>OX403592.1:7028635-17028635 GCA_948107665.1 Lomographa bimaculata
AGACATTGTGGTAGGCCATAAAATCCAGTATTGCTTTACAAGGCAATGATACACAAAAATTTAATAAAAGACGTCACTTAAGCAGCTTTAAAATAAAAAAATAGTGAATAAGATACACACACTCAGGCTAGAAATTTTACTCTTAAAGCACTTCATGCTTACTGGTGTAATATATACTATAATATTTTATAAATATGTTGCATACCTACGGTACTACGGGATATCCGATGGGAAATAAGATCATACTAATCCATGGCACACCCTCGGCAATCCCAAACGATGATGATTCAATGATTCAAATAATATATCCAGTTTCGATATGTTGAATATCTTTCTCATAAGTTGGGAAGCTGTATTCCACTGAGTTTCCTCTGCTGCAGCGAGATTTACGTTCTAAGATTTAGCACTTCCACTTGTATCGAAACGTTAAAACATTTGTTACTAACTCGAAATCTACAACGGTGTTGGAAACGTCCGTTTCCTTAAGATTTCGCGAAATGTGTCGGGTGCCGTATGAAATAAAAGGAGATGGTTGTATAATTGTTGCAAAAGTTTTTTAAGTTTTAAATGGACCGATTTTAATAACCTCCGAAAGAGACCATTCTCTACAAAAATTAATACGTCTCGTAAAGCTACGTGGCTTTGCTTGCTGAATAAATAATATGTATGAAGCCCTCATCACACTAGCCCCATTTAAATAAAATATAATCATATAAGTAGGTAAATCATGTTGTCATTCGCGGCCGCACGCAATATTAACTTTTAAATAAAGATCAATAGCAATAAAAAACCTTCTCCTTTTTGAGATCAAGTTAAATATTACTGAAGAAATAAAATTATTATAATAACTAATCAAGATCAGTGTCTCTTTTACTGATTGAAACCCGAGCTATGCACACTTTGAACCGAGTATTGCTTTTCTTTCATATAACTAGTCGTAGAAACGGAATTCCAATTATCGGAAAGCCAATAACTTCTATCGTACCTAAGAGAACCTTTAAAAATAATAGTTTGAGGTGTTTGTTTACACTTGTCTTTACAATAACTGGATATCGCTAAGTACATGTTTCTACTGAATAGATAAATGTCTGTATTTTTTGTATCAAAAACTCGTTTAGCTCTCAGCTTTTCCCGTTAAATTTGTGTGTATATGCATGTATAATGATCATTACCGCACCACCAATCACTTTTTATCAGACTTTAGTATCCTATCCATTTAAGGTTGTTTAGAAGAGGTCACTTTTTAGTGATAAGGCTGCCGATTATACTGTTATATTGATACTGTTCTGTTATACAAAATTAATATGCTTGATGAGCAATAAAGAGTATTTGTTTATATTGTACCTTTATTTCGGAAAATCAGAGCATTGTATTGTATTTTTCTATTACTTTCGATATGAATTACATACACGTATACAAGTTATGCAAAAAGGGATAGATTTTTGCTTACCGTATATCTCCATACGGTATTTATTATTCACACGAGCAAAGCCGCAGTTCATTCTGATTCACCATGGTAACGACAATAACACGATTCATCGCGGTGACGATAAAAAAAGTAAAAATCATTTTGATTATCGGGATAAAAATAAGCTATTCTGGGCTTGTCAGTCTAAACACTCTACAAGGAAAATCTCTGTTAGATGTGAAGAAGGTACAAATTATAATATAGGAATATTATAGAAAACCCTTTTCACTTTTATATATTAAAAGTTCAATCAGTAGTTGGACAACGCTGTAAAACCACAGGTAAAAAACCGATATATTCAGTGATGCATTGCATTGATTATTTACCAAAAAAAAAAAACTTAAAAGAATCTGTAATCGATAAAACATAGCCTAAAACTCATTAAGAATTTAACAACACAAAACAACTCGCACTCATACATAGTAAAATCACATTTTAATAAAGTGCCTTACCCAATTCGTTAGGGGTTTCACTAAAGTCTCTTTCATAAAGTGGGTTAATTAGATCCACGCCGAGTGTACAAAGCATGTTTTTAATATTATCGTGTGGTCGCACCGCACGTGAATCGAATAGAATGCTGTTAATTAAGCATTTGTATAATACGCCACAGAAACAACAATAACTTATGCGGCTGGAATATCCTAGCTGAAGCTTTCATGGTAGTGAAACGTTAAACCTTTTTAGTCGGCTATTCTATTATTTAAAGGACACGCCCCGCTAGCAAATTCCAAATCTGGCTAGTTTCCAAATTGAATTAAACGTGAAGCGTGGCCGGCCTACGAGCGAACTTTGATCGCGTGGCAATGTGTCGCTGGCGTCTTTAACTGCCCACCGGAAGAAACTAGAACTGCCGTTATGGTAGAAATCAACATAAAC
Organism: Lomographa bimaculata; assembly: GCA_948107665.1. NCBI lineage: Eukaryota > Metazoa > Arthropoda > Insecta > Lepidoptera > Geometridae > Lomographa > Lomographa bimaculata. The sequence continues at coordinate 7,030,980 of OX403592.1, forward strand.
CGCTCAAGCACTTACTTTTAATATACCATTAATGCCCACTAAACCTAAATAATATGAACACTTTAGCGTTCATGAAATCTTACAAATATAACTGGTATTATGTCACAGGTTAGTACCTACTGAAGTCACAAGTCATGTTGTACTCGTGTTTTATATTATATTTTTCTACATATGTTAACTATCACAAAGTAGTGTAATTGTTGTATAGGTGATTAATTAGAAGAGTTGCTGAATACATTTTTTACATAGTCATATTTTTTCTTGTTAAATAGATGTTTTAAAGATAATAATAATTTTAAAACTGCAATTGACAAGAATTAATATGACTATTTAAAAAGTATAAAATGTTGCCCGAGAATAACAAGCTTACAGATTACATTTTTCGTTATATCACAAAAACCTTTTTCGCACCAAAAATGGATGCTAATTTAATAAATAGTCCTTTTGCCCAAAATAAATTGGCGTAATTGCAAAAGAAATATCGAGTACGAAATGGGAGGGCGGGCGGTGCGTGACTTGTTAACTGAAAATGTTGCAATGATAAATTCTATCACAGATTTACTCGATCGAGACTTAAAAGCATTCTTTCAAGCATCTACTAATGTTTTGAACACAAATACATCGGCTACCATCTTTGTCCGATATACTCATACTCATTTATTGATAGCAAAAATAGTTATAAGTATGTCGAAAATGTTATTAATTAATTATTAATTATAAATAATTTATAATAATAAAAAAGATATAATAACAATTATTCAATATGAATTAAATGTCAGAATAATAAATATAACAATGACAAATAAATGAAAATACAAATAAACAAAAATACGTAGTGTTATCACTGTAACGCTGTATAAGGGGTGGATTGTGATTGTGTTTGAATTTGCGCTGTGAGCACATGAAAATGTACGCACAGCATATGCTGAATCTCCCCTAATAGGCCAATTTGAGAATTTTGCGCCATGTATGTAATAAATTAATCTTAATGTGGTGATTTAAAAATATAAAAGTAAACAAGAAGATTGACTCAGGATTTATTTAATAATTATTGATTCATCCCATAATATTTGTTATATCATTATAATTTAACATTTTAAAACGAATCATTAATTGGCAACAATAACAATTAGAAATAATAACTAAGAGTTGAAATAACAAGAAGTTTTTATTTAGTAAAACCTATATTTTCAAAAACATAGTTTTTGAAAATATGCTAACAGTGGTTTCACTACTTAATATTGAATAAGAATAATCCAAATAACTAAACTTTGAGCATTATAGCTTGTTAATTACATTTATTCCATTATCTTTCTTAACAAAGCTAATTCTGTAATTTATGGATGTAAAGTTATAAACAGGAATACTTAACTTAACCAAATCTTGATCGGACAGCACTTCGTCATTAATAACTTATATTTCAACGCTTCAAGAGGTCCGCTCGGCACCGCGGTTGGCGATCAAGTGGGTCTCGCCACCCAAAATGGCAGCTCTTGTCAATGACGAGCCGACGACAAAATGCAAGATGGCGGAATTACCATGTGCTTCTTTAAATTACAATTAAACGATTACATCGATTAATTGTGTTGGAATTTGTAAGATAAATTCTTTAACCAATTAACAAATGTAATTAAAGCATATTATACACACTATTATAAATAAGTAACTTTTCAAACATGTAATCAGTCACACTACTTATAAATATTATTGTGATAAAAGTATCACTAAATAAAGAGTAATTATATCGCTTGTGATTCTTTCAAATCACAATTTAACTATAGAATAGTTAAATTGTGTTGGAATTCGGATAATACATTCTTAAACCAATTACCAAATATAAATAAAGCATGTTATACAAACTATAATAAATAACCTTTTCAAACATATAATCAGTCACATTACTTCTAAATATTATTCAGATAAAAGTATCACTAAATAACGAATATTATAACCTTAATGTAATTATAATGATTCATTTGACAATTAACGTAGTTGACCCATTTAGTACTTTAAATCAAATGAAAATATGTCACTGAAAGTAATCTCTTGTGAGCATGATTAAAAATTAGGAACTTACAAATGGCATTGAAGAAGCCAGGCAAATCTCATCTTACTATTGTTATAAAACTATACTAACATTATTCAGTGTTAGTATTACAAACAGACGTAAAAGTTATTTCCGTACTCAACATTTAAATTTGTTTGACGTAACAATAAGTTCTTAAAGTAACCATTAAATAATGTAAAATAATGTAAAATTACCAAATGTTTCAATAAATAGCAAGTCAAATTTTAAAATAATCTATCATATGCATAATAATATGAATTTTGAACATTTTGTGTGTATTTTATTTTTTGTTATTGTTTTTGTACTTATGGACAGTAAATATATTTTTAATTTGATTTGATTTTGGCTTAACAAAAAGTATTCTTAATGTGGTAGATGTTCGTTTCTCCAATGTACAATAAAATTCATTAATTTCACACATCACACAAACCACAGAACCAGAAATGCAAATTTCCTTTGGGGGGATATTTGTGCTCCCACCGTGAATCGAACCCGCTGCTTAGAAGGCAGACCTAAGTCAACTATGCCATTGGACAATTCATTGTCAATTATTACTTTCTTCTAATTATAGTGCATGGGTGTTGGAATTAAGGTTTAAGGAATTAAGGACCCTAAAATAGCAGTCGACGGTATTTTTAAGCAATTTACAATTTTATTATCTTAATGATTACCCTTAACAATTACGATGAAAAACGTTGTTTTAGGGAACTTAAATAATGCGTTGGACATTTCGATTATATTTCTGATCTACTATAGATTAACATTCATGCACCAATGAACATATTATTATCATACAATATGTGAGTCTTAAAGCTAGAATGAATAGGTATTTAGGCAAGCATGTTGCATCTTCGGCCGCATCGTCACTTTCCATGCATGGGTCGCAGGCTAGCAAGCTATGGCGAACGGTTGAATCATTTTAAAGTGACGTCACTTGAGGTTCGCCGTAAATACTATAATCTCACTCTGCTATATAAAACAATTCACTCTGCCTTAGATTCCCCCACTCTTCTATCGCTCCTTAATTTTAACACTAGATTCAGAACACGTAACCGCAATTTCAATATTTTTAGTCCTCAAGTATATTCCAACAACACTTCCTATTATAACCCCATTGTCAGGATGTGTCGCCAGTATAACGAAATTCTTGTCTCTAACAGAAATATTGATATTTTCTACCTCAATTTGAGCCAATTTCGGAGGCAAATAAAAGAAATTCTATTTACGTCAAATGTATGAATATATAATAATAATAATGAGTTTAGGTATGAGATAATTGTTATATGAAACTATAACTTTTCTAGCGATTTATGAAAATTATTAGATTGTTGCTTTTAGGCATACATGGTTAAGGAATACAATTTAGATCAACCCCATATTTATATAATTTGTTCCTATTATGATTGTATTCTGTTATGTTTGCTAATGAATAAATAAATTTCCGTCAGGTGAGATAGTGGTGAAATGGTTGGATATCTTTCATAAATAAAAACAAATCAATGACTCAGTAACCAATACGTTACATATAAACGTTAATTACTAAACAAAGGCTTGTGAAGTGATAGAAAGTTATGTAAAAATACATAATAATACACAATGCATTGCCGGTTGGCTTAGTTGGGTGCACGTTCGCTTTTTAATCAAGGGTATCGGGTTCTATTCCCGGCGGGACCACATTTTTTTTCCCCTAGGAAAATTTGTGTTTCAACTACGATACGTCATCAAGCTTAGTGAAGGGTGTGAAAGTGTTCATAATCTATATATATAAAAGAAAGTCGTGTTAGTTACTCCACTTATAACTCAAGAACGGCTGAACCGATTTAGCTGAAAATTGGCAGGGAGGTAGTTTAGAGCCAGGAGAAGGACATAGGATACTTTTTAAGAACGTACATTTATTTAAATTTTTTTTTTACATTTTGACATGCTTTCCATTTTCTCATACGTCACTCGGATTTGGTAAAGTACTAGGCAAACATAAACATGAAGGTTGTAATAATATAGTCACGTGACATTGTAACGCATGCCGGGTATGGCTTCCTAAACATGCACATTCATTGACTGTTAGGCGGAACGAAGGTCGCCGGGACAGCTAGTTATAAAATAAAGGCCAAATGTCGTTAAAATCTTACTAGGTTACGTAAAAACTCGTTCCTTAACAAGTATTCTTCTCTTATCACCTTATCAGATATACGCAGACACATGCAACGGTGCTAAGCGTTTTGAAAGATGAAAAATTGTTGTTCGCGGCTTAGAGGGATCCTTGGTCGATTAATCTTCCGGCTAACCTATTGTTGATCTCGGCCAACTTTTGTTCCCAAACTCTTGTGAGTTCAAAAGGTTGCGATGTTGCGTCCGTCCGTGATTTTGAGAACGGGTTGCCCTTTTTTGTGCCGTACCATGCCATCATTACACAGCCTCATTATAAATATTCTATACAAAAATGTAAATCGAATATTTCGCCTTTTGGTAAACCTTTGTGTACAAGCATAGTAATGAGATTATTTGAACTGCCCGTTGGCATTGTTGGTCGGGATATCTAATTTCCAATAGGAAAACAATTTTCTCCCCAAAAGATTTTTTGTTTCTGGTGTGATTGTATTTGTGATGTGAAGGTTCCCGCACCTAGGATACAATTTAAACTGTTGAACTTGTACAACTCTAAACGCTTTCATCACACTCACAGCCCTATGAGTGTGAAAGCGTTTAAAATTAAGAGTAAAAAAAAAATTACTCAAATATTTCTACTGGAGTAACGTACAGGTAATGGAACTAGGATAGAAACGTAGGTAATTTTTTTTATGCTAGATAGGCAAGTTTTTGACCACCATCTCACCTGATGGAAAGTGAAGATGCGGCAGAAGATGTAGACTATTCACTCTTGACTTGAAGGCTCTCAGATTATACCGTTCAGGTAACAAGGAAGTGGGCAGTAAGTTCCACTCTTCCGATGTACGGATGATAAATATAGAAAATCGAATCGCTTCAAACTGCACATTGAGTAACATTTATTGTGACCCATACGTTCGCTAAGATTCTGGTTTGCTAGGAGTCCAGTCGATACAGAATCTAATTTGCAAAGAGATTGGTTCCACTTGTAATTAATCTCACACGCTCTACAGCTGTCCACTATCACTCAAATTCTTACTATTACATACAATTTTATTGTAAAATAAGTAATTTTACGCTCACACTGTTATCCCGTTTCTAATTTGATCTCTCGAAAATCTAACGACACAATTACCAGCACAATGATATATTTAATAAGGACAGAATATACATAATAGTAGAACGAAAACTCGGTTTTCGCATTCGTAAATGAAACATAACATAACCTTAATTCACTTTAATTGAATAAAACATGAATATTTCACATCTGAATAAGAGAAAATATTTCACTTTACTGGACATGATGCACAATATTAGCAACATGAAACGAGTTCATTAGCCGCTACAGCTGCGCGCGATATTTCACAGCTCTACAGTTTCCGTCCTGACATTTTTGCTGCATATGAATTTATAAAAAATAACTCTACATTACTTAATCAAAGTTATGACAAATACTATTCCGCTACGTGATGGCTAATATTATTTTCTGACACCGAAAGTGTAAAACCACTCCACATTAAGGAAATATACTTATTCACAATCAATTAGGGGTTAACCTATCTCATTACAAGCTTCATAAAATATGAACCCCCCTTTTGGTTCTGCTGAAGTGTACTACTCATTGCTGTATGGTCAAAGGTGATAGTTTTTTTGTAATTAAGAGACGATATGAGTAAGCCGATCGCCCGATGGTAAGCATCACGCCCATTACAGTTTGGTGTGGACCAAAGTTTTGAATTTAAATAGGTTACATCTTGGTTAAAATCGTTTAGCCGCGCACCTACGCTCGTCACCCCGAGATATTAAATGGTAAATCTCTTGAAGCCCTGTAATTACATTGGAAACATTGCCCTTTAATCCGAAATACATTAATGGAGTAGTGCTGCCCCAGGCGGATTCTGCAAAAGAGACCTACCACTACATCTAGAGCAGGCATACTGTCAGCGTGCCGGATTGTTAGATTACATTGAAGGACTATTCAACGAGTTTCTAATATTTTAATCCATGAGCATATACTACATGAACTATAAATAATAATACTAACTGAATAGGATCCTAGATAAAAGTAATTTTCTAGCAGTAAGTTTAATCTGTCGCATAAAGTCTTAAATATAATTATATTCTGCTGTACAAACGAGTATAATAAGTACCTAGTCAACTAATAACGATCATAGTCGTGTGCTAGACATACATATATCTCAAATAATTGTAGGTATAGTTCCTTTAGCCCAGTAGTCAGGGCATCAGAATATTGCTACGGTATCCCCTGCCTGCCGTAAGAGGCGACGAAAAGGGATCCTTTGGGCACGTGGGGGTTTCAGTTGGAGCTCGAACCACCATTCAACCGTGCCCTAAGAGAACAGCAGTGGGGTATGGTCCCCTACTACTGTTTTGGCACCGCGGGGATGTTGAAGATGGCCCAAGCCTTCAACAGCATTCACGCGGTTGTGACGGAACGAAGGCACAAATGTCAGTGTCTCCGGGAAGAGCTAAAAGCAAGGTGGATAGAAGGGTTCCAGTGGCGTTTAGTGTAATCCTGGAGCCTTTTAATACAACTGAGGCTGGCCACCGAGGGGGTTTTAGTGAGTTAAAATCTCACATAACTCGGTTGCTTCCCCAAAGTAGCCGGGTATCCTTAAAAGATTTCCTCCCGTCGATAAAAAAAGTATAGTTCCTTAGTCATACCTAACATGGAGTTGTTATTGCTTAGTTATAAGTCAGTAAAACTTTTAGTCATTTGCACAATTTAGTTGTAGGTACACGGAGGATTTGATGCCAATATAGCATTATCTGCTAGTCATCCAAGGAAGTGCAGGAAAAATTGTGGTAGTGCAACTATAATGCATTTAAATATCGCAAGTTTGTCATAATAAAAATATGTCCAGTCGATACTGGCTTGATGGTTGATTGTAGTTATTCCGTTGTGTGTAAGTAAATTGATTTTCCACTATTATTTTATTATTACTATAACAAATAGATTTGACGTCAGTTGGTGTAAGTTTTAAGGTTAAGCCGAATTTACATTATGACCTCAGGAGTTTTTTGTAAGGGCATCTAAAATAAATTACTTTTATTTTTTTTATACTAGATACAAAATTCGATTCTGGAACATTTTGATAGATCTTTTTATTGCTATGACTTAAATACTTAATTTTACTTGAACAGTTCAAAGCGATCCTAATTGAACTACGTATTTTAATTATTTTTTTTACCTTGCGAGACCTTACCCTTGTCCAGTATGCTTAAGATAATCTTTTGAACACATTTGCTACCAGTTTATATTTTAATATACATTTCAATGATTCGGACCCCAACCTGCATCACCCACATGGGGCAGGATCTGCGTTGTATATATTTTATAGGAACATTTAAAAAGAAAATCACCCAATACGCGGTTTCGTATACGATTGTATAAATGAGGGAAAGATTAATGTTATTAGACCCCTATATATTTGTGTTGGGACATTTTAGCAAGATACGCACATTGAAATTTATTTATAGCTTCGTATAAACGACACACGTTTACTTGTTTCATTGGTTCTGCAATTTATGGTAACCGATGATGTATCGTTCTAGAATGTTTTAATACGTGGGAGACGCGACATTGCAACCGTTTGATTACAGACCGAAATCTGGATGTATAAAACGAAGTCAGTACTAAATCTACGCCAGAGGCTTTCATTATACTGAGCTTTTCCTTTGTGTTCGATTATTAATTATTATTCACGAGTAGCCTTTGTTTCAACGAGACGTTTTATTCACCCAGTTCAAGAGCAGTTAGCTTTGTGCGCAGAGTTACGGACCCCATCTCGAACGACGTTTTATATTGAAAATCCTTGACTAGTTCCGAAGAAATAAATGATGTTATAAATCATTATTATACTTAGAGGGAGGGCATAAAATCGCGGAGCACCCTTATCGTTTAAGTTGAAAAATTTCATAGCGCAGAAAGGAAAATTTCATAGCGCAGAAAGGAAAATCAGCTGAAAGAGCCCATCTATCATGCAGCGAGGCGATCCGCAGTCAACGGAAGTTATACGTCTGACGTACACAATAATGTGATCCTCATTCTATGAAAATATCGCATGGTTCCTACAAAATAACATTTTCATTACAAATTCCATAAAATTAAATGCGGAACATCAAAGTAAGGATTTGAATTTTTGAGCTCGTCATAAGATCGCAATTAAGGACCGTAACTGCGCGCAACGTAAACAGTCGTCGTAACAAATTGAAACTTTTATTCGAACGGTCCTCATTTCAGAAGCCATTACTCAAACGTGTAGGTTCGCTCTCAAATGAGATTTCATAATTAACGTAAGCCAGTTCGGCCCGTCAAGTGCATGTGAAAATTTAACGAGAGCCAGCGAGGGTTGTACTCGAGACCTATCTCAAGCCCGCGCCGCCCCTGAATACACCTATACATTTGTGTTAGACGGGAAAAACACTCGTAAATAAGCGATTTACGAAAGCTTTTTATTAATTACTGCGATTAAATTAATGAGCGAGATGTGTTATCCGTGAAGTTAGGCCGTTATTGCATGCTAAATTTAAAGCAATTAAGTCCCTTCCGTGTCCCTTATTATATAGAAGTATGCGTATAGTTTCAGTAACACTTAAAGTAAGAAGGTTAATATACTGATACTAATGCCGATCTATATACATTTGACTGTAGTGATAATTATTATAGTTAACTGTAGTAAAAGTTATTAATTTTGAAGCATTATTTACTTTTAAGATATGAAATACAGGCGCTAAATCGTCATTTTGTTTCTATTATGATCAATAGGCAAGCGAATGCAATCTCACCTGAAGTAAAGCGACGATGCGGTCGACGGTGGGATACGCTTACCTGTTCACTTTTGACTTGAAGGAGCCTAATAATTTATACTTATCGGGAAACAAGCACGAAGGCAGGGTTTTCCATTGCTCTGCAGTTCGCATGATAAAAGTTGTGCGAATTGCTTGGTACAAATTGGAGGAATGTCCACCATGAAAGGATGTCTTGTTTTACGCCTTGTTGTCCGATTGATACTAACATTTTAAATGTCGATCAATTGAAACAATATAGTTTACGACTAATGTGATTTAGTTATATAAAATACAATTTTCTTTTAATAATTTTATGACGAGGTTAAAAAAACACTTATTTAAATATAGATATAGGTATATCACAAACCGAATGAAACATCATCTCAACATGCATTTTAATTTAGTAAAGAAACACCAGCATTCACCCTTACTTTTAGGTGTTTTCACATTTTAAATTGAAACTAAATGCACGCAGTCCGTGGTTATTTGCAAAGAAATAAATAATTCCAACTTTATTTTGTTAAGTCGTAGTTTTAATTGAGAGTAAGGAAATGAAAGCGCGTTTTTTATGCTAAAAATAAACGAGGACCATAACTCGAGCGCAATTACTAGCATTTCTCAACAGCTGGGTTGGGAAGTTACCACAAAACAAATATAGAATAGACCAGTTACTGTGCTTAAATAAAAGTTTATTAAGTACAAATATTTAGTAGCCTTAATGGAACAGCCATAGTTGAAGCGGTCGCGGATCCGGATTACCCGGTTATGAATTCTACGCCAAGCCGTGAGCTTCCAGTGAATGTAGCATCGTTGTGATATCCATAGAAGGGTGCGTACACCAATTACCAGCACCTTGAATAAAAAGTGAAAAAAAATATGGCAGAATTTATCTTTTTATCAACATTTTTAATACGATAGCATTCAAAATGGCGTCAGCAACGTGATTAAAAAAAGTCGTTCTGCAGTATAGGGCCTAAATAAGTATCTCAAAAATACAGTCATATTTTACTAATATCCTTGAAAGCACTACATACCGTATCAGCTTTCACAGCCACGCGCCAGTTAAAAAAAAACAATTTTACCTGACAAAAAGTCTCATTTTACCTAAATGATAATTAATACTTTACAAGTTAACATGACTTATGTAGAGTCATACCGAACAATTACTAAAGCTCTTTGACTAAAAATTGGTCTCAACAGGCAAAAGTTACAAGACAAATGGAGGAATTTTAGCACACCAAACTCTTTCGTGAAATAGCTAAATGGTGTGCGTAAGTATAATCCGACTAACTTTATGTACTTGATACCCTGCGTTGTAATTTAACCGCTAATTAACCGGGGTGGTGTAATTTCAGGAAAAATCTTAAAAATGTTTAATACGGCCGCGGCTGTGTCCTCGGGACCTTGGTTCATGTTTTGTTTTGTTTATTGTTTATATAAACATCAAACAAAGCAAAACAATGTAGTTACTTGCATCAAAAAGTATTTAGTTAATTATAGTTTCTATGTTAGTAATGAAAATGTAATAGTTCATCATTTGAAATACGATCTAGGCATATCTAGAATAATTAATTTCAATTTGACATTTTGATTTATGTCATGGAAAGTTCACATGAAAAGATTTTAAGACACTAGGTCAAGGTTCAGATACAAAAGGCAGTATCAGGAATACTGTAATATTTGACATGTTAGAATATTCTTCACTTTTCAACACTGAACGCCGCGCCGCGCCTTTATATATCTTGGGCCTTTTTTTTTAATTTTCACATCTAAACAACCTTGCAAAAAAAAAGCCAAACAACGTTAAATTGCTTTAAATGTATCTTAAAGATAATTTAATTTTAATCGTTCTTATCCTAAATCGAGCTTATCTTATTTCAAGTAAAAAAATAAGCCGTCGAGGGTACAATAAATCAGAGGTTTCACTCAGCCAGCTCGGCCGTCCTATCGCGATAACTCTCCCAAATTATTTGAAGAGCTTTTTGTGAAAATTTATGACATTCATTAGTCTAGTTGAATACGACACTTCTTTGAGAGACGCGACGATGCCACTAATTGTAAGGATCCCCCAATTTGTCACAAAAATGTTTTACCGCAATATTGAAGCGATGTGACGGAATATAATTAGTACAGTATGGACGATTTTTAAAGACTTTACAGTACCAATCTTGTTTTACCACAAGTCTTTATGAGATTCATTAAAATTTAATGATTATGTTTACACGCCATGCGTTATTGAAAGATCATGCTTTTAAACAGGTGTTGTAGTTACTCTATAACACAAGGATTTTAATTACTGCCATTAGTGACAGTCGCACAATAATACCAAATCGATTGACCTAAGAATCATCAAAATCAGCAGGGGCATTCTAGAGACTAATGTCTCTAGAATGCCACAATGAAAGAAATGTGTTCGTTTTTAATTTGCACTTTAAAATATTTTTTTTCGTCAAAGGGAAAAAGTCTTAGTAGGTGTGCAATAAAGGGAAGCATCCTTACATAACGGTCTTATCCGGGCAACCCTCAATATCAAAAAGTATCTTTATAAATTGATAAAAAGGTCTCTGACAGGCGGCCTGTCGTAAAAACACAAGCCGCACTCTGCACAATTTGTTTTTTTTTAAGAACCATGCTCTGCTGTAACCACTTAAAGTGTAATATTAAGACAGCAATTAATATCAAACCGTAAAAGGATTGCCTCTTTTGTTATTAGTTTGTCTACTGCGTATATTGACTACAGGAACTTCATCACAAAATATATTTTTAACAGCTTTTTCGTTAAACAATGAAAGTAAAGGGTTCTCTTATTTTATGAAACAATTTCTCGTTGTTAATCATTTTTGTACTGCTTCCGGCGATATTAATTCAATTTAATGGGTCATAATGCTGTGCTATGAATATTGTTCTTTATTTAAATAATCGGATAATGTTAATGCCTTTGTAGAACATTTTGAAAAGCCTTTTTTTTTTTCTAAACTAAAATCTTTCAACTACTTTGTGTGACCATTTCACGTTACAAATAAAAATTACGCAAATCAGCCCAGGCATCTCGATTCTAAGTAATCAGTGTACCTATATGATATAAAAATAAGTTTACTTTGGCTTTGTTGGGTCCACGTTTACCTTTTAAGCAACGGGTATCGTGTTCGGTTCTCGGTGGAAACACAAATTTTCTCACCAAGGTTTTTTTTCTGATCATTAAACTTAGTGTGGGGCTGTGAGTGTGAAAGCGTTAATGTTTTTTTTTTAATTTTTATTTCGTCAATCCAACAGCGTTACTTGACATAATATAAATATTAAATTTATTATACATAAAGTAAGGCCAGAAAAGGATTACACTAATAGATTTTACATTTACATTTAACCATCTAGAGGAGTAAAGAGGTATCTCGTATTGCGAGTATATACATTTTACGGGATATAATTATATTGCAATAATTTCATAAACACCTATACATGTATAAAATACTATTTAAGGCAACTAGGTATTTGTAGCATTTGTGTGGCTCTTTCAACGTGTCTGAGTGTGTGTGTGTATGTACCTATGTATGTATGTTTTTTTTGCGTGTAAATGAGGGGATATCGTCTAGGTATTGTTAGTTTCGAGATTTTTATTTTTGATGTAGTTTTTAAATATTTTTTTTTTTATTAATTATTCATTTTTAAAATTATTTGATCTAGTTTATTTATTCTAAAATCTCATTTTTTTATTTATTTTATGTACGCGTATCTTTTAGCTGCACGCCCAAACACTTTTCTTACACGCCCAGGAAAGCTGGTAGATAATGCTTCATAGCATTAAGCTATTCCTTGTACACTGTTTTGTGCTAAACTATTAAATAAAAAAATAAATAAATGAATTCTTGGTTAGGTGGAATATGTCTAGGTCAGCATAATATTTATTGTACGTCCTAGCTGCACGACAGAGAACTGAGTTCTGGGCATAATTAGTATTTACATTCGGCACGTTAATTGGTATTTACGTTCGGCATGTTTGTCCTATGTTATGTTTACGAACCCTTTATTGCAGTCCAGTAAAGGTCAACTTTAATATACATATTTGCAAATTTTTTGATAATGTTTGCTAATTCACTAATTATCCATGAAATGTAATGATTATTTAGGTAATTATTGCAACTTGAATGAGGCACATACATTTAATAATTATTAAGAGAGACCAAATCAACTGCATATTTTTAGGTAATAAATACTAATAGATTTGAGAATAAAAATCATTGAATAACATAAATTGAATTGTATTCATACTATACTAATATTATAAATCCGAAAGTTTGTGTGAAAGTATGTTAGTTCCCTCTTCACGCTGTAACAGCTAAACGGATTTACTAGGATTAACTCATAGGCTTCTTTTTATCTTGGTTAACACGAGCGAAGCCGCGGAGTATGGCTAGTTACGAATAAAACAAAAAGTTAATAAATTTTTATTATTATCAACGTACTATATTTATATTTGTAAGGGCGTAATTATAAAGTATCCGTTCGCTCAAACATCTGACGGAATTACAGATTACACTATCAAAGGCCTTTGTCACGGGTTCTGTTACAGTATTTAAAGTCAGTCGCTTATGGCGCGTAAACATAATCATCTTAGTGAATTTCATAAAGACTCGTCTCTACTATCTCTACTATAATTTTATAAGTCCGAAAGTTTGTGTGTGTGTGAGTGTGTGAGCCAAAAATGTTTGAAATGAGGTATCTTTGTAATGAGGTATCTTTGTAATGAGGTATCTCTGTAACTATAAGTTGGATTTTGATAAAACTTGGTGGGTAGATAGCTTAAGCCCTGGAATCGGACATAGGCTACCCATTTTTATCCCGTAAAACAGTACAGTTCCTGTGGGATTGGGTAAATTCGTTAATTCTTTGAATTGAGATTTCACTTTCACTGCCGGTTGGATTTAGATAAAATTTGGTGGGTAGATAGATTAGATCCTGGAATTGGATATAGGTTACGTTTTATCCTAAGAATGTGCAGTTTCAGTGGGATAGTGTAAATTTGTTTAATCTTTGAAATGATATATCTCTATAACTGCTGGTCGGTAATTTTAATAATTATCAACGTATTCTTTTTATATTGGTCAGGGCGTAATTATAAGGTGTCCGTTTGCTCAAACATCTGACGGAATTACAGATTAGGTACACTATCAAAGGGCTTTGTCACGGGTTCTGTTACAGTATTTAAAGTCTGTCGCTTATCACACTTAAAATTGAAATGCAAATGTTTGTAACGAGGTACAGCTGTTATGTATTACTTTTGTCAATATGCCTTGATCTCACAGAAGAGGAAAAAAAATATCACACTAATATTACAGTACATCGAAAATTTGTATGTAAATGTATAAGTGTATACGTATGTTTGTTTTCTCATCACGCTGTAATGGCGGAATAGGTTTATTTTAGGCTACTTTTTAACTTAATAATCGCGGGCGAAGCAGCGGGCCACGGCTAGTGAATAATTATTACACGATTACTGCGATTGTTTGGTAAAATAAATGATGGCAAAGTAGCATTTGTTCAAAACTTTGGGCAAAGGCAAGCGTCAAGCTTATCAGTCAATTACAATAAGAAAAAGATCGCAAAATAATTATTGAGTTAGTCCTAGTCCGATTGTTCTGTACTTTCAATTTACCATTTTATGAAGTTTCTGTTTTACCCCTACAAATAAAATCTATATTTGTAAAAATATATAGAAGTATATCTGTAGTATCTATAAAAGTTTTCAGGCGTCCGAACAAAAAAGGTCTAAATAGAGGTATAACCGCCTCAGGCGGACTAAAAGGTCAATATATCCGTACAAAGCTATTTTAGGTAAGTACATAGTTTTGTAAAGATTAATACATAACGGTTTTCGACAGAAACACACTAAATGCCAGAAAACGACTTCTTTTGAAATTTCTATTTCAAAAGAATTCGTAGCTATACACAATACAATGTTTATTATATTGTGTATAGCTACGAGTATGTAGGGTACTCGTTATTTTTTTATTATAAAAAATCCGTTTAGTATTTAAAAGTGACAGTTCATTAATAAAAGATCTTAAAAACTTGGGGTAAAATAATATATTTACATAATATTGATCAAATCTAATCTAATACCTTTAAACGAGCTATTATTGTATATTATAGTGATGAAACGTTTGCCTAAAAGAGATATAAAATAGAGTATCTAGTAAATATTCAGAACCTATTCTTAACTACAGGATTACATATAAATTAACATTTAAAAAGAATTACAAATTTACCTATTTTTTTTAACTGACTATCAAATAGTGTACAGTTAATGTACAGCTATCGTGATGTTATACTTTCGTATCACCTTTTATAGTGAAGAGATTGCATATGGCGAGGACATTGAGGCTTTAAATTTCAGGATAAAACTGGACTGCTGACAATGTAAGCAGAGGAAATTCCCTTTTCTAACCTTTACAGAAAGAATAATATTAAACAAAGAATTCATCGGAAGATAAGGTACTGCCCCACACTGCGATGCACCGTAATACCTACCCGTTGCAGGTGGCAAGGTACACAAATTAATATTCAGCCTCTATATCACCTCACACACCTGGCGTGTTGATTCAGTCCACATTATCTGTGAGGTACGGTGTCCTTGTATTACTATATTGGACTAGAGTTATAGGCGATTTATGTATGGAGAACGGCCAATCAATGGATATAGTATCCGATCAGGCTGTTGTAACGTTTGATGGTATTTGCATCACCATAAGGAATAAAGGACCCATCAGCTTGACTCTTCAGATCTTATGACATCGGATAAAATGAGGCCGTGGTTATAGCGCTTATTCTCATACGAGTATGTATAATAGTCGTACCTGACGAGTACCTACCACAACTTTTATAATGCGAACTGCAAAGGAATGAAACATCCTGCTTTCGTTCTTGTTTCCCGATAAGGTAACCAGTTCCCGGTAGGTAATTTAGGCCTCTTCAAGTCAAGAGCGAACAGGTATTTTCTAGGCAAACATGTCCCATCGTCAACTACATCGTCACTTTGCATCAGGTGAGATTGCGGTCAAATGCTTGCCTATTTGATTATAAAAAAAATACTTCTTTACTTTACTAGGTTACTGCTACTAGTACTACTTATGTTGTTAAGTCTCTTATGCTCAGTAATTATACATCTGCTTTTCAGCCTACACCAGTCCCGTTAGCGCAGTTTTGCTATTCGGCTAGTTATACAGAAGGGGTAGTACCGCTCCAAGCAGAAACGCTAGACAATTTTTAGATTATTATACACACACGCATATACAGAAACATGGACGTTCTGACATTTGGACTAATACACCCCGGAGTCGGTTCATCATTAGACATTTGTTTTCAAGTGTCTTGTCACGAAGTGGTCGGTCGGTAGTGGAGTATCTGCTAGTGTCAATTAGTCTCAAATTTCAAAATTTATTCACATGAGTCCCATAGAGGCACTCATGAAAGTTCATTACTCTAATTACCAGGTTCGTAAATTAACAACCATTTCTAGAAAAACCCGATACGTAACTTGGTGACGCATTTATTCTATTTTGTAAATTAAAACTTACATTTCTTATACTAATGCTTTCTTAACGTAGGTTTATTTATATTATGCCAGAAAGCGTTTATGACTGTCGTCAAACTACTTGTAGTACCAGTACTTAGCTTGATGGTACCAAATTATTGCCATCCGAATTCCAAACATTTGCTAAGTTTTTAATCAATAAGATTTATAAGGAGTTATAGGTTAAAAAGTAACAATATATTAGATTTGTCTCTTTCAAAAAATTGAATCGAAAATCTTGTAGACAATGTCGCCGAATAAATTATAAATTGTTACAATTTTCCGGTGCTGTTGTCATTTGTTTTATCCCCTTCTCCAACTGCGGTGAGTGAGTACGTCCTTAATTTCACCTCAACTCCGTCGACGTGGAAATATTGTCTTCGCACGTTTTGTGTCTCACTAATTTGCGGAAAGCCGGCCTCCATAATTTGCCCCTTGGGATAAGAATCCAACAATACAAGGTGTTCACTTCACGCGTAATGTTTTGTGATAAATTTACGTACCACCATTTAGGAGAATTATTGTTACTGTTGAAGATAAATGTAGAGATTTAAATCTGAAGCAAATCTCTGGTGTAACGTTTGGACAATTTGAATACTTCAGCACTTTTTAATGCTAGAAATGCTTGCTGTTTGACAACCATCACACCTGATGGAAACAAATAAATCAAAAATATAACATGATTGCTAGAATTTACCAATATATTCAGACTTAAAGACTCACAAATTATACTTTTCAGGGTACAATGACGAGGGTGATGAGTTCCACTAGTTCGCTGTGCGGATGATGACCGTAAAAACTAACCGCTTCTAGCAAACTAGAGGTATGTCAACTATAAATAGTTGACGTTTGATGTTTATATTGATAAGTGGTAAAAGGGCAAGAAAGAATTAACATTTTACAGGTACAAAAAGGCGCAGTACAATAAAATTTGAATAAATTAGAAGTAATATTTATAATCGTAGATTCTGTTGATCGCAAATGTGTTAGAAGTGATATAATTATGTGGCAATTATGGCTACTGAACTAATAAAAGCTTACCATATGAGGTGGTTTTAATTTATTCTCATGACCTCATCTCTTTTTCCGCTTTACGCTATGTGGGGTTGGTAACAACTAAATTATAGTATAAATTTTTCTTGTAGACGAAAAGTAAAAGTAAAGAAGGCAATATTTGAACTGCAAGTTGGCGTCCATTCCCTGAGGGAAAACAAGTTTCTCCC
Source organism: Lomographa bimaculata (assembly GCA_948107665.1). Classification (NCBI taxonomy): domain Eukaryota; kingdom Metazoa; phylum Arthropoda; class Insecta; order Lepidoptera; family Geometridae; genus Lomographa; species Lomographa bimaculata. The sequence goes on from OX403592.1 coordinate 7,048,756, forward strand.
AACGTAAATATACACTTTTGGTTCTGCAATTGTGTGGTGATGAGAATGTCCGTAAATTCCGTCATCCAAGTCATGAAACTTAAGTTGAGTGCGTCTTATTGATTAATCAGCAGGGGCAGCACGTGCTAATGAGGTTAGCTTGTTAAGCTAGGCATTGTCATACCGCCATAATTTTTTTTTTTTAATCTCTGATAGAATCTTAAGCATTTTACCACTATCTCAGCTGTTGATAAGTTTTGATATGTTAGGTATACACAACGGGCCTCAAATGTCTGGTTCTCAAGGATAGCAGTCGGAACAAGTTATTTTTGCAACGGATTTCTAGGGTAGTTAATATCGACTATTATTTGGTACAGGGTAAAACTTAGGCAGGCATGGAAATCCTTTTACTACCCTAAATTTCATCAATGGTGTTATCGATGTTATAACTTAACCCGTCGTAGGATTCGAAACCATGAGCACTAAAGGAAATCGGGTTTACGACAGCAGCGACGAAACTATCACAGCTTCAAATAAGACTTTAGTTAATTAAAAAAACTGAAGGCATCAAATTTTCATAATTAAGAGAGTACCATAGTAACAGACTATATTATTATAAGCTATACAAATTGTTACCTAATACTACAGCTCATTTAGTTCAAGCCCTCATGAAAGATCACGTCCTTAGTGCCAGTAAGTGCTCAAAGCTTTGTAAACATTATATCATACTGTGTTTACTCATACTTTAGAGCTAATTCCAAGATAACTATAATACGCAACTGTAGAATTTTGGGCAAATTGCGTACCTATCATAGTTAAACTCAAAAGTCACACATTTATGGTTGACATACCTCCAGTCCGCTTGAAGCTATTCGCATCTTTGTTTCCTGAACCGTATAATCTGGGAGTTTTCAAAAGAGTGAATATGTAGTAATCTTCTAGGCACGCATACTACATTGACGGCCATAATCTGTTCTCTTCATCAGGTGAGATAGTGGTCAAATAATCATCTATCTAGCATAAAAAACGGTTTAATGACACACAAAGGATCACTTAATTACATAATAACGTAACCAAAATATATCTTGTGTTTATCTTTATATGAGCGAGCATATTTGGCTTAGCTTGGGCGCTTAAGTTACCGAAAAACTCGGTGGTTGAAGTGTTATTGTTTACCATCCTATCCCGAACGATGGATGAAATGGTGGTCGAACACCTATCAGAGATACAAAAACAACGGCAACTTCACGCCGCGGCTTAACTCATATTAATCAAAAAAATAAAAGTCTACGTTGTACTTCAGGTTAGACCCTGACCCTTAGGGAGAACAAGTGAAAGCCACTCGTTCTTTCCAATAAAATGCTAACCAATTACTGCAACGGTACTGTAATCCGCAAGTCCCATAGTAAGTATTTCCCTGCAAAATATTCAGCTTTTGTCGTGAGTCAATTCCCCGCCTGCGGTAATAGCTGGGCCGGAGCCACATGCAAGTCGGGATCATAAAACAGCACCTATTATTGAAGGCATGATATTTTCCGTCAGTCGCCTCCGGCCTTTAACAGTCAGGCTTGGCTGAAGTCCAATTTTTTGCCCATTGTTACGAAGAGTCTTTTGCAAAATGTTACTGTTTGCAGAGATATGGTTGAAGTTAATCAGAATAAATTTCAAGTAGTTATTGCAATATTACCTATTACGATCTTCATGTCTACATAAAACAGAAAGGTGAGGGTAATGCTATAAGCCGTGTTAACATAAACACGCACACATGGACACACGCATACACCTGTAAAACTAAACAACTGTTTAGTAGTTAAATAGCTTTAGAAAGCTTTAGGATCGCCTGTACGCCTGCACCTTTATGTGCGTGACCGTATAACCGCGCCTAGTAGAGCGTACTTTCTACTCCTATCTGATTTGTGATATCAATATGCCTCAAACTCGTAGGATTTTAAGTTACATTGATGCATTTTTGGTCATTTGACCGCCAGGCACTAGTTAGCAAACATTTCCGTACTTGGAATTGAAGGATAATATTTCTAGTGAAATTACAGGATAAAAAGATTTTATATCTCAAGGTCACGAGTGCACTGAATTGCCGAGGATATTTTAAAGCGTTAAAGTTCAATCAGGTGAATCACTTGTCACTTTCCTCAATTGCATAAAAAATCTTCATAATCAATAGTCTATCCAATAGGCTTTTGATCAAATGTCGCCATTAAATTAGACCCCTAGTCTGCAGTCAAATGAATTACCACCGCTCAACATTCAACATCTTTGAAGGTTGAAAACTAGCCCATCGGGAAAAGCTGAATGAAATCCGCTAGGTGATTTAAATTTAATAAAATATTGGTTCTGGAACGCTTCGATTGGCCGGCAGGCTTCCTTTGCTTGCTCGATGAATGTTTGCTGGTACAAGTTAATTACAATTATTGCAAATCGGAATATGCTATTTAAATTGATTTATTGTACGAATGTCATCGCACTTGCCACAATCCCATAATTGAAAAATAACTATGTACTTTTTTATTCTAAACCCTCAAAAGAGTAGTAAGATAATTGATATTGTACGCATTCTTATAGTACCTTTACTAAGCAGTGTAAGTCAAATATAAATTAATTACTAGTAGTTCTGTGAACTGAAGACCTCGAGTATTGTACCCCATAACTTGACCATTTAAAAAAAAACAAAAACTAAATCGATTAAAAAAACAATATTGAACCTGCTCACAAAATTTCACGAGAATCGGTTGAAAAATGCGACCAAAAGTAAAGGAGAACAACCGGAAATCCGCCGGACATACGAAGGCAATTTTGCCCGAGCTTAAACGGATACGCGTCGTTCACTCTGCTCGCTCGGTCAATTTGTCTTGAGGCTAGATCGTAATCTAAATGGAACATCATATTTGGTAAAGCATTATTAAAAAAAAGGTCTTCGAGTTGATTTTAGAGCCCTGCAGTTACTAGCCCTACTGCACTGCTTTGCTCCTACTCCGACTCGTATTACTATTTTACAAACAATAGCAGCATGTTTACAGTGCGGCTATTCAGCTAACATTTTTACCTTGTTTTTGGCGGAGTTATGATCGCCGGTCAAGAAGAGTTTTTCATCCCAACGTGCGTTTTCATCCGAAACTTATCCCAACGTGCGTTTTTATCCGAGTCTTATATAAGCATTTATTCAGGCTACTAATTTTACATTTACATTTAACCAACTAGAGGAGTAAAGAGGTATCTCGTATTGCGAGTATATACATTTTACGGGATATAATTATATTGCAATAATTTCATAAACACCTATACATGTATAAAATACTATTAAAGGCAACTAGGTATTTGTAGCATTTGTGTGGCTCTTTCAACGTGTCTGAGTGTGTGTGTGTATGTACCTATGTATGTATGTTTTTTTTTTGCGTGTTAATGAGGGGATATCGTCTAGGTATTGTTAGTTTCGAGATTTTTATTTTTGATGTAGTTTTTAAATGAATTCTTGGTCAGGTGGAATATGTCTAGGTCAGCATAATATTTATTGTACGTCCTAGCTGCACGACAGAGAACTGAGTTCTGGGCATAATTAGTATTTACATTCGGCACGTTAATTAGTATTTAAGTTCGGCATGTTTGTCCTATGCTATGTTTACGAACCCTTTATTGCAGTCCAGTAAAGGTCAACTTTCATATATTTGCAATTTTTTGATAATGTTTGCTTTTACACTATACTATTCACTAATTATCTATGAAATAGTCATAAAATGTAATAATAATTATTTAGGTAATTATTGCAGCTTGAATGAGGCACATACATTTAATAATTATTAAGAGAGACCAAATAAACTGCATATTTTAAGTTAATAAATACAAATAGATATGAGTATAAAAATCATTGAATAACATTAATTGAATTGAATTCATACTACACTAATATTATAAATCCGAAAGATTGTGTGAAAGTATGTTAGTTCCCTCTTCACGCTGTAACGGCTAAACGGATTTGAATGAAATTTTGAATATAAATAGCTTATACCTAGGATTAACTCATAGGCTTCTTTTTAACTTGGTTAACACGAGCGAAGCCGCGGGGCATGGCTAGTTAAGAATAAAACTAAAAGTTAATAAATTTTTATTATTATTAACGTACTATATTTATATTTGTAAGGGCGTAATTATAAAGTATCCGTTCGCTCAAACATCTGACGGAATTACAGATTACACTATCAAAGGCCTTTGTCACGGGTTCTGTTACAGTATTTAAAGTCTGTCGCTTATGACGCGTAAACATAATCATCTTAGTGAATTTCATAAAGACTCGTCTCTACTATCTCTACTATAATTTTATAAGTCCGAAAGTTTGTGTGTGTGTGTGTGTGAGCCAAAAATGTTTGAAATGAGGTATCTTTGTAATGAGGTATCTTTGTAATGAGGTATCTTTGTAATGAGGTATCTTTGTAATGAGGTATTTCTGTAACTATAGGTTTGATTTTGATAAAACTTGGTGGGTAGATAGCTTAAGCCCTGGAATCGGACATAGGCTACCCATTTTTATCCCGTAAAACAGTACAGTTCCTGTGGGATTGGGTAAATTCGTTAATTCTTTGAATTGAGATTTCACTTTCACTGCCGGTTGGATTTAGATAAAATTTGGTGGGTAGATAGATTAGATCCTGGAATTGGATATAGGTTACGTTTTATCCTAAGAATGTGCAGTTTCAGTGGGATAGTGTAAATTTGTTTAATCTTTGAAATGATATATCTCTATAACTGCTGGTCGGTAATTTTAATAATTATCAACGTATTTTTTTTATATTGGTCAGGGCGTAATTATAAGGTGTCCGTTTGCTCAAACATCTGACGGAATTACAGATTAGGTACACTATCAAAGGGCTTTGTCACGGGTTCTGTTACAGTATTTGAAGTCTGTCGCTTATCACACTTAAAATTGAAATGCAAATGTTTGTAACGAGGTACAGCTGTTATGTATTACTTATGTCAATATGCCTTGATCTCACAGAAGAGGAAAAAAAAATATCACACTAATATTACAGTACATCGAAAGTTTGTATGTAAATGTATACGTGTATACGTATGTTTGTTTTCTCTTCACGCTGTATTGGTGAAATATGTTTATTTTAGGCTACTTTTTAACATTATAATCGCGGGCGAAGCAGCGGGCCACGGCTAGTGAATAATTATTACACGATTACTGCGATTCTTTGGTAAAATAAATGATGTGCATAGAGCAATTGTCGGGAATAATACGTTTACTTTTTAATTTCGGCATTACAAAGTTTATAAATTACAAAAAAATATTTTGGCACCGTATTAAAATATTTGGGTTTGTTAAAAGGGTTCAAAAGTTTGCTGTAATTGCGCTATCAAATGTCAAACTGTTTTCTATAGCTGCTGGTTGTATTAAGAGGGTTTATTCCTTTTGTTTACTCTCTCGTTCGCACCATTCGATATTTTTAATAAATACAATCATGTACCTACGTGTGTTTTTGAAAATGTTTTTAACTAACTATATGGACATTAATACAAGGATGTTTCATACTTCTTTTCGCTATATCCTTCAATAAGATTAAAAAAAAACAGAGTTCCCAAATTTCAATGTGTTTTTCACACTTTCTTCGCTTAACTTAAAGATATGAAAAACGTAAGGTAAATTAAAACATTCATTGTATTAATGTCCATATAGTTGGTTGAAAACATTTTCAAAAACACACGTAGCTGGCACATTAAATTACACAGGTATTTATTAAAAATGTTGAAATGTGCGAGCGAGAGAGAAGACAAAATGAATAAACCATCTTAACTATTAGTGCTGGTTGTATTACTAATTATTGTGTTTTTTTTTATGTTAGATAGGCAAGCGTTTGACCGCTATCTCACTCGATGGAAAGTGACGATGCGGCCGAAGATGGAACATGCTTGCCCAGAAGGTCACACTAGATTGAAGACACCTAGATTGTACCGTTCAGGGAACAAAGACGCAGGCAATGAGTTCCACTCCTTCGCGTGCTTTATATATAAATCTATGCTACAGGTCTTAAAGAGATCTAACATCTAATAAGTATGTCAGGGTGACGAATATCTCAGGTTGTGTTTTGCCGAACAGGATTTTGACCTAAGTTCAAAACTTTGGGCAAAGGCAAGCGTGAAGCTTATCAGTCAATTACAATAAGAAAAAGATCGCAAAATAATTATTGAGTTAGTCCTAGTCCGATTGTTCTGAACTTTCAATTTACCATTTTATGAAGTTTCTGTTTTACCCCTACAAATAAAATCTATATTTGTGAAAATATATAGAAGTACCTATATCTGTAGTATCTATAAAAGTTTTCAGGCGTCCGAACAAAAAAGGTCTAAATAGAGGTATAACCGCTTCAGGCGGACTTAAAGGTCAATATATCCGTACAAAGCTATTTTAGGTAAGTACATAGTTTTGTAAAGATTAAATACATAACGGTTTTCGACAGAAACACACTAAATGCCAGAAAACGACTTCTTTTGAAATTTCTATTTCAAAAGAATTCGTAGCTATACACAATATAATGTTTATTATATTGTGTATAGCTACGAGTATACACTACATACTCGTAATTTTTTTAATATAAAAAATCCGTTTAGTATTTAAAAGTGACAGATCATTAATAAAAAATCTTAAAAACTTGGAGTAAAATAATATATTTACATAATATTGATCAAATCTAATCTAATAATTTTAAACGAGCAATTATTGTATATTATAGTGATCAAACGTTTGCCTCAAAGAGATATAAAATAGAGTATCTAGTAAATATTCAGAACCTATACTTAACTACAGGATTACATATAAATTAACGTTAAAAAAAATACAAATGTAATTTTTTTTAACGGACTATCAAAAGTGTACAGTTAATGTACAGCCATCGTGATGTTATACTTTCGTATCACATTTTCTAGTGAAGAAATTGCATATGGCGAGGACATTGAGGCTTTAAATTTCAGGATAAAACTGGACTGCTGACAATGTAAGCAGAGGAAATTCCCTTTTCTAACCTTTACAGAAAGAATAATACTAAACAAAGAATTCATCGGAAGATAAGGTACTGCCCCACACTGCGATGCACCGTAATACCTACCCGTTGCAGGTGGCAAGGTACACAAATTAATATTCAGCCTCTATATCACCTCACACACCTGGCGTGTTGATTCAGTCCACATTATCTGTGAGGTACGGTGTCCTTGTATTACTATATTGGACTAGAGTTATAGGCGATTTATGTATGGAGAACGGCCAATCAATGGATATAGTATCCGATCAGGCTGTTGTAACGTTTGATGGTATTCGCATCACCATAAGGAATAAAGGACCCATCAGCTTGACTGTTACGAGACTCTTCAGATCTTATGATATCGGATTAAATGAGGCCGTGGTTGTAGCGCTTATTCTCATACGAGTATGTATAATAGTCGTACCTGACGAGTATCTACCACAACTTTTATAATGCGAACTGCAAAGGAATGCAACACCCTGCCTTCGTTCCTGTTTCCCGATAAGTATAATTTAAGCCTCTTCAATCTTGAGATTGCGGTCAAATGCTTGCCTATTTGATTATTAAAAAAATACTTTACTTTACTAGGTTACTGCTACTAGTACTACTTATGTTGTTAAGTCTCTTATGCTCAGTAATTATACATCTGCTTTGCAGCCTAAACCAGTCCCGTTAGCGCAGTTTTGCTATTCGGCTGTTATACAGAAGGGGTAGTACCGCTCCAAGCAGAAACGCTAGACAATTTTTAGATTATTATACACACACGCATATACAGAAACATGGACGTTCTGACATTTGGACTAATACACCCCGGCGTCGGTTCATCATTAGACATTTGTTTTCAAGTGTCTTGTCACGAAGTGGTCGGTCGGTAGTGGAGTATCTTCTAGTGTCAATTAGTCTCAAATTTCAAAATTTATTCACATGGGTCCCATAGAGGCACTCATGAAAGTTCGTTACTCTAATTACCAGGTTCGTAAATTTACAGCCATTTCGAGAAAAACCCGACACGTAACTTGGTGACGCATTTTTTCTATTTTGTAAATTAAAACTTACATTTCTTATACTAATGCTTTCTTAACGTAGGTTTATTTATATTATGCCAGAAAGCGTTTATGACTGTCGTCAAACTACTTGATGGTACCAAATTATTGCCATCCGAATTACAAACATTTGCAAAGTTTTTAATCAATACGATTAATAAGGAGTTATAGGTTATAAAATAACAATATATTAGATTTGTTGTACTCTTTCAAAAAATCGAATCGAAAATCTTGTAGATAATGTCGCCGAATAAATTATAAATTGTTACAATTTTCCGGTGCTGTTGTCATTTGTTTTATCCCCTTCTCCAACTGCGGTGAGTGAGTACGTCCTTAATTTCACCTCAACTCCGTCGACGTGGAAATATTGTCTTCGCACGTTTTGTGTCTCACTAATTTGCGGAAAGCCGGCCTCCATAATTTGCCCCTTGGGATAAGAATCCAACAATACAAGGTGTTCACTTCACGCGTAATGTTTTGTGATAAATTTACGTACCACCATTTAGGAGAATTATTGTTACTGTTAAAGATAAATGTAGAGATTTCATTCTGAAGCAGATCTCTGGTGTAACGTTTGGACAAATTGAATGCTTCCGCACTTTTTAATGCTAGAAATGCTTGCTGTTTGACCACCATCACACCTGATGGAAACAAAGCAATCAAAAATATAACATGATTGCCTAGAATATACCAATATATTCAGACTTAAAGACTCACAGATTATACTGTTCAGGGCACAATGACGAGGGCCATGAGTTCCACTAGTTCGCTGTGCGGATGATGACCGTAAAAGCTAACCGCTTCTAGCAAACTAGAGGTATGTCAACTATAAATAGTTGACGTTTAATGTTTATATTGATAAGTGGTAAAAGGGCAAGAAAGAATTAACATTTTACAGGTACAAAAAGGCGCAGTTTAATAAAATTTTAATAAATTAGAAGTAATATTTATAATCGTGGATTCTGTTGATCGCAAATTTGTTAGAAGTGATATAATTATGTGGCAATTATGGCTACTGAACTAATAAAAGCTTTTTTTACGATATGAGGTGGTTTTAATTTATTCTCTTGACCTCATCTCTTTTTCCGCTTACGCTATGTGGGGTTGGTACCAACTAAATTATGGTATAAATTCTTCTTGTAGACGAAAAGTAAAAGTAAAGAAGGCAATATTTGAACTGCAAGTTGGCGTCCATTCCCTGAGGGAAAACAAGTTTCCCAACGTAAATATACACTTTTGGTTCTGCAATTGTGTGGTGATGAGAATGTCCGTAAATTCCGTCATCCAAGTCATGAAACTTAAGTTGAGTGCGTCTTATTGATTAATCAGCAGGAGCAGGACGTGCTAATTAGGTTAGCTTGTTATGCTAAGCATTGTCATACCGCCATAAATTTTTTTTTATCTCTGATAGAATCTTAAGCATTTTACCACTATCTCAGCTGTTGGTAAGTTTTGATATGTTCAGGTATACACAACGGGCCTCGAATGTCTGGTTCTCAAGGATAGCAGTCGGTATGAGTAGTAGGGTAGTGAACATCGACTATTATTTGGTACAGGGTAAAACTTAGGCAGGCATGGAAATACTTTTACCACCCTAAATTTCATCAATGGTGTTATCGATGTTATACCTTAACCCATCGTAGGATTCGAAACCGTGAGCCCTAAAGGGAATCGGGTTTACGACAGCTGCGACGAAACTATCACAGCTTCAAATAAGACTTTAGTTAAATAAAGTAGCGATAGAAAAAACTGAAGGCATCAAATTTTCATAATTAAGAGAGTACCATAGTGATAAAATTTAGAAAGGAAAAATTATCGCTTGAGGCGGGATTTGAACCCGCGGCCATAGGGTCTCATGCCTTATTGCTCTAACCGCTGAGCTACTCAAGCCCCGCCTGAAGCGACGAAATTAACCTTTCCTTATTATTAACGTCTTACGGGGACGTGTGACGTCATCTACCGAAACAGTTTATAGAAACTACTACGGCCAACGAGTCTAACATTGCAGTTAGCTCAACGTTGTGTTGATAACGTCTACCCAAATCAATTGATTTTATTTATATAGCATTAGCCATGCTAGGCAGAACTATAGTGATAAATTTAGAAAGGAAAAATTATCGCTTGAGGCGGGATTTGAACCCGCGGCCATAGGGTCTCATGCCCTATTGCTCTAACCGCTGAGCTACTCAATAGAGAGAGTTAGAGCAATAGGGCATGAGACCCTATGGCCGCGGGTTCAAATCCCGCCTCAAGCGATAATTTTTCCTTTCTAAATTTATCACTATAGTTCTGCCTAGCATGGCTAATGCTATATAAATAAAATCAATTAAGAGAGTACCATAGTAACAGACTATATTATTGTAAGCTATACAAATTGTTACCTAATACTACAGCTCATTTAGTTCAAGCCCTCATGAAAGATCACGTCCTTAGTGCCAGTAAGTGCTCAAAGCTTTGTAAACATTATATCATACTGTGTTTACTCATACTTTAGAGCTAATTCCAAGATAACGATAATACGGAACTGTAGAATTTTGGGCAAATTGGGTACCTATCATAGCTTAACTCAAACGTCACCCATTTATGGTTGACATATCTCAAGTTCGCTAGAAGCTATTCGCATCTTTGTTTCCTGAACTGTATAATCTGGGAGTTTTCAAAAGAGTGAATATGTAGTTATCTTCTAGGCACGCATACTACATATCTGCTTTCTTCATCAGGTGAGATGGTGGTCAAATAATTATATATCTAGCATAAAAATAAGTATAATGACGTCCAAAGGATCATTTAATTACATAATAACGTAACCAAAATATATCTTGTGTTTATCTTTATATGAGCGAGCATATTTGGCTTAGCTTGGGCGCTTAAGTTACCGAAAAACTCGGTGATTGAAGTGTTATTGTTTACCATCCTATCCCGAACGATGGATGAAATGGTGGTCGAACACCTATCAGAGATACAAAAACAACGGCAACTTCACGCCGCGGCTTAACTCATATTAATCAAAAAAATAAAAGTCTACGTTGTACTTCAGGGGTTCTCCCTTAGGGAGAACAAGTGAAGCCACTCATTCTTTCCAATAAAATGCTTACCAATTACTGCAACGGTACTGTAATCCGCAAGTCCGTTAATAAGTATTTCCCTGCAAAATATTCAGCTTTTGTCGTGAGTCAATTCCCCGCCTGCGGTAATAGCTGGGCCGGAGCCACATGCAAGTCGGGATCATAAAACAGCACCTATTATTGAAGGCATGATATTTTCCGTCAGTCGCCTCCGGCCTTTAACAGTCAGGCTTGGCTGAAGTCCAATTTTTTGCCCATTGTTACGAAGAGTCTTTTGCAAAATGTTACTGTTTGCAGAGATATGGTTGAAGTTAATCAGAATGAATTTCAAGTAGTTATTGCAATATTACCTATTACGATCTTCATGTCTACATAAAACAGAAAGGAGAAGGTAATGCTATAAGCCGTGTTAACATAAACACACACACATGGACACACGCTTACACCTGTAAAACTAAACAACTGTTTAGTAGTTAAATAGCTTTAGAAAGCTTTAGGATCGCCTGTACGCCTGCACCTTTATGTGTGTGACCGCATAACCGCGCCTAGTAGAGCGTACTTGCTACTCCTATCTGATTTGTTATATCATTATGCCTCATAGTCGTAGGATTGTAAGTTATATTGATGCACTAGTTAGCAAACATTTCCGTACTTGGAATTGAAGGATAATATTTCTAGTGAAATTACAGGATAAAAAGATATTATATCTCAAGGTCACGAGTGCACTGAATTGCCGAGGATATATTAAACCGTTAAAGTTTAATCATGTTAATCACTTGTCACTTTCCTCAATTGCATAAAAAATCTTCATAACCAACACTCTATCCAATAGGCTTTTGATCAAATGTCGCCATTAAATTAGACCCCTAGTCTGCAGTTAAATGAATTACCACCGCTCAACATTCAACATCTTGGAAGGTTGAAAACTAGCCCATCGGGAAAAGCTGAATGAAATCCGCTAGGTGATTTAAATTTAATAAAATATTGGTTCTGGAACGCTTCGATTGGCCGGCAGGCTTCCTTTGCTTGCTCGATGAATGTTTGCTGGTACAAGTCAATTACAATGATTGCAAGTCGGAATATGTTATTTAAATTGATTTATTGTACGAATGTCATCGCACTTGCCACAATCTCATAATTGAAAAATAACTATGTATTTTTTTATTCCAAACCCTCAAAAGAGTAGTACGATAATTGATATTGTACGCATTCTTATAGTACATTTACTTTACTAAGCACTGTAAGTCAAATATATAATACTTACTAGTGGTTCTGTGAAGTGAAGACCTCGAGTATTGTACCCCAAAACTCCGCCATTTAAAAAAAAACAAAAACTAAATCGATAAAAAATACTATATTGAACCTGCTCACAAAATTTCACGAGAATCGGTTGAAAAATGCGACCGGTAGAGGAGAACAACCGGAAATCCGCCGGACATACGAAGGCAATTTTGCCCGAGCTGAAACGGACACGCGTCGTTCGCTCTGCTCGCTCGGTCAATTTGTCTTGAGGCTAGATCGTAATCTAAATGGAACATCATATTTGGTAAAGCATTATTAAAAAAAAGGTCTTCGAGTGGATTTTAGAGCCCTGCAGTTACTAGCCTTACTGCACTGCTTTGCTCCTACTCCGACTCGTATTACTATTTTACAAACAATAACAGCAAGTTTACAGTGCGGCTATTCAGCTAACATTTTTACCTTGTTTTTGACGGAGTTATGATCGCCGGTCAAGAAGAGTTTTTCATCCCAAAGTGCGTTTTCATCCGAAACTGAGACAGAGTCTTATATAAGCATTTATTCAGACTACCCGAAGCAAGATATAGATATTTTTTATTGAGTTCGACATTCCTCTAATCTGTTAGCAGGAATTTATATAATTCCTGCCAGCTGCCTGATTTGTCCTCCTAAGTTAGATAAACAGGAACAAAACGTTTCTTACACGTCACTATCAAATGTAACAATCGCTCCAATGAATTCAATTTACTTAAGGATACAGAAAATGTGACTAGAAAATATTACGTTATTACTGAACGGTGTCAAGCAACATTTTATAGGAATGTTGAACTCAATAAAAAAAATATATATATGATAAATATATAAGTATGTGTTAAGCCGTAAGTTTTCACTTTTGATATTTTAACAGATATATAGGGTGTAATCCATTCTAAATTATAACTTATCATCTAATTTGTCTAAACTTGTTTTAATTATTGTTACCTGCCTTTGTAAAAAAAATTGTTCTTTTTAACCCAGACAAAAAATATTATCTTGAAGGTAAAAAAAAAGATTTGTTGATTCATGATTGAAGAGATTTGTTGATCAACCAATATTGGGATAAATAAAAGATTTGTTGATTCATGTAGAATCAACAAATCATATTTTTATCTCGATATGGGTTGAATTTTTAGTATTAATTTTAATAGTAATTTTAAAAAAATTATGAATTTCAAAATCTGAAAGAAATTATAAATAACAGTAATCATTACTTATCTTTATCGTTCTATTTATTTCGATTTAAACTCAAACATCTTATGTAACTAACATGGAAAATTCCAGATATCCTTCTATACAGGATAACATAAACTTACCATGTACAACGTAACGAAGCCCGGTATTTCCAAAATCCTTCCAGGGAGTCCAATTCTCCAGCAATTACACAGAACGCACGCAGCCACGCAGCTAAGCGCAGTCGCCAGCACCAATTAGTCGTCGGCGTCAGTTGGTAAATATTAACACTGGTAATTGTACCGAACGTCAGCTCCCCGATGTTCGTTACAGCCACTTGCAACCTGAATACAAATGAATCCATTATCCGAAAGTGCGGAGTAGGATCGACGCAATATCACGTAGCCCCATGTATGCCGATGTGCTAATGTGGCGCGGCCGTTTATCTTTCGTGTCTTGTGTTCTTGTGTTTTCTTAGCGGACGTCGTTTTGCATTGGTTATTTGTGTACATTACAGTGTTTTTATTATGATACTTTACCACAGCCGATATATCTAACTAGCTGTGCTCCTCGGTTTTACTCACGTAAGTCCCGGATCCGCGGGAATTCCGGGATGAAAAGTAGCCTATGTGTTAATCCATCGTGACAGCTACCTCCATACCAAATTTCTTCAAAATTGGTCCTGCCGTTTGAGCGTGAAAAAGTAACAAACATACAAACACACTCATAAACTTTCGCTCTTATAATATTAAATGTGATAGCATCTGAAGACAGATTCTCATTCTGACGCAAGTACAGGATAAAATTGGTCACTCTCCTCGAAGGGACCACAAAATAGCCTTCGATTGGCATCCACAAGGAATGTGCAAACGTTGGAACTTTTTTGCAGACGCAGCGGCCATTGAAAAGATGAAGGTGCTTTTAAATAAATGAACAGAAGCGCAACGGACGTCATCTGTATAGTGTTACTTACGTTTCTTCAAAAGCGTGAAGGCAGCGCATACTAAAGGTTGCAGCGCTTTATAAACGACGCGACTTTAGAGCATTCAAACTGAATCTTGTTGATTATTATCTGCAGTTATAATTTACTATCTCTATAATATGTTAACTTTGTAATGTATTTTTCTACCAACTTCAAAAAAAAGGAGGAGATACTCAAGTCGAATGTATATTTTTTTGTGTGTTACCTAATAACGTCTTTCCACGTGAACCAATTTTCAATTTTTTTTGTTTTTTGTTTCAATGGTGTTGTTTTCCAATTGGTCCCATTTAAATTTGATCAAGATCTAATCAGTAGTTCTTGAAATATCTTCAATAATCAAATCAAATCAAAATATATTTATTTCGGACAACATGATCCATTTGTTAGTAACACAAAACTTAAAAATATCTTAGTACTTATACAATAAAATATAATTAGAATGCAATAATGCGTGTTTAGTACATCTAATTTGATCAAAGTTCCGAGAATAAAGCAGCGGAGTCGGTTTTTTTAAGCTTTGCTTGCGTTTATTTATTATTAAATATGTAGATTCTTGATACACATATACCTAGCTATTGCTGGATATAAATTACTCCAGAACTCCATCATGTATTTTGAAAACGATTCTCTCTATTTCTACACAGTAAAACTACAAAGCAGCTAACTGGGATTGATGAAATTTAAAAAGCATTATAGTAAAAAATTAAGAAAACATTGTATACAAATGTTCAAGCAAAAAATACTTCTTTCAGATTAATAAGGCACACCTTGTTTTTAATAATAACTAACCTTAAAACTGAATACAAAATAAAGCGAATTACTTATTATTCTATTCTATTCTATTATTAACTACCCAGTTGGAGCAGTGGGCAAGTCTTTGCCTTTTGCGATGTGGTTCTTGGATTCGATTCCCGGTAAGAGCACACTTTCCTTCCTAGTGTCAATTTCATCATTTACACATACTTCTGGTTTTGGGTGTGAGTGTGTGTGGTATGTGAATAGTGGCACTCACGGTACAAGTCTTAGAACTTAGTGCGGGGATGTGAGTGTTAATGCGTTTATTTGTTTACATGTTTGTTACTTACTTTATTACTTCCAGTAAAACTTCTATTGAAATACTAATTCTGCGTGTAAATTAGCATCGTTTTTGTTTAATAGGTGTTAAAGTGGCCTGAAAGTTACTTGTTACTTGAAATGCTTACTGTAAACTTACTTTAAAGTTCATCGCAGTTCTCGAGTTAAGTTGGCACTGACTGTTTACAACACCGCTACAGTCGTAAAAGTACCTACTTATAAACAAATGCCGTAAGACAACTTCAGACTTACTTATAGTACCTACATGAATACGGCAATGCAAATAGGAGGGTTATGATTGTAGCACCGTAAGTAAGTAAGCTTAGTATAGATAGATAGATATATTCTTTATTAAATACCTTAAAATAACAAAGAACACAAATAGGAATGACAGTAAAAAATTATATAAGTGTAACAATAGGCGGTCTTATCGCTGAGAGCGATCTCTGCCAGACAACCTTTGGAACATTTAATCAAATCAAAATCGTTTATTGACGTGGGCCCCATTGAGGCACTCATGAAAGTTAATGACTCTACTGCCAAATTAACAAAATTACAGCAATCTCGAGAAGAACCTGGCAAGAAACTCGGCGGCGAATTTTTTGATTAATTTTTTTAAATCATTCTTATTCACTAATACATGATTATATTAACCTAGGTGTATCTATATTATGTAGTCGCTAGAAAGCGCTTGTGCAGTTTGCCTCCATGCATCCTTGTCATTGATGTAGTCAATCGTTTTATAATAAAATTTCGTTTTTAATGCCCGTTTTATTACTGATTTGAACTTTCCCAGTGGTAAGTCAGTTACAATTTTAGGAATTTTATTATAAAATCTAACCACATTTGCCATAAAAGATTTATTCGTTTTGCTTTATCTAAATGAGCGCACTGTAATTTAATGCTTAGGTATATCTAGTATTAAGATTGTGTGTGTCGCTTCTTAATTTATGTTTATCAATATTTTTGCGAACATAATATTTTCAAAGATGTAAAGCGAAGGCATGGTAAATATGCCTGTTTCTTTAAAGAATTCCCTAAACGATTCGCGCGGACCCATTTCATATATATTTAAGTATGCATGTAAATGTAAACATAATATAAACGATTTCATGCTCATCGCACCACACTACGTTCGATGACAATGAGTCGTTGATGCAGGAAACATTCACATCACAGACAATCACACCTAGAAATATAAATTTTGTAATTCAGTTAACGTGTGTTCCCACCGAGAATTTAAACTGATACCCGCTGCTTAGAATAGAGTATGCGGGCAGTTCATGTATTTTCGCTTGTTACAAACTCATGTCACTTAAATAATATTAATCCATATAAATTTATGATCAGTATTATAATATTTAGCAAATTTTAATGTCAAAACTATGAGTAAAAAAAATGAATAAAAAATACAAAAAAAAAAAAAAAAACTAGTAATAATTTGTAAATAAAATAAATAAGTAAATTTAATGAACATAATATCATATCACATTTAGTGTTTTTATGCATTAACATTATAAAACAAAAATGTCAGAACGAATCAGTCAAGAAATCACAAATATTGTAGTAACACTTTTCCGTTGTTATTCAATAGATTTAAATGCATAGACATGTAAATTTTCTATGAAAATTATTGTTTTATTTTACAAAACATTGTCTAAAATGGTTCACGCACAAAGATAAAGAGCCAATCAAATTAGGGCCTACTATTTAAAGCAATATGAGTTACTGCATTATTTTTATAGCATTACTTAATTTAAATGATATTGGGTTGGAACCTAAAACTATATTAATCAAACTTATTTGTGAACATTAATAACATGTTCGATAACAATGATCCGATATGTATATCCTACGCCTGCCGGGGATAACCAGTTATTTATTTTGAAAGCGGGATTTATTTGCGGAAATGGGTCTGACCCACATTACTCAGGGGAGATTTCGCTGAATAGGATTGTAAAGTATGCTGTTCGGTTTCCAGATAAGTTATTGTATTTTGGAGTGGATCCGTGTGTGGTTGGAATACGGCCGTCCGTATTAATCATAACTCGTTAGGGACTGTCTTTGTGGACGAAACGAGCTTGGTATATGAGGAATTCGTAAAAACAGGTATATACGCTGTGGCAAAGTCCATACATTCAGACAGGTATCACAAAATCCTGAAAAAATATAGACGTAACGTTTCATAAAAAAAAGTGTAAATCATGTGAAAATTGAGGAACCTAGCAAGATCGTAGGATCTTAAACTTGCATGTAAGTTTTTATTATGCTCCGCAAGCAACTATTTAACCACTATCTCACCTGATGAGAAGGGATGATGCGGCCGAAGATTAAGCATGCCCGCCTACATAATACCTATTCACACTTGACATTAAAAGACTACCAGATTATATAGTTCGGGGATCAAAGATGCGCAATGAGTTCCATTCCATTTTAGTACGGATGATAAACGTAGAAGCGAAACGCTTCGAGCAAACTAAGATAGATAGATAGATAGATAACGCTTTATTGTCACACCTTACATAAATCACTCAAAATAACAAAACTTAAATTATAGTGTACAATCGGCGGTCTTATCACTAAAAGCGATCTCTTCCAGACAACCTTTAGATATAGAAGATTATAAGGTAAGGTATGTCAACCATATATGGTGACGTTTTAAAGTTTGTTGTTAGATGGTAAAACGGGACGGGGGAATTATTTCTTGCACACTCTCTCCAAAACAAAGCAATTTTCAAGTCTGTGTGTACCTAATCGAAATCAATAGATCAGAAACAATAAAATCACGCTAGATTCTAAGACTTAAGGTTTACAAATAAGATCGGACTAATTAATAATTACAAAATTTATTTTAATTGTGTGAAAAATCCGTTCTATAATTTTATTAATACTAAATGTGTGAGGGTCCGGAATTCAAAATATATAGTTCTAGACATTTAAGATTTCGTCAACACTTTTTTTATAGGCAAGCATTTGTCTACCATCTCACCTGATGGAAAGTGATGAAGCGGCCTAAGATGTAACATATTTGCCTAGAAGATACATTTTCACTCGAGACTTGAAGACTTCTAGATTACACAACAAGAGATAAAAAAGAAACCGTCTACCGTTTTTGTAGCGATTTATTTCAAACAAACATACAAAAACATATACATTACTTAAATTACATGACAACACTATACGGCAGATAAACAACCAAAACAAAATAATTATATAATTTTTAGGCAGAAGGGTCGCTTGCACTTCGCTAAGACAACACTGTTATCCCTCATGTTAATTGTATGTAGTCCAAATCCTCTAACAACGTATAATCTCGTGGTGTAACTGAACTACGAACCCGTAAACACGGTTTAAATAAACATGAAAGTTCACCTCGAATTATAATTAGACGTCAAAACGACCCTTAGTTTAGAGATGCGCGTATGTGTGAAGTGGCCGAACGGGTTGAATTCGGAAGAACGACGAAGACAAATGTAATTATTCGGCCTTGTCAATTAGGCTCAGCAGGCAACGCTAAAAAGTTCACTAAAGAATACCAAAAATATAGTAAGATATAAAAAAGGGGTTAGTTTGTGAAACATATTATAATTTTGTTGTATAAGCAATCATAATTAATATCTCCAGTAATATCTTACCTTCTACTAAAATATTTTTTTTTTAGAAAGGTATAGCTTATGTAAAATAATAGATGTGCATCGCAACTTCCACGTTCGTTATGATTATGATAAAATGGCTTAAGCTGAAGCCTTTGTTTTAATCTTGGGTATGAGATATATCAATTTCAAATTTCATCTCAATCTGTTTAGGCCTTGTTGAGTAAAAAGGAAGAAACCATTAAATACTAGCAATATTCGAGTTTCTAAAGTTTAACTACATCCGCCACTATATCTCAGATCCTCCACTTGATTTTTTTAAAGTAATTGATTTCCGTATATAGCTACGTAAATTGAAAAATAATAAGCTTCTGAAATACACTATACTCGCTCACTATCTGTCAGTTATGCTATCACAAAATCTTTATATAGTGAAGCGAAATGGCCGCTCCGATAAGTAACCCCTTTGCAGGAAACCGGAAAGTGATCGGGTAAGGTTGTATACCGAATAATAGAAGATTATCCCAACTCTAGTTCAAACTAGAGCTCGCCTCAGGAGGTTACAGAAACAGGTCAAGTATAGTTCTCATAACGCACGGATAACACGCGACTTACCTAACCACATTTTTTATTTTACAGATTCGCAAAAGGAATTACTTGCTCTACTTACTCAAGTTTTAAAGGTTTTTTTTCTCCTTTGATGTTGGTCGAGTGTTTTGTGGAATGTCGTGGTGGTTTATCTGATCATACCAATGCGAAAGCGACCGTCTCAAGCCTTTGTTGCTTGGAATCAATTTGTATTCGTAGAATAAATTATTCTCAGGCATTATTGGAATTTAATGGGCTTTCCACTGAATTATCTAAGGTTTGCTTTAGAATTATTATATAATTGTTGCCTTTTGTTGTCTTTCGAAATTGTGAATTCCATTCAATAAGGGGACTCAATTATTGACGTAATGTTGCTAGGCGTCAATATTACATAGTATACGGAAATTGAACGAATGATTCACCCGTTTTATCATCGATCAACAAGACAAACTGACAACTACCATCTAATGATGCGCATACCTCCAGTCCGCTTCAAGCGTTTTGTTTATGATTAATCATATGAGCAGTGAATGAGTATAACTTATTGCCGGCGTCTTCGATCCCCGGTCAGTATAATACTGCAGGAATTTTCGATAAGAATATGAATCTATTATGAATGCATGATTGATCTTAAGCTTGATCAGAAACATAAGCAAAATGAAATATATTTGGTACTTACGCTGCGGTAAGGGACCCGAGGGATAGAATACCTCATACATTTTTAAAGTTTGAACATAATACAAGATTCATTCTTTATTTTTGTGAATAAAGAGAAAACTTTGCGGCTTGTTTTGAAACAGATTGATACTTAACCTTATAAACACATATTGTATATCGTTATATATATATAATTCTTCGTACGTGTGTATGACTGAACCACTCTTATATGGCTAGACTGTGTAATACTTATATACTAATACTTATATGTAAAGCAATATCACCGTAATAAAAAAAAAAGTTTGACCGAAACTGCTACCGCGCCTTAGGATTGCGCGGCAAGCCGGGGGAAGAAATCTAGCTAACGCTGTGAGCGTTGCGTGTGGATTTGCAGAGTGGAGTGGCCTGCTTTGCCCCCTTGAGTCGCCCACACAAGGCGCACATGCCTATGGTGCGGTATTGCGGTTTCGGTCAAATTATAAATTTGACAGAGAATTCTGACAATTGTATCGCCTGGTCGATCATAATTGATTGACAAAGTGAAGCAATATTCGTAAGGACAGTGATTGAATGGGTGACCTTCCAACTGACTTTTCAACACGATGAATGCACCGTGCTCTAAAAAGCGTTTACGCTGTCGGTCCTAGTTGTTAGTCATAAAATAACAGTCATTAAGCCACGTCGGATGCCTACATACAGGTGGCCTGAAAAATCTGAAACCAAGACTTCATACAATAAGCAAGCAAACTTATCTTTTACCTGCACAGAAGCTTGATTTTTTTTCTATCTAGGTATATATGTATCCTTTAGCGCTTCATAAAAACTAAACAGTTTGATGGATTTGGTGTTGATTCACGGGGTCTCATTTTATTTATTAGGCCAAGGTTGCCTAGCTGACATAGAAATTAAATATGGTAACTTATTGGATTTCTGATGCGAATTTCGAAAAATAGGATATTTTATTTCCTTGATGACATTTTTTATGTATATAACTTAAAACGAGTCAAGCCACGAGAGTGAACAGAAACGTGCACCATCATCGACCACATCTCCACTTTCTAACAAGTGAGATAACGGTCAAACGTTCGCTTATCGCAAATAATAAAACAAAAACATTACAACATAAAAAACTTAACTAGTGCAAATATTAACGCAGTTCATAATCGCCGAATAATTGATAGTGAAAATGCAATTTCTGACATATTATGATAAATTAATTTCTGATTAAATAATGCGAGAAAAAAAAATTACATATAATAATGGAAGAATTTACTTATTTTTTATAAATATCACAAAATACGTAGATATTTATATGGGTTTACACGTAGAGCACTTAAATAAAAGAAATCTTTATTATTAGTAAATTCAAAATGTGAAACACTGTAAACTATGATTATATCTTGTTAATATTTACATAGAGCTACACAAAATATAGTTAACATGTTATGTGCGCATGCGCACATACGCGTGTTCAGTGAAAACATACTAAGTACAGGGCGAACGTACATCTCGTATATGGCGGGAAATAAGAATATAAACCGGGTTTTTTCGCTTAGTACACCAAATTATTAATTATTATTACGCACGTACAATGTGACGCGTAGAGTACGTCATGTAATCTCAGCGGAACTCATTTTAGTTAGCTCAAATTACGTCCTCATGCATATTTCATGTAGGGCGCCGTGTTTTGACTGATTCCAGCGTGAAATCCGCGGAACTTTTAATTTAAAACTTGAAATTTAAATTTTAAAACACAGTTTCTCGGAAAGTGGGATAAGAGATACTCTAACTGTTCCATTTTTTAAGATTATTATTTTCAGATAGCTGACGAGTATTCCTGTATGAACGGAAATTGTGTTTGATAAATAAATCTTCGACTAAACAAAAGTTTATAATCTGAAACCCGACTATTACTAAATGGTTAAAAAAAGAATTATCTTCTACTTTGCACAATATTTATGTTTTGTATATTTTTGAGACGCTATGAAGTTATTTCATTTGAAATCTATCACAAATATATTTGTCAATTTTTTCCTACTTTATGCAGCCTTGCCCTGCAGCTTTGCCCGCTATTATGTAGTTAATAATTGAAACGCAAACAAAGTTCAAAAAAACGGATTCATCGCTTTTATTTTGGTTTTGGCTTGACCGATTTCAATTAAAAAAATTATGGGACCACCTCTGAAGTATACCAAACAAAAATAAATCATCAAAGCCGATTCATAATTGGCGAAAATATCGCGTAACATACATACAAAAAAAATACATTCGAATTGAGAACTTCCTTTTTTGAAGTCGGTTGAAAAGTAGCCTATGTGTTAATGCTAAATATAAGCTATGTACATTCCAAATTTCATCCAAATTCGTTCAGCCGTTAAAACGTGAAGAGGGAGCAAACATACTTACACACAAACTTTCGCATTATATTAGTAGGAAGTAGGATTATGCCGCCTTTTTTCATACCCATAGAGGTTACTTTTTAGGCACTATTAGCTGCGGGGCACAACAATATGTGAAATCATTACATTTGAAACTAAAGAATTAAAACTGGCAATTTTAGTATTTTCATCTTTTACTTATTATTATTTATTTATTGCGAATTACAATAAGACTTATTTCAAACTGATTAAGATTCAAGACATGTAACGTTAAAGATATCAAAATAAGGAAAGGTAATTCTACGCACAAATTTCTAATATTAAGTAAAATATCATATTTGAACTACCCGTTAGTTCAGTCAGGTGCGCATTCGCCTTCTAAGCAGTGGGTTCGAATCCCTATTGTCATCGAAGTTTGTGTTTCTGGTTTTGGTTGTAATTGTGTGTGTGGTGTGAATGTTTCCGGCATCCACGACACAAGTCATCGAACTTAGTTTAGGGCTGTGAGTGTGTTATGTTTATGTTATACGGGTCACGCAAGAACCTCTATACGCCAACGAGTCCCAACTTACCAAATTAAATTTTACAGTAGTTACAAATTCAATTAACTAACAAACCAACAATCAAATTATTTATGCTTGCTATGTCTGTTGATAAATCGATCTCGTCCCGTGTTGTCTGAGAAATTTACCTTTGGTAATGGGAAACATACGCAGTTGTTTTGTACTAGTATATGTAGAGAATACTTGTTTTTGCTAAGCTTTTTTTAGTTTCATCATATTCATACGAAGGACTTAGTAATTATATTAATTTTATCTAACTTTTTACTGCCATTGACAACAGGTAACTTTAAATATAATAATATTGGATAGACAACAAAAAAAATTACTTTTGATTTTTTGTTTTTTTTTATTTGTGTCAGGCTAGTGTTTGACCACTATCTCACCTGATGGTAAGTGACGATGTGATCGAAGCTGGTAAACACACTAGACCTGGAATACGCAGGCTCTCAAGGATAACTGCCGGAACACCGTATTTGGCTTGGCGGCAGACTTTCAACTTGATGGTGGTAAGCTACTTTGGTAGCAAGCCAGGCGAGCAACTCACAAAATGCTCTACCACCTCTTTGAATATTTACTAAGGTAATACTTACTAGTAGGAGAGGCAGTGGTCAAAAGTTTGCCTATCAACCAAAAAAAAAGTAGTATCGTTAGTTATCAGAAAGCTTTATCACAGGCCTAAATATGTGTTGTCTCGAGTTCCGTGAGAAGTATTGTCTCAAGTTGCAGTTGATAAAATGCCCTCGAATTTTTCCTTATAATTCATACTTTATAAAGAAGACAAGTAAGTTTGATTATCTGTAGTGACACCAAGAACATAAAAATGAAATGTTGTGCTGGACAGCAATGCGATCCTTCTTGATTCTTGGTGTTGGGTCTCCTAATTATGACCGGTAATTAGACTTGCCCTTTCAATTGGAACCAGGACTATTAGAGTAGTCCTGCTATTCGGGTGCTACCACCTCGTTGGTATAAGAAGTTGCATCTGCGGCTTTGTGGTCTAATTCTAACTCTAATACTCTACTTTGTGGTCTGTGAAGGTATTTTATTTCCCTCCATTCTTAATGAGTTCGACCTCACAACGGGAGTTTCCTTATTCGCTACTTAGGGACGCAGCCTCAAGGGAATCAGACTATCCTGAAGCAAAATTACCTATTTCAAATTCAATTTACCCTTAGAAGACATTGATAGTGTAGTTAGCTATAAATGCCATCATATTCATAATAACTGCTTCGTAGGTTAGTAGCAAAATAGATTTCCCCTTTAAAGGGCATTTACCTTTTATATATACAGTTTGTGTGTGAAAATCTGGCTAGTTTCAGTATGCAGTGACGATCTTTGCTCGAGTCACAAGCTCCGTTCCACTAAATCTTATGGACGCGATTGATTCGTTTGCTCTATTCTGGCTTTAGATTGGCTCTCTTGTTTTTCACCTTGGGCAGACGTCTTGATTTTCTGGGACTAGATCTCTGACCAAGTGATTTTTTATACTACAAATATAATAAAACTACTGATTCATATGAATCTTACTGGTAGGTAGCAAACTGCTACCTACCAGTAAGATCAGGACCATATGAATCAGGCCCATGGAGAAACTTAGCAAAGTCGTACTTTGAATGTCTGGCGCCTCCAAAGAATAAAAGAAGTCATTCATTCGAGAGCTCGTAAAAACAGAGAGACGAACTTGACACATTTTACGAATATTGACTTTTAGTAGGTCAAGATCGTCGCAGACCTAGTGAAGGTTGAAATTAAAAAGTGACGCCGCTTTGTCTGCCCCGCATAGCTACATAAGATGATGCGGTGATTTGAGAAACTGTCCTTATAGTCTTGGAGAATTTGCTAGTGCACTTATAAATCGATCCAATGAAATCTATTGAAAAAATTATCAGAGTATAACTAGTAGGACTATAGGGCGCAGCTCACGTAATACATTTTGTTATATAGATAAATCAAATTAAGGCACACTACAACTATGTTAATTAAAATGTACATTTTAATTAATAACTATTCAACTAGACACAGTTTTTCTACGATACGAACATTTGTTTATGTACAGTAAAAAATGATTTTTAAATATACAACACCGAATAGCCGCAGCGTGGCTTAAATGGCGGGAATTAACAGGAGTCACGTGTGATAACAGAAAGCCAGTGGAGTTAAAAGTTTGATCTATAAGACCCTTATAAGACCAGTGCTCATGTATGGTAGTGAAACGCGGGCCGTTACTCAAGGCATTTACATACCATCCAAGTAGCCGAAATGAAAATGCTTCGGTGGATGTGCGGCGCCTTGTGTTGTGTACGCGATATTGCCGATAAGATGCAAGAGAGTAGGCTGTAATGTGCATGTAGGACTGGTTGTAGTTGAAGAAAGATGTATAATTACTTGATTGATTGATTCCGGGCGTGAACAGAAGCTTTCTCCCCTAGGGAAATTTGTGTTTCTGATTCTGTGTGTTATTGTGTGTGTGGCGTTGTGGGTGTAAAAGCGTTTTGTTTTATGGGTCGATGATAAAACATATGTTTTAGAAAGAGCGCTATGCAGTGTCACTCGGAACTTAGTTATTCAAAGTTCAAGGGGACACAGCTGATGCTATGATCTACTGCTGATGCTGAGACAAAACGTATTGTTTTGTTAAAGTCATTTTACAAAATTTACGCATTTTTTGTAACATTTACCAAAAGTTTTATGACTTACCATCTATAAAACTTGATAAGTGGCACTAAATATTGAGTGTATTAATATGTTTATTATCTATTAGTAATATAATTTCTAATCTCGTCAAACAAAACGTGGCACTGAACTGTAATGGACACACGTGACGCTTACCATGATTTTGAGCAACTTGCTTGTCTCGTTTCTCAATTACATAAATAAAAAGCAAAAAAAGATATGTAGTCTACATATTTTGACGTAATGCAGCGTGCCTTATTTTTTACATCATCCTACTAATATTATAAATGCGAAAGTTTGTGTGTGTGTAAATGTCTGTTACCACGTATCTCCGTAACGAATAAACAGATTTTGATGAAATTTAGAATGTAGATAGTTTAGGTTCCGGAATAACACATAGACTACTTTTTAACTTTATTAACGCGGGCGAAGTCGCGAGGCACTGCTGGTATTAAATCCATTTTATTAGCACGGTCTTATAATGAATGATTATAATTTTGTTATTAGATCTTTAGTATCTCAATAGATCCCAATCAGTAAATATCGTGCTTAGTAATCATGACTAGTCCTTCTGAGAACATAATAGACACAATCGCCAATATTGAATGTGTGTATTAGCTCATTTCTCTCGGGTAAGTCACTTACGCACCAATTAGGTTACTATATGTCCAAATGTCATGCGCCATTCGATAGACTAACACTAAATCTGAGAGGCATGTCTTACTTGGTAATTGCTTTGATAGATAATTCGACGTAGACAGATAGTAAATCAAGTTAGACACACAACCATAAGTCACTCTAGAACAAATGTTGTGTAAGACTAGCACATTGAAGTACCCGTTACAATTAAATTAATTGACAATAACGCCTACAAGTTTACGAAATTTTAAAATGCCAAGAAGTTCAGTTTTACTCCCTACAAAATCACTACTATACATTACGAGTACATTGAAATCGTGAAAAACTTGTTAATTGACTAGTTGTTCCACGCGGCTTTACCTGCGTATATTAAAAATGCATTATTTATTGAATCGAATTGTGAATCTAAACCATTCTTGGATCCACCTATCCACCTATATACCCAACACACAAACAATGTCTTCAAAATCGGTCCAGCCCTTAAGTAGAAGTTTGGTCACACACACAACTACAGAAAAAATATATGTATAAAGATACCATTTTCGATTTTTTTACCGTACTTACAAAAGTGGTAATGTTTTCGAGAAAGGACGAAGTTTATTCAATGTTTTTTAAAAATTACATCTTTGAGAATATTAATACAATTGAAGGCTTTACTGGGCGCATAAACAAGTATTGTGATACAGGGTGTCCGAAGAAAATGCAGTGAAGCAAGATTTAAATAGCTATTATACTATTTAGATCTTGCTTCGAAATATACATATACGGGTAACGATGTGACTACCAATACTCGACATTTTGGCGTCAACAAAATGGACACATCGAAGTCAAAGCACTGATTTCGATGTAGATTGGCTAAGAATCTAAGTATCCTCGATAAGTAAGGCAGTACTTCACATCAGCTTCTTAATTTATATCAAGAACAAGTCCAATCGTGTATTATACAGCGGCCTTCTCTAGGATGAATCTGCCAAGTGAAATCGTGTGTATTTTGCTATACCCTTATTAGCACTTTACAACATGTGAAACGTCAACCATTTTTCGCAAAGGCCCCGTGCTTTTGCGAAAAATCGTTGACGTTGACTCAATACCCACGTATTTATTCCAGAAACGTTGAAGGAACTACTGTTTTGACGACAACCTCATGAGATGGAAAGCGACGATGCCTTCGACGATGAAGCACAGTTGCTCAGTAAATACTTTTTCACTCTCTTCTTGAACGACCTTATATTATACTTTTCGGAAAATACAGTAGATTGTAGGACGTTCATTTGTTCTTATATTGAACGAAACGCATCTAGAGAATGTTTAATTATTATTTGAATGTTTATTTATTTTAATTATTAGACGATGCCGCATTGTTGACTAGATGTTTTCTAAAATGGTGATGCAGGAAAAAGATCATGTAATTACCGTGAATCTACAAATTGTATTACTGTCCGTGATACAATTTGTAAGTCAAAACTAAAGTCTTGCTACTTTTCGCCGATGATCGGAGTCAGTAGTCGAAACTAAACTGCTGATACCTAGCTGATCTGTCCCAAAGGTGGTAACAGTAAGTAAACCTACCTACTTTTTAGGCAAGTATGCTACATCTTTGGTCGCATCACCGTTTTCAATCAGGTGAAATAGTGGAGACATATTTGGCTATCACGCATTTAGAAGTTATCCAATTCTACAGAAAAAGCTCTTTCATTCAATCAATCCCTATAAACTTAAAATGAAGTCTGAAACGTTCAAAATGAAACACGAAAAGACAATATGTCAAGCGACAACTCAAAAATTTAAGTGCTTTTTGTAAATAACGTTCGCGAAAAATGTCTTCTACCTACTTTACCAGTAAAACCACTTACTTAAATTAATTTGATTCCGTAAGAGCTACATCCTCGGATGTACCTACTTCAAAGGCATTTTGTTTTCCTCAATAGCTCTTGATAATCGAGATACCGCTATAAGAAAAAGTAACTTCTTTAAGTACAGAAAAAATGGTTTTTGAGAACTTTTATTAACTCATTTTCCACTTCCTAAGTATCCCATTTAGATGTGGTAACACGGCCGGCTTTCTTTATCAGTTTGAGTTTGTACTACGTTTTTATAATAAGCTGTCGAGGGAAATATTAGTTTTGTATTGTAAAAGTAAAATAATACGTAAGAGAATAAGTGTCTAATTTATCTTCTTAATGTAATTATTATCAGAGATAATTCGTACAGATACCACAGTCGTTTAATAAAAAAATTGTTAACCATGCCAACAATTTATTTACCTACAATTCAATCAATTTCTACGGCTAATCTACAAATATCATAACATTAAAATTTCTACAAATTATTTCTATCTACCGAATCTACTATTTTTATTCTGTTAATGTAAAATACTACCCTAGCGGTACTTGTTCAAAGCATTTCTTCTTCAGCGTGACATATTACATTACATTTAATTAGAGTACGATAACATAATAAATACATCATTTTAAAATTGATTTAAGACTTAGTTTTACAATCTCGATCAGAAATAGTTCTAGCATCTAATGCTACATTAAGCATTGGAAATAGACTATCTATTAGAGAGTTTATCGACTTTTAGCCATTCCTAACAAAATATTATCAGTAGAAGCAGTATTAGAATGCTGTAAAATTTCTTCTTTGCTTGCCATTGAGTGGTAGTCATTCATTTCTGACCATGCCGGATCAGACTTTGCTATCCGTTTTCTTTCTTTTATTTTAGTATACAATAGAACGGACACCATAATGAAAAATACTATGCACCCTAAAACACAACCAACTATTAAACCTAGTCTACGATTTAGAATAGAGGAAAGCTTATATTTAGGTTGGTCTTTTACTTCGATTGTTATTTGTTTTTTATAGGTATCAAAAGATATACATTCACTTGAAGGAGATCTCATACGGATAGTCGAAGCAATATCTTGATTTATACTTGATGTCAAATTTGTGTCAACATAATTTATGGTCACGTTAGAATCTTTATCTTGAACATCATCATAACCTATAATGTCTTCTGAAAGTGTTATAATGCAAGCAACGTAATTGGCATTTGGTTCCATATCATTGATGTTAACCGATACCTCATTTTTATCCAAATATCTTGTCTTGACCTGAAAAAAAATATTTAAAAAACATTATTATGTGGTGTTTTAAAACAATACAATATTATCACGTGATATTTTTTAGGGTTGGGTACAAAGACAAACCGGTACTCGTTTATTTTTTTGTTAATGTTTTGTTTTGTTGTTTACCATAACATTCTTTTTTACTTACATCTGAACTAATGTCTTCAGAATAATATAGTATTTGTAGAGCTTTTATAGCCGTGCGATTTCTAATAAACCACGACATCGATACAGAATTGTCCTTGTGTTTGTCAATAGACAGCTGAGAAATCACAGGAATATCACATTTCTCTTTTTGATACTGATCATTCACACATGTAACTGCTGTTGGCTTAATTATGTTAGGGTGTTCTTGAATCCATACCCAAGCATTGTCCTTCTGGCAGTTACATACCAATAAGTTACCTGCAAAATAAAATTCGTTACTTTTTGACAATCACAGACTGACTCATTAATAAAGATATTCAATCTTAACTCACCTTTGACTGAGATATCGTGAACGTGATTTTCAATAGAATTCAGAAGTTCTATTGGGATCGTCTGAAGTTTATTGTGTTCCAAGTCTATTTGTAATATACTATTTAAATTGTTGAATGCTGTTATTGATATGTATTTAATATTATTGTTATTCATATACAAGACAGTGAGCTCTTTTAAATTTATGAAGTCATCATTGAGAATATTCTGCAATTTATTATATGAAAGGTCCAAAAGTTTCAAATTAGTTAGATCTTCAGGGAAATAGTCTAGTGATTCTATGTTATTATTGGATAAACAGAGTGATTTTAATTTTATGAGGCCACGAAAGTTGCTTGTTTTTAACTGAGAGATTCGATTAAAGCTTAAATCCAAAGTTTCTAAGAGTGTTAATTTTGAAAAAGGGCTTATTGATAATCTTCTTATCTTATTAAACGTTAGATACAAATTTCGTAAATGAATAAAGGAATCAAATGTGTGTTCATCTAAATTTGTCATATTAGTGGCACTAACGTGAAGTTCGTATAGTTTAGATATAAGCATATTATTGTCTCGTCTAGAACTAGATGTGGTCCAAGTAATTGCTCGATTTTTACTAAGATCTATATTTATAAGCGATTTTTCTATATTTTTGTTAACTAATAAAAAATCAAAATGTATTATATCGTTATACGAAACGTTTATATTTAATAAGTTTGGAAAAACGTCGAATAAATTGTTAGGCAAATTTTCTAATCTATTAAAGCTGACATCAAAAGAAATAAGATCATGAAACGTGATTTTCTTTCTTATAGTAATTGTTTTTATTTCGTTCTTTCTTAGGTTTAAATATTTTAGTTTAACTAATTTCTCAAAACCACTAAGTTCTATTTTAGGCAGAAGATTATCGGCGAGATCCAAATTTTCAACCTGAGTTAAATTATGTAAGGTGTCATACGGCACATAATCTAAAAAGTTGTTGCTAATGTTAAACTCTGTCATAGAGTTGTGTTCATCAAATAATATTGGTGGTACGGTACTGATTATATTTTGTGCCATGTTCAGTCTTAACAGATTTTTGTTGTATCTAAATGTGCCTTCAAAAATGTTTTCTATATTGCAATGCTCTAAATACAAACTTTCTAAAAGAGGAAGTTGAAAAAATGACTCTAATGGTAAAAAGTCAAGCACATTAAAAGACAAAGACAACAATCGTAACCCTGGAATGTTAATAGATAGTATATCACTAGATTTTAAAGAATTGTTCTTTAAAGATAGTGATTTTAAATTGTTAAGACCTTCAAATGTATTGTTTTCAATATAATGAATTTCACAATTGTCTAAAAACAATGAGCTTAAAGGTAAACCCTGCTGAAATATATTTTTATGAAGATATTTTAGTGGGTTGTACGATAAATTTAGACTGCGCAATTTTTTTAATGTATCAAATGCAAAACCATAAACAAACGTTATATAGTTGTGTGAAATATCTAAATCTTCTAACTCAGATAAGCCGTAAAAGGTATAATTTGTTATGTTGAAAAGCTTGTTGTCTCTCAGATCTAAATAAATGACTGAATTTAAGTGTTGCAAAGAAAAATCTTCTATTATTGAAATTTCATTGTTATTAAGTTCAATTTGAGTAGCAAAAGACAAATTACGAAATATATTTTTCGTTAAAAACTTTAAACGATTATTATTTAAATTCAAATGATTGAGCTTCTCTTGAGATTGAAGCATTACACTGTTTATTAAGGATATTGAATTTGATTGTAAATGTAACGTTAGCAAATTTGAATTAGGTTTAGGTAAAACATCATTTACATCTGTAAGATAATTATGATGTAGGCTGAGATATTTTAATTTGTTCATTTTAACGAAAGCCCCGGTTTCTATGATAGTTATTTCATTATGGTCCAAATATATATCTTCTAATTCTAAACAAGTAGCAAAGTAATGCCTCGTTATAATTTTAAGTTTGTTATTATTTAATCTTACTTCGTTAATATTAACTAAGGGTCCTAATGTATCGTTTATAATATCAGAAAAGTTATTATTGTCTAGGCTAATTTTTAATATATTTCTAGTATTTATAAAAATATTATGTGGCACTTGATTTAGATAATTAAACTCTAATCGCAGTTTAACTAGATTTTCTAAGGTACTAAAGCTCTCACTATTCATGTTGCTTATACAGTTCTTGTCTAAGTGTATTGTATTTATATTTTTAGAGTTTAAAAATGAGTCTATTGGCACATCCAAAATATTATTATGACTTAAATATACTTCAGTAAGAGATTGCAAATTGCAAAATATGCCATGAATATGATGCAAATGATTATAACTTAGATCAACCACTTCTAAAAGTTGATTTCGTTGAAAAATGTTTGGATTTAAAGTTTTTATCCTATTGTGGCTTAAGTCTATTGATTTTAAGGCAATTAAGTTATTAAACGCCCTATAATGTATACTGTTGATTAAATTAAAACTTAACAATAACGTTGTCAGGGACGGACAAAATCTAAGGCAGTCTTCGGAAATAAATTCAAAATTATTTTTATATAGATTTAAGAACTCTAGGGATTGAAGTTCAGAATTTTCAACTAAGGGAAATGAAGAAAGTCTGTTCCATGACAGACTTAATGAACGAAGATGTCTTAAATTGGCAAGAGCGGTTATTGGAAACACGGTCAACTTATTTTCACTTAGATCGATTTTTGAAAGAGTCGATTCTAATCCAGAAAATGCGTATTCTGATATATTTTGTATTTCGTTTTTAATTATTTTCAATTTGACCAGCGGAAGATTGTAAAAGCTATAACTTGGTATTTCTTCGATATTATTTGAAGAAAGTTCTATCGATCCTAGTTTTTGCATTTCATATAGAGCTTTTACCGGTAAACTTTTTATTTTGCTTGATACAATGCTCAATTTTTCAAGACATTTCTTGAGAGGTATAAACGTGTCATCGTTAATATCTTTTATGCTTGTGCTTGATATATGAATACGTTTTATGCAAACGCCTTGAGGTATAAAATGGGGTCCCAATGCATCTTCCTTATCGTCAAGATCATAAACAAACAGAGAATGTAAATCAAGCACAATTTTAAGTGCGTTTTTTATGTCTTTTAAGGCGGGATAATAACAATCCAGAGACAATCCTGGAACAATAAATTGCATGTTAGATTAAATTTTTTTCTTTTACGATTTTGCTACTTTATCTTGTTTACAAATGTGGTATTTTTAATGATACTTTATATTATTCATTACTTTAAAAGCCCCGGTATACTGACGATGAGCTTACCATGCTTAGCTTGCTGATTGTTTCATTTCTAATTTGATACTTTTGAACGTATTAAAAATGAAGTATAACATGTTCAATATGTTGACTATCTGCGTCAACTGCTATAAAATGTACTTGATTATTGCATTTTAAATGTTTTTACGGACTAATGGTCATGGTCAACTATTTTTGTTTGCTGGGATGGGCAGAAAGTATCGTCAATACACGCAAGGCTTTCGGTATTTTAGATAGATGAAAAATCCTTACCTTTGTCAATCGTATGACACGCACATTTAGTTCCCGTCAAGTCGGGACACTCCAGGGTATTTTCAGCTCGCAAAATGGAGGGTAAAAGCAATAAAAAAGTGATAATTTGCAAATCATTCCAGCCATTTTTCCTTGTCTTGAGGCAGGCAATTCTTTTCATAGTTACATTATTATAATATTATAATTTCACATGTTGCGGTTGCTCATTTACTCTGAAACAATGGAAAATTTGTTTAATTAACTATTCATTAAGCGGTTTCACTGAGACAAGTCCATTACATGCTGGGTTTCGTAGCTTTGCTATTTTAAAATGTTGCATTTATTTGAAACACATTGAGATACATAGTTTCATAGTAACATTAATTTAGTATTGCAATTATTGTAGCTTATTTAATTATTTCAAATGATCTAAATTGTACTTTTCCAAATTAATTTATATAACATAAGATCACCTGTAATACAACAAATTGAAATTAAATTTTGAATACTTTTTATACGATATGTTTGGAATCGTCAGAGCTGGAAGTACGCTATGCTTTTTACCTTACATGTAGCGGTAATATATCATTTTTTAGGATTTCAATTTGACATTTTCAGTAATGTAATAATCGTGTAAAATATTGGTTAATTTCAGCACATATTGCCTGTGACACGCAAATCGAAACACTGACATAACAAATAATTCGTATTATATTTCCTATAAACATTACAGAGCCATAAAACAATCGTGACTTAGTTATAAAAGAAGCAAGAAAATAAAAATAGTTTATTTGTTTTTAATAAAACATACAGAAGACAGTATAATACATGACAATAATTTAAACTGCTCGTTGGCTTGGTTCGCCTTCTAAGCAGGAGTTCGGGTTCGATTCCCGGCTGAAACACAAGTTTTCTCCCCAAGAAAGATTTGTGTTTCTGGTTCTGGTTGTGATTTTGTGTGTGATGTGAATGTTTTCTGCACCTACGACACAAGTCATCTAAATTATCCGAACTGCATCCGAAATCAGTTCAGTCCCTGATTATCTACAACGTACTTGTTTTTGCTGAAATCAGGTATAGCAAACCGGTGGTAACAAACATGAATTTGTTTTTAAAATCAGATCGATAATCCTTTTCACTAGTCTACAACGAATTCTAGATCGTTGCATGTCTCACGGCATGTCGGAACATGGATTAGGTATAGTCAGTGTAAAAAATTTAACAAGTTTTGAAATACTCCAACAATTCACAATTATTTTTAAGAAGAGTCAAATATTTTCTTAGCACAAATACTAATATTAATTATGTATCTAGTGAACGTCAACTATTTTGCAAACTCGCATATATTTTTTACAGTTAGTATTAATGATATTGACGATCCTGTTGGCGCATTAGGCAAGATTTCTACTTTATACGCTACGCTGCTAGATTTAAATGTTTCTGCCACCCAAGATACAAGTCTTTCTACATAGTACGGGGCTGTGAGTCTAATTGAGTTGTAATTTTGGGTGCTGATAAAGTTAAAACACAGTATTATTTCAGTGTATATAAAACGTTTTAACTGTGGTATTTGGTTGATGATCCAGTTGGTGCCGTGGGCAGGTTTCCTCCTTTGCGTCGTGAGTTCTGGGGTTCGATTTCCGGCAGGTGCACAATTTTCCTTTCCAAGGAACATTTCTTTTACTGGTTCTGAGTGTGATTGTATCTGTGATGTAAATGTTTCCGGCACCTACGATATAAGTCTTTAAACTTAGTGTGAGGCTGTGAGTGTGAAGGCTTTTACTTCTTTTTATTTATATGGTTACTAACAAGCGGTCCTAATGATGTAGAGTATTGTATATCACCTATAGAAAACAATCACTAACGTACAGTTGATTGATAGAGTTTGTGTTCATTTTGTTAAGCTTTCAGCACTATATCTATTGCTATGGCGATTGAATGTCTGGCAATGGTGCTGTACTGCCCCAGGCGGGCTCTGCAAAAGAGTCTTTCCACTACAAAAATGTACGGTTTTATAAAATCTAGTCTGAAAGAAAATATTTTTAGCGACTTCCCAAAAAATGAGGAGGTACTCAAGTCGACTGTATTTTTTTTTATATGTGTCACCTAATAACTTCTTTCCACGTAACCGATATCAAAAAAAATTTTTAGTTTGAAAGAAACATCTTTCCGTTTGGTCCCATTTAAAATTGATCACGATCTGATCAGTAGTTCTTGAAATATCGTCAATAATGCGTGTTTAGTACATCTAATCTGATCAAAGTTCTGAAATAAAGCGAAGTAGAAGTTATATTATTATAGTACTGATATACAGATTGGACACTCTCCGCCCCCCGCAATCCGTTCCCCGCGCAATGGCACACATTGTCGTAACCTGCCAAACATATAACTGCTCCATCACTTTCGTCGCCCGCGCCCGGTCTATTTTCACTGGTTATGGTTCCCCTCAAATAATCGTGACGTCTGATGTAAATACGCCTTAGCAATATTGCATTGTGTATCAAACAAACGCATTCACACTCTCAAGCGCTGTTTATGTTATATATTTTTAGTATTTATAACTACAACAATCATACATACAGTTACACCCAGAACCAGAAGCACAAATCGGTCCTGCCGGGAATTGAACCCAGGACACACGCAAAGTGTATAAGCCCACCGCGCCAATTGGATCATCAATAACAAGTGGCTAAATAATGTATTTTAAACCCTCCAAAACTCTATCTCAAAAGCGAATGCACCGATTTTCATCAAACGTAGCTAAGAATACTATCGATCAACTCATCTTAAAAAAAAAACAAAATCAATCTGAATCAAAATTTGTCCAGCCGTTTTGGCACACAGACACACATATACACTATGTATCTATCAATCTGTGGCATCGTAGCCCCCAAACGGTATCTACACAGCTACATATACATTACAAACTTATAATACACCCCTCTTTTTCATCAGGGGTTAAAACAATTAAGCTTGTGTAACTATATTGATCTTAACTGTGTAGGTATGTATGATATACTGCAGCTTTTATGAGTTATATATTTGGCAAGTGACGGTAAAATATATGCTTCTATTAATATGCAGATATCCTAAAGTGCATGCATTACCCAAGCAATCTTCAGATTAAGCTCAAACCCAAACTTACCGATACTTTGAGAAAATCCATGGATTAGGGTAAAACCACATGGTTCAAAGTTTAGTGCAAAATTTTGAATATTGCTCGTTTTAGCATAACGTGTGTTTATCATTGCTGTTATAATTGAAGTATGATAATAATTAATTGGGGATTACATAATGTGTACTGTTTCTAATTCAAGCTGAGAATAAATCAGTTTAAATGTTGTTCGTAGCTGCACATTAAAATACTTTAATCAAAATAATTGATACTAAATTTCAGGCATGACTAAAAAAAACAACTAAATGGTAACTACTACCGACACTTAATACTGCAATACAAATTACTTACTTAATATGAAAACTTACAATCTATTTATCTTCCAGGAGAATATTGAAATATCAACTCGAACAAAACAATTAACGAACCTTAAACACAGAATATGTAACAGTACTCTTCTAATTTTCATTTAGGCTTAAAAGAGCATAAGCGCGCACAAAATGGTTTGAAACAAAAACACACACGCTAACTTATCGAGTACTACTCAAAGTTTAAATGAAAAACGTGTACTTACCAAGCTGCGTGGTCGTATCTAACATCGTTAATTATGAGACGGCTGTATTCCTGAGGACATAAGGTCCATAATCGCGCGGGGGTCGAGCGGGTCGAAGTGCGCGTGTCCTGGTCGTAGGTAGGTCCACGCGTGAAACAAGAGTCCCGATCACGTTTAAAGTTTTTTTATCGGTTTATTGTGTGGTTGCGGTGAAGCGCGGAGCAGAAAACGCCTGGGGTCATTAGAAAGCTCGACACAAGACTGCCGCGGCGGCGCGCGCTGTGTAGGTCAACGCCGTTGTTGCGGCACCCCCGACCCACTATTATTATACTTTTATGACGAATCGGATTTCGCTACACGAACACACGGCTTTTTGTGAACGTGCAAGGGTTTATCTCATACCATATGCTGATTTATTCTGAGCGTTTTCGTATTGTGTCGCCTAAGCTGAATCGTATATTTCCTGTTAACTTCATCGTTTTCATATTAATCTCGGTTGTGAAACACCTTTCTAGTAAATATTTGATGTTTGGCAATAACCTAGTTTCTTATCGATGTATTATGAATTAAGTGTTGTGCGGATGTGGGTCAAATTAAATATTAAATTAGGGAGCTACTAGCTACCAAAGGAAATGATTCTAATTACAGACCATGAATAGCTTATTATTTAAATAAAGTATTCCATTATATCCGCCATCCACTTAATTTGCTCTATACTTTAATACTATTTTATTATAAATTATTTCCATTATGTGTCAAACGTGTATAGGTGAAAAATCACGTAGCAGGTGTCTACGAACGTGCCTCTACGTGCGTAGACACTGCGTAGACTCTACATTATCCACCACGTTATTTTTCTAATATTGTCAATATCTTATTCAATGCTATTGTTAGCGTAAAAATGACAGGAAAAAATTGCCAGATAACGTTCTCATATATTTTTCGTTTACCCCGTTACTTTATAGAGCAGATATTTTTATGATATGGAAAACATTTTATTGTATATTAGAACGCTAGAACGTATTGGAAAACTTTTAGAGTATACAGCTATGTTATTTAAAGAATACAACAAAAGTATGAAAATAAAATCTTGTAAGGGTGACTCAAGTGTGTTCAAGCACTCTTCCAGTAGGCAGCGTACTCATCATTTCTGTGATTAGCAATACGTCGTTGAACCGAGTATCTTTTATAAATTAATCAATGATTACTATAGTTATGACTGACTTTTTGGCGCAAGAGAGCATCTTCTGAACTTTCACACCAAAGCTTCGACTCCTGACAAAAACAAAGTTTTCTTACCAAATTATATATATGCTATTCGTTATGGGTGTTAATGTGTGTTTGTTGTGAAAGTAACTAGCACTCACAATCAAGTATTTCAACATAGTGTGGGGCTATGAAAGTGAATCATGTGAAGCGTTTAGTTCAATTGCATTTTTCTCACAGTCTAGTTTAACATTGTGAAGTGTGAGATTAAGTTTTACACTGTGACACAAAATTTGCTTTTTCAACACGAGTGAGCTTTTACCTGACTGACAGATCACGTAGATTTTGTACCTTTGCGATCATAAAAATCGTAATTTCGTTTCTGTTCAGCCTTGAGATCACTGCAGTAGTGGGCAGAGGCTATACATTTATAGATGTGTTGCCGCCGGCACTTTTCCGCTAGATTTAGGTCACAAAGAGATATAGAGAACGCTCTAGATTCTTTGGATATTTGTGGTACTGTAAAATTGGCTGAAGCTTGACCTCAATATTGTTTAAAATACATGTTTCTATGATAGAAGGTTTCTTTGCTAGGAATATTAAGTAAATCGCCCACAATCATGTTGATATGACTAATTTTATCCGGGAGCTCATTCTACATTTCAAAAATTTATCAGAGCGCCTGGTTGAGGCGACGCGTGATCAAAATGCAGGCACTTATTTGGCTCAACGTATTAGCATTGCAATTCAGAGAGGCAATCCCGCCAGCATAATGGGAACGCTATCCACTGGTAGTGGGCTTGAGTTCACGCGTCGCCTCAACCAGGCGCTCTGATAGATTTTTGAAAATAGAATGAGCTCCCGGTCCCCACGGACCCTGGGTCTCAACACCAAACAAAAATAAATAAAAAAAAGACGTGTGGCACTCGGGGACTGCCGCGGTAAAGCTATTGCATAGCATTTTTTATCAACTTATGCAAGTATAATTATTTATTTATTTTATTTATGCAGTATTTTTTTCCTGCCACCTAGAGGCGAGTTGCTGAACTAAAGAGACAAGCGTGATATTTCAAAAAAGTCATTAAAAGTTGTGCTATTCATCGATAGATGGCAAAACTAAAAAGTATCACCGCTGTGCCGGTCGGAGTGGGGGGTGTTAGGTTATTTTCGTTACGGAATTTCTGGATTCGGTCTCCACGCTCAAGGCCCGCGATAGAAGCTATGCAATAGCTTAAAAAAGTACATAAATACTTACATCAGAAGTCTGAACATAGTTTACTTCTAGAACGTGGCCCCAGGACCTGTGGTTCTTGCTGGCAGCTACTGCAAACATATCTGCCGGCAGCTGCTTACCATCTTTCCAAAAACAGCTTGCAGCTGGACAGAAGTGCACGTGAATAAATAACATAACATAAACGCTTTCAAACTCAGCGCCGCACTAAGTCCGCTGACTAGTCCCGGGCGTTGCTTCATGGATCGAGCTAAGCGAGATCTCTAAATTGACTGGGTCGTTCAGCACTTTGTCCGTCTGTCCGTCCGTCTGTCAGAGGCATCTAGCGTCTAACTCTAAACCATATAGTCGAATGACTTCAAATTCTCATAAATTATGTAAAACTACGGGCCAAAACCAGAAATGACATTTAAAATTATATGAATGAAAATATTAAGGGGGCTCCCATACATGTAAGTGGGGTGGAACACTTGAGTTACCTATAAGCTCGATGTCTTGTAGGTAACTTAGTTCATTGCTGTATATATTTTTAAAATATAGGCAATTGGCCCGTAGATAGTACTGTCTCAATTATCCTTACCTTTATTAATTTTATATAGAAGAGCAACTATCTTAGGTCTTTACCAAACTCCAACTTCAAAATACATAACGGTCCTTTTGATGTTCAAGTGTAAGTTTTTTATGGGAGGACTTTGAAATTCTGATCCGCAAACATTTTTTAACGCGAAATGTGTTGGGGCTAACCACTGTAATGAATAATCAAAATGTTTCCCTGTAATACAAAAGTTTTACTTTTATATTTTTAACCTTTTCCTTAATCTGTCTAAATTAAACGTCATAACATTAAAGGAGAACGACGGTTAAAATTTAATCGAAGGTTGATGAACTCGGGCCTTCAGTATTTCCTTTTTGTTACTCTACAATGGTTGTGATGGTGAAAAATTGTTCTGGACGTCCTTTTATTTTTCTAGCAAGTAGTCTCGAGAAAATTTTAGTAATTGGCAGGTTTGTAGTAATCTGTCAAGCATTTAAGTTTTTGTTGCCTGCATACTAATTAGTAAAGCTTGAACTCAAGAAATGTTTATTTTATTTTGTTTAATAGTGCTAGAACTAAATTATTTTTATCTTTGTAAAATATAACCAGCAAGACGCGCACCTGATAGTAAAATGATTCCTTTATGCAGTGCCACTCAGAACTTAATAAACCGGATGGGACTGCTATCTTCTGCTTGAAACTGATGGTTTTATCAGAAGTCTCATATGCCCAATAATTACACTAGCTACTCGCTTTTCAGCCGAAACTAGTCCTGATATTTCGCTGTTTGGCCGAAAATGGTACCGTCTTAAGCCAAGTTACAAGAAGTCCTACAAACTAGTCAGTAAATTTAGTATTAAGTCTTGGATCTTGTATTCAATTTCCTCCTACGCTTTACGTCCTGAAAGGCATTCCTCTAATTACCATGCAAGGTCTCGGCTTCTTAATAATCAGGCAAATGATATATTTTATAATAAATTTATATTTTTATCGCATCTTCACTAGAGTGAGTCTGACACTGTGCTTGTAATGCAAGCACAGTGTGTCAATATCGTGACTTCACTCAGACAAGTGATAGTGACTGTAACAACTCAGACGCCGAGCCAGCGACTGGAGTGCGGCAGGACGCATCACCACC
This sequence comes from Lomographa bimaculata, assembly GCA_948107665.1. NCBI lineage: Eukaryota > Metazoa > Arthropoda > Insecta > Lepidoptera > Geometridae > Lomographa > Lomographa bimaculata. The sequence goes on from OX403592.1 coordinate 7,090,360, forward strand.
ACTACCCAATGCTCGCCTCCGCGTATCGCGCGTCTGACTCATCCTGATGAAGGACAACTAATTTGTCCGTAACTAGTCGACTACAAAGTAAGTCGTCATTTTTTTACGTGTTTTAAGCTGGATATAACATTGAAACATAATGTGTACTCACGATAGTTTTAACTCTAAAATAGCATCTTCACCACTTTCTTCAAAGCACTAATGTTACTTATGCAGTAGGTAGACATTAAAGTTCTTCGATAGACACTAGGTACACTAAAATGTATGTACATAATCACAAGCCACCAAAGCCTTGAAACTGCTAAAATAGTTGAATACAGATACATTGGTGGCGCGAGTAAAATCGCTGGCGTGTAAATAGCCCACCATTTACGTATTAATATTTTTAATGATAGCGGTAAATTATTTTGGATTAAAACATTGGCAAAAATCAGTAGGGATACACGAATCAATTTACAGTGTTTATTTAAGCTCACGTACCTTAGACTGCTTCGAAACCGCCTCCGGAGCTCCCCAAGAAAGGAACTACAGCAAACTGTATGTATGCCTAAGCGCACACACACAACTCCACGTCGCGCCGGCCGGCGAGTTTGAATCCCTGGTAATCCGAGAGGGTACGAGGCACGGAACACTCATTCACCTAGCAGTTCACGCGGTCGATCACAATAAACACGATGAAGTTTTTATTTTAAGTCCTGGTTAATTAGATGATAATTATTTAATTAGTTTTCTACGTCACAAAATTCAATAGCGGAGGGTTTGTCGACCACACACGATCAGGTGACACACACGACTGAAGTTCTTCCTTTTTAAGTCTGTGAAGTTAGTCGCGAGTGCAAAAAATGTCACTCGATACAACTAGCGCCATCTCTAGGGTCGTCCTTGAACGATCTCTAACAGTGGTCAGCAGAGAGCCCAACACACTTAAATGTATTCAGATATCCAAAGATTCTTGCCAATATGAATATTAGGTATATAACGTGAAGTATTTATTCACAGATGTATAATTTACATTTATTTTTTATATTATAAAAGGCAAAGACGCTTCACCATGCACCCCGCCTTGGAAGAGCGCAAGATCTTTCAAAAGAAACAGTAAGAGTTATTAGATTCTACTCGTTTATATTATGAAATAATCTAAAAGATCAATGAACTTTATGTCTGATCAGGCGTGAATGTTAATTATTTAAGTAATTGTAACTTAATCCTAATAATGCGGAATACTTATATAAGCGCGCGTAGATATATAAATAATAAACAACAATAAATATTTTACGAATATACATTTATTGTGTCGGAATGGGATATAGTTTGACGATAGGGCGTTTAAAACTGCCTGAACTGGTCTTGACCGTGGCAACACGAACAATACCGTCGGTGCCTTTATAAACTTCGGTAATAACCCCTAAAGGCCAGTTTAGAGGAGCTAAATTATCCTGCCCAACGAGTACTACAGTCCCGATTTCAACCGGTTTATCCGGAATAGCCCACTTTTGCCTTACTTGCAACGTATGCAAATACTCTAAGCGCCATTTTTTCCAAAAGGATTGGACCATGCTGTCCAAAAGTTCTTTGCGTTGTACAAGACTGATGCGCTGATCAGAAAGATCGGCAGTGGGTAAGTATTGCAGGGGAGACGACATAAAAAAATGGGCGGGAGTTATCACCTCTGGATGTGGATCAGAAGATACGACATTCAGAGGGCGCGAATTAAGAATACACTCTATTTGCGTCAATACGGTTTGTAATTCCTCATATGTTAGAAGCTGACTACCTATCACCCTGTACATATGAGTTTTCAAACTCTTAATGTTCGATTCCCACATTGCTCCAAAATGAGGAGCTCTAGGAGGAATCATTTTCCAGTCAATGCGTCGGGTCATCAACTCCACTGAGAGTGACGAATTGAAACTAGAGTTCAATAAAAAGGAATATAGCTCATCCAATTGAGCTTTAGCACCAACGAAAGTGGTGGAATTATCAGAGTAAAGACAGGATACTGGTCCGCGGCGGGAAATAAAGCGTTTAAAGGCGTCTACAAAAGCCGAAGAATTTAATGAAGTTACCAACTCAACATGCACAGCGTGGGTAACCAGGCATACAAACAGACAGACATACGCCTTCTGCGCGTGTTGACCTCTACGGCGGGTAAGCGTTATGCGTATAGGACCCGCATAATCTACTCCTGTGTGAGCAAAGGCTTTCGCTTCTGAAACACGATACGCAGGAAGATCTGCCATCATGGGAGTGGGATGCGACGGATTCACCTTAAAACACGTATTACATTTACGACATTGAGACCTGACGACAGTTCTGGCATCTAATATCCAGAAACGCTGTCGTAAAATCGACATGAGAAGTCCAGGGCCAGTATGACAGTTCACGACATGGTAATGTCGTATGATAAGATCAACGATATGATCGCGTTTAGGAAGTAGGACTGGGTACTTGGCATCAAATGGAAGATTTGACTTAGAAAGTCTTCCGCCAACCCGCAAAATATCCTCTTCATCTAAGAAGACAGCCAAGCGTTGCAGCTTCATGGATGGCATTTTTTTATTTTTAATGCACTTTATGTCATCTGCAAAATGAACTGATTGCACGGCGCGGACCATAGCACGTTCCGCGGCTGTCAATGCCTGAACAGACCGTGGCACGATGCTATTTTTCGGTCGTGCGAATCTCAGGATGTATGAGATGACACGCAGCAATTTGTCCCAAGACGAAATGCGTTGCGCCAACTCACATAAAAGCGGTTGTTCCGATTGAGAAGTCACTGTCAACACATTTGTCTTGTGCTCAGGAAGGTTACTGCAGTCAGTCGGCGAAAATGGCTTGATTGGCCATTCTTCAGGAGCGGAATGCATCCAGGAAGGGCCATTCCACCAGAGGTCATGCGAGACTAGCTGCGACGGCAGCATACCTCGAGACAGACAATCACTAGGATTTTCTACACCAGCTACGTGGTAGAAGTGTTTCGCGGCTAAGTTCTCTTGACACTGAGCGACGCGGTTACTCACGAAAATCAACCAACGATGTGGGGAAGAATGTATCCACGATAAGGCAATAGTCGAATCGGAGAATGCATACACTCCTGCAATAGGAACGCGTGCAGCGTAAGAGTCATTGACAACCTTCACTAACTTAGACATAAGCACAGCAGCACATAACTCAAGACGTGCAAGAGTCGTGACTTTAGTCGGTGAGACCTTTGACTTTGCGCAAAGTAAGCGAACTATGATGCCAGCAGGGTAGGTACAGTGTAAAAAGATCACACAACCCATGCCATTTAAACTAGCATCACAAAAGCTAACGAGATTCACAATGCAGTCAATATTTACACCTACATGGCGCGGAATCCGTAAGGTATCAAGCAAAGGAAATTCTTGCACAAGGGCGGAAAAGCGGACAACTATATTTTCCGGAGCGGGATCGTCCCAGCCACTGTTACTCAACCACAACTCTTTAATGAGCAATTTGGCATAGAGAATGACTGGAGCGACCAAACCCAGAACATCGAATAATCGTGCAACTACGGAGAGTATATTCCTCTTAGTGCATTTATCGGTTATTACAGCGGAAGTGAAGAAAAAGTTATCTTCAGAAGATTCCCAGGAAAGACCTAAGATCTTCGCGGAAATATTGCCTTCGTCAAAATCGAGGGATTTGCGGTGCGAATCAGGAAGACTACTTAAGAGAGCTGGTGAGTTGCTAGACCATTTCACCACATCAAAATCACCCGATCTGAACGTGTTTATTAGGTCTTGTGACAGCTGCATAGCGGTTTGTTCATTATGTGCAGAATATACCAGATCATCCATATAGAGACTGGATTCTGCAATTTTAGCAGCGTCAGGATAGTGTGGACTCATGTCGGAAGCCAGCTGTCGCACAGTGCGCATAGCTATATAAGGGCTCGACTTGAGTCCAAACGGTAAGCGTTTGAAGGCGAAAGTACGCACTTGTTCGTTCTCGTTGAAACGAAACAAGATGCGTAAGTATTTACGCTGGTCCACGGGTACACCTATGCGTAAGTACATTTGTTTTATGTCAGCGTTCATCGCGACAGGAAACAAGCGGAATTGCAAAAGCAATAAAAACAGATCAGCTTGCAAATTAGGTCCTATATGCAACACGTCATTTAAAGACAAACCTGTGTGAGTTTTCGAACTTGCATCTAACACTATGCGCGGCATCGGCTTATCAGGTCGCACGACCGCATGGTGAGGTATGTAGTAGCCTCCACCAGAAATTTCGGTTTCATCGACAGAGCTAAGATAACCATTATCGATATATTCTCGAATGACCTGGTTGTAATTTTCCCTCAAATCGGGTGACTGGCGAAATTTTCTCTCTAGTGCCATAAATCGGCGAAGAGCAACAGCATGTGAATTGCCGAGTTCAGATGGATCCTTGCTGAATGGCAGCGATACCGTGTAGCGACCGACATCATCACGCGTCACTGATGACGTGAAAATATTTTCGCACTCCGTCTCTTCGGGTGACAACAAACGCATCGTAGGTACTTCTTCGAGTTCCCAAAACTTCTGTACTAGATCGTTCAGCGCGAGCGCGGTGAAAGAAGCGGTAGGTATGGTGTCATTACGTGGATAATCTCCCATCAGAACGTAACCAAAAGTGGTTAGAAGTGCAGGTGGAAGTCGCAGACCAAAGTCAACCCGTTTCCCCAAATAAATGTACGGAAAGAGTTGGGCACCTATAATTGCCTGAATGTCTCCTGGAATATTCCAATTCAAATCTGCGAGCGGGAGGTCGTGGTAATCTATGTTACGATTCCATTCAATAAATTGCGACGGCAATTGATCTGTAATACACTCCACGACAAGAGCGTGTATGGTGTATTTCTGTTGCGGGTATATGCGGGATTCAATATCCAAATACACGTATCCAACAATTGGACGCGAAGTTGAGCCAACACCTTTGACAAAAGAATTACTCAAAGGTATTATCGGCAAGTTTAAAGCGCGGCAACATTCAGTCGTTACTAAATTGTTCATGCTACCATTATCAATTAAACATCTGATGATAGTTTTCGGACCTGTACTACCTTTAGAACGCGCGTACACCTGAGCGGTTGATAATAAAACAGTCGACTTCGGTTTTGTTTCGGCGGATAGAAGCACAGCGGCATTATGTGACGTAAGCGGTAGATTTAAAGCGGGTGTGGTCGCGCAATCAGTCGGCGGCGGCGGCACCGGCGGCGGCACCGGCGGCGGCGGCGTTGTCGGCGACAGCACGGGAAAATTCGCATAAGCAGTGTGTACATTGTGTGTGTGATGTGAATGTTTCCGGCCCCCACGATACAAGTCTTCGAACTTAGTGTGGGGTTGTGAGTGTGAATGCGTTTGTACATGCGTATTATTATTTTGTTTCACAAAATGTAAAAGCGTATGGTGTCGTTTTCTACATAACTCGCAGACAGATGACGAATTACAGGTCGATAAATTATGCGTCATACTGAGACAGTTTACACATCCACTTTTGGATTTAATAAAATCATAACGAGATTTAGGATCGTGTGTATTTTTGAATTTAGCACAAGTATATAAATGTGTGTGAGCGGTTTCATTACAAAATGCGCAATGAGATATGGCGGGCGGGTATGAGTGCGAAGCAGAGGTTCCGGTAGCAACCATTGGTACCTCGCTCGCAACAAAGGATTTATGTGTGTTTGAGCGTGTGTTCCGTGACGTAGAAGCGGGCGGTTTATATAAATGTGTGTGAGCGGATTCATTACAAAATGCGCAATGAGATATGGCGGGCGGGTATGAGTGCGAAGCAGAGGTTCCGGTAGCAACCATTGGTACCTCGCTCGCAACAAAGGATTTATATGTGTTTGAGCGTGTGTTCCGTGACGTAGAAGCGGGCGGTTTATATGTGTTATTTGAATTACGCGGGTTTGAGTTCATGTACATGGTCGGGTTCGAACGTCCTAAGATCTTAGCCTGATCTTGAACGAAACTGATCAGCTGTTTTGTTGTAGGTATTTCAACATCTCTAACAGAAAGTTCAAAACATTGTGCGGTTTGAGTGTCTAATTTTCTAAGTGCGCAGTGCACGAGAATAAAATCCGTCAAATCCGAAACATGCAGCTGTTTGAGAGCAGAAATCGATGCCGAAAAATGATCGATAAATGAGTCGAGACTAGCGGCAGTGTGAGTACACCCTTTTAAATCTAACACATTGTTGAGATAATGTGTTCCTAAAAGTCGCTTATCCTGGTATTTCTTGACTAAGCTATCCCAAATTATGCTGTATGTCTCACCCGTAGGTACTATTCCAGAAATAACGGAATTTGCGGAATGACTCAATTTACTAACTAAGTATTGAATGCGTTGCGAATTACTTAGACGCGTATTATCGTGAATATTTGCTTTAAAAGATTCATAAAACGCTGGCCAATTCTGTATTTTACCATCGAATTCCTTAATATGAAGCGGCTCCAATTTAAACACAGAAGCACTATCACTACGCAGCGGTGATACATTGGCGTGGTTATTCATCTTATTTCTAACACGTTTCACTCTTGTAAACAATTCGTCAAACGACTCCAAACAACCAAAATCGGGACTCGCGGAAGGGTTTGACATTAAGGTAATCTCATTAATTTGATCTACAATAGATTCAAAATTATTATGAAGGTCATCCATAGTTTCTGTTTCAGACATAAAGTTTTCATTCGACCTTGAACTCTCGAAAGAAGTGATGTTTTTAGACATATTAAACAAATGATTCATACGTTTAAATAACAACTCTTTCTTTCCTCCTAAAATGATCAACATCGTATCTGAACTTGGTTTCGACATGTTCGGTTATCGTTATGCTAATAATTTATGCACGAATAAACTACTAAATGTTTGTTTACAAACAACAAATGCGGGCGGGAACAAGTAGGTAAGTTAGCGGGCGGTTTATACTATAGGTAGTTATAAGCGGAGTGAATTGCACTTAGCAACGGGCGGGCGAACTTATGCATGAAATGTTTATGGTTAATAACTCAAAGCAAAAGGTAACCAAAACTGGACCATCCGGCTCGAAAAGGACCAAAATTATGGTGGCGCGAGTAAAATCGCTGGCGTGTAAATAGCCCACCATTTACGTATTAATATTTTTAATGATAGCGGTAAATTATTTTGGATTAAAACATTGGCAAAAATCAGTAGGGATACACGAATCAATTTACAGTGTTTATTTAAGCTCACGTACCTTAGACTGCTTCGAAACCGCCTCCGGAGCTCCCCAAGAAAGGAACTACAGCAAACTGTATGTATGCCTAAGCGCACACACACAACTCCACGTCGCGCCGGCCGGCGAGTTTGAATCCCTGGTAATCCGAGAGGGTACGAGGCACGGAACACTCATTCACCTAGCAGTTCACGCGGTCGATCACAATAAACACGATGAAGTTTTTATTTTAAGTCCTGGTTAATTAGATGATAATTATTTAATTAGTTTTCTACGTCACAAAATTCAATAGCGGAGGGTTTGTCGACCACACACGATCAGGTGACACACACGACTGAAGTTCTTCCTTTTTAAGTCTGTGAAGTTAGTCGCGAGTGCAAAAAATGTCACTCGATACAACTAGCGCCATCTCTAGGGTCGTCCTTGAACGATCTCTAACAGTGGTCAGCAGAGAGCCCAACACACTTAAATGTATTCAGATATCCAAAGATTCTTGCCAATATGAATATTAGGTATATAACGTGAAGTATTTATTCACAGATGTATAATTTACATTTATTTTTTATATTATAAAAGGCAAAGACGCTTCACCATACATCAAAATACTATCCAGGATGATAAAAGTCTCTTGATACTGACGACTATTATAAGAATCTGTAGACATGCGGCATTTGCATTTAAACCTTTTAAAGTACCCAGACCGTCTAATTTCAGTCTTCCAAAAGTGCCTGTCAAGACTTACTTTTAGAGTTGTATAACTATCGACTAGTATGTCGACCTAGATACATGGTGTGACGTGAACAGGGGCTAAATTCAGAAGATACCTCGTGGAGTGCCCGACTATCGCCTAGTTTGAAACTGGATGCCACTCACAGTTGCAAACTATTGGATGCCTATCCAGCGTTAAATAATCATTTTATTAAAAGTTTGAGAGTGGCTTCTGAGAATAGCCAAGCTCCTATTGGAAGGCATTTTAATGCAATATATTCTACGATATAATTACTTGTGGTGCTCAAGGAATGAGGCCAAGGTAAATCACAAAAGCATTCCCAAAGAGGGCTGTTGTCAGCCAAGGTCACAAAAACTATTGTCAAATATTTTTAATAGATGCACTAGTGAATACATGTTGTGCCTACCCACTGGGTGAGAAAGGGACAAAGAGATGATATCATAGAAGAAAACATTCACTCTTCTTTATATCGACGATTGGTACATAATTAAATTTTGAACTTGGACAGAAAGTACTGCTGATATTGAGAACGGCATTTTGGTGATGGCTCTGAAAAAAGCCAATCGGTTCCTGGGAGCTGACTGTCCACGGTGCACGGGGCGTTCTCGCATTCTAGTCATCGTCAAGTAAAAACCGCACTGGGAGGCTCCTTTCTTACAAAAATGGTATAAAAACATCACGTTGTAATATAATTTAAGGCCACACCTTATATTATTTTTGGATTAGTATAATTATTAAAGGTCCTGTTTTTTGACTTATTAATAAAAATATATGAGTAAAAACTACTTTATGAATACCTCATATAGGTCGTCACGTTCATCAGGTCACCTATCTGTTTAAAAAACTAGGCCTGACGGCACGGTTGGCATTGCTAATTGCGACAAGTTTTTCACTTTACTGTCGCGTGCTCGCTTGGAAAACTGCATTTCTCCTCTACATATGTAGCAAGATAGCGTATCAAGTTAGTTTGTAGCACATAAATTAGGGTCACAGTGGAAGTCTGTTGGAAATGCGCATTTTAATGTTTTACAGTCGAAGTACTGATACGTTGATTTAGCTTGAGAGCTTCTTCCGGTGTTCAGTAAATAGTAAACTAAAAGCAACTATGTTTTAAACGTGCTTTTAAGTTTCTCACTTCTCTTGTAACTTTGTAAGATCGTTAGAAAATAATGATGTTTACGTTTAATTATAGATAGATAGAAAGAACATTATTATTGCCTATAATTGGCTTTATCCAATTATAGATACATAATTGGCTGTAACCAATAAATTTGTATGCTTACCTAAGCAAAACATGACAATTAATTGATCGAGCGAAGCGAGATCTCTAAGTTGACTTAGGTCGTTCAGCACATTGTCCGTCCGTCCGTCCGTCCGTCCGTCAGAGGCATCGAGCGTCTAAACCATATAAGCGAATGACTTCAAATTTTCAAAGAATATGTAAAACTACGGCCCAAAGCCAGAAATGACATTTTAATTATATAAATGAAAATATTAAGGGGGCTCCATACAATGACAGGTAAATGGGAAGCATAATATTTTTTATTTTTTATCTACCCTTATGTGGTATCGTTGCAAAGGGCTCAAAAAGTAAACCGAAACCGGTTTTAAAACTGTTGGAAAATAACGATGTGGTAGGCCACCAAAGTCACTGTTTTAGACCTATTTTGTTCCAGGGTCTATCTAAAAAACGGCTTCACACTGAATGCTGAAACTTACGTATAATATCCATTATATCCTGTACTTGAACAACAAATACAAAAATAAAACAATTATTATATAGGAAAACAGTTATAAGCAAGTAATCTCAAAAGTTTTTTTCTATGAGGCAAAATGTAGGCGCGGGATCTCAGTGCGCATAATCGGTAAAAGCGGGGAATATTTTTTATCATAATCCTAATTTGTATTGAGTATAATTTTAAATTCTATTGTGTAATGTCAAGTATAAATACATATCTTTTCTATCAATATTTATGTCCTTAGATATATAATTCTTTTATACGTGTGTATGCGACTATAAACTCCTCTTAAACAGCTGATTTTGCAGCAGTTTATTCAGGTGGATTCAAGAATGATTTCAATAAATTCGATCCGATATAAATAAATAAACAATAAATAAAATAAACGCTTTCACACCACTTACAGCCCCACATTAAGTTCGATTACTTGTTATGTAGGTGCCAAAAAAATTTAGGTACATCACACACATAATCACAACCAGAACCAGAAAAACAAATTTGCCTTGGGGAGAAAACTTGTATTCCCGCCGGGAATTGAATTCTATACTTCTGCTTAGAAGGCAAACGCTCATCCAACTAAAATAACGGGAAGTACAATTTTTTTTTTTTATATTCGCCGAAGCCGCGGAGTACCCCGCGGCTTCATCAGTATCATATCATATATATCAGTATCATATATAAATTAATATATTATAAAATCAGCACAGCATCACGGAAAAAGTGCTGAATCACCTAAATTAACTTAGAGACCTCGCTTCGTTTGGTCAATAATAGTAATAGTACTAGTATTATCAGTAATACAATGCCATAAACTGATTTCATATTTTAACAATTCCAGCTATTTTGCTTAAACTCAGATAGCAGCTAAAATATATGCTTTGTTCGTTTGAATGTTTAATGTACGTGTAGTGATTTTGGGACAGTCTAGACTAACTAGGCCACCTAGTTTTAGTTTTAACTTGAACGTTTTCCAATATGATTTAATTTTACCCTTGTTTTAAAAACATATCATTCGACACACACCATTCATATCCGCAGCTCTAACACGGGATAAAATGCATCCCATTATGCCCCGTAACATCAGTGCTCTAATCACAGAATTGTATCAGAACAAATTATAGTTGATGACTTAACTATGTACCTTATTAGTACTACAAAGAGTTCAAAAATAGTTATTAATATAAAATAGCATTTTCATCAGCTGAATGATATTACTTTATTACTGTACTTAAATTTTATTAAATTGTTGCTTTTCCAATAACTCACTGGACTGTGATCAACAGAAAGGACTAAAGCGATAAATTCCAACTGTCGATATAGACACGATTCATGTATGCGTAAAGGGTACGAAATAACTAGACATGTTTTGTACGCCCAGCCGCCACTCACTCATTTATTAGACAGACCCAAACAAAGAGCGGCTCAGGACCGGCATTACCGCTCAGGCCGCCTTTATCGAGCCGCTTACGTAAAAACAATGAGACTTAATTCGAATTCCCATGCTAGGGTACACGCAGCTATTAATTCAAACAACGCACTTACCCGCAATACAGACGTATCAAACGAGGTTCATCGATTGTTGATTCAAACGACTTGTCGCGCTCGAAACGAAGGGAGGTATGAAGGGAGGTTTATACGTACGCGCTGTCACGGCCTCGGCATTAAAGAGATACTGCTCAGCATAAATTTACCAGTCAGATCTGTGAATTAAGTGGGGTTTTATTTGTTGCGTCACGTGCTGCGGGGCCTTTTAGATCCTACGCCTATTTAGGCCGCAATAAACTTTCAGGTCCCCTTCCTGTGGACTCACAATAACCGAGGAAACGTCCCGTTGAAAAATTGTTGGGTATTATTCGTGGGTAAATAAAATGGTTGCGCAGCGAACTGTCTGTACGATTTTTCCGTAGGCTCGCGGCGTTTTTCATTTCCCAGAAGCCGCAAGGTAAAGGGTTCACACGTCCTCGGGCGCCGTGGTTGCAATTTCCTTTTGTGGCGGTCATTCGTTAAATTTTCATCAGTGGCAGGGTCAAGTGCGCACATAGCCTGCCAACGAGCTTTATTATTTAATTCGAGTCGGATATTTCACGTTCATAAATAAAACAGAGCAAACTAAATTTACGTAAATTTATAATTCACAGCACTCACTGAGCCGGGTTTCGCGTAATTACAAATGAATACACTGGTTTGTTAGCTTTAAGTGACTTGAGAGTTTGAATTTCATGATGCAGTCAATAATAAATGAAATGGAACTAGAAATGACTGCTGCTATCGTGACTGCATCTCTCAGACGGGAATTGATAGATAGCTTTCAGGTGATCGCTATACATTTACCGGTTGTATCACAGTTTGTACAGACACACGCGATGGTCTGATAATTATAGGAATAGCCTTGGTTACGTAAATATTATATAAGACCATAGACAAGAAAATGTTATGAGTTCGATCTTGGTCGATATAAACCATAGTACCTACACTTATTTTGTGTGTGATAATTATTGTGACGTCAAATAAAAGACACGTCATCTTTCATATCAGCTCATATTTCTCTCTTTTTACTATATATAAATAGCGTAACCAATACAAAATAATTGTCTTTGTTACGTTTTTTATATATAGTACCTGGATGACCGAGTTTGGCTGGTAAAAAACGACGTTTTCTAAAAATGGAACCTAGCTAGATCAATTTATCGCCCCCGAAACCCCCTGCATATTAAATTTCATGAAAATCGTTGAAGCCGTTTCTGAGATTCAGATTATATATATACATATTTACAAGAATTATATATGTACATATATACGTTTAAACGTATCAGGTAAAGGAGTAATGCAACTCTATCGCTTAATGACAAGCATTGAATGCGTCTAAATTCAGCAGTGGTATCGGAGTTTTGAGTAAAAAAGTCTCAAAAGGCACTGAAAAACGCGAGTTTGCCGATTGCTTTCGCAGTCGAGTCACGGCGAAGCTGTAATTTTGAAAAGGGGTGATTGTAAAGTAGTACAAGATCTTGCCCGGACTTGCTCGTCCAGTTGGCTCAAATCGTAGCGACGTAGAGCTTCTAAATGAGCAAACTTTCTCCATTTATACTCGCATTACACCCATTAGGTTCGTCGCCACTTCAGAATATGTACCCAATTTTCAAGTGCTTCTGCTAATTACAGGTACTCCAATTAACGAGTTATATCGTTGATGCTGATCTCGTCTCGCTAAGTTGTTTAGTTTGGGTTGGTTAGATATTAATATTGTCAGTTTATTATGGTTTATCATGGGTAATAAATCAAAGCAAAAAATATGTTTGACGTGACTTTGGTAGTTAAAGAAAAAATATGAAAATACATAGTTCCTAGTTGGATATGTTTGCAAAACATTCAAGAAAATAATTAGAAGTGCAAAACAACTGCTTAAAAAAATCTATTAGTATGTTTTTACACCACCGACCTCATTATATAAAATTATCCCTCTCTCCATCCAAAGGTCGACTGGAAGAGATCGCGTTTAGCGATAAGTCCGCCCATTGTACTTTAGTTTTTTAAGATTACCCCTGTATATAACTGTATTTGGTGTACAATAAATAATTTTCTATAATTTTTGCTTAAAATGTAGGTTGATTACAGATTTGTAAAGATCAATATAAATGTCCCTATACAATCTACCTCCTTCAGAAGTGTGCAATATTATCTATATACTTTATTTTTATAAAACACATTTAATTCTGCTTCCAATAACTGAAAATCTTAACAGATGGTCTCATTCTTTATAGGTCATACCTCGAAGTGGCGGGTAAGGGAAGAACCGCTGGGAAATAAAACTCCCCAGGGTAGGGAAAACATAATATACCTACCGCAGACCACAAGGCCATTAGATGAAATTTAGTACAAAGGCGGTGGGAGAAACTCTTTGACGAACGACGAACGAGTCCGCTTCGAGCTGGTATCAAACCTTTGCCTAATTATCGAATATGAGATGAATGGGCAAGTTGCCAGTATTACTGGGAAATACATATATATATATATATATATTAATGTACGTTACATTTCATGGAAAGGGGACAGCGCCATACAGAACTTTGCTTCATAAAACTAGTACTAACTTCTTACCAGGTCTTATAATATAATAGATAATTGAAAGGCAAGTAAAGCTTAAAAAAACCGACTTCATCGCTTATATTTTGGTTTTGGCATGACCTATTTTAATATTTTTTTATGGGATCACCTCTGAAGAATATTCTGCCAAACAAAAAAAAATCATCAAAATCGATTCATAATTGGCGGAGTTATCGCGTAACATACATACAAAAAAACGTACAGTCAAATTGAGAACTTCCTATTTTAAAGTCGGTTGAAAAGAAAAAGACATCAATTGTGCATCTTTTGTTTTGAGCTATTATAGCATGAACAATTTATTTACAACTTATTAATAACTTTTGCTTTTATATAAAATCAAGTTCGAAAAATAAATATTATAAGGAATTCTACCCCCTTTTCCTTGTCAATAATTTTGGTCTAACCTTAAACCTCAATGCACCAAATGTAGACTATCCCCATTTTGTTAACCAGTAGCTATAAAAAGAACATAATTTCTTTGATAATATGGGGGTGTATACAAATCATGTTTAAATTAAAATGTGGAAAGTAGGGCGTTTTGGACGTAATTACCGTGTTGCGTGCTTTTGCCCATTTAATAGCAAGTGTAGCCTCACCTTAATTTAATATTAAAGACCTAATAGCTGTACATGACTACCGTAAATTGAATGCTTCGTGAATTTTTAGAATTTTATACAACTTTACATTTAAAATTATAATGAGAGCGTATTTTTGGTTTCTCTTTTAAAATTTATAATTATATGATAGTACCTGGATGACCGAGCTTTGTTCGATTTTTTTTTGGTATATATGTAATAATATAAAAATAATTTGAAAGAAATAGTCACTCACACAACTCGAACCGGGGTCTTCTAATTTCGGGACCGCCTGATTTGCCACCTGAGCTATTACAATCTTGTAGTATTTTAATGATATTGTAGCAGCTTTTTATTGCATGAAAACACGGATAAATCTATGTTTTCTAAAAATGAGTCCTAGCTAGATGGATTTATCGCCCCCGAAACCCCTGAATACTACATTTCATGAAAATCGTTGGAGCTGTTTCCGAGATTCGGATTATATATATATATATATATATATATATATATATATATATATATAAAGTTCGTTTAAAAGAATAAGATAGATTAGGTATGCCGTAATATTAGATAGGTATTAAAAAACAAGACATGTGTTACATGCGTTACACCTTCTGACTAATTGTTAGATAATTATACATATATAAATAACTTGACTCGTTTCTATAATTTATAGCGAATTGCAGTAATAGAACTACTTGATATGCTGATCTCTTTATCGACATATTGATATACACAGTCGTAAAACAAATAAAAAAAAATAATTACACAGACCAAAAGATTAAGGTAAGTTAAAAACGTTAACTTAGCTAATTTTATCTATATTAAAATAATTGTGCCTTACTTATTCTTATAGTCGTAATTTGCACGTAGTTTGAAGCTTCTTTCCAAAACTTCAAAATTAAAAAAGAAAAACTCTTTACCTTTTTTAATTTTATGTAGAAGTCCAGGTACGAAAACCGGGACTTTCCGTAAATCTTTCGGAAAAGCCAACGTAATGTCCGAACTTTCGTAAAAACAAATTCAAAAGTAAAACTTCATCCTCATTCCTTCAATGTAAATTTAAAGATTAGAAAAGTGCAAATGGTTGAATACTTTATTTTTTAACCTATTTCAATATATAGAAGGTTGCATACTAATTAATTTATGTACGGTATCTGGCATTCGTATTAAATGGCATAAGAGGTTACAAAAACTAATACATTGTATTTAGCCTGTAATGCATGCATTTTAAGTTGGTATTGTAAAGTATATACAGGGTGTTGCGTAATTAATGGGTAACCTTATACCTACAGATAGGGCATACTAAATACTAGAAAATAAAAAATGTGCCTTGTAAAAGTCTCACAGTTTTTAATAAATCGCAATTTTTTGAAATTGTGAAAAACTACAAATTATACTAAAATATACACAATTTAAAAAATACGATTTGTCGAAAACTGTGAGACTTTTACAAGGCATTTTTTTTTATTTTCTGGTCCATCATGATGTTCCCTATCTATAAGTATAGGGTTATCCATTCATTATTCCACAGCCTGTATAGTATACGTAACATTTACACTCCTTGCTTCTCAATGTTTAATAGTTTTCTATTTTTGGTGGGTATAAAACCCAAAACTGTAAAGACTATAGGTATTTATTAAGTACCTAATTAAGTTTATTTTTTATGTTAATCGTAAAAACATGTACAAAAAGCAATGTTAAATGACAATAGGTTGTGTACATAAACCCTTCTGAAAACTTTGTGTATTATTTTTGGCAACATCGATGGTACTTTATTTTGCTTATTTAGGTCAATATGGTTTTAATACTAATGTTATTCATTCAAACATAATTTGTTTACTTGCTTTTTATGAGTTTACTAATAATATCAATACTCAGCAAATACCGCGAGAAATTTAATTTTACAAAGTCCAAATGAAACTTTTCGGCAATACAGTATCATAGATATGTCAAAAACTGATCGTTCTTTTTAACTTTGTGTACATTCTTTAACTGGAAGCTAGCCAAGCCATAAGTCTTCCTACGATTGGAAGCCGGCTTTAAAATTTAACTTACGGGTGAACATATTCACAATACTTATACTTTTTAAAGATACGGGCGGTGTAATATAAACGAGATGCAAAAGGTGCCCCTTCCGTTTCCCGTGGATCCGTGGGAAAGAAGGGATGAAGTGAACTCATTGTAACGCATGGTGCGCGCACAGTAAACAGCTTATAATTATATATTAACGATGTAGAGCACTACATTGAAATTCCATGTAACACTCGTGCAATACATGTAACATTACAAACCGTAGTGGAAGTAGGATCCTACGGTCCTACTATTATTATTACTAAAGAAAAAAAAATTTTGTTTACCCGACCTGGCCTTAGATGAATTACTCAAGATCTGTCTATTAATATTTTGCTAAATATAGTAAAATAAATACTATAAAGTGAGTTGTCAATAGACTGGTTTCTTGAGCCTATCGTAACTTCATGTAATTTTATTAGAATATTTCAGCATTCCAATGCCATGGGCTTTAAGTTGTGATCCGCATATTTATGCGGATAACAATCATCGGACGGCAGTTATCAATAATATATGTGGAAAAAATAAACCAACAAATAGACTATAATGCCAAAAATCTCATTGTCTAATTCTATTATTTTGTAGTATACATGAATAATCAAATTATAGTCAATGAAATTCAAATGTTTGATAATTTTTTTTTGTTAAATAATCTTTAATTTTCAGATATGGCTCTACTACGGTATTATGTATATAAACTTAAATACTTGTAAGTAGATAATAATACCGGTACCTAAAAGTATGTAGGTACTACAGTATGCGTGCCATTTAAATGCATTCGGAATTTACTTGCCAAACATCACAACTTCACTCAGATCAAGGAACAATATTACACTCTAGTGAGAGAATCAGATCCTGCACGTACTGTATATATACGTTGAAGAGTGCCTCACTATAAACGAAGTGGTTATATTTTCTTTGAATTACGTTTATTCGCGAGTCTCTCTCTCAGTGAAAAAGTAAAGTATTATACATACCAAGGTAAGTCATACGTGTAGGTGAAGGAGACATGTCCTTGCAGTGACGTAAAGACGAGTCCCGGAACTTGCTGATGAACTGAGCTCTAACATGTAAAAAAGGGCAAAATTAAACTCAAAAAGTGGTATGTCATATGTATTATAATATATACTCGAACTGCCCGTTGGCTTCGTTAGACAAGCGTTCGCCTTCTAAGCAAGGGTATCGAGTTCGATTCTCGGAGGGAGCCCAAGTTTTATCTCCAAACAAATTTGTATTTCTGGTTCTGGTTCTGATTGTGTGTGTAATGTGAATGTCTCCGGCACCCACGAAACAAGTCATCGAACTTAGTGTGGGGCTGTGAGTGTGATAGCGTCTGTTTATATACCTTATACCAACCTTTCATAAATCAGTAAGCTATCTTTTGAGATTAGGAAACTTTCATGACAATAACACTATTTGAGAGTCAACAGCCTGCTACATAGATAAATATTTTCACCTTTGCAGGTCCCATATACAAGAGACAGCAATGCTTCACGGGATTGTTCCATACAGCAGCTAAACTTTAACGACATCCAATTGAAGACTAGTGGATTGTAAAGCAATTTTTTACTTCAATCTTTGATTACAAAATACGTTATTATATTCCATCTCAGCTGAGTTTATACCACCATATACATCCACAAATCCTTATTCAATCCAGGTAATAAACCTGTGAGCTAGACACGTTATGTTATATCTCACTTTATAAAACAATTTTCAATTTTAAAGCACCCGTATAGATATTTTAAAATTCTCTTCTGAAATCCAGCCTGCTTTAGGTCCATATGTCTCATGAATTATTCACTAGAAGCAGCGGCTTGTCTGCTTGGTGACATTATAATATGTGTGTTACATAGGTAGAACTTGCGATGGAAAACAACAAGAAATGTTACTTGTCTTGTCTTTCCATTTTCGTAATTAATAAAGCTGGATGTGAAGTTCTGTTTTGTTTCAAAATTTATTAGATGGAAATCATATTATTTTAATGTTATGTATGCAAACAAGAGACACAAGGTACCTTTAATGGATGAAAAAGTTTGTAAAAATAGATAAATTGTTATGTAAATAGATTGGTTGCCTTTTCTGCTATTTAGATCTTTAAACACAGATATTGGCTAGATTTTTATTTAACGAAATCAGAATCGTTTGTAATTAACAATTCATGCAAGAGACACAATTAATGGATGAAAACGTTTAGATATTCGGTAGATAGTAGGCAAATCGTAATGTTACTTACATTAAGTACGTTGATTACTTTTTCTACGATTTAGATTTTGGGACGCAGATATTAACTAGATTTAGATTTAACGAAAGAAGAATCTGTTTCTCATTTTTTATCAATTAAATGTAATAATTTACTGATGAGATAATATTCTTGCATGTCGATTATTGCACAATAAAAAAATTGAAAACAATACTATTTGGTCATCTATTGAAAAGCTATCGTGTTAGTATTCCCAGCATCAGTTTGTATTATCTTTACATGGTGAGCCCTTTAATTTTGCCGCATCAAGTGCAAAATAAATCTATAAGATATGTTTCTTTATCCCGATCATAAACAGTATAACATATTTATGTCCATATTTCGATACCTATCTTAGCCAAGCCTATTTAATAGCTCAAGGGAAGGGAACTGAGGCTGTTGGTTTGCTTGCGTTTCAAAACTTTGTTTTCGTCTCGTTGGCTTCGTCTTTGAGTTACAAAAACGTAGATACCTATTTGTCTACCTTAAGGTGTGTAAAGTTTATTTTTCGCATTAGTTCTACGACTTCTATGAATAAAAGAATTATTATATTTTACCTTGCACATTACATTTGCACTTTTTACATTGCAGTAAATGTTTGACCATTGTTTAACTTTTCTTTATATTTTTGCACTTACTAATTATTAATAAAAAAATATTAGCAACATTTATAAACATTCTAATAAAATCCAAAATAAAAGATTCTTGGAGTTATAACTCTTGGAGTCTTTTCACACTGAGTAGTACGAGAAAATCGGTGAAAGAGACAATGGCGCTTTTCACGGCAGAATCCGACGCGGTTTCTGATGCGGTTCACGTGCCTATGCGCGTCTTTTTGACTGTACACCACTAAACATGGCGCGAAAGAGGAATCACAAGCAAACCGTGGTTGGTGACTATTCTAGTGTGTCGCGTTTTGGTGGCTACCACGCATAATTCTAATAAGAAAATTGTCTTGAATTAAATTTTTGCCGACTTTACAGCTGTACCGCGTCACTCAGTGTGCAATGAGTCGTTTTCCTATAAATAATACAATTACCGCATCATTATTACAATTTTGTAATTATTATTATTACAATTAATTATAATTTATATTATAATAATTATTGTTATAATTACCTATAATGCATCACAATTACCGCTACCATATGTTTCGCTACATCTTGTTTGAAATGTTAATTCTTTTTTTAAATCTCTGCAGCATTTGCACCCTCATTTTAAATCTACATGATACCGAGCAAAACTGGAATAATGCTTCTTAGCATTAAGTTCGTCTATCATACTATATATATAACATATCATTTAGTTTAGATTGTGCAATAAAAAAATCTATAAATCAATCATGTGCCTACTAACATGTAAAAAATTAACGTCACACGTCCTCGTAAGACGTTAATAATAAGGAAAGGTTAATTTCATCGCTTTAGGCAGGGCTTGAGTAGCTCAGCGGTAAGAGCTATATGGCATGACACCCTATGGCCGCGGGTTCAAATCCCGCCTCAAGCGATTATTTTTCCTTTCTAAATTTATCACTATGCATGTAGAAAGTAATGTATGTAAGTAATGTAATGTATGGACGACCTGATAAGATAGCATATAGAAACAGTAGGCTTAGCCGTCAGTACTCGTCTTGTGTCACAAGGTTCCTAGAGCGAAATGCAACGTAAAGCTACAGCTAAACAGCAACCTGTTCACAAAGCTTGTTTGTGCTAAGGATTATGATCGGTCCTTAACTGATCCTTCTTAGAAACACAAAGCGTTTTGCTCCAAGCTATCGTATCTGTACTCAGCTCTGCTACCTTCTAGTATTTGGTAATAATCAAATTTGCTTACGTACGTCTAGTATGTACCTATCTATCTCTGATATTCCGAATACCAAGTCATTGTAGTCAAATGAGAGGTTAATGCTAGTTTAGTTTCCATTTAAAGAAGAATGTATACTTGCGAGCTTATTGGTTTCCTATCGTTTACATTACGGAGATTGCGCGCAGATTAATTAACTAATTTTAAGTCCATGCCTTTTTACATCTTACAGAAGACAAACTGGCAAACGTCATCCGTTTACTTTTATTTTATTATTTGTTGTTATCATCCGAAGCGAATGAGTGAACACTTGAGGAGAAAGCTTGTGTTTTCACAGGGAATCAAAGCCAATACTCGCTGCTAAACGGCATACGCGCACCTAACAAAGTCAGCGAGTATTTTATTGCCAGCGTCTTTGTTACCTGAATAGTCTAATCTGGGAGTCTTAAAGTCTAGAGTAAATAGGTATCTTCTAAGGAACCCTGCTACATCTTGGACTTTATGTTCTATGTTCAAAGACTGGTATCGCAAGTGCTGGCAACATTCACATTACACCTACAATTGCACCAACTTCTCTTGGAAAGGAAATTTGTGCCCCTGCTAACTAGAACTTACTGCGTAAGTGTTAATGCGTTTGTTTCATTGGTTTTAACATTAAGTCGGTAAATAAAATTCAAGTTTTCTGAAAACAATACATCTCAGAAATACAATTATTTCTATTTTAATATAATAGCATCATATTTTAAAGCAACCTGAAGTAAAGCAGGTGGTATTAGAAGATTTTATCGCTCAACAAGTATAGGCAGTTATTGATTAATGTGGCGGCGGCACGCGACGATTAGGCAGGTGCCGTGTCGTCGGTAAATTGATAATTCCCTGTAATATATGGTCGTAACTCTTTGGTGTCCGTATCAAAAGCACGCGCGTATGTTACAAGTGGTGTAACATAAATTATTAATATTTGAACACATGAAGAGGTTTTCTAGGTACCAATAATATTATCCGGCCTGATCAAAGTCTAGGGTGCTTTGTAACGTGGCGTATAAGCAAACTTAACCAGACACGCTTTCGATAAGGACGGTGCAGCCGTTAATACGAAGGTGTAATTTCTGCACCATCTGTGCGGCTGTTACACTAACTGAGCATTTGCTACACCAGCGGCAAATTTGCTACACCGATAGAGGAGGTGCTGTCAATTACTTTTGACATGTATCAACACAGAACGCTCTACTGGTTGAAACGTAGGCAGGTAGTAAAGGCCTTTCGTTGAGGATGACTTGCTACGCCGACTGCTCAATTACTAACATTAGATTAACGGTATTTGATCTTTAGTTTCACAAGCTTACTGCGCCCAATACGTTTTGTTATAAAACTTATCAACAAAAATATTAAAAATAAATATTTACTCTAAGAACTTCGGTCTATATTATTATTTTTATCTTGACGACCAAGTTGGCACTGGGCACTTTGTACTTTTGGTTCTGGGTGGGATTGTGTGTATGATGCATTGTATGCGTGTTTTCAACATTTACGATACAAGTCTTTGAACTTAGTGTGGGATTGCTAGTGTGAATGCGTTTGCTTGTTTACTCCAAAATATAAAACCAAGAACATTGGTCTATCGAATGTTTGACAATCCTACATTTAAATCTGTATTTCGATTAATCCTGAATATATTTATAGTAGGTATAGGTGTTATATGTAATAAATAACAATCCTATTAAAAATATGAGGAAAATAAATAAATACAATCAACCTTACAACTTCACCTATGTTAACCAATAGTTACGTAGCAGACGAGTTTCTAGCATAACAGTTCAGAGAGGCAATGCAGCCAGCGTAATGAGCACACTGCTTACTCATAGTGGGTTAAATCACTTGAGTAACCTATAAGTTTGATAGCTTGTAGCATGTTCTTTTTCTGTTTATGAGCATGTAAAATTTAAGTTAAGTTTTAAAATAATTTCAACGGCCTGAGTAGCTAATATCTATTCATCCAAATCTATTCAGCGCTACTAATTATATCCCGTTTGAAATACAAACACAATCTCACAAAATGTTATAATAAAACCGCGACACCAACTGCGCTTTCTCATCAATTCAAATAGGCAATCAATTTCACCACATAAATTACTAATGGCATTATTGTCAATTAAACAACAACATACTAATTCAGATGGACCCGCGGCTAAACAATTCAATTGCGTTAGGTATTTGAACAGAATCAGACTCTATGTCTGTATTGCAGCTTATAGGGATGTTCTAGTTTATAATTACCGAGTATTTTGATACGAGCCAGTTTGCATTGAAGGATTTTTTTTATAACTGACTATAGAAGACAGTAGAGAAAGAGAACAGAAAACAAACAAATCAAATTTCCTTTTATTTTTATAAGCAAGGAGATAAGAATATATATATTTTATTAAATAGTAGGGATATATTTGATTATATTCATTTTATAATGTTATATCCATCATAATTTATCTCGATTAATAGTTTATCTCGAAGTATCCCGATACTTTTAATCCACACTAATGCTATAAAGAGGTAAAGTTTGTTTGTGTTGTCAGATGTAGGATACCTCCTACATCTGACAACACAAAGATTAGGTACCCCTAATCTATGGAACTACTGATCCGATTCCAAGAATATCTACCAATAATGGAAAGTTAGTTATCCATCAGTGCTGTTAGCTATAATTTTTTATTTTGGGTAAGTAGGTGATAAACTATACTAAACGAATACTATACAATAATTTCATACAAATTTAATTAACCTATGTGTTAATCCAGGATGTCAACTACCAAATTTTAAAGCTGTTTGCGCGTCAGCACTAAAATGTATGCCATCTCTGTCTTGTGTTGCTATTTTGTAAACGGCAGGAATAGTTTAAATTTAATTTAGTGTGTGACATCAGAATCGAGGCCAGTATATTGAATGTTCGGGTGAATACGAGGGTAAGTTTCTTAGTTACAAACAAGCTATATAAAAACCAAATAAACAATTAACCAGTCCGTCCGACCAACTTTTCCAATCACACTCCCCTCACATCTCTATTCTGCTATGTGTAATGCCTATTGCGTGCAAAGGCTTGGCTATGGCGTGCAGTGTCGAGATATATCGCTGGATAAACCTCGTATGCCATGTTAGAAGCTTACTAGCGGATGCATGGCCGATTCAAATGTCTAATAGAGACCAATAAATTGAATGTGAAGTTCTGATAAAATGTTGCGTCTTGAAACGAGAAATATTATTACATCAGCTTTTTATACATTACAAACGAAAAGTGATTTGAGGACGCTAATGTTAACATAAATAGTAACAACAAAGAGTAAACTATGTATACTATAAATAATTTATAGATATCTATTTACAACACCAACCTATACGTTCTTATATTTTTTTATTTTCTCCATCCAAAGGTTCTCTGGAAGAGATCGCTCTTAGTGATGAGTCCGCCAATTGTACATAAATTTTAATAATATATTATTATGTTTTACTTTATTGGGTCCAAAAATTAGTTTTATATTGTATTTTATTTTGTAATTACGTTCCGTTTTTACACGCCAAAAAAAGAATAGGTACTCCAAATTTAACGTCACAACTTTTAAAACATAATCTGCATAATACCACTGGAAACTTAAAATATTAAAAGTACACTACAGCATTAATGTAGCTAAATAATAAGTACGACATCATTTGATTAATTCACACACACATTTTGAACTATTTAATTGAAATTAAAACGAAGGCTTTCGTATGAAGCCAAAATAATTGTCGATCTAGACATCAACAACGCGTAAATCACGCTAATTCATCTTATAATTATAATTTAATAAACTAAGACAGTTTAGGACAAAGCAATAAAACAAATTATAAAAAACAGTCCTTATTAACCCAGATAGAAATAATTTTTGATGATTTCTATAATAAATGATATCAAAAGATAAAAGTTATGATAATCCAATGGTCGACCAATTTTTACGAAAATTTTCAAACCAATCTAGCCGGCATTAGCTTTTGTAATCCGCTATAATTCAGAATTTCTTTTCATCTCTAATCGCTTGCGAAAAACCGAAAACATTTCGGTATTGAGTTTTATCCATTTTATCCAATTTATTATGAAATTTGTTTAGATTACGTTGTAATTGACACTGGTAAGATAAAATGAAATATTTTTCAAATTACGACAAGCTCGAAACAAGTGTTGGTAACACGATGCTTTGTTTTGACTGTTCCAATTATTCTCAAATCTTTTCACATAGGAAAACATCCGGTGAAATCCATTTGAAAATAAATTCTAAAGCTATGTTTCAACCTTTGACTATTTAGCTTCAACGTTGGCTTAAAATGTAAAAGGATACATACGGCTTTCAATAAAATATTCTCTCAGGTGGGGTTTGACCTGAGGGTGTAACATTTGCCCCCCAAACAGGGCATTACTTATCCCAGCATTTCCACAAAGGGCTTTCAACCCCAGGAAGTTCTATTCAATTCGTCAGACCATTATTTAGTTTCGTAGAATACGGGGAAACTTTTAATGATATCTTATTTAACTTTAGATTTTTTTCGGTTGAGTTATTCATAAAACTTACTTATAATAAGGAAACTAATAAAAAAGTAATTTTAAACAGTCCTGGAAAAAGCACTTAAAATTAATGTATTTTTTATGTGTATCTACAATTTTGGATGATTACCTCGGCTACCAAGGATTCATTTTGATCACCATTGTAGTTGTGTATAAGTATATCATATAGCGTTTAGCGTTTAAATCAAACTGATTGTTCAGATGGCGTCCTTTAATGACATAAATAATGAGTGTCTTCTACTACTACTATTACTTTATATGTGAGCTTGCTCAATATTATATGCGTCTGCGTATAATCAATATGTTATTTTATAATGTTGACAGTGACAATTGATAGTTTAATACAAATGACGCAGCTGTAATCAAGAGAGATCCCACAAGATGTTATTATGAATTCATGTTTACCGCATGTAAATTCGTTAAAACAAATTAATTCCGAATCATCCGCTTAATTATGCATTAATCTTAACCAAGCGGCGATAATCAAATTCATATTTGCATGAACATTATTACGTTTCATACAAACACAGGAGGCTTATTTGTCTTCTTCGCAATCTTGGCGGAATGAGATGTGTAAATTTTGTGAATTTTGCGCCTGATACATAGCCGTGGTTTCAATTAAATGGCTGCACTGTTGTTACATTATACGGGATAGGTTGGAAGCTATCTGGTTGCAAAAGTTACTTGTCGAATAACGATCTATGGTATTAAACCAGAATATCATATAACTAAATTCGTATAAATTATTTTTGAACTGCCCGTTTTCTTAGTTGGGTGGTTCGTTGGAGTTCGGGCGGGAACACACTTTTCAATATGTCAATTAAAATAAGACATGGTGGTCTTTCATTCTCATTGTTGCTGGTAATCGCTTGTGGGAGTGAGATGCAATACTAGATTGTAGCTTTAAGTAGCGGGTATCGGGTTATATCCCTTGGATGAAATGCATGATTTTACTAACCCAAAGTTCCTTTT
Organism: Lomographa bimaculata; assembly: GCA_948107665.1. Classification (NCBI taxonomy): domain Eukaryota; kingdom Metazoa; phylum Arthropoda; class Insecta; order Lepidoptera; family Geometridae; genus Lomographa; species Lomographa bimaculata. The sequence continues at coordinate 7,116,392 of OX403592.1, forward strand.
AACACAAAATTTCCTTTTAACTTAAAGTTTCTCCAGGGGTAACAGTCTTTGCGTTTAACGCAAATATTCTAACGGACTATCGTAAAATTTGTCCATGCACACCTGTTCATTACAATTTAGTGGTCTGAAAATTAAAACTGCTTAATAACATTATTTTCGAAGGTGGCATACATAATGTAGCATACATTTATGCTTTTTATCTGATTAAGTAGTGAAAAATATGTTTATTCGGGTCGTGCCCTTGCACCTACTGACTAAACGCACCTATGGGATAAGTGGGAAAGCACGGTACCCGTACAAAACCTGCCAGTAGGATGAGTGGGAATCCTTTAGAACTCGTAGCCCACATTTCCTTGCTAGTAAAAGGCAAATGTATAAATAAATAATTTCTTAGGTTTACAGAATTGTTAATCAGAGAATCAAGAAGAAGGCTGTATTACTGTCAACGTGAACACTGTTTAGCATGCAAAACGTCAAAAATGATAAAATTCACGCGATAAAAACGTTAAAATTATTTTATTCAACATAAAAATCTATTACAAGATAAAAATCTCATGTAAACTCGCATGACATGAGCCGCGCACTACAATGTGCGAGATATCTCGAGGGTCTGAGATGTGTACTGGAATGAAAAATTCGGTGCGAACGTCGTGTATATTTAACAAGGTTGGGCCCGTTGTTATTTATTAGCACAGATAAATTTTAGGTCTAACAGCGGGGCGGAACCTTGGCGTAACGCATACTATTGATGCTCTCTGGGAAAGGGAACACAGGGCTTAAGTTGAACACGGACGTTGAGTAAAATACGTAATATGTATTCGAAGTCTTAGTATAAAAATATTTCTTCTTCGCTTAATATAGATGTTCTTATTTTGAAAAAAGTTATACATGTACACGTTAAGTTGAGTAAAATAAGTAATATGTAATTACGTATTTTACTCAACAACTTCAAAGAAATAAGTCTTTTAAAAAAGAAGGACAGTGTTTGTGGCATTGTGACTGGGAAGAAATAATGACCTGGGAGTTGGATGCCATCAGACTGGATGGTAAGCAATAATCCCACCTATTTACACCTGCCGTACCACTCGGAACTTTGACTTACAAATTTCTACGTAGTAAATTCTTACGTATTTCACTGCAATAAGAATAGAAGAATAGAATAGAATAATCATTTATTCCGACAAACTTAACTTAACTACCTTAATCTAACATTTATTATATGATAAACCGAATGCGAAGAACGTTATTGTTATTCCAGTTTGCCGGAAAAGGTCTGCAAGCTCAGCATAATGCTGAAGACAGAGCCTCAGCGCTGGTTTTCAGCTCCGACCTGTGTAGGGTGACGTACGGCAAGTCTAAGATATAATACATACACAAAAACTATACATCAATAAGGAAAAACTGCTAATATACTTTTATTAATGATAAGAGTTATATATATATATATATATAATGAAAGATATAAAGTAAGTCGCAAAACACTATATGCATTTGAAATGCGCAACACCACGAAAACGGCAAAAAAATAACAAAAAAATAATAAAAAAAATATAAGCAATAAGCACCAATCCCTTAGACTTAAGGTATTTCGTCTATAATTACACTGGCCACTAGGTATTTGGGTTGTAAGCAGTGCTTATATTCATCTGATCGGCAAAGTAGTGGTACAACCCAAGGCAGACTCGCAAAAAGTCCTACCAACTAGTTTTATTCACGGAGTTTCATCTCTCCGGCATTGTGGTCTACGGGAGATAAATGCTAAAAGGATCCATCACAATTATTATTTACCTTTTATCCCAGTGTAAGTTTACACATTGAAGGAGGCATACTACTTTATTTCGGTATATGGTATCTAGCCAGATGAGTACAAGAAAATGTCCTACCAACATGGCTTATATTGTCACGTCTCCAATGCTTACTTGACATATGGGCTGGGCAGTCTGGGATGCCGCCATATCTATGTTAAAGATACATGTTAAATTTTAAAGATTTTTTTTATAAAAACTATGGTATTACGCAATCCTGTTACGCATTTACTCCGTAAAATACTGTTAAACTTCAATCAAAATTTTTTTTCTAACATTTCTAAAGAAATATATAATAACAGCTGTTTTCGAAACAACCTACTCGCCCACCTTAAGTGGTGAGTTTTATAATTGGTCCCGAGGCGTGGTTACCCACAAAAGGGAATGTATTTTCATCATTCCAATTATCCAAACGGGACAAGGGCAATTACGATTTAAAATTTTAAATACCTTCATCAAAATACCGCGTAACGACAAATTACTGCGAGCTGTGGACGATTTTATTGTCTTTAATCGGTGACCATCACTGGTGCTAAGGGAGCCACGAACAACATGCCATTTTGTTTTAATTTTTGAATTATTTTAAATAGGATTTAACATTGCGCATTTTAAAATTTTTATTAAAGTATCCTTATTTCTCGCTCTACGGTGATTTAAAATTCTTTCAAATGTTAACTTTGTTATCTGATAATAGATCAAATGTTTTTAACTAATAACTCGACGGAGTATCTTGCGTGTTTTTTCTCGAGATGGCTGTAAAATTGAGAATCTGGCGTTAGATTCAATAAATTTTACGAGGGCACATGGGCCCCATGTGAATTAACAATACTAAATTATGAATTCACTTTTCTTTAGAAAACACCCAAGTTGTACCTCACGGGAAAAACGAGAACAGCATAGCATATTTTGCTATAAATAAATCAATAAAAATAAATACTTAAAAAAGTAAGGGTATCAATGGTGATAGCCTTTTTGTATATGGATACAATTTTTCAGTGTTACGGAGTGTAATAGAATAACAACCGTTAGTCTCTAGGCAATCTTCTTCAAGAGCTGCCAAAGTATTTTAAACGTGATAATGATTTGATACTCTGTACTTTACCTAGTAGTCTATTTAAACATAAACGTTTTCACTTACAGTCTTACACTAAATACATTAAATACAAGACTGTGATGTGCCCTTGTCCCGTTTGGATAAAGATTCGTCTTGACAAGTTCTCTGGTTACATAACTTTTAGTCCTCTTTATTTACAACTTGTAAAAGCTTGATTTTAAAAAACATTTTAACGTATGACTTGTTTATTAGTGTCATTAACTTTCATGTGAATCAACGATTTTGAATTTGAATATGTCTCATATTTAGTCATCCTATCGTGTTTACCGTCCTCAACTACATCACCATGTAGGACGGTAAACCAAGTACCTACTTACCAAGACGTAAGATAATGGCCAATTGCTAGCCTATAAGGGATTTTAAAACACCCTCGTATATTGTATCTAGGTATATTTTGTTGGTAGAACAAATGGCTACCCCAAGCAAAACGATAAGTTTCGAAATAAGGAAGGAAAATTCTGTCGTCTTCGTAAGGCGTATAGCGTAGAAAGGAATGAATACAATTCATAGGAGTGGGTGTGGTGTGCCGAGTGGTTAGGGCCATAAAATAACTTGAGCTAAGGCGTCCGACCGGAGTTTCTAAAAAATCTAAAATTCCTAATATATCATGATGCACGAATTTAGCAATAAATTTTATTGTTTTATTATATTCATGTCAGACCTTTATCATAATTCTCTTATACTTTTCCCACTATTTTCTACTACTTTCCCATAATATTTGTACTCTAGGTGGACAAAGAGAATGAGTATAGAATTTATTTTTCTATTATGTCACTCAGGCTGTGAATAAGGTTTGATATGAGTTTTTGGAGCTGTAAGTGTGAAAAAAAAGTTTATATGAGCCCTGCGTGATGCCAACTCTCTTTGAAAATGGTTGTTGTGAATCATCGGAGCGTCGTTATTAATTAGAAATGATTCCGGCATCTTAGATGCCGGAATCATTTGCTATTTTTAATACATTGTCGAAAACAACATCAACGCTCCAACGAAGAACGAATGTCAAACTATGAAAACCAACTCAGTATTCTAAGCAGCGAAATTGGCGGTAGCCGCGCAGATAAATTGGTACAATTGCACGCGAGCTCTACCACCTGCTGAAATAATTAGTTGAGTCCATAGTTTACTGTAAATAAGTAGTCTAGTAGCGTGTTTGTATTTTAATAATAGTTCTTGCGCGTTATTAAGGAATGCTATACGTATACAAATTACTCGTTAGGCTGAAACACACCCTGGTTGGTAATTGTTTATTTTGTTTAGGGATTGTCACATCGGATTACTAACAATAGATGGCGTAGTATGAAGTTAACCAGTTATCTAGTCAAAAAAAACCGACTCAATGCAAAAAAAAACTTATTTGCACTGCCCGTTGGGTGCGCGTTTGCCTTCTAAGCATCTAACAAACAAACAAACAAACAAATTTTATGTTACTGGATCTGATTTTGATAGTATTTGTGATGTGAATGTTCCACGACACATGTCATCAAACTTGTTGTGGGGCTGTGAGTGTGAAAGTGTGTATGTTTTGTTTAAGTTTATTGAATAGCACTAAATTGATCTAATTAATACCTAAACTACAAATAATCCTCTTCTGCACGTGATGCCAATTACAAGCTCCGATGATTCACAACAACCATTTTCAAAGAGAGTTGGCATCACGCAGGGCTCATATAAACTTTTTCACACTTACAGCTCCAAAAACTCATATCAAACCTTATTCACAGCCTGAGTGATATAAGAGAAAAATAAATTCTATACTCATTCTCTTTCTCCACCTAGAGTACGAATATTGTGGGAAAGTAGTAGAAAATAGTGGGAAAAGTATAAGAGAATTATGATAAAGGTCTGACATGAATATAATAAAACAATAAAATTTATTGCTAAATTCGTGCATTATGATATATTAGGAATTTTAGATTTTTTAGAAACTCCGGTCGGACGCCTTAGCTCAAGTTATTTTATGGCCCTAACCACTCGGCAAACCACACCCACTCCTATGAATTGTATTTATTCCTTTCTACGCTATACGCCTTACGAAGACGACAGAATTTTCCTTCCTTATTTCGAAACTTATCTATTTGCTTGGTTTAGCCATTTGTTCTACCAACAAAATACACCTAGATACAATATACGAGGGTTTTTTTAAATCCCTTATAGGCTAGCAATTGGCCATTATCTAATGTCTTGGTAAGTATGTAAGTACTTGGTTTACCGTCCTACATGGTGATGTAGTTGAGGACGGTAAACACGATAGGATGACTAAATATTAGACAAATTCAAATTCAAAATCATTAATTCACATGGAATTTAATGACACAAATAAACAAGTCATACTTTAAAAAGTTTTTTAAAATCAAGCTTTTACAAGTTGTAAATAAATAGGTTATATAACCAGAGAACTTGTCAAGACGAATCAAATGAGCCGAAACTCGATGGGGTTGCGTCGTTTCATTACAGAGTTCCTATAACCACCTTCCAGCTCCATCATCAGACCCTGGTTATCGTTGAAAGACAAATTTCTCGTCAAGACGATTCAACTGAGCCCAAACTCGATGAGGTTGTGTCGTTTCATTACGAAATTCCTTTGGCCACCTTCCAGCTCCATCATCAGATCAGCACCATGTTATAATAATATTTTATTGTCACGCGATTTACACATGTATGCAAAATATCAGCTCAATCGGTAACCGGGAAGTGGAACAAATTCAATTTGCAAGATTTGATGACAAACATCGGGACAGGTGAAACTAAATAAAAGCTTGTAAAAAATAACCCATTGTTACAAAATAAAATAAACTTAGTAAAGCAACAATGTAACAAAAATATCCACAACGTTACTATATAACATTAACTTTTTGCGAATGCGAGGTGACTGTGTCGTATGGGGAAATAACTTGAAGCGACACCATTTCAAGGCATTTTAGGCACACCCTAATATGTGTAACAGTCGTTTGAGTGACAGCTTTACATGTACTTTGTGATCCGAGGGCGTGTTAAATTTACTTAGTGCCTTAACTGTATATGTACGCAATTTGATTGTTACATAATTTATTCATAGGTTACTGTGTTACCTTAGAAAAATCCGATACAAATTTAGTTTTTGCTCTTATGTCGTTGTACTTTTTCATGAGCCCTGAACCAAAGACGTCTTATTTTTTACCTACGACGGAAAGGGAGAGGGGTTTTGTGCAACACAAATGTTTCCGTTTATCTTCAAAACAATTTGACCTATATAGATATGGTTTTCTTAACTTATGTTTGGTGAAAATCGGTGCAGCCGTTTTTTGGATAGGTCATCGGGATATTTTAATATTTCTGACTTTGGCCACTTGCATATAATAATTATATATGAATTTATTTTCATTCTATTAAGAAAGAAGACAAGCAAGATGCTAGCCTGATGGAAAGCAACACTTTATACCTGCAATTGCAGCTGACCACTATACGGTGCAGACAGCACGGATTGAGGGGTAGAGCTTGGAAATACGTCCTCAATTTATTACTATATTACTACTTCTTTCATTGAGGCTATACTACACTCTAAAAAATCTCATCAGTCATAATGAATCTCCAACTTGACGGCTTCTACTTATCACAAAAATGTGTTGCGCAGATAATTTGCTTGCTGTCAATTTTAAACGAAATTAAAAATGTGAATGAAGGGCTTGCATTTAAAGATAGAAGCGAGCCAGATGCTACACCCAACGATGTAAAACGACCTCTATTTCAATGATGATAAAGCTGAAGCTAAATTCAAATTCAGTGGAATTAAAATAAGATGAAAACTCTCAGCAACGCGGGCGTATGAAGTGAGATGGGTAATGGGTAAAATGTGTACAAAGGCGACCCTTCGAAAGGAAAGCAAAGCATGCGAAAATGTAATTAAGTACAGTGGGTTAATTCCCTTTTCACGTGCCTATACGAATTAGCGAAGTTCAAGCCAGGTATACGGTACGGGTTTGGGCTAATGGACAATCTGCAGCCATACATGGTTACGGATATTTCCTGCTTAATAATGTATTCAGAGGGATTATGTAAATTGTTTGTTCGGTAGATCATCCGATAATGAAGGTATGCTTGCGATAAAGTTTATACGCTGTTCTTTTAGAGTCGACTCTATAATTCATAAAATAAGAGGAAACAAGTTGCAAAATCAAACTTTTGACAATTGACGTTCTATCTAGAAAACCGTTGCACCAATTTTCAGCAAGATGAAGGAGAATTATAAGCTGTGTAACTGTACATGCCAAATTTCATTCAGATCCGTTCGGCCGTTGCGCGGCATGAAGAAAGGACTAACATATTTGCATATATTTTCGGATTTATAATATTAGTGTGATATTAGTGTGTAGTTTTTTCAACGTTTATACCTTTATTTGTAAGTGCCTCAACATGGAAGAGACTGGTCGCCCACAACACAGGGTATCCTAGTGTGGGAACTAGAGAGCTTGCTAGTTCAACAGCATATTTATGTATTTATAAATAAGTCATAATCATTAAGTTGTCTACGTTGTTGTAAGTGCCCACTTGCTATTTTAAATAAATATAATAATTTTTTCACCGAACATAGCTAAGAACACTCTCGACTAAGTCACCTTTCAAACGCAAAAATTTAATCAAAATCGATTCAGCCGTTAGGGAGCTACAATGCCACAGAGAAACACAGACAATACACGCATAGTGGTAAAACTTACAACACCCCTTTTTTGAGTCGGGTGTTAAAAACTAAACTAAGACTATATATAAACTAAAACTTAAATCTATTTAAATTACGATACAAGTTCAAAAACTTGTATCGTGGGTGGTGCCGGACATTACAACACGAACATTTACATATTATCTCACACAATCACAATCAGAACAAGAACAGAACATCGAAAGGTATAAGCTAGTCTCTCGGTATGTTATCGGTTACATTTCGGAGAGTGTGCCAAGGAATTGCACGGTCTAGTTCCCCCATCCCCATTATATCATCGGACAAGCAGACAAACTGCTAGGCACCGGTTTGTGGCAGATATTCTACAAATGCGGACGTAGCGTTTTGCTTCCATATTCATTGTAGGAACCGCAAAGGAATGGAGTTGGTATTTCCTGATAAGTACAATATGGGAGACTACACGTCGCGAGTGAATAGGTATCTTCTAGGCAAGCGTGCTGCATCGACGACGGCATCGTTGATTACCATCAGGTGAGATAGTAGTCAAACTTTAACGCTTGCCTATACTGAATAAATAAAATAAAACAAATGTCCCTTGGATAGGCAAATTGTGCTCCTACTGGAAATAAAATGAACTGAATAAAAAAATAATACAGAGATGAATTGAAATCTCTCAAAGTCTGATATTTTAACCGTTATTATCCTGACAAAAAACGAAGTACAATAGTTTTTGTACAGTTAAGTTGCAAGAAATTTCCTCATCGCCACTAACTTTAATTGAAAGTGGAAAAATGTTAAGTCAGTGCCTGAGAAGTTCTGGGTTCTTTGTGAAGACTTAAACAATGAACACTGATATCGGTGAGCATTTGCTTTTAATTGTTGCTGGGGTGAGCCACAATCTGTGCGGGTTCTGAACTTCAAGAGAACGTTTATACGGAACGACAAGATATCGCTTTAACAAAGGATTAGGGTCTTGACGTTCAAAAGTATACACTACCTCACCGGAAAACTACACATTAAACTCTTATTTTGGTTTTAAGGAGTATTAATTAGTTCTGATACAATAAATCACATGAACCACTTAACTATGACTAGGTTTATGACATCAATTAAAAAAACAGGGTGCGTCGTAAAGCTATACGATATAAGTGAAACTTTTGTATTACAGGGAAACATTTTAAATATTGAACACAGTGCTTACCCCCACCACTTTTCTTCAAACAAAAAGTTTAATTTAAAAAAATCGATATTTTTTATTAAAATTAATAATAATAATGTATTTCTTGAAACTTATTGATATTAACACTTTCAATAACAACAATGTTATTTTTGTGTAGGGGAGTCCAGGATCCCACACTATGAAAAGTCCTATGTCGTAGGACACAGTCTCTTCCGTCCACTGTTAAATTAAAAAAATAAGTAAAAAAGTTACATAATTAGGATAAGATAGATAGGATTCACTTATTAATTACAACATAAATTATATTAATTACACTTACAAACGCAACATTAATTAAATAATAACAATACACTTCAATGATCCCTACATTTATCTTAAATTAGAATTAATTTTAAATATATTAACATTATTATTATAAGATAATTAACAAAACTTTTCTTCAAAAGGTTTAAGAGAAAGATAAAATAATAATAAGAATAAAAACAAATGGACAATTGCGTTATCTTTTCATATCAGTGTTTCATTCAGGGATCATAATGTGTGTTTAAATATAGGTCAAAGGATCATATTTTTTTCTTTATAGCTGCATGTATTGTATTATAATGTTATCTTATTTAAAGGGAATACTTACGATATTAAGACTGATTGCGTAGATGTACCTATGAACTTTCCTATTCGGCAGTCAATGGGTCGTGGACTGTGACGTCACAAAAATAGCATCAATATGACTGTTAAATATTTATTTAATTATAATACCTGAGGCTTTTGTGAATGTTTATTAATTTTTCGGCAACGGATTAAAAAAAACTTAAATAATCCAATAATATTTAAAAAAATGCATTTTCCCCATTGTACCATTATGGTTACTACTGCATATAGATAAATCAAAATGACTATTCTTCTTCTTATTGAGTCAATTATAGTCAAACATACAGAGCTAAATATGTTTTTCAAATGCGTCACTAGTGTTAAAGATTTCGTAAAGGCATTGTTAGATCTTCAGCTGTGCATGAGTTTCAAAATGACTATTAATGATTTCCTACTACCACCTTGTCTGTAAATAGTGCAGCTCCTCGCCCATTGAAATAAAATAAGAAACCTTAAACCAACAATAAATAACGCCGTTCCTTCTTAACAATGATATGTACCTATTATTTTTCTCCGCGTAGTGTACTATGAGTATCTCATACTTTCATGCCTGTTTGCTATATCTCCACGGGTACAAGAGACCCGTATCGTCACTTCTATTTAGGAAGGACAAACTAACGATGTGTCGCTTGAACCCAACCCATGGCTGCGTAATCCTCTTAGCCTTGACCTTTTGATATCTTACAGAAAATGTTTTATAAGGATTTGTCTGAGGACAAGGAAAATGTAAAAGATAGGTAAATATTCTATTTGTTTAAAAAGGATTTGTGGGATTTGCAAGTATCATTTTTCTGAAATTTGTTCAATAATGAGACGGATAGGGTTGAAACACAAAAAAGTTTTGAATAAATGTCTTAAAATTTTTAATATCTTTAACCAGTTGTGAAAATGAGATATAAAAGTTTAAATAAAATGATTAATAATTTTACTACTATATGGATTTCTTTCTCACTCGTGTTCCTTCTTGGGTAGCATCGTCACTTTCGATCAGGTGAGATAGCGGTCAAATGCTGCCCTATCTTCTTCCCCTACTAAAGTAGTTTATTTAGTCTTGTCACGGTATATCCTTTTACACTAGTCTTCTTATCTGTAACGACTCATTCTAAAAAGCATGGAATTTAAATACCAAGCATGGAATTTATGATACCAAGGCATCTGATTTTAGATACCAATTTATGTAGAATGTTATAAATTGGTAAATATATTCTGCCCATTGATTCAAATGTTTTGTGGCGATATCGTACTGAATCATGAAATATGGTGCCGAATCCGCAAAGTTTTCATATCGCTGAAATAAAGTTGTTTACAGTTCCAAAAATCAAGTTCTGATTCTCATTTCTTACTGGGTGATAACAATTGAAAAAATGTCTACAGATTAATCTTATAATGTTACTAGCCGTGCCCCACGGCTTCGCTCGCGTTGATCAAGGTTAAATTAAATAAGCCTATGTGTTAATCCTATAGGTATAAGCTATGCACATTCTAAATCCGTTCAGCCGTTGCATTAGAAATAAATTATCACTTTTTACCGTAGGTATTTATGGTTCACTATTTTGGAGATAATGGCTTACACATACAATATAGATATATGCCGTCGCGTACTTTTTTGTACGAATATTTAAGATTAACATTTCCATTATAAATTATAAACGCGTAACTCTAGTTTTTCCAGCGCACGCCAGAATAGCTCACAGATGGCAGATTTTTTCCCTACTTACTTGATACTTATCGTTATATTTTGGACAATTCACACAATATCTATATAAATTATAGCCTGTGTGTTATTTTGATGTGTAAGCTATATTATTGTAAAGTTTCATTGAAATCCATTTAGTAGTTTTTGCGTGAAAGTGTAACAAACATTTATACATCAATACATGCAAACATTCGCGTGTATAATATATGTAGGGATGGGTGTAAGGGTCTAAAGTGATCACGCCCCTTGAATGCTATAAATTTAATAAATTACGACTAATAGACCATCGTCGGTCCAAGATCTAGATACAATTGGAGCAGTGGGCAAGTTTTACCTCTCTAAGCCGAAAGTCCTAGGTTCAATTCTAACACAATTTGCCTTTGGAAAAGATTTTTGTGCTTCTGATTCTAGGTGTGATGTATTAAGTTATCGCTACCCTCAATAAATATGATGTTTAAACTTAGTAGATGTAAGCGTTGTTATTTCATTGAAACGAAAATTTCCCTACGATATCGTACCGAATTGTGCGATAACGCTCCGAGTCTGTGAACTTTCCTTGTCGAGGAAATATAGTTGTTTACAGTTCGGCTGCCGAAAACGTGATTCGATTGAAAATCGTTCATTAGCGCGTGACTTACAGCGTCTGCGAATAATGATAAGGCTAAATTGGATTGCTGGCTGGTTATCTCTTATTCATAAAGGTAGGTCAAGGTGTTATAATTACACGGCAGTCTTTAAGCTTTCCATTTTGATCAACTTCAATAACAAAAGCTACGGTCAGAACAATGGTATAACTCATACGAGGATTTCTTATTGTCGAAGATGACGCAAGCCCTACATGCACTCGGCGGATTTTATTTTTTAAGTGAAAACTTCTTTAGCTGCGTTGTGCACTTTTTGGGATGAGTAAAAAATGTTAAACTCGCGTCAGGACACGTGACCTGATCGAAAATTCGTAAGACGGAGGAAAAAAGTAATATCCCCCTCTCTTTCTACTGTGCGGCGAAAATGTATGCCTGCTCCTGCTGTTTACAAAATTAATGTTCAAGTTTTTACTTCTGCCGGCACTCCCGGAGTGCAACCCGTTGTTTTTTTTTATTAAGATTTGTACATTAAATCATCTTAGGTTTGAAACATGTATGTTTTACCGTTTTGATGATAAACCAAAAACAAAAACTACCGCTAAAGTCACATCTATACTTTCTAATAATTAAATATACTATAGAAATAAATGCTTTCACATAAGCACTCACACTAAATTCGATGATTCTATACAATAAGCTTAAGTTTTTTTTATACTAGATAGGCGAGCATTTGACCGTTGTCGCACCTGATATGCGGCCCAAGATGGAACATACTTACCTATGCTTGTATATGGATTTATTCAATATTTTGAAAATACCACGCATCACGTCGGCGTATGTGAAATACGGTTGCACCAGTTTTATCAAAGTTATAGATCAAGTAACCTTTCAAATAATTTTTCCTTTTAAGATAAATAGGAACATTCGTTAGGCACACAAAAAACTTTTCAACTTAAAAACATATAAACGATTTCAATATCAGCATGGATAAAAATCAGCTATCGCTCATAACAAATCAAATTCTCTCCAAATGTTAGGACAGACTCTTAGCTCGAAGATTTTAGTAACAGAGCGTCCCGTCCCTAGGCATCCTTTGGGTACAGAACCGCAAAACAATAATTTTTTTATATGAACCAGTTTCTCGTAACCACGGCCGGTGCAAACATGCTGAAATGCTTAGAAGCGCAAAACTATGAATAAAGTAAAATAACTAAAACTTTTTATTTAACAAATCTTTAGTAAAAAAAAGAATACCCGAATGTTATATATCTGGAAAACGGTTGCATTGATTTTTTACATAATACAACAAAAAACCATTTGAAGTAAACTAGCGCTGAAATCGGAAACTACAAAGCCACTGACTGGCAGAAGCAGCAGAATTTATAATTTAAACACAAGCAAAGCTTAAAAAACCGACTTCACCTCATATATTTTGGTTTTGGCTTGATCGATTTCGATAAAATTTATATGGAACCACTTCTTAAGTACCAAACAAAAAAACTATATCAAAATCGATTCATAATACAGTTTTATCTTCGGAACCTTGATCAGATTTGTTGTATTAAATACGCATTATTGACGATAACTCAAAAATGAGTGATCGGATCTTAATCAAATTTTAATGGGACCACATGAAAAGCACCAGCGTTCAAATAAAAAAATAATCATAAAAATTTGCTCACATCCAAAGAAGTTATGAGGTAACACATATAAAGAAAATACAGTCGAATTGAGAACCTTCACTTTTTTGAAGTCGGTTGCCCCCCGTTTTTTGATCTACGAAGCAATAAGAGAAGACGATTCTCAGGTCAGTTTTTTCTAATTGGAAGACGTGTTATGAGTACATACATCGTTTCTACTTATCACTAAAACGTAAAAGAGTCGATATCGGATTTTGTAACCGGTACCAATATCCGTACAATGGAAGTTTATCACCTCTAGTAGAATAAATGCCTGTTCAATATTAGTAATATAAAGCCATGGCTATTCTAGTCAGTGCTTTGTTTAGAATTAAATTATTACAGCGAAGCAGAGTTCCAGTGAGGTAAAAAAAATTACCTACTATCGTATCTTTCCTCACACTCGCTTTTTACCGGAAGTTTTAAAAGAAAACCTAAGCCGACGTTGGAAAATGTAATATTCAAGTAGCTGAGATTCTCTCTGCCTTGAGCCTCGCTTTATGATGTTAGTTTATGTCGCTGCGACATGGAAAGACAACCCGATACGTTAAGCGTTACAGAAGGACTTTAAAATGTAAGCAGTGATTCTACGCTAAAAGAGGAAATGTACGATACACTTTCTTTATAAAAATATTCCTTGCAAAGGGAGTTTTCTTTATTCAAGCCGAGCGCACCTGGCGCTCGCTGCCTCACGATGCAATGAAAATTTGTCGTCTTCTTGCCAAATTTGAACTTATTCTTTGCAGAAGCGAATATGTTTTAGTCTCCTCATATTTGTACGCGGAATATTCAAGAAGTGCTGTTTCATAAAGTTTCTTATGAGATAAATGAAATGATTCTGTGAAGTCAAAGGACAACCGTAGGTACTCCTTAAGTAGCAATTTCAAACTTAATTTCTAAGAATATCGTGTTTTATATTCATTTCCTTGTTATATTTTTTTATCATGGGGACTAAAGAGTTAGCAGCAGATTAGACCAGGCATCCAATATGGTTAAATCAACTTCGTCTTACGACTAACTTCCTCGTTAAAAATTAGTAAAATAGTAAGTGTATCGTAGACAGTCTACTATAAAGTAAGTATACAGATTTCAGTAGGAGTGAATGGCTAAACACAAATCTACGAGGAATAGCATAAAACACTCAAACGAAATATAATTATATTTGGAAAATGATTTTCACACGCCGGGAATAGTATTTTATTGTTACATGTAGCTGAGACATCGGAGAGATTTATTTGAAACAATTTGCTGCGTCAAATCCACGTGGCATGTTCTATAAATTTCGTTGTACAAAATTATTCAGCACATGTGGGAGTATTGCAGCTCATACACTACTCTGACACAGCCAGTACACAAATCAAGGGACGCGTGAAAAAGAATTTCCGTTATTGCGACCGAACACGGCAGAGGCGGCGACGGTTCTGCGTTATTCATGAGCCCGTTCCACACCTTCGCTGTCTGGACATCGCCAAATTTGTCTATTTTCTCACCTCCAACTTTTTTAAGTATTCTGGATTTTCAGCAAAATGAAATCTACTAGGCGTGATACATCTTCGGCTGCTTCGTTGCTTTCCATCAGTAAGTGTGGTCAAATGCTTGCCTCTCAAACATAAAAAAAACGTTTTAAGTTCATTGTTTTCGTACGCCCCAAAAATATGAAATCTAGGAAACGTTATTGGTAAAACTGAATCGACAACAAAGTAATGCAACTCTTTTGCGTTGAATTCAATCACTTAGCTTATTTATTGCATATAAATCGCCAGATCAAGAGTTCAGAACATATGAAATAATTGATATTCGAACGAAATGAAATGAATCTTGATCACGTAGCTTTGATATTGGAAACTGAGCCAAGAATCTGAATCTTAATGAGAATCCTGCACTAATTGGAATGCTCGTTTCATCCCGGCTTGTGATAGGAGATTAAAACATTATTATTTACTGAACGATTGCTACGTGCCATACATATAACCAGTAGCAGGATAAAAATACCTACAGCAATGTGTATCTATTTACATGATTTGTCATATAAATACATTTTATAACATTGATTAAATCTATGCTTTAATGTATTCTCCTTTAAGAGTGGTGTAAATCGTATTTCTTTGCAACGAACATCCGTTACCCTCATTGTATCTAGAGACCGAGCGTCGGGAGAGACCTTCTTAGTCCGACGCTTCCGGACAAGAAAGGTTAATAAATTACGTGATACAGTTTTCTTCTTTACAATCTTTTTCAGTAATGAAAAAAGCAGCAAAACTTTTAAAATGGGTTCGTTTCCCTGGCGGGTTCCACTTTGGAGCCGTAGTCGAGTTTATGATGCCTAGTCACGGAAGATTCAATCGATTATAACCGGTACGATCAGGAGTTGTTACGTAAGTACAATATGCTTGCTAGAGGGGATCATGGTAGCCAGTAAAGCGTAATGTCACCAGCTTCGACATCAATCACTTGCGATGCCGGGGATTACTCAAACCGGAGCGTCATCCTACAGCACTGAGGCGACGCGCATTTACATAAATAAGCTCATCTGTATTCAACATGCAAGCCGAGAGGAGCCCATGCAACAACATGTGGCATTCAACTTGCAGACCTCCATTATTAATTGTGGACAAGTGACGCGGGGGAGCAGTTCTGGCAACTAGTCGCCTAAACTACCGACCTCGTTGTTTCAGTTTAATGGAACTTCCCAAGCGCTTTCAGCTCTACTTTGTTTATTGATTCATAATTCAAACAAAGCTTACCAAACAGATTACTTTTGTGGTGTTTTAGTTCTATTGTTCTGTTTTTAAGCTGAAAATTTTTACTGAAAAAGTTTAGGTGCACCGAATAAAGCTTCTATTTGGGTTTAAAAACACAATGGCGAATATATTACAAGAGCGTTAGAACGTTGCGTTTTAATATAGTTTAACAACGAAGTAAACCTTAGGTTGCTTGTTATACAAGTTGGTCGTAGATTTAAATTTTAAGCTCGTAAATTAACCCTTCATCCTTTTGAAATAGCAAAGGGATTGGGACGTAATGGTCTATTTGTGAGACGTAATGGGCCGGCCTGGCCGAGCGTTTCGCAATTTAGACATATTCTGACTTAACTCTATTCATATAGTGACTTTAAAAGGAATCTTAATCTAAAATGTCACGAAATTACTCGAACTAATTCATTAAATGACGATGACAAATTAAATGACGGGTCGATGTAATAGTTTTTTTTATGTAGATAAAAAAATATTTTTAAAAGACAAATTATAAGGTTTAAAAGGATAAACATAATAAGCTTTGTATGATAACATATTGATGGATGCAATGGTTTATATTTATAACAAAGCAAAGCGTTGTTTTCACAATAGACAGATGCAATAGCTAAGTCTTAAGCTTTGCCTTGTATCATTTCAAGTCATCGGAGAATCAAACTTTAATCAAGAGTATCTAAGACTGACTAGAAAATACTGCTTTATTGTTGACGATACATTCATTTTGAAGGTTTAGGAGAGACATTGAATTCCTGCAGAGTACAAAAATAATATAACCTATAGGCTGGAGATAGAAATTACGTAAACAAACATGGTGGAACATGATGCTTGTGGACATGGAAGACATGGAGGACTATTTTACGGGTCCTATACCTAAGGGCGAAACTGCCCCTATTTTTGAAAATCATTGGTGGTAGAGCATTATCTTCTGCTACCTTGTACCATAATACGGTTATACCTTTCCACCCTTAAACCTGTTGCGAAGCTGTAAAATATGTTCCAGCTATCTTTGAGAGCTAATCACACACAAGGTGTTTACAAACCTCAACCACATAATCACTAGCTAAAATAATAATTGAGATAGTGATCAAATGCTAGTCCAAAATATTATATTTAGATGAATTTTCATTGATTTTTATTATATACTAATATCCCTCGTCAAATTTGATTGTAACGGGTCCGTATGCTCTCTAGTATTTTCACATGAATGCATGCTAGAATATGCAAGCTGCACGGAACGAGATCAACGAGCCGAAAGAATTTCTAACGATGCCTCGTGTGGAGCCATTACACGTGTTTGTTATTCGTGAAACGCACGTGCGCAGAAAAGGCTGATGCATCTGACATCATGTTGGTTTGAACCTGGGATTGGCAGTTGGAATAGCTTCAATACACAGTTAAACAAAACATATTGGAAAACTTTTTACCAACATCCCAAAAAAATTTTTTTTTGTTTGAAGATGTTGCTTTCCAATTGGTCCCATTTAAATTTTATCAAGATCGGATAAGTAGTTCTTGAAATATCGTCAATAATGCGTATAGTGTAGACTACATTGAAGATTTTCTCGTTTTTAACCGACTTCAAAAGTTATCTCATAACTTCTTTCGTTGTTCATTTTTTTAAACGACTTCAAAAGTTACCTCATATCTTCTTTTGTTCGTCGGCTCACAGCCGATTTCGATGATAATTTTTTTATTTGAAAGCTGGTGCTAATAATGTGGTTTCATTTAAATTTGATCAAAATCTGATCAGTAGTTATTGAAATATCGTCCTTGGTGCGGTGAAGTCGGTTTTTTTTAAGCTTTGCTTGCGTTTAATTATTTTAATTCAAGGCAGGCATTGGTACGTTTGATCACTATATCTCACCTGAAGGCAAGCGACGCTGGGGAAGTTGGCACACGTTTGCCTAGAAGATGTATATTCAATCGCGACTTAGAGACTCCCGTATTGTACTTATCAGGAAACTACATGTAAGTATATGAAACACCGTTTTACGTGTAAAGGTAATCAGTAAAGTTTATACGACTTCACTTACGGTGTTTGCTCGCATTGTTACGAGACTAGTTTCGGAACATTCGGTGATCCTTCATTATTCGAGTACGCGCGTAGACCGTCCGGCGTCTACACGCCGAGTTGCCGGACGGCCTACGCGCGTACCCGACTGATGAAGGAGGACCGGATATTCCGAAACTAGTCTTGTGTCTGTAACAATGCGAGCAAGCAATGGTGAATGAAGTCTTATAAATTCTTAATAAATATATATAATCTTTCAATCTTTATATGTTCTTTGAATTTTTCAATCACACTATATATACTACCACACTTTACATATAATGGTAATGTAACATATTATAGTAAACTAGTCATGTAGGGAGATACATTTATTATTATTACAAATTCATGCTTAAGGTTAAAAGTACGAATATCCTTGGTACCTAAGTATTAAACATTTTTAACAAAGCAGATGGTTAAATAAACACATATATTTTATGTGATGTGAATAAGGTATCAAGATACGATATTTTTATGTCTAAACAAAGCAAAAAGCGAAAAGCGAAGGCTAAATTCAATTTCGCAAAGAGGCGATATATCTTTTTTTAAGAGAGCCAATCTGAAACCTTAACTACTAAAATGTTTCTATAAAGTAAATAAAGCCTTATACATTGTTGAAAAATATTCATTTATTGGTTCTTTTTGTATTAAAAAAATAAAATGTACAGTTTTTTTGTAACTACCTATTTTTAGACCTAGAGTGTTTACGATCCTCGACCAAATTATCACTTACCATCAAGTGAGATAGTGGTCAAAGGCAAAATAAGACATTATAAAACCAATCACATTTATATGCACAGCCCCACACTAAGTTTAAGGACTTGTATCGTGGGTGCTGAAAACATTTACATCGCACACGCAATCACAACTAGAACCAGAAGCACAAATGTCACTTGGGAAGGAAAACTGTGTTCCTGTCAGGAATCAAACTCAAGCTTCACGATGCAGAGAGCAGATACCAGAAGACTGCGCAAACTGGGTCGTCATAAAAAAAAAACAGTTGTCAGCCTTACCTTATTATTTAGACTTATTTTATTTATTTATTTATAATATATTTATTTCATTTTTATATATTTATAATGATGTAATATGATATTATACATATATTTTTTTTTATATTTTTATTGTTTTAGATCCGCCACCTCTGGGTTGTGACTGAAAATCAGCGCCTAGTGTTACACTTGGCAATAATGCTCTCAATTTCCTTACCTATTTTGATAATAAAAAATGTTTTTCGGATTCCATATACAAAGGTGCAAACGCTGCAGCTGCTGTAACTGTATTTCGGATTGAAGGGCAATGTTTCCAGTGACGAGCGCATTGCTTTGCGCTACATGAGTTTGAATTATGTTTAAAACTCTGGGTGGCACTGAACTATGATGGGCTAGCGTGACGCTTACTGTAAGGCGAGTGAGTAGCTCGTTTCGTCCCTCAATGACAATAACAAAAACATGCGGGGCAGTCTTAGGGGACTGCCGATAGAAGTGAAAACTAAATAACTTGTGAATTGTATCGTCGAGCTATTAGATTATTATTTTTGAGTTATTTTTGGTTTGCAGTATACATATAACACGAGAAGGATGCGGTGATGATGACGCGTGTTTCACACTTTTTGTTCACCCAAAAAGTGGTCAACGCGCCTAAAGAAGTTTTCACTTCAAAAATCATGGACACCACATGTTAACCTTCACCAAAATATCAAGTTCATGGTACCTAATATGCAAATGGCCGAGGGGGGTTACCATTACTACGTCTGAACTACTACTACGTCTGAGCTTCAGAACTTATAAAAGCTAG
Organism: Lomographa bimaculata; assembly: GCA_948107665.1. NCBI lineage: Eukaryota > Metazoa > Arthropoda > Insecta > Lepidoptera > Geometridae > Lomographa > Lomographa bimaculata. Next base: position 7,136,352 of record OX403592.1, read on the forward strand.
ATAATACTGTGCCAACCACAGATCACAGAAACTATATCTTTGTGGCAACAGTTACTCTTTTAATTACGTTTGAATGTTTTATTGAAATTCTGCAGACGACAAATAAATTATTCGCTTGTATTTATATATTGACATTTTGAAAATATCACATTTCCAGGTAAAATATGAAAGGAAAAAGTTATCACGCCGACTTCCATTTCTTGATATCGTCTTGTAATTGCGTAGTTGGTTTGTAAAATAATATTAAAGGTAGATAAATGGTAAATGAGATACTTAACTAAAATTATACAGCAAAATCGAGTTCATTTTAAGCCATGCTTGAGTAACGTATATGTTATGCAACGCTAATATGAGCCTAATAGGTGCAAAAATTCTGTTCAGATTCGTAGAATTTGATTTACAATATGATTTATTTCATTTAAATGATTTGGCTGGGAGACTGAAAGAGTGAACTAATTCCACTCCCTCGCATCACGGATGACAAACGTAAAAGCGAAACGGAGGTATGTCAAACATAAATAGATGACGTTTGCCAGTTTGTCTTGTTGTTAGATTGTTAAACGGGCATGGGGGAATTAACTCGTGTTATTCCTGCACACATTAACCAAAATTTAACTATATAATAACGATAGGCTTGCGATCTTACATTTTACTATTGAAAAGAGATATTTTGCAAGTGTATGTATTATATTTATTATGGTATATGATATTGTATTTATTATAATACATATGTATTAAGATAATTATGTGTGTATATGTATGTAGTGTTTATGTAGTTCGTTTAGTACTTAGTCTCAGTTTTACCACACCACCATCCCTGCTTATCTGTATTATTCTTTCCATCCAAAGGTTGTCTGGAAGAGATCGCTCTTAGCGATAAGACCGCCCATTGTACCTACTTATTAGTAATTTCTTTTCTGTACTTTTTTATTATTGGTGTCAATAAAGATTTATTGTATTGTAAAAGAGTATTAGCTCCAAACAAAATTAAATAAGTCGTTAGTACGCGGTTTCTCAAACGAAATTGTATTCTTAAACAGATTATATGGTGTAAAGTTTTCTACAATAGGGGTATGTATATTTTGCTAAGAGCGAGTTAATGGATTACGAAAGGTTAACTTTGACAAATGGAGTTGCTAAAACATACGCTTGAGGCGGATTATATCAAAGTTGTTTGCAATCAGGAGGAAGTTTGCTACCCACTTGAATTTGTACAACACAGTGGGGCCACAGAAGAAATAAATGTTAAAATTGTCTATAGGTACATGTTAGCGGCACCCACGAGACAAATCATCGAACTGTGAGTATGAACGTGTTTTTTTATGCTGAATAAGCAAAGCATTTCAACACTTTCTCACCCGATGTGATAAAGCGCTCGAAGATTTAGCATGCTAAGATACCTATACCTATTCTCTCTACGCTTGAAGGCTCCCAGATCATATTGTTCAGGGAACATAGACGCAGGCAATGTGTTCTACTCCTAAGCGCATTAAAAAAAACTAACCTTAAACTTACTTTAATAGTACCTAACCGGATATACTTGTTTACAACCCAGTTGGCGCAGTGGGTACAGGTATTCTACCCTCTGCATCGTAGCTTAGATCCCCGGCAGGAGCACAATTTTCCTTCCAAGGGACATATTTTGTCCTTCTGGTTCTGATGTGATTGTGTGTAATGTAAATGTTGCCGGCATTCGCAATACAAGTCTTTAAATTAGTGTGGGCTATATTTATTTTACTAGCATTTCTTTTGTCATTTTCTTAATTTTTTGCACAAGTTCTCGTTATTTTTGTTTTCGTAAGAACCTTCTATAAAGTATTTGAAAACTTAAAAAAAAAAGATGAATGGAATTGTTCTCAATAAAGTCGTTCTCAAGTTATCGTGATTAAGGTAATTTTTCTTTAGGACCAGATTTATTTATAAAAATCGTTAAAATATTTTTTCTCAAATCGTCATTATCAGCTAATTATGTTGCCACTGCTAGGCCTCAGGGGCTTCTCTCAATGGTGGAGTCTAGGTCTAGTCTACATAATCTTAAGTACCTACTAAAACACTAGATCAAACATTGAGATTACGGTAAAAAATTGTAAAAGATTCAATATAAAATATTTTAATAAAATTAGGCGCCCAATACACTGTCATTACAATATTTCGGTATACATTTCCATTCTCTGTGGGAATTTAAATATAAAATGAGCTCTCGTTCGGTCTTTATTTTACCTCGGAAATGCATTCAGAATGGTATTTACCGTCATCACATCACTGATGTAAATATTTTCGTAATGCTCATATCATCTACCGGCCAATGGAGGAAATGAGGTCACAGGTCGGTTAAGTAAGTGGGTATATATGTGAAATAAATTCGAAATATTTATTATTATAAGTTGAATTAAATTGCTCGCTTGTTCTCGTTAGCTGCAATGTAAAATTATTATTTAACAAATAAACTCTATATTTGGATTAAGTTCACATCACAACATCTAGACTTTTATAAAGTGATAAAGTTTGATGGTTTGTTTGTTTGTAAAAAAGGTTATCTCAGGAACTATTTTATCAATCCTTATTTTATTTTTCCCGGACTAACTATTACTTATTATAAAGTAACGGCTTTAAAAAAAAGATACAGTACTTTGAAGCTGTTTCTGTACGTTATCACTCATATTGACACTTATTTCGATGACTTGTGTCGTGGGTGGCGGAAACATTCACATCACAAATAAAATCACGACAAGAACTAGAAATACAAAATTTCCTTGGGGAGAAAACATGTTCCCGCCTGGAATTGAACCCGATTCCTCTGCTAGAAGGGAACGCGCACTCAACTGAGCCCGTTGGCAGTTCGGCTATCCCATCGGTATTTTTCGTGACTTTTTTCGTTCGTTTTGGTTTTAAAAGATTTATAAAGCTTTTTTTGTGTTAAAAAACAAACGAATATACATATAGAAACACTTAATATACCCTTATTTTTCTTTGCCATAGACGGGTAAACGAGTTAACGTATGTAGAAGTTAATAATAATTTTTACTAAGATTTGATACTTCCTACTGAATCGGCAACTGTTTGAAGATCGAATTTTTAGTGAAAACGACATGATTGTAGCACCTGAGATGAACTTGATAATGATAGTGGTTAAATATTTTTCAGTAAAGAGCACGATCAAGGGCATTCATATCTTTCTAAAAATTGTTCTTTCTAAATATCTATTGAAAAATGTACAATGTAAGATAAATATTTTGCTGCTTTTCCTTCGTAAGATTTTCTTCACTTTTTTACACTTATTTTTCTACTAAACGAATGCGGATTGAAGCACTAATTCGTGGAAATAGCAAGATCTTAGCACTTAGGATGAACTGAATAATGACAATGGTTTCTCATTTTCCAATAGAGCAAGTTGAATCCCCTAGAATTGTTTTAACAATTAAAGGTAACGTAAAGATTACTACTGCGTTACTATTTTATCTTCGTAAGATTTACTATCTTTTACTAAAACGACGAAACTAATATTGTGGATACTAACTTTATTATTGTGTAGTTTCTATACAATAAGTACCTAATCCTATAAGTACCTAAATCTTCTTTAAATCTAACCATTATCAAAGATAATTCGTACAGATACCATAGTCATTTTAGTTGTTTCTTTGTACGATTTTCTACCTTCAACTGAAACGACAACTGCTTCAAGCACTACGTTGTAGTGGAAACGGCAAGATTGTAGCACTTGAGATGAACTGATTCATGACAGCAGTTTATCATTTTCCAGTAGAGAGCACGTTGAATGCCCTAGACCTGCTGTATCACAGCACGGGAGATTTATGATTAGGATTAGCATAGAGTACTTATTGTAGCTATAAACCATACAAGTGTATAACAAGTAATTAATTAATCGAGGCTATATATTTGTATATTATTATTATACCTTTGGCTTAGTTGAGTGAGCGTTCGCCTTCTAAGCAGGGGTATCGGGTTGGATTGCTGGCGGGAACACAAGTTTTCTCCCCAAGGAAAAATTGTGTTTCTTGTTCTGGGTGTGATTGTGTGTGTGATGTGAATGTTTCCGGCACCTACGACACAAGTCATCGAACTTAGTTAGTGGGGCTGTGAGTGTGAAAGCGTTTATTTGAAAGCGTTTATTTATTGTTTATTGTTGTTGGTACAAAAGTTGGTACTGTGTGTGTACAAAACTTAACATTCAGACTTGTTTTTCAGTTAATTTTACTGTGTTCATTGACTTTTCTCGGGTGTAATTATTCACGTGCGATCTCCGCTCTGCAATAGGATAGAATTTTATGTCCCATCACAGGATATGTATATAAGGCGAAAATTTCATCCATTTTTTTTTTCAGCCTTAACACTTTTCTTGCCCGCACAATATTCTCGAATTATAATGTTATTAAGAAATGCTGATACGTATGATAAACATGTGAAAACTTGCGTTTTTTTACCATCATTACAAGAATAAACGCAACTTTTATCTTCACTCGTCTCATCCATGTTACGCAAGCTGTTTTTCGTAGATCCTGTTTGGTCAACTCGTTAACAAGGAAATTTTCGTCACCATAAAACATATTATTTTTTACATTCAGCACTCGACTATACATTTACAATTCACAAATAAAAAAACATTAAATCACCCACGTTTACATCGTTTACCAATAGCCCGCACGCTTGCCCTGCACGCCACATGATTAAATTTTATTTTACAAAGACAAACACATGCGCTATTTGGGAACCAACAAGCCAACATTAGACACAGTACATCGACCAATACTACACATCGACCAATACTACACATCGACCAATACTACACATCGACCAATACTACATATCGACCAATACTACACATCAACCAATATTACACATCGAACAATATTACACAATTGTGAACTGTAGCTTAATTTTAATAACTTGAAAACTAAAACTAAATTGAAAATGTATGTCCTTAACGCGAAAAAAACAAGGGCGGTATAAAATAGACATTTTTGATTAATATAAACCATTTCTTTAGTGATATAATTTGCGTTCATGATATTATGTACCTACAGCGAAGGAGTGGACCTCATTGCCCGCGTTTTTGTTCTCTTGACGCGACGGTATAATCTTTGAGTCTTCAAGGCTCGAGTAATATGTGTCTTCAAGGAAAACATGTCATATCTTCGGAAGGGTCGTCACTTTCCATCAGGTGAGATAGTGGTCAAATGCTTCCCTATCATCCATAAAAAAATCTGATAGTGACATTTTAGTTGGTTGGACATTAATTCTACAAATTTTTTATATATTAAATTAACATAGGTGAAGTATATAGATTTATAGATATACTCTTTATCAAAACACCGAAAATAATAAAGAGAGAAATTGGAAAATAACTCAACAATTTTTCGCGTTACGACAGCCTTTCACTTTCAGCGATGTCCTCTGGGCAACCTTTATATGGAGAGGAATAACACAAAGCAAAAGGACGTTAGCAAAGGTGAATTAAGTCTACGGCACCAAAACTAAGGTACTGATTAGTTTAATATTGTTCTGTCGGCCGAGAACTGCAATCGCGGATGTCGCTGTCTACACTTCCGCGTTGCGATCACTAATATCCACGACCTGTCCGACTGATCACAGAATGAAATCAATGCATTTATATGCAGAAGGATATATTTACAAATCGACAATTAAGACTGGTAGACTTGACAAGACTCAGACAGCTTGGCTCTCGAATACTAATTCAATCGATTTAGGTTTAACTTTTTTTATTTTTTTATTATTAATAATAATAATACGTTTATTCCCAAAAATAAAAATTACATTCAATAATGGAGTGTTTAATAATAGTGGATACAAACTATACATTTGTAGGAAAAATGCAATTCTTTAACAACAACATTATGTAAGCCTCAGACACCCACACTACTAGGTTTAACTTGACATATTATTATATTACAAACGGCGAAAATATGGAAACCTCAGCAGTGGTTAGGTACATATTTGAGCCGTTTGGTGTTGAGGCACTGGGCCCGTGAGGACCGGGAGCTCATTCTATTTTCAAAAATCTATTTTAGAGCCGGGTTGAGGCAACGCGTGAATAAAATTCTGGTACTTCTGTGGCTCTACTTATTAGCATTACAATTCAGAGAGGCAATGCCGCTGACATGATGGGAACGCTACCCTGTGTTTGTGGGCTATCACTTGAGTTACCTATAAGTTCGATGCCTTGTAGGTAACTTAGGTCTTTCTTGCTGCTAGATGTATACAGTTTTAATTTAGTTTTGGAAACATTGGCAATTGGCCCTTATATAGCAACATCTTTATATTTTTCTTTAAAGTCAGATATGATACGTGAATGTATGTAGATAAACATTTGTAAGCATTACCAGAGCTTTTTCAGAGCTGAAATAATCATGGTTTTAACAATTGCTACCGTTAATTTTATACCGCTCTTACCACCTCATTATAAATGTAATAAGCTAGAGTCACTTTCTGGCAAATTGGCAAATTATGATAAGCGCTAAAAATAATAACTGTCTTTTAATGACAGCTGCCGTGATACTGTTTGATGCTTGATGTTTTTTTTGCCTTGATGACAGCACTATTTCATTATTAAAGGTTTCGTGAAATTTACACATTATATTTTATCGATTGGGATCGGATATCCCCGAAACCTAGGTCCCAGGAGTCGACTCTAATTTATTGTGAGTTAAGCGGTATAATTTTATACTGCCAGTTGGTTTAGTTTGGAGAGCGTTCGCCTTCCAAGCAGGGGTATCGGGTTCGATTCCCGGCGGGAACACAAGTTTTCTTCTCAAGGAAAATTTGTGTTTCTGGTTGTGATTGTATGAGTGATGTGAATGTTTAAAGCGTTTATATGTTAATGTATAATTTATAGTACCTACTATTTCAGGTCACGGAACTATAAGGTTTAAAATTACAATATTGTATGTGGGTTTTCGTCGCCATGTTAATTAAAAGTCTTACAGTTGTTCCATACTGAAGCCTCTGTGACTATATTCTGCCCAACGACGACGGCATATGTCTACATTTACTATTATAACAATCCACTCGCTGTGCCCATATGTCACAGTGGAAACGTCGTGTGTTCTGCGTATCGATTGAGATGCCAAATAATATTCTATCGTAGTACTGATCACTTCTTACTTGTTTGAGCTTAAAACATTACGTAAACAAGTCGATATACTACAAATAGAAAAATTCTGACTGCGTAAAAGATAAACTTTCTTATGATGTTACACTTTTTGATTAATAAGAACTCTTATGAGAATATGTATAAGAACTTTATCACAGCATTATTGTATGCATTGAAAAGTGAGTGAGAATGGTTGCAACTTTTTATCGTTATAGATACTAAATGGTCATGAAAATTCATAAAAGACACCTAAAAATAATTTTCAAGTGCCTATTTATTGACCCTACTGAACATACTTCGTCGACTTTCTTTTTTTTAATTTTCCTAAAAGTTGCGTCTGATTGCCACCTTATTGATTTTTTATTATGTCTTCAGTAACACTCGCAAGTAGAAGATAAATCGATTAACGTAAGAATAATCAATATCTGCCTACGCGATTGGTTTCTAGAACGCCACAAAAGACCAAAAATACAATTTATATATAGGCTCATAAATACCCTTCCGTCGCGTCGCGCAGTCGGGTAAAAACCCAAGTCGTTGTACATTATATATACATTATCAATGGTTTGAAAACTTTATCAGATTTCACAAGAAACTCATTTCATGGAGAGGGCAAATTCGGCTGAAAGTTAATGCCCTCTTCGCCGGCCTAGCCTCTTTATTAACCGAAATAAAAATCCTCTTTATCCTACATCGTAAACTAAGCGTAACATTTTATTTAATGCTCAGTTGGATGTCATAATTTTACACAGTCTGGGTTCAAACGGAAACATAATAAAAACACGTGATTTTTTTACAAAAAAAAAGTGCAAGGAGTCCTTGTCGACACAGGTCTTCTTAGCCCTCTCATTGTTCTGATTTTTATTTAGCACAAAAGATTCCTTCACCGCCATTTCGGTAGGGTATCCCATTACGCATGCCAGGAAGTATGAGAGCACAAAGGGAATGAAGGAACGGTGTGGGACGGCCCTCATTTATTTATTCAGGGCCTCGCCGACGAAAGTAATTCATGCGTGTTTATTAAAAAGCTGAGTGGTTTTATCGAGGAAATAAATTAAAGTTGCCGACGGTAATGTCACTCCCGGTGAGCTTGAGTGTGAAGGCTTTGGTGGCTTTTAAGAAACATTTTTATTTTCTTCTTATGACATTTCAACGGACGTGCGTGAGCGTAAACGGTTTGTATGCGGGAAGAAATGCGAAGTAATTGTTATAATAATTGTGGAAGTCTCGAACGACAATTTTCCGTGAAAACCATTGAGTGTTTTTAAATCAGCTATATCTGGAACAAGGATGCACCTTTATTCACCAAACGTAGTAAAATAGATATAGATAGGTTTTAGTCTTAATCTTTCTTGAACTGAATCTAAAAATCGGATTAATAAAAACACTTAAATTAAATACAACACTATTGAAATATTTTGATAGTTCAAAGGTAGAAATTATGCAGTATTAAGAGAGGTCTTAACACCTCATTGTATTGAGGCAGAGTCATTTTGCACTACCAGGTCCAATGGTAGAGAACACGTCTGGGTATCTTATGACTATATAAATCATAAGATGTGCCGTAATTTTGCAAGCAAACATTGAACACATTGCAAAAATTTCGTATTTTTATCGACTTCCCAAAAAAGGAAGAGTCAATCTTAAGCCAACTGTATTTTTTTTTATGTGTGTTACCTCATAACTTCTATCCACGTAAGCCGATTTCGAAATTTTTTTTTTGGTTTGACAAATGTATCTTTTAATTTTTTTATTTGAAAGCTGGTGCTTTTCATGTGGTCCCATTAAAATCTGATCAAGATCTGATCTCTAGTTTTTGAGTTATAGTCAATAATGCGTGTTTAATACATGAAATCTGATCAAGGTTTCGAAGATAAAGCGGTGAAGTCGGTTTTTTTAAGCTTTGCTTGCGTTTAATTATAAAACTGTAACATGCGATTGTTTTCAAACTTTGTTTGAAACCATTGGGTTGGTTGTTAACTCGACCGCAAAATACTTGACGGCGCTGTCCGTCACCACATAATTTTTTTTATTTTATTAAAAGTAGTTAACTCGACCACCATTAGAATTTAGTACAGTCAGGGAACAAAAATTTTAAAAATTGAATTTTTTGATTATAAATAAAGAAAGATGACATTTCATAATGGTCCGTCATTCGATATATTATATATGTAACTAATTATATTTCCTATTTTTACATGATGCTATTAATAAATAAATATATCAGTTGATTTTGTAAGACACACTGTCAACAAAGAATAATTTGATAAGGAAAAGCGAGATGATTTTTACAAAAGTACCTAATAAACAAATATTGATTATAGGGATAATGTGGTTTTGTATACACAAGTGTCGTCAATTATTTATCTAGTATAAATTATGTATGCGATACAAAACAGGCCATGTAGCACGGTTTATGCAAGTGCTATTAAAAAAATTTATAAGCTAAAAACATAATGAAAACTTTAACATATTTTTCAAAGTGCCCATTGGCTTAGTTGGCTTAGCCCAACTAATATAAGAGAATCAAAACCCAATACCCCTAATTAGAAGCATCATATCGGGTTCGGACGGCGGTTTCGAAGATTTTTCCCCTAGTAAAATTTGTGTTTCTGGCTCTGGTTGTGATGGTGTGTATGATGTGAATGTTTCTGGCACCCACGACACAAGTCATCGCACTTAGTGTGGGACTGTGAATGTGAAAGCGTTTTATGTTTATGTTTGCAAAGTCATTTACATTTTCCTGAACATTTTTGCCTCAAATTCAAAAGATTCCTTAATTGTAAGTATTCTTTTACTTAGCACCTTCCTCTACCTAAATAAAAACAGAACTTCAATGCCCAAAAAGGAATTTTAATTTGTTCAAGGAAATGAAATTAATTAGAAGGTATTTATCGGTAAGCCTTTGATTAAACTCTCCTTTACAACCTTTTAATTAATACAAAGAAATGTTTAGCTCAGTAATTAATGCGCCATAGTTAGCTGGTGTTTAACGGGTTTAAAGTCTAGAGTGTATTTTATAAATAGATTATGTAATTTATTCTTTTTAGCGTTGTTTTTAATTATTTTCTTATTCGCTTTGACGTTCTGGACAGTATCTTCTGGTCCAAGTTTACCTAACACTGGCAAAGAATATAACGGTTATTTTACGGATTATACGTAACATAAAAATAATAATAAATCATACTATCCTACTAATATTATAAATGCGAAAGTTTGTGTGTGAATGTTTGTTATCACTTATCTCCGTAACTACTTAAACAATTTTAATAAAATTTGTAATGTAAATAGCTTATACTCTGAATTAGGACATGCGCAACTTTAATCATCATCATCAGCGGCAAAGTCACTGGGCTCAACTAGTACGAGTAAAAATAAAAAAAATTGTAGGGCTACAAACTTCATACAATTGTATAAATATAATTTAATTATGTTATTTTGTATTTGTCACACACCAACCGCGATTTTCTTTCACAACCAGGAAGGCTGGTAGAGCATGCTATTTGGCATTAGGCCATTCTTCGTACACTATATTTGTGCAACATTATGAAATAAATTATGTGTCTCACGATAGTTTTAATTTTTTTATTAAATAAACCTACAAGTGAGTGTCGGCCACTTGAGTTTTAATAGAGCCATAAACCGCAGCCTAGTGGTCTCATAATTAATCAAATATTAATAAACCTTGTAGAAAATACAGCTACTCTACCTGGAATATTTCAATGCCATTATCATTTAAGATTTCGTCGCTACCCTCGTCGCGTGAATCTGACATCTGATTTAACGGCGCGCTCACCATTTCAAGGTACATTTTAGACGTTCCTCTCACTTACTTAAGGTTGATTGCCTACAGTGACTCTGAAAACGGTCAGGAACAACTTAATATACAGTGTGAACGGTAGCACAAAGGATCTGTTCAAAGGAGTTCTGTAGATTCAACATGACCAAACATCCGGGAATTGATGAACCAAAAGTTGAATCTGTCCTCATTTGAGGACATATCGAAACAAACCAGAAAATCTCGAATTAAAATCCTTGAATTTACTTTTTACCAAATTAATGATCGGCGGCATTGTTCAGATGAGATAGTGGGCAACATTTGTCTATCACAGATAAAAAAAAGGATTGTTTTTCAAACATGTGCTTGCTTGCTCTAAGTCACTAGCTTAGATCATTTGTTTATTATGTCTCCTTGGTAGAACATTAAATGTTGTACAAGTACAAAAAATAACTTTAGTGTTTGTTATATTATATTGCACAAAAATAAACTGTTTACCTAGGCTTTCCAAGCCATTGACTAGTATTTAATTCTCAATTGTCCGTGCGAAAATAAAAAAATAGATAGGTATTTGATTTAAAATTGCACGAGAAACACACAATAAACAATTGATTTAAATCATTGTCGAATTTAAAAAAAAAAATCTTTTCCCGTTACATAGCCCGTTTATTGAGGAAGTTATACTATAATTATAATAAATACAACATTTTGGATGGATGCATAACACAAGATATTTTATTACCGGGGTTAATAAATGAAATAGGACAATTTATCCACTACGCGTACGAAGTCGGAGGCAGAAGCTAGTACTTTATAAAAATAAATTGTTCTGTGTTAGTCTTTTTTTTATACACCGGAAATTGCACCCACGCGAAGCCGGGGTGGATTACTAGTATATACTTTTTTGTGCTCGTTTTTTTTTCAAAATCAATTACAAATACGCAATTTGTAGTAGTTGTTAAAATTCATTAAAAAGACACGTTTCCTATTAAATTTGATAGGCTAGCGGTGGAGCACAATATCAACCTCTCCCAAGGTTTCCAGCCAGAAAATTGAGTTTACTTTTTAATTGCCCCAGGCGTCATTACAAACAAGTTGACTTCAATACGCGTCCTAGTTGCAGTCCCCTTTGTAACAAAATAACAGTAAGAGCAGATTGCTAATTTCACGATTTAATTCACTATAAACTCATTGTGTAAATTGATATGTATAATAGAGTCGACAAAACATTTTTTAGATAAGAAATACATATTTTTTTATAAAATATGTTCACTCTCTAAATCTATGGGCCAATTGCCTATATTTCCTTAAACTAGACTAAAACTATGTACAGCAAAGTACTAAGTTACCTACAAGACATCGAACTTATAGGTAACTCAAGTGCTCAAGCCCACAAAAATATTAAAAAATATTATGTCATATATTAAATTTTACTTTATACGTTATAAAAAAACGTATACGTTTATAAAAAAACGTATACGTTTATAAAAAAAATAATTATAGGTCGTGTCACTTGGCCGGCTTCACTTAATATGTGCACTTTATTTACTATAACAAGATAGTGAAATAAAAATACAATGTTTATTTAAATAAAGCGTCGATATTTGATTCAACTCAGGTATTGGAACCTTAGTTAAATATCAGTATCCAGTGATAATTTCAGAAAAAAAAAGAACTTATGAAGCAAAAGCTATTAATTTCTTAGAAACTCTAACAAAAGGGTACTTTCTCCCCATCGAATAAATATATTTTCTTTCTAAAACTTTTCATGTTATTGCGAAAAATTTATATAGGTAAATAATAGTAGGCACAATAAATATTTGATCAACTTTTTGAGCATACCATAGTTTACATATACGAGTATAGTAGTATTATTTAAAATATACATTATGTTTTAAATAATATTATATAAAGCAAAAAATATGTATTAAAGCAGTTCGCAGAGTGATTGAAAACAAACAACTATAAACAATAACGTTGAATTAAACGCTTTCACACTCACACTAAGTTCGATAGCTTGTGTCGTGGGTGCCGGAAACAATTACGTCACACACACAATCACAACCAGAACCAGAAACACAAAAATTTCCTTGAGGAGAAAACTTGTGTTTCAGTCTGGAATCGAATCCAAAACCCCTGCTTAGAAGGAGAACGCCACCCAACTGAGCCAATGAGCAGTTCGAACGTTGTGCAAAGCTAAGAGTAAGAATACCTACGTATAAAATATTTAGTGCGAGTTAGTTTACTGTTTCTTTGCTTTTAAGTGTAATGTAGCTCGTTAATGGAATCGTGTAGTTCGTCCCAACACAAGTCTAGATTAACTTTAATTAAGTGGATGTTATTTTAACATCGACATGGCTGAAATTTAACTATGTTAGGAACAGGTAATAAAATGTTTAATACCCCTTCAGTCAAAGATGTGTTGAATTTGTATAGTAAAACTTTATATGGGCTTTGAAATTCTGATCCGCAACCTTTTTGTGTGACGGAGTAAACAATGTGAGGAATAATTATAATGTTTCCCTGTAATACAAAAGTTTCACTTCTATCATGTGTTATTAAGACATACACTGTTTTTTATCTGTTACAAGGTCTACGACAAAAGCAATAATATGTCACAAAACGAAATGCAGTCTACAAATTTTAAATTAGACAAAAATCAGTAGTACAAAGATGAAATTAATTTTATAATTCATTTATGAATTATACCTACCTAAATTTAAACCCGTGCATTCACAGAGCAGAAGTCACAGGCTCACGCGTAGTGTGTATTTTTTAAGTTACGTGCTCTGTGGGTGCAATAATTATTTGTGACATATTAGTTTCACATTTAATCATTATAACCATTGTTCGTACAATGTCTCATAGTTAGTGAAAATGAAAAGGCAAAGATACTAGTCAAGTTTGAATGAAAATAAAAAATTTATTCGTTTATTTCCAATGCGAAACAATAACTGATGGTTGGTTTGGAAATGTAGTACATTAGAAAATGACTACATAGTAGCTGTATGTAAGCTAACAACAAAATACAATACAAAATAAATATAATGATTTGCATGTTTTTACAAATATTGAGAGATTTCTTTGTCCCTTAGGAGGTAAAAGAAAACACTGTTACATTTATATTCATCAAATTCTTAATGTATTTATAAGAAACAGCACCTCAGGCTATTTTTGTTCCATACCTAAAAGGGGAAACTTGGATGGACAGAAATTTAATGGAATTTCTTTCATTTTAAACCCTTTCATTGTTGATATACGAAATTAGATGTTCTTTATTGAATTAATTAGAAATTTAACTAGCCATTATAGCATTAAATTTATAATGACATAACTTTTAATTATTAATGCATTAAATTTCTATAATAATAATAATAATAATGTTTATTTCCTTAAAAAAGGTACAGCATGTGGTTCAGATACATGTACAATAATATAACGTTAATTCTGAAGAGGTTGTTGTCCGCCCTCCTGCAAACTGCGAAATCAGAATAAGATATATTGGCCTCGATTCTGATGTAAACTCACTAAATTAAATTTAAACTATCCCTGTCTCTTACAAAATAAAACACAACACAGAGATAGCATGTTTTTTAGTGCTGTCACGCTAGTTTATCAATTAAAATATGAACAGCAGAAGCAAAAGGCGCTTGTTTTTAGTCAACACCAATAACATACTCGACTAAGCTTGCATAGACATCTAAGTTCTGACTAACTTGACAGCACAGCAGTATGCTATCTTTGTCTTGTGATCCTATTTTGTAAAAGACAGGAACAGTTTAAATTTAATTTATTGTGTGACGTCAGAATCGAGGCCATTGTGTCCCGCAGCTTCGCTCGCGTTGATCAAGTTAAAAAGTAGCCTATGTGTTAATCCTAGATATAAGCTATGTACATTCCAAATTTCATATAAATCCGTTCAGCCATTATAGCGTGAAGAGGGCACAAATATAGAATAGTATAGAAAATTCTTTATTGTGCACTAAATACAGTTAGTTACAGGGGTAATCTTAAAAAACTAAATTACAATGGGCGGACTTATCGCTAAAAGCGATCTCTTCCAGTCAACCTTTGGATGGAGAGAGGTATAATTTTATATAATGACAAACATACTTACACACAAACTTTCGGATTTATAATATTAGTACTTATAATTATTTTATGTGAGGTGAATTTCTTAAAAGTAACGCCTCATTCAATTTTATTTTTATTTCTTTTATGAAGCGTTTCTCTTATACTTAAATCAAAATTTAAATACACCTTTTATAATTTAGACGTTTAATTTTGCGTGTATTGATGATTGATTGAAATAAAATGTACTATTGGTATAACATAAAAGGTATTCGGTTGATTACCAGATTCTGTACATCTAACAGAGAAAGAATGTGAACAAAGAATCAAAAGTGGACCTGAATACCTAAACGTTTTGTCGGTAATTAAAAATGCTTTCACAGCCAGACCTGTAACCGATAGCTGCACTAATTGAAATGTGTTGGATTCTTGCATTTCCAATGGATGAATTCTGAGTTTCATTTGTTGGCTCGATAATATCCTTTAGATAGATAGATAGATAAACTCTTTATTGAACACCATATTTGTGACAAAACATAATAGAAAAGAATTACTTACGAAATAAGTGTAACAATAGGCGGTCTTATCGCTAAAAGCGATCTCTTCCAGACAACCTTTGGATGTAGAGGAGTTACGCAACAAAGTTGGACGTCGGTGTTTTAACATAACAAAATTCAGAAAAATGCAAGATTAAAAAAAATAATGTAAATTATAATATACCTACTTAATTATTAATAATGATAATTTTCCTGATAAAAGATGTTGCAACTTACTAAGAAAATTTTCCATAGAGCACAATGAAAAAAATTTGAAATAAAAATATACTTAAGCGCTATTCCCTTTACTCTCTAAAGTCGCGCATATATTCTTCCTGGAAGAATACGAAGAGTGAAATATAGATTCTTCACTTACTCGTAAAGCATACAAAGCATGAGTTTTTCTTACTGGCCTCTGCCCAATATCAACTCTCTTTAGGAACAACAAGCGTTCCTATATGAAGAGTACAAAAGAACTAAAACAGTTACGAAAGATCCTGTGAATTCTACGAAAATGCCTCGTAAAGACACTAACACTTAGCTCTGCATTCAATTTACAGTCAAAACATTTTCATGCAGATTGAAGCAAGAGACATTTCTGCATAATTGGAACAGCAAATTGGAATCTAATTCATGTTTAATCCCGACATCTGGCGTGTCTTATTGAAGTTGTTTCGTCTATGCAGAATTAGTCACAGCTGCGGCAGTGGGATGTTATTGGCTTTAAAGCTAAGTGTAATGTCATACAATTTAATAAATACATTTTAATACAAGGTATAGGGTATGAGTCAAAGTCAAACCTACATCTCATTGTCGTATTGATTTAAATCTTATGAGTTTACAATTCTTCATCCTTATAACAATATCACAGAACTTTTAAGAAGTTCAAAATATAAAAGACCATCCGAGTTTTGCTAAAAAAACATCGAAGAACTTCTTTTCATAAAAATATCTTCATAATTTCGAGGTGTCGATAGACGAAAAACGTTTGAAGTAAGGAAAATTCAATTCCTCTGGAGGCTCCGATATCGACTTACGAACTTAAATTAAAATGTTTTTTAGATTTTTGTTTACGTTATTAAGTCTTTGTAATAATATCCGTTGTTTCTCAGGTACATAATAATATAAAAGTTAATCGTTATTAAAATGTATATTTTTTTTTTTTTATTTTGAACTCGCTAACTGCCTGCCCCATAGTTGGTTGCGCAAGTGGGTATCGGGTTCTCCGGTAATAACACAATTATTATTTTTAAACCTAAGGAAAATTTGTGTAACTGTTCCTAGGTGTTACTTTGTTTGTGGTATGAATGTTTCCGGCACCCTCGATACAAGTTTTCGAATTTTGTGTGGGGCTGTGATTGTGAAAGCGTATATGTTTACTTCATAAAACCAGGCATAGACTCTTCTCCTCTGCACTTGAGTTACCTATATGCTCGCTGCCTTGTAGGTAACTTAGGTCCTTGCTGTACAGATGTACATAGTTTTAGGAAATATATGCAATTGGCCGCTAGACTTAGAAGATCTTGCAAATAATCCTGTACATTATATTATGACTGCCTATGTTCGAGTATATTAAATCGTTAACGTAAGTTGGTTCATTAGAGAAACATATTTCTTTAATGTTCAAAAGTAGGTTAGTAAATTTTGGTAGCCCGGTTGGTACAGAAACATGTTGCACTATTAAGACCTTACCTAATATAGTAAACTATTAAAATGTGTAATTAATACTTTCACGTAAAGGAATAGATCTCAGGATTACAAACCTAATCATCATCCGTAAAGCGAAGGAGTGGAACAAATTGCCAGCGTTTTTGTTCCCTGAATGGTGTAATCTGGGAGTCTTCAAGTATAGAGTGAATAGGTATCCTCTAGGCAGTTTCCATCATTTGAGATAGTGGTCAAAGGTAAGAAAGCATTTGACCACTATCTCACCTCCAATATTAAAAAACTAAAACTACGTACATAATTATAAGATACTGGCGGATCCGTTAATTAAATATTTAATTAATCTAAATGTTTTTTAAATTAATTTATTTATTGGATCGAATTGTGAATCTCCTTCCAAAATTATTTATTCCACCTGAACCCACCTAAAGATATTAATCAAAATCGGTCCAGCTGTTTAGCTGGTAGTTCAATCACATACACAAGTACAGAAGAATGATATATTATTATATAAAGATAATAATATTTTATGTACTAGTTATAGTAGGTACTTATGTACAGTTATGGAGATAATAAAATTTGAGTTATTCACTTTCTGTTTTTAAACTGAAAAACCCCGACTAAATGGATGGGCTTTTGAAGAAAATTAAGATAAAATAAATGGTTATTATGCCCTACCTTAGACCAATTTCTCACTCACACCCAAATATATGGTTATTGTCAAACCCACACTATGATAAAGGTATTGTGCGTACTTATCAGTTGAAAAAAGTTCGGCTAATAGAATCAGCATAAAAAGGAGGATCGATGTGTAAGCACTTAGCTGAACACGGCTGCTTGTGGCAGTTCCCGGGGACAGCCTTTTGAAAAGATGAGAAATAGTTATATTCGTCGTGGACTCCCCGGGGACTATTAATCATCCTTACTCAGTGGGTGGCTCAGATTGACCTCTGTGCAATAGACGACTCGTTGAAATTTCGCCATTGTTTCCACTGTGTCCGTCGTAAGTCTATACGATCTAGATATTTTATGTATTAACCAGCGATCCCGTTAATTAAATTAATTAATTTAAATACTTTATTTATCGGATTGGATTGTGAATCTAAACCATTTCTTAATCAAAACCGTTTGTTCACATGGGCTCCAAAGAGGCACTCATGAAAGTTAATGACTCTAATGCCAGATCTGCAAAATTACAGCCACCTCGAGAAGAATCTGGCTTGAAACTCGGCGGCGCATTTTTACATAATTTTTTTATCGTTATTTAACACTATTACATGAATTATATTAATTTAGGATATCTATATTATCTAGTCGCTAGAAAGCGCTCGTGCAGTTTGCCTCCATGCATCCTTGTTATTAATATAGTAAATTTTTTTATAATAAGCTTTCTTAATTAATGCCCGTTTTATAACTGACTAGCAGTGCCCGCGACTTTGTCCGCGTGATTATTGGACTTTTAGTAAGGATCCCTAATTTTGAAAATATAATATAGCCTATAGCCTTCCTCAATAAATGTACTATCCAACACTGAAAGAATTTTTCAAATCGGACATGTGGTTCCTGATATTATAGCGTTCAAACAAACAAACAAACAAACTCTTCAGCTTTATAATATTAGTATAGACTTGAACTTTCCCAGTGGTAATTCAGTTACAGTTTTAGGAATTTTATTGTTCATCTAACCCCATTTGCCATGAAATATTTATTCGTTTTGCTTAATCTAAATGCGGGCACTGTAATTTATGCTCGGTTATAAATGTTATTAAAATTGTGTGTGTCGCTTCTTTATTTATATTTTTGCGAACATGCATAATATTTTCAAAGATGTAAAGCGAAGACATGGTCAGTATGCCTGTTTCTTTAAATAATTTCCTGAGAGATTCGCACATAATATAACTATATGAATAGACATAAAACATTTCTTCAAAATCGGTCCAGCCGTTAAGGAGGAGTTAAGTCACATACCTACACACGTAGGTGCAGAAGAATTATATTTACAAATAAAGATTAGGTATTCGCGAGTACTTTACTACCTTCAAGTTGACATCGTCAAATTCTCGTTTTCTAAGCTGCGGGGTCAGGGTTCGATTCCCGGCAATATTACATTTTTAATTCTGGTTGTGGTGTGTGCCTAATAGGAAAATTTCTGGTTACCACTAAACAAATCTTTGAAATTAACTGGGGCTTTGCGTATAAACATAAATGCTTCCACACTCACAGTCCCACACTAAGTCTGACGACTTGTATTTAATTGTGGATGCCGGAAATATTCACACAGCACACAAAATCACATCTAGAACCAGAAACAATAAAAA
The DNA here is from genome assembly GCA_948107665.1 of Lomographa bimaculata. Classification (NCBI taxonomy): domain Eukaryota; kingdom Metazoa; phylum Arthropoda; class Insecta; order Lepidoptera; family Geometridae; genus Lomographa; species Lomographa bimaculata. The sequence goes on from OX403592.1 coordinate 7,155,849, forward strand.
TACCCTATGTGAAAAAATGATTGTCCCCACCAGGAATCGAACCCGATACCCAGTGCACCAAAGGCAGATACGCAACCAATTAAGTTATGGGCAGTGTGAAACGGTATCTTTTTTTATATTTTTTACTAGATAGGCAAGCAATTGACCGCTATCTCACCTGATGGAAAGTGACGATACGGCCAAAGATGGAACATGCTTGCCTAGAAGGTACCTATTCACTCTAGACTTGAAGCGAACATTTACAGCTACACGAGTGTTCTGTGTTACGTAATTTTTTCTTTTTATTAACTTCTGAACCTCTAATCCAGTTGCTTTTATTCTCTAGGGGCGTTGATCGCGCGTTATCAACTTAGCCCGAGTTACATTTTTCATTCAACGTAAAAGTACGTCTGGAGAGTTAAAAGTTTGATTGTTAAGCTCTCATGGACCTTTCAAAGACTGTTTCAAATGGCTCCTTAGGGTTTTTGTGGTTGTAACTTTATAACTTGCCCTTTATTAGCTAAAAATATTCCTATCAAATTATGTAAGTAATCACCACAACCCCGTATATTCTGTAATTATTAACAATACATTTTCGATTTTGGTTAATGTAATTTCCAATTTAGTTAAAGATTTTACGACACAATTAATTTGGAAATCCTACTAATAATTATATTTAAACTGAAAGTTTGTGTGTTAGTGTATAAGTATGTTTGTTCCCTCTTCGCGCTTTAACGGCTGAACAGATTTGGATGGAGACTAGTCGGAAAAGACGACAAAAAAAAACCGCCGGAAGCATAACACATAGGCTTCTTTTTAACTTGATAATAGCGGGTGAAGCCGCGGGGCACGGCAAGTAGTTTTATAAATTTAATTTAATATGTAATTTACCAATTTATAAAGTGTATTTTGAATAAAATCTGATTATTTCATTGTGTATGAATACCGTGAAAGCTGTTTAGATTTACCAATTCATAAAGATCTTACATTCACCCGTAGGTTTGCCTTATATCTCAATGCCAATTGAAGTAACAATTTGACAGCCCTATCAACTCCATATAATTGAAATTTATTTATATTAAACATTTATAAAACAATAAGTCAGTAAATAATTAATAACTGACTTAGTGCTTTATAATTGTCGTGGTTAATTATTCACTGACTTATTGATTTATAAATGCAACATATATAAATTTAAATTATGTTGGGTTGATAGGGTTGTCAAACCGTTACTGCTATTGGCATCGACTTGTAAGACATACACAGTAGATGCAAAATCTTAGTCAATTGGTAACCCTAAACAGCTTTCACGGTATTTATTACTGTATTAAGTACCTACTAATTAAACTGGCGATTAAAGGAATTAACACAAATGACTTCCACACAGTGTTGTCTTCAGTGTGGTTAGTGTAATTTAAGCCACCTTTTTTCAGAATAATGTGTTATGCGCACTTGATTAGAAATTTGATTTAAAATTAAGATTCAATTACAAAGTATAGAATGATACATGTTCGTCCCGACAAGTAAAAATCTTCATTGTGCTAAATAATGTTAACGATGACTGACCAAGAGGTAGCGTGAACATAAAATATTAAGTCTGTTTCATGGTTCACTTACGTAATTATCATGAAATAACTAGTGGTCTAAATAAATATGTTTTATCGCAATTTAATCTATTATTGAAGATAGTGAAAAGACTCTATTTTAGAACTCCAAGATATAAGAAATAATAGTATGCCAACTCCCCACTGTGTGACCTCATTTCCAACATAACTCACCTATCAATAGTCAGATACAAGGAAACGGAGAATAACCCAACACATTACGCCAGCTGAAATCGAATCCATTTGCTCATAAAACAGTAAGTTTGTTCAACACAAACCCACATCAGAAGGAGTAAGAAAGGCAATAACGTTAGTAATAGGAATAAATCTCGGAATCGTTCGATGACACTGAGTGACATTCCGGCCGCGGGGAGCGCGATCCATCACGCGGTGCCAAGAGCACATTAGTTACAATTTCTTTGCTTTTAGCTTTTTGTTCTGTTTTATTGATTGAACGCTGGGATTCAACATTACGCTGCGACTCTACGTCAGATGTACTGTATTATGTTTTCTGCAAATATAATTTTTTTTTTTTTTTTATGATAGATAGGCAAGGATTTGGCCACTATCTCACCTGATGGGAAGTGAAGATGCGGCCGAAGATGTGACATGCTTGCCTAGAAGATACCTATTCACTCTAGACTTGAAGACACCCAGATTGTACGGTTCGGGAAACAAAGACGCAGGCAATGAGTTCCACTCCCTCGCTGTACGGATGATAAACGTAGAAGCAAAACGCTTCGAGCGAACCGGAGGTACGTCAAACATATAAGTTTATTAAGTTTATAAGGGTTGGGTGTAAAAAAAATTAGAGGTGAAGGTATGCCGCAGAGAAGCGATGGTCTCCATGCGGTGTCGCGGTAACTACGCTCCGCTAAGAGTCTTGCTGTGCAACAGGGAACGACGGAACATCAACACTCCGCTCTGCTGCATAAAGACCCGTTGGATACGAGTTCTATCTTGCAGCTATCACCACAACCACGGTACAAATATTTCAGCTAATTGTGGGCCTAGCTGGATATAAACGTTTTTAAAAACTGTATATAATTCCAAATAATATATAAATATATCCACTAACCTAGTTAGATTGAAAAATCATAAATGGCTTTCACGTGACCTCTAGAAAGTCGCTATATTATTTTAAATGTATACAAGTTAAGTTAGACATAATTGAGTATTGTTTACCAAGAAAATATGGAAGACTTAGAATACAAGTAAACCCCATGTTAGTTTAAGTACGAGTAAATAATTCCATCGCCTTTATTCTGAACTGTATCTTCAATAACAAGTATATGCATTCTTGGAACAAGCAAAGGTAAACTGTAGTTACACTCAAAGATGAGTGTTTGTCTTCTTTTCCGTGTTTACGCAATATGAGACGATACTTTAGACTTCTTATTCACGTCGATATATAACGATTTATTAAAAGAGGTCAGAACGATGAAAACGTCTGAAATATTGAGGACATCAGGTAAATTTATAGGGATAATATGTTGTAGGTAGGAGAAGCTCAATTTCCAAGAGAGTTTACTGTGATTTTTTTCCGTCTTCCAAAAATAAATAGCAACGAATGTTAGAACGCGGAAACTTTGGCAAACTTTCCCGCAGTTGCGGAAAAAACGACATTCCTTTTTCACGCGCGTACTTAAATCTTTGTAAGAACAAAAGCTAATATGAAATCTGGGCGTAAAGTTTTATCCATTTGCGGAAGTTACGAGTTGCGTTGCGGCCGTAACAGTTTGCGCGCTATCTCACTTTTCATCCCGGAATGCTATGAACTGATCATAAAAATTTATAGGAAGCAAATTCTATTACGGCTCGTAAATGGGACGCGATAAAAATGTTGGTGCTCGTGGACTGCCATCAATATAGGCAACAGCTGATGAGTACGATTATGTTTATGGTGTACCTACACATTCCGGTGGGGCGACACCCCAGCGCCTGGGCCTCGAGGCGTCCCAGCAAAGTATGACTATGTATCATTTTTATGGCCTCAGCCAAAGTGAATTTGCAGGCCGAGATAACTTGGACGTGATAGTCGTTTACATCTGATGCGCGTTTCGAGTTGAACAACTGTTACGAGACAATTTGGATCTTAATAATAAGAAGATGATGATATTATTAGATAAGATGTCAAACTTAATAGTTAGAAACAAATAAGCTTATGGCCTTTTTAAAAATGAACGCGTTTCCACTTCCATTAAGTTCAAAAACTTGTATCGTTGGTTCCGGCAACATTTACATATCACAAACACAAACCCGAAACAAGAAGTCTTTACCACCTAACAATAACAAATACTGCCAAACATCATCCTTACATGGTTGACATACCTCCGGTTCGCTCGAAGCGTTTTGCTTTAACGTTTATCATCCGTACATCGAGGGAGTGTAACTCATTGCCTGCGTCTTTATTTCCTGAACGGTACAATCTGGGTGTCTTCATATCTAGAATTAAAAAGTATCTTCTAGGCAAGCATATTACATCTTCGGCCGCATCTTCGCCTTCCATCAGGTGAGATAGTGGTCAAATGCTTGACTATCCAGCATAAAGAAAAAGAAGCACAAATCTTGAGACGGAAAACTGTGCTTCTGCCGGGAATCGAACCCAAAACCCACGGCGCAGAAGGCAGAGACCTCCTCACTGCGCTAACTGGGTTGTCAAACTACTATTAGTACTATTACTAAGATAGAGTCTTATTCTTATTTAATATGGGGCGGTAAGGCCTGCACTGACGTCCCGCTTGGGGTGTATTGTGAATTTCCCTCTCCTCAGCTCCTTAAAATAGAGGAGTGTGGTTTTGGGGTGCTGGCATAACTGATCTATTGGTGAAGTTGTTGTATATGATTTCTGTGAGTCTAGGTTTTGTGGAATGTTGCTCTGGTATTCTTGTTGTGGCTCTGATTTCTTCATTGACAGCACACTGAGCTATTACGTGTAATATGGTTTCGTTTTCCTCCATACATCCCCTACACAAAGGGCTACCTGTGACGCCTATTTTGTGTAGGTAGTAGTTGAGGTTACAGTGAACTGTTATTAGGCCTAGCATTACACGAAGATCTTGCCGTTGTAAGTTTAACAAATTGTTTGTTATTTTCCTGTTTAAAAACAGAAGGGCGGCTTTTGTGTGTTTGTAGTCCGTCCTCTTATCCCTGAGTTTGTGGTGTTCTTTTCCGTATGACGGCGTAGTAGCTCTCTTACTTCCATTGTAGAGCCCCGCCACGCCGTCAGTTACTGGCTTCCTTGATCTAGCTAAAGATCATCTGCCATAGTGTTCCATGGACATGCGTTATGACTTTTAATCTATTTTACCTCTACTATAGTACACTTGTCTGAAAGTGTCTGTAGTGTCTTGTGACACTCCACTACTACATTTGACCTTGTGGTGGGCATTGTGGTTATAAGCCCGTTGCTTCTGCTTGAAAGACTATAGTGGTCTTGTTCAGAGATGTTGATTTCAGTAGTCCAAGTTCCGGCGAATGATAGCCGCAACCTTCTTTACTTTAATGAGTAGGTCCATCAGTGTTTCGGTTTTTCGTACTAGTCTTTCAGTCTTGTAATGCCAAAGTCGACCGTAACGATACAAGTCGTTAATTAATTAATGTTAAGCATGAGTTAGTGCTTGCACTAGTTGAACTACGTGCCGATGTCAGTGATCCCAAAGTTAGGTTACCAAGAATTTAATCCAAACTTGCAACTAACGAAGTTTGCAAACCACAGATGCCAAATATTCTAAGGCGTGAGTCAGTGATACCGAAGAACTGTACCTACAACAATGTTGTTTAGTTAAATAAAAATAAATAAAATGAAAATAATCTACGGCTGTTTTCTTCACAGCAATTAAACTTGTTTTATTAGCAATGATATAAATAATTACCATATAAATTTAGTTTGTTTTACCAACGTGGCGAGATAGAGGTCACTCTAGCAAAAAAATGTGGCAATAAGGTATAAAACATTTAAAGCCAGATGTGCAGCCACTCAAAATATACAATCACACTAATATTATAACTGCGAAATTTTGTGTAAGTATGTTTGTTTTCTTTTCACGCTGTAATGGCTAACAGATTTGGATGAAATTTGGATTGTGTATAGCTTTAGGAATAACACATAGGTAGGCTTTTTTATCTTAATGAACGCAGATGAAGCCGCGTGGTACATCTAATATTCATTTTATACATAAACATGAACACTTTAACACTCACAACCCCACACTAAGTTCAATGACTTGTGTCGTGGTTGCCGGAACCTTCATATCATAGACACATTCATACCCAGAACCAGAAACACAAATTTTCCTAGGGGAGAAAACTTGTGTTCCCGCCGGGAATCGAACCTCATATCCCAGCTTAGAAGGCGAACGCTCACCTAACTAAGCCAACGGGCAGTTCAAATATAACGGTAAATATCAATGTTTCCTTTAAAATACAAGTATCACAACATCTCACATTCGCCAACACCGAGCATTCCGTCTCATCAACACCAAATCAATTCTATTAATATCGCCCTCACATACGCCCCAATACAGGAAAGCATTTATGAGACCAGACGATGCACGGTGTGGGGATAGGGCTGCTATCCAAGTGAAAAATTACCCATTTATAAACATTATTTATGTTAGTTTTATCTATTTACCCGACTGCCAAGAAAGGGTTATGTTTTTCGCGCGTATCTTGTATATGCATGTATGTCCTTTTGTTTTCCTCGTATCTTCCAAACGGCTTGATGGATTTCGACAATTATGATATCATTATATCCGTTCTAAAAAGCCAAGTTTTTATTTAACACCTGTCTCCTTATTAGAGTATCAAAATGAAAGAAATTAAAAATGGATTACATAAAATTACATAAAAGTAGGTTCACATATGTCGCCGCTGGGTTTTTAGAATTTTTCAGTAAATTTACTTTTTTAGTGTATAAAACATAACATAAATATAACGCTTTCACACTCATAGCCCACACTAAGTTTATTGTAACGTGTGTGCCGGAAACATTCACATTACACACGCAATCTCACCCAGAGCCAGATACACAGATTTTTCTTGGGAAAAAAACTTGTTTCCACCGAAAATTAAATCCGATACCTGCTGCTTAAAAGGCGAACGTGAATATTTGTGTTTTTGATTGTGATTATTATGTGATGTTATTGTTTCCGGCAACCACGATACAAGTCACTGAACTTAGTGTGGAGCTTAGAGTATGAAAGCGAGATATTATTCCAATATCATATTATTAAATTAAGTTTCTTATTAGAAATGAATGTATTTTGTACGAGACTTTGATTAATTCAATAAAGGTACTAGCAATACGTATATAAGTACATACTAAATCTTGAATAATATCTAATTTCAAGAAAATTAACGTGTCATCCCTAATGCTGGCGATAACCTGTAGGTTCATTTTAACGATCGATTATATATAGATATTTGTGGTTATAGTTGTAGGCAGCGGACATTATAATATAGGCAGATTTTTTTTTTTTCGGTACTCTGTAAGAATGATATATTAAAATATAAATAGGTAATCATAATTATTTTATTGGCGTTTAATATAATAATATGTTAGAGTAATAAGAACTCAATACATATCAGTATATTATTATATGCGTGGTATTTGGACTAATATTGATTAGCTTACATTAAGATAATATAAGATAAATATTTATTGCCAAAAAAGGTATAACTTAGAATAAATTACACAGTTGAAATTTGCCTTAAACATATATAAATAAGTTTTAACATTCAATCTCAAACTAAGTTCGAGGCAGACCTCGAAGTCTATGCTAATATGGACGGAGTCTCAAAATACCTGTATCTTGAGAATCCTTTCATATTATCATAATAACATGTCATAAAACATAAACGCTTTCTCACGCACAACCAAACGTTAAGATTTTTATCGTGGGTATCGAAAACATTCAAATTCAAATGTTTATTGCAATCTCTAATAGTCAGCATTTGGTGTTAAAAGTTTACAGTTCATTAGAGACCCTGTCGGGCACAACAATATTAGAACAGAGGAGGATGTCTTATTTTATAAAAGTATATAATAATATATTAAATGTATTGTAGAAAAAAAATATAAAATAACTAGCCGTGCCCCGCGGCTTCGCCCGCTATTATCAAGTTAAAAAGTCGCTTATGTGTTAATCCTAGGTATAATCTATGTACATTCAAAATTTCATACAAATCCGTTCAGCCGTTAAAACGTGAAGAGGGAACAAACATACTTACACACACACTTACACACAAACTTTCGCATTTATAATATTAGTAGGATAAATTAGAGAATCACAACACACGCGCACACTATTATATCCAGAACCTGTATCAAAGACCATTGGGAGAAAACTAATGTCCCCGCGGCAATCCATAAATAGCAGTTTAAATGAGCTTTTTAAACTTGATTAAAGCAATCGAAGTCACATCTTCCATAACATAAACAAACTGACGCTCCAACCTATCTCACATTACCAAACAACCTAACCTCCCTATTCCATCAAAATTTCTTTATAAAATCAAAGGTAAAGCCCGATACCTAGACCGTAGTGGTGATGAATAAACCATTCCGCGATGAATAATGGCCGACTGCATTATGTATTGGTGGCGTTGGAACTCGGGGCGTGATCGAGAGGTGCAAATGAACTATTTGCTGGCCGTTTAGCGGCGAATATCTTAAAGGACGTCAAAGCGGTTTGTATACAGCTGTTTGCAGAAGAGTTAGGTCTCGCAATCTACAAAAAAAACTTGCAAATACTTTAACATTATACCTATTAAATTAAATCACAAATAATATTCAGATACAATTTGAAACCATGATGGCGCAGTTATAGTGAGACCGGCACTCAATCGGGCGGTTTTGGATTTTATGACACGCTGAGCTTGCAGTGAAAGTATTGAAGATGTCATCATATACATGGTGATAGGGAATTTGCTCATGCTCGCCTGACTTGCTACGCTGTACTTTGGTATCGACGTTTTAACCCTTTATTAACTAAAGCTATCGCCAACAAATCACTAAATTATATTCGGGCAGCTATCCTTGAAGGCCAGTCGCATTTAAGGCCTAGCGTGATTAGCACTCTCGAACTATATAATTACTTTCCAACAAGTAAGACAGTCTGGTAGAACAAATCTAGGCCTAGAGTAATATCTACAACACCTTCGACTCCATAATCACTTTCCAGCAGTTCAGATAGTGGTCTCGAATAAAATATTAAAAAACTAGTCTTGCACGGTTTTAACTTTAACATATAAATAAAAAACTATGTGATAAACAAACAAATACTTGGCACTAAATAATTTAATCAACCATTTTCTGTAAATTGACCCAGTTGGCGCAGTGGACAGGTCTCCGCCGCAGTGGACAGGTCTCCACCCTCTGCGCCGTGGGTTTTGGGTTCGATTCCCGGTAGAAACACAAATTCCTTCCCAAGGGATATTTGTGCTTCTGGTTCTGGGTGTAATGTGTGTGTGATGTGAATGTTTCCGGCAAACACGATACAAGCCTTTGAACTTAGTGAGGGGCTGTGAGTAAGCGTTTGTTTAAGATTCAAATTCAAAAATACATTTTTTGAATGTAAGGTGATTATCAATAAAAAAGTATAGTAGCAAACAAAACGATACCTACGCATTTGAACGAGCAAGTAGTCATCCATTAAATTAACCAACTCACTTCGACCAACATTGCTTTTATTTATTTCTATCTTCAAGCAAGAACCAAGTGCTTTCACAAACACTCTTTTGGTTATGTACTTTTTATACGGTGTGAATTTGTTTTCGTCGCTCCAGCAAATGTGTTTACTCTGTCCGTGACTGAACATAACCAGGGAATAAAATAAAATTACATTTGTGTAAGATGCTGGTTATGGACCTATAAGTTTTCCATTGAGATTGATTGACCAATCTTCTTTGGAGAACGAGGAAAATGAAAATATTTGGATACAAATAGATGGATTATACACAACAATTTACTTCCCTCCTTGGTCTGCGCCCAGATTTAAGGTAATTAAAGACTTAGAATTGATTTTTTTTATATTCGTTGCAAGGATTTAACAATCAGAGACATAGACATAGATGCAGAATATTACGTCTCGATTTCCAGATGTTTTCCTAGAAGTGCGAATGTGGACGCTTCTTTGCTTGATGCTTTCTTCATTCTATCACGCAAACACGGTTTAACTGTTTGTAATTAAATTTGACACGAAAATAGTGATTTTCTTGCCAAATGGCATATTTTTAATCCCTGACGCAAAAAGGGTTGTTATCAATTTTACGAGTACCGTGTATCTGACTGTGACATTGTAGCTCATAAACAGCTGGACCGATTTTATTTATTTTTTTTTGTTTGAAAGCTGGCCTGATTAAAGTTGTATTAGCTATGTTTAATAAAAATCGGTGTAGCCTTTTTCAAGAAAAAGCGTCGAGGTTATAAAAAAAAAAGAGATTTTTCCATTTGTGCTTGATTGAAACATTCAAATTCTTATACTTTATTGGTAATGTTATTTTTAGGGCTATATTAATAATTATTTATGAATCGTTCAGTTTCTTATAATAATGACTTAAATGTCTAACGTGTGGATGCTCCAAAACAATATTATAATTTTTTAAATATTTATATTTCAAATTATTATAATTTGTAGCGCAGTTTGCTTAAGTAATGCCAGTACTTGAATGCGTGCTTGATTTTTTAAGGCATACCGCAGTGTTGCCATGCTATGGAGGTCACTAGTTTTAAGCCAACAGTCGTATGTCCCTTAAAATACCCCGAAAAACGCCCACTTATCATTATCATAATTAACAGGAAAGAAATAATTATTATATGCGGTTCTAATATTTACCAACAATACATACAATCATTTACCATTCACTAGAACTATAGCAATTACATAAACGAATTTCAAAAAATTCGCTTAAATTTGAGAACTTAAAGTTACAACTTGAAAACTGTCTAAGCTCTTAGTAATATGTTATTCAAGGTGGCAAGTTAAACAAGTTTATGTGAGTTTCAAGTTAATACAGACATGCGACAACTTTCTCGCTTTGTCACTTACTTACAACTTACTCTAAGTACTTTACCTGCAGTTGAACTTGCTCGAAAACAATATAAATATCCACGTGTAGAACTAACTTGGACGAGAGAACTCATTGTATTGAAAATAAGTATATAAGGCAAGATAGTATATACTATTGTTAACAGAATTCACATCACACACACAATCGACAAGGGATAGATGTTTTTTCAACATATATCTTTATCCTAAGCTTGAAAACGTCTATGACAATTGAAAGACTAAACAATTAATTAATTAATTACTTGTAGAGTCTTATACACTTGAACTGCCCGTTGGATTAGTTGAGTACACGTCCACCGTCTAAGCACCAGGGATCTGGTTCAATTCCCGCTGGGAATACCAGTTTACTCGCCAAGGAAAATGTGTGTTTCTGGGTGTGATTGTTTTTGTGATGTGAATGCTTTCGGCTCCCATGACACAAATCATCGAAATTCGTGTGAAGGTGCGAGTGTGAAAGCGTTTACATTTATATTATGCTTAATTATATATTTTTTATAGTGATTTTTATTATACATGTTTAAAAAAAGCACGCTGACTATAAATTATTTAGAGTTCGTTCATACAATTAACTACCTAAACATTAAGCGGAAAATTTCATATAAACACAAGTCGCAAAGTGGATTCTCGTCTATATTTCACTCAGCCGATTGTTTCTGAACAAAGACAATCAAACCGTTTCTGATTGATAAATTTGCCCCGTGCACTCTGCTTCATGACTTGGAAGGCATCCAACGTTTTCAAATCCTTTAATAGGCTTCCGTATATGCAACACAGTTTTCGTTACTCCAGAAATTGAATAAATAACTAGTTGTAGTCGGTACAATCTGTTAGTATTTACAAAGTCGCAGAGACTATCATGCGCTAACATTGCGAAAATTTAGTTAACCTGCATAATAGGATTACTTTTGCTGAGCTAGAATTTCCGCTTAGACTTATTACTGTGAACGATTGCTGCCATCGTATTTTTAACAGATTTCTAAAAAAATAAAAAAGGTTCTCAGACAATCCGACAGGATATTCCTTACTTCCTTCCTACCCCATTCCCGGTGAATGTTAACTAATTTGGATGATTCTTAATGAATTTGATAGGGTATAAGAGTGTTAAGTTGTTCTTATCTGAAAACAAAATCTAAGCTTTGATAATGATCCCATCATTAGAATAAGTCTCATATCCAGTTGTTATGATACGCATGTAAAATGGTATGCATCTAAATCTGTATGGATGAACCTAGAGCTAAGTATATGCCATAGCTAGCTATTTATAACGGCTATATTTAAAACATTGTCAACTAAGCTGAATCCTGTCGAGTGTATTCTGATTTTCAACCGACTTCAAGAAATTCTCAATTCAACTGTATGTTTTTTTGTTGTATGTATTTTACGCGATATCTCCGCCAATTATGAATTGATTTTGAGATGATGAAGAGTATACTTCAGAGGTGGTTACCATATAATCGAAAACCAAAATATAAGAGGTGAATTTTTTTTTTTTTAAATTTGCTTTGCGTTTAATTATTACAACATTTAATCATAAATAAAGTAAAATATATAAATAACTAGTTGTAGAATTATATAGATAATTTTTTTTTTTATTATTATATATTATTAAGATTGTGGTCAAATGCTTGCCTATCAGGCATAAAAAAAAATAGAAATTAGTAGCAACACGTTCTATTTTCTCAAAGCTGACACCTAACTAATTAGTAAAACGAGGGCTGTTCTACGAAAAACTTTACATCAGAGTTTGTGGTATAAGTGAGACCAACCACCATTATCAACCGCCCAGTCAAAAGGAGTTTTCTACACGCTTGGTAAGTCTTTCGCTAACTTTGTTTGTAGAAGAAGTTTTTCTGGTTTTTTAACCTCGTTGAGCTTACTTCAGACCGAGACTTGAAGTCGCAACTGACTTGAACATTGCCTTTTATATTGATCTATATTTGAAGTAGCTGTTATATAACAAAGTCATTGAGTTTTTTTTAGGTTTGTGAGTGAGAAAATAATAACCATGAGCTCTGTGTAATCTGTAGATAAAAAAATAATAAACATAACATAACATAAACGCTTTCACACTCACAGCCCCACACTAAGTTTAATGACTTGTGTTGTGGGTGCCAGAAACATTCACATCACACACGCAATCACAACCAGAACTAGAAACACAAATTGGGGAGAAAACTTGTATTCCCGCCGGAAATCGAACCCACGGTTGCTTTGAAGGCGATCTTGTACGCATAATGCGTAGGATTAGTCCCGCCGTAAAACTAATCTCACGATTTCTCCTAGACTATTTGTCCAAATTATATAAAGTAAAGGGCAAATTATATCTATACTAGCCGTGCCCTGCGGTTTCGCCCACTATTGTCAAGTTAAAAAGTAGCCTATGTGTTAATCCTAGATATAATTTATGCACGTTCTAAATTTCATCCAAATCCATTAAGCCGTTAAAGCGTGAAGAGGGAACAAACATACTTACACACTTACATACAGGCTCACCCCCAAACTTTCGGATTTATAATATAAGTAGGATAAACTACGTAAGACGTTGAAATAATTTAGTTTGATAAGGATTAATATTGAACGTCTCAAAAAGCCAACTAAACACAGGCCGATATTTTTTTAGATTTTTAATAAAAAAAAGTATTTTTCCGAGCTATATATACATGTTAGATATAACTGTCGCAGACTTTTCAGTAAAACTCACATAGGCCAACATTTTTGCGATACATTGTATTACGCCGATAAAGCGGCCATTTAGCCATTTTTTCTCCGACTTGTCTTGCGATTATTATTATTTTGAACTAAAAACTAACTTTTATCCCAATAAAACATAACTTTTGACACTTGCGGCAGTGTAGCTATCTGTTAGTGAAATAATTTTCAGAATCGGATTAGTAGTTTCAGAGATTACCTTTTACAAACAAACAAACAAACTTTTGCTCTTTAAAATATTAATATAGATAATTCACCACATTAGCAGCGAAAATTCAAATATTTGATTGAATTGAAACAAGTAAAGAAAAAAAGTGCCAAAGTTTACAAAATGGATGAAAGCAAATAACATGCCAAAAATATTTGCAACTGAATCCAAAAGCAGCTCTGAATGAAAGTTGCTTTTCACTATTTCGCCTGAATTGTAAAAAGGAATATATTATTGAAAACGTATAGAAACTATAAGAGCATAAATATGCACATACGATCAAACGAAATATGCAGAGTATAGCGTATGCATAGATTACCCGTGCAGAAAAAATCATTCTTGTTATTTTTAACGAGAGTGCGAATGAATTCGGTGCAATTTTCCAATACGTTATTCGGTATTTTCCTCGAACTCTAATTTTCTCTCTGCCATTTTTGATCGTATCACTGAGTTTGACAGGCTATCCTGCCGCAAATACCTGTATATTGGCAACGGTGAAATACGTTAGAATATTATGTTGTTAACATAAACATAATATTAACATAACCGCCTTCAAACTCACATGTGGGGCCACAATAGGTTCGATGACTTGTGTTGTGGGTACCGGAAACAGTCACATCACACACACAATCACAGCCAGAACCGGAAATGCGACTTTTCCTTGGAGAAAACTTGTGTTTCATCCGGGAATCGAACCCGATACGCCTGCTTAGACGGGGCAGGCCATAACTAAGCCAACGAGCAGTTCAAACACTAAATGTGCTTTCTTTTCTTTTTTCCCGAATACGGCGACACATATAAAAAGATTTAAATTTTAGCACCGTATGCAAATAAGTATATAGTATTTTCGTTTTATCTCTCACGATGAACAAAGTGGCAGGCCTTGAATTCGTCTCAATTCCCTGGGGTGTTACAGGTTAGGTTCTTTTAATAAAAAAAACAATAAAAAAACAATGGTACCTCTTAAAGTAGTGACCTACAAATATAGCACCCCTTGAAGTAGTGCCCAAAAAATTTAATGAACATCAAGGTGGGTCAAATAAAAGAGTTCTAAAATGCATTTCAATAATATATACATGTGTAACGTAGAACATTTTTTCTAGTTAAATTATAGGCAGCTATTTGTTATTTGATACTAGTAGTCGGGTATTAGTTTTTAAACTTTTGTCATTATTACAAGCTACGCCTCAAGGGTCCGCTTTAATCAGGTTAAATAAATCGGGTCCAGACTACCTTCTTTCCGAATGAATCCAAATTCATCTATCAAGCAGTTACAGAATATATTGCCCAATATTTAGATCTATAATATTTGTAAGAATGAGAAGGGACTATAATGAGACACATTTGGGCTATTTTATCATAATTATCTCTAGTATTTTCAGTAAAAATCTGGATTTCTACGAGTTTAATTAAAGACGATATAGGAAATATTTAAAGCTTTTGAGTTGATCCGCCCAATTCATGATAACCCCAAAAATATTGTAAGACGCATGGCTCAGCCTTGACAAAAAGAAGAAAGAGGGACAGTCGATTCAAACTGTTTGTTCCAAATAAATAAATAGTAGGTGCTATTATGCTATGGAGCAGACAATGCTTTTCAAAGTGATTTTTACCGACTTCGAAAAAGGAGGCTAAAGGAGCTATGTTCGATTGTATCTATTTTTTTATGTATGTTCACCGATTTTTACCCCATTTGTGGACCGATTCTCAAAAATATTTTATTGTTTGGTAGATTATATTTCACAGGTGGTTACATATACATTTTATCGAAATTGATCAAGCCATAACGAAAATATCTTTTCAGGTATTTTAAATATTTGCTTAAAATTATATAATATCATTTTTAACTAACGAGGTTTTACTTATATAACGTTAATACTTCTTTAGTTATTTAATTTACCTAGAATCTATCCAATAACTTAACCGGATTTCTATTCAATCGACATTCATGTCAAAGTTCTGAATATGACTATAGAGCCATTCCCGTAAATTTTGCCTTTGTAGCTCGAATTACAGCAAACCAAACTGAACTAGACGTTGAAGTACAAGATAAATGATCGGGTTCGTTACTAGTTAACTGGATCATCAGAAACTTATCTGCCAATAGACTAAGCGCTAGAAGCAAGCTTTGTCCGTGCACACGTATAATTAAACATCCATTAGACAGCCATTGGTATTATGCATAAAAATAGCCCCATATAGATGAGATTGAAACGCTATCTAAGAATAGGCTCGTGTATTTTTGTATATTTTGTCAGAGAATTATGCAATAGCAAGATTAACAAGGTCGTATCAAATCTTTAAAAGCTTACTATACTTACCTTTCATTGATTAGGTATTCGACGCGGTTTTAGCGGTTGACATACCTCGAGTTCGCTCGAAGCGTTTCGCTTCTACGTTTGTCATCCGTACTGCGAAGGAGTGGAACTCATTGCCCGCGTTTTTGTTCCCCGAACGGTATAATCTTCAAGTCAAGAGAGCATTATTAGCATTGCAATTCAGAGATGCAATGCCGCCAGCATGATGGGAACGCTACCCACTGGTAGTGGGCTTGAGCACTTGAGTTACCTATAAGCTTGATGTCTTGTAGGTAACTTATTTCTTTGCTGTGTATAGTTTTAGTTTAGTTTTAGGAAATATAGGCAATTGGCCCGTGGATAGTCCATAAAAGATATATACGAGTATATATATCTTGCATACCTAAAAATGTAATAAAAAAGTCGAGGGTGAATAGGTATCTTCTAGGCAAGTATGCTAGGTCTACGGCCGCATTATCGCTTTCCCTTAGGTGAGAGAGTGGTCAAAAGTTTGCCCATTGAACATAAAAAATCACATATGCATAATACATAAATGGATAAAAGTAAACATAAGAAGTCAGTTTTTAGTATTAGAAAAAAATATTTAATGAATATATGATAAATGTTTCATTTTCGTAAAACACAGTTGTAACAATTCTGATAATTCCAATTCATTTCCATATCCGGTCAATGTAAAGATCAAATAAGAATATAATCTGAGACAAAAACAAACTAGAAATTAAACAAACCTTCACTTTTAAACCTCTAAAGTTGTAAATTGGTATTTGTTATTTTCAGCGTACACAAAGTAAAAGTTATTAATTTAACAAACTCAACAAAAAAGTGTTTGCTGGACCAAACGAGTATAATCCAGCTGAAAATATTATCTAATAACTAATACGCTCTAAAACATAGGCTTTAATTTAATCTATTTACGTGTAAGAACAACGTTATACACACGCCATGTAAATCTCCCGCAGTATAACGTCACCTCATTATTCAAATTGATACAGCCATTTTGACATAATGACATCGTATGATAACCTGCACGACGTGTAAAAACGTACTTTCCATAAAATATTCCCCAAAACCGCATTATAAACTAAGAAGAAAATTGTATTTATACAGGAGGTTACACAACAAGTAATTTATCACTATATAACAGATATCTTTAAACTGCTTAAATTATCACAACATCGTTAGTAACAAGTCCATGAATAAATAAACAGATTCTACATGAATAAAGATGTCTTTCTTGTTGAAAGGTACACTGGCGAGCTGCGAGTGTATTTATCTAGGTAAGATTTCAGGGTTCTAAATGGGAGGATGTCACGTCGGCTACACTTGTCCTCAAGTTTGCTGCTTGGCACTGGAGTTCCGTGTCTGCAACTTTTCACATAAACTCCACAACTTTATATGACGTCGGCACTTATAACAAATTGCCTTTTGCTATTCAACATATTGAATTTTTTTAAAACTTCTGTACAATTTTAGGTTTATTTTGTCTCTTGTATGCTATAAAGGTCAATATCAATTTTTTTTTCAGCAATAGAACTAAAATAAATATTTTTACTCAGTTAAGGACTGGAAATCGTACAAGATTTTATAATCTCTGCTTTACTACTATCTCACCAGGTAATCCTACTAATATTATAAATCCGAAAGTTTGTGTGTAAGTGTGTACGTATGTTTGTTCCCTCTTCACGCTTTACCGGCTGAACGGATTTGGATGAAATTTGGAATGTACATAGCTTATACCTAGGATTAACACATAGACTACTTTTTAACTTGATAATAGCGGGCGAAGTCGCGGGGCACGGCTAGTTAATAATAATGTGATCGAGAGCAGTACACTATTAGGGTCTAAATTGAGACTGGATCTTAAAGATAGCTGCTGGAACACCATTTAGGGCTCGCGACAGATTTTCCTACTTGATACCAACCTACAACGTTTAGTCACAAAATGTCCAATTCGCAAAATGTCCAGTGGACGCGGAACGTCCAATTCGCGGAATGTCAAATTCCTGGAACGTCAAATACACGGAATGTCCAATTCGCGGATGTATTATAACTGTATTTTTCAATTGCCAATTGAACACGAGCAAATGATCATCATTTACTATAGATTTTATTACAATATATTATAATATATTATTACTTTTACTGAAAGTCCAAGCCCATGGTAAGATTCGAAACCACAACCGTCTGATTACGGCACCTACACATCTCCGCAAGACGGCAGCGGGCAGTTAATGTTCAGACATGCGAGAATCGAATGCACACCTAAAAACAAAATAGATTCTGAAATAGCAGAAAAGACCCTTGTTCTCTTAAATTTAATTGGAAGCTAAGTGTATAGTGTGACATCACATAAACACGGTAACTGAAGTTTGCTAACAAGGTGTGCAATATCGATCTTCTGGCCCGTGGGCGGAGTTCTATCATTAGCAATGTTGTAAGTTCATGGTGTGGAGATATGCTAATGCCAGCCGCAAATTGCGCACGCCTTATAGTGGATGTTGTGGCTTTGTACTGTACAATAATGTATAGAGCTGTGCAATGTAGTGGGGCTTGTATTCTCGTGTTTGCAGCGCTCATCCCGTGCGTACAAAGCGCTTAGTTCGCTGTTCGGTGCAAGGCATCCTCATGTTTAGGAAGGATCCTAGGTTTCCAGGTATAATAATGGGATATATCGTCAGGAATTGCACCGCAATAATAATAATACCTTGTTCATTGTTTAATAATAATATATTTGGATAGGTAGGGATTGATATGAGCCATAACATGAGAAATGCGCGCGGCCCGGGCGCTGTAAAAAATAAAATGAATAAAATGTATAGCGCCTAAGGGACTTGCCCGTGCCCCGCGGCTTTCCCCTAATGCTACTATCAAGTTTAAAAGAAGCCTATGTGTTAATCCTAGGTATAAGCTAAGTACATTCCAAATTTCATCGAAATACGTTCAGCCGTTAAAGCGTGAAGCGGGAACAAACATACTTACACACTTACACACAAACTTTCGGATTTATAATAATTATTAGTAGGATTATATTTTAAATAATCTCAATTAATGCGAGTAAGACGAATTCAAGATTTCGTACAAATTCAAACTGTTAACGATGTATCTAGATAATATTAGTTACTAAAAGGTTTTGTCAAGTAGGTAAACACTTATCGAAACTTTACGATAATTTATTAATAAAGCTATAGTTACTTCCGCAGATTAACTAAACAAAAAGTGTGAACAAAAAAACATAAAATTGTTTGACGGTGATGATAGAAGTACCCTAAAGCTTTTTTCAGAACCAACTTCACACATCAATCCCCTAAGCCGTGTAGTTGTAAAAAAAATACAAACAGGTCAAAGAGTTGAAAATACATAGTTACTATCAGGTTTATACTGCGTGTACATATATAAAATATGTAATAAAGACCCAAAGTAATTATAGTACGTATAATTACTGCACTTATAATATAATTAGTGGAGCTAATGCTATTGATGCGTGAAATTAATTGAAAGCCTTATTAATGGGTATGGTGTTAATAATCAATAGTAAGTAGTTAATAATATAACAAAGTGGAATAAATAAAGTCAATTCATTTTAATAATGTATGCCTAATTACTGGAAAATACTTTTAGTAGCAATCGTTATTTTCCTATTGTAATAGTTTGTGTATTTTGGACGATGTAGGTATGTTATATGACCTTCGATATTTTGAAAACCGATACAAAAATCCTGATAGTTTCATTAACGCAAAATTTTACTCAGTATAGTTAAAATAAATCACATTTCACACTAATATAATAAGAGTAAAAAAAATTAAGTGTGTTTATGTGTTTGTTACTTCTTCACGCTCAAACGGCTGCACCAATTTTGATGAAATTTGTTATGGAGGTAGCTGACACTCTGGATCAACACAAAGGGTTCTTTTTATTCCAAAATTTCCGTGGGTCCGGGCTGAGGCAAGTAAAACCGCGAGGCGCAGCTTGTGTTTAATAAAAAATATCACATTTTTGTGAAAAATATCTTTTACTTTTTTGTTTTATTCAAGATACAACTTTATTGATCTTTGTTCTATGCATGCATAAAAATAACTGGCGCTAAGTACCGTAAAATTGCTTTAAAATAATACAGTGCATTTTTGTTTGCCGTTATTTAAGCTTATTTATTAGATCCAAACGCCATCGATCTACGTTACGGAATTATTCGCTTAATAATTCCTACAGTGACTCCCACAGTATTTTAGAGAATCACGAGTTGGTTTTGAAATTGGGTCTCACCGTATCTGCTAGGTATGATACCGGCTTGATTGGACCGGAAATGCTAACAGAATCGATCGATTGCAGTCCATGCTCTATGGTTGCGTAGATGCACTGTTATTTGGTATCTCTGAAAAAATGCACGAAGAGATTTGCTTCCACTTTTATAACGCTAAAAGAGCAACTCTTTACTGAAGGTGTTATCCGATAGAATTTGGAAGTATGTATGATATAATTATTTAATTTATATACACATTCCTTAAACCAATAAAAATACTTTTAATGGTCTATTATGAGAACAATTCAAGAAATTTTGCGCTTTAACAATTTGAAGAATACTATTAGTTATAATTGGTATTAAAGTTTTCTAGTTACGGGAGAACAGACAAGTTCTAAAAAAGTGTGATGCGTATTGACCGCAAGACGCTGGTAAAATATTTAGGTACTAGCTGACCCGCTCGGCGTCACCCGGGTTTTTCAGATTTTTTACAAAGAAAAGTATTTTTCATGAGCTAAACATACATGTTAGATATATGCTGTCCCGGACTATTTTGTAAAACTTACAAAGGTCAACATTTTTGCAGTATATTGTATTCGCCTAAGTCTAGCTGTTTAGTCTAACTGATAAAGCAGCCAGTTAGCAAATCTTTTTCCGATTTGTCTTACGAATATTATTGTTTCGAACTGATAACTAACTTCTATCCCAACAAAACATAGCCTATGACACTCGGGGATAGTGTAGCTATCTATTAATGAAAAAAATTTCAGAATCGCATTAGTAGTTTCAGAGATTACCTTTTACAAACAAACAAACTTTATCTCTTTATAATATTAGTATAGATGAATGAAAAAGAATTGATATTTCAAACAGACTTCTATGCAAAAATTTTATGCTTTTGGTTACCCGGCTTAAAAAAAATATTGACTAAATTCTTTTTTTACTTAAGAAATCTAGTTGAGTATCAAATATGATTGTGGACCCTTGGAACTGTTAAAAAATCAAAACTTATGTCTGTTTTCTTGTTTTTTAATCAGTGGCAGGCAAGAATTTTGACCACTATTTCACAAGTGACGATGCAGTTGACAATACAGCACGCAATTTAAATATATGGCCATATAGATTTTTGACATGCGAAAATAAATCAACACCTAATTAATACTAGGGTACCTAATGTAGATTTAGAAGCATAGGCAAGAAGCAACACAAATAACTGAATAAGTTCGAAAAATATGTAAGCGTTTATGTTTTCGTTTATGTTATGTTAATATTAATTTGTTAAATTTATAAAGAAATAACGGGTATAAGTTTTCGAGATCTATTTCCGTGGTAGACAAACTATATATACGTACAATTTTGTACAGAACCCTCGATGTTTGAGTGAAAACCCCCCTATCTGATTCTATTAATGTTTGAATTCTGTTTGTGTCCTTTTAGCCAAGTCCTATTTGAATCAACGTCATTTTGCTTCATTTGCACTCGGCAGATACTAATTAAATTGCTTTATTTAAATGTGCAGCTGATTATTTAGGAGTCATTTGTGATGGTACATATCTGCGCTGAAATTCCTCTCAAACCTCCACAACAATTCCATTAGCTGATTAGTATAGTAGCTATATAAACCATGAGAATAAAGGGGAACCGTACATTTATATACATACCTCTATATGTCTCTACATACCTCTAGATGACTTAGTTTCTTTGGATATATACATTTTACAAACTTAGTATAGATGTTTGACATGGAGAAGCATTTGTTTGTGCTGTGTGTTTCAGGGTAAGTGCTTCAAATACATTTTAATGAAGTCCTAAACGACAGGACTGATTTGGATGAAATTTGTTATTCCGGAACCCTAACTATCTACATTATAAATTTCGGCAAAATCGATTAATTCGTTACGGAGATACGTTGTAACAAACATTGACACATACACACAAACTTTCACATAAATTTAAGATGGATTAAGATTATGTTATATTCATGATCAATTAAATTCTTATTACGAGTACATAATATGGTCTTATGGTCACGATCATCATCAGTGAGGGAACGTCAATACTCAATTTTTTATTGTTTCCATAATATACAAGGGTTCTTAAAATTACATAGCATAATTAGTTACGTACTGAGATCATTATGGACCCTGTTGGGCACATTCAACATGAGGTAGAAGTTATAAAAGGGTTTTATAGAAAGGAAGATGAATCAATTACTTATACCATGATGGATGTTAAAAGTTTTAGGCAGTTTAAGTGTTTTAAAAATAGTATGTCATTAGTTTCATTTATTTGGGCCTAATTCTTGTATATTTTTAAAGACATTACATAGGGACTGTTCCAGTGCATTGTTAGAGCTAAATTTGGAAGTGCTTTTATGTTTCTTTGTCGTAAATTATATTTAGTTTTGTATTATTTAAAAAGAAATTTTGTGAACAATGAAAACAATATTTACACAAAAGCCAGAAAATAATATATAAGTAAAATACTATAAAAATCATAATAGAAGATAACAAAATAAACACGCTCTGCTCAAGGCCGCCACTTACATAGTAATTGGTTTAATGGCTCATCATAACTTAAACGACTAATTATGTCAATTCCAAGAACGAGGAAATAAAGTGGAAAAATAATCCGAGTTTATTCCTTAGACATTTTGTACTTTGATACTTTCATTCCCTTTGCGTAATTGGAACAGAAAGAACAAATTACCGGGAGGGATCTTCAAATTTCTTCATTTACTTTTGTAATAGGATAATAATTATTGTCTTTTGACTGAGCATAATGGATTCGTTTTTGTTAATTTTATCGTTGCTTTTGTTGTTGTTTGATAGTATTGATTACGTTATATTTATTGGTCGAATTTAGGTAATGATTTTGATTAAATAACTCTACTTCGTTGTAAAAATTAGAAGATACGTTTTCCGGGTAAGAAAATCTTTTATTTTCTGATCATGGCTTTACACATTATGTTTTCACATACATGGTGTTTAATTTTTTACATGAGGTAATATAACAATTATATATTTCTTAATTTTAAGGAAAGGCCTTTCCGTTCATAATACATGAAACGTTCGTTTAACTATCAATATGTATTGTACTTATTACCATTGTATATCACGCCAAATATGATAAACATATGTTAACTGATGAAGATTTATTAGAACGTTTTATCTATTTTTTTATTAAGGGGTAACTATATTTAGATAGTACATAAATAAAACCATAATTACATTATTTCACGTTTTTGGGACCTTCTAATGTTACATAAACAATTAGATAAAGCTATAAAACACTATGTTTTGGGTCAGAAATCCGGGTAAAAAAATTTGAAAGCGCTGGGGCGCTTTCTTGCTAACTAACTGCTTTAAAATAAACTGCTAACTTTAGCAGTAAGTTTATTAAGTTTCATTTGCATCCACAACACACTGAAATATTAGTTTTATTTATATTATGTAGATTTGGATAACATTATTTCATAATCTAGTTGATTTACTAGATATACGCGATGACTAGACATCAGATTATCGCAAAGCTACTAAATTTATAATGATAAACGTAGCTTAATCTAAATGTATCACATACTGTTCAAACTACATTAAACTCAACTCATAGATAAATCAAACGGCGTAATTAACATTTATACAATTTCTAAACAAATGATTTGGAGTTATGTTATTCAAATATTTGAGCTAGTCTAATAAATCAGATTAGCTTTGTTATAACAAAATAAATCCAAGAGGTAAACGCATAAAATGAAATTCGTCTGAGAAGAATAATAACATTGTGTACATGCTTTTAATAAAGGTTATCTACTATCAAATAATCAGCAAAAATATGTGCAAGTATTTCTTGTAGACCATTTAATTCTGATTTGCTTGTATTTGCGAATTTTATACGTTTAGATAATATACGGTGTTCAAAATCTGATGATGAAGTTAAATGTAGTTAACGGACCTCCTAAACGGATTTAGAAAGTTTATCGTCTGGGGTTATTTTTCAACCAACTTCAAAAAAGGAGGTTCTCAATTCGACCTTTTTTTGTATGTATGTTACGCGATATCTCCGCCAATAATGAATCGATTTTGATGATTTTTTTTTTGGTAGATTATACTTCATCGAAATCGGTCAAACCAAAACTAAAATATAAGCGTTGAAGTCGGTTTTTTTTAGTTTTGATTGCGTTTAAATATTATACTTCTTTATATCTATACTTATTAAATAATATACCTTTGGGTAAATACGTTTCTTCTAGCGTAACTTAAAATAACCTTCAATACATTACCACTCTCCATCAGGGTGAGATTGTGTACAATTGTCTACCAACCGTATTTAATCACGATCATAATGTTTTTATTAACATTATTAACAAAGCTTTTTCTAGCTATAGCCTACTTAATATACGTAAAAAAAAATCATTTTAATTGGTTCAGCCGTTTCAATGTATGAAATACAAAATAGAGATATAGTCATAAAAAAAGGCGCAAATAGTAATCTTGATAGTGGTTGTATATTTGTGCCTTTTGGGTTTGAGACGTTGGGACCGTAGGGACCGGGAGCACATACAATCTTCAATGAATTATCACAGCGTTTGGTCGAAGCAACTCGTGACCAAAATGCTGGCAAATATTTTGGACAGAGATTGAGCATTGCCATTTAACGTGGCAATGCTGCCAGCATTTTGGTTACTTTGCCAACTGGCAGCGGTATATTAGATTAAGTTTTGTAAATATTTATATCTAGTTAAAGTTATTTTAGGTTAATTTTAATTTAGTTTTAAGTTTAATGTAATAAATAATATATTTAAGTTTTTATATAATATATTTTAGTTTCATCACTTGAATTAACTACCACAGCGGAGTAAGTATTAATAAATGATATAGTACAATGGTACTGTTATTTACACTAGAACCAGTATGAGGCGTGTACATCAGTAATTCGCGAAATATTGCAGTCAAACATATCATACAAATCCACACATCTTTAGAAAACATAAACACGCACATAATGCAGTTAACCTAACCCTATCCATCTATAAACATTCCCAAATAGCAACGTTGAGAAACCGAACCGTTCGACCGCCATCACATATGATCAAACACGTGATCCATTAGAGCTACAAGCGACTGATGTGTCTGCAAACAACTGGCCCGATCCATGCCTAATCCTGTTGAATTGCTGGATCAAATCGCGGAATATTACCCAGAAACACTTATCGTGAGTGCATGCTGAATACGGATGCGAAAATACGGTTTAGTTTGCCACCGCGCTTCAGTTCTTTATAGTCACATGCCGCGTCGGAGTTGGAATGTTTGAGATATAATAATAATAAACATAACATAATCCTATTATCCTACTAATATTATAAATCCGAAAGTTTCTGTGTAAGTATGTTTGTTTCCTCTTCACGCTTTAACGGCTGAACGGATTTGGATGAAATTTGGAATGTACGTAGATTATATCTAGGATTAACACATAAGCTACTTTTTAACTTGATAATAACTGGCAAAGCCGCGGGGCATGGCTAGTGATAACATAAATTTATTTTTTCTCTCATATTTATGCTTATCTTCTAATTAACAAATAAGGTACCTACTTATAACTAAAGCGTAAGTCAGTGTTATGAGAGTCTGCTGTAGGCTTAAAAAACCTGTATTACAGGTCACCAGATCCACATAACGAGAAATAAGTGAATATAATGATACGTAAATTGAGAATTTCACAACAAATAGATCTAATCGTAAATGTCACCAGGTAAGATAGTGGTCAAATGCTAGCTAGCTAGAAATAAAGGCGACTCATTTTTTTTAAAGGTAATTTATCAAAAATAAGTAAATAACAATATAATTCTTGAAGTGCTACGGTCTATTTTGTATTTAGACAAATTATTAATATCTGGACACGCATAAAAGATTGATCGATTGAAAAAATAACTAACGTTATAAATAAACTTCTATATTCACTAAGTGGGCACACATGTATCAGTCGATACTAAGCCATTTCATAATAATTATTATTTTTTATTCATATTCCTATGGTTTTATGCTATATTTCACAAAGAAAACTATTAATTTAACACATAATTACTAAATCATCTATCAGTGTAAATCCAAAAGATTGTGCGGCTAGCTGTAAAGGGATGAAAAGTATGGTTGAAGAAAGTCATCCTCCTCCGAGACATCAACCTCTAAATCCGTTTCAATATATTTTTACCATACAATAGCCCGATATTAATTTTGTAGAATATTGTTTATTTTCTATTTATTATTACGTCACGCGTTTTACATCTCAGTCGTAGTCTAGTGGTACCTGCGGCTTTGAGGCGGCCCAAAATCCCCCGACTGTAATTGCACAACTTTGTACCGCAACGGCAATTCCGCCTCATATGTGACCATCTTTGGAAGCCGCGTACGTATTTAAATGTAAATTCGAATGTGTTTCGTAAACCAGACTTGTATTTGCATAATATGCAAGCTGAGTGCATGCGCTCATTTTTAGTGAAAGATTGATACGAATAAAACGTATTGTTTTTGTTAGAGTGTTGTAAATTACAAACATTCAGCAACACGGAGAAATAAAATTGGTACTAGACTACCAGAAAGTTCTTTAAAACATATTTTCCAGTTAAAATTACATTTATTGTGATAATTTATAAAATATACTACTTTCTACCAAATTTTCTACAAATTTTACAAATTTTCTGTTGCATAATAATAAGTTTAGTTACATCTTTACTGAACAAGTCGATCTGACAAAATATTATACTACCTACGGGCCGATTGTATAGGTATACCTATTTCCTAAAACTATACCTTTCGGCCGTCATCGTAACTATGTTTCGTAACCAGTTACCTAAAAAAAAATTGTCGTCTTGTACCAAGTTACTATATACCTACATCTATACAGGAAACACCTAAGTATCATACAGAGGGGTGATAGGGCATCTATTGTTTAAAGTAAACTCTTATTTATATCCAAACAATCCATGAACATATAAAAAATTTCATCAAATTGGTCCACCCTAGGAGTTCAGTCACATACAGAAGAATTATATATATCTAAAGATTATTAGTTAGTTCAGAAACGAATAGACCAATTTAAGTGTAAAATACCTAATGGTAGTAGATTTTTTATGATTGGCTCAGCTATGCATAAAGGAAATCCTCCAATTCCTTGAGAGAGCGTCGGTAGTATTTACATTATTATTCTGCATCACGTAGGACTAAAGTAAGTTTAACTAGCTCTATTTACTCTTATATGTAACAAGTATAACACTATAGTGTGACTTTTATTGAAATTTGTTCGAGTTTAACTTTAATCTATATATATATATATATATATATATAAAAGAAAGTCGTGTTAGTTACTCCACTTATAACTCAAGAACGGCTGAACCGATTTAGCTGAAAATTGGCAGGGAGGTAGTTTAGAGCCAGGAGAAGGACATAGGATACTTTTTAAGAACGTACATTTCTTTAAATTTTTTTTTACATTTCGACATGCTTTCCATTTTCTCATACGTCACTCGGATTTGGTAAAGTACTAGGCAAACATAAACATGAAGGTTGTAATAATATAGTCACGTGACATTGTAACGCATGCCGGGTATGGCTTCCTAAATATGCACATTCATTGACAGTTAGGCGGAACGAAGGTCGCCGGGACAGCTAGTTTAAGTTAAAAATACTCAGTAAAATGAAAAACATGACAATGTAACTTTTACCTATCTTCCGAAAAAAATGATTTTGTTTTACCTTGTAGTTCAACAAAAGCGAGCCAATCAAAAATTCAATTAATAAATTAATTCAATCTACGAATTCCTCATTTTTCTGATTGATTGGAAAACTTACGGCTATTGAGAAAAAATAAATCGATGTTTAAAACATTTTCCATCAATAAAAAAGCTTTCGGAATTCGATTAAGCTCGATTAAGGGTGTAGTCGAAAATTTCAATCTTGCTCGGAAAAATCCTTTTATAGAAGCTGGTGTATTATGAAGACGGTGGCTGAAAGGAGTAAATGGTGCGAAATAATCCGAGCTCTTAGTTCTACGTGGCTGAAAACGAATTTATTGCCCTGAATACTCATGGCAGGGCGTTTTATTGACACCTTTTTATAATAGGCTGTCTAATATAGCCGCATTATGTAAGCGTAGGGTGACTGCGCTTTGTGAACATCATTTAAACCAGATAAGATATCAGATAAGAATCAAATATGATATTTATTTGTAGGTACCATTAATTGATTTACACCGCAAACAACGTTATTTATTTACCTTAAATCTGCAAGTTTGTTTTTTGTCAGTTAGTTATCAAAATATTTAAATTTTTGAATACTCTGTTATCGATCAGATAGTTTTGTAGATTTTTGTAACTACACGAAGAAAAATTGGTACAACTAGACCAATAAAGTTCTCAGAAACATTTTCTAGTCATTACCAAATAATTTTGTGATTGTTACTATATAATTAAAACTTTCAAATATGGCACAAGAATGTTATAAAAAGCAATGAGACATCTCAGAGTAACTTCTAAATTATACTCTTTACTTAATTTTCAATGAATACTTGATTAATAGATTAATCATGTCCATCAAATAATAAATTAATCACGAGTGAACAGGTATATTTTAGGCAAACATGCTCCATCATCTTTCGCATTATCACTTACCATCAGGTAAGATAGTAGTAAATATTCTACTATCCTGAACAAAAAAAATATATTGATACACCTCCAATCAGACGGAAAAGTATAAACTGATGGCGTTCATCAAAACTTCTCCGGTTAATTTTAGAACGTTAACTAAAAAAGTTAGTTCATACCTTCCACATTTCTATTTGCTATGCAACAAGAACTAAGTTAGAATTAGAAAAAGTCTACAAAAACAGATTTCACTGTAGACTACCTGCACGCTAGCCAGGCAATACCAAACAGTCGTAAATGTGTGAGCACACTGAACCTGGATTCGCGTCCTGTTGACGACGGCACTACGCAAAAAACCATCAAAAAAATCAGTGTTGTTAAAACTTGCACGTAAAACTGAACGAACTTTTGCAAAATTGTTAACTAGTTACTCGCATGGAAACTGTGATGTTTCGACAGCGGAATATTGTGGATATAAAAGGGCTATTTGTATATTTTTATAAAGTTTTTTTAATGTGACTTTCTTGTGATTTCATTATACAGGGTTATTTGTTAAATATCAGAAAGCTCTCAGACTATGCTTCTTGTTCTAACTCTAAGCTTATTTAGTTCTACTACTTTCATATGATTTTGTTTTTCCGAACTAATTAAAATGGCGATTCTATATTATCTAGGATAAATTAATAGTTGTTTAAACTACACTGTCCCATAAAGACCGGTATCCCGATGCCTGGTCTCTTAATATACACGCTAATGCCAGTTGACACTTGACACCTTAGGCTTAGCAAAAAAGTTAATTAATATATTGTGAAATAATAAATCAGAATTTGCAATAGCCATACAGAGAGAGATATTGGTCAATACGGTTAAAAAAATATATATTTAATCAAAATTTCATATGTCATATAAAAATATGGTTAAAATAATGTTCGAAGAGCTTTTCTTATATTTCACAAATTACCCAGTATAAGCTCCATTGATGTTTAAAATAAGGAGAGCTTGTATGTTTTTAAACTAAGATAAAACACAGTAATAATTGCATTAATTAGTGGAATTTACGAGCGTTGAAATATTGTATGTGAATAATTATGTTATTTGCGTTAAACAAAATACTTAGGATGCTTAGTTTAAATCTAGTAAGGTTTTAAGTATTGTAATTAAACAGTGATTTACTTAATTTATGCTTAACTTGAAATGTTAATTATATCGCTAGATAAATTCTAATATGAACATAAATATAAACACTTTCACACTCAAAACCTCACATTTAGTTCGATGACTATTGCTGTGAGTGCCGGAAACACGCACACCCAGAACTATAAGCACAAATTTTCCTTGGTGAGAAAACTTGTGTTACCGCCGAGAATCGAACCCGTTACCCCTGCTTCGAAGGCGAACAAGCACCCAACTAAGCCAACGAGGTGTTCAAATTCTAATATGAGATTAAATTCTGCTAATATTTATTCCCTATGGAGTTATGCTATATATGCTGCTATATATATATATATATATTAAATATTTTAACAACGGTGCGCTATTATGGTTGACGTCCCATTTGGTGTAGTGAGTTTGAGTTCGATTCCCGGCTGGAGCATATTTCCTAACCAAAAAAATTTGTTCTTCTGGTTCTGGGTGAGATTGTGTGTGATATGTAAATGTTTCCGGCAACCACGATTCAAGTCTTATAACTTAATTAGAAGTTGTGAGTGTGAATGCGTTTGTTTTTATGTTGAAAGCTTATTCTTACATTTTAATTTTCGGATCGAGTCACCTACTGATCATATTAGTAAAAATGTGCTGAAAGATGTATAGGTGCGGTTGATACGAATATATAGGTACTATACTCCTAGACCTCTGCCTTGTTGAAAGTAGAATATTGTATAGTAATTAGTCATGCTTGTAACTATTGGATCATTGATATTGTAAATAAAGTTTTACCTTATAAACAGTCAGGTAAAATATTCCATAGTAAAATTGCACAAACGAAGATTTTTACAACTGTTTTATTTGGTTGTCTGTAGATCTGACTCTACAGAAGGCCCAGAGGACTTAATTAAAAATTATAAAAGTTTCCTGTAAATATTTATGCATTTCATAGTTTTCCAATTTTTTTTATTGATTAATAAAAAACGGTCAAGAATGATAACGTGTATAGTAAATTCACAAAATGAAGAATATTTTGAGCTTTTAAATACAATAATTTAACGCGTTTATTGAATACCAATCTTATTTTACAAAAAAATGTACTTGCATTCGCAGTATGAAAAAGAGACCCAATATCGAATTTAACCCAATAAAACGTTGAAATATTTTTTGCACCGACCCAAATTCGGAAGTTCCTTTTACTCACAGAAAAATTAATTATTTCCGCTCAGAGTCGATACTTACCGAAAAGGTAGGAAAGTTATACGTTTCATCAGACAAAACATTAAAACAAATGGACTGGCGCTTCCATTCGTTTGAATAATTCATGTTCGCTATCTATAAAGCAGACAGTGGAGAGCATTTTACAAAACAAACAAATTTTATTGATCTCTCAGGCGCTGTTCGTGCCCCCACAATAAAATATTTACATTTACTTCGTAGCACCTGGCCTACCTAGGCTCCGAAACCGCAAGCATTAGAATAATGAAACGTTTGTTGCCGCCACCTAACTCTCTACTATTGAATAAAACATTTTTTCCAAAATGTTACTGCGGTTGCGGTGCTCGGGGACAGAATTGAACGGGTTGTTTGATCACTTGCCTACTTCGTTTATAGAATGTTTTACATATGATTTTATCATAGCATTGATCTTTATTACACACTAGCTTTTGCTCGCGGCTTCGCTCGCGTTAAGAAGTATTATTTTAAAATTGACAAAGTTTCATACAAACATTCATCCCCTATTTTTTCCCCTTGGGGGTAGAATTAATCAAAATCCTTTCTTAGCGGATGCCTACGTCATAACATCTACCTGCATGCAAAATTTCAGCCCGATCCGTTCAGTGGTTTGGGCTGTGCGTTGATAGATGACTATGTCAGTCAGTCAGTCAGTCAGCTTTGAGTTATATATATTTAGATAGATAGATAGATTGAGCACATCAAAACGGAAACATTTACATGAAAACTTTTCAGTGATAACCGTTCAAACATGATTTTTGAACGAGATTTTTATGAACGTAGAATAATGACGTCCTATTACTTTGCGTTATTCCTCTCTATCCAAAGGTTCTCTGGAAGAGATGGCTTTCAGCGATAAGCCCGCATATTGTTACACTTTTATAAAAAATGTGTTATTAATCCAAAATGTTGTTGTATTATATTAAAATTAAAAGATTTATTTAATAAATATGTTCATTTATATATATTTTTCCACGATACAAGTCTTTGAACTTAGTGTGGGGCTGTGAGTGTGAATGCGTTTGCTTGTTTGAATATGTAAATGTAGAAAATATATGTATGTATATAATATTTTGAGTAGTAAAATGTATATACTTGGTATCTTAAAATAGACTTTTTTTATATAATACTATGTACAATTTTTTTTTTTAAATAAAACTTCTTTTTACCGTTTATGTGCACTATCATATCGAAATATCTTCGATACATCCAGGTTAACTGGAACAAAATGCTTTGTAGCATTAAGTTCGCCCATGTACCTACAATATTGTTTGTGCAATATTTTTTTTTTCTATCTATCTATCTTTTACTTGTACTATTTGTTATCTAAGGTATTCAATAAAGAGTATATCTATTTATCTATCTATAATCAACCAACTCGTATTGGACCACTGTTAGATGTTAGCTTTAGGCAAGTTGCATGGACTTTTAAAAGGATGATCTGAATTTGATTGACTGACATTTGTTATTTGATGTCAATCTTTTAAATAACTTATATAATAGTCATAATATTTATATATATTGGTAATTTCAATAAATAATACTCGTACTTGAACAGGTGAACGTAACGAATTAAAAGCTTTATTACTATATTTCTCTTCGTGATGAAGAATATTATTATGGTTCATGGGGACAGTTTTTTTTGGATAGGCAAACAATTGACCACATCCTCACCTGAAGGTAAGTGATGATGATATCGACGATGAAGTATGTTTGCCTAGAAGATACTTTCCACTCGTGACTTAAAAACTCCGTACTGTAATAACACGTATCGTGAAACAGACTCGGGCAAGTGTAAGTATAAGTAGGGCAAATTAGTAGGCATTTGCTCATGTCCGTCTGGCTTTCTACTTTATACCAAAATGTAGTCGTAATTTTCCATATTCAAGTGGAAAACTCAATAATTAATTTGTAAATTATATAGAGGCAGTTATAATTGAGAACCAGTCATTCAAAGCCTAGCATATTTACTACCTTTGTCAACACCTTCACTTATTATTACAGATAAGATAGCGGTCAATCACTAACCTGCCAGAAATATAAAATAAACGTCATGAATAGAAAACGAGAGATCTAAATGACTAAAGCCCGGAGATTCTCTAAATATATTGTTTTTTTTTATACTAGATAGGCAAGCATTTGACCGCTATCTCACTTGATGGAAAGTGACGATGCGGCCGAAGATGGAACATGCTTGCCTAGAAGGTAGCTATTCACTCTAGACTTGAAGACACCTAGATTATACTGTTCAGGGAACATAGACGCAGGCAATGAGTTCCACTCCTTCGATGTGCGGATGATGAACGTAGAAGCAAAACGCTTCGATTGGTGTTAATATTTGTCTAAGACAGACGTAGAATCACGTTTACGTGCAGAATGATATTTCCAACTCTTCATATATGGAGAATGCAAGCAAATGCGTGAACAATAGAGCAAAAGTTTTTCAGCAATCATGACCATAAAGGCGGGCCGGGTCACGGGGTTCCGTTCAGATGTTCAGTGTGTTATTTCCCACGCAGGTAATGTGTTGGTAAATATTTTAACACTTTGAGAACGAACGAAGGTGTTGCGAAATGCTTGAAGCCCGAAATAACTTTTGGGCTTTATACATTCGTTTCCAGGGAATTGTAGGGGAAGCAGGAAAATGTAGGGTGTAGTCCTCGAACTGTCATGTTGTTTTTGGATAGCTTCCACTTTATAGATACCAAAACGTAGCTACTTGGTTTTCAAAGGGGTTGCTTATTATATTGTTTCCATTTTAACACATGCCCGAACTTTTTTTTAGAATTAGTGATACCAATTTAAATTTGCAATAAATCTATCAGAGTAACTTTCATCAGGATATTTTATTCCAACTGCTTAATACGTGTAGATGCATGAATACAACTAGCCGTGCCTCGCGGCTTTAATCGCGTTTATCAAGTTATGAAGTACCTTATGTGTTAATCTTAGATATAAGCTATGTCCATTTTAAATTTTATCTAAATCCTTTTAGCCGTTACAGCGTGAAGAAAAAATAAACATATTTACACACTTACACAATTATACACTAACTTTCAGACTTACTGTGATATGTGGCATAAAATTTGTATATATTTTTGTTTTTATTATTAAGTTCTTTTTGTGTCAAAAAAATTTATACTTTTTCTTTCTTTATTTTTATAGAAATAGAAACGAATATTTTACATTGCCAAAAAAAAAATCTGCCGGTAAGTTGATGCCGTATATGACGTAACAAGCTGAAAAATATCCAAATATGCAAACGGAGTAGTAAAAAGACATGTATATTCATATAAATCATCATGCATAAACATGCTATCGTTATGTTAATCTTTCATTCGAACCTTGAGGCCTGAGTATACAAACCATATGTAAGTATTGTATAGGGTAAATAAACACCTTCTTGCATATTTAACCCTAACATAAGTACAATACAGATGTACCTAATTGGTGAGTTAAAATAAAACAGTGTAAAAGAACAGTGGTTTGCAGACCTCCACGTTTCATTAGGCGGGCATTTTGCCAAGCCCTTACTTGACAGTAAAAAACCTAGACACAGGAAATTGATGAGAATTGTAGCGGAAGGTTTGTAATGACATTATTTTGTTAAAGCGAGCAAGCATTTATACTTTTACAGGCCATTTGATGGTTTTAATTAAGAAACAGAACCGATTCTTATCAAATAAGTATCTAGTAGCACGTGTTTGGGGTAACCATTAACTTTGGGAAGTCGGTACGTAGTATGCGTCGGCACACAAGGTGATAAAACTACTTTTAGTTTTGTATGTGTTGGGTAAGTTCTTGTCTTACCGGTGGTCACCGTGTTTTATTCCCTGCAGGAGCACAATTTTCCTTTTCAAGATAATTTTTATTTCTAATTGGGTGAATAGTGATGAGATATTGGGTGCCACATTATTTTTAAATTTATTTAATTCTTTATTGTACAAAAAGTACAAAAGGTGGACTTAATGACTTAATTAACTAGGGGCATTCTCTACCAGTCAACCACACATGGTAGACAAGAAGAGGGGTGTAGGTGTGCATCAAAAAGGTATAGAGAGGGAAAGAGACAAAATTATTAATTAGAAAGAAATCATTTTACTGACACAACTGGACACAACAACAAAAAAATAAAGATTTGTCCCAGTACACATACTAAGCAAAACAATTATTTACCTGACTAAATAAATGTTGCAGCTAAGAAGGTCTGTACATATTGCTGCCATGTACAGTAATGTCGGAATAGGTCTGGACTCAACAAGATGCTGCTCCCCAGCGCTGATTTTCACAGAGTGCGTCTCCCCTGGGCGACACACTCTATGCAAAACTGTATATGTTCTTAATAATTAATTAAATAAAAAAGTAAGTAAAATATAAAATGATAAATAATATGCATAATTTTACCAACTAGATAAGATGTATGTAGTATAAAATAATGAGGGATGCAAGTATAAATTTTAACAACTGTTACTAGATTTAGACAATAATAGCGGCATTTAGCCCCCCATCGTATATATTCTCTCAATGTCTTCAATGCAAAATTAATACATTGTTGTTTGAACAGCATGTGCGATGTTAGTTATTTGTGATGTGATTGATCTGTTTCTGGTAGGTACCCGCGATACAGATCTTTAAACTAAGTGCAAGACTGTGAGTTTCTAAGTGTTTGTTTTTTAATGTCAATCGTAACACAGTGCATGCCTTAATTAAGGCTGGTGCATACAAAACTCATTTTGCCCTTTTGCTTGCGTAACGTAAACAGAAATTAAAACCGCAGAACGTAACGTATGAACTGTCTGTTGCGCGAGAATGCACTGCTTATTATATTTTTCATTTTGCTGTTTGTTCATTAAAATATGTAAGTATGTGAACCAAGGTATGTTTTTATACAACTGGAAAACTGACGCCTCTTTTATAGTTTGTTTAAAGTGTCACACTGGCTTTTTTAATGCCACAATAAGTTCAATCTTTTATCTTTTTATCTTTTGACGCACTTGATATAATTCGGTGCGGTTAAAAATTGAAAAAAAATGTTTAATTTGTTTAATTTTTTTTTCATATACATCATAGTAATATTATAAAGGCGAAAGTTTGTGAGTATGTTTGTATGTTTGTTAATTCTTCACGCTCAAACGGCTAGACCAATTTTGTTGAAATTTGTTTTATCCCGGAATTCCCGCGGGTCCGGGACTTACGCGGGCAAAACCGCGGGGCGCAGCTAGTAAGTAATTAAAATATAAGTAAAAATATAATATTTTTATTTCTGATTTTCTAAGTTTTAATGTGTTTATTAAATAGAAACTCTTTTACACTCAGAGCATTGCACATACAACAAAACGTAAAGGTATTTAGGCGAGGAAAAAGTGTGCTTTTGGAATCAATCTCAGTATCCGCAAAGTCGAAGTCTAGCAGTTGAATTTAAACGACAACTTTGTTATAACAAGTAAAATACAAATGATCCGCTAACTTGACACTAATATCTCGGTAGCTAATAGCACAATTAGTGAAAAAAAAGGTTATAATGACCGACTATGATATTACTAAAAGCTCTATCATAGGTAATTACATCAAACGAAAGATAAAAACGAACGTCTTAGCATTGCGACATTGTAAAATTATGTTTAGTTTCTTTCCAGTCTTCACAATTGAAACAGTTTAAACAGGTACTAAAGAGGTAGAAGGTTGAACTGTGTACCTCTTTTCACTTATCTTAATCATACAATAATATAGTGACAAATTTAGAAAGGAAAAATTATCGCTTGAGGCGGGATTTGAACCCGCGGCCATAGGGTCTCATGCCCTATTGCTCTAACCGCTGAGCTACTCAAGCTTGAGTAGGATTGAGTAGCTCAGCGGTTAGAGCAATAGGGCATGAGACCCTATGGCCGCGGGTTCAAATCCCGCCTCAAGCGATAATTTTTCCTTTCTAAATTTATCACTATAGCTCTGCCTAGCATGGCTAATGCTATATAAATAAAATCCATACAATAATATCTAACAATAATTGAGTCCAAAAACAACATTTGAAATTAAATGCTTCAAAATGGGAAAATGTCCTTCGCTCTTATTTCCATTTTAATTTCGAAATACACTTGTCTCTACAGACAAAAGCAGTGGCTTACACAAAGAGAAAAATGTAAATCGGACACCGCATCTGTGTATCTCGATGGAAATAAATCAAAAAGAATCGTATTAACATGTCTGGTCTGTGTCTGAACGTCAAAATATGATACGCCGAAAAACACGAGTCGAAAACGAAAATGCTGGCGCTAACTTGTAATATTTTCTTAAATTTTCACTTGTGGCTGGGCTTGGCCGACCGCTGTCGACGGAATGATGTTGCATTATGCATTTTACTAACGAACGCGTGCCACGGACGACGACCGCGTACAGAAAATTTGAATAGAGAACGTTAACTGAGCAAAACTTTCCAAGCTTACTTAG
This sequence comes from Lomographa bimaculata, assembly GCA_948107665.1. NCBI lineage: Eukaryota > Metazoa > Arthropoda > Insecta > Lepidoptera > Geometridae > Lomographa > Lomographa bimaculata. The sequence goes on from OX403592.1 coordinate 7,193,439, forward strand.
GAAGCTTTTAAAAGAAACAGAAGTAGTTAGCAAACTTTCGTGCTGACGATACCGGTATGGTTTTCTGGACTTCGTCGGCTCTATTTATTATGCCCTTAATCAAACGGCGAAGCGTTTATTATCAGTTAGTAGCTCCATCAAAAATATTACGTTTTTATAAGCTTTTATTTAGTTTCACCTGTCCCGATGTTTGTCATCAAATCTTGCAAATTAAATTTGATCCACTTTCCGGTTACCGATTGAGCTGAAATTTTATATACATGTGTAAATTGCATGACAATGCAATATTATAATGACATGGTGCTGATCTGATGATGGAGCTGGAAGGTGGCCAAAGGAACTTCGCAATGAAACGACACAACCTCATGTTAAGTTTGGGCTCATTTGAATCGTCTTGGCGAGTAGTTTGTCTTTTAATTGTAATCAGGTTATGATGATGGAGCTGGAAGGTCATAGGAACTCTGTAATGAAACGACGCAACCCCATCGAGTTTCGGCTCGTTTGATTCGTCTTGACAAGTTCTCTGTTTATATAACTTTTAGTCCTCTTTATTTACAACTTGTAAAAGCTTGATTTTATAAAACTTTTTAAAGTATGACTTGTTTTTACTGCTCGTTGGCTTTGTGGAGAAAACTTGTGTTTCATAAACACAAGTTTTCTCCACAAAGAAAATTCGTGTTTCTGGTTCTGGTTGTGATTGTGTGTGTGATGTGAATGTTTTCGGCACCCACGAAACAAGTCATCGAACTTAGTTTGGGGCCGGAGTGTGAAAGCATTTATGCTTTTTGTTATGTTATTAAACTCTAGCCTTATTTCCTAAACTATGCTTGTAAGAGTTGTAAGTATTTTGTTCTAAGTTAAACGCAGAGAAATGCACAACGAATACAGTGAAGATACTTTTTTCATTTTCCTAATATGTGAAAACTAATTTATACAGGAACGCTGCCTAGTGGTAGTAAGCTTGAGCACTTGAGTTACCTATAAGCTCAATACCTTGCAGGTGATTGAGATTTTTGTTGTATAGATGTATATAGATAGCACCTAATTTTATAACTTAATTAACTGATTAACTGAATAGACATTTTGGGGTCCTTAATTCACAAAGTAAAGGTACCACCAAACCACCAATTTATTATGTTTCAACAGTTGAAGTTGATCATTTAAGTATTTACACTATAATGTCTGTGAAAATTTATAACATAAATTAAACTAGCGACCCGCCCCGGTTTCGCACGGGTGTAATTTGGACAAAATAAATTAAGAAATGGTTACCGTGAATTCATCGTAACAGATAGAGATACGAGTATGCTATCGCAGAGAGAGCAATTGTTTGATACATTTATTCAATTTAGATTTTCATTGAAATAAAAATAAATTTGAGTTTTCTTTAGGATTTAAGAAGTACTATAATTCTCTACTGTATAATTTTTATGTGTCTCATAAGATTTAGCCTCTGTAATTTTTCAACCACTTGGTTTCAAAACATTGCTTTTTCTACTTACATATAAACTTAACTAAGTTGTATTATATATATATTGCTAGAATGAGATAGGAGATTTTCGACAATAGCTGTTGGAAGATGATTTGATGTCTGATGACGACAGATTTTCACGAAAAGCGCAGCTCAGTAGCATGAAAACGCAATGACACGATACTCGTGACACAGAAAACAAACAGCTATGCCTACCTTAAAAGTAACAATAAACACAAACGCTTTCACACTCACAGCCTCATACTAAATTCGATGACTTGTGTCGTGGGAGAAACACAAATTTTTCTTGGAGAGAAAACTTGTGTTCCCGCCGGGAATCGAACCCGATACCCCTGTTTAGAAGGCGAACGCTTACCCAACTAAGCCAATGGACAGTTCAAAATGGTTTTATATTCTGCTTTCAATAGTAAAATAAAAATATATTTCCTTTTTTTTATGGATTTGGCGCACATGTTAACATGTGAGAATTTAAAGTTATTACATCTTCGGTTTAGAAGCTATAAATCTGAAACAAACAAATTATACTGAAGCATCAAAGTGGATTACTCACTTCGCTTGGCCAATAATTTATTATCATAGACTGAACCCTACATAACACGTGATGTTGTAGAGTTGGCCCCTAGAGTTATATGTGTAAATGTAAAAGGGATTACGTCTATTTTTGCATAACGTGTTTTAATTCTGTCTGACGAGCCTTATTAGAGCACATGCTAAAAATATAATCCGTAATTTTTTGGGCCGCCATCATCGAATTCGGTGAGAATAATAATTCTTTGTTATGATAATAAAATCTATTTAATATGAATATGGATTTATTTATATTTTTCTAAACTCAAAACACCAATCTTCTTTACGGTATCGATCACCAGTCATGATCTGTTGCAGATACCATCAAGTCATTCAAATATAATTGAAACGCAAGCAAAGCTTAAAAAACTGACTTCATGGTTTATATTTTGATTTTGGCTTGACCGATTTTGATAACATTTATATGGGACAACCTTCGAAGTATACTCAAACAAACAAAAAAAATCATCAAAATCGATTCATAATTGGCGGAGATATCGCGTAACATACATACAAAAAAAAGATGCAGTCGAATTGAGAACCTCCTTTCTTAGTCTTTTTTTAAATTGATGAAACTTTACAAGTCAAACATTTTAATTTTTTTATTTGTGAAACCACGTCTGTGTTACTTTCTTTTTTATTTGTGGAACCACGTCTGTGTTTTAATCAAAGAATTAAAAAAATATTACGTAAATTTGGCTAAAAATCTCTAAATATTCAGTGTAAGTACATAATACAAACTCACACTACAAATACGTAACCTCACGGGGGGAAAAATTGGGACCACTAGACTACTAACGTTCTCAGAAACATATTTTCTAGTCAGAATTACAGTTACCACGTTCTCTTTACAAAATAAACCAGTTATTACCAAATAATTTTGTGTTTGTTACTAAGTAATTATAGTTGTTACATATAGCCCTAGAATGTCAGTAAAGCAACGAGACATTTTTCTCAGTGCTTTTTTAACCTAATAATAAAACTGTTCGCAGCTGTTCCTTAATAGATAGAAAAGATAATGATCGCAATAAAAATAGCGTTTCGTCTAATTTTAGAAAATTGCTGTTTTTTCTAATGAAGAAGATGTGGACAGATATGTCTTCTAACACAACTCTCCACTTTGCTAATGTAACTCGTAAAGCCAGCTAATACAAGCCTAGACAGGCATGTGTTACAATACAAGCCAAACATCGCATATCAGACTAAAATTATATACCACCCATTCCGCTCACTAAATGAGTAGGTTTATTGGATTAAGTCCAGAAAGCTTTGCCCTTAATTGGGGCTTTCGTACAAATAACTTTTCTGTTTTCTCAAACTCGGACAGCTCTTAAATAATGCTCTTAATTAAATTTGTGCACGAAATGAATAGTACATAGATCCCGTTTATTCTGTTATGGTAGTTTACAACTCGTCGCTGGTGTTACGAATTTATTCTGTTAATTATCAGATTGGGGAGTCTTGTTCCTGTTTGTTTAAGACTTTGTCAAAACAAGAGGCAAGCTGCTTTTATTTGTTGATCAATTACAAGAGATCTTCTTTTCAACAGACTTCAAAAAAGGACGTTCTCAATTCAGCTATATTTTTATTTTGTATTTATGTTACGCGATAATTCCGCCTATTATGAATAGATTTTGATGATTTTTTTTATAAATCGATAGATAGGTGGTCTCATATATTTTTTTTGAAATCGATCGTGTTAAAACCAAAATATAAGCGCTGAAGTCGGTTTTTTTAAGCTTTGCTTGTTTTTAAATGAGTGAAGATAACATAATAATAATTACAGTTCATTTCTCAGAAACACGTGCAGTTACATATTTACATAACTTTAATATTTTTTTAATATACATATACTAAATTTAAAATTCTGCGTATTAACATATTCTGCTAGATTGGCGTACAAATAGTAAAATGGCTTTTTAATGCTATATATAGATTTTTATAAGTATTGCAAAGCTTTATTAATTATCAGTGCTATGCAATATTATGTAATTTTTAAGTACTAATAAAATTTAATTTATTCATTTATTGAAATATATAGGTAATAGTAACAAACAGGTGTTTTCATAAGTACAGTTCTTTTTAAACTACAGGGTCATTTTAAAAAAAGTAGCTTATGTGTATGATATGATTATTATATGTACTTTTCAAATTGCATCCAAATTCGTTCAGCCGCTAAGGCGTGAAGAGAAAACATACATTACACTTACACACAAACTTTCCAATATATTTGTATGATAAATGTTATTAAATACTGGTCCGTATTAGACGCAACGTTATATTCCAATTCATAGAGGCAATGCCGTGAGCATAATGGAAACTCTACCCACTAGTGTGAACTTAAGCACTTGAGTTTCGTATAAGCATATTATAACTACGTAAATAAATAAAGTACCATCGAAACAATAGCGTTCCAGATAAGTCTTGTACTGGAATGAAGAGCCATTCAATTGCCTGAGGAATTACTGGCATCCTTTGGCCAATGAAGATTGACGCGCGTCGCTGGCAACAACCTAAGACAATGGGATAATTATTAGGAACGGCGACTCTATTATCCAAAGTTCACATAGATCTAAGTGGAGTAGATAAATAGATATAGTTAATATCTGGTGTAGGTTAATACAATTGTTTTTTGCGTTTTCGTAACTATATATGTATAATAATATGTAAATTTATAAATCTTCTGCACTGTTCTTGGTGACTGTACTAAATAAGTTTCTTATGGAGCGAAGTAGAATAAATGTACTAGCTTATATTATTTTAATTATTCGTCAGACTAAGTGCTCGTGGAGTGAAGTCCACTATTTCGTGGAGCGCAGTGGCATAACCCATAAATTTATAGATAACGTATACACATTTTAACCTTTTTATACCAACTTATTACATGGTCGCTCAATTTAATGCTATATTATGTATATTATTTTAATTATAAAACATAAATTTATCATAAAGAGACACAATGTCGTTTCAAACGCTGATAAACGAATGAGCAGATGTATGCCGCTGGCCTATAAAAATATTTCTCAATCTATTTTATCAGCGGAACTGATTATTTATGTATGTGCAATTCAATATAAGTTTAGCCGAAAAATATAAAATTTTAAAATGCAAAATGAAGCTAGTTTTTCATCAATAATAATCACCTGATTTTAAGAGCTCAAATAAAATACAGGGTAGGCCTTGTTTAGGGCCTATAGAGAATTATAATTTATACTATAATACTAACAACATGTTTTGTATTATTAATATTTTGTATTTCTTTTTAATGCGAAATCGGCAAGCATTTTACCACTATCTCACCTGATGGAAAGTGATGATGCGCCCGTAGATGAGACATGCTTGCCTAGAAGATGCCTATTCACTCTCGATTTCAATATATTGTTTTACCACATGCATTATTTTACTGAGAATTAGACATTATAATATTATTAAAATATTTCGAGTCTTCGACGCGATCTCGCGGTGTAAACTAATCCCAAAGAAGAGCATTGTACATGCTCGAAACCTATATCGACAATATCGTCAAATGACGTGAGTGGTTTTAATAATATCACTTGTATTATCTTAAATGTTACCTGGAATAAAAATATGATAATGATGGAAAGTAATGATGCGAGCGTGGATGTGCCGTGCAAGTCTATAAGATATAACATACTAGCCATGCCCCGCGGCTTCACCCGCTATTATCAAGTTAAAAAGTAGCCTATGTGTTAATTCTAAGTATAATCTATGTACATTCCAAATTTCATCCAAATCCGTTCTTCCGTTAAAGCGTGAAGAGGGAACCAACGTACTTACATACTTACACACAAAATTTCGGATTTATAATATTAGTAGGATTATATTAACACTAGACTTTAATAATATATCATTATAACGTTCGGAGAATTAACAAAGTTGCAAGCAATGAGATCTATTCCTTCGCTGTACGGATGAAAACCTATGTAAACTGGAAGAAAATACTTTGTAGCATTCAGTTAGCCTTTGTAACTTCAATTTTGTTTGTACAAAAATTAAATATAAATATATATGTATTATTATTTTCCATTTCTTTACTGTGTACAGTTAAGAATTAAGCAGGCGTTTTTTTATATAACTATACCACGGGTACGCAACCAACATTATCTGTAGATTTTATCTGTTGTCTGTTATTGCTCAGAGCATGTTATTTGTATAAAAAAAAAAAATTGAAAGGAAAATCGAGTAAAATTGATCTGTATCTTTACGGGATCATAAATTTTCGAATTTATGTTCTTTTGTGGGATTGATGACATCGTAACATCGAATTTGTGAACATTTAAGTTGTTATCACCTATAGATAACAGTTGCTATATAGAAACAGATCGGATAGACTAAGATTTTGGGTTTATGGTGATGGTGACAAATCAAATATCTTTTAAGAAACTCAACACAAAATTTGTGATTTTTCGAGTATTCATGTGTAATCATAGTGGATTATTAACTATGAATAGTTCGTAAACGTGTACGAGTGTAGGCTAATTATAAAAAGTAGAAAAACGTGTTTTTCATTTTCGCTCCAAAACTCCAATAGAAGTTCTAGTAAAGTCTCTACCACTTTACTAATAGGAAATTACTTGACTAGGATTATGGCTTGACTTCTTTTACTTGACTCTGACTTATGGCTAGAACTATATTTATGGAATACTCAATTATACCTAAAAATATTCATCATTTGACACTTCACGAAGATTGCGGATCCTAATAAAAAAATTAAATCAAACTTTATTAGGTGGAATCATCGAGATAAGAGACAACCCTACGGTTTTATTACATTACCTGAAAAATCCTTGGGTAAAGTTTATTAAGAGAATACCACTATCCGTTGCTCAATACCAATTAAGTCTTCACTGTTTCATGTGATGACGTTAGGGGTTTGGCTTGAATAGTAATTCATCATTTAATCGGCGTCATCGAGATAGGAGACAACCCTACAGTTTGTAATAGCTACAGCATCCTTGATCGGCGGCTTTTCCGGTGAAACGATCGTTATGTCCTTACCCGGAGTTTGGTAAACTCTGATTTATTTGTTGTAATTGATTAGGCAGTAATTTGACCTCCATCTTACCAGATGGAAAGCGACGATGCGGTCGTCGGTATGACGGAAGCTTGCCTAGAAAATACCTGTTTACTCTTGACTCGAAGATGGCTAAATTATATATACCTACTGGGCAACAAGAACGAAGGCAGGGTGTTCCATTCATTTGAGGTACGCAAAATAAAAGTTGTGGCAAACGCTTAGCTCGAATTTGAAATATGTCCACCATAAAATGAGGTCTTGTATTAGTACGGTTTGTTGTCGATGGCGAAAAGGTCCTGGGGGACTTTAATCATGCAGTTCTGTCGCACAATCTCCGAAATGTATATGTAAACAACCACACAACTTGATTTACATTAACAATACATTAGATAGATGTGATTGACATTTCACGCTTGCTTTAATCACAGTAAAGATATGTACTGTCGCTGTGTGATTAGATATTAATTGGTAATTGAAATTTTGGTTGAGTGCCTGAAACTAGGTTAACTGAATATATCGATTAATAAACTAACTTTCACGAGATACGCGTAATTATATTGGTTAGTTAGAGCTTTAATTGAAGTATCTAACTATGCGTTACTGGATTATTAATACGAAATATATCGACGTTGGGAAAACATTTTACATAATTATAATTTTACGCGGCCCATGATGTTATTAAAATTGGGTAGATACGTGATGTATTTTTTTTAGATTCTTATAAAAGTTACCAATTAACTAAAAACAAAAATGTATGCATATTTTACGTATACATATTTTGACCTTTAGCCACTCAATAAAAATTGAATAACAATAGACCTTAAAAGAGTGGTTTTGTATAAAATACCCGCACATTTGCCGGGTTAAACATTTCATTCGTTATAAATATAAACGCATTCAAATTCACTCTCATAACCCCGTCACACACACGGTTACATCCAGAACCAGTAACATAAATAAGAAAAAAATTTTCCCATCGGGTATCAAACCCAATACTTGCTGCTTAGTGGGCAGACGCGCAACTACGCCAGCGGGCAGATCGATAACAGTTCGACAGTGTAATACTTGTATAAAACAGCGTGAGTTAGAACTTTAAGCTCTTAACTCTACAAATAAGATTCCTAAATGAAATTGTAAAATAATCCGAAGAGAGCGTATTGCCATGTGTTCCGCGTCCAAGTCTTATTTCGAAATACCAGTTGCATTCTGCTATCCTACTTCCTAAGAAGATTTATCGAGTCTTAACAAAACGAAAACAAATTAAAACGGGTTAGCGAAAGAAGCACATAAATCTTTTAGGTAAATAGAGAAACTTTTTCGCCTGACTGACCTTTGTAAGTAAGGCGTAAGCATTTCTATTTCATGGCTCACTGGAATCACTAAGACGCTGAAGACATTAATAGTAAAAGTAAGCTCACTTGGAAATAAAAAACAGACAAAATAGCTTTTAAAAATACACGTGAGCAAACTAGACTAATTTCCATCAGCAGTACGAAATCCTTAAAGACAAAAGCAACAAAAAATAAATTAAACACTGATATACACCTAAAAATATTAATTATAAACCATAAATTTATATAAACCTAAAAACATCGAATAAACAAAACGAGAATTTTAAAAATAACACCCTAAGACTACTAATACATAATGGCTTCTTATAGTCTAAATCAATGACACCTGTAGGCCGTATACTTTTGATTGATATCGATTGTAAAATAAGTAATCGAGTAATTAACAAGAAGTCAATATTTACGCTATCTTATTCACCAATACCTACCCATTAGATAGGTTTCAAATGGTCTTAACTCTACTGTCAATGTCAGTCTACCTAATACAGTCAGAAACACTGTATTCAATTTTAATATGACATAAGGGATCCTCTTATGTCAAGCTTTTAAGTATTTTTCCGAACCTACGGGCTTATTAACGAAACAGTTCACGATGGTTCTTACATAATTGCAAAGTAGTCGAAGTGTTTGATGTCATTTCCAACGCAAATATTAGTTTCCATCCTGTGGTTAATAAGCTGTTACAAAGAGAATGAGAAAAAGCTTGAATGTGGGGAAACGCCTTGCGCAACAAACTCTAGTAATTGAGTGCGCCGAGCCCGGATGTTTGTATAGCTGGAAGAAGTTTTTATCAGCACCGATTGGCGCTCCCCGTAGTGTCGCGCTAACTGCACCCCATATTCCTACTTAGAATGTATATCTCTACAATCTGTGATCGTAAATGAATCCTATTACAACATCCAGTGGGCGCATATTCGCATACTAACTTGTCAAGAGCACCTACGGCACCTACAATGTTATTTTGCACCGTGTTTACTCTTAATAGGTACAATATACTAGTAATATTGTTATACGGACACGATTTCGCTTTGACGTGCTTATGAGGCCATAATGAAGGTGTTTGAAAATATCTATTTTTTTATTTAATACACATTTCACGCGTCATCGGCTACTAATATAGGTATACTTATTGATAAATATGTATAGCTCCATACATATAAACTATATACCTAAATCATGACTTTTTTTTTTGCTGTTTAACGCTACTACTTCTTTCATATTTATTTTATTATCTAAACTAAATGTATCCTACACATTAGAACAAAGTTTACTAACGTGCATGATATTTTCAACATTTATTATGAAGGACGTTTTCGATATCCGTGACTTAGTGCGGGACTGTGAAAGCAAAAGATCGGAATTATTGTGAACTATAATTTTATTTATCGCATTAAGGAGTACCCATAGTGTGTGCCTTATTAGTACCTTGAAGCTAGGGTTGGGTAGCTCAGTGGTTAGAGCAATAGGGCTGACACTTCCAGCTCTAAACGATATCTTTGTTTTATAAATTTGCTTCTTTAGTTTATACAGGTACACCGTGATAATTTGCATTTGTGTTTCTTTAGCATTAGCCATAGAACAAAAAAAATTATAAAACTTATGCAGATTTTGACCTATTAAATTAAAATTATTTAAACGCAAGCAAAGCTTAAAAAAAAAGTTTAAAAACCGACATTACCGCTTTATCTTCGGAACTTTGATCAGATAAGATGTACTAAACACGTGTTATTGACGATATTTCAAGAACTACTGATCAGGTCTTGATCAAATTTAAATGGGACTAATTGGAAAGCAACATCTATCAAACAAAAAAAAAACGAAATCAGTTCACGTGGAAAGAAGTTGTGTGTGTTACCACACATAAAAACAAAATACAGCTGAATTGAGTACCTCATCCTTTTTTGTGAAATTTATAAAACTCATGCAGATTTTGACCTATTAAATTAAAATTATTTGAACGCAAGCAAAGCTTAAAAAAAAGTAAAAAAAACCGACTTAACCGCTTTATCTTCGGAACTTTGATCAGATTAGATGTACTAAACACGAATTATTGACGATATTTCAAGAACTACTGATCAGTTCTTGATCAAATTTAAATGGAACTAATTGGAAAGCAACATCTATCAAACAAAAAAAAAAAATCGAAATCAGTTCACGTGGAAAGAAGTTAGGTAACACACATAAAAAAATACAGTTGACTTGAATACCTCATCCTTTTTTGTGAAGTCGGTAGATTAAAACGGGAATTAGCGTGACTTACGCGTTGTCGATGTCTAGATTGACAATTGTTTCGTCTAATTCCCGTTTTAATTTTATTTTAATAGTTCAGAATGTGCGTGAGTATTTAGTTATATGACTAATGCTAAAGAAACACAAATGCAAATTATCACGGTGTACCTGTATGTATCTACATAAATTAATTTAATCTGATATTTTATCAACCCTAAAGCAAAGAGATAAACCGTATTTTGTACAAATGATTAAATCCCCAGGCTTTTACGGGTTAACTCAATAAAATTCATTTTGAACGAAGTGGAAGGCTGTAAGTAGTTTGGTACGCACTAAAAGCTTTCCAAATGTAAGTCCCGAATGAGCAACACACTTGGACTATTCAATTATACTGTAATGTACTTGGACTTGAGTTTGAACAATTTGAACAAATTGTATCTTATTTACATTGCATTTAAAGGAATTTATCCCGTATAAAGCTATGCCACGGTCTTACAATAAAATCAAATCTAATACCTTTAAACAAGCAATAATATAATCTGAATCTCGGAAACGGCTTCAACGATTTTCATGAAATTTAGTATGCAGGGGGTTTCGGGGGCGATAAATCGATCTAGCTAGGTTTAATTTTTATAAAAACTCGTTTTAACGAGCAAAGCTTGGTCATCCAGGTACGAAGTTATAATCATTTACACTTGATGCCTTGCCCCGCGGATTCACCCGCGTTTATCCTAGATATAACTTAGTCAATCATAAAGAAAAGAAAACAAAGTAACATACTTACACACGTTCAGATTTATAATATTAGTATGATTAAACAAACGCATGCCACTCACAGCCCCACACTAAGTTCAAAGACTTGTATCGTGGGTGCCGGAAACATTCACATCACACGCACATTACACCTAGACAAATATCCCTAGGGAAGGAATGTTTGCTCCTGCCGGGAATCGAACCCAGGACCCACGGCGCAGAGGGCGGAGACCTGTCCACTGCGCCAATTGGGTCGTCAAATTAAATTAGAAATTTAAAATGTGCGTGAGTTTTGATAAAATTACTTTTACTTAAATTACTACTTATTACTTTTTTACCAGGTTTGTTTTGCTTTAACTTGCAATGTTTGTATGTATATTCGGGTCAAATTTTGCCGCTGAATTTTAAAGCAGTTATCTTTAACCGATTGAGACAATATTTTGCATACAAGTTTGGGTGACAAAGCATAATCAAATGACTTCATTCTAAATCCAATAATAAAGGCGGTCGGCCCAAGATGAACTATACCAATATTAAAGATTAAAATTGTGAGTAGGTATGTTATTCATACACTAGATAGATTTAGATGAAAGCAGCATAAAACTGGGCACGATACCCGATTTTTTAAGTATTTGTAGTCAACTAGCTCCTATATCAATGTTAGAATTGAAATCACTATAATGTGGTTTGTCTAAACTCTACACTACCCACAACTCTTCTATAGTTTAACTATAGACTCTAGATCTTAGAATAATATAAACCTATAATAATTATTTAACAAGTGAAGCCGCGAGTTACAACTAAGGCACGTTTTCCAGACAACAGTACACACACCAGACTCGCAATAAGACACAATCGCAATAAAATACAACAGAACTCGTATCCGTATTTGCTAACTAATATAAAAACGTTTAAAATTAAATCTTATAGGTAAATGCCGTGAATAATATAACTCTCTAGACATATTTGGTAAGCGAGATCTCAAGCGTGTTTCCTGCTTTTCCTTATTTCCCCAGGGATAAGTCAACTTATAGAGGACATAAGTTGAACCGATACTAAAGAAAGTTGTGCCGTGTTTTCACGAACTATTTCTAAAATACTACTAATCTATGATATGAATATGAGATTATTTGATGTACACACTAAATATTAATGTCTTTTATACTAGCACCATATCTAATGTTTATTATTATTATCTGAGAAAGATTCTTTACGATTTAAATTGTCGTTAAATTTCTTATTTTTTTTTATATTCAATCTGTGAGACTTCAAGTCACGAGTAAATTGGCATTTTCCAAACATACGTTTCCCAACGTCGCGTCGGCGTCGACCGCACCAAAAGAAATAGTAGTGAAAAATGGTTTTTCATAAATAAATAAGTAGAAGAAGATCTTATAGTAAATATTAAATATTCTTATCTTTCAATAAATCAAAACATGGTGTTCCAAAATTTAAGTTTCAAAGACTTTCAATTATATATAAAATTAAATAATACCACATCGTATAAAAATACCAATAACGCGTCTTGGTAAATTGGATAATCAAACTAAAACGAACTTAGATTTTTGATCTTTTTTTATTTAATAATTTAGGGATCAATTTATGAAAATTCCTCCGGAAAACGCCTGCATCGATTTTCACCGAACATATCGTCACATTTTCGATCAAGTCACCTAATAAACAAAAACAAACTAAATCAAAATCGGTCTAGCCATTTGGGAGCTACCTGTTGAACTTATAACGACCATTATTTAACGTCGGGGGTTAAAAATAACACGCGGATACATATAAACGCACCTTGATATGGATTTATTGGATAAATAATCAGTAATAGACATGATTTATTAAGATAATTTAGATTTTTGTTTATGTTTGTTCATTATTTTTGAGATCAAAAACAACAGTTGCCAGGGTATTAGTTAAAAGTTATTGTAAATTATATTTAGTATTAAATTACTTCTCAAGAATTGTTAATGTTCCCATAATATTTTTTTTTCATCATTAGCACGAGTTAAAATGTTCAAATTCTAAATATTTTAGTTAATATTGATATCTGATTTTGAAAAAGAAGATTATCTTCTACCTAGGCCACATCGAATTTCATCGTGCTTTTACTCAAGCCCGTACTTGTAAAATTCGATGCTGCTGCCATCTATCGGCAGTTTGACTCACTAAACCTCATTTCTTCTAGGCAAGCATGCTCCATCTTCGACCACATCGGCACTTTCCATCAGGTGAGATAGTGGTCAAATGCTTGCCTATAGAGAAAAATAAATAAATTGGTTTTTTGTAAATTCTTACTACATACTAGAAACTGAACTTATCAACGCCAAATGCCATATCTCTAAAATGACTAAGTGGTTGAGCACGGAGAATTAGAGATCCCAGACGCGGGTTCGAGTCCGTTTTAAACAAAAACATTTCCTTCCTTATTTCTAAAAATTAATCATTTTTGGTATCAAAGGTTAAAATTCAATTTCTAATATCGTATAACAACTCAATAGGAAACAAAAACTCAATATATTTTTTATGATTGGTTTGTGTAGGCGCGGCCTTAAAAGACAATCGAGAAAGGAAACTCCTACCATTATTTATTCAAATTGTGTGATAGATATGAAGTAAAGAAGAAGTAAAAGTAAGGTAATAAAGTAAGGAAATACCTCTTCCGATATACAGGGTCATTTGTTAAATCACACTAATATTATAAAGGCGAAAGTTTGTGTGTGTGTATGTTTAGTACTTCTTCACGTTAAAACGGTGGGACCAATTTTGATGAAATTTGGTGTGTAGGTAGCTGACACCTGGATTAACACATAAGCTTTTTATCTCTGAATTTCCCCGGGTCCGGGACTTGCGTGGGTAAAACCGCGAGGCGTAGCTAGTACAACAATATACCAAAAATCTGTCAGACTCTGATTCTTGTTCCTTAACTAATTTTGTTCTACAACTCTGAATGCTATGTTTTCCCTAATAATTAATGATATACTCTATACAACTATCATTTAATAGTTGTTACTCTGAACGGTAAGAACTGCATCGCCGCCTTGCGCCCCGATACTATATGCACCCTCAGACTTAACAGAGAAAAAAAAAATAGTTTTTAAAATGTATGTGAAAATCATAATACAGAATTTGCACCGTACCACGAAAGACATTCTTCTTAACCGTTGGAAATTAGTCTTAAGGGACAGGGCGCGCACCTTGGACGTTTTTTATATCATAAAAAACGTCCGAGGTGCGCGCCCTGTGCTACCGTCATAAGGAAAAAGACGTAACTTATATTGTTGTCAAAATTGAGTTATATACATCAGAAATGTCTTTGCTATTTAGTATATGGTAAGACTTGAAGCAGATGCGTTTAAATTGAAAGTAAGAATTAATTTTGTTGCGTTTGAATATTTTAAAATAAATAAATAATAGTAGATGCGTCTATTTTTCCTAATTCCGATAAAGCACATTTTGACAAAAGACAGTTACTGCTTTTTTCATTATGACGGTAGTATACAAACGGGTAGAGGAGTCGCGAATAAAAAATCATTTCAATGGATATTAAATGAAAGTCGTCCTAACTGTATTTTATATGCTAGATAAGCAAACGTTTTACTCCTATCTCACGCGATGATATGTGAAAATATTATTACAAATTATAACACTTTTATGGTATACATATATATTTTTAACTAGGTATAAATATATTTTTTAAGAGAAATATCTCTTTTTATGTACATGCGAAAGTGTGTGAGTGTGTGTGCGTGAATATGTTTGTTTTGTCTTTCCGCCATAACGAATGCACGAATTTGGATGAAATTTGGAACATTCAAATATAAGTTATGGCTAATTTTTAACTTGCTAGCCGCGGTTATCTGATAGTATCTGATAGTATACACATATATATTGGCAAAAACGATTCCTCACTCTAAACATTAAACAAAATGGAAGTAAAAGTAAGAAGCAATGATATTTGATAGAATAACATTTCGAAACAGAGAAGTTGAATCTGTGAGTAAATGACATGATGAACTTTTTATTAGCCGCCGGCAAGCGCTCATCCGAAAGAGCACGGAAAATAACCCGTTTTTTGCATTTATAAATAGAACGTAAAAAAAAATACGTTTTCTTGTTTATTTTAAAGGCTATGTCTTCTATATGAACATTTGACTTTTAATTTACTTCCCAAGAAAATATGGTATTAACAGTTTTTAGTTCTGAGATTCTTAACTCGTTAACATTCAGGCACCTGCTTCTGACGTTAAGTATTTTACTTCAGCACGATTTTACAGCATTTTTGAATAGCTGTGTAATTGAAACTCACTGGTATGCAAGTAGAATAGCAATCGCAGCGTGTTTTTTAAATATCTTTAAAAAATTGGAGACCGGACGTTATAATTAACAAGCTTGTTTACTTCCTAAAATACTTTTAATGGGTCTTATAAGCACTTATGACTAGATACATATTGTTTCCTAATTATTTCGTTAGTACTAAACAATTTACTATCTACAGACCTCTATAGATTTCTTCATAGTATCACCGATCATAAATTTTAATGTCAAATCTAGCTGTGCTGACCTAGAAATTGATGTTTCTGTACATCAATATCATAATTTGCATGCAGATGTTGACAGTCAATAAAGCGCTTCTACATGACGTGTACAACTTCGTGCATCTGTTGAAGATGAACAGCTATTTCTGTACTGCAAAATCAAAGCAACAAAACGAACTCCGCCACTAGCAATGCACACACGACACCTGTTTAGTGTAAAGCCATCAAAGACTAAATAAACGCAAGCACCGGAAACCCAGAGCAATATAGAGCGGTGAAAGATCATAAGATATTTCAACCTTACGCTTCTAAATAGCACTCGATGGCGATATATTGAAAGACTGCCCTTCCACCGACACCTAACGAAATAAAAATCGGGATATAAACGTTTACGATAGCGGTTCCCCGAAACGCGCTTAGTGAGCTTAGTGTGCATGTCTCGCACATTAGCGGTCGACTTCAAACTAATCAAGAACACGGTCCCGTTCGCCTTACGCGTGTACGATGTTCGTAATTTATTAGCGTTTATTCCCATATAGCAAACTGTAGGGATGCTGTTCTATTACGCAGACTCCGTCGAGATCTGTGCTCCAGTCAGCTACGTGGACGGGAGCGCAGTAGTCGGCCCGTACCGTCGGACCTATCATTCTCTCGAAGTACAAACTCGGCCCGCGATCGCCGCGCCACATTTGAATACGGTGTTTATTCATAAGTTCTTCCGCCGTTGATTGGATAACTGGGATTCTGTGTTGAACTATGGAGATTCAGAACACTTGAGAGTTTCGAACAAATTTGCATTTCGGTGAGTACCATAATCTTTTTTGTAAACATCTGTAGTTCAAATTCGATTGGCAAACTATTTCCATAACTTTGAACTTGGCTTAACTAAACACTAAGGTATTTACCTGTTCTTAACGGTAATTAATGGTCGGTTCGTTTGTGGCTTGAGAAACTTTTCCTCCTCTATTTAAACAAACTTTCCTGAAACCAATCCAGCGGACTTTTCGGTTGATTGCTTTTCAATGTTAGGATTGGAGATTAAACGTACTTTTGCAATTAACGATTTTGATTAAATCTTATGATGTTGTTGTTAGGTTCTCAGCTTCCAATTATTTATTTAAATCACACAATTTATAGACGATTTCGTTGATTTAGTATCAACGTATAAAAATAAGATACAATTGAAATGAAAATACATATTTTAGAATTTAGAAATATATAATAATATATACTGATTATATATGTTGATTCTATTTAGATGGTAATCTAGGTGAAAGGAGGATTTTATTTTAACCTGAAAAATTTAAATCTGTGTTGTTAAAACTGATTGGGCAAAGATTAAGCGTAGTGAAACTTTGATACATTTGTTACTTTATAAGATTATGTTAAATTACTCTACGCATTTTAGGTATTTTACGGGGACTATTTAGTAATCATTTAAAATAAAAAAATGAATACAAATTACTTGCAATTAGCAAAAATTTTTATAAGCTGTATCAATATATAGAAACAAATAATTAAATTGCATTTATCATAGCAATATATATTATGAAAATATATTTATCAAGGTTTATATTTTATTTGGAATTTCATGAACTTGTCGGTCTCAACAGCTTTTAAACATTATAACAAAGCTTAGGGCGGCTTTTTACGAAATCCGTTTTATTCCGACCGTCCGTCTGTCAGAGGCATTTAGCAACCAGGCAAACAAGACTAACGCGAGTTATCAGTTTGGGAAGAACTACTAGTTAAGAATACTAGTTAACTACAAATAAAAAAATGAAGCGAGCTATATGGATATATGAAAATATTTGACGACTTATTTTTTTTAATGGTCAATTATCTACGTGCTTATACGCTGATCCAAATAAGTACTAGCATTTTGATCACGCGTCGTCTCAACCAGGCGCTTTGATACATTTATGAAATAGAATGAACTCCCGGTCTTCACAGACTTAGTGTGTCTTCACCAAATGCCTCAAATACCTATCTCTCATTTAAAATGATTTTTTGGGTTTCACTGATTTTTTATGCAACTGATATCTTATAAAATCTTAATTTTATTAGGGTTTATCTATTTTGTAAAACTGAACATATTCCGCTGCGTTTGTTGCTGACAGTATCCTAACAACTCACTCTCTAAATATTTTCCTGAATAATTGTATATTACAAATTAAAACAATTATTTTTTATTTATTAATAAAGGGTGGAGTTCACTAACGTTCTGTTACCTAATTCTTGGAATAGTCTTCAGTGTAATTCACAATTAAAATAAAATTTGGCGATTAAATGTTGCCAATCAATATTTAATCGCCATCTCCAAGTTAAACAACCGGTTTATCCTTAACCAGAGTTTGGTAAACTCGGATCAAATCGAAGACAATTGTATAAGAACTAGTTCAAAATCATTTGCCAAACAACAAACATGGTTTCACTAATAAAGCTAGCTAATACAAATTACTAGCAAGTAGCAAAACTTTTCCATAACACTATTTCTATAATGGTATATAAGCTATGAGGACATACAAGTTTGTACTCCAATTTCACTTTACCAAAGTCCCGTCTTTGAGCGTTCTTCAATTAAAAATTAACCGTTCGTTCACATCAAGACAAATTGCAAGTGGCAGAAATTTAACAAGCTTTTTGTTCAATTTGTTACTCTCAAAGCGAAAAAATCGGGAAAAGTAACTGGTCTTACGTTTGAGGACTCTTGAAAATGAGAACGGTAAAAAATATTCTAGCAGGGTATTTTAGGAGAGTTTTAGAGAGTTTGAGGAAAATATGATTTATAGAGAAATATTGCAATTATTACAATGTATTTTTTTTAAGCATGTCACGCCTTTTTCCGACTTCCCAAAAAAGGAAGAGGTACTCAAGTCGACTGTATTTTTATAAAAAAATTTTATGTGTGTTGCTTCATATCTTCTCTCCATGTAAGCCAATTTCGAATTTTTTTTTTAGTTTGATAGATGTTGCTTTCTAATTGGTCCCATTCAAATTTGATTAAGATCTGATCAGTAGTTCTTGAAATATCGTCAATAATGCCTATTTTGTGACGAATAATGCGTACTTTGACGATGTTCTCGTTTACCCGACTTCAAAAGTTACCTCATAACTTCTTTCGTTGTGAGTCGATTTTGATGATTCTTTTTTTTATTTCAAAGCTGGTGCTTTTTATGTAGTCCCATTGAATCAAAATCATTGATCAAGGTCTGAATGCGTGTTTATACATAAATCTGATCAAGGTTCCGATGATAAAGCGGTGAAGTCGTTCTTTTTAAGCTTTGCTTGCGTTTAATTATTACAGCTGTTTACTTAATAATATTTTTATAAAATTATTATTCTAATTAGTGTATTGCTAAAAAGATTTTAAGTACTGAAAACATTTTGTAGAAATGCAGGATAGGAGTGTACCCTTACAAAAATACTGATTAAAAAAGAAAGTACCTACTTAGTTTTGTAATATGATTGTTCTGTATTGATTTATAAGTATCTAAATAAATACATCTAATATATAAAATTCTCGTGTCACAGTTTTCGTTGCCATACTCCTCCGAAACGGCTTGACCGATTTTGATGAAATTTTTTGTGCTTATCCGGTATCTATGAGAATCGGCCAACATCTATTATTCATCATCATCATCATCATCACTTTTCATCATTATCAACGCGGGTGAAACCGCGGGGCGCAGCTAGTATCTATATATATAAAAGAAAGTCGTGTTAGTTACTCCACTTATAACTCAAGAACGGCTGAACCGATTTAGCTGAAAATTGGAAGGGAGGTAGTTTAGAGCCAGGAGAAGGACATAGGATACTTTTTAAGAACGTACATTTCTTTAAATTTTTTTTACATTTCGACATGCTTTCCATTTTCACATACGTCACTCGGATTTGGTAAAGTACTAGGCAAACATAAACATGAAGGTTGTAATAATATAGTCACGTGACATTGTAACGCATGCCGGGTATGGCTTCCTAAATATGCACATTCATTGACTGTTAGGCGGAACGAAGGTCGCCGGGACAGCTAGTTCTAAATAAAAAGGATATTTTTTTTATCTACAACAACACCGGCGCCGCAAGACACACCTAGTACGTTCATGAATTATGCGCAGCAAAATGTATTAAGTCCATCATTTATATTCCAGCACGGTAGCAAAATAACAATTTCTCTTCCTTCGCGTCAATCACATTATCCGATAAGCGAGCACTGCCAATAAAATATAAATGACATACACATTCAGAAGAAATTACGTGTTCTATTTTACCGCCTCTTAAACTGGGTTATATCATACTCGCATACCTTTCAGTGAAAGACCATGCTTAAAATAAACTGCTGCACGCATAGAGTTCAAAATTGCGGTGAAATCGATAGATGGGTGTAAATGGCTGTAAGTATGTCTAGTTTAACTGACAGGCTTTGACACTCGACACTCGTCACTGCTTGTATCTGGAGGGTGACGTATAAGGATCATTTGTTAGCACAGAAGCGGTATGCGCCGCTGAAATCACTGAAAAATCGACTGACAGCAAATGCGGTTTTCGTGTGTGGAATATTATGCCTTAATACACGTTTTGGTTAACAGAATTTTCCTTTTGTATGAAATTTTGACGTTGTTTTTTGGTCTCACTGATACAAGAGTGAGAATTCATTAGAGTTCACAGATAAATTGTTAATAATTTCAGTACAAATATTAATCTGGAAATTATAATTTCTTATAATATCACGGGTCAATTAAAGTAAAATTGTGTGTATCAGGCCAGGATATTAATATTTAATAATAATAATAATCCTAATTTAAAATGAATTTAGTGAAGTGAATTGAAGTGTAATTAATCCTAATTATGTAACTAGTATTTTTTTTTTCATATTTTTTTTTTAAATTTATTTTATACTGTATCCCACGACACAGGACTTTTCCTAGTGTCGGACCCTGGGTTCCCCATACAAAAATAACATTGTTGTTATTTGTATGTGTTATTAATAATAAGTTTCAAGAAATAAAATTATTCTTCTATTCTCAATACCATCCTTAGGCAAAGCCTTAACTAAAAACGTTACAGATTCTCATGGGTCAAATGGTAGCCATGGCTTAATGGTAGCATTTGAGCTGTTCCTTTACAACTGGACGGGCATACGTATTATCAGAAGCCATGTTGAAGCAAACAGCGAAGCATTAGGCTTTAACTGTTAGGCACAATGCACAAGCTGAGCTTGAGCGGACAAAACAAGCGTGCAGTAGAAGTAGCCTGTGTAGTGCCATTAATAAACGAACAAACATTTTCACTCTTACAGCCCCACACGATGTTTACTGACTTGTGTCGTGGGTTTTGGAAACATAAAACATAAACGTTTTCACGCTCACAGCCCCACACTAAGTTCGATGACTTGTGTCGTGGGTGCCGGAAACATTCACATCACACACACAATCACAACCAGAACCAGAAACACATATTTTCAATCAGAAAAAAACTTATGTTTCCACTGAGAATCGAACCCGATACCCCGGCTTAGAAAGGGAACGCACAGTCAACTAAGTCAACGGGCAGTATAGAAAATTGTGGGATTTATAATACTAAAGGGAAAATAATAGGCTAAAAAATTACAATACAATAAATATTTATTGACACCAAAAGATAAATCCAGACTTATAAAGATAGGTACAATGGTCGGTCTTGTCGCTAAGAGCGATATCTTCCAGACAACCTTTGGATGGAAATATAAACGAAAAGATAATCCTGGGATGGTGGTGCGACAAAATGAATGAAATAAAATGTAAAATAATAGAAATACTAACATTGTTTAAACAACATAAACAATACATACCAATAATAATATCAGAATATGCCTACATAAAATAAATAAATAATTACATATGAGTAACTAATAATTACATATAAGTAACATTATATCTAGGCAAAACGTTATAGAAACTGGGGGTGATCAAAAAAAAGTTACACTCAACATTACAAACCGGTAAAGCCATTTTATATTACTGTATAATAATTTGAAATTTACTTATGTGAATGTTAATATGTATGCATATGAGTACATCCACGCCTTGCGTCGTTATCCATTTTCAAGCGTTCTCTCACTAACTTATGCAGATTTGACCCTGTTTGTGCGTAATAGCGTTAAATTACTTTGCGAAGCTGAGAAGCTTTCAGAAAACTCCTACCTGAAACCCATTCCAATGCAACAATACTGTGACGTATATCGGTATTCTATCGCTTAGGTACATTTTGGAGAGTGTGCACAGGAATTACATGAGTTAATTCCCCCATGCCCTTTTAACCATCTAACAACAAGACAAACTATCAAACGTCATCCATATATGGTCGAAATACCTTCAGTTCGCTCAAAGCGTTTTGCTTCTACGTTTATCATCCGTACAGTGAAGGAGTGGAACTCATTGCCTGCGTCTTTGTTTCCCGAACGGTATAAATTAGGAGTCTTCAAGTCTCGAGTGTATAGGTATATTTTGGGCAAGCATGCTACATCTTCAGCCACATCATCACTCTCCATCAAGTGAGATAGTGGTAAAACGGCAACGTTTGTGTTATACATTAACTATATACTTTTTGTATGCCTGATAGGCTAGCATTTGACCACAATCACACCTGATGGAAAGTAATGATGCGGCCGAAGATGAAGCATGCTTGCCTAGAAGGTACGTATTCACTCTTGACTTGAAGACTCCCAAATTATACCGTTCGGGGAACAAAGACGAAGGCAATGAGTTCCACTCCTTCGCAGTACGGGTTATAAACGTAAAAGCGAAACGCTTCGAGCATACTGGAGGTATGTCAACCATGTATGGATGACGTTTGACGTTTTTACTTATTTCTTCAAATTCAAATTAAGTTTCAATAAAAATGCAGATCTGGATATATTATACTGGGTGTAGCGTAATGAATGGATAATACCTACAGATAGGAGACATCATGATGGTCCAGAAAAAAAATTGTGAAAATCTACAAATAACACTAAAATTAATACTAGAACTTTAGATAGCAGTGATTCATTACTTTAATAGGTTCTTGTTATATCTGTATACCATCGTTAAAAGCATATTTTCGAGCATTCGAGTAAGTACCAGTTTTTTTTATTTAGTACTAAATAATTACTAATAAATGCTTTACTAATTCCATTTTAAAGTATTTTTTTAATAGTAAATCACCTGTCATTTACAATCAGTTAATACAGCGGCAAAATCAAAAAAAATTAAAATATCAACGAAACATCACACACTCTCGATCACTTTCTAAATAAAAAATACGAAATCCAAATCGGTTTAGTTAATGGAACCGATGATGCCACAGACAAACAGGCAAACTGTTTTGCCTCGGGGGAACTGTTTACCTCGGGGTTTCAAATACAATACATAGTAGAAAAGAAAATATTTATTTGAAAAAAAGGAAGCACGCATGATATAGATTATCCAGATTTAAGGACCCTCTTAGAATGGAAGCCACGTCAGTCCCACATGTCGCAGTGGATCACGTCTCGAAGTGACAGTGTATATCTGGCCCAAACTTGCGCAACTAAGGCTGGTAGAGAATAAAAACAGTTCGGAATTTGTGAAATAAGATTTATAAGCGTTTAATACAGCAAATATACTAAACTTTGATTCAATATAACTAGGTATTAAGAATTGTTATTATTTTTTATTTTAAAGATTCTTCAATTATATCATAGGAATCATTCCTTCTAGTTCAGTTGATATTGTTCTCTGTTACAAAAATGGTCTACCAAATGGTCATCCGGCCAATTCTACTAGGCCTGGCGTGCATTCTATGCTGGATCACATCTTTACTTACCAACATTAAGATTTACATAAAATATAGTTATTTTGTCAACA
This sequence comes from Lomographa bimaculata, assembly GCA_948107665.1. Classification (NCBI taxonomy): domain Eukaryota; kingdom Metazoa; phylum Arthropoda; class Insecta; order Lepidoptera; family Geometridae; genus Lomographa; species Lomographa bimaculata. The sequence continues at coordinate 7,217,273 of OX403592.1, forward strand.
CAGTTGTTTTAATTTATACTTTTAATACTTAATAATGTACCTTAAGATAAATGAGAGAAGCAAGTTATCTATAAGTACTTACAAAATTTAGTTATGTTATTATCCAGCGTTGTATGTTTAGAAAATATGTATGATTCAGCATTTTGCCAAATTTCCTAAGGGCTGGGTTTCAGTCATAAACCTATAGAGGGCAGAAATAAAATAATAGTTAATGATAATAAAAGCATTTGATATATATTACATATAAACATTATGATTTATAAATTCATTAAATATGGAATAAAATAAAACACATATATAGATAAGTTATTAATTAAAGCAATAAATTCAAACCTTCTTATATATTTCTGCTTTAGGCCTGTTTATGTGATAGATGTTACAAATTATATTATACTACCAGAGATATATAGCCTGTAACTACAAATAGACAATATTTGCATCAGACTCAACTACTTATTCAAATGCATTGTTTGTTTGCAGCGTGCTCCATATGCTGACTGTTAAGGAACTAATTTGCCACGTTGACACGACCATCACATAGAAGGGGAGACTGACAAAGGGGGTAGTTTCCGTTTAGTCGGTATTTACTATAGATTACGTCACTTTCCCCGCGTTCACAGTCGCGATATTCGATGTTATAACATTCGGTAAATAAAAGGGAATAACGGAGAAGGATTTCATCATTCATTAGAGTATGCCTTTGCAGGTTGCCAAAGCAACCAGACATGCTTTGATGGTGGAATCCCATTAAAATATAAAAGGATATCACGTAAAAGTCATCGATCTAATTTAGTGGATTTATAGTTTAAGTAAAATATTGTGTGCCAGTGAGTTATTGCCGACTCTAAGCAGTATGACAAAATGTTACGTAAACACAGTTAAGTTTTTTTGCTTCAAAAGTGAAAAAATGCCACCGTGGACTTAGTGTTATTTATCGAAACTTTTTATTGTTAATTTGTAACCGTTAATAATAAGTTAAGGTGATGAAAAGTTTCTATGACTTTACTTAGACTTTTTGTGTTTAATTTTGAAATATATAGACGATTGCCGTCGCGTCGACGAATCGTAGACTAGATAAATAGATAAACTCTTTATTGGAGACATTAACCTTAAAAAATAAATAAAAGAGCTACAAAATAATGCAACAAAAGGGAATCTTATCACTGATATTGAATAAACCGCCTATACAAGACTCTTGAGTGAAATCTATCATCATAGACAAATCGGACCTATTATTAAATGCTAACTAAGAGCCCATTTCACGTTTGAAGTATTCAAAAGTTTGAAGTCTTTGCCCATGCCCATAACCTTAAGTACTCTTCCTCCGGGGAGACTACATGTTTTACTCATCACTTTTTATAAAACAGTTAACATGAATGTTGATTAACTAGCTAACACGCTTTGCGGCATGTATGTAATATTTCTATGTATATAACACAATAGAAAAATGTTTTAAAAACTGTATTTTTTCATTATTTCATCAAAATGTGTTGACAAAAAGACTCTGAAATGAATATCAGTGTGAATAATATTTTTTTCTTGTCTATGTATCCATATTAAATGTACGGGCCAATTACCTATATTTTCTGAAACTAAACTAAAGCTATATACAGCAAAGACCTAAGCTACCTACAAGACATCGAGCATATAGGTAACTCAAGTGCTCAAGCCCACTAACAGGTACCGTTCCCATCATGATGGCGGCATTGCCTCTCTGAATTGCAATGCTAATACGTTGAGCCAAATAAGTGCCATTTGATCACGCGTCGCCTCAACCAGGCGCTTTGATAGATATAATTTTTGTGATTATTGTATTTATCTGTATATCTATAAGCACAGAAAAGGCCAATAACGTAATATTTTCTGTTGAAACAATATACTGAGCTATTTTATATAAACTCCGAAATAAATGTTGCCAATTCTCACTGGTACATAAATCCTAACGCGCCGGAGTGCCTGTGATGTGGTTTTATTATGTGTGGTGGAAATATTTCGATTTTATGACTCTCAAAACAACACATAGAAAACCTTTTGATCCGTACAAAAGGAAAACTTACGCCTTGTTTATTTTGACTGAGGTAAACAACTCCATACATTTTATATACGACATGAATCAATTTGTTAAACTCCGAAGATAATATGGACGGTATAATCTGGGAGTCTTTAAGTTAAGAGTGAATAGGCATCTTCTAAGCAAGCATGCTACATCTTCGGTCGCATTATCACTTTCCATCAGGTGAGATTGTGGTCTTTGTACTTTGCTTGCCCAAAAAAATTCAAAAAAGATAATGATGTTACAACTGTGTCACCAAACAAGAAAGCAATATTATGTTATCTACCAAAATGTACAAGAAAATAATATAATCTAAGTAAGCAATCTGCTGTATCTTGGCCTTTTTTGTCATTAATTCTGCTGTTTTACCCTTTGAAGTGATTTTTAACGGTTTTGGGCTGTAGCTGTAAAACAAACGAGTTTTTTTTTGGTGACAAAATTTCGGATAAAGAAATGGTAAGATTTAGTGTGTCATTTCATTTTGACGAGTTCGACTTTATTATCACGTGTGGTCCATTTAACCGATTCTAATAAAGAGATTCTAATAAAGTTTATGTATTAGTCTCGCTAGTTTTTTTGGTGGTGTTATATTCTATAGAAGGTTAATTTTTTTCAAAAATATTACTTATTTAATAATTAAGATGAAATAATTTATAACATAAAATTACTATGTATAAATAAATATAAATAGATTTAAGACTAAAACAGGGGGAATAAAACAAGTAGCACACAAAAATTTTGTAAGCCGCCTGCCGAAAGAAAAGGGCCCTGAATACTGGCTGCGTTTCCACTTTGAATAGTGATACAATTTTTTTGAGCTAAATAAGAGCCAGCATTCTGGTCACTTGTCTTGTTGAGATCTATTAGTATTATTATTGTAGTGGACTAGAAGTCTTTAGTGGAGTCATCCTGGGACAGTACCACACAATTATGTGATATTAAATCGCTAGCAGTAATGTACAAATATTACAGTATTCCTGATTGAAAGGAAATGTTTCCACTGAAAATACAGACCATAAAGAGTTTTAACATCTAATTTCACAGGGTTCACAGGCTATCAGTTTGCAGTTATTTAAGTTTATCACCCTTGGTAAGACTGAACTGTAATGGGCAACTTCTACAAAAATGTAGTAAGTAGATTAAATATGAGTACAATAAGTTTTAGACCAGTTAAAATAATGAGTTCAAACGTGACAATTTTATTTGGACGAGTAGGACTTGAATCACGTATGCTCATCAGAAGATACAGGAGCCATTTGAAGTCAAACTCTATTTTACTAGATGCATACGTACTTATAAAAACATATAAGTGTAATCGTTTCACGGAATATGCACGCACATTATCAGAAAATAAAAGAACCATAATTCATTCAAATTACTCTTTATCTACTTTTCAAAATTTTTGTGAAGTATGTTAAACGTGTACATTTACCATAATTACAAAGAATATTAGACTTAGACGAAACCTCTACTCAACAATCGGGACTCGACAATCGCGTTCCACGGGAATCATTGAACCATTAGCAAAGGAGACAATTAGTTAGGCCCGTTCAACGGCAGATTAGTGACCCGGGCCCAGGGACGGACCATTTGTCAATGTAATCATCTTTCTGTACCAGCAAGGGTCTAATGCAGACGCATGATTAAGTAATACCACTATCAGGCGTACTGCGCAACTGTCTAATTTAATTGGCTGGCAGAGATAGGTTGGATGCCTGAATTAATTTTGTCTTTGGTGTAGAAAGTCTATCAACTCAAATTCGTATTCATACATTAAAAAATATTAGGTATATGCAATAGAAGTTTTAAACATCGAAGTTATTAAGCGTATGATACTTAGCAATACCCATATGGTTAATAGCACCTAGCAGAGGGAAGTTTGATGCCTATATGTATTAAGACACTAACACACTTAACTGCTACGAATAATAATGTTGGGCAAGTCTCGGGTAAACGAATAGTAGGGAGACGTAAACTCTCTTGGCTTAGAAACATCAGGCAATGGACTGGAATAAAAAGTGCAGAAAACTGTTCAGACTAGCCCTGGCCAAAGATTAATGATGACTGCCAACCCTGTGTAAACGAGAGACAGTTGAAGAAGAAAACAATACAATATTTCTTACCAATTATAGATTAACATGAAAATAGTTATGTTGTACAATGGGCGGCCTTGTCACATTTAGCTTGTCACATCTTACAGGTAACTTTTGGATAGATAGGATAGAATGAATAAACATACTTTGCGATTTGTGGTGTACTCCGATAAATTTAATATAGATAGATACACATAATAGAAAAATAATCGTATCTATATCAAATTTACACAATTAAAATATAATTTATTTCAAAATTATAATGGTAATACAATATTTCGGTTAACAGGATACATGTTACTAGCTATAAGCCCCGCGGCAACAGAATCAAATGTTTGTATTAGTAACGGGTACCAAGTATTCAGTTTATTTTCAGTTTCCAATATTCGGCATCATCATGGAGTATAACATTTACAATGAGAGTGACTATTTTAGCAAAAGAGCTCACATTATATCATCCGATTCTTCAGTCGTAACATTCAGAGATAAGTCATGTCAAACATTAAATACACAAACTCTCAGATTTCTAATAATACTTCTTTGACATTCTGAAATTGAGATTCTAAAAAGTTACAATATTATTAAGATTTGATAACAGTACTGAGCTAGAATACCTACTTTTTTTAATAGTTTCACAGGTAATAGGTATTATAAGCATAGTATACGAGAACCTCAACAAAAATATTTTATCTTTATCTATACGACCTGTATTTTCTCTTATGAGCATGGAAAGCGTCTAAAATCATGCATCACATTCGTCTAAAGATAACGTCTTCTAAATAATTTGGAAACATAGAAATAAGTGGTCCATTTGGTACAGATATAATCATTAAGGTCAGTCTGAACACGGTTTGTGCAACGACTTGTCAAAGACTAGTGTAATTACTGAGCTTTCTGCGGCCGTGACGTATCACGTAAAGGAGCTTTAGTTCGATTCTACAGATTACGGAGAGGGATTTGAATACGTATTCTTAGTTCCATAGGTAATGTTGCGATTCAGTTGTTTTTTTCGCTAGCTATACCCGCCATTCGTTCCAATGCCACGTAAAGAGAATAAGAGTTTTAACTCTTTCACGTTTATGGTTGCTTAGTATTTTGTTGTAGTGCTTTTGGATACATAATATTGTAGCTGCCCCCGGCTCTGTCCACGTTAAAAAGTCTATGTCCTATTCATATAACAGGGGTCTCGAATACACATTTATAAAATATGTAATACATACGTACTAACGATTTTAGAAACTATGGTAATATCTACGGTAATAGTTACCTTTTTTACAATTATGCCTAGTAGGTACTTCATTACCACAATATAAACTTCTTGATAAAATTATTACCTTTTTTTTATTTATGTTTGCCTATACCTACTAGTAATGTACCAAGCCCTAACAACCGACTAATTTACTATTGTTTTATTAGTTATATTGGGAACCAACTCCAACCCAACCAATCAAATCCAACGAATCAAATATCATAAAAATCGGTCCAGCCGTTTTTAAGTTATAACCACATATTAAAAAAAACTCAAAATCTATAAAACAGATTCTGTGTTTTTTTGTATATATTGGTAATATAATTAGTTGCTTTTTAGCGCAGTGGTAGCTACGCGCTTTTTAATAAAATTCAAGAGTAAAACTGCGTAATAAAATGTATAGTAAACTTACCTAATAAAAAAGATATAATATTATTGCTGCCCTCGGGCTTTAACCAAAAATGGTTATTGTATTCTGAATATATAATAATATTATGCATATAAGTATCATACATATATATATACGCACTACTGAATCGACACCTCGTTAGCATGTTTGCGGCGCAGTGCATTCGAAAATGGTAAATGTTATATCCGATTATTCTAGAGCTTAAAAATATTCATGAATATACTTTTACAATTAATTACTGAAAGGATGAATTTACATTTGTGGCTGCATAAAATTTCCTAGCAAGAACAAAATATATCTTTGTTCAATACTCGCTTATTCACTCAGAGGCGATGACAATTTATACAGCGGTTTTGTGTGGCTGTGTTCAGCATGTTTTTTTATTAGTATTTCCTCCATACGACACTTTTTGACCTAGCCCTTAGTTCTCTAAGGGCTAGCTTAAGCAAAATTTTTTTTTATGTAGATTAGGCAAGCATTTGTCCACTATCTCGCCTGATGAAAAGTGATGATGCGGCCAAATATGGGACATGCTTGCCTAGAAGATACCTATTCACTCGAGACTTGAAGACTCCCAGATTATACCGTTCGGGGAACAAAAACGCAGGCAATGAGTTCCACTGCTTCGCTTTACGGATGATGAAAGTAGAATCGAAACGCTTGGAGCGAACTGGAAACCTTGAAGCCAGAAGAAGGAATAATAATAACGTGTGTTCAGTTCGAAGACTTTATCTGAAATTGTACATGCTTAGTGGCACTTTTTCTACAACTACCTATTAAAAAAATGCTGTCAAAAGACAATATTTATGTTCTTAGTTCATATTTATATGGACTTTTTTGCCTACTTTTTATTACCCACGAAGTTGCAAAGAAGGTGCGTTTAGAGTAAAAAGTTGTGTGTAAAACGAATTTTCCCATTTATCCCCAAAGCAATTTGACCAGTGTAGTTTTTTTGTTACTTGATTGAGAGTTTGTGGTGATAATCATTAATCTCATCTGATTTTATGATAGGACGCTGGGGATATTGTCATAATTTTGATTTTGCTCTGCACTTGGTGTCTTGTTTATTTATGCATGCGTATACCGGATGATTATATTTTCATGTAGCATATTTAATGGCTTTCCGACTTCTAAAAAGAAGGAAAATCATGATTAAACTAAATATTGCTTAATCCTCCTTTTGTTGGGACCTCATGCCCCAAAAAGATTGAATCAAAACTGGATTTGGGTTTCTGGAGATAATGTCAGTGAAATCAGTTGCATTGATTTTAAAATGTACAGACGTTTTGATGAAAATAAGCATTGATTTAATACGAACAAAAAGATACACTCACTAAACTGACCTACAAGGGTTCTGATGTTTTGTGGAATGTACGAAACGCTAAAAAATATTTTATGTAGTATATAAAAGTTTATTTAGAACCGTACATATTTTCATATGTTCTATACCTACTGAGAATTCTGCTGGTAAAACTTTTATCTTTCCCGGATTGTTCGATACTTTCATGGTTTTCGCTAGTTTTTGTAATAATTTCCAAATTTATCTGATTACAAAATGAACTATCGAAATACTTAATAATATGTGCATATAAAATAGACTGCTATTATAACGTTTCCTCTGTTAGATATACCTATGTAAATTATTATTGTTGTAAGCACAAGCACATAATAGCACACGTGTAGCGTATTTCTTGACTAGCAGCGCCCCGTATATTTGTCTCTCTTTATGTTAATCGAGGTCGCTAGTTAACTATATCTATTTTCAGGGTCTAGACTATGACGTAGGTACTTAATTTCATCAACATCTTTGGAGCCGTTACAGATATACCTTGCAACAAAGCATCAATAATATATATATACATACACAAATTCTGTGATCAACAAATCTTCATCAGAACTTATAATATAAGCATAAACGCTTTTACTCCCACAGCCCCATACTAAGTTTGATGACTAGTGTTGTGGGTGCGGGAAATATTCACATCACACACACAATCACAACCAGAACCAGAAACACAAATTTTCCTTGGGGAGAAAATTTGTGTTCCCGCCGAGCATCGAACTCGATACCCCCTGCTTAGAAGGGAACGCTCAATCAAATAAGCCCAACGGGCAGTTTATATAGAACTTATGATACTCCTATGACAAGTTAAAAGACACTAAGACATTCATCTTTCAGAAACATTTAATTTTATCAAAGAATAAAGAAAAATGCGATAAGAAATTAGTCACGAGTTAATAAAAATAGCTGCTTAAATGGAATACATATTAAAATAACGACGTTACTGCCCCGATGTAAAGTAATAATCGCAGACTTAAACTATTTATGGTGTCTTCTGTAGAAAGAGGATATAAATCGCTTACAGGGCTTTGCAGAGTTCTGAAATATTAACTGCTAGCTCAAGATTTTTCTGCACATTGACTTTCCTGAGTTTGTGTAGTGGCTTTGTTTAATACTAGTATAATATGCCTCTTTACTTATGAAAAGCAGAAGGGTATGGAACGCGCTATCATCACAGGCTAGATATAACAGATACAAATATTTTTTAGTGGTATTGTTTACCTATGTGGGAGAAACGACGATGGTTACAAAAGATCATTTCAAATCGACGGCTATTATATTTGACTCGACTATACATGTACCATGACGTCAGTCCAATTCTAGGGATACGGGCTTTACAAGCAGCACACATTATTATTTACCATCAGGTGAGATTGTGGTCAAACTAACCTATCAGAGATAGAAAAGACATTTGAATAAAAATAATGTATCCTTAACAATCCAATGGATTTATGATCGCAACAGTGAAAAAATATATAAATTATAAAGGCGAGCGTAATATTTTCTAATTGCCAACCTTATAATATTTTTTAATATTACATTTTAAAAAATACATTTGAAATACTAGTTACGCATATACCGCAACCCTTAGTAATAAAAATATAACTGCTAATAAAATTCTCGTTATTTCTAAATTGATAAAAAATATATTACCATAATTTGACAATATATTTTAGTCCCAGAAAACACAAAGGACCCCAACCCTAATTTCATCTACACAAGAGCACTAGACAAAGTACAAGCAGCAGTTACTTAGCGAAAATATTTTATCCTAAAGATAAAGATTTACTTTCTATTGACTAGAACGGAATTTTATTAGGAGATATTTTGTTTAGGCTGAAAGAGCCCGAGGCGAGGGGTTGTTGTTTTTTCTCGGTACATTGTTAGGAAAAAATACCAATCCGCTTTATACAGGACGCTTAATCTTTATCTAGCTTTTTGGTAACTACAAAGGTTTTACATTCACAAACATAAGGTTTATTTATACCTTTTTTTGTTCAACAACATTCGACCACTATTCACTTCATGGAAAGCGATAATATGATTGAAGCTGTAGCATGCTTGATAAGACCGCTACCTATTTACATGAGACTAAAGAACTCCTAGTTTATATCATTGTGAGAACTGAGGTCCGCAAACATTAACTCCTTCTGTCTAGAAACGTAGAAGACTAACGTTTCAAGTGAATTTAGATGTTTGTAATTTTTTATCTCTAGTTAGGCTAACTTTGTTTCACTATCTCACCTAATTGTAAGCGATGGTGTGGTCAAGGAAGGTGAACATGCCAGGTCTAGAATGTATGGTTCTCAATGATAGTCGTAATTATTTTTTGGAATTTTGGTGATAATTTTGAGAATCGGTTTACAAGTGGGGGATAAATTGGTGAACATACATAAAAAAAACACGCAGTCGAACATAGAACTTTAAAAGGACACCAAAGACTTGGAACACATGCGCACTAAACAAAATAAATATAAAAAAACAGTTAAAGGATTCATTAGCAGGATACCTATCGCATTATGGTATTTTAACAATTATTTTGATACAATAAGTAGCGTAATGATATTATTATTAATCTTTCCAACATGAAATTCTCCTATGTCCGATTTTTATTATTTGTCACATTTACATATAATTTTGCAAAATGAGTAAAAAGTATTAATTGTAAAGTCCTAAGACTGGAAATAACAGGGTTAATGAAAGCTTAAGCCATCTATAACAAAATTTATAACGGATATAATTTAGACGGCCACCAAAAATTCTAAACGGTTACCAAAATTGATAAATGGTCACCAAATTACATTTCCTAAAATAAAATTTCCTGTGACAGAACCGAATCGGTACACAGTAGGTTAAGGTTTTTTTATATAAATAATACAGAAATATTTATAACACGAAAAAATTGATTTATTTCATAATATTTTAGGAAACGTAATTTGGTGACCATTAATCCATTTTGGTAAACGTTTAGATTTTTTTTGGTAGTAAATTAGGTACTTTTTTGGCCGGTGTTTAAACACAAGCCATTTATAACATGGTTTTAAATTGTCACTTAATTTAGAATAGATATTTATGAGTGCTTGTCATTCTAAGCTTACTACTACTACTTTACTTATTTACATGTATATACGTGTTTCTTGACCGCATCATTACTTACCATCTGATGAGATAGTGTTTAAAGCTAGACAAAAAAAAATACAATCTAAAGTAAATTGGTTGCTGCTATCTTTATTCTATTTATGTAATCTGAGAATCAAAAAACTTCTAAATAAATCGCTCTACCATGTTTTGCCTTTTTGTTTGAGATTTCTGCCACTTTGTAAATCAATTAATCAAAAAACATTAAAAAAGCTTAATTTTTACGTTTCCCGTCTTTTTTCAACAATTCAACTTCGGAACTAATTATAATTTTAATTAGTTAAATCTTCTGGCAGCCACGTAAATAATCGAGTTCCCTAATAGCCGATGCTTCATCAGGAACTTTCCATTTAAAACATGTTAAGAAAACCAAGTAATTAAGATAATTCAGGGGAGAGCTACTAAGAAACTTCTGCTACCGAATTCGAAGAACTTTTCCAATCTTGGATAGATGCTCTGATACTTTACGTAAACTTATCACACAACGGTATAGAAAATAAAACTTATTATGTAATGATGTCGAAGTTTTCTACTTCGATTCTAGTAGGAATGTCCTGGTCTAATGTATTAGACTCTTTGTCAGTTAGGTGAAAATGGTACTAGGGCCTTTAAACTTAAACATAAACGCTTTCACACTCACAGCCCCACACTAAGTTCGATGACTTGTGTCGTGGGTGCTGGAAACATTCACATCACACACACAATCACAACCAGAACCAGAAACACAAATTATCCTTGGGGAGAAAACTCATGCTCCCGCCGGAAATCAAACCCGATACACCTGCTTAGTAGGCGAACGCCAGCCAACTAAGCCAACGAGCAGTTCATATATACTTTATTTGTTAGGTTTTAGTGAAACAATCATCTGAGCCAATAAGGAGTATGCATAATTTTTAATGCTTTTAATCTCTACGGTACTTCATTTGGAAGCTAAAAGGTTTCTGGCAAGCTATTAATAATCTTGCTATATTTTTCACAAACCTAAAATCCGGAGACAATTATCTCCAAAACTCTTCTCTTATTTTTATACATATATTCCTCTACTTACGGGCCAAATGCCTTTATTTCTTAAAACAAAATAAAACTATCTAAATCAATACAGCTAAGAACAAAGTTACCTACATAGGTAACTCAAGTGAACAAGCCCACTACCAGTGGGTAGCGTTCTTATCATGTTGGCGGCATTGCCTCTCTGAATTGCAATTCTAATATGTTGAGCCAAATAAGTACAGCATTTTGATCACGCGTCGCCTCAACCAGGCGCTCTGATAGATTTTTGAAATTAGAATGAGCTCCCGGTCCCTACGGGCTTAGTGTCTCGCCACCAAACGGCTCAAATATATTCTTGATTATTTTTATGGGACCAACAAGACTCTATAAACTGTCAAACTAAACAGACTGTAGACATGCACCCATTAAAAAAACTATGTTCTGTAGAATTAAGAACCTACTTACTCGTACTTCTATTCTTGTAATATTCGACGCCATAAACGCTAAAAGGAGGTCGGTTACGTCTCTACTAAATAAAAATATTATGTAAAATCTCAAAAATGTAGTAGAGACGTTGCTTTAAGTTTCGTGAGCTCCAATAGTATTAATTGTTCAAAATTAATTGAATCATATTAAACCTACAAAAGTGATAAATCACAGAGATATTACGCGCAAGAAGCGAATATTGTCGATCTTTATTTAAATATAAACTGTTGCAAAAGGTACTTCAATCGATGTGAGCCCTAAACTAGACGATGTGTATCGTTTAATTGCGGATACAGCAACCCAACTGTAATGTACCCTCTTTTATGACTATTGCAAAACATCACAGCAGCAGCAATAATGTCGTTTGTATTGCGTTCTTTACTTTTATGGGTAAATAATTTTCTTACCATTTAATGTGTTTCTCAGTAGAATTCTTGGCACCGACAAAACTCTTTGGCACCGTCTATTTGCTGACAAATCAGCACCCCTTCTTGACGCCGTCTTCACCCCGTCCTTGGCTATTGTGTGTAAAATAATGCTCAAACTTTTTCCTGAATCCAGCATGTGACCGATAAAATTTAATAAAGAGACATTAACAATGATAAATCTCCTACAGCCAGCATTAGCGAAATTATATTGTGATTTGAGAATAATCGCGTGATAAATGGTCTCGTCGCAACTTCTACTTCTGTTTGATTACTCTAATATTAATTTCTGAATCGCGAGCTACAGTTTTGTAGCGACGCGACGATAAAATAATTTAATTTTATCTAATTATTACGCGTTGTGAGATTCAATTCCCTTTTGCCTTTTGCACCGTTTGCAAACAGAAATAAAGCAAACACCATTTCGATTATCCAACAGCAAATGGAATAAGATCTTTTGCTTGAATGCAATTGTAAACAACTGAGGCAGTCGTCTGAAAAGAACTTGAGGGTGTAATAAGTTGTGATGCAAAACAGCGTATCCTGTTAAATTAAACGAATTACCTTCCGGTTTGAAACCATGGTAAAATTCGATGAGATATTATCGTTAACGGAAGTTTTTCGCAAAGTCTTCGCCGGCAAAGCTTTGAAAAAGTTAAGCCGGGAAGGTAATTTTGTACTTTATTATTTTTCAGTATCCTCTAGGGGCGTTTTGTCTAAAATAAACGTTTCAAGAACAAATCGATTTTTAATTTCGCCCTTCTTCAACTTTTGTAAGTTGCTGGCCTTCGTTGTCACTAATTTACTTTCGGAACAACTCCGCGGTGCTATTAATTTTTAACAGTAGCGTTTTGCATAATTGCTCCGGGCTGTAATTGACAAAGGATTCAAATTTATTTTTAATTGATTGTTAAAGTAGTATATACAAATAAAATATTAAGAGTAATGCATGATAGCAATAATCATATAACATACATACATTTAACATTTGTCTTTATATTATTTTGTTATAAAAAACGTTACATTTTATTTAACATTTATTATTTTCATTGTCTTTTAATTAGCTCCAAATTTCTCCAAAACCGACTACATAGTCGGTTTCGGAGCTTATGACTTTGGACCCGCTTATGTAACCCGCTACTATAGCGGTCCATAATTCAAGATTTCATATCACCGCACAGTAGCGCGAAGCCGACTCAGTCTTTGTCGGATCATATTACATTTGGATAATCACTTTACGATTAAAATGTTGTATACTATTGTTTACATTCTATCACTATATGTGACAACTATAATTATTTTGTAACAGTCACAAATTATTTGATAATAATTAGCCTATTTTGTAAAAAGAATGTAGTAACTGTAATTTTGACTACAAAATATGTTTCTGAGAACTTTAGTAGTTCAGTTGTCCCAATTTTTTTCTTCGTGCAGTGTCATAAGACAGTTTTTTCTTTATAACAAGAAAATTAGTGTTTAATTAGTGGAAAAAATATCAATCTCACAGGATCATATCAGTTAGATCCAGTCTGTTATGAATCATAACTTGGCAGAACACATTCTTGCATAATACCAACGTCATTTTATTTTTGTTCTAGATTCCCGTGACCCATCGTTCTGGACACCGAATGCACGATGTTACTGAAATGACGTCACGCAAAAATGGCCATTATCACTCGACTGTCACGCTTGAAATGCAGCGTGTACGCGTTTGCACTCATCGTCCATATTCCGATACTGCAAGGAGAAGAGCAGTCACAATGCCCGAGTCTCGCAGAAAACCCAATTTGTCCGTGTTATAACTTCAAAGAAGGTAACAATGATGGACAAATATTTTAGGAAATTTTGCATTAATAATTGGATAGTTATTATTATGACCAACGGCTTTAATCGGTTAGGATAGCGTCGTTTTCGCCAATAAAGCCATTCAAAACGAGACTATTGCCGATCATGATCGTTAAAATTCTATTTTATTTTCTTAGACTTAAATATTATCCTTAACACTTCTGGATTGTATTTTTAGTGTGTTATATGATTCACAAATGTATATATGCAACACATATCTATATATGCATTTCCTGGGAAAGTGATACGACAAAGTATAGACTTTCTTTCACTTTCCCAGGAAACATAATTTGTAAGTAGTATTTTTAAAATGTTACAGAGTAATTTTTTGTGTTCTTATCAAAATGCGCATTTATTGTTACTGTATGTGTTTATGGTCCGTTGCGTCGTGAAGGTAAATAAAAGGCTCTTATTTACCAATGCTTTTTCAGGTCTGTTTTTGGAATGTCCGAGCGCTACCCCTGGTGTTGTGAAAAATGTACTTTCAAAGATAAGAGGAACCATACAGTCACTTTCTATTTACGATCTTGAAAGTTCAACGACGGAACTGAAAGCGGACCTCTTTCCACCAAAAATTAAAATCATCAATCTGCAAATTTCACAATCAGCCATAAACAAAATAAGTCCTAATGCTTTCAGCACAATTCGGGACTCCCTGGGATCTTTGAGCATTATTTCCAGTAAACTAAACACAATTCCGCATGAATCATTCTTCGAACTCTATAACATAGAAGCTCTTGATTTACAGCTCAACGACATCAAAGAGATTCAAGCAAACACTTTCAGAAATCTTAAGTTGAAAAAACTCAACCTAAAAGGCAATAAAATAGCAAACATCTCAGAAAATGCATTTTACAACTTAGAAGACCGATTGAGTGAATTGGATTTAACGGAAAATTTTCTGGATATTTTTCCATTGAAACCATTAAGCAAACTGAAAAGACTAAGCAATCTTAGACTTGCTTGGAATAAAATAAACTCAATACCGGATAACATCAATATCACTATACCACAACTTATAAGCTTAGACCTTAACTCAAACCAGTTTTATAAAATTGAGAAAAACTGGTTCCGATGTATGCCAAACATAAAAACACTAACTTTTTTCAGCAATCACATCCAGACCATTAACGAAGAGGCATTTTACTTTTTAGATAAATTAGAAACCATAGATTTAAGTAGGAATAAAATCACAATTATAGCAAAAAATACATTTCAAAAGAATCTTAATATCCGTACGATAGACTTAAGTCATAATCATCTTCATTATATTCGAGGAGTATTTTCTAATCTACGTCAGCTCTCCGAGATATTTCTGTCGGAAAATAACATATTAGAAATATCAGATGATGCATTTGAAAATGCTGTTGGGCTGACAGTTCTCAACTTGGAACACAATGCTATTCAATATCTGCATCCTAATTGTTTTTCTACATTACAAAATTTAACACAATTACACATGGGAACAAATTTTTTAAAGAAATTTCCACGTAATGTTTTTCGATCTAATCATAGATTAGTTACTCTAAGCTTAGATAATAACGATATAAACGAATTAGATGAACTAGTATTCGATAAACTTAAGGAGCTCCGGGAAATACGTCTCCAGAATAATAAATTAATTCAGATTAAAAGAAACGTATTTAGTCCTTTACCAGCCCTTTTGGAATTGCATTTACAAAATAATGTGATTCAGAACATAGATTCACAAGCATTTATTACTCTTAAAAGTTTACAGCATATAAATTTACAAGGTAACCGTCTCAATACAATTGGAGAAATATTTCCAAACAGAGACTCTTCATTAGTTTCAATACAACTGGGTGCCAATTATTTGTCACTTTTAAAGAACACCTCTCTTCTGGGACAAGTAAATGTGCAGATAATGTGGCTTAGCCAAAATAATATTAAGATTATTATGGCTAATCTTTTTAATGATTTGGTAAATATTCAAAGGCTGTATCTAAAAAATAACAGTATTGTACATATAGAAAATAAATCTTTCACGCATTTGAAAAAGATAAAGTTCCTAGAATTAAGCAATAACAAGTTAATGAAGTTGAGCAATGAAACATTTTATAAAATTGTAACGTTGGAAGAACTGTATTTACAAAACAACAACATCAATCAAGTGGCCAAAGACACCTTTCACTTTCTGACTAAACTTAAAGTTTTGGATTTGTCAAATAATGAAATCATCGTTTTGGATTTTAATATTTCATCACTTCCAATCAAGCAGCTTCGACTTAATAAAAACTCGATATCCATAATTGAAGCAAACTCGCTCAAAAATTTGCCCAATTTAAGTGACTTAGAATTGAGTAATAATGTTCTTACGTGGGAAGATATTATTCAGGTACAAATACCTGGCTTGAAATCGCTGATACTATCGAAAAACAACTTTACTACACTCGAGAACAAAACATTCTCACATCTGCCGTCGTTACAAACTTTGTCATTAGAATTCTCAAACATATCTCAATTGCCTCCAGCAACTTTCATAAAGAACCAAAATCTGTTGAGAATAAATTTAGCTTTTAACAACTTGCGGGACTTACACAAAGATGTATTCGCTTATACGACGATATTACAGGAATTAAACTTGAAAAGCAATAATTTTACTGATTTTCCACATGTCGCGTTGTTTAATGTTACTTCATTAGAAGTTTTGGATTTGTGTCACAACCAATTACACAACGTAGATTTCTTCAAATTCATTGGCTTACAAAACTTAAGGACTTTAAATTTGTGCGACAATCGAATATCTTTGTTGAACGGTTTCAGTTCACCGGCTTTGAAAAATTTAATTACTTTAAATTTGAGTACAAACAAATTAACAGTTCTTCCACCGAATTTTTTTCAGCATTCAGTAGGATTAAAAGAAATAGACTTGTCTTATAATCTATTTAAATATATTCCTAGCAATGGCCTTTCAGAGGCAGTACTACCCGCACTCACGACATTGAACATGTCATCAAATTCTTTAGTGCAATTAGTACAAACATATCCATCAAAACTTTTTCCATTGTTGCAAGAATTGCTCATAACCAACACAAACTTGACAATTATAACAAGCAAGGATTTTGAGAACTTCCCGTCTCTGAAGAGATTACTGCTGACACAGAACTCTATAATTCGATTATCACCCGGAGCGTTCTCGAAACTGCATAATTTAGAGATACTCGACTTAAGCCAAAACAAATTGGAAAATATTCCAAGAGAGAGACTCCAAGGATTATACTCAACTCGGCTTTTGAATATATCACAAAACACAATAAGGGAACTGGAGGAGTTTACATCAGACTTGCAGAGTTTGCAAAAGTTAGACATCTCTTTTAACCATATAACGAGAATAAATAGAGACATATTTCGAGGGTTGCAAAGTCTCACGGAATTGTATTTGAGCGGCAACTGGTTGTCAGCGATATCTTCGGATGCATTCCGGAATTTAAACAAAATTGCATTTATAGATTTGAGTCGAAACTACTTCGAAATTATACAAATGAAACTCTTGATCTCGTTAGAAACGCAAATCAAAACCATATCTTTCAACGGTAAGTTGGCAATGAGATACTAAAACTGCTGCTATTTGTCTAGAAACAAAATCCAATGTTATTTTTTCTTTTAGATAATCCTTTGACGTGCAACTGTGAATCTCAAGATTTATGGAAATGGATGCAAGATCACTATAAAATAGTAATAAAAGGAAGTAAAAATCTCCGTTGCGAGCATCCAGAAGATCTCCACGGTTATAGTTTTATCGAACTGCCGTCCCAGAAACTGTGCGATATCCCAGTCGTAATCCGCATCGCAATACAAGACATCCAGACACACTCTGTTATTGTGTCTTGGCAGAGCCGGAACCAAAACGGCTTAAATGGATATCAAGTAGCTTATTTCAGTGAGCAAAATCCAACGACCGTAAGTACCCATTACATTTTCTTGCCGGAAGTAAGATTTAAAAATAACATTCACCTGCTGAAAATCTGACAGCTTTTAATTTACACTAACGATTACAAAACGCGGCGGGCACATATAGCAACAAACATTTGAATACAAAAGCTGTGCATCACTTCAATGGTCCATAAAAAATATTTATGTTTCTCACTCGTGGATGTTTGGTTGTACCTACTGTGAATCCATTTAAATCTTCCTTTCAACGAGGGTTTACATTTGTGGCCACAAACTTTTCAACTATCGAAGCGTTCGCACTGTTAAACCTATAACAGTTTTATGTCTTTTCCAGATAAGAGGAACAAAAGTTTTGAATACGACAGCGAGATCAATGAGGCTGAGCCATTTGACACCGGGCGCCCGGTACACAATCTGCGTAATAGCCGTTGGCAACTTCGGCACATCGACTCCGAGCTCTTCTACTCCCGATGCCAGAATCGCCCCCTCCCCGGATAAATCGACAATCAATTCATACGGAGACGAGATCATATTGAATAATCTTCGGCCTCTCATGAACGACTCAATGACAAGTAAATGCACGAGCGTGCATACTATCGAGATATTAGGCGCGGCTATGGAGAGTCCATTTTCCAACACTTACAAAGGTATTGCAGACATATTGACCAGGAGGCTTAGCTTAGTCGTTGGATGTTGTATCGGATTCATTGTGTTTGTAGTGTTGGTATCAGGTTTGGGTTATTTGAAGACAAAAAAACGTCCCGTGGTGGCAAAAGCTGACGCGCCGCAACCACCTCAGTATATTTCATATGACAATTTCAATACGCCGAGTGTCGAAGTTCAAACTACAGAGATGGATATCAATACAATAATGGATAAAACCAAAGTGCCATGCAAGCACGAGTGAATGGTAGTCGTGACCATGCATACGTAACTCAACTTTGCGAACTTAAAAAGCTATAAGGGATCGGTTTTCTCATATTCGATTCCCCAATGATTATGAATAAAATGCCACTCATGCCGGGATGGAACCTTTCTTCATCCTTTTTGAAACTTCTCTAAGAAGTTTTGGCAGACAGGAATGAATTATTACTAGGTACGAGCTACTATCAATAACGGAATGTTTGATAATCGAAAAAGTTTTGTGTCACCAGGGTTTTCCTTGCTGAAACAATTTATTTTCTGGATTAGATGAGGCTAAATTAATTATGTTCATTATCGTGCTGAACCAGGTTTCGGCACTTTTTTTCCCTATATGTCACACACATTTTATAATGTTTATATTTATGAAACTGTGTTTAATTGTCCTAATTAAGATCCTATATTATTTAATTTCGATTTATCTCGTTGAATGTGTGCCAAAACGTAAAACGTAAATCTTGTTTGTTTACAAGGATAAACTTTCTATTGTGATTATTATCATAGGTTAACTGTAAATATTAGATATATTTGTAATAATATGTTGTGTATAAAATTTACTATGAAAATATCCACTAGTTGTATGCGCAGGTGTATAAAATAATGTAAACTAATTATAAATAAAAATATAAGTGATGAATGAATATTTATACTTAAAAAATCTGAGTACGTAATGTAACTATAATTAACGTAATAATTTTTAATATATAAATGAAAATATCAATACAACGTAGAATAATGAAAGTAACAGTATAATGTACCAACTCAGTTTATATCTGTTTTAAATTTATGCAATCCATTTGAAACTAGCGTAAAGACTGTAGTATTGGTAATAAAACTTTTAAAATATGCTCTTTGTCTCATCTTTCATTTAATAACTGATGATACATGGCCATCTAAAATGTATATATCCTTTAGAACGACATGGTTAATAGAAAACCTTTCTTTAAATGTCTCGTAAGTAGTCCTACTACGTGCAAAGAGTAGGCGACGAACGAATAGATACACAACCTTTCTAATGTTCTAGTGTGATTATAAGCAGCATTTATAAATAAATTATTATTAAAACAAGTTTTAGGAGCCAACCTGGAGTGCAGTAACCAGAACATTAAAATCAAATCAAATCAGTCAAATTATAATACATCTATAATAATTCAATAAAATGCTTACACAAAATTTAGTGTCCATGCTGTTGACCGTTGAAGAAGTCTTTTATGGAGCTAATCCTGGATGTTGATATATGTTAGGCTTACAATAAAAAAGCATTTATCGGAACTGAACCAACATGCTAACTGTGAAAAATGTACCTAAAATACAATACAATACAAAAACTTTTTATTGACACCAAAATATAAATACAACTTACAGAGAAACTTATAAAAATAGATACAATGGACGGTCTTATCGCTAAGAATGATCTCTTCCAGACAACCTTTGGATAGAAATAGAAACGAAAAGATAATGTAGGGATGGTGGTTAAAAAGAAATTGTAGTGGTTATAACTTCAGCGCGCAATATTTGAACGAAACATACGAGCATATAGACATTGTAAATTAAATAAAAGCGTGTTATGAACATAAACAAAAAATATATCAAATAAGTATTTTTTAAACATTATACCTATAGACTACCGTATAACATACCCATATTAAAATGACCTATAGGAAAGTTGCATTGACTTTTATTAGGTAGTAATGAGATTTATATATTCCACAGTCTCTGGAACATAAAAACGTCTTGTACTGGGACTAAAAATGTTCTTTATGTCAAACTATTATGAACACTGGCTCGCTATTAAATGGATTAAATGAATAATTCAGCGACAAGTCTAGGAGTTCGCGACGAAATGCGAACTTGCTGGATTCATTCGCCTTTCAGTGTTTAAATGACATCAAATCGGATGAAAGAACTGGTTTTGCAAGTCTTAGTGTTTTAATGCGATAGAAATTTAAAATGTTTCCTGTAACTGCCGTTTAGGTGGAGTTCCATAACAAACACAGAGAAGAATTATAATACATAGAAAGATCAATAAAGATAAAACAACACTCAGAACGCAGTAGGTTAAAAATCCGAACAATTGTATAAGTATGTTGAAAACAAAATCTATCTATATCGGCTACGGATTTGTTTGAAATTTGTTATTCTACTAATATTATTAATGCGAAAGTTTGTGTGTATGTGTGTGTCCGTAAAGAATAAACTGATTTTAAAGAAATTTAGTATGTGGATAGTTTAGGTTCCGGAATAACACATAGACTACTTTTAAACTTAATTAACGCGAGCGAAGCCGCGGGGCACAACTAGTATTATTATATAGTCTAGGCTACTCTAGACCTTGTAATAGGCTTAGGCTACCTTATTAGGCTCTTAATACTAACTCAAAGAGATTAATAAAATTTGGTAAGCTACCTTGCTCCGTAAGAGCTTAGTTCAATTCTATATTTAATATTGAGTACTCGTTGATATTTTTTTAATACATTGTATCTAAGTTATTTTAAATTTACACGTACCTACTTCAATTCTCAATTTTATTTTGAAAATGCCTGAAATTAAAAAACTTTTACAAGACTATAATATGATTTTATTCGCATTCACACAAACGTAGTAAAAAAAATAAAAAGAAGCAGACATATGAATTAGTTATTTAGTCAGTTTTTAAACTACGATATATACATTGCAGCCACACTGCAAGTTGGTTGTATGAGTATAAACATTGAACGTGCCGACCATTACACTCTTAACGCGGGCAGAGTCGCGGAGCATAGCTAGGTAAAACATTAAACTACTTCGATGCTTTAGATCTTCGATATATTTATAGCACTTAACACCCCAGCAATAACAAAAGAATATCTAACAGTAACAGCATCTTTCATCAAGAGCCCATTTTAGTACCCCTTATATTTGAAGGATTGAAATGAGTAGCTTTCAAATTCAAACTGCACGTCAACATCCGCTATCCATTAGTTGGCTAAAAGCACAAACAGTGGCGTGTATCGCGGCCATTTGGCCGTAAAAAACCGGTAGCAACAACAAAACGTTGTTGTTTTATGTACTCGGTTAACTGCTGTTCGAAGAATTGCCGGAACAGGGCTGGGAGCAGGATCCTGTTGTGGGTATAATTTAGCTGGAATTGTGATTTTTTAGTTTATTTGGTAATATGATATTGATATTTTGCAAAATAATTCGAGCCTTTCATTTATATAAAAGAACTTTTGTCAAAAACATTATACAAATTAGTTACTCAACTATTATTCGTGTATGCAATGTTCACCAATCCCTACTAAAAGCAAGCTAGCAAGTCAAAAACAGCACGAGACTGGTCCGTTTATCAATGGAATTCTTTACCGCCAAGCAAGACGTGAGATAATTCATAGTTCATAGTTTTCTAAGCGTGTAGGTCCTAGGACATATAGAGGGCATTCTGGTCTAAGCTGCCTGCACCTGCACCTGCTACTTTCGGTGAAAGTTTGGAGGCTGTTTCAGGTGGTTGGTAATGTGGAGCAGCGCTATGTCCGATTGGGATGTTTTCAGTCACACTAACGGCGCCCCCTAAGGGAGTGATAGAAGAATTTCATCCTCTCGAATGCAATTGTACCTGAAACAGAGAAGAAACTGATTTTGACAAAATATGTGAGGTGAATGTTTTTTGAAAATTGATGTCATGTTATTATGACACCTACGGCATTTATATCGGTTTAGTATCATTCTACGCATTCCGGTTACCAATCTTCAGTCTATCGGGGCTTTTTAATAGTTGTGTGTGTCGCAGTTACCATAAATATAATATCGTTATAGTTAAACTGAATTATAGTCCTTAATTGTTAGCAACATGGTACAATTTCTTAGTATCATTGTGTATGTGTAAGTAAGTATTCTATTATACACCTGTATAAGTTTAATAGTACTTTTTGTAAGTATATTATATGCTTTGATTTTATTATTTTGATATATTTAAATTATTGGTGTAACAATATTTGTACTGAATATGAAAATCAGCGTAAAGTTTTGTGTTTGACTTTTGTGCTGAGGCAAACCTATTTCAGCATGCTAAAGTAGATTAGCGTTTAATATAAATATGTTTATTTAGCTAATTCAACTAAAGGTATTCAAAATTAAATATTCAATTATTTCTTCTTCTTACTTTCTTTCCGCACCTAAAAAAGATTATATTTAATTCAATAAATACACATAATATATTTGTTTGTTACTTATATAGCAAAAACGGTTAATTGGTTTGTTATATTTACCAGGGAGAAAATAATCTTATTTTTTTCAAAATACATAGGCTGCTTTTTATTCTGCTTCACGTGGGCATCGCGGATCACAACGCGTAATTTATAAAACCCCTATATAAGCTGTGCCTGAATTCGCCCCTGGTGTTTTACTATATATGTATACTCAGTACAGAAGGTAGGTATGTACGCTCTTTGATACGCAGCTCATGTTTCCGCTTTCAATCGTCATAATGAAATATGAATACGGCTATGATGTTCATTGATACAACTTGAAATGCAGTTTGTTGTTTGTTATTTGGAATTGTTGGGGATTTAGGTTGACGACTGTTTGATGTTAAATTATTTATGCTTACGTATCTATATACTGTTCAAAAGTTTGAGTGCGTGTAATGACGTAATTTTATACCAACACATTGTAGGGAATTACAAAACTTTCAGGTTAGGCTTTTCATTGAGACCACCAGTAAATACGACAATAATGCTGTAGAGTAATGATGAACAAAACGCGGCGCCCGCGCCGCGGCTGCGGTATTCCAGCAGTTGTTGCGAAGAAGTTTTTATTGTAGTGCTTGATCAAATTATTATCTATTTACCTGAACTAGATTGACTATCGTTATAATAAGTACAATGCCATGCAAGATACTAAGAAATATTAGAATTTATTTCCCGCCATTAGATGAGGTGATCATACTTTTAACGCGATATCCTCACACAGATAATATGTTTTACCCATAATGAAAAAAGCTAGCCAGATTAGAAATATTAATATTACAGCCACCACTGTTATGTTATTGTCACGCCGACTCCCGCCTGTCAGCCACCACTGTATTAACTGAAGTAGATATGTTATTTCGTGCTACGAAACGGTAGTTCTAAATTATTGTATTAAAAAATTTTTAATAGGTTTTCTTCTGTCGTACTTGCTACTAGGCAAAAATAAACATGAAATGAGTTTTAGTCAAGCTTATATTTTGGTAATGGTAAGATGAACTGCCCGTTGGCTTAGTTGGGTGGCGTTCGCCTTCTAAGCAGGGAATCGGGTTCGATTTCCGGCGGGGAACACAAGCTTGCTCCCCATGGAAAATATGTGTTTGTAGTTCTGGTGATCTGGTGATTGTGTGATGTGAATGTTTCCGGCACCCACGACTCAAATCATCGAACTTAGTGTGGGGTGAAAGAGAGTGTGAAAGCGTTAATGTTTATGTTTATACTAGGCAACCATAAAGGTGAATGAGGTAAAACACAACTTTTTCACGTGGCACTGTAACGAATGCCAAGTACAGCTATATAGTCTTTATATATAAAAAATATTAGCTAGCTATAGTTTTTATAAGCTATAGTCTTTACTTATATATAAATAAATACTTCTGTACGTGTGTAAATACACACGAACAAAACTATTAGTAGACTGAAAGCCTGGCTTAACCGATTTTCATTTAAAAAAATGTGTGAGATCCTAGAATGGTTTAGATTCACAATTCGAAGCGATAAAATAATTTTTTTTTTATTTTACGCAGGCGAAGCCCCAAGGAGCATCTAGCTACTCTATGAAAATATATAGAATATGATATATCTAACTCTTGGAAGCCCGTGGTAAGTTGGCAATCGCCCTCGTCAATCAGGGTCTCTTCCAGCTGTTGCCTCTTTGGCTTAGTGGGTTACACTGACATTTCATTTGTTCCCTGGGCTGAGTCGATCTCGATAATATCAGCGCAGGTTATCTACAATTTTGTACAACGAACGTTTGACATATGGTACGTGGGCATATTATATAAATAGATAGATGAACTGCTCGTTGACTTAGTCAGGTGGCGTTCACCTTCTAAGCAGGGGTATCGGGTTCGATTCCCGGCGGGAACACAAGTTTTCTTCGCAAGGAAAATTTGTTTTCCTGGTTCTGGTTGTGATTGTGTATGTGATGTGAATGTTTCCGGCACCCACGACACAGGTAATTGAACTTAGTGAAAGCGTTTATTTAGCGTTATTGATAGATTACTGAAAAACCAAAGTTACCTTTTTTATTTTTTAGGTAAAGTGGAAAAACTCTGCGGATTCGAGCAACGATACGAATACATTTCAAATGCTAAAAGTACGTGTGAATAATGTAGTCAAACAGCATTTATTAAAGCTTAAACTATGACAACAAATTCAATAAGTTTAAGATGCAATTGATGTTTTAAATTGAAGGTAAATATTTAAAATGGAATAGAATAATTTTGATATGAGCTTAGACCTCATATTCATTTATAATTTATGATAATTTTTGCTATAAGAAGTTTAGATTAATGTTGAACTGTATGTAACTAACAGTAAGTTGTCTCTGCACAGAACTGCAGGGACATGTTACTATACAACTTTCAGGGACAAAAACTATTATTACATCCTAAATGAATGGTTCCATTAATTAAAGTTAAATGCATATATTACATCCGGTTTTGTAGTTCAGTGGTAATAATGTGATTTTTAGTAAAAATCTAGTAAGTTCAACTTCATATAACTGCCGCTTATAACTTACTCATACAAGACGTACATCTAGTAACAACAAACAACCAGTTATAGAAAAAAACTTATAAGCAATTGTACAATTACAAGTCTTATGTAATTGATAAATAGTTCAAGTACTTTTTAATTTAAAATACGTTTTATAAATGTTCACTGTAGCTATTAACGATTACTTTCGTTTTGTTGCAATAAATTTCTCGTAATTTAAATAACCGGCAATAAATTCGATACCTTCGGAAACGACTATAAATAAATTAATTACAGTGTCTTAGAACAGAAAAGAATGTAAAAACACTAGCGGTCTTTCCAAGGGCTCAGACGTAACCAAAAGTAGTAAAGCCTGCAATGGTGGTAGATTTTAGGTCTTTTTTCCCCGAATGGTATAATCGGGGAGTCTTCAAGTCAAGTGCTGAATAGGTTTCATCTAGACAAGCATGCTACATCTTCGGCCGTATATTCATTTCTTTTTATCAGGTAGATTGTGTTCAATAGCTTGCCTATCGAGCATACAAAAAAGATCAAGAGAAAAAGATACGATCTGTCTCAAAAAGTTAGTACCTCTTAACAATGACGATTACCCTACAGCGACTATGACGATGAATGAATAATAATATAATTGCTTTAGTTATATTTTCTTGCTAACAATATTTAGTTATTAAATGGAAATTTTCCACCTGAACTAAATGCCGAGTACAAAGTAACATTGATTAAAAGTTCAATTATTACTTGGAAATTGAAATTGGAATTGTTGGCGTGAACCAATTAATTGTTTGACTGTGGCAATACTAAACTGTACAAAAGCGCTATGTAAACGCTAAACTTCACGGGACCTAGATAACATTGTAAATATCTAGTTTTATAGGTCGACAAAGTTGGACCAATTAAATTGTTTAATCCCCGTTACTTCAGTTCTGTATAAGTTTTGAGTGGCCGAATTGGTTGAAGAAGTTAAACATTGCGATGAAGGACGAAGGAAAATAATTGAATCTGTAAACATCTAAATAATTTTACCTATTTACGAAATTATATTTTACAAAGCAGACATGCGGATCTTTTGCCTGAGCTACATCTGCAACGTCATCCGCGCTTTTGAACAACAAAGTTCCACATAGGACTCTTCTTTTCCTGATAGGTGTTACGTCTCATTTACCCAGTAATCAATGGC
This sequence comes from Lomographa bimaculata, assembly GCA_948107665.1. NCBI lineage: Eukaryota > Metazoa > Arthropoda > Insecta > Lepidoptera > Geometridae > Lomographa > Lomographa bimaculata. The sequence goes on from OX403592.1 coordinate 7,244,035, forward strand.
CTATTCAGCTGTTTGTCAAAGGTGTGATATCGTGACAGGCGGAATTATAAGATCTTTTTCTGGATATTGTAGACTAGGTTTATTTGGTTAATACTATATAGAATTTTAGGTATCCACAAACAAAATTGCATTTCCAATAACATGATTGTTTCAAATATCTACAAAGCCGTCAGGTTTAATTTTTGATTTTGTCTTAATATAAGTAGAGTGAATAAGTTGATAGCATGAGTTGCGGATTACCGTTATATAAAACTGTGTCCCTCAGTGACCTGTCAGTTGCACCTATTGCAGTCTATCCTATGAGTTCTGCATCTTTTCACTAAACATTTTAATTCGTTATGGATCACGAAATACATGAGACGGTTCATTCGATCCAATCGCTAAGCCACCCATACTAAACTACTCAATACGTACATTAAGCTCATTCATCGTGTGATTTAGGTCGAGCGTGTCTGAATGACGCTTTGTCCTTATAATACTTGCCTTTGTCCTAACTCAAGACCGCGCCTTATAAGATGGCTGCCCAGAATACTGATTGTTTCTACTGTTTACAGTCCCTACTTAATATTTAGGTCAGATTTTTAGCAAAATTGTATTTGACTTGAGTTTTGTTAGTAGCCCACGAAAAATGAACGAGGGTCCGGAAGGGAAGGGAAAAAATTGGCCTGTTGCCCTTAAGGATCGTTAGCGAATATTTCTCTTCATAAAGTTTATTTGTGACGGTTTAAAACGACAAGGTTTTTGTCTGCAGGTGCCTTTTGTTCTTTCCTTAACGATGTTTCACTTTTATATATTTTTTGATAAGCTAAATAAAAGTTTAGTTACTTCTAAGCGAAATTTTTTTTCATGTATTAATCCTATTACGTATTTTTTATTATTTAATCGGCTATGTAACAATTTATACACTAGGCTTTTACGCATCATAATATACTGGATTCAATTCCTGACACCTCTATTCTTAAATTAAAATCTGTATTAATGGTTTTAAACGTATTAATAATATTAATTTAACGAAAAATTAATGGTAACCCACCTTTGGCAGGCCTATGATTTTCAAAGATAGACATAACAAATAAATCAAATGTCAGTAAGAATCGAGTAAAACCAGTCGTTATCTCAAAACTACTGATGTATCATTGCACAATACAGGATATGCTCTCTTTACCGCTTATGCAAGATGTCGAATGCTAAAATAGAATGCAGTGAAACTAAAGCGGAAACGTCGTGCGTAATGGACTGCCCATCAAAGCAATGTTCGCGGCAAACGCAAGACAAGAGTTTCTAATGGGCCACATCTCCCGTATAACATCCTCCTCATTATACTACGTGAATGCTACTGACCGCAACACTTCCCGCTCTGTTATGGATGTCAAATGTCAGCACTGATTATAAATCTTCTGACGATAGTGGACTCTACACTAGTAAATATTAGTGAGAGCCATAAATACCTCTGATAAGAGTTATAGTTACTGTTATTGATTATGTCTCTACAGACAACTGCTGTTACTAACCTTGGAAGAAATACATATTCTTCTATATGTTCTAAGTTACCTTTTAACTATCTTTATTATTATTTATGTGAAACTTTGGGATGTTTGGTGAAAAAAAAAGAAAAAAATTACCTTGGAATAACACATTGATAGTTTTCAAGAGTTTCAATTATCACTATCATTTTCGCCGTAGGGTGCAGTTAGGAATACACGGTAATTCGAAAAATACTAAAAACCTCTTGGCAAATCGTTACCACCTGAGATACTAATATTTTTCTTTAGTGCGAGTGTTGCAAACGGGTACTTGTTTAACATATTATTTTTTTTTTTCTGTTAACTGACGTTGGCTTGAATATTACGAGACACGTCGAAGCGATGCCGGTTTTTGCGGGACTGTGTAGTTAAAACAACTATTAATTATACTTTGTTTAGAATACCTACATCATTTTAATTATTACGTTAAATATAGATAGAATGTGTTCAAAAGAAAGTTTTTTTTTTATCCGTTGCTTAGAAAAGAGCTTCTCTATTATAATGACCTATATCTTTTATTATTAACTAGCCGTGCCCCGAGCTTTCGCTCGCATTTATCAAGTTAAAAGGAAGCATTTGTGTTAATCCTAGGCATACGCTATGTACATTTAAAATTTCGTACAAATCCGTTCAACCGTTAAAGCTTGAAGAGATAACAAACATACTTACACACTTACACACAACTTTCGGATGTATTATATAATACTAGCTTTTGCCCGCGGCTTCGCTCGCGTTAAGAAGTATTTTTTTAAATTGACAAAGTTTCATACAAATTTTCATCCCCTTTTTTATCCCCTTGGGGGTAGAATTAATCAAAATCCTTTCTTAACGGGTGCCTACGTCATAACATCTACCTGCATGCCAAATTTCACCCCGATCCGTCCAGTGGTTTGGGCTGTGCGTTGATAGATCACTATGTCAGTCAGTCAGTCAGTCAGTCAGCTTTGAGTTATATATATTTAGATTAGTGTGATAAAACTGTAAAGTACCGGCAATATTTCATTAATTTTGTCATGGTTTAATAACAGGAATCTTTTAGTGATGATGTGGTTGAGAATGGTAAGCATACGCCAAGATTTAAATAAAAATTGGCTTTCAAAGACAGTTATTAGCTATTTGGTGTTTGGCAACACATTTCACAAGTACTGGTAAAGTAGTTTGCTGCCCGTGATCTTACACGTTGCCTCGGGCACTTAGCCTGCGAGCATAAGACAATGCCATAAGACTGGCGCCATATATTCGCCATAAAGCTACCTTTAACGTGAGCTAGCCTGTAGCAGGATTGATCTCACTGCCTACTAAGCCTTCATCACTTCTTACTAGTAAACGCGTAGCTTGTATCAATGAAGAGAGTAGTTTTGATTGACTTCCAATGTTCATCAAAGCTGTTATATTTGCACCGTACATAGAGCTTATCTAATGGGACGTATCTCCTAGTTTACTTAGTGAGCCACTCGTAATCAGAGCTGGATGCTCACAACTAGGTCAAGAGTTCAATGATGTCAGGATATGACAATTTGCTTACTGGGATCGACGGCTTACAGATCGTGTTTATTTGGGCCGCCTGTTTTTAGAGCCGCAATATTATTTTGTATTTTATTGTCGCATCTTTGCTTAGGTTTTTGATAAATAAATCTGTTGAAATAGTAGATGGAGCCATAGAAGGAGGATATCTTTCTATTAAACCTCTTATTTAAACCAAAATCCTTGAATTACTATTGTTATAAAAAAAACATCTGATTGACTAGTATTTTAACTCTATTTCGCCCGATAGTAAGTGATAGTAGATGAAACCAACCTAATATAACAGTAAAATTTACTTTACTACGGGAACATTACTTTGTGATGAGGGATCGAGGGTTCTGTACAAAGTTGTTTAAAAATAGTCTGCCCATTAGGGAAATCAAGTGTCAAAGATTTTGGCCTGTTCTTATCGCTTATTTTTTCTTTTAATTTTTTCAAGAAATTAACGGATTTGGAGTTTTTTCCATTACGTATAATTGTTTCTTATCAATTTTAATGATTCTTGGTCAGCGGAAAGTAGCCTGTAAATTCTGTAATTTTTTGTAAAATTGCCGTATTTTTATAGCGTTATCTTTAAAGATTTTTTTGTAGCTCCAAGGTATTGTAGTACTTAGGTTTCAACTTGATACTTAGTTTTTGTTAGTACAAGAAGTGGTTTAAGCACTTTACATACCCTTTTTATTGTACGTAGTCACTCACTCAATAATAACAATGTCACAGGGAAGACACTGCCTCCTGCATCATATTTACTAGGTAAGACTAAAGGAAGAGGCAGAAATTCTACAAATCTTTGGAAATGAAGGAATAAAGATTTTTTTGCATTTGCACTCCTGAAAAACATTCACGTTCCTGACAAAAACGATCTTTACAAACACACAAACGAACAACGAAAACATCTCCAAACGGGATTTCTTTTTTCCGGAACGGAACCCTGTTATCTTTAGATACGTTAACCAGATTAAAGTCTAATTCATCTTTTTCTTGCCGCAAATAGCTTCAATAATATTAGATTCTAGAACTTACTCTTTGCATGAATCCTACTGACCCAATTCTTTCGCAAAGACAGCAATCTCCGAACAGTAAATGGTATTCGATAGAATGGCTTTCCGGGTTTTAGCTTAGAAAAGCGTAGGTATTGGACTATTGGCCAATATTTCTGCTCTTCTTTGATTCAGTTTATTATTCTATTTTAACAGGTCTTACATATTCATACTACTTCTTCTGATATATATAAGGACCTATATACTTACTAACAGAAACTCTTGATGAGTTTTTGTTCATGGAAATGTTTAAACTTTTAAAATTTACAATAATCTTATTTATTATATTTTATATATTACTTACAATATAACTGTGGGAAAGAGTGTATTCCAATCATTATTATGATGATTACTTAGAATCAAAAGATTTTACTTGACAAGCCAATTTAAACAAATATGTAATACACAAACAATATTAATTATGAAATATTCATCTAACAATATTCTACTGTTAACATTTAGGAGAGCGTGCGCAGGAATTGTCCCGTGCCTGTTTTACTAACCACAAAACAAACTGTCACACGTCATGCACCCGGACCCTGCGGGCCTAGTGACTCAACACAAAACGACTCTAATTATGGTAATTTTGGTAACTTACATAAACATTACCAAACATTTATGAAAATGATAAAAGATTAATAATGCATCAACATAGATTTACATCCCGTTCCTACGTATATTCCTTCACAACAGAACAGTGGTCAACAGAAAAAAATTACAAGGAAAATATTTGGGGTTCAGTTGAGTTTTACATATTTATGTAAGGAAGTACCGCTACCCTTCATTTAAAGGGCAGCGGTACATCCTTTAAGGGAAAGGAAGTATAGAATAAACAATACATGTTTGCCCTGCCCTCTGAGGAACCAGAAAAGGAAGCTGGAAGCCGCGGGTGAACCCCAAGGGACACAGTGAATTTGTGTGGCTTTGTCGGAGTAAATAAACGTGGTTAGGTCTCATAATTTATCAATGAATCAAAGTGGAAAGGGATCACAGAATATTATTACTCCTAGCGAAAAGCCTGTTGGCTAAGGTGGGTGCTCCTTTTAACAAAATATCGGGTTCGATTCTCGGTGGAAACACAAACTTTCTACCCAAGGAAAGTATGTGTTTTTGGTCTGGGTTTGTTTCGAGTGTGTGATGTTTCCGGCACCCACGACACAAGCCGTAGAACTTAGTGCGGGGAAGTGAGTGTGAAAGTGTTTATGTTTTAATAAAATAGTGATTTAAATGAAAAATTATAAAAGGAATCTAAAGATGGTTTTCGAATAAATATTAATTGATATCCCTCTCTCAACCCAGGACTTCACAATACGGCGTCTGGATGTCGCGCAGCCGAGTGAAAATGCAAAGGTTCTGGTTGCTCCTACTACATGGACCATATAATTTATATGCAAAGCTCATAATTTTCTTTATTCGCAAAGCCTTGCCAAAAAGATCAGCATACTTCAGCCAGTTTACTTCAGTCATACTTGGCGCCATGCAACAGAAACAAAGAAACTACCTGACTAACACCACCTAGATATGCTACAATTTAAGCCCTAACATTAGAATAGTATTAAGTAACAGGCATCGCTAATATCATACCATTACCGATGTCATCGTCGTTGCCTCCGCATCTGTGACTTCCTTCCTCGTAATGTGCCACTTTAGGACATATCACGCTAATTGCACATATTTAGCTTTGCTGTAATGTCCATAGTAGGCCATCAGACTGATTGATAAAATTTTCGGTTAGTGTTATTACATTTAAACTAATTTGTATTTTTGTTTTGATAGCATTAGCATGATTTGATTATACTATATTAACACCATGTAAAGTTAACTGCAAAGTTAACAAGAGTGGCCGTAGTACTTTTCTGCTGGATAGCGTCACATGTGATGTATAAATCCATCTAACGGAATAGTTGAATTGAAATCACTAAGACGCTAATATATCAATAAAACCAAATGTATATCTTCTCTTTCTAAAACAATGATGCCACAATTATTTCACTGACTAAAAAAGACTGGTGCTAATTTAGATATAGCATTTAAAGCTTATTATAATAATAATTATTTATTCATTGACACTTAAAAATTATAACACAAGAACATTACAATTACTTATAATGTCTGGTGAGCCCTGAATCCCACACTAGGATGAGTCCTGTGTCGTGGGATTCAGTCTCTTTCAATATTGTTCATGCAAATTTTACAGTTAAATACATTAATAATTGATTACATTAGAATTAAATATAGAAGTAGCTAAACAACCCTTTTTACAAAATAAGTTAATATATAAATTATGATAACAATACTTGAAGCTGTGAAATTATTAATTCTGTTATTATATAAAATGTTCCTTATAGAAATAGATTGAGTAAAAAATAGACTATGGCATTATACATCATTATAATATCGACCAATATGAATAAATAAACATTAGGATTAATTAATTAATTTATAAATAATTTAAATATCGTGAATTCTTTATTAGAGCGCTTCTTACATGTATTTTAATTGCCTACGATGAACAGAAGAAGAACTACAGCTGCTGCAATCTTCTTTTCTATTATTACAGAATAACTAGAATCCTCATTTAATAATTATGAAGTATACCAAAATATGATATAAATTAATTAGATTTTTAGTACAATTTGTAAATGCTATAAATATTACAAAACAATTGCATTAATATAATATGCTAGTTGAACATGTTGCTCACAGACCACATTCACATTTACCTGTGTGTGTGTTTGTGTTGAAAACACAGTCCTACTTATATATATGGCCTGAACAGAATGTAGTCGGCACAGACAATAAATATACAGATATAATAGAAACAACTAATGTCATGACATACATACATGTTCACGAAAAACGTTATTCATCAAAAAGATTGTCTCTATAGAAGCCGTCACCAAGTCATATTATCATGGGACATGAATTAGTCAATTAAAAAGAAATAGGTACTTTATATTTAGTATGGAGACGTCAACAAAACAATTAATTTTTAATTCAAAATCGTTTATTCACATGGGCCTTAAAGAAGTACTCATGAAAGTTAACGACTCTACTGCTAGATTCGCAAAATTACAGCCATCTCGAAACGAACATGGCAATAAATTGGAGGCGCATTTTTTCATTATCTTTTTTAAATGTAGTCGCTAGAAAGCGCTTAATTATATTTAAGTCAAAATTAGTTTTTTAGCAGACCAGGATTGTGAACATACATTTTATTTGATAGTGGCACTACACATGGTTATTTATTTATTATAATTTAAATGTGGTTTAAGATATTCAAGTTTAAATTGCACAGGACTCTATATTGCTCAATTTTAGGTGACCGCAATTTAAAGTTTTAACGAGCTAAGCCCCTAACGCAAAGACGCGATACTACCAGAATATTAATCATAGTTTATTTGAAGAATATGTAATTACTTCGCTTATTATAATTCTGGTGAAAACTAACAAGACTTGGGATTAGTGTTTGCTAATGAGACTTCGTGTAATACCATGTGACCATTGTGTTAAGCATACCTTTTCCTTTTGAGTAATAAAAGCCTTACAAAATCTAGAACTCACTTATTCTAATGTTCTGAATTTCACACTTTTATTTATCATAATAGATACAAATATACAATTAGAGTACATTTAACTATTTTACAGCATCTATGGTTATCTTAAAAATCATAAGATTGTCCTTTTATCTCGATGGTGATTATCATTTAAAAATGTTTGCTATTTGTTTTCGCCACTCAAAATATTTATATAATAATTTCTACACATTTTACAGAGCTCTAAAAGTACATGTTTAAAAAAGAACAATGAAAATATGTTTTGCCTGTTATACGGTGATCATAATAATATTTAAATCGTGAATAATATTTCGTGTCTGTGCTGTTGAAAAGTTCCTTTATCTGGATCTAATCCTGGATGTCGATTTAGGTTAAACTTATTGTCCTCCGGACTGAACATGTATAAATTCAAATCCATGGCATAACAGAAAGTGGTACTCATTTAACCAGTAAGATTTGACATGAAAAAACCAACATACTCGTACAAACATTGCAAGTCACAAATAAAACAAACTAGACAGGCAAGAATACAAACGAAAATTTGAATGAAATAGAAAAGACACCCGTACTAAAGGTAATTCTTTTTTTCCGTAAATAAGATACGCGCTGGTTTTTGTACGGGCGCGCTTATCAAACTTCTTGCCAAATAAATCCTCATAGTCATGGGTAAGTTATGTAATAAAGACAAACTCATTCAATCCCACGATAAGGATAACCAGATACTCCTCTGAGCCCATTCAACTTACCCAAAGGACATCAAAGTCAAAAGTGACGGGGAAAGCTAGTTAGCAAACTTTCCAAAAATGGGACGACAGAAGAGGACAAGTAGGTTTAATCAAATTTTTATCCTGACAGGGTACGGATAAGGAATACTAATAAAGCCTGTCAAAGCGTTTCGTTCGACGACATCGAGGCATTATATTACGATTCTGGCAGGGTTTACATTTGGTGTGGGTGCTAGGTCTATTAGTGCTCGTTTCAAGTGTTTCAGGAGCGACACAGGCAAAGCGCGACACAGCTAACGCTACGTTGCGAAGAGTGGTACACTCAAACCAATGCATGTAAGAGCGTTCATGAAGAAGCTTGTTTACTCGCAACGATTAGCGTTGCGGCGCACTGTGTTAGACAGAAGAGTTAATATACCTCCATAAACAAGACTAAAAATGATTATGTACTTTTTATCTTAATTATCAGTTCAAGTCACAACAATGATTACAATTTTTAAAGCGAGAACATCGAGGCTCTGCGGGCCTGACATTTATAAGAATCACAAACTTCGAGGACATGTGCCATCCACGAACCCGCACTTGGTCAGTGTTGGGGATTATGGCCTACACTGTTTCCCTGTGAGAGAAGGTTCTAGCAATGGGAATGTAATGGGCTGATAATGATGATGACCATCCTATGTGCGGTGATCCACGTGACGCGCTAAGCAACGCGAAAATCAACGCTACGTGTAACGCTCGGTAAGATGTGAGAATCTGCAGTAACCTAGTAGCCAGTCGCATTACTGACTGCAATTAAGTGATTTAAGATTTTATCATATTTTTTTTTTAGTCATGACATGGATTTATTCTTTAAATAATAATAACAATGTCAGATAAGATTACAAAAGGGGAATAAAATAAATAGAACTTAAAACTTAATTTTTATACCTATGATTCACATATTGTTTTTTATCTTGTACTATCTACGGGCCAATTGCCTATATTTCCTAAAACTAAATACAGCAAAGAACTCAGTTATCGAACAAGACATCGAGCTTATAGATAACTCAAGTGCTCAAGCCAGCCACTACCAGTGGGTAGCATTCCCATCATGCTGGCGGCATTGCCTCTCTGAACTGAAATGCTAATACGTTGAGCCAAATAAGTGCCAGCATTTTGATCACGCATCGCCTCAACCAGGGGCTCTGATAGATTTTTGAAAATAGAATGAGTTCCCGGTCCCCACGGACTCAGTGTCTCAACACCAAAAATGTTGTAAACCGCTTGCCGAAGGAAAAGTGCCCAGAATACTGGCTACGTTTCCACGTTGAATAGCAATGCTAATTTTTCTGTGCTAAATAAGAGCCAGCATTCTGGTCACTTGTACTCCTTTGCTTTCATTTATTATGTTATAAAATCGATTGCATTGTTGTATTATTATAGATAAGTTACTTACTACGTAACTTTAGTGCCGTTAATTTTCTTCAAGGTCTTTTCATTACTTTCTACTTAAAACGTGTCGAAACAAATTATTTCTTCTCTATGCAAAATACTTATTCTATTGAAACTGTTGGTGAACCATTCATAGCACAATACTCACAGACAAGGTATGTTTTTCATGTAGGCACGGATAACAAAGAACATTAAATATATAATATTATAATAAAGGAATGGCGTAGGTGGCAAAGTCTAAAACAATGATTAAATATGGGCGAATAATGCCCATAGAAGTTTCGACGTTAGATTTTTGTGAAATTTTAATATACTAGCCGTCCCCCGCGGCTTCGCCCGCTATTATCAAGTTAAAAAGTAGCCTATGTGTTAATCCTAGGTATAAGCTATGTACATTCCAAATTTCATCCAAATCCGTACAGCCGCTAAAGCGTGAAAGGGAACAAACATACTTACACACTTAAACACAAACTTTCGGTTTTATAATATCAGTAGGATAGGATAGTAGCAATATACTTTTAATAGATTAAAAAAGACATTCACAAATTTACAAATCAAGATATATTTACACTATGTTATGTCAAAGATACCCAGGTAGATATTCAAATTTACTTACTTTTTATAAAGGTTATAATAAATCCTTTTTTTAATAAATGATAACAACAAACAGGTCTACAGCTGCGACTATCTTCTATCGATATAAAAACCTAACCAAATGATAAAACTTTCCAAACAAAGCTACGTTAATTACTGATAAACAAATGTAAGAAATACAAGCTAAATAATAAACTACGACTTTTTGCCGCGAAAGTGAAAAAATGGCGTTAATGATTTTGTATAATTTTCCAAAACCTGTGCTTCTTCGAGTGTTAATGTGTAATAATGTTGGATTATTCACCGTTAATACTTAGTAAACGTGCATGAGTGCAGGCAAATCATACAAAGTTGAAAAACCTGATTTTCGCCTTCGCTCCAAAACTCCAATAGAAGTTCCAGTAAAGTTTCTATCACTTTACTAGGGCATGACTGGACCTTCACTCTTTTACTTGACTTTGACCGTGACTAAGACTTTTAATATGAAATACATTTGACATTTATTATTACTTGACACTGGCTAAATGCACAAGAATGCGAAGCCAAAATAAAGAAGAAAGAAAAGTGTTACTACAATCAATTAATATTTTGAAGAAAAAAAACTTGTTTATACTAGGTATATCAAATTTCGAAATACCAAAACTGTATAAATGATCTCACCTCCTTTATACAATTATTAAGTAACGTACCCGCTTATAAACTGCATTACATGGTGCATGTCTTTAGTTTTTATGTTGAAACCTTACATTACGTGTAATAAATATAAATAAATGAAAAAAATATATACTTTATTTCAGATACGCACGCTCACACCCAATTATTTTATTAAATTCGACACTAGATGGAGCTTTCTGAGGCTACAAATTCAAACACATTCTACCAAAAACAAAAAACCGAGCTAAGCTCGGTCATCCGGATATTATATATCTATTTAAACGAGCAATTCTTGTATATAATCTGAATCTCGGAAACGGCTCTAACGATTTTCATGAAATTTAGTATGCAGGGGGTTTCAGGGCCGATAAATCGATCTAGCTAGGTTTAATTTTTAGAAAACGTAATTTACAAAAAATAAAAACCGAGCTGAGCTCGGTCATCCAGGCACTTAATTAATAAACTTAAGCGTCAATGTCATTTAGACGCTTATACTATAAGCATAATTATACAGTTACAAATAATTTTGATAACCGCAACCAGTAAAACTTAACTAGCTCGTGTATTCGAGCCTTCGCCGCCCTCCCCAGTGAATTGGGACAACTCAACAACAATCTAATAAAGGAATCGGACTATAAGGAAAATGTTTCATTGACAAACAATAAACAAACTGCTCAATTCTTTCTCCCGTGATAAATGTTTGAGACGGCTGCCTACGCCGACTAACATTGTATTGTACTGACATTAATTGTTTGTGATAAAATTGTTATAGCGTAATGTTAAGTAGAGGAAAAAAGAACTATGGGTAATGTATATACCGTCACCGATAAGTTTTCCTCAATCCTGCAGGAGGTGGTTTACAATCAACAAAGAAGCAGAATAAAAATTAAGAAAAAAAAAATCTTGAAAAAAATAAATTGTGGCGCAGACAGTTAAGTAATAACTGTCAAGTAAACTATGGCAACTCTTAGATAGAATAAAATAAGATCTCTTAGAATAAAATAATCTTCACATATTAGTTCAATGATTCCGTAGATCTATTATTTTAACATCATTATATTAAAGGAGAGGTAAGTAAGCATTGCATCTAACGCGAATCTTTTATATTCAAAGTTTCGGATGGCACTGCTTAACATATAGGCGGGTCTGTCATTTACCATCAGGCCAAAATCATGCTTGTTTCCTTTTTTACCAGTATAAAAAACCTCTATCAACAAGTTTTCTACATATCATTGTTTTGTTGTTAATATTGGCAGGATAACGTATACATACCTATCGTTTACGACATTTAACTGAACCCAAAGTTGCTGTTGTCGACAACTAGTTTACAGACGGACGACTGCACTAACAACGTCAACCTATAAAAGCCCCTGGTGAAATAAAATTCTAAACTAGATTCGCTTTTAATTTGTTCTTTTATTGTATTACTTCTAAGAAACGTTTTCTTTTGTTAAATGGGTTTATTTTATTGCATGAAAGTAATATAAGGGGACGAGCAGCGAACAGACCGAATGTATACCATTACGTTTATATCAGAAAGAGCCAGCATGAACATGGAGTTAAATTTTAATAATAGGATACATTTTAAAACTGGTTTGCAAAACCGGTATTTATCTAATATATAAAATTCTCGTGTCGCGGTGTTTGTTACCAAACTCCTCCGAAACGGCTCGACCGATATTTATGAAATTTTGCGTGCATATCGGGTAGGACTGTGAATCGGTCATCATCTATTTTTCACACCCCTAAATGTTAAGGGTGGTACAAACCAAATTTTTTTTTGGACATGTTTTAATTTTTAATTTTTTTATTTTTTTTTTATATGGCAAAACAACGTTTGCTGGGTCAGCTAGTAAAATTATGTTATTCACAGATGTGTGACATGAACTCGCATTTATTCTTGTTATTAGCATTATTATATACCTATTTATATTATATTAGATAGATATAGAGCACAAATTCCTTCCCAAGGGATATTTGTGGTTCTGGATGTATTTGTATTATTGTGTGTGTGATGTAAATGTTTCCGGCACCCACGATACAAGTTTTTGAACTTAGTGTGGGGCTGTGAGTGTGAATGCTTTTTTTTTTATTAGTATCTATACATAGCAGCTATAAGCTGACGGTATTTCACATACACGCATCAACTTCTTGTGGACTTTTTAGATGTTTCTCAAGTCTATTTTTAATAATATATAAACTATATCTGACCCACTCGGCGTCGCGTAGCCAAGGTGAAAACTGTAGGCTATGAACTACGAACATACAAACTTACATAGATTTTTATACATTGCATAGGTATCAAAGAAATGTTAAACGAGTAGTTTTCAAATGTTTATAAAAGTATCTAATAAATTGGGAAGACAATTTCAAGAACTGCTACTGCGCTATCTATTATATATTTCCTATGCAAAATGTTGACCATTTTGTAACACAACCTCAACCCGCGGCTTTTTTCGCATCATGTAAAGTTAAAAGTATTCCAGGTTTAGCTAGGCTATCGAATCTACAAACCAAATTTCATCCAAGTCTCTCGAACCGTTACGAAAATACCTCGTTTCAAACATAAGAATTTTTATTCACACACACCAACACACAAAAAAGGCTTTTTTTTTTAATTTCCAAATAACTATTTATTATTTTTTATAAAATATTGTATGTAGGAATTTTACACTCACGGCCCCGCAATAAGTTTGATGACTTGTGTCGTGGGTGCCGAAAGCATTCACTTCACACACAATCACAACCAGAACCAGAAACACAAATATTCCTTGGGGAGAAAACTTGTGGTCTCGCCGGAAATCGAACACGATACCCCATATACCATGCTTAGAAGGCGAAAGCTCACCCAACTTAGGCAGCGAGCAGTTCAAGCTCAGTTCACTACTGTAGAGTTTATTGGGTCAATTAGTCAAACATACAATTGTACTTGTGTCAGACCTTTATCGCTACCTCCATGTTGCACTTAGCAACGTTTCAATAATACCTATTAAGTCAACAAAAAACATATATCATTACGTAATATTTAAACCGTCAGCCTATCTTTGTTAGTTCAAAGATCACAAAGCCTGTATATTTACGTCAATAGACTTGATTATAAACGTAATAGAGCACGTTATTAAACACCTCGGGAAGTAGAACCTGCCATGACGTCGATGAAACTCAATTACAGGAGATATTGACGTTCAATATTATAATGCATCGTGTGACAAGACATGCGTTGGCAAGCGTTGTGGTTATAAACCGCTGTCAAACGCAACTATAATCGATACACTAAGACCTGAGGGAATTGAATTTATCGAACCCAAAGCGCACTTCAGCATTGCAAGTGCTAAGGTGTGATAAAAAACGTGTGTGTATATTTATGTACGCACGTAAGAACTTGGTCATATTCGATCCACACACGTCAACAACTTATAAAAATAAATAAAATATAAAAAATATACCTTAAATTATCTTATATATAAAAATAAATTGCTGTTCGTTAGTCTCGCTAAAACTCGAGAATGGCTTTGGCTAATTTTGATCTTGAAATATTTGTGGAAGTTCAGGGAAGGTTTAAAAGGTGAGAAAATATAAAGAAATTGCAATAAAATTAGTAAAAAGTAGTAATTTATTTTCCCATACAAACTGTTCGTACCTGTCAAACAGGAGATGTTTCTGAATATTTGACCACAGACAATTGGCGGTATGAAGTTCGCCAGGTCAACTAGTAATAAATAAAGTTAACGTCAAATTTTTTATACTTCATAAATCATTCGATCATTAATTACAATTGGGCACATTATTAAAAATTCAAAAACTCATTATGGTTATAGAAAGTACTAATAATAAACCAGCGTTTCATTCTTGAGTTAAAAATACTCAAATTAGGAGCATCGACAATTTCGTTAGGTATGCAAATATACACCGTCGGGCCCATGACATGTGTCAACTTGTAAGACTTTTCAAGTGATCGACTCACATGCAAGTGATCCTTTGCGCCGGGTGGCATATTTATAGCATTCACCGACATTTTTATAAGTTTTGAAGTTTGTTCTCGCATATACTGCCACCTAGAATATGACGATCTTCAGCGTAACAAAACAGACATTACTGAAAATTGTATCCAGTGTGCCAGTACTCTTTGCTTGTTAAAAAGTGACATTAAATACATAGTTATCAGTTCTCGTGAAAACTTATGAGCCAATTACCAACTAACTTCATGGTGTCATTTTTAGGTGTTGCGAGCAGCACATCGTAAAAAATCACTTTCTTAATATTTCAAACGCGCCGAAGAAGTTTAACTTCAAAAAGTAGATTAAACTTAATAACCGTCAAGCTCTATCTAGACAAGTAGAAAATCATGACCAACATTAAAATAAACCCATGTTCAAGACTAAGTACTACATAAATCACCAAAAAACACCAACAAAACACGTCCAAGACATCCATCTAAACCCAAAAGTAACATTGAATTCCACAACTTGTTCCAAACTTATACGTTTGCTGAATGTGAATATAAGGAAAAGATTACATTGTTTGTGCAAAGCCTGAAAAATAGCAATTTATATACAAATAACTTCCAGCACAGCCAATATGTTTTAAAGTTCGAAGGAATCCCCGAGCGAGCGGGTGTTTGATCTCGCACCGTGTAAATTCGTGAGAGTAGGTACGTAGGAGACAAACCGACAGAAATGCCGTAATCCATTGTTACCTACCGACCCACAATGGCTTCACTTTGCTGCCAGTATGGGCACTAAGCACTCACGAAACTAGAGATTTGATTTATGCATCAATGCAGGTACAATTAGCCTTGACTTATGTATGCTAAAGCATGCTATTTTTAACATTCACCCTGCTATTTCAGGAGATACATTAATCAATTAAATCAATATATGGCCAAAAATACAAGTACTTACTAATTATTAGCCTTAGATAGATAGATAAACTCTTTATTGAAGACTTTAATAGTGAAAAAGCTGAACAGAAAATAATGACTCACAAGAAAAGTGCAACAATAGATCTCTTCCAGACAACCTTTGTACGGAGAGGAATTACGCTGTAAAGTTGGACGTCGGTGTTTTAAGAAAACAACATTTATAAAAGTGTAGGAATTAAAAAAAAAATTATTATAATATACTTAATTATAAATAATGATAAATATCAAATAAAATACATTAATATACATATGTACAAATTATGACCTAATATAAATACATAAATTATGAATGCACATAATAATACTATACATGATATAAGTACATAAAATTGAATATACTCCTATTTGTATCGTTTAAATCAATGAAAGTAGTAAACAATAATAATTAACTAACTCGGATCATTAGATTGAAGAGCTTTATGAGATGAGAATTATGGGATTTCCAATAAAAGTGAGCTACATTAATTGAAGCAGTAGAGCAATTAATTGAGTGTAGTTCGTTTAACCTATTCGTAAAGCATTTTTTTATTCTATTATGCTCGGTTACCTTTCTCTCTTGTTGGCGGTTGATTATGTAAACGAGAGTGGTAAGCACATTAATCCCTATGATAATAGCTGCTAGAACTTAGTACTAAACGAGTGGTTTTCTACTTGAAGGAACTGCGGTTGTATTACCTGGTAGCTAAAGTATCCTAATGTCAAATAGCTGGCTGACGTTAACTAGTTTAAATTTGTGTTTGATAAGTTTTATTTATAACTTTTCAAGAAGTCCTTACTGTGTTAAACAACAAACATAGAATCAAGTTTAGTCGATTAAATCCGCCACTGAACTCGCAGGCTCTGAAAAAATGTTCGCACACAATAGAATGCAAGCGCGGATTTCGCATACCATCCAACGGAACGTTTTCAATTGATGTCTATTTTACTTTCAGTTTGGTCCCTTACACATTTTTTAATAGCATAGTGCCTACTTATCGAATGCATTTACTTTTTACGGATTTTACCAATATTAATTATCATCTACAGCCCTATTCAACCCTCAGGTAGGTTTAGTATGGCTTCTCTGATATTTTCCTCGTTTTGGCAAATTTCATTCCACTATCTTAAACAATATCATCGACCTGCCGCTGGACGTCCGATGACGCTGCGTTACCCATTTCTTCTTTATGATGTGATGTCATGTACCAACAAGTCATGACCTTGCTCCAACTGTCGTTACCTTGCCTGGCAATTCGCGTATATATTTGACTTAATTCTAAGTGCTGATTTTTGATACACTATGGATTTCGTGGGCACAGGATCAAACAATTGTTAGTGCTCGTAATACTTTGCAACAAAAGCTGAAAGTTTTTGTAAGATAATGTTTATATTTTATATTTATATTATTTCAATTATATATTAGTTATCTTGGCAATATTTATTCTTTGAATAGCTGTTTTATGATGGAAAATTCTTTTTTATATGAAAATTATATTGTATTACTCCTTATTCCGCTTCATATCCGCTTCTTTATCACGCTAACGGTGGGCTATTACGCATGATAATGATTAAGATGGTCAGTATAACGGAAGTAAACTTAAAATACTCAAAAACTTCTTACCATATTAAGCTTAACCCTATCAGTATTACACTCACTTGTAGTTTCTCTTTCAGTGTCATAACACTAAAAAGGAAGACTGTCCAAGCGTTCAAACGCATTGTAGAGCTGGTTCTTTGCTTTGAAATTGTTATTTAATTGCAAGGTTTACTGACTACCTCTCTCCAAAGCTTGTACACCAGCTAGCATGCTATGAGTTAACATATACACATCCACATATATAATACATATATAACCAGACACATAGGTGTGTGGTGCTATGAATGTAGTGCAACTACACCCATGTAGACTGAAGAGACTGTAAAACGTTACATCCATGTTAGTATTGACTAAAAGCCTAGAAATGGGGTTAGATTTTACAATAGAATTCCTAAAATCGTAACTGAATTACCACTGGGAAAGTTCAAATCTGTAATAAAACGGGCATTAATTAAGAAAGCTTATTATAAGACTACAGACTATATTAATGACAAGGATGCATGGAGGCAAACTGCACAGGCTCTTTCTAGCGACCATAAAAACACCTAGGTTAAGAAAATTATGTATTAGAAATAAGGAATGTTTTAAAAAAAAAAATGAATGAAAAAAAATGCGCCGCCGAGTTTCTTGCCAGGTTCTTTTCGAGATGGCTGTAATTTTCCGAATCTGGCAATAGATTCATTAACTTTCATGAGTGCCTCTTTGGGGCCCATGTGAATAAACGATTTTGATTTGATTTGATTTGATTAGACCGAGCCCTTTGGATTATTTGGGCGCGCGTTCGCCTTCTAAGCAAGGATATCGTGCTCGATTCTCGATAGTTCTGTTTGTGATTATGTATGTGATGTGATGTTTTCAGCACCCACGACACAAATCATCAAACTTAGTGTGGGGTTGTGAGTGCAAAAGCGTTAAAAGAATTTCATTTTTGCAATTTGCTTGCTTGTTTATCGCTTGGACTATGGTGTCTGGATATTTTATGTCGCCTAAAGGAAATGGACATGCTTAATGATAATTTCTAACTAGTATTTACTATTTATATACTATTTATCTATGTAATACAAATACCATTTAATTCAAAAATACATCATAAAAAGGCGGTCTTGTCTAAAAGCCATAAGATATTTTAGATAAGATGTCTAGATATTTCCCCGTGACTCCATTTCACTAATGATCCGTATGACCAGTTACACAGATACCTAATGATTTTAATTAGAATAAGGAATTCAATGTTCAAAGGGCGTGGAAAGCAAATCCTAAAACTACGAGGAATGCCTAAAAATACTCAAAAGTCACGGGGATTATTTTATTCAAAATCTAAACATTGAGCTCGAGGGGTTGGCTAGATAGGTGCGTAATTATCATCCTCGGCCACACCTATACCTACAGTCAGATGAGATAGTGGTCACGCTTAATCCTGCCCTGACCCAGGACAGGCTGTAGTATGATTATATGAAAGAATTATGAATAAAGTTGAAGGTGTTGCAAGTTTTATGTTTGTTAATTTCTACCATATAAAAATTATAACGTTGCATGGACGGAATAAATCGCAAATACTAATGGAAAATCGTATGCATCTAGAATTAAAAGGCCATGAACACTGCAAACGGCTCTCGAATTGTGTCAAAAATGTTTGCATGCAACAAACAATTTACCTAGGCATTATTTGCAACTGTCAACGAAGTGTCAACAGCGCCCATTCACTGTTTCCATTCGTTTTATACTCAGACTCTTTCCCCAGAAATTATTGCTCGATGCATTGTTTTTACCCCAGTTCTGATTTATATTCTACGCTTCCAAGCGCGCTCGAAATTGGTGAGAGCTTTCTTCAAAACAGATAGGAATCAAAGCCGCTGTATTTTTGGTGTAAAAACAAGTTATTTTCAGTTGAATGCAAACGTTTGCGTTATAAAAGGGTAGTCAGCCTTTTCAAGTGTTGTTTTATGTGAAGTTAATTTATAAACGCTGCAGCGCTGGCTAGAGGTTTTCTCATAATTAAAGGCTTGCCCCTTTTTCATTCTCTTACAAAAGACCCTAAAATTAAACCTGCATATTCGTATACATCCTCCATTTTTACACGCTACGTGCTCGACGTCATAAATTAGGTCTACAAAAAGGGAACATTATGAGCCCGAAGCCAGAGGCTCACCGTTCTCGTTATTCCACATTTTCATTCTCGAATATAAATAGAAGATTGGAACTTGTTATGCTACGATATACTTAGCATTAGACGGTAAACACGTGTTCAATATAGGTATTATTATTGATAATACCTATATTTATTACATGAAAATAAATTATTTTGTCAATGTAATTGCTTGCTTGTTGTGTACACTAGTAGGCAGTCCTACAGTCAGAATTTTTCAGGTCAGTATAGTAACTGTGCTATTGATGTTCTAATAAGAAAGAGAAATATCAAGAACAACATGGAAAAGAGCCAAGAGCTCAGAGACAAGTTTTTGCAGATTTCACAATTGAAGTTTCAGAGAAAATATTATTTGTAGGTTAAATCAATTCAAAAACTAGTTTTTTTCAATTGATAGGCCAATGTTTGATAATGTTATTCATGACAGCATTTTCAGATACCTTATCTCATTGGAATAAATTTTATCGAAATCGGTCCAGCCGAAACCAAAATATAAGCGATGAAGTCGGGTTTTTTCAGCATTGCTTGCGTTTAATTATTGCTTATTTATTCATACATTATTTTCAGACATAATATACAGTCTGATTACACGTATACGTACACACATTTAGAAAAGAAATCGTCTGATTATAAATTATTGCGATTTCGCTATAGAACATTTTGCTAATTTGATTGGGATAATTGGGAAGCTAATGTTTGGGACATTTACCTGAATTCATAACGAAAAGTTAACGTTCTTTTGCTTAATTCTCGGACTAAGTCTCTCGTTCTCGTACTAGTCATTTTCTACTATAAAATCAAAATCAAAATCAAAATCGTTTATTCACATGGGCCCCAAAGAGGCACTCATGAAAGTTAATGAATCTATTGCCAGATTCGGAAAATTACAGCCATCTCGAGAAGAACCTGGCAAGAAACTCGGCGGCGCATTTTTTTTTCATTCATTTTTTTTTTAAAACATTCCTTATTTCTAATACATAATTTTCTTAACCTAGGTATTATTATGGTCGCTAGAAAGAGCCTGTGCAGTTTGCCTCCTATAAATACATATGATAACGTTTGATAGCTATTCAACATTTAAACGTCATGTTGCACAACCCCCACTGATTCTACTCCATTACAAATCTTTAAATATTCTGTCACCACTTTATCCTCTGTGTCATCTTACTTCTTAAGAGATCAACAAATTTTCCTCATTTTACAAATTCATACAAGTTTCAATTACGTCCGTCTCTTACAAAATATTTTAGCTCGGGGCATTTATTTTGTTACTCAAGAATGTCTCATTAATTTTTACAAAGTATAAAAGTCGCGTGGTCCTTGGGAAAAATGCAGATGAATTTATTTGTCGACCGGCCCTGCGGGAATAGCTAGAGAGCTATTATAACGTCAATCAGAAGAATGTTGAGGAACCCCAGAATTTTTCAACAAGCTCGGATACCGATAGGCGATTTGTACTTAGTTGATATAAATAAGATTTCCAATAAAATTCCCCAATCATTAAGAAAACGACCGCTTTTGTTATAGCTTCCTGTATACTTGTCAGTTTGGTTTAAATGTGAGTGACAAGAACTTGATGAGGGACAGGTTTGTGAAAACCTGCAAATGTTTAATATAGGTAACAAATATTAATAAACTAATTGTTGTTCGCGCCGAACTGAGATCTCGCGCTTACATTTTGCCACATAGAGAAAAAGTTTTGAGGTTAATTGCTTATAACTTTTGATTTCTGTGTTTTTGTTTAAGTACAGGATATAATGGATATTATGAGCAAGTTTTAGCGTTCAGTATGAAATTTTTGTTTATATGACACATATTTTCATATATATCGTTTTAAATGTTACTTCTGGTTTTGGGCCGTAGTTTTGCATATTCTATGGGAAGTTGAAGACATTCACTTATATGATTTAGACGCTAGATGCCATGCGACGGACGGACGGATAGACAAACTGTTAAACTACCCAAGTCAGCTAAGAGATCTGGCTTCGCTCGCTAAATAATGTAAATTAGAATGATAAGTAGCTTACATTACATTACATTACCTAAAGTGGTACCTCTCAAATTGTAATACGATTTCGTAATATCTGAATTACCTTTAAACGAACATTCGCTTTCACATTTGCAGCCCCATACTACATACAAAGATTTGTATCATGAGTGACGGAAATTTCGGGTCATACACACGATTACAGAAGGAAAAAATCTTTAGGGAAGAATATTGTGCCTATGCTGGGAATTGAACTCAGGACTCATGTAGCTGAAAGTAAACACTAGGATATAATCGACAAAACTTAAACAAAGCTACATTTTAATACTTAGCACAGCTATATAGGGTGCAGTATAACCTAATTAATCTACAACACTTCATTTGGTACTTACATAATTTCTAGTAAGCTGGTTGCTCTTCTAAAGCTGGTATAACTTTTTAAACTTTCTATGATAAAAAAGACAGCATTTTAATAAGCTGAAAACAAAGTTTCGGTATTAAAATTTCTTCGCTAAAGTAACGCCAGTTAATTCCTAAGATTATACTAGTCGCAGAAGAAAAACTTTGCGGTGTGGAACGGTATCTCTTCCTCTTTGCATCCGCGTATCTGCAAAATGTGTAATATTTACCGTGTGCTAGGGAAACTTCTAATATACAGTTTAATTCCAAGTAATTCCAACCAACCGGCTACTTGCAAAATGGTGCTATTTAAGGTAGCCAGGTGGATAAAACGTATCTAAGAAGTTTACAGATACATCTATAAAGTTTATGTTTGCATTAAGTTGGAAACCATGATGGCGCTTTCGTTTTAGTGAGCCCGCCGGTTTGGGGTTTCGAATTCTATGACAGGCTTAAAATTCCGGGAAGGAACACCATACTAAAAATAAAATTTACAGAAAGGTCTTCGAAGAATGGAGTAGAAAGTAGCGCAGTAGGATTTTAAAGGCATCCGTCATAGTTTAACACTTTCAGAAAGGTTATTAAAAAACGAAATAGTTTCGTGAAATAAATTTCTTTATCAAAATGTATAAAATAGCTAAAATTTAATTAAAACATTTTAATATAAGATATGCCTGAAATATGAATAGTATCAATAAAATTAATTGCAGACCGCAGGCACAATGTGTGCCGCAGGTCTTAATTATTCCCCAAGTAATCTCGATTAGTAAATGCATATTTTGTTGTACATATATGTTTAACAAATAGTACTTTAGTCCTACTACTTGGCTTCTTTGCCGTGGTGTGTTCTAGCCTTATGCAAAGAATATGCTGGGCTGAGCGCTGGGAGTAACTACTCCCAGGCAATGCGTTGACTGCGGTCTGGTGTGGCCCGGTTTTTAAGGGACAGACAGTTCGGCTACTGGCTGTCCCCTAATTTGTATAGTCATCGATATGTCCAGTTCCTCGGTTTGTACTGGGCAGAGTCAACCCCGGGACTAGCTCGAGCCATTCTGGCACGGGTCCGTTCGCCCGAGGATCTCACGGCCCTTTCTAGATTTAGAGCAGAAAAAGATTTTTTACATGTTCTTATTTAACCTTACCTGATAGTATATAATTGTCAATATTGCAAGTTAATATATTTCTTTTGAAGATATTATGAGTTTTTTAGTTATGAAAATTAAAACTATCGTGAGTTATACACATAATTTTTTGGGGGTCCATGTTTGCTCACGTCCGTAGGATTTAGCCCTCGATGTCCTACACGTGGCCCCTGGGTGGCGCTAAGGAGCAATCGATAAGAGGTGGGAGGCTTCGGCCGGCGGCTTTCGTACCACCCCCCGGACAAAACCATGGTGCCAAGCAGTGAATTTGCGTTCCATCATGTTGTCCGGGCCAGCCGTTTGGAGGAAGGAGAGAGTTCAGTTGCGTTACTATTGTGACTGGTGTTGGCATACACAATAACGCTGTTTCGGGTAACCAAACTCGGAGAGCAGCGGGATCCGAGGCACGGTTCTCCGCTGGCCGACCGCAGACAGTTGGGGGTCCAAGTAGTGAGCTAGCCACTCATGAAAGGCTGCCCCGCCATCTGACGAAAAATCCCGAGAGTGCGCCATCGTGCCGGTTGGCGACCGGACGAGAGGACCCGATAGACACTCTTGGGGGGGCTCGGGCGTCCCCGCGGTCTCCGGTTTGGTTCCCCACTGATGTAGTTTTGTTTTTTGATGTGTGCCAATTGGTCTAAAAGTGGCGCCGCGACTCTCTTCCAACCTCTTACCTATTCAACATGATGAGAAACAGCATTAGGAAAACGTTTTCACAGCGGAAGCACGTCCTCTCCTTGCAAGTGCACCTCTCCAATATCCGAGGACTGCACTCAAATCTCTCTCCGGTCCATCACCATCTGGAGACCGCTAATCCACACCTTCTGTTTCTCACGGAGACGCAGATCAGATGTCCAGCTGACGCGTCGTACCTAGCGTACCCGGGCTACACCCTTGAGCATAAGTTCAAGTCACGCTCGGGTGTCTGCGTGTACGTTCGCGATGACATCTGTTATCGGCGTCTCCGAAACCTTGAAGACCCCAAATTCTCTACCATCTGGGTACTAGTGGATACGGGCATAGAGAAAATACTCTATGCCGGTGTCTACCGTTCGCACACAGGAGACGCGGAGACAACCAGGCTCACAACACACCTCAGTGAGATGGCCGATGTGGCGTGTCAGAGATATCCTTCTGCTGAACTAGTGTTTCTGGGGGACTTTAATGCCCACCACGAGGAGTGGCTATTCCCATACCGGAGCACTGACCATGCTGGGAGAGAAATGCGCAAATTAGCTCTGACGCACAACCTCACCCAGCTGGTTATAGAAGCAACTAGGATACCAGATGTTGATAGCCACACAGCCAATTGCTTGGACCTTCTGCTGACAACAGATCCGGACCGCTACTCAGTGTCGGTTTCATCACCACTAGGTAGCTCCGACCATTGTCTGGTGAAGTCTGTATCAGTCTATTCCCCGTCTGATCCCAGCCCAAAAGGCACACGGCGGGTATGGCGATACAAGTCGGCAGATTGGGATGAGTTGCGTTCTTTTTACGCATCTTATCCTTGGCGGCAAGTATGCTTTTCTTCTAGCGATTCCTCAGCATGCGCGGATGCTGTGGTGGATGTACTGCGTCAAGGGATGGAATACTTTATTCCATTCTCAGACGTACCTCTGTCCAGCAAAGCTCGCCCTTGGTTTGTGGCTGAATGTGGTAGCGCGATAGCGCAAAAACATGAGGCCTACACCGCTTGGGCTGATGCTCGACTCCGCAAATCTAAGGATATACGTGAAAAGAAGAAAGCCTTCAACAATGCAGCCAAGTCCTGCAAAAAGGTCATTAAGAAGGCTCGTTTCGACCATATAAGCCGAATAGGGGCCAAACTTGCTTCCTATCCCGCAGGGAGTAAAGCATTTTGGTCCCTGGCTAAGTCGGTTGAAGCGAACTTCTGCCGTCCCTCACTGCCTCCACTGCTGAAGCCTGATGGCTCATTGGCCCACACCGCTATGGAGAAAGCAAATTTATTTGCTTCTCTCTTTGCGGAATCTTCACGTCTAGATGCTGGTAGCGCTGTGCCCCCAAGTATATCTGTCTGCGAGTCGTCCATGTCGGAAATCCGCATTCGACAGATCGATGTTCGTAAAGCGCTACGCAATCTAGACGTGAACAAAGCCAGTGGCCCTGATGGCATACCAGCCATAGTTCTGAGGACTTGTGCGCCTGAATTAACTCCGACGCTGACACGCCTCTTCCGCCTATCTTTGGAGACTGGTCAAGTGCCGAAAGCATGGAAGTCTGCCAACGTCCAACCTGTGCCCAAAAAGGGAAGTCGTGCTGACCCTGCCAACTATAGACCTATTTCCGTCACGTCCATTGTCTTACAGACGTGTACTAAACAAGAAACTCCTGGGCTACCTTGAAGCAAATGAACTTCTGCGTGACCGGCAATATGGCTTTCGCCAGAACCGGTCAACAGGAGACCTTCTTGCGTATGCCATACACTTATGGAGTGAGGCCTTGGAAAAACACGGCGAAGCGCTTGCGGTATCGCTAGACATTTCCAAGGCCTTTGACAGGGTTTGGCACGACAGCCTTATTGGCAAGCTTCCAGCTTATGGTATACCTTTCAGTTTATGTGCTTGGATTTCTGATTTCTTGAGGGAACGGTCGATTCGAGTTGTCGTTGATGGCTGCTCGTCCGATCTAATGGCAATTAATGCCGGGGTACCTCAAGGGTCGGTTCTTTCGGCAACGCTCTTTTTGCTACACATAAACGATCTGCTTAAGCCCGCGGTATCTTTGGGTACGCAGACGATAGCACCGTTGTCGAAAGATATATATCCAATGCACGAGCTGGAGAGGTACAAGTCCAGTCACAAAGAGAGGCTATGATTGGACGATTGAACTCGGACTTGATGGCCGTATCCCAATGGGGTGATGCCAATTTGGTTAAATTCAATCCGTCCAAAACACAGGCGTGTCTCTTCTCCGCCAAACGGAGACCTTTTCATTTGTCTCCAACCTTTCAAGATGTGCCAATACCGGTAGCTAACAAGCTTGCGCTACTTGGCGTTACCTTATCGTCGAATCTCAACTTTGGCACTTATATCGAAGCCAGAGCTCAACTGGCTGCTAAGAAGCTGGGTATCCTTGCTAAGGTCAGGCAGTACTTCACACCGGCGCAGCTTCTAATTTTATATCAAGCTCAAGTCCGATCATGTATGGAGTACTGCGGCCACCTTTGGGATGGATCTGCAAAGTACCAGCTAGAAGCTCTTGAGTCAATTGACCGGCGAGCCAAAAGACTCATTATCGATAGTAAGCTAGTTGAGTCAAAACTGCAAAGTCTTGGTCACCGACGTAAGGTAGCAAGCCTATCGGTATTCTATCGCCTACATTTTGGAGAGTGTGCTCAGGAATTACATGATATAATTCCTCCATGCCCGTTTTACCATCAAACAACAAGACAAACTGTCAAACGTCATCCATTTATGGTTGACATACCTCCAGTTCGCTCGAAGCGCTTTGCTTCTACGTTCATCATCCGTACAGCGAAGGAGTGGAACTCATTGCCTGCGTCTTTGTTTCCTGAACAGTATAATCTGGGTGTCTTCAAGTCTAGAGTGAATAGGTACCTTCTAGGCAAGCATGTTCCATCTTTGGCCGCATCGTCACTTTCCATCAGGTGAGATGGCGGTCAAAAGCTTGTCTATCCAGAATAAAAAAAATAAAAAATAATTTATGTTAATTATTGTAAAATATTTATGACTTACTTTGTAGTCGACTAGTTTCGGACAAATTTGTTGTCCTTCATCAGGATGAGTCAGACGCGCGATACGCAGAGACTGTCACGCGTAGCATGGAAAGTAAGTCAACATTTTCGAGGTGTTTCAAGCCGTATACAACAAAAATTAAAGTTTTGTTTTCGATGTCATTACAATCTGACCATCAGAAACAGAACACAACACGATCTGTTTCTTTTTGAATCTGACAATCTCCGAAGAACGAAGGTTCATCTTTGTCTGACTTAATAGGTGAAACATTAACAGACAGCTGTTCTGATGAAGTTAGACAATGGAATTCCTATCAATTACTAATATCTTGTATTATAAATTTTATTAATTTGCTTTACAGAATACATATTTTATAAAAGCATTTGGTAAAATATTTATCCTCAAATAAACATTTAGCAATTTCGTATAAGTATATTTATAACATATTTGTTTACCCAATCCAAAGCAAGCATATATCCTAAGGCAGTTTACTCCGCCGTTTAAGATTGAGTTTTTATACAGTCTTTCAAATAAATACGAACCTTAACAATCTAGTTTATTTTATGCCAAAATCGAGTGGAATTGAATTCTATTCCATGTACATAAAAGCACTGCATAAAGGCTACTTGAGAATTCTAATAAAAATGTTTACGCAAACACTCTCATGATTGCTTTCTGATAAATAAGATTGAATCGCCTATTTATTATGGGTCTTAAATATTGTGAATATTGATTGATTTCATCAGTCTACACAATTTGTAACGTCTTTGAATACTCAAGATTTAGTCGAGAAATTAGTGTTTTTTTCTGTTTTGATTAATTTCCAAGTCCGCATCTTGACTTTGAAAGGAAGAATTTGTAGATTAATTTTGTGGCATTCTTTGTTGCTTTTGACATACTCTAAAATTAAGACGCAATGTCGTGACAAATGAAAATGACTATCAGATTTGGGATAAAAGTAGCCCATATCCTATTCCAGCAGGCTATGGCGTAGGGATATTAATTTTACCCCAGTTTTTATCCACTGACAAGGGACAAAATTGTCCTCTCCACCATACGCAGCATGGCAGCAGTGGAAAGGGAAAGTATATCCCTGTTTGACATTTGGCGTAGACATACATAATATATTTCTCCCTTCATAACATAGGCGCATCGAAAAGTGGATAAAACTGCTCTGTTTGACATTTGGTAGAGAGAAATTATCCTCGACATTGCGTACCCGTCTTATGTGACAAGGTGTGTTATTAATAGTAAATCACTAAATATATTGACAACAATATAAAAGTTTATAAAACCTAATGATATAGCACATAAAAATATATTGATTAAAATGTTATTAGGTATAGGTTAAAAACCAAACCCTTCATCCTATTATTAAATTATTTAAGGTAGGGACTACAGAACGCAATTTCCACAATATTATTTGCATTATAATCAAAATTCTGCGCCGCATATAATATCCAGTATTTTTCTCTACTGTAACAGATACCCAATTAAAATCATGTTTCCAATTTCATTGTCCTATTACCATCATTATAAAAGAAAATAGCTTTTCTGGAAACCTCATTTTTCTCATAATAATCTCTTCTCGAGGCTCACCTAATTCCTTTTGTAATTTTGTGCCCAAAATAAAAATTTTGAAATATTCAGAAAATATCCGTTGTTTACAAAAAATAACAGTTTATTTCAGGCCTATTCTTTAATATGTTAACTAGTAATCCCCGGGACTCGATTGCGCTAGTAAAGATTTAAAGTTTGAATATGATTATTAATAATTGTTGAAAATACATACTGAGAAAAATACATTGTCGATGTTACTAAAATTCTTGTGACAACTTACAATTATGTATGTGTGTATAATATTATTTTAACAGATATTCTTGTTTATTAATTTGTAAATTTGTTTTATTCACTATCGATGTTTATTCTAAAATAAACATTATGTTAATTTAGTAGAAATCACAAAATAAAATTCAGGTACTTTTTAAACAACTTTGGATTTGATACTGAAATTATCCAATAGCCCGCTTTCGCTGTTAGTTTTTTACTAAGCCTAAAAAATATTGTTGCATATAAAATACTAGCCGCGACCCGCGGCTTCGCCCGAAAAGTAACCTATGTGTTAATCTTGAGTATAAGCTATGTAGGTACATTAAACATTTCAGCCAAATCTGATTTTCCGTGAAGAGTAAAATACATACTAGTGTGATTATAATATTTATATAGTTAAATACGCGTTACGGTAGTTATTTTCAATTTACTGTAATTATTTATTAATAAAATACTTTTCATATTACTACTCAGATACAAATTTCATAACATCATAGATAATAAACATTCCACACGAACTTTCATCCCCCATTGCACGACCTTAACGTACTTCTGCCAAAAATATTGATATTATCATTTTTTATTTTAAATAAAAAAAGATAAATTCCCATTTCATAGATAAAAAACTTTCGACATGAAATTTGATCCTACATTGCACTCGTGGCAAAAAAGATTGATAACTTAATTTTAATTATTAAATTAACTACTCAGATACAAATTTTTATCGCAATAAGTTCAAAAACAAAGAACTTTCATAGAAACGTTCCAGTAATCCTTCCTTAGTACACCTCTACGTACTAAGAAAAAAGTACGCTTCAAATTTTAAGTCTCTACGACCAGCTGTTTAGGCTGTGTGTTGTCTCTATGTCAGTAAGTCAGTCAGTCAGTCAGTGAATCACTATGTCAAGACAAAGCTTCTTACGCCCGTTTGCACCATTCACTAAATAAGCGACTCCTAGTTATGTTATTCTTAACGTTAGGAAACTCCAAAGTTTGTTTTTTCGTTTCACCAATCGACTTTTTAATTCTCAAATTATGAATCTTATCTACGGTTTAATTTTTTAAATGGTGTTTGCTTGCTATTTGACGTTTTGTAAATTAATAGGTTAATATTGTGCTAAGAATGTTAACAATTATACAAATTAAGCAAAAATGTGTGCTGGGAAGCGGAAGAGCTCGGCGATTTCAGCGCAGACGTTATTACTTAATGAAGATGCAGCTAAAATACATACTTACTTATTATAGATTATATTAACTATTGACTTGTAATGTAGTATTTTTGAGGAACAGAACGAAAAACTCAATATCATAGAACTGCCCGCTGGCATAGTTAGGTGCGCGTTCGTCATCTAAGCAGGGGTGTTGTGTTTGATTCCCGGCAGAAAAAAAGTTTTCTGCCCAAGGAAAGTGTGTTTCTGGCGTTGTGTGTGATGTATATGTTACCGGCCCCGATACAAGTCATCAAAACTTAGTGTAAGGCTGTGTGTGTGAAAGAATAAAAAAAAAAAATTACGAACCTGTTTTGACCATTTCCCTAGAACCTATATTCCTTTTAATGAATAATACGACAGTTTGTGTGTGACTGTGTAAATATACTCTTATTGATCGAGCAAAGCGATTTATCTAAGTAAACTTGGATGTTGCAGCATATTATAGCGTCAAAACCAAACAAGCGATTTACTTCAAATTCTCACACAGTAATATGTAAAACTTTGGCCTAAGAGATAAAAAAGGCAATTACAATGAAAATATAAAGGGCGCCCAAACACGTTACTGCGAGTGAAATTCAATCTGATGTAGAATTAAAAAACCGTGGCATTGGTCATTCTGTATATTTAAAACAAAAATGTTGTCGCTCAATAATTCCAATAGTTTTACCATACACCAAGTTAGATAATTCCTATGCTAAGGAAACTCCTAACTTCTTATTTTTGCTTTCATCGATTCATGTTCATTAGGCGATGCCTAGGCTAGGATAAACCATTTTTTTTCAATCTTGGCTATGGTTTTGTTTTCTAATGTTATCTGCTTGGTAATTGTGTAAGTATAAGTGAAATCTATATTACATATATTTCAAAATCTAGCATTTTTATATAACAACTATCCACCCATGCCGAAACACCTGCACGTGGTACTCTTGCCAATCAGAAAAAGGCATTTAGAGTTTCAGGTGAGTAACGATAGTATTCTCAAGGAGGGAGGGAAGGCGGCACGTTATATATGTTTATGCCAAGTCTTATTTACAACATATTGTACGTTTAAGTCAAGAATATTATTAGACCAAGTATTCATTCTTACTCATCTCTGAGAAGAGAACGAACTTTGCAGACTCCTTTTAGTGAAGGTGATGATGATGATCCGATATTAGGTACTTACTTAAACATCGTATCTTCTTAACTCGCTTCTTTATCTCAAGAGCAAAGTCAAGAAATCACAGAGCCGATTACCGACCGTTAGAATAAATCATTTGGTTTTCACTGCAACATTTTACTTTGGTAACAGTAAGATAATTTCATACAAAACTCGCCGAAGACATTGCAACAATATCGTTGTTAATGATATCTAGAAAATATTAATCAAGAGTGTATCGGTAATTTGTCATCCCATTGATGTCATATAGATCCTACTATTATTATAAATGCGAAAGTTTCAGAGTGAGTGTGTGAATGTTTCTTAACACGAATCTCCGCAACTACTTAACCGATTTCAATGAAATTTGAAATCTGGGTAGCTTATACTCTGGATTAGGACATAGGCTACTTTAATCATCATCATCATCATCAACGGGTGAAGCCGCAGGGCTCAACTAGTAGTATGTCTCATTTTGTCATGTCATCTTCTTATAACATTTATAATAAGTGTCTTAATAAAATAAAATTTTATGTTAATTGACCAAGCGAGCAAAAAGCGCGATCGAAGCTTCTCCGTTTCTGTTAGGGCAAAAATGCTTTGTTAAGTCCGAAGGATGTCCGGTTATTCTCTTCTACTAAACAAATTTCATTCTCAATTGTTTTCAAGCTTTGAAGTGAAGCGCGCAATTATAGAATAAAAAGCGGCAGTTGAAACGGGATCCAGCTCCTAACTCGATGTTTGGTTGATACAATGTAGTCGTAGATATATTTGTTTTGTTTTGTTTTTTGTTTTGTAGATTGATGATATGAGTTATAAAGTTATGATACTGTCTGTAGAAGAGCCGTCAGCTGGTTTAATTTACATCAAGGGTGAGTTCTGTTAATTCGAATCGGTATCGGATTTAACGAGTTGTTGGCTACGGAACACCGCGCGAGAAATTATTCCTTTTTGTTGGATTAATAGCTTGTTGTGCAGAAACAAGTTCAAGTATGCATGTTAATGTTGTTGAATTAATGTTCGCTTAGCTTTGGATTATTTTGAATAAGTTGGTATAAAAATATTTTTTTAATATCTACTAATATTTAATGTTTGGATAATTTCAACGTAAGAAAAGCTTAAAAACGACTTCATCGCTTATATTTTGGTTTTGGTGATCGATTTCGATAAAATTTATAATATGGAACCACCTCTGAAGTATAATCTAACAAACAAAAAAAGAGTTTTGAGAATCGGTCCACAAATGGGGGAAAATCGGTGAACATACATAAAAAACACACACACACACAGTCGAACATAGTACTTCCTCCTTTTTTGAAGTCGGTAAAAATGACGGTAGCTTTACCAGATAGGAACATTATTATTAATATACACACAAAATTAACAATGCTGATTTTCAGACTCTTAAAAAGTTTTTACTATGTAGGTTAATGATAAATGAAGATATCCATCTATTTAAATAAATGTCAATTAGCGCATGCATGAAAGTTCATCACTTGAGGACGGATGAACCGATTTAGTACGTTTAGTTAATGTAGAGTACCTTAACTATAGATAAGTAACTGCACCATTGATTTTTAAAAGTAATGAAAATTGGCAAGATAATGTAAATGTTATTGTGTGTTTTTTTTAATTTTATTTATAATTGTTAGGACAAAGAGTAGCTACTAAAAAAGATAAAAAACAAGACATCAGGACCAACATAAACAAAGTACCTATTCGATATTTTGAATTTCGATTTGACAGACTGTTGGCTTTGTATAGCTGTTTATCTTATAAGCACGCTTCGGATAAAAATAAAACCTATATAAAACTGTCATATTCCAATAACGCGATAAAATCAAACGAGCGGCATCAAAAGAGCAAGCCAAGTGAAACGCATTATTCAATTATATTTCAATGGAGCATTTCCCTCGTTGTTTCTTGTTTTTGTTCGATCAGTTGAGGATGCTTTCAAGAAAACGCCTAATCGATTAGAGTCCCATTTACACGTGTTAAGCTTTAAGCGTGTAATAAATGTTTCTTTCATATTCAAGATAAGCAAACACAAAAAACAAAAAACGATTATTTAAAACAAACGTTTTATAAGCTTAAAGTAAACTAACTAACTACATTCAAAGCTTATACCATATTAAGAAATACATTGGAGTTATTTAGAGGTGACTCTAGGTCAAATTCCCTACTACTAAAACACGTCTTTGTAAATAATCAAAAATGTTTAACAAATATGTACACAAACATCAAAGCACGTGTACAACAGAAAACTATTTTGAGATGCTTACAGTAAGGACCTCGGGTAGAGAATACTTGCCTCGCAAGTAAAAAAAAATTAACGTCACTGGTTTTTGGACAAAATATGATCTATTACGTGTATGTAAACCTTATTTAAAAAAGGTCATTTGAACCGATGCTTTAGGTATAATTTAAGTTTTTGCTAAAAACTCCTAATTAGCTTTTTTTTTCTCAAATCACAATATTGTTGTTGCCAAAAACTGTGTATAAAGCTCTTACAAAAGTAAGGTTTCAACAGTAGCCATTCTCGGACTTCTTAAGTCTGATAAGTCAAATTTCAGGTTTGATAGCTATCTCACATGATGATGATGTGCTCGAGTATGGTAAACACACTAGGGCTAGAATTTAGCTAATAAACGGTTTTTTATTAAAGATAGGCAAACGTTTGACTACTATATCACCTGATACTAAGCGACGATGCGGTCGGCGATGGAGCACGTTTGCCTAGAAGATATCCATTCACTCGTGTCTTAAGGACTCCCATACTTATTGTATTTATCAGGAAACACAGACTTGGGTAAGGAGTACCATTCTTTTGCGGTTCGCACAATTAATAAATGTTAATATTATTACGTGATAATAATAAGTGTTTGCATGAATATATTCTACGTACATCATCCGTACGGCGAAGGAGTGGAACTCATTACCTGTGTCTTTGTTTCCCGAGGGGTATAATTTGGGAGTCTTCAAGTCAAGAGTGAACAGGTATCTTCTAGATAAACATGTCACATCTTCGGCCGCATCATCACTTTCCATCAGGTGAGATAGTGGTCAAATGTTTATCTATAAATCATAAAAAAAAAGTGTATCGCTCTTTAAAAACAATCGTATCGATTCACCCGTATAAATCAAGCACGGGAAGTGCTAAACGCAAATTGACAACTCAACTATCGCGTAGAAATGGGGGTCCGACGCTCGACGAAGCGCTCTTATAAGAAAATCCGGTCTTTACGTATAATGGGAGTGATTTAATAAGACTGTGATGTATTGTTTTTGGAGAGTTGTTTATGTACCAACATATGGTATTGTGTCAATCTATTACGACACTAACATTATTTTTGTGCAAATTGTATTAGGTATCATATTAAGGGCATATAATCCTATCGCACTAATATTATAAATACAAAAGTTTGTGATTGAGTGAATGTTTGTTACCACGTATCTCCGTAACGAACAAACCAATTTTGATAAAATTTAGAATGTAGATAGTTTAGGTGGCGGAATAACAAATAACAACACTTTGTTACTTAATTAACGCGGGGAAGCCGCGGGGCACCGCTAGTACATCAATATGATAAATAATTTAAACGCTTACAAAGCTTAAAAAAACCGACTTAACCGCCTAATCGTCAGAACCCTTGAGCGGATTAAATTAATTAGATACACATTATTGAGAATAATTTAAAAAGCTACTGGTCAAATCTTGATCAAATTTAAATGGGACCACATGGGAAGCACCAGCTATCAAATAAAAAAAGAAACATCAGAATCAGTTCACCTAGAAGAAGTTCTGAGGTAACATACATTAAAAAAATACAGTCAAATTGAGATCCTCCATCTTTTTATGAAGTCGGTTAAGATTATAAACCTGCGGGCCCATATTTCCTAAAACTAAATTAAAACTGAATACATTTATACAGCAAAAGACCTAAGTTCGGGTATGATCCATGTAGTCATGATAGTTTATAAAATAATTAAAAGCAAGCAAAGCTTTAAAAAAACTGAACTTTGATCAGATTAGATGTACTGAACACGCATTATTAAAGATATATTTCAAAAACTACTGATCAGATCTTGAAAAAGTAATGTTGTTATAGTACTTTAGCCATTTTTTTTTTACCTATATAGCACTGTACCGCGTAAGACTTCGTACTTAGTTTACCACTACAACATACAATAGTTATAGTTTACTACCCTAAAGCTGAAAATTTTCACCATGCCTGTTTAATCAAATCAAGTACGCCTCAAGGGTTATTCTTTGTTAAATTTACTACTTACGCCTGTTATAGTCCCAGTGGCTATCATTGAGAGCCAGTTCTATTCAAGGGAAAGCATGACTACATAATCACTTACCAATGGATAAGATAGTGATCAAACCAGCCTGCACTAGGTATACTGGACTACTAAACAATA
Organism: Lomographa bimaculata; assembly: GCA_948107665.1. Lineage (NCBI taxonomy): Eukaryota > Metazoa > Arthropoda > Insecta > Lepidoptera > Geometridae > Lomographa > Lomographa bimaculata. Next base: position 7,279,580 of record OX403592.1, read on the forward strand.
TAGATATAGTATTACTAAAAAATAGCGCTTATCAGGATGTAGTCAAAGCTCTCTCAAACCAAGAGACAGTTGACTTCAAGTCAACTTGGGACTTGATCATCTTAGCTACTTCAGTGTAACACGAAAGTTTTATCTTCTCGCGAAGTCATTAAAAAGAGAAACGATTGCTATGTCACTTCTTCCAAACGATCGTAACCGTGAGAGAAATGAGCAAACAGCTGGTCGCAGATTTCTAAATGGGCAGTTGAATGAACAGTCGCTGAGAACCATTAGCTTTGCCGATAGCTTATCGCGTCAATTCCCATCTCCTGCCGCCATACATCATCCGCGATAACAATGACGTCATGTCGCCTCCGAGTCTCCATTCTACTCGCAAAGACTCGTTAAAACAATCGTAATTAAGTCTCTAATTTATGACTCCAGCTCGACGTTAATATCATACTACACGACAATGACAAGTGATTTCGGAGTATGATTGTCTTTTATTTGTGTTCTTAATGTAATGTAGTTAAGTAGCATGATGATGACATACGAAGGACCAAGTACTATTGTCTTTGGTACATCTGATTCAGCAAGAAATTGATTTTGAGACAAAGATTTTTGCTTTGCATTTCAATTCATTGCAATTCAGAGAGGCAATACCACTGGAAGCGTTCCCATCATGATGGCGGTATTGCCTCTCTGTGGGTAGTGACCCACAGTGGACTTGAGCACTAAGCTCGGTGCCTATGTAACTTAGGTGTTTACTGAATTCAGTTTTAGTTTAATTTAAGGAAATATAGGCAATTTCATTATATTTATTCATCATACTAGTTATTGATGTGTCTTATACAAATAAATTTATATTCTATTATATTCTACTAGCCGTGCCTCGCGGCTTCCCCCTATTATCAAGTTAAAAAGTAGCCTATGTGTTAATCCTAGGTATAATCTATGTTCATTCCAAATTCCATCCAAATCCGTTCAGCCGTTAAAGCGTGAAGTACAAACTTTCGGATTTATAATATTAGTAGGTTTCTATATTAGATACAAAAGAGTTCAGTAACAATTTTAAGAGATCGCGTTGTTGTGAAATGTTTTCGCTAAATACAACTTACATTGTTCCGAACGTGGAGTTTTGTTCTAATATTAGCTAGATACAATAAGATACAGAAAATAGAAATCTCATTTTACATATTAAACAGTCGCATGTGTTTCTAATTTCCTTTGTTTAATGTTGCGCTATATTTGCCTATTTCTACACAATATACAACTGACAAATATATGTTAATTGCGTACATAATATTATCTTACTTCAGAATTCTTTATCAAAGTTCACAAGGGAGATTCGTCACAGAGTTTATCAAGAAAACATGGAATGTCATCACAATGACGTCGCTGTATCCAAGAAAAGGCGGAAATTATCGTTAGCCCCAGCTTTTTCCGACTGTCAGAACGAAATCAGTGGGCTTATCGCCAAATGAGTCTACTGAATAACGACTCGGTAGCTTACATTTTTATTTGGGATTGATCTTGTTTGATTTTCTCTTTTCGCGACAATAAGGAAAACTTTTGTAAGTGGCTATTGAAGCCGTCTGCGCGTGGTATACATAAAATAGCATCGTTTATATTGAAGTTTCCACAGTGAACGATGTTTTATTACTGTTGTAATAAAAAGTCTTTTTGATTGAGCTTTTTGTGAAGATATTATTTTTGCTTGTATTGATGAATCGGTTGACAGGGTTGATAAGTCACAAATTTCCTAAAATATGTATATCACGTAATTAAAAAAGAATAAGTTTTGTATGACGCTACTATATGGAACTATCAAAACGCTTAAGTTATTTACAGGAAACCACCCTAAGCTATTAGCTTAACCGTATCAATAAAGCGCACTATCGACAAGATATAAAGATAAACAGACAAATCGTCGAACAAGTTTATGTTAATCCCGTAAAGGGCCGGCTGAGATAAAGTCCCGCCGGATTACAGTGTCGTAACTCGGCTTAGAGAGGACACTCTTGACACTATCGGCCGCAATATTACGCGGATTACTACGGATTACCGCTGCCATTACCCGTTGCATATAGTTCGGCTAATTAATAACAGAGCTAAGGAAATCTCGCCAAATTGAGTCAGATCGTCATTAATTCTCTCACTTTTGTCACTAAATGGAATCGGCACAGCATGTACTCTCTAGATGAGACTTGAGGAAGTAACGAGTAAATCAGTAGGTTCCTAAGGTAGTAGAGTGGAGTGGTGCGGGAGAGGGTAGCTGATGTCACGGAAATCGTTTGCGGCGCACACCGATATACTCAAATACTCGTTTATACGTCCTATTGTACGTCCATTTGAGTTCCATTTATCGTCCTAATGAGTTATTGCTTAATTACAAAAACATGAAAATAATAAAGAAGTCAAAGCAAAAAAACAATTATACATGTAATAATTTCCATAAAGAATATCCGCACTGGTCCACTGCCTTAGGAACCTACTAAGTTATAAGCTACCCCCTAAGTTCTTTTCCAGAGAGAGTACATGCTGTGCCCATCCCACCTAGTGAGAAAAGTGAGTGAAATAATTAGGAAACTGAGTAGGTTCCTGCAGTAGTAGAACAGTAAGAGTAGGGGGTGGTGAGACTAGCTGATGTCTAGTTAATTGTTCGCAACGCATACCCTAACTCACTGCTCCACTATCGCAGAATCCTACTAAATTATGCGCCACCCCCATACTTCCCTCCAGAGAGATTAAATGTTGTGCTAATCTCACTTATTGAGAAAGTTAAGTGAAATAATGAGGAAACTAAGTAGGTTCCGACGGTAGTGGAGCGGCGCGGCGTGGTATGGAGTTGCTGACGTCTCGTGAATTTTTCGTGGCGCGAACTCTCCCGCACTGCTCACAACATCAGGAACTTAATATTTTTTGGCCAGGCCGCCTGCCTAACGTCATCCTTGGGAATGCAGGTTGTAAGTCACCGGAACCTCGTTCGTTAATCGGCAGAGGCACCACTTGCAGATGTGACCTGCTTTGAAGGCTTGGGTTAGCTATATCATTACCCTTTGCCAACCTTTAAGATTTTTACGTAATATTGAACTTAGGCTTGAAGTGTAATCACAGGCAGATTCAAATAATTACTTGCTTGTTTGTTTGTTTACTGATCAGAATTCCACCATCACATACATAGACAGTAGAGAGGGTCTAAATAATTATTCTAGAATCGTCTAAAGCTTGACATTTTCAAACAACAATTTGTCTCAAACATTTGTCAATCTACTGTAATTTGTTTTTCTTTTCAAAAGAATAAGAAATTTTAAAAAATGTTCACAGGAAGTAGAAGCAATTAGTAGAGTTAGCAGAAACAATTTTAGATCAAGCAGGAAAAGATGAGGTGTAAACAAAGAAACTCTAATGACTTTCAGCACTTAATTATTTAATTCATTATTCCTTATAATTTACCTTTTAACAAGATGTCGGAGATTTAGCTACATTTTGAAATGCATTTATTTGATTGCTTGTCGTGGTCCAGTTATCAGGATTTTTCAGGCAACGTTCAGTACAGAGGTACCGTACTGAACGTTGCTTGACAAACTTAGGATTTACCAGGCGAACAATCTACCCGCTACTATTATACTAAAAATAAAAGGAATATGTAATTAATCATATGTGAAACAAGATTTCAACTCATTATGCTTAATTTAATTTCACTAACCATCCATTTACTGTACTTATCAAAACGTTTAAACTACATAACAAATCTTATTAAAAGAGTCTTAATATGCTTCAAAGACTCTCCAAGAATGACAGCTCAAAGAAGAACTTGCAGAGTTGAAAATAATAAATCAAGTGACACAGCACGTTTAACTTGTAGGCACTTATTATCTACGACAGACTTTCGTGCTTCAAGGAGTCCAGAAGCAGAACTCGGGAGTGGGCCCGACGTCAACTCTACTATCCCGGTCTAAATGCTCTGGAGATATTTAAATCTAACAGAAGTTTTTTCTTTGACTTAAAACAATTCGAAAAGTATCTCAGACAGTCTCAGAGGAAAAAACTTCTTAAACGTAATTGACGTTATTAATGTTTCTCTCTAAGTTAGCATTTAGTTTGCGAAATAAACTTCTGTGTCACAATTTAAAATGCAAGTGTTGTCGTTTACCAATTTACATTTCAAAGGAGTTATTTATGAGCCGCTCGGTTCTATTGTTTCGATTTAACTGCAGAGTATTCGATTTGTTGTTGGTTATAGTTGCCAGAAACAACAAAGCGGGTGTGTAAACTTGTAAAGTCGATAGGAGCCGGGCCAAGTGGCAGGGCCAAGTTAGGTGCGTTGATGCGTCCCGTAGGACGTGCCCGGGCTTGAACCTACATCGATATCTTGGAGAGTAAAAACAAGTTATAGGAGGGGCCGGGATGTCACGAAGGCGCGTAGTCAGCGAGAAATGGAGTAACCCATTTTAAACTAGAATGAATTGCACGTCGTGGCCGGCAGGTTCGCTGGAATGCTGCCCACTGACAACGGCGCACACACGAACTAAGCCAACGACGAACGAGGAATAAAAAGTGCTTGTTAAGCTTACCATTTTGCTACATATGTAAACTTTTGTTAGAAAAATAAGTAAAACTCGGTAGACTTGCAAAACTGTCTAACTGTGTAACGATTTCTAAGAAAATATAACAAAAAAAACCATTAGGTATTTGTCAAAGATATTTTAGATTTTTTTTTTTTATTTGTGACAGGCTAGTGTTTGGCCACTGTCTCACCTGATGGTAAGTGACGATGTGATCGAATTATCTAGGAAGGGCACAGAATTTTTTTATGGTGTTTGTTGAAGTTTTCGGTTTTCAATAAAAATATAAATTACAAAGAATTTTATTGTACACTAAGCTTATGTGGGATTTTTTGTTTTAATCGTAATCGCGATTAAAATTAGTATAATAATATATTTTGTATAGACAATATAAATGTACATACCAAATTCCACGTATGTCTGTCTAGCTTTTACTGATATACCTCTTTACAAACATATTGACTATATATATGAGAGTATTGAACGCAGAGCTTAGAGACTAATAAACTGCAAAGAACTGACTGATGCAAAGCATCAAAGCCTAGAACATCGTCGCATGGCCGCAAGTGTATCGGCCTTTTATAGCATACATTTCGTAGAGTGTGTTACGGAATTGTATGATCTAATTCCGCCATACCCTTTTTACCATCGGACAGCCAGACAGCCATGCGACTTCGGTTTATGCTTGATATGCCAAGGGTGCGTACGAAGCGTTTTGCTTCCACATTTATTATACGTACTGCTAAAGAATGCAACTCTCTGCCCGAGTCTGTGTTTTCCGATAAGTACAATCTAGGAGTCTTTAAATCTCGAATGAACAGGTATCTTTTAGGCAAGCATGCTCCATCTTCGACCACAATTTCACTTTCCACCAGGTGAAATAGTAACGCTTACCTATAGAGAATAAAAAAAATGTTATTATTATTATTCCCACATTGACACAAAGGAAATTTCCTATTTATAACACAAGTGTGAAGTGTGATAAGTGTGATGACATTTTAATCATCAAAAACGTCATAGTAAAAATACCTACATATGTAAATTAATACATGTACTTCTGTAGAAAGTAATTTAAAACAAAATATTAAACGCGTTGTCAATGCTTACACTGACTATTATATTTTGTACTCAATAGGCAAGCATTGGATCACAATTATTTCGGCTTCGACTTGTTCAGGATAAGAACGAAGCGATCGCCGTCCCGACTCCATGAGCACTGACTCTATGTACAACGCGTAAGTCGCGCCAATTCCCCATTTAATTTTAATGTAATAATTCAAGATGTGCGTGAATTTTTATCAAATTATAACAAACTACTTAATAACTCACTTAAGTACCTAATAACTTGAAGTGAATGCGTCCAAACTGAGCCGTGTGTGAATCGACACCAGACACTCCCCGGTAAACGGGCACAAACCACCGCACTAATATTGACTTTTGTTCCTTGAAACTTCCTCTTTTTGTTCCTAATTAATATTTTTTCATCTCTTTTACCCTTATGAAGATGGGTTTTATGGAAATTAACGTAGCAACTTTTTATGCAAACTCTCCGGACATGTAATGAACGAAAACAACATATTAAACTTCATTGTGGGAATGTTATATGAAAGAAAAAACCGTGTGCGAGTGATTTTCTAATGTTTTTGTCTTCTTTCTGAACTGCCATCTTCTCTGATGGACTTAATTTAATGGACACAAAATTAAAATAAGAATAGATATAGTATTTCTTTTTTATTTTTTTACAAAAATAACAAGAGATGAAGACACCTGGTAGGAAAGAAGTGCCTTTGTAGATGCGTGTTCACCACATTCGACCATATTATTATGTGAGATCGTGGCAAAACGCTATTCGAGACAAAATAAATAAAATGTAGTGATAAATTTAGAAATTAAAAATTATCGCTAAAAGAATATGTATGTATCAAATAACAGTCAAAATGAAATTAACTAACGTTTAAAATTAATTAAATATATTCATAAACTAGGCTCTCTTCTTCATTACTTTATAATATTTTTTTACAGAAATCCAATTAAATAAACAACAACATATTAAACTAAACCAAAAATTAAAATTAACCGAAAAAAAATTTTAAACTATAATTAGATATAAATATGTACAAAACTTAATCTAAAATAAATGTAATAATATATAATATATAATATTTTCTCATTAAATAAATGTATTTTCAAGTTGGGTTTAAATTTTTTTTGGCTGAAACAGATTTGCTCAATTCCAACCGCAAATTATTTCTATAAATAGAACAAGACATTGCAAAAGTATGGCAACTTTTTCGGAGTATAACGTACGATAAGGATATTCGTTAGTTCATTTACCAACTATGTATATCTCAACTTTGGCTTCATTGATTGGCATAAAAATCAACATACATTTTCTAGGCAAGCATCGGCCGCATCATCACTTTCCATCAGGTGAGATTGTGGTCAAATACATGCCTATAAGACATAAAAAAAAAATACCAAATCACATCATAAATTACCTCACGCTGTTAAAAGGATATTTTTTTCAAACATATTATGTACCTATAGATACACTCAAATACACTCACAAAAATTCGACTTCATACTGTTAGCGTAGATAAGCATCATATAATTTACATAAAACGTGAGTTTTTTTTTCCTAAAAACGCTAGAGATACTGAAAGTTACACCGATTTAATGCCTCTACCTACTTTTATCTACTTACTAAAATACGAGTATGCATTTTGTTTTTGTCTCATGAAAAACGTTGAGACTAGCGGGCGGTCCTGTAGTCAGGATTTTTCAGGCTACCTGCAGATATTCGACATGACTTACCGTCTTCTCTACGTACGGTGTATCACAATTCAAAATCTTAATAATATAATATTATAATCCAATATATCTTAATAATACACGACATTCTGTATGATATTTTTCACTGTATAATCCATCTAAATCTTAAAACTTTGTATTAAAAATAAATAAACAGCTACCAATTCGAAACTGCATACCAAACTGCATTTAAATAACTGCAATTATAATACTTTTTTTTTATATATACTACACTTTTTATTCCTAAATTAAAATACATATCGGCTATTTTGGTCTTTAATTTAAATAATTTCCCATGACCCTTCAGGCGTATTAAACATACATGATTTAACTACTAGCTGGACTACTAAAATTTGTCTCAAGCTGGCTCTAGACCAAGACAAACCAAAGCGGGACTACTCTGCATATAAATAAACTGAATGCGCATGCAGCTCTGTAAACAGTCATCAATCTGAGCTGGGAGTCTTAAGTACAGAGAGAAAAAGTTTTTAAATAAAGACTATTTGTGATATATAAGGTTGTGGTGCGAAACCTTATAAATATAAAGAATAATTGTGGTGAAGTTATTCTATTATTAAAATCAAATATTACGTGGATTTTATTTTGAAACTAATTGTATGTTTTAATTTTACGGCACCTAAAATACACGTCTTAGAATTAAATGCGGGGCTGTGAGTGTTAATAGCGTTTATGTGAATGTTTTATAATTTAAAAAATATTTAATCTATTCAAGTCTTTCGCAATATGTGCAAATCATACTAAGTCATTTAATCAAAATACTTTAAAAAAATCATTGCCATTCTTCGTTGCAACTTTGTCAAAGCTTATCAATATAATCTCCTTCACTACTGGTTAAACCTAACTATTCGAAATAAGTATGGATTTAAAAGGAGAATTTATCGTCGGACAAGATCTTAGGAAAGTTTTCTGTGGATTCCTTCTCAAGTCAGCCGTGAGATTCTGAAACGTTAGTTTGGGATTTTTATTGGATCGATAAAACTGGTCCACCGCCGAATCGTGAAAGTCTGGAGTGCTCGAGTGATTCGACAACAAGTCAATGACCGACAAGTCAAACACGTAATTTGTAAAGTAAGTTTCGTGTTCATTCTGACTAGTGATATACGAAAATTGCCTCGAAATTATGCTAAGTTTCGTGTCGAAATCTCTTAAATGTCAAACAAATAACATACCTACTTTATAATTTCAGATACCTACAGACTCAATTATACTCAAAACTTTAACAAGAGAATGCGCAATTTACGCAATGTATTTACTGTTGTGATGCGATTTGTATCGCTAGTACCGGAAAGATTATGAAAGAAAGAAAAATAATTATGCATTATGATTATGGTGGAAGTAATAACTTACTTATATTCGTCGCTTAAAAGGCAGATGCCAACTACAACAACTGTTGGCTGGGGTTAAGTAAATAAGTTTGACATGGAGATTTACATTAATTTTGTAAAAAATGCTATAGTTTTTTTAAGGCTGCTGTCGATAAAAGCAATTCACACATTTGAATGCTGTCTATCTAATTTATTAGTAAACATAATTTTGACCTCGCTATGCACAGATTTCTTATATTATTATTTATTATTATTATTATTTATTATATATCTTAGGTCGAGGATTAGGGCAAATTGAAAACTAACACTGCGTGCTTATGAACGCAGTACAAAGCTGAATTTACTCCGATTGCTCTATAAAAAGTATATAGTAAAGGTTTTTAGTTAAATTTGTTTTTTTTTTTTATAGTACCAATAAATATATTTCTTTCATAAACATGGGGGTTCTTATGCAATCAAAACCAAACTAGGATCCAGTACCAACAACTAACAAACGAGATCCACACCGCCATGTATCAAAACAAGAAGCTCGCCTCCATCTCGGATAACAATTACTCCGGTAGTCCACTTGATTGATCCAGGAATCGGGCTGGCTTCAGCCAATAGAGATCTCTTCCCAATTAGGATACATTCTAGTAAGCTGTTACTACTAAAACTTCTTTCTGTGAACGTAAGGAAGATTACCACTAGTGAATGTTGAGTGATATAAGCACTTCGTTTATATAATAAAGGACTTGAGTTTGTTCTGAAATCTAAAAAGGTTAGCTTGGAAGTAAATTATCGTCTAGTTTGTTTTTAATTAATTAGGTTTACATTCGCTACTTCAGCAGGATTAGCCAGAAAATTAAATTTGCAGAAGATTCTGTAGTAATAAAAATATAGAAATCGTTAAATGGTTATATTATTGCCAGATTGTCATGGACCTAAGGGAAGTGTAAAGATCAGGTGTATGGATTACGATATTTCAGAATGCTTACACATATTGATGCGTTTGAATCTTATTTAATAAGACTTATGTATATACATAAGCTACACTGATTGAATTTCTTTCAGAAATATAATTTTTAATAGTACAACATGAGCATAATGTGCAATATTCTGGTAATGACGACTATTGTTATTTCTTTGAAGCAAGAAATAATTTAAAATTAAACGAATGTATCCAGTTAATTATAGTTCCTTAGCAAATAATTTTCTAATTTGCCCATAACTTAAATGGAGAGTTTTAACCCTTGCCTTAAAATATTCTTCGTACTTTCGTCAAAACACGAGCACTCCTAAACGGAAATTCCTGAGATAGGTTCGTTAACAAGCCAACTTTATTCATTAGCGTGTATTGTCTTCGAAATTATCCGTCAGGTTCTGAGACTGAACCAAAAATTTTCGACGAATTTTGTTTATCTTCAAGAAACAGAATTCGAACTTTAGTCGTAACTCTACTAGGGCTTACCAAACTCAGAATGCGTGAGAAACTTATAGAGCACCTGTTATTCGCAGGCTTACATTTTAAGCCCACAGTTTTATCAAGTCTCTCTCGTTTTCTGAAACCATTTGCTAAAAGCCCAAATAAAAGTAGCGAATTATGAGCTTAGTCAATGGAGATTTGAATTTAGAATTATTTTCTAGAAAACTCGTATTTCAAATAAAATGTATGCACGTCTTACTCATCTAATGCCATTTGAATAATAGACGTCCATATTCAAATATGTTAAATTCATGACATGCATAATGTGTATGTTTCTTGATACTAAGATTTATTCATGTTCAAACACTTCTAAAAATCAGTTCAAATAAAAGAGATATCAATGTCTTCGAGAGCTTGACGTCACATTAAATCCTATGACAAATCGAAAAAGTTGGTGATAGCATACGAAGCTGAATCCGAGCCATGTTCACTGCGAATTTTGTCAATGCGACTGAAGAAAACTTAACAAATGACACCTTGTAAAAGTTTTATAAGCCATGAATAATTCATTCTTCTTCGTCGACAGTTATTGAAAACGCTACAGGATTCTATCTTTTGTCATTTGCCTGACTATAACTATTCTCTTTGCCTTTTGAATATTATCTAGTGATTTAAGGTGTTCACTCGAGATTAAAGTTTATTTTAATTTTGCTTTCAATTCAAATAAAGTGCGCTCTTATTAATTAACAATTTTGCTCAAGTGCGAGTAAACTACTCACAGTTACCCCACTGCTTCTTGCACCGCGATCTTCTTAAAGTTAATTTTTTTTTTTTTTTGTAAATCTGGCGACACACTTTACGGGCTCAAAACCTTTGGATTCCCGAGCATCATGTTAAAGTTAAATACTTTATTTCATGGGCGGTCGCTTTGATAACTGCCTTGTAACGTAAGTTTTTCTCGTAATATTTCCATACAGGATATATATATCAGGTGTTAATTTTAGTGAATAAATAAATCATGAGATTTTTTCCTTTACTTTATTCGTGCCAAATTTTAAGATTTAGGTCGCAGGGAATATTTCTGGTTTTGTTGAGTAGTCAGTAAGTAGGAATTTCGATGGAACTATTCTACTATGTAATGGCTCTTTTTACCTGACTGCCAAGAAAGGGTTATGTTGTTCGCACGTGTCTTCTGTGTATGTATATTTGTATTTTTTTTTAATTACCTCGTATCTTCCAAACGCCTAAATGGATTTCTACAGTTAAGGTATCGTTATATTTGTCTTAAAAACCCAAGTGTCCTTAAATAGGTATAAGAAAATAAAAAAACAAAATGTCGGAGTTTTGGCGCGAAATAGTAATAAGTTAAAAAAATCCTAACGAGTAGGGTATCAAAATGGGGTAATACATAAAAGTAGGTTCACATTTTTTGCAGTCGGATTTTTTTAATTTTCAGTTTCTTTCAGTAAATTTTCAGTCAAATTGACTTGTTTTATACGTTATGTTAAAATTTCACACAAAAAAAATATGCATCTGTCAACTGACATCGGAGAGCACATTTAAATACTACCGAATTATAAGAACAAATTTAAATCTGGAAACGAACGCGAGTGCTCTCCATTATTCTACTAAACGGCAGGCACAAAGTCAATGCCCGAAAGAAAATCCAGATTGTCATGCCAAGTTTTGGGCATGTACAATGCCCATCATCGTGACCTTACCACAGGCACCAGTCCCTTTTGTCAGTGTAATAATTGTGGCGTTATTATTTTATAAATGCTTTGATTGATTGATTTATCATCAATCATGTTTTTTCTATTATAGGTCACGATAGCGTGTTCTCTAGCCAAAATCAGGCTAATAAGTAACTTATATTTAACTTATTCTACTAGAATTAAAAAATATCCAAGCATGTGTCCATTACCTTTTTTTCTTATTGACTCTATCAAGGCTGTAAGAGTATAGATAGATAGATAACGCTGTATTGTCACACCTTACATAAATCACTTACAATAATTTTAAAAACATAAATTTAAGTGTACAATCGGCGGTCTTATCGCTTAAAGCGATCTCTTCCAGACAACCTTTGGATGGAGAAGATTTTTAATAATTCGGTAAAACGGGGGTGTAAATACAAGATTATGAGGAAATATAAATATAAAGTAAGGTATATATACATAAACATACTTAAACAAAATAAATTCTATAAGGCAATAATAATAATTACATATGTTTATAATATAAATACATATATACAATATATTATAATAAAGTAAGGATATTTGTTACAGCTTGAATCATATTATGATATACTAGCTGCGCCCCGCGGTTTCACCCGCGTTGATAATGATGAAAAGTGATGATGATGATGATGATGAAAAATAGATGTTGGCCGATTCTCATAGATACCGGATAAGCACAAAAAATTTCATCAAAATCGGTCAAGCCGTTTCGGAGGAGTATAGCAACGAAAACTGTGACACGAGAATTTTATATATTAGATATCAAGCAAAAAAAGTAAGACAGAAAAGTTATTGGGAGAGAAAAAAAATTTTTACTTGAATTTTAAATGCATGAACTGTCTTAGCACGTCTTATTGGAACAGGAAGGGAGTTCCACAAGCGAATAGCCTGTACGGTAAATGAATGATCGTAAAACGTAGAACAGTGTGAAGGCATTTTAAGGGAGAGATTTTCTGATGACCTGAGACCGTAGTTGAGGAACGAAAAACGCTCCTTGAGATAGCGCGGGGACGAAGGATTAAATAAAATATTGAAAAGAAAAGAGTATATGAAATCTGATAATCTCATTTCCTACATGAGTGGTTTATTTATATCAAAATATATGTGATGGAAAGGGGTGAATTCTCTTATTCTCATATTCTTTATTGTATACACATCAATCAATTTGTTTACAATAAGGCTATAACAAAAGATGTTGTTGTTTAAATTGTTTTATTTCATGTTGTAGTAAAAACCTTTGTTTGAATCAAGTTATTGGACATTGTTATTAATTATATTTGTCAATGAATAAGCCAATACCGACTCGTAGTCACACCAGATTATCACACTAGTATGACAAACAGGATTTTTTCTCGTTTGTCACACTACTGATTTTTCCACAATATGTATCCAATTATTCCTAGTGCTGTACCTACATAATAAATTCGGTATGCCGATTTTCATTTTTACCGACTATTTTCTACTTTTAGTTATAACCGTAACATCTTGAACTATCAAAGCTTAAGATTACTTGTTTGGCTTTCATGACTACAAAATTATGTCTTTTCCCAAGTATTTATTTCCAAAAATTTAAAGCAATAGATGATGCCAATTAAAGTGTTCTCCTTTGACGAGCGGATCTGCAACGGTTGGTTGCACAATACTGGCGTCATCGAACTGTAAGAGCATCGCGCATTTTGCAATTTTATGTGCACTTACGTAACTCGGACAAACCCGTACAAGAAAATAAAATAACGTCGTCCAAAATGTGGTTCCGTTATATTAAGATATATGTAGGCTCCTAGCCCAAGTTATATGAATATTAGTATTGTAATATTTTAGTTTTTTCTTCGTCTTTGATTAAGAACAAGATACGTCTGACTAAAAATTATAATAGCCGTTTTTGAGATTGCGGACAAAATAAGCCGCGAACAACATTGGTGGTCCACGATTTATGTACATGATTTAAATATTCCTTTTTAATAACTAGTTACGAATCAGTCAAAATCTTCTTTCAAAGCTAGTTATGAAAAATAGTTATGTAAATGGACCAAAGGGATTTATAATTTGTGTGTGTTTACAAAACAAAATTAGATATGCACAAGAAGGCTCTTCTTAAAACTCTTATCGATACATTATAACAATAATAAACTTGTTGTTATTGTCTAAGAGTATAAGTTGACTTAGCACTTACCATCACAGAAGCGACCAGTTTCTTATTGTTATTTCAAAAGTCTAAATTGTATGGTATCAGAAACCATAACAAATTGTAACATCTATTTTGGCGGTAAACATTTGAACTGTTGCTCAATGCACTAACTAGATGGCGCTGTGAGGCCTTAAAACTCGCAAACGTTTGGATTAGAGTATTTGGGTAGGCTCATTGTAAATTTTGCATTTTGTCCTTTGGTGAAGATAAGTATACGTATAATAAATTCGTTTTTTTACTCTCGGCGTACCCGGTCATCTATCGCTCCCGCTTACATAATGGTGCCGAAACCCTGGAATAGTGAGAATATAAAAGTGAAAAAGTTAGTGACGCGTAAAGTGATTGGAATGTATCGGTGATGACCATGTTACTGTAGAAAATAAGCAATCCTATTAATAACATTGTGTACCCGGTACCCAAAATATATGCATTGACTAGCTTGGGGCCCACAGGCAAGATGCATCAAAACCAAGGCCATGAGATACTATGTTATTACCGCTTTAAAGGATTTTTTTATTTTATTTCAATAACAAAGAGGCCTATGGTATACTTGTCGTAGTACCGAAGAAGCAATGCACACAAAAACCAATTTTTATTATTTTAAGATTATCCTGTATAAATAGGCATGTTTCCAGCCTTTTAATTGTCTAGATATATCACAATTAAAAAAACAGTTAAAAACATCTGAATGATTTACTACAAGTTTTCATGCTCGGTCGCGGCTACAGTTAATTAAGAATTGAAATGGTTTTTATATTGGCTTGGTTAAAAGTACCTAAAGGTGAAATGTTATTTTATAGAACTAAATGTTTTAAATTAAAAGCCTAAAGTCTGGGTGTAATGTTTGACTTATAAGGACTTTGTCATACTGGTGTGATAATCTGGTGTGACTACGAGTCGGTATTGGCTTATTCATTGACATATATATTAGATAACAATGCCCAATAACTTGATTCAAACAAAGGTTTTTACTACAACATTTAATAAAACGTCTTTTGTTATGGCCTTATTGTAAACAAATTGATTGATGTGTGTACAATAAAGAATATGAGAATTCACCCCTTTCCATCATATATATTTTTAATTTAAATAAACCACTCATATAGCAAATGTGATTTTAAGATTTCATATACTCCTATAGCCTTGATAGAGACAATAAGAAAAAAAGATAATGGACACATACTTGAATATTTTTTAATTCTAGTAGAATAAGTTAAATATAAGTTACTTATTAGCCCGATTTTGGCAAGAGGACACCTAAGTGTACTTGTGACATATAGAGATAATGTATGTGTATATTTTATTATTTGTAACAGCATAGCAGAAATGTATAACATGTATTCATCATAGTAATTGTGTAGTGATTTTACGAATACTCATTTAATCCTCGTACATGTACAATATTTATATACATTTCCTATTTGACAGAATCAGATACAGTTACGCCCGTAAATAATACCTGTGCTTACTCTATGCTACGGCCTACGCCGTAGGCTACGGCGTAGCTCGACGCCAATTAATAATTTAATCACGATTTTACTACGAGGCGCATTAAATGCTTCCTAATGAATGGGTAATATTTGCGTTTTTCATTGGATAATATTTTTTCGTTTAAAATGGTTTTGGAAGCTTATATTTTATTTATTTCAATTAAAATAAATACGGGTCATATGATTACATAATATAGATAAACCATAGTAAAATAGGGTTCTACAAAACCGTGAACAGACCCGTACATATATATGGATAATGAAACTCTAACTAAAAAGAAGAAGATAAACTTCAGTATCCGAGCGAAATGTATTATGGAGATACAAGGACTAGTAAAAAGAGAAAAAGAAAACTGGAGATTTAGGATAAACGGAGAGTTAAACTGGTTGTTTGCTGAACCAAATATCATGGGCAAGTCGAAACAGATAAACTTCAGTGGTTAGGACACTTGCGTTTCTTGAACGAGTACCTAATAGACACCCACCACCCGGTTGGACGCCCCTAGATACCGCAGGGCAGAGGAAGTTGAAAAAGATCTGTGCGACCCCAAGTTGTGTGATGATATAAATACTTTATATAGCATACATTAAAAAGTTGACCACCTCGCTTGCCTAAGCTTGTCCATAGTCAGTGTCACCCAAAATGCTGAACTTCTTCAGCTCAAAATCCTGCAATGCACTAATGTTAAATCTTTTTATGCCCTGTAATTTTACTGAAAGTACGCCCTAATTTTACTATATAATGTTATAATATAAATTATTTATTTATTTGATATCAACATTGTCAAAGGCCTTTGTAGAATAGATCTATTACAATGGAATATATTTTCATTGAGTACGTATAATTATTATACTCTGGAGTTTAGATTATTTTGGGACAGAAATGTAATTAATTAATTATAAGGGTATGTATAGTCTCCATGGGAAAATATGGTTTGTTTTACAGTTCTTTATTTTGTTCATATATTATTATTATATACACTGTAGCATAGTTATGTTTTATACTATTAAAGTTTTTGTTACTTAATTTTAGATTAGTCATAAAAAATATCACCATATAATTATTAATTCCCCGCAGAGTTTTTGAAGTTCTATGATCCGATGGTGGCAGAAGGCAGCATAGGTTACAAGCTATCTCCTTTCCAAATTTAATCCATATCCGTCCTATTTTTTTACATTTTATTACTAACTCACAAACTTTCAAGTTCATGCACTATTGTGGAGTGTGTATGAATTTTATTTTTGTACAAAGTGACACAGAATATAATATGTATTTAGGAGGTAGCATTATTAATAGTTGCAAAAGAACTGGTGCCGGAACATTTTAGTTGTAAAGTCTATAATTTTAGACAGGATTTAAGAAAAAATAGGTTACAGTAAATTTCATTTGGCTTTATAAACATAAAAATAAACGCTTTCACACTCACAGCCCCACTGTACGTTCGATGACTTGTGTCGCGGGTGCCGGAAACATTCACATCACATACACAAACACAACCAGAACTAGAAACACCAATTTTCCTTGGGGAGAAAATTTGTGTTCCCTTAGAAGGCGAACGCCACTCAACTAAGCCAACGAGCAGTTCATGACGGAAACAAAAATGCTGACTGCACATTTACTATTTATTACCTCTTCTACATCGTCCATTTGTTTTATAGTTGGTACTTAAAAACTGCTAATGTACTTTACCCACGAAGAATTCGCCATTTCTGCAGGTAGTCGTTATAGATACTTTTTGAACACAAAAACTTCAAGGAGAATTAAAATCATCGTTCAGTGATAATATTATGGTATTGTATAGAAATGCTCCAGTTACCACTTCTATACTGAGAAACAATCTTTTTGCCTAAGCAATTGGCCCCGGAGTTAACCAGATGGAACTTTTTCTTTCTTTGTACATAGTACACTTACTAGATTATAATATAGCACATTTCGGTTAAAGATTAAAATAGACAATTTCGGGATTTGATCTTAATTTCACATTTAATCATTTTTTTTTTGGACCGAGATTGAGTATTGCCATTCAACGCGGCAATGCTGCCAGCATTTTGGGTACTTTGCCTACTGGTAGCGGTCTATTTGATTAAGTTTTGTACATATTTACTCGTATATCTAATTCAAGTTTTTTTTTTTTGTTTAATTTTAATTTAATTTTTAGTTTAATGTAATATATGTTGTTGATTATACTAGGAATAAACATTCTTAACTAAAAATAAAAGCTTTACAATTTTATTTATTTAATCATGTATGCTATCATAACCACGGAACGTAAAGCCAGAAAAACTAAACATTTTTTTTGTTCCTAACGTAAATAGTAAAAGATAAGCATCCAGCTAAAGAGGGAATAATTGACTATTCTCGGTTGCGTAGATTACGACTATTGGTCGACACGTCACTTACTACAATATGTTACGTGTTGGCACTTACGTAAGTCACCTTGAAAAAATAAGCGTTTCTGGTGTATCTCCGAATTTATACTTTTTGTCCTTTTTATCATTTGTTACAATAACCGCTATTATAACACACATTCTGTGAAAATTTACAACAGGTTATTTTTTAATTGCGGTTCAAAAGATGGACCATGGACCTTTCTATGTTAGGATGGACAAAAACACGGCGTAGGCTTAATAATAGGGTATCATTTGTACCTTTTGTGTACGTAACCCAAAAAAGGGAACTAAACATGCTGATTTAAGTAACAACATAAACAAACGCATTCTCACTCACAGCCCCACACTTCAAAGACTTGTATCGTGGGTGCAGGAAACATTTACATATCACAGACACAATCACACCCAGCACTAGAAGCACAAATGTCTCTAGGGAAGGTCCAAATTGTTTCCTTTTTGGCCTTATTTTCAATCCTCGGATAAAGAGACTGACAGTATTTATACTCATTGTATCTCATATTAAAACAACTATATTTTATAATAACCAGATAAGCTTTGTTTGACTAACAAGTCGACTATCAGACGTTTTATCTGTTTTTCGTTCCTTCCTTGTTTGCTACATAAGCCAGTATTCAATAAATTTCGACGCGATCTGTTACGCTTGACATAGGACATGTCACATGCGTCTAAACCAACATTAAATGTCAAATGGCTGAAAATCATGGCTCTGTCTCTAACATTTGCACTTTGTGGAAATGCATCTCATTTTCTCGAAATAAAAGTCAAGATTGTTACAAAAACACTACAAATAACTATCTGATCAAAACAGAGCATTGATAATTAAAAAAGTTTACTCGAAATGAAATTGTAGAGATAAATTTGTTAGTTTGATAACTTACATGCAGTCCAAGGATAGAAATAGTAGCCCTTATTCTTAGAATTAAATTCACCAATTTGTAAAAAGGTTATCTGGATAAAAGTTATTTATGTTTCTTTTGAAAGTGAGTTTTCCTCGGAATAAGAGTCAAAATCACAAAAACACTACAAATAGTAGGTCAATCCAGATCAAGCATCAATCGAGAATTGAAAAATTTCAAACGTTTACTCAGTACCTACTAGTTAAATACGACAGATTGGTTACTAACTGATTTTTTGTTTGCTACATAAGCCAGTATTCAATAAATTTCGACGCGACATGTTACGCTTGACATAGGACATGTCACATGCGTCTAAACCAACATTAAATATCAAATGGCTGAAAATCATGGCTCTGTCTCTAATATTTGCACTCTGTGGAAATGCATCTCATTTTTTCGAAATAAGAGTCAAGATTGTTACAAAAACACTACAAATAACTATCTGATCGACAGCAGAGTATTGATAATTCAAAAAGTTTATTCGGTATTAAATTATAGAGATAAAAAAAATTGTTGGTTTGATAACTCAAACGCCGTCCAAGGATTGAAATAGCCCTTATTCTTAAAATTAAATACACACAATTCATAAAAGGTTATCTGGATAAAAGTTATTTATGTTTCTTTTGAAAGAGAGCTTTCCTCGGAATAAGAGTCAAAAATACTACAAATAGTAATCCGATCAATACCAGAGAATTGAAAAATTTCAAACGTTTACTCGGTACTAGTTAAATAGGACAGATTGGTTACTTACTAACTGATAGTTATTTGTTTTTAGATAGAAAAAATTGCCTTAAAAAGTTGCAAAGTTTAGTTGGTACAATGTTGTGTCATATTAAAAGCCGGGAGCTGTACATTGTTTGTCGTGGAAAATAAAACAACGAGAAAAGTTCCGCGTCATCCCTAATTGAACACATCGGGCCTTGTGATAAACGTTACGCTGTTTATTTACTCGCCTGAATGGAACAGGGGGTGGTGTTTTTATTTTATTTGCTTATTGGTTTTATTGTTTACTTAGTGTTTGTCTATGACTTGGAAATGATAAACAGATACATGATAAGAAAAGGAAGAAAATACATATTATAGTTAATTGGTAAACAGTCTCACTACTTTTACAATAATTATCTGCCAAGATAAGAGAAAAAAGGAATATGTATTAAATGTTATAGAGAGGAAATATAGGCGAGGTTGTTACATATTGAACGACTGTCTTGTATGTGCCCATTCTTACAATTATAAAAAAATTACTTTATATTGTTTTTTTTGTCCATGTCCACCCATGTCATCATAACCATCAGGACTACAAACATCGAGACTACATTACACTGTACAAGTACACACGCTTAAACAATTACAAGATATCCTTCCAATATTATAAATGCGAAAGATTGTGAATGTTTGTTACCAGGTATCTCCGCAACGAATAAACTGATTTTGGTGAAATTTAGTATGTAGATAGTTTACATTCCGGAATAAGATATAGGCTACTCTTTAAATTAATTAACGCGGGCGAAGCCGCGGGAGAGGCTAGTTTAACAATAATAAAAACACATAAAATGTGTTTACCCAGTTGGCGCAGTGAACAAGTCTCTTCTCCTGTGTCGTAGGTCCTTTGTTCGATTCCCGAGCACAATTTTTCTTTACAATGGACAGATATGCTGCTGATTCAACGTGTGAGTGTGATAAAGCGTAAGTTTTTGGAGGATGTTTGGTGCTTTGAGTGTGAATGGTATGTATAATTTTTAATTATAATAACCTAATAAGTCAGTGTAACGCACAAAATCAGTTTTTATTGTTGGTATATTAGCGACCAGGCGTGTTATCTTGCAACTAATTGGTGGCTGTAGTAAGATAACGATAAAATCGAACTAATAGGAAACTGCAACATGAATTCATATTTCTTTAATTTAAAGTCATATGTTATAGATTAATCCCGGGTTCATATAAACAAGTTGACACTTTATTCTTGAATTCGCCATTGCATGTTGCACGATTGATTGTAGCAGATAATAATCAATATTTAAACGCCATCTGCTAAAAATAGTTAAAAATCTTACAAGTCCTTTACCGGAGTTTGGTGAACTCGGACCTTACAGAACTGCTGACGCTTATTTTGCTAACAAAGCCTATCGTCCCAAACCGATTCCCTTCAACCCGACATAACCTCCGATTAAAGTCATAACAAAACAATGCTAAAGTTTACTATTTCCGAAAACTACAATATCTCTTCCACGATCTTGTTCCAGTAGTGTTCAAGTCCGTAGTTGGTTGTTTGAATTGGGACCCGAAATTAATACCTAGGGCATCTACAGAGCCGCAATTAGGGATTAGGAGACTTTATAGATTTTTGCAGTCCATGCAAACTCCCAGATGTTGTACCAACAATTAAAATTCTACTGTATTTATTTCAGTTTTATACACAAAACTAGCGACCTGCCCAGGCTTCGCACGGGTGTAATAAAAAAAAAGTTGGTAAATGTGAAGTTACTGCCTTTGATTATAGATTTTCTTATAAATAATTTTTGCAGCTGTCTATTCGTTACAGCGTGGTGGCTTGTAGCGAGTGTAACTCCGGTTCGTAATTATATTTACGGTTGCTTTACCTTTTGATATCTTACATCTATCATATAATACCCAAGAATACTATCATACTTAATAATCACACTAATATTATAAAGGTGAAAGTTTTTGAGTGTGTTGGTATGTTTGTTACTTCTTCACGCTCAAACGGCTTTACCAATTTTGACTAAATTTAATATGGAGGTAGCTGACACCCGAGATTAACTCAGTGGATTTGCATGGATTAACTCACTGGATTTGCTCAGCTAGTACGAAACAGTGTCGCAAGTAACGTAATTTTAATTAGAAATTTTATTTATTGTAATTATACATACCTCATGTCCTATCGAAGAGTTTTGCTTCTACATTTATGTACAGCGAAGGAGTGGAACTCGCTGCCCGCGTCTTTGTTCCCTGAACAGTATAATCTGGGAGTCTTCAAGTCTAGAGTGAATAGTATCTTCTAGGTAAGCATGTTTCATCTTTGGCCACATCGTCTCTTTCCATCAGGTGAGATAGCGGCCAAATGCTTACCTATCTAGCATAAAATAATTAAACGCAAGCAAAGCTTAAAAAAACCGCTTTATCTTCGGAAACTTGATCAGATTTAATGTATTGAGCACGCATTATTGACTATAACTCAAAAACTAGAAATCAGATCTTAATCAAATTTTAATGGAACCACATGAAAAGCACCAGCTTTCAAATAAAAAAATAATCATCAAAATCGGCTCACAACGAAAGAAGTTATGAGGTAGTTTTTGAAGTCGGTGAAACGAGAACATCGTCAAAGTAGTCCACAAAATAGGCATTATTGACGTTATTTCAAGAACTACTGATCAGATCTTGATCAAATTTAAATGGGACCAATTAGAAAGCAACATCTTTCAAATTAAAAAAATTCGAAATCAGTTCACGTGGAGAGAAGATATGAGGTAAAACACTCGTAAAAAAAATAAAAAAGGAAGTCGGTGAAAAAATATTACTTTGAGTCAACCGTAGAAAATAGAAATATGCCATCACGGAATTTTCCTTAGGATTTAAGAAGAACTAAAATTTTATCGTGTATTATTTTATCTCCAAAGGTTTAGCCTACGTAAACCATTTTATATGTTTTATTGAGTATGACATTTTTTAATACTCCCCTATTTTTAAAGCTACCTAAAATCTGTCGACAAACAGAAAACGGTTTTCTGACTAAATTTCCATTCTATTACCAGGTGGCTTAAGGCGGTCCTGATATATATATAATAATATATATATTTTTAACGCATTCACACTCACAGCCCCACACTAAGTTCAAAGTGTTGTATCGTGGGTGCCGGAAACATTAACATCACACACACACATTACACCCAGAACCAGAAGCACAAATATCCCTTGGGAAGGAATTTGTGCTCCTGCCGGGATTCGAACCCAGGACCCACGGCACAGAGGGCGGACACCTATCCACGGCGCCAACTGGGTCGTTATATATATATATTGACTCCATGACTGCCCATTAAGTTTAAAATTTTACAATTGTATGTATTTAAATTGAACCCCTGCCCTGACTAAGTCCCTGTAGTTGAAAGTCTAGAGCTGCGTGGACTCAATGAGTTCCTTGCTTGTCACTAGGTTAGCTTTAATAACCGAAACTTTGTATTGAACGCAGTACTCTGTTCAATGTAAATAATAGTTAACTTTACTCTAGGCTAATTATGCAGGCCTATTAGTATTATATAGGTATCTTGTAGTACCTATATATTACACATGGACACTTATTTTATGAATTCAAGATGTGAATGAAGTCCTCGCAGGCAATGGTTTTCTTATGCGCATTATTTATATATGCATCACTTTACAGTTATACACAATTTTAACCTTAATTTAGAAAGCTTGGTATATGGGGTCATCTTTGAACTTGGAACTACTCGCATCGTCTTCGAAGCAGCGGTTTCGAATCTCGGTGGGAACACAAGCCTTCTCCCCACGGGAAGTTTGTGCTTCTGGTTCTGGGTATGACGTGAATGTTGTGTATGTGGTGTTAATGTTTACGGCTCCACGACACAAGTCTTAGTACTTCTAGCGTGAGACTGTGAATGTGATATCGTTAATGTTAACCGGGTAGGTCAGCTAGTTTACCTATAATATTGTTTCTTCATTGTAAATTCGATGTAATAATTATTTAATTATAAACAAACAAACAAAAAAACACATTCACACTCACAGCCCCACACTAAGTTCAAAGACTTGTATCGTGGGTGCCGGAATATCGCACACACAAATACACCCAGAACCAGAAGCACAAATATCCCTTGGGAAGGAATTTGTGTTCCTGCCGGGAATCAAACCCAAGATCCACGGCGCAGAGGGCGGAGACGTGTCCACTGCGCCAACTGGGTCATCAAATATTTATATGACTAAATTTATAATAAATAATGTGGATATGTTGTTAATTTAAATATTATTTCAAACACAATGTATGTTGTAATTAAATAAATACTGAATGGGCTAGACTAGTGGTTAAGGCTATCGCGTCGTCAGAAAACTATTAGTAAGCAACTCGACTAACTTGTCAGTTAATAATGTTGTATATGTCTTCAAACACGTAAAAAACTGTGATTTAAATTATTATCGACTAGTTTCGGACAAATTAGTTGTTTTTTTCAAGATGAGTCAGATACGCGACACGCTCGGACTCGGGCCTCAGCTCGTGACAGTTTTAACTTTCAAATAGACTTATACAACTTTATTTTAAGCATTGTATTCTTCCATTTAAAACGTCATATAATAATAAATGAAGGTAATGTTTAATCACAGATCTAAATATGTGTGTGTATTAGTATGTTAATAGCCTACAGTCTAGTCCCTGAAAAAAGTTATATCTACCATTTTATTTTAATTGTATGACAAACTACGCCGAAAAAAGCGAGGTTCTCTAGATGCAAGTTACTACTTAGTTTGGGTATTGAACCTGAAGGCATCCGATATGGCTTAATGACTGTTGTCTTACGACTTTCTTACTTGTTGAGAAGTTGTGAATATCTAGTAAATTACTTACAAATACTAAGAAATGTTATTAATTATCGTATTATATCAGGTGTTCGTGCATTATGAAACCCTCCGAGTAATTTTGTGTTCGAACCTGTTTATGTTATGAAGCCCCTGGCGTCATATTACAGGTCGCAAGTAAAGCTACGTAATGGCACGATACTCATCTCTTGCACTCACATCGGCTATTGTTAGTGTACCGTCTCAGGTTGCTCATTCAACTCGCTACGAGGGTTTTGTAGTCTTGCAGATTGTGTGGGAACTCGGCTTGTGGCTAATAATTTGATAAAAGCATTGTTGTTGTCGGTGTTGGAATATGGCTCGACATATTTTCTTAGGTTGAATTATGTTTCATATGAGGCTCTCATATTTTAACTTAGTATTGTTTCTTGGAAATGTGTATCACAAGAGTGTTGAAATTATAAGCTGTCACTGAAAAATTACCAAAATTTTAGTATTATTGAATAATTTAAACGCAAGCAAAGCTTAAAAAACCGATTTCACCGCTTTATCTTCGGAGCTCTTTATCAAATTAAATACGTATTGAGAATAACTTAAAAACCACTGGTCAGATCTGGATCTTATTTAAATGGGACCACATGGGAAGCACCAGCTTTCAAATAAAAAAAAATCATCAAAATTGGTTCACAAGGAAATATATTCAGAGGAAACACATAAAAAAACAGTTGAATTAAAAACCTAATTTTTGAGTCAAAATCTGCATTTTTTTACTACCAACATTTTGTTAGATTTTGTTTAACTTTGTTGAAATATTCGTGTCACATTTACACGCAGATCTGGACGATCATTCATGTGTGAAATAATGAAAAAATGATAAAGCTATGACTGCTTTAGGGTTTGCACGTCTGGTTGCGGCTGTTGACACCGAAGCTTGGCTTACACGGGTGAGTTACTTGTACGATTTACTAGACAGAGTTTTTTTACTATATATTGTGCAATCACCTCTTCTGCTACATATATTACTAATGAGAGAGAAAGCTAAATTAATGAACTCGTTGCTGGTATTGCCATGGTGAAAACATTTTTATTTGGACTACACCACGATTAAATTGTACAGTTTCGTTGAACCTCAAAGTGAAAGATCGGTCATCGAATGGACACACCAGTTTTGGTGGAAAAAGCAAATGTTGTCGCTAAGGTGCTAGTGTTAAATAACTATATAAATTGTAAAGTATTCTTTATTTTCATATATGGAACTTGTTTATGATGATGATGAGTTAGGATGAAAATAGCAAAACCAGCAGAAATCCAGTAGTTATAATAATAAAATTCAATATTTTTTTGGTTGCCTAAAGGCATTTGACATGGTTTAACGACTAACACTCTAGACTCACGACTTACGACTAAGCGCGGAAATTGAACTTATTGTTACCAATAACTTCTGTTTCTAAAATATACAATTCGAAAAGATTTATTCATTTACGTATGTAATAAACACAGGTTAGCGTATTTTTAGAATTGGTTAGATCGATTTCAATAACATTTATATGGGACCACCTCTGAAGCATAATCTACCAAATAAAAAATCATCAAAATCGGTTCATAGATGGCGGAATTATCCCGTAACATACATACAAAAAAAACACATACTGTCGAATTGAGAACCTCCTTTTTTGAAGTCGGTTGTAAATAGTAAACATCGTGTAAACTAGGCACGATATAACCACCATAAAATAGCTGGCACAAAATCACCGATTTTTTTTCTACGTTTCTCAACCAAGTGCGAAAAATGTGTATATTTTTATATTCGTCGTAAAACGTGACATACTGAATGTTCACGTGCATTTTGCTTGTATTTATAAAACTCCTATGAATTTTTCAAACGAAATATGCATTTTTCCAGCTAAAATCGCTTTTAGTAAAAAAATGCTTTATTTTAAACTCGCTTTAAAACTGTGGCATTCATTCAGAGACTTGATACTATACGCTGGCCGTGAGGATTTTCTACAAAGTCATAAAAAGAAACTAAGAAACCAACCGGATAAGATAAGCCTCTAGATTGATTCGCGTATCGAGTGTCTAAAACAAATTTGCTATAGTTAGATCACGGGATTTTCGAAGATTTACTCTTTATATTTCTTTTTTAATGTTAAAACTATCGTGAGTATTATACATTGGCCTCGATTCTGATGTACACTCACTAAATTAAATTTAAACTATCCCTGTCTCTTACAAAATAGAGACACAAGACAGAGATAGCATACATTTTAGTGCTGTCAAGCTAGTTTATCAATTAAAATATGAACAGCAAAAGCAGAAAGGCGCGTGTTTTTAGTCAACACCAATAACATACTCGACTAAGCTTGCATAGACATCTAAGTTCTGACTAACTTGACAACACAGCAGTATGCTATCTCTGTCTTGTGTTCCTATTTTGTAAAAGACAGGAATAGTTTAAATTTAATTTAGTGTGTGACATCAGAATCGAGGCCACTATGTTTCAATGTTATAATCGGCTTAAAACGTGCCGAGGCCCGAGCCGCACGCCTCCGCGTATCGCGCGTCTGACACATCCTGATGAAGGACAACTAATTTGTCCGAAACTAGTCGACTACAAAGTAAGTCGAAATTTTCGTGTTTTAAGCTAAATATAACATTGAAACATAATTTATATTTCTTTTTCATTTTAACTTAAAATTTAAGATTGCCGGTTCTTTCTTTAATTTTAGCTCTCAAATCTAAAATTAAAGAAAGAACCGACAATAAAGTTGGTTGACAAATTTTATGATAATTCCACGCAAAGTACACTGTAAGTATATTTGATTTATTTATAATTCAACATATGCTACATAAATGACTGTATTTTTAGCTTCAAGGTACCGTATCCAATACTTAAAAGGATTAATATTGGATGTTAAGAACAGACTGCTTTTCGATTCATATACGACTGTCATCACAAGCGGTTATAAAGTACTAGCCGTGTCCCGCGGCTTCGCCCGCGTTAATCAAGTTAAAAAGTAGCCTATATGGTAATCCTGAGTATAAGCTATGTACATTAGAACTTTCAGCCAAATCAATATTGATTGCAAAATTTTTATTACTTTTATCATCGCATAATGAACCAATCTCAATTCTTTTCGTTTGGCAGAGTATACTTTAGAGGTGGTCCCATATAAATTTTATTGAAATCGGTCAAGCCAAAACCGAAATATAAGCGATGAAATCGTTTTTTTTTTAAGCTTTGCTTGCAATTCAGTTATATGATCAAAATATGAAAGGAGATGTTTCAAAATTGAAGGAGCCTGGGCCAGCACCATATACCATATCCATACATATAGCTATACAATATAGTAACCGTTTTTGAATGTTTATTTTCTTTACTTTTATTTAGTTCGTAAGTGCCAGGAATTCCGCTACGTTTCTACGCTGATAAGCAATACTATCTTTTTGCACTAAATTCTGAAAACGTATCGCCTAAACCAATATAAAACTAGGTATACAATATAAAAGTCAACTTGTTCAATTCCTGATAACATCTCTACTGGTTGCCAGTAACTTTGATGTTCCATATCACGAAAAATAACATCACAGTGAAGTCTCGTCGAGCCGAGGCAAGTTTCCTTCTCGGAAACGCACGACGTGATCCGTTTGGCTATAATCCAGTTCTTGGAACAGCCACTGACTCCGAGTATGTGACTAGTTTTATTTTTAGCAAGTATCGAGATACTGTTTTTTGTTTTATTTGGTCGGGTGATATTTTAAAAGTCATCAAGAGTTGTTTTTGAATAAAAATTTAGTTTGTGATTTTTTATATCATAAGTCCCAAAGTTTTTGTGTAGTAGGTACTCATGTTTGTTTTCTCTTGACGCTGTAACGGCTGGATTTGGATGAAATTAGGATGTAGGTACATAGATTATACTCAGGATTACCACATAGGCTCCTTTTTCTTAATAAACGCGGGCAATGTTACGCCACACGGCTAGTATTTAATATGTTAAAGTAGTGAATATGTGTCTGACGTATATGGTGATACCTGTATAAGATGTTAACGTTTGTTTGTTAATCACATGGATTAATAAGTCATGCCGTCAAAATTTTACAGGTCGCCTGAAAGCACGTGACATGGTTCTTATAAATGTCCCTGAGGTAAGGAATTGTGTTCCGGCCGGAATCGAACCCAATGCCCACGACGCAGAGAACAGAAACCTACCCACTGCGCCATCTGGCTTGTAAAGTTTTACCAAACTGATAACGACATTAAGTCTAATTTGATAGCATAAAAATCCTTATCTGCTAAATAGGAATTCGTCTAGTCCACAATACAAAGCATTTTATCATTAAAGTGGATTAAACAAAAACAATTTATTAACTTTAGAATTACCCTCACCTGTCTTGTTCACCGACATGCAAATAATAACTTTTCAAAGGGAAATAAAATCCCTTTTTTGAATCAGAGCGAAAATATAAAAAATCTTGCTACATTTTCAACCCCTACTCTTCAATGTGCATATGGTCGTTGAATAATCATTTCCGGGTCCCTAATCAAACTCACCACGGTATGCCAATTTAAATTAACGCTGAGTTTGGAAACTAGATATAAATTATTGGAAACCAAACTATATGAGTTAGTTTTGAACTAAATAGCGGAAGTAAATTTAGGGAGAAGCATAACTCTAGTTTAGCTCATAGTTCTTTTTGGAGATCTTTAGGGTGGCCTATATCCAGCAGTAGACTTTTTGCGGCTGAGATGATGATGATGATAGCTCTAGTAGATAAAACCTCTTCACGGGTCACTGGTCTGAAATTCCCAGTCACTAATTTTAAATAAGGAAAAGTGTTGATTCGACTTTGTCGTTTTTCAAGCGTGACGTTTTCCTTCTTTTTTCTGGATTTCTTACTTGGTGAAATAAGGCTGGATTCTTTCAAGTTGGATAAAATGGTGGGCACCATTTTATCTAACTGCGCGTGCTTCTTTGATGGGTTTCTGGTCATATAGGATACACAAATATATCTAAATAAATTTGTTTTTTACCTAACTGCCAAGGAAGGGGTTTTTGCATAAATCTTGTAGGTATGTATATTTGTACATTTCTTTATTACCTCGTATTTTCTAAACGGCTGGATGGATTTCGACAATAATGGTATTGTATTCGTCTCATTAACCCAAGTATCGTAAGATAGGTGCTTGAAAACACCAGGCAAGTCGTTATTAAAAAAATAACAAAACCTATCCAGAATAGTCCAGTCATTTAGTATTTTTACTTGGAAAGTTTTCCGGGAGTTTTGAAAATTGGTAGTTTTATAGATTTTAATATGCTCTTTCCAAATTTCAACTTTGCCACCTCGTATGTTTGCCGCTCGCGCCGCCATATTGAAAAAATGGCGCCCAAAAGCAGTTTTTTGATAATAACTCCTTTCCGACGCATTATACAGGAAAAACATATCTATACAAAATAAAAGAAGAAAAAATTTCCTACGATTTATGTTATAATCTTTTTTTCCCTAAATTTAATAGTTTCGGCGTAGGAGCGCCGTAAAGTGTAATTCAATACACATTTCGTCAGAAATACTCATTTCCACACCACCATGAGGCAGAGAAATCGACGCGTTTTTTTCGTGGTATCCCCAGTAGGCCTAATCCACATCTGACTCACTATCACTTAAATATTTAGTTCAATTTCCGTCGCTTCATTCTTGTTGACGGACCAGGTGTTGGGTTTTCATCGTCTTCAATACCGATTGAAATATCGAAGACGGAAGTTTCTTCGGCATCATCGACGATGGGATCATCAGTTTCATCGTGGTCCTCTTCGTTCTCGATTTCATCGTTTATTTGCTCGAGAATAGTGTCCGTTTCTTCTTCTTCAATGTCGTCTTGAGACGGAAATTGCGAATTATCGCAAGAACCACCACAGTTCGTGCACACAACGGAGCACTTTAGTCCAGCTTTTCTTCATCCGCAAGCTTTTTGACAACCTCTCTTGCATTTGCAAGAAATAAGTTTCAGTAAGCTTTCCGGAGCAGGGGGATCGAATGTAGTAACAGGAATGAGCCCATTCTTGTCTTTTTTCCATCCCCATTAATTTCCAATTTTTTTTTCAATTGAATTCAGTGCATAAATAGTGTTAAAGAGCTCTTTTAATCCACTTCCGTTCATTATGTATCCGATAGATCCCATGAACGACATTAACAAATGGAATCCACCGAGTCTTATGACAGTATTATTCAATTTGGAATTCTCATCATATGAAGAAATAATTTCCCGCGCCTTAAAATATAAGGGCTCGTCAAAAGTGACAAAACAAGTATGCTGATGTAATGACTCACATTTTTCACAAGCAAATAACAGAGCAGTTAAAATTGTGTCATAATCACTCGGTGGAGCATTAATAAAGGGTAAGCACCCAATAAATTATTTTTCGAAGAGCAGTTCTGCTGTCGCTTGTTCCATGAATTCACTCCATCCAGGTATGTTAGGCAGGTCAACCGATTTTCCATATAGCCATAATAAATCGGAAACTGATGGTATAATCTCCTTCGCTACCGCACGAATGCTACCAAGATCTTGAATCTTTATTGTTTTCAAGTCCGTATCGTTTTTCTTCGTAAATGTTTTTAATTCAATGGCACCAAAAGTACCTACAACTTTTGCAGACGGCATTTGCTTTAATCGTTCAATATTTTGGTCAGGAGCAATCGGACTTTTAGGTGTTATACAATGGATACCACCCATAGCATGAAAAGTGTTGTGCCCATCTAATGTCTGCGTATTGAAATCGGCGTTATCGAAAACAAACTGTGAAAACGATTGCTCATCGATATTCAATGGCGAGCGCATTATATCAGAAACTTCGAACAGCATTGCTTCAATGTAAGAAGAGCAAAATCCGAGAAAAAAAACACAATATGAGCAGTTTAAAGTAAATAATACACGTTGGTGTGGATGTATAATGGTTTACGGCGCTCGTACGCAGAAACTATTGATTTTAGGGAAAAAAAGATTATGACATAAATTGTA
Source organism: Lomographa bimaculata (assembly GCA_948107665.1). Classification (NCBI taxonomy): domain Eukaryota; kingdom Metazoa; phylum Arthropoda; class Insecta; order Lepidoptera; family Geometridae; genus Lomographa; species Lomographa bimaculata. Next base: position 7,310,985 of record OX403592.1, read on the forward strand.
GGAAATTTCCTCTACTTTTATTTTGTATAAATATGTTTTTCCTGTAAAATGCGCCGGAAAGGAGTTATTATCCAAAAACTGATTTTGGGCGCCATTTTTTCAATATGGCGGCGCGAGCGGCAAACATACGAGGTGGCAAATTTGAAATTTGGAAAGAGCATATCAAAATCTATAAAATTGCCAATTTTCAAAACTCCCGGAAAACTTTCCAGGTAACCTTTATTTTTTCGACCAAATGACTGTACTAGAAGGGCATCAAAATGAATTAAATTAAAAGGGGATTACATAAAAGTAGTAGTAATTTTTAGTCCATTGGCTTTTTTTATATTTTATTTTGGATGTGACTAGGACGACGTATCCACTTTGAATCGGTCCCAGTCGCAAGTTTGCTCTGGAATATCACCTATCCGCCGACATCAACTACATGTAGTACCTACAACTGCTGATCAACGATCGAGACTCTGTGTGTATGATTCACAAAAACATACCCAAAGTCATAAAAACTTATGGCAAATATTTTGGACAGAGATTGAGTATTGCCATTCAACGTGGCAATGCTGCCAGCATTTTGGGTACTTTGCCTACTGGTAGCGGTCTATTGATTAAGTTTTGTACATACCTATTTATATCTAATTATAGTTTATTTTATTTTTTTCGTTTAATTTTAATTTCGTTTTTAGTTTAATGTAATATATGTTGTTGATTATACTTTGAATAAAAACTTATGCCTAATCTTTTTGCCACAAAGTTTGCAAGTGAGTTCATATATCACCAACCCCAGTAAGATAATGACATGGTTATTATCTGCTTTAATTTGTAACATAAGCATAATTGAATTAATATTTGTTATAGGAGGGCTTTGACATTCTTCCGCAATCTTTGTGTGTGATGAAAAATTATGGGGCTAAGCACTGTGATGAATTATTAAATTTTTCCTTGTAATACAAAATTTTCACTTATATCGTTTGACTGTACGACACACCCTGTTTTTTTTTCTAACTAAAGCAAGTCTGCGTTCCCGATGGTTCAAAACCCGAACAGACAGCTTCCGGGTGACTTTTGTGTAGTGCAAATGTTTTCGGGACGCAAGTTTTTTAATTTAAAACGAGTTTGTGGATACAATAGCGTTATCACGGGTAATAATTACAATAATACCTATCGGCAGTATAATAATTAATGCGAAAACACCTGACGTTGTAATCTCAGTTAAACCGCCGATCCATTAACGGCGCTCGATTTTGCAACTAACTACATAATTAGCTTGAGTGCTTGCGACAACAGATTAGGTAGCAGTCACTATGGATGTAGCTTAGTGTCCCGCAAGTACATAACGAGTGCCCTAATTGGATCTTAGCCATGATAGCTTTCCTTTATAGGTCTAGAATCTGAGATGGACTAAGCCGAAATGATACTTGCATGTATTTTTAATAATCACAGACTCCTTGCTTTGTAGTATCAAAATCAGGGATGGAAAATTTTACAGCTGTTTTTTTTCATGCTTTCGCACTCACGGCCCCACACTACTGTTGACTTGTGGCGTTGGAAACATTCACATTACACCCAGATTTTTTTGATCTTAGTTTGAAAGTTAGTATTAGCAATGTTTCTATACTATGTTAAATACAGATAGACTGGATATATATAAAAAAAAGAGCAAATTAATGACTGGTTATTAAGTCTGAGATTAATAAGCACAAATAACATTAACAACACCCACGGCTTCACACTAAGTACGAACACTTCACACAATTACAATCACAATGACAAATTTCCTTTGCGGTGAAAACTTTTGTTCCCACTGGGAATCAAACCCGATACCCGCTGCCTAAAAGGCAGACGCGCAACCAATTAAGCCAGCGGGCACTTTAATGTATAATAATGGTAGATAAATAAGTTCATCAACATACTTTAATAGTTAATCTGCGTGCATATTTGTATGTTGGCCATACAAATTAAAAAAAAACATAATTTTCGTTTACAATCTTAAGTTCCATTACAAATTCTGGTAAATTTTCCACCAGTTTAATTCTTGTATAAATGTATATATATAATCTGAATCTCGGCAACGGCTCCAATGATTTTCATGAAATTAAGTATGCGACTAATCGATCCGAAAAGAAAAAAGTTTTTTTTTTAGCTAGGTTTTATTTCTGGAAAACGTCATTTACCAAAAAAAACCTGAGCAAAGCTCGGTCATCCAGGTACTAGTATTAAACAGCTCAAATATGACAAGATAGAGAGAGATAAAAAGACGTAAAAGACTGAAATTAGCTAAACATGACCAAGAACATTTTTCGGAAGTATCAGCGGAAATTACCGAAGGCGTCAGCCTCGCTGTGTATTTCAGGAATATACAACGACCCTAAAGTGACAACAAAAACTGCATCTATTAAAGGCCACGTCACGTCTTCAGCGGACTAAATATGAAACAGCCAGACCTACCATTATCTAACTTTAAGTAAATATATGATATCATTGTTTCATGCTAGTCTATACATAAAATACCTCGCCAAAACGACCGATACCCGCTCTATAAATCGTACCGCGTCCCACGACGTCGATAAAAAAGTTACAAAGCCCGTTTAGAGGAAGTAAACAGTTGTAGGCATACGTTGATGGGAAACGTATTGCTTTTATGTTTGTTTTATTGGAACAACATTATGTGGTTGTTATTGCATGGCTGCAGCGCTTTATTTGTTTGCTTTCAATGCTTAATCAATTGCGGGAAAGTTTAGTTTTGATCGTAGTTGGAGTTGGATTTAAACATATTATATATTATTTTATAAGTAGTACTTAACATAAGTCATCACGCTTAATGTGGCTGTGAGTATGAAAGCTTTTATGTTATCTCATATATCTAAAGGAGCAATTCTTTTATATGTATGTATATATATAATCTGAATCTCGAAAACGACACCAACGATTTTCATGAAATTTAGTATGCGGGGAGTTTCGGGGGCGATAAATCGATCTAGCTAGGTCTCATTTTTAGAAAACAACGTTTTATTCGTGTTTTCAGGCAATAAAAACTGCTACAATATCATTAGAATACGAAGGTAAATTTCGCCACTATCTATTAGGTTATATTTCACCACTATTTATTAGCTCTGGTGGGAAATCGGGCGGTCCCGAAACCAGAAGATCCCGATTCGAGTCCAGATTATTATTTTATTCATATTCTTTTTTTTAATATTATGTATTTACCAAAAAAACCGAGCAAAGCTCATCCCGAAGAAGAGCATCGTACATGCTCGAAACCTAGGTCGGCAATATCGATCAAATGACGTGAGTGATAGCCGTATTTTAATAATATTATAATGTTTAATTCTCACGAAAAGTTTAATAGTAAAACGAGGAAAGCTCGGTCATCCAAGTACTGTTATCCTACTAATATTATAAAACCGAAAGTTTGTATGTAAGTGTGTGTGTAAGTGTGTAAGTATGTTTGTTCCCTCTTCACGCTTTAACGGCTGAACGGATTTGGATGAAATTTGGAATGTACATAGATTATACCTAGGATTAACATATAGGCTACTTTTTAACTTGATAATAGCGAGCGAAGCCGCGGGGCACGGCTATTGTTATATATTATCATACAAGATGACTATATAAATTTAAGCCAACTGGTTTTAGTGTTGTGTACCTATAGCAGATTTAATCTCGACGTTACCTACTCGTAGCTCCCAAGAAACGGGTCGCTCTTCCCAAGGAGGTTACGGCTCAATTACCTGTCATGTAGACTTTTCTCCTCCACATCTTCATGATGTAATATTGGAAAATATGTTCATGTTATTTACTTATACTCTACGGTGCGAAAATAATAGCTGAGTATTGGCATAATGTGTCCGTATTTTATTACATACGTACTTAGTACGAAATGCTTGGATATTATATACATTGAATGTTGTTCGGCGGTAAGCGGATCACTTGAGAATGGCTGGTATAACGCAATTTAAATTGTACCTAATAGTCTGTATTAGGTACAAAGAGGTTTTTAGGTAAAGAAACAACCGCTAGATTGTTATGTTTTGTGGAACGATTTAACTTATTCAATTACAAATATAATTAGGTAGATTATAACTATGTATCTCTTAGAAATTATTTAAAAAAAAAAAGAATTTCTTAAACTTTTGGGAACTGAGGATAATTTAGAGCTCTTATTTTGAAGATAAAAGTGAGACAAGATCCAGTTTTCTTATAAAAGTATATTACAAAGAGCCTATGTCCTGCATGAGCTTCTACTTTTACCCTGACCGACGCGGTCAATGCCATGGTGGATAGTATTATCAAATTGTTTATTCATCGTTAACATAGTACATGTTGCATGCAGGTCCTAAATAAAGTTATTGTTGTACGCTATGTTTCGCCTCACAGAGCATACAATATTTCAAGAAGTAATTTATATAATGTAATATAACATTAAGAGAAATGTCTTGAATCATGCAATTTCCGCAATTTCATCAGTAATTATACGCAAAGATTTTAATCACGCTATAATATTATCATTTCAAATGTTTGTGTATGTGACAGGGAGAAAAAATCGAAACGAGGTATCTGTGTAACAGCTGGAACGATTTGAATTTGAATATGACCAATTCTCTTATTCATAAAAAGACAAAACATTTGATAAATTTAACGTCTTTAGGTTAAATATGTTTTATCCAAGGATGTTGTAGCTAAAGTAATAGGATGGATAACTGACAAACTTACAGTGCCGAATATCAAACATGCATGGAATCTTATCACAACTGACTTAGAGCGTATTTACAATGTCAAATCGTTGTATCAATTGCATAAAGAACCAATCGTGGTTGCGGTCCCGATGAAATCGGGTGAAAGGTTAGAAAAGACCCCTGTGTCCCTCTCGCACAGAGCGACTAGTTCTCAAAAAGTTTCCCAATGGTAGAAATTATAGTCTGTAGTAATAATAAGATCTTATCTTATCTGTCGTAATTATATGTTTAATCGAAACCTTACAGAATATGTTTCTAAATGCCCTACCTACTATCAAACTATTCTCAACAAACCGTTTTTTTTCCCTAATAGTATTAGGTTTTCTGATATTATTTTTGATATATGGGTATACAAGCCAAGCTACACAACTACATCCGCAATTTATAAAAACAAAATAAAGTTATCCTACTATCATACTTCCTACTAATGTTATCAAGGCAAAAGTTTGTGAGTTTGTTTGTAGTTTGTTCTTTCTTGACGCTCAATTATTATTATATTGATTAATACGTTTGTGAATATGGAATATGCATACATTTTTATTCGATTGTTTCCGTTAATACATTACCGGAAAGAAAATTTTTCTTCATAACAATACATCTCATATCGAATAATTAGGCATTGGAAAATGCAATCAGGTTTTTTTTTTATTCAATAAAGGTAAACTTTTGACCACTATCTCACCTGATGGTAAGCGACGATGTGGTCGACGATGGAGCAAGCTTGCCTAGAAGATACCTATTCACTCGCGACTTGAAGACTCCCATATTGTACTCATCAAGAAAACCGACACAGGTAAGGAGCTCCATTCCTTTGCGGTTCGCACAATGAATGTGGAGGCAAAACGCTTAGTGCGCATTTGTGCAATGTCCACCATATAGCGGTGTCGCTTAGCAGTTTGTCTGCTTGTCCGATTATAGAACGGGGATGTGATTATAGATTCCCAGCTTTTTTGCAGCTAGTTGGGCTTTTGACTCGACAAAAGTACCGAAATTGAGCTTTGAAGTTATAGTCAAACCGAGTAACTCGAGATGGTCAGTTACTGGTAGGGATACATTTCGGAAAGTTGAAGTCAGTTCAAATTGATTCCATATAGCGGAGAAAAAAAGTTTAGCAAATTTAAACACAGCTATTTTGAAAAAACAAACCTACAATAAAAGCAAAGTTGACCAATCAGTGACCTCAAAAATGTGTGACTTAGTCATGATCAGCTTAGCCAATAGCGAGCGCTTTGCTATTTTGAAATTCCCATTAATTTTATTTATTAAAACTCCTAATAAAAATCAATTAAATAAGAAAATTATATTATGGGTGTAATTTTATAAAAATAAAGACTTAAAAAAAAAAAACTTGACAGTATATAAATTGTATGCTTATTTCCTATTGATAATTTATAGCATTGTTATAGTTTTCTTAATATATAACTATTATAGGCCAAAATTTATGGCATATGTTTCAATCTTAAAATGTTGTGTTAGCGTTGGCTTGAAGAAATTAGTAATTTTTAATTTTGCATTGGGTCACACTCTTCGACAATAATTTGTACACAACAATTTATGTCAGTTAGGTGTCATAAAAGTTAGGGTTTACCTTCATTGGATCTTTTATGGATATATTAATGATCTAGCTGTGCCGCCCCGCAGCTTTGTCTGCGTTTGTCAAGTTAAATAGCAGCCTATTTGTTTATCTTAGGCATAAGCTGCGTACATTCCAAATTTATCAAAATTCATTCAGCCGTTGCCGCGTGAAGAGAAAATAGACATACTTAAATAATGCCACAATTATACACAAATTTTCAGATGAATAAATTAGTTTGATATAAGTATGTAATAATATTAATATTTACCGAGATTCTGACATATCAATGTAGTAATAATATCTGTCATCGATGCATGGATTATCTTTATTCTAGGATATAAATTTAAACATGGGTTGTAAATGTATCTAGAAGCTATTTGCTGTAAAATTGTTGTAATACAACAATTTTACAGCAAATATCTCCGCCATTTTGAAAAATATCGAACCTGCTCACAAAAATTACGAGAATCGGTTGAGAAATGCGACCTGTAGAGGAGAACAACCGGAAATCCGGACCTACGAAAGCAATTTTGCCCAAGCTGAAATGAAATCGCTTCGTTCCCGCATTGCGCTCGTTCGGTTAAACCGAAAGTAACTTAGTCTTTCATAATAGTTAATAGCTGACCCAACCGGCGTTCTTCTGGGTATAAAAACAAACACATATACGTTTATATTTTTATAGTCGGATAAGCGGACGAAGCCGCTAATAGATACTAGTAAATATATATAATTTTAATTAAATTTAAATGCGTTTTGAAACATCAGTGTGGATGTTAATTACGCATATATGTATATTTTAGTTTATATTTATGAATGACTTTATAATAAGATTTTTATTAGATATCATATTGTAGCATGATTACACAGTTAAATATCATTCAAGTAGAACATAATTCAAATGGCTCAAAAGGTTATCCTACAAATCGCAAAATCAGGGTTACCCTAAAGAAAAGGGACACAGGGGTTTTTTGTGACCTCTCACTAGGACACAGATTTTCGACAGAGTCAGCCCTCCTTTTACAAACCGTAGGTTTGTTTCCTATCTCGATGGTTTTATCTTACTTTGACGCGTGATATTTTACATCAGTCAAAATAAGACATAAGGTATTTAAACCATAGAAGATTTATCGCAGGGGATAGATTTATATTTTAAATAACGTGGGTAAAGCCGCAAAGTAAAAACAAGACTAGTTTGAAAACTCAAAGATGTTATTAATTTCAGAATGTTAACAATAATTATATTCTAAGTACACTTTGTTTACTTAGCACCTGGAATTGGTCGTGCTCCACCTGCTTATTTCACCCGGGTGGACCACGTGCACTTTTTCTTGTCCGTGGTCCACCCATACGATAAATGAGAGGAATTTAAAAATAGCTATGGCCCATGGTCCACCTACAAAAGTACTTAAAAAATTAAATAATGTCAACTTACAATTAACAAAAAAAAAACAGGGTGATGAACTTTTTTATATATTCATAAATATATTTTTTTATGTTTTACGCATGGATATTTGCAGAAATATTTTTAAAATATTTTCAATAAAGTATTATCTATCTATATGTGTACTTAGTACTAAGTACTTGTGTACTTAATACAAAGTACTTGTGCACTTAATACAAAGTACTTGTATCATTAATACTAAGTTCGTGTGTAGTTAATACCAACACAAACACGTAATACTAAGTTACACAAGGATATTTTTATCATTTACTTATTCCGCATATTAATATCACAAATGGCCCTAGGCTAAAGTCTCAATTTCCCAAATCAATTACTTACTTGTGCTCAATAAAACAGCACAGAGGAACACTGTAAATACCAAAGGCGAGTGTACGACGCGGTTGCTCCTTGCAATCAGCGGTAGCGCCTTAGATTCCAGGTTAGTTTCAGTAACTTTATGTGCTACTTTGCCATTAGAGGGGACGTGAGAAATTAACGAGTAGTTTGGGATATGTCGGCAGCTTAAATAACAGTCGTATTAAGGATTTTCTTAAGAGTTTTTTAGATTCACTGATCTCATTTGTTAATAAAAACTGGAAAGAACCATTGACATTAAAAAAAACAGAACCACTGAAATAGAAAACAAAACGAGGTATGTCTAGTCAACAGTGAACACGTATCTTCTAGTCAAGCATGTTACATCTTCGGCCGGATCGATCGTTTCCATCTGGTGAGATTGTGTTACTTGCCTATCGATCATGACAAAAAAATTGCGCCTAGCCTGAGTACATTCTGTACATTCTTCTTTGTCTTAAAAAATATCTAATCCATGTCTTTCTCCCAAATAGTGGGGACAGTTCGACATGAAGAGACTTGTCGGTCGATAATAACCTAGTTTTTTATCTATGATAGGCTTGTGTTTGGCCACTATCTCACGTGATGGTAAGTGATTAAGTGATGATGGCAAACACGCTGGACCTAGAATTGTTTACCTAGATGTTATGAATGTTTATAAAGCAAATATATTACTAAAAATTCACATACATTTCTGTTTTTCTGTTTAAGCTGAAAATGCAATTTGTAGTTGGCCGTCAGCCTCCTAAGTAGCGGATATCGGGTTCGATTCCCGATAGAAACACAAATTGTCTCCCAAGGGCATATAAAATAGGTGTTCTAATTCTGGGTGTGATTATATGTGTGATGTGAATATTTCCAGCGCCCAAGGCACAAGTTCTAGGACTTAGTGTGGGCTGTGAGAGTGAAAGCGTTTATTATTGATGCATCCTATAGCAGGATATACGACTACTAGCTTTTGTAACATAATTGCATCAGTTTTTTTATTTATTTTTGTAAGTAATCCAAATCTTCAGCATCTCCCTGCCTAGCGAAGCCGCACCACAGCCTGCATGAGAATGATGCTCTTACCATTCATTACGTTTCGCCTCCATGACTAATCATTTGTCCCATCCCTCATTACCACATGTCGGTGAATAGGGATTGGATGTTTCTCACATTTACATTTTGGTATTGGTTTTAGGTATCGGCACTTTGTTTTATTCGTTCATAGAATTGTTTTCTGCACTAAAATTTGTAACTAGTTCGGTATTTCTAGATTGGATTTTCTTGAACAGTTCATGGAATAAGCACAATAGAATATCAGTTGGCAGCCTCACGCTGATCTCCAAGCCCCCTGTTAGTTGGACTTGATTAACATAACATTATATATCTCTCTATATGGGTACCTACATGTTGTGCTGACCCAACTAAATAGAAAATTAAATGATAAGATTATGATGCTAGAAAAAGCCCTAAACTATGTGCTCCTTCTGAAAACGGAAACTTGCAGAGCAACAGATGGAAACGCTGCTCACCAAATGTGCAAGGTTGCAAAACAAACAAACGCATTGACACTCACAGCCACACACTAAGTTCAAATACTTGTATTGAGAGTGTCGGAAACATTTACATCTACAAACAATTATCCACCAGATCCAGAAGCACAAATGTCCCTTGGAAAAGAATCTTGTACTTCTGCAGGGATTCGAACTCAGGACCCACAGCGCAGAGAAACCTGCATACTACTACGTCAAACAGCTCTTTCCTATTTCTAGTTTTGTATAATCCATTTAGGAACATTCATCTAGTCATTCAAAAGCTACATAAGTGTCTAATTCTCGACTAATGTAATTAATGACTAACCTATATGCTTACAATATTTCTGATCTTATCTATCTATGTGAATGAAAATAAATTGCCGCATATAATAAATATCACTTGAGAAAGACTCGACCAATTTGGCTAATTTATATTTTGGTTGTGTTCGTTATTGTCAGGATAAGGTTTGTATTAAATACATTTTTTATGCAAAATCCACCGGATACCCCTGTGGAGTTTTTTTTTTTAATGCTCGATTGGCAAACTTTGGTTCACTATCTCACCTGATGGAAAGTGAAGATGCGGCCGAAGATGTAGCATGGTTGCCTAGAAGATACCTATTATACTTTTGACTTGAAGACTCCCAGATTATACCGTTCGGGGAAGAAAGACGCGAGTTCTCAATTCTTCGCAGTATGGATCATAAACGTAGAAGCGAAACGCTTCGAGCGAACCGGAGGTATGTAAACCATATTTGGATGTCGTTTAACAGTTTGTCTTGTCGTTAGATGGTAAAACGGTTATGGGCGAATTAACTCGTGGAAGCTGGAGCGGGTTGCTAGTTCATTCTGAAAAGTAAGTAGGTAAGAAAGAGGAAGAAAAGAGGGTGAAGTTAGTATAACAGAAGCTTAAAACTTAAATATAAACGTGTACCTAAGATTGCCTATACATTAGTTGTTTCTAAATAGAATCGAGAAGTACCCCAAAGTATTAGCAGCAAATAAAGTTCTCGAGTAAATCTCATCAATGATGGAATGAGCTCGGATTTGCGATAGATACACAACTTTTTGGCTATCGGTACTTAACAGACTTAAGGTAAGTTTTGTCTTAATCAGTTTCTGTTTACCTGGCTGAAGAAGTGTTGGATGATTGCTCTAAATAACTTTGTTAATATTTTTTGTATATAAGGAGCATTTACAGATTTACCTTGTTTAATGAACAGTACCTGGATGACCGAGCTTGGCTCGGGTTTTTTTTTGATAAATTACGTTTTCTAAAATTGAAACCTAGCTAGATCGATTTATCGCCACCGAAACCCCCAGCATACTAAATTTCATGAAAATCGTTGGAGCGAGATTCGGGTTATATATATATACATATATTATAAGTACAAGAATTGCTTGTTTAAAGGTATTAGATGTAAGGAAAGTTGTGTTCTAATTTTCTAGCAAATAACGTGGTATTATTACACTAATATTATAAATACGAAATTTTGTGTGTAAGTGTGTAAGTATGTTTGTTTTCTCTTCGCGCTGTAACGGCTGAACTGATATCAAATGAAATCAAAATATATTAATTTCGGACAACATGATCCATTTGTTAGTAACACAAAACTTAAAAGTATGTTAGTACCGATACAATAAAATATAATTAGAAACTTTGCTTACATTAATTAATTAATTTCGTACTTGAGAAGCATTCCGTGCGACTGGTAACCAGAGGAGTGAGTATCTCCAACTTCTGTCATTACCCGCACGGAATGCCTCAGCACAGGCGCGCGCAGATCTTCTGCCACAGTAATTTTCAGTATGATGTTGTCACTTACCCTCCTTGAACACATTTGACATTTGGAATGTACATAGCTTATACCTAGGATTAACACATAGGCTATTAACTTGATAAACGCGGACGAAGCCGCAGGGAATGTTTATTTTATTAAAGCATATATACAATAAGCAATATCACAATAGGTATTAGAATCCATATTACTAATATTTTAAAAGTTACATCTTTCGGATTTGTAATAAAGAGTCATAGTGTGGTACACGAGCAGAACGGTGATAGCGTTATTACGTAAACGTGATATTACTCAGTTGCTAAAATACTCTGCCAGCAATATCTACTTAAACATATTATTGCTATCAGATACGGACTTTAACATTTGAGCACCTGTATCACTTACGAAGTTGAAAAACCTATGTAATTTACCATCTAATTCAGGCTTCATTACATCTCCCAATGTTCAACTGGGACTGCTTCGCTTCGTTTGTAATGGTTTTGAAAAACTAAAGAATAAAATCGTAAGGTACATATTTTATTTATTTGTATGTCCGTTTATAACATTAACGCTTTCACACTCACAGCCCCTTACCGAGTTTGAAGGCTTGTGCCGCGGGTGCTGGAAACATTCACATCACACACACAACTAGAAATACAAATGTTCTTTGTGGAGTTTACTTCCTACCGGGTAATGAACCTGATGCTCGCTCTACATATATTAGACGTGCAACCTACTAAACCAGCAAGCAGTTCAAATAAATGTTGCTATAGAGAGTATTATTTATGTATGTACTTACAATATTGCCAAGAGAAGAAAATGTGTAAATTTCAATGGTGATTCCCAGTCTTATCATCATCATCTCCTTTCCCTACAAGTAAAATTTGTATGTCTGGTAGCCTGCTTGACTTAACAATGGCGATACTGTTTCTACACAAAAGTAAATACTTATGTTTAATTGTATCGACCAGTTGGCTGGATGACCTAGTTGGCGCATTGGACAGGTGTCCGCCCTCTGTGCCGTGGGTCCTGGGTTCGATTCCCGGCAGAAACACAGATTCCTTCCCAAGGGATATTTGTGCTTCTGGTTCTGGGTGTAATGTGTGTGTGACGTGAATGTTTCCGGCAGCCACGATACAAGTATTTGAACTTAGTGTGGGGCTGTGAATGTGAATTCGTTTGTTTGTTGTATTTTTCAGACTGTTATTTTTCATATTGAGACGGAAGACAAAAGAAAGTATTTTAAGTTAAATAATATATAACCTTATAGCTTAGTAAACTTATATATTAGTAAGAATAAAAAACACAAGCTACTTAACCTTAGACCTACTTATAACTACGTAATATACTATCACTCAATTATCACACTTAACACTTTTATTATAAAGGCAAAAGTTTGTAAGTGTGTTTGTATGTTTGTATGTATTTATTTATTTTTATGCATGTGGTAGTGATAACATGTATGTATAATCATGTGTGTATGTTATATTGTATTTATTAATTTTTAAGTTAAGATTATGTTTATTTTTACTTTTTTTTTTAAGCTTTATGCTTTCCGCTTAGCTCTGGTTTAACTGAATATCAGTGTCGAGTTCTCTTTTCAGCAAACAAGCTGAGTTAAACCTTTTTGGTATACAAAAACTCACATTAATATTAAAAAATCTTTATTTATAATGTTAGATTTTAAGTTAATTGTATTTTTTTTTTATAGTGCCAAATAAATGTGTTTTCTTTCTTTATTTTATACATAGGCAAATTTTTATCCTATTTGGAATTCCCACTAACACGGGACTTACGCGGGTAAAATCGCGGAGTGCAGCTAGTCAGTGGTATAAAATATCATCAGAAGATTAATATCTTGAACAAAACTCATGCTAAAGTTATCTTATTACACCCAAAGACAATAATATAGCAGGATTCAATTACGTACCCAAATCTACTTATACCGTCATGACACCAATACACGGTGTTCCCGTAAAACAAACCAAATGTACCAGGTTTATGTTAAAAGTTGCGAAATTACAATACCTATTCTGCTCGGAAGTTTGTTTTCAATCTAAACATACGAGGGCGTAGTCAGGACTTTATTTAGGGGCAATTATTTTGCTATTTAACTTTCAATTTTTGGGAATCGTATTTGAAATATTGCTATGATTAGGGACTTGATATGCATAGCGCACAAAGCGCGCGTACAAGGCGCGCGCCCTGTACTACCGTCGAGTTGGTTGTTAACTCGACCGCGAAATACTCGACCGCCTCGACCTTTTATTTTATTTATAGTAGTTAACTCGACCACTATAGGAAATTTGTACAGTCAGAAAAAAAAAGGATTTCAAAAATATAGTTTTATTATAAAATAAAACAAGAAATGATATCTCTATGCACTCATAAGGACACGTAACTGACATTTTTAGCAAAATTTAGTTATATACGTCAGAAATGTATGTAGCGCTTGTATGTCAAGTTCCTTAGTCTTTCTAAGAATTCGACCGCTATATCACTTACCAACAAGTGAGTAACTTGATGTTCAAACCTATCAGATCCAAAAATGTAATCAATATTCATTTTCTAATTAATATGTTTTATTGTTCTAGTCTGTCCCTTGCCCTGAGTACGCTCTTGTAAACAACCTCTGATATAATGCAAAACCGATCGCGATAAAGGTGAAACTTCGAAATGACACGCACATGTTACTGATTACGATTTTGCGAAACAATGTTCAGACGATAATGGAAATTATTCCGAGAGCGTATCGGCGTTCGATATAACGTTCGAGTCAAACGGTGCGGTTGGTGATGATAATACATTTTTATCATTATCATATTGGATGGTTATAATAACACAAAATTCCCTATAATAATGCAAAACGGCAGCGCGGCGGGAGGAATCGCGGGCGCGCCCCCGCCGCTCGGCCGCGCGCCTCGGGCGCTTTGTATATCAAGGTCACTTACACGCCATACTTTTTACCTTCACAACGCCCGGGGAGCGCGTCGCGGGCGCTTGGTATATATTTGGATACCCTACCTTCGTTCTTGTTTCCCGATAAGTATAACTTAAACCTCTTCAAGTCAAGATTGAACAGGTACCTTCTAGGCAAGCATGTACCACCGTCGACCGCATCGTCGCTTTCCATCAGGTGAGATAGCGGTCAAATGCTAGCCTATATGTCATAAAAAAAATCTTGGCGTCTTTTATCTCAATGTTATAAAAAAAAGACTCTTTACTACATTAAAAACCATTAAAATCTCTATGAAAAAATACCTAATACTTTGATTTTATTGTGAAAATACTAAAGAAAATCTTCATTGAGGTGTAAAAGAAAAAAAATAAGAATAGGTACAAAATTCCAAAGACATTCGCCAGTTACAGAGATAGCTTATATTAAACACACATGCATACACATACTCTCAATTATTATAATATTACATATAAATATATATACATAAAATCACATATATAATAGCGAACAAGCTCATACGGCTTATAATATCAGTAGTATTACTTTAAAGGAAAAAATAGAGTTAAGCTATATATAGCACGGAATTACACGATCTAATTCTCCCAGCCCCATCCTATCATACGACTACAAAACAGACTGTTTTGCGACACCGAGTTAGAGGAGATATTAACAAATGTACACAAACCATTTTTTTCCATGTCCAATAAACGTACGTACTAAAATTAATTCTGGTAAGTACCTAGAATCATGGCATCAACAAGTCAATAGCAAAAAGGGTTTTTTTATGAATGCGCGTCCGTCGTTGAACGCATAGAATCTACAGTTAATTTTGACCTAAACTGCTCAAGTAGAGTAAGAAAGTAGAGTGTTATACTATGAATGTGTCCAATAACACTATTCTTACTGCCTATTATCGGCAAGACACTTTGTTCCTGTGTTCTTTGTTAATAGAACTCAATATATTACACAGACACATCACTTCACTAACTCAAAGGGTAGTTCTTTTGAGTCTTCTCACTAAGTATGTTGTCGAAGAGCACGATTGCCTCAACATTCACATGGTGCTGAAGTCGTTGTTCATGAGCTTCGGCGAGTCTTTTTATAATAATAGCGACAAGTTCCACTTTTAGGTCTCGATGAAGATCGTCATTTCGAATATACCATGGTGCATTAACAATTCCCCTCAGTACTTTTTTTTAAATCTTTGTATGATCTGAAGAGGTAACTGGTGATTATATTTAAGTAACTTTATCATCTTTGACATTCATATTCTAAAATTTTGACATCTCTTGACATTATAACTTTAATGATGAATTTTACATTTCCAGTTATTGCAATTGGGCCACATATAAAATAAATCAACAATAATCAAAATTATTATTCTGACGCTATAAAGATATCTAACTACCTAACCCTCAAATCAAAATTTGCATGTCACTATTATGACCAAGTGTGTGACACTTAACCCTACATCTGTTTATACCTACACTTGAAGCAAATAAATGCATTTCATTTCATTTCAAATGCATTTCATTAGCTGGTGATTAAATATTGAAAATATCATACGTTATCACAAGCAACATTAAGTGAAAAGTAAAACTTAACAGAAGAGTTGAGTAAAGTAGCGTAAACTTTTGCTGTTGAAACCTAGTCTAACATTTCGCTTTTTATTACCGTCCAATATATTTTAACCCCGTGTAACTACTATCTCTATGTACAATAATGATAGAACCAGCATATTCCAATACTTCAAAGTGTTTAATGGGCGTTAAAATATTTCACTTAACTAACATTCATTTTTAAAGCCATATAAAACGAACCACTGACTGAAACTGAGCTCTCATTCAAGAACATTATTGCTGCTGCTACGAGACTGGTGCCTCACAGGAGCATTTGGCAATACGAGTAATAGATACGGATTTCAATTTCAGATACCGCTGAGAAACACTTGCACAGAAAATACCCTAAGAGCCCTAGGACGTCTACGCAAAGAAATTAACCGCGAGTTCTTTGCCAGACCATCAGACATTTAAATTATATTGTGGTAAAAGATTTATGTTATTAAAGAAATGACTTGGTAAGTTTTTGTGGTTATATTTAGTAGAAAGACAAATCAGTGATAGAAATAGAAACTAGTGATATATATGATACTTATATAGATTGATTGCTAAATTATTAAAAACCTAAGGGCCAATTGCCTATATTTCCTAAAACTAAACTATATACAATATAAATATATATTGTACGTAACTACGTTTAGTTATATATATAGAGTACATATTGTTTACTACCCGATCACTATGAGTGCCAGTAACACAAAAATGCCGAAAATCGAGATGCCATCGAGATCGAATCCAGGTTTTTAAACTAGTAAAACGCCGATCATTGCGACTACACGCAACTTCTTTATAAGTTGTGTGAAGTCACCATGATCGATATTTTGTCACGCTCGAAGAAGCGGAAGGGTGATCAATCTATACCACTTATACGATGACTGTATTTTCACACAGGGGTAGACTTTTTGTAGTTCGTACCTTTATCAGTGTCCTGGGACACCTTTATATCTAATCTGGGATATCATTATTAAAGCCACCAACTATGAATAAAGAAATTTGGAAAGGAAAATTTACGCTTGAGGCGGGGTTTGAACCCGCAACCATAGGTATTGGATGCACAAAAGATGCAGCTGATATAAGTTAGGAATGCAATAAAATACCTTTCGTCAGACCACAATGTCGGAGAGTACGTAAAAACAATGGTGAGTACCCAAGATTTCTTATGATTCCACCTGGAGCGTTATCTATGCGAAACTATTATATAGCGACATAAGACTTCGCCTAAATAAGCGAGTTGATAGTTGTATTGAGCACAATATCTTAAGTCTCAAGGAGGAGCGTGTTGCAGTCCCGCGAAGCAATTTGGTATTTGAATAATCCGTTACCATCAAAATCTAAAATCTTTACATCTACGGCTCCCAAAGTGGCACGAACGAAAACCACAACTCTAATTGACAGACTAACAACAGCCATCTCGAGAAGAACTCTTCAAGAAACTAGGCATGGCTTCACGAACATGTAGTATAAGTAAACAGAAGAGAATCCAGTAAGCAAATATTACAGGATTAACAGAAGCACCAGCAACAAGCAGAAGTATCATTAGCAAATATTAGCAATGCCATAAGCTGGGAGCAACATTCATTAGGATCCACCGCATGCTCATACTGTGAAGCCAAAATATCTGCTATGTAGGCAGTACAGTAGTTACGAGTAAAATGGAAGTTGACTGCGTAAACCTGAATATTATTAATGCGCATAATATCGCACACCGCACACTCAGCGCCGTCTCGCGTAGCGGATATTGTTGCCAAAATTTTGCATTTTACCTATTATATACTCACATTGCTATAAATTGCTTACGACACCCTTGCCACCAATTATGGGGGCTAAAATAGCGCAAGATATCCAGCCTTTGCATGTGGAATTTATTGTGTTTTGTTGCGACAGGAGTCTGAAAGCAAAGAGTATTTATATATTTTTAGTAATTTGTAGCCAAATGGCTGAAAGACCCTTATAGGTTTATCGAGTCTGTCTGTCTGTATTTTTGAAAACTAAAGTTTGATTACGATCTCAACTGCAGGTATGTGATTACAAATTTGGTTAAACGTGGGTTAAAAAATACTTAAGTTTGTTTGCCCATAATTATTTAACCTTCATCTAACATAAGCATGTGCCAAATTCCTACATATTTTGTAAGTTATTCCATAACAATAAGTGAAGACTTGTAGTTAACTCTTTGTTGTATATTTAAATTGCTATATTATGTTACTATAGTTGTTAGTCTACCTACAAAAAAAGAATAAAAAAAACACAATAATGTTGACTGTTGGCCACTATACCTTATTCTTATTCTTATTCAATATGGGGGCGGTAAGCACTGACGGAAGCTTGCACTGACGTGACGTCCGGCTTGGGGTGTATTGTGCATTTCCCCTTGCCAGGAACTACCCCATCCACCCCAGCTCCTTAAGATAACTGATTGTGGTCTTGGGTTACTGACTACTACCACTATACCTATTTTTTTATGATAGATAGTTAAGCATTTGGCCGCTATCTCACTTAATGGAAATTGACGATGTGGCCGAAGATGAAGCATGCTTACCTAGAATATACCTATTCATTCTAGACTTGAAGACTTCATATAATAAATGTAGAAGCAAAACGATTCGAACGGATATGAGGTATGTTAACCATATATGGATGACGTTGGTTCGTTCGTCTTGTGGTCCGATTATAGAAAGGGCAGGGGAATCAACTGGTGTAATTCGAGTTGGAGGACATTGTCCGAAATGCAAGCGATAGAACACCGACAAGCTAGCTGATTACGTCGATAAGGAAACTCAATTATCTTCTAGCTTTTACTGCAGTGTCTTACCATATATTTATCTATAGGAAATATAAAATATAGCAATATATGACGATAGCAACTAAACATGGTTTAAGTTAAAGCTCTTTTATCGATTTGCTAGATCTTGACCACTATCTCATCTGAAGGTAAGTGATGATGTGGTTAACGATGGTAAGCACGCTAGACTTAAAAGACCTAGATGATAACTGCTGGAGCATATTTTTTTTTATTATGGCAACTGGTTTTTTTCTTGAGGTTGGTGAACTACGACTGCATTTCGGTATCGAGTAGCAAGCTATGCGGGCACGAGAAATTGCCTTACCACCATGGAAGTAAACAAAATTCAACGTTTATACCACAGTTCAGTTCATGAAATTGGAATGCTAACGTAGCTTGAAACCCCGATCTCATTTTCGAAGGAAATGTAGCCCTGCATATCGCAAGCGTTCGACATAAAACTTAAATTTTATACTCGATACACCAAATTTCGGTTGGAATATATGGACTAGGAGATTATTTCCCGGAGGGGCATAGCTTTTTTTGTATTAGGCTGTATTTATTTTTGCACTGGCTCTTTACGTGTTAATATTCTTATAAGCTGTGTCAATAATTATCATCAGGCCACTTTGTTCCCACTGCACTCAGTCCTTTCTCTCACTGGGAAAAAAGTAGGTCGTAGGTACCATCACGGTACTCACTTTAGTATTAGTAGTTCCCTTATAATATTTTAAATAGGATATTGCCATATCAAAAAAAAATGTATAACACAGCACTTATAAACAAACACGACAAATACTCAAGGATAGCTGCCGGAGACAATTTTGTGTGAATATAATTTTTGTATGTTAACTGCATAATGTAAGTTACGTTTTTTTTCTACAATACAACGCTAAAAAAAATCCTTTCCACATTCTCCCAAATTTGTAAGTTATACCTATACCTAAATCAATTGTAAAATAAATCATTTTGACGTGTCATTTAATAGGTAAATGTTTGTTACACTTAGATAAATCATTAAGGTATCGTACATTTCCATAAACAACATAGTTTTTTTGTTTCTTTTTATTTAGTTTTTACATTAGTAACATACAGGCCAATTGCCTACATAGCCTAAAACTAAACTTTATACAGCAAAGACCTAAATTACCCACAAGACATCGAGCTTATAGATAACTCAAGTGCTCAAGCCCACTACCAGTCCATCATGCGGCATTGCCTCTCTGAATTGAGCCAAATGAGTGCCAACATTTTGATCACGCGTCGCCTCAACCAGGCGCTCTGATAGATTTTGAAAGTAGAATGAGCTCTCAGTCGGCCACGGGCCCAGTGTCTCATAGTTATTGAACCTAGACGTCTGTCAGTGGTGGCCATAACAAAGGTCAAGGTCATGCGCCACAGATTTAACCATTAGACAATATTTATATTTAGATGTATAGGGTTGTAAAAAATATTTGAAACATATAATTTTTAATTTTTGTATTGACAAAGATATTTGCGATTTGGACTTTCGTTCTCTGGCACGATACCTATACGCACCACCAAGTACTTATTGCTACACCTTTCTGTTACAGATTGTTTTGGTACAAATAACAAATTTGCTTATAATACAACTAGTTTAAAGTATGTCTTCTTGGTCACTAGAAATTTAGGCTTCTAGCCATAACGAAATTAAAATTAAATAGAAATAACAATAAAAATTATATCAATAATCAAATAAGTAACATTTTCTTTTATAGTATAATAACTAAAGTAAGAGTTACTAATTATTATGATCTATATCTTTCGCGTTCGTGAGTGAGTGCCGTTGTAGATAATACGTTTTATTACAAAATTTTGATTTTAAAGATCAAATCAGATATGTATCACGTACCCGTAACCTACAAAACTAATTTGAAATTCCCGATAAAATACATGAACAATTTAACGCTCCCCTAGCTAGTATTCAATTCAATAAACTTTTATTGTTGCGTCCAGCCCCGTTGCAGCACAATATCACACTGGGAACTAAACTAGAACATAAATTGTCATGGATGGTTTACATGAACTTACATGCAACGATGCTTGTAAGCTGCTTAGGCAAATTTCTGCAAGTCTCTGTGGACAAGGCAAGAATTTAAGCGTATTTTCGAAACTCTACCATTACATGACTTAACCTTGGTAGGTATGATATTTTACCAATATTATTAATCCGAAAGTTTGTGTGTAAATATATTTGTTCCCTATTCACGCTGTAACGGCTAAACGGATTTAGATGAAATTCGGAATGTAAACAGATTGTACCTAAGATTAAAATATAGGCTACTTTTTAACTTGATCAACGCGAGCGAAGCCGAGAAGAACGGCTAGTTGGTGATAGGGTTTTGCTAAACGATTTTTGACCAAATTTTGACGAAAATTTGTGTATCTGGTTCTGAAATGTTTTCGGCATCAACGGCACAAGTCATCGAACTTAGTTAGAGAAAAAAACAGGATGTGTTGTAAAGACGCACGATAGAAGTGAAACTTTTGTATTCCAGGGAAACATTTTAATTATGCATCACGTGTTAACCCCCAACTCTTTACGAAGGTAACAATCAAAGATGGAGGATCAGAATTTCAAAGTTCTCTTCCTTAAGTTTCACTTCAACAAAAAAAAGCTCAACAATTACAGAACTCTATTCTAAATGCCTTTATTTTTAAAGCTTTATTGCCGCAACCACTTTAACTACAGACACCCGATGGTCAAACTACTAAGAGTACTAAGTCAAAGGTAAACACAGCTGCTCGCAAGAATAATTCACAAACAATACGTTATAAAGTCAAAACTTTGTCTTCGATTTTAATTTATGGCCGGAACATGTTAAAAACACCTGCGTGCGTAGTAGACCGCTGACATGGCTAGAAAGTTGAATATATTTGATGATTCGGACACACGGTCCGGCAATTCGCTTTCCACCTGACGTCAGCGAATTGAATAAATTTCAGTATTTCAGTTCACAGGCGGGACTATGTCAACATATAGAACGACTATTTACCACTGTTTGTAGTATGAACTCATTTAGATGGGTCTAATCAAAATTTGCATTTTAATAGCATAAGTTGTTAACTATTTTAGTAGCAGATGGTTTACTGTTCTGCGTACGTAATGTTCATGTTATTTAAGAAGCACGAGTTTATCAATTCATTGCAGTTCATACTTAAATCATGTCAGCAGTAGGGGAGGGCGGGGCTGAAAGTGCCGATTTTGATAAAACGCTTATTATAACTATGGAAATGAAATCGAGATTCTCAATTTCTTTAACACTAATGTCAAATTTATTGTAGTTTTTGAATTTGAATTAATAATTGGCTATTTCGCAACCGTTTATTTCTGACACCGAAATTATTGGAACTAGACCTTGAGGCACATTTGACCCCGCCGTGGGGCGTGTTGTGCCGATGATGAGGTTGGTTGTGCCGTTCAAAAAGTGGATGTTATATATAAAAAATAAAGGTGTTAGAATTAAGAATTATTATTTTATGCTCTTTCTTTATTAATAAAGTAATTACTTCTAGCATTCATAACGCTTTTTCTTATTAAACTACGTGATAAAGATAAAACACTAACAATCAACAATTTTCTTCTTTTATAACTAATTAAACTAAACAGAACTTTTTAACTTGCACATTTAGAGAGATCAATTGAATTGTTCAAGTCTTATAATTATACATTTTGTAACACTTATCTTAAAATAATCATCTAATTAACCCTTGTCAGTCTTAAATCAGTCAGAAAGAAAGTTCTTAAATCAGTATTTGGTCTTAGGGTTTAATCTGAAAATGATTCATCAGATATGCAATTTGGACACAGAAATGTGACACATTTTTCATCTTCTATACATTTCAAGTGTGCCCAATTTTTACACATAACACAATAATTGCTTGGGGTCGGTTGTGCCGCGGCACATCTAGCCCCCTAACAAAAGGCACTTTTAACCCCACAGCTAGGAAACACACTTACTATCAAATAAAAAAAGTTTTGTTTAACAGAACCCACAAAACAAATCGACACGCGATGTACGAATAAGTAACCACCATCTTAGTGAAACACTGGCATTAGTAGCTTTAAAAAGAAAGACAGTTGACCAAAAAGTTTGAAGCACAAAAACTATACTTATTGTCGACGGAGCATTCGACTGCACACCGCCGCTCACTCCATATCGCAGCCGCTACTAAAATGGCTGCCGGCGATGCGCGATTTTTAGACGTTCTGAGATGCAAGATATAAATGCAGCCATCTCTTTTTGTTTTCGAGTTATGCTCACCGGCACTACTTACCCCCGGCACTTTCAGCCCCGCTCTCCCCTATCTATATGTATTAAATTAAAGCATCTACTTGGTATGTTCAGTAGTTCAGATCCCACGCAAAAAAAGGGGTTTTATGAGTTAAGAGGGTATTTTTTTTTTTGTGAAAAACTATTCGGTTCTGAAAATACAAATAACGAAACTGTAAATACAAGATAGACCGCCATCATCACAGTGAATTAAAAAATCTTGAAACCAACATTAAACTTTTTTTTTTTTTGTGACAAGCTATTGTTTGACCACTATCTCACCTGATGGTAAGTGACGATGTGATCGAAGCTGGTAAACACACTAGACCTGGAATACGCAGGCCCTCTCAACTTACTTTGATGTTTTCACCCATATCAACTCCTAACTCCAGACTTTTCAAATAAGTATCGGAACTCGTCAGCCTCCAAAAGAACTGCATCTGAAATTTATAATAAAACCAGCAGCCATCTATCAACCACTCGCAACCCTGAAGTAAGGGTAGGTACTTTAAGGTTGCGAGGGTATTTACCTTGGCTCAGTATCGAATCATATCAACTTACAAAATTTCCTCATCCTCCGGTGAGGTGCCTGACGAACAATACGAGAGAGATACGCCGCGCCGCCGCCGCCGGTTCCACCGGAAACACGTCGGCAGTCGGGAAACTGCAAGCGTGCTCTGATAACACACCACAACAACTGCACCTCCTGAGAACATTCGAGTTAAACCTTAATAAAGACAAAGTTTGTATACCATCATGTTTTGATGAGAACATCGGGGCTTTTTGCGCTTTTTGTTAAAAATATAGTCATAGCGTTATAACTATAATAAAGCCGATGTTTATATACTACCATGTTTTGATCAGAATATAGGGCTTTTTGTCGAAAACATAAGCATAACCTTAACTAAGCCTCGTGGTAGCCGGATGTTATAGTCTAGACAAGCAAGCAATCTTAGCAAACACCACAATTGCCAAATTCAATAAAAATATAGTATACAAATTTATTTAAAATATTTTTAACACAGAAAATAATTTTGCAAACTTGTTTATTCACTTTAGGAACTAATAACTCGTTTATGGCAATCATCTCCTTAATTTGCCAAAATGTATTAAATATATTTGGTAAAATTAATTATCAGCAGTCATCAAGTCCATTTTGTTCTGCATAAAATTTACATTATAAACTGAAACATGTAGCGTTTTTAAATTTGTATTGTGAAGTAGAAAAAAAAAGGATATACTAAATCTCTCAGAAAATATGTATCAGTTATATTTTCTTTACGCTGGAGCCCATGATTCCTTTCAGCATTGCACTATACAACATATCTTTAAGAATTTTTGGCTAGAAATAAAAAAAATACCTTTAAGCTTAGATTATTTTATAATCTAAGCCTTTAAGGTATATAAATGAACGAACGAAGAAATTCTGACTCATTAACATATTTACCTGACAACAAAGTTAATTTATCACATTTAGTGTTAATCCCGATACGGTTATTAGGCTTCAACAAAGATGCAGACGCCGCGAAAATTTGTGTTATTGGGATGCAACGTTTGCACCAGCATATTTACTTGTTTAAATAACAGTGTATTGATTTCAAGTACTATTGATCTTATAATATTTGATATTATGCAACAATCTGCTGCCATACTTTGAATTGCTGACAATTAGACATACAGTTTTACTATTGAATATCTCCACCGGTACCTAGTACACCACACCAAAACCTGTAAAGTTAACCGTATGGAAATGTGAAGCCTGCACTAGGACCCATTTTTTTTTAATTATTATTTCATGACCATGGATGCATAGTCCTTCAGTCGAAATATTAAACAAATATTAACAATTTCTATTCTTCATAATAAAAATCTTAGTCACAAGTCACAGTCAAAGTCAAGTAGTCAGTCATAGTCAAGTCATGCCCTAGTAAAGTGGTAGAAACTTTACTAGAACTTCTATTGGAGTTTTGGAGCGAAGGCGAAAATCACGTTTTTCAACTTTGTATGACTTGCCTACACTTATGCACATTTACTAAGTATTAACGGTTAATAATCCACCATTATTAGGTACACATTATCACTCGAAGAATCACAGGTTTTGGAAAATTATACAAAATCAACAACGCCATTTTTTCACTTTCGCGGCAAAACTCCCCACTAGGACCCAATTAAAAGGCTCCAAAAGCGTCACCGCCTTTGACAATGTCTGTATTTCACTGTTATTTAAACAAGCATGTTTTGAATGTTTGTTACAGCTGGCGGGAAAGCAACGCTGCCAACATTATTAGCTACTTACAAAAGAGTGATAGTTATGAGCTCATGAGTGCCTTATTATGCAAGAGTGTAACATGTGAAGCCGTTTTTTCTTTGATACGGCGACGAGCGGCAACTCTACTGGACTATTTTAATTGAGTACGCGGAGTGGATCATTATGCAAGTAACTTTTTAAAATACAAAGCATAGTTATAGCTATGCTTTATATATTCGTGTTATAATGATCTTCTTTTGTTTAAATGAGAATTAGTGATTAGTGAAAATTCTCACACCGAGGCTTTTTTGCTACCACACAAAAGAGCGAGACTAGCATTTGGCTAATTTTGGTATACTTTATTATAATTCAAAATTTACAACGTCTAATTTCCTTTTAAATCAAGTAATAATTTAAAAAGTTTTTTTTAATCAAGTCAGTTGTCAATAAAAAAGGATTAAAAAGTTATATAACCGGAACACTTTTTAAGTCGAATCAAACGAGCCTTTACTTGATGGGCTTACCTTTTTTAGTTCAGAACTTCCTATGGCCATCTTCCGTCTCTATCATCAGACCAACTCCATGGTATCATAACATTGTATTGTCATCTAAGATACATAAGTACACAAAATTTCAATTGGCCATCAGGCGGTGGGTCTTATAAAGCTTACAATATTTGATTACAGACCGACACAATACATAACATGACAGGTATACAAGGAAATAATTAAACGCAAGCAAAGCTTAAAAAAACCGACTTCACCGCTTTATATTCGAAACGTTGATCAGATTTAATGTATTGCACATGCATTATCGACAATAACTCAAAAACTAGAAATCAGAACTTAATCAAATTTCACTGGGACCACATAAAAAGCACCAGCTTTCAAATAAAAAAAATATAATCAAAATCGGCTCACAACGAAAGAAGTTATGAGGTAACTTTTGAAGTCGGGTAAACGAGAACATCGTCAAAGTAGGCGTACAAAATAGGCATTATTGACGATATTTCAAAAACTACTGATCAGATCTTGATCAAATTGAAATGAGACCAATAAGAAAGCAACATCTTTCAAACTAAAAAAAAAAAAAAATACAGTCGACTTGAGTACCTCCTCCTTTTTTGGGAAGTCAGTAAAAAGCTTCTAATAATTATTATCTTATCTTATTATCCCCCAATATCAATAGCTAAGCAGAGAATTGAAATATTTTAATAAAAGCATTGGAGTTAAGCTCTCGATTCATTCGAGAAAAAAGCGTTTTTATCGAAACTGTATAAATCCGACAGATTTTAATAAAAGAGAACAGTGATTAAATAATACATAAGCGTTGGAGCATGGAATATTTTCAAGGCGAATATGAATTATAGGTTATAAATGCCTTTATTTATTTACTTGAACGATCGAGACTACTCAGAAATATTTCTTGGCACGCTTCGGTATTTCTTTATCGATTTAAAAATACTTCCTCCGCTACGGATATGGAGCTTATGTTTCCATTTCACGTTTAAATGTGAGGTATGGAACAAAACGCTCGAAACCCGACTTGATCATAAAGTACTATAGCTATATCTCACTAAAACAAGGACTTAAGTATTTTATATCGATGTAGCGCGCAATACAGAGCCATTAGAGAGACAAACGAGCAACACACGCGAAATAAAAATTTGTTTCATTTGAAGCGGCGGAAAATTTATACCCCTACAAAACACCAGCAGCATATTGTGAAATAAGTCCTCCTTTATCTCTGATCTAGTTGTGTGTTATTCAAGGCCATTTGGGGCCAAAAGGATTTTACGATCGAAAAGAGTACGTGGGTAGCATCGCAAAGAAAGATCTGTATCCCACTATCCATATTACACCGAACGGATGGGCGCGATACGACTCGTTTGCTAATGTTCGGTGCGTAGAGCGTAATAAAAGGATCGTCACTTTACCCCTCGAACTACATCCGATGTGCTAAGGAGTAGTTACCCCAATCAACATAAAAGTTATCCGCGTGAGTTGAAATTCAACAAGCTTCATTGAATTAATCGGGGTAAACAACATCGACAGTGCGAGCTCAATTCGATCAAACGATGAAAATGAAAACTTCCGCCTACACTTCAAACAAAATTGGAATGCTTCATTTCTCGAGGCGTTCACTATGACAGAGAATAGGCCAATTAGAACGGGTTTTATCAAAGGCGAAACGAAATTTGTTTTATTTTCAGTAAAGTTTTGAATGGAACGTGAACGTTGCAGATCACTTTCTAGAAGCTTTTCCGCAAAGCCACGGAAGCAAATCTTTTCAGTACAAGTGAGGAGATATTTGGATGTTCCAATACAATTTCCGCAACTGCCATGTGCAGAAAATAAATTTGCCACATAACTTGTTCAGTGATGCGGACGAATGCGACTGTGTCTGTTAGGTTTCAAAACTATTGAACAACCCGTCTCTAAACGAATCAGTTTTGGATGTATCAATTTATTTTATTCAAAGTTATATTTTATTATTGTATATATTTTATAACTTTAAAGTTAATTTAATTAAATTATAAAAATAATTTGTATATATGGGTACTAATAACAACATATGTTAGATTTTTAAAAATCAAATATTTGAAAATAATGTGATTACTTTATGTTTCATTACCTGGACATATTTGAACATTTAAATGTGTCCGGTTAACGAAATAACTACTAATACTAATAATACTAATTTCTTGTTTCACAAACTGGACAGACACGTCCTATTTTCATAGTAAATATAAAATTATTGACCATAAACAAGTTTTTTTTTTAGTACGTACTAAGAAATAAAGTTAAGACACAGTCTGCCTTAAAAATATGACCATCATAAAAAATCCGTAGTTTGTGCTTTTAAGATTTAGTTTTTAACCATGACTTTGTTTTTGTTGACAATATTTTTCTAATAATATGTATTTTATTTTGGTAATGCGTAACAGTAATAATAAAAGTAGTCGACCTGAAAGCATAAATAATTTTAGAGAATCAAGCAATTAGGAAAATATATTCGTTCAAGTATTGTTGCAGCCTCATACTAAAAACCAAGAATAGAGTACAAGGCTCAATTCGAACATTTAATGATTTTATCCACATTGTCTGTTTATAATGAAACGCAAGAAAAGCTTAAAAAAAACCGACTTCACCGCTTTATCTTCGGAACTTAGATCAGATTAGATGTACTAAACACGCATTATTGAAGATACTTCAAGAACTACTGAACAGATCTTGATCAAATATAAATGGGACCAATTAAAAAACAGCATCTTTCAAACAAAAAACTATAAAACTGACTAAAAAACTATTCGGTTCTGAAAAACTGTAAATACAAGATAGACCACCATCATCACAGTGAATTAAAAAATCTTGAAACCAACATTAAACTTTTTTTTTTTTTTGTGACAAGCTATTGTTTGACCACTATCTCACCTGATGGTAAGTGACGATGTGATCGAAGCTGGTAAACACACTAGACCTGGAATACGCAGGCCCTCTCAACTTACTTTGATGTTTTCACCCATATCAACTCCTAACTCCAGACTTTTCAAATAAGTATCGGAACTCGTCAGCCTCCAAAAGAACTGCATCTGAAATTTATAATAAAACCACCAGCCATCTATCAACCACTCGCAAACCTGAAGTAAGGGTAGGTACTTCAGGATTGCGAGGGTATTTACCTTGGCTCAGTATCGAATCATATCAACTTACAAAATTTCCTCATCCTCCGGTGAGGTGCCTGACGAACAATACGAGAGAGATACGCCGCGCCGCCGCCGCCGGTTCCACCGGAAACACGTCGGCAGTCGGCAAACTGCAAGCGTACTCTGATAACACACCACAACAACTGCACCTCCTGAGAACATTCGAGTTGAACCTTAATAAAGACAAAGTTTGTATACCATCATGTTTTGATGAGAACATCGGGGCTTTTTGCGCTTTTTGTTAAAAATATAATCATAGTGTTATAACTATAATAAAGACGATGTTTATATACTATCATGTTTTGATGAGAATATAGGGCTTTTTGTCGAAAACATAAGCATAATCTTAACTAAGCCTCGTGGTAGCCGGATGTTATAGTCTAGACAAGCAAGCAATCTTAGCAAACACCACAATTGCCAAATTCAATAAAAATATAGTATACAAATTTATTTAAAATATTTTTAACACAGAAAATAATTTTGCAAACTTGTTTATTCACTTTAGGAACTAATAACTCGTTTATGGCAATCATCTCCTTAATTTGCCAAAATTAATTAAATATATTTGGTAAAATTAATTATCAGCAGTCATCAAGTCCATTTTGTTCTACATAAAATGTACATTATAAACTGAAACATGTAGCGTTTTTAAATTTGTATTAAAATTGTTGAAGTAGAATAAAAAAGGATATAGTAAATCTCTCAGAAAATATGTATCAGTTATATTTTCTTTACGCTGGAGCCCATGATTCATTTCAACATTGCCCTATACAACATATCTTTAAGAATTTTTGGCTAGAAATAAAAAAAATACCTTTAAGCTTAGATTATTTTATAATCTAAGCCTTTAAGGTATATAAATGAACGAACGAAGAAATTCTGACTCATTAACATATTTACCTTACAAAGTTAATTTATCACATTTAGTGTTAATCCCGATACGGTTATTAGGCTTCAAGCAAGATGCAGACGCCGCGAAAATTTGTGTTATTGGGGTGCAACGTTTGCACCAGTAGATTTACTTGTTTAAATAACAGTGTATTGATTTCAAATACTATTGATCTTATAATATTTGATATTATGCAACAATCTGCTGCCATACTTTGAATTGCTGACAATTAGACATACAATTTTACTTTTGGAAAATCTCCACCGGTACCTAGTACACCTGACCAAAACCTGTAATGTTAACCGTATGGAAATGTGAAGCCTGCACTAGGACCCAATTAAAAGGCGCCAAAAGCGTCACCGCCTTTGACAATGTCTGTATTTCACTGTTATTTAAACAAGCATGTTTTGAATGTTTGTTACAGCTGGCGGGAAAGCAACGCTGCCAACATTATTAGCTACTTACAAAAGAGTGATAGTTATGAGCTCATGAGTGCCTTATTATGCAAGAGTGTAACATGTGAAGCCGTTTTTTCTTTGATACGGCGACGAGCGGCAACTCTACTGGACTATTTTAATTGAGTACGCGGAGTGGATCATTATGCAAGTAACCTTTTAAAATACAAAGCATAGTTATACCTTTGCTTTATATATTCGTGTTATAATGATCTTCTTTTGTTTAAATGAGAATTAGTGATTAGTGAAAATTCTCACACCGAGGCTTTTTTGCTACCACACAAAAGAGCGAGACTAGCATTTGGCTAATTTTGGTATACTTTATTATAATTCAAAATTTACAACGTCTAATTTCCTTTTAAATCAAGTAATAATTTAAAAAGTTTTTTTTAATCAAGTCAGTTGTCAATAAAAAAGGATTAAAAAGTTATATAACCGGAACACTTTTTAAGTCGAATCAAACGAGCCTTTACTTGATGGGCTTACCTTTTTTAGTTCAGAACTTCCTATGGCCATCTTCCGTCTCTATCATCAGACCAACTCCATGGTATCATAACATTGTATTGTCATCTAAGATACATAAGTACACAAAATTTCAATTGGCCATCAGGCGGTGGGTCTTATAAAGCTTACAATATTTGATTACAGACCGACACAATACATAACATGACAGGTATACAAGGAAATAATTAAACGCAAGCAAAGCTTAAAAAAACCGACTTCACCGCTTTATATTCGAAACGTTGATCAGATTTAATGTATTGCACATGCATTATCGACAATAACTCAAAAACTAGAAATCAGAACTTAATCAAATTTCACTGGGACCACATAAAAAGCACCAGCTTTCAAATAAAAAAAATATAATCAAAATCGGCTCACAACGAAAGAAGTTATGAGGTAACTTTTGAAGTCGGGTAAACGAGAACATCGTCAAAGTAGGCGTACAAAATAGGCATTATTGACGATATTTCAAAAACTACTGATCAGATCTTGATCAAATTGAAATGAGACCAATAAGAAAGCAACATCTTTCAAACTAAAAAAAAAAAAAAATACAGTCGACTTGAGTACCTCCTCCTTTTTTGGGAAGTCAGTAAAAAGCTTCTAATAATTATTATCTTATCTTATTATCCCCCAATATCAATAGCTAAGCAGAGAATTGAAATATTTTAATAAAAGCATTGGAGTTAAGCTCTCGATTCATTCGAGAAAAAAGCGTTTTTATCGAAACTGTATAAATCCGACAGATTTTAATAAAAGAGAACAGTGATTAAATAATACATAAGCGTTGGAGCATGGAATATTTTCAAGGCGAATATGAATTATAGGTTATAAATGCCTTTATTTATTTACTTGAACGATCGAGACTACTCAGAAATATTTCTTGGCACGCTTCGGTATTTCTTTATCGATTTAAAAATACTTCCTCCGCTACGGATATGGAGCTTATGTTTCCATTTCACGTTTAAATGTGAGGTATGGAACAAAACGCTCGAAACCCGACTTGATCATAAAGTACTATAGCTATATCTCACTAAAACAAGGACTTAAGTATTTTATATCGATGTAGCGCGCAATACAGAGCCATTAGAGAGACAAACGAGCAACACACGCGAAATAAAAATTTGTTTCATTTGAAGCGGCGGAAAATTTATACCCCTACAAAACACCAGCAGCATATTGTGAAATAAGTCCTCCTTTATCTCTGATCTAGTTGTGTGTTATTCAAGGCCATTTGGGGCCAAAAGGATTTTACGATCGAAAAGAGTACGTGGGTAGCATCGCAAAGAAAGATCTGTATCCCACTATCCATATTACACCGAACGGATGGGCGCGATACGACTCGTTTGCTAATGTTCGGTGCGTAGAGCGTAATAAAAGGATCGTCACTTTACCCCTCGAACTACATCCGATGTGCTAAGGAGTAGTTACCCCAATCAACATAAAAGTTATCCGCGTGAGTTGAAATTCAACAAGCTTCATTGAATTAATCGGGGTAAACAACATCGACAGTGCGAGCTCAATTCGATCAAACGATGAAAATGAAAACTTCCGCCTACACTTCAAACAAAATTGGAATGCTTCATTTCTCGAGGCGTTCACTATGACAGAGAATAGGCCAATTAGAACGGGTTTTATCAAAGGCGAAACGAAATTTGTTTTATTTTCAGTAAAGTTTTGAATGGAACGTGAACGTTGCAGATCACTTTCTAGAAGCTTTTCCGCAAAGCCACGGAAGCAAATCTTTTCAGTACAAGTGAGGAGATATTTGGATGTTCCAATACAATTTCCGCAACTGCCATGTGCAGAAAATAAATTTGCCACATAACTTGTTCAGTGATGCGGACGAATGCGACTGTGTCTGTTAGGTTTCAAAACTATTGAACAACCCGTCTCTAAACGAATCAGTTTTGGATGTATCAATTTATTTTATTCAAAGTTATATTTTATTATTGTATATATTTTATAACTTTAAAGTTAATTTAATTAAATTATAAAAATAATTTGTATATATGGGTACTAATAACAACATATGTTAGATTTTTAAAAATCAAATATTTGAAAATAATGTGATTACTTTATGTTTCATTACCTGGACATATTTGAACATTTAAATGTGTCCGGTTAACGAAATAACTACTAATACTAATAATACTAATTTCTTGTTTCACAAACTGGACAGACACGTCCTATTTTCATAGTAAATATAAAATTATTGACCATAAACAAGTTTTTTTTTTAGTACGTACTAAGAAATAAAGTTAAGACACAGTCTGCCTTAAAAATATGACCATCATAAAAAATCCGTAGTTTGTGCTTTTAAGATTTAGTTTTTAACCATGACTTTGTTTTTGTTGACAATATTTTTCTAATAATATGTATTTTATTTTGGTAATGCGTAACAGTAATAATAAAAGTAGTCGACCTGAAAGCATAAATAATTTTAGAGAATCAAGCAATTAGGAAAATATATTCGTTCAAGTATTGTTGCAGCCTCATACTAAAAACCAAGAATAGAGTACAAGGCTCAATTCGAACATTTAATGATTTTATCCACATTGTCTGTTTATAATGAAACGCAAGAAAAGCTTAAAAAAAACCGACTTCACCGCTTTATCTTCGGAACTTAGATCAGATTAGATGTACTAAACACGCATTATTGAAGATACTTCAAGAACTACTGAACAGATCTTGATCAAATATAAATGGGACCAATTAAAAAACAGCATCTTTCAAACAAAAAACTATAAAACTGACTAAAAAACTATTCGGTTCTGAAAAACTGTAAATACAAGATAGACCACCATCATCACAGTGAATTAAAAAATCTTGAAACCAACATTAAACTTTTTTTTTTTTTTGTGACAAGCTATTGTTTGACCACTATCTCACCTGATGGTAAGTGACGATGTGATCGAAGCTGGTAAACACACTAGACCTGGAATACGCAGGCCCTCTCAACTTACTTTGATGTTTTCACCCATATCAACTCCTAACTCCAGACTTTTCAAATAAGTATCGGAACTCGTCAGCCTCCAAAAGAACTGCATCTGAAATTTATAATAAAACCACCAGCCATCTATCAACCACTCGCAAACCTGAAGTAAGGGTAGGTACTTCAGGATTGCGAGGGTATTTACCTTGGCTCAGTATCGAATCATATCAACTTACAAAATTTCCTCATCCTCCGGTGAGGTGCCTGACGAACAATACGAGAGAGATACGCCGCGCCGCCGCCGCCGGTTCCACCGGAAACACGTCGGCAGTCGGCAAACTGCAAGCGTACTCTGATAACACACCACAACAACTGCACCTCCTGAGAACATTCGAGTTGAACCTTAATAAAGACAAAGTTTGTATACCATCATGTTTTGATGAGAACATCGGGGCTTTTTGCGCTTTTTGTTAAAAATATAATCATAGTGTTATAACTATAATAAAGACGATGTTTATATACTATCATGTTTTGATGAGAATATAGGGCTTTTTGTCGAAAACATAAGCATAATCTTAACTAAGCCTCGTGGTAGCCGGATGTTATAGTCTAGACAAGCAAGCAATCTTAGCAAACACCACAATTGCCAAATTCAATAAAAATATAGTATACAAATTTATTTAAAATATTTTTAACACAGAAAATAATTTTGCAAACTTGTTTATTCACTTTAGGAACTAATAACTCGTTTATGGCAATCATCTCCTTAATTTGCCAAAATTAATTAAATATATTTGGTAAAATTAATTATCAGCAGTCATCAAGTCCATTTTGTTCTACATAAAATGTACATTATAAACTGAAACATGTAGCGTTTTTAAATTTGTATTAAAATTGTTGAAGTAGAATAAAAAAGGATATAGTAAATCTCTCAGAAAATATGTATCAGTTATATTTTCTTTACGCTGGAGCCCATGATTCATTTCAACATTGCCCTATACAACATATCTTTAAGAATTTTTGGCTAGAAATAAAAAAAATACCTTTAAGCTTAGATTATTTTATAATCTAAGCCTTTAAGGTATATAAATGAACGAACGAAGAAATTCTGACTCATTAACATATTTACCTTACAAAGTTAATTTATCACATTTAGTGTTAATCCCGATACGGTTATTAGGCTTCAAGCAAGATGCAGACGCCGCGAAAATTTGTGTTATTGGGGTGCAACGTTTGCACCAGTAGATTTACTTGTTTAAATAACAGTGTATTGATTTCAAATACTATTGATCTTATAATATTTGATATTATGCAACAATCTGCTGCCATACTTTGAATTGCTGACAATTAGACATACAATTTTACTTTTGGAAAATCTCCACCGGTACCTAGTACACCTGACCAAAACCTGTAATGTTAACCGTATGGAAATGTGAAGCCTGCACTAGGACCCAATTAAAAGGCGCCAAAAGCGTCACCGCCTTTGACAATGTCTGTATTTCACTGTTATTTAAACAAGCATGTTTTGAATGTTTGTTACAGCTGGCGGGAAAGCAACGCTGCCAACATTATTAGCTACTTACAAAAGAGTGATAGTTATGAGCTCATGAGTGCCTTATTATGCAAGAGTGTAACATGTGAAGCCGTTTTTTCTTTGATACGGCGACGAGCGGCAACTCTACTGGACTATTTTAATTGAGTACGCGGAGTGGATCATTATGCAAGTAACTTTTTAAAATACAAAGCATAGTTATACCTATGCTTTATATATTCGTGTTATAATGATCTTCTTTTGTTTAAATGAGAATTAGTGATTAGTGAAAATTCTCACACCGAGGCTTCTTTGCTACCACACAAAGAAGCGAGACTCTGGGTAATTTTGGTATACTTTATTATAATTCAAAATTTACAACGTCTAATTTACTTTTAAAACAAGTAATACTAAAAAGTTTTTTTTAATTAAGTCAGTTGTAAATAAAAAAGGATTAAAAAGTTATATAACCGGAACACTTTTTAAGTCGAATCAAACGTGCCTTTACTTGATGGGCTTACCTTTTTTAGTTCAGAACTTCCTATGGCCATCTTCCGTCTCTATCATCAGACCAACTCCATGGTATCATAACATTGTATTGTCATCTAAGATACATAAGTACACAAAATTTCAATTGGCCATCAGGCGGTGGGTCTTATATAGCTTACAATATTTGATTACAGACCGACATAATACATATCATGACAGGTATACAAGGAAATAATTAAACGCAAGCAAAGCTTAAAAAAACCGACTTCACCGCTTTATATTCGGAACGTTGATTAGATTTAATGTATTGCACATGCATTATTGACAATAACTCAAAAACTATTTATCAGAACTTGATCAAATTTCACTGGGACCACATGAAAAGCACCAGCTTTCAAATAAAAAAAATATCATCAAAATCGGCTCACAACGAAAGAAGTTATGAGGTAACTTTTGAAGTCGGGTAAACGAGAACATCGTCAAAGTAGGCATTATTGACGATATTTCAAAAACTACTGATCAGATCTTGATCAAATTGAAATGGGATCAATTAGAAAGCAACATCTTTCAAACTAAACAAAAAAAAAAATACAGTCGACTTGAGTACCTCCTCCTTTTTTGGGAAGTCGGTAAAAAGCTTGTAACAATTATCTCATCTTATTATCCCCCAATATCAATAGCTAAGCAGAGAATTGAAATATTTTACTAAAAGCATTTGAGTTAAGCTCTCGATTCATTCGAGAAAAAAGCGTTTTTATCGAAACTGTATAAATCCGACAGATTTTAATAAAAGAGAACAGTGATTAAATAATACATAAGCGTTGGAGCATGGAATATTTTCAAGGCGAATATGAATTATAGGCTATAAATGCCTTTATTTATTTACTTGAACGATCGAGACTACTCAGAAATATTTCTTGGCACGCTTCGGTATTTCTTTATCGATTTAAAAATACTTCCTCCGCTACGGATATGGAGCTTATGTTTCCATTTCACGTTTAAACGTGAGGTATGGAACAAAACGCTCGAAACCCGACTTGATCATAAAGTACTATAGCTATATCTCACTAAAACAAGGACTTAAGTATTTTATATCGATGTAGCGCGCAATACAGAGCCATTAGAGAGACAAACGAGCAACACACGCGAAATAAAAATTTGTTTTATTTCGCGTATTTGAAGCGGCGGAAAATTTATATCCCTACAAAACACCAGCAGCATATTGTGAAATAAGTCCTCCTTTATCTCTGATCTAGTTGTGTGTTATTCAAGGCCATTTGGGGCCAAAAGGATTTTACGATCGAAAAGAGTACGTGGGTAGCATCGCAAAGAAAGATCTGTATCCCACTATCCATATTACACCGAACGGATGGGCGCGATACGACTCGTTTGCTAATGTTCGGTGCGTAGAGCGTAATAAAAGGATCGTCACTTTACCCCTCGAACTACATCCGATGTGCTAAGGAGTAGTTACCCCAATCAACATAAAAGTTATCCGCGTGAGTTGAAATTCAACAAGCTTCATTGAATTAATCGGGGTAAACAACATCGACAGTGCGAGCTCAATTCGATCAAACGATGAAAATGAAAACTTCCGCCTACACTTCAAACAAAATTGGAATGCTTCATTTCTCGAGGCGTTCACTATGACAGAGAATAGGCCAATTAGAACGGGTTTTATCAAAGGCGAAACGAAATTTGTTTTATTTTCAGTAAAGTTTTGAATGGAACGTGAACGTTGCAGATCACTTTCTAGAAGCTTTTCCGCAAAGCCACGGAAGCAAATCTTTTCAGTACAAGTGAGGAGATATTTGGATGTTCCAATACAATTTCCGCAACTGCCATGTGCAGAAAATAAATTTGCCACATAACTTGTTCAGTGATGCGGACGAATGCGACTGTGTCTGTTAGGTTTCAAAACTATTGAACAACCCGTCTCTAAACGAATCAGTTTTGGATGTATCAATTTATTTTATTCAAAGTTATATTTTATTATTGTAAATATTACATTACTTTAATGTTAATTAAATTAAATTATAAAAATAATTTGTATATCTGGGTATACGAATAACAACAATTGTTAGATTTTTAAAAGTCAAATATTTGAAAATAAAGTGATTAGGTACTTTAAGTTTTATTACCTGGACATATTCGAACATTTAAATGTGTCCGGTTAACGAAATAACAAACGTTACTATTTTCTTGTTTCACAAACTGGACAGACATGTTCTATTTTCACAGTGAATATAAAATTATTGAACACAAACAAGTTTTTTTTCAGTACGTACTAAGAAATAAAGTTAAGACACAGACTGCCTTTAAAATATGACCATCATAAAAAATCCGTAGTTTGTGCTTTTAAGATTTAGTTTTTAACCATGACTTTGATAAAGACTATACTTTTCTAATAATATGTATTTTATTTATGTAATGCGTAACAGTAATAATAAAAGTAGTCGACCTGAAAGCATAAATAATTTTAGAGAATCAAGCAATTAGGAAAAAATATTCGTTCAAGTATTGTTGCAGCCTCATACTAAAAACCAAGAATAGAGTACAAGGCTCAATTTGATCATTTAATGATTTTATCCACATTGTCTGTTTATAATTAAACGCAAGAAAAGCTTAAAAAAACCGAACAACCGTCCGACCGAAAAGCAACATCTTCAAACAAAAAAAAAACGGTTCACGTGGAAATAAGTTATGAGGTAAACACACATTAAAAAAAACAACAAAACCTCCTCCTTTTTTGTGAAATCGGTAGAAAACAAAAACATTACGCTAGAAAAGGTAAGAAGATATTAAATTATGAACGCAACTTTTAATTTTCCATCATTAACGCCTTACAGATTGTATAATGTTGTTACATGGATCTCAGACATGTAAAGCCCAGCACAGTGCGATGCGTGCTTCTAATCGTTTGTGCCACGTGTCACTGGACACTTGAGCGCTGCGCTATGACCGCTACGCTATGAGCGCTATGAGCCATTCCCCGGTGTAGGGAATGGGCGGAAAATCCACTCAACATACCCCATATTACTGTACGGAACACGCGCGCTCTATCGAGTTCATTACTCCATGTGTAAATATGGTTTACACTCGTTACAGATTAATGTAGATAAAATCACCTATCATTAAGAATTCAGACAGATTTTATAGATTGTAAGAATATAGAGTCGCCAGTTTAATAATTGGTATAATATAGTCCCAAAAAAGCAATACATTGTAGAGCCACGTTGAGCATTGTCATTAAGTGCCAAATTGAATTGCAAATGTTCTAAGTAAACGAGACGCGTACTTTTATACAAACATATTGCTGGTCTAATATATTTTGATAGGTATCATAAAGGTAGCAAATCGTTCCACTCACATAATGTCTATAGGTACCTTATATAAAAAAATAAGTTCAATATTAATTCGTCTTTTTTAAGTATATTACCCACATAATGCTTCACATAGAGTTTCTGCTACTGAGAAAATATCTTGTAATAATTACGAATTTTGTAAGTTATTTTATTTAATTTTTATATGAAAGACAACTCTTTATTTGCAAAAACAAAATAAAATGTTTTTTCTCACTTCATAAAGTGCCTACATAGCGTGAAGAGCAAAATGTCTAAATTTTGATTTATTCAGTATAATAAAATTCTATACAATAACTACTTAAAATGTATTATGGGTATTTTCGTTTATGTTTAAGATTAGTAATGGTGAAAAAAAATATTAAGCTTTATGTATAATTATGCTTTGTGTGTTTGAATATTATTATTTTCAATGTATCAGAATTTTGACATTATTAAAAAAAATTGATATTATAAAAGTATGTATTGTAATTTTATCATAAATAATGTTTATGTAAAAAATAAATTATTTGTATCAAAGTTATGAAGATTAATATGGTGTATTTTGACAGTGAACCCCTCAAAAGTAATAACATATTGCCTAAATATGGAAGCTTTGTCTTTTGGTCGTTACTGAATACGAACATTTTCATTGCATAATAAAACAAAGAACCTTTTGAGCTCCGGATATCTTATGTGTTATTTACCTTATCTATGTATGCTTGTCTATTAAAACACAGTCAAATAAAACGCCTTAATTAGTCAATCCAAAAGGCACGCTCAACTACTCTCAACGTAAAACTAATTACTGTTAATGCGGTGCTCCATCGTTAACAAACTTTCGCTCGCAAAATGATTTAGATTCAATTTCCTGTTTCGTCCAACTCCGCTCCACACGCGTAAATAGCAAAATTTATCTTGTAATTAGGAGTCGCTCGTATTTTCGCATTTAGTTACATGTACGCTACATAATTGGTGGATTTACGAACACGGTGCACACATTTATTTAAGTTACGGTGCTCCGTTCGATTGGCATCAATGGCACGCCCCTTTACTACATACATTATTACATATCTACATTTATAGAGTCTCTTTATCAGATTCCGAGCAACGAAGTTACAACGCGTGCATGATAACATTATGAAAATGAGATTTGAAAACTGTAGGTGTGCTCGCAAAAGGATTCTAAAAGATTGTTAGATTAAAGTGAGGATTAATTTCAGCGTGAAAAGTTTCACATCCCGAGACACGGGGAAGTTCCTGACTCCACTTCGGAGTCTACAGATAATAGTTGAGTTGCTAGTTTAATTACTTCCCGTTTTGAGGGGCGGTCGCTGAGCGCTGAGCTGACGCTGTGAGCCACGGGCTGACGGTTGATGGCTGTTGGCTAGACGGAAACTGCAAACGGGACGGGAGCTCCCTTTAATTGCCTACTGCTCAAAGTTTAATTGGAACAATAAAGTTAAATATTTCGATTTTGAATTTTTTTTTTTTCCAAAAATACTTCTATTTTCAAATAAAAAATAATTTGCATAAAGTCTTATTTTTGTCTTTACTTTATTACCTGCGGATCCAATTGAACGCAAAATATGATATTAAAATTAAAACACGCGTCTGACTCATCCTGATGAAGGACAACAAACTTGTACGAAACTAGTCGACTACAAAGTAAGTTGAATTTTTTCTTACGTATTTTAAGCCGTATACAATGCCAATTATGATTTTTATTAATGTGATTCAATCTCAAATTAAGGTTACGGGCCATATTGCAGAAAATAATTTGTCATGACTTACGTGTTGTATTGCTTTTGGTAGGCTTTCTTCAAAATCCTTTTCAGCGTGGTTGTTTTTATTTTATTTAAAAATTAGATAACAATTTCGATTGAAATATTGAAAGCTTTCGGAATAAAATGCATTTGTGTATAATTTATGTGCGTGTCTGTATTATAAATCGATGATGTTTTCCTTAGTCATTCAGTACGTTACTATTTTTTTATAAATAATCAGAGATTAGTCTCAATAAAATAAGTTTATGTACAATGATTTTGAAATATGTACCTTAGGTAACACCCACCAGAGGAGAGAGCATCAAGATACTATTTGGAGAACTATATTGTTTTTGTCTATTTTTAATACTTATCTTAAAATATATAGCTGTTGCTTGTGATATGCCTTTTGAGCATGTACTTTCAAGAATGATCTCAAAAGA
This sequence comes from Lomographa bimaculata, assembly GCA_948107665.1. Taxonomy (NCBI): domain Eukaryota; kingdom Metazoa; phylum Arthropoda; class Insecta; order Lepidoptera; family Geometridae; genus Lomographa; species Lomographa bimaculata. The sequence goes on from OX403592.1 coordinate 7,352,349, forward strand.
AAGTACCTACTGTATTTTCTTGAACTTAATCAAGACTGGAAACTGTATCAGATTAATTTTATAGCAACAGAGTCATTTATATAGCAATAGCTATATTGTTACGTAAACTCTTAATCAAACTAATTTATATGAATGAACCAAAAAACAAATTTCAGAGATATAACATTTTTACTAAACAAGCGTGTTTAACATTTTGTTCATATTGAACTCGTCTGACTAAATGTTTAACATTATCTTGCTCTAACGCAGTTGCATACAACATAAATAACAAGCTGGTTGCAAACCACGGGATATGCTGGAATAAAGCAACTACTTCTAATTCTACAGCAGTACATCGGGCCATGGAATACATAAATGAATTCGAAACTTTCCACCTGCGCTAACAGATTTATCTACGGGTATAGGGTAACCATAAAGTATAATTTATGTTACAGGTAAATATAAAAGTTTAAATTAAAAAAACAGGACATGTCGTAAAGACAAAAAAAGATGGAAGTGAAACTTTTCGCCACACAAAAAGGTTGCAGAATTTCAAAGCCTGCCCATAAACAGTTTTACTTTTTAAAAAAAATAATAGGTATCTATTATAATTTCTTTATAAGACTTGTAATTTATGTATAATCCACATTTTAATTATGATAAGGGATTTTAGTCTCTTATCCATTGTCATACTAGTCTGAGGCTATTAAAGCTGCGACGAGCGTAACGTGGAAGAAGGTTAGGTTACTCGTAACCAAAACTCCTTTCCTTTATTTAACCTTCTTTGATATAATATTATATAAAATATGTGTTGGTCGTGTATTTTGGTAAGAGAGTTACAAAAAGCCCAATTTAGGTGCAGAGCATAATTACTATTATCAAGCTTTTAGTAGGTATCACGATCTATTCAGACAACACACCACAGCCGTGTTTTGAATGCAGATATAAGTGTTGAAATCGAAATTAATTAATTATAATCGTCATTTATAAATCGCGAACTTCATTAGTTTATAATATATCTAATCAATCTACCTTTTTTTTTAATATCGTAAGATACTTATAAGATAAAAATTGTATCCAAAAAATATCTGAAGGAATAATTCCGTAACTCATTTCTTCTCGCTTACCACATCCAGTACCAAAATCGTCATTTAAACATTATTACATGCGGTTAATTTACGAGTTCTGAATCGACGTGCAATTCCGGAAAAAGCCGAACGCAATGTCACTTTCATGCGCTCAGGCGAGCATAGTTCGACGGATGTTATGCTCAATACAAATATGAAACAGAGTTACGCTTAACTTGTCGAAATCGCGACGAACCACATTACTCTCAATGCTAACATGTAAAGCGCACTGGTGCTCTTGAATGTTTTATCAAAGCTTTGGTTGAACCACGAACTTACCTGCTTCAGTATGGAGATGGAGATCAAAGTTGAGCGAAGAACTGTTAGATGTGTGTGAGAATTTGAAACGTTAGTATCCTCTGGACATATTATGCAATCGAAATTTAAGTTGAGCTCTGCCTTGCACTAATGACTTTCTTAAGTTATGTGCGGAATGTACATTGCTCTAATAACGATGAAAGAAAATAACGCATGAGAAAACTGGCACGTCTAAGAATCACAAAATTTTAAGACATTTGTTTTGTCCAGCAACCCACAAACTCGGCCGGACTAGACTTTCTTCTGGTGAGAGAGTCCCGAATGCCAGCGTGGAACGAAGGGGAATAATGATAATGGCAGGTAGGAATTATATATTTTTTTATCGTTGTATTGGATATCAATAAGTGCAAGTTTTAAAATTAGTGAATGTGGATAGAGAAAACAATTGCCCAATTTGTTATTCTTTATTAATGCCAACGGTCGCGTCGTACATAGTTAGTACTTATCAGTGCTCACAGTAGTAGTTCATCGAACTAAAATAAAAAATACCAAAGTACCAAATGGTGTCTGGCAGATTTAATATATTTTTGACCAGGTGTGCTTACTATACTCAACTATACATCACTTATTAGAAATGAGAAGAACGAGAAATCAATATAAAATAGTGGTAGCGTATCAAATTTATAAAAAAGTTCATATTTCTTAATATTTAGTACTTTAATGTATTGATTAAAACAAGAAAATATTTTGAGTCGAGCGTTTCGATGACCTCAATACTCGTCGATTGAAAAATTGTTCAAAAATCTTTTCTCCAATAATTGTATGCGTAATAGCGTCTCAATAAAAAAAGACCAAATAGAAAACAGAATAACAAAGCTGTTTGTACTGGCACTCGAAGAGCGAATATATAAACATGAAAGGAATTCGATTAAAAATAATGGAAAAGATCAAATCGTTTTCTCTACTACAGTAAAATTCTATGAAGATGACTCAATTGCGTTAAGATTCAAAGATACTTGTTTAAAAAGGATATAAAAGGGGAGGAATGAAGCTATGAACTTTACAGTGACTAAGGCGATACCAATAGCACAAGAAGGTATTATGGAGTTTCTTAGTGATATCTTTTTTAAGATGTGTATTTTAAGAACCAAATAGGTTTTTACAATTCTTATGTTGTTCTGTTGTTATCAAATTATCCAGCGGCAATGTTTTACTAATCATGCGCTTTTTTCTACCGACTTCACAAAAAAGGAGGAGATACTCAAAGTCGAATGTTTTTATTTTTTTATGTGTGTTACCTCATAACTTCGAACCGATTTTGAAATATATTTTTTTTGTTTGAAAGATGTTGCTTACCAATTGGACCCATTTAAATTTGATCAAGATCTAATCAGTGCATCTAATCTGATCTAAGTTCCGAAGATAAAGCGGTGGAGTCGGTTTTTTTTAAGCTTTGCATGCGTTTAATTTTGTTTTTTTTAAGTGAAAACTTCTTTAGTTTCGTTGAGCACTTTTTGGGTGAACAAAAATCATGGAACTCGCGTCATCATAACCAAACGCTTCCCATGAGCTATATGTATACTGTATATATATATAAATATTATATATAGTTTTCATTTTTATCGGCACCCGCATGTTTTTAACTAGTGCTTTAAATGTTTTTAAAATATGTATCTACTATTAGCAGCGTCCGGCGTTGATAAAAGTAATAATAATGACAATAACAGTCTAATCAAACAGTAGTTATTGATAGTCATTATTTTCCCCTTCCGACAACCTATGAAAACTTTCTTGCCATGAGGTTAGTAACAACAAAAATGCCGAACAAACATGCTATTAAGAAAATATACAAACTGTCCGACGTCTACTTACTCCATGGCGAAATGAAATGAAGTCTATGCGTCCAATTGGTTAGCATATTTTAATAGCGTCTGGCGTCGAGCCACTGTAGACGACACGCCTTAATGTTTTCCTGTTCCCCCCTAATGTGCCTACTTAACGAACTAAACTTTCTTATCGGACAAACCAACAACTCTCCGCTGAGTTTCAAAGTAATATCGTAAAATAACTACGGCCTTTTGTTAGCTGTACGTAAAAACGCAACAAAGTCGAGATTATTAATTTGTTGTAATGTGAAAATTTTGAACTAAAAGCAACAAAACACATTGAAACATTTCAACATCTAAAGGCATTGCAAGTGTTTAACAAGCCATTCAAAACAAATCAAATTGTAACGCCGAGTATTTTTGTGATATAGAAATTACTTATAATGATGACAATAAAATTTTACCATACAAGTTTGTAATAGTAACAGAATATTTTCCATCATTGACAGAGCGAGCGCGAAGCGTCATAATTTCAGCTTAGGCAAAATTACTTTTGTGTGTCCGGCGGATTTCCGGTTGTTCTCCTTTACAGGTCGCATTCTCGTGAAATCAGAGGTTCCATTAGTATACCTATATAGTTTTCTCCCCAAGGAAAATTAGTGTTTCTGGTTCTGGTTGTGATTGTGTGTGTGATGTGAATGTTTCCGGCACCCACGACACAAGTCATTGAACTTAGTGTGGGGCTGTGAGTGTCAAATACAAAAAAAATACAAAAAAAAAAATATATATATATATTTATGTTTGTCGATTCAGTTTCTACTACAACTAATAATGACTTCCGATCCGAGTGGACTATATAAAGCTGTTTCAATAGTAGTCAAAATTTTTATACATTAAAAATATAATAAAAAAGAGTAAAAAAATTACTGCACTTGATAATGACTCTAAAAAACTTTTTTTATCTCAGACAAGCTAGCGTTTGACCACAATCTCACCTGGTAAGTGATTATGTAGTTAAGTGAATAACTATAGGTATTATTTCAGTCATAAATCATACTCTAAATAATAACAGTAAGTAATTAGCAAACAATCATCTAATTTCATTTTAATATTACAACAAAGCGATCGCAATTAATTACAAGCCAAGAGATTGAATGACATCTCGTATATTAAAAAAATCTATCTCAACTCATACCGAGAACGAGCCGTCTATACAATAAGAAAAAAACGTATTTTCTTTCTTTTTATTATTGATATAATTGAATAAAAAACAGTGAAAAAATTACTGCATTTGAGAATTACTATAACAGAAAACCTTTTTAATCGAGATAGTGGACTATCTCACCTGATAGTAAGCGATAATGTAGTTAAGTGGCTAACTAAATTATTTCAGCTATAACATAACATAAACTTAAACGCTTTCACACCCGATGAAAAGTGAAGATGCATCCAAAGATGTAGCTAATATGCTTGCCTAGAAGATACCTATTCACTCTAGTGTTGAAGACACTCAGATTGTTCCGCTCAGGAAACAAAGACGCAGGCAATGAGTTCCCTCGCTGTACGGATGATAAACGTAGAAAAACTTAACTTCTTCTTCTTGGCGTGTCAATGACAACACTTAGACCTTTTTGCCCAAAACTCGGTGACCGACGCAAACAGCATTCAGCCTAGCTACATACAGGTCTTTTTGTGTACAAGAACTATGGCTGGATGAGCAAGATAATAAATGTGCCATTGTTTGCAGTGACGCTCCACATTCACGTTAGTTTGTGTACACACTAAGTTCAATGACTTGTACCATAGGTGCCGGAAACATTCACATTACACACAATCACAACCAGAACCAGAAACACAAATTTCCCTTGAGGAGAAAACTTGTTTCAGCCGGGAATCGAGCCCGATACATATGAACATAAATCATACAATAACACATAATATAACAGTTTGTAATTTAATTGGTACATTATCATCCAATTTCATTTTAATATCACAACAAAAGCGATCGCAATTCATTACAAGCTACGAGATTTAATGGCATCTCGCATAATAAAAAATCTATCTCAACTTATACCGAGAACGAGCCGTCTATACAATAAGACAGCTTGATCGATGTGCTCGCGATGTTTTGTAGGAATCCGACGAACCTAACGACCAGGCAGACCAAGGACGCAATTTTATTTATTAAATACCGAGAGAAATTTAACAACGACACGACCGCTATCCCTCAATTTATCCGCCTTTGAAGAAAACACTGGAAAAGGTTCGAAAATACGAATCAGTAAAAAGTCACGAAGCCACGAACCGTCGGACCCTTCATTTGGGAATTTACGAGTATGTCTTTACGTTTGCCAAGTTCGGTTGTATACATCGTGCTATTTGTAAATAAGTGAGATTGATAAAATATTATTTAACAATGACATTTATAAAATACGAACGTATAAAATATCGATGTAATTGCGGGTGAAGCACCCTAGGTCCTACAAGGCGCCATTACACCTAGTAACTATTAGTTGTCTGTGATAGTTTGCAGCGAGATGCACGCACACATTGACATTTGAATGCTTCACCCATGATTGTGACCACTATGTGAAATATTAAATGCATTAGCATTGCAATTTAGAGTGGCAATGCCACTAGCACTATGGGAATGCTACCCACTGATAAGTAGGCTTGAGCAATTGAGTTATCAATAAGCTCGATGGTCTGTAGTGCGCTGTCTTTTTATGGATTTGTATTTTAATGTAGTTTTAGGAAATATATGTAGGTACCTGATTGGCCCGTTTTGGAGAGAAACCGATACCAAAATTTTTTGTTTAGCTTGATTTGAGTTATTAATGTTTCCAAAATACTACTGAAAAACAATAACGCAGCCGAAGTTGTTGCATGCTTGCCTAGAAGATTCCTCTTTACTTGATGACTCTCACCTCTCACCGTTCGGGGAACAAAACGAGGGCGATAATTTCCATTCCTCAAATTATTCTCAGTCTATAGTGCAATGAACATTACATAATTGTAAATTCAAGACATTGTACGCATTGGATATAGCACAATTATGTTTCTGCGCTCTGAATATGTTACAAGTAATAATTGTAATGCACAAATGAAGATGTCATGTTCCGGGATGTTATACTCGATCAATATAGATCTACGAAGACGCCAACACGGTCGTACTATCACAGTATTCAATTACAGGACTTAGTAATTAGTTACATGCCTTTTGTATCTATCTACATAAGATGTAAACCTGTAGAGATGTATTTGGAAGGGAGCTTAAGCTAGCTAATGGGCCTCCGGCCGCTTGAAAACCCTGACACCAGGATTGCCTACAGTTTACACGACGAAAAAGCGTTAATATCATCTTCCTTTCTTCCCATTTAGTGTAGGCACAACATGCATTCTTCTTGGAGAGTGCTAAAGAATAATACATTATTTACCTACTCGTGAACTGATGCTATGATTTGTTCGAACACGAGTTTTTATGACCAACAGCTTCAACGCTTCTTGGGAATTTTGAGCCACTCGAGCCTCATTCCTTGATAAGCAGGGGCTTGCAGTTGAGGTCGGTATTATACTGCCCTAAGCAAGCAAGCTATTATTATTGATAAATATTTGCGAAGAATTATTTTTCTTTTCTAGAACTGTCAGTTGGCTAAGTTTTGTGCGCGTTGCTCTCTAAGCAGTAGGTATGGGGTTCAATACCCGGTGAAAACAAAGTTTTATTTCGAAGAAAAATTTGTGGTTTTGGCTCTGGATGTGACTATGTATGTGATGTGAATGTTCTGATTTATTTTACTGTTTATGTTATTCACATAAATAGCAAACAATACATGCTAACTCATCAAGTAAACAAGAAATAGAAATAATTTGTTTATGATTAAAATAAAGAGACAGATCATATTCCAAAGCTTGCAAACTACTCTACTTCTCTTATCCATTACAAAGGAAATAAAAATATTACTGTAAGTTAATACAGGTAAGTGTATGATGTCGATAAACTTTGCTTCGGCGCCTCAGTCACATATCACCGCTCCCAGAATACTTTCTCATTTTATGCCACGAAGTGGCGTTGATATTAATCGTCTACATTCAAACTCGACTTTATTGATATCAATTCGGTTGTGCCGTGACAGGATAATTTTAATGATAGCTCCATTCGAATGCTTTTGGAACAGCAAATACGAAGCTTTTAACTAAATGAAAGCCGTATATTACCAAATCTCGGAGCTGGGTGATATAAGCGGCTTAAAACATGCATGGGCCAAAATACTTCTGGGTACAAGTAATGAACTAAGAAATCATAACACGTTTCTTGTACTCTGTTGACCTAATTAAGATTCATTATGTTGCAAAACTGAGCAAATCCCACCTAATTATTTTAATGCAACAGAAATACTCAAACGTCATAGGATAATGTTGTTGTGCAACGGCCAACGCAGTGATCTAAATGTAAATTTTATTGAAATTTTACTGCGTCGAATTATTGTCGTTGCATTGGTTGTTTACTTGTGATACTCTGTTGTTTATATATTTCCCTTCACTAATACACATAAACGTGCCTTGGTTCAGGTCACTAAATAAAAATAGATTGTATGTAAAAATGATCCCTCTTCTGGGGTTGAGGCTCTCTTTTCTCTGTATCACAATCTTTTGTAAATTGACGCTATTTTTAGGTCAAACAATTATGTTGAGTATGAGTGGCAAGACACTACACTATTATGCAAAAAGATATGAATGAGCTAGTCAGTAGGTATATTGTAATTTTTAAGCTTTCGCGATTCGAACACATAGTTTAGGTAATGTCTCGGGACTTAATCGCGCTAAAAAACTATTTTTATTTACCTCGACGTTTCGGCCAAGTTGCATTGGCCATGGTCTCAAGAAGACTGGAGAATGCGGGTGTCAGCGTGGGAAAGGGTAAATACTCACCCTTTCCCAAATAAATTAAATTAGTTTTTTACCGCGATAAAGTCCCGAGATATTACCTAAACTATCAGTAGCTATATTCTGGTCGTTAAACTACAATTGTTCGAGTTGATGCGCGACGTCGATACCACAGTGGATCGGTAGAAAGTTCAGTCATATCAATGGTAAAGAAAATCGTTAGATTTTGACGTCGATTTACCTAAAGATAATCGATGCCCGGAATAGACCCCCAGAAGTAAACTCGAATAAATAATATTTAATTGCTTATGTAAGTCGAAGCGTTTTGCTTCTACGTTCATCATCCGTACAGCGAAGGAGTGGAATTCATTGCCTGCGTCATTGTTCCCCGAGGGGTATAATCTGGGAGTCTTCAAGTCAAGAGTGAATAGGTATCTTCTAGGCAAGCATGTTACATCTTTGGCCGCATCGTCACTTTCCATCAGGTGAGATAGTGGTCAATGCTTGCCTATTATGCATAAAAAAAAAAACAATTTCAGTTTTTTTATATTCTATCCGAGCGCCTGGTTGAAGCAACGCGTGATCAAAATGCTGGCACTTATTTGGCTCAACGTATTAGCATTGCAATTCAGAGAGGCAATGCCACCAGCATGATGGGAACGCTACCCACTGGTAGTGGGCTTGAGCACTTGAGTTACCCATAAGCTCGATGTCGTGTAGTTCTTTGCTGTACAGAGTTTTAGTTTAGTTTTAGGAAATATAGGCAATTGGCCCGTAGATTTGGCTGTTAAAAAAAAAACTAAAATAGTGTAGAAAGGTAGTCTTCAAGTATCCATAAAAATAATTGCCTTTAGATATGATTCTCATTATTTTAGAATGAATGGTTCGACGTACAACGATACATCGAGCCATTTATTCAACCAATAAACCAACAATTGATGAAAGTACCAAAACGGCTCTTATATCGTCTAAGTAATTATTATAACACCAGTGATTTTTTTGAAATATCAAATTACGTAAAAGTCGTTTTCTTTTGTGGCTGGGTAATTATTGTGATAGGCCCCCGACGAATAAAAAAGCGACTAGTTATTAGTAGCATCGATGACTTAGATATATAATACAACCAACGTTGGTTGTATTCTTTAAGACCCACTGTCCTGTTTCACAATCCTTACTAATATTATAAATGCGAAAGTAACTCTGTCTGTCTGTCTGTTACGTTTTCACGCTAAAACTACTGAACCGATTTAAACGAAATTTGGTACACAGATAGTCTAGAGCCTGAGAAAGGACATAGGCTACTTTTTAACCCCGAATTCTGGCTGGTCCGGGACTTACGCGGGCAAAGCCGCGGGGCGCAGCTAGTAACAAATAAAAAATCTTCGATTAAACAAAATCAAAGAGCAACTTTTAGGCAGTAAATAGGATCTATTATTATATTTTATATTATTATTCCTATTTATTTACTTACGCTTTAAGGTTAACTACGAGAAAGAACCCAATTAAAATATGCTATTATTAGCAGTTTTTCTTATAGCGTTAGTCATATCCTACCAATAATATTATAAATGCGAAAGTTTGTGTGTGAATTTTTGTTACCACGTATCTCCGTAACGAATAAACCAATTTTGATGAAATTTAGAATGTAGACAGTTTAGGTGCCGGAATAACACATAGGCTTTTTGACTTAATTAACGCGGGCAAAGCCGCGGGGCACGGCTAGTAACAAAAGATGTTGCCTACTTGATAAATTCTAAACTAACTTAACATTCATCATTATCCAAACTACGTAGTACTTTGCTCTCTAGCTTCCCCCCGTCTCTGCTCCCCAGTCAATCATTGGAGCTCGAGCTAACCTGAAACTAATTACAGATGTGTGCTTTGACTACGACCTATGATTGGCTAATGCTTTAATTTTGATTTGCTTTTATAAGGTTCGTTGGCATGATTGGTAAGGGAATCATGTGGCCCTTTAATTTTGCTATCTGGATTTCGTGATGAGCGCGTAAGGTAAATTAGAAATTGGAGTTAGCTCTTTGTCGAAAACCATTCCCATCTGGATAATTAGAGAATTTAAAATGACACTAATATTATAAAGGCTTAAGTTTGTGAGTATGTTTAATTGTTTGTTACTTCTTCACGCTCAAATGTACCAATTTTGTTGAAACTTGGTAAGGAGGTAGTTGACATCCCGGATTATTAATTCCCTCGGGTCCGGGGCTTACGCGGGTAAAACCGCGGGGCGCAGGTAGTGAACAGGAAAAAACATAACTGAATTTTTTGACAAAATATACCTACATCAGAAATGTTTTTAGTATATGTTATAATTATTATAGAAATTAAAAGTAAAATTTAGTAAGTTGCGTTTGAAAATTCTAAAATAAAAGAAAAATAGTAGATGCGTCTATTTTTCCTGATTCCGATTATGTAAATAACAAAATTTTGATAAAAATGCATTTTCTATCTATCAAGGTCCCTAACTCCAACTAAGTTGCCCTGTGTAGGATAATCAATGCTCTCATACGAATAAGTACTTTAATGTATTGTGCTTAAGCTCGAAATCAGATTTATGTAGTTCTAGTTTTACTAAATGATAAATAGATATTTCACAGGTGGTTTTACTCGTATAAGAATATTTTGTTATTATAAAACTAGTGTTATTCCTGTTATTTATAATATGAATAGCAATTAGAAAAAAGTGTTTAAACGTTTAAAGCTTTTATTTCTGGAATATCGAATCATCATCTTTAATCAGCCCTACTTCGTTTCCACTCTGGGACTCAGGGCTTTCTCACTGGCAGAGAGTCTAAGCTTTTATCCACGACACTGGCCAAGTGCGGGTTAGTGAAAGGCATTTTATTTTGTAATTTAAATGACCCCATTGGAATTACGATCTAGCCTTAAGAATAATAAATAATTTAATTTTGACCTAAACTGCTAAGTACAGTAGTATACAAGAATTTTCCCAATAACACAGTCTTACTGTCTCTATTAAAGGGAAGACACTTTGTTCTTGTATTTTGTGTTAATGACAGATCTCCTCGATTTCTGCAATCCTTGACAATGGTTAGAAAAGCCAAAAAGACAGACGTCATAGCCTCGGTAACATTTGCACTATTGGGTACGAAATCCTAGAAATACATTAAATTGGTTACCAACTACAAACACAATGCAGAACTAATGCCACTGCCAAAAATAAACCTGAAACTGCGAACAAGTGAATCCATTAAGTAAGAATCAAGTCGTTATTAGGTCGACTGGTCGGATATAATCTATCGTCCAGGGAAGAATGTAGGCAAAGTGAAAATCGGATTGAACTCAGTGTTACCTGGCCGCAATCGGCGTCTAGATTCGATTCCCCGTCGCCCTCAATGGAAATTGGATTTGCAGTTCTGCAAAGCTGCATTATGTACGCCGGAGATATACTTTTGAATCATCGACCGTGGACTGTGGACGCAGAGATAATATTTACGGAAGTCTTTACAGTTTTGGAGTTTGAACGTCGTGTCTCTTGAGGAAACCATGCGTTGAGCATTTTTATGTACAATTTGGGAGTCTATATTAATAGTCTATATAAATATTTTTATGTACAATCTAAGTCACGATATATTTTACGCATCTTCTGGGCAAACACAGAACATTGTCGACCGCATCGTCGCTTACCGTTAGGTAAGGTCAAGCGTTTGCCTATCGTGAATAAAATAATCTAAGTACTGCTCGCCTTTCTACCGTATTAAGGTATAAGTACTCATGGACCCCGAAAAAAACATCTTTAACCAAGCGTCAAATGCTATTCCGGCAGCTGTCCTTAATAACCCAATGAAATACTGGCCATGCGTACTTACCAACCTCTAGCATATATTTAGTTACCAACAAGTTAGTGATACAACGCTAGCTAATCGTAACTACTTATTCGCGAAGCTTTCGAGATTCAAACAGATAGTTTACCGCATAAACCTCAAGGTAAATAAACAACTTCAGCCCGACTAAGTCCCGTTATTCCGTAAATTATGCTATCCAATCTCAAAATAAGTAAATACTATCCCAAGTTAATCACAGACTACTTAATAGTTCTTAAAGTTATGGTTAGTCTAGGGCGGGCGGCGATCATAATTATACTTCTTTAATGTAATAAGCTGTGCGTTGGTTTAGTTGGGTGCGCGTCCACCTTCTTATCAGTGCGGGTATTAGGTTCGATTTCCGGTAGGAACACAAGTGTTCTCTCCAAGTGCAGTTTGTGTACTCGCGACAAGTCATCGAACTTATTGTGCGTTGTGAGTGTGAAAGCGTTAATGATTATAATATCACGATTTTGTATTAAAGTAAAGCTAGTCACGTACCCAATATAAGAAAAATTACTTATAATAAAACGAAAGATACGTGTAATGTCTTGATAGTATTAGCTTAGTTCAGTGCGCGTCCGCTTTAGAAACAACGGGTATCGAGTTCGATTACAGAAAGGGTACACAAGTTTTCGTTCCAAAACCTAATGTGTGTATCTGGTTCTGGGTGTATATGCATAATATATACTAATGAATAATGTATCATAATCTTTCCGGCACCCACACTACAAGTCATCAATTTAGTGTGGGGCTGTGAGTGCGAAAGCGTTCATGTTATGTTATATTATAATGTCAGATGTTTTCAAAAGCAATGAGGTAAACATAAAGATAATATAATCAAGGTACACACAATCGATGAATCTTCACGGACAACCAGTCATATAAAAAACGAACGTATTTTTTCACCACAAGCCCTCTTTACTCTCTGTTTCATTATTCAATCAATAACATCAGCGGTGGATAGGTTCATGTAAAATTACTGACGATATTCGATATTTTTGTGCGAGTTTGCCACGCGTCAATCACGCGACATATGCGGGCGACACGCTCAAAATTGTCGCGCAGAGATCACACAAATATTAAATGCTGTATATTAATACGATATTTCTCTACCTAGCGTTAGTGAATTTGTGATGAACTTCTCTCAAAATATACCGCATTTCACCAATAGTGGTAAAATTTATATGGTTTGTTACTCGTGCCGTGTTACTCCGTTCTCCAACTGATAGAACCTTCGTACTCCAGCTAATAGGACTAGAAAAACTAGACAGTTAGTCTAGATAGATAGATACAAATACAAATAACTTTATTGACATGTAAGTATATCGTTAATGTTGAATCCATAGGCTCCTGAACTAGTTAAAAACTGTGTTTCTGGAGCCAGTGGCTTCTCCCATAATTATGTTTTAAATTAGATAATGTCTAAAATATATTTTTTTACTATATTTTACAATTTTATTTAAAAGTAAATATAATTATTAATCTTAAATGTATATTGTGTGTGTGTGTTAAATGAATGTTTGTGTGGGAAGTGTCCAATGCGTGTAGGGGTGTGTTTTTGTCTGTTTGTGTGTATGCGTATGTGCGTTCGTGTAAATATTGGTTTATGGAATGTGTGGGTTATCCTGTCAATAATAGAAATTTGATAGCATTTCTTCAATGCCTTCATAATCATAATTTTTGAGATATGTTATTATAATATTTTTTATTTCATTATTATTCTTTGTTTTGATGTTGTGTCTTTTATCAAGGGTGTTGTATAAATGTGGAACAACTGCATTGTATTGTTTTTGTGCAAATCGTGTTCTGACGGAGGGAATGGGACATCTATTGATTCGTTTATTATTAATTGGCAAGCTTGGTACTATTTTCCTGTGATATCTCCTCAGACTTTCATATATAAAAAGTTTTCTTACTGAGAGAACGCTTGTTATTTCATAAACTGCCGCAGTAGGGTGCCTATATGGTAAATAGGATAAAACTTTGAGTAATGCACGATAGATAAATAAACTCTTTATTGAACACCTTAATTGTGACAAAACAGATCACAAAAAAAATAATGACAACAAAATTAGTGTAACAATATGCCGTCTTATCGTTAAAATCGATCTCTTCCATACAACCTTTGGTTGGAGAGTAATTACGCAATAAACTTGGACGTTCTATAAGATAACAAAACGACATGTTGAAAAGGGCAGTAATCGAAAAATAATTGATTATAATAATGATAAATAAAACTGCAAAGGAGTGGAATTCCTTGCCTGAGTCTGTGTTTCCTGATAAATACAATATGGGAGTCTTTAAGTCACGAGTGAATAGGCATCTTCTAGGCAAAAGTGCTCCATCGTCGACATCATCGTCACTTACCATCAGGTGAGATGGAGGTCAAACGTTTGCCGATCACGAATAAAAAAAAAAAATGTCAAATAAAAAAAATATTCTAACCAGTCTACAAAGCCTGTTAGACATCCAAACATCTTTTTACGAATCATATTTTATGGAAAATGTATAATGTGTTGTAATGTATAATGTGTTTCTTCCTAATTTTGCGTTCTTTATTATTGATTACTCGAAGACGCTTGTACCGATTCGATAAATTCTTTTTTTTATAATATTCTTTTAAGGTGGTACTATTGTAATTTCAATCAAGATCTGATGAAGATTTTCGGAGATATGTCTTCGATTGAAGTCGGCTTTTAGTTTTTTAACCTCGTACATATTATAGCTGATACTTTTAGCCGACTTTCAAATAATAGGTTCTTAACTCGAGTGTTTACTGTTTCTCAAGTGGTTTATAATTCTGAAAGTGTATATGTAATATATTTGAAGCGAGGCATGTAATTGCTGTACAAATTTTGATGAAACTTGATATGTATATTTTATTGATCCTGGAACAGAATTTTATCATCCGCATAAACGCGAGCTAAGTCAATGACATAGCTAGTACACTAATATATCCTAAAACAAAACCAGTACAGAAGTCAGACAGCTCAAGTGAATTTTAGAAATATCTTCTAAAATTCACTTGAGCTGTATCACATTTTCATTGGGTATAAAAAGATCCATGTATTATGCAACGACATTATCCCTATCCTGGGGCTCTAGTCCTCCCAAACGATTCTTTAATAAGCTTCAAAGAAGTTTCTCTTAAAAGGCCGTTCCTTAAATGAATCTGACTTTCTTTGTGGGTAGAAAAGGGGATCCCGAAAAAGTCTCGGCCATTCACAACGAAACGGTTGGTTTACTCGGGGGAGTTAAAAAGTTACCTACGCTCCCGAAACCTTCGGGAAAAAACAAGAAAAACATAGTCGGATTTGATTTCTGTTCATGAAGTCTGTTCTCTTAGATAAGTTTTAAGAAGTCAGAGCTGTCCTTTTGAAGTTATTGAATCACGAAATTGTAAGTGATGAAAATAAATGAAAATGACAGTGATCATTTTTTAAAGCGAGGTATGCATTTGATTACTATTTCATCTGATGTATAATGATGTAGCGGCCGAAGATGTAACATGCTTGCCTAGAAGATACATATAAACTCTAGACTTGAAGAGTCCTAGATCAACTATATGAGGATCCAGTTGGAGCAGTGGACAGGTCTCCGCCCTTTGCGCCGTGCGTCCTGGGTACGATTCCCGGCAAGAGCAAAAACCCCAGTGATATTTATGCTTCTGGTTCTGGATGTAATGTGTGTGTGATGTGAATGTTTCTAGCACCCACGATACAAGTCTTTGAACTTAGTTTGGGGCTGTGAGTGTGAATGCGTTTGTTTGTTTGTTTGTTTATATTATTTTACAGATATTTCTGATGTTAACGTCCACTAAGTCTTAATGCAAAATACAGTGCACATACTTTTAAAATTAGTCTTAAAAGCTTTTTATTGGAGAAATCCTACTACTCTGTCTCCGAATATTTAAATGATAAAGACTATCGTTACTTTTTGACATGTTATTTTATTTGTAAGGACATATTATACATAAAAATAATTGTTATTTTTAAATGTAGTTGTCATTGTTGATTTAAATTTAATTATTTCAATTTTAATTTTATTCTCGTAATTAGTTATAATGTAATTTTTGTGTAGTTTAATTGAATATATTTTCTAATGTTTATATTTTCAAAATAATAATTTCCCATACAATTTTTGATCTGGAAGATATGAAATGAAATGGAATGGAATGGGATGGGATAGAATGTGATGGAATGGAATGCAATGGAATGGAATGGAATGAAATCGTAAGTGATGATGTGGTCGAGGATGGTAAGCACGCTAAGCCCAAAATGGAACTGGCTCTCAAAAATAAACTAATATACAAATTTAATTCCCATGCTCGATGCAATGCCCAATTTATAATTATGTTAGATTTCGTATTTCTGTTAAATTTTCACTTCAAACTTGGACAACTCAACTTGGGAACAAAAACAGTTCAATATTATTCTTAAGACCAACTTCATGTACTACGTATATCTTAACTTCCTTATTTACCCTTACTGAAACATTGTTATAATGATAATACTACGCTAATATTTGCTACATGCTTAAGTATTAGCTTATTGTTAACATAGACATTCGAGAATGAAGAACTGAAATCCACCAGTAATCTTACCTGAGGAGATACGAGTACGATAATAATGATTTATTGTATATGATTCGCTCTATTTTACTTTGATGAAGATTGTTGTTTGGGCTGCAAGAATTTAAATGTAGTTGTCATTGTTGATTTAAATTTAATTATTTCAATTTTAATTTTATTCTCGTAATTAGTTATAATGTAATTTTTGTGTAGTTTAATTGAATATATTTTCTAATGTTTATATTTTCAAAATAATAATTTCCCATACAATTTTTGATCTGGAAGATATGAAATGAAATGGAATGGAATGGGATGGGATAGAATGTGATGGAATGGAATGCAATGGAATGGAATGGAATGAAATCGTAAGTGATGATGTGGTCGAGGATGGTAAGCACGCTAAGCCCAAAATGGAACTGGCTCTCAAAAATAAACTAATATACAAATTTAATTCCCATGCTCGATGCAATGCCCAATTTATAATTATGTTAGATTTCGTATTTCTGTTAAATTTTCACTTCAAACTTGGACAACTCAACTTGGGAACAAAAACAGTTCAATATTATTCTTAAGACCAACTTCATGTACTACGTATATCTTAACTTCCTTATTTACCCTTACTGAAACATTGTTATAATGATAATACTACGCTAATATTTGCTACATGCTTAAGTATTAGCTTATTGTTAACATAGACATTCGAGAATGAAGAACTGAAATCCACCAGTAATCTTACCTGAGGAGATACGAGTACGATAATAATGATTTATTGTATATGATTCGCTCTATTTTACTTTGATGAAGATTGTTGTTTGGGCTGCAAGAATAAGGTGATACGCAATTTTTTCCCTTTCAATTTCCACCTTCGGACCAAAACGTAACTGCTCTGTTAGCGGAATTCCACGACTGGAGGTCTATTCCGGACGTCGATTATCTTTACATCGACGTCAAAATTTCGATTTTCTCTTGTTATGAACCATCTAATCGACTAAACTTTCGACCTATCGACTGTCGTATCGACGTCGCGCGTCGTATCAAATCGAACAATCGTAGTTTGACGACCAGAATCCATCTATTCTGCGACGTACGACTTACTGATGGATAACCATTTCGAGGTAGTAGATACATTTTCTTTACAAGTCGTTCGCTCCGAACTGAGATCTCGTTGTGGGTGTATAAGTGTATGAAATAGTTGCTTGGCACAAGCCTCAGCCACAACTAAGTGCAGGGCTGCAATAGCATAATTTTAAAATATAAATCGAAATAAAAAATCTAAATTTAGTAAGACTTCTTGCAAATAAATCAACAATTACTATTTCACGAGATGGAAAGTGATGATGCTGAAGATGTAGCATGCCTAGATATCTATTCACTCTTCACTTGAAGACTCCCACCTTATACCGTCCGGGGAACAAAGACAAGGGTAATGACTTCCAGTCCTTCGCAGTACGGATGATAATCGAAACACATACCCACTAGTAGAATAGCCTAACATCAAATTTCAAAATAAAATGGCTGGCAACACACAAGAATACTACCCGTATTACGACAAATACACATCAAATAGAACTTTCAAAGAGAAATTCATAGGTTTGAGGCGATAAAGAGAAAATACGATACAGCCTCGTAACGATCGAATCTAAATTAAATTATTCGAGAAGGCAATAAAGCATTTGTGTGAAGAATATATCAGGCGTTTGATATCGGTATTAAAAATAAAAGAGATTAACTTTATCTTAAAATATTTTTTGTTTTTTTCTGGATATGTACTTCTTTTTATGCATGATAGGCAAGCATATTTATCTCCTTTCACTATACCCATTATAGTAGAGGAAATAAAATATATAGGTACTCTTTCTGGAAAATAAAAGAGAAGAATGGATTCTTTGGTTACTCTTAACCAATATTGTGAATACGATTTGCATGGTTTTTTCAAATAAGGAGGCTCTCAAATCGACTGTGTTTTTTTTTAATGTATGTAACGCGATATCTCCGCCAATTATGAATCGATTTTAATTATTTTTTTTTAGTTTGGTATATTATTCTTCAGAGGTAGTCCCATATACATTTTATCGAAATCGATCCTGCCAAAACCAAAATATAAGCGTTGAAGTCGGTTTTTTAAGCTTTGCTTGACTTTAATTATTGGGAATACAAGTTTAAAGTGACTGGAGCCTTGTTTGTTATTCAGTAGGGATACCACTTGCAGGTAATGTAGACAACGCACTACGTTACTCTGTTGTTGTAATATTTGTCAAGAAGAAACTCAAAAATAATCTGAAAAATGTTTTGATCTCAAGAGACTTAGCGCAAGCATTTAAAAGATTATCGTCGAAACTTTAAAGACTACGAGATCTTTAAATTAAAATATCATGGACCGCAGAGAAAATATTTTATAAGGTCTTTTAGTAAAGTAGATAAGAGTAAAACGAGCGTCTAGAGTGGCGACGAAAGGGTTTAATCAAAGCGGGTCTACCCCTATGACCGACGATGTAGTAAATAGTATAGAGAGGCAGAAGTACTCGTAACTATAGTAACACTCACAGTGATCTAGTACATATCAATTTCAGTTTTCAACCGACTTTAAAAAAAAGGTTCTCAATTCGACTGTATGTTTTTTTTTATTGTATATTACGCGATATCTCCGCCAATTATAAATCGACTTTAATGTTCTTTTTTATTGGTAGATTATACTTCAGAGGTGGTCCCATATAAATTTTATTGAAATCGATCAAGACACAATCAAAATATAAGCGGTGAAGTCAGTTTTTTTAAGCTTTACTTGCGTTTAATTATTAGCTATAGAATACTTTTTTTATTTTTTATAAATGTTTACGTTTTCATTTCTTAGTCAAATCATAACGTTATTTTTTAAATTGAATTAATTTTATTATATTTTACTTATTATTTGACATATAAAATTTGTTAGGTTATGTTAGCTTTAGTTTTTTTAATCTATGTAATTTTCCGTACAATGCTTTGTTAAGGAATAAATGAAATGAAAAATGTAAACAAACCAAATGTTATGAGAAATAACAACATTCATCTTAGTAAATCCTGAGTGTCAGCTATGTCCAATCATTTTTTAAAACTTGAAGACTAGTCAACAACATTTACCTACAAACTTTTGGATTTAACTCTAGGTCCATCCTATTTTAAATGGACCTGCTGAACTCAAACGAATTATATATTAATAATATGACTGTGTAATCGTATTTCTGATTCAGACTTTACTATATGCGATTCATGAATAACTTTAAGCTTATTTATTAAATTTGCCTATAATTAAAAAGCTAAAATTATTTTCACAATAACTTGAAACATTCAGATGTTGCATTATGGAGATCCTCAAGCAAGATAATACATTAAAGAAGATGTGATGCGCATTCTTGGCCTCTATGATTTCGAAACAATAATAAAATCTTTTTTCTGATAGCATTAGCTAGGCTAGGCATTTTTCCTTTCTAAAATTAACACTAAAATAAGAATACTTAAGTATTTAATTAAGAAATAACGCAAAATCTGTAGTTATAACACTATTTTTGGGAAACTTTATCACTGCATAGATACGTTTCTACGTACGAATTTTGACGTCCACGTTCTGGCGCAAAGATTTTCATCCAGAAATATCGCGCCTAAAACTCTCTCGGAAACGGCATGAAAAAATATGCACCACATTCTCTTTCGTGCCGCTGAAAATCGTAAAATATTAAACACTTTGCAACATACCGATCTGCAAGAATGCATCTATAAAGATAAATAAAATTCAAAAGCGTTAAATATTGAAAAAATTGGTTGAGATTGTGTGTGTGTCATGTGAATGTTTCCGGCACCCACGACACAAGTCGTTGAACTTAGTGTGGGGCTGGGAGTGTGAGATCGTTTATGTTAAAAAAATATATAGATGTATAGCCTAATAGGAGAAATTGATATGTTGTGTACGTAATTTATTTGACTTAATGGTATTTCTCTATTTCACTAAATGGTGTTCCTGCAGCTATCCTAGATCGTCACATTCTAGACCGTGTATAACCACACCATAACTTACCAACAATTAATTATTTAAACCATTTATATATTTATTATTCAATTCTTTTTTTTGCAATTCAGAGAGGCAATGCCGCCAGCATGATGGGAACGTTATCCACTGGTAGTGGGCTTGAGCACTTGAGTTATCTATAAGCTCGATGACTTGTAGGTAACTTGGGTCTCTGCTGTATAGATGTATATAATTTTAGTTTCGTTTTAGGAAATATAGGCAATTGGCCCGAAGATTACATAAAAAAAAGTAGTTTTCTTATACTTACCAACAGGTCACAAGCTCCTGTGATGCAAAATTAATAACGAGTGAAAAACATTATGAAAGCGTGACCTGGAACCCTCGGCCTATAAATATTTAAATGAAATATATAGCTTCAAATAACCTTATATTAAAAAAAACATTACACATGAATGCTCTGTGTAAAACAAATAAAAAACCTTTATCCAAATATGAAAAACAGATGGAAACTGTTTCATCTGTATACCTGTTTTATGTGTACCAACCTATCAACGTGAAAGTTCATAAATATTCACGGTCTTGGCGAGTCAACATTGGAACTGTACCTATGCATTAATCCGGAGTATATGGCCCACATTTCATTCTAACCGATTATTTGGATACGAGCAATTGGACATGATAGACTGGAAAACATACCCACGGTAACAGGCTGGAACCCGCTCTACCACAATGATACTGCTAAAGAAAAACAAATTATATCCACAAAAATAAATGGCGCAAAATTCTGATGAAAAAAAAGTTTATAGTTCTAATGTGGCACAGGATTTAAAATCCATTTTGCGCACTTAGAGATGCTTTTTGTCAAACTTTTGCGGCTTAGAAAATTATAAGAACGTTGTCCATCACTATAGGTATAGGTCAGTGTATCAAAATGGTTTCTCTAAATACGTTCAGCGGAACACGCGAGCACTTGTATTTGATGCATAAGTATTTGAATGTATCTGGATTATGATGCATCGACTTTGTGTTCTGGATTTTGTTATTCGGTCAAACGGGTTTCGACTTTCTGTGCCGCTTAGTTTAGCCCACAACTTTTAAGTTAACATTTTGCCGATGTTAGATAATCAAAAAATTTATCAGTACCTATATATAAAATTTAAATTATTATTCACCTTAATCTGTTGAGCCGTTACAGAACACACACACATACAAACAAGTAGAATACGAAACCTTTGAAAAAGTATATGTTGGAAAATACCAATTTGGTAAATAGGGTACAATTTCCCTGTTATTAATTTTCGACCTATTTTGTCTCGGGGTCTGTTAAAACTTTGTACAAAATCCGTCATGTCCTTTACTTGAACAACAAATACAAAAATCAAACAATTATAATAAAGAAAATAGTTATAAGCTACTAACCGCAATAGTTTATCTACATTTGGTAAAATATAGGCGCGAGGTCTTAGTGCGGGCGAATTGTGATTTACAAACTAACTACGCTCATTTCTACATCTCAACATCGTCAAATCAACATTACATGAAAATCATTCAATGTACAATGTTAACAATATTTTTCTACTAAAATTTCACATACACTTATACTACGTTTTCTGTATTTTCACTTCACCTTCCCAATTTCAATCAAATTCGTTCAGCATTTATAGAACAAAATACACTCACATATATTATACATACTCACGAATTTTACAATAATAATATTGGTAAGTTTGACAGTCTCGACTCAAGTATTCTCATCTACTACAAATCTAGGAAGTGTATGAAGTACCTACTCGGTTAATAAAGTGTCTAGTCTCAATCACTAGAGTGGAAGAGACACTAACCTCAGACCATACATTGTGTCGTATATCTCATCGGTCCAGATAATTCGGCCACCCTATCGATAAGGTTTAATGTTCTTGCACTACATACGCACATTGCCTTATTGGATTGCCTTCCTCCCTGAATTCGTTTGGGTCTACTTACTAAAGATATAGCCAGTTACTAAGCCCAGTAACTAGCGCCAATTGTTGTATGTTTATAAAACCAAATACAAAGTTGAAAAACGTGATTTTCGCCTTCGCTCCAAAACTCCAATAGAAGTTCTAGTAAAGTTTCCACCACTTACTACTACTACTACTACTACTAGGGCATGACTTTAATACGGAAACCCATCGCCACTTTTTTTGAAATCTCCTAAATAAGTAAAATCCTACTCATATTATAAATCCAAAAGTTTGTGTGTAAGTGTGTTTGTTCCCTCTTCACGCTTTAACGGCTGAACGGATTTGGATGAAATTTGGAATGTACACAGATTATACCTAGGATTTACACAGGCTACTTTTTAACTTGATAATAGCGGGTGAAGCCGCGGGACACGGCTAGTATTATATAAATCGGGTTAACAGGCTAGAAACGTGTTTAAATACATCGAAAAATTGTGAATACGAATTATTAAATACGCACATTACCCTAGTAAAGTGGTAGAAACTTTACTAGAACTTCTATTAGAGTTTTGGAGTGAAGGCGAAAATCACGTTTTTCAACTTTGTATGATTTGCCTACACTTATGCACGTTTACTAAGTATTAACGGTAAATAATCTACGAGTACCATTATTACACATTAATACTCAAAGAATCACAGGTTTTTGAAAATCATTATAAATCAACAACGCTATTTTTTGTGACTTTTTGTCCATTGCAACAAGGAGGTTACGCTCTATTTCAACCTCTTCTTTTTCATTTTTCCTACCACATTTAATTAAACATAAGCTTATTTCACAATTTCACGAAGTATAAAGAGCACTTGTCAGCTCAAGCGTTCCAGTTCCAGATATTTACAGTAACCGACTCTCCCAATGCAAACATTCCTCGCGGTCCCAAGGGCCGACACTTGTGCAAATCTAGCCACATTTCAACACGTGAGAAATTCCCTCCCACATTCGTCGAGTCGTTCTGACAAGGAGACGTTTTATGTTCAATCGGTGGGAAAGAGTGAAGGAAAACGTAAAAGCGATGCATAAACAGTTATAAAACCTCTCCGATCGGATATAAAACGTGTGCGGTAATAAACACTAATGCAACTGGATTTATGCTGCAAATTTGATGTGCTTGCATTAAATGTGTAATGAATATTGGAAGAATTGAACATTTCAATTCAATGAGTGAAATATCAAATGATCAAATACGCCTTATTTGATATATTTAAAAAAAAATACTCATTTAAGCTTTTTATACGGCAATAAAAAGGACAAATCATGATCTACATGATTTATGGTATGATTTATATATGTATTTATATATATCTGACGGAAGAAATTGATAAATATTCTGCGATTGTAATATTGCCTAGCGGTAGAGCCAATATCATATACTAAGCAAGCAAGCGCCCATCGGGTCATTCTCTATCACCAAAATTGTACCTTATTTTATATAACACTAGCCGTGCCCCGCGGCTTCGCCCGCTATTATCACGTTAAAAAGTAGCCTATGTGTTAATCCTAGGTATAATCTATGTACATTCCAAATTTTATCCAAATCCCTTCAGCCGTTAAAGCGTGAAGAGGGAACAAACATACTTACACACTTACACACAAACTTTCGGATTTATAATATTAGTAGGATTATACTGGAGTGCGCAGCTTTGAAATAAGCTTGGTCTAATCATAAAAAAACAGAAGCTATATACTTCAGAAATTAAAAGAAAATTGAGAATTATTATTGTATACTAACAGGCTGGTACTCGCGGCAGTTTTCTACCGACTTCACAAAATGGAGGAGGTACTCAAGTCGACTATATTTTTTTAAAGTGAAAACTTCTTTAACGGCTTTGTGCACTTTTTTTGGGATGGGTAAAAAATGTTAAACTCGCGTCAGGACGTGACCTGATCGAAAATTCGTAAGACGGAGGGAGAGTAGACCGCCGGCGTAATTATCTTTGGGAGTAAGTAATATCCCCCTCTCTTTCTACAGCGCGGCGAAAATGTATACCTGCTCCTACTGTTTACAACGTTAATCTTCAAGTTTTCACTTCTGCCGGCGCTCCCGGAGTGCAACCCGTTGTTTTTTTATATTTTTTCCGATTGGTCCCATTAAAATTTGATTAAGATTTTTTCAGTAGTTCTTGAAATATCGTCAATAATGCGTGTATAGTACATCTAATCTATAGTTCCGAAGATAAAGCAGTAATGTCGGTTTTTTTTAAGCTTTGCTTGCGTTTAATTATGTGTGAAATATTTTAATATTATTTCAAACTCGAAAATGGAGAACTTCGGTTATACATTTTAAATACCATGTTTTTAAATATTAAATAGAGTGTAGAGCTGCTGGACATTTGGTGACAGATTACCTAGTATTTACTAGTTCCATGCAGATTGCTTTCTTAATAGTTACTGAACGTTGAATGTGTTACTGTACCAAAAGTAAACGCCCATAAATAAACCTCAAATATTTTCATTTATAAGTTCATATATTACATCTAAAAAAAGGCAATTTCGGCAATAAATCATCGAGCCCAATTATTTGAATTCGATCACGTGGAGTGGCGGGTGCTATGTTTGCCGATGAAATTGAGTTTTTCGCTAAATAAAATCTGTTCATGTATTAATTAACTTAGGCACTCGACAAACATCGAGCGCGTCACAGACCCTCGGGTGTGTTATTTCACAAAATTGGCTTCATTTTTTACAGCTCTTTCCCTTATGAAGGGTGCGTTCATTTATGAAATAACGAGTCGACGTATGTGCGTGACAAACTGAAGTAATCTATCATTAAATACGGCGCAGTGACGTTCCCATTACACTTAATTAATTCGTTGAATTTAATGAATACACGAGCACACTGGAATCCGTGAGGGTATTTTCAATATTATAGTTTGTGGCTTGTAATGTCATATCATCATCATATCAGAGTTTTTTTTATTGCTACTTGGAAATAATGCATTTATGCTGAATATAAAATTAAGTAATAGTAAATAGATAGTTGATTTTTGATCAAGCGAAGTGAGATCTCAAAGTTGACTTGGGTCGTTCAGCACTTTGTCCGTCCGTCCGTCCGTCCGTCTGTCTGTCAGGGGCATCCAGTGTCTAAAACATATATAAGCGAATGACTTCAAATTCTCAATAAATATGTAAAACTGCAACCCAAAGCCAGAAATTACATTTAAAATTATGTAAATGAACATTTTACATAGCTCCCATGTAAGTGGGGAACAAAATATTTTTTATTTTTTTATCTACACTTGTGGGATATCATTAAAAAGAGCTTGATAAGTGGAGTACGAAACCGGTTAAAAAAATCTATATTGGAAAATAACGATTTGGTATGCCACTAAAGACACTGTTTTTAGATTTATGTTGTCCCAGGGTCTGTCTCAAAAACGGCTTCACACTGAGCGCTAAAAAGTTATGTATAATATCCGTTATATCCCGTACTTGAGTATAGAACAAAGACATAAGCCTAATAACCTCAAAAAATGTTCTCTTTGAGGCAAAATGTAAACGCGAGTTCGGCGCGAACGACTAGTTATATACTTCTTGTAAGTAGTAATATACTAAAAATGCTACAATCGGTGGCTTGATCGCTATTTTAGACCTTTGGATGAAGAGGATTATATTAAAACAGGATTATATCGGACAAAGTAGACATATTTCACCTTTAGGCTACATGTTAATTTTATGAAACATGTTTGTTAAGCATTTTAATGCAATGCTTTAGTTTTGAAGTTCAATAAAAAGCCTATATGTTTTCAGTGTAATAGAAATATACATATTACATACTCATAATTGTATATAGAGCATCAAAGAGTTGTTTTATTAATTATAGACTTTCGACCTTCCAGAATGTTGTATTATTTTCAAAAGATCTTTAATATTATAAAATATGCCTACAACTACACTCATCAATTGTAGTTCTCCACGAAAATGTTTTATGCAATTTGTAGGGTAGCCTCCCGCGATACAGGCAAGCCCTCGTGCAGGCACCATAAGTAACTATATAAATAAATATATATAAACTTTTTTACGCTCACTGCCCCACACTAAGTTCAGACTTGTGTCGTGGGTGCCGCAAATATTCATACCACACACGCAATCACAACCAGAACAAGAAACACAAATTATCCATGGGGAGAAAACTTCTGTTCGATACCCCTGCTTAGAAGGCGAATGCTCACACAACTTAGCCAACGGGCAGTTCAAATTTGTCAGCAGTTTATTTTCCATAACATATACAAATTAAAATCCTCTTGTTTAAAGATTTCCAAAACCTAGCCATAAACCGATAGCAGTCATGCTCTGCATAATTTAATTTCACATAGCATCACTGTCGTGCCTCCTCTGCAAGGAGACTGTCTAGACGTGACACAAAAATTAATAAAAGTTTTAACATACTGAGCAGTAAGGGACTTGACATACAAAGCGCCCTGTACGCGCGCCTCAGCCGCCGCTGCTTTAGTTTTCCGTGTCGAACTTGTCACTGTAGAAATAAACGCGCCTATCCGCTTAGTATATTTTGTTACACTAGATTCTATACAAAAATTTTGGCAGCGCGGAGGGAAGCATCGCAGGCGCGTGCCCAAGATAAGCATAAGCGTCAAGCATATTTCGTTGGTTGGGCGCCCGTACATTTTATCTTCACAGCGCCATGCGCGCGCGCCTGGGGCGCTTTGTATATCAAGTCCCTAAGAGTATCTATTACTTTTAATAGATATCCGGACAAAAATTCATCCATGGCTTTAATGAACTGTATTACTCAACACTCGAACTAGGCAAAACACACTGTGGTGGGGTAGCCGCTTCTACGAGTATCTGTTGTGTGCAGGTGCAACAGACAAAAGATACAATTTAAACTCCTAGTAGGTTTTTTTTTTTTTAATATTTTTTTTTTTATTTCATGAGTTATGATATATTTTTAATATATATTTGGCAGTTCTCATGTTTTATTTCTGCTTAGTTATTTATTATTTTGGGCCGCTGCTTTATGCAATAGGCATATTTATTTTTTAAAGGGAAAGTTACCAATAGCGTGTTACCATCTTCGACCACATCATCACTTACCATTAGGTGAGATAATGGTCCAATGCAAGCCTATAAGGGACAAAAAAATTACGAACCAAACAGAGCGTTCAAACATGAACTGACACAATAAAATATGATCATCAGCGTCATAGGCGGGGTAATTTGTAAAATACCAGGAAGATCTCATACTCTTATTCATGTGACTTTACGAATCAGATGTTATTCCATTCAAATTGAACTGCACCTTTTTTTAAAACAAACCGTATTACATCTCGCATTAAACTTTACACTTACGAGTACTAAGTTCAAAAACGCGATTTCGCGCACACAAACACACCCAGAACCAGAGGCACAAATGTCCCTTGGAAAGGAAAATTGTGCTTGCCAGGAATTGAACCCAGGACCCACGGCGTAGAGAGTAGATACTTCACTGCGCCTACTGGGTCGTCATTCGCTATATAATGGCCTCGATTCTGATGTCACACACTAAATTAAATTTAAACTATTCCTGTCTTTTACAAAATAGGAACACAAGACGGAGATAGCATACTGCTGTGCTGTCAAGTTAGTCAGAACTTAGATGTCTATGCAAGCTTAGTCGAGTATGTTATTGGTGTTGACTAAAAACACGCGCCTTTCTGCTTCTGCTGTTCATATTTTAATTGATAAACTAGCGTGACAGCACTAAAATGTATGATATCTCTGTCTTGTGTTTATATTTTGTAAGAGACAGGAATAGTTTCAATTTAATTTAGTGAGTGTACATCAGAATCGCTGGCCCAGTCCACAGAATAAATCCTACTAATATTATAAATGCGAATGTTTGTGTGTACCTAAGTGTGTTTTTTCCCTCTTCACACGTTAACGGCTGTACGTATTTAGATTAAATTTGGAATGTGCACAGCTTATACCTAGGATTGACACATAGGCTGCTTTTTAACTTGATAATAGCGGGTGAAGCCGCGGGGCACAGCTAGTAAAAGTATAAGCCAGACTGAGCCTTAAGAAGATACACACTAAACGGTGTCAATGGCTTCAGCATAAGGTCGTTTAAGAGATGCTGACACATCATAGCAATAACGAGCTCCGAGGCTGTCGATAATTGATTGAAAGCAAATTCGGCGAGTCACTCACATTGTTATTTATGTCTACGACCACTTGGATAAAATTGATTCATATTTGTAAATTAGTTTTTTGAAGTTTCTCAATTTTTTTCATATACAAATATATTATCCAATTTGTGTTAATCCTGTTTGGATTATTTAGCCTTGAGCTCTCTTCGACACGTGTTACTCCTTTACACGAAGCATCCGCAGAAGGTGTTGATTTGCCGAACGATGGAACTGGAGAAGAAATTATTTACAAAAAACTATGGTAAGCGCATATATACAATTCAATACAATAACTCTATATTGACACTAAAAGATAAATACAGCTTACAGAGAAACTTATAAATATCCGGTCTTATCGCTCTCTTTCAGACAACCTTTGGATGGAAATATAAACGAAAAGTAAAAATAAGGATGGTGCTGCGACAAAATGAATGAAAAAGATAAAAAAAATCTAACATTTTTAAAGTACATAAACAATTCATACCATTAATAATAACAGAATATCTAATTAAATTACATATACATAATTACGTTTGCATTGTTTCTACCTAATATAAATTGGGATTTTTTTAAAATAGATTACATAATATAAATAAATAATTGCATATAAGTACATATAATAATACATATTATTTAACATGTATAATTCAAATATTGGGTTGTGTTGGCGTATATACAAAAAAAAATGGTATAATCCAAAGTTAGAAAATATATATTGAAATCCATATTCACTAAACAATAATAAAAACACTCTCAATCAAGTCACCTATAAAACAAATAAAAAACTAAAAACATTGATTCAGCATTTTGGGAGCTATGATGACACGCTAACTCACACTAAAGTTACAACACCTCTCATTTCGTGTTGGAGTTAAACGAGTCACAATTTCCTGAGGTTCAGGTTGCGTCGTATAGAGGCTAAACACGTGTCGTGAAGAAAAGGGTTCAAAGTTTAATAATCAAAATATATATTATTATCATATCAGAAAATGTGTATTTGTGGCCAGTAACAAAGCTAAATCAATAAAGGAAGCTTATTTTCGAAGTTTCAGTGACCTCCGCGTCCTTTACAACAACGCGTTGAGGAGGGTGTTGGGACTGCCCCGATTCTGCAGCGCCTCGGGCATGTTTGCGGAGGCGCGCTCTGCAACTATGCGCAAGCGAGTTACGTCCTTGGTGCGCAGAGTTAGGGCCAGCTCCAATTCCATTCTGATGTTGAATGCTGGCAGATTAGACTGTCCCTTTCTTCAACATTGTTGCAACAGACATATAGCAGTACCTATACCGGACAGAATATATGACTGATTGATAACTTAGATTGTAGGACTATGACATAATTTTGACTTATATAGGTACATAATTATTATAATATTTTTAGGACAACAAAATCTGACATCAATGTTTTAATTGTTTTAGTATTTCATTATTATCTTTTTTTTATATCCGACATTATTTTTATTAATTAATTAAAACATATAATTTGTCTTTTAATTTTTATTTAAGGATTTAATTCATTTTGTTTTTGTTAAGGTATCAAAGAATCTAGTAAACAATACAAGCGAATAACTCCGAATTCAAAGAGAAAGTGAAAAGTATCGACCAAAGTGGCAAATTATTAAGGGGACATCCATACACGTATGCGGAGGGTATTATTTTTTCTGCACAGGAATTTTAAAGTTAGATCTCAAAAACGGCTTTATTTTTCAAGTTGCTACTGACGTAAATAAGATACAATATATCCTGTACCTACTTAAACAAAAAATACTTAAAACAAACAATTTATTTTAAGAAAAAAGTTATAAAGCAAATTTATAACCTCAGCTACAACATAGGTATATTAGGTAGTACTAACAACATAGGTATCCAACTAGTACTCATGAAAATGTTTAACATTTATTTGGTTTCATGCTTCTCGACATACCGTTACATTTTCTACAAATTATGACGTTTATTATATACAAAACTATTGTTATCTTTCTCAGTGCATGCATAACTACATTAACTCGTGCATGTCAGCCGGCTTATTTTCATTTGCACAAATAAAATTAGTCGCGGTAGCTCATGCTTCCGCTGCTTTTTGTAGTTTGAATGTTGTTTCAGATTATATTATTAAAATTATTTATATTTGCCGTGCTTGATGCGTAAAGATTCTGTCTTTTAAAAGACAATTCGTCCGTTTGTAACATTTAAAATTTTTCTTGGTTGAGCTGAAAAATTATATAAATAGCTACACCTAAACATTAATGATATGATATGAAATAAAATATTGGATATAAACATTTAAAGCGTATTTTATTTTTTTATTATTTATTTCATTTTATAACTTGTATCTTTCATTTATTATTATTATTATTTATTATTATTATTATGAGCCTATGGTGTCTCTCCACTGCTTGCGATCTTGTGCTACGGAAAAACCATTCCTTCAAATATAAGTCAAGGTCGTCTTGCCACCTCCTTTTGGGTTTGCCGCGGCGTCGTTTGTTTCGTGGGGTCCATAAAGTTATTGTTTTGGCCCATAGTTCGTCCGGCATACGACTGACGTGTCCAGCCCAGTCCCACTTCAGCTTACCTGCCTTATATGTCACGTCAGCGATTTGGGTTTTCATCTTTCATTTACTTATATTAATTGATATTGATAAGGTAAATTAATAATACTATTGTAATAATGTATCTTAGAAGATTACACTTAATTAGATTTTAGATACCATAAAATAAATTCACATTTCTAGTATAGAAATAAAATGCAATTCAATAAATATTTTAATTATTGCAATGGGATTTTTAAATAAAATAAAATTAGTTTTTTTTTAATTGATTATAATATTAAAGAAAATATTGGATATGATAATTAGGAAGGAAAATTTACTTATAAAATCAATTCACATTTCTACTATAGAACTAAAATGCAATCCCATAAATATCTTATTCAGATAATTGGATGGGAAATTTACGAAAAAATTAAATAATTTATGTATACTGTTAATAAATTACAAAAAACACTCTCTATCACATTTTATCTCACCATCAACGTAATACCAATATCACTTTTGACGTATATTGCAATTACATAACATTTTACGGTGTTGCTAAAAACTGTCATAAAAACTTCTACTGTCATCGTGCTATAAAATAATCGTAAAGTTCGGCTTCTTTCTTTTATCCCTAATAGTCTTTCACAACAATGAGAACAAAATGTCTGCCTTCCCGTGTTTACCTTATGTTTTCCTTGTTATTACTCAGGTGAGTAGGACTGTACTTTGTGTTTGGATTATGACAAAAGAAAAAGACATTTGAAGTGAGGCCGTGAAATTGGTGTTAATGGATATTGCGTTTGTATTGTTGCTACCTAATCTGAATTGGCCTTTTTTTTACCGACTTCCATAAAAAGGAGAAGGTACTCAAGTCGACTGTCTTCTCTCCACGTGAGCCGATTTCGAAAATTTTTATTTAAGTTTGAAAGATGTTGCTTTCTAATTGGTCCCATTAAAATTTGATTAAGATCTGATCAGTAGTTCTTGAAATATCGTCAATAATGCCTATTTTGTGGACTAATTTGACGATGTTCTCGTTTAACCGACTTCGAAAGTTACCTCACAACTTCTTTCGTTGTGAGCCGATTTTGATGATTATTTTTTTATTTGAAAGCTGGTGCTTTTCGTGTGGTCCCATTGAAAATTTGATCAAGATCTAATCATTCGTTTTTGAGTTATAGTCAATAATGCGTGTTTAATACATTAAATCTCATCAAGGCTCTGAAGATAAAGCGGTGAAGTCGGTTTTTTTAAGCTTTACTTGCGTTTAATTATTGAACTACTATGAAAACAGCCTTAGGCATTTTAATGTTTCTGTCATATAACTTATGAATTTCCACCTACTCTCGGTTTATTTCCTAAAATTATATATTCCGCCTTCTGATTCTTCTAAGCCGGTGAGCTTGTGAGGAATTTCCTTATCCTGTCGTGTCAGGCAGCGCATGTTCGTGACGCGTTAGTTAAAATTAATTTCTCATTTCTTTGCTGGTTTATTACGAGTAACTTGTTTTATATAGTCGAATGAGACTCATTGTGAATACAGCCCTCATTGCCATATCGTTCTTTACGTTTCTGATGGAATCTCAAATAAAAAAATGCACTTAATGGGAAAACATTTGGCCCCATGTATCAAATTTGTCAAGTATCAATGTATCAAGTGCGGCACGTAATTTTAAAAAGAACCATAAAATTTTAACGCGTCATCTATATTAAATATATAATTATTTTAACTGATTTGAAAAATGGAGGAGGTTGATTCAATTTCTTTTGTTTTGTATTTCAAAACTAAGCCGCAAAGAGTAGTCTTACTAAATTTAGTATTTAGTGGTTATTTTTTATGCCCGATAGGAAAGCATTTGACCACAAATTCACCTGATGAAAAGTGATGAATCGGCCGAAGATAGTAGCACTGGAGGTATGACAACCATATATAGATGACGTTTGACAGTTTGCCTTGTTTTAAGATGGTAAAACGGACAAGGTGGAATTAACTCGTGTAATTCCTGCGCACACTCTCTAAAATGTTAACGATAGAATGCCGATAGGCTCGCGACCTTACGTCCGTGACCAAGACCCTGCAATTTGGACTCGACTAGCTTATATACCCGCCAATGAGTCTTTTTGCTCGCCGGTCGATGTACTCAAGAGCTTCAAGCTGGTACTTAGCGGATCCATCCCTCAAGTGGCCGCAGTACTCCATACACCATCGGACTTAAGCTTGGTATAAATTAAGAAGCTGCCCCGGTGTGAAGTACTGCCTAATCTTTGTAAGGTCATCCAGTTTTTGAGGGTGTCACCAAACCGGAGAACGCGGGGACGCCCGAGCCCTCTCAAGAATATTCATCGGGTCCTCTCATCCGGAGGTCAACTGGCACAATGGCGCAATCCTAGGATTTTTCACTAGATGGCGGGTCAGCCTTTCATGAGTGTATAGCTCACTACAACCCCTACTATCTGCGGTCGGTCAGCGGAGAACCGCGCGATTCCGCTGCTTTCCGAGTTTGGTAACCCGATGCAGCGTTATTGTGTATGTCAATTCCAGTCTGAGCGAGCTTCACAACTAAACCCAGTCCTTCCTCGGAATGGCTAGCCCGGACATCATGATGGAACCCGAATCGCTTGGCATCATCACTTTGTCCTGGGGTTGGTACGTAAATCTCCCACCACTTATCTGGTAGCTCCTTTGGCGCTACCCAGGGGTCACGAGTAGGACATCGAGGGCTAAATCCTACTGACGTGAGCAACATGAACCTCAAAAAAATTGGTAGTAGGTAATATTTACTGTATATAGCCATTAAATTAACAGAAGCGTCTTTTATTTATTTTTTATCAAATAAATAATCTACTACTCACCAATATTATATTACAAAATGTAATTTCCGTAACCGCATTTCCCTATTTTTCTTCATTAAAATTATTAAATAAACAGCGTATAGCAGGGCCAGAAGGAAGCACGTATAATTGATCACGTCTTTATGCCGGCCCAGAAACGCCCGCCTACTGGGCGGCTGGGCGGCTGGGCGGCTGGCAGATTAAACTGATCTGTTATTATACCCTGGACAGGTTTCATTTTGTCTACCTCCGTGAAACGTGATGAAAAAACAGTGTAGTAAAACTAATTTGCTCAAGAAACTGGAAACAATTGTGTCGAGTGTTCCTAGAAAAACTTTTATCTCACCCACGTATTTTCGAGGTCATTTTTGATATTATTTTTGATAATATTTATTTATTTCCGGTTGTACTTACGTTATGGTTAATTTAATCGATAAAATTAACCGGTGTTCGAGCGATATAAATGCTCATCCTCTGGAACAAGCACTGTAACAGCAACGAATATGAATGCGACTCACGATAGTTTTAGTAATAATATATTGTAATTTTTAAACTTTCGCGATTCGAACACATAGTTTAGGTAATATCTCGGGACTTAATCGCGCTAAAAAACTATTTTTATTTATTTATTTATATTTATTATTATAATATATTTTTAATAATTTATGACCGTGGCACTTATATTTCTTTGTTTGGTAAACTTTTTAAAAAATCACAAGAAGGCAAACATAAATAAAGTCATCCTAAATAAAGACAAGACTTACCGACTGTTGTCTTTTAACCAACAACCGTGACCGGCAGCCGGTCAACCATTCAAGCACTGGTTGTCAATCAGCTACTGCGTCCACATGTTAAACGTTAGCGATATAAGTAGACTAGTTCCGTCACGAGTCACGTGTATGTTTATTACACTCTCGCAAATAAACAAAATGTATCACTTAACATCTTTTTTTTTTATGTAGTAACAGATATGAGTAAAAAACACGTCGTTTATATTCACCCAACTGCGCGATCCAAATGGGGGTAATGTATTTATCAGCATATGCATCTATGTATGTTTGTTCTTTTGTGGCTCCTTAGGGAAAATGCGTGAGCCAATTTTGATGATTATTTCGTTAAACGATTTGTCGGAATCGTCACTTCAGTGACAATCACACAATTGCTGAGTATATAATAATAAAAAGTATAGGACTTTTTTTCGCAGTCGTGTTTTTAAAATTTTTTGTTTATTGACTTGTTTCGTGTTGTCGTCAGGGTTTCTAACCACAGATCATACAACAATGATTCTTTATAACTTATTTACTTACGATTAATGTAGGTAATTCAATAGTAAGCATAAATACAAACTAACGAACCGTGAAATAGAGTACTCCTTACATTCGGTAGAAAATCAAACAGCTAACAGCCTGTAACAGGCAGAAGCCAAAGTAGCATCGATATACACTTGAATAGAGGAGTAAAGTGAAATCACAAAATCCTTTATTTTTACTTTGGTTCTACTATTGTTCATAAGGATAACCGCTGTAACAACACTTAGTGAAAATGTCAGCCCGCTGCCTATTACGATCCAGTTGCCATCTAGATGACAGTTTAAAGATCAGACAGAGCAGACTAGTTATACGGCCTCATTCGTACCCATTGGCAAACAAAAAATTCTATTTAGCTTTGGGTATCGGGTTCGATTTCCGGAGGGGCTACGAGTTTTCTCATCTCAGGAACATTTGTGTTTCTGGTTCTGGTTGTGTGTGTGTTATGAATGTTTCCGGTACCCAGTGCACAAGTCATCGAGCTTTATGTGAAGCTGCGAATGTAAAAGCGTTTATGTTGAAATAAACAAACGCTTTCACACTCGCAGCTACTTTATTGTATGTTATATATATTTTTAGAATGCAATTTATCTTGTGTGAAGTTTGATTTGTGATTCTGTACTTAATTGTGTGTTTACTTTGTTTCTTGGATGCCAAATAAATTTAATAAAAATATATCCTAAGTTACTCGGGGCATCAAGACTATTTCAACAATACCTAAATGTTGCAGTTTATTATTTTGTCCTATACGAGTAAGTTGCAAGCGGCTTAATTGTTTGATACATAAATACTCTACTAAAATCATATTTTAAATTAAAATTACAACAGCTAATATAAACAGAACGGCTATTTTAACTGCAAATAGACTTGTTTCACTGAGTATTATTTTAAGTCTCAAAATAATACAAACTTTACAAATTTCCAGTTTCATTAACTAGGGCGATGTGTGACCAGATCCGAGAGTCGAGTAGAGTAGTCTAGTTGACTTACTGGGTACCTACGGGCCAATTGCCTATATTTCCTAAAACTAAAAACTAAAACTACATACATCTATACAGCAAAGACTTAAGATATCAAATTTATAGGTAACAAGTATTCAAGCCCAACATGGAACTAACAAACGTAGACTTTCTGTGCGATTCCAAATCGCAGGATTATTCAGAAACCGGGTATCTATCGCCTTTTTGATCCACGGCAAAACGTTCGGACAATAGGGAGTCACTTGATGCCGTGAGTTGGCGAAAGCAGTTAGTCATTAATTACTCGACCTAAAGGTTCAAACACAATGCAACTACGGGCCAAAAGTTATTAGGGTCAGATTAACCTGAAACCCTTTCTGAGCAAAACTATGTGGAAAATATTGGGTAGGCTAAAGTTAAGCGGCGTTTTATAAGGGAGGGAAATCCCGTTAATGATTATACAAATTATGATACTGGTGTGTGATGCTGGCATAGTGTTTAAATAAATATTTTGCTTTGGGACCGTATGTTAGGATTTGTTTAAGAAGAAAACTGTGAAACTTCCCATTGTTTACCGTAATTGTCTTCTTCTTGATCGCAGAAGTTCTGGCGATGTATATATCTGCTTCGATTGGTCGCATTGCGGAAACACTCTATTATGGAGTTAAGTAGATCAGCAGCACATTGGCCGCATGTCCAAAATGTTGTATACATACGAATGTTTCATATTAATATAAAATTGTTCCCCGCGGTTTCGCTTGCATACATTAGAAAGGTCACACAAACTCCAGGTCTTCGCCAACCGATGTCTTCGCCGATTACTTGGGATTTACTGGCCTAACAAAATTTCAAACGACCACCTATGGGAACGTTGCAATGAAATCCCGATCGACCAGCAAATCAAGCGCCGTAAATGGAACTGGATAGGACACACTCTCCGAAGGGATAATGACCACATACCGAGGCAAGCCCTAGACTGGAATCCCCAAGGAAAATGAAAGCGTGGTCGTCCTAAGCAGAGTTGGCGGCGAACCATCATTGCAGAAGCAGAGGTCATCGGGAAGTCTTCGGGAGCGAAATTAAACGAGAAGCTCAAGACCGAACGAGACCCCATCTAGGGGACACAGGAACATAAAGATTATAAAGATGAAACAGGCGTTAACAAAACACTTTCAAAATATTGCTTAAGGAAACACCCACTACAAAACAGATTATTAAGAAACTTTAGGAAACTATGTTTTCTCTACGGTAAGTCCTATTAATAATTATATCCTGCTCCTTCGATCCGAAATTAGAATCCACAGATATGTAAGGCGTACCTAATTAGGGTGTAGGGTGGACAGGACTGTGTTTATATGGTAGTAAGGAGTAGGCGTATCAGTACATAAACACAAGTTACACCGGTTATTACCGGTTAAAACCGCTTTGGAACAATCTGGCCACTAGTAAACTTACTAATTAGATTCCCTCACTAATCGATAAACCTACCAGAGTGGACCCTCACGATTTCTAACAAATTTAATAAATAAACTGTACCGATACCGTACGAAACTAAAATTGCTTTTAGGCGGAGCCGATAGTTATGGTTTAACTTCGGGTCTTGGCGATATAAACATAAACGCTTTCACACTCACAGCCTCACACTAAGTTCAATGACTTGTGTCATGGGTGCCGTAAACATTCACATCACACACACAATCACAACCAGAACCAAAAACATTTTGCGGTCATTTTCCTTGGGGAGAAAACTTGTGATCCCGCTAGGAATGGAAACCGATACCCTATGCTTTGAAGGTGAACGCTCACCCAACTCAGCCAACGGGCAGTTTAATTAGTCGACAGTGCTAGTTCTGATGGCTTCCTTCAAGTAAACCAAACATTACAAATACATACCTAATATAAACGTACTGGTAAAAATCATAATCTTCTTTTTTTCTTCGCCATAATCGGGTAAAAACACAGTGGCATTCGGGACTTTTTTATGTCTTTAGTGGCACTTCAGTTGTTGTAGGCAGACGCTTACCATCAGTCGAAACATTAATTAAAGAGGACTTACATTAACTAATTTGTCATCATCATCCACATCATGAACGCAAGCGAAGACGCGGGACATGAGGTTGAATATACAGCTTCTTTTTTCCTACCGACTTCACAAAAAAGGAGGAGGTAGTCAAGTCGACTGTCTATTTTGTTTTTTTTTTGTGTGTTACCTCATATTTTCTTAACTTAACCGATTTTGTGTTTTTTTTGTTTAAATGATGTTGCTTTCCAATTAGTCCCATTTAAATTTGATCAAGATCTGATCAGTAGTTCTTGAAATATCGACGGTAATGCGTTTTTAGTACATCTAATTTGACCAAAGTTCCGAAGATAAAGCGGTGAAGTCGGTTTTTTAAACTTTGCTTGCGTTTAATCAAGTAATAATACATTTCAAGTGTATTATTATTATATTTCATATTAAAAGTCACGAGTCACAGTCAAAGTCAAATAAAAGGTCCAGTCATAGTTAACTCCTGCCTAGTAAAGTGGTAGAAATTTTACTAGAACTTCTATTGGAGTGAAGGCGAAAATAACGTTTTTCAACTCTGTATGATTTACCTACACTTATGCACGTTTACTAAGTATTAACGGTTGATAATCCACCATTATAACACATTAACACTCGAAGTATCACAAGTCTTGGAAAATTATACAATATCAACAACTCCACACAGCTTCTTTATTATTATTACGGAATATATAAAATTTAAAAACCGATTAAAACCAGTTATTCCACGAAAGAATCATAAAAGCTTTTCCGGAACAAATGCCAGTAAACTGAATTAACTTTCAATAATTCCATTATAAGGCCATTACTATCGAATTATAGAGCCACTCACACAGTAAAACACTCACAAACGCTCGCTTCAGTAATAATATGGAGCCATTTACATAGGAGAGTTAATTTAAATTTATTTTATTATTATTCCGCGAGAGTAGCTCATTTGATGCAGCGGTGATAAGAGTTTGGGATGAATTTTCAGAAATAAAATTATAATAATTCTAATGTATGTAAAATGTGTTACTTAATGTGTTTTTTGGTAAATAAATAAATAAATAAATAAATAAATATCCAAATAATTTAAAACATCACGAACGACATACATTAAAATGTATGAATGTAATTAAAAGCTTCGTGGCCTTTTTAGCATTTAAATAATTGTTTGATTTATAATTTTAGTAAAAATTACAATTACACTAATATTATGAAGGTGAAAAATTGTGAGCGTGTTTGAATGTGTGTTACTTCTTCACGCCCAAATTGCTGGATCAATTTTGATGAAATTTGGTATGGAGGTAGCTGACACCCTGGATTAACATATGGGTTACTTGTTGTCCCCAGCCCGGGACAGGTAAAACCGCAAGGCGCAGCTGGTAACATTATAAATCCTAAAGATTGTGTGTGTTTGTTACTTGTTATCGCTGCAACTGATGACCTGGTTTTGATAAAAATGTATTATGTACACAGTTTACACACATAAATATTTTACTTGATTAATACGGGAAGAGCCACCGGGCATAGCTAGTTCATTATAGTGCAGAGACTTAATTACCTTTATAGTATTTAATCTCATCAATACGAGAGAAGACGTGTAAAGAAGAGGGTAGATTGATAATATTAAGTCTAATCGTAATCAAAACCCACACGCAAGCATTTAAGGAAGTGATACCAGAATTTTATCTAAAACGTGTTGCCGTAAGTTTTCAGCAATGAGCTGTTGATATTTGAGTTCTTAAATTTATAGAATCTTAATGCAACTTTCTACAAGAAAGAGTTCATCTAACAACTCTTTCTCGTCTTCGTTCAAGCAAAGTATTACTTACAAATAAACTGTACGATTCTACGACCAATTGTGGGTAGTTAGATACAACACTCGCCGTTTCGGACACCCGCATTCTCTAGTTTTCGAGAAAACCGTTGTTCGTCGTTGTCGACGTTACGGCCAAGTCACTTCGGCGTAACGTCTAGGTAAACAAAATGTTTCAGATGAACTTTTAAATGTACATAGCTTGTTTTTAAATTTTATACCTATTTTGTCCCGGGATCTATCTCAAAAACGGCTTACACGACAAATTAACGGAGACAAATTCTCTGGTTCTATAACTTTTGAGTTATTTTTTATAAATAACTAAAAAATATCTTGCTTTTTAAAACTTTATTTTCATAATAGACAATCTGTCTCTACATTGACTATATGTAAAAAATATAGTATCTTCATTTATTCATACCCAAAGGTTATGTAATCACTCCGTTATATTAACACCTAATTATTACTTAAAAGACGGTGTTTTTTTTTTTTTTTTCATATTATGAAAATGAAATACGGTATAATTTTTATCCACCAAAAGGCGTCGTTCAAGATTATGTTTCATGTGGTAATAAAAAACTAGGACCATTTAAAAATGTGGGAGCAATCTCTAATATCGACAATTCTGCACAAAGCTAAACATCATACTTCTGGAGATAAAAGCCAACATGACATCAGATACGTTACATTATCGCTCTGAAATAACATCCCGATCTCAGTCGAACGCGAATTAAATTAATAACTCGCACATAAATATCTTCATGTTACAAACGAATCGACATTTATTTCGCTTGGAGCTATTGAAGTCGGCTTTCAACGTTTCAACGAGGCAGCGTGGAGACGTTGATAAATCCCGCACATCTGTCAAATGTAAGAATTTACGGTGCTACAATGCTAGATGTCGGCGCTAAAGAACTTGAACTGTGTAACGACTGTTTATGTTAATGGTGAAGTAATCATTGCTTGCAGAAGCACATTTTTTTATCCTGATAGATAGCATTTGACCACCATCTCAATCAAGCGATGATGCCGCCGAACCGTATTTTAACTTAGTGCAGAGAACATTTAATTTCATTATATCAACGGGAACTGGATCAGAATTAACTTAGAAGATTTTGACCCTTTAAAAGATATACGAAGCAATCTATATATATAAATATATATAACTCAAAGGTGACTGACTGACATAGTGATCTATCAACGCACAGCCCAAACCACTGGACGGATTGGGCTGAAATTTGGCATGCAGGTAGATGTTATGACGCAGGCATCCGCTAAGAAAGGATTTTGATTAATTCTACCCCCAAGGGGATAAAATAGGGGATGAAAGTTTGTTGTACTTCTTAACGCGAGCGAAGCCGCGGGCAAAAGCTAGTTCATATAAGGTTTGATAATTTAAACGTAAGCAAAGCTTAAAAAAACCGACTTCACCGCTTATGTTTTGGTTTTGGCTTGAACGATTTCGATAAAATTATATGGGACCATCTCTGAAGTTTAATCTACCAAACAGAAACAGAGTTTTGTGAATGGGTCCACAAATGGGGTAGAAATCGGCGAACATACATAAAAAACAAAAATACATAGAGTGGAACATTGTACCTCCTCCTTTTTTGAAGTCGGTAAAAAGGGGGAATTTGAACTTAGATCCACTTTTTCAAAGGCCTCGTATAAAAACCGTGCAGGTACTCGTCAGTATTTAGTAAAAAATTCAACAATTAGTACTTGCACCTGTGCTTTATTTCAATAACTCACTTATA
This sequence comes from Lomographa bimaculata, assembly GCA_948107665.1. Lineage (NCBI taxonomy): Eukaryota > Metazoa > Arthropoda > Insecta > Lepidoptera > Geometridae > Lomographa > Lomographa bimaculata. The sequence continues at coordinate 7,394,198 of OX403592.1, forward strand.
ACATTAAAATACAACATTTGATTTGCCCGTTGCCCGCTGGCATAATTGGTTGCGCGGGTAGTAGCAGCGGGTATCGGGCTCGATTCCCAGTAGTAACACAATTTCTCCCCAGTGGAACCTGTGTGTTCTGTTTCTAGGTGTATTTGTGAATGTGAATTGATTGAATTTAATGTTAAAAAAAATTTAACGACATCGAATTTGGTGTGATGTTATTGTTGTTTATGTTTATTTAGTGGGGCCACTCTGCACTCTACTAAACTTTAAATTTCATTTCAACAACACGTCACTCTAAATTCATAGATGCAATCCACCGTACACATAAACTTCCACCCCGTATACGTAACTTCATTCCCTCACTTAAGGTAACAACAGTTAACCTACAGGAAAGCTTCTCTAATGAAAAAGCACCTGAAGTAGTGCTCGGAACTAAGAATTTATTGCCAGCACTTAGCAGCCCCAACTAACATACGTTTTAAGTCAGAGATACCAAAGTAACTACTTAAAACACACACAACACATCCCTCTTTTATTTCCCGACCGGTCGTAAATCGTTAAAACACGGCTCAAATATGTATCCCTCAGATTTGTGTACGCAAAATAAGATATGACTTAAAGATAAAGCTTAACTCGGGGAATTCTCTTCGAGATTCAAAGTAGGAGGCATTTTACTCTCAAAAGAAAATTCAGTAGGGAAACGTAATAAGTCAACGGCGTTGCTACAGCGGTGATTCGGAAATCAATTTGAATAATATATACCGTATACTCGAGTTTAAAATCAGGCGAGTAAGAGATTGTGAGATAAATTTGTCTGGATTTTATCCGGTGGGTATTCTCGACGCCCTGCGATGCAAACGTCACCGTCCAGTGTCTGCCGCAGACATAAAATGCACGCCGAGTTGCGGAGGATTGTACTTGCAAATGTAATGTAGACATTTCTCAAAACAATGCCTGCAGGGAATAGAAAAAAAGAAAACTAGAACTAGACGTAAAATGTGACTTTCTTTATGCTGATTTGAAATATTTCATATTCAAATTCATTTATTGAAATCTATGATAGTAAAATACAGGTGTTTTTAGAAATACAGGTAGACCTGTGATAAATTCTGTGGGGCACAGCAAAATTTTAAGATAGGACTGCTAGGTTTTATTTAGAAATATATAGTTAGTAGGTACATAAATAAAAACCAGACATAATTATGTAATTGTAGCTAAGTTGTATATATTAATTTAGTTTTATAATATTCGGTTTAATATTATCTCTGGACTATTTATTATTACTATAAGATTGATGTAAACAATTTTTTATATTTATAAGTATAAATAATGATATAAGTACCTTCTAGGCAAGCATGCTAAATCTTCAGCATCATCATTTTCCATCAGATGAGGTTGTGGTGAAAACTTGCCTGTCGCTAAAATTAATTTTCACACAAGACTCATACCGTTTAAAGGAAAATAACATTGGAGTTCCACTACTTCGTTTCGTTTCGTAAGGACCTCAAGTAAATAGGTCAACCATGAATCGATGAAGTTAAAAAATTACAATGCTGTTGCAACAACAACAACCCAAATCAAAAAGTATCTGCTCTCCAGTCTGAACCCATTAATTCTCCAATAACAACTTAATGCGCGGTGCACTCCTGTATCCGAAAATGAACCAGACTATGCTCTAAACAATAATTACTTAGTTTACTCCTACATCTCCCGATTGTAAACTATAGTTGGATCAAAACAACGTGGTTAAGTGCCACTTAATGTCGAGTTATGATAATACACCTATCTTCTATATCTATCTTATAAATTTTACCTTACATATTTTATTTGACTTCCTTTGATTGTACCTATAATTGCGTGAATTTCTTTGCAATTTATAATTTGTAACCTATTTTTTTAAAACGTTTTTGCTTTCGATTGTAAATATGGCATACATATTTATACAAGGTCGCTTTGAATTAGCGCTCCATACTCCACAAAGGGGTAGGGTATCGACAATGCAACACAAAAAAATAAATAAAAAACAAACTTTTTTTTTTGATAAGTTTGTAAAGAGCTGACCTACGTTTAAACCCAATTATCCAACACGTAAACTCAAAAATAAAAAACAGTTAGCGTGTCCTTCGTTTCTACGCCGCGGGTACCGGGTTCGATTCCGACCAAGAGCACAATTATGTTAAGTAATGAAATAAGTCTGTCTGTATGTTTCTACAGATATCTGTTAGCTCAGTCGGCAAGTCTTTGATTTCTACGCCGTGGGTAGCGAATAGAATAGAATAGAATTCGATTCCCGCCACGAACACAGTATTCCTCCTCAAAGGAATTTCGTGTTTCTTATTCTAAGTGTGACTCGGCTGTCAATGTGACTCGGCAGTTCGTAGGTTATGAATGACCATGTCTCTTCGAACTTAGTGTAGGTAATGCTGTGAGTGTAAAAGTGTTTGATTTGTTTTGTTTTGAAAAAAACTGATTACGTCTTGTTCACTTATTGAAATTGGTCATTGAAAGCGCAAATTACATAAATACTAGGCTCGACTACACGCAGACGGGCATTGCCCCAACACTCGCCCCGACGCGCACGCATTGATGATAGTGGTGCCGCGCAGCGTCACCTAACAATAACAGATGTTTTAGTTGTATTGTTATTTATTTTCGTGTTGGATAATTACGATATTATGTTTGATAAGTGGAAACACCTGATTACAGTTTTTTTGAAGTATTGTGAACACCTAATCGATCAATGGGACATTACTAGTAATAAGCGTGAATGCTAAATGACATTTTGTAGTATTTAATTTATAAGAGTGACATTGTAATTTTTAATTTATAGTTTGTAATATATATATTTTTTTATTAATGATACATATGTGAGTTAAATGTAGCTGGTGCAAACCGTTTTTATCTCAATAAATAAATAAATAAAATAATTGGTTGTAATCGTAGCTCGGCACTTTACAAACTAATTAAAAAAAAATTAAGTTTTTTTTAATATATTTTTTGTGTTGCATTATCGATACCCGATCCCCCTATGAAGTATGAGCGCTAATTCAAAGTAACCTTGTATATTGTTATCTTACTTGGGCTTGTTAATGGTACGGCACTTAACAATACTCGCCCGGCTAGCCACTACCATAGATCCTAGTTCCTTGCCCTAAAGCATAAAATCTGACACTTATATTACAGCAATTCGGCAAATATAAAAAAACACACCATGGCCGCATGGCCCCAATCTTTCTCACTTAGATGGCCGGCATTCCATCATTAGAATCGAGATTAAAAAATAAATAATCTTCAAAAGAAAAGTTAATTCCTCTAATACTGTAATCCCCTTCGGACTTTTTACGTTGCAATGGCTTTCACTGAAGTCTGTGGCGAATGAACTGGGAAACTTTGTGCATCCCACCGCCCTAGAGACTTGACTAATACTAAATACGTTTTTGTAACTTCGCCGACGTAATGCAATCTGCTTATATTAGACGTTGTTAAAGTCAGGAACTTTAAGTAAACTGAAAACTGAATATTAGCTTGAAGACTTGTTCGAAACTGTATAATACTCAACGAATGTATTCCGAGGTGATGTAACTTTGTTACAAGTTTGTTTCGTCTAAATATTCGCCCAGATTTTTCGTTGGTTCAAATACTATTCATAAGCGTCTTACAAAATAAAAATTGAATTTGTGATACGTTTCTCTGTTTTAAAATATATATTCAGATGTGTTAAAAACAAAGCGGTCTGCTTTGTATTGAAATGCTCGCAAAATTGAACATGTTAATGTACTAAAAATTCAAAAGACCCGGCTGCGAAAAATGTGAACCAACTTTTTATGTAATCCCTTTTTAATTTTGATACCCTGCTCAATAGGTTTGTTTATTTTTTTTTTATTAACGTATTACTATTACCAAAAATCTGCCACTTCGTTTTAACCTAAGGAGACTTGCATTTTAAGACGAATATACCAAAACTGTCCAAATCCATCCAGCCATTAACTTAGGGTATGGCTATGAGTGTGATAGCATTTAAAAAAAAGTGTTACATACTATATTTTTTTTAACTATATGTATTATACTATACTTCAAGAATTACGACAACATGTAAAATAGGTTCCTACTCGTAATTATTACCCGGTCAAAGTGGAACTCCCAATAGATCGATGTGCGGTATTTCTCCAGAGAGTGACAGAAGTGACATCTCTAACCGCGGCTCTTTGAAGCGTGTTGGTGCGCACGTGACATAGCCACCCTTAGTTTCTACTCTACTCTTGAGAATTGGCTCTGGGGAAGCCCATTTATGCAGGGTAATGTATGAAATACCAGAAAGCTCTTAAGCCCAAATTCTTTTTCAAATCCTTAGCTTATTTAGTTGTACAGTCTGCTGCATTAACATGTAGACCTTTTTAATTTTTCAATGTTATGTTACATAAAATCTAAATAGAATTTGTGCACTTGAGATGATTCCAAAACATCACAACAGTAAGATATCATTGTTAATTTAAAGTCATGCTTGTGCAAATTCTGTTTGATAAGTAGTAGATTCATTTGAAAATAGGAAAATGTTTGCATGTTAATGCAGCAGTCTGTACGACTTCTAGAAAGAAGTAATAAAAATAAAACATTCAGAAGAATGCTTTATTTCTATTAATAATTAGGATTTTTTTTATACTCTATAGGCAAGCATTTGACCACTAACTCACCTGATGGAAAGTGATGATGCGGCCGAAGATGTAGCACGCTCGCCTAGAAGATACCTATTCACTCTTGACTTGAAGACTCCCAGATTATTCCGTTCAGGGAACAAAGACGCGGGCAATGAAAACCAATCCTTCGCAGTAAGGATGACAAGTGTAGAAGCAAAACGCTTTGAGCGAACCGGAGGAATGTCTACCATAAATGGATGACGTTTGCTAGTTTGTCTTGTTGTTATGATGTATTCTAAACAATCTGTAATTAATCGTTGTTTATAACCTGTCCCGCAAAGAACGACATCGCCGCGCCTCGTACTCTTATATCTTGCAATGCTTGTCCTATCCAGTGGATTGTTAATCGATGATTACAGTTCCTCATTAACCTTAAAATTTGCATTATTATTTATATATTATTACAGATCACAAAACTTGCTAAATACATACAGGATGTATATGCACGCCAACTCCAATTGACACTTGGCACCTGAAACATACCAGCGAGAATAAAAATTATTTGAAAGTCTTAAAATAGAATTTGTATTAGTCGAAATACGTTGGTTTTGGTGGAATCTTTCCAACAATTGAGGTTGGAAAGATGTCCCAAGTGTCCTCTAGTATACATTTGCAAATTATTCTGTTTATCTGGTATAGTATGTGCCATGAGAATTTGAATACGTTACTGATAAAATTAAATCATGTTATTCCTACATCCTTCTGCGTGATTTATAATTATTCTGAACTAATAATTTAAACGCAAGTAAGGCTTAAAAACCCTTGATCAGATAAATGAATTAAATACGTTTTCTATAAGTAAACTCTTAAAAAGGTTAGATCTTGATCAAATTTAAATGAGACCACATGGGAAGCACCAGCTTTCATTCATTGAAATAGGTTCACCTACAAAAAAGTTCTGAGGTAACTCACATAAAAAATACAGAAAACCTCCTACTTTTTTGAAGTCGGTTAAAACTCAACTTCTATGATAAACTAAAAACCAGTTTGTAGGACCAGTTTGTAGCTCAATCAAATATAAATATAATTGCTTAAATCGGCCATGAAACCCGAGTATTAGTATACCCAATAGTTTTATAAATACACTAGCGGACCCGTTAAAAAAGTTAATTAATTAAAAAATGTTAAAATCGAATTGTAAATGTAACCATTCTGGAATCTACCTAAAAACATGCAAAAAATTCGTCATCATCTAAATCGGTCTAGCCGTTTAGGTGGAGCTCAGTCACATACACACGTACAGAAAAATTAACGCTACGTACATATTCTGGAATCGAATTCTTTTTTATGTAAGTTATAAATATCTACTTGCCAAGTAGGTACAACTTTCTGTTTATACCGAAGAATACTTATTCTTTGATAGAGACAGGAATGAGACAGGCTTACATTGCACAACACAACCGGTCCAAGGAACAAATAAAATGTATAACTTTTCAGTTCTGTCCCTAAAGAAGAATTGGTGCCAATTTTTACGTCTCCTCTATTATAACTATAGTACAATACATTGATATGAAGTATGTGTTTCAGAGGGCAAGTTAAGCTATCGGTCCCGGTTAGTCGTATGACAACAGTTAAAAAACTGTATTGGATGCCTTAAAGCGAACCAAATATTTTACGCAGCCAAAGCTTAAAATAAAAATCCGACTTCACACTTCACAGCTTTATTTTTGGAACCCTTGATCAGATTAAATGAATTCAATACGCATTATTAAGGATACCTCAAAAAATTGTAAGATCTTGATCAAATTTAATCGGAACCACATAAGAAGCACCAGCGTAAAAAAATTAACCAAAATCGGTTCACTTAGAAAAAAGTTCTGAGGTATACATAAAAAAAAAACAGCAGAATTGAGAACCTTCTCCGTTTTTTGAAGTCGATTAAAAGAACTGGGCAGTTTTTAATCAACTTACAAAACGGAAAAGGTTCTCAATTCGACAGTTTTTTTTCCATACAACTAACATGGCAAGAAATTATCCAAGGATTCAGATAATGCTATAGTCTTGTATCATTAATTAGAAAGATAAGTCTCTACCTAAACTTAGCAAGCCATTGGCTAAATGGCATACAAATGTTTTCACAGAGGTTAACAAGTACCAATCGATATATTTCGGGACATTTCTCTAGGGACGGTGACAGTTATGACAACTCGATCGCGACCTGTGGAGCGTGCCGCCACGACTCACGGCACGTGTCACAAACAGTTGACGGTTTAGATGAATACTTCGGCACTATATTTAGGCACTATATTTGTGACATAAGAAATAATAAATATGTGTGATGAGGGGCTTAATGCTCTTCATTACACATACATGTATGTGACAGTATTCCGTTTTAGTATTAGAAATATGTTCATGATTACTCGATTGTCATAATTTTATAGTACGCTTGTATTTTGACAGATAGGGTACCCTCCTGTCGTTGATTTTGTCTTAAAAACTTCAATAATTTCTTATAAGATTGCGTTGAAATTCTGATCCGCAACCTTTTTGTGTGACAAAAAACGGTGGTGGTAAACACTGTGATAATTAATTGAAATGTTTCCCTGCATTATAAAAGTTTCATTTCTATCGTGTGTCTATAAGACACATCCTGTTTTTTATTTGTCAGTGTTGTTTGTTGTTTAATATCATATTACGTTGTTATATCATACAGTCAAAATAAGTAGGTAGGTTCGTGCAGCTGACATTTGATGTATATGTGGGACATTTATCGCGGAACACTGACAGTTAAGACAACACACTATTCGTCTTTTCAGTATTGTAGAAGTAATTTTCTTTTGAGTAGAATGTAATTGTGTGAATACTCATACAATTACATTTCAACGAACTGCCCGTTGGCTTAGTTAGGTATCGGGTTAGATTCCCGGCGGAAACACAAGTTTTTTCCCCAAGGAAAATTTGTGTTTCTGGTTCTATTAGTGTGTTATGTGAATGTTTCCGGCTCCCAAGACACAATTCATCGAACTCAGTGTAGGTGTAAAATAATTTTGTTTAATAATAATTATATAAAATATTATGCGCTGGAGACGGAGATCTACCATATTACACCTATGTACAACTTTTTTTATACTAGTTAGGCAAGTATTAGTCCGCTACTTATCGTATCTTAAAAAATATAGCTACTTAATTAAAGCGGGCAGGGTACTTCAGTATAAGTATTTTACGCGTAACCTGCAAGAGCTGCAAAATACAACCAAACCACTTTAATCTAACAGCCTTGTTGAAGCTCGTAGTTGAAGCATCGTCAAAAGCTCTAATCCATAAGACAAAGTGACAGTATAAAAAATGTGTGCAGAAACGTGTTGGTGATTTATTGCGGCGCATCCCACTCAGACATTCGATATATTTCTGCGATCCTATTCTGTACGTGCGGCACGTTATCCACCTTCGCGGTGCAAGCCCGGAGTTCCGCAGGAACTGGTTTAGGTGAGGAGCTAATGGATGATAATTACACGTCTACTTCTAAGTTGTTGGTACCAGGTTAGATTTCTTGAAGTAATGCATTGTTACTCTCCAAATAAAAATTGTTTCATATTTAAATTAAAATTGTATTTCGGTTACATTCGGTAGGACAAAATCATAAAAATAATATTATGATTTATAGGAAATTAGCTAACTTATTTATAATTACTAACAACAACTGAAAATAAACTTTTATATTAGATAACTTTCTAACAATTCGTAAAATGTTCATTTATATATCTTTTAAAAGGTCATAGATATATCGTTACGTTTGTTGCATATTACAAAAGTAAATAGATTTTTTTTGGTGTGACTTGTATTTTGTTAGAAAATTTCTTTCAATACCGTTTAATGACTAGGACAGAGCGAGTCAGTCTTACAAACTTTTGCAGCTGATCAGGATAAAAATAGCCTAGGTATGTGTTAATCATGGGTATATTTTCTAAATTTCATTCAAATCCGTTCAGCGTTTAGTCGCACAATGTCAAATTCACAAAATGTACAGTTGTCGCAAAATGTCCAATTCCTGAAATTTCCTATTCGCAAAATACGCGGCATGTCCATTCCGCGGAATGTCCGATACGTGGAATGTCCAATACGCGGAACGTCCAATTCGTAGAATGTCCAACATCCGTTCAGCTGTTACAGCGTGAAGAAATAACAAATGTACCTACACATTTACGCGCAAACTTTCGTATTTATAATTTTTATGTTTAAATATTATATACGGCCTTAAAACACGTAAAAAAATGTCGACTTACTTTTTGTCGACTAGTTGTCCTTCATCAGGATGAATAAGACGCGTTTCATTTTTGACAAAACATCAATTAACCAAAAAAAAGTTTCATATCTAGAAAACGTCATTTACCAAAAAATAACGAGCGAAGCTCGGTCATCCAGGTGCTAATTTATGTGATAAATAAGTCGGTTTAGTCATTTTAATGAGTAGTAACAAAATGTGGCAGCATCTCTCGCCTTTTTGTTTGCCGGTCTCGGTGCAATACCGGGATTATCCAGGATTCTGCAACTTGCGTTACACTCTTTTTGTTAGGTAGAATAACGTATCGATTACACGGGAATTAAATGGTACAAACATCTTACTTGAAACTTTGCTGTTCTTATGGGATTTTATTACAAAGAAATGTTTACGGGGAAGTACCTCGTATTGAAAGGAATTGGAGCTGGGTATTGCTTTCTGGAATTTGATATATATTTACCTACTTTTAGCTACCTTTTAGTTCTGTTTTCTCTTCACACACTCTTCAATTGTTTTTAGTGTTTCATGTTGGTATAACGATAATTATTACCTACAATATATATATATATATATATATATATATATATATATATATATATATATATATATAAATGAATTCCGTCCGTTTGTCCTACTACTCAAGAATTGCTGGACCGATTTGGCCAATTTGATCTTGAAATATTTTAGAAGTCCAAGGGAACCTCCCTAAAAGGTGAGAAAACACAAATAAATTGCAAGGCTAGAGTAGTCAAAACAACTATTTCATTTTCCCGTACATACTGTACCTGTCAAAGATTAGATTTTTTTTTATTTTGTCTTCGCAATCTTGTGCATTTAGCCAATGTCAAGTGATAATATATTTCAAGTGTATTTTATATTAAGAGTACTACTAGTCACAGTCACAGTTAAAGTCAAGTAAAAGAGTCAAGGTACAATTACAGTCAAGTCATGTCCTAGTAAAGTGATAGAATGACTTGCCTATACTTATGCACGTTTACTTAGTATTAACGGTTATTAATCCACCATTAATATTACTCATTTACACTCGAAGAATCACAGATATTGGAAAATTATACAAAATCGACGACGCCATTTTTTCCCTTTCGCGGCAAAACTCCAAAATTAATTTCTGATCGCATTATAAATATTTGACCACAGACAAATGTGACATTTATGTTTTTTGTCAAAGTTCAGACAACTTTTATTGGCGGTACGAAGTTCGCCGGGTAAGCTAGTTGTGTAATAAAAATAATTCTGAGGTAATTTTTAAAGGCTTGTGTTTAAACACCGCCCAAAAAAGTACCTATTTTTCTACCAAAAAAATTCTAAACGGTTACCAAAACGGATAAATGGTCACCAAATTACGTTGAATAAATGGTCACCAAATTACATTTCCTAAAATATTATGAAATAAATCCGTTATTTCGTATTATAAATATTTTAGTATTAATTATTTAAAAAAACATACCTTAACCTACTGTTATCCGAATCGGTTCTGTCACAGGAAATTTTATTTTAGGAAACGTTATTTGGTGACCATTTATCCATTTTGGTATCCGCTTAGAATTTTTGAGGCCGTTTAATTATACCCATTTTTAAACAGAGAAGCTATTGTAATCTTTGTCAATGTGTCTATGTTAATCGAGACACTTTCCTAGTTTGGGCTCATAGTAACTATTTGTAATCCCAAACGCAAGCACAGTGTTTGTGACGTTTAATGTGGGTATATTTGTGTTTGTACGTGACGTCATAGTTTCCATTGCAAACGGCTGAACCGATTTAGGTATTTTCAAATTAAAATGTATCTATCAATAAACATTTTTTTTATTCCGTTCTTTTTGGAAATCTTTGGGGAGGCCTATATCCAGAAGTAGGTTTCTTGTGGCTGAGATGACAAAATTTGGGATTTATAATATTAGTATGATTTATTTATGTACGTGTGTATGTCCTCAACGGCTTGACCGATTTTGGTGAATATTGTTGTGTATGGTCAGGTGGATTAAAGAAAGGTTGAGATTCACAATTCGATCCGATAAATAATGTTGATTTTAATTTACGTGGACGAAGTCACGGGGATTGTTCCCCGTGACTTCGTCCATATTTAAATAAAATATAAGTTTAAGATATGTTAAGTTAAAGAAAATAAAGCAATTAGACTTCAGTGACTACTAAAAGGAAGAACACTCTGAAAAAAATATGAAATTCGAATAAACAAAGTATTTTTTCAAGAAAATTCCGGATTTGCATTCGTGCTCGAAACAGTATAAAAGGAAGTACGCCTGTATGTGGCATCGAAGTCACAACTGCAGTAAAAATGTGCACTCGTCTTGTGATGCCACGCTGCATAAGAAAATACCTTTTTATATTTTCAGTAGCCACTGATTTAGATTCAAGTGACATATCTGTTTTCGAAAATTAAATACACTAGAAACAAGATACACATTTTGGAAGCTCTGATTTCAGTTGGAAAATGGCAGCACTAATTATCACCAACATAGCTAGAACTTAGCTTAGAACTTTCGATCAATTCACCTTTCAAACAAAAAAGCTAAATAAGCTACTTGTTAAAAACTAGCTTTTAGAAGGCCGAAGGCTATATTGGATTTAGAGTGACGTCACCTTATTTTTCGACTTATTCTCAGCAATTCATTTGATAGCCATATTGTAGGAGTGCATTAAAAATAACTTGTCCGCCATTTTGGGTGCTCCGCTATGTTGGATTTAGAATGACGTCATACAGCTAACCATGCATTGTCATCATCTGTGTAAATATATTTAAAATAAGGTATATTATGTTACCTCTAACAATTGGACGGATTTGGACCATGTTTTTTGTATGTAGATAGTCTAGTCCCTGTAATATAATATGTATTAGTTACTTTTTATCCAGATTAACACGCATCCTAGTTTACACTTAGTGTTGGGTGTAATAATAATTTAACGCAAGCAAAATAAAAAAAACCGGTTTCACTGCTTTATCTCTGAAACCCTTGATCAGATCTTGTAAATTTTTATATAATACCAATTTGACACTATACCCTTACAAACAAAATTGAATTTTCAAATCAATTCAGCCGTCTGCGTGTAATCGAGTAACATACAAAAAATATTATGACGAATTGAGAACATCCTCGGGACTACGAGACCTTTAAGTGGGTTAAGAAGTACTCTGGTGTCATTGACTGCGTAGATACTCCTAAATAAATCTTGCCTCTACTTTCTTGTTAAAGGTTTTTGTCAAAGATAAATATTAATAATAGAACCAAGCGTTTTGCCTCTACTTTTACTTATAATGTGAACTGCAAAGGAGTGGAATTACCTGCCTTCATTCTTGTTTCCCGATAAGTATAACTTAGACCTCTTCAAGTCAAGAGTGAAGATGTACCTTTTTAGGCTTCTTCTTAGGCAAGCATGTCCAACCGTCGACCGCATCGTCGCTTTCCATCAGGTGAGATGGCGGTCAAATGACATCCTATTTGCCATTAAAAAAAAGATATACCTACTGGATTTTGTAGTTGGTGTTTGTCTATGGCTCAAGCTCACAGTCGACACGATGAGTCCATAGGGACATTCTTATGTAAAGAGTTCCATGGTTTGCGTGGTTTTCTTTCCTCTGCGAACTGGCTTTACCAAGAATTTTAAGGCTCGTTGTTCGTTTGTTTTATGCATTTTGTTTTTGAGGTGCACGGTACAGAGCGGCGCCTCTATTGCTCTGTTTCGTGTTTGTTTCAAAAATATTGTTGTGATAGGTCACGTCTTCACGAAACTTTTGTTTTCATTCGTTTTGCGGGTTAATGTCAATTTACAAAGGTTATATTTTTGAACTTATGAGTTCAAACATGATTAGCCACCAAATAAATGTAAAAATAATCTATTATCCATACTTACATTTATGTTATTAAAACCATAATGGCACAGTCGTTGGAAACGCGTCTTTAATCGAAAGTCGTGGTTTCTAATATTACGCGGGGCTTGAGTTTCTGAAATACTGCAGTAGTTTTAACCACAAGTAGAAAAATAATGCTCACGATTTTTTTTGTTCCGGCCGCTATCCTTGAGATCCAGTCATCTAAGACCTAGCGTGTTCATTATCCTCAACGGCATTATCACTTATCATCAGGTAACATAGTGGTCAAACGCGAACTAATCAAAGATCAAAGAAATCAATGTAATTAGTAAAATACATCAACAAATGATTATTTCAAGGCCCTAATAAACCGCAGACTGAACTTAAAAGCATAATCGATAATTTTATAAATTACGACGATTATTAATAACGATCTCTGAATACTTAGAGTTACTACCATGTAAAACAATTTTAATTCTTAAGACCACCTTCATAGTGGGATGAAGCTAAGCTATCGGCAAGGTATTTTTAGCTATGAACAAGATTAAAGCTTATATTCAATCATTGGAATTACGATCTAGCCTTGAGACTAATACGTAAATTAACCTAAAAACTGCTAGGTAGAGTAGTACAGTAAGAATGTGTCCAATTACTCATCTTGCTGTCATTATTAAAAGACAAAGTGCTTGTGTTTTTTGTTGATACCACACACTTTATTACACTGTCACATCAAATGACGATCTTCTTCGTGATCTAAAAGTGAAAATAGTCCTTAGTGGTATAAAAATATTAAAAAGACTCGCCGAAGCTCATGAACGTGGTACGTGAACGTTTAGGTAATTCAACTCCTCAACATCACAAACATAATGAGGAGACTCGAGGGTTCTAAACCGAGTAATTCAAAACTTACTAAGGTGTATTCAATCATGTCGTTATAAATACGTCAACAAAAACAACTCTTGAAATTCTGTTACAAAAACAAAAGACAATGTAACGCTAATGCCTTTTTAAGCACTTTGGCTTAAGACATTCAATGAAATACGGTTCATAGGTCAACGGCTTAACTCTAGCAATAACATTATATTTGTGAATTGATACGAGTTTTATCATTTTAGTACACAGACTTGAACAATGTAGAACGTATTACCACTAGGTACTTAGACATCTCTATACACAAAGTTTATTGTATAGTACAACACGTTATCGTAGAAAATAATTGTCTGTACCCTCATAACTTTATCAAGTTGTGATAAACTTTAATGAGAATCTTACCAACATGCTAATCTCACTTATCTATTGTCTATAGCAGAACATACTGAACTTGTCAGTCTGTTAGTTGTTAGTTTTAAATGTAATGAATTAATATTTGTTGATACCAAAGAAATCGCCAATGTTCACTATCACATCGAACTATCTACGGGCCAAATGCCGCCAGCATGATGGGAACGCTACCCACTGGTGGGTAGCGTTCCCATCATGTTCCCATCAAGCCCACTGGGAGCTTGAGCACTAGAGTAACCTATAAGCTCAATGACTTGTAGGTGACTTGGGTCTTTGCTGTATAAGTGTATATAATTTTAGTTTAATCTTAAATTTATATATTTCATACTTAAGCTGCTGTGGCTCGCGTCTTTGCCCTCGTAAATTAAATTAAAAAGAAACCTATGTGTTCATACTTACTTTGTAAAATATGTACATTTCAATGTTTAAAAAAAGTTAAATTGTAAAATATTTCTTAAAATGCATCAACATATCAAAAATTATGTATCCGCTAATTGATCAGTTATGTAAAATGTGCAAGTAAAGTCGCCAGTTCTACTAGTTATCATAAAATAAGCTATATATGTATCCCGTAAATCCTTGACAGTTTACCTTTCGCAAAGATATACAAGTTTATCCCGCTAATCTACTCCTTGTTATAAAGGTGTTCGTATCGCAATTTAAGTTTTTAGTTGATTTAGGTTTATCCGAGGAGTTTATTAGGTAGTAACTTAAGTAGCTAGTAACTTTACATTCTAGGACCGTATAACCTATAACATGTTTCGGCAGGTACCTATACCTATATACAGATTTTTGGTAAGAGATTATGATCATATTATAAAGACAAGACTTAGTTCACATTGGTCAACATCGAGTGATTTGTAACTTAGGCAGTAAGTATTGAACAAGTAACCAACCACTTGATTCATATTGGTCAACATCGGGTGGTTAGTTACTTAGTCAGTAAGTTCTGACCAAGTAACCAACCACGCGATGCGAACGACAAAGCCAACTAAGTTTAATAAAAGGTTAATATGCATATAACGAATTACACTGTTACTCGTTGGGATATATTATATTTATCCCATTGAGTTGCACAATAATCGAGTTACTTTTAATCGTTGGGATATATTTTTCCCATTGAGTTATACTGGTAGAGATTGTCTAAGTTGAAATGACCCGCCCCACCTTCGCATTTACGCACACAATCTCTCTCGGATTTATCACCCGACTAGTCGACCGTCTTGTACACGTGCAGATCCATTGTTCACTGAACAATCGACGCTCCCATACAGATGAAGTGCCGTCATTAATATTTGCACTCACACATCTAAATAAACTAATAAAGTAGTGGGGCGCGTCATTTCAGCTTGGACGAGCTCTACTGGTTGCGACATTATTTTTGAGAACAAGTCCCATTTTTACGCTAGTGTGATTCGATGAGAAAAAATATTCTCATCGAGTCACAGTGAAAATCGTTTAGTGTGACTGGTTGGGAACACATTCTGGTAGTTTGTAGTAGTAAATAGGAGCTTAAATTAAGGGTTAGAAATAAACATTTTCCAACAATCAAATGAATATGTAATATAATAATTAAATTAAAAAATTTCGTCTCCTCTCTCTTAAGTATCTATATTTACATACATTAATTATAAAACAGGAATGTTTAGTTCTCTTAAAAAGACGCTCTTTTTATCACTATAAATACTAAAATTTTTGGGCGTGACGCCTATCCATGACGCTGACTTACAGAATTTGGCTGCAGACCTGAGTTTCATTGACGAGCGGTCTGCTGTACACACACAATGACCGCACTGTGTCTCTAACGCCAAAATTTTAGAATTTTAAGTAACCGTAATAATTTAAAAAAACTACTACTTAAAATAAACAATTTAAGAGCGTTTAGTTTTATATTATTTTGTTGATAATCTCTAGTCTGTTTACAAAAAAGTAAAAAACCAAGTGGTAGGTATATTGGTGGGAACGCTACAGGGATTGGGTAACTTGAGCACTTCTCAAGGCACTTAAGTTACCTATAAGCTTGATGTCTTGTAGGATACTTAGATCTTTGCTGTAGTTTTAGTTTATATTAAAAAATATGACTATATATATATATATATATATATATAAATATATATGTATATATATATTTATATATATATATATATATATATATATATATATATCGAATGACTTGAATTAAGTGCAATGATTACTAAGCTAACTGTTTAAAAATGCGTGTCATAATCTCAACTGAACGTTCCGACTTAAGGCACTTGGATTGAAAGGCTTAATTCCGGTGCAAATTTTCCATCCGGTGACGCTGCATTCCTTAGTTTACAGCTGTAAAATTGTCTTCATACTGTTAACCTTTTGTTGCAATTGTAAATTCTTGACAACAAATACAATTGTATTCATTGTGTTATCATTTATTACTACTGTAATATTGGACACATCCAATTTTCCTAAACAATATGTATCTAATTCTTAAGCCCTAAGTTTACAATTATAAACGTACACAAATCTCTTTGTGGCGTTCTAGAGAACAAACGCGTGGTCCGATTTCGATGATTCTTACGTGTGTGTGATGTAAATGTTTCCGACACCCACGATACAAGTCTTTGAACTTAATGTTGGGCTTTGAGTGTGAAGCGTTTGTTGTTTGTTGTGTTAAAGTCCTTATACAATCGCATCATAGATTTCAATTACGAAAAGGTGTAGATTAAAAAAGTAATTTCATATTTTACGCAGTCGAGTTATTTGACATTTTCGTATATTGACTTGTTCATGTATTTGATACCACAGAAAAGTGAATAAGACACTACATTGAGTATCTATAGACCTTAAAGTCTCTACAACGTACCGTTTAAAGGCACTTTGATAGTCAGATTTCATTTTCAGTCCTCAGTTTACAGCTGTAAGCACACAAAACTCTGTGCCTCGGAAGCTTTGATGTTGTTTACCACCGGCTCATAAACAAGGGTAATGAGAATTCTGTTTTGGAAGTAAGATAGTTTCATTGAATAACGTTGTATGTTGTTGTGTAGTTGAACTCTAGATTAAAAGTCGATAAATGTTCTTCCAATCTAATTTTCAGTCTTTATCAGTATTGATAAAGACTGAAAAGTAACTTAAAAAAGACTGAAAACTTTTATTTTTATGGGGGGGGGGGAAATGCCTGCAACTTCCTTTCCTTCTCAGGGGTGAAGGAAAGGGGTGTGTGGGGCTCAAACCCACTAAAAACCCCCCGTGAGCAGTCCCTCGCCGAGGTAGGGCAGAATAGTATCACGCTAGCAGTCACTATCTTGCCCCGGCGGTAGGCCCGAATACAAACCGGGCCACTGCGCCCATGGAGGGGTGACCTCGCTCACCAAGGCCATCCCCCAGACGTGTGGGGCCGTGCAAGCTGAAAACTAACCTAACCTAACCTTTAAACACCATGCGTCCAATGACATTACTAACAGACCCGTAGACATAGTAGCATAAGTCTATGTATGACCCTGATCGGACTTCTATGCATATTTCCTATTCTAGTGCATTGAAGCATGTAATTGCAATCCAACGTCTTTGAGCCTCTCCCGAGCGGTCGGAATTCCCTTGTCTTGGTAACTAATAACAGACCAAACGTTAATTATACAAATACTAGATGCCATCCGTTTATTGTCGTACGTTCTAATTCATGTTCTGGACTCTACATCCAAAATTTCATCCCAATCAATGCAGTAATAATAGAGATATATTTTTAATCATACTTCACACACAAACATACGGATTTATAAATAACGCCGCGCAGATTTACACGCAAATGTCCTGGACCCGCAAATTCCGGATAAATACAACAACAACAAAGAACAACAACAGTAGCCAATGTGTTAATCCAGGGTGCCAGTTATCTCCATACCAAATTTCATCACCATTGCCATCATTACCATTTTGTGACGAAATAACAAACATACAAACACACTCCCAAACTTTCGCCTTTTTAATATTAATAATAGTTTCATAGTGAGTAATTTCTAAAACTAAGATCTATTTGAATATGATCCACTCTTCATCACCAGCGATCGATCGATTAAGTTTATTGTTTGTATCAATTTTGTATAGCATGGAAACAGTTTTTCTGAACCTTTCATTTTTTACTTGCATTTTGTTATAATTCTTTTTTTTATTTATTTGTATATATTCAATACCAATTTACGTTTGGACGCAAAACGACCGCGCTGTTCTCACCATGAAAGGTCTTAAGAATAATACAATAAAATACAAAAACTCTTTATTGACACCAAAAGATATATACAACTTACAGAGAAACTTATAAAGATAGGTACAATGGGCGGTCTTATCGCTAAAGCGATCTCTCCAGACAACCTATTGATGGGAATATAAATGAAAAGACAATGTAGGGATGGTGGTGCGATAAAATGAATGAAATATATTTAAAAAGAATGGAAATACATTGTTTAAACTACATAAACAACACATAACAATAATAATACTAGAATATACTTACATAAAATAAATAAATATTTACATAAAAGTACCTATAATACATATTATTTAACATATATAATTCACACACATATAGTAGCGTTTACTGATTGGACAAAGTAAAGTTTTTGACTTGAGTTTGAATAACATCGTAAATGTCCGAACCCGAGTTGGGACTGCGCCAGTTGTTCTTCTGCTTTAATACGTAAATGTGTATCGTTTTTACATAATTAATTTCGTATATTAATGCTAAGTGAATTTAGTGGCGTTTTTATGGGAACCAATAAGACCGCAGATTGGCATACTATCGTATATATTTTTGTATTTTTATAGGTATAATTTTTTTACAATCATAGGTCTATAGTTATCTACTTTTGCATAATCACTTTTAGAAATAAATCTTATTGTATTTAGCCAGTGTCATGTTCAAAAATATTTCAAGTGTATTAATATTTTTTTATACTCGATAGGCAAGCATTTGACTACTATCTGACCTGATGGAAAGTGATGATGCGGCCGAAAATGAAGCATGCTTGCCTAGAAGATACCTATTCACTCTTGACTTGAAGACTCTCAGATTATACATCTTCTATTATATAAAAATAAGTCGGGTTTTCCTTCCTGACGCTATAACTCCAGAACGCACGAACCGATTTCCACGGTTTTGCATTCGTTGGAAAGGTCTCGGGCTCCGTGAGGTTTTCACAAGTTACAATCAAATTTGAGTAAAAGAGTTAATGTCCAGTCATAATCAAGTCATGCCCTAATAAAGTGGAAAAGAGACTACTATACTATACTAGACTATTTCTATTAGAGATTTGAAACTAAATCGATAATAATGGTTTTCAACTTTGGTTCATTTGCCTAAACTCATACATGTTTATAAAGTATATTCACACTCGTACAATCCATGTAATTCCTTAGAATAGATATCGAATTATATGACATTTCCATTCTGACAGGTAGGAGAGGCTTCTATCTTACCTATTACTAAGTGATAGTGTGGCCAAGGGTGGAAGGCACTAGCACTGGAAGGTAGCACAGGCATTCAACTACATATCTTGAAAATATTCAACATATTACGTATTTTACCCAAAACATCGTCTGTTTGTATAGGTTGTACCGATCTTTATCCTCGTCACTTGGATCAAGATAAATCGTTAATTCTGAGTAATCCCATTTGTCAGCGTCTATTTATTCCGTTTATTGTGAGCAGTTATTCTACGGATGATATAACACGATCTGAGGTCTTTATTGCTATCGGAAGATGTAATTGGGATATATTATGGTATCCCAGTAAAGAAAGACAGTCGTGTTATCTCTTCGAAATGCGTATTTGCTACTAGAAGCATCATCCCTTTTTTCAACCAACTTCAAAAAAGGAGGTTCTTAATTTGACTGTATGTTTTTTTTTATCTACGTTACGCGATATCTCCGCCAATGATTATTTAACTTATTTGGTAAAGTATATCTAATTGAGGTGGTCCCATATATATTTTATCGAAATCGATTAAGGCAAAACTATAAGCGGTGAAGTCGGTTTTTTTAAGCTTTGTTTGTGTTTAATTATTCATCTCTGATATGCCAGTATACTAATACCTCACCAGATAGTAAGGGATGATGTGGTTGAAAGTAGGCCTGGACGATTGTTGCTGACACATCATTTTGAGTAATTTTGGCGACAAGCTTTTCTACTTGTGGTAGAACGACTGAATATCGTACAGGATAGCTATTTTTTTTTAACTAATCGTTACATTTCGGAAATCCATAACCACTAAGTTAATTTATTTTATTTAGTATTAATATAACACCACTATACCACCATGGATTTTCAGTACGAAGTCGAATCAGAATCAAATATCATTATTGCAAAAAAGTGATTATGATACAAATCTAATTGGTACTCTGCCTCTTGTTTTAGTTTAAAAAACAGTTATAGAGACAGCATCTTCCCAAATTATTTTTTACAATTTCAGATTTATATTTAACGTGAAATCACTAGTTTTCGTACTAGTTTTAGTAGAAAATAATCCAAAATAACAACGCCATTTTTTCACTTTCGCGGCAAACTCCAGTGCATCAAAAACAGTACTTATGTTTATGTAAAGGTAAAAGAGTTAGCTACGGAGAAGTACGTCCCATTATGGACTCTGAGAGCGGCAGCTATAATATTCACACATTTTATTTTAGCCCATAGGTCATATAGCCCAGTATTCATCTAACCCCCTTATCTCATTACGGATCCATCAAAAACAGTTCCGAAGACAACGACACCAAGATTCATGGTCCATTTGTCCGGGCTCATTACTTTTCCGTTATTGGACGAACATTATTTTCTCATTAAATACCGAGGGGTTAGTTCTAGGCTGGAGGCTGTTGGCAGTTTTTGTTTGTCCAATTAGGTTGACGTCATGAGTTCCGTCTAATTGTATTTAGATTATCTGATGTCTCGTTCTCTCATAAAAAATAATTGTGCCCTACTGGATCAGTTAGATATGTAGATATCACGCTTTAGTTACATTAAAGTAGATTTGATGACGTCAACGCTTTATTAATAATAACTAAGGTAAATTAATAAAGTACCTCTATTCTTACCATACATTTCTACGTTAGAAAGACATCGAATGGTGCTCATAAAATGTTATTATTTCGTAAAATAGTTTGAAAATTGTAGAAGTTGCGTTTATTTTTGATAAGTAAATGCCAGTACTGGTTCTTTGTTGTGTGTGACAGTTCATTAATTATAAAAAGTATATTAAAACAATGTATCAAAGTAAACATATTTTTAAAATTGAGTTACTTTCTATTTCCTCCAGTTTATCTTACACGGCAAGTAAATCAGCAACTATGTTTAAATATCTGAACTTCTAGTGATAAAACCAAGCAGTACCTCCCAAAGTATTTCGGAAGATGGTTGATAGACTCATTTGTCAGATGGGACTCCCGGCTTGTACCAGGAATTCTAATTAAACTTACACAACATTTGGCCGAACTTACATTGTGTGGAGGCGAACTTTGACCGGATTTAGCTTTAGTACTAGCCACTAGGCACCTACATACTACGGAGTAGCTGTACCGAATATCAATCAGATCCAAACATAGAGGTGGCTTGGTGGCTTATTAATTACTAAAACCTAATATAAATTGGATTCTTGTGACAACTGGCAGTATGTGACTTTTAGTCCCTAGAACTAGAAATCCAACCTAACTAAAATTGCATTATTTCTGGCAACTGGTAGTACGAAAGCACTTGAATTATATTTATAAGCCATATAATATTATATGTATTAAATAATATATTATAAATTATAATTATAGTTTAAATTATTTATAATTTAATTTTAAATTATTTATTTTTTAATTTATATTAAATTATTTATTTTTTAATTTATATTAAATTATTTTTAATTATTTATGTTTTTAATTATTTATATTAATTATTGTCAATACACTGTTCTGATGCACGCTTTACTTTTGTTCCTACCATTGCTGGATGACTGGTAGAAAATGCTCTTAGCATTAAGTCCTCCAATTGTACATTGTTTTTGTTGTGCAATAAAGTATAAATAAATAAGCTTGTTATTTTTTTATGCTGTTTATATTGTAGTTTATTATAATTATAAAGGTACTTACCTACCTATATGCGAACAGACCACAACTAGCCATCAAAAAGCTTACAATTAAAAAAATATTTTTTTTATGCATAATAGCCAAGCATTTGACCTCTATTTCACCTGATGGAAAGTGATGAAGCGGCCAAAGATGAGACATGCTAGCCTAAAAGATACCTATTTACTCGAGACTTGAAGAATCCCAGATTATACCGTTCGGGGAACAAAGACGCAGGCAATGAGTTCCACTCCTTCGCTTTACGGATGATGAACGTAAAAGCGGAACGAATTAATAAATAGAAAAGCTCTAAGTTTCTTCTTTATATATAACATGGCTTATTTCAGTTAAACAGAACCATAACTTTTACTTAGACTTTGACTGATGACGAGGACTATACTTCTTTATTATTACTTACTAATATATTTATTACTACTTTTAACGCCTGCAAATTGGCTATATTTCCTAAACTAAATACATCTATAACAGCAAACACCTAAGTAACCTAAAAGGCACCGAGCTCAAAGGTAACTCAAGCCCACTATAAGTGGGCGTTTTCATCATGCAAGCAGCATTTCCTCTGATGCAATGCTAATGAAAAAACTGGAAAAATAAAACACTCAACGTTTGTTTAAAAATCTCCATTTTTGTAATTTATATGTACTAATTTATTCTTTTCATCTTTTTATTTCACTTGTCAACTCTCCAAAATTAATTGAAATTAGTCTGGGTGCCTTCAAGTCCCGAGTCAATATTTTTTTAGAAAAAAAATCTTCTTTACCTATATTTACAATAACACTTAATATGTTACACTACGATATTTTAAAATAGGTTTAATGTAATTGTGTATGTTACGTTGGTGTTCATAAATGAATAAATAGTCACTGGCTAAATGCACATAGATTGCGGAGAATGAAAAAAACTACAATCTATTTTTACCGACTTCACAAAAAAGGAGGA
The DNA here is from genome assembly GCA_948107665.1 of Lomographa bimaculata. Classification (NCBI taxonomy): domain Eukaryota; kingdom Metazoa; phylum Arthropoda; class Insecta; order Lepidoptera; family Geometridae; genus Lomographa; species Lomographa bimaculata. Next base: position 7,417,269 of record OX403592.1, read on the forward strand.
GGTACTCAAGTCGACTGTATTTTTTTTTATCTGTGATACCTCATAACTTCATTCCACGTGAACCGATTTTGAATTTTTTTTTTGTTTGAAAGATGTTGCTTTCCAATTGGTCCCATTTAAATTTGATCAAGATCTGATGAGTAGTTCTTGAAATATCTTCAATAATGCGTAATTAGTACATCTAATCTGATCAAAGTTCCAAAGATAAAGCGGTGAAGGAAGAAGGAAGGTGATGTCGGTATTTTTTTGATAATTAAACGCAAGTAATTATCTTTGAATACTAATAATGTGTAAATGCTAATTCTAGTTGATACGGTAACCAGTGGTAACCATACAATGATAAAGGTATATGACGGAACTATACATTTGTATCTATGTTAGTACGTTCGTTTGATCATTGGATTAGTGGACAGTTCCAATCAATAGTTCCGACAATGACTTACGGGTAATAAGGTTCAAAATACCCCAAACGGATTACCATTAGAATACAGGCTCAAAGTGATACTAATGGCCTTATAGAGTATTCGTTGCGACCTACGGTTCCACCCGTGTTAATCGTGATGTTTTAACGAAAACCAACCTTGGTGGTACTTATATTCCAAATAACAATTAAATCGATTGTGTAGTTTTGACATAAAAAATTATTCTTCCACATTTATTGTACAAACCGCAAGGGAATTAAACTCCTTTACCTGAGTATGTGTTTCCTGACAAGTACGACATGGAAGTTTTGTTGTGAGTGAATAGGCATCTCCTAGACAAGTGTTCTCTATCTTTGACCGCATAGTCGCTTACCATCAGGTCAGATAGTCAAACGCATGCCTAGTCTGCATAATAAAAAAGTTGGAGTAGAATAATGGAAGTCGAATGCAATTAGAATATAGGTTCTACAAATTTTTATATCTATATTTATATTTATATATCTACTTATTATTTTTCTCGCAGAGAACACAATTAATAAGATTTGTACAAAAATTGGAGTCGATAAAATAATGCACAGTGGAGTCTTCAAGTCAAGAGTAAATAGGTATCTTCTAGGCAAGTATACATCTTCGGTCGCATCACCACTTTCCATCAGGTGAGATAGTGGTCAAATGCCTGTCTATAGAGCTATAGATATAGAGTCTATAGATATTTAAAAAAAAAATTTGTTTGAGCTTAGAAATCAGCATCGTCGCTTATCAGGCATGTCAATAAAATAGTACTCAGTCAATTGTTTCTTTGAATAAAAAACATGTATATACTTATGTACTGAATTATTCAATAAAATGTTAAACACATTGACGAAATTAAATAAACATGAATGTCCTAGAAACAATCAGGCCATACCCCCACATTCCGATGACAAAAATATAGGATAGGCCCTAAATATTGCTGAACGCGGCCCAATAAAGTCAGCAAGCAAAAATACATTTTAGGCAGAAACCTCGGAAAATACGGCAGAAATATCCCGCTGGCGGAATATTTCGCAACTTATCAGTCACTTTCGCATCATTGCGCGGAATAGCCGCTATTTTGCCAGTTGATTTTCTTCTCGGCCAGAGCGGAAACGGTTTGCATGCGTATCAACTGTGTTTTTATTTTAAAATTGTATTTTACAGACTTCTAAGGGCGCGATAGCGGTTGGTTAATTTCATATTGTATGTAGTATTATATAGTTATGTCAGATCCGTGGAGTGAGGTTAGGTGACCTGTGATACAGGCTGTTCAAGTCTATTTCAGGCACCAGTCCTTGCAATAGAAGTTCTCATGACTAATAATATCTAAGTAATATTTTAATAGTGTACCTATTACTGTTATGTGGAGAATTTAAGCCGGCGTGAATTACCAATTATTTATTTAAGGGTATTAATATCTAATTAATAAAAAAAAAAAAAATAACCACACCAAACTGTTCAATAACCCTATTATTTACTTCCAGCAATAATGGAATTACTGAACATATAAAGGGTCTAACCTCCAAAAAACATAATTATTTTGTTCATACAAACTGGTAAGTAAACCGTGGCAAAAATACTACGATACTGCTACGAGTGCTACGTATGGCTATACTATTCATTGAACTAACACGTGAAAAGAGGTTCTACCGCTTTTCAGGAATTTGTTTAAAGGATCCCGTGACCAATATGCTGGCAAATATTTTGGACAGAGATTGAGCATTGGCATTCAACATGGCATCCAGTATTTTGGGTACTTTGCCAACTGGCAGCGGTGTATTAGATTAAGTTTTGTCCTTATTTATATCTACTTATAGTTATTTTTGGTTAGTTTTAATTTAGTTTTTAGTTTAATTTAATATAATAGTATAACTATGACTTTATTAAATGGAAATAATATATTGAATAAAGTGTAATCTTAATTAATATATGTCAGTGTAATATATACACTCAATACATAGCGTTATTTATCTGTTATTAAAAGAAAAAAGCTTAATCAAACATTATTTTACTTCATCTTATCTAAATATTTACAAACTTTACTTGACTAGATCACATCGCGATAGCCCTTTTCTCAATTCCCTAGAGACTGTATATATCTAGGCCAAGTATACTACGGGCCTATTTACGATAAAATCGAATTCTCCTTTCACCGTTAAAAATTCTTTCCATGAATAAAGCTGCGTCTCCCCGGGGACAGTCATCGGATTCGGCGGCTAAATTGGATCGGGTTCCTCAATTCCGATACTTCAGAGTCAGTGAAAGCAAAATACATGGAAACAATTCTTCAACGAAACTAGGCGCGCAATTTGTCTCAAAATCGAGCCTTCAGAAATATTCGATATTTTTTTTTTTATATGATGTATTAGGTAATTTAAATATGTGTTACATAACATTCCATCGTTGGTCTAGCGAAAAGTCGGTTGCTCGCCCCATTCAATCACCAATCGGCGACCTGATCAGTTGTGCTTTAAAGAGCAATAACATACAAGAACTACATACATACACTATCTAAAATGTAAATGCAATTTTTATTTTCAATTACAGTAGGTATTCTGGGCACTTTTCCTTTGGCAAGCGGTTTACCAAATTTTTGAGTACTATTTGTTTTAATCCCCTTTTGTAATCTTATATGACATTGTTATTATAATAAACTACAAATTTACGATTTCTGCACTTAGAATAAAAAAAATTACTCCTGTGAGGTTAATAAATGCCACTACCTATTTTTGGACTGCCTAAGATCCGGATATTCTAAGTCAAGTTATATATATAAGTTCGTGTATCAAGTTAAAATTATTGTAAGTTAGACCTGAACAGACCGTTTTTTTCAACATTTGCCAATCAATGTTCAGTTTAATATTTAACTCTTATCTACCTACTTATATAAACATAAATAATGAAGTAGTTAAGTTCTACACACATATGTTTAGAAACTTGAGAATGTCTTACTTAAGAGGGTTTATTCCTTTTGTCTTCTCTCTCGCTCGCACAATTCGATATTTTTAATAAATACAATTATGTACGTGTGTTTTTGAAAATGTTTTTAACTAACTATATAGACATTAATAAAGGGTGTTTCAAACTTCTATTCGCTATCATATCTCTCAATAAGATTAGAAAAAATATAGTTACCAAATTTCAATGTGTTTTTTACGCTTTCTTCGTTTAACTTAAAGATATGAAAAACTAAAGGTAGATTAAAACATTCATTCTATTAATGTCCATATAGTTGGTTGAAAACATTTTCAAAAAGACATGTAGCTAATTGTATTTATTAAAAATTTTGAAATATGCGAGCGAGAGAGAATACAAAAGGAATAAACCCGAATAGATCTGTTTTGTCCGGTGGGGGCATTGATACACAAATTTACTAGTTTGGGTATCAATGTATTTGTAATGTTTGATTAAATGATAAGCAATGTTTGTTAAGTCATAAATAAGTAAATTATTCGCAGTAGGCGAATAATTTAAATAAGTAAATTATTCGCAGTAGGCGAATAATTTACTTATTTTTTTCTTTTCGTACTTTATATACCACCTAAATAAAGATTTAATCTTACCACACAATTATTATTATCATAAATAATGTTTGTAAACGATGCGTCCTTCTGTTTATTGCCAACCACAAACTAAAACGCAGGAAAACTAAACACCTTATGTAACCGAGCTTTTATTAGTTAACCCACACCCGAGTCTCAAGATACAGGCCTCGAGCTTAGTTTGAGACTCAACGTTAAAACTACACACTTACGGCATATCTGAACTTTATAAGTTATTTTAAGTTAATCTATATACCTCTTTGGCAATAAATTTATCTTTATCTTTATTTATCTTATCTTATTTATACTTCCAATAGTAATTAAAATTAACTGTAAGTTTTTGTCAAGCTAAATAAATTTATAATTTAAATAAAGAGTGCTTCTTTCATCGACGTAACATATTATTATGATCGATTACATAAACGATTCCATTCACGTAGTGAATAATTACATTTTCTTTGATTACGGGAGCTATTTACATAAATTTTGGTATCAGTTCGAGACGCAATCGACATCTTAGAAAAAATGGGTAGACACGTGTGTGCTATTTCCTTATAATATCAGTCTAATATTAGTAATCTTTTAATAGCAAGAAAACCTTTAAATCATGTTTCTATACAACATGAATCAATAATAATGAACTAAAAGTAGTCAAAACCGTTATTAAAAAAAAAAATTATATAAACTTTTTAAGGCTTTTGTTTAAATAAACTTTGTAGCACAAGGCCAAGTGACCCAAAAAAAATAGCTTTAAATTAGTCAAATTAAGTTTTTGTTTGTGTGTAGGTTACATGACTGTGACTTTTTAATTATTTTTTTATTTGCTGTACATTCGTACGCATGTATTGTCGATGTTAGTTATATAATGGGTGGGGACGACCGGGAATAAACGATGGTTTTGGTCTTATGTAGTGTATTTATTGTAAAATTTTCGAATTTTAAAAGTGTGTGCGATTTTATCGGTTTCTTTTGTGCTACAAAGGCTAGCGTTTGACTACTATCTCACCTAATGTATAATGATGATTTGGGCGAAGATGTAGCATGATTGCCAAGGACAGGGGTCGGCAACCTGCGGCTCGCGAGCCACATGCGGCTCTTTGGATGTGAAGCTGCGGCTCTTTAGTTCCAACGCAAAGAATATTTATTAAAAAAATATAAAACATTTAAAAATCGTTCTGAATCGGTAAACAAGGATTAAGCTCCATTTATATCTCTCAGCCACTTTTGTTGTACACGCTTTTCACCGCACAATTTTTTTTATGGCTCTTTAAATACTTTGAAATTTTGTAAATTGTAATTTTTGACTCTTCCGACTCAAAAGGTTGCCGACCCCTGGCCTAGGACATACCTTTTCACTCTATTAGGCTAGACCCGTTCAGATGTTTTTTTCGATTCTGAAACTAAATTCCCTTTGGCAATTCCAAAACACTATTTCCCATCTCGGGTAGCCCTCGGTAGGTAATACAACATGTTTATTTGTGCTCACTGTTCCAAGTCCGTTTGTGTCGATAGGACGGTTGTGATGGCGCGATACGCATCGGTGGACGTATCCCGTGTAGGTACAGAAAAGGCTCTTTGAACGATAGCTATTCATGTAGAACTTTGCGTGATTTGTCCGCGGTTCGTATGAATAAATGTATCCTTTTCTGAAATATTTGTGGGGTCAAAGCCAAGCATCCATGGAGAAAGAAATACGAATTGCAAGAATAAATGAGTGTGTCGTAACTTGTATATTGTATTGAAGATAATTCTTTCTAAATGTGAAAGGATATCCACAGTATTATTATTTATAAAAATGAATCTTTATTTACCATGGTCACGCCATAACTTGAAAACGACTTAACAAATTTCATTCGTCTTTCTTTTTAAGTTTTCTTATACTTATAGAAGGTTCTTACGGAAAATTCCCCAGAAAATTGGAAAATTTCTACTTCTACACTTGAATGTGCTAAGACATGACAACGTCTGTCGGACCAGCTAGTTTTTCATATATTTGACGCGAATCTTCAGCATTTTTTTTTAATTACTTATTAAATTATAGTGATCACTTCTACAATTACTACTTTCTATTAACATGTAGAGTCGGTTATACGAACTTGCTTGATATACAACCTCGTTCCGTAAGTTTGTATTTTAACAGACACTTTAAGTTTTTCTAGATCAAAAATTAAAGTATCATTACTTTACTTTCGTGTTTTAAGATTACCTCTGTAACTAATGTAATTGGTGTACAATAAATAATGTTCTATTCTATGCTATTCTTATCCAATAGTGCGGCTTTCTCATCATTTATATGAGGTACATATATATATAGTTAACCACAACACCAACCTAGGTTCTTATATTTTTCTCTCTTAGAAAAGGCTGACTGGAAAAGATCGCATTTAGCGATAAGTCCGCCCATTGTCCTTAGATATAAATAATATGATTGTTTTTTTTTTGTTATTTTATTGAGTGCAATAAAGTGCTTTGTATTATATTGTATACGTGTAATAGAAGACTTTATCTATTTATAAATTGAAATATGGTGAATATCATATATACCAACCTTATTTGAATTGTATCTATTCCATTGAGATGAGTTGACTGGAACAAATCACTACGAGCGAGAACACCATCCTTAGTCCATATAGTTTATGTTTTCTTTCTTATAATTCATGTCACTATTGGAATTTGGTAGTCAACAAATTATCTGTCTATCGACAATTTGTATGTGTACAAAATGTTTATTAGATGTAAATTCATCCAAAACAATTTCCATTCAAATCTAGCAACTCTAAATATAAATAAATCATCGTTAGGGCGTCATCTGCGTCGAACTAAAGTTTTAATTAAATAAACCACTTTAACCTTAGATTTCGGTTGCGGGTCGACCGCTGGATCCGCAGTTCCTAGAAACGACAAAAAGCTCCTGACGGAAGGAAACGTAATAGGAAAACACTATTCCATTCTGCGTTATTTATTTGCTCATTTTATTTATGTTACCTGTTTGTTTTGTTTTCCGACTGAATTGGTTATAAACGTTCTAATTTCTACAATCATTGATAATAATTCCTTGTTTTAATCCAAATTTATATTGAACAAGGGAATTATTAGAAGAAGTTATTAGTGTGATTAGCTAGCGTTTGATCGCTATATCACATATAGTTGAGGATGGTAAGTTAGGCTGGGGATCGGCTCACAAAAATAGCTGTCTGAATACCATCGGGGCTTGGCGACTGATATTCTTACTTTTTCAGGGTGGTAAATTACGACTGCTTTAAGGTCTAGTGGCAGCTAGGCAACCATGAATAAAGACCAACCATTTCGATGTTGATATCTCAAGCTAGTGATAAGATTCGAAACCGTAGTTGCACAATTTGGGGCAGCGTCCAAAACAAGCGATCAATCATCGCTTCTAGATAAGCTATACAAAGCTGACAGATAGGTAAAATGTATATAGTCCCGCGATTATCTATATAAATACATAGCAAAGCATAGCTGTGTATATAAAGCTACTAGCAGACCCGTTATTTAAATTAAATAATTCCAAAAACATTATTTATCAGGTCGAATTGTAAATCTAAACCATTCTTGAATCCTATAGGACACACAAAAAATTTCACCAAAATCGATTTAGATGTTTAGGATGACTTCAGTCACATACACACGCACGTAATAACTATACATAAAAATATGTGTAAACACATATATTTTTATGTATCCTACTAATATTATAAATCCGAAAGTTTGTGTGTAAGTGTGTAAGTATGTTTGTTCCCTCTTCACGCTTTAACGGCTGAACGGATTTGGATGAAATTTGGAATGTACATAGATTATACCTAAGATTAACACATAGGCTACATTTTAGCTTGATAATAGCGGGCGAAGCCGCGGGGCACGGCTAGTAGTTAATATATTTAATGAAACATGCTACCTTAACATAAATACATCATATAGGATACTTTCATGACATAATGATACACCTAACGATATTTTATTTACGCTGGCAGTACAAAAGACGCCATTTTCCTGTTAGGAAATTTATGCATCCAGGCAAATGCCTTGTGGGCGCTTTAAAAATGCACCAAGGAACCACGGAGAGAGCATTAACGTTTTTTTTCAAAGCCCTACCTGCCGTATGCAGGAAGTAAACAAAATATAAATGTCTGCGCTACTTTCTACGGGAAGCCTGAAATGGGTTTTATTAAATATAAACTGGTATGGATATTTTCACAGACAAATCGTAAAAATATTTTGTTTTCAATTAGATATAACTGGTAAAATCTATAATGGAGTTTTTAAACTTTCGCAATTGCACACATAGTTTAGGTATCGGGAATTAATCGAGCTTCAAACCATTTTTATTTACCTCGACGTTTAGCCAAATTGCATTGGCCACGATTTCGAGAAGACTAAGTCGAGGTTAATAAAAATAGTTTTTAGCGAGATTCAGTCCTGAGATACTATTACTTAAGCTATCTATAATAGACGTTAGATACTATGCAATACAATACAAATATTCTTTATTGTACACCAAAAAAACAAAAAGATACAAACTTATAACTACGAAAATAATATTATAAGGCAGTACAATTGGTGGTCTTATCGCATTCAGCGATTTCTACCAGAGAACCTTTGGATGGACCGAAATTGTATTAGCAATTGAGGCCGGTGGAGGTGTACAGTATAAATATACATAAATTTATATGTAAAGTTAATAAACTATATAAAATAAGTAAAAAGATAAAAATTACAAATATAATACATAATAATATACTACATAAATATAAGTTATGTCATATATTCAAATGGATAAGTTGTGATAATTGGATACTTTTTTCATTTTAATACTTTTAGACATAAATAAAATCAGACAATTACGAGTATGTTTAGCGCACCGAGGGTTCAGTATAAACTTGTATGAACTCTGAATATTGTTTGCCAATTTTTTCATTTTATCTATATTGTTTTCCTTAACTAGTACTAGTAAGCTAGTTGAGTAAAAAATCTCTGTAACCGATGTAAGCCCTATAGGTATTGGTATTCTATCGCTTACGTTTTGGAGAGTGTGTGCAGGAATTACATGAATTAATCCCCATGCCCGTTTTACCACCAAACAACAAGACAAACGCCATTCATTTATGGTCGACATATCTCCAGATCGCTGGAAGCGATTAGCTTCTACGTTTATCATCCGTACAGCTTACGAGTGGAACTTATTGCGTGCATTTTTGTTACCCTACAATCTAGGTGTTTTTAAATCTTGAGTAAATAGGTTTCTTCTAGGTTAGCATGTTACATCTTCAGCTGCATCTTCACTTTCAATCAGATGAGATAGTGGTCAAATGCTTGCCTATCCAAAACAAAAAAAAACTGTGCGTTTTTGTACTGCTTTACAAGACATAAGTAGATAAGAATAAAGATAGACAGACAACAAAATGATTCTGTAGGCGTTACTTTATTCCTCTTGAGGTACGGAACTGTAAAAACTATTAAGTATCTTGTTTTCCCCTATAATATTCAGACCAAACAGAACACTTCATCAAAACGAAGATCCATGTTGCACATTTTCTCCATGCACTCGACATTAAATCACTAAAAACTTTTCCTAATAACTTTAAACTAACTCTAACTTCCACATAACGTTCCGCGTCACAACAATAACGTCTCATAAGATGGCTCGGCAAACATGAAGCAAAACTTTAGCTAATAGGGCAACCCAATAATAACCGTAAAAGGACTCATAGCTTATCTAGATGGCATATTTGGAGGATATCCAAACCATTTAGCACAGCGCTACAGAAACGCCACTTTAGACCCAAAAGCAAATGACGTGAAAATATAGATATTTATGCCCGCGTCCGTAGATTACGCCGGAGACGGATCGCTGGTGCAGTTCGGAGGGAGAACTCTGAAGTATGCTTGTTGTTTAATGTTTGTTGACTGGGTTGGGTGTCGGGTTAAGGCCTTTGCTGTATAACGACGCTCCAGCTAAGTGAATGCAAGTTTCACTGTACGGTTTTTGTAGCTTGGGATATTTAGACAAATTTTAATATAATATCCCTACAAATTATTACTTTGACTATTTTTATATATAATATTTAGTAAAACTAAGAGATTTTTTTATAGTTTTGGTTATACAACGCGGCTATTGTGGAAATAATAAATATCAAAAACAAAATCCCGAGATCCTTTACAAATAATTAGGTTGAACGCCAGCGTACATTTAAATATAAACCAAAAATATAACAACAAACAAATTCAGTGGCAAAATTGTGTTCGAAAAATATAACATGATTTTTTTTATACTAGACAGGCAATCATTTGACCATTATTATTAACCGTCAATACTCAGTGAACGTGCATGAGCTTAGGCAAATCATACTAAGTTGAAAATCGTGCTTTTTGCTTTTGCTCTAAAACTTAAATAGAAATTCTAGTTAAGTCTCTTTATTTTATACTCTTACTTTACTAGGGCATGACTTGGTTATGACTGCGAATGACTCTTTTACTTGACTTTGAGTGTGACTTGTAAGTAAGACTTCTATTATGTAAATATGTAAACTCACCTAAATAATTTAAATTTTTAACACTGGCTAACACTGCTAACACTATGCGCACAGATTGCGAAGCCAAAATAAAAAAAAGCATACGGGAAGAAATTCACCTAATTTAATGGATCTTAATCTGAATTCATATAATATGGAGTCTGTACATCAGGTTATATTTTAAAAGGATTCTATGTAAGAACTAAATAGGAGACGCAGAACCTAAAGTCCTTGAGTTGTCTAGTCTGAAGGACAGCCCGATCTAAAGGTTACACCAAAAACCTACCTGCTGGCGACATTAGCATATTAAAATTGAACGAAAATCCATCACTTTCAAATTGATGTTTCAAAAACAATATGCTAAGTAATTTTCAGAAGTTTATTAGTCTGCTACAATATATCAAAGGACAATGGATTTGTGTTGCATTGCAGTACAATGGGCAAAGTAATTATAACAACAAGTTTTAATTATTTTTACTCAATGAAACGTGCAATGTAAAACATTTTAGAAGAGTTTTGCCGCGAAAAATAAATTGCGTTGTTGATTTTATATATTTTTCCAAAAACTGTGATTTTTTGAGTGTTAATGTGTAATAATGGTGGATTATTAACCGTTAATACTTAGTAAACGTGCATAAGTGTAGGGAAATCATACAAAGTTGAAAAACGTGATTTTCGCCTTCGCTCCAAAACTCCAATAGAAGTTCTAATAAAGTTTCTACCACTTTACTAGAGCATGACTTGACTACGACTGAACCTTGACTGTTTTACTTGACTTTGACTTGTGACTAGGACTTTTATTATGAAATACACTTGAAATTTATTATAACTTGACACTAGCTAAATGCACAAGATTGCGTAGCCCAAATTGAAATAAAAAAAACATTTTAGAATTAGGTATTGTTTCGTTAGTGTTTGTTTGATTAATAAATAATTATGTTTAAAATCTCTGGAGTTGAGAGTAAACACTTAAACTTAACTAGTAGACTTAGGTTTAAATTCCAACTGCCTATTATGAAGCTTTAATTCATTGATTGACGTAGAAGACTTCTCTACACCAAGCGACGCTAGGACTTATGTAATAGGGAATATGATAGATTCGGTATTATTCTTTTTTAATTTTATGGCTAAATAATTACTTCTATATTTTTTTTTTAAAACAAAATAACCCTATATTATTAAGTACATATGTAAATGCTTTAGGAATTTTAATAAATATTGATTATAATAATTAAGAGATAAATATGTGCTTTTTATAGGATTTAATCGATACACTTATTTCGTAAAGTTTCTGTAGTCACGAAGTCCATTTGTATGTAGGTCGTTGTTTGATCTTTAAAATATAGACATTTCTATTTTTTTTTTGTTTATAAATAAACTACAAGTTTTTTCCTAGAGTACAGATTGTATTATTTTAAATGAATGTAAAATTTCAACAAAATCTGCCCAAGAACACCGCGTCAAAAGCCTCTAAAAAGGTGGTCCCAATCACGCCTCCCTCCCGAAGTTGTATATCAGATGCCACACATCGTTGCACTTCCCAAAAAGAATGAGCCAGGTTATAACCCTATTTGGCAATAGCCGTAATTCAGTCCGAAGGGAGAAAACTGTTGGAAGGGGAACGTTAAAGGTATTTTACGATGTTAAAGCGTTGTCTTCTACATTTAATCGCATAGAGCGGCAGCGATTAAGTAAAATTATGAGAAACGATTTGACATCAGGTTTCGTATATCGTACATGTTATTATACAATACGGCAGCGCGGGGGGAGGAGTCGCGGGCGCGCGCCTGCCGCTCGGCCGCGCGCCTCGGTCGCTTCGTATATAATGTCCCTAACTATAGTTAGGGACATGATATACGCTGTTAGCATCTTTTTGCAAAATTAAGTCACGATTAGTAAATATAGACAACATATATTATAATAAGGTCCGTGGAGTATCAAGTATAAAATAAATTAACATTAAGTATGATAATAACAAGATACATAAGTGAAACAACTTATGTATCTTGTTATTATCATACTTAATTTTAACGTAATAAAACTACATATATTGCAGGTTAAATACTGTTTATTTTTTTGTAAAGAGTAAAATTCACTTATGACTTAAATATTCCAGGCTTAATGACTTGATATACAAAGCGCCCGAGGCGTGCGCCCTGTAGTGCCGTCTTAAGGAAAAAAGACATAACTGATATTTTTGACAAAATTGAGTTATATACGTCAGTAATGTCTTTGCTATTATGACTGGTGGCAGCTGCGTCTAAATAGAAAGTAAGATTTAGTAGATTGTGATTAAATATTTTAAAATTTAAAAAATAATAGTAGATTCGTCTATTTTTCCTGGCCCATAATGCATATAACTCAATTTTGTCAAAAATGCAGTTACGTCTTTTTTTCATTATAACGGCATTTTACAAAACGGCAGTGCGGGGCGTTGTATATCAAGGTCCCATACGCGCCATACATTTAACCTTCACACGCCTCGGGCGTTTTTTATATTATGTCCCTTAACATTACATCTATAAATGTAAATGTTTAAAATAACATAAAACATTATTTTGTTTCTTGAAATTTGACTTTAATGGAAAATTGACAATATTTAACTAAAACAATGTTCGTTTAAGTAAGAAGTCGTTGTTAGTACTAATATATTTTTATTTATTTAACACTAGTTGAGCCCCGGCTTTTCTCGCTGATGATGATGATTAAAGTAGCCTAAGTTCTAATCCATAGTATAAGCTACTTACATATTAAATTTCATTAAAATCGGATAAGTAGTTACGGAGATACGTGGTAAAAATCATTCACACACACACAAACTTTCACATTTATAATATTATTTAACACTATAAACATTGATTAATTAATCGTCTAAGTACTCGTACGGAAACAATACACGCTATTTAGAAAACGGTCAAGTATTTTGCTTATACAACGCACGTTGCACCTGTAATTTAATAACGAAGTTTGGAGCTGACGTAACTTTAAGTTTGTTATTACATAGTTCTTTCACAGGAAGCTATTCAACAAATTCATTGAACATAAACTTTTGTTGTTTATTGGTTGATACATGTTCAAGTTTTTTAATGTATACCTGTACTTTTTACAATACCACTTGGTATGGTAAAAAGTACACTACAGTACATTGACCACGATGTCCTCTGATGGAAAGCGACGATGCGTTCAACAGTGAAGCATGCTCACTTAGAAAATTCCAGAATAAAAAAGGTCTAAGTCATACTTATCGGTATACAAGAACGAAGGCAGGGCGTTACATTCCTTCGCAGTTCGTATAATACGTATTTACTTAGTTTTATGCTCGAATAAACTGTCTAAATGTTAATATTAATGTGAATTATTTGCTGTTCCCCGCGGCTTTGTCCGCGTTTGTCAAGTAGAAAGTATCCTTAATATTTTACATTCCAAATTTCATCTAAATCTGTTCAGCCTTACAGCGTGAAGAGAAAACAAACATAGGTACTTATAAACTTTCGGATTTATAATATAAGTGTGATTCAGTGCACACAATATAAGGCAACCAATATGTGCACGGGACCCAACAGAACATTTTTTATCATATAAATCCTACTAATATTATAAATCCGAAAGTTTGTGTGTAAGTGTGCAAGTATGTTTGTTCCCTCTTCACTCTTTAACGGCTGAACGGATTTAGATGAAATTTGTAATATACATAGATTATACCTAGGATTAACACATAGGCTACTTTTTAACTTGATAATAGCGGGCGAAGCCGCGGGGCACGGCTAGTTACAAATAAGTCACAAAATAATGTACGTTATTATATTTTTCGTCTCTCCAACTTGAAACCCCCATGATTCTTCTTCGAGTTTTGACTCTCCAACTTGTAACCCCTAAGATTTTTCTTCAAGTTTTGACTCTCCAACTTATAACCCCTAAGATTTTTCTTCAAGTTTTGACTCTCCAACTTGTAACCCCCAAGATTTTTCTTCAAGTTTTGACTCTTCAACTTGAAACCCTATGATTCTTTTTTGAGTTTTCATTCAAAATGTATCTCTAAAATTCTTGTAGTGATCCAGGTCCCGAGAATACTTTGAATGAAGAGTTTTGATGTAGGTTCACTTCACCACAGGTTTCCTCAGGTTTCCACACCTGCTATTGGTTATTTCTGTAAAGGAAGTTAGTTATTAAAAAAAAAAATAACAGAACCCGTATATATCCCCGGAACCCTACCGATATTAATTTTTGATAGAAACAACTTTAGAAAGTATTAAAAGCTTGTTGGCGTAGTTAGTTACAAGCCTTATAGCGTATAAGGCTTGTAACGAACTACGCTAACGAGTGCCGGGTTCGATTCCTGCTGAGATCACAATTTTTGATGAACCTCATTGATCATTTTTATATTAAATAATAATGGTTTCATAAATCTCCGGTACACATGCTTAAAAAAATAATACATATCACATGATAGGTACAACTAAATAATCTTCTCCTATTTGTTTTAATGCGTTAAAAGTATTCTCAACATAAGATCAACATATCCGTTTCAATTAGTGCTTTTATAGTTTTGATATATTAACTTAAATCTTTACCTGATCATGTATAATAATTTAAGTATTCTATACCTGTATATATTATAAATCAAAAAGGCGAGTGTAAATGGCCAAGATGGATTGCTAGGTCGATCTAGGCGAACGTATCTTAACCAGATCGAAAACGTCTTGAAAAAAGGACAGGTCAAAAGTACCCGCAACCAACGAGCATGTATGAAAAGACTCATGAATGTAGGAGAAGCAAAAGATGTGACAGGATCGTAGCAGGTGGTCTCTGCCTACCCCAATGGGAAAGAGGCGTGACTTTATGTATGTATGTATATTATAGTTAAATTTTATTTAAGTATATGTTATAGGTATTTATTTATTAACATTTATATATAAATATAATTATGTTTATTATGCTTCAAAACGTGTCGAAATTAATTATTTTCCTTTCTTTCTTTACTTAGAGTTGGTTCATAAAAAGAAACAAAGGCAGCTAGTTTGATAACAATAAGTAAAATTGATTTTATTTATGTAACCATATTAATAATTTAGAAAGGAAAAAAGTAGTTGAGTGGCTCAGCGGTTAATATGTCAATAGGGCATGACACCCTATGCCCGCGGGTTCAAATCCCGCCCCAAGCGATAATTTTTCCTTTCTAAATTTATGAATATAATAAGTAAAATACCTGAACTATTTTGTTAGCTTCAATTTTAATACACTCAGGACACAACCATTCGCCGTCAGGTGGCGAGACGATCCCGACACATTTGAAGTGGTACCACTGTAGCGAGCACTGAGTACCATCGCAGCCAATCATTGGCGCCTCTTCCACGTACTTCCCACAGAAACAATAGTCACTTTCCCTCTCATCGTACTCGTAATATCTGGAGTTTGATTCAGATTCTTCGAAGATATCGGCGTCATTTATAGGCAGTACGTGGCATACGTGTGGGGCATACCGCCATCGCTTCAACCCGCAAGCATTACACCAGGAACTCTCCGTCCCATGTCTCCAGTACAAGTGCTCCAGCAAGTGTTTATACTCGGTGTACAACATCGCACAACTCCCGCACGATAAGCCAGTTTTCACAAGGCTTTCGGAACCGCTCATTTCGCTCAAATTCTCAACTTTATTTACGGTGAAACTTTCCTCGTAACAAGACATGGTGCGATTATATTAAAACAACCGACGATCGTTTATGAAAACAATATGTTGGCAGCTGTAGCAAATATACACGAGTCTAGTGCTTAAAAGACGTATATAAACAACTTAATGATAAAAGCTCTGAGCGAGGACGTAATTAGAAAATGCAAAATACTCTCATTTATACGGCATTCGCAGGTAAATACTTCATTAATATGGGAACTAATGACGTGTCATTAAATTAAGGGGTTCGTACTTAATATGCTTCTACGTATTGAAGTTATAATTATAATGGATCATTAGGACTTCATCACGCTGCAAATATTTTGATAGAATACTTAATTAATCAATTTTTTACGGGTCGCTAATTTCGTACTCGCAAGTTAATTTGTTTTGTTGTTCAAATGTTATCTTTTGTCGCTATTATTATTCTCTAATATAAAATATTATTAAGTTGGGTCCCGTTATTAAGATAAAAACCTCTGTCCAACAATAATAGAATTAATAGAGCTATAGTTACATACGAGTATATCGCTGTAGAGATAGATACCTCATACCAAACACACCAATTTACAGATCAGAAACTGTTGGAGTTGTAATATATTTGTGATATGTTCAAGTATGTAATTACATATATTATATATTTTTATACTGGATAGGCACGCATTTGACCACTATCTCACCTGATGGAAAGTGACGATGCGATGGGACATAAGTACTTGCCTAAAAGGAGCCTATTCACTCTAGACTTGAAGACACCCAGATTGTACCTTTCAGGGAACAAAGTAGCAGCAATGAGTTCCTGTAAGGATTTAGTTTCCTGTTTTGCCTTCGTTGTAAGGATGATAAACGTAGTAGCGAAACGCTTCGAGCGAACTGGAGGTATGTCAACCATAAATGGATGGCATTTGACAGTTTTTCTTGTTGTTAGATGGTAAAAAGGACGCGGAGGAATTATATCATGTAACATATACCTTAGGTTGGAAGCCAATAAGACAATCGTGCCATACCCTGTCAAAGGACTTGAAAATATCAAGCGATACTGCAAGCGCTTCGTCGTATTTTTCCAAAGCCTCACTCCATGTGTGAATGGCATACGCAAGAAGGTCTCCTGTTGACCGGTTCTGGCGAAATCTGTTTCTCCATTGTCTTACAGATAATGAACATGACTGAAATGGGCCCATAGTTAGCGGGGTCAGCACGACTTCCTTTTTCGGGCACAAGTTCGACGATGGCTGACTTCCATGCTTTCGGCACTTGACCAGTCGCCAAAGATAGGCGGAAGAGACGTGTCAGCATCGAAGTCAATACATATTAACCGAAAAATAGATATTGGTGTACAAGATCGACACGCGGACGACTATTTTTGTAAGGAAGTGACTTCAAGCCCAAGCGATAACTTTTCCTTCAGTAGATCTCGAATTCACCAAACGCAATAAGATAGGAGGACAATTAAACATAAAACATTTAAAACGCTTTCACACTCACAGCCCACACTTATTTTGATGACCCGTAAGTGCCTGAAACATTAAAATGACACACACAATCAGCCATAACCAGAAACACAAATTTTCCTTGGGGAGAAAACTTGTGTTTCCGCCGGGAATCGAACCTGCAGAAGAGCGAACGCGCGCCCAACTAAACTGTAAGCCAACGAGCAGTTCAATTCAAATATTTTATAGTAGGTAGTTTCATAATGGCATCAAAATCATAATTCATTATCTCAAGATCCTTGGTACAGGGTATTCTGAAATGATAAGATTTATACTTTTAAATAAAAGCGACACAATGAATCATTCATGTACAATGCCAAGGTACTTTGTTATAGAATGGTTTCCGTTCTATCGAACGTTGCAAGTCTTTGAAATCATTGTATGCTTTTCTACAAAGAACTTATAGGCATAAAGACTTTGAAGATATAATAGGTATTCTACAATAAGTATTTCGTACCTAGATGATATCAATGTTTAGCTCTTGTATCAGTTCAAAAAAAAAGACAGTTTGTGTGTAAGTGTGTAGTTATGTTTGTTCCCTCTTCACGATTTAACGGCTGAACGGATTTAGATGAAATTTGGAATGTACATAGCTTATAACTAGGATTAACACATATGCTACTTTTTGACTTGATAATAGCGGGCGAAGCCCTTTAATTAGATACTTATCACACTAATGTTATAAGTCCAAAAGTTTGTGTGTAACTTCGCGCAGTAACGGCTTAACGGATTTGTATGAAGTTTGGAATGTACATATTTTATAGCAAGGATTAACATATAGGCTACTTTGAAACTTGATAAACTAAGTATGTAGTTAGTCTAGACTTTAAAAAATGGACAAAAGATACTTTTAATAAAAATTAAACCAGACAAAAACGCTGGATACAGCTATTTTTAAATGTATTTGACACTAAACCGTTTGCCTAATTTGGTGAAGGGCCATTAAATTTTAGATAATTAAGTTAATAGCTCTTCACCAACAAGTTTTAGATAACTAACTAGATTTAGATAATTATAAACAGAAGCTTAGATATCTATCCAAATAAATATTATAATGTTAAAAATCTTCTAACCATTTGGACACTTTGGAAAAACGATGATGAAACAGAAGCACTCTAATATAATAATCTAATACCTTTAAACGAGCAATTCTTGTATATATATGTGTAATCAGGATCTCGGAAACGGCTCCAACGATTTCCATGAAATTTTGTATACAGGGGGTTTCGGGGGCGATAAAACGATCTAGCTAGGTTTCAATTTTAGAAAACGTCGTTTTATCCGTGTTTTCAGCCGAGCAAAACTCGGTCAACCGGATACTTATAAATAATAACTCACACCTTACTTAAATACCATTTAACTTATATATAATATATTTCTTCACATGAACATTACACACACCCTTACACTCACACACGCAATCCATACATACACACACTCACACACGCACACCCATACATACATACATACATACACACAGACCACAAACACACACTAATAATTACTTGTATAAGAAATAAATATGATAACCTATAACTTAGAAAACTTACTGATGTGTAATTATTATCTGCCTATCTGAAACCTAAATATATTTTATGGAGTGGATATGGAAGAGTGGGGTTATCTGACACAGATATTTTTATACTTAGGTACGAGAAGGTCCCAACCTGCCTTAAGTTAAGCAAATTTTGGTTACAGAAATAAATCATTCTCATTTTCATTCTCAAAATAAATGTATAAGATGAACTCTACCTCAATTTGACATCTGATACTATATAATCTTACATCCCAGCTAAACCAAGTAATATGGTATGGTAGCATCTGCAATCAGACTACAAAGCTTAGATCTTGGGTGTCAAACACTGTGGAAGCCGGATGACAACCCGCAACCCCTTTGATTGCATATCGAAGATATATAGCTTAACAATCTTCGAGTTTCTAGTGTAGCTCGAAGACAATTTATTATTTATTTTATTTATTACCATATTTTATTGGATACAAAAAAGTTTTCATTTATAACTTCCACACTAGGCGAGCCTGAGTTGTGGAAGGTAGTCTCTTTTGTTTACAGTATGTTTACAATAATAATGCAGAATTACAAACAATTAGGATTACTGAAATGTATTATTTAACTAGATTAGTATAAAATCTATCACAGCGCCTAGTTCAGGCGACGCGTGATGAAAATGCTGGCACTTATTTGGCTCAACGTATTAGCATTGCAATTCAGAGAGGCAATGCCAGCATGATGGGAACGCTACCCACTGGTTGAAGTGGGCTTGAGCACTTGAGTTACCTATAAGCTCGATATCTTGTCGGTAACTTAGGTATACTAATCATTATAATATTACTTTAATGGGCACTAAACACTTTTACTGTGTAGCTGCGCCCCGCAGTACTGTCCGCAATTAAACAGTTATAAAAAAGAGAAATATATGTCATATTTTAGATAAGGAACCTTTGCAGTCCAGGACGTATCACCAAATATCATCGCAATCGGATGATTGGTTGAGGGGCGCATAGAGGACAAACATACAAAGAAACATTATTTTTTATTTATATACTAGCTATACCAGGCGTTGCAATGCCACGAAAAGTAAAAAGGTTTTTACCTCGTTCACGATTTCCTAGTACTTAATTATTATTATAATAATATAAATATGTTTGTGTGTGTGATGTGAATTTTTCTGGCACCCACGACACCAGTCATTAAACTTAGTGTGTGCTGTGAGTGTGAAAGCGTTTATGTTTTATGTTTAATTATCCACCTATTCTTTGCGTTTGGTGAATTCGAGATCTAGTGAAGGAAAAGTTATCGCTTGGGGCGGGACTTGAAGGCACCTCCTTACAACAACAATCGACCGCGTAAAAGTGTAATAAAAAAAAAATTTAATTAATCATTATTATACACTTCTGGACACATCTATTGGCCCACCTTGCATTTTCAGTTTCGTTTGGTCCTGGCTAAAATTTTATATTAGGTCGAGCAAAAAGTTTTTATGCAGTTTTGAACCTGGCACATTCATAATTTCATTCAATAGTCTTTTTTTTAATTTCGAACACGGAATTTAAAGGAACAAAAGATGATTTGGAGCCTGTTTATTGATATCAAACAATCGAATACTAAGAAAACTTGATTTTATTGGTTTGCTTGGATTTAATTCTTGAAAGTGTGATTGATCTCTTTGGTTTTGCAACAAACATTACTTATTCTTAACACTAAGGTGAGGTTCTATCAATAATCTATGGATACTTCGCCTGAAGTCGCCGCCCAAGCTGTGGCACTTATCCAGGCCGGACACAGCCAAAGAAATGTGAGTGCTCAACTTAATTTAAGTCGATCTGCGGTCCGAAATGTTTATCGGAGGTACCTAGAGACTGGCGGCTTTGTTCGTCGCCAAGGAAGGCCACGATTTCGGGTCACAACTGCAAGGCAGGATCGATTCATCGTGACGACGAGCTTGAGAAATCGTCACCTTACCTCCATTGAGATACAAAACCAACTTCGCGACTTCCACGGAGTATCTGAGAGCGCTCGAACTGTTCGGAGAAGGTTAAAAGAACACGATATGGTACCACACAAGCCAGCCAATGGCCCCAAACTAACGCGAGCCCACCGAACAGCGCGCCTTCATTTCGCCCGCACTCATTTAAATTGGACTCAGCAGCATTGGAGCCGTGTACTCTTTTCTGATGAGTCTAAAATTATGTTACATGGCAATGATGGAAAGAAGGTCTACCAACGTAAGGGAGAGCGATTCGCACAATGCTGCTTTGAAGAGAGGGTTGCTTATGGCGGTGGCTCATGGACTGTCTGGGGCAGTATATCCGCGAGCGGCAAAACTCAACTTGAGGTTGTTACGGGACCACGGCTGCCAACATTAAATGCTGAAAGGTACATTCGTGAGTGCTTAGAACCTCACGTGATGCCATACGCGGACTATGTGGGCCCAAATTTCCTTTTTATGCATGATAATGCAAGAGCCCATACGGCCGGCATCGTCAGGGAATATCTTCGGGATGTGAACATTACAGTTATGGACTGGCCAGCCAGAAGCCCAGACATGAACCCCATTGAGCACATGTGGGACGAGCTAAAAAGACGTGTTAGGGCTCGTCAGCCAGTTGCCCAGACGATGCAGGAGTTGAAAACTGCCATAGAAGAGGAATGGGAGATGATCCCTCAAAATTTCATAGAGCGGTTGATAAACTCTATGCCTAATCGTATGAAAGCTGTGGTAGATGCCCATGGAGGCAACACGCGTTATTAAATTAAACCTTTATTTGATAAAACATGTTTTTTATTCAAAAATCAATTGCTTTTATCAAAGCGCATACCTGACTTGTTAGGGGTAGCTCCATGTCGTGTGGTATTCTGAATTCAAATTTAAAACAATACGATCGAAAAAGATGGTAAAATGTATCAGGTTTAAAACTGCATCAATAGTTTTTGCTCGACCTAATATAAAATTTTAGCTAGGACCAAACGAAACTGAAAATGCAAGGTGGGCCAATAGATGTGTCCAGAAGTGTATGTCTTTCATGTTTTGTTTACCCAGGACATTACCAAACCCTACAAAAGCAATGCTCTCTACGCAGAACTATCCACCAAAGTTTTATCACAATCGGATGAATGGTTTAGGAACGCATAGAGGACATATAAACGTTCATTTTTATTTATACTCCCTTCTTACTGCCTTAAAAAGTTGTATTTGTAACGACAGAACGGGTTTGTATGAAAGTTAAAATATAGACTCTTGATTCTAAGTAAGTACCAAGTTTTCTCCTGTTATTTCAACGTAACAAAGCTCGAAAGTGCTTCGTTATATTCTTGTAAAGTAAAACGTAACACCGAAGAAAAGTTTTATTAACTTCGGCGAACGTCATAACGGTAAATAGTGTTACACGTAATGCTTCCCTGGAGGTTCACGCTTTGTTTAACTACGATATTGTAATGACAGTCCGGGCATCGATACCCAAACGATAAAAACAAAGGAGAATCGGGAAAATGACCGAGAGGTTTCCAATATTAAAAGGACAGACGACGGCTCTATGTAAAAACACTGCGCAAACGGCTGTCTCCAACACGCCTCCACATTTGCCTTGAATACGAATATATCTGCGTCTGACCTCATTCAATATCCTTTTTCCAAGCGAATAGTTTTATCGTCTTTGTTATTTCCACTCAATGAACACTAACCCTTGAAAAGAATGATTGTGACGTGCACACAAAAATATTTTTAAGCACACAAATCCAAAAGAAGTATTTTATTTCGAACGGCTTATCCGATGGTATTAAATGTCAAATACGGTTAGCGAATAATTTCTTTACTGGATTTTCTGTGTAAATAATTCTGCAGAAGATTATGTACAGAAGGCTCGAGAAAAATCGGGGGTGAATGTCGTGTTCAGATAAAAAATACAAACCTTTATAGCGTAATAAATGGGAATCGAATGAACCTCGATGGCGGTGACGTGATCAGATTGCCAATATGGAAACTATGAACGTATCAAATCTCTTCGGGATAAAAATGCAATCCAGACGGCATTATCGAATTTGGGTTTTAAATAAAGATATATAAAAAACAAGCAATATTTTTCTCGAAAACACCCATCTACATTATTTTTAAATTAATGTTAGATACTTCACTCAAAATTATATTACATTATTTAAAATATATTTCTGTACATCGTAGTATTTTAACCGACTTCACAAAAATCCGATTATGATGATTATTTTTAATTTGTAAGTTGATGCTTCTCATGTGATCCCATTAAATTTGATCAGGATCTGACCAGAAGTTTTTAAGTTATCCTCAATAAATTAATAATTAATGAATTATTTAATCTGATCAAGGGTTTAAGATAAAGCGATAAATTCGGTTATTTTGAAAGCTTTGCTTGCTTTAAAATTATTATGAGAATATTGTACTTGAGCATACATTTTAAAACAAACCTCGTACGGTATCAAGAACCTTAAACAAAGGACATATTGTAATCCTCCACTCAAGTGGATAAGCAGAATATTTTTGTTTTCAGTTATTTCGCAGTTGACTGCTCACTAGAGGTGCTCAAGCTTTCTTCGGGAGAGTTCCGAAGTTCGGCGGGTTGTACACAATCCATCGAATATATTCCTTCTTCGGATTAAGTTGGGGACGTTTTGTGTGCACGCCGTCGATCTCTGATTTATTGTTGACTGCTTACCGGACTTGCGCATCTAGTTGGAAATCTGGACCTATTCATGTCAGTGCAAATATTTTAAAAAGTTAGCGATGTTTTCTGTGTTGATGTTTTAGGATGTGATGTGATGTTTTAGGTGCTTCAAAATTACTAAATACTCCACAAATCTTTATCGTAATAAGAATTTGTGGAGTATTTAGTAATTTTGAAGCACACTTATCGTTCTTTATTAACCATCTTCAAAAAAGAAGGAAGTTCTCAATTCGACTGTATTTTTTACCGACTTCCCAAAAAAGGAGGAGGTACTCAAGTCGACTGTATTTTTTTATTTTATATTATGTGTGTTACCTCATAACTTCTCTCCACGTGAGCCGATTCCGAATTTTTTTTTTTAGTTTGTATGATTTTGCTTTCTAATTGGTCCTATTAATCGACGATTAACAATGCATTAAATCAAAATAAATGTATGTATTAGAATAATAAAATATAAATATATACATATAAATGAGAACAAGGAAAAAGTATATTACTCTGTGCAACTTTATTTAAAATGATGACAATTCTGCATCACATATATATATTCATATTCATGCATCTACATTTAGTTTTTTATCTGTGATAGGTAAACATTTGACCACTATTTAACCATGTGTTAAGTGACGATGCGATCGATGATGGAGTACGCTTGCCTAGAAAATACGTAGTTATGAGACTAGTTTCGAAACATTCGGTGCTCCGTCATCAGTGGAGTATACGTGTAGACCGTCCGGCGTCTCGTTTACGTACACGCCGAGACGTCTGACGGCTCTACGCGCGTAAGCACCTATGGAGCACTGAATGTTCCGAAACTAGTCTCGTAATAATGCGAGCAAACAACCGTGAGTGAAGTCGTATAAATCCTTAATAATAGTGTTTTGTGTAATTTAACAGTGTTTAAGATAAAAACCACCTTCAAGTTTTTTTTTTGAAGTAACTTCTTTAGGCGCGTTGAGCACTTTTTGGGTGAACAAAAATCATGGAACTCGCGTTATCGTCACCGAACGCTTTCTAACGACGATACAATTCACAAGTTACTTAGTTTTCACTTCTATCGGCAGTACCCAAAGACTTTTTTTTATGCCCGATAGGCAAGCATTTGACCACAACCTGATGGAAAGTGATGATGCGGTCGAAGGTCCAGGTCTAGTGTGTTTAACAGCTTCGATCACATCGTCACTTACCATCAGGTGAGATAGTGGTCAAACACTAGCCTGTCACGAATAAAAAAAATAAAAAAAATGATGTAACATGCTTAGAATGTATCTATTCACTCCTGACTTGAAGACTCCCAGATATATACATATATGTTATTGATATTTTTCACAATCCTCATTCGAAATAGTATGTATATGGGATAGTTCTGAATGTGTGAAAACCTTTATCCGCACTTTAATCGTGAGTCGGTAGTGGTTCGTACCTACGTTTGATGCACGGGGACAGGTAATCTCTCTTCTGATTCCTTTGATAGATGGATATTCAAGCAAGCTCTTTCTCTGTTATCCTATTCGCTTTGGCTCACAAAAGCATTTGATTCTTTTATGCAAAGGAGATTATTGATCAACGCATTCTTCGTGCAGATAAGATTTATCCAACTAATGTTAGAAATAATATTGAGTTATGAACTATGAAATGTTCGAGTAGATTTCCTCTAAGGAATATTCAAATAACTTTTAGTTTTAGCTGGTAATTAAACAGAAGTTATTCGAAGCCCAGAGATAATACGAGAAACTTTTATGCTCTTATGAATATTTAATTCAATTGTTAAATTGAAATAATATCTTCGCTAGGAACAGGCCGCCCGCACTCGCAATATTTCAGTATTTTATTACAAGATCCCGAGTCTTGCTTCAACGCAATCTGCGAGAGAATCGCCTATAAAAGCACGACCGAACCACCCTTTAAGTAAATATTTATTTTAATAACGAAACAGTTACGTTTTGAAGTACGTTTTCAATTTTATACCGTTTTGAGTAGCCCGTGCTGGATAATGTTATTTTATTAACACGCCAAACGTATCTTGTTATTTTTACTGGTAATAGAATAACGTGAAAAACTTCTCACGAAAATGTTCTGAGTAATTCGAGGTATCTGGAAACCTCTTCAAAAATTCAATTTCAAGTTTATTAAGGATAATTAGGTAATGTATACAGATAATAGCGCTAAGATTTTCCGCCGACATGTTGTGAGATATTTCTGTTTACTTCTTATCCTAAAATATATTATAAAGGAGATTAACTCGTTAGTGAGCTAAGGCCCCAGGCGTTTAACTGAACCGATGAAATCTCCAACGCTCCAGTAAAAGCCATATAAATAACGTTTTATGACATATTAAATTCCGCTAAACGTTAAATATGCCGTTTTCATGTTTGAAATGTTCTCAAAAGAGAAAAATATTAATTTTATTTAAAGCGATCCAATGTGCGTATGTGATCGTTTAGAGTTTAATAGTGAATCGTAAAGGCGAAATGGGACGCTAAAGTGAAATTATGTACATTTGATAGTTAAAATTGAACACTTAGTGATAAATTGCTTCATTAAACACACAATGCATCCAGAGATCAAGCTTAATTGAAAATTAATCCTACATCACCTCCAAAACTATTCCCTCATACACTTACACAAACAAAAACTTTCACACCCACACTTCGGTGACATGTGTTGTGGGTGCCGAAAACATTCACACCACATATGCAATCACTCCCAGAACCCGAAAAACATTTTTTTTCTTGTAGAGAAAACTTGTGTTCCCGCCGGGAATCGAACCTGATATCCGCTGCAGAGAAGGCAAACGCGCACCCAACTACGCTAGCAGGCAGTTCAATCAAAAGCTATATTAGCAGATAAGCATTTATTCTCATTGAACGCGGAATTATATGCTATGCACAATAACATCACTGTACCTGGACGACCTAGCTTTGCTCGGATAAAACGACGTTTTCTAAAAATGAAACCGAGCTAGATCGATTTATCGCCCCCGAAACCCCCTTCATACTAAATTTGATCATGAAAATCTTTGGAGCCGAGATTCTGATTATATATATATATACATGTAAGCAAGAATTGCTCGTTTAAAGGTATTAGATAGATTAGATAGAAAACGTATGTAGGTAAGAATATTTTTTATGGCGCTTAAACTACCCATCATTTATGTTAAGGTGTAACAAGTATAGAACTATTTACTTACTTAACATTTTTGTTAGTATGTATTGTGTTTGTTTTACTTTTTTTGGAACGAAAGTTCCTTATCGCGCGTTGCGAAAGGGGGCTAGACGGAAATAATTAAGACCAAAAGTTGTAACGACACTTTTTGCTATAGTTGTAAGCCATACCACGTTCTCGTCCGATCACCGAAGTTAAGCAACGTCGGGCGTGCTAAGTACTTGGATGGGTGACCGCCTGATGTTGGTTTTTGCATGTTTCTTTTAATTTTGGAACGAATGTTCCTTATCGCGCGTTTCGAAAGGGTGCTAGACGGAAATTGAACTTCGTTCCATCCGGGTGTCCCTTGACACATCTCAAGTTTTTTTTTCTTTCCAATGGACTATCTACGGGCCAATTGCCTATATTTCTTTATTTTATTAAAATAATCTAAATATAAAGTATTTAGATTTTTTAAATGTAATATTTCATTTTTTTATTGAGAGAAGAAACGAGCAAGTTGCTAGTCTGATAGTAAGCGTCACACTTTGCTCTTAACAGTTCAGTGTCATATGTCACCCAGAGTTTTGAACTTATATAGGTCATAATCCAGCGCGGCAAAGAACTGCGCTTGTCACCCCGAGATATTACATGTTAAATCTCTATAAGCCCTGTATTGCATGGATAAAAATAGTAATAAGGTATAATATCTCTGCCTAACACCGAAATAACATTTTTACATGCCGCCATGGCGTAATTTTGCTAATAATTCCACTATTTTTATCTACTGCTAACTAATTGTACTCTGCATGGTCCAAGCAAACAAAGGTAATGTGTTTGTATTATTTATTTTGATCAAATCAACAATTACCAACACCGCATTATCTCTATTGTATCGTTGCTGCCTTGTTATAATTGATCCAAACTGATTTAGGTAGAGCAACATCATAAACATACTTTTGCTAATTTACATTAGTCGTTGTTCATTATCAATTTCAATGTAATCTGAAACAGTAAGCTTGCGCAAAATCATTAGCAACATCGCTTTATGATAATATAAGATCATAAAAAACATCATTAAAATACCATAGCGGCAACACGTAAGCACTCGCAGCATATGCACGGGTACCAGGACTGTATAATCTAATAGGCACTTCTCTTTTGCGAGCCTCCCAAATCCCTTTTTTCGTACATCGTAAATGGATTCTACATCGGCGATAGGGAAACCGCTTAAATAGGCATAATGACGTTGAATCAAAAATCCTTTAAGATTCTATCGCCGTAACAATTTTATGACGCTGCACTCTTATCGTCGGTTTTACCGCAAATTGCTTCGGGTAAGTATAAGCACGTATGTGGAGCAGTAACAGTAGAATAGTCGGGAAGCACACTTTCGTGTAAGAGGTGGGAACATTGGCGAGCTCTAATGATGCTCTGCTTGGTGCAGATTTATCACCCATCCTATAGAACCACAGATGCCGGAGAATCGAGGAAATTGGCCTTTGTTGGGACTTGTCGCTGAATCCACTCTTAAATTAGATTTTATACGCTTAACTAAAACATTTCGTAGATAAGTGTTTCTAACTATAGTACGCTAGCTGTAGGTAGGTACCCGGCATGCGTTGCAATGTCATGTAATGAAAAAAGATGAAAGAGGACCACGTAACGAAAAAAGACGAAAAAAGAAGATCTTTCATGTTTATATTTGGCTAGTACTTTACCAATTATTTACTTTTACATAGGTAGATATGTATATATAATTATATACATATATATAGATTATTATTACTTAAGCTTATGCTAACTGCCCACAGGTGTAGATGGTTGCGCGACTGCCTTCTAAGTAGCGGGTATCCGGTTTGATTTCCGGAGTAAATACAAGTCTTTTCCACAAGGAATTTGTGTTTCTGTTTCTGAGTGTGATTTATGTGCGATGTGAATGTTTCCGGCACCCACAATGCATATCTTTGTTTTCAATGAGCTGTGTGTGAAAAAAAATGCGTATATATTTTATAATACATAATCATTTTCAAATTATGTTCGAGACGATGTTATTTTATCTACGGAAACTTCTTACTTTATCCTTTGATGCAAATTTTTCACCGCTCAATTTTTTTGTTGTATCGATACAAAATATTTACATACCTTGCCCTGAAAAGACTTTCCTGTTCCTTCAAAAGATAGCAACTAAAAAGTTGGGAGTTATTTACAATGCAAAGCGGGCGGTACCTTTGCAGGTAGGGCCATATTTCAAGATACCCGATGTGAGCAGCTGTAGTGTTGCCAACTTACTAAGCATGTCCTTATTAATGGAGAATTTAAAGCTTTACGGTAAAACAAGTGAAAAGCATACTATTAGCATGTTTTTTTTATTTAACTATTAGTATTATTGTTATATTTGAATAATTCATATTTATTACAACACAAATATTGTTAACTAAATATGAATTATACACACGCACACACACACAAACCTATACTAATAACGTGGCTTAGTATATATTACACAGTTTAGTAAATTTATACTAAGTAAAAAAAATAAATAAATAAGGAATACAAAAAAAGTACAAGACATCATATGGGGGGCAAAAATATCTTGACATTGTAAATGGTTTTTGTGTCAATACACGTTATTATTATTAGTATTAACTATTAAATGGTGAATGATCTAAGAATATGTATTTGCGCCGTTAAAGGAAGGTGCGGTATCCGGCATTGTAACAAAGTCAAAACCTATTATGTAAGATTTTGCTTACTTAATACCCTCAAATCGGCATAGACCGCGTTAGGGTTTTAATAATGAGTCTTAAACATTAACGTTGGTCAGTAATTTTATGGTAACACTTACTTTTTGCTATAGCTTTGCCTGCGTTATTCAGATTAATAAGAGATTTCAATAATTTTGAGATTTCCACCTGTAATAAAAATAGTCCATAATCGTCGAAGTAAAGCTTATTTTTATCTCTATTAGGCTAGCACTGTTTGACCACTATCTAATAACCTGACGGTAAATGAAGATAGGGTCAAGAGTGGTAAACACGCTAAGTCTAGAATGACTGGATATCAAAACAACGATATAATGAATGATTAAAACAATGGAAAAAAGAAAACATTTTCTTTTTATTTGTTAAAAAAATTATGTTCATTCAAACTAGATTGGTAGTTTCAGAGAGCACTGCACTGTAACAAGTTTTGGTGACGAGCATTGAGTGTCTCTTGTAGGTATGTATGCCCAGACCAACATTATCATGTCGTCGTACCATAAATCACCCCATTTTAATAAACCACTTAAAAAAAAATGCGTTCGACTTCATTAAAATGTTTTCTTCCTAACTGTAAACCATCGAAATAGTGATCAATATTATTGGTTTACCAATAGCAAATGCTGTAAATACATTAATTGTGGTAAATTTTACTTTTACGTGCTGGCAACATTAGGGGTTTTATTTTTCGCCGGCGTCATCGTTGTACGGAAGATGAAAATCCGAGAAAATCCTTCTGGGACGCCGACATTAGCATATTTATTAGTATCATCCGAAGGGAAAACGCGAAGATCTGGTATCTTATCAATAATGACTTGCATTGAATTACAATAAAAATATTAGAAATAATTTCCATAAAAATGGAAATGTTAAAAGAAACAGTCGCGGGAAAGGAAACGGTTTTACTACCATCTCCCCTCATTTAAATGATTTTTACTTTTTATTATTACCATCAGGTGAGATAGTGGTCAAATATTAGCCTGTCACAAATTAAAAAAATAAAAAAATAAAAAAAAAACTTTTTCCAGAGTAATGTACATTATATTTCTAGCTGTGGACCTAATCTACACCAGAATTTTTTAAACTTTCGCGAACTTCAATCATGTTTATGTGAGAAAACCGGGTCTTTTCGCGCTTTTATTTTCAAAATAGCATTATTTTGACTAACCTCGACGTTTCGGCAGGGTTGCACCGGCCGTGGTCACGAGAGACAATAAAATTACAATTACAATAACTTTTATTTTGAAAATAAAAGCGCGAAAAGACCCGGTTTTCTCACATAAACATAATCTACACCACTCACTCGGTAGCAACGCAAGCGAGTTTCCTGCTCTGTGACCTATACCAAAAATGTATATCACAAAAACCTATGCATACATATCTATGACATAGTTTTAAACATAAACGCTCTCAAAACTCATAGCCCCACACTAAATTCAATGACTTCGGTCAAGGGTGCCGGAAATATTACCATCAAAGCCAGAACAAATTTTTTGTGTGGGAGAAAAGTTGTGTTCCCACCGAGAATCGAACCCGATACCCGATGCTTAGAAGGCGGACGCGCACCCAACTAAGCCAACGGGCATTTTTTGGTTTTCTTTATTCAGATGTGTCAATATCGAGAATATACTTTAGTTAGTTTCTCGACACTGACTCAGAGAGTCCATACCAAACCTGTGTCGTATAAAATATAGACGCAATAGTTATATTGTGGACAACCGTGACCGTCTCGACGCTTTTCTAAAATCAAGGCACGTAGATACTTTAGCTTCTCTGGAGTGCCCGAGACACAGCATTATTTTACATGGATCCCAGCAGTTTGTTTATAGAACGAACTAACAGAAAGTGTTTATAATATGGAGCAGATATGGTATAATAAAAAATATGGTTGTCACTTTACAGACAATCATATTTCGTTTTACGGTTTACGGGCGATAATTTTACGTGATAACGTTATAAGACGAACGCTTGGGCCGATCGTGCCTCTCTAAAGCTTGTTCCGCGCTCTCGCTTGCACGCTCAGGCTCAGTCGGAACGTGACACTTTCTCGTGCGTGCAGCCGGTGTTCATCGATTTATAAGACGTTATCACTAATTCATTTCTTTTAACTTTGGAGTATAAGTCGCATTCTGACTGGGTATTTTTATTTGTCAACCCATGATGCATTACTTGTTTTGCTTTTTGTTATCTATAAGTTATTATTAAATTAAATTATTGTTGGCGTAGTTGGTTAAACATCTCCCATCTGCGTTGATAGACGAGTAATGAAGTAGGTACATGATTATTCGTCTATCACCATGCTTACGAGGCTTTACACGTTTTCCTTCTTAACCATACTAGTCATTCACGTTATTTATACGATGTAAATGTGTAAGTCCTCATTAATCGCGTACTTAAGGTGGCAATACCAGAATTTCATCTAAAACGAGTTTTTTTGTGAGCGTTTTACTATATTATTAGTATAAAAATATTCGTCGTAATCTGTGTGATACGATAAATGATGCCTTTTTCTTAGAATATTCATAATATTCATGAATATAAAGGACACAAATATAAAATCTCAATATAAGATCTCAACATCAATTTATATTTTAGTAACCATTTCCTTTTGCCATTTTATATCAAAACACTGTGAAAGCTATTTCATATACGCATATTTACTAGGCGAATGATTTCTTCAGCTTTTTTTTTAAGGCTTGTTTTTACGAAATTTTAATAAAATCATTAAAAATTTAAGATTGGCACGCGTGACCTTGCGTAATCGCCACGATTTAATTCACGCAATATACACTTTTATGTGCAAAAGTGTAAGAGGGATAATTGGTTGTGGTTAAATAATGTGCTCGCCTTGACGTCTACCTGCCCCTGAATCGCAAGTCTTTCAGCCTTTTAAGCAGCCAGCATCGGTTAAGATCGGTTAAAACACAAGTCTCCCAAAGGATTATAATTGTTTCTAGTTCTGAGTGTGATGTAAATGATTCCGGCACCGACTATACAAGTATTCATACTTAGTGTGGGGTTAGCATATAGGTAGGATTAGCATATGTTATATAGGCTATTTTTTTAACTCTATCAACATATATAGAAACATCGATTTGTTCCTTAAATTTAGTCTTAATGATAAAACGTAAAAAAATAATTAAACGCAAGCAAAGCTTAAAAAAACCGACTTCACCGCTTTATCATCGGAACCTTGATCAGATTTAATGTATTAAACACGCATTATTGACTATAACTCAAAAACTAGAGATCAGATCTTGATCAAATTTCAATGGGACCACATAAAAAGCACCAGCTTTCAAATAAAAAAAAAACATCACAACGAAAGAAATTATGAGGTAACTTTTGAAGTCGGGTAAACGAGAACATCGTCAAAGTACGCATTATTGGTCACAAATTAGGCATTATTGACGATATTTCAAGAACTACTGATCAGATCGTGATCACATTTAAATAGGACCAATTAGAGAGCAACATCTTTCAAACTAAAAAAAAATTTCGAAATCGGCTCACGTGGAGAAACTTTATGAGGTAACACACATAAAAAAAAAAATATCCATTAAGAAAAATAGGACCTGCCCGATGCGCCTATAATACATCTGCAAATACACCGATAGCCGATGTTTGCATTTAAATATACTATATGCTACACGGTAAAGTGTATCTATATCTACATTAAAAAAAAAACATAATAATTATACACAAACTGAAACAAAGAAAAAGCAATACCAATATCCAGCAAAACGCAAACCGAACACATTTCGTTCTCATTTGTTAATCTTGCAAATAAACGATGATGAATGCGATATTAGCTTAGATTTCGTATTTCTTTTAGGGCATGTTTCGGTTATTATACGTTATGG
This sequence comes from Lomographa bimaculata, assembly GCA_948107665.1. NCBI lineage: Eukaryota > Metazoa > Arthropoda > Insecta > Lepidoptera > Geometridae > Lomographa > Lomographa bimaculata. The sequence goes on from OX403592.1 coordinate 7,450,918, forward strand.
CCCCATTACATGTCGCCGCCCTGTTTATGGCAGCAACGATCCACATGGAATGTGTAATGGGAAACCAATATCTTAAGAATTTGTGATGTTTGCGTGATAGAAATGTGAAGTTTGGTGGTTTATGGGTGTGAAAATGTTATTTGTCTACTTCGGGGTCGGTTAGTGTAACGTTTAACAAACACGTAAGTCAGAATAAAGAAGGTGAAAATTAAAATGGACAAAATTGATTTAGTTCCGGTTGTACTCACGTTATTTTTGATTTAATCGAGCGATGTAATAGCGGGCATTACGCGCGCTGGAACGCAGTACGCGCCAGGCTCTCGTTGCCGCTACAGCGCATGCTCCCGAGGATGAGCGTCTATATCGCTCGAACACCGGTCGAGTTTCTCGATTAAATCAAAAATAACGTGAGTACAACCGGAACTAAATCAACATGAATACGACTCACGATAGTTTTAATAATAATATGGTCAAAATTGCTACTTAGTCCTTACGCAGACAGCACGTGTTCTGCGTTCAGGTCTGAAGTCGAACGCTGCCAGTTGAACGCTTTTTTAATTATTACGCGGATACGGTCTTAAAACTTGCCTTCTAATCAGATGAGGTCGATTTCAAAGAGAATAAGTGACAAAACTGTAATACAGTGCATCTGAACACTGGGAATTTTCATTCGCGTTATTCTGTTCATTGCGAAAAATCGAAATTATGATCAAACCGTAATACGTTTTCTTCTTACTTTCTTACTTATATTTTCTGTGTTAGTTATTGTACAATATGTACCAAATATATTTAGTATGAATGAGTTTTGATATCAATATTCTAGGCTGGTGAAATAGAACAGGTATTCCCGGTATTTTCTTGTCAAATCGTTATTATCTTTATAAATATTAGTAGGAGGAATTGGAAAGTAGTTAAAATAAGTAGTAATATGGTTGTGCATTTTTTTTTTAAGTAAGCGAACTAGAAAAGTTTCCAAAGAGTGCGTAGACCGGCTGTTTGAATTTGATGCCTTATATCGCTATAAACGCTAGTAGTTGATCGCCGAACGCAAAACGCTCTTTGTGTGCGCAAAGCCTAAAAGCGCTTCGCAGTTTGAAGCGCTTTTAGGGTTTCAGGTTATGGGTTCGATTCCCGGGGGAAACATTAGTTTTCTCCCTAAGGTGAATTTATGTTTCTGGTTCTGGGTAAGATTGTGTGAGTGATATAATTGTTTCCGACACCACGACACAAATCATCGAACTTAGTGCGGGGCTGTGAGTGTTAAACCGTTTATTTATATTGTAATTATTACAAAGTTAATTTATTTTATTTATATATACATAGTGTTAATCCCGATAAGGTTGTTGGCTTCAAGCAGGATGCAAGCACGCCGCGAAAGTTAGTGTTATTGGGGTGCGAACGTTAGTATTAGTATCGTGGGAACTCCGCCGAAGCCTCTGCTCTCGCCGAACCCTAACGCCATGTGAGTGACCAAGTCAATTAAAAATTTTATATTGCGCTAAAAAGATTTCTAAAAAATCGTAACTATATTGGAGAGTAAGTTAATTTCTATAAATCACAAACGTCTGAACCCAAGTAAATAGAAACGTCCGCCCGACCCGTTTATATCAATAAAGTCTGGCTAAAAATACTCCTAGAAAACAAACACTTGTACTCGTAAACAGCTATCAAGGTAAAAGTACTTATATTTTCTGTACTGAGTGCCGAGGTAGAACAATTGTGTCAGTAACAGGCGAGATGGAACAATTAATTATGCTGAAGATAACTAGTAACAGCGATTCATAAATCTAACGAGACAATTTTTATATCTAGAATGTAATAATGGAGCTGTGACTGTCACTTGAAGTAGTCTGGATATAATAATATAATGATAAGAGATCTGAGTAATATTTCAGGTTCATTGGAGTAGCAAATATCAACGTGAAATGACGTCTCGTAAAATAAACCAAATATCGTTTTGCTCTAACTTCTGAAATTCAGTTGTGATGTGACTTTGGATGGGTTCATTTTAAATTTTGGCTGTAATTTTGCGAATCTGGCAATAGAATCATTTACTTTCATGAGTGCCTCTTTGGGGCCCATGTGAATAAACGATTTTGATTGATTGATTGAATTCTAAATTATAATTATTATTTATTATTATTACCCACGTGGCTTTTAAGTACAATACTATAAATTCGTCGTACTTCGTTTAATTTATGTAAGAAAAAGACTAGCTGTACCAGGCATGCGTTGCGATGCCACGATTAGAAAGTGTTATACCTCTTTCACTTTATGGTCGCCTAGTACTTTAATACTATACTTAAAACTTTTTGAATATTGGTTATTTATAGTAAAAATCGCTATCAAAAAATGGGGGCGAAGGGTGAAAAATACTTATGTAAAAAATAGTTAAAGTGACATAACTACAATAGTTGGACATATGGTCTCGCGAAGTTTTTTGTAGATATTGATAAATGTTCTATAACATTGTAGAACTTTTTTTCCTGAGGATGCCTCGTGAATAGGCGAAACACGAGTCGAACAGGCTTCGGCGGAGTTCCCACGATACTAATACTTACGTTCGCACCCCTATAACATTAACTTCGGCGGCGTCTGCATCCTGCTTGAAGCCTAACAACACTATCGGAATTAACACTAAATATAATAAATTAACTTAGTCGTTATGGATATCCAAAAAGTAACGCCTAATTCAATAATTTTTTTTACGAACTTTTTTGTTCTATCACCAATAGTTTTCGCAGCGCATGCAATAAAAGATATTTTATGGCTAATTTTTTTACACCTTGGGTTGGTTTTAGTAAAGATCTAAGGATCTCTCATTTTTTCAAGTAATAAATATAGCCTATGTTACTCAGTGGTAATGTAGTTTTATAACGGCAACAGAATTTTTGAAATCGGTAGTCAGTAGTTTTCAAGTTCATTCGTTACATACAAAATTAAAAATCTTACTTCTTTATAATATTAGTGTAGAAGTAGATGTAGATATAATTCAGTGTGACGACCCAGTTGACGCAGTGGGCGCTCTTTACACCACGGGCTCTAGGTTTGATTTCTGGCAGAAGCACAATTTTCTTCCCAAGGGGCACAGTTTCATCGAAAGCCAAAGGCACTTAATAGTGCTTTTGGTTATCGGTATGATTGTGTGTATATAAATTAAATGTATCCGGCAATCACGATACCAGTCTTTGAACTGGTTCTCAACATACTCTTTTAAAGTTTATATCACAGTAAGCAACGGTATGTAACAATCACAGATCGGACTCAAAATCAAAATCGTTTATTCACATGGACCCCAAAGAGGCACTCATGAAAGTTAATGATTCTACTGCCACATATTATCTTTGACTGCCAGATTCGCAAAATTAGAGCCTAGACTTTTTTTTTTCTCCCCAAAAGAACTTTGTATGCAACCACCAACCAGAGTTCTAGATATGATTAATTGATTGATATTTCATTTGCAACTTTCGGCAAAAGTAACTTGTGGTCTAAAGATGATGAAAGGGTTAAAACCCTGCAATGACGCTTTCTTGGTTTGTTTCCCGTGGTTGCTCATTATTAACCACGATGACGCGCAACGTTTGGCAATTTAGAAACTCGACTTTTCCGCCCCCATGGTTATTTTCAAGAACTTTTACTCGTCCCACGCAGTTTTCACAAGTTTCCCTCCCTCTTATAGATCATGATGTGATACATTTAAAATTACTATATTTTATGTAAAATTATTGAGTGCGACCGAGTACAGTTACTGTGCATCAAATATTATTGTCTGTGCCGCGAACACTAGCTTTTTGGCTTTCGTAATTGACGTAAAATATAATCAGTCCAAGGCAAGTAAGGTCATACATTTTTAATCATCTTTTTTATAAAGACTCGTTCAAACAGAATTGTTAAAATATGTTTTTATTTATATTACTTTTTCATTCATGATGTAAGTAAAAACGACATTGCTGCTGACTTTTAAGGTACATATTGACGAAAACCCCTATTCGCTTTCTCCTATTGAGAACCTCTTCTTGTTTGAAGTCAATTAAAAAGTGTTGAAAGGTGCCTGTAGTGAATTATCCGCACTCCATTTTTCCTCTTCATTTCCACAAAAATCATCTATATATAAGGGCTATGTTTTCAGTGTAATTACAGGGCTTAAAGAGATTTAACAGCTAATATGTTTAGCCGCGCAGGATTTTGACATAAAAGTTCAAAACTGCCCTTTGGCTTAGTTTGGTGAGCGTTCGCCTTCTAAGCAGGGGTATCGCGTTCTATTCCCGGCTGAAACACAAGTTTTCTTCCCAATGAACATTTGTGTTTCTGGTTCTGGTTGTGATTGTGTGTGTAATGTGAATGTTTCCGGCACCTACGACACAAGTCATCTAACTTAGTGTGGGGCTTTAGGTGGTACTGAACTGTAATGAGCTAGCTTGAAAAGTCATACATCTTCGGCCGCATCATCACTTTCCATCAGGTGAGATAGTGGTCAAATGCTTGCCTATCGAGTATTAAAAAAAAAAAATAAGTCGGGCACGTCGCTTGCCTGATGGTAAGGGATTTGCTCGTCTTGTCTCTTAATTACATAACTACTATTTCTTACTAGTATAACAAGTATCCCGAATAGCTTTCCGGAATGATATAGAAAATACCACTGTGTTTAGGTGAGCCAGCTTGAAAAGTCGGGCAAGTCGCTTGCCTGATGGTAAGCGACTTGCTCGTCTTGTCTCTTAATTACGTAACTATTATTACTTACTACTGTAACAAGTATCCCGAATAGCTTTCCGGAACGATATAGAAAATAGCGCTGTGTTTAGGTGAGCCAGCTTGAAAAGTCGGGCAAGTCGCTTGCCTAATGGTAAGCGACTTGCTCGTCTTGTCTCTTAATTACATAACTATTATTACTTACTACTATAACAAGTATCCCGAATAGCTTTCCGGAATGATATAGAAAATAGCGCTGTGTTTAGGTGAGCCAGCTTGAAAAGTCGGGCAAGTCGCTTGCCTGATGGTAAGCGACTTGCTCGTCTTGTCTCTTAATTACATAACTATTATTACTTACTACTATAACAAGTATCCCGAATAACTTTCCGGAATGATATAGAAAATAGCACTGTGTTTAGGTGAGCCAGCTTGAAAAGTCGGGCAAGTCGCTTGCCTGATGGTAAGCGACTTGCTCGTCTTGTCTCTTAATTACATAACTATTATTACTTACTACTATAACAAGTATCCCGAATAGCTTTCCGGAATGATATAGAAAATAGCACTGTGTTTATGTGAACCGGCTTATACTGGTTGAACGGCTCTATCATCAAAATCACCGGTTTCAGCGCCATCCAATTGAATGCGATTAGATTAGCGTTGACAGAATAGAAGGCAGGAACTGTGAGAGACGCAATGGAAAATGCCCCATTGATACGAGAGCGAACTGACGAAGTTAGATTGCACGTCAGATTTCCGTGTGGAACTGTATATAACCAGCCTTACATTTAGAAGCAGGTTATATGGTTAACTGACACATGATTTACATTTCATGATCACAGATCGTGATTTGAAATACGAACTAAATGTATATAAGTAATATGATGAGCATTAGTATATACTAATGCTAAGTCAAGTTCAACTGTTGGAATAATACCATTCACGTCAATAACTAATTTGAACGCAGTTGATGACATTAAAATATTTTCTGATTCTGATTCATGATTTAAAACGATGACAAGAGCTAAATATGATTTTATGGTTACTCAATTATGCTTATTTTCAGAAAAAATAAAGTTAATTTACAGCAGCAAAAAATACAATATGTACAATATTATGTTTAGACCAATAACTTTATAAAAAAATTTTTTTAGTACAATTGGCAAAGTAATGCCTAAATCGATATATTTTATCTGATAACGTTTATACAATTTAGAAGACAAGATGCATATAACAGCAAAGAGCCAAGCTGTTTTTTTATATAAAAATTTGTAATAATGGTATTTAAATATCTTTATTTAAAAAATAGTCTCGTTCAATTTAAGTGGCGCATCCAAAACCCCTTCTCTCGTTGCGGAGAGGCAAGAGAGTGAAATGACAGTGACCTGAGGTCTGATTTTTAGGTCTTGCCAGCGTCTTAATATGAATCGTACATGATATATTAAGAATTACTAACATAAAAAAAATCTAATTAAGATAAAACGTCTTATAAGTTATTATCACTTAATTTATCTTACCAGTGCAAAAAAAAATGAAAACATGTAATTTGAGTTCCAATGTTGGAAACAAATATTTCAGTGCTCAATAAATTGTGGGACAACCTCATGACTAGGTTCTATCAGATAAAATAACAATAACGTAAATCGGCCGATCTTTGTATAATCGGCGTATATAGTACATATTAAATACGCAACGAATACTTTTAGTCCCCTTTTTAGAAATCTGTTAAAAATAGAGGAGTTTTCAGAGTATTACTGCGGGCCGACTCGAAGTAGAGACCCCGGGGCGTATGACGTTGGTTTGAAATGAGAGCATTTCAAGCTCAAACATTTCTTAAGAAATAAGCGCTGAAAATGTCAGCTCATATTTCATCTAAAATCTCAAAAAAGTGCTAAAAATAATCAAATTAGAAAATCTTTAGCAATTCACCAGCTGATTGCGAGTTTTCATAGAAATTAGTGTGTACTTTACACTACCTTAGACCGCGCAGTATATTTATAAAATAATATGGTTAAGTCACGATCATCACAATTATCAAGGTTATTAATTGTGACATAGTTGTGGCATTAATAACAAAATCTTATTATAAAATGCTTGACTACATTAATGACAAGGATGCATGGAGGCAAACTGCACACTTTCTAGCTTCTACATAATATAGATAAACCTAGGTTTTTTTCCTTTCTACATTTATCAATATAGTTCTGCCTAGCATGGTTAATGCTATATAACCAAAATCAACCTAGGTTAATATAATTATGTATTAGTGTTAAAGAATGATTTAAAAAAAAAATGCGCCTCCGGGTATCTTTCCAGGTTCATCTCAAGATGGTTGTAATTTTACAAATCTGGCAGTAGAGTTATTAAATTTCATAAGTTCCTCTTTGTTCCATGTGAAAAAACGGTTTTGATTTTGTTAGTGAATATTAGGTAAAATAAAATAATAAAAATATTAAATTCTTTCTTTATTCTTCTATTCTTTCTTTTTACTTTCTATGAAAAAGCTTTTTATCTTCCTTCTTTTTGCAAAATATTATCATAGGTACTCTAACATAAATTTACTATCACTGACTGATAAATATCATATTTTGTCTTAAGGTGGTTGTATATTATATTTCAATGTTATATACGGCTTAAAACACGTAAAAAATGTCGTCTTACTTTTTGTATTAGTTTCGGACAAATTAGGTAGTTGTCCTTCATAAGGATGAATCAGACGCGCGATGCGCGGAGGCGAGCGGCTCGGGCCTCGGAAGCGCTTGACTAATTTAATAATTTTTTAAGTGTTTGAAGCCGAATATAACATTGTAACATAACTCACGATAGGTTTAACTTTAAAACTGGTTGTATATATTATGTATACACGAATAAATTCACTGTTGGATACTGATTTAACACACACATATTTTTGTTACTTCTTATATAGGTATTCAATAGATTGTAATTTTTTACACAGGTAAAATTAGCTTAAACATTATTAATATACTCGTAGTATTGGTTGATAATACGTATCCAATTCGGATATTTGAGTGCAACCTGTAAGCATTGGAGTCAGTACCAAACAGTTGAAACTGTATATAGGTTTAAGCTTTTGTCCTAATAGTATCTCTAAAGGTGGTATGCAAATATAATTGCGGAACGGCAACGGACGAGCTCGCATTAATGGCGCTTTGTGCAAGTGACTAGATCAATTTCATGCGAAGGTCCAAATTAGTCGATCTCGACTGGATTGGATGCTGCAGTGATTCCTGGATTTGCAAAGGAATCGTTTTCAAATAACACCCGCGGATATTTTTCTTCAATATTTGGCTTCGCAATATATGTAGATTTAGCCAGTCAATTCATAAAATATTTCAAGTTATATAGTTCAAGTTTTCTAATCTAGTCCTAGTCACTAGTCAAATGCAATTAAAAGAATCATGGTCAAGCTTTACTAGAACTTCTATTGTAGTTTTAGAGCGAAAGCGATTTGCCTATACACTCAAACAATACACGTGCATGTTCTATTAATATATATCATAGGTTAATAATACATAAATAGAAGAATATAAGCACTCGAAGAATAACAAGTTTGAGAAAATAATAAAAAATCAACAACGCCATTTTTTCACTTTCGCGGCAGAACTTCTCGTAAGCGTGAATCTAGCTGAAAGTTGCCACATGCGAAAATTGATTAAATTTATCTTTCATTGTTGTGCAGACTGCAAATTTTAACCCTCAGGTTGTCTAGTACCAAACTACATTCGCTGTACCTTTTGTTTGGTACGGGAGTTTGGTAGAGGTGATCCGTGGTCGTATGCAAATATAATTGCGGACTGGCAATGGACGGGTGCGCATTAGTGGCGCTTTGTGTGGGAATGACTTGGTCCATTTCACGCAGAGAGCCAAATTAGCCAGTCTCGACTTACTTTTAGTTACTGCTTTAGTGGATAACTTCTCCTAAAACGTTTTTCTAGATTTTCAATGAAATCGTTTTCAGACAACCCTACAGACGGTTTTCTAGTGTTTTCACAGCGTGAGGTTAATATAACTTGAAGTTGCTTACGAAAGTCAAATGGTTTTGAATCTTTAACCTTTGTAAGTTTTAATACCATAGACACGTAGGTGTGTACAGAGAGTTCATGAAATTGGTAAATAGGAATTGATTAATAAGTCTGTCTTCTGAAACATATGACATTTTCACACTCCTTTTTAACAAGCAAATATATGTATAAATCTTTAATATTATACTTACGAATCTTTCAATAAAACAATAAGGTTATTGTTTTAATTCTATAACTATGAAGACTAAAAATAATATAGTGGACCAAAATAAAAAAAATATGTACAGCATTTAATTCGCCTATGAAAGAAGATTTTCTCTTCATTGACACATCATTCACGTAAAAACCTAACCTACAATTGAAAAATCTACTTTTGGCTGTATATTTTTTTCTGTAACATTCTGTGTTAACGCCATATTTTTGCTCCGCTACATAGGACCCTGTATATTACAGTACAAGCCTTATAATTAACTGCAGTAACGTTTTCGCATTGCACTAAAACAGGACCAAACTGCACAGCTCTTGATCCGCTTCTCCTTTCATTGGACAATCGCTCTAGATGTGGTAGTATGCAAATATAATCGCGACCGGCGCGTATTATTGGCGCTTTGTACGAGAATGACACGGTCCATTTCACGCGGAGTGCCAAATTAGCCGATCTCGACTCGATGTCCGATACGGTGTACGGATATCGGTATAGGGGCGATCAATGTACAGGAACGCTGAATTTGGATGTTCACGGAGTAATTAATTCTTCTCATTGGTGATAATTTCTAATAAGGTACGAGATATTGGTGGAATTGGAAAACAGAGGAAAAATCGAAGTTTTAGAGTTAAACTCTTTTGCAGAGTATGTACCACCAGTGGAAGTACCACACCTTAGCCAGGGTTCCCTATTTATTAGCATAATATCGTTAGCCCTAATTCTTGCGCGCTATAACCTTATTTATTTATTTCCGCATAATTTAGCTTTACAAGAAGAACTTTATACATATTGTTATTAGCTAACAAAATCCATAAGTTAAAAAATAATATATAAGTATGCATAATAACTTTGTGATGACTTCATGACATAGAATTATACGAATAAACAAGACACTCTTAGCCAGTAATTCAAACGTTACTTTGTTAGTGATTAAAGGACAGTGTTTTAGTTAAATTACAGGACATATAAGATTAAAGATGTAATATTTCAGGTGCATAATAATAATACTGCTTGTATAATACTATATAATAATGCTAATAAAATAAAGATGTAATATTTCAGGTGCATAATAATAATACTGCTTGTATAATACTATATAATAATACTTGTATAATAATGCATAATACTGCTTGTACACTTTTGACACCACCTTCTCTTTCGCATATTTCATCACCATCATCATCTAAATGGGGTTAGATTTTACAATAGAATTCCTAAAATCGTAACTGAATTACCACTGGGAAAGTTCAAATCTGTAATAAAACGGGCATCAATTAAGGTGGCGATACCAGAATTTCGACTAAAATGCGTGTTTTTGTAACCGTTTTACTCGGCATTCATAATAAAACCAGATAAATAAAAATATTCGTCGTAATCTGTGTGATACGATAAATGTTGCCTTCTTCTTAGAATATTCATAACGTTCGTAAATATAAAGGAAATAAATATCAAATCTCATGCTAATAACATCAATTTATGTTTTTGTAACCATTTCGTTCCGCCATTTTGTATTAAACCACTGTAAAAGTTATTTCATATACGTATATTTACTAGACAAATGATGTCTTCAGCTTATTTTTTTTTATTTGAGGCGCAATTTCACGAAATTTGAATAAAACCATTAAAAATCAAAGATCGCCACGCGCGATCTAGCGTAACCGCCACGATGTAATTCACGCAATATACACCTTTACTTGCAAAAGTGTAAGGGGGATAATTGGCTGTGGTTAAAAAAGGTGCTCGCATTGACGTATACCAGCCCCTTAAGAAAACTTACTACAAAACAACAGACTATATTAATGACAAGGATGCATGGAGGCAAACTGCACAGGCTCTTTCTAGCGACTACCATAATAACACCTAGGTTAAGAAAATTATGTATTAGAAATTAAGAAAGTTTTTAAAAAATAATGCGCCGCCGAGTTTCTTGCTAGGTTCTTCTCGAGATGGCTGTAATTTTGCGAATCTGGCAATAGATTCATTAACTTTCATGAGTGCCTCTTTGGGGCCCATGTGAATAAACAATTTTGATTTTGATTTTAAAATACCTACTTTGGAACAGCTTAGTCGGTGCCCAGAGCCATCCTACGCTACATAAAATAGCTGGGATACACACAATACACCCTAAGTGGGCCGTCACGTCAGTGCAGACCATATCACCCCTACTACAAATTAGAATTAATTAGAATCTCAGTTGCATAAAAAAGTAAGAAACCGTTTATTGTGATTCATACAAATTGTCTCACATAAAACAATACCACTTATACATAGTATAAAGAAACAACACATTTTAGTACTCTTGTCTTACGTATACTAAACATAATAAATTAGATGTTCCTGTGCCAACTCCGTGACGTTCATTCTAGAATTACATTCCGCATACTCGCTTAAATTGTTTCGTAACTCCGTCTCTAGAAACGAACTGATTTATATAGTAGGTAATGAACTAGTTAAGAAAATTACATCTTTGAAATTTTACTGAGTTATGGTTGAAACACTCCTCAGGCGAGTAATTCATGTGGAATATCATTAACGCTTGTGAGTCAAACGCGGATCATTTTCCGCGCGAGTGCGGCGCTGCATACAAACAGAATCGCAGAGTGAGAGCTAAATACGCCCGCATTCCAATTAACTTCCGAGGTACCGGAAAAAAAGAAAAAAAAATCAAATTAGGAACCTCGTTCGCATTTTACCAGATTGTGAATGCGACCATGCGAGTGCCACCGATTTCCGAACAAAGTTAGTTTAAAATTTGTTCTAAATTCAAACGAAGTCCCTCTTTGTAGTTCCCTGCGGATGCGAGATAAGGCTATTCCTAAAGTTAATTCTATACTCGTATAGGTACTGCCTCGATGGTTTTGATTCAAATACCGAACAAGTTTTTAAATAATGTTAGATGCGAAATCAGGGACGAGAAAGTTTTTAACTTATGAAGAACGTATAGTTTTTGGTGTTTATTGTTATCTGTAGCCATGCATAAATAAACTATTAACTAAGGGTCAAAGTAAATACTATTATTTTAAGGCCCAAGCTAAGAAATACTATAAGGACGGGCATAAAATCTTCCGAAAACGACGCCTAGTACGTTTGCTTATAAGATACCTGTTCACTCGCGACTTGAAGACTCTCAGATTGTACCTACTAATCGGATAACAGATTCTGGCAAAAGAGACTCAGGCAAAGAGTTCCACTCTTTGGCGGTACGCATAATAAATGTGGAAGCAAAACACTTCGTGGGCACTACTGGAATATCATATGGATACGGGCATTGCAGTGCCTGATATTATTGCTTCAAAATTTGATAATAATAATAACATATTACTATTACACAACTTTTTCCTCAGACTGTACTTTATATGAGTAACGAATTGTCTACTTTAAAAATTAAAGGTGGTAACTTGACCACATGGTCGTATATTTAGCGGCCGAGATAACTACCAACTTTTAAAAACAATTCAGATGAAAAGGAAGCACTAAAATACAATGTAATCTCAGCATATCTAACGTAACAATATTTGCTTCAAGTATTGGTATTTCGCCACAACGTTAACTGGGACCAGCGAGTGTTAGGCAAATATTTAGCAAAACCTTGTAATCCTTAGGGTTTTTGCCGACGCGAGCTGCCGGCAGCCCGGCACACCCCAGCATCCCTTTGTCCAACGCTTAGTGAGAAAGAGTCCTTATCGCGACACTTTGTACGTAATGATAAATTATTGCCGCTTCTTGCCATTTTACCTGTCTTCGGTGTGGGAACGATGCTAATAATCGTTATTTTAAACGCGACAAATTCCGTGAAAATGTACGCGTTAAAGTTGCAAAATTAAGATAAATACGCCCCACGAATGGTAAAGGTCGCGCCGTCTGGGTCAGATTATAATCGGTTTATATTGGTAAATACTAAAGGCACCTACTACATATGCTGAAAAACTCATTTGTTTTTGGGACGGGCAACTTTTGATTGAAAAATATTTTGACGATAAATCGGTACGAGTGACAACTTGAATAAGCTTATTAGAGAAAAGTGCGTAAGAAGTATTGAGCACTCATACCTACTTTAGTAGTTTTTTCTACTTTATGAAGCTCTTATTCTGCTGTGTGTTGTAAAGATTAAAATGTTATATTTACAGTATTATTATTATAAGATACAGTATTATAAGTAGTATTATACGAAAAGTCGCTTACCTCGGACACATTTTGCGTAACCATAAATACCAACTGCTACAAACCATAATGATGGGCAAAATACCTGGCAAAAGAAAGATCGGAAGACGCAAGATGTCATGGCTCCAAAGCATCTGGGAGTGGACAAATATTAAGACTGTAGAACAGCTGTTCAGACTAGCACTGGACAAAGAAAAGTTGACTGCCTACCTTCAATAAATGCAGCGGCACTAGAAGAAGAAGTATCTATGTAAAGTTATTCAAAAAGGTATAAAATATAAGCTTCTTGGTGGTTGTAGGTTAATAGGCTTATTGTTGACTAGCTATACACACGGATTTACCAGTACATTTAAAGCTTTGTCCGTGTTACAAAGTGTAGGTACATTAAGTACGTTTTTAGAAGGCAATTTAGTATGGCTCATATTTCTTATTCCATTCTACCACCTGCCCACCCAATTTCATTGAAATCCGCTAAGCCGTTAAAGAGAAACCTCGTGTTAAACATCGCAAACAAACTATCAGTTTTATAATATTAGTGTGATGCTCTTTTTTTGATAGTGATTTTATCAGAAGTAATACCATACTTAATTTTTTAGCTTCTACGCTTTTCTTTTTGCACACTGTATGATTTGTTTTTATCTCTGATAAGCTAGCTTTTGTCCTCTATTTCACCTGATAATAAATAAATACATAATAATAAATAAATAGTGATAAATTTAGAAAGGAAAAATGAAAAATGGCTAATGCTATATAAATAAAGTCAATAAATAAATATTTATTCACAAAAAAATATAGCATATGACATAGTACATAAAGGAAAAACTTAAAATTACGTAAAATTATAAATAATGGCATAGTTTGAGGGCAATAGATAAGCCTTTAATTATGCACGATGCATGATGGTAAGTGATGATGTGGTTTAGGATGATTAGCACGGTTTGCCTTTAAATGACTGGCTTTCAAGGATAGCTTCAAAGATAGATATGATATTTATGCCTTGATTTGATATTTATATTCGATTTTCACCTGAAATTAAAATATTTGCTTAATTTATTTATAGCTAAGTACCTACTGCAATTTGGTAAATACGTAGTTTTAAAATGGGAAATAAGCGCTTTTAATCTTTATAAATAAAGCCTATATTTAAAATTCTACATAACTAAAATTTGTGTTTTTGGTGACGTGAATATTCCGACCCCCAAGACTCAAGTCATTGAAGTAAGTGTGAAAGCATTCATATTTTACTCGCTCGCTATTATAAAGTTAAAAAGTAGCCTATGTGTTAATCCTAGGTATAATCTATGTTCATTCAAAATTTCATCCAAATCCGTTAAAGCGTGAAGGACAAACGAACTTACATACTTAGATACACACTTACACACAAACTTTTGGATTTATAATATTATTAGGATAAACAATAAAATAACTAATTTAACCCAGCTTATGCCCACGTATTCTGTGCGTTAAGTAATCATAATTAATATTATCCTATATTCCAAGGTCATGTGTATGTTTATCAAAATCCAATTTCTGGAAACAATTTCATACCCATTCTTTTCATGCAAAACAAGCACTTTTATCATCCAAACCCAAGTAGGTCATATGATTTATCAGAAATTCATCTGCTGTGGGCCTGTGAGTAATATAGATTCTCCAGAATAGAAACTTGAATAATAAACGAAACCAATGTGGGAGCCTAAACAAAGGCAGCGGGCTTCTATTTGAATGTATACCTACTACGTATACCTTTTGTTTTCCTTTACAGCTATCCTACAGGGGAATTCAAATACCTGCTACCGTTTGTGAGCAAATATTTGTATTGACGTCTAAGAAATTATTTTGCGAAATTAGGAGCTCGGATTTGATGCGAGGGATCTACTTTATCGTAGCTACTCTTTACTGAAGTATCGTATCTTCAAATCTTTCTGTGAAGCACTAAAACAAAAAACGATTAAACGTGTAGCAGGCTAAGAATCTAGCAGAAAACGATGTTTGCAACACGAGAGTGAAAATTTATCCGGTGACATCAAAAGCGCTTTTATCTCCCGATATGACGTAACATTATCGCAATATCCGTGCGTCGTCGGCCGTCCCGCGCCCTGAGAATATCAAGAAGATATATTTTCACGGAACAATGCCTCCCCGGTATCTCAATTTTCATTTCCCCTCCGCGGGACATCCGGTGTGATTTGTAGCATGAGATAATATACAAA
This sequence comes from Lomographa bimaculata, assembly GCA_948107665.1. NCBI lineage: Eukaryota > Metazoa > Arthropoda > Insecta > Lepidoptera > Geometridae > Lomographa > Lomographa bimaculata. Next base: position 7,466,226 of record OX403592.1, read on the forward strand.
ACGGTGGCTTCGCGGGCCGCACGCCCGAGCCCAAGCCCGGCACTGCGTCAGCGGAATAACTAGGCCCTCTTCTTTATCTCGGGTACTTTAACCAGTGTGTTTTTCTTTATCGAATATCAAAGCTGATCCTTTCTAGCTTTTGTGAAGCATACGACGGATTCACGGACTGGTTCTGTTGTAAAGAAATTATTTGTTCTCCAACGATTTTATTTCCGTTCTGACGGATTCCCTTCCGGTCCAGTGTCTACCTGTCCGAGGGACTACGATAAACATTAAATTTACTCAAGACGTAGGTAGCAGTGCCTAACAAATTGCCTTTATAAATCCCACCCATAGGAAACGTTAAAGAGAATTTTGTGAAAGGTTAAAGTAATTACGTAATTCAGCTTTTAATCCCCTTACAAAGTCATTGTCTTGAAGTTTGTAATTTCCAAACGAAGCTATTAAGCCAATTCCCTGATAGCCTTTTTATGTTGCGAGATATAAGATTTTATGGACATTTCACTCGGTTCCTTTATATTTTGTTTATATGTTACTTCGCACAATATATTTTGTATCTGCCCTGCATACACTACGTGCCAGCTTATAAATCTTTATTGAAAGGCCAAAAAATATATATTTGGTAAAGTTAATAATAACTTATTTATATACTTTTTTATGAGTGTACGTGACTGAACTCCTCCTTAAAACGGCTTGACCGATTTTGATGAATATTTTGTGTTAGTTCCAGGTGGAACTAACACTGAATATTTTTGTATTTGTTCAGGTGAACAAATACAAAAATATTCAGAAATGGTTTAGGATACTTTAGATTTAATATTACATCCGATAAATAATGCTTTTTTTAATTTACGCGGGCGAAGCCGTTGGTACAACTAGAATTTTGTAAAAAATACAATCAATTGATAAGATTAAACTTGTACGACCTTTTGTATAACAAATTCTAAAAGGAAATCTAGTCTCAACAGAAGGGCTTGCTTATAAGTCTAATAAAATAACAGAATATTTGTATCAATTTGATCTGAATCGCCTATGTATGTACATACCGGTTTTTATCGTGTGCAATAAATATTTTCCTGTCTATCTATCTAAACAATAAACCGATTAAAACAGACAAGGCTGAATTCGTGTCAATAATTCAGGCGTTCAAGTTATCAAAAAAACCATGTCATATTGGATTCAATGCTCAAAAATTGTTACAATCAATCGAGATAGTTATGAAATGAAAGAACTGAAAGCTGAAGCAGTTGGCGCAGTGGACAGGTCTCCGCCCTCTACGCCGTGGGCCCTAGGTTCGATTCCCGGCAGGAGCAAAAATTCATACCCTAGGGATATTTGTGCTTCTAGTTCTGGGTATAATGTGTGTGTGATGTGAATGTTTTCGGCACCCACGATACAAGTCTTTGAACTTAGTGTGGGGCTTTGAATGTAAATGCGTTTAAAAAATATGTACCTAAACCCAGGTTTAGGTACATATTTTTTAAACGCATTTTTAGCCCCAGGGCTATAACTTTAATTTTTTTAAGTTGCTAGCAAGCCGTTGAGTATACTTACTTTTAGTCAGGTTATACTATAATGTTAACTTTCGTTTTGTCGATATTGTTTCCCAACTTTCACGGTTCTGGTATATATTTGTGTTATTTTTATCAGGGATTTAGACCAACCAATTGCTTTAAGCTGCTTAGAATATTCACCTTCATAAACTAAACATCCCTCAGCCTGGATTCCCTGAAGGATAAATCCCCACTTGGTATTCAAACGGTAATATATTATGTAGCGTTGTTTTTTGCCACAAAAGTCCTAAAAAGAGTACCAAGTACTTTCCTTTAATATTTCATCTACTTAGATTATAGGCAAAGATGGATATTTTGTCCGTGCTCAACACAAAAAAAACTTGAGTCATAAATGTTTAATTATCATCAATTTCTATAACATTGGCTCTACCCTATGACATAAATAATTATATTTTTATGAACATCGTATTGTAATAGTACGAAATCAGAGTTTTTTTTATAAGGGCAATGTTTTCAGTGAAAATTTAAAGAGATTTAACATTTAATAAATCAGGCGCAGTGCTTTGCTGCGCAGGAGTTTGAATTACGAGTATATACGTTCAAAACTGTAGGTGGCACTGAACTGTGATGGGCAAACGTGACGCTTACCATAAGGTCAGCGACTTGCTTGTCTCGTCTCTCAATGACATAAAAAAAATTAATATATAGCAAAATCTATCTATATCTATGGTACATATGATAAAACTGTACACGAGCTAATTCTGTACATTTATATTTTTTTTAAGTTTTGATGGTAGGGTACTCAATATAATGCACAATATTATGTTATGGCTAATAAACGATGATTTTAATAAACATTCTTTGTGATTTTGAATAAATGCCTTATTCATTTTCATATTTTCTACCGACTTTTTTTTATGTGTGTTACCTCATATCTTCGTACCACGTGAAGAGATTTCGTTTTTTTTTTCTTTGAGTTCGTTTTCCAATTGGTCCCATTTAAATTTGATCAAGATCTGATCAGTAGCTCTTGAGATATCGTCTATAATGCGTGTTTAATACATCTAATCTGAATCAAAGTTCCGAAGATAAAGCGGTGAAGTCGGTTTTATTTAAGCTTTGCTTGCGTTTAATTATTTATTTACTGGTTTTTATAGGTGATAACAAGTACAATACATTTACTTTACAGCATAATAATTGTAATGCTTCTTTTTTATGTCATTGAGAGACGAGACTATCAAGCCGCTAGCCTGGTAAGCGTCACGCTTGCCCTTTACAACTCGTCATTATAGCGTGGGGCTGTGAGTGTGAACGCGTTGATGTTATGTTTTGGCAAGTCCAAGCTCGGAGAGTCCAAGTTACATTTGGCGTCACGAACTCACTTAATTTTTATTCCTTATGGTTACTGAAAATATTTACAGAGACGTGTTTTAGTTTTGTTAAACTTTAAAAATTATTTAACTGGAGTTAGACTGTCTAGTTTCAACTCTAATGTCTCATAAATGTCTGGTACTTACCTAGTAACATATCCTCATGAGATCCGACGTAAATCGAATCGATGTTTACATTTATCCAGTTGTATATGATGGGATATGCAGATTATGCGAACCAATGATCTTTATTTCAACCATAGAGAAAAAAGAAGTAAAGAAGGGCGAGAAGTATTCCAGACGCTGCGCTAGAGGTCAAACTTTGTACTAACTTTGTACTAAGTTACGAGGTAGGCCAGGAGTCTGTTATGACACGATGACATTAACTCCTTTCGTTAAAATAGGGTTAGTAGATCCACTGTAGCATAAAGTACTTAAGTATAAAACATTTTCGCCTACAGAGGGACTTAATAATGGCCTCTAATCTCTTACTGTAGCTACCATATCTTATTTAGCTTGTCGTAACGCTAGCTACATGCACACAAATACACCTAAGGTCCAACAATCGGCGCCAATACATCTTGCAACTATTTAGTTGTCACGGATTCCAGCGAGATGCACGCACACATGGACATATGTTTGCTTCACTCTTGCTTGGATGAGACTACGTCCGAATTTATCTGAAGTCCTTGTCCGATAACTACGCACTATTTGACCAGTTCCTTCCTTAGCTGAGATCTACTCCTCATAAACTACCTACCTGCAAATGTCGAGTATAGTATTCGAGTTTCAAATTTTTTGTGTATAAGTGAATCAGTGAATTTCGGTCATATTTATTTATTTATATATCCGTAACTATAGGCTGACAAAATATACAAAACAAGTCATACAAACATTATAAAAATCATACCTTATGTGATTAATAATATTGGACCCACCCGAGGTAATCCAGTCGATTGCAATTATACACCCGTATTGAGATTTAAACATCTTACGGTAAATTGTGAAGTACATATAATACAGTTACTACTATACGGTAGCAGCAATTTAAAGTTAGATTGCCGTTGACGTGGTGGAGCGCTTGCGTTTTCGTCGGGTCCTGTTCTTGTAATATGCTTTATGCATGTATACCTATGCACTTCGAAAACTATAATAGTGACTTAAATTCGATGGAGGCTTGGGCTGCCGAGACTGCTGCCATTAATGTGGTATACAATCTTGTATAGACACCTTATCGTCACGTCACATCTTTCTAAAACGTATAGGCATCTTCGCGATATAACTTCAGATCGTGCGGTGACAAATTGCAGCTTTACAGCTATACCTATATATATGTTTAAACCGTTTGATGTTGTAGAGTTTATTCTATTTTCACAATTTATTGGAACGGAACAAAACAAACATTCACACTCACTCCTCCACCTCGCGTCGATTTCCTCAATGCTGAGGGTCGTGACCCGCTCCACGGATCACCTTCTCTTGGACGATGTTACGCCATCCTTTTGTCTGCTTTCGGCTGCGAGCATGGCAGTCTAGTCGAGTGTGGTGCGGATTTAATCCGACCAGCGCAAAGGACTTCGCCCTCGAGGTCTTTTCCCTTCAATCTTGCCAGTGACGACGAATTTTTCCAAATTATCGCCTTTCTTCCTGGCTATATGACCAAAATACTCAAGTACTCGTTTGAGGCAGATGGGTGTTAGCCTAGTGGTCATTTTGAGTTCCTTGATTATTGACAAATTCGTCCTTCTGGCTGTCCATGGGATGCACGGCTTTCCCTCCAGCAGCACATCCCAAAAGCGTCCACACGTCTTCGATCATTCGCTCTGAGTGTCTAAGTCTCTGCACCGTAAAGGAATATAGAAAACACCAGGCTTCTAACCAATCTTGTCTTGGTTTTTATTATGATGTTTCTGTCTTTCCATATTCCTGTCAGTTGGCTCATCGCGTTTTTGGCCATGTCTTTTCATGCGTCTTTGTACTTCAGTTTCACACGAGCTGGTGTAGGAGATACTAGAGCCCAGTTAAATAAAGTCTCTGGCAATATCGAGTTCTAATGTCCCAGAGAGTTCATTGCTTATCGTTGACATTCTATCCAAGAGGCATTTCGTTTTGGACTCAGCAGCAGCCAAGAAAGTCGTATCGTTGGCGTAGCTCAGGTTAGTAATCTTTACCCCGCCCTTACGCCTCCTTTCTGACCATCCATTATTCGCCTTACGATGTATTCTCCATATGCGTTAAATAGAATGGGAGAGAGTATGCAGCCCTGCCTTACACATGTTTGAAAATTAAAAGGTGATGTGTCATTCTTAGCCACGCCTCGATTTTTGTGGTATAACATTTCCACAAGAGCATAAGAAAAAGTGGTACCCCTACCTCTGTATCTATAGTAACTCTCCACGGTTGAACACACGATCCACACAGTGGAACGTCTTGCTGTATTTGACAAAACATAATATCATGGGCGTATCAAACTCATGGACTTTTTCAATGACTTGTATCACATTCACACTCACAGCCCGGGGACACTAAGTTCAGAGACTTGTATCGGGGGTGCCGGAAATATTAACATATCACACACACAATTACACCCAGAACCAGAAGCACAAATGTCCCTTGGAAAGGAAAAGTGTGCTCCTGCCGGGAATCGAACCCAGGACCCACGGCGCAGAGAGCAGACACTAGCTCTTACTTGCCCACTGCACCAACTGTGTCGTCAAAACTTATTTGGTTTACTGTATTATTAGCGATACAACATTGACCGCATCATTACTTGCCTATCATCCTACTAATATTATAAATCCGAAAGTTTGTTTTAAGTATGTTTGTTTCCTCTTCACGCTTTAACGGCTGAACGGTTTTGGATGAAATTTTGAATGTACATAGATTATACCTAGGATTAACACATAGGCTACTTTTTAACTTGATAATAGCGGGCGAAGCCGCGGGGCACGGCTAGTATATTATATTACAATGCTTGCATATCCAGCATAAAACTAGTCAATATACTAAAAAATCTAAATACTTGACATCGGCAAATGTAAACCTACTATTTATGTAGGTATTATGTCATTTTATGTAAGTAATCCTCTTTTAATTTTCTTCATTTTCATGCCCTTCTCGATAGGTTTGGATATTTATTTATTTAACGTATTTACTTACTATTTCTCGCCAAACATCCGTCATTTTGTTTTTTTTTTTCATACACCCATTTAATGACACTTGGGTTTTTAAGACGAATTTAACAATACCTACAGCCGTTTGGACAATACGAGGTAATAAAGAAATTCACTAATGTACATAGTTACATACCTACATACAAGATACGCACGAAAATTATAACTATTCCTTGGCAGTCGAATAAAAATATCTATTTTGAACAATGATTTCCTGACTTTTTCCTTTTATATTTAAACGTAAGCTAACGTTAGCATATAACATATTATATATATAAATGTAAGCTCTTATTCTCTAACTACTATAGTTACTATGTTTATAAAAAAAGAACAAACATTTGGCAAATTTGGCTCTTTCCAGGTATGGCAAGAAACAAACAACAAAACTCAAATTTTATTTCCAAACTATAAAGTGAACAAGCGTTTCGTTACAGCAGGTTACAGCACAGACATAAATCTAAACAATAATTTAAAAATATCTGCACGTACTCGTATGTACCTACTAGAAAAGTACGCGCCTTTGTTTTATCGCTTGAGAAACTGTCTGTAAAGGTGCGGTTACCAAACACCGAACATTCGCTTTAATAGTAAGCACGGCATCTAAGTATTGTGTTCTTTTTTGGAGCTAGACTGTCCCTTGGTTTTTCTTTTATATTTTAAACTATTTATTACATTAAAATTAATAGTAATTTCTTAAGGCTGACATTATGCATTTCAACTTTTAATTCAAAAAATGTATTTTTATTTTGAATTTATATTTCGTTCTCTTGCTACTCTGATACTCTTATAACAAGAACAATAGTGCTCATCCTACTAATATTATTAATCCGAAAGTTTGTGTGTAAATGTGTAAGTATATGTGTATATATATTTGTTCCTTAGTCCCGCTTTAATGGCTGAACGGATTGAATGAAATGTACATACCTAGGTAGTATATACCTAGAATTAACACATAGGCTTTTTAACTTGATAGTAGCGGGCAAAACCGCGGGGCACGGCTAGTAGAAATATAAATAGGTAGAAATATAAATATAAATATCTGTCCTACAATATCATGAAATCGCATTCAAAACCACGTTTTAATTATAAAAGGATGCTAAAGCTAGGTATTACGAGTACGAAAATAGTACTTTAGCTGTACATAACAGATGTATAAGGAAGCAATATATAAATTGTATTTTTTTAATATTATTATTTTATTGAAGTTTAGGTGATTTTTAAGCATCATCAAATTGAGAATGCTTGTTGGAAGTTTTCTGCTAGCCAGTACAATATAACTGTAAACACTGCAGATCTTCGCAATAGCAACATACCCTAAGTAGTTCCGGCAGGTCGTAAACGCAACAATAAAGTTTAGTGGCCACTTACGTATATGACATCCGTACAACGTATACTGAACTTCCTTCAACACTTTCATCTCATTTATTTAATGGTCATCCCAAATAACATTAACAAGCTCCCGAAAAAGTCATAATTGTGTTGTGCGGATGAGCTTTGTGACAGAGCATTGAATACGCACACTATACATAGCTACGACTTTCTTGAGCTGAGCTACGACAAATATATCTATATGAATAGCTAATTTATGTACTGTGTATAGTTTTTATGTGTACGTAATAATAATGTTTATTTTTATTTCTATCAAATTAACTGAATTATTTAGGATGTCAGTCGATATCGACGCGAAAGTTTATGTAAAAGTTGTTTCTTAATATTTGCTTGTTAGCGTAAAATCTGATACTCGAGTCTGATATTTATGAACTCAACATTTTAGCAACTGAATATCAAATGTTTAAATTTCAAAGTATATAAGAGTAAGTGTAATTAATTACTTGACATATTTAAAGACTTACGACGAAGGAGCGTAGGCCCACCCAGGTATTTTCTGTTCTAAATCATTGGTGGTTTTATCAGTGCTTAGACAATCGACACACGGCGACTTAAAATTTGCCAAAATACTCGCTTGCATTCCCTCTTGCTACCTGAATACGTATAGCTGAAGATTTAAAAAAAATAAAGACATTGTCTGCCGCTTGCTATCAGGGGAACGATCTGTTGCTTGCTCAATAATTAAAATTAAAAAAAGTACTCCTAAAACTAATTAAAATATTAAAGTCACGTACTACGAAAATAATATATTTTACGAATGTCGATGTAATTGACCTATTTGTTTTGCCCTTTAGTAGAAAAAGGTAAAGAAGAGATACATTTTTATTACAATTAAAATTCCAGTAGATACTCGTATAGGTACCTACATAGTTATTGATCTTTTGTAAAAAGCTTAATATCAAAACGTGGAGAATATTGTTTTATTTAAACAACTTTACTTTGTTATTCATTCCATTAGAACAAAATACTAAAATCCCAAAAGCCAACAGTGATTTCCAGTCCCCGTCGGCTATTTCAGAAATCACGTTTGAAATAACAGATTAGTGAAAACCGATTGTAGAGGTCTTGAAGTTAAAAGCTGTGTCATGATTAAGTAATTTACTTAGGTGGTTCCCCAGGGATTGCTATTATAAACCTGCCACTATCTCGCCGCAATCTAAGTTTCGATTCTATTTCAGTGAAATATCTGAATCTAAATTGAATTCGCCGCCACAATGGGCCGTCGTTGTCCCCCTCAGGACTTCACTCAGTAAAACGTTTCTGCTTAAATTGATTTATTAACTGGTTGCGGTGAAAAATGCTAATTAGATCTGAAATAGGAGGGACCAGAGTTTTTCTCAAATAATGTTCTACATTTTAGGGTGAATATATGAAAAACAAAGTTTAGAATTGGATGTGATGATTTGGCAATTATTTTATGGCATTATCTATCATGATTGCCTCTATTGGGCCCATCTGAGTAAACATTTTTGAAGTGAAAACTTCTTTAGTGGCGTTGTGCACTTTTTTGGGATGGGTAAAAATATTAAACTCGCGTCAGTACACGCGACCTGATCGAAAATTCGTTTGACGAATGAGAGGAAGTAATATCCCCCTCTCTTTCTACCGCGCTGTGAAAATGTATACCTGTTCCTGCTGTTTACATCGTAAATGTTCAAGTTTTCACTTCTGGCGGCACTCCCGGAGTGCAACCCGTTGTTTTTTTTTAATTTTATGGTCGTTTCTTTGAAAAGTGTAAAAATGGATACGCTTTAGTAATTACCTTTATGCACATTTTTTATCTCGTATATAGGCACGTTTGACCTTTATCTCACCTGATGGCAAGTGACAATGTGGTCGAAGACGGAGCACGCATGCTAGAAGAAACACTTTAAATTGTCAGATTAAAAGTCTCCCAGTTTGTAATTAATGGTTATTCTATACTTAGTGGCAATTTATCAACTGATTTAGCCTTTTTAAGGTAACAACCAGACAGAGAGATTAAATATGTTAGTTTGTAGCTTTTTATTTGAAATTATAAGTATCAGAAGGAGAAACACAGTGCAGTTCCGCTAAGGAAATCTGGTGGCATTGTAAAAGAGAGTTTTCCCATTAAGAGAACGTCATATTTGTCACCTCAAAGTAAATAATATACTCCTGGAATGAAATCCATACCATCCGATATAGGCATAATACACTGGCCTGTTTAACCCAGAGACCACAAAGCCTGTCAACCTTGCAAAAGGTTAGTTCAGTTTCCATTTGCTAACTTGATTGGGTCTCTATACAATGACAGGAAAGCGGCGTTAAATTATATCATTGACGCCAGATTGCAGCCACTGTGTGCTCCATTGAGCGTGTAAGGGTGCCAATCTGCTCAAAGGTGCCAATGGACTAAGAATTCATTCAATAAGATATATGAATCGTACGAGAATTATATGATGTGACCGATATAGGTATACAATGTCTGTACTAACTCTTGAAAATTTAACCTTGTATATGGTTGGTTTATTTAAAACAAGATGTAAAAAGAAACTCTTAAGTAACTAATACCTATACAGTATGCCCACGCAACTGTAGGTATTAAGTTACTTAGTTCCGCGAAATTCTTTTCAGGAATTCAAACATAAATTTCTTAAGAAAATTAATAAACTTTCTTTATGACCAGTTATTAAATAAACCCTTTTTCTAAACAAACATAGTAATATTAACTTTTATGATTTATTTAGTAGGAATTAGGTACTTCTTTTTTGGTTCCTTGTTGAAGGATCGTCGTGAAATGTTATAGAAAATAAATTAGCTGACAATAGATAAAGATAGAATCTATATATTAATAGTGATAACAGTTGACAAGAATCAACTACCCATATAAAGGATATACGAACTTTCAAGCACACGCGACAAAGAATAATTTGATAGGCAAATAAACGATAGAAATCGCTGTTAATCTATAACTTACATGTATGTTGGAAAACTTTAGCTAAGCATTTATTAAAAAACTGACTGGGAAAACAAAAATAGAACATATTTAATATGAGAGAAATTGCTTTAACCTTATACATAAATATATACTCGTACAATTTATACATATACCTATATCTACAATACCTTACCATCTCGATTAAACTAACATTAAATAAAGAATGCGTAGAAATCGACCCACCCGCTTGGGAGATACGAACGCCACAGATAAAGGACTTAAGCTTATAGCGCTTTTTTGTATAAGCGAATTAAAACCAGAATATCAACTAACGAAATCCAAAGTTAAGTTCTGTAATTTTTCACCCGGAACATTTCAATACCTTTTACAATAAGGACCTTCAGCGAGGCATCAGACTCAACGACCCGCATGAAAACAATAGGCCCGACAATTTCAATACAAAGGGAATTCAAGTCGATCTTATGAGTCGGGCAGAAATCATTCATGGGCAATAACACCCAGTTCTGTTGGGCGCCACCTCAGTTATTGCCCGGGGATAGGATTATTGGCAAATTGTTCCGTTCGCATTCCGAGTCCCACATGAAATATAAAGCACCTATAGACAGGAGTGCACTGGATGGTTTAATTACTACGTACCTTATGTTCGACGCAGGCTAAGTGCATTGAACAACGCTTCGCTGCTCTAAAGTTTTTGACGAAGGTACAATCGAAGGTAAAATCATTTACATTACAAGGTAATAGAATGTATGTAGTAGTGACATGTGAGTCATAACAACGTGTTAGAGTAGCGGTTTTCTGATTGCACATTAGTTAACAATAATGATATGGAATGAAACTTTAGTTTATTTTTTTATTCAATCATACGCTTTCACACTATCACTACACTAAGTTCAAATACTTAAAGACGACCCAGTTTGCGCAGCGGACAGGTGTCCGCCCTCTGCGCCGTGGGTCCTGGGTTCGATTCCCGGCAGGAGCACAAATTTCTTGCCTTGGGATATTTGTGTTTCTGGTTATGGGTGCAATGTGTGTGATTTGTATGTTTCCGGCACCCACGATACAAGTCTTTAAACTTAGTGTGGGGCTGTGAGTGTGAATGCATTTGTTTTAATTTTGGGTGCCGATAACCTTGACATATTATAGAATCACACCCAGAACCAGAAGCACAAATGTCCCTTGCAAGGGTAAATTGTGCTCCTGTCGGTAACCGAACACAGAACCCACGGAGTAGATTTGCCCGTCAAATTTCATTCAATGCTTAGCGTGTTTAACATCCTACACCACATCATCACTTACTATCGGGTGAGATAGTGATCAAACACTACACTGTAAGGCAAAAAAAATCACATGTCTATATGGCGGTGCACAGTCACGTTAAATAAACTTGTCCTCCTATATTCTTTTTCTATAGTGATAAATTTAGAAAGGAAAAATTATCGCTTGAGGCGGGATTTGAACCCGCGGCCATAGGGTGTAATGCCCTATTGCTCTAACCGCTGAGCTACTTAAGTCCCGCCTGAAGCGACGAAATTAACCTTTCCTTTCTTTATTTATCTTTTTCTATACTTCTAAGTGGTGCCGAAATATCAGTCCATAAAATATGAATCACAGTAATATGACACTTAGACGCAAAGATATTTTAAAGTAGCGGCAATAGAACATACAGTACTCTCTCGCTAATCCGCCACCATAAAATCCTAACCATCGGCGGATTACTGAAAACTGCGGATTATAATGTACAGGAACAACAAATTGAAAAAAAATAACAAAATGTATGATTTATTTTTATATTGTATTTAAGAAATAAACAAACATGAATCTTTTATTGAAGTAATTACTCATATTTCGAAAAAAATGTGTTTAATTTTGCTTGTTTTTTACCAAAGTATATCTTCGTGATAACTTCATCGCGCATTTTACGTAAATTTGCAACCATATCGCATGACTTTCCATTTTCTTGGGCCCATTTAATACAAATATCTACGCTATTCAGGGCATAATCTCGAGTCCAAAAAACGGCGGATTATAGTACTGTATATAGAAATGCAATAATTGTACTATAAACAGATTTCACAGTAGTCCCTAACTATATCCGAGTCGAAACCGATTCCAAAAGGCCGTGGTAGTGACGCTACCCTCGGTATAAATACTTGATAAATACCATTGCAGCTATTGTGCTGCTGATTAAAGCCGAATTAATCATTGGCATGAACCCTTTATTACTTTCAGGTCTTTAGAATGGGCACTGCTTGCTATTCAATGCAATGGAACATTATGAATAGCTATTCACTGTGCAGATTATACGACTAAGACGTACCTAATAGCGTCCAACGTCTCTCTCTCTCTCTCTCTCTGTCGACATCGTTAATTATAATGTTTAATCATTTTTTTAATAATTTATTTTTCATTGACATAATGATATTGTATAAGTCCTGTGTCGTGGGCTTCAGTCTTTTTCAATATTGATCAATTCAACATATTAACAGGAAGTGTAAAAAATAGGACGTCCTATTTACTCATCTCTCATTGAAAAGAGATAAACATATAGATCTGAGCCACGTATTTATAGAGTTAGAAAATGAACGCTTTAGTGTTTCAAAAAACTTATAAAAACAATTGTATAAAGAAAACTTTTACAAATACTGTTTTAGGATTACATTTATTTAAATTACATACTCAAATATATATTAGACAACATAAAAACAAATATCATTTAATTATGTTATTAATGAATACTATAACCAGGTTTTAGCCGTCGCAAAACCTGCAAAGCATGTAATTTCTTAATAACCAGATTTGCCTGAGTCTGCTTAAGCTTTAGACTATTCATGATAAACGATGATGATAATAAATATCAGATTTTAACTTAACAATAAAATTAAATGTGGTTTAGCTTATTTTAGTTTATCACATTATATGTATCCAATGATGCGAAAGATACGGGTATTCTCTCACGTCAAGTAAACAAAAAGTGGACCAGTTGCATCTTCTAGGGGAAGACATTCAAGACATACAATTTGTGTTTGTTCTTAGACGTGAGTTATTTGCACATTGTGTAAAACCACAGAATGGTATTGTTCTAATAACATTCTGTGCTTTATGGAAATGCTTATATATAATTCAAACGCAAGCAAAGCTTAAAAAACTTCATCGCTTGTATTTTGGTTTTGGCTTGACCGATTTCGATACAATTTATATGGGACCTCTGAAGTATACTCTACCAAACAAAAAAAACCATCAAAATCGATCCATAATTAGCGGAGATATCGCGTAACATACATATAAAAAAAAAACATACAGTCGAATTGAGAACCTCCTATTTTGAAGTCGGTTGACAAATAAAATGTAGCAAGTTTTTTAAGCCTGACACGAACTCTGTTCCAATTGTTACTGAGGCTTTGTGCATTGCACACAATTTACCTATACAGTCTAGAAGCTATGTTCCTCACTTTTTTTTCTTTTTTTTTTCTCACTTTTGATTATATTAATGTATTAAATCTACCAAATTTAATACGTTGATATTATCAGTTAAAAGAATTAGAATCTAAGTATTACTAACAAAATTTTGTGCGAGTTAACTTGAGCGGATTATATTACGACAGAATGATTATAACTGACTGTTATCTTAATATTCTATAAATGTATTATGGTTTAGAAGCTGAAATATGAAACGGCCTATTTATGAATTACTTTCTACGAAAATAATGAATGAAGCTTTTAATTAATTCAGTTTATTAATAGACTCATCTATCTCACTTGAGGAGATGAAGTATTTTAGATAGAGTCAGAACTGAGAGGCTCCTTGGTTGCTAGATCATTTCAATGTTAATTTCTGTCGAACTTAATTTATAAAGAAAATAAGCTGCTCTTTGGCTTATTTAGGTTCGCATCCGCATTCTAAGCAGGTTCGATTCACGGCGGGAACACAAGTTTTCTCTCCAAGGAAAATTGGTGTTTCTGGTTGTGGGTGTGATTGTGTAGGTGATGTAAATGCTTCCGGCAGCCACGTCTTGAACTTAGAGTAGGACTGTGTAATATCTTGTATAGGCTCATTTTGATAAGCTTACATTAGTAGATAGGTATTTTTAAAAAGCGTGTCTATTTTAACAAAAATACTTATTCATGGCAGATTTAATTTGTTGCTACTATTATAAAAAAATAATCCATTGTATTGCCAATAAATAAAATTGAAATTTATTTTTAAGTTTTGACGCAAACAGAGGTGTGCCTGTCTGCAGCAACATAGCCTTCAAACGGCTGAACCGATTTTGATTTACCTTTTTTTTTAAAGGTGACTTGATCAGGAGTATTTATAGCTGTTTGGAGCAAAACAATGCATCGTTTTGCCAGATAAGTCGTTAAAAATTGATTGATACAATACAGTATTATATTTTTTATAGAGGTACATTTTATATGTCATTTGTGCTAGTTATGTCAAAACATGCCTGTTCCTCTTTCCAGCCAAATCATTAACTATGTAGGCCTTATCTACCTATATATTTATGAATATCTATAATATGGGAGGGCTTTGAAATTCTGACCCGCAACCTTTTTGTGTGACGCGTGGGGTAAACAATGTGATGAACAATTAAAATGTTTCCCTATAATACAAAAAATTCACTTCTATCAAAACATCCTATTTTTATTTTAATAATTTTAAATTGTGTACTTTTTCATATACATAGTTTAGACAAATTATTGTTTAGAAACCTCTTATAGACGGACGGACAAAGCGTTAAATCATCAGAAACCTCCCTTTTAAGTCAAGTTATCCAATAAGCTACTGTTTAAAAACTTTTTTTAAAACATACTTTTAGAAGTATGTTTTATATGCTATATTGGATTTAGAGTGACGTCAATTTATTTTTCGAGTTAGTCTCAGCAAGCCCTGTCATTTGATACCCATATTATAAGAAGTGCATCCTACTAATATTATAAATCCGAAAGTGTATATGTATGTGTAAAGTATGTTTGTTCCCTCTTCACGCTTTAATGGACAGATTTGGATGAAATTTGGGATTTACATTGCTTATACCAGGGATTAACACATAGGCTTCTTTTTAACTTGATAATAGTGGGCGAAGCCGCAGGGCACGGCTAGTTAAAAATAACTTGTCCACCGTTTTGCGTCTACCGCCATGTTGGATTTAGAATAACGTCACATAGCTAACCATGCATTATCATCCAAACTAAACCTGAATACAAAATTTCAGCTAAATCGGTTAAAGATATCTGCTTCAAAATTGAGTTGCAAGATTCCACCCGAAAAAACATAGTTACATACTTTACAAGTAGTGGAGAGCCGTAAGATTTGTACCTCGGAATCCAGGGCCAGTCAATGAATCTTTATATAAACTTTGGAAATGTGTTTTTGATAGTATATAGAAAAATGTTAAAAAAAAATTGAGCTATCTCAAATTTTTAATTAGTTGACCCGGCGAACTTCATACCGGTAAAATATTCAGAAACATCTCCTGTTTGACAGGTATGAACAGTTTGTATGGGAAAATAAAATACTATTTTTTACTAATTTTATTGCAATTTCTTTATATTTTCTCACCTTTTAAACCTTCCCTGAACTTCCACAAATATTTCAAGATCAAAATTAGCCAAATCAGTCCAGCCATTCTCGAGTTTTAGCGAGACTAACGAACAGCAATTCATTTTTATATATACGAAAGAAGAAAGATTATAAATAATTTATTTGAGCTTTTAATGATGCAGTCAAACACTCGTTATACAGTTTCATTGACTGGCCCTGGGTTCCGAGATTTTACAATTTTTATGCCTTACGGCGCTCCACTAAAGTTAAATAAAAGCTTGTAAAATATAGCGATTAGTTGTAATTTAAAGTAACAAAGAACTAAGAGAAGGCTTAACAGGGACAGTTAACTTTATCAAAAGCTGAAACTCTCAAAGGCTAAAAGGCTATCAAAGCTGAAGATTCCAAATATGCCAGGCGGCGGTCCCTTGTGGCACTCTGCTTGATAACTATGCAAATTGGATAAATTAACGGCGACATTTTCAAATCAAACAAGTTTGAAAACTATCGAAAGTCTTTGAGAAGAACATTTTCGATTCAGGTCATGCTAATTTCATAAATTGGATAGTCTGACATGAGGATGTGTGCGTTTTTATGTACAGTGTGTAATTTAACTGACTTCACAAAAAAGGAGGAGGTTCTCCATTCGATTGTATTTTTTGATGTGTATTAAACTCATAATTTCTTCCTAGGTGAACCGATTTCAATTTTTTTTTATTTTAATCCTGGTGCTTTCTAAGTGGTCTCATTTAAATTTGATCAAGATCTGACCTGTAGTGTTTGAGTTTTCCTCGATAATGCGTATTTAATTCATGAATACTGATCAAGGGTTCCGAAGATAAAGCGGTGAAGTTGCTTGTTTTAAGTTTTGCTTGCGTTTAAATTATTTAATTATAAACTTTTTATTTGTAATGATTAAACGGGTTTTGTGCATAGATTAGTATATCGTACTAAGTATATAGCTACCCGGCATAAGATAAGATAATTTATTCATGAAAAATATAGACAATTTTTAAACTAATGGCATGCGTTGCAATGCGACATAAATAAAAAAAAAAACATTTTATCGCTTTCACGTTTATGTTTAGCTAGTACTTTACCAAATCCAAGTGACGTATTCTTAATCCATGTCCATATAAATTTATTTAAATTATATCTAAAAACTTACCAGTGGTTTAACCAGAGCATCCGATCTTTGTTTCGAACTGCAAAGTCGAAAGTTCAAGTCGTAGTCGCCCCTATGATCGCCGACTTTCTTTAGAAGATGGTATATAAAAAAGAAGAAGCCTATATACAACCCTAAAGAAGATAAATCTGACGCTACGATACGCTAGCTTCCAGCAAACTATTCATAATAGTCAATATAATTTTAGGCTTAGCGTACTATACATTCTTGGCCACATCATAATCCACCAAAAGGTATAATAGAGGTCAAAGGCTAGACTATCTGTATTTGTAAATAAAATAACCTATGACGGAGATATTCGCAGGAATGAAGCAACTATATTCATAACTCAGCAAATACAGTTTTAAACACCGTAAAACATACAAAACAAAATAATTCCATTTCTACCTAAGGAATCCTTTAAAAATATTTAACCCTAGCTCCGCGTACAGGTACCAACAGAAAACGCAATTACAGTGTTATTGCGACAAAAGGATGACCTTGCTGAAAACACCACTTACAAAGGCCGTTGTCGTCGTGAGTTAATTTAGGTCTGATAAAACTGGGAGCAGCTAGCAATAACAATAGCATAAATAACAGTGTTACAGATATAACGGAGCGGTAACAGGTACAACACCCAAAGATAACGCAGAGATTCGACTTCGGCGAGTATTTAAATACGAGATGAATATTTCGTGTAACTAGGTTGTGGTTAGAAACGTCCTGTGTTGAGTTATGCCGGTTATTCGGATATTTATTACCCAGGTGAGGATAAGACAAACAGCTACATTATGCTGAATGTTTTATTTTGTTTGTGACTGAGTCAATAATTTAACATCAAACAGCGTATTCGACATTTACTTTCGAAACGACATTTACTGTTTTATAAAATTTATCAAACTTTTCTTGAACTGCCCATTGGCTTAGTTGGGTGCGCGTTCACCTTCATGAGCATGGGTATCGGGTTCGATTCACGGCGGGAACACAAGGTTTCTCCCCAAGGATAATATCTGGTTGGGGTTGTGATTGTGTGTGTTATATGAATGTTTCCGGCATCCACGACACAAGTCATCCAACTTAACGTAGGCTGTGAGGGTGGAAACGTTTATGTTTTACGTTTTATGATTCTAATAGCCTAGAAAATACATAACATTTGACAATGATGGGGTGCTGTCATACTGGTAATTTATAATTGTTGTTTGTAACTATTTATTTTAGGAACAGCAGTTTTGGGACAATGGTAAAAATAAATATTCATTACCAACATATTTGATGGTAGGATTCCTATCCGGCTATCCGGCCTATCTCGGCCCATAATGAGTCTAGCAGGCCCTGAATGAACAGCATTAGAAGGATTAGGTTGATCCAGAATAGACCGAATGGGTCCAGAATGGGTGAAATTGGTCCAGAATGGGCCGCTTTATCAATGGATCGAGCGCGCTTTGACATTAATGCCAAGAGAGTAATCGCACCTCGCGTCTGTGCAATTGGATGCATTAAAGCCTACCCATGTGTACCCACCACGACTTTTAGGAGGTACATGGAAGAGACGACTACGTTGGCTTCCGGCCATTGTCCGGCATAAAATCTGAACACCTCTCTAGTTGTCCACCGGCCGATGTTCGCGAACGGATGCTAGAGACCATTAAACGGTAGATAAGGCTCTGAATGTGCGCTACACGTACGTAACGGACTAACTGACACATTAATGTGCGAAAATCAATTTACATTCGCTTTTATTACCTACTCGTAGGCTTGGAGGCTATCGAATGATTTGGCGTTGGATTTCAGTTGTTGCTGTAATGTGATCGCAAATCATTTGTTATATATATAAGGGTTGTTTGTAAAATACCAGAAAACTCTGAGATACTAATTCTTGAACCCTTAACTTATTTAGTTTGTGGCGACTCACGCGCCACCACTCAAACACGCATACACCCGGGGACCGATGAGCGCGGGAGAGCGGGGGAGTGGTTGCCGCGATCGTACGATGTATCTCGCGCCGCGACCCCTTCCAACGAACCAGTTCGCCAGCCGCCTCCGCTTGGGGCGCACACGCACCCCCGCTTCCCTCGCCTCGCCCGCGCACGTGCACCGCACTAAGTACTAATAAAGTGATAATACCTAACATTGTGTATATCATATAACACCTTATTGGTGACCCCTACAAACACGTGCCTACGAAAATAAAAACAATTAATTCGTGAGGAGTGCATAGTGCAGTGACTAAAAAGTGAGGCTAACAAAGCTAACCTACGGCGGACATTTTGGTTTCATCAAAAACCAACATCACCACGCGGCGAACTTCAGCAACATCGCGCGCAACATCTAATTGCCGTCGCAACGCCCGGCCTTTCGCTTGGCCCATTGTGCCGCGCCACACACTGCTCATATCAGCAAGTGCAGTTCACGACGTTCGTTTCAACAACGGGCGCAGACGCCGGTTCACGCCGAGCGCCGCGACGCGGCGATTTTGTTCCCGCCGTCTCATTTCGCGCCGCCTCCGCTGTGCCGGCGCGGCGCCGCCGGCGACGACTTCGACACCGCGCAACGACACGCGAACATCTCGAGATTTGATACGTGTCGCGATTCGCCCTGAGCCGCAGCACCGACGGGACCACCGTGGATTGCAAACATTGCAAACTCGCCGAGCCACGTGCAAAAAATCGACGCGTCAAGCCATCGACGACGCACGACGACGACGCGACGCGAGCAGCCAGCGGTCAACGCCCCCGAGTGCGGGACGGGCTGGACCGCGTAGTTTTCAACTGTACATCGTTCCCAGGGAGTATACTACGATTCCGGTGAGCGAACTCCAAAATACTTGCATATCTTTCCTATAAACAAACATTTAACAATAACGTGCAGTGTTGTGTTGTTTTACTTAAACTTTCAATTTGAAAAGGAACATACGTATTTCCGTCAACTATTGTCGTGACCAGTGATCATATCACGACATTACTCTTAAGCAATTCTCGAATATTTTTTTTTACGGATTATAATGTACGAATAGCGATTTACAGAATTTACGTAAAAAAGGTAGACTTCGGTAAGCATCTCGTATAAAGGTAGATTTCGGATAAAATACCAGAAATGGTAAATTTCGTAATTTCGTTGTCGAATTTAAATTTGTTTACATAAAAAGGATAGATTCATAAATTGTATTTTTTTTTTTGTCACGAAAGCACTATATGTTGTATTGTTTTATTTGTGTCTAATTATGTTTTTATTTTATTATTATTAATTAGTTATAAGCCGTGTTATGTTCATCTACGCGTAAATGTGTATCATACGTCCACGTCCGGGGCCCGTCATTTAATTTCCTGATTCCTATTTATTCCACTCATATTTCCACAATTGTTGTATTGACTTCCGCCTCGTCACAGTTATCGTCACTTCCGGTTTCTATTATTTTACTTCCGGTTCCTCTTCGATAATGGCAACATCTGAGGAGCAGATTAGACTGCTGCAGGAGCAGTTAAAACAGCTTCAGGACAATCAGGATAAACGGACAATGGCCGTTTCAGTCAAATTGCCTACTTTTTGGGCCGATAAACCCACAGTGTGGTTCGGCCAAGTAGAGGCACAGTTCGAAATCGCGGGCATTAAACAGGAACGGACCAAGTACAGCCACGTTGTGGCAAAGTTGGATTCCAAAATCGCCGGCGAAGTTGCGGACATTATCGAACGCCCCCCAGTCACGGACTCTTATCAACATCTGAAAACCGAACTTATTAAACGCTTGTCAGCGTCAGGCGAGGACAGAGTCCGGCGGCTTCTTGGTGAAGAAGATATTGGAGACCGAAAGCCGTCGCAATTTTTGCGGCACCTACGCTCGTTGGCCGGGACAGAGTTTAAAAGCGACGACATAATTCGGCAACTGTGGATGCGCCGCCTGCCAGGCAATATACAAGCCATACTGGCTGCGCAAGAAGATCTGCCACTGGAGAAGGCGGCTGACATCGCCGATAAAATACTTGAGGTAACCACACCTGCTGTGCATGCGGTTACCACGGCCTCGCAGTCACCCGAGCTGACGCAACTGGCGCTCAGGGTCGAGCAGTTGACTAAATGCGTTGAAGCGCTCAGTGCCGACTCGAGAGCGCGATCACGATCGCGTACTGACAACAGATCGAGATCAACATCGAAATCATCCTCACGCTCCACCCTGTGCTGGTATCACCAAACCTACAAGAAAAAGGCAGTGAAATGCACTTCTCCATGCGCCTGGAAAAACCAGGAAAACAATTCGAGCGATCAGTAAGCGCGGCGACTGATTGCTCTGAGGTAATGAGTAGCCGCCGTTTATTTGCCACAGATAAGACTACGGGACGCCGGTTTTTGATAGACACGGGCAGCGACCTTTGCTGTTATCCACAAAAGTTAGCCAAGGGTATCGCCTCAACATCATCTGGATATCAATTATCGGCAGCAAATGGTAGCAACATCCAAACTTATGGAAGCATTTCATTACATCTGAACCTAGGCCTACGCCGCGATTTCCACTGGAATTTCACAATTGCCGACGTCGAAACGCCTATAATAGGATCGGACTTTTTAAGTTATTATAACTTATTACCCGACCTACGCCACAAACGCCTAATCGATGGAAATACAAATCTAACCACTCCGGCATCGATAGCTCAAATTATCCAGGTCAGCATAAAATGTGTGTCTGTCGAAAGCACATCACCTTATTCCAGACTTCTCCTGGAATTTCCTAACTTGACGCGACCTCCAAGCTTCCCACGGCTAGTGAAACACGCGACGGTTCACCACATCGTAACAACCGATGGCCCGCCAGTTTCCTGCCGCCCACGTCGCCTCGCTCCGCAAAAGCTGGTCGCGGCCAAGAAAGAATTTGACGATATGGTCAACTGTGGTACCGCGAGACCTTCGGACAGCCCTTGGGCCTCTCCTTTGCATATGGCCAAGAAAGGCGAAAAGGGATGGCGACCATGTGGAGATTACCGGGCTCTGAACGCTAGAACTGTTCCAGACCGGTATCCCGTCAGACACATAGCGGATTTCTCGCACAACATTGCAGGGGCCACCGTGCTGAGTACAATTGATTTAGTAAAAGCGTACCAGCAAGTGCCCGTACACAAGGCTGACATCTGCAAGACAGCGATCACAACACCATTCGGACTGTACGAGTTTCCTTTCATGACCTTTGGTCTTCGAAACGCTGGACAAACATTCCAACGTTTCATAGACGAAGTCGTGAGGGGACTCGATTTTTGCTATCCATATGTGGATGATGTGCTTGTCTTTTCACGCTCGGCAGACGAGCATAAAGACCACCTTCGCACCTTGTTCCAGCGCCTGGACGACTATGGTGTCATGATAAATGCATCCAAATGTGTTTTCGGTTCTGACGAGGTGACCTTTTTAGGATACCGCATCAACAAAGATGGTACACGCCCGCCTGTGGAGAGAATCGAAGCCCTGCGAAATTTCCTTTTGCCAAAAACTGTGCAAGGCCTTCGGCGGTTTCTGGGAATGATCAATTTTTATCGCCGATTCCTCCCTAACGCGGCCGAACTGCAAGCCCCTCTTATCAACGTACTAGCTTCTTCTAAACTAAAGGGTGCTAAGCCAGTGCCTTGGACGCCTGAACTTGAAGTTGCGTTCGAGAAATGCAAGGAGAGCCTGGCCTGCGCTACACTTCTTGCTCACCCAGTTGGCGACGCCACCTTGGGATTATTCACGGATGCCTCTTCAGTACACGTGGGATCTTGTCTTCAACAGAAAATTGATAACCAATGGCAGCCTTTGGCGTTTTTCAGTAAAAAGCTTACAGACAAACAAGCTCAGTGGCCCGCGTATTATCGCGAACTTCTCGGAGTGTACGAAAGTGTGCAACATTTTCGCCACCTGCTCGAGGTCCAACATGTGACCATTTATACGGACCATAAACCACTCATCTATGCTTTTACCCAGCGACGCGAAAAGCTTCCTCCTGTTCAGCTCAACCAGCTGTCCTTTATCTCCCAATTCACAACCGATGTTGTACATGTGAAAGGAGAGGATAACGTGGTTGCTGACGCGATGTCAAGGATAGAAGCTATCACCTTTGAGGAGACTTTTGCAGCTTTAGCAGACGAACAAGCCTCAGACGATGAGCTCCAAAATGCCATGACCAACTCTTCTCTGAAACTAGAAAAAGTTTGCATTCCTGGCTCAGACATTTCCATCATCTGCGACACATCAACTGGAAAACCACGACCATTTTTGACACCTTCTTACCGGCGTAACTATTTTAATAAGATTCACAACCTCAGCCACCCAGGCGCGCGGGCTTCCACGCGTTTGGTGGCTGATCGTTTTGTTTGGCCCTCTATGAATAGGGATTGTCGGAAATGGGCTCGTGAATGCCTACCATGTCAACGCAGCAAAGTGTCAAGACATACCTCAACGCCCTTAGGTAGTTTTACCCCACCGACCAACCGTTTCCGCCACGTCCACATAGATATCATTGGCCCAATGCCTTCGAGTAAAGGGTTTCAATATTGTCTAACAGCTGTGGACAGGTTCACTCGATGGCCTGAAGTATGGCCTATGGTCGGTATCACGGCAGAAGAGGTGGCCGAAACATTCACCAATGGCTGGATCGCCAGGTTCGGTGTTCCTGCCGTCATAACCAGTGACCAAGGCCGCCAATTTGAGTCTGCCCTCTTCAAGGCTCTCTTGAGACATAGCTCAGTACAACGTACACGCACCACTAGCTATCACCCATGTGCCAATGGCATGGTGGAGAGGTTGCATCGCCAATTGAAAGCGGCACTTATGTGTCACGGAGGCACATGGTGCACGGCTCTTCCATTAGTGCTTCTTGGCATGCGAGCATCCTTGAAAGAGGACTTACGGGCCTCAGCTGCCGAACTCGTGTACGGCGAGCCTCTCAGACTCCCCGGAGAATTTGTCACTCTTCCAACAGGCAACGACACTCTAGAAGACGTTCATAATTTCACATCACAGCTGAGAAACCATATGGCCGATCTGAAGCCTGTCGCAGGCTCGCATCATTCAGAACGGCGCACTTTTGTATTCAAAGAGTTGTCCACATGCACACATGTGCTGCTTCGAGACGACTCCGTCAGGGCATCACTGAAGCCACCTTACACTGGACCTCACCCGGTTATTAGCAGAAACGACAAAACAATCTGCATAACTGTGGGAAACAGGGAAGTTCAAGTGAGTCTGGATCGGGTGAAGCCAGCCTTTATCGAAGGGGAACCAACGTCAATTCCACATCCTCTTCCATCGACTCCAACCCATTTCCAATCCACACTACCAGCCCCAGTCCCACCTAAACTTTCATCTCAGGCAGCTCCGCAATCTTTCCCAAACCCACCAACTCCCAAATACGTTACTCGATCAGGACGTCGCGTTCATTTTAAGACGCCGATTGATGTATAAAAATTTTACTTAGGACTAGTTCATAAGAAATAAGCTGTAAAAATTTGTTCAACTAATGTTTTTGTTATTCATATTATTGTACCTATACTTTATTATTGTTCCCTTTTGGGGGTACTTTTCTCCGTGGGTGGGTGGTGTGGCGACTCACGCGCCACCACTCAAACACGCATACACCCGGGGACCGATGAGCGCGGGAGAGCGGGGGAGTGGTTGCCGCGATCGTACGATGTATCTCGCGCCGCGACCCCTTCCAACGAACCAGTTCGCCAGCCGCCTCCGCTTGGGGCGCACACGCACCCCCGCTTCCCTCGCCTCGCCCGCGCACGTGCACCGCACTAAGTACTAATAAAGTGATAATACCTAACATTGTGTATATCATATAACTCCTTAAGTTCTACGATTTTCTTCTGAATAATATATTTTCCTAATAATTAATATTATGTATTCTAAACAATCTATAATTAGTAGTAGTTTAAACTTCACTGTCCTGCAAAACCGACATTGCCGCGCCGAGCTTCGTAATACGCCAGTTAGCGACTGGCGTTAGCGTGCATATTACGAGACGATATTACTCGTTACCATAGAAGATAAATAATATATCGACTGTGGAATAAGCTCCCTATTGAAATAAAAAGAGCTCAATCATTGTCAATATTTAAAGACTCCGTCAAAATACCTTGCAGGTTAAAATTAATACAAATTTACTTTATTGTCATAATTTGAAGGTGAACATTCTATTCGTCACGCAAATATGTATAATAGTTATGTATTATATTTATGTATCATAATTTAGGTATATTATTGTTAATGTATGTTTATTGTATAATCTATATTATTACATTTATTCTAAACACCGTCGTCCAATTTCATTGCTTTACTCCTCTCCATCCAAAGATTGTCTGGAAGAGATCACTCTTAGCGATAAGACCGCCTGTTGTAACGCTTATTTTCTAGATTATTATTCCTTGTCATTTGTGTTCAATAAAGAGCCTAGCTATCTATATTTTAAAATTCATTCAAAAATATCATAAAACAGTATTTGAAATAGCCGTACCATGGAAGACGTTTGTCTCAATTTTTAAAATAATCCTATGTCCTAAGAGGTTTCTAGTATTTTCCAAATTGTCCTGTATATACTTTAGAAATAGCTTATTTTATGTAAAAACTTCATACACATTTTTCTATCTTTCGCATTCAACAATAACTACACTTTACACGTGAGCATATGTAAGCACATGGGAGCCGCAGCGTTCAGTTCTAGATTAGACGATCTTTAGATACTCCTAGAACGAGAAGTGGATAATATGCACTCTGATAGAATAAATATAATAAACACACAAATTTTCCTTGGAGAGAAAACTTGTATCTCCGCAGGGAATCTAACCCGATACCCCTGCTTAGAAGGCGAAGGCTCACCCAAACAAACCAACGGGCATATTTGTTACATATAATAAATGTCTAGGTCTTTGCAAAGGTTATAAACCTAGTTTATTTAATTAATTATATTATAACAAGTTAATTATATTATTAGTTACTACCACAGAATAAATAAAATTACCTACAAGTAGGTATATGTACTTACTCCATAGTTCGCATCGCCCGGTGGACAACTAGAGAGGTGTTTTGATTTTATGCCGGACAAAGGTCGATTGGAAGCAGACGTAGTCATCTCTTTCGTTAATAAAGAAATTTGAATTATAATTGTTGGTGCGGTGGGCACGTGTCTGTGCTCTACGCCGCCGCGGGTCCTGGGATCGATTCCCAGCAGGAGCACACTTTTCCTTCCCTAGCGACATTAGTGCTTCTGGTTCTGAGGTGATTGTGTGTATGATATGTAAATAATTCCGGCACTCACGACACAAGTCTCTGAACTTAGTGTGGGGCTGTGAGTGTGAATGCTTTTTTTTTTAGCTGTTTGCTGTTCCTAATAAATAAAATATGTCATCGATACAAAATATTCCCCATAATACACAGATTTTGCTAAAGATTCCATCAGCATTACAGCGCATGTTTCCCTAGATGAATCATTTAATATTTTTTATCTCACGCATGCACGCACCGAACCTGCTTTATATATAACCTATTTCAGCAAAATTACTTTATGTCGGTCTCATTACCGAAATGATTATGACGCTGGCCTCAGCTAAACGGGTAGTTTGACTAGGCATTCTATTTTGGGACGAGATGTTTTAGCCAACGTCTATCCTAACCTAACATGACTAAGGTTTATTGATGTAAGTTCATTGGCATGAAATTTTATTCTAGATCCAACTACTATAAGAAGATTTTTGTTAATAGAAGTACTTAGTGGTGAAATTTTCATAACGATAAAGTCCTTATAGTGATAAATTTAGAAAGGAAAAATTATCACTTGACGCGGGATTTGAACCCGCGGCCATAGGGTGTAATGCCCTATTGCTCTAACCGTTGAGCTACTCAAGCCCCGCCTGAAGCGACGAAATTAACCTTTCCTTATTATTAACGTCTTACGGGGACGTTAAAACGACGTCCCGACGTGGCCGCGGGTTCAAATCCCGCCTCAAGCGATAATTTTTCCTTTCTAAATTTATCACTATAGTTCTGCCTAGCATAGGTAATGCTATATAAATAAAATCAATTGATAAAGTCCATATTCTACGGAATTATAATCATTAATTTCTATGTGGGTGTGTTCTATGCTTGACACGTGCGTGGTGCAGACCCACGTTAAGTTCGAAGAATTTTATCGTGGTTGCCGGTAACATGTACATCATACACAATCACACCCTGAACCAGAAGCACAAATGTCCCCTGGGACGGCAAATTGTGCTCCTGCCGGGCACAAACCAAGGGAAATGCTCAGAGGGCAGAGACTTCCCACTACGCCAAATGGGCGCCGAATGTTATAATAGATAATATTTCATTAACTGAATGTAGGTATATAGCCCTTACTTATTTGCTTATAAATATTTGCCCTAGATTAGCTAAATATATAAATATTATAAAGGTTTCAAAATAGGCAGTCTTATCGCATAAAATAGAATCACTTTCAGACAACCTTAGCATGGATATAAATTTAAAATGAACTGCATCTGGCGGAAGTGTACATTAATAAGAAATAACAATATGAGACTTTTAATTCAGACATATTAATAAAAAGTGCATATGTGACAACTATAATGTTAATAAATTACATATATTATTTAAAATATTTGACACATACATACATAAAAACACTAAAAAGATGTTATAATACATAATATGAAATAATAATACATATAACTACAAATAGCAATTCAAATAGTAGTAGTAAGCTAGTTTTATACCTAGTACTACATAATAGAAGTAATTTTAAGACTTAGTAGTAAACATGTTGATAGAATATAAATAAAGTTTTAATTGTAAAATAAAAACAACTTTTTACCGAAGATGTGCACTACCATATCAAAATATCCTCGATACACCCAGGTTAACTGGAAGAAAATGCTTTGTAGCATTAAGTTCGCCTATGTACCTACAAAACTGTTTGTGCAATAAAGAATTTTCTATCTATCTATCTATGTTGTTACAAGGACAATAAACTGCCTATTTTATATGTCATGCGTCCGCCTGACGAAAACGGTACGTAGTCAGTGATCTATATAATTATTTATAGTACATGTTTTTTCTACTAGCCGTGCCCTACGGATTTGGATAATAGCGGGCAATCAACATAAAAAGTCTATGTGTTAATCCTAGGTATAAGCTACGTGCATTCCAAATTTCATCCAAATCCGTTAGGTCGTTTAAGCGTGAAGAGGGAACAAACATACTTACACACAAGCTTACGCATTTATAATATTTGTAGGATAAACAAGTTGGCTTAGTTGGGCGACCGTTCGCCTTCTAAGCAGGGTAAATACACCAGGGTATCGGGTTCGGTTCCCTGTGGGAATACAAGATTTCTCCCCAAGGAAAATTTGAGTTTTTGGTTGTGGTTGTCATGCGAATGGTTCCGGCACTCACGACGGATTTTGTGCTAAAAATATTACTAATAAATAGAATACATAGTGTCCTTTTTGTAGAGTAACATACCAACAGTTATAGCTTTAAAAATAATACCTTTGCTCAGCATTCAGCTTTGATCGAATCGGCGAAAAATATAATTAAGTGCCTACGCGATTTGTTATATCTGTAAAGCACTGCATTGCAATTGCAAATTATCAAATATTTATGTACCTTACTAAATACTTCATAAATATGAAATCGATTCAAATGAATCATAGATATGAAACAGTTAAAAATATATCGATAAATTTAGAAAGGAAAAATTATAGCTTGAGGCGGTGTTTGAACCGTAGTTCTGCCTAAAATGGCTAATGCTATATAATCAAAACCAATAGTTTAAAATATATATTCATTTTACTATATTCTAATTAAAATGTTAACTATAACTTTAATACGTAACTGTTCAGTATTACAAAAAAAATGCATTCACATTCATAGCCCCAAACTAAGTTCAAAGACTTATCATAGGTGCCCGAAACACCTAGAACCTGAAGCACAAATCGCACATGGCAAGGTAAAGTGTGCTCCTACTGGGAAATGAACCAAGGACCCGTTGCGTAGAGACCACAGACTTGCCCACTGCTCCAACTAGGATTTTTATGTAGGTATAGGGTAGATACTGGGTTCCACGACAAAGGTCACCCTAGTCTGGGACCAACGGATCTAAAGTTTTGCAAAACAAAATAGTTTCTGTACACATAAAGGACACATATAGGTATATTTGTTATAGTTCGTGCTGCAGAAACTATCATTAATTTTCTATCTACTTATCACTATTATCTATATTTACCTACTTATAAAGTAAATCAACATTAGGTACTGTTCATGTGATGTCAAAGTCGAAATATCCAATCCTTTCATAAAAAAATATATAAAAAATTTGGTATGTAGACTCTACTTCTTTCTATCTCCATCAATTAATACGGAAAATGCCTGAGTACAGTCTGTAGGTGAAATCTGAACCACAAATACTCATATAGGTAAGTGTTGTACCCATCGTATATCTTTCAAACAATTAAATTAAATCTGAAACTGGGTTTCGCCACCCCTAACTCCAATATCGATCACCTTTTAAAAAATATCTTTTACAAATAAACTTAATGTTTGATTCGGTTATATAACTGTTTTTGTTAAATATAATAGGACCAAATAGATACTATAATCAAAATCATTTATTCACATGGGCCCAAAGAGGCACTCATGAAAGTTAATGATTCTACTGCCAGATTCGCAAAATTACAGTTATTATTAATATACTCAATAACACAAAAATATAATCATAGAAATTGGTGTTACACATACCAATTTCGAAACTAAAGAAATTTGTATAAGGCAAGTTCTTCTCTAAAGAAAGTTAAGATAACTTTTACTATCTCAGACACAAAAACTTATCTTCTTCACAATGCGTTAACTTTACACTACGTGCTCCGCTCGAACAAGGCATTTTATGACCAATGTTATTGCTTTAACCCTGACATTTGCCGAACATGCAGGATATTTCGGCCTGGATAGGTACATAAAATCTTGCCTACATGGAGAAAATACGAGACAGCATCATGTTTACGTCTTTGTTACATATCGGTGGATCCTATCACCTGTCCTTATTATATCGGGCTTACAATAGGAATCCGCTGATAATAACATCATATTTTATGGATATTTATACAAGACGATACAGGATTTAGGGTGGTTTCAGGACTGGGGTGTTAAAGCAAAGTTTCAGTCTGTATTGTGGTATTAACAGGCTATTAATCTCGTGATTTTTGTGTCGAATAATACTCCGACCATTCTCGAGCGTATACAATACAGTCTTCATCTGGGAATAGGACGTCAACAGGCCGGGTGATCCAGACGAAAGGCCGCGCGTAACCAAAAATGACGCGATTAGTACCACAATGAATCGCAATCGCGATATTTTTTAAAATAGAATTTCAGTCTGTAGTTCAGAATTCTATAAATGTAAAATTAAAATTACAACGGATTTTTTTTAAATACTAAATTGGTAAACATTTGACCACTACCACTCTCCTGAAGGAAAGTGAAGATGTGGCCGAAGATGTTACATGCTTGCCTATAAGATAGACTTAAATATACCCAGATTGTATAGTGAATGAAGCTTCCGAATGAAGCCGAAACGATTGTCAATTTTGATATCGTAACCCAACAATACAGGCTCTCGAGACTTAGTGTTTGGGACAGAGTAAGGTACTTTCAAGTTTAGTTTAAGCCACTTAAGTTAGAACACACATTAAAATTTTCGTATTACATATAATTATGTTAAGAAATATAACGTCTATAAGACTACTGTATTTTCTCATCAAAATAGAACTCTATATCGAACCTATGATTATTATTGCGAACTCTACTAAAATGACTCTAAGATGAGAAAAAAACCATAAATCCGTTTCAGAACTATTTATAAATGACAATGTCCCGAAAATGCGTACCTACAAGTACCTTATTCCCATAAACCTATCTAACATAACGAGAAAATACTCCGGTTCGATCCTATACTCTGTAGTACGACGTCTGAGGAAATAGAAGCCATAAGTCGATTCGTACCGAGACTTCGTTACTCCAGCCATCGGTTCCGCTTGCGTTACGAGCTTTCGAATTTGCCTGATAATAAAGTAGCCGGCCACATCGTCGACAAACTGGACTACCGACGTAAACCGAGAGGATATAAAACGGACTCGCCCAGCTCATCTCCTCCGGATGTTTGCAGGGACACACAAGTGTATATAAAAACGAAGGACCTCGTAAATAAGGTATGGTGAATTTACTCCTACGTCTAAATCCTACAAGATACAAGTGCTTCTTGAGGTAACGCTACATTTGCTCCATTTTTGACGACTCAGATATACGATCAAACTAAAATGGTCCCCGGTCGTTAAAACTGATACCTATCAGTTTTAAACAAAATTGACCTCAACTGAGGTCGATTTTGTTTCCTAACATCTGTCTACAAATTTGGTATGTCTACATTGTTCCCGATTCTGTAGAAGTGTTTATTGTTTTTAGCTCCCTCGAAGTAGGTGCCAGGTACGAGTAACTTTCTAAATAGTTACTTAGGTACTGAAAGCGAAGATTTACACAGAGTATCAACAGCGAAGTTTGAGAGAATCGCGAGCAAACAGACCGTGTCGTAAACTCCTCCTTAATATCCAACTTGTAACTCGAGCAAACAAAGGTTCTGCGAATACAAGTCGTTCCCCATAGAACAATATTACAGACCAATTGCGATAATATCTATTCGCCGGTGATACTTTTTAGCCGGCAGACATTCGCGTGGCCGAGGCAAAGGATTTTATAAGGCATAAACCCTGAAGCGGGCAGTAAAACTTGGAACAGAGGCAATATGCCAGCCCCCTATTGTCGGCGCCGCGGCTTTGTTTTAAACTGACTAGAAGGGTTGCAATGTTATTCTGTACCTACTTGTTTAAGAGGCTGTCTTGATGGCTAGCTACAAGGAAATGGTTCGAAGAAGCCAGAGTAGAAATTGTGAATATTTTGATACGGTATAACCGTAAACGAGAATATGAATTCTCGGTTACTTTTGTTACATTGCTTTCATTGTATTTGGACTCTATAAATTCTGAAGCCTCTCTTCGATCGCCTATCTGTCTGATTTTATTATTATGCTTTATTAATAGAAAGATAATGTTTCCTGAACGGTGATCAAATGCTTGCCTATCTAGCATAAAAAAAGCGAGACGGAACATTTGGTCACTGTGCCGCCTAACGGAATGTGATGATGAGACCGAGGATGTACCATGGTCGCCCAGATTATTAAATGATATTAACATTCTAATGATAAAGATTCCCAGATTATATCGTTCTGAGTACAGTTTAAACTAACAGGATGTATGGTTACCATCAATGGAAATGATGATCGTTAGTTTGTCTTGTCTGATGATGGAATAGGCGTGCTTTTATTACATGTAATTCCTGCGCACACTTTTCGAAATGTAACTAGGTATATACGGATTTAATTAGGTAGGTACCTAACAGCACATCGTAAAATACGTGAGCGTCATTAAATCATGCATTAAAACTATTCGCTGACCACGCAATGTGTAATCGTAAACATAAATCGCAATAAACGTGATATTGCGCCTTCCTTAATGCCCGGTCATAATATGAACAACAATATTTACCCCGCAAAAACAAATCTCAAAGGCTAAAAGGCACTAAGACATTATTTGTTGGTAATATTTTGATACCGCAAATATGATACCATAACTTTTTATGGCACAAACCAAATAGTGTCATCAGTTTCCTTGAATGGTCCTAAAGAAGTCTCACTCTATTACAGCGGTATAATACTGGTCGGCCTGATCCGTTTATCTTAGAAGCTGTAACACTCTAAGAAGGCGTTTCGGCGCGTTTAGATACATTGTACACGATATACTTTAACCAAATCGTGAATTTCGCCTGCGTTGTACTATTTTGTACCGAGATTCGAGGCGCTTACGAAGCAAAATAGGCAATATTTCACCGTTGTTAACGTCTAAGCAGACGGAAGATATAAAACCGGAGAAAGCGTGTTTAAACCAAAAACGAGATTGAAACAGCTCAAGTTTAAAATAACCAAAAAAATTTAATTCCAATGGACGAGTCCACGGGCGGTTTCCGATTTTAAAACCGTAAATTCCTAAGCTATTGTTTGTCTATGTATCGGTGAAAATATAAATCGAGGGTATACGAAGCATGACGACAGAATGGTACTAACTCGGAACCGTGGGCGACCATAAATAGAGCAAGTAACCGACCACTAGTATGCGGGCCGCGGAGGGGCCTCGGATTTGCGTACAAATAAAACGAACACTTTATCAACCGGAAAATAAAATGCGCACCCAGTGAAATAAGGCGCGGAAATAATCAGATTTGAACGGAAAATAAGCAGAGACCCTCGTTTTGGAGGTTTGGGAAAATCCGACTGATGTTTTCGGAGTCATGGAAAAAGACAGGCTTGTGCAGATAGTTACGGATACAAAATCAAAGCTCTTGTTTCAGAGAATATAAGTACTATGGTTACGTTCCACGACTTTGCGCACGGAGAACAAAAGGTCATATGCTCAGTTAACCTTCGATTTCCTTTGTACATACCTACAAAATGATAAATAGATAAAACTAGATTTTACTGAATCTGTAGAATAAGGCACACACGAGTATTTTCGAAAGAAAATCATTAAAACAATAAAACAAATTCCCCCATTTATAAACCAATATCAGTCTCTAAGCTCGATTGGTTTTATGCGATATGATTTACTTCTCCATAAGCTACCGAGCTTATCTAACTATTTTGTATCGGTCGCGACAGAGCTTTGGTTCCGTCTTCCACGTAAAAGTGTAAGATTAAAGATTTCATCCTTAGATATTGGGCGGTCGTAATAATTTAACGACACCCGACCCTGCTACTCTTTGTTTTACTGCGGCCATTTTATTATTTATCGAAACATTTGATATAAAATCACCATCAACTAGCTTTATGTGACAATTTATGACTTAAATCTGTAAATAGGACTTTAAACCAGACATGATTCGTGTTATGTTGAATTATAAATAAAATAACGATTAAGTATTAGAGTTTTTTTAATTAAAATATATTAAAATATAGGTATCCAATTAACTAGTCTAATTTCTAGTTAGCATATCCGTGAGTTTAAATTATTATATATAGTGAGTTTATATTAGGTTAATCGTATCTTGAACATCCAAAATCTGTGCTAGTTTGAAAGGTCATATGATACGTATGTGAAACACATATCATAATAATATGTACTTCGATCAACTTTAATCATCCGGAATGGTCTTAATAATTCCATTTGATAGTTCCGTGTTGGGACTCCTGGGACTGTTTTCTCCCAGTAGTTCCATGGAACCGTAACGCTAGTTCCATGATGGGACTAGTTGCTATGGGGTTTTTTAGATTTCAAGATTAATATAAAACTCATAATTTCTCGATTCTCTACCTACCTGCGTCATTAATACCTACCTAAGCTAGCTTTCAGGGGAATTCCTTTTAATCTATATACTTATTAAAAAGTACCTAGTCTTCGACATATCGTTTGTCAGCTTTATCTACAAAGCCGGTAAAATAAAATGAAAGTGAAACTGATAAACTGCTTCCAGCTCTAAAGCCATTTTCTTTTCCCTTTTTTTTATAATTTTTGTTTTCAGTCTGACTGTTAATAAGGATCAGCTCATGGACCACTGAGCAGATTTGGATGGGATTATTACCGAAATCCCCAAAGCTTAGCCCCACCACAGCGGATTAAAAAAAAAATCGTACTTTGCGTTTTTACAATCGCATAGCTGTGGTTTGTCGGCAAAAAATGTAAAGCTAGTTTAAGTTTTTAAAACATAACAAATATACCTTTTAAGTTAGGGGTTTTAATTCGTAGGTGAATGATGTAGTGGTATGGTTCGTTTTTACTGTTTAGTTATCAAAATAAACAGTAAAAAATAACATAACACATTTCATAAAATGGCCTGAACTTACAATATCACTTATAAGTTCAGGCCATTTTAGGAAATGTTTTTAGAAAAGGAACCTTTTAGAAGTTTATTCAAAGTCTGCGCTAAATTCTAAACTAATTTCTTGCGATGGGCAAAAAACTCATAAGCTCTGTGTCTGCGTTCAAGTTATGCTTACTATAGTCTACAGTCTAGTCAAATCGATCTGTCCGATTTACATTTATTTGTCTCATTTTTTTCTCGGTAACACTTAAATAATAATGTGATAAACGCAAAACAGATATAAGTGGCACAAGGGTGGTCAGGCTTATACCCTGCAATGGGACGGGTAAAGGTAAAAAAAATTAAAATAAAAAATACATTCGACTTTAGTACCTCCTCCTTTTTTGTGAAGTCGGTAGAAAAGCGTTCGAACCAGTAATAAGTATGCCATTATTACCATTAGCAGAAAAGCTCAATGATAATACTTATCTATCGCCCTCACAATTCGTACGTGTAACAGTTAAAT
The DNA here is from genome assembly GCA_948107665.1 of Lomographa bimaculata. NCBI lineage: Eukaryota > Metazoa > Arthropoda > Insecta > Lepidoptera > Geometridae > Lomographa > Lomographa bimaculata. The sequence continues at coordinate 7,501,735 of OX403592.1, forward strand.
TGAAGATACGTGCCGCGAGGACAAATTATATCCGGTAAAAATGGGTGCTCCTAAGTAGACACCTAGGTATTTATTATAACTGAACATCGTAAACGTTCACTTTATATACGACGATATAAAATATCTTTACTTTTCTTACACATCAAGGAAAGGTAACTCTCGCTTTTATGGATTCTTTCTCTTCTGGACAACCCTCATAAATGTTATTCAAGTTTTACAGTTTTTCATATTCTCTGAGACCGTATATTTTACGCTGACTTTATGTTTGAAGCAATTTGAAGTGTGCAAGAATGTACGTGAGCGTTAGAAGAAGTGAGTTTACGCATGCGACAACTTGAGATTAAGTTGTTCTCGTAACTTACTAAATTGAAAAAATATATATTTTGCAGTGGTTAAATTATTGCTTAACTTATGAACCGATTTTAGTGCTTGCCTTGGGGTAGTCACTGTCCCCAGATGTAATATCGGAACGCTCGTTGGGAGGTGAAACATTTAAAGGTTATAAGAGAAATATAATAACAGAAGAAACCATGATGGCAAAAGTGAAAAGGAACAAAACAAAGTGGTGAGACTTTTTGCGAAGTTAAGACATTTTCTTGGGGCCGTTACCATCCTTCAGCCTGAGCAGTACTTAGCGACTGACTATAGTTATTTGCGGTTACACAACTTCACACTAAGTTCGATGACTGCCGGGGGTGCGGGAAACATTCACATCACACACACACACATACACATACAGAAACATAAATTTCCCTTGTAAAGAAAACTAGTGTTTTCACCAGGAATCGAACCTGATACCCGCTGCTAAAAAGCGAACGCGCACCCAATTAAGTCAACGGGCAGTACTTAACTGTCCGATGACAGAAAAAAATAACATTCACTATTGTAAGATATCGATCGTCGATAATCTCAATGCCAGCAACTGTAAACAAAGAAACAATGCAAATAAACTCTTTCAAAATCAAAATCGTTTATTCACATGGGCCCCAAAGAGGCACTCATGAAAGTTTATGAATCTATTGCCAGATTCGCAAAATTACAGCCATCTCTAGAAGAACCTGGCAAGAAACTCGGCGGCGCATTTTTTTCATTCATTTTTTTTTTTAAACATTCTTAATTTCTAATACATAATTTTCCTAACCTAGGTGTTATTATGGTAGTCGCTAGAAAGAGCCTGTGCAGTTTGCCTCCATGCATCCTTGTCATTAATATAGTCACACTTACAACCCTCACTAAGTTAGAAGACTTGTAATCGTGGATACCGGATACGCATACATCACACATACAATAAGTCACACCAACACATCAAAATATAACTATAAATATTACTGCATTTAACGCGCGTCCCCATGCAATAAATAATAGTTTTTTTTTCATCGAAATCGGGTCAGGATTCCCAAAGTAACAGCAATGTAAAGTTTCACCACTTTTTTAAATTTGCGTTCATTCGCGGGCTACTGCGGTGCTATTTTGCGTTTTTTACTGTCATTATTTTACTTACTTATCGGTGCTCAATAAAGGAATATTGTATTATATAGTGATTAACATATTATTACCGCATGGTACAGAAAACAATAATTGGGGTGTATTTTTACTGAGAATGGTACAGATAGGCACAATACTGTATTACCTAACCAATTTAGTGATCCACTATAAAAAAAGCAATTAAATGTATAGCGAGACCGCGAGCGCAACGAGCCAAAGTTAGTAGGCACGTAAGAGTCGACTCGCGGCGTGACGTTACACACTAGCGCGATCGCTTAGTCGAATTTTTCCACGGAGGCCGTACTTTAACATTTAATGTCTCACTCATTTTTGCATATAGAAGAAAAATAAAAACTGTTTCTTTTTTTCGCTAGTTACTATTTATTTGATATGCTGATAATAAAAAACACTGATGTGACTCACAACAATTACAATCAGAAACACAAATTTCTCTTGCAAATAAATTTGTGATTTCAAGGAGAATGCGACCCGGGTGCCGGGTCGCATTCTTGCGTAGAAGGTAGTCATGTAACCTACTAAGCTGACAGACAGCGTAGAAGGTAGTCATGTAACCTACTAAGCTGACAGACTGAAAGTATAATCTGCTAAAGCTAATTAAGTAGGAAACTCTGCGACGACGATATTGGAAATCTGCTAAAAATAATAGGTAATGTTTTTTTTACTACCTTACTTAGAGCCGAAACTCAACTTTCAACCCATCCTCCTTTCCTTTTGGACTCAGTTCGACTCAACTTTTAATAATCATGAAAATATTCCAAGATAAATCATATCTACATAATTTAAACGTAAGCAAAGCTTAAAAAACCGACATCACCGCTTATATTTTGGTTTTGGCTTGATCGATTTCGATAAAATGTATATGGGAACACCTCTGAAGTATAATCTACCAAATAAAAAAATAATTTTAAGAATCAGTCCACAATGAGGGGAGATATCGATGAACATACATAAAAAAAATACATACAGTCGAACATAGAACCTCCTCCTTTTTTGAAGTCGGTTAATAAATCTAGAGATATTTATCATTCAAAAAATTAAATTGGTAGAATAAATAGGTAAATTTAAAGTTATTTTCTGAGCGTAAACACGTAATATCCATGAAACGTGCATGTTATAACAACAATGGGTATCTGCCGCCTCAGCACTCGCGTCGAGTTTATAAATACAAATTAATAACGATAGGGAGATTCGCGTAATTAATAATTAACTTGCGTCGTGATCGAGCGGTTAATTGCATACGAAAATGACTTAAAATGGAAATCAAGCGATGGCTGTGCTGTGTTGTTAACTGTGTTCTAGTGTGCTGTGAGTACCTGGATTCATATTATTATGTACATGAATAGAATCAATCGGATGCCAGTTTTTATTTGGTATTTTCTACCGACTCCACAAAAAAGGACTAGGAACTCAAGACGACTGTATTTTTTTTTTTGTTCATCTGTTCACCTTCCATACAATAAATTAAATCGGAAATTCGGTTTCGAATATGAAATGTATAAGTCAAGAATTGGGAGGAGAACAAAACTTTATTCATGACTATTAATATTATGAGTCATAATGTTTGTGTGAGTGTATTTGAACGAGGTAGGTACCTGCTTCAGTAACGGCTGGACTGATTTATATGACATTTAGTATGAAAATAATAAATAATACCTTTAAACGAGCAATTCTTTTTATATATATTCAGGATCTCGGAAACGGCTCCAGCGATTTTCATGAAATTTAGTAAGCAGGGGGTTTCGGGGGCGATAAATCGATCTAGCTAGGTTTCATTCTTAGAAAACGTAATTAACCATTAAAAAAAAAGCGAGCAAATCTCGGTTATCCGGGTACTTATTAATAAATCCAGCTGACACATCCAATATGGATCTACATCTCATTTAATTATGCATTGCACATTCTTTTGCCACTTATTTTTTCGTCTCAAGTTTTTGGCCTTTATCTCACCTATTGGGAAGTGACGATATGGTCGATGGTGGTAAGCATGCTAAGCCCAGCTTGGTAAGTACGGCTCTTAAGTACAGCGGCCGTTGTACCATTTGGCGCTTGACGACAAATTGGTAATTTAATGTATTATTCAGAGAAATAAAGGAACAAGTAGGTGCTTAGGTTTATTTCTCTTAATAAACGGGCGAGCGAGCATAATGCTAGGTGCATTGTGCTCGCTCGCCCGTATACCAATATACCGTATACCATGGATTTTATCACAATGTTACCATCACCATAAACTCAAGCCCTGCAACTGGAACCATCCATTAGGCCAATAGCGCATGTCCAGCTATTAGAGAGAGCGATTTTCCAGTGTACATACTATAGGTATACTATAGATGTACTATAGGTACTATAGGTAGTATATATAATACACCATAAGTCAATAGTCAAAATATCTATACAATAATGTAATAAATATACTCCATAAGTTTAAGGTAAAGGGGCACAAAGCAATCCCACGGAAAATTGTATGATTTAAAAATTGTTATAGAGCTCGCGTTTAATTAACATAGGTCAGAATTAACATACAGTCTACTTATTAACTTGATCAACTCGGGAAAGCCACGGGGCATAGCTAGTCATAAACAATAGAGGTAGTACGCCCTACGTAAACACAAATTCTGCCAGCATGGAGTGACGCCGCGAGCTTTTTGGTAATCGCATTATGTAATAACAGAAATATTTTCCTTACAGGTATAGTGGCAAAACCGGTTTCCTTGAACAAGATAATTGAAGCGGAATCGCAGCAAAAAGCAATTGTTGTGACGATATCTCCGAAACTAGAAGGTACGTGGGGTTTGTTATATGCCTCGAAGGTATTACAACCCTCCTCTTATTGTTGCCATAAGTAATAATATTATATAGTAGTTAAATGTGGATAAAAATCGATGATACCATAGCGAGATTCACTTCTTACCATATTCGTCTAGGACTTGGTCTATATATAATCAGGCTCTCTTAACTATTTTATACAAATCGTTGTTTCATAGATGATTTAACTAGATAATATGTATAAGTCATTGTAAAATTTTATATATTTTATTGTGAAATATATATTGTATAGTTCAAACGCAAGCAAAGCTTAAAAAAACCGACTTCACCGCTTATATTCTGGTTTTGGCTTGGTCGATTTAGGAAAAAAATATATGGGACCACCTCTGAAGTATAATCTACCAAACATGAAAAAAATCATCAAAATCGATTCATAATTGAAGGAATGATCGCGAAACATATGTAGATACATAAAATAATCATACAGTCGAACTCCTTTTTTGAAGTCGGTTGAAAATAGATGATCGAAGACTAGCTTTTGCACGAACTTCCGATCAGGGCAAATTAAAAGGAAATCTGGTGTGTCCGATGTATGCCTACATTATCGTGTTTGTAATGGAAGAACAGATGACTCTTTTGCCGAGTCCACCTGGGTAGTACAACACCATTGCCAATTATTCAACCACCAAGCAGTAGTGTGCAAACATTACTGCGTTTCGGATTGATGAGCAATGTGTCCAGTGAAATTACAGGCACTGAGGAATAAAGAGACATAACATCAAACATCTTCGCCGCAAGCTATGTATTTAAATCTGGAAAGCTTAAATGTCACTACTGATAAAAGTATAGGTACCTTCATAACAGCATCAGAAAATATACAGTACATACCTATCTATACCATCTATACAGCTGTACTCCGATAAATGCCAGCAACTAATAATTCAGCTACCTATTCCTCTAATCGGCTCGGTCAAAGCATTTCGTATTTAGATTGGCAATTTTAACGAACAATCTGCTTAATGTGAGCCTAGTATTTAGGCCTCAGCCGTAGTGCAGAGTGATAGCGACATAATGGTGTCAGTGGGGATTATTATTGCGCATTCACATCAATTTAATTTCATACACAAATTTCGAACGGAGTTAGCTGTGCTATGCGAAATATCACACTAATAAATGCAAAAGTTTGTGTGTAAACATGTTAGTGTGTAACGGTTGAACTCAGTCTACTTTTAACTTAATTACGGCTTGTGATTTGTATGTTGACTACTCTTTAAATAAGGTTTAACGACTCTATATTATTGACAGTATATTGACTAACTAGAAATATTTGATTTTAAATGATGTTTAAATTATTACACAGTAATTTAATTATCCTACTAATATTATAAATCCGAAAGTTTTTTTGTAAGTATGTGTGTAAGTATGTTTGATCCCTCTTCACGCTTTAACGGCTGAACGGATTTTGATGAAATTTGGAATGTTCATAGATAATACCTAGGATTAACACATAGGCTACTTTCTAACTTGATAATAGCGGGCGAAACCGCGGGGCACGGCTAGTTATTTATATGATTGTCTTGACGAGTGACAATGTTCATTTATGTTCAATGCCGCTGAATAAATTATGGGCATTGCTTTCAAAATGTATTAGCGATGAAACGTAGAGTTAGGGAATAATAATGTATATTCTTTGGTGTAAATCCTTAAAATCTCACTAATCCTACTAATATTATAAATCCGAAAGTTTGTGTGTAAGTGTGCAAGTGTGTGTGTAAGTGTGTAAGTATATTTGTTCCCTCTTCACGCTTTAACGACTGCACTGATTTGGATGAAATTTGGAATGTACATAGGTTATACCTAGGACTAACGCATAGGCTACTTTTTAACTTGATAATAGCGGGTGAAACCGCGGGACCTCACCTGATGGAAAGTGTAGTTGCAACCGAATATGTAAAACTAGCCTTGCCCCGCGGCTTCGCCCGCTATAATCAAGTTAAAAAGTAGCCTATGTGTTAATCCTATGTATAATCTATGTACATTCCAAATTTCATCCAAATCCGTTCAGCCGTTAAAGCGTGAAGAGGGAACAAACATACTTACACACAAACTTTCGGATTTATAATATTAGTAGGATGCTTGCCTAGAAGCGATTTATTTTTCCGTGTTTAATTATGTTATTAATTTGAACATGTTAATTATTTATTTATCGCTTTTCCAGTTCAAAGTAATCACGGCCTTAGGTAATGCCTTTAATCATCATAATTGCGTAGACATATTTGCATGACAAATATTCGAAATCCAAAACAAACTTTTAGCTCGTAGCTAATTTATCGAATCCTCTGTGTACGCCGTAACCTATGTGTGATTTATATATCTAAACATTATATAATTATACTTAGATAAGATACAATGTAGTACATACCTAGATACTAGTATGATATGTAGGTACAGCAGTGACCCTGCTCTACACACGTAGCACAGAGATCCTGGCGTGCTACAGTGTTATAATACTTACTTATTTTGTTTGATTTTAACTGCCGTGGGATAAGTTTGCCTTTTAGGCAGGGTTATCGGGTTCAATTCCCGGCTGAAATTGTGTTTCGGGCACCCAGGAGAAACTCGCGCTAAAAACTAATAGAAAGATATTCTTAAATTGTGTTGTTTTTCTTGTTGTTTGTTACCACTGGTTCTGTCATTTATAAACAGATTTGGAAATTTCTTTATATGTATATAGGAAACTCCAATTACATTATTTTATTATATTAAAAAAAGGGTTAGCATTTAAATACTTAAGAAATAAATCCCATTAGTATCGGAAATAGTATTAATTAAAATAAATGTTTCTTACAGAATCTGAACCGGCTGCAGAGCGCTTTTCACTCAATAAGGGACTGAAACCTTTAAGTCGGATATCGAAGAAATACAAGGAATCAGGTAAACTTGCTAAATAAATAAATAAGCGACATTTCATTGATCAAAGACAGATTCTAAACTAACTACGATATAATTTTACTTTGGTCATTTAGTATGTTCATTTAAGGTATTTTTAACCGACTTTAAACAAGGTGGGGGTTTTCAATTCGCCTGTATTTTTTTAGTGTTACCTCAGACCTTTTACTAGATGAACCGTTTCCCATGTGGTCCCATTAAATTTGATTAAGATCTGACCAGTAGTTATCCTTAATAATGCGTATTTAATTCATTTAATCTGATCAAGGGTCCGAAGATAATGCGGTGAAGTCGGTATTATTAAACTTTGCTTGCGTTTAAATTATTGTTTAATAAGAGTGATCAGTTATTGAAATAAATACTTCAGGTTTATTTTCACTGACATCTCACAAAATTATTTCCGTAACTGTATTTATAAAATAAATTACTTTGTATTTCAGGTACAACCCTCAACCTCATCCCTCTTAGCAAGAAAATATCACCGTTCAAATATAGGAAAACATACCAAATAAAAAGTCCTCTAAAGCCAAAAAGAGTGAAGCACAGCCTGAGGACGAGACACAAGAAGAGCCAATCAGTTAAAAGAGAAACCGACGGAAATGCCATTCTCAGTCAAAAGTACATTCCCCTGCTTAAGAGCCTCGGTATGCTGTTTGATAATATTCTTGGCTCAGATTCTGGGGAGTCCTATGAAATCACAAAGAACAAAAGGAAACGCTTTAGATATTTCCCCGAGGAAAGTGATGATGTCGAACTTGAAGCTCCATGCAAATGTCGAGAAAGAGTTGGAGATTCTGAATCGAAGGAAGAGACAGTTGCTTCTTCCGAGACTCTCCCCACTGAGATCCCGATTGCTACCGAGACTACCACCGAGACAACCAATTATACTCCCGCTGGTGACATCCGCAGTTTCAGACAGAATCAGGACGTATCCATACTATTTCCAAGAAATACCTCTAGCGCTCGGAGAAACGATCATGGACTCGGTGAGAGAAGCAGCACCCCACATAACAGGAGCGCTGAAGGATATCTCGCCTGGGATAATAGAAATAGCGAATATAATACCCAACGCGGACAAGATTACTCCAATGCAAAAAGCGATGAGGAACATACCAGCAGTACTTCACGAAACGATGCAAGCGGCTTTCGAACCCGAGGAGTACGAATCGTACGAGGACATACGCCCAGAAATAATACCGAAGTCGGTGAAGACGACACAAGCCAGGAAGACCAGACCGAAAGCCTCGAAGACAGTCTTGGAGGACGCATCGGCGAATTTGATAGACAAGATAACGACAAGATTCGAAGAGACGAAGCAGAAAGCGCAGAACTTCTATCAGAACCTTTTCGAAGACAAAGAGGATTCATATCCGAGGATAAAGTCCTCGCAGAGTCAGTACAGTCCGAGGAAGATGATCAAAAAAGCGGGCTCAGTCTCACACACGATAGCGCCGGTGATCAACGATTCCCTGACAGAAATGGCTCACTTGCCGCAGAAATTCAAAAAGCTGTTCCAAGACATGAAACAATAGTTCGCCACGCACTTCGACTAGAAAAACCTCGAAATGTTTCAGCGACATCTACAGCACCTAGAAAGGGACCAGTGGTCGTCATCATTGATGGCTACAGCGTCACCAGGCACAAGAACGGGGAAAATAAAATAACTGAAAAGGCGATTCATTTTAAACCTTAGAGACATACACCCGATTCTTAAGGCATCGAATAATGTACAATTCAAAATGTAACCTAACAGAGCTGATAACCTATGAACAGAACGGCATCGAAACAAATGGCCTAAGTGGCTAACAGAAGGCAAAATAATTAAGTTATACTACAACTTTAAAATTCTAAAAATGATATTGTTGTTAACATTACTTTGATCTTAGCAAGTGTCATAATATGGCACATAGGCCATCTCTGTTATTTTAGATTTGGTGATTTTTATTATAATTTCTATAGTCGTAATCTAACTTAAGTTATTTTTATTATATTTTTTAATTTCATAATCATAAAAGTTTTTATATCCCCTCCTCGTTTCTCTTATAATTCTATAACATACAATATAATACTACCTTTACCATCCTCAAACACATCATCACTTACCATCAGGTTAGATAGTAGTCAAACACTAGCCGCCTATCAGATACATAAAAAATACTTACCCCCTTTTTAGGCATATCTAATCCTACACAGAATACTATATATGTTTTGCATGCATACCTGTCAGTTTTTTTAACAGATTGTTTAATTTTTAGATATGCTAAAATTGCGACAGCTACTCAGCTAAGGACAAATTCGTTTTAGTAAGTTTCATATCTCTGACATTTGACCACTATCTCACCAGATGATAAATGTTGACATGGTTGACTAAACAGGCCTAAAACGACTGGCTATCTAAGGTAGCTGTAGGAATTTGTTGTTAATGAATAGTATAGATAGTATTAAAATTCATAGTATTAAAACTGTGTGAGTTTTGTTCTTTAATCATAAAAATATATTAATACATTTATCGCCTTCCCTTCTTCCCCTTGCCGCCTTTCTGGCTGCTAGCTTGAACTGGCTGCGGCTGTTGATCAGCAGGCCTGAAACAATACATCATTTGAGATTTAATTTCGATTGTAATTATTATTGTTTACTAAAGGGGTTCCTGTTTATAATCCCCTGTGAGAACTATGAGATAGCAATTGTTTGGAAACACAGGTTTCATAAAGCATTACTATAAACATGTTAGGAAACTAGCTTTACAAAACATATTGCTATTTCCTTTGTTTCACTGGGGTTTCTACTTAAGGGATTTGATTTCTTAGGTTTTCTCAATTCTTATACATTGTTTTTTTTTTATGTACATATTTGAATGTAATCTATATATACAAAAGAAAGTCGTGTTAGAGACGTACATAGGATACTTTTTAGGAATGTCACATTTTATTTCTTCTAATATATAAAATTCTTGTGTCACAGTTTTCGTTGCCATACTCCTCCGAAACGGCTTGACCGATTTTGATGAAATTTTTTGTGCTTATCCGGTATCTATGAGAATCGGCCAACATCTATTTTTCATCATCATCATCATCATCACTTTTCATCATTATCAACGCGGGTGAAACCGCGGGGCGCAGCTAGTATTTTTATAAATAGGTGTATAAAAATAATTTTCTCATACGTCACTCGGATTTGGTAATGTACTAGGCAAACATAAACATGAAGGAGGTAATAATATAGTCACGTGGCATTGTAACGCATGCCGGGTATGGCTTCCTAAACATGCACCATTCATTGACTGTTAGGCGGAGCGAAGGTTGCCGGGACAGCCAGTAACATATATTTAATTACTAGTTTGTGGCAACTGAGAAATGAATGACCGCCTTAGTAAAAAAATGTTTATAAGGTCTTGTTAATTATCCCGGTTGATTTTTTAAAGGCATTATATTGCTTTAACTAATTTATCTGGTACTTATCGCCTAATAAGGGTATTGTGATACAAGCCTTTAGTGTACTTATCTTTTAAAAATACTATATACCTGTTTTGCCGAGTTTTCAGCTTGGGAATTGATTCTCCGATGTACTTCATAACTGACTCTCTTGAAGAAAACTCTGATTTTACTGGTGTTCCATCATCATTTCTTAATTGAATACGAATTCTGCCTCTGAACAACATTTCCTGCAAAAAGGATTTAATAATAAGCAAATACCTGCTATTATAAAGTTTTTTATATTTTATTTTGTTTTAAAAACTGTTAGCATGGTGAAATTGTCATGCATATCAGAAAATTCCCTAATTCTACTTCTTATTTAGAAATATGTGTTGTATATAACATTTGAAATAAAGTATGTCTTATTTCAAACACTTATATACAGAGATAACTGCATAACTTTAACTCTGTAATAGTAGGGGAGCCCACGATGCTAAATGGGGATTTACTCGAGCGTCATAGAGACCTATTGGGTTGGAAAGCTTAGATGATAAGAAGAAAAAAATGTTATATATGTATACCTTTTCATCGGTGGGGGGAGCGGCTATAAATTTTCAAAAATGTAAAAAAATACTGTTGCATGGGCATACTCGAGCGCGTCAGATATTGATAGCATCAATGTCCTATGTATTTTTAATAATGTACATATGTTAATCTGATTGTTTTCATGATGGGGGTGGTCGAACTTAAGGGTTGAAAATGAAAAAAAAAAAAATTTTGTCGAGCGCGTCAAATTTTCTAATGGAGTGTTAACTGTACCTAAAAAAAGCTCTAATTCAATAATCTGACGATTTTGATGTGACGCAAACTCGTGGCCATTATTACAATGTGTAAAAAAAATTCGCCATTTTGAAATACTCAAGCGCGTCAGATTAAGATATATATGGTTCATCTTTATGTCCTAGACATGCTGTCTCATAATCTGACCATTACCTAGAGGGATTCGCCTAAACTGACAAAAAAAATATTTTTTTTAAAACCTTGTGTCATCAGCTGTGATGGCGTCATGGCAACCGAAACCAGAGTAGGGACGGAGTAAGAGAGTAATATATAGAGAAAGAGGGAGAGGAGAATAGAAACGCGGAGAGGGGAATATAGGTATCATGCAGCTGCACGCATTAAACTTTATCGAGAAATTTTTGGTACTTCGGCTTGTTGAAATGGTCAGATTATATATTTTTCGTTAACCTTGAATTATTTCCTACAAAATAAAAAAAAAATTTGCCACGCTCGAGAATGTCGAGATGACGTTTTTTTTTACAACTTTTTAGCCCTCCCCTTTCTTTACGTCACTCTCAAATTGTCAGATTAGTGGAATATACACTTTTTAGCATGTAATTAACTCACCCTACCTTAATCTGACGCGCTCGAGATTTTCTGATGATCAATTTTTTTTTACTTATCTGATCCTTTATCCTTGACGTGCGACCATATATATGGTGCTCATATTTGGTGGAGGTACTTAACCGGGTACAAGGTATTCCCCTGTATATTAATCTGCCGCGCTTGAGTAAATCCCGAAATCCCCGCTTGGGCTCCCCTACTATAATGATAGCTTTTTAATCTAACTAGAACCTAGATATCAAATCCTAGGTTCCTTCTAGGCAACATGCTACATCTTCGGCCGCATCATCACTTTCCATCAGGTGAGATTGTGGTCAAATGCATGCCTATCAGACATAAAAAAAAAAAAACAAAAACATTTAAACAATCATCCTCTCTATCTGGCAGCTAATACTCTCTCTCTCTCTCATCTCAGAATGGTTACCCTCATTTATGATTTGAGCAAAACTTAACCTTATTATAGAGTCAAAACTGACAAAATACATAACGTAAAGAACTAATTGAGCCCATAGTACAGACGAGAGGCATTTTACATGTATTATATAAAGAACATAAACTGAGCTGAACTCACTTTACTTTGCTCCCTTGGATAAAGTTTATTTTCCACACCCACTTTCAATCCTGTTGCCATTAAAACATCTCTTATCTCTTGGTGGGTAGGATTCTCGACACAGCAGGCTTTTGGTAGCCGGCGACCTTGTGCTAGAGTCTTCCTGCTGTTTACATAAGCTGGATAAATGCAAATCCATCTAAAACAAAATTTTTTATGAACATTTTTAGTCATAATAAAATAAATATTTTATAATCAATTTGAAGATGTAACGCCACGCAGTATCTCCGAACTGCTATTTAACAGAGTTACACGACTTTCACGAGAATATTACTAAGCACATAAAAATAGTTTACTCTTTTTATCAAAACTAGTATTTGTCTCCGAAATATGCAACAAATAATGAACTCGTTACCTTTCGATGTCGCTATGCTTCTTTTCAGGACTCCAAGATGTTATCATAGCAGCCATCGTACACAGTATTTATTATGCCTAGGAATATACGAGAGCTTAAAGAATTGTATCACATTAGAAATGTGAAAACATGAAAAATTATACTTTCCAACTTTTCACTCCGTTTTACGTATTTGAGAACGGAGAAACACACGTCAATGACATTGAAATTGACATTTTTTGGAATCTGATACTAAAAAGTCATTTTTACATACTATTTAGGCTGCGTTCTGAAATGAATTCGTGAGCGATCGCGGTATTTACATATTTTACATGCTCTTTGGTACTTACATACATGCATAGTATTAAGTCATATCTCTTTCTACACAAAGACGAATAAATAGCACGACTGTTTTTTCTACTTTAGGCTTAAATAAATTTGTGTAGCATTTTAAGGAATTATTTTTAATTTAACTACGAAAATATAATCCTAGAACTCATTATGGGCAAAACAAATTAGCAAACAGCATTACAAACGTAGCGAACGCTAAGGGGAATTAAGCAATTATCAATTTGCATTGCCAAAAGAAAATGTCAGAAATTAAAAAAAAAACCTTAAATACATACTTTCAAAACTTCAAAATGTGATTCTTTGAGGTTATTTGTTTTCTTTTTACGTTCGGTTCGGATATAGTTTTAATTCCATAGTTCTAATATTTTAAAGGAAATATATACAAGACAAAATGTCTCCATTGTCAGTAACTGGGAAATACGTTGCTATTGCCAAGAATTTACAAATAGATTTGTATGACTACTCGGAACACAAAATCATCGATGTTCCAACTCCTTCAAAGCCTCAAGAAAATGATTACTTGTCCGATATTACTGTTTCTGCTGATAGTAAGTACATGGCTGCGATAACTTCTACTTCAAAGCAGCTGGTTCTGTACGAATTACCAATAACTGATAATCCTAAACTATTCACACTTCCTAGAAGTGCCAGTAAGATAAGATTTACAGTAAACAACAATCAAATCCTGGTAGCAGACAAGAGCGGTGACGTCCTTATCTATGACATGTGCAAGGAAGACTCTGGTACTAAACTCTTAGGTCATCTGAGTTTGCTTCTAGATATCCTACAAACAAGAGATGAAAAGTTTGTTATAACCTCAGACAGAGATGAAAAAATCAAAGTATCGTGTTATCCGAATACATACAATATACAAACCTACTGCTTGGGACACAAAGAGTTTGTTAACCATATAGAACTGTTGCCTCACAACGATAACTTTCTACTTAGCTCATCCGGAGATGGAACGCTGAAGATATGGGAATATACTAAAGGGAAGGCTTGTCACACTATTAACACATTCCATGATGTGAGTGACGATCAATTGAAAGATAATTTTACTAAGAAGATGGATGATGAAGGAATTGATGTCGAAACATTGCCTATAGTACATTTAGCTGTCAGTAAATTAAATGAAAACACAAGCATACTCGCAGTTTCAGTGCATACTTATAGCTCTATACTTATTTACAGTGTAAGAAGTCAAAATTATGTTAGCCATAAATTAGAAGCTGAACTCCAATTAGACAGTTTTCCAACTGCTATTCAATTTGTTAACTCCTCATTTGTTGTTTATAATGATATTGAAAGTAATGTGACTTTTTACACCCTCGCAAACACAAATGACACAGTAACATTAACAAAGAGTAAATCAGAAAATGTATTTGACAATACTACAAATGGCAAACCAAATGGGTTAGAAAATCATTTCGAATCTATAAAAGTTTTATATAAGAGAAAGTTTGATAATGTACAGGAGTACCAAGAGAGGAAGAAGCAGCGGCTTGAAAAAACTGCAATAAAAATTGTTGGATAAAATAATTGGTTTCTATTTATCTCCTAGCATAAATATGAATGGGTAACCTAAATTATTATAAACTATCTATATTCTATCGCTTACACTTTGGAGAGTGTGCACAGGAATTACATGAGTTAATTCCACCAAGCCCTTTTTACCATCTAACAACAAGACAAACTATCAAATGTCATCCATTTATGGTCGACATACCTCCGGTTCGCTCGAAGCGTTTCGCTTTTACGTTTATCATCCTTACAGTGATAATCTGGGAGTCTTCAAGTCTCGAGTGAATAGGTGTCTTTTAGGCAAGCATGTCCCATATTTGACCGCATCATCACTTTCCATCAGGTGAGATAGTGGTCAAATTATTGCCTATTCTGCATAAAAAAAAAAAACCTTCCATTCTAGATATCATCATATTACCATCTTTTGACTCAAATAAGACAGATCGAACTACCCTTACTTGGCTTAGTTGTGTGTCTGCATTCGCCTTCTTAATGGTTCTCTGATAGTAACACAAGTTTTTTCTCTAAGGTGAATTTGCATTTTGGTTCCGAGTGTGATGTGAATGTTTTCGGCACCCATGACTATTAAGCTTGTGTAAAAAAAAAGCTTTACACACAGCCCCTGTGAGCGAAACGTTTATTTTAGGAATTTGTTTGTCAAAGTAGTATACTTTACCTTAGGGTCTTTGCAGGCAAATGGAAGCTGGCCGTATGTTCTCTATTCCTGTATTGCACCTTTTGCGGTGCTGCTAACAACAAAATTGGCATTTAGGCATATTAAATTAAGTAAATAATAATTTGTTAAAATGACTGCCTTCATTCTCTATCTCTCTTTGGGTCCAAATAAAATAGTAATTTCAACCAGGTAATTCTTTATTATCATAATTACAGTCCGAACAAGTGAAGTGTGCAAGTCATACATATATGTAGAAAAATAAATGAACCTAAATAATGTATCAACATTAATTATGCTAAAAAGTTAATCTAAGCCAAAATTTTTGTTACACCAACAAAGAAACTAAAATCCACATATCACATTTCAACTAAACACAACAAGGCAATAATCACAACTAAGTTATAGATTCCAATTTTTAATACTTATTGCTTTTGATAATAATAAGCAATCTAGCCCTGGCGAAAGGTTAAATAAATTCATCAACTTATACATAATTTGTATCACTATCGATAATAATACATCATAGAGTGTCTAATTTTTACATTCGCCGTTACATCTAAATGCAATAAATACAATCTGAATCTTGACAATTCACCGAGATTTAAGCACGTTTGCGAAATTGCGCAGCTGCGAGCTGAGACTGTCGATTTGATTCAGTACGCTGTCAAGTTCATTCTTAAGATCCATTAAATCCGGGAAGCTGTCACAATCTGGGACGTTGAGTAGAGTTGTAAATATCTTGTCCCATAAACTGACTTTCATGTACCTGTAACCAAAATAAGGTTTGATTATTTCTTATCACAAATAATGAGCAGTCATTGTTGACACAGAAATTGGGAGTGGAATAGAAATATAATAATTGTTGTCACATCGGCATTACAAACAAGTTTATGATCAAATAACACATAAAAACACAAAAGTTACCATATTTGCTATAACATTATCTTATGATGAAAATAGTGTATGCTCAAACAAATGTCCATATTTGCTACACATTACGTAAACTTCAAATTATTGCAATTTTAGCTACTGTTATTCATTTAATCAAATGAGACGAACTTCTTATGATGAAAATAGTGTATGCTTAAACAAAATAAATATGATTGGTGCATCTTTCACTCAGTACATAGTGGTTATTTGTGGATGAGTAATGTTTAAAATCTAAATAAATAAATCTGAACTGATATTACCAGTTTTCTTTGGTACAATCGCACCTAAATGTTTCGCAGCCAAGAGTTTCCTGGGCAGCCTTCTTCAAGGTCATACACAAGATCGACACAACCTATACATGTCGATATAACCCTAGTTGATATATACCTTCAGTCCTTTAAGTCACAACAGCCAGACTCCAGGCCTGACATTTACAAAATTCTATTTCTTAAAAATTTCATCTCCCAAGTATGGAAAGTTCAAAAGTTATAAAAGTTACGGAAGCCGCTCACCACAAGGCAAAAATCAGTTTTCAAACTATGTTTCGGACTTGCAACGAAGTTCAGTAGGATTCGTAAGGCGTGGGATAAAAAGTTGACCGTCGAAAATTTAGTTTCTCGCAAAATTTGTTGCATACTTTGAAAGTCAGTCAAGTCTTTAATAGTTATTAAGCTTTTAGTGTCGACTTGTGTTGAGCAAAATTACTATGTAATTTAATAAACTTGTGCTTATTAAAATGTTGGGAACTGATTGAGAGCTTCAGAAACTGGTGATACGATTGTACCAACCGCTCGTCTTACCCTTACTTCATCAAAATTAGATAGAGCAACACAATGCGATGGCGACACGTCTAATTTAAAATAAAGATACAATTCAGAATGCTCGTTAATATATAACCCACTCATTATATTTGAGATAGAGATACTATCGCACACAATTTATCAAACAAACAAAAACATATTCACACTTACAGCCCCTAACTAAGTTCAAAGACTTGTGTAGTGGGGGTGCCAGAGATATTTACATTCTTACACACAATGACACCCAGAACCAGAAGCACAAAATATGGTCCTTGGAAGGGAAATTGGTGCTCCTACCAGGAATCGAACCCACGGCAGATGGGAGAAACTTACCCACCGTACCAACTGGGTCATTAATGGTTACCAAATTAATAAATTTAAAAATATTATATTAAATCGCCAGAGACTTCTACCATTTATCAATAACACAAGATCCTCACAATCAAGTTGTTTGTCAGTAAGTGAGCCTGCCTCAAACATGATAATGCATCGCAATCTGATATTAGTATAGCGGACAATGCAAAGGAAAATCGCCAGACCACACGCACCACTTATCAAGCATACAGGGGACATAATTATGTCTATCGTTGGTAAGATAGCATCCGATATTTGGTACAGCGGACACTGCAAAGTACACCTTGGGCACATATAAAACAATAATACAAATACAATAGGACGAATCTTATACTAACTTATATACCCTGTAATTTTACTAGCTAAATCGGAACCGTAATCGTACAGTCTATACATACCTAGGCAACTTCTTGTCAATATTCCATTGGCCTAATCTGTTCGCTACTTTCATGTAACTGCCCATAAGAATAACGTGAATCGTACCGGCGAGGCAGTACAGATCTGTTTGATAGGTCCATGGCTTTCCTTCTCTCATTTCTGTACACGTGAAACCTTCCGTTGCTATCAACTGAAAAATACATCAAATTAATCGAAACATCCTTATTTTCCGTTTACACAAATATCATAAGGGTGTTCCTAGGCGAGCTTAACTCTTAACAGAGCTTCCTTCCAGCAAACACACTAAATAGGAGTTCTGATTACGCATAAAGCTATATTTTTTTTGTATTTATTACGTTTTGATTGTATTTTATCCCATACTACAAGTGGTTAGCCCCGAACTGATACTTGCGATCACTTAATGGGTAGTAAATATATGTGCTCGGCTATATATCGTGATTGAAATCCTTTCAAACTCAAATAACTTAAAATTATGTTTTTTTTTTTTTCTCTTAGTTTTGGCTTTGCAATCTTGTGCATTTAGCCAGTGTCAAGTGATAATATATTTCAAGTGTATTTCATATTATAGGTCCTAGTCACAAGTCACAGTCAAAGTCAAGTAAAAGAGTCAAGGTCCAGTCGTAGTCAAGTCATGCCCTAGTAAAGTGGTAGAAACTTTACTAGAACTTCTATTGGAGTTTTGGAGCGAAGGTGAAAATCACGTTTTTCAACTTTGTATGATTTGCCTACACTTATGCACGTTCACTAAGTATTAACGGTTAACAATCCACCATTATTACACGTTAACACTCGAAGAATCACAGGTTTTGGAAAATTTTACAAAATCAACAACGCCATTTTTTCACTTACGCGGCAAAAACTCTAAAATTATGTTAATCAATGCATATCTTTATCCATTTTCAATTCTATTCAAATCCTTTTAGCCGATGCGGCGTGAAAAGATAACAAACACCATCAACTACAAATACGTGGTTTTCGAGTCCTGCTTTTAGTGTCCACGTTATATAGGCGACGAAATTAAATACACACACAATCCCGTCTCGGTAAAAACTTTGTAAAGTTTTGGCTGAACCAATTTCGATAAAATTGGAGGAGGTTCTCAATTCGACTGTAGTTTTTTTGTATGTATGCTACGCGATATCTCCGCAAATTATGAATCGATTTTGATGTTATTTTTGTTTGGTAGACTATACTTCACAGGTGGTCCCATATACATTTTATTGAAATCGATCCAGCCAAAACCAAAACATAAGCGGTGAAGTCTGTTTTTTTAAGCTTTGCTTGCGTTTCATTATAATTGATACACTTATTTGGTTAAGTTTGTAACAGACCGTTTGTAGGTCAACAAACACACACACTTTCACATTACAAGTCTGACAGATGTATGGGTGGATGAACAAAATGCTGAACCGCTTAAATTGACATGGACCTTTTTTACTCGATTAAGAAAATTATACAGTTATTGAATGGAAGCTTACCTCTCTGAATGTAGTTCCTTCAGGGAACAGAGACATATCTATTGCACATCCTAAATCTATAAGTTGCAATGACGGAGTCCGCCATTCTTGCGTAGGTCTGAAAGAAAGCAATATTTTTCAGCTTGGAGCTTTTTTCTTTCATAAGAACGGATACAGAAAATGTGCAATTATTGATATTACGCACGCTTGTAAATAGCGTGATTTCGAGTGATGTTACATATTTTTTTATGTCTAATCGAATAAAAAGATTATCGATAAAACTTTAGAAGTAGATAAGTTAAGAGCCCAGTTTACCTACTATGGCTAAGATTTAATAGGCTTTCCATTAATCAATAAAAACGAAGTTATCTGCCGATGGTATTAGAATGATCAGCAAAAAGTAGCCAGTTATTATCAAGTAGGTATTTATAAACGAATTTTCTATTCTTAGATAAAAACTAGAACCATTTAGTATGAAGAACATATTTAATATAGTCAAATAATGCTTACATTTTCATCAATAGAAAATTGTCCGGCTTGATGTCCGCGTGAATGATCTGCGCTTTGTGCAGATAGTGAATAATAGATAGCATCTCAGACGTCAGCAGTATGACTATGCATTCGTTTATGCATTTTGAGGTAGCAGCTCTGATTTTGTTAGCGACGTCCAACAGCGATCCATACTTTGAGTACTCGGACACAAATAAACTAGCATTCTCGCCCAAAAATGCCGTGGTTATGTCCATATACCCTGGAAGCTTGAAAGAAAATTTTATCAATAGCAATATAGCACTGAAACATCAATTCAAAAGTAAAAAGGTTAAACAAATTACCATGAAAGGATCTTTTATTCTAGCTTTGATTTCTTGGCAAACGTAAAACTCCCAAGGCCTGCTTGGCTTCTGGTATTTGACGGCGACGGATTTGTTACTATGCAGATCTAGGCACAAAAAGACCGCTCCATAATTTCCTTTGCCAAGCTGTTTCTCGATAGCAAACCTGTTTCCGCCAACAGTCACAGCTGTAGTTTGCTGCAGCTTTGGAACAGATCTTACTTCATTATAGCCCTCAGCGTGAGTTTTATTCGGGAACTTCACATATTCAAGCAAGGAATCTAGAAGCTTTCTGCTAAACGGGTCGATCTTCTTAGGGAAATCAATATCAGCCGGTCGAGGTATATCACTGGTTTCTACCAGAGATATGGAGTGTTGCGATTTGAAAGCCGCGCATTCCATTGAATTTTCACTATCTACATCCATGCCATACCCATCAGATTGTAAATCAGAGTGCCGAGAATATACCCTTGATATTCTACTCTCTTTGCTAACGGAGTCTCTGCTATCTTCCGACTGCAATTCGACCCTCTGTTCAAAGTCCAATTGCCTCTTAGATATATCTTTATGCTTATCGACGACATGCGATATTTTCGCCGATTGTATCGGAGTGTTCGATTGTGCTGAGGTCATTCCGTCTTTACTGTCGGAATCGGACATACCGGAAGACGGAGGTATTTGAGCTTGTTCAGGGCTCGAAACATACAAATTCTTGTGCATCTTTTGAGATATGCTCGGACTGTTCGTGAATTTCGGCGTGTTCGCGTTATCCTTTGGCTCGTTCCTGTTGGTGATGAAGTTAAGATACTGGTTGGAAAATCCAATGTCGGGTGAATTCTGACCGATTTTAACATTAGGCTGGTCGTGGCGGACGTTTCTTAACGCAGCAGTAGGGCTTTTGTGCATGGATACGTTCTTAGATTGATTAAGTTTATGTGAAGAACTATGTTCCGACATTTCATGCGCTTTCATAGAACTATGAGAATCTTGTCTCCCGTGAGCTTCAGAAGCCGTTTCCGCGGGTGTACCAGCTTGCTGGGTAGGATTTCTTGCTGAATAGCTATTGTTCTGGGATGCCTGAGGACTTTGGTAAATTTGGAAAGGTTGATTATTGGCGGGATAACCGGTCTCGGGCGTCTGTTTAGGTTGCCGAGAGTAAGGACTCTGCATCGCGTTGTAGCTCTGGTTCGGATGGTTCTGATACATATTTGGACTAGCATATTGGCCCTGTACATTGTGATAGCCCGGCTGATTGTACGCCGGGTTAGATGGAGAATGTGGCACTTGGCCCGGCCTCTGATAGTACTGGGCGTTTTGATACTGGGTTTGATGAGGGGGACTCTGGAAGACGGCCGGCTGCTGCTGCTGTTGTTGCTGTTGCTGCTGATGATTAGCGTAAATATGCTGTCGATCTTGGTTGGGATAGTGATATTCTTGCCTGCCCGTATATCCTTGCGGACTCATCATATGCCCGGGGCTGTTATATCCAACTTGGTTTGAATAAGTGGGACTTTGAAAGCCAGGCTGCACAGAAGGGCTCATCGCGTGAGGACTTTGAATGCCCGGGTGTTGGGGACTGTGGTACGCATTTGGGTTGGGGCTCGCGTACCCTTGCTGCTGTTGCGGCATCATCTGATTGTTATTGGGGTACCCCTGTTGGTAGTTGTAGTTTTGTTGATAGTGGGGATGCATAGGCCTCTGCGCTTGTGGTGAGAAGCCGTTATAGTTCGGCGAAGGCTTTTGGTACGCGTGATCGTGTGATAGATAAGGCACTGAGTTGGGCTGAGGGGGTTTGTTGTCTGGCAATTCTCGTTTCTGCGGCAGTCGGGTAAACTGACCGTTGTGTAATCTGGGTTGCGCGGACATGGAAGTCCTTTTAGAGGTAGTGGGATCGTTGTTGTTGTACATAGAGTCGAAGTTTGTTGTGTAGCCGGTGAAGTTAGTACGCGTCGACTGGCCAGATGAGCTGGAACCGGATTTACTGAAATTTAAAAACAATTACATCATTGGAGACGTGGCTGCTCAATACAAAACAGGTTTCAATGCGGAAATATTCATATTTAGCACAATTTATAGTTCACATGGTCCAGAATGAAGCAAAATATTATTTTAAACTGTAAAGCTTTAATAAATAAAATAAATATTGTGAAGCCTATCACATTCTTCTCTGTGATGTGATTGTCCAGAAACACAAAATGCCTTAGAATTGCAACGTTATAAGATATCGAAACTTTTTACGGGCGAGGGTTGGGCACGTTCTTATCTCTAACTTATCTAACGTATCAATTAGAAATGTATATAACATAGTGTAAACATACCTGTTATATTCTCTAGTAGCTTCCATGATCACCGAAAGCCCCGCTCCCTGATTATCCACAGTAGGATGTTCAGCATGTTGCCGCGACTCTTCCCGCTTCGTAGTGTGGTCTCCATGCTCGATCACACTCTCGTCAATACTGAACTTTGGCACCGAGGGGTATTTCGACTGGTCTATGTTTGAAGGCTTCTTGAACTGGGACATGTTGGGAGTGCTCGCATCTTTGATGTTGAAGTTGAACACTTGAGTGCAGGAAGGTTCTTCGTAGTACGCGGTTTTGTTAACCTGTTAAAAGGAAATTATTGGCGGTTTTTCATGTTTGATGCAAGTGACTATGAGTCAGTCTGCCTTAGGGACACGCGCCTCGTATTTTGTGTCGTATAACTGGTCGCATGCTTTATGGTGCTTTAGTTGTGTAACGACTCGCGTGCGTGGATCTATTAAGAGTGATTCTAGGGTGACATTTGCGAGTTTTAAAACTAAATAGGACATATATTTTTTAACAGATATAAAACCAAGAGATAATGAGACGGATTGTGGAATATCTTTACCTACAGTAAATTCCTTTATTAGCTTTTGATTCCCAAACATAATAAAAATGAAAGTCTGATATAGTATCATTGCATAACATACTAATTACAAATGACACAACAAATAACTTGGAAAGTATGTAATGAAGACAGAGCATATAGACACAAAACGAAAACTGCCTAATTGCATACTCTTTGCTTCCTAACCTAGTTTTAACGCCTCAATAGTATCTAAGAACTTACATTTTGCTGAGTTTGCTGAACAACAGGCGGAGTAAACTTGTTGTTTTCCTTGTCTTGGTCAACGGCCATGCCTAGTTCTTGCTTCTTCTTATTGTTGATGGCCATTGTGATAGACCGATCTTCGTGAATGTCGAAGTTGGGCACCTCAAATTGTTGTACTACTGGTTGGACTATTGATGGCTCTGCAATGTGAACATCGTGTATGTTGGTAAAACCTATAGGTTAACCAGTGATTGAGGTTCTGGCATAAAACCCTCGACCCAGCAAACAAAGTTTTTAATATATTCTTAAGAACATGTACCTACTATGGTACTCAAGTATAACATACCAACTTATATTTATATGATACTAGCCGTGCCCCGCGGCTTCAAGTTAAAAAGTAGTATATGTTTTAATCCTAGGTATAAGCTATGTACATTCCAAATTTCATTCAAATCCGTTCTGCCGTTAAAGCGTGAAGGGGGAACAAACATACACACACACTTTCGCATTTATAATATTAGTAGGATGTTTTGTATAATAACTAAAGAAATAATAGTATAATTAATCGCTTACTGAACACAAAGACGCATGAAATAAATTAAAAAAATATTTATCCGGTTACGCACCTAGCATAAAAACTGATGCCGTCGCGCCGATTCAAAATAACCAAAAAACAGATGGAACCTAGGATCAAAGGTCGATTATTTGAATATACTTTAAACATGTCTAGCACCGAAAGAGTTGTTTAAACTCAGCTTTAAAGAGTCGATCTATGGCAGAGCTATTTTTAGCTTAAGATGTATCTAAGTGACTTCTATTTAGCCCTAGGGCAGAAATGGAATACCACTACGCCGCCGCCGGCGTCGGAATATTAAACCATAAAAGCCAAAACAATCTGGCACAGCAAAGCCTGAAGCCATGATAACAGATTTTGCCGCTAAAGGGTAAAAATAGCGTATTCGATTTATTATTTTCCAAAACTTGATTCTTCTAGTATTAATGTGCAAGAATGGTGGATTATTGTATAGTACCATACGTTGTACGTAGCCATTTTTAATTAGATTGTTAGACTGGTCATATATAGTCATATCTGTTTATTTTTACTGTGTGTATGTTTTTGTGTACTGTTATTTTTATGTGTCTGTTTCCCCAATAAGTTAAATTTTCTAGAAATTGAATAAAGGTCTGAATGACGAATTAACAAATAGTTGTTCATCCCAGAAAGTCTGAGTCAGTTGAAATAGGATTCCATTTAGCGGAAAAAAGACACGCCAGGCTATGTACGGCAGTAATTGAGGGAAAATTGTGTGAATATACATAAAATTTAATATGATCTGTATTGATGCAAACCTTATAATGTATGCTGAGGGTATGAATTTATTTAAAACCTAAAGGTTAGAGGATATATGTTGATGTAAATGTTGTGATGATCTTGTTGGCGCAGTGGGCAAGTCTTTACTTTCTACGCCGTCACGTCGGTCCTAAGATCTATTCCCGGAAGGAGCACAAATTTCTTCAGCAAGCTATATATTGGGAACTGCTCTTTGGCTTAGTTGGCTGATGTTCACCTTCTAAACAGAGATATCCGGTTCGATTCCCGGTGGGAACACAATTTTTCTCCCCAAGTTGTGTTTCTGGTTCTGTAAGTGATTGTATGTGTATGATGTAAATGTTTCCGGCACCCACGACACAAGTCATCGAACTAAGTGCGGGGCTGTGAGCGTGAAAGAGTCTGTTTTGTTTGTTTATTATTAGATTTGATTATTATTGTTAATTGCTTACTATTTAGTGGGAGTACTTATCCCTAAAATTTAATTTATAATATGCATTTATAAGACGGTATTTAAGAAATAGATGTGCTCATGACTTAGCCTTCTAATACAGAATAATAAATCGCAAGCAAAGCTTAATAAAACCGACTTCACCGCTTTATCTTCGGAACCTTGATCAGATTTAATGTATTGCACACGCATTATTGACTATAACTCATATACAAGATATCAGATCTTGATTAAATTTCAATGGGACCACATAAAAGCTTTCAAATAAAAAAATAATCATCAAAATCGGCTCACAACGAAAGAAGTTATGAGGTAACTTTTGAAGTCGGTTGAACAAGAACATCGTCAAAGTAGTCCACAAAATAGGCATTATTGACGATATTTCAAGAACTACTGATCTGATCTTGATAAATTTAAATGGGACTAATTAGAGAGCAACATCTGCCAAACTAAAAAAAAATATTCTAAATTGGCTCACGTGGAGAGAAGTTATGAGGTAACACACATAAAAAAATAATTATATATTCTTCACGAAAAGCTATTCCTTTTAATAAATAGCTAGTGAATCGGAAATACCTTTGTTAAATTAGGTTAGGTTAGAAAAAAAAATATTCAACTAAATGTTAATTCTATCACTCACCATTATCATTAAATAGGTTTCTCAGCTCCCATCTAGCCTCCTTAGTATTTACAGTCACTGAATCTCCCAGTAGATTTCCCATCAAACTCCTGTTAAACTCCTCCATAAGATTATTCTTCCCATAGTTGCCAGCATTTTCATTGCCGTAGCTCGAAGGAGTCAACTGATGCAGCTGATTCTCTTTATCGGCATTCATTTGAGGTCTGTGGTTCTCATCGGTTCTTCTTGAGGAAAGCTCGCTAAACTCCTTGGAATCAAGGTTGACTAATACTTTAGGCTCTCCCGGCGAATGCATGTTAGTCACTTTAGTTATGTTTTGTAAGGTTGGTATAGCTAGGGGCATTAGTTGTCCTAAATGATCTTGTTCTGGGTCCAAAGCGCAATTTGCTAAAGTCTCCAATGCGCTACACTGGGCTAAGGTCTCATTAATATTGTTACTATAACTATGCTGAATTTGGGAGGTCTCATGTTTCTCAGTCTTTCCTTTATTTTCTAAGTTGTATTTTCTTGATCTTATCTCTTCTAAACTGTATTCTGTTTCGTTGACATAAACCTGAAGTACGAAATAAACATAATATGTAATATTAACTCTAGATCACTATCCATTCGTATAAAAGAATACACGTATCCTGCACTTTTAGTGTTTCGGTGAGTTCCCGCCCTCGTCGACGGCCCTGGACACTGAGGAACATCTTAAATAGTACCTTTAGTGACCTACGTGCACTCTTTGCGAACACACGCTAATAATCTTGGTATATATCGCGCATTCATCGCATCTACTGCCTTTTTTAATACGAAAAACATCAAAATTATCCACCATGTTGCACTGGGCATGCAATATGTAATCTCCTTCCTCACCGTTTTATCAATATTAGAAACATAATAGGTAAATATAATATATTATATATAGTTTGTAAGCGCGTTTAAGTACCGAGATATAACCTATATTTGAATCGCGAAAGTTTAAAAGTTACAATTAGGAATATAAGGTAAGTTTCGATCTTTAATGAAGCACAATTTATGAAAAGGTGCTACCATAAAAAACTAACGAATTTTGCGACAGTGGAATCTTACCTGTGACTTATTATAACATGGAATTTTTGTTGGATCTGCCGGGTCAGGTACACATAGAGGCACTGTGAACGATAAGTCATCAACGCAGTAGGCCATGTGGTGTGATGACAGCCTTAGGACATCATTCTCATCTTCATATGCTAGTGTAATAAAAGAAAAATAAACTACAATATCAATGGAAATATAATTTAAGAAGCCATTAGAATAAAAATGTGCACCTATCCTTAACATTTTCAAACAACTTACAACTTGATAAATTAACCAATTATGACTTTGGTGAAGAAGCGCACGGTTTTAGTTTTGGAAGATCATTACTGCCATACTTGATACAAAATCATGATTGATATAAATAATGTATTCAAATGAGGCAGATGCCCATAAAACTATGATTGTGCTGAAAGTAATTTAATGGTTTTCCAGCAACCTCGACATTGTCGTTATTCATTGGTATCCAGTATGGTGTATCTTAACAGTTGACTATTACAGTACAATAGAAATTCTATTGTGATGTAATGCAAATATCATCAATATTTATACGTAAGTACCTTTAACTTACTTTTAACTTCATAAACTAAATTCTCTCTCAGTATTATTTTTTCTGGTTAGATATATCTGCAGTAACATCACACCTGGTGCATAAAACAAAACGCCCAGCAGATGTTTAGTAAGCATTCTGCTACAAATCACAGTAAAGTTCTCACTCTTTTTGCTTACTCCCCATAAGCCCAAAAACTCGCGAATTTCAGGAGACCATGATAAATATATGGCAGGAATGAAGATCTAAGCAATGAGATTCTACCAATAGAGCCATCATACTAATTTTTAAGTAGTGCTACAAAACCACTTAACAATTGCCAGGAGACAACTTGATCACATGTTGAAAGCACCACAATTTGGCAATGATATGTTCAAACAGAAAATAAACGCTTTCACACACACACTCAAACGCTTTCACACTCACAGCCCCACACTAAGTTCGATGACTTATGTCGTGGGTGCCGGAAACATTCACATCACAGACAATCACAACCAGAACCAGAAACACAAATTTTCCTTGGG
Source organism: Lomographa bimaculata (assembly GCA_948107665.1). NCBI lineage: Eukaryota > Metazoa > Arthropoda > Insecta > Lepidoptera > Geometridae > Lomographa > Lomographa bimaculata. The sequence continues at coordinate 7,529,661 of OX403592.1, forward strand.
AGAAGAAAACTTGTGTTCCCGCCAGGAATCAAATCCGATACCCCTGCTTAGAAGGCAAAGCCATCCAACTAAGCAACGAGCAGTTAAAAAATGCCATCTTGTTTCTATAGAAAATACAAGAATATACTATAAGCTGACCAAAAAGGCAACCAGAATGTGTCTGTCCACTCATAGATATTGTAAACTATATTAAAATTTGTTTGTATTATTTATAAAATATAGTTTCAAATTATTCCAGTTCAGTGTGTTTGTTCACCACCTTTAACAAATAGTTCCACCAGATATTATGAGCTTTTATAATGAGTATGGTGTCTCTATTGGTAGAATTTCACTGGATCTAATTGAAGCAATGGGAAAAACTACTGCATCAAGATTTACAATACAATCAGTTTACAATACATGTTTCAACTGCATGTTAGATAAAGACAACAGTATGACTTACGGGTGAAAGACAAGGGCTGATGAGGAACAACATTGGTATGGACCATCTTTGTTTTAGGGTTCGTCCATATGCCAACCTCCTTTTCATTTTCCACATTACTACATGCTTGGACTAACGATGCAGGGCCTGGCCCTTCCGCTATAGGTATTGCAGCATGTGAAGTTGATGGAGCGTCCTTAAAAAGAACAACAATAATGTTATGTACCCATGGTACACTGAAAGAATAATAGGTTCCTGGATGAGTTATAAGTCTATGAGTGATGAGTATTTCTTTAATTATTTCTTTAATAGGTAATTGGATATTGGATTCAAGTGCAAATAAATGACTGACAAACAAGACTTTAACAAATAAAAAAATAATCTAAGGATTTCGACTAGTTAAAAGCTTAGAATGTAACGTTTTAAAGATACAATACCTCAATTAATAAGAATAAGAATTCATTTGTCAAAGAAAAGTCTACATTATATCAACCACTATCTCACAAGATCTACAATTTTAAACATGGTCATATAAGAACATGATGTCGGTACAATGACTATCACAATATAGCACCTGAGTTTTTATTGAAACTCTCACAGTTCAAGGTAAAGAAACTAGTAAAAACACTGATAAGATTTCAGACAGTCTCTTAATAGCTTTGCTCAATTCGTAATCAAATTAATTCTGTTATCTTGTTCATAATTGCACAAATTAAATGACTAAGTAATTTTTGAAACCTATTATGAAACTATAGATCAAAGAAGGTGCAATGTTCGACCACTTTGAGATCTAAATTAGATATATACCTCTATTAATCTTACCTCATATACATTAACCATTACATTTGAATTGGTCAATCTATTGTCAAAACCGCCTGTCTGCTGCCTCATCACCCCAGGAACATTACTCCTGATGCTGTCACCAACCCTCTGCACAGGTGCATTAGCAATGTTTCTCCTTTTAAAAGACTTCAGAGAAGTCAAAGCCATCCTAGTCTCGGCCAATGCAGATGCTGCCTTCCTTTTAGTTGGTGAGTCATCATGAAGCATCCGTTGAGCAAAAAACAGTTGGAAGTTCCTACAAAGCAATGTTATATAACATTAATGGATTGAAAATTTGGCCTCTTGCCCAAATATTTCTATAGGAGTTAATGGACAGTTTTATTTGGTGAAATAAATGTTTCAATTTATAGAAGAGCCTAGAATAATTTGCTTGGTTATAACTTTATATATACTGATTTTAATTATTAGATTGAATATTTTTTAAGTTTGCTAGTGACAAAATTAAGATTAAAAAAATATTTTTAAAATACCTATTCAATGATATCAACAGATTTTTTAGTCCAAAAAACATTCAAAGGGTTTGACACAGTTTGAATGTTTTATTTTTATTTTTCACTATATTATGGTGTGTGATGGTTGCCATATAAATATTTGATTACTGTCATGTCTTTAGTGACACTCGCATAATTAATACAAATCAATTGACACATGAATCACCAAATCAGCCCCCACATTCGGTCCTAGAGCGCCACAAATGAACAAACATACACTGCCATCATAATGAAAAATAAATAACTGATACTTTTGTCAAAATTGAGTTATATACATTATCAGAATCAGGAAAAATAGATGCAATTACCATTTTTTTTTATTTTAATATAATCAATCTATTAAATCTTACTTTTAATTTAGATGCATCTGCTAAGTCATGACATATACTAAATAGCAATCTCATTTCTGATGTATATAACTCAATTTTGTCAAAAATATCAGTTACATCCTTTTACCTTATGACAGCAGTACATAGGCTGATAAACACATTACCCTCCTATGCATCATGCAGTCAAGTAAAAACCAAAGGCCTCACGATTATCCGCAAACAAAAAATATGAACTTACATATGAGCTTGCTCCAATTCATCCAAAGGCTGTGCCTTAGCCTGTAACCCCAACATATACACCTGATTGGCCTTCTTATAGTCACTGGTCTCTTCGCAATAACAAGCCCAAGCCCTATAGAACTCGGATACCTCAGTACCAATCCCAGTGTTGTATAGTCTTTGATATATCTCCAGGGGATTAGAGAGGCAGTCAACCTGTAATAATGGTTAGTCTTAGTCTCACATTTATGATTGGTTCAAGAGAATTACAAGACATCTTTACTATACTGGCTGCGATTCTGTCTTACACTCTCTATCTCATCTTGAAATAAATTTATTGTAGAGTATTTGGTGTTTTATTTTTAAAGTATTGTTTGGTAGCACTTATTTCTTGGCCCTTTAGCATATATTTGGAGTCTTTAGCAGTAAAACCGTGTCTGATGCCTTGCTAAGTGGGTAATAACTCTAAGTTGAAATATTCTGACATTCACTCATGGAACTAAAACATAACAACACATTCGGTTTAGAGAACGCATGGGCATTCTCTAAAATTAAGTATGACCCATCAACATTCATTTTAGAGAATTTTAGGTGTAGATATTATAAAAACACACCCATTATCTCATAGTGTATATAAGTAAAAGTATAAATGTATATAAGTGGAAGAATCAAAATTTTGACAATATCCCAAATGGTCTATCTGGGAAACAGCTGCACTTTTTTTCTCCATACATAGCTAAGAACACTCAAGATCCATCATCTTTCAAACAGTCAAACTAAATCAAAATTGGTCAAACTTGGGAGCTATGATGCCACAAATAGATTCAGATACACAGTACAAACTTGTAACACCTCTCTTTTTCATTGGGGTTAAAAAAGTAAAGTTTGTTGACTGTATAGGTATAAGATAATAATAATCCGATTTCGAAAGTATTTCCCTGATAGGAAGATAATAAGAATAGGAACTAATATTACACTTTCACAGAATTCTGTTATTCTATATCGAGATAAACATGACAATTTAATAAGAAATCACAAATCTGTAAGTCAAATAAGAAAAATGGCCTTAAGTATGAGCTGTCAATCCTAGTAAAGTTAGTTACACAATAATTTTGTACCTAAATATTAGATAATAGTGTAGAGGCAAAAATTATGTAATAAGTAGCAAATGCAAACTATAGACATAGTTAGGCAACTAAAAATTCTCTTGGAACTTTGGAACCATCTTTTGTCTTCACTGAAGAATGAGTATTTCTATCAGTAATGCAAAAAGGATGCAAGTGAAGATAAACTCAATTCAGACCATTTATGTAATAATATTTCTTCATATTTAGAAGGCATTTTCCCATGTTGTTAGCAAAGGACTTAAAAACGTGATTATTTTGTCGGACAGCAAATGCACCTTGCAACATATAGCTCGATGCTCCTCTTGATACAGAGGTGCATACTATAATAGACAAAGTTCTAAAGCTGATTGCAGGTTGACTCTGGGTTATCAATGGATTCATGTCCATGTTGGCATCTCAGGTAATGAGACTGCAGATAAATTGGCTTGAGAGACAATATCAAATGATACAGAAGTACACTTGAAATGAGTATACACAGAAGTGCTCATGAGATACAAAGGCCACATCTCAATACAGTGGAAAGAGTATTTGGTTTTGATATTGTCTCTAGAGAAAACTGCATTTGGTACAAGACTATTCAGTGTGAACCACTTCATATACCATGGTTTGGGCATGTGAAGATGAGCAGAAACCTAATAGTAATAGCTCATAGATTATGCTCAGGACATATGCCTCTTAATAGGTTTAAATTTATGATGTGAAAAGTGAATAGCCCAAACTGTGAGGTGTGTGGTGTTGCTGATGATGTTTATAATTTTTTGATGGACTGCATCCGCAGCAATCCAAAGAGGGAGTTCTTACACAATAAGTTTAGTTTCCTAGTTACCAGTGCATCCTGGCAGCGCAAACATCTGATGCTGCCAGGTTGCTCTATCAGCCTGCTTATGGGCTGATCAATCAAACTCCTATACTTTATAATTAAGTCTATTGAAAGGTATCAACTATGGGACTGACATAATAGACGGATGACTCAAAGAGCCAAAAAAATAAAATTGCACAAGCTTTTTCATACTATACCTAAAGATTAAGACAATATAGCTTATTATAGTTGAGTGAAAATTAGCCTTCAAACAAGGGGTATCGGGTTTGATTCCGATTGGGAACACATCTCCCCAAGGAAAATTTGTGCTTCTAATCCTGGTTGTGAGTGATGTGAATGTTTCTGGCACCCATGACACACACAAGCCATCAAATTAGTGAGGGGCTGGAAGTGTAAAAGTGTTTATTTAAAGATCTAGTCTAGACTAACATTAGAAGTTAATTGTTACAGAGATACCATATCTTACTAATATTATAAAACCGAAAGTTTGTGTGTAGGTGTGAAAGTATCTTTCTTCTTTTATTACAAATTTCATCCAAATCTGTTCTTAACAGAACAGATTTGGATGAAATTTGTAATGTACATAGCTTTTACCTAGTATTAACACATAGGCTACTTTTTAAATTTGTAATGTTAGATACTTACATATTTGATCCAGAGCTTGACAAATCGTCTATCCTGATAGTACTTCATGTCATTCTCAAAGAGTTGCAAGCAGTCTTTGATAAGTTTATCCATATGACCTTCGTGCCCATGTTTAGGGAATGACTGCTCCACCCATTGGATGTAGTTAAACCACGGTTCCAAGGGGTCTGTACCTTGATAATGTCTAATTGCTGCCTCATGTTCCCTATGACAAATTGGATATATTAGACATAGACACTGGGTCCTTATTTTTTTTTAAGGGTTTACTAACTTATTAAGGGAAAATGGTATAATAAATATTGAAAAAGCAGTTAAAAACGTCAATTCGTTATGTAGCAAGTTATTGTATTATATTTTTTTACTATTTGCTCATATTTGGAGCTTTTGCTTTAGTAAGAATTTTTAAGCAAGACTTACGTGTAAAAGCTCTCGTTTCTAATGCAAATGTGTCTAAAGTTAAGGTAGGAATTCAGGAGTAAATACAAAATACTAAAATCTGACTAATTTGAGCCTGGAATGTTATTCTCTTTAGCAGACCGTGACGAAATGCATGCAGCAGTGATACCGGCATAATAACAAGATACTTTACAAAAATATACAAGTAATAATCAGTTGAGACCACTAAAATTCAAAGAAAAACAGAAAAACTTTACTCTTTTTGCAACTGCAGCTGTCTCTGAGCATCCACATCAGATTGCGCCTGAAGAGCTGTTCCGAGCTGCGTGAGGTTCCTGCCGCCTCGCAAAGGCTGTATGTTCTCTTTACTAACGTCGATGTCCATTTTAGCACTAAATTAACGCCGAAATATCACAGCATGAGGAATAAACACAGATCACACCACCACCAAAGAAGACGTTTTTTCCAGCAAAATTTGTAAACTTATTTATCACGATTCCAGCTATTTGTACCACATGAGAATATTATCTAATCTTGGTTTACAAAAGTAACAACATTAAACTAAAAATATAGCTGTAATAATTAGTTTTCAGCTTTGAAATCCCGAAAAAAATTTGGCGACTACAACTGAAGCACCAAAAACTAGGTCCGGATTTGACATAACTCTACAGAGGATAATTGTCTATGACATAATTTAAATTTTGTAGTTCAAAAATATCCGTTACCTAATTTACAAGGAGTTTGCACAATAAGGCCCTCCGCAGACTGCACGCGTTCGACGTTCAGCTGGTCGGCTTGAGGCCTTAATTCAACTTAGAGTTCGGATAGCAAGCGCTGTTGAGGTTTATTAAAATATTCAGTAATAATTAAAAAAAAACTAGGTTCTAGTATTACCTTTAACAAGTTTAACAAGCTGCTACTACCCGCACCTAGTTGTAACCGCTTAAAGTAGGTAGCTAGTAGCCGCGTTTCGGGTTTTTTTCGTATTCTATTAGGAGTTGTGATCTTGACAATCTCTATCGTTAATTGAACTAACTACAGTATGTAGTTAAGGTACTCATTTATCATCTCAAATTATATTATTATTTTAGGGGTTCAAGATTCGGAAAAGGTTTTTGCATTTTCCTATATAATACAAATACGTGATTCGTATTCACGTATTCCAAGTGAACAGGGCCTAAAAAAGCCTCATACTCATTCTGGCCCAAAGCCAGAAATGGCAAATAAAATGATATACTTGAAAATGTAAAGGGGGCCAAAGTGTAGAAACCCATGCACGTAAGCGGGAGCATAATAATTTATCTATCCTTGTGGGGTATCGTTGGAAAAAACACTGCAAGTAGATTACGAAACCTGTTTAATAAAAACAACGGGTTGCATTCCGAGAGCGCTCTGGCAGAAATGAAAACTTGAACATTTTTCGCCGCGCGGTAGAAAGATAGGGGGATATTACCTCCTCTCCTTCGTCTTACGAATTTTCGATCAGGTCTCGTGTCCTGACGCGAGTTTAACATTTTTTATCCATCCCAAAAAAGTGCACAACGCCGCTAAAGAAGTTTTCACTTAAAAAATCTGTGATAGAAAATATCATTTCGGTAGACCACCAAAGTCACGTTTTAAGACCTATTTTGCCCCTGGGTCTATCTTAAAAAGAGCTTCACATTTAAAGCTGAAACTCACGTATAATATCCGTTATATCCTGTTCTTGAACAACAAATACAGAAATAAAACAATTATTTTAAACAAAAAAACTTGTAAGCAATTACCCTCAAAAGTTTTCCTCTATTAGGCAAAATGTGCACGAGATCTGAATTCGACGCTAATGACTAGTATTTTTAATGCATAATATGCCACGATTTTCTCAGGTGGGGGGCAACAACTAGTATAGCCACACGCCCACATTTTGTCAAATAGAGAAATTTTTGAGGTTAATTATTGCTAGTTACTTTTTAATAGTAATTGGTTGATTTTTGTAATGGTAGTTCAAGTACAGGATACTAATCGCATCGAACTGAGATCAGCGCTTACATTTTGCCTACTTGACTGCTAAATGAGGAGCATTTTCTTTGTGCGCGGGGCCTTACAAAGATATTTGTTAACATACTAGTGTGCAAGGGATATAATTATATGCAAGTGCCACATGTTGCAGCGACCATTATTGCTTTTTGCATAGTGTGCCTTCCGAAAATATTTCTTTACCGATACAGATAGCGGGATCCGCGCACATACGAGATGTGGCAAGCGTAGTTGTGGTGAACGCGGAGCGAACGTTGTAGTAGTTGGTTACGTTGTTGCACCAGTTTGTAAGCAACTCTTTGCTCCTGGCACGGCAGTAAAAGCGATTAATCTTAGACTAAAAAAAACTTGGGTCAGATTGGATCCGAGTGCTTTCGGTGGTTGTATTTAGGCTAAATCTATACTAACATTTTCAAAATAACGCTTGATTTAAATTTTGTCTTGTTTGTTAATCTGATTTATCATTTAATGTTTTAATGACCTAGATAAGTACTAAATATAATGTTCACCTTAGGAAGGAAGTAATTACCAAGATACGGGTATTACTCACACCCAGTTTGTAATAGGTAGTCTCTGAAACTACTGATCCGATTCTGAAAATTCTTTCACTAATAGATAGGTACACTTTTGCTGAATGACATAAGATATTTTCATAATAGTTCGTTTTCAGTTCGATTTAACTAGTCGTTCGCACTGCACTGAGATCTCGCGCCTACATTTTTCCTAAAAGAGAAAATCTTTTGAGGTTATTTGCTTATAACTTCTAATTGTTTAATTTCTGTATTTGTTGATCAAATAAAGGATATAACGAATAATTCATGTAATTTTCAGCTTTAAATGTAAAGCCGTTTTTGAGATAGACCCCTTGACGAAATAGATCTAAAAGAAGTGACATTGGTGGCCAAATCATTATTTTCCAACATAGATTATTTTTAACCTTATGTTGAATTACAACTTGAGTAACAGATGTTATTATTACATTTTGTTGAGATTTCATAATAACCGCTTGCATGATGTCCTTAAATAATGTTTAACATAATAATATAGAAGTGATACTGAAGTGAGATTGTTACGTTTTGTCTTGCATAAATTCGGTGTAGTATAGCTTTATCGAAAACTCACGTAGTTTTGTTTTAAAAATATTGTATAGCGGTTCACTTTATTTTTGGTTTGGGATTGTATAGTAGATTTTTATTGACATGTATTGTGGGCCTTTTTGATTAATTTCTAGGTTCTGGCAACTCCAACTGGTTTTTTCTACGTAACTTTGCTTCATATTTATATAAAATTGTGTTTTTTATCACGAACATTGCTGCCTCGAAGATGTAGATGCTTAGTAAAGTTAGCATACAGCATATGAATAAAGTGGGGTCTACAATTAGCGCGTTGCTGGATATGTGTTATATTATCCAAAACATATTTTGATATTGTAATTTATTTGAAATTTTATATGTTATTTTTGTGTATTTCTAAATGTATTGACATTCATAAGTGTACCTATTTGTACCAAAGTGGAAAATAAATTGAATTGAATTGAATATCAAATATTATGCGTACGAACGTTTCTTGTAAATTTTTTTGTACATAATTAACAGTTGACTAACTTCCGTACTGTTACCCCATAAGATGATCCCGTATCGTAGCCATGAGTACGCATATACGGTATAAGCTGTTATCGTAGTTTCTACGTTAGTGTTGATGGAACACTCGAAGATTTTTTTTTTAATAATATTAAATCAACAACGCAATTTTTTCACCCTCGCGGCAAAAATTCTTCATAATTCAATTCAATTTTTAATTTTGTGACTTTCTGTAAACTCTTTATATATTTACAGTTTCAAATGCACATTTTTTATACTCTCTTTTAGGCTTTTAACACATACGGCGGAGGTGTTGCGGCAAAAGCGAATAGGGCCACGGAACGCGCGCCGCGGACTGTTTGCTATTTGTTTTACTGATAAATCCATTATTATGGTGAGCTAGTCGGAACCTCTGACTTATATAATTACGCTGACTTATAGAATTAGGAGGCAGTTTTGTACATCTGTCAATATTGATTGACAATGTCAGTGTTCACGCATTGAGTTGACACTTGCACAAAACTTGTAAACAGTAGGTGGCCACCTCGATTTAAATTCGTAGAAATATATTATATGAAATTAGGGAAAGAAAGGACCTCCGAGAAAAGCACAATCATGTCCCTTAGAATGAAGATGGAAAAGCTTAAGGCACAAGAAGAAATGCGGCGATTAATGGCGGAGCGGAAAAAAAAAGATACGAAACCAAACAAAATAGACAACCCTCTTGCAAAGTACAACAGTGCTGGCCAACTCATGTGTTTACTTTGTTCCACTGTTGTCCGATCAGAGAATGTGTGGCAAGTGCATTTAAACAGTAAACAGCACCGAGAAAACGTCGAGAAAGCTAAAAAGTTAAAGGAGCTTACTAACAACTTTACTGTCAGTAAAGCTAAAAGAACTAGTCTATCAACTGATGGTCCACCGGAGAAAAAACCCAAGAGTATACTGAAAAATGCAGGGGATGTCCCACCTACTGTTCCACTGAAACCAGAAAATTATGTTCCACAAGTAACACCCCCTGAAGGTTCTACAGATCTATCACAAAAAACTTCAGTTACAGAAGGTAAATATGGGTAATATATAATAGTGTTTAGTAATAGCCATAAATATGTTTTGAGACGAGCGAGGCATACAAATTAGGACAGGTGGGGATTTTTTTATGTGGGACGAGACTCTGTGGGACGAGCAAGGCACAAATATTTTCACAGTTGACCAAAGTAGCAACGTGTGAACAAAAGACTACACAAATGTAAACTTTCAGATTGCTCCTGGCCTTCCTTGTTATATTGCAATAGAAATGAAACTTAACAAGTCAAGAGTGAACAGGTACCTTCTTGGCAAACATGTCCCACCGTCGACCGCATTGTCGCTTTCCATCAGGTGAGATGGCGGTCAAATGCTAGCCTTAAAAACTAAAAAAAAAATTCAATCATTATTGATAAAGTCGTCAACTATACAACCACATCCATCCAGTAGTAACTGATATACCTGGGTTCGAACACTCACACTTCCATGTATACGTTTTTTACAGATTTGTAATATTATTGTAAATAATTTTTCATAATGTTTAAAAAAAAAGATGAAAGTGTTACACTACTTGGTCTTACAGAATTTAGGTTCTATCCAACATGTAACCATATACTTAACAATGTTAAGCACACACTTAATAAATTAATTTCACATTTTTGCCAATGGCTGTTTAAAGCTTTTTGTGAAAAATTTGTGATTTTGGATTTGGTCAGTATTTTATTAAGAGTGTGATATGTGCCACTGGATACATGAATTATAACTTTTAGGCGAACAGCCCGATACAAGTCCCACAGGTGAAGTTACCACTGAGCTAGCAGTACCAGAACAGCCAATACCAGAAGGATTCTTTGATGACCCAGTATTGGATGCTAAGGTATTTATTACAATTTCTTAACCCATTGGATATGTGGTAAACAATGTTAGACAACGGTGCAACACATACATCACGTTAATAGATAATACTTTATTGCTCCACTTGCAAGATATACCGCTGCTTAGAAGGCAAATGTGCACCCAACTAAGTTCATTATAAATGCAAGTATATATATATATATACACTTATATATACGAATTTCACTGCAAATTTGGACAACCTGGTGGGGACTATGGGAATTAACCACATTCTACTACAGATAATGTGGATTATTCCCATATTCCCCCCCACCATGCTGTCTTATTTGTGATGAAATTGAAACTTTCCAAAAAGTTCTCTGTATATCCCCACCACCATTATTAATATGAGTTAGTGTTAGCCATAAAATAAAACAAGTAAATGTTATTTGGATAATTGTTTATTTAAGGAGAAATAATCAAAAATCGGACTGAACCAATATAAACTCGAAAGTAAATAAAAAAATAGAAAAACAATAATTAATATCAGAACATTTATAGTTGCGATAAAAACTAAAATCATGCATATAATTAATTATAATTGTGTTATAATTATCATAAATCAACAAGATTAAAAAAACACTTTCTTAAATCCTGAATTGCAAGGGTAACTGTATTGAGAGCCTTTACCCAGCAGTTCTAAAACAATCTTATTGATAAAGAAATAATTTTATAATGCCATTAATTTATTAGAAATTAATATATAAGATCATTTTAATCATGGCAACATGGGACTAAAATGCTGGCTTTTATTCCAAGCATTGCTATCATAGCATGGCAATGCCACCAGCATTTTGGGAATGTGGCCTACTGGCAGCAGTTTGCTAGATTAAGGTTAGTGTTAGAATAGTTTTGAATGTTTCAGTTATATTATTATATTTTTTAGGCTTAATATTATAATTTCAGATTTCCTGTTATTTTGAAATCAACAATCAGATTAATTGATTAATCAGAATAATGAACTAGATTAAAATACTTCTAAATTAAAGTTGACAAATGCATCATTTATTTATCTGTTTTTATAGTTTTATAGACTTTTCTTTGATTTTGTTTATTCTAAGATAAATTAAATTAATTACTGTTTATATTAACAATACATTATTCATAAATTTAGGGCAGTGTGGAGGAAAATATTAATTTTTAATCATTTAATTTAGTGCCATAATCCCCACCAACTAATTTTGAAAATAGTGGGGAAAACAGGAGAACTTTTTGTTTGAATATTTCAGGATTATAGGAAAGATGAAGCATTAATTCTTTTATATTAAGCATGCTAAGGGGTATAGTAGGGGGAGATGAAGAAAATAATTTATAAGTTACATTGATTTATTTTTAAATCATTAATCCTCCCTGTTATGGAATAATTTCAATAGCTAAATAACGCTTATATTTTATATCACCAATTTGTTTTCCTTATAATGTAATAAAATTTTAATTTATAAAAACACATGTAATCAAGTAACATAGATACAACCAACAAATAAGTACAAAAAACAGTAGGTACAAAACACCAACAATCTTGATTTTATTTATATAGCATTAGCCATGCTAGGCAGAACTATAGTGATAAATTTAGAAAGGAAAAATTATCGCTTGAGGCAGGATTTGAACCCGCGGCCATAGGGTCTCATGCCCTATTGCTCTAACCGCTGAGCTACTCAAGCCCCGCCTCAAGCGATAATTTTTCCTTTCTAAATTTATCACCAACAATCTTCCCTAAGATAACAAGTAAATGTAAATTATTACTGGCCATGAAGTTCTTCAAAAGCTGCATGTATATGTTCAATCATATCGCTAGCTAGCATGCTTCTACCTTTTACTTTGAATGCCTTTTCATTACATCGCCTCACTAAAACTGACGCTGCATATGCAGCTATTGATGCAGCCGCTGCAGTTTTATCTATGTCAATAGTGATCTTATCTTTATTCAGCAATGCCCAGTTCAAAAATGTTGCAATGGCTCCAGACAGAAGATCTCCCTGACCACCACACCTTCTCCCAGATCCACCTTTACATAACTCCCATGCAGTACCAGCTGTTGAAGACATAAATGTATCAACTTCACCTTTCTTTAACACTGATATGTAGCCTTCAGGATCTAATACAGAACCGGCTTTGTTTAACCTTTGATTTTCAATTCTATTTGGTGTCAATATTACTGGAGATGAAAAATTTTGCAGCAAATCAGGTCTTTCTGTTATAAGAAATAGCCCATCTGCATCTATGACTAACGGTATCTTTTTTTCTTTGATTACGGCTATCAGTTCGGATACAACTTTGAATGTTCCTTCTTCCCTTCCAAGCCCTGGACCAATTACTATAGTGTGAAGCCTGTCGAACCATGGTGATATTTCTGCAACAGCTTCTTTTCGCTCCAGTAACGGATGAACTATTAACTCAGGACTGTAGGACTTGATTACTGTAGCTGCTGATGGAGGGCAAAATATATGAACTATGTCCGCTCCCACCTGAAATATTATTAAAAATAATTACTTTCGCACTCACGGGCTGTGAGTGCGAAAGTAATTATGACTATTATGACACACTAAGTTGATTTTCTCATGGGTCCCGGAAACATTTACACCACATTCACAATCACAGTCGGAACCAGAAATACAAATCTCTCATTGGGAATTGTATTCTCTCTGGGAATTAAACCCAATAAATGTAACTTACAACATTGTTTCAAGTCATGCTATAAAATACTTATGGATGGTTTTCAAGATGTACAAACTCTCAAAGCACTTATTCCGGAAAAGTATGGCGCTCCAGTATATTCCAATGATCCACCAATAACTCCTATTCGTCCCGCTTGACCTTTATATTTTTCATGATCAAGTGGAGGTATGCAATTTCTAATAGACTGATCCATTGATGATTGTTCCATTTTCTTACAGCTGTTTGTATTTACTGTTCGACTGCAGGGCTGCCCGATAAATATATTGAATTTAATATTACGTAAAAATGTCCCTAACATTTATTATGATTTCATCAATCTTTTTATTTAGAACGAAAATATAGTTTATTTTCTTTGTTTGTTTTATTCAATTCAATTTTTAATTTTGTGGATTTCTGTGGTAACGCCACCACAATTTCGCCAATGTCATGTGAGACCATAGGACGCAAAACAAAATATTTACATAAGTACAAAAAAAGGAAGTGGTTACAAAATAAAACAAATTTCAGCGAGATTAATGTGAATAATGAGAAGGAGTGTTTTAACTTCAACTTATGTTTTATTGACTGCAGCTGCGGCCATTTTGCAACCGCAATAATAGTTTCTCTATAACAACAATTTTTGCCTGTGACACTTGACGTGAATGACAAACTGTCGAATCAAATGAAAAAATAAATAACTGAACAGAAGTCGAAACATACCATTAACATAATATATCTACTGGCATATAGATATTTGCCAGTGGAACGAAGGAAAAAAAGATTCATATTATTTTAGAAATAATATCTCTTTTATCATTGACAACTTTACATTCTACCAATCTACGGAGCAGAGGATGAGAGGAAAAAGGTCAGCACGACAAAATTATCCAGACGTTTTAAACTCAACACTCATTCGAGTGTTAGTGTGTAATAACGGTGGATTATTAACCGTGAATACTTAGTAAACGTACGTAAGTGTAGGCAAGTCATACAAAGTTAAATAAACGTGATTTTCGCCTTCGCTCCAAAACTCCAATAGAAGTTCTAGTAAAGTCTACCACTTTAATAGGGCATGACTTGACTATGACTGAACCTTAACTCTTTTAATTGATATTGACTGTGACTTGTGACTAGGACTTTAATATGAAATACACTTGAAATATATCATTGCTTGACACTGGCTAAATGCACAAGATTGCAAAGCCAAAATTAAAAGAAAAAAAAATAGAAATAAAATCGTTGCAATTCGCCCACGCAGTATTTCTATTCGCTCGTTTCAGTATTTAAAGTATCTTATCACCAATCGCAAATTTTTTTTTATTCGCCCGATTCATTATATTTTATCTTGTTCGTGATGTACTTATATTTTTTTTTACTGCTATCCAAAGGGCACTTTTCGATAAAAACGCTTTCACACTCACAGCCCCACACTAAGTTCCAAGACTTGTATTGTGGGTGCCGGAAACAGTCACATCACACACACATTACACCCAGAACCAGAAGCACAAATATCCCTTGGGAAGGAATTTGTGCTCCTGCCGGGAATCGAACCCAGGACCCACGGCGCACAGGGCGGACACCTGTCCACTGCGCCAACTGGGTCGTCAATACACTGCACTGCACACATAACATAATTATATTAAACAGTTTTTATTGAATTTATAGGTTCGAAATATCGAATACAAAGACCCCATTGAAGAGGAGTGGGAAAAGTTTCAAAAAGAAATAAAAGAAGAAGCGTCGGCGTCTGCAGAAATCATAGCAGGAGAGCAAGAGGAAGCAACAGCAGAACGACAAATAGATGAGATCGATGAACAAATTAGAAACTGGTCAAGGTAATCAAAATATTAACCGTCTGGCTCTAGCTGACCTCTGCGTCTTGTTACCCAACTGCCTAGATATGGGTCGTGTTAGTTAATTATTCCTTATGACTTTATGTCCTTTGAAGGGCTGGATTCATTTTAAAATCATACAATCTTATGTCGACTCAAGATTTACAGACTGTATGTTTGTAGGTGGGTGCTAATTTTCGAAGCCTTAGTGTGACTGTGTATCTATCTCTTTGTAGCATCGTAGTTCCCAAACTGACGGAACGGTTATAATGCGGTATTTTTATAGCTGGTATAATATGTCTCTGACATGTACGCACATTCAAATTAATTAAAAAGAAATTACATAATTTCAAAGTAGTTTTACAAATTTTACACCATTTCTGATATGTTACATGATACTTAAATATTTATTTTTCAGAGTGCTTGACCTTGAATTAAAGAAAGAAGAAACAAAGAAGAAAAAGCAAGCAAATGATCAAATGAACGAAGATGAAGACGATTCCGACCATGAAGATGTAGATGAGTTCTTAGATTGGCGAGCGAAAAAATCATATTCATAACGAATACCTAATGAGTTTGCTGTTATTAAATATTTATGTATACCTGTACTCATAGTATAATTATGTTTTCCCGCTTACCACCTCTATATATGAGTTCAGGATTAGTGGGAGATCGATCTTCTCCATTCTACCAAAGTGCCTTTTTAACACCATTGTGTTGATATTTTTAAATGAGACTAATTTTACATTGAAATTTACTAGTAATTCTCCCGAGATTATGAGACCACGCGACAACTGTTCGACAAAACTTTGGAATGAGTCATGACAATTTGTGCATGCTGCTATTTTGTAGTGTGTTTTCGTAAGGTAATTTACGTGTGATGCCATATATTGACCATTTAAGGTAAAGATACTACTACTGTTACAATGTATTGTTTAATTGGGGTAGGTGGCATACGACCACGACAATCCTCTGAAAATCACAATGAATCTGTATTAAGTACATTTTAATACATACCTACAACACTCCTCCGCCAGCACCCTGTACAACGAATCGGCGGTTACCGCGATCGCTCGTTAACCAATTTCGGAAAGTGGTCATTGTATTCATGAATCATGATTCTTCAATTCTGATTTCTGCTTGTCATTATTGTCACTTGGTTTGTGACAGTTTTGGCAGATTTTAATTGATTTTGTTCCGGCAAAATAAAAATTGTTTTTGTTGTGGTGAACTAAAAAGAAAAGCAGCGGCCGGACTCAAAATATACAAAAAATAACCCAGACATAACCAATATGTCGGACGAGGATACTGCACAGTATCGGGAATTCTTATCGAGACTGCAGGGAGGAGAAGAGCAAACATTGGCTGCTCTAAGTGAAATTAAGAATTTGTTTGTTTTCAAGCCTCCTGGTGAAGCAGCGGATATCATCAAGAATGTTGGATTTTCTAAGATAGTGCAACGTCTCAACGTTCCCGATAAGTATGTTTTAGTTTTTAAATCAAGAACAAGAACATGTACATCAACTTCATGCACAAGGAAATTCATATAGCTATGGAGTATGGCGTCTTATAATTCTGCTAGAGGACCCGACAGATGTCCTATTCAAACGTTTCTAATTCGAAAATTTTGTGAATCTAAACCATTCTTCAATTCAGCTGAACACACTATATGTTACATATTTATAAAGTACTGAATTTCTAATCTCATATATTTTTCTCATAGGATTCAAACAGACCTAGCTTGTGAAGTGCTTAGAGCTTGCTTTGACCAGTTGAACACAGGTGACTTGGCTAGGGAATACACTGGCTACTTGATGTACATGCTGCGCCATGAGAAGGAATGTGTGCGGAAACTGGCTGTTGATGAGGTACATGCCATTAACCTACTGACTAATAATTGGATAGTATAAATGCATCAGCCTTAAATCATAGAACTTAATTATCTTAGTTGATTTGAACTTTCAGGGCAGCCTGATTTCTAATAGGTCGCTTTACCAGAAGGTAACTACTAAAAGCCATGACACAGGTCCAAAATCAAGTAATTACATACTTCAATTGTTCGGCTGAGCACTGTAGTCCAAAGTGATTTCATCGGCCAGTTAACTATACCTCTAACTACATATTAACATAAAATTATAATAAACATAAACACTTTTGCACTCACAGCCCCACACTAAGTTCGACGACTTGTGTGGTGGGTACTGGAAACATTCACATTACACACACAAACACAATCAAAACCAGAAACACAAATTTTCCTTGGGGAGAAAACTTGTGTTGCAGCCAGTCATCGAAACCCTTTGCTTAGGAGGTGAACACCACCCAACTAAACCAATGATCAGTTCAAAAAATATCTATTTGTATTACAGGTGAATAAAACCATAACAGCAAACCCCAATTTACTGCCAGTGCCAGAATATATAGATATATTCATAGCTGTAGCACAGATGGTAGCTGACAAAGACATGTCAGTGGCTAAAAAAGCTATCACGGTCACATCTAACTTGCAGCCGGATGTGTATCCAAAAATTCTGGAGGAAATGAAGATAGCTCTGGAATATACTTCTAGTAGCAAATGCAATGCTTATGAGGTGTGTTGGCAACATTTATTATATTTGCTGCCACTTGCTTTTATATATTTTATTTAGTTGTGCCATAATTACATTTATGCATTTTATTTATGGTATATCCATAAATATTAACTAAGCGTTAGGATCAGGAAACTCATGCACATTTTAAGATATAAGCAAATAGCAAACAAAGAGTTACTGGAACTTAAATACAATTCTTTATGTCAATGCAGTTTAAACTACGGCATAGGGTTCTGCACAAAAAATGCACTTAATATAACTTAATATAATATAACTATTCTTAAATTAGTGTGCAATTCTTAAAGTTGCACATAAAAAGCCTTTTAGACATCCAACTGATGCATTGTACAATGAAACATACACTCTGCGAGTAAGGCAATTGTTCGATTTCACAAAACTGCAAATAATATGGTTGTAGGACAAGGGACTTGGCGATTTAAATGGGCAATTAAACATACGCGAACCAAATCAGAGATCTAACTTTTACTTAGGGCCTTATCTGTATCGAAATATGAATAAAATCTTAAATATAATTGAACATTTAACAACATTAAAGAACATTGAACAAAATTCAAATGTTAAAATATAACATGGAAATCACTCAAAAATAAAACTTCAAACAGACAGAAGCATTATTAGTAATAAACATATAAATTATACTTAAACACACACACAGCGCACACACACACACACACCTTACCCAACACGCACACATTATTCAAACAGCTTTATTATGTTACATTAATATATTTTAAAATAATTATAAGAATGTTTGGAAAAGAAATAGTCTCCCCGACAGACACGGAATTCTATTGTATACCATGTAAATAAGTTTGCGCATAAAAAAAAAATATATATTTATTCTAAGCACACATTTTCGTTGTGGATATAACTATAATAGATTTGTTTCGTTTTTGTGTGTTTAGGGAAACAATAGAAGAGGTCAGTCAGAAGCAGGTTTAAATTGCAATAAAAGTACCATGGCATAGGTAAAAATTGGGAAGTTAGGTAGCTAGGCTAACTGCTGACATGGAGAAATGCACATCACAAGCAAGGCGTTGGTAAAGGCCTTATCAAGCCAAGTTCAAATAAGAATTGATACAAGCATTAATACTAACGATAAACACACAGATTCATCAGTAACACACCTAAATCAGTTAATATGAATCTATATCAGTATACAGTCATGAAAAATGATGCATTGGGGGCAGCTAATGTAGTAAAGCTTTAATGTTTGCTCTGCAGTGTCATCTATCACAACTAAATATTACAAGAGCAATATTATCAACATTTAGTATAAAAATTAAATTTTGTTACTAACATTGATTATTTACAGGTCATAATCAACATCTCCAGTAAATCATATGATTTATTCAAGCTAAGTGTTGATACAAACTACATAGATTTCATGATAAATGAACTAAAGTCAACTGATTTCCTATACCAGCTGAATATTTTGGAACTCCTTTCAAGACTGGCGGTGACCCCACATGGAGTCAACTATCTAGTTAAGAAAGGAACACTTGAAAATATTGCAAGGATGCTAAAAAACTTGTCAAATAATCCTCTTGGAGGATTACTGACACCTGGTAAATGGTTTGTTTATGAATTGGCTGGTGTAGGTATGAATTGTCCAATATAACAATGTATCAGCATAATATTTTGATTCTGTAGCTAGCTGGGCCTAGAACCATTTCTTTTTAAGCTTTTTAATTTCCTAGTCGGTTTCTTTTGTCTTAAACTTTTCTATTAAAACGGTACCTATATTATATTTTGATAGCTTTATTCAGTCATTGTACCACAGTCTTTCAATCTTTTGTTGCATTTGATTTATTTTCAGTTACAGAAATGTTTAATTGAAATAAAAATATTTTTTTAATGTTTGTTACAAATCATTAAACTTCTGATTTTTTACAGGCTACATTAAGTTCTTTGGATGCATTGCCCATCATTATCCAAAGGAGATATTTGACAAATATCCTACCTTACTAGATGTGCTGTTTGATGCATATCATACTGAAGACCCCACAGTTCTGCCTGTAGCATTGGATACTTTAGGGTTTATTGGAGAAACAATTGAAGGAAAATTATGCCTTGCTGCTCTGGGTAATGTCACGTCACACATTTTATTTACCGAAGTAGTTGTCGTTGGTTGTGTGGCCCAAGCAACCCAAGCAACTAACTTAATCTTTGTCTGTTAGAACTCAAAGACATGCTATTAGAAAGAATATATAACCATATTATATTACCATGTAACTACTACATACTTGAGCAGTATGCATAACAAACAAAATTACTACTCTTAGAGTTTTGTTCATGAGACATATTTTGCGCTTTTTAAATTCTGGATCTTAATTATTGATCTCTTTCAGGTGCTAAATATACCCAAGCTGTAGAAAATATTGGCAACATTATCAGGAATGGTGTAACAGTTATGAAAGTCCGGGCATTACACTGCTTCTCTGACTTGATAAACATTGAAAAAGATCCTAAATTCCCTGTAACTGGCCCTGTTGATCATCGAGTAACCCTGATGACACGAGAGTGGTTCAGGAGCCTAAGCTCATCACCAAGCTCTATGGCGGTATTATTTACGATGTGCAAGAATCCATTTCCTGATATAAGGTTGGGAACTTTCACATTGCTCGATTCAGTTTGCCAACATCAATGGGGTGAAGAATTGGTGGCAGGGACTGCAGGTATTTTTGAAGTTCTCAAATAAACTCCATCTAAAAGCTGCTCATATTTTAGTAACTGTTTATCTTAAAGTTATATTTAATTTCCAATTAATTTTAGGTTTCGTAGAATATCTTCTTGATAGATCTGTGGATATGAAGAAAGAATTCAGAGAAGCTAAATATGACATCATTAAAAGGCTCGCAAATTCGCCAGCATTTGATGCAGCCATTATTATGAGACTGCAGACTTATGTGGAGCAGGGTCCATACTATTTTGAACCACGAATGTCAGTTGCTATGGACGAAGGAGAAGACTAAAATGAAAAACAAATTGTTATAATCAAATTAATGTTTATTTTGTATTAAAAATGAATAACCTAGGATACAAATTATTGTTTTATAAAGAACTTGTATTAATTTATGATTACAATGGCCTAGTCTACTTATTTCTTTTACTTTTTCTAACAGTTTCCGCTTTAGGTGCTGATTTTCTTTTTTGTCCTTTGGGCTTGTTGCCACCGCCGTATTTAGCTTCCAGATCATCAAAGAAAGATTCCATCTTTTTTGCTCTTGATTCTCGATTCTGTTGTATCATTAGCTCCAAGCTGTTGGGCTCTAAAAAAGATATTTTATTTATTAAGCATCAGTAGTTACAAGACTGTAGTAAAATTAACTCTGGAATTGTTTGTGGTGAATAGATGCAACAGTTAACTTCTTCCGACACATAGTACCATTTTTATTTTATTTTTTTGTGGGGGGGAAAATGCCTGGCATTTCCTTTCCTTCCCAGGGGTGAAGGAAAGGGGTATGTGGGGCTTGAATCCACTAAAAACCCCCCGTGAGCAGTCCCTCGCCGAAGTGGGGCAAGATAGGGTCGCGCTAGCAGTCACTACACATAGTACCAGGTTTATACTAGACCATGTTATTCTACATTCACAAATGGCCATAATTCTAATTGGAAAATGTCTAGAAACGCAAATGAACCTAATACCCCATATAATTCGCTAATGACTACTGCTAGCCATAGATTGATATGCCACAGCCAGCAGCCAAATGGTCAAATCAACAACTAAATTGGACGGCTATACTGTTTATAGCTCAATTTAATTGAATGACTAAAGCTTGCTTAGCTGATTTGGTCAATAGACATTTCCTAACTATTTTAACATTTCTATATGCGAAGATATTGAGATTGAGAAATCTTTATTCATTCCATTTTGATCAACATCTCAAGACATCCAAATGAAAGACTTTTTTAAAAATTTGGCTGCGACGTAAATCCTTGGGAATGAAGGTTTACTTGTTATTATGTTATACTAGCTGACTAGCCCGGCGTCGCCCCGGAAAAAAAAGATACCACTAATGCTTTCATAATCACACCTAAACTAAAAGTACTATGACTTTTGTCGTGGGCCGTAAACATTAATACCACACACAACATTCACATCAGAAACAGAAACAAATTTCCGGTGGGGAGAATACTCGTGTTCCCACCGGGATTCGAAACCGTTGCTTTGAAGGAGAACGCAAACCTATCTATACCAGCAGGCAGTTTAAAGTTCAAAGAGGACCCGCCAGGCGCGGGCGGCGTCGCCTGGTTAAAAATATTCACTTTCACAGCCCCTCACCAAGTTCAATGACTTGTGTCGTGGGGCTGTAAACATCGAAGTTACACACATTCACATCATACTCAAAACCAGGAACACAAATCTCCCGTGGGGAGATAACTTGTGTTATCACCGGCATTCGAACCAGATAGCAATTATTCTTCGACTTGTCTTACGAATACTATTAGTTCGAACTGAAAACTACCATTTATCCAAAAACATAACCTATGACACTCGGCGACAGTGTAGCTATCTATCAGTGAAATAATTTTAAGAATCGGATCAGTAGTTTCAGAGATTACCTTTACAAACAAACAAACTTTAGTAAAATTTGTTTGTTTCAAATATACAAACTACTATATACTAATATTATAAAGAGGTAAAGTGACTTTACCTAATTATAGAAGTATAGATATTGCTAATGTTATATAGGATGTGGAATTTAGGGATTGTTCCCAGTTGTCTCCTCTAGCCCTGTCACCCGGGGTGACAGCTGGGAATTGTCTTCCCATCTGTCACCGGGGTGACAATTACTGGGAACAATTCCCAGTAGTTCCCTCTAGGGGGTGACAGATGGGATGTCAATTCCCAGCTGTCACCCCGGGTGACAGGGCTAGAGGGGACAACTGGGAACAATCCGAATTTAGAATCTGCTTTTTTATGCTAGTGACAGAGGAGATAAGCAAGAAACTCGCTTAATGGTAAGCGCCACTCCCGGAACTTTGAATAAAATACACAATATAGGACTTCCTTGAATGAACTTTTGGCGACTTGAGAAATAAGAGAATTCGCGCCAATAAGACAGCCTAAGCACACACAAATGAAAAGACATGTGGTCACTGTTCTTGAGTGACGTTGTTTTATAACATTTGTATGGAGTGTCAAGGGTCGGCCATGAGGTTCCAGTCGTCTCCCGCTGCCGTCGTACACATCGGAGATCACGGGCACGAGATAGGAAGCGTCGAGCCATCTTATATAGGATCTAGATTGTAACCAGTCCAATCGGCTTATGTCCCATTGGCTCCTCCTTCTCAAGGGAATGCTGCACTTTTCTACCATTCGCCTAGAGAATATTCCTTCCCGAATGGATGAAAATCTTAATAGCAGATAAGTTCTCAGGGCATTTAGTGTGATGGCCGCACCCATGCTTTGAGTTCCAACTTTTCCTCGGGAGATTTCGGGCACAAAGGATATTCTTACCTATGAGCTGATGAAAGGCCAAAGTTTATCCCTGGCTAGATTGGTTAGAGGCTTCCACGGGTTTAGATCCAGGGTCGTTAATAGCAGCTTTGGCGTCATTAACAGCCGCGCGAAGGGCTTTGTGCGCCTCTCTATAAGCAGCACAAAGGGCGTCCAACTCCTCTGGCTCCTGGCGCTTCCTCCTCCGGCATCTCTGGTATCGGCGGCGACTAGCGACGCTCCGCCAGCGGAGCGCCGCGATTTCCTCCGTCCACCATATTTGATTCGGGCGTGTTGATGGAGGATCGACATTACAGACAAAGGTAATTCCCTCACACAGTCGGGCCACCTCCTCATCTAAACTTAGTGGCTCAGAGGAGGGATTAACCCACGGCTCAACAATGGCAGCCAAATGCAGCGTCTCCATATCATGGCAGTTTCGTGCCCACCGTGGAATGCTCTTAGGCCTATGTCCTTTCTTCAGGTCCACTGAGGACGAGGAGATGATAAACTGAATCATTATAAAATTGTTGCGTGTAATGTAAAAAGCAACATCAAATTGACATTACATTGTCAAAGTTCAAAGTTTATTGGAGCAATTAAGCCTCATCCCATCCAAATGTTAGGCTAGAATCCACCATGCTCTGGCCCAGTGCTGCTTGGTAGATGACATGTTTACAAATTCGAGGATTCTTGGACATGCCAGTTTCCTGCACCATTATTATAGCAGCATAAAATTGGTATGGGTCAAATGAGATTTAAACTCGGTGCTAAACACATTCACATTAAAATTTTACAAATAAATAGCACTTAATTAAATATAATTCACATTATGCCTACTAGATATAATTTTTTAAAAGTAGTTACACAAAAATTAATAAGGGCACGGTATATTAAATTTTTTAACAAGTATATTTTTTAATTACAGTTACAATTATATTAGAAATAATACATAAATCGAGGTATGTACATGTTAAAAATACATAAGTAAATTAAGAAGTTTCAATAAATAACTTAACCTTTTGAGCTTTTTAGTGATAATATGATAATAGACTATAGAAGAATGCCTTGCTCACCTGAACCAATTCCTAAATCATTTTTTATTCCCTCTGCTTCCTTTGCTTCTCTGTTTTCCTTTGCCGCTCTTCGTTGCTGTTTCTTAATAGATTCATGAGTGAAGGCTTTGAAAGCAGGTATTTCCTTATCTTTAATCATTTCCTGTAATAATTTAGAACAAATTCACATTTCTCTACCAAGTCTATTAGACATGAAAGTTGTTTCGATAAAATATTTACAATTTCTTCAAGGCAACAAGTGAATATAAACTCAATAGGATCCGCCAAGTACCAGTTAGAGGCTCTTTTATCTATTGACCGGCGAGCCAAGAGACTCATTGGCGACAGTACGCTAATCGAGTCCAGGTTGCAAAGTTCAGTCACGGACGTAAGGTGGCAAGCTTATAGGTATTCTATCGCTTAAATTTTGGAGAGTGTGCACAGGAATTACATGACTTAATTCCCCCATGCCCTTTTTACCATCTAACAACAAGACAAACTAAACAATGTCATCCATTTATGGTCGACATACCTCCAGTTCGCTAAAAGCGTTTTGCTTCTACATTCATCATGTCGGCGTCGAAATGGACAAATACTGTTCGTGGAAAGAACACATCAATAAATTGTGTACTAAGCTAGATAGGTTTGTCTTTGCTCTGAATCGGATCAGATGCATAGCTACCAAAGAGGCAGCTTTTTGTGCATACCACGGCTACATCTCCTCAATTTTGCGGTATGGCATTATAATATGGGGTAATTCCATTGATCTTATAAGAGTTTTTAGAGCTCAAAAAAAATGTGTAAGAGCTTTGACCGGAGCAGAGTTCCTTCAAAGCTGTAAACCTTTATTTAAAAAATTGACCATTTTACCCTTGCCTTCGCTATACATATTTGAACTTTGTCTATTTGTTCATTGCAATCATGCTCTTTTTAAAAAACGCGATGATGTTGTAGGTAGGCAAAATAATAAATTTAAATACAAGTTGTACATACCGAATCAAAGAGTAAAGACCTTCAGTGACAATGTGTATTGTATGGCTATACGAGCATACAACAAGCTACCCGAAAGTTTTGAAGAATTAAGAACACAAATGTTTAAATCAGCCCTCAAAAAACTCCTTCTTACTGAATGTTTTTATTCTTTCAAGGAATTTATGGAAAAGAAGTGGAATACATGACATTAATTATTATTATTACTATTTTGAACATCTATTGACATATTATTTAATTCTATCCTGACTTTACCATTCTTGACTTGATTACCCAATTTAATAACCAACCAACCAACATTTATATTTTTGACATTTAATAATTTTTGACATGTATATTAATTTCTTTATAATCGCCTGATATTGATGGTCACAATTTGTTATTTTTAATAATTATTACTTTTTGATGATTTAATTTCGAGATTTCTTTATTTTAGCCTTTTTTAATAATGTTTATACACCGGAAACGGTAGAATATTTTGAACAATTATTATATTTAAGACCTGTACAGCACAATATTCTGATAAATAAACATAACATAACATAAACATAAAAAAAAAACTGTTTAGAATCAGAAACCAAAGATAAATGGGAATATTCATTAGAAACAACCTCTCAAACTTAACTAATGGTACCTTCTTAATTCCAATGTAAGTAAAATGAGTGTTTCTAATGATAACTAAAACTTACATTGAGTATCTCTTTCAGCCGTGGCTCATGTTCAGATCTTGCAAACTGTACATGATCTACAATGTAGTCCATATCACCCTTTCCAGTTAGGTAGGCATTCTTCAAGTCATTTCTTTCCTCCTTAGATCCTGAAATAAAATCAAAAGTAGTAAGAACACTAGGCCTACAATTTAAGCTCGCTCTCAAGAAGAGATCACCTATTTTCAAGTAGATAGCCAGTAAAGTAGGGCTACTACTGGCAGAGTGCTAGGTAGGGGAGCATTAGAAAATGCTGTATTATACAAAATAAGCCGGAGGATGCTTTAGATATGCCTCCATGCTTTTTCTTCTGCTGCTGATGCTATCCCTTTGCCTTTCGGATGGCAAAATAGTCCTCTTTGGAACATATTGTACTACCATGATGAATCAATGGATTTATTTGTGAACTTGAAAGTAGTGAGTACATAACACAATTATTTTGTTTGCTCTGAGTTTGTTTCTTTATGACACAGATTCAAGTTGGCGATCATTATAAATATCTATAAAATCTACAATTACCGATGTACTCTTGTTCATAAGCCTTGATGTCCTCTACTGTAATTTTTTTGAATAAGAATCGCCAGTAAGCGCTCCAGTCACGATCCATGTCAATAGAACTGTCGTCATCGTCAACACACTTCGTTTCATCATAAACAGCTCTCTTATCTTTGTCAGTGAGTACTGCATGGACACCACCAAGAACTTTGAACTTTTCTGTAGCTTCGAGTTTCTGATCTTCTGGGACGCGGTCGGGATGAACTTTGAGCGACAATTTATGGTATGCTTTCTTCACTGGAACAAGACAAAAAATGTAACCGGGAGATGGAAACTTGGGACATTAATATGTACATAACTTAAACCATGTTGTATAGTTTGGTACTCAGCAGACTGCAGAGCCCCTGCTCCCTTTTGTAACCCTACAGTTACTAATGCATCGCTGAGAAAATAAAAAATACATAAACATATCTGTTGAACACCTTCTTTGTCTGTAGCTTTTTCAGTTACTTGTAACACGTCATAAAGATTAGAAGTCATATAATACTTTTCACATAGCTCTAAGAGTCCCATTTTTGAATACTTTTTTAAAGCTTGCTCTTCTGAAAAGCTTTTTGTAAAGTGTAACTGCGTGCGGGCATCGATTGGATTCAATTTTCTGGCGTTTTTTAACAAGAGCAAGCGCGCCAAAATAAATCTGACTTTGACAACTAACTGATCTGTCAATGGCCATGTTCCATAATTTGTTTTATTAAATTTGGCTTCGCAATCTTGTGTATTTAGCCAGTGTCAAGTAATCATATATTTCAAGTGTATTTTTAATTAAAAGTCCTAGTCACAAGTAACAGTCAAAGTTAAGTAAAAGAGGGGTTTTTTGACGTGAGTGAAAAAATGGCGTTGTTGATTTTGTAAAATTTTCCAAAACATGTGATATTTCGAGTGTTAATGTGTAATAATGGTGGATTATTAACCGTTGATACTAAGTGAACGTGCATAAGTGTAGGCAAATCATACAAAGTTGAAAAAACATGATTTTCACCTTCGCTCCTAAACTCCAATTGAAGTTCTAGTTAAGTTTCCACCACTTTACTAGGGCATGACTTTACTATGACTGGACCTTGACTCTTTTACTTGACTTTGACTGTGACTTGTGACTAGGACTTATAATATGAAATACACTTGCAATATTATATTATCACTTGACACTGGCTAAATGCACAAGATTGCGAAGCCATAACTAAGAAGAAGAAGAAGAAGAAGAAGAAGAAGTAAAAGAGTCAAGGTCCTGTCATAATCAAGTAATGCCCTAGTAAAGGGGTAGAACTCTGTGACTGTGGGTGCGCGGTGGTTTAGCGCAGGTGTCAACATTCGGCTGTTAAATTAAAAATTATTTTTTATTCATATAAGAAAGCCGACGACTACTACGTTGTGGTTTCGCTTAGATCATACGCCTACTGTTGATATCAGCAGCCACGTTTTTTTTAACGGAAAAAAGAGAATTGTGAACGTGAATTCCGCGTTTGCTTTGTAGCAGTTCGTAAGCAAATGCGGTCATCATAAGTAGTTTCCGACTAGTTTAGTAGAGTTTCTGTGGGCTATATTCTGAAATGCGCCTGCAACACTTACGAGTTACTAATAGGTCTAGAATAACAAATAAAAAAAAGCATTAACTTTTATCTACAGTATGGTAATACTATTAGTTTAGTAATTGATCGAGCGAAACGAGATCTCTAGACTTAGGTTGTTTAGAACTTTGTTCCTCCGTCCGTCTGTCAGAGGCATGTAGTGTCGAAGGTCTAAACCATACAAGCGAATAACTTCAAATTCACAATAACTATGTAATGAAAATATGAAAGCCTGAAATGCTAATTAAAATTATATATATCAAAACATTATGTTTACGCGTAAGTGGAGAGCAATAAAGTTTTTTTTCCCGCTCATAAAAAAATCTTCGTTTAAAAATAACAATTTGGTAGGCCACCAAATTCACTGTTTTTAGACCTATTTTACAAAATTAAATAATTATTATAAGAAAAAAGTCTTAAACAATGAATCTCAAAAGTTTTTAGCCATTAAGCAAAATGAAGGCGAGAGAGATCAGCTTAGAGCGAACTATTAGTATATAATATTATCATTAACAGTGAATATAAATTTCGGGCGTACAATTATATAATAATATTATGGATAAACACGCGGTCGTCAAGGGCATCCTATAGAAAAATATTTAAAGTTAAATATTTTAACAACCGAACGATAGGCGATCGCACGACCCGCCTAACACCTGCAGTCGCAGCGGTCTTTGCATGTGCGTAATTTGTAACGTCATCATATCGACTTGAACGAATAACGGAAAGCTGCGTGAGCGTTATGATCACTACGGACAAATTCTGGAACGTGGCCTTTCTGGAACGTGGAGAGAGTTTCGGTGGGAAATTCAAATTGATAAGTTTTTTAAAATAATTTATACACAAAAGTATGCACTAATAATCATGTTTACAAATTATACATATAAACAAAAACAAACGCATTCACGGAGTACTGCCGCAAAAGTGAAAAAACGTGCATAAGTCTAGGCAAGTCATACAAAGTTAAATAAACGTGATTTTTGCCTTCGCTCCTAAATTCCAATAGAAGTTCTACCACATTACTGGGACATAACTTGACTTTGATTAGACCTTAACTCGTTTACTTGACTTTAACTGTAACTTTTAATATGAAATATACTTGACACTTTGACACTGGCAAAATGCATAATATTGCGAAGCTAAAATAAAAAAAAACGCATTCACGAACGTTATGATCGAAAAAGTAGTAAATAACGAAATTCGGCCAGCCATTAATTACATAAAAATCAATATCTCCGGATAGCGACTGCGTGTCCCGTTAATTGCCACGTAAGCTGCCTAGTGTTATATTTAGGTACACGAACCATTTCGAGACACTTCACATTTTGAAGTGAAAACTTTAGCGGCATTTTGCACTTTTTTGGGATGGGTAAAAAATGTTAAACTCGCGTCAGCAGGACACGTGACCTGATCGAAAATTCGTAAGACGAAGGAGAGGAAGTAATATCCACTTGTGATTGTGAAGGAAAGTAGACAGATCATTGACATCAAAAATTGAATTTTCCAAGCATTTTATAAAATTTCAAATTAAACGCATTTTATTATGAAAATATTTTGTTGGTATAATTCTATAGCTATAAAAGATCTTAGAATATACCTGTTGATTATGTATTAAAAATAACTCATTCTGAGAAATGCAATACAAAAAATATTGTATTCTAATAAATATTTATTCAGTGTGTTCCCATTTGTGCATATGTATTACTATGTTAATAACTATAATACCTAATAAATTAATTTTCAAAAGACATTTCTTAAAATTTTATCCACCTGTCTAAACAACGCTATTTTGACGATTAATATACCTATTAGTACGTAGGTATAATACATTAAAAATTCAGCATCGATAACAAGGAGGCTCAGGGACAGTAACAATATCATCCTGAAAGTAGTAGGCAGATGATCCAAATGCGCCTATTTTGAGACATTTCATGCGGTCCATGTACCCCCATGAAATGCCTCAAAAATACATAACGCATTTAATTTAAACTTTTAATTTTATGGTACTTTATTTTAAGTTTTAGTTATTTTAATTTAGTTTGTAGTTTTACTTGTCTTGTGGACCTTAGTTGTCTCAAATAAATACATTTTGAAATTGAATTACATTTTTAGAACAATATAATTCTACTTATCGTAAATAGATACCTACATTACAATACTGTATTTATAACAACGTAGCTACCTATTTATATATCCCATGGTTACAACCACGCTAGAATTTGGATGATTTAAATTAACTGCTATTTATTATGATACAAGTATTATGAACAATTGGTTATTTAGTATTTCTATTACTTTCAGTTTTTCAATTAATTACAAAAAAGTCTGTTTGCGTGTGTTCAAATGAAAAGTTTCAATGAAATAGATAAGTATGTACCTATGTGCGAAATCTGAAAAGTAACTCTTATAGTATTGTGCATTTAGGAGTACCTACTTAATAAAAATAATAAGCTAAGAATCAAAAATCATGTAAACAAGCTGACAGGAGGACAAATGAAAAAACATAAGGAATTAAAAAAAAGTGAGACTGCTTAGAAGAACAATTTCTTACATAGAAATTCACGTAGTTAGTCAGTAGGTAGAAGGTACCCACAATGATAATTATTTTAAGATTGTTATTGGGTATAGTAGCATTAGTAGGTTCTTAGTGAGTATATCTATCTATCTATCTAATATTTTTAAACGAGCAATTCTTGTATAATATATATGTGTGTACCTAATCAGGATCTCGGAAACGGCTCCAACGATTTTCATGAAAGTTACTGAATGATACATGAATCGATTTATCAACGTTCCAGGTCCGAGAAATGCTCGGTTCCCAAACTGCATTTGAAAAACCGGGTTTAAGAAACTATCAGCGCCATCTATTACGCCATGGCCGATGTAAAAAACTGTTTCTACTCGACACTAGATGGAGCTTTCTGAGGCTACAAATTCAAACACATTCTACCAAAAACAAAAAACTGAGCAAAGTTCGGTTATCCGGATATTATTATTATTAAATAACTAAGCTATTCCAAAATGTGGTTGTATCAAGGGGATGGAAAGGAATAAGTCTGAAGTTTTAGTCTGAGCGGGCTGTTCGGTCGAATAAATTAATTTCAATTTCAAAGCCAAGCAAGTTTCGAATGACGTTGTAGCGACAGGTCGTTGTAAAGTTTATGTACCTAGCGGCAAACTTCGATACCTACCGCCTCAGAATCAGTCATACATTTTTTTCATGTAATTTTTTTATCTTACGAGAATCGTTGGAGGAATGTAACCCGTAGAGGAGAACTGCCGAGTACACGAAAGCACTTTTGCTGAAACTCAGTCGCTTTGCACTGGCTCGGTCAATTATGTTAAGAGGGCTGAATCACCCACGTCCGTAGGAGGATACCCCTTAAGTCTGACTCCCTACACGTGGTCCCCGGGTGGTGCTAATCAGGTGACATTTGAGAGGTGATAGAGCATTTAGTGAGTTGCTCGCCTGGCTTGCTACCAAAGTAGCTTACCACCATCAAGTTGAAAGTCTGCCGCCAAGCCAAATACGGTGTTCCGGCAGTTATCCTTGAGAGCCTGCGTATTCCAGGTCTAGTGTGTTTACCAGCTTCGATCACATCGTCACTTACCATCAGGTGAGATAGTGGTCAAACACTAGCCTGTCACAAATAATAATAATAATAAAGGGTGTCGTATCTGTCGAAACAGATTTTAATAGACTAGTGATTCACCACTATCTAATTTGGTGGTAAGTGAACATTTTATTTCCCCGGGATTCGATTCACGAATCTTGTAAAAGGACATGACTAAACGGCAAAGTCTTGGGATAACACTATATACCATTATATGGTATAGATACATGTCAGCAATCTTGATCAACTTTTCTACATGCAAAAATGATTAAAATCTGTTTGTTCTAGTTTGGCCCAGGAACCTCCTACCAGGCGTCTTCCAGTATTATTATTGTCATATATAAATATCTTTTCTACATATCAGTGTAGGGCAAGGTTGATACGTTTATGTTAACCGTTCTCTTTGTGTTGATATAGAAATCTCCTTGTTAAGTTAAAAAACAAGGACGTAAATAAATAAAATAATAATAAAAAAATAATAATATACTCTCATAAATCAATCAATTTTGAAAGATTCAATAACAATTATTACTTACATAATTTTGATAAATTGCTTACTGTTATAATTATTTAACTGATGAATTCCCCAAAATTAGCCTCAGGGAACAATAGTGTTTCTCTTCCATCTTCTCCAAGGTATGTAGGAAATGGGAAATTAGAAACTACTGATGACAAAATTTTGTTACACGAAAATTTTGAAAGTGGCGATGGCAGCAGAGAAGAAAACATCACTCCTCAAATGATCGATGACAATGAAGTGAAACTAAAAGAGAGAATTTCACAGTGTAAAAACATTATTGAATCGCTTAAGGCCCAGCTTACTGAAGAAAAAACAAAGCTGAAGAATGAGAGAAAAGCGCAACATCTCGTTGAAACATCTCAACATGTTTCAGGTTATCATCATGATGGTACTGCACAAAGTTATGGAAACAGCTCAATGTACAGCGCGTGCGTAGACAGCAAATTGTGCTGCGATGAAAATCTTGTTGAATACGAGAAGCAGCTGCAAAAGTATCAGAACACTCTGAACATGGCTCAGAACGAAAAGAAAAACGCCATTCGCAAGCAAATGTTGGCGAAAGCTTTTAAACTGAAACTTATGGAGGTAGAGAATCAATGTAACATTGAACTACTTCGTGTAAAGCAGAGTCTTCAATGTCTAGAGCCGCTGCAAATGATTGCAAACAAGTGGAAGACCAATGATGATGACAATATATTTGATGTTAACAATTACGAATTGTTGCCTAGTCTTTTGGAGTTGAAAGCGCAATCTGGAAGTGACGTGAATAGCGTTAAAGAAGATTCTTTAAATTTGGGTAAAGATGAATTAGCATTGTCTGATTGATTGTTTTTTCATGTTGCTTTATTAGATGCATTGTTATTAATTGAATTAAAACTTTTTTTTATTTAGATTTTTATTTCAATCTCAGATCTATTTGTCAATAAAACTACAGTGTAGGTATTTATACACATTTTGAATATATCTAAATCGTCTTCCTTTATAATATTATTCCTGATTTTATTTTAAACGAACGCTTCTCATAAACATTTGGTGACATGGTATAAAAAACGCAGTCTTTCAATTTGTTAAATTATTACCTATTGCATTTTATTTGTTTTCCTGGCTTTCATTAATTCTTATCGGGTAACATTCGTTTTGCTCATTTGTTTATCGGGGGAACTAGTGGGAATTATTGAAATAGTTTAGAGAAGTAACTCATGAAAAAATCATGCTCGGTTGAACTATTGAAAAGGTCCCACTAGTACAACACGATTGTAATCGAATGTACTAATAGGAATAATTGAGAATTACGAGAAAAATATGTATCTTTCTATCAGCATCTAAACCGACAGAAAGAAACCAAGTTGAAGCAACTTAAATATAAAAAACCTAATTTATATAATGTAAACATCACCAGTAGCCAACAAGCCAATTCGTTAAAACACTTCATAATTTACAACACGTACGACGGTATTCGAATCAATTACTGAAAAGGGTGTGAAAATCTGATTTCAATAAATCAAAAGCCGAGGAGGACCTCCGCAGTGGACCACACACATCGAGGCACGCGCTTCGAATGCTGCTGACTTTTTATTCGTGCCGCTCGCGGGCCGATCGTGTTCGCTCGGCACTCGTCGGCACCCGGTCGGCAGGCTTCGCTGACATCACGCACGTCTGCCTGCGCCTGCGCAAGACTCCACGGCTCTCAGTTACGAACTTGAACTTTATTTTAATAAGATTCCAATTTGTCAATTAGAGGGCATCGCATGAACCAAACTGGTTTGACTCCTTTACACCTCGTATCTTTATGAGTTTCATTTAAAAGGAGCTTTTGAATACGTTATTGAAGTTCATGAAACCCTATGTTTAGTACTGGTTGGTATTCTAATTTATTTACTTTATAAAATTTTATATACGTGTCATAACTATTTATTTTGTACTTAATGAAAGGTTTTGCCCATACTTTTTATTCAACAATTAAGACTGAAAGAAAATGACATACATATTTTTAAAGAAAAATATTTATTTTCCTTTTATGAGTTCCAAGAAAGTAAAATAATTTATCTGTAGGTATTATGAAAATATTAAACACGGTAACAAAATGTAGACGAGTAGTTGACTCAGTTTAAATATATCTTAACAAATAGCTCCATGGTTCATGTCTTATTAACTTTTTTTTTAATTTAAGATAGGCACACATTTGAACCACCATCTCACCTGATGGTAAGCGACGATGTGGTCGATACTACATAATACTTTATAATACTTTTTACTAACTAGGTACATGATACCACATAATACGTAATAGTATAATTAAAATACAAATACCGTTATAGCGAGAGAAAACAAGCATACTTACACCCATACACATTTACACATTATAAGTAAATATACACTTGCGGATTTATAATAATAGTGTGATGCATCATGTATGTATTTTGCAATTTTGTTTACGGTCAAATTTTAGATTACGGTCAAAAACAATTAAATTTGCAGATATTTTAAAATTAGGTAGGAAAACATCCTCTCCGCCTGCCTCTCCTTGTTACGCCCATGCTCACAGTATAAAAGCATTTGTGCCCAGTTTCACTTCCTAAAAATGTACATGTCTGAAAAATATTGTATCAATATTTTATAAGTTCAGATAATTAACTAAACACTAATTTTCATTACTCTTATTAGCTTAAAAAACATAACAGACTCATACAAACTGTCATTGACTGACTGACCCTTTTGTCACCTAAACCATAATTGTCGGATAAAATATTACAAAGTTAATTTTACATTGCTAACCTAAATACCAAGATTAGTCTCTAGTTTTAAAACAAGATGCAATGATTGGGCGTTTGAACTCGGGCTTGTTGACCGTATCTGATTGGGGCGATGCCAACATGGTGCGATTTAATGCGTACAAAACAGGCGTGTCTTTTCTCCGCCTTTCCATCTATTTTCGATCTTTCGAAATGCACCAATACTGATTGGCAAATAAACTCGAGCTTCTTAGCGTTCCCATAATATGAGCGAAGCCAAAGCTCAACTAGCCGCTGAGAAACTGACTATCTCCGCCAAGGTCAGGCAAAGTACTTCACACCGGGGCAGCCTTTAAATTGTGTATCAAGCTCAGGGGCCGATCTACTGGATCCGATCCGATCGATCTCGACTCGTTCCAGCTTGAAGATCTTAAGACCAGGGACCGACGAGCGAAAAGACTTATTCTTACTACTACTTTATTGGCTTGCTCAGTCACCAAGGTGAGGTCGCAAGCCTATCTTCATTTTATCGCTTACATTTTGAAAAGGGTGCGCAGATACGGTAGGATATAAAGAGATGCTTTTTTAGAAACCTTAGCTTCATAAAATATACCAAATTAGGTAACAGATGTCAAGATGGCGGCCGATGAGATAAAATGAACGGGACGTGCAAGTAGAGTAATTAACTTTCATGAGTGTAATCAACGATTTTGAATACTGAATTTGAGCAGATAGAAATTACAAAACAATAAGAGTTCCGGTTTTTTTGCTGCGGAACTCTAAAACTGTTTTATAAAAACGATAATGTATTCATCATATATATCAATACCTACCTGCAAAATTTATAAAATCCCGGAATATGTATTGTAAGCAAAAGCCGACTGTATCTTTTTTTTATAATTTGTGTTATCTCATAACTTCGTTCCACGTGAACCGATTCTGAAAATTATTTTTTTGTTTGAAAGATATTGCTTTCCAATTGGTCCCATTTAAATTCGATTAAGATCTGACCAGTAGTGTGTAATGCGTGTTTTGTACCTACATCTAATCTGATCAAAGTTCAGAAATAAAGCGAAGAAGTCAGTTTTTTTAATCTTTGCTTGCGTTTAATTATTAATTACCTATTATTGAATATTTCATAAATATTGCCGTAGTCACAAGTCAGTCAAAGTCAGGTGAAAGAATTGGTCCAATCATAGCCATGTCCTAGTAAAGTGGTAGTGAAATCTTACTGGAACTTACCTATTATTGGAGCTTTGGAGCGAAAGCGAAAATCGAGTTTTTAACTTTGTGTTTGTATAATTTGCCTACACTCATACCTACACTTTCACTAACTGTTAATAGTTAATAATCCACTATTATTACACAATAATTTTCAAAGAATCACAAGTTTTGGAAATAAATACAAAATGGACAACGCAATTTTTTCAGTTTCGCTCCGCTTCCGATGACTATCGATTTCATCATAATTATAATGTAATAACTAATGCTGGCTTAGTTATTTTTTGTGATTTTATCTTAAAACCTATAACAGTTTATCAACAAAACAAAATGTTACTTCAATCGAAATTTGTTGAAACCAAAGCAAATTGGAGTTATTAAGTCTGACCATATAGACAAAACAGACAGACATGAGAATATCTTAAGGGTTAAGAATTCAAACTTTTAACCGAGTCTTTGTTTCCCGATAAGTACAATCTAGGAGTCTATTAATCTCGAGTGAACATTTATCTTCTAGGCAAGCAAGCTCCATCCACGACCACAGCGTCACTTTCCATTAGGTAAGATACTGGTCAAATGCTTCCCTATCGAGAATAAAAAATAAAAAAAGACCCTCCGTTATTTGAGTCCATAAGATTCAATCAAAACCTTTATTTTTAATTAAAAAAAAAACTAATTTGATTCTTTGTGTCAAATTTATGGGCCAAATGGAATTCTAGAGAAACATGGCTAAAATTGTATAGCTATGTAGAAATTCAAATAGGATCATAGGTAATTAGTGCGGCATGGATGTAAACTTCTTCTTTTAATGTTTTTTTTTGGCTTAGATTAATAATGTAGGGATTTATATGGGCTCGTTAGCGTAGTGGAATACACTTTACGTTTTAAACGCCGGGAATTGGATTCGATTCCCGGTGGAAATACGAGTTTTCACCCCAAGGAAAATTTGTCTTCTAACGAATTATTGGGTGATTATGTGTGTTATGTGATTGTTTCCGGTACCAACGCACAAGTCTTGACTTATGTGGGGCTGTGAGTGTGAAATCGTTTATGTTTATTCTAGGAACACAGGTTTAATTATTCCCCTTAAACAGGATTCAAATAGTGTGGTTCGAGTATTAACTAAGTGAAAATAGACCCATATCTCGCGCCTAACTACTTGTTGCACCGAGGCGAGCGCGTAACTCAGGCGCTGCGTTCGTTCAACAATAATAAGGAATGTTAATTACTACCCACTCAATAATAAGGATAATTAGAAAAAACTCACTTTACACGTGTATATTGTTACCGATTTGTTATTGCTAAGCTTATATTATTGTAGAGGACCTTGCATCTAGACAAATCTTTACGAGGTTTACAGATGCATGATTTTGAATATTATGTTAAACTTTCATGTTGGTAATAAATAAAAAAAAAAAAAGAAAATTCTAACTCGAATTAATATTCACATTTTATTCCTGTTTGATCCAATTATTTTGGGATTCTTAGGTTCATTGGAATCTTTAAACATATCGGAATCAAATTATTACATATTTAATCGTTTGCCCAGATTATTTGAACAGTTGGCGTAATAGAGAAAATCTTTTGAGAATAATTTCTTAAACCTATTCCTTCTTAAAAATAATTGTTTGATTTTTGTATTTGTTGCTCAATCCTACTAATATTATAAATCCGAAAGTTTGTTTGTAAGTGTGTGTGTAAGTGTGTAAGTATGTTTGTTCCCTCTTCACGCTTGAACGGCTGAACGGATTTGGATGAAATTTGGAATGTACATAGATTATGCCTAGGATTAACACATAGGCTACTTTTTAACTTGATAATAGCGGGCGAAGCCTCGGGGCACGGCAAGTAAGAGAATATAACGGATATCACAAAATAAGTACTTCGGTGCCTACCAAATTGCTATTTTAAAACATTGATTTATTTTTTCGTACTCTATTTGCAAAGCTCTTTTCAACGATACCTCACAACGGTACATATTGTTCCCTGCCACATGTATGGGTGCCCCCCGCCAGTATAATTTATAAGTAAGTACTAGTCGTTTTACAAGAACTGAGATCTCGCGCCTAACTATATTATGACTATTAGAGAAAAACTTTTGAGGTTAGATAGATAGATAGATAGAAAATTCTTTATTGCACAAACAGTATTGTAGGTACATAGGCGAACTTAATGCTACAAAGCATTTTCTTCCAGTTAACCTGGGTGTATCGAGGATATTTTGATATGGTAGTGCACATCTTCGGTAAAAAGATGTTTTTATTTTACAATTAAAACTTTAATTTGTATATAGTATTATATAAAAAATAGTCTATTTTAAGATACCAAAAAATGTATATATTTATACATACATTTTGATACATTTAACTACTCATGGAGGTTGCTTATAACTTTATAGCTCTGAAATAATTGTTTGATTTTACTATTTGTTGTTTAATAAGGGGATATAACTGATACGTTGTGCCAGTTTCTGCTTTACATATGTACCTAGCCGTTTTTGAGATAGACTTGGGGACAAAATAGGTCTAATAACAGATGACTTTGGTGGCCTACCAAATAGATAATTTCAAAAATAGTTCTTTTTTTAAAAACGGTCTCTTATTCTACTTTCAAAGCTCTATTCAACAATAACAAGGGTAGGTAAATAAATGAAAAAAATATTGCGTCCCATTTACGTGTATTGTCCTCTTCATATTTACATTTATATAATTTTAATTGCCATTTCTGCCATATTACTCAAAAATATGAGCATTCATTGCACAACAAGCCGCGGCAGAGCTAGTCTGCGTAGCATTTTTGCGCGCAAGATTTCGATTGTCTTTTTTTAGCTTTTTCGATACGTCCGTTTAAACGCATTCCACGTTTAGAAAGGTTTGAGAACTTTGTCTTTTTGGTATCACGTTAATTGGTTTCCTATCGGATCCTTGAGAAGTTTATTCTAATCCGAATTAAATGTAGGACGACATTTGCCTAAGTAGAATTTCATTATAGAATAGAATAGAATATTTTTTATTGTATAAACTGTATACAAAGATCATAATGTAGTAAATAGTTTCAACAGTCTGCCCGTTTCGGGCGTACAATATTAGGAGGTATATGCTTATGCAAACATGTTATTATAAATTACATTTGTTATGGAAATGGAATATTTATAAACGCTACAGCAACAATACAATATTGGCTATTTATATTCATGTTAAATTTAATAGTTCTGGTTGTGGTTGTGATTGTGTGTGTGATGTGAATGTTTCCGGCACCCACGACACCAGTCATAGAACGTAGTGTGGGGCTGTGAGTGTGAAAGCGTTTATGTTTTTTATGTTATGTAATGTATTTATCTATGTGTCTGTCTGTGGCATCCCAAACTGCTGAACTGATTTTGATTTAGTTTTTTGTTTTATAGGTGACTTGATCGAGAGTGTTATAATCTAAGTTTGGTGGAAATTGGCGCAGCAATTTTCCAGATAGGGCGTTGAGGGCATTTCATGCAAATTACATTCATTTGCAAGGTTACAAAGTGATTGATCAATTATTAATTATAATCTCTCGAAATGTTTCGCTTCTAGGTTTATCATCCGTACTGCAAAGGAGTGGATCTCATTGCCTCAGTCTTTGTCCTGAGTCTCCCGAAGGGCACAATCTGGGTGTCTTCAAGTCTAGAGTGAATAGGTTAACTAACATCTTACATCTTCGGTCAAATCTTCACTTTCCATCACGTGAGATATGTAATGGTCAAATGCTTGCTTATCTAGCTAAAATAAAGATGCAGGTTAAAGTCGTCATCGTAGATTTGTTTACATACTTAGTTAAATACAAATGAGTAAAGGTAACATAAGGCGTGTAAAAAGAAAATAGGACCACGACATACTATTCTCTTCACATCTCCTAACAAATTTGCCTATAATATTAACTACCCATCTCAGGCTCTAGGTTGCCTTTAAGGACTTAATGGACTGTATCCTTTCATTCCTTTTTGTAAGCTGAGCCTCCCCGTCATTATGCTTCATCATGCCAACACTACACAGGCCCTCGCTACTTAGGTATCCTATTTACTTTGTTTAGGTAGATATCTCACTCCCGACGACACGGCAACCGTGTATACGGACTCAAGAGTTTTATGGAAGAGTAAACAATTTAAAACACTACACACTGGGTGTATTGGTCCAGCACTTTCGTCCATTAGCCTTCGCCGACACCTCGGGCCGGTCCTTTGTCGAAAATAATATTTGTTTTCAAGCGTGCCGGCGGAGCTTGGAGGTGCGGGCGCGACACTCGCTTGCCACTTGGTACAGTTTACTTTGTCTGCCTTTAAATGCTGGTAATCGGCTTGAGTATTGTTTTGTTTGCACAGGTTCGTATATAAGAGGAATTTGATGATTGACGGGACGACGGGAAACTTATTCGCAGTTAAGATTTAGTGTGAGAAAGCTTTTGACTGTTTGCACGATCAACACTGCGACGTCTGTCTGTGAGGGCTTATAGAACAATATTTGTTAAGATTCTTTGAGTATTCATTGGCTCGAGGATTCAATAATTGAAACGCAAGCAAAGCTTAAAAATACCGACTTCATCGCTTATATTTCGATTTGGGCTGGACCGATTTCGATAATAGTTATATGGGACCACCTCTGAAGTATACTCTACAAAAAATAAAAAAAGAATCATCAAAATCGTTTAACAATTTGCGTAACATACATACAAAAAAAACATTTAGTCGAATTGAGAACCTCGCTTCTTGAAGTCAGTTGAAAATTAACTGTATTAGTGATAGGTAGGTACTGTATTCTCAACGTTAAGTATTTCCAACCGACTTCAAAAAGAAGGTTCTCAACTCGCCTGTTTTTTTTGTATGTTTGTTACGCGATATCTCCGCCAGTTATGAATCGATTTCGATGTTTTTTTTGTTTGGTAGATTATACTTCAGAGATGCTACCATATTGACGACCCAGTTGGCGCAGTGGACAGGTGTCCACCCTCTGCGCCGTGGGTCCTGGGTTCGATTCCCGGGAGGAGCACAAATTCCTTCCCAAGGGATATTTGTGCTTCTGGTTCTGGGTGTAATGTGTGTTGATGTGAATGTTTCCGGCACCCACGATACAAGTCTTTGAACTTAGTGTGGGGCTGTGAATGTGAATGCGTTTGAATGCGTTTTATATAAACGCCAAAATATAGGCGTTGAAGTCGGATTTTTTAAGGATTGCTTGCGTTTCAATTATATTATCATTAAAGCTACAGATGGATGTTAAAGCATAGAACCTAACCTAATAACGAATGTCGTAGAATTTCCAAAAACTCTTGTATACCTCTGAACCTAATACAAATAAATGTTTGCAAAGCCACAAACATCTCACGCCAAACTTTGAATAATAAGACGGTCTGTCAACAACATCCCCAAAGTTCGACAGGATATTTGCCTTTGAAGATTCCTCACCGACGTAAACTCCATGTAAAGTTATGAATGAGTTGAGGAACTACAATATCCTCGTTTTATTGGGTTATTAAATTGCGTGCGAACGATTCCATTGTCAGAGACTATCAGTAGTGGCGCCAAGTTTAGGTAACTGGCAATAACCGATAACCACGGAGTCGTAAACTTTGGTTATTCATGTTGCGTCACTGTCACTGAGCCTGCCCTTAGCTTGGTCAAGATATTATATTGTTCCATCGTTGCGTACAAATTATTGTTCGTATCGGATATCGGGATGTAAATCGAAGTTAAACTTACGAGTAAATAATGTTTGCGGCATGTTTTAGTTTGCCTGTTCCAGTTATTTCGTATGTTGAATTTGTAATTCGATGTGAACGAGTACACTGCGGTTCACTACATTTTAATTAGCTTTTTAGTAGCCTATGTCCGTTAGTGACACTTCTAGACTCTACCGTGTTTTTATTTTTGAGTTAAACGTAACTTTTTTACGTTTATGATTATCTAGTACTTAATACCATACTAAAAAAAAAAAAAATATTTTTCATACTTAAATACCTACTAAAATCACAATACATAAATAAGGGGTGGGGGTAGGAGGTTGAAAAAAACTTTACGACCTATTCTCATACCTATCAAATATATTAAATAAACATTAAAATCGATCGAGCCGTTTCGGTGGAGTTCGACCACATACACCGTGAC
This sequence comes from Lomographa bimaculata, assembly GCA_948107665.1. NCBI lineage: Eukaryota > Metazoa > Arthropoda > Insecta > Lepidoptera > Geometridae > Lomographa > Lomographa bimaculata. The sequence goes on from OX403592.1 coordinate 7,572,102, forward strand.
ACGAGATTTTTATATGTAAGAAGATATTATATTGGCATAAGAGAAGAGCGGCTCTTTTTTGGAATAAGAAATGCACTATTGTAATTCAAAGTATAGGTGACTTTTGCAGTTATTAGCGAACTTCATATCTGAAGAATCACACCATGCTGGTACTTATTTGGCTCAACGTATTATCATTGCAATTCAGAGAGGCAATGCCGCCAGCATTATGGGAACGCTACCCACTGGTAGTGGGCTTGAGCACTTGAGTTACTTATAAGCTCGTTGTCTTGTAGGTAACTTAGTTCTTTGCTGTATACACATAGTTTTAGTTTAGTTTTAGGAAATACAGGCAATTGGCCCGTAGATAGTACACTAACAAGGTAATGTTGTGTAAGAATGACTACACAGATATTAATGCTTACGTATCATACCTAAGACCGCTTCTAATAAAACCAACTATTAATTAAATCAGTCGCATCATAATCGGTCTATCCGGCTACCATTGATTCTACAGGTAGCTCTACGAATATCTAGACAATTTAGACTGTGGTAACAGTATTTAAACTTTTATTAACACTTTTTTATGAAATTATTTACATACATATGTCCTATTTCATGTTGTGGTTTATCTATATAATTATAACAATATCACGATTCAAACATTCTCACACACTGTTAAGTGAACTATGTTTATGTGTATTTTGCTAGTTATTTTTATAAATATACCTTAAATTTATACAAATATCATGCATTCATGACACTTTCATAGTCCCAACAAGTTTAACACCTGTTTAATGTTGTTATGGCGGAAATGATTATCCCTTGTTATCTTATCAGCGACGCAAAGCTTTGTGCACGGCGCGAGAGCACGTTACATTTGCACCCTTTTTGTTCAAACTCAGGTTCTCAGGAAACTATTCTGGGTATTGATAAGGACGATACACGTTTCTGTTTTTAAAATAAGGTTATTTACTTATTAGAGACGATACTATATAGTCGAAAATAGTAATAATGGTTCCCACGGTTATTTTCCAAAGAGTTTCTTTACCCATATGTAGGTATTATAGTTTGGCTTCTACGTTAATCATCCGTACAGCGAAGGAGTGAAACTCATTGCCTGCGTCTTAGTTTCCTGAACGGTATAATTGGGAGTCTTTAAGTCTAGAGTGAATAGATATATTCTGCTGCATCTTCATCTTCATGCTACATCTTCGGCCGCATCTTCACTTTCCATCAGGTGGGATGGTGGATCTTACATAAAAAAAATTAAAAGATGTTTTGATATAATTTTTTTTTTAGATAGATATTTAGATATGAATTAGGTAGTTTTTTTATGCTCGATAGACAAGCGTTTGACCACTACTAGGTACCATTAATTTGTGCCTACTATTTAACTATTTACCATTTAAGTTATCAAATATATTGTTGTGATTGAAATTTTTCATTTTATATATTTGGTATTGTTTTGTCCTGAAGTTCGTGAGGTCATGCCAATGGGTTACGACTGAAAATTAGTGACTGGTTAGACCTTTCTAACCATACTCGTATCCTGAGTCGTGACCTATATTCATGACACACACAGCATCACGATTCTTTTTCTTTTACTTGTTCTATTTCCCTTTATTTATGTTAACTTATATTTTTGTGTTTTTTATTTAAGTAGTTTGTTTTTTAGTGTCATGTTGTGTGTATGACACACATTAATATTAAATTTTTTTCATGCTTTCTTTATATTTACCATATTATTATACAACTATTTACCATTAGTCACCAGTCACAATCAAAATCATCTTAAAGAGTCAGTTATAATGAAGTCATGCCCTAGTAGAACCTTTACTAGGACTTCTACTGAAGCTTTGGAGTGAAAACGTAAATATGTTTTTCAACCAATTTTGGAATGATTTGCCTACACTTATGCATATTCACTAACTGTTAACGGATAATATGCCATCATTATGACATATCAATACTTGAAGAATCACAAGTTTTGGAGAATAATACAAACTCGACAACGAAATATTTTCACTTTCAACGCAAAACTATCCTGTAAATGATGATATTGACAACGATTTTCAGAGTTCGGACCTACGGATTCTTCTACGGTCAAAATATTAGGATACTAGCCGTGCCCCGCGGCTTCACCCGCTATTATCAAGTTAAAAAGTAGCCTGTGTTAATCCTTGGTATAATCTATGTACATACATTCCAAATTTCATCCAAATCCGTTCAGCCGTTAAAGCGTACCTACTTAGAAACAAACTTTCGGATTTATAATATTAGTAGGATTAATTAGTGATCTAGAATGTAAATAATCAAACTTTCTCGTAAGTAACAAAAGTCTCAATATATGAAGCAATATTCGATACGTACTAACCTCGTACTAACCTACCAAATATATGTTTATGCAAGTAAGTTAGTATAGTTATAATAGATTTCTACTTAAACTTACTCGTAGGTAAATAAATTTTCCCATTACAGTGTCAATGAATCACGAGAACACAGAAACGCCGATAGAGGAAAACAAAAGCATCGGCACTCGTGTGTGACTTAACTTATGAGCTGATTATGCACTTTATTGTTTAGATGACTTTTCTCTGCGTACGAATAGCCCTAAATAACCGCTCTTTATTATGTAAATGAGCAAATATATTTGCGTTTTCTGGGTCAGAATTGAAAGGGGATTTGTCTTAAGGATATTTGAAATTGGTTACGGGTATCTTGACCTATTGCAGGTTTACTGGTTTTGAGTAAAACTGTGGCGGTTGAAACTGCGGTGTTTGGGTTTAGGTGTAATTATACTACATACTGTTGGTGATATTTTATGTCTTACTATTATATACACTAAAGCGCAACTAAAGCCGTTATAGATGATGTCAAATAGATACAAGACTTTGGTGAGTTTTAAGATATTCGTAGATTACTCATCTACTTCATATAAGAAAAAAATATATAGGTAGGTATAGTATATGAGGGGCAAAGATTTTTAACTTAAAGATAACACGAGAAGATATTAAATAGATGCCTATTTGATACGACTAAATAAAGATTAGTTGATCGTATGAAATCGTATTTACATTACAGCAATTCTAAGGAGATGCTGGAAAATATCTCTTTGAAACAAGTGAACGATACAGCCCGCGTTGTCTCTCGGTAATTGGTTGGCTCTCTTAGACCATCTAACCTTCTAAAAGTTGCTCTTCTCTCTCTAGATGAAAATTTGACATGGAAATAATAATAAAAAAAATGTATGGCGAGTATCCATATTTAATGTCTAAGGTTTGTTTGCATATGTTGTACCTACAACACTAATAATCAAGATTGTAAACTACAGCATCTTGCAAACTGATGTCGTATTTGATATAGGTCTTAAAATATAGTTTGCTGTCTTGTGCAGCTTGATTATACTTATTATCTGGGAACACAGACTCTGGAGAGGAGTTCCACTCCTTTGCAGTGCGCATAATGAACGTGGAAGCATAACGCTTCGTGCACATTTGAGGAAAATCCACCATATATCTACTTTGAGGACATTGTCAGAGGATGTTCTAAATTTTGTCTGTGACCCCTTAGATACCTTTGCCTTGAGAGACTCCGTGATAAATTGAATTATCACGCCTGTGTCTCTAATCTAGACGCTACATAGAAAAGGAAATATATTGAACTTACCATCTCGATAATCGCGGGTGGAACCGCGAGACGCAGGTAGACGCATTTATAAGACCCAGTAAAATTTACCATGTATTTAATAAGTACTTACTTAAAATGTATATTATTTGTATGCTATTTTATGGCAGGCATTAATTCATATTATGTGAATGATTTATTGCAGTGAATTGTCAGAAAATTGCTCAACATTGTCAAAACTACGATTTTACAATATAAAACCTATCAATACAAATAATTATTAGACAAGATTGAATATGAGTTACGATCCATAATTCTTAGGCATCATTGTCCCATTCATTACTCAAGTCATTAGTCATAAATCTCATAACATATAGAAGCATTTATATGACACAACGAATAGGGTATTTATGGATTACGAATTAAATGCGTAATACCTACATCCTAAAGTATCGTAACAACACTTAATATTTACCTACTAAATGAAGTAATGAATGACACAGGAGGAGATAAATGATCAACTGTAGTTTTGCACGTATACGTTTGTATGTGTGCGTAAAATTGACTGGATAAATATACGCCTACTTTCCATTTCTAATTATAAATACTCTATATAAATATAGGTATATGTTATAGGTGCTTAGCACAAAAGTAAACGTATTGACATTGTGAGTGGGAGGTGTAATAGTTACAGGTGTTAGTCATAGGGTGTTATATTATAAGTACCTAATTACTTACGTCTTTTACAGTTGTTTGTTCACCTTTAGGTCTACTCGTATTTGGATTAGTCATTCGGTTCGGAAATTGATATCGTATATCAATTTCCGAACCGTATCAAGTTCTAATTATTGATGAGAGTTTTAAAACCTATACATAAACATTGCAATTGATATTTTTAAATTGCGTTACCAAATTGTTTATATACACAAATGTTTTTTCTTAAAAATAATAACAATATTAAAATAAATTCATACTAAATAAATAAAAGAAATACTTCACTGAAACTATAAATAAATGTCCAGAGAACATAGAATAAGTACATATAAATACATACATAAACGCTTTCACACTCACAGCCCACACTAAGTTCGATGACTTGTGTCGTGGGTGCCGGAAATATTCACATCATTCACACAGAACCAGAAACACTAATTTTCCTTGGGGAGAAAACTTGTGTTCCCGCCGGGAATCGAACCCGATACCCCTGCTTAGAAGGCGAACGCTTCAATTGCGAGGAATGGACAATCTTCTCGAGGTAAACACATAATGTGCCTACATGTTACAAATGATATTAGTAATACTTGTAACTATAGATTTAAGCAAGATTATAGCAAGTTATAAATACTTATCCGATTTCAGCTTATCAGGGTTTATGAATAAATATACAATATTATTACAGATATCTTTTTTTTTAATTCATGATAGGCAAACTTTTGACCACTTTGACGATGTGGTCGACGATCATAAACTTTTACTCTCACAGCCCTAAATCAAGTTTACATACTTGTATCGTGGGTGGCGAAAACATTCACATGACATACTCAACTATTATATACCCAGAACCAGTAACGCAAATTTTAATAGGTGAGAAACTTGTGTTCTCACCGTGAATCGAAGTCGATACCCGCTGCTTAGAACGCAGACACGCAACCAACTACGCCAACGGTTTATTTACCCAGTTAAAATATTTTTTTTATAATCATTCCTGTCATGATAATAGAATTACCCAGATTGACGGAGTGTTTTCTGGCGATGGTAATTCAAAATCTTACGGGCACCATTTTTTAACCATTAGTATTCAAAAAGGCGCATTTTAGCACCTTAGAACCCACAGATCAATTAGCCTTTCATTATTAAACCATACCGAATAAGTGTACTTTTTTTTTCTTTATAAGTTTATCTGTAAACTGTATATGCTGTATGTATGTAACCTATATATATGTATGTAAACTTACTATGTTAACTATATATCTTTTGGTGTCAGTAAAGAGTTTTTGTATTGTAATTACATTGGAAACGTAGCCAGTATTCTGGGCACTTTTCCTTTGGCAAGCGGTTTACAAAATTTTTGAGTACTACTTGTTTAAATCCCCTTTGTAATCTTATCTGACTTTGTTATTAATATAAAACATTGAAATGAATATCTTTATTTCATATCTAAAAGTTTGCCGTTTATTCAGTGTGAGCAATTTTCGCTCTAATTTATTTTATGTCCTTCAGGCAAGCGTTTGTCCACAATTTCACCAGATGGAAGGCGATGATGCGGCTGTAGATGTAGCATGCTTGCCTAGAAGGTACCTATTCCCTCTAGACTTGAAGACTCCCAGATTATACTGTTCGGGGAACAAAGATGAGGGCAATGAGTTCGACTCCTTCGCAGTACAGATGATAAACGTAGAAGCGAAACGCTTCGGGCGACCTGGAGGTAAGTCAACTAACTAAATTGCGATAAAAATTAGCAAATTTCATAACCATTATCAGGAACGCAGATGAAGCTGCGGGACACCGGTGGTTAGGGAAAAAATGACAAGAAAAACTGTTTCTACCTAAGTGTAATTCAGAGTAGCAAAACCGCGGGGAAAACCAAATAAATATTGTGAGTATGCATACACTTACGTATCCTCATTTCTGAGTTTCAAAAGTATGATGTCGATATTATTTAAAGTTTTGTGTTCTGTAATCATTAGGTATATAAAGTAATTTGTTTTTCGTTACATACACCACTGACGCACAGACCTAGTTATTGACTTACCTATTTCTCCCACAGAGTAAACATGGGTGTAAAAACCCATAGCTGAAAATTGGTCATGAAAATTCCACTGTGTGCCATTAGCAAGTATTAGGTATACCTACTTGTACAATATTTACTCACCTCATAACACTCAAATGGATTTAATAAAGTATTATCCTACTAATATTATAAATCCGAAAGTTTGTGTGTAAGTACGTTTGTCCCCTCTTCACGCTTTAACGGCTGAACGGATTTGGATGAAATTTGGAATGTACTTAGATTATATCTAAGATTACAACATAGGCTACTTTTTAACTTGATAATAGCGGGCGAAGCCGCGGGGCACGGCTAGTTTTATTAACATATGTAATAATATAATTATGATATACAGAATCGAAAAAACAAAAAAGAAAAGTACTTACATCAATTATTAAAGACATCAAATTTCATCTATGTAAAAAAATCACGTCAATCACATAAAGATGACGAAGGACCAAGGAACAAACATATTCTCATATATGATATTAGTACCTACTAATTAGCACGATGAAAACGCTACCCCCTGGTGGAGGGCTTGAGCACTTGAGGTGCCTATAAGCTCAGTGCTTTGTATGCACTATACTATTTTGATTTTGTTGTAGGAAATATAGGCAATTGGCCCGTAGATTGAGAAATGTATATAATTAAGTATATGTACTAATTAGTAGTATAAACTACACGGCATTTCATTAAGTTGTTACCACATTTTCAGGTGTTCTGCATATTATGTATATTTTCAAACGTTAGACGTTATTGTGTAATTAAACGTGGTATAGGCAGATTTTTGTAGTTCATGAATTTTATTGTAAATGCGCTGTTGATGACTCTTGTGAAAGCCGGGTTAAAACTTCACGATGCTAACAAGAGGATATGAGAATGCAGCGAGCGATGCGAAGGGCGCGAGTGCGGACACGGAGCGGCGAGCGTGCAGCGGCCGAATGCAGAGCGGTGCGAGGTGGTAGCGAGCGGCGACGGCGGCGGCGGCGGGCATGTCGGCCGTCGGGCGGATGCCGGCTAGCAAGGGATGCAGCCTCGGGCTCGGTGGTGGACGGCCGCTCTGAGCCGCTCTCAGTGTCGCTCAGATCGCGGCGCGCGGTGGTCGTGCGTCGAGCGCGTGTGGAGTGATGTCTGCGAGATGAGGCTGTCGCTGGTGCTACTGTGGTTGGGCGCGGTGGCTGCCTGCGGCCCGGGCCGCGGCTTCACCCGTCGCACGGGCGTCCGCCGCATCACGCCCCTCGTCTTCGGCCAGCACGACCCCAACTACAGCGAGAACAGGAACACCGCCAGCGGCCCTCCCGAGGGCCGTATCACCAGAGACGACGATAGGTTCAAAGACTTAGTGCCCAATTACAATCCGGACATCGATTTCAAGGATGATGAAGGCACCGGTGCCGACCGTCTCATGACGCAGGTGAGTTTCCACTGCCCGCATATTACTCCGAATGCATTTTCCGCGGCGTTTCCCTGCGTTCAATTAGAATTTTCTGTTGATATTTGAAAGTTTTGAAGCGAATGGATCTCTCAGATAACGGACTTTTTCTGGAAGCTGTGTCTCAAAACAATAGTTTCCGTGAGGAGTTCGCTGTTTTGAAAACAGCTCAGTGCGCGGATGGGGACAATTGGCCGGTGTAAACATTAGGCCGTGGAACAATGGGCACAAATTGCGGGCGTTACGGTAGCTTCGTAGCGAGTGTTTCGATTGTAGCACTGCAATTACGCAGGCTTTGTCAACAAATATTTTGACTCTGTGACTAATGGATGAATGATGAATTCTTTTCAATTTTGATGCCAGTTTCGTGAATATATGACCGTTGTAAAAGTTGGTGTCGAAGGCATTCAGCGTCGTGCGTTGTCATTCACGGCGCTTTGTATCGATGTAAAGAAACTTACGGGAAACTTATTATTGAGGAGGGTTGTTGCATTGTTTCTTCATTTTGAGAGTTGCATCTGTAACGTTTCAAATTTTTTTACTAATTGTAATAAATTATCATGCTTAATTAGGTTGCTGCATGAGCTTTGACATGGGGTATAAATTACATAGAAGATCGGGTCCATGTGGGGCATTGACATTAGGTATTTTTATAACTACCTACAAACACGTGAATTCTGTGAATTCCAACGCAACTATCTAAGATTACATTCGTGATTTTAAGAAACAATATTTTGATCAGCGCTTTCATAAATAAATCGGCGGCTTTGTTTAACTTACCTGTTTTCTTCATGGACCGTTAAGATATATTACCGACAGAATAGTTTTCTTACGATAACGTTTAGTGTTAGCCAACAGGTAGCTATTTAAGCGATTTCAGTCGTGACTGGTAACAATTATGATTTTATCGTCACTGTCATGTAAATTATAATTTTATAGGAAAACCAACAATAAAACATGTAGCTTGATAATTATTTTCGTGATGAAACAAACAAACCACTTTACACTTACAGCCCCACATTTATTGGAAAGACTTGTATTGCTAGCACCGGACGATTCGGAAATTAATAATTTCGCATGATATAAAAGTAAAAATTAGGGAAAATTGTGCTCCTGCCAGGAACCGAAAACGTCGCGCGGCGTGGCGGTTTCTCTTGCGGATGCCGTATAATTCCGACAATTAATGATTTCATATAACATACAAGCATAAATGTCTTTTTGAGGTCTACAACCAGAAAGTAAAGCATCAAGTGCACCAAAGTGTCCTACAATTCATTTTTATTCCAATTAAATATTATATTTCTTCAAATGATAATTAATTGGAATTATATATTACGAATCTGAATAGTTGAAAGTTTTTACTAAGTAATAAATAGTACTTATTTACACATACCAACCGACAACAATTCAATGGTATTACTACATTAAAGCAATAACAAAAGAAAAACTGAATAAAAACAAGATTTTTATAATGTTGGTTATGTTATTCAGTTGTAAATAATGTTTAAAATTTATTACTTTATATTACTACTCATAGTTAAGTTTTTTAAACGCAATACACTCACAGCCTCATACTAAGTTTAAAGTCTTGTATCGTGGGTGCCGGAAACATTTACATGAGAACCAGACGCACATATTCCTGACCCTTGGGAAGGAAAATTATGCTGCTGCCGGGAATTGAACCCGGGACTCACGGCGCTGAGGGCAGAGTCTTTCCAACTGCGTCAAATGTCTTGTATGGCCTTATTCAACTTTTTTAGGGTTCCAAACCCAAGTAATGCAAGCAAGACCCTATAGCCGAGTATAGCCTATACTAGCTTATAATGTCTGTCTGTTCCTTGACTTAGAATGGGTTCATTTCTTTAACCGTGATACGTATTGGCTTTTTCACTCAACTACGGTGAAGAAAAAAAGGAAGGCATTTTAGCACCTTATCTATGTTTGTTCGTTTGTACACATGTATCAGCCGTCTAAACTAGTAAACCGATTGTAATGGAAAGGGTATCGTTGATTTTGTCTCAATTCTGCGGAAGTTATAGGCTAGATTATTACATAAGCAATGATAAAAAAATAGATAAATACCATCGTAATTGAGATTATAACAACACATTTGAGAATAAAATATAACGTAGTTTATTTATTTATTTCCCGTTTAATAGTACTAGTACCTGGACAACCGAGCTTTGCTCGGGTTTTTTTTTGGTAAGTGATGTTTTCTAAAAATGAAACCTAGTTAGAATTGCTCATTTAAATGTATTAGATGTAGTAATCGGGTTTTCATATTTAAATTTTGGTCTTGTTACACAATAAGTTATTGCTACAAAATCAAATTAATAAAAGATATACCCATATAAGATTTTTTTTTGTTTCCTTTTGGTCTATTAAAAAAACGATAACACATACATAAAAGTTTTAACTGAAATGATTATCATAAAACATTCAGACTAGATATTAATAATTTAAAGTAAAAATCAGCCAAATGTGTGAGTCTTTCGTTTTGTGTGGTGGTACGGAACCCTTTGGCCACTAACGCGACTCGCTCTTGGCCGATATGTATAGTTATTTGCGTTGCTGTGCCTGCTGCTTCGCTTTTCATTTAAAATTACTATGTGTTAATCCTAGATAATGCCATAATTCCGATTTGGCTAAAATTTAGAATATAGGGAAACAGTGACCTGGAATACATAATTACATTATACATAATTTTCATCATCATCATCGCTTTTCATCACCGTGTACGCGGGTTAAATCATGGGGGACAATACAAGCCGAGATTGAGTTATTAAAACAACGGGAAAATACTCATACATAAAAATTGTATTGCTTATATTTACTTATATGTGACGCACTATCATAATAATTGAGTTTGCATGAATAATTGACAATCGCGGTTAGCAAATATTTCAGATTCAAGACCAGGATATATATAGATAAAATAAATAATCATCAAAAATATTTTGAACAGGTTTTTTACACTAGAATAGAATATAGAATAGAAAAAGTTGGGTATAATATAGTCTCATTTTGCTCATACACTATTTTACGTGAAGGCCTATGAAATATTATGACATTCTTTTTATGTGGATAAAAAAAAATACATATTAAGATTATTTATACTATTACCCAACTACGGCGAAGAAAATGATTTTTTTCATACGTATGAAAGTGGAGATGTATGTATGTTCATGTGTTCCCTCATAACTTCTTAACAACTTATCATAATTTGACAAATGAGGTATCGTAGAAAGCGTCTTAATTGTTTGCTAGTTATAGCCTAATAGGTAATGTGATGTCACATTAAATTGAAAATGTATACTAGGTAGTAGTATACTAGGTTCGATTTTAGGTAGATAACATTTTGCTAGGGACAGTAGTAGGTGAGATAAAAAAGTATCAATGCTTCGAGAAGCTGCGATACAATTCTTGTAAACTTACTGCATGACTTTGAGTGTGCCTGTATTATAACTCGGTGTTGATTCATTCAGCCATGATTTGCCCATCACTATAGACATAGTAGGATTAACGCCGAACTTCAAAAGCGGCTATAAAATGTTTGTAAGAAATAACAATTTTCGGCTTTGCTTTCTGGTTAACCCAAACACTCAATTTTAATGTGGGATCAAATGAATTAGGGCAAATTGCTTTTTTAGTTTCAGAGTTCATAATCTCTGAGACGTGTGGAAAGATTGTAGACACTTGCTGATACTTTTGGAAAAACCGCAAAAATAGTATTAACATTATTTTAAAGTCACGACTAAATGTAGGTATAGGTATATAATATGTACATATACCTGCTATATTTGCATTAAATACTTATCTTAAACAAAACTTTTTTATGTTTTATCTTATGCATTAAAGTTCTGAAGAAGAAAATATAGGCAATTGTTCCGTAGATTAGGAAAAAGTTAGATCTAATATATTTTTCGGTCTATGAAATGACTTTCGTATATTCTTGACCAATTTCATAAACGTCAATTAGGACCTTTTATAAGACCTATTTTGCAAATGATCTGGATTAGTAAGGCATGTATTGAAGTACTGTGTTATACTGATACATATTTCAATTGTGATACTGAGTATTACATAAGAGGCCTTTGTTCGACCTCGCTCTAATGGATCGCCAAACAGCGCGTGTTGACAAACACACGCATTCGCCATTGATGGCTCAAACGCCACTACTTCCCGGTCGATGTAGGTCAGTTTGTAACCCATATCCTTTACTAATCCAGCTACTATAATTAGACGCCACTAAACTATGTTTATCCGAAAGTTCAAAGTGTTTCTCTTACTCTTACGTCACTCGACCAACTTTTAAACTCATTACTTACCGCTTACAAACATTCTAGAATATAAAATGAGAATTAAACATGTATGTACGAGCGCTCGTATCTATGTAACAAGTTCTTTGTAAAAACTCAGGCTGCAAGAGGCGGGTGTTACACATTAAACCTGTAATTTGTCCTTGCGTGTAATACGATAGGTTCATCCTGACCATAATAATATGCAACTTGATTACTTCTTGAGTTCAAAACCGTCGGTTATTGACGGGTGTAAAAACTGCATTAGCATTCGTGGTGAAAATCGAATGTGACATGTTTATTGAAGCGACTACTATTTTGGACCACTGTAAAACTACCTAGTTGATTGGGATGTCAATCGCTCATTCTAGCAACTGTTCTACCGATTCCGTCAGCGCTCCGGACACGGTGTTTACACTCACAGTCCCAAAGTGAAACTCGTTCCGCGATATTGTGATCATATTTCAATCCAACTCAACCTAAATCCTGAAATAGTGGTCGAGTTCTCAAAGAACGATGCTATTGTACGCCGCGCAAATAATGACTCAAACGTATGAACAAATTGTACGGCAAATATTTTAATGACCGTACGTAGGTATATTTACGTGGAATCCAGTTATATGCAGATAATAATCGAGGGCTGCGCAGGCAGAGGCGCAGCGGCGCACGTGTGTGCGTGGAAGAAAGGCCGGCGCGAATCCACCGGCGGAGATGTTATGTGCTCGCCCCGGGCAGCACATAGCCCGGCCGAGCTCAGCAGCCTTGCATTCGTAAAAATCTCCAAACCGGTTCGATGCGCCTCCATTACTTTCTTTCTGCCTCCACCGAGCCTCCCATTTAACTTGGGCCCACTTTTTATCAGGAATCGGTATCTCCGTCTAATAGTATTATTTATTTCTCATAAATAAGAGGGAATATAAGTAAAGCTAATGCGCACGGGAAGCGGTACGTTACATGCCAGATGCCTCAGAGATAAATACTGGTGCTCTTTGCGTCTGTTGTGTTGCGTAACCTGCGCGTTGACAGCGCAGGATTTAATGTCGCTCACATAGCTTGTAATCTGTATTTACAAACAATCGCGTACATTTAAATTCATTTGATGCCAGTACATTATATTCTTAAACCGCATCCAGCTATGGAAAATATCACTTGTTGCTTGCATACGTTGAGAAGTAAATTCCAATGCGGCGTAGAGGCTTCTGGCGTGGTCTAAAAGCGACTGCGGTCAGGTATCCTATTATTTATTTTTGAACCGAAGCAAGCAGATGTGCTGGTTCGCCATATAACTATCACTTTTGAAAAAGTATTACGAAAATCTATCAGTGTTTCCATTGTAAAGACATTCTGCATTGACTGGTTGGCTAGTCTCACAGACCGCAGAATAGGGATCCGACCGCATTGTGCTGGCGCTCCTTCGATTCCAATCGGAATTACCAGTTTATGTAAGTTTTTATTTAATATTTTATATCCCTGAACGCGAATAAGGTTCGGATGTGTGAGGGGGAGCGGGGGCTAGTGGGGGTTGAGGGACATAAATATCTCGGTGATTTATGGTCAAGGCGGTCGCGGGATAGGTCAGCATTATTCAATTTCGTATTTGAGGCTCGAGTTACAATGAGCTTTTACTGCGGCGCGCGCGCAGATAGCGCTGCTATCGACACGCACACATACACACTTATCTACGTTTTAAAAGTTTAAAGTAATCTCAGGATTATTTTTATTTGACTCTTCAAACAAACAATGTTAGACTCATTATAATAATCCCATGAAACGTAACGTGACTTTTAAAAAAAATCTCGGATTCATTAAGTATTTGGGTAGGTAGAAAATCAAATAAACGCTTTATATGATGGCATCGCTATAAGGCCACTTAATTATCGATTGTTAATATTGATTTTGTTTCATTGCCTTTTGATACGCTAAAGTGGTTTAATTTGTTAGCAGCAAAGACACCGCCGCCCAAATTAGATACTTTTCGGCTTATTAGTGCAGGATAAACAAACAGCTCAAGTGCTTGTCAGTCTTAAAATACTGGGTTCCGCAGCAGTATTTGTAACTTCTCTCATTTTTCACATTTACTTAAATATTCGATGTTCAAATTAGTTTGACCCTTGATTGCGTAAGAATTATATCAAATCACGATATACTAAGTAATTAATTTAACTCTGTTTGAGTTAGTGCAGTTTATTACAAATATCTGAGCATTCCGATGCAATCCGATGTTGTTGCTCAATAAAACGGCAATTTTCATGTCGGGGTCAATCTGTTCGGTAGTCAACAAGCCTAGATAAAAAAAATCGTGATCCTTCGACGTTGGTATAGACATACACTTAGTTACATACTAATTATAAAATATTATGCATATTTGAAAAATTTTACTTATCCTCTACGTATAAGCATCAACAAACATAGCAAATATAATTAGATATATTTATTACTTTTGGTGTATTGGGTATAGAATACACCGTTTCGCAGCTATTAAAGCCAATAAAATAAACTCTTCATGAAATTTTCCAACTGATATAACATTGGTATGCTTTGTTTGAAATATAAACTGACATATTGTTATCATAATAAAATCCTAACAGTGTAAACATAGTGGTATTTGATACCGTTGCAACTCGGAAAGACAAATATTTTTAACGCTTGCTGTAGTTTATGTTACTTATACATTTCGGCTTACTGAATATTTTTAATGATGGATAGGAAAGCAATATCTAATTTGATGGAAAGTGATGATGCGGCTGAAGATGCATTGCGTATGCTTGCCTAGAAGGTACCTGTTCACTCTTGACTTGAGATATACCGTTCGAGGAACAAAGACGAGGACAATGAGTTCCCCTTATAAGTTACTAGCCGTGCCCCGCGGCTTCGCCCGTGTTTATCTAGAAAAAAAAGCATCCTTTGTGTTATTCTCAGGAGTAAGCTATGTACATTTCAAATTTCATCCAAATCAGTTCAGTCGTGAAAAGAAAACAAACATACTTACACACAAACTTTCAGATTTATAATATTAGTGTGATCACGCCATTTCAATGCCACCACTGAACCCTAAACGGAACGAGCCCTGATCATTTTGTGAATAATTGACTATAATCAAATTAATCCTAAAATTCTACGGTGGGTTTACAACGTTGTAAAGTGTTATAAAGATCTTCAACAGCCGTATTATGCCATCGCTCGCATCAAAGGCTTTCGTATCCTAACAAATATAACTTGATCATTGTAAAAGATTTGAAAGATCAGACTGTAGATATTATTTGTTTTAAAAATGCTAGTTTAACGAGAGGTACAAGTTATGCTAGATACGTGAATGTGAGATTATCTGATGGTAAACGCCAGATTGGAAGTTATGACTGGTTAAAT
This sequence comes from Lomographa bimaculata, assembly GCA_948107665.1. Lineage (NCBI taxonomy): Eukaryota > Metazoa > Arthropoda > Insecta > Lepidoptera > Geometridae > Lomographa > Lomographa bimaculata. The sequence continues at coordinate 7,587,571 of OX403592.1, forward strand.
CGTTTTTGAAGTCATTCATATGGACAGATATAAACACTTCATTTGAAATGGATTTATGGCTTTAGTTGGGCAATACCTTTAGGTTCTTCTTATTGTATATTATACTATAACTTTTATTATTAGAACCTGGATTTCCGAGCTTTGCTCGTTAAAACTACGTTTTCTAAAAATGAAACTTAGCTAGATCGATTTATCGCCCCCGAAACCTCCTGCATACTAAATTTCACGAAAATCGATGGAGCTGTTTCCGAGATTCAGATTATATATATATGTATATATATATATATATATATACAAGTATTGCTCGTTTAAAGGTATTAGATTAGATTAGATATAACACAATTTTCTTATACCTTAAATAGCAAATGTTGGTGGATTCGTGGTTACCGGAGTAGGTATACTCCGGCCAGGTTGATCCTCTATATTTTTGTATGTATCTAAATTCTGAAAGGATATTATTTGTACAGCTAAAAATACTTATCAGACTTAAGTGGCAAATCAAATAGTTCTTCTAATAATATATTCTTCGGTTTTGGAATGACTTTTATTGGAGTCAATTACTGTTCACTATTACGTATTCTATGGTAGGGATTTCGCCATTCAGAAATAAAACCATGTTTACGTATAATAATAGTTTGCACAGATTTAAATGAACAAAAACCTATATTCATATGAAAAAAAAACTAATAGTAATTTTTTTGTGACATGTGTCGTACCTACATTATAATACGTAACAAGATTTCATTATTTCTTAACAAACATTCTAAAGTTATCTCGTAACATAATAATCAATTTTCATACCGCTCGAGTCGCACGACAGTTTATATTAATGAACTTAAAATAATGATTTCTTACACAAGTTCGTTTTCAAATTCTAATGCAGTTGAAACTTGTGAAAATAATTTATTTGCCTTTGTGTGTAGGATGGGTAATTACCCATGGTTAGCCAATATGCAAGACGTTGAGTAAACTAACGGGTTAAGATCCTTTCACGCTTAACTTATCGAACAACATACTAGTAGTAGACCGCGATTTTAACCGGGAAGAATATAAAAGAAAATATGTACTCTTTACAATTCAAACGTGTTATAGCTCGTAAAGGATAAATATGTTACAAAAAATATTTTCGATATATTTTGATGAAATATAGATAGATTGTTCTCTCCATAAAAAATTAAATAAACATATCGTACCACAAGAATTTAATTTCTTTAATTACTAAGAATATAATGTTATTAAGTGTTATTGAAAATACAGAATGTCACTTTGTACAGATCACGATTTAAGCTTGAAATGGTTTGTCAAGATAATTTCTAATCTCAGTTCAATCAATCAATCAATCCAATCTAATCAAATGCCTTCCATGACCTTATTTGCTATCATTCTAGGAATTGTTTTATTCCTTTGAGATTTATCCAAAAGCTTGAAGATAAGATATTTGTCTTTGTTCGAAAACGGTAAGTTCAACTAGTCTGGATCAGAATTTGTACCTTCAAGATAATAAAATATGAATTGCCTAAGTATAGAAGCCCTCTAACGTTCGCAACTTACGCCGAAGGAACACTTGTTTAAACACACACCAAACTGTTCGTGTGATAGGTCTTTGAACCTGGCCTCTGTTTGCGGTTTACTTTATATAGTTTCTTCTTAAAGGTGGCGATAAATTAACGATTTGCATCTCTCTCTGTAACGTAAACACTCGTGATGTATGTAAACACGGGTGTGCTAATACCTTTGCGTAAATCTTGCTCGTCTTATGACTAATGTGAGATATGCAGTGACTCTAAGTATGTATAGATTGTGAGGACTTGATAATGGACATATCTATTTTTGAGAGAAGCTTATAACTCAACGATATTAAAATGCATATTTTTATTTAGCGCCCCAGAAACGCAGTTCGGGGACTTGTAACTTGTGGGTGTTGGAAATATGAATTCACACATTTTTTTAGAAACAGAAACCCAATTTCCCTTGGGGAAAAAACTTGTGTTCCCACCGGGAATTGAACCCGATACCCACTGTTTAGAAGGCAGAACGAATTTGCAAGCGAGCAGTTTAGATTACTTAAAATTACCACGGAAACTACAGAATAAACTCAAGGAAATGTAACGCAGGAATATTTTTAACAATATTTTGATGAACCAGAATCTGGTATGTGTATTGTTAAGCTGTTTAAAGTTTATTAAATTATGCAAAAATATTAAATTAATTAAAATATTCGGTAGACTCCAGGCTTTATTTTAAACATGCCTAAATATTTGATCTCATTGTGCGTAGATCTTCCCAACTTACGCACAATACCTATAGATATCTTTTTTGATCGTCCATACGGAGTTTCAAAGTCTACGTTTACCGAGCTATCCAAAAGAAAACAAATATTAAAAAGCAAAGTCGTCGCAAAAAGCGGTCCGGAGTGTTTGCACTAGTGTCGTGTGTCTGAGGCGGGTTTGTTTTAATTACTGGTGCAAATATTTGTCCCTGTACAGCTGGTGGTTATCTCAGTCTTATCTGTCAAACCTCAGTCAATGCTAGAGGCACGGGCCACGGAATCACAAACAAACGAATATAATTCTCACTTAGTTAAATCCTTCTCTGACACTGAGATATTATGGCACCAACCATCCATTCTTTCCCATTTACCTTCATAAATTAAGCATATCATTTATAATATACTGACTGCGCTGCGTGCTGTTTCCCACGCTTACAAAACTTACTATTACGAACACAACAAAATAATTTAAACATAAGCAAAGCTTAAAAAACTAATTCGCCGCTTTTATTTTTTTGGCTTAATCGATTTTGTTAAAATTTATATGGGACCACCTTTGAAGTATTATCTACCAAACAAACAAAGATTTTTGAGAATCGGTACACAAATGCCCCCATTTGTGATGAGAAATCGGTGAACATACATAAAAAAATACATACAGTCGAACATAGAACCTCCTCTTTTTTTGAAGTCGGTAATAATCGTCTATATCGGTGTCTCAAATGATGATCTTTCATACATGTGACAATGGACTAAGTTAACTCTAAATCATTGTTGTCAATTGATAGCAAATATATAAAATATATTATTGTTAAATGCGTTAGATATAAATTATAAAAAAAAAAATATAGCATATCTAGCTAGTGCTACCTTTGCTATTTCATACATTTGACAATGGATTTTTATTTAATTATATTAACTCTAAGTCATTGCTGTAATTTTGCAGTAGAGGCATAAACATTCATGAATGCGTCTTTGGGGCCCCATGTGAATAAACGATTTTGATTTGATTTTGAATGGATTTTTATTTATATAGATTAACTCAAATTAATTGTTGTCAATATATATATATATATATACCTAGCCAGTGCTACCTTTGCCCAGAAGTACCTATACTAATTACAAGATCATCCATTATAAATACTGTCGTAACTTTGCAACGTAGTTCATGTGCTGTTTTTAGTAATCATCTTAAACAAAAACATAAAATGAGCAGGCCATCAATACAGACGCGTGTATACATTTTTATTTCAGAATCGTGTACCCTTTTGTAAAATTAAAAGCCCTAAAATGTACCCGCTTTTAACTGCAAATGCCCCATGTATGACGCAACATAAAGCTTGTTACAATTTATAGTGATTACTTTGGCAACATCTGTAAGGAGTTTCGTTTGATACGTCACGACCGCTCGTAAACTAAGGGACTTTGAAAATTTAGTGAAATAGGCCATCTGAATCTCCACTGGGAATGAAGCTTTTGGGATTGTAAAGTGAATTTATGTGTCTTTTCATCGCTCGACGCGTTTCGCTTCTAGGTTCATACAATACAATACAATACGATACAATAATTATTTATTGCACACCAAATAAAAGTAAAATAGTAGAACTTAAAATTATACAGTTATATGAGGTCTTATCGCTTTAAGCGATTTTTGCCAGACAACCTTTGGATGGACAGAAAATGTGCAGGATGATTTGGGTTGGTGTGGCGTTCTATCCTAATATAATAATATAATATATCTAAATAAATAAAATACATACATAGTACACATATACACAATATATACATAATACATATAATATATACCTACATAAACAGCTAACAAAAAAAAATACTTACGTATAGATGGACTGATAATGTTTAAATACCAACGTTTTCATCATCCGTACAGCGAAGGAGTGGAACTCATTGTACAGGTCTTTACTCCCCGAACGGTATAATCTAGGAGTCTTGTGAATAGGTATTTTCTAGGGAAGCATGTTACATCTTCGCCCGTATCTTCACTTTCCATCAGTTGAGACGGTGGTCAAATGCTTGCCTATGATGAATGCATTAAAATGTCAATAAATAAATGTAGCAGTACATTTACAAATATCTCAATAATTCATGCATATTTAATTTGTATTGTCATGAAGTCGTCAACAGATGAGTATTAGCAGTTCCTCGTTTAAACAATACGGTATAAATTACGGTACACTAATAACGGTCTTAAATAAACCTATTGCTATTATATTAAGCTTTATTCTGAGGATATTATATATAATGTTTGTTTTATAATTTAAAAGCAAGCAAAGCTAAAATAAATCGTCTTCACCACTTATATTTTCGTTTTGGATTAATCGATTTCGACAAAATTTATATGCGACCACTCTGAAGTATAATCTATCAAACATCAAAATCGATTCATAATTGGCGAAGATATCGCGTAACATACATACAAAAAAAAAACAAACAGTCAAATTGAGAACCTTTTTTTTTTTTGAAGTCGGTTGATAAGATAGCAAGATTTAACCAGTGAACGCGCTCGTAGAACTTATTATAATATACCTACGAATTTGTTCGCACTAATGTACTGTACCTATTTATATACTCTATTATAACTATTACGCATACTTACATGCTTTTAGATCCGTATCCTAAACCAATATTGTACTCGTAAGTCACAGAATATAAATTAAAATCAATACTTATAAATTTGTAATGCAGGAATTCACGCGTACCTAGTACCAGGAATACACGTATAAGTACATTTTATGTTTATACGTTAGATTCGGCTAAAACCGATGGTTCCCAATGATTTATCGTATCCGAACTGTATACCTTCGCTTCCTACATTTCGCAAGAATGATCCATCGCGTACGAAATCGTTATAAAGGTGAATCACCCGGATAACTAACGATTACTAGATCAATCATTGTGTATTTACTTTAGATATTGTACAAACATTTCAAACAAATTGAAATCTAGTTCATAAGTAGTTGTGGAGAGATGTAATGTATCCTTTGGATTTTGATAATGTTTATTTGCATCGTAAAATGTTCTATTAGACTTAAGTCTGATACAGTATTTTACTATGAAAGTTAAAGTATTAATAATTCACATGCAAATCATATTTATTGTTCTACTATATCATTTGTAGATGCTTGTCTTAATTTCGACCGACTTCAAAAAGGAGGTTCTTAACTCATTTTTTGTTTGTATGTTACGCGATATCTCCGCCAATTTTTTTTATTTTCAAGATAGGCATACTCTTGACCACAATCACAACAATGATAAGCGACGATGTGGTCGAATTATGAATCGATTTTGATGTTTTTTTTTCGTTTGGTAGATTATACTTCAGAGGTGGTCCCATTTACATTTTATCGAAATCGGTTAAGCCAAAACCAAAATATAAGCGGTGAAGTCGGTTTTTTTAACTTTGCTTGCGTTTAATGATAATAAATTGCAATCCATACCAGGTAAGATAGTGGTAAAATGCTGGGCTATCAGAGATAATTATATTATTATAAAAACCAGTTGGCAACACTGATGAAAAAACACAGTTTTATAATAACAGCCCGCTGGCGAAGTTGGTAAGGATTTTGCCTTCTAAGTGGTATTGGGTTCGATACCCGATGGAAACAAGTTTTTTTTTTTTATTTCATAGTGTGATTGTGAGTGTGAATGTGTTACCACCGATTAAAGTCGTCGAACTATGTGTGGGGCTGTGAGTACAAACGAATATCGTACTCGTGTATGTTATTTTTTCTAAAGATAATGCATCTTGTTGAATAATATGAGAATAATTAGCCACTGTTGCCTCTATTACAAAAGCAAACATCGTAAAGCTTATTATAATATACCTACGAATTTGTTCGTAGTAATGTACTGTACCTATTTAATTCCCACTTAAAATTAAAATTTCCAATAAACCATGAAACAGAAAATAGTATTTATCTGAGTATTTCACTTAGAAAGGCTGTTCAAGGGAGTTAAGTGGCCGTAAAAATCAGGCAGGGCCGGACTCAGCGTGTCGAACGGCACTTAAACGTTACACCCAATAAATGAGCGAGGCCCGGCACAGGGCCGTAATTGGTGGCACAAAATTGCAGTCGCAGGCGCAAGCGGTCACCAATACTTTTACGGGCGTTACGACACTTATTGGACCTTTTAATGACGTGTGACAACCCTACGGAGAACAATGAGTCTGTAATTGGATTTTTACAGAGCATTTTCAGAGTGTGACATAAAAGTTGCCGCTTTTTATTGACTTACATGCGTGTTTGTTTTAACTTACATATTATATTGATTGATGAAATTACTTTCTTCATCCTTTATTGAACACTCTCTGATACTTAAAGGTGTCTTAGTTAAAATGTTAGCTCTACTAAAATCAAGTCCATGTAGATCTTCATGCTGTTGAATGTTACGTTTGCCGAGACTGTAATTTAATTGTCTCTTCTAGTACAAGCTAGCTTATACTAAGAACAAAGAACAAGAACAAGAACAATCAGTTTAGATAGTTTTTATTTAACTCATTGAAATCAATACTTTCTCCAACAATTTGTACTGCTGTGAAACGATATGAGCGATAGGAATTTATAATAAAAAAACTCTTTTACACTCACAGCTCCTCTCTTAGTTGACAAAGACTTGCATCATTGGTTCCAACAGAATACCAGCGTCGGAGATAGGTGGGTGACTACCTTCTTCGATATTATGCTGAGTTGGGACCATTTTGTGTGAGTGCACATTAATTATTAGGGTAGTTTTAAGTCTTTTAGTTTCATATTTATTACTCGTACTAATTATTGATGTGACTTATACAAATAAATTAATATTCTATTCTATTCTATTCTATTCATCGTGGGTGCCGGATACATTCAAATTACAAACACAATCAAACCCACAACCAGAAACATTTATCTTGGCGAGAAAACTTGTGTTCCCATCGGGAATTGAACGCAATACTCGCTACTCAGAAGGCAAACACGTTACCAACAACGCCAGCGGTATAACAGTCATCGATCCGGGTCATGAATGCCATACATATGCGCGATCACAGCGAAACAAAGAAAACTACTAATTTTGAATCAATTTCTTTGAAGTCAGTTAAAAATATCATACATTTTTGTCATACCTGAAGAGCATAGATCTTCAAAAGCCGTTTAGTAATGGCCGTCCGCTGCCATGCGTTGCGAGCCACAGATCACCGACAGTTACTACAAACCTGCGCAAGCGCCGCGGGACGCCTGCGCCCCCCGCGCCCCATCCTTTATTTATATTTATTTACCTTCCCTTCATTCACCGAGGGCCGCCCTTTCGGCCCTTTTTGTCGCAATAGCCCGATACAAATATTGTGAAAGAGTCTGCGGTTTGACTGAATTTATTGTGCCACAATTGGATATGGGTCCGATGACGATTGCATTCTTAAGGATACCTTGTGGCTTTTTTCAGACTCAATTTATGTGAGGTGAAAATTTTAAGGACGTTAACGGTATTTAGCATGATCGTAGGACTAAGCTTAACGTAACTTTATTAGTGTTCCGGGATATTTCATATTTTTTATAAGGTTTCTATCGGATCAACTACATTTTTATTGGTCGGTAGGTGATGATAAAATAAACATCCAATTTTATTTATATAAGAAACGAAAAATTAACAACATTTTTGCTATAAATAATTACTTCGTAGCACGTCTACGAGCACTACGAAGCAATTACCACGACGGTTAATTAAATACGAACGTAATCACTTAAAAGATTCAATACCAATCAAACATCTCACAAGGGTACGGAATACCAACATTTATAAAAGGTGTATCTCCGAAAGACAATGCAAAGATAAATCACCACTTTATTGTTTTGACCGGCCGGAATCCGAACATCTGAAGGCTGTGACGCGTCGACGTTCACGTGCATCGGTTATCTATCATGATAAATGGCGTATTTATTTATCCGACGAGCCTAAATAGCTATGGTAATATTAGCCCTACAACAGCACAAAAGGTAACAAAACACAAAAGTTGAAAAAGGTAAACCGCGCTATTTACAAAGTGGCTAGCGAGGACCACACAGCCACAATCGCGCCGCGCGTGCGACTCGCCCGCTCCACTATAAAAAAATCATTCCCAACATAGATCTTTTTTTCGGTTACAGATCTCGCATTTTGTTGGTGTGATTTGTGACGTTCGGAAATGTTAATGGTGCAGTTTATTGATTTTTTTAGTGATATTTTCGCAAGCTCGTTTCTCATTTTATGTGGCAATTAAAAGCATGCCGATTTTGTGTATCGACGGAAGATGTGGCGTCGTCGGGTGTCGGAGAGCAAAGCGCGAATGTTTGGGTGCGAGGCTCGGCGCGGGCTTTGTTTACGCCACGCCACGGGCGCGCTCGGTGTGTTGACGGACGAAGCGCAGAGCCGCAGTCTTTGACACCGTACCCGGCCTCCGATGTTCGCCTTATTTTTAGATAACCAGCAATTATAGGATACACTGTATTGTTTTGTTATAAATAGTTAACATACACGCATATTTTACTACGGAGAACAAAAGCTCTACAATATAACATTGGACATTGTGTCCTTACAAATCCTCAATATATCAACTCTCAGTGTCTGTAAAACAAGCAATATCCATTTTAAAGACAGTAGACATGTCTTGAAAGGCAAAAAAGCCAACAAAAGTAAAGGAGCAAAGGCGTAAAGCGTGGCGATAGCTAGGGAACTGTCTTGGCCTGAAGCCAGTGCAGCGGAGCATTGAGGATCTTGCGGCATTACAGTATTACTAGAAGAGAAAATGTATTTCTCAGTAACTCAAATGAGACAAACGCATTGCCATTTGCATAACCAACTGCGGGAGAAAAAATATTCTCAAATATATGTCAACCAAGGACTAACACTAAGAATTATACTGTATTGGGAAAGTATACGTTTGTTCACGAAGAATGCACACCGAGTATCAAATAATCAGTAATTATATGCCATAAAATTATGATAAGGCTAGTAAAACTCAATTTCAAGCCACGATAACATTGATAAGTATCTTTATTGATGAGACTCGACGAACCTCCTGAATCTATGCAGTCATTATCGTACCGTAAAAAGCTGCGATTGCATCAACTCGTTCTTCGGATCATTAAAGAGTGTGGAAGTTGTTAGGTACACGCTATTAGCCGAGTTTACATATGCACACATGTGCTACTTTAGGGCACATCTAATTGAATGTAGGCGCGGCGGCTGCGGCGGGCCTAACCTAATTTACATTAATGCAAACGAGGAGCATTGTTCAGGTGTGAAACGCCAGTGTCAACACGAGGCCTCTACTCAAATAGTTTATTAGCTCCACCCAGCGCTGTTCTGGCCGACAGACCTTTGTAACACTGACAGCCCTCTAAAAGACACGCATACTTAACGCTTAAATATGACTATTCAAGACGTCGCACCATACATACGGACATGTCTAAATAAAGTGTCCACACCACATACACACTTTTGTTAAATATTTCTTAGGTGCGGACGGAGTACGTTTCTTACTAGTCTTTTCTATATAAACATAAACGCTTTCACACTCACAGCCCCACACTGAGTTCAAATACTTGTGTTGGTGCTAGAAACATCCCACATACATACATTTTTATAAGTACTATGGCATAACTATTTATGGTCATATAGGTATGCGCGAACTAAATTGCTAATTTATCTATTTGATGTCAATACGATATGTAGGTACAGCGACAAAGTGACGATTTCACAAAATGCATTAACGTTTTACGAGACCTTTACCTGCTTTATAGTACTGTTTAAGAGGCGATTTAACGCCTATAAATGTATTTGATTGTGCGACAAATTGTGACAGAATCACGTCAGGTCTTTGACCGGGATACTTGTGCTATTACGTATTCTGTGACCGGGGTTGCGGTCTGAAACACAAGAAGATCTCCGTGGTCACAAGCTGGGGCAGTTGGTATCGGCCATCTAGGTCGGCACGGCGTGAAATGAACAGTCCTTTGTGGTCAGCTAATTTTAATTATGAAGGCTTTTGGTATCTCAATTTCTACTATAAACTAGATATAGGTACTTGTATCATGAGCGATATTATTGAAAAAACATACGTCACTTACATGATGCTAACATATAATTATTATATTCTTAGTGCTAACCGTTTCTTCCGACGTGTAATCTGTACCTAGATTTGATTTTCTATTGTAGCAAAACTTTCCCATTTACTCTGAGCATTCATTCCATATTTTGTGAAAATCTAAATAAAATTGCGCGACGATAATAACATGTGTAGATTTTTTTTCAATTTGCCACAAACGACATAATTTTTTTTCAATGCAGCGTGAATTAAATGCGACGGTAAAAGATTGCATAAAATGACGTCACGAGACAATGGTCGATCATAAATTAAAGTGACAATCTGCCACATCGGAAATTAATCTCCCGATGTCGAGTGTCATGTATATCGCAGTTTGTCGTCCGTAATAACATATAAAAAATTACCGATTGAGACCTCGCAAGAAGGTAAAGTGCATTTTTGTGTCGAGTCAATTCGCAAGTGTGTGCGAATGTGTGGTGTTTGTATCGTAACCATCCTGTATAACACTCGTTTATGAATCATTCTTTGTCTCTGCGAATTACAATCGCAAATTAAGCTGGTCCTATGAATGAGTTGCGAAAATATACTTTGTTACTACTGTCACTTTCACTGTCTATCGCTATCCGATCGGAGATATTATTATGCAATTATAATAAACACAATGGACTCGTGAACTCTGATGCTGACTCTGCATACGAAACATTTAATGTTATTTTGCCGTATAATTCAGCTTTTGTAGCGTCAAGGATGCTCGTTTACAACTGTAGTGGAACCCACAGTGGGCGATGATCGTGATTCAATTGTTTACATTATTACTATCATAATTCGTGTCCATCCATATGGATCGTTTATGTTGTTAACTTTGAGATTTTATCAAGAGTCTGAATTAAAAATGTGACTAATATTGTTTTAAAAAGAAAATTTACATTCTGTTAGAAGGTTAGGATTCTTTTTCTTATAGTTGACCTAAAATGACCTTGCATGCATGAATTTAGAATCAGGAAATTGTTATAACGCTGAAAAATTAGTTAATTTTAATCTGGTCTAGTTGACTACATCCTGATTTAAAACTGTTAAGAGGATATAAATTGACACTAGATAAGTTGTCTATCTATATAAGAACAAATTTATTACCGCATAGTCAAAAGTAATAGCTTCTAGATGTAAGTGTGCCTACGCAGGTATCTGCCGTTTCTACGTAGACGACCGTGAACACTCATAGCTCAAGCCAAGCGCCACGCGGTCGAGTTCAAGGGAAATGCTTAGAATTGCTTGTTCCGACCGCTTACCGACTCATAATTTGATAAATATCGCGCCTGCTGCCCTTTAAGATAAACGTGTTGCTCAACAATAAACACAAATCCTCTGTACATCGTTCCGCTTACAATGTTTCATCGGTTTCCGCTACGTTTCACCTGCTCCGAGTTTCAGGAACGTTCCCCTCTGTTGTTCGTCCTACATTCCAGCTCATTTGTATTTATGTGTGTTCAGGTGTTAGGTAAATTATGCTTCCCGAATTTTTGCATTTTAATCACCGGCACACAGAACTCGTTCGGGAATTTTAATGAGAAAACGAACGAGTAAATTCAATTATCAATTTACATTTTTAAGTACGCTTGTTGTTAAAAGCGCCAATAGCATGTAATTGGTTTTGGTTTATGGGCTTATTGTTTATATGGGAAAGCATCGATGCGTGCATTCGTATGTTCGGTAGTTTATGATCCGCCACCGAGCAAAAGAATGTTGCGAACAATTGTTGCGCATACGCCTGGCGGTGTCTCAACCTATCGATGCATTTCCCGTTTGTTTACTAACTGTGAAAAGTACTGTAACGGCTCTGCAAGAACATAACTGCCGCTGAAACATTAAACATTACATGCATGCTAAACTGGAAACAATGTGTCGTAAAGAATTCCTTATCACATTTCTATCAGTTTAGGCATTCGCTGTACTCATAGTAGGTTAAACGATTCGTTTTCATTATACATAATATCTGGAGCAATTGGCTTTGCATAATTTCAAATTGCCATATTTTAAATTTAAATTCCGCAGTTGTATTCATCTCTATAAAATTTACATTGAATGTCTTGATATCGAATTACGCGTTTGACATAAGGCTAATTTACAGACTACCGCGCAATAGGAATGCATTTGTATTGTAGCTCTGGTAGTATTTATAGGGCCGCGGTTACGGTCGGCGTTCGGCCCATGTGAAGCCTCAACCGCGTACGATTTGTTCTCACGCAGCTTGTTTTTCCATCTCACTCTTACTTCCACTTGGATCTATTCGTATCTCTCTTATCTTGGTATACCAACCAGTTATTGCTTTTCGACATACATTATTTACTTGGTGCCTTATATTTCTAAGTACTATGTTTCACTTAAAGTTACAGTGTATAGTTTCAAATGTATCTTGAAATGATGCTTACCATTTCAATTTACTGCGGTCGGATGCAAATAAATTGCGTCTTCGAATTTTGAAGCAAAAACATCGGAAAAATTAGGCGTTGAAATCTAAACATAGCCCGATTCGATAAACATCTTAACGCTACCTTGGTTGTCGTCGGTCGGATACGCGATTGAAACGCAATACTTTATAGGCAGTTTAGTTTTTTCTCGATGTAATGTAGCCTTATTCAGGTAAGCGGAGCCGATGTTATTTGGTCTAGCGACGATTGTCCTCGACAGAACAATGCTCGGAGTCGGTCGCGATTAATAAACTAATGGGTTTAATTGCTACCCTGAGGCGCCCGTGGTCGCTGCCGTGGTCACGTCATTATTTTGACTATGAGCGATCGGCTCGTGCCTCTGATAAGGCACACTCTTTACAACCGTAATTGTTTTATTGTTACTCAAGCTGTCGCATGAAAGTTCAACATCCGTCCGCAATCATTGAAACATGCACGCGCGGAAATAGAAATTATACTCAGCTCTTGTTCCAAATTCAATCTGCCAAGTCCTAACTAACAAGCATCGGTAGATGATATCATCGAACTTCACTTGTTGAGGAAAGAGATAAATCACACGATTATACTTTAGTTCATTGGCATATTATATTTTAAATGTTATATTATGATACTGTACGTAATGCTCGCCAATGAGATTTAAATATAAGGTTATTGGTCATTGTTTTAATACAACTGCCGGCGCACCGGTCATAACTATTAAAATGCCCTGAAATGCATTCTGCGATATCTCCGAAGCGCGGAGTATTGTACGATGCGGTTGAGGTTTGTGTACCTGTGTCTACTTCATGTAAGTACTTGTATTAATAATAATTAGCACTTGACTAATGCGAGAGACAGCTGATATAAAGAATGTATGGATATCTGGCCAAAAAACACCTATATCTATTTAGATTCGCGAAAATGAAAAAAAGGCGGTGTTAATATTGTATAATTTTCCAAAACCTGTGTTTCTTCGAGTTTTAAATATATATATAATGGTGGAATATTTACCGTTAATACTTAAAAAACGTGCATAAGCGTAGGCAAATCATATAAAGTTACAAACGTGATTTTCGCTTTTGCTCCAAAACTACAATAGAAGTTCTAGTAAAGTTTCTACCACTTTTCAAGGGCATGACTTGACTTGGCAAGATTGCGAAGCTAACATTCAAAGAAAAATAATAGATATAGGTGAGATAGCGGCCAAATGCTCACCTGTCTATCTGTCATAAAGAAAAGCGCTAAAACGAACATTCGACACGCATTAACAAGACGGCAATAATTATTTGCTTATTATATTTGCCTCTTGTAGTTTTCTCTTGTATTGAATCCATTAATTTTGTGATTGTAGAAGTAAAAAGTACTGTATGGTTACGACACAGGTATGTAGGTTATTTATAGATCTTTGTTTAGTATCTATTTATTTTATTTTTATTATTTATTTATATATTCAAACTTTCAGGGTGTGCATTACAGGCATTCCCAATTGACCCACCCCAGTCCTTAACTAAACAAAGTTTATGAATTTAAATATACTTTATTAAATCAAACAATCACATAATTACATTTTCTATAAGTTGGGCAAACACCTCTCCAAAAACACTTTTGTCGTTCCGTATTGTATAATATGGAAGACTCTCCACACCTTTATACTGTTTTACTTCAAGGCAATATTTTATAATTACCTTATTAGTATGTCTGTTAAAGTTTTACATAACCAGACTTAATCACACATTGTAAATGCAACGCAACACGATGGCATTTCGCAGTGTTGTTGGGAAATACCGCAAAATCATTCACATGTTCCATTGTGTTTTCAAAGTCTAGTATTTCAATAACTATTGATGGTTTATAACATGCATAAAATTAAATGGCACATCTAAGCTAACATTGATTGTCTCTCGTGGCTAAGACAAATGTTTGAGCTTGAGTATGTGCTAAACTTACGTAAGAATAAATATTATGTAAACTTATTAGTAATATAAGAAACTTATGTCAATATGCAAGTATTTCTAACGAAGTACAGCTAAAATAAAGGAAACAGTCATTAAACTGCCTGTAAACTTTGTTGGGTGAGTGTTCGCTTTCTAAGCAGGGGTGATTCCCAGCAGAAACGCATGTTTTCACCCCATGAAAAATGTCTAGTTCAAATGTGTTGCGAATGTGTGTGTGATGTAAATGTTTTCGGCACCCACTACAAGTCATTGAACTTAGTGTGGGGCTGTCAGTGTGAAAGCCGCGTACATACATAATCACAACCAATCATAATCAAGTTAATACTACCAGGTCTACGATATTACCTTGGAAGCGTTACGTCAAAGTGTACAACCACGATGCAAGTCTTTGAACTTAGTTTGGGGCTGTGAGTGTGAATTCACAAACATAAAAAACCAAGTAACCCCTGATATCTGAGGTGAGATGTGCCTCTTAATAGAATAAACATTTGAGTCGCATGTAAGCTTAACTTTAATCACACCTCCGTGAATCAAATCGCAATTGACATTCGACTCAAAATATTTAAAAGGGCGTGTCCGTATTAATTTTAAAATCGCAGAGTTATCTCAGTCGGTTTGTAAGCAGTGTTTGGTGGTAATAAATTATCGTGTCGGAACACAAAAGATGGCATTGTAGAGTCGACACGGCGACGGGCGATAGCGATCACACGACGGGACCCGCGCGGCGACTCCCGCTCTCCCTGATCCTTCATGTTGCCATAAACGTATGCTCACTTAGACAGATCTACGTTTTGTATCATTATTTATACTCTCCCAACTGGATTTAAAAATTATTTGCCAGAAGACGAAAAGTAAACTTTAGCCTTACTTACACCATCTAATTTTATCACACAAGAAAACTGTGCAACAGGTTCTCATTGCTTCTTTACATTTCGTAGGACAAAGATGGCCAACGCACTTGAAATTCATTTATTCATTGACATAGATAAATATTCGGTATTGTTCAATATGTGGAGGATGACATTGAATGGCAGATTTAGCGCGGCCGCGACGGAATCGGCAGCGCCACGACATCGGGCGACACGCTCTCGGGTTCGGCGCTCGTCTTTTTATGTCCAATTAATTTAAATAATAGCCGCCACCCAGCCTACCTGAGTTGTGTTGTGAGACTATAATACCAGCACTGTTGAGACCCTTTCCTTGTATCTTCACTCATCGCGGCGTATTGGATATATTTGTGAGGCCCTTGAAATGTCACTTGTATAATTCAAAATATTTCATTCAATTTTCCGGAAGCATACAGTTGTTAACTTTAGCTTATTCAAATTGTATCGATTTATTTATGGATTCTCGTTTCCTCTCAAGTACGTATAAAGATTTAGACTTTAAAATTAGCATGTCTTAAAAGTGAATTGATCGTTTTGAGGTCGTTCATTGTGTGCCTAAAAGGGGACATTTGTCTACCATTATTATTTGGTGCCGGTTTTTTCATGTACCTGCCTACGTGGCGCCTATCTATTCATATTCAAATTGGTATTTCTTGTTGGGTAATTTTTAACATTTATTTACAATTGTGTAATCCGATCACTCAGATGATAAATTAAATGAGGCGGCATAAGTGAGATGAATTGATGCTTTTCGTGCCACAATTGGGCGTCAATGTTGATATTGAGTTCCGATATAAAAATACTGAATACCGATGGATTCTGTCTCGGGGCTTGTAAGAAGGTTTAAAAATAGATAGAATCGCATCTGATCGTTTACTACGCTCTATTAGAATTACTTACAAATAGATTTTATTTTAATTTCAACCGAAGGTCGAATCTTTTTAACCGACTTCAGAAATGGAAGAATGTTCTCAATTTGTAGTGAATATCGCTTATTTATTATTTTGATAGGTAGTTTTGTTAGGTAGATCATGCAATGATATTTTTTGTTTAATTGAATTGAGATCTAATTAAGAGTTTCGTAGATAGTAGCGATGCTACTTAGATTTTGTTAAATATTATGCAAAAATTATAATTCCTTAAAACATTTCAACTTCAGAACCGCAAAATTGATAAATAATTTATGTTTTTGTTGAATCGTTTGTGAGAGCATTTTATGTTACGTATATTGTTAATTTAATACGCGAATTATAAAAACAATTCCCAATTACAAAGTTTCCAAGCTAACAAGCGCGTGAAAAGATCTTTGCAAGGCTGATCGAGTGCTATCTCGAGGCTGCATTTTTGCACTTCAACTGCGCGCTGCCAGGGCCCAGGGGCCTTATTCATTAGCGCAGTGTTCCTCCCACCACCGGCGGTCATTTTACTTTATTTATGGCTTCGAGCCGAGGTGAGACCCCAATTTCGCATGCGTTCGAGTCTCGATAATTATACCCTAGCGATGGCTGAAAAGGGATGCCATTTTTATTAAACGATTATGAATACATAGCTATAAATTGTCTGTACTTTGTGCCTATTTCTCGGTAAAATGTTATAATTATGAATATTCGTTTTATTTTTAAAGCATTAGCCATGCTAGCCAAATAAGTAGAGTTTTAAAGTAGTAAATTCCAATCCCCGCCTCAAGCGATATGTTTCCTTTCTGAAGTTACTGCTCTAAATATGTTAGTAGTTATATAAAATTCCCATACATCGTAGGCAATTGTTCCGCTAATTCCTATCAAAAGACTGAACATGAACTTCAAAATTTAATGTACTATACAATATCATTGGTTGAGAGTATGTCATTTATTGACAAGACACATAGTGAATGATTTTAACAAATAGTAATACATGAAATAATAATTATTTTATGCTCTCACTATTTTCCATTTTTATTTCCTATGTTATGTTATTAATAAATAACGAGATAGTTTATTTTTGATAACAAATAGTTGTGTGCTCACACGGCGCTTGTGCATGTAATAGCCAGATAATTTATACGCGCCATTTTTTACTGCTTGTTTAATGTCTCAGCTTTGCTGGAATCGCTAGTAATCGTTTATCGCCGCGCAAGTATATTAAAACGATCTATTTATCGTAGAAGGCTCCGGCATGCAAAATTGCAAACTGTATAATGTGTTAGAAATGTAGAGGCAACATTTAATGCGCAGGCTTTAATCCGCTCATAAATAATTAGGGCGCTTAAGTGAATTAGACATAAAACCTGTTCAGTGTTTTTGCCCCGGAGTATAATTTATCGGGCGAGCATCAAAGGTAGAGCATAAGGTCGAAGGATGTGGTGGCAAAAAGCTCTCTCGTGTCCGCGATGTCGAGATAACATTAAACTGAGCATTTGTTATCCTTATCTCGTGTTCGACCGTGGCTAATGTGGCTGCAGGCTGATACACCCGATCGATTTATGTCGCCTGGCACCCACGACAAATTGATAATTAATTTACAGAGGACGCCTTTGATGGCGCCGAATTATTTTGCGAAGTATTTAAATGTTGGTAAACATTAAAATACTTCAGCATTTAACTGGTTGAAAAGGATTCGCGTGATAGCGGCAGGCGCGGCGCAGGTTCCTCAAGAACAATGGCTCCTGACTGATGGTCGGCTGTGGGGAGCATTGTTCCCAGATAAGCGGCATAAATAATCGGCTCTACCACTTGATGGACTACCTCGTGGAACGTTTGAGTTGAGAGTATATGTATTTGATAACTTTAGAAACGGCCTATTCTGGGATTTCCTAAATATTTCTTCGGTATCAATACCATGATAATTGAACAAAAGCTTCAGCGTAATTAATGTACTAGAATTTAGGTAGTTGGTAGTGTTAGTGTTGTGGGTTATATACAATACAATACAATGCAATACAAAATTCTTTATTGTACACCAAAAAAAAAACAAAAAGATACAAACTTAAAACTACGAAATTAATATTATAAGGCATATACTTTATGGTTAATTGGCCTGTATAAATAGTATTGTTGTTGCTTGTTCAATTTCAACTCAAGTTATGTTACAATTAAATTGTTTTAGGCATCATACTAATTACAACTATATATAAGCCAAAACTATACGTTTCTGTGTCCTTCTATTATATCTGCATGTTTTCTTCTGCAAAAATGCTGAAGCGTTCTTAATAAAATTTGGTAGATATTTAGTTTACTTTGAGGCAGTGAGAAGGAAAAGGGTACTTTTTTCCTGGCTTATCAACATTATCATCTGTATTAAACGAGGACGAAGCTGCAGGTCACAGCTAGTTCTATATAACTCAAACTTAAGTACGCAATAAAATCAATCACTTTATTGTTTCAATATAAATACCTATCAAAATAAAAGTGACGTTAAATCCGTGTTTGGAATGCGTAATCAATAAAATATTCGCTCTCACGCCCTCGCGCGACTCACAAAGACCCATCTAATGGACGCCCATTGATAAAAACAGTTACTACCACAAAATAAATAACAACACGCGACTCAAGACGAACATTATCTACCTCTTTATGATAAACTAATCGAGATCCTGGACACTTTTCTCTGGAAAATAAAACAACGATTCCCATGCGTCATCCTAATTTTTTAAAGGTTGACAAGAGAGCTACGATCGATTGCCGCTAAATTCTTTAAGAGAAGCGATGCGGAAGAAACTGCAATGTTATAGTCCTGTGTCAAGCTGTCTCATCAATAAATCGTCGATTGTTTCCATATGTGTTACTACGGTCAAACCGATATAACGTAAATCTCTACCAACTTAAGTTTGCGGATTTACACACCGTTTCATGATAGAATATCTTTTAAATTTGGTTTAAAATTGACCAACCTATCGTTTGAAACCAAACAGCATCAAGTTTCCAGAAATCGCCATCTCGTCAGATAAATTTGTCAAATTACGGAAGACATCGTTTTTTGATGAAGGCACCAAAACAATCTAAAAGTTTGGAGCTTTTGTGTAATATGACACTGACCGCAAACGCGAGGCTGGCGCGACGCGCAGCGAAACGCCCTTATTGTACTTACAAATACCTGCGTATGTGGACTACCTCGCTGAGACTAAAAGCTATGCGTTGATAGCACTACAAAACGACAGAAAAAATGTCTTATCGACGACTCACGACACAGTAGTCGTTTCACACTGATTATGTTTAAAATAAGACGACATGTGTCATAAAAATATGCATGTCGAGCGACACGTTGCCCCACAATGCGCTCGTAAGCGCCGCTCTAATCCCCTAAAACAATGCTAATGGATCTACGTGAAGTCTGCCGCCTCGAGTCCTGTCAACGCATTATACATCCCACACCGATCGACTTTACGCTCCGCTCGCCACCAATAAACTTGACACTAAATTAGAATTTTTATTCCTTTTCTGGCCGAAAGCACAAAATTATAAATAAATATTTTATTAGACTTGTTCACTGGACGCATTTTAGTGTGAGCGATGAACACGGGTTCACGTCAAAACATCTTTATCGGGTTATTTGTCTTATAAAATATTATCAAGAGGCTCCTCGGGACCGTCAGCAAAAGAAGAGGTTGCAGCGATCGGTGTACGACTGTTTGCTTTACTCCCACGCGAAGTGATCATTCCGAGTTAGGGCCGGGGATAAACAATGAATGCGGCGATTGCTCGTCAATGTTACAAAGAAGGTTTATTTTTCTCAAAGAAGAGATCTCGAAGAGAATAGGTTGTTAGGTGTCAATGATTGTAGCCGACCGTACCGACGGGGATTACTGAGCGAGCTACGCGCATTCGACTGGATCTAATGCGAGGTGACGCAGCATTGGAATTGTGAACTTCTGATGCTGATAAATCAATATCTTGTCCGATATCTTAATAAGTTTTGGTATCATAAATATGGTTCCGCATTTTGATAAATTATAAAAAAAAAATTAATAGAGCACATGTTCTATCAGCGATAGTCAAAGCGGTCGGCGGCAGATTGCTAAGTAAAAGCTCCAACCGGTTGCATCGGAAGGGGCGGGCATCGCCTCCCGCAATCACGTACTTGTCGCGTTTTCATCACCTGCTCGCTAAAAGTGACGTAATTACGGATGCAAATCGATCAAGAGCAGTTATCGGCTCGACGAGGGTTGACGCTGTAAATTAGCACGATACGCTGGTTAACGTTTATAGCCTTCCGCGATTTAGCAAAAATGGTAATTGCAAGATACGCAGCGCGCGCCCCGGCCGCTCCACTCCTCTGGGCGGTTCGTTGTCGCCTCATAATGGTCTTTCTATACAGGAAAATAGCCTCTCAAAACGTAATTATGTTAACGTGAAATGTTAACGCGCGTTGAACACTTTACATACTTTTTATCGGAAACCGGTAGAGAGCGAGTGAGCCTTGTTATTGCAGTCGCGTCAGAGAAATAAGTCTGGGAAATGTTACGGTAAGAGACAAAGGATAACAATACGAAGTTGATCGATGTCGGAAGCGTGGATTCCATCCCTCATTCGGATGACTTGCAACTAGTGAACATGCTCTCATTGACTCCGCCATTGACCCCGCGTCAACCGACGTTAGTAATCACAATAATATAAATAATGGATTTACATCTATCCCGAGGGTATCGCAACTCGGCTACTATTCTCTAATACAAATCTCAGAAGTTATAGACCAGCCCCTTGGGTGTAGACTACAATTGGGACAACTCGTGAATGAGTTGGCTATGGTTATTGATACACAATATTATGTTTTGTCCACGTTTCAAAAGTGTCAAAGAATCCATCAATTTGTGAATACTTCACAAAAATGTTAGCGTTTGCATACCTTATTTTCCCTACAATTATTTAGTCCGAGCTGGTATGTTGACGCAACATTCAGGTGTTTTTTCAAACAAACTTCATTATACAGCAAGGGGACACTTGCTCCAGTTGAGTGAATGAAGTGTAACGTTTCATTAACAGAGGTCTGTGGCCCAAGCAAACACCGCACATCGGTGTCTTGTTTCAAAAGTTTTTTTCTTCGACCAAGTGAAAGGCGCCCGCGTCTCCTTAAAAGCCTTGTAGACGTATTCGTTAGCGTGCCTTTACATATGAAATATAGCACTCAATGGGAAAAAATACACTTTGAAGAGTGCAGGGGAGTCTACTGACCTTAAGTAGTTGTTTTATAAGTAATTATGTTTATACCGCGAACTTAGAAAAAATATCGAATATAATCACTTCTCTAGAATAATGTCCAGGTAGATGTGCTCGGTTATACATAAACAGTCACACTCAAAACGAATGTAAATAGAATTCTGTGATTTATGAAACTCGTAAATACCCAATTATTGTAAAACAGATGTGTAGGAATTATAACTAGAACTATTTTTAGACAATCCCGAAAATATTAACACCACCTTTCAAAACAAGTTTACTAATAGCCGTTCGTCATACTCGCAAATGTAGGAGGTACGTGTAGTTATTTCAACATGGTGCATAATAATTCATGCGTTAATTATACAGGAATATGAGTTAGTGGATAGATACGAAGGAAAATAGTACGGTGGCGCGGCATCCTGTGGAACGACGACAGCAGCATTAAGACAACAAAGGCCGATATTTTTCGTGGACAAACAGTAAAGGGCTTTGAACATACACAGACGCAGGTGATGCACCTACACGATGCATATTAATGACGTGTTCGACAACTAGTCTGACACTGGGAATTACGGTCGGTAAATATTTGGACGGTTTTCTAAGCGGACGGTAATTGAAAAGTAGCGGGATTAAATAGATTTCGCTTTGACGATCAATTCACTTGAAAATTATTCAAACAAACTAGGCACGATGACGCACATACTCGAAATCATTAGTCGTGAAGATATGCGGGAGGAGCTAATGAATCACACTCACGACCTGCGGCGTTGGTCGGAGCTATTTGAATGGACGTCAGAGGGACATTATTACGAGGTCCCTCCCAGTCCAACCCTATCATCCACCAATACGAAAAAATATACCATTACAATAAAAAAGGTGTTAGGTATTCCCAACGTTCAAATATTATGCCGCCTAATTTATACTTTGCACCGCCGAAAATGTTGTTTAGCTTTGACTCAACCACACGTTTTTGGAACGCATCATTTTTGCAGGTACCAAAGCGCGATGGGAACAAGGCATGCTATAAAATCAAGTATTAAGTGATCTTATTTTAGTTTATGAGGCCTTTTTTGAAGTTACAGCTGTTCGTTGGTCTAAACAGATCATCATTTTGAGCAAAGTATACCCGTAAATTTTGATATTGTCACATTTGAAATCATACAATGTCCTTGTTCAATATAATACGAGCCATAAAATCATCGATTATCGTTCGTATCTTTTCGACGGCGGTTTGTGTATCGGTTTTAAATTTAAATAATTATACCTAAAGTACAAAATCGATTTGAGACACCGGTACAGGTATTTTGCTTACACCCACTCTTAACACATGACGCGTTCCTAGCGTTTGGTTGAGAGTTGTGGGTTCGCGGTAACAAAACGAACGGTCGGCATTACAAAAAATGCCCTTAAACTATTTGTTGTGGTTTCCAGAAAAAAAAAAACAAAAAACGGGACATTAAAAACCAGTCAGTATTGGTCGGTTCTTTTCTACTCCAGAGGCCAAGTAAAAAACCATGTGTTAAGAATGTAAAGAGCCATTTAATTAGCCTAATATATTGTTAAAGGTAGAAGTAGTAGAGGGCAGTAATAAATTGGCGGTCAGCTTGAGATGCAATAAGGTGAATGGAAACTATTGACAACGTGGGCTTAGGAAATTAATAGAGTAAAATTGTGTGCTTCAACTTATCATATGCGTAATACTTAACTGAAATATGTTTTGGAAACTGTTCTGAGCGCACGCTTGCTCTCTTAAGTTACGTTACAGCAGATCGGTTTCAGTGCGATGATCCTTACAATTTTTATTCTTTTTCGTCGAGTTCCATCGGGCGGCCTTCATTATGCGTCCGCAAGTGCTCGCCACTGGTTCAGGTAGCTCGGCGTTTCGCTCAAACTTGACCTTAGTAGGTATTCGATACGCTTGTTACATTTTTTGTTAATCAATTTAATTGAATATGAGCTTTTGATGTGGTGTAATTTGATAATTTGCGAATATGAATTTACGTAAATCGACTTCTTGACAAAAACTTGTTTAATGTTCGAGTCGCATTGGGCCCAGTTTACATTACTGACGTCGTCGGATGCATGCCAGGGCGATGATAATCTCGATATTAGGCCACGTAGGTCCGGGGAGGCGAGGTGTCGGAGGCAGGGCGACCCGCTGCGTTCGAGCATTGTGAGCGACAGCTTGTTTACTAAAAATATGCATAATGAATCTATAATAACCTGCCATGTAGCCCAACGACTCTCCATACCTGTAAATGGGTTATTATCTATTGAAATACGATCGGATAAAATCAATAGTCTATGACACTCCCTGCCAAGAAATTGACACTTGGTGTAATATTGTCCGGTACATAAGACCGCGTCATTGTTTTATTAAATAAATGGTTTGAAGTTTCTTTTTATGAATCCACAATATTTTAGTTGGGGAAGAGCTATTCTGATGGTGCGAGATACTTAATTGCGCCACCGATGTGTTCCCACGTTTAAATGCAGGCAGTGTTTGAACAAGCATTTAGCATTCGATTGTTTTAGTGCGGACCGAGACGTCTGCAGAGAAGCAAACATTGAGCTTCCTGACCGACCCTGCTCCCCGCGGACCCTGCAGTATCACGTCTCACGTCCCCACTTCGATCCAACATGCGGTTGCCTATAACTTGATGTTCTATCGCTTTCTGTATATTGACGCAGTATATTTAGTTACGCATATTTAAAGCGTTTACAATATTACGCGTTACAGCATTAAACATGTCACAGTTCTTGCAACTCTTTATTAGGCGGTTGGAACGTTCGAAGAAATAATTATATACGGTGCTCTAAAGTATCTGTGGAGTTGAATGTGAGCGAATAGTCGCCAAGCGGGGCGCCCGTCCAGTACCAGAGTCTCGATTCGTTACGTCAATCTCAAGTTTTTTCATGAAATCTGCATAGAGCCGGTAAAGAAACCGTATAGAGTGAGTTGACACCAAGCGGTACAAAGCCGTCACGCTGCGTGCGGCTCATTGTCCACATTTCTTTATAAATATTTTGACATTTCCTTTATTTGTCCCGCGGAGTTATTTCACAAACAAAATTGTGTCGATCCTTTTGTACGGTCTGTTTTAATTTGAATTATTCTTTGATGACAAAACGGCCGACATCCTGCGTGGTCCTTAGGGCGGCAACGTTTATCAATTTGTTAGCACATCTATTGGTATTTCTTTAGTGGGTAAACAAAGAGGTTCGCATAGCATGCCTCATGTTAAGAGTGCCGATATTGTTTCTTTGTTCGTCATGTTTATAGACTTAACAGCGAAGATTGTAAATACCGTTGCAAGCATTAATTATCATAATATTTGATCTTTAAAATTAGCGTGCAGGTCCTAATTAATTTGTTCTAAAACATACAGTTATGTTTGTCACTCTGTCAATAGATGACATTGGAAAATCCAAGCAAGTCATAAAGAAATCAACTACCGTTTTTTTAAGAATGATTAAAATTACAATAGTGTCTCAAGATTGGTACTTAATTGAAATAACCATTTACCATTATGCCTAATGAGTAATTTAAATTTGACCTTAACTGATAAGTAGAGATTTCCAAGATGTGCGTAACAATTTATCCTCGTAATTTCCAGAGATGCAAAGAAAAGCTGAACACGCTCGCGATCAGCGTGATGAACCAGTGGCCGGGAGTCCGGCTGCGAGTGATCGAGGGCTGGGACGAAGAGAACTCTCACTTGGAGAACTCTCTCCACTACGAGGGTCGGGCAGTGGACCTGACGACGAGTGACCGAGACAGGAGCAAATATGGCATGCTGGCGAGACTGGCCGTCGAAGCGGGCTTCGACTGGGTCTTCTATGAAAGCCGCTCCTATATTCACTGTTCTGTTAAAACAGGTAATATTATGCTTTTTTATTTTAATGTAGATAAAAACATGTTTTGTTAAGCTACGAGTATGGTTGTTACTACTATCAGATTCTATAACTACCGCGTTAAAGAATGGATGGATTTTTTAAATCAGCGCATTCAGTTTTATTTGTTTTTATTTTATATTCAAATAGAGAAATACAAATTTCCATATCATTACAACAGGTTTTTCTTCGCAAAAAATGTTAAATATGTCATACAAATACAGCAGGAGATTCTACAACATATAAAACACCAGCATATAAAATTCGTTTAAAAATTCTCATGAAATGAAACTGCTCGTTAAAGAGCAGGAAATAAAATAATAATCAAGAGCTGGGTATTAAATTAATAAAACAAAAACGGTTACTGAAGTCGAGCGCGCTATCTCGTAGCGCGTCCGAACGCGTTGAAGTCTTTTGTACGGCATACTGTCGCGCTCTCTGTCACTGTTATAGTTATATCTTCGTTCCATAAACAAGTGATTTTCGTGTTTGTTTTTACAAATTGAAACATTATTAGTTATATAAAATTAAACAACAACTCGGCCAGTCAATGACAAGATCGTGATGAAACGATGGCGGAAAAATCCTCACGTCACTGTCTGACTAACATGGGTACATAACTGTACTTTGAACACGAAGATTATGGGACGGCCAAATATATAGTTGAACTTTACAAGAAGAATGCACCTCAGACAGCTTCCCGCGCCCGCGCCCCGGCGGTGTCGATCAAACGGACGAACGAGCCTCTTGTTACCATCCCTCTCTTTCCCGCACCTGGCGAAAACTACGCCGATCTCTTTCTTGAGAGACCGCATCGCAGCCAATCCCCCACTTCTATAATTACACCGATGATTCAATGGCTACTTATATCTATATATGTGTATACGCATAACGATGAGAGAACCGTACATTTATATGTATGCGTGTTCTTTTAGATATTATGGAGGCATTCCGGCGTGTTCGCGAAGTTTCAATTAATTTTGCAGGTAGCTCTTAAGGTATTTTTTAATCTAGGTATTCTTATTATATCTAATAATATTACTTAGATTAAATGTTACCAAATATTTCCTTCTTGTTTTCGTACCTACATGCTCAGTCTTCTTCTAATTTCAAAGTTTGTAGTAACTACACATATCAAATTATAAACGTTTACACAGAAAAGCTCGAACAGGTTCAATGGTGTGTATTGGTATACCAGCATTTGCTTTCTTACAATTTAACAAAAATAAGATTTTACAATTCAAATGCTGAACTTCATAACAGGAAGCTAGTGCGTAAAGTTAGTAGTAGAACCTACTACATTCCTCTGCCACATTAAAATTCTAGATGCGATTCTCGCTCGCGGCTTTAGTTTTAATAAAAAGTAGTAATTGAAAAGTAATTATGTCGTAAATGTTAAAGAGTTCTTGTTTGAATCATCTTATTTAGTCTTTAGTATGTTATTGCACTACCACAACGAAAAAAGCAAAATCTTGCCTCACCTCACAATTTAAAAAAATACTTTATATATTTACATAACTGCGCCTAGAATGTATTTGTTTTTTGTAGATGCTATATACATATACCTAAGTATGCATATGTATATTTAAATATATTAGAATGTGTTGCCCGTTGCGCATATTAAATTAGACAATAAACAATATTTCAATTTAAAATATGTAAGTATCTCACCAACAACATACAATTGAAAACAAGCGTAAGTCAGTGTATTTTGTCGCAAAGCTCTTTGTGTGTTTGCCTAATTAAATATTGGTAAATTATTTATAAGAGATACGTAATTTGTACTATATATCACATTTTGAGCAAATCATAATAAATGTGGAATATCTTCTACTAGCCGTGACTCGCAGCATCACTCGCGTTTATTTAGTTAAAAAGTAGCCTATGTGTGAATCCTAGGTATAAGCTATGTACATTCCAAGTTTCATCCAAATCCGTTCTGCCGTTGCAGCGTGAAGAGGGCACACACATACTTACACACTTACACGCAAACTTTCGGATTTATAATATTAGTAGGATTGCTTGATTTTATTTATTTTAATTTGATAAGAAAAGGGCGGCCAGAAAAAGTTTGAAACGAGTAGTTATTAGTCCCTGTTAAAATATAACAAAGTGCTAGTGATTACAGTTTTTTTTAGAACATATGCTTCAAGGAAATTTGAGTGTCTTTCACGATTACATTCCTCAATTATTCAAATAAAACTTCCTGCTGCAAAATGAATAGTAATTTGACACATACTACCCTGACACATACTATTTTCCTTGGGGAGAAAACTTGTGTTTGAAACCGACACCACTGCTTAGAATGCGAACGTTCACCCAACTGAGACAAAGGGGCAGTTCATCGTAACTTTCCATCAGGTGGTCAAACGTTTTTCTATCTTGAATAAAAAAACATATAATTTTATATTTAAAATATTAGTAAGATACCTTTTATATCTCTCGTAACAAATAAAATCGGTCCAAGAACCAGAATGGGCAGTCATTGTTTCAAAATCCTCCACTGGGGATCCTCCGAGATCGGTCGCAGGATGGTCGCAGGCAATTTGTTCCGATGTTTATTCATTTATTCCGGTGTTTTGTACGATCGGGCTCTTTTAGTATTAATTTGGAGCTTATAAATAATTAATGGAGCTTGTGTAGGTATGTGACCGTGCCCCGGTCGCGGTCAAGGCCCCGTACAGCACGACTGCTGTGCTCCTTGTACTACTTGCGTACTCATATTTCACCATGATTGCGACTTTCTTCTTATTTCTCCTACTTTTAAAAATTTAAGTTGGGTGGGCGTTCGCCTTCTAAGTTCGATTCACGGTGGGAACACAAGTTTTCTGCCCAAGGATAATTTAGTGTTTAGTGTTTAATGGTTGTGATTGTGTGTGTGATGTGAGTGTTTCCGGCACCCACGATACAAGTCATCGAACTTAATGTGGGGCTGCGAGTGTGAAAGCGTTTATGTTTATATTATGTTTTAAAAGATTCGTTGAATACGTGAATGAGAATACCTTATATAAATTATTCACACATGTTTGTTTGATTATTGACAATCGATCAGCAGAGGCGTCAAATAATCTATGCAAAGCTGCAATAAAAATCAAATATAAAACCGAAATGATTACTTTTGATTTCAGATTCTAAAAGCGTTAAAATCTGACTCATAGATGACAATAGTCTGTTGTTTAAAAGGGGAATGACTCCAAATAACATTTTAGTTGCAAAATCATTTATGAAGTGTTGACAGTCACTAAAAGTGAGGCCTCGATTTCAATTTCGACCTTCCACGTACACGGTCCATCGTGTAAAGGAATATCGTGATAAAATCCACAATGGTATGACATTTTCTAATGCTTTCTGGCGAGCTGCCACTCTTCTATAGTCTAAACCTAAAGTGTAGTTCTAAGTAGTCTACCATGTAGAAAAATATATCGTTAATCACCAATACTAATAAATTTGATTGCATATTCTTGGTCAAGCACCGAGGTAAGTCCTTTAATTTAAACCTAACAATATACTTTTTTACCGTTAAAATAAGATCAGATTTTTTAATATCTAAATTGGATTCTTACTATAAAGAAGGTTATCGATGTCACCAAGTAATAAAATAGAATATAGGTATGCCGAGTTAGATTCCCTACATCGACACAAACTTTCTCCTCAAGTAAAACATTTTAATCTGGTTGTGGTTGTAATTGTTTGTTTCTGATACTGTGTCTGTGAGTGTAAAATCGAGTGTTGGTTTATTATCAAACAATATATTGATATTCGGACCAAATTGGATATAAAATAATCAATTTACTGAACAACTGTTTTACACTTTAAAAACAACTGCTTTACTTTAACTCTCTTATGAACGAGTGTTGATGATGAGCTTTTTACTGACTAAATCTTATAAACAGAATGAAATACTCTTATTTTGTATGAAATCCACTCCTAGTCTTATTGAAACAATGTTTCGCCTTTATTCACTAAACAGTATATTAACGACTAAGGCTCGTAGCTTCCCACGGTCTTGACATTGGATACTGTAGGCAACACCGGTACATGTATGTATGTCTAATATCAATGTAAACATCGTCAAATCATTCAATGATGGTCTATCAGTGAAAGTTGTCAGTGTAAGTTGCGTAATCTTGTGGATTATTAACCTTCACCTGGATTTATACTGGTAAATGTATACTAGCTCGCACTATATTATGATAATAAAACCATACAATAGCGCGAGATCGACTTACACTTGGCCTGTTTCTCATTATACGGCTAATAGAACAGATACTCTTAAAAGTAGCTAAGACAAAGTCAACGTCTAAAATTAGTTGCTTGTTATAAAATTGTTTACAGTAGCATAAACGTTTTTATTTGTCTATAGATATAGATTGATAATATATTAAAATATACACTCTTTATTGTACACCATTTGCTGAAATAGAAATACAATGTGAAAATTAAAATTAAATTGAACATATAAAATATTATGCTGAGTTTTTTATGTTTTGTCACAAATAAATTATTACTATTTCTAAAATGAGCGGTCTTATCGCATAAATCTGCTTTTACTAACTTTCACATTAACAATATTAGTTTTCGCACCGTTTCATTAATTAACAAACAATCACCATTTCCATTCATCAAAACAAGTATTGGGAATTATTGTTAGAGGGTAGGGGTGGATAACAATACCTTTCAAAAATCTTATGAGAGTCGAATCACATTCTAGGCCTAACGTGTTAACCAACATCGACCACATCCTCTTTACTAACATCTGAGATAGTAATTAAACTCTAGCCTATCACACAAAAAAATACTCCTAAAAATACAGGCAAATAAGTTTAGGGTTTAAAATTACAAAATAGCATTGAATACGATTTGGAATATTTCACATACTTAACTCCTACAAAAGAGTTCAACGCGCTCAAAATTCTATACCAGTTTATGTCACTATGAAACATATTAAAAACCATCATAATTTCAAGCTAATTTTTATATAAAGCTAGTGCTAGTGTCAAGTATCGTATTGTCTATAAAGTTAGTTATAGTATTATCAAGAACTCACCTTCAAAGTATAGGTAATTATGATTTATTGAGTATTTTATCTATTCTTAGAGCAAAATAGAACAAATGAACGGTAAAATGCAAATGGTTTCCTACATTACATATTGTTGTACGCCAGACAAGTGTAATACTAAAATATATGGATATGGATAATGGAAAGTATATTTCCGAGAACAGAAACAATGCGATGGGTAGTTAAGGTGGTTTCACATTGGAGAAGCACGCGGTAAATGGGGCGCGACCGCGTGTGACCGGGCAGGTCACGATTTACTGGGACTTGGGACACTTTTCACGCATCTTTGAGAGTTTCGTTTTTAGGAACATAAATACATCGTTATGTTAAAATAGCCATGATATAGCCATTATAGAACTGATTAAATATTCGTACGAATAATTAATGAATCGAACTGAATTGTTTAAAGCACGCCTTACTTTAATTTACGTTTCTTGTTTCTTGTCTACAAAACTCTAGCAGTGAAGCCACTAGAACTTATATTTTACTTAATCTGAAAAGTGAAAATAATGATTTCCATTTTTTGGGAATTTAACGAATAACCTATAATCCAGATCAGGCATAATATTAAGTTGCCTATGAAATTAGAGTCAAACCCTAAAATCTTTTTAGAATAGAAAAACTATAAAATTATTAATTTCTCTAAATTCCTGTTATTGACGATCATATTGCTATTAAAGTAACAGTAAAAAATCGGATGTAACCGAAACTAGCGGAAATCTCGGGAGTGAGCGATGTTGCGTGGTCGAGCGCGCGCGGAGCATGCGGCATGCGTGCGAAAGCCTCCGACATTCGAGACGCCACATCCCGGAAGGCTGTGGTCCCGCGTTCCCACACCCAATGCGGCCCGTTTTCAATTTGTGACGTCGTTGTGCACAGGGGTCAAGAAATCATTATCGCCCGAGCTCAAGTGTGATCCGATCTCGGTTTTATACTGATGAAAATTATAAAACGTCTCTGCATAGCCATCTATTAGTAGTAAAGTTATCAAACTAGACACCAACGTTATAATAACACTCTCATTATCTTCAAGTAAATTGTTTCGGATATAATGTAATACCTACTTAGGTACTTCTTTCCCGTTTTGATACGGAGACTTGTGTTCTTATTTTACTAAATTAAATCTTGTATGAAACGTAACATTATTAGGCAGTATAGGTAAAGGTTAACTTGTCCTGTGATTTCAGTAAGATTTCTTTTAGTACGCAACGTAGTACCAAAGTAAGGAATATTCGAATTTTTCGATCCTATATTCGTACATAGTTGATCGAATCGTCAAATTATTCTAAAAAGTCGTAACTCCAGCCGTCGATATCTTATTAACTTACGACGATACAACTCATAA
Source organism: Lomographa bimaculata (assembly GCA_948107665.1). Lineage (NCBI taxonomy): Eukaryota > Metazoa > Arthropoda > Insecta > Lepidoptera > Geometridae > Lomographa > Lomographa bimaculata. The sequence continues at coordinate 7,619,641 of OX403592.1, forward strand.
AATGCTTGTACATTAGAAAGTCAGTATCGTTTATTTGCTGTTTAAATCATAGCATTCTGAGTGCGGCCGACGCGGACGGTCTTGTCGAGAATTATGAATGGATATTAATTATTCAGCCTCACAAGACTTGTCTGAACGACATAAGTGTGAGTAAATAGATAGAAAACTACGTTGTAACTCCCGCTGTAGCTATTAACTTTATTAATGCTTACAGATGAATATTAAGCGGCGTGTTTATCAAATTCTATATCACTTACATTTCAAGAAGTATAATAAGAAGCGTCATGAATAATCATGTTTTAAATATGATAGAAGTTTATCCATAGGTTTATGTTTGAAAATGTTTTGCAAGGTTGAGAGAGGAACTAGGTATTTCGCCAGACAAAACAAATCTAGCGGTTGCTTATTTATTTTCTCGTTTTAAGATGCGGCTGGGAGCGTTGGTCGGCTGGCAGGCATGATTCATATCATAACTACACACAGTGCTGGACAGTGATATAACTTTTGAGATGTGCTTCATTCTTACAGATACATAAACTTTAGGGTTTGCCGCTATGATGAGAAGTCAAATTCTGGTTCTATAATTTCGACATTAACTATTTTGTTATTTATTTTATTAAAAAGAACACGAGCATACTGTGATAGTAAAGCCCTTTTACCATTTTACACAAAAGCTCTCAAGTTTAAACTAGAATAAAAGTTCACATTTGCGCGATAAGAATAATCGCATTCTTATTCTTAAAAATCTCAAATGCTCATTTGAATTCATAATCAAAATCGTTTATTCTCATGGGCCCCAAAGAGGCACTCATGAAAGTTAATGATGAATCTACTGCCAGATTCGCAAAATAACAGCAATCTTGAGAAGCGCTTGTGCAGTTTGCCTCCATGCATCCTTGTCATTAATGTAGTCAATCGTTTTATAATAGAATGCCAGTTTTATTACCTACTGAAAACTTTCCCAGTGGTAAATCAGTAATAATTTTAGGAATTCTATTGTTAAATATAACCCCATTTGACAATAAAGATTTATTCGTTTTGCTTAATCTAAATGCGCGCACAGCAATTTTATGCTTATATCTAGTATTAAGATTGTGTGCGTCGCTTCTTAATTTATATTTATATTTATCTATATATTTGCGAACATGCACCATGTTTTCGAAGATGTAAAGCGAAGGCATGGTAAGCGATGGCTTACATTTTAGATTATTGTTAATCTGTAGATATGTTTATAGCCCAAGTTGCTCTAAATTTTAAATTATCTTGTCTAACGTTTTCGTACCCAAATTGATGTAGTAAGCCGACTATCAAAAAGCAAGGATTAGCTTGGGCTAATGACAGCTTTGACTGTCTTATAGTTTGTCAGTCACACGGTTCTGAAGGCACCGCGTCCAGACCGTCATATTAGCCGGCTGATAATGTCTCTCGCAACATTAGAGTACCAACCTCTTATACTGCCTCGATATATGCCGCTGTACCCGATGTGCTTCGGCATTTGCATGACCACGCGCCTCGACTAATTGCTATTCCATACGATATAAATCAGATACAGTTCTGCCGATCAGCCGGATCGCGATGACCTTACGTTGGAGCCGGCGATAGCGGGGTTACGCTCAGAATGGGCGTCCGATCGCGGCTTATTTGGGCCTGTTGCTCTTGGAACTTATATTGTATGGTTATGAGAGTAAAGCAATTGAATTCTTCGCGTGATATAATGAATATTGTGTGATAGCGCTTTTTGAGTAGTAATTATACTGACTCAAGATACATTTACCAAAGTTATGTTATATGCGACCAATGGAGCTTTTGATTCAAATTATTGTGTGTAAAGCGGGTTAACTGTTATAACGTCATTTGAATTATATTTAGATTACATTTGACAAACAGTAATTGTTAAGATCTTAGGGAGTACATTTTTGTTTTTGTACTTATAAAATATGTATTAAGTATATTAAAGATAGTTGAGACGCTCGTCATATGTATAGTATCATATATAACGTAGAAATAGAAATTAAATAATAAAAACATAATTAAACACAGTTCTTGAAAAAAAAATTTTTGTAATGATTATTAAAGGCGTGATAATTAGGATGCCCTCCTTTATTAGGTGAGTATGATGAAACGAGCACATTTGCGAGGCTGGTTGCTTGGTGGCGCGGGCGCCGCCTAGCTCTCCCGGTGGTCCTCGCGGGGCGGGGTCTGCGCGGCCACTCGGCGCACCGCGCGGCCTCACGGACCCTGCCCCGCGCCGCGCCTCATCCCCCGCCGCCGCCCCGACCAGCACTGCGCCCGCGACGCTTATCGCCGCATCTTCAGCCTAATGTCACTTACTCTCTTACGTCACTGTAACAGAATTGACCGCTTTTACAACCTTCGCTCCATTAAACTTAATAGAATTTACCTCGTTTTGAGAATCGGGCCGTTTCCTTATGTAATTCTGGGCTAGAGACGATTTATCATAGGCGTCTCGGAATTTTATATTAACCGGATGTATTCACTACGCTGGCAATATTCGGAGCTAAGTATATAAATGACTACTATGATAAATGCGGCCAAAGATGAATCTCCGTTTTGCCCGGCTTATGGCGCAAAAAAAAAGCAAAGGTGCCCGACACCTATTCAACGAGTCGTGTGATGTGTTCAACTGACAACAAACAAATGTTGACAATGAGCGCTTGACTTTGAGCAAAATCTCATTTGTGCGGTTATTGTGTAATGCGATCTTGGGACCCATCGTTTTCAGGCTGCTTGTGAACGGGTCCGTCAGAATTTATCGGTCGGTTTCACAACAAATTAAATTTTAACGAGCTCACGCAAACGGTTTCAAGGGCTTTGCAATAATACCATTTATCTTGTTCATTTACGCATGTAATTGCACCACCCACAGTAATTGAGAGGAAGTACAAAATATTAGCCGGCAAACTGTATACTGTCCTTTTCTACTGTCATAAGTTAAATTCTTCGCTTTCATTTGACCGCCATTATCAAAATTGCATGTATTTAGACATATGACAGTATCTTTCACATAAAATTACATTTTAATTTACTAAAACCACATTTTGTAACTTAGTAAGCTGCACTACCTGTAGGAACTTGTGAACTAATCAAATAAAGTTCTAAACAAATCATCTTTGAAATGTCTTACCTTGCACGTAAATACATTATTTTTTGTAGTCAACGAAGACAGAGATTATACCAGGTACAGTTTAAGAAGGATAAGGATTTAAACAAATACTATTAGATACTAAACAAACAGAGTTTAGCGAATCAGGATTGAGACGAATTTTTAATTTAAATCTTCGTTTTTTGGCGAGCTGACAATGGGTCCATGGGATTCGCAAAAAGGATTGATTTAGTTAATCTATCGCTTAAAAAGTTTTTCGTGAGCTTATTATGTTGGATTTCCGTGAAACCTTTTCTGTGTCAGGCTGTGAAGTATATTATGTTTAGGAGAAGGTACGAACCCGATGTGGAGCGAGAATTGTAAAACGCTTTGCAGCAAAAGGATGGCGAGTTCCTTAGAGGCTACCGATAACCTCGGCCGGCGGAGGCACCTTTCTTTTGTCTCGTATCTTATCCGATTTTAATTACGAGCGTAGAGAAATCTCGTTATTCCTTAAAGGGGTATGACTGCTCCGAGCTAATTTACTATCGTCCCTTGCACGATTTTATGTTCTCAACTTTATTTTATTGCCTTCGAATCTTATGTAGGTACGGCACGCAAGCTCGTTTGATGAATGTTTTTCCCATTTAATATTTTTATAGATGATGCTCCATGTCGAATAACTTTACCTGATGCAGTTTATGACCTATCAATATTGAATTAAATTTCTATTATAATGGTGTTTCCATTAATAGGTTTTTTAGGTTAGGAATTTCATGAATGTTATTAATTATAGGGTTTTATTATTTCAGAATCATCTGTGGGAACCGGCGCTGGGTGCTTTCCGTCTGGTTCTATGGTGTACACAAAGCAAGGATCTCGTGATATCGACTCGGTTCAGAAGGGAGACATGGTGCTTGCAGCTGGTGATGATGGAAAACTGATGTTTTCAGAGGTAATTTTTATAAACATAAAGCATAATTCCGTCTTCATTATATGTTGGTATGCAGTTAAGTATTGTTTCTTTTAACCGCATTTTAACGTAAATAATTCGGGTAACTAAACCTGTTAAAACTTTCAATCAAAACTAATTACATTTATAATATGAAATCTAGCCGTTTTGTCTTAGAATCTAGAAGATATTAAAAAAAAAAAACACCGGCTAATTAAGAATAACCTTTTCGATGGCGGTAGGACATGTATTATTTAAGTGTTAGCACATATCTAAACCTTAAAACTTATACTTATCTAACTAAACTATATTTATACAAAACACCGATGTCCAATTTCATTGCTTTGCTCCTCTTCATCCAATGGATGTCTGAAAGAGATCGTTCTCAACGATAATACCACCTATTGTTACATTTATTTTCTAGATTATTATTCCTTGTCATTTGTTAAGGTATTCTATAAAAAGTCTATCTATCTATCTATGCTCGCATGGCTATCTAATTCCTACTCTATCGCAATAGTTACAGAACCAAAACTCAAGAACAAAAATATATCGAACGGTGTGCCGACGGCTAACCTTAAGAACTAATTTCTAAACTACTTATAAATTTTCTGCAAATGTGCTTCTGTGCTTCTAACTTCTGTGCACTCTATTAAAAAACTTTAATGTATGTATAATCGAAAGCCTGATTACATGCTTATCAGGCTTACCACCAATGCAACGTAATGACAAAAAAAAAACGTTCAAAATACAGTATCTTTTAATTGATAGCACAGAAGTTAACACAATAGCAAGCAAACATTATATGTATTAGGTATAAGGCACTGGCACCAATAAAAACTCAATACAAAACTATTTAATGTATACCAAATAAAAAACAAATGACAAATAAAATATTAAATTCACCGTGGCTAGCACTATGGTCCTAACGCTTAAACAAATCTCTTCCAGACACTCTGTAATATTTAAAGTACTAGCTTATTTGTTCATTCCTATTTTAATGTACATCGAGCAGAAATTTCAATAAACTTAGTAAGCGCCTAGATTTAGATCTATTCCATACTAGTATAGCGTCGGCTAGACGAATGTTGATCAATGTTTTTTCGATAACTAAGCCATATAGACAAGACTTATAGCCATATAGATAATTTTACAGAGTTACATTATAACAATTTATTTATTTAACTGTGTTCCTAGCTGTTCATAAGCTTGATTTGTATTATTTATATTTTTTCTAACCGTGAGGACCTCTAATTGGTTCTTTGTATAATACTTAACCTGTAAATTGTTAGATTTATAAGCTGTTGGTCTTCCTCAATATAAATTAAATTAAATCTCACATAGTTGTTCATAATAAAAAATGGACGAAAACTAGCACTGTGGTGTGTGATAATAAAAAAACTTAATAGCCTCATCTGTCTTCCAGGTGTTAACATTCATCGATAGAGACCCGAACTCAACGCGGCGGTTCATCGAGGTGACGGCCGAAAACGGCGTGACTCTCACCACGACGCCGTCACACTTGCTCCTCCTAGCCGCCGCGGACGGCTGGCGGGAGGTGTTCGCCTCCAACGTGGAGCTCGGAGACGTGCTCCTTACCAGGGGACCGGCGGGCGTCATGCGCCCTTCCAGAGTCGCCAAGAGACGATACGTCTACCGACGCGGCGTATTCGCCCCACTTACCAAAGCGGGAACGATCATCGTCGACGATGCCCTAGCGTCCTGCTACGCTATGGTCAAGAGCCATTCTCTAGCGCATGCGGCAATGGCTCCGTTGCGCTGGATGTCCGCTTGGAGCGGGAAAGAGACGACGCGAGGCGTACATTGGTACGCCAACGCCCTCTACGCCGTCGGCGATTTCGTACTACCCCCATCGTACAGGTATCGCTAGTGACAGTGTTAAACTTTAGAGCGCGACACGTGCTTCGACTCTTGTAAATAATTCGACAGACAGTGTAAATAGTGATCGATTGTAAATACTCTAGCGAACATTAAAATGTTTTCTATTCTACGACGAATACCTATTACTTAACATTGTAAGGATTTATTTATTAAGTAGATTAAGACCATCTATGCAAGACTTGCATATTATTTAGTAAACGCGAGAATATTTGTACATTCTGTCGGTATTGTTATTCTGCACAATGCGGAAATACTTAAATGTATGCGCTTATATCTGTATAAATAATAATTAATGCTTTAGCGAATCTGAAGGGTCATATTCTAAGATCAATTTTCCTCGATGGAGCCTCAGTATTGTCATATGTATGTAACCAGCCTGTAGCTGAAACTAGACATTCCATGACTCTAATCCTTTTATCTACTTACAAAAGTTAGAAATTGATGAAATTGTGATCTTGGTACCTAAAACAGTGCCTTAAGATTATTTTATTTATTGTTACTTAGCTAAGTTTCTATTTATAAATTGACGTAAAATACTTAGACTAACTTATTCTACTAAACTTTTCTCTATCTCCTTCCTTTTGTATGTATGTAATTTGCTGTTTAATGCTTTAATATTTATTTCTTAATTCTATGTCAACGACTGTTCTTTTATGTAAGTCAAAATGTAGGAATTTGTATCGTATAATTATTATACATAGATAAAATGAATGTTCCTTAGCCGTGCATGAATATAATGAGCTTTAGTAAATAACTTAAAACGTACTTAATTATTGATGTCGTTATACGTAATGGAATAAACCAAGAAAATATTTTTAAATTTAATGGTAACTTATACTTTGGCCAATAACACATTTATTTTGTAATTGTCATTTTACTTAGAGATCACATTTTTAGATCTTGAACTGAAGCATAGGTTCCTATTGATTGAATTTAGTATAGTAAGACTTGCAAGATGTAAACTTAAGTAGGTAGGTACCCACCTAAGTAATGGATTTCTTGCGTCTTACATTTCAAAATTTATCATTATGATGTATTTATTTACTATCATTAACTTACTTATATACACCTAATGACATTTTTTTTGCAAAGGAACTATATGTTTCGTAATGAATAGTTGATATCAAATAAGATATCTGTTAGGCACACTTTATAATTACTAATTGAATCAAATTTAAGCGTAATTGACTCCATAAAATGTATATTGAATATAACAACGAATTAACTCATACCTACTAACATTTTGAAGTATCTACTTTTTAGAAATACTTTACTCGGAAGCTTTAACTAATGGTTTGATCATAATAATTGCCATAATTATTGCCATACTAGAATAAATATGATCGTTTTGCGATATCTTTACAGTACTAAATCAGTTCCGCAAAGTCATACCCGTGGTTAAACAAGCAAGCCCGTTTTATACGTACCTATATACATTTTACACCTTTTGGACATTATTACGAAATTCACGACCATTTGATTAAAAATGCAAGACAAAATTAACATCACTTTCGTAATGAACCTTGTTGCTTACCTTATTTTGATTTTTGGGTTTATAGTGTTTTTTAAGTTTATGCCATCACTCAGAGTACTTAAAGTACTGTTAAATACTGCTACTGTCAGTGGAAATTATTTTCATTCAGTTTTACTTTGCATCCGCGTCATTTCAGGGCGTAAACAAAGTATACAAAATAATCCTGTCGCAGGCGTAACCTTAGATTTTAATCACCACCCAAAATTAGGGAATTATAGCTTTATCTCTATTTATAGGTTACATATACAGTCGGCTGCAGTAACATGTAAACATCTACAAAATTTTCAAATGTATGTAACAAAAAATTTGTGCATTTTAGCCAATTCCAAAACATCACAACAATAAAACATGTGAATTCAACGTTATGCTCAACAACAACACGCAATACAAAAATTTTCTTCACAATAAAAATGTATTGTGAAAAAAATTGTATATACCAATTATAAATGCAGGCCGCTAAGTGAGGCCCATTGCATCTTGACTCTCTTATTAATGCAGTCGACTGTACTTACTAAAATATACTTCGTCTTTTACAATTTCATTAATTTTACACTTAACTTTTATAAGGTCACAGTTCACCACCACATAACCGTTCAATAAAGAAAACCTGATTGAAATATTAAATAGTTGTTCAAACTGTAGTGAAGTAATTATAATCTTGGCCTTTATTTGCTAAACCAACAACCAGCCCAAAAAAATACGTACGCTTTCTTTGATAATGAAATACGCCTCTTAATATTTCTAAACAGGTTTACCTACTTACCTACCAAGATCAACTTAATATTAATGAACCTCTTTGTGAAAATAAAGAAACATTTATGTTTGAGAAAATAAACGATGTCTTTGAAGGACATAATAGTTGTAGAAGTGTAATGTACTGTGAAAGTGGGTGCTTTTTGTTTCCAAATAAGTACTTAATTTTGTTTAACATGTACAAATGTTCGTTGAACTACGTTTTTTATTCTCCACATTGTTCGAAAAAAATACTTAAAAATAACACTAAGCCTTGAAAAATTATATACTGCTGTATAAAAATATGAGAAGCTAAAATGTTAATTTAACTTCTATGGGGCTATTTAATGAAGACCAAAATGTATTATTTGGTGTTTTAGAAAAATATTTATTAACACTTTTTTGTGAAACATTTACAATTCAGTATTCTATATCTGCATATATGTATGTACTTTTGTAATAATTGTCGTGAATATACTTAGGTAAAATATTTTTAAGAGCTTCTTATAAAGAAAAGAATCGAGAAATTGTTAAAAAGTAACGGTTAACAACTGTCTTGAAATGTATTATATAATCGAACTTAATAAAATGTTGGCTTTGTGGACATGAGATTATTTTATTTCCGTCTTAGCTTTTGCACGCTTTATTTCCTACTCGCTGCTCTACTTTAAACATTTAACTCATTAAAATCCCACTAAGTGTATGCAATTTGTTCTTGAACCTGGGCCTGTCAGTGTGAAAGCATTAATTTTTATTTGACCACTATCTCACCCGATGGAAAGTTCCGAAGCGGTTGCATATAACATGCTAGCCTGGGAGATAACTAGTCACTCTAGAAATTAAAACTCAGATTATTCCGTCGGTGAAACAAAGTCACGGGCAAATAAATGTTCACTCCTTTGCGAAACATTTCCAAAACCTGTGAATCTTCAAGTGTTAATGTATAATAATGGTGGATTATTAACCGTTAATACTTACTAAGCCTGCATAAGTGTAGGCAAATGATACGAAATTGGAAAACGTTATTTTCGCCTTCGCTCCAAAATTCCAATATAAGTTCTAGTAAAGTTTCTACCACTTTACTACTTGACTAGTAAGTACTATTGTACAGTACTTATGTAGTAAGGACTATCGTACAGTACTTATTTGTTCCTTAGCGTTCGATATCTCAAAAAAAAAATTTTACAGGTTTTAAAAATTAACGCCATCTGTGTCTTAATAGTAAACTTCAGTAAGTTTAATCTGACTCAAGGTATGTAGGTGGCGGTAGTATCGCTATCATCTTTGCGTTGTAAGCGTCGAGATAGGAGACAAACCTTAAGCTATATAATCCTTGGTTGTAATTATGGCGTTGTTATTGGTGTATGATATCCCTCGCTAAAATATATTATAATAGGAAATAGTGAGACAAAAAATCAGCTTTTATTGATAAAAAAATGTACTCCGAATTCATTAGGTACCTCCGGTTTCGCCTACTTTACTGATTATGATACAGGATAGTAGGCAGTACCGTATGTCCTTCTCCATGACTAACTATATTTTTACCAAATAATTATACACAAGCAATCCGACTTCACCGCTTTAACTACGGAACCTTAATGTATTAAAAACGCATTATTGACGATAACTCAAAATTAGAGAATTCTTAATCAAATTTTCATCAGCTTTTAAATAAAAAAATAATCATCAAAATCACAACGAAAGAAGTTATGAGGTAACTTTTGAAGTCGATTAAAAACGAGAACATCGTCAATGTAGTCCACAGAATACGCATTATTGACGATATTTCAAGAACTACAGATCAGATCTTGATCAAATTTAAATTGGACCATTGGGAAAGCAACATCTTTCAAACTAAAAAATTTTTTGAAATCTGTTCACGTGGAATGAAGTTATGAAGTAACAAATAAAAAAAAGATATAGTCGACTTGAGTACCTCCTCTTTTTTTTGTGAAGTCGATAAAAAATAAAATTAATTGGTCCACTTTAACCGTTATAAAGGATCAAACAGACACAGATACACAGTTTCTTTGAATAAGTTTCGTTTAAAAAGTTTTACTTTAGACACACAGAAAATTCTACGATATTACAAAATGCAATTTGATTTACCTTTGTAAATCTTATAAAATGTGATATTTTAATTATCTACGGGCCAATTGCCTCTATTTACTAAAACTAAACTAAAACAATATACAGCAAAGACCTAAGTTACCTACAAGACAATGAGCTTATAGGTAACTCAAGTGCTCAAGCCCACTACCAGTGGGCAGCGTGCCCATCATGCTGGCGGCATTGCCTCTCTGAATTGCATTGCTAATACGTTAAGTCAAATAAGTGCCAGCATTTTGATCAAGCGTCGCCTCAACCAGGCACACTAGATTTTTGCAAATATTTTAATTTGTTCTTAAATAAACTAAATGTTATCTTATTATGTAATTTGGTACATCGTTGATTTTTAGAAAGATATCCGGAAGCTCGCGTGTTACTGTTGCGTAGTACTGTATATGAGTTCTCATTCCCAATTAGTTACAATCACGCACACTTACACACTATACGTACACTTACACTGTAGTATGTAAGTACAAGACTTTGTGTAATCTCTGAACAAGAGAAACGGTAATAAGTTTTATATATATCGAGTTTAGGCGGGAAAGTGAAAAAAATGGCGTTGTCGATTTCGAATATTTTCCCAAACTTGTATTTTTTTTAGTATAAATCTATATATATAAAAGAAAGTCGTGTTAGTTACTCCACTTATAACTCAAGAACGGCTGAACCGATTTAGCTGAAAATTGGCAGGGAGGTAGTTTAGAGCCAGGAGAAGGACATGGGATACTTTTCAAGAACGTACATTTCTTTAAATTTTTTTTTTACATTTCGACATGCTTTCCATTTTCTCATACGTCACTCGGATTTGGTAACGCACTAGGCAAACATAAACATGAAGGTTGTAATAATATAGTCACGTGACATTGTAACGCATGCCGGGTATGGCTTCCTAAATATGCACATTCATTGACCGTTAGGCGGAACGAAGGTCGCCGGGACAGCTAGTTTGTAATAATGATGAATTATAAACTATTAATAATTTGTGAACGTGCCTGAGTAGAAGCAAAAATTCCAATAGAAATGCTATACTAGTTGTTGAGTTGACTCTGATTCGACCAAGACTTTTAAAATGTAACTTATAAATAAAAAAAAATATTACTTAGCACTCGCAAAAGGCATATAGTTTGCGAAACCAAAATAAAATTAACAACATTATTGAGCTGCTTCTTTTTTAATCATCCTCTACAGTTATTAGATACAAATCAATAAGGAGGTACCAGTAATGGCGTATGAAAATAATATGACTGAATGACTAAAAAAAGTGTAGAGAGAGCTAAAACAACAAACGCATCAACACTAAGTGCAAAGACTTGTATCGCGGGTGCCCGAAACATATTATACATCACACACCCAATCCAGATCTGGAAGCACCAATGCTCCTTCCGGGAATCGAACTAAGGGCCCACAAAGGGCAAGATCTGCCTTCTGCGCCAACCAAGTCGTCGTCACTGGAAACTGACCGAATTCAAAGCTCTTCAATCTGATGTCGCTGACGTTAGGCTTTCTTGACTCTTATAAAATGTGTAGTAATTCAACCCAATTTGTAATATATTGAAAGAATTCCACCTAGTTATAATAATTTGACTTGATAGATTTCGATAAAATTTATATAGGACCTCTGAAGTGTAACCTACCAAACTAAAAAAAAACATCAAAATCGATTCATAACACAAGTAATTTTTTTTTGTGTTTGTTATAAAATGCTTATATTCTGATAGTCTACAACGAAAAATAACCAGAGGATCCATTTACCAAATAAAGTTTGCATTTGTACATTTCTAATATGCTGGATAACTTAAAACTCATGGGTTGTAGTGCGTTCTTTAAAGTTCATATGCTCCATGCTCACGTAGACCAGTTTAAAGATAACTTGGAGGTATATTCAGAATAGCAAGGGGAACGCTTTCACCAAATGTGATGCATTTTGAATAGCGTTATCAAGGACAATATAAAGAAAACATGATAGGTGACTACATGTGGAGTCTAATACGAGACATACACAGAAGAAAAACTAAAACTCTTTATTTTTAATGCTTAGTTGTATTTATGTCTGTATTTAAAGATTAATCTTTATTGTTCTGTGTAAATAAAAGTAAAAAACATGTAAATAAAAGTTTTTTGCTTTTATATACTAAGTACTAAAACATAAAAATAGAGATTTCCTTAAATTTTGAATGTTCTGTTAACTACAAAAGCAAACTTTTTTAGATAATATTATTTTTTCTTTCATTAGTTACACATAGTTAATCAAAATCAAACATACAGGACAACCCGGATAAAAAAAAATGTGTTTACTTGTGATAATTGGCGGAATTGTAGCGTAACATACATACAAAAAAAAAAAACATATTTTAGAACCACATTTTTTGAAGTCGATTGAAAAATAATAAATAACAGCTTATAAGTAATTCAAATTAGAATTGGAAAATATTTACCGGCTGGATCCAATAGCCTGTAATATATATAACTTCATTTAAATAAACGAATTTACGGAAAGTGTCTACTTACCGTAAAAACTTTCTTTGGGAAATATTAGATTGGTATGAGAATGAGGAAACGAAAACAACTTGTAACGGACGACGTATTTTTAGCCGCCAAATATTTTCCAACAAAAGTTAATTTATCCTTTGTAATAATATTCCTTGGGAGCTTTAATTTGTTTAAGTAGCTTTCGTACATTTATATGTATACTAGCCGTGCCCCGCGGCTCCGCCCGCTATTATCAAGTTAAAAAGTATCCTATGTGTTAATCCTAGATATAATCTATGTATATTCCAAATTTCATTCAAATCCGTTCAGCCGTTAAAACGTGAAGAGGGAACAAACAACTTTCGGATTTATAATATTAGTAGGACTAGCCGTGCCCCGCGGCTTCACCCGCTATTATCAAGTTAAAAAGTAGCTTATGTATAATCTATGTACATTCCAAATTTAATTCAAATCCGTTCAGCCGTTAAAACGTGAAGAGGGAACAAATATACTTACACACAAACATTCGGATTTATAATATTAGTAGGACTAGCCGTGCCCCGCGGCTTCGCCCGCTATTATCAAGTTAAAAAGTAGCCTATGTGTTAATCCTAGGTATAATCTATGTAGATTCCAAATTTCATCCAAATCCGTTCAGCCACTAAGCGTGAAGAGAAAACAAATATACTTGGGTATACACACATTTACACACTTACACACAAAGCTTCAGCTTTATAATATTAGTGCGATATTAGTATATTAAAAATAAACGTATGGGTACTATTATTTTTACTAATATATTATTATATTAATATTTAATATATACAAGGCATACCACGCGGCTTGGTCCGCGTTTAACAAATTTAAAAGTAGCCTATGTGTTAATCCTAGGTAATAGCTATGTACATTCCATATGTCATCTTAATTAATTCTATGCCAATACAGCGTGAAGAGAAAGCAAACATACACACAAACTTTCGGATATATAATGTTTTTATATACAAGCATTTGCGTGTAGATGTATCTAACAATATAAGCAAAACAGCTTGTTGTATAAAGTAATACGTAACGGAGTTCTCCGACTTGAAATCTTTGGACGAGTATGTTTTTCAAGGGTTTCTTAACGAATGCGTGTTCAAGTTGAAGAAACCAAACAATATAAATCCTCTAATATAAGAAATGCGAACGTTTGCTTTTTCATTTTTTTGTGTAATTGTTACTTATAACAAATGCAAATTTCTTGTCAACATATTCAATTTTAACAGTATTTTTTTTTATGTGTGTTCTTCTTCCACGTGATCCGATTTCTATTTTTTTTTTATTTTGAAATATGTTTCTTTCTTATTGGTCCCATTTAAATTTGATCAAGATCTCATTAGTAGTTCTTGAAATATCGTCAATAATGCCTATTTTGTGGACAACTTTGACGATGTTCTCGTTTAACCGACTTCAAAAGTTACCTCATAACTTCTTTCGTTGTGAGCCGATTTTGATGATTATTTTTTTATTTGAAAGCTGGTGCTTTTCATGTGGTCCCATTGTCAATTTGATCAAGATCTGATCATTAGTTTTTGAGTTATAGTCAATAATGCGTGTTTAATACATTAAATGATCAAGGTTCCGAAGATAAAGCGGTGAAGTCGGTTTTTTTAAGCTTTGCTTGCGTTTAATTATTATCTAAATCGCTCAAGCCAAAACCGAATATATAAGCGATGAAGTCAGTTTTTTAAGCTTTGCTTGCGTTTCAATGATTTGTTAATATGTTCTGGTGTTAAGTATAAGATAAAAAAACTACTCTTATTAAAGTGAGGAACTACAAGACAGCGATGTTTTTAACAAATTTGTTCGTATATAATTTAGGCACATTTGAAAAGCGAGACGGTAGTTTGTCCCATTAGTTATTCCTAGATCCTAAGGTCCTTTTTGCAGGAGCTTCTACAAGCTTTTAGTAAACAAATCTTTCCGTAATATATTGAGCTCAATTTGCATACAAGTAATATACTAAAAGCTGAGACTTTGCAGCGATTGTTTCGTATAACCCAACGATACAAGAATTTCTAATAAACAAACTGGGAAGAATAGCAACGGTACGTTTATGAGAAACCACGCTCGAAACATTTGGGAACTTTATTCTTGTCGCTCTTACCCGATGACCGTGTCTAGTTTATGAGAGCTTTACAGCTATTGTTTCCCGCTACTTGCACAAACACGAAAACGAGACTATAAGAAATTGTTAAGAATCCATTGCTTGTTGCTTACAAGCAGGGGAAAGTTTGTTGCCTATACAACGGTAAGGGAAAACGCGCGCTTTCGAGAAATCAAACTGAAGCAATCCTGAACTTAGCTCGGTAGATGTTCTGTCAGTATGTATAAACGTTGATCAGTACCATTTCAGGCAAGGGAGAGAACGCTCGTCGTTTCTCCAACTTGATTAATATTTAGAACATGTTTATGACATAATTAATTATAGTTTAGAAACTCTTGCTAGTTGTTATCGGAGCGTGAGTTTGGTGTTATTTACGCCACATGAAAAATATTTTTACTTCGGAAAACTTTTTAAAAACCCGCCAAGTTTTTTTAATAAGCTGTAGTAAAAATTGAATGTAAAGTTTTCTATTGAAGTGAGACAGAAGGAAATCTTATTAGTTTTAATGAAAATGTGGGATCAACAAGAAATTCAGTGAGGTAAGTTTTCAGAATCTATTAGAATGTCGAAGTGAAATCTCCCGGTTTCATTAGAATAAGTGGTCAGTAAAATGGAGATGGAGAAATTATCTATGTTATTGGCTATTTTTTCGTCGTTCATTCGTTTTATGGAGAAATATAGTGGGACATGTCCATTTCTTTTACCTTTCAGTTTACGACATTTTTTTATGAGAGCAATAATATTCCTTAATCCTTTGAAAGGTTT
Organism: Lomographa bimaculata; assembly: GCA_948107665.1. NCBI lineage: Eukaryota > Metazoa > Arthropoda > Insecta > Lepidoptera > Geometridae > Lomographa > Lomographa bimaculata. The sequence goes on from OX403592.1 coordinate 7,635,353, forward strand.
CAGCTTACTGGTTGTTTGGAAGAGGACTCTCGAAATTTAGGGAGCAACAGTTGTCAACAATGTTGAAATTTGAATTGCTTCTTAAGGAGGCAATAACAATTAATAAGTACTTGAGAGCCCGCTGAGGGCTAAATGTATTTTGGATCCAGTGGCAGAGCGTAATCTTTGTATATTTTTTACCGACTTCACAAAAAAGGAGGAGGTCCTTAAATCGACTGTATTTTTTTTTATGTGTGTTTCCTCATAACTTCTTTCCACATGATCCGATTACAAATTTTTTTTTTAGTTTGAAAGATGTTGCTTTCCAAATGATCTGATAAGTAGTTCTTGAAATATCGTCAATAATGCGTATTCTGCGGACTACATTGACGATGTTCTCGTTTATAACCGACTTCAAAAATTACCTCATAACTTCTTTCGTTGTGCGCCGATTTTGATGATTATGTTTATTATTTGAAAGCTGGTGCTTTTCATGTGGTCCCATTTAAATTTGATTAAGATCTGATGTCTAGTTTTCGAGTTATCGTCAATAATACGTGTTAAATACATTAAATCTGATCAAGGTACCGAAGATAAAGCGGTAAAGTCGGCTTTTTTAAGCTTTGCTTGCGTTTAATTATCTCCCATTGCAGTGGGAGAGGGTTTCCCGAAGTATGCTGAAAGAAAGAAAGAAAAGTATACCACTCTGTAGACTGCGCCGTGGGTCCTGGGTTCGATTTCCGGCAGGAGCAAAAATTCCATAATTAGGGTTATTTGTGCTTCTGGTTTTAGGTGTAATTTGTGTGTGATGTGAATGTCTTTAAACTTAGTGTGGAGCTGTGAGTGTGAATGCTTTTGTTTTTTTTGTGTATCGTTATTGAGTGACGAAACGACCAAGTCTCTCACCTGATGGTAAGCGTCACGCTTGCACAATACAGTTCGGTGCCACCCAGAGTTTTGAGCGCAATTACTAAAAAAATATGACAAAATAATCGTCATATTTTAAATCCGCTAAATACGCCTCTATGTGCTACAAAATACGGTCTATGAGCGACTGTGAGACAGAGTGTGAAAAGATTTTTAATTAGCATGGTAACGCTTGCACGAATCCTTCTAAGGGTGAATAGATTTCAGGGCCGGAATCAAAGGTTTTACAAGCTTTCTACCACATCTGAAAATTTAATATATTTTGACTATGACTGTATGTATGATATACAATGTATTTTGCTTACTAGAGAAATGTATTTTAGGGTATTTTATAGCTTACGAATTGAGGCGTACAAGCTTTTATCGAAACTGTTTGGTAATAGCCACTAAAATCTAACTACTACGTATTGACATTGACTTTCAATATTTTAGCAATATTATCGACTAGCTGACCCGCCCGGCGTTGCCCGGGTAAACAAAAGCTTACATATAAACGCTTTCTCACTCACAGCCCCACTGTAAAAGTACTATAAGTTGTGTCGTGGGGCCGTAAACAATTAACACCACACACACAACATTCACGTCATACCCAGAACCAGAAACATAAACTGCCCGTGGGGAAAAAACTTTTGTTATTGTGTTCCCACCGAGATTCGAACCCGCTGCTTTAAAGACGAACGCGCACTCATCTACGCCAGTGGGTAGTTCAAAGTTCAAAGATTCCCCACCCTGCGTCGCCCGGTTAAAAAATCTACACATAAACACTTCCACATTCACAGCCACACACTAAGTTCAGTGACTTGTAGCGTGGGGCAGTAAACATCCAAGATTCACAACATATTAAAAACCAGGAACACAAATTTCCCGTAGGGAGAAAACTTCTGTTACCACCGCGAATCGATCCCGCTGCTTTGAAGGCAAACGCGCACCCATTTACGCGAGTAGATAGTTCAAAAGATGACCCGCCCGGCGTCGCCCGGTTAAAATATAATAATACAAATAAACACACTTCCACATTCACAGCCCAACACTAAGTTCAATGACTTGTATCGGGGGGCCGTAAACATCCAAGATTCACAAAGTATTCACAACATACTCAAAACCAGGAACACAAATTTATCGTGGAGATAAATTTTCTAGGTAAATTATCACCGGTAATCGAACCCGCTGCTTTGAAGGCGAGCGCGCACCCATCTACGCCAGCGAGCAATTCAAAGTTCAGGAACGACCCGCCCGGCGGGGCGTCGGCCGGGTAGTAAATATTAAAAAACATACCCATAAACGCTTTCACATTCACAACCCCACAATAAGTTCAATGACTTGTATCAAAGGGCTGTAAACATCCAAGATTCACAAAACATTCACAACATACTCAAAACCAGAAACTCAAATTCCCGTGGGAAAACACCTGTGTTCCCAACGGGCATCAAACCCGGTGCTTTAAAGGCAAACGCCCACCTAACTACGCTAGCGGGCAGTTCAAACTTCAATGATAAGACTAAAAAAAAAAACAGTCGAATTTATATCCCCCTTCTTATGTTAGTCGGTTCAAAACATAGACGTATCCACCGTTTTCACCCTCAAATAAACTTAACGATTTCTCCTAGACTATGGGTTCAAATTATGTGCAGTAAAAAGCAAATTGCATCTACCTGAACTAAGTAAGCCGATGAAATAGGTTTTTTTGATAAGAATTAGTATTAAATACTTAAAAAAAGCCAACGAAATAGAAGCCGCTATTTTTTAGTGCAGGAATTCGTAGTACGTTTCTGTACATTTCTGACCCGTCCCGTTCACGGGCGGGCTCCCGTGAAATTAATTTCACGATTTCTCATAGACTATTTATCCAAATCATATGCAGTAAAAAGCAAAATGTATCTACATGAACTACGTAAGACGATGAAATAGTTTATTTTGATAAGGATTAATACTGAATGTCTCAAAAAGCCAACTAAACAGAGGCCGCTTTTTTTTCAGATTTTTAACAAAGAAAAGTATATTTTCTGAGCTATATATACATGTTAGATATATGCTGTCGCGGACTTTTTTGTAAAACTCATGAAGGCCAACATTATTGCCATACATTGTATTCAACTATGTCTTACCGTTTAGTCAGCGTACGCCGATAAAGCGGAGAGTTAGCAAATTTTTCTCCGACTTGTCTTACGAATATTATTATTTCGAACTGATAACTAACTTCTATCACGACAAAACATAGCCTATGACACTCAGTGATAGTGTAGCTATCTATTGGTGTAAGAATTTTCAGAATCGGATCAGTAGTTTCAGAGATTACCTTTTACATACAAACAAACAAACAAACAAACAAACTTTACCTCTTTATAATATTAGTATAGAAGTATAGATAAGTAATAGTCAAATGCTTACCTATCTAACATTAATTTATCAACTGGCTATTTTTATCGTCAATTAGGATCTGTCAGCTCTATACAAAATAGGTATGTTTTTATTTTTATAATCTATGTTCATTCCAAATTTCATCTAAATCCGTTCAGCCGTTAAAGCGTGAAGAGGGAACAAACATACTTACACACAAATTTTTATAATATTAGTGGGATAAACATAACTTTCACACTCACAGCCCCACATTAAAGTTCGATGACTTATCTCGTGGGTGCCGGAAACATTCATATCACACATACGATCACAACCAGAACCAGAAACATAAATATTCCTTGGGGGAAAAAAATGTGTTCCCGTCGGGAATCGAACCCGATACCCCTGCTATAAAAGCGAACACTCAACCAACCAAGCCAACGGGCAGTTCAATTTCATATTACTTTCAATCATTAATATTACTTTCAATGATTTACTTTAACATATAAAAAACGTAAGCAAAGCTTAAAAAAACCGACTTCACCGCTTTATCATCGGAACCTTGATCGGATTTAATGTATAAACACGCATTATTGACTATAACTCAAAAACTAGAGATCAGACCTTGATCAAATTTCAATGGGACTACATAAAAAGCACCAACTTTCAAATAAAAAAATAATCAACAAAATCGGCATTATTGACGATATTTCAAGAAGCACTGATCAGATCTTAATCAAAATTAAATGGGACCAATTAGAAAGCAAACTTCAAACTAAAAAAAAAAATTTCGAAATCGGCTCACGTGGAGAGAAGTTATGAAGTAACACACATAAAAAAAAAATACAGTCGACTTGATTACCTCCTCCTTTTTTGGGAAGTCGGTACAAAATAATCTATATTAAAAAAACTAAATGAAAAAAATAACTGCAATGATATGCATTTAAGAGGCAACAGTCTGTTTGACATTCTATAATTCTATTAAGCTTTCTATCCTTTGAATTGTAACGAGCGAAATGTAATTATGAATATGCTCACCAGTAATAAATACCTAGAAACAATAAAGACAGTTGTTCTTTGAATTATTGCTCTATCGTAAAAAACGGTAATTCATTCAAACTACAAATTTAGGGATAAAAGTGTAATTTTTGAAATAAACAACGATTAAAAAAATAACGACATCTAATAAAAACCAGTCAAGTGTAAGTCAGATTCTTGGTGTCCAAGTCCGTTTTGCCGAAGTTTCTAATATAAAATAATAATATAGCAAGTCGTCTGCTTGATCCTACATTTACAATAATTAAACGCAAGCAAAGCTTAAAAAAACCGACTTCACCACTTTATCATCGAAACCTTGATCCACCAGCTTTCAAATAAAAACAGAATCATCAAAATCGGCTCACAACGAAAGAAGTTGTGAGGTAACTTTTGAAGTCGGTTAAACCAGAACATCGTCAAAGTACGCATTATTCGTCACAAAATAGACATTATTGACGAGATTTCAAGAACAACTGATCAGATCTTGATCAAATTTAAATAGGACCAATTAGAAAGCAACATCTTTCAAACTAAAAAAAAAATTACGAAATCGGCTCACGTGGAGAGAAGTTATGAGGAAAAAAAAAATACAGCCGACTTGAGTACCTCCTCCTTTTTTGGGAAGTCGGTAAAAAAACTTAAAAAGCCGACATCACCGCTTTACCTTCGGAATCTTGATCAGATTAAAAACGCATAATTGACGATAACTCAAAAACTACTGATCAGATCTTGATCAAATTGAAATGGGAAAAATGGAAAGCAGCAGATTTGAAATAAAATAATAAAAAATATTTTAAAATCGGTTCGCGTAGAAAGAAGCTAACGAGGTAACACACATAAAAAAACTGTCGCATTGAGTACCTCCTCCATTTTTGTGAAGTCGGTAGAATGATTATGCGCGCACTGCCGTCGTTTCGCAAAGCCAAGAAGTATTGTTTTTTTTTTTTTTTTATTTGTGACAGGCTAGTGTTTGACCACTATCTCACCTGATGGTAAGTGACGATGTGATCGAAGCTGGTAAACACACTAGACCTGGAATACGCAGGCTCTCAAGGATAACTGCCGGAACACCGTATTTGGCTTGGCGGCAGACTTTCAACTTGATGGTGGTAAGCTACTTTGGTAGCAAGCCAGGCGAGCAACTCACAAAATGCTCTACCACCTCTCAATTTGTTTCATGTGAACAGGTATACAAAAAAATGTTTTTATGTTACGTTCGATATAATTTTTCTCTATTGTATTTACTTAGGTAGGCCGATGGCGTTAAGATTTATCTTAAGCACTTTCCGACTGTAGGAGCTCATAAATATCGGTAGATACGATAGGTCTTGATTTATATGTTAGGAAGCGACTGTTTGGAGACTGGCAATTTTACTCAAGTAGGTAAATATTATATAATAGTCTATTTTTATTTTTATCGACTTCACAAAAAAGGAGGAGGTACTCAAGTCGAAGTCACTTAAACAGATTTCGAAATTTTTTTTTTAGTATGATATATGTTGCTTTCCAATTGGTCCCATCTAAATTTGATCAAGATCTGATCTCTAGTTTTTGAGTTATCGTCAATATTACGTGTATAATCCATTAAATCTGATTAAGGTTCCAAAGTTAAAGCGGTGAAGTCGGTTTTTTTTAAGCTTTGCTTGCGTTTAATTATTTTAGATCCTATCAGAAATGTTTTCGTTAACCTCATCGACCTACAAACAAGTGGATCTCGGTTTCTAAGGCTCTAAACTTCACGAAATAAGTGTAGCGATTAACCTAATATTAAGCTAAACAAACGTAGATACATCTATATTTGATCGAGCACGAAGCGTCTCCGTTTCAGCTGGGGAAAAATTGCTTTCGTATGTTCGGATATCCGGATTTCCGGATGTTAAAACTGGTCCGTTGTCGTAGCTACTTATACCCACTCCAAATGCGTCGTACTTATAAGTAAGTACGACGCAGTTGGAGCTTTTTCCAATATGTTTTATTCCTTGCTACAATGGATCCAAGCCATTGTTACATCGTATCCATAATCTTAGGCGATGGAACATAAAGGTCATATCACAATCAATATTTTTGTGTTTAGTATAGATTTACAATCGCGCGAAATGGATCGATCGCATTGAATATTTTTATTTCGTTCGTCTCAATATTAGAAAAACCAAAGGAATAGAAGATTCTAAATTGGTGATTTTGTATGGGATTTACCACTTGAGATTACTTGCAATAGATGGCGTAGAACGAAATTCGCCGGATTTCTCATAACAATAGCATTGTAAAGTGTAATAAATAAGAACAATATAATATGTAGAAAGCTAGCGAATCGTCCACACCTGCATCTTATATCTAACTATTCCATCGCCCTAATAATGGGATATATCGTATTCTTTACTAACACATAGCGATGCAGAATTAAAATACACAACTCCATAAGGCATTAATTATAAGAAATTAATGAAATCATCGCTTGGTAGCGAGGCTTGGATAACTCAGCGTTATAGCGGTAGTGCATGACACCTAATGGCTGCGGGATTAAATCCTTCTCTAAGCTTTATTTTCCTTTTTCACTATTATGTAATTTAGCCTAAATCGGTGGGATTTTTCACAGGAGTTTCTCATAAAAAGTAGATGAGGACTAAAAATGGATTATCCCTCGACGGGATTAAATAGGATATAAAAGGATAGAAGTAAGAGCGATGAAGAGAATAACGTCCGTTAATAGTAAATCCCTTTGGGCATATGGCTAGCAGAAGCATAATTCCATATAGCTAGTAGTATTAGATAGGTACCTACATAAGTGTACATTACACAAACGATTGTAGCTATAAACACAACAAACAAATGAACTAATCTGTGTGACAATGTCGAAACATATTCCAAAGCTCTAACAACTCGCTGCAAGAAATAATTAGCTTATCAGATGAAATTAAATATTTATGCGTCCGTAAGCATTTATCGCCGTATCTGTTATGATATTACTTTGCACATGTAAATTAGGTATCTATCGAAGTAAAGATAACAGAATTTTAGTAATAAACTTTATTAGAGCTTGCGGCATCGCACACAGAGATAAGCAAAGTTAACAACGACCAAAATTAGAGATTACTTTTCAATCAAAATATTAAATGAATTCATTTTACAAGCTTTTATTTAGTTTCAGCTGTCCCGTTGTCGATCTGTCGGTCTGTAATCAAATTTGCAAGCTAAATTAGACCCACTCCCGATGTCCAATTGAACTCAACGTGTACTTATGTATCTTGCGCCGCCGAGTTTCTTGCCAGGTTCTTCTCGAGATGGCTGTAATTTTCCGAATCTGGCAATAGATTCATTAACTTTCATGAGTGCCTCTTTGGGGCCCATGTGAATAAACGATTTTGATTTTGATTTTATCTTCGGTGACATTACAATGATATAGTACCATGGAGCTGGTCTGATATTAGATTTTTTTGAGATTTTTAGTTCTTGGCGACATATTTATTTATTTGAAGATGGTAAACAACAAACGTGTACTTTTGGGCCGGCTCAGTCAAGCGACCTAGCCAGGCGAGCCTAAGAAAATGCCCACAGGATTTTATAATGATGTTACTTTAACTAGAAACTCAATCACGTTCAGCAATAATAATCCAAAACCGCAACCGTCCAATCAAGAAGCGCCTTTACTACGATCGAGACAGAGCTATCATCGATTCGTACATTTCATTCAAAGTATTTCGAATTGTTTCTAAGGAATCGAGTACATGTTAAAGCTATAAAAAGATTCATGAAAGAAGCGGATGGTGAACAATGAAAATCCGAGCACATACTTTACATCAAAGACGTAAAAATGAGTATTTGCGAATAGAGCTTTAACGTTTTTCGCGTCATTGTTTAGTGTTAGATACGGCACATTAATTCAACTCGTTTTTAGCCGGTTTTTATGCAAGTCTCCTACTTGTACTCATAATATCAGATTAAAGGCACCTGATACTAGAATTTCAGAGCTTTTATTTAGTGCTTAGGACACAAAAATTATAAAGAATATATTTTGGATCATCGACACAACATAGAAGAAAAACTAGATCTTTGGGTGTCAAACATGAAACATATAACTAATGAATAAATTATATACTCGTACTTTTGTTTAAATGTCATTGCATAAAACTTAATATTATTTTAATTAAGAAGGAAAACTGGTGAAATATAAACAACTCATTGTCGTTATTGTATAATCTATGGACGATGTGTTGTCAAGTCGTAAAAGAGCACTAAAATTGTCCTTTCATTTCGAACTAAGAATAGAAAGTTATTTCGTTAATCTCATATTTAAGTTTTATGATCTAAAGCCGTAGTAAAGGCGAAATCTTATAAGATTGTCTGTTTCTTAACCATATCAAAATGGTAAATAGTTTTTTTTTTTAATTCAGCAGAGTTATTGTAAAATGTACGTAAACGGAAATGTCTGCCCACAGCAACAAAGCAGCGATTTTCTGGTTCTCGTAATGATTGTATGTTTGACGTGAATGTTTTAGGGCACCCACGGCAGTAATTGTAGTGTGAGGCTGTGACTGTGAAAGCGTTTAATAGATTTAAACGCAAAATTAATTTTCATATTTATGCTATATGCGTAGGTATTAGTGTTGTAAGGTATAACAGAACCAATTTGTACGACTAATGAGACTCCAAGCCACTTGATCTTTCTAATTGGACCAAATACCCTATAAATTCGCTCGAACCTTAATTGGTTCTATTTTCCTTTTAGTAAACAAACTCAATCATATTTTTTGTAATTTTCGATGATTGTTGATAGATATATGGGTTTATTAATAAATTTGCGTAAATGATTATTTAGCTTGTTATATACCTTATATATTTTTAAAAGGCAAGATTTCTTCACCTTGGAGTCATTAAATATTTTTTAAAACTCATATTGATATAATTCAAAAAGGTGTGCAAAAATGTAAATAAATAAAAAAAAATTACAGAGCTTTAAAGTAATATGACGTAGTAAATATGATGATACAATAATCTATAAAATATACTGCATGTCTCCTTATCCTACTACGGCTAAGCAATAAGTAGGGTTATAATTGCAGCTTATGAATGTATCTGTGTGTTTTGTTACAAATATTACCTAAAATAATTAATCGATTGCATTATATATGTATTTTATTAACAATTATATAATGTAATCAATTAAAACATGTTATATGTTATACCACATACCTACTTGTTTTAAAATATATTTTTAACATTTTTTATTACTGATTGTTTATTTACATCTATTTTTATTTCATTTATAATATCGATCAGTGATCGATAATATTTTATTTGATATTTTAAGTTTGTTTAAAATATAAGACCGAGACATCTACATTTGTATATTGTTGTATATTGTTTATGAAATAAATACAATAACAATAAAATAATTAATTTTATATTTATTTAACTCTTTATTTCCCAAAAATGGTACAAAGGGTGAACTTAAAGCTAAAAGCATTTTCTACCAGTCAAGCACTCATGGTTGCGATTGATCGGGGTATTCTATTATGTCTTTATGCAAAACCTTATCCTACTAACCTATTTCCTACTACAAATTAATCAAGAGAACTAATTGCTCGTTAGTTTAGTTAGGTGCGTGTTCGCTTTCTAATCGGGGGTATCGGGTTCGATTCCCGATGGAAAAACAAGTTTCATTCCCAAGGAAAATTTGTGTTTCTCGTTCTGGTCTTGATTGTGTATGTGATATGAATGTTTCCGGCACCCACGACACAAGTCATCGAGCTTAGTGTGGGAGAGTGTGAAATCGGTTCTGATATGTTTATGTTGATGTAATTTTGATATCAATATATTCCAATATCTTTGGCTATTGTTGACAGAGTGGCAGCTATCTGTATTTTGTTGTTATATTTAGACCTTGTGAAATCTTACATTATATTTATTATTGCGTTTACAAAGAACGTTATGGACCGCGTAAATAGAAACCGCTCTGTTTGAGCGTAGCCACGCGGTAGATTCTAAATTGGTAGAGTTTGAAACTTTATGTATAAGAATAATTAAACGTAAGCAAAGCTTAAAAAAACCGACTTCACCGCTTTATCATCGGTACCTTGATCAGATTTAATGTATAAACACGCATTATTGACTATAACTCAAAAACTACGACTCACGTGGAGAGAAGTTATGAGGTAACACACATAAAAAAAAAAGAAAACAGTCGACTTGAGTACCTCCTCTTTTTTTGGGAAGTCGGTAAAAAAAGTAATTTATTCCCTCACTTTGAACTTCGAACGTTCTGTGATAAAACGTTAACAAGTAAATGTACAAAAAATTCAATAAACCCGACTGCGAAAATATGTTCCTACTTTTTATGTATTAAGTATGTCATTTTATGTAATTCCCATAGAATTTACTTAATTTTGATATCCTACTCGATATATTTGGTTGTTTTTTATTAATGTAAAAACGTAACCCTTCCTTAGCAGTCAGGTAAAAATGTGCATGATAACAAATAAATACCAATTATAGGTGGTTTATTATTCAGTACAATCCTACTCATATTATAAATGCGAAAGTCTGTGTGTGTGTGTGTGTAAATGTTTGTTACCACATAGCTACTTAACTAATTTTAATGAAATTTGGAATATATGTAGCTTATACTCTGGATTAGGACATACACTACATTAATCATCATCATAATCAGCGGGCGAAGCCGCGGGAAACTAGTATCTAATAGATTCAACAAGTAAGATTACAATTTCAGTGAGTTAACAAATTCAAGATATTTAATTAAATTGTTTCCTGTTGTAGGTATTTGTTATTAATTATAGCGTCAAATTGTTTCCCTTTGCAACGTAAGCTTGGATACGCGAGACTCTGGATTTATCCTGATGGAACGACTTACTGCTTCATTAAAATGTAATTACCTAAGCTCTCTTTCCCAGTCAGAAGAGGATTATCACATCGATAGGTTTTTGTTTTTATAGCAATAGCCATGCTAGAACTAAATGATAAGATACAACTACAATACAAATATAACATTCTTTATTTGAACATTTTTATTTACAAAGATTTGTAGAATCCCTGCCTCTTTAGTCATATTAACTGTGTTGCAGGAAGTAGTGTCTTCCCCAAGATACTGTAACATTTAAATGAAAAGGTTTTTAAGCAAAGTGTATTTATATACAAACTCTAATAAAGAATTTTGTATTTGTATTGTATTTGTATCTTATCATTTAGTTCTAGCTAATAACAGTGTAAAATAAAAAAATATAATAACTTAGGCTAATACAGTGGGCGCTCTCATCGTGCAAAGCGATCTCTTCCAGACAACCTTTTTTTAAAGTAAAAGACGCTTCTCGTCTTAATTTCTTTATAAAGTTCTAGACAAGAACCGTCTTTTACTTCTTCTCGTCTTAAGCTCTATAAAGAGCTAAAAGATGTACAAAGCCGAGCTTTACCCTTTACAGAGTTTTCTTCCAGCAAACCCGTTTTAAGCGAGTAGGTTGTTGTGTACATAGAAATATGAATAATGAACAATACAAGATACTAATAATATGTTAATAAAATATTTTATTTTTATATTAATAGACACCATTTTAAATATAAATTGATAAATATAAACAATATACTAAAGTAAGATTTATATATTTTGCGTTTTGTTGTTTGTATACCTATATATAAAGATAGATTAATGCACTTTATAATAATAAGATGTTATGCACAATGAAAGTTGTGACTTCCTAAACCTCTACTTATCATCATTCCGATTCATATAATCCTGTCAGTCTATAACGTATAATATAAACATAAACGATGTAATAAACACAATAGCTGTATAATTTCATTTTGCTTTATCTCAAGACAATTTTAGCGTAAACATTTCAACGGATGAGATTGCCTTGGATAAATCGCAACGTGTGGAAATATATCGTATGTCAAATCAGTATCTAGAATCTCTGATGGCTTAATAGAAATACGTGCTTAGGTACAGTCTGAAATTAATAATACAGATAAGTTTGGAACACCGGCTTGTCTTTTATATAACCGAGCACCACATAATAATACGGATTATTGCGTTATGCTGAAGCATTCGGCGTAAATATGGCATGCGGGGCATGTAAATTACAATTTATGCAAAAAAAATAAAAATGTGTAGGAAACTCAAAATAGCAAAACGCACGCTATTGGCTAAACTGATTCGTGACGCCAGTCACACATTTTTGATGTCAATGATTGGTCAACTTTCCATTACGGCAGTCCTGATTGGATTGTAACGAAAACAGATTTTGATGAAATTTAGAATGTATATAGTTTAGGTTCCGGAATAACACATATGCTACTTTTTAACTAAATTAACGCTGGTGAAGCTACGGGGCATGGCTAGTTTATTATATACATAAATTGGGCATGACTTTTAATCAAATATATTCTTACTAATTTTTGGGTCTGAAAATGGACATAATGAATTTTTATCAATAGGTCCTACCCTTATAATGTTCATGTTTTTTTAGCAGTAGGTCGGTTTTCTTACTAATAATGAAAAACTGAAAGTTTGTGTAGGTGTGTAAATTTGTAAGAGTGTAAGTTTCATGCTACAGCATGAAGAGAAAACAAACTTAAAAACAAACTAGGTATAAAAAGAAATAGAATTAACACATAGGCTACTTTTTAACTTGATAATAGCGGGTGAAGCCGCTGGACACGGTAGCTGTTTCATAAATATAAGCATACGTAGAGTGAACGTCGAGTGGCGGCCAGAGATCGAGCACCGAGGCAAGTGGCAAAATATGATAGAGGCCTATATAAAGCAGTAGGATTAGAAGGACTGTGGATGCCAATGATGCCTTGAGGGGCAGGTATACGTCAATGCGAGCACCTTTTTTAACCACAGCCAATTATAACCTGTATACTTTTGCACATGAAGGTGCATATCGCGTAAATTACATCGTGGCGGTTACGCAAGGTCACGCGTGGCAATCGTTGATTTTTATGGTTTTATTCAAATTTCGTGAAAACGCCTCAAAAAAAACCAAACTGAAGAAATCATTCGTCTAGTAAATATGCGTATGAAATATCTTTCACTGTGAATTGATATAAATTGGCAGAACGAAATGGTTACAAAAATACAAATTAATGTCATTTGCATGAGATTTAAATGTTTTTCCTTTATATTTATGAACGTTATGAATATTTTAAAAAGAAGGAATTATTTATCGCACAAATTACGACGAATATTTATCTAGTTTTATTATGAAAGCCGAGTAAAACGGTTATAAAAACACGCGTTTTATATGAAAGTCGGGTATCGCCACCTTAAAGTTAAAGTTCATCAGATACGAAACTCTAGTGGCCCAACCGAAGCTACGTGATTATATTAGTCTGTACCGGGTGTATTTCGGGTGTGTACTGGACATTAGTGAGCATTTCCCGGGAAAAGAGGACAGTTGGCCAAGATCATATAACGACGGATAAGTGGGGCGAAAGCATAAACTGCTCCATTGAGAGAGACAATTACTTTTAATGCGTGTATCACTAACGTTCACTGCACTGTGTTTAATGAAAACTTAGGTATACCGTCATATATACCAATTTGATTTTGGTAAATACCAAAATCAAATTGGGATATCATTTTAACCATAGAGACCAATGACTTTCATGATACGGCTATCGTAAATTCTGGTTTTATATTTATCAAATACATTTTATATCTTCTCTCTTAAGTATTAGGTGTCCAGTGTCCACTGGCGTTGGCGAGCATATTCCTAGGCTCAGGACTACGATGCCATTCTTAGCGAATAGTGTAGTTTAGGGACTTGATTTGACTTGATTGACGTCGCAGCGCGCCGGCGCGCGGCGACGCTTTCAACGCACCCACCTATTTGAGACTAAGCCAGCGTTTAACCACAATCTTACCTGATGGAAAGCGACGATGCGGTCGAAGATAGAGCACGCTTGTTCAGTAAATACCTATTCACTCTCTTGTATTTTGATGTATTTATTTATGCTTCGTCCGCGTTAATTAAGTTAAAAAGTAGCCCATATGTTATTCCGAACCCTACACTATCTATATTCCAAATTGCCTTGCCAACGTTTGTATAGGTTCTAGTGTAACAAAATATACAAAGCGGACAGGGCGCGCGCCTCGGGCGCTTTGTATATCGAATCCATCAGTAACTATTAGTCATAGATTAAATGAAATAAATACATCATCTTAATTATTACGAAAAATATAGCAATAAGAAATGAACTAAGGGTTAGAACAAGAAGCTATAGGTTTGAAAGCTTTCTGATATTTTACAAATTACCCTGTATATTAATAAATATAGACACTATAGTGATAAATTTAGAAAGGAAAAATTATCGCTTGAGGCGGGATTTGAACCCGCGGCCATAGGGTCTCATGCCCTATTGCTCTAACCGCTGAGCTAATCAAGCCCCGCCTGAAGCGACGAAATTAACCTTTCCTTATTATTAAGACACTATAGTGTCTTTATTTCTCAACGCACTACGTATTTAATTACGAACATATTTTTGAAACTTTTCCATTGAAAGAGCATCATAATATTTGATATATGAATAATATACAAACAAAAAAATAAATTGCTTCCAAATTCCGGCGAAAACAATCAAGATGAGTAATTATTTGCACACGCCTTGGATTCAATAAACGAACACAATGAACAAAACGACGTTCATTTTATTACACATTTCAACCTATATTAGTGGTTGTGCATATTTCTGCCTGAAGTAATGACAAAACAAATATAGTGCGACGGTACATCTGGTGGAGTTACATGTATGTTTGTCTAAATTTGTGCGAAGGCATATGTAAATGTCGTTCATTGATCGTGTAACTATACTCACACTAAGTTCGATGACTTGTGTCGTGGGTGCCGAGAACATTCACACCACACACACAATCACAACTAAAACCAGAAACACAAATTTCCCTTGGATAGAAAACTTATGTTGCCGCCGGGAGTCGAACCAGATACCCCCTGCTTATGAGGTCAACTACCAACTAAGCCAACGGGCAGTCTAGTCTTCATAGTTCATATAATCAGCAGTTCTTGTGGTCTTCCGGCTGTATAACATATACAGCCGGAAGACCACAGGAACTCTAATTAGATTACAAACAAACGCATTCACACGCACAGCCCCACACTAAGTTCAAAAACTTTTATTGTGGGTGCCGGAAACATTCTCATCAGACACACATTACACCCAGAATCAGAAGGACAAATATCCCTTGGGAAGGAAATTGTACTCCTGCCGGTAATCGAATCCAGGACCCGCGGCGCAGACGGCGGGCACCTGTCCACTGCGCCAACTGGGTCGTCATTGATTGATTATTGATTGGTATTGTAGTATGTACTAAATAAAGCTTGTGTAGTCGAATATATTTTCAGTAAGAAAATCTTATTGTTAGTTACAGTAGCATCTCAGAAATCGGGCAGACATAAATATTTTTACAGCTTTCATTCAAAGACATTCTGAGTCGGATAAGGGACATTAATCAAAGAAGAACACGAAAAACAATAGCAAGTGAATGCTAAAATTACCAACGTTAATCTGCAGTAAGGAACTAGTAAACAACTCCTTCGCAGGAAACACTGTCATCCGTATCTCTGACCTAAAATTTGGAGAGTTATAAAAGTTTTATGTTTTATACATCTTACTTACTTTTCTAGTTTGTATTCCTTGATGTACACTTGAATGACTTAGAATTTGAACGGAAGAAAAAGTAAATAACCAATTTTTTTTTTATTACTGACTAAGCAAACCTTTGACCACAACCTGATGGAAAGTGACGATGTAGTCAAAAGTGGAGCACGCTTGCTTAGTAAATACCTATTCACTTTACTTTTGAATACACCCAAATTGTACCTTTCGGGAAACACAGACGACGGCAAACCGTTCTATTCTCACCATCATGCGATTCGAAGATACAATTAATGACGAAAACTTTTACTAACAAAAAACTGACAACACTGTACTGTCTCCGGAACGCTTTAGCCTAAAGAACTAAAACATTTAAACAAAAATAGTCATTTAAATCAGTTAATGTATAGGATATAGACAGACACCACTATAGTTTTTTGGATTTAGACAGGAATAGCTATAGTTTTTCGCCCCGAATCTCGACTTCTTATTAGATAAAAACTTATTCGGTTAATTGCTTATAACATTTGTTTTATAATAATTGGTTACTTTTTATATATGTTGTTCAATTACAGGATATAACAGATATTACATGTAAGTTTCAGCTTTAAATCTGAAGCCGTTTTTGAGATAGACTCCAGGAGGAAATAGGTCTAAAACAGTGCGCTACCAAATCGGTATTTTCCAACATAGCTTTACGAACTATAAGCACCGTTGAAAATTAAAATATTGTCCAAAGAAGTATCTTTTGTGGTTACTGAATACTACTACGGCTCAGAAATGTTCATAGCGTCTTAACAACTATCTATATTTGCTCATTGGGTCGTATAGGCCGTCTCTCTCCGTGGGAGGATCGGAGACCCGGTGAGATCCTTATATAGAAAGGGTCTAATTGGTTTGCTTATAGAATAGTACAGTTTGATAGATAACATTTGCCGGAATGTAATGCTTGGGCATCGATCTACGCAAAAAACAGGAGTTCACGATATGGAAACCACTCCACTAACAGGAAATGATAATTTATGTTACTAATAAGAATCTTATTCGTACAATTTTGTCATCCGTCAACTTTCGGCGTTACGATTTTAGCACCGTATATACATACGGTGCTAAAATCGTAACTATTATGTTCCCATCGCATCGTTCAAACTAATAAACAGTAGTAGCGGGAGTAAAGCGGTCTGGTCCCTGGCTGGGTAATTCTGTCATCCCTCATCACCTCCGCTGGTGAAACATGACGGTGCACTGGCCCAAACTGCCAAAGAAAAACTGCCAACTACAGGCCAATCTCAGTCACGTTCATACTTTGCAAGTGTATGGAGCGTGTTCTGAACAAGAGGCTCTTGGCATACCTAGAAGCGAACGAGCTCCATAGCAGCTAAGCTTTTTCCTTTCTAAATTTATCACTATAGTTCTGCCTAGCATGGCTAATGCTATATAAATAAAATCAATTGATTTGGGTAGACGTTATCAACACAACGTGTAGCTAACTGCAATGTTAGACTCGTTGGCCGTAGTAGTTTCTATAAACTATTTCGGTAGATGACGTCACACGTCCCCCGTAAGACGTTAATAATAAGGAAAGGTTGATTTCGTCGCTTCAGGCGGGACTTAAGTAGCTCAGCGGTTAGAGCAATAGGGCATGACACCCTATGGCCGCGGGTTCAAATCCCGTCTCAAGCGATAATATTTCCTATCTAAATTTATCAATAATAATAATGTAATTAACTTTCTCCGAATTATCATATATAATGGAAGAATTTGCTATGTAAAGTCAATTCCCTGCGTCTTTGATTCAGATTTATTCCGCATTGATTGTAATACATTGTGGTTGGCAATCTGTATACACAAAGGTAGTAAAGCAACTTCATACAATACAATGGAATCGATGATTTATTCAACTAAACAAAATATAGGCAATGGGCCCGTAGTTAGAGGAAAAAATATAATAAGAACAGAAGTGGGTATTTTTTTCAAACAATATTTAATACATTGCTGGTTGAGTATTTTTTTTTTTAAAAGTCCTTTGACTGCCTAACTACGGGCCAATTGCCTATATTTCCTAAAACTAAACTAAAACTATGTACAGCAAAGAACTAAGTTACCTACAAGACATCGATCTTATAGGTAACTCAAGTGCTCAAGCCCACTACCAGTGGGTAGCGTTCCCATCATGCTGGCGGCATTGCCTCTCTGAATTGCAATGCTAATACGTTGAGCCAAATAAGTGCCAGCATTTTGATCACGCGTCGCTTCAAACAGTTTGTTGAGTCAATGTGATATTTACGGCCCAGATGATATAAAATAATTCTCAGTACTTTTTTTACATAGGAGCAGAGCATAGTGGCTTAGAATAAGCTCTTAAAATGCTAATATTAAGCTGTATAAACATAAACGTTTTCACACTCACAGCCTCACACTAAGTTCAATGACTTTTGTCGTGGGTGCCGGAAACATTCACATTACACACACAATTACAGCCTGAACCACAAATTTTCCTTGGGGGAGAAAACTCGTGTTCCCGCCGGGCATCGAACTCGATACCACCGTGACTTTATAATAAAAGCGCGAAAAGACTCGATTATCTCATAAAACTTGGTTGCAGTACGCGGATGTTTAAAAACTTCTAACACTACTTACTTGCACCAGAAAATAGCGAACATTTGTCCATGTCGTAGAAGTATTATAAAGCTATACATTTAAAAAGGAAAAATTATCGCTTGAGTCGGGAATTGAACCCGCGGCCATTAGACGAGAAACACGTCCCCGTAAGACGTTAATAATAAAGAATGAATAATTTCGTCGCTTCAGGCAGGCCTTGAGTAGCTCAGCGGTTAAAGCAATAGGGCATGACACCCTATGACCGCGGGTTCAATCCCCACCTCAAGCGATAATTTAACCTTTCTAAATGTATCAATAGTTCTGCCTACCATTGCTAATGCTATATGCAAAAAATCAACATTATATAGCTTTATCTATCTATATGTGTGTTACTCTTCATACATTATCGTTTCCATTCGTCCTGCGGCTTCGCCCCAGGCGACAAGATGCAATTACCTCAGCACTTTGTCTTAGCCACGGCTCTAAAGTGTCTATTACCCGTTAGGTACACAATGAACGAAAGGGCGGAAATTTAGATAAACATAATATATAAACGGTTTCTATAGATGTACACGGCGGGATGATAAGGCGGACGTATCGCTTGCCATCAGGGTATCATCTTGCTTGTTTTCTTACTTATTAGAGTAAAAACACGCACAACCCTGGAATAAGTTCAAATGCTTGTTTCGAAATAATGAAATTTAACATTTAGAGACGCTGCTATCCATGGGCTTAGTGCCTATATTTCCTAAAACTATATACATCTATATACAGCAAAGACCTAAGTTACCTACAAGGCAAAATAACTGAATAATGGGCTAAATATTTAGATGCAACCAAAAACATATATTATTCATAAGGAGAAATCGAAACCTTGAATCGAACCCGGCACCTCTAGTTTAGAAGGCGGATGTGAAAAAAATTACGCTAGAGGTAAGCTGTACTAAACTTTTTAAGACGATATTTATTTAAACATAAATACTTGCAATTAAATACTTGTCCGTGGTTAATTTTCTTGCATGTTTCTCGTCAAATGTAGGCAAGAAATAAGAGATTGCTGTAAGGAAGTCATAATTCAAACTCGCACTCGTATTTTACTTCCCAACGTCCATTAGTGTACTCTGATTTCGAAGTTACTCTAGGAAATTGAATGTCAATAAACGACACAACTTTGTTAGAGCGCCGTCATCGGAAATACAGCTATTTTTATACGATGGAAAAATACTTTTCTTTTTTACACAGGGTATAGGGGTACCAGGAATTTTACTGGTTACAACCGTGCCTATTTTGTAGGTAATTATATTATATGACTAGCGCCTCGTGATTTTACCCGCATAATGACATATAATTTTACTGGTTCCGAACAGGCGGAAATTTCTGGATAAAAAATTGCAAAATCAAAATCGTTTATACACATGGGCCCCAAAGAGGCACTCTAGCCTGTGTCAATCTAAGGTACCAGCTACCTCCATAATAAATTTCATCAAAATTGTCTAGCCGTTTGAGCGTGAAGAAGTAACAAACACATTCACAAACTTTCGCCTTTATAATATTAGTAAGATTCAATCTGCAAGCTATAAGCCCCTTTTTTATGCAAAGTGCAGTATTGTGGCACATTTAAGTGAGCTCTATGAAATATCAGACAGAGATAATATAATTTTGTTCTTGAAGGGTTGCGGGGAGAAAGCTAAAATGGAATTAACTCTACTGTCTCTGCGGAGAGAAATCGGATGAGACAATATTGTAATAAAATATGTATATCTGGGACTTATTAGATTCTTATTCTTGTCTTCCTTATGTTTCAATATTCGAATTTTCTAGATTTAAAGTCAACGTTGTTATTTCAGCTTTTCATTATTCGAGATCCTAATCTTATTAAATAAGGGTTTGGCATTTCATTTAGTTATATTATTTATTGTGAATATGAATATAAAGACACATTGATAAGGTATGTTTGCACATACCTTGATTTGAAATGTAACATAAATATTGTAAACAATAAAGCTTAATATATATAAGTTTGAGTGCGAGAGTGTATTTGAAACTGAACTGATGTTCAGAGATACCTCGTATCTCGATAGCTCTGTCCAGCTATTTAAATATTTTGTTGCTATTTAGCATTCTAGACCGTCAAAATTATATAGGCTACTTTCAGTCTCAATTAAAGGATTGCAGTGATTAACTAAGTACCACAATCGCCACAATGAAACTCTATCTTTGCATTTGATTATGATGAAAGGGACATGTAGGTTAAAATATTGCAAGTTTCAATAAATAAGGAAGCGTATCTGGTAAAGGTTCATAACTCCGGCAACTTTTTCAATAACCGAAGACAGTTCAGTAAAGTACCTATTTCTACAGACTTATGAACTCTCTTTCATAGTTGTTAAAAAGCCTTTTTAAAATTGCTGAAGTGAATTGTACGTCAATAATAATAGGCAGGGCAGAAGCCTTCTAAATACATAATTTGCATTAATACAAATTGCATAAAAACTATTTAATACAGGTAAATTAAAGTTGGTTTTGATATAGTTTTGTATTATTAAAGATTTTATAACTTACTTCGATGAATGTGTGATAGACAGTATTTCTACAACACGCTGTTAAAACAGGAAAATCAAATGATTCTTGTACAAAGGCTGTGAATAAGAGGAACAATGCTTTTAGCTAAATTATATTTGATTTTTAAAATATTCCAATAAAAAAAACTTGTAATAAAAAAGAAAGAGTTACATATATTCAAGGTAAGTAATAGTTACACACATTCTCGATATTCGGCATGTAACATACTAGTATTGTTTGTGGACTTATATTACAAAACGTAAGTTGGCCTCAGCAAACAATATAAATTTTAGGAACCTAAGGTTGATAACTGAATTATTTTTCTTAGACCCTTTTTATCCCATTGTAAGGTCAATCCAGAAATTACCTACTAATTCTGTCAGTAGTTGGACTTCCATTACTTTTTGATATTCTGCTTGATTTGATCGCAGTTATTATACATCCATAAATGAATGAATGTATGGGTGTGCTTGAAATGAATATTTCTAGGCATAAAATAAAGACGTGACTTAAGGTTCTGGTTTTCAGAAAATAAATTGTAAAAAAAAAACTAAAATAATAATAATCTGAAACAATAAAAAAAAATATATATTAATTAATGAATCATCACACACGCTCTCTCTTTCATACACACGCGTACACACGCGCACACTCAGGCACCAACACATACTCACATGCATACAATATACTACCTAACATGCAATTCCATACAACATAATAAATACATTAATCAATTTCTTTTATAAATCTTCTAAATGTAACTGGATTATGTAAGATATTAGTGCTAGTTAATATTGTAAATCTAGTTATGGGAAGAGCGCTGTATGCTGAAACACCGGCGATGAGCCTAGTTCGGCAGCAGATACTACAACGATATTGCTAACACTATCGTAAATATTGTAAATTTTTTGCCAATAAAGATTTATTTATTTATTTATTATACCATGCCCGTAGCTTATTAGTGCTACGAACCGTAGAGCCTCTACGGCCTAAATATACTGTTTTCTACAAATTCCAACCAGCCAGTTACGTAGCTACGTCTACGAGAGGGGTGGGGATTTCTAAAGATTATAATAGATCCAATAAATAATTTCCCAAATATTATTATACAATAGTGTCTTTATGTCCTTGTGTAAGGATCCCCATAGCTTAAACAAAATAATTACTTGATTAAAAAGTAACTTATATATGAGAATTTTGATAACGACATAACGTGAAATCAAAACCAATGTCCCATCCACTCGTTCTATTTCTTCAAAATCTCTATTATTAGAGGAATCCAAGCTAACATTTCTTAAAATCTGTGGGATTACATGTGGACGTCGGTTCTCCAAACACTCGTTTTAACTCAGTTTGTTTGGATACCCAACGAGTACCTACTGGACTAGTTTCACAGAATAACTAATAGTACCAACGTACTAGAAGTGCTATTTGTATCTCGGAGAATCGTCCGATTTGTGCCGTGGGATTATATCAGAGCTGGTTTTAATTGATGTTCTGTTTACAGTGCTTCTGCCAACGTTTACCATTGTGTATCAGTTCTTCAATATGTGGAGATGCAACCTATTGCAATTGCGTAACTATTTAATTTAAAAACTAAAAGGGTACATTTTACTATTATTTAATTTGCTATTGAGTTGGTTGTGATTAAGGAAGGTAAATGCGCTAGGCCTAAAATGAGGACTATTTTTTAATACTACTGGCACGGATTTATAAACAAAACATGATCTCAAATGTTTTCACACTAACTTCGATAACTAGAGTCACTAGTGACATTAAACGCTTTGAAAGATAATTACATCACATACTCAATTACAACCAGAACACAAACACGACTTTTCCTCGGGGAGAACAACAACAACAACAACAAACGCTTTCACACTCACAGCCCCACACTAAGTTCAAAGACTTGTATCGTGGGTGCCGGAAACATTCACATCACACACACATTACACCCAGAACCAGAAGCACAAACATCTCTTGGGAAGGAATTTTGTGCTCCTGCCGGGAATCGAACCCAGGACCCACGGCGCAGAGGGCGGACACCTGTCCACTGCGCCAACTGGGTCGTCACTTGTGTTCCTGCCGGAAATCGAACCCGATACCCCTTAGAATACCCTAATACCCTTTATTTGCTTAGAAGGCGACCGCTCATCCAACTATGCCAACGGGCAGTTCAGCAGGCAGTTGTACGAATATATTTCGTTTGGTACGATAATATTCGAATATAGATACGATAATTTACTCGCACTCGTCTGGGATCCCGGTACGAACCTTGCTCGTATTCGTCAACTCCATAGTGTTTGAGTTAGGTGTCCCTGTCTATAGAAAGTTTTAAATGAAATCCAGAATAAGTTTGTTCATTAAATTTCGACTGAAGGAAACTCCGTAAACTACGCGAGTAATTTATACGTTTCTAGTTTAGAACTAACAACATTTCAATGCTAGCAGGTTTTAATAATATAAATTGCTTTTATTTGATTTTTAACTAAACTGTAATTTTGTTCGTAGACGATTTTCAACAAACTTTATTTTTCTGTAATCAATACTGAGTGTTTGGGCAAATTTAAAAACGAAACAAACAAACGCATTCACACTCACAGCTCTACTATTACTTCAGAAACTTGTATCGTGGGTGTCGGCAACTTACATCTTCGGCCGTATCATCCCTTGGCATCAGGTGAGATAGTAATAAAATGCTTGCCAATTCAGCAAGCATAAAAAAAACAAACACAATCTCACGCAGAACCTTCTGGTTCTGGGTGTGAAAAAAATCGGAGTGTGTAATAAATCGACGGAAAAAACCATAGCCTAAACATTCGTACATTTTCCAAAGCTTTCCAACAACACAAGGTAGCATAAACATAATATTCATCAAGCGATGTAAACAAAGGTTCAAGTGTTTACGTAAATACGTAATAAGGGGGACTGGGATGACCAAATAACAAACGCTCCAATAAAAAGAATAACAGGTGTATATTTCAAACAAGCAAAATTAAGAGGATCCCAATTCAATAGAATATTGTTTTTCCTGTATACCCAACCTATTTATAAGATTTCGCCCTTGGGGAATTAGTGGTGATGTAGCAATTACGCAATAGAATGTGTCGTATATTTATTAAGATAAGAAAGAGGATCTAGGTGATAATATCGGAAAACAATTGTTTTTACATTCTAATATATTAAAGTAAACTCATAGATTGTTTTTTAATAGGCAAGCATTTGACCAATATCTCACGTGATCATGTTGCCGAAAATGTGACATGCTTGCCTAGAAGATGCCTATTCACTAGAGACATGAAGACTCCCAGATTATACCGTTCGGGGAACAAAGACGCTGGCAATGAGTTCCACTCCCTCGCTGTACGGATGATGAACGTAGAAGCGAAACGCTTCGAGCAAACTGGAGGTATATCGACCATAAATGGATGACGTTTGATAGTTTGTGTTGTTGTTAGATGGTACAAAGGGCATGGAGGAATTAAGTCATGTAAATCCTGGGCACTCTGTTCAAAATATATTTCAAATAAAAAAAAAAATTGCTACATTGCTACGTTTCTAAATATTCGTGGTAGATTATGCCTGGATTATGATTTTTATTACATTTGAATGTTATCAGTAAATCTTTACACATTTTTCTAAATCGTTCAATAACAAAATATATGCTTGTTGTCAATCATTCGCAATCCCGCCCCAATACAAGTTCAAATTGAGTTAATAAATATTGGCTAGATCCAAAGAGCAATTAAGCCATTCCATGTTTATACAACACTTGGTTTTATATTTGTATATCAGTTGGCGTGGGAGGAACTTTTTCTGCACACGTCTGGCAGCCATTTCCTGAATTGATTGTTTGCAAAATATAACTATTTAATATTTTTCGTTGCCAATAATACGTTGCTAGGGTTCCGTACTCACATAAGACCATACAATATTAATTTTTCTGCTATGCTATCATTATATAAGCTTATGTTGTCAGCCTGTTGTATTAGATGCCTGGTAGAGATTATATTAGTACGCTATTAGTGATAAGGCCGCCTGTTGTGATACTTTACGTATAAGCTTGTTTGTTACCGTTGTTTTATCTCATCTTATAAAAGTGGATCAATAAAGTATTATCTATCTATCTATTATTATTTTTTACCGAAATAACTTTTAAATTTAACTGAAAATGTTTTATTTTATCCTTTGCTGAAGTAGCAAAGTTCGAGCGTGGCAAGTGGTTATAATGACTGATGAGCGGGGCAAAAGTTATAAAAGTCCTTGACACACATGCATCTTATAGGTAAACCCGTCCTGATCTCCCTTCCTGACTCTGTCTCAGTCAGGAAGGGAGATCAGGAGCAGTTTTATCTCCAAAAATATTTTTTAGTTCTTGTTGTGATTGTGTACACACTATTGCCGAAAAATATACATAACGTGCAATTGCGATTTTTTGTATTAGTTTGATTCGAAAGGTTTGTGAATATATTAGGCTCGAAGTATTTCTGACACGCCTGGTTTTTTTTTTTTAATTTGATATAAGTATACATTTTGTGTAGACTTTATCTAGAATATTATAATTATAATGTGTGATATTCGTTAGCGTTGCCGTAGAGCTAAGCAAATAAAAGGTAATAAAAATGCCAAACGCACGCTTATATTTGATGTGTATACCCGACAACATCAAGATAGGAAAAAAACCTACAGACTTAGCTACAAAATCCTTGGTCGATAATACTTCACTGCGTCCATTATGTCTTCGATTCTGACGTCTCAGAAAGAACAAGAAAATGGTTAAAAACATCCGAATTTCAAATATTTATTTTGATATAAAATGTAATTTTTTTGTGTATAAAATTTTATTTTTGGAAATGTTTTTACGTAAAAATCGATTAAAACTTTAAAAACAATGCAAATTCCCTATTACTCTGCATGAATTGCAGCATCCTCTGAACGTTCTGAATAGCACTGCACTTCAGATCTATCTACACCTGTATATGTCCCCTATATCCTGTACACCATCACCACCTTTATATTGACGCATAACATTCTAACTTTGTGCGGTCCAATCAATAGTTCACAAATTAGTTTCTTCTGTAGTTTGATTCCATTACCATTTCAATGTATATCACGTGCAGTACAACATTAGGTTGTGAGCAGTAATTTTTTAATGATAGTGTTGTGTAACGGGCACCAAAGATCACTACAGTCTATGTCTAGTTTGGGGCCCACAGAAAAAATGCACAAAACTAGTTATAGAACTTCTTAAATAAAATGCTTACTTACATTTAAGTGTTAGGCATTAACTACCTATTATTATCTCTGTCATTAAGTGACTCCTGTTGATAAAGAGGGTTTTAATCAAATTAGATATCTTCTGTTGTATTACGGAGCTTAAAACATAAACTAGTGGCTTTTTTTTTCAGTGAACAAGAGGATGAAACCATCGATTGAAAAATAACCCTTCCTTTTAAGCAGCAGGTATCGGGTTCGATTCCCGGTGGAAAGACAAGTTTTCTCCCCCAGGGAAAATTGTATTTCTGATTTCCGACTCACACGATACAAGTCTTTGGATTTAGTGTGGGGCCGTGAAAGCGTTTATTATTTATTAATGCCAAGATGACCGCGTTTTGAAATATTTTTGATATAAAGAAACATAGATAATATTTTTTTTATTGATTTTTTTTTTTCAGCAATATGTTTACGTGAACAATCGATGAAATGAATAAACAAATGCGTATTAGGCTCCTATAGGTAATATCTGAAGAGATAATTAATTATTTCATTTGGTATCTGTTATGTAGCAATGTTTTAATCAATCTAATTGTTAAAAACTTGAGATTAATTTCACGAATTTCAGGAAAGGGCAAATGAAAAGTTTTTCAATTAACGTTTGAGGAAAGCTTACCAATTAGTTCCCTGGTTACAATTACAATCTGAACTTGGACGCATTATTTACAGAAAGTTTATTAATTTTTGCATTGCTTCTAAAATTGTTATTACAATTAACAAAGATGTGTTGTTGTGATATATCTCTTATACAAGCAAATATACAATTTTGTGATATGACATAGACAGAAAGATAGATAATTGTTATGGTGAACTAACTGCTTCGCCCGCATTAGGGACTTGATATACAAAGCGGCAAGGGCGCGCGCCCGGACGCTCGCCATGTACGCGCGCCTCGGCCGCTGCTGGTGCGTTCTCTGTACAAATACGTGCGCTCTGTTCGCTCAGTATATTTTGTTGCACGAGAGCCTATATTCTGTAACATCGGCAGCGCGAGAGGAAAGCGTCGCAAACGCCATACATTTTACCTTCACAGCGACAAGGTCACGCGCCTGGGGCGCTTTATATATCAAGTCCCTTTGGTCCAAACCATTGATGTAGCTACAAAATTAGTTGAAACACGTACCTACCATGTTCATATTTGGATTCTAAAATGCACATACACTTTTTCATTTATAATATACCGGCAAAAAACGAGGTCTCTTATAGTTAACTTGGGTGGTTCACCGCTATGTTCGAAATAAGGAATTTGCACTTACAAACCGTAGGTTTGTTTCCTATCTCGATGGTTAAAAAATCTTATCGATTAAAAAATATATCGCTTCTTGAAATGTCCACTCAAAGTAAAGCTCCGGCGCAAAGCTGAGGGCGATATTAGTTCCTTACATTTTATAAATGAGATTGTTTTTATCTTTTTTTATCTGCTTCGTTATTCCAAGCCTCTTTCACAAGCACTACCCAAATTAAATCATCAACGTCCTCACTTCTCTATGTCAATTATAATCAATATTAGATATTTGATTATAATATCTAGGCTGAACCAGACACTTGCAAGCTTCCGTTTAGTTTAACTCTGTCATGGCGGTTATCCTGATGTAGATTGGGTTTGGCATAGCGGTAGTGTGCCGCTTAAAATTCTAATAGAACGACACTCGGCCCCGCTTGGATCCTCAAGTTAAGTCTGAAATTGACACTCGCTCTACCTAATAACAACGAAGGAAAACATTGTGAAGGAACAGGCATAGCAAATCCAAGGATAACTGTAATGTAGGGTAATCTTAAGATTTATATATACAAGATGTAGGTAGTTAGCTCTTTGTCTAGCAATGGTGTCAAAAGAGAATAAACGCGCTCTTAGTTGAATTTGGTGTTTAATTCGAGTATAATTCCTCTGCATTCTTCATTGGCGACGAGGATGGGATAAATAAGCATGAGAGATTCACCAATCCGCACTAGCCCATCGTGGTGGATTACAGCCTAGACCTTCATGAGATAATGATGGCCTTCTCTCAGTAGAAATGAAATGAGATCTAATCTACATAACTAAACATGTTCAGTATTCCATTACGTTCATTCCACTTACCCATTAAATCATTTCAAATATACGAGTATATATTAATTTTAAATAGGAAATTGCTTTGTTTCACCATGACGCATGATTCCATAAACAAGCAAAAGCAATCGCGGATTGACGAATCACCTTCACACGAGTAAACAACACGCTATTTTTAAATTGTAATATAACAATAGAGGTTATGAACCAATTTTGTTTATAAAAACTGCTCACTGCGTATTCCTAAACTAATTTTAAATAAAAAAAATATTAAAAAAAAATACTTACCCCTAACCTATCTGTAAAACGGATGCACGAATAGTCAACTAATGTTTCAGAAGCCAGCTGTTACTAAACTGTAATATTTGCATTGCACACTCAATGGCTGATAACTCGGAAAATAGCTTATCAAAGGAGCAAATCAATAAAATACATTGATAATGCAAAGCGCCATTTCTAAGTTGACGCTAAATGCCTCTGACAGACGAAGTGCTGAACCACAGCACTTCGTCTGTCAGAGGCATAGCACTTCGTCTGTCAGAGGCATTTAGCGTCTAAACCCCCTACAATCGAAAAACTTGAAATTCTCAAAATCAAAATAAACTTTATTGTAGAACGGTGTATAAAAGGTGTTACAGATAGGTTGTCACAACAGAAAAATCTCAAAGTTAATATAAAACTATGGCCCAAAGCCAAAAATTTAATTCACGAAAGTGGGGCGCAAAATATTCTTGAATTTTCTACAGACTTCACAAAAAGGGGAGGTACTTAATTCGACTGTATTTTTTTCATGTGTGTTACCTCATATCTTCTTTCCACGTGAACTGATTTTGAAGTTATTTTTTTTTGGATGAGCCGGTGCTTTCCCATTGTTCCTATTTAAATTTGGTCATGATCTGAATTATCGTCAATAATGCGTGTTAAATACATTGAATTGGATCAAAGTTCCGAAAAATTTATAATTTTTTAAGCTTTGCTTGCGTTTAATTATTATTCTACCCGTTAAAAGCCGAGCTCTGCAAGTAGTTAGAGTATAGAACCGTTTAAAAGTTATATATGTTGGAATATATTGATTTAGCGGCCAAAGGCACTGTATTTAGACCTGTTTTGTCCAGGCAAATGTAAGTGCGAGATCTCAATTCCCGGCGAACGACTATTAACTGGACATGAAAGTTCTACCTAGCATAATCTATTGAATATGGGTTGCGTCGTGAATACAACTTGAGAACTGATCCAAATTAATTGCGGTTGGCTGAAATTGCCCTGTTATCCGGTAAACAACTAAGTAGAAGTAGTTCGTCAAGAACTGAGACCTCGCGCCCACATTTTGCCTAGTTTGAGGTTAAAAACTGTTGAGGTTAATTGCTTATTACATTTTTCCTCATACAAAAAGTCACACTCACACAAAAGCCTTTTTAACGTTTTCATTTATATAATTTTAATATCCATTTATTACTTTTCGTTACAGCTTTTCAAATTCTCTGAGTATTTGAAGTGATTTGCTTGTATGGTTTAGACGTTAAATACCTCTGACAAACAGACGGACAGATGGACTAAGAGTTGAACCATCAAAGCCAACTTATAGACCTCGCTTCACTCGGATCTTAAAGTCATTGAACCGGAGATGCAAGTTGCGGGTTCAAGACCTTTTTTTTTTTTTGTGGGGGGAAAATGCCTTGCACTACCCTTTCTTCCCAGGGGTGTAAGAAGGGGGTATGTGGGTGAATAGCTACATTATCGGCCGCATCATTGCTCTCGTCAAGGAAAGTAATGGTCGAATGCTTGCTTATCTTGCATAAAAAACATTTCCTTCATAACTTATATCTGAATATTTGTCCGCCAGCCTAGTTGCCAGCTAAATGCATTAAATAGAAATTGTATTGTATCAAAAACATTATTTATAATATAAATAATGAATTAATATTATTATCTAATGAATGAAAAAACTATAATTAAATAACCATGTAGTTTATTTCACTATAAAAGTGTTTTTTTTTGTTATGAGAAACACTAAAATGAGTCAAAACTCGAAATAATTCTATGCAATTGGTAGAATTTGCTTAAACTTACATATGAGCAGTCGAGCACATGCTCCAACCTCATAAAAACGAGTCATGTTAAGCTGAAATTGTAAAGACCGTCTTATAAGCTATTGACCTCATTTATTTTATTATTGTGTTCATAAAAGTAGGAGGATAGTCTTCAGCAGCTAGATTTATTGAATTATTTTCCGTTTACTATGCTATATTTTCATATGGCAAAGCCAAAGTGTGGACAGCTTCTGAACAATAACATTGGAGTTTCACTTACTTAGGTACCTTTATTATAAATCTCTGTATTCTGTAATACTTACTCCGAATATATAGATATGCACTACTTTCAAGACACAGACCCTAGCCTAGTTTGGGATTCAATGAAAACATATCTGTTGACAATGATACTAATACTACGGGCCAATTGCCTAAACTACTTATTTCCTAAAACTTAACTAAAACTATATACAGCAAAGACGAGTTACCTACAAGACATCGAGCTTATAGGTAACTCAAGTGCTCAAGCCCACTACCAGTGGGTAGCGTTCCCATCATGCTGGCGGCATTGCCTCTCTCGAATTGCAAAAAACGTACTAGGTTGAGCCAAATAAGTGTCAGAATTTTGATAGATAGAATGAGCTCCTGGTCCCCACGGGCCACGGCAATTTTATTTAAAAAAATATGTTTCAGAGCGCCTGGTTGAGGCGACGCGTGATCAAAACGTATCTGTTAATATTTATATGAACCACGATATGTAAATAAAAAACCACATATTTTAAACGTTTTTGGTACGACAATTAAATCAAAAGATCGGCAAATGCGAACATTAAATTGAACCTCTTTGGTTTGGATATTATACCTCCTACATATAAATAGGTATGTAGGTACACAATTATATACTAGATAGTATATACTATACTCGACAACGCTACATAGATATGTAGCGTTGTCGAGTCATGTCTAAACTCTATTTATTGTAACAAAGATTTCGAGTTAGAACTTCAGTATCAACTATAGCTACCAAATTGCGTTGCTTAGAATGGGGTCATATTCTATATCTCGCCGAGGTCATTTGTTACCCTAAAAGGGTGCAGCACAAAAGACGGTTTAGGGCTTATGGCGAACAGGCGAATATCGGACATTGAAACTGTAATCAAACCAAACGGTCTTCCCCGAATGTCGCTGATGTAAATGGATGAGGATAATCGAATAGCGAGACGCAGCCAAGTCACCTTTGTTCCAACTTCGAAATGACTATGGGACTTAAAGAAAACTACTACAGATCTGCTACGCTTTATTTTATTTACGAAGCAGAAAAAATATCGCTTTGACTGTAAAAGGAACATCTCTTCTATGTATATTCTTCCTAAAGATAGTTAGACTTTAGTTAAAGACTGATCGAAACGAGGTATCCTGTAGGTACCTATATACTGTTAATTATCAACTTGTGCATTACGGCATGGCATCCCCAATATATTAAATTAAAATTAAAACGGCAACTACCTACTAACTCCGCACTCATCCTGAAGAAGGCTTCTGAATGAAGCCGAATCAATTGTCGATTTAGACGTCGACAACTCCTTAGTGACGATAATCCCCGTCAGTAAAATGTGCTCGAGTTCTTATCAAATTATCCCCAATACCGATAAGTATTTGAAGTTAGCGTGGAGTTGTGAAAGTAATGGGTTTGGGTGTAATGTAGGTGCCTAATTATTTTGTATTTCAGATCTGAATTATGCTCATCAATCTTTCACCCCCAAATAGCCGTTTTATTAAAAAGCTAATCTCCCGGAAATATCCAAATCGCTCCAGTGTCAATATTAATATTCCCGTGCCTTGCCCTTTCATTCTATTTTCTTGCTTTATTAATATCGATCAATTAGATTGTTCTTAGTTCAATTAGATCAATTAGAGTTTCGTAGGTAATATGTACATAATACATATAATTTTATTTATTGATATAGTCTGATGAAGGAACACGACTGTTCCGAAACGACATAATTTTCCTTTGTTGAAAATCTCACTAAACGATTCATCCAAGTACCTACTAGGGGTCTAATACTCGTACTAAACTCGTTATGATCGTATGCATAAACGAGGCATAAACAAGATTTCCTATTCATTTCCTCCTATACAACCAAGTACCAAGTGTACAAAACCCGTAGGTAGGTACTAGCATAAGCATAGATAATATATTACTCATTCTTCTTATGATACTACAATAGAATATATAATATATAAAAGTTCTCTAACGTGTATAAGTATGGGCAAATCATACTAATTGGTAACTACTCGTTTTCGTACTCTACTCGTTCCTATTGAAGTTCTAGTAAAGTTTCATGCAATTTACTAGGGCAAGACTTGACTGTGACTGGATCGTGAATCTTTTATTTGACTTTGACTGTGACTGGTGACTAGGACTGGTTTTCTGAAACACAACTAAGTAGAACATACGTAACTTAGAAAATATTTATTAAATACTTCATAATAGCTAAATGCAAATAGAGAGCCAAAACTAGATAAAAATAATATCGGCCGACGACCTGCGGGCGTTCGCGGATTTTTTTATTAAGTTATTTATGCATTATGCCTAATAAAACGCAAAGAAATATACAAGTATATTCGAATTAATAAAATATAATCTCTTAAATTCGCATATTTTTTTGTTGATGTGTTTACCAACTATTAGGTACATCAATTGGATGTTATGTCGTTGGTGATTACGAAATGGCTCAAATTAACGCAATACATAGGATATACGAGGGTGTATAAGTATCAGGCTGCTATTGGCACTTTAACAAAGCGGTATGGAAAAAAGCCAAAGGTTATGACTCAGCCAATTATTATAAATCTGGAAGACGTATTGTAAGATAATATTCTCATTTTGCGCTTCTTCCCTCGACGCTTATGGAACAAGTTTGGCACGCTACTACCAACGCAGCTCCCGTTTCACAAAACATGCAGAGGTGTCTGGAATATATTGAAAACCGGTGGAAAAACAAGTATCACAATTTGATAAGCTGTGCAAATTATATGCATCGAACCACCAATTCTTGTGAGGCATTCACCGAAAATTTAATTCTAGAATTCCGAAATCCCATGATATATTTCTGTAGTTTTGAAAATTCAACATTTTGGGACTCAAATTATTAGAAATTCGATTTTTTTTAAATATATGATAGGTATGACCCCTATCTCACCTGATATTAAGTGACGATGCGGTCGACGATGGAGCACGCTTGTCTAGAAAATACCTATTTACTCTCGACTTGACGACTTCAAGATTGTACTTATCTGGGAACACAGACTCTGGCAAGGAGTTCCACTCCTTTGCACTGAGCATAATGAACGTGAAAGCAAAACCCTTTGTGCGCATTTGAGGAATGTCCACTATGTATCGGTGTCGTAATGCAGTCTGTCCGGTGGTTGGTTCTATGATGGAATGGGGATGGAGGAATTAGATAGATAGATAGATAGATAAATTCTTTATTTGCACACCAAAAAATAACACTTACAAAGAAATCTTAAATATAACTTAGGAGCACAAAGGGCGGTCTTATCGCTCAAAGCGATTTCTTCCAGACAACCAAAGGGAGATGATAAAAATATTACAAACAGGGACGGTGGTGTACCTCAACACGTATTTAAATTAATAAACTTACACATACTTATTAATATTAGATACATAATATACATACAAAAACCTACACAAATAATAATAATATATTATAAACATACACAAACTAATATATATTATTATACATATATATATATGACTAATAAAGGACATTCATAGCTTTAACTTAATTGAGAGTGATACAATTTTTTTATTTGTTCTTTAAAAGTGTGGAGTGATTGAGAGCGACGTATAGAGACCGGTAAACTGTTCCAGAGGCGAATAGCTTGTACAGTAAAAGATTTGTCAAAAAATGTAGATCGTGAAATCCCATAGCACACTCTCCAAAATGTATGTTTTTTAGGATTTAAAGATGTGTCACTAGTACCATTAATGGTACTGTCCAATGGTATTAACAGGAAAACCCAGGAATCTGACATCAGTGTTTTATTAAATGGTACTAGAGGTACAAAGTAGTGGTACTAGTGACACTACTACACTACATAAAGGCGATTTTCAATAACACGTTCGCCTGCGCATTAACGGAATTAGCCTACAAGTAGTTAAGATTGTTTATAACTGTCAAGAACACCAGTTTTTCTTTACAGATGAGACCGTACTGACGCCATGGGACGAAACTCGGGAGGCGCCGGCGCGGGCGTCGAAACCAACGGCGAGCTGCGGATACTACTCGTCGTCACCGTCATTGTCGGCCTTCTCCTCATGTTCTCTCTACTCATGTGCTACGCGTGTGTGCTGAGGAGACTCTGTTGTGGAACACCGAGGGAACGAGCGAAGCACGTGGCATCCGCCAGGCGGACTGAAAGCTACCCAATGGGTGACGTCACTCTCCTATCCCAGCCGACGGAAAGCGAACGGGTGTAGACCGAGCTTTACGATAATTTAGATTCTAGCCAGGAACTGTTGTCGATGTTCAGTATCTGTAAATTTATGTAAGACTGAATACAGTCATTGCCAAAGTTTTCTACAAACGTATTAAGCCGATTTGTGTATTTTGTAACCGGTAGAAATTCACTACAAAGTTACTATTAACAGCGTTTTGGAGCTAACGATAGGTAACTTTGAAATGAGTTTTAGATACCGGGTCCAAAGCTTGGCTGCCACATGTGGAAATGTAGGTACTTGTGATTGTGTTATGAATGAGTATAAATGTGAACCAACATTGTCCTAAACTTTAGTAGAAACGTATTTATTCTCATAGAATACCTTTGCATAAAAGCAAATTTACCTATTAATTGTTAGGTTATAGACTAAGGCAACCATTCAGTATATTTTTCACTGTAGTTATATTATGATTATTTACTATTACTAAAGCATAATGTGAGAGTTTTGCCGTGAAAGTGAAAAAATAGCGTTGTTGATTTTGTAAATTTTTCCAAAACCTGTGATTCTTCTAGTGTTAATGTGTTATAATGATGGATTATTAACCGTTAATACTAAGTAAACGTGCAAAGTGCAGGCAAATGATACCAAGTTGAAAAACGTGATTTTCGCCTTCGCTCCAAAACTCCAATAGAAGTTCTAGTGTAAAGTCTCTACCACTTAACTAGGGCATGACTTGACTATGATCGGACCTTGACTCTTTTACTTGACTTTGACTGTGACTAGGACTTTTAATTTGAAATACACTTAAAATATGTTATTACTTGACACTGGCTAAATGCTCAAGATTACCTTGGTCTTTCTGCCGTGGTAAGTACAAAAGTTTATCTGACACATAATAATTGTTACTAACCTACTTTATCACGTTTGTAGGTGTAAGTTTTGTTTTGTTAATGTATGAATTAAATGGCAAAGGTGTGAACACTAAAATGTTGAGTAAATCGCGCCAGTAGCTCAATACTGAATGCAAAAACCACGGAAAAGAAACGAGTGGAATGCTTTTATATTGGAATTGCTGTGCTGGCGTCAAACTCACACAAACAAAATGGCGTAACTTTAGCTCGATGTTGACATGTCGTAAGGAGGTGCAAGTCAAGTGCTGCGTTCATTGCCTAAAACTTCGGTTTCCTTTATCCAGTATGGATCACTGAAAATTGTACTATGTATGACAGTCAATTTAATCCAACAAAGTTCACCATCAAGTTTCAGTTTGTCTTTACGTACAGCTTTTCGCGCGATTTCTCTTACAAACTTGACTTCGACAGGTATCAGTGTTTTACAACCATCTCTCAAGGCGGTTGTTTGGTTGTGGTTAAACGAGGTATTGAACGTTCTAGAGCGTTTAAACTTGTACTAACCGAACACTACTCTAACCGAGCCTCCGAACGGGCTGAAACGAAAAGTTGCAATCTCTGGTTGCAATTTTTACCTAGCTTTGCTTTTACCTACTTTAAACTAGGCAGCGAACACAGCCTTGCATGTTACTAATTATATGCTCTTTGTTGCATGTGTGGAAAGAGCCCCGACAAGAGTAATGCTCTAAAATTTGAAAAGTATCTTAGAACCATTGGCTTAGTTTAAGTAGGGGTATATATATCGTGTTCGATTCGCGGCGGGAACACAAGTTTTCTCCCCAAGGGAAATTTGTTTTTCTGGTGTGTATCTATGATTGTGTAAATGTTTCCGGCACCCATGACTCAAGTCATTGAACTTAGTGTGGGCTATGAATGAGAAAGCTGTGAGTGTGAAAATGTCTCCAAACTTACCTATTAGTTTACGGTACATATTTGTATTATTTCATATAGAATGTACTTACTTGGGTAAAACATTATTGTAAAATAAAAACGTTTGTAATTAAACAAAAAATATTATATTAAAATATATGTAAGGCACTCTATGGGCATATGAAAATAAATATTTAACAACAGGATTCA
Organism: Lomographa bimaculata; assembly: GCA_948107665.1. NCBI lineage: Eukaryota > Metazoa > Arthropoda > Insecta > Lepidoptera > Geometridae > Lomographa > Lomographa bimaculata. The sequence continues at coordinate 7,672,235 of OX403592.1, forward strand.
ATAAGTACTTATAATCGACAGTTCACAATAAAGTATTTCAGTTTCAACAAGTTTGTTTCATACATAAAATTATTGATAGTTTATTTCACCCAAAACAAAATAATATGTAATAACTAATATGACTTACTAAGTAATTATTGATATTACAGGCGATAGAAAAAATAAACTTACTTTTAATTCATGATTTGGTCCAATTTCATTCATGTTTTTTTCAATGTTAGATGTTTATATACATTTTTTTTCATTGATATAATATAAGGCCACATGTTTTATACAATATTTAATAACAAAATGATATGTGCAGTGAAACCTAGACGAATTAAGGCCACTTAAAAACAGACACAAGTCATGACTGATGTCTTATTACTTATAACCAGGACGGCTTAACGTGAGTTCTAAACACAGCAAAACTCATTTTTTTAAAATGTTATTTGAATGACGAAACGAGCAAGTCGCTCGCCTGATGGTAAGCGTCACGCTTGCCCATTTCAGTTCTGTGCCATCTGGAGTTTTGAACTAGGGTCAGAATCCTACTCGGAAAAGCATTGCGTTCGTCACCGGTCAAAAACTGACCGTACCGAATGTTGCTTAACCTTGTCAATCGGGCTCAGTCGGCCAGTCCGATCGCGATCTGAGTGCTACGATTTGCAACCAACTACTTTCGAGTATAATGCTGCTGCAGATATCAAGAGGGGACGGTAATTACTTACCATCAGGTGGGCAGTCTGATTTTTTGCCTATCTATTACATCCTACTAATATTATAAATCCGAAAGTTTGTGTGTAAGTATGTTTGTTCCATCATCACGCTTAAACGGCTAAACGGATTTGGGTAAAATTTGGATTGTACACAGCGTATAGGATTAACACATAGGCTACTTTTTCACTTGATAATAGCGGGCGAAGCCGCGGGGCAAGGCTAGTTCTCTAATAAAGTAATCGAGGCAGACAGTGATGGCATCGATACTGTGGTTAAGACAATAGAAAATGAAGGCGTTGAACTGGACTTTAGCTTAGGTGGGCGTACGCCTTCTAAGCAGAGGTATCGGGTTCGATTCCCGACGGGAACACAAGTTTTCTCCCCAAGGAAAATTTGTGTTTCTGGTTCTTGTGATCGTGTGTGTGATGCGAATGTTTCCAGCACCCACGAAACAAGTCATCGATTACTGTCGGGTTTGTGAGTGTGAAAGCGTTTATGTATTTAGATATATATGTATTTAGATATATGTATTAGCCGAAGAATGCTTTTTTGCTTTGATTCTGATTAAGTTTTTGAAGTCATTCGTCTTAAAAATATTTAGCAATTGAATAAATTTTGATTCTAAAATAAGCTTTAATTGTCCACGTAGAACAAAATGTATTAAGTGTCACTCGGGGATAGAACTAAATAGTACATCCGACTTTCGCCAGTCAGCTATAAGTCGTTAAACTAAGTGTGGAGCAGTGATTGTGAAAGCAAATAAATATTTATGTTAAGTTTATGTAAATCATCAATGTTTGGGTTTGTAAGGATGGTCTCGATGAGGGAATCTGCTTACATTATAATGTCTGAGATAAGCAAGACGGTCGCCTGATGGTAGGCGATTAGCCCGTCTATGCATCTGCAATGCCATCTGGAAACTTTATCTGGTTATAGATAATATTTTGCATTGAATAACTTTTTTTCCTACTTACAGTGAAAGAGTTTGTTTTTGGCGGGAAATTCAAAATTTTAACATATTTCTAGATATGTTTATTATTAGATCAGAGTTGTTGTTGTTGTTGTTGTTGTTTAATAATGTTCCAGCAGCTGTTCTTGAGAGCCAGTCATTCTAGGCTTGTCATCGACTACATCATCACTTACTTCAGGTGAGATAATGGTCAAACCCTATAATAAATGTTCGCGATATTTAAAATTATTTGTAACATCTATTCCTTTCTAATACCAAAAACGAATAACTAAGGCAACAATAAAAAATATTTATTTATTGTCGTAATACATTTTCTATACCCAACGAATACCAAAACATAACTTTTGGTACTGTCACAAAAACAACTTGTCAGATGAGAATAGGTTTTGAATTGAATTGAAGAGACATGGGGGCTTGGTGCTGTTGAGAGCTGGTTACCAATAAAAGAGACAATAAATACGGACCATTGGAGAGACGTGAAGATTAATGAGTGCAGTGGATCTTTGCAATCTAAATATATATAACTCAAAGGTGACTGACTGACTGACTGACATAGTGATCTATCAACGCACAGCCCAAATCACTGGACGGATCGGGCTGAAATTTGGCATGCAGGTAGATGTTATGACGTAGGCATCCGCTAAGAAAGGATTTTGATTAATTCTACCCCCAAGGGGATAAAATAGGGGATGAAAGTTTGTTGTACTTCTTAACGCGAGCGAAGCCGCGGGCAAAAGCTAGTTAAAGATATATGCTGCCAACCACATATTGAAAAATTAAAAAACATAATAGCGATACCAAGAACGATGTTGGTATCTGGTATTTTACAAATTACCCCATATGTACGAGACCTTGTAAACGCTAAAATTTTGATTTTTCCGTCAAATACAAACGCCATCAACCTAATGCCCTGCAACATATGTCTTACTACTAGCATTCCCGTACGTTACACCTAAGGGGTATAGTTTTGTTCCCTCAGCACGCCGTGGACCATGGTCCTCAGTGACTGGGGCTTGCAGTACTCTTCCAGCCAGTTGAAAACTCCGGCAGAAAACTCGGCGAAGTTGTTGGTCGGTACAGACTCGAATGAGTCGAACAGCTTATCCATTATACCCTGAAACTGTTCAAAAATAATAATTTCATCTATTACGCCAAGCAAGAAGGCGAAAGTTAAAAACTAAAACCATACTACTATTACTAGCTAGTGAGTTGCTATTTTTAAAAAGCAATACAAAAAAATACTGTTTTTATATCAATAATAATTTAAACGCAAGCTTAAAAATCCGAGTTCACCGCTTTATCTTTGGAACGCTTGATCAGATTAAATTTATTAAATACGCATTATTAAGGATAACTCAAAAACTACCGGTAAGAACTTGAACAATTTAAATTGGACCACCAGCTTTCAAATTAAAAAAAAGTCATCAAAATCAGTTCACCTAGAAAAAAGTTATGAGGAGCACAAATTTAAAAAATTACAGTCGAATTGAGAACATTCTCCTATTTTTTTCTAAATCGGTTGAAATATAATTATGCATGAATTGTATTTTTCTTGTATCTCATAGTGTGGGGCTGTGAGTGTTGATGCGTTTGCATTAATTTTTCCCGTTGGTTGCGGGTACATTTGACCGTTCTTTAAAACCTTTTTGACTTGGTCGAGATTACTCGAGAAACGTTCGCCTAAATCGACTCTTGAGTCATATAACCAGTATTAAAACTATATATCTTACAGCTATATGATATAGCGCCTCTTCAGTACCAGTCGATCAATTTGTCATTTAATTACAGCTATACAGTCTACATTTCAGACCAATAGATACCAAAAGCGATGTAATGTGTTACCTTTTAGCAGAAACGTGGATTAAATGGTAACATCTACTTACAACTTGGAACTTATCCTGGTCAGTGAGCCTCTGCTCATTCATCCCCGGGACAGAATGCTGCGCCTTCACAATCTGCTCGTAGTTAGCCTGCATTATACGAAGCGCTACCACATCCTTGCGTAGAGCATTTCGCTCGTCCTCTTGACGACGACGCTGTTGGAGCAGGTACTGGATGTAATCTATGGATTTTTGGAGGACCTACAATGAAATATTGGGGTTATATGGGTACGTGACGTTAGCAAGCTATTCTCGCACCTCTCCTACCGCTAGAACCTGTTCAGTTAAGCACTTTTCCGGTTGAAGTTATCAAGCTATCAACTCTTTGGATTGCAAATATATATCAAGATCCTAGTTGGTCTATTTGTAACTAATTATAAAAAAAGAGGTTGTCAAATTTGAATATGACTGAATATTGCCGATAGCGGTATAGGTCAGCTGATATAGGTCAGCCACCTAAAGACATCAAGTTCTTCGTGAAGTAGGTTAAAATACGCGAATGGTTATTTTTTTATTATTATTTAGATTTTTTTATTAATTTAATTTAAAATGCCTCCCGTTCGCACGAAGCGTTTCTTTTACACTTTCATTGTAAGAACTACAAAAGAATGGAACGCCCTGCCACCTAAAGTTTCCCGATATCCTTATCCTTACTAATATTATAAATGCGATAGTTTGTGTGTAATTATGTTTGTCCTTTCTTCGCGCTTTAGCGGCTGAACGGATTTGGATGAAATTTGAAATTACAAACCTAAGATTAACACATAGGCTACTTATCAACTTGATAGTAAATAGTGGGCGAAGCCGCTGGGCACGGTTAGTGTATATGGGGTTGTACTAGGAGAAAGTTGTCAAAAAGTATTTATTGATCAATCTTGATTTTCGGTCGTATCGTCGCTTTCCATCTGGTGGGTTAGTGGTCAAATGCTATTTAAAAGTAAATAAAAAAGGTGAAATTTCTTGAGTACCCGCAGAGAGTGAGATGCGCAAAACACCCCAAGAAGGATGTCATTGAAGGCTTCCATTTATTACCCTGAGTTGGAATGGAAGTCCTATCAATATTACTATGAACCATAAAATCAATACAATGAAACATATATAACATATATTATTTTAAACATGTCTAGCTGAATAAAAACGCGATATCACCAAAGCCACCTCGTAAGTAGAATGAGATAACCTATCGGCCTATAATTTTATGAGCATAGATAAGAGATAACACGCTCACCGCAGCCTTGCTAGGTTTGTAGCCGGAGGCGTCTGTCTGCTGGCATGTAGGGACGAGCTCTTGGAGAGAATCATAGCCCTTCTTTATGGCGTCCCTTCTCTTCTGTTCAGCCTGGAGATACAAAGAAGAAATATATTAGATTTATAATATGCATTTTTTCTTTAGTACGTTACCGAAAATAAATTTGACAAATTTATATGAGTAAAATGTATTTTTTACCTTTCATACCCAAATAAACATTTGAAAATGTGAGCATTTTTAAAAGCAGCCATTTTGATGTTCTTTATGTGACAGTCACGATCCAATCACAGCTGACGTAGAGAAAAGTTAACTAATCATCGACATCAAAAATGTGTGAACTGACGTCGCGACTCCGTATAGCCAATAGCGTGCGTTTCGCTAATTTGAATTTCTAACGTAATTTTACCACTTCTAATTCACACAAATTCCTAATTTAAAAGTATTTCAGTAAGATAATAAAAAAATTATATGTGTAATTCTATAGCTATAAAGATAAAATAATTAAACGCAAGCAAACCTTAACAAAAACCGACTTCACCGCTTTATCTTCGGAACCTTGATCAGATTTAATGTATTGCAGACGCATTATTGACGATAACTCATTAACTAGAGATCAGATCTTGATCAAATTTCAATGGGACCACATGAAAAGCACCAGCTTTCAGATAATAAATATATAATATAAAAAATAAATAAAAGAAATGGAAAGAAATTATGAGGTAACACACGCACAAAAAAAGAAATACATTCGACTTGAGTACCTCCTCCTTTTTTGGGAAGTCGGTAAAAATCATCAAAATCGATTCATAATTGTCGGAGAAATCGCGTAATATATAGACAAAAAAAAACATACAGTCGAATTGAGAACCTCCTTTTTTGGAGGTTTGTTGAAAATAGGATCTAGGTATGAAAGAGCGGATAAAAAAAAAGTCTTGGGGTTCTACCACAATGTCTTAAGTTTTAGTTTTATTGAAATACTAGCTTCTGTTCATGCCTTCACTTGCATAGACACCAAAATATGTAAAAAAATATGCAGAAGTAATACATAAAACTTAAAATTATTATTCCGAATTTGAATACTTGTAATATGGTTATGCTTATATTTGTGGTATTGTTGTTTCCACTATACAGCTAAACCTGTAACATATCCGGTCAACAACTATTGGTATTTTTGTACATGATTATACATTCATATACATAATATACCAACACTATTCATAAAAAAAATTTGATAAGGCGCCAAGGTGAATTCAATCTCGCCCAAGGCAAAAATATATCATTGTAGGAAAACATTTTTTTCTCGGTGTTATGATCTACTGCCAGCTATTCTATAGAGTATGTCTTTCTAGATCTGTCATGTTTACCACCCCTGACCATCAAGTGAGATAGTGGTCAAATGGTAGCCACCAGATTACAGTTACAACAAGATGCGGTTTTCAAAGGACAGATCCATTAAGTAGCAGAAACATAAATGCATTCACACTCCCAACCCAACACTAAGTTTAAATACTTGTGTTATGGGTACCAGAAATATGCACAGCTTACACATACAATCACAATTAGAAACCCAAATTTCCCTCACAGGGATAATTTGAAACCACCGGGATTCAAACCAATACTTGCTACTTACAAGGCAGATGCGCAAACTACAACACCAGTGGGCATAAATAATTTTTGGGTATGATAGATATAAGGAATGATGCTTGAGGATGGTATGTGAAAAAGTCACTCTAGGACTAGTTACTACCTTAGACCTCATCATCACTTACCAACAGGTAAGAAGTAATTTAAAACATATCAGAAATAAAAATAACAATATTTGCCTTTGGATTTTATAAGTACCTACCTGGGTATGAGCTTCTCTTCTACGTTCTTTGAAGCTAAGTGCAGAGGCTTTGTTGTCTCCACTGTCATCTTCGTCTTCTGTAATTTAATTGAAAATATAATTAGATAGCTAAAAACAATTTAATATATGAATCAAACAAGAGTCTACGTCACAAAATCAAAATTTAGAAAATACTCCTTAAATGAACTATCTGATAAAAAAAGGTGCACCAAGTTTTTACCAAACATAGCTTATCTAGCTACTAATAAACTTTTTGTTGGTCTAGGACAGCATGAGACAAAGGCAAATGGAAGCAATTAGGGGAGGCTTTCACCACCATTGGCGGCCCTTATACTAAATGTAGCAACTAACAATAAGATTTAAGAACAGAAATGTTTTATAAATTACTAGCGATCCACCCGGCTTCGCCCGGGTGCAATTTCCGGTGGGAAAAAATGTGATAAATGAAGAACCGCTCGACCGATTTTGTGCAAACTTCACATAAACCATCTACTAAATAGTCCGAACAAAGCCCAAACAATTGGTTTGGATAGGTGAGCTCAAGAACGGTCTTGAGTTATAAAATTACAATGAAAAGTGGCATTGATTTTTATATATATAGATAGATAGATAGATAAGGAAATTAAGCTATTATTAATAAACATTTATCTCTATTAACAACAGTTGAGACTGAAGTGAAAAATAGGATCTAATTGGGTAATAAAAGGTGATAAAAAGAGTCCTACCACTATGTCTTAAAGCACTATTATAGAAATCCTAGCTTCTGTCTATGCCTACACTTGCATTGCAAACACTTAAATATTTGAAAAATTATTACTATTTTTTTTTATTTATTTGGAAAACCAAACAGCCTTCTTACAAAATAAGTCAAAAACGTGAGAATGAGAGCACCTAGGCCAACATAGGTTATCACTTATATAAACACCTTGGTACAGGTACAGAAAAAATATTTTAAAAAAACATATCTATTTATGGTCAGGTTAAACTCCCTGTAGCTAAGAAATGATAGGGTCAAATGTGTTAACCTTACGTGACTGTCTATTTATGATAGCTGCCACTCGCACAACATTTCGTAAATTTTCTACATAAGGGTGTTAAACATGTATATGATCGGTTGAGAACAACAATATATAATTTACTGAAGTCCCAACGGATCTTAAGATCAGTTGGGAAGAATAATATATAATTTATTTTAGTTGCAACTGATCTTATGATCAGATGGGAACAACTGTTATGATCGGTTAATGTGAAAATCCGATACTATGATCCGTTGGGAAGTACCCATATATTTTGGTACTGGGTAGATGACCAGTGAACACTAACACAATATTTCACATAAGTTTTGCGAAATGTGTTATTTTTTATACATTAGCATCAACTGACTGATACTGTTTTAGAAAAATTTACTGTGGCATTGCTGCTCACCATATAGATGAGTAATTGCATAAAATTTAGGCAACTCCATGTCTTCTACATTTTTAATTAATTGAAATTGCTTTATTAATAATATATCTAGGTGATTAATCTACATGTTTATTTGTTGGGAGACACTATGTTTGAAATAATAATCTATTGCACTTTTTTAATGACCTCAAACTCAGTAATTTTCTATCATTGTTTAGAATGATGCTTGATAGGGAAGAAATATTTTAACACTATCAATATTTGAGCAGGGCATATTTGAATAAATTAATGATTTATTTAATTCAGCTTATTTAGTCTAACATTCACAAGTATATGTTTATCTAGTTATAAGCTTTAACATAGCCATTCCTCTGTCACCTGTTAAAGATAAGACAGATGGACATGCAAACTTATAATAACCAAGTTATCACAGAAACTTCGCAAGGCTTGGTTAAACAGCTTACAGTGTGGACAGATGGAATTTGTCTGATTAGTAAAACGGTTCCATTTACAGCCTTTGGATACAGAACCCTAAAAACGTGCCAAATCTCTGGAACTAGGAAACAGCATTTAATTCTCGTGTACACCCTGGATGACAGATCAAAAATAACAACTACACGTTCAAATCATGAACAAATAGCATAAATTGCTGTTATCGTTACCAGTATTCTGGTTCGAAGACGATGGCGTTTGTTGTATATTATGTATGGAGCCACTGCTGCCACAACGAGGATACATCTTGTAGATTTATATCGTACAAATTGTAGAAGATAAATGTGACAAAATTGGATTTAGATTCCCGCACTATCTTATCATCACTTATGCCAGGAAACAAGTTAGTGCACTTTATACTGCGATGATAGCAGAGAAGCAACATAAACTGTGGGAGATATATCCATTTTATATAATCATAAACTAACACATTCGTTAATATTTTGACTACAATTTACGCGATAAAATAATTAATTTCTTTCGTAAATCAAACAGACTAAAGACACTGACATTGACAATTGACGTAACATTTAACACTTGACCATAGAAAATACGTTTTACACTGACCCTGAGATATATATTAGCTCGGGTAGAGTATATTTTTTCTATGGATAATAGTGTCTCTGTTGTACATGCTGTTGCATACTGTATCAATATGAATTAGGCGAAAATCTAGGACCAATTAGTATAATAGAAATTGCAGTAAGGGACAGACTCAGAGTACCTAGCTTACACAGGGTTCCCACATTATAACAAAATATTTTCATTCACAGCAGTATCAAGTAATAAAAAAAATTGGTTGTCTGTAAAGTCGGTTTACGGATAGTCTTACGTGATATATAACGTCATAAGACGAACGCTTGGGCCGATCGTGCCTCTCTATCGCTTGTTCCGCGCTCTCACTTGCACGCTCAGGCTCAAGCGGAAGTTGATACTTTTTCGTGCGTGCAGCCGGTGTTCATCGATTTATAAGACGTTATCACGACAAAAAAACTTGAGAGGTGTCAACCGGACACCCGGATGGAACGAAGTTCAATTTCCGTCTAGCCCCCTATCGCAACGCGCGTTAAGGAACTTTCGTTTCAAAATTAAAAGAACCATGTAAAAACCAACATCACGCGGTGTTCCCAGGCGGTCACCCATCCAACAACTGACCGCGTCCAACGTTGCTTAACTTCGGTGATCGGACGAGAACGTGGTATGGCTTACAACTATAGCAAAAAGTGTCGTTACAACTTTTGGTCTTATTTTTTTCCGTCTAGCCCCCTTTCGCAACGCGCGATAAGGAACTTTCGTTCCAAAACAAAATTAATTTGATGTACCTACATATTTTCAATATTGTGAAATTTATTTCAATTTTGTTTACCAAATCAATACGGACCTTTTGACCATATTCTTCGATAACCATCCGTTTATAAAAATAGCATTAAACTTCACATTACATAATACTTATACTTAGTTAGATAAAACATTGTTTAAGACCAGCAGATATGCTTAGCTCGATTTTAAGCAAGATTATTGATGTGAAAAGTTTAGTTTATAAAACTGCAAACAAAAATACTTTATAAAACTACAAAATAATCAGTTGCAAATTTAAATCAAATATTTCAGCGGTATTACGTTTTACAAGTGTTAGACTAATATTTAAATCTTAGTTATGAGCCAGAAACATTAGCTGACTGACATAAATGTAGTTTTCAAGTTTCTGTTTTCATAATACTACCGCTAATGATCGTCTCTTTTGTATAGACGCACCACGGAAGTTGTACATGTACTACGTAGGTATATCAGTAGATAATACATCCATGTCGGGCAAATGGTTTGGCCAAAACGTCGAAAATAGTAGGATATGTAGGTATGTGCGCTAGCACTAAGCAAATACAACCTTTTTCGGAGTTATTGAAACCTAATTGAAACAGATTGCAATAGAGGTAGATGAGAGGTAGATATAGTTGTCGATGGCTGGCCTATCCAAAACGTAGTAATTACAATATCTTTGGGCCTATCGTTCATTCGGGTTCATTCATTTGATTTCATTCACCACTTCACTCCACTTCCTCCACCAACCATAAAAAAAACTAATTTTTGTGAAAGCGTAGCGTTTTAAAAACTACTGCGTCTTATTTCAGTTTTGTAAAAAAGGATAATCTAGTTATTATTCTCAATAAAATGTGCATGAACTCTTGATTGGGTGAATTATTTGTTCTATTTATTCAATTTAACGTTAGACGAGTTAAGAAATAATACATAATTTCTCAAGTGATTATATTCCGATCTAGCCATCCATGGCCACCATTTTAGAATTTACTCGCTGCTCGTCGAAAGTAACTTTTTTGTTCTGTTTATAATAGTAAATGATTTATACTATTATGGTTTCAAAACGATGCCAGAATTCGTGTATTTTATGTATAAAAATAAGAGGTCTCTCTATCATTATGGAGAAGATGTAAATGGTGTAAAAAAAGGAATGACTTTACAAATTAGTTTAGTTTTCAGAAATAACTGATCGCTAAGCTGGCTAAGATGGTGTCTACGAGGCAGATGAGTAGCGTGGGGGGCGGCAGCGACGGCGGCGGGCCCTCTGGCTCTGAGCCTGCGGCGGTGTCGCGCGTTACTCGGCACTCGAGCGCTCAGCTCCCGGGCGGCTCGTCGCCACACGCCAGCTCCTCCAAGTGTACCGCCCTAGCGCCTGCCCCCAAGACATACTCGACCAACCTGCTCGATATGCCCGTCGAAGTCGTTGAAAAGATATTTTCCTATTTGGGATTCAAAAGTGTCTCTCATCTAAGAATGGTTATTCATTTCTATGCTTTACTTTTTTGATTCCATATGTTGCACTGATTAGGTATATTCATCTGCTATATATTTTGCTATGGTGTTCATCTTTGAACTACCTTAATACCTATTAGTTTAAAAGAGCATTTGCATTGGTTTCCACTGTACTAATTTTCCTCAAATTTATTTAAAATGTTTACAAAATAAGAAATAGATTCTTATGCCATTTATTCAAATTATTTAAAATTACTCTACTTAGTATATGTACCTATAGATTATCCGAATTTACCACTTCTTGTTTCCTCTAGCATCAATTTGTACAATGATTTTCCTAGTTTAATTAGTGTACGTACCACTATAGTACATAATCTTAGAGCTCACTTTTATCTCTACTTTATAAAGGCATGGTATTAATGAAAACCATAATGTTATGTACGCATTCACATGACCCTAGCCATTTCTAAGGCTATCAAAAGTGACCTTATTTAAGTATAATTTTGTACCTTATAGCCATTATGCTTATCACTCAACAGTTTTTAACCTAAATACAACATTGCTATAGTTATAAACTGATATGGCACTGAGATATGAGGTTGATGTGATGAGGATTCCTAGAATCTATTATAATGTTTATCTCATGGAATGCATAATGATGGTAATATTTGTGTCAACAGGTAAACCGGCATTGCAATACAGTTTGCAGCAACATTTTGAATTCTACATTTCAACGGTTACAAAACCAAATGCTGCATAGATTCCAGTCTATAAAGGCTAAAATGCCGAGGCGAGAGTCTGCTCGTAGAAGCCACCCATTGGCCTGCGAGTCTGATATAATAGAAACACTGCATATGAGACTTAGTCTTTTGCAGATGACGTTCGGTAAACATATTGAGAGGAAACACTGCTGTTTCTTTCCTGGAGAGGTAAATATGTTATACATGTCTTCAATTACTTATTAATAATTATTGTATTTAATTCACACACTAATGTTACCATATAAGTAATGTTGCGGTTGCAACAAGGTATCTCGAAATGGCTGTAAAGGTATGGATGATCAGATGAGATTTGGGAATAGGACATATGTTGCAGTCACATCTGGGTAACATCATTTTCTACCAACTTCACAAAAAAGGAGTACTCAAGTCGATTGTATATTTTTTTGTGTGTGTTACCTCATAACTTCTTTCTTCATGAAATGATTTTGAAAATTTTTTTTTGTTTGAATATGTTGCTTTCCAATTGGTCCCATTTAAATTTGATCAAGATCTGATCAGTAGTTCTTGAAATATCGTTAATGATGCTTGTTTAGTGCATCTAACCTGACCGAAGTGTGAAGTCGGTATTTTTTAGCTTTGCTTGCATTTAATTATTGTATAATAAGATATACCAAAGCTAAAACTTTTTTATATATATCTCATTATTTTATAGATAACAGGACTGCCACTAAACCTTACTTTCCCGGGAGAGAATAAAATTTTTAATTATTTAATCATGTCAAAACCATAACTTACTTAACCCAGTTATAATACACAATGTGTGAAGTAAATTGAATCATAACAATGAATGATTGTGCAAATGAAATTATAATTATCGCTAAAGGCTCATTTTCCTTTGTATATGTCATTGTTCAAAGCTCACATTCTTCCATATACTTTAAAGTATGTATAGTAAGTTATGTTAAAAATAGGATAGTGGTTAAACATTAGCCATTCAGAGATGAGAAAAAATATTTTTTTGGCTTTTTTGTGAAGCTTATTAATACTGATTGTAGGATTCCTATTAGAATTCCAATTGGATTTGCTATGATGTTTAATTACTTGGTACTGCTTTTATAAATGTGGTTGAAACACTTCTTATTGTTCTTTGCTACTATCATTTTACTAAACACAAAGACGTGTTGATTGGTACTGGAGTTAGATCTACTTTAAATGCATCAATAGCAAACAGTTCATGATTGCATAGATATGATCATACATAACACATCTGGATAAATGGCATTACATAAAATTTGCTGGCAGTGAATGTATTATTCTGTCTCCAAAAGTGCCCAGTAATACATATGTTCTATGTTTTTTATCTCTGATAGGCTAGTTTTTGACCACTATCACTCTTTGGTGGTGGTAAAGATGCTCGACCTATTCCGTTTCACAAATTTAATTATAGGGACCTGTTATTTTATCTTTGATAAGCTAAAGTTTGAGCACTGTCTTACCTGTTGGTAAGTGATGATGTGGTTGAGGCACAGATAAACCCCTATTAACTCCATGCAAGACCGTGGTTGCACACCACACATATATAAGAATGCATAGAAGTAAATTCTGTTTTCTAATCCACTGTGCTACAACCTGGAAATAAATATTGGGGACTCTTTGCTTTGGTACTGGCTACCTGTCTTCATCATATTTTGCAGTAAAAAAAAAGATGAAAAGAAAAAAACGAAAAGATTATAAATCCAAGAATTTCGTTAATAACTAAACTCCTGGATGTCGAATGCAAAGGTTTTAGGGTCCAAAAGTAACGTCGAGTATCCTTGGACATCCAGGGGGATCCATATGTAATAGCGATTATCCGTGGACCCCTCAGGTTCCAAAAGGGGGGTTCAAGTGGATGCGGGGTTATCTGCGTTTGAGAATGTTAAACATACTAGTCCTAATATGTGACTGGCTCGTATATACTATAGTGTACCTTACATGCACACTGTCATAATAGGCTTCTAGTAGAAGTCTATTATGATAACTATAACTATGACTAATACTATTGCACACAGTACACACCATCAGTTGTTTATGTGACACTACTACTACTGGACATTGTCAGATAGATCAACTGTACTTCAATATCTTATCTAACTAGAGAGACAATTTAATACTGGAACTATGTGAATTGAGATGTTTTTTCTATGTAATGGACTTGACAATTTTGTTGTTTACATCTCATAAGTTCTATCGGGGAAAGTTGGTTTTAGGTTATTTAAAGCTGTATTAAAGGATCCATTAGAGCTTAGGGCTTAATAAGTGCTCTGTTCACACTGCATAATTATGTAAAGCCAATGAATGAAGTATCATGTAGATAGAATGAAACCTAAAAAAATGTTTGATTTGAAAGTTAAACAAAAGTTAGTTATGCTGTGTTCTTTGTTGCATAAAAAAATCAAAATCTTAAATTGTACTAAAACATGGACCCCAAAGCAATGATGAAAGTAAGTTAATACTGCCAGATTCGCAAAATTAAAAAAATAGAAGAACCTGGCAAGAAAGTCAGTGGCATGATTATACTTCATTGTTTTTTTTTTCAAACATCTTACAAGACTAGTATATAAATTATATTATTATTATTATTATTATTATCTTAACCTAGGTATATCTATATTATGTAGTCTCCAAAAAGCGCGTGTGCAGTTTTCTTCCATGCATACTATCCATATCTCTGCAACATTATCCATGGAGTGAATGTATCTTGTGAGTGACTTATTTTTCTATCAGTTACAAATATGTAGATATATATTTTTGAAATAAACACAAATTATATAAATTAAACGTAAGCAAAGCTTAAAAAAACGGACTGCACCGCTTATATTTTGGTTTTGACTTTATCGATTTCGATAAAATTTGTAATCTACCAAACAAAAAAATTTTTCACAATGGGTCCACAAATGGGGGAGAAATCGGTGAACTTACATAAAAACAAATAAAAATAAACATACAGTCGAACATAGTACCTCCTCTTTTTTTGAAGTCGGTAAAAAACCGAATCAGACAGCATCTGATTGTTACATATTCAAGGCAAAACTGTTAGACAGATCTTGATGAAATTTGGTTTTATAGAGCTGCCTAGTTTAGTTAATGTATAAATTTTTATCTGCAAACTTGTGCTTGATAAAATATTTCTGTTTTAGATATTAGATGAGGTATACAGTATACTGTCATACCTAAAAACTACAACTAAGTTAGCAAGACCTTACAAAGTAACTGACGAGCTGTTTGACCTTACAACTATGGCTATGGAGTATTTCAAGGAACACATTGAACCCAATTTGCCGGAAATTACCTATTTCGGCACCGATTTCTTTGATATTACAACAGCATTTTCACGTAAGTACCTAATTATACCATGTAGACATAAAAAATATTTCAAGCTTTGATTGCAACTTCAAGAAGTTTGTACCTATTGTTATGCATGCGTAATGAAATTCCAAATATAGTTTTGAATCCTATATTCCTGAAACATTTTGATGATAAATGGTGTCTCACACACACCATTTTGACTTTACTATTTGTTATTTATGGTCATATGAGAAGTATCAGTTGCAGAGTCCAATAACTTTTAAAAAAAATGTAATCTGCCTTTATCTGTGCCCTTTAAAATATTAACTATAAAGACTCTTACGATAATGCTTTATATAATAAATAACTATGAATACTCTACATTACGAACTAAACTAAATATAGATATACTCAACAATTATATTGTAGTAATTAGGTAGTATAGCAATTTAGACTAGCAATGAAGACCAAGTTCTAAATATTAAAACTCTTTGATATCATAATATAAACAACAAGTGACTAGACATCTATTTGAATTATTCAGGGTTCAATGTGATTAATATATTTTTTGTCTTCATAAATACCCAAATATATCTTGATAATTATCAAGATAAATAATAATAATTTCGATGTAAAATATATAATTATTAATTTATCATATATACAAATTAAAATTATCAACCTGTAATTATCTATATTTTAACGCTGTATTTATATATTTTGGAAATTCTACCCATAAGAGAGTTAAAAACGTTTGTTTCATACAAACATTCTATGTTTTTGAACAGTGATGAAAATTAGTATTTCCTAAGATGAATGAAATGGCAAATTGTCTTCACTTTAAGCCAGATATTGCAAGTCACATTCAACTTAAATTACTTAACATCATCCCATGAATTGTAACTTAAAATTAAATAATAAAAATAAATCTTTATTCACTGAAATAACATAGCATATGAGTACATAAAGAAAAAATATTAAATTATGTTAATTACATCACTTTTGCTCTAGTTGAATGTGGTATGCTTCTTTACAGTGCACTTAAGTGATTATTAACCTCCTATCTAAACATGTGCGTTGAAAAAATAAGGTTTCATCCTTACGAAAAACGTTTTCTTTTTTTTCCTCAATCATTGCGAGCAAATAGGTTTTTTATCTATTAGACTGGTACAGCGGCGGTAATGAGTTTGACATTTGGTATATACATTTTCTAATGTATCGCTCGCATAACGACAAAAAAGGCGGCTACTTTGTTCACGATTGATATCGCAATTAACTTAAAAATAACGCATTTCTAATCAGCTAAATTCTGAAATAATTTCAATTAGCAAACTATAAACAAAAGAGTTTTGCCGCGAAAGTTAGATAGATAGAAAACTCTTTATTGCACAAACAGCATTGTAGGTACATAGGCGAACTTAATGCTACAAAGCATTTTTTTCCGTTAACCTGGAATAAATAAAATAAATAAATAATAAAGTAAATAAATGGCGTTGTTGATTTTGTATAATTTTCCAAAACCTGTGATTCTTCGAGTTTTGAATGTGTAATAATGGTGGATTATTAATCGTTATTACTTAGTAATCGTGCATACATTTACAAAATTGAGTTGCCGATGTTAATAAAAAAAATGTTATACATTTATAAGTATACTAGCCGTGCCCCGCGACTGCGCCCGCTATTATCAAGTTAAAAAGTAGCCTATGTGTTAATTCTAGGTATAATTTATGTACATTCCAAATAATTTCATCCAAATCTGTTCAGCTGTTAAAGCGTGAAGAGTGAAAAAACATACTTACACACATACAACTTCCGGATTTATAATATTAGTAGGATATAGGTATATTGATTTATTCCAATACAAATTCATCATAATAATACATATAAATAAAATTTTAATATATGAATCAAACAGACCGCGCCTTAGAAATGCGCAGTGAGGGGAGGAAAGGAAAAATCATGAATTGTCAAGCCGTGAGCGTTGATGGCGGAGACTGGCAGAGCGGAACGGACTGTTTTGCCGTTGTACCGCGCACATAGCTAAGACGCGGTACAGCGGTTTCTGTCAAACTATAGCAGCATTTTTATTTATTGATATTTTTTTTATTAATAGTAAAGAATTATAAGAATGCCATATTAAATTTTCTCAAAAGCCCACTGCCGCAAAATATATTTTTCCTAGGTAACATACTATAAATCCCTAGTTAATCTCAGATTCTATTAATTATTAAGGATCTGGTGATGAAGGATCCCTTCGAGCTGCACTCGGAATTCTACTCTAGAATCTTTTCGCTCCACTTTGGATACAAATAGCTTCTTCATTGTAAGAATACAATTTGGTTCCCTTATTGTACAATCTACTCGGGCGTTTATTCCAGCGGGCGAGAGCAGTAAGTCGTACATCTGCCTGGACTCGCCGCCGCCCAGCGGCTTTGAGTCATCGTCGTCGCAGGCGGCGGCCGGCGTGCCGGCGGAGCGCCGCGTGTCCGCGCTCAACCTCTACATGGAGGAGAGCCTGCCGCCCTCGCCGCCGCCGCCGCAGAGCAACATGGTGCTACGGAAACGGATACACCGTATCAAGCAGGGCATGAAAAAGTAAGTTTATGTTCTGTAGGAACGGCCAATGCTTCAGAAACGAATACACCGCATCTTAGTGTTGACATAATTGGATCGCCTTCTAAGCAGGGGTATACTACTTCTAAGGGGGTTTTCGATACTCCGCGGAAACACAAGTTTTCTCCCCATGAGAAATTTGTGATTCTAGTTCTGATTGTGTGTGTGATGTGAATGTTTCCGACACATGTGTGGCTGTGAGTGTGTAAGCGTTTATGTTAATGTTTATATCTCCTACATGTATACATCACATTAAGCAAGGCATAAGAAGGAAGTCCTACAGACCTGTAAGAGAAGTCCCAGTATTACTAATAATGTATCCACATAAATTGTAATGAGACAAGTACTTCCGCAATCTAGATGTAGCCTCTGGCGGGACAGAATACCCTCCCTAATCCTTACGTCCCACATTCTGAGAATCTTCCTACTGGCTATCAAGAATCCTAGCTGACTTGGAAATCTTTAGAGACTCCTTACTCTGGTTGGCCAGAGTAAGGATAATATGGTCAAGTGGGGATTCTCAGAAGATAACAATATAGCCTGTCTTGGCGCATGTGATCAAACTATGGCAAATCTAATCTCATGCCTGAGCAAGCAACAAAAAGTCAGGGATGCTGCACCAAATGCAGTATGGATGGATGAGTTCTGGGCCTCAGTTATTTAACGGTTTTCCATCGACATGCTAAAAAGAATCATGGTGCGAACAATAAAATGCATCTCCTGTAAGACAACTCTTTAAGCAAGACATGAAGAAGTACACATATCTCCAATTAAGTTATTTTTACAATCGCCAGGTACAACGACCAACTGTCGGCGCTGCGAAGCGATCTCCGCAGCTGCAAGCGCAAGACCGCGCTGCAACAGAAACAGATTGCTGAGCAACAGAAGCAGATTGCCGAGCAACAGAAGCAGACCCTCGAATATGCCAACCGCTTGGATGACTACGACAAGAAGAATGAAGAAACCAGCCGGAAATTTCAAACTTTACTTCAGGTATGGAAAAGTTTGTGTCGTTGCATGCGATATTCAGTAATTACTGTAAACGCAATAACTGCAATAGCTGTTAACAGGAGCAGTGGCTATTTAACAGTGTGTTAAATAGTGTGTTTCGTTTTGAAATTAGAAGAGATGATGAGCTGTATTTTTATCTGGCAGTAGAGTCATTAACTTTCATAAGTGCCGCTTTGGGACCCATGTGAATAAACCATTTTGAATATTGAATTTTTTAGCTTTAAGCGATTTTTAACTCTGACTAACAAATAACAAATGATTTATCCAGAAAATCTCGATAACTGTTTTTGTGGATTTTATCGGCTTCTTAAAACATGTTACAAGCTGATCTAGAGTATACTATTTAAGTATACTTCCTTTCAAAATTTTTGCTTGTTCATGTGAACAAATGACGTTATCGATTTGTATTATTTTCCTAAATTTATGATTCTTCGAGTGTTAATTTGTAATAATGATGATTTATTAACCATTAATAGTTCGAAAAGGTGCATGAGGCAAATCATGCAAAGTTGAAGAACGTGATTCTCGCTTTTGCTGCAGAACTCCAAAAAACAAAAGGCGTTTAATTGATTATGTTGATGTGTGATGTAACGTGTTCGCGTGGTTTCCAGGAGCTGAACAAGTGCAAGACGGAGCTGCAGTACTGGCGGACGCGGTCCCCGGCCGTGCCGCCGCTCTGTGCCGAGTGCGGCGCCGAGCTGCGCCTGTCGCCCGCCTCCTCGCTCGCGCAGGTATGTCATACTACATTATGTGTTCTACTATGCAATCATGAGCAGCGGAGAAAAATGTCTATCATGCCCGCTTTGTAAACCTATTTAGAACTTAGAACCTTAACAAATGTATTGAAAGACGCGGCTTGATTTTGTGTATGATAGATTCACGTATTTTCCAAAACGGAAATTACAATTGCATATATCGAACTTCACGCGGCGTGACTTTTTATAGTAGGAATAAACAATTGGCACAGACATAGTTAAGAAATATACTGATCAATTCGCCTATCAAAAAAAAAAAACTAAAAATTAAAATTCAGTCCTGCCGCGTGGGAGCTACGATACCACGACGGGGGCATAAAACAGATACAGGAACTTAGAAGTCATTATCGTTTCAGTGGGGGGACGCGTCGAGCGCCGAGCCGGCGGAAACGGAAGCCGTCGGCACAAGCGCCGAGAGCGGCGTCGCCGTCTCTACCAGCGCGGCCAGCGAACCCGCCGTAGAACCCAAGCCCGAGCCCAAACCGGAGAAGTCCAAGTCGGAAACCAAGCTCGAAAAGTCCAAATGCGACTCGAAAACGAAGGAGAGTAAAGTGGAAAAGAGCAAGACGGAGTACAAGACGGACTCTGGTGGAGAGGGCTCGGCGTCCACTCCGCCCACGCGTCGTCGCGCCTCCGCCGACGCAACCAACCTCACGCCCGACCGGAAGAAGCGCCGCCTCACGCGCCCCCGGAAACTGTAGGCGTCCTCCTCCCCCGCTCGCGGCGCACTCCCCTGCGAACAAAGGTATCGTTACTTTGTAAGTAGTAGACAACACTACAACGCGCAGCGCTGAATCTACGACCTTGAACTAGTCAGCCCCAGAACCCTACACATTTTTTCAAATGTATGCGGAACGTCTTTTATAGTATTTGTAGGTGTTCACACTCAGATCTACACTTGTATTAGAGCATTGTACTTTGTCAGTTATACATAAACTGACAAAGTACAATGCTCGGACCAAGTAAACTTTCTTCGTAGAGCTTTATGGGGGTAGATGACATGACGACATGTCCCGTGGCTGACTAGTGCTATGCTACAAAAGTAAAGTCTCGTCGTAGAGCTTTACCTACTAAGGTACAATTTATTTACAGGCCTGTACCGAGAGTACCACCTCTCGTATACAATTTTACAGTCAATCGGCGAGTTACTATGTACTACTGCGCAATGGAGGTAACATCCTTTTTGAGGAAGGAGTATGTTAATGTCTTAGACATTTCGCAGGGGATATAAATTTGTAATTTTTGGCGTTACACTGATTAATGTATTTCTGAAAGTGATGATTTCTATTTAAACTCATTTTTAACGGAATTTGGAACTTCAGAGTAATAGGTAACATCGATTGCACTCCATATTACATTTTATTTTCAAGGCTTTAGAGTTTTTATTTACAGTATAGGATATCGATACCGAGTCAATTTTCTAACTCTGCAAAATGGCTGTTTGCATTATGAAACATAATCATCAATTAGGATTTCTTCATGGCATCACATGTAGCATTGATCTATCTTATACTATACAAATGAGTCATCGCGGAAGATAGGCAGCTGAACTTCCGCGTGATGTGAATGCGACCTAGATCTAATTGTTCACATCTAATTGATGTCTCTAGTAGCTGCTTATAAAACAGTGGCATACATAATGTATGACGGATTTATTACTATTGACGTTAGGTAATTATTTCTACATATAATGCCAGTCGTAAGACGAACAATTAGAGAGAAATAACAACCGCAGGCGGTGCATAATTAGCTTTAGACGGATGCTGGATTTATTCCTGTTTGCACGAATGAGTTCGATAGAAATCATCGCCGGTATCGCTCGATTTATCGTTAGATATATTCGATCAAATGGTTGTATCGACACGAATTGCGTTTGATCACATGTATCGAACGAGAAATCGTGTATTAGTTGTCTGACCAAACATTTATCTGGTAGTGTAATGTTCGGCGGTGTTATACAATAATGTAAAGTCGGGATAAATTCCATTTATATTTTCTTGGATTAGTATAAGTACTGAATGTTATTCGTGGAGCGAAGCCTCCAACTAAACCTGCTTTTGACGCGGGCGTAATGTAGTCTGATGGAAGATTGTTGACTAATGTTATTGTAAAACTTTATGTACGTATGATGATCCGCATCCACTAATTATCGGAAGTCCAAGTTTTATATTCGCTCATGTATTAGAATAGTAGGGTTGTTATAATAGTGGTATGTTTTACAGTTTTATTTAATTGATAAAACAATTGCATGTTTAATAACCATTGCCGTTTTAGGACCGATTTTTCAATCCTCAGATAAACACACAGCATTTATTCTTCTAATAGTATAAAAAAAACCTTTTTAAAGCCAGGCTTGATAGCTTTTGTTTGAATAATAAGTCGACTACCAGACAAATAACTAAGGGCCAAAACTGCGTTAAGCGGACGCCCGCGCGGTTCCATACAAAAATGCACGCGCGGGTCCCCGCGACGGAGCACTATTGTATGAAACCGCGCGGGCGTCCGTTTAACGCAGTTGTGACCCTAATACTATTTATTAGGTACTAAATTTGATAAATTCATTTGTATGTTTAAAAAAAGCTGGCCGTTATTCTAAGGATTTGCCCCTAATTTAATAAAATTAAATGCATTTTGTGAAACATACTTATAATTTTGTTTAGTATTGCTAATGAAAATTCACAATATATGCTTGACACAAAACTAAAAGAGAAGAGTAACTTGAAATTTTTACTTATTTCGTTTGGTTTTTTTATTTTAGGACTATGTGCTTTTTACAAACAAAACAGAAAAATCTATAATTTTCATGGTACATGATATTATATAGTTTTAATATGCATGTATACATACCACGGTTAATATAGTATGCAGCATTTCAAACCCTAGAAATGGATTTGTAACATAATATGTATGAAAGCAAATGCATATGACATAAATGTCAGATGATTTACTGGTGGCTGAGATATCAATAATAATAACTAATCGTTGTCCAGTAACCTAATGAAGTGTCAGAATCGGCAAAAATGCATAATAAATAATACGCTCCGAATAAAACTAGAATATTCTTAGCGTTAGTTTCACATACATTTGCTTTGCAGAGATAGGGTGCCCTGTGATGTCGATGTTAGTCGAAATGACGTGTTTTTATCGGTAACACAAAGGATTTACAAAAAAAAGATGATGGGGTACATCAAAGTTGTCCCAATTCTGCTATAGCAAGATAAGAAAGTTAGAAAATAAAAAATGCATGTGTTCTATAGATATATCCTAAACATTTTGGATTCTAACAATCTCGCTTCAAAATCCAATATTAAATATTTTATTTGCAATGCTTACTTTTCTTATACGCAATTTGAATGTGATACTACTAGGTTGGGTAGAAAACTAGAAATTACCGCATGTCTGAAATATTATCAGTGTTTAAAAATATATTGATTCATTCAAAAGTATATAAACAAGTATCAGAATGACGTAACTTGAAGTTCTTAATTCTTTTTTAAATGGTTAAGGCATTTGTACCATTAGGTATGACTTGCATTTACAAATAATACAATTTCGGATGGACGACCTGAAATATATAGCAGCAAAAATATAAATTAAAAGGATAAAATATTACCTTTTTTACTTAAAATCATTGTCGCCCTGTTCATCCTACTAATATTATAAATCCGAAAGTTTCTGTGTAAGTATGTTTGTTCCCTCTTCACGCTTTATCGGTAGAACGGATTTGGAATGTAGATAGCTTAAACCTAGGGTAGACACATAGGCTACTTTTTAACTTTATAATAGCGGGCGAAGCCGCGAGGCGCTGCTTGTGCTATATAATATAGATATAGCTGGACCAATCTGCCATGGTATAATGACTGTTTTAAATTTTACTATTAGTTTTCCTTGTTCGACGCATGGTTTCTTTTAATATCGATATTACAGGGACAGAGTTTTGAGACAGTATTCACGTACCAAATGGGTAGGAAGTTTTCTTTATGATGAAATAGAATATGAGTTTATAATAAATATGTATGATAACAATTGCTGCGGTCATGGTGTCGTTGATGTGAATAAAAATACACATAGTTATGGTTTTACCATAAATAACACAGTAATTAGCTGTTTTAGTAAATAACTTAACATATTAACAAAAGTTTTGTTGCTGACGTCATGAAAAATGTGTATTTCTTTGTTCACTTCAAAGATTTAATGAATTTTACGTTAAATTATGTTTTTATAGAGTGCAATTCAGTTGCTTCACGGCACTAGTTTCGTTTCACCAAATAATCTAAGCCTAGTGCCGTGTCGACGAATACAGCACGTATAGTTTTAATTTAGTTAAGTCTTTTACAGCCCTTATAATAATAAATTTATTAGAATAGGATTAAAATATTGTGAATAGAGGTGAAGGTTGAAATGTTGTGTTTATTTGTAAATATTTTCTAAAATAAAAAAAATCACACGTGTAATGTACAAATAAATATATTTATGATTGTATGAATATACAACCGTGTAAATTAAATATTTTTGTGACATGGTGTATAGTAAGGCGGTAGTTGCGGTATAAACCTATTTTCCATACATTGTGTTTTTGAGATGTGCTCAAGGGCTTCACACAGTTTTTCCGTTTCCCGTCATGTCACCACGTACATATCAACCAACTCATCGAGTCCTCACGTCAGGTTACCCGTAGATGTCTAGCTCACATCCTGTATCAAATACGCACAATATTTATAACATTGCTATATTTATTTATATATATTTAAACTTAAATTCTTTTTTCTTGTTTATTGCTGTTTGTTATTCATTCACCTTTAATTATATTGCAACAAAACCGATGCTTCCCTCTTAATTTTTTAGTGAATAATTTATGTAAATATAGTAACTTTCTCAATATGCTTTCTATAAATCATTATTTTAGGGTTATATCTTTGCCATAGGGGCTTATGTGTTTCTGACCGTATGTTTGCCACGATTTATGATATTTACATTAAGCGTAGTGTATGTCTTTGGGAATCAGAAGTTTGTATCAGTATTTCGTACGGCTTGAAGTCCGACCTCGGGTAGGTGCCAAGCCTCACCTATACAGACAATAAGAATCGTTAGTTACCAATCGCCTAACAAGTCTACGTCACAGTAGCGTACACGTATTTGAATTTGCCCGACTATTTTTGGACTTACAGCGGATAATTCGTATGCGTGTCCACGTTACAGCGAAGCGAAGCTCTATACTTTGCCATATTGTATCTGTGTATATAGTTACTATTGTACATACTATGTATGCTGTGTGTAGGACTAGATTGTTTCACTTGTTTAGGATTTTAAGACGAATGATAGATGCAACAAAGTACACATGTTATTTTACTGTAGTGATTTTGGAATGCTGCTGAATTTGAAGTCTTGTATGCCAGGGTTGATATCGGGATATAATTAAACATCGAAAGTGATTTTGCCTGACGAGACGCCGCTTGTTTTAACTCCCAATACGAATACTTGGTATCCAATTATCGTTCACTTGTGTACATTTGTATAATAATATGTTTTTCAATCAATGGCTATGATTTATCAACGACCTAAACAGTGTATTTGAACGTTTCGGGAATTCTTACTATTTCTTTTGTAATTTATTTTTTCTCATATTAAAGGTGAATGTTTCAAATGAGTTTACTAATAGTGTGTTTTAGCCAATTTATTATTTTAGGTACATTGTGTACATACGATACATAATAACTTAGGTTAAGTAGACCCCTTAAATCATTTTCCTATGTGCATGGCGAACTTTTGTAATAAAAATAAGATATATATGAATCCCGTGAGACTGGGTAATGTTCGTGTCATGTTTCAGAAGATTAAAAATGTATTTTATTGTTACTTTTATCTTTTATTGCTAATGAAAGCATTCTTCTCGAGTTTAATGTAATATATTTCCTCGGCATTGTGCAAGCTGATATAAAATTTCTTGTATAGAATGTAAAGAGTTGTATTTTAGTAGAATCGAAGTACATTATGTGCCGCCTTATCATTATACTGTAGGTACCAATTCAAGGCATTGGTTTAACTGTTAAATAGAATATCCGATGTGTGATAACAAGTTCTGTCCCATTTTACTGCTTGGCAAAACATTCAATACGATCAACAGATAAGCAAAGATTTTTGATCTAAGATATTATTATCATAAGCTTTTCTAATAAGTTTTTTACGAACCATTTAAAACAATATAATGCGCCTGTGTTTTCTGTTTAAGGGTATATCGAGAGTTCTGACTCGAAATCGTCGTCTATAAACAATCCTTTTTTTGGGCTGGTTTTTCTGAAGTACCCATGTCTGAGGCAATCACTGTTTTGAGTTTAGTACATCGTTAACTAAAAATTGCTATATGTATTTGCAAAACAGGAAATGTATTGATATATTTCCAAAATACGTAGCAATCAAGATAAACCAACCTGTATCAGAAGTCTAGGACTAATTCATCTTGAATTCTTTACGGACGATAGGGGATTGTTAGTTAAAGATATCCATGCATTGATATCGAAAGGAAGACAGTTTGTTGCTTTGTATGCTCTTACCAAAAATACCTCATTAGAAAAGCTTGATAAGTTCTATGATCAACATAGTTACTTCTACAAATAAAACCTATTTCATATAATGTCGTAAGTAGAATGGGACGCAATGCTGTAAAATTTTATTCATATTAAAAGTAGTGACACTTTGCATAGGGATGCAACATTGTTGCAGTAACTGCAGTTCCCTTGAAACATTTCGTGCCGTTACTAAACGGGCGTGTTAATAATTTTGAAACATTGTTTTCTAATTTTGTCGTGCACGTGATTACCTCGTACTAGAAATGTATAATTAAATGTATTTTAAACGACAAAATCGTGTTTAGCAGTGTTTAAAGCGAAGCTTGCCGATATTTTGTGACTACAATATTGCTTCAAAAATTGGTCGGCTAATGCGCTTTTAATATATTTAAAGTCGTCCGATTCTATTTCTCCTGTTAGTAAGTGAGGATCTTGTTGATAGAGGTAAGCACAAACTGTCATATTAATTACGCAATTCCGTCACTACTTTTATGGAAGGTAATTAAAGAAAATCGAATTTATAAATTCAGGTCAAATAACACGTAGTTCTTTCTGCAGTGTCCATCGACTATCGAATGATGCATTCATAATATATCTCTGAATTGATTATATCCATTTAGTACTTTTTAAAACAATTAATAAAATAGATATTTTCGCATTATTTGATATGGTGTAACTTTCACACAATATAGAGTTACATTATTTTAGGACATACGTCAAAAAGGCGAAATATTAAAAATACAAAACGAAGTGAACCATAAATATCCCAAAGATATTTTTTTCTTCCAGTACTTATATTTAAAAGTTACCCATATCGTAAAGATATTGTGGTATACGTACCATATTGGTAACTACATTTTAACAACTGACAGCATTGGTCTGAGCTAAAGTAGTAAGTGGCTAGATGCTGCTACGTTATCACTATATTGTGACAAGTCTCTATTACTTGTTCCTCAGGTTCTTCAGGTTACTCTCGCTTATCAATAGTGCAATAATTGATGTGAATCCATTGAATGGTTTTGGTTCGGCGATGTGCAGTTTTGAGGCCGTCACTCAACGAGCTTTACTTGTACAGTCAGCGCCAAACAGATGTAAACATACCATGGTAGGCATATGCCATTTTTGAGCCACATTGTTGTATCTAGAGCGGTAAATGCAGAACAGTGATAAAAACAAAGTATTTGCTGTTTACTTTAATCTGCGTATTTAGTATGTATGTCTTTTTGGCGCTGACTAGGTATGTTATGCTGTAAATCTTAAATGTCAAGTCTTTCTTACTTAACTTAACTCTTGTGATGGCCGTTATATTCATCCAAAACTTACATGGGATAGGGCTGTAAAATAATGTAATATTAGTTTTGTTAGCGGAGAAAATGTGAATTCCTGGAAAGTGCACTAAAACATCGGAGGTTTAATTTGTTGCACGCACTCGGACAGAGCAGTGCGAGTGCGTGCAACCAGCAAGACTGTCAATTGCTGTAGATATCCTCTTAAAAATAGTTTTATGATATAGTATTTTTATTAGACAAAAATACAATAAATGTGTGAAGTCCAATGTCACTGTTTCACTTAATTACAACTCACCCACAAATCGATCAAAGCCTAAATTAAAGAATGGTTGTAGGCCGTTGAAACTATGTCTAGTCTCGAGTCTAGACTAAGCATGATTTAACGATGTTAGATCCGATTTTAAGCCGCGAAACAGACAATCAAGGTCTGTAAAGTGGTCGATGTAGAGACTTAGTAGAATAGGCACGAGTAGAACGTATGCTCTGACAGAGTCCTAATATTTACGTTTTCGTTTGTCAGGCTTGTGTTTGACACAAATATTCAAGTCCGTTCCATCTCGGTCGGGTTTGACCACTATTTTCAACCTACTTCAAAGAAGGAGGTACTCAATTCGACTGTTTTTTTGTATGTATGTTACGCGATAATTCCGCCAGTTATTAATCGATTTTGATGATTGTTTTTTGCTTGGTAGATTATACTTCAGAAGTGGTCCAAGCCAAAAGCGGTGAATACGGTTTTTTAAGCTCTGCTCGCGTTTAAATTGTATCCTAAAAATTGTGATCTAACCTATTTTACAGCTCATTTTATAGGTTCAGGTTATAGATATACAAAAGATGTAGGATGCGGGTTGGTGGATCAAGGATCCCTGATCGCTGACTTCTGTTGTCATCTTGGTCTACTCGTTAAGAGCGTTTATTCCTTTTGGTTTCTCTCTCGCTCGAACTACTGTTCGAAAAAAAAATCTGTTTGAATTGAATTGAATGAATGTTTTTTTTTGATTTTCTGATTGTTCTTTAAAAATATAGTACTCTATATTTTTAATAAATATTAGAAAAATATAATAGAACATATTAAGATGAAGAAAAAAAATACATTTCCCAAATTTCAATGTAATTTTAACTCATTATTCGTCTAACTGCTAACTTGAAGATATGAAAAACGAAAGGTAGATTAAAACAATCATTGTCCATATAGTTAGTTGTAAACATTTTCAAAACTATTGCAGTAATGTTCGGGAGATTACTTATGAAATGTGTGTTATGATCACTTTGTATCACAGTTTTAAGCGATAAAGTATATTTCTATTTATCGTCCCAAGATGAAAGGGAACGCCCGTTGGGATATGAAACTCGGATATAGGCGCACAAAAATATATAGATGCAATAAAGGACATATTCGGCTGTATGGCAACCGGGATCATATCTGCTTTCTAGCAGTTTGAAAGAGCGATATGCCAGTGTGAACTGGACATAGTTATCAGGCGTAAAAATCTCAGGTTCTTACGCGGTACTTTGTTACCTACAAGCGGTATTGTAGTTGTATGGTGTTATACCAATATCGCTTATTATTAAGGGAGCGTCATGCTTTTCTTATTTCAATATATAAAAAAGTTCATATGTTGACCTATCTATAGCATAATATTAGATAAGTACATGCGCTAGACAGTCGTGCACGATGCGCTATTTAAATAATATAGCGGTTGCATGCTACGGAATCGCTGCGTGACTGATACAAATTATGGTAAAAGTTCTTATCTGTCTATATAGATCAGCAATAAAAAGTAACCAAAACAAATAATAACCAGCAAGAAATTATATAAATCCT
Organism: Lomographa bimaculata; assembly: GCA_948107665.1. Taxonomy (NCBI): domain Eukaryota; kingdom Metazoa; phylum Arthropoda; class Insecta; order Lepidoptera; family Geometridae; genus Lomographa; species Lomographa bimaculata. Next base: position 7,701,652 of record OX403592.1, read on the forward strand.
ACTAATATTATAAATCCGAAAGTTGGTGTGTAACTGTGCAAGTATGTTTGTTCCCTCTTTACGCTTTAACGGCTGAACGGATTAGGATGAAATTTGGAATGTGTATAGCTTATACCTAGGATTAACACATAGGCTACTTTTTAACTTGATAATAGCGGGCGAAGCAGCGAAGCACGGCTAGTGCAATGTAATACATATCGAGAAAATGTGTCTAGTCTAATTCTATAAATGTTTTTTCTTTTCAACTTATATGTAAGTAAGCTACGTCCCACGGTTTCACCCGCGTTTATTAAGTTTAAATGAGGGTTATGTGTTATTCCATGTCACTATCATCTTGAATTCCAATTTGTCATTAACTTAGAATTTAAGCTTAAATAGAAATATGTATATTTAGAGAAAGAAAACGAGTCACATCACAGTCACATCACTCACAATCTCAACCAGTAACACAAATTTTCCTTCGGGTAATAACTCGTGTTCCTGCCGTGAATCGAACCCGATACGCTTACAAGGCGAAATCGCTCCCAACCAAGCCACAACGGGCAGTTCAATACAATACAAATTTTATTGTTTACTATATTCGGATTATTTCATTAAATTGTATATACAAGAAAAAATACTTTATTATTGACACCAAACTAAGTTATAACTCTATATGTATTTACTAACTAATAAGTTTCTTAGTAGGTATTCGGTGTACCTACTTAGTATAAGGTGGCAAGATTAATTATTCTATTTAAGACTACAACAGGTTTTCGAAGTAAAAAAAAAGAGGTTGCTGTGACAGTAACCTGTTTTTACCATCATAGTGGTATGTGTACCTACTACTAGGTATAGGTATATACGTAGGTACAACAAATTAGCACTTAATTATGAATAGGCTTAAATTTACGTAAGCCTTAATACACTCTGTTATGAGATGCCTCTATGACCTCCTTTACATCCTTCAACAAGGCCGTACTAATAGAAAGTTCGTAATTTATAACATTATTTATGTAGGTTTTATAATTATTTAATTATGTATATGATACAATAAGACAATAACTCACAAAAAAATAAATTGACATTTGACTCGTAGGTATTCAACTAATTAATGGTTCTAAGTTATTAAACTCAGTTCAAAGGGTAATATAAAAGTCCTCATGCATTTTGTAGTTCGGAAAAGTTGACGCCGATAGCAGCTGACGTCCTTTCATTATAATATAGGCAGGGGAAGTTATAAGCGAGGGAAATCGACGGCGGCATACAGTTGTCTGTCACAAGCATTCGCATCGCTCACCGAGACCGCGCGCCTCAATTAATTAAACCATTGTTGAATTAAAACGTGTTGTGATCATTAAACCATGACAAAAAGATTTATATCAAAATATATATCAATATAAATTTTCCGGCTTTTAATTTATTTTATGTAACATTTGTTAAAGTTATTCAGTGAAGTTCTGTGACGAATTGATAATGCAGCTTTTGGTTTCTTCGGTCGTCGTGTTCGGGCTTTTGCAAGGTACGTTACCTACATACACTTGTTTGTGATTGCAGCATAAGATTTTATTCTTAAACAGTTTTTTTTAAATTCCTTAAATATACACAGCATAGCTTCTAGTCCGGGTACGAGCCAAATTGATACATTTTATGAAACTAAACTAAAATTTCATGAATAATTTTAATGAACATTTCTATTTATTGAATATTTTAGTGAAGTAAAGTTGTAGTTATAGGTATAGTTAGTGCTTCAGAAAACAATGAAATAGGTGCGTTGTCATTTCCTAGAATATAAAGTAAAAGATAATATTAATTCAAGAGAAAAAAACAAAAAAAGTGATAGTTATTTCCTAGTATGTAGGTATAGATAATAGTGGATATAGATAGGTACCAATTTGTATATTATAGAAATAATATGGGTGCTTGACAAATCAATAAAAAACGTGCATAGGTAGGGGTGTAGATAATGCCAGAGAAAACAATATAAAAGATGCATCGTATGTATATAGATATATCTACCTATTTAGAACGAAGAAAAGTAGTAAAGAAGAAAACATAATAAAAAGGGCATTGGCGTGGACAGACATGAACAGTTATTTCTTAGAATATACTCGTAGATATTGACATTTGTTACGAGAAATATATATGAAATATAGAGTTGAGAAAAATATATAAGAGTGTATAATTATTTCTCACGATGTAGATAGGTACTTTACGTACCTAATACTCAGCTACATCAGGAGGAAAGTATTAGAATCAAAGAAAGTAGCAAACAAAAGAGGCGAGCCGTGGTATTTTCTAGAATTTGTATCATAATTTATTTCGGCTGAGTGAGTTGATTTGTAAAACAAGTTACGTTGCATGATTTTATTTTTTATGCTAGATTTAGATATCACTCTTGAATTGAAGACTCCTAGATTATATCGATTTTGGATGGTAAAAGATGGATTGGGGAATTAACTCATGTAATTTATGCGCACTCTCTCCAAAATCTAAACGATAGAATTCCAATAAACTTGCGATCTAACATCGGTGACCGTGATTTTGCAATTTGGACTCTACTAACTTACTATCGCTAGTGTGTCTTTTTGCTCGTCGTTCAATGGATTCAAGCAGTCAATTACTATGATGTCGGCAAATTGTGAAAATCGGGACCAATTCAGGAGCAACCGCACGTAATAAACAACACACCGGTAATAGCAAATACATTTTTATTTTCCACTATCAAGCGGTTAAACCTTTTAAACGCAGTTTTAGAAATTGACCTATGGGTAATATTTTAAACGTAGATAAGTTATTACTGCGCACTCCACTCTACTAGCTCTATCGACACGGCAACCGATGTTAAGACGATACACATTCATTTTAGCCGGAGGCGGAGGTGTAAAAATCAGATGAGCTATTTAGGTACCAGCCATTGAAAAGAGATAAACATATGTTTGTTACTAAACTCGAGAACAGCTGAATCAATTTGCCTAATTTTGTTATTGAAATATTTGTAGAAGTCCAAGGAAGCTTTAAAAGGTGAGAAAATATAAAAAAATTGCAAGGAAAGTAGTGAAAACAATTTTTTTCCAATACAAACTATTCGTACTTACCTGCCAAAGTCATTAGACACAAAAAATTTAAAGCTTTCTTCCAAATTTGTTTTATTTATATAGATAAGTTCAGACAACTTTTGTTGGCGGTACGAAGTTCGCCGGGTCAGTTAGCTTGAAATAAAAAAAGTGTTCTATTTATTCAGGTATTTATCATTATATATAATTATCTAAAGATTGTAGTAAAAAAATATTTTATAGAGTCGATGCAAGAACTACATTAAAGTTTCAAAAGACCCAGCATCGATAAATATAATATTGAGGGAACTTTAACCAATCCTGTTTCTGGATTCCATTTATTTAGATAATCCTCAGTGTCGTTACTGAATACGACTAATTCTTAGCGTCTCAAACAATTTGCATAGCGTCTTAATTGGGTTTAGTGATGTAGAAAATAAGAACAAAAAATCTTGAAGTGGTTGAGTATGTATTTTTATCTGTTTAACCAAATATATTTTACTTTATATAAGTACAAGTAACAATGTAGCTCCAAATATCAAAATTATAGACAGTGGTTCACTGCGTCTGCTAGGTTCGCCTATTCTTGACGAATCTATCACAGATTTTATTGACGAGAAGATACAAAATTTCAGTACAGTTTCGGAAAGACTTTTAAAAATTAACTCTCATATGGCTTACGTTATTATTAAATACTGCTTGTTTGTGCCAAAATTTACGTATACTTTGCGATGTTGCCAACTTTGGAAACACCCTTTTCTTTTACAAAGATTGGACAACATCTTAAAGGACACGCTCTCTACCATTTTTAACACAACTTTTGACGAACGCACTTGGGCTCAGGCTGCATTACCAATTCGGTTGGGAGGTCTCGGTATCAGAAAAATTTCTTCGGTATCTTTGCCAGCTTTTTTGTCTTCTGTCAATAGCACTAAAACATTGACAAGCAGTATACTGGAACCAAATTTTGATAACTTAAATATTTCATTCACAAATGAAGCAATGAATGCTTGGAAAATAGCTTGTCCTAATGGTAGCCTGCCCAAAGACCTGTCTTCGCAGAAACAGTGGGACGGACCGCTCTGTGATCTGGAATGGAAGAAATTATTAGATACATCCAGTTCACTCTCAGAGCGTGCACGTCTTTTAGCAGTTTCTCGATGGGAGTCAGGTCTTTGGTTGCAGACTCTTCCGTCACATCATTTAGGAACATTATTGGATAACAACACATTCAGGTTAGCCATATCACTGCGCATTGGTTCACCTTGCGTTGTTCCCCACCGTTGCACATGTACTGAGCAAGTGGACCGCCTCGGTCACCATGGTTTGTCTTGTAGCAAGAGTGCTGGTCGTATAGCTCGTCACAGTGCTTTAAATGATGTCATACGTCGTGCCTTTGGAAGTGCAAACGTTGCGGCTGTTTTAGAGCCAACTGGCTTGATGCGTGACGACGGCAAAAGACCCGATGGTATGACACTCATTCCTTGGAAGATGGGTCGGCCTTTAGTGTGGGATGCCACGTGTGTTGACACTTTGGCGCCATCCCATCTTCCTGAAACCACGCTACAAGCTAGTGGCGCAGCTATGGCAGCTGAATCTCTCAAACGGCGCAAGTATTCCAAACTTGACAAAGGTTTTATATTTGTGCCGTTTGGGGTTGAAACGCTAGGCCCATGGGGACCGGGTGCTTTAGAAATTTTCAAAGATTTGTCTAAGAGACTGATTGATTCGGCACATGACCAAAATGCTGGTTTGTATTTGGGGCAGAGGATAAGCCTTGCTATACAGCGTGGTAATGCAGCAAGCATTTTGGGAACTTTGCCGAACATTAAAGATCGTCTAAACCATCTTTAACATTTCTTTTTATAATTTGTATCTTACTTCACTTAATTTAGCTATATTTTTATGTATGTATATCGTTATATTTTATGGTTCGTTATTAAGAGTTAAATAATTAAATAAATAACTTTTTAGTAACAATGTCGTTTCAAAACCGGGAAATTGCGTAACTAATCCTTTTTGTTATTATTGTAAAATTCGATTTTGGTCATTTGTTGCACTTATTTGTTTTGCTTGATGTCGACAGTAACGGCTGTCAAAGATGAACTAAGTAGTACAACCTTGGTAGTTAGGTAAATAACTCTATAAACATCTACTTTGTATAGTAAAACAAGGATATTTTTGCACGTAGTCTAAAGACAATCCAATAATATCATTCCACAACATATTTAAAAATAACCTTGCATTATTTAGCTATTTACTTCATCCCTTTTTCACCCCGATGTTTGAAAAGCGTATGTTTTTGTGTGTGAAGTTTTGTATGTAAGGCACAAGGTGTTTCTGTAACTAATGGCTGGACGGATTTAGATTACGTTAGGTACATTTTATTTTAAACTAGACCGTGCCCAGCGGCTTTGCCAGCGTTTATCAAGTTAAAAAGTAGCCGACGTATCGTCTTGTATTATTTATTAATCCTAGACATAAAGCTATATTTATTCCAAATTTCATCCTAAATTTCAGCCGTTACAGCGTGAGGAGAAAACAAACATACACACAAATTTTCGGATTTATAATATTAGTTTGATTGAAATGTAGATATTCATAATACGCTGTTTTAACCGACTACGCAGAAGAAGGACTAAGGAGGTTCTCAATCCAAAGTAATATATATATTTTTTTGTTTTATATTATAGAAAGTCATTGTTGTCGACAGGCACTAGTATTAAGGGTTTAGCTTAACTTTCGTCTTGTATCATGTACTAATAACATGGTCCATCAAATATACCAATATATCTATAGGTATCGTATTGTGACGTCATACACGAATTTCCAATCTAAACTTGATTATTGGGCTTTCGTGAATCTATTTCTCCATTTAGCACGATTTACACTTTGACTTACACTTTACACTTTGAGACACTAATATAATCCGATCATGACCAGATGCTATGTTTATTGATGTGCCTACGTATAGCAAAAATATTTCTGTTTATAAATGTCATTAGCTATTAATATACATTACCTTGAGGTTTGGCGCGAAAGCTAAAAATACCGTTGTCGATTTTGTATTATTTTCAAAAACTTGTGATTCTTCGAGTGTTAATGTGTAAATTGATAGATTATTAACCGTTAATATTTCTTGAACGTACATGGTAGTGTAGGTAAAACATACAAATTTGATTTTCGTTCCAAAACTTTAACATAAGTTCTCGTAGAGTTTCTACCACTTAACTAGGGCATGACTTGACTATGACTGTCTTACTAGATTACTATAACTGGTGACTAGTACTGGCTTTATGAAATACATTACTAACTTAATAATATTTAGTACTTGACATTGACAAAATGCACAAAGTTTGCGGAGCCGAAAAAAAAGAGAAATAAACTTTCACTTTACAGACTTCTTCGTGCAGCGGATAAACTGTAAATATTTGAAAACAAACAGGCAGACACGAGTTACTTTCAAATTTATAATTTGATTGTGAAAAACATAACTAAGTAAGAATTTAGTTCATGAAGACATAGGTATTGTAGAGATCTAATCCTTCTAATATTATAAATCCTAAAGTTTGAGTGTAATTATGTTTGTTCCCTCTTCACGCTTTAACGGCTGAACAGATTTGGATGTAATCTGGAATGCACATAGCTTATACCTTTTGTTATATACTTAGGATACATAGGCTACTATATATACATAGGCTTCTTTTTAACTTGATAAACGCGAGTTAAGCCGCAGGGCACGGCTAATATCAATTATATGCGTTTTGGGCTTTTAGACTATCTACTATTTCCCTTATTGCTATAATATGTTACATGTGCAATTGGCAAACATTAAGTTTACCTATTTGTTTGAGTTGTGTACGGAACTCATTTCATAACACAGTGTCCTGAAATCAGCGATTACATTTCGTTACGAAAAATATAAACATTGCATAAATATTGTTTAAGGAAAAATTGAGAGACATAAATTATTTATTATTATAGATTTACTATCTATGCTCAACCTAGGTAGGCTACCTATAGGACGTTAAATATAATTATAACTAGTTTTTATGTTATAAGTTAGCCTGCATTTGCGATGCATAGGTGCTCACGATGTCACGATTTATATCAGAATCAGAAAAATATTTATAGTAACATTGTACAAAAGGTGGAAGTATAAATAATTCAGTAACAACAGTTACCCATTTCGGACGTACAGTAATAGGCAATAAGTACCTTGAATACAACAATATATTCTTAAGTAGTACGTAAATAAAGTTATAGCAAGAAAAGAAGAACGTTTATTGAGGCATTCATCTTCTCTTGGGGTTTTACAAGGAATTTATCTGTCAGGCCCATACCCAGACCCAGGCAAGGTGATCTTGCAAATAACCACTTTGACATGCACATGTTTACAGTTCCGTAATTATGTTGGCTTTCGGAATAACATAACGCATGATCACTTCCTGTCCATATATACCGATCGTAAACGGTAGTACTGATTTTAAAACTTGTCGAAAACTCTAAGGCAGAAAGAGGGTAGCGAACAGACCTCCTAAATACTTTAAATCAAATAATGATAATTATTAACTTTGTTGACAAAACGAAGAAAAAGATCCTTCATTCCTTCGTTTTGATTAGGCGCCTACTTAAAATTGTAGAGTAGATTTTTTAAAATTTGATACTGCAATCTTGTGCATTTAGCCAGTGTCAAGTGATAAAATATTTTAAATGGAACATAATTGTCTTTTCGCGCCAAAAACCTATGTTTCAGACATACAGAACAGATAACTAGGTTAGAATTCCATTTCCATTTAAATATATATTGCAGACCGTCCTGCCTACTACTCATATATATTACATCGCGTTTGTGTGCATTTTTACCATCAGCGGGTATCGGGTTCGATTCCCAATGGAAACATAAGTTTTCTCCCCAAGGGAACTGCGTGTATCTGGTTCTGGGTGTGATTGTTTGCGTAATGTTAATGTTTCCGGTACCCACGAATAAATACATAAATAAAAAATCACTTTATTGACATTATAAATATTTGTCCAGAAAACATATAATTACAAAATAATTTATGAACACATGAATGTATAGTGAAATAGGAACAGATTCAGCGTTAGCTATGTAAACATTTACATGTCGACATAGCGCTGTTTTTCAATCTGCCCCTGCCTCAGGTTATGGTGTTCGCTGAGTAAAAATGTGACAAGCGAGTTAAATACCTATATTATACTAGTGGTTACACGTTGAAATATTAATTGTTACAATTATTAGAATCATACAATATTAATTGGAGACCAAACGACACAATTTATCGAACTAAGTGTGGTGCAGAGAGTGTGAATGCGTTTATGTTTATCTGGCTGAAGTTTATGCACAATAATTTAACGCAAGCAAAGCTCAAAAAACCGACTTCACCGCTTTTATTTTGGTTTTGTAATACATACAAAAAAATATACAATCGAATTGAGACCTCCTTTTTTGAAGTCGTTTGAAAATGTTTTCTTTTCAACAGAACCACTTGAACGTGAGTTGACCAATTTAAATACCGATCATGCAGTACTTGAAAACCGGTTACAATTCGATTGATTTCAGTATTGCAAGGCAATAAGTAAAGTTATTGACCCCTAAATACTCAATCATTGTTTTTGTAATGTTAATTTTGGTTTAGTATAATTTTGATGAATAAAAAAATTTGTCTCGATACTTACCTGGTAAGGTTTCTGGTTTTAGGTGTAATTGTGTGTGTGAAGTGTGAATGTATCCAGCACCCACGACATAGGTACGTCATTTAACTAAGTAACTATGAGTGTAAAAGCGTTCACATATTTATTTTTCTCTTAATTATTTTTAATTTAATCAAGTTAAGCACTAGTACTTTAAGAACTGTGTTATAAGAAAACAGTAAGTTATGTCATTAACTGTATTCTTATAGTATAGGTGCCTGGTCCAATATTTGTTGTTTGACAATACATAGAATTCTAGTTTTTAAATAAATATAATCGCTTTCACTCACAACCTACACTAAGATCGAAGACTTGTATCGTGGGTTCCTGAGTATAAATCACACTGCAACCACTCTCAGAACAAAAAAACATGAATTCATCCGCTGCTTGGAAGGCAAACGTGCTACCAACACCGCCAACGTTATATACAGGGTAAGTAACTTAAAAAATACCAGAGAGTTCTCCGACCCTGATTATTCTCTTTTTCCATTACCTTATACATATAGTTCTACGACTTTCTTCTGAATGTTATATTTTCGGTTATAATTAGGATGATGTATTATATACAATATAGACTTAATAGTTGTTTAATCTACCACGTAACGCAAATAATGGTATCTTAATGTGCACGACACCGCTGGTTGACAGTTGACACTTAACTAATAGAGAATTATAGAATATTGTAATAACCGAACCAAGAAATACGTTGGTCTCAATGTGTATAATGATATTCGTATATATTCGTATATATATATATATATATATATATATATATATAATTTGTTAAAAACTTATTTATTAACAAGAAACGTATTATGATAGTTAGGTAACATGTAAACGTCAACTTTATTGAATAAACTGTGAGAGACGTCATCGAATTATTGCACTGTGTTTACTAATGCTCATTATCAATAAAGGGGTAATACAAACTCACGGGTGATGATTTACCAGTGGGTATAACCATGTCCATGTAAAGGAAAATAAGTATAGAGATGTAGCGAACGGGAAATAACAGTTACTAGGGACATCATTTACACTTGTACAGTCAGCTATAATATTAATAGATGTATGTTTATCACTCACACGGCAGAAACATGTACCTAATCGGACTTAGAGTAGGACACTCTAAGTCCGATTAGGTACATGTTTCTGCCGGAAACATTCACATCACACACACATTCACACCCTGAACCAGAAACACAAATTTCCATTCGGGAGAAAACTTTTTTTTTTTTTTTTATGTTGGATAGGCAAGCATTTGACCACTATCTCACCTGATGGAAAGTGAAGATGCGGCCGAAGGTGTGACATGCTTGCCTAGAAGATACCTATTCACTCGAGACTTGAAGACTCCCAGATTATACCGTTCGGGGAACAAAGACGCAGGCAATGAGTTCCACTCCTTCGCTGTACGGATGATGAATGTAGAAGCAAAACGCTTTGAGCGAACTGGAGGTATGTCGACCATAAATGGTATATTCTTATATTAAAACTTGTATATTCTTATATATATATATAAGGAAATAAAAAACATGCGCGGTCGGAATACTCTATTTCTATGATATTTAAGTACCTACGATATATTCTAGAGATTTTTATAGTCTTCGACATAACTTTATTTGTGGCAAAAAAATAAATCAAAAGTTAAAACAAACAAATACTAAAATAAACGAATAGCTTTTCATCACAAGCCGCTCCTAGCTCAGTCTATTCCCGGCTCAGAACGAACTTTTTCTAAGTTTTGCTCCGCTGTTTGTGAATTTAGCCAGTTTCAAATAATACATATTTCAAAATCAAATCTAATCAAAAGGATAATGGCACTGCCCTCCACGAAATAGTGGACATCGCTCCACGAGCACGTTTTCTGAATATTTATTATAATAATATAAATAAGCATTTATTCCACTACGCTCCGCAAGAAAATTATTTAGTACAGTCAGCATGTGAAGCTCATAAAAATTGGTAATTATATTTGGTCATTACGTTTCGCTTGTTTGAGGCGTTTCTAAGAAAATATACAAATAAACCATCATACTAGTAGAGTGGTAGAATTGTTAATCGAACTTCTACTAGAGTTTTGGAGCGATAAAGAAAATTACATAGGTATTTTAACTTTGTATGATTTGTTTACATTTTTCATGCACGTTTACGAACTATTCACGTTTAATAATCCACCAATATTACATATTCACTTTGAATAATCAATAGTTTTGGAAAATAATACAAAATCAACAACAGCATTTTATACTTTCTTTCATAAGTTCTTATGTGTGTCATAGTTATAAACTATGGGCTATACCCGATATTAACTTTTTATAAGTGAACAAATAATTATGCAATGCTTTTAAAACAATAATTTACCTACATACATCAATAAAGCTTTGAAGTGCGAGTTAACAGTAGCTTACAATAAAAGATTTTAATCGATCATTTAGGTTTAGTGTTCCGTACCTACATATTATTTTTGTAGGAGGTCTTTTATCGAAGTCCAATTAAAAGTTTGTCATAATGATAGATTAAATCAGGAATATTTTATAGTTCCTCGAATTATGACAACTGAAAAGTTTGTATATTGTTTAATTATTATTGCCAGGTATAACAGGGTTATGTCATCACGTGAGCATTTTAGTAAAAAATTACACTTCCTTGTTATTTTGTATAATTGAACTCAGTTACTAGATTATTACTAATATCACAATAGTAGTAAGATAAGTGCCTACAGTGGTACTAGTAACACTACACGCCTACGTTAATCTGCAAGTAAGTATTACAAAAAAGTATTTTACCTACTTAGATATAATTCGAAACTGCTAATCTATGTAAACGCAATTTTTTCCGTGATATATGTATACTTATTTAAATTTTAACTCAAGGTAGAGTCACTTTGTGATGACTCTACTAAAAGTTATTCTAGCTAAAACTTGAATATTTAATATAGTGTTCTAAAATTTGAGTTAAATATAAGTATCATACTGGTCATCAACATATATACATTTTAGAGTCCGGTCCATTCTGTATGTAATCTTAATAAATCAGTTTTAAAACAAAACATATAAGTACGGACTTTGTATCCAATATATCTCGATCCTTTCAATCGATCTTCATATTAACATTATATTTGTATGGTGACCTAGACACGTACCTACCGTCTCAAACAAAAACAAAATCATCCAAATCGGGTAATGTAAGCCATCCCGATTTGGTCTATTCCCTGAGGGATCGTGTCGATCGAGGCCCTCAAGAGAGCCGCGACATCCCTGAGCGCCTCGACTTTTAATTATCTCGATAAATAAGCCGGAGATGTGAGTTAACATAAAAACACAAATAGATTTATAATACAAACACCATGCTATAAAGATATTATTCGATTTTGATATATTGAACATATCAATTTTATGAATGGAAAATAATATCGTATCAAAGGCTTAGATAGGCGAAAGGTGGCATATAATCGTATCTTCCTCTTCCTACCAGTATATGAAATTGAAGGATGCTATTGAAGCACGTACTGGTATAAATATTTCAGATATATATTCAAAACATATTGATTAAATCACTTTGAATCTAGAATATTCCATTTGCAACGATATCGCCATGCCCATTTGCGTCGTCTTTACTGAAATAAAAAATATTATCTGCAATCGGTTGCGTAACCCCGTGGGCCGCGGATCCTTTCGTGTTTGATTTCTTCATAAAACATTGTTATTCGTGAATTCTGGTCGACCTTCGTGCTTTAAGCGTTGTACAGTTAGGTAGAAATTCGTATTTAGATCAAAGTCAACGGAACGAATGATCTCGGAATTGATTATAAACTACCGTACTTATCCATATTGACGACAATGCTCCGCGGTTACGCTTTCTGTAAATAACCATTACACACGCGAACCTATGATATCGTATCAACTGAGGTAGGTAAGTATTTAATATGACGGGAAAAGGTATATATTTTTTTATATATTTGATGGACGAGAAGAGCATGTCGCTCGCCTAATGGTAAGCGTCATGTTTGTTCTTTACAGTACAGTGCCACCCACCCAGCTTTTTGAAATTATATTGTTCGAACTCCTGCGCGGCAAAGCAGTATACGTTCGTCACCCTGAGGTATTAGATGTTAAAATTGTATTTTAAGTGTTAAGTGTCAGCAAACGAACATGACTCGTAATAGACCCTCTGGTGAACTTATCAAACGCCTTTTTCGCATATAAATTAATATGAATACCTTTTGAAGTAGGCTGAATAAATTTTAATAGAAGCCACCTACGAGTAATATAAGGTACACTGGTGAGGGTAATTATAGAAAAACAACCAGAGTTAGTTGATTGAGACGGAAAATCGCAGAAATCCGGTGAACACGATCTTTACATAATTATACCTTTTAATCAAACAGATAAAGATACATATGTAGCTATATGATAGATGGCGGACAGATTGCACAGCGAGATAAGTGCATTAGTTAATAAACATATATTTTTTATTGTTAGTTACGGATCTGTGCTAATGCTTTAATTAAAAATAGAGTTGGCGCGGGACGAGTAGGTGCAGTTGCATTAACCTTAAAAAGAATATATGCCACTTGGACTTGAGTCAAAAGCGATTAAGTAGTTAATATTGGTTTCGGATGTATAAAATAATCATAACAAGACTTATGGTTTATTTAATTCAGCAACGATCGCAATTATGCGCAGTTTTGATTTATTGTGTATTGAGTATTTCGCGAGGGCGAGGTCAAGCAATAAAATAGAATTGTCAGTCCAATCTCGGTATAACTACAGCTTAAAACGTTATATAATTTTTGTTCATCAATATCCAAGGCTGTGCAAAGCTGTAGCACAGCACCTCAAATTCAAATTCAAATTCAATTTATTCAAAATAACAAGTGGGCACTTACAACAACGTAGACAACTTAAATAATATGACTTATTAGTATCTATAGGTACATAAATATATGCTGTTGAACTTATAGGCTCTCTAGTTCCCACACTAGGATACCCTGTGTTGTGGGCAACCAGTCTCTTCCATGTTCAGGCACTTACAATTAAACTAATTAATGTTAAAAACTGGATCTTATCACATTAATATTATAAGTCCGAAGAACAATAGTAGTAAGTCCCGCGGCTTCGCCCGACAAACGCGGGCAAAGTCGCGAGGCATAGCTGATATAAGACTACTAATAATATACGAAAACAAGTATTATTAGCTAACTACTTACATTCATTCTACGAACATTTTCAAGCTTAGGAGGCTAGCTGTATAGCTAACAAAGCAAAAGACGGCCTCTGATAAGGTAATTTTTAAAGACCCGATATAAAATCAGCCAAGAGGTAGCGATTATGTCCACATCACTCAATAATTTTTTTTTTTTTTTTTACGTAGTTAGTTTTATAACATATTCCTACAACACAACACACTTTAAGAGGCACACCAAATACACTTAAATACATTTTTTAATGGCAGAATACTCAATAAATCATTATCTGGTTAGTTTACTTGCATTAGAAATAATTTGATTGTTAATAGCTATCAGTAAAAGAGAAATATCTTATTTAACTACCTACAGGTAACAAGATATTTAATATTCATGGTATGAGAATTGATATAGGTAGCTCTTAACCTCCTACATTAGCAAACTGCACAAGTGCTTTCTAGCGACTAGGTACATAGATAATATAGATATATATATCTAGGTTACTATAATTATTGTATTTGTCATTTATGTATATCATCAGAGTGTTTTAAAAATATGAATGCAAAAATGCGCCGCCGAGTTTCTTGCCACTTTCTTCTGGAGATGGATGTAATTTTGCGAATCTGGCAGTAGAGTCATTTACTTTCATTAGTGTCTCGTTGAAGTGAATAAACGATTTTAAATTTAAATTTACTAAAATCTCAAAAGACAAAACATTATTACATAGGTCTCGCCACGGCAATTGCCTCTATGTTTATCATCCGTATAGCAAAGGAGTGAAACTCATTGCATGCGTCTATGTTTTCCGAACGGTACAATATGGGTGTCTTCAAGTCTATAGTTAATAAGCATCTTCTAGGCAAGCATGTTACATCTTCGGCCGCATCTTCACTTTCCATCAGGTGAGATAGTGGTCAAATGCTTGCTACAAATATCTATCTATATATATATCTAGCATAAAAAAAATGTCTTGTGTGTAGCATCTATGATACTTAGCGTTTTTTTATGACAGGCCGTCAGCCTCGCGTATGCTTGTTTTGAGCCTTGTACGTCGTCCACCACGTGCATGTGAATTCATTGTTATACGGTTCTTATCTGAAATGTTTCTACATTCGATTGTAATTAACTGTAAACGTAAGACCATAACTATAAGTATAAAACATCCTAGTGCAGTTTACTAACTGCAAACTTTCACACGTTTTATAACCCAAGTATCGTCTGTAGAAATACATGCATCTTTAGATTTTATTTCATTGTAAAATCATTATATAAAATACGCGCCTCGGTTAAAGAGGTGTGTGTCGTCATCAGGCTTAAAACTCAAAAGTAGTCGAGAGTCATTGCTTTTTATGCCTTGGCAAAAAAACTTGAAATGACCACGATTACCATATTGGGCAGCGACATCTTCAATGCAATAGTCATAAACAAATCGAGAAAGAACTGCCAAATTATACCTACAAAAAAGTACGGAAAATACAGGAGACAAAATATTTAACCAAGTAAGTAGGGTCAAACAAATTGCACGTAGAAATAAACCGGACGAATGCGAGTCTGAATCCACCAGGGTTCCGTACAAACTTGTATATAGATAGATAGTTCGAACATAAAAAGAGTTGAGTCTGATATTATAATATTATTATTCAGCATGGTAGGAATTCTACCCACGAGTCAGTACACGTGGGTAAAATTCCTCGGTAACTCTAGTGCTCAAGCCCAGTGGCTTGAGCACTAGAGTTACCTATAAGCTCGATGTCTTTTTTTATCTGTGATAGGCAAACGTTTGACTACTATCTCACCTGATGTTAATTTATGATGCAGTCGACGATGGTGCACGCTTGCCTAGAAAATACCTTTTCACTCTCGACTTGAAGACTCCAAGATTGTACTTATCTGGGAACCCCTTGCCAGAGTCTGTGTGACTCTGGCAAGGGGTTCTACTCCTTTGCAGTGCGCATAATGAACGTGAAAGCAAAACGCTTCATGCGCATTTGATAAATATCCACTATTCGCAATGCAGTTTGTCTGGTGGTCCTATCAAAGAATGGGGATGGAGGAATCAGATCGTGTAACTCCATAGCACACTCTCGAAACGTATCCAATAAAATACCGAGAGGCTCGCTATCCTGCGACGATGTCCTAGGACCTAGGCTCTGAAGCCTAACATCTGTAGGTAATTTAGGTCTTTGTTATTTGAACAGGTGATATATATAGTTTTACTTTAGTTTTTAAATATATAGGCAATTGACCCGTAGATAGTTTCTATTATTGTTGCTGAGTCTGATATTTGAATTTCAAAATATATAATACGGCATGAATGCAGCAAGATTGACCCTAATTTTTGAATGCGTTGATTTAGAAGTTCTAATATAAGTTACAAGTTTATTCTTGACCTCCACGTGTTTTGACAGACTTATGTTGAAGTAATCTTGAAAGTGTTCCCTTTTTTCTTTTCCCTAAAAAGGTTGAACTAATTGGATATGCACAAGAGGTTATTTTCACGTGCACGATGATCTTGACTTCCTCGACATAGGAAGTGTAATATGACTTTTTATGAGAGCCATTCGAACGATGGAAACAGGTAAATCACCGCTGATTGTTTGTTATGATCTGAGTAAATCACCACCACAAGGATTTAGAAGATATTTCTCGTTGGTAACTTATTATATTTATGTAAAAATAAATAAATATATGTATTTCTTGCTTACCGTATTGTAGACCACGGTATACCTACTTACATTCGGAATATTCCAATTTGTATTTTTTATCCATGAATAAGCCTCGGTTAGCAAATTTTGATCAGCATTCTTATTTATTAAATCTATAAGATTGCAATTTGTGAACTCGTGAAGTCTAATCGGATGGACTGGTTTTCCGAAGACGCGGGTTCGAGTCCTGCTCCGAGCGAATTTGTTCTAATACGTGTTTCAGACGTAGAACTAGTAAGTACGGTGCTTAGTATGCAATTCATGGATACTAGTAGGATTTAAACTGCTTAATTCGGATGGTTCCGTGGTTAATTGTGAGACAACAGTCGTGCAATGTCGGATAACTTCAGTTTTTTTTTTAAATCCAAGAAGTTACTAAAGTGTTCTAGTCGACCTGCGTCATTACTGTTCAAAGGTGTTCCAAGAAAGTCATTTAGTCTCTTAGATAACTGCTGATAATTATAGGATGCTTAAGGGTAGAACAAGATCTATTTATGATTCATATACCAACTGTTTGCTCGAAGCTTTCCGCTGGCTCGTGCAGCGAGAGCGGAACTCATTGCCTACGTACTTATTTTGTAAAAAGAACATATAATAAATGTATTTTTGACTAGAAAATATATTTCAGAGATCTTTCTGGTCTTCAAGTAGCCCTAAATATTTTTCTTCGTGCATGGATTTCATCCCGATGTTCCTTCTTCTGAAGCTCTGACCCGTCGTAGGAATCGAATTAGAAATCGCGACCATCCGATCGGGAGGCGGGCGTACCTAGGCGGTATCATGGCATAATTTTCAATTTTCATATAGCACATATAAGAGAAGGTAAACGTTTAGATCGCGCTTTAAATCAAGCGTATTCATTATCCTCAGCGTCTTCACGAGCAGAACTAATTGCGTATTAGTTTCAAATCGTGTTTCACGATTTAAGCTCACTTTTACTTTATTTCTCTTTATAACTGCTTCAGAAATGGGAATTTAAACTGCTGTATAATTGTAGTCAGTGTTGGAATTAATCTACAATTTAGAAATCAGTAGATTATTGAGATAGAGATAAAAGCATCGTAACTGCCGTATTTGAACTGCCCGTTGGGATAGTTGGGTGAGCATTCGCTTTCTTAGCAGGAGTTTCCTCCTTAAGCAACATTTGTGTTTCTGGTTTTGGTTGTGATTGTGTGTGATGTGAGTGTTTCCGGCACCCACGACGCAAGTTTTCGAACTTAGTATGGGGCTGAGAGAGTGAAAGCGTTTTTGAATCCGGATAAAGGTATGCAAAGTATGTCATTATCCATGATTTAAAGTATATATAGTCAACTTTAATGTACTGGGTATGATTGTATGTGCGATGTCAGGCGATATGAATGTTCACGGCAACTAAGACATAAGTCATCGGTCATAGTGTGAAAGCCTTCATGTAATATTATTTAGATCTACTTTTTCAAGCGGAACTAACGGGCACTTCTGTGTATATTACAGCCAATATAGGTACCAAAGGGAGTCCACAGGGTAGTAACATTAACAGGACGAAGTTATCGAGGAGTCTATTTATAAGCAGTCCTGTGTTTTGCAGATTGTGACTATCAGTGTCCGACCCAATTGAGAATACTGACATATTAGTACTTATTTAATTTCCGGCCAATTACAATGGAACAGCGATTTAATTTTAACATATAATTTTTAATTAGATACCAGCACATCAACCCTTTTTACATACTAATAATATGTTAGCAGATTGCGGCTTTATGAACCTACTCTGCGGCTTTAGGAGTTCATACAGTGATCTATTTTAAATATAAAAACTAAAATAGTTCACGGACTAATCACGACATCTAGGATACTACTTAGCTTAAGCTGAAATTTGGGAGGTAGGTAATTTAGGGGAGTAAATGTCAGCGAAGATGAAATTTAGCAGGTAGGAAGTTATAGGGAGTAAATGTCAGTGAAGCTGAATTTTGACAGGTATAAAATAGTTATAGAGAGTAGATGTCGGCGAAACCGAAATTTGTCAAGTAGTAAGTTATGGGGACTAGAGATATCAGTGAAGCTGAAATTTTGCAGGTAGGCTGTTTTAGGGAGTAGATGTCGGCATACGCAGTATCTCTACTTATCTAGTTTGTGACGTCGGCAAAAAAGATTTTCGTGTAGAGAATGAAACAATTTCCGTTCGGGCAAAACCGAGGTGGATCACCTAGTAATAAATAGTAATAAAATTCATATTCACATGTACTTAAGACAGTTGGATAGCCCTGATTATGAAGCTTATTAGTTCCCATTGCCGGCAGGACGTTGGTCCCCATCAAAGCAGTATAGTACATATACCTAGATATCAGCATAAGATTCAATCATTTAAAATGTAAGTAGAAGTCAGATGGCCGAATGGCAATCCATTCGGCGCCTTCTAACCAAACTATTGAGTTTGCTCTAGACTCTCATAGCTGTTATTATCAAATCAAATTACAACTATTCATTCTAGGTCACATAATGGTCTATTATTTTTTTAAATATAAATTATTGTTATATTAGCCTATCTACCAAGTACCGGCTACCATACTTTGGTTGCAGGGACATAGGAAAATATAATAGTGGGCACGTAATCAGGCGCCAGGTTGCTTATCACGTAGTCTGTCAACTCTTTATTATCATCATCATCATACTTTTATGTCCATGTTAGCGCAGAGGTCTTTGCGTTTTTAGCCGCGGATTCTGGGTTCTAATCTCGTCAGAAAATCAATTTCCCTTATCAATACAAGAGTCTGGATTTGATTGAGCATTTTTTGTTAATGTTTCCTGCATCTACGATCAAAGTATGGGCTGTAACAGTAAATGTTTGTTAACAAAATATCCACCAAAAATTTTTTGAACATATCACAGTATAAGTAAGAACTTAAAGGTATAGGTAAGGCTCTAGCTATTTATTATTTCTCATTCAGTCTATAATATTGCTTCGACTTAAATCGTTATCAAGTATTCCAATTACTCATCGATTATTTCGGCATGAATGGAGAATGGCAACAGAAGAATTTATTTATAACATGTATGTCCTATTATGTTAGTAAATGATCCTTTGATTAACATCAACAAGCTATTATTATGTAAATATCTAGTCTTTGTACAGACTGCCTGACTTATGCCTTCCGACAACACAAAGGAGATCTTAAAGTGATCTCGAGTTTTCGTCCTCCATACCTTTTTAACCGACTTCAAAAAAGGAGGAGGTTCTCAATCGGAATCTTTTCAACCGACTTCAAAAAAGGAGGTTCTCAATTCGACTGAATGATTTCTTTTTTGTATTTATGTTAAGCGATATCTCCGCCAATTATGAATCGATTTTTGATGTTTTTTTTTGTAAATACTCCAGAGGTCCCATATAAATTTTATCTAAATCGGTCAAGCCAAAACCGAAATATAAGCGATGAAGTCGGTTTTTCCTTACCATATGGGACATCGGTGTGATGTAAGAGTTTCCTGGGGTTGGGTATAGATATCCAGTACCTGATTTAAATTATGGTGTGAGTTAAGAGGTGTTCTATGAGTTGTCAATCAGTTTAAACAATTTTGGATCGAGGACATGCGTTTTGAATTAATTACGATTCAAATAAAATCTTAATAATCCTAATACATTGAATTAAATCATATCAGAAATTATACAAAACACGCTCAATAATTAAATAGAATTCTAGGTAGTTGCGAGTGCTGCGACAGTTCATGGCGTTGAATAATTAAATCGTAAATAGCGTGGACACTGCCCTGTATGGATCGGTGTTACAGAGCAGGCCTACAAGAGGCGCCGTAGCTGTGAAATCACACTATCTCACTAATATTATGTATGTGAAAGTTTGTGTGTAAATGTGTTAGTATGTTTGTCTTGTCTTCACGCTACAACGGTTGAACAGATTTGGATAGAATTTGGAACGTATATTAGTTATACCTACCTAGGATTAATATAGTCATATACTTACACATTCACTTTATGTCATACAACTTAGTTGTCAAATCATACTATTACACTAATATTATAAATGCGAAAGTTTCTGTGTTGTAGTTTAGTAGTAATGTTGTCTTGTATTCACGCTTCAACGGCTGAACAGATTTGGATAGAATTTGGAACGTTACAGTTGAATTGAGAACTGCCTTTTTTGAAGTCAGTTGAAAATAAGGGCATTTAAATAAGATTAAAGTAAGGACTATGGATGTTATTATGATCACGTAGATGTTGAATGCTCTGAACTATGTTTATTAAGTACTTCTTATAGTACCATCTGCCATAAAAGGACAAGACGTAGCAGCGTGAGCTAGTTTCCTGCTCTATGGTACTTATGGTAAATAGACTAGGTTATATGGATAGTTTGTTCGATTAATGACTGCATTTCCGAATACATAGACAAAACGGAAGTGTATTACAAACATCTTGAGTGGTTAGATTCTCGAAATGATTAGATACGTATTGAACAAGGATGTGCAAAGTTACCTGTGAATACGATGAGCTCATCGATTGTCGGTACTGTATCGGTGACGTTTTGTACTGAGGTGCTACCTACTTGTAATTAAGGGAATGGTACCAAACGTTTTTATCGTAGCTAATTGTAAAAAGTTCAAAAAAAAGTATGTTAGTCTACATCATATATGTTGTATCATGCATGATGCTTTCTTATTAAAATTAAAGATTTTTTATTGAATATTAAATAAAATGTATCAAAGTTACCTCTATTTTCAACCGACTTCAAAAAAAGGAGGATCTCAATTTGACTACTATGTTTATTTTTGTATGTATGTTACGCGATATCTCCGCCAATTATGAATCGATTTTGATGTTTTTATTTTGGTAGAGTATACTTAAGAAGTACCACTTCACCATATAGATTTTATCAAAATCGGTCAAGCCAAAATCGAAATATAAGCGATGAAGTCAGTTTTTTTTAAGCTTTGCTTGCGTTGTACATCTAGTTTGACAGTCGGTTTACGTGGATTCTCATGGACTTTATGGCGCCTTACCGCGTGTTCGAGTGAGCGTGTTTTCAGAGTACCTACCTTAAATCAAAAAGGAAAAAAAGTACCTACCCCTATAGAATCAATTCGTTATCAGTCTGTTTGTCAAATAACACTTATTTCAAGAACGCGTGGATGTATCAAGTTGGAATACCTATATAGGTATACCTACCTAAAAACCTAAGTACTATACCGTCCCTAGATCCTGAAAAAAAAAAGCGTTGGGGTTCCGCCGTGACAGTGAAATATAGCTTTGTTATATAGGATTTTGAATTATTTTCCAAAATCGTGATGTTCCAATATTCATGTGTAATTATGATGGGCCATTAAATCGTTAACAGTTTCTGAACGTGTATAAGTAAATCATGCAAAGCTCTAAAACGTGATTTTCGTTTTCGCTATAAAAATTGTTATGTTTATACCACTTTACTAGGACATGATAAGTTATGAGTGGACTGTCAGACCCTCCTTTGAGAGTGTCATGGACCATAGCTTTTTTTACTTGACTTTGACTATGACTAGTGGTTGTAACTAGTTGTTTCATAAACAAATCTAAATATATATAACTCAAAGGTGACTGACTGACTGACTGACATAGTGATCTATCAACGCACTGCCCAAACCACTGGACGGATTGGGCTGAAATTTGGCATACATGTAGATGTTATGACGTAGGCATCCGCTAAGAAAGGATTTTGATTAATTCTACCCCCCAAGGGGATAAAATAGGGGATCTATACCTAATTAATAATAATACTTCTTAACGCGAGCGAAGCCGCTGGCAAAAGCTAGTGTATAATAAACTTGAAATATGTATTATTACCATCTAAATAGGGTATTTTATTTCGATGATTATTACCTACTCGACACTGGCTAAATGCAGAGCGAACAAAAATAAATGCATCTTTGTCAATTTGCAATAAAATATCTCTAATGCCGCATATTTTGACGCTCACAAGATAATTAATTCTAGTTAAAAATCGTTTATTCACAAGGGCCCCAAAGAGGCATTAATGAAAGTTTATGACTCTACTGCCAGATTCGCAAAATTACAGCCATCTCGAGAAGAACCTGGCAGGAAACAATACCTATAGGATTCTTTCACTAGGGTTTTTTTATTTTCAACTCATGAAATTAGAAAAGAAGCAGGATCCTACAGCACAAGTAAAGAAAAAATCGTTAATTTATATTTAAAAATGCAAAAAAAAAACAAAGAGAAATTTTCCCCCGATTCGATCCCCATGATAGTCGCTTTTTACATACAACCATTTCTCAATATTTACGGCATTTACTGAACTTCTCTGAATACTGATAAGGTGTAATAAAATCTAGTTTCAAAATTTTATCAAAACCAAGTGAGGTTAGAGGTGGAGGTTATGCTGTGACCGTGATTAAAACTGCGGGACCCACGACTCAAGTATCTATTCGTCCCAGATTAAGATTCGTACTCCGCGAGGCCTTCGCCGTTCCATTGGCAATTATGTTTAATTAACAATGTGAAATCCGTCCAAACGGTTTCACGCTATATCACGATACAATCGTCTTCTATGGCCATTCCCAACGCGTCCATCCTTTACACGGTGTAAATGATAAACAATGACAACCATTGTGCTAGCTATTGGGCTTTATTCAGGTCGTGTTGTGTTGTAGTGAAAGCAGGTTTCATTGGGTCATTTGGATTCCTGGAATAGCTGGCTGGGTACACACTCATGTCTTGCCAAAGTTTAAAGTCGGTTAAATGAGTAGCCACATTGGATCACCTACTTTGTTATAAATATCATTGACTTTTATAATATTAGTTGGCATGTTAAAAAGGAATAGTTAACTCCTTTATTTACCTACTAGCTGTAGCCCACATTAAATCACTAAAAGGAAAAGATAAACAAAAGTAAAAACTTAGTTTTTCTGGTTTAAGTTAATATATAAAAAAAAAGTTAATTATATTACTCTTCGGATTGTGATTTGTTTAAACAATATTGTCTTCTTCGCTTTTTAAAATCTCGTTAAATAATATTAGGGGTTGATTTTCGTCAAAAATGTTAAATAAATTATTTTCTTGTATTGAGACGGTTCACTAACGTTACTGAAGCTGCACTGTAGCATTAATAATAAAATGTACTCTATACAAACTTTGGAACGTATTAAATACCCTAAAGATTTGAATTTTCAAAACTTCAGAAGAATTGTTTCCTTCAATTTCTAATTTACGTTACTGCGTGTACTATACCATCCCCATACATATTGTACAACCTTAGGTATACCTGTAGCTATTTATAGAAATGCAAACCGCAAATTACAAGTAGTTACGTCGAATATCTATCATTCTGACCTATCATTCCGATCACCAAAGTTTATAGCCGTGACTATTGCCAAGAATAAAAGGTCAGTAAAACTGTTATAGTCCAGTTACAATTTATTTTTATCAATGAACTGTCACGCGTCGCCACTCGTGATGCAGTTTAGTTGATTTCGTTTCATTGTCAGTGTTTACATACTATTTTGTACGAATGAACCTTGCTAAAGAACCGTGAAAATTCTTTTGATGAAAAAGCCTATTGTCCATGTTGTGAGCTCACTCGACATGTGGTTTTTCTTGCAAAAGCCCATCACAAATAGGTTTTTTTTACAATACCTGTAGTAGGATGAATAGTTTTAATCTATTATGTACGCTGCTCCTGGTGCCACATTACAGTCCGACATACTATTCCGTTACCTTATGAGTTATGATCATAATATTATCGAACAGCCCGTTGGCTTATTTGGGTGCACGTTCGATTTCCAAGCAGCAGGAATCTGGTTTAATTCCGGGTTGGAGCACAAGTTTTCTCCCTAAGGGAAATTCCTGTGTCTTCTGTTACCAAGTTCTCGTTCTGGGTTTGAGTGTGTGTGATGTAATTGTTTCCGGTATCCACAACACAGTCATTGAACTTAGTGTTAGGTTATGAGTGTGAAAGCGTTTGTTTTTATGCCATGAAGCTAGGACAACAAAATGTTGATTTTCCTTCCAAGTTGTTACCTGTTTCCGAAATAGCACTACATGTTCCATGTCGTCACTAGTCACTGCCGTCTGAGAAACCTGCTCTAGACTCCATTCACTCACGCTGTCTACTGTCGAAATGCTTTTGCTGCACGTTCTTCAATGGCATTCAGTAAAGTAGCAGACTAAGCACATCACTTATGACTTCTTCACAACAAATTTAGCTTAACAATTACTTTCTATTAATTACGCGACTTCGCAAAAGACACCTTAAGTACGAGTAGCATTACGTACCTATATTATATTTTATTTGATTGACAAATGATGTAAATTGAAATCGAAATTGAAAATCAAAATTCTCGAATTGCAAGGTTCATGTACTCATGATGCGATTTTTATCTGCGACTTGAAAATGACTGATTGCGGTACATATGCTGTTAAGTTAGTTAGTAATACTAAAGTAAAAAAATAATAATTGGTGAATAAGTATGCACTAAAAGTGTGTATAGATGTGATGTGTTATAGAGATGTTCCAGAACATAAACTAAGAGGTAGAGGACCTCTTTACCGTAAAAACGTATAATTGTCACTATGTAGGTATTTACAATGGTCATTACAGTCATACTCATACAATAAGCTTAATTGACATTCAATGATTTTACGATATCATACAGTCTGCAGATCTATACCTTACTAATAATTACTACGTTTTATGACTACTCATACTATATAACAATAATGACGACCCAGTTGGCGCGGTGGTCTCTGCCCTCTACGCCCCGTGGGTCCTGGGTTCGATTCCCGGCAGGAGCACAATTTTCCTTCCCAAGGGAGATTTGTGTTTCAGGTTCTGGGTGTGATTGCGTGTGTGATATGTAAATATTCCCGGCACCCACGATGCAAGTCTTTGAACTTAGTGTGGGGCTGTGAGCGTGAATGATATGTTTTACTTTTAAAAAAAAATGCATTGTTTAGGTACTTAAGTGCCGAATCCTTAACACATGGTACCCACGTACATAGATTTCTGACGTAAGTGTAATATTTTATTTTTAGCTTGGTTATGTATAATTATATATGTATATCATACTAGCGATCCGCCCTGGCTTCGCCCGGGTGTGATAAATGAAGCTCGACCGATTTTGTGCAAACTTCACATAAACCATCTACTAAATAGTCCGAACAAAGCCTAAACATTTGGTTGGGATAGGTGAGCCCGTTCTTGAGTTATAAAATTACAACGAAAAGTGGCATTGATTTTTATATATACCTATATAGATATATGATTTTATTCCATGTGCATTAGTAGGTAATAATAGATATACAAGAATCATTATCTCATCATGTCACCGTGATAAGTTAGAACAATAGATTTTTTCTAACACCACCGCACAAAGAAATACCTAATTTGATTTTTCTAATGCGTTCCAAGGCTTCAGCAATCTAAGCATGCCGAAAAAGTTGCTACATAAAAAATGAATGCCTTGACTAGCCGAGAACAAGGTACTGCAAGGTGAAAAAGACATCGTACTATTCAAGGTAATTTATTGAATTATTAGGGCCTAACTTAAATTTACGCAAGTGAATTGCAGCCTGGATATTAATTAGATTTTTCACGCTTCGTATTTCTAAATAGCTTTCAATTCCGGTAGAGTGTTAAGCAATTTTTTACTAATAGCTGTGTCCAGCATTTATGGCTTAGGCCCTAAGTCGTTTAGTATGTTTTTTAACTATGTCATTAACAAAATTTCATTTAGATTGCGGATCCGGTTTAGCCCTGATATATGACAAATAGATAGAGAGAAAGACTTACTTTCGGATTAATGTAATTGCGATGTGGTTACCGGTGTGCCCTGATTTCAGACGAATAAAGAGTAGAATTCTATATTATATTTAACCGACTTAAAAAAAAGGAGGAGGTTCTCAAATCGACTGTATTTTTTAGTTTGTTACTCATAACTTCTTTCACTGAGAGATTTTGATGATAATCTTTTTATCTGAAAGGCTGCTGCTTTCCATGTGGTCGCATTTCAATTTGATCAAAATCAGATTAATAGTTTTTCAGTTATCGTCAATAATGCATGTTTAATACATTAAATCTGATCAAGGTTCCGAAGATAAAGCGGTGAAGTCGGTTTTTTTTAGCTTTGTTTGTGTTTAATTATGTTTCTTTAAGTTAATAGCGAGCTTTTTCAAGATAGTTGGACAATATTAAATTCGTAACGTAAATTGCATCTTTTTTTTGTTTTTTTTTTAGAACGCTAGATAGCATTTGACCTCTATCTCACCTGAAGGAAAGCGATAATTTAATTTTCTGATCTTTTATGAACGTAGAACGACGTCCAATTATATTGCGTTATTCCTCTCCATCTAAAGGTTGTCTGGAGGAGATCGCTCTCAGCGATAAGACCGCCTATTGTTACTCTTATATAATTATTTGCTGTCATTCCTATTTGTGTTCTTTGTTATTTTAAAATGTTCAATAAAGAATATATCTACCTATCTATGCCTATGTAATTCTATGTTATTTGAGCTATAAATGCTTGTAACATATTTTAACATGCAAAATTTTAGCAAAGCATGCTAAATTATTGAATGAAAAATTTAATTCATGTATAAATTATTTAATTCATGGTTACAAGTACAAACATATTATATGAGGTAGATGTTGAGCTAGGTTAGGTATAAAATTGGCACTCTGTTCCTATTACAGTTACAGATATAGGTGTATATTATAAGAACAACTGCCAAGGAATAAAAACGAGTACAAACTATGGCCCTGTTCGTTAGTTATTTATTATTTAATTTTAGATATCAGATAACACTTTAAAATACTTTGTGGTAATAGAATGTAATTGTATACTTGTAACAATCACAATGGCTCAGCCTAATAATAGTTTGGAAAATATCGAATTAGATTCAAGGCTTTCGACATTCATGGAAAGTTAGAAACAGAAATTAGAACAACCTTCCGAATTAGAATTTAATTAAATACCTACACCTGAATTGAAGACGCAGGGTATAAGTGCCAAAGACTTTAGTGTTTGGCTAGTACCTATTTTTATGAATATAACCAACTACGTGTGTTTTTTTTACTATATTTCAACTAGGGACAAATACCTACGGGTCAATTGCCTATATTTCCTAAAACGCAACTAAAATTATATACATCTGTACAGCAAAGGCCCAAGTTACCTACAAGTCATCGAGCTGATAAGCAACTCAAGTGCTCAAGCGCACTACCATTGGGTAGCGTTCCCATCATGCTGGCGGCATTGCCTCTCTGAATTGACGTTGAGCCAAATAAGTACTAGCATTTTGATCACGCGTCACCTCAACCAGGCGCACTGATAATTTTTGAAAATAGAATGAGCTCCCGGTCCCCCGGGGTCCAGTTTTATTTGAGGTGTCTCAACACCGTTTGGTGTTGAGACACCTCAAATATGTAACCACTGCCGAGGTTTCCATATTTTCGCCGTTTGCGGTGCTCTGCCGAAGTTGTCGCGGCGCCCCAACCCCATTCTGTTTTAGGAAGATGTGACGGAGCTAGTGTCGACACAAGTTGCATCCCACACTAATCATCCATCCTACGTTAGTGTTAAACCCATTATTACCTTTTAATAATGGACATTAGCTTAACGTTAGATAGCTGTTAGAATACTCGTATATGTATATTATTATATATTACTCTAGAAAATATGTTGAGAGGTTATTTTTTATTCAGATTCTTCATCATCGTAATTAGCCTCTAGCAGCTGAGTTTTTATGAAATTGTGTATGTAGGTATATTGTTTATACTTTGAACTATTGAATATGTACCACTATGGGTTATGACGTAGGTCTTTTTGTTCTGGCTTTCGCTGGCGCAGCTAGAGCTTTTACCACGGAGAAGTGCATTCACATTCACAACAATGCATAGGTACATGAAAACACTAATCAATGTGAGCTATGATTGGTCTGGGCAAACACTAGCTTAATCTTGTATAACTAACTGTACAAGTGTCGGTACTTTCTCATGATATGTAGAGTATTTTTATATGAATAAGTATGTGTAAAATAAAATAGGTAAACGCTTTCACACCCACAGCCCAACACTAAGTTTGATGACTTGTGTCGTGGGTGTCGGAAACATATAATACAAATCACACGTAGTACCAGAAATACAAATTTTCCTTGGGGAGAAAACTTGTGTTTCCACCGGGAATCGAGCCCGTTACCCGCTGCTTAGAGGATGGACTTACAAATAAGTCAACGGGCAGTTCGTGATTATTATGGACATTCATCTTATAGTTTGAATTTTATATATTGCCACTCTACATTACTGCTGGTCTAGTATGAGTATGCGAAAACTTAAAATAGTTTCGTTTTATTTTTTACTCATAGCAATATTAAGCCCACGAGTAAATACAAATAGATTGATGAGATGAAAAAATTATAAATCTTATATGTTATTCAAACTACAACAACCTACAAGAACCTACATCGTAGGTACCAGTAGGTAATGTGGAAACGGTGACGCTGGGTCATTTGATTGATAATCGTAATAACAATGTTCCGGTTGTTACGAACACAAAGGCTCTGCTCTATGTGGCGGCACGGCTATTCCTGGTTTGTAAAATTCCATTGAACTGAAAAAGACATTGATATGTCGCCTATTGTGAGTAGCGTGTGATGCGAACATTGGTTATAGCTGAGCTCAATGCAGTTACTTATATAGGAGCAAAAAAAACGCAAAATCGTTTATTATACATAATTCCATCACTTGTGTTCCGGAAACATTCACATCCATCGAAATATTAACATCACGCTCAGAACCAGGAATACAAATGTCCTTTACGTATAAAACTTGTGTTCTCACCGGGAATCGAACCCGATACTCGCTGCGTAGAACGCGCACCCAACTGCACCATCAGGCAATTCAAAATGTTTTTTTTTTTAAAGTATACCTTAAAATCAGACCTTCTTTCGTAGTAAGTAGGTGCTACATTTTTACGCAATATATCTTTGTAATTTTTTGTTTAATTGACAAAAAACTATGTGTACATTTTTTTTTATAATATAAATGACGGATTAATAGAATTTTCAAGGCATCCTATTATTAAAATTTGACAAATCTCGTTCGTTATAGCCGCTTAAAATATGTCGATATCTAGAAAAGTCATCAGTTAGTTGATATACCTATCTTTATTTATTACTAAAATGTTTGATTACTTTGTTTTTCAAGCAAATAAAATACATTTACCTGTATTTTTGAGCTAAGTTGCCAGGTTAGATTTTATAACAATATCAGCAAGCAAAAAAAAAAACATAATGCATTACATAAATAAACTATTTGTGGTTTTTGTACCTAATACATAAGTAGGTAAATATCTTATGGTATACGTGCGTAAGTGTTTAATTATTTTTCAGAATTATAACTCATTAAAGCATTCCTTTTGTCTTTTTTCAGCGCTCGAGCTCACACGTGGCGAGGACTTTGGATATGACGGAGTCATTGGTAGGTAACTAACATTTAAAGCGCTTTTTGTGCGAAATTTTTTATTTGCTACTCTTAGAAATGCAGGCATTTTTATTAGGGAAGCATTTGACTTTTACAGACGGATTTTTATTTCAAAATTGGGAGTCATAAATATTTAACTAGGTCCTTTACTATCCGAGCTGTACTTTATTATCCAAAAATAAATTACCTATAAAAATGACAAGAAAATTAAAATATCATTTTCTACATACATTTTATTTATCATATGTATTATAAATACAGTCAATAATCACAGTTCTATTTTGAAATAAAACACTTGTCAGAAATTGAAGTGAAGTGGATACTGAGGAACTGCAAGTGAATATTTTATCACACTACCGAAGTGCTTTTATGATCAAAGAAAGTAAGTGGTAATACGGTCGATAAAGATACCAATGTATAATGTTATTATAAGTAGGTTAGGTACTTATGTTAGACACTATAGGAAATACAAGGCAAATTCTGGTAAACCCTTTATCTGAACAAGATTGTGGCCGTGACCTGTTGTCGGCACTCTACCTCATCGAGTACCGAGATGACACCGATATGAGGGTATCTACTAAATAGTTATGCAAAAAAAAAAATGGGTTGCCAGATCCTAGCGTAGAGCAAAAAAGTATTAACTAACCTACGTTAACGTACTAACGTTTCAATACAGGAAAATGCTTAGTCATTATCGATAAAGTTAATCCAAAACGATGATACTATAAGTTTTTTTTAAATACTATATGTATTTTTTTATATTCCTCAGTCTTCTGTATAACTTGCCGCAGCGTATGGATGTGGTCTATGGTACTATTAATTGAAGAGGTTTTGGAGGACATTGAGTCTCGGTGTTCCACCCGCTCTTAAAAGCTCGTATGTGATTCCGTCATCACCCGGCCTTGTTGTCTTTCAGCTGTTTCAGGGCCATCCTAATCTTATATAGGCTGATGTCCGGGATATCTTCGGTATAGTGTCGGATCAGCTTGGCTCTTAGGTCTTTGGCCGAACTGGTAACGGGTTTAGCGACTGAAGTGTAAAACTGTCCATAGAAACTCTCAACCTCCCTCAGACCGGTGTCGATATCAGGACGCACTGTACCTACATAAATATATATTGGATCTAAATCTTTTTGGATTACATAGCGTGTATAAGAGAGTAAATTATCGGTACTATACTTATTTCATATAATAAATGTGAAATTAATATATCTGGATTGGTGTTTGTTGCTTAATTACAAATTACTGTACGGATCTACGAAAATTTGGCACTCAGATAGTTTATTAGCGGCGTTAACACATGAGATAAGACTTTTTACCTACTACGCGGAGGAAGTCGCAGGCAGAAGCTATATAGTACATTATATAACTACAAACGCATTTAGACTCACAGCTCCACACTAAGTTTAAAAACTGTGATACCGGAAACATTTACATAATATCACGCACTCTATCACACCCCGAACCAGAAACATAAATGTCCCTAGGAAGGAAAATTGTGCTCCTGCCGAGAATCGAGCCCAGGACCCACGGCGCAGAGGGCAGAGACTTGCTCACTGCGCCAACTAGGTTGATAAAAAATTTAAAAGCTTCACATGTTCCTTCCAATGCTGTCTTTATCCAATTCTTATTTTTAGGACCATCATACTGGGGCGAACGGTACCGCGAGTGCACAGGCAAACACCAGAGCCCCATCAACATCAACGTGCTGCGAGTGAAGCAGGTCACATTGCCTGACATAGTATTCATCGGCTTCGACGACTCCATTGATGATGTTCACGTCACTAATAATGGACATACTGGTACGGAATATTTGACTATTTATACGTTAACGTAACACCAACGCGACGAATGATTGAGGGTTGACCCAGCACCAGATCGGCAAACCCTTGCCTGCATCACTTCATTAGCTTGTACATCGTCTCGTTTTGGTGATTTATTCATATAGATATATAAAAATAGTAAGGTAATAGTTAAAACCAAAGCGCTAACTACCTTAAAGATTTTGTAAGAAATAACCGTAAATTACTAAGGCTCTAAAATTGTCACAAAAAATGTCGACTCAAATTGCGTGTGAAATTGTTTAAAATGGCCAATAGTCTGCGCGTAGGCGCGTTTCTGGCGTGGCTAATCCGTAAAGTGGGACATGAGAACAACTGATGCCGGCCACGACTCCCGACCCGGGTGTAGTCATTCGGAACAAATAGACCAAGGGTACCCAATATGGACGGATTATTTATCTTGTTGTGCAGTATGTGGTAGTAATGGATGACAAGAAGTAATTTTGGTCTGTACTCCAATGTGTCTACTCCGATCATTCCTGAGACAAATAGAGAGAGGAGAAAAAGGTACGGGTAGTATGCGTTTGTAGACGTACCTGGCGAACTTGCGCTGGAGTTTCTCTATTAGCGAAGTGGACTTTGCCTCACTAGGGTCCCAGTTTATTGCACCGAATTCCAATTTGCTGCGAACGATCGCATTAAAGATCGTAAATGCTATCTTGACGTCTTGGAATTTTGAAGCTGTGCTCATTATAAATGCTACTGTTTTATTAGCCTGCTTACAAGTTGAAATAATGTGCTCACGGAAATAAAGCCGATTATCTAGAATGAGGCCCAGGTCTCGGACAGAATGCATTCTCTCCAATTTAGATCCCTCCACCATGTATCGTAGTGTGAGAGGCGTTCGAGATCTTGAGAAAGAAACTGCCTTGCATTTGAAGAAATTGAATAAAAGTCTACTTGACCGACTCCATTGCACTCAAATGATGTAGTTCCGACGCTGTGTGTCCGATTTGTGCGTCAATCTTTGGACTAATCTACTAATCAGCTCTGTCGATCTGTAACTGCGATCGAGGTCCTGCGACCTGTACCTACTTTCCTACTGGTTACCAAGACGTAATCATCATGGCATCTGATAAAAGGGGACCTACGATATGGTAGAACACACTGTTTCTCTCAGCAATCTGTTTAGATTGCTGAGAGATATTTGATAATGTTGACAATTGCATTATAGTTTCCTCCATACCAAGTTCGAAGACTCTAATCTCCGCGGGAACCAGATATCACAATACAAAATCATGCCCAACCAGATACATAAATGTCCTTTCATTATAAAAATTGTTAAATTCCTGGCCGCGAAGCGACATTGAAGTCTAGAGGTTAAAAAGTCAAGGTCTAAAAGCCATCAAAGTTAAAAAAGTTAAATTTTATTTGATTTTGATATCGATAACTAATTAATCACGTGATGGGTGTGGTACAAAATTACCAATTCCCTGATTACTGCCATAAAGTGGTTCCATTCAAAGCTGGGCTTTTGTCACGGGTTAGAATATGTATGTAGGTACTTTATAAATGTATGCCTGGCCTGTGGTGCATAATACTGCCTTGATTAAATCAGTACACCGCCGATGTGATGGGTTTAATTTGGTTTACTGACGTTTGCTCCAGGTTATACCAATCGGTGATCCCTTGCTTAAGCTAATTAAATGTGATGATTTAATTCCATTTAGCTTGATTCCAGGGTCATTGGCCCTGTTAAGTCAGAGAATGCAGTATAGATCACAAAACCGTTTTAGTTATGTTCTTAGAAATGTCTCGTCCCAAATAAGCAATTTTAAAATGACACATAATTCATGTTTTCCTTCTAATTTGCTGTAAATTTCAGTAAACCCAATGTATAAAGCTAATTTCATTTCTATTTTTGAAAAAAAAACTTGTATCATTGACTAAACAGCAGTTTCTAGCTAGATAACGTTTTGTTGTATGTATCTTCGATTTCATAGTTAGTACGAACTGTACTCTAACTCTACTGTAACTCTTTCTCGTTCTTCGGGAGTATAACTCTCAAGCGTCCCGGGTGATTCTTGTCTCGTCTGTCCGCGCAATAAACTTAAAAAAAAAATTATCGACCGCGCGTGACCCGCTCTTCATAAACGATTAATACTGAAAAACTTTTACAGCTATAATAAAATAAAAAATAGCAACAGAAATCGAAGTCTTAAATTTAATTTAGTTAAAATTGAGTGGATAAACTGTATTACCTGGTAGAGAAATACCTTCAATGTAGTACGTGCAACAAAAATACAGGAAAATAGCCAACTACCTGAATTACGTTTATTAATGTAATGCGAATATTATTTAGCACAAACGAATCTATAGGCATAAAATGTTTGCCCAAGGGAAATTTGTTTTTCTTATTATAGTTCTAATAGTGTATGTGTGAGATGTTAATGTTTCCGGCCCCACAATACAAGTCTACGAATGTAATGAGGCCTATGAGTGTGTAATATTCTGTTAGTTTGATTTATGGCTCTATATGAAATAGACCTTCGTAGCTAAACCAATCACTCCACCTAGTATACCTAAGCAGTTCTCTACGAGACGCCTTTTATTAAAAAAATATTGAAATGAAATATACAAAATGTTAACCACTTTGTAACTCATTTTCCCATGAATGAGGTAGACGTGTATGACACAATAACAGGCGCGATGCTTACATGGCATACAAATGCATTACGGTACAATAAGCGTGTTGAGTAGTACCTACTGCGAACGGTTGTTTGTTTATTCGAATCCAGGTGATCTGATAACTGGAAGTAATGTGGGAACCAAGTGGATGTCCCGCGGTTGATTCTTGGTAAACTGGAACTACTTACCAGTTAATTTACCTAAATCACATATCACATTTTTTTATTGCCAAAAACTGTGTACAAAGGTCTTACAAAAGTAATGTTCTACAATTATTGTCCTTTTCGGACGTGCAATTTAGCATAATAATAACGAACAACACAACATATTTTACAACATTGTATTTGTTTGCACATTGTTGTTGCTGTTTGCTAATGCTATGGAAACAAACAATCAAAACCAATACCAATAATGTATTGGTTTTGATTGTTTGTTTCCATAGCATTAGCCATGCTAGGCAGTACTGAAATTGTACAGTAAATTTTAATCTTGATGAAATGTTTTCCATTTATTAATTTCAGTGCTGATCGAAGTGAAAAACGAACCACACCCGAGGGTGCGAGGAGGTCCTTTGGAGGGAGACTACGTGTTCAGTCAGATGCACTTCCACTGGGGGGATAATGACACGTTTGGATCCGAAGATAAGATCAACCATAGAAGGTCAGTAGATATTACCTTTATTACATACTTAGATTAAATTATCATCATTATCCCTTTTTTTCCGACTATTAGGGTCGGCACATGTTCTCTTCCTCGGGGAAGAATAAGAATGAAAAAGTACTTCACTTACATGTTATCGTACAAAAACGCTATCACACTCGCAGCCCCACACTAAGTCCGATTACATGTGTCGTGGGTGCCGGAAACATTCACATCACACCCAGCAAAACTAGAAACACGAATTTTCCTTGGGGAGCAAACTTGTGGTCCCACCAGGAATCTAACTTGAACCACGCTGCTCTAATTCGGTTTTTGGCCGCGAAAAAGAAAAAAAATGCGTTGTTGATTTTGTATTATTTTACAAAACTAGTGATTCTTCATGTGTTAATGTTTAATAATAGTGGATTATTAACCGTTAATAGTTCATGAACGTGCATGAAAAACGTATTTTTTCTTCCGCTCCAAAACTCCAATAGAGCATGACTTTACTAAGACTGCACCGTGACTCTTTTAATTGACTTTGACTGGTACTAGGCCTAGTTTCGAAAACTTGAAATATTTTTTCACTTGTGGCAGGCGTATACATAGATAGAACCAAATATAAAAGGAAAACATTGTTATTCCAGTTTCCCCATGGAGCTGCACATGGTGTTTTTCAAGGAAGAGTACAAATCTGTGGCGGACGCCGTCAAACATCACGACGGTTTGACGGTGCTAGCCTTCTTTTACGAGGTAAGCCACAATCGTTATCTTGATCGACGTGACAAAATGACGAGACCAAAACTGTATCAAATCTGTGTATGTTCTGCATGTCAAACCATAATTCGGAGCCGAAGTTTTACGAAGTCTGTTTATGTAATAGCGTGACAGCGTACAAATCAACGTTATGGACTAGAGATCGATGTTATCGACTATTATTTTCTTCTGATATGTTGTCTAGAATCGAATCGAATTTGAACTGCCCGTTGACTTAGTTGGGTGCGCGTTCGCCATCTAAGCATATCGGGTTCGATTCCCGGCGGGAACACAAGTTTTCTCCCCAAGGAAAATTTGTGTTTCTGGTTCTGGTTGTGATTGTGAGTGTGATGTGAATGTTTCTGGCATCCACGACACAAAACTTAATCGAACTTAGTGTGGGGATGTAAGTGTGAACGTGTTTGTGTTATGAATAAAGGCCAAAACAGCGGAATGCGATGCGTTTTACTCATTACCTAATATTATAGGTGTATATAAGTACTGAACTGTTTGTGTTTGTTGTCTTTTCCCTTCATAGGTACTATAATCTGGAACTAGTAAGCCACAGTTCGAGTTTCGAATGTTACTTTAAGCCTTAGTAAGCCTGTTGACTTCTAGTTTTAGATTATACATAACGAACGAAATATAACAGTTATCACTTCCAGCTCCCTTAAATAAGTTAATAATATCCGTACCAAATATCCAGTGGTCTGTTAGATTAAGATTTATTAGGATTTTATAAAGTTTTAAGTTAAATAGCTTTATAAATTGTAGTTGTATTTATTTTAAATAGGGTAGTCCTGACTCCGTAGTCAGTGGGCCCGTGCCCACTGCATATATTTCCTAAAACTATATACAGCAAAGAAGAGCTAAGTTACAAGACATCGAGCTTATAGGTAACTCAAGTACTCAAGCATGATGGGAACGCTACCAGTGGATAGCGTCCCCATCATGCTGGCGGCATTGCCTCTCCGAATTGCAATTCTAATACGTTGAAGCCAAATACGTACCAGCATTTTGATCTCGTCGCCTCAACCAGGCGCACTGAAAGATTTTTGAAAATAGAAAAAAAATTACATTAGCAATCCGCTTCGGCTTCGCGCGGTTTCCGGTGGATTAAAAAAAATACAACCAAACAAACCTTACAAACCTTGCCCTGACAATTACGAGGACAACAAAAAAAGAATCAGCCAAATCGGTCGAGCCGTTCTCGAGTTTTTGCGAGACTAATGCAGAACATTTCATTTTTATACATATTTATATATATATATAAGTACCTAGATAGAATATTTACGTCTTATTTTTCTTTTGTTATTATAGTTATTTAATAAATGGTCATTCCAGCTGGACCGTCACCAGCACCCCGCGTACGACGACATCACGTCAGCGCTAGGGAACGTCACGGAGCCTCATACGAGCGTGGTGCTCCGCCACCCCTTCTCGTTCCTCAACATCCTGCCGTACGACCTGAAGCGGTACTTCACTTATCGCGGCTCGCTCACCACCCCGCCATGCTCCGAGGTCGTCATATGGCTCGACTTCGAACAGCCCGTCAGGCTGACACATGAACAGGTACCTATATACTGTTTTAACAAGCTTTTAAGGAATAATTTAACGCAAGCAGTTTAAAAAAAATACGATTTCACCGCTTTATCTTCGGGACCCTTGATCAGTTCGAATGAATTAAATACGCATTATTGAGGATAACTCAAAAACTACTGATCAGACTTTGATCATATTTAAATTGGACCACATAGGAAGCACCAGCTTTTAAATAAAAAGAATCATCAAAATCGGGTCACAAAGAAAAAAATCTAATGTGGCACAAAAAAATACAGTCGAAATGAGAACCTCCTCCTTTTTTTGAAGTCGGTTAAAAATATGCAAGCATTTTCCTACTATCTCTTCTTATGGAAAGTAAAGATTCAGTCAAGGACGAGGCATTGTCACCTACAAAGAAGATCAAGGGCATCATGAAGACCTATTCTCTACCATGACTTGAAGAATTTCCAAATCTGTATAATTTGAGATGCACTGTATAATGAGTTCCACTCTTTTGATGGAAATAAAAGCGAAGTGCAATCTATGCTCGCCATAGCGAGCGTACCTTATAAGTTATAAGGCCTGTCATCCATGTACGAGAACTGGCAGTAGAACTAACAAACATACGCTGTACTTCAACATTGTTTTGTATAGTTCCCACGGTGTACGTAAATATTATATTATGTATTATTCCGTAGATTCTTTTGTAACAGAGATTTAGACCCCGATTTAACGAATTATTTCAGCCTAGTAACAGTATAAAAACTACCAACCTGACTTGAAATTAGTATAAATTATAGTCATTAACGTAAATTATAACAATAGGCGTGTTATGCTAAATAATTCATTAGTTTTTATAAAAACTGAGATATTTATGTAACTGGTTTACTACTCGATTTTAAATTTAAGGAATAATAATATTCTCTGTATTGCTATTTGAGTGGGTTAGAAGAATATGAAATTTAGTAATACAAAATGAAAGTATTCCCTTTTAAAAAGAAATTAGATTATTTTGGCGGTACAAAAGACCTTTTGAGTATAGGTTTAGGATCGGGGCGCCTCCGGTCTTCGTAGATGTATTCTATACAGCGGGATCCATGGTGCTGGAATATTTTTTGATCATTACATATTTATGGTTTTGGTATAGATTGGTAGTTGGCCCTCGATCGAGTCTTACGTTCAGCGAAAATGTTTAGCTTTAGAGTTATTACTAGATTAAATTATAGATTTTTTTTGCCAGGCGTGCATTAAGATGGTGCAATGGGGGATACATTTTGACATCTGAATTGACATTTGTGATAAAAAATTAAAATATCCCTTTTCAACCGACTTAACAAAAAAAGAGGAGGTACTCAATTAGACTTTTTTTTGTGTGTATCCTCATTACTTCTTAACACGTGAACCGATTTTGTTTTTTTTTGTTTGATAGCTGTTGCTCTTCCTTTGGTCTCATTTAAATTTGATCAAGATCTGATCAGTAGCTTGATTGAGTTATCGTCAATAATGCGTGTCTAATAATTTTAATCTGATCAAGGTTCAGAAGATAAAGCGGTGAAGTCGGTTGTTTTTAAGCTTTGCTTGCGTTTAATTATTGTCTTAAATTATAGTAAGCCCCGTGGTTTACTATAATTTAAGACAGAGAATTTTGCTACTATTAAGTTAAGAGCTTCTCTAAACAAAGTAAACAATTTTACCGAGAAATAACAAGGTATTCAAGATGCCGCATGCAAATGCTCAAGTAATAATATAATAACGTCAAAAAAACTCGAAAATGAAATATATTCGCTAAACAAATGTATCGCTCAAGCGATGGCCTTTGACTCCTGTAGACACCGCACTTATACCAATCACCTGTAAATAGGTTTATATATTATTTTTATTTTATGGATGTTTTCTACCAGTTTTTGGCAACCAGTAGCCGAACCAACACCACACAATGAGTATAAAAAAAAAAAATGTAGAAAGGAATCAATACTATACTGCATATTAATATCAAGAAATACAGCTCAACTGATGATGATTGGTGTTATGACGTTTTAACTTACTCAAAGAAGTACCCAATGCAACAGTTTAAGTTGCTGCTTGATATTTACAACGTCAAACATATATTTTTAAAAGATAACTACGTCGTGGAACATCCTTATTCATATATATAATTTTTTTTCAATAATTATTGAATTCAATCTGCTAAAGGAATGCCAATAATACTATACTATAAGATATCCCGGTTTCATCACTACTGGCAAAATGAGAGTCGAGAGAGGTCTTGCTCTCTCGTTTTACCTTGCAATCTTCTTTCTGACAGCTTTACGTAAACTTAACGGTTCATGTTCCATTCTGCTTAGGCGCCATATCTCAATAAGTTGCACTGAATTCGTGGAGCTATTTTTCAATAAAAGCTCTTATTACAACATAATAATAGATAAATTACAGCGACATTATTTCCCTTACAGATTGAAGCATTCAGAGAACTGAGATCGGCATATGGCAAGATCACCCACAACTTCAGGCCTATACAACCTCTGGGAGATAGAGTAGTCTTCTATAATATCGACAACAACTACTATACTTACAACGAAATTGATGACCCTGATGATAACAAAGATGATGACCATCCCTCGAAAAAGAAAAAGGGACATAATAGCGGTAGCTTGTTACAGTGTAGTTTGTACTGTATTTTAATAAGTTGTTTATTTTTTACTTCATACATCTAACACTATTATTCTGATATGTTAAGATGGTATGTTAGACTATGGTTTCCATACAAAAATCTATTGACAAACACAATGTCTATGAAGTGTACAAATGCCTATGTGCTATATAAGCAACGTCGGAGTAGATGCGCTATACAAGGTTACTTTGAATTAGCGCTCCATACTCCACAGGGGGGTAGGGTATCGACAATGCAATACAAAAAAAATATTCAAAAAAAACTTTTATTTTTATTTTTGATAAGTATATTATTATATGGAATATGAACTTTAGTACGACAAAATATTTCGGTTATTTTAATGTATTGCTAGTATCAAAATCATACATGTTGTATGTTATGCGCACATATCTACACCAGAACTATTTTATTAGCACATATTTAGGTTTATTTAAACTTCACAGTCCTCATATTTGTCCATTATTTTTTGTATGGGAAGCATACTCTAACGGACTACCTTAATGCAGGATTTCGTTATGTACATATTGCTTTCAAATATTTAGCTACACATAATCATACAACATATTATGTTTAACCTGTGAACATTAAATAATTTGTACCAGTTTAATAAATTAGTTAAATGTACCTCACCAGACGATTCCAGGAGCAAATGTGCCCAAGTTAACATTGCCACGCTCATTCTTTGCACCTGGAACAATCTGGCGCGAGGGTCACCAACCTTCGCTTTTAACCTATTCCTTATCTCTTTAATCAACCTGTATATCTCTTTAAAAGTGTTTGCTACTACTATTATTTTAACACTATTTGTAATATAAATATTGTCGGAAGTTTCGATACTCTAGTGCAGATCTAAATGTTAACATAAGGATAAACCAGAATTATGTAAGAAAATATACTTTAAAATATATATATTCATTGAAAAATCAACTAAACTTGAAATAAGTATAAATTTACTTAAAATATGTTGTTTAGTGTATCTTGGGTTTGTTTACGTGAATTCTTTTTTTCGGAAATCTAAGAAATTAGCTTAAATTCTTGATACTCAAGTTGATTTTAATCATGTTTACTATATATAGCAGACATGATTAAATATAACACCTAGGAAATAAATTATATTTAGGAGTATGAATATTCGCGAATTGTATGTCAAAAATGTGAAATTAACAGACTGACTGATGAGAAGTGAGTGAATGAATAGAAAATAGTACCTTGTATAATCTTTGTATATCCTGTGATATTAATTTACATAATATTATGATATTAAAAATTAAACTTTGAAAACCATCAATTTGTTTTACTGTTACACTGTGTTGATAATATAAATTACAATAACAGCCAAATTACACCAATTAGACCTTAAGATTCATTTTCTTTTCCTTGCTTCGTGATAAGGTTCCAGCTAGAAGTCTTAAACTAAGCAAAGAAAATCCTACATCTTCCTTTCTTATCCTATTAAGAAAGGAGTCATTCAACTGATGGTAAGCAAGTCACCTGCCTATAAACATCTACAGTAACATCAGGAACAATTATTATCTAAGTTCTACATGTGATTGCAATCCCATCTTTTATTACCAATCTTTTGTTCGG
The DNA here is from genome assembly GCA_948107665.1 of Lomographa bimaculata. Lineage (NCBI taxonomy): Eukaryota > Metazoa > Arthropoda > Insecta > Lepidoptera > Geometridae > Lomographa > Lomographa bimaculata. The sequence goes on from OX403592.1 coordinate 7,743,412, forward strand.
TTAGTACACACAAATTATGCCAGTTACATAACTGTGGCAAGCAAAACTTTGTTACTCATTGTTCCTCATGGTACTGTGAAAGCGAGCACTGTCTGAGTATCCAGCATAATATACTCAGTTATTATACTAGCAACTGGCTATTTCGCAGATAGGTTATACGTACTCCGGTGGACTAGCAAGAAAGTTGGTAGGAACCAACTACTTAAAAAAAAATGTAGCAGTTTAAGGTATTGAATAAAGCACATGTTTCTCTTACCTAATTCTTATATTTACACACCACTATACATCAGTCTTCATCATTTGCTCTGTTATCTGTCATAGTGATCATGGCCCCTAGGTTGTCTTCATTGCCTTGTTTTAGCCGCTCCCATATTAGTTCAGCTATTGCTTTCTGTGTCCGTCTTTCGAGCTTTTCAAGCTTCTTTGCTACATCTCTTTTGAGATCCCAGTCTGGTTTTCTAGGCGCAAGACTTGATATGTCTAGGTCTTGAAGGACAACCTGGAAATATTAAGAGAGAATGTTAAATACTTATCTATTTAAAACTAGCTATATAAATCATGTATGTCTTCCATGATTAAAAAAAATGCATTTACAGTCGCAAACAACCGAAATGAGATAGGTATAATAAATAAGAGTTTTAAAAATGAATAACTGACTTCAATTACAAATATCTCTGACACTCTTCATCAGATCTGGATCAAATTATAATGGGATCACCTGGGAAGTATACCCTTTTAAACAAAAAAAGATTTTTCCGTTTCGTTCCAGTTGTCTTCGAGTAATCGGGGAATATACATAACAACAAAAAAAAGATAACTACAAATTGAGAACTTACTCCTTTTTTTGAATTTGGTTAAAGAGGGCTCTAATTGAAATTGAACAAGACTACAACATTGTAAGTAATAGGGGGACATGTTTACCATTGTATAAAGCTAGTACTAAGCTCACTACATACAAACAATAAGCAGTATAATTCTGCTTATGACTAAAAATAATAGATAATGTAAATTCCTACTTTTTCCTTTCCCGCTTCAAGTAAATCCTTAACTTCTTCCTCCACAGCAGCAGGCTCAGCATCTTCTAGTTTGGCTTCTTGTAAGTTTTCATCTTGAGGCTTGTAGCTACGGAACTTTGGCCTGTAATACAGAAAGATTGTGGTCATTTAAAGGAGCCTCTGATACTCTGGGTGCAAAAGACCCACTTCTTAGACATCCTCGCTCTGCAGCACAATGGACCAAGCACCTGCTCAGTAGATCAATGGAATGGAATGATTATATTCATCTATTATTTATTAAACTGTCTTTTGATTAAAACACCAGAGCTACATGGCAACAGTTTATTAGCAATTTTACAATAGACTGGAGCAAAAAGAAATTAAAATGTCTAGCTATTAGTGGGCAATGTCGAGAATTTGAGAAGCATTTCAGTTGAATCTTATAGCAAATTAAGGCAAATTCTATCTTAATTTTTGGCAGAAGGTGAACTCACAAACAATTGGTTAGGCAAAAGAAGTTAAACATACACATAGTCATGGCTCTTTCCTATTAGGGTAGGCAGAGACCACATCCACCTGCTACGATTTTGACACACATCTTTCGTTTCTTTTAACTTGGCCTTTCCTTAATCCGGCGACCGTAAGGTTGGGTGTAATACACCCGAGGTATCTGATGTTCGTCGATATTTTGAATTTGGTGCGCTGAATATAGCTGTGCGTTTGAGTAGCTGCGCAGGGATAGGTAAGGAAGCGTTGAGTGACACCGCTTAGTCAGCTGTCGCGCGGTGCGGAAGTTAGACGGTGTCAAAGTGGTTGACTGAAAATTTTTTACTTTATTTTAGTCTATGATTATAATTTCGGACTAAACATTCAACATGTCGTATCAAGGGTATCAAAGAAAATTATTGGAGCTCTGGAATAGTGTTGAGGCGGAATCATCGGGAGATTTGGATAGTGAGATAGAAGTTGACTATATAAGTACAAGAAGCTGTGAAAGCGACATTTGTGGACCATTTCAGAAGAACTCCTTAATAAGATACCCAGTCCAATCAGGTGATGTGCAATATACTCATCTAAAAAGGTTCCCAAAACAAAACACATGCATGGAACACTCCATATTCACATGTGAAGAATGCGCACGATCTCAAGATAAATAACAAAGGTCTGACTAGTTATATAAGATGAAACATATTCTTATTCAATTTAACAAGTTTTCATTAAATTTATTTAGTTTCAAATGAAAAGAGGTCAATTAAAGGCTTTAATGAAAAATATGTACCAAAAATGTTGATTATAATTAAAAAAGCTAAATAACTTAAAATAATTGTTTTATTTCAAAATTTTACTTACTAATATATAAAAAGTAGACTACATAAACATAATATTTAATAAAAGTTCGTAATAAATAATGAACTAATAGATTTGCCTCAGTAATCATGTCGGGTTCAAAAAACCCAACCTTACGCTCTGTGTTACAAATTTGAACCTTACTCACGCCGGGTTAAAATGTTTTCGACCGGTTCATGATATGTTTGCCTACATTGACCCTTACCAACTTGCTGATTCACACTAGCCTTATAAACCTGCTTCATCAATCTATTTTTATCCATCCTCTCTACATGTCCAAACCATCTAAGCATCCCTTGCTCAATCTTTGTCACTACACCATGCCCCAAACTTTTCTTATCACAATATTCCTCACTTTGTCCATCAGAGTCACTCCAGTTGAAACTTCCAGTTTATACTTGTTCTAATGCCAAATAAAAATGAAATCTAGTCCAGCTCGGTTCTGCAAGGCAATATATAAACTATTTGCAATACCCGGCAGGTTAACCCATATTAATCAGCATAAAAGTAATTTTATGTTTATAATGCTTTCACACCCACAGCCCCACACTTAGTTCAAAGACTTACATGGGTGCCAGAAACATCTACATTAACACTATTAATAATATATATTTTTGTTGGTGGTCTTCTTTTCTGCAGCGATGGAGCTATGGATTGATAACATTTTTAGTTTAGATATTTTAAAGGCTGGAAAGTGACATAGGCTAGCTTTTATTTTGAATCACCATCATCATGAACGCGAGGAAGCCGTGGTCAATCTAGAGATAGGATATTAAATAATTAGATTTTAGCATTAAACATAACCTTATGTATATTTATTGAAATGTAAAAATGAATGTACATTATCCCGAAATCATAAGAAGTCGGTTTTAGTGGAGTATTATTACCAACACTTACTTTGGAAGGGGTACAATTTCGTTTGAAGTAGACGAGGAATTGTCTGGGTTCTTGCGTTTCAAGTTCTTTAGTCGTTCTTTCCTCTTGAGTGCTTGTTCTTCTAGATTACCGACAGGTTCTTTGTTGTCCATAATAACCATAACTAACACTAAGAGTTTGTTCAAGCGTGTTTACTTTTGATTAGAATCGGTGAAGTTATTAAAAACGAGTACAAGATGATTAAGTCAACATTCAACACGTATTACAATTATTTTTGTAAATACAAGCCGACAGCCGCGACCAAAGATAATGTAATCACTCCGTTTGCGCCACAGAATACTACTACCCCTACCGGGAGTGTTTGCGCATACTGGGACTGAGTGACACTGACATTATAATAATGATGACATAATAACATTAGACACACATGAAGGTTTAAAAAAAGCAAAGTGATTGACATCATCTCAACTTTTTTTTTTTAATTTTAATTTTGCAATCTTGTGCAATTAGCCAAGGTAATTTATATGAAATACACTTGAAATATTTTATCAATTGACACTGGCTAAATGCACAAAGATTGCGGAGCCAAAATTGAATAATAATAAAAAAGCCTCTGGACGACCTTCTCAACATAAAATTATTATCCAAAATAAATTTTGATGAGATCTAATAAGTTGTTACGTTCTTGCAAACGAAGTGACCTTTGTTGGAAAAGCGTTCTTTGACATAAAATACGACGCGGGTTTCATAGCGTTTTTCAGAGCGATTTTTACGCATTCACAGCTCCAAACTAAGTTTAAAGATATGTATCGTAGATCATTTACATCACACACACAATCACACCAGAACCAGAAGCTCAAACGTCCCTTGGTAAGGAAAATTAAGGTACTGTCGGGAATCGAACCCGATACTCGGTACTTAGAAGGCAGATGCGTAACCAAATCTGTTATTCACTTTTAATAGTTCGTAAACATGCATGAGTGTAGGCAAATCATACAAAGTTGAATAAGGTGGTCTGATTATAGCATATCTAGGTAACGTGCCATGTATGGTTTCATGTTCCGTAAGTATATACTGCTATAGGGTCTCAAAAATATGCCGCATATTTGACAAGGATGAGGTCGTGAGATAATAGGATTTGAAAAATGGTTTACTTCAAATCACCCTGTGTTTAGGAAGGCACTCTAACGGGGTCACTGTTAAGAAAAGAAGAGGTAGAAAGATAATTAAAATGCAATTTTAAATGATAGCCAAACAGTATATTTACAATTTTATACTTAAATCTCGAAGTTTTGTAGAACAGTGATATCATTTATTTTACCTACATATAATTTTACTTAATAAGGAAATATATGTAAACAAGTTGGTAGGTATACCTACTGTCTATACTCAACACAGGTAGTATAAATAAGAACATACTTCACATAATTTCTAAGCTTCGTTTAGGTATTTATATTTTAAAGCTTCGCAAGCCATCACACAAAAAAAAGTTCGCATTACATACAGTTTTTTATTTGAAAGTTTACTAAATCGAGAATGTTCTTAGCCCAAGTTTATACAAATATGTGGTTCTTAGCTATGTTAGTTGAAAATCAGTGCAGCCGTTTTCGAGATTGGTCGTCAGAGTATCATTAGTTTGATTATGGCTACTTCTGCGTGATGCTGTGTCCGCGTTTACGAGTCACTAGCTTTCAATTATGAGCATGAGCCTAGTTTCTGTTCGTTTGAATACTTTTTTATGTTTTTTACGGCCGTGTTAGGGGTAGTTAGTTTAGTTCTCAAATTAATGGACCGCTTATAAACATCTCCGCGATTTGTTTTCGAATAAATAGCGAGGGTGAACGTGGTCTTCAATCAGAATTTGCTCGCAGTAAAGTTGTGCTTGTCTCTCATTAATCTCATAAGAATCGAAGCTGGAACTAGTCCACGACTAGTTCCAAGTTCAAAGTCTTGTTTTCAATTAATCCTTGGTTTGGAAACATAAGGCCACAGCCACGTGAACCCTCGCTTATAATGTTGAAGTAGTTTACAATATGGTATCTCGGGATGTAAGACCATATTGTGGTCCCACATAGTTAACAAATCAAATCGAATGATGATAATATTATTGTTAGCCATAACCTTTTTTGTATTCGAACTGGTCGTTTTATTTATAATTCCTTTTATATTAATAGATTTATAAGTTTGACACATTTGATCTTTTTATTACTACGTAAGTACTGCGTCTTGATTATATTGCCTAGGATAGAGGTGTGTTTTATCTGATAGGTTTTTATACAGGTTCTCTTACTTAGTTTCTTTAGTATTACGTCTGAGTGTAGGTGTGAATAGTAGGTACTTAACTACTTATGTGCTGTACTCAAAACTTGGTCATGTATATATTTAATTCGTTCTTATTTCTTATTCTAATCATCATTTACATAATAATTTTATCTTAATGTCTACTACTTATGGCAGTTCATATTCATTAAAGTAGAATAAATATTACTTAATTACATTTAGATACCTACGTTAATAAGGTAGGTACTGTAGAAGTTCGAATGCATCAATGGACACAATTTAAGATGGTATTTGCTATCTTTGGCTGTAATAATGTTACTTATTATTTGGATTGCAGGCCGTTCTTAAACTCTGGTTCATTTACATATCGGAAAAATTCAACAGTACTTTTATGTCCAAAGGATTCGTTATTTCGAGGTTGAACAATAATCTACAGAAAACTTACTATAAATAAGTAAACTATAGAATTTACTAGAATGGCCTTCTACTGTCGAATGGCAGTCTGTTGGAAACACTGTTATTTATAGGAGTTACTCCATGGTTTAGCGATAGGACCTTAGTCACAATATTAATGTCTTCGTGACCTCTAGCACTCAGAAGATTTTGAGACAACAGTTGTTTCAATTCAGCATCAGCATTTTGGATCTGGTTTTGTCTATTTACAGGGAAAAATCGGTTAGTGTATAACGGACCGAATCCATTGAATCTGTTAAAGGGTTGATTGAAGCTAGGGTTGAAATTTTGGTTATTAAATCCGAAGTTACCAACGCCAGCTTCCTGTCGGAAAACTCGCGTGTTCTGTTTCTGCCCCAGCTGCTGCTGGTCAACGGTAGGTCGGATTTGATTTAAATTGACGCCTTGATGAAATATTTGTTGTGCAGGTGAAGGTTGTAAAAAGGTTGAAATGCCTTGCGGGAGGTGGTTTTCTTGTAACGGGAATTGATCAGGCGCTTGATTGCGTAAATGAAGTAGAAAATCAACTGCCTCGCGGTTGGGTAGCTGTTGTTGATTTGAAACTATGGTGGTCTGCTCTATTGGCACACTCGGCTGAATCAAGATTTGACTATTTTGCGGGCGGCTGCCGATGTTGTGACTCAAAAATTGATTTGGTTGAACAGATTGCTGTATTTGAAAATTAGCTGGAACGGTTGTCGGAAGTTTTTGTTCGATAAAAGGCTGTCGGTTCAGATGATTTTGTCCAAAACCAAAATGTTGTTGACTCTCTGCTTCTTTTTGTTGCAAAAGAATGTGTTGTTTACGTAGCAACTCCTCTTGTTCCCTTTGTTGAAGAAGTAATATACGAAGCTGTTCTTCAAGTATTCTTTGCTTTTCTTCCAATTGTCTTTGCAACGCTAATTGTTCGCTGATGTATTCCGGTCCCGGAATTAGGTTAGTTGTGAATGAATTTGTCGGAGTAAAACTTGTTGGGGCGGCTGTAGGCAGCGGCCTTAAAGTTTTAAGGTTGTTAGTTTGTTGGAAAATTGGAATGACTTGCTTCGGTAAGCCATGAGCATCCTGGTGAACTGTGAAGGCTGCTACTAATGGCGCCGGGAATACCTGCACGTCTTGTTTATTTACTTCTTCGATATTTTCACCATCATCGTTGTGCGTTGGCTTGGGAGTGGTAGTTGTCGTTGTAGTAGTAGTCGTTGTTGTCGTCGTAGTCGGCCTCGGTTTGAATGTTGTTTTCTTATCAGTGTCAATGATGCTTTTCGATGTACCTTGTATACTCCTTTGGTATATATTTCCGGTGGCCCTAGCTTGGAGAATGTCATTGTAAGGTGAAAGGGTGGGTTGCGCGGAGGAAAGTTGGTTTTCAACGTTGCCTACAGTGGTGCTTAAAATTGATATGTTGCTATTGATCAGAGTAGGGATACTAGAGTTGTTAGCAAACGCTGACTGTCCATTTACTACAAATGAATGGATCTGTATGCCCTCTTTGGTCGGTTCAGGCGATAATGTTTCAGTGATATCTTGACCGTCTTCTGAAGTAAAGGCTGTGGTGTCGGAGCCAGTGGTCTGGTCACTGGACTCTTCTAGTTCACTGAGGGCTTTCAGTAGTGCTTTTCTGATGTATGGGTCGAGCCGAGCCGAAGGTCTTGTCTCGATGCTGTTGAGGTTGTCATTCCGGCCATCTGTTGTAGAGTCTTGAGCAGCACTTAGGGACAGCAAGACAAGCAGAACAAACGCCGGTATCTGGAATATAAGAAGAATTTAAATTAAAATTAAAAAAAATCGAGTTTCGTATCGATTGATTTAAAGAACGTCTCTATGTTCATGAATAGACTTTAGCTAATCGAGAATCACTGCCAAGTACTATCCCATTTCGAATTATGTATTTTTAATTTTATTTTTCTTTATCGAAATTGCCAAACAAAGTACGACCTACGCCATTATCATCATGAACGTTTACATATACATCTTTTCTTGCACACTTTTAATGCCTCACTACATCTTGTTATTATTTACACTTCCCCATTTCCACGACACAATTGTTTTTACCGATCTTCGGTTACCCACGTTGTTCATATGTGGAACAATGCTTTTACCGGTGGATTACGAAACGATAACATCTCTGTGGTGTGACAAATGTGTATCACTGTTATTAGTCTTGCTCTAATGGGTATGGAGAAATAGGAACTCCGTTAATGACATTCAGCAAGTTTCGTACTATATACGACCATAGCCTTATAAAAAATACTCCCGCTCTAGTAGTAGAGTCTGTATCTTGATCAACGCCAATAGGCCTGCGTTGATCAAGATAAAATATAAGTAGGTACCTACGTGTCATACAAATCCGTTGCATCATAAAGAGGAAGCAAACACATATACACATAAGGTTTCAGATTTGTAATATTAGTGTAATTTCGCTAACGAATTATGTTTTTACAAGTAAAGCTAAAAAAATAAGTGAAAAATGTATATGAAATGTAATTTGTTTTCACTCAAAACTATATTCACAGGAATATAGGTACCTAAAGATATATTTAGTACTTTACTATCTCTACAATATTTTTTTGGTAATATTTGATTTTCACAGTAATTTTGATAATACATTACTAAAATACGACGTTCAATATCGTTGTTTAACTAAGCATACCTATCTAGACACTATTAGATAGAGAGCGGAGGAGCAGTCGAGTACTAGAAAGTCGATATTTCCATAAAAGGTTAAGATGTGGTTCAAAGGTTAGACTAGTCTAACTGCTGCTAGCAGCAAGAAGCTCCTTCTTATTTGTTCGTAATTGTAAGTCACAATGCTTCGCTTAGTTTTTTTACGTTGTTTTGCAGCTAGGATAATAATTGTCTGCGTATTTCTTGAAAAAAATTATTATTTATAATGCTTAGGTAAATGCAAATTTTAAATTAAATGCTTTAGATTAATTTTACTGCAATGACTGGTCTGTTGTTGTAATTGTGTAAGGTATCAGGTATGCGAATAATTAACAGAATACCCGCCTCGGGCGAGGTTGCAAAATGCGTGTTCTTGGCAAGTTGTTGGTATCATCACAACTTTCTCCGGTCGTAAGTCACGAAACTTGGTGTCATGGGGAATGTCAAAATCAATACTTGATGTTCAACCGCTTACCGCACCCACGCTGTGACATAATCCTTTGACCTACAAACTCGAATTATTTACAACATATTGTGTATTTGCAGATGAAATGAAAAACATTGTAGCAAAGAATTTGTCAGATCCAGACACTGAAACGATGTAATGATACTAATTTTAATGTTGGCATAAAATTTCATAGATGGGTTGCATTGAATAAACAAAATAAATAGCCAAGTTACATTGCACATCGTTGTTTTTTATGCAATGATCGTGTTTCTCTCAAATGAAGAATGGGCGAAATTCGCAAAGCGTCCACTGAGACGAACTTTTACGACACATCCTAAAATGTCTCGACGTACTTCCTTCCATAGATTGTTAGTCAGGCAATTTACGTAACTATCTGTTCATAAATCTGCACGTGGGCAAAAAGCCAGTCGTGCTTTATAGAATCGAATGAGTCTGGAACAATTTCAAGACTCTTATAGACTTTTCTTCATATAATTACTGTCAAAAAGTGTAAATAATTTATGTAATAGTCTTTCATCTCATAGTTAATTTTCATTGTATGTGTAGTATCGTGTATCGTCATTCTCATTATGAGAATGTCTTTTATTACCAACATAACTTGTCGCCGTTTACGTGTGAGACTTGTCGCTATAAAGTCCACCCCTTATACCGCAGGAGCCGCCAGAAGAGGTGAAGGCGAATATAAAAAGTTGAGGTATTTGTAGGTAATAGTACAATTGATGTGCATATCCGGCGCATTCTCGCCATGCTATTTATTCTACCTACTTGTTTCTATTTGCTGATAAACGTCGCGTTGTTTAATTTCGCCTTAATTTTGTCTATTATATGTACAGTTATTTATTAAACTTAAAAAAAAAACACTACAATATTTGTCGCTAAGCATCAAGTGGTCATCACAATATTTTCCTTCACTGTTATTGCTAACTTAACTACAAACCAATCTTGATATAATTAATTTTATAGTAAAAAGACACATAAAGTACCTAATATTTTTCCTAATTCATCATCATCATATTCAGTAACGCAGGCGAAACCGCAGGGCGCAATAGTTATAAAAATAAATACAAAAAGTATGTCAAGTCTTTGTGTATTGGCTATGGCTCTTTCTTATTTTACATAAATAGAAAATATTAGCTTTCCACGGTAACTTTTAAACATGGTGATGCAATATTGACATCATACAAACTCGTGGTTCTACTCGCAGGTAAGTAATTATGTAGTCACTTGTGTACACAAGGTGCCTCTCAGGATGGGTGTAGGACTTTTTTCAACTTCTACCGCCATTTACTTTGTATAGTTTTAATTTTTTTTTGGCTCCGCATGCTGTGTGCATTTAGTCAGTGTCTTGACATTTCCCCATCTTCTAAGCAGGTCCGATTATAAATCACCAGATATCGGGTTCGAGTTCCGGTGGGAAGACAAGTCTTTCCCCAAGGGCAATTTGTGTTTCTCGTTTTAGGTGTGATTGTGTGTGATGTGAATTGTTGTGTATGTTTATATGAATATCAGAAACTCATAATAATCAAAAAGGTCCCCTGGAGGTCTAGTACCTAGGTTCATTCTCGGCAAATTCAATGAAGAAAACGAAACTAAATCCAGTTCTTTGGCACGCCATCGTGTAAGGATATATATAGATATGAAAATTATCGGAAAATATGTTTTTCAAAGGCTTCTACTTGTTTATTAACTTGCCTACTTGTCTGGCCCAAATGCTATCAAAAGCTGTATGCTTCATCACTTACCATGATATGAGTATTTACTAAATTACACATACACTAAAACTAAATAACAGGGCTAAAAAAATACTGCTTGGTACTGAAACTACATAATTATCGTAGGTGTTATTGATCGTTGGTACATTCATCTAGTACCTTTATTAGTGGAGAAAATACTATGACCGTCTCGGAACTGTGACTTGACCCAAGGTTGCACCCTGCCTCGCTTCGAGATAGAATCAGACGGGCTTACAATTTATAGTCTTGGATAGGTACTTCAACGAATAAGGTTTGGTTTGGTGTATCAATTGTAAAGCTCTTGATTTATTCGCTGTACTTTCGGTTAATGTACTAGAATAGTATTTACATTAATTAATAACGGCGATCATAATTAATAAAAGATACATAGTAAATATAATTGAAACGCAAGAAAAGCTTAAAAAACCGACTTCATCGCTTTTATTTCGGTTTTGGCTTGATCGCTTTCGATAAAATGTATATGGGTATTCTCTACCAAAAAAAAAACAACTAAATCGGTCCATAATTGGCGGAGATATCGCGTAACATACATACAAAAAAAAAACATACAGTCGATTTGAGAAAAAAAAAAAAGGTTGAAAAGGTATAGGAACTTCATTTTCAGCAATATTTACAGTGCTTAGGAAAAAAAAAAGCAACAACTATGAACTAGGCATGCTTAGAAGATACATATTCACTCGCGACTTGAAGAGCTTTAGTTTAGTATGCTTTTCATTGAAAAGTAAATGGAACACACTAGATCTCCGTGAAGAGTAAAAATGCCAGAATATCAGACATTTTGGAGTATATAAAAATATACATAATGTTTGATTTTAAATTTTAATAAAAAACATTAAGTTAGAAACACTTTTGCGTGATATAATATTAAGGTTGTTTTATATATTGCTGATATGTAAATCATACATTTTGGATGTTATGAGTAAATACTTTTCCCATAACTACAAGTATATAACGTATTTAGGTGTTTTTACGTTTCACTGACCTCGTGATTGTCCATTGATTCTATACACTAAGTAACCACCTTAAGATATAAATAAATTTGTAGGGTAATCAATCATTACCTCGTTAGATAAACTTGCACTTCACTTGTTAACATTTCTATAAATCGTATTTTATTTAAACTTCCATGTCTTCTTTATTTTAAGATTGAAAAGCGCTTAGAGAAACTTAGCTGATGAACCTGTCGTAACTTTCTATTAATTGTTTAAAATCGCAACGGTCGGATCTCACGTGGCACTCAACCTATTATTTAATTGCAAAGCCCGATGTACATCGTTATGTATATATTTTTATATTAAAGACAAGCAAACATTGGACCACTATCACAACTGATGGTAAGCGATGATGCGGTCGAAGATGGAGCACGTTTGCCTACAAGGTACCTACCGAGATAAAATACCGAGAGACTGGAGTTTTGCATCAGTCAACCGGTCGTTGCTTATTAGCAACTTATAAGTTCCAAGTCGCGATTGAATAGGTGTTCAATCGCGACTTGGAACTCAAGGAAACACAGACTCAGGATTCCAACCCTCGTATAATGAATGTGGAAGCAAAACGCTTCGTCCGCATTTGTGCAACGTCTACCATATAGCGGTGTCGCCAGAAGTCTGTCTCGATGTCCGATAATAGAATGAGATTAGAGGAAGTAAATTGTATAATTTCGTTGCAGTCTCTGATATGTGCCCGATAAAATACCGAGAGACTTGAGTTTTGCATCAGTCAACCGGTCGTTGCTTATTAGCAACTTATTAGTCTCATGGCTCTTCGCTCAATTATGTCAAGAGCCTCAAGCTGGTATTTAGCTGTACCTTCCTAAAGTATATAAATAATTATTCAATACTATATACTATGAACTTGCCCGCATTAATCAAAATAAAATTTTGTCCCTATTCTAGGATCTATACTCTCTATATGTTTACCAATTTTCATCAAAATCAATTTAGATGTTTCCGGCATACCTCGTTTTAAATATATTATTATAAAAACATAAATAAGAGTTACTTTGCGGAAATCCATAACAACTTAAATGTAAATTTATTATATGTGGTTTTTATTACCTAATCTACATTAACACTAGTTATAAATAAATTTAAAATATTTTTATAAGTGGGATAAGTGTGATGTACCTTCAGTTGTACACGTCAGTGAGTCTTTACTATTTAGTACTTTTTAGTTTATAATATTAGTGTGATAAGTGTAATGTGTCTTCTATAATAAAAGGTCATCAACACTAGGTATAAATAAATTCATAATATTTTTTTTAGCGGGATAAGTGTGATATACCTTCAGTTGTAGACGTTAGTGATTCTTTACTATTTAGTACTTTTTGATTTATAATATTAGTGTGATACGTGTAATGTGTCTTCTATAATAAAAGGTCATCAACTCTTAAGTAAGTTAAATCTGCAGACTCAAAGCACACACACAAACTATTCGATTTCTAAAATTATTAATGTGATAAGTGAGATATACCTTTTGTTTAATTGTAGAGTTCAGCGAATATTATGAAAATTTAATCATACTCTCTCTCTTTCACACACACATACACAAACTATTCGATTTATAATATTAGTGTGATATACCTTCTGTTGAAGAGTTCAGTGACTTTTATGTAAATGAATTCAGCAGACTCGCACATATACACATACTTTCCGATTTATAAAATTAGTGTGATAAGTGTGATGTAACTTCTATTGTAGAGGTCAGCGACTCTTACGTAAATGAAATCTGCAGTCAGAGACAAATATTTATTTTAGTCATCCATAAAGTTATATGGAATAGAATTGATTTTTTTCTATTGTAAATTGTATAAATTGAATGGGTAAACAGTTGTTACTTGCGTAATATTACAATTATAAATAATACTAGTCGTTTGCCCTGAACTGAGATCTCGCGCCTTTATTTTGCCTCATAGAAAAAGACTTTAGAGGTTAATTTCAACCGACTTAAAAAAGGAGGTTCTCAATTCGATTGTTTGTTTTTTTTTGTATCTCTGTTTCGCGATATCCAATTGTGAATCGATTTTGATGATTCTTTTTTGTTTGGTAGAGTATACTTCAAACGTGGTCCCATATACATTTTATCGAAATCAGTCTAGCCAAAACCGAAATATAAGCGATGAAGTCGGTTTTTTAAGCTTTGCTTGCGTTTCAATTATTAAGACTAATTGTTTGATTTTTGTATTTGTTGAACAAGTACAGGATGTAACGGATATTATATGTAAATTTAAGTTATATATACAGCCGTTTTAAAGATAGACCCGGGACCAAATATAAATAGAAACAAGCATTATTTATTTATAAAAAAAGATAATACAAATACATTTGGAAAAAAAATATAATACAAAATTTGTTGTATACTCGACCACAGATTTTATAATAGTTACTTTGTAAGCAACTCAACTTACTACAAATATTGCCTATAGTATACATATATATATAGAATCTCATAACTTTTTAACTAATGCCTTTTCTATTTGCCACATCTTAACTTAACGGTTATGAATAAATCTATGTCAGACTTCCGGTAAAGATAAGTATGTAAGGGTCACGAAGAAAAGTTGAGGTTTCATCGTATAAAACCGGCTATGTCGTTTCTACTTCATCCCACTTGAAGTCATGGCTTGTTTGGAAATCTCACTATAGTTTAAAAGACTAACTTAAGTGAAGACAAGCCAAATTTTTATACATTTCGAGTGCACCCGCACTCGAAATGTATAAAAATTTGGCTGGGGGACTGAGAGTCGACAAGAAGTCAAAATGCTGGAATGTATTTTGCTCCGCAATTCAAATTATATTATAATGAAAGTAATAACTAATCTGTAATTATCATATTATTAATGGTATCCTACTAATATTATAAATCCCAAAGTTTGTGTGTAAATGAGTGAATAAGTATGTTTGTTCCCTCTTCACGCTTTAACGGCTGAAGGGATTTGGATGAAATTTAGAATGTACATAGATTATACCTAAGATTAAGACATAGGCTACTTTTTAACTTTATAATAGCGGGCAAAGCCGCGGGACTGGTAAGACAAACTCTTGTAGACAATTTACAAATATGTTTATATTAAACTAGCTATTCTCCGTGGCCTTGCCCGCTATTATCAAGTAAAAAATAACCTAGATATAAGCTATGTACATTCCAAATTTCATCCAAATCCGTTAAGCCGTTAAAGCGTGAAGAGGGAACAAACATACTTACACACTTCACACTTACACACAAACTTTCAGATTTATAATATAAGTAGGATTGCTTGCACACTATCGTAAGCACGAAACGTGAGCGAAGCGTGATCTCTAAGTTAACTTGCGTGCTTCAGGACTTTGTCTGTCCATCCGCCTGTCAGAGGTATGTAGCGTCTTAACTATAAAAGCTAATAACTTCAAATTCTCACAGAATATGAAAAGCTATGGCGCAAAGCAGGAAATGGCATTTAAAACAATATATTACATGAAAATATTAAGGTATCATACCCGTAAGTGGGGATCAATGCATTTGTATTTTCTGCCTATGTGGGCATAGTTGAAAAGATCTCTGCAAATAGATGGAGAAACCGTTAAAAAAAACTATGTTTGAAAACAATTTGATAGGCTACCAAAGGTACTGTTTTAAAAAACGGCTATTTATAGGATATAACGGATATTAAACAACAAATACAATTATTAAGAAAAAAGTTATCAGCAATTAATCTCAAAAGTTTTTCTCTAATATTTAAAATGTAGGCGCGAGATCTCAGTTCGGGGCGAAAGGCTAGTGCATTCTCCTTCGATATGAAGATAGTATATACCCTGGATTAGAATATATCCTACTAGCCGTGTCCCGCGGCTTCGCCCACGTTAATTAAGTTAAAAAATAGCATATTTGTTAGTCCTGAGTATAAGCTATGTACATTGGAAATTTCAGCCAAATCAGTTTAGCCGTTACAACGTAAAGATAAAACAAACATACTTACTCATTAACACCTTCACACCCAAACTTAATAAATAAAAACTTTCTGTAAACTTTCATTCCCCATTGCACCACTTTAGTGCACCCCTGGCAAAAAAAAATGTTACCATTATTTTTCTATTTTAAATGAACTATACTAATACCTATAACAATCAGTATAACATAAATAAAGAACTTACTACACTTTTGTCCCCCATTGCACCACCTTAATGCACCCCTGGCAAAAAAATGATAATTTCTATCCATACATTTATTATAATTTCATCTAATATAAATCTTTTATATTAGATGAACTACTCAAGTACAAATTTTTATCGCTATAAGTTCAAAAACAAAGAACTTTCATACAAACGTTTTCACCCCAATTATACCTCTAAAGGGTAGAATTTCCATAAATCCATTCTTAATACACCTCTACGTACTAAGAAAAATGTACACTCCCAAGTGTCTACGACCAGCGGTTTAGACTGTATGTTGTCTCTAAGTCATTCAATTAGTCAGTCAGTCAGTGAATCAGTATGTCAGGAAAACGATTCTTATATTAGTAGATTACTATTAGTTATCTTAATTAACAGAACCGCCGAGCGCAACTAATTATTCATAAACATAGGTACATTTTGTTATTCACTTATAGTTCAATCAACCATCGAGTAGTACTTACTTACTCAAGTAATAAGTACTTAAGCATTAGGAACAAGAATAACATTTGAAAGTTCCGCATTTTTTAAGATAGCACATCAACGTTAGTGAATACAAATATTAGCCGCACACAATGCTTTACAATTACATAAGCAGTCATTGTCAACAAAGATGGAAATTCGCTTTCTATGGTGAGCCAAGATGGTGCCGTCAAAGGATTTCAAATCTGCGAGCACGAATCGATCGATAAGTATAGATATGTAGGACTGTAGGTATATAATAGGTCACTATTATTAACAACAAAGGTATTCATGTCGTGTATTCATCTCGTATGGTGAATGAGCACGACATATAAATTGACGCTAATTATTTGTTACGTAGTTTTGTAATACATTGTACAGGTCTCAGTGTAACGGCTCACTTGCGCTTTATGAGGCGATACGCTTATTATGGGTGAATGCTTGACGCTTGATTATGTTGTCTCGGTTGGTTAATTGGATGTTAGTTAGTTGTAGATAGTGTGACAAGTGAAAATAGATTTTTGTATGTATGTAATGTAGTAACAACAATTAATAATTAACAGTAGCCCACATTTAGCTATGAAACTATAGAGATAATAATAACATACTTTAAAAGATCGTTGTTAAACCATAATTTTTCCAATTTTTCATATTATTGACCCTCAAATTGATGAATTTAGTCGAGGAGCTTGCAGTTCTACCTTTTATTTCAATAAAGTTAAGAGATACAAACATAGGTTTAATTATATTTGGTGATTTATGCACCGGCTTTTAATGTCTTTTATTTATACTTACTTTTTTTGTGCACCATCATTTTGAGTTTAAGAATATCTTGATGTATGACTCATTGCCCATGCACATTTAATATTGGTATGTTTATAAGCATCTTCTGAGTGTAATGCAGCAAAATGTATGTATACATTAATAGAAAACTAGGTCATAATAAGATACCATAGTAAGATAGGGCTGGCATACGGGATAAAAGTTTCGATCATAAAAAGCCAGAGCTGCGGTAAGAGCCTTTTAATAAATAAAGATTTAAAAAATGACTATAAAATTTAACCCCTGACTCTAGCGGTTGAGTATAACCAACACAATACAACATATAACCACATAATCACGACAATCTAGCGCATTTATCGATTACACGGAAACGACCTAAGTTGCATCAATTACTCGTAGGCGCCACGCATTGTGCAACGAAATAACACGGTCAGATCCTATGTTAAAATTATTATAAGATCAGTGACCGCCCCGAGCTCACTCCTCCAGCCATTATAACATTAGGATAATTATCTTTATTGCTTGAATGATCCGCGATAATTTATTATTACTCAACTGACTCTGACTGATCCGATCTTTATTGTAAACGACTAAAAACCGAGACTTGTATTTATATAAATTTACGTTTGGCTCGCTTACGGTAGCTGCAAGGTGGAATATGAGATTT
The DNA here is from genome assembly GCA_948107665.1 of Lomographa bimaculata. Classification (NCBI taxonomy): domain Eukaryota; kingdom Metazoa; phylum Arthropoda; class Insecta; order Lepidoptera; family Geometridae; genus Lomographa; species Lomographa bimaculata. Next base: position 7,761,306 of record OX403592.1, read on the forward strand.
GATTGGGTTGTTATGATAGGACAATTGAATGATAATATCAGAATATAAGTTGTTTAGTGTCATGTGGCCATGATTATATAAATCGCTCATTCTAGTGAGAATGAGCGATTTATATATCTTAATTCTATGGTTAAATTTATCGCGTGTACTAGTGAGTACACGCGATAAATTTAACCATAGAACTAGTGGGAGATTTTTGTCCCAGTAGTTCAAATGTGTATGGTTTGCTTAAGAGCTGAACTACTGGGACAGACTATTTCGTTAATTCCCAATAGTACACCCGATAAACAAACAAAAGTCATGAAAACAAATGAAATCCAATAAACCAGATGAAAGCCGGAGAGCATCCAATAACTAATTTTAGGTACATTGATTTTGAAATTTAATTGGTTTGTTGGTTGTGGACCAACCAGTTGGATAATGCAGTTGGACCACAATAAACAAAAACGCTGAGGTGAATGTGACAATTGTCAAATTGTCATTTTAATACCTAACGGAAGTGTGGCACAAAGAGCCTGTAGTCGCTGCAACATGTATGCTGATGCAGATTTTAAATAGAACCAAACATATTGCAATAACAACGTTTTGTGCAAGGGAACAATAGTTACGATTGTGTCACTTCACCGCATCCAATCGCTTAGGAAAATAATGAGGAAACATTTTCCATACTCCACACATGCTGTTGGCGGTTTATGATGAGCAATAAAACAAAATGTTACGAAGTAAACAGCGGTTTCCATAAACACTTGCCGCCTACGGGCGTAACAATGGATAACCACCCTAAGTGCTTAGACTACCACAAGTCGGTACCACCCACTAGTGATTACAAAATAACTTCACGTTGTGGTACGCCAGAAAGTATTCAATTTACTGTATCGGTGCCTCACCGCAAAAATATTGATTTCCCTGATCACAATTGCTCATTTCAAACGTAATACGAAAAGAAGTAAACGATTTAATCATTTGATCTGAAAATAATGGTCCAATGAGCTATGTTGAATTGAGTTGTCGAAAGTTGATACTTTTATTGAAACAGTCCATTTATGACTTGATTATTTTGATAATCGATTTAAATTCAGTTTTATTTCTCAAGCATTGGAGATAGTAGGTACCTTCTACGGATATTAAGATGAATGTGGTTATGAAATAACTGGCTTTTATTGTTTGACAATAATGTGTGAATGAGCTTTTCATGTCGTCCACAACTCGCTTTCAAACTTGTATTTACCATTTTAGACGCTGTGGCTATTGGTTTTAGAATATTTTACTATTCCGTTTATACATGTTTGTTTATCATTGCATCGGGAATGTGTTATCTAAATAAGTTATACAATATCGTCAAACGCAGCCGTATAACTTATTATGTGTGATTTTCGCTCGTAAGTTACTCGCCGTCAGTTTGCATAAATTACTTCTCTGAATATATCTAATTAATATGCATCTTCGCACACCGTACTCTAGCCGGAGGCAATATGAGATGATTTACGAAACTTTTCTCGAATAAAATGCCATCTTGAGTAATGTGATAACCGTCTTGGCAGTACTAAATATAAAAGTCTTACGTATAGGCTTACAAAATGTCTAACCAGATGAAGTGTGCAAAATTCTTGCAATTCTGTGTAGAAATTGCAGAGAAAAATAAACAGTAACATATACAGGGTTTTTGTGAAATACAAAAAATAGCTCTCAACCCTGATTCTTATTTTAAATTATTTCTACGACTTTATTCTGAATACTACATTTTCCGTAATTATTAAGATGATATGATGTAAACTCTATAGCTAATAGTTGTTTAAACTAAGAACACCGCAACGCAATAAACAAAACATAATATGAAAGTTGATCTTAATGGTTGGAATGATGTCCCAAGAGGATTATGATATTTAACAAATTACCCTGTATATCGAAGGCATAAATGAATCTATGAAAGCAGAAAAATATGCATTAAAGTGACTTTAACAGTAATCGGATTAACCAATTAAACAAATCGGAGACAGAAAAGCGAGGGTGATTATACATCGCGATTACCCGTACTGATAACATTGTCAAAACCACTCATTACTTTCTTCTGCCAAAATTCTTGAGAAATATCCAATTGCATCACGAAGCTTGCGCTTTTGCGTACGTGGGCAGAATGTATAGTGAAGTGAGTGTTAGTTACGCTGCAACTCTCTCCGTGACTTCAATGCATGCTGCATCACCGACGATCTCCAGTTAGATACCACGATGACAGCTTACGAATATCACGAAAATGGTAAAATAATGTACTTTCGTTTGCTGGCGAAATATTTCGCCTTACCTTGACATGGTCGTGACATGGTAATAAAGCTTTTCTTTGGAAAGGTGCTTGTATGATAGACTGTTGAACGTTTCAACAGTTATATAAATTCGAAACTTTTGACGTATTTATGTATAAGCAAATTGTAAATCATGTGAGAGAAATATATTTGCTCAATATTAACATGATATATGAATAATATAAATAATAATTGTAAATTGATAGTACAATTATTTAAATATTTAATTAAGACTTATTAAATTAAATATGAAGCTTAGTAGTGTGTGTATGTGTTAATTGTGTACTTTTTCCCCAAAAACATGAAGAATACGTCACACAAAACCATCTAGTCTAGATGGTCAACAAGATAGTACAACATTTTTAATTGATAATATCTGTATTTTTTTTTAATATTGCTTATTTATTTATATAGATGAAATTATAATTTACATCAAAAACCTACTATGTTCAATTAATTATAAATAAATTTAAAACTTAATAATTAAACGCAAGCAAAGCTTAAAAAAACCGACTTCACCGCTTTATCTTCGGAACCTTGATCAGATTTAATGTAATAAACACGCATTATTGACTATAACACAAAAACAGATATCAGATCTTGATCAAATTTCAATGGGACCACAAGAAAAGCACCAGCTTTCAAATAAAAAAAGAATCATCAAAATCGGCTCACATTGAAAGAAATTATGAGGTAACCTTTGAAGTCGGTTAAACGAGAACATCGTCAAGATAGGCGTACAAAATAGGCATTACTGACTATATTTAAAAAACTACTGATCAGATCTTGATCAAATTTAAATGGGACCAATAAAAAAGCTACATGTTTCAAACTAAAAAAAAAATTTAAATCGGCTCACGTGGAGAGAAGATATTATACACATAAAAAAAAATACAGTCGACTTGAGTACCTCCTCCTTTTGGGAATTAAAAAAAGGGGAATAAAACAAATAACACTCAATAATTTTATAAACCGCTTGCCGAAAGAAAAGTGCCCAGAATACTGCTGCGTTTGCACGTTGAATAGCGATGCAATTTGTTTGATAAGAGCCAGCATTCTGGTCACTTGTCGCCTCGACCAAACGTTTGGATAAATCTTTAAAAATATTGTGTGCACATGTAATATATTATGTAACGCTATGTTTATATACGGCCTTATTGTGAGATGCTACTTGTATCGATACTTTAGCTCCGTCACATCTTCCTGATACACGTCTTTTTTATTTTGACTACATACTTATGAAATAAAAAATAAATTGTTTAACGAAGCCGTGTTGGGAATCCAAAGAGAACCTAATAAACACATTTAAAATATATATGTATATATATTGTTAGCTGTTGCTTGTGGCTTTGCTGGCTTGCACCCGATAATTTCAAATTTTTGTTTAAAAAAAACCGGAATACAGGTTTACTTCGTGATCTTCTAACTCCATATATTTGCGGCTCGTTGATCTGTCTCGCATTCATCTCGATGCTCAAAATTCGAACTTACAATTAACTGTTAATGTGTGTGTGATGTGAATGTTTCCGGCACCCACGATACAAGTCTTTGAACTTAGTGTGGGGCTGTGAGAGTTAAAAAAAAAAAAAACTCAATGTGGCATTTCATAAGATTGAAACTGCTATAAGAAAGTGCGAATTATTATTCTTTAAGAGAAAACAAAAAAAAAATGCATAAAAATTGGTTCTTCTAGAAAGTAGTTATGAGGTAACATTCATACAAAAAAACATACAGTCGGACCTCCTCCTATTTTGAAGTCTGTTAAAAACAGTTTCCTAAATTTATTAATGTTCCAAAACCGAACTGGAGTTATTGAAAATAAGATCTTTATCAATTTGTTCGAAGTTGTATAAGTACCAGTATTACCTTAATTCTTAGTTCATTCACTGACTGTGAAGCATTCTTTGATTTCGTGATTAAATAAGAGATCATGCGGTCAAATGCTGCCAATTTTGTGCGGATTGTATAACGTAGATATAAATTACGATGAGATTTGAAGACACTTTAACAAATTGTTATTTAAATGGTTGTGCACGATTACTAGAATAATTATAGGTTGTATATGCTTAGGTTGGTGAGCTATAACTGATGCGTTTTATTATTTTAATATTAATAAAAAATAATAACGGAGAATATTAAAATAAAAAAAACGCATTTTTTGTGTGTTCAGGTTGATTCAAGAATGGTTTAGATTTAAACAGAATAAATTAATTCACGATAAAAATGCAAATATTTTTTTTCTCATGAATACTTCACTCGGATTTGGTACTAGGCAAACATAAACATGAAGGAGGTAATAATTAAGTCATTAAGTTTTTAGTACAGTATTAAAGAATTAAGCAACCATAAACGCGAGAGAGATAAAATACAATATTTCTTTCCGTCAGTTGAGATTGTGGTCAAATGCTTGCCTATCAGGCATACAAAAAATTATAGTATTGTTAAATTTTGTATTTAATTATAATATGATTGATTAATTCAACTACAAAAGCGATCTTGCTTGATTCTCTTAAATCTTTAATTGCTCAGTACTATTTCGAGTAATTATTACATAATGAGTTATCATTACGTAATGTTAGTCTAGACACTACAGATATTTTACATATCGTTACAAAATTTGACTAACTGTTGTCTTTTAACTTTACTTATACCGATTAAATGTAAGTAAATGATGTGTTTTAAATAGTTATCGGTAATTACTATGAGGCAAAATGTAGGCGCGAGATCTCAATTCGGCGCGAACGACTAGTTGCAGGTAGATTTTATTATTGGATTAATAGAAACCGAGAAAATCGCAAACAATGTTTGATCTTGAATAACTTACGACGCGTACACGGGATTATTTATGAGACTTTTGAGAAGACTTTAGAAGGTATTACGTAAATTCAGCTTTTTTCGCAGTTGACCCCTTTTTTATGCTAAAGTGACTGGACTATAGATGAATTGACGTACTTAAAGCTTTAGACTACGAGTAGCTGTTCTAATGACAATGAAAGTGTTAATAGGATTTGAGACACATCGTGATTTGCATGGATCTGATGACGAAACTAAAGCTGACAAGTACAATGGTGAGATTAGGTAATGACTTTGATTTGATAAATTAATCCACATGGATTGATCTACTATTCGTGATTATTGGTGATGACAATAAATAATATAGGTATCGGTTTGCTTCAGCTGTTAGATAGATAGATAATACTTTATTAATCCATTTTATAAGATGAGATAAAAAAACGGTAACAAACAAGCTTATACGTAAAGTATCACAACTGTTGTTTGTCAGCTTTTATATATAAAGCTTTTAAAAATACTTCGTCGATATCGTTCCCGCATAGCATAATGACGAAACAAATCGAGAGAATATAATCGTGACATTATGGTAAGTTGTGGAGTGGAGACCACGAATCGGTAAGCGTAGTAGAGGACGTCCTGTGACTAGGTGGAGCGACGATATACGTAGGGCTGCTGGTAACAACTGGAAAAGAAGAGCCGAAGATCGGGCTCAGTGGCGCGCCTTGGGAGAGGCCTATGTCCAACAGTGGACTGAGATAGGCTGAGTATGATGATGATGATTATGGTCAAATGCTTACTTGTAAAGTATAATAAAACTAAGTTTAAAATAGGCTAATGGGATACTACAATATTTTAATTACCCTCTGGTGAATTTGGCTGCGGGCCTGCTTTCTCAGCAGCAGGAATCGGGTTCGATTCCCGATGGTAACACAAGTTTTCTCCACAAGGAAATGTGTGTTCCTGGTTCAAGTCTTCGATCTTGGTGCGGGTGTGCGAATGTGAATGCGTTTATTTTTATTTTCGTTTTGTTTTTAAATCTCATTTATTTATTTATTTCAGAAAATAGTAAGCTTACAGCTATTGCCAAGGCACTCATAACGTAACTCCACTGTTAAAAAGGTTTTCTAGCAGTAAGTTGAAAACCAGCGCTGTGGGGATTGTTAGTGTGGGGCTGTGCGAGTGAAAGCTTTTATTTCATTTTTGTAAAGAAAACATTGGCACGTGGCGCACAAACATAATGGATCTGCAAAATGCAAATGTACCTACAAAACATTCTTGTTCGAGTATATGTAGGAGCATATTCACTTGCGGTTATGAATTACGATAGTTTAGTGAACAGTATCACGCCATGCCTACTACAAGGCGTACGAGGACAGGGTTGTACCTAGTGAAAGTTCACGTCATCTTGTAGACGTGCAGCATTTGCGCAAATTGCCATCTCTATTTGGTTTGTGGCGAATCGCCCCATGTTGCGACTGGCGACGTATTTTGAATATTCTTGTTATTTGATGTGTTGTATGTATCCTACTTATATTATAAATCCGAAAGTTTATGTGTAAGTATGTTTTTTTCACGTTCAAAGCTTAAAAACACCGACTTCGCCGCTTCATCTTCGGAACCTTGATCCGATTTAACGTATTAAACACGCATTATTGACAATAACTCAAAAACTAGTAATCAGATCTTGACCAAATTTGATAATGAACGATAATTCCAATCATTTGTTTCGGTACTCATAAAGTAAGTACCTAGCTACATAGAGTAGACTGACTGTACGTATAAGCAAATTAGAAGCTAGCTGTTTCTATAATTATTATTCGTCTATATATAATCGTCTATGTTTATGTATGAGTATATACGTACTCGGTTATCTCATCGTAGCATTACGAGTAGGAACGAGTAAGTCGGAAAGAAGACACCGCCCCATGGGGAGGCCTTTCTTGTTGGCGGCTTCATTGTTCAAAGTTCCCATTAGATTCATAATCTTATAGAGTTATTTGTCTGCGTGAACATAATTTAATTAAGTTATCTGTAAGGGCATACTTCGTTTTATGTTTTTGTAAAAGTAATCTCTGATACTACTGATCCGATTCTGATAATTCTTTCACTAATAGATAACTACACTATCGCTGAGTGTCATAGGTATATGTTTTATTGCGATAAAAAATAGTTTTCAGTTCGAATTAATAATATGCGTAAGACAAGTCGGAGAAAAATTTGCGCTTTATCGTAGTTTTATGCGATTAAATTTATTCGAGAATAAAAGAGGTTGGTCACAGAATGAGTAATAGTTACTTCCAAATCGGGAATACTTCTACGTTTTGAACCGACTTACATAAGAAGGATCACATAAATTCGACTGCTGTTTTGTTTTGCCGGTTAGAACTTATCTTTGAACTGCTCGCTGGCGTAGTTAGGTGTGCGTTTGCTTTAAAAGCACAGGGTTCGATTCCTGGTGGTAGCATAAAGGGAAATTTGTGTTCCTGGTTCTGAGTATGATGTTTGTAATTTGGTTGTTTTAGACACAAGTCATTGAACTTAGTGGGGGAATGTGAATGTGAAAATCTTGATGTGTATATTTATAACCAAGCGACGCGACGCCGCGCCGGGCGAGTCGTCTTTGAACTTTGAACTGCCCGGTGGCGTAGATGAGTGCGCGTTCTCCTTCAAAGCAACCAGTTTGAATCCCGGTGGGAAAACAATTTTTCTCCCCGCGGGAACTTACTTTTAGTGTAGGGCTGTGAGTGTGAAAGCATGTATGTTTTTTTACCCTTGCAACGTCGGGCGGGCTAGCTAGTAAGTATATATAGTAGAGAAGAAGAGCTTAGACCTCTCTTTGCAAAACTGATGTTTTACGTCGGGAGACGATTTTCTTTAAATTTCTTATCTTACCCAAGATTGAAGATTACCAAGATTTAGTATTAGATAATGTTCAAAGTTTAATTATACAAAGTTTAAAAAATAATATTTAACCGTATGTTACATCTCTATTCCTCTTTTTTCATACAATTATCAATGCAATTAAATCCACAACCTCTCAAATATTTCGACATCTACTTCAACCTAATTAGGCATTAGCCTTTGACTACAGTGTCCTAGTTTAAAATATTGTTTCATTGTTTATGAATCGCTCACATAACCTCTGTTTGGCTTATTACTATGTACGTACGAAGCTATTGTCTATTTTAAGTAGGTACGCATCAGCTGATCTGTTAATTACAGCAAAAAACCTTACAGCTTTTATGCTGTTTTAGGAAAAAAATTACGAAGACTTTAAATCATTATTTCAAAAGTATAAAGTAACATGAATTAAATAATAAATGAAACAAATATTAGAGTTACAAATTGTATACTTTTCTATAGTACTTTATAGTTATTTTTTGCCCTGAAAAGTAATTTTAATAAACATAAAACAAATAATTTTATTATTACTAGATTATTATTAAAAAATCAGGTACTTTTGTAAAGTTGTTTATCATTATTGCTGTGCTGTCTTATTTGTAATGCATAGTACGTTTATATCCAGTATAATACCAGTACTTACTACTACTGCAAAAATATATTGCCGTCTTGTAGAACCCATACATGCACACGGGAATCTATTTTTGCCTTACCCAATATAATCAAAGTGCATTTATTTGTTATTCAAAATCAGAGAACAAATGAAATTCGAAATATAAAACAACTAGAGCAAAACAAATGTTATCGGCAATACTAATAATTGTTAAAGAGACACGTAACGAAGACGAGCAATTAGAATCAAATTAGACTAAAGTACATATTACGCCTGGAAATACGTAAGGTTAGGTGTATCTACCTACACCTACAATATATGTTATGAAATGTGTACACCTACACTCCCTGTTATCTATAACAATAGCGATGTTAACATTCGTAAGGCTATATTCGTTCATATTATAACTAGTACTGACATGTAATAAAATATGTTCTTCATCCCACACACTGAAATGAGTTGTCTGTACGCTATTATGTTTGTAAATTCCACATTCCACATAAAGTCTCTATTTGTAGACAAAAAATAGAAACATTCCAGCTTTTAATCCGACTTCAAAAACTTTATTTGCTTTTAATACCACAGAACTTCGTTATTTTCAGATTATTTCTATACAAATTTAATTAAAGTTAGTTAAGCGATTTGCTTTTTAAATAAAAATAGCTGAAAAAAAATGTGTCATTCAAGTAAGCGAAATTGTGTATTTTGGATGTATTTTAAAAGGAGATTTTTTTTTACATTTGTTAACTTCTTTCCACGTGAACCGATTTTTGAATTTTTTTTTTGTTTGATACATGTTGCTTTCCAATTGATCCCATTTAAATTTGATCAAGATCTGATCAGTAGTTTAGTTCCTGAAATATCTTCAATAATGCGTGTTTAGTACATTTATTTCGGAAAATAAAGCGGTGAAGTCGGTTTTTTTAAGCTTTGCTTGTGTTTAATATTTTATATTTCGTGAGCATTACATATTTTCAGCGTACCTACCTTGTGAGATACTGGATTTTTACGGATTTTTTCTGTCATAGAGACAATTCATATTACATAATTAGTATTTTCTAGTTCAATAAATCATACCAATTGATATTAAATGGAAATAAAACATGCGTTGTTACGTAACTTGCTTATAGAACGAACCTACCGATGTCAACACTTCCGTACTATCGCTGCCTGCATTATCACGTCACGTTTATTGAGATCCATGCATACAAGACGATTTGACTGCAATTCCAAAGGATCTTCTCTCAATGAAAAGTATAATTTGCGAGTATGTACTCTACTCTATGAAGCAATTGTTAACACTGGATAATGTTTACCGATGACTTTCATGTCAGAATCTAGATTCAAAACGCCCCATCCATGTCAGCATTATGCGAATATCGTTATGTATCAACTGAAGCAATCAAATGAATGGAATACTTTAGCATTTTCAACCCCTATTATCACATCGTTGACAATCTTTGACCTACACCGCCCATGTCGGCACCGAGTGTCACTCATCGATCAACCGTTGATTCAGTAATAGCACTCCTTTGTTGTTGTATTTCTCTCTATTGAATCACCGACATTCAGACTACACTCCACTTGATCTATGGTCTACAAACCTTATTTCGTAACACCATAGTGTAGAGTAGGTAGGCCTATTTCTTAACAAAGGTCACGATTCATTATGTTTACGAACCGAAGCGTCAAAAGGACAATGGGGAGGCAGATTGTCTTATTATAATCATCTTAAAAACATCATTCATCAATATTCAAATATGTTTGATTTCTATTGTGTTCTATATTTACTCTCGATTGAGTTTATCAACTATCAATCTCTGTAGAGGGATCTCGCGTTCGAAACGACAAGGAATTGCGTCGTGCGGTGCTGTGCCCCCTAAGGGTTAATTAAATGCAATTTAATAACATGTAACTTTCATGAACATTATAATAAACTTTATAGCATCATCTACTTAATACAAATAGATATTCATCAATATAATTACATAATTCAATTGTAAAAGACTTTGTAACAACATTAACGTGATGAGTCGACATTAAAACATCATCGGCTACACGAGCCTTAGCTGGGGTAATTTTTCATGATTACTTCACGTTCCATAAAAGGTGAGCTGAAATAAATCTATCCAAGTTTAGTCTAGTATTAGATTCAAAACAAATAATAGCTGGACTATCTTAGTATATGCATGTGGGCGTGTTGCGATATTGTTACGTTACAATCACGCTTCAAAGGAGCCATTATGCACACTTTAGAAATGGAAGAATGCACCGTGCTCTTTGGTTGCCAAATTCTCCATAATTGTAAACACGAACAATATCGAAATTATAAAGCGTGAGATCGTGAGAAATATTAAAAGCGGCTTTGCAAAGTGTACAACAGTGATAGCTCTATTCTAGCTTTCACTGTCTCACGGGTCTAGTAGGTACCTATTAAATTATTTCGGTTCTAGAGAATCAAGATGTAAAGGAGTTTGCGGAAGCGCCTTATGATTAGTTGCGTCATATCTGTTTTTTTAAAGTTATGCATTTTATCTACAAACTAGAATTTTGTTCTATGATATAATATAAAAGACTTACTAGTTGTTGCGCCCATTTTGACCAACGCATTTAATCTGTAAGGCATAGTTACCGAGTACCCTCTAATATATAAAAACCTGGTCACGTTTTGATAGAACGTTGAGCAGGAAGCCGAGAGGTGGACGCTGGCCAACATTGCATAATACGTTTACTTAGATGCGCAAACCGCTTAATTGCCCACATGACAACTTTCTACAAATCTAAATTTAAATCCTGAATGCGTTTATAGAAATGTACCTCAGATTTACTAATGTAGAGTTATCAAAATGTTAATTAAGTTAACTATATCTTCTCTTTAAAACGGGTAGCTGTGTAAATGTATTTTAGTTAAAGTGATCTCAGAATCTGAGTATGTACTGATATAAACCCTACTAACTGAGATCTAGTACTTATATAATTAATTAGGTACAGCCTTTGGAACGCCCTTTGGGATTTAAAACTCTCCACGATGGAATGGATATAAAATACCTCCAACGGACCACAAGGTCAACGAGTAAAACTTACTGATAATGATTAAACTGATGTGATTACGTGATTACGCCTAAGAAGGTACCACCACTTTGGCCAATAGCAGTTGGTACTGTTCTAGAAGGATTGATTCCGGAAATTGTTCTGGGAAGAACTTCCGGCAAACATCGCTAGTCTTTTTTCTAACTAGTGTAAAAAAAATATTTTTTATCACCCTGTTACATATATATGTGCCTATCATAATAGGCACATATAAAAACACAGTGTTATTTTTTTCTATTATGCGTCTCTTATCATGTACATACTCAAGTCAATACTTTACAATATTTAAATAGTAGATACTTATAATACACATATATTATTAGAAATCAACAAGATTATGTTAATCCTACGATGGTAAAAATATTAATTTCTGTGTCACTCAGATTTATTGGCATTTTGTGCCTCCATAATATAGTATTATATTACATAATCCGTGATATATGATTAATATAATGACATCAATACTTAAAAACATTTCGCTATGGAAATTTTAATAATGTAGATTTGAACTATCAATGATTACCTCCTAATAGGTTATATAAAGCATATCTTTTAATGCTAATTCATACGATAATATATGAATATGTACGACGATGTAATAACGGAGATTGCTTGTGGAAAGATAATAAATACGTGTAAAATAAATCACATCACAGTATAACGCATGTGCCGAATATAGGGTAATGGCACTCGCACATGAAATGTAGTAATAAAAACAATGGATCTAACGATCATGGAAGTATTTTTAGCATCAGTTAATCTGATACGGTCAAAACAAGCGCTTATTAAGAATAATGCAACTAGATCTACTGCAACATTGTGATGGTTAGAGCACGTTATGCGAGATAAGGGTTGTTGCGAAACTTTCGAGAAATGCAGATTTTTAAGGAAAGTTGGTGTGCGAATGTCGCCCGGACATATCGTAGATCTAGACGGTACCGACATAACATGAAAGTCGAAATGATTCAATTTCTCCAAGCAATAGAAGTCGTAACACGCGCGCTCTCTTTGGTAACCGATGATGAATCCACAAACAAGGCAACTTGCCTTCATCGCTATTGTCTAACAGCCATCAATATTTTCCAAAGAATCATGTAAACAAGCGCATCGCATCAACATAAGTTACATCAACAGCGAAAGTGCATTGGAAAATGAATTGTTAAAAAATAAAATAACAATAAACTTTGCGTCAGCGCTGTTCTGTTATTTAATTTTATTACAGCAATTAATTATACGTGAACGGAGGTGCTTGGTTGTGTCAACCGCAATTTTGTCGGTATTTCCGAATACTTTTGGCTACGGAACTTTGAATGGGTGTGAAGAATTTTCCCACGTGTTCAATTGTAGGATGAGAACGTAATGCAACCTAGTGACATCCTTAGAAGGGTTCTCGGTACCTGCCTTCTTTTGAAACAACATTAATGACAAGGATATATGGAAGCAAACTGCACAAGCGCTTTCTGGTGACGACTACACAATATAGATATACCTAGGCTAATATAATTCCTGTATTAGTTATAGAAAAGAGTGTTTTTTAATAATTAAACGCAAGCAAAGCTTAATAAAACCGACTTCAGATTGATCAGATTAAATGTATGAAACTCGCATTATTGATGATAATTCAAAAACTACTGATCAGATCTTGATCAAATTTCAGTAGAACCACATGAAAAGCACCAGCTTTCAAATAAAAAATAATCATCAAAATCGGCTCACAACGAAGAAGTATTTTTGAAGTCGAGTAAACGAGAACATCGTCAAAGTAGTCCACAAATTAGGCATTATTGACGATATTTCAAGAACTGCTATTCAGATCTTTATCAAATTAAAATGGGATCAATTAGAAAGCCACATCTTTCAAACTAAAAAAAAATTTTGAATCTGAAAAATGAAATCGGTTCACGTGGAGAGAAGTTATGAGGTAACAAACAAAAAAAAAACTTTCGACTTGACTACCTCCTCCTTTTTTGAGAAGTCGGTAAAAATATATGAAATAATGCGCCTCCGAGTTTCTTGCCAGGTTTTTCTCGATATGGCTGTAATTTTGAGAATCTGGCAGGAGAGTCATTAACTTTCATGAGTGCGTCTTGAGGCCCATGTGAATAAACGATTTTTAAATCCGAATTCATACTTCTTTTTATTATAGTCAAAGATACGGGTGCAGCTAATCACACAAAGTAATTAATATTATTAATTCTGAAGATTTTTTTAGTTATTGTGTGTTAAAAGCGCAGTTAGAAGGATTTGAATCTTTATCAAATGTTATAAATAGTCCGGTGAGGGTCTGGATCATACACTTAATTCTGATTCCTCAAAATCGCCAGCCAGTTGTAGAATAGTAGAAGATGGCTCTTGTTGAGTAGTTATTTATACACGTGCAATAACGAATAAAGTAAACAGATTAATCTGAAAAATATAGTTATGTTGAATATATGAAATAATTTATTCTTGAAAAACAAGTTACTTAAAAACTATGAACTATGAAACTAATATGAAAATTATAAGATAATATACAAAAAATATAGAACACCATATTGTACACAGCATTGCACAATAAATTTAAAAACTTGTATCATGGATACCGGGATAATTTACACCACACACCCATCAGGCACATATATTCCTGTAAGGTATCAAACCCTGTACCTGCATAGTAAGACTTGCTCAAACAAACAAAAACAGCATTACTATTCCACTAGGTTAAGTCAATTATGCCCAAACATACGCAATACGTAAATAAACATAACATAAACGCTTTCACACTCACAGCTCCACACCAAGTCCAATGACTTGTGTCCTGGGTGCCGGAAACATTAACATCATACACACTATCACAACCAGAACCAGAAACACAAATTTTCCTTGGGGAGAAAACTTCTGTTCCCGCCGAGAATCGAGCCCGGAAAGCAAACACTCAACCAACTAAGCCATTGGTCAGTTCAAATATCATATCTACCGCGCTTTCTTTACTTTTCACAGCTCCATCGCGATGGATGACTAGCGGGCAGAGCAAGGGATACAAATCCGTTCTCGCTACTATCATTATGGTACATATTACATTAATAGATAAATGAACACTATCACAATCACAGCCCTAGACTAATTTTACGCCTTGGATTATGGGTGCTAGAAACATTCACGCAAACACGATTAAGCCCAGAACCAGAAACACATTTATGAATTTGGTGCAAACACTATCAGGAAGAAAACAGCAAGAAGAAATTATAATATGCGGTAAGACCGCCAATTGTATTACCCATGTGATGTTATTCTTATAAATATGTTGAGAACATTGTTGTAAGCTGGTTATAGAATAAAGAGTTTTGTATTGTACTAGCCGTGCCCCGGCTTCGCCCGCGTTTATCAAGTTAAAAAGTAGCTTATGTGGTAATTCTAGGTATAAGCTATGTACATTCTAAATTTCATCCTAATCCGTTCAGCCGTTACAGCGTGAAAATAAAACAAACATACTTACACACTAACACATTTCCACACAAACTTTAGGATATGTACATAATATATACATATATAATATTAGTGTAATTGTATTTGCAGGTGCAAACCTATATTGGTCTTTATGCCAATAGAGTAAAAACTTAATGTTTACAAGGAAAAGATTTTTCTACTATGTATTACCTTGCACTTATGAAAGCTATCTTATGTAGTCATCTTAACTGTTCGCAAACATGCATCTAGATTGTACGTTGTTATAATTGATAATGTTTGTCTTCCAACGGCATTGTTTAAGTTATTTCCAAGTTAAACAATAATGAAACGGTCACCGGAAGCTTAGTGAAAGGTAACGTGAACATTATTACGCTATTCTCTGTGAACTATGAATTATTATGCCATAGAATGCGGTATAAAAATTAAATGTCCATAGTTAATCATATGTTCTGCTTATTTTCACTTTATTTATCTCCCCTTATGAGTATACAATTACGTTATTTAACTCGGTTATGAAGCAGCAATTTGTGTTATGTAGATGGTATATTCTTTGATAGTTATCTATTTCCAAATAGTGTAATTTGAAGATAGAGTTCTCAAATAACATTTTACGTTCATGATGAATATCGTTGTAAAATCGTACGTTGGCATAAATATATAAATTCAATTTTTTTGATAAAACTATATAGCACTAATCATCGTTAAAAGGAATCACTTTACTTAAATTATCAATATTGAATAACCACCGGTACTCACTGTGCGCATCGTGTCGGCTGCGGTAGTCCGTGTCACTTCACTAGTTAACTCGATATATCGATACCGAATTATCGATAAACTGTGCGCGTGCAATCACGGGGAGGTTCTGGGCTGCACTGCGTGCGTGAGAAAGATGCGCGCGCGCAGACAACCGCGCCCGCCGCCGTGACACCCAAACAACCACCTTTGTGTATATTTGACATCCGATTTTGAGAATGCGTCTCGAGTTGTGTACATCCATAAAATTTGATACCTGTTCGATCGAAGATACGCTATTGTGAAAGTGATCTACGTCTGCTTCTCATAGCATGTCATATCATAACAGAGATGTAACAAAAACATAAAGCTAAATTTAGAAGTTTAAGTTTTACAATATTAGAACAGTATAATCAATTCATAATATATCGATAATATATGGGTAAAAAAACTTTTTTTATATAATTGTAAGACAAGACGAACAAGTTAGTCGTCTGATGGTAAGCGCAAGTCTTGCCCATTACAGTTCAGTGCCACCCAGAGATATGAACTTATATAATTCGAACTCTTGCTCTCAACGACGACCCAGATGGCGCAGTGGACAGGTGTCCGCCCTCTGCGTCGTGGGTCCTGGGTTCGATTCCCGGCAGGAGCACAAATTCCTTCCCAAGGGATATTTGTGCTTCTGGTTCTGGGTGTAATGTGTGTGTGATGTGAATGTTTCCGGCACCCACGATACAAGTCTTTGAACTTAGTGTGGGGCTGTGAGTGTGAATGCGTTTGTTTGTTTGTTTTGTCAACACCCTGTGATGTTAGATGATAAATCTCTTTAAGCCCTGAAATTTTTAATCTAACTAAAAAGTATTTATTATATTGTCAGCGAAGTAGTTATTTGTATAACCCTTGGAAACCTTAATAATTAAGATGCTATATCACCTCTGGTGGTCAGTCTGTTTTTTTTTGTTTAATATATAGTACACAATCACGCCGTCTACCACTCTTTAACAACACTTAATATTTTTCGTTTATATTTATTATTACGAATTTTGTCATGTTTTATTTTTTTAATTTATTCATATTAACTTTATTTTAGGGTTTAGTTTCTTAAAAATTCCTAATTCATACCGTACAAAATCAGTTACCATGTATTATTAATAATCTTACAGACAATGCTGTAATGCAAACCCATTGTCAATGGTTTTTCGAAGCTTGATGAAATCTTAAACATCAAATGGAACTGGAAAGTATTATCAGAGCTATATAATTTCAAACAGTAAAAAACGTTTTATATTCGGTCCAAGTATGCTGGAAACATGCACAATAACGGAAACCTCATTGACCTAAATGGCTAATTAGGAAAGTATATTTCAATTTATTAAGGCACGTAGTTAGTGATTTGTAGTTCACCACCCTAAAGTAAAAATCTGTCAACATAATCACGACAAATGATGTTCAGGCAAACTCTGAACTCCACATAATAAATTTAATCTAAATCCGCTTAGTTATAACACCTCGTTTCAAATTCATAAACAAAAAAGTTGCGAGAACCAAGAGGTTCTCGCAACTTATGCTCACCAGGTTACTTTGTATTTTTTCCGGCGCAGCCCTTTAATAAGCCTTTTGTTGTAAATAATAATCAACTCATATACGATAATTGGGTGTTATCAATTAAATATTATTTTTTTATTAAATAAAGTCAACTACTATTTTATGGACTATCTACGAGCCAATGCCTATATTTCCTAAAACTATATACAGCAAAGAACAAAGTTACCTACAAGACATCGAGCTTATAGGTAACTCAAGTGCTCAAGCCCACTACCAGTGGGCAGCGTGCCCATCATGCTGGCGGCATTGCCTCTCTGAATTGCAATGCTAATACGTTGAGCCAAATAAGTGCCAGCATTTTAATCACGCGTCGCCTCAACCAGGCGCTCTGATAGATTTTTGTAAATAGAATGAGGTCCCGGTCCCCAAGGGCCCATGGAAAAAAAATGTGTTGTATGTGCAATGATGTACATGAGGAATGAATATGCACGAGTCAGATGAACAAAAATTTGCAAACAGATGTAAAGTTTACCAGCCATATAACAGGGTTAGCTCGAGTAAGCCACACTATTTCAGGTACTTAAATGTCGAACTATAGTTTTATTTGTTATTGCTACTGCATAATATATCATTACTTTATTTTTACTGTAGGTTACGCGACAATGAAGACACCCAGAATATGACGACCAGGGAATAAAGACGCGGGCAATGAGTTCCACTCCTACGCTGTATGGATAACAAACGTAGACGCAAAACACTTTGAGTGAACTGGAGGTGTTTCAACCATAAATTTATGACATTTGACGGTTTGTCTTGGCGTTGGATGGTCAAAAGGGTATGAAGGAATTAACTCATGTAACTCCTGCGCAGACTCTCCAATATGTAAGCGATAAAATACCGATATTAATTGCCAATTGCCATTTTACGTCGGTTAATTATAATTGTTCTCTTTCAGTGCCCACCAGTAGTGGTTAATCAAGTGGTGTACACAAGGAGTTACTTTGTGTGCGTTCATATATTATATTCTTTCGGAAATACATCGGTATATGTGTAATAAAGAAATATCGATATTTAATGTCTAATAAAGAAATTACCATGTACCCATTTGTATAACGTACATATTGCGCATACTCTAGCAGCTTTACATACTAGTTTAATTATATATTAGTTAGGTGTGTGTTCGCCTTCTAAGCAGCGGTATCGGGTTCGATTCCCGGCGGGAACACAAGTATTCTCCTCAAGGAAAATTTGTGTTTCTGGTTCTGGTTGTGATTGTGTGTGTGATGTGAATGTTTCCGGCACCCACGACACAAGTCATCGAACTTAGTGTGGGGCTGTGAGTGTGAAAGCGTTTATGTTTTACGTTTATATTTTACGTTTATATGAATATACTCCAACAACTTCAGCTTGAATGAAATGACAGCTTCACTAATATCACTAACTGCCCTCTGCCCCACTAGCATCACTTCTCGGCCTATGCTAATCCCCCACAAATTGCTGAGCAAACGTTTACGCCCTAAACGTAGCTGCGTGAAAAGCAATCGTAAACGCGTACGTAACCGTTGTCATTCGACACGGCCACGTAACACTTCCTAAGCGTTTTCTCATGTAAACTTAACCGAGAACAGGGATATGCAGACAATATGTAGCGGAATGAATGAGCTTGACTAATGAAGCAACGTGTGGAGAAGACAAAAGTACGGATCCGTGTTTTCCGACATTGATGACCGTCGCATATTTAATTTATTGCCAACTGTGAACACGGATTTGAATGATCAGCTTCGTTGTCCATTTATAATAGATATTCTATTTGTATTTAGTGCTGTATCAAATTTAATTTAATCGAGAGATGACCATTTTGTTGTTCCATACAAAAGACTTCAACGCGCTCGCATGTTCACGTTAGGAGCTTAATTTTTGTTTTGTAAAGATTTGGTTGTAGATTGGTTTTGATTGTAAATTATATTTTAAAAGACTGGAATTGGACTTCAGGGTCTAAACTGATTAGTCGTAATGGCTCTGTATTCTTTTAGTCAGTCATGGATAAGATTCTTAATTTTATGCTACATTATAATTATTTTGAAGCAGTGATTTTCAGTTTAGTCGCACTGGGAAAGAACAAATCAGTAATAAAACGGGCATTCATTAAGAAAGCTTTATAAAACGATTGATTTCATTAATGACAAGGATGCTTGGAGGCAAACTGCACAAGCGCTTTCTAGCGACTACATATTAAAGAAATGCCTCAGTATTAGTGTTTCAGAATAATAACAAAAATAATGAAAAATGCGCCGCCGAGTTTCTTGCCAGGTTCTTTTCGAGATGGCTGCAATTTTGCGAATTTGGCAGAAGAGTCATTAACTTTCATGAGTGTAGGCCTTTAGGGCCCATGTGAATAAATGACTTGATTTTGAGCCACCATCACGGCCAGAAGCGATCCCCAAGCATTATATAGTGGTCTGGCTGCTATCTTTGAGAACTAGTCACAATCTACATACACCACTCTCAGCCCCACACTAAGCCCGATGACTTGTGTGATTGCGGAAGCACCTCCGCTTTCTAAGCCAACTAATCCAATGTTCAGTGACAGCTATATATAGTTTTATTAGTAGTTGTTTCAATATTCGTTTTATTTAATTTTTTTACCCTATTATTATAGTTTTAGGCATAATGATGATGTACAATACACCCAAAGCGTTAGTGCAAGCCTTATCTTTCCCTTTAGTTTTATGTTACATTACTTACAGTAATTAATCGGAAGAACAATTAATTTCTCCACAAATGGAATCTAATATGAGGTCTATACTGGTAGCTGTATTGTGTCGGGGTCAAAGCGCAGCGACCGGTGCCTCTCGGCTATGTATGGACTTTCTTTTCCGCGAACTCGCTAGTAATTTACTCCGCCACTAGAAGTGTTGAAAACTGAGTAAAACAGCTCGTTTAGTGCAAGATCAACAATGATTGCACTTCGCAAGTAAGTTTTATAATAACATAAACATGAATACATAACTAGTCGTTCGCGCCGAACTGAGATCTCGCGCCTTCATTTTGCCTCATAGAGAAAATCTTTTTAGGTTACTTGCTTATAACTTATTTTCAATATTATAATATATATTGAAAATAAGTTATAAGCATATTTTATAATTATGACTCATGACATTTATCATCAGTTAAAATGAAAAAGTATATTTTAACAATTGGAGGTTTATCGGACTTTTTTATGGATAAGGGGAGTTCAATTTGTATTGTTCTAGCCGTGCCCCGCGGCTTCACCCGCTATTATTAAGGCAAAAAGTAGCCTATGTGTTAATCCTAGGTATAATCTATTTACATTCGAATTTCATCCAAATCCGTTCAGCCGTTAAAGCGTGAAGAGGAAACACACATTCTTACACATTTGCACACTTACACATAAACTTTCGGAATTATAATATTAGTAGGATGGGTACTTAACTGATTGAGCTCGTCTTTAAATAAGGCCTTATGCTAAATTCGCAATATTTTGTCAAACATGCCTGACAGCGTAGCACAACAGAATTATTCATTTGATTAATCAATGACTATGACGTGTAACATAAAAGCACAAAGGCATATTTCACACATCAATTTATGATTCGTTTATTAGAACTTCGACGATAATGAAACGTGATGGGGCGTCAATCAACTCTCTCTTTAATTTCTGCGTGACAAATAATGTTTTCATTTTTATTGTAATCTCATAATTTTATTTGTTGTCATACAATACAATTAAAGATAGTTATAAAAAGAATTTGTTTCTTTCTTTCAAGTTCCGTGATAAATTAAGTAAGTTTGTGTGTGTTTTTGATGCTTAATTTTTTATAAAAAGTAGTATTTCTAAATTTTGAAAATACCCCCTACGAGCAATCTGGAAAAAGGCTGCACATTTTCACTTACCGACAGGTGAGATAGTGATCAAACGCTAACCTATCTGTGATTAATTAGATTAATTATCTCAGATCCGTAAAGTGGGGCCTGGTGACTTGTGATACAGGCTGCTTACGCCTCCTTCAGACACCAGTCCTTGCAATACAAGTTTTCATGATTACAATAATTACTAAGTAGCATTATAATACTGTCTCAACAACTGTTATGTGGACTTTCTTGGAAGGAGAATAAATACACTTATTACTGTTATGTTGACTTGAGTGGTTCAGCACTGGGTCCGTCCGTCCGTCGGTCAAAGGCATACAAGTGTCTAAACCATACTAGCGAATGGCTTCAAATTT
Organism: Lomographa bimaculata; assembly: GCA_948107665.1. Taxonomy (NCBI): domain Eukaryota; kingdom Metazoa; phylum Arthropoda; class Insecta; order Lepidoptera; family Geometridae; genus Lomographa; species Lomographa bimaculata. Next base: position 7,782,974 of record OX403592.1, read on the forward strand.
TCTGAGAATATGTTAAACTATAGTCCAAAACAAAATATGGCAATTAAAATGATAAATATGACAAAATAAATGGGGTGCCTATACTCGTAAAATAATTTTTATTTTTTTTATGCCCGTGTGTGGTATCGTTGAAAAAGCTCTGCAAGTAGGGTATTGTTTTAGAAAAATATGTTGAAAAATAACAATTTGGTAGGACATCAAAGTAGAGATCTCGCTTTGTTCGATTAATAATATACATAAAAATATCAGCATTATTATACAAAAACAAAGAAAAATAAACACTTACAACCCAATAGTATGTCCAAAGACGTGTGTCGTCTCGGAAAGTACTTTGTGCTCCAGTTGAACATCAAACCTAGGGCCTCAGCATAGAAGGTAAAGACTTACCAACTCCGCCAACAGAGTCGTCGGACCCGGATAAGCTGAGCGGTGCTAGTATCACACTATTATTATAAAATAAACTAAACAGTTGTGTGTATTTGTTCCCTTTTCACGCTGCAAAGGGTGAACGGAATTGGAATGTAGGTACATAACTCATATTCACAATGGACACATGGCCATATCATGTGCGTGCGAAGCCGCAGACTTAGCTAGTATTATTATAATTTAAACACACAATTACAATATATGATATCCGAACACATTGTATATTAATAGCCAACTCATTGAGCTTTAATCAATGCACATCAATCATGTCTCTTATACAAGGTGTCTTACACTTGTCTCTATTAGACGAGTGTTACTTTACACTCAGCACTGCTATTAACATGCAGCCTGTTAACATGTTCAGAAGTTATGAAGTTCGATAAGCTTTAAAATTTGACGGCCATCGACTAAACAGCACCGGATGTTGATGCCATGATTGAAGGATACATTGTTTCGGTTGCAATATTTAAATATGACGACCCAGTTGGTGCAGTGGACAAGTCTCTACCATCTGCGCCGGGGATTTTGGGTTCGATTCGCGGCAGGAGCACAACTTTGCTTCCCAAGGGACATTTGTGCTTCTATTTCTGGGTATGATTGTGAGTGTGATGTAAATGTTTCCGGCATCCACGACATAAAACTTTGAACTTGGTATGGCTTTTAGTGTGAATGAGTTTGTTTTTTTTTTATAATTGATATTGACCACTATCTCACCTGATGGGAATAGTGGACAAATATTGATTTGTAATTGTGATTCTTTTGATAGAATAGAGACGAAGCGTTTTGGTTTTTACCTTGGGGGCTGCTGCTTTGAAATCCAGAGTGAACCCTTACGAACAAAGCAGATTCTATGGGGTGATTTTGGATTGCAGTAGTTCTAAGCTATGTCTACTGCTAAGTTTTTATTGACGTGACTCACGTTTACCGTATCTCATACGGCAGCAGTGTAACGTTTCAGCCACACCCTCGGATGTCTATGTTTAGTGTTTTATAGACATTTCATCATAATACGGGGCTTTCTCCGGATGTCTTGTCATTTACATATACGCACATTTCTGTTTGCTCTGTGGGTTTCACCGTACTATATCCGAGCCCACGCTGCTTGATTGGAACTTGTAGCAATTAACGTAAGATGTACTTAGATACTTGATTGGCCGTAGGCGTATAAATTATCAATAATACTCAATCTTACGAAAAGTTTTCGTCCGTAATCACCCGGGTAATCATAGGCGACACTTTAGGGAGTACTCCTTGCAATATTTTCATTCGTACATTATAGAATATATTTTTAGGTCGTTTGTGTATTTATTAATTTTCCGTTTTTTTTTGTTTTTTAAAGCTTGTCTATTTTTTAGGGATTTATAAGTTGCCAGGTAAGATAATTTCTAGTACTACTTACTATTCATAAAGTGGAAAATAAACAAAATTTTACCATTTCTTAAAATTGGTAGTTCTTAGCTTTAGCTTGGTTACACAATCATAATTATCATCTTTCATCGTTTTTACAACAAACTGCGGTTAATATTATTCTGGAGGAAGAACAACAGCGGTAATGGATTATTTACTTACTCGTGTGCCCTTGTCATCAATACGATTCGGTATAAGACCGACTTTAGATGTATGTTCTGTATGCAAAAAGATGACCACTGTCTCACCTGATGGAAAATGTTGACTATACACAATTACGGTAAAAATCTTTTTATATTTTTTTATTTTATGTTATTTTTTAACATAACAAGGCCGTGAGTGTGAATGCCTGATTTAAATGTTTTCGGTACAAACCGGAAACATTAATATCACATCCAAAAAAATTCTGCACCTGCCGAGAATCAAGCACAATCTCATCAATTTATTAAAACAGCACATTCAATGTACCAATTGTCTATCCCAAACGACAATCCTGAATCCAGCACTGGTATCAACATTCCTACTTCCAAACCACTTTAATACCAGGCACTACATAATATTGTTTCAGTGAAATTATTTGAAAACTACATCCAACATTATGGATGAAAAACAAATCTGATTGGGAAATAAATTTACGAAATATTTCATGGAGATAACGAACATAAACATGAAACATGATATCTCCTAATTAAGTGAAGAAATAGTCGTGCTTATCTTAAGTACGAAGTTTCAAGTTTTGGTTGCTTCACCTACTTACAATACAAGTTGCCATGACCAAATTGAAATAATCACTCATTACAGTAGAACTGTATCTTTACGATCAAATTAAACGTGTGAATGTAATAGATATGGCATACTCACGATGGATTATACAATATCTGCCATCGCTTAAATTTGCACTGAGAAGTTTTTTCGCGATAAGATTACCTACTATTTTAAAAATTAGAGCAATGTAATTGCTACTTAGCTCTAATTCTAGGTTTTTTATTCTAAATCTAGATCAACAGATGTGAAGCTGATGTGCAGCACTGTATTTAATTCATTAAATTCTTACATTGCAATATAGACTACTATTATACTATACGTCATTATAATGAAAATATATCATGTTTGATAAAAATCATATGAACTGCTCGCTGGTGAAGTTGATTGCATGTTCTAACGTACTAACCTCACAGGAATCCAACTAGGACTGAGAATACCGGGATCAAGTATTTCCTCTCAAAACCAACCTCAGCAGCATAAGTAAATAAATGTACGCGACGTACCTATACCTACGTTATATCATACCAACTTAATAATAAAAATATATACTAGAATATAGTAAAAAATATATAATTCCGCCGCCGCCGTACAATTTAAAATAGCAAATCATATACGAGGTTCGAGCTTGACATTCTTGTTTACCATCCTCGACCACATCAACGCTTACTATTAGAAGAGATGGTGGTAAAACGATAGCCTATCAGAGACTTTAAAAATACTTTAATATCACTCAGATATTCAACCTATCTTACTATTTAATCCAATCTGACTACTATATACCTAAACGCGAAAGTTTAAATCGGTTACACAAGTTAAATGTAATAATTAATTACAAAGACCACAAGCCCCCTGCAAGGTACCCTATCTCATAACATAACATTTTTATTTATAATTTTCATAGTTAGGGAAAAATATTATTCTCGATTTTCAGTAAAGACATACAACATATTTGACTTACCCAGTCAGGTAAGTCAAATACCGAGCAGGTTGCCTAAGATACCCCACTTATTACAACGCAGCAAATTGGTTTTCCAATGGGAAGAGGATAGAAATAAATTGCCTACGGCGCGACGCAAAGATTCTGTTAATCTCCCTTGCATGCTACAATGAATAGGAATACCGTTAACAGCACTTTAAAGTAATTTCTATTACCAAATTAGTTTCATACACGCATTGTATTGTACCGTACTAATTTGCGTAGGTAGAACCCTCAGCGGGTGGCCAGTCGTCGCCTCGTCGGAATGCATTGAGCAATACAAAAACCGTAGCCTATCTCCTATCTACACGTGGCAACACCATAAATCTCACATAAACCGGAAAGATAACAGAGCAATTTGGAAATTTTCTTGGAAAATTAATTCTCTCGGTTAATTAAATAACAAAATGTCGTTTATCGTTTTATTTCTTGTCTCAGCGCTATATAACTCAAGGTATTTCACAATCCCTTAATTATTTCGTGTTTGATGACTGTTTGTGAAATGCTAATTTAATATTTTGCCTTAATTACTTTTTGTGTTTCGTCTGTGTTACAATTTCTTACGCTACTTATACTACATTTAAAAGACTATTTACATTTTGTTTATTTATTCCGAGTCTTATTATATATATTTTTGCATTGTATAAGTAATATACCTTTAACATTTCGTAATATTATACAGTGAATTGGCACTAACTACAAAATGGCTTAGATTCTAGCATGGTTTACTTGCTGCAATAATTTAATAAGTTTTTAACTGTTAGGTAATTCTTCTAAGTTGAATGAGGTAAACTAAAAACCACGTATAAAACATAGATATATACATTCAAGAATGTTCTAGATTTAGAATATCTTTATATTGATATCTATACTTTGCTATAGGGTCTACGTTTGTAGTATATTTCTAGCTGAAAGCATAGTCTTAAGTAAGAATGTACCTGACACAAATGCAAATACTGAAATAAAGAAATAATAGTTAAACAAGTTGCTATTCGTTTTAAAATTACTAAAGATTTTTGTTATTTAGGATTCAACGTTCGTTGATAATATTTTTTTTTATTTAGTTGCATAGTATCAATACAAAACTCTATTTTAAAAAGTAAGTTGGGTTTGTGCATTAGATATTTCAAAGTTCGATCGACATACATAGTTAAAAAAAAAAAATTATGTCTTCCACAGCTGACATAAGTATTAGATTACATAATATGAACGATATGTTAATTGACTTAGTATTGTTTTACTAAGTATCACCATAATTTATGAATTAATATAATGCCAGTCGGAAATATCCATAGTCTTAGAACATAGACTAGACTTCCGTATCTGCATCATTTATTTACATTCTAACATGTAATTCGACACTACTTTTAAATCAAATTATTATTTTTTACATACATATTTAGACTTTTATTATAATTAATTACTGCTACTTATGAAGGCAATTGAAACCTAGGCGGGGAAAAACAGTACTCTTTAGTAATTTAATAGGGTAAGACATAATCAACTTTGCAATAATGCAATGGGTCAAAAGATAAAAATACATTCTTAGGCACAAATATGATCCTAATCAAAATATTTAAGTAAACGTAATGCCATGTGGTGTAGTAAGCCATCTGGACTCTTCATTTTATAAGGATCTATTCAAGACCTTTTTATTCTATCAAGTACTATGATGATTTTAGTGGTGAATGTAGTGACTTCCATAATTGAAAACCTGCCGCTACTACGGTTAGTTGTGACAAGATGCTTAGGGCGTATTGGGCGTCCCAATATTGCAAAGCCCTACACACAGCTGGCCAAAGAAGTCGTACAGTAAAATAATTCAACGTTTATATTTTAATATAACATTTTTTAAACTTATTTCTTCATATACACTGCGGTTTTTTATGGTGATCCAGTGGGGTGACGTAAAGCAATCGCGCCAAGTTGCTCCGGGCGTACCTGCCGCGATGTTGCGGCGCTCCGTGCCCCGGCCGACCCCACAAAGAGGCCCATGTCTCGTGGTGACGCCGCACGCTCTCCGCCGAGTTCAGCCTACTCTCCTGGTAATTAAATGCAATATAAAAAGCTTTGAAATAAATAATATGCAAATTTTTTTTTTTATTGCATTTACTTGATCCTGAATATTTTAAATGATATATTTTCATGTTCTTTAATCAACAAGAAATTCTCAGAAATTAACGTAATTTGGAGAATATATTAGAGCTCGATGCAGCCTATCTTTGAACCTGTTTTTTTTTGACACGACCTTTTTAAGAATAATTATGTTCGAAATGTAAAAAAACCTACAATAGTAATTTTATTTCACTTTCGCATATGATTTCGCACCACACTATCTATAGAATTATCTATCTAATATATACCTACTTGTTTGGTTGGCATTATCTAACATACATTTTATAATACTACCTAAATACCTAAAATTCTAATAAACCTAGTTTTACAGAACAACTTATAAATCTAGGTAGTCTTGTCTCTAACAGCGGAAGTCAACAACTGGTCCAGTATTTATTAGTCTCACCTCTTTTTGCTGGCTTTTCACCTTCATCTGATGTTTTAGTATGCTTAAATATTCCGCGTCGATCATTTCGCGCCATCTGTAAAAACGACTCATATCATATGCTAATTCTTTATGTCTCATAATCATCGATGATAGCTCTCTATCTAGTTATTTTTACGATGCGCTAATAAACCACATGTTATCAGTTTATGTCTACCAATTTATTTAAAAAACTTTATATTTATCAGAGTAATTTAAAACTCGGGTCATTTCAGAGTTTGTTCACAATTTGACTTTTTTACGAGCAGCGTTTATCTAAATGAAACGGTAAGTGTATCTTTGTGCATCTGACAAACGTCAAGATCATTATCGACGACGGGTGATGGTGGACAAGGCATTCGGCTAATGAAATCCATAAATCTTCACATGTGTAGTGACATAGTCATAGAGCACGGCCGCTACGCGGGTCGATAGAAAGTCGTGATGCAATCTCAGCATTGCCGGAACGGTGATAGTCCACCGGCCAGAACCCACCAAATGGGTGTCGAGACGACCGGCTATCTTTCCGAAACGGTCCGAATAATTGCCTTCATCTCGACGAAACCATTTCGTCTCGTAGATTACTTACAAATCATTATAAAGTACGTGATATGCAATCCTCGGTAGCTGTATTTAATTTCGTTGTAACAATGCGTTGAGAATATTCAATCAATTAACTTACTCGTAGCTGCTAACGTGACATAAGAGAGATTTTCTCTTAGCAAAAGTATTCATGGGCTATGGTGTGTATAAGCGTAAGAAGGTGCAGTCGTAACATATTTTTGCGTTGTTACAACACCTGTTGACATTTTACGCGGATGCGTACAATGCGTACCTACATGACGTTTTAACTGTTTGGACGTAACCTTTGATAAGCGCTCGAGGCGATTGATTGTGCTTTATAAGAAGTAGGTACCCATATCACTCAGGTATTCATTTAGTTAGTGTCACTCTAATAGTTTTCAACATTAGGTCAAGTCTCATGACCTCTTGAAGTTAAAAATCATTGTTATAGAGACCTTGGCGCATTAGCCACTTCATTCTCGCAATGGCCTGAGTTTAATCTATGCCATATAAATTAGAAGTCAGATAAATATGCTGCAGATTAACAAAAAATTTTATATAATAATTACAGTTTCTGTAAAATTATTATATATTGTGTATCCACTTGTTACTCATGTATCTTTTGGTGCTATTAACATTTCGTAATAGAAAATTAGATCTGCGGCGTGTTTTTTGTTCTTTTCTTATTAAGGGATTTCACTTACTGGCATGATTGGTCCGGCGGGCGTGTTACATCACTGGATGGCAGCGTGCGTGCGCCCACTCGCCTCCTTCGTGCAAGCAACGGAACCAGTTCTATGCCACCTGTCAAATGCAGCATGTTATCCTCAGGAATGGGATTTTCTACCCTATTCATTGACTCTTCATTCTTTGGTGGCTTCTCATATAAATCCTTAGGATACGCCAACTTCACTTCTTCTCTACTTGGCAGTCTGTCCGCGAATCTCGTTTTGGGACTTCGTTTTCCTTTTAATTTACTGGCAGTTACAGAAACCGGTTTACTGCTTAATTTTCTCTCAATTGATTGTTTTCTTCCATATGCATTTGCACTGTTGCTATGTGCTATGTCTGGTAACTTTTCCGGTACGGAAAAGTGAACGTTATCTTTTTCAAATACATAATCCTCTAAAAAATCATCGTCTCTCTTTACTTTTGGTAAAGCAAGCGAAGATATTTGTTGGTCTCGGCGGTCATTATCCATTTTGTTAAAAATTTCATTGTCGGTCCAACCCTGCAGTAAAACATTAGAAATATATAAGGAAAAAAAAAACTCTAAAATATATGTCTAATTGACAATTATGTTTGAAGAATTCGATATTGATAATATTTTATGGAAAAAAGTTACCATAGACTTAGAGAAATTTAATCCGATATCCTTAGGGTTCCTCCACAAAGCGCCTCCAGGTCCTGGCTTCCCCCAAGGCGTATCCATTTTGTGCTGAAAATATAAAAGTGATTATGATAACAATTAATATAAAAGAAATAATTCCATCATTTACCATCTTCTGTTCATATTCCAGGTTCCTCCTCATTTCTTCGTGTAAAGATTTTTGTCTCTTTTGCACCATTTCATCTAAAAACAAAACCATGATATGTTTAAATTTAATACTTTTTTACCTCTGATAAACTAACGTTTGTATGCATTTATCTAAAAACGTAAAAAAGTAAAGAAGGCGGGTACACATTGTTTCTATTATACTAGTGGTAGTAAAACTTGATAGGATGGGCAAAAAACGTGTAAAACTAACGCAACAAAATTTTTCACATGTTGAAATCAAATTCATTTATTCATAATAGAGGTGTATACTTGACGAAGGTTCTAAAGAATTGCCTTTTGGCTTAGTTGGGTGCGGGTTCGTCTTCTAGTTAGGGCTATCAAGTTTGATTCTTGGCAAAAACACAAGTTTTCTTCCCGAGGAAAAATTGTGTTTCTGGTTCCAGTTAGGATTGTGTGTGTGATGTGATAATTTCTGGTGACACGAGTCTTCGAGGGTGTAAAAGGCTAATAAATATGCTGATGCGACTTCACTTACTAAATGTTGTATTATCTTTTTCTGGTATACATTAAACTAAAAGTAAAGAAAATATGCCACTGGCTGTTCGAATACGAAACGTTTGTTACGCTTGTAACATGAATAATAATTAAATACTGTATGTTAATATGTTTTCCTACCTCCGTGGAAATATAAATAAAAAAAGGCATTGTCGAGTTTTTATTATTTTCCAAAACTTGTGTTTTTACAAAACTTTGAATAACGTGTAATAATGTATTTCACGCCAAATCTACAATCAAATTCTAGTAAAGTTTTTACTACTTTACTTGAGCATGACTTGACTAAGACTGGACCTTAACTCTTTAAACAAACAGTCCTTATAACTTATTTGTTTATATCTTTGGTCATGAATACACACGTTTGTGCCCGCGGACTATATTATTCATGTAATTATTGATTCAAGATACTGATTGATTCAACAATGTTGCACAAGAATTAAATGTCATCAATATAAGATTATTAAGGACAGCGGCTTATGATCTACTGCCTTTTGGAGAAAGCTAGGCTTTTGGACGGAATAATAATGTATTTTCTTATCGTAACGACTGCTAAAACGACTTTTGTTTATAACACACCGAATACTCAGATATTTCACGGCCGATTATTTATTTATGTGGAGCCTAGGTAGAGCTAACCAAGGAGGATGTCACGATATCATAGAATTATAAGCATCTGCTTATAATTCTAATATATTTAGATATACTTCTAATGAAAGGCAGTTTTAGTTTAGAAAAAACTGAGCTATTTATTTGCAAATGCATCAGAATGATGATAATACCCCGTATATTCCACCATCATTGTGGCAGCTTAATTATAGAGACAAAATCTCTTTGATAGAAAATGATGAATAATCAATATGTCTACCAATTACGGTATGCTACTAATTTCACATTAGCTTTACTTTTCGTTGTCTGTCGCCTCATGGCGGGTTAGATTTTTTTTACATGAACGTTTTCACACTTATACACACTAAGCATTCACATTACACACACAATCACAACCAGAATCATATTTTTTTTTTTTCTTGGGGAGAATACTTGTGTTTCCTCCGGGAATCGAACCCTTACCCAACTTAACCAACGGGCAGGCGATTTATCATTGATATAGCTTATGTCAAATAGAACGATTTGCTGATCTTTTCTAAAAACAGCTTAAATATTTACTCATTACCTCCTTTTTTTGCTTGTTTGTTGCATGACATAGTGGACATGGCTAAATAATGTTGTCTTGCTCGGGGCTATTGAAAATGCCGTTTTATACGTTAAGATCTCTTAAAAACCATATTAATACCATTTACAAACCTAGAATCTCCTTATAACATCTTTGCTGCACAGGCGTCTGTCTGTATCGAAAGTCATTGTCGACACTCTTGCGCAGGTTGTCGGCGTAATAGCATTGAGGGTCCTCGCGGATGCGCAGTGGGGTCTGGCGCGGGCGGCGCCGGTGCAGCGGGGACGCATCCCAATAGTGCCCACCATCGGCCATTTGCACTCCCTAGAATCGTGAAATTGTCAACACACCCTTTATGTACCTAACATGCAAAGAGTGGTATACAAGGAGTCAAACTCCTTGCCACAGTCTGTGTTGCCAGCTAAGAACAATCTTAGTGTCTTCAAGTCAAGAGCGAATAGGTATTTTCTGCGTAAGCGTGATCCATCGTCGACCGCATCGTCATTTAACTTCAAGTGAGATGATGAGTGATGAGAGTGATAAAATGTTTGAATGATGAAATCTATCATAGTTATTAAAAAAACATGTTACATGCGTCTGAAAAACTTTGTATTGGCTCAATTTCTAGGTTTGTTTTTGAAAAATATATTTTTCTAAATCTATCATAAAAACAATAGTGTCAGCTATGAGATAAGATAGATACGAAGATAAGATATTGTAATTTTTTTTACAGGCAACCAAGTACTTTATCACATTTTTACCGACTTCCCAAAAAAGGAGGAGGTACTCAAGTCAACTGTATTTTTTTTTTCCAAGATTTTTTTTAATATTTCAAGGTTAACATCGAGATAAGAAACAAACCTACGGCTTAAAGACTAATAATAATTTGTCAACTTTTTGAACTAGATTAATTATTTATTAAATATTTATTTTTGATCATTAGTGTGTTTTATGGCAAGTGGACATGTCATTTTATAACCTTATATTAATTATACAGAAGTAATAAATCATTAAAACAATAAAATTGAATGTTACAATACCAATAAAGTTTTGCAACATCCCATTGTTGAAATAACAACATCACTTTAAAACAATTTCTACAGTGTACCAATACAACATCGCCATGTTCGTCAATAAAGCCAAAATGGTCTGTGAAAAAGTAATAAATTTTAATAAGCGCCAATTTTGAGAAATTAACAAAACCTGTTTCGGTAGTTACTCGTACTTTTAATGCAAAAGTTGAACAGACAAATTATATAAAACTGCGATGATGAAAACACCAACAAAATGTGTGTCAACTTGGGCATCTTCTGCTGAACAGGGGCCGGTCATTCACACATTTTGTACCATCCATTTTCATGTCGTAATTTATTGGCAGTGTGGTGCCGCAGCTTATTGGTATGTGATATAAACGACCCTTTACCTTTCAAAGATTTATTGGTACTATAGGTCGCAAGATTTTTTTCTTTCCATCAAGTGATATAGCGGTCAAATGCTAGCCTATTTGTCATAAAAAAAAGTTACTTTACCTATTTTACAAGCTTTTATTTAACTTGCAATATATGTATGTTCTAATCCAACTATGTGTGTTTGGGTGGAACCTTTCAACTCAATTTTGAAGCAGATATCTTCAACCGATTCAGATAAAATTTTGTATTCACGTTTAGTTTGGATGTCAATACATGGTTAGCTGTGTGACTCATTCTAAATCCAACATGGCAGAACACCCAAAATGGCGAACAAGTTATTTTTAAGGCACTCCTACACAGTTACAATTCGCTCGAAGCGTTTTGCTTCTACGCTCATCATCCGTACGGCGAAGTGGAACTCATTACCTGTGTCTTTGTTCCCCGAGGGGTTATAATTTGGGAGTCTTCAAGTCAAGAGTGAATAGGTATTCTCTAGATAAACATGTCACATCATCGGCCGCATCATCACTTTCCACCAGGTGAGATAGTGGTCTAATGTTTGTCTATAATGCATAAAAAAAAACTCCTGCAATACGGGTATCAAATGAGGCTTGCTGAAAATAACTAGAATAATAAAGTGACTTCACTCTTAATCCAATATGGCGGACTCCTAAAAGCTTGTTTTTATAAAAGTTTTTCAAAGATATTATTTAGGTACATCATGCAATTATTTTTGTAAGTAAACAGGCCGAGCATTATGCAATGAAGGTTCCCCGATGATAATTTGTGTTTTTCAAAACGGGCTATAAAGCCTCGGTTGTATAGCCCGATCATGTTTAAAATTGGATCATAGAAACGAAGCAATTTATATGGCTTGAATCGTTTTATGAATGGCTAAGAGCACGCTACAAAAAATCAAATAATCTTTATTTTTCAACATTCACTTATTATCGTTCTTTCTTTGAAAATTTAGTCTATTATATATGTATTCCCTTCATGGTAAACTATTATATCATTATGAAAAGCTTTTGAATCAAGCGCTTTCTCACTCACAACTTCGCATTTAATTCAAAGACTAGTATCGCGGGTGGTAATATTCACATACGGTAATTACAGTAGCCAAATTCCTGCATGAAAGGATTTGGTGCGTGACTTCAACCTTACGTACTTTACTGAGTTATAAGTAGGTAATATAAAAGTAATAGTAGAGGAGTCAGATTAATATCTCTCAGTTATCAGAAAGACGTACGATGTATAGCGCTATGAATATCTAATGCGCTCAAGTATTTCCTGCCAGTTTTTTTTACAATTTTGAAAATTTGTACACGCTGTCCCCACAAAAAGGCATGCTTGTCATAAACTTTTTTTCGTTTTTGCACCCAATCTTCACAATCCAATAGGTCCCCATTACGCTTAGTAACTACCGATTTAGCATCCCGGGCTCCCCTTCTATAAACAAATACCTACATTTAATACTCAACGTGGATTTGATAAAATTAATTCCGTATATCCGACTTGGGCAAGGCAACTTACTCAATCTACATCTATGCCTCTTCGCCACCTGAATGATTTAGATCTGCCCCCTGATTCAAAATGTTTCGATAACCCAGTTACCGTACGATTCGCTTAGTTACGAGTACGTTTTCGTACAAAAACTAACCGAATCGTACGGTAACTCAGTTAACAACAGGCTCAAGTTCGGTCTTGTATGGAGTACTGTGGCCACCTTTGGGATGGATCGGCCAGGTACCAGCTGAAGGCTTTGGAATCTATTGAACGTCGAGCTAAGATACTCATCAATAACAATGCATTTTTTTATGCCTTACAGGTAAGCATTTGATCACAATCTCACCTGATGGAAAGTGATGATGCGGCCGAAGATGTAGCATGCTTGCCTAGAAGGTACCTATTCAATCTTGACTTGAAGACTCCCAGATTATACCGTTCGGGGAACAAAGACGAGGGCAATGAGGTCCACTCCTTCGCAGTACGGATGATAAACCTAGAAGCGAAACGCTTCGAGCAAGCAAGCAAGAGCAAGGAGTATGTCTACCATATATGGATGACGTTTGACAGTTTGTCTTGTTGTTAGATGGTAAAATGGACAAGGTGGAATTAACTCGTACTATTCCTACGCACACTCTCCAAAATGTATACGATAGAATACCGATAGGCTCGCACCCTTACGTCGGTGACCGAGACTCTGCAATTTGGACTCGACTAGCTTATCATCGCCAATGAGTCTTTGTGCTCGCCGGTCGTTGGACTCAAGAGCTTCAAGCTGGTACTTAGTGGATCCATCACACAGGTGGCCGCAGTACTCCGTACACGATCAAACTTGAGCTTGATATAAATTAAGAAGCTGCCCCGGTGTGAAGTACTGCCTAACCTTTGCGAGGATACCCAGTTTCTTAGCAGAAGCCGGAGCTCAGCTGGCTGAGCTTCCGCTTCGAAGTAGGTACCAAAGTTTAGGCTCGATGACAAGGAAACGCCAAGAAGCTCGAGTTTATTTGCTATAGGTATTGGTACATTCTGGAACGTCGGAGACAGGTGAAAAGGTCTCCTTTTAGCGGAGAAAAGACACGCCTGTGTTTTAGACGCATTAAAGCGAACCAAGTTGGCATCGCCAAAATTGGCCACGGCCAACAAGCTCGTATTCAATCGACCTATCATATCCTCTCTTAGTGACTGGACTTGTACCTCACCTGCTCGTGCATTGGATTAGTCGAGTCTCGACTACAGTCTCGATCATTGGCGAATAGTAGCAAGTCTCTCAATTTTCTACAAACTGAATTACGGAGAGTGTTCAAAGGAGTTGCGTGATCTTATTCCCGCATCACCGTTCTACTACCGAACATCTAGACAGACGGCAATGCGGCATCCTCTAATGGTAAAAATACCGACCATACGCACGAAGCGTTTCGCTTCCACTTTTATTATGAGAACTGCTAAGGAATGGAACGACCTGCAGTCTACTCTTTCCCGAAGAGTATAATATGGGGTTGTTCAAGAAGAGAGTGAATAGGTATTTACTGAGCAAGCGTGCTCCATCTTCGACCGCATCATCGCTTTCCATCAGGTGAGATTGTGGTCAAAAGCTTACTTAGATTTAAAAAAAGGGTTATAGAAATGTTGTGAATCAGAGAACTGATGTAAAGGTACTCACACACACAAACTCATGCATATACACAATATTTTTTGTTTATTTAAATACTAAACTATTACTTTTGACCTATTTCTTCTTGAAATATTAACGATGAAGTCCTCTGGCAAGGTATAGTGATAATATAGGGAGGTTTTTTTACTATGCCATACTTAGTGGCAGCGGCTGGCAAAAGTTACAAAATAGCTGAAGACTCTTGGAATTCATTGAGGAGAAGCTGTATCCAGTTAATAAGCGAGTTAAATCTCAATATATTACATTTAATTTCGTTTATTTTCTTGTAGGTACAGGCTAATAATTATTCACAACTCAAATAGTTCTTATTAATAAATACTTCCAATATAATAAACATTAAGTATAGCAAAAAACAATTTAATTTAATGGCAAATAAAATTATATAGAATAATATAATAAAATTACATAGAAATTTCATTCTGTGGCCATTTAGGCCACAGAATGAAATTTCTTCTCTATTTTGTCACTTACCTCTCATATTCTGTGTCTCACAACTATTTAAAAGTTTGACAATATTTAACAACCGCATCATTTAGTCTTTCTTAAAAAAAATAGCATTGCTAATAAAAAAAAAATCGCCATTAAAAAGCGTTCTCCCTCTTTTATTTCTCCAACTTTTCTGATGACACAAAACATAAAATTTATAAAAATTGGCTTCACAAGCTTTTTCTTAGAGGAATTGCCTCTATGTTTTGAATATTTGGACTAATAACTGAGGAATAACTGGGTCAAAAATGCTATTAATTGTCAATTACGGAAACTTTAGAACGTCATTTTTACATATACTACCTTTTATACAAAAGGAAATATAGTAACACCTCATAAAGTAGTGGTTATAAAATCTACAACTATTGTTTTCAAACTAATAATACAAGCGTGCAATGGCAAAATATTCTATTATACATGTAGTTTTAGTATACTATTATATAAAATCACGGATGTAAAAAAATATGGACGTAATTCCGCATACAACACCGACAAAAAATACCAAGCAAGATCCTACTAATTCCATTACACGAGTTTCCCGCACATACCTACCTATTTTAAAATTCTGTGACAGTTAGCAACGCCACACACGCACACATATTTGCATGCTTCACTCGTGATTTTCTTTCAAATCCGTGCCTAAAAAGCATATATAATACTTATAATAGTACCCTAAAGATTTATTACCGATTGACTCTAGGTAATCTAATATGTACATTTGTATAATCGATCTACACGGATACTACGCCACTAATGAACCATTTCAATATAGGTAGGTAAGTAAAACGCATGATTTTAATCTAATAGTTTCATTACCACAGCAACTTTTTTTTTTTTTTTTTTTTTATTTATTTAATAAAAATTTTACATACAGTTTATAGTAGGTACAGTACCATTAAACCAAAAGAGGTTTGTGTTGGTACAGTCATTCGCACAGATTTACACTGTTTAGCAGTTATTAGATTTTAATCTAATTTTTAATTTTTAATTTACTATGATACTATTAAGATATATAGAGGTACATAGGAAATGTGTGTTTTATGTAGCTGAAAGAAGCGTTTTAATATCGCGACTGAAAATAAAGATAAATAGATACTAATTAGTATGTAATTTTATAGCATCAACTCATCTGCGATAGTTAATAGGAAATATGCGCTATTTAAAAATAGGTAAAGTTTTTTTTCATCTCTAGAATTATTACATTATTTTCCTTCAGAGGAAAAATGCATGACAAATGCGAAATAGCATAACGCGTGTACTTTGCTAGACTCAGTTTCTGCTATTTTGATGTCAATGACCTGTCAACTTGCTTTCACGGCAGTAGGACTCTGACGTCACAGAAAGAATGTCAAAATGGCCGCGTTTATTTTTCCTAAACCCGATTGCATTTTGAATTATTTATTTTGATAGTAAATACATATACTTAAACAATCGACTAAAATCATAAAAAATGCATATTTCATACTGCCAAATCTAATTGTGTGTAGGCTCTAGGTGCGATACATGTAATGGTAACATGGTACCCTAAGCTCATCCTCGGGGATAATGCCCTTGGCACGAATATCGGTGAAGCGCACGCCAGTAGCGTTAGGCGCGCCGCCGCCCTCGCGGCCCCAGGGCTCGTATGTCGCCAGCTCGTGTCTCGCCTGTAAATACAACAAAAAAACCATAGTTACTATATATAAAATGTATCCGGACGCGAGCTCACGATATTCAAGGGAAACGTTTTCAGCTTATTTTATCGATAAATCTATGCCATGACCTATCTAACTCCCCCATATGCTGGCGTGTTCCGAAATGATGGAAGTAATTTGGTCGTCCTTAAATATGTCACGCCTTATTAACGATATAATTATAATTAATTAAGCAATAAACTAACAGTTTCTTGATGCATTTACAACAAATTCTATGCGATCAGTGTATTCTCATGTATTTATTTACCTGTCTCTGACACTCTAGTTTTTGCCTTTGCCTTAGTTCATTGCGCTCCCTTGCCAGTAGTTCTCCTTCCAACCTCGTCCGTTCAGCTTGTTGTCTTTCTCGAACCCTTCTCCGCAACGACCCTGAAGTCGGAGCACTCAGTCTCCTGGACAATATCAATTCAAACATCGATAAACATTACCTCAGCAAAGATTCAGGTCATAATTCGGAACCCCGAAGGCAATCTTACATAAGAATATGAGATATAAGTTACGGCATAAGTTTATAATAAAAGTAAATGATTCTAGGTATGAATATCAAATCTCTATGGCAGATGCACACACTATTTATCAATGAAAAATTTTAAGTAGGCAGTTTTAGGACTTCTGAGCAGTCTGAGAAAACAAACATTTAAATATCCAGTTTTGTTGGTAAACTTTTAAGGGAACATTATGTTTATCCAAAGGTAGTGTATCTACTTAGATATGTGATATAATTATATGCCACAGGATCGTCTATTTTTCTACTTATTAGAGGCTGTTTCTCCAGGTGGCTGATAAGAGAAAGTTCACTGATAAGTAGATCTCCCCAAGCACTGCAAAAACAAGACTTGCTCCAATAGAAATATCAAAATACTAGTGAAAACATCATGCAGCATAACAGCTCAAGTCTCAGGGAGAGAATTTTTTAATTCTCAGATAATACCTAACAATAATAATACTTTGACATAGGTCAACCGTAGTTCGTAAAAGATTAATTTATCACTCTAACATCTTAATTGGCAGTACTAATCGAATTAAGAAATTCACTAAACCGTGCTAAATCGTGTCACACGCACCAATCTATTCATTACTAAGTTCATCTCTTAAAGTGACTTGCGAATTCGTGAACAACGAGAACCCATAGCCGCAATATCGAAACTATTAACCTTTTGACGATTCTCATTAATTATTCTTTATCGAAAAAATATCTATCTGAACATAAAGTACCAACTCATTTAGAAAGCACTTCACTGTCATTAAGATGCCTTACCTACGCAATCGTCGTGAGTGCATAGCAAACATAAGCTAATAGTTTCACTTGTCCCAACAAATGTTCATATCACAAAACAAGCAGTCATATAATAAATTCTTATAATAATGAACGTGGGTAGGAAATATTGTAGGATTAAAGATATCATTGTTTAAGTTCGACTGACTGAGCGGCTGTGTGCCAGCAACTGGCGAATCGTGAAATGTTTCGCGAAGTTGCGGGAATACGAAATGATATCGTGCACGCTTTTGTGGATGTTTTCATTGACTAACGATATTTAATTCGTAAAGAAACCTAATCAGGTTGATTGATTTTAATGTTTTATGTATAGATAATACGATTAAGATGTACATATAAAGCACATGTATAAATATAAATGTGTATAACATAAAATTGGTCAGTGAAACGCTACGAAAAATTGTCTTGTTTGCCCACTGGTGAAGCGTCTTTGCCTTTTATAATATAAATAATAAATGTAAATTATACATCTGTGAATAAATGCTTCACTTTATATACCTAATATTCATATTGGCAAGAATCTTTGGATATCTGAATGCATTTGCAGTGGGCTCTCGGCTGACCACTGTTAGAGATCGTTCAAGGACGACCCTAGAGATGGCGCTGGTTGTATCGGGTGACGTTATTTGCACTCGCGACTAACTTCACAGACTTAAAAAGGAAGAACTTCAGTCGTGTGTGTCACCGGATCCGTGTTGGTCGACAAACGCTCCGCTATTGAATTTTGTGACGTAGAAAACTAATTAAATAATTATCATCTAATTAACCAGGACTTAAAATAAAAACTTCATCGTGTTTATTGTGATCGACCGCTTGAACTGTGATGTGACTTATTGTTCAGTGCCTCGCAGATTTTCGGATGTGTTCGGATTAAAACTCGCCGGCCGGCGCGACGTGGAGTTGTGTGTGTGCGCTTAGGCATACATACAGTTTGCTGGAGTTCCTTTCTTGGGGAGCTCCGGAGGCGGTTTCGAAGCAGTCTAAGGTACGTGGGCTTAAATAAACACTGTAAATTGATTCGTGTATCCCTACTGATTTTTGCCAATGTTCAAAATAATTTACCGCTATCATTAAAAATATTAATACGTAAATGGTGGGCTATTTACACGCCAGCGATTTTACTCGCGCCACCATAATTTTGGTCCTTTTCGAGCCGGATAGTCCAGTTTTAATTACCTTTTGCTTTGAGTTATTAACCATAAACATTTCATACATAAGTTCGCCCGCCCGTTGCTAAGTGCAATTCACTCCGCTTATAACTACCTATAGTATAAACCGCCCGCTAACTTACCTACTTGTTCCCGCCCGCATTTGTTGTTTGTAAACAAACATTTAGTAGTTTATTCGTGCATAAATTATTAGCATAACGATAACCGAACATGTCGAAACCAAGTTCAGATACTATGTTGATCATTTTAAGAGGAAAGAAAGAGTTGTTATTTAAACGTATGAATCATTTGTTTAATATGTCTAAAAACATCACTTCTTTCGAGAGTTCAAGGTCGAATGAAAACTTTATGTCTGAAACAGAAACTATGGATGACCTTCATAATAATTTTGAATCTATTGTAGATCAAATTAATGAGATTACCTTAATGTCAAACCCTTCCGCGAGTCCCGATTTTGGTTGTTTGGAGTCGTTTGACGAATTGTTTACAAGAGTGAAACGTGTTAGAAATAAGATGAATAACCACGCCAATGTACCACCGCTGCGTAGTGATAGTGCTTCTGTGTTTAAATTGGAGCCGCTTCATATTAAGGAATTCGATGGTAAAATACAGAATTGGCCAGCGTTTTATGAATCTTTTAAAGCAAATATTCACGATAATACGCGTCTAAGTAATTCGCAACGCATTCAATACTTAGTTAGTAAATTGAGTCATTCCGCAAATTCCGTTATTTCTGGAATAGTACCTACGGGTGAGACATACAGCATAATTTGGGATAGCTTAGTCAAGAAATACCAGGATAAGCGACTTTTAGGAACACATTATCTCAACAATGTGTTAGATTTAAAAGGGTGTACTCACACTGCCGCTAGTCTCGACTCATTTATCGATCATTTTTCGGCATCGATTTCTGCTCTCAAACAGCTGCATGTTTCGGATTTGACGGATTTTATTCTCGTGCACTGCGCACTTAGAAAATTAGACACTCAAACCGCACAATGTTTTGAACTTTCTGTTAGAGATGTTGAAATACCTACAACAAAACAGCTGATCAGTTTCGTTCAAGATCGACACCATACGCTTTTACATTTTGTGAAACAAAATAATAATACGCATGTACAAACGCATTCACACTCACAACCCCACACTAAGTTCGAAGACTTGTATCGTGGGGGCCGGAAACATTCACATCACACACACAATGTACACACTGCTTATGCGAATTTTCCCGTGCTGTCGCCGACAACGCCGCCGCCGCCGGTGCCGCCGCCGCCGACTGATTGCGCGCCTTCACCCGCTTTAAATCTACCGCTTACGTCACATAATGCCGCTGTGCTTCTATCCGCCGAAACAAAACCGAAGTCGACTGTTTTATTATCAACCGCTCAGGTGTACGCGCGTTCTAAAGGTAGTACAGGTCCGAAAACTATCATCAGATGTTTAATTGATAATGGTAGCATGAACAATTTAGTAACGACTGAATGTTGCCGCGCTTTAAACTTGCCGATAATACCTTTGAGTAATTCTTTTGTCAAAGGTGTTGGCTCAACTTCGCGTCCAATTGTTGGATACGTGTATTTGGATATTGAATCCCGCATCTACCCGCAACAGAAATACACCATACACGCTCTTGTCGTGGAGTGTATTACAGATCAATTGCCGTCGCAATTTATTGAATGGAATCGTAACATAGATTACCACGACCTCCCGCTCGCAGATTTGAATTGGAATATTCCAGGAGACATTCAGGCAATTATAGGTGCCCAACTCTTTCCGTACATTTATTTGGGGAAACGGGTTGACTTTGGTCTGCGACTTCCACCTGCACTTCTAACCACTTTTGGTTACGTTCTGATGGGAGATTATCCACGTAATGACACCATACCTACCGCTTCTTTCACCGCGCTCGCGCTGAACGATCTAGTACAGAAGTTTTGGGAACTCGAAGAAGTACCTACGATGCGTTTGTTGTCATCCGAAGAGACGGAGTGCGAAAATATTTTCACGTCATCAGTGACGCGTGATGATGTCGGTCGCTACACGGTATCGCTGCCATTCAGCAAGGATCCATCTGAACTCGGCAATTCACATGCTGTTGCTCTTCGCCGATTTATGGCACTAGAAAGAAAATTTCGCCAGTCACCCGATTTGAGGGAAAATTACAACCAGGTCATTCGAGAATATATCGATAATGGTTATCTTAGCTCTGTCGATGAAACCGAAATTTCTGGTGGAGGCTACTACATACCTCACCATGCGGTCGTGCGACCTGATAAGCCGATGCCGCGCATAGTGTTAGATGCAAGTTCGAAAACTCACACAGGTTTGTCTTTAAATGACGTGTTGCATATAGGACCTAATTTGCAAGCTGATCTGTTTTTATTGCTTTTGCAATTCCGCTTGTTTCCTGTCGCGATGAACGCTGACATAAAACAAATGTACTTACGCATAGGTGTACCCGTGGACCAGCGTAAATACTTACGCATCTTGTTTCGTTTCAACGAGAACGAACAAGTGCGTACTTTCGCCTTCAAACGCTTACCGTTTGGACTCAAGTCGAGCCCTTATATAGCTATGCGCACTGTACGACAGCTGGCTTCCGACATGAGTCCACACTATCCTGACGCTGCAAAAATTGCAGAATCCAGTCTCTATATGGATGATCTGGTATATTCTGCACATAATGAACAAACCGCTATGCAGCTGTCACAAGACCTAATAAACATGTTCAGATCGGGTGATTTTGATCTGGTGAAATGGTCTAGCAACTCACCAGCTCTCTTAAGTAGTCTTCCTGATTCGCACCGCAAATCCCTCGATTTTGACGAAGGCAATATTTCCGCGAAGATCTTAGGTCTTTCCTGGGAATCTTCTGAAGATAATTTTTTCTTCACTTCCGCTGTAATAACCGACAAATGCACTAAGAGAAATATACTCTCCGTAGTTGCACGATTATTCGATGTTCTGGGTTTGGTCGCTCCAGTCATTCTCTATGCCAAATTGCTCATTAAAGAGTTGTGGTTGAGCAACAGTGGCTGGGACGATCCCGCTCCGGAAAATATTGTTGTCCGCTTTTCCGCCCTTGTGCAAGAATTTCCCTTGCTTGATACCTTACGGATTCCGCGCCATGTAGGTGTAAATATTGACTGCATTGTGAATCTCGTTAGCTTTTGTGATGCTAGTTTAAATGGCATGGGTTGTGTGATCTTTTTACACTGTACCTACCCTGCTGGCATCATAGTTCGCTTACTTTGCGCAAAGTCAAAGGTCTCACCGACTAAAGTCACGACTCTTGCACGTCTTGAGTTATGTGCTGCTGTGCTTATGTCTAAGTTAGTGAAGGTTGTCTATGACTCTTACGCTGCACGCGTTCCTATTGCAGGAGTGTATGCATTCTCCGATTCAACTATTGCATTATCGTGGATACATTCTTCCCCACATCGTTGGTCGATTTTCGTGAGTAACCGCGTCGCTCAGTGTCAAGAGAACTTAGCCGCGAAACACTTCTACCACGTAGCTGGTGTAGAAAATCCTAGTGATTGTCTGTCTCGAGGTATGCTGCCGTCGCAGCTAGTCTCGCATGACCTCTGGTGGAATGGCCCTTCCTGGATGCATTCCGCTCCTGAAGAATGGCCAATCAAGCCATTTTCGCCGACTGACTGCAGTAACCTTCCTGAGCACAAGACAAATGTGTTGACAGTGACTTCTCTATCGGAACAACCGCTTTTATGTGAGTTGGCGCAACGCATTTCGTCTTGGGACAAATTGCTGCGTGTCATCTCATACATCCTGAGATTCGCACGACCGAAAAATAGCATCGTGCCACGGTCTGTTCAGGCATTGACAGCCGCGGAACGTGCTATGGTCCGCGCCGTGCAATCAGTTCATTTTGCAGATGACATAAAGTGCATTAAAAATAAAAAATGCCATCCATGAAGCTGCAACGCTTGGCTGTCTTCTTAGATGAAGAGGATATTTTGCGGGTTGGCGGAAGACTTTCTAAGTCAAATCTTCCATTTGATGCCAAGTACCCAGTCCTACTTCCTAAACGCGATCATATCGTTGATCTTATCATACGACATTACCATGTCGTGAACTGTCATACTGGCCCTGGACTTCTCATGTCGATTTTACGACAGCGTTTCTGGATATTAGATGCCAGAACTGTCGTCAGGTCTCAATGTCGTAAATGTAATACGTGTTTTAAGGTGAATCCGTCGCATCCCACTCCCATGATGGCAGATCTTCCTGCGTATCGTGTTTCAGAAGCGAAAGCCTTTGCTCACACAGGAGTAGATTATGCGGGTCCCATACGCATAACGCTTACCCGCCGTAGAGGTCAACACGCGCAGAAGGCGTATGTCTGTCTGTTTGTATGCCTGGTTACCCACGCTGTGCATGTTGAGTTGGTAACTTCATTAAATTCTTCGGCTTTTGTAGACGCCTTTAAACGCTTTATTTCCCGCCGCGGACCAGTATCCTGTCTTTACTCTGATAATTCCACCACTTTCGTTGGTGCTAAAGCTCAATTGGATGAGCTATATACTTTTTTATTGAACTCTAGTTTCAATTCGTCACTCTCAGAGGAGTTGATGACCCGACGCATTGACTGGAAAATGATTCCTCCTAGAGCTCCTCATTTTGGAGCAATGTGGGAATCGAACATTAAGAGTTTGAAAACTCATATGTACAGGGTGATAGGTAGTCAGCTTCTAACATATGAAGAATTACAAACCGTATTGACGCAAATAGAGTGTATTCTTAATTCGCGCCCTCTGAATGTTGTATCTTCCGATCCACACCCAGAGGTGATAACTCCCGCCCATTTTTTAATGTCGTCTCCCCTGCAATACTTACCCACTGCCGATCTTTCTGATCAGCGCATCAGTCTTGTACAACGCAAAGAACTTTTGGACAGCATGGTCCAATCCTTTTGGAAAAAATGGCGCTTAGAGTATTTGCATACGTTGCAAGTAAGGCAAAAGTGGGCTACTCCGGATAAACCGGTTGAAATCGGGACTGTAGTACTCGTTGGGCAGGATAATTTAGCTCCTCTAAACTGGCCTTTAGGGGTTATTACCGAAGTTTATAAAGGCACCGACGGTATTGTTCGTGTTGCCACGGTCAAAACCAGTTCAGGTAGTTTTAAACGCCCTATCGTCAAACTATATCCCATTCCGACACAATAAATGTATATTCGTAAAATATTTATTGTTGTTTATTATTTATATATCTACGCGCGCTTATAAGTATTCCGCATTATTAGGATTAAGTTACAATTTCTTAATAAGTAACATTCACGCCTGATCAGACATAAAGTTCATTGATCTTTTAGATTATTTCATAATATAAACGAGTAGAATCTAATAACTCTTACTGTTTCTTTTGAAAGATCTTGCGCTCTTCCAAGGCGGGGTGCATGGTGAAGCGTCTTTGCCTTTTATAATATAAATAATAAATGTAAATTATACATCTGTGAATAAATGCTTCACTTTATATACCTAATATTCATATTGGCAAGAATCTTTGGATATCTGAATGCATTTGCAGTGGGCTCTCGGCTGACCACTGTTAGAGATCGTTCAAGGACGACCCTAGAGATGGCGCTGGTTGTATCGGGTGACGTTATTTGCACTCGCGACTAACTTCACAGACTTAAAAAGGAAGAACTTCAGTCGTGTGTGTCACCGGATCCGTGTTGGTCGACAAACGCTCCGCTATTGAATTTTGTGACGTAGAAAACTAATTAAATAATTATCATCTAATTAACCAGGACTTAAAATAAAAACTTCATCGTGTTTATTGTGATCGACCGCTTGAACTGTGATGTGACTTATTGTTCAGTGCCTCGCAGATTTTCGGATGTGTTCGGATTAAAACTCGCCGGCCGGCGCGACGTGGAGTTGTGTGTGTGCGCTTAGGCATACATACAGTTTGCTGTAGTTCCTTTCTTGGGGAGCTCCGGAGGCGGTTTCGAAGCAGTCTAAGGTACGTGGGCTTAAATAAACACTGTAAATTGATTCGTGTATCCCTACTGATTTTTGCCAATGTTCAAAATAATTTACCGCTATCATTAAAAATATTAATACGTAAATGGTGGGCTATTTACACGCCAGCGATTTTACTCGCGCCACCACCCACTATTTTCATTTTGGACACTTACTTGCCACTTGTCTTTTTTTTTGACAACCCTTCAGTTGGTGCTATCGGCTGGTCTGTGTCGTGAGTCCTGGGTTCAAAGCACGGCAGTAGCACAATTTTCCTTTCTAAGAGAAATTTGCGCTTCTGTTCATGCATGTAATGTACCCATGACACTAATTTCTGAACTTGGTGTGGGGCTGTGACTGTGAAAGTGTTTGTAGTTTGTTTTTTATTTTACCACCTTACTAAATAGTATCAATATGTACGACTAGTTAGTGAAGAAATTTTTGTTTTTGGTGTCATTTTATGAAATAATTCTAATTATTTTATATCGCTTGCAGTTCCACAGAAATCAGATTATTTAAGGAATTTTGGGGATATCAATCTTTTAAGACGTTGAAACTGTGGAAACATGCATCCATAAATTCGCAATGGTACTGTACCTTAACTTGGGCAATTAAAAACACGTGCATTGCTGAAAGTTTCAGTGCTCACCGTTTTAATTCGACTCTAAGTACACCTACCTTTCAAGTAAAACAATAAGAATCCAGTGATAAAAAAGATAAGATAAACGCTTTCACACTCATAGGCCCACACTAAGTTCGATGATTTATGTCGCTGGCCTATTTTCATATTATAAAAATAATTTTCTTCCCGTAGCTCACCGATGCTCACTTTAAATGGGATGGATTTTAACACGAGATATATTTTAGAGATTTGTCTAGGTATATACCAATTTTTATTCAAACCTGCTAAGTCAGCTGTAACCTCGTTTGGAAAACACAAATTTATCACTTCGAGAATTATAATATTTAGATTAAATACTATCATAAAAATGTAGAGTCCTTCCAAACTTATCTGGAACGTTCATCCCTCACGTCCCTCTATTTTTCATTTATTTAACGTTTGACCGAGGCGATGATGATTTCTACCTGCATGTCTTATAAATTTAAGATTCTACACTGTACGTACATGTTTCTAATATTGCTATAGTTTTCTATTCAGGAGCTGCAGCCGAAATTGTTTTCCGCGTTTTCAAAATCCTTTAAGCACACGTGACACGTTATTACAATATGAAAGCAAAAACTAATGTGTATACTACTCCACTACACACTTTTGAAGCCCAATGGTTCTGCAAATCATCATTCGTTTTCACAGGTGTACTCTACGAACAGTGGGTAATGAAAAAGTAGAAATGTAGGTCGTAGGTTTGTATGCCTTACGCTAAAGTGCCGCATAACAAAAGGTTTTTCAATTTCTTTGCTCAATTCCTGCATTACTATCTAATGCTTCGGCAACATCGCGAGCGAATCGAAAGCGTTATAACGCTGAAATGTATGCTAATGCCACGCATTAGGTTAATGTCATTTAGATTATATTATTTAGATTGATGTATTGAAAGAAAACTCGCTGAATTTAAGAACGGTATGGCTACTTAATTAAGGTATTACTACCTGCCGACTATGTATCTTTAAAAAGTAGAGCCAGTCTCGAGCCAGTCAAACTTCAAGCCTAGCGTCTTTAAAACTACCTCGACCAAATCATCACTAACAGTTGGACAAACCCTAGTTTGTTAGATAAAAAAAAACGCCTGCACTAATTTTCTCATTAATTTTATAACATACTGATACCAAATTGCAGCATTTTAAGTGTCGTGTGAAAGTCTAATTTAAGCAAACAAACAACGCATTTACACTCACAGCCCGCAAGTTAAAACTTATATCGTGGGTGCCGGAAATTATTTACATTACGTCACTCAGACCCAAAGGCACAAAATGTCCCTTAGGAAGGGATATTGTGCTTCAACCGGGGATCGAACCCAGGATCTGCGGCGAAAAAGGAATTTGAAAATTGCCCACTGCGACGACAGGGTCGTATTTTGAGAAACGCTTGAACAAATTGCCAAAACGAAAACAAACGATGTGACCTAATTATTGCAACATTGAACATTTCAAATAACATCATATCGAAAAAAGATGCCGACGGATTGAAAACCAACTCCATTTTTTTAAGTCAGTTGAAAAATGGCTGAATCTATTCTTATAAAATCTACCTAAACAAAAACATTATTACTTCTGATAGGTTAGCGTTTCACACAGACACACAACGACTTCAAACATATTTACACCACTCATTTTAAATAATTAGAAACTATTGTGTCCTAAAATAACGGAAAAAGTAATACTTATTATTCCACCCAGTAACTATTGCCAGTCAATTGCCAAGCAGCCAATTAAAATTAGCTAACAAAACCACAAACTAATCATATATCAAGAAATAGAAACGTACACACATAACATAACATAAACGCTTTCACACTCACAGCCCCACACTAAGTTCAATGACTTGTGTCGTGGTTG
Source organism: Lomographa bimaculata (assembly GCA_948107665.1). Classification (NCBI taxonomy): domain Eukaryota; kingdom Metazoa; phylum Arthropoda; class Insecta; order Lepidoptera; family Geometridae; genus Lomographa; species Lomographa bimaculata. The sequence goes on from OX403592.1 coordinate 7,810,588, forward strand.
CCGGAAACATTCACATCACACACACAATCACAACCAGAACCAGAAACACAAATTTTCCTTGGGCAGAAAACTTGTGTTCCTGCCGGGAATCGAACCCGATACCCCTGCTTAGAAGGCGAACGCTCAACCTAACGTAAATGTTAACATGGTATGAAATATTAAATAATTCGTTATTTACTCATATATATAGGTATCTATTTATTGTTACGGCTTTTCTTTGTCTGCCAATAAATCACAAACAGAAATGTACCGCCGGCTGACATAGAGGTAGCAAAAAAGGTCAATTGCTTGTATTTACAGCAAATCGATACACCATAACTTCCTTTGCGGATTATCATAACGCGATATCTCCCTGCCGCGTGCTTGTGCAAAAACGCACAGTTTTTGTAATAAAATGCTACTTTACGAGGACAAACTTTCTTTAAAAATTATGGAACGGAGTCAAATTTAACTAATTTCATAGGGCTGGTAACAAAACCAAGGTAAATCGTAAATTAACATTTTGACCTTGACCTTGGTAATATCAAGACAGATTTCATAAAACAACGCAGCATAGCATTCAAATATTTAACTATGACAATGCTAAGAAAGTATCTTACGATTCTTACAAAATAAATGCCTAATGAGCTATTGTAAAAATTTACAAAGATTTCAAACGCCTATGCCATTGATCAAGGTGACATTAATGCTAATTGCTTCCCTTCCTACCGTTACAAACTAGAAATGAATGCTTCCAAGGATGGAAACAACTGTTAAAATTCCAAGTAAGAGAATCTAATATTCAATTAGAGGTTCTGTCTACTCTAATATTCAATTGCCACTAGAAGGCACTTACGAACAACTTCACGTACAAGTAAGCGGTACATTTTTCATGTTTTTCAGGTCTCGTCCTGGCGATGGCGGTGCCGGGTGCGGCGATCGATCCAATACTTAGCCTTGTCTTGCAGTTAAGGATGTAATCAGGATTTTGGGTGGGGGATGTAATAAAATAAGATTTTCACTGGACTTGGGTATCTTTAACCTATCTCGATAAAACCATCTATTAAAAAACGCATTAAAAATCGGGCCAAGTGGGAGAGTAACAAAATAACGGAGAAACACGCGCACAGACACAGGCGTCAACCCTATTACGGTGAAAAAAATATCCAAACGATCGTATTTTTAACCCTCAATCCAAATAGAACGTTTTCGTTTTATTCTATTACAATGCTTGGATGTTTACTTGCTAGGTACTCTAAATCAAAATCGTCTGAATAAGTTTTAAATGTTTTGAAGTATCTAATTCATAGAGAATGACAAAGGCTACTTCTACCCCAAAAACCGAAAGCGAGTAAAGCTGCCGCCGCTGTGAGGTATACAAAGAGTAGCACGGGTTAATTACCTACCTAGTAAATAAACTCCATTTAGAACTAAGTCAATCAATACCTTTTTAATTTAGGTATCAAATTGAGTAGTAAGGTCAATGTTACAAAAAAAACAAATGAAGAGATTTCAAGCTTTGACTTGTTAATTATTAAAATATATAGTAGAGGAACATGTTTGTGAATCCATCTGGGGTAATTTCATTTGCCAATACAATCGTTTCAGTAGCATTAACGAGGCAATATTTGTCTTGGTTGGTGTAGCAAAGCAAAATAGCTAGCTAGTTTTTCCTTATACTCCTCCAGTATAGTTTAGTGCTGTGCACGTAGGCAGGCATGCTTCGCTTAGGCGCTCTGTCTAACGACATAATTCATACTTCAACTTTTTCGTTTAATGACGGTAGGTAGTTCGGTAGACGGTAGGGGTAAAGTACCCCCATTAGCCGTGCCTTCGTCCTACCTCGCAGTCAATCATATATCTTGAAGTGCACGCGAGGATGACACAGTTTAAGGAAATAGGTCATGTGTCGTAGTTACAATGTTCGATAACTTTAATGGCTATCATAAATGTATGGGAAGGTCATGTCTATTATATTCAGCAGTAGTAGTATGTTCTGTAACTTAACTATACATAATTGATAGTATAAGCGCGGAAGTCTGTCTCAAGTAGGTTATCGACACACAAACGATACAGGCTAACCACCTGCCTATCATAAAAAATGTCATACGGAAATGTATTACCATAATTCTTGTAGGTGTAACAAACTACTTGATGCTGTAGCTTGACTACCATTAGGCATTATGTGTGACTTCCAATGAATAGTTTTATGTTTGTGTCGTTTTTGGATTGTTCTCCTCTATTCCGCTGTCAAATTGTGCCATGCTACTTAGGCAACTTAGACTAGTGAGCGGTGGAAATTAGTTAAACAGCAGGAGGTGGTCCCTGATCGGGAGGATCGAGAACTGTAATCTTACCAGTTATTAAGCTTTCTGTGTAGATAACATCATGATAAATGGTGGTAGAATTATTTTTCACGCTCGCCCACGACTGTAGGTACTTATTGCCAAGCATTATTGTGCTTATGGTTTAGAAACTGCCAGAATGTTTTAGAAAACAGATCTATGGTTTGCAGAGAAGGCAAAGAGTGAGCGTCCATCTCTCTTTCTCTTACATCTTAACTATATGTACTATAAAAAAATCACAAAGATACAGAGACATTGGCCTCGATTCTGATGTCACACACTAAATTTAATTTAAACTATTCCTGTCTTTTACAAAATAGGAACGCAAGACAGAGATAGCATACATTTTAGTGCTGTCAAGCTAGTAGTGGCAGTAAGTACCTACAGTCGTGGGCGAGCGTGAAAAATAATTCTACCACCATTTATCATGATGTTATCTACACAGAAAGCTTAATAACTGGTAAGATTACAGTTCTCGATCCTCCCGATCAGGGACCACCTCCTGCTGTTTAACTAATTTCCACCGCTCACTAGTCTAAGTTGCCTAAGTAGCATGGCACAATTTGACAGCGGAATAGAGGAGAACAATCCAAAAACGACACAAACATAAAACTTCATCATTGGAAGTCACACAGAATGCCTAATGGTAGTCAAGCTACAGCATCAAGTAGTTTGTTACACCTACAAGAAATATGGTAATACATTTCCGTAAGACATTTTTTATGATAGGCAGGTGGTTAGCCTGTATCGTTTGTGTGCTGATCTGCATTTCCAGGAAATTGTCTATTAATGTGTCGTGAAGTTCAGGAAGATAAGATCTAACATTTGTTTCCATAGATGTAAGAATGAAATATATGCGCAGAAAAAAAAATTTCATATCTTCAGTCCATTTTTTGGGTGCACATTTATAGCTTTGGCGGGTGCAGGGTTGTCGGCAATTGCACAACATCCGCAGCTGTTAAAGATGAAATCAATTCAGTAGTTTTGAAGTCCCTATTGCTGCTACTCCTGCTTGCTATTTTCGCGGCTGTCCTTGAGGACAATCCCCTACCCCCCGCGACCCGTCACTGGCTAGCATGCTGTCAAGCCCGTGGCCAGCAACAGACGTGCCCCGACGATCGCTATCCAGCAGCGGCCCTATACGTAATTTTCTTTTAAGAGTCTCCATTTTTCTCTTTAGTTACCTACCTTGTTAGCCGTGTAAGTTTCATTTATTATTATTACTTAATATTATAAATGCGAAAGTAACTCTGTCTGTCTGTCTGTTACGCTTTCACGCTAAAACTACTGAACCGATTTAAACGAAATTTGGTACACAGATAGTCTAGAGCCTGAAAAATGACATAGGCTACTTTTTAACCCCGAATTCTGGCTGGTCCGGGACTTACGCGGGCAAAGCCGCGGGGCGCAGCTAGTTAATAATATATATATGATAAAAAGAGGTTCATGTTGTTCTAGGATACATTTCGGAGAGTATGTCAAGGAACTGCACGATCTAATTCCCCCATCCCCGTTCCATCATCGGACAAGCAGACAAACTGCTAAGCGACACCGCTATTTGGTAGACATACCACAAATGCGCACGAAGCGTTTTGCTTCCACATTTATTGTGAGAACTGTAAAGGAATGGAACTCCTTGCCTGAGTCAGTGTTTCCTGATGAGTACAATATAGGAGTCTTCAAGTCACGCGTGAATAGGTATCTTCTAGGCAAGCCTGCTCCATCGTCGACCAAATCGTCGCTTACCATCAGGTGACATTGTGGTCAAAAGTTTGCCTATCATGAATATATAAAAAAATCTGTTGCAGCTTGAAGAGGAAACAAACATACTTACAAATACATTATCAGATGTATATTAGGTAGAGTGATGTTTATGAAATACTAAATACAGGCACAGTAACTAATACAGATCGAGCTCAGTGGCGTGCATTGGGAGAGGCCTATATCCAGCAGTGGACGAATACAGGCTGATGATGATGATGAAATACAGGCTGTTCAAACTGAAAAGCATAACTTTGGCTACGCCATTGAAATAAAACAATATTGTGTAACTAATATTTATATTTAAAATTATTCATGATTTAGCATTTTACAGAATAATAATATTTACAAACATATGCTACGTAAATGTCTACATACATATAAATAAAATTCATTGACTCCCATTTAGTTTTTAATGTACAAAAACATACATCTCCACCGCCTATATTGTTTAATATCTCGGCCGACGTAGACAAAAAAAACTTTAAAAATAACTCATTGCCGGGCATAACTAATTGCATTCTTTTAGCTGTTATGAAACATAATTAGTACTACTTATTATGCATTTGCTAAATATGAACTTACATTTTGATGTGCTTTACTATAACAACTAAATCGATGTATTCATATTAAATTAAGAAAGAAGCGAATCTGAGTTCTAATTTGCTAAATGTTTCCGTTATTATCCAGAAGCATATCATTTTAACAATATAAGTAGCTTTAGTCAAACCCATAAATATTTTTGATAGACAATGGTAAAATATAATGTTATTCGATATGTATCGAGGAGCTCTCACTAAACTTACTGTTTTGTGACATCTGTATACGTCGGCCCTATACTATATTACCTCATTAGTGACTAATATTTTGTTAAATAATAAGAACTTTAAGAAAAAAGTTTTAAGAATACTGCGCTCATGGTGCACTCGTCGAGATTTAGAAACCTCTAATTTCAGTAACACTTATTTACAATATTACAATATACCCTAACAGCGCTAATTGTGTCTACTGGCTCCCAACTGTTTGCGAGTCGATCGTGCCTCGGACTATATACTCATACAAGAATATTTATGCACGTGGTGTGCGAAGAGGATATATACAATATCTATGCACGCAACGAGCAAAAACAACCTTGTATTACTTCACTTATAATTTATAACTACAGAATATAATACACACCTCTAGAATGTAACGTGTACTCTAAAGAAATTGAGGTAATTGGTTTTGAAGACATTACACGGGTAACTTATCCAATGACTCCCAGTATTTACAAAAACGCAATCACATTCACGTTATAACTGCATTAGACTCAATTAAGTTCGATCGTTATATTTGAAACTTTCGTCCATCGGTCATGTGTTAACATACGATCTTTTCTCAATTCATAAAGTTATATATTGAACACGTACGAATCGTTACTAGAACTTTTGATGTTTGTATTTTACACTTTAAATTACTTCCTATGTCTAAAACAAATTCGTAGCGCGGGCTAGTAAAAATAACACATGCACCAATACGTGAATGTGACCCGAAGATAAGTAATCAACAAATGAAAACGTAAGTACTCAATTTTGTGATGATTTAGTTAAGTATTGTGCATCAAAACACAGGTACATTCTAACGCTAACACTAACAATAATTGCACGATACACGAGTAAACGAAAAGAAATAAAAGCATTCAGGACACATTCTCTATATACAATATCCGTTCGCACATACAATATCGGAACGAGTAGAGTACACCCATACGTACGCCGGTATTTGGTAACTCGTTCTGCGGTCGGACGATAGCTCACACTAGCGAAATACTCATAGGAAACTACCTTAAATAAATCAGGTCACACAATTGAAGGACGCAAAGATAAATATATGTACTAACTATGTATATAATTATACATATTCTATATGTAAATACAATAATTTGATATCAGTTCGACTGAATACAACAATAAATCTACATAACAATATGTCGGATATAATTTGTTTATTATAAAGTCTGGGCACTCGGTATGTTAACGTAACGTCGATGCAGCACACAAGCTCGTTCACTCACACACGCGCCCGAAGTCCCGGACGAAACGTTCACTCACTAATCACTCTAAAATTAATTAAAAAATACATCCGTCGTCTCTAGAGACCCCCACAAAAAAGGAATCCATAATTCCCCCGGGCTCGCACGCACCTTTATACCCATAAAGGCGGTGACGAGATGAAAGAATACATTTTCAAAGTACTCTTAGGAATACGTATGAACGCTAAACTATCTAGTAGAATCCAAAAACTACTTTGAAAATTCGCGAGCGTCGCGGCTGCGATCGCATCGGAACCGTGGATGCCTTTCTGGAATCAGGATTTAGAGTGGGAAAGAAGGCTCGGTGCTTCTTACGTTTTGGCTTCTTTTGGTGTCGGGGAAGGTGCTATTTGATCCTGTTGAGGACGAGGTCGGTGGTGATGGCGAGTCCTTTCTGGTAGGGCGAGTCGGCGAGTTCTGCTGCGAGTCTCGCCGCTTCGGCCCCGTGCTTGCGAGCCAGGAACCGCGTCTGCTCGAGCCCACGGGACTTGTGAACCAGCTCGAAAGCCTTCTCCACGTCGCCCGACTCTTGGAACCGCCTCATTATCATTGGGTTCAGTTCTGGGTACTGGAAGAGAAGGGGCCGAAGTTATTACACAACTGATTTTAAATATTGTACGTTTTCTATATAAGGATGCAGGGCGGCCGTTCATTAGAAATACTGATTACTTGTATAAACCTCTAGCAAGATTATGATTGGGGTTATTGGCAAGAATTTGACATATGGCATCTACGAGTACATATTAGCAGAACCATTCGTCCTAGTACTAAGGAGGGCAGTCTATCATTATTAGTCGCAAAACAACGTTAAGATATTGTTTGTCTTCAGGCATGAATCAATCTGACGGGGACAGTCCATTAATCGACAGACTAAGCCAAAAAACAGAGATTGCTTTGGTTTGTTAAAAAATAATTGCTTAAGAAAATCATGAAGATAGTATTCAATGGTTCGAAGGACCTATTTAGATGTGGAACACAAGTTATACTTTAAAACGTTTATTAAAATCAAGCTTTAAAAGGTCTAAAAGTTATATAACCACAGAATTTGTCAAGAAGAATCTAAGGAGCCCAAACTCAATGTGTTTATCTTGTTTAGTTCAGAAGTTCCTATGGCCATCTTCCATCTCCATTATCAGACCAGCTCTATGGTACCATATCATTGTATTGTTTGACTAAATTTGAGTCCAATCGGACATCGGGAAGTGGGTCTAATTTAGCTTACAAGATTTGATTACAGACCGACAGACAGACAACGGGACAGGTGAAACTAAATAAAACCTTGTAATAAATACCATAACGTATTGAGATAGAGACATTAACACCATTTCTCCAATCTTCAATAACAATATTAAACTAAATGTATACAGTAAAGCGAAAGAGAAAGTGGCAATTACAACAGATGTGCGAATTTTTGTTGATAACTCGCTGAACAAGCCTCAGAAAAGAATAGGAAAGTAAGAGTTTTAATAGTAGTCCAAAGTCGACACAGGCGCAGTGGGCAAGTCATTGCTTTCTGCGCCGTGCGCCATGGGTTCGATTGTCGACACTACTACACAGACTTAAACTTGATTTTTAAATAATTACTAGATTCGTTTTATTTTTTGCTATGCAAAACTAAACTATATTAGTTTCTAATAAAACATCGAAAGTCAAAACCAGTAATAAGAAACGACAGGTATATATTATTCAAAACTGTATAATATATGGAATATGCATGAGATTATTTAATTATTTTTTTATAGGTAGGTATATAATTACACTTACAACATTATTATCATATTTAAATGCCTTTTAAAAAGGAATTTTAGTGAATAAAACGTGATACAAATAAATTGGAAATTCAAAATAGCAAAACGCACGCTTTGTCTAAACTGATTGATGACTGACGAGACTGTGACGTCAGTTCACACATTTTTGACGACAATGATTGGTCAACTTTTCTTTACGGTAACCAAACAAACAAACAAACAAACGCATTCACACTCACAGCCCCACACTAAGTCTAAAGACTTGTATCGTGGGTGCCGGAAACATTCACATCACACACACTTTACACCCAGAACCAGAAGCACAAATATCCCTTGGGAAGGAATTAGTGCTCCTGCCGGGAATCGAACCCAGGACCCACGGCGCAGAGGGCGGACACCTGTCCACTGCGCCAACTGGGTCGTCAAAACATGTAAATTAATTAAAAAACCGTGATTGGATTGTGGATGACACAGCAAAAACGTCAAAATGGCCGCTTATAAAATTGGTTAAACCTCACATGAAATGTAATGTTATAGTGAATTTAATTGTATTTGGTAAACAATCTATTAAAAACATAAACAAGTCAATATACTAAAAATAAAAATATAAAAGTTTTTTAAACCACCTATTTGAACTTTGCTTTTTTATTGAATATTTGGATTTTTAAAAAGAATATAATCACGATACCTTAACAGTCGGAATCCATCGAGCTTTTGGAAGGTTCGGAAGATACGAAGTAATAAAGAAATTTACATATTTACATCCATACAAGATACGCGCAAAAAACATAACCCATCGGGTAAAAAAGTTGCATATTCCCTATTCAATAAAACCAGTTAAAACGTTTTGCCGCGGTTGAGTCACGAACAAACAAACAATTAATCCAAAATGTACGTTATCATTGCTCCAGTGCTACTCACCTTTATAACATCCAATTATTCACGAACATTTTTTCAAAAACATACGAAATACTTCGACTAAAATGCCACCGATTGCGAGAAACCTTTGCGCAACCGCGCGCGACGTATCTTTGGCAAGCATGGGTGAGGCTCGGAACTGGTTTCTTATTCGTACATAGTTCAAATAACTTGAAATGCAAAATGTATATGTAGAAGGCATCAAATGCCTATCGCTATTGGCACGTGCTGGTCTAATCAGGATCAAAAGGATTTCAATAAAGTGGTTTTTATGTATGTGTAATAAATAAAAGAATTTTATATATTTTGCTATTGACACGTGCTAATTGGGACATAAATTGGTTTTAATAAACTGGTTATTTTGTCTGTGTCAATAAATTAAATATTTGTCGTATATATAATATCCCGTTTGATGATGATGTATCAGAATATAATTAAACGTAAGCAAAGCTTAAAAAACCGACTTCACCGCTTTATCTTCGGAACCTTGATCAGATTAAATGTATTAAACGCGCATTATTGACGATAAGTCAAAAATAACTGATCAAGATCTGTTAGATCTTGATCAAATTTATATGGGATCAATGGTAAAGCAACAGCTTTCAAACAATAAAAAAAATTCAAAATCGGTTCACGTCGAAAGAAGTTATGAGGACAGGACAGGAACAAATAATAATAAAAAATACATTCTCAACTATCTCTCCACAATGTTTCATCAAGATAGATCCAGCAATTTAGTAGTGATGAAGTCACAAACAGTACTTTTTCTCGTAGTGTCACAAACAGTACTTTTTCTCATTTTTACAAAGTTGAGGCGTATATGTCTGTCTGTCTGTAAATATGTCGCTTCGTAGCTCCCAAACAAATTATATACAGGCTTTTTATTTGTTAGCTGGTTGGCGACGCAGCGGGCTTTGGCTTCTACGCCGTGGGTCCTGGGTTCGATTCCCGGTAGGAGCACAGCTTTCCTTCTCAAGGGACATTTGAGCTTCTGGTTTTGGGTGTGATTGTGTGTCTGATATGTAAATAATTTCGTCACCCACGATACATGTCTTTGAACTAAGTGTGGGGCTGTGAGTGTGAGTATGTTTGCTTGCTATCGCAAGGGTATCTCTGTAAGGGTATCTACTTGCCATCGAAAGTTTTTTTACCGACTTCCCAAAAAAGAAGAGGTACTCAAGTCGACAGTATTTTTTTTTATGTGTGTTATCTCATAACTTCTTTCCACGTGAACAGATTTAAAAAAAAAAAAATATTACAAATATGTTGCTTTCCAATTGGTCCCATTTAAATATGATCAAGATCGGATTAGTAGTTCTTGAAATATCGTCAATAATGCGTATTCTGTGGACTACATTGACGATGTTCTCGTTTTTAACCGACTTCAAAAGTTACCTCATAACTTCTTTCGTTGTGATTTTGGTGATTATTTTTTATTTAAAAGCTGGTGCTTTTCATGTGGTCCTATTGAAATTTGATCAAGATCGGATTTCTAGTTTTTGAGTTATAGTCAATAATGAGTGTTTAATACATTAAATCTGATCAAAATTCCGAAGATGAAGCGGTGAAGTCGGGTTTTTTTAAGCTTTGCTTGCGTTTAATTACATAATATTAATATTGATGCTTGGAACATAAATAATATTATCTTTGTTCTCATACCATTTGATCTGATGACAGGTTTAACCACTTTTTTTCCTTTAAATAAAATCTCATTTAAATTTTGTCACTTTTAATCAATGCAAATTATTCAATTCCATCTATTGGGATTTTTGACAATTAAATTTACGGTTCATTAAAAATGTATTAGTGACTTGTTCAACAAATAGCAATAGCCCAGTATTTTCAAATTCCAAATGATTTAGATCAACATAATCCGCGCGGATGTCGTCAGACTTTTAATGAGTTGTAATGTGATATTTAATGCTGTTACTAAATGTAATGATTTATATTATATATTCAAAAACCAATCAAATGTAACAAAGGCATTAAATCGATGTTTTCATCATTAGTAATAAATATATGATGCAACGCTTTCTATTTGGGGTTGAATAACAGACGAGACTATTAGCAATTTAAATATATGAAACCAATTAAATTATGCAATCCTCAATTATCTCAGCATTATATTATACTGACCGCATTAATTATTGGTTCAATTCTTAGTTTTTTCAACGTTTTTATCGAACTATACGGAAGAGAGCATTTAGATGACCGATCGAAAACTAAAATGCGGAAAAAATAATGTATAATAAAAGATAACTATTTACTGCTTAAGTTTGGGCATATCTGCCACGTGGTGTCAACGCCTTCACAATCACAGCCCCACGCTAAGTTTAAATACTTGTATCGTGAGTGCTGGAAACATTTACATATTACACACAATCACAAAAAAAGCACATGTGTCAATTGGAAATGAAAATTGTGCCCCTACCGGGAATCGAACCCAGGACTCATGGTCGTTCCGAAACTGATGCTGCAAATGACGCATCGACGACTACATATTCCTCGTCCTCTTTCCCTGCTGGTATATTTTGTGTTGAAGAAAAATTGGGCTCATGGGCTATCAACTTTATAATCTTTGAGTTCGGCCTACCATGGCTTAATGCTTTATAAACAAAACATTGTTTGAGTTTATTAATTGTGTAATAGTTTTCATAGTATAGTAAATTGTTTTCGTTCATCCGCTAGATGGCGTAATATAGCCATATAGCTAACGGAGTTTGGGGGCGGATGGCCGAATCGGTTAGAGACATTTGAACCGGAAATACAAATTGCGCGTTCAAGACCTTCTACGTACGATTATGTACAGTTTCCTCATTCTGAAATCAAGCTATATCTTTAACTACTACGTGACTAATAGCATTTTCTATAGAAACACAAAAAACCATACAAAATTGCATCCCTATGAAACATTTGCAAGAAATTATTTTTCAAAAATCTTTGCTAAGTACTCGTCAACGCTATAAGGAACTTATGTGAAAATGTTTCTATGTATTCTTAGATGTAAGATTACTGAGCTTTGTCTGTCATTGTGTATATGTTATAGTGTTATTATGTAGGTATATAATTTTTGTTATTAATATTTGAAAGCAGTTAGTTCATTAATTACTCCGGAAATGACTACTAAGGAACATCTTGCAATTCAAAATGTACGCTTCCTAGACATACCTAAGAGTACATATTCTGCCGATGTTAAGAAAAGTGAAAGAAGATGATGACGATGACATTTAGTAAGCATATGTAAGGTTATTAAAGCTTTTCCGTTACTTGTCTAAAGTTGCATTGCATCATTAGCGTTTTTATAGGCCACAGAAAATTTGCCAAAGCTCCCCCAGACTTTTCCATGTGTTAAGGTAAGATTAGTTACAACTTCTGTGTTCTCGAAAATAATTGACAGTTAACATTGGCATCTCAAGCGGAAGATTAACAAAAGTTCCGCGAGATGAACTGTGTGTTGGGGGAAGATTAGACAAAGCTTGACCGCTAGACGGCTCTTTGTGTTGTTACTTAACAATAGTGATCGACAATACGAATCCTCCAATCATTGGCATTTGAAGCAGAAGATTGACCAAAGCTCCACGAGAAGGTAATGTGTTGTGTGAAAAATAGACAAAGCGTCTCCGCTAAAGGGTTCTGTATGTAGGGGGAAGATTAGACAAAGCATCTCCGCTAGAGGGCACTGAGTGTTGGGGGAATATTAGACAAAGCTCCTTCGCTAGAGGTCTCTTTGTTGTGTGAAGATTAGACAAAGCATCTCCGCTAGAGGGCACTGAGTGTTGGGGGAATATTAGACAAAGCTCCTTCGCTAGAGGTCTCTTTGTTGTGTGAAGATTAGACAAAGCTTCTCCGCTAGAGGGCACTGAGTGTTGGGTGAATATTAGACAAAGCTCCTTCGCTAGAGGTCTCTTTGTTGTGTGAAGATTAGACAAAGCTTCTCCGCTAGAGGGCACTGAGTGTTGGGTGAATATTAGACAAAGCTCCTTCGCTAGAGGTCTCTTTGTTGTGTGAAGATTAGACAAAGCTTCTCCGCTAGAGGGCACTGAGTGTTGGGGGAATATTAGACAAAGCTCCTTCGCTAGAGGTCTCTTTGTTGTGTGAAGATTAGACAAAGCTCCTTCGCTAGAGAGCTCTGTGTTAGACAAATCTTCTTAGCTTGAGGGCGCTGTCTTCTTAGATTGGGTGAAGATTAGACAAAGCTTCTCCGCCAGAGGGAGCTGTATGTTCTAACTAATCAAAAGTAATTGACAGTTGAACTGCTCATTTGCTTAGTTGGGTGGCGTTCGCCTTCTAAACTGTGGTATCGGGTTCGATTCCTGACTGAAACACAAGTTTTCTCCCCAAGGAAAGTGTTTCTGGTTCTGGTTGTGATTGTATGTATGGTGTGAATGTTTCCGGCACCCAAGACACAAGTCATCGAACTTAGTGTGGGGCTGTGAGTGTGAATGCGTTTAGTTTGCTTGTTGAGTATACCTTTTCACAGGCGAATAGTACGGGCGCCGTGGCCAGCCCCAGCTTGAGGTCGGCAGCGGTGGGCTTGCCCATGGCCTGCGCCGACGACACGAAGTCAAGAAGGTCGTCCACTAACTGGAACGCGAGCCCGAGGTTCCTCCCGTATTGGAAGCATAGTTCGCACGTGCTTTCATCAGCGCCGCTCAGAAGCGCCACCTGGAAACAATACATATATAGACTTTTAAATGAGTCAGGTGAGATTGTGGTCAATCGCTGGGGCTTAGTACCTAAATAAATAAATAAAACTTAATATGTTGGAAAACATAATAAATATTAGTTTTAAATTATACATTTTAGGTTCCGGAATAATACATAGGCTACTTTTTAACTTAATTTAAGCGGACGAAGCCGCGGGGGACCACTAGTTATATTTAATTTTGAAATATCTAAGTACTATAAATATTATTCCTTGTTGTTTTTTTTTTTATCATTCTAAAACTATGGGTCAAATGCCTATATTTCCTAAAACTAAACTAAAACTATGTACAGCTAAGTACTAAGTTACCTACAAGACCTTGTTGTTTTTAAAATGAATAAATGTTACGTTTCTGTGCATGCATAGAAACAATCTGTACTAGATTTTTAATATTAACCAACCACCCTATTCTTTTTATTTTGCTTGCAGCAAGATATGTAATTGACCGAGCGACGAATCGTCTCCGTTTCAGCTTGGGCAATATTGCTTTCGTACGTCCAGAAGTCCGGATTTCCGGTTGTTCTCCTCTACAGGTCGCATTTTTCAACCGATTCTCGCGAAATCTTATTATCGGTTCAATAATTATATAATTTTTATACGTCGATTCAGTTTTTGTTTTTTTTTTTAAATGGCGGAGATGTGGAAGATGAATAAGTAAAAATAGCATAATTCAGCCATTTCGAAAAATACGTGAGGTTTGCAGCTTACAGAGTCACTATTTTTATTAACTTGTAACCGCGACTAGTAAAACGAAATATGTCAATATGACGTTAGAAAGCCTGCGCTCGTCCTCGCGCGCTCAGCATCTATGTGATGCTGTCTCTGTACATGAAACTCAAGCATGCTATAGTTTGCTATGACTACGAGCTACGAGTATTGGATACCCTACTCACCGCTTTGACAGAGTTAGCGATGAGTGAGGCGGTCTTCCGGTAGGTCTTGGTGAGGTAGTGCGCGAACCGCTCGTTTTCCGTCTCCTTGCTGCCCAGCTGCATGAACTCGCCCTGTACTAGGTCTGTTACTACCTGAAACGTAACAATGTGAGCTTACAACACAGCTAAATTATATAACACAATTCTAAATTTTTAAGCTTAAATATTTGTCCTTTATAACATGATTGGGTCTTATAGCTTTTCTCGTATGTTGGAGACGCTTAAGTGACTAAAAGACACGTTCTCCATTCTCCTGTCGTATATTGGTCATAGTAGCAAAAGTTAAAGGATTTCTAAACCCCTAGTACTGCTGGCCAAGTGTGGTAAATTTGGAGCCAATTAACTTCCTATTTACGAACAGATTCCTAGAATGGCTATGATATTGTATTGGAGATACCTTATAAAAGAAAAAAATCCAATTCGTGATAACAAATTTACTAAACCAATGGTTACTATGGAGTAGAGGACATACATTAATAATCCTATTGACTTACGAGGAATGTTTCCATCTATCAAAAATCAGTCAGGTAACTGTAAAACATTAGGTAGAGTAGTAAATCAATAGAATGAGACGTATATAGAACAAGACCCATAAATCACGTAACATGACCCACACACGAGCATAACAATTGCATAATTATATCGATGCCCAAAGTACTGATATACCAAATGTATTGACATTGCAGCCGAGGCCATCGGCAGGATGCAGCGATATAATGAATATTCTGGCCGAATCGACCTCCTTCGCCGTGCGTGTATGCACGAACGGACAAAAGGTACTTCATCGTGGAAGTACGGAGTACTTAATATGAAGTAGACATGCAATTAGTATTTAAAATCTTCAGTTTGAATGCAACTCTTCATGATGCAACACTGATGTGGCTGCTGGTTCCTATATTATCAAAATCATCAATGGTTAGTTAGGAGCCAGCAGCTATATCACTAACGCAAACAGCTGAAACTAAAGTAACGTAGAAATGATATTGTTATATGAACAATACATCGATCTGTTTCGACGGCCTGTTAAGCCGATATTCAACAGATTTCGACGCAGCATGTCACGCATCTCATGCAACATGTCAGGCAATCCACGCGTTTAAACCAACGTAAACATTAAATGGCTAAAAGTTATTGCTCTCTTTCTCTGATCTGCAACTGTCAGTAAATGCATCGCTTTATTTTGATATAAGTGTGAAGATAGTTATAAAAAGCTACAGGTAACTATCTGACCGATAACAGAGCTCTGAATGAAATTGAATCGCAAATAGTTTATTTTGCGCTAAATTGGACAGATTTTATTGGTTCAATAGTTTGTCGAAGGATTGAAAAATTAGCCTTAAATCATATTTTGAGACAAATAATATAATAGAAATATGTATTTTCTATTATTTTATTCAATGCAACAAAGTGACAGCATTCGTGTGTCAAAACGACGAAATATATAAATCTAATAGCGCCTTCGCTCTTTCATTTATATATGACTAGCAGTGCCTCGCGGCTTCGCCCGCTATTATCAAGTTAAAAAGTAGACTATGTGTTAATCCTATGTATAAAGTATATACATAATATTCCATTTCATCCAAATCCGTCCAGCTGTTAAAGCGTGAAAAGGGAACAAATATACTTACACACGTACAAACTTTCGGATTTATAATATTAGTAGGATATCAGTAGGAAGTAGGATATGTATAGATAGCGAAGATGACTGATATATATTTTATATTTATTCAAAATCTAGTTTATTCTAAAATATAACTAAATTTTTTACGCTTGTTTTTTTCCCGCCTTATCCGTTGTTGCAAAGTCGGTAAGCGCAACACCATTACCGACAAGTTGGCAATACGATGCTATCTAGTAAACTAGTAAAAAACGTCGTCTAGACTTTATAGAACGTAGTAAAATTGCAGAGCAAGCCTCATAAAAGCAAATGCGATTCATAAATACTGGTCGGCCTTATCATCATAATGTAAATGCTACCGTTTAGATTGGCCAACGTATCGTGGTGTAAGAGTAAAGCAGCCGACTTGCGGTCATACGTTTTATACAAAGTTAAAACTGCGGTTTTCCTGTAATTGTATCAGATAAACGGTTAGGCGAAGTGAGACGCGGTAAGAATATATATTTGTTTTCTGACCAAAAATAAAATTATTATAGCAAAATCATTTAAGAAAACAAGTATATGAGATGTTCAAGCGACGGAATAATATTACAATAAGCTTCAAACAAATCGCACATATCTATTATCCATAATTTTTTATTTATTCCATTATTGTATTCCCGAAACGCTAGTTAGTGCTGAAAAGGTATGGCTATCTCTAATAGCATAGTAGAAATATGTACTTTGCTAATAGTTCATAAGCTTTGTCCTTCGACTTTTAGACAATAAAGGCAAATTGTCCTCCTGGCCTCAGCGCGTCCTCTGCTACTTTTGCCAGAACTAAGTCAAGTCTAGCAATTATTTTGAAATACGTTATTATTATTTTTATAAAAAAAAGAAATGAGTATCTCTTATATCACACATAGTTTGGTTCAACGTTCAACGGGGAGATACGACGGCAATATTGGTGTCGATTTTGCTGATAACAATTTATTATTAAGGTTATACAAATTTATATTATTGTATATACCATGAAAATGTGTATTATCACTTGTTTCTGTCTAATCTAAGACGAAGTTAAACATTATTCTTTACCTATAGATAAAACCGTCTAAATAAAAGCAATGCAAGAAGTATTAGAAAGATATTCGTCTTTTCTGGCGTTGCTCACCAGTTTGACATCCGCATGTGGCCGAGAATCGTGAGTCGCGGTACTGGACACAAACAAAAAAGTTTTGTTGGATTTTTTTGTTTACCTGGCTAAGCACAAGTGTGACGTCGTCGCTGCGCAAGCGAGCTATCATCATCGACGCCACGGCGAGGATGAAGTCGCCGGCCATCGCCACCTGAAACCAACACACCACACAGTTAGATGGTGTTACGGATAACATAACCATTTTTTTATGCCAGATAGGTAAGTAAACATAAATGCTTTCACAAACACAGCCCCACACTAAGTACAATGATTTGCGTCGTGGATGCCGGAAAAATAACCAGCTTGCGTCTATTTCCCTGTCAGTTTATAGTAAATGGGTATCTTCAAGCATCATTTGGCTATATCGTTTATATTAAGTAATAGTAATATTGTAAACATTAGTATTTTTAGGGCGACTTATACAAAGTACATTTGTGGCACATGTAAGTATCTTGTTTTATCGCTAAACGATGCTTTCACTCTAATAGTTTTCAATGATGGGAAAGTGTTAAGCTAATCTTCCGCGAAGTTAATTAATTGATTTAGGTAAATGCGGCCATCATTCACATATTAAGATTTTAATTAACTACATTAAGAGTTAATTTCGCAAAAGCTATTAAGATAAAAGGGTGTACCGATCGCTGCCCGTAAAAGCGATATAATGTGCATAAAGATAATTAGATATAATATTAGTAGGGTCCGCCAAAGCCTTTCCTTCGCACCTCGTGTTTCGCCTCAATGCTAGGCACTTCAAGAGATATCTACTAGTCGAACGCTGAAACGAGAGCAAGAAACCTCCGCAGAGGCAAAACAAGTGTCAAACAGGACACTAGAGAGGAGAATGGGCTTCGAAGGTCACACGTTACTAACATGTCCACTGTCTTCCAACACATTACAACGTTTGTGCAGGCGGGCGTTGCACCCTACTTGCAACCTTAGCGTTAACGGAATTAACACTGCATATAGAACTGATGCTACTATGAATAAAAAAGGCTTGCGTTGCACCGTGCTCTCCTTGAGACATTTATGCCTTTGGTGAATTCAACCAAACATTAAGTAGTGGATCCGATATAAAGAATCAAACGTGCCATTAATTGTGCTAGGTATCGATGGCGCATTTCTCCGCACGGCAGGAATGTCGAGAAAGTTGTGATGCGGCGTTCGGCCGCATACTAATGCTGAAGCCGCGCGTTCCGTGCCGCGCCGCTTCCGACTTAGCCGCGGAGCCAATGGCGGGTTTACTAAGGTTTGTAATACAACTTTAACGTTTATATTTATAACATGTGACTGTGAATTGAATAGTGGTATAAATGAGTAATTGATAAAAATCCTCACTAGTTTGATACTCTCTTCGCAATTGGAATGTTTAATTAAATGTAATCTATCTAATTAATATTTCTTAGATCTGGCCAATGAGAATAACCAAACTCATGTAAGAGAGATCCTCTTACGATTTTTAAATCATGAACAAACCAAGGTCTTTAAAGCAGTTTAAATGCAATACATGTTATAATACATGTTTTTTCGTCTATTAATATTTTCACGGGTGTCTTTCGTTATTTTTTTCATAGTAAAGAAGCTAAGCACGAGCTCTCTGACTATTCGTCGGCGTAGGCGCACCAGCTCGGCCACGGCTCGCTGGGACCGCGTCCGGCCGCTCATTAGCTGGCTGGACACTCGTTAGCCTACATCCACCGACCGGATTTACGCACACACCTCACCGATATAAGGGTCACCGTGACGCCCGGTGAATTAGTCGAACCAGCCTACCCAGGCCCGTAATCAAAACGATTTCTATCGATTTCAATAATAATACAGTCGCCGCTGGGCATGTCAGGGTTTCGAATTTTTAATTTATTAGCTCATCATTGATGGTTACTAAATCATCTACGTTATTTTTATAAAATAGCAGTGACCCATAATCTTGACCTCAATGAAATACGTCGCATTAAAGAATCAGACCAGTCCTTGATATTTAAAAAATCTTGAAATTAATAATATGATGTGGTAAAACGTAACAGATTACGTATGCATTTTGAGCTAAAAACTTAAGATCTAGATTTGTGTTCCTGTCTATCGTATAAGTCATTAGCTTAGCCAACATAATTGTGAAGACGTGAAAGTGATCGGCCATCAGACGGTGACATAATGCGAATTTCCATAAAATACTATGTGCAAGGCATCCGCTCACGAGTCCGGTTTTATTTTGGTGACACAGAACTACATTTCAGAAGCATGCGCTAGTGATGAGATAACCGAAGCATGTCTGAGCTTTTGAATTTATTCAACTAGTTTCAAGAACGAGCTTACCTTCTCCAAATGCATTTTCTATATATGATATTGCAGATACGTATAGTTGTGTACTAAATACAAAAAAAAAGTTGATTATTTTCACAGCCTCTCACTAAGTACAATGACTAGAGTCGTGGGTGCCGGAAATATTCACATCACACACACAACCAGAGCCAAAAACACAAATTTCCCTAGTGGAGAAAACTTGTGTTCCCGCCGGCAATCAAACCCGATATTGCTTAGAAGGCGAACGCGCACCCAAATAAGACAATTTACGGGTTTACTTCACGTGTCATAAACAAAGTGTTTTTATGCAACTATTTTAAGTGTCCATTACAGTTCAGTGCTACCC
Source organism: Lomographa bimaculata (assembly GCA_948107665.1). Lineage (NCBI taxonomy): Eukaryota > Metazoa > Arthropoda > Insecta > Lepidoptera > Geometridae > Lomographa > Lomographa bimaculata. The sequence continues at coordinate 7,830,483 of OX403592.1, forward strand.
AGAGTTTTGAAATTATTTTTTATGCCCGATAGGTAAGCATTTTACCACAATCTCACCTGATGGAAAGAGATGATGCGGCCGAAGATGTAACATGCTTGCCTAGAAATCTGTACACTCTTGACTTAAATAATTAATTAATTCATAATAAATTTTACTTAAATAATTCAAAATCCTGCGCGGCAATGAACTGCGTTAATGATTTTAAGGTGATTGGGGATTGATGGACTGGCGAAGGTATGTAACTTTTTTAGGCAGATTCTGCAATACAAAAAAAAAAAGAAAATACAAAAGGTAGTAAAAAAAACAGGATTTTGACCTAAGTAACTTTGGGTAGCACTGAACTGCAACAGGCAAGCGCGCTGCTTACTATCGTGTTCGTCTCATCTCTCAATTACATAAAAAATGACCTTGACATTTCTCAAGCCTCTCCAAGAGAAACGGTTTGATTAGTACAATTTGAAAACCAGTGAAAAGCAACGGGATCAGCCGGGAACAGCGAGGCAGGTGCGCGTGTCGTGCTCGCTCCGTTGCGCAAAGCGGCGCACGCATTAGCACACTTTCCGCCCTCAACTAACCGGACTAAAAACGCATCCGTTACGTACGACCACCGCACACTCGCCGCATCGCACACAACTGTGCACCGCACTACTGATGCGATGCAACGCAATAACATGCCATGCCGGTTTTTTGCCGCGAAAGTGAAAAAATGGCGTTGTTGATTTTGTACAATTTTCCAAAACCTGTGATTCTTCGAGTGTTAATGTGTAATAATGGTGGAACATTAACCGTTAATACTTAGTAAACGTGCATACATTTAGGCAAATCATATTAAGTTGAAGAACATTATTTTCGCCTTCGCTCCAAACTCCAATAGATGTTCTAGTAAAGTTTCTACCACTTCACTAGGGCATGACTTGACTCTTTTACTCGACTTTTACTGGACTTCTGACTAGGACTTTCAATATGAAATACACTTAAAATAATATATTAAAACTTGACACTGACTAAATGTACAAGATTACGAAGCCAAAATTAAAAGAAGCAAAAACATGCCATGCCACCGATATCTGACATATGGTGCAACTCTACAACCGCATTAACCACTTTCGGTCACTGTACAAATTAAAGCGTATTTTATTTACACTTAAACTGATTTTCAACTTAGACATACATATTTTTAAAGCCTTCTTCAACTGATTGTTAACAAGCTATTATCGTATAAAATCTGTGTAAACATGTATGCTAACTATGATAAGAGTGAAAGGCTTTTACAAGAACGCGTCGAAAGTCCGTCCAACGTGAGCCACATGAATAATTTACCAGAAAAATCTCTACGATTTCACGCCGACTTAATTCCGAATGCGTATAGAGTTGATTTCTATTCTGTAATTCATTTACACCCATACATTGTAATGCAAGGTTGCACCTCCTGTGAATAATTAAATTTGCAAGTAATAATTGTTAAACTCAGCTGAACGAACAGAACCGCAGAATGTTTTAATACCTCTGATAAATGATGTTATTAACAATTTATAAAATTATTCGAAAAGTTAAGTTCCTCTTCAAGGTGGTTATGTGTCGTTAACCCGACAGAAGAGTGCATCGTATTGTAATCTGATTGAAATAAAAAAGACAGTTATTTTCATTCGTTAAAACTTCCGCTCAGCACTCGAATATGGATAAATACTTCCCCGGACTACCATGACGTGTATGGTCAAGGGAGTTCACTATGGAAACTGTGGCACGCGGAAGCGATGGGATGTATACTTGTATTGATAGTCATAATGGACGGCAGTAGACCTGCGAAACGGTAAAGGCCATCGAAGCGGATCGAAGAGTTGCGAAACATTCTGTGCTTTCGGGGATAACGAGTTGTGTTGCACAAGGTAGCCTTGACAATGATGTTAGGTGCAGGTGGCGGCAGCGGCGGACGGAAGGTGAATGTGGCGGGATGTGTGTCACGCGGCCGGCCTTGACTCCCCCCTCATCCCAAACCTGCCGTCGCGACACCGAAACTGCAGCATTCACTCTTAATAAATCAGACGAATTATGTTTTTATAAAATAAGTGCGAACTGCACGAGGACTTAGCATTCGAGACTACGGCCACCAAAATTCAGTACAATACCGAGTCATCAAGAACGCCATGGGCATGGAAACAGGTTCTAAAAGAAAGTAGCCTCCGGAATGTCTATGACTCAGAATATCAAAATTGGTAATGTTGTCGTGTGTAACGCTAGAGTGTCGCTTCAACTAGAAAATAACAGGTACTAACATTGTAATAATCTCCCATGTATATAGATGCAAATTCCTAGTATATCTTTATTTATGGCGCTTTATATTCTACGTACTTATCAAGCATGAGATCAATCAATGTGATACAGGTTGAAATTACTTGATCGGGGTATTTCGTATCGAGTGAGCGGAAGGTCCGATGGATTGCAAAACTGTCGGGTATCTAGTGGCGATTAGTAGTCGTCACGTGGACATCGTTTCAACATACTTGCCTGGATGGAGGTGGCACTCATACCGATAAAAATCCGGTTTTGGTAATAATGCCCGGCTGTGTAACCTCTGATTCCGATGAATCAATTACGTCGTGGACACGCGGTCACGCCATTTGCAGCTATTGACAATTTGGTGGGGATCGACAGTGATCAAAGCATCAGTTTTGATGTCCAAATCAGTCTGTGACAACTCGACATAGCAAACAAACTACTAACTCAAAAACATAGTATCTAAATTGTTATGAACAATACACAAAATTACGATGGAAGGGCGCTGTGGCGTAGGAATAGATGGCCAAATGCTTGCCTATTTAGCATAAAAAGATATATACATATTAATATATGTGTTCTGTGCTACTTCAATAAGAACAGGTCACGTTAACTTACCACTTATAAATTTAGAGATGGTTGGATGGAGAAGTTCTATAGAAAAGATAATGTAGTCCAGATTGTACATAGATTATTCCGAAGTTTTTGAGTATTTGAAAATATAAATTAATATAGTCTTAGATAGCAACAGCAGAAACAAAAGCTTTGTTTGGTCATTTGATTTATGAATCGTATTCATTGTATACGTAAATGCGTACGTGTAAATCTCCTTTTTTTTATTATTATGTTTAATGAACCAGACAGATACACATGTAAAAATATTTGAACAGAAGATGTAACAATCTCTACGAATTATTTGATAAAATTCGTGATGTTCACACCATCACAACACTAACGACAAGGCAAAGATTATTCGCGACCTTGACATGACAGCTCAAGGTTGTTGATACAAGTGCCACTACGTATTGCCATAATAAATATGTTAATAAAACAATATTACATAACACATTTCTTCGACAAATTTGTAGTCTACGAAAAATCTGTTTCAAAATCGTGTCACAGCATATTTTTAACATCGATTCATTTAAATCACCGCCGCGATCATTACTGTTTTAAGCAATCAGTCAATAATTGAGTTAATAATCATTAATAATCAACACCCGCCTGTATCCCGAGGCATCGTTGTAGCCAAATTCCTTACATCCTCGTATAATTTGAAGTGACATTGTGAAACAAAAATTTACATTACGAGGTCGCTTTTTGTCCTACGAGTAAGATTAACACTCTGTAAAGAAGGTGAATTTTATAACTACCTATCTAAATGTATAGGGCTCCGATTCCTAAGGTATTTCGTATTCTCATGCAATTTGGGCGAAGTCGCGAGTAGAAGCTAGTATGAAATAAAATTGATGAACTTTAATTATAATTTTATTATCCTATGGTATTCATATTAAAATTTTGGGAGATTTATCGATAGCTTAATTTACACGGGTAACTGCGTAACTGTAACCTTAATCTGAATGGTTTAAATAATTTATTCAAATTTTAATTAATTTTTTAAGTCTATTAATAAGGTCGCGCCTTAGCCCCGAGTGATCGTGTGTCCGACCCATATCCCCCACCACCCGCAGAATACAGTTAACCGAGACCAGTTTTTACTACACACTGATTTTAAGGCACCTGTTCCATTGTAGACGATTAGCGATATTGGAATCGTGCATCATTGAGACTTAAACTGAAAGTTACATCAATAAAAATAATTACCTTTATCATTTTAATCTTTAAAATTTGGCACTGAGATAGAAATGTATTGATGAAGATATTATTCCTGATTTAATATCATAACAGGGAATATGCATATTTCATTATATGCTTTTAATTGATTGTAATTTTTTTTTTTTTTTATTCGTGATAGGCAAACTTTTGACCACTATCTCACCTGATGGTAAGCGACGATGTGGTCGACGATGGAGCAAGTTTGCCTAGAAGATACCTATTCACTCGTGACTTGAAGACTCCCATATTGTACTCATCAGGAAACACCGACTCGGGTAAGGAGTTCCATTCCTTTGCGGTTCGCACAATGAATGTGGAGGCAAAACGCTTAGTGCGCATTTGTGGAATGTCCACCATATAACGGTGTCGCTTAGCAGTTTGTCTACTTGTCCGATGATAGAACGGGGATGGGGGAACTAGATCGTACAGTTCCTTAGCACACTCTCCGAAATGTATCCGATAAAAAACCGAGAGACTGGCTACCATGCGGCGATGACCCAAGCTCTGAAGCTTTGAATCAGAAACATTACCGGTAGAATAAAAAAGAATGTTGTAGCATTCTTTTTTATTCTACGATGATATATTCGAAGATACATCAAATATTGCTAGCTTGCCTTTCAGGCATAAAAAGAAACCATTCATAAAAACATTACATTTCATATAACAATAAACATTTAATAAACATTTAGTATCGGGTCATTTTAAACGCGGCCATTTTGATTCTCGTCCTGTATTTAAATGTCATGCATATTTTTCTCCATTACGCGAGCAACACCGTGTGGCACAGTTGTTTATAGCTTTTTATAGTTCGCCGCTGACCGCTAACAGTAAGACAAGCACCTTAAATACACTCCCGCGCTAGGTCAGACGAAAGTGTTGGTCGGATTTTGCTTTCGTCGGAATATTCGGTCATCGGATGACGAGCCAATAGAAAGTAATAGTTAATCGGGTTTCATTAATTCGCTAACACGTAAGGATTATAGTATAGCAGTAGAGTACAATTATAGTCTCATGGCATATAGAGATTGAGACATAAAGTCGTCTACAAACAGTTGGCATAGAAAACGTCACTTCGAAGGTACATAATATAAATTTCAATATTTTACAAGGATGTTTAAGTAACAAACATATGTCTCTGACGTTGTTATACATTTACTACAGGAATGTTAGCACTCGATCAATAAATATTAATGTTGTTTGACTATTAAAACTGCAGTTAACTAGTAGATTCTAATCGAATTATAGCGTGATGAAATGCTTATTGTAAGTACCTTTGAGTTCCTATATTAAGTTGCAGAAGATTAATCAGGTCGATTTGAACTGCCCTTTGGTACACACGGTGGCGCATCGGCCTTATAAATTGGATATCGGGTTCCATTCCCAGTGACAACACAAGCTTTCCTTCCAAACGAAATTTCGAGTTTCTAGTTCTGGAGATTGGGTGTGTGATGTGAATGCTACAAGTCTTCGAACTTAGTGTTTGTTAGTGTGAATGCATCTGTCTGTGAATTTATCTACATAGTTGCAAGATATCAAATGTATAGGAAAATGTTTTATCTGGCGCGCATTGTACATAATGTAGTACAAAAGACATCAACGATCACCTCACGTAATTTAATTTTGTTAAATCGAATGACAGAAAGCTCCTTTAATGTTTTTTACTTACCATCAGCTGAGATAGTGGTCCAACGCTAGCCTTTCACAGATTAAAAAATGTCCCTAGTTTTAAAGTTATAACGGGCTAGATAAAATCTTAAAATAACCGTAATATAATATCACTTAGTGTGTGTGATTTACTTCACTAATCAGTGTAACATATATTTAACTTTCATTGATCGAGCGAAGCGAGATCTCTAATTTGACTTGGGTCATTTAGCACTTTGTCCGTCCGTCCGTCTGTCAGAGGCATCTAGCGTCTAAACCATATAAGCAAATGACTTCAAATACTCATAGAATATGTAAAACTACGGCCCAAAGCCAGAAATGACATTTAAAATTATATAAATGAAAATATTAAAGGGGCTCCCATACAGTCATGTAAGTGGGGAGCAACATTTTTTTTTATCTTTTTGGGGTATCGTTGAAAAGGACTTGACAAGTAGATTACGAAACCGGATTTAAAAAATCTAAGTTGGTAAATAACGACTTGGTAGGCCACCAAAGTCACTGATTTTAGATCTATTTTGTCCCTGGGCCTATCTCTAAAACGGTTTCACAATGAACGCTGAAAAAAATGCGTTTCTACCGGAAGTCAAACCCTGCACCCCGAGGTTAACATATACTTCGGTAAGAGTATAATGACATGCAAAGTCAGCTGGCAGTAACAGTTCATCAATACCACTCTCACGAGAATAAATATGCTTGAGAGCACTGGCTCTCAAGCCTATATGGGGGACTGCCCCCATCAAGGCCTTGTGCGCTTACCAACCACATCTTAACTTACCAAAAGGTTACTCTAAACGTATGCGAGACATATACCAAACAATACATTGCATGGCAATAAAAACAATTGGGGCTGATGATTTGCAATACGCTCTAATATAAACATGCTCCGAAAGCAAGAATTTTATATAAGCAAAACTAGTATATTATGTGCATTGTTATTGTATAATACTAGATTCGTAGCTCGAATAAAACGTATTTATGTTCACTTTATGGCCTTTAGTACATTTTAATTATAACTTTACAAAAATTTTGTGTGAATACGTAGTTATTGTAAGGTTAATACTGTTTAAAGAAATAAACAAAGATGCGTTGGTTTGTATGAAGATAGATTACAGTTTTACGAAATGCTTATTTCGTAACTCCTCTAGATATAATGCTTTTTTTGTTGAAGTGTCACGATCACGACTGACTGAGAAGATAATGTAAGTCAATTGGATAAAGCGATCAGTAAATAATAGGTTAGGTAATAAAAATACCGCAGTTTTTGTACGATAAAAACGATCTCACTTAATTCGCGGGAATCGGATAAAAGGATCTGCCTTTGAGTACAAGTTCGATTTTCAGGGCTAATGCAGCACAGTTAACTCACAGTTTTAAAACGCACGAAAATAAAATCGTTTGCTGGGCGAAGGACTTCTTTTTTCCATGTTTATCAATGTAGGGCAATTTCCATCTAGTTCTTTTTTTAAAGTGTTCGTGTAAGCCCTAGTGCGGGGACCGTTAGTAACAATTGTGTGTTTATTTGGAGATTAAACTATTTTGTTTTTTTATATCGTTACGACGCCCTTTTTTTAGGACAACTTTTACGCCTTTTCCGTCATTTGCTACCAATTTGTTAAGATATAATTATAGTGTTGCTGTATAGTATAGAGAAAGACGAAAATTAGAGCTTTAAAATAAAAATGATGAGCCATTTAACGTGCTCCGTATGTGTTAGATAATGTTTTATTAAGAAGCTGGCGATTAAAAAAAAGAATACACAAAACAAAATTACTTCCCCACAGAGGTTCTTGGTGTACTCTTCTCTAGTGGGTGAAACTTGTCCTTTTTTCAAACTAATGTTTATAGCGTATTTCATATTAACCATCTTTGATACTAAATAAAGTGTTAATAATTGCTAAATAGTTTTACTATTCTTTATAAGATTTTATTGACGAAAATATTCATTTTTATTCTTAATCGATGAATTTATTTTTAACTCAGACTTTATAAATAACTACGAGTATGTAACAAAGTTCATTAAAATTAACTTTTATCACACGCGTTCAGTGACCGATGATCGAACACCTGCATCCGTATCGGTAGATAGACGACCGGTGAAAGCTACCGCCACATGGCACCGCTCTCGCGCGTCCTTCGTTACCTTGCTATCAATGCTGAATGTCATGAGGTATATTAACTTGGATATAATGTTCGTTTGAAACGAGGAATCTCTGTAACCACTGAAAGAATTAGGACGAGATAAGATTTGAATATAGAAACTAAATAGCATTCGATTTATTTTTGGCCTACGTAAATACGATCATGTTTCTCAGTTTCGTTCTAAACTCAAGTGGCTTCCAATACGCCTTCGCCGGAATACTCATATACTATCCCTTCTTTACAATATTCTATTTAATCCTTCGTCCCCGCGTTATCTCAAGGAGCGTTTTTCGTTCCTCAACTACGGTCTAAGGTCTTCTGAAAATCTCTCTCTTAAAATGCCTTCACACTGTACTACTTTTTACGACCATTCCTTTACAGTACAGGCTATTCGCTTGTGGAACTCTCTTCTTGTTCCAATAAGACGTGCTCAGACTGTTCATGCATTTAAAATTAAATTAAAAAATTTCTTTCTCACCCAATAACTTTTCTGTGTCATACTGTTCTCCTACTTATATTTCATAATATGATTCAAGCTGTAACAAATATCCTTACTTTATTATAATATGTTGTATATATATGTATTTATATTATAAACATATGTATTCATAAGTATTGCCTTATAGAATTTATTTAGTTCAAGTATGTATATACCTTACTTTATATTTATATATATATATATTTTTTCCTAAACTTGTATTTACACCCCCGTTTCACCGAATTATTTATAGTCTTCTCTATCTAAAGGTTGTCTGGAAGAGATCGCTTTTAGCGATAAGACCGCCGATTGTACACTATAATTTAAGTTTTCTTATTTTGAGTGATTTATGTAAGGTGTGACAATAAAGCGTTATCTATCTATCTATCTAAATAGAGCGGCTATATAATTATTATATCGCTTATATTACGACTTCTTCCGAATCAATAGGCATCGAAGTCACAGCCTACAGTGCTAGTATATAATATTTGAAATGCCATGCCCGTTGGCTTAGTTAGGTGCGAGTTCACTTTCTAAGCATCAGCTATCGGGTTTAATTCCTTATGAAAACGCAAGTTTTCTCCCCAAGGCAAATGTATGTTTCTAGTTCTGGGTGTATTTATGTGTGTGATGTTTTCGGCACAAAAGAAACAAGCCAACTTCGTGTAAGGTTTAAAAAAAATACAAATTTTGTATGTAATTTCGAATACCTTAAGTCAGAACTATTTAAAACTTACTCCCAAGAAAGCTCAAATTAGGCTGGGCGCACTCGCACGCTGTGGGAGAATGAGAAGGAAACAATGGCTGACATTAATAATAATCGATTGTTTTTTAACAGGATTCGGTTGCGTCTTTGGAACACATCGACCCAATGCCACAACGACTAGGCCATTCGAGGTTCCACTCACTGAACAAAATTCATCATATGCGCCTTAACGGGGTCATGATGCCATAGGTTTTGATCATATTTATACTAGTTATACGAGTCATGATGACGCGGCGAATACCTATGTACAACAATAATCACACCACTATGCTATGTATCAGCAGACCGTTAACAAATTAATCACATATTATTCTCAAGCCATAAGATTTTCATACGATATTAATATTAAAGCCAATCTTAATTTAAATTTATTGAACTGTAGATTGCATATATTTATTGATATAATTATGTATAGCTAATAACAATTACGAGTGGCAGTACAGCAAAAGTTGCGTAACTGCTAATTTTTAATGCATGATGATAACCGAAACCAAAAGGTGCGGTCTGATAGACAGCAAGCGAGGTGTTGCGTCAACGGTCCAACGTAGGTGACACGTTAAAAACCTACACGACGGCGACCGATAAAAACACTCCATTTAAATGCGATTCACCAGCTTCTCACGACATTTTTATACGCAATGTCACATATTCATTTTGCCGTCAGATAACCCACGGACAAAAGCATTATATTATTTTTTTTACGAATTCTGCTCGCGTACGCTCCTCATTTAACTCACTATGCCATAGCAGAGCGCGGACGGAGAACAATAAGGCCCGCGACATATTCTGAACAATGGTCGCAGAATACGATACGAATCTGCAATTCGTCGGTGACGTATGAACGACATCGCTGTCTATTGTAGCGCGACACATTCTTCAAGAATATTCAAATTCGCTTTACGGACAAATGCGCAAGTACGGTCGACGACCCGTCTATAAACACATCACACTAACTAAATATATTTATATTACTAGCAATGCCTCTTGGCTTCGCCCGCGTTTCTTGTTGAATCGATATAATAATCGTGTAGCTTATGTGTTAATCCAGGGTATGAGCTAGCTAGGTTAATTAAAAATGTTAACCAAATCTATTCAGCCGTTGCGGTGCGTAAAGAGAGGATAGAAACCATTAGTGTATTTAAACTGTCACCTGTATTGGTATATTACAGGTGACAGCTATAAACGTCACAAAAAATAAGAGTACAAAAACGCGTATTTATATTTCTGGTTTGAAGCAACTTGATTTGTTCAACTTAAATCAAATGACAGGTTTTGGAGATATTACGCATTGCAAACGACAAACTAAAACACATTTTTAATTTTGGTATAATTATATAATGTTACCTAATAATCTCTAAGCGTCCGGTTATTATTCTTCTTTGCAAACCAGCTTTATATTCTCTGTGTGAATATTCAAACTATTCAAATTAACTGGTTTATCACCGAATTTGAGCACGTAACAAAAAAAGTAAATAAATCCACATCCGTGCTCGGCAACATGGTCGTAAATGAGCTAAAATACAAACAGACGCGCCCTTGTTACCATATACCATATTTGCACAAAATGTATGGACAAACATATACACATGATAGGCGTAGACAGTACTAACTAAATCAACAATTGGATGTTTGGATTACATAACTTAAATACCGGTTACTGGGTCTAAAATACTCTGTTGGAATTTTGTTAACATCCGGAAAAAATCTGATTTTGCAAATGGAAGTGTTTGTTATGACGTATGTTAGTAACAGCTAACATATAAGAGGCTCAATAGTCCAATGGGTTAGTTATCGTACAAACAGAATAAAGTAAATAAATACAAAGTGCTGATAATGTAAATAAACAGCAGTAAGTTTATGATTCTGATTAAAGACACCGTTAAAACAGGCATGCTGGGAATACTTATATGTTATCCTGATATCTAAGGTTTATATACCGTTTATCAGACTCAAATATATACTTAATAATATGAATAAAAAAAACTGCTGTTTAAGAGAATCAACACCAGTCATTTTCGTAAAAGTAACGTGCCAATGTTGCCATCATTATATCCCTATGTTTACTTCCCCCCACCAAATAAAAAAAGCTGGCTTAGTCATAAAATTGATAACTTTATATGTCGGATATACCCAATATTATTAGTTTAATATTAACAAATGTATGGCGGCTTATTTCAGATATATAATACATAACAAATTTCCAGATATAATATACAAAACGACATCTATTATTCCCCATTCTATCATCGAACAAGCAGACAAACTACTAATCGACACTGGTATCAAATGCGAACAAAGCGTTTTGCTTCTACATTTATTTTGCGAGCCGCAAAGGAATGGAACAACTTACCTGAGTCAGTATTTCCTAATAGGTACAATATTGGAGTCATCAAGGCGCGAGCGATAGGTATCTTCTAGGCAAATGTGCTCCATAATCGACCACATCATCGCTTACGATCAGGTGAGATAGTGGTCAATCACGCTTGACAATAATGAATAAAAAAATATAAAGGTAGTGCAACCTAACCACAAGTAAATACTCTTTCTACGAAGAGTAAGAAAAACGATTAAGTGCGCTTTATGTCCTACTGAAAAATGTAATCACGTGCATATCCACGATATCTGATCCAATAATCCCAAAATGACATAGATATAACAAAATAAAAGCCTATGCGTGGCTTTTAAAAACAAAGGATCACCATAACGTGTTTTTAAACGTTATTTTAACACAATGAGACAGATGGTTATTTGCATCATGATAAAAAAATTACAGGAGACCTATTGTATATTCACAGAACGTTTCACAGTGAAGATCACATCGTCGCCGGAACATGTAATCGCAGGACATGAGCATTTTATTTGTGAAGGACGGACGAAAACGCAGAACGCCTACAAGTTGATTTAATAAGGTAATAAACGACGTATTGATGCAACACGGCGTAGTATCTAAGAAGCGGTGGTAACACAAATAGGCTTAGACTCTTTGTCCTACTTGCATATATATTCCAGACATATGCTTCCTTTGTTCGGACGCAAAATAAATTATATTATTTTATTTGATTCGATTTTAGTAACATTTAGAACGAATTAATGAATTGAAATCGAAAGTCTCTCACAATATTGGTCGTAGCGATGTGACAATGCTTACGAAAATCGCCTTGACCAAAATTATAGCCATAATAGGTTTAACAAATATATTCTTAAAGAGGGAAATATTACACAATGATCGTGTTTCAAACGTCATTCGACGTGCGAGCTTGTGTTTACATATTACAGAATCCCAATATTATATTATGCTATTTCATGGTAATGATTTGAAAATGAAATCTGAATTTATGATCATCACAGAAAAAAATTAAGATGGATGGGATATAATTAAATAAAACAGACATGTAAAATCGATTTCAATAGGACATGAGTCAATCTTGATTAAAGTTTAATATATCAACTTCGTCGTACAAAAGTGTGAGAAGTGAACCATACTAGCCAGCGCGGCAGCGTGTCGAAAATAGAATCGAGCCGGTATCAATATTATTAAAGTGATGAGGCCGGCAGGCACTTTCACCGAGGGTCGTCCGGCTTTCGGCCAGCCAGGTATGTGAGGCGCGTCTGACGTCGACATGTCCAAAGGCCACTCTCTGCCATGTCCGACTCCACCTCTCACTCGAACACGAGGAAAAAGAAAGGAAAAGATATTCTAATACGTATATCGTTATCGATATTACACTCGAGTCGCGCTGCCCCGTCTCCGCGAGCCGAGTCGCGCTCCAATTCCCACAGAGACGTTTTTTATTAATAAAATAAAGCAGCTATCTTGTGTTATTTATTTTCTAAAATGTAATCTAGGTCTAATTTAACACATGCTTTAATTAAAAAGTGGTACTAATTATAAAATCTAACAAAATGTATACATATTTGTTGAATTAGGATTAAAATTATAAGTTAACCCTGGTTAAGTCTAAAAGTACAATATCTTTGTAATTAATATGGATTAATATTATTTAATTTCAACACCAAGGTCAATGCGAAACCAGCTTTCTATGGAAGTTTAAAAACGAAAACTGAGTAGAGCGAGCGTAGCCTTACGAAGTTCAATATTTGTACAACAAATGGGTAAATAATGTGTACCGGCTTGGACTAAAACTAATATTGCTAAAGCCAACACTATTTTGTAGTATTTTTGGGTAGCTCTTTTGTCCGGGTATTATTAAAAATTGCATTCCTTTAAATTAATGATAACGGATATAAAGCAAAAGATAATGTAGAAAGTTTAGCTTCAAAGATTAAGTACACGAGCGAGAGTAGGTACCTACAACCGAAGTATGAAAGACTTGAATGAACTGCGTTATGAGCTGAATGCTGAGAATCGTGATCTTAACCCAGATATTGTGACCGCAACCAGCACAATAGGTACGATGTGAAACGCTACACTACACTTTGATATAATTTACTTTTGTTTTTTATTTCCAACTAACTGGGCTACGTTTTGTTAAAGTTAGACGTGAAGTGGATTTAAAATTGAAGCTTATTTGATGGTCTGAACATATTATTTTTTTTTTTGCTGCTCTACTTGATTTGTGTATGGTTTTCGTGTCTAGAAGTTTGTGAGTTGATCTTTTATTATATTTTTCTGTAAAGATTTTTGATAATCTAGTTTTTTTGTTAAATGTATCAACTTCTGGAACCAATTCACCAGTTCTGATGATAGAGCCGAAAGGTGGTCAAGGGAATTGTACGTTCAATTATAAATCTTTGAGATAACATTACTTAGTAAATACGTTTCTACGTTTATATAGGGAATTTAAATGTTGAATTAAAAATATTATTTCAAATTTAATACCAATTAGTATCTAATAAATTAGAATTATACCTAGACTTTAATGAAATTATGTGCTTATCAGTGAATTTAAACAAGCAGATTAATTCATCCATTTATTCATCTGTTATGTACCCATTGTATCGCGACTATTCGACAAGCCTGTACGTACTTCGGCATACGTATTCGGAGATCTTCCATACCTTTATTTAATCGCTGATTTATAGGCTATAGTCACACCCGCAATAAAAACGACAATGGTTAAGTGAGAATCATACTAGCGGGTTACGGGTTCAGTAGTAAATTGTATAATAGTGCTCGGCGTCGCGCTCGCAGCAGATCTCCTATAACATAGCGGAACGAACTTTACTTTACGAACTTTACTTTACTTGCTCTTAGTGAATATTGGTTTATTGTTATAAACCGTGACCACAATGCCGCCAAATGTCACGCGAAACATTAACACAGTGACGAAATGTTATGATATACCTAGCTTAAGAGAATATTGTATTAGTGCCAATTAGTGTTATGAGTTTTACTTGAAAAATGATGGAAAATAAAGCGCGGCCGAGTTCCTTGTAGGTTCTTCTCGAGATGGCAGTAATTTTGCGAATCTGGTATTTAGTCATTAATTTTCATGAGTAAGTACTTTTTTAAGGCCCATGTGAATAAACATTTTTGATTTAGATGTGGAAGTCGTTATCTAACACTGATAAATGATCGATTTTGAAGATTTACCTATTTAATATTACTATATATCTTGCCCCAATCAAGTTTTATAATAAAACGATTTTTATTTTATCGACTGAGAAAACAGACAATTTAGATTTCCATGACTCACATGACGAAAGACTCACGCATAAATGTTAGCTTGAAAAGAGTCATTGTAACGTTTATAGGTCAGGTTTTTTTTCATAAGTCAGGTTCAATATTACAACTTTCGTCCAGTATATTCCGCCATTTTTTCTTTTGGTTAACAATCTATGATAAAAAATTAGACAAGCAAAAGTATTAAAACAGATAAAATTAACGTTGTAACATATAAATTGTATGTTCTCGTTTCCAGCCCAAAGCCAAATAACCCTAAATAAGGCTACCATAGCAACACATGCGTGATGCGATGACAGGTGAAGCCACTCCTTAGTCAAATGG
This sequence comes from Lomographa bimaculata, assembly GCA_948107665.1. Lineage (NCBI taxonomy): Eukaryota > Metazoa > Arthropoda > Insecta > Lepidoptera > Geometridae > Lomographa > Lomographa bimaculata. The sequence goes on from OX403592.1 coordinate 7,845,612, forward strand.
CACATTTACTCTTTCGTGTTCGTGATTGGGCGACGCTGCATTCATATTAATAGATTGATTTAGATTATCTCGATATGGCATGACGTGCCAAATAATTGACTAGCATTATAATCGCACAATGCGTCTCCATACAAACGAGCACGAAACACGATTATCTTTAAGCTGTTATGTCACTCTCTATCGTTTAAGTTTCTTTTCTTATCGATGGTCAAACGATATTGTGAAGTTAGTACGACGAACAATAATGGGAGCGATAAAGATCACAAAAATGTCGCGTATACTAAAAAAACAGCAGTGAGTCTTTATAAGCGGATAAATATGTTTATTGATGTTTAAATATCTACTCGTAGATTGATAGTAACATCAGAAACATACTACAGAGAGATAAAAAATTTGGAACTAGGGCTAGACAATAAGCTTAACATAAGTTTTTACCAAGTTCTACAGTTAAAGTATTATTATTCTTCATGTCTCTGTAGGTACCTAAAGATGTGAGTATGTTATCCTGTATATATTTTGACTTGTCCCAAGCAACAAGATAAAATCTAATAAACTGATCGCTGAATCTTGTCAGACTTTAGCAAGAGTTGACGTTTGACCTTGAATCGTAAATTCATCTAAACTGCAAGTTAATTTATAACCATGTTTTCCGAAGATGTGTTATGCCTTGTCTTGTCCCATTACAGCGCTGATTTGTTACTAACGTACCAACGAACTTCGCATATATTACCCCCAGCTCATTTAAATAAATACATAATACCTTAATGGAAGATATTTAAATATTCGCAACGCGTCTGGAATTTCCTGATGAACGTTTTAATTTTTCATCTCTGGTCACATACAAATTGGTGACCGCCATGGTATGTAGGTTAACGTTTAGGTATTTGGTTAACTATAATGTGGGTCTCGGTCTGGCAATAATACACATGAAAATCATTTAACTTAAATCGAATAATAAAGTTTACGTACTTACGTTGGGAGTAAACCGCTGCGTGCACGATAGTTGAGACAGTATTATTGATTTAACTATATCAGTTACTAGCCGTGCCCAGCGGCTTCGCCCGCTTTTCTCAAGTTAAAAAGTAGCCTATGTGTTAATCCTACATATAAGCTATGTATATTCCAAATTACATCCAAATTCGTTCAGCCGTTAAAGCGTGAAGAGATAACAAACATACATTTACACACAAACTTTCGGAGTTATAATGTTAGAAGGATAATGGGTTTATTCAGCAAAAAAATTCTTGAAAATAATATAACACATACACTGATTTAGGTAACTGTAATAGTAATACTTTAAATATATCACATGACTCAAAAATTAAAGAGTAAAATAGAGAAAGAAAATGGAATTCATGGAACTTAAATCTATAACAGTAAAAAACAAGATGCTATTAGTTTAGGTAAGCCCTATAGTATTATATATTTATAAGCAATGCCAGAGTTTATATTATAACGTCGGAATTCCTATGGGAGCGAAAGTTCATACTGACTGTTCCTACTGACTGCGCCATATCGAAGAACTTTTACAAACAAAAAAAAAGAAAGTAGTGGAAAAAAGGAGTACAACCCAAAGAGTTCATATAGCACGTAATGTGAAGGTCTACATAATATAAGCGAATACAAATTAAAATATTCAGTTTGTTATATATTATAGTATTTTTATTTATTGCTACAGATTTTGTTAGATTTCGTGTTCTTCTCAGTCCTTGATAATAAAACATCAATATTCATTTAAACACAAATTTAATTATCCAAAGCGGATATGCTTACGAATTTATTGTGTTTTTTAATATATACGACTAAAATCACAATTATTTGTTCATACAGCCGTATATGTCCATAAAAATAAAAAAGCAACGAAGAGTAAAATTTAAAAATAAAGAAAATATGAAAAGTGTTGAAAATTGAGAAACAGTTATTGTAAACACAAACTGTTTTTCCTCGATTAGTTACTTTCAAACACACGGGTGAAAGATAAAAATAAATATCTAATAATTCGTGTATCTCTAACGAAGGGCTTACAATAACATATATTATTCATTATATTTTTCTGACCGATTCTTTGATATTAATTAAGTCAATCGCTATTATGACGTGTTAGTATATGGAAAAATTTGCAAAAACGGGTTGTATTTATATAAATATAGTAGTCATTAATATTCATTCACCATAGAACCTCTTATCTTTCACGGAAGGTTTACCAAAACATATCTACATAAGATCCAGTTATCGATGTTAATTAGGACGATCGCAATAATATAGCGTGTTACTTATAGGACAAGTTCGTAAAAACTGGTACAAAAATAGAACCACGTTTCTGTAACGAAGGGTTTACGACAACGCCATACATAATAATAATATTATGATGCGGATATTGAAGTCAATGCAGCCAGTTGACCGGTGTTACAGCGTGTTACCAAATAAAAAAAGGTGTAATAACCATCACAAACTTTCCACATTACTGTTATTGTTGTTAAAGGAATTTGTATCATGTATGCATCGTGCTCGCTTAGACATCGATCAAGCGATCCCATTTCATTGGATCAGTTGATCCCGCAATCATTAATTGCATAAAAAAATCGACTCAAAAATAAAAATGTTTATAACGTTAATCCCGTATTTAGTCTTGCCGGCGATCATCGAGTCACCGTGATGGCAGCGCAACTGTAGGATGACGCGAGGAAGTTTGACAGTTCAAAAACTGAATAAAGCGGAAAATAATTGAAACGCAAGCGAAGCTAAAAAAAAACCGACTTCATCGCTTATATTTCGGTTATGGCTCGACCGATTTCAATAAAACATTATATAGTATACCTCTGAAGTATACTCAACAAAAAAAAACCATCCAAATAGATCCATAATTGGCGGAAATATGGCATAACATACATACAAAAAAAAACATACAGTCGAATTGAGAACCTCCTTTTTTGAAGTCTGTTGAAAAATAAAAGACGCTAAGCATTTCCAGGAGAATATACTGCTATTTTTCAATAGTTACAAGAAGATAGGGATATTATCGAGTAAGTTCTATATTTATTCTTTAAAACAAATAAATAAATATTATATTAAAATTCTACATAGAATCCCATATCTCTAAGGATTTTTTACACCTACATACATAAGGTCCAGTCATCGATGGCATAAGCTGATTGGTATCCATAAATAAAGCTTAATTCGTATGCTGCGATGAAACATACGTGTGACTGATACGAGATGTTTCCACTATTAGTACTACAGGTGTAAAGTTTTTTAGAAACGCTTCTTGAGAGCAAATGAGTTAAACGCGTATAAAAATATTGATGCACGTATCTGTAATAATGACTGTAATACTTATTCTTAAGGACATTATATATAACATCAAAGGATTCATAGTCTTGTGAGCATTTCGTTCTTTATTTAAATTTAATAGTCGTGTACTTAAAAATGGTTTTCTATTTGGAACTTCGAAAATTACAAAGTTCTACTCTATTGAGGGATGAATTTTCAACATGTATTGTATAAGGCTGTGCCTTCTGTCAGTATAAAAGTTGTATTTAGTGGATGTTTTAATACAGTAACATAGCTTTGTACGAACATCAAGATTTCAGGGAACGAGTAACTTAAACGCTAAAAAACTATATATACTTTATAAGAGCCATAAGCGAGGGTTTACCATCGGTATCATTACAATATGTAATAACCGTAACACCTGTTTGTTACATCATTTTTCAACACATCTGTAAGAAAACTTAAGTCATTGTGTAACTCTTAGATGTTTCCTCAAAGCAACATCGAACATAGCTCCACTGATCATATATCTATCTCTGGATTTTAGCGAGAAAATACAACTAAACTAGATATCGCATGGAGTTCATCCATAATCTATTCCACTTGAACTAGGCCTCATTCAGATAGGCAATGCATAAACACTAACAAAAATCTTAACGCAATATCTTCAAACACGATACCGCGCGTTTATGTAAACAATGCAACACGAAAATCCTTGCTAAATTATCAACTTTATAAAACAAAAGAACAGGCTTTGCGCAAAAGTTTTGAAGTATACAATTTGAGGCTAATTACCACATATTTTCATCTAATTTAAGTATTTAAAAATAAATTGTTTCAAGTGTATGTTTTTATCGAAAAACGCAAGCGCTTAAACGGTCGTCGTTGGTAACTATGTGTCCCATTCGACATCACTTAGAGCTATGAGTCATTTAAGAATAAACACTCGTATAAATATTTTAAACAGAAAACATAAGTCCACGAGAACCGTAAAATAAACTTTCAAGCGATGTTTACTGCCCTCGACAATATATTTCCCGATTATATACTTTACTAAAATATATAACACTGCCTAGCGTTCATTACGCTTGAATTAGCTTCGGGGTAAATAGAGCATGCTTCATACATCGAGGATGATTTTAGCCGTTATTGACTTTCGCAAAATAATTGCCTACAATATTTTGAAATCTAATATAAAATAAAATACGCCTAGGTAGTGCACAGAAAATTCTCGCTAGTAGCTGTCAAAAACTTTAACCATAAATTATTTAATTCATAGTAAAGTATTTTGTATATGGGACCAGTTACCTACATCCACCAAGGGAATACTGTATATCAATTCAGAGATCTCGAAGACATACCAAATCTCACCTCCCTTTTTAGAAAACGAACTCTTACCTTTTTGTGGTTCCAGAGGACGTTGACTGAGGGTTTGCCGCGGCGGAAGTCGCTCTGGTCGATGACGTCATCGTGTATCAAGGAAGCCGAGTGGATCATTTCGCTGATCATCGCCACCTGCCGCTGTGATGGCAGCAGTGCACTAGGTAAAAAACAAATAATTTTATAGATTGTTTATGTGTAGCAAATATATATATGTACATATTATTTTTACGTAGACAGCTCCGGTGTAAAGAATTTTTTAGCTGTTCTAGGGCACCTGACTGGGCACCATAGCGACTGCCGTATTTGGACTAACAACTGAGATCCTCATGCATTTTATCTCACCTTATGTCAAATGAGGTTGGAATTATTTATGAGCTAGTAACTCCTTATTTTGATTCTATATACATATCATAGATTTTAAAACAATAACATTAAATTATCATATTGTATGAGAAAACCTTGATGGACCAACTAACATTATAACCAAAGTAATTCCGAATATGACATTAATTTTACAGGTCACGAAACAGGTCAATTGCATGCAAGTTACAACACTTGTAATGAACCTTGGCAATCTTAGCTAAATTAATGTCTGAAAATATTTAACGAAAAGTTCATTACTGCACACACTCAAATGCCAAAATGTTGCGTGTTATGCAAATTAGCGTTTTATACAATCATCATACAAGGTATAGATTTAATATACCGGCAAGGAGAATTACACGAACGGACTAGAGCAGCCTTGGCCGGTCCAGTATTTATAATATGCAGAATTACAAGCCGTGCAAATAAACCTGAAGTATTCAGACAACGAGTTTCGTAGCATTCGTGTGCATCGGAAACTGGTTGGTTATATTATGAGTTTTTATAAATTAAATAAGTGAAAAATCAAGCCTACAAGTACTTTCAATCACAATTTTACAGTGCTGCGTATGTTGTACTGTAGAGCTCAGTTTGTCGAGGACAAGGAGATGAAGGGGATAGATCTAGCTTCGCAAAATACACCCACAAGATACATAGATTCTTAAAATTCCTAATTATAGTCCAAAAACGGCAATATATTTTTAACAAGCTAACTAACAGCTGGAACTAAACACTTCAATGCACAAATTCAGGTCTAATTCATTATTTATTTTATTTACGAGTATAGATAAGTCAGCGTATGACTACAATCTCTTATGTTACTAAACACCCTCTACTACATCGTCATGTTGTTGAGGGTGGTAGGCATGTTTGACCTAGAGTGGGAACTGGCTTTCAATGATAGCATAATGGTTGCCGGATGAATAGCGGAACATTGAATGGTTCTTAGTGAGAGATTTTCTAATAAAAAGTGCAAGATTACCAATATGTTACTGAAACAACGATTTATTCATTAAAATGCATTTTATATAACATAGCTATAAAATAAAAAAACTGATCCTTTATTTAAATCTCCTGTATAATACTTTTTGTAACATTATCAAACCGAGTTTTAAAAGTGTATACTTGAGACTCTAAGACCGTTAAACCTGTTTGGATTATATTAGGTACAGGTGGTCAAGCTCAACCCTAAAAAATCTAGAAAAGACTATTTTTATCGTGACATATGTGGGCTAATATTTATTCTATACATTTACTTCAATGCACAAGTAAACGTTAAGACATGTACAGTATAATCCGGTTAGGAACACGTCAGAAATATAAATATGGAACTGATCAGTTCATTCATGACATAATGCTAGTTTACAAAGGCACGGATACGCCCGTAGAGATACGTTTTTCCCTTAAGATCGAAATCGTATAAAACTAGCATAATTTTATAAATAACCGTAGACGCACCGCGTTAGATTTAAATATTTTACAATTAAAATATTCTGAACATGTAAGGGGATCTTGCGGCGTATCACTGGATGCGTGAGAGTCATGGCTAATAGGGTCGTTCCTATTCATTTATTGAAATCGCTCCGACACGTGGGATTTACTGGGTATTTGATCACGGGTTTTCCTTGACGCTCCTAGATTCCTGAGGGATATAGCTAAAGTATCTACATATTTTTTTGTCCAATCCAAACGATGTGTTGCAATCAAATTAATTCATCGATATTTGGTTGAGGGTCATGTTAGGTGGTAGCCAAGGCTAGAATAAAATTTTTATTAAAAATACCGACGTATTGTACAATTCTTCTTTAGGAATTAATTGTTTTCAAAAGTTTACTAGCTTGGCGTCACTTAAACCAAAACAAACAAACACATTCACACTCAGAGCCCCACACAAAGTAGACTTGAATCGTGGCTACCGGAAATATTCACATATCACACCCAAAAACCAGAATTACAAATGTACCTTGGGAAGGAAAATTGTGCTTCTGCCGGGCATCGACCCAGGACTTAAGGTGCAGTAAGCAAAGACTTGCCGGCTGTGCGAACTGGGTCGTCTATACAAGTACCTGTTGCGTATTAAATCATTCATACTATCTCAATTGAGCAACACGATGTCTTAATTATAAAAAAAAAAAGAAATCTGTTCATACGTGATTTTGTATTTAAGAAGCGGTATCTGATTCAACTCTACCGTATATCCGAGGAATGATCAGACTTTCTGAGAAATAAAAGTGAGTTCTCTAACTTTCTACAGTACGAGTTTACAAAAAGTGCAAGGTCATGTTCATACTTCGTTAACTGCCGGCCGTAATGATAAGTCAGTCACTGGAAACTTAGTAGTCTTATAACGAGAGAAAACCCAAGGTCAAGTTTACCTAACTAACAAAGGTTTGGAGTATTGAGGACCAATATCCGCAAAAAAATTGCGAATAATTATAAAAGCTAATGTTTACATGATCATTATACATTATACATATCCAGTGGTTCTACACGTGGGTAAACAATCGGCACACGTGAGAGAACTAATTAACAATACTAGAACATATACTTAAGTAATACTAATTAGATCTCGATTTTTATACAGTCAAGCGATGGACGGACCTGACGCCTGTCTGGCGTATTTACTCACAGATAAGGCCTTGTTATGTAAGTCTCCACAAAGGAAACACTAAAATATATTCTCGTATCTAAGTAAATACTTGTGTTACTACATTATTTCTTTGAAATCAATATTTAATTCCACGAATGTATCGATTTATTCAAACATTTTTAAAGTATCTGTGCACCATTTAAAAAAAAAACAAATACACCAGAGTTATTTACATAGAATTGAAGCAAAATAGATTGCTTATGAATTCTAAACCTAAATCAATTTAGCCTACTGTCTAGTATAGATCTCTTTCACTCACGACAACTTTTAGATCACCTGCAAAACACTCATCCAGTAAATTACAGCGTGTCTCCTTTTTTTAGTAATTTTCGTATAATTACGTCTTAGACTTTTGTGTAACATTGCATTATTTGAAATTTGAACAACCGATAGAGAAACACGCTGTTAAAAAAAAATCGTCCGTTCAAGGCCCTACAGTTAGACATTGAACTATGTAGCCGAGCAGTCTGATGCCCGAACGCAATTCCATTGCCAATCGTTGGGTAACACGAGATATAGAGAGAGCGAAAGGCGACTGAAGATCTAAACAGGTTTTTGAAACACAATAAGCGTGTGTGACGTCTCGCTGTTACAGGTTGATGATCGCAATGTAAACGTAACGCTATAAGTTGATCGAATAGTTAAAGTACCGACTGGCAATGTGTGCAATGAAATTACAAGATAAGGATATAAAATCTAAATATATATAACTCAAAGGTGACTGACTGACTGACTGACGTGATCTATCAACGCACAGCCCAAACCACTGGACGGATCAGGCTGAAATTTGGCATGCAGGTAGATGTTATGACGGTAGGCATTTGCTAAGAAAGGATTTTGATTAATTCTACCCCCAAGGGGATAAAATAGGGGATAAAAGTTTGTATGAAACTTTGTCAATTTTAAATTAATACTTCTTAACGCGAGCGAAGCCGCGGGCAAAAGCTAGTATTTAATATAGGGTGACGAGGCCAGTGCATAGCCGCTTAGGATTTTGAAGATCTACAAATAAAGGTAGCAATTCAGTGCTACCCAGAATTTTGAGACTGAGACGAGCTAGTCGCTTAGTAGCATACAAGTGGCCAATATCTAAACATTAAAAATACACCCGACGACCTATCTGAAAAACGGCTTCGTAATTTTTTACCAAACGAAAAAAGAAATAAGCTATTATTTCTCGATCAAGTAATCTTTCCAATAAAATAAACCGTATCTCAATAACCATTTTGGAGATAAATGGGAACATTATTTTTGGACAAAAACAGCCTCTCAGCCTAAATACATATATTACTCGTATCTCCATTTCGTTGTGGGTGATTAAAGTATCAGAAGGCAAATACGCTGGTCAGGATCTTTCGAAAGGCAACTGAACATATAAACAGGTTATTGAAGTACAGTATTTGACGTCGCTTACAGGTTAATGATCGCAATGTAGACGTCTGCCAAATTTATTAATTTTTTGCAGAACCAGGCCACAAATGCGCAGGTCAGGATATAAGTTTTTTATTTGTTTTCGGCGGCGGCACTTGCTCTACGTTCACAAAAAAATATCAAGGTATGTTTTAGATACTTTTAGTAGTTCATTTGTAACTCAATAAAATATTTTAAATATACGATGGACAGTATATTTTAAACAATGAACTTTATTCTGACAAAAGTAGTATAGCGCGTCATCTCAAAATAATGGTATATAAATATAAGAGTAGAATTAGTTCCATAACACGCAAAGGAAAAAAAATACTGCAATAGAATCCTCATAATCACATTGAATTTGAAATTTTTAGTTAAAATAGCATTGGATTCAAAAGTAGACACGTCGCTTGTCGTCTGGTTTCTCTCCTAAGTTACAAGAATATAAAATGTACTCACCTGTTTTCTCCATAGACGTGGTAGTTGATCGCCCGGGCCATAAGTATCGCCACCATGGGCCGCAGCGCTTTGCCCTGTCCGTCGAAGTAGTACGTAGCTATGGTGTTCAGTTCCGCCTGGTTTGTGTTCTTCTGCAGTTCCTGCGATCAGAGGGCTACAGTCGAGTTGGGATCTAGTCTGCGTTATCATTTTATCTATAAATATTATAGAACTACTAAAGCCTACTCTATCATCGTGTACATTTCCCTTTTCCTAATAAGCGGGGTCGGCACATACTCATCTTGGAGGAAGAGTAAGCTCCGAATTCAGAGACGACGTTGAGTTTAAACTCTAAAAATCTATACTATGTTGTCAATGCGTAAACCGTATCTTAAATAAATAACTGACTTATTTGTTAAAGTTTTTATTAATAAGATTCGACATGTGCTTTAATGACCGGCTGCCTGTATGACGTCAAAGCTCCTTTGGGAATGCTAATTTCTTGTCAATGGATTTCAAGTAACTGGAGCCTTGATTAGTGTGCTATTTTTAAGTGAGGTCAGCTTGGGTGACTAGTTTCACAAAGAAAATAATGTATTACACCTTATTAGACCTTTGGGTCATTAGAGTATAGAGCAAGCAGCGATTTAAGGCGAAATTTATAGTGAATATACATCTCTACTAGTTTCAAAAAATTCATTCATACTGAAACATTTTTATAATAATGTTATATTTATAAAGTTCAAGATAGCTAGCGGGTGCTACGACAAATTGCATGCTACGCAAATTCGTAGATTGTGCTACGATACACCGCACCGTAGACACGGTTGCAAAAGTAAACATTAGTCTTTTAATGAAAGTGCAATATTTTAGTGCTAGGGATTTCTTTCAGTGACAGATTCCAAACATAATAAAAATGTATTAACATTAGGTTTTATTCATGATTAATAAACATAAACATAACATAAACGCTTTCACATTCACAGCGCCACACTAAGTTCGATGACTTGTGTCGTGGGTGCCTGAAATATTCACATCACACACACAATCAAAAACAGAATCAGGAACACAAATTTTCCTTAGGGAGAAAACTTGTGTTCCTGCCGGGAATCGAACCCGATACTCCCCTTAGAAGGCGAACGCCACCCAACTAAGCCAACGAACAGTTCGTAAACAAAAATAAGTTCACGGTATTTGGATCTTCACAAGAATAAATTGTTAAAAAGCGGCTAGACTGCGGCAAATCACAATTGTATATTGTGATAATATAATGCCTAACATCAAAGATAAAAATAAAATATACATATAAAATGCCAGCGTCATTAAGAGAACACGCTGCGGTTTTCTCAAAAAAGTTACTTAAGATAGGCTTTGTGTTACACATTATTATTAGTAAACAAAAATGTTAATAAATAAAATAATACGCATAAATACTATCTAAATATCATCACAGATAATAATATCGCTTCGTAAGGTTTTCAGTAATAAATAATAACTGCTAACAATAAAATCATAATCATGTCAAAGTAATAATTTAAAAAGGGTCTATTTTACGCGTGTGAATCTGAAACACTCGATTTCATTCCTTACCTAAACCGTTAATAAAATAATAAACAATTATGCATAATAATAAATAATTATTTATTTTCCTCCAGTAGTTACCGCAGGAATTAACATTTGCATTCATCTTTCGAGGTTATAAATAGTCTACGGTGTTATTTAATATTATAAAAGGTTAAAACACTTAATTACATATTATTTTATTAGGATTTTCTGGCATGGATACTTTTCATGCTTGCCAGTCAGATTAATTGGTTGTCATTTTAGATGTAGCCTCTTTAATTAAAGGTGAGTAACCCAAAGTGTTTGTTTTAATTACATTAAATTAAATAAACGTCGTCCAAACAAGAAATATCTAAACGTTTTCTAATTCATTTCCTCACTTACTTCATTCCACAACACCTGAAGGACTTTATGGTCGTTTTCATAGTTTTTTCTTGACGCAATCGGCAGCGTTTTACATTGACGCAAGTGTCCTCTCTCGATTGAACAATAGGAATTTCGGCATAGCATTCACTTAAGTCTTTATGTTTGTTGAACATCAATTTTATTGTCCGAGTAATAGGTCAATGAATTTTTAGTATGTTTTGTGTAAGTGAAATACTATACTGTACATGAGAAATGTCTATCAATGATATTGTAAAATTGACACTGGCGGATTTACTATGAAACAATCACTTAACGCTTTAGACGATTGAATTATGCAATAAATACCTTATTACTGGCGGACTATTTTATTGTTTTATATGCAAATATACGATTGTGGCAAAATAATGGCAATTGAAAGAGGTCGTTCGCTTGTTAGTAGGTTTAATACCCAACAATCAACTCGCTTATTTATAACTTCGAATTGTAAAGTATTCAATTGTACATTGTTAGATTAGCATTTTGAATACAGGTTAAAACAAAAGTAAACATTAATAACGCCACGTCGTTCTAGGCCTATCATCTTCGACCACATCATCACTTTCCATCAGGTGAAATAGTGGTCAAAAGTAAGTCTATTAGAGCTATGAAAAAAAATCACTCATCGACAACGATCCGCTCGCTGGCTCAAATTAGACTTAAATAGCAACTATTATTAGATAGAATATATTATGACGAATATACACAGTAGCTACATGAAGTTATTTTTCTATAAACTTTTGACTCTACCTTACAATTATATAGTCGACAATGAGACACCTTTTTATTTAAATCGATAAGAAAAGATGCTTCTCAATAACACAAAACATTTCGCCTCCATCTTAGTAATAAAGCAAAGGAAAGGGAAAAATCGCTTTGTCGTCATCTGTGGTTCTCGAAAAATATGACATGACTGATGGATTTGGTTTAGTTTTAGAAGAGATTAGAGAGGTATTTACTAAAGCATGCCTTATTTATAACCACAAGATCACTTATGATAAGACAAAGTTACGGTGAAACTTACTCGTATTTTAATGTAAACAAGAATTATTTTTGCATGGAATGCTATACGCATGAAATCTATGTTTAGCCATTAATATTAATGAATAAAATATAATATCATAAGTTTTACTGATGATCTATCTATCTTGACGGCTTCGACCTGTGTTCACATCGGATTAAATAACTTAAAAATTAACAATTCAGATGCATTATTTGTAAAACTCACATTTTAGTAATCTTGTCATAATTTTGTAACGCAACACATCTCGAAATATGAATACTATGAAAATATTTAAATAGGCAACTTTCGTTATCGAACATAAGTAATCGCATATATAATGAGGTATTTTTTTTAATTAAAAACCGCACTTGTTGTGAAACCACGCGGGAATCAAAAGTTAATTTAAAAAATAATTTGGCACAAATTTTTTCTGTGTAATTAAAGTATACACTTGCAAAAAACAAACAACACGAATAAATCTCTTCCTTTTTTTAAGTCGATTTAAAAAGAAGCTCGTTCATCCGAGAGCATTACGCATGTCTGAATCTAACTAAATGGTGTTCTGGCAGCTATCTTTCAGGCAGTCGCAATCTGAGCCTAGCTTGTTTACTATCCTCGACCACATCATCACTCACTAACAGCAAAATCTAGCCACTATATTGTGGATTTCAGTTACACTGTTAAAAAAATAATCTTTTTTACATGAATCTGAATGGAACCAGAAAATAAATTGTTTACTACTTTACGACACATTAAAACTCTTAGCGCTGGCGTATCACGGTCACGTTGCAAAACCAAGGGTATGTCAACTACTACTAACGCACACGCCTATTTACTTAGCCTTAGTTTATTGCTGACTAACCGCAAGTAGGTAATAATTCCAGGGATGTAAAGAAGTTGAGAAACGTTAGGTGTATGAGGAAAAATTGTAATTACCACAGCTGACGAGTCACCGCAAATAAGTAATATAAAAGACTAATATTAGTTGAAACAACAGCAGCGAAGACGTCATTTGAATTTTATTGAGGTTGCTTTCTGCGTTCTGTATGTGCAGATTCCGTGAGCTCTCAACCACAGTCAGGAAATAGTGCGTACTGCGTCTGTACTTATTTCTCTAATACGAATAGCTGTAGTTATTGCCGCATGTAATAAGAACATCATTTAAGAACGGCTCAACGGATTATTTTTTTGTTGTGTCAGGACAAGGTTTGTATGATTTTTTTAAAAGCCACCGTGAGTTACTCCCATGCGTAACCGGGGCAGGTCACTAATATCTTATAAATATTTAATTGAAACGAGTATGTTATGAACTGATCGCTGGTGTAGTTGGTTGGGCATCTGCTTTCTAAGAAGCAGCAGTCGGGATCAATCGAGTTCCCAGTAGGAACAGAAGTTTTCTATTTAAGAGAAATTTGTGTTTCTTGTTCTGTGTGTGTTTGTTTTTGTGTAATGTGAATGTTTCCAGCAACCAAAGTACAAGTCCTCGAACTTAATGTGATTGTCAATGTGAAAGCGTTATGCTTGAAAGAAAAGTCATAATATTCAACCTATTTTATAATATCCTCTATCTTGAGATCAGATGGGAACAACAGTTATGATCGGTTAATGTGAAAATCTGATGCTATGATCCGTTGAGAAGTACCCGGAATTCCACAGGCGGTAACATTGTTTTTTTTAAGATTACCAAAAATAAATAATTAATATTAATAATGTTACTGAGTTTTTTTCGTGTCTCGAATACGTGTACTGCACCTTCAAAGTCACGTTAATGTATATTTTATATTGTTTTTTTTATGTATATTTTTTGCTTGTCAATTAAGATATAATTTGATTTATAACTAACTTGACAACTGAAAATGTTAATTTCGCTCTTAATTATTGACACTGACTTGTGTATAGACGTAGAAGCTATTTTATGCTGTAGAGAAGATAATACGAAAAAGTGTTCTTTCTTAAATTCGTCCGCAGGTGACGAATAAATTAAAGATTATAAAAACAAGCAGGTTAGCACGAGCAATTAGGGGACTGACAATAGAGTTATTACATTATCACATGCAATTTTTTTTTTAATTGGCTTCGCAATCTTGTGCATTTAGCCGTGTCAAGTATTAAATGTCAAGTGTATTTCATATTTAAAATCCTAGTCACAAGTCTAAGTCAAGGTCCAGTCATGGTCAAGTTAAGCCCTAGTAAAGAATTAAAACTTTACTAGAATTTCAGAGTTTTGACGCGAAGGCGAAAATCATGATTTTCTACTTTTTGTGATTTGCCTACACTTATGCACGTTTACTAAGTATGAACGGTTAATAATCCACCATTATTACACATGAATACTCGAAGAATCACAGGTTTTGGAAAATTATACAAAATCACAGCGCTATTTTTTCACTTTCGCGGCAAAAAAAACCCATACACGTCTTACGTAGTATCGCTAAATGGACCGAAAACAAAACAAATATATCACACTTGAAGTTTATAGCACATTTCTGGATTTCCCATTTGTCCATAAACAACAATTGACATTGCTCTACAATCTGTAGGCTACCAAAGTTTGAATGAAATCCATTATCGGCGCATGACACGCATTTAAAAAAACGCTTCACATATTGTGCCAATATATGTGATTTACCATATGAAGGTAAATGCTAATGACCGCTGAATAACTGCGAAGTGGAATAAAAAAACCTTGGTAAGCGTCACTCACGGAAGATTCGTGCAGCCATAACAATTAGTAACATTTCCGAATGTTGATAACGATTGCACTTTACTTTCATAGTTCGGTTTGCATGTAAAGTTACTTTTATACAGCACATTACTTATGATTACAAACATGATTTCATTGTATATCCAATGTTCTTGACAAGTTAAGGAATAGAACTCCTATCCTGAGTCGGTGTTTCCTGATGAATACAATATGGGAGTCTTCAAGTCGCGAGTGAATCTATCTTCTGGGCAAGCTTGCCCCATTGTCGACAATATCGTCGCTTACCATCAGGTGAGATGGTCAAAAGTTTGCCTATCTTGAATTAAAAAAAATGTTATAAATTGAGCGATGGACTAAAGTGAGCATTACTCTTTCCTATGATTGATAAAACTAAGACAAACAAAGCCGGACCATTAAATTTTTATGCGGTAGTTTCAGCATATAATTCTGAACATAGAACCCGATTCACTATTTAACTACGATAGACGATGCTGCAAAAATTTATTGTAAATAAAAGTCACCAAATTCATACAGAGATAGATCGGTTAAAACAAAAAATAAATACACATTTACTTCTCTACATCACACTCTTGCATACAAACTAACCCCAACTTGACACGCACACATACACTATGGACATTTTGGCATTTTGACGTTTTAGCAACTAGACGTTTTGGCATTTTGTTGTTTTAGCAACTGGACGTTTTGGCATTTTGTCGTTTTAGCCACTTGGTATTATATCATGGACATTTTAACTCTTTAGACGTTCTGACATTTGGACTTACACCCCGGAGACGTAATCTAATATATAAAATTCTCGTGTCACAGTTTTCGTTGCCATACTCCTCCGAAACGGCTTGACCGATTTTGATGAAATTTTTTGTGCTTATCCGGTATCTATGAGAATCGGCCAACATCTATTTTTCATCATCATCATCATCAACACTTTTCATCATTACCAACGCGGGTGAAACCGCGGGGCGCAGCTAGTTACATATAAAGTTGTTAATTTGCGCCTGTAACAGTTTCAATGTCAATTTAGCTCGCAATATAGGCATGTCACATCTTCGGCCGTATCATCACTTTCCATCAGGTGAGATGGTGGCCAAATGCTTGCCTATTCCGCATAAAAAATCTACAAAAATATGTACTCATTAGTAAAAGCCTTAAACGGTCATATAAGTATTTCATCGTACTTACTAATTGTGTGTGCACCTAGGTGCACACACAATTAGTAAGTGAGCATTAACCGGTAAGTCAATATCACGAGTCATTCTAAAATATTTAAGTATAATTTTCATATGTTTACCGATACGATTATAATGATGATAATTTAAGTGATATTCTCGTATGTCATGCCTTTAGATGCAGAGTTTTAAAAACACGAATAACTGATTAGACACATTACATATTATAAAATTATTAAAAAACGGCTTTCACTCACGTCATTTTATCGAAATTGTCGACATTATATATGTATGAGTAAAACGTAACATTTTAAAATTGTGTTCAGATGAATATTAAAGAATTACCATAACATTATACACGTAATAAAATTGTATTAAGTCTTAGTAACTATCGAATAGCAAAAATGTAACACAAAATTAGTAGTTTTAAGGCATGTTCTTCATAAGATTAGAGTAAGAAGAGTTGGTACTCAAATAATAATTTTCCGAATCTAAAATACGGCCAGATTTTCATCAACGAATTCAATAACTTTAAAATGTTTGAAACCACCAATGACTTTCAGCACCAATAACATGTATTTTCATGTTAGCAAATCATGATCGAAAATAATTAATTATGGAAAATTACATAAGTAACGCTTCCAGATTAGGTTTTCATAGATTTGAGCATCTCGGTGTGAAATCCAGAATGTCGTTTAACCCGTGCGTTGTCACACATACTTACATTTATACATAGGAAACGAGCATTTAGAAATGTGCAACCGAGTGCAGCATTCATGTAGGGGCCTAGTTTTAGACGAGTTTTCCAAACAGAAAGTAGGCGAGCCGGTGGCGGCACCAACTTGGCGAAGACGCGGTACATGTATTATATTTGTATGTGACAACAGTTAGTAAACAACTTTTTGATTCCCCTATCTTTGTATAAACTTGAATGAAAGTTCAAAGCAGCCTCACGCTCTCTCTGATGCATCTTGAAATGTCAATTACTTTATAGAGATAAAGTAAAATAATGTCGAATAAAAGTCAGTGTGACTCCAGTATCTATTTGTTTTAAAATTTTATACAAATCCAATAATTTACACAATTTGTCTAACAGACCTAGTAGCTTTTCAGTTTGGTTAAAAATACATACTCATATGACAGTATAAACAATAGTTCACATTCTGTTTCGGCTTGGGGCCAAGTCCAATTATGTATGGAGTCCTTCAAGCTGTACCGAAAAACGCTAATCAAAGAAATCGCTGCAAGCAACGGTGACGCCAAACTATTTGAATTAAAGCTGCAGTCTCAGCCCTGTATTCCAAATTTCAGAGACCATTTTGAGATTTAACTCATGTTTATTCATGTCGAAAACTCTAATGCATTGATATTGTAGAGTACGATTAAACTAAGTCTGATATTCAGACAGTTTTCGAGTCTATACTAAAGTTGCGCAATGTCGATACAGAAGAGTTTTTGATGTAAGATTGATTCCAAACTCAAACGGTATCTATGAGTAAATATTATACTTGTGATGTTGCAAGCCAATCGGTATTCTACTATACTAGCAATAATGTTTTACTTTATAGTTTATCATCCGAACAATGAAGAAGAGGAATTCACTATCGGCAACTTATATCCCTGATGAGTATAATCTGAAAGTTTTCGTGTCTATATAGAGTCGAGACACATCGACACTTAAGTAATTGCTAGACTATATATAAAAAAAGGTATACATGTAGCATTTTGAAATTTCGTTTAACAAATACTAAAAGATCATTATGGCAAACGACCGCGACGATTGGAATTGACAAGAAGAGTAATTTTAAAATAACAATTAGCTACATAGTTCAAAGGTCAAGTACCCACTGCACCTATATTATGTTAACTCGAATTCATGGCCACGTTATTATTTTGCAACCAAACATTTTTGCCAGTCATTCGACTCGAGAATACCTCAGGCGTCATTTAACTATTGAAAACGACTCAAATATTGTCTGGAGGTCAATAGAAAGCTTCTTCAGATTATAAATATTTATGCATAAATACTCAAAATATAATCGAGCAGTGATCAATAGTATAACGAAATGTATTAGTTACTTAACTCAAGTTTTGATTAAAGCTTTTGATGATCTTGGAAACTAATGACGATCTATTGCTGATCTGGTAGTTGATTAATCGAGGTTGTGGTATTTGAAAAGCAATAAAATCGGCCAAGTGCGGGTTGAACTCGCACGCCGATGGTTCCGTACCAGCACACAATGGCGTAGGTCCGGCTCGCTGATTTTATTATTCCTCTTTGAAGAATATTAATTGTTTAAGAAGAAGAAAACTTGATTTTTCATCGGGAATCGAAAACGATACCTGCCGCTTGGAGGGCGAACATGTACCCAACTAAGCCGGGTGAATAAAAAACCCAGACAGGCAGTCCTTGAAATCCTTTGGTTTGTCAAAACAAAACACCATTATGGTAGCTTCACACCTGATCGCAATTATCGCAGCGTTGCGAATTGCACAACCACCGGCCACCGGTCCGCTAACACGTCGTGACTTTGACATAATTGTGCATCAATGGACGGTACGCCCACCAATCCACTCCGAATGTCCCTTTTGTAAATGTTATAATAACACTAACAAACAATTCCGACGTGTAACAGTTTTGCTTAGCTTAGTCAGAAAATACTTAAAAGAGCAAAGTGTGAGCAGTACTGGTTCGGGATGGAGCGCCATGTCGGTTATTGCAACATTTTTGGCTTTATGAAACATTCTAACATCTTGGCACTAAAGAATTTATAGAACGTTTTATGGGGATAAGATGTTAGCTTTATCGCCTACCTACCTACCTAGGCGAAGTAGAATAAAACATTCTTGTAAAATATTGGGCAACTATTTTACAAGATGCAAAATAAAAATTTTGAAGATACCCTCCTCCGTTACTGGCTGCACCGATTTTCGCCATACATAGATAAGATCCGGACACTCTCGATAAAGTCACCCAAAAAAAAACTAAATCGAAATCGGTTCAGCAGTTAAGGAACTACGATGCCACAGACAGACACACAGAAACACGCGTTTAACTTATACTTATAAAATCCCTCTTTTTGATCATATAAAACAGAGCAAAAGATGCTCACTTTTATAAAAAATTGGGTGTAGTGATATGACATAAAGCGATTTCTATTAACATCTTCTTCGATTTCTTTTTTTTATTAGCATCGATTTTATTAACTTATTATAACTTTCATCATACATTTTTTATCATAAATAATGAAAATAAAAAAAAATAATGATGAAAGTTTAAAATCGATGTTAATAGAAAAAAATCGAAGATTTTAATTATTATGTCATATCACTTCACCCAATTGGGGCCCATGTAAATAAATATTTTTACGATTAATTCACGGTTGCGATTATTATACAAAATGTTAACACACTAATATTTTTAATGCGAAAGTTTGTGTGTGTGTATTAAGTGATGAAATTTGGCATGTACACAGTAGCTATAATCGGAATTAACACATAGGCAACTTTTAAACAAAACTAACGACGCAGAATTAAGCCGCGGGGCACGGCTAGCGTAAAATTTTCCGTATCTAACATACTATAGAAAATTCTCAGACCAAATAGACTTCTTACTTGGACTGAGAGAAAAACTTACAAAAATAGAACTTATTGTGAATGAGTAAAACCGCCTAAAACCGTCAGGAAAACTACTAATACAAAATATATAGCTTATTGTAATGTGTACACGGTCTTCTGAGTATCAACAATCAGTCTGACATTAAAGGCAGCCGAACCTTGTCACGATCGTGTTAACTCGTGCAAGTTGCTTGTAATTCTTGTAAACACAGCTTTGGAGCTCAATGGTGTCAAATCAGACATTGAAGTACGTGTCGAAATTATCAAATGTGTCTATTAGATGTAATAATAAACACAATATAAATAAGTATTAATGCTTATTTATATTTGACATAGACTGACACTCGGTGGTAAGAGGTGGTATGCTAATTGATCAGTCATTGATATGGTAAAGGCTATAGATAACAAATTTGCCGCGAAAGTGAAAAATTGCATTATTGATTTTGTATAATTTTCGAAAACCTGTGATTCTTCGAGTGTTTATGAGTAATAATGGTGGATAATTAAGCATTAATATAGAAAACGTGCGTAAGTGTAAGTGTCTTTAGTAAAGTTTCTATCACTTTACTAGGGCATGACTTGACTACGACTGAACCTTGACTCTTTTACTTTACTTTGACTGTGACTTGTGAATAGGACTGTTTAATATGAAATACACTTTAAATATATTTTTACTTGACACTGGTTAAATGCAAAAGATTGCGAAGCCAAAATAAAAAAAAAAGAAAAGAACAAATAGATAAGGATTTGCCTTTATTTCGAACTGCCCGTTGGCTTAGTTGGGTGTGCGTTCGCCTTCGGGGTACCGGGTTAGATTACCGGCGGGAACACAAGTGTTCTCACCAAGAGAAATATGTCAAGCCATGTCAAGACTGTTGTCTCACGACAACGTACTTGCGCCTTAACGTGCCTTCCAAAGCACTGTATCACTTAGTTGAAAATCTATTAAAACGGTCACACATTTAGGCACTGGCCTTACGGTACATTAATTAACCTTGTCACGAGTGTTCACGAGTGAGATAGCAGGCTTGATGACCGAGTGCCGGACGAGGTATGAAAGTAATACCAAAAAATCATCGATTTTTTATTAATTATACACCCGAAATTATATTTTTAATTGTATTAATTTAATTTATTGATATTTTAATATTTAATGACTTTTTATTTTTATTTTACAATAAGAATATTAATAAAATTTATATTATATGACGACAATTTGTAACGCGTTGGTTTATACTGTTATGTTACAAATGATGAATAAATGAATTGAATTGAATTGAATTGTCAATAAGTTACTTAGAGCTGCAGCAAGTGAAATAATGCACCAATGACGAGCACCTACTGACGAATTTAGAGAAAGAGTTGCTTATATTCAGAATAGCAATGTATCAAGTTACCTTCGCTCTTAACGTGCTGAGACTGCTGACAATGGATACCAGATCGCTCCCGAGGGACTACTTTTCAAGGCAAGAACACTGACCTACTACGCCAGTAGAATGCAGTATAAAATCTCTAGAATCAACCTTAAGCTTAACACACACAGAGACGGGAGCTACGGGAAAGCGGTCGCGATTCGGGACGAGAGGTTTTTTGTTATGTTCGAATTTGTATGCAATCTGACGCATAGCAAGCGGGCGCAATACCTGTTTGCTTTAAATTATACATTGCATTTTTATAATGACAGAATTTCTTTACGTGTATGTCTGAGGATGCATGACAAAGGTAAACTATATTAGCTATTACACTATAAGTCGGCTGTAGAAGAATCTACAAACGAACCTGTACAATATACAATTTTGCTGTATTTTACTATGAGTTGCGTTCTTTGGGGAAGCTGGCTAGAGAAAATAAACATTAAAATATCGTTTCTTCTACGCTATTAGACAAATGTAAATGCATCGTAATCAAACTAAAATTGATAATTTTAATACAACAGTGTTAGTACTATAGCCTGTATGAATAGACAAGTCTACCAGTGTATAAGTAAAATTATTTGGCATTAAGTTTGAGAGGGACGGAACCCCCCGCAAAGCCTTATAATTCAACTGGGTGGCACTATTATTAGATATAACAGGCGTGACGCATCCTCAATCAAAAACTGCCTCCTCGCTTTTTTGAATAAACAAGCGATACTATTAAGTAAGTTTAAAAAAAAACTTACCGTTCTAATATCCTCATATATTCCGTTGAGGTCATCTTCAAGCAGGCGGTAGGGGTCGACGATCTGTGTGCCGTAGTCCGGCAATGAGCCGGTGCTGGTGCTCTGGAGGCTGGAGGCGAGCCGGCGGACCAGGCCCGCCGTACTTGTGCCCGCGGACACACATGGACTGCATGTCGTGACTCTCTGGAACAATCAACGTGGGCCATAAGAAACACTGTGACAAATACTCTATTCTTATCTAGTCCTATGTCGCGTGCTTTCGCACGTGATAAAAGTTGCAGAAAACCTGATCAGCCATTACAGAAATGTCACGTTTCAAACAGACATACACGAACTTAGAAATTAAGTAATTTGTAATACAGAATAAGCTTATGTTGCAGATTTATCAACAAGATAGAAATTACGGCTTCGTTATGTTTACTGAACATTTCCTCTTATCAACAACATTATTGGCACCTAACATACTTTATGTAACTCATTCAGACACATATTGGAACAGGTCTGTGAGCGTCCCAGACGGGGCTACTATATCGAGGGTACTGCGGCAGTCATTAAAGCGCCAGAGGTTGGATTCAAGTTCACTAATCCCAATGTCGTTGGTTTTCAACTGTCGTTGAATACTGTTTGCCAATTTTGCTAATTACTTTTGAAAAAAATACATAAGTAGATTTTTACTTGCTACATCTCAAATAAGCAAGCTGTTTTTCATTTAACTATTGTTATTACTTACTAGTTCAAATGTTGCTATTACAGGATATGAGTATATCGTAACTGCTTAGTATACTTTTTCTGATATTTATACTTGGCACCCAAAGCGATTCGATTGCAGCGCTTCTGAAATGTTCGACTCATAATGTATTTGAATGGGATGCACGGACAGAAGTGGTGAAGGAGAGCGCGTACAGCAGTAAGAGCGAATGGTGGTCCCCCTGAACTTATATTTTTGATACTGTTGACTGATTACAACACTATGATACCAAAATAAGGACGATTAATTACATAATAAAATAACGAATCAAAACTTTGTTGATTATCATAGTTCATATTAGTAAACATGGAGAAACAAAACATAAACACAAATCAAGCTCACATTTATAGTGATAAGTTTTAAGAAATTAAACGTTTATAGATCTCGCTGCAGTATGAATGTTACCCAACATTCAATTTATTTATGAACCGAAGGGAAGATGCGTAATTCGCATTAAATTCGAACAAAATTGTATTGAGTAACTCGATAAATCTGAACGCTTTCAATTTCTCAACGAACGTGCCGCATTCTTCAATGTTATAGAACTAAAATAGTACTGAGTAGTATTTTAATTAAAAAATTAAACTGAAAACGAATTGATTAACCCAGACAAATGTTATAATAACCCCGTATTGTAACTCAGTTATATCACAATTCGTAGGTACTTTAGTATGCCCTGCAACCAGCAACGATGACGAAGTACGCCAAATAAGTAGGAGCTATGCGGGTATTGTAATGTGTTAGTCACAAGTAACAATCAAGAGTTAAAATGTATGTGACAATCGCAATGTCGTTCAAAGCAGACTTATCAAAGATATCAAAGATCAATTCATAAATTTACAAAAATAGTTAACAGCGATTTGTTTTTACTTTAACTGAAGACTGGTCAAGTCTTGCATATACGCTTGAATGACGTAAATTAGTTTCACCGAGCTCCTTAAAATAAAGTCCTCTTGCGAACCCGATTGAAATCCTTACACAATACATATAAAGCAAAAAGACTTCTGCAAAGCGTCACCCTTGAAAGTGAGGGTGAGGGTTATATGTCACTTACATTTAGATATGAGTGACATATGCAAGAAGGATTTAATTTGACCGGTTTCGTTGGAACCCGTGTTAATAGTCACATAGAAATTTGCTTCGATACAGCCAAGGACGTCCTTGGCTATATCGAAGCAGTACAAACAGGTGTGTAGTTGATAGGATCAGCACGATTTCTTTTTGGCACATGCTTTCGGCACTTTACCAGTCTCAAAAGAGAAAAAAGAGACTGGCACTCACCTTAGTAGGTATGCCTTACCAGGTATGCCTTTCAGGCTTCTAGCTTTATCACAACCAGATTACCTAACATTTTACGTACATCGGTCTGATGTATGATCCCAATTTGGACTACTCGAAGGCATATAAGAAACAGAGTCAGCACTATCAAGCATCTAGACGTAAAACGTGCTTTATTAACAACTTTTACCGCAAGATTCGCAATTTCGCATCCTTGTGGTTTCGTACATTAACTAAAGCAGAGTATTTGGTTTAACACTTCCACGAGTCTCAAATCGGCCCTAAACTAATAGCGAGCTTTACTGGACAGGTATATCATATGATTGAAAGTAGTTCAATACTCTATGCTTGACAGCACATGTACCACAGCATGAGCGCATGCAGAGTGACTGCTGAAACATAACTGCAACAGTAAGATGCATAAAAGAAAAACATCTCGTCTTAATCTGCTAACTTGTATCGCTATACTCAACAAAAGTTTCTTAAGCTGAGTTGTAGTGTGAATGGACTTATACAAATTTCAGTGACAGCTTGGAACTTGGAGTGTTTGCTGGAGTCGACGTCTTCGACTGGAGTTGTCGAGACAGTGGTTGGATCTATCAAGATAATGATAAAACTCATGAGATCGATACTGAGGATCTTTCGTCAGCAAACACTCCAAGCAATCGCCGGCGTAGCCAACAACATCCGGTATCCTTATTGCCTCTTGGACCCGTTGGGTGAGGTTAAACCTCAAGGCTAACTTGTGCATCTCTCTCCAAAACCATAACCGTAATAATTACGAATAGATGAATGAAATTAGAATAACAGTCAAGTTAAGAAGTCAATGATAATACTTACAAAAAGAATTAAAATGAAATACCAACTGGAAACATAATAAGCCACGTACTCGTAGATAATAAGATCGTTTATATTTAAAATGTTGGCTAACACGGCCGCGAAACTGGTAGGAACTGTTTTTATAATTCTATGAGTGATGTCACATTGAGGAATTGGACAATCCCGTATCGATCGGTATGAAAATGACTACATCGAGGTGTTCGATAAAGGGTGCGGCAGGTGCCTTTAACTAGTCTCGTAGTGCGGCGGCAGTGACCGCGATACAAGTTTCGCAAGCAGTTTATGCAACTGCAAGCGAGTGCAGTTCGGACCCGATGGGCCCATTGCAAAACCGCACGTATACATATTTAGTACGTACCTACGTGCACGTGCCGTACCGTACGAGGATACCTTTAAATATATTAAGCAGGAAAGTTTAATTTGATTAAAGAGATGACAGAAGCAAACTGACTGTTTTGATTGATGTCAGACAGCGAACGTCCTGATTTCAGCATCCAGATGTAGATTCAAAATTGCGCTTCATGAGAATTGTTCAAGGTATTTATATGCTCGATAACAGTTACCACATATATTTAGAACTTACTATATGTATATATAATAAAAAAACATTTTTCGCTATTATTGGGCACGATAGTACCCTGTTTTTTATTTTATAATCTAGCCAAGATAAGGCTAATAAGTAACTTAAACTTAACTTATGCTACTAGAACAAAAGTTTTCTCCCCAAGGAAAAGTGTTTCTGGTTCTGGTTGTGATTGTGTGTGTGATGTGAATGTTTCCGGCAACCACGACACAAGTCAACGAACTTAGTGTGGGGCTGTGAGTGTGAAAGTGTTTATGATATGTTTATGTCTATTAACAATTGTGAACTTGTAGCTTAATCCAAAGTCTCTTGGGGTGTTGGTTTCTTTTTTTCTCTTCGCTTAGCTACCAGTGGTTGTTAACATAAAGCAAAATGTCACATCACTTCGATTCGTCACTCGTCATCTGGACAAATTAACTCTATATAATGCATCCAATTACGGTTGCGATGACTTTTTGTGGTATTTATAATGAAGAGAAATTGGCGCTTTTTATTGTTGTAGAGAAACTTCGTAAGATACGTGTATTTATCAAACATGACAATCATATTCGGATTCAGATTATAATTTACTGTTAATATACCATATCGTTGCAATTTGTTGATACACAGTAATTTCTGTTATATTCAGCGACTGTTAGTATTATAATGAAAATGTAAGAAAAACTATACATTTAGCTGTCGACTTGAGTACCTCCTCCTTTTTTGTGAAGTCGGTAGATAATACAAACATAAGCTTTCTTTAGTTATGTAAAAATCTGTGAAAGCAACCGTGACTAATTAAACATAATATACATATTTTAATGTCTCATTATGTTACATTTTAAGCAAAAATATGTGAGAGCAACCGCGTTCAAAGGTTTACCAATAGAAGTGTTTCCCTTTCAGTAACAATATTTTTAGCAACTATGTTATGCACCAAACCCTGCCGCTATCTAACCTGATAGAAAGCGTTATTTTCTTTTTAGCATCTACAACATAATGGCTTCTAAAACATGATCTTGAATTCAAGAGTTTTTTCTTGAAACTGAATAGTCTTCTAGACCGAGTAGTCTTAAAATAGCATACCAACATTCAAAGTAATTTTGTCTCACAAGAGTATTGTATACCCTTAATCCCAAGTGACACATGATCACGTAGAATAATAATCACTTCCATTTGATTTAACACGCGTCACAGCAATACACGATTTTACATATGAGGTAGAGACCTCTTTGTTTATTTTTAGATTTTTAGGTTGAAGGTAAGAATTTGCTTAACAATTGTACATGGACTTGGCGTAATTTCCAATGTTACCATCTAAATTAAGTCTTTACAATCATTAATCAAGTATTACTTATTTTATCTCGTGCCAGAAACATTACATATACAGAATAGACGTACCGCTAGTGTAGTCGCGGACAATAGCTATATATTTTTACAGCAGTACATATTACAGAAGTATTTTCTTTATGATGATTTTTATTTTTTTTCTCAAAGGCTAGCATTTGGCAAGTATTTGTTCTATTAATAATAATTGATGATGTGGGTCTAGGGTGGTAAGTACCCTGGGCCTAGAACATGAATGCCTCTAAAGGATAGCTGCCTCAACACCATTTTAAATTTGACGATAGATTTTTCTACAAGAGGGTTGTAAAACAAGAGAGTATATCGGTACAGGGCAGCCATGCGAGTAGTAACGCGGTGTTTATGGGGAACACAAAAGAATGCAATTGAAACATTTTCCTTAACCTTAAGGTACAAAAGGGAGGTAAAGGTCAAAAGGTAGAGATTCTCAACAAATGACCTTCATGTTGTACAAAAGTCACTGAACATCATTGAACTTTATAACGTAGACGGATGAACTTTATTTAATCTTTATATATAAATTATCTTTTGACTATCCCAAAATGGTATAAAACTATTAACGAAAGATTGATAAATTGAGAATATTATCAGAACAAATCAAGAGACGCGCTTTATTAATAACATACAATAGGGTTTTTATTGGGTCAATGCTAAACATTAAAACACATCACAAAGCCTGAGCATTAAAACCCAAACAACTACTTTAATGATAAAATTGTATAATTAAACACAAATAAACATAATTCGTGCACATAAAATAGCCAATTTGTATTGAAAATCGCCTATTAATTAACTATTAAGCTTACACAAATGCCGAGATGTTTTGTGAGTATTTCGACACATATAAGATTGTTTAAAAACTACGACAGATGATAGCGACAAGACAAGAATATGAAAAGATCAACCCATAGTAAGTTAACCCGTAGTGATGCTATTTGCTTTTGCTATATATTATATTGATAAAAGACTACGATAATTTGAAATTTTGACAAGATTACACATTTAATAAATGTATTTGCCTTTATAAATAATCAAGTTTCAGACATTTGGCGTACGTGAACCGAACAGAACTAATTTAAATTATAGAACCAGAACATTATATAAGATTATATTATACAATTGCAAACGGGTAATCTTTTCATTTTTAGAATCGTTATTTCACTTAACATCGGCAGGCAACCTGTTGATTAATAAGTAATAACAACAGAAAATTATTTAGGCACCGGTGGGTTTTTAGATAAGAACTGATCAGATAAGTTGATTCATAGTTTAAATATCCTAATGAAACAATAGATATGACGTTATCTCAGTTATCTGTATTATAGAACTGTATACCACGTCGTTGATCTTTGACAACGTACGTTGCTAAATAATTGGTTATGAACATGAAACAAAAACTTGGTTCCTGGGCTCTCTACTAGGCTCTCTAGTACCAGGGAGCAAACAGCAAGGACATAATAATAAAAAAAACCAACACATTCACACTCACAACCCTAACTAGGTTCAACGACCTGTATTATCAAGTATTGTGTAAACATTTACATGATTTAAACGCAAGCAAAGCTTAAAAAAACCGACTTCACCACTCATATTTTGGTTTTGGCTTAATTGATTTCGATAAAATTTATATGGGACTGAAGTATAATCTACCAAACAAAAAAAATATCGAAATCGATTCATAATTGGAGGAATTATCGCGTAGCATACACACAAAAAAAAACATACAGTCGAATTGAGAACCTCCTTTTTTAAAGTCGGTTAATAAAACACACAATCACATCCAGAACCACAAGCACATAATGTGTCCCTTGGAAAGGAAAATGTGCTCCTGCTGGGAATCCAGTCCAGAACCCGCGGCGCAGAGAGCAGAGACTTGCCCACTGCGCCAACTGTTTTGCGAATAGTTTTCGAAAATTGAGACATTTTTACAACTAAACAACGTGAAATCTACAAGTTTTGAACTACACAGTTATCGTGTGATGCGTTAATTGCTAAATACCAAATATATTACACTAGTGTCCAATCCAATCAATAACCACATATATTTCTTTCCGTGCTCGTAGAAAAAAAGCCACGATTGAGAATCACATCTATTGTTCTACATGGAACGAAACCAACTTAACGAATAACATATTCGTACAGAGAGCCTGAAACCTGATATCTGTAAATTTCAAAGACCTTTATAGATTTATTTAAAAAGAAGACAGTATATTTTTCTTCTAGACAAAAAAAAACTACGCATAAAATCATCATAAGTTTCTCATCAGCCAAGATAGAGGTAAATATTAATAACCTACCCGGATACAAAAGAACCATAAATAATGCCATCGGGATATTATATTTGAATATACATTATAAAAATCAAATCCACAATCAATGTAAATGATGAACAACATTGGCGCACGTAAAATTGCATGTGTCCGCAGTCCACGGGCGTACATAACAATTAAAACTCGATAGAAAGTGAGCGTTTCGAACACTCTTGCGCATAGACACCGAGTGCTTAATATAGAAGTGAACAACAATTGACACGTACTTAGACAGTTAATTGACGCGCTCGGTACGTGGACGGATTGCTGAGGGCTCGGTACAGGGCAGTACCTATACGTTACTTTGTACAGTTGCATCACGGCAAGCATAATAAAACGCATAAATCAATTATTTTGCATACGCGTTTAACTAACTGTGTCATCGCCAATCTCCGCCTACACAGATACATAGGAGCGGTAGCATGGCTTCATGGTTTAGCTTAGAGCTTACCACATAGCTGTTGCTTTCCGCGATAAAAAGAGATTAAGTAATAATATTTTTTCAGAGTCGGACAGATGCGCTACGATCTTAATTCCCTGTATTCTAATAGAGCTAGAAACAATGAACTTACTATACAATACATTGCAACATTCAGTGTGGAAGTTTTTCCGCGAAAGTGAAAAAACGGCCTTGTTGATTTTGTACAATTTCCCAAAACCTGTGATTCTTCGAGTGTTAATGTGTTATAATGGTGGATTATTAACCGTTAAAACTTAGTAAACGTGCATAGGTGTAGGCAAATGATACCAAGTTGAAAAACGTGATTTTCGCCTTCGCTCCAAAACTCCAAAAGAAGTTCTAGTAAAGTTTCTACAACTTTACTAGGGCATAACTTGACTTTGACTGTGACTTGTGACTAGGACTTTTAATATGAAATACACTTGAAATATATTACACTGGCTAAATACACAACATTGCGAAGCCAAAAATAAAAGAAAAAAAATATTTATAGCGGGGAATGCTTAGAAGAGTTATTCATCACATTTTTTTATCGCAATACGCGGCACGCAAATTTTAACGTTTACTAATGTGTAACTTTTCTCTTGACTAATGGAACAATATGATGATGCGTTTGTTTGATTTAAAATATATACCTTTATCAAACAAGCACACAAAATAATAACAATATTTGATACTCTTATAAGCATTCATAAAATATTTCCTTTACCTATTTATGTGGCGCAGCTTTATATTTAACAACTTCACTCAATTCGCAAAATATTATTGAATTAAGTCAAGAGCGAATAGGTACCTTCTAGGCAAACATGCTACATCTTCGCCCGCATCATCGCCTTCCATCAGGTGAGATTGTGGTCAAACGCTTGCCTATCGTACATACAAAAAAAAATTATAATACGTTAACGAATGTGTGCATCAAAAGGCAAATTCAAAACAGTCGAGTGGCTGTTATAGAAATAAGAACAAAATAATGGTTAAAGTGATTCTTGGGTATAAAAGACAAATCCTAAATTAACATGTTTTTTTTTATATTGGCATTTCACATTATGTGCATTTAGCCAGTGTCAAGAAAAATACATTTAATATTTTTTACGTAATTCATAAAACTTGTAATAGTCATCAATCACAGTCAAAGTCAAGTAAAAGAGTCATGATCCAGTCATCAAGCTATACCCAAGAAAAGTGGTAGAAACTTTACCGAAACTTCTGTTGGAGTTTTGATATAAAAACAATAATCATATTTTCTACTTAGTACAATTTGCCTACAATCATGCACGTTTCCAAAATGTTAACAGTTGCACCCACTAGTCCTTACGACAAGCAACCCTGACAATTGTATGGGTTACCAGTGACAGTAGCGTAATTTATTTAGGTATTAATCCAAGTAAAATTGTTACTTTAGCACAAGACCATCTATCTATTTTCCTGTCAATGGATAAAGATTAGCTACTGTCGTGTGTTCTCGCGTGCCGAAGCGTACATCAAATATTTTGCCAATGGTCATTTGATTTATTTGTTTAAAGTCGTAGTCGGTTTCCAAACCAATAGATAAATACTCTTATGACAACTATATGTTACGAGTAGTTGCGTATGTTTGACGTCGGAATACGGCTTTATCTAAATAAGTGTATTTATATAAAGCAATCGCATAATATTGAAAACTTAGTGCATCTCACCAATGATGCATTAAGTTTCCAATAGTTATCACCAATAGACATACGTTTGATCGCTTTTTCATCAGATGTTGAGTAACGATGCGTTTGGCGATGGACCACGCTTGAAGATATACTTTTTTAAATCTTTACAAGAAATCTCCTATATTAAAGATTGTTAAGAACAAGAAAACACTGACTCGGGTAAGGTGTTAATTTTTTTTAGAGTACGCGAAATGTGTGGAAACAAAGAATTTTATCGACTGAACGAAATAATGAACTACGGTATTATAGTGGGGCCTAATCAGAGCTAAACCGTTGATATAATTAACGACAAATAACAGTTTTTAAGCTGGCATGATCACGATCTTTAGAATAACATTGAATGCAGAATACTACTACCAAGTGTATATTTTCATTTTGAGGAGCCGAAACATTGAGCATTTGTAATTTTTTTTCTTTTTTATTCTCGATAGGCAAGCATTTGACCACTATCTCACCTGATGGAAAGTGACGATGTGGTCGAAGATGGAGCATGCTTGCCTAGAAGATACCTCTCGAGATTTAAAGACTCCTAGAATATCCGGTATCAAATATTAATTCGAATAGTAAATATTAAAGTTGCGTGATTGTTCAAATTTGTGAAGTTACTAATACCTAGTACATATTATCTAGAAATATAAAACAGTCATTGTGTCGCTGATTGACTGACTGACAATCAACGCACAGCCCTAACCAGAGTGATATAGACGTGAACATTTTTAGATTAGTAAAATAAATAGAGTAAAATAAATGCTAGTTGTGCCCTACAACTCCGCAATAAAAATAGCTTTTAATGGTTCTCAATACGAATTAAAGCATATTAATTTACAAACAAACATATTCAAACTCACAGCACCACACTAAACTCATAAATTTGTATCGTGGGTGCCGACAACATTACATCACACACACAATCACACCCAGAACCAGAAGCACAATAATTGTCCCTTGGGAAGGAAAATTGTACTCCTGCCGGGAATCGAACCCAGGATACACGGCGTAGAGGGCAGAGACCTGAAAATTCGTCCAACTGAGTCGTCATTTAATCTGGATTTTTAAACTTTGATAAGCTTTAACTGAATTGCTTAGTTCGGGGAATAACTTGAGAGTCCTTTCACAGTGTCTAAAACATAAGGTATAATTTAATTAATTCGCAACTTACCACGCCAACTTATTTATACATACTCGTATATCTAAATGGCAAACAACAAATGCACGTGTAAATAAGATTTACGCACAGAACTTTCTACCGCATAGTGCGTAAAAGCGAACATAAAATTCAATACTTCGTTTGTCGAAGAAAAGATTTCAACGCGCGCGATGTGCGTACGCAACACTCTCGCTCGTATCTAAAGAACAATTTGATCTAACTTATGTTCCGTTTTAGATATTATTAAAGTGTTCTCACAATAGCGTAAGAGTATACGCCCTGGTCCACCATACTAATTCAGAACAGGGTGTTGTATTATTTAAAATTCATGTTCTTAATTTAATTTCTTCGTTTTTCATCATTTGATCACTATCTCGTTTGTTGGTAAAATGTCATCATCATCATCATCATCATCAGCCTGTATCGACCCACTGCAGGGTATAAGCCTCCTCACCCTTGTGCCACTCTCCTCTGTTTTGCGTTGATCGCATCCAGGTCTTTCCTGCGATCATCACTATATCGTCGACCCATCGAGCAGCTGGTTTGCCAACGGCTCGCTTGCCTTCTCTCGGTATCCATTCAGTCAAGGCTCTACTCCACCTACCATCACCTCGCCTTACCATGTGTCCGGCCCATCGCCATTTGAGTTTTGCAATGCGTTGACCCACATCACAGACTTTGTTTTGTCTCCGGAGTTCCGTGTTACGGACTCGGTCTCTTAGGCTGATGCCAAGCATGGCGCGCTCCATAGACCTCTGTACGACTCTCATTCTGTGCACAGTCTCCTTTGTGAGCGTCCATGCTTCGGTATGGTGGTAAAATGTATGTCATATAAATATTTTTATGTGTAAATTGGATCTTATTGTGATGACTGAGTAAGGCAAAGTAACATCGATTGGGTAAATTGTTTGTCTTTTGATGCACGCACATCAAAAAACCAATTGCAAATGGATTGTAGTGAACAGCGTGGCTGCTGATACAGACTGCATGCTCTAGAGTCTAGAGTACGCGTATCCGAGTACACGTACACTGAAACGCGCAGTTCATACAGACCTTTTCATCTTGTCAAACAATCTTATATTTAATCTGCTTCGAACTTACACAAAAAACGCACCCTCTCCCGAGTTAGTGACCGCACCGGTACCTAAAACCGCTACCATATAAATATATCGGTCAAGACTAGACCAAAACAAATTGGCAGCGAATTAAGGCGACCTTTCTAAAGCGAGTTAAGTTGCTGTCATTCACCTCTGCCAATTTTTAACGGCCTCGAGATAGCGTGCTGAGCAATCGAACGTATCGCTGCGGTCTCAACGAGTAACAAGAGTACAGTCAGTGCAATGAATATATGAAGAGAGAAAATTATGTAAAAAGTATATCTTAATACTATAAGAATCTTTGTCCTGATTCACTGACTCACTGACTTACAGACAACGCACAGCCTAAACCGCTGGTCGTAGAGACTTCAAATTTAGAGGGTATATTTTTCTTACTACGCAGGGTTGTACTAAGAATGGATTTTTGGATATTCTACCCCGAAAAAGGTTAACCTTAAGCAACGAACCCCAGACAAACTGCATAACCAAATGACAAAAAAAAATGGC
Source organism: Lomographa bimaculata (assembly GCA_948107665.1). Classification (NCBI taxonomy): domain Eukaryota; kingdom Metazoa; phylum Arthropoda; class Insecta; order Lepidoptera; family Geometridae; genus Lomographa; species Lomographa bimaculata. The sequence continues at coordinate 7,879,774 of OX403592.1, forward strand.
TATGAGATGTAAAAAACTTCATAAAAAAATCAGTAGTTGTCGGTAACATTTACAAATAAATTGAATATTATACCTAGAATAAACATTAAACGGTTAGCAATAAATAGCAAGACTGCCATTAACTTTCATGAGTGCCTCTTTGGGGCCATGTAAATAAACGATTTTTGAATTGTTGATACTGTCTCTGACCGAGGTAAGCGCTATTTGTTGACATGTAAGGTCGAAGAGACTGAACACCAGTAACGCTGGTTACTTGTACTCAATTAAGCCGTTTCCATAAAAATCGTCCCAAAACAGTCAAGGTCTTGCAAAAAGAAACAAGAACATTTTGTGTGAGTGTACAGAACACCGCTTGTGTACCGCTCACTGCACCGAGTGGCAGGCGGCAACTCTAACGATCGCAGATGCAATTACTCGACTCGGTCTGTAGAACGGTATTTAGGTCGAAGACGGGCTCGCCCGACGCTAGGTTATGAATCAAGGACGTAACGTGAGCACGAAATAAGACGACAACCATGCACGCGAATGCTTAAGGAGCTGTTTATGCAGTGTAGATTACATGTTTTTTTATGTTTGATAGGCAAGCATTTGACCACTATCTCACCCGATGGAAAGCGATGATGCAGCCTAAGATATAGCATGCCTGCCTAGAAGATACCAATTCACTCTTGACTTGAGGACTGCCAGATTATACCGCTCAGGAAACAAAGACGCGGGCAATGAGATCCAATCCCTCGCTGAACGGATGATAAATGCAGAAGCAAAAGGCTTCGAGCGAGCTGGAGGCATGTCAACCATGAATGGATGACGTTTGACTGTTTGTCTTGTTGATAGATGGTAAAACGGGCTTAGGGAAATTAGCTCGTATAATTCCGAATTATGGGAAGATATTGTTACATTTGATGTACTAAGTAGTAACTATGAAATGTAAAGGAAATGTCCAACCATTGTTCCTGTTAACCGAAGCTCAAATTGTGTTCATTATAGTCCTATAGTATTAAAGTCCAGATTGTAGTGTTAAAGTTATGGTGATGGCTAATGACTATTGTCTGGAAGGTAATCGAACAGTTTGACACATATTTTGATTTTGTTGCTAGCTCAGCTAAAGCATGTGTTACAGGCATTTTGAGTGCATAATGCACTTCGTGTTTTCAACACTCATTTTATACGTTGTTGGTAAAACTTCAAACAAAACGGTTTTAGACTAAATATATGCCTATATATATATATATATAAATATATTGACTGCACTCATGTACATTTAAAATAAAATATGACAAATATATCTCTTAATGTCGCGAGCTTTATAGTTATGCAATAATTACCAAAACTAGGTACTAGATAATATCAAAATATGTGTAAATATATCCCGCCTGAGACAATCGCAATAATTAACCTTAAGATTCAATAAGCATATATTCTAGGCATCTATATATCTACGGCTGCATCGTTACTTTCCATCGGTAAGTGTAGTATAACGGATTGCACTAACAAATATCAGACGCTAAAAAAGAATTGCATATCGAGAGACTGATTGTTACGTTGACTCTCATTGAAAAAGAATAATTATTTATTTGTGATGCGCCGTGTGAGAGTCACTAGTTTTAATGTAATAGGTCAAATCAATGCTGAAATAGTTTTATAATTATTTATTTTATTATGTTTATTAGTAAAGAAGTTCTTAAATAGTTTTAGAATATAATTTAATTATATTGAACTACCCGTTGGCCCAGTTGGGTGAGTGATCGCCTTCTAAGCAGGGTTATTGGGTTCGATTCCCGGCGGAACACAAGTTTTCTCCTAAAAAAAAATGTGATTCAGGTTCTGGTTGTGATGTAAATTAATGCGGCACCCACGACACAAGTCATCGAACTTAGTGTGGGGCTGTGAGTGTCAAAGCGTTTATGTATTTATATATGTTTTATGAAAAAAAAAACTATAGAAGACAATGAAAAGAATAAAATATGAACAAATAAACTTCCTCGCTGTTTGTATTAAACAACAATAATAAAAAGATTGATGGCAATACATATAAATAACTCATAATCGACAAATATACCAATAATAATAATAATCGATAAATATTTTAATCAATAAAAGTATTGTTAAACGTTGAAATAACACGCGAAATAATAAAATCGTGATTTTACAATCCCGAACAAATATTTCATCGTCGTCATATTCAAACATTCAATCTATGAATGAAGCCACAAAGAAAGCGAAAGCTAACAAAACGCAAACTTAAATTAGCATACAACAATATGTGATAAACACACATACACAGACTATATGAAAGTGGTGACTTCATATTACGCCAAAATATCTTGGAGAGACTTGGAGCATAACACAACATTCATTAGAATGATCAGTACGTAAAAAGAACTTGGCAGAGCCATAATGGATGTAGAGTTCGGTGTTGTGATGGGTGATTTTAATTATATAATAACCGTCGGAATTATTGCCAAGTGTCTCAAGTTTAGTATGTTTGTACTGTTCAAATATTGCTAACAAATATTTTGGTAAAAGTTAATTCGTTTATTTAACTCGATTCATATTTCTTGTCCGGTATTCAGATACTAATTATTAACTTAGAAATATCAAAACTTTTATTTATATTGCTAAGTAGTTTTAACGAAAGGCAGATTAAGTTTGAACTCAAACTGATATCCTAATCTGGAGGCTATAGTCAAGCAAATTTAAATATACCATAAATAAACTATTTATAATTTGGAACATTAAAATGTTGAAGACCGACGACATTTCAGGAAAACAGCTGATTTTTTTTTCTACATTTCTTATATCTAGATTTCGCCATTCTGATAAAACTAGCTTAAAATTTTAAAACATCACATTGAAATACACCGACGCTAACTTTATGTAAAAAAGCACGAGGTTGAGAGTGTAGTCGAGTGTTTTTTTTTATTCAAGATAGGCAAACGTTTGACCGCTATCTCACCTGACGGTAAGTGACGATGCGGTCGACGATGGAGCACGCTTGTCCAGAAGATGCCTATTCATTCGCGATTTAAAGACTCCCATGTTGTATTTATCAGGGAACACAGACTCAGGTATTAGTTCCATTCTTTTGCAGTTCGCATAATGAATGTGGAGGTACAACGCTTGGTCTGCATTTGTGGAATATCTACCAAATAGTGGTGTCGCTTAAGAGTCTGTTTCGATGTCAAATAATAGAATGGGGTTGGGGAAATTAGATTGTGTAATTCCGTTGCACACTCTCCGAAATGTATCCGGTAAAATATCGAGACTCACCACCTTGCGACGATGCCCTAATCTCTGAAATTTGGATCAGTCAACTGGTCGCTGTCAATAAGTCTCTTGGCTCTACGCTCAATAATTTCAAGAGCCTTAAGTTGGTATTTAGCTGAACCGTCCCAAAGATGAGAACTATACTCCGGAGTGAAGTACTGTCTCACACTTGCAAGGATTCCCAGCTTTTTGGCGGCTAGTTGGGCTTTTGTCTCAATGTAAGACCCAAAGTTGAGTTTTGAAGTTATCGACATACCAAATACTCAAGATGTTCAGTTACTGGTATGGATACATCTCGAAAAGTTGGAGTCTGATGAGTGATCGTTTAGAAATCAATCAATACTTATTTCATATTAAATTGTAGCATCTTAACATATTTGAACGTTGAATTAAAAAAGAAGAAATGTTCAAAAGGAGAAAGGTTGAGGATCTCGCATTTACCTTAATTTCCTTTAATGCGAGTTCCGCAAACATACCGGAAATTATTAATGTATCCTGTATTTAAATTACTTTTATTCGTCGATTATTAAGTACGAAGGTTAAAGAAAAAGAATGACGAGTCACGACCTTAAGGTACAATCCCTTGAAGGAATGCGGATACTGGTCATCCACTATATTTTCACCGAGGGAAATACCCGTAGCAAAATAAATTATACACAGAAAAAAGAGAAATAGTGATTTACAAAGCAGATAAATAAGATCCTGGTGCGAAGGGATATGAGAAAAAATATATATAAATGTTAATAAAATAATTGTCAGAGGTAAAGAGGTAAATAACCAATTCGTATGACTTGTCCAGTTTGTATGACTTTGTCCCTGAATGTTAAATGGTTATTATAGTAAAAAATATATGTGGCGGACAAATAGGAGGAAAATTTTGTAAATAATATATATGGAAGATTAATGATTGTGTTATTCCTACATTCCTTTAATAATTTCAGTTAGGCTTGGTAAACTATAGTAGGACTTATTACGACAGTACAATGTAAATGCAAAAGTTTGGAAATGTATTACTCTATCACGTCCAAACTATATACTACATCGAATGAGCCGATATTTTGAACATAGGTAGATAGTGGCCTGAAATAACACATAGGATATTTTCATCATCGCCAACGCGGGTGAAACAGCGGAACGCAGTTAGTATATAGATCATGCTATCATACTTCACACATATATTATAAATCTCAAAGGGGGTATCATGTGTGACTAAAACGAGATAATAAATATATCTTTAACGACTAGACGGATTTGGATTACATTTGGTATTTATGTTCGTATATAGGTAGTCCAGACCTTTTTAATTACTTTTTTTGACAGCAAACCTTTTTTATTACACTCAGAGCTTTGTACCTATCTGCCAGTACTGCAGTAGTAGTTTACCAACTTCAATAAGACAATCGGTCACCACACACCAATCAGTGTTCTAGCACACTGATTGATGTTTGGCGACCGATTTTCTGAGCAGTTATCATTGAGAATAAGTCCTCATGTTAGGCCTAATGAAACTACCATCTTCAATTACATCATCACTTAGCATCAGGTGAGAATGTGGTCATAAGTTAGCCTGTATGTCACAATAAAATCTTGATTAACTCGAGTCTAATAAGCCGCAGATCTCCCAGTTATAAAATATATAGCATCCTTTGCTATAACTTTTATTTAATATACAAATATAGGATATCGAGCGTTATATTTATTGACTAGTTAGTTTGATAAACGTATTACATCATAATTAGATTTTCATCAGCAACGATAACAGTAATAACTTACAGAACGTTGATTGACGTTACACATAAACAACTTTTATCTCAAGATTAACTTAAGGTTATCGATAAATACTATTAAGCGTTACTTAAGAGACTCTTTTAAGTTTCTTTTATTCGAAACATTTTCAACCAAATTGCTCAACTGTATCAAGTTGAGCAGTGGGTAATACCAACGGCTCAACGGGTAATTGCTCAACTATGAACAGTTGAGCAGTGGGTAATATCTCTGATCTACCCACTGCTCAACTAGACTGCTGAGCAGTAGGACATAATTTGTATTACCGAACATTTTAAGCTCAATAGCTCAACATTTTTTTGCTCAACTTAGTAACCAGTAGGTCATCCTGTTATAAAATCGAACATATAACCTACAGCTCAACTGCTCTTCAGGCACTGGCCACTTATAATCTATTGATAATACTTCTTTAATAATCTTTTTTGTAATTGACATTGTTATTGTCACTCATTTTACTTTTTAACCCCCGACGCAAAAAGAAGGAAATTTAAAGTGTGTGTGTGTCTCTGTGTGGAATCGTATCTTCCGAACAGCTGAACCGATTTTGATTTAGTTTTTGTTTGAAAGTTGACTTGATCAGTGTTCTTAGCTGTGTAAGGTGAAAATCGGTGCAGCTGTATAACAAATAGGGCGACAAGGGATTTAAAAAAAAATTTGAGATGTTCCTACACGTGAATTCAACAACAAATCTCTATGTACGCAATATGTTGATTTGCACTTCATATAATTTCAAGTGATCTCTAATAAAAACATAATGGTGTAAGAACCTATATGTCCATATATCATAAAGTGCGTTTTGTTCGACCCTGAGGCCGTCTGATGAACACATACTTCGCGTTTAATTCCACATCTAAGCTGGTCAGGGAACCATGATTACACACTTTCGATAGTAATTGCGAGATTCTTAGTAGATTGTTATCAAAGTAAACAAGGACAGCTAAGATGGCCGTATTACTCCTATATCTGAAGTACTTGCCGTTTATTTTTAAAATAATAAATTAAACTAAAAACTAAATTAAAACTTACCAAAAATAATTATAACGATATAAATATGACTGATGAATATATATAGATAAATATCCTTGCCGTTTACGATTTTTATCTGTTACTAGCTGCGCCCCGCGGTGTTACTCGTTTAAGTCCCGGACCCGCGGGAATTCCGGGACGAAAAGCAGCCTACGTATATATTAATCCAGGGTGTCAGCTTTCTTACCAAATTTCATCAAAATTGGTTTATCCGTTTGAGCGTGAAGAAGTTACAAACATACAAACACACTCACAAACTTTAAGGATGTGATTAAGTAAACTTTCGAAAATCAAAACATTTATAAATTCCTTACGTGTATTTAATGGTTAAGTTACTTTGGTCTAATACTATATTATAAAATATAGAGTAATTTTCTGCTGCATTAATTGCACCGCAAGCGACACGGTCGTTAGAAGACTTTTTATAGGTATTTAAGTCTGAAGTAAAACAATTAAAAGATTTTATTATTGCATATTGTTTTAATTGTCTTACCGTTAGACCATTACAATTGGATAAATAAACAAAACTTCCGAGTGCAAAAGGATTTCAATTTGGCATTGGTAGAGCGATTTCACGGATACATAACGCAATGTAATGATTGATACACACATAGAGTACTAAGTACATGCCATTAGGTAGACAGTAGTTACACGTAGTAACTAAGGTGCAACGTTCTGCAGTTGCTATGTATTATAGAACATTACAAAATATGTCACGCTCTCAAAATCGCGTAAACATTATCACTGCAAATTAAATTAACGAGCGCTTTTTCATGAATCTATTCAAAACTTTGCATTCAGAATTTAGAGCACTTATCCCGGTATTCAGGGCGTAATAATAAATCGAATTATTTCCTCATTTTTAAAATAACAGAATTTTGAAATAGCTTAGAATTAATGACAAAATCATTATAAGTTTCACACTAAGCACGACAAATGTAGCAGACTCTCCTAAGTCTCATTTGTGGATAATATTAGTCATTGATCATGTTTCTTGATCCGCGATAAAGTTGAATAGAGTTTGAAACCAAACTTAAGCAACTACGACTAAGATTCAACTGAGAGTGACAACTTATTTTAAGCTTAGATTTCTAATCGGCAACCCGTCAGCTGCAGTACAATAGGCAGATTAGTACTTAGTGTTATTCACAAATTCAAATAACAAACACTACTCATGAACCACGCACAGATTAAAATATTTAGGTAACGAAACATGCAGCGAATACAAATTGCGCAAATGTCGACAACGAATCGGACATCTTCGTCTATAATTCACAAAATGGAAGTCCTTCTAAACCTTTTAAATTGCTCAATAGATAATAATCTTGCACAACGTCTACTTAGACATACGAAACTTGTGGTCCCTTATCAAATAACAACTTTGCGTTCGCAAGCGTGAGCAATTAATATTGCTTAGACTACGTTGATGAGTTCATTGTTTGCAAGTGCCGACCGAAACGTTGTTGCCCAATGCACTAGGTTGGGCATGCAGCGAAGCCGTTGCAAGGACTTCTCATAATTGGGCATTACTGCAGTTTATTTAATTCATATTTAAATCGCAAACGTAAAAATTATAAGGTTCTCAATTCGTAGTTTGTTCTCTTATTATTGATATAGTAGCATGTGTAATAATTGAAACGCAAGCAAAGCTTAAAAACCGACTTCATCGCTTATATTTCGGCTTGACAAATTTCTATAAAATGTATATGGGACCACCTCTGAAGTTTACTCTACCAAACAAAAAAAAAACATCAAAATCGATTCATAATTGGCTAAAATATCGCGTAACATACATACAAAAACATACAGTCGAATTGAGAATGCTCCTTTTTTGAAGTCGGTTGAAAAGATTTGCATGGTACGTACATAGCAGTAACACGAGTAGAAATTTCCCGTTCTACTACTAGTGGGAAAGCTTAGTGAGAAATAAGAAGTGATGTTATTACTTTTGGGAATATTTGCGAGTATGTTTCTAGCATACCTATATGTTACTCGGATTAAAGAGTTTGGAATCACACTATCACAATAATCACACAAATATAATTATTGCGCAGTTTGTGTGCAAGTTAAGTATGTCTGTTTTCTCTTCACACTGTAATGGCTGTACAGATTTAGATGAAACTTTGAACGTACGTAGCTTGTATCCGGAATTAACACATATGATATTTACTACCACGAATTTTTTTCTGCACCTTCTCGGTTGGCTGGCAGAAAATGCTGTATTAGCATTAAGTCCTCCGTGCACATTTATATTGTGCAAAAGAATAAATAAATAAATATTTTTTTACTATATTATATTGAGTGCAGTTGGTCCCATGGAAACTTATTCGTTCGGTTGAAAGGTTCCAGAAAAATAAAAAACAAATGTGTAAAATAACATTTACCTATTTTTAGCCCACGATGTAAAAGAGGTGTTATAATTTGTACTGTGTATATATGTCTATCTGTGGCATCGTAGCGCCTTATCGACTAGACCGATTTTGATCAGGTTTTCTTGTTTATAAGGTGAGTTGAACGAGAGTGTTCTCAGCTATATTTGGTGAAAATTGGTGTTTTTTTTCTTAGATATAGTCCCCGAAGCTCTATCTGAAAAAGCGTATTTGTTCTGTTTGGCAAGCCACAAAAAAATATGTAATATTAAGCTTGTTCTACACTGCGCAACACTAATGCCTCTCATTTTTAAAGAATCCAAGACAAGAACGCGAGTATATTAATTAATACAAGTATTGGCAAAAGATTTGTTCAAGATGATCTGCGAAGGAGTATGTATGTTTGAATTTTAAAAGCACAAGAGCATTTATACCTCCACTTTGATTGCCTCACATTTTAGGACAACACTTCATAGTAGTAATCGTGATGCAATCGACGATGGAGCATGTTTGACTAGAAGATATCTAGACTAGCTACCCTAAGGCTGGGAATCTCTTAAGCCTTCCGTTAAGTCTTCAATTTTGAATAGCTTGTCATTCAGAATAGAAACGCTTTTGTGTTACTTACGTAAAATGAAATTTACGTACAATAACGTAATAGGATGGTTTACGTAATTTTCGCTAGGTTTATTTCTTGCTTTAATTACTATTAGGTCTAATACAATGAAGCATTTGTCTCCACTCAATATATAAAAGATGACTTGTGAGCAATTGTGACTAAAGCTAAAATATATTTTTACCTTCATATTATTATCCAAACTTAAACCAGTATAATAAAGAATAACCAGTATAACTACTTTCAACTTCAAAATAGCGGCAATATTAAAATAACATTTAATAACGAGTCTGATAATCGGCATGCCCGCTCTAGAGGTTTAACTAAGATTTAGGACATTACTTTGTGTATTTAACTGATAGGTAAGTAGAATTGTGAGACAAGAATGGAGGTCAATAATTTAATGACGTAGAAAAGCACACAAGTATGACAAGACTTTCGATCAACACAAGGTTGGTCTTCGCGTGTCACAATCTTTATACCTGCTCACACCTCACCTGTAAAACTTAATATTTACGCAATTTTAATTAAAAAATTAGTAAAGTGAACAGATGACCACGCTGAATAAATGTGATGGCTTATTGCGAAAATATATTTCAAATTTTATACGTTGCAATAGCCATTATTAAATCATTTTATGACAAAGGTCGCAGAGGCGTCTCAACAAATTGCAAAACGCTCAATCGTTCATATGACGATAAAATAATACCTACTTCCCCACTTTCTACGCCCTTTTGTATTGTCATCACGTAATTTAGGATTGGAGTAAATGTTGTAAGTCGAAAATAACATATGCTACATCGTGTGTGTTGCCGCAAACTCTTATACAATGATGTCGACTGAACAAATAGTTGTGTGTTCCGCATTTCTACTGAGCTTCATTTACGCAGGACGTTACGTGCGGCACGATTCACTCGACCGATTCATCTACGTACCTAAATATTGAACGTAATGCCTCGCAAAAACAAACGCTACCAAGTACCCGAGCACGACTTCTGTTCTGTGCATTAAAGTTGAACACAAACATTAGGAAATCTTAAGCAGATGCGCTCTCTAGGACACGAATTAGGTTAAGGCGATTCGGTTATCGATCTTTTGTAAGTCGTAGGCGACAAAGCGGTACGAAATCGCTAAGTAGCCAAACGAGTCTCGTGTTAGAAACGACATGCAACACCGACGGCGTCGAATAGTGATGTTCGCGACAAACGGGGTCAATGTTCGCCAAATGGACTAGAATAAAATAAGAAAGGCTATAGCGCTCCTTCGGCAGGTTACTTGCCCAGTTTTCGCGCTATTAAAAATTCTACGAATCGTCACACAACTTTCACTAACCGTGAGCTAGTGTATGTTTTGGAGAATGTCATCGTAAAAGTTAAGTTACGGGGCGGTTTCGAGTTTGTTTGTAAACCTAAGTCGGATCCGACTGAAATTTTTTTTGCAATCAGAAAATAATTGAGGACGGAGCTAAAAGAAATGTAATTGAACGCGATAGAAGGAGCAAATGAAATATTAATGCGAAAAATAATTGTTGCCTAGAAAGTTTAGTGCGAGTCTGCGAGATTGGACATTGCATGCTCGCACGCTGCGCGAGAAAGCACGACGGCAGTCCGCGCCGGCCGCAGCTGCGGCGTCGCTGCGCTAGGGTTGCCGCTGCTCGTGACCTTCAAAACTTCACTCCTACTACAACCCCTACAAATTCATACTATGTTTAATAAAAACTAAGGCATTATAAAATATCATAATCAGAGTTAGATAAGATGCCATAATTCTTTAAGAGTGGACATTTATCACCTACATATAAGGCAACCCTAATCGCTATTATCATTTACGCATGATAGATATCGTAATAGACTGAAACTGTAACATAATTTCATGATAATTTAATGTTAAAGGTATGTTACATTTATTGACAGAATAATCATTTGACATTAATTTTATGTACCATTTACCTTTAAACACTGAATGTATATTTAGTATAGGTATATCATAGATCAATAAATATTATTATGTTAACTAAATAAATACCACCTCTTAAAATTCAGCGAAATAGTAGCAAGTAGCAACAGATATCTTAAAATGAGAGTAATGAGTAATAATATCTCTTGATACTCGGTGTCGAAACAAACAACACTTTGTTTGACGAAAGTAAAAGTTATGAATACCACTACTTGGGTGAAAATCACTGGACAAACCCAACAAACCTGTGCCGCGCACGAAGCGACCCACTGCCCGCCGACTCGCGAAGATTTCACTTTTAACATTTCCAATCAATGACCCCACTGTGCTCATATTTATTCATTCAACTAATATGCCTTCATAAATTCATAGATTTAATATTATATGCATATTTGCACAGAAATCCCTTTTATCAATTCGTTCTCATTCATAAAAACCCTCCTTTTTTAATGACTATAGATCAGCTGACATATGAGAGGTTACCTGTCACACTGTTATGTAAAAAGGACCTTTTTTATGAATGAATGGATAGTGACATAACCTATACAATTTTAATGTAACTAATTAATTGGGTCCCTGGATTAAATTTTATTTATTGTATATTTTAATAGTAACTTACCTGACAAGTCTTTCCAAAAATCCGCAGCGGAGTCGGTCCGGGCGGTTTGAGTTTCACAAATACAGTTTGCTTCCGAACTTTATGTCCAAATTGACACAACAACTTATCTTGTACACGAGCACAGAGCCTACTCGAACTTAAACACGCCATAGCTACAACTGCTACGAAACGCTTGAGGACATTAACTACATAACACACACAGAACACAGCCGTTCGCCTTTTCCTCCCCACTTTTATTCAGACAGCAGACAGCTGATTGTCAAATAAAAAGCCATCTTGTAAGTGTTGCTATAACAAAAATAACCTTCTTTATTTCTACCACAAAGTAGAACTGAATTATCGGTTTTGCTGAACAGAATATTATCATCTCAAAAGAATGGAATGAGTGAGAGTGTTTGCGTTAACTTTATTTTATTGAATCTGTACCGTCTTATACAAAATTAAAAAATATAACTAACCTCAAAATAAACATAAAATAGTGATTGGCATCGTTATTTCACGATTATTTCGAAAATATTTGACTGAAATAATTTTAATCTGAACGGAAAATGATTCCACGTCTCACACAAGTGTTACAAGTACTAAAACAAGTGGAAAGAAACATATTTCACATGTTTGGAACTCCACCTAGAGGTTTGTAATATTTATTTTATTTGCTCTACAATTATTATTGTAAAACATTATTATCTTTTTTTGCATGACACGAATTATCAGATTTATTCAGTCTAAATATTCCTAACGAAATCAATGGGTTCCCCTTGCCGTATACACGTACATTAAACTAGTTGCTAACACCAGATTTATTTACTATGTCACTGCGACAATAACATAATGGACTGGGCACCCACATTTAGGAAATGGCAGGTTTCAAGTAATTAACGATCATCCCACTACACATGGGCTCCTCAATAGAGCAGCCTTTATATTAGCGACAGAAAAAGCTAAGTTGTTAGCTAGGCGTGGATGACTAAAGGGTGATTGAGAGAGCTGCATTTCCACTTAACACTAGTTCCAACATGCATAGGTAGCTCTTGCAACTCTACACCCTCATGGCCAATTAAGGCAATGTATATTGTATTCTTTAAAATACATTATGGTGAATGTGCTCAGGAACTACACAACCTTGTTCCCTCTTCACCTTTTTTCCACCTTACATCTAGAAGGACGGCGTCGCGTCACCCATTTATGGTTGAGATCCCGTTCATTCGCACGAAATGTTTCGCGTCTTCATTTATTTATAGAACAGCAAAAGAATGGAACGCTTTGCCCTCATCTGTGTTTACCGAAAGGTACAATTTGGGTGTGTTCAAAGTAAAGTGAATAGGTATTTACTAAGCAAGCATGCTCCACCTTAGACTACATCGTCACTTTCTATCAGGTGTGATAGTGGTAAATGTTTGCTTGGTAAGTAAAAAAAATATATATATATATATATATTTTTTTTTTACTTACTAATATTCATTAATTTTTTACTTACAGAACTAGCTCTTGCTTATGTACATGAAAGCAAACCAACAACACCAGCAAAGAAGTTTTCCATTAAGGATATCATTGGAGATGGCATACTACTGGCTGTCCCCAAGTTCAGAAGGACCATAGAAAGAAGATTGAAACGAAAATATGGTACTCCCGAATATGTATGGAAAATGCTGGTACCTAAGAATAATATCTTAGTGTGCCACGAGTGTGGACATCATCATGAAAAAGGAAGACTTTGTGGTAAAAAGCTGCTTTTCATTCAAACCGACTGCCGACTCTCTCTCCCTCTTCCTGACTAATTATCCCATATTTACTTTCCATTTGCAGACTCAAGAAATAATCATAATCTTAAGCTCAGTAATTATACTTACAACTTGCTATTACAACGGGAACTCATCCTGCTTGAAGAGTGATGTTAATCAGCTATTGATCTGCAAGGGATGGTACCGTCCCAAGCAAATAATCCAACTAGTTTAAGTAATTTATGCAGTGTGAATACAATTTGGTTTACATTTTTTTAGAAAACTGTTCCACCTTTTATGTGGTTGAAAGGATGTAATAAAATTGACCGGCAAGCTATGGAATATAGGTGGTCCATCTAAACATTAGTTTTAATAGAGATTTGCAATATAAGTTTTAACATATGTTTTAACATTGGAAGTAGAGTCATTAACTTTCATGAGTGCCTCATTGGGGCCCATGTGAATAAACGATTTTGATCATTGGCTTAATTATTGCTAGCATTTATGAAGGAGCTAGCTGTGCCCTGCAGTTTTACCAACAGATAAACTGTTACTTTTCAGACTTATTTTTGTACAAAAACTTGATTTTTCTTTATCTTCAGATGTCTATAAGGGTTCTAAATGTTTTATATATCTGATAGGCTAGTCTTTGACTAATGCCTCACCTGTTGGTAAGTGTCAATGTGGTCGAAGGAAATAATGATATGCTTTTGTCTAATATATTAATTGTCATTTTTCGACTGATGAGTGGTAAACTACGACTGCAATATGTAATACTAGATAGTAGCTTACACTATCTATTACTTTCACACATCTATTACTTTCCATCAGGTAAAATATTGGTAAAAATGTTTGCCTATCTAACATAAGAAAATATAGATGACCAGCAGACTGCTGATATGTCAGTGTTAAAAGTCACGGGTTTACTTCCGAAAGGTTCTTCTTCGATTTTTATATTCAAAATAGCGTTTGCGCCAATTTTTGCTGTGATATTTGTGATGAGGAGGTCAAAATACATTATTATACTAAATTTCAGATCGTTGCGGTATGCGCTTTTCAGAAGTTTATCCATGTCCTTACCATCAAGGTCATATAGGCGCTTCCTCTAGTAACTATTATTTTGTGTGTGACTGACAGCTGTATCTAATCGTAATATTTATGTAATACCTTTCAGAAAACTGCTACAGCCGTGTTGAAAAGGAGACGAAACTGATCAAAGAGAAAATTTTAGAGAACTTAGGCACCAAACCCATTGAGAAAGATGTTGTTGTATTGTATGATGGAGAAAATCTACCCGACAAGGTAATTAATTACTAATGATAATATTTTACTGCCTGTTGGCTTAGTTGGATGTGCAATTGTGCATCTACCTTCTAAGCAGCTGGTATTGGGTTCGACTCCCGGTGTTACACATAAGTTTCCACTAGAAACAGATTCGTTTCTGGTTCTGGGTGTAAATATTTCCATCACCCATGACACAAGTCATCGAAATGTAGGGTTGTGAGTTTGAAAATGTTTGTTTTATATTTATTTTTAATTTACCTGATTACTTCACCGTTTTCTTAATTATCCGCAAGTACTATATTACCTACATTGTTACATCAAAAGATGATAGTTTTTTTGTTTTTTTTATTCAATATAGGTAAACTTTTGACCACATCTCAATATCATACTTTGAAGAATCTATTTATTGAGTGTGACACTGGTGTAACTATTAAGAAAAAATATCTTCTGTTCCACACTGGTGTGAAGGTGAGTCTGCCCCCCTTATATTCTTGATCATCCTACTTACCATTGCAATGGAGTGTGAACTTGAAATTCCTACTAAATTCTTCTTTCCATCAAAATACTTTTAAGAAATCGTTATGTAATATTTTAAGTATTCTGCAGGAATGCATGTAGAACTCTGCAGGATTAAAATGAAACTATTATTATGAAAACATGAACAATAATAACATAATCTCATGTTTCCCTTACCCCGAAACTAAATAATCTTTAAATAAAGAAGATTTAACTAAAGGAAAGTCAAAATATTTGCTCTTAATAACTACACTAAGTAAATTTTTATATAATTTAAGTGTTAATCCTAATTAGGTTGTTCATATTAGGATACCCAATATCTGCAATATCTATTATTGTTATAAACATAAACGCTTTCACATTCACAGCCCCACACTAAGTTTGATTTCTTGTGTCGTGGGTGCCGAAAACATTCACATCACACATGGAATCACAAAAAGTAACACAAGTTTTCGCCCCAAGGAAAAATTGTGTTTCTGGTTGTGATTCCGTTGTGATGTCAGATCTTCAGTCGGTAATCGAACCCAATATCCCTGCTTAGAAGGTGAACGCCACAAGAAGTTCAAATAATAGGGACTTATGTTAGTATTAGTATTACAAGAACTTCATGAATTAATTTCTCAATATTAAATAATGAAGACTTGTGCGTGTTGATTTTGCTTGACGTGTTTTACACAAATAGTTAAATTACTATCTTAATTTTTATATGCTTTAATTTGCAGCCCCAAGAGTTTTGGAAAGGCAAAAGGATTATCGAGATGAAGAAAGAAAGACCTCAATGGTTTAGTAAAAACCTTCTCCAGAAATCTACACAAGCTCCATCAGAATCCAAAGATATTAAACCTACAGATTTGGCATAAATAATTCATATCAAGATGTTGTATATTCCGTAGCATACAATATAAATTAAATATTAGAAGTTGATAAATAGAATTTTATTTATTTACTATTTTATGCATTAAAATTGGAGGAGAATTTAATTAATATTCTGAATTATTTAATAGTGAATAAATCTAACAACAATTGCTAACTAAATCACATTATCAAAGGAATCTGGTATATGCTCAAAATTATCTATAGTGGAATCAATTTCCGACTCTCCTATAAAATGATTCTCAACATGTCTTTGGAATTCTGTAAAAGCTATGCCTTTTTGGAATGTTTGACCACACATGGGGCAGATTTTGTCATATGGTTCTTCGGTAACTTCTCTATCATTTTCTGGAGTGCTTTTCATATGTGCTGAAGTATTTACATCGCTAAACATATTGTAAGTTGTGGAATCTGCAGGGGTTGTCCAGTTGGCAAGACTGTCGCTTGTTTCTATTTCTTTATGTTCTGAAGAAACAACTCTGGCGTTATTGGCAATACACGTTGGGCACTTGTAACCTTCTGGAAATGAAACATTATGACATATGTGAAAAGAATATAAATGAAAATAGTCAAATTATGGAAGTTTTCCAATAGGAATATGCTCATTTACAATAAGATGAATAGCTGTTATCAGTAGATAACATGTTTTTTACCGACTTCAAAATAGGATGAGGTTCTATGTTTGATTGTATGTATTTTTTTTATGTGTGATCACCAATTTCTCCCCCATTTGAGGACCTAACTTAAAATTCTTTTTTGTTTCGTAGATTATACTGCAGAGATGGTCCCATATAAATTATATCAAAATCGATCAAGCCAAAACCAAAACATAAATTTTATTAAAATTGATTAAGCCAAAACCAAAATATATGCGGTGAAGTAAGTTTTTCTAAGCTTTGCTTACATTAAAATTATTGTAAGCTTAATAAGTAAGTATTTATCTACTACCTCACCTGATGAAAATCGATGATGTGGCCAAAATAGCATGCTTGCCTAGAGGATTTCTCTCTATACTTAAAGCCTCATCGACTACTTATATTTCACTGACAATAAGTTCCACTTGGCCAGTTCCAATACCAAAATATAATTGTTCTGATTACAATTACAATTCATGACCTATATGGTAAAAATCTACATAAAAATGGTTAAAAGAAAATTGAATAGCAACAGGTTGTATATAGACTTTTAGTTTATCTAAACTCTAAAAATAAGATGTCGCCAAAATTATAGGCATAAAGGCACAGGAGAGCTATTCAAATAAAAAAACTTTCAGTAATAAAAAACTTCTGTCTTTTAATCCTAGTTAGGTAAGCAATTTGACCACTATCTGACCTGGAAAGCGGCAATGCTTCTGAGACATGTAGCATTTTAGCCTACTTTCCTCCTCTTATTTATAAAAAACTACACAATCTAATTAGATTACAGTGAACCTCGATTATTCTCTTCATCATTGATTCTATTACAGAATGTCATGATTCTAGATGCGCCCAACTAAACTTACTATTTCCTATTTGCCACCTTTTGTGACAGTCATCGGCTCAGTGTCAATGCTAAGATTTTTTTTTATGCATCAATTTACTTGGTCAGACCATCATAAATTACTCCCTCAGCCTCATGGCCTCTAATCTAACTGGTGGCGATAAGGCCTGCACTGACGTCCCGCTGGGGGTGTATTGTGCATTTCCTCCTGCGACCAGTTAGCCCAGCCACCCTGACTCCTTTATATATCAGAGTGAGGCTTTAGGTCACTGGCACAATTGTTGTGTGCATGATGTCGACTCTTATGGCCTCGATAAAAGAGCTTATAACCACTACCTCACTTGATTGCGAAACAAAAGCATTCAAATACCTATTACCTTTAGTGATTGTTTCCACTCTAGACAATATTAATTTCAAGTCACTCTCCTGTTGAGCTAATTCTTTTTTCAGATTATGCATTTTTTCTGTCTGACTGTGAATTTCCTTCAAAGAATCAGTCGCTGGATCCTCAATATAAGTGAAGCCAATTGAGTCTACATTCAATATGTTATAGTCGTCAGCATCTTGAAGCCGAGTCATTTGCTCATATTGTTCAACTAACTGAGACTTCTCCTGAATGTAACTATTTATTAATTTCAATGAGATTTCCTCTAAACTAGACTCGGAATACTTTTCTTGATAATTAGCACTGGTTCTTGGTGTACTGTGTATATAGGTGTTGGTGCGAACTAACGGATTTTTGCCTTCTTTTGTTTTATCTGAACCTTTAATGCTCGATATTTTATTCCAAAGAGATTTGTTCTCGCATGACACCATAAATACGTGGTGCATAAGCTGTGATCTTTGCTTTTTCAGTTCAGCAATATTTTGCTGAAGTGTAGTCTTCTCGTCGTCTTGTAAGGGAATGTACGGCGCAGTTTGTGAAGTCTGTAGTTTAAGACGCATGTTATCATTTTCCAAAGTGTTTATTCTTCGTTGAAGTAACAAACATCTGTCTCTCATTGCATGGAGTGCCAGTTCATGTACACTAACGTTATTGAAGTCTCCTTTAGCAGAAGTTTGTAATGTAGAGTCATTTTTGAAACTTACAATAGATGAGGAATCCATTGCAGCATATCTAAAAATCTAGATATATTGAAAGACACGTACAATATTCTAGTTTCAAAAAAAATATTATACGATTGGAATTGAAAAAGTTACAACTAAAGAGTGATTACCATAGACCACAGAGAGGTGATTACAAATACAATATCTTTGGTTACAACAATCAAAGAGCATACAAATGGTAACAACAGTATAAAAAGTTACTCTATGGTAACAACAATCACAGAATACTATCCAAAGAGCATATAACTAGATACTATGATGTATTAAAAAAAAAAAGATTATATTAAAAGTAGACTTTAGCTAATTCTAGCCCCATAGAGGCTCTGCACAATAAAAAAGAATAATATACTGGAGCTCATAGAAAAGAATAATAATATACCTTGAGGCTGGAGTTTGGCCGCGATAGTGAAAAAATGGCGTTGTTGATTTTGTATTATTTTCCAAAACCTGTGATTCTTCGAGTGTTCATATGTAGTAATGGTGGATTATTAACCGCCAATACTTAGTAAAAGTGCATAAGTGTAGGCAAATCATACAAAGTTGAAAAACGTGATTTTAGCCTTCGCTCCAAAACTCCAAAGAAGTTATAGTAACATATTTACCACTTTACTAGGGCATGACTTGACTATGACGTGACCTTGACTCTTTTACTTGACTTTGACTGTGACTTGTGACTAGGACTTTTAACACGAAATACACTTGAAATATATTATAACATGATACTGGCTAAAAGCACAAGATTGCGAAGTCAAAATTAAAAAAAAAAGTATCCTCTTTGTGCATTAACGGAGTGATTACAATATCTTTGTCTGTGCACACGAACTCGTTTGATAACACTTATCTCTGTTGCAAACAGTTTCAATACGAAATTGACAAAACTCCAAAGAAATATGGTTCATTTTTACATAATTTAAATAGAAACCGCGTGCAACAAAGATACGTAATAGGGGTACACGGGTATCCAAGGATTTTGTAGCTCCTAGGTTTGTTTCCTATCTCGATGCGTATTTGACGCGGTGTTCGTCTGTGTAGTTATGTAGTACTTGTTTTAAGCATCGAGATAGGAAACAAACCTACGGTTGTTTTAAGTCTCTCAGCGGACCATAGATATTTAGTTTTTCTGTGCTTTGCTCCTTCTGCTGTCAATGTCATCTGCCAATTGGATTTCATTTCAGTTATTGTCATGAATTGGTTTGGTGGAAGTCAAGTCACTAATTGAGTTCATGAACAAATAAAAACTTGCTTCGCTTTGTTTCGTAGTTCAAAATTCCTAATACTGCCGTTGATTTACAGAGACTTTTAGTGAATGCCGTTAGATTTTCATATGTTTGATATACAACTATGGTAGCTATTTTTATAGTGGGTGAATAATTTAGTGTTTTGGAATTGTTTGTGATTAGATACACATACCAGTTGGTTAGGTAAATTAAACAGTGAATCATCTGCGTATCTCCAAGCCGAGCTGCAGAATTTTACAGTTTTCATGTAAGTAGGCGCTACATCATGAGTTTTCTACAGTTCTTATAAAAATATTACCTCTCTTCACATATATAAACCTAGCATTTTATTATCATTCTTTATTACTTGCTATGAATAGTGACATTAGTACACCTGAGCACATTATTCTCGGTTTTTACAATGCTTTTTTCCATAAAATTTATACTTTTCTTGATAAACAACCGATTAATATTTTATCTGTATTTTTCAGATTTATTTTAAGTTGTGGCCTTATTTATTTTGAATTGTGGCAATTAATTAAAGATTTAAATATTCTTCACTCATAAATTGGTTTCTGTTTAAGAAAAAGTTTATTTAGTTTTATTAAAAGAGTTTTTACAGCACTCAATTTATATTTTTGTCAGTGTAGGAAATATACTATTTCTAGGACTAAAAATGTTAGGTTTGCAACCAAAACAAATGTTTTTAAGGCCTTCATATTGCCCATGTGTTTAGAGCTTACAGTATCTGGGTGTATTACAAACAATGAACAAAGAAAAATTTATAAGTACCTATAGGCAACATATTCGATTTATGTTCATTGCATTAACTTCCAAATAAATTACAATAAATAACTTACATATTTCTTTTAGATATTTCCTAAAGGAAACTATTGACCAGTTATCTATTACTAGCCGTGCCCCGCGGCTTCGTCTGCTATTATCAAGTCGAAAACTAGCCTATGTGTTAATCCTAAGTGTAAGCTATGTACATTCCAAATTTCATCCAAATCCGTTCAGCTGTTAAAGTGTGAAGAGGGAACAAACATACTTACACACAACCTAAACAGCTGGTCGTAGACACTTAAAATTTGGACGGTATATTTGTCTTAGTATGTAAAGGTGTACTAAGAATGGATTATTGAAAATTCTACCCCAAATGGGGTGAAAATGTTTGTATGTATTAATGTTCTTTGTTTCACTTATATGAAAATTGGTATTTCAGTAGGTCATTTTATACAAAAAATTTAGTTTATCTATATTTTTCACCAGAGGTGCATTAAGGTGATGCACTGGGGGATGAAAGTTCATGTTAAAAGTTCTACATATTTATGAAGTTACACTGATGGAAATTGGTATTTGAGTAGTTAATTTAAAATAGAAAAATGTAACTATCAATATTTTTTGCCAGGGGTGTATTAAGGAGGTTCAATAAGGAATGAATGTTCACAGAGAAAAAAATATATTTATGAAGTTAAAGTGATGTAAATTGTATCTGGGTAGTATGATGAAAGATATTTTTTTTATAAGTCATTACAATAAATTAGAAATAAGTACTCTTAACGCGTAGTTAACTGTATAATGCTCATACTAATATTATAAATCCGAAAGCTTGTGTGTAAATATGTTAAGGTGTAAGTATGTTTGTTTTATCTTTTTGCTGTAACGGCCAAACTGATTTGGCTGAAATTTCCAATGTACATAACTTATATTCAGGATTAACAGGAATAGGCTACTTTTTAACTCAATTAACATGGGCAAAGCCTCAGGACATTGCTTAATACTTACTTAACAAAACTTACAAATGTCATTATATAAACATGAAAACCACTGATCCTAAGGTGCTTTAATATTTAGTACTGTACATACTGCGTAACTATCTAGTATGCATTTACCACAAATCAAAGCTATCATTTAGAGTGAAAATTATATAATTTAAATTAATATATGAGAATAAATATTATGAAAATTAACAGTGTGGGCACTTTAGATACCTATAAGCTCGATGTCTTTTAGGTAACATAGGTCTTTGCTCCATATAGTTTTAGGAAATATAGGCAATTGGCCTGTAGAATACTGATTCTATGTTGTAAATTGTACCAAATATTTAAATATATTAGTAGAACTTACATTTAATTTTGAATAAAAAAATTGTGAACTAATGTGTGTTGTGAAATTTTAATAATATAAGTAGAATAATAAATAATAACAAACAAAAGATTGGTTGATCTTTCAGCTACAAATATACCATAATAACTTGCAATTTTTTTTAAAAATCTTACTGACAGATATGCAATGCGGTCATGTTTTCAGTTCCTACTTTCCGTTTTGATCACACTGTGCTGAAATTCATGGTTGTATAATAATTTTATCACTCTCGCATGGCTTGCTACCCTGTACCGAAATACTGTTTAGTCATTGTAGCTAACCAACTAAGACTGTATTTTAGTATAGGCTGATGATGTGATACCACTAGGTGAGATAGTGATTGAACACTAGCCTATCATCACAGTTTAAAAAAATCAGGAGTAGGACCGCTAGTACCCTCACATTGTACCCTTGAGGTACTATTTTGTATAGTTAGTACCCTTGAAATATTAACTATATTTGCCCCAGGTTTTGCTTTCGCTAGTACCTTTACTTTGTAACCTTGTGGGTACAATAACTGGTACTACTATGTATTACTAGTACCCTTAAAGGTACTAGCGATACTAGTTTGTATCGCTAGGACTGCAGGGGTTACATAATAACAATACCTACAGTGTTTGCTTTTTATTTTAACCAAATAGTTCAAATATCTAATAAGTGAATATGTATTATAAAACCTTTTTAGAAAGTTTCATGCTACTTGTTACATAAATAGAACAAATATATAGTTCTATTTATGAAAAGTCACATATCATTTGTCTCATAGTGCATCTACAGCTTGAAAACTGCAAACTGATTAATAATATGTTTTCAATCAATATTTTGTTTTAAAAGTGAATAAAGATATAAATATTTGTAATTCATCAACTAAATGTTAGTGTTTAAAACAATAGTATTAATAAGTCTTCTTCTTCGTCTATTGATGATGCTTATATTGTTTGGGCCCTGTGTTTACCACTATATATTTTACTACCAGAGGAGATGCTTCATACAAATAATCTGAATTGCAGTATTTTAAACAGAATATACAAAAAGCAATTAATAAGTGAATGTAAAACAAACAACCTACTTATTTTATGAATGCTAACTATTAGTTTAGCCAATAAAAAAAAAAGAATACTCTTCTTTACTCTAAATTTAATTCTGAGCCATATGGACTATTATTTTAGAATTTTTATTTAGTTGGCTATATTACGTTCTTTTTACCGACTTTGGACTCTCTAATAGTAGAGTACAACAGGCAGATTTAAACAGCAATCAGTAAACTTTTAGATGTAGAGATGAGAAAAATTATATCAATTACCAGAAACAGTATCACAAAATCACTGTTGATTTTTGGAACTGTAATATTTTTTAAAGGTTTTCACACACATAGCATCACTTGGTTCGAATTGTTACAAAACTTGTATTGTGGGTGATATACACAATCACACTCAGAACCTGAAACACAAAGAAATCCTATGTTTCTACTGGACCTTGAATCTGATACCTACTGTGTAGTAGTCTGAGGTGCAACCAACTATGCCAGCAGGCAATCCACAACAGAGCATCTGCCACATATCACATATAAAAGGTGACACAAACCAATTTTCTTAAGCTTTTTGTGTCAATGGGGCACCATGACTCTCGTGCTAGTTAGTAAGGAGGATCTGTCTGTATTGAGTCTTCTAGTCCTGTTCTTGGCTAATATGATTATACTCGTCAGTTGTAAGCAAATTTCAAAATACTAATTATCCTACTAATATTATAAATCTGAAAGTTTGTGTGCAAGTGTGTAAGTATGTTTATTCCCTCTTCACGCTTTAACGGCTGAACAGATTTGGATTAAATTTAGAATGTATATAGCTTATATCTAGGATTAACACACAGGCTACTTTTTAACTTGATAATAGCGGGCGATGCCGTGGCCACGGCTTGTAAAGGCATAACCAGCTACTTCATTCTTGACCACATCTTGACCTACTTACCTAAAACCGATAGTGGAATGGCTAGTATATAAGATCTCTCCCATAAATGGGAGGAGCTAAATAGAAGACATAATTATTATTATTATGTTCATTGTGTTCATCAAAGAAACCATGACTAATAAGTATGTTCTTATTAACATGTGGCCTACAGATTTTCAGCATAAAATATTTTTGGTAAATACATTAGGTAAATCTGCTATGCATGTGTCCATATTCCGGGAATATTTTTAATAACTCCCACTCAAAAGAAATGTAAATAGATATTAATTGCTTCCACTTGTGGCCTTGTTTAAGAACTACCTAATTACGAATTAGGATCTAATATTAACCAAAAGCTTGTGTCGAGTTCTGTGAAAAGCTGTTTATCCTTTAGAGACATGACTAAAAGTAAGCTGCTTGTGGAGTGACATGAGTTTTAAGATATAGCTCTTTTTTTAATTCAATTCTATGTTGGACTATTGTAGTTTTATTTACGTTCGTCGTGATTTTTTTATATAGTTGCTCATTCTTTACACTGATATAAATTAGTAAAGCAGACAAACATGGCAGATATGATTAAAAATAACTTTAAGGTGGCGATACCAGAATTTCAACGAAAATGCGTGTTTTTGTAACCGTTTTATTCGGCATTAATAATAAAACCAGATAAATAAAAATATTCGTCGTAGTCTGTGTGATACGATAAATGATGCCTTCTTCTTAGAATATTCATAACGTTCGTAAATATAAAGGAAATAAATATCAAATCTCATGCAAATAACATCAATTTGTGTTTTTGTAACCATTTTGTTCCACCATTTTATATCAAAACACTATGAAAGTTATTTCATATACGTATATTTACTAGACAAATGATGTCTTCAGCTTATTTTTTTTTATTTGAGGCGCATTTTCACGAAATTTGAATAAAACCATTAAAAATCAAAGATCGCCACGCGCGACCTAGCGTAACCGCCACGATGTAATTCACGCAATATACACCTTTACGTGCAAAAGTGTAAGGGGGATAATTGCCTGTGGTTAAAAAAGGTGCTCGCACTGACGTATACCAGCCCCTTAAGCTTCTGTGTAATTAATGAAAAATTTATATCTCTTGATCATCGAGTACCATACCCAATCCCAAACTCAAATTTGCAAATACCTACTGAACAAAGTATCATGTATATTTTAAATGCTATTTTATGCTTCGGATCAGAACTTTACTTTTTGTGTGAGAAGTTGATAATTAAGCTATAAACTTATTGGTTACGTACGAAGCTGTGCGACTCCGACAGCCGAAAAATCAAAATTGGTAATTTTGTATGGGAATTGCCACTTCGGATTACTTTCAACAGATGGCGTGGTACAAAGTTCACCGGGTCATCTAATTAAGAATAAAAATAACTTATAAATATAATTCTCCGATAAATTCGATATCTCTCTGTTAATACAAATCTGTCAAACAGAAACAAACACTCAACCCTTTGCATTTATTGTGTACGCTTATGAGTATAACGCTAATCATAACACCAATTTATTTACTCATAGCGAAAAGCAAACTATTGTACAAATATCATGTCAGATGGCATATCTATTGACCCCATAATACGTATGTTACTATTACTAACACATTCAGATTAGTAAGTCTTTATCTCTAGCGTCCGGGATGAGCCCGCGTGCCGAATGCCCGATCCTAGATAGCCTGGTCTGGTGTAAGTCTTAAGAATTTGTTCTTTATTTTTATTATTCGGATAAACCAAAGAGTGATACGTATATTATTATGTAGATATCAAAAGCTAAGCATTAAAACTAAACACCATCATATTAATTTGGATGTTTTAATTTGTTTTATTTTGTATCAATTTAAAATTACTGAATATTACTTTATTTTTGGGTATGTTATCATCATATCTCCGGAGTACGTAACTGATTTTTGATGATTATTTTTTTGTTTTGTTTGCTTTCATAAAAAATAATCAAGAACGGATAAAGGATTCCGTAGATATTGCGGTGAAGATGGTTTTTAGCTTTTAAGTTAATATGCTTTGAAATAATAACACACGCTAAAACTATAAATAATTGCGAGAATTTGTAAGTGTATGTTTATTTGTCCTTTACTCTGAAACGTCTGGACGGATTCCGATTAAATTATGAATGAAAGTAACTTATACTCAAAATCAAAACATAATTCACCTATTATTCCTAAAAATATGTAACTTACGTCAATATTTAGTTGTATAAATTTTATTTAGATCTACTTTTCGTAATATGCACGTATAGCTGAATGCAGTATTACGCAACTTCATTACATGCTCTACATTATTTTAGAAACAACTTCCTATAGTTAATTTATGTCACATATGCGGAAGTTGTTCTTAATAACGCTAATTCAGTGTGAACTGTGGAGCTGAAACAAGCCATTTATACCAGCACCCAATAAACTTGGAACAAGTATAAAGATGTGTAGTTAAAAGCGTCTAAGTATTGTGTTTCTGTTTATCGTAAAACATCTGTAGAGCGGCTGTAAGGATTCGGAAGAAACAAGGTATGTAGATGGCTATCAGGTCACTAGATCTTGAATATGAAAGGTGGCTATTTTTTATTACAATAACTTGTATAAGATGACGGGGTTTAAAAAAATTGCAGCAAACTCTGAACCCGCGAGAAAAAGTATCTGATAGCTAAATATCCCCAACTAAAAATTCAAATTGGACCACTGCCCCCAACGAAGCCCCGTGGTCCAACTGATTGGATAAATCAGTTGCGCTGCGCGTTATAGCAGGCTGATACGAAGTTTTAATAAACAAGCAGTATAGGTAAAAGGATCTCGTTATTTCCTATTTGACTATTATAACTATCGATCGCCTGTTTTGACTATACACTGGTTTACTTCAGAAGAACGGTAACTGTTTATTTTATCTAAATTTGGGTTTTTAACAGTATTTTACCTGATAATTCGATGTACATATAATAAACTATACGCGTTTTTCACGTTTACAAGTAACATGTGTTTTAATCCCGGGTATAAGCTATTCACATTCTAAATCCGTGCACCCGTTACGGCGTGAATATAAAACTAACATACACACAAACTTTCGCATGATTATTCGCAAATGTAATTGACTGATAAAGTTTTTGCGAATAAGTTCGATTCTTTGCGTCACGGTCAATGCTATCCGTCGCAGAACGTAGGCGTCTGTGCGCGCTTACGGTAAATCGCTCCACTTTCACCCCTTGCACCAAATGCCTGTGTATTATCCATGTTCCAGATTAAACATCAGTTACTATGGTCCCACTACGATGTACCCACACGTTGGTGCGGTGACCCGTTTAGTTGATACACGAAGCTCAATTGTTTTAGTGTGCATTCGACGTTGGCTCGTGTTTTGGCAATATTCGCGATACTCGCTCGAACGTGGTTAATGTTTTCATAAAACGATGCTACCACGACTAATTGACCTACTTATGGTATATGTGGCGTCATATGATCAGGTTGGTTAGGTATCGCGAATGTCTAGCTGAGTCATGCACATCGATGTTTTCGAAT
Source organism: Lomographa bimaculata (assembly GCA_948107665.1). NCBI lineage: Eukaryota > Metazoa > Arthropoda > Insecta > Lepidoptera > Geometridae > Lomographa > Lomographa bimaculata. The sequence continues at coordinate 7,907,250 of OX403592.1, forward strand.
CCTTTCTACTTATTTAGAAAGCAATGATTTTACGATTGATCATTCCCATCGATATATTATAATAACTTACTACACTAGGTTTATAAAATGTTTTAACACTCACGGCTACACACTTAGTTCAATGACTTGTGTCGTGGGTGCCGGACATATTCACATCACACATAAAATCACACCCAGAACCTGAAATGCAAATTTCCCTTGAGTAAAAAACTTGTGTTCCCGCCGGGAATCGAACCGGAACCCCTGCTTAGAAGGCGGACGCTCACCTAAATAATATGTACTACTAATCGGCAATATAGAAACGCACGCGTATTTGTGCTCTTATTTCTCGGGTATATGTTAATACATATAAATACCCAATTACCCACATATAACTTTAACATTGATAGAAATTGGTATTTTCTAGGCAAGCGTTCTCCATTGTCGACCGTATCGTCACTTGACATCAGGTGAGATTTTTGTCAAAATAAATGTTTGTAGGGCGGCTTTAAAAAAATATCTAAGGATCCTAAATTTCGAAGATATTCTAAAGGATACCATCTTACATTGAATATAGGTATAGATAGATAACACTATAACAAATATCATAGGCTTAGTATGATACTAAACCTTAATATTGTTTACCTAGAAGAAACAACTTTCTGTAATTTGTAAGTATGTGAAGTGTTATTTATTAATCACAGATATATTCCCCACTAAGTGAGGTCAGCACGATATTTACCAACACCTACTTTTCGTGGATGTAGGGCTCAGAACACTACGCTTATTAGCAAATGCATGTTACGACAAAGTTTGGCAAATATTTGGCATTAATTCAGACCAATCACGCCAATATTTATAAACCTTTGTAGGTTTACAACATTGGCGTGATTGGTACACATATATATAGGACATAGGCTGCCTAAGGCTGCTGATTATGCCGCCGCGCCGCGGTCTAGAGATTTGAAATAAGTTGTGGGGAAATACCGAATAGTCAACTTAAACCACAAACAAACGATAGGGATTCGACCACTGAAAGTCTTCTCAATTGTTATGTATTTAATACACCCAGTATGTGTTGTCAATTCGAGCGAGTTGGACGAAGCCTTGGCAGAACAACAACTGTCGTATCCGTAAGTCCTTGAATATTCCTAATTTTAGCGTGAAGTGAATACAAACTCACAAGTAAACGTTGGTATCATTTTCTTACTTTAGCCAATTAGTCTCAATGTAAATGAATTGAATAGCGCATTGAAAAATTCGTTGTTTTAGTAAGTGCCTACTAATTTGAAAACAATGAAAAACGACTATAATATAGCGCCGGTAACTAGGTACCTTCTATATTATTCTATAGTCTATGTATATCTGTCTTCTATAGTAGTTTGCAGTATTGTACTCTTTTTTTATATTTGTACTCTTAGTTATACATTTTCTCGTATTTTATTGCTTTTAATAGAATAGTTCTACGTTGTGCGTACGAATTCTTTTGATTTCTTTAGTCCCCGAGGGGTATAATTTGGGAGTCTTTCATTCAAGAGTTCTAGACAAACATGTCACATCTTCGGCCGCATCATCAATTTCCATCAGGTGAGATGGTGGTCAAATGTTTGTCTATAAAGCATAAATAAAAAAGTTCATAGCTACTATCGAAATCCATTCAAATCGCTCTATTAAGATAATTTTCATAGCCAATTAACGTTTGTTTTCGTCTTAACTTACTAACAACATCATGAATTGTTGTTTATAATACCTATTTGTTGATTGAATATAATACAAAATGTACTATATTCAATCAACAAATAGGTGTGTGTGTAATGTACGTGCGTACGAAATCTTAAACGAAGATTTAACCTTCTAGACTTGTTATTGTTAACATTAGTCTTCTTATTCCACTGAATATATTCTGATATGCCTATAGGTACGGTGCTATTATGTGGTAAAATCAAGTGAAGAATAAAAGTTCGGAGTTATCATTATGTTAATAATTTACTTGTAACCATGACTATTGTTTTATCTGAATACTATAAAAACACTATAAATCATAAATCATTTATTGCATGAATGGAGTACATTATCTATGGTAAAAATAATATTGAATCATACATTATACCATGAAAATTGTGTGCAAGAGTTAAATATAAGGATGCAGGCAGTCATTTCAATAAAAAATTGGTTGTAATAATTACTTAAATTAAATACTTACTAAATAAATTATGTCAGTACAAAGTTAATTATGAATATAAATGTCAAATAGAAGAACCAAATTAATCACGTCTAGTTGATTATATTAGAGATACGTCTCAATATTATTACAGTTAGTATTGTAATCACATTATTCTTTATATCATACTAGCCCTGCCCCGCGGCTTCGCTCGCTATCATCAAGTTAAAAAGTAGCCTATGTGTTAATCCTAGGTATAAACTATGTACATTCCAAATTTCTTTCAAATCCGTTCAGCCATTAAAGCGTGAAGAGGGAACAAACATACTTACAAACTTATACACTTACACACACAAACTTTCGGATTTATAATATTAGTAGGATATTCGTTTAAGTCATAAAAACATTTATCTGCAAGCCATAATGTCAGCTTCCTTTTGAATGTGTTAATAGTTAGGTCTTTATACTGTAACCAGCCGTGCACCGCGGCTTCGCCCGCTATTATCAAGTTAAAAAGTAGCCTATGTGTTAATCCTAGGTATTATAATCTATGTACATTCCAAATTTCATCCAAATCCGTAGCGTGAAGAGGGAACAAACATACTTACACACTTACACACAAACTTTCGGATTTAAATAACATAACATAAACGCTTTCACACTCACAGCCCCACACTAAGTTCAATGACTTGTGTCGTGGATGCCGGAAACATACACATTACACACACAATCACAACCAGAAACACAAATTTTCCTTGGGGGGAAAACTTGTGTTCCCGCTGGGAATCGAACCCGATACCCCTGCTTAGAAGGCGAACGCTCACCCAACTTAACCAACGGGCAGCTCAGCTGTATTTATAATATTATAGCATAGTGTGTTTAGTCAAATCTAGTTTAGTGTTTAGTTTCGTACGTATTATGTTTAAGTGGTTAACCGTCGTAGGAGTGCTAAATACATTCAAGTTATTTTAATCTTATTGGTATCACCGACTGTGACTCGAGTGGACTCGGTCCAGGTCATTTTGCGGCTGCGTGGCATAGATTGCTGGTATTACGAAACTAACTAAATAGGGATATAATTATATATAATCTCTTCTAATATTATAAATCTGAAATATATTTTAGTATTCGACGTAAGATATCTGTATAGGCTTGGCACGGCTAAACGAGTAAGACTTACGAATAAAGACTTATAAGAATAATATGGATGATGGAAACATTTTATAAAATCAGAATCCAGTTCGCTCCAAGCATTTCGCTTCTACGTTAATCATCCGTACTGCGAAGGAGTGAATTGCCCTCGTCTTTGTTTCCCGAACGAATGGTAAAATCCGAGAGTCGATGTGGTCAAATGCTTACCTATCAAGCATCAAAAAAACATGTAAATCACATATAGTGTGATATTCGATAATAAATAAAAATACACATCAGATAGATAGATTATTTCTTTTTTTGTATTGGGTTGTGATTTCCACACAGCTTGATACTTAAAATAGGATGATATTAAAAATTTAACAAAAATAATTCAAGATTTTCATGAACAATATTCTGTATAATAACGTAGTATTAAAATTTTCAATGGATAATTTAAATCTTATATTTTATCTTAATATCTAAAATTCTCGTGTCACAGTTTTCGTTGCCATACTCCTCCGAAACGGCTTGACCGATTTTGATGAAATTTTTTGTGCTTATCCGGTATCTATGAGAATCGGCCAACATCTATTTTTCATCATCATCATCATCATCACTTTTCATCATTATCAACGCGGGTGAAACCGCAGCTAGTATAAGTATAAAATTCACTAATTTATCACAAAATGTAGCCTTTTATTTCAATTTATGAATCTAAAAGATATATTATAGTTTATAGATAGACGTCGGCTAAGAAAGGATTTTCGGTAGCTGTATTATAAAATATGTCCGGGCGAAGTCAGTTTAAAGAAGAGATTAATGATGTGTTCTTATTTATATTATGTTTTAGAATATACGAAACCATACTTGATGCGCAAGCGTTATAAATCTGCGTGAATAATTAAGTATCTAAGATATTACAAAAAGTATGTAGTGAATATATCATACAGTAACAAAAAACAGCAAACAATACCGTGTGAAAAACAAGAATTAATCATATTTTGTACAAAAATTGTTCCCTGGTCTATGAATTCTATTTTCAACTCAAAAAAAAGAGGTTCTCAATTCGAATGTATGTTTTTTTGCATGTATGTTACGCGATATCTCCGCCAATTATGAATCGTTGTTGATGATTTTTTTTTGTTTGTTTGAGTACCTATACTTCGGAAGTGGTCCCATAATTTTTTTATCGAAATCGGTCAAGTCAAAACCGAAATATAAGCGTTTCTATTATGTTTTGTATTTTATTGTTGTCTCAGAGGAAGCCAATTGACCGCATGCGTAAAATGATTTAAATACCTAATAATGCACCTATAATATGCATCTAGCACGTACATATCCCGAATTGTTATTCGGAAAACAAAAATCTTATGTTTAAATAAATTATCTAGCTGGTCTCGGAAGAGACCCCTGCTATCTCTGAAAATTAAGAAGTAGGTAGGTCAGATAACAATGGTGTTCAAAACATAATAAATTCTACGCAGTTATGCTAATTAACCACTCTCAATATTTTACTGAGAACTCAACTTTATGTTATAGTTCCATACGAGTACATATCGCTGATGAATGTAATGTTACGTGTTTTGCGCAACTGTCAAGCTGATGATTCATGTATTACTGAGAACATTACAACTATGTAATGGAAATAAAATATCTGTTTGTAGTGATGATAGAGAGCTAATAGGTTGACTACCGAACAAGCGATGTCTGAGGGTCTATTCCGGGCATCAATTTATCTTTACATCGACGTAGAAATCGAACGATTTTCTTTTGACCCATCGAATGGACTGAACTTTCAACAGATCGACTGTCGTATCGACGTCGCATCAATTGGAACAATCGTAGTTTGACGACCAGAATAGACCTACAGGTTCTAATCTAACGTCTTCTGGTAAAGGTTTTAATAAAACGCAAGATGGTATGGAATTTTCTAATTGGCCGGCTCCTTCACGTAGTAAACATATCCAGTCCATAACTTGTCCAGCAAAGGTATAGTAATCCAGGATGCCGGTTTGAGACTGCCCTCTTCTAGGCTAACATCTAACTTCTTACATAACAGTCGAATTCTAGCGGTGTCAAATATTAAAAATAACTATTTCAATCTAGATCTTTCACCAACGGAAAGAAATGGCCACACGCAATGCTGAATGCTGAATTTTAACTGACCTAGTTAAACTAGATATTGGCTACTAGCAGTTTAGGTAAATATTATACATCCAATCACTTTTTTAACAGTGACATAGTTTGATCAGATCTAAAATGTGTTCATTCTAGAAACGATTTCACGATCGCAGCACTACACTAAGTAATAAGACATGTATCTCTCTATGTGTTACACTCAAAAGAAAATACAATTATTAGTGTGTTCTTGCTAAGAATCGAACCCTATCAGAGTAGTCTAAATCAACAATTCTACTACAAAATATTCATTTCCAGCATAAATAACAGGGTTAACGGCAAAATATACCCATTCCTAGTGATATGGCTACTTACCAGAGAGTAGACTTTAATATGTCTAAGTTAACTGGTATGAACGAACGATATCCTATTCTAACGATTTGTTGTTGTAAACAGACGCAGTCATATCAATTCTATTTCTAGAAAGCCGCGCACTTGACTGCATTTCATGCAACAAGCTGTTCAAATCCGGTCTAACAACCTACTTGTAGTACAACTTGAGATGTTGCTCGTCCTATCTTGTTCAAGACTTCAAGTAGGTATGTTATTGTGTAAAAATACTTTAATATCTATGTTTCACTCAAACATATCTTTGCTCAACATATAAACCGCATTGCTTCATATTGGTATTAGTTATTTATCCACTAACTACTCGACCACAAGTCAACAACACTACCTAAATGCGTTTAACAGATTTATGAGTAGGTAAATTAAACATCAACCTCAAGTACCTACCGAAATAGTAATGTTTTATTATACATTACTCATGTCAACCTAAATAACAATAATGCATTTTACATTATTATTTTGGTCGGCTGTTAAGTACATTATAACTCCTACCTATCTTTTTTTTAATGCTAGATTGGCAAGTACTTGACCGCTATCTTACCTGATGGAAGGTGACGATGCGGCCGAAGATGGAACATGCTTGCCTAGAAGGTACCTATTCACTCTAGACTTGGGGCACGCCAATGCCACGCCAAGTCGAGCAAGCGCAGCCATATACCATCCTTTTTTACCCAATTGCGCGACGCAAAGGAGGGTAATGTCTTTATCAGCCTATTTATGTATGTTTGTTTCTTTGTGGCTTATTAGAGACCAAATGCGTAGGCCGATTTAAATGATACTCTAATCGAATTGTCTTAATCTTGCGAATGTCACTAAAGACACAACAGTAAAAACCACGACATCCCTACACTATTGTGATAGTTGAAACCCAAGCTTTAGAAAACCGCGACTTTACCGCTTATACTTTAGTTCTAGCTTGATCGATTTCGATAATATTTATATGGGACTACAGCTGAAGTATAATATACCAAACAATAAATCATTAAAATGGATTCTAAATTGGCGGAACTACCAAGTAATACATAAACAAACAGTCGAATTGAGAACCTCATTTTTTGAAGTCGGTTGAAAAATATAAAGATGAAAGTTAATGAACTGTGTTAAGTGAATCATTGAATAGGTATTTGAAAATCATCTTTACATTTCTTTTACCACTTTTATTTCGAATGACCATTTTGGATCATAACAATTTAAAGTTGTATGTTAGCAACCATTCTCACTAACATTTTCAATATATATAATATAGCTGTGATAAATATGTAATCGCATAATAGGTTTTATTAGCGGGAAAGTGTAAGCTCACTTTTTACACAGTCGGGTTTTTGACTTGTTATTCTATGCTAACGTCCTTGAACCTTTAAACACACTTAATATTTGAGCATTTTAGCACGTACGTTCAAGTTTACGTTGTTTTTACATAGTTGGCACTTTGCCACGTAAATACGTGGATTGTTCATTTATATCTCTAAAGAAAATGCTTCTCGAAATGCATACCATTTTATTACTACACATACATGTTCATAAATACTTTGAATGCAAGTGATAAGAATTTTCAAGTTATTTAATATATTAAACTAGCCGTGCCCCGCAGCTTCCCCCGCTATTATCAAGTAAAAAAGTAGCCTATGTGTTAATCCTAGGTATAAGCCATGTACATTCCAAATTACATCCAAATCCGTTCAGCCGTTAAAGCGTGAAGAGGGAACAAACATACTTACACACTTACACACAAACTTTCGGATTTATAATATTAGTAGGATATTAAACTAGCCGTGCCCCGCAGCTTCCCCCGCTATTATCAAGTTAAAAAGTAGCATATGTGTTAATCCTATTTATAGACTATGTACATTCCAAATTTCATCCAAATTCGTTCAGCCGTTAAAGCGTAAACGGGATCAAACATACACATTTACATAAACTTTCACATTAATAATTAATAATATGAATAATTGGATTACAATTCTTTTGTCACTCGTGTCAATAAACATTAACCTCAACGACCCTCTATTACCTATTTCTGTTGCGAACGGTTTCAATACTAAATTGACTAAACTCTAATAAGAAATAAGGTTAATTTTTGCTTAATTCAAATAGAAACCGAGTGCAACTAAGATACGTAACTGGCTGATGATATGGTGTTTCACTCCCACTGCGCCGTTAAGGAAGTGATACCAGAATTTCATCTAAAACACTTGTTTTTGCAACCGTTTTACTCGGCATATATTCGTCATAAACTGTGTGATAAATGATGCCTTCTTCTTAAAATATTCATAACGTTCATAAATATATAGGAAAAAAAATATCAAATCTCATTCAAATAACATCTATTTGTATTTTTGTAATCATTTCGTTCCGCCATTTTATATCAAAACACTGTGAAAGTTATTTCATACACCTATATTTACTAAACGAATTATTTCTTCAGCTTGTTTTTCCTTTTTTTGAGGCGCGTTTTCACGAAATTTGAATAAAACCATAAAAATTCAAAAATTGCCACGCGTGCCTTGCGTAACCGCCACGATGTAATTTACGCGATATTCACCTTTATGTGCAAAATTGTAAGGGGGATAATTAGCTGTGCTTAAAAAAGGTGCTCGCATTTACGTATACCTGCCCCTTAATGGCTAATTGGAGTGAGATGCAATGTCACTTGTCGTCAATCTTGGTCCATTCTTTATTGACGTGGGTTATATGTACATTGTACAGTCAGCTGAATTAACATGTAAATATTTCTAGATATTCAAATGTAAATAATTACTTATCTAAACGTACATTGTTGTCCTATAAGTTGAATTTACAATGAGGTTTCAATGGAAATATGCTTGAGATTTAAATATAGGTCGTTTATGTTTTAAACTCACAGGTATAAAATTACAATTTTACACCTACAGGCATGAAATTTCAATTTTTAGTTATATGAATAATTATAATTTTAATTAATAAAAAGTGATAAAAATACTTGCCAAATTCAAAATAGCAGGTCCGCGTTTTTTGATGTTAATGACCTGGGGATTCATAAGGAAAGTTTAGTATACTTCCCTGCGGCCATTGCATTGGGCCGTGGTCAGAGAGGGTCCCTTGTAACGAAGCCTTATTAAAGAAGAAGAAAACTTTATTTGCGGCAGCATAACTTAACTCGTATTAATATTGTTGTTTTTTATCTTTCCAGATAAATTCCGCGATTATTCTCAAGACTAACAATACGGTAACTGTGACTGAATGTATTGTGTGTGACGCAAACACTGCATACAATAGATTTGTTATGGATTATGGGTGCTCGGCGTAGAGTCTTGTGAATAGACGGCGAGATGTGGCCAGAGGCTTGCACACTCCTGGTGCTGGCGGTGGCAGCGGGGGCTCTTCTAGAAGGACCCAATGTGTGCACCAGACAAGAACCGTAAGTATTTATTTACTTTTCTTTTTAACCCCCACGCAAAAAGTGGGATCGAGGCATCGCAGCTGCTAAACGGTTGAACCGATTTAGTTTGTGTTTGAAAGGTGACAAGATCGATTTTTAGCTATGTTTAGTAAAAGTTGGTGCAGCCGTTTTCCAGATAAGGCGTTCGGGGGTATTTTCAAAATTGTGATTTTACTACCTGTTCTAACATAGCCTTTTAGGCAGCGGGTATCGGGTTCGATTCCTATTCCTGGGTTGTCCATACTCCATACGATCATCACTCGTACTACAACTAAGATAGTGATTAAACGATTTCTCATATGCTGGATAAAAATAAATATTAAATATGTGTTCATCGATTAAGGCTAAAATTAAATAATTTGCTCATTCTACTACCTAGTATACCTTTACTAGTATTAATACTTGGAAGTAGCACGGAAAATAAACGGTTTCAAGTGGGACTTGAAAAGGGGACAACTTGGAGAAGAACCTATAGTACTAATTGTCAGTTTTTGTCTTGAGTAATCTTCATTGTCATGAACGTGGGCAAAGCCGCGGAACACAGCTAGTAATATATTATAAGTTATATAAGTCATCAATAAAATTTACATGTTAATATTATTTCGTCTGTTTAGGGGCTTATCGCTATCAATCTGCATACATTAGTATTTTAAACAATTAAAACACAGGATGATACCGATGATGCAATCAAAGAAGCCAGCCATGACGTGCCAGCACATCTGCAACTCTGAATGTCGCCAAGACAAATTGCTTTGTGAATTATGCTTCCTTATCGGTAGGATGACTTCGTATAATGTAACTATTGTATGTGTATGTTGGAAACTCAGACATGTTTAATAACTATGCACTACACGTACATTTCCTGCAACTGTAGGAATTAAATCATGTTCATGAACTCATGAACATGATTTAATTCTTACCTCCTTTGCTCTTACCCACAAGTGGGATCAGCACTGAAGACAGAGAGAAAGCTTCATCGTTTACTCGATTAATTCGTTATACCTATTGTATACGTATAGGTTATCCCGTTGTATGGATCCAATAAATTTACACATAAAGCAACACACGTATCTCAATAGCTGTTTCACCACCTTCTGATAATTATCTAGTGATAAATTATCTAGCAGAAAAATAATTATTAATATATTTAATATGGCATTACAGTTTTCCCAAATCTCTTTCCTCCAATACTAAATTTGTAAAAATGTAAATATAATCTAATAAAAGATTTAGTAAAAAAAAAATACATTCTTATAACAGTCAAATAATCTGTATTACAAAACCTACCGGTAATCGAACCCGATACGGGTTTAAAAGGACGCGAACCCAACAAAGCCAACGGGCACTTCAAGTTGTTTCAGAATGTTGGTACCTATACATATATGTTTATAGTTGTTATTAATACCGCTTATGTACGCAATACTGATAACTAATTACAGAAAATAATAATTTGACGAGTATGGGTTTATTGATATATTGTAATAGAATTATGAATCACTGTATTTGTAGTATTAGATGAGGAAGAAACTGTATTTAAATTCAGTAGATATTTTATTATGTTACGTATGAGTCAATAAATAATTAAACAATCTATGAGGATATTTTTTTGTGGCCAAAGTACTTTTATGAATAAGATTTATTCTGTAAAGTATGTATATATGTATATGTTAGTAACAGTTAATTTTCCACTAACAAACAAAATATTTTTGTTGAAACTGGTCAGGAAAATAGCTTGCATCCTTAAGAAAGACATGGGCTACTTTTTAAGCCAATAAAGGAAGGTAATCTTTTAGTCTATCATGCACGCCTCTCCACAAAATTATTTTATACATATCTAAGGGACCGTCCCCATCAGCGAGAGAATCGCGGCAATATTATCGTCGTGTCGATAATACCACGTATATCTTTATATTATCGTCAAGCCACGTATTTTTATTTTAAACAAATACAAATAGTTTATTCATCAAAATGTTTATATTTTCTTAACAAAGTGCACTCAAATGGTTAACTTTTTTAATAGAACTTGAAATGCTGGTCTTACTTTGTCACAACATCAAGTTTCAAACAAACATTAAAAACGCTGTTATTCAAAACAACATTAAGTCTTACAATGAATTTTAAATGTGCTAATTAATTACTTTAGATATAAGTGGCTCGACAATAATATCGCCGCGATTCTCTTGCTGGCCTCTTAGGCTCTATCATTTGACAAATTTGGTGGGCGGGCGTGCATTGTTAGACTGGAAGATTTCTATTTTCTTTCGACTGTCACCAAGTTTCAATGAATGAACAAAAAATTAAACACAGTCACACTCACAGCCCCATACTAAGTTCTGGATATCGAAGGTGCAGGAAATAAGTGTGAAACGTTTATGTAAAAAAAAAACTCCGATACCCGCTGCTTAGAAAAAGTATGAATATAAAAATTATAAAAAACTATTGAGTCATGTTCGTACGAGACATCTTGTGAGGTATCATTGTCCGCAGGAAATGTCTTAGTTTTAATGTTGAAACTTAATTAACAACCTCAGCAACCCTTTCTTACTTTTTTTTTTAAATATATAATTTGTTTAGAATTGTAGTCCACCACAGTCCCAAATTATTTTGCTATCTCCTCTCCATCCTAAGGGTGTCTTGAAGAGATCGCTTTAAGCGAGATTGCTCATGATTATTTCTGTAATGGTGTACAATAAAGAGTTTATGTATCTTATATAATATATTGTATATATTAATATGTGTTTCTGGTTCTGGTTGTGATTGTGTGTGTGTGTGTGTGTGTGTGTGTTGTGAATGTTTCCGGCACCTACGACAGAAGTCATTGAACTTAGTGTGGGGCTGTGAGTGTGAAAGCGTTTATGTTATCTTAGTATTCAAAAACGTGACTTGAATATTTGAAAAAATCTGCACCGTTAAATCTAGGGCAGCACCCGGTTTAAACCCTTTCACACACAAAAACAGCCCCACACTAAGTACAATGACTTGTCTTGTGTTACTACTAACTAATGTCACAATAAACGCTTATTTTTATTATAAAACCCACTTCAAGCTTATACCTATTGTCGAACCACGACAGTGGCCTAGGTTTCAAGCCCGTGTTTGTTAACAGGCTGTAGACATATTATATTATGTATTTTTCCTTATAATGCGATTGTCTTCCAATAAATAAACCACATAATCAAATAAAGAAGTCGACAGTAAGTGGTCATTGTACAGCCATTGTTCTGTATCATCCGGTCCGTCCGAGGTCCAGTTAAATGCGTTAAAATGCACTTCTGGCTGGGGTGTCTGATTGCCGAGGTTACTCATACTCATCGGGTCATTTAACTCTATCGCTTATAGCCCTCTGTCTCGCCGTTTTGCATAATGGCGTAACGAGAGAATGTTGCATTGCATAGGCTTCTCGCCGTAAAGCCCTCTTGAAGTAACACTCGTAGCTCTCGTGGGTAGTCCTTATCTAAGGAGTTCTGTTGTTTGGATTAGACACGTAGCCGATTCGCGAGTCTGCTGATATTGTTCTTTTTGTTAATACCAAAAACTCCGGCTGTTATTATTATAAACAGACATCGAAGGTCAACGTGGAGCTAACAATTCATTTTAATTATGACAATAATTCAAAATAAATGCGTCGAATGAGTTAATTAGCATAAAAATAATACTTTTCCGTAATTCTGATACTCCAAATTCATAATCCAGAAACAGCATTTCTGAATAAAATATCTAAATGCGATGTTTTATCTATATACCGACATTTGTAAGTGCACAATCCACAATAAATATAAAAAGAATAATTTAATTTTAATTTTATTCTGCTCAGTGGCGATTCTAAACCACCCCTGCAGGATTGTGCACTACTTACCAATGCCGGTATATAATACTACTAGTAGTAACAAATGTAAATAAAACTTCATGCATTCGTTTTTAGTAGTCTTCTGTAATTTGATTATACAGTAAAAATATCGTATTGTACGTTGTCTTATTATCTAAACTTTAGATTATTTTATAAATCTAAAGTTTACCTTACCTACCTATTCTAGTAATTTGGCTCGATTATTAATTATTTATACTTCATAAGGTTAGTTTTCAAAAGTAGGTGCCTACGTAGCACGGAAGCCTTCGCATATTACACACATTAATGTGCACATTAATAAACAAAATAAAATTACATTTATTTTGTGATTGGATAGACTTTTATTGCGAGCTTGCCTAGGAAAAAATCATCACATTACATTAGTGCAAAGTTGGCGGCGTTGTCTCTGCAGATGTTGGTAATCTCAGTAGAGATATTGGTAATCCAACATTTTTCTACGCAGATGTTACTCTTATTATCAAACGCGCAACCAGCTGGTCTCTTTGTTCGTAACCGAGAAAACCCTACATCAAACACATCAAACGTATTTTCCAGGTATACAACTACGGTACGGGTGTCAGAAAAGGAGGCGTATCAAGTGAAGACCTACTCGTGGTGCTTCAGCGTCCCACCTCGATGTACCAGCTACAAGATAAAGTTTAAACAAGTGTTCAAAACTCAACAATTGTTGAAGTATAGACCTGTTGAAGAATGCTGCGCGGGATACGCGCCAGATACTAAAGGAGAGCAATGCGTGCCTGTGTGCGTGGATGCATGTGTACACGGAAAATGCGTAGCGCCAAATACGTGTGCGTGCGCGCACGGGTTTGGCGGGCCAGCCTGTGATATATGTAAGTACTAAATGGTTATTATGTAAAGTTCCTAAGGTATACCAGTGGTGGCAAGACGCGCGAAATACTCGCATTATGCTAAGAAGCTTAGTGTTCGCTTGTGTGCATGGATGCATGTATACACGATAGATGCCTAGCGCCAAGTACATTTATAAGTGCGATCATGTTCAACGGGGCAATCCAATATAAAAATATGTAAGTTGCTGATGTATAGACTGGATTAGTTATGCTGTCCATGGAACGCGTGAATCTCTATGCTAAGGCATTTTTTAGCATTGGGCGCAAGGATTTGGAGGGCTAGCATGTCTTATTATATAAGTATTTACATGATTATTATGATGTAAAGTTGCGGGTTGCCCAAGCATAGACTGGTGGAGGTTTGTCCGAGATATGCGATATGCTATAAAGAAATGTGGATGCATGTGTGGCGTTGTGCGAAAAATGCATGGTGCCAAATACATACACTTGACGAGATTTTTATCTCTACAATAGTAAAACAAAATTCAACAATAAATATGATGATATATATGAGATAGGTATGATTTCTTAGTATAATTCTCTATTTATCTATTCAGTCCGTACCTTTTAGACAGCGCACGTCAGTAAAGTAGTTGTAGGTATTTCTTCCTTTTTCTCACTTACATTACAAATAGTATGGATTCATCTTTCTCAGAATAAAACAGCAGCACTCGGGGTTAATTAAGCTTCTACAAACAAAACACTACATTACTGTAGATTCTTAAAGTCTGTAGTCATCCCTTTTTTTTTTTTTTTTTTTTTTTTTTTGTGGGGGGGAAAATGCCTTGCACTTCCCTTCCTTCCCAGGGGTGAAGGAAAGGGGTATGTGGGGCTCGAACCCACTAAAAACCCCCCCGTGAGCAGTCCCTCGCCGAGGTGGGGCAAGATAGGGTCGCGTCAGCAGTCACTATCTTGCCCTGGCGGTAGGCCCGGCCCGGCTGCAAAACCGGGCCACTGCGCCCAAGTAGGGGTGACCTTGCTCACCAAGGCCACCCCCCAGACGTGTGGGGCCGTGCCAGCCGGTGGTGAGCCCCCTGGCTCTCCACCAGTGGTCCCACTACAGAGGAGGAGAGAGGAGGCGGGCGAACTGCCTCCTCCTCCCTCCCGTACGTCTACGCCGGATCAGGTCAGACTGAGGGTCGACCTCTCTGGCCCTCTCCGCGGCCTCCTTCTGCGCCATCACCGCTTCGCAGAAGGAGACCACCGCCTGCCACGATCTCTCGCTGCCGAGCATGGCGTTTACCACGCTCGGCAGGGAGAGATCTCCACCTATACTCGCCAAAAGTGTGTGCCGCTGTGGGCCCCATGCGGCACACACTTCCAGCGTGTGGAGCGCCGTATCCTCCACTGTAGTCATCCCTATTCCAACAATAGACAACAAGATTCGTTGAATGCCTCATTAAAGATCATACACTTCCATTATAACTATTAAGTTACAGTTACAAATTTCAATAGCTGGAACAGTGAGTAACACTATAAACAGGATGTCAGTATGTGCGAACGCAACACGATATTTGTGTTTGTTATCTCGTTGCGTGTGATAATGAGCTTTCGCTTACAAAGTATTTAGATATAATATTAATTGAGCTTGACGGTTCGCTTTACTAAGTGTTTCTTAGTAGTGTTTTGTATAATTTTTGTTCATGGTAGGAATTTTATACGATTCTTCACCACTTAGTTAGATGAGCGTATAAAAGCACTGTGCAAGCGGTACTGGATTCTTTACCGGCTTCCCAAAAAAGGAGGAGGTACTCAAGTCGACTGTATTTTTTTTTTATGTGTGATACCTCATAACTTCTCTCTACGTGAGCCGATTTCGAATTTTTTTTTTAGTTTGAATGATTTTGTTTTCTAATTGGTCCCATTTAAATTTGATCAAGATCTGATCTGTAGTTATTGAAATATCGTCAATAATGTCTGTTTTGTGACGAATAATGCGTACTTTGACGATGTTCTGGTTTACCCGACTTCAAAAGTTACCTCGCAACTGCTTTCGTTGTGAGCCGATTTTGATGATTCTTTTTTTATTTGAAAGCTGGTGGATCAAGGTTCCGATGATAAAGAGGTGAAGTCGGTTTTTTAAAGCTTTGCTTGCGTTTAATTATTTATGTAATCAATACCAATACTACAGGTGATCAGGCAGGTAATCCTACTAATATTATAAATCCGAAAGTTTGTGTGTAAGTATGTTTGTTCCCTCTTCACGCTTTAACATCTGAACGGATTTGGATGAAATTAAGAATGTACATAGAGTATACCTAGGATTAACACATAGGCTACTTTTTAACTTGATAATGTCGGGCGAACCCGCGGGGCACAGCTAGTTTTATATGAAAATTTTGTGCGAATTGGTGCGGCAAATTAAACTGTAAAAATATGTGTGGGTAATCATTTCAAAAATGTATAAAACATGTGGTAATAAAGTACATCGTAAAACATATTTTTTTTAGTTTAAAATTATAGGACCAATTAAGTACTAGTAGTCGGTTTGTAGTTTTTAAACTTTAGTATTGATATATAAGATAAAAAAACAATAAGAATGATAAGAAAATGTTAATCTCGCCATTACATACATATATAGATTGCTTACAGCATATTGGCGTGTATTCAGTACCTACTCGATAAAGCTACTTGTGTTAAATAAACCCGTTATCTCTTTATGTATAATTTTATAATTGCGTTTTTATTAACCAAAACGGGAAAATAACTAAGCGGGAAAATAGCATAACAGCGATAACAATAAATAAAATAAAGATATATTTATTTGGGTAGGCATTTGGATATAAGACTGAACAGCTTTTCAAGTCCATAGTATATTATAACTGCAGTTGCCGAAAGCATATAATACTTTTAAGTAAACAATCTCATTCACACTCACAGCCCCACACTGAGTTGTATCGTGGGTGCCAGGAACATTTACATATCACAAAAACAATCGCACGCTATTGTCTTCAGAACTCACATCTGATCGTGGTATTATTTTTGTAGGACACATTTTTTTTTTTGAGACAAATAAAATGTAATATCCCTCATAAATTCTTATTTATTTTATCTGTATATCGATGGGCATTTATTTGACCCCGATCTCATAGATCTCCGAAAAGCGATGATACGGCCAAAGGCCAAAGAAAAAGAAATACTTGAAGACTCCTAGATTTTCGTTTTTGGATGTTGGTTAAATTTATTCAAAAGTGACCATTCTTGCTTACAGATAAAATATAGCTTTTATGCTGATGATAAACGATAAAAAAATAAGGTGTTAGTTTTAAGTGATCTCGCTACCGAATAACATTATAAACCGGCCTTTTCTTCTCCCGTTCCTTTTGATTTAGCCCTGCAGGCCTAGCATGGCGGATGGACACTTTTCCCTAGGAAGTGAAAAATCTTTTCCTATCTGTAATTCTTTTCCGCGCTCCGAGCATGGACGCACAGGTACAGATATATTATTATCCACAGTAGATAAGGAGGGAAACGCCATGTCCCGTTGCTACGTCAAAATTAACCCCACGTCGAGGATAATTTCTCACTGCCAAATGTCAAACAGAGCACTTTTCTTTACGCACATGTTATGAAGGGAGAAATATAAATGTCTACGCCAAATGTCAAACAGGGATATACTTTCCCCTTTCCACTGCAGCCATGCTGTGTATGGTGGAGAGGACAATCTTATCAGTGGATACAATTAATATCCCTACGCCATGCTAGGCTTGCTGTTACAACCTTACTTTCAGGTTTATAATATCAGTGTGTATTTACAGCCTGCCCTGACGGAAAATGGGGTAGAAACTGCCAGAACGATTGTCGATGCCTCAACGGCGGGACTTGCGAGCCGCTCAGTGGGGAATGTTCTTGCGCGCCCGGCTGGAGAGGAGACGCGTGCGAGCGGGCTTGTGCACCGCCCACATATGGCGACAACTGTGACGAGACCTGCCAGTGCGAGAACGGCGCTACTTGCCATCCTGCCACCGGCGCGTGTACCTGCGTGCCAGGGTTCACTGGTCCTTTGTAAGTACTAGAAGAGTATTCAATATATCACTTTTTTCCCGACGTTCTATCTGAAAAACGGAGGAGTATTGCCGTGAGAGTGAAAAAATTTCGTTATATAATTCGTTGATTTTGTATAATTTTCACTAAACTGTGATTCTTCGAGTGTTCATGAGGAATAATCGTGGATAATGAACCGGTAATACTTAGTAAACGTGCATAAGTGTAGGCAAGTCATACAAAATTGAATAACGTGATTTTAGCTTTCGCTTCAAAACTCCAATAGAAGTTCTAGTAAATTTTCTACCACTTTACTAGGGCATGACTTGACTATGACTCTTTTACTTAAATTTGACTGTGACTTGTGACTAAGACTTTTAATATGAAATACGCTTGAAATATAATATTATTACTTGACACTGGCTAAATGCACAAGATTTCGAAGCCAAAATTAAAAGAAAAGAAAAACGGCTGCATCAAATGATAAGTAAGTCATCTGCATCAAAATCGGTTCAGTGATTTGGGAGATACGATGTCACAGACATACAATCCATCAATATATTTATTGATGTAAATTTAGAGGATACAATGTAGATTCTAAACATACACACAGACACACACGTTTAACAACCTCCTTATTGCGTCGGGGTTAATAAAGAGTGCTTATGCATTGGTGAGGACGCGTGCGAGTGGACCTCCACTGCACCGCCCACATTTAGTCAAAATTGTTACGTATACCTAAATTCTTAACTGTGCCCATACAAAACGTGAATATCCTACTAATGTTATAAATCCGAAAGTTTGTGTCGTAAGTGTGCAAGTGTGTAAGTATGTTTGTTCCCACTTCACGCTTTAACGGCTGAACGGATGACATTTGGAATGTACATAGCTTATACCTAGGATTAACACATATGCTACTTTTTAACTTGATAATTGCGGGCGAAGCCGCGGGCACGGCTAGTTTTAAATATATTTATTTAGTGTGAATATAATTATCTGCTAAGCCTCCAACCCTATGTCAGTTATCGGGTCACCTCTTGCAAGTTATTTCCACCAAATGGGTCCCACTTATGTGGTACGGAAGGGGTTGATGTTACAGGATTTCGAATGCTGTTTCACTATCTTTAATAATATCATTTATCTAGCAGATTATTGATACGAATCCAGTTAAAATTTTGAATTTATGTAAGTGCTAACGTCATTACGTCCTGATACATGGCCTAAGAGATATAATTTTATTTGCAGATGCGAAGAGCGTTGTCCAAACAATGAGCCATGTCCTCGATCTTGTCCGTGTCAGAATAAAGGGAAGTGCACTAACTTCTTGACTGGGGAGTGTCAGTGCACTGCGGGATGGACAGGAGCAGTGTGCGCTAATAAGTAAGTTTTGTATACACATTCACAGTCCCACACTAAGTTCTTTCATCGTGGATGCCGGAAACATTAACACATCTCACAATATTATACCCTGAACCCAGCATAAATGATTCTTCAGAAGAAAGATGTGCTCCTGCCGGAATTCGAGCTGCGACTGCGACTTGGAGAAAGCATATATTTACCCACTGCGCCAACAAGGTCGTCAATATTATTATTGTTTAACTAAACATGCGGAACTTAAGTCCTGTTGTCTAATCTGTCGTGCCATCACCAACCAGCTTCAGTGGAAGACCAGTACAGCCAACGTAATGCTGAGTTGGAGCGGATTTGTTGCAACTATGTTAAAGTGTTTTATTGTTGCCTCATGTGTATTTTTCTACCGACTTCACAAAAAAGGAGGAGGTACTGAAGTCGACGCGTATATATGTTTTTCTACCGACTTTCACAAAATAGGAGGACGTGCTCACGTCGACTGTATTTTATTATCTTCTTTTTTTTATCTTTTTTTTATGTGTGTTACCTCATAACTTTGCTTCACGTGAACCGATTTTGAAATTTCTTTTTTGTTTGAAAGATGTTACTTTCTTATTGGTCCCATTTAAATTTTATCATGATCTGATCAGTAGTTCTTGAAATATCGTCAATAATGCGCGTTTAGTACATCTAATCTGATCAAGCGGTGAAGTCGGTTTTTTTAAGCTTTGCTTGCGTTTAATTTTTTTTTGGGTACGCATTACTTTTTACAGAGTAGTCCGGATTTTGATAATATTTTTTTTGGTAGATTATACTTCAGGGGTATATACATTTCATCGAAATCTATCAAGCCAAAAACAAAAATATAAGCAGTGAAGTCGATTTTTTAAGCTTTTATTGCGTTTAAATTATATGTTGTGAGAGAACTGTCTGTTGTCATAGTAAGTACGCGTCCGCCTTAGCGTCTAAGCAGCGGGTAGAAGTAAGTTCTAATAAGTTTTTTTACTTTGAAGTATATAAGTTCAATACTCAGGTTAGTACCGAACTGTAATAGACAGGCATGACGCTTAGCATCAAGCGAGCCACTGCTCGTCTCGTTTCTCAATAACCTAAAAAATGAGGGAGAGGGAGACGGACAGATAATAAATATGAAGGAAAAACTGCCCGTTGGCTAAGTTGGGCGAGCGTTCGCCTTCTAAGCAAGGGTATCGGGTTCGATTCCCGGCGGGAACATAAGTTTTCGCTTCAAAGAAAACTTTTGTTTCTGGTTCTGGTTGTGATTGTGTGTGTGATATGAATGTTTCCGGCACCCACGACACCAGAATTCGAACTTAGTGTGGGGCTGTGAGTGTGAAAGCGTTTATGTTTATGTTAAAGTAAAATAAGAGACGGTGAATTGATTACACGAGTTTTATTATAGAATATAACTTTTACTCGAACAGATGTCCAACTGGTAGATGGGGTGCGAGTTGTGAGAAAACTTGCGAATGCGGCAATGGCGCCGGATGTCATCACGTCAACGGACATTGTCAGTGCGAACCGGGTTTTATTGGTGAAAAGGTAAATACTGCTACTAATTATTTATTATTGTCCTTCACTGCCCGCTGGCGCAGTTGGCTGCGCCTTCGCCTTCTAAGCACCCTGCTTAAATGGGTACCGGGTTCGATTCTCGGTGGGGATACAAGTTTTCTCCCCAAGGGAAATTTGTGTTTCTAGTTCGGAGTGTGATGTGCGTGTGATGTGAATGTTTCCAGTTCCCACGACACAATTAATCGAACGTGTGGGGCTGTGATTGCAACTGATGATTACTTAAATAGTTAGGTATTCATGCAAATCCATCATAAAATGTGGTTTTATTAACACCACATCCATGTCACGAATCCTATGTAATGTGTTCAGAAACCATGGGCTATCCTAATAATATGCAGCGCCATAAAACTTAGAAAAATACTCACTACAAATTTACTGAAAGCTTTTTGAACGCTTTAATCACACAGTATGGATATCCTACTAATATTATAAATCCGAAAGTTTGTGTGCAAGTGTGTAATTATGTTTGTTCTCTCTTCACGCTTTAACGGCTAAACGGATTTAGATGACATTTGGAAAGTACATAGATCATACCTAGGATTAACACATAGGCTACTTTTTAACTTGATAATAGCGGGCGAAGCCGCGGGCATGGCTATTTATAGCTAAAATATCAACAACGTAAAGAAGAAAACGAATTTGAACGTTGTTGCGGACGTGATGCAACATTACTTTAGGAAAATTAATATAGATTTATTTAATTGACACTATCGATGACACAATATTATTCACAAAGCTCATATAAATAACTTCTTTCAGTGCCTAGAGTTATGCCCAGTCGGTACGTACGGCGTCGACTGCCAAAAGAAGTGCACTTGCCTGCACGGCGGCGAATGTTCGCCGACGAACGGAACGTGCACGTGCAAGCCGGGGTGGCGCGGTGAACAGTGCGAACTGCGAGCCTGCCCCGAGGGGAAGTGGGGGAAACGCTGCGAGAAGGACTGTGAATGTGACCCCGACACTACTGAGATGTAAGTTTTATATTTGTAGTCTTGTTAATTGTCGAATTGAGCTGGGGTGAACTGCAAGCCTGCCTCGAGAGGAAGTGGGGCAAGCGCTGCGAGAAGGACTGTGAATGTGACCCCGACACTACTGAGATGTAAGTTTCATA
The DNA here is from genome assembly GCA_948107665.1 of Lomographa bimaculata. NCBI lineage: Eukaryota > Metazoa > Arthropoda > Insecta > Lepidoptera > Geometridae > Lomographa > Lomographa bimaculata. The sequence continues at coordinate 7,929,219 of OX403592.1, forward strand.
TTTGTAGTCTTGTTGACGGTTGAATAGAGCTGAGGTGAACTGCGAGTCTGCCCCGAGAAGAAGTGGGGCAAGCGCTGCGAGAAGGACTGAATGTGACCCCGACACTACTTAAATGTAAGTTTCATATTTTATAGTCTTGTTGACAGTCGAATTGAGCTGGGGTGAACTGTAAGCCTGCCCCGAGGGGAAGTGGGTCATGTGCTGCGATAAGGACTGTGAATGTAACCCCGACACTACTGAGATGTAAGTTTCATATATGTAGTCTTGTTGACGGTCTAATTGAGCTGGGGTGAAATGCAAGCCTGCCTCGAGGGGAAGTGGGGCAAGCGCTACGAGAAGGATTGTGAATTTGACCCCGACACTACAGGGATGTAAGTTTCATAGTTATAGTCAATCTTGTTGATTGTTGAATTGAGCTTAGTTGAACTGCGAGTTTGCCCCGAGGGGAAGTGGGGCAAGTGCTGCGAGAAGGACTGTGAATGTGACCCCGACACATTCCCCGCGTCAAGAGTCACAGCCAAGTCTTGCCCTAGTAAAGTGGTAGAAACTTCTATTGGATGAGAATATATTATGTGATGAGAAAGAAAATTGCGTTTTTCTACTTTATGATCGTGCTACATCTTCGACCGCATCATGACTTTCCATTAGGTGAGAAAGTGGTCAAATGCGATACTCAGCATAAAAAACGTTATGCAGCATATAAATCATTGTATGATTTTCTACACTCTTGTCACTCTTCAAGAACTATTCTTATATAAGAACTATTAACACTTGCTACATCTTCGACCGCATCATAACTTTCCATCAGATGAGATTGTGGTCAAATGCTTGCCTATCGGGCATGAAAAAAAGAATAAAAAAATAACAAGTTTTGGAAAATAATAGACAATCAACACATTTTTTCACTTTCGCGCCAGATCTCCTTTCAGACGGTTTTGGAAAACATTGTTTGTTAGTGTGGTTAAATTAGTTGATTGATGTATGTATGTGTGCAGGTGCGACCCGTGGACCGGCGCTTGCGGCTGCCTGGCAGGCTGGGGCGGCGAGACGTGCTCGCGGCAATGCCCGCTGCTCACCTACGGCAAGGGCTGCCGACACACCTGCCGCTGTGAGAACAGCGGCCTCTGCTCGCCCGTCAACGGTACAACGCTACTTTTACACACTCACAGCCCCACACTAAGTTCGATGAGTTGTGTCGTGGGTTCTGGAAATATTCACATCACATACACAATCACAACAAAAACCAGAAACACAAATTTTCTTTGGGTGAGAATACTTGTGTTTACATCAGAAACCGAACTCGATACCACTGTTTAGAAAGCGACCGCGCACTCAACTAAGCCAAAGAGCAATAATATGTTTTATTTACTTTGGCTCCGCAATCTTATGCATATTGCCAGTGTCAATTGCAAGTACAAATTATAAGTGGTTAATATTTATTTTAACCAAACCTATCGAGTAGCGTATCAAAACAAAGGAAATTAAAGGGAATTACAAAAACATATAAATCATATGTTAAAATGTAATTAGGAATAATAAATTGGTAATCAATGCATTTAATTGGTTGTGCACTGCTTTGCTGTCATGTTTTCAGTTTTATTTATTATATATGTTATTTTCTATATAGGTTCATGTCTCTGCGCGCCTGGTTACCGTGGGCTGCGTTGCGAGGAAGAATGTCCTTACCCGTTATACGGCGACGGATGTCAGCACACTTGCGACTGTCAGAACAACGCCACGTGCAGCTTTGAGACTGGACAGTGTGACTGTAAACCTGGGTAATTATATGTTAAAAAAGTAGCCTGTCTGACAGGTAAGATTATGATTAAAAAGGATGAACTATTAGAGATAAAAGAATTTAGAAAATCTGCCACTTTTCCACTACCTTTTAAGGTTCATTGCAGCTATTTTCTATCTTCAGAAGAGCTGCAAATATCGAACGTGTGTATTAATGTTACAGGGTTTTTAGACTTTAAGGCCCGTATCAAAATTTAAAATAAACATGGGTTAAACAAAATCCTTTATAAAGAAACGCAAGCAAAGCTTAAAAAAAACCGTCTTCATCGCTTATATTTCGGTTTTGGCTTGACCGATTTCGATAAAAAAGACCACCTCTGAAGTATACTCAAACAAAAAAATATCAAAATCGATTCATAATTGGCGGAGATATCGCGTAACATACATACAAAAAAAACATACAGTCGAATTGAAAACCTCCTTTTATGAAGTCGGTTGAAAATAATGGCAGTCACCAGTGACTTGAAACCAAACTTACACTTAGTCAGAGAGCAGAACCCTGCCCACTGCATCAACATCACAAGTCTACTACTAAAAACAGAGTATGCTAAAAGTACTGCCCTCTGAAATAGGTGGGTGCGCGTTCGCTTTTTAAGTGGAAACACATCAGCCCAAGGGAAAGTTGTGTTTCTGGTTGTGATCTGGGTGTGATTGTATGTGTCCTGTGAATGTTTCTGGCACACACGACACAAGTCGTTATACTTGTGAGACTGTGGGTGTGAAAGCGTTTATTAGACTTTCCGTACGTCACCCTACACAGGTCGGAGCTGAAAATCAGCGCTGAGGCTCTGTCCTCAGCATTATGCTGAGCTTTGCAGACCTTTTCCGGCAAACTACGGAATAACAATAATGTTCTTCGCAATCAGTTTATCATTGAAACAAATATTTGAGACAACACTGTTTACTGTTTTTTATTGTCTTGTAACATGTGACAATTATGTAAGTTAAGTTTGTCGGAATAAATGTTTGTTCTATTCTATTTGTTTACTTTTTGAATTAGCCAACCCAGTGCTTTCGAGGGAATACTCCCGACCAATTGATTCAGTGATTTTTCTTCCTGTAGGTATGATGGATTGAAATGCGACAGACCCTGTGATGGCAAAACGTTTGGGCTCAAATGTAGACAGATATGCAACTGTGAAAATGGCGCCCCATGCAACCCAGTAAACGGTAAGTTTATAGAGTTGTGCAGTATAACACGATTTAACAAATAAAACATCTGGGATTGCCGATAGATGTAATTCTATTTCACTCATACTATAGCCGTTATTCGCTTGGGAGTGAGATGTCAGCAATCCTCAATTTCAGAATTTAATAAATTTTTTAAGTAACTAAACTTTTATTTTACCAAAGTCTAATAAGTATCGTAATAGTATAGATTATTAATAATAGGGATTTTTTAGAATATTTTCTCAATTCTTTTTTTCGATTTTATATTTCAATAGTTTGCCAAAAATAAAATTTCGTTCATAAAAACATTACATTTAATATAAAAAATAAATATTTGCAAATGCGAGTTCTTTCTGTGACATCCACAATCCAATCACCGTCAAGTAAAGTTGACCGCCAGTTGCCGCCAAGGAAAGTTGACCAATCATAGATATCAAAAATGTGTTAAACGACGTCACGAATCAATTATTTACCAAGCGTTTTATAATTTTTTATCCATTAAAATTCCTTATTAAAAACATTTAAATAATATAGTTATGCCAGACCCAGAAGCATAATTTTCCCTTGATAAGGAAAATTGTGGTAATGCTGGGAGTAGAACCCAGGACTAACAGAGAGAAAGCTAGGACTTGCTCTCTACGCCGATTGGGTTACGTTTTCATTATTGGATTATGAATAGATATGTATATCTATGACTGAATATTTCATGTGTAATGTACTTTTCAGGCGAATGTGTTTGCGGTCCGGGGTACGAAGGTTCGCGATGCGAGCGTCGCTGCGAACCCGGATCGTTCGGACAGGGATGCGCGCATCGCTGCGAATGTTCGCCGAATGCGCTCGGCTGCGATCACGTCACCGGGAAATGTACATGCGAAATGAGCTGGAGAGGTCAGTCCACGCTGTCCACACGTTATAATTTAGTTAGTAATTTGTACTATATCGGATCTCCGCCGATTAAGATGATCACTATTCATCACTGTTGTATAGTTACCACCATCCCTTGCCGAGGTATACCGAATGCGGCATGATATAACGCCTAACAGTGTTTACGTTACTGTTTCGGCTTTAAGTAGAAAATTAAGTCCTGTTTGAATGCAAGACTTTTCAATGTTATTACTAGATTTTGGTTTGCGTTTGCATGCTAAATAACTACACAGCACAATAATATTATAGATCCCAATATTCCCAAGGTAACTCCGTCTGTACCCTTCCAAGGCTATAAAAGTCTTGTAATTTTTTTTTCTGTTCGTAAACATTTCACCACTATCACCTCACCTGATGGAAAGTGATGATGTGGTTGATATATATATATTTTGTTTTTTTTTATATACTTTTGAAAGAGATAAAGTTTAAATGCATTTTGTTTCCTATAGTGCTATTTTAGAATTAAACATCGCTTGGAACGGGGCTTGAACTAGCAGCCATAGGACTACATTCCTTACAGTTCTGACCACTGACCTGTCCAAGCTACGCTTCAAGCGGCGTCAGACTGATTTATTTTCCTTTTTTTCTTCAATTTTCTTCTTAAAGTTTTGATTTTAAATAATACCGCTGAGTACTTCTATTATTACTATCCATAATAATTATATAAAAAAGATAAAACTGCGGTTAACAGCTTCTCTGCTATCAGTTAAATGTGAGGACGTTTTGTTATTATCTACTGCTAGGTTATGTCGATGAAATTTTGACGTTTAAATTTGTTTCTTCAGGTCTTACAAGGAAAGGTATGTTGCGGTAGACGAATACTCAGTGTTTGTGTGTTACCAAATTATGCACCTAGAAATTAATGATTGTATATTATGTGTCTAACATAGTATTACCCGTATAAAACATCTCGGGTTATATGCACATGTACTTGTTAATAAACTGTTCAATGTTTTCACGATAATCGGCAATGATATTGTAGACGGGGAAAGTGACTATCTTTACTATAGTCATGTTTTTTTAGCACTGTTTTGTCCTATGTGCACAGCTGTGTCTGAAAAAATAGGCCGAATGAAATTTGTATGTGTCAATTAGTTCTTTCTGAACATACCATTTTGTATCTGATATGACAACGTAACTCAATCAGATATTATTTTACCAATGATGTCTAAAAGGTCCTAATCAATAAAAATACAAAAATCACATGGACTGCTATGAAGTCACTTATGGAGGCTTATGATTCTTATTACAATAAATACTATATTGATTTAACAAAGAAGATTTCAAGTTTTTTGCAAAAACTTGATTTCGTTTAGTTTCCTTCTATATAATGCGGGGAGTAAATGTATGGAACAAAACTATATGAAATCATGTCTCCGCAAACGTTAGAAATTCGTATTAGACAGGTCGGTTAGTTAAGTATCTAGGAATAACCGTATTTATTAAATAAATGTTATGATATTGACTACAACTGACATGAAATTTTACTTCCACAAGCGATTAACGGCAATTGTGGAAGTGAAATTCCATATACAGTTATAGTCAAGTTGCCATGGCATCTCATTCCCACAAGCGATTAATGGCGATAGTGGGAGTGAGATGACATGTCGTCGATATCAAAACTTTTCTTTAATAAATAGGGTTATACTTACATAAGTACCATATCAGGAGGTTTAGTATGAATTTCGATCGTTTGCGAAAACTTGATATCGTATCGTTTTATTTCATACATTTAATCTTAGTTATTTATACTATTAGTGGTATGTGTATACTATATATACTATTTTCATAATTTTGGTGCAAAATTTGATTCGGCTTATGAAATAAATTTTCGGGTGGCAAACCAAGCAAACTGTAATGATCTATCGGTATTGTTGTAGGTGTGAAATGTGAGACGCAATGCGCCGAAGGTCGTTACGGGGAGAATTGTTCGGAACGATGTCCGTGCAGCAACAATTCTTCGTGCGATGCGGAGACGGGGCGATGTGTGTGTGCCGCCGGGTGGACGGGCGACGACTGCCGAGTGCCGTGTCCCCCCGGGACTTACGGAGCCACGTGCTCGCAGCTGTGCCCCGAGTCGCCAGCCAGTGAGTTAGCTTCTTAATTAAGATGACAACCACTTTTTTCTAAACTGCCCGTTGGCTTAGTTGCGTCCGCGTTTGCAAGCAGCGGGTATTGGATTCCATTCCCGGTGAAAACAAAAGTTTGCTCACCAAGGGAAATTTGTATTTCTGATTTTGGGTGTATTGTGTGTGTGATGTAAATTTCCGGCATCCACGACATAAGCCAATGAACTTAGTGTAGAGACATGTACACTTAGGTGTTAAAGTGTTTATATTTATCATTATATAATGATCACAGGGTTGATAAAAATCATGATTTTTTGACAGATGTTTTATTAAAAATAACCTTTGTTTTGGCCGTAAATGATAGTTTTAACCAATATAAAATTAATAATGCTTTCTTAAAGGCCTAATGGTAAGTGATGATGTGGTAGAATATGGTAAAAAGTTCAGGTCTTTTGCTTGCAATCAATGTTCCCCTAACCTTGCGGCACGATCAAATTAAATATGATTTCAAGATGCAGATATTCCTAGAGATAAAGATTGTAGCATTTTATAACTAAAAAAAAACACAAAATACAATTTATATTGATAAATTTAGAAAGGAATAATTATTGCTTGGGGCGGGGTTTGAACCCGCGGCAATAGGGCACGACTAGCCCTATTGCTCTAACCGCTGAGCTACGCAAACCCTGCCTGAAGCGACGAAATTATCCTTTCCTTATTGTTAACGTCGTACAGGGACGTGTGACGTCATCTACCGAAACAGTTTTTAGAAACTACTACGGCCAACGAGTTATTAATATAACATTGAAACAATTTTTTCATTGCAGTTAGCTACGCGTTGTGTTGATAACGTCCACCCAAATCAATTTATTTTGTTTAGGTATATAGCATTAGCCATGCAAGGCAGAACAATATTGATTAATTTTTTCTTTCTAAATTTATCAATATAGTTCTGCCTAGCATGGCTAATGCTATATAAACAAAATCAAGATATTTATATTAATATATCCTTAGGTAACACGACCTGCGACCCGGTGACTGGCAAATACACCTGTCCAAGTGGATTCACGGGCGTTTCGTGTCAGTACCCATGCCCGCTCGGTACGTACGGACTCAACTGTGAACAACGATGCAATTGTAAGAACGGCGCCGACTGTCACCATGTTACTGGTGAGTGTGATTCAAATTTTTTTTTCATTTTATTCATGACAGGCAAACTTAATTATTTTAATTCAATTCTATCATCGGACTAGCAGACAAACTACTAAGCGACATCGGTATATGGTAGACATTCCACAAATTACGAAGCGTTTAGCTTCTACGTTCATTGTTCGTACCGCCATGGTATGGAACTCCTTGCCGGAGTTAGGGTTTTCTGATGAGTACAATATGGGAATCTTCAAGTCGCGAGTTAAGAGGTATCTTCTAGGCAAACTTGCTTCATCGTCGACCACATCGTCGCTTAACATCAGGAGAAATGGTGGTCAAAAATCTTGAATAAAAAAAACATTAATTATCTAAAATATTATTGTATCTTTTCTAGAGCCAGAAAATGAGTGATAGGTTATGTTCTGAATAGGTTTATAGGTATAGAAACCTATTTCGGAAGAAATGTGGTCTTTCGGAACACTCATCAAAAGACCAAATTACGAAACATTAATCTATCCGGAACAGTTTCGCTAATTATGCTTCTGGCTTTCATTTATCATACTTATATTATAAATACGAAAGTTTGTGTGTAAGTTTTTTTGAGAAGAGGGAACAAACATACTTACATACACATAAACTTTGGCATTTATAATATTAGTAAGATATTAAATTGTGTATGACTAGGATGTAGGAGTCTTTACAATCTAGGAGTCTTTAAATCTCGAGTGAACAGGTATCCTCTAGGCAAGCTCCATCTTCAACCACATCTTCACTTTCCATCAGGTGAGATAGAGGTCAAAAGCTTGCCTACCGAGAATAATAATAAAAAAAAATATATATGTATGTGTGTTAACGTGTCCCCGTCCCCGTGTTCGTACAGGCGCGTGCCAGTGCCTCCCGGGGTGGCGTGGGTCGCAGTGCCTAGTGTCGTGCGGCGCGGGCTGGTGGGGCGCGGGCTGCGCGCAGGCCTGCCGCTGCGCGCGCGGGGACTGCCGCCCCAACGACGGCTACTGCCGCTGCCCCGCCGGGTACACCGGCGTCTACTGCACGCAGTGTCAGTACACACGCGGACACTCGCGACACCACCCGACACTTTACACTCGTCCACCTACAAACAGTAGGACCTCGGCTTTGACACTCACGAAACTACCTGATTGTTAGAGCCGAGGTTTATCTATAGTGTCAAATTACACTCGTCGACCTAAATAGATGGACCTCGGCTCTAACACTCACGAAACTGCCTGATTGTTAGGGCCGAGGTCTATCTATTTATCTATAGTGTCAAATTACACTCATCGACCTAAATTGATGGACCTCTGCTCCAACATCCACTAAACTACTCGACCTACAAACAAATGTAGCTCGGCTCTAAAACAAACTTCACGAAACTACCCGACATTATAAATTAGTGTTTAGTGTTTAGTGTACTTTCGTGAAGTACCCGCGGTGTCACTACCTGACACTCATCGACCTAAAAATATTGACCTCGGCTTGAACACAAACTTCACAAACTTCACGAAACTAAATAAAAACACTAGCATTTATAAAATAATATTTTCAATACTTACATATATTTTGGTTTGCAGTCTGCCCGGAAGGTTACTACGGCGACCACTGCATGCAGGCATGCAACTGTTCCTCACAAGGCAACTGGGTGTGCGACCCGGTGCGGGGCTGTGTGTGTCACCGCGGGTTCATCGGGGAACAATGTGACGTGCACGCCAGTGACGCCATCGTCATCGATCAAGCCGCAGGTCAGCTTCCATTTTCCATATAACGTGTTTTGTTTAGAAACTAACCACCTATCTCTAGCTGCGCTTGTCCTCGCGCGCCTTGCGCGTGTGTGCGTACTACGTCTGTGTGATTGCTTTGTCTGTGCATAATTAAGATCTCATCTCTTCTTAAGGGGCAGGTATACGTCAATACGAGCACCTTTTTTAACCACAGCCGATTATCCCCTTTACACTTTTGTACATAAAGGTGTATATTGCGTGAATTACATCGTGGCGGTTATGCAAGGTCAAGCGTGGCAATCTTTGATTTTTTATGGTTTTATTGAAATTTCGTGAAAACGCGCCTCTAATAAAAAAAAATAAGCTGAACACATCATTCGTCTAGTAAATATGCGTATATGAAATAACTTTCACAGTGTTTTGATATAAAATGGCGGAACGAAATAGTTACAAAAATACAAATTGATGTTAGTTGCATGAGATTTGATATTTATTTCCTTTATTTGTATGAACGTTATGAATTTTCTAAGCAGAAGGCATTATTTATTGTATTACACAGATTACGACGAATATTATTATTTATCTGGTTTTATTATGAATGCCGAGTAAAACGGTTACAAATACACGCGTTTTAGATGAAATTCTGGTATCGCCACCTTGAACGACACGGTATTGTTATATTGCTTGTATCGCAAGAGACGTAACTTTATTTGAATTTAATCTTTATCACTATGCGTTAGCGCTGTTAAACAATCACTATCGTTGTGTACTTACATACATAACCAGAAAGAAACCATACAAATACCGGATAATAATACAATTCACATGGACATCGTATGAGATCAACGCGAACCGCGGTCACAAAACAACTGCGAACTAAGATAATATTTTAATTTGAAATTTGAATTTCGAAGTAATGCAGTTTTTGAAATGACGACCGTCTATGAAGAAGCAACACTAAAGACGTATATGCGGCTACTTTAGTTGTCAACAACTATTCCATCACTCGATTCCCACGTGCTGCCTTATGGGAAACCTTTTTGTTTATTGTTTCCACATTGTAGTGTGTAAACACCCGACTTAGTAGAGACCAACATTTCATTTAGTAGCTTCCAAATAATAAACACGTGTCAAATCTTAAATTTTCCACTACAGCTGCACGTGAATAATCGAATAAGAAGGAATGTATTGAGGAATATAAGATGTCGACACTAGCCTCAACTGGTATACATAATTTGTAATAATTAAATGGAAGCAAAGCTTAAAAATAACAGACTTCAACGCTTTATCTTCGGAAATGTGATCAAATTAGATGTACTATATATTATATAGTATGTAATTATGTATGGTCTTGACCAAATTTAAATGGGACAAATTAGAAAGCAACATCTTTCAAACAAAAAAAAAATTCAAAATCGATTCACGTGGAAAGACGTTATGAGGTACACATAAAAGAATAATACAGTCGACTTGAGTACCTCCTCCTTTTTTGTGAAGTCGGTAGAAAATCCAGGAAACTCTCAGACCCTGATTATTCTTCTAGTCATTTTTCTTGTGTTAATTCTTGTCTCATTTAGTTGTACGATGTATTCACGTGGGCCCAAAAGAGGCACTCATGTAAGTTAATGACTCTACTGCCAGATTCCCAAAATTACAGTCATCTCGAGAAGAACCTGGCAAGAAACTCGGCGGCGTATATTTTTATTCATTTGACACTGACACGTTAAACTAGACAGTTGATTTTAGACACGTTAGACTTAACAGAGAACATAAACGGTTTCACACTCACAGCCCTACACTAAGTTCGATGACTTGTTTCGTGGGTGCCGGAAACATTAACATCACACACACAATCACAACCAGAACCAAAAACACAGATTTTCCTTGGGTAGAAAACTTAGGTTTCCGTCGGAATTCGAGCCTTTATATATTGCTTAGAAGACGAACGCCACCCAACTAAGTCAACAAGTAGTTCACATAAATAATATATTTTAAAATTGATTTCATAAATTATAAAACAGATCAAATCAAATCAAATCAAAATCGTTTATTCACATGGGCCCCAAAGAGGCACTCATGAAAGTTAATGAATCTATTGCCAGATTCGCAAAATTACAGCCATCTTGAGAATATGCAATAGCCGTACCAAGAAAGACGCACTTGGTCTCTATGGTTAATAATATGTCCTATTTTACGAATCACTCTGTTTACAACAACATTACCATTTGCTCAAACTTTAATTTCCTTCCAGTAGGATCATCGAACACCGGGCTGACAGTCGTGATGGTGATATTAGCTCTGCTCTGCGCCGCTAGTGCAGTGCTTGTCCTCCTGTACTACCGCAAACGAGTCAAGAACCTCAAGAGGGAGATCGCGCATGTACATTACACTGCTGACCCTGGCTCGCAACCTGGTAAGTAAACACCGTTAAAATTTTTACTTCAAACTAAATAATTAAACGCAAGCAAAGCTTAAAAAAACCGACTTAACCGCTTATATTTTGTTTTTAGCTTGATCGATTTCGATAAAATTTATATGGGACCACCTCAAGTATAATCTACCAAACAAAAAAAACATTAAAATTATTCATAATTAGATATATCGCGAATTGAGAATCTCCTTTTTTGAAGTCGGTTGAAAAGTAATACTTAAACTATATTGAAATCTCTTGCATATTACCCATTGAATACCTACAATAAACTTTCGCATTTATAATAAGTGTGATCATTGTGTGTACAGAGCAACAGCACTTCGACAATCCCGTATACTCGTACCAGAGTTCGCAGCGAAGCGACGACTCGACCACTCTGCTAAACAACGGCGCGCATATACTCAACAACCTCGGCGCCGCCAAACTAAACAACGCCACTCTGGAGAAGCTGCGCCGCGTTACTGCAGACCGTAAGTTATACAATAATAATATTTGTGGCAATAACGGGATATTGTATTTGTAACGAAAAAAAACATAAACGCTTTTACACACACAGCCCCATACTAAGTTCGATGACTTGTGTCGTGGGTTCAGGAAACATTCATATCACACACACAATCTCAACCAGAACCAGAAACACACATTTTCCTTGGGTAGAAAACTTGTGTTCTCGCCGGGAATCGAAACCGATACGACTGCTGGAATTTGTAACAAAAAGAAAATGCTTTCACACTCACAGCCCCACACTAAGTTCGACGACTTGTGTCGTGGGTGCCGGAAACATTCACATCACACACACAATCTCAACCAGAACCAGAAACACACAGTTTCCAGCGTCCAGTTTTTTGTGAAGCGAGCATAACTCGTAACTTGTGTAATTCTTATTTTCATCCAATGTCATCCATGAGTGTCCTAATGTCCCATGTGTTATTTCCCTAGTCAGTCAGTGGAAACGCTAATAAAGGAAAGACACTTAATCAAACCGTTACTGAAAGCCTTACCATCGCATCAATTATGATCTTTTGTTTCACCTAGCTACTTTTGTATGTTTGTAGCGTACGACCCGCTGTCCTCACTAAAAAACAAAGACGCCGACGCTAACAACCCCAACTTGTACCAGTACGTAGATGACAATAAACTGGACCACGTTTACGACGAAATCAAGCACAAAGAAGATAGAGGTACGTAGCAATTTTTACCACTGCCGCCGCTCTATGCACTTGCACCCGCCTTGGTGGGATCTGGGCAGGCAGCTGTGCGAGCTAAATTGCACTTTATTGCGTTATACCTAAAATCGCTATTTATTTAAATGCCTCGAGAGAAACTTCTGTACTTGCACTGCTAAGTAGTCTGTGCAATTACTAAGAGCGCTATTCCCGACTCGTTAATGCAATGTTAAAACATTCTTTCCGTAAATGTTTTAGTAAAAAAATTTGCCATAGTGGTAGGACATTTTATCGTGCTCGTCTGGCTAGCAGTCATTTACCGAAATGCGCTGGCAGTTTGACAATTCCTAGTCGGAAAATCTGTCGGCATCTATCATAATACCAGTAATTTTACCATGTACCACCGGCGACCAAATAACTTCCCAAAAATATAGATAGTGGCCAAATGCTAAAAAGAAAATAGCATTATATCTTTCAAAGTATAACATTATAAATATGTTCACCATTACCAAAACTCAGGCTTGTTCTATTTCAGTAATACTTACGTAATTTCCATCAGGTGATATATTGGCCAAATACCTGCCTATCAGGCATAAAAAAATACATATTACACCTGTAATGTTATCGATCCTTCGGTATTTGTATCACGTGTCACGCGAATTAGCATCTTAAATGTCTGAGAATAAAACCGTGTAAAACAAATCATCAATTCCAGAAAGGGAATACGATCACCTCAACTACACGCCGCCCGCGAACAAATGGAAGGCGCACTACCAAAGAATGGCGAACGGTCCTTCACCGGGTCAATCATCGTCCAACGAAGAAACCCCACCTATACCCCCCCTGCCCAAACTGAACGGGGCCCCAATCCCCCCCAAACGGGAGATAGTCAAAGACGAAACGATCCCTACACCACCTGTAAGAGAAACTCTACCTAGTGAGGAAGCAACGGTACCCGACTCGCCTTGAAACTTCACCAATGGCTAAGTTCGGCTAAGATCGGCTAAGATCGGTTTGGTATTAATGTTTTAACATGTGTTCACCTGAATCACCGTTAATTTTTTAGGTAAATTTTAGTAAATCAGAAACATATTTTGATATCGACTTTTGAACGGAGATAGTGTTTAATAGTTGTGTAAAAAAATAGGTCTTATTGTTAGTGATCTCCTCGAAATTTTTTGCGCTATTTATAACCGTGAAGTCTTATGATTTGTTGGATAATTGTTTTAATGTTAAATGATAGATTAAATTTAAGAAAATGTGAATGATATCGTAACTGTTAAAATAATTATAACTTTTGAAGTTTTACTAATATGTAGCTATACGGAAAGGACACATAGTTTAAGGTCGAGGAAAGTTTCTTTGAATTATTCATAGACAAATTCAAGGCATTTTTTTTAGTTTAAACATTTTGACTATTGTCCCGTTACGACTATTGTTCATATAGAAATCGTGTTATTGCGTTTCTATAATTTAAGGCTTTTGGTCGAATAAAGGTAAAAAGTTTAGAATGATCTCTTGATCACTAGAAAGTTCAGAAGTAACCGAAACAGCAGGATATTTGATGGCCCAAGTGGGGGCTATACGGTGGATGCATTATTAATTCAAATTCTATTCGATTTTTTCCCGAATAATGTATGAAATATTGCTTTCTATTAAATTACTCAAGGCGTTCTGTTACAAATGGTTATTGGGTTAGTGTCACGTGATTTCCTTTGATTAATACCTTTGCAATCCCTTACACATAACATCGTCTTTTGTAGTGGTTTCAAAACCAGTCAAGAACAAACAATACCATTTGGAAAATTACTATGTTGTACAGTTATTTCCTTTCAACCCACTGGTGTACGGGTAGCGTGCATTCACCCTCATCCTACTGGTGTAGCCAAATATGGAAAGAATTTCCTCGGCCTTATTATTCTTTTTATTTACATTATTTAATTGACAAGTAAACAAATTTTGTGTAGTTTTCTCAGTCTTCATCATTTTCAGAAGTTATGTAATAAAGCTAAAAACAGTTCCGTAAACATTTTTGATTCGATACGCATACCACAATGCGAATATATTGTATTTTAATTAGGCATATCTAATGACTATTGCTAGAGTAAAGTGAATAGATCAAACATATTTTATAGACTAAAAATGCTCAAATGAACGTTAATGATGCCAGAAAATATAAAATTCAGTAGAAAGTGGATAATTCATGAGTTTCGTGACCTAATTAAAATGGTTGTTTATTGAACATATCTGTAAAACGTGTAGCTATATTTATCTAAGAGTTACTAAAAATATATTGGCATTCATTCGACTATATGATATTCTTAATATTTATATATTTTGTGTATACTATTTATAATGTAGATTTTAGTCATCTTTACTGTATTGGTAACTATATGATAACGTGTATGTAAAAGCAATTTTTGAAAATGATGCATATAAATAATCATATCATATCTCGATATTGTAGAAATGAAGTACTGTATGAAATTATGTATATAAAATTTGATTGTAATTATGACAATTTTATTTGATAAATATTTTATGATTATACTTTTTTGGTATTGATATTAAAATTATTATGATGATAGTTTAACATTTACATGTGCATTTCGAGTACTATGATCGAAATTGCATTTATTAGATATTTTTGCATTGTAAAAAGACACAAATCACAAATTACTATGATTTTTTTATTTATTTACAAATTGGTACCTATTTATATTATTACATTCAGTATAACCAAGTGTTAAACAGTCAATTTCTAATAAAAAAATGTAAAGGTATTTGTAAAGAATACGGGTTTGTACAGGATTGTGATTATTCAAGCTTTGAAACTTTGATTGAAACTAGGCAAAAAGCAATAAAACATAATATTATCCAAGTGTGAGCCTAACCAGCGCTCGGACTCATAGTGTTCTAATTAAACTCGGACTTGGCCCGTTTCATTCTGTGTTTATCAGTCTGTCTATCTGTCACAGCTACCGTGAAACCACGCAATCCTAGACTCCTATCTCTAGAGATAGGAGTCTAGGGTTATACACTGAAGGAATTCTGAGCAAGATAGGCATGCCTATGACAGTACCGTACCCACAGTAACAATACTCTATAGATAGGCTTGCGTTTGAGCACTACCTCACCTTTTGATAAGTTACAAGTACTTCCTGATACATAACTAATTTCAACTTATTGATTCAACATTCATACTTCAAATTAATTTCATTCGAATCTATTTAGAATTACTGTGAATATGTTCAGCGAAACTAGATTTAGAAAGAACTTGCAGCATAATCGTTAACAAATGGGTGTGCCATTAATTACGTATAGAGAAGTTTTTACGCGATCAACATAGTTGCACTTTAAAAAAATACTAGTTTTAAGAGGAAACTGACAAAATTTGCTGCTATTTATGTGAAACAGAAAACTAAGATTTTAAGAAAAATTATTGAATTGGCGTTACATTTCAGAGCTTCATCTATCTGATCGAAATTAACGTTAAATATAATATATGAAGTTTATTATAAAAGGAAGAATGTTATATCATCGTACGAATCACATATTAATGGACGCCAGTCTTTGTATGAGATTTGGTATAAATGTAATATATATTGCTGTTTAATGTAATATATTGACATATAAACAGTGTTTATCCTAATGCGTATTATGAGACAGCAACTAATAGCGCTAATGGGCGACAAAATTATTTTATTGTACGAGAAAAGCTTTGTGCATTAATTTTTATCTGAAGGAAAGTTATGTCAAACTAAATAAACATATTTATAAAGGCTTATACAGTTCTGAGATACAAGAAGTCTATAAGCCGATTTAGATAAGTTTCTTTAGTTTTTTATTAAAATCAGCTTATACAGTTCTGAGATACAAGAACTGTATAAGCAGATACAAATAAATGTAGAGTTTTTGACAGGGATTGAGAGAGGATGCTCTGTCCCTTTCCTGTGAAGCTAGTAATAGTTTAAAATTGAACGTCATTGTTTGCTATAGTTTACGGGGTAATAGGGCTTACCACAGCATCTCCGAACAGTCTTTCTTGAACATGACACATTTGTACTATAGAATATCAAGTGTAAATAAGAATCCTCTAAATGATTGTGGTATGGTTGTCTAACATTTTTAAGACAAGCGTTAATGTACTCATTATCCTTTTTTTTCAAACAAGAAGTAAGAAGTTATCCATCGACGCCAGGTCTCGCAACTCATACATGCATTTTATAAATGCATCGGCCTTAATTGCACATGTTTATACTACTGCCTTTGTGCAAATAACTGAATTAAGTAATTAATTGAAACATACATCAGAGCCTCATCACAGCCGTTATTTGGGATTTCTACATTTAGGCAACTGCTATTACAATTTCTATTTATTATATTTATATAGTTTGATAGACATTTTTGGAAGCATCCGCTACATTCCACTTTACCTGTTATATTTTTACTTCGCTTTTTATTTTATGTCTTGTTTTATATTTTAATGTTACAAATGAAAAATATATTTTGCCTTTAAATTATTTTGTATCCCATTTGTATATTTATTATAAGAATGCACTTTTTGATATACACGTACAGTATACGTAGGTACCTGTAAAGTTAAGTAGTACCTATAGATATGTTTATTTACCTCTTTGAATTATATTATGATCAGTATTGGAACATTGTATGAAGTAGCTAATATTTTGCTCAAGCTGTGCCAAATTTTAGTGTCAGTTTAAACTCAAACGCAGCTGTGAATCGTAAATTAAACGTGCGTCTTATGATCTCGTAATTTGAACGAGCATTTAGATTAGCTGAAAATCAGTACTCATAGTTCTTTTATAAGTCCGATACGGCAACAATGTAAGTCGAAAGTTCCAGAGATATAACTCTTTTGAGAAAAGTAGAATGGTAATTAGAAAAAAGATATTAGGTAACTCTTTGAAATTCATATCTTTGCAGTTTGAAGCATAGAAGGAAAATCACTTTTCATACTAAGGATGACGTCATTATTGAAAACAGCTAGATTTCTTAATGTGGAGCGACCCATAATAAAGTCATGCTGTTAGTATGGGATGTTGCATATAAAATATGACTTGAAAGGACTATGACTTTTCTACCTCCACGGTTCGAATGTCGCGAGTGCCGCAAATATAACAAGTACGTAAAACACAAGTCTGCAATAAAACTTATACTTCTGCCGTTTTTTTTCTAATTATTAAAAGCACAGAACAATCAATAATATTAAATAAGAGGCTCAATTTACTGCCATCGTCGCTCACCAATTAAAAGCAATTTAAGCTTGCCACTTTTCCCTTTTTTGGAATATAACTAATAATTCTTATCTATAACATGAAAAAAAATGTTCAATTAAACTTGAATTTGAAAATTATTTGAGAACTAGTTTTAAGAGTGCAATATAATACAAGATAAAATTAAAAACAGATAATACCATCGTCAATTCATATCTCTTAAAAACATTTGACAATAACAAAATGTTATGTAATTTTGAAGTCACCTAGTATAACATATTTTAATGAACTATAAATAAATTGACCTTGAATTTAATATCGTCACTTTACAAATTTAGCGTTGATAGAGTTTAAGTAATTTTTGTGATATATTATAAGCTATTCAGAGAAATAAATTAACTTTAATAAATGTGAAGCATTTTCAATTAAACCAAGCTAGCAGCAACCCATACTGCCGTCATCGTCATAATGCAAAAAGAGCAGTAACTGCATTTTTGTTAAAATTGAGTTATATGCATTATCGGAATCAGGAAAAATAGACGCATTTACTATTTTTATTCTTTTAAAATATTCAAACGCAACTTACTAAATCTTACTTTTAATTTAGACGTATCTGCCACAATTTATTACATATACTAAATAGCAAAGTCATTTCTGATGTATATAACACAATTTCGACAAAAATATACTTACTTCTTTTTTCCTTCTGACGGCAGCATATGTAAGGCAACATTAAACATAAACATAGTCGCTTTCACCCTACACTATGTTCAATGACTTGTATCGTGGGTGCCGGAAACATTCACATCACACATATTCGTATCACCCAGAACAAGAAATTCAAATTTCCTTTGGGGAGAAAACTTGTGTTCCTGCAGAGAATCGAACCCGATATGACCCTGCTTAGAATGCGGACGCATACCTAACATTGGACATTTACATTACGTCAGTGATTGGGGCCAGTGGCTGCTTAATGGCGCCCGGAACCCTTTTTTTGTATCGGAATAAGTAAACAATTGAGTCCATAATCAAGTTGCGAGGATAGTGGTAGGTATTTACATTCACAATAATTAAACAAATATACATTACGTGTTAACAATACTCACATGATTGGGAATCATTTTATTTTAAACAAATACGTTTAAAAATAATAATGTATAGGTATTGCGTTTGTAAACTGTTTTTTCCTCGGATATCCTAGCAGGCTACCGATGCCAATGTATTTTTTAAACGACTTCCAAAAAAAGGAAGAGGTTCTCAATTTAACTGTATTTTTTTATCTGTGTCTCCTCATAACTTTTTTCTAGGTGACCCAATTTTGATGATTATTTTTTTATATGAAAGCTAGTGCTTCCCATGTGGTCCCATTTAAATTTATTCAAGATCTGACCAGTAGTTTTTGAGTTATCCTCAATAAAGCGTATTTAATCCATTTAATCAATGGTTCCGAAGATCAAGCGGTGAAGACGGTTTTTTAAAGTTATGCTTGCGTTATAATTATTTTGATAGGCAAACATATGACCACTATCTCACCTCATTTATCTGACCTACGATGGAGTCTGTTTGCTTAGAATTCACTCTCGACTTGCAGACACCAAGATTGTTCTTATCTAGAAACACAGATTTTGTCTCTGGAGTTGCACTAACTTGCAGTGCGCATAGTGAATGTGGAAGCAAAACAATTTGTGCGCATTTGAGGAATATCCTACTTCATACTAATATTATAAATCCGAACCATATATCGGTGTCTCAATGTAGTCTGTCTGGTGATCCTATAATATATATTATACTAGCCGTGCCCCGCGGCTTCGCCCGCTATTATCAAGTTAAAAAGTAGCCTATGTGTTAATCCTAGGTATAATCTATGTACATTCCAAATTTCATCCAAATCCGTTCAGCCGTTAAAGCGTGAAGAAGGAACAAACATACTTACACACATACACACACACTTCCACACAAATTTTATAATATTAGTAGGATTAGTAGGATTTCTTAGTCTTACTACTTCTCTCTTCTTAGTTCTAAAAGTATAACAGCTATTTTAGAGAATTCTTATTAATAACTCTAGAAAAAAGAAATGTTACGTTGTGACATCACAATTATTTGTACAATTGCCATGGGGATTTATTTTGTAAGTAAATACACGTAAGAATTTAATTAGCGTGGAGGCCAACAAAATACGTAAGGACGTTTAATTTGGCATTCATCTCGAGCCATCGAACAGTACAAGTGTATCTTTAAATAATGTTGTCTTTTAAAATGATGCATGTGGTTGTTATTTCAGTGTTAACATCACAGGTGAGTGAAGATTTACTAAAACACGTATTTTACACTGACACAATAACTAGTTGACAACTAGTTATATATCTAGATATCTATAGTTATACTTTCTAGATAGTATATTTTTCCTTTCACGAAAACAACATGCATATTGAAGATCAATGTAGTAGTTATTGATTGAGCGAAGCGAGATCTCTAAGTTGACTTGGGTCGTTCAGCACTTTGTCCGTCCGTCCGTCTGTCAAAGGCATCTAGCGTCTAATCCATATAAGAGAATGACTTCAAATTCTCATAGAATATGTAAAACTACGGCCCAAAGCCAGAAAATATATTTAAATTTATATAAATGAAAATATGCAGTGGGGAGCATAATATTTTTTATTTTTTTATCTACCCTTGTGGGGTACCTATCGTTCAAAAGGGCTTGACAAGAAAAGAACAAAACCGGTTTTAAAAAAATCTATGTTGCAAAATAACGATTTGGTAGGCCGCCAAAGTAACTGTTGTTAGACCTATTTTGTCCCGGGGTCTATCTCAAAAACGGCTTCACACTGAACGCTGAAACTTACATATAATATCCGTTATATCCTGTACTTGAACAACAGAAACAAATCAATTATCATATAGAAAAGAAGTTATAAGCAAGAACCCTCAAAAAATTTTCTCTATGAGGCAAATTTTGGCGCGAGATCTCAGTTCGGCGCGAACGACTAGTTATCTGTCGTTCCGCAACTGGCGCCGTAAATGACGCTGACAACTGTCGCATCTGCCAATCACAGTCACGGATCGACCAATCACAAACGTAAATTTACCTACCTCGCCCTCTGCCCCCGCTGATGAATTTAGTTATGAAGGAATATTAGGGCTCATGCGCTATCAACTGGTTTTAAAATCTTTGATAGAAATAGTTACTTAAGACGCCAATTCTGCCATTACCTATTATTATTGTTTATTTCCAGTCGTCTGCATCATTCTACGATAAGTTCACAGGAGTTTTGGGCACGGTAAAGTCGAATGTAGGAAAGCTTCTTACCAATGTAGGTCATGAGATTAAAGAAACATATGATTGTGCAGTAGATGCCGTCGAAGAAGTGATTTATGACAAAGACCAGATATCACATTACTACGATAAATGTAAAGAGACAACTACAACACAAAGGGCTATAGTGCTTCCGGGGCAACATATTAATATTTACATAGCTCCTATTACCACTACTACTCCAAAAGCAGTTATAACGAAGAAACCAGACGCGCAAATCGTGAAAATTATTCGCGATGATAAAGATATCGATAAGAAGCTAGAAAAAGTAGAAATAGTTTTGAATAAAGAATATGTCCGAGTAGACAACATGAGTGCTAACTTGGAAAATGAATTTGTTAACTTGGCTCATAATGTTCACAATGAACTGAAAACTATTGAAGACGACAAAAAAGGACTAGAGAAAACATTACTTGAAATCGAGAAACTACACTTAGAGGAGGAAAGGAGCATAGAAAAGACTAAAGACGAAATCCGAGCTGCATTTGATGAAATACTGAAGAAGTTAAATAAAAATTCTAAGTCGGAAGCTGATCTAAAAAAAGAATTGAATGATATTGTTGGGAATGCAGAAAAAAATTCTAGCAAGACAGTTTTAGAGGAACTTGAAAAATGGAAGGAAAAGGAAATGGAACAATTGGACGAAATAAAGAAAGCTAAAGACGAAAAGAAACAAAGTACAACAGATCGTGCACCACGCACTTTTAAAGACGTAGTTGCAATTGTTTCTAAAGATAAATCTACAGCACAAGCGAGTCAAACTTCTACAGTAGAGTCCATACAAACAGTTACCACTACGCCAGCAACAACAATAAGTACAACGAAACATACCCCAACAACTACTAGTACTACAGAACCTAAAACCATAACATCTACGTCCACAACACAAGCTACTACAACACAACGCATAACTACAACAGAACCTACAACAACAACTACGACTACAATGAAACCCACAACTACGACGACTACAACAAAACCCACAACTACAACAGAACCTATTACGACGACTACGACTACAAGAAAACCTACGACAACAACAACTACTACGACTACAACAGAACCTACAACAACAACAACTACGACTACTAGACGACCCACAACAACAACAACACAACATACAACCACAAAGGAACCTCCAACAACAACTACGACTACAAGAAAACCTACAACTACTACGACTACACCAGTGCCTACAACTACAAAAACTACGACCACTACTGCAACATCGGCTAAACCAATAACGACAAGTAGAAAACCAAAACATCATCATAAGAAAAAACACCATTCGCTTACTACGGCAAAGCCGTATGATGAATTTAGTGACCTTGAACCAGTAGATACAAAGGCTGCAGCAGCGGAAGCACTGGCACTCTTCAACAGAAGCAAGAAAACAAAATCAATACTAGATAATTTTCTTAATCACTTGAAATCTGCCAGTGGTGTATTGGATGTTATATGATCGCCATCTGTTTTAATAATACGCAATAAATGAATTGTGCTAGGACCGGGCAAAACACGTAGGTTATATAAAACGGTGTGATAGTATGCACGATTCCTTTAAACTTTTTATATTCGTCGACATAGACACATTAACTAGGTTTCATAATATAATATTTAGACCCCAAACATCAAATACGTGTTCTTAAAAATATTAAGGAAATTCGCAATCAACAACTTACAATTTCGGCAAAATAAAAATCCGGCGCATTATTTAAAAAAGGGGACATTTGACCACATATAGCAGAGCTGTATACCATATACAAATAAACTATATAGAAACACTGAAATTATTTTTTAGGAGCTACGTAGCTTCATATAAACGCAAACCTTTCAATTTTAAGTAATGCTTTCTTCTCATTCTCATGAAATAATATTAAACTGTGCGTTATAGTT
Organism: Lomographa bimaculata; assembly: GCA_948107665.1. NCBI lineage: Eukaryota > Metazoa > Arthropoda > Insecta > Lepidoptera > Geometridae > Lomographa > Lomographa bimaculata. Next base: position 7,952,110 of record OX403592.1, read on the forward strand.
TTAATAAGTTTAAGGGTGAAGTTTGAGTGGCGTTGTGATTCTAATATAACTTTTCTTTCTGTAAATACGTCGTTAACTCGTAGATAAGTTGAAATAAGTATTTGCACTTTTAGTTTATAATTCGCAAGTTAATAGTGTTAAAATATGTTGTTGGTCGTACGTGTTGATTATCGTGGTCCGATTAGTTATTATGTAGATTATTGTTTTAGATAAGAACATCTCATCTATGGCGAGAAATTAAACAAATTACAGCGTTTATTTCGCTTAGTAGCTATGTTTCGTGATTTTGATATGATTTTAGAGTTCGCCACATTAAAAGCGTGAATTGTTAGTGGCGAAACGTTTGTATTTTTGAAATTTTAATAATCATTTCGTCGAACTTATAACTAACATTTTCAAAAATATATACGTTTCGCTACCTAGAATACTTAGGTATTAGTTATTAGCAAAATGTGTAATAATACATAATAAATGGAAACGGGAACATTAGAGTTGAAAACTTGCACAATATAACTCTTTGGATGTCGCAAATCCCATGAAAAAGTACAATACTTATCCGGCCCAGCTACAAAACCAAAATATGTGTTAACATATTGAATTTCAGGTAAAGGTAAAGGTGCAGAAAAGTGAATGACCTAATCATAAGGTGGTAATAACCTAGTTCAAAACTTACATATTTGATATTAAATGTCGAGATGTTTTTATGCCGAAAAAATCCAGGTCTTCTCGCGCTCTTATTTTCAAAATAACATTATTTAGACTAACGTTTCGGCAGAGCTGCATCGACCGAAACGGTCAGTAAGAGAAACTGATAACTGTATGATGCCGAGATTGTATAATAAGTAGTAGTAAAGGGAATAGTTTTGCAAGAATGAAAGCATACACGTCTATGTATAACGGTTTTATTAACAATATAAATAGATAATTACAAACTTATTACTCTACAATTGAGCTGCGCTACTCTACTGCGAGCAGTCCAACGTGCTTATTTATTAATTGTCTATTCGTTAGTATTTAGCACAGTCATGGAAACAAGACTAGACGGATTTGATCATATCTTTGTCATAAATAAAGAAGTATGATCTAATGCTGGTAATTAATTTACGCGATGTTGGCTAAATATGAGACACAGCCTTCAGACTTATTATTCGACCAATATAGCGTAAGTTAAGTGCCAAGTATTCCAGATTATATTTACCAACACCTAATGTCATGTATGTAGCATGTTTAGCTACCTAATTTATTACTATTGAAACTTAACTCATACACGACAATAACTGTGAATATTTCAAGTAAATATATAAAAATTGTATTATTGTTCTTCATTCTGTGGTTTTGTTTGTCCTACAAAGCGTTAATTATAGCAGGCGTCAAGTTATTTATATATGAAGTTTATTCTTGTTTTCATGTCCATGCTGTTTATAGGGTAACTAAGCTATGCACCAATACATTACCTAATCTTTCGCTGACAATTTATTCCAGATCATCGAATGCCTTTATATCTATCTCAATATATTTTATCATTTTTCCATTACAGTTGATACTTTCCTATCCAATTTACAATTTCTTTTTTAATTTTGTACAAACATTTTCCTTTTATTACTTCTTTATTATCATTTTACATTTAGCAGATATTTTTTTTCAATTCCTGTTCAAAATTTGGTACGCATGTTCCCAATGCATGCTTAAATCATACATATTTACACTTTCATTCCAATAACATGTAACATAGATAGTTAACTTCAGATTAAACCATCACAAAGAAAAAAAACAAATCAACATTTTTTTTCAATTATAAATATTAAAACGGGACATTTCTTTAAACATATAAATAATGAAAACAGAATCAGTTACGAAATAATATTGTTTAAAATACCCATTCGATAAAATTGAGCAATCATCACTTAAATTAATTTGTTAAGTTGTACTTATTTGTCATAAGGATAATGGTTTGTTATACTTGTGTTTTGTAAAATACTCAATTTCAGTATGAATATATATTCTCTAAAATTTCATGGTGATTTTTATGCATTAACATAGATAAAAAAATCAGGGTCATTTATCAATAAACCTGGTGGCTCAAATATATGTAGTCAGCTACAACTAGGTGTTGAATTTAATACTACAATGTAGGTACCATTGTATGAAACATTCTTAGTTTATTTCAAGGATACTTTGTTCATGACACATAATTTCCAAGTGACATAGTTATACTCGTTTTGTATTCTATGGCTCTCAGAGTAACTCCTAGTTGTAACTGACTTTAAGTGACTTATTACAAAACAGACTACATTTCTTAAAATATATCCTCTAATAAAATCGTATAATTATTTTTAAGTACATGTTCTATTCTACGACAAATTAATTACGTACACATAGAAGAGTAGAAGAGAATACTTATATGAATAGTAACAGTAGACTTATTATTTAGAAGATGAATTGATTATCTTGTTTTCGATGTCTACGCTAGAATTAATGAGTTCCTCTAATTATTCGCGTTAACTAATTTCCTTACTTAGTAAGCGAGGTGCTTTAAAGGGATTATGGTAGCTGTTAAACTGAACAGTATTCAGAATAACGCCGATACATGCTCGCACTACAACGCTAACTAACTGATATTGAACACAGGCAATATTCGTTTGGTGGTGTTTCGTCTCTTATAACTACGTCATGTCGATAGATATCACATTTGTTATGAAGCTAACGAAACAGTGTTACTTATTGTCATATTTCGAAGTTGACAATCTCTGTGTTCTGCTAAATGAACAGTGCCTTCCAGTGAAATGAGTAAGCGTTAAGTCTAGGTGCAAGAGTAGATAAGGAAGAGAAGTGCCTACCTTATATCTAGAAGATACATTGCGTGTCGTGGAATAGAACACGTCAGGGCGGGACGGGTGTGCGTTGGGTGTTGCGATGCAACGATGTAATCCACGCTCACGTTGCAACGAGCCAGAGAACTTCACCGTTTATTTTAATATTTTATCATGATTCTATCAGTCTTACGCGGAGTCTGAACAGTACCTGTGGGCTTTTACTTGATGTCCAACCATCTGTATCGTTTAAATTCTTGCTTATTTCACGGGCCCGTTGCAATGAATGAACTGTCGTTGATTTGTTAGATACCTATTATTATAAAACATGTCTGAGTTGATACGTCCTCTGCTTTTGATTACCTATATTAATTGGCACATTTTTTTTATGTTCTCACACTTAGCACACGTAACTTTATTAAGGCAAACTATCCGCGAAGGTTGGCAAAAACTCGAATATGAATTTGGGATCTATACAGAGCTTTTTTTTTATTCCAGATAGGCAAACTTTTGACCACTATCTCAACTGATGGTAAGCGACGATGTAGCCGACGATGGAGCAAGCTTGCCTAGAAGATACCTATTTACTCGTGACTTGAAGACTCCCATATTGTACTCATCAGGAAACACCGAAAAAATGCTACAACAATATCGGCCGGATTTGTGAATCCGGCCGATATTGTTGTAGCATTTTTTCGGTGTTTCCTGATGAGTACAATATGGGAGTCTTCAAGTCACGAGTAAATAAATAAATAGATAGATTATAAAATAAATAGATAGATTATAGAGATTTTCTCGAAAGAGCGAAGAACTGATAGTTGAAGGAGTGGCCCAGAGTTCACATTTAGTCAAAATCTAGGTCTAACGTTTGATTCCCAAACAGGGGAGATAGTGGACAATCGTTTACACTATAGATTTTTTCGTACTCCTGAAGGACGAAATGAGCGATCTCTTGCTGAAAATGCGTAACTTTGGGATTACATCTTCATTACCGAACAGTATTGTGCGAACATTCACAGTATTTATACTACACTACAAAATAACACAATGTTTGCACAATACTGCTCGGTGATTAAATGACTGGAAAAGAAGTTGCAGGCGGACTCTAACATATGTAAAGTACTGCCGTGAGTGCCTCTTTCGGGCCCATGTGAATAACCGATTTTTGAATTTTTGAACGCTAGGATAAGTTTGCCTATAACAGTTTAAATAAGTAGAGTGACGTATAAACACAGAGCTGCGCTGGGGCACGTTACGCGGGCGGCGGGCAGCGCACCAGCGACGAGGTGGCGTACTGGTTGAAATGCTTGTCGATGGGCACGCGGTCGTCGTACAACGTCGGCGCTTGCAGGATGATGCCGGCGGTGCCCACCAGCACCGCCAGCGTGAAGATCCATAGGAACAACCGGTCGAGCACCATCGCCACGTACTTCCAATCTTCTTTTACCTTTTACCAAATAATTTAAATATAAACAAAGCTTAAAAAACCGACTTCACCGCTTTATCCTCGGAACCGTTAATCAGGTTAATTGAATTAAATACGTATTATTGAGGATATCACAAAAATTACTAGTCAGATCTTGATCAAATTTAAATGGGACAACATGGGAAGCAACGATTTAAAAAAAAAAAACACTTAGTAAAATTTTCTAAAGTAAAACATAATAAAAAAAATTATGTTCATCCTTTTTTGTACGAGTACATATTATATGTTACAGTATTAATTATGGTATATGTCTCCGGCGGACTAACGTTAACAGATTTGGATGATTACTTTTTTGTTGGAGAAGGAGTAGTGTCTAGTTGATCTCATAAAAAAGTAATCTTGAACGGATGAAGGGTGTGGAAATGTAGAAGGCGAAGTAGGTTTTAAAAAATCATTAACGAAAAGTTGTGCAACAAACTTTGTCGTTCCACTTACCTTTGTAGATTCTTCTAGCATTCTCGTATGCTCCGCTATAAACCTTACACAGAAGCATGTTTTGTGAACTTCTGGTGGACAAGCCGAGTGGCTGAACCCCGGCGGAGGGTCGGGCACGGGGCTGAGGGTCTCGTCCTCCGTGCTGGCCAGCCCCGCGGCGCCGCCCTCACTCGACCCGTGGACGAGACAGCTGCCGCCAAATCTATTACTGTCGCCCATGCTGTTGATGTTCAAACTGTTGGAAAGGAATGGATATCAATGGAAGGTCGATTTTTCTTATTTATTTTTTTATTGACCGTGCAGCTTTTGTAAATTTATTTGAATATATAGGTAAGTAGGTATTTCTTCAACGTGCACGCTGAACTTAATGCCTTTCAACCTGAAGATCTATATGGGACTAGGGTATTCTTACAGAGCTTCAGTGCAATTTGGGAGTTCGACTGCTGATAGGGCGGTTGTTATTTTGAATAAGTGTGTAACAGGCTTACGGAACCGGAACAACACCGTGACAAAAGTTGAGGCTGTATTTGTACTGTATAAGAGGTCTTATCTACGCCTATATCCCATCGCCGTCACAGTTTCCTATCCTCATAATATATGTCGCCAAACTATATGTTGTCAAGAATATGTACCCGCAGCTTTCGAACCAGTTCCCATTCTAGGTTTAGCCTTACCCCCAAACTACGTCTCATTCACCAACAGATAAGATATTAATAAAAGTTTCTTCTAGCACTTAAATATCTCTTAAGTTTATCAAGAGTTCCTACTCTTAAACTTTACGATTAGCTCATATAAGGTATCGCCTTCGTCTGTAAGTAGTGCGTGCTGACCCTGAGTTCATGTAGGTGGTGTGCGTGAGGTCCTCCTTGCTAGGCGTGCGCGTGAGCGGGCGCGGCGGCGGCGCGACGGGCGGCGGCCAGGCGCCGGGCGCGCAGCAGTCGTCGTCCGCCGCCGCCAGCCGGTACGGGTACAGCGGCCGCGCGGTCCCGCCGCATCGCACCACCACCCCGCACGCGGTGTACCTCGACCTGGACAGGTTGTTACCCAACTTATAACAAATAATGGGAGAAACGATGAGCCCATGGGACGTCATCCTATATTGGGGGTTGGTATCCAACGTTAGGCGGGTTTGCTGTTAGGCATCGATGAAGAGATATATTTATGTGGAGGCTGCATGATGAGTGGCTTAGGTGTAGGTACTTTTGCTACGTTAGTGGTCATAAATCAAACTAGTTTATAATTGTTTTAACAGCTTACTAATAATCCGATTATGTATTGAAATAAATTTAGAGGATACTATTTAGATGAAAAGTACAATAGAGTGAATGGCTTTCTTCTAGGTTAGCATGCTACATTTTCGGCTACATCATCGCTTGCCTATAATAAGCATTTGTACACGGTCTTAACAAATGGAATGATATAAAATAGAAAACCAAAACGAAAGAAAACATAAATTTAGATAATAAAACTAAAATTAATAGCAAGACAATTTATAGCAAATGAATATGTTGCCATAAAAACAATATTTTCTTACACACGTAATGCTACGAGTGCTTTATCATCTACTAGTTGTTTCCCGCGGCTTCGCCCGCATAAATTAAGTTGAAAAGTAGCCTATGTGATAATTCTAGGTATAAGCGATATACATTCCAAATTCCAATCAAATCTGTTCAGCCGTTACTGCGTGAAGAGAAAACAAACATACACACTTACACATTTACCCACAAACTTTCGCATTTATAATATTAATGTGATAATCGACCTCGGATGGAGTCAATTATTTTTTATGCTACCGAAATTTTGGTCTATGTAATAAATACTAACAGTGTATAAATACGATCAGCAAGAGTCCTTCGTAGACCTTTTGAACATTTTCGTAGCACCGTAGCGTTTCTACGTAATGAAATAAAAATTGGCACAAAAGTAGTAAGCGATTACTCCCTCTTGCAGCTAGAGTATAGAAAGAGTATTTGGTGGCGCTTTCTCATTGAATAGTTTCCGATCAGTTACATGCCTATTGAAAACTGTGACACTCGTTACCTCGCTGCCAACGGATTCCAAACTGAATGCCTTCCGAAACCCAGCTACCGAATCTGTTACGTAGTGAGGTACAGTCAGCCGCAAAAGAAGCTGAGTATGACATGGTTTTCAAAATAGAACATCGATAAAAACATATATGACTTCTATGAAACGTCTTTATTTTTGTTGGTGTTCTACAATTATAGCTCTTCCCAATATGTTTGTATTTTGATAAAGTGACATGATCAGCGGTTTTCGAATACACCTCATAAACCAACGGCCGGTTGGAGCGGAGAAAGAATCAGACATCTGAATCCAACACCCGTATTCACCAAACACAATATAAAATTTTTCCTAAGCTTAGGAAACTCTAAAGTATAAACTTGCATTTCATCAAATATATTTTTTAGGCGAGGCGTAAGGATAGGCTTATATTTTTTAATTTGTCTATGGGTTTTTGAAATGTTGTTCATTTTCTTTTTGACGTTGTGTAACTTTATTTTTGTATTTTATACGCGCCAAAATGATCAAATTGAAAATCAAGTTTTTTAACTGTTTGTTGTTATTCGTATGTCAGAAGTATCTGACATACTAACGTTTAGCACTACTTAATATTACTTGTTGGAAACTGCATTAATCGGTTTTTGCCGCGAAAGTGAAAAACTGGAGTTGTTGATTTTGTATAATTTTCCAAAACCTGTGATACTGCGAGTGTTAATATGTAATTATGGTGGATGATTAACATAATACTTAGTAAACGTGCATAAGTGTAGGCAAATGATACCAAATTGAAAAACGTGATTTTCGCTTTCGCTCCAAAACTCCAATAGAAGTTCTAGTAAAGTTTCTACCACTGTACTAGGGCATGACTTGACTATGACTTCCCGACTCTTTTACTTGACTTTTACTGTAACTTGAGACTAAGACTTTTAATATGAAATAAACTTTTACTGACACTATTATTCCGCCATTTTCAATCGTAGATACTGTGAATATATGATAGACTATGATAGACTGGTGAATAATAGTTACTAATTTCTAGCTATGAAAATACTAGGCTAACTTAAATTAGAGAAAACGACTTCGGATAGATTATATTCTATTCTATGATTAAAACTAGTGGAGCCAAATTTAAATTAAAGAAAAAGTAATACCTAACTGTCAGTCTGATCCATTTTTTTTTTCTGTCTGATCCATGCTGTCAATGTAGGAATTATCTACATACGGCCGAATCGGTGTTCTAAGTTTAGGTGATTCCTGAGGCCGATCCTAACGATTGGTAAAATGATTTTTTATACAGCAACTTAAACGGTTGGTAAAATAGTTTTTTGTAAAGCAACTTTAATATCTCGTTTAAGTGGCTCCTAATGTTGGTGAAAACGGCTTATGAATCACATTATCGTTTATTTGTTTCACATGGAATTGCAAGGAAAACCTGTATTTTATTATGGTACAGCTATTGAAAAACGATTTTTGTTGCTGACCATATCATACCTACGTTCATAAAGTCACATTCACATTGAGTTTTATTTCGCATAGATGAATTTCGTATTTTATTATGGACAAATGTTTCGAAAACTAGTTATGTTGCTGACCGTACCACCCCTACGTTCACAAAGTCACATTTAGATTGATTCGGTTCGAACTCCACTCGGCGTCTAATCTGGCCGCAGCGAACCATTTACCTAATGTTCGGTAGCTGTGACCGCAGCGAAACGGCGTCGGCCTATTATACCATTCCCTGCTAATAGACATCTAGTCGCTAACTGAATTACAACACCCGCCTCGAATGGGAATCATTCGTGATTTTGCGGTGACTGTCCTATATTCTAGCTAATTTTGTGGTCCACTTTTGCAAGATCAGCCGCCGATAATCCTAATTGATTAATGTATTTTGTGGCTTAGTGGTAAATCTGTAGCTACATTATTGGAAATTATCTACAGTCCTTGTATTTTGGCGTAGTTGTATTTTATCGAGCAAAGAGATATAAAAGTAAGCAGCGTAATTTCTGATGTTGAATTAAACTTTAAAGAGTACATTTTGTTGAACACGTATACGAAGATTAAAATACGCCATTCATTGTGGTTACGAAAATAACCTTTGTGGCTTAAAAGCCCGATGTCCAACTTTAACTTATTAATTCTCATTAAAACCCAAAACAACACAGGGAAACAAATGTAATACAGTTTGTACTAAGGTTTTGAAAGTCGTAAAAGTTGTAACAAATGTGTGGTCGCATTAAAGGCAACCGGTGCTCGAATGAGGCACTTTGTACCTTTGTTGCCGAACTGTACCTACACGTTAAGTTGATGAGACGACCCAGATTATAAGTCGGAGCTAATTTGACTTTAATTGTGAGGTCTGGGAAGTTAGTCGGAGTGACTCGAACGCAGCGAACTTTCAGAGAGCTATAGTGGCAATGTAAATTTCGAAACATCTATAATATTTGGCTACATCTTCTTGCTTTTGAGATAAAGAAACATAGTTGTTCGATATTACCTTAATAGCGTTTTAGAAGAGAGATTAGATATATTGTATATAAACTACTGTTTGAACCTGACTCGATAAACAATTTTTATTTATTTATTTGTGTAATAAAATTGCGTAAATTATGTAGGTATTCCTCGTTGGCTTAGTTGAATGCACGTATGCTTTATAAGAATATTCCTGGCACTTGTTTCGATTTAAGTAAAAATTTAAAACATTTGTTTTTATGTAGGTTTTAAATACAAACAGATAGCATCAGAGCTAGATAAAAGAGGTACGAGAGAAATCTAATATCCCTCTCATAAAAGAGCATCGCTTCAAAAAGAGAGATGTTATTAAACTAATACAGAGTCTATTATATATATGGATAGGTCTAGGGAACTTGAACATTATGTTTGGTTTGTATCAATTCAAAATTCATTATCGTCTATTCACAAAGAGACACTCATTAAAGTTAATGACAACTGCCAGATTCGCAAAACTACAGCCTAAATATAATACCTTCTAGTACAGAGTAATCACTCACCTCGTAGTGTCGAACTTGTATTGCGGCCGCTTCATAAACAACAGCCGCGGCAAGATGTGGATGAAGACCCGCTTAACCCACGGCGCCATCCGGTGCGTTTGCGGCGACCGGAAGTGCACGTTCAAAACAACTACCGTCACGCATATACTGAAAGATAATACAAGGTATTGTCATACAAGGCTTATTAAACGTTTCACATAAATATCTATAACTATACTTAACTATAGAAATATAAATTGACAACTTATGAAACTTTGTATAAAATGAGGATTTATTAATCGTTACTTTCTTCACTCTTTCGTGGGTATCTTAAATGTAAGGAGAACTACTATTTAATGAGTTTTGAAACACATTTAGAAGCTTTTTCAATTTCTTTTTAATCTAATACAAAAACTAACGGCCCGCCACAATTTTTTTTATTCTTTCACTTGAGACACTATCGTTTGACAAAATTATTTGTTGCAAAGAGTTTTATAAATTTATATTTTTATACTGGTCGATAAGAACTCTATATGTAGTACAATCACCTTCAAATATCTATTTCCATCACTAAACTGTATTCCGAAATTCCAGGCCTAGCGTAAGCATACTATGCCGAGAATGGACCGACCATTCTCGATCACAACACCAGAAGGTGAGAAAACAGTAAAACGCAGTAAACACTAGCATAACTGTTGTATAAAAAATAAGGGTGACTATGTGAGATAACTATTGCACATTTTTGCTACTAACACAAATGGTTTCTTTAGGAACTACTTTACTTTGGGTAGAGTATATGAAGAATGTGAATTAACAAGAGAAAAAATACGTAACAAATTAATGTTTCAGTATTACATTAACACAAAGTTGTTTCAGCGAATACAAAGGAATAACGTATTGCCCTCTCGTAGCCAACAGCTATACGACGCGAAAAGGGAAACGAGCCCTAATAACAATTTCATTCGCTCATAATATCCATGTACCTATTCGGAGCCTGTTTGCCTTACAAAATACGATAATTGTTTACAATTACATCCATATTCATCTAACCGAGGCTCTTCGGAAGGTAAACAACTCAAATTTGTAGCAATCTAGCAATTTGAGAACATTAATTAACTTGTGTACCGCGGAACCGAGCATGTTAATATCTGTGTATACACGATTTGAATGTACGCTTAGCGTGGTTTTAGTACACGTATGAGATAACAATTAATTGAGATTGATTAGACAACCTCACAACTAGGGGCGTAGTGCTCAGTCTACGAGGCACGAAGGGAACGCTTGCCCTAAATAAGCAGTTCCCTTGTTTACCACGCCGTGTAGGCAGCTTGGTTAATAACGGAATGCGGGTAACAATACAACGTCTTACTCCTTGTAGTAATAACGGGCTCGTTATTTTGTGGTGTGTGTCTACCGGGTTAATATGAAACGTGGATTTTGTTCGTAGATTTCAGCTGTTCGGGGCTTTTTCGCTGCAGAATTTATGATACGCGCTATTTTTTAAATATCATGAGAACATGCAACATGCATGTTCTCATGATATTTAACTGTTGTTGTAGTTAAATGTTGGCTTGATTTTATGCGAAAAGACACCTACCTAATTCATGCTACAACTTTGTTAAATAAAATCTCGTGGTACACTAAATTGCGCTCCTCTACCTAACACTTGGTTTGTTTTCTCATGCTTAATTACCACGACAATTTCGCTCATCCAACATTGTCTTCTGTCAGCAGTTACTGCTATGGCTGTTAATCAAAGGAGTGGTAACTGATAGCGTCCCTAGCGGACTCTGAAAAATGTTCTATCAAGACTTGTCCACGGTATGTATTTTATTTCTCTTCTAACCCATGGCAAAGTTAGCTATCAACTAGCCTTTTCCTATTCACCACTAAGATCTTTACGGAATCGGGTTACCGTTAAGCAATTGTAAAGGTGATATTTGTCTTCAAAAACTTGTTGATAAATAACATTTAACAACGCTTCTGCTAAAAAAAATTAACTTAAAACAGGAATCAGTAATGACATAGAACCTTTCCAAAAGTGTTTAGTCTAAGTTTATAGTCCAATATCTGGTTTGGAAAGCCAGCTTTAATTTATATGGTAATCTGTGGATTGTGGACGGCCGCCCGGGGCCATATTTAAATAATTACTTTTATTATCTTATGGTGGTGAGGCTTTAATAAAAAGCTTAACAGATTTTCCTTTGGGATCTAATATAACGACTTTTTACCCCACAGTATTTAGCGAGTCGGTGTTTATTTGAGTTTTTTCTTTAGATATATATTATACCCGGGTCTTATCCCGCAAAACCGTTAGCGATTATGTTTTATTCAAGAAACCTTACCCTTCTTTATGTTATGACAGGAGCAGGTAACTTCCGTAGTTTTTCAGAATAAGAAAATGTTATTTATGTCTATACGTAATATTTATATTTCAAAGAAGGAGAGTCGAGTATGAGGGTAATTTATCAAAGCTGAAGAACCATATGACTTCGCCTCACTTCAGGTGCTTAAGTCCGTTGTATTATTAATGACACTTACCTTATAGACACGAGTATCATAGCAAATATGAGGTATTTCCCTAGGAGGGGCACAACCAGCGATGTTGGAGGGATGATTTCCACCACCAACAGGAAGAACACGTGAAGACTAATCAATATCGATATTGATAGAGTTACCTGTAGGGAAAATGAGAACTCTATAAGTATCTGATTTAAAAACTAATTATCATACATATGCTTGAATTTCTTATATAATTAAAAGAAATATGCAAATCCGCTAAACCATTGTTTAGCGGATTTGCATATTTCTTGACAACACAAACCAATATAAATTCGAACAATGGATGCATTAGCTTTTATAGCTGTGCATATACAGAATACTGTAGCTACAAACTAATAACAACAGTAGCTATGAAAGATGACAACACAAAAGAACGCAAAGGATCTTTTGTATTGCCATTCATTTCTCAAATACCCGGGGCAATCTCTTTCGCAATAATTTTTTTTTTCATGTCTTTTAGGACAATCAAATTAAATTTTTGGTTGATATTTAAATGATCGTTCTTAACAAATTTTTTACCTTGATCACGTAGTGTGCTTCTACTATCTAGTTAAAATAAGTCCCACCACCAAACATCCATCAACATGTAAAAAACAAAGCATGTTCACTGTGTCAAACGGTTACTGTCATAAATTGTCTACTTTAAATATGCCATAGAAGCGGCCACCTGAGTTTCAAAAGGCGCAATAGTATTCATTGCACTAGCCTGTAAGGTTTCAAGAACCATACGGCAATATGTCTAGTAAGTTACCTTTTCCCCACTATCAGAAGGCAGGTAAAACGTCAGTACTGTGAGGAAAGAGATGCCCATGCAGGGTATGATGATGTTGACTGTGTAGAACAGTGTCTTCCGCCGCATCGTGATGTTGAATGTGATGTCCAGGTAAGGCTCATCGCAGCACGTGTAGAACTTTTCATTTCTGTTAAGATATGTGATAATTAGGTAAGAATACTAAACTGTGTAATACATTGTCAAACACATTTTTTATGCAATTTGGTAACGTGTACTACGAATATAAAATAATAATTCTATTAAATGCTATATCCGTACTATACGACAAGGTGTATCGCTACCTAAACCTTGATTAAAACCTTCGGAATTCTTAAAACAGCATAAAATTCCGTCAAGTCTGCTAGCATTATTTTTCACGCTAATTTAGGAGAAACAATATAATTCTCTAAAGAATGACTTTCCCATCCAGACACGACAGAACCACAACAATTTAATTCATAACGTAGAAAATTTATAAATATAATTTACGAGTAGTTGCTTGTGGAATTCGTTTTTATGATACTCCACAAGTCTACTACATTACATTCTACGCTTGTTAAGGCTTTCTTCATATTTAAATTTTTATTTTTCTTTGGGTAAAGCTTGCGTCAGATTTTGTAGTAATAAGCATGTTTGGTTTAGAAGCTACGTAAGCACAACAGACATCAGTGTACACAATATGTGAGAATGTGTACTGTGCTATCAGTCTGTTAAATGGACGGATAGACGCACCTAAGCAATCTTAGAAATCTCGCGTTGCGTCAAAAATATGGCTAAATCAACCAAAGTTTTAGAATTTTCGACCAAAGTTTTTGAAACCTCGATGCTCCAAAAACGTAACTTCAAAAACATTTTAGTAATATTTCATGCACAAAAAGAAATTGCACATAGCTGTGCTATCAAAGTATTTTTATGTCGTGCTCATAAGCATCGTGCGCTGTCAATGTAATTTGGTTGAGTGCCTCGTAAAAGCATCGAAGGGAATATGAATATGACTTTTATAACGTTTCAAGGGAAATCATCCAAGATGTAGAGATACCGCTCGAGTGACCACTGGACATTATTATTCAAGGGCAACCTGAAACTGTAATCGGCGTTTTATAATCCCTCTGCGTCTGTTCACCGTTTAATCCGAAATCACGTTTTATTTTACCTAACATTTTTTACGAGCGGTATCCCAGTACTTTTCAACGTTAAAATTCTTCACAATTTTATTCTTTTGCTTGTCACTTCTCATTGTGGCGACAATTCACAGAACCCAAGTAGCAGCTTTTATAAGAATAACAGCGGGGTAAAAAAAAGGACATTGTCAAAGCTCGGTTGTAAATGGATTTTGTTGCGTTGCTTGAAACCTGCACCGTTTTGCTCGAGCCAAGTGCATTACAGTTTCCGTCGTTCCAAGGAAACTGAAACTTTCCTCGCCTCGGGAGCGAGGTGCAAAGTTAAATAGATGTTTTTGCTCTCAAAGATTTTCCCAATTAGTTTTAAGGTTGTCGACCGTCTCGTTTACAGACGGAGAGAAATATATTATGCTGACTCTATTTATTAGACAAAATACTACTTATTATTTACAGGTTTACGCAACTTTTTACACATAAAACTTCAAGCTCACGAAGTAAAACGATGCTCGTCCAAAACAACTCTGAAACTTTAGCGAGTAAAGTGATTTTGTCACAGATTTGGTCGACATCGCGCTTCAAAGCTCATTAAGTCGTTAAAATTCATGATAAATGTATCAGACGGGACCCTTTACGGCGTCGAGCTTAACGTTGCAAAGCGGATACACGTCGTAAAAGCGATGTCGGGCGAGCGACGGGCAGTAATGACACTTGGGCTCACTCGGGCCTCGAGTGGCTCGGGGCTCAAGCACCAGGACCCTACGTATGCTTCAATAATGCATTGTTATGTTCTATCCACCCTCGCTTAAAATCATACTTAAAACCGCAATACAAAGTCAAACAGCATGCGCACTTTATGAGCAGTGAGTATACCTACTCGCGTAGAGGTGTTCGCGACCGGTTTATGGAACACGGAAAACGGGACAAAAGCTTAACCATGCGTGATGTTACGCTTTACTTCTTTTTCTATTGAGTTTGTTTGCTAGGAGCCTAGCCGAGTTTGTTTTTAGCAGTAGAAAGTGCAATTGATTAGCGACAATTTTACTTTAGTTAACATAAACGTAACACAAAAACGTTTTCACACTCACACGCCACAATAAGCTTGATCACTTTGTAGCGGAACTACGTGTACCGTT
Source organism: Lomographa bimaculata (assembly GCA_948107665.1). Classification (NCBI taxonomy): domain Eukaryota; kingdom Metazoa; phylum Arthropoda; class Insecta; order Lepidoptera; family Geometridae; genus Lomographa; species Lomographa bimaculata. The sequence goes on from OX403592.1 coordinate 7,967,441, forward strand.
ATTGACCACGATACACAAAATATATAGCATTTTATTTCATTATATATATATATATATATAATATACATCTCTCGTTATTGGAAACAGTTTTCTAGTCATCCTATTGTTTAGGTATAATGTTTTTGTTGGCATCTCGCTTTTAAGGTAACTAGATCGTAAAGGATATATACTATGTAGATGTAATAGTTACTGTATGTGAATATAAGCAAATAAAACTATTTTACATGTATAATATTCAACCTAAGTAATAAGCAATTTTAGAAGAACAGATGTATTTCAAATGAATTTTGATGGATGTCATGAAAAACTAGAACACACACAGCTATTAAGTGTTCTACGGTTTCGTTTTCCTCCATGCATTACAATTGCATTGCATCAACACAGAGGGCTATCCGTCCATTTACTTAGTTCTTTCAGTATAGGCATAGTAGAAATATTCTACTACGATATTATCATCGAGCCACGTATTTCTTTATATTATCGTCGAGCAACGTATTTATTTAAAACAAATAAAAATTGTTTATTCATCAAAATGTTTACATTTTCTTAACAAAGTGCACTCAAATGATAGATAGATAGATAGATAACGCTTTATTGTCACACCTTACATAAATCACTTACAATAATTTAAAAAACTTAAATTTAAGTGTACAATCGGCGGTCTTATCGCTTAAAGCGATCTCTTCCAGACAACCTTTGGATGGAGAAAATTTTTAATAATACTACTATGGTAAAGGTTAAGATATCGAGTTTACAATATAACTAAACTAAATGTACATGATCATCATCAGTCGAGGGGTTTTTACAACTTGTGTCGTGAACATTTACATAACACAAACTCAATCCTTTTCAATCTTTTTGTTGCTACTAATTTTGAAGCCGTGGTCGCGGTTTGACTCCTACGATAAGCTTAAGGTAACATGTTGAAATCCAAGATGATTGAGAAGTATATTAAGCTCACCTACCTTGTTTAAATGCAGTCGAAGTTAATCTACCCTATTCTACAAAAGTCAAGTCAAGTCGAAAAATCATTCGCCAAAATTACAAAAAATTATGTCCCGGCAGATTTTCTTGAGACCCAGTCATTTTAGAAGTATCAACCATCTTTGACTACACCATCACTTACCATCAGGTAAGATGGGTGCCCTATAGTGGTCAAACATTAGCTCATCAGAAAAATAAAGAAGTAAAGACTCATGACTTGTACCAAATAAATTCTGCAGTTATATCTAGACTGTTAGATTCAACACTGCAATTAGTAGAACATTTTAAAAATATTACAAAGTTTCTTCGCCTGTACTCTGTGGACTTTTATTAATGATACAACACTTAAACAGACATAAATGGGAACCGAGTACGTATCTGGAAGAAAAATATATCGCGGCTGCTAATAACGGCCATTTCATTTATTTTCCGAGCACTCCGCCCCTCACTGTAAGTGAAACTAAATGCTGCTGAATACCTACTTTTGTTTTGTGCTATTCCCGCTATTAAGACAGGCTATAAATTGTTATTAAATGAGAAAACTGCAAAAGATTAGCGGGACGGGACCACAGAATATTTCTTGGCTCAGTATATATCGGTGGACGGAAAAAGAAATAGTATGCAAAAGTGGATACAGCGTCTCCGTATCTTATCCCCCTCTGCGGATATGTGGAAATCAGCCAGGAGGCGATAAACATGAAACTTTATTATCACCCCAATGGGGCTTCAACACGGGTAACTTAGGAAATTGTCCTTAGGTCCTTTCAAACACACGCCTGATAGAGATGAAAGGACCAGATGGTAACAATCACCGATCGATACATTCATAGAAAGTAACAGTCACCGATTCATGTTGGTCACGATTAATTACTTCTTTATGTTTGTATTGAGGCTGTTGATACAGAACTTATACATAAGTGAGGTTCAGGTAGTGCGTGAAAGTTTGTTGACTAATTAAACGCGGAAGTATTTGAGCTGGTTTGTAAATAATGAAAACAAGTATTACGCTGTGTAAAATAAAAGTATCTGGAGCTTTGTTCGGTTTTTTAAATATTTAAACGACATTTCTAAAGATGAAACCTAGCTAGATCAATTTATCGTGCCCGAAACCCCCTGCATACTAAATATCATGAAAATCGTTGGTGCCGTTTCCGTGATTCAGATTATATGTATATATATAAGAATTGCTCGTTTAAGGTATTATTATAGATATATTCGAAGATAATATCCAGTTATTGCTGTGTCAACAAAGACTCTTTTTTCTTTGTGCGTGGTATTAAATTTCTTTGCAAAGACTGCAGAAGTACAGACAAATACTCTTCAATCTTTTTGCCTACTGGAATGTAAGTTTTCATTACTGTCTTCAGCTTTGAGAGGTGAAGTCGCCACTGCCTAACAGACTCGACCTAATTAGCTAGCTTTCAAGATGCTGCACTGTAAAGTCAAGTAAAAGAAACCGTAATTATAATCTTACAGATGTCTTACTTGGTCTCGGTGGCCAGATGTAAATTATTTTAAACATTATTGAACTGCCCGTTGACTTAGTTGGTATTGGGTTCGATACCCGGTGGAAACACAAGTTTTCTCCTCAAGGGAAATTTGAATGGCTGTGAGTGTGAAAGCGCTTATGTTTATGATGTGAATGTTTCCACATCCGCATCCACGACACTAGTCATCGAATTTAGAGGTAGTGGGGTTGTGAGTATGAAAGCGTTTTTGAGGGTTCCGTACCCAAAGGGTAAAAACGGGACCCTATCACTGAGACTTCGCTGTCCGTCCGTCCGTCTGTCACCAGGCTGTACCTCAAGAACGGTGCTAGCTAGACAGTTGTAATTTTCTCAGATGATGTATTTCTATTGCCGCTATAACAACAAATACTAAAAATAAAATAAAATAAATATTCCCATACAACAAACTTGATTTTCTATAGATAATGGTCCCCTCGTGCGCGAGTCGCACTTGGCCGGTTTTTTTATATTATTATGTTTTATTTAATTGACTTAACTCTCGTTGTAGACGCTGAGTACAATATGGAAATGTTGTACTGATCAGGAAACACAGACTCGGCCATGGATTTCCATTCCTTTGAGGTTCGCACAATGAATGTGGAAGCAAAACATTATTATATTTTGTGAATTTATGTATAGGAGACGAAAAAGAAGGTAGAAAGTGTAGTAAAGTAGATGTTTCAAAATTGAAGGAGCCTGGGCCAGCACCATGTATCATATACATACATATAGCTATACAATATAGTAACCGTATTTGAATGTTTATTTTCTTTACTTTTATTTCGTTTAAATGTACATTTAAAATATCTTGGTACATTGATAGCAACACAACACAGTTACAAATGGCGGATTGCGACAATATTGACTGGCACTTTGACGTGTCATTGATCATTTATTGTAAACAACATATCAATTCTAAAATATTTGGGTTTCGTTATAATTATAATAGGACTATAGAATTTGTTACTCGATTGAAACTCAGAACAGAATGACATTCAGTATCATTTTGCCATGACTGCCCCAAAAATAGGGTTTAATATTTAAAAATAATATTTAGAGGGTACAGCTGTAATCTTCTGCAGATTAATTTATTTGTATTTTTAAGAAAATGCAATATTTTTTTCCCTATTTTTCTATGTACATAGTGCTGGCCCAAAATGGAACATTTCCTTTGAGTATTTTGCATAGCAATGTTTTTGAACCGTACCATATAAATACATTACTCGACTTGGTTGCATTGTTTTTTCCTACTTACATATAAACGTATTTAGGTTTTATTATATGTTCATATAAACCTTTCTTTAGAGATTATCTAACTTATAGTGAAACCACATCGAAACCCGTTGCGTTGTTAAAACAAAAATTAAAAAAAATGTATGTATGTTTGTCCGGGTGGAATCTTGCAACTTAATTTTGAAGCAAATATCTTCAACCAATTGAGCTGAAATCTTGTATTCACGTTTGGTTTGGATGACAATGAATGGTTAGCTGTGTGACGTCATTAAATCCAACATGGCGGAACAACTAAAATGGCGGATAAGTATTTTTTTATGCACTCCTACAATATGGGAATCAATTGAAAGTGCCTGCTGAGAATAACTCAAAAAAGAATAAAACGCAACCAAAGCTTAAAAAAACCGACTTCACCGCTTTATCTTCCAAACCGTGAGCAGAATTAATGTAATAAACACGCATTATTGACGATAACTCAAAAATTAGAAATCAGATCTTGATCAAATTTCAATGGGACCACATGAAAAGCACCAGCTTTCAAATAAAAAAATAATCATCAAAATCGGCTCACAACAAAAGAAGCTATGAGGTAACTTTTGAAGTCGGTTAAAAACGGGAACATCGTCATTGTAGTCCACAGAATACGCATTATTGACGATGTTTCAAGAACTAATAATCAGATCTTGATCAAATTTAAATGGGACCAATTGGAAAGCAACATCTTCCAAACTAAAAATCCTCCTCCTATTTGTTAAGTCGGTAGAAAGTAAAGTGACGTCACTTTTAGGTTTTTTTTCTATTTAGGTCTTCACGACACAGGCTTGCCTAGTGTGAAGACCACAGTTTTAAGAGTGCATATTATGAAACTTTCAGCCCAAGACACCAAAATAGCAAAAAACCTTTATATAATAAATGACTGTAATATTTGGAGTGTTTTTCAGCTGTAAATAAAGTTATTTTCATTTTTCATTTCATTTTAATCCAATATGGCGGACTTGTAAAAGCTTGTCTTTAAAAAAGTTTTTATCAAGTAACTTATACTGTGTAAAGTTAAAACAAAAAAAAGAGCTTTACAGATAAGGCAAATGTAGATACGTACCTTACAGCTGGTACTTCTAATATGTCCCATTCGACAGACATGTAGAACTCTGAGAGATCGACCCCGACAGACACCACGTTGCTGCCTGCCTGCTCATCCATATGCCTCAGATCCACCTGCGCACACACATCTGTCACACACAATTTTTTCAACAAATATAATTTCAGAAGGTTTATTATAAATAATAAACATAATATATCTGGGTTTGATAAGAAATGTACTTGGCGTATATATAATAATATGTAACTCGTTGAGTATGAAACTAGCAAAATATATATAAATTAATTAAAATGGACCTTATTAAATTTATTTATTTATGGTCTGGTCTGGTGATGGATGCACCATCTACTATAATGAGTGGGTTTTTTTTAATAACAGCAATATTCATACATTTTAGCAGACATTCTATGACATAGAAACTAAAATACGGAACAACAACAACTTACCTAGGTATAACACGTATTTATGGAACAAAGATTACTATTAGAGCTATTAATTATGTTTATAATTAATTATAAATATATGCTTTTATTGCAGGTTTTATTATCTACGTATCTAACTAATTTTAGAGCAAAAACTAGCCATATTTTTTAATTTGGGTAGTGTAATTAAATGCCAATAAACAACAAAAATCTTGTTGAAACAGTTTTTGCTCTAATATAGTAATATTGCTTTAAAGTTTATTTATTGTATTTAAAGCTATTTAATTCAATCAGTTTATTTATAATGTTATTTATTTCGATACATGCACCCTGTCACACAATGTGTAGATTTCTAATTATTCCTAAAAGAATCGTAGACTGTTCGTATGCAGCTAGTTGACTAGTCGTGGAGTATCGTCTAGTTATTAATGAGATTCGCAATTCGTCCAAGGCGTCCTCGAAGCAGCCACTACAACAATACCACAGAGTGTGCCAAGTGGGATGTACCTGAAGAGATGAGATCAAATCCTTTTACGACACTTTACCACATTTAACTTGAACGAAGACAACAACAAAATGCCGAGTCATGCGAAGAAATAACAACATCGATTAACCAATAGTTTAACTTCACGTTTTGGACCAGACTTAGTAGGAGGTTGACGCCCTCCGCATGTTGTCGTTTGGGCGTCGTCACAATCGCGCTCTGTCGGTCTCCAAGGCTTTCTTCCGCCTCCGAGGCCCGGCGGAGTGCACTCGACGTGTAACGAGCGCCCGAACAGTTCAGAGATGCGGAGGTGTAGAGCGCCGGCTCCGCCGCGCGTGTGTGTGTCGCGCAGATGCGGCGGCCATCTAGCTTGCGCCTCGTCGCACCATCACCAATCAAAATACTAACGTTTGCGAACTTGTATCTGAGGTCAGTACTCAATGTATATGAGGTTCTAAACGACAATATGAGAAAAGATATAGAAACGAGGCGCAAGCATCGTTCAAGTGTATTAACGACATGCAAGAAGCCGTTCGTCGACGGAATCGGAGCCGGTCGCCTCAATTGCGTCCGCGAACGGTTCCGTCTACTCTTAACAGATACATATAGCTCACGGTTGTGCGTTATGGACTCCGTGTCTGAATTTGAGTGGAATCGCATGTCTCACATCGATTGAAATGAAAACAGGTAATAATATCATGCAATGGACATTCAGCGACACCAGTTATTACAGCCAGAGGGAGTCGCTAATAGGGAAAGGTATAAAATATGCAACATGATGACTATAATGCTCGTCAGTGTACGTTTGAGCAATATGTGTGATTTATCAATATATCACTGAACGAGTTCACGTGCTGTGCTTTAACCTGTTCGCGTGTAAGGTATCGTGTAAAGCTGTGTCAGAGCCGCGGCCGCGTCTCGCGAGCGCGAGCGGCGCGGGCGGTGCGCGCCGGCCGCCGTGATCGGGAATGCAAGTGGGTCGGAGCAAGCCGAAGTCATGCGGTGAGTGTGTAACATCGACCCTAGGGGAGCATGCACAAGCGTCGTGTGGCCGTGTGTGTCGTGTGTGTGGCGCGAGCGGAGCCAGCTATGGATGGGGAGGTGTGAAGCTCGGTCCGCGCCGATCCGCGCCTGTGCCGTATTAGCTCTCGTTCTGTTTTAATGTATCTATGTATGTTTCCAAGATTATTACATTTTAGACGATTTATTAGCGCGGAAGGACGCTTACAGAGCGGAATGTGTCGGAAAGGAACGGGTCGAGTGAAGTTATTGCATCCCATATCACCTGGCAGTTAAATTTTATACCTTTCCTTGTCGAGCGAGGAAGGCCGAACGAGCTAAGTGGAACCGGCCGAGGATATGCTGGAGCATTCGTGGTCACGCACGTCGACATACCGCTACTCCACATACTTTAAACATCACCATCGCAATAGAAAATGTAAACTTGCAACATATCAGATCTAAGGGCGAGCCTCGGGCGCAAAGCGCGGGCGGGCGCGAGCGCGCTCTACGCCGGGGCTTCACCGCCTCGTACAATCATATGTAAAAGTGATAACATACCACATGGACAGAAAAGTAAATTAATTACACGACGAATTACGTTCGAGCCAACAAGCTATTGCATGGACAGATAGGGCCCTACGCTACGGCCCGCGCGCGGCGCCAAGCAGCGTACAGCGGGGCGTCACCTTGAAGCCGTCATACGTCCAGCTGCCTAACTTAAGCACACAGGTTTGCACGTCGTAAGGAAAGAACTCGACGTCGATCGAGCACGAGGACTTATAGACGGCGGGCGGCTGCCACACGACCATGCCGTTGTAGTACACGGTGGCCTTCGTCATCAGCGTCACCTCGTAGTTGCCGTCGGCGCTGCGGACAAACAGAGCGGTCAGCAGGGCGGGGGCGGTGAGGGCCGCGCGCTATTACCTTGAATCCGTCGTACGTCCAGCTACCGAACTTAAGAACGCACGTTTGCTCGTCGAAAGGAAAATATTCCACGTCTATTTCACAGGAAGACTTGTAAATCGCGGGCGGTTTCCATTCCACTAGCCCCTGGTGGTAGATAGTCGCCTTGGTCGCCAACGTTACCTCGAAGTTGCCGTCGGCACTGTAATGTTAACGCAAGTTTACAAGCCGACCCGCGGCCTCCGTCCGGTGCCTTCCCTGTCGTGCAGTGTTCAGTAACCTGAGAAGTGTGTTGCCCACAACAGTGTGCATGGGTGGGTGCCTACCACAATGGCCTGATTGTTGCGTAAAGTCACTTTATTATCATACTAAGCAGAAACCGGGTGTCATTTTATGGTTGTACGGAAATAGTTCGCGAACGGATAGACGTCAAATGTGTCATAGTATCGATTTTTTATTTGATGTTGTCTACATTGCCGCCTAAAATATGTTGAGCGATAAATCTCATTCGATAGTCTTTTAAATTCATTATTACGTTGTCATTTCGCAGTCAGGAGCTGAAAGTGGAAAATAATGCATCTGTCACAACAGCAATTATTAACGTTGATTGCGGAGGCTCGATGAAGCGCCGTCAGATGCATACGAATTTACCTAAATCTACGATCTACGAATAAAACACTGCGTTAAACAGGATATGAGCATACAACACAAACACGATCAACAAAACATACATGCATCGTGACAGTTTATTAGAATTTTATTTAAATTTTTTACGAATTTGTTTACGTAATGATGATGAAAAGACATCAAAGAAAAACATGTTATCAAAAGGTAATGAAAATATGGAAAGAGCGAGGGTTGGCGAATCGTGATAAAAGTGGAGTGGAGGGCCACGCAGTGATTCAAAAGGACGCCATTCATGACGGTTCCAGGTTAAGGGTAGCAGCAAAAAGGTACACATTATGTAGTCGGTCCTTGCGCGCACAATTCGAAGGAAGGGATCGGAAATGAGTAACGATTGCTCTCCCGGCCATTTATCAAAGTCCGTCGCTTCAAGGTGGCGGACAGGACAAAAAAAATACCGCCCGCATTACAGATTAAGCCTAAAATATGTTTTTCTCGTTTGTCTGTTTATCGAAATTTGGGCAAATAAAGAAACTCAGGGTATATATCAGGTAATATATACATCACCAATTTTACTTTTCGTAAGTCATAAAACATCTTATATACATTATTCGGCTTTAGGTCGTCCGTAAGTTCTATAAAGTATGCTTAAGTTATATTGATAAGGAAAGAAGCGGAACTTAACAACGCCTAAAACAACATTTTTTACTTTGAAATTTATTGAATTAGTTATATTAGACTAGGTGTGCCCCGCGGCTTGGCCCTTGACTTGTATGATAAAAAAAATTTTTTTTCATAAATATTTTTTAAAATATTTTAAAACTTATTCTGCTATTCTGGACAGAGACAAATCCAACAAATCATAGATTATAAAAATCGGCCCAGGCGTTCTGGAGTTATAAATGCTGTAACGACACCGACTTTGTTTTAATATTAACTATTATATAATCTGTGCCTTGGCCAAGGCAATTTGGCTGTAATTTATAATTGCCTTGTTCGAATCGCGCTAGCTTGTGAGATATTTATATAAATTAAATAATTAGCGGTATAAATTAAATTCAGTACTTTTTTCGTACTCTAGGCCTTCGTTTCTCAAACACTGTTGTGAAAGTAATCAGGTCTCACAGGAAACCTAGAAAGTAAAAAAAAAATACAACCGGTGATTCAACACAAAATGTTGAATCACACAATAACCACGCTGATTTGTATGAAGAAGTATAAGAAAGCCAAAATGTACAAGCAGTTTAAATAAAATACGATCAACGATAGTCTAAAACATTATCTGCCAGCGTTCGCTGCGGACTAAACTAGCTCGAGTTCGATCGTGAACGCTTTAAATTTCCTCACTATTTGTTAAACGCCGTCGCGGATTAATGTATTTACACAATAAACATTGAATACAAAGAGGCAGATATTGTCCCTACCGAAGCAATTGCGTACCAGTCCTGCATAAATTACTCTCGAAATATCTCGAAAATGTTTCCACTTCCTTCTGAAAACACGGTAGGTACTCGGAACTCGGCAAAACTTTTCGCTTTAACTTTGGACCTTTTATTTGATCTTGCGAGTTTTAAGAATGTGAAAATTAGAACCTTGTGTACTTAACATGAAAACAATTCGAGCCCATGTTTTAACAAGTTCATTAGAATTTGGAATAAGAAGTTACATTGCTTTTCATTGAAAATTCTTTATTGTGAGAACATTTTCATTCGTTATGAGTTCTTTCCGACAATGGTTGAAAGAGTCAATGGAATAAAAGATCCTAACAATATGCCTTTATCCGTAGTGTGAATGGTGGGAAGATATTATCATAATACTAGCAGTGCCCCGCGACTTCGCCCGCTATCATCAAGTTAAAAAGTAGCCTATTGTTAATCCTAGGTATAAGCTATGTACATTTCAAATTTCATCCAAATCAAGTGAAGAGGGAACAAACATACTTAAACACAAACTTTCGGGATTATAATATAAGTAGGATAGGATGTTCTAGAGAATATGTTATTCTCTCGGAAAAAGTTTATCATTTTCCAATTTGAATTCAATTAGAGGTTGATACTACGAATATTTTTTTTACTTTTTATCGATAAACCTACTTCAATTATTCTTGTCTCGTGCGTATTTATTATAATACTTTTTGTTATAAGTTATTGTCACGTACCTCGATGATTTATTAAGTTTTTGTCTGTAAAGTGATATACGCTATTTGTATACAGTAGATATATATATATCTTTGTTTTGGAACGTGTAGGATGTGTGTGTAGGATTGTATATGTAAATGTAAAACAAATCATTAAAGGATGAATTTCTAAACATATTGCATCAAAGATTTATTTTTAAAAGATGGGTGAAACAGCGGTACATATCTCTTCTTTAATTATATCCAATAGGTGTTTTGTTTAAGATTCAGGTATCTATTTTGGCATGTCATTAATAGGTGTTCGTCTTTGGCAAGAACATATTTTTCTTTGATCTTGTAGCTATACTACCCAGTCTAGCTACAAATGACGAACGTCTCCTAAACTATTGCACATGATCCTGCAGTTGGCGAAATTATATTGTACGTTAATAGTGCAACTGAATACATATGTAAATTTTAGTAAAACGTTGCGTTTGAAGGTTTAAGACATGGCTGAATTAGAGTTACTATTAACTCTCAAGCAAGTGTTAATTATACAAATAATATTTCATATTTTGAACTTTCTGATCATGTATATTATAGTTACCAAACTTACTATAGTGGCTTTGTGAGCTGTAGCCCTCGCAAGTCTATCAAGATATCGAATCTACTCACAAAATGTCACGAGAATCGGTTGAAAAATGCCATCTGTAGGGGAGATCAAACGGACATCCGCCGGACATACGAAAGCATTTTTGCCCAAACTGAAACGGAGAAGCTTCGCGTGAACAATATGCGCGAATATATGAAGGTTATTTTACATTATCCGCAGAGAGCATTACACGACTATATATATTACTTATATATTACAATATTATTATAGATAATATCTAGTTTACATAAAATGAGTTTAACTAAAAATGTATCAATTTAAACATCAATCAAAAAAGATAATATATTTTTTCCATGGGAAAGTATTTCTTGAAACCAAGTTTTCCTGCCAATACGTTATTGAGTTTTTATGTAACTATTTATGAAATTCCGAAGTTAATTTCGCTTTTATTTGCACTCATAGCAGCTCTAAGGAAAAAAATATAAAAGTAAAGTTAAAAGGTTTTCTACCTAATGGGCCGAAAAATTGAGTTTCGATAACATTGGATGTTCCCACTGATGTCGAAATGCTTCTAAAGAATAGTAGATAGGTATTACAGGAACCGATACATATATATATAATAGAATCAAGGTCCGTCTGATCGTCTAGATAGAAATATTGAAAAAAAATTGTTTGTATAGCTGACCAAATTTCAATGTATGCTACTAAATCATACTGTTCATACTGTTTACTTAGACTAATGTTATAAACAGGCATACTGATAATTAAAAAAACCCGACTGCATAATAATAGAACTTTTTTTAACTGAATCCAAAAAAGGAGGTTCTCAATTCAACTGTATGTTTTTTAGTATGTATGTTACGCAATTTCTCCGCCAATTATGACCATGACAGAGAAAGCTATAGTTGTTAATTAAAGTTGTATTGACACGCTTCACATTTATTTTGAGTAGATGTAGTTAGAGATTATATTTAGGTATATAATAATATGAGATACCTATCACATATCATTAATTGTATGTACATGAACAAAGCAACTGGTAGACTGTTAGAGACGTAAAAATTATAAAATAATATTAATCACGGACTTTTAATGTTAATTTAACACCTTGTATATTATAGACCGTGTATTGTGATAGATAGATTCCAATCCAATTTTTTTATAAATCTAGTGAGCGAATACCTACTAAAAAAACAGGATGAGCAATATCCGTAAAACCTATCAAAAAAGAAAACAAATGTGAACGGGAGAGCTTTTACATATAATTTGATTTCAATCGTATTTCAATAGAACGTTTCACTCGCGAACGTTCGGCCCGGAGCAGAAAGTTAAATTTATATCGAACATTGTGTGCATTCAAGCTTTATGCGATATTTTCCATGAATTAACTTATTTTTAATTTATTATATTTATTAAATTAACTTATTATTTTCGATGTCATGTAACAGCTGAGAAATTTCAGATTTGAGGTTCCAGTTGGCTAAGTTGGGTGCACGTTCGCCTTCTAAGCAGGGGTATTGGGTTCGATTCCCGGCGCGAACATAAGTTTTCTCGCTAAGGAAAAATTGTGTTTCTGGTTCTGGTTGCGATTGTGTGTGTGATGAGAATGTTTCCAGCACCATCATCACTTTCCATCAGGTGAGATAGTGGTCAAATGCTTACCTATCGAGTATAAAAAAAAACCCACGACACAAGTCATCGAACTTAGTGTGGGGCTGTGAGTGTGAAAGCGTTTATGTTATGTTATGTTTATTTATTTATTTAACTCTTTATTGCCCAAAAAAGGTACTAAGGGTGGATTTTGTATAGACTATGCATTTTCTATTATATACATTTATGACTTAGATCGACGATGAGATTGGATGTAATTTATTTTACTACACTTAATCTACTCGTGAACATGGCGAAGTAAAACGTATCATGAAATATAATATATACCGCTGTTTTCCCATGAAACTTTAGAGGTCAGTTTAGTCAAATTGATATTAACAAGCAAGGTAGAGTCTCGCCGTTCTCACTTGTTATAGAGCACGATGTCTGGTCTCCAGATGTGGTCTGAGGGTACGTGGAGCATGTGGACGCCGCCATACTCCTTGGGCTCCCAGCGGAGCTTATAGTCGTACCACGACTGTTCGACCCAAAGGTTCGTGGTCATTATCTGGTTCTTGAGATTCTGAAACAAAATTATTGGTAAGAAAGGTGGGACTGAGATACCAAGTTAATTACGTCGATATGGCCTATTATGATTTTCTATTTTAATTGTGAGTTTGAAAGCTTTACAATAAAAATAACATAATATACAAGAGCTTTCAGGCAAATCAGTAAATACTAAGTAAAATGGTGGTATTTTTTATATTAAAGAAAGAACATAAGTGAAATAAAATAATAATCAAATATAGATACTTTTATAAAACTGCAGATTTTATATTTGTATATTAATTGTCATAAATGGAGTCGGCAGTCAGCATTACATGTACCTATTTATTCTTCCTGTAGAAGGAAAAAGGAAGAGTAAGAGAATATATATGTAGAATGGATTCATCCTCATACTCATTTAATCATAACTCATTAACATTAATTTAACACATAAAATCTAAAATGCCTATTAACGTCCTTGGAATGGTATATTGTAGAGATGTGCATATTTGGGATCAGAGTATTTTATTTATTCAAACATAAGCATATAATTTTGAAGGGTGAGAAATGCCACTGCATTAATATTGTTCTATAGAAGAAGCGTCTTATATTAAAAAATAATAGTTGCTGACCTACTTTAAGATATAGAACTACATAAGAATAATAACGAGCAACTAAATCAGTACCTAAATGGAACATTTGAATCTATTTTATACTAAAAATGTGTAACAGTATATATTTACCGGCCTTGGCCTATATTATTTTGACAATGCTTAGCGGAAAAGGCTACGAGGGTCGTACAAACATTTTCTTACATTTGGAAATTCGAGATCGAGACTTAAACCGTTCTTGTCGACATTTCCTCAAGCAAAACTTTAAGTTTATTTTAAGTTATTCCATTGCCAAAACTTAATTTGGTGTGTGGTTTTAGAAATATATTAATTTGCCTTCGCAATTAACTATCTCAAATAGCCATAATGTTTAACTTATTCAAATCCATCAATAATATAAACGCTTTCACACTCACTTTCACTTCATGGTTTACCTATCACATAAATACATTGATCAAAATAATTTCATCGACTCCAGCTTAAGATTAAAAATACCGACTACTTCTTGGCTTTGTAAGTAACCAATTGTTCCTCCAATCCAAATCTAATAAAGAACCTGAGAGAACATGCTTCATTCTCTGACTGTGTTATTTATGTACGATCTTGAATAAATTGGTGAAAGCTATCGTTACCCAAACAAAAGTTATCCAGTTAACTCAAAGTGAGCTTCGTTAATTTATTGTGATTTATCTGTACTTACAAATCAATCAGTCTTCAAAGCCAATATCGAAAATTACTTCTTAATTGGATACATACTGCAAAACTTTGCTTAAAATATCCTTATCTAAAGGTAAGCAGAAGCCGTTTAATTGGATGAACCGATATTGATCTGAGTAATTGTTCGGTTGTCCTTTGTAAAAGTAATTTTTCTTTAATTTTTTCCACTGTAGAGTTCAAACTTTTCAAATTACCGCTTCCAAGGTAAGAGAGATCTCCTGAAGTATTCGAGGGAAAGTTTTATAAAAAATGCAGGCGTGTTTGAAGATGGAAGCGAACAAACCGTAATCCATTACCAGATGTTATTTTTGGTAGTTTAGACGTGCGGCTACTGAGATAGAATGAGATAGACTCTCAAAATAATATATATAGTGAGTTTGAGAACGTTTGTGTTTATATCATAGAATTTTGATCAGAGATAAAATGTATGTCCTTGGATATAAATTATCTGAGTTAATAAAAAATAGCAGACATAAAAAAATAGACAGTTGTATAGTGATTTCCCTAGCGTTCTTATTTATAATTAATAGGGAATAAAAATGGGTCAAATTTTCGCATTTAAATTTCACAAAATTTTATAAATTTCAGTACAGCAATTTTGTCACGGAAAGTTAAAAAACACCCAAAGGCGCAGATAGAAATATAGGGTTACTATAGGATTGATATTATATTAGTGAGTAATCATTTTGTAATTAGCCTATATATTTTACATGAAAAGCATAACCTTTATACTCAGTTATCACACAGATATTATAAATCCGAAAGTTTGTGTGTAAGTATGTTTATTTTCTTTTCACACTTTAACGGCAGAACGGGTTGAAATTTTGGATTTTACATAGCTTATACCCATGATTTACACGTAGGCTACTTTATAACTTGATATACGCGGGCGAAGCCGCGGGGCATGGCTAGTGTTGAATATTGCAAATTAAATCCCAGCATTTGCAACATACTCGTACATCAAAGTGTTATCTTATCTACGAAGGCAATACATCAGCGTAGAAAGCGAATTAATCACCAAACTACTCCTCCATCTATAAAACTACACCGCGTCATGATCCCTTTAACGCTCGGGTGGATTTATACCTCATTTCGAGATGGCCAGTAAGCCATTTAAGTCCTAAATCTATTTAAATAGTGTTCTTGTTTTTTAAACCACTTCACATTCGGCAAACGAAAAATGGCGTTATTGATTTTGTATTATTTTCCAATACATGTGATTCTTCGAGTGTTAATGTGTAATAATAGTGGATTATTAACCGTTGGAAGCTAGTGAATGTGCATGAGTTTTTTTATGCTGTATAGGCAAGCATTGGACCTGATGGAGAGTGACGATGCGGTCGAAGATGGACATGCTTGCCTAGAACGCACCTAATCACTCGATTGTACTGTTCAAGGAACAAAGACGCAGGCAATAAAAAGGGCAAATAAAACAAATTTGAAAAACGTGAAAGTTTCGCTTTCGTTCCAAAACTCCTATAGAAGTTCTAGTAAAGTTTCTACCACTTAACTGGGGCATGACTTGACTACGAATGGACTATGACTCTTTTAATTTGCTTTGACTGTGACTAGTTTTGAAAACGTGAGACTGGACTAGTTTTGGAAACTTAAGACTTAATAACTTCAAATGTTTTATTACTTCACACTGCCTAAATGCACATAGATTGTGAAGCCAAATATAAAAAAAAAACTTTCTTCAATGAACATTTATTTGTTTTTACACAGTATTTTTTTTTTGTCATTTATACTGAAAAACGAAATGTTTTCGCATCATATTTAATTTATAATATAAGGGTTGTCAAACTGATTGTTTGCTGATATGTAGCTCTCTGGTAGACAGCCTGGAAATTACAAACCTTAAATTAAAATCCTTGTAGTCCACTTTTATGAGTTCGATATAAAATTGGAATTTTAAATATCCTGTTTGTCCCATGGTGTCTGCCCCATATTGCATCTCTAGTCCACCTTGGTGTACAACGGCTATGGATCTATATTACTTTGGTAGTGTCACTACCCTCGCCTGTCTGTAGCTAACCATAAAAATAAAAATCTATCAGTACACGCTGAGACGACGGACGGTCTACGTGCCCACTTCACTGAAGAAGGAGCACTGACTGTTCCGAAACAGTGCGAGACACCAACCGTGAATAACATCGTCAAATCCTAAGTAAAGAAAAATCTTTTAAATTGCCTACGACTTCACCTATATTGTGTTCTAATATCGATTTAAAACGTGAATCCTTGTTGTTTCCTCTTCAAAGACTGTCTAGAGAAAATTGCTTCAAGTCTAAACCGCCGTTCGTCAACATTTTTACTATTACTCCTACTGTTTTTTATGTGATATTAAGATGTAGTAAAAACCCTATCCAAGGTATATCTACAACTTTGGTAACGATTTTGTAACGGGCATACGGATTTCTCAGGGATTTGTGTACAATACGTCATGTGGTAGAATCCCGACACGTATAAAGTACTTATATCTTATATCCCGGATAATATGAGCGTAACCGCAGAATACTGAACGGAATATCACTACCCGGCGCTTTTGTCCATAATATGTTGGCAAAGATACAAGTTTCGTATTAATATACCCAAATAAACGTTATAGACAAAAACTGGTTCAATGTATTTTTAATTGTACCAATTTTCATATAAACCGCAAGATGATGTTTACGAGACAGCTAGCTAAGAAAAACACAATATTTCATGTTAGCACAGAAAATGTTGTAATTTCTTGTGGTTGAGATGATTTGTTCACAACAATTGGTAAGAAACTCACGTAAGCTTTCAACTTTTATTTTTGAATGTGAAATATTGAATGGAATCGAAGTGTGACGATCTCCCAGTAAATATCTTTTTTATGAAAAACTTAAAATTCTATTAGCTCACTAGGACTGAGCATTGGAAACAGCAGGCAAGGCAGAGAAAATAGTAGCGATTTCTCTAGAAATTTAGCAAAGCTACATTACTTGTAGGTACCTACTGTTATTTATTCATGCAGGCAATCATGCGGCTTTCTTTGTTGTAGACTATTACCTGTGTTTTGGTATAATAGTCAGCTTGAATAGGATGTATTACATCTATTTTTATACAATAGAATATAATGTATACATAACTGAACATATTATCATAAGCAACACATATTGCATTGTACTGAGTAAAATAAATAAGAAGACATACATTTATAGATTCGTCCGATACATTTCGGTGATCAA
This sequence comes from Lomographa bimaculata, assembly GCA_948107665.1. Lineage (NCBI taxonomy): Eukaryota > Metazoa > Arthropoda > Insecta > Lepidoptera > Geometridae > Lomographa > Lomographa bimaculata. The sequence continues at coordinate 7,985,108 of OX403592.1, forward strand.
AAATAATTTTACCGTCTAGATAGATACCCTTTACATTTACAAGTTAACTATCGTTTATTAATAATTAGGTAATAAAATAACAAGTGTCAACATCAATGTTGTTTCTATTTAAAAATGACACACAAATTCTATTAATATTTTCTGAATATATCACGCACACAAACACGCATTCACTCTCACAGTTCCACACTGAGTTTAAAGACTTCTGTTGTGGTTGCCGGCAACATTTATATAACAAACATAATACTAAACCATGAATGCGATTAACTGGTTTCATATTATAGTTAATAGAGAGCCCTACCTTTCACATATATGCTATTTAGTGCTCAAGTTAGTTCACTAGGGCGGGTAATTTCCAGATTTTCATAAGAATTGTTTTTCGATGTATGAATCATAATCTTTCTAGTTACAAATAAAATAAAATTGAAAGAATTTTTGGCATTTTAAATAATTTACAAAATAAAAGCAAGCGCAAAATTTGGGTCAGCATTGAATTTTTCCAGAACATTTTTTACGAGTCATCATTCAAATAAGTGAGAATTAAATTTAAACATTGGATATCACCATGAGATAGTCTACTGTCTATAAACAATTACAAAATACTACCATCTTTTGGAATCTTACCTTTTAATACCCGTTAACTCTATAAATGAAGAGACTATAATTTGAAAATTTAAGTACAAACTATGCAATTACTAGAATAAACAAAACAAACATATTGTTGGGGACTAAAAACTCCTCACTACAAAACGTTTCCAGAATGTTTAACCTTCTTTTAGTGTGTAATATGAGCAAATTTCCGTAATTACGGCCATTACACAAAGTGAGAATGTGCACACGCGCGCCACACAGCCAAAGTACCGGAAGGCGACGCGGGGTCAAATAATCCAACTACAAAAGTTCTTTACAATGATTATTTTGTACTCGAAAAAGAACATTAGAAAACATATTACAGGGTTATTTGTAAAATACCAGAAAGCTCGCAGCCCCTTTCTTATTTCAACTCTTAGCTTATTTAGATCTACGACTTTATCCTGAATGCTTTATTTGCCGCTATACTTCAGGGGATGTATTCTGTACAATCTAGGTATAATTAATTGTTGTTTAAACTACACTGTTTTGCAATAAACGTCATCGTCGCGCCTCGTAATATGCCAATGCCAGCTGACACTCAACACCTAAGACTATACAGATAAGATAAATAATATAATTTAAAATATATTGGAAAAATCATAAAACAGAATTTGCAATAGCTCTACCACGAAAGACGTGGATCTTTTACAAATTATCCTTTATAGCTGCGTCCCGTGGTTTCACTTACGTTGACGATGACAAAAAGCGACTATGATGACGATGAAAAATATCTGATGTTATCTTATGTTGTTCCGTAATGATAACTATAGCTAACATTGTTAAATTACAATGACTCATTAGCCAAATACTGCCTGAGTTGTTATAATAATTAGTTATTTCAGGTCATTAAAGCTAATAATAAATAAAGATATTACGCCAATACTGCGTGCTCGAGTAACAATCATCCAAAAATACTGACAAAGATCTTAACATCTAAGCTTGCGCATGTATAAAACTTACTTTAAAAGATAAGATATCGAATAAGACGTCTTTTGCTGCTGTATAGGCAAGTTTTTGACCACTATATTACCTAATGGAAAGTGAAGATGTGACATGCTTTCTTAGAAAATACCTATTCACTTTAGAATACACTAATGAGATTTTCTTTGATGAGTTAATAACACTATAAAATCTATACTTAAAAGATTACATTTTGCCTATTATCTATTCAAACAAATTTACTCCATGGTACTCGCTCTACTATATGATATGTTGTTCAACAAGCAAACTTGCCACATTATTTATTGTTATTTAGTGTACTATTCGTGTGATTGCTACCTAGAAAGAAAAAAAAAGAAATAAAAATAATGTATTTCTACACGTAGAAAAAATAAAACAATAACATTGAAACACTTATGAATTATCATAATGGGTTTGCCTCAGCACAAAAGTCAAGCACGAAACTCGACGCTGATTTTCAGGCAAACCTGCGGGTGATATATACATTTGAGTAAACTTATTTACAAATATTTATCCAATAGTACATCTAAATAAATTAAAAAAAAAACGATAATACCTATAACATATATTATACTTTCATAAAAAATAACTATAATATATACAGGAATACTTATTATATACACATATATAAAAATATTTATAACGAACAAAAAAACTACAATAAAAAACAATAAAATAAAATAATATATACCTACAATTCATATATAGTGTTCATGTGCTTAATAAATAGATATATATAATGTTTTGTATTTAAAATTATCTCTTCCTATGATAAGCTACAAACAAAGGTCTATTTTCCAGTTAAATTATGACATTTATAAACTATGAGAGGTTATCCTAGTTTAACTCAGTCAAATTTAATGTTCTAACATTATTATATTTGAAAGCGCTCGGTTATTAAAATAACTATAAACTTTAATGGTTGGGAACCCCCGGCGAGTTATAATAACTCTCTTGGTCAGTTATCAGTGGATTGTTATCATAGTTTACGGCTCTACATTTCAACCGTAATTTTAACCTTTAGTAGATCTAACTAGTAAACTTTGTATTATTAGTAACATAACTAAATTTTCTAATCTAAAACTCTGAATAAAACACAAATTAGTAAAAGTTGGACTGTCATTAGCACTTTATAATTAAAAATACCTATATAAAACAGTCAAAATAGTAATAATAAATCAATGACATAGGTACATCAACATATTATTTAGTTAGAAATAATAAGTCTATTGACGATAATTTTGTTAGTTTCATTTTTAAGTGTTTACTTAATTTTCAGCAATCAATGGAAATTAAACTAACTTAAGTTAGACAGCTGCTACTTGCGGCTACGACCGAAACGTATTAACTTTCAGTCGACACCCACTGTAAGCTTGCCACTATAATATCAGCCTGATAGAGACGTGTGATTGCCTAAGGGTTTTAGCTTTCCTATCAAGGCAGCTGCTATTAGTAGGTAGTATGAAAATGATATTTTATCACATACACAGCTCTACACCAAGTTCAACGACTTTTTACGCGGTTGTCGGAAGCACTCACATCACACATATACACAAAATATCACATTAGGAGGTAAATGTAGTGAAAATATAAAGACTTGACTGGAAGGTACTTGAAAAGGGTACTGTGGCCACCTAGATTTTTTAAAATAAATCCTTACAAACTGAGAAATTATCTCGCAATAATACTTATTATTAAAATATTTGTTAGAGCCGTGCTTACTAATTATAAATATATATTTTATGAGATTATTAATAGTTGTTATTTCTTGCTGTTATTATTTTGAAAGCCACAAATGATTTGTCGTATTTTTTGGAGCTGAATTTTATTTCTGATAAGGAAAAAAATATTTACGCCGAATTAATAACACCGTCATCGCATTCTTTATTTAGTTTATTTGTTTACTCTTATAGTAAGTGATAATGTGGTCAAGGGTAGTAAGTACGCTGAGATTTTAATCCCAAATCCGAACCCCACTTGAAACTACCAGCGTGTGAGATACTGAAATTAATACTTTGATTAAAGGACAAAATATTGCTTTTAACGTGCCGGTAATGTAATAAATTTTACATGTAATATTTTTATTTTTATTCAATAATGAAAACAAATAAGATTGCATAAGTACATAAAGGTTTTTGTAAAGAAAATTAAACATTAAACAGTAGCATTTTATTACGCACCACGGTGTCCATACAAGCGGCCCGCTTTGCGAATATTTCATTTGTCAGTGAAGCGCGCTATCGTCGACTGTGTATCCCCAAAGGATATTAGATTTCCCTCACACGGCCATGGCCGTAAGTCGCCTCGATAGCTGTCGACAACTTTGTCCTTATTTACTTTCCTCCAGATAAAAGCCCCTTTCAGAAAAAGTTACCTATTTTCTCAGATTAATTTGTTTGACGCAGGAAAGTTTGACTCAATCGTAAATATGTTACGAGCTACTAGAGTACACCACTTTAGTTTTTTGTGGCTACTATTTTTCCTTGTATCGTATCTGATCCCGGGTGTTGAAAAGGTTTTATCAAATGTTTTTAGTTTTAAAGTTTTTAAGATCTCATAGTTTTATAATGGTTGATTATTAACCGTTAATACTTAGTGAACGTGCATGAGTGTAGGCGCAAATCATGCAAAGTTGAAAACCTGATTTTCGATTTCGCTCCCAAATTCTAATAGAAGTTCTAGTAAAGTTTCTAGTACTTTATTAGTGCATGAATTGACTAATACTTGACCCTGATTCTTTTACTTGACTTTGACTACTTGAGTTATTTTTAATTGACAACAATTTAAAAAGTTCTAGAGAAAAATTTCGGTTCATGATTTATCACGACTTTCGTTGTTAACTTAGTCAAAAACAAAGTTATGATAGACTTCGATTAGAGTTTCATGGTGAAGCCCCATCCCGTGCCGCCGCTCGTTTATAGGTTTAATGAGTTTGAGCGTGGACGTCCTATCTAACTGATGATCTGCGTGAGGGATATTCTTCAACAACGATAACTAAAGATAACGTCAGTGCTGTGTGGCCCATGATTGAAGCTTATAAGAGAGTGACTTACCAGCAGATTCAGGTAAGCTTAGGCGTTGATATGAGTCAAATGCAAAAAATATTACAGGAACATTCAGGCGCCATGAAGCTTTCATTATGGATGCAGCATAATTTACCATAATATTAAAGATACCCCCCTAAACAAGAGTACGAGGCCACGGGTGCTGTTAGTGTTTCCAACGATTGAGGAGATGTGTAGAGAGAAACGGAGATAGCTTCGATAAACAATAAATGTTTAGCAACTTTACACTATGATCAGTTTTTCTCTAGTCTAATATAATGTATTTAATATAATTTATTGTAAAAACTATCAAGAGCACAATATAGTAATTATATAAGACATCAGTTTGGGGGAGCACAGGTACCTGCAGTACAGGCTTTGCTTAGTGTGGTTGTCTAAGGCTTATATAATGTTATTGTCAAATAATTACATTTCAAATTTTTTTTACCGACTTCCCAAAAAAGGAGGAGGTACTCCTCAAGTCGACTGTATTTTCTTTTTTATATGTGTTACCTCGTAACTTCTCTCCACGTGAGCCGATTTCGAATTTTTTTTTTGTTTGAAAGATGTAGCTTTCTAATTGGTCACATTTAAATTTGATCAAGATCTGATCAGTAGTTCTTGAAATATCGTAAATAATCTTCAAGCGCACTATTATAAACATAAACGCTTTCACACTCAGCCCCACACTAATTTCCATGACTTCTCGGGTGCCGAAAACATTCACATCACACACACAATCAAAACCGGAATCAGAAATACGAATTTTCCGTGGTGAGAAAACTTGTGTTCTCGCCGGGAATTGAACCCAATATGCTTAGAAGGTGAACGCTCACTCAACTAAGCCAACAGGCAGTTTAAAAATATAAATTATATTATTATTATTTGATTTTATAACTTTCTTCTTTTATAACGGTCTTCTTTTATAACTTTCTTCTTTTATAACTTTCATTGCGACCGTTGTACAACCGTTATTACACAGTGCGGTGCGCTCTAACCGCAAAATTTTGGGTAAAGTCGGGTCGGAAAGGGTGTAGCAGAGAATACCGGGAGACGAATTACGTCAGCTCCAATTAAGCCCTCTGAAAATGCTTTTAGAGGCGCAATAGCCCTCGCTGTTGTTCTGCACTATTAACCATCAATCTCTTTTTTGAAAAGGTAATTAGTTAATTTCAGGTAATTACGAGCATTCCACGAAAATTTAATATTTTTTAAAGAAAATAATTATATTTTCGCTTACAGCTTCTAAATATCAAAATTTAACTTTTTATGAGAAGGCTTTGAAATAATGATGTGCAACCTTTTTGTGTGACGAAAAGTGGTGGGGGTAAACACTGTGATGAATAATTAAAATGTTTCCCTGTAATACAAAAGTTTCACATATATCGTGTGTCTTTACGACACTCCCTGTTATTTTTTTAATATAATTTCTAACGTCATAATAGAACAAAATAATGAAGTAGTTGATAAATAATAATTTTGTTTATTTACGTTCTCATGTGAATTAGAAAAGAGATGTAAAAATTTAAATCGGCTTGAACTCACGTCATTTGATCGAAACTAAACCTCGAATCTGTATTAACAATGACAAAAAACAGGATGTAAATACACACAATAGAAGTAATTTTTTTGTATTACAGGGAAACATTTGAATTAATTAATTGTTTACCCTTACCACTTTTCGTCACAATATAGTTGCGGATCAGATTTTCATATCTTCCCATCAGATGTTTCACTTCAAAAATTTCATAAATGCGATTTAACTTGACATTGGAGCGTTATCAAAACAGTATGATTCCGATTGACGACCCAGTTGGCGCAGTGGACAGGTCTCCGCCCTTTGTGGCGTAGAGTCTTGGGTTCGATTCCCGACAGGAGCACAAAGGATATTCCTTTCCAAGGGATATTTGTGCTTCTGGTTCCGGGTGTGATTGCTTGTGTGTGATGTAAAAGTTTACGGCACCCACGATACAAATCTTCGAACTTAGCGTGTGTGAATGCTATTGTTGTTTTTTTTTGTTTGTATACGTCCCAAACAAATGTTAAGTTCCACAACAACGGTCTCCATCTAGTAACGTAAGTGTTTAATCTAAGGCAAGAATTTGGTCACAAACTTCGCTATTCCTGTTTAAGTTTGCGATAATCTGCGACATCTCATTCACGGCGCCTAAGTGCTGTTCCTAAGGCTAATAAATAAAATAAGCGTGTGACATACTTGCGGAGTTACAAAGTCGTTATTGAGGTAGGAACTTGGGCCACACTTGAGCTGCGTTAAAGACATCTTCCGATCGAAGTTTCCTCGTGCCTCGGGTTACCAAGCGACAGAATTTTAAATCTTTTTCGAGTGTGACGCTGGTTGACCGATTTTCATTTGTTTTTACTGATATTTTTCAGAATTTTAATAGTTGATTATAGGAAAAATACTCGTGCTGCCATTAGCCGAGGAAGTAACCTGGGTAAAGAATTTTCCCGTTTTACTACACGCTACAGGTAATTACGCATTTTTTATTCTGGATAAGCAAGCATAGATGGAATGTACATATATTTTGTATAGGTGCAATGTAAATGATAGGTCATTGGACATCCATTCACACTGATTCTACAATCAAATTAGACATTGGTCCTATCACTAAAAGGATTGCTGTCTGTTTTTGATAATCTATAGTAAAGATTGTTCTTAGGCATAATTAATATATATACAACTTAAAATTATCGTAAAATAAGTACTAAAATAATGCAAGTTCTTCTCAAATTATCATATTCGACTGGCGTTGAGCTCTAGCTCTCATGTTCAGCCTCTGGACGCTGCGAGTACTAGGTTCGATTCCTGGAAGAAGGACTACTTTCCTTTTTTTTTAACTTTGGTTGTTCGAACACAAACAGGCTTAGGGAGTTGAAACTATTTTTATTCTACAAAAGAGAGCGGTTCGTGCAATATATGATATGGGTCCACGCGAATCGCTCAGGGAATTCTTTAAAGAAACAGGCATACTTACCATGCCTTCGCTTTACATCTTTGAAAATATAATGCATGTTCGCAAAAATATTGGTAAATATAAATTAAGAAGCGACGCACACAATCTTAATACTAGATATAAGCATAAAATTACAGTGCGCGCATTTAGATTAAGCAAAACGAATAAATCTTTTATGGCAAATGGTGTTAGATTTTACAATAGAATTCCTAAAATCGTAACTGAATTACCACTGGGAAAGTTCAAATCTGTAATAAAACGGGCATTAATTAAGAAAGCCTACTATAAAACCACAGACTATATTAATGACAAGGATGCATGGAGGCAAACTGCACAGGCTCTTTCTAGCGACTACCATAATAACACCTAGGTTAAGAAACTTATGTATTAGAGATTAAGAATGTTTAAAAAAAAAAAGATTGAAAAAATATGCGCCGCCGAGTTTCTTGCCAGGTTCTTCTCGAGATGGCTGTAATTTTGCGAATCTGGCAATAGATTCATTAACTTTCATGAGTGCCTCTTTGGGGCCCATGTGAATAAACGATTTTGATTTGATTTGATTTGATTTGGAGTGTCGTAGACACAGAGGGTCAAGGGTTCAAAGCCACCTTCGATCACTTAGAAACGAACCATCTATCTACATACTCAGTTTCATCAAATTCCGTCCAGAGGTCAAATTCTGAACATAGTCTTCGGTTTAAATTTACTCACATACCCAAATTTCCAGATTTACAATATTATTATTATTTAATTCGTTATTGCACAATAAGTACAAAAGGTGGACTTAATGCTAGGGGCATTATCTACCAGTCAACCACACATGGTAGACGAGAAGAGGGGTGTAGGCGAGCATCAAAAAGGTATAGAGAGGGAGAGAGACAAAAGAAAGTTAGATGATTAGTTAAAATAATAAATATTAGTGTGAAGTGAAAACAGTATGGTAACCCTACGCAGGCTTCGCAGTAATAAGTAGTTAGTCTGCACAAGTTTGCGCCTATGCCGCCTACGAAGTTACTAGCGCCAATAGTTTTAACCGCATTAGCAGTATCACTCAATTATTGTGTTCTTTTATGTTAGATAGGCAAGCATTTGACTGCTATCTCACCAGATGGAAAGTGACTATGTGGCCGAAGATGGAACATGCTTTTCTAGAAGGTACCTATTCACTCTAGACTTTAAGACACCCAGATTGTACCGTTCAGGGAACAAAGACGCAGGCAATGAGTTCCACTCCTTCGCTGTACGGATGATAAACGTAGAAGCGAAACGCTTCGAGCGAACTGGAGGTTTGTCAACTATAAATGGATGACGTTTGATAGTTTGCCTTGTTGTTTGATGGTAAACAAGACTCGGAGGAATTATATCGTGTAATGTCTTCGAACATTATAGCTGCACTGTAGTATATCTTCTTCTTGGAAAAACATTTTATTGTATTGTATTGTTGTAACGGTATCAAAAAACATAAACATAAACGCTTTCACACTCCCAGCCCACAGTTCGATGACTTGTGTCTGGGTGCCCGAAACATTCACATATCACACCCAATTAAATCACAATCAGAACCAGAAACACAAATTTTCCTTGGGGAGAAAACTTGTGCTCCCTCCGGGAATCGAACCCGATACCCCTGCTTAAAAGGCGGACACGCACCCAACTAAGCTAACAAGCATTAAAAAAATAGTGAAATGATTTTGGAGGGAATTTAAATTATATTATTAAAATCTATATAGAAGAGTTCAATGTACAAAGATTATGAAACTAGTTGATAGCGTATGAGGTAAATCTTTCATCACAACAAAATTTGTGGCGTTCGGTTGTTGAACGACTAATCATAACTGAATTGAAGCTTAAATGAACTCAAATTTGAATATGAATCCCTCTCACATACCATAAAAACACTAATATTATAAATCCGAAAGTTTTTGTGTAAGTGTGTAAGTATGTTTGTTCCTTCTTCACGCTTTAACGGCTGAATGGATATGGATGACATTTGGAATGTACATAGATTATACCTAGGATTAACACATAGGCTATTTTTTAACTTGATAAAAGCGGGCGAAGCCGCGGGGCACGGCTAGTAATTACATATATACTTTGTTGTACTCACGTTTAAATTTAAATTATTACGACGTTTTGCCAATAATGACTACTGCTGGGAGAGGCCTCGGAGCCTTTAGACTCCAAATCTGATAAAAATGTATCGTTCATCTCAATCACGAATCATATTTTATCAAACCTTAGTTTGTTCTCCTATCTTGATGTATTTTAAACAACTAATAGTTCAAATCGTCAGTTTTTGTTTTAGTACACTGTTTCCGACTGAAACCGAACGTGTAAATAATCTGAACTACTATTACGTATCTGTGTTGCACGCGGTTTCAATTTGAATTAAGCAAAAATGAACCTTGTTTCTTAGGAGTTTTGTCAATTTCGTATTGAAACCGTTTGCAACATAGAGATAGTTAATAGGTCTGGTGAACAAGATGGCGCAAGGGCCGCCCGACCGTGATTTCGCCGCGAAATCGATCGACCATTAAAAACTGAGCGGAAGATTTCAGCATTTTCTATTTTGCCAACACTCTATCACATCACACTTATCACACATCACACTCGCACTTCACATCACACTAATATTATAAAGGCGAAAGTTTGTGAGTGTTTGCATGTTTTAACTTCTTCACGCTCAAACGGCTGGACCAATTTTGATTAAATTTGGTATGTAGGTGAAGGTAGTTGACGTTACGATCTGTAAGTATGTTTCCTTGTCTATTTATTTATTGTCTAGTTGCCTGCCCTATAATAATTAATCCTCATAGATAAAATTAAACGCAAGCAAAGCTTTAAAAAACCGACTTCACCGCTTTATCTTCGGAATCTTGATCAGATTTAACGTATTAAACACGCATTATTGAGGATAACTCAAAAACTACTAGTCAGATCTTGATCAAATTTGAATGGGATCAATTTGAAAGCAACACTATAAAAAAAAACAATTTTCTAAATCGGTTCTCGTGGAACGAAGCTATGACGTAACACAAAATAAAAAAATAATTAAAAAAAATACAGTCGACTTGAGTACCTCCTCGGTAAAAAATCCTTACCGCGCTGGTTTGTTACGTTTGTATTTGAGTATATCAGTGGCTGAGAGTGGTAATTCATTAAGCCTTGGAACGTGCTGTGGCTGTAAACCTGCGCGGCTGATGTTGGGGCTGTAATCATATTAGTGGCTGCAATGGTTACAATTTAGTTATTTCTTGTAGGAGATTGTGTCAAGCTTAATTTTCATGCAAGAACATCAAGAACATAGTATAGTAATTTAATATTATTCCTCTAGCCAAAACCCGAAAAGCTTCTTCTCGAAACAAATGAAAAAAAACAAATTCAATAGACCTTAAATAAGGCATGTAGTATAAAGCATGTAAGAAAAGAATCGTAGAACATGTTAAGAAAAAAACAAAATTATAGAAATGTTTTAATCATATCTACTCAATTTTATTATCTTATCTATCTATCTAATACCTTAAACCAGCAATTCTTGTATACATGTATACTAGCTGACCCGGCAAACGTTGTTTTACCATATACATTATTTCTAGGAAATATTTCTTTAGGTAAATAAGAAAATAGGGGTTGATCGTAGAAGGGTGAAAATTTAGAATTGTATGTAATTTTCAATGCTGAATCATAAAGAAAAATCAATCAGAAAAAAAATGAGTTGGGCCACCCTTATCACTTAGGGGGATGAAAAATAGATAAACACCTATTCTCAGACCTAACCAAGTGTGAATATAAAATTTCATCAAAATCGGTTCAGCCGTTTCCTAGGAGTATGGTAACAAACACTGTGATACGAAACTTTTATATCTATATATATAAAAGAAAGTCGTGTTAGTTACTCCACTTATAACTCAAGAACGGCTGAACCGATTTAGCTGAAAATTGACAGGGAGGTAGTTTAGAGCCAGGAGAAGGACATAGGATATTTTTAAGAACGTACATTTCTTTAATTTTTTTTTTTACATTTCGACATGCTTTCCATTTTCTCATACGTCACTCGGATTTGGTAAAGTACTAGGCAAACATAAACATGAAGGTTGTAATAATATAGTCACGTGACATTGTAACGCATGCCGGGTATGGCTTCCTAAATATGCACATTCATTGACTGTTAGGCGGAACGAAGGTCGCCGGGACAGCTAGTATATAGATAAAATCTGAACCTCGGAAACGGCTCTAATGATTTTCATGAAATTTTTCAAATATCATTTCGTTTTTCAATTTGTTTCTTTCTTAAGATGTTCTACGATTCTTTACATTATTTTCTTTCTTTTATGCTTAATAGGTAAGAATTTGACCACCATTTCCTGATTGAAGGTGAAGATGCGGTTGATCAATGTAATAATATTATAAAGTCTTAATTGTGATCGGTTCATTTTATCTAACCAAAAATATCGTTACTGTTAGACTACGTATATAGGATCAGTATCAAACTTTAGAAATTGAACATTAATATACAACCTGTAACAAAAAGGTGTAGTAATACTTGGTGGTGTGTATGTGTATCGTGCCAGGAATCGTCTGCCAGAGAAGCCGAAATCGGACATATTTTTTCCGTGTAAAAATTTGAATTTGTATTTTTCGAATACTTTTGACAACCCTACATTTACATGTGCGGCAATCGGAGATATTTGTTCCGTACAAAAATTATAAAATAGTTTTGGTAACTCTACGATTACATCTGTGGCGCGTGACCTTGACCTTTGTTATGGCCATCACTGTCAGACCTCTAGGTCCAAAGGCTATGTGGTGTAGAACGGTAGCTGATGAAATAGGGTTGCAAATGACATATTTTTTTAGAAACTTTAATTCATCATAACTCAATATTGCTGCCGCGAATGCAGAAGTTCCTGTTAGACTCCATACATGTAGCTAGATGTGTGACTTGAGTATTACTACACCTTTCTGTTACACATTGTATAATGTATATCCCGCATAATGTTATCAGTGAAACTCTCTAACTTTTCATGCCAATTCCACTGCACGTTTTGTTTTCCCGTAGCAGCTTACCAGATTAAGGTCAGACCCACGCTTTACTTCGGAGCCGGTTAATCCCTTAATCAACGTGACCCGTGACTACATTTTTGACAAATTGCCTGTACGGGCTCAGCCTGCCTTAACGAGATAGTGAAAACTTGTGTACGCCTACTGTGAAAATTGCGTTTTCATATTCTTAAAGAAGTTTGAAGCAATGAAAGCTTAGTGGCAGTTCTCGATCTCAAATCAAATCAAATTCAAGCCCATGGCAAGATTCAAAACAGGGATTTCGAACCCTGCCACGGGCTTTAATTTTCACTAGACACACAGCTAAGAATAAGTGCAGTTATTGTGCAAATATATTTTAATATACTGTTATTATCATTACTTTTATTATCATACGGAGTTTCAGTCATAAGAGCCTAATCTAAGCAATGGTTAGGAATTTTGTAGTCTTCTCGAGACCATGGCAAATGCAACTTGGCCAAAACGTCGAGGTAAATCAAAATTGGTTTTAGCGCGATGAAGTCCCGTATTACCTAAACTATGTGTTCGAATCTCAAAATTATTTAATTTCCTTTTTTAATATTGTTTTATAAGAACGGACATTTTTCGCACACGTTTATCAAAATAATATTATTTTGACTTACTTCGACGTTTTGGCAACATAAGTATTGACAAAGCTATGAACAAGCACACGTATTTATTTAGGTACGCAGAAATGGTGCCCAACTTTTACTGGTGAAAGTACAAATATTTCTTTCAAAGTAAATAGCTCACACGATCCCACAATTCTTGACATGAATATAGATAGCTGATACGCCTTATTATAGCTAGACGGTAGATACCCATGTTTTGTTCTCAAAGTAAACTTCTGCAGTACTTGACTAGACATTCATACTACGTAAGCAATTGATACGTGGGTCTATATTAGCTGTAGAATTTGTCTTTGTTGACAAGGAATTCATTAAAATGTTTAATTTATATTAAATTCTGTAACTCATCGTATAACTCTATATATAAAAGAAAGTCGTGTTAGTTACACTATTTATAACTCAAGAACGACTGAACCGATTTGGCTGAAAATTTGTGAGGAGGTGGCTTAAAACCAGGAGACGGACATATGACACTTTTTAAGAACGTAAATTTTTGTTTTATAGTTATATATAAAAATCATTTTTTCATACGTCACTCGGATTTGGTAAAGTACTAGGCAAACATAAACATGAAGGAGGAAATAATAAAGTCACGTGGCATTGTAACGCATGCCGGGTAGGTATGGCTTCCTAAATATGCACATTAATTAACTGTTAGGCGGAACGAAGGTCGCCAGGACAGCTAGTAAATAATAAAAAATATTGCATTTAATTGTATGATTCAATATATCGGGATAATCTCTTTTACAATATTTGGCGTAGGTTTTTAACATTATTGGATTTAATTACATATTATGTTAACGTATTTATAATAGTTTAGAAGCCAATAACTTAAACAATAATCTATTAACGTCGCGAACATTATAGTTGTAAAAAATTGTTAAACCTAAATAAACAGTTCAAACATAAAGTTCCGCAATAGAAGTAATGTTCAACCCTACCGCAGATATAACTCATACCAAGCACAGTGCCGTGTGTCCTCTCAAACTAAACTTATTGCAGCCTACCGAGCACAGACCTGGGGGCTTACCACGACCTCTTATAGCAGTCTTACTTTAATAATGCAGTGCATTTTCGTACTATGACATCCATAAAACAAGCTTATTTTATCATAAAATTGCTTAGCAATTTTGATGACGTCACACTAGAACGTTCATTCAATAAGGCGTATTCCTGTCAGCTTCTTTTTGTTTGAACGTCTGTATTGTAAACTTTATGGTTTCAATTCGAGGGTTTGACGTAACATTGCTAAAATAGGTTTTCATAAAATAAAAGTTAAAATTAATTGATTCAAAGTTATATTAATTTGAAATTATTAGTGAAAAACTTATCGAACAAATACAATTTTTTTTAAAAATACTTTATTCATTTCAACTGCTCGTTGGCTTAGTTGTGTGGCGTTCGCCACTCATGTAGGTACGTTTACGAACTATCAACGGTCAATAATTCACCATTATTCAATATACATATATGGATAATCATGAACGTCTGCGGCGGAAAAGGCAATGTATACCTATCTATATATATATATATATATACTTATTATGTAGTCTAGCGCTGCCAGTAGGGAATTTTGGTAGGGTCTAGTGGCTACCTTGTCCGCCGCAGGCAGTCACGATTTTCCAAAATTTGTAATTCTTTGAGTTTTAATGTGGACCAATGGTGAATCATTAATCGTTGATAGTCCGTAAACGTTTCTCATATACTATTTATAATAGAGCGGGATAGTTACAACCATATAAAGTCTATAAAGCCATCCCGCTTCATGTACTATAATTGCTACAGTACGCTACTTCAGACCGATGTAGATTATTTTTTATTATTTAATTATTTACGTAACTAACTCTTACAACCCAAACCACTTTCACTAGCCCAAATTAAATGACTGAATATACACATAGGAGCAGCTTTGCGTTAAAAAGAAAACGTTTCACAAATCTTTTGGAGAAACCCAAAAAAACTCATTTTTTTTATTTTTTTTTAAACTCGATAGGCAAGCGTTTGACCACCATCTCACCTGATGGAAAGTGATGATGCGGCCGAAGATTTAGCATGCTTGCTAGAAGCTAGCTTGCTAGAAGATACCTATTCACTCTTGACTTAAAGAGTCCCAGATTATATCGTTCAGGGAACAAAGACGCGGGCCATAAATTCCACTCCTTGGCAGTACGGATGACAAATGTAGAAGCAAAACGCTTCGAGCGAACCGGAGATATGTCAACCATAAATGGATGACGTTTGCCAGTTTGTCTTGTTGTTAGATGGTAAAACGGGCATGGGGGTATTAACTCGTATAATTCCTGTGTGCACACTCGCCAAAATGTAGGTAGCCGATAGAATACCGATAGGCTTGCGACCTTACGTCGGTGACAGAGACTCTGCAATTTAGACTCAATATCAAAGCCAATGATTCTTTTTGCTCGTCGGTCGATGGACTCGAGAGCTTCAAGCTGGTACTTGGCTGATCCATCTCAAAGGTGGCCGCAGTACTCCATACACGATCGGACTTGTCCGAAACTAGTCCACTGCAAAGTGAGTCGACATTAATAAACATAAACGCTTTCACACTCACAGCCTCACACTAAGTTCAATGACTTGTGTCGTGGGTGCCGGAAACGAAACACACAATCACAACCAGAACCAGAAACACAAATTTTCCTTGCGGAGAAAACTTGTGTTCCCGCCGGGAATCGAACTCGATACCCCTGGTTAGAAGGCGAACGCTCACCCAACTTAGCCAACGGGCAGTTTTCTACGTGTTTCAAGCCGTATACAACATAAATAATGTGTAATGCTCACGATAGTTTTAATTTTCATAGGACATATTATTCCCTTTGCTTCTATTCATTATATCATGTTAAGTTAGTTTATCCGTGTTTAAGAATAATGCAATTTTATAATAAACATCTTGCAGAATAATAGCAGAGACCTAAAAACAGTTTTGTTACAGGAACGTTTTGTTGCAGGCTTAAAATATCATTACCTTTTTTTCATACCATGACCATATAAACACATTATCGTTTTAATCACGCTAAAAGAGTGAATGATAATCTATTCCTGTGAAGTCATAGAACAAGACATCGCATATTGTTGACCATAGAAAATAATAGACTTTATCCGAGGCATTGAAACTGGCGGACACCCATAGAGTAGTATTATATATTATAAGTGAGTCCCACGCACGCAAGGAGTTTGTAGCTAAAGTAATCGTAGGTTTGTTTCCTATCTCGATGCACGCACGCCTATCCAAACACCAATACATACTACGTAAGCCGAACTTTCGCACAAATATTCGGTAAGTAGGTAATAATATTATAATCAGTATGATAATCGAAGTTACAATAAAATATACTTAATAGTTATACAATAGCAATATTCTTCTAAAATCTATAATGCGCATAGGTATTATTAAATTATCATTTTAAGCAAAAATAATTACGCGCCGCGCGAAGCGGCGTGACTCATCTGGCCGGCGCAATAAAAAAAACAACTTATGTTTGGCGCGCTTTTCGTTAAACAGTTCTTATAACTAATTTTACGTTTACCTAAAGGCTTGTTCGACAACATATGATTTTTTGAATGTTATTTAAATATATGAAATAGCAAGAAATTCCTAGCAACAGCAGCTACTATATCTTTTAATCAAAAAGCGATTGAATATGGTAATAAGGTACCTCTTCAAAGTGCATTTTTTTTGGTGATGGGGAACTATTTCCGGGCCAATTGCCTATATTTCCTAAAACTAAACTAAAAATATATACAGCAAAGAACTAAGTTACTTACAAGACATCGAGCTTATAGGTAACTCAAGTGCTCAAGCCCACTACCAGTGGGTAGCAGTAAGTAAGTCAGTACATATTGGGTGTGACGGGGTTGTTGGGGCTATGACCTTTCGTGAGCTCTAAGAATTTTGCTCACATCTGTATTATTTATTTGTATGAACTGGTTATTGTTATAGGATCCAAAATAAACAAGACATTGATTTTATCTACCATTGTTTTATATATATATTTGATTACTTAAATCTAGGATGCCAAATAAGGTTAGACAGTATTTACAGGGTAGGTGTGTAGCCACAAATAATTGTACACAAAATATTTTCTTTGTGTAGTGTACCTATATAGGTAATTAATAAGATACAAGTACCTGCCTACTAGATATAAGTTAATTTATAACATAGAATAGATAGATAGGTATGTTAGATAATTCGACGGGAAATGTAACAATTTATAATTATGATGTAAAACAGAAACCAGAAACGATTTATAATTACAATGTAAAAAAGAAAACTTCAACAAAATAATAAACTATTAAAATTAATTGTCACCAACGAAGTCTTTATTTTACGTCATTCTATATAATATAACACACACACATAAGTATTAATAGATCACTGATCGTCTATAACTTTACATACAAATTATTGTGCCGTAGGTACACTACTTTTAACATAATTTCAAGAAACTCGTAATCATTTCATTTAAGATCTTCCGATCAATTTTTAGTAGTAACTAGGTTTTTTACAGTTTTTATCCACTATTCATACACTTTTATGATAATTCAAGCCTTTATGAATATTGCAAAAAATGTTAAAAAAGTTCCTCTTGAGTAACTTTTTTAACATTGCTAAATTTGACACAAAAACAATATTGCTTTCTGTCAAAAATCACCTCGTGGTACAAGTTGAATGAACTTATCAGGGTGACGTCACAAACACGGAATAAGTAAGATTGAAATGTTATGAACTCTATGATAAAAAAGGGTCATGGTATGAATCATAGTAATATTATTTTAAGACTACAATAAAACTTTCCTGCAACAAGATTGTTTTATAAAAGTTGGTGGTAAGCCCCCTGATCGCGCTGCGCCACCCTACGGAGTTACGATATTACATAGTATGTACATACGTTATAAAGTTCAATTTCGAGAAATTTCATTGTTATAATAGTACGTTGCTATATCACTGTAAGAGGCATAAAACGTTAATTGTAACAATTTATTTATTTCAGACTAGCGATCCGCCCCGGCTTCGCCCGGGTGTGATAAATGAAGAACCGCTCGACTGATTTTTTGCAAACTTCACATAAACCATCTTAACATCTACTAAATAGGCCGAACAAAGGCTAAACATTTGGTTTGGATAGGTGAGCCCGTTCTTGAGTTATAAAATAACAACAAAAAGTGGCATTGATTTTTATATATATAGATTATTTATCCATGTTTGAAAAATTCAATTACAATTATATAATAATAACATATTAAAAAACAATTTATATTATGACATTAATTATATATCTAATAAAAAATAGTAATAATAATAATTGATTATATCTATTAAAAACATGCAAAATTAAATGTCAAATAAAATTGAATTAAATGTATGAGGGATCGCTGGCGTGCAGCTGCATCCTCTTTAACACCGGCGACTTCTTTAACATCTATTATACTACAACATGTTAGTGAGACTCAAGAGAACTAAACCTTTTGAGTTAATGTAGCGAAGTGACACAATAACATAGTCAGTACTATTAACAAAGTACACAAGAACAAAGTGTCTTCCCTTTAATAGAGATAGCGGATAAAGTGTTATTGGATACATTCTTAGTATACTACTCTACTTAGCAGTGTAGGTCAAAATTAAATTACTTATTAGACTAGATCGTTATTTCAATGTACCAAATAAAATTGGTAATTCATTAAAAAAATATATACTACGTTGCTATACTATGGTTAAATATATAAAACATTTCAAACCTTGAAAAGACTTAAAAGAACATAACCGTTTGAACTAGTGTGGTAGTAGTGTGATAGGGTAATGTAGTACCTACTACCTTAAAGAACACATGAAAAAAGTGTCTTCCCCTTAAAAGAAACGATAAGAGAAGTGCCAGTGGACACATTCTTAGTTATTGTTATAACCCTAGCAATCTAAGTTAAATTAAAATTACTCATTAGCCAAATACAGGCTAGATTATAATAAAATAAGGAAACATGCTAGCGTATGTCTAAAAAAATTAAAACCTTTCTCCTTCAACAAAGCTCCAAGAACAATAGGGTCTGTAGTATGATTCGAATAATTCATAATCGTTGTTCGAGACAAATAACTAAAACTTAAGTAAAACAGAATTAATTCAGAGTGGGTTAATTGGTTAATTTGTGGGTTCCTATACCAAACAAATAAGCACAACTAGTAAAATTGTCTTAGCTTACATTCTGCCCGAGGTATGGAATGACACGAGCTGTCTAATTTGACAGCTTTAACGGTGATACAGCTGCTCGTAGCTATGCTACGATTGTGCTACAAGATAACGTAGAACACTTGAACTAACACGCTTTCGCTCTTCTTGTATCTACTTGTATTTCATTATTAACAAATAATACTTACTATTACTTTTAACTTTAAGCTAAAAAAAATAATTTTACTCAATTAACTAAAACTAGAACTCAAAATACTAGGCAGAAACTGTAAAATTGACGGAATAATTTTACCATTTCGTAAATTATATTCTATCTTGACTTCTAGCTATTGCCAAGTTACATCTAATAATTATGTTATGCACCATACATTTATGGGGTTGAACTATGGGATGTAAAATAAGTATTGATTTTGTATATATAGCATTAGCCATGCTAGGCAAAACTATAGTGATAAATTAATTCTTAAATCATCACTAAAAAATATTGTCATGGAGGTAGAGTGTCTTATAATATTTTACATTTTACTATGATAGAGAGACAGGTAGGAGGAGTTGCAGGTAAGGCGTAATAACAAGTAGAAGTAGAATCATTTGTGCCCATGGCCTAATGGCATCGTAGTCGTTATCATTGAGAGCAGGTCCTATTTAGTCGTAACCGCCCATGACCACGGCAAGCTTATCATCATCACTTATCATCAGGTGAGTGACTTGCTTGTCTCGTCCCTCAATGACATAAAATAAAACATTCTTAATTACCAACGGGTGAGATATTGGTCAAAGGCCTAACCTAAGACTAAAAGTCCATAAACAATTTTTTAACTGACACAGTCGTCACCTTTCAGTCCCATGTTGAACCAAAAGCAGAACCGAATGTCTAACTTGTTTAATTGGATTTCAGCATCGTGAAAACTCGCGCCTTTAGCGTGAAATAATCTACGCTTTTTAGTCAAATCTAATTATCTTGGGTCGTGGTTGTGGAAACTGAAAATGTTATGGGCAGGTGAACTGGGGTGGTAATCTGCTGAATGACGGGGTTAACTTGTTTAGTGCTTTGCGCAGTAACTTGAATGCTTTGTGGGTTTTACAGTGCCGTATAAGTAACACTGCGATCCTGATTCTACTTTTGTTCGACTTGGGTCATAAAAGCTAGGACAGGTTTAGTAGATCGGATTATAATAATGAGCAGTGGTTTGAGCGGCAACCTTCGGATTTCTACGCCATGGGTACAGATTCAGAAGCACAATTTTACTTACTAAAAAGTCTTCTGACTCTGGTGTGATTTTGTGTGTCGTGGATGTTTTGCTTTTACATGTATAAGATATTATACTACGGCTTGCCCGCGTTGCAGCGTGAAGTGAAAACAAATATACTTACACACAAACTTTTGTATTTATAACATTAGTATGATAACATTTGTAATAATGCAATTCACCACGTAGAAAGAGTCAAGCCACTACACTAAAATTTTCCTCCTTTTTAGTTAATAAAATCTGTTGTCATGAATTCGTGTGCATTGTGAGCTCCAACGACTCGAATGGTATTATTGAAAAACATAAATATAACCGAATAAACGACCGGGCATTCGCTGGCCGAGAGAAATTAAAATGTTTATCGCGTAGCGGAAACAAAATACAGGTTCGCTTACATCTAAAGTAAATAAAGTATAGCTTCTATGTTATTCACAATGTAAATAATTGTTGGCTTTGTTTTTATAACGAACTAGATAACCCGCCTCGGCTTCGCTTGGGTTGATAATTTTACAGTATCTAGATATGCGCTCGCTTTATTTAACACCATTAAAATAATTAAAAACACAAATAGCCAGAATAGCCGTAAATAGTTATATAATTGTAACAATATTCGGTCTTATTGCTCAGATCCATTGATTTCTTATAACCGATGAATGAGTCAGGAATACTTGTTAAAAAAACGTTTCTGTTGAAGAATCGGCATGAGTGACGACTCTGGCATGACTCGTAGGAAAATCTGTCTGAACCCCATAATAAAATGCAATAGAAATATTATAACTATAATATTCACAAACTATATTTTCGTTTACTGTAACCGACAATACATGTTTTACTTATTAAGCTGCTGAGCTCTGCGAAAAGTTAAAATTTTAATGCAAATGTGTAATATACAAGCATTCTTCAGCTTCAAATGCGTTCAGGATATAAATATTCTTTATTCGCACTCCAGATAAAACTAATTCAATGGCCAGAAAAAAATTCAAATTATTATTATTGCATGCTTGAGTGGCAATCATCAACATTTTCAATATCACATCTATGTATAAAAATACGGTGATGACTTTAGTATATGACTAACAAAAATACATCCACACAAAATTTTTCATTCAAAGTAAAAATTTTGTAACTACAGAAAATATGAGGCATTTACAAACTGCATCTGATCGTAAATAGATATAATAATCTTAGGATTACATTCGTAATAGTTGCGACCATTTAATTTTCACTTTCATCTCACGGGGTTTCTCAAAATCTCGTCTTAGCAAGCACTTACTACGGTAGAAGTGTTATAAATAGATACTTCTTTTAATATTAGAAGCTGATAGTAGACCCCTTAGTTTCAAAGATTTCCAAATGAATCTGTCGCTATCGACACTATCGATAAGTTTTTGGAAGGAATTTAACTACTGAAGTTGATAGATATCAAAATTAAATTGGTTCTATGTAGTATATACCTAAATATATACAGATGAGACAAGCAAGCCATGAGATAGCTACTATCGTCTTACCATCATTATTTCACGCCAAAGCAGCTACTTCGTTCAAATAGAAATTAAATGCCATCAGATTCTGTCAATACAGATGACACGAACCCACCATTACCCAAAAATATGTATTATTACACATTTAAAAAAAAAAAATGTCCGATTTTGCGTACAGCAAGCCATTAGCCTGATTTTCTAATATTTATTTTGTTATGACATGTAATGTTTTTAATAATTAAATTTTAATTTACGTCAAAAAACGTAACATTATTAGAAGTA
The DNA here is from genome assembly GCA_948107665.1 of Lomographa bimaculata. Taxonomy (NCBI): domain Eukaryota; kingdom Metazoa; phylum Arthropoda; class Insecta; order Lepidoptera; family Geometridae; genus Lomographa; species Lomographa bimaculata. The sequence goes on from OX403592.1 coordinate 8,007,620, forward strand.
AGCAATCGATGAAAAGTTTTTTTGTTGTAAGTTTGTGTAGAAACTGTTTTAAAATGTCACTATCCTCAAACCATTACAACTGCTGCACAATGTTATATTTTCTCTGATTATTATAGATATGTCGTCTCTTATGTATTGAGTATAATATGACAATGTGTGTATAGTGTATGTAGGTAATAATATAATGTTTTTAACGATAATATTCTTGATACATTCTTGATAAAAAATTCGACCTTAAGTACTTTTTGTAAGATGTCTGTCGTATATTTATCAACAACAACAATCGAATAATGGTAAATAAACAATTTTACATTATTCGATTGTTATTGTTTTTTTTATAGTATGTTTTTTATATCCGAAACTAATCACAGATCCGAAGGTTTGTGTGCGTGTATATTTTTCCTGTTTCTACTGCAAGAACTGCATTAATTTTGTCGTATCTTAGAATGGACTAAGCTGGATATACCTAGAAATAAAACGTGCTACATTTTATCCTGATTTAAGCGGGCCAATCATTGCAGTATCCTAGACCGTATTAAAATAAACTAGTCCTACGCCCAGAAATAAGATCTCGCGTCTATTTTCTAAATATAGATACTATTTACCAAAGAGAGAAAAACGTTTGAGTTTAATTGCTTAAAATATTTTTCCTAAAAATTATTGTAAAATTTTGGTATTTTTGTTTTATAAGAGAATAGAATTGATATTATATGCAAGTTTCATTAAATATTTAGACGTTTGTGAAACAGATCCCGGGACAAAATTGGTCTTAAATCAGTGTCTTTGATGTCCTACCAAATTGTTACTTTCCAACATAAGTAGATTAAAAAAAACGGTTTTGTACTCTACTTATAAAGGTTCTTTTCAAAGAAACGGGCTATGAAAATAAAAATTAATTTGCTCCCCATTTACTTGTACGGGTGCCTTCTTAATTTTCATTTATATCATTTTCATTGCCATTTTAAGCTATGGGCCATAGCTTTACGTATTCTCTGTAAATTTGTAGTTATTCGCTTGTATGGTTTAGAGTTTAGACGCTAAATGCCTCTGACAGAGGGCTGGAAGGACGGACAAAGTGCTAAATAACCGAAGTCAACTTAAGAGATCTTGCTTCGTTAGATCAATTGCATTAAGTCTGCTCGTATTTTTTTCATATCTTATCCTTATAACAGAAAGCTTTTATCCGTGTTTTCTGAAAGAGGAAATGAGTCACCCAAATACCTAATGTAGATATAATAGTACCTACTACATATATATCTATTCTATCTAATCTATTCCACATATATTTGATTTTTGATTTTGATATCATAACATCACTACATACACATGTATAGATACAAAATGTATCTATGTACATATATTATTTGTTTAAATATGTAATATATTGTATATGTATGTGTATATTATATATATATATATATATATATTGTAAATATGTATATCTAAATATCTATAATGTAGAATAAACATGTATATTATTTATATATATATATCCTAAAATATTTATAATACATTCGGTTATTTTGTTTCTGCCGCACACCCATCGTTTTTCTTTCACGGCCAGGATGGCTGGTAGAGAATGCTATTTGGCATTAGGCCATTCCCTGTACTCTGATTTGTGCAAAATGATTAAATTAATCACCACATACTAATTATGTTAATATAAACAATGATTTGAAGAAAATATGAAAATACAAGTAGTTACGAGTACCTTAAGGAATTAAGTATTCCATGTTGAATACCTATCATCATCTGAGGTATTCATTTTCCTTTGATTATTTTCATTTGTCGAGGATTTTGTACAAAATAAACTAAAGTATGACTTTACAATAAAGAGGTAAGTAATAAATGCAAAATCATGAAAAAGAAAATAACAATGAAATCAAAATGAAATGGTTCTGCAATAGTTTCTGACTTGTTTATCAAACTGTAACCTAAGATAAGTGCTTGACGCTGCGGTCGACGCCATAAGCACATTAAAGCTCAAAGGGCTTAATTGTCAGAAATACACCCATTTAAGATTGTGGTTTACGTTTACCTCCAGCGAGCTACCACTTGTTTTTGTTGCACTGCCTTAAATAGGTATTAAATTATCATAAAGTTGCCTTAAAAGTTGGGTGTCAATTCTAAGCCTAAGATTTGGCTAAGAAGAAGTCAGAATTGAGTAATAGCAATTCTGTTTTAGATTAAAAACCGAATTGCATGATACATTAATCTTTGTTTATGAATAACGGTTTAGATACGAACGCGACGTTCAGCAAAAAAGGTCCGAATTGATAACCGCATGAAACCGATTTCTTTCACTCCGGTGATTTATGGAATCCGATTGGAAATAGATCCTATATTGAGAGGAGACAGCGCGGCGCCTGAAAGAAAAACGACACGGGTACAACTAGTGAATACGACACTTACAGTCCCATTCGCGGCGAGGCTAGATTTGTATAAAACTGAAGTGTCATACAAAAACTGGGTCGCGGGCCCGAGGCGCTGATGTAATTCATGTCTATTTAAATTCCAAATGCTGCGCGCAAGTGCAAGGTATGCACTATGCGTCCAAATCGCATCCAGGGTGGATGTGGGTCATTCTGATGCATAGCGGAGTGCGTATTTGAATAGCCGCCAATGTTTGTACACCGAAGAGGCGCGTGGGCCGTCGGGAAACTTACGACATCGATGAGCTGACTCAGTTTGAGCTTGATGCAGACGCGAAGCACGTCGGTGGTGTTGACGACGGGCCGCACGAGCTTATTGTAGTTGGAGAGCAGGTCGTCGTAGAGGCGCTTGGCGTCGGGGTTGCCGGCGGTGGCGGCGCGGAGCAGGCAGCAGGCCGCCAGCCACCACACGAGCGCGCCCATCAGCTCGCGAGCGCACGCATCGTTACGTAAAGCTCGTGGAGGCGGGCGGCGGGCCCGGGCGCGATCCGGCGCTGACTGCCGCCCCGCCGCCGCCCGCCCTGCCCTCACCCCCGCGCGCTGCCCTGCCACGCGCCGCACCCCCGAACCCAAAGAATCCACGCCACTCTACGGCTACACTCTTTTGTATTGTTTGCCCGTGATCGCTTTAATTAACACTCGCCTCCGAAGCATTATGAAAGTAAACCTTTTATTAATCATTTTTGTGGTTTGGAAGGCTCATTTGAATAATGTGATTTTTACTTGAAAAACGGCTTGAGTTTTATTTCGTAAACAATTGAGGGAAATTATGAAAATTATTTAATTTAAAATACGGTGATATATCTCAATTGTATTATACCTTCAAAATTATTTTGAAATAATAATCCTCTGTTTGTATTTCATTGCAATATATTCTAGAAACCGTTAATAGATATATGAAATTAACTGAGACATTGTGCTCTATTAAACTCGTAATGTGCGCCGCGGCGTCACTAATGTTTCAATGACACTGTAATGGATAAGGGCTGGGTGTGAAAGAGCGAGCGTGCGCGGGGCTAAGGGACGCCTGAATCAGTCTGATCTCGCACTCACTCCATCTATAAATACGCGAGTCGATAGCGCATTGCATTCATCAGATATGGTGCAAAATATAACAACGATATTATATATTCGTACCCTAAGAGTTAACATTAAGCAAACATAAGAAAACTTAACATTAAGCATATTATTTACTATTTACTCTACGACGATGGTTTTATATTTTTTGGTATTCATTCATATTTTATTTTATTTAAATAATAAAAATATGTCTGCCGTATCGTTTGCGAAAAATACGAATACATATAGATAAACTGTTATTTTGAAGCTGTCTATAGGTAAGGAGGCTTTAGTAAATTAAACATTGCTTCTACCAAACAGTTCAAACTCAAGCCAACTTCATTAGACGCGCAATTCCATAAAACAGTCTTACTAATTCTCCAAATTAGTTTCGCTATGAGGGACAAAATATTTTAGCGAACTAGAGAATTCTGAGAATTTTTCATCAGGGATAAAGTTTCATCATAATAAATTGCACAAGCTCATATAACAAGTCCAATAAATATGAATATGCGAGGAATTTGTGGCATAAAATGATCAAGTTCTAAATATACATAAATACTGTATCAACTACTTAAGAAAAACAGCATGTTGTAATTTTATTAAATTGTATCTAATATGGCCCAATGACTTTTTTGCCTTGACGTTTTTTCTAAACATTAATTAAAAACTTTTTGGATTCCAATAGATTCTATTAATTTAAATGAGAGCTAATAGTTAGACCCCATATGAATAACACCCAGATGTATGTATCCCGATCCATTTTGAAGGCATTGTCTCCTCTTATTATAGCATAAAAAATATCTGCCGATGCTATAAGGCAGGTTTGGATTTCAAGTCAAATGCTTTTTTACCGACTTCCCAAAAAAGGAGGAGGTACTCAAGTCGACTGTAGACTCAAGTTTTTTTTTTATGTGTGTTACCTCATAACTTCTCTCCACGTGAGCCGATTTCGAAATTTTTTTTAGTTTGAAAGATGTTTCTTTCTAATTGGTCCCATTTAAATTTGATCAAGATCTGATCAGTAGTTTTTGAAATATCGTCAATAATGTCTATTTTGTGACGAATAATGCGTACTTTGAAGATGTTCTCGTTTACACGACTTCAAAAGTTACCTCATAACTTCTGTCGTTGTGAGCCGATTTTGATGATTCTTTTTTTATTTGAAAGATGGTGCTTTTTATGTGGTCCCATTGAAATTTGATCAAGGTTTCATCTCTAGTTTTTTAGTTATAGTCAATAATGCATGTTTATACATTAAATCTGATCAAGGTTCCGATGATAAAGCGGTGAAGTCAGTTTTTTTAAGCTTTGCTTGCGTTTAATTATATCTATTCCAGCCCAAAATAGCACAAAAAAATATTAGTTTAAATATTGCTCCCAGTACAGATTGATATTGTTGGCATGCCTAATAATTTATCTGCTCAATCAATGAAACCTCTGTAAACAATTTGTTTAGGATGTACCGACCACCTTGCAGCAGGTATTATAAAAATAACTACTGTTATAAGTACCTATATATTCGTAGAATTGATTTAAAATTTGAAATTCTTTAGCGTAATTATACACTGTACCAAGAAAGCAGCTTGATATTAGCGCTCTATTACTATAAACGCTGTAGCGACATACCTGCCAAGCCGCAATAAGAACGAGGTGCTAAAAAGAAAATTCCTTTCCAATTTTCCCCCACAAACTCGGTGAGCATATTTTGTATAGGATATTGAGAAAGATAGTGATCGCTTTAGCGCCATCTGAGTAAATATTCATTCATATTTAACGGATTCCAAAAAGAGTTTTCCAATTCGACTATATATACGAGTAGCTGTATTGTTTTCCTTACTTGTGTATGTTTACTTCATATCTCCTAGCCCTTCTCCCTAGCCTTGATAATATTTTTGTTTGGATGAAGCTAGTGTCTTGTTAGTCCCGTATACCTACATTGAACCAACTGGAAGTAGTTCTTAGTGCGTATTTTATTTGGACATGACCATAGAGACATCATGGTCAAACAGTATACAAATTTGTAAATTTTTTTTTTTTTTTTTTTAAGTGCTTCTTGTTCGGTGGTTATAAAATGTTGGAAAGCTCTCAAAATCAAATGTCAATTAAGTAATTCTTAACCGGCGAAAAAACAGTAACGGATCGTTACCTTGTGTTGGAATACTCAGGCTTAAGTATGAACCCGTGGTGACCCCCCAGCGTGGGAAGAGGTCACCCGCATGCGTAGGCGGGCGCGGGCTGCCCTGTTGCGGCGGTGGACGGAGGACCTGGATCCACCGGTCCCCGGGCAGTGGACGGTGGAGGCCATCCGCCCGGTCCTTCAGAGGTGGGTGCGGCGGCGTTTTGGGTCGCTTACCTTCCGATTGGTGCAGGTGCTTTCCGGACACGGATGCTTCGGCAAGTACCTGCACCAAATCGCGAGACGGGAGCCGACCTCAGCCTGCCACGAATGTGGGGCGCAGGAGGATACGGCGCTCCACACGCTGGAGGTGTGTGCCGCATGGGGCCCACAGCGGCACACACTTTTAGCTACTATAGGCGGAAATCTTTCCCTGCCGAGCGTGGTAGACGCCATGTTCGGCAGCGAAAGATCGTGGCAGGCAGTGGTTTCCTTCTGCGAAGCAGTAATGGCGCAGAAGGAGGTCGCGGAGCGGGCCAGAGAGGCTGATCCCCTTTCTGACCCGATCCGGCGCAGACGGACGGGGGGAGGAGGAGGCGGTTCGCCCGCCTCCTCTCTCCTCCTCTGTAGTGGGGTCACTGGTGGAGAGTCAGGGACCTCTCCATCGGCTTGCACGGCTCCACACGTCTGGGGGGTGGCCTTGGTGAGCAAGGTCACCCCTCCATGGACGCAGTGGCCCGGTTTGCATCCGGGCCTACCGCCGGGGCAAGATAGTGACTGCTAGCGCGACCCTATCTTGCCCCACCTCGGCGAGGGACTGCTCACGGGGGGGGTTTTTAGTGGGTTCGAGCCCCACATACCCCTTTCCTTCATCCCTGGGAAGGAAAGGAAATGCCAGGCATTTTCCCCCCCACAAAAAAAAAAAAAACGGCTTAAGTATGAAAAATGTATTAGGTACTACTTACTAGTAGTTAATTACTTCTTAAACTAGGTGTTTATTATTATATTATATTTTAAAAGTCGAGAATATCCACCAAAATCATTCCTACTTTAATTGCTTTCGATTCGTTTCTCACAAAGTCAACAAACTTACTGTCCGGTCGTTACATTGGAAACTTCGTAGGTAACTCTATTAAACAAATACGTGCGCCGAGCTGTTTACACCACAGAATAATATCTAAACTAAACCTACAACTTAGATATATCCTCACTAATCTGTAGTGTTTGTGCAGAGTAAAAAGGGTCGTCACTTCGACCTTCCGGATTCGACGTCTCCCGAGCATAAATCAAAATTTACACAAGAAGCATCTTAGATTCATAGCCAAGGATAACGCGTGGGAATATGAAACTTTTCTCAGAAGCTCGGAGTTTGATAGAAGTTTTTGATTGTTTTCCCCGATGCATTGTACTGAATGAATTCGAGCAACAAAACCGTTCATCGGAAATTGAGACCATTTTAGCTTAGCTCGGGCTTTCGAGGTAACGTTTTGGTCGAAATCGATCTGGCTTCCGAATCACCCAGTGGAGATATAAAAGCATTTTAGAGATTCTCGGTGTGTCGTCTCATGCACTATGAATAAGGTCGTTTAATGACGAAAATATTTCTCGCTGAACCCTCCTTAAATCTGGGGCTCTTCAAACATTTTACGCTTACGCTTACGCACTCATAAATTCGCACTTAAAAGGGTACTGTGTGAAAATTTGTAAGAGGATTTGTTGACTTCTTGGAAGACTTTTTCTGTGAAAAACTTGAGGAATTCGTGCGGGCTAGCTGGCTTGTCTTATTGCGGTCATCCTTCATACAAGCATATGCCAGTGTATACACGCACTCAATATTTCAATCGATTCCACAATGGTTGTTTATTTTTAACTCCTATCGAGTTTAATCCGCTGTATTGCCTCTGTATATGATAGATACGTGACATGGTAGAGTTATTTCAACTAATGGATTAAAACATTTATAAAATACCTGTTTTACTTTTTTCATTTCGTTTTATGTTTATACGCATTGCATGTTATCAGATAATTTATATTGATATTGTGATATGTATTCAATTAATCTGTTGTTTTTCAATCCTATGCGTGATGCTTGATATGACTTAATACTTGGTATGTTATATTTATTTAATCGGTAGGTAAGCGCTTATTCAATAATTATAGTTTAGTTATATAAACAATGATAATAGGTATAGACTTATCGAATTTGCAGGAAAAGATTTTAAATACTAGTTAGACTTTTACTTTTTTCGAAATTTTAAGCGAAAATTTGACTTACTCGTTCGGTGGGAAAATGACATTTACGAGTAAATTGTACACTATCTTCATTCGATTCATTCCATGTAATTGTTATTCGATAATTTAATTTGTTCTCATTATTTCTACAGCTTCCACTCTGTCAACTTAATGAATTGGATTTATGAACTCGTATCGAAATTAATTTATTAAACTTTTAATAACCGTGCATAATATTAATTATTATATTGTATTTGTTAAACATGATGCAACGATTCAGCTGTTTTATTTCAGGTGACAAATAATTATTTAAGTTGAATAACATGCTTCATGGAATTAAACACGTTAACCACGGCGTAAAAGTCCAAGAGCAAGGTCTGACGCGACGCCGCGAAATTCGGTTCTAAGTTCTTTGTCCTTCAACCGAGCATTCCAAGCTTTACACAGAACATGTACCTAGTAGTTCATTTAAGAGGTTGATACCAGAATTAATCTTAAAAACGCGCATTTTTGTAACTGTTTTACATGGTAATCATAACAAATTTCGATAAAATAAAAAATTGTTCGGGAGCTGAATGATATGATAAATGAGTATTGATTCAGAAATGTAAGGGAAAAGATATTAAATCACACGCAAATCGGATATTTTTTTCTTTTTGAAACCACGTTTTCCATTACTTTATATTAGAACCCTGTGTAACTTATATCATATACGTACACTTACTAGACGATTGTTTTTTTTAGCGCAATTTCACGAAATTTGAATAAAATCATAAAAAATCAAAGATTGCCACGTATGCTTGCGTTCTATACCGTCGTAATATAAATTCTGCAATATGCGCCTTTATATGCAAAAGTGTAAGGGGAAAACTTGGCTGTGGTTAAGGAAAGTGCTCGCATTGACGTATATCTGCGCCTTAAGTCTCAATTTATCACGTCTGACTTCATAGTACAGAGCACACAGACTGCACCATACCACCTAACTATACCTATTCCCAAGTCTCTCAAAAGAAGCCGCATCATGCAAGACGCAGGCTAAATGTAGATTTATGACAGGATTCCGCATTGTCATTGCTTTCTGGCTCTATTCTAATGGAAATGGGGAAGTTGAGTCAGAAATTCTTACGTAAACTCGTCAAGTGGAACTTTCATTATAAGTCCGTTCTTGTGCTCCTTTTGCTGTAATTACGCTTTTGGTAAGTATCAGGAAGTTATAAAGTAACTTCGCGAGGCAGGAATCTTAATTTTAGGGTAACTAGCTGTGCGCCACAGCTTCGCCCGTTTTATAGCTCAAACAGTACGAAATAGTGTTGGCATGTGACTAAATCGTCTGGTTGTTTCAGTTGTTTCAGCTATTATATGGAATGCAGGATTGTACTGGCATTCTCCGCTCGAGACAAATATAACCTCTACTGATACTGTCGTAGTATCTTGATTGTTCCATTATTTCCAAGGTTCTAATCTCATGTTTCTACGTATTGCAAATCGGTACTTCTTTTGGTCCTGGGTTCGATTTCCAGCAGAAGCATAATTTTTCTTCCCAAAGAAAATGTATGTTTCTGGTTCTAGGTTGATTATGTATGTTATGTGAATGTATGACAGAGACAGTCATTGAACTTAGTGTGAGGCAGAGAGTGTGAAAGCGTTCATTAACCGTTTATTATATTTTGTATAATATGGAAATTTCAGTTAGTCCTATTCGTGATTCGAATGTTAAGCTTAGGAGGCCAAGCCTAGTATGAGGCCTACATGAAATCCAACATCTGTATTAACAGAAGTTACTGTCTAAGTTTATTTTTCATGTGTCGGTGAAGATTTACTTGATATATAAGACTGTTCTTTACTTTCTTACCATTCCGAATCGATAATTGTAACATATACACACATACGATTGAGTATTATATTATTATTATGATTAAAATTAAAATTTACAAACTGTGTCGCATGTCGCAACATTAAATAGGTATTAAAAAATGCACAATACACCCCAAGCGGGACGTCAGTGCAGGTCATATATCACCCCTACCGCAAATTAGGTGTTTAAAAATCATTCAGTTTCTCTTACTTTTAAGTTTTACATTTTTCTTTTTGAATTACCGTTTAGGATCTATAACGATTTAAAGTTTTTTAGCAACAATTGTCGCATAATAAGTCTTATTACCAAAACAGTGTAAAGAAAAAAAAACGGAAAATCCTCCCGAAGCGTGCGCCCTGTTACAGGGCAATACAAAACGGCAGCGGGAGGAGTCGTGGGCGCTTTGTATATCAATGTCCCTTACGCGCCATACATTTTACTATAAAAGCGCCCGGGGCGCGCGCATGAATATCATGTCCCTAACAGTCGAGACTTATTGACTGACTGTTAAAGTCACTATGTACCACATTAGAATTTATAAAACTAATTTTTTTTAGTCAGGTTTTTTAAATTTTTATCTAACACTCTATTGGCGAACACAAAGTAACATTAGCAAAAATAAAACATGTCATATTTACAGACAATACTCATATACCGACTCAAGGGATTAAAAGGAAAGAGGTTATGTCCCGTGATATGCCAAAAATATTTAAATGCGCGAGGTTATTTGTCGAAAACAAGACCTGTCCGATAAATAATCTTGTATCCCAAGAGAATTTCAAATTGACACGTAATTAAATGCAGTTCATGAACCTTCCTTATCGCGGTCAGTTACCATTAACCCGGGATCTTTGTATAAATTCTCAACGTCCATAAAAAACAGCGAGGCACAGTATGCTGAGAATTTACAGTCGAAGTTAAATAAAGCTCAAAGGAAATTGTTGGTTTTATTTCCTCAAAATTACGGTTTAGCTGTAACAGAGGCCGTTTTTGTTGAATATCTTTTCTCGAATTATTCAATTTGCCCCTCACTCGACACCCGTTAGGGCTGTATCGTGTATATTTATTTCGCTGTGTGAGTTTAGGTGAATGGTAATAATGTTGGAATATATTAGGGGTGTAACCTGTATAAAACCCACGAAGAAATTCGGTGAAGCATAGTGTCATGCATACACGTGAACTTAGTAACCTTGAGGCGTTCTAGTGGAAGCACTTATTGTTTGCTTTGGAGTAGCCTGGCTCCCTCAAAAAGGCTGTCTAGAAGTTTTAAATCACAATAGCTATTTCATTTGTGATTTAAAACTTCGTAAGGTAGCAAAATATAATACCACTAGCGGATATTTTTTTTACCGACTTCCCAAAATAGGAGGAGGTTCTCAAGTCGTCTGTTAGTTTTTTTTTTATTTAGGTTACCTCATAACTTCTCTCCACGTGAGCCGATTTCGATTTTTTTTTTTTGGTTTGATAGATGTTGCTTTCTAATTGGTCCCATTTAAATTAGATCAAAATCTGATCAGTAGTTCTTGAAATATCGTCAATAATGCCTATTTTGTGGACTTTTTTGAAGATATTCTCGTTTAACCGACTTCAAAAGTTACCTCATAACTTCTTTCGTTGTGAGCCGAAATTTGATGATTATTTTTTTATTTAAAAGCTGGTGCTTTTCATGTGGTCCCATTGAAATATGATCAAGACCTGATGTCTAGTTTTTGAGTTATAGTCAATAATGCGTGTTTAATTCATTAAATCTGATCAAGGTTCCGAAGATAAAGCCTATCGGTATTCTATAAAATACATTACGGTGAATGTGCTCAGGAACTACACAACCTTGTTCCCGCTTCACCTTTTTTCCACCTTTCATCTAGAAGAACGGCGTCGCGTCACCCATTTATGGTTGAGATACCGTTCATTCGGACGAAACGTTTCGCGTCTTCGTTCATTTATAGAACAGCAAAAGAATGGAACGCTTTGCCGTCGTCTGTGTTTCCCGAAGGGTACAATTTGGGTGTGTTCAAAAGTAAAGTGAATAGGTATTTACTAAGCAAGCGTGCTCCACCTTAGACTACATCGTCGCTTTCCATCAGGTGTGATTGTGGTCAAACGTTTGCTTGGTCTGTAATAAAAAAAAAAAAAAAAAAAATAAAGCGGTGAAGTCGGTTTTTTTAAGCTTTGCTTGCGTTTAATTATTTATTATTAAGTATAATGTTTTACCACTATCTAACCTATTGGTAACCTACGCTAATGTCAACGATTACTTGCCTTGAAGATTCACTCGTGATTAGAAAACTCCTATATTAAATAAATACTGACTCAGTCAACGAGTTCCATTAATTTACGATTGGCACAATGAATGTGGGAGCAAAACGCTTTGTCCGCATTTGAGGTATATCTACCATACACCGGTGTCGCTTAGCAGTTTGTCTGCTTGTCCGATGATAGAAGGGATAGGAGAACTAGATCGTGTAATTCGTTTCTCTGGTACGCTTCTAAAGTCACCGTAGTTTTCCCATACCCATCTTTCTTGTTGCACCAAGTAAAAGCATCTGAGCCATGTTCTTCTCCTTTTTACAGGTAAAAAATATAAAAGAAGTGGCTTGACAAAAGATGTACAAAGGAAAGTAGGTCATAGATTAATTTTATCCCAAATAATACGGATCGAATCGCATGGCGCAGCTGCTAGGCACAATAAGTACATGTGAAAATAGGCAAATAGCCAAGTGAGTGGTTTTAGGTGTTTCCCGTGACACAACAACATAACGAAACTCTTTTTCATGGACATGTTTGACCTTATTTCCCATGTGTCATCATAAACCGAATATATTTAATCTACTCAAAACATAAATTGTGTTTGTTTTATTTAGATTTTCCGCCTTGTATTATCTGTAACCGACATTGTCCGAATTTTGACGTTTTACGTTCAAAAATAATGTAAAATTTGAACAACATAAACGTAGCATCGAATTCGATCAATATTGTGATTTTCTTTCAACCCGTCTAGACGTCTCATCATACATTAAGCATTCTATGGTCAAAGTATAATGGCTACGACAAGAATAGTTATTAAGCTATTGCATAGCTTCGATCGCGGGCCTTGAGCGTGGAGACCGAATCCAGAAATTCCGTAACGAAAATAACCTAACACCCGCCACTCCGACCGGCACAGCGATGATACTTTTTAGTTTTGCTATCTATCGATGAATAGCAGAACTTTTAATGACTTTTTTGAAATATCACGCTTGTCTCTTTAGTTCAGCAACTCGCCTCTAGGTGTCAGGAAAAAAAATACTGCATAAATAAAATAAATAAATAATTATAATTGCATAAGTTGATAAAAAATGCTATGCAATAGCTTTACCGCGGCAGTCCCCGAGTGCCACACGTCTTTTTTTTCACATATTGAGTTCTGTGTTGTGTTAAGAAAGATCTGCGAAACATTTGGTTCGGAAACGGTTAGCATTATTAACAATCATTTATAAAAATAACGTAAGTAATTCATTAAACTATTTTTCTTTTGAGTAAATTTATGTGCACATGATAGAAGTAAACTTAAGTTTTGATTTTGACAATTCGCAGACGCACACTCATAATGAATCAAAATTATCTATAGTTTGAGTCTGTTTTATAAAAACATAGCTATATATAGCTCCTGTCTTCTAGAAGAAGAGATTATAAAAGTGGCCGTATACTTTTAATAACTGACCCGTAGTCCCATTTTAATGACCATGACCATTAAAACATACAATACTTGTTAAGCTAATGATTATTAGCAAAGTTTAATGCTATTTTAGTTTTAATGTAAAAATAATATCGTAAATAATGTTTCCTAATGAGTACAATATGGGAGTCTTCAAGTCGCGAGTGAATAGTAACTTCTAGGCAATATAGCTCCATCGTCGACCACATCGTCGCTTCATCGTGAGATGGTGGTCAAAAGTTTTCCTATCTTGAATAAGAAAATAAAAAATATGATCTATCTGATCCGAGTCTTTTTTGAAGCTATATCTTCCCTAAACATACTTAATCTGTTTGTTAAATTACTGTTTTCAAACCATTTCAAAATGAACTTCTTATCTGAGGAGCCGAGTGCTCGAAGTCCGTTATTTGTCGTTACAACTGTCTCGGAAATGAGTTTTCATAACACTGGTCGGTCAGACGATTAAGATAACCAACTGCTATCGTACTTCCTCACTAATAACTGACGATGAAATCATTTTGGCTGATTATATTTTTAGACTTGGATATTCGCTTACAATATGAATGGTTAACATTTTTTAGCATTATGTTGGTAGAATCTCACACATATTTATTACCAACAAATGTTCTAGCTTCGATAAAAGCAAACATTCCTACTGCCGAAAGCAAATACTTGAATATTAACTGGTGTTATTTTTTAATAAATATTATTGTATGTTACCTTTGATCGCTTACTCAATGGCAGTTTAAAGTGCAACTCAGTGTTAATGCAATGAGATGGTAGCACTTTAAAATACGATTAATTATAATTAACTAGACGTGCACCACGGTTTTACCCGCGTTTATCAAGTTAAAAAGTAACCTATGTGTTAATCCTAGTTATAAACTCAAATAAGAAATAAGCTCACATTTCAAATTTCATCCAAATTCATTCAGCCGTTACGGCGTGAAGAGAAAACAAACATACATACCTACACACTTAAGAATAAATTTACACACTAACAAACAAACTTCCGGATTTATAATATTAGTGTGATAGGTTTATTCCTAGTATAATCAACAACATATATTACACTAGCTGTGCCCCGCGGCTTCGCCCACTATTATCAAGTTAAAAAGTAGCCTATGTGTTAATCCTAGGTATGAGCTATGTACATTCCAAATTTCATCCAAATCCGTTCAGCCGTTAAAGTGTGAAGAGGGAACAAACATACTTACACACTTACACACAAACTTTCGGATTTATAATATTATAATAGGATTAAACTAAAAACTAAATTAAAATTAAACAAAAAAAAACTAGAATTAGATATACGAGTAAATATGTACAAAACTTAATCTAATAGACCGCTACCAGCAGGCAAAGTACCCAAAATGCTGGCAGCATTGCCGCATTATTATTATTGTGTGATAGTAATCAATTCTAAAATGATGCCGATTGTTCCACGGTTATTGTACTTATGTCAAGATTAATGAAACAGTTTGTATACTATTGATTTATAAAATAAGCAAGGCACCCATTGTGACCAATAGTACTCCGTGTAACTATTGTATTATGAAATTCTTAATTAAACGAAATGCTAGAACTTATTGCAAGGCCACATCATGGTGGCGCCACACTTTACCGCAAGCAAGTAGAACTGGTTTCGACCGAACTGGTAAGTTGTCAGTGTAATTACTGTGTCTAAGAGACATAACTTCTTAAGTGTCAGAGAAATAAGCCCAGTGTAGTGCCACACGGGACATTGTTATTTAAAGTTACTGTAGTAGTTCCAGACTACTCTATGATTGTTATAAATAGTCGTGACTGATCATCAGGGAAACGGCCTGGTAGACTCCTCTCTCAATAGCATAAACAGTTCTCGCTCCCATGCACTAATTAACTAGGTTTATTTAAAAACTCAGACTTGTTTATGGTATAGCAAATTTGTATGCTAATCTAAACGTTTTTTATCTACATCTGACGTCGGAAATGAGGGAAACATTTTAAAAGCCACCGCCATCTCGCCGCTGTTTTAAACGATGAGTTTTACCAGAGTCGCAACGTCATCCGTTTGAGAGCTTATCCTAATCCCGATAACGATCTAGAGTGAGCCGAAAAAATATTATTCTTATTTGTAAAGGGATCCCAGGCAGAGTTTAAGGAGCTACAAAAAGACAAATTAGCAGCGTGTTGTTGGCAAATATGAAAAATCATACAGGCTAGCTGTAATCTATATACTATATATATATGTTATTATGGGCCATATTATAAGCGTTGTCGTAATGGTTACGACAGTCATTTTGTCGGAAATAGCTCGGCTAGGCCTATTTTGGGCTTTCAAGATACAGACCAAGTTTAAAACTATCAAGAAAATGGTTTTGAAAAACCTATAATAATTGATTATATTTTTAAACACTGTACCTAGTTTTAAGAGTCATCTAAAATGAAAAAATACATACATACATATTATATCATACAAAAAAAAGGAAATTAACCAAATTACAAAAAAAAATAATTAAATAGTGATTACAGGGTTTTGTTTAAATATAAAAACATAGCTATTACAATTATCGAGTTTTTTAACTAATAAACAAAAAGTATGGTCGAGATGTTTTGTGTGCACAGCCTAGCTACGCACAGTATCCAACATACACATAACTGTAGTACACATGCATACTACCTCGCTCCGCTCCGCTTCCTCGCTCCGCGTCAATGGACAAACACAGTTTGCAACTCCGCTCCGCATTAGTCCCTCGCTCCGCTCCGCTTACACACCCCGCTCCAGTGGACGAGCAGCCTTAAGTATGAAATAACTATATTCTGTGTCGAGGCCGCGATGACGCGACGCTCTGGTTCACCGCTCGTTTTTCACTTCTCCACCGGATTTCCCTGAAACGGGAAAATGCTGCGTTAAACCCACTACGCAAACAATATTCCGAGTTTATTGTTATAACTATTGCGGCCTGAGCATTGTTGTTAGGGCGTTTAGTGTTATTGGAGATATTGAGAATGATGAGTGAGCTCTGCTCGCAGTTTGTTGTGAAACTACGAGTTCATAAACAAGCAGGCGCAATATGTGTTCACCCCTTTTAATTAAATACAGGAATTATTAAGGTTGGGGCTGTCTATAAATATGGTAAAATATTACAGTTTGAAGAAAGACCTGACAAGGGGAAAAAATTACTGGATTTATTTAAAATTTTTTACGAATTAACAAGTTTATTTCTTGATATTAATAGGTATAACCTGAGAGCATTATTTAGATTTCTTTTTTTTCGGGTATGAATAATACGGGCAACATTGAATTTTAGGAATTATACATTTGATTAATTATACGGTAGGCTTTTAGTGTTAATCGTATATTTATCATCGAATTATATACAATATTTATATGCTTTTTATTGGGATAAAACGAATAATAAACCTTTTTTGTAGGGTACTAGTTATGCTCCGTACAAGAACATATTTAATTAAGTAAAAATACTAAATAATGCTAACATATAATATTACTAAGTGAGCACCGTGGTTTGGCCCGCGTAAATAGAATTAATAATGAAACTCAAGCAAAGCTTTAAAAAACCGACTTCACAGCTTTATCGTCGGAACTTTGATCAGATTAAATAAACTATACTACTACACGCATTATTGAAGATATTTCAAAAACTACTGATCAGATCTTGATCAAATTTAAATGTGGACCAAATGTAAAGCAAAATCTTTCAAACAAAAAAAAAATCAAAATCGTTTCACGTGGAACGAAGTTATGAGGTAAAACAAATAAAAAAAATTTAGTCGACTTGAGTACCTCCTCCTTTTTTGTGAAGTCGGTAGAAAAGTAGAAAACATTATATAAATTTAATCCACACTCACACACTTTAGAATTTATTATAATATAAATGTAAAAGTGAAATTATGTTATTCATAATTTATAATCAAATCCTAAAAAAAGGGAATTAAATAATGGTACTCAACGACCATCAAAAACATAAACGCTTTCACGCTCACAGCGCCACACTAGGTTCAATGACTTGTGTCGTGGGTACCGAAATTATCACATCACACACACAACCACACCCAGAATCTGAAACACAAATTTTCCTTGGGGAGAAATCTTGTATTCCTGCCGGAAAATGAACCCGATACCCCTGCTTAGAAGGCGGACGTGCACCTTACTAAGCCAATGGGCGGTTCAGACCAATTTTTATATTATACCTACCTCCACCAAATTACATGTATGTGTAAACTAATTACAGTTTTAGACAAGACGATCTCTACCAATGATTGAGGATGAACAGTTGTTTAGTGGTTAATATTGGTTGTGCACTGTTCAGTTTCGCATTACGACGTTGAACGTCAGAAATAACCAAACAAACAGTGTTTGAACGGGTAAATATGCCAATCGTTTATAAATAACATGGCAGAAAGTATAATCTTATGCGAAGCCGGGATTTTGCAAAGTTTGTTTTGAATGAATATAATTATAGTTTTTATTTAAAAAAGCAGTAGGAACAACAATATATAATATCAAGAATATATAAATAATATATTGACCACCCAGTTGGCGCAGTGGACAGGTCTCCGCCCTCTGCACCGTGGGTCCTGTGCTTCAGGTTCTGGGTGTTTTTGTGTGTGTGATGTAAATGCTTTCGGCACCCACGATACAAGTCTTTGAACTTATTGTGGAGCTGTCAGTGTGAATGCGTTATATATTTCAAGAAAAGCGTCTTGCTTTGTGATTATACTTAAGGGACTGGATATATAAAGCGCTCCATGCACGAGCCCGCCGCGCGCCCTGTCTCCTTAGTATATTTTGTTACACTATAGTCTATACAAAACGTCGGCAGCGCAGGCACGCTTCCCTTGCAGGCGCCCACCATACATTTTATAGCCTCGGGCGCTTTGTATAAGTGTCATGTCTCTAACTGTCATACATCATCTGTTCAGTAGTTAATCAGCTGCATTATTTACACTATTGCAAGCATGCAATTTAACACACTTTGCATTATATTATCTTATTTCACTTACAAAAACTCTTATGAATACGTTCTAACCTGGATTTATAAATATACCACTACACCACAACCAAAGCAATCACCGTACTTAAGGCACTCAAACCGCAACCCTTGCTATAGAGAAGGTTCACTATAGGATTAACAGCATACATATTGAGACGCTACCTACTTTACCGTCCCATTCCTGGGGAGAGGTGACAAATAACTGAATATATTGATATTCTGCCTCGGCTAGCGTATGTACACTGGCATATGGGTTTGGATTTTACAATAGAATTCCTAAAATCGTAACTGACTGAAAATTACCACTGGGAAAGTTCAAATCTGTAATAAAACGGGCATTAATTAAGAAAGCTTACTATAAAACGATCGACTATATTAATGACAAGGATGCATGAAGGCAAACTGCACTAGCTCTTTCTAGCGACTACCATAATAACACCTAGGTTAATAAAATTATGGATTAGAGATAAAGAATGTTTAAAAAAAAATTAATGAAAAAAAAATGCGCCGCCGAGTTTCGTGCCAGGTTCTTCTCGAGATGGCTGTAATTTTGCGAATCTGGCAATAGAATCATTAACTTTCATGAGTGCCTCTTTGGGGCCCATGTGAATAAACGATTTTGATTTTGATTGACACTCGGCTGTATCAACACGTAGACATTTTCAAATAAAAAAATGTATCATACTAATATTTTAGGACCGAAAGATTGTGTATAAGTGTGTAAGTATGTTTGTCTTTTCACGCTGTTCACGTTTACATGTTAATGTAACTGACTGTACTTAGCCGTATGTTTGTCTGCAAATATAAGATATCGGTTTTCAGAAGTTTGACACTCCCTGACAGTGTTTGTGTTGCCAACTTTATAAAGAAATGAAAGGTAGATTTATGCTACCACATTTAGATATGATTATAAATGATAGATAGATAGATAATACTTTATTGATCCACTTTACAAGATGAGATAATACAATGGTAACAAACAAGTTTATACGTATTTATTACCGCCACGCAGTTACATCCACTGTGATGATAATGATGACAAGTAGACTATCTCTATTCTAAATTGTATTACAAATCCGTTTAGCCACTAGGAGAAACAAACGCTCAGATACTTACATACAAACGCACACACATTTTGCATTTATATTATTACTGATGTGATTAGCTATATTGCTCCATATACCTGACTAATGGTGTTTATTTATTGCAACGCGATAGAGATGTCGCCACTTTATATAACAGGGCAATATTTATTTTTGTAACAACAAAAAAAACCTTAAATTTTGACTGTCACTATACCTTAAAATCGTCCTCCATGATTTCGCAGAAATAATGAGGGCATTGCTGAGTCGACAAAACAGGGAAGGGAGCAGTAAACTGAACGCAATCTGGGCCCGAATCTCGAGGGCTCTCGTCTGTTTTTGTCGAACCGAGGCCCTGCATTGCCGCGCCTATTCGCGCCACTTACTCACTTTTGCTTAGCCTATTTTGAGAGTCCTTGCCTCCGTTTGCTGTGGACTCTGAATGGAGTATTGTTCTGATAATTGAACTTAATTTGTCTTCTATACATTTGTATATTTTGAACTGCCCGTAGGCTTGGTTGCGTGAGCGTTCGCCTTCTAAGCAGGGGTATCGGGTTCGATTCCCGGCGGCGGGAGCACATGTTTTCTCACCTAGGAAAATTTGTGTTTCTGGATCTGGCTGTGATTGTGTGTGAATTTTTCCGGCACCAACGAGTCATCGAACTTAGTCTGGAGCTGTGAGTGTGAAAGCTTTTATGTTTATGTTTTATCATATAATTTATAACATTATAAAACAACATTATGTATTAGGAACTAAATCGGGGTTCAAAGTTAGATTTATATTTTAGTAATTTTTTGATGCTATTGGTGTAAGCATATAAACAAACTAACGCGTTTACACTCACAGTCTCACACTAAGTTCAAAGACTTACATCGTGGGTGGGGTAAATATTTACATTACACACACAATCACACTCAGAACCACACAAGCACCATCCGGGATTTAAACCCAAAACCCAAGGCGCCGAGGGCAGGGACCAACCCACTGCTCAAACTGGGTCGTCATTATTTTTATTTAATTATTATTTGTTGCACTTTAAGGTACAATGTTGTTATTAATTTCCTACAAACTTTAAAATGATACATGCATTTGTCTTTAAAGACAAATGCGGTTGTAACAGATAAAAGTTAAAAAATGAAGTCATAATTTTAGTACAATACTGTTTCTTGGTTTCAAAAAATCTTATTGCACTTATATATACCAGGATCTGTGCTGATAACTGTTGAGGAGTTCCTTAGTCAGGATTTAACCTTAGGTGCACCATCTGTGCCATAATAACATTTAAAACTGGCTATCATAATTAAATGCGTACACAAAATTTTGTGACTGCTTTTCACCGTTGAAGCGTTCCTTCGAATGTTTCCGGCACCCACGATACAAGTCTTTGAACTTAGTGTGGGGCTGTGAGTGTGAATGCGTTATATATTTCAAGAAAAGCGTCTTGCTTTGTGATTATACTTAAGGGACTTGATATACAAAGCGCTCCATGCACGAGCCCGCCGCGCGCCCTGTCTCCTTAGTATATTTTGTTACACTAGAGTCTATACAAAACGTCGGCAGCGCAGGCACGCTTCCCTTGCAGGCGCCCACCATACATTTTATATCCGGGTGTCTTCCAGTCTAGAGTTAATAGGTAGGTACCTTCTAGGCAAGCATGTTCCATCTTCGGCCGCATCGTCACTTTCCATCAGGAAAGACGGCGGTCAAATGTTTGCCAATCTAACATAAAATAATAATAATAAAGCCTATGAAAATAATAAGTACTTACTTTTTTTTATGTACGATAGGCAAGCGTTTGACCACAATGTCACCTGATGGAAAGCGATGATGCGGCCGAAGATGTAACACGCTTATCTAGAAGGTACCTATTCACTTGACTTGAAGACTCCCAGATTATACTTACTATTACTTACTTACAATCGTGGTATGATAGCTAAACATGTAAAAGATACAGACACAGACATCAAAAATGTATACATGGCCAAATCATTTAAGAGTATTAAAAACGTTTCGGCCCGTTCTAGAGAGGCTTAATATATCACCCAAAGCATTATTAATATTCCAATATTCCGCAAAGGCATCGTTCCGGCGAATTCAAGAGATTGATATTTTTTTGTCCTAATTTTCGTCTTCTGCCAATTCGAATTTAAATGATGAATGTGAAGACATTTATTTATTAAATGTACTGATCCGATTTATCACAGGTAGCTATAAGTAATATAAAAACTTGAACCATGGGTTTTTATGCGTCAGTTCTTTATGCTCCCAGAGTCCCAGAGTCTGATGAGTCCGTGGCAGCCACATTCTTTATATCCCCGATTCGATTAAAATATATTATCAACTAGCCGTGCCCCGCGGCTTCACCCGTTATTATCAAGTCAAAAAGTAACCTATGTGTTAAACCTAGGCATAAGCTATGTACATTCCAAATTTCATCTAGATGCGATCAGCCGTTAAAGCGTGAAGAGGGAACAAACATACTTACACACTTACACACAAACTTTCGAATTTATAATATTAGTAGAATAGGTCGTTAGTTAATGAGTTTTACTCACTCACTCACTCTCTGTACGAACAGTAAATTCAGAAGAAAATTGCTTCGAGCGAACATGAAATAATATGTCAACCATAAATGAATGGCTTTGTCAGTTCGTCCCACTGTTCCATGAAAGCATATTTGTTTGCTATATTTTGTTCTGAAACACGGCTAGACAAACCACCGAACTCGAAAATAATTAAACATTTTACCTGCATTTCGTAATTAATAAAAGGCCATACATTAACAATCCGCGCCACGTTCAGTATCCGCTTTATTATTAAAACGACCTGTTTTTGTGAGAACCGCAGTCCAATGTTTTATGTATCTCCTCATTTGTAAAAACATAACGGTTGTTATATTTTACTCACAAAAAAGCAGTTTATGCGCCTCATAAACGTTATTGTGTTTATCTTCATTTTCTACCGACTTCAGTGGAGGTAATAATAATTCGACTTTTTTTTTTATTTATTTGTGTTACCTCATTACTTCTTTCTATGTGAACCGATATTGATTTTTGTTTCGTTTGGAAGCTGTTGCTTTTCCTTTTGTCCCATTAAAATTTGATCAAGATCTGATCAATAGTTTTTGAGTTATCGTCAATAATGCGTGTTTCATACATTAAATCTAATCAAGGTTTTGCTTGCGTTTAATTATATCTTATGTTCTTGTAGCATTTATTTGAAAAGTTCCATAAAATAACATTTTTTTATGTTTGATCTTTGCGTTTGATTACTTTTTCACCTGAAGGTAAGTACGATACGTATGATAGAGCTTAGCGATTTTCTTCAGGAGAGTAAACTATCACTGTATTTCGATACAGGGCTGCGATAGCTAGTTAAACGAGCACGAGAAAATTTGCTATTAATACTTCCACTAAAAGCCCTTAGTAGGATTCGAAATCGCGCCTTTTTTACCATTTCAGTTTATATGATGGAAAGTCCTATAAAAAAGAAACAACAGGTTGCACTCCGGGAGTGCCGGTAGAAGTGAAAACTTGAACATTAACGTTGTAAACAGCAGGAGCAGGCATACATTTTCGCCGCGCGGTAGAAGGAGAGGGGGAAATTTCTTCCTCTCTTACGCCGCGCCGGCGGTCTACTCTCCCTCCGTCTTACGAATTTTCGATCAGATCACGTGTCCTGATGCGAGTTTAACATTTTTAACCCATCCCAAAAAAAGTGCACAACGCCGCTAAAGAAGTTTTAACTTCAATACTTTGTAGAAATAGCTTGCTTATGAAGTCATTAAAACAAATTTATTACTCTTCACAAAGTTACAAATAGTAAAACTAGGAATATTTAAGTTGTGCACTTAATTGGTAAATACTTTGTAAGAGTTAGAAACCTTTAAATTATTTTTTCGGCGCTTTGCCGGCCGCTGCCGCAACATACTCGCTGTTCCCTCGACTCGGGCTTTGTGGTCACAAGTAACCTAATGCTCCTCCTCTTGAGATGACATTTCTTTAGATAAGTCATACAAAATATGCATATTTAATTTACATTAATTACTAATATTACTATACATGATTCTAGATAGACTAAATGTAACTATGTGATATCATAAAAATATGGTAAAAAATTATATTATCCGATCAGTATATCACATTAGTTGTGTCAATAATTAAACGCAAGCAAAGCTTAAAAAAATCGATTTCACCGTATCTTCGGAACTTTGATCAGATCTGTACAGATTTTGATCCAATTTTTATGATATAAAATATAGTCGACTTGAATACTCCTTTTTTGTGAAGTCGATAGAATACCAAATTATTTCAATTGATCGATACATAAAATGTTGGTATCAAAAAAAACTCAAAAAACGAGCACATGATACGCAGTCGATACGCAATATTTGTGACACAGACAAATTCTTAAATGTGAATTGGACAATGTTTTTTTCACTAATTCACATAATTATTATCTAAACAGTATATGAGCTCAGTCTAAGCCGACTAGCGCTATTCAAATATATTATATAGTGAACAGCATGCCAGTCATGTTGTTGGCAATACCTCTCTAATCACAATGTATACATAACTACCAGCTATCAACCACATTGGCTATCGCTGCATTAACCAAGCACTCTAATAATTTTCAACTCTTCAAAATACTATCATATACATTTCATACTAGCCGTGCCCCGCGGTTTTGCCCACTAGTATCAAGTTAAAAAACCTATGTGTTAATCCTAGGTATAGCTATGTACATTCCAAATTTCATCCAAATCCGTTCAGCCGTTAAAGCGAAGAGGGAACAAACATACTTACACACTTGCACACTTACACACAAACTTTCGGATTTATAATATTAGTAGAAAGTAGGATTTTTTAAATGTTCATTGGTTACTAAAGCATAGCATATAAACACAGCTTGGCCCGTAGCACATCTGCCTAAACATTTACCATACAATTTGGTAGAAAAAGAAAAATGTCGCGCTGGTAATAAGACTTGGCATTAGCAAAGTTAATAAAGGACAAATACCAAGCTTTAATTTTATTTCCACTCCATAATTGAATTTCATAACTTCCACCTATAATTAAAGGGGAATGAAAAGATAAAGTAATAAAATAAACATAATAATGATACATGAAAGCACGCAACCCGCTTAATTAAATGCGTGCGTGCTACGCCGTAGCTACTGCTACGATCGTAGACCTTGGTACGTACGTAAGGACGTAGTAATGAAATCCTATACGCGTAGCTTTTCAGGGATTGGATAGAATCAAAATTGTACTGTTGTAACTTAAATTAGATAAAATGTTTTTTTTTATTTCTATTACTCTTTATATTACCTAGAAGTGATTTTTGAGGAAGGAAGCGTTATAGCTTCATAGTCAATACTAGCATTTATCTAATATTCATATTAAGGCGGTACTGTAAATTGGATGAATAGAACTCAAATAATTACATAAATACGTTCCTATTTAGGTAAAGGTCTCGTACCCTTTAAATCAAAGGAGATATACATTTTAAATTAAAACGGGAATTAGCGTGACTAACGCGTTGTCGATGTATAAATCGACAATTGTTTCGGCTTCATTCGGAAGCCTTCTTCAGGATGAGTGCGGAGCGCTCGCCGTCGCGTCCCACCTCGTACTGCGAGTTCCCGTTTTAATTTTAATTTAAAAGTTCAAAATGTGCGTGAGTTTTTATCAAATTATGAGACATACATTGTAAGTATTTCAGAAATGTTCAGAATTCACTAATGATATAATTATGCTTAGGGGCCTCAACGTAAAAAATGGATTCGAATGGAAAAAAATCGTCTGAGAAAATACTCCCTACAGTATAGTAGTGATTCTGCTATGTATCCTATGTAGTGCAGAGCAAAACTTCAATTAAGGATTAGATAATATAACATAAGGGTTTGTGATAGGCGCGTTTACCGTCATGCAAACGATATACTTTGCGTGGCTTTAATTTTGAAAGAAAATTTGTGAATATTATTTCTGGTGGATTTCATCAAAACTATTTTTTTTATGCTAGATAAGCAATCATTTGACCGCTATCTAACCTGATGGAAAGTGAAGAGAAGGTCGAAGATGGAACATGCCTGCCTAGAAGGTACCTATTCACTCTAGACTTGAAGACACCCAGATTGTACCGTTCAGAGGACAAAGACGCAGGCAATGAGTTCCACTCCTTCGCTGTACGAATGCTTTTCATGTGGTCCCATTGAAATTTGATCAACATCTGATCTCTTGTTTTTGAGTTATAGTCAATAATCTGATCAAGGTTCCGAAGATAAAGCGGCGAAGTCGGTTTTTATAAGCTTTGCTTGCGTTTAATTATTTTGACAGTTATTAAACATTTTATGGCCTCCTACCGGTTAAACGAACGTTATGTCATTAACCGAAGCTTGGTGAATTTGACTACGTTTCTATAAGATCGACGTAAACTCTTCGGTGTACAAGCATGTGTGGCTGTAGAATGTTTTGGCTATTTGATGGCAACTCGGTTACTTAGATCTGAGTTTAATCTACTTGCCTCTGTCAATACCAGTTTGATGTTACAATGTTTCGGGCAAGTTTTACTAGTATATGTAAATTGGGGTTAATTATTCTGTTCTCCATATTACAGCGGCTATTTAGTAGGGTTCGTGACGGGCTGATAGGGTAGGAGAACGCATTCCCTTTTAGAGAGGTCAGAGTCAACACAATAAATCTTTCCTTTTTACCTTACCGTTATTACCCGATGACTGTTGTCCTGTTGGAGCGGAATTTTACGAGGCCTGTGGTAATTTACATTACTGAACTTTATTTATTTAAATTTCTTCATGCTGAAGTAAGTCTTTAAGTATAAATGATACATTTATTTAAGCTAGTTTCATATTTTCTTTGTTGTCTGTAATAAGCAATCGTTTGACGACTATACCTCATCAATTATCTGAACGGTTTAATTTGACATCAAACCAAGTATAAAGTTAAAAATAGTTCTCGAGACTGATTTCAAAACAACGAAAGTATTGGCAAAACAAAGTCTAAAAATATAATTTGACTATGCAATGCTTTTTCTGATATAGCAGAATGGAGAAGGCATATATATATATAGTCTAAAACAAGATTCCTGATACAATACAATACGGGAATTAATCATAAAAGGCTATATTATTAATGTAACAGAACAATGATACATAAAAAACAATATAGATATATGAAACAACATAAAAAAGTGGTGGGCAGCAACTGGACTCAAACTGGCCAAAATTGATAAAATACGTTCTTTTTTTGGATACTTAATAATCTTTTGTACAAAAATAGATTTAAATAAACACAAATCATAAATCTATGTAGTGTAGAGCCCATCTGTGTGATCATCGCCAGTGTAAATACAGTTTCCCTGCCCTTATTACATTAAGTGGGGTCACCACGATATATTTTCTTTTATTTTTATACCTGATTTTGGAGTTTTTATGACTGGAGTTTTTATGACCGGCCGCCTGTCTGACTTTATCCCTACTTGGGAATTTAAGGAAGAAATTACTGGAGCAGCTTTCGTTGCGCCCAACTAAAAACTTTTATGTAAGTTAAATACTTCAAATTAAAACTCAAATTTTAATAATAAAACTCTTTCTAAAATGTCTTCTTACATATCAAACAACAAACGCTCCATTATTCTCATCAAATCCTGCAATGATGAGTGATTCTCGTCTCCGTTAAATGTTGACTTTCCGACGCAATATTGCTGGAGCGTAGAGGCTAAGAGCAAAGCCTTTTCTTCGAGAATATTCATGCCGTGTCTGTATCCAGTGGCAATTTCTTTGGCTTATCATCCCTCACATGACATTCGAAGGACGTGTGTACGGAATTACGAATTAGTATTCCTTCAGTGTTCGCAAAAAACCTAATTATCTTCAATTGATTCGTGAAATTGGCTGATATTGCGCCTAAATGGTATTTACAAAAGATGTACAGAATTTTATCCAGAAAATGAATGGTAATACCATCTTTATATACATTTTTCTGTACGTGTTCATATGACTGAACTCCTCCTAAACGGCAGGACCGATATTTAATATTTTTTTTGTGTGTGTTCAGGTAGATTCAAGAATGGTTGCCATTTAAAATTCGATCCGATACATAATGTTATTTTTATTTACGCCAGCAAAACCTTTATAGTATTTTCTCAAACTATACTTACAGAAAGACAGCAAATGAGCTCACTGGCTCAAATGATCAAGTCCACTACCGGTTGGTAGCGATTCATCGTTTATCTTATCGACGAATACAATATCTTGGGTTTTCGATCAAGCTATACGATATTTTTAATATTTGATGATGCTGCACTCACCAATATATAGTTGCTATAGTAAAATAGCTCTTAATGACTATGACCATGAAAGCCAATGAGTGTGTTGGACCTTCAGTATTTTCTTAAATAATGTAGTATGAGCACCTGCTCATACTTTATTATTTAAGAACTTAAAAAACACCTGCTTTTTACGAAATATCGACACGCGTTTGACATTACCGCTATTATTTCAAAAATAACGAACTAACTAATCAATCACCGAATAATACACGTTCTCTATGTTTTTCTTGCATATGCTATTTAAAGCAATAGACATTAATTAGACCACAAGAGAGATACCTGTGTAGTACCTTTTTTATGCTCGATATGCAGGCATTTAAACACTATATCACCCGATGGAAAGTGTTGATGCGGCCGAAGATGTAGCATTGAATAATAGATGATGATCATGCTTAGTAGATACCTATTCACTCTTGACTTGAAAACTCCCTGGTAAGCTCAGGTTATATCGTTCGGGAAATATACAACTACAATTGAGTTTAAAGCGTGAACATTCACACAAACACAAATTTAAATAAATATTCCATCAATTCATATTTATATTCATTAATAAATTTCATAAAATACAAGTTGTTTTATATTGCTCGTAAATCTAGCTTAAGTTTTTCTAGAAAATAAGTTCTCGCCGTTAGCTATTACATACTATATAATTATAATAATACATAATAATAAAATAAAAATAATCAGTACGATATAAGGTATTTGTAACGGAGCCATAGTATTCAAAAACAACTGAGTTGCATGAAGTTGCATCGCAGATGCATGCCGAGCTCTCAGACGTCAGAAGTTGTCAGGCGAGTTAACAACTTGAATGTGCGATATAGGATCCTTTTATGGGTTCAGATGTTTGATAAAGTACTGTTTTAAAATTCGTTTAATGTTTTTACGTGTTATTTTATCTTTGGTTTTTTGAAAGTTTTTTCTAAAGTTTCTTATTCGTTTCAATGAGATGGACAATTAAAGATTTCATCGATAAATAATAAGCTAAGCTTGTTTCAGATTAAAATAAACAAGGATTACAGACCGAAAACTATTTACATACATAAGTAATATAAAACAAATCGATATTTAACCCTTCTCGTTTACTAATGTCGAATGCTTTAGTCATGATTTAACAAACAAGCGACCCTTGATATCACGGGCTCGCTATATTACTGCCATTTTGCTTTTATAACGACCTTAATATCTGCGCGTTAAGATTTAATTACTACTAACGTTCCCCCGGAGAGAAGTTTGCTTGATGGTGTAATAAATTTAATGTAAACTCAAACAGCTCGTGACGAACATTTTCCTGATTTCAATATTGAGATAAACTTTGATCTCGGGTTTAATACCTTTACACTGAGGCGCGGTGGTGAAAGTCGTCTCTTTTTAGATATATAATTAAACGCAAGCAAAGCTTTAAAAAAAAACCGACTTCAACGCTTTATCTTCTGAACTTTGATCAGATTAGATGTACTAAACACGTATTATTGACGATATTTCAAGAACTACTGAACAGATCTTGATCAAATTTAAATGGATCCAATTAGAAAACAACACCTTTCAAACAAAACAAAATTTCAAAATCGGTCCACGTGGAACGAATTTATGAAGTAACACATAAAAAAGACGTGTGGCACTCGGGGACTGCCGCGGTAAAGCTATTGCATAGCATTTTTTATCATTATGCAATTATAATTATTTATTTATTTTATTTATGCAGTATTTTTTTTCCTTAGTTGCTGAACTAAAGAGACAAGCGTGATATTTCAAAAAAGTCATTAAAAGTCCTGCTATTCATCGATAGATGGCAAAACTAAAAAGTATCACCGCTGTGCCGGTCGAGAGGGGTGTTAAGTTATTTTCGTTCCGGAATTTCTGGATTCGGTCCCCACGCTCAAGGACCGCGATAGAAGCTATGCAATAGCTTAAAAAATACAGTCGACTTGAGTACCTCCTCCTTTTTTGTGAAGTCGGTAGAAAAGTAAGATAATTCAGTACCAATTAGATCAGAGACACGCTGTTGAAATTTTTTATTTAGATAGCAATGTGCGGCTTATCACGCGACAACCAAGATGAAACTTATTATTTTATGGTAATTGAGTGATGAAACGAGAAAGTCGCTCGCCTCATGGTAAGCATCTCGCTTGCCCATTACAGTCCCTCCAAAGCTTAGTACTTAGGTCAGAATCTTGTTCCATAAAGCACTGCGTTCGTCACCCAGAGATATGAAATGTTAAATCTCTTCTCTCTCTCTCTCTCGTTAACTTATAATAAGTATTCTGTGTAATTACATCAATACGTTTAATTTAACCCTGTACCAAAGCGAACTACAATGTTAAAAACACGGTATCTATTTTATTTATCTCGATTCGTTTAAATTATTTTTTCCTTAAGATAAGATGATATGAAACATAAGATAAGATGAAACATTTCGATAAAAAATAATTGTACGAAATGGTTTAGAGGGTCTACTATTTTAATACCTTATGGGAACAGACTCTAATTAGTCCCATAAAATGTACTAAATAATGTTCTATGTGCCAGTGATATACTAATTAATTTGATTTGAGCTCAACAGATTTAGATGAAATAACAGGATATGTATTATTATGTCCTTCTCATAGATTTAGATGACGGCGACTCTAGGTTTATCAAATAAAGACATCTGTGGGCATTGTTTGGTGCTAAACGGTCTGGTGTAGCTATCCTATAACAGTTCTATAGCTATAGACAATATCAATCAAATGACGTGAGTGATAGCCGTATTTTAATCCTACTAAAAAAAAAAAAATATATATATAAATAAATAATAATATAAATCCGAAAGTTTGTGTTTAAGTGTGCAAGTGTGTAAGTGTGTTTGTTCCCTGATGTTCGGCTGATCGGATTTGGGTGAAATTTGGAATGTACATAGCTTATACCTAGGATTAACACATAGGCTACTTTTTAACTTGATAATAACGGGCGAGGCCGCGGGGCACGGCTAGTAATATAAGTTCTATAGCTCTAGTTAGTATCGCCCTCACCGCATCATGGTTGCTTTAATCTTCCCGTACCAAAATATGTAATTAACTTTCAAAACGGTAATAGTCATTCTAGTATTCCTTTGAGGGTACCTACACTCTTGAAGATTACTTTCAGGACAGTGTTTTAATTTATCCACTGTGCTACATGACGATGTATTTTATTTTTAATCCTCGTCTAGAAAAAGCAAAATACTTGAAACGGAAAATTACATTGACAGAAAACATGCTTATATCAACGTAAGTTGGTATTAGCGTTTCAATTCAGAGTCAATGCCGCCAGCACGATGGGAACGCTGCTGGGAGTGGACTTGAGCACTTGAGTTACCTATAAGCTCAGTGCTTTGTAGGTAACTTTGGTGTTTTCTGTATAAATGAATTTTGTTTTAGTTTAGTTTTAGAGATTATGGCTCGTAGATAGAAGGTATAAAAAAACGTTGGTTATAGACTAAGAATAAAAAAAGTTGTTACTCGCAATATTGAATCGATCGATAATAGGAATTCTCAGAAACTTAAATTGATCTTATATTTGTTATAATAGTTTCACAATATAATCTAGTAATACCTGGTGAAAATACATTTTCCTGGGCTGCTGGCAAGCTACCTCTCACTAAAGTGTTATTAAGTGAAACCTCAACAGGCCGTCCCGAAATATACAATATTAATTAACTCGGAGGCGCAAGAAGCTTAACATCTTATCTCAAGTATCATCTTAATAAAACAGATGAATGTCTATACAATAAACAGATAGAGGGAACCATAATTTGTTACTGTAATCCTTAATTGAGGATCATTCTTTTTACTTATTATTTTACGTGAGTAAATGAAAATGTGGCCGGAGTTGGTAATCTAACTAAATCTAGTACCTATGTCATATGGTTGCAGCAAAGTTATTTAATTTCCTTAATTTTGATACCCTACTCGATAGGTTCGCTTAATTTTTTTACCAACCTATTACTATTCGGCGCCAAAATCCGCTATTTTGTTTTTTTTTAAAACAACTATCTAAAGCCGCTTGGGTTTTTAAGACGAATATAGGCTGTCGAAATCTATCGAGCCGTATGAAAGTATGAGGTAATAAAGAAATTTACATGCAACAAGACACACGCGAAAAACACAACCCTCTCTTGGCAGTCGTGTAAAAAATAACATGTGCTGTATCTGTGCGGTTTATATTTCTTTTTTATAGAAACTTGATAGTCAGGCAATAATACTACAACACCGTTGATTGACTTAACGGACGGTTCCACATTTGGCGAATAGGTGGATTCTATTATAGGTACGAATTACTTAAAAAACATGGCTCGATTTTGTTTACAAACGTAGCAGTTCTTTTGTCTTATTTAAAGTGTATTACTCATATCGTAGTTTATATTTAGGAGGTGATGATGTTGACGCATCCCCACTTTCCATCAGGTGAGATAGTGTTTGTTCTAACGCTTGCCTATCAAACATCGAAATAATTAAACGCAAGCAAAGCTTAAAAAAACCGACTTCACCTTCTTCTACTTAAAAAAAACTGACTTCAACCTTGATCCACCAGCTTTCAAAAAAAAAAAGAATCATCAAAATCGGCTCACAACGAATGAAGTTGTGAGGTAACTTTTGAAGTCGGGTAAACCAGAACATCGTCAAAGTACGCATTATTCGTCAAAAATAGACATTCTTGACGATATTTCAAGAACTACTGATCAGATCTTGATCAAATTTAAATGGGACCAATTAGAAAGCAACATCTTTCAAACTAAATAAATTTTTTGAAATCGGCTCACGTGGAGAGAATTTATGAGGTAACACACATAAAAAAAAATACAGTTGACTTGAGTACCTCCTCATTTTTTGGGAAGTCGGTGAAAAATTGTCCTTATGTGAGAAAAGCCACTGAATCCTAAAATACTAGTTCAGGAGCCTAAGGACTCATGACAACCAAATGTAATCCAACGAATCTATTTTGCTTATAATTATTGTTAGAAAATCAATAAATTTAATTATAATTAAATGTATATCCTGAAACGCAAATTGTCTCGATCGCGATGGTGTAGTTGGTCTACCTTCAAAGTACGGTATCGGGTTCGATTCCCATTGGGAACACGAGTTCATTCCACGAGAAATTTGAGTTTCTGACTCTGACTGTGATTGTGTCTGTGATGTTCGTGTTACCGGTGCCCACGACCAAGTCTTAGTGTGGGACTGTGAGCGTAAAAGAGTTGTTTAAATCTACAATAAATAACTACTTACTTATTAAAGGCTTAATTTAAGCCGTATTTAAGTACTAGATTAGTACTTAATTAAAAAACGATTTGTGAGTAGAATTATAGGATAATATTTTAGAATATTTTCTAGTCTCGAGTCTTTATTAAGCGTGGTTGAGATCGCTTTAAGTGATAAGGCCGCCAGTTGTGACACTTTACGTATGACCTTGTTTGTAACATTTTTTGCTTATCTTATGATGTGTACAATAAAATATTGTCTAGATAGATACAACCTACTCTCTAACTAAAATAACGGTAGAAAAATACGCGACTACAAGATAATTCACTTATAAAAGTAAACTGTACAATATTGCGACCCGTGGGACCGTTTAATAAGGACTTGTTCAGTTAATAAGATGTATTAAAGCCGCCAGGCTTTGTCCTCGCCCTGTTACAAGCAAAAAATACGTCATTCAGCCGTTGTGACGTAAATGTGGAGAGTAAATCCTTTGTTCGGAGCCCGTGAGGATGCACTTTGATAGCAACACAATGGTTTTATTTCCGTTGATAAGCAAGTTATGGTGATAGCAACATGTTTTCCTTATACGGTTTTTTGAATCGCTTTTGCGCGAGCGTATACATGATTCTACGCGAGGTCTATTTTTCTCCTTTATTAAACGCTCGAGCCGTCACTTTCAACCGTTAGGATGATGGATGGCATTTCCTGACTCAAATCATTCTAGAAGAAGTTCGTTAAATTTAAGTAATTTTGGCAAGTTAAGGTATAAACTTAGTAGTATTAAGTAATGTTTTATTAGAACTATTTTAATTATGATTTATCCGTCCACGATGATTGTTTAACAATTGAGCTGATAGTGGGTAAATCTTACTAATATTATTCAAAACGCATAGTATAACTTATGTTTCGGGTTTGAATAGTGCTATAAACTTTTTTTTTATCGGCTTCAAAAAACGGAGGAGGTTCTAAATTCGGCTGCATTTTCCTTCATATCTTCATGCTAGATGAACCGATTTCGATGATTTTCTTTTTATTTGAAAGCTGGCTTGTTTGGCTGCTTGGCGCTGCTTCAACTACAATAACATTTTGTACGGTCCTGATAAACCCTTCTAACATTAAACATATTAAAAAAGCTTAATAGCGTACTTCTTAATTCCTTATACCTACAGCTTTTCGGCGAAAATTTAGCCAAATCGTTATACTAATTAAACTTTAGGGTATTACCCAATAAAAGCAGAAGCTGTAAGGCTAAGCCTGCAATTACTAGCAGCCACAAATATTGGAGCCGATGGGAGGTTGGCTTTGTTCTTTAGATTGCGCGTTTTTGTACGCGCGTCTGAACATATAAATATAGAAATCGTAGACGGTGACAATTCCAGAAAGCATGTGCATATACGTTTTAAACATACACAATGTTTTAATTGCTTTTGAATACATCAAATTAGATTATTTTCATCATATCATGATGAAATTAGTAATTGACATTCGAATTTATGTTGCCTCATGTATTAATAATCGTATCGAAAGTTAAACTAAAACAAACTACGGGCCAATTGCCTATAGATATTTCCTAAAACTAAACTAAAATTAAAAAAAATGTTGTGCCATATATAACGAGTGATATTTATTAACAACTAGTAGTAGCCGGCATGCGTTGAAATGCCACGTAAAGAAAAAAAAGACGTGTGGCACTCGGGGACTGCCGCGGTAAAGCTATTGCATAGCATTTTTTATCAACTTATGCAATTATAATTATTTTTTTATTTTATTTATGCAGTATTTTTTCCTGCCACCTAGAGGCGAGTTGCTGAACTAAAGAGACAAGCGTGATATTTCAAAAAAGTCATTAAAAGTTCTGCTATTCATCGATAGATGGCAAAACTAAAAAGTATCACCGCTGTGCCGGTCGGAGTGGGGGGTGTTAGGTTATTTTCGTTACGGAATTTCTGGATTCGGTCTCCACGCTCAAGACCCGCGATAGAAGCTATGCAATAGCTTAAAAATGTTTTACCTCGATTTCGTTACGGAGGTATGCCACTAACCACTGTAAGCAAATTTCTCGTGTTCTTAATTTCAAGCGCGTTTAAAACGGGCCAGCTTTAGATTGCGCGTTTAAAACGGGCAATTTATTAAATGTGAATACTTTGGTTTCGTTGTCCGATATTTTCGCTATGCCCAAACTCCCGCTAATATTAACTTCTTTAATAAAATAAATCACGATCTGACTCGTCCAAAACTTTTAGGCTTAATTTCCGATTCTGTGGACAATTTCGGTTGCTTTGGGTTTCGCTATTTTTTGTGATTATTTTGCATTCAGCTAGACATGAAAAAGTTCGATTATGCATAAAATTATATATACCAAGGTCGTTGTGCACTTGGCTGACATATATTCACACACAAAGAGCAAGGCTCTTCTGTCTCACTTATTGACGTATAAGTACCATAATTACATTACATGATATTTGAGAGCAGGTGTTTTGTTTAAAATTTGTATCTTAAATGTATGATTGCCCTATGTTTTCGACTGTGAATCAGCGCCGAGAGTCTTCATGCCGATGGTATATAAAATATTCATACCCGTCAACGGTTATTGTTTTATTTTTAAAAGCATTATTATACAATAATCATATTATAGAACTGCCTTATAAGCACGGTGACGGGTTTGATTCCCGGCGGGAACACAAGTTTTTTTCCCCAAGGAAAATTTGTGTTTCTGATTCTGGTTGTGACTGTGATGTGATGTGAATGTTTCAGGCACCGACGACACAAGTCATCGAATTTAGTGTGGGGCTGTGAGTGCGAAAGCGTTTATGTTTATATTGTCATGCGTTTTTTTCTAACAATATAATAAACAAATAAAAAAATATCTATAAATACACTTAGCTAGCTAAAAAACTAACGTGTTTACAACCCTGGTAAGGTAAGGTACCATCAGATGAAATGTATTGTAGTCAAAACTAGTCAATTAAAGATAAAACAAGTATGTGATCCTAGCTTCAGCTATTCAATCAGGATCAAAAAATCAAATAATAATTATTACACGAATCATTATAATGAGTCCAAAACAAATATGTACAGATAGGTAACATAATATTTAACATCTCGTAATTTGAAGGTTAATTACGATTTTATCTTCTTTAATTACGAAGGCAACCATATATGATCGATCAGTCATGCCTACTACTGCAGAATATTTATTAACTACAACCTACATAGCCTAATCTGAACGATCCACATAATGGGGTCAAGTGGTTACCAATTGGGAAAATTAACTGGTTATAATTACTGTTCGGTTAATTTGGTTATTGTTTTCCGGCCGGCCGTCTATAGATTGTTTCCAATGAGTAATTAGCCGCGAGGAATATTCACACAAGTATTTGTTAATATAATCGGTTGGGCTATTTAAACTGCTATTAAGAAATCGGTTATATATTACAATTTGACATACAAGAACACTTTAGTACTATCGTATCTGGTCTGATGGTTATGAGTATTTATAGTTTAATGAGAGCGAGTGTCTATTTATCGCAAATCCAAGAAATGACACTAGTAACGCGGTGTGCCTGGTCTTAATAACTAATAGTAAATCTTTAGTAAGCAATGTCAGTCAGGCCAGAGCTTGGACGGTGAAAATTTTAACTTTTACGTCATCTATTTTGCTTTTGAGTGGATGTTAAGCTATCGGTCCCGGTTGTTAGTCGTTAGGGTAAGCAAGGATTTTTAATCCGTATCGGATACGAGCTGTCAAATAATCCTGTCATCAGAACTTCCATGTAGTCCATACGACAAGCAAGCAGACATAAATAATTATACGCAAGCAAAGCTTAAAAAAACCGACTTTACCGCTTTATCTTCGGAACCTAGATCAGATTTAATGTATAAACACGCATTATTGACTATAACTCAAAAACTACAAATCAGATCGTGATCAAATTTCAATGGGACCACATGGAAGGCACCAGCTCACAAATAAAAAAATAAACATCAAAATCGGCTCACAACCAAAGAAGTTATGAGGTAACTTTTGAAGGCGGCTAAGCGAGAACATCGTCAAAGTAGTCCACAAAATAGGCATTATTGACGATATTTCAAGAACTTCTGATCAGATCTTGATCAAATTTAAATGGGACCAATTAGAAAACAACATCTTACAAACAAAAAAAAAATTCGAAATCGGCTCACGTGGAAAGATGTTATGAGGTAACACACATAAAAAAAAACATTCGACTTGAGTATCTCCTCCTTTTATGGGATATTTTGAATAATGACACTGTATGGAAGCCCATCACACTTTTACAGAGATAGACATGTCAATTATAATCATATGCCAAAATTCGCAAAACAAACAATAATACTATACTAGTTCAATTAGCTAATACGAACCACAAAACGGGTCATCAAATACTTAAAATACCGTTCCGGGACCAGTTAAGCTAATAGGCATATTTCGGACTCAAAATATTATTCAAATTACCTTCACTGATGTTAGTTGCAATTTGGATGTCATTACAAACTATTGCCCCGGTGGCGCAGTGAATCATCCATCACAATAAAGTGGATATCCAATCGAGATTGAATTGAAAGTGAAAGTGTTAGAGTGCAGTATTCGTAGACAGTGATGTTTCAGTGAGATAATCATGAGGTGTTTTTTCCTGTGAAGTGGATAAGTGATTTGTTTCTAAGTTTTTACTACGTTAACAGCTGAAAAGCGATCTACACTCTTATAGCCACGTCCTTGAGGCTTTCATCGTTTTTTTTTTTTTTTTCGATTAAACAGTGCTCGAGTTCTAAGTTCATGAGACTGCCCGAAGACAAATATGACATTTAATTATGCCATTGAATAAATCAAATATAAATCGAAACATTTTAGATATCTACTAGCAACAGGCGCAGGAAGAGTTTTTTATTTGTTAAGAATTTATACACCATGTATAAAAAGATTTATTTAATCTAGTTCACCACGTTAGCCGTGGTAACATTTTAAATTCGTTAAATTCAATACAAATGCTGAAAATATCTCGACAACAAATGCGTTCACCAATACCTCGCAGTTTAAAAGAGAAAAGCAAAATCTTCATACAAAACACTATTTGGATATCTTCAACTTTGAAAATAGAAATTCCAACTCTTGTTATCATTTGTTTATGTTGAGGTATATTATATTGTTGGAACAGGAAAAAACATGTTTTTGCCTATTTGGAGAGTGACAAATATCTGCCGGATTATAAAAGAATTGTCCCTTACGCGAGAAACGTGCGGGACGAGCATAAATAATGCGCCTTTAGTTTTGTTTCTGACGACATAAAACACTGTCTTCCATTGCGAGTCCTTCCGTTCCTTCCACGGTAACATAATGCTATCGATACCACAGTCAGCAATAAAATAAACCGCATGAAATTGAAGTTGGAATGAAGAAGACTTATTGCTTGAAGAAACTAAGACTTATTACTTGGAGAAACTATTAATGGAAATGGGTCGCTTTAAGTTGTTTGACAGCCAGCAATTTATAGACAAATCTAGCCCATTCCGACTTCCATTACACAATTATGCTTCTGTACGTGCTTTCCATTATTCAGCTAGCTCGACTCGAGTAAAGTGTCCAATTTAAGTCAAGAGGCCAATCAACGTAATAAGTGACCCTATTAACCGTCAATTTCATACAGTCTTTGCTAAAAGCAAGCCACTTTAATCTATTTAAGCATAAACTGAAACGACCCCAAAGGAATAGCCGCTAAAGCACAGAGCCGCACGCAAATAAACCTGTTCTCCCCTTGTATAACATCGCAGGATACCATACGAAGAACACGTCCACTCCATAACCTAACTCAAAGAAATCATGAAAATACATTTTTTCGGATTCGCAGCTCTTGTAGTTTCAAGCATTCTTTGTAACGGCGATATTACAAAAGAACCTTCTAAAAACTTATTGCTCATAAAGAGTGGCGTTAGAAATTCTGACGTGAAAAGGGTTCGAGACTTATGGAGGTTCGAGGACGTGATCTCGAAAAACCCATTAAAGAGAGGCAAGCGTTATGTAAACAGAAGCGAGACAGACACAGCGTACCGCATCGCTCATTCCGATGACTCTAAAAACAGCAGCTCAGCTTATGTCAATAAGACTGTGGAGCACGCTTTATTGATCGCTGCATTCAAGCGAACATGGCCCATATGGCGCTGGAGAAAGCTTGGATATTTCACTGACGACTACCTGGAGTTGATTAACGACCACTGGCTGCATTTTCCTCCGCCAAGTGAGACAGTGCAGAAGATCCTAGCGGTGCTCTATCTACTGTTTGCTACTGTTGGCTGCTGGGGCAATGTCATCGTTCTCATTATGTATTTAAGGTAAGTAATTACATGCCGTTCATTAAATGTAACTATCTTTACCGCAGGACCTTTTTTCATAGAAATATCTTAAATAAAGCAGTAAAGTTTTGTACAGAAAATCTGAAATCATGTTACCCGAAAGTCATTCATCTTGTTATATATTCTGCGCCCAAAGTAATAAAATCAAGTCTGAAACCCGAAAATATTAATTTTGGGTAGTTTAATCCTCCAGGCATATTCGCTCAGAAACTTTACTAAGTCCTTGAAGTCCTAGGTACCTACCGACGTCTTCTACGAGAGACAGTTTGGGTTGTTACTTAAAGCAAATCGAGGGTTATTTACTTAAAGGAACAATGAATAATTAAGGCTGCCGGAATCACGTAATGGTCCGATAAGCGGATCACTTTCTGAGTATAGGAGTTTAAAGAGCTTTACTAACATTTGAAACAAAATAAATTTAGAAACACAAAGGCTTTAGAGATTTTATCTCATCGATGACATTATATCTGCACTGCAAACGCCATTTACGTTAAATAAGACAAGAATCTCAATTTTCATAAAACTCAGGATAATATTATTTTACTACTGCATTAAAATTTAATCTGAGATGCCTAAGTGGGTCGATAGCACGAGACTTAAAATTAAAAGTAATCTGATGCAGTTGTTGCGGTATCTAATTAATGTATACCTAATCTTACTAATATTATAAATCCGAAAGTTTGTGTGTAAGTATGTAAATGTGTAAGTATGTTTGTCTACACGCTGTAACGGCTGAACTGATTTTTATGAAATTTGGAATATACATAGATTATACCTAGAATTATATATAAAACAATGTGTACCCTTTTGTCGGTTTTAATTTTATTTTTCTTTTTGCTACAAATAAATATATGTCTTTGTCTGATTGAAACATAAGCTACTTTTTAACTCGAAAAACGCGGGCAAACATTCAGGGCACGGCTAGTGTATATACGGAACAATCGACGGTTTTGAGAAGTTTAAGTCACACCGGCTTTAGCTAAATATATCCCAAGTAAAGAGACTCCGACCCCCACGTATAACCATTTAGCTCTAAGATTTGAGCTTTTAGAGCGAATTAATTATTGTCTTTAGATGTCTTCACTACAAAGGAGTGTCAATATACTGTACGTAAATATAAGACATACCTTTATACCTACAATATGTACTATCTGTGTTATTAACTCATTACCATATACACACGTATTCTGTTACATATTTGGCTGATAAGCCATTGTCTAGCGTAAGCATTTATCTTAGTTATTAACCAACATATATTAACTTTTTTCATGCGCATAATAAACATAGTTAATTCACATCACGTTGGCCATTTTTACGATACTTGCGCAACGTTATCTCACCATTCATGAACGGACAGTTAAAGAATAAGTAAATGTAGAGAAAAAAAATATCTTTGATAATTTTTTTACTCTACATTTCCTTATTCTTTAACTGTCCGTTCATTAATGTATTTAATTGTTGTAGGTCTTGTGACCGACAACAATTAAATACACAA
Source organism: Lomographa bimaculata (assembly GCA_948107665.1). Classification (NCBI taxonomy): domain Eukaryota; kingdom Metazoa; phylum Arthropoda; class Insecta; order Lepidoptera; family Geometridae; genus Lomographa; species Lomographa bimaculata. The sequence goes on from OX403592.1 coordinate 8,048,520, forward strand.
TAATGTAAATGTAAGCAAAGCTTTCAAAAACCCAACTTAACCGCTTTATCTTTTAAATGAATTAAATACGCATTATTGAGGATAAATCAAAAAGAGCTTGATCAAATTTAAATGGGACCAAATGTGAAGCACCAGCTTTGAAATAAAAAAAGAATCAAAGAAACTCCTCCTTTTTCTCTCGGTTAAAAATTTGCTAAAAATGAAGTACAGCATTATAAATTATACCTAGTAATGCTCCTCGAGGATTACAATGTTTTTGTAGGAGCTATGTACCAAAAAAAAAAAAAGTAAACTTAAACATAAACCCATTCACACTAAGATGACTTGTGTCGTGGGTGCCGGAAACGTTTACATCACACACACAATCACACTTAGAACCAAAAGCAAATATTTACCTAGGGGAGAAAACTATTGTTTCCTCCGACAATAGCATCCAATACCCGCTGCTTAGAAGACTTACGCGAACCCGTACCCTAAGATAACGAGTAGCTCCAAGGAATTTTTAGTAATAAGACATAACATAATATTTTTACTAAAATTTAATATTTGGGTGGACACGGTGGAAAACGGGCATGCCCTAGCATGCCCGTTTTCTTTTATCGTGCTCGATTCTGGATGGAAACACAAGTTTTCCTCCACAAATGAAATTTGTGTTTTTGGTTCTGGGTGTGATTGTGTATGTGTTGAGAATGTTTTCGGTTGTTGATGTTCCAATTTTTAATCACTTGAGCTCCACAAAGACACACATGAAAGTTATTGACTCTAATTGCCAGATTCGCAAATCACCAAAGTAAAATCATACTTAGCTTTAATGCTCATGTATGTTATAATTACATCGACAAGACCAGTGCTAGTTCATTTTTATAAAAGTTTCCAGTATTTTTTGTCAAGCGTAGGTAGATTTGAAAAATAGGCCACCATTTTTCATGTTCGTATAAAACAAATGGTTTGCAAAACAATGAAATATTTGAGTTGTACCCTTTTAACGACTGTAATCTCTAAGTGAAATCATAAAAGGTACGAAAATATTCAAATCTCTTCAATAAAAGTCCCACACACGGAATGTAGAGAGTGAGTAAGTACTCGCATACTCTAGAAATCTCGGGTGAAACCTGGAGCTATAAATCTAAACTCTTTCGGAGGATGTGCCAAATATAGTTACGTATGTGGAACGATTCATTTGTTATTTATTATATGCATTAAACGTGAATATGAGATAAAAAGTGACCAAAATACTCTGACACACTCTACACCTGTACTCAAATATAATATTAACGATGTAAGAAATAATCATGCGCATCTATGCGCCGGTCGGCTAACCTAACCGCAAGGTCAGCAATAAATATGTACATAGACATAATCATAATCATTTAAATTCTGAAAATGTAGGTTAGTAAGATGGAAATGGCTAGTATAGTACCAGATACATTTTGCCGTGTCACGGCGTGCAAATTATAAACATTTCAATTCTATTAAATTATACAATATTAAATTAATTACAAAAATTTTTATTCTATTAAATAATGTCACAAATAATTATATATTAATTTATATTAAATATTATAAATTATATATAGTCCTTACAATATGAAGCAGTTAAAATTAATATTATTTAGATTTCAAGAATTTCGTTATCGAATAGTAACACTTTTCTAGTTATAATGTTTTTAGTTTCCTTATTAATGTGTAGGTAGGCATTGCTTTAATATCATTAGGAAGGGCGTTGTAAACGTGACCACACATCACGTAACAATTCTTTGAATACATAGATGTTTTAGGAACTTCCACAAAACGACATTGAAGCATATGCGACGTCTGTCACATCCGAAATAGAACTGTAAATACCACTTATGAAATCGTGTAGTGCACAATAAACTCGGCACAAAAGTGCCGTATCCGACTGAGAGTGTCGTCTCTACAGCGAGCGCCACTCAACTATGAGTCGAGTAACATTTTGTCTCGGAAAGCTGCGAGGACGGTTGTGTCTCATTAACTCTGCGGAGGCGCGAAAACTTTCAGCAACCGCGTAAATAATATGTCAAAAGGAATTAAATATATCATTATCGCGTTTTCCACTATTATTTCTTCCGTGAATAATTCTCAGCGAAATGAAAACTATGATATCATAGAAAGTGCCGATAATTCAAGTGTAGTGGTACCCAAGTCAGTGTACATTCCCTTCAAGTGTCGTGAAGAGTTTTTGTGGCATCGGTTGGATCTGAGGCTGTGGAAGAGGCGGAAACGGTTGTCGAATTATCTGTCGGAAAAAAATAAAGAAAAGACTGCTGTGAATCCAGTGGGAGAGCTGAAATCTCACCCGCAGGTTCAAGACGTTATGCTGAATGAGAAGCCAGAAAACTTACTTATCATTGAAAAATTTAAAGAACGCTGGCCGGTAAGACTGTGGCGTAGATACGGCCTATTTACTGATGATTATCTCCTGATGATCAATCCTCATTGGCTGAAGTTTCCTCCCCCTGATCCTCGTGTGCAGTATGCTATGGGGAGTTTCTACGTCATTATGCTGAGCCTTGGCTGCTTTGGAAACATTTTGGTGCTTTTTATGTACTTTAGGTACGTATAATGTAATCCGCCAAATAATGTTACTTTATTTAGGCACCAACGATCAAAACAATTCACGTATAAACAAATCATATTAATACGCCAAAACGCGTAGAAAAGTAGCCGAAACATACAATTGTTTGTTACAAATTGAATTAAAATGTTCAAACATTCTGACGGCTTCCTTTTTTTTTGGTTTCTGCTATTTTTTCAGGGTAACTCATTCATTGGGGGTTGTATGAACTGATCGTTGTATTAATTTATAAATACCTACAGACAAGAGATTATTGTTAGATTATTAGACATAATGAAGCAACATAGTTGCATTATCGTAATGGATGCTCTAGAACATATTATTTTTTAAATATTATTTTATTTGCATTCATACATTTAGTTCTTATGTTTGTATCTTGTACATTTGCCTATTTAAAAATCGCTGGCTGGCCTGTCCACGGCCAAATAAAAAATAAGAAAACTGGTCTAAGAGCACCAAATAACTCAAATACACTACTTGAACTCTAAGCGACCAGAAATAGCAAACCCTAGACTGGTTGACGAGTCGTAAATAACTCACTATTGGCACTCCCAATTCTCATTTCAGTTCGTTTAGGTTCCGATTATGATTTCATGTTTTTTAAACTTAGTGATTATCAATAGAAAACCAACGCTGGTTTTTTTTAAACCGACAATTTGGTCAGTTGGTACCGGTCTGTGGTATAATATAATAATTATTAACATTTTGTTTAGTTTCAATGGTATTGGTGGCAATAAACAGCTCAACCTACATATATACATATATATATATATATATATATATATATATATATATATATATTGGAACTGAGACCATGTCCTTTGTTCTATCAATCAAAATAATTATAATGCAAATCGGGAAAAACTGTTTTTCCTTACTATGTGTGGCCGATCGAAAATTCTCGGAATATTTTTGGTAAACAATTTAACATATTTATGAGAGACCCGTGATTCATTACCCTTCCTCCGAAGATACCAATCAGGCCGACCGTTACAAACAACATTTTTGGTTTATTGGCAAAGGTTTATTGGAAAAGGGCAAACGGCTGTCGGTAATATGGTTACGCAAATATGAGGAAAATGTTCGCAGAAGAGACATGGCTTCACTCCCTAGAGTGCTATACATCTTAGATAATAGGTAACTATTATTTGAAAGCTTCACTTCCTAGACGGAATTGCTACATCTTAGATACTAGGCAACTATTATTTGATGTCGTGTTTCCATCCTTTTCTAATCTAAACTGTATATCTTTCAATAGGAGAATCTCCGTCGTTTGTAACACCTAGTTATTTTCATCACACGTGCGACACGAAAGTAGGTCAATAAGAATCACTCGAATAATGCATTTCCCGCTCTAAATCTAAACGGTGACAATTTAATTTTCTTTATGCATTTTATGCTCAAGAGAGATTACTATTTCGCCCACAGAAGAGGGAAATTTTTTGCGTACAATTTCTTTCTCTTTCTCTTCTGTGGTTACACCCGAGCTCGCTAAGAAAACAATGATGTGAACGAAGATGTTTGCCAATCACAGACAAAAAAAAAACAAGAAAATATAGTATTCTTGGCTAGAACATGTTGTATTATTCGTAGTAAAGAGCCGAGAAAATAAAATGGCGTTGTTGATTCTAAAACTAACTAAACGTTTCTAAAACTCGCGACTTGACTACAATTGGACCATGAATATTTTACTTTACTTTGTCCATTCACAGTCAAAGAGTTAGTTTTTATGAAGTATTAAATAATTTTGAAATATATAACTTGACACTGCTCAAATGCACATAGAATGCGGATCCAAATATAAATCTAAAAAGCATAGTAATAATGATGTAAAGTAGGCAATAAAAATGTAACAAACTTTGTGGCGGCACTGACCTCCCTTACTACCACAATAGAGGTCAGAGTGCGGGCAGCGGGCACGCATTTTTCTATGTGTACCTACATACCCATAGTTTTTGGTTAAACAAATAGTTCACATCATGCAAGCACAGGATGCAAGGAAGTAAGAACGAAGCTTGCAATTAAAACGAAAGACATAATATCTCATTTCATCGTCGTAATAGAAGGCAAATATACTATGGCTCATTTTATTAATTCAAGGAAATAATCACAGAGAAAGTAACCACTCAGTAGAAGTACATAAATGCATCGAGATAGGAAACAAACTTACGGTTTTTAAACATAAATGGCCACCAAAAATTTATGAAAAGAATAAGTATGACTAGGCGGGAAATACTCATTAACGGCGAAAGTCTCTTAGTTATCTAGATTCTAATGTTCACCATTTGTTACACCCTCGAATTATAAGCACTTTCTCTCACTAAGCTCGGTCGTGCGCCTGAATATTTTAGGTGTACAAAATAATTTACAGCAACCGAGCAGCAACCAATTATTCGTCAAAGAACTGTGTTAGACTGTGTGGCGGCAAAGCAATATTTATATTAATGATATAATCGGCAGCTTGTAAAACTGTATTCTGATTGTGACTTCTTCACAAAAGCTTTTGCCTAAATCGATCCGTTAAAAAATAATATTATAATATCATTTTTTATTATTTAATAATTCCTTTATGTAATTTAATTGGCGAATGGGTACCGGTTTACATGTAATGTAATGAAATGCTCCGATCAGGTTTCGGACATAATTATACTAGGTATGTCCTTCTTCTGGGATAAGTTTAAAAGTAATGGCACGCACGTCTTGCTTCAATACGCAATATCTGTCCCGCTTTAATATGCAACACAATGATGTTGTATAACAAAATGTTGTTGTAGAGTATAAGCTAATATACAGTCTAACCATTTCAGCGTGAAAAGTCAACATTCTGTTTAACTCACTCACTCTCTCACTTTTACTATTATAATATTACAGTGACATTCATCACGTCATCAGGTATACAGTCTAACCATTTCAGCATGAAAAAGTCTACATCCTGTTTAACTCATAGACATACACTCTCACTTTTACTATCATAATATCACAGTGAAATTAATCCGTCATTTTTGATTTTGAAAACAGATACATTTTACCCAAGTCTTCTTTAGGTAGAGTTGGTAGCAAATTAATTTCAAAATTATTACCTTAAAGCTTGTGTCACAAAATATATGTTTAGGTCCTTTACTAATATAACTAGGTTTACAACTATCAAATAAAAATAATCTAATTATTATAATAAATTAACGGTAAAATACATTTTAGTAGATATACAAGCATTTAGGAGTCAACCTTGAGTACATACTCTCATAATTATATGTGTACACAAAATGTAGTGTTGACCATTAAAGAGTTCCTTTATCTGAAGCTAATCTTGGCTGTCGATTCAGGTTACTCTAACCATAATAATTGAAACTCAAGCAAAGCTTAAAAAATCCGACTTCACCGCTTATATTTTGGTATTGGCTAGATCGATTTCGATAATATTTATATGGGACCAACTCTAAAGTATAATGTACCAATCATCAAAATCGATTAATAATTGGCGGAGATATCGCGTAACATACATACAAAAAAAATAATACAGTCGAATTGAGCAAACTCCTTTTTTGAAGTCGGTTGAAAATGCATTGTCTTCGGAACTATACCGACACATAAATATTCAACTCCGTACGATAAGAGGTTCTAATTCAGCGTGCGAGATATGACCTAGACAAACAGTCATACATTCATTGGAAGTTAATTAAAAGTAAACATAATTATAACTCAAAATCAAACCTAGGTATATTATTTTAACTTTAAACTGAACCTTCAAGTCAACAGATTTGTAAAAATATTCATTGTATAAAGAGATATTAAGTTTATTAGCGCGAGAGAATGAACAAAGTTGACCGGATAGGGTAAGCTAGGTCAAATTTAACCGTAACCTCAACCGTACTTACACCTTTTAGTTTTGGGTATACAATATTACAAAACGGCTCTATAAAAAACGGGGAAATTGGTGTTGAAGTCAGTCTATTAATTTTACAAACGCACGCGAAGAATGGAAATTATTTCACAAATTTTACAGACAGCTGTCGAGAACAAGGAAAAAATGCGCGAAAGGAAAAAATGGCTTTGTCGATTTTGTATTATTATCCAACCCTTGTGTTTCTTCGAGTGTTAATGAGTAATAATTTAAAAAGTGGACTATGGACGCCTAGTGAGTGCAGTGGGCATGTCACTGCCCTCTGCGTTGTGGGTTCTGGGTTCGATTCCCAGTAGGAGCAAAATTTTCGAATGAATATTTGTGCTTCTGGTTCTAGGTGTGATTATGTATGATGTAAATGTTTCTGGAACCCACGATACAGTTTTTAGAACTTAGTGTGGGCTTTGAGTGTGAATGTGCTTGTTTTTTTGTATCATTAACTGTTAATTTGTGAACGGGCATGAGTGCAGGCAAATATGACAAAGTTGCACAATGAGGAAAATTAGATTTTTTGTAGTTTTAGCCAAAGCAGAATGTCGTTGCTGAATTTTTTTTTATTTTGGTTCCGCAATCTTGTCTGTTTAGCCAGTGTCAAGTTATAAAATATTTTAAGTAAATTTCATAACATACGTCCTAGTCACAGTCAAAGTCAAGTAAAAGAGGCAAAGTCCAGTCATAGTCATGTCATGCCCTAATAGAGTAGTATAAACTTTACTAAAACTTATATTGGTGATTTGGAACATAAGCGAAAATAGCGTTTTACAACTTTGTATGATTTATCAATATTCATGCAGGTTCACTAAGCATTAACAGTTAATAATTTTACTCGAAAAATCACTAGTTTTGAAAAATATTCCAAAATCAAAAACGCCAAATTTTTCACTTTCGCGGCAAAACTCTTGCTTTTGTATTATTCTCTAAAAGTTATGATTCTTCGAGTGATCATGTGTAATAATGGTGGATTATTAACCGATGGGACCATGACTTTTTTTATTTGACTTTGACTGTGACTGGTTTTATAAAGTAAAATTTAAAAAATATTTTTAAGTGACACTGGAATAATATATATTGACTGCGGAGCCAAAATTAAAAATAAAATCCTTCAGCATTTTTTTTGCGACGCTGGCAATAGTTGCAAGCAAATATAGCATGAGTACCAACTCATGGTAGGCATGTCACTAGCAAGGTTTGTAACATCCTATCACGACTTCGACAAAAACTAACGCTCGGGCTATCAGAATGAACCAATCTACAATCGACCATCAACCTTACCCATTAACATTATCTCTACGCTATTCTGACGGTACCGAAATATTATAGCTGTTTCGGTGCAAGAATTGTTGATTACAGTTTATAGCTAAACTAGCCGTAACCCGTGGCTTCGCCCATGTTTATCAAGTTGAAAAGTAGCCTATGCGTTAATGCTAGGTACCTATAAGCTGCTCGTATATACATTCCAAATTTTACCCTAATCCAGCCGTTACAGCGTGAAGAGAAAACAAACACAAACACACTCAATAAAGTTTAAATTATTTTATGGATTCACTAGCTGTGCCCAACCACTTACCCCGCGTAAAGCGATAAAATGTAGGTACATGCTTTGCTTCAGACTATTTCCTTACAAAATTTTATCGAGATTCCGTCCAGCCGTTAAATAGATATCTCGTTTCAAACAATAATATTCATGCGTAAAAGAAGATGTGATCGAGGATGGTGACGAGGCCAAGAATGAGTAGCGATCAAAAATAGATGCCGAATATTATTGTTAGAAATTATAGCAACAGATTTTTCTACTTAAGGGAAAAAACTACGACAATACAACAAAACTATTCCATACAACAAAAAGTAGAATTAAATCCATTGATGGATTTGTTTAATGGATCAGAGTGAAAACTCCATTACTAATTAGTGATAACAAGTACAACACCAGTTCGGCAATTATATTTAATATGGAAGTTTAACTCAGATCCCTAATTAAAAGCTGGAGGTACGGACTAATCTCAATAATGTGCCGTAACGAGCTCATAATTAATCCCTTGATATACCTTTAGAGGCTTTGTGAAGGTGATTATTGTAAATGGGAACATAAATGAGAACATAAAATATAATGCTGACAAGAACTATATACTCACGCACTACTCTAGAGAAAATTGAGGCCAGAAATTAATTAGGTTCAAATAAAGTAATTTAGCTTCAAATAATTAATCTTCAAATTGATAATTAAGTCTCGATGTCTAACGACGATGGAGCACGCTTGCCTAGACGATACCTATTCACTCACAACGAAGACTCTCATATTGTACCTATCGGGAAACACTGACTTAAGCAAGGAGTTCCATTCTTTTGCGGTTCGCACAATAAATGTAAAAGCAAAACGCAATGTCCGCATTTGTGGAATATCTAAATATATATAACTCAAAGGTGACTGACTGACTGACATAGTGATCTATCAACGCACAGCCCAAACCACTGGACGGATCGGGCTGAAATTTTGCATGCAGGTAGATGTTATAACGTAGGCATCCGCTAAGAAAGGATTTTGATTAATTCTACCCTCCAAGGAGAAAAATAGGGGATGAAAGTTTGTATGAAACTTTGTCAATTTTAAAATAATACTTCTTAACGCGAGCGAAGCCGCGGGCAAAAGCTAGTCTACCATATACCGGTGCCAATTAACAATCCACGGAAGGGAACAAAAGTGCCACGCTCATTAATATCAGTCAAGTAATGTGTCCTAAAATGTTACTGGTTAGAGCCTAATTATTTAGTGATAATCTATATATATATATATAAAAGAAAGTCGTGTTAGTTACTCCACTTATAACTCAAGAACGGCTAAACCGATTTATCTGAAAATTGGCAGGGAGGTAGTTTAGAGCCAGGAGAAGGACATAGGATACTTTTTAAGAACGTACATTTCTTTAAATTTTTTTTTTACATTTCGACATGCTTTCCATTTTCTCATACGTCACTCGGATTTGGTAAAGTTGTTTGCCTAGTAAACATAAACATGAAGGTTGTAATAATATAGTCACGTGACATTGTAACGCATGCCGGGTATGGCTTCCTAAATATGCACATTCATTGACTGTTAGGCGGAACGAAGGTCGCCGGGACAGCTAGTTAACTATAAAGGAAGAAGTTACTTGTAAAACTCTTTCCGTACGTTACGATGTAAAACAGATACGATAAATAATAAACATAATTAAACGCTTCATACATTTTAATAACTCCAAAGGAAAACTAGTCGTTCGCGACGAACTGCAGTGATCTCGCGCCTACATTTGCCTAATAGAGAAAAACTTTTAAGGTTAATTGCTTTTAACTTTTGAGGTTATTCGCTTGTATGGTTTAGATACTAGATACTTCTGACAGACGATGGACGGATGGACAGTGTGCTGAACCACACAAGTCAACTTAGATGGCCGTGATATTCTAAGGGATAGCGTGTGTTTACCACCTTCCACCATGCGGTCATCACTTACCGACGTAGGTTAGGATGAAACTCTGCAGCTATGGAATAGACTAATAGACTCCTTTTAACCGACTTCAAAGAAGGAGGTTCTATGTTCGACTATATGTATTGATTAATATGTATTATATGTCAACTTAGAGATCTGGCTTCACTTGATCAACTTGATCAATTATTTATTTCAAAACATAAAGTTTGCTACAAATCGTTCTACCTACGTAGCTCGTATCATATTTCTTTTGTAAATCTTTGCAGTAGTCGTCGTAAAACAAAGGCATTCGATATGGCAAGCAGACACGAAAGTTTTGTAAATGATCAAACTTTCCTGAAACCTTTTTGTTGCGAAACTTATTTATTGTACCTATACAAGGTTGTAGAATCCCTCATGAATCCTTCAGTAGGTCCACGTACCGCACCTTTCCGCAAAAGATAACCTACCTGAAAATATATTATAAATGTGTCAATATATAATATACTAGCTGTCTCGGCGACCTTCGTTCCGCCTAACAGTCAATGAATGTGCATATTTAGGAAGCCATACCCGGCATGCGTTACAATGTCACGTGACTATATTATTACAACCTTCATGTTTATGTTTGCCTAGTACTTTACCAAATCCGAGTGACGTACCTACCTATGAGAAAATGGAAAGCATGTCGAAATGTAAAAAAAAAATTAAAGAAATGTACGTTCTTAAAAAGTATCCTATGTCCTTCACCTGGCTCTAAACTACCTCCCTGCCAATTTTCAGCTAAATCGGTTCAGCCGTTCTTGAGTTATAAGTGGAGTAACTAACACGACTTTCTTTTATATATATAGATTAAAACTAGCTGAACCCGGTGCGTTGCAGTGCCTCGTAAAGAAAAAGTGTTTTAGCTCTTTCACTTTATGGTTGCCTAAAACTGTAATACCATACTAAAAACTTTTTGGGTATTGTTCACACAAAAATACTAAAATCAAGATTAAAAATAGGGGGTGGGGGTAGTAGGGCAAAAAATAATTTGCCAACTATTTTCTCATACCTACCAAAGATCCAAAAAAAATACATTAAAATCGGTTAAGCCGTTTCGGAGGAGATCACAAACACAAACACCGTGACACGACATAATTATATGCTAGATTTATGTCATTAAAGACGAGACGAGCTAGAGCTACGACAACTTATATACCTAATTAGTTCGCTTGTCACCCATATTCAATGTTAAAACTCACTTAGCCTTGTAATTTCACTGGGAACATGTAGGAAACATATTTTCTCATCATAGTGAGGACGGAAGGAAGATTTGACTCGAAGAAGTCTTTGGAACTGACAAAATTCTTTCTAAACCTTGATCTTATTCATCAAGTGCGCAACCCGTAAGATTTCCCTAGCGTACCTAGGTTTCAGAAAATGTTAAACGTAGCGAAACAGATTTAAAATTAAATTAGAAGAAAGTAGAAGTAAGTTTGAAATTCATTAGAAAATTTATCCAGAATCTAAGCAACAACCTACTTTACATTCACGCTTGAAGTTATTTTATTTGATCAGCAAATATATTAAGCTTAAATTAAATTTGTTAGGCAAATATATAAAGGAAAGCTTAATTCAAAGAGTATTTCATTAGAAGGTACATTCAATCATTGTTTATAACAAGAACCTATCTATAGGGATAGGCAACAGTTACACAAATAACTGTTATAAAATTAGAAAGCGTGGGATAAAGGTGAAATGCTCTCCTTTCAGAAGTTTGAACCCCACGAAATCATTTCGATACCAAGCTTAAATTTCAATCAAAAATTTTATAAGAAATTAATAATATAACGGGAAATTATTATAATTTAAACCGGCCCCCACGGATTTTTTTCGGAAATAAAAATCTTATAAGAAATTAATGATATTACGGGAAATTATTATATTTTAAACCGCCACTCACGGATTATTATCGGAAGAAAATTACTTCAACCAGGTTTCGGAAATATACGATGTCCTTCTTTTGGGAACTACGTTTAGGTACAGATTGCGGCGCGTGCGCTGTAATAATGCGTGATTATAATAATTAATAACTCTTGTGATAGTTTTATTTATACTAAGATTACGGGAAATGTGCTAGAGACTCTCAGAGACAGTTTAAACTTTTATAAACCAGTAAAGACGTTCCAAAAAAGTAAATACATTTTTGCCAATAAGAAAACTTGGGAAATGATCTTTAATTATATATATCTTTTTGTCAGAAAGATTTTGGCAAGTTTAGAACTCGATGCTGGTTTGAAATATTGCAGGTTAGACAAGCTATCTTACTTATTAAAACACTGCAAGGCCCAGACGTGTCACATAGTTACAATAATTCGTGGTCTCCTACGAATGCCCAGTGTTGTGCGGTTTGTAAATGTTAAGAACATACAATCATATCTCCTATCTCGATGGACAAAGGCATATGTAAAATGTCTTCGCAATTTGTAGACGTAGCCAAAAGAAATCTAAATCAGTTCAATAAATAGGCATGGACAATTCGTAAAGCGAACTCAGTCCTCTAATTAAAAGCCGGAGGAACTGACTAATCTCAATAATGTGTAGTCGATAATGTGTGTAACGAGCGCATTATGAAGCCATTAATATTCAACATTGGCTTATACAGGTGAACAAATTTGTTCCTCGTAATATTATGAATTTAAAAGATTGTGAGTGTGTAAATTTAGAAGCGATACTTAATACCACAATTAAAGACTCAGTCTCCGATCGGATGGCAATGGTTTCGAGTTCTAATATGAGCTTGAGCTTTCATTGTGATAAAATTCATTGTGATAAAATCCATAGGTGATAAAATCCATGGTGGTAGAGCAAATTACTCTATAATCTCACGCTCGTCTGCTCAGCTACTACGTACTTACTGTACCAACCAAAAAGAAAATTCTGACACTGAACGCCGTGAATGGCCGTGATATTCTAAGGGATAGCGTGTGTTTACCACCTTCCACCATGCGGTCATCACTTACCGACGTAGGTTAGGATGAAACTCTGCAGCTATGGAATAGACTAATAGACTCCTTTTAACCGACTTCAAAGAAGGAGGTTCTATGTTCGACTATATGTATTTTATTTATGTTTGTTCACCGATTTCTCCCCCATTTGTGGACCGATTCTCAAAATTCTTTTTTTGTTTGGTAGATTATACTTCAGAGGTGGTTCCATATAAATTTTATCGAAATCAATCAAGCCAAAACCAAAGTATAAGCGGTGAAGTCGGTTTTTTCAAGCTTTTCTTACGTTTAAATTATTATATTGATAAATCAGTTAGCTGTAGTCGCGATACACGGCAATAAATACTCGATAGAATACCTACAAACCATTATTTTCTAAAGACCATTGTTTTAAATAATGCTCTTTATAGAAAATGAGGTCAAGAAATGATAAAAGGAAGCTGTTTCTATTGTTAACAAAAAGACGTAGTCAATTTCAAAGAATCTATTGAATTGTTAATTGCAGGTATGACTAAAATGCGCGTTAACAAGATAAAGGTACCTACTTACTTAACCATGGAAGTCATTAAACGACTTCTCTCTGTGACCATAGACTACTAAAGTCCTACTAATAGTCCACGATTGTAGGAGTTAAAACTGATGTATCTCATCTCATCTATTATTATTCACCTTGCTAATTATTAATGCTACATAAATTTTAATACCTATCCCTATTTGTGAGAGAAACTTTTTGATTTCAAATCAAAACTTTCTCTCACGACGATGTTACAAATTGCTCCTTATCTAGGAACGCCGCATATTCCCTTTGTGAATTTCACAGTAAAACAGAAGCCATTCGACACGGCGGCGAACAGACACAGAAGTTTGGTAGGTAACGATGACAGAACTTTCTTGAAAACTTTTTGCTACGAAACTTATTTATTGTATTTGGATTTCTAGGAATTTCTTAAGAATCCTCCATTATGACCACCTTTCTTGCGAAAAAGAAAGCCTACCTGAATAATTGGATAAATACTTTCTGAGAAGTGTAAGTCGTATCTAAAAATGACTATTATTATTTTCTTTATCATTGGTATGTACTTAGGGACCTAAAAAAATCACATGTAACCTCGTCTGTGAAACCTTTATGTGCGTGTTTCGTGCTGCATACTGTCACATAATAGGTACTTATTATTTACTAGTGCAGGACGACGATTCTCGGGCCTTGAATTATTTGTATTATTTTTTCTTATTCTACGATTTATGTGTGACAAAGGAAATTGAAGTAATGCTTTACAATTTTACTCTAAAGTTTCTTTCAATAATACATTGGATCTAGAGGCTTCGCACCAGAAAGTACGCATTTTGTACGAACTGATCGGCGTATACATGGACGCGGGCACCGTTTTCTTTTATTTTTTATTCAAGATAGGCAAATTTTTGACCACCATCTCACCTGATGGTAAGCGACGATGTGGTCGACGATGGAGCAAGCTTGTACGGGAAGCGACCTCGCCCGAGTCCTCGCACGCCATCTGTTTGAGCCAGATGCGTCCTGAGTGACAAAGCCATAACTAAGCATTTTCTTTTAAAGCCTAATTCATAGAAGTGCGCAACTCGTAATATCTCTAAACCTTTAAAATAAAATTTGAAATGTACCGATTTGGATATAGTCAACGAAGTATGAAATTGATTTGATGAATATATCCCGAATTTGAGTAATAACCTACTTTATATTCACGCCCGGGCTCATTTTATTTGACCAGCAAATAGGTTAGGAAAACTTTGGGAGATGAATAATGGTTTTACTTCAAAGAATATTTGTAGGTAATAATTGAAAATCCACCTTTTAATATTTGATAAGAGTATATATCTCGCTAGGATACTTTTCCCCTTGTAATAACGTCATTACAATATATTTATAGTTTACCTTGCAATACTTACATAATCACTTTAATCAATATTAAATTAAACATAAACCTAATTAAAACTAACCAAAAATAATTATAACTACTTTGATATATGTACAAAACTTAATATAATAGACCACTGCCAATTGTCAAAGTACACAAAATGCTGGCAGCATTGCCACATATATATATATATAGTTGAGTTTTGCCGCGAAGGTGAAAAAATGGCGTTGTTGATTTTGTGTAATTTTCCAAAACCTGTGATTCTTCGAATGTTAATGTGTAATAATGGTGGATTATTAACCGTTAATAGTACTTAGTAAATGTGCATAAGTGTAGGCAAGTCTTACAAAGTTGAAAAACGTGATTTTCGCCTTCGCTCCAAAACTCCAATAAAAGTTCTAGTAAAGTTTCTACCACTTTACTAGGGCATGACTTGACTATGACTGTGACTTGTGACTAAGACTTTTATTATGAAGAATAGAAATTGTTAATATTTGTTTAATATTTCGACTGAAGGACTATGCATCCAAGGTCATGAAATAATTAAATATATATATATATAGTAACAGACATTACAATACACCTAAAACACACGCGCCTACATTTTTTTGCCTAGTAAAAAAAACTTTTGAGGTTAATTACTTTTACCATTTCTTCATAATAATAATAATCTGATTTCTGTATTTGTTATTTAATTTGATGATAGAAATACCTTTTATACTAGTCGTTCGCGCCGAACTGAGATCTCGCTCCTACATTTTGCCTCATAGAGAAAACCTTTTGAGGTTACTTGCTTATAACTTTTTTTCTATATAATAATTGTTCGATTTCTGTATTTATTGTTCAAGTACAGGATATAACGGATATTCTACGTAAGTTTCAACGTTCAGGGTGAAGCTGTTTTTGAGATAGACTCCGGGACAAAATAGGTCTGAAAACAGTTACTTTCGTGACCTACCAAATCGTTTTATTCAAACATAGTTTTTTTTTAAACCGGTATCTTACTCTACTTATTAATCCCTTTTCAAAGATACCCCACAAGGGTACCTAGATGGAAAAAAAAACATTTTGCTCCCCACTTACGTGTATGGGAGCATTAAAATTTTTGTTTATATAATTTTAAATGTCATTTCTGGCTTTGGGCCGTAGTTTTACATATTCTATGAGAGTTTGAAGTCATTCGCTCATATGGTATAGACGCTAGATGCCTCTGACAGACGGACGGACGGACGGATGGACAAAGTGCTGAACGACCCAAGTCAACATAGATATCAAGCTTCGCTCGATCAATCAAACAACTTTAACAAAGGGAGGAGGTTCTCAATTCGTCTTTATTTTTTTTATGTCACCTCAGAAGTTTTTTCTAGGTGAACCGATTTGATGATTATTTTTTTGTTTGAAATCTGGTGTTTTCCATGTGGTTCCATTTAAATTTGTTCAAGACCTGATCAGTACTTTTTGAGTTATCCTCAATAATGCGTTTTTAATTCATTTAATCTGATCAAGGGTTTTTGAAGATAAAGTGGTGAAATTTGTTGTTTAAAGCTTAGCTTGCGTTTAAATTATTTCATTATTTTACTACGTACTATAGTCCTACTAATATTATAAGTCCGAAATTTTGTGTGTAAGTGTGCAAGTGTGTGTGTAAGTATGTTTGTTACCTCTTCACGCTTTAACGGCTAAACGGATTTGGATGAAATTCGGAATGTACATAGATTATACCTAGGATTAACACATAGGCTACTTTTTAACTTGATAATAGCGGGCGAAGCCGGCACGGTTAGTATATAATATTATTTTAGATCTCACACCACTAACAAACTTGTTCTACCTGTAAACGTCGATGACAAATAGATATTTGGCAAGATTAAGGAAAATGGTAATGATGTTTTTCTCTCATATACCTACCCATATTTATTTGAATGTTGTGTTCCGAAAATAGAGCGTTCTTAATTTGGAAGATTGCTCAAGGCGATGTACCTATACACATATAAAGTATAAAACAAATAATGGGAACGCTACCCACTGGTAGTGGGCTTGAGCACTTGAGTCACCTATATATAGGCTCGGTGTCTAGCCAACTGGCCCGTAGATAGTTCTAAAAAAAAAGAAAAAAAAGAAATAATACAATGTTCTATATTGATAAAAACTATTATTATTTAAGGGGTCTAGGTATATGTCAATGCAACGAGCACTCTTTATTATTGCTTATGCGTGATAATTAAATAATATATAACAGACAGTATTATTGACAGTTTAATCTGGGAGTCTTCAAGTCTTTTTTTTATTTTTTTTAATTCTAGATAGGCAAACGTTTGACCGCCATCTCACCTGATGGAAAGTGACGATGCTGTCGACGATGGAGCACGTTTGCCTAGAAGATGCCTATTCACTCGTGACTTAAAGACTCCCATATTGTATTTATCAGGAAACACAGACTCGGGCAAGGAATTCTACTCCTTTGCAGTCCGCATAATGAATGTCTAGAGTGAATAGGTATCTTCTAGGTAGGCATGCTTCATCTTCGGCGGCATAGTCACTTTCCATCAGGTGAGATAGCGGCCAAATGCTTGCCTATCTGTCATTTGACTATTATCACACATGATGGCCGGCTTGCCTAGAAGTTCGGAGACCAAAGACGCGGACAAGAGTTCCTTTCCTGTAGAAGCGAAATGCTAGAACAAACTGGAGTTATGTCAACCATATATGGGTGGCGTTTGACAGTTTGTATTGGTGTTAGTTATTAATCTTAGATTTTTTATGATTGTATTCAAATACCGTAAAAATGTTCCTGTAATCATTTATTTTGTTCGTAATAATTTATTTTATATAAAATAAGCATACAAATACCGTCCTCTATTAAATTGACGTATTATGTATAAAATAACTTTCTAATTGTTCTTATATAAAAATACGACATAAAATGGTTTTGGACCGTAAAACTGTTGTAAAGTGTTGCTCGTTATTTGATATTTACTTACCTTTACTTTTAAATTTTAAGAAGGAGTCCATTCTCAGATCACCCCCTTAACACAATAACCTTGTGGAAACGTTGCGTGATGGTGATGTGGGGATGGACATTTACTATAATAATGATAATTTAACGCAAGCAAAGCTTAAAAAACCGACTTTACCGCTTTATCTTCGGAACTTTGATCAGATTAAATGTACTAAACACGCATTATTGACGATATTTCAAGAACTACTGATCGGATCTTGATCAAATTTAAATGGGACCAATTAGAAAGCAACATCTTTCAAACAAAAAAAGTTCAAAATCGGTTTTCGTGGAAAAAAGGTATGAGGCAAAAAAAAAAAGAGTCGAATTGAGTACCTCCTCCTTTTTTGTGAAGTCGGTAGACAAAACGAAGATTTAATGTCGTATTGAAGTTCCACATAGTGTTAATCTTGTAATACATATTATTAACCTGTAGTACTTATAATCTCAGACTAATTTTTCATCAGTCATGCTCGGGAAATAGACAATGATTTATTTTTCTTACTAGAGCTAGAGCGTGTGATTAATGAATCTCACACGCGCTAGCAATAGTTATGTAGGGCGTCTGTTGCGGTATCTATGTATTTAAATCACCAAAATGTTCTCAATAAAGTGCCAATTAGAACATCTATTGATATTTACAAGAAAAAAAATTAGGCAATAGAATAATGAATTAATTACGGGCCAATTGCCTATATATATTTCCTAAAACTATATACAGCAAATAACTAAGTTACCTACAAGACATCGAGCTTATACCAGTACCAGTGGGTAGCGTTCCCATCATGCTGGCGCCATTGCCTCTTTGAATTGCAATTCTATTACGTTGAGTGCCAGGATTTTGATCACATGTCGCCTCAACCAGACGCTCTGATAGATTTTTGAAAATAGAATGAGCTCCAGGTCCGCACGGACCCAGTGTCTCAACACCAAACGGCTCAAATATGTAACCACTGCCGACACAATCTATTGATTACGTCTAACCTATGTGAAGCTAGCAAACAAGTTGGGTAGAATGCCGGTTTTGTAATATCAAAAGATTGTACTGGAAGTGAACCCGTTTGTACTGTTTTCGGAATTGGTGTATCCATCACCTAAATAATACATTATTAAAAAGTATTATTCTCAACTAAAACGTAATATAAATGTCGATGAAGTATAACTTTGTAATAAACTCATAGGAACTCTTTGTTAAACAATCAAGTTATCTCATTAGAGGCGCGATACCGACGCGGTAAATCCGACTTTGAGCACGGCTCATGAAAGTAGAGAGTGAACGAGTTGCCGACTTTTAGAACTTCCGCCAATATATCTTCGTATATCTGCACAATCTCGTTTGTTAAGTACTGCGGTATGTGGCCGAGATATAAATCAAATGCTTTCCTTTAATTAAATGAGATTTATGCTCTCAAGGAAATAATAATTCTCTGTCACATTGAAACTATTTCATTTACAACTGTAATGTTATTTATCGCTCTGAGTACAGAATGGACCTAAAGTAGGTTATAAACTGCAGTCGGGAATATCTGTCCAACAGCACAATGAATTTTAGTGGCTGTAACTCGGCATTTGTGTCAACTTCTTACATAGGCACACAGTATATTAATAATTTTTACGCAGTCAGCAATTTTAAAACCAAAGACTGACACTCTCCGCCACTATTTCGAGAACTATCTTTCATCAGATCTGGTAAACTTTTTGGTAGGTATCCACTATTTTGAGAACTATCTTTCATCAGATCTGGACTATCTTTCATTTTTTTGGTAGGAAACAGAACATGGAATGATCCTTCTCTGTGGTACACGCGGTGGCGACAATAGATACACGTGTCAGAACCCTTTAAAAATACTCATTGAAACTGAATCACATAATATTATGTGTGTGTGTCCAAAATATATTAAAAATATATTTGGGCTTAGCTTGATAGGGTCTAGAACTCTAAACATTAGATTTACAATCAAGTTTTTTCTCTGATCAACGCGAGTCGTGTGGCATAGCATGTTCAGAATACAAAGACTATAGAATAAACGTAAACGCTTACACACTCACGGCCCCACACTAAGTTCAACGACATGTGTCGTGGGTGCCGGAAACATTCACATCACAGACACAATCACAACCAGAACCAGAAACACAAATTTTCCTTGGGGAGAAAACTTGTGTTCCCGCCGGGAATTGAACCCGATACCCCTGCTTAGAAAGCAAACGCTCACCCAACTTAGCCAACGGGTATAAGTTGGCAGAATTAATAGGTATATTATTCAAAACCGGGAGGCCTTATGTTCGCACTAGTTCTTCTATAATTTATATACTATACAATGCTTTTAGCTATTTTCCCTTATTTGCATATTGTATTAAGCCTTTGTTGTTATTCAAATCTCATTAGTTTAATGGAACTCGTTATTTATGTAAGTGATTACGGTGAATTTTCCTTAACATCTCATTCTTTAT
The DNA here is from genome assembly GCA_948107665.1 of Lomographa bimaculata. Taxonomy (NCBI): domain Eukaryota; kingdom Metazoa; phylum Arthropoda; class Insecta; order Lepidoptera; family Geometridae; genus Lomographa; species Lomographa bimaculata. The sequence goes on from OX403592.1 coordinate 8,068,788, forward strand.
ACAGGAAGGAAAATACAAATATTATCATCGTTATTCGTTTATATAACATTACCTTATCATTATCATTTTTCTATTTGATATCTTGCTATGAAAATATTATTAAGAGAACAGATATGCATGTCTTTTGGCTGACAGTAATTGCAGACTTGGTAATGTCCCTCCTTGCTGCTTACAATATTTGTATTGAAACCTTTGAATAACAAGGTCCCGCGTGGAATTGCAATCCGCTACTCTCTCTCCAAAACTTAAAGTTATAATAAACCTAATAATTACACTGACAACTTAACTCTTTTAACTAAAACGAGCTAAGAATTGCAGTACTGCTGCTAAGCGGCTGATGTAGGTATACATCAGACGCTTAGCAGCAGTACCCCAAGAGGTGGTAACGCGGACTCACGAGTACAACCTCTCAGGCCTTGTGGTCCTTGGTGTGCTTATATATAATTGTATGTAATACAATTTCTCTCAACCCGGGGAGACAAATAAAACCTTTTACCTTCGCACCTGGGGACACGGCTTATAGGAAATCTATATCGGTTAGAACATAGAACCGGGTACGTGTGCAGAACTGTACTGTCGCAACAGTTTGTTTTTATAGTACATGTTAAAATATTTTTACACGTGTATAAGCTCATATGCAAAACTGTACTATTAAGTAAAATGTGAAGAAAACATCTCGTTATTGTTGTTGTAAAATTTTGGCAATGCGGGACTCCAGAGGCAGACTCGCTAGAAAGGTTTTAAGTATTCTTTCTGCTTTTAATTTGCTTCAATAAATAAACGGTTATGTTATTTATCATTATCCGATACCTATACAAATAAGATAATCGTTTTAGCTGGCTCATTTCAATAGACATTACTTAGTAATGAGCTAACATGTAATGTGATAATCTTCAGAGATGAGAACTAACCATTGTCAAACAACTAGGTAGTAGGTCAATTAGTCTCTTATAATTAAGTAAGTAGGTACTTACAAATGTTTATTTTTTGTGTAGATTCTAAAGTGTTTATTAACGAAATTGTTATGGTTACGTATAACTTTTAATTTTGCAACCGTAGCTGCGATTTTACGCACAGTTATAAGTATGCCATGACTGAAGTACTGACCGAGTAACCACGGCTACGCACACTGATATATGATGCCCTGTGCGAGTCTATATGTACCTATGTAATAAGTATATATATACCTAGACACTTTTTTATCCTTGTATAGTAATTCTAGCGTGGTTACCATCAGATAAGATAGTTGTCAAGCGCTGGCCTATCAATAAATAAACTTTACGTAAATGAATGTCCCACCCAAATCGGATTGACGAAGTGGGTTAGAAAATAGCACCGCAATAAAAGAGAATTGTTTTTATTTTGCGAATTTCGTCAGTTGTTAGGCACACGTCGTTAGCTCTTCAAGGACTCTTCTTCAGCGATCTGTATCCCTTTGTAATCATTCGTTCCCGTACAACGGGCATATTATTTACGACCCGTACATTTTCCTCACATGTATGTACCGACGAAAATCACGCTAAGCGAAATTCACGTACTAATGGCATTTATCAAAAATATAATCACAATTACTCTATACCTAAACCTATGGTGTAAGAAAAAAGTAATAGCTATGGGTGGGTAAAGCATAATTGTGACCATGTCTTGATAGATCCTAATTGTATTTGAATTTCACTTACGTCATCGATCTTAATTAATATGATGTTAAAAACACAAGCACATTTTGAACTATTAAATTGAAACTAAAACGGGAATTAGCGTAAGTTACGCATTGTCGAAACTTCTTTTCATGGTACTCTGGGCAGTATCAACAAAGAGAGTAGGGACACTAAGTTTCGCCTGCCGGAGTAGAATGGTTTCATCAAGCAGCAGTGATGAAGATGGCTCCTCGGAGCAGGATCTTGCTATACAGTGTATAGCGTCTCACCCCCACCACTACAACCACCGCCGCCATCCTCCCGCGTTCTTCGTGCTGCAGCTCGCAGTGCATGGTGGACGCGACGGCGAGCGCTCCGCACTCATCCTGAAGAAGGCTTCCGAATGAAGCTGAACCAATTGTCGATCTAGACATCGACAACGCGTAAGTCACGCTAATTCCGTTTTAATTGAATAATATGACGATATAAAAAACAGAAATATGAATAGATTTTTTCTTAAGCTATGGTATCACAGTCGGTACTCGTGATGCAGAATAAATAATAGTACGGGGAAATTCTTAAACAAAATGATGTAGGTACGTACTTACTTGTTCACCTTTACAGTTGTGGCAGAACTTTAAGCTATCTATCTCCCCCAAATATCGCAATTATTGAAATGTTTAAAAAAAAAAAATCACAGTTTTGTCAGTAAATCATTTAACTGTGTGTTATTTGCATCATTTTCATAATTTCAGTTACATTTCAGCGTGATAACATACATTTCTATATAATACGATAATTTAAACTGCAATCATACAAACCATCACAATTATTTCTGATATCTTTAGACAACTTAATGAAGACTCCATAGACGACTAAATAGCATGTCTCTCAGGAGGGCGATAAACGAAAACAAGCGAAAATTAACAAGATAGAACTGTTTTAAAACAAGGTTGTCGCACCAGAAAGGTCGGAGATAACAAAAACAAAGTTAATTGTCTGCAAGTCCCTAAGGAGTTAAATCAATATCTTTGACAAGGGTCATTCTATTAAAAGAAAATAGAGTTGACATAGAAAGTTTATCAACACCGTCTGCTCCTGTGAAATTGCCTAATGTCAAAATTCTACATTCATTCCAAACTTATCTTGAGCTCTATTATATCCGGCATCTTCGACAACAAAATATTTTACATGTTCTAGAATGCTTTACAAAAATTTGACGAGTACGAACCATTATGCTGACTCAATGCCGGCTATTTCGATATTACATTTTTTCAGAACTGTTACATTGCGTGTTGTTGTGTTGACTTTTTGAAATTTAAGTACGTTCTGTGTAATAATATCTTGATTAATGCCGTTTAATTTGTTCGTTCGATTTGATATTTAAAAAATAACGTCTACTCAAACTTCCTACCTGCCAAATTCAGCTAATAATATAAGTAACTATTATATTATGTTCTATTATATAATCTAATACATACATACATACTCTACATATCTATTATATAATGTTTTTGACTAGATACTAATGTTGATGATAAAATCTGGAAGAAATCAAAAAAATCATATCAGTTTCTAGCTTTTTTTTGAAAAGTATAATTTTCATACGAAATCTGTATGAAATTTCTAGCACTGCAATAGAACTGAGTTAGACCCAGCATAAATGTATAAATGCTACATTGAAAACTGTTAGACATTAACACAAAACGGCATTTTTGACATAAATACAAATATAATTGCTATATACGCTCACGCTCCTTTTTCAATCGACTTCCAAAAAGAAGGTTAAGAATTCGACTGTTTATTTTTTGTTTGTATGTTACGCGATATCTCCGCCAATTATGAATCGATTTTGAGGGTTTTTTTGGTAGAGTATACTTCAGAGTGGTCCTATATAAATTTTATCGAAATCGGTCAAGTGAAAACCGAAATATAAGCGATGAAGTCGGTTTTTTAAGCTTTGCTTGCGTTTCAATTATGTGTAGGTAGTATTAACTCTTATGAGAGATATCTAAAGACGTGCGGCTCACTTCACTTGAACATTTTATTTGCTTCCTTTTTTTCAGTAGTGGTTTTTAAACACAATATTAGCAAGGGTAAAAATAAATCCAGCTCATTTTACCCAAGTTTTACATCATTTTTCCCCTAAAACATCTACACTATCTTCTTGTTATTTCATGTACTTATATTAATTCAATAGTTATTTATTGAATGCTCACTACTAAAATCTGAGTGGATAATGATTATTTCACTTGTAAGGCAATGTGTCAAATTATTTACATTCTGGAAATCCCTACTTTGCAACTTTAAAACCGGAGTCAAAAAAAAACTATAAATCCTCGCTCTAAATCTTATTCTCATTATAGATTCACATATGAGTGAAAATTTGAATGCTGAATGCATCGCGTCACACTTTTCCTCTAGAAAGCGCAACTACATGAGATGCGCTGCCCGCAAATTTCTGATGGTATAAGGGTAATACGGATGCTTATATAGGGCAGATAATTGGCAAGGCATTTGTTTAAATTATTTTCTATAAGTATAATTATGTCGTTACAAAAAATTTAAAAAGAGCTAAGCACTATGCAAAAACCAATGGTGTTCTGAACAAAAAAACATGAAGTACCTACGTAATTCATATTTCATATAAATGTGTAGGAAATATTATTATTGCGCGAGTTTTATTTTACAAAAGCCTTTTATATTTCTGTATGATCTTCTTCAATACGTCGTCAATTGGAGTGTTGCTATCTTCCAGCTTCTTTATGAAAATCTTGATGCGGTTCGAAATTTTGCTTATAACTCCTTTGTCGATGGCGTCGGCATGTTTCAGGAAATTTTTGACTAGTTGTCTAACCATTGAACATTTGAATGGGCCGAGATCCGAGTTGTCACAGTCCAGATTTTTAATCCACTCTATGACTTCCCGTTCTAGAACAAAAAAAATGTTAAAAGCATCTGTTGACTTTTGTTTTTATAGCATGAGGTTTTGCACAGCATGAGGCATGCTATGCAGAATCAAAGCAGTAAATTTGAGAAGTAAAAATATCGCCTATGAATAAATATCGCTACGGGCTCAATCCCCGCTTCAATCGATCTTTCTAAATTTAATACTTTCATTCGTCTTTACAAATTAAACAATATTTGTTTTGTATGTTTCTTAGAGTTGCTGGTATTAATATGTAGGGCTAAATATCTAGGACAACACTGTGTATTTCGCAATAAGTAATATGCATCAGATTGAAATTTTGAGTCAATTGTGTTCATTATATCATTATAGCATATAAATGACTAACAATAATATTTTCCTAGAAGTTCACAAAAATATACATAATTTAATATAGAAAAGATAGATAGATAGAATATAGATGAGAAGATAATCCAAATTAAAATAAAACAAACTTACTAGCTATTTCTATCTCTTCTTCATCAGACGGAGACTTCGTATCGACAATAGTCGTCATTTCAGTATCAGTATCCACATCAACAAATCCAGCAGCAAAATTTGTCGCATTAGGGTTACTCCCAGACTCTTCAGCAGCCATAGCCACAAAGCCCTTTTCCTGATCTCCGTCGGATAGCATCTCTTCAATTACTTCGAAATGCGACTCATATCTCTCCGTCGAAACATTGTTGCTTTCACTGTCTATAACATCTTCTGAATAAACGAGAGCACAAACTGATAATAACGTTATACATTTTCGTAGCAACATTTTGGCGTCTGATATTAAAATATCAGATGTGCTCTTTGTCGTGGGCTAAAGTATAACTGGGGGAAATTGGAACATTTTAGGCAGTTCCGAGATAAAGTGTACCATTTAAAGCCACCTGTGTAAATAGTTTGTTGTTTCAGCAGCGTGCGTAGTTATATAGGTACCTAGATATAATTCACAGTCATTGTCTTCTATAATATAAACATCATTACTTACGTGCCAGGTTTTATACCTGTCCCGAAATAAATATCACATAAATTATAACATAATATTTCTTGTTTAAGATATATTATGTGGTATCTAAATTTGTCTCTAAATCTGACAACAGCTGCACCGATTTTCACCAACCATATATAAGAACACTCTCCATCAAGTCAGCTTTCTAATAATAAAAAGCCGCATCCAAAGCTACGGCGCCAAAGACAGACAGACACAAATAGCGGTCAAACAGCGGTATAACACCCCTCGTTTTGCTTCGGTGATCAAAAATAAATAACGACATCACCCATCTCCAGAAGCTTTTATTCCGATTTTGCTTAAACATGCATGAGACCAATTAGACCACCCCTTTAAACAAAAAAAAAAATATATAGAAATAGAAAAGTATCTTTACTTCCCGCTCGTTTTTAACAAACTCCAAAAAATATGAGATTCTCTATTCTTATGATACCTCATATCATAATATTTTTTAATAATGTTATATAATAATGTTTTGTCTGAAGGGGTTGTCTAGTTGGTCCCATGAATGTAACAACAAGAATGTTGTAGCCACCTTTGATATATTTCTGATGATACAGCAACAGTATGGATCCAAGATTCTCTGCTACTTTTGGCAGCCTCAGTGGATAATGAAAGGCTCCATGATCTAGCTGAACGCCACTGGTGCCCTTCTTTTTAACTCTTTTACGTTCCTTTATAGCTCTTCGCGGAAACCCTGACATTTTTACCTCCGTACCGTCACAACCGCGAGAATGCTGTTAAAGGCCATCTTCAACATCCCCGCGGCGCCACAACAGTAGAAGACTACACCCCACTGCTGTCCTTCTCGGGCAAGTTTGAGTGATGGTTCGAGCCCCAACTCGAAACCCCACGTACCCAAACGACCCCTTTTAGAAGCCTCTTATGACAGGCAGTGGATACCGTAGCAATATTCTGATGCCCTGACTACTGGACTATACAGGAATATACAGGAGTATACTATAGTGTACCTATGAGTAACTGATAACTACTATATACAATATTTATATTTTTATTCCAGATGCCGCACACTTCGCACTCCCGGTAACATTCTGGTCGCAAACCTTGCATTGAGTGATTTTCTCATGCTTGCCAAGACCCCCGTCTTTGTCTTCAACTCGTTCAACCTAGGACCGGCTTTGGGGAAAACAGGTAAGCACACTATATCTTCGTCTATACTTATCTCATTTATACGTCTTATACCGTCTGTGTAATTTGTACCATGAACCCTTATCTAAATGTTATTGACGGGATAAAGTTTGCGTATTTTCCTCCCTTTCGGTGTCGTCTGCAGACCCTTCACACATTATGAGCCCGAAGTTATAGAATTGGGCGTAGAGATGGGTTCGGTATCTAGGTATTATTTATCTATATAATCTATAATATAAAAATGAATCGCAAAATGTGTTGGTAAGCGCATAACTCAACAACGCCTGGACCAATTTGGCCAAATCTTTTTTTTAAAAAAATGAATCGCAAAATGTGTTGGTAAGCGCATAACTCAACAACGCCTGGACCAATTTGGCCAAATCTTTTTTTTAAATGTTCGTTGAAGTTCAAGGATGGTTTTTACGGCGAGAAAAATTAGAATTATTGCTGGAAAAACCCTAAAAATAGCCCTTTTCTTTTTCCCATACAAATGCACCCGGGCGAAGCCGGGGCGGATCGCTAGTAATATATAAAAATCAATGCCACTTTCCGTTGTTATTTTATAACTCAAGAACGGGCTCTCCTATCCAAACCAAATGTTTAGGCTTTGTTCGGACTATTAAGTAGATGGTTTATGTGAAGTTTGCACAAAATCGGTCGAGCGGTTCTTCATTTATCACACCCGGGCGAAGCCGGGGCGGATCGCTAGTATATTATATAAGTAGATAGGTATAGAAATTTTAACAATAATTATTTAGGTATATAGGTAAACTTGTTATAAAAAGATATGTAGGTATAATAAGGAAGTATCCGCTACATATTTATTTATTTATTAGCATACGAAACAGAATATAATCACAACATATCTGAAACTTAATAGCTAGTAGGTAGTGATCAAAATATATTCCAAAACATGTATGCCTAATTGCATCTTAGTAAGAATACTAAATCACTAAAAAGCGCTTTCGAGAGCTTAAATTGAAAATGATAATCTGAAATATGTTTAATAGATTAAATAAGTATGGAATGTAATTTTTTTGAATTATTACATGAAGAATTGATTTAATGTGACCAAGGGAACTAAATATTTATAATAATAAAATATAAAATTTAATAATTCATATCATATACCTTCAATTTGTTATGATGATTTGTTTAAATAATGTAATATTTGATATATGATTTTAGTTTTAATTTACAGTAGAAATATCAAATTGAATAACAATTGAATATTGATATATACCTTTGACGTTTCAGGTTGCGTGATATACGGCTTCGTCGGTGGTTTGACGGGCACCACCTCAATCGCGACTCTATCTGCCATTGCGCTGGACCGCTACTGGGCCGTGGTCCGACCACTGGAGCCCCTTCGCACCCTGACGGCGATAAGAGCCCGCCTGATGGCGATCGGAGCCTGGCTCTACGCCGGCACATTCTCCGTGATCCCCGCTCTAGACATGGGGTATGGTCATTACGTTCCCGAGGGATACCTCACCAGCTGCAGCTTCGACTACCTCACTGAAGAACTCTCACCGCGCTGCTTCATATTTGTATACTTCTGCGCAGCCTGGCTCGCACCCTTCTGCACCATTTCTTTCTGCTATGTGAGCATCTTTCGTGTCGTCGCTTGCAACAGGAACATCACGACCGCCAACCAGGAACAACGACTCTCATCCAGACACCAAAAGGAGCGAACTAAACGCAAAGCAGAAATCAAACTAGCCTTTCTAGTCATGGCTGTCATAGCCCTATTCTTCGTGTCGTGGACGCCGTACGCTGCGGTCGCTCTGCTTGGCATTTTCGGGAAAAAAGAAGTAATAACGCCAATATCGTCGATGATACCGGCGTTGTTCTGCAAGACAGCCGCGTGTATAAATCCCTTTATTTACATAATCACGCATCCGACATTCCGCAAAGAGTTCAAGAAGCTCATGTGTAGAGGAAAATCTAAGCGAATAAACGGAACTATGAAGACGATAGGTTACACGACAGATGCTACTAGGATGCAAAATCACAGGCCGAGTAAAGTTAGCCTGAGTGATACTGACGTGGAGATAGTCGAGATGAAGGATATCCCGTATCAAGTGGATAGTCCGATTCGAATGGATACAGGGAAACATATTAACACGATATCGTCGAGGGTCGCCATGCGCCAGGACTCTCAAACGAGCGTCAGCATGAAGAGCTTGGAGGAAAGTGTCGTTAGCCCCCCCTCCTGGTATTCAAAGCCGCAGTTCGCAAAAAAGAAGAGCTTTCATCGACGCTCGACTAAAAGTGCCATTTCACAGAGTTCTGATCAAATTATCTGATTCCAAAACTGCACTTTATTTATACGTTAGGGCGTAGCTATTAGAAATATTAAAATATTTCTTTGTTACTTTAGTAAGACACTTAATTAACCGAGTAACCTACACAAATATAGATAAGTAAGCTAAATATAGCACATCATCGTTAGCGAATAAGGTATTTATAAAAGTAGAGTAAAATAAAATAGTATTATTATTAAGTAAGAATAAGCATCGTCATCGTCAGTTAATGTGATAGTAATTTTAAAGATTAGTTCATTTAAGTATGTTATATAAAGTTTTATTGTACGGTATTTAATTGTATTTTTTTAAACAACATTGGAATCGGATTTATTTTATTACATGTCTGTATAATTGAATCTAAAATAAAACCAGAGGTATAACCTCTTTCTCTCCGAGTTAAGACTAGCAAATTGTAAATATAAATAACCTAGTTAAGTACCTAGTTTAGCATAATTATACTTGGTAATATGTAGTCCACAGGACAAGCTAGCAAGCACTATTTAAATTAATAGATATGTATAAATGCCTAATTACTTAACTGCATAAATATCATCTAGTTATTAAATTACCTAACACCTACTCTTCACTTTCTTTTAATTTAAGCCCTATTTATCCTAATAAAGTTTTGGCATTTGAGCTATTTAGGAGAACCTCTTTCAAATCACACCTGTGAGTCCAAAAGGTAATCGCGTGATTTAATTTATGACTGCAGTCCTACACACGAAACGAGAGTTTAAAAACAAGACACATATATGTAGGTAATAGTATTTTAATATAAATGCATATTATAAAAAAAAAAAAATCCTTCTTTAGATTGAAAGGAATCCACAGAACATGGGACTTTCGCGCTTTCGCAAACGAGTTCGATGTAGGTAAAAGCCGTACAAATGCCCATCTATAAACTGTTTTCTCTAATGTGTGTGATTTAAAAAAAAGTGTGCATTGTGGCCCAATAGAACGGCTCATTGACTTGGTACAACCAATTACCTAAGCCGATGAGCAGTTCGCCTTTTAAGCAGGGGTATCAGTAGCTCCAGATGCACGACCGCAACGATCAATAGTGGAACGACTCCGTGAATTTTGCGATCGTTGTGGATGAATTCTGGAAGTTGGGTTATATGTTTATATATATGGGAAACTATGGGATAGATCATAAAAATTAAAAGAAAACCCGGCTCATGGAAAGTTTTGGTGCGTAAATAAATAATATCGTTGATTTGTATAATTTTTCAAAACCACTATTAACCGTTAATACTTATTTTCTTTTAATTTTGGCTAGAGTATTTCATATTAAAAGTCCTAGTCACAAGTCACAGTCAAAGTCAAGTAAAAGAGTCAAGGTCCAGTCATAGTCAAGTCATGCCCTAGTCAAGTGGTAGAAACTTTACTAGAACTTCTATTGGAGTTTTGGAGCGAAGGCTAAAATCACGTTTTTCAATTTTGTATGATATGCCTACACTTTTGCACATTTACTAAGTATTAACGGTTAATAACTCATAATTATTATTTTTTTTATTTGTTTTTAAATGCTTATTTTCTGATTGTCTACAACGAAAAGTAACCAGAGGATCCATTTTTACCAAATAAAGTTTGCATTTGTACATTTCTAATATGCTTGATAACATTAAACTCATGGGTTTTGTTCTTTAAAGTTTATATGCTCCATGCTCACGTAGACCAGTTTAAAGATAACTTGGGGGCAGTGCCGGATTAAGCAAACGCGGGGCCCGTAGCAAATTCTTTCAAAGAGCCCTTGGTCTGCTTTTAAACTTACCTTTACTTTTTTAAAGATATTTCCCACTCTTTAAGAATATTTTTTCGAATTTTCGATATCGCTTATGGTTATTGAGTTATTAACAAAAAGTTGAGACACTTTTTTTGTTTATATTTATTGTTAATAACAAGTTATAATTTTTCTTTCCAGAAAAAAAAATGTCTTTCTTAAAATTAGATTTTCCATCAAATGAGCTATCATTCATATTTTTGCTACAATTCTATCAATTTTTCGTACGTAATTTCACTTCTCGACCAGACTACTCGTACTCGCTTAAAAATTGGGCAAAATTGATATATTCAATATACATTTTATACATATTTTACGTTTCACATTTTCGTGACATTAAATAAATTGTATATACCACATTTAAATAAGTTACACTCAAAATAATACATAGATGAGTGGGTTTAAATATGCGGGGCCCCCTTTCCCGCCCGTAGCAATTGCTACTCTTACTACGTGGTTAATCCGGCACTGCTTGGGGGCATATTCAGAAGAGCAAGAACGCTTTCATCAATTTTGAACAGCATTATCAAGGACAATATAATGAAAACATGAAAGGTGACTACATTTGGATTGTAATACGAGACATACCGACACAGAAGAAAAACTAAAACTATTTATTTTTAATATTGTTCTGTGTAAATAAAAGTTAATAACATGTACATTAAAGTTTTTTTTGCTTTTATATACTAAGTACTGAAACATAAAAATAGAAATTTCTTTAAATTTTGAAATTTCTGGTAACTACAAAAGCAAAAATATTTTTTATTTCATTAGTTACCTACACATAATTATTCAAAATCCAACATACAGAACCCGGACTCAAAAATTGTGTTTGCTTGTGTAATCCACCATTATTACACTTAAACACTCAAAGAAACACAGGTTTTGGAAAATTATATAAAACCAACAACGCCATTTATTCATTTCCGCGGCAAAAAACCACCGATAATTCTTAATGAACCGTTAATATGCAAAGTCGAAAATCGTGAGTTTCCCTTATGCTCCAAAACTCCAACTTTTCTACCACTTTATCAGGTCATGACTTGACTATGACTGGATCTTGAGTGACTTTGACTGTGACTAGGATTTCTATTATAATTATGTTCCACTTGAAATAGGTATTTTATTACTTGACGCTAAATGCACAAGATTACGAAGCCAAATAAAAAAAAGCCCGGCTCATGGAGACATCGATATTTGACATTGACTTCCATCGACATATCGTAGAGATCTACAATCATTTGTCTGTGTTCAGGAATAATGTTATTTTTTGTTCCTAACCTATCCACTTATATTTTTCGTAGATATTTTAGAGAAAAATGCAACATATCGCGTTATTATTGCGACAAAAAGTCGTACAATTTGCTGTTCTTCGGATCTGATAGCATAGCTCTAAGCAGTTTTAAGAAAGTCAACGAATTCAGGTCAGTATTCAAGATCGTTATAAAACATCTTTCTATTAACACGTAATTCAAAATGTAATTAATATTTTTCTATAAACAGAAAAGAAGGAGACGTTATTAACCGCTTGGATCTTGTGATAACGAATAATGCCAAAAATAAATCTGAAATCGAGAAGTATGCTCAAAAAGAAAACATCACAACAAAATTATGGCCTTTGCAAGACTTACACACAGCAGAATACGATATGGGACTCATTGTCGCATTCGGACATCTAATCAAAGATGACGTGCTTAATAAATTCCCTTTGTAAGTATCCAAATTTTCATATATATTGTACAATACAATGTACTTTCATCTAACCATCTTAAAATATTGCTATATTAGTATTCTTTAGTTATGTGCGACTGGTCGACTATTGATTGCTCTGGGAGGCCGCAACAGCACGTTAGTAAATTTTTATTTAAACTAGCCATGTTCATGATTGGATTTCCCATTGGCACACTGCTACTAATGATGATGTATTTCTAGTGAGATAAATTTTAAAAAATATTTTCTTATACTCACTTATACTTGCTTGCTTGTCTTTTAGACTAGGTGTCAGGATTTTTAAGGTTGGCTAAAGGCATCCAATATGGCTTAACAATGAAATTGCTTAGCTCACCTATGTTATTAAAGAACTTCTGTATGTCTAAACAGTTTGGGCTGGTGTAATATATCAAGTAAAGTAGAGTTAATAAGCAAGAGTTTTGTCTATAATTTGTGTCAAAATTTAAAAGCCCAAGATTTTGCACTAAAGTAAAGTAAATTTCTATGTGACATCATATAAAATAGTGTTGTAAAACAATATTTGAAAACTAATGAGTTGGTTCGTGGATCTATTTTACCAGATGTTGGAAAAAAAATGTACCATGACTGTTATCACTGATATCACATGACTGATATCACACTGTCTTCAGGGGAATGGTGAATGTCCATCCAAGCTTGCTCCCGCGGTGGCGAGGGGCTGCTCCTATTATCCACACACTGATGCATGGAGATAAACTTACAGGAGTCACACTCATGAAGATCAAGGCAAATATATTTGATGTGGGTAAGCATATTTTAGACCATGAGCAAAATGAAATTGTCTAGACAAAATTATGAACTACTTCGTGGACAAGAATTGCTCAAGAAAGGAAAAACGTAACAAATTATAAGCCTTTACTCATAAGGAGACATGTTGACCCAAAAATTTAAATCATCTGAAATATTGTTGGTTGTTGAAAGTAGCTGATTTTGATTTACTCATTTATGTAAGGAATGCGGTGTAAGGTGACAAAAAATAAATCAAATAAGATCTGGGCTACTGCTATATTTACAAGATAAGAAAAGCATCTCTTGCTCTTAGTGTTTATATCTCTGCTAAATGTGAATGTTTATTTAAATTTCCCCAATGGATATTTATTCCTAAAAGATGAGGGGTTGATGGCAACTGATTATTCCGAAAATGGTTTTAGTCAGTACTGAAATCCCTATGGCATTAATGAATATATATGACATACAAAAACAAGAACTACTTTATCCTTTTTGCAATCGAGTAAATAATATATCATTGAGTTATTTTCTTTTTAACTGACTTCAAAAAAAGAAGGTTCTCAATTTGACTGTACTGTGTTTTTTTTTACGTGTGTTACCTCATGTCTTCTTTAGTTGTGAGCCGATTTTGATGATAATTGTTTTATTTGAAAGCTGGTGCTTTCCATGTGGTCCCATTTAAATAAGATCAAGATCTGAAGTTTTTCGAGTTATTCTCAATAATGCGTATTCTGTGGACTACATTGATGTTCTCATTTCTAACCGACTTCAAAAGTTACCTCGTAACTTCTTTTGTTGAGAGCCGAAATTGATGATTATTAATAGAGATGGCATTAAGTCAAATTATAATTCGGCATATAAGTCTACTTGTACTAAGAGATTTTATTCAGTTTCATACATTCCTTGTATTAGGTCATTAGGCTTCTTGCCGCACTACAGATAAGTGCCACAAAAATACTTTTTCGCAGCATTAGTTAAAATGACTGATAATAAAAAAGAAATGCAAAAGAATTTGTATCACACAGGAGAAATCATAAGCCAAAGAAAAGTGCCAGTTTCCGAAGACATCAAGTTACCTGAACTGACAGAGCAGCTCTCAGGAATCGGTGCCGACATGCTGGTAGAATGCCTGAGGACCTTACCTGCTAGCATAGCCAATGCCCGGCCTCAGAGCCATGATGGTGTTACTTATGGTAAATATAACAATATACCTAATATGTACTATAACATTATTATTAAAATAGTTTTCGCTTCACATTAGGTCAGATGGTAGCGGACAATTGGATTGTTTTTTTTATTTTTTGTATCTGGACTACTGGAGAAGGCACTGCCAGAACAGTACAGATGTCGTAGGTTGGCATACTTATCACTTGGCACATGACTTTCTTGACTCCTCTTCTTTTTTGGAGCCATGTTGTAGTGGTAGTGACCAAGTGTGTTGGTTCTGATCTTAAGATACCCTTGAGCTTCCAGTGAAAGTCACATTTTGATGATATCCATAGGTATTTTCTCATGCTCGGCAGGCTTACCACAGAACAGAAATACAATCAAAATACTAGGCCTGACCAGCCTAAACCAATGCTGCTTTACGACAGCCGCTATATTATAGGTGTTCTGTAAAGTAGTACTGCTCCAGATGCAGTGCAGCCTCGTTGATTATCTCTCCCGCCGTGTAGGCTGCTAAGCATTATCCTCCTTATCTGGAAAGCTTTGTAAGAGTGTTTCCTTATCCACTACCTGAAGAAGAGGCCTCTTTATTAATGAAGTTCACATAATTATGTTGACCAGCTCGGTCACGACGGCCTCTCGTGCCAGAAAAGTGCTGGCCGAATTTCCCGCCACGCCAGCCTCAACTATATCATCCGCCGGGCTTTTACCAGTGCCAACGTTCCAGCCATTCTCGAACCGAATGGTCTGATGCGTGACGATGGTAAAAGACCCGACGGCATGACTTTAATTCCACGGAAGATGGGACGGCCTTTAGTATGGGATGCAACTTGTGTCGATACTTTAGCTCCGTCACATCTTCCTGAAACACAGAATGGGGTTGGCGTCGCGGCAACTTCGGCAGAGCAGCGTAAACGGCGCAAATATGGAAACCTTGGCAGTGGTTACATATTTGAGCCTGTTTGGTGTTGAGACACTGGGTCCGTGGGGACCGGGAGCTCATTCTATTTTCAAAATTCTATCAGAGCGCCTGGTTGAAGCGACGCGTGATCAAAATGCTGGCACTTATTTGGCTCAACGTATTAGCATTGCAATTCAGAGAGGCAATGCCGCCAGCATGATGGGAACGCTACCCACTGGTAGTGGGCTTGAGCACTTGAGTTACCTATAAGCTCGATGTCTTGTAGGTAACTTAGTTCTTTGCTGTACATAGTTTTAGTTTAGTTTTAGGAAATATAGGCAATTGGCCCGTAGTTAGGCATGAAAAAAAAAAAAACATAATTATGTGAGCTTGAATTCTATTAAATTGATGTTACTTCTATTGAAGTAACTTGCACAAATGTTATTTTTTTTTGCAGCTAAGAAGATAAACAAAAGCATCAGCGAGGTGCGATGGTCGGAAATGTCTGCTGTAGAAGTATACAATCTACACAGAGCCCTGCATGGAATATATCCGCTCACGACAAAGTTCAGAGATAAACCAATGAAATTATTTGACACATTCATTCACAATGACACACAAACTGATTTAGACAATACTCCCGGTACTTTAGAATACTGTGAAATTACAAATTCAATAAAAGTACTTTGCAAAGACAAAAGATATGTGAACTTTAAATCGATGCGAATATTAGGCAAAAGAGAAATAACTGCTTTAGATTTTTATAATGGTTATGTTAAAAATATGCCAATAGAAAACAGAAAATGTATAGCTTTTAGGAATTAATAAATATAAATAGCATAGTAAAATCTATTATGTTGTTTTATTCACAAATACTAATACATATAATATTTTGCACTACATATACAGTGAAAATAAATAAACATTAGTAAAGAATATACATATCATAAGGAAGAATATAAATAATACAATAAAATACTATACTTGATAGTAGATAGTTAAAACAAGAAATTCGGAAAATACAAAAACAATTTACTCTACAAACAACTGGTTCATGGTGGGAATATTACTATCTATAATCTAACTAAATTAAACTGAACGCGCGGAACTTCTACGAGGCGAGTTTTACCCTGAAATAAAAAATAATATTTTAGTTATACTTGCCAAAATATTTTGGAACTGAAACAACAATAACTATGCAACATAAACATATATACTGTGGTATAAACATAATTTTGTAAAAACAAAGTGATAATACGATACTTAAAATATGTAATCTTACTATACTACTCCTAATATATAATATTACAAATCTGAAAGTTTGTGTGTGTGTAAATGTGTAAGTGTGTAAGTATGTTTGTTCCCTCTTTACACTTTAGTGGCTGAACGGATTTGGATGAAATTTGGAATGTACATAGATTATACCTAGGACCTAACACATAGGCTACTTTTTAACCTAACACATAGGCTACTTTTTAACTTAATAATAGCGGGCGAAGCCGCGGGGTACGGCTAGTACAGAATAGTTTAGTGTAGATACTAAGTGAATGAAGGTAGAACCATCTCAAGGATAACCTTTATGAACGCAGTGCCGACATTATCGTAATATTAATCAGTTTAGTAATAAATACGCAAATGCCAGCATTCATTTGTTTTGTATAACTAAACTTGTTGAACAACTGTAAATTATTCTCATCCAGACCCGTTAATATAATGTATCTTTAACAATGTCTAATGTGTGATATCTAAATGAATAAATGGTAATATTAGTACTATGTTATGTCTATTTGCCCCAAACTGAGGCCTTGTGAAAACTAAGGGCAATAATGGAATTGTAATCTATATATATAAAAGAAAGTCGTGTTAGTTACTCCACTTATAACTCAAGAACGGCTGAACCGATTTAGCTGAAAATTGGCAGGGAGGTAGTTTAGAGCCAGGAGAAGGACATAGGATACTTTTTAAGAACGTACATTTCTTTATTTTATTTTTTTTTACATTTCGACATGCTTTCCATTTTCTCATACGTCACTCGGATTTGGTAAAGTACTAGGCAAACATAAACATGAAGGTTGTAATAATATAGTCACGTGACATTGTAACGCATGCCGGGTATGGCTTCCTAAATATGCACATTCATTGACTGTTAGGCGGAACGAAGGTCGCCGGGACAGCTAGTGTCTGATAAATTAACCAAAGTAAATAAAAAGTAGCTTATTTCCTATTCTAGGGTTTAGACCCCCTGCATACCAAATTTCATAAAAATCCATCCAGCCATACATCTCTTTTGTACTCAATTAAACTTGAAATTTATTATGATGTAATAATTCAGAAATAATAGACGCTAGAGTTTTAGTCCGTAGGAAAAATGTTTGCGTAGGTCCAACCGTGGAGATTCCACATCGTATAACAGTCGTAAGAAGTAGGTATACAGAAAGCAATGATTGTGGTGGTGCGCTGGACAGACGGGTTGACCAAAGGTGATAAATAGTAGTGCACTGTGTGCCCAAGGATCAGACTACATTGAAAGGAGTCAAGTCTAGAGTGAATAGGTATCTTCTAGGCAAGCATGATTGTGCATTTATCTTCGGCCGCTTCGTCACTTTCCATCAGAGATGGAGGTCAAATGCTTGCCTTTCATGCATAGAAAACTTTAAAAAAGGGAATGCCGATGTTAAATAGATTACATTTGTACAGGACCGGTACAGCAAGCGTGATAAAGAAAATGCCTAAACCCAACAATAGGTAGATACGGGCTGAATAGATAGGCAGAAAATATCAAGGTCTCAGTTCGGACGTTTCATCTAATACAAACAATGGATAAGATTATTACTTACCTTACTCTAAGTAGACTGGTTGGATGGGGCAAAGGTACAAGTATGCCATATTCACCCACTATTTATGTATTACTGTATGCATCTATATTATGAATTCGATGGTAAAAGCACGCTAGGTCTAAAATGAAGACCGTTCTCAAGGACTGCTGCTGGAACAATGTTTTGTGTTGGTAACCTACTTAGTGTATGTCACCACGAATATTAGGAATTGGATTCTTTGCATTATGTGATATTCATGCATTTCACGACACAGTGAACATATATTAAATGTCGTATCGTGTGATATTAAAAAAAACTTTAAAATAATAGACAGCTGTTATAAAACGTTCTGTATTTGATGGTCTTACAAATTATATACAAACATAGATATAGTAAAAAACAGAAGCCTCTCTTACCTCTTATTTAAGTTATACAGCAATGCGATTTTCTAACTACTCGCATCCTGTAAAATAAACATTCCAAAGCATGCATAGTGTGATCGAACATTTCGATATTAAGGCTTCTATTTTTTAATGATTTTTTATTGACTCAATGATATGGCTATTAAATATCTTAAATCATGAGCGCTGATGCTGTATGCCATGTACATAATAATAGTTAATCACGTTGTTTTTTTAACAAAGACATGTATATTTACATTGAGTCAGTGAAAGTCGACAGCAATGATCATTGCTAACCAGTTGATCTCGCTTGAGGTCAATTTCCCATTATACTACTTACAGCAGGGCAGGAAGCGAGGAAATAATTATGCCTGTTATTAGCCGATGGGAAACCTAGATGGATGAACCGACCCATCAGCGCAACTATCTCCACTAATAGCGATTCGGTACGAGATACGACAAATCCGTAACTACTGAGAGAATGCTGCAAAATACATACTGCTTTCGTGAGGGGGAGAAATGTGCTGTATGCAGAAATCAACTGGTTATGTTTTCTAACAGCGACAAACACTCACAGGGAGAGCTGTCGACAGCCACTAACCACAGTTAATAACTCCCATGTAATAAACTATAATGACCTTAATCAATATTTTCTTCAAATTGACTAGGTACTCAAGGCTAAAACAGCACAATCTAAATATGTATTATATATTTTCCCGACATAAAACTCAATCACCACTGTATATTAAACTTATTGATTCACATATTAATTAAGGAAGGAGTTTTACACTTACGCGCTATTCTTTTAAAAATCTTTCAAAGATAATTCTAGCAATTGAAAAACAAAAAATCAGCAACAGCGATATTATTTAAAAGTAACAGAATAAAGACTCATTATTTACACATTACAACAGAAACAACAAAAGAGAAAATAAGCAAATAACAAAACATATGCAACGAGTGGCGAAAATGTGAGACTTTACCTATGTATCTTCTACAAAAGAAACGTTAAATTATGAAGGTTTACACAGATTTAAATTTGGAAATTAAAACATCAATCATGGTGCCTTTTAAAATTTCATAAGTGATTATTTAAGGATAAAATTGATATTTTGTCCCATGAACTTAAAAACAAAAGATGGCATACAGTCTCTATAGAATTTGTATGCGAAAATTTATGATGGGCTGAAGCTACCTTTTAGAGCCATTATAGAATATAATTGTGCCATTATCGCACTCTTGTTTTGGCATATTATTCTCTATTTCGAAGACCTCACGACTGCAAAACAATATATATATAAAAAAACTTAACAAAAATTGTCTCAAACATCCCTTACATTATTTTGATATTTGATTTATTACATTTCACAAACTTATTCGTTTCACATGTTTAAATCATGAAGCTCGATATATATAACAACGTAGGTAATTTCTACTAAACATCCCATATTTAAGCTCTAAACAAAGTCTTAATGACTTTACTATTAAATTCTCCCAAGCCTAATAGTCCTTATGACGTGACCAATGAAGACATAATTATAGAGAAGACCATATGAAAAAGACTCCACCAAATTCATACATTAGACACTCAATCGTTTGACCAATTTGGTGGATGGCCTCATTGGACTGGACAATCTCTACCTTCTTTCTTGGCTGTTTTGCCATCTACTCGAATATATGTCACAAAAAGCCACACATGCGTAAATAAGTCGCAATATTAAAATGGAATTCAATACGCAATGGAATTCAATAAGTGGCGAACAAAATTAGAGTGTTAATTAGTAACGCTATTAGACACAGGTGTGGCCCTAGACAGTGAATTGTTATTAAAACTAGTTAGTGAACCTACTATACAGGGCTGCGTTCAATGCCTACAACTTCGGTTGTTCGGTTATTTTTTTCGAAGGCTCCGAACGACATAGCACTTTGAAATAATTATAGTATATCTAGTAATCTACATAATAATATGGCAGTCAATTTTATCCAACAATTTTCATCTTCAACTTTCAGTTCCAGCGTTTCGCGGATATTCTCATAAAAATTTGACATTGACAGGCGTCAAAGTATCTTACAACCATTTCTCAAGGCGGTTGTTTGGTTGTGATTAAGCGAGCAACCAGAGCGTAGGCACTGAACGCAGCCCAAATAACACAAAGTGCAAAATACGTGTTTCTCACTCTAGAAATGATTAAAATAATGTAGTATGAGTATGCGTTGGTGCAAACACGATAAATGCTGATAGGATCGATGACACACTGTAGAGTCCATCAAACAGGTCACAGGGAACATTTTGGCGTCAGCAGAGTCCTAAAAATATTAGTGAAACATTACTACACTAGTGCATTAAATAGTGAAATGAACGTGAAATTAAAAATTAGGTTCATGAAATGATGCGGTATGAATAGTCGTTATAAACAACTAAACATTAACCTCATATGTTACGCTGAAGGCGGTTTTTCACTTGGTCCTATTTGCGCAAATAAATAGGGACAGAGTTATATGGCCTGTATTGCTCCATCTCTCTTTTGCCGCAAATATAGTCGAGTGAACAGCCGGCACAAAATTAATTGTAATTGAACGAGTTGTGTGCAAATAAAACGATATAGTGAAGTAACTTTGGCGATTATCTACTTAAATTGTAATATTATATTGATCTGATAATACTCGATAGTGCCTTGTTCAAATATTACGTGTCCCATAAACTAGACTGGCATAACTAAATGCTGTCTAGAGATGATTAGTAAAAAAATGTGAAGTTTGAATCCCTGTTATTAATTAAAATAAGATCTAATACAAACTTGGTTGTCTGTAAAGTCGGTTTACGGACGATAATTTTGCGTGATAACGTCATAAGACGAACGCTTAGGCCGATCGTGCCTCTCTATCGCTTGTTCCGCGCTCTCGCTTGCACGCACAGGCTCAGGCAGAACGTGACACTTTATCGTGCGTGCAGCCGGCGGCGTTCATCGATTTATAAGACGTTATCACGTCAATAAATTCATCAGACCAAATTGCCTGCTCCAAAAGTATGATACAACACGCGTCACGTTAGATGATGTTGATACTAAATTACTTATACAAACTGAAATTAGTTATGCTGACCGTACCAAATTATACCAATTTTAAATTATGCATTTCCAAATTATAGCTTTTTTTAGTATTTATTCTAAATTAGTTTATGAGCAATGATAATTATAGTTATTCCATTAAAAAAAGATCGCTTCACGAATATCTTAAGCGAATATTAATATGCTGAAATTGAGAACCCTATACAACTTAATGATATTAAACTAGCATTAAAAAAAATATACCAAAAATTTTTACATACCAAAGATTATAAAAGATAATTTCCGTGAAACATGATTTTATTAACGCAAGCAAACATTTATAAATAACACATGTAAAGATATAATATAACAAACATGCAAATAAAAAACGTATCAAAAAGCGGCAAGCAATCTTGTTAGTAGTTACTAGTTGCACTATCATCCCTTCTAAAGCTTTAGTAAATACTAATATTCTTTGGAGCAAATCTGAAACGTTACCATATTATGTAAGTTAATAACCTTTATATACCAATAAGTAAAAAAATAATAAAGGAAGAACCAAAGAACAACAATAAAAGTGGTCAGTATTTCTAAATAATATATTTAATTTAATTCAACATGTTCAAATTAGTCACATGGCAGTAAAATAGTAAATAGTGATTTATTAAAATTAAAAGGTGCAATACTAGGATATATATAAAAGATAAGTGTGTATATTACATAATTCTCTGTACTTATAACAACATTATTTTCTATAAATATTTGTACTTAGCGCCTACATTACTCCACAACATCAATAAAAGTTCTTTATCTCAACAACCACTCGAATAATGTTCATATATTCCGAAGCTACTATCCTAAATGTGATAACAGAGCCGCACCGGCGAAATTTGTTTGCTCATTTGACAGATAATACATCAGCAACGATAAACGATCGCTTACATTTAATATCGGCGACGTGTTATTACAACTACGGGTGTCAGTAAAATTTATAACAACCGCATATAACTACATGCTCTATTCAACAAGATACAAGAATGGACTCTATGATTGCTTTGGTCATCTTTTAACATCCAATAGCGACTTCGTTCTAGAATGTCGAATTTAATAGCTTACAACACGGTTTAATTTAGCAGCGTCTCTAGTGCAATTATAATTATAATGATCTTGTTGGCTATCGCTAATTCTTTACGGCCGATTCCATATTCAGGTTTGCTTGTTTCCCGCTTTGTTTTGTTGCAAGTATAATTTGCATAAAATATTTAAAAATTCTTTGGTATATCTTGGTGAACAATTCCACATACAAGCCTCTTAGGACTTACTCATACATAACAACATATTGGCAAGAATTAAATCAATTATATTCTACTTTAGAAATACAACATGCAGATGCCTTCACAGCAGAGTGTCGATGTTATATAAATAGAATGCCTCGTTAACATGGCACCCAATAACATTAGCACCGTAGAAAAACATTTCAGCAATCATAGAATCCCAACAATTTTACGTATATATAAACCAATGTCTAAGTACTAGCACCCTGTAAAATAAACATACATCATATATATAATGTTATATACATAAGTTAGTTGGATCTATGCTACATAGGTACTAATCGTGGAAATGAGTGCATACTCTTCAACTTTAGTCAATGTTATGAAGGTAAATAGTTATTCGTAACCCTTAGCTGGATTTTCCCCAAAACTAAATTGCCATTAAAGAAGTACAAATATAAAGTTGGGATACGTTTTCCGATTCAAAACATAAACATTCTGAAATAGTCCCTTTCATAAAACGGATTTGCTAATGCCCAAATTATGAAAACATCTTGAACAAAATCATTGCCTGTATTCTAAAAAGGGTAATATTCAGAATACAGGTAATGATTTTGTAAAAAATTTATGATAGTCTATAGACTGCCAACGGAATTGGCTTTAAGATCTTCAGGGGCAATGGCTATAGACTACATTTCATTTCAACTTTCAAAAACAAAAAATAAAGAGCAACATCTGGAAGACTTAACTATAGAAGACCTTTATCTCCAAATCAATGTCTCTATGCTACAGGGAAGAGATCTAAAAGTAGTCAATTTGGTTCTTATTCAGTGTTGAAATTAACAACAGGTCGTATAAAGGCTACTGTTAGATTGCTAAGGGTATTAGCTGCCACGGTGGTTTGATAAAGCGTAAATTTGCACTCACTTCCTATAATGCACAAGACTAATGGTAATTTCTAGAAGCTATCGAGGTGGAAGCTAGTTCGTCTCATATCTTACATGTGCTCGGGATGGCTGCGGATGCAGTCAATGAAGTCCGAGGGCTTCAGCTCGCCTCGACAAATGCGGAACACGGCGGTGAAGAGGGGGAATCTGGAACATCACATACAGTATTTTAGCCATTTAAAATTTGCATCGCAGAAAATCCTTTAAATCAAACCGGTGCACGGTGTTGGTACAAAAAACATTGCATCAACATAGTCATTCTTCAGCTACGACAGGCAAGTGATTCGTGGCCCTCGGGTTGCCTGCTTGATGCTCAATAGCGTGTCGTATGGACTAGAGGACAGGCGATAAGCGACGTCTTGCCTTCAGGCGGCCTGAAAAATCACTTAAATCCTATTTGGATGTTACACTCTAAAACCTCTAAACGGATTTTTAATTAATGGGTAGAGATTCAGGCTACATTTTACGAAAGCAACTGAAATCGTAGTTTTTCATTTAAATAAAAACTAATATAATACTAATACTGTTATTCGCTACATTAGCTTTAACGCATTGTAATAAAAAAATCGTCGAACTGCTTAAGAGCTACACGAATATATAATTATTACGTTATTATATATCAATGTACAAATATATCAGCAAGATATTTAGTCGCGCCTGTCATGAATCGTCACAAACTACTCTTAGCCAGTAAATCAGAAGCTAGACATTTAAATCCATTAGCGTTAGCATTGTAAATATAACAGACTTGGACACAATACTTATATTACGTATGATAATGAGATTGATTGATGGCCGCGCTAATAATCAAAGGCACCAATTTCACGCATTGGTTTTTCTACGAACGTACGTCGAATAAGATGCGGCAGACACGACACGGATTTATCCGTAGCACGGTATTTTTATTAAGTTGGCGATTAACGTCTCTTTGCATGCATGACAGGCAAACATTTGACCACAATTTACTCAACAATGATGCGGCCCGAAGATAGCTAGCCTATAGAAGTTTAGAAGATTCGCTCTAGACTTTATGTTTATACCGATAGAGGAGTAAAGAACAAAGCAATGAGTTCCACTCCTACGCTGTACCATAGTTGTTGTTGTTTCATGACTTGACGAATTTACTGTTTATATTTTATGGACATTCTTGAAAAAACATAAACATAACATAAGATAAACGCTTTCACTCTCACTGCCCCACACTAAGTTCGATGACTTGTATCGTGGGTGCCGGAAACATTCACATTAAACACACAATCACAACCAGAACCAGAAACACAAATGTTACTTGGGGAGAAAACTTGTGTTCCTGCCGAGAATCGAACCCGATACCCCTGCCTAGAAGGTGAACGCCACCAAACTAAGCCAACGAGCAGTACGTTTAATTAATTTGTTAAAATAGTTTGCTTAGCATAAAGAAACAAATATGTCGTGATTTATTTACGTAGTTATCTCGTTATACACTTGTATTCATTAAATTGTCATTTTGTATTTTGAATATATGAAGATTTTACACCATAATGCGTAGTTACCACTAATGGTAAATATGTTGGTTCTTTGTCTTTTTAACATCCGTCTATAACATATTCTTGCAATAGAGAATTGTAGCAATTTACGGATGAATTAATATGCAAACGCTTTGAGCGAAAAAAGCACATATATCAGATTAATTTGTGATCATGGCTTATGCTATAAAATATAAATATATCAGATACACAATATCAACTGTGAGTCTGATGATTATGCGTACAATATTATTACTGGATAACGTGACACAAATCTTCATACTTCGATCGGGATGTGAGTGTATAATTGATGTTTAAATGGCAACTGTCTCACTAGGCTCACCTATATCACAACAACCGCCAAGTTACCTCGCGTCAAAAACTATTCGAGCAACCTCAGTCAACATTCACGTGGAGATAAGCCAAGAGATACGCCAGTTAAATATAGTGTAACCTTAGAATATTATTTCACACGCAAAAATGCAACTATTTTCACATAGTACACATTGTATTGTCGGACATTGGCAAGACGAAAATCTTGGCAAGACTTTGTGCTTACATAAATAATTGTTAATTATATACACTTATGTAATTAACAATTATTTGTTGTAGTTCGGAATTTTTAAACCGATTTAAAACACCGCTATCTCACAAAGGATCTATCCGTAAAATCCGTGAACAGTTTCGAAAAACTGTCTAAGCCCAGATAATTATCCTATAAGTTGTTCCTAACAAAATTTCCCATTCGCTAAACGTTCCGATTTCTATTATTGATCGAAGCTGCTATACTAAAAAAACAGCCTCAAATAAAATCCAGCGGAACCAATTGTGGTTTAAGCTCCTCGGTCGTTAATCAGCCGGGGCACCACGTGTATGTGAGGACGGCTTGGTTTTATACCACACTTATACCTCTAGAATTGCCCTTTGGCTTAGTTGGGTACGCGTTCGTCTCGTAAGCAGCGGGTATCGGGTTCGATTCCCGGTGAGAACACAAGTTATTTCCATAAGGGAATTTGTGTTTTTTTGTTTCCGAGTGTGATTGTGCGTGATGTGAATGTTTCCGGCACCCACGACTCAAATGATCGAACTTATTAAGGGGCTGTGTACGTAAAAGCGTTTATTTTATGTTTATGCAACTACTGCCTAAATTATTATTATACAACAGAGGTAAACATTCTCACTTGTTCTCCATGTTCTTATTGGCCAGCATGTGGTTGACCTCCTCAGCGGTGATGGGCCCCTGCAGCTTCTGTCCGTTGAGCATTTCATCCTCGAGCTCCTTGATGGAGCGGCCAGTCTTCACGAACGCTTCAGCCACCCGCCGGTTTCTGCCACCTGGAAGATACAACTAATTTTAGAAGATTTAGCCAAGAAGGTTTGTACGTAAGGATTTTATACTTAAATGACTCAGTATTCAGCTAGTTTTACAGCTTGATGCGTGTCGGTACATATATCGAACGAATTCCCCTTGTAATAACACCTTTTTAATGGGGGTAAAATGCCTATGCCACTTCTTTTCCTTGAAGAAGAGGTGAAGGAAAGGGGAGTGAAGGCTAGAACCCACCAAACCTTCCTCTCTACACGTGAGCAGTTCCTCACCGATGTGGAGCAAGATATAGTCACGCCAGCAGTCACTATCTTGCCCCGGCGGGCGGCGGTAGGACCGGATGTAAGCCTGTTGTATGCTACTAAGTATATATATATATAATGTAAGCCACTACGCCCATAACGCTTATATCAGCGCGCTGCAACATGGCTTACGACAATCGCTGCAACCGAATACGACAAACAAAAAGCCTAGAATTGGTCACAAGTTATTGACATTTCCATAAAAAATAATTTAATTTCTTAATACCTATACAATAATATCATACCAAAATACTCTTTAATATGGCATATATTTGCGCACATTAACAGCCATTAAGTAAATGCATTCGATGCGAGTAATAAAACATAAGAAGTAGTAAAATGTTAGATTTGTTTCTATTTGGTTACGAATATACCTATGGGGGACAGGTAGGAATAAGCCACCACATAGTGGCGTAGATTAGTGAAAATACGAAAAATCTGCTTCCGTGTCTCAAGAATAATAATAACAATAATTTTAACTACACTACTTGTTTTCCTGTCGCATTTTCCTTGTTATAATAAAATATAAGTAATATGAGAATGAGCCAATAAATAAATTACGCACACAACATAACGCATATTTTTTTAATTCCTGGTAAGGTAGTCTGTGGCATTACATTAATTAATTGTCATTAGTGCTTCTATGGGCATATCTCTCTAGCTCTATTTGAATACCAATAACAATAAAAAAAATATTTTGACCACATTCTCGACTGATACTATGTGGCGGTTGTTTGTTTGTTTGTTTGTTTGGATCGCACAGAAACCACTGGAACATTTTTTATGATTTTTTTGAGTATATGTGCAATTTGATGTTAGTAAATATGTTTTATTTTATCGTCATTCATCATCATCACCATAAATAGTTTTAACACTCCATACAGATGAAGTCGCGGACAAAAGCTAAAGTAACAAACAAACGCCTTTCATACAGCCCCGTTTTAAGTTTGAAGACTTATGGCCTACGTATTAACGTTTAGACCAAACTAAACCACACCAAAGTCATAGTTATAATAATAAATCAATGAAACAAATCTAATTATTAAATCAAATAAAAATTGCAACCAGTTTATTGCTGCAATAAAATCAAACAATAATGATTAATCTTTACCGCCGCTATTCATGTTATTGAAGTGTTAAATAAATGCATTAAAACATATAAAATGATAAATCTCTCTACTTGACATACATTTCAGTAGAATAACTTAGTTGGCATATATAGCATAGGCAAAAGGCAGTATATTAACACTGCCCGATGGCTAAGTTGGTTGTGCATCTGCATCATTAGGTTCGATTCTCGGCGGTAATAAAGTTTCTTCCCAAGGGAAAATTGTGTTACAGATACTGGGTGTGATTGTGTGTGATGTGAATATTTTGCGGCACCCGACACAAGTCATCGAACTTTTGTCTAAAGCGTTTTGTTTATGCTATGTAAAGATTCACTTTTTGTTTCACTTTTTTCAAGCACTCAGATACTCTTGCTTATAACATGCAGTAGGTACCTATGTACGACGTAGTAACTATTCAATAATCTGTGATGGCGGTTTTCAGCTTTTTTAAAACTGCATGTTTGTGTGTATTGTTAGTTACATAATATTGTTGAACGAATCTAATTGTACCTAAGTTTCGGCAGCTCAGAATAGTAGGTAAACGAGTTTTTTTTACATATATGGTTACGGCTGCCTTATTCGGGGTCGGGAGGATGACCTAGTCCCAATATACTTACATAATTTATTCACGCATGCAGGTAGAACAATGTACACATCGGAAAGTGTTCAATAAGTTACGCTGGCTAGAGTTATGCTTTAAGTTGAACTTGGTAACATTAATTAACATGCTAGTTTTATGAATACACTGTGACACGTTTCTGTAGACACGTACTGGAGGTTGATGCTAACGTAAATGAACCTGGCACTTTTAAGCTGAGACTATGACACGTTCTTTCTGTTATCACATACTAAGGTTGCAGCAAGCTTGAATGAGCCTGACACTTTTAAGCAGACTATGTCACGTTATTTCTGTGGCCACATAATTACTAAGGTTACAGAAAACTTGAATGAACCTGGCCTTTTATGGTGAGGCTTTGACATGTTGTTTCTGTAGGCAAATGATTATAAACGAGCGCACTATCGTTTATGAATAAATATGTATAAATCATGTCATTTGTATACTTATCTCTTTAATTAAATACCATTTCTTTAATAATGTTACTAGTTGTTGCCCGCGGCTTCGCCCACGTGCATTAAAATCATTATTTAGCAGATCGAATTGTAAGTCTAAATTCTAAACCATTTTTTAATCCACCTGAACACAGTTTTTTTTTATCAAAATCGGTCCAGCCGTTTAGGAGTAGTTCAATCAGATACACACTAGAGGTGACGAATATAACCATCAACCACTAAAATTAACTAATATAAAAATTTAACTATAATATTTAATAATAGAATTGAACCTTATCGAATAAAAAAATATCAATTCTGAGAAGGTTGTTTTTGATCTAAGTAATATTTTGGGTCAAATGCATTCAATATTATGCTTTCTTGCTCTTACAATACAGTTTAAAACGGTTAAGATACGTGAAGTGATATTTTTAAGGAATGGTTGATCGGTTAATGGTTAGTTATAATGTTACTCGCAAGTTCGTGTCATTGTAGTTTTGTTTCTGTTTGCTTCGTCAATTTGTAATACAAAATGCCGAGACGGAATGTTGATACGGAACCAAATACTAATACTTAGGTAAATCTCTAGATCCAAGCCTGAGTATAGTAATAACACAGGTTGCATTAGTTGAACATTAGATTTCGATAAAATCAACCAAATCTTGTGCGTTAATGATCTCATCTGATATTTTCAACCATTAAAATTATCGTTTTTTATATGAATTAATTTATAACCAATAACTGATTTCAACCATTATTGCTATCTTTAATACACGCGTAATAAATAAAGATATTTAATAGAGTTAAATTGAAATAATACTCATAAAATTTAAATGCAAACAAAACGAGTCTTCGCAAACATCAAGAGTCCAATGCAGACAACCTTTGCCTTCACTATCTTAAACTGATAGTTAGCAACATAATTTAATAAATATTCCTTTGATAAACAATCGCTACTATAATTAATTTATTTATTGACTGTGAGTCACGCACAGGAAATAATAAAGTAAATTAATTTTAAGTTTTATTATGTTAAACTAACCCGGAGAACCAAATCCACTTTACATTATTAATCTGTGTTAAGCTCATAAAGGACCCATATTGTCTGAGGGAGTAGACGACCTAATTAAAAAAAGATTAATTAAAAAACATTAAATGTGGTTTATCCTGTTTTACTCCTGACTTCGCCGCCTGTGGCTTCGGAACCCACCCTTTCTTGTGTATTTTAATGGGAGCAAGTAGACTGGCCTCGATTCTGATGTCACACACTAAATTAAATTTAAACTATTCCTGTCTTTTACAAAATAGGAACAGAAGACGCATACTGCTGTGCTGTCAAGTTAGTCAGAACTTAGATGTCTATGCAAGCTTAGTCGAGTATGTTATTAGTGTTGACTAAAAACACGCGCCTTTCTGCTGTTCATATTTTAAATGATAAACTAGCTTGACAGCTCTAAAATTTATGCTATCTCTGTCTTGTGTTTCTATTTTGTAAGAGACAGGGATAGTTTAAATTTAATTTAGAAAGTGTACATCAGAATCGAGGACATTATCAAGCAAAAATACTATTATCAAAATCGTGATAGTAATCAATATTCAATTTAATTGAGAACGTCCTAAACATCTAAAGGATTTAAACTACCTAAAATCAACTACCAAAAAATGAGTATTTGATGACAACATAATATGAATATTACAATATCATACATTTGTCTTTGTTCTTTTTATAATATTTAATATGATATTGCAATATCATATTAAATATTTTAACAGAACACCAACATATTAATAAGCTACAAAAAGATAAGCTCGTAAAGTTCAGCGCAGTGCGACACTGGACTGCCTCGGTCTGACCAATGTGTTAATTTTAAATCTGAAATTCGTCGCATACATTTCTTTGCTTTTTGAATACATACGACTAAAGATCTACAAACCGGTTATAGTTATAATAGTCATATAAAAATTTCAATGATAAATTTGCAATTTACAGTTACAGTAAGCAATTTTATGGGCCTAAATACAATCGTTAAGTCTTGAATAAAATAATCACGAGAATTGGTTCACACAGATAATAGTATTTTTGAGAAGCAAATTAAAATAAGTTGCGGACTGAAAATATACACCTTTAAAAGTCGGTTAGAAATCTATTATAGGCCAATCTAGTAAGGGCACAGAATGAAAAATCTATAATCTATGGGTCACCAGCAACCTATCTCTGTTTTGAGCAGTTTGTATTTGAATTAATCAAAAATGGACCTTATTAGTTTGTTATTTTCTAATTGAAACTGTTTGCAACAGAGATATGTAATAGGGGGTCAGGTCTTACACACAACGAGTTAAACTATGTTAAACGCATAACTGCCATACTTTATTCAGATCCTGGACGGATCCCTACTTTTTACCGACTTCAAAAAATGAGGAGGTACTATGTTCGACTGTATGTTTTTGTTTTTAATGTATGTTCACCGATGTCTCACCCATTTGTGGAAAGATTTTAAAAAATTGTTTTTTTTGGTAGATACACTTCATTGTTGGTCCCATATAGATTTTATCGAAATCGATCAAGCCAAAACCAAAATATAAGCGGTAAAGTCGGTTTTTTAAGCTTTGCTTACGTTTAAATTATTTACACTATTATCGACATAAAGTATAACAATCGAACCGAACCTAGATATAGGTACACAGCCATTTTTATTGCTAGATAGATATGAGATATGCCACTATCGCTTACTTTTTCCTATCATTACACTAAG
Organism: Lomographa bimaculata; assembly: GCA_948107665.1. Taxonomy (NCBI): domain Eukaryota; kingdom Metazoa; phylum Arthropoda; class Insecta; order Lepidoptera; family Geometridae; genus Lomographa; species Lomographa bimaculata. The sequence continues at coordinate 8,100,693 of OX403592.1, forward strand.
CCACCGTATATTTACATAACCATATACCTATAAGCCATGATTGCATTGTTTGTTACGATAAAATTAGCCGACTATACAAATGCAGCAGGTAATCAAAAATAAAAGACAAACAAAGGCATTAATTACACTGCGGCAATAGTAGGTGTAGTTAGGTAGTAGGTACACACCTACGTTAGGTAGTTGTGGTACTTAGGTATAAAAATGTATAGCTGCATGATTAATGACCCAGCAAGGCTGGTATAAAAAATATACATTCTCACTTGAATCTAGCTTGGAAACAACCTAGATCGGTTGACCTTTAACTTAGGTAAAGGTTAATATTTATATAAAATACTAGCCGTGCCCCGCGGCTTCGCCCGCTATTATCAAGTTTAAAAGTAGCATATGTGTTAATCCTGGGTATAATCTATGTATATTCCAAATTTCATCCAAATCCGTTCAGCCGTTAAAGCGTGAAGAGGGAACAAACATACTTACACACTCACACACACACTTACACACAAACTTTCGGATTTATAATATTAGTAGGATGCTTAGAGAGGAGACAAGTAAGTCCATGCACTGCTCGTTGGCTTAGTTGAGTGGCGTTCGCCTTCTAACCAGGGAAATCGGGTTCGATTCCCGGCGGGAACACAAGTTTTCTCCCCAAGGAAAATTTGTGTTTCTGGTTCTGGTTGTGATTGTGTGTGCGATGTTAATGTTTCCGGTACCCATGACACAAGTCATTGGAATTAGTGTGGGGCTGTGAGTGTGCTCGCCTGGCATCCTACCCTGTACAGAAATACAGTAGTAATTCTCCACCCTCTCAGTCGAAAACCTGTCGCCAAAATAATTAAAATTATATTCCGACACCTACCTTCATTCTAGGTAAACACATTTAAATCATTCTAGGCCATGTTAATCACCTTCGATCACATCAAATTCAAAATAGTTTTGTCACATGGTCACATAAACATCCATTAAAGTCAATGATTCTAATGCCATCATCACTTACCATCAGGTGAGAGTGGTCTAACAAACATCAAACAAACGCATTTACACTCACAGCCCCACACAAAGTTCAAAGACTTGTATCGTGGGTGCCGGAAACATTCACATCACACACATTACACCCACAACCAGAAGCACAAATATCCCTTGGAAAGGAATTTGTGCTCCTGCCGGGAATCGAACCCAGGACACGGCGCAGAGGGCGGACCTGTCCACTGCGCCAACTGGGTCGTCAAAAAACGTTAGCCTATCAGACAAAAAAGGTAATTTGCCTGATGATTAGCGTCACGTCTGCCTAAAACATCAACAGTGTGAGCCGTATTTTTTTACCGACTTCACAAAAAAGGAGGAGTCAAGTCGACTGTATGTTTTTTTTTTGTGTGTCGTTCCACGTGAACTGATTTTGAAATTATTTTTTTGTTATAAAGATGTTGCTTTCCAATTGGTCCCATTTAAATTTGATCAAGATCTGATGAGTAGTTCTTGAAATATCGTCAATAATGCGTGTTTAGTACATCTAATCTGATCAAAGTTCCGAAGATAAAGCGTTGAAGTCGGTTTTTTTAAACTTTGCTTGCGTTTAATTATTGATTCTGTAAAGGCAAGCATTTGACCAGTATCTCGCCTGATGGAAAGTGATGATGCGGCCGATGATATAGCGCATACCTATTAATTCTCGACTTGCATTACAATGCAATTTGCTACAGAGATTGGTTTCGCATTATAAATGGACTGACATAGCATACGTTTTATCTTGATTAAAGCGGTCGAATCCATTAGTAATGGGAAAAACGCTATAATGTATTTTTTCTCCTTTTTTACTTTGATTAACACTAATGTACATCTCTATATCCCATTTACTCCTATAGCAACCTGTTGTTTCACTTTAGATATAGAAAAAAACATTGCATAAGCTCGGTGATAATACGACAAAATTGTCTGATTTTTTTTTAATCTCAATAATATTATAATATTCCAGGTCTAGTGTGTTTACCAGCTTCGATCACATCGTCACTTACCATCAGGTGAGATAGTGGTCAAACACTAGCCTGTCACAAATAGAAAATCCGAAAGTTTGAGTGTAAGTGTGTAAGTATGTTTGTTTTCTCTCACGCTTTAACGGCTGAACCATAGGCTGAACGGATGGATGAAATTTTGCATGTACATAGGTTATATCTAGGATTAACACACAGGCTACTTTTTAACTTGATTAACGCGGGCAAAATCGCGGGGCACGGCTAGTTTAATTATAAACCATTTTATTTTCTTATCGGATTAAAAAATCCTTACTCAATAACTGACATACAAACATTAAAAAGGAGACTTGATCGAGAGTATTAGAGACAAGTCTACTGTTTGGTCACTAGGTTTGGTGAAAATCGGTGTATCTGTACCTACTCAAAATGGAGTGTCAGGGATGTTGTCATATTATATGTTTTTTTACGCTAGATAGACAAGGTATTGACCACCATCTCACCTGATTGGAAATGAAGATGCGGCCGAAGATGTAGCATGCTTGCCTAGAATATACCTATATTCACTCTAGACTTGAGGACTCCCAGATTATAACATACAGGAAACAAAGACGCGGGCAATGAGTTCCACTCCTTCGCCGTACGGATGATAAACGTAGAAGCGGTTCGCCGAATTTCACCCCTTGTATTTGTTGTTTTTATGTATTTACTAGCCCTGGCAAAATTTGTTTTGCCATATACATTATTTCTAGGAAATATTTTTTTAGTTCAATAAAAAAATAGGGGTTGATCGTAGAAGGGTGAAAATTTAGGGTTGTATGTATTTTTCAATGCTGAATCATAAAAAAAAATCTGTCAGAAAAATAAAAAACAAATTTTCGGGTTGTGCCACCCTTATCACTTAGGGGGATGAAAAATAGACAACAACAACAATAGATAACAACCTATTCTCAGACCTACCAAGTGAAGTAATAGTAAAGAATATAAAATTCATCAAAATCGGTTCAGCCGTTTCGAAGGAGTATGATAGCAAACACTGTGACAAGAAATTTTTATATATATAGATATGACTGACCGTAGCAGGTGGTGATGAGGTCCGCCACTCCACAGGATTCGAAGAACGTGCTGAGTTTGCTCCCCGGGTAGAACACGTCCACAAACTTGATCATCTCCATGAGGCCCAGCCGGATAACGGCGGCCTTTGTGTTGTCGCCAAAGCCGAGACCGTCTACGAACCCGGCGCCGACCGCTACGATGTTCTACGACGAATAAGTAACATTAGCACATAATACTTATATAATCAATATGTAGTATAAGTAAAGATTTTCAACGCAAAAACATTTCAAAAATAATAACATGTGTAGTTAAAAAACACTTATATCACGCACTATTCACTACTCAATTTACTTTTTGTACCTGGATGACCGAGCTTTGCTCGGCTCATTTTATTTTAAACGAAGTTTTCTGAAAATGAAACCAATCTAGATCGATTTATCGCCCCCGAAACCTCCTGTATACTAAATTTTATGAAAATTGTTGGAGTCGTTTCCGAGATTCAGATTATACATATACATATATACAAGAATTGCTCGTTTAAAGGTATTACATATTAGATAAATATGACATATATAATAACAGAACTAATTGTACAACAAATTACCACTTACAGTGACCGAGTTAAATGCAATTGACTTTAAACGAAAAATAAAACTGTTCTTTGAAGAAAATCCACTATACTCGCTTAATGAATTTATGGACATGCGTATATCGGCAACAACATTTTAAATTAAGAGTATTGACATGTCAGAAAATGTAATAATTGGAATCATTTAATTTTATCATATTCATTTACTTATTAATGACATATTAATTTATTCATGTAATGATTATAATAATGTGACACAGCTAAAATTAGATAAGTAAGATATTTAAAAATGATATTTTAAATTCAATAATATTAATTAATTAATGACATGCTTTTACATTTATTTTTTTACTATGGAATATAATTAACAATTTTTTTATTTTATTTATTTACATACTATATTATTATCAATTTTTAGTTAAGTGTCAAAATTATTATAAATATAAATTAGTTTATCCTACTGTTATTTAAGATGTAGATACATATAAATTTATCGGATATTAATTGTAACAATGTGACTTGCCCAGTGTAACAATCTTTGTTATAAGGCGAATAAATCATTCTATTCTATTCTATTGTTTTTTTTTATTTATATTAATATTCATTAATTAATTTATTGCAATGGCGCATTGTACAGGCTGTACAATACTGAAAGAGACTGAATCCCACGTCACAGGATCCATCCTAGTGTCGTATTCAGTGCTCACCAGAAGTAACATTATGTATAATGTAATTTTTCAGTAATAGTCAGGATGCTTACGTCAGTAATAGTCAGTTTGCCTACGTCAAAAAGTCAGTATATTTATGCCAGTTATTATCTGTGCCTACGTCAGATATTTGCTACTCTTACGTCAGTTAGTCAGTGTTTTTATGACAAATAGAAGCTATGTCTACATCAGAAATGTAGAATGTCAACGTCAGTAACCCAGTACCCAACGTCAGATAGACAGAATTCCTACATCAGTCAGTAAGTAATAAGTATAGTTACCTTCAGAGCTCCGCAGATTTCCACGGCGTCCTCGTCGTCGACGACCACAACCCTGAAGTATTCGGTTTGGATGATGTCGCGCATCATAGGCGCGAGCATCACGTCGCGGCAACCGATCGTCGTCTCGCAGAATTTCTCTTCAGCAACCTAGTAACGTGCGGTGTAACTTTGTAAAAGGTCTACAGAAGATGATTTACACTATTGACACTAGTGCATACCTAAATATATATGCATAAGAATTTTGAAAAGTCGCCATAGTCTGTATAAAATAAATTTAAGTATTATGATAGTTTTAACATAGTTATTATATTTGTGTTAAATTCGTTTAATTGTTATGAGTAATAAAGATATTTATAAACAAACAAACAAACTAGTGCATACCGCTGTTTAGAACTGTTCAGTGTAGCGTCAAACTTAAACGGTTAGTAGTTTATGCTTTGATGCTACACGGGGCTGTCAGCCAGTCGACTAGGTATAACAATGGCACTTATTACTTAAAAGTAATGTAGCCTTGACTACTGTCTCACCTAATGGTAAGGAATAAATCACCATCAGCAGTCAAAAATGAAGGTAATGTTCAAACGTGTTATATAAACGAGTACGTAATCAGTTTAATTATATTTTCTCCTTGGTCACATATTGGCAAATTTTGTCGTACCTTCATGGGGTATTGTAAAATTGTCCAATCGGAACCAACCGGGGCGTGTAAGCTTGTTATATATAAAAAAGAAACATCAGCGTACGACCAACACTCGATATTCTATATTTAATCACATCCCGTTATAGTATTATAAATCCGGAAATTTGTGTGCATTTTTTGTATCATAATATGTGAACATGTTTGAAAACGGCTACATAGAAATAAATGAAATTTCGTATGTCCCGGGAATAATGGGGAATAGACTAATTATTACCTATATAATATATAAAATCAATTTCCGAAAGAGAAAACTTGTGTTCCGCCGGGAATCGAACCCTATACCCGCTGCATATAAGGCGAATGCGCACCCAACTAAATCAACGAGCAGTTCATTGGGATTTACGCGGGCAAAGCCACAGGGCTTAGCTATAACATAATTAATGTATACGGAGAATACATATATACATATACCTATCTAAGAATGCCAATTAGATAATCAAGTACATTAGAGATCCAAGGTCAACAAAGACGACCTATATAATCTACTACGAGTCTAGGTCACGATCAATGCAGTTCTATATCGGTATATCACTTCTGTCAGTGGAGACTTTATGATGCAGTTATACCACTATACGACTTAGACATTGTCCTTTTTTATCTCCGACGAGATGACGGTAGGACATTGGTTAAACGTCACTTGATGATGTAAACACGCTAGAATCAATGACTATCGAGAATAGCTGACGAAACATCATCAGTGATTTTGGCGACATATAATAATCATAAACTTAGAGATTGTTCCGATAAGATATCACACTAATTTTATGAGTGCGAAAGTTTGCAATTGTGTGAGTGGTTGCGTGCGTGTGTGTGGATTCATTTATTTGTTACTCCTTCACGCTTAAACCATAGTAGAATATTTCTACTATGCTTAAACGGCTGGACGTTTAAATGAAATTTTAATTAGAGTTAGCACATTGAATGGCCATACAGGCTTTTATCCCTAAAAATGTTTGCGCAGGGCGCAGACAGCAAACGTCTATAAATAATGTGTTATATTGCTCTTGTCTTGCAAAAACGTAAATTGTTTGGTCAAGATCAGAATCTATCATATTACTTCCGTGAAGATAAGTGTTGCTTATCATCCAGTTCCTTATGTCTAGACTGAGTCCGATTACGGAATAAGCTAAACAGTTTTAGCAACATAACCTAGTCGGATGACTAGAAAGCCATCTCAAATTAATGAATGGTCTATCGAATCCATAAGAAGTAGTAATTTGAATATCATTTTGAGTATTAATTAACAAATTGCATATTAATGCGGATACCTTCAAACAGAAAAGAAAACATTATACTCACTTCGGACGCAATATTGGCTCCCATCAAGACGGCGCAGGGAATCTTCAGGCATCTTGTGATGATGTGCGATATTAAGTCGATGCCACCACCTTCCGCAATGTCGAAGCCCTGGGAAAAATATAGAGTTAATAAAAAATTTCTATAATATAAAAGAATATATGATAACATGTTGACAAAACAAGCATTTAGTTCCACACTAGGATACCATTTTTAGCAATTATTATCTTCCGTAATATGGCACTTATAGTTGTTATATGTTTAAGTCATATCTATAAAATAATCATAGATTATGTTACTGATAGGGTGCGGCAAGAAACGCTTGCATTGCGGAACAAGAGCGACTTAGAACGATACACAAATTTTTATTTTTTTTTATGCCTGATAGTCATGCATTTGACCACAATCTCACCTGATGGAAAGTGACGATGCGGCCGAAGATGTAGCATGCTTGCCTAGAAGGTACCTATTCACTCTCGACTTGAAGACACCCAGATTGTACCGTTTGGGGAACAAAGACGAAGGCAATGAGAAACAAGAAACGTTAAGAAATTAGAAATTATTTAATTCAAATATTAGCCGGAGGTGCTTTTTCATAATCGGACGAGCTTTTTTACTCGATATACATAAAGAGATAAATATATAGATCAGAGTCACGTCTTAATATATCGGCTTCAAACTTGTAAAAACACGCTTTGCGCGAATACTATACAATTTAAAATAAAAAAGGGTTACAATTTAAAATAAAATTAATTTAGGTATTTCAATTATCTTAAATATTTTGTATTTATGTATTTATATTATAAACATTATGTATGTATTATTATTGCCTTATAGAATTTATTTTGTTTAAGTATGTATATATATATACCTCAATATATATTTTTATTTTCTCGTAACTTGTATTTACACCCCCGTTTCACCGAATTATTAAAATCTTCTCCATCCAAAGGTTGTTTGGAAGAGATCGCTTTTAGCGATAAGACCACTGATTGTACACTTTAATTTAAGGTTAAAAATGTTTTGTAAGTGGTTCATGTAAGGTGTGACAATAAAGCGTTATCTATCTATCTATCTTATCTAAAGAATGTAGTAAAAATATAATTTCTTACAATATTAGATTATATATCGAGAAAACTTTCACCAATCATGTGTCTAAATTCTATTTAATTACATTAGACTCAAGTACATTGTCCAGATATGAAAGCTTTATTTGTTGTCATTACTGAATACAACCAATACTTAGCGGCTCAAAATATTTGCAGCAGCGTCTTAACGTTTCTTGTAGCTGTAAACATTACCTTGATCAATGATAGTGCAGCTGCCGTGGGCTTTATTTTCCCGAGGAGTGTAGAGCAGAGGGTTCTGACGAACTGGTGAGGTACGACGAAAATGAGGAGGTCAGCATCTTTGGCTGCGTCTACCACCTCTGGGACTGCCACCTGGTTAAAAAAGTTTAATATGAGTACTAACAATATACAAATGATGAATACATAAAACTATCAAAAATAGTTAACTAACAAAGTAACTACAACATAATATTTTATTATGAGTTGTGCAATAAGGGAAGGGTAGTAAACTCGTACATCAGGATTACGCGATGGCTTTATCCGTCCATGTAATAACCGGTACTACGTAATAACTGATAAACGTATCAGAGTTGGATAAAACCAAAGCTTTTTGTAGTAATACATTTCTGTTTTTGATCGATCAGTATTATCGTTATCAGTCCTGTGTAGGTAGAAATCACTCCGTGGTGAGAAGTGAGACATGTGGCTTTTATTGACACCTATTGTATTATACTATAAAATGATATAGTATAACAATATAAATTTAAAATACAATAAAGATATTAATAATATAATAATAATTCATTTAATCCAAGTAACTTAAGACTTATCATTTACAATTATTAATTAATTAATTAATTAATCACATTACAATAGCATTAAGTTAAAATAAAATTCAAAATAACAATCACAACTACATATTAAATACTACAATGAAATTAAAATCAGTAAAATTAAACACACTACAAAAAAATAACCCGACAAGCCTGATACATTTTTACCGACTTCCCGAAAAATAAGGAGGTACTCAAGTCGACTGCTTTTTTTTTATGTGTGTTACCTCATAACTTCTCTCCACGTGAGCAGAGTTAAAAAATTTTTTTTTTTAGTTTGAAAGGTGTTGCTTTCTAATTGGTCCCATTTAAATTTGATCAAGATCTGATCAGTAGTTCTTGAAATATCGTCAATAATGCCTATTTTGTGACGAATGGTGCCGACTTAGACGATGTTCTCGTTTACCCGACTTCAAAACCTCATAACTTCTTTCGTTCTGAGCCGATTTTGAGGATTCTTTTTTTATTTGAAAGCTGGTGCTTTTTATGTAGTACCATTGAAATTTGATCAAGGTCTGATCTCTAGTTTTTGAGTTATAGTCAATAATGCGTGTTTAATACATTAAATCTGATCAAGGTTCCGATGATAAAGCGGTGAAGTCGGTTTTTTTAAGCTTTGCTTGCGTTTAATTATGTTAATCAAAATTAAATACAGTCGGAGGCATCAGACATTTCATTTCATCTTCTGATGCTGTGATTGCATTAATACAAGCTAATAATCAATGTCAAGGCCCAGAAAAGTGTTGCCTCCGTATTTTGGGGCGTTCATTCATGGACAAAAGGAGTGTCCCTGACCCCTGTGACGACGAACGCTGCTATGTGTTCGAATCGTTAATAAACAAACATATGCATTCACATACATAGTTCAAGGACTTGTACTTTGGGTGCCGGAAACATTTACATATCAAACACACTATACACCCAGAACCAGAATCCAGATGTCCCTTGGGAAGGAAAGTGTACTCCAGCCGGGAATCGAATCCAGGACATCGACCCAGTTAATAGTTGTTTAATTAAATAATACCTATATAAAAATAGTCGCAGAAAAAACTTGTTCTGGCCACATCTGATATGGAATCAAATGAAAATTTTCAGAGGTAGGTATTGGTAACAATATCACACTTCACACTAATATTATGAAGGCGAAAGTTTGCGCGTGTGTTTGTTACTTCTTCACGCTCAAACGGCTCAACCAATTTTGATGAAATTTGCAAAACCCTGGATTAACACAATGGCTAGTTTTTATCCCGGAATTCCTGCGGATCCGGGACTTAAGCGGGTCGTACCTATATTTACGATTTTTTTTATGAAAACGCGGCTACTGGATTACATAAGTAGATCTATGCGTAGTTATAGAAAGCGCGCGTAAAAAAAAGATACTACGAATGCCAACACGTGAATTGTTACTCATAGTGTTAGGTGGATATTTATAAATTAGTGGGGTTCCTCGGTTTCTCTAAAGAACACTGAATAAATGTTTTTTCACAGGCATTGCGTCATTGAAAGAGGAACGTTCGCAAAAAGAGTCTCTGTGTGCAAATCGTTATTGATAACCCTTTTGTTACTAAGCAGATTAGTAGGATCCCCTAAAGATAACGTATACAAAAACAGTCTGGTAGGCTTATCGGATCAGTAAAATTCTCAGACATAAACTGGTAAAATGCAGTTTTTTAACAAGTTATCACTTCCCTAGTAACGTGCGACATTGTAACTTTAAATAGCTTTTGACATTTATTACAAAATCTTTTGTACCGACTGTAAAACTATAAGGAAGAACGAAGTAAACTAACGAATTGCCCGCTGGCTTAGTTGGGTGTGCGTTCGTCTTCTAAACAGTGGGTGTCGCGTTCAATTCCTGAAGGAAAACCATGTTCTCTCTCCAAGGAAAATTTGTGTTTCTAATTCTGGGTGTGTGCTCTGAATGTTTCCGGTGCCTATGGCACAAAACATCGAATTAAGTGTGGGGTTGTAATGCATAAAAAAAAACAAAAATAACGCACTTTTATTGTTCTGCCTTGCGGTCTGAAAATGTCCCTGAGTCTAGACTCAAGAGAATATGCATTCCAAATAGAACTACCTCATCCATCACACTAACATAACATTATAAATTCGAAAATGTGTGTGTGTGTGTATTTTAGTTCCCTTTTCACGCTGCAATGGCAGAACTAATTTGAATTAGATGTTATTTACAAAACTTATACCCAGAACTAATATATGATTTGTGAACTTATGCAAGCGAAGCCGCGCGGAGCACAGCTAGATTCAAATATAGAAAAAAGACATATTTATTAAAAAACCATATTCAACTACCTAATCGTATCTGTCATACAAAAGTACTAGCCGTGCCCTACGGCTTCGCCTGGTATTATCAAGTTTAAAAGTAGCCTATGTATTAATCCTTGGTATAAGCTATGTACATTCCAAATTTTAATTCAAATCCATTCAGCCGTTCAAGCGTAAAGAGGGAACAAACATGCTTACACACAAACTTTCGGAATTATAATATTAGTAGGAAGTAGGATATAACTGTTTCTACAGTATAAAGTACCAGGATACCAAAAATACTGAGAAGGTATGAACAACTTTTAAAGTTCACTTTTCGAATACTGCAGCACTTGCAGCATTCGTGGTAGCGGGAGACATGACAACGGACGTCAGAAATAAAAACAATGGAAACTATAAAAGAGACCGTTAAAAGTTGTTTAATCTTTATTCAATAATGGTTTGTAACATTGTATAAACATGAAAATCCGGGCGTCCATGGCACTCGGCATCACAGACAACAATCTTTGTCGGAAATTAACGGTCAGTGACTTGCCTTGGAATCTAGACCCTGCTAGAACTAACCGAGTTTGTCATCTAGATTGAGCCAGTAATTTGTAACAGCTTATATCTGTATCGTTTCAAAGCAGTGAACTTCTATCTAACGAATTCTTTTTGTGGACTATCATTTTCCAGTAACTTAGAAAAATAATTCGTTTGATAAAGAAAATAAAGTTAAGTTACAAAAAAAAGAGAAAATTCTAAGGGAAACTACATTCAATATTTCTATCATAGACGATAATCCGGCGTACTTACGTACCTACTAATATTTACATAGGGTCGGGTCCGGTCCCTTTGAAAGCGATTATAAAGCTTACTATGACATTTCGTGTTTTCTACAAAAATAACCCTTGTTCACTTATGTCTCCGGAAGTTCTGATCCGATTTCGTTATCGCTTATCAATCTTATATTTATCATACTTGGTCCATTCTTACATGTTTATTAAGACAAATCTACAATTATTGAAAGATCGCTTTAATGTAGTTCGGTCCTGTTTTGACCTGACTACGGCGAAGCGAAGATTAGGAGGGTTTAGATGTTAGCACCGTTATCTACATACATTCATTTATACTCTGACAGCTAATAAACTGGTTGCATCATATAATGTATAACTGTATTTGTTTTCGTCTTGTTAGTAATGGAAAAACAAACGAAACACCGTATAAATGTCTGACCCTTCACATATCGAGAGATCCGCTCCCAATATAAGAGGGAACATTCTTTAGGAGGCATTTGTATTTTTCCCTGATTTCAAATTTTAAACTAGGTTAGATTTACTTCTGGTTTAGGTGCTTAGTCGTGAAAAGGTACCTTTACTGACACGACATTCAATTTATAATACTTGATACAAAGTACCTTCAGGCTTAACTGGTAGTGAGGTTTCACGGTCAGTCGAGTCGATATTAGCATTGACAATTGGCTAGGAATCGAGGTTTTTATTTTATTTATAAGTCTAGTGCCGAGGAATATGATGTTAGAACCCAAGAATATAGATACTGTACGGTTTATGCAAATCGTACACAGCAAACATTCCTGCGGTCAGCAGTGAACGTGAACCCGGGTAAATGCACATTGTACATCGCGAATAACTATTGTACCACTCAATAGTATAAACATAAACGCTTCCACACTCACAGCCACCAGCCACACACGAAGTTCGATGACTTGTGTCGTGGGTGCCGGTAGCATTTACATCACGCACACACACAATCACAACCAGAACTGCAAATTTTCCTTGGGAGAATACTTGTGTATTCTCCAAAATTCCTGCCGGGAATCGAACCCGATGCTTAGACGTCACACTCAATAAACCAATGTTTCGACTTATACGTGTTTGTTACTGATCCACATTTTACAACCATTTAGGAACAATCAGGGTGCGTACCGTGCGTACCGAACGGAGCGTTCAGATACCGTGCTTAGTTGTAGTCCTTTATATTATATCAATTTTATTATTAAGAGTTTGATCAATAGATAACATTTTGTACAATATTGTTATGTATAATATTCTTTCTTTCTTTATCTACTGTGATATTTTAATTTATTTTATGAGTAACGGTTACTTACTCTCCCCGACTTCGCCATGATGATATTTTTTACAGTTGCTAAACTACTGTAAAGGCGTTTTTCCTCTTCCCCCACTACTAAAACGTCATGTTTTTAGAAGAAATTGAAATTCTCTTGGATATTTAATGTATTATTTAGCTTCTTATTTGTGTAAGTTTTCAACCGACTTCAAATAAGGAGGTTCTCAATTCGACTGGATGTTTTTTTTGTATGTATGTTACGCTATAATTTTGCCAATTATTAATCGATTTTGATAAAAAAAAAATCGTTTGGTAGATTATACTTCAGTGGTGGTCCCATATACATTTTATCGAAATCGATCAAGCCAAAACCAAATTATAAGTGGTGAAGTCGGTGTTTTTAAGCTTCTAATTAAAATTTATGCAATTTAAATTACTAATAAACAAATGTTATTACACAGTGAAAAAATATATGAATGATAAATTACAATTGGTAATGTAATATAAAAATTTTATACATACAAACAAAATACTTTGAAATCTTACCTTAATTTATATTATACTTTATTGACATGATATTCAGACTTATATACTCATTTTCATTCAATACTCCAAAATTAATACTTTTATTTGTAATGTTACTTATTTGATCTCTTGTACACCAGAAATGGTAGAGTATGTGGAACTAATATGTTTATGTGAACAAATTTGTTTATGTGCACCGTATGCGGGCTGTGATTTCACTAGAATGGTTCCAACAGAATACCAGCGTCGGAGATAGGTGGGTGACTACCTTCTTCGATATTATGCTGAGTTGGGACCATTTTGTGTGAGTGCACATTAATTATTAGGGTAGTTTTAAGTCTTTTAGTTTCATATTTATTACTCATACTAATTATTGATGTGACTTATACAAATAAATTTATATTCTATTCTAATACTATGTCTATTACCTACTATTAATTATTTACCATACTCTGACAAATAAATACATTTTGATTTGATATAGATAGATTTTATACAACTTTGTTCACTCTTTCAATATACCCTGTGAATAAAATTACAAAATAAACACAAAATGTATGCAAATGTGTACCAAAAATTCTGTAGCTATATTGTGGGTACAACTACACACTCATTTAGTTTATTCAATTAATTACTTCATTTATTCAATGGATAGAGTTCATTGAACTGTGAAATACTTTGTAGTTAAAGTTTTATTACTAGCTGATTTTAGTAACATAAACATTATTGGTGTATATCACCTAAGCATATTTTTTTAAATCACTGAAAATCTCTAAATTGATGACAATCTCAGCTCTTAGCTGAGATAATGTGGTTGAAAGCGGTAAACATAATATGTTACTAAGCCTAGTGTCGTAAGCTTAGGTAAATAAAAGAAATCTTAAACAGAAAATAACTCGAGCATTAAAATTTCAATAAAAACACAAATTCAATAAAAGCAGTTTGATGTGTGTAAAATTGAAAAACAACAACACCAATATGTTTTCAGCTGTACATGTGCATTACATAAGTGGCAATGAACGGCAGATAGCATTGGCAATGATGTGCCAACGTTTAGGAAGTGTGACGAGAATAGACAACACACTGTAAGCATCTGTGTTGTGTGAGTATAGACTGTTAAATATGTTAAATTAATGTATGATAATGATGTGAAGATTACTATTCTCTCTAAAGATTAAAAGGACTAGTATAATGTACTTTATCACAATGATTGTGTTGTATGTGTTTGGTTACCACTCTACTCTACCACTCTTTGAAATGTTACAGATGAATGGATTTGGATGAAGTTTAGAATGAGGGTCAAAATTTGAGAAACATATTGTAGTTAATAAACATGTGAGCTGGTTTTCCATAAAGGTGATGTGAATAAAACACAATCAATTGTGTTTGAAAAATTAAATCAATTACGTTCTTGTATGTAATGGCAAGAATTTTTCAATCTGATCTTCTTAGTGATAAAATCAATAAGTAACATATAAACATTCATTTTTAATCTTGTTTGATGTTTTTTCAAGATAGCTGGTTGCATGACGATAAAAAGTATTCTGTTTTTATTTTGGTATACAATAAAGAGTTTTGTATTGGTATGTTCTTTTTCTGAAATTGCTATCTCCATACCTTTTATTAAAACTTATTCAACTGAGGTTTTTTTTTCATGTATCAAATGAGTAGAGAATAAGAGTTTTAAGCCAGAACATTTTAAATATAATGTTATTATTAAATATACTGTATAAATATAAAATAATAATATTAAATGTACACTGATAAATTGTAAAGGATAATAAATAATAAAAAAAATAAATTAATAAGTGCTTGAAGATTAAAAGTTTTGGATTTTATTATCAGGTGAGTTAGTCGTCGAATGCTAACTAATCAAACTTGTAAGATATTGTTTACTTACCACATTCTCAGGTAACTTGTGTCCAGGTAAATATTTGACATTCTCATGGGTCTCATTGATGATTTCTGTTAATTTCTTTCCTTCAATTATCTCTTCGTAGACCCACATTGTAACTCTATCTTCAAAGTTGGGCAGTCGCGCGGCATTTCTACCCACAATCTTCGCGATAGCTGACCCCCTAGTTAAATTAAAATAAAAGACAGCCTTTAGTCGTAATGTATATAAGAATTATGTATAGAAGTTACCGAATATTATAATCCCTTAGCCATGTTATGTCATCCAAACATTACGTTAAGGTCATAGCGAAATTAACACCAGTCTTTTCATACACGCGGATGAATAAAAATGATCTTAATGTCCCTGCATGTACGTATGCATGTACCGTAAAATATATTTTGCGAAAGACAAAAAGAAGCCTTACCAGTTTCCAGATCCTACGATGCAAACCCTATATTTCAACTGCTTGTCTGCCATTATAATTTGATTATAGTAAAATAGTTTACACGCCTAAAACCGTGGTCTTCACGACCAGACGACAGCGCTGGAATCGGTATAACTAGCGACTAAAAATAAAATTTACTGTGGCTTTTAGTACGCTACACAAAGGCCTGACGTTATCAACTTATCACCAACGTTGTTATCAAAAAATGCACAGACTGTCACAAAAATGTGTAGATGTAAATGTCAAATTTGTCACTGGCACTTGTGGTTAAAGGGAAGTATTGACAATCACAGAATCAAGAATAAGCTTTAAAACTTATATATTAAGGATACAGTCATATTATGCTACAAAATATAACCAATAACTAAGTCATCGAGATAGGAGACAAACCTACGGTTTGTAAAGCTACAACATCCTTGCTAACAGTAGAAATAAAAAGCCACAGGCTATAAATACTGCGCTGCATTCAGCATCTACGCTCTGGGGCTACATTACCTATCTACTTTGCGAGCAGTTTTATATTCGAATTAAGCAAAATAAACCTTATTTCTTAGTAGTTTGGCTGTTTTGGAATTGAAACCGATTCGCAACAGACATAGGTAATAGATGGTCTGACCATAGTAACAACAAAGTGTACGTCAACTCGAGGCCCGTAGGATATCCAAATGCCTACACTAGCCGAATACGCAGGGTTGTCACTATCACTAAGTTTTATAGGTACCTTTGTAAAATGTATATTAAAACAAACCAATAAGTAGGTACCTATGGATACAATTTAATTTGCATGAAAGCTGTAATTGGCATAAATGTACATAATGGATATGTGAAGAGAAATTATGGTAGTATTATATATAACGAAGCTAAAAAGAAAACTACCATAGCTAAGTAGGCTTTACAAGTTTACGAGTGTTGATCGACCAACTTAAAAAAGGTACTTGGAGAAGTAAACATTTCGTACAAATTCCATTGAACATTCTTTTTTAGTCCGCATTATTGCGATAAGCAACTACGTTACACACACTTGGCCTGTATTTTATTATTGTTAATAATTACATTTTCCTTAAATAAATCAATGTTGGCAGCATGTACTTGTCTACGACCCATTAAAGATCAAAGTTTAACTTAAATTACAAAAAACTTACCTATTACCTAGCTATTAAATTGAATAAACACGTAAAGTAGGTTACACTATAACTAGGTATATGAACTCAGATTTATCATGAGATGCCTATTTGTTTACAAAATGTAATATAATTTATAATTATATCTATGCGAATGGCGCGAACACTGCGAAACGACGACGACGAGCGCGAGCGCGACCCCGACTCGTGTTGGCTTTGTCGGCTAGGTCGGGCTCTGTAAGTTATCATTGTGTGCGTGCTGAGGCACGTGCGTACCACTCTATGAAGACGTTTAGTCGCAGAATGTCCAATTCGCAAAATATCCAGTGGTCTCGGAATGTCCAATTCGCAAAATGTTCTACAACGATACCTGAAAAACGATTCATGAAGGTAGTTTGATTGAAAAAAACAAGTGACAGATTTTCGCGGTTTTTCGAGCATCATGTGTATTAGAACAGGATACGGTGTTTCAAACTTAGGTATAAACTACTCTCACGGAACCTAGCAACATAAAAAGAAATTGTAGTTACATGCGCGTTTGCAATGTTTGATATTGTTATCGACTGGCCTAATAGTTTTATGCATAGATAAAGAATTATATATATACTCTACTCGAGGTTCAATGAAGTACGCATCGAGATAGGAAACAAACCTACGGTTTGTAAAAGGAGGGACGACTCCGCCGAAAATCTGTGTCCTAGTGAGAGGTCACAAAGAACCTCTGTGTCCCTTTCCTTTAGGGTAACCCTGATTTTAAGATTTGTGGGATAACATTTTGAGCCATTTGAATTATGTTCTACTAGAATGATATTTAACTGTGTAATCATGCTACAATATGATATGTAATAAAAATATTATTATGTCATTCATAAAGATAAACTAAAATATACTATATGAAGGCCAGGCGAACGCCGCCGGCCGGTTGGGTCAGCTATTAACTATTATGAAAGACTAAGTTACTTTCAGTTTAATTGACAGAACGAGAGCAAAGCGGAAACGGGGCGATTTCATTTCAGCTTGGGCAAAATTGCTTTCGTAGTTCCGGATTTTCAGTTGTTCTCCTCTACAGGTCGCATTTCTAAACCGATTCTCGTGTAATTTGGGAGCAGGTTCGATATTTTTCAAAATGGCGGAGATATGTGCTGTAAATTGTTGTAATAAGCTTCTAGATACATTTACAACCCATGTTAAAATTTATAACCTAGAATAAAGATAATCCATAAATCGATGACAGATATTATTACTACATTGATATGTCAGAATCTTGGTAAATATTATTATTACATACTTATATCAAACTAATTTATTCATCCGAAAGTTTGTATGTTATTGTGGCATTATTTAAGTATGTCTATTTTCTCTTCACGCGGCAACGGCTGAATAAATTTGGATAAATTTGAAATGTACGCAGCTTATGCCTAGGATTAACAAATATGCTGCTATTTAATTTGATAAACGCAGACAAAGCTGCGGGGCGGCACGGCTTGATCATCAATATATCCATAAAAAATCCAATGAAGGTAAACCCTAACTTTTATGACACCTAACTGACACAAATTGCTGTCGAAGAGTGTGACCCAATGCAAAATTAAAAATTACTAAATTATTCAAGCCAACGCTAACACAACATTTTAAGAATGAAACATATGCCATACATTTTGGCCTATAATAGTTATATAAGAAAAATATAACAACGTTATAAAATAATAAATAGGAAATAAGCATACAATTTACATAAAGGTCAAGTATTTTTTTAAATTTTTATTTTTATAAAATGACACCCGTAATATGATTTTCTTCTTTAGTTGCTTTTTATTAGGAATTTTAATAAATAAAATGGATGGGAATTTCAAAATAGCAATACGCTCGCTATTGGCTAAGCTGATCGTGACTAAGTTACACATTTTTGAGGTCACTGTTTGGTCAACTTTCCTTAAATTCTATTTGTTTTTTCAACATCGCTGTGTTTAAATTTGCTAAACTTTTTTCTCCGCTATACGGAGTCAATTTGAACTGACTCCAACTTTCCGAAATGTATCCCTACCAGTAACTGACCATCTCGAGTTACTCGGTTTGACTCTAACTTCAAAGCTCAATTTTGGTACTAGTCCTTGCAAAGGTGAGACGATACTTCACACCGGGACAGTTGCTCAATTTGTATCAAACACAAGTCCGATCATGTATGGAGTACGTTCTCATCTTAGGGACGGTTCAGCTAAGTACCAGCTTGAGACTCTTGACACCATTGAGTGGAGACTCAAGAGAAACATTGGTAGCGAGCAGCTGACTAATTCAAAGCTTCAGAGCTTGGGTCATCGCCGCGCCGCATGGTAGCTAGTCTCTCGGTTTTTTATCGGATACATTTTGGAGAGTGTGCTAAGGAACTGCACGATCTAGTTCCCCCATCCCCGTTCTATCGTCGGACAAGCAGACAAAATGCTAAGCGACACCGCTATATGGTGGACATTCCGCAAATGTGCACTAAGCGTTTTGCCTCCACATTCATTGTGCGAACCGCAAAGGAATAGAACTCCTTACCTGAGTGTTTCCTGATGAGTACAATATGGAAGTCTTCAAGTCGCGGCGAGTGAATAGGTATCTTCTAGGCAAGCTTGCTCCATCGTCGACCACATCGTCGCTTACCATCAGGTGAAATAGTGGTCAAAAGTTTGCCTACTTGAATAAAAAAAAACCTGATTGCATTTTCCAATGCCTATTTATTTCGATATGAGATGTATTGTTATGAAGAAAAATTTTCTTTCCGGCAATGTATTAACGGCAACAATCGAATAAAAATGTATGCATATTCCATATTCACAAACGTATTCATTAATATAATCATAATTGAGCTTCAAGAAGGAACAAACTACAAACACACTCACAAACTTTTGCCTTGAAAATATTAGTAGGAAGTATGATAGCAGGATAACTTTATTTTGTTTTTACAAAATAATTTTATAAATGGCGGATGTAGTTGTGCAGCTTGGCTTGTATACCCATATATCAAAAATAATATCATAAAATCTAATACTATTAGGAAAAAAAAACGGTTTATTGAGAATAGTTTCATAGTAGGTAGGGCATTTAAAAACATATTCTGTAAGGTTTCGAATAAACAAATAATTACGACAGATCAGATCTTATTATTACTACAGACTACAATTTCTACCAATGGGAAACTTTTTTAAAACTAGTCGCTCTGTGCGAGAGGGACACAGGGGTCTTTTCGTACCTTTCACCCGATTTCGTCGGGACCGCAACCACGGTTAGTTCTTTGTGCAATTGATAAAACGATTTGACATTGTAAATACGCTCTAAGTCAGTTGTGATAAGATTCCATGCATGTTTGATATTCGGCACTGTAAGTTTGTCAGTTATCCATCCTATTACTTTAGCTACAACATCCTTGGAAGTACGTTAAAAAACTCACTTTCAATTTCTATCAAAAAAGTAAATAATAGTAGTAAATTTAGAAAGGAAATATAGCTTGAGGCCAGCAATAATATATAGTTCTGCCTAGCTATAAAATCAATGTTATGTAAACAAAAAACAAGTACATTTTATTTTTTTACTGAGACAAAGCACAATAACTTCAGCAATTTCAATTTGAAAATCATTGTTGGTTTAAGTTCTGATAGAGTGCCAAAAGAATATTGTCCCACTGTACTACCAACTCCTCCTTCTCCCCGATAAATAATCTATGATATTAGGTTTATTAATTCTGTGTACCAAAATTATTTTGTCTGTGCTTATTTTTAACTCTGTGCTTTGTCTATGCTACAAAAGTATAAAATAATAAACTCTCCTAAATTGAAAAGTCATCTAGTTTAGTTTTTGTCGCATTTTCGTAGCCTACAAGTTTGTTAGTGAGAAAAGGAGTGTA
Organism: Lomographa bimaculata; assembly: GCA_948107665.1. Lineage (NCBI taxonomy): Eukaryota > Metazoa > Arthropoda > Insecta > Lepidoptera > Geometridae > Lomographa > Lomographa bimaculata. The sequence continues at coordinate 8,121,410 of OX403592.1, forward strand.
TATGTAGAACCTTGACAACACAAAACTTGTCCGAATTTTAGGATTGCGTAGTGGAAAGAGGAGGGAGTAGCAGAATTTTCTGGAATGTGACTTTTCGATCGTTGCGAGGTTTCTTTCTTCCTCATTCAATCAGTCAAAAAACGTCATTTAGTAGTGATCGACGTTGTCAGTGTTCAACGTGCTATCATTTTCCACGAAAAAAGTCGTAGAAATCGTGAAATAAACGTGCCTCGTTGTAATTTTAAACTTTGTATGGGTGTTGTGTAATAAATACTATTCTCATTAACTTACTGGTGAGTTCTTCCAATTGTTCAATGGAGTCGTCGTGGAATTTCCTATGCCTGGCATAACCTATCTGTACTTACCATTTTTTCATTTTTCTTGGACATTCCTTCTACAAACGAACAGTTAATTATTACGTTGGTTACGTAAAGATATAATTAACTTTTTTTTACCAAACTACGCTACGTTCGTTAAAGCATGGAGTTTGCAGCTGATGTCTTAGATACGCTGCCTAGCGACAAGCTTTATTACGTTTAGCAATAGTTAGCGTCTATCTTTAAATCTAATATACAAAATAAACTAACTTCAGATTAAAGATGCATTATAGTTTAGCTGATATTTTGTTTACACGCTCACTGTGTCATGTACATAGCATCTTGCTAGAATTTTCTAGTCGCGTCTCAAATGACTAAGATATTAATTACGTGCTTTGTTTAATAGGACTGACTTGAAAAATGGTGAAAGAGACTACATTCTACGATATTCTGGGTGTGAAGCCCGCCTGCACAACAGATGAGTTGAAAAAGGCTTACAGAAAACTTGCTCTCAAGTATCATCCAGACAAAAATCCAAATGAAGGCGAGAGGTTCAAACAGATTTCACAGGCCTACGAAGTGCTCTCGAATCCAGACAAGCGAAGGGTCTATGATCAAGGTTTGTTTACTTGCTATGATACTATTTTAGCTCAAATCACTCTGAAAGATAATATTCTTAATATAAAAATGGTAAAATTTAAGCAGCAATCTCATGTCAAATAGCATTCTGCTACATTATATGTAGCTTTAAAAGTAATTAAATTATATTTATTGTTTTATTTTATTCTTCAGCATAGATAAATAATACCAATGTAGGTTTTATTTGTGTAGCTTTAAACAATATTTATATACATATAATTGTTATTGAAAGTTGATCAAACCTTAAATTGTATTCTGCTGTAATTAAAAATTACCACTTCCATGGATCTAATAAGTACAACACATTTCAGAATTATAGTATCATTTTACTATAATAAAAAACATAAAAATATTATTTTTATTGATCTTAGTGTCTCTGATAATGTATAAATAAATTGAATGATATGTTTTGTTTAACATTTGTAACAAATGATTTCAAGTAATTTTATGGCCATAATATGGGATGGAGATTTATAGACATGTGCTCTGTGTTACACTCTCATTTGATCTCTCTGTGTCTCAAATGAGACAAGTACGAAATTTATGTATTGTATTCTCTTTGATAGATTTCTAATTGATTGTCTCTAGGCTAGATAATATAATGGAATAGAATACCTATGTATCCTTTATCATAAATTTAGTTGCAATTCAGTTATTTCTATTAAATGTTTAGATAGATAAACTTAATTGATCCAAGTAATGCATAAATAGTTGTCAAAATTAAACACTGGCATTGCCTATTTTAAACTTTGCTAAGAGGCAAGATGGCAGAACTTGATATCTTTCAAAACTTTTTACGTAAGGGGCCAAATTGTTTAGTTTGACAATCCTTTTTATGTCACCTGTTTTTCATTTTCATTTTAACATATTGATAAAAATTGATGGTTGTATTCGTATAATTTAACCTTTAGTTGACTATTTTTGTTATAACCTGTGGTGATCATGTAAATTTTGATTATTTTCGATTCTCTGTGCGTTTCTGAACTAAGCAGTGCCTAACTAATGTTTATGAGTGAAAAAAAAGTATATTATTGATAAGGCTTGAGAGCTGCTTAACTTAGAGGTGGCTAAGCATTACTTAGCGACATTTTTAAAAGTCAGACTGCTAGTGTCACAACATGCAGCCTTATCATTAATAGCAATCTCTACCAGGCGTGGCTTACAGTATGTAGTAGGCTATTTGTACATGTCATGTTGTTATTGAGAATTAGATTTTAATTTTTGAGGCAAGAATTTTATATCATATTTTTTTTTTAACTATCAATAATATAATTATCATAATATGTATATTACCACTGGCTAGGAATAAATTTAAGTTTACTGGAATCACTTAGAATTTTCCTAGCCCGAAAAGTATAACAACTTGAATTACTTATATTATATTAATGGATTATGGATAATTTTATGAAGATATTGATGATATATATTTTTACATCTTAGGATTTTTTAAATAAGGAATAAATAAAATCGGGACAAAACCCTCTGCCAATGCCACGATTTGTTATGGAAATATAAACCAAAATTTTTTTTGTGCATGTGAATATTGTGAATATCCTATTTTCACAATATTCACATACAAAAAAAAATATTCTAGGTACTCACTATCACCAAACTTACTTTAGATTAACAATATTATTGTAATTATCTGGTGATTATCCCCACCAGGTGGTGAACAAGCGCTGAAGGAAGGTGGTGCTGGAGGCAGTGGCTTCTCCTCTCCTATGGATCTCTTTGACATGTTCTTCGGTGGAGGGTTCAGTGGTGGCCGCAGACGTGGCCGTGAACGCAAGGGCAAGGATGTCATCCACCAGCTTTCTGTCACACTTGAGGAACTCTACCGAGGAGCTGTCAGGAAACTAGCCTTGCAAAAGAATGTCATCTGTGAAAAGTGCGAGGGTCGTGGAGGCAAGAAGGTTCGTTATTTCTTTATTTTTTATATTACATTTAGTATTAAATTTGCATAGACCAAGATTTGACCATCATCAGAAAATCTTAGTTAACAATAAGACACATTTCTTTGGAAGATAACTTTATAGAATGAGTTATAAACATAGATATATATAATTGACTGAATGTAATAATTTTCACCAAATCTTGTTGTATATCCTACTACTGTTATAAATCCAAAAATTTGTGTGTAAGTATGTATATTCCACTCTTCACGCTGTAACAGCTAAAAGGAATTGGATTAAATTTGAAATGTACATAGCTTATACCTAGGATTAACTCATAGCCTACTCTTTAATTTGGTCAACGCGAGCGAAGCTGCGGGGCACAGCTAGTATTTTACACAACGTCATGATGTTTCGAATATGCATTATTGATATTCCAACTCAGAACTACAGATAACATTTAATACAACTGTAAGATCTTGTAAGTCCCAAATTTTCAGAGTCATGTAACTACAATGCAGTAATTTTACAAATTGAATCTATTTTGAAGAGATACCAAGACAGCGAGAAGCCCTGCCTAGCACTGACCTTGTGATACAAGATTAACTGTAAAATTAAATATACAAATTTAGTCAAACATTGAAATGTGATTCTAATTAACTTTTTAATATCCATTGTTGCAAGTCTTTAAATCTGGCCTTAGTAGACTTGATCGGAACATTAAAATTTGACTTATTTCTTTCAATGTTTCTAGAAACCTCAAGCAATGTGAAAATAATAAATACAGAAATAAAACATTCATGATAATGGTAGAAATAATCTTCGTAGGTAAACTACAAGATCTAGTTCCCCCATCCCTGTTCTATCATCGGACAAGCAGACAAACTACTAAGTAACGCCGCTATATGGTGGACATTTCACAAATGCGCATGAACCGTTTTGCTTCCACATTCATTGTGCAAACTGCAAAGGAATGGAACTCCTCACCTAAGTCGTTGTTTCCTGATGAGTACAATATGGGTCTTGGACCACATCGACGCTTACCATCAGTTGAAATGGTGGTGAAAAGTTTGCCTAACTGGAATAAAAAAAAAAATTATGATCATTAAAAGACACTAATGATCTCATGATCAAATGACATAACATTTTTAATTAAAATTTACTGGCACTAATTAAAGGCAGATGTGCCAAGAGTTATTTATTGACTATCCAAGATCAATGGACTATCATTATGAATTTATTTTGTTTTCTCTCATTTATTTTGCATTGCAGTGATTTGCAAAGTAGCTGGCAGTCACTGTATGAAAGGTATCAAATATCAAGTTCATATGTGCCAGTAGAGCTCAATCATGCTTTGATACACCAGTCAAAGACTAAATTGTAAAATTCTATTTATATAAGACACAAAAAACCAATAAACATAGACATATGCACACACTGATCATTCATATATTGTATAGCTGTGCCCCGCGGCTTCGCCCGCTATTATCAAATTAAAAAGTAGCTATGTAATGTGCTAATCCTACATATAAGCAATGTACATTCCAAATTTCAACCAAATCCATTCAGCCGTTAAAGCGTGAAGAGGGACCAATCATACTTACACACAAACTTTCGAATTTATAATTTTAGTAAGATAGCTGTAACTGTAGAGTTTCCTGAATGGGAGAAGATGATGGTTCTGGAAACACAGTGTAAACTACATCGGGAACCAGAGGCTTCAGAATCTAAATTGTATCCTCTAAATTTATTTTAATAAATGTTTTATATAATTTTTGAAAGGCATTAAGCCTGTGCTTAGTGACTCAGCTTTTGTCACCCTGTGTGACTACTAAGTTAATTTGTTTAAACCTGGCTCTTCATTTGACCCTATTTCGGCAAATAAAGAGGTATGCAGCTATAAAAAGAGGTATATATAGGACCTTTACTGTTCTGTCTCTCATATTTCGCCAAAAGCACAGCCAATTGAAAAGCAGGCATAAAAACTAGATTAAAGTTGGCGATATATGTATATCATAAAGCTGCCAGATCAGCAACATCATCGCCTCCCTTGCATCACTTCAATAGCTTGTAATGACATTGTCATGCAGACATTATATGGTGCCACTACAAGCTCTGGAGAAGTTCTGTACCTACAGATGTTAGGTCTGGTGCAGGGATGTATTTATTTATATACAAATTTTCCGAAAAAGAAGATGACAACCTTATATATTTAACTCTTTATTGCTACTCTTTCTATAATTAAAAGTGCAATTTTGTAGAATAAAGGTAGACAGAGGTAAACAATTCTACAAAAATTCCTTATAGAGGTAACTGCCATGCTGATCTTGATTAATCTTTCTTCTTCTAGGGCTCAGTGCAAACCTGCCCCACATGCCGTGGAACTGGCATGCAAGTTCAGATCCAGCAGATAGCGCCCGGCATGATTCAGCAGATACAGACTGTGTGCAGCGACTGCCGTGGCCAGAGGGAGATCATTGACCCCAAGGATCGGTGCAAAGTTTGCCAGGTAACATCTACCTTTAAAATAATATTACTAGCTGTTCATCTGCTTTTATGGTGATGATAATAAATTCAGGTAAAAAAGACGTTTATGCTGGACTAGCTAGCTGCTAGTTTAATCATTTAAACGCAAACAAAGCTTAACTAATTAAACGCTTGTAAAGCTTAAAAAAAAACGACTTCACCGCTTTATCTTCAGAACCTTGATCAGATTTAATGTATTGCACACGCATTATTAACGATATCTCAAAAACTAGAGATCAGATCTTGATTAAATTTCATTGGGACCACATGAAAAGCACCAGCTCTCAAATAAAAAAATAATCATCAAAATCGGTTCACAACGAAAGAAGTTATGAGGTAACTTTTGAAGTCGGTCAAAAACGAGAACATCGTCAATGTAGTCCGGAATACGCATTTTCGACGATATTTCAAGAACTACTGAACAGATCTTGATCAAATTTAAATGGGACCAATCGGAAAGCAACATCTTTCAAAATAAAAAAATAAAAATTCGAAATCGGTTCACGTGGAAAGAAGTTATGAGGTATTACACATAAAAAAAAATCAGTTGACTTGACTACCTCCTCCTTTTTTGAGAAGTCGGTTAAAACAGACTTCACCACTTACATTTTGGTTTCTGTTGATTTTCTCATAAAGTGCTTAATCGATTTCAATAAAATTTATATGGGATGTTTGAAGAATGATCTACCATACAAAAAATACATCTTTATCGATTCATAAACGGCGGAATTATCGCGTAACATACATACAAAAAAGAGAGAACCTTCTTTTTTGAAGTCGGTTGAAAATATATTTTCATCTATAATGCATAATAGACTGCTTTTCTTACTATGTCTGTTAGATAATAATCATATTCATTTTCATAAATAAATGGGTTTAATGCTGGATAGATTTTTTGATTTGTGTAAACGTATTATTGCTATCTCACCTATGATACGACGATGCAGTGATGACGCGGCCGAAAACTTAGCATGTTTGTAGAGCACTTGTTCTACTAGGCAAGAGTTACACTATGTAGGGAACTACTAAAAAATTTGTAAAATTACGGAGTTATCTTTTTGTTTGATACCAATATCATGGAAACTAAAACGCGTAGTCACGAAATATTTTATTGTACACTAGATACATATGAATAACTCAATACTATCAAGTATAGATTGTAGAATCTAATTTCGTCACTCAAGGGTACAAGGTCGAGTTACATAGCAAAAATGGCTTTAAGTCCCACCTTGTAAGTTTCAAGATTGAATTATTTTGATAACCTACTAGAACAATGGTTGTATCGATAATCTCAAGGACTGACTAGTTTGGCCCCTTGACTGACATCGTTTTCACACACAATCACAAGACACTCTCGTATTTATTACCCTTACATGTGTATGTTTCATACGAAGGATCTAAGTAACAGCTACAAATATCTCTCATAAAAAAATATTTTAATCCCTGGCGTAGGCTTATTTACTGCGACATATTATGGTGGGACGCAAGCCGCTTGTTTCACTACCCATGAGGCTATTTAATGAGTCCTAAAAAATTGAGTAATCAAAAAAGATGTAGCTCAATGTTTCATGTTTTGCAATTATTTATCGTAATTTTAACCTCTTGTAGTGTAAAAAACGGCCTTCCACTCCCCAGAAGGGTCATCTCTTTTACCTACAGTAGGAGCAACATAGCTGCAGTTTTACTAAACGTTGTAAAATTATTATTATTATATAAAAGTATGTTCGTTTCAGGGGCGCAAGACCGTCCGTGACCGGAAGATCCTCGAAGTGCACGTCGACAAGGGCATGACCGATGGACAGAAGATCGTTTTCAGCGGCGAAGGGGATCAAGAGCCCGAGTTGGAGGCCGGCGATCTTATCATTGTGTTGGACGAGAAGGAACATGAAGTGAGTGTTGTAAACTACCCATGTATATCTTACTTTAAAAGAGGTCTTTTAGTTCTAGAATTTTCATGTTTTTTTATCGATGGGCGCATTCCCAAGACACACAAAAACTCGTACGTAACGCTTAAGTCTATATGAATTCATTTAGCGGCCACAGTGTTGAGGGTTACAAACGATTCGATAAGGTGTATGTGCTTCGAAGTGCAAAAGGCAATAGTTTTAGGCGGGAAATTGTAGATTGTGATTTTGTAATTTTATAAAACTTGTGTATTTTTGGGCGTTAGTGTGTAACAAATAATGCATGTAAATTAAATATATATTAGGAAGATATGATATGATCATCAGCTTTCACACTGCACTTCTTTGCTTGCAGCCATGAGAAAATGAGCATTGTAAGCAGTCGGGAATGACATCAGACAGATTTCGTTTGATGCTTTCAATTTAAATTGGAAAGGTTTGAAGCGCCGTCCATGATGACGTCCGACGCATGAAACCTTATAAAAACCAATTTTCTTATGCAATTCTTTATATATTTTGTCTTTGTCTGTCCTGTCTTTTAACCACGATTTAGACACAAATACAGTCCAATTTAAATTAAATTTTTGACAATGTTCTTTTATCTCTCCAGGTGTTCAAGCGGTCCGGCAACGATCTCATTGTGCAGCTGAACATCGAGCTGGTGGAGGCTCTCTGCGGCTTCCAGAAGGTGATCCGAACTCTGGACGAACGGGACATTGTCATCACCATGCTGCCCGGGGAAGTCACCAAGCATTTAGAAGTCAAGAGTGTCTTGAATGAGGGTAAGATTTTATGCTTCTTATTATTTTGGTGTAACACGCCTAGTGTGCCTTTTTGAGGGCACGAAAGGCTTATTAAAATGTTGGATGTCCAGGACATAATTGTCAGAATGCTGCTCAGGAATGTCATCAATAGTTTAAAGTCTGTAATGTCTTGGATAAGGTTAAGCATCTATAATTTTTGTTAGTTTTTCATGACAAGACCGGGGGCTGTGGCAAAAGCAGAAAAAAAAGAAATGATAATAGGGTGAAAGACCTAGTTTTCTCATAAAAACTTGATTGCAGATAGTTCAATAAATTCTTTTGCGAAAAAATAATTATTATTTTTTCGAGGTTTTTTTTTTTACGGGGCAATGCCGTACTATTATGGATTTCATCACAATGTAACCTTCACTTAAAGCTTAAGTAGTTTTCGAAACCGCATCCGCCCATGATTACCATTGCGTTTTCACTGCACAGCAATAATTCTAGTATGTTAGTTTTTTTTATGACATATAGGTAAGCATTTGGCCGCTATCTCACCGGATGGAAAGTGACGATGCGGCCGAAGATGAAGCATGCTAACCTAGTAGATACTACATGTATATGTTTGTATATGTTACTAGCGGATACACGGCGTGTGCTACCTAAAAAGTACTATTTGAGGCATTGTTTTAGTGGTCTAAAACCATCTTCGCATTATTGCCTTTCAAATGAAACTGCTTTGGGGCACATCGGCTAGATAGTTTCGAAGATTATTAAGGACATAAATAGAATCATTATATTGCTTAATTAGTGTTAATTATAAAAAAATATTTATATGTACGTTTCAGGAATGCCCATGTATAAGAACCCGTTCGAGAAGGGACAGCTCATCATTCAGTTCTTAGTTAATTTCCCGAAACGCATTCCACCTGAAGTCATTCCCGCCTTAGAGAACTGCCTGCCGGCTAGACCTAGGGTAAGTTACCACAGTAGAAGTAAAAAATAAATTGAAAAAATTATACTTAAAAACTTGTCAATTGGACATCGGGAAGTGGGTCTAATACCTTGCAAGATTTAAATACAGACAGACAGAATGACAACGGGACAGGTGAAACTAAATAAAAGCTTGTAAAAAAGCATAGTATTACATATTTGGTGCTTGTGCTATGCTGGTAGAAAGGACTCTCAGAGTCCACTTGGGGAAGTAGAACAGCTTTGCCAATCATTCAAACGCCAAGTACAGTAGTGTACCTATGATTTTAAACTGCAGGGGAAATTTTCCAGTGAATTACAGGGCATAAAGAAATTACAATTTTCGAACTGCCTGTTGACTTAGTCGGGTGCATGTTCGCCTTCTATCAGGATCTTCGATTCCCACCACGAACACAAGATTTCACACCTAGGAAAAATTCTGTTTCTGGTTCTGGTTGTGATTGTGTGTGTGATCTGATGTTTCCGGCACCCACGACACAGGTCATCGAACTTAGCGTAGGGCTGAGTGTGAATGTTTAAGCTCCACCAATTATGTTTCTGGATTCCATTTAAATAATTTACATCCTCAAGTACAACATTGTTAAAATATGAAAAAAATCTTTTTGAATATTGCCGGTTCAAAAAATACAGCGCCTAAGTCCAAAGTCGCAGAACACAGCTAGTGTAATATAAGATTCTTTAAAGTACTAGCGTGTTATAGGTGCCTACTAAGTGAGTTGCGTAATTTTTGCGTCACTGCCGCCAGCGTGGGCTGCCAAGGTCAAGCTGAATAATGGATGGCTTGAATCAGATACTACATTATTTATAATGACTATTAAATGCCTTGTGGTACCGAGCGGAAATTGCGGTATCACATTACATTGATGTGAGTTTCTAACTGATTTCAAAGACGGTTTATAAATTAAACTAAATATTACTTGATTTTCTTCTTTTTATAATGTTCTCTTGCTTTCTCTTATAAATGTTTGGTAAACATTATTATAGTATGTTAACTGATTTGGAATTTTAGCTCAATATTCAATGTACATTGGGCAATATTTCAAATAGCTTTTCCAAATAGTTATAAGCGAAACATCCAATAAACATAATAAAAAAAAAAGTGCGTACTATCGGCGGTCTTATCGCTGCTAGCTATCTCTTCCAGACAACTTTTGGATGGAGAAGATTTTTAATAATTCGGTGAAACAGGGGGTGTAAATACAAGTTTATGATAAAATTAAAATATATAGTCAGGTATATATATACATACTTAAAAAAAATTGCAGTGTCCAACATTCATGGTAACTAAAATGGTTCCTCTTGAGGGACGGAACCCTATACAGGGTTAGTGAAAGTTGTTCATACTTAGTAAGGAGCACTATTAATCCCTTTACCTCCAGAGCTATAACTGGAGATACACCATACTACTCTACTGTCGTCGTGTATTCTCACATTGAACCTATTAACGCCGATTATGATTGAGTGTCAAATGTAATTGAAAAAAAAGGGTGTGTCGTAAGAACACGCGATAGAAGTGAAACTTTTGTGCCACAGGGAAACATTTTAATTATTCATCGCAGAGTTTACTCCTACCACTTTTCGTCACACAAAAAGTCGCGGATCGGAATTTCAAAGCGAAACTTCTTCCCAGTTTCACTTCTGTTATATCGACTGGGCGATCAGTTTTAGTTTCAAAGGTCAACAGTTTGAGCAACGGGTGTCCCAACCTAACGTCCCACGTTTGTTCCCAGATCGAGATCCCCGAGCTGGCGGAGGAGTGCACGCTGATGGACCTGGACCCGGAGACGGAGACGCGGCGGCGGCGCGCGCACCACGGCGCCGCCTACGAGGAGGACGACGAGCACGGGCCCGGCATGAACCGCGTGCAGTGCGCCACCAGCTAAGGACTCCTCACACCACTCCCGCTCGACGCCCCTTCACAAGCCTAGCCGACCCCGCTGTACTTCTTACAGAACATCTGCTCTATCCCCTCCACTAGCTCTACAGGTCACACCGACTCCGCTGTACTTCTTACAGAACATCTGCTCTATCCCCTCCACTAGCTCTACAGGTCACACCGACTCCGCTGTACTTCTTACAGAACATCTGCTCTATCCCCTCCACTAGCTCTACAGGTCACACCGACTCCGCTGTACTTCTTACAGAACATCTGCTCTATCCCCTCCACTAGCTCTACAGGTCACACCGACTCCGCTGTACTTCTTACAGAACATCTGCTCTATCCCCTCCACTAGCTCTACAGGTCACACCGACTCCGCTGTACTTCTTACAGAACATCTGCTCTATCCCCTCCACTAGCTCTAGCGGCCAAACCGACTCCGCTGTACTTCTTACAGAACATCTGCTCTATCCCCTCCACTAGCGCTAGAGGCCAAACCGACTCCGCTGTACTTCTTACAGAACATCTGCTCTATCCCCTCCACTAGCTCTACAGGTCACACCGACTCCGCTGTACTTCTTACAGAACATCTGCTCTATCCCCTCCACTAGCTCTACAGGTCACACCGACTCCGCTGTACTTCTTACAGAACATCTGCTCTATCCCCTCCACTAGCTCTAGCGGCCAAACCGACTCCGCTGTACTTCTTACAGAACATCTGCTCTATCCCCTCCACTAGCGCTAGAGGCCAAACCGACTCCGCTGTACTTCTTACAGAACATCTGCTCTATCCCTTCCCTTAGCTCTAGAGACCGGGCCGAGCCCGAGACCCCGATGTACTTCTTTTAGGACATCTGGTCTAATCTCCCCTTCAACCGTACCTCATTTTTCTATAAAAGCAAATGGAAAGACTCCGAATATCTTAAATCTTTATGACGTATATCTTCGTCTACAATATATACTTGTGTTGAAATAGGCTACAAAATTAGCTTCAAGCGGTTAAGAATGTAGTTGAAAATCTTGCAGTAAGAAGGGGCAGGGCAGGCTTTCGGATATTATCTACCATTTATTTCAATTGATGATTTTGCCGATGCTACTTCTTAACATCATACTATTTTGGTGATAAGCTTTATACAATGTTATTAATGTCTTGATATCTCACATAATATTGGATATAGTGTTGCTAAGTATATTGATCAGTTTGATACAGAGTACCGACATCAACACAAATTTCGTGATGCGAGCTAAGTGGTGGGGATGTGCGCAATAAGCAGACCCCTTATTACCTATCGCTGCGCCGATAAGTTTCTATTTGGATTAAGCAAAAATTAACCTTAGTTCTAAGAAGTTTTGTCATTTTTTAATTGATACCGATCGCAACAGAGATTGGTAATAGCGGGTCAATTCGCGCAGCGCGGCGCCCTCGAACCTGTAAAACAGTACGTACCCACCCTCATTATATCATGGGTATAGCAATGTTCGTGTGTGCGTGCGTCGTGCTACAATCTGGCACAGATTACTAAATGGGGACTAAGTAAGTACGGTCGTCGATTGTCGGCAATTGGTATATTTATGTGCGTGTAGCTTGCTTTATGACAATCGAAATTTGCCAGCATTATTCTATATTTTAAAAAATTAGTTCTGCGCATTCATTTTTAAGCGTTTAAATCCGTGCAGTACCTGTACACGATGAATGTCCATGTAATATTTCTTGCTACCCTCAACACTAATGGCCTCTATACAATGGTCGCATTTGGTTCGAACGGATCGGCGTGTTGGTGTGGGCACCGCTGTATGGAACATGACCAAGCGTACCCCGCACGCCATCCGTTGGAGCCAGGTGCGTCGTGAGTGACAGTTATAACATCTCATTTGACGCTGAAGGTACAAAAATGTTAGTCCTTCTTTATCTGTTTTGTGGAAATGTGAATAGTCGAACTTGCACCATATTGTTTGTTCACAAATATGTATTATCTTATTATTTTAAAGACATTGTAACGCAAAAATTGCTATTGGAAGATGATAATTGTTTATTAGACCCAGTTCAGTAGGTTACATATTAATAAGTTTTGATGTCTATGTTGTAGCTTGTACTGTTATAGTGCATAGAATAATATTCCTGTGTTAGACGTCGACTGTACCTTCAAAGCAACTTATATATTTGTTCTGTTGAATAAATGTGAGCAAACTTGAAATACACAACCGTATTTTAAATTTAACTATTTTCTACAATGCGTGATATAGTCCAGCAAGGATGTTTTTGTATTTGGTTTGCATAGATAACACATACAGTCTCTTTGCACATCACATACAAAAACATTATTGTACGGCATTGTACTTGATTTTTAAGAAGCACTCTAAATAATTGCAGATGTTAATTTATATGTGAGACTATGCATCAGCATTCGGTTTACTATTACATAATGTAGTGTAATAATTTTCGCACTGTATGTATATGTTAGCAAGCACGATAATAATCTATCTGTGGTAATTTATAACCAGCTTTCATAGTTGCAAAACTATTGTTTCCATGGCTGTATTATATTTGGCTGTTAATAAACTTAACATTACACATAATTGTATGATGTACTTTTATTTATTGCAGTATTCCACGTTCATGGTTTTTAATATGAATCCCCCTGATAATATTCGCATATAATTAAAGAATAAGAATCGGATTGCTTTCTATATATCCTATAGAGGTAGATGTTAGTTACTTTGCATATGATTGTAGCTAGTATTATTCAGAAGTATAGGTACCTAATGTTTTTGTTTGCATTTGGTACAACATTGGTGCATGTGCTTTAATTTTGTTTCAAACAGTTACGAAAGAAGTATTGTAGTACTATAATAATAGATATGTGCCTATTTATTATTATTCTAAACATAGTTCTCATACAAATCCGACACTTACGACTGTATAGTCACCCTTCGCCTGTGATTCTTTGATTGAAGAAATATTTTTCATTTTAGAGTTATAAAAACTGTGATTTTGCTTTTCAACTTTTAGACGCGATTGTTTTAAGTTTCTATTTAGACTTTTTAAGGTACTTATAATTTAATTTTGATCAAGGGAGATTGTTTTTGGTTCATCTCTTATTGACACGACAGTTAATTACTTGATCATTTTGGTAAAGAGAATGCAAGGTATCAATTACATTTATATAATTCTGGAATATTTTTATAATAATTACATACTTAATAAAATAAACATAATGTAACTTGATAGATACATTATCTCTATTTTATTTCGACCACCTTAGATCCTAATGTTGAAGGCTAGGAATGTAATTAGTATGCATTTATGGATGACATTTTTACCTTGTTTCATTCTGTTCTAAAAAGTGTGAATTATATTTAATTACACCTATAAATGTTGACTTTATTGAGTCAACTGTCGTGTGTATTAGGTATTTCAAAACATACCCTTATTGAAGTAGTAAATTTAGAAAGGGAATTAATACCTTAATTATTATTGGTGGTACATCATCGTTTAGGATAGCGTTTGGTAAAAGTCTTTTGTTCATGCTTGTTTAGTGAATTGCAATTACTGGGAAGCAATAGGTTATATTTTAATTTACCTAGACTAATTTAATAAACTATTCGGTCTGTGATTAATTTGTTTTATTTAACTGTGAGTAGGTAATCTACTTAACACAGCAGGGAACTTACTGGCGCTGCTGGAACTTTCCTGCTCTGTGCTACTTGCATATAAAAGAAGTAATTCTTAGATAGCCAGGAGAGTCTATTAGAATGCAAAAGAATCTACAGTAAATTGTCCTGATCAACATGCACAAAATAAAAATAGCGACTTGCCATGTTTTACTCCCAACGGGCACCAGTGGCTCCTAACGGCCCCTGGTGCCCGTTGGATCCACTGGTGCAAGCCACGCTTCACATCTCAAGGGAGTGTGGCAGCACAGACTAAGACTTTCTTATTCAGTCTATGTGTGACAACATATAATGACGGCGTTAGAAAATACATAACGGGACAGGCTCTTGAAGACTGTCAGTGGGCAAAAGCAGCAACACTGGCTTAGATGTAAGGAGGCAGACTAGCCGTCTCACCATTTTGTCCACTAGTGAGGAACAAGCATTTTTTCTCATTGCTACACCAGAGCCAGTTAATGAACTGCCGCATCGTCACTTTCCATCAGTTGAGATGGTGGTCAAATGCTTGCCTATCCAGCATAAAAAAAGGTGTCATCCTCAAGAATTTTATTCTTCACAGTATTACAAAGATAATATAACCATTTAATCTTTGCAGTCATATTATCACCTTATTGAAGACGTTCGGATGGCCGTGTCCAATTAGGGCGATGCCAAATTATGCGTCCAAAATACAGGCGAGTCTCTTCTTCATCAAACGGATACCTTTTCATCTGTTTCCAACCTTGCAAGTTGTGCCAATACCATTACCTAACAAACTTGAGCTTCTTAGTGTTCGTCGAATCTAAATTTTGGCACTTACATAATATCTAGAATGAATAGGTATCTTTAGGCAAGCTTATTTTATCTTCGCCGTCATTCACACCAAGTGAGATAGTGGTCTAATTTTTAATGCTTGTTTATGTAGCATTAAAAAAACAGAAGCCATAGCTCAACTAACTAAGAAACTGGGTATCCTTGCTAAGGGCACGCAATACACTTCGTACTGGGAGAAAACTTGAAGATCTTGAGTGAATAGGTATCTCTTATTCTTAGAAGATACCTATTCACTCAAGATCTTCATATTCATCATCAGGCACTATCTATAGAGCATAAAAAAGTAAAGCAAATATTTGTGTTGCATGGCGCAACATAAAACTATACAACGACTATGTGTACTGTATAGTAATCATGTGACACATCTCAGTGAACTCCAAAAAATGGTTGATATTATTTAGTAATAATTATTTTTATAAATGTTTTTATTGTATTAGGGCAGGTAGCTTATGGCCAGACGAAAATGCTGAAAATCGCTTATGGCGAAACGCCTATATTTTCCCACGCCCAATATTCTTGTTCTAGTCGGCGACCCAGAGCCATCCTACGCTACATAAAACAGCTGGGATGCCATCAGAGGGAAATGCACAATACACCCCAAGCGGGACATCATCTTTGGGTTTAGTTATAAAGTAGTGGTACTATACAATGAAGATCACCAAAAGTGATTGGCGGCTAAAAAAAACAGTAGATTATTTCTATTTTAAGATTGTTTATACAAATAATAGGCAAAAAATAAAGAAATCAGTTATAATCGAGTATTTACTATAAACATTCAATAGTTTTTAAAATGCTTTAGTCTATACAGCAAAGCAAGACATTTGCTATTACCTAGGGCCATAAATCCACTGTTTGGTGAAAAATTTAACAACGTCACCTGATCCAATGTGTCATTCTGTTTGGGAAAATTCATGAAGACATGGTATGATGGAATGTGGACCAACTTTGCTGCATTTTGGAGATTTTGTGAAGCCAAAGCTAATATTTCTGTTGTTGGGTTAAACTTCAGGCATGTTATCTTTGTTGTCAAATTGGAAATTATCTTGTGAGGCAACGGTTCTGTTGTGTTCAAATTGGCAGAATGATAAATATTAACAATGCCTTCTCCAGTTCCCGTGGCCAATAATCTACCACAGGGGCTAGTTGCTATCTGTGATGCATTTACGCAGCCATTGTCATAAAACTTATTCACAGATCTATATGTAGACAGGTCCCAAATTGTTATCTCTCCTTGTTTTCCATATGAATACAGCTGTTTGCTGTCATAACTGAATGTCAAAGAAGCTATGATGCTATTGTTTTTCAATACCCTCAACAACTCTTTCGAAGCAGCACTAATTATGAACACCTCATCAAATCCCTCAGCTACGGCTATATATTTGCCATCAGGGGATACCTTAAAGATTTTGGAAGTTTTAATATTTTTGGGAAGTTGAACAAGATTTGGCTTAGCTTTGATTAGGTCATAAATGCAAAAAGTATGATTATCCTTTGATGAAATATATGCTTCATTGCCATTAGGTGTGAAATATGCTGTTGATACATTCCATTTTTTCAATTGAAAGCTGTGGAGTTTGTCATTAACATCGCGGCCCACAGAGAAGAGAGAGACTATGCCTGACTGTCCACCTACAAGAGCCACAGTAGACTTAGGATGGAACTCAATGCAGTTTATGTGAGGTCCCTCATTGCGAGTTGCGTGATTAATTTGTGCAATTTTCCTTAATTCTAAGTAGCCATTTTTAATGTCTAAAACTTTTCCCTTATGCAAATGGCCAATCCTCTGTTTTATGGAATCGTCGGCATCACTTTTCGGATCAACTTTCTTTAACTTAGCCCAGTGGGGTGTACCCATCAACGTCTCATATTTCTGTTTCAGTTTATCAACATATAATGCTCTGCTTTTGACGTTTGGTATTATGTTGGCTTCAAAGTTGCCATCATCTTCATCAACCCATACTGGATTCTGTTTTAACTCATCTACTTCATCTGTACTGCACTGTGTTTTTAAGTGTTTTGCTACCTTATCAGATTTGTCAAATAATATCTTGGAAAACCTGAAAATAGTAAAATAATAAAGGGTTATGCTTTTGACTAAAGCTAATTTAGCTTAAGCTAATTTATTATTGCACAAAGAGTACAAAAGGTGGACTAAATGCTAGGGGTATTCTCTACCAGAGAATACCCCTACACCATGGTATATGACCACACATGGTATATGGGAAGAGTGGTTGTAGGCATTCATCAGAATGGAAGAGGGAGACAAAATTAGGATGATTATTATTAAATTTATCAATAGTAAAGTATAAATTTACAAATGATTAGATCTTTCTCATATTGAGGAGTAAATTTGCATTTATTTTTGTTAAAACCGTTTTAGCCAATTTGCATTTATTTCTGTTAGAGCCACCTTACAAATATCAACATGCCTATGGTCATTAAAATTTTTGTTATAATTAAAGGCTGCGTTTGGAAATAGGTATTTCTGTAACAGCTAGACAAAATCAGATGATATTATGCATGACAGTCTAGCATACCTTGAATAAGCCCTATGTTGCTTAAGCCTGATCAACAAATGTTAAGATGTGGGGTACCTTAGATCAAGTAACAAATATTTATTTTATGCAGGCGAAGCCGCGGGGAATCACTATTCGGGATTTCTTTGATAATATTTCTAAAACTAATTGTTTTTTCTTTTGAGTAAAATGTATGAAAATATGTTTTTTTTCATAATAGATTGTTCCTAGCGGGTTCGTCTGCGTAAATTAAAACACAATCCATTCTAGAAATATTATCCAAAAAACCCAATGAGTATAATGTATGAAAATATGTTTTTTTTTTCATAAAAAAATTATCGTACATTTTTGGTCAGATTTTTAAAGTTATTCTGCTATTGGTGAAGGTGAACGCCACCCAACTAAGCCAACGGGCAGTTCATATATACATATATATAATTATAGATTTTTATTTTATATACTTGATCATAGTAGGCAATAAATACTTTGTTTATTATCTCTCCGGGTTGATAAATAATCATATCATGCATATAAGGAAAATTACAAAGGCATGGATAAAGTTTCTAGTATGGCTTGCATTTTGTTTAAAATACAACTTAGTAAAAGTTATAAACAATAACAATGTACCTATTGTTAGAGTTAACCATACTAAGTTAGTAATTTAGCAATAAACGCTATCAAACGAGCACACAGCCCATACTATAAGTTCTATAACATGAAACGTAGGTGCTACAAACATTAACATCACAACCCAGAAAAGGAAATACGAACGGTACGGTGAAACCATGTATTCCCACCGGGAACCGAACCCGATGTCCGCTGCTTAGAAGACAAATGCGCACCCAACTGTGCTAGCGGACAATTCAATAATAGATGTAAGCTAGCTTTGAGCCTTCCTTTATCTACATTACGAATTCTCACCTAGATTCTTCATCATGTATATTTTTAGTTGACTTTGTAGCGCGTCTTTTCATATTTTAGTTCGTTTGCCTTTGAATTGAATTTGTGTGTATGGTCTTTTAGGTTATATTTTAGATATTCCAAAATAAGATCGACGACGACGTGCCAGACCATAGAGAATTTAACTAGTATGATAGAAACCAATAACCATAAAATATGAAGAACTTAGCACAGAATACTGATACTGCTACCGGTAGCCTTAGGACCTACTCATTCACTACACACTTATACTACTCATTGTATTCTCATTGACGTACAAGGAATAAAAATCGGATCAAGTATCAAACGAACATGCCATATTATTGTCATGCCATGCGCGTATACCCGGCTTCCCAAAAGAGGCACATAAATCGGAGTGATAACATTGTTAATACCAGCAAGTGATAGTAGTCAAATGTTAGCTTAACTAGCACAAAAAGCAAGCAGGTGAGATGGTGGGCAGAAGCTTGCCTATCCTGAATAAGAAAAAAGTGATTAAGTATTTATTTAAAACGTTAGCATAACAAAACATATGCATACGGACGAATTAATAAAAAAAAAATATACTAGGATAATGAAATTAACTACATACTATGTTTTGAATGAACTGGATGTTTTAAATTATTAAAAAGTATTTGAAATAACCATTGTTGGCGGGCCTTGCTAAAATCACATTGAAAATAGTTGAAATTGCAAGTATTACATTAGGCTCCTGGCTAGGAAGGTCGTGTTTTAAACAAACTTCCTTAATGATACCATGTTATTTTGTATTCAAAATTCGTAATCGTTTATTTTTATGGGCCCCAATGAGTCAATAAAAGTTAATGACTCTACTATTCCCATTTCACCGGAGTCTAAATCTTTATGCGTGTAAACACACTCCTGGAATTTTTATTCAAATTACAGGATAGCTTTTCATGAGTTACAAAACCACTACTTGAGTCATTATCTGTCCGATGTATGCCTGCGGAGAACAGTGCCTCTGATAAGGTTTCTCTGCGAATTAGTAACCTGATGCAAGTAATTGTAAACGCCAATACCCAAATAGCTTCCAGAATGGCTGGCAATGTCTGGAAACACTATCTTTGCATTAAGTGCTCCTCGTACTGTTTTTTGTGCAAAAGTATTAAATAAATAAAAATTATCGTAACGAAATCTGTCAAGTAAGACTAATTCAATTATTAAATGTCTTTATATACGAAAGTTCAAATACTATAAATGTTTATTGTTAAGTGATTTTATTAATTCAGTTCGTATACCGTAACTATGGTTGTCACATGTATACGATTGTCAATGGTCTAAAAAAATTGTGAAGACTGAAATCAGTGAATCTATCAGAAGTGATGGCAAATTGGATTAGTCTGACAACATTGATGATCAAAAATACATAGACAACAACCAAAGACAAGAACGGATATTGATGGGTCGGTAAAGCAGACCACAAGAGGCGCTAGGCAGTGCAGGTTTCTGTCTCTATCTCTTTTTCTCCAATGAAACTTTTTCCATTTTATTTTTAATAATGCGAGTGTAACAGAGATACAAATATGTTTATCGTTGTGTGCGTTAAATATATTGTGACGTAGTGTAGTGTTTGTTGGTTGGTTTTAGTTCTCCTTTTCTTTCATGGTTCGTTTTTCGCAGTGTTTCACTTTGTAAGCATCATCTTTGATTGTGGAATTCGTTTTGTGACGAATAATAAAAATATGTAGTGAAGATACACTCCAACACAATCGCTCTACAACAATAATAAGTAACGAAACAGTTATGAACGTGCTGTCTACAATTATGAAGCGAACAATTCTCATTCGGTGACCTTTTACATCTGAAGTGTGTCAATATGTGCTGCTAAAGGCAAAATAAAAAATAGTAACAAAAAAAAATCAAGCGCTACCTGTTTCTTTGTGAGATGTCATAAGTTTTACAATGGGGCCGTTAGGGGCTCCGCCATAAAGTTATTAGTCGGTCAATTGTGTGCATCGTAAAACTATTACGATTAATGAGTTCCGTTCATAAAAAGGTGGAAGACGATGGTGCAACGGCTGCCAGAGAGGCCCGTGAGCGATGCCAGTAGGTTCGGGAGCGATGCCACCTCTGGTTCCCGCAGCGCCTGTGCCGTCGTCGGGGCCGGAGCAACGCGTCGCGGCGCGGACAGCTAGGGGGCAGTCGGGGCCCGCGGCGTGTGATGAGTGTGCACGATGTCGGGCAAGCCCGCCAGTGTGGGCGCCGTGCGAGCGGGCGTGCCGGGCGCGCCGCGCGTGCTGGTGTACGTGGAGCCGCGCCAGCTAGAGCCCGGCGCCGCGCCTCCGCCGCCCGCGCCCGCGCCCGCGCCTGACGGCCTGCACTCGCTGGCGCTGGCCCGCCCGCCGCTCTACCGCCACGCAGACCCCCGCAACCTGCCCGCCACTCTCTTCTACAAGCCCCTCGGCGACGACAAACTCACCCTCTACGGAACTGAGAACATCACCCAGCGGACTGAGTTCCATCCCGTCGCCCACCACTATACTCAATTGAAGATAGAGGACGGCAGAACTGTCGCTTCCAATATTAAACAGGATTGTGTCGATAAGGAGTATACCAGCGTAGAAACATTCCAAGGTAGACCAATAGATTCCGTGGAACTAGTGGGGTATCAAGCGCGATGCCCGGGCGTGGATAGTATGCCCGTGCAGCGAGTGGTTCGTGGGCAGAATCAGTACAGTGAAAGTGTGACGGTGCACAGTGCGGACATATCTAGTGATAGAGAGTTGGTGGGTAAAAGCTATGTGAACTATCAGTTTTTGGAACAGAGTGTATCTCACCAGTCTATTGTAAATCAGAGTATAAGTATATTGAATCAGCAAGTGGGTGTAAGTCGGGGGATAGTGAGTGACAGTGAGCCAGCTCCACAGCTGGTGCGGACTGCAGACGGGGTGGTGCTGGCAGTGGTGCCGGGGCCACTGATCACACAACCCACTGACTCCTCAGACTGTTCTCGGACTGCACCCAGTGATCTGCCTCAGACAGTAACAGTGCCTTTAGGTTGGAGGCGGATCGTGACTGGCACGTCAGTTCTATATATTAGGTAAGTTACATTTTGTTCTTACTCTCATTTATACACTATCAAACCAAGCCTGGTTTAAGCCAGGTGCTTATATGGCTAAATGGATTTTTTTTCTCAGCATCTATTGTAATGAATTTTTTTACTGTTTATTTCCATTGGACTTGTTGCCGAGGAATTACCCAAACAGAAACAAAAAATATAAATATAATAAACAAAAAAAATTTTCAGTTATCAAACTAACTACAATCAACTCTTACCCTACACTTATTTGCTATATAATATTTTCACACCAGGAATATAAAATATATTTCCCTTGTAATTACCAAGCAGGTCATATAAGCCTTATACTATAATCTTGAAATATTTTAAGTGCTATTAGAAGTCTTTCCTGACAAGTACCTATCTTGCATACTTCAGTGTGACTGTGACACGTGATTTGTGTAGTGACATTAATGTTATAATTTTTAAAGCCTTTTATTATATTAAAGCAACACAGACCTAAGCATGAGCTGTGGTGTTGAACTTACCACTTGACAAAGGTACTCATCTCATGAAAATGGTATTCAGATGATGCGTCAATACTTTATTTTAACATTATGGAGTTCCGAAAAACCATCTGAAGATTGCCTGCTTAGTTTTTCAGTTTTTTTTTACATAATTTCCAATGAATTAGTGAATCAAATGTCTAACCACTATCTAACATTTTAGAAAGTAACATTAATTTTAACATTTTATCACACCTTTGGCCGCATCATCACTTTCCATCAGGTGAGATAGTGGTCAAATGCTTGCCTATTCAACATAAAAAAAAAAAAGATGATTAGGCTAAGGGCGGTAAACTAGGCTAGAATATGTTATTATGAAAACTATCATTATTAATTATGGTTATAAATAGCTATTAATTGTGTGAATTTGCCTAGAATAATGGTATATTTTTTGGTCAATTTAATTTTACTTAATTTTTTTTTCATTTTACTTAAAATCAGCTTCTTTTGTGACAGAGGTCTCCAGATTTGGGTCTGAAATTCATGATCAGCACACCTGAATACTCCCAGATATTTATTTTTGCCAGATTGGTGAACCTCAATCTTGGCAGTGTTCCGCTGCCATCTTTAATATTTATTTCCAACCTCATTGCAAGTTATTAATAGTCATTTATGATAGTTCTTTGCACTATCCTTTCTAGTTATTTTGAGTGTCTCTTATGACATATCCTGTCTAATGACTAACTCTTATGTGTAAGGCACTCTCTGGACTCTCTTATGTGAGTTGTATTAGCATTGTTTGTAATAAGTTAATCTTATTTATTAATATGTATGTGTATCAGGCCATAGGCAAAGCTTTGATGGTTGTATTGTAAAGTTGTAAGAGAAAAGAAACTATCCAATATGGCTATGAACAGCTTTGGTGATAAGGAGTCACCCTATGATAGGCCTCTCCTTAATTCAAATTCTTCTGTGCTGAGCTTGTTGTTGCTTTAGTGTAATGTATTTTTCGACTATTTGATTGCTTTTGTAAATAAACCACTTATTGTTAAGAAATTACTTCTGAATTCAGCCTTCTACTTCTGAATGCTCTCTTGATTGGCATTCTTAATCCAACCAAGCAAAATTTTAAAATATTATCTATATTGTGTGAGGTTAAGCTAAACGTTAAGACAAATTAGTGGCATCCATCAACCATAAATTGGTTGATGGATCCAACTTAATTTTTGTCTCTTTCTTTTATGGTAAAGTTTTTGAAATAAAGACTCGACTGTATGACTTGTTTTATAAATTCCATAAAAAAACTTTAGTTCATCGGAGGAAGTATAATTATTACTATTCTTGCTTCTTTGAGAAGTTCATTGTTAATCTTATCAACTCCTGGAACCTATTTGTCTTTATCTGTCATAGTTGTCTTGTTGACTTGTAATGAATCAGGCCACTGGTTCTTGTTGTGTTTTATCAGTTTCAGTTTTTACATCAAACTCTTGTTTGGCTTCCTAGCCAACATCGTAAATTTTTGGCACAGTTGACAAGTCCTTGCTTTCAAAGCACGGGTCCTCAGTTTGATTCCCGGCACAAGCATAATTTTCTGTACATGGGAAATTCATGCTTCTGGGTCTGGGTGTAGGGTGTACTTGTGTATGTGATGCAAATGTTTTTGACTTTGTAAGTCTTTGAACTTAGCGTGGGGTTGTGAGTGTGAAAGTGTTTTTTAGTTATTATTATTTAATTCATGTGTTATTCATTAGTAATGTTTAATAATGTAAATTTTTGATCAACATTGTGTACAAGGTTCTTAATTAATGTTAATGATAAAATGTCCTATTTTACATGAGGTACCTATGTTTGTCGGCTCAGTTGGCGTGGTGGGCAGATCTCTACCCTCTGCGCCGTGGATCCTTGGTTTCGATTCCTGGCAGGAGCAAAATTTTTCTATCCCAAGGGACATTTGTGTTTCTGGTTCTGGATGTGATTGTCTGTGTGATATGTAAATGTTACCGGCACCCACGATACAAGTCTTTGAATTTAGTGCGGGGCTGTGAGTGTGAATGCGTTTGTTTTGTTTTATTGGTATGTATCTGGCTATCTTTAGTGGATATAATATATTATGTGTTCTCCTTATATACATTTGCTGAATCTTTACATATATAGCAGGTTCATATTATAAAAGCTAAAAAACAAAAAAACGCTTTCACACCCACAGCCCCTTGTTTTTGAGCTTAGGGTATGCATTATCACTCACTAAAACTACACCCTCAATTAAGTTCTTTTGATTTTGTAGATTTACTAACAATTCATTGAATTTGATGAACAAGTGGTAGTGAAAGATCACCACTTGTTCATCAAATAAGAAAGAAAGAAAAGAATGCTATTAAAATATGGTTAAACAAAGATTTAGAAAGTAAAGGACTAAACTACAGATAGTTTATTATAACTAAACACAGTTGTTTGTTAATTTCAACAATTGCACAGAAGAATGCTAGCTCCACAGTAAGCAAGAACT
The DNA here is from genome assembly GCA_948107665.1 of Lomographa bimaculata. NCBI lineage: Eukaryota > Metazoa > Arthropoda > Insecta > Lepidoptera > Geometridae > Lomographa > Lomographa bimaculata. Next base: position 8,146,274 of record OX403592.1, read on the forward strand.
ATATCAATACTTTTTTCCACTCTCACCAGCTTACTTATACACTTATCTAAAATTCCAATATAGCCATTTTCTCATTTATAATTTAACTTTTAAAATTATTTTTGTTTGTTTTCTTTCTCTCTCTCATCATTCAATATATTGTTTGACTCGTCTTCAACACATTTTCATGAACTTACATACTCATCTGTCTCGTTTTTGTTATTTTTACCAGAACTTCTTGACCTAGGGAACTAGACCTGTCCATGTAATTGCAACAGATCAGAGTCCCATCAGTGCAGTTTATTGTTTGTTTTCTTTATTGTCCAGTTGGTGTAGATTGATGCTGTGGTCTTGGGCGAATGACTGAGCCGAATATAAATTTCCGGAAAATACAGCAAAAGCAAAAGTACTGACTAAAAGTAAATAGAATGTCAAACACTTATTTGTTTATGAATAATATATGATAGGCAAAGATAATAAAACCGGTTGATGAAGCTTAATGCTGATTTTGCTAATATAAAGGTATAAAATAAAAAAAAGGTAGAAATAAAAAATATTAAATTAAATATCATGAGTGCCTCTTTGGGGCCCATGTGAATAAACTATTTTGATTGATTTTTTATTTTGAATTTTTCATCATTACAAAACTCACCAGTGGGGAAAAGGTTGAGTTAAATGTTTGCTTGTGATTGGCCAATCCGTTCTAGTGAATCTGATGTAACAATTGTCAGCGTCAGTTATGGAACCAATCATAACTATTGGATTAATGCTTGAAGTAGCATGTGGTTTTCGTGAGGGGGGGAAATATACTAGAAGTGAAACGGTTATCTTTTCATAGCCGATGTGAACCCCTATCAGTTTTGCCCTTTAGCAGTTTCTGGCATGCCTTAATTGCAATTTCGCAACAATCAGAATTATCAAGTCTAAGAGACTACTTACTGTACCTGAAGACACAATCTCTATCAATTTACCTGACAAGCAATTACAGTTATTAACTTGATATTTGAACAATAAATGCCTAAGATAGTTAAGCGGTAATGAAGCATCGGCACCACGGCTTGCAGAGAGCGCGGATCGTATGTTCACGTTAAATCAATCCGCCGCAAGTGGACAAACCAGTCCGGCAGCTGTGCGGACGTACCTTTCGGCGCAAGTGAAGAAAGCCTCGGGTAAATCCCGCTCGACCAACGTGCGACAGGCATTCTATATAACCATGCAACATCTTCAAATTGTGGAAATCCCACTAGTGCATACAACCCACTGAATCACTTGGGACCTGAATAAAATATAGATAAATTAATTATATCTCATGTAAGAATCCACAATGATTACTTGAAAGAAAAACATTAACTTTTTTATGTTAGATAGGGAGGCATTTGACCGGTATTTCATCGGATTAAAAGTTAAGATGCGGTCGAAAATGAAGCACGTTTTTCTAGAAAAATAATTAATAGACTACCTAAACAAACAGATAAGTAACTATCATAGACGTAGGACAGCATTAAAAATAATAAGTACTCTTTCGATACCGAAAAAATAATAATACTAATATTAGATATTCTAGATTTATCCTTCAAAGTCTATTGTGCACGCACAAAAAATATTTCTTACAACCATATCTCCACACGCACGCGGCTCTCAAACAATATCTGTACACATACATTGACATAAACACACACTCAACAACACGAACACCGAAACACGGTCTATTTGTTTTATGTTAGATAAAAAATGTAGATGGATGTTATATGACTTAAAAACAAACTCCTAAATAACTTCTTTTGAAATATATTCGAATTTGAGCTGGTTATCTATCTATCAAAATAATATCAGATCTATCAAGACTCGGATGTTATTTTATTATCAGGATTACAAAAATTAATCATAAAAATCGTGAGATAAGTAAATCAAAGATCGAGTTTAATCAACGCTCGATAGCAATATCGCTAACTCCTGTCCCTTAAAGTTAAATCAGGAGAAAACGTCGCTTTCGTACTTCGATGACCCGAGTGTATCTCTTGAAATGTGACGATGTAAAATGTGCAAGGAAGAAAACCTGTACGAGGAAATACTCCAAGAAGGAAAATGATACAACTACACGGCTATAAATCTTATCAAAATAAATCACTTGTAAATCGTTTGTGATGTTACTATTACCTTAAACCGTTTTGTTATTATTCTGACAGTGATGAGGAAGAATCAGTGGAAAATTCCAGAGATCAGACTAAGATAATCGCTTCTGAAGTTCTGTGGTTGACCACAGAAGAAATATCGTAATTTGTTCTGTAGTTTAATTACTGAAGTAACTGTAATACCATTTATGAAGATCCTGAGCCTAAAAGCTAAGAAAATAATAATAGCGTTATATTTTTTTCTCCTCCTAAAACTGCTAAAAAATATCGATGTTCTTATTGACCTGAAATATCTGTCTATCGACGAATATCGATTTCTAACTACGAAACCAACATTTATGGATGAATTAAAATACGCATTGATAAATCAAAAAACTACTGGACAGACCTTGATAAAATTTAAATGGAACCACATGCGCAGCACCAGTTATCAAATAAAAAAAATCAAAATTCGGTCTAGGTGAACGTTATGAGATAACCACACAAAAAAAAACTTCCTCCGATTTTAAAGTCGATTAAAAAACATGTTAACATCCTATTCTACTATCCTACTAATATAATAAATCCGAAAGTATGTGTGTAAGTATGTTTGTTCCCTCTTCACGCTTTAACGGCTGAACGTATTTGGATGAAATTTGGAATATACATAGATAATACCTAGGATTAACACATAGGCTACTTATTAACTTGATAATAGCGGGCGAAGCCGTGGGGCACGTCTAGTAATATTATAAATCCGAAAATCTGTGGTAAGTAAGTTTGTAAGTATGTTTGTTCCCTCTTCACGCTTTAACGGCGGAACGGATTTGGATTAAATTTGGAATGTACATAGATTATACCTAGGAATAACACATAAGCTACTTTTTAACTTGATAATAGCGGGCGAAGCCATGGGGCAACGCTGGTAATTAAATATAGGTACAGTTAGAGCACCAAGAAAGAAGACGGCATAATTTACAATTTGATAAATTGTTTTTGAAAGAACTAAAAAAGTGAGCGGTGGGCGTCGTCGAGCCCAAGAGATTCCATTGTAGGACGCTTGTGCTCATTACGCGGCTCTTATCTGTCATTGGCAGCACAATGGCTTTAAGAATATGTACAATACTCTAACTTACCCACCTTGTGTAATAAAAGCTTGGTTAAACGCAGCCTCCGTATTATTTTGTTGTATGGCCATTTCCAGCTTCAATACCTCGAAGTTTCCGAAATGTAAAGATTTTTAACATTTCAATAAATATGATTAAGCATGTTGACCAAGTGTTAAACTCGTAAATTGTGTGATTCGTCTTATTCTAAATTCTTGTATTATGTCTTTACATTTTCCTCAATATTTCTCACATTCGTCATCGGTTTGTAAGGAATCGAGGCGACAACACAGAGGAACAGATGTTTTTAGGTCGTAAATTATGGGCTTAGGAACAATATTCTCCGAAGGTAGCTATGTGCATCACAGCTGACCGAGAAATAAAGGACACGATCGTTCTTCCGCTTATTGTTGCCGTCAGGACTAACTGTTGCTTAACTGATTTACGACCACCGACAGAGGCGATAAAGAACACAGTCAAGTTTTTCGAAAGTCGCATTGTAAATACTTGGGATTTCTCTGGCCTCCTTTGTGTGATGGGTTGCACAATGTCCGTCTTCAATACCCATACGGAGCGCCTCGATTGTTTCGACGTATTTGATGGGCGTCACCCAGCGCTCTGATCCGATTTACAATTCGTTCCGACTTTCCTTTAACTAAGATAACAATAGCATTTATGCATGGTTAGAATTCTTCTAGCTGCCACCCATCGCGTCATATATTTTTCAAAATGAGTTACCGACACTTTACGATACTTAGACTAATACAAAAAGGAGGTCGAGGTTACGTTTTATAAATAATTCAAACATTCGTGTTGCCATTTGTAATGCCATTAATATATTAACTTTCAATAAAATACAAATTCATGTTAAAATATCAATATAATTGTCTGACATGTTAGCACTATTATATTATTAATATAGTGTTTTTATATAGTTTTTAATTCACTAGTATCGAGATGTTCAGTGGCCTTTGTGTAGGAAGAAATAGGGTAGCGAAGAAATAAATCCATTGTAAACGATTAAAATGTTTAGAATCGTACTGTTTCAAAAAGAAATATGAACCCAAGTTGCTGCCGCAAGGAGTCCGTAAAACTTTACGATGTCCCTAATTTGAGATTTATGGCACCATTTGGTGATGAATGGCTATTGTGAAATACAATATATTGAGCCCTTGATAAAACAAAGGGAAGGAGCCCTGTGGAACATTTTAATACTCTATTACGAATAAAAAATAATGCTTAAGGGTGGTTGAGTTTATATCTTATGATTCATCGTGCAAATTATTTCTACTGCGGCGCATGCCATTCAAATATGCCACGTTTTGCTAGACTGCAGTCAAAAACATTCCACAAAGGCATTGACTTTTTGTAGGATATGACAAAATAGATTAGCGTCGCTTATGAGCTGCTATTGAAATGCCAACAATAGGGGACCTTGTAAGTGTCTCGAAAATAACAGCCACAATGGAACCGAAAGGCAAGATCATACGCGTTAACCTCCACAGCAGCTTTGACGCGGAAATAATACGTATTACGTAAGCAGAGTCAAACATTTTTTATTGCTCCATTAAATGAGGCACACCGTCCACGCTGGGTGGAGAGCGTCTCTCCAATAAATAAACGAATACAACGTTCATGATACAGTCATTAGTCTACCCTATTCTTAATTGCTATGTTAAATCCGGAGTGTTTGAACTACGTGACAAGTGGCCAATTATTCAAAGATTCGCAACACCATTAAAATGAAATAAAAAAGGTACTAATTCTCGTCAGAATACTAAAGCTAGTGATTTTCATTAGCGAATATTGTGACGAGCGTGTACAATCGAATCGTTTGATATGCTGGGATGCAGATCCTCTCTGTGAGATGGTAGGTAATTAATCTTTTAACACATTGTTACAAAATTAAATGGTAAATAAACTTGATCTAGTGGCGTACAAACGAGTATACAGGCCTTGCGCACAATCCGCCGGATGCGCCCGCTCACATGGGATCCAGACGGCACGAAACGTGTGTTCTCAGTCGTTCCCACAGAAGCACAAGTGGGGATCGAGTCAAGGTTGCCATGCGAATACAACAAAAACCCTTTGAAATCCATTATAAAAAGTAGGCGATGTTACAAGACTTGAAGTATTCGAGGGAATTTATTTGCTTTCCGATACGCGGCGCCCGTCTTCGGTCGGTAACGTCGGTATGTGGCAGGTGTTGCTGGCAGACTTGAACTTGACTGGACAACATTTTATGCTACTCTTTACTGGATGAGTTACAGTAAAGTCTCGTTTAATTTTAGATATTTTTTATGAACCTTGTATTTGATCAGTGTCATGAGGTAATTATTTATTGTTACACTTTACAATATCAATACAGCAGAAAGCACGCAAACATTCCTAACGCCAAAGGTCTCTAACTAGGTAAAATAAGGAAATATATCTCAAGGGAGGCAGGATCTCTTATAAGTAGTATTGATCCTAGAAATTTACAAATTAATTGGATATTGACTTGCTAAGATTAGTGAGGCCATCGGTAATTGGCCGTAATTCCGTGAACGCCTCCAGATCAGCGCGCAGAATGGCCGCAATCGGTGAAGGTAACGCGTGCTTCGCGTGCCAGTGCCATTGCGAGCGGCCATTCACCTGCTTCTGTGCTATGGATATGACAGGATTTGTTGGGTTTCGTCCACTCCTCAAATCACCCTATGTCCGTGTGTAAATTATTTATTTATTTACTTATAAGCTCCAAAGTCTAACCAATCTGTAATAATATTACACGGTTGGAATCGTTTTAAACTTTATAACATTGACTTGGTTTTTCTCACACTTTAGCTGTATCTTATTGGAACGAAGTCCCTTATAGTCAAGTAAGTTTTCAACAAAAGTTTCGCAAAAACTTGTTAGATTCGTATTTTGTTATATCAAATAACATCAAACTCCTCTAAGCTTTAGAATTTATAAAGGGATTCCGATTACTTTCGTAATTCACAGCTACGAAAAGCCCTTTACTTGAAACATAAGACTGTAAACGTCCAATTACTGAGCCAAAATTTTCCCACCAAGCGACTCTGTCTTAAAAGGCGAACAATTACATTTCCGCAAATACAGAGTTAAGATTGAACCGAGCGCCGATACCAAAAAAACACAGCTCGTGCTAATTTTCTGGTTTACGGACCGTGAATACCCGTGAACGTTTTTACTGCAAAAGTAATTAATAAACTGATACGCGACGTGATACGTTAACTTCTCATGTCTATACAATTCATTGAAACAACACTAGTATGCTATCAATAGCGTTCAATTTAGTTCATTTGATATCCTTCGTAATAGTCCTTTTGAAATGTGTCGATAGACGTGTCAGTAAAACAATGACGCGGGTCGGAATCCTTTTGCGAGTTGCGAGCTAAGAGTGTCCTTTATTGAGCGACCCCGACCCATATCAACCTCCGTTCCCCCAACATGAATAAATAAAAGCTCAATTTGTAGCTCGCGCGCTTAACCGACGCATCGATAAAACGTTTCTGGTTTAAAATGAACTCCCCCGTTGCCATTTTGCAAGTTCTAAATGGAATATAGATAGAATATTTGTTGAGTTTCAAGAGGTCCTTCTAACTGGCCGCCTGCATCGACAGGTTATGTTAAATCAATAGCTCGCGTAAACTGACCGCCCTTGTTAAATTTTTATTGGATTTTGCTTGGTTAATAATAAATAGTTTGTTTTGTAGAGTATGCAATGGTAAATACCCTACATAATGGTAAGCGTTTGGATGTGTATAGAGGGGACTTTGATACAATATTTTATAATAATACCTGGTCTATTCTTGCTCCAAGTTATTGAGCTGTGATTACGTGTATTTTATTTTATGTCTCATTAGCTACTGTTCGTGACTTGTTTGCTTTGGATATTATTATCAATTTGTTAAACCATTTCAAGTATATAATATAAGTACCTATACCTGTAATATTATCCGTTATGACTGTGTTTATTTGCAATATAACAAATATGCAATTATCTTGTTGATGTGGAAAACAGTAGGTAATGCACATGCGAATCAAATGTCAATAGGCATGTTGCTGTCGAGCGAAGCGAGCGAGAAAATGTTCGTTCATAACTCATTTGTAATTATCAGTTAACATATTTATAAACACATAACATACCCAATTACTCCTACATAATTATTTTGGCAGACGATTGAGTACAATCATACCTACGAACATACAAGCTATCGCATTTTTACTGAAAGTTAGAATGGATGGATTGGGAAGTTTGATTTGACGGAAGTTTGACTCGATTCGATGGATTGGAGAATTGGGCGTGGATTACTTTGAAATAATATAAATATGAGAAATTAGATGCATTGTATTTGATAGATAGAATAGCATTTTTATTACACCATCGTTAGTTACGACGTGATAAAAAGAAATAGTTCTTCCTTAATCTGTAGGTGTAACCCAACAGCATCCATAGTCCTTACTCATACTCATATACAATATACATACATACCCAGACTACGGCTACCTACGTAAATTAGAACTATGCCCTATAAATAAGTTAACTGCTATTATATTAAGTTCTTAGCAGTTGGAAGACTTGACTAAAATATTTTCATTGGTATTATATTATGGCTCTCGGGTTCAAAAGGGGGAAGTGCTTGGCGCAATATCCAATTACTGTGTTTACTTCACCAGGCTCATTTTGTCAAGGGGATCGATGTTGACGCGCGACCTGTCTAATTTCATTTGGGGTACACAATTGGGTATATTTGGTCACACTTCAGAATTGAATGGGTGGATTAGTTCATGTAATGTCATTAGTCAGTGCCAATTTATTTCAAGTTTGCTGGTCATACAAATCGTATTAGATTATAGCGTAATATAACGTTGTTATTTATGGTTGTCGTCACACAAACATATTGCTTAATTGCGTGTAGCTTGTTATCTATTCCTTGTCCGTTCCTTGTAGTTAGACAAGTATTTTTTTTAAACAAAACAAATTGGGATACGAGGTATTTGTGCTAGCTTGGCTTGCTACCCTATACTATACTACCAAAAAAAAACAGCCGTTGTTAACCACCTTTACGTAAGAAAACCTTGCGCCAGACTTTAAATAGTGTACTGACAATTATCTTTGAGAGCCAGTCACATTTTAAAAGTAGCGTGTTTACCACCCTCGACAATATCATCAGTTGTCACCAAGTGAGAGAGTTGGTTAAAGCTAGCCTTTTAAAGACGTAAACACTCAACACGTATGATAATTATAAGAAGCTCCCAGTCGTGTTCAGTACGCCCACAACTTGGCATTTTAGACCCTAAATGATGATAGGTTTTAAAGCTCATAAAGTAAAGTAGGGAAAACGCAAAGAAAGGATAAAATGCTGGTAATAACACGTTTAATATAAGCGTAATGGGTTGCTTTAGGGCTTTCAAATTACACGCATTGACCGCTTTGAGTAAAAGCTGCGGTTGAGCACTGCGAGGTGGTACTTAGTGAGTCACTGAGGGAAACCCTTCCGTGAGTCACGTTATCGCAGCGTGGGCATCGTCTCACCCTGCTGTTGATATTGATAATGTTGTTGACGACAATTGCTGTTTGTTTGCCGCGACCGCAGCGTCACGCACTGGAATCGTAATGACTGGACTTTTTAAAATAACTCTGACGAATGTTCGGTATCGTTAACATATATTGTGTTGTTGATAAACAACAGCTGTTTATAAAAAGTTTCAGTAAAAAATAATGTATATACGTTGCTTAATGATCTTTTCTTTGTTAAAGGCGATGAAAAAATATTTCAAGATTTATATTAAGAAATTGTTTCTCATTAATTTAAATTAACATTAATTTGATGTTTATTTTGACTTAAATTTAAATTTAATTGATGTAAATCGATCAAAACTGATCATAAGTATTATTGACAGTACCCATTATAACCCAAATATCGAGAAATTTCATTAAACCATGCTGGATGCCTTAAGATGGCCTAAAATCCTGAAAAGAAACTCAAAAAGACCAGTTGATCATTGGGGAATTTTCCATTAAAAGTTAGTATGTATGTCAATGTTCAATATTGACGCTCTACTTTTTGTCCAGGTCAGTGCGTGACGGAGGGACGTGTGAGCAGTTAACGCTGTTTTTAGATGAACCTATTTTAAGTAGGCAATGGGCGTTTGTGTAATCTTTACTGCGCTCAATCCATAAATAGATAAACTACTCAATTTGAATTTTAATGTGTTCATTTCCGTGACCAGAAATTCGATTATGAGTATGCAATTAGAATTAGAATGTTTCGAATGCACAGTCAGTAAATTGTTTAATTTACCAGACAGACTTATTTTGGTAATAATTACAAACTAATTATGATTTATTTGATAACACAAAATATCCTTGTTACCACTTACAAAACTGTAATTACAACTTTATCCAGTATTTACAAAGATCAGCCAAGTTCAATTATAGCGAGACAGTCATTAACTGCTTACTTTAGCTAGATAGAGTTTGCGCTTGAAGACAAACTGATGGTGTAGGAAAGGTTCGAATCTCTAAGCAGTGACTATTGATTTATGTTGTCAGTACTGTTTGGCGTTTGTTCAGTAAAATCAAACGAAACCAATGTGCAGAAGTCTTGTTAAAACGCAACATTAATTTGCAACTGAGAAGTGTACTGATCGCCCATGATCTCGTTTATGTTACTACTAGCCGTGCCCCGCGGCTTCGCCCGCTATTATCAAGTTAAATTAAAAAGTAGCCTATATGCTAATCCTAGGTATAATCTATTGTACATTCCAAATTTCATCCAAATCCGTTCAGCCGTTAAAGCGTGAAGAGGGAACAAACACACTTACACACTTACACACAAACTTTCGGATTTATAATATTAGTAGGATTGTTTTAATGTATTCCGTTCCGTAGTTCGGTGTTCATTTAAACAATAGTACCTGAATAACCTGCTAACTGATATTTGAACTGATTTTTAATGGTAAATGACGTTTTATTAAAATGAAACGTTGCTAGATCGATTTATCGCCTCCGAAATACATACCCCCTGCATACTAATTTTAATGAAAATCGTTGGAGCCGTTTACGAGTTTAAAAAACTTACTACAATTTCGACCTTTTAGCATGGAAAATTGCGTTTTTTAAACTCGTCAACATTTAAAACAGTACTATGTAATGAAAATCTAATAAGCCAAACCTAGGAACCTAGGGTATGATATTTTAAAAAAATCAATGATAATAATCTCATCTCTATCTATCTATTTAATATATATAAATCAATGCCACTTTTCGTTGTAATTTTATAACTCAAGAACGGGCTCACCTATCCAAACCAAATGTTTAGGGTTTGTTCGGACTATTTAGTAGATGGTTTATGTGAAGTTTGCACAAAATCGGTCGAGCGGTTCTTCATTTATCACACCCGGGCGATGTCGGGGCGGATCGCTAGTATTCTATATAAATAAAATCAAATTGCCATATGAATGAGTAGCTCGAGCGAATTGGTTGTTTTTTTGCCGTGTTCGTAATGTTTAGTACAAGTTTTGTATCAAATTAATGCGAGCGTTGCCGCGGGGCTCAACTAGTTATGAAATAATATCTAACAACGGTCTGTGTGGAGTGAACAGCCGAAACTATATCCCTAAACTAAATCAACATCACCCCGTGATAAACGGCTAATATTTCTTAAATAACAAATTTGTACATAAAAACAGCAATTAATTTCAAATGATCCAACAATTTTGTCTTTTTAATTGGAAGTAGAGCGAAGGATACTACTAGAATATTTTTCTCTATAGACCGTGTTGTGTCGTCGTAAAGTATTGCAGCATACATTGGCTGGGCGCCAGATTGTTTCATCTATTACTCGATGCCTTGGCGATTACAAAGTAATTGAAATCGATATAGAAGTCTTTTATACTGTATATATAAGATTTGCGATTGGGATCAATAAAGGTAGTAAAATAGGTGTAATAAGTGGAATAACGGTTTATGTGGTCTGTTAGAGAGTAAGGTTTATATCAATACACAAATCAATGGATAAATACGGGGTCTGTGAAATGTTAAAAGGCTAAATAAGTATTAAGGTAGATATGGCGAAGATATTTTCGTTCATCATCTCAACCGCAAGAAGTCCACTGCTGGATATAGGCCTCCCCCAAATATCTCCAAAAAGAACGGTTGTTAGCGGCCTGCATCCAGCGTCTTCCTGCGACCTTCACTATGTCGTCCGTCCACCTTGTGGGCGGTCTTCCAACACTGCGCTTGCCAGTCCGTGGCTTCCATTCTAGAACTTTTTGGCCCCATCGGCCATCCGTTCTACGTACTATGTGCCCTGCCCATTGCCACTTCAACTTGCTAACCCGGGCTATGTCGGTGACTTTCGTTCGTCTACGGATCTCTTCATATATTATATTTTCGTTAAACGACCAAAATATATTTTCCATATCAGGAAAACATATCAACATTTTCCTCCTACAAAAGTCTTTCTGATAAGTTTTTTTTTTATTTTGCCTATCCCCTATGGAACTGCTTTTGCAAAGCACGTAATCAGGAATTTGGACACATCACAGACGTTATATTTGTTCATTGAATGTAAATAGTTCATTTGTATCGAAATCGTTCAACGTTAAGCTCTTTAGGCTTACTGAATATTAATTAAAGTTTCAAGTGGCAAAATCTAAATTTTGCAAATAACCCCGATCTATATGGAAAACCGTTGCCGATTTTCACCAAATATACCTATGTACTCTAAATAATAATCACCAATTGAGAACTCTTGATCATGGCACATTTTAAATAAAAAATACCGCATCCAAATCGGTTCACGCGTTAAGAGCTACGGTGCCCCAGACAGACACACACACACACACATATAGCGGTCAAACTTATAACGCCCCTGTTTTTGCGTCGTGGGTTAAAAATTAAAGGCATGTTTTTTGTAGTTGATTAATGCACAAGAGATAAGTAGACACAATTATTATGATAAGAAAGTTCACATTTCAGTTACGCACTTTTACTTTGCAGACACACAAACTCGTCCAATGAGGATAAACTCCTAGTGAAGACGATTAGTCATAAAGCGATATTTCAAGGATACGAACGATAGATTGTCTGCATAAATAGTCTTCTGTGTCGTTTATTTTCTTGGAAGTGTGACACATCGCGTCTCAAATTGGCTTAGCAATAATCGCCGCAATTAATATCGTGTCTAACTGACTGATCCTAAGCATTATAATACCTATCAAATATGTGTGTATACTGGCATTCGTGTTCACGAATTTCGTAATGTTTGGTATAAAACGATCTTATTATTTATATTTATGTATATACAGTAGAACTCCGATTATCCGTATTGTGACCGGGGTCGATTCGGATAATCGAAAATTCGGATAATCGGACATAGACTGGTAATAAAGAAAAACGAACTGTCACACATAGAATAAAGTTTATTAGGTTTAAAAAACAAAACATGTAGTGTCTTGCCTCTAGCTTTCAACCATAACGATTGAAATTTATCTGGACTCCAACGAATTCCAACTTGTTACAACAAAACAAAACAAAAATTACTTGGTTATAATTTTTAAATTACGCTTAAGACCGATTCGGTTAATCGGCGTTCGGATAACCGGCGTTCTACTGTATATCCATTTGTTTGAAAGAGTAATGTAGACTAGTAGATATAAACAATCTCATTAAAATAAAAGTTGTTAAAATAGCCAAAGTCACTGGTGAAATAATAGATACTTATTTATATGTAGGTCGTTCATGTTTGAAAACAAATAACACGAAAGCAGGTTGAAAGTAATTACAAGACTTGAATAAAACCGGTTAGAGTAAAAGCAAAGTTAGTGAGTAGGTTGAGTAAATTGATTATGTTTGATCACAAAGTACAAGTCTAAGTTAATAATACCAGTATTTAACCTAGAATAGTTTCTTGGCGAAACTTCAAAAACATTTCACCTGAAATATAGCAACTGAGAGTGTTTAAATTATTAAAAGGAAAGTACGTAAAAGTAAATATTTAATTTTTACAATTTTGCATATAAATAGTCGTAGGTAAAATAATACCAAGATTTCTTTTTGGAAGTCAACAATTATCTATTTTAAAAGAGAGCTTGGAAATAGTTATTAAAAGCATTTTGGACGTACCCAGTATGTGCTTTAGGTTTTTACAATGAACCTACCTAGAATCTGTATTCTGTACGAATAGAGCTCTTGTGGAACTACAAAGTCCCTCAAGTAAAATAGATCCGATACCGTTTTAGTGTAAATCAATTAGAAAACAATTAAGTTTAAACGATTAATGCTTATTTTTTATTTTTAGTTATCGTCGTTTGTTATAAATATTACTTTACTAATTACTGACTATTATTGAAAGACAATTATTTGTGCCTTTATTAGTCGTATTTAATAACGACAAAATATACTCTCATATTGGTGCAATATGCACTTGATGATATAATCTTATTAAATAGATTTGTGAAAGTGAGATAAAATTATTTTGCAATTGTTAGGCCTTTTTAAACGAATGTGAGTATTTCATACACAACGACTCTAAAAATGGTAAAAAATATTTTGAACACGATTCGTTGAATAATGGAACGCACATTTAAAATGGTATTATGTAAATAACACCAATCATTATCAGTATTAATAGAACAGCGAATAGTATATTGCCCTTTATGGATATGAGACGTGGACGATACTACATCGCTGCAGAAAATGAAACTAACGAAGAAGTACTTAGTTGAGTGAATGGTAATAGGAGATTATAAAGATCTTTAAGAATAGAAGAGAAAAGTTTATTAATAGGCAACCAATTTAATCAAAAACTTCATTGAAGGAAATATGGACGAAAAACCAGGAAGAGGAAGACTTAGAATTAGTTATAACACCAAATCAAGGAGGGAAAAGGCAATGGATGAGCAAGCGTGATATGTGAGCTACTCCGACAAAAGCAATACTCTTAAATTTGAAGGAGACCTAATTCTAGTATCATCTTTATCAGGTTTTTAATTATTGAAACCAGTTTTCAAATTACTAAACGAGTCGGCTACCAATTTAAAGGTAATAAATAAGCCGTACTTAGCAGTTTCAATAATACTCGAGTTCGGCGTATGCAAGGTGCGAAAGGGTTCGCGTGTTAAATAATTATTATCGGCAGCTGTCTACATAAGTGAACGCTCCCCCAAACGTAACACGCGATTGCAAAAAGCGAATTTCCCCGCGCTCACTAGCTATCCGACCGCGAACACCCTGTATAGTGGTCAAAGCCGCAGACTCCGCGTATGAACAAAAAAGCGGGTAAACAAAAATCTTTTTTGCGGTCGCGGTTTACCTTTAGCGAATGTACCAGACCGTGAACAATCGCCATGAATTATCATGTGGAGCGTTTATGAAAGAGCCTGTTTGTATAGCGAATAGAGGTGTAATAATGCAGGCGGGGTATGCTCCGCGCTGTCGTCGTAAACGGATTGCGTTGTTTGCAAATTATTCTTAATAGCCCTCCGTGGTGCTTTGTATGGATGCTATCTTACTTTAAATGATACACTCCTCGTAATTTACAATTGTATTCGCCATGAGACATGCAAATAAGTTATCGCCATTGGTAACTTCCGTTCTTTATTCTATATAGATACACAGTACAAACGTCTCGTCCTATAAATGTTTTCTGAATTCACTTTATTAGCAAAACTGTATCGTATTTCATTGAAGTTGATTCTTGCTTACGCTGCCCATTATCCTATCCTATTGAGATGAAACGATGCGAGATAAAAGGGTCTAGAAATTAAATATCGATTGGCCAGTTCGATGCGCAGTCAGTTTGCCCGGTTTATTAGCTGGTGTAACTGCCAGCACGGTCGACTAGAGGCTTTTGCATCGCTGGCTTTCAGCAAATATCCTCTTAATCGTTTACACGAGTCACTGCTCTGCACCCCTAGCTTCGAACACGGCACCGGGTAATTGCAAAATCATTTACTTACATTATTCAGTTTCACTGTTTCGTATGTAGTAATTAATTAAATTTAAT
This sequence comes from Lomographa bimaculata, assembly GCA_948107665.1. Lineage (NCBI taxonomy): Eukaryota > Metazoa > Arthropoda > Insecta > Lepidoptera > Geometridae > Lomographa > Lomographa bimaculata. The sequence continues at coordinate 8,161,487 of OX403592.1, forward strand.
TACATTTCATTTCTGTATATTCATTGGTTTTCAATCACCATATGCCTATGCCTATGCCTATGTATTTCTAGATTTAAACATCTGTTCTAGAATGAAGACTGTTTTGTTCAGACATAATGGTTTTCTATTTATAACTTTGCTTAATTTGTAACATATGTGGCGTAAGCGTCTGCATCTCAATGTTCATATGAATTGTTTGTCTAAAATGATTAATTTAAGATGTACTAATTATTTTCATTTGTTACAGTCCAAGCGGTACGGCGCTGAGCACTTTACCGCAACTTCGGGAATATCTTCAGACGGCAGGAACTTGTAAATGTGGACTCCCCTGCCCACTTAGACCAGAAACGGCTTTCAGCTTTGATTCTAAGGTCAGTATGCCTTTCCTTTTTGTGACGCGGTATGCTGTTTTTTCTTACAGGTTTACGAAACGAACCGTATTGTGATACAAGAAGTATCTTGTGCAAGTAACCTTAACATTGTTCATTTTAGTTTCCTCTATTGCGGATTGCGAAGCTTTGATTTCTCCTTAGGCTTTCAAATTCCATGCAGTTACATTAGTTTCGCTGTTCCGCCTGTGCGTTGAATTTTATCCTTCATCGTCAATTTAAGGGGGTGATACCAGAGTTTCTCCTAATTCGTGTGTTATTGTAACCACTTTACTCGGCAATCATAACAAATTCAGATAAAAAAATATATTCGTCGGAATCTGTATATATGATATCATAAATGATGCATTCTTCTTAGAAAATTCATAACATTCATAAATATAATGGAAAAAATATTAAATCTCATGCAAATAACATCAAATGTAATTTTGTAACCTTTTCGTTGCGCCATTTTAAAAACACTGTAAGTCTTTCATATTACGTATATTTACTAGACGAATGTTTTTTTTTGTGGCGCGTTTTCACGAAATTTTAATAAAACCATGAAAAATCAAAGATTGCCACGCGTTGACCTTACGTAACCGCCACGATTCAATTTTCGCAATATACGCCTTTATGTGCAAAAGTATAAGGGTGAAAATTGTATGTGGTTAAAAAAGGTCGCATTGACGTATATTTGCCCCTTAAAGTTATATTATTGTTAAGTGGGGCTAAATAGTTTTAATCACATGGCACGTTTAGAATATTGTTTTGCAAACTGCACTTTGGTAATATAGATAGGGTTTGGATAAAAAATATTATAGTTTCTCGTTGAAATGTTTTATATGCATACAATAAGAACTGCTTATTTATACCTACATAGTATTAATAAGCACAAAGACTGGGGATCGGACACCGACTCCGAATGACCCTGCAAAATATTTAAAGCTAATTAATAATAACTAAATTAGTAAACGACCTTTATAACGCCAACAATGTGTATCTATAAAATATCTATGGCATACATGAATTAATTTCTATGATTATTTTTATTGTTTGAAAGGGTAACTTAAATATTTATATTGTAAAACTTGGACTTGTTTAGTAAAGAAAAAATTATCAGCGTTATTGGCCCGTAGATATAATGTAGTGAATTGAAAAATACTATCAAGATTTTTAGAGAGGTTATCAAATGAAATGAGAAGGATATTCAATAAAAGAGTTATAATACCATTTAAACATGTATAACACAATGACATGTTTTCATAGAAGACGACTTTTTTGTTATGTTTTGTGTGTACCTACATACCTACATTGATATTCGTGTAATACTAGTATCCTGGTTTTATTTTTTATCTTTCGTCTTGTTTACCTTTATATATACTTAGTTCTTTTAATTGACCAAGAAAATAGTATTATTCCTTTTACTTTTTACGTAATGATCATCACAAAACCTATTTGATTCCTGACATTTTAATCCAAACAAACAGTCGAATCTTAGTTGAGACTTATCGATAAAATCCACAGTTTACGGGGATACTACAAGGCGTAACAGTCTCATGATATCGTCTACTTTTATAAGTGGGATAATAATAAAGTCATGAAATTGAGTTTTCTGTTTTTACGAACATGTCTTCAAAATAAAATCCCTTTTACGATTTGGAATGAAGCAAATGCTTACATTCTGGGCTTGACTGCTGTATTCCGTGAAGCAATCCATCGCCATATGGAATGTTCATCGAGACGTCCTCCTTTTTCTGACGATGGGAAAGATTCAATCGTGGTCGGCGAAATGGCTGCCGTTAAACTTTTTACTGCCTGTTGACGCTCTTTTCGATTGCAAATGTGTCATTTATATCCATTTATGAATGTTTATGGCGCCAGAACAGCAAAACGAGAAACCATTGTGACGATTGTGTTATCTAGATAGAGACACGGAAATTTATTCGAGCTCATTTGCATAGTGAAGATGGTGTAAGTTTTTTATTGGACGAGAATAGAACGGCGACGGTCATTTATATTTGAATTTTCGGTGTTGTTGAATATATTTCTATTCTTTTATGAACATTAATTTATATTCTCTATGATCATTAGTTTGACACTCTTGAGCAGTCAAAATTGATAGTAAAAACTAAAAACTGGTTTTGGAGTGGGTCTCAGTGGATATATTCTATTTGATAAATGTTGGAATATGATGCAATGTCTTCAACTCGACACAGAAGGCGAACCTAAACATTTATAAATTAGGGCAATTACGTACCAAAAATGGCACCTTGGCACAGGGTATGGACAGTAAAATATGAAAAAATAATTTGACAAGCTAGGTACCTACATGTTTCTAAATAACTTTTAAAAAGTCGAGACTGTATTGTTTTAAGATACGGAATGATTTGCATGCTAACTTTTCATATTTACTAGCCCGGGGCCTTGGTCGGCCTTGGGGCCGCGACTTGGATTTTTTTTATTGATGGCATGACCCTAATTCCCTGGAGTCTCGAAAGGCCGTCCCATCTGGCCTTTGGTGTGGGATGCAACTTGTGTCGACACTTTAGTTCCGTCATATCTTCCTAAAACAGTGGGGCTGCCAACTTCGGCAGAGCAGCGCAAACATGGAAATCTTGTCAGTGGTTACATATTTGAGCAGTATGGTGTTGAGACACTGGGCCTGTGGAGACCGGGAACTCATTATATTTTCAACAATTTATCAGTTCGCCTCAATAAAAATAATTGGCTCAACGTATTAATATCGCAATTCAGAGAGGCAATGCCAGCATGATGGCAACGCTACCACAGGCTTGAACACCTGAAATAAATATAAGCTCGGTGGCTTATATCAGTATTTATATGATATATAGACAAATTCGGATTGTTTCTTTTTCCTGTGTTAAGTCGCTATGTTATTTAATTATTTCTTTTACATTTCAAGGTTTATACTGACTCTGCCACTCATTTCTCTTTGATTTATTTACTTTTGTGCTCAATATTTTTTATTCAAATCTCTACATTACAGCTCTGATATCATCTCAGTACCCACAGCTTGTTACTCAAATAAGTTAAGTCAGGGTTGCAGGGAAATTACTAATAAATCTTAAAACGTATTGTACACAAATCCTGTTGCAAAAATATAACAGGTATAATACACTCTTATACACACACTTAATCATTAGAACCTATTTTTACCGACTTCCCAAAAAAAAGGGGAGGTACTCAAGTCGACTGTATTTTTTTTTGTTGTGTTACCTCATAACTTCTCTCCACGTGAGCCGATTTCGAATTTTTTTTTAGTTTGAAAGATTTTGCTTTCTAATTGGTCCCATTTAAATTTGATCAAGATCTGATCAGTATTTTCAGTATTATCAGTTCTTGAAATATCGTCCATAATGCCTATTTTGTGGACTACTTTGATGATGTTCTCATTTACCCGACTTCAAAAGTTACCTCATAACTTCTTTCGCTGTGAGCCGATTTTGATGATTATCTTTTTATTTGAAAGCTGGTGCTTTTCATGTGGTCCCATTGAAATTTCATCAAGATCTGATCAGAAGTTTTTGAAATATCGTCAATAATGCGTGTTTAGTACATCTAATCTGATCAAAGTTCCGAAGATAAAGCGGTGAAATTGACATTTAATCTTATTAGGCAGAACTTAAGTAGTAAATTTAGAAAAGATTAATACCGCTTAGGGCTGTAATTGAATTCGCGGCCATTGGGCGTCATGTCCTAACGCTCTAACCATGAGCTTTCCAAGTCACGCTTTTTAAGTACAAAATGTATCCATTTTACTATTAACGTCTTATCAATGGGAATTGATAAGATGTTTTGTACTTAACAAGCGTGACTTGAATAGCTCGTGGTTATAGCGGTAGGACATGACGCCCAATGGCCACGGAGCGGGAGCTCCAAGCGATACTTATTATCTTAACAATAGAACCAAAAAGAATACAACGTATAATAATGTAGCTGAAGGTTGCACAAATCCGAACGCTCGGCAAAGCTCCGTGGAAGTATGTAACTACGAAATGTAATGAATGCATGAGCAGTGCTGTACTAGACATGAAGCCCTCGACCCGTGTGTCAACGATAACAAGAAAACCATTATACAGGGTCGAGCGACATATTTATTCAGAGCACACTACCATTGCTTACCAAGTGACTCGTTATTTTACTAGAGTTTGCCCCACTTTGTTTACAATGGTCTCTCTATGTCGTTTGGCTTGTTTGCATTACTTCTGTATTTATTCGCACATGGTTACGTACGACAAACAAGCGCTATGTTAGTGAATCATTTTGAAAACGTATCTTGCACATTCCACTTTCATAGGGGCGTAAAACGTGATAATGTAAAAGGATTTATTAATATCGAGTAAAAACAATTGCATTTAAAGAAAACCCTAAAGTTTTAGAAAGAAGTAATGTCCATTTAGAATTCCGTAAAGCTTGTAGAGTCTGTCCCGTCGAGCGATCCAATAAAGGTGAGCTTTCGCAGTTGTGCGACAGACAAGTTAATTCTGTCAAAGCTTGCTGCGACCTCCTCGCCTCGCCTTTGTGTGCACTTGAAATGTACAAATTGCACCGCGTTCCGTGGGGGTGGGAGAGGTCGCTGCACTCGTCTCCCGTACCCACACTCCGGCAATCTCATCGATTCCTCTTTGTTCCGAGCATTCGTCTTGAGATGCACTCGGCGAGATCTCGATTTTACATTCAGCCGGGGCACTGAATTGATCCACTCGTATCTTTGCGTGCTCTTCATTGGTGGATCAGATTCCCGGGACGGTAGCGGCCCTTAACATTTTTATGATATGGAACGTAATTCGTTTTATTCCGAATGTGTGACTAAAACAATACACATTTTGATATGAATAGTAATTGCGAGTCATTGATGTTGTTGATACTGACGCTGATTCTATTATATATAAAAAGCTGGGTAAATTGTGAATTGTTTTGCTATGGACGGATTTCCCAAAGTAAAAACAAAAAATGTTTATTTAATCTTGATTGAAACATAGACAATTTATCTTTACTAACATGGCAATCGTTACTCATCACTACACAGAGGTTTTGCTGGTTTTTGTTGGGACGACTCAGGGCTGTATAAATAAACAAACATTACTTGCGCTACAAATAAACTATTATGAACGTTCTTCGACTGCTAAATGTTTTGTTATCATAACAACGCTACAAATTGCACATAATATGGAGAATAAAGTTAATAAGCTGAATGGCAATATACTTGTTACTCTCTAAATATAGGTCGTTGATTTATTGGTTCTTCATTTCACAGATTTCATTCGGTAAAAAAATTAAGCGAATTCTCACAAAAGTTGATATGATTTTATTCATTTACACTTGACTAGTGATTTTGCAGTGGCACTGATGTAGGATAGCGGTATATTTCTCTACTAGCATGCTCGAGACTTTCTATTCATAATCGAGCTGCAAATAGGAGTTATTGTTGCATTAGTCTGCCAAAGTATGATCGGGTGTGTCAGGCGGTTGCGCCCACTCCGAGCATTGTTCGCTGTATCGTTCCGATTATCTCGTTGCAATCTAGTCGCAATGCGTTCACTTTACATGACAGCTATTTGTTACATTTGTTCGCCGTAAGCACACTCGTTTCTAGTCTAACGTACTCGTTCATTGGAAGGCCGTATAATTTAACAGCGTAAGCTTTAATACATACACAAATTGTGAATGTTATCAAATTTAATCTTCTTTCTAACATTAACGAGTCCAAGTGCTTTTTAAGTGTCTCGTTTCACTAGAAACTATTTATGTGAAAGAAAGTGTGCACTGTATAACTCGTTCCATTTCGTAAATTGTTTAATGTGTCAATCTACATGCGCATGAACATTTGTATTTAATTTCTTTATCCGTCGTGATTGCAGATGGTTATGATTAAGCTTGACTTTAACCTTTTTACTGAGTTGTTTGAAGTATTTAAACAAGTTTTTGTATCGTCAAGGTCGGTAATTTTGATAGGTACACGTAGAGCGTACGTGGGTATCCTTGATGTAAACGTGTTGTTGGTAGTTTATTTATGTGTGTTGAGATCTTTTTTGCTATGTCACAAGTCGTTCGAGAATTTTATTGCGGCGTATAAATATTCATGGATATTAAATTATGCTGAAGCGTGTTACGATAAAATTAAATTCAATGACAGATATTGCTTTTGATATAGATTGTTCCAAGGATTTCTTTTGTAATATTGCGTGTCTATAATTTTTTTGTGAGAGAGATGTACCTGTCTCATTATTTAATACTTTTTTATAACTGTCCCTGCTACGTCACCTGCTTTCAGCAGAATGACGATTTCCTATTCCAAATTATCGTCTAATCTCACACAATGCCTAATTTAATAAAAATCCGTTCAACAATATTGGTAATTATATATATATATATATATATTAACATTTTAATTTAATAAATATTTTATATAATATAAAATATATTTTAATTTAATAATTTTACTTCTACGAGACTGTTTGAGGCGTACCACTAATACCATCCTTTTGCCAAACAGCCAAATATATATATAGTAGACTGGTTTCGGCTGAAAGCGCAGACAGCTAGATAATTTATTACTGAACATATTATAAGGTATTGCAGTGCCATGCAGCACTTTGTTGTTCTAAGTTCCGGGTGGCACTGCTGATGTAGGTATGTAGACAGGAGAGTTTATCTTCTTTCTAAGGTTCAACGCAAGGTGCCCAACAATAAGAGCTCAATGTAATTCTTCGGATTGTACCTAATTTAAAGATTTCTTTTTGAGTATTCAACCTTGAAATTCCTTTACCTCTTGATTCACATCGGCGTCTTTCTACTCTCAGGTGCTATCTATACCTGTCTCATTGCTAATACTCTCTAGAGCCGTGGCTTGCTGAGATACTTTCGACATTCTCCAGAATCGTGCGCCAGTGGCTGACCCCCAGGCGCTGACTGGCGATACCATCGCGGCCACACTTCAGCTGTTGCCGGGACGTTTATAGACCATTACCCCGTTATTTATGGCCTAGACGATACTAGACATAAATACGCGATTTATTGCCATAAAACAAGAATAGAGACGACACTTTTTTTATTTTGCATGAATTCGCCGGATACAGAAGCAATTGCTCGCGGAGTATATTTACCTTGTCATTTATTTCTCGTTATGATTGATATCTACAAATAAGCAATCTTTTTAACCAACTCTAAAATGAATAGTTTCTGAATTCGTCGCGTATGTTTTTTTTCGATTTCCACTATTTTTTTTGCTGTGACAGGAGTTGGTGCCATAAAAATAAGTGGTTTTTTAACAAGCTTCAATAACACGATCATGCCATGTTTAGCGCCACGCTTGCATGTATACTTCTACTGAATTGGCATCTATTTTCACGACTACGACTTGACAATCACGTAGGTTATAAATTAATATTTGATAGGTTGTTAATACCGTAAAATTAAAGGAAGGTACTTAGTTGCAATTTAAATGCGTTTTCCAATGCGAACATCTTTTATGACATTTTCAGATGTTAAAATGAAACGTTCCGCTTCAAAATTAAACAGTACGTGCTACGCTTAAGGGGTTGTAGTCGTAAAAGGAACTTCCGAACGTGTAATTGGCCCTTTTGGTAAGTGTGCTTAAGGAGGGTTAAGTATCAGAGCACACACGTGGGGTATTAAAGGCCTTGTTACTATTATTACGCTGCCTAGTCAAAACAGGAAAGGCCCCTTTCTATTCAAACCGGCGTAATCGCGACAGCTATTTAAATTAACCTTTCAACGATGTGAAATATGACAATGGACGTTTCTGCGAAATCAAGATCGATTGCCCCCGAATAGGTTTTAATATGTTGTTGCGAGTCAGGGGGCCATGACATTTAAATTCATGCGGTCCCTTCGGGCGGGCGTCAGCTAAGCGATTTCCATTTATCGGAAAGTTCGCACTGTTACCGCGGAATCTCATTGTGTTGTCTTCATCGGAGAACAAAGAAAACGTGGCTCTTCCGCGTGGCAACCCAGCAAGTGACATTTAAACGATCGATGGAGGTCGTGATCCTTGTATTCATGTTGCTCTCCGACGATTTCAATCAAAACTTTCAACGGCCGCTAAATATTTATTGTTCGAGCGTATCTCGATATTCGTTATTGCTGATCTGAATCAACGGGTTGACATTTAAATTGCTGATTAATAAATACAGAAAACGATAAACCGTATACGTCTGTTGCCGAGTTTATAGTTTAAATAAACGAGTCGGTTTCTAAACGCTGGCAACTTTCCCACAGTGAGGTGAAAGTGGCGACTGCGCAGGGCAGTACGTAACATTCCGAACCGATAGGGACTTTGTTCGATGTAGAAATTAGAAATCTGACAGTTCTAATGTTTGGCATGAATATCATCGGCAATAAAAATATTTACCATTGTACAGTTTTAACTTTTTAAATATTACATAACTTGAAGTATGATTGTAAAGCCTGACCTATAAAGTCCATATTCTTTTGTTTGACAATCCTTAGTCACGTGTCATATTAATCGTACAACATATTTATTTATCGTGCCCACGCGGATCCCTACCGAATACCAATATATAAAAGATACGGTTGTTTGTTTTACCTTCATCAAACTAAACGGCTGAACCGATTTTAATGAAATTTTGCACGTAGGTATATTGCTGATGTTCACAAGTCCCATACAGGCTACCTTTCAATTGGAAAAATAAGATTTTCCGCCAGAGAACAAAAAAAAATATATTATAGAGTCTAAACTTTTAGACCAGTACTAGATAGATACTTTAAGATCCTGGTATAGGATTACTATTACAAAGCTGCGGGCCTCGGGTAGTTCTTAATTAATCATAACAGATGTTATAATTAGGTACATTAATTCAATTATTTTAATTGATATACACTTATCAGGCTTCCGTTTGTAATAAGGAAATAGGTACTTAATTTCGGTTTATTTAATGTAAAATTATAACATACAAATAACGATGTAATTTTAATTCGATTATAAAATTATTACATGAATCACTTGTTCTTCCTTATGGCGGTACTCAATTACACGTTATGTTTACGTAAGAGAGATTACACGCTCAAGGCGCTAGCTAATCCAGATAGCATTTCACCACATTGTTGCTCAACGAGCGAGTGGTCAAACATTCCTGGCGCTGCAGCGGCTGTTATAATACCGGTCAGCTAATAACGAACGTTGAGTTAACATGCGTGTATGCATATGGCACAATAAAATGTGTTTACCGACAGCCGTAAGCGACACGCTCCGCCGCCCCTGCGGATGGTGAGATACGGTCAACTAGCGCCGACTCCGGCTTTGTCTACCATCTACAAGCCTTGTTTATTGACCATTGTGAGCTGCGAGATCGGCTCCCGATGCGGAATGGAGCCATATACAACGACAGGCTTAGGTGTTGGAAGTCTTAACACTAGCCCGCTTGACGTTTATATTGTTTTTACTACGCGTGCTTCCTTTTACATTATTAGGTGTTTATTTTGAGTTATTCTTTTACTTCTGTTTATCACCTAATAAGAAGCTGACAAAATGAAACATAAACGCTTTCACTCTTACAAAACATTGCTTTTTTAATTAGGCCTGAAGACCTCTGCAATATAGTTACTTACGTCATAAAAGAGTATCATGGCGATGGCGGGGCCTCGCCCGCGGTGTATAATCATCCCCCTTCATGGGTAAGCTATTGAGGTCAAGGCCGTCGATATTCAATAAGTACGGACCGGCTCACGACCCTCGCCCCTCCCATAGAACCAGTTATAAGCAGTAATAGTATCAACACAAAGCTAAATATTATGCTGTTGAAGTCATACTGCTTAGTAATTCACATGGAACGCTATTATCTCGACATAAAAGAGTGTTTTCACGAGCGCTCTAGATCCAAGCTGAGGGCTAGATGGGGAACGCTATTTACTTTTACGCCCGCTTGACTCGCAACGACATAATAATTACACTTTCGTAGCTTTATGCATAACAAACTGCTGGCAGTTTTCCTCCTTTTATTTCATGTTATTCGAAGGGGTGTAAATGAACATGATTAAACGAGTTCTCCAGCAGGAGGATAAAATATAGTGAATGTTTTAAAATAAGTCTGGGAATGTAATTAAACAACGCTACCGGTTGTCGCGTACACGGCAAGTTTGCTGAGAATGCATCGTGCCCGAAACAGGGGGTGTTCGAGTGGTGGAATGGGGAGGGGTCAGGATGGATACAGGCAAGTTTGGCAGCCGTAAATGTCCCCGTTAATTAGTGGCGAGCTCCGACGATACGCCGACAAATTACTCGACATTCAGCTGTCGCACGCAAATAAAACGACCAAAATTGCTTCTCTGTTTGTCTTCTGGATGCTAATCGATTCTAACTAGATTACAAACCCAGCATTTGAGAATATGGAAATAGGGTAATCTTCAAGCGATGTTCAGTAATCGTACGCTCTTTAAGTAAATTGATCTATATTTTATTTCCTTTCTTCATAGATAATATAGAAGGATTACAATAGTTTTAAACTAGTTATTGCCAAGGACGGTTGACGACAGGCAGACAGGCGACGGGGCATAATAATTCATACCAATTCTAATTACTTATGGATTAACGACTATCCATTTTTTAAGTTTATATATACAGTAAGTAATAGTTTTGTCTTCATCGTAAACGTTCAGTACTTGGATGACAGAGATTTGCTCGTTTTTTTTAAATTTTGAACGACGTTTTCTAAAAATCAAATCTAGCTAGACCGATTTATCGCCCCCCTCCCCCTACATACAAAATTTCATGAAAATCGTTGGAGCCGTTTCAGAGATTCAGATTATGTATTTACATAATACAAGAATTGTTCGTTTAAAGGTATTAGATTACGATGAAGACTTTTTGAAAATGCTTATTATAAATTTCAATACGTCCTGGCTCACTCTCGTCAGATGGCATTGCTATAAAATAACTCTACGGGTAAATAAGGCTAAATCAAAACATTGTCGTTTTTGTTTTTGAAATCCGATATTTCCAATTCCAATCCACCCAGGTTCTAGACAAAACATATTAATTAGAGCATAGTCATTAATCGTGCGACATGTTGGGTGCGACACGTGCGCGTTGCTTCCAATGCATGTGACTATCCGAGTATCCAATGTGTCCGCGTCCATCATGCTGATTGGATTCATATTGAAATGACCCGTCCCATTGTGCACCATAGGACTTTATCGAGATAGGCATCCCAATTCCCATTAGCGAACAACAGACGTGTCGCTGTCGTTAATTTTCACCAAGCTCTGAATGTTTATGGTTTTTACCGGTGACGTTGTTAAATTATATCTGACACTTTTATAAGTTTTGTCTTCAATACTTCAGTCTTCCTTGAGTGTGCATAATTTTATTGCTTAGCCGATTGTTTAATTTAGAAACAGTGGGGGTAAAATTATTGTATAAAAATATATCATTTCATACCACATTAAACGCGGCCATTTTGACGTTCTTTCTGAACTGTCAGATTCTACGATACAATGGCTGCTGTGAAAAATGCGGAAATTGACGTCACGAATCGGTCAGCCAATTTCGTGCGTTTGTTTTGCATTTTGAATTTCCCATGAATTTTTATCAATAATTTAATATAAATCCGTACTACCTATATTAAAGAGCATTTTAATAACAAAATAAAGTTAGGTATAATTCTATAGCTACCTACAAAGATTTAAAAAATAAAAGTTGATATATATTAAAATGTAATGCCTACCCCCATGTTGATATGATAATCATTTGCCGCTTTAGTGGATAATACCTGAAGTTTTAAATGTAAACCGTAGTAAGGATTATGGCCCTAAAGATGAACTAAATCTCCATGCTACCCTTTTTGAGGCTGACCACTAATTTTGTTCCCACAAGTAACGGCTCCGCACTTCCCATTTCGTAAACCCTAGTGCGGTAACTTTATGTAATGTGACAGGTGCAGCAGTTAATCTTAAATTTTAGGCCTACAGAGTACTACAGCCCTTAATATTATATTATTTAAAATATCGATCTGTAAATTATACAGTATAGCTAATTGCTTAGAAATAACATTTGATAATTGTCTAAGTATGAGAAAGAAGAAAAAATATCGACATTAATATAATTACAAAGTTAATTTATTATCTTTAATGTAAATCCTGATAAGGTTGTTAGGCTTCAATTAGGATGCAAAGCACGCCGCGAAAGTTAGTGTTATTGGGGTGCGAACGTTAGTATTGTGGGAACTCCGCCGAAGCCTCTGCTCTCGCCGAACCCTGTTCGACACGTGTTTCGCCTCTACACGAGGCATCCTCAGGAGCTGTTGACTCGCCAAACGCTAGAACGACTTTGAATCTCGTTCGCACCCCAATAACACTAACTTTCGAGGTGTGCGGGCGAGCGGGTTTTGCATCCTGCTTGAAGCCTTACAACCTTATCGGGATTAACACTAAATATAATAAATTAACTTGGTCGTTATGGATTTTCGAAATATAACGCCCAATTCAATAAATTATATTATTACAATTATACTTTACACATCTAGATAAGCATCGATTGCAATTATACTATACGCTGTAGAGGGATGGTGATGAAAGTGAATCTCATGACCGCGGGTTCGAATCCAGCTTTCCTGCCCCCCTAGCCAAAAACCAGAACGCCTCGTCTCTATTCTATCAAAAGAAACGCTTTCTAAATGTAACAGACCTTAAAACTTGCATACATAAAGTTTAAAATAACTTGACTTGTTATTTAGCGCTCACCCAGATTGCAAAGTTACAGACAAGCAATTTAAAACCTTTGGACACAAATTTTAAAGTCTTTCTTTTGATAGAGACGAAGATAGAAGATAGAATGGAGACGAAGCATTTTGGTTTTTGGCTATTGTAATTATGTTTTTTTTTTTAAGTTTGTATATGTAGTTTTGAAACTCTTAAAGGCCAAAGTGGATCATTGACTTAAATATTTTATTTCGTGAAATCCCGATTAAATAATTAATCATAACTATACCTTTAAATGTGCAATTTTTTACTTCCACGGTTTAAACGTACACGTTTGGCTGGTGGCGGTTTTGGCAGTGGAGTTGCTAATGCTATTTGTTTCAATAATATATCGAACAATGCAAAATAAACCAACTAGGCCATGGGCCATGCATACATGTGTATCGCTCATTAGAATGCGAATCGATAACATTTGAATGTCAAATACGATGTTGAATATACTTACAAAGACTTATGACAGGCTTGTTTGTTACTGAGCCACTAATTAATTAAACGTATAACCTTCTGAAAATTGAATATGATATAGATGGTTGAAAATGTTTGTGTTTTCTTATACTCTTTTATCTCTTATCGTAAAAACATCACGTTTTTTTTTAAATAGACCCTAGACAAAAAGTTTCAAAATGCTAGAGCCTAACCCCACATAAAGTCCAGATACTGCAAACCCTTTAGGTGGGAAATAATTAACTAGAGTGAGTAGGTTGATGGATATATATATATACAGCCCAAAGGTAAACATTACTCTGCTCAAAGGTAGAGGGCACTGGAGTTACGTTCTTGTTGGCTTGTGGAGCTCATTTCCCTACTTTGGATCACATACCTATGTAGTTTTAATTACGTTTTAGAAAATATTGAATATAAGCGTAAAATAGATCTGATACTATGTTTAAGTCGTTGTACAATAAACCTTTTAGTACCTATCTACCTAAATGTATTAATAGTATTAATAAAATTAGTGTGCTCAGTCCTAAAGCAAAGGGCAAGTAGTTCTCAGACAAGTGGAACGAGCCAACGAAAACAGTACATAATTTATCACGCCTATCCCCTAAGTCATAATTTGACGTTTAGCAGTAACGTAATGTGATTGTCCGCTAACTGGTACAAGGACGGACACGACCTTCTGTTCGCCGCATGAAGGTACTTAATTCTGCCTTGTTTATTACTAGGTTGCCGCTACAATTACTACCATAGTTCTATCTACACAAATCACTGTTTATGAACATGTTTTATGATGTCATTATGAAGCTTTATTGCTTTTTTAAATATTAAACTAGAATGATGATCGTGAATAAAACATAAATCATCTTTATTTTGTTATATGTAGAGACAATTAAAGTCTATCAGAAGGCGTGATGTTTAGAACAATGGATTTTTTTACTCTTCCTATCCCGAAATGAACTTATTTTATTTACGCTTCATAACATGTCTACATGCATAAAAGAAAAAGTGTCTATTAACATCGTCGTGCTAACTCGCTAGTTACTTAGGACAACGAGGCAATGGAACGGCTGTTTTCTCGTTTTGTACAGCTATGGTATACACGAGCTACACAGCGTATAAATCAGTATGAAAGCTTCAAAGGCCGCTGGATTAGGACCACTCACGTTATCTGTCTAAATTCAATCTCTGGCTAACTATTGCAGGCTTATGCACTTAACGAACCCATCTTAACTAGGCGCAATATTACATATTTAAATACTTGTCCTATTATTTATTTTCAATTGACTCGAAGTCATCACTCGTAAAAACATATTTGAATTTGAATATCCATCCAGTTGGTCAGCCTTTAGCATTAATGATCGAAGTGTAGATTGAAGTCATACTGCTTTTGAGTATTCTGTGACAGATCATGTGGTATACAAGCGGTTTGTGCAGCTGTGTCAGCGGGCGAGCGTGGAGCAATTTGCGTGTGCAACGGTGCACAGTGGGCGTCCTCGCGTAATGAATGGCAGACGTGTTCGCAGATCGAGCACAACAACACAACCCTATCACAGCCGATGCATAGCTCTCCAATATGCGCACTCAGCTTAATCGTGCCTCGACCACCTACCGTCGGTGATTTGCAAATGCGAGCACAATGGACCAATTCACGAAACATTCAAATCGAACCCAATAGACCTAGAATGATTAATGACCGTTCCACTTACAAAAGCATTCGGTGCTCTTCAACGTACGTGATCATAACGTTTTCTACCTCTCTAATTATTCAGTAACACACATTCAGCTAGTATCGTTTAACAGGCGACCTGTTCCATGAATCATTTTAGATCTGTGAAGTAGATCGTAACCGGTGTGGTTTGTTGGCGTGAAATCAGGAAATGCAACGCTTGATGATTGGTCGAACCGGTACCGCTGAAGTAGCCGCATTTAAATCGATAGCTGCTTGTTTACGGCTCGTTATGAAAATATAAAAATGTTTGGTGAGCGCGATTACTCTACGTTGGATCGTCGTGTACTTCATCAGTTACGCGGCTTATACATTATGTATGTGAGATTGAATAATTGTAACCATGAATACTTTTAAATAATTAATCGGGATTTGGCGATGTATTTGTTCTGTAGTTATGCGGTAGTACAGGCGTACTTTAATTCTTGGTAATCATTGCATAATATTTATTTATTGGACGGTATACAATTCAGCATCTGATTGTATTCCACGGAGTATTGAAATAAGTCGCAATGTCCCCATAAATACAGTAGTGTCTTCAACCCATTGGTTTTGCTAACAGTGATATTATTTGTACACAGGTGGTGAGCAAGCCATACCAGGTAGCGTCAGGCGCCGAGCTGACCAAGCTCTGCAACCACAAGAGGAAACTACTGGCGACGCTACAGGCGCGAGGACAGTCGCCGGCGACTCCGCCGCCACAAAATACGGAACAGAAGAAAGGTAACTAGTTTTGTCTAGTAGGAAATGAGACTGTAAGGCTTGCCTGACAGTAAGCGTCATGTTTGCCTTCGTTAGTACTAGTAGGTTCGTACTTACAGTGCTACATTGTGATTTTCCCTCCGAAACTCGGAACTTAGGACCGCTCAGCATGTTTTTTATTTGTACACATGATTTAATAATTCCTTTTATATATCTCACAATTCGCCATCAGAATTCTGAAGAACTTTACTTGTTGTTCAAATAGCGTTCAAAAAAGTTATTCAAATGTTAGAAAACAAGTAATGAATAATACGCAACAATGTTTTAACTTCAGCCTTCAAATGGCACCGTCTCTCATTACAACGAGAATTGTTAATTTTACAAAATTGATCTCCCCATTTCCGGCGAATCTGAGCGTGTCGTCAAGGACGGTAAATAAATTACTTGGCGAAACTCAATCTTCAATTTGACGAGTAAACAGCGAGGAATGAGATAACAATAAACAAATTATTATTCAAGTCATAAAGAAAGGGGGAATGTTGCCGCGGAGAAGAGATTCACCCAAGAAATAACAGAGGGTGGAACTAGTAAACGTGCAAGGTTGCTTATTCTCGTGTTGCAGTTGCAAACTCTGTAAAACTTGCTCGAAATCTAATTTGATTTTCAACTCTTGGAATGCAATGTTAACGTTTGCATTTAAATCTGAATATTATTCGAAATTGGTAACTGCATTTAAAATAGACTTATTCTCGCATTCCTCGGCTATAACACATTGTTCAGCAAATCGGATTAGGTTTATTTCCTTTTGTTCGCGGCGTGGCCTCTGACGTAAAATGGATCCATAACCATTACGTAAATAATGAACGCACTGCGGTCCCGTGCCTCTGTTGCCTCCTTTTTATTATTAATATATTATGATGCAGGTCAGTGCTTCCACAGTTTCTGTCACATCAAAGACGTATATATGTATATAGCATGAGTTTATATTTTAATATACATTTCTCTACCAATATACATACCCAGGTGTTTATGGAAAATATTGTTATACATTTTTTTTATAATTTCATTCTGAAAAATAGATTGCAAAATAAATTGAGGTATATTGCAATCTCGGAAATGTAAGGTTATTGAGGAATCACGCATACGGCATTAAAATCAAATCAAAATCATTTTTTGACATGGGCCCCAAAGAGGCGTTCGTGAAAGTTAATGACTAATGCCAGATTCGCAAAATTACAGTCATCTCGAGAAGAACCTGGCAAGAATCTCGGCGGCGCATTCTTTTCATTCATTTTTTAAAATTTAATTATTCCTTAACACTAATACATAACTAAATCAACCTATGTGTATCAATTGTATCTATATTATGTAGTCGCTAGAAAGAGCTTGTGCAGTTTGCCTCCATTGAACCCCAGAAACTAAATAATATGTATCTTGTTTGCTTTATGTGGTGGTATCTGTTCGGCCTTTTCATAAACCACCGTTAGTATTGCTGAAAACCCTCTCGGAGGTTACTAAAGACTACGACGGGCTCGTAGAAGGAAATCTCGGCCTGCCACCTCCACACTTACACTCAGTCGGAACACATCAAGGTGTCCTGGTGAGGTCCCAAGGTTGCGCTAACTGGCAACCGAGTGGAAAACTCCGGCGATCCCCATTCACAAATTTAATAGGCTCGCACAAGTTGGCCATACTATCAACATTACGACTCATTCATCAAAAATTATAGTTCTGATTTAGAAAGTCTCCTTCTCACACATCTTTACCTCGTTAACTTTGCTCCATAGAATCGTTGTAGTCATTGTCATGATTTGTCGATTTAATACGCGCTTTTAACAGCCTTTCTCTGTAAACATTTAGTCTAGCGTTAAAAAATTATAATAGTGGGTCTCCTTTCTCCCCTTGAAACACTAAAGTGAAAGCTAATGTGTATTCGGTTGGGAATGAGTTTAAAATGCATGAAGCTGAAGGTAAACGGCACGGGTCTATCTCACAGTGGGTTCATCGAGAGCATTATTATCCGATTAGCGCGGGCGTACCGGGCACAATCTCGCCCGGGCCTACTTCATCCAATTACACGAGTGTGAACCGAACGGGATTAGTCCGGGGAGCCGGGAGCTTGCACGTTACCGGCCCGCGCCGTTGACACTAACGAGATTTCTCTCGTCTGCCCTCATTATGGTCTAATGTTTTGTTAAGCACGTCTTTTCTATTACGACGTAGTTTCGGGGTCGCATTCGTTAACTCGAGTTTGTTCCAATTTATTGGAAGAGGAGAATAATTTTCTCCTTTGTCATCATAATTGCGTCGCGTGGTTGGTCATTCAAATTCGTCTAGTTTTTACAAAGAAACTTTGTGCCAAATATGCACACACATACACATCCCCACATATTATTCACTCACTCATACATTCACAAAAAAATCTCGTTTAGGAAAAATGTAGTAAAAAGGGAATGAATAAGAAATCAGGTTTTAACAGTTTTATTTAGCTGGAGAAACATTTCTATGATATGACAATTTATGCGATATATTCCATGATTTAATAGAACAACCCCATGCCACGGCTTTGCATATAAAACAGGGAATAGCTGTGTAAACAAATATCGTCGGAGCGCTCAAAGCAAGATAAGTTACCACTATCTATTTCTGAGGGAGCAAAGCAACACTGAAAAGTGGTTGTTCGTAGAACTGAGTTGTTTCTTGTAACAAAGAGTAGAGCGGTCTCTTTGTTGTTAAGTGGCAGCTAGCGCGAGAGGCGGTGGGGTAAGGGGGTGCATTTAGTGCGGCATGAATAGCGGGTAACTGCACTTCGTCAGTCGTCCGTCCGGGAGTAACAACCTGCATTACACCCCTTTGCAATCGTCGCACCCGCTCGCAGCGTCTCTACTCCACCTGTGTGTTATGCACTCCGATGAATTTGATTTTATTCCATTTTGCAATTTCTAAAATTTTCATAGGAGACAAAAATATTTTCTGTCTTATTAAATTACTATAGTCAACGTTCTATTTAAAGGTCAGGTTATGATTAATTAGAATATGTGGTAGTTTTTGCTTGTGTCCCCGTTTGGCCGCCGATTATACAATCTGTTGAAACGCGACGGACGCATAAATTAATTCATATTCGTATTGTTTTTGTTATAAAGGCACGATTAAGACATTGAGGTGTCATTAAGTGAAGGAAGCCTTACAAAGTCATAGCCATTATATGCGGCTATTATATTCATTGTTGTCGTAATAAAAATACGCCGATATCCATTCAGATAGAGAGATAACGCTCGTAAATAAGATTAAGCGTCGGGAGCGGGACGGCGAGCGTTAAATCGGGAAGTGTGTACGGCGAGCCGCAGAATTGCGTAATTACCGTAAAGGAAGTCGGCCGTTCGGAGCAAACAAAAACTGTGGCGAGTCGATCAGTGGCGGGCACAAAGGCGGGTGTAATTTGAAACAATCGGCGGTGGTGCAGAGCAGCGAGCGGCCGGTGGCGGCTTGGGCGCGCGCCCCTCGACTATTGATCTGACGAGTCGCGCCACCCTCGCCGCCCGGCGCCGCCCGCCCGAGACCACCCCACCCTCGCCTCGGCACACAACCCGTATTTTAATTGCAAATCTGCCAGATAATGTGCAAATAGATAACAGTATTATACTCGGCTCGCTAACTAATTATGAAGCGCTGTAGAATCACCAGCGACGCAGAGCACTTTTAATCTCAATAAAACTTTTATTGAAGATTTTAATGCGCCAATTTTATAATTGATTTTCTTGGACATCAACCGTATCGTTGAAGAGTTAATTACGAGTTTTAATCAGTTTAGAATTAATTCTGATCGGACACGGGTCTCATAGGCAGCGGAGGCGGTGATCGTAATCTGGTATCGTTTTACATACAAATAGGTCGACTCTCGGCTCTTCCCATTAGTAGTGGGATCGCTTATTTTCCATTTCCCCCACCCGTAATCTCGGTCGATCGAGTATCCTTTGGAATTCTCTTTTGATAGGGCGTATTATTTGAACGATTGCGATCATTTAGTTTTGGGGACATACCATTTGGTAATATGTTTTATTGCGATGTCGTTAAGGTCTAATAAATTTGAATAGAGCACATTAGCTCAAAGCGATTTACCCTTTACGAGTTCTATAAAGTAATCATTTAAAAAGAAAAATAGAACTGGTTCTTCTTAAGTTTTTATAAACATTTTGAAGATCTTACGATTTAATACGCACTAACGTACCTTTATATTCTTTCAAATTATTAGGTCGTCTGGAGAGCGAGCAAAGTCACCCGGTCGGTCCCAGCAGTTCACTCAATGACGTCGCGTACTTTGTTTATTGTATCACTAACTTCAATTACTTTTAGGGATTTGACCCGTCGATTGGTCGAGGCGAGCGAGTGTGCTCTACAAACAACGTAGATTAAAGTAATCTACTCATTTTATTGGGGCATCGGGGCCGTTTGCGTCATTGCAGTACAATTGATTTTATACAGAGATTGAACATGACTGTATGAATACTTATTAATAAGATTTAGAAGAATTGTAGAGGATGACATTCCAGTACTCTTACAAGTAATGCTCGATCAGTTTTATACCCCGCTTTTATGTTAATGGACCGTTTACGAGGCTGTTAAAAGCTTTCAACAATGTAACGTTTACCTTTTCAGCTATGGGCACTGAAGTGGCGGTGCTAAAGAAAAAAATGAAGAAGCGGCCCGGCTTCCCGGCAAACGTGAGCGTGTCCCAACTGATGGTGCAAAGGGAACGACCTCTCGCCGAGTTCAAGGTACGTTTGTGTGTGTTATTAAGTATTCATAGCAGTGATAAGAGCTGAACCGTTGCCAGCGCCGGTGCCTACATGCTTGCGGCCTCCTTTTATTTGTTTGCCGTGCGTTTGGCACACTATGTACTCATCACTGAAATTGGCGGATGCGACTATACTGTCAGCCGATTAATCTGATTGCCATACTATGAATAGCTGATTATAGTGCCAATGGAATCGTTTGCTATTTCGCTGGGATGTAAACCTTTCCTTGAATTATAATTGGCGAGAGATATATTTAGTTAAATAAATAAAGTATGTCTATAAATAGTGGTCAAACTTCTAGTAATAGTTAATCATTCAGAGTAACGGAAGAAAAAGACAATGATTTATTATAGATGATTTGAGTTCTGATACATTTACGCTACAGTACCACCGCCGGAACGACCGCAATGCGTCAAAACGTCAGCTATTACCTGATGTGTTTCCTAGCACCAAGTTAATTCGACAGGTATCGTAAGTGTCTGTTCTTAGTTTAGGGTGCTCACTATTTCTTTTACGAAGCACCAAATGATGTTTTGGCGGGTATCCTTCAAAGCCAGTTTCTTTTCTAACTAGCGTGTTTGCAATCCTCGACCAAATCAAATAATGTGATAAAAATTATTTGATGTGGTCGAAGATTATAACAGCGATCAAACGACCATACAATCTGGCGTTTAAGCTCAATATTAGCTTATTTGATACAAGCAATGTATGTTGCAAAATAATTCCGTTTTGATATTGCAGACTGAGGCTGAGCCCAGTCGCGAGCTGCAGACGATCGGCCAGCCGCGGCCGAACGCCGTCTCCTTGCCGAGCTACCCGACGCACCAACCGCAACTGTTGCCGGACTGCGACAAACAAGATCCGCTGCTTCAGCGCGCCAACCACTACCTCACCGTCAACAACGGCTGGATCACACAGCAACCTTCCGACGCACAGAAACACAACACGCACCCGCCCGTCGGCGTCCCCGTGCGAGGCGCCAACGGACAGATCATCGGCGTCAACACCTGCTACAAATACAACTACCGGGGCCCCCTGCCGAACGAACAGGAGAAAGAGGAACGAAAAGAAACCCCGGTCCAGCAGAACGTTCTAGCCGGCAAACAGTTACACAGCGACAGCAAAGACGAGGAGTCGCAGATCTTCTGCGGCCTCAACCAGCCGCTCACCCCCGAAGTCATGCAGAAGATCAACGAGCAGCAGCAGATATTCATTCAGCAGAATCAGAAACAGATCGAAATGGCGAGGTACAGGAGTCAAATGGCGGAAAATGCGAATCAGGGCAAGCCGAGTCAGGGACAGTTTGCGCCGCAGGGGCAGCTAGTTATTCAGAATGGTGCGGTCGTCAAAACTAACCCAGCTAAGACGCCTCCGTGGCAGGTGAAGAGAAATGATAGCAACTCGCACGCGATGACCAGTCCGAATCCCAAGGTACAGAAACTCGAGAACGCAGACTACGAGGAGTCGAACGCAAATATGTCGGAGGACTCGTCCAGCTCGTTTAGTTCTTTCTCGAGCAACGAGCAAGGAATCAATCAGGCCATGTGCTCGCGAGTGCCTCCCCTACCCCAGCACTATAACATGATGGGGCAGCAGTGGCCGGCCATAGAGACCAACAAGAAGAAAGGCAAAGGAAACAAGGGGGGCAAAAAGAAGAACAGTCCAATCGAAAATAAAGTTATTAATTTTGGCGGCAATGGCATGCGACTAGTGCAAGATCAGAAAGGGAACAATCCCGACGAAATGGCTAATAACGTTCCCTCCTTCATGGACGATCCGAGCGGATATCTGGCACAACAGACCGTTTTGCTGAACAACACAATATCGCGGCAAGTAGGAATGAGCTCGACGTTCGACGGGAGTCAGTTCGACGGCTCCAATAACTCCAACTACGTCCAACATCAGAGGCCGATGCCCAAGCCGGACCTACCGAACATCTATAGGAACAACCTGGCGAACACTTCACCTTCGCCGAACACGACTCCCGACAGCAGCGTCCTCTCGGACAAAGGAGCCGACAACTCCATTCCGCAGTGCTGCAAGGGCTGCAATCTCTCTTCGAAAGGCAGCAGCCCGGAATACGATACTCAAATGCGACTCAAATACATGAAGCACAACATGTACAAGATGGAGTTGGACGGGAACTCGTCCACATCCAGCCCCAAACACGGGTTCGACGATAGTCCCGTCACGTCCTCCACTTACATAGACAGAAATCAGACGAACGACAACTGTCCGATCCAAGCGGGAACAGTCAGCACCAGCAACGTGTCGCACACGGAGACGCTGCAGCCGCCGGAGCCTTCCCCGACGCTGTCCAACAGCTCCAGAAACACAGACACCCCGCACAGTAGCGGCAGCAACTGCTCCCAGATGCAACCCAACAGCACTTATCTCAGTCCCGCGTTCAACTGCCGGGATAACTTCGGCAACCCTTCCACCCCGGCCAACCAAATGTACTACAACTCGCCCGGCCCGCCGAACCAATCGATCACCGGGACGCAGATGATGCATTTCATATCCAATCACAACGTCAACAAAAATCTCATGGAGGTGGATAATATATCCATGGTCGGGGTGAAGCCCGGGATGAAGCCGCAAGAGGTGTACAGAATCGAGCCGAGGAGGAGAGTGGAAAACTCCATGCCCGGGTACTGCCCGCCCCCGCACATGGGCGGCGGGCCTGCGCACTCACTGATACAGGCGTGCTATATACAGACGTTCGTGACTACGATGGCGAGCGGGTTCTCGGTAACCAGAGACACGGTCACGTCCGTTCTAGCCGGGAAAGCCAACACCGCCACCACCTCCATCAACGCTTCGCACGCGAACTTCGTGCGCCCGCCGCCGCCGCCGAGCGTCAACTTAGCGACGACCTACGCCATCCCCAACAACCAGCCCGACCCGTTCTTAAACTCCGTCAACCTTCCCACGAGCTACCCTCTACACATCGCCGGCACCACCGCCCAAAATATGATCTCGAAATCGCCGCTCGAAATGGTGCAGAACGTGATCGGAAATCTGCCTGCCAAGTCGGAACATAACTCGCATCAACCGGGGAAGCGAGCGACCCCCGGACAAATTTTGATATCGTCGACGGGGCAGATCATCGTGTCGAGTAACCAGATGCCCCCGCCGCCGCCCAAAGTCACGACGACTATAGCGTCGGGACAGGGGTCTATCGCCGCGAGTAACGCCGCCACGTCGGGGGCTCAGGTCGCACAGCCGGGAAACGTTCAACAGATGGTGAACCAGCCGACCGTCGTCGTCAACGCGCTGCCCGCGCCGTTCGTCCTCCAACCTCCCATGGTGGCGGTCGACGGACAGGTAGTCCAACAGAACGCCGTCATGCCTCAGATAGTCGGCGGCATGGTTCAGGGGCAATCGCCCAACGAAACTAGGCAAATAGACATCAAGAGCCACCACAGCTACGTGCAAGGCGTCGCCATGCTGTCGCCGGAGAGTATGAAAAAGCGGAGCAAGAAGAAGAAGAGTCAAACTACGAACATCACGAACGTTCTCCAGATAACTGCGCCTCAGCAGAATACCGGCAACATAATGGTGCACTCGTCTCCGCAGCACAATACGAGTCCGCAGTTCTCCCCGCGCGGGTTCCAACTGTCCCCCAACAATAACATTTCGCCGACGCCCGTGCTGCAAGCTCTAACCATCGTTCCGGGGAAGTCCGGCGCTCCCGCGCATATCGTCATGAACGGCCAGGGCAACACGGGCAACTTCGGCTCGCAGCAAATCATCACCAACACCTCTCCCTCGCAACAGATCAACCTACTCCAGCCGGTGAATTTGATAAACAACGCCAGTAGCGTCATGTCCAACTTCCCGTTCCAGCAGTTCATAGTGCCAAACTTGGGCGGGATGGTGATGACGGCCGACGGGACGGCTATAATTCAGGACAACTCGACGGGAATGCCGATGCAGCTGCAACTCCAAACCGTCAACGGGCAGAACGTTCTGACCCCGGTGCAGAATCAAGGCGTTTTCACGACGGGCGCCAACGGAGGAGTGGTGATCCGAGCGCAGAATCAGCAAGGAAAGATAATCCAATCCCAGCACAGTCCCGGCGCGCAGTTCTTATCCCCGAACAGTCAAGTCATGATGAACAGCCCCAACTTCAACGGGCAGCTGAGTCCGCTGCTCGCCAATATAAGTCCGACGAATATGACTTTCAACGGGCAGCAGGTGCGATCCGGAAACGTTCAGACGCAGGAATTCATCCAGACGAACCAGATGGGGCAAGCTCTGATGGTTCCGCTTTCTCCCAAGCGAGTGTCGATCGCGAACAACCGAACTAACTCGACGTTCGTCCAGAACACGACGATAGTGCAGCAGCAGACGACGCTGGTGTCGAACTCGCACGGGGGGCAGATGTCGGCGCTCAATAACCTGCAGGGGCAGAATCGGCTGAGCATCGACCCGAACGTTTTGATCAAGGTAATATTAATTGATAACTTTATTGTGTACTTTTGTTTAATGTTGTCTTTGTGTTTGACGAGAATTACAATATATTATTTTTCTAAGTCGGTTTCGTGATTTATGTACATAATCTAAGTTTGGGTCATTAAAAATATCTGTTACCTAATAAGGAGAGAGCGCGAAGGTTAGCTAAAATATTGTTATTTAAAATATTTAACAATAATGCAATCTTTTTTTATTAACCGCCCGCTGACTTTGTCGGGTGCGGGTCCGCCTCGTAAGCAATAGGTATCGGGGTCGATACCCGGTGAAAACACAAGTTTTCTTCCCGAGGAAAAAAATGAGTTTCTGGTTCTCTGTAATGTAATTTATTAATTTAGATCACTCTTAGAAACTAGGTACAGCGTGTGAAAACACTTTAGGTTCATGTAACCATTTTCTTGAGGGCTTCAAACTCGGCTAGGCCTGTATCTTGGAAGCCCGCAATATCGAGTCACAAAATAATTGTTAAAATAGTCGGTCGTTAAGTTTAACGATCAATCGTAAAATCCTAAAAAATCACATTTCGTTTCGACAAAGGCGCAGAAGGGGCACCCGGAGGCGGAGGACACGCGAGCGGAGAGCGGGGAGCTGGCGAAGTTCGTGCGGCACTCCGTGTCGACGCAGACGCTGGCGGCGCGCGGCAAGTCCCCGCACGCGGGCTGCTCGCCGCCCGACACCACCACGCACTCGCCGCTCGGCGCGCTCGAGCCCGAGCCCGGCCGACAGGCGACGCGCTGCCACCACGCGCGCGCCGACACCACCACCGCCTCGCCCGAGCCCGACCACAGCGCCTCCGTGAGTACCGCCCGACACCACCACGCACTCGCCGCTCGGCGCGCTCGAGCCCGAGCCCGGCCGACAGGCGACGCGCTGCCACCACGCGCGCGCCGACACCACCACCGCCTCGCCCGAGCCCGACCACAGCGCCTCCGTGAGTACCGCCCGACACCACCACGCACTCGCCGCTCGGCGCGCTCGAGCCCGAGCCCGGCCGACAGGCGACGCGCTGCCACCACGCGCGCGCCGACACCACCACCGCCTCGCCCGAGCCCGACCACAGCGCCTCCGTGAGTACCGCCCGACACCACCACGCACTCGCCGCTCGGCGCGCTCGAGCCCGAGCCCGGCCGACAGGCGACGCGCTGCCACCACGCGCGCGCCGACACCACCACCGCCTCGCCCGAGCCCGACCACAGCGCCTCCGTGAGTACCGCCCGACACCACCACGCACTCGCCGCTCGGCGCGCTCGAGCCCGAGCCCGGCCGACAGGCGACGCGCTGCCACCACGCGCGCGCCGACACCACCACCGCCTCGCCCGAGCCCGACCACAGCGCCTCCGTGAGTACCGCCCGACACCACCACGCACTCGCCGCTCGGCGCGCTCGAGCCCGAGCCCGGCCGACAGGCGACGCGCTGCCACCACGCGCGCGCCGACACCACCACCGCCTCGCCCGAGCCCGACCACAGCGCCTCCGTGAGTACCGCCCGACACCACCACGCACTCGCCGCTCGGCGCGCTCGAGCCCGAGCCCGGCCGACAGGCGACGCGCTGCCACCACGCGCGCGCCGACACCACCACCGCCTCGCCCGAGCCCGACCACAGCGCCTCCGTGAGTACCGCCCGACACCACCACGCACTCGCCGCTCGGCGCGCTCGAGCCCGAGCCCGGCCGACAGGCGACGCGCTGCCACCACGCGCGCGCCGACACCACCACCGCCTCGCCCGAGCCCGACCACAGCGCCTCCGTGAGTACCGCCCGACACCACCACGCACTCGCCGCTCGGCGCGCTCGAGCCCGAGCCCGGCCGACAGGCGACGCGCTGCCACCACGCGCGCGCCGACACCACCACCGCCTCGCCCGAGCCCGACCACAGCGCCTCCGTGAGTACCGCCCGACACCACCACGCACTCGCCGCTCGGCGCGCTCGAGCCCGAGCCCGGCCGACAGGCGACGCGCTGCCACCACGCGCGCGCCGACACCACCACCGCCTCGCCCGAGCCCGACCACAGCGCCTCCGTGAGTACCGCCCGACACCACCACGCACTCGCCGCTCGGCGCGCTCGAGCCCGAGCCCGGCCGACAGGCGACGCGCTGCCACCACGCGCGCGCCGACACCACCACCGCCTCGCCCGAGCCCGACCACAGCGCCTCCGTGAGTACCGCCCGCCCGCCTAAAGCCCGCCCGACCCGATATTGCTACGTGTGCGCGAGTTCGGATAAATAAATTGCCTAGTTTTGTACGCGACCTGCCCGTTGGCCCCCCGATGCAAATTTGTGCCTAGCTCTGGTTGGGATCGTGTATGTGATGGGAATGTTTCCCCCGCCCCGAGTTATCGACCTTTGGTTGGGGTTGGGAGTGTGAAAGCGTTTATATTTTTGTATCTGCCAAAGTGGGAATATTTTTCTGTCGCATTGGAAAAAACCAAAAATTTTTGTTCGCTTTAAAATTTGTACATTTTTAAATGACCGAAAGGGAAGATAATTAGTAATACGTAGGCGACGTATTCCGTAGTATGGTTTATTTAACTCGAAAATTCGTCTTTACCCCGTATTTTTATCTCACGTTTTATAAAATTCGTGCCGAGCTATCGATTTATAATGTAACTGAATAATTCCAGGCGATGGTTCAATGTGTATCGAGTAGCGAGCAAGATATGGCTGAATCTCGAGAACACGCGTGGCCAGCACCGAGGAACGAGTTTACTGCCGATAGTGACGGGCAAAGTGAGTATTTTTAAGGTGGAGTAGAATGCCAATTTATATACTTACTTACTAAATTAATGAAGTATACTTTTCCCTTTTATTTATTTAGCTTCGTGGGACGCCATTGCAATATTATTATATCAAATTAACCTGCTTTTTAACCGGAAACAGTACAGGGAGTCTATTAAGATCTTTGATCGTTTTCAATAACGGCATTTTATTTCCTTCCTATCGTGTAGAATAGCACCTCGCAACGGGCGATTTCCTATTCGCCACCTGGATAGGCTGTCTCGGTATACCAATCAAGCTATCCCGAGGCAATTTTTTACACAAGGCTAAATTGAACTGCGTATTTGAATGACAAGAAAACTCACAGAGAACTCACCATTTTCAGATATGATGAGCAACATGCCTCTCATGCGGCAAAGGCCGCACAACCCAGTTGAATCATCCGAAATACATTACAACCAAGCGATGAGCGCGCCGCAAAACCACAGCCAACAACACGTCATGCCGATGGCGACCAATTATTACGAACGTACACAGGGATACAAGCGGAAGAACGATTTCGGCGACGGCTCATCGTACAGATCGGACAAGATAATGCGTACCACTTATAATATGGTCCACGTTCCTAAAGACAACGAATACGACATGGGTATGGCATCGGACAAAAACCAGTCGCGGCATTACCAACCGTCCGGATCTAATTCGGACCCATCGGTGCCCAAAGTATTTGACAGACATAATTTAGGTTCCAGTGACGGTGAGTATTATAAATTTCTCTCCTATGCTTCGAATCTGAGCAAATAGGACTTGTGTTCGTCGGCTTGATTGATGTTGTACGCTAGGAATGTGTCGCTGAATACTTTTTTCAAAATCAGAAATCGACTTAAGTGCCACTATTTTAAAAAACATCCATCAGCTATTGATCGAAATTCGTTATAATCTTCTAATCGATCCTGTAATAAAATCTTCGAAATCTGTTCACTTAAGACGTTGATTTGCGTTAGCTAATTCAACATCCACAACAATTGAGAACACCTTTTCAACGTTTTCAAAATGTGGCTTTGTAGTATTTTAACTTCCTGTCTTACCAGAGTCTGCAGTATCCAAGAGTTACAAGATATAATGTTACAATTAACACGTGTTATAACTGATTAGGTAAAGCACTTATTAAGGCACTGAAATCACCTTCTGTCTCAATGTCCTACCTTCCATGTACAAAGCTTCAAATCTAACTCATAACTTCTTCAAATTGACATTGAAATCGAGTGCCAAATCGAATCTATTGCCAGTACTAATATATACCAGAACCATCTCACGCTTCAGCCACAGCTAACAAAATTCTAAATTTATCATTATGTTGTGTCTTGTATTGGTTTTGGATTGATTCTGTGCCACGGCAGCTACCTCGCAGGAAAAGTATACAATTTTGTGATATATGTTCCTTCTCGTATTAAATGTTTTGGACAAAATGGAAAACATTGTATCACATATAAACGTGCAATATTTTATGTGAAAATAGAATTTCCTTTTCTCATTACTAAATCTTTTCTATTCGAATATGTATAGCAATTTTCCATATTGTCTAGTTAATTGTGTTATCGTCTGTCTCGCTTATAACTACAGCTTTTCCGGATTGTATACCTTTCCGGCGACAGACGAACAAAATTTATTTTATTTCTATGATGTCATGACGTCATAATGATATGTATTGTGGTATATTTCAGCTTCTACATAATCGATACTATTGGTCATTGGTTCTTTCGGTTGGGTTAATACAAGATACAGCTGTTTATAAAGGGTGTTATGGAAACTAATCAGTAAACAGACGAGCAGCAAAGTTCTCACCCGGCTTTCTGTCGCTTTCCATTGCACCATTCGAAGTAACAATAAAAAATTGGCTCACCAAATTGGGAAACCATTACTAACGCATCATTGTAAAGCCATCATTTCATCCGATCATTGTTGTAAGTAAAGCACTTTACACATTATACTATTGTAAAATTCTTCCGACACGAGAAATAGTACGCTCAACAGGCGAAATCTATAAATCGTTTACTTACATGTTTGTTCAATGTACTCTTTCCCGTGTCACTTACGCTAAAACTATCTATTTATAAGCGAAAAGAATGAACACCTTTGTAAAATACTTAAAAAAATAAGCTTGTTTAAAATTAACCACATTCTAAGTGTCACATTCAATTATATTAAGAATTCCTTGGAATACGAGTCATATAGAAGCAAAACTAGCTACCATACCACTAGCACCCATAAGGAATAAGTTGAGAAGTTTAAAATGAGGAACAGTTTGAAATATTGCTGTTATATATTGATTTGTTATATATTGATTTGTAGAGGATGTTGCTGCGTTTGCACATATCTTGACGTCGCTACACGGAGTATTATCGTTGGAAAATACTTCTTTTTGAATTTTAAAAGACTTAATGGGTACATCTTACAACGCCATTAATGGCACACCTACTAGTGTATCTAATTTTGCGGCGAATTGTTACTTCCTAGAATTCAACGCAGAAAACTGCCATTCAACCAAATATAAGAGTAGCCCGTTTCGCTCCTACATGACTCTAACGGTACGGCGGGGACGGAATCACGGTGGCGGGGAATCGATCGGGTTAAAGTGATGTTACGATCGGTAGATGCGCCGCCAGAGGAGGGCGGGGATAAGCCGGCGCGCAGTTTCGAAGTGGGGGACCTGGTGTGGGGGCCCGTGAAGGGGTACGAGTCGTGGCCCGGCAAGCTGGAGGGCCGGGACGGGGGCCGCTGGCGCGTGCGCTGGTTCGGGGCCGACCGCGCGCCCGCACGCGTGCCCGCTGCCAGCCTGCTCACGCTCAGCGAGGGGCTGGAGGCGCACCACGCCGCGCGCACCAGGCACAGGAAGTGAGTCAACGGACCTCGCTGTAGGGCCGCACGTCCGCGCCGCTCGTGGTGCAGTGCCATGTGCGACACCTAACGACTATAGCGTGAAGGTTGCGTGTTGGCGATGAGCGATTGTTTTTGCTACGTTTTGAATTCCGAACGACATTCCTTTGTTGGCGGTTAGGGTACGGGATGGACTTCTTTTAGGGCGTGATGCTCGCTGTCGAGTCTTGTAATTGTTCAGAGATCCTATGGATCTCGCTATGACAAACGATATTTGTAGCACCAAGTGTGCGTTTTTTGGGTCCGTTTGGGATCCTCTTAACTAAAGGCGACGCGGTGCTATCATACCTGCTACCGAACCACTATCCTGCTAGTAAGAGGCACTGGGTTTTGTAAATATTTTTCCGAAGCTTAATAGCGAGGTTAGAGAAAAATCGTAATTATGGTTTTTGCACACAGATGACGGTCCCGCGTTCTAACGCTCGGCGATTGCGTTTTGCATTTAAGAGTTCAGTTAGCAACGGTCTACAACGTTGACTACCACTTATGTAAGCAATAAGCATGGTTATTGACGGTAGTAATTCGGAAGAGGCAGCATTGATATTTGGCTATTAGCAGCATCAGAATGGAACGTGGTACGAGTGAACGCGTAACCACATCATTTCTATGAAGACCCGACTAACTACAACTGTAGCCACATGTCCGAAACCTTCATATTTACTCGAAATACCCAAATTTAAAAATTCCTTGTTACCAGTCTATCTGGTAACAAGGAATTTACCGTTAGTACGGTCGGGTCTACCACCGTCAAGTTGAAAAATCTGTCTCCAACCGTATGTGTATGAATAGAAACGTATGGTACGTTTCTATTCATACACTCCTGCTCGACCACTTACCAATAGTGTCTGCTCGACTTTTCGACAAAAGATCGAATTGAATTGTTCGATATAAGTAAGATATTTAAAAACATACATTTTAAAAACTTTATAATCCTATTTACTGAAATCGTATTAATAGCCCAGAGTAAAACTCTTATTTTATTAAATACAGTTTGCTTCAATCGGTGTTGAGTTAACTTTAAAATAAAATTAACCTTAATAATCTTACATTAATACAATACAACATAATTTCTTTTTTTTCTAATATAATATACTCTCATAGTGCACTTTGGAAATTTATAAACCAATACTGCTTTAAGTCTAAATTGTACAGATACAGACACATCAATGTATATTTTGCCTGAGTAAATATTTGCACATCACAGAATATTTGGAAAAAAAAAACAGATTGTATTTAGGAAGGCCTTACAGCCGATGTTTTTTAAATTCAAAGTTTAAAGCACCAAATATAATTTTATTGAATTTATATATAAAAAAAAACGGTTTCACACTCACAGCCCCACACTTAGTTCGAAGACTTGTGGACTCGAGGGTACCGGAAACTTTCACATCACACACATAATCACAACCAGAACCAGAAACACGAATTTTCCTTGGGGAGAAAATTTTGGAAATCGAACCCCTGCTTAGAAAGGAACGCCCACCCACCTGAGCCAACGGGCAGCTCAAAAAATTATTTTGTTTTTTGAAAGTTTTAAATAAATAGTCCCGAAGTTGGGTTACGCGTAACAAAGCCCCTAACGCTAAAACGATATTTAAAGGCACGTCGATCGCGCCCGTTTGTACGTAAAAATTTGTTACGGATTGAGTACCTCCTCCTTTATCAATCTACTTCAAAAAGGAGGTTCTCATAAATTTTATTGAATTCGGTCAAGCCAAAACCGAAATATAAGCGATGAAGTCGGTTTTTTAAAGATTTGCTTGCGTTTCAATTATTTTGAAGGCTGTTAAAAATATTCTCTTATTTTCCTACATTGATTTAAATAAATCCTTGTGATGATTTCAACAGCGTAGAACGTGCCCAATATCTTTCTGTCTTTTCCCGAGAAATTAATTATAGTCGACGTTAATTAGTTTTTCTTTTTTTTTTCCACACGCCAACTTAGGTAGGTCGACTGGAGTCGGGGGTGGCACTGCACTTAAAAGAAGTGACGCTAGTTGTATAATTGTATGGGAAAATTTTGATATCACTAGACACAGTTCAACGATATTAATATTCTCCTTCCAATCGTGTCTAATCTAGCATTTGTAAATGGAATATATTGATGTATTTTTGTTTAATTAATCATGCTCAGTGGAATATTTCTTTTAATTTACTAACACGGATCTGAAAAAAAATATAGCGGTAACCTCGTCTTATAATGGGTAAAGCCTGCAAACACGCTCCCACATGTGTGCGTAATTTATGTATTTGAGTGTGGGTAGCTCTTTTAAATTACTACCGAAATTGTAGGGCCTACCATACTTACATATTTTTTATGCATCAAGTCTGTTTTTTTATCAAGTCCGTGTTTATTAATAAGTTTATTTATTTATATAAAAAAACAATCAATTCTATCATAATAACGTTCTGAGAGTGTAAATTTCTCCAATGTAGTCGCCCCGTTGAATATGCATCTTTTTATTGGATTTGTAACCATGAATTACTGTATCGTACAATTTCTCATTTGCTTTGTACAATATTAACCCAACCTAAAGATTAAATAAAAAAAATAAAGAGTTTCATTAACGATATTTTAGTGAGCTGAAAACATCCACAGTCAACGTGTTGTACGTGTATATATTTGTTTGTTCGTTATCACAGGAGTAGAAAACTGAACACCCTTTTGGAGCATGCGATCCAAGAAGCCATGGCCGAGCTGGATAAGAAAAGTGAGCCCGGCGACGCGGCTGAACCGAGCACTAGCACGGACGCGGACGAAGTCGCAACTATTACTGAAACGCCAAAACGGAACAAGAAACAAGACAAAGTGAAGGCTAAAGACAAGCAGCACAAAAAAACTCCGGTGAAAATAGCGCCCAACCCCAACAAAACGGGAGACGGTGCCAGGTTGCGCAGCTCTCGATGACGACAAACAGACTAGCTCTGTGCTCGCTGGACGCCTTATTCGCGAACTAGATGGCGCTGACCGCGAGTCAATTTTAACAATGTTTATTCATATGAACTTGGAGGCGGGTTAGGGGGAAATTCCCCCTATAGAAGTGGGATCGGGCCTAGTATATCTTGCTTGTTAATTATTGTTGTAGTCAGCTAGCCCGTATATCAGATACAAGGTAACAGCGATTACAGAATATCACCAAAACAACATATAAAAACAAATCAAAGACGTCGAAAAAAAATATGTCAAATAATATTTGTCAAAAAGTTATGTTATGTTTATTTTATAATCATATCTGTATACCACCCAAATACAATAAAATAAAAGTAGTTTTACATATTTTTGATAGCTTTTTTGCTGTTTTTTTCGGCTTTATTTCTCGTTTTTGTCGACATTGTGTGCTCTACCTGATATTTTGTATCTAATAGGCGGTAGTTGACCACTACAATACTTCATAAAAGGGTAACCTGGGCTTAGTTCCAGTATTATAGAGGTAAACTCCACCTCTAGCCCAAGGAGATTTTCTTTGTAATATATTGCCTCAATTGCTAGATTAGAAAATATACAGCGAACGTTATCTCATAATTGTAAGTATAGCATCACGATCCGCCTCGTCGATGTAGTCGTAGAGATCGTCTAGTCTAAAACTGAATGTCTCCACCTAAATTGGCAAACAATTAATATTGTCCGTTATGAGTACGCATTCTTACGCAATATTGGGATAAATTGAGCCCAAAACGTATAATTTTCATATCAGAAATGCATCACAATTACCAGACAATTTTTTCTTACATTCTTACATATATTTCTGTGTGTTTTTAATTGAAATACCTTCATTTATATTTTGCGCTCATTTACTCTGAAACTGCTTGCTTAAGTATTCAGAAGTTTATTTTTTTACATTCACAGATATCATGTTTGTGCATTTTATATCAGATTTTTGGATGTAAACCGAACTCTTAACGTCTCACCTTAATTTTTTAATAAATAAATCCTTTTGTTTGGACAAACATATAATAATATACTCCATGTACTTATGACCAATTCGGTATAAGGGGGCGTCCAGTTTTAGAGTGGAAAATCTGTAACCGAGTCGAGCAAACTCTTGCATCATAATAATATATTGAGACTGTTGAAACAGAACATCACAAATTCGTTATATCATTAAATTCGTAGTTTATCATTATTTGTAAAAAGCATCACGTTTTTAATAAATGTTTAAATGTATGTTAGAAGTTTACGGAATAATGAGTACCGCATAGATGTATGTAGTTAGAACAATTATGATGAGATTCAATGAATAAGTCTTTATCGTCGCCTAAGCGTTTGCCCGTCGGTGATTATCTACCATTCCGTTTTATATTAATTTGATCACTGTACATATTGAATTTATCGATGTTGATTGTGTTCGAGTTGCGTCATTAATGGGTCGCACCTTAGAGAAAAAAAAAATGTTGCACTTTGTTCTGGACGTCGGAGGTTCCTAAAATATTTTGTACAAAATTATAATGATTGTCAACCATTTGTGTGCCGCGGTTGGCGATTTAAACAGTAGATATTTAGATGCGACGCGTATGATTTTAAATCGTCGTTGTCGCGCTCGTACGTGTTAGGTATAAGTGACGTTTATGTCAGCATAGTTTTCTCTATATCAAAAAAATTATAAATAACTAACAATCTAATCGATCAATACTTTGTCATCGACGTATTGTACAATATCTAGTAAACTGTAAATTGATAAGAAATTATGCTATATAAATCTTGTAAATTTTTATTTCTTTTGTTAGAAAGTTAATAAGTATAACATGATTTCTAGTCAAAATAATGAGCATATTAAATTGTAGATATTATAGACGATGTAATTGACAATAACACTGGCCTGGGACCGTGGCGCGTCGGTCGCTCCGGCGCGGCGGAGCCCGTTGTTTAAACATAAGTACACTACATTATTAGTTCTACAATGCGCTATGTACTTGTTTGCGTTAATAATTTTATACTTTTGTTAATAGTATTACGTTATTGATAGATGAAATGAAACGTTTATTTAAGGACGGACGATGGCAGCGATCCTGATCACTAAAGATAATTTCGTATAAGTAATAGCTATTCAATTT
Organism: Lomographa bimaculata; assembly: GCA_948107665.1. Taxonomy (NCBI): domain Eukaryota; kingdom Metazoa; phylum Arthropoda; class Insecta; order Lepidoptera; family Geometridae; genus Lomographa; species Lomographa bimaculata. Next base: position 8,197,462 of record OX403592.1, read on the forward strand.
ACTGAACGAGTAATATATACAGCAGCCATATTTATAAATTTTCTACAAATTTTATACAATATCATACATTGAAGTTATACAAATGTATATCAAAGTTTATATAGGCCTACAATTTTACATATTACTTAAATAAAATAGGTACGGGCATTCGAGATTAATTCGTTTTATCGTAAAGAGATGCATCTCTGGGATTATCACACGTAGGAACCTAAACGATCTAACCTTGTCATAATTTACTTTCTTATTTATAAAATTAATGTTTTCCACTCTAAGTGTCGCTTATTGGATAAGTGTTTGATTTGTGGTACAAGGGAGATTAATTTAAATCATTTCTAAAATGCTTTGATTCTTACAATACTTATTCAATTAATGTATAGATAATAAATGTTCTTTTTAAATTGGTAAGTAGGTTCTGTGAGTACATAGGTAATTTGTTATCGGCAGTCGTGGCTAGATATTATATTGGTGTGTGAAGTCCTCAATCTATGGATGTCCGATTAATTATAATATATCATGGGAGTATCATTGCTTACTGTTTTTATATTATCGTATTTTAACCTTAGAGATTCCATACATTTTTCCTAAATAATAGTGACACCACATGTCGACATAGTATTTAATGTTAAATGAATATTGTTATAGTTATATCGATAGACCGATAGCTCTCCGCGAGATGGTATTATGTACATAATCTTATTGTAGTTATGTATAGTATTTTATTTCAATGAAATTAATGTTTTATAGACTAATATACAACGTAAGATTATTTATTTGTTTTGCTGTGTACATATTTTTTTCAAATAAAATGTACCTGTTTTATTTAATGTGTTATTATTTTATACCTTTTCACTTGTGTACGAAGCTGTTGTTTGGTGGGTCACGTGACTTATAAGTTTACTTTAAAGAGTTATTGTTGTGACCTGATGCTTCAGTAGAGAAGTTGATACATACTATACAATATAAACATAACATAGTCTAAAACGCTTTTACACCGACACTAAGTTTGATTACTTGTGTCGTGGGTGCCGGAAACATTCACATCACATAAACATTTTTTTTTTAAATTAAAACCCAAATACTAGTAGATATTTAGAAACTCTTTATCGATCCATTAAGTGGGTACCTAATAGTTGTCGGGTTTTAATTGAAAAAAATTAAAAAATATTTATTTCTGTAACCAAGTTTTGCCTTAACTTAAGGTAGGTTGGGACCTTTATGTATAAAAATACCTGTGTCAGAAGACCCCGCTCTTCCATATCCATTCCATAAAATATATTTAGGTTTCAGATAAGTAGATGATAATTATACATAATTAAGTTTTTTAAGTTATAACATATAATAATAATCATAATATTTACACCCAGAACCTGAAACACTTAATTTCCCTTGGGGATAAAACTTGTGCCTCCACCGGGAATCAAACCCGATACCTGCTGCTTAGAAGGCGAAAGCGCTCCTAACTAAATGTAAAGCCAACGGGCAATTCTGATGAATACAAATAAAGTAAAAAGTAAAATAAAGTAAAGTATAAAAATATATCAAGTTGCGCAGGTCGAATATTGCATGAATAAATGAGTAACTACAGGAAGTATATCGGGTCCACTCATAGTAGTGCTCTATTTTTAAACATAGACATCTGAATACAGAAAAAATATTTTATAAAAACTCACGAACTTTTGAACGGCGGGATTTAGCGTAACATACGCGGATTCATTCGGAAGCCTTCTTCAGGATGAGTGCGGACAGCAGCAGTGCACTGCTGCATGAAGGGCTCCAAATGAAGCCGAAAAAATCGTCGATCTAGACATCGACAACACGTATTAAATCACATTAATTCTCGTTTAGGTACCCATATTTTATTTTAATACAGAACGAAGTTAAATATTTTAAAGGTAGGTCAATAATGTAATGAATCTGAAGAGTAGATTCGTTTTTTACTCTTTTAATTTAAGTGCTACATTTTAAACAAAAACATAAACATGGACGCTTTCCCACTCGCAGCCCCACACTAAGTTCAATGACTTGTGTCGTGGGTGCCGGAAACATTCACATCACACACACAATCACAACCAGAACCAGAAACACAAATTTTTCTTGGGGAGAAAACTTGTGTTCCCGCCGGGAATCGAACCCGATACCCCTGTTAGAAGGCGAACGCTCACCCAACTAAGCCAACGGGCAGTTAATTTTATAATGTTTATATGGTTACTTATCGATTCATGCATAAGCGACACGCCTGCTATAGAATCACCCGGAACTTTGAAAGCTCCGCGTGAGATATGCCAGGTACACAAGAGACAAGACTTCGCTTCGATTGCCCTACTTAGTGTTTGTACTTACAATATGATACTAGTTGGGTGATTACATAACATTTATTAAATAGTTAAATAATAAGCTAAATTATAATTTAATTTTTTTAAGTTAAAAAAAAAAACTTTAAAAGTGATTTTCGACTTTTTTCTTTTATTATTTACATGTGATATTATTAACTGAAATTAACTTAAAATAACATCTAAATAATTTCTCGGCAAAAATAATGCTAATAGCAATTTAGTTTACTTAAAAATTATACACTAGGTAGAAATATATTTCATGTGTAAGCACTAAAATAAGTGTGTGTACTACCTACTCAAGGACCACTTCTTCGTCTTAACATATTCGTAGCTTCGTAAGCATTTTATTAATATTATTCGGTAATGTGCTTGTTTTGTTGCTTCCACTGCTTTCACGTTCGGCATAGTACACTAGAGAAAGGACATAAATAAGCCAGGACCAAAATAGAGGGACCTTCATTTTTATTTGGAATATTGAAGTGCACTATCTATGTGAGATGTCTCATCGGGTTGGTCGTACTTATAGTAAACAAATTCCGGTTGGCAAGTTTAAACATTTCCTCGGCCGTTACTCGCAAGCGTGCCCTATGGTCTGTGAAGTTATTGCCTTCACGACTTATTGACGCACTGAAACTTTCGTTGGCACTGAGCCGTTTGTTAAAAATGTATTGGCTTTTTCCGAACGTACTTACGTAGGAAATAGCGATGGTTTGTTTCACTTCAAGTAAAGTTTTTCGAGCTTATGTTATTAAGGCATATTATGTAATAAGTAAGTATGTCTTCTTTGCTTCATTTTTTTTTTCGTTTTGCTACTTAATCTATTTCCGTACCATCTCAAGATAAATTGAATCTTATTCATGAAAGCTCTAAAATACTAACACACGAATATACCTACATCTACTTTCAGTTATTATGAGTATACTAGCGACACGCCCCGGCTTCGCTCGGGTGCAATTTCCGGTGGATTAAAATGTTTTTTACATACAAACCTTTCCCCTGACAATTACGAACACAAAAAAAAAAGAATCAGCCAAATCGGTTGAGCCGTTCTCGAGTTTTTCTTAGACTAACAATCGTCAATAGATTTTTATATATATACAGTGTGGTTTTTGAGAGGGGCGGTGATGGCCAAGTCCGTAACTACGAGAGTTAGAGAAAAGTCGTGAAAGGAGTCATGCCCCGGATTTATAAGAAAATAATTACTGCATACTTCGATTTCTTTTAAATCTTGTACTTTGATCACTGCAAAGATTGATCCTTATCAGCAACAAAATGTTAAATTTGGTTCAATAATACAGGCTGTCTTTTTTTTTAATATTTAGGGTCATATTCCGTCAAAAGTAGAAGATTAAAAAAAAGCTAAGTATGCAGTTACTGTTTTCTTATAAAACCAGGGCATGACTCCTTTCACTACTTTTCCTTAACTCTTGTGGTTTCGGGCCTGGCCATCACCGCCCCTCTCGAAAATCACCCTGTATATAGATAGACAGGTAATAAGAAGGGTACACTTATACTCCTCTACAACTCAGGTTGTACTAATTCCACCCGGTGACGATATACACGCTGTATACAGTCAGCACCATGCGACCGTCTGAAAAACAGGTAGCTTCATAATTCAGCTACCTCAATTACTCATTAGGGTAGTTGTGCTAAAGTGTATAGGTGTTATAACTACTAAAATCTACGGGATTTGTTTTAAATCCACTTTTAAAATATATATAAAGGTAGGAGGAAAATATATATATCTACCTGCGTGGTAGGTGAACAATGAATTTGTATAGTTTCCTTCCTTACGTTAACAGTACTATTATTATACAGGTGCCAGAAACGAAGCATATTATATGACATACGTCTCTTTGTGAAGTGTAGAAAACTCGTGTTCAGCAGAATCTCTAAAGCCAAAATATCGGTGACTGGCATTTCGAAATGAAATCCTAAAAGCCTACAGCGAAGCTAGAAAAGGCCTTTTTGTTAGATGCGCGTAAAATGCATCGGCTTTTAGCTTTGGCTAGTACGAGTAGGTACTTATAGTATAGCCGCAGGTTTACCGTATGGTGTTTGTGCAACACCACGCTTTGGCGCACTTTCATTCATTTGCCAGAATGTTCACACGACAAACAAACAAACATCCGTCAGCAGAGATGTCCTGAAAACTTGTCGCCTGCAATATGTTCAGATTAAAAAATAATATCGCGCTTGTTTGCTTCGGAACGCCGAAATAGGCATATTCGTTGGCTTTCGCAATTTCATCAGATAGCAAAACAGTCAACACTTTTTTGTTTTTACATTGGAACAAAATATAAGTAAAGCGATCTCTACATATCTACCCACCAACATATATATTATTAGGTAGGCTCTTTTTTAACTTATTCAGCGCTCTTTGCTGACGCGGGGATGTATATTTTCTACCGACTTCACAAAAAAGGAGGAGGTACTCAAGTCGACTGTATTTTTTTAAATATTTGTTAGGTACCATAACTTTTTGATTTTGAATTTTTTTTTTATATGTTGCTTTCCAATTGGTCCCATTTAAACTTGATCAATATCTGATCAGTAGTTCTGGAAATATCTTCAATAATGCGTGCTTACATCTTATCTGTTCAAAGTTCCAAAGATAAAGCGGTGAAATCGGTTTTTTAAGCTTTGCTTGCATTTAATTATCACATAAGAGTTCTGAAGTGGAAGAAAAATTAGAAGATTACTAGACTTGGGTAGAGATCTACTATTTTTACCGACTTCCCAAAAAAGGTGAAGGTACTCAAGACGATTGTCTTTTTTTTTATGTGTGTTACCTAATAACTTCGTTCCACGTGAACCGATTTTTAATTTTTTTTTCGTTTGATAGATGTTGCTTTCCATTTGATCCCATTTAATTTGATCAAGATCTGACCAGTAGTTTTTGAGTTATATTCAATAATGCGTATTCTGTGGACTACATTGACGATGTTCTCGTTTTTAACCGACTTCAAAAGTTATCTCATAACTTCTTTGTATGTCCGCCGATTTTGATGATTATTTTTTTATTTGAAAGCTGGTGCTCGTCATGTTTTGATAATTGAAATTTGATCAAGATCTGATCTCTAGTTTTTGAGTTATTGTCAATAATGCGTGCTTAATACGTTTAATCTGGTCAAGGTTCCGTAGATAAAGCGGTGAAGTCGGTTTTTTTAAGCTTTGCATGCGTTTAATTATTATTTTACAATAATAAGGTACCTACCGGCGACATCATTATTTTGATGTCTTTAGCATTATGTTACAGGTATATATTACTGGTATTATATCGGTTATACAAATTAGTTGCCTATTATTTAAGACAAAAGGTTTCTTGAGACCGTTCTGGAGAAGTCTTCATTTGTTGAAGTATTCGTATACGTCTTTGTTTTAGAGATAGGCGGCTAATGTAATTACAAGTGTGTGTGAGTTGATACTTGGCAATATGCTTTGTAATGACTATGGATGTAAGAACATATTTTATGCTTATTACAGACAGCTCGGTACATAAGTATCACAAAGCAGGAAACTCGCTCGCCCTGCTACAATTTCTTTGCTCTGTGATAAAGTATATACACAATTAATATGTATATTTATATCACTCACGCAATCACATTACAAATTTTGAAATGTAATTGGGTGTTTGAAGTAAATGTTTCTGCCACCCACGAAAAGCTTTTGTTTGTTTTATTGGTATTGGATATAGTATATTTTGTATTCTCCTTATATAACTTTGCTGAATCTTTATCTACCTTTCGTTTATATAAACGACGATAACCCCTCCCCCCCTGCTTAGAAGGCGAACGCCCATCCCTATGCCAACGGACATTTTAAATACCCAAAAAGTTTTAAGCCCCCAAAGCAAAAAGTAAGGTATAAGTTTAAACATGTGAATCTGTGTCTGTGTGAGGCATCGTAACTCCCAAATGGTTGAACTGATTTTTTTTTTTTATTCTCAAATTTTATTTTTGCCCCTTGGTTGACAAAATAATGGTTATCGTAGTATTGGACGTGAACATTTATGCTAAACGAATAGTTCAATAAAAAAACGCATATTCGTGTAACAGATTGTAATTTAATTTCCTCACGTTTGGGAGAGGAAAATATATGGTGTCAACGGAGAGATATTTATATTATGTAGGTCTTCCTGTAAGCAGAAAATCGAATCGCCATTAATCTGGCGTTGGACGGGAGCACGGCCGATCGTAAATGAATGGTCATTGAAATGAAGACGTATGGAGCAAACATATCACGCGGACATTTTTATTCCATTCGCTGAAACCTGCCCGGAACAGTTACGAAAGGCATCTGTTTTCGAGAACTATAGCCGACCCGCGGGCTAATTCTAAAGTTTCTCTTCCAAACATTTTTCCTTCACCTTAATTGGGTTAAATGGGTGCAGTTGGAAGCGCATACCTGCTCCCGAAAGTTCCGCTCGCAGCGGATAAATTAACCGGCAATGATCCTATTTCAGAGAGAAAACTTTGTAATGGTTAATTGGGCAGTGACGTAGGAGCTGCTGTTATTTAGGAAGCTAGGTAGTTTAGCCTAGCTTAGCCTTCTGATATATGCAGAAGACTTACCAAATAAAATAACTATTCCAGGTGTTAAAAAATTAAATCTGACTTCTGTCTCACACAATGACTACATTAAGCGCTAGACTTAAAGATGGCTGCTGGAAGTTAATTTTAATGATTTTAGCGACGCCGATTTTTTCATGAGAGTGGTGAACTATGATTGTATGTACATTGTGCTGTGTTGCTATAAAGGCGAGTACAAAAATACTCTACTACTATGGATTTTATTTCATTCTTTTACTTTCACCGGAAGCTTAAACCCTTCGTAGGATTTGAAACCGCGACCACTCGATTGTGAAGCGGGCTTATCACGACGGGGCCATCTCCAATGGCGGTTTTTGCTCGCAGGCAGTATCGACGTAAGCCAATGTCTAAAGGCCTCGAAATTCTTTCATTTTTGGCGTTATTGCTTGTTTTTTAAGACGCGGTGCGTCGATTAGACTACTCTGGTTGTTGACACTTGGTTCAAGATCTATGGCAGGAAAAATCTTTTCCCTCCACGTTTGTTATAAAAATAACTTACACATTAGAATGTGGTAAATTAGGCGTGTTTGTGGGTAAGATAAGTTTCAGATTTCATAATGATATACAATGGTCTTTGATTAGTTCCCAAACGCCTACGGACCACTTGGTCTTTATTTAGGATGCTCTACTTATTTGCTCAGTAGGAAAATGTTCTGTAGGTTGTTATACCAACTTTGTTGAGTATTTTTAGCTTTTTGTTGTCAAGCAAACATTTAACCACTATCTCACTCGATGTTAGGTGACGATGCGGTTAACGATGGAGCACGCTTGTCTAGAAAATACCTATTTACTCTCGAATTGAAGACTCCAAGATTGTAGGTACTTATATTTAGCTGCGATAAGGACAATGGTTTTTTTCTTTGTTAGACTAGTTTTTGATCACAATTTCACCTGTGGTAAGTGATGATGTGGTAGTAGGAGTGAGGTATGGCGATGGTGAGTATGTTAAGTGCTAGGGGTAGGATGTGACGCAACTCGATTGTTCCCGGAGACAGCAATATGTGACAGATTTTACTGTAAAGACAGATGTCGACTGTAGTTACTAGGTTGGTACTGGGTATATAGCCAGGCGAGCACGGGAAAATATCCTGGCTATGACCATGTGTTTTATGATGTTACCTTCTCCAAAAGCACAAGCCCGTCACCGCGTCGTAGGTCGAATTTGAAACTGCGACCCTGCTAGCTAACTAGATTTAGTGGTCTTTAAGAATTGTGGGCAGGTGAGGCACTTATACATTTTATAGGCATAAGAACGTAAGTATATAGACATCACAGCAACATAAGGAGCAAGTTGATACCGCAATTCACGTAAAGCTTAAGCCCCTTGCAATTCAAAAGGACACGTTTCGGAAATGCTATTTCACTAATCACTCATCTATCTTTCATGAACACAGTCAATCCTTCAATGGGGGACGGAAGATGGGGGCTCGGGCCGCTATTTGAAGTGGTTGCCAATGCGCTGTCATGTCGCGTTATCCAGTGTGTTAGGCCGGTAAGGGATGGGTGAGTGGTTGCTACAGACCGATTCCACGATAAATGGAGGCGATGCTCAAACGAGCGCTTACTGGACAACTATTTACTGTAAAATATAGGGTACGATAAATAGTGCCAGCCGGTTATTATACAGCTTCTGGTGGCGGTATTACTTATACACATGAACTGAACTATAGAATTCTGAATGTAAGCCCGGCAAGTAGAACAATTAATTATACAATATTGATATGATTATATTTGACATAAACGCATTCACTTTCACTAGCCCCACACAAGTTGATCACTTGTTGGTTGCGTGTCGGAAACATTCACACCACACACACAATTACACCCGGAACCAAATTTTAATAAAATTAAAATCGTTCCCGCCGAATTGTGATCTCGCGCCTACATTTTGCCTAATACAGAATAACTTTTGAGGTTAATAAGATACGTTTCAGCGTCAAATTTTAATGTGTAGTCGTTTTTTGAGATAGACTCTGGGACAAAGGAGGTCTAGAAACAGTGACTTTGGTGACCTAAGTACCAAATTGAGATTTTCCAAGATAGATTTTTTTTGTAACTGGTTTCGTACTCTACTTGTACCCCACAAAGATAGATACATAAATAAAATTATTTTGCTCACCGCTTACGTGTATGGGTGCCTAAAAATCTTCATTTAGATTAAAATTTCAAAGACCTCCTATAAAAGGTTTCACTTTGTTTTTTTTTTCTCTATAGGCAAGCATTTGACCACTATCTCACCAGATGGAAAGTGATGATGTGGTCGAAGATGGAGCATGCTTGCCTAGAAGATACCTGTTCACTCGAGATTTAAAGACTCCTAGATTGTACTTAACGGGAAACACAGACTCGGGCAAAGAATTCCATTCCTTAGAATTCCATCACTTGCAAAGAATTCCATCATTTCAAAACAACACACAAAGGCTGCAAATTATTGTATGTAGTATAAAGATCTTGTCAAGGCACCGTTATGCCTTAAAGAGGTCTTCAGGTCTTCAACGTAGAACTTATCTACGTCGTAGACCTACGTAGATAGCTACGTAACGGGTTACAGGTTTCAAAAGTCGCACTCATTGAGATACGAAACAAACCTATGGTTATCTAAATCCTTGGTCGCACTTACTTATTTATATCTTTTTTTTAATGTCGACTTTTGAACAAGGATCACAGTCAGAATCAAATAAGAGAGTCGTGGTCCAGTCGCAGTCAAGTCATGCCCTAGTAAAGTGGTAAAAACTTTACTAGAACTTCTGTTGAGGTTTTGGAATAAAAATGAACTTTGTGTGATTTGTCTACATCCATGTACATTCAAGAACTATTAACTGTTAATAATCCACTATTATTACACAGTAACACTCGAGGAATCACAAGTTTTGGAAAATAATACAAAATCGACGACACTTTTTCACTTTCGCGCCAAAACTTTTATCGTAGGTTTGCCTCCTATCTCGATGCTTTTTAATGGTATCAAAACAAGCCAGAAACAAACAGACAACCAAAGAGATTTTATTACAACTTTTATACCTACATACAAAATAATGATCAACAATAATAAGGTACTTTTTTTCTTCTTATCTTGACTTAATTGAGATATACCGCATCAGAATAATAATAATTTTATTATTTAATATAATTGTTAAATAATATTGGGTATTAATTAAAGGCATAGCCAGTTTTTCCATTGCTTATAATCATTAATCTTATGTGCAATAAGGAATATGCATAAGATTTAAATTTAAGTCAATAGTTAAATTTTTATGGCTATAGAACTACATGTAAGATTTTTTTTTCTTATTTAAATTCTATTTAGTTAGGAATTTCATACATAAAAATAAATGGAAAATTCAAAATGGCAAACGCGCACTTGTTGTCAATAATTGGTCAGCTTTCCTTTATGGTATTCATGATTGGGCCATGTACTGTTGTACATGGCCCAATCATGAAAGAAGGTCACAACGGCCACGTTTGAAATTTCCTGATTTTCAAATATTTATGTAATGCTTTGAATTAAAATATTTTCTTACCGACAATGTATTGACGTAATTAAAAGCTTAAATAAAAGAAACACATATTTCCCATTGAAAAGATATTGTGTCTCAGATCGGATTTTTATGTTAAGTACTAATAAATAGTGGAGACCGAAATTCATCATTACAGTTTACTATCAATATTTGATATTGTTCTCCCGATAGCTACGCTAATGTTGCAGGTATAACCCAGGGTACATAAAGTGCATTCGTTCTGCTAACTGCTCCCACGGCCATCGACAATGTTTCATTGCGAGAAGGCAGCGCAGAGTTTACGATACATTTCCGCGCCTTGAAACATTACCGCTGCTCCGTGAAATAAAGTTTATAAATGATGTTCATGCTCGTCATTACTCGCAGAGTCGGTTGTTATATCAGGGACATTAGTCCGGGCCCCTAATGTGGTGTTGCCACTCGCGCCGGTTGTGCGTCGGGAGACTGTCGATGTTTCAGAGATTTATCGTCCCGGCTCCGCCCCGGACGCGCTACGCTCGGCTTCATTTCAAGAACGAGTTTATTTTTCTTTTTGTCTCGAATGGACGTCTGATAATGTCCCCAGTAAAATCTACAGCCGCGCCGGTAGTTGAGATAAATAAACTCTAAAATGTATCGTTCAATTCGTAAATGAAAAGGTTGAATTTTCCAATAGGTGCTGCTGCGAAGTGTCGGGCGCGTGGCCACTGCAAAATTAATGCCGGAGAAGGGAAATGTTTCACGATAGAGTCTCTTTCAAACTTTTTGTGAGCATGTTCCCTATTTGAGAATTTAGGGAGCTGTGAGACAGGTTTATGTCTGCAAGCAGTCGAGGTCATGAAAAACTCGTAAATGTTGCGTACTGAATTGTAGCAGAAATTTTCTGCTTGAGCGGTCGCGCGATCTGCGGAACATGTAAAATTTTACGATTCCTTCTCCACTCTTCGCTGCTTCTCCGTACACCTTTCTGTTCGGTTTTATGAGCCGAGTTGTTAAAATTATAGGCCAGTAGATACATAACTGAGTAAAGTGACTGGAAACGTGTCAATATTCGTCTTGAGTCCTTTCACACAGTAATTTTACTTACCTACAGGTTTTTATGTGGGCATGACTGTACTATCTAGCTATACTGCCGGTAGCGTGTGAACTAGGACAAATTTTGGCAAAATCGATGCAACCGCTTCCGGATCTTAGAACAAAGTTGAAATACTAAAATCAAAACGTATAAAAACTGTTCTATATCGTATTTGGCTGCCTCATTTGTTCAAACGATAACCTTATCGTATATCCAGTATTACAATACACATACCTATTAGTATTGCAACCAGATTATTAGTAAGACCGCGCTGCGCGCTTCGAAGGAGCAAACAAACAATCAATATACATACACATACATCACATAGCGCAGAACTGATATATTTACCTATGTAAAAGACAACAAATAGATATAATGTGGTATGGAATAGGATAATATAATCTACTATCTTGATTAACGCGGGTGAAGCCGCAATGTATAGTTCATAATAACAAATAAAGAACATAGCAAATTAGATATTAACAGAAAGCGGACTCTCCAAATTTAAGTAACCTTTCCCTTGTTAGGTACAAACCTGGAAAACTCAAACATAATTGAAAACGGGCGGCCACTTAGCTCGGGCCATCGTTATTGGGAATTCGATTTCCATCCCATATCGTGGAGAGTAAATAAGGCTCAACCTCAGATATAGGGCTTAACACTTAACTCCTAGCGGGGATCGTTAAAGCATGAATATTTCACCATTTCCATCTCTATTGCAGCGTTTTCCCACTCGGCAGTTTGAAGCCTCACTCACAGCCTAAAGTATTGACGAAGTAATTAAGATGCGTTCTCGGATTTCAATAAATAGTCGACGTTGAACTCTGCTTTTACCGATTCTAGTGTGGCTTTTCAGTTTCATATATTGCTAGCAAATAGTTTATACTTGGCTTCCTAAGTCCGATAGAAGGTAATATATTGCTTTCTGTTGTTGTGTTGTGTATGTTAGATAGTACGATGAGAAGAAATAAAAGACGGTTGCCTGTTGTAAACCGTGCGCCTATATACATATATGTAGTCTAAAATGCGCTCTTCTCCTTAAGATTTAGGGTGTTAAATCTCAAATGTCTAATATAATTACACCGCTGACACGCTCTTATAGCCAAAACACTGGTAGCGCAGTCCTGCTACGCAGACCGAGGTCGAATTTGGGCTTCGGGTGTGATTGTGTGTGTGATGTCAAGTGGATGTGAATTTTTCCAAGTCATTGAACATAGTGCGGTATCACAAGGATATTGTTTCTATAGATTTATCGCGATGTTACACTTTGTCTTTATAGCTTTGAATATGTGCCTATATATAAGTAGATGAATACTTAGGTCACACACGAATGCCACAACTCAAAAAAGTTATACATTAAGACAAAGATACGTACCTTTGGATTTATAATATTTGTGTGGTATTGAAAAACTTCCCTTTAATAACATAATTAAACGCAAGCAAAGCTTAAAAAAAACCCACTTCACCGCTTTATCTTTGGAACTTTGATCAGATTAGATGTACTAAACACGTATTATTGACGTTATTTCAAGAACTACTCATCAGATCTTGATCAAATTAAATTAAATTAAATGGGACGAATTAGAAAGCAAATAAAAAAAAAATCGGTTCACGTGGAACGAAGTTAAGAGGTACCTATAACAAATTTAAAAAAAAAACAGTCGGCTTGAGTGCCTCCTTCTTTTTTGAGAAGTCGTCGGTAGAAAATAGTTAGCGGTTAGCGCTATGCTAGAAATTCTATGCTATAAGTTATTTCCAAAGCTTTAGTGAAATAAAATACTCGTGTATATTCGAATAACTTGGTAGTAAATACTTTTAGGTATTAGGATATTCCTTGTAGGTACACTTATTTGGGCTAAATGAATAAATAAATACTTCGGCGTCGTTTTGTTACAATTTAATTGGCATAGAAGATAAATATGTAACATGCAAAAACTGAATATTTCATATTGCATTAACCTACATTTGCTTAACAACTGCGAGGCTAGTTTAATTTTTAATTATATATTATTTATTTACCTCGGTTCCGTGCAGGTGCAGATAAAATTTCATGAATATTTAGCGACTGTTTAGAGCGCACATTCACACTATTATACCTAGTATAGTTTGTTCGGATGTAAAGGTAGCTTAATATCAATAACCTTTTCCATGTAGTGTTACCATTTTTGAATTTTAAATATTTTAACAAACCACATATAATACTTTGAGAAAATAATTACTTAGGCCTTTGGATTGTTTTAAGCTTAGTATCAATATTATCAATTAATTAATTAATGTAAACTACTTAAATATTAATGGCAGCTTTTGATACTCGTAATGATTTATAAACATTCACAACACACACCAATCACAACCAGAAACACAAATTTTCCTTGGGGAGAAAACGTGTGTTCCCGCCGGGAATCGAACCCGATACCCCTGCTTAGAAGGCGCACACGCACCCGACTATGCTAACGAGCAGTTCAGCTACGACTAACGACTGTAAATAAAGCCCGATGTTTTAACCAAGTTAATGAGTGCGCACTTTTTGAGATTTGGCGGTAATTTACAGTATTAGTAATTAAACGCTGTATTAGTACAATTGAACTTAAATTTTAGATATTTATTTACTCCAACCTAAATATATTGGTGTTACAGATGGAACATGTCTGTTAATCAATGTATCTGCTTAACCAACTTGCAAAAGGAGGAGTTTCTCAGTTCGAATATACAAGGTTACTTTGAATTAGCGCTCCATACTACACAGGGGTAGGGTATCGACAATGCAACACAAAAAAAATATAAAAAAACTTTTTTTTTTAAATAAATTTGTAAAGCTACGATAAAATCCAATTATCCAACTCGTAAACTCATAAATAAAACAATACAACTAAAACAGTTAGCGAGTCCTTCGTTTCTACGCCGCGGATAGCGAATTCGATTCCCGACACGAGCACAGTTTTCCTCCTCAAAGGAATTTCGTGTTTCTTGTTCTAAGTGTGACTCGGCTGTCAATGTGACTCGGCAGTTCGTAGGTTATGAATGACCATGACTCTTCGAACTTAGTGTAGGTAATGCTGTGAGTGTAAAAGTGTTTGTTTTGTTTTGAAAAAAAACTGATTAGGTCTTGTTCATTTATTAAAATTGATCATTGAAAGCGCAGTGTACAATAATACTAGGCTCGACTGCACACGGACGGGCATTGACCTGACATTCGTCCCGACGCGCACGCATCGATGATAGTGGTGCCGCGCAGCGTCACCTGCTTTAACATATTGGTGCATGCGAACAATAACAGCTGTTTTAGTTGTATTGTTTTTTATTTTTGAGTTTACGTGTTGGATAAGTGGTTGTAATCGTAGCTCGGCACTTTACAATAATAAAAAGGTGAATCGATTTGATTTTTTTTATTTGAAAGCAGGTGCTTTCCATGTTTGCCCATTTAAATTTGATCAAGGGTTCCGAAGATTATTCAAATGCATTTTATAAAAGCGATGAAGTTGGTTTTTTAAGCTTTGCTTGCGATTAAGTTATTTACTTAGTAGCTCCCAAAAAGATGGACCGAATTTAATGCGGTTTTATTTCAAGATCAGTTTTATATTATAGCGGCAGCTTTTTACTCTAGTTTTGTTTGAGGTAGTTACAATAATAATAAGAACAGTTGCTACATGTCGCTTAGCTAGGGTTTCAAATATGTATCATATACTTCTCAAACTCATACTATTTGATGCACCCGTAGATATCAAGCACATATTGAGGCAAATAACAATAAATCAGGATATGGAATCCGCGAGCCATCGATGACGGCAATGTGCGCACAGCACCATGCCACATGGTGCGATTGCAATTGCATACGCTCAATATATCTATTATATATCTATATATAACAGGGAAATACTCGTTGGCTTAGTTGGGTGAGCGTTCGCTTTCAAAGCAGGGGTTATCGGGTTCGATTCCTGGCGGAAACACAAGTTTTCTCCCCAAAGAATTTTTTTGTTTCTGGTTCTGGTTGTGATTGTGTGTGTGTGTGTGACATACTGGGACATAGATACGAAAGCACTCGTGCCTAAGCTGAAATGCATAAATTATGTCAACACATAAATTCATTACAAAAATGTTACAATCTAAAATTCCACACAGTGTTATACGAGTATGATCCATTCGATTTATTTTACTTTTTTATTTGCGTTCCCCGTACACATTTTTCAGACAGTCAGAAGATGACGCATATTATTAAAAAAATTAAGAAAGGTAGCTTTTATTTTAGTATACTTTGAAAATCATATAAATAGAAATTAGATATTCATTGTAATTAATCAATATACAAAATTTTACTTAACTATTTACCTAATACAAAAAGTAATTGGTCGGCAGTGTGCCCAGTGTGTGAGAATTAATTGCTGAGCAAAATACAATTCAGGATTTGGTCACGTGTCGACTCTTTCAGTCTCCCAGCTAAATCTTTATAAATTTCCAGTGCACCTGGTCCCACTGCTGCGATGATAATTTAATTAAATATATATTTTTTTCATCTGGTGCTTCGCCGCTGCTTCTGCGGCACACTCACTTCACGTTATATATTTTGAACGCACCTGCTTTCTCCTAGATTCGCCTGTTGTCGTTCCCATATAAAATTTTCGACATATTCCGTGATTAAAATTTCGCCGTATCCCTGTATTTGACAAAATTCCTGGTATAATGTTTTTCCTGCGACATACGCCACGCAGACTCGATTTTGCCTACTAATAGGTATAGGTACTTACATTAGATTGTTAAATACTTTGTGATTATGTTATGGTGCTGACAATACCTAGCTTGGGATCGTCTGTTCTAAAACTGAAAGCCAATGCTCAAGCTACAGTGTGTAGCATATTATATACCTAATATATAGAGCGGATGGTTGTAGTAGATCTAGATTGCAAGCATGTTACATCTTCGGCCGCATCAGATGAGATAGCGGTCAAATGGTGCCTTGTCGGGAATTGAAAAAAAAAGATATCTACAATTTTGTTCATATTTTGGTGACACAAAAGAACGAGATGAAGCATTAATTACTTTATGCGTGTAATGAGATAACATCAGAGTAGCGACAATTCGTTTTATTATAATTTACAAAGTCACAGCATAAAAAATATTTTCTCTTTTATCTCATCTGTATGTTAAAAGTAGTGACGTTTAACTGCCCTAGAATAGATGGTTTACTTTCAGATACGATTTAATTTATTTTGATAATAACTGAACGCTGCAATTGTGAAAAAATCTGCCCAAGAAACATTCACAATAATGTTAGTTTCCAGCCATACAGACACCGCCTCGCCTGCGTGCTCCTTCAATGATCCTGGTGTCGATCGGGTGCCGGGTTGATAAGACAAGTGGCACTTTGGTCCTTTTGAGTTCGATTGCTTTACTTGTTCAAATAATTACACTGTAACAAAGCTTATGTTGTACCAGAGATTATTAATTACAGTTAATTACCTTCATTTACAATTAAATTATTGACAGAGCAATTTCCGGTAATTGAAAACCTATAAAGCAATAGCTTATGTTTGGTAATATGCAAGTCAATAAGGTATAGACAATTCTATTCTTCTTAATTCTATTATTTTAAAAATGTGGGGCAGTCTCCATAATTTTAAAATAAAACCCAACACGTCAAAAGTGTCGTCCATATATAGAACCCTACTTAATTCAAAATATTATTTAACCAATATTATATATACATACTCTTGTTGTTGTTGTTGTGTATATGTGTATTATGTATGTTTTTTATTTTTATTTATTTAGATATATTATATTAGTATAGAATGCCACACCAACCCAAATCATCCTGCACATTTTCTGTCCATCTAAAGGTAGTCTGGCAGAAATCGCTTTTTTTATTTTTATTATTTTCGATAGGCAAGCATTTGACCACTATCTCACCTGATGGAAAGTGATGATGCGGCCGAAGATGTAGCACGCTTGCCTAGAAGATACCTATTCACTATTGACTTTAAGACTCCCAGATTATACCGCTTAAAGCGATAAGACCGCCCATTGTACTACCTCATATAACTGTATTATTTTAAGTTATACAATCTTACTTTTATTTGGTGTGCAATAAAGAATTATTAACTATAAAAAAAAAAGAATTATTGTATTGTATACTCTCTCCAAGAATTATCAAGATCGTTTAACATGTGTCAAAGATATGAAATAATATATAAACAAAACCTTAAAAACAGCAATATGCGGTCTCCCGCTATATGAAAGTCGGTAAAAAAGAAAATACGCCAAACCCCGAAATATTTCGTTTAATACAAAACAACAAGCACAAGTTATGCAAGTATCGCAGCTTTGGTAAGCTGATCTTATAAATTACCACTCATTATTCTAATATTTTAATTGAGTCATTAAGTTTCAGTTGGATACTTAACGCCAATTAGATTATACATAATTAACAGAATACGTTGATTACGATGGATGTGCGTAGCCAACCAGTGTGGGGGGCTGAAATGACGAGCCTGCGGTAGCCATAACGCACCCAGCCATTATAACTACTATATATATTAATTATATGTAGTTTTGTATGGACTAGATGTTATGCATCTAGTCACATAACATAGAGTTCACTGATATAGTAATATAAATTAATTTAACGCTTCGTTTTTCGTGGCGAAATGAGATACTCGTAATTATTTTGAGTCTACTTAGTCGAACTCCATCTCAACTAGTGACATATTATGCGCTGGTCTAGGAGCGACATGAAGAACGCTATATAATGCCGTCATTTGTGGTCGTCCGCTCACGTAGTTTTGATAGTAAGTCATCAAGCAGCTACGAGTGCAATTTCGCTGTGTTTTGTGCTTTTACAGTGAGTATTGCTCTCTCGTAAAATCGCAATGCTTCCCATGGCATGTTTGTGTACAATTACCCAGCTCCAAACTTCGTACCTCAAATGGAATTTATACCCCTTTTTACATTTATTATTTTGTTTCTAAAAACTACATAAACGTAAACATAAACGCTTTCACACCCACAGCCCCACACTAAGTTCAAAGACTTGTGTCGTGGGTGCCGGAAACATTCACATCACACACATCACAACCAGAACCAGAAACACAAGTTTTCCTTGAGGAGAAAACTTGTGTTCCCGCCGGGAATCGAACCTGATACTCCTGCTTAGAAGGCGAACGCTCGCCCAACTTAGCCAACGGGTAGTCTTCAGTTCTTACAAAGTAGCTATAAATTGATTTTCTCGCAAAAGACTTTGAAATTGACCTTCAGTTGTTTGATTGATTTTTTTTATTTGAATTTGATAATAAAGAAATAGAGTGAACACCGATCGGTTAACCGGTTTTTATGTGAACCGAATAACTAGTTTGCTAATGCTAGCGGTGTCCCAAACAACGAATAAGTACGTACATACGACGCACTCGCGACTTCAAACCACAGAAGTATGCCTTAACTGCTTTGTACAGTGTAGTTACGTAATTGTATTCTACGTAGTACTACGGGCAGTTACAGCATAGAGGAACTTTTTATACCGTCTAAGTATGTGCTGCTGCTTTTAATAATATTGTAGCTGTAAACGTAGCTGTGGGTTTGTTTACCCGCCAGAGTAGGGAACTTCTCTGTGATTTATCCTGATAATTAAGTTACAAACACCAAGTTTATTTGAATTAAATGTATGAAGTTGGCTTAGTGAACTGCCCGTTGGTTTAGTTGGGTGGGCGTTCGCCTTGTAAGCAAGGGTATCGGGTTCGATTCCCGGCAGTAATACATGTATTCTCCCAAAAGAAAATTTGTTTTCCTGGTTCTGGTTGTGATTGTGTGTGTGATGTGAGTGTTTCCAGCACCCACGATACAAGTCATCGATCTTAGTGTGGGTGTGAAAGCGTTTTATGTTTTAATTCTGACCTGATTCACATCTTTTAACTTGAATATATTATATTTATTTACAAATCACGACCACTATCTTACTTGCTGTGGTAATTGGTCTAGGGCAGGGGTCGGCCACCTGCGGCTTGCGAGCCACATGCGGCTCTTTGGATGTGAAGCTGCGGCTCTTTAGTTCCACACGCAAATTATAATTTGCGTGTGGAACTAAAGAGCCGCAGCTTCACATCCAAAGAGCCGCATTATTCATTAAAAAAAACATTTAAAAAAACGTTCTGAATCGATTAACGAGGATTAGGCACTATTTCTATCGAGCCATTAACAACCCTTCAAAGGTAGCAAAAAAGTACATTTATACAGTTGAAACAAGTAAATTATGGGATGATATAACTAGGTATAACGCGTGCATAGCGTTTTCTATACGATACTCGTAGTACAGCAGGTATTATTGTTGGCATAAAGGATTATTGTAGACAAGAAAAAAAATTGTGGCTCTATAAAACTATGGAATTTTGTAAATTGTAATTTTTGACTCTTCCGACTCAAAAGGTTCCCGACCCCTGGTCTAGGGTGATTAACACGTTCGCGGACGAGCGGTCACCCATAGTACGCGTAATTATGGCTTTACAAGTCTGGAAAATTGTTCAATAGTAGTAGGAAAGGAGAGAAGTAAGACGCTCGTCTGATGGTTAACGACTCGCCTGACTTTACACTTCTGCAGTGCCTCCTGGGATAATATAATAAACTTCCACGAGAGGCAGCAATGTGCATCTCTCACTGAGACTTATTTGTATAAGTTGTAACGTTAATATGTTAGTACACTTGCAACTTGCTTTTTGAGGCGTAACTAGATAACGACCCTGTTGGTGCAGTGGGCAAGTTTTTGCTTTCTGGGCCGTAGGTTCAGGTTTCGCTTCCGGGAGGGGCACAATATTCCTTTCCAAGGGACATTTGTGCTCCTGGGTCTGAATTGATTGTGATTGTGTATGTGATGTAAATGTTTCCAGCACCCAAGTCTTTGAACTTAATGTGGGGCTTTGAGTGTGAATGCGTTTATTTGCACATTTCTGCTATATGGTTGCTTTACCTCACCTCTGGAAATTCATGTTGTGCCAGTGTCGGTAGGAGAAGGACAAGGCCATGATGATCTTGTTGCTTTTCCCCCACAATCTATGTAAACATCCAAGGAATTTTTTTTACTATATTTACTCTCCAGGAATCTAAAAGAATTGTATTTTGTTTGTATTCGTCTTTTATGAAGTTTTGTATGGACTGAAGTTGCAAACTAGTCTGCCCCGACAATCTGTT
Source organism: Lomographa bimaculata (assembly GCA_948107665.1). NCBI lineage: Eukaryota > Metazoa > Arthropoda > Insecta > Lepidoptera > Geometridae > Lomographa > Lomographa bimaculata. The sequence goes on from OX403592.1 coordinate 8,218,124, forward strand.
TACAAAGTAAATGGTTCGTAGAGTTTCCCAACTATTCTACGGATGGATCAATGAAGGAAGCTGTTTTGAGCTCCATAAGGTAGAATGTAGGATACTTACTGGATAAATAGCATATTTCCATCCTACCTGTGAATTATTGTCCTTAACTAATTGTATTTTTATAATTTCTAAATTATGTTATTTTATGCATGTCGTATGGACGAATGGGCAGTACGTAGTGACATGTTTAACCCAACGTATGTATCTGACTTGGATTGACTGTTGTCTTACGACTAATAAATGGGGCCAGCAGCTTAACGCGTCCTCCAAGACACAGTAACTTTCAGTTGATTTTAAACGGTCACTTCGAGAACTTAATTATAATTAAATACCTGGAGTAATTCATTATAATTACTAAGGATAAAATCACAATCATAGCAGTATTTACTTATATAAATTATTATATGCTTTTTGACCGTGATGTCCCTGGTTAGATTAATACAATCTAACCAGGGACACTAAACAGTGTGCGTGGTCAGATCAATCTTACTAACTGATCTGACAATGGACGAATATAAAAATAAATTGAACTCTTAATCATTTTGTGATCTTCATTTAAATAAAATATGTAGGTCTTATATCTATTTATGTATACGTAAGTCCAGCCAGTGCAGGCCATTATACCGCGTTTTAACTATATGGGAACTTAGGCTTCCTCAAATTTTCACATTAATCACTAACAGCGTGCCCTAGTTCTGGCCCATCATCTAGCGATATATCATCATAAATCACGCTAAACGTTAGTCTGGATATTCAGCGTCTCGCACATGCCCTCAATCGAGGCCGCCAGTGTCCCATGCTTGTCCGCATATGTTATGTAGACAATACATTGTTTACTTAGGCCGAGAACTCCGCGTGTATTGAATGATAGTGCGCATACCTAATGCGATTGAAGACCGCGATGCGTGAAATATTTCATGAGTCTGTATATACTATGTTTGTATCCGCAGGGGTTGAGTTGGAGAACCTTTTGTAACAAAGAAACTTTCATCCTACCAATCTGCCGTCCTAAATAAATCAAATTATGTAACGGACCAGTTAAAAAGATAACATTAAGTATAATGTTTACATTACGAACATAACACATTGTTATTGAAAACGTTATAAGAAAAATAGACTAACAAGTATCAACAATAACTTCGTAGAGGCGTGAATGTGCTATATTTTAAATGTAATGGGGCGGCCGTTTGGCGCGAATTGTAATAAATTACGGCACATTTATCTCTTGTCGGGCCAATTAATTGGCCGTGTGTGGACGCCTCTATATTGGTTCACATTATATAAAATGTATTAAAATTGGCTTCCAAACAATGCATCGTGTTAAAACTATGTAATCTTCATATATTTGGTTATTTTGATTATTACAGGCAGGCTGTTACCATAAATTGTAGAAATCACGTAATAATATCGAAGTTTTATCATTAATTTTCTCTGCGCGCAATTCTAAGACTAAAATGTTGGCGTGCCGAGAGTGTGACTCAGCGTCTTTTTTATGTAAGATTTCCCCCTAACTGGTGATTTAGCTCTGGTTCTTGTCGGCTGTTAAATATAAATCTAACTTATGGATGTTGAAAAATCATTCCTCGCGTCATAAATTGTACCGTGCCGGCAGGGGTGGGCAGCAGTGAAAAATTGCAGTCGCTGGGTAATCGCTGTGTCGAAGCAGAGGGTGCTAATGTTGCAAGTTAAATTTATCTCGTAGCACATTTATCGGAAACTCTACTAGTTCCCGTCATGACTCAGCGTCATGCTACCTCTGCCAATAAAAATGAAAAGTTGTATGAAATTCGTTCCGATCCGATAGATACCTATCGCCGACGAAACTAGGCAGGTACTTTAGGAAATTGAAGCAATAAAGCAGCGTCCTCGATGATAAATCCACGCGGCCGCACCACTGGTTATTGTGCTTATATCTGCTGATTTAATACCTTGGGAGCGGTGTTTTGTTAAACCCGTCTTGAGTATTTTACGAGGAATGACAGGGCGAGCTTCAGAAGCCCTTTAAGACGTGTGGGCGCGTCGCCGGCCGTTCCCTCGAGCCGGTGTTACCCTCGGGCGAATTATAAGCCTACTGCTCCTGAATACTAAGCGAGACGGATAAAAATTCACCCCTCAGGTAGCCAAGGCTAAGTCGACAGATAAGTTCGTCTTGCAACCACGAGACAAGGACGAAATCCTGAAGGAACAAATCAATCCCCCGCGCGTGGGATTGGGAGATCAAGCGAGCAGGTAAACAAAAATGCTATACGAGTTGGCTTTTCGTGTTGATCCGAGGCTAACAACGTGGAAATAGGGAGTCTGTATGTTGGGATTTAATATTACAAAGCTGTTTGATTTGAAACGGGTAAATATTGGAATGTTTTTATAATGTGCGGTGAGCCGGGTGGAGCGTATTGTTTGAGGTGTGTAGTGGGGAGTTGAGCGGCCTATTTCTTGTCACGTAGGAGGCGCAAACGAGACGTCACAAACGAGCTGAGTCGTCGGCTGAGAGCCGACTCGTCTATAAAATGTGCACACTACACAAATTTTGTATACATGTCCAACGCGCTCAATGTAGTTGTCAGCTTTTGCATTAGGTCTTGCTCGCTTTTACAGCATCCCATCGGTTATATGGATGCATACTTACGACACTGCACAAATGTTGTATATTAGTACTAAAGACAAGCAAGACGCTAGCTTGATGGTAAGCCTGCCTTTAATATTCAGTGCCCTTAGTGAAACTAAATAACGAAGTTCTTCGCGGGACTACAATGCGCACCTATCCGTGTGACTTAAGCTGTTGCGTTACATATGCCCAGAAAAAAAATCCAGGTAATCACTAGCAACATTTTTAGTGTTGCAAGAATTCCTGCCACCTACTTTCATAGCGGAGTATATCTCTAAAGTCGTGAGGTCCTTGTAGTATACTACGACTGTTACGATCTGATATTAATATTATTATAGTTTTTGTATCGGTAAAGTTCTTTCTTTTTAACGGCATCATTAACTGAATGAACAGAGTATAAAGCCTATCTATGACATTAAGGCAAGGGTGATCATTACAAGGTTTCTTAAAGCCTCACGTCGCGTAGACCCCTGACGTAATAAGTATTCATTTTACAAATTCTACGCAAACGTGCCTTTTATGAAGTAGAAACAACAAATTTAAGTCAAATAAGAATGTTAGAATCTTTTGGCTTACATTAATTAATTTTAATTAGCCAACATTTTTTACAAATACTTTTTCAGTAACAGAAAGTTTTGGAGTTACGCTCTTAGCGTATATTTTATTTAAAAAACCGTACATCACGGTTCTGGGGAATTTTAATCATGACATTTTTACTGTGATAAATTTGAGGTATGATTAAAGTTGACTCGGTAAGGATAGACGAGGATTTAAGATGTAAAGAGGCGTGAAGTATTTTGCATCCTATTTGTTTTATTTACCAGTTTATGTCTGTATTTTAAATATCTAATTACGTATTAGGTAAAATGCTGCCTCGAAAATCGGCCCTTTGAAACAATTATATACTGTAACTAAAAAAAAAAATGTTGATTATTGTATTTGTTCCCTGGATAAGTAATAAAAATATAATAACAGCTTTTGTTTATATTAGGTCTCAATTAATTTGGTCATAGAGTATAATAGGCTTTTTTTATTTAGTAGACTGAAACCTAGTAATGATAATCAAAATGTGATAATGATTAGAGCAAACTCTCAGCACACTAGCTATCCTACTAATGTTATAAAACCAAAAGTTTGTGTGTAAGTGTGTAAATAAGTACGTTTGTTCCGTCTTCACGCTTTAACAGCTAAACGGAATTGGATGAAATTTGGAATGTACATAGCTTGTACCTAGGGTTTACACATAGGCTATTTTTAACTTGATAATAGTGGTCGAAGCCGCGGTGAATATAAAACGTCTACAAGAGTTGTATGTAACTTCACAACAGAACAATAATATTGCGAAATAGCGGGTTTATTTCTTGCGGGCGTAATTTGTTCTTTTTAAACGGAGCTCAGTTGTGGTTTGAATTTACTGAAGAGTCGAGTAATGAGCTTTTGAGCATTCTCGATGCACTTGCACAAAACTAATTGGCTGGCGTAACTTCAACTGAATAAAAATCCATTTGGTGCTCCGTTTCACTCGACCAACTCTAGTGTTGTACCGTCTTCTTCGCGATGTACTCCCGCTGTTCAGGGAAATTATATCGAAATTATTTATATTGAGTTTCTTTCCGAAGTTTATTATAAATAATGGCTATATAAATACAGATCAGCTTCTCTTAATATCTTTGATAGGCTAGCGTTATTTAATACTAGGTGCGCCCTGCGGTTTTACCCGCGTAAGTCCCAGGCCCGAGATTCCAGGATAAAAAGTAGCTTATGTGTTAATCCAGGGTGTCAGCTGACTCCATAACAAATTTCATCAAAATTCTTCCAGCCGTTTGGGCGTGAAGAAGTAACAAACATACAAACACACTCACAAACTTTCGCCTTTATAATATTGGTAGGATTAAATTGAGGATATTTATTTAATGTTCTGCAAAATGTTTAAAACAACTTATCCAACACAACATTATACGTAACATTTCAAGAGATACAGCAAGCACTCACAAATTGCCTGTATCTATCCAGACAACCTAGATCCATAGTAAAGCCTGCTTTTACCAGGATTACTGATGCCAGTTTATAAGTGATCAATAGTTATAATTTGGATATTCAAAGTATATATCCGGGAAATGTTTAAATTTAATTTATTTTTGATATTATAAGTTACCCTACTCAGGTAATCTAGACAATGATATAGGTAACCAGTTAACAGTTTCCAAGTAACATAATTAATTATAGTAGATAATGACTAATTTCACTTAGATCCATAATATTATTTTATAATTAGACTAGCTGCGCCCCGCGGTTTCACCCGCGTTGATAATGATGAAAAGTGATGATGATGATGATGATGAAAAATAGATGTTGGCCGATTCTCATAGATACCGGATAAGCACAAAAAAATTCATCAAAATCGGTCAAGCCGTTTCGGAGGAGTATGGCAACGAAAACTGTGACACGAGAATTTTATATATTAGATGATCAGGTAAGTATAGGTAGGTACATGAACATAAATATGTAATAAAGGAATATTTTTATATGTAAGAATAAATTAAAGTATGAGCAATAAATTACTTTGACATCATACACAGTTAATGATAAAGACTTTTTTTTTTTTCAAAATAAACTTAGTCTCTATTACAAATTTGTACGAAAAATTTTACAATTACAAATAAGCAGCAATCAATAATTAAAACTGTATATTTTCAATCCATATAATATATTATGGTTTATTTAATTTATGTCTAATCTTCATTAAACAGCGTACTTTAATTATTTTGATGTTAATTTTATTAAAAATAACTTCATACTTTTTATCATCTATATAATTATATATATAATTTCCGTTAAAAGATACCGAAAATTAAAAAGACTCAAGCAATATTCCCAAGGCTATTTTTGAGAAAAATCCTTCATCATTGAGTATTCTCCATTTAAATTCATGACTCCAATTTAAACCAAAATCTTTTCATTAAAGTAACGTAGCTATCACTCACATCCGCTTACCAGAACAAATCGTCTACGCAGTACGCAGTAAAGCTGGCTCTTACCGGGATTACCGGCGTCTGCTTACACGTGATCGATAGTTCGATCTGTACATCACTAGGCGTCAGGCACGCGGCTCACGTCGCGCTGAATGAAGGATCTCTACAGCGACCCCGGAGTCTCGGACGGTACATGCGAGCCGGCGCCTAGCGTTTAGTACAATGGGGTGTAAACTACAAGCTTTTATAAGGGACAAATAGAATTATATGTCATCCAGCTGCTAAAGACATTCCAGTATCTTAGACTGCTTTTGTTTTTGTTTGGTTCGGCAGTATAACCTTGAGTGACAATTCTAGACCTAGCGTTTAACAACTTACAAAAACACTCTTTCTCGTGCGGGAAATAAGGTAATAATAATTTTATTTATGCTAATAGTTTCTGTAAGTATCTAGTACTAGCTTTTGCCCGCGGCTTCGCTCGCGTTAAGAAGTACAACAAACTTTCATCCCCTATTTTATCCCCTTGGGGGTAGAATTAATCAAAATCCTTTCTTAGCGGATGCCTACGTTATAACACCTACCTGATCCGTCCAGTGGTTTGGGCTGTGCCTTGATAGATCACTATGTCAGTCAGTCAGTCAGTCACCTTTGAGTTATATATATTTAGAGAGAGATTACATTTTTCTAATGAACCAGAAAACTCTGATAAATTGATCGGTGTATCAATCCAAAATACCAGTTATATATATCTATTCATAACGACCGAACATTTTATAAGCAAATGTGTTATAGAAAAACTAATATTAAATAGGTACATACTTACATAGGTAGGTAGTAAAAACATTAAGTAATTTGTGGTAGTGGGCACATTTCTGAAGGATACAATTGTGCATCCAGCTAATATTATAAAATAAAATTTTTACTCTTTTTTTTTTTTTTTTTTATTTGTGACAGTCTATTGTTTGACCACTATCTCACCTGATGGTAAGTGACGATGTGATCGAAGCTGGTAAACACACTAGACCTGGAATACGCAGGCTCTCAAGGATAACTGCCGGAACACCGTATTTGGCTTGGCGGCAGACTTTCAACTTGATGGTGGTAAGCTACTTTGGTAGCAAGCCAGGCGAGCAACTCACAAAATGCTCTACCACCTCTTAAATGTCACCTGATTAGCACCACCCGGGGACCACGTGTAGGGAGTCAGACTTAAGGGGTATCCTCCTACGGACGTGGGTGACTCAGCCCCCATGGACCACGTCATTTTATCGAAAGAGTCTTAAGGAAGAGTTTATGTGTAAGAGTCTTAAGGATGAGTGGATTGTCACCAGCACTACTAACCAGCCTTCTTACGAACAGCTATTATTTAATCTGACTTAGATTGGCTCGACGAAGTTTTATTCAATACCGTATATCTGAAACAACTTTCATTACATATAACGCTGTCGCTTACTTCTTGAATCAGCATTTTACGAAAGCTAAGAATAAGATACGGAGCTAACTGTCAGGAGGATAAATAATCCCAGTCTTGAAAATAAAAACGGAATAGGATTTAAAAAAGGAATAACGAAAAATATCTCATTAAATATTATGTACAGATGGGAATCTAAGCCCGAAGGGAGAAAAGAAAAATAAAAACAACTCGCGGAAGTAAAAAACACTTACCTTAAATTTACAGACTTCTGAATGCGGATGAGTATTCTTAGTTTTACACCTAATGTTGATACCGTATACAACATTAAAACTTTAAGTATAACTATAAAACCATACAATATATTTTCTGTATGATAGTAAATAACGGTAACTTATAAGTATTTATGAAACATAATAAAATATATTTAGCATCGTACTCTATTACCCTATATCGTAATATGGTATCTGAAACTCTTTTATTTGAGACTCAGCTTGATAGGATTTGTTAATTTATATTAAGTATAGTTTATATTACAGTCACACGAACATAAAGTCATACAAACGATGTTACAATCAAACAACATACAAATAAACATGTCACAAAAGGAGAAACATATAGTGATTGCTAGTATATGAACCATTCGTAAACATAAAAATATAGTAATGTTATAGGTACGAGCAGTACGAACTGGAAATAATTTTGACAGACTCCCGAGAAAATAATTTAATGATTCTAAAAACCTTGTCCTTTTGATGTGCAATATCAAACGACATTGTAGATTCGCTAGAAGTCGTAATCGACAAAAAATACAACAAATTGTTGAGGATTATCCGTATTGATTTTGCTGATGAATCCCATTGCTTAAAGTCAAAATAAAAAATTATTGTGGCGCTACTTGTGATGTTCTTAAGCTTCAGTTCTAGAATGTCAAGAATGCAGGATAAATATCTCATATCACATTATTATTAGCCAACGCTAATAATAATGTGATATGAGATATTTATCCTTATCCACATTATTATTAGCCAACGCTAATAATAATGTGATATGAGATATTTATCCTTATTCACATTATTATTAGCCAACGCTAATAATAATGTGATATGAGATATTTATCCTTATTCACATTATTATTAGCCAACGCTAATAATAATGTGATATGAGATATTTATCCTGCATTCTTGACATTCTAGAACTGCGTTGGCTAATAAATATTAGAATGTGGGATTGCTATTTAAACAACGAAAACGATGGCTCGATTCCAAAAAGACAACCTTGTCTATAATTATGTCCGCCAACAATATCTTGTAGAATATCAATTGGGTTAATTGGTAGCTAACTACCAATTAAAAGAGTCCATCTAAATGTACTCTTTATTGAACACCTTAAAATAACATAAACCCAAATAGTAAATAATTATGTAAGTGTAACAATAGGCGGTCTTATCGCAGACAGTGATCTCTTTCAGACAACTTTGATTGGATGGAGAGGAATAAGGCAACGTGATATATATATATATAATAGAACGTCGTTCTAAGTTCATAAAAGTTCTAATCAGAAAAGGGCTTATTGCAGAAAATGTATAATTTCCTAGCTGCACCCGCGGTTTTATCCGCGTAAGTGTAAAAAGTAGCCTATGTGTTAATCTAGGGTTTACTTTTGTTTGCTATCGATATACTCGTATAAATATTTACGTAAAACCCAAACGGATCGTTGGCGTTTTGCATGGTGCCGTAACGTGTCAATTAGGACGGTGTCAATGCGCAGATGTTAATCAGGTCGATGGCGATCTATGAATAATGTAAACACGGGTAGCCGTGTCGAATAAGCCTCCTGTAGTATGAGAGTTATTGCCTGTTTTAACTAAGACAAACGACTGTTGTAGGAATATTTTTAAAAGGTAATTCTATAAGGAGATCTTTATCAAGACATGTTAGCTCCTGACAGCTATCAGCTGTTATTTATACATCTTTCAATGGCAGATAATTTTGAGCTAAGGCATGTTTGAATTCGATAGTTTTTCGACATTTGATCGTCATTTGCCGGTAAAACCGGCGTTGGTGAATTCAGACCTTATGAATTGAAATCGACATAACGACTGCCTGTTATACTGTAGTATGCGGTGACATGACTGTACTGGTCATATTTTTATTTGTATTTATTAAATTGTCAAGATGAGCACAGAATTATAGAGCAACCGCGGGTTAGAGAATAAATAATTATTTATTCTTACTCTACATGAAGAGTAAAAAAAGTTGTGCCGAACTCACTTAATGGGAAAACGGAAGGGAGATGACGGGAACACGTTTGATGGTTTTAATTTATTTACCACTTTAAAGAAAACAAAAAAAAAAATATACTTTTTTCATAAATTAAACCAATAACCTGTTTGAAAGAAAACATCTCACTTTATAATATTAATTTTAATTCCTTTGAATTGTTTTTATTTCTTCTATTCTTGGAACTAACTAACGTTGTTCTTTTTTATATGCGCTGCAAATTCTGGTGCCAATTTAAAAAATCAATGCGCTATAAATAACGATGCCGGAAAATAGATTTTCTATAGGTGCACCAATTGACCTACAAGACCGAGATAACTACTATAAGTAGTTGACAAGAAACTATGAAATCATAGATGGTGAATGTAGAATTATGTAATGAGTTTATTTGACCTACACGCACACTCATATATTTGTTTTTCGTATATGGTGAAGAAAGTTTTACCATTGGTGGCGCGAGTAAAATCGCTGGCGTGTAAATAGCCCACCATTTACGTATTAATATTTTTAATGATAGCGGTAAATTGTTTTGGATTAAAACATTGGCAAAAATCAGTAGGGATACACGAATCAATTTACAGTGTTTATTTAAGCCCACGTACCTTAGACCGCTTCGAAACCGCCTCCGGAGCTCCCCAAGAAAGGAACTACAGCAAACTGTATGTATGCCTAAGCGCACACACACAACTCCACGTCGCGCCGGCCGGCAGTTTGAATCCGAAGAAATCCGAGAGGGTACGAGGCACGGAACACTCAATCACCTCACAGTTCACGCTGTCGATCACAATAGACACGATGAAGTCTTTATTTTAAGTCCTGGTTAATTTGATGATAATTATTTAATTAGTTTTCTACGTCACAAAATTCAATAGCGGAGGGTTTGTCAACCACACGGATCAGGTGACACACACGACTGAAGTTCTTCCTTTTTAAGTCTTTGAAGTTAGTCGCGAGTGCAAAAAATGTCACTCGATACAACTAGCGCCATCTCTAGGGTCGTCCTTGAACGATCTCTAACAGTGGTCAGCAGAGAGCCCAACACACTGTAAATGTATTCAGATATCCAAAGATTCTTGCCAATATGAATATTAGGTATATAACGTGAAGTATTTATTCACAGATGTATAATTTACATTTATTTTTTATATTATAAAAGGCAAAGACGCTTCACCAACCATTCTCAAACTCATAATCACTTGTGAGATCACCATGGTGAGATTAAAGTCAAATTGGTATGTAGGCATATGCCTAATACATATATTAGTACTAAAGAAGAAGAGGAGCAGGTCTTTCGTCCGTGGGTAAACGTCACTACTATAAATAAGTAATAAGTATATAGGTAGTGGTACTTATAATCAAAAGGCCCGTGGCGCTTTATCGCGTTCCTTTTTTTATCTTACACCAGCAACATTGGTCAATCCATCGGCATCTAGAGGTGTGCTTATACATATCCAATCTATTGATGGATCAAAAAGTAGAATAAAGTCTATCGATAGATTATAGTGCAGCAAAAAGTTGAACTAACTCCATTGACGGGATTTAGAGGAACACTCCGCTCATACAATGTGCTGTTATGTAGCTGTTTGACAAAGGGCTGATACAACCTCATATACTTACAAAAAGTCATACTATCTTATAATATTTATAAGTTTTTGATTTTGTCTTCAAACTCAGCGAGCTATAATCATGATTACCGGATTATGCTGCTATACTGAGCACAAAGCTCAAAGATGAAAAAGCCCTAGGCTCCCGCGCTAGCATTGTCGGCGACCCTTTGACGTCCATTTAATTAGGCTTGTCCATTAGTGTCGGTTGTACGCACAAATAAAACTGGCATTCTGAATAGGACTGTGGCTGATCTGTACCAGGGCTGGACGTAGGACTACTTCGGGGGTACACTAGTTCAGAAATAAGTATGTTACATTTTTTTTAAATTTTGACTTCGCATAAGAAATGCATTTACCCAGTGTAATACAAATTTCAAGTAATTTTATAAAAACAAGTCCAAGTCGAGTAAGAGAGTCATGGTCCGGTCATAGTTAAATTATAACATACCTATATAGTGGAAACAACTTAAACACTAGAAGTTTTTAAGAAGTATTCGAGCATAAACGAAAATCATGGTTTTACAATTTCACAGATTTGCCTACAATCATGTTCATGCATATTAACGAACAATTAAATATTTATATTCTTCATTTATTTATTGTCATAACATTAGGCATATAAATTGAACAATTTACAATTATTCTTCATTTATACTTGAAGAAACGTTTTGTTAAACAATACCAAAACAACAACGCTACTTTAAAACCCCAATATACGTCATGCTAAGAAGATAAGAAAAGTCCCAGAATTCACAATAGGTAACATATATCTTGTAACATAATATCTTATCTTATCCTACTAATATTATAAATACGAAAGTTTGTGTCTAAGTGTGTAAGTATGTTTGTTTCCTGTTCACGCTTTAACGGCTGAACGGATTTGGATGAAATTCGGAATGTGCATAGATTGTACCTAGCATTAACACAGGCTACGTTTTAACTTTATAATAGTGGGCGAAGCCGCGGGGCACGGCTAGTCTTACTATCTTATCTTACTTAATATTATAAATCCGAAAGGTTGTGTGCGTGTGTGTGTGTGAATGTTTGTTACCACGTATCTGCGTAACGAATGAACCGATTTTGATGAATTTTTAAAAAACAACCCTTCAGTGACAACCATACAAAACAACTCATACAAACTTTTTCACCCTATTTAGCAAATAGGGTGAAAAAGTTTGTATGAACATTTTTACTCGCTTCGATTCACTCAAAACTCTGTATCAATTAAACATTAAAGTAAATAATTAAACACGTATATTAATTTTTTTCTAAACTACCTCTATGGTGTGTGCGAGGTAGTTCTAAAGTTTGTATGGAAAATCTTATTTCTTGCTTCGATTTACTCAAAACTCGGTACAAATAAACGGTCTACTAGATTTAGATTATAGACAAGACTGCGAATTCAAACCATTTATCTATCAATCCAAAATTATAAACCCTGAAAAAGTTCAACCACAACTTTTAATTCAGGCGAGGCCGCGGTGCACAGCTAGTATTATAATAAAGCTCAAAACATATAACATCACAAAAATAAAAAAAAGGGTGAAGCTACGGTACGTGCGACAAAATAATCGAATCATCGCTGTAAACAACACTTAAATTACTTATTTCTCGCAATTCTCCCAAAAGCACGTCCATTTTATTTCCTTTCCAATAAATATTTGCCATTTACATAAACACCACTACAATAGACGATCCTTGATGAGGCTCTGTAGGACTCATTCTGTCACTATTAACCTGATTGGTTCCACGGGCCCGCACGTTTTAGTAAATATAACGTGAATTTGATTCTATATAATCCTCTAATAAAAAATATGTGATATTACAAAACTGAACTTTCAATCCTACTAATATTTTAAACCCGAAAGTTTGTGTGTAAGTGTGTGTGTATGTTTATTCCCTCTTCACGCTTTAACGGCTGAACAGATTTGGATGAAATATGGAAAGTGCATAGCTTATACCTAGGATTAACACATAGGCTACTTTTAAACTTAATAATAGCGAGCGAAGCTGCGGGGCATTGCTAGTATTTTTAGAAGTTCAAAATTAAGTACCGCGATACATCGTTTCTTACAAGAAAAGAGGTAATTATTATTACAAGAGAGAGAGAGAGAGAAAGAAAGAGAGAAAAGGTTTTTGTTCATAATTTGCGAGGTCAGTAGATATTTAAACACTCGTTAATATCGATATATTCGATAATATATTGGTTATATTCGTTTATTCGTTAATATAGTTATTCTAAACGTCAAGTATAAATAAAGTTAAGTTATTTATACTTGACGCCTACATTTTTATAAGTAGTAACTACTAAATCAATTTCTTAGAGACAGAGTCTTTATACAATCACCAAAGTTTCAAAAGACAATAATGTTAAATTAAATAGTATATGCCCCAAAATTGCCTCCAAAAGTTGTAAGTAGTTAACCTAATGTCCCAATTTTCCGAGCCATTGATTCTCACGGGGACTTATTAGGGTTTTCTTTACGCCTAAAACTGGGTTACATTATTCAAAGATTTATGTTAGAGATTCGAATATTAAATTAATTTAGGGTGAAATACTCGTATAAATACAAAATACTTGCTGAAAATACATATTACATTTTTAGCTTAGTCCAACTGCCAACGTAGTTCGGTGCGAGTCCACCTTCTAAGCAACGATTGTCAGTTTCGATTCCCGAGAGGAACACAAATTTTCTCCCTAAGTAAAAAAAGTTGTGTTTCCGGTTCTGGGTGAGATTATGTGTGTGATGCGATATCTCCGGCAGCCACGTTAAAAGTCATCGAACTTACTGTGGGGCTGTGAGTGTGAACGTGTTTATTTGCAATTGAATACCTAAACTTGTTTTTGTGATAACTTAAATAAGATACGTTTCTGTTTGATTATTTAAAACTAAACTAAAATAATATTGATTTACATAGATGTTAATGGCAAACCTTGGTATGCAAGGGGGCAAACATTAGCAGTGAGGTTGAATATTGATCGAGCCAGAGCAAATATTTAGGGGAACGCGAGGGAAAAACACTAGACTTAAAATAAACAAACAAACGCATTCACACTACAGCACCTCACTAAGTTCAAAGACTTGTATCGTGGGTGCCGGAAACATTTACATCACACAAATAAATATACCCAAAACCAGAAGCACAAATATCCCTTGGAAAGGAATTTGTGCTCCTGCCGGGAATTGAACCCAGGACCCACGGCGCAGAGGGCGGAGATCTGTCTACTGCGCCGACTGGATCGTCAATAATTTAAGTTAATTTTGTAAATAGTCAGCAAATAAAAAAAATACATACAAACATTGAAACATAGGAAGAATAATGGCCCTATTCAGAGCATAATAAGTTAAAAAGCAAATCCATTGCATTATTATTCGTATTAGTTATATACATAGTCTTTATACTTTTTTTACTATACTAGCTGTGCGTTAATCGAGTAATGTAGCCTATGTGTTAATCCCGGGTATAAGCTATCTACAGTCTAAATTTCATCCAAATCTGTTCAGCCGTAACAGCGTGAAGAGAACACAAACTTTCGTATTTATAATATTAGTGATAGGCAAGCATTTGATTCTTAATTTTTTTTAATTGAAATTTTTATTTTGTTATCTATCCTATTAAGGTACGTACCCTAATGTTTTTCTAAATCTGTCCAAAATTATACTGTACCTACTACATAGAAAGTGCCACATCAGTTGATCTGCTTGCTAAAATATAGTATAAGTACACAAATAAACAGGTATTATACTGGTATTTACTTCCTATATTATTCATGTTTGAGTTATATTTTTACACAAATTACTCCCACTCATTTTGAAACGGTTATATTATGCTTACCTTGCCCTGTTTGTTGGATCAAGTTTAGTAATTAATCTTTTTTCACCCTTCCTATCGACCGATTGATTTGAAATATAGTACACACCTTTAATTCTGATGATTAAACAATTATATAAATTCATTATAAATCTAAGATGGTCGTCGCATCAAAATGTTAAATACTATTTTTTAACACCCAGAAATATGGATCAAAGGAAATTGTGTATAATACAGTAGGTACATCATAATGAAAAACAAGAATTCAAAGATGGCTGCTTCATCTTCAATCATAATCCTTATCAATCTTACTTTACTTTTTTTACCTAATTTATTGCTCTGTCACAACACAAGTGGTAGATATTTTCTGTTTAATTTTGTTAAGCGTATTATTCTGTTCTGAGTAGAAATAACTTAATGATTGACACAGATAATGTACTAAAGTAACAATTCCCCTTTTGACCTAAAAACTTTGGCACGGGTTTATTGAACAAAGAGACCTAATTGAAAGCGCTGTGACGAGTTCCGCTCCATCTCCCTATAAATAAAATATTAAAACTCAACTGAAAATAAATAGAAGTTCTGAATTTATTCCCGTGCAAATCACTCGGGACGTTTTGATTGTGAAATAAGCCAGGAGGTAAAACTTCTTTTATACGAATATATATATTACTAAGTATTTGGTTAATATATAATAATATAATAATAATAAGTCATTTAATTCAGGCAAAAAACCCCTTAAGCTAGTTAAGCTAGTTTCATATTGACTCTCTTAACATTTTCTCGAAAGTTTTTATATGTAATCTACCTAGACGTACCCTTAACAGAATACAGTTGGTTCTTTATTCTGAGACTCTTAACATATTATCTTTGAATAATACATCATCGTAGAAATGGCTTTTCAAAAATCTAGTGTTTCAGTCTAGACGTTCACGTATTTTACAACTATTTGTTGTCCTATTAGTAAAATCAACTCGCAACATTTTCTCATCTATTCCTTAATCTAAGTATGTAGGTGTAATACTTATATCTTATTTTCGTCTCATGATGGTCTAGACTACAATCCAAAAAACAGATAAAAATTCCTTTATTTGCAATTTTAATACCGAAAGAGTAGTTTTTCACAATTTCTAAATATGACGATTATCTTGAAAATTGAGACTTTTACTAGGCACATTTCATTGGGCATCATGATATCTCCTAACGGTAGGTATAGGGTTATCCACACCCTGTATATCGTAATATGCGTTCATTTTAGGAACTCAATCTATGGCAACTACGGTAGAAGTCTAGGTAATAAAAATTTGCCTTTCTAGGTTCGGAATAAATACATTTCAGTAGGATCATCTAGTTTAGTCCATTTGAAACTAATCATTATCATTAGCAACTGTTGTTATCGTCGATCCTAAACTATTCAGTTTTTATTTAAGTTAAGTGCATAATCTCATTGTTGGATGTAATGGCGTCGTTGCTAAGCTCACCCGGTGGGACCGGACCGGATGAATAGTTTAAAATTGGCAAACAATAGAGAAACCAGCGGATATAGTAAAATGTTTTTCGTGATAGCTTGATTTCCGGATAACCGCCTCGGGGGACGGACGCCATGGAAATGTATCCGTGTTTTGTATCACTAAACGTTTTGTGACTGTTGCTTTACAGAGAGGTTTTACTGAATAGGGAATAGGATTTTTTGGCTCAGTTAGTAGTTTTAGCCTAATGTGCAAAGAAAAAGTAAAGTTAATTGTATCTATTATTTTGTTTTACAAAGTTGTTAAAGATTTCATGTCTTAAATAGTAAACTTAAATCGTTTATATATATATATATATATATATATATAAGTAAAATTTATATGTTATATAGAGAGATGTAAGGCACTGTACAGATTAAAGTTGTCAAAGTAGCAGTGTCGTAAAAAAAAAAGAAAGTAACTAGGTAATGTTTACTCTGAAATAATAAATTGTAACTTTTAAACTATTCGAACACATAGTTTAAGAAGACTTTGAGTCTTCTCGAGAGGCCCATACAGCTCGGCCGAAACGTTGATATAATTAATAATTAAACGCAAGCAAAGATAAAAAAAAATTTGATCAAGATCTGATCAGCAGTTCTTGATATCGAGATATCGGTATAAAGCGGTGAAGTCGGTTTTTTTTAAGCTTTGCTTGCGTTTAATACTAGTTTCTTTTTTTGAGTGCCACTAAAAATACTTGGCCATGTCATCTTCGCGTGATCACAATTTCATTGGGCATCAAGACGAATTCAAAGATAACCTATATTTATATTGTAGTAAATTTATTTGATTAGGTACTCATGACGTTTCAATTACAGTTACTTTAAGCTAATGTATGCTGCAATGTTATGTACCTACGTCTGAGCTCCACATAATACACCGACCTACTAATATTATAATTCTTGTTAGAATAAGATAGTTCTACATTTCGCCATTCTGATAATATATTATAAGATTTTATTAATCAATTTACTGAATAAATAAACTTAGCTAGACCTGAATTATCCTACATTTATATGCTAAAATAATATATCTAGTTTAATGTCCGAGCAAGCGCGAAGCGTCTCCGTTACAGCTTGGAAAAAAATGTTTTTGTATGTTTTGTGAGCAGGTTCGATAATTATATGGATTTCATTTGTCGATTTAGCTTTTGGGACATTTTCAAAATAGCGGACTAACGGGTTTTTTTTAATTTAATATTTTTTTTATTTATTGTTGGAAGATCACAAAACTGGGTACAATGACTAAATCTTACATAAAAAACTTAATTATATGAAGTGCATCATGTATCCTTCTAGATGTGAACTAGGGTTAAAAATGTAATAATAAATTTCAGTCATTTCGAAAAATACGCGAAATCTATTAGAACTAGAATATTTTTTGTAATTTTGTAACAATTATTATAATATAGTTTAACTTTGACCAAAGACTATCAAAGAGAAACATGCATTTTACGAATTGTTTCCCTCGTAGCACGTTGTAGAGTTATCGTAGCGATACGAGTCTACGAGACGTCTACGGACAATAGAGATGGGACGTAAGCAAGCGCCAGCTCTGAAACCATGCTGAAACCTTTTGAGCTCCCGTAGCGCGGAAGACGCGAGGTTTACTGGAAATTTGCCTGTTTGTGAGGTGCCTCTAATTTAAATAACACATTGGGAATGTATTAAGTTTGTTCGAAATAAACTACATAATAATACACACTACAAACTAAACTATATTTTAACCGACTTCAATAGTTTTCTATTTATCGTTTTTTTATTTATATACACTGTTTTCGTTTTGATTACTATGTTATTTGTATTCAAGGCAATCATTTGACCACAACCTGATTATCACCTGATTATCTCAACGGGACCAACAGGAAAACATCAACTTTCAAACAAAAAATAATCATCAAAATCAGTTCACGTGGAAAGAAGTTACGAGGTAACACCCATTAAAAAATAGAGTCGAATTAAGTACCTCCTCCTTTTTCGTAGAGTCGGTAAAAATAAACGTCCGCCGCGCAGCAAATATGAAACTCGGAAAATATGCCCTCGTGTTAATTTGCGCGGTGACGGAAAAAAGAAAGTAATTAATTTCGCGTCTCGTTTTTGCCTTAATTTTGTGTGAAATATGTATTTTTCAGCGGCATTTTACGAAGTTGGCAACACTCCGTAATCCACCTTTGCGGGGATTAACGCGAAATCGACGGCGGCAAAAATATTCCGGTCTGTATCGACGCAGCGGTTAATTACTCTTGAATATTTATTGGTCGTTTGAATAAATCGCCCGCGGTGGATAAGCCTTTTACTTGTATTATATTCATTTTTCCTACCGCTAATTTTTGGTTTCCCTCTGAGTTGGCTTTCAGGCGCAATCGATTTCAATTCTGTTAACCTATTGCCAACGCGCTAGGTAATTTCTTTTTCAATTTAGGGTTTTTCTTATTTGCTTAATTTTATTTTATTGGAAAGTGAGTCTTGTACGTATGGTTATCACACAAAAAATATTAATGCGAAAGTTTAAGACGAGCTCATTCTGTGACGGCTGAATATAAAATTATTTGCAATATTTCATATTAGGTACTTAAAATTAGTCAAGAGCACAGTAATAGTAATAGTTGATAATTCCATATCAACTTTTTTTACATTTAACATTACTATAAATGTGCTTAAATGTAGCTTGCCGACGGCCTTCTGATATTTGGTATTCCTATGTGAAAATCTATTATTTAATATATAATTACAGATTTTATACATCGGAGTCAAATACTATGCTCAAGCACAAAAATATGCGATTTAAAATCTGTTTCGTAGTAGCAGACATAGCACAATTTCTTAGAAAGCATCCGTTTACTGCCGACTTCAAGGTTTAGATAACATCTTAATAGAGGAAACGAACACCGACAAAGAATACTATACTCCTTTTCGCGAGAAACTTTTCGAAAAGCATTTATGCAAACTTCTTTGTATCTGTATTGATACACCTAGGTAATGGTTAATACGATCCAAACTGTTATAACCCCGTCAAATTGTCGAACAACGGTTTTTAGATCAGTTCATAAAATTTAATGATGTCAGAAGCAGCTGTTGCCCCTCGGGCTAACGCGAGTGCTATTGTAAATTGCCCCTGTTTAGCAAACTCAGTGTGGGGAATTACTTTCCCGAACCCGGGAAAAGTTCCACTATTACGGAGCGCAAGTGTGATCCCTTTCGTATTAGTTTTATGAGGACGCCAGCAGTTGACGGGACCTATGCAAATGTTATTGCGCCGAGGAAGCATCCCCGACTCGCACGCAACGAGTTTCGTAAACACAGACATGACTACAACAAGCCATTTATGCATTTGTTGGATAAATTGGCCACAGGGCAGTGACGAATTCGAACCGTTTTATATTTGTTGACGTGGAAACGTTCGGTACCAAACTCGTTTTGTTAATTGACGAGGGATGAAACGAAATCGATGTTGTTGATTCTTCCGATATTGTTTGAAAGGTGATGAGAATGGAATTCTTAAGTCCAATCCCTTAGCAGACAATATTTTGTTGAACCTACTATTCCCAAGTTTGTCTTGAGACCGCAAAAACGCGGCGAGGGCATGAATGCACCGCTAAGATCAGAGAAGGCGAAACAGGCTCTTTGACTAGATAAATATTTACCGTCTTTGCAGACATTCCGTTTTACTCGTAGTCTTAGCTATTTGACTAGAATTTCTGCCATGTTTAGGAAGCAGCTATTAAGTAAATTGCTGTTACGACATATTAAACAGCTACATACAAACTTTATTTATAATGATTGATAGGCAATGATATGACCACTATCTCATCTGATGGGTGACGATGATGCGGCCGAAGATGTAACTTATTTAAGTATTTAAAATTTAACTGTTATTAGGTGAGTTTTTAAAATTATTTAGTGAGTTTTCTATTTATGGTTGATGCGACGCTTAATTCTATTTCCAACTTTTGTCTTGTTTCTATTTAGTTGTTAGATGATAATTAAACGCAAGCAAAGCTTAAAAAAACTGACTTCACCGCTTTATCTTCGGAACCTTGATCAGATTTAATGATTTAAACACGCATTCTTGACTATAACTCAAAAACTGGAGATCAGATCTTGATCAAATTTCAATGGGACTACATGAACAAACAAAAACCACATGAACTAAAAAATTTTTTCAAAATTATGAGGTAACACACATAAAAAAAATACATTCGACTTGAGTACCTCCTCCTTTTTAGGGAAGTCGGTAAAAATAGACTTTATTTCCGCGTCGAGAAGAAATAAAATTAATCGTCAGCGAGGAACACAGCCACTCATCAGAGTGGATATACATGTATATATCTATATTTCAGCACCACGTATATATCTATATATCAATATAACTGCTAGACGGACTTACCTCATTTCCTTTCGTTTTTCATCTTTAAGTTAGACGAAGAATGAGTGAAAATCACATTGAAATTTGGGAAATGTGTTTTTTCTCATCATATGGAAGGATATGAAAGAAGTTTGAACCATCCTCGTATTAATGTCCATATAGTTAGTTGTACACATTTAAAAAACACACGTTGATAATTGTATTTATTAAAAATATCGAACTGTGCGAGCGAGAGAGAAGCCAATAAACGCTCTTAACAGAGCCATGTATAAGTGCAAACATATTGACCGACCAATTTAACTTTTAAAAAGCTATGGCGGTCTTCCCCGCTATGAATTTAAATGAAACATAATTCAAAGTTAAAAGTTTTATAATACCTAATAGTATACAGGGTTATTTGTAAAAACCAGTAAGCTCATTTAGATAGAACTTTCTTCTGAACGCTATATTTTCCGTAATAATTAAGATAATGTATTCCATACTATCTCTAATTAAAAGTTTTTTGAACTACACTATTCCGTTAAGAGCAGTCCACGCTTCTTTACGGGATAGTGATCGCCGCGCCGCGCCTCTTATTTTGCTCGTCGCCTGTAGACACTTGACCTAACAAAGAAAATAAATAATAGCCATACAAAGAAAGACGTAGATACCATCGTATCTATAGTTGAAATGATGTCCCAAGTTTCTGGTATAACAAATTACCCTGTATATATCTACTATCAATAACACTAAGATAGGTGCCTATGTATTTACGTTTCAGAACTGTACAAAACTGATTCGGATGATTTTTTGTGTGTAGATAGTTTAGACTAAGGTCTATAGGCCACATGCTATACTTTCTACTGGTATAAAGAGGGCGAAGCCACGTCCACAGCTTGTATATAATATTATAAGATTATTCTAGTCACCTAAAAGTTCCTATAAGGTACATTTATAACAGACCACAAAATAAATATGTCCTTTGCCAGCAAATATCTGAACGTATGCGAATCGCGGCGGCCTGCGCGGCGCAGATAGCCGGGACACTTAATATTGTGGAATACTCGACGGCTCCAGACTCTGCTCCGGGAACCAGTCTGCGGTGGCGCCCAATACTAATGAATCAACTTTGCCGGAGCTCTGGCGCTCTGCCCGCCGAATTCAACTTTTAATTGATTTGACATTATTCCGTTTGTGGATCGCAGAATTCCCAGCCGATTGCGACGCGCCCCTTCAATTATAACTCATCTTCCAATGAAATGATCAAAAGAAAATTAATTTTCGAAAGTTAAATGAAGTTACTAATACCTCGAGATGTCCTTGTCGATAACGGATTGTACCTACCTACACAGAAGTTATGTTATTATGATTTGATAATTATAAAGTATGGTCACGTTTGCTAAGTAAGCAATGCCCTCCGCATTGCGCGGTCCGTGGTGCGTCCGTGGTGGCTCTAGCAGCGGCCGCTTCTGCCAGCCGGGATCGGATAGCGCACTATGTAGACGAAAGTTTATTCATCTTCAATGAGGTATCGAGTTTCTTAGAAAATAATATGTAAGTGAAAACGGTTTCCTGATCATATAAAAGCAACACCTTAGTACCTTCACACATGCGTATATTATATAATCTTATTATAATCTTGCGTCTAGTTGACTTTGAAAAGAAAGAAAGAAATATATTGTTATTATAAAGAAATTAAACGCAAGCAAAGCTTAAAAAAAAACTTGATCAGATTTAATCTATTAAATACGCATTATTGATGATAACACAAAAACTACTAATAGGATCTTGATCATATTTAAATGTGACCAATCGCAAAGCACCAGATATCAAACAAAAAAAACCATCAAAATCGGTTCATGTGGAAAGAAGTTACGAGGTAACACACAAAAAAAAAATACAGTCGAATTGAGTACCTCCTTCTTTTTTGTGAATTCGATAAAACTTTTAACTTAATACTTCTTTTCATAGAACAATCGGAGAAAATTCCAGCTGGTACTGCGAGTTTTCGTAGGTAATGATCTTACGCGCACTGCATTCTTTATTTCTTTCATGACCACGTGTAGGCAGCATAGACTTTTTGCCATGATTGACCCCAGTTTTCCGCCGCAAATCCTGCTCCAACTACTACCGCTCCGTTTCAAAGACACTCATGAAAATTAACCGCTCAATGCCACCCACATTGCTGAGTCAAGATCGTGAAAACTTCAATCGTACTCATAGTCGTTGATACAAATAGGTTGTAACTAAAATATGCAGCTAATGTGTTATATGCAACATAACAAACTGATTAAACCAATAAGGCTGCTTGCGCGCAGTAGGTGAGCGCAGCACTAAACTAACATAGGTGATGCGATGGCACCCACTTACTACATGCTAAGTGTATTCGTAAGTAGGAATGGCGAAGTTGCGATAGCTCGAGCTACGTTCCAAACTTGCAAATGAAAAGTTAATGCACAACTTTGTGACAGGCGCGGTCGCCGGAGCGCTTCGACCTCCTGACACTGCTGAAATGAATCTAAACTTTTAATTATTTGCTGCGACAATGGCCCAAATATGTCACCGGAGGAGAGGATCGCGCGCCTAAACTCCAAACAAACAGACGTCGCTAATAACACGCGCGGGGAATTATATCGTTTGTAAATAATTAGTTCAGCTTCGAGTCTACCTAACTCAACCCGAAAATTGTGACACTATATTTCAAGATACACGTCGCTGAAATTATTTCGTAAGCACTCAAGAGCTCTCAGAAAAGCTTTAGCGGAAGAAAAGTAGTTCTTCATTTTTTGTTGTGACAATGAGGGTCGACTTTATTCTTTACGCGTATAAACATTATGAACGTAGTGAGGCTGGTGTTTTAATCGGTTTCAGTGAGCATGAACACAAAAGCAGAGGATGGGTCTTGTGCATGTGAGTTTCTCGCACGATTAGTGACAATTCACCGAGTCCTCATTGATTCTGCTACGCTAAACCGTTATATTACCATTATTTATCTACATAGGACGCCGTTCGCAGAAAATATTGTAATACTATAGTAGTTCACCCCGAACCTGTAACCTTACGCTTAAATTTTGTCCCATAAAGAAAAACGTTTGAGATCAATTGCTTAACTTTAACTTTTTTCTAAAAGATAATTCCTTGATTTTTGTATTTTTTGGTTGTTTTGCACACGTAAATTTCAGCTTTTAATGTGTAGCCGGGCTTACAAACAGTGACTTAGGTGTCCTACCAAATTGTTATTATACAACAAAGATTTTTTCTCTACACTACTTGCAAAGCTAGTTTCAACGATAATCTCCGCACAGGCACAGACAGAAAAACAATCAGTTCATGATGGAACTTTGCTATCTTTTTCGGTAGCCTGCGAATAATATAAACAGTCTCATAAGATCTGTTATATAATTTTATAACAGACCTTATTTGCTATTACCATTTGCGTTACATAAGATAATTATAGTTACATATAAGATAGTTCACATAAGGTACGCCTAAAATTAATGTTGCAGTCTATCTACGCTATGTGTCCTGGGTTCAATTGATGGTAGGATCACTATTTGGGGGGACAATGGACATGTGTTTCATATGATAATTTCCGCCATCAACGATAGAAGTATTTGAATTAGTGTTGAGATGTGAATGTGAAAGCGTTTGTTTTGATACTGTACAAATATTATACAATATCAAAACCATAATGTATATGTATATACATTTTGGTTCACAGCATTAAATAATAAGTTAATCTAGAACATCATTGTTTTGATAAATTATTCGATTATTTGTTATAATAACCCGCATTTAAAATTCAAGGCTTGTGTCAAACACAAGATAAATTATTCAGTGTTTTTACTTCCACTTTTCTATTTACTTTTCTATTTAAGTTTGTTTTCTGTAGATACGGGATGAGGTACGCTCGAGATTTATCTACGCGATACCATTCTATTTGGCCAAGAGAAAATTCAATTTGGTTTACCTGGGGGTTCGTGCGAACCCTCGCATACTTTTTTAATGTTGTTGGATTCTTCGCGAGAAAACATAATGCGATATTTTACTGCAAATTATAAGTTTTATACTCAACGAGGTAACACGCCGCAGCCCCCACCAAAGTATATGGTTATTGAAACCGTATATTTTTGTGGGAAATTGTTTTAAAGACGTGTGCACTTGTGAAAACAAGTGCCTTTATATTTTAACTAGCCGTACCCTGCGGCTTCGCCCGCTATTATCAAGTTAAAAAGTAGCTTATGCGTTAATCCTAGGTATAATCTATGTACATTCAAAATTTCATCCAAATCCGTTCAGCCGTTAAATCGTGAAGAGGGAACAAACATACTTACACACTTACACACAAACTTTCGGATTTATAATTTTAGTAGGAGTAGGATATATACCTTGCTTTAAGCTTCATGACTTGGCAATTAATTAACTCTCAAACTTACTCCAGTGTACACTATCATTTACAATCTATAGCGGGTCAGCTATGATAATTATATAAGTTTTACTTTAATTACCAGGTCCTAGAGATCACCCTGAGACATACCTATTGTGCTGGTGGTATTGGTATCTACGAGCATCCCCCTCTTTAATGGGTCTATAAATACCCCTGAGTATCGAGCTAAATGGACGGTGATTACCCGATCTTCAGAGTAGAATAAATCACGTCGAAACAACAGGGTAACAGCAGCAATAGCTTAGCTCCTCGCAACAGCTTCTAACCACACATTACTAGCAGCCACAGCACCGCTTCGTATGCATCCGTCACAAGTGAGAAACGATCTACACACACCATATTGCACAAGCAGCAAATACCCACAAACCAGCCATGAAGCAAAGCATTCACGAATGACAAGGGCACTACTCCCTTTCCGCATTACTAACATTATTTAATGAAACGGCCCAGGATCGCTTTTCGCCAAGAGAAAAATCTCAGCATAAATCGTAGACATTTCGGCAAAATATGTACAGCGCTTCCTTTGCGAACGTCCTTCTTAAAAATGGCGGTTATAAATTCATCTTCTGAATACGTAACGTGCCATAGCTTCGACTCTTTGTATATTTAAGGCGTCCTTTAGCGTTCCTCCGAATGTCGACAATGGAGGAAGAAAAACAGTTGACAAAAGCGATTTTGCTGTTTTCATTTACTTTCCATTATTCTTTAACTCGTTTGTCATTCTTTTCTCTCCGCTGGAGGCGCGTAAAGAAGAAGAATGACGGTTGTTTATATTTACGCAGCTAAGTGACTGGGGCAGAAATAAGAAACATTCGCGGCAATGAGATTTGCACGACGTGTTAGAACTCACCTCCCACATTCTGAAATCTTCAGAGGTGCTTAAATAATGTATAACTTCCATTTGGGTAATGTTTCGTCAATAAATTCAGGAGTTTCCGAATTGTATCCCAAATGCCATCTAACGATACTGTTTGTATTTAGACGTTTTGTCTACTATTCTATTTAAACATCTGCATATATAAGAGCATCTGTAAAGTAGGATAAACGAGCTCTCACAAGATTACTGCTCGCTGCAGACACCGGTTCACTATCACTATCCACTCTTCTGTCTCGAAATTAATCACTTAGTAAGACAAGCTCTCTTCTCGCTGAGATATCGTTAATTTAACACTTAAAGCGTTTTTATTCGAGTGGATAATTGCAAGGGGCGGCAGTAATGGCCACGTTCGGCCTCGGCAAAGATTGATGGTGCGCTATGTTGAAGCATTAAAATAGCTCGTGGAACATTTGAATAAGAAATACTCGCACTTGATCGCCCGCGGGATTACACGATGGAACGATCGTTTGTATTTTTTGCGTATTTGCCGAATACTCCTTATTTACTGGCAATGCCTACATCTCTGTGATATTTAAATAAGCATTCCGATATCGGAGAACTCGCGATATTTTATTTATCAACTACGCCGAAAACGTAACAACCCTCACGTATACTAAAAGCTTGCCCTTTAGGGCGTCGAATATTTTGAAATGAAAGTCAGCATTACACGAAATCCCGGGAGAGAGCTGAATGGGTAATTTCACCCTATTAGGTAAATTAATGATGACTAGACAAATAAATAAAGTTGAACTAGCTCTCGATATCTGGACTCAAGCCATTTAGCCCGTAGTATTGGCAAACAACCGGCCGGCCGCGTGTATAAATTATAAAATATTACGTGGGAAGTCGCGTACGGAAATTCAAATGTTATTTCAGGTAGCATTTCCGCCCGGGTGAGGGTTGCTTGTTCACAATGTTAAGATAATGTTAGAAAAACAACGATACATTCAGGGGTGGGTCGAGGGCGCTAATCTGATGCTGAGTGAAAAGATTTAGTGCTCACCCCACGATATTAATCTTGAGGGTTGCCTATAGTTAAGTACATTTGTAATCTCTCGTGAATAACAACGGTACAAATGGCTTCCGACCGAGAGATATTTTACGCATAATGTTAATTAAATTTTGTTTGATCTGATTTTGCATCACAAACAGAGTGAGACTGGTACGTTTTGATAAAAGAAAAACATATAGGTAAATGGTAAAAATATATGCATATGAGTAATGTAAACGTGAGCAGTCACAGACCCGCACAAAGCGGGGATGTCGCGGGTGCCGGAAATATTCAAATCACACATCACAACAAAAATCACATTATACAATGACGAGGAAAAATGTGCTATGCTGGGAAACGAACCTTTTATATATTATAGGTAGGTATACATGGCGTCGAAATCCATAGGGTCCGGAAGACCTCTACAAAGCAATCAATGGTAGGTATAGGTAGAGCACCTATAGAAAAAAGTATGGTAAAGCCAATATTATGTTCGTTTTACGTTAGAATGTTAGAATTTAATGAAAAAAGTACTTCAAATAGTCTTGGAATGGTATTTAGGTTGTTGCTATAAATGTAATATATTGTATATATATATATATATATATATATATATATATATATATATATATATATATATATATATATATGATATTATTTCGGCCGAAAATTATAATTTTATTTTTGAGGATAAATATTTCAACAGATTTCACCGCCAATTTTTCTATTTAATAGAAACATTTACTACTAAATATGTAAATGTATTCTATGTAGGACGATAACATACTTACAGTATGCAATAAATACCTAAACCAGTCAGTCGTTAGAGTGCACCTAATAAGTCAACGAGCATCTAAAGAACGCCATCATAAAATCCAACAAGAAAAGTGTAAGAGCTTCCTTGGAATGGTAAAAAGAAAACAAGGTTCCTCTTTATTAGAAATCGATTACACGCGGGGTCGTAGACGGGCGATATTTTTAGCGTTATTTTCAATGCAAAAAAATATGATGTAAGTTCTACTTCACTTAAAATACCATTCGTTTTAGGAAAGAGTTACAAGTATATAAAGAGTTTTGAGTCTAAATGTTGACGAATTCTACGATTAAAGCCTTTAAAATCGGGCTCATTGAGATACTTACTGAGTTAGTATGTATATGTGACTATGTAGTATTATTAAATGTTTCACTATGAATCTTTGTAACCACTTATGTTGCAGAGACGCATACCTCAGGGTAGCCTGTGCCCAGTAGCGCTCCAGGTAACGAATATCGGAATGCCCAACAAACATACACAATAATTTTTAAAGGATTTATTAAGTAGGTGCCCTTCGGCTTCATCCGCTTTACTTATGATGACGATGAATCGGGATAAAAGCACCCTATGTTCTTATCATAACTTAACTATACGTCTACCAAATTATAACAAGATCGTTCCTACGGATTAGGTACCCGTCAAAAGATAACAAAAAGACAGTTTCAGATTTATATGCTCAGCTTCAGCTGCCGATGTTGAAACTATTTTTATTCTACTAAAGAGAGCGGTTCGTGCAATCTAATTTCATTAAAATTGGTCTAGCCGTTTGAGCGCGTAGAAGTAACAATTATACAAACACACAAACTTTTGCTTTTATATGTAATATAAGTAGGAAGTACGATGATGGTAAACGAAGGACACATGGTGCAGGCAAAAAGGTACTCTAATCAAAGGAAATGTAGAGCTTCCTATTGGTATCGGCAAATCTACTTCGCTGTATTTAAACTTTTATAAGCAGTACACTTTACAAGTTTTGTATTTCGCACGATATTTGCAATATCGTGCTGCGATGCAATGAAAGAAAATACCCAAGCTCGCTATGACTGTATTGCTATTCGATATCTGGATATTGGAATTCCTGTGTGGGATAATAAACATACGGCAAGACAACTTGTTTGTACAACTGATAGAAGGAATAAGTGAATCGGCATCTAATATTTGTTCACGCATTGTAAGTAGGGACCCTCTGGTAATGTAAGACAAATATGTTCTTTTGTTTTTCATTGGCAATATTGATTTGATATCATACAAGATGAGAGCTACTTTCATTATTGTAAGAAAACTTAAACATTACGTTGATGCATGATTTATACTAGTCTGTTGAATGTTGTGTGACAGTAACCATGCACTCTAGGACTGAGAATAGCATAGCTCTCAAGTATAGTTACCAACCATTAGTGGCAGAGACCTGCCACCACTAATGGTACACGATCTTCGCAGAGGGTCGGTCCTGGGTTCA
Source organism: Lomographa bimaculata (assembly GCA_948107665.1). Lineage (NCBI taxonomy): Eukaryota > Metazoa > Arthropoda > Insecta > Lepidoptera > Geometridae > Lomographa > Lomographa bimaculata. The sequence goes on from OX403592.1 coordinate 8,247,296, forward strand.
ATTCCAGACCGGAGCACATTTTTTTTCTCCCAGGGACATTTCTGGTTCTGGTGTGATTGTGTGTGTGATGTAAATGATTCCGCCTCTCACGATGCAAGTCTTTTAACTTAGTGTGCGATTGTGAGTATGAATGCGTTTGTTTGTTAGCTTAGCGAATGATGGTCCTACTTGAGGGTTACAAACTACGGTACAGTGGTTGCTAGCCAGGCAAGCATTATATTATTACTCTACCATCACCATTATCACCTGAAAGTCCTGATCGCGTTTGAAACTGAAGCCGCTCGATCGGGGGCCATATACATAGCTCGTAATAATTAAATATTTATTTCGAGGATGCCTCAGGCCGATGGTTCACATGGGCCCCAAAGAGGCACTCATGAAACTTAATGAAGAAAATAAGAATCACACCCATACATCCTTGTCATGAATGTAGCCAATCGTTATATAATAAGCTTTCTTAATGAATGCCCGTTTTATTACTGATTTTAACTTTCCCTGTGGTAATTCAGTTACAATTTCAGGCATTTTATTGTAAAATCTAACCCCATTTGCCCTTAAAGACTTATTCGTTTTGCTTAATCTGAATGCGCGCACTGTAATTTAATACTTATGACTAGTTTTAAGATTGTGTGCGTCGCTTCTTAATTTATGTTTATCAATATTTTTGCTATCATGCATAATATTTGCAAAGATGTAAAGCAAAGGCCTCGAAGGCATGGTAACTATGCCTGTTTCTTTAAAGAATTCCCTGAGTATTTCGCGCGGACCCATATCATAGATTGCACAATTCGAGGAGTATAACAGAAATATATAACATACTCACCTTTTTATTCATAAAAAAGATAAAACATTGACTTACCTCCAGTAGTCAAAATACAATTTTGTTTTATTTTGACTATAGAAGGTTTATTTGAGGTTTTATCATTTTATAAATAAGTAGCTGGATGACCGAGCTTTGCTCGTTTTTTTTTGGTAAATGACGTTTTCTAAAAATGAAACCTAGCTTGATCAATTTGTCGCCAAGAAACCCTATATGTATATGTATACAAGATTTGATCGTTTAAAGCTATTAGATGAAATCTTCAGGTACCTGAACACATAATTTTACCTTAATATTTTACCATTTGAGTGAAGGGCGGTTTTGTTACGAAGGCAATAAATTAATAATGACTCCCGCAAATATGCTGGTGAGGCACTCGAGGATGACTTGTTTTTTCGTGAGATTACTTAAGCTTATTGCTGGATAATTAAACGCAAGCAAAGCTTAAAATAAAACCAACTTCACCGCGTTATCTTCGGAATCTTGATCAGATTTAATGTATTAAACACGCATTATTGACTATAACTCAAAAACTAGAGATCAGATTTTGATCAAATTTCAATGGGACCACATGAAGAGCACCAACTTTCAAATAAAAAAATAATCATCAAAATCGGCTCACAACGAAAGAAGTTATGAGGTAGCTTTTGAAGTCGGGTAAACGAGAACATCGTCAAAGAAGTCCGCAAAATAGGCATTATTGACGATATTTCAAGAACTACTCATCAGATCTTGATCAAATTTTAATAGGACCAATAAGAAAGCAACATATTTCAAACTAAAAAAAAAATTTCGAAATCGGCTCACGTGGAGAGAAGCAGTAGAGAGAGAAGTAGGTAACACACATAAAAAAAAAAAATACAGTCGACTTGAGTCCCTCCTCCTTTTTTGGGAAGTCGATAAAAAGTAAGCAACACCAGTAATAGGCAACTCAAACACTATCTGTTACAAAATATAAAAGAATAAATTGTACTATCACACAAATCACCGACTACCGTACTTTTTATCCCAATCATCATTAAGCTACTTTCATCATCATCAAGAACGCCGTCAGATGAAGCCCATTTCTACTAACGATTTTTTACGATAAACGAAACTACCTTCGATTTTCATAATTTTTGGGTCAATTAATATATAACAAAAAGTAAAATAATATAATAAAGGCTTTCACACTGGCAGCCCCACACTAAATTCGATGGCTTGTGTCTTGGGTGCATTCACATCAGACATACAATCACACCCTAAACCAGAAATACAAATTTTCCTTGGGGAGAAAACTTGTGTTTCGCCGGGAATCAAACCCGATATAACTGCTTAGAAAGCGAACGCTCACCCAACTAATCCAATGGGCAGTACAAAATTAGTAAGCTGAGTCGTCTTATTTATCCAAAGTAAATAACGAGCGATTACTTACAAGCAAAATGTATTTATTTTTAACCACAGATATTGAATTCCAAGATACAAGGAAACACTTAATTCAATTTCATATACAACGATGAAATTTTCTTGTAAGGAAAAACATAATTAAGGAAATAGGAAAATGAAGATCTGAGCATAAAGAATATATTTGTCATAAATTATAAGATAAATCCTTACATTTCGCAATAACAAGTCAACATTTGTGTCGTGTCTATTTTTACACATATACATAGAAATACTTGGAAAAGTCACGCTTCATATTAATGATATACAAATATTTCAGTCATAATTAGCACGTTGATTTGACCAGAACTTTTATATCGGCAGACCCTTAGGTCATCCGATATGGCTGACTTATCATCAGCCAGTAAATATATGGGGACTTATACCATTAACACTATTGATAGTATGATCGCCAAGAGATAAAATATGTCATTTGTAATATAGTGTTTTGCATGCAAGGTTCCCCTTGCATGCAAAACACTCCACAAAAGAACTATTCTCAATCAGAGTCGTCGTCGATAACGACTCTGCGTTTCTTCCCGTCTCGTTTTCTCGACGCTACTATTTGTTCCTCTTCGTCGCTGTTATCTGCAAACAAATATTTGCACAATCACTTTGATGAAATCATTTCGGAGACAAATTATTTGGAGTTGATTCAGGGCTATCAATATTATTCACAGTAAAGTGATTCGACATTAAGTCGGTTCAATGTATCCAAAATATTTTCAATTAGGTACAAATATGTTATTGAAATGTAAGAGACAGTACGAGCTGGTCACTCGATAGTAAGCGTCACGCTTACGTCAGTTCAGTACCACCAATTGTAAACTTCAAAAGTTCAAAATCCTGCACAGGGAACTGGGCTCTTCATCCTGCGATATTAGATGTTAAATATGTTTATGCTCTGAAATTTAACTGAAATATTGCCCTATAATTTGAAATACAGTAATGTTGCATACTCCCGTTTGACGGTTGAATGACTGGCAATGGTGTGGCCTTTTAGAGACGCAAAGTGTACGCACTTGACTAGTCACGCAAAGGTGTTAAACTTCCCTAAGCGGAATCTGCAAAAGGATCCTACGACCACAAGTTGACCCCATTTTATACGTAAAAACGTTGTGAAATGAATATTAACTCGAACTTCAGGTATTTCGTGTTTTATATAGTACTAGCTCCGAATCGGTCACGTGCAAATTTCAGGCCCTTTGAAACGGGAAACAGTATGATTTTAGCGAGCGTTATGGTCGTGCTACGTTTATGAGCCGATTTCGTAGCACACCTGAACTAATCCCCTATATGTCTCTATTTATTATGTCCGAAGTGATAGATCGTCTATAGTCTTGTTAGCAGTTTTGTCTTCCTTGTAGGACGCACTCAGTTGTTTTTGGTATTGGTACGGAACTGACAGGATTGGATACATATAAAACAGATAGCCATTCTGTATTTTGCAAAGATCTAGAATCGAGGCTCTTTTGGGTATTTTTTAATATATGGAATAGAAGGAAATTGTCCAAATTGAGCCCTTTTTAAAGTATGCTGTTTACAGTTTTCAATAATTCAAAAATATTTCAAAAAACATATTAATGAATGGAGCACTATTTTAAAATGCAGAGGCTCCTTTTCTTTTTTTAAAGTGACCAAATTTTTTTGTAATGAAAGTTTTCATCAATGTCGGCTATAAACGCTTTTATTTAGCTATTCCGTGTAGTTCAGGTTTGAGCTATCCAAGTCCCATAGAATAAATCACAATGCTTTTGTTGAACCGAAAATTCTACTTATAAAAAAACAGGTGTAACGTCTCATCAGCCCAAGAATCCTGATAGGACACGCTAAATCTTGATTTTCGGTAACCCTAATCGTGACCTACATTTGACAAGGTTACCTTAACTAGGTAAAGGTTGGACGGTCTCCGAACAAATTTTTAATTGAATTTTAATGAATACTGTCAGAAGCAGCACTCTGCGTACTTTGATGTGCTCGTAAATTAAGTTTGGTAAAGCTAGATAAATCTGCTATCACAATATTTTTTTGCGTGATAGAATTTCTGATTAAAATAAATGGAAAAATATCTCAAGCTTAAAGACAAATACTATAGGTATTTTATTGTTACTCAAATGGAAGTAGGATTTGTGCCTGAAGAGGGTTCCGTACCAGTACATGTTTAACGTAATCCCGACGACGGCATACCAGCCCCCCAAGTGAAGTAAGCCTACTTTTTATTTTGTGGGCGTTAGTGTACATTATATATAAAATTACCCGCAAATATAACTTTGTCTTGAGATAAGCTGTTACAGAATTTGAAATTAATGATATTTAGATTTAATCGGTCGCTTATTTGTGTTATAAGAACTCCCTTTGTGAAGAATTTTAGGAAAATTGTAGGTCTGAAGGCTCAGACTTTTTTTTTATAAGATATTAATATTTGGTTTTGATGATCAGTGAAACAGAATTGTATGATATCATACTCAAAGCGTATAGTATAATTCTATTATAATTTCAATGGTCGTATTTTATTTTTGCGTTTTATTATACGTTTTATTTTACATTTTATTATAGGCATGAGTAAAAGTTAGCTAATAGTTACTGTATGAGGCAATACTGGTTTGTATTGGATAATAATGTCAACTCAATACTTAATTAAAGCCTAAGGAAACGGGCTTTGACAGATCGTATAGACGGACAGACAGACATCAAAATCTTATAGGGAATGTTTTTTGCACTATGGAGTAAAACAACTAAGTTTTAATAGATTTGACGCGTTATGATTTCCGCACACAATGTAGCATTAAAGCTTATGAAAAATACATTTTGGTAACTTAATATGCCAGAAGTTTGATGACGTTTCATCTTAGAAAGTACAATTACTATCTATTTGGACCATAATATTATTTCATTATTATGCCAAACAAATGCAACCATTGGACCAACCGTCCGAAGTTTCGAATGTTAACATAAATATGGAACCCCGAGAAAGTTTTCATTTTTCTAGCACAACTTTCGTATAAACGTACAGATAAATGTCTTATTAAAAATCAGTTAAGCTAGACTTACCGCTATCGCTCCTCGGAATATTCCCCAGAATGTCCTCAGTATCTGGCAAATCTTCTTGCTGCAGAGTTTTCTTAGCAAATGACAAAATATCGTCGTCATTTTCATCTTCGTCAGTTTCGTTTATTTTCTGCATTTTCCCTCGGCTATTCGCATCATCGGAGTCAACGCTGCGGCTGCGTTTTCGATTACGAGATGTGGTTAAAGAGCCAGTTTTTACGCTTTTTGTGTTAGTCGCGTTCTTTGCAACAGATGAGTTACCAAAATATGTGTCGTTAGTGTCACGCATTTTACGCAAACTGTCGAATAAGTCATCATCGTCGCTCGATTCTTCTCTTGTCTCAGTAACAGTTTCATCCGGCGATTTGTTAGCGTTTTCAATATTATCGTTCTGCGTGCTCGTGTCAACGATAAGTTCCTTGTTCACAGCTTTAAGTATAATTTCGCGCCGTTTCCGAATGGTCTCGAAATGTAGACTGCTCGGTATCCGCCAGTATTTCTCCTAAAAGATGTTATTTATTACATAGGCTGATAACTATAGTTAGAGCTTCACATAATAATCAAGTAGCAAAACAAAAATATTGACAACACCTTCGACGGCGTCATTGGTTCATCCGTTTAGGACGATGGCACAGACAGATAGGCGTCTAACTTATAACCTCACGCAATAGGTTGCGGATTAAAATATAATGCTATGCTAAAATATATACACACGCACGCTTCAAATCCATGCATCCAACCTACGAACCTATTGCAACGAAGGAGATCGAAAAAGTTCCAAACTTACAGAACTGGCCTAATTCCACTCTTAATATACCTATCCACATATTGAACCATACTTTATTGGTTCATATTGAACCGTCTTTTGCAGTAACATTTAATAAGCGCGAGTAAACGATAATTACAGCATTCACGCGCACAGTTTTCGAGTCACAGGTGCCGGAAATATTCAATTCACACCCAGAGCCAGGAATACAATCTTTTCATGTAGAGACCAGAATTAGCGGCGAAGAAGATAAGTGCAATTTTTAAGGTAGCATTAGACTATCTCAACAGATGTAATGCAACGTTGCGGCCGAGGAAGTAGCATGTGTGCACGGTAGTAGATGCATATTCACTTCAGGCTTTATGGTTTTGTAGATTATGTACTAATTGAAGTGAATCAAATAATTTAAATTGAATTTGTTGGCGCAGTTGGTTGCGCGTCTGCGTTCTAAGTAGCGGGTATTAGTTTCTATACCCGGTGGGAACGCTAGTTTTCTCCTAAGCATATAAAGAATTTGGTTTCGAATTCTCTCTTTTATTCAGTGGTTGAACCTAAGCTATCAGTTACACGGGAAATAAAATTGAATGCGCGCAATAATTGCAAAATGGCAGCGCAAATAAATGAGGTTAAGTATTTATTTTATTAGTGCCATAAAAGCGGTTTCATGTAATTAGTTACCTATTTGGCTTCGGTATGCAATACGTATAAAGCCTATAATAGGGTTGTCAAAATAATGAAAAACGAAAACAATTCAATGATGTCTGGTCGAGAGGTTGATTTTGACGATAAATTAATATATAACATAAACATAAACGTTTTCACACTCGCAGCCCCACACGAAGTTCGATGACTTGTGTCGTGGGAGCCGGCAACATTCACATCACACATACAATCACAACCAGAACCAGATATATACGTTTTCCATGGGGAGAAAACTTGTGTTCTCGTCGGAAATCGAGCCCGATACTCCTGCTTAGAAGGCGAATGCTCAACCAACTAAGCCAACAGGCAGTTCAACAAATACATAATTTTTGATAAATGTTTGTAACAAATAGCAAACTAAATTACAGACAACGCTACGCTCTAGCATCGTTTTCCCATCACAGAATCAACAAAGAAGGTTTACAGTTTTAAGTTTTTTATCCATTAATTAGTCCTGACAAGTTTCATAAATCTTGCTTCATTAAAGAGCTACAACCAGACTTATTTCAAACTATTTTGATCAGATTGTTTTTTTTTGCCTCCGCGGAATCTTTGGGAGGCTTAACTTCAAGATCTAATAAGTTCCCTCGGGCGGGAGGATTAAAACATTTGGTTTATCTGTCGACAAGGCTTACTTTTTCCTGGGAGATATAAGCTTCGTACGTTTCTCCGTAATTCCTGAATTACCTGTTCTACAAAAGCTTATTAAGAATAAATCATCTTTCATTGACATCATTTTTGAATATTGTAACCTATAAGTTTATAGGCGACGCATTGAAACCTTTAGATTATCTGTCACAGCCATCCTTTCACTTACATGAAATAATTGTCTTCCATTAATTTCGCGTAATTTTAATATAAAACACATTCACGGCCAAGTTCAAAGAAGTGAGTGCCGGAAACATTTGCATCGCACCTAGAAACATAGGCGCAATGAAATAGGAAAACCAGAGAATCAGGTATCATACATAGTAAATAGCATTCTCCAAATTCTTCAAGCACTTTCTTGATTACTGATTGACTTGAGACTAGAAGAGTTTACTGAAAGTATCATATACATTTTCTGTAGTAGTAACATAGTTACCTGCTCATCAAAAGGCGGCACGACTCCGACTCCTTTTAGAACTTTCTTAAACAGATCGTTTTCCATCGCCAATGCGGAATCCTTAGAAATGGTGACGAGCGGAGTTCCCTCAGCCGTTGGGTCAAAACCTTCAGCTTCTTGGTCAAGCGCTACTTCTTCAAGGTTTTCCGCTAACCATTTAAGAGGCTCCGATAGATCTGTGTGAGGTGTGGACATGTTTTATGCAATTGAGGGAGGAAAGCAAGTCGTTCACTCGGTGGTTCTGCCATACCTTATAACGTTTGATTAACACAGTGTGAGAAGAATAGAATAATTTCTATTTCCGATAAATTTTACGTAACGTTTTACGTTACAATAACAATTGTTACTTTTTTTTACTTCTATTTTTTAAACTTAAGTGTAGTAAACTGTTTACAAAGAACGTTTCTGTTAGTAAAGCATTTGTCAGAAAAGGTTTGCAAGCTCAGGATAAGCTGAGGATAAAGCCTCAGCGCCGGTTTTCAGTTCCGACCTGTGTAGGTGACGCACGGACCGCTGTCTATGATATATATGAATACTAGCCGAGCCCCGCGGCTTCGCCCGCTATTCTAAAGTTAAAAAGTAGCCTATGTGTTAATCCTAGGTATACCTAAGCTACGAGTATGTCCATTCCAAATTTCATCCAAATCCGTTCAGACGTTAAAGCGTGAAGAGGGAACAAACATACTTACACGCTTACACACAAACTTTCGGATTTATAATATTAGTAGGATATTTCAGGCTAAATATACACATATATACGTATAACTGCATTACGCTTTTATCTTTGAGAATTAAGTAAGAATGTCTCATATGCCTAGTAATTGTGGCTTTTTACTAAAAATGTTACACTCGAGAAAAACTACAACTTTATTTTTCAACTTTGAAGAACACACGTTTAAAAGAATTCGTAGAGTTTTGAGTGTGTTTAAGCAAAATTTCGACTTCGTGAGAGGTATATTTTATGCTATAATTATTCCTAAGCCACTCTTTAGTTTCAAAGTCAAGCAGTCGTAGTGCTAAGGTTTGATGTAATATTTAACTGAAGATGTTAAATAGTGCAGCCAAGGTTTTGGTAATGAAAGAGATAGACTTACTATATACTTAGTTACTTTTAGGTTGTTTGCACAAAGGGACAGTGCGCGAATTGCAATTTTTACCTAACTGCGCGACTAAAAGAAAGGTAATCAACGTGTTTATCAGTCTATTTAGTATATATTATATAAGTATGTAGGATCCTTTGTAGCACTCTAGAGACCAAACGCGTGGACCGATTTTGTTGATTTTTACGTAAATCGATTTGTCTTAATTGTGCGAGTTTCACTAAAGACATTCAAAATTCAATAGGCGACCGCCAGACGCCAAATTGTGAAAAATAAAATAGGAATTTCGACGTACTGTGTCAAGCGGGGTATTGTTGAATAGGTATTTGAAAACATTCTCGAAAAAGTGTAAAATGTATTAAAATATAGGTTCACATTGTATAATCAATAAGAAAAATAGAATAATATTCAGAGATGAGAGAAGACCTAATTCCAAGCTGGTATTTTAAAAATATGGCATTGTAGAATTCATAATTTTAGCACCCATATATCTGTATTCGTTTCAAAAAGGGACATCGTATACCAATGAATAGTTAATAATAATAGTTGAATGTATCATTGAAATTCCATATGTATTAAAAATGATTTCATTGCATTTGTTAATGCAATATTTTTTTTCAAATATGTATATGTGAAGAATAATGTAAACGTAAGCAAAGCTTAAAAACCGACTTCACCGCTTATATTTTGGTTTTGGCTTGACCGATTTCAATAAAATTTATATGGGATCTCTGAAGTATAAAATCTACCATACAATAAAATAATTTTGAGAATTAGTCCACAAATGGGGGAGAAATCGGTGAATATACATAAAAAAACATACAGTCGAACATAGAACCTAATTTTTGAAGTCGGTAAAAAAAGAAATTCGCTTATTGTCCCTTTATGCAAATAACTTAAAAGTAATTGAGTAGCACCGACTGTTCCGAAACTAGTCTCGTAACAATGCCAGAAAACAACCGAAATCATTGAATCGTAAATAGGTTATAAATTGTTGAAACTTACCGTTATCAACCGCGGTTACCAACAACTTGGCTATTTCATGGGCGCTCAGTTCAACGTGTTGCGGTTTCTGTGTTTTCTTCTCCTTAGCTTTCTGTTTATTGGGCACTTTCTTCTTGGGTATCCTGATTGGAGACTGTACCCTCGAACTACGGTCTGAATCCGATTGGTCTGATTCTTCAGAAGCGGATGCGCTGTCTGTATGTAAAATGAACAAATAAAATCAAATCAAAATCGTTTATTTACATGGGCCCCAAAGAGGCACTCATAAAAGTTAAACTGCCAGATTCGCAAAATTACAGCGATCTTGTGAAGAACCTGGCAAGAAACTCGGCGGCGCAATTTTTTTCATATATTTTTTTAAATCATTCTTAAATACTTATATATAATTATATTAACCTAAGTGTATCTATATTATGTAGTCAGTATAAAAGCGTTTATGTTCATTAAATGTATTTTCTTAGGTCAACTGCTTCCATTAGGTGAGATAGTGGTCAAATGCTTGCCTATCTAGTAAAAAAAAAGAAAAGAAGTACTACTAACACACTTATAAAAAAACGACCCACTTGGCGCAGTGGGGAAGGCTTTGTCCTTGGCGCCATGAGTCCTAGGTTCGATTCCCGGAAGAAGCAGAATTGTCCTTTCCAAGGGACATTTGTGCTTTTAGATCTGGGTGTGATTGTGTGATGTAATGTTTCTGAAGTCCACGATAACAGTCTTTGAATTTAGTGTGGGGCTGTGAGTATGAAACGTTTGCGTTTATGTTATGTTTCCGGTACAGACAAGTATTTTAACTTAATGGGTGACTGTGAGTGGAAAAGCGTTTATGTTTATATTCCTTTTCTTATATCCGCACTAGCAGCGTAATATAAACACACTTAAAACTTATTTAACACAACAGACGTCATTTGCTACGTGAGAACATTATTTTGTTTATTTTCTTGCTTATATCCCTGCAGACGTCTTCAGGCCATTACCTTCATACGAGTTCTGTGTTTGAGTGTGTCGTGTCAGATTTCGCAATTGTAGTGCATAATGGAAAATCGCATACTGTCGGAGACTGACAAAGGCTAAGTCACAATGGGGTTTGAAAATCGAAACAGAATTCGGTTAATATTGTTTTAGTTTCCGTACAGGATTACGAACCCTAGGTATATCTCCTATCTCGATGGTTATAGGTTACATATCTCCAAAGATAATAACTGGGATGGTGGAAACGGGAGCTCATTCTATTTTCAAAAATGTATCAGAGCCCATGGCTGACCTGATGGGTCATCAAGATACTGCCATAAATATTTAATTCCGCCAGCATGATAAAAATGCTGCTCCCTGGTAGTGACTTGAGTTACCTATATTCTGTACCTTGTAAATAACTTAGGTCTTTGCTGTATAGATAGATGTATGTATTTAAGTTTCAGGAAATATATTTGAATTTACCGGACCGTAGATAATTCTAAAAAAGTGTTACTTATTTAGAATTATCTACCTATACTTCATTCAAGAATCACTTGTGCTAGACGATATGTCCAATAGGATCTACAGAACTAAATTGTTTTCCTTACGGAGAAAACTTGTGTTCCCCGCCTGGAATCGAACCCGATACTCCTGCTTAAAACGCGCACCTAACTAAGGCAATGGTCAGTTCATTAATTAAGTTAAAGATATAATAATTTAAATCTTAAACTAAATAAACATTAAATTAAATAAGTATAAGTAACAGTTTGGACACATCCTTACTAGTTTAAATACCCCGGAAACAACAAAGCTCGCTACCGTAGATCAGACTAGACCCTAGACGCAAACAATTTGTTCAGCGTAATGGCGGTACTCACTTAGAGTTTATAAAAATGTAACGTAATAAAGCGCGTTGTGGCCCCGGGCGCTTATTTGCCTCCATAATAACAGTTCCAGAGAAACTCTGCTGGCTTTGATATATTAAAAAGATGTGCTCTAAGTTACTGTGCGCCAAACATCAGTTAGATGTCTTTAAAGTACGAACACAATGGTTTGTAAGGCTGTATGTGTCTTGCACCGAAAGAAAAATGGAATTTGGTATAAGACATGTTTTTTTTTGCAGTTACTACTTATTTATTTATTTAATCATTTTGCACAAATCAAAGTACAGGGAATGGCCTAAAGCATAATAACATTCCTTACCAGCCATCCCGGCCGTGAAAGAAACAAAATTACCGAATTTATTATAAATATTTTAGGATACCTATATAATAAATATATACATCTCTATTCTATATTATAGATATTTAAAAAAAAATTTGAATATATACATTATTATGCAAATGTATTGGCACATACATATATAATATATTTAAATTTAAACAAACTATATTGTTTGTTTAAATTTATATGTACGTCATATATGCATTATTTTAAAATAAAATAGAGAATATAGTAAAAGAAAAATAATAATATTAACAAGAATACTATTGGATCTACTAGGAAATTATGGATTGGGAACTGGATAAATTTCTCTTAGGTGGTGTTAGAGATGAGTCGTTTAAATATAATTATGTTTATTTTCGGCTTGTTTAACTTAAATCAGTAGCGCATTCCATAAGCGAACTGCGACCACAATGTATAATAACCAAATGACTTGTCTAGGAAAGAGGTTTTATGTTATATATACATAAATATAGTCCTGTGTTAATGTTATGTTAGGATTCGAGTGAAAAGGAGTATTTAGTTGCAACAAGATGAATCGCTTCTATTTTAGAAGGCATTACTACGCTCGGGGTTTTTTTATGCTTTCACACATAGCTAGTTCGGCAACTTGTGTCGCGGGTACCGGTTACACATATACACACACGCACACATTACAAATCTAGGACTATAAACACAATTATCCCTTGGTGAGAAAAAGAGGTAAAGTCCAGAAGTAGATTACTCAAGCATAACTCAGCTGAATTTTATATACGGTTTACAAGGAAAGTTTTTTTTGTGAACCTGGTTCTGGTTGTGATTGTGGGTGTGATGAGTGGTTCCAGGACCATCGATACAAGTCATCGAACTTAGTGTGGGGCTGTGAGTGTGAAAGCATTTATGTTTATATTTTATTTTCTCAGGTTATCTAGTTATCTTGGTTAGCAATTCACTATTACGTCTCGCCTCAAAAAATAAATAGTATAAGACATACTTACCAGTCGTATTATATGGCGAATAATACCAAAAATAAATGTGGGTACCATTGATTGACCATGGAAAAGTATTAACCACATGATACTTTTTCATAGTCAATTAATGATACCCATGAGCGTATGAAACCGTTGCAAAATCACAATCTATAAATACGCTTCAGCAATTAAACATTAAATGTAGGTATATGCATAACGTATCTATCTTTATTATTTCATCGAGCGACGCAGAAAAACTGCAAAACAAATTTTACGCTGGATTTATCTTACCAATAGCCTATTTGAACTTATAGGAAGACCTAAGAAAAAGTTAACTCGGCCTGTCTAATGACATGGGGGAAACGGGTCGGACAGTGTGATTGTGTTGAGAAACTGTACAAACTTTGGCCGTAAAATTGCTTTTATGTGATGGGCCTTTTTATATGCAATAACTTCCCTGACAATATTATAGCTGTTTCCGTAACTTTTAAGCGATTTAAGATTGGGCGTTAGAATGACCGTGGCACATAGTAGGTTTATAAAAGTTTAAGTACATTATTATTACTATGCATTTATTTTTATCCATAAAAAAATTATAAATGATAATTATAATTCGTATCATTTGTTTGGATAAAATTAATTTGATTCATTTATCTGTATCTGTGAGTCGATTGTAAAATCGAATGTGCGTTCAAAATTCTTATAGTAACTTATAATTTGGTAGCTTCTTCCACTTTAATTTTTTTTTCTTTATATTTACTGAATAACCTGTAATAGTACATGACAATATTACAAACCTCAATAAATAACAAAAAGCTATATTTGTAACTTTAACTCTATCCCTACATCCCCATACTAAATTCAAAGAAAGGTGTGCGCGGAGAGGCGACGCGAAAGTTGCGATCGGCCCAGATGATGGGCATCTTACATGCCCAAAAGTAGTCAGAAAATTCGACAACAACCTCCGCGAGTCACAGCCTTTTAGTAAATAAAATAATATTAAATACTTGTATCCTGAATTTGTGAATGCCTAAAACATTTACATCATACTCAGAAAGGCGCCGACAGGGTCAGCAAAATATAGAAAATAAGCCAATATCATCAAGATCAAACTGTACATAAGGGGAGACACATGCGTCACATGGAATAAAGCTAAGCGGAGTTGTAGAGCAACTTACCGTTCGATTTATCGTCATCCGCGCCGTTGCTCTTGTTCGACTTCTGTCTCTGTTTACGGCACTGCTTTCTGTCCGTAATGACGCCGAGCTCGAGCAATCTGTCGATGTAGCTGTTCTTCTGACGTTTGCGCGGCATCCGCGCGATTACTACGCCCATCGGATCTAAAATACAACACCGTATACTTAGATATACGATACAATTTTGTACATGCATAAGGAAATTCGCCGCTCATTCCTTTGAAGCCCTCGAAGCTTTGTTTTTTAGTAATGATGCTGAGATCGAGCAATCTGTCGATGTAGCTGCGCTTCCGTAGCTCGTTTGCGTGGCTTCCGGGCGATTAAAGCGCCCATTGGATAAGAAAACAATACTTTACATACTTTAGACTAGCCAATTTTAAGCAAATCCGACATTAATTTGTTTCACGCGTTTACGTATTGTGATAAATCACAATACTTGAACCAAATTGTCAATCATAACTGATTGACACTGGCTACTTTTTAACTTGATAATAGCGGGCGAAGCTGCGGGACACGGCTAGTGTTTATATATATACATAATTTTTCCAACTACGTGTGTATGTGACTGAACTCCTAAACGGCTGGACTGATTTTGATGTTTTTTTGCATGTGTTCAGTTGAATTCAACAACGGTTTAATTCACAATTCTATCCGATAAATAATGTAATAAATAACACCCGTGCGAAGCTGTGAAGGGTCGCTAGTTCATTACAAAGTATTACTTATTAGATATATTTATATCGCAACCAAATTGAAGGCAACATATAACATAATATGTGCATTTTTTGTTGGCTTATCCTATCTGTTCATATACAAATTCTGTTGTTGTTTTCCTGTCAATACAATTTATGGATCGATCCGTTGTCGATTTTATTTGGGTACATAAGGAAAAGTCGGCACATCCATTTATTTCACGTCTTTTTACGAGACTTTTACTCCTTTATTTTGGTAATGAAGCTTTAGAAATCAGGCTACGCAGATCTGTTACTGTGTGCCTGTATGAAACAATATTGTTCGGATATTAGGCCTAAAACATCATAAAATTTACTCGTAGATATCTTCAGTTAATTTCTACGTAGAAATGTATACGTTTGAGATTAGAAAGCTTTAATGTTTCTATACCTAGATATTTAATGTGGCGAAAATGTAGGATTAACTTGATATAGGTACTAATTGTAGTGATCGGAGAGATCAGTTCGCTTATATAAATGAATATACAATAAACGCTTTAAACATACGCTTTCACACTCACAGCCCTACACTAAGTTCGATGACTTGTATCGTGGGTGCCGGAAACATTCACATCACACACAAAATCACAACCAGAACCAGAAACACAAGTTTCCTTTGAGGAGAAAACTTGTGTTCCCGCCGGGAATCGAACCCGATACCCCTGCTTAGAAGGCGAACGCTCATCCAAATTAGCCGACGGGCAGATTTACATAATCTGTTTTTGGTTTGCCAAATAAAGAAATTGATTACTTAGGTACATATGGTTGTGGATATTATTAAACTTCCGATGAGATGTATTGTACCTTGTAAGAGACATAAAGTAAATTACTTCTGATGAGTCTGTTTATGAGAAAAGTCAACATGTCTATTTGATACGTACAGTTTATACCTTTTTTACGGGATTGGTTTTGCTCTTGCGTATTGTAACTAGATCTATCGGTTTTCTTATTTATCTAAATTATGTAACTTATCTTCACAAGCTTAGTTAATAGTTTGTGGGCTATTTCCTAGCAAAATGTACAGTCACGTAAAATATTATTAACGAACTAACGAGCAATGTTATCCTACTGCAGATCATTGCTGGTTGTTCATAGCAGCTGAACCGTATTAAAATAAGAGATTTAATATGACTAAAGGTGGTTTTTATGTTAATTTTAATTTAGATTATGAGTATCTGGCCGAGTTAGTTACTACCTACTGTTGTTGCTAACAGTACTTGTATATACATATAATCATTATAATATTGTTCGTGTAAATACGTTATAACAAGTGCACTACCATCATTAACATGGCCTTACACCGGACAGTCATAATCTTAGATAATTTATGCCTAAGTCTTTATTATTTCTTTCCTAAAGGAATGCATTTTAAGGAAAGCTCAACAGAATATAAATCAGTAACATCACGATTGTTTTGTCGCATTGAGATATGGGCATAGTATTATTATATTTTTACCATCGACATATCATATGTATCATAAATACATATGATAACTTTTTTAATACCACAGACGTAATACCTAATCAATACTCAAAGGCCGGTAGGTATATGAGGGGTATAGAAGTCTAAGTTTAAAGCAATTACTCGGTATAAGCGCCGCTAAGTGAGCTTCTGATGTTTGTTTAGGCGAGATATTACAATGGATCTAAAGTAGGCACATAACAGTTTGCCAAACTCTGTTTAGCCGAAAAATATTTCGGCTCTTTAAGTCTGTTCGAAATAAGCAAGAATAAAGCTCAATTAATACAAGCCATTAATT
The DNA here is from genome assembly GCA_948107665.1 of Lomographa bimaculata. NCBI lineage: Eukaryota > Metazoa > Arthropoda > Insecta > Lepidoptera > Geometridae > Lomographa > Lomographa bimaculata. The sequence goes on from OX403592.1 coordinate 8,264,076, forward strand.
GCTGTAAGTACGCTTTTGATGTTTTTTCGGGCATAACAATACTTAAGATCAAAAGCACATAACACTTTGACAGCTCTAAGTCGGAAAAAGACAATTTTTTTTCTATAAAATCCTCCAAAAGCGAATCAAAGGGCGGCAGAAGCGTTTTAAAAAGCGCTTTAAGCGATCAGCTGATGTAAGTGCGCTTCAGATAAGGTTCAACTAAAGTCCAATAGACAGAGGATAAAATAACAGAATTGACATACACATGTTTACTCTAGCATATAGATGTGGATCTAATACACATTACACTTTGACGATTCTACAGTCGGAAAATCGACGGTTTCATTTGTTTCATAGAGCTTTCTCTTTATGGTATTGTTTTTGTTGGAATTGGGTACTGGAGCGATAGCAATCATGATGAGGATTCTGCGGGATTATGGCGACCATTGGATCTAAAACTCGTTACAATGCGGATCTAAGGGCCATTATTATTTTTATATTGATCATTTTTAAAGAAACGTTCGCATTTGAGCTGCCCTTTGGCTAAGTTAGGCGGACGTTCGCCTTCTGAGTAGGGGTATCGGGTTCGATTCCGGGCGGGAACACAGGTTCTCCAAGAAAAAAATGAGTTTTTGGTTATCTTTGTGAATATTTCCGGCACCCACACCACAAGTCTTCGAACTTAGTGCGGGGCTGTTAGTGTGAAAGCTATTTAGCGTTTATGTTTATTTCTAGTGCGATATCCTCGCAATAGAATGCAATACAGTTTACACAAAAAAAATAAACGAAATATATAATAATTAAAATATTCATGTTCGTATACAGTTTATTAAATAAACCACCTGTGCTTGCGTCTATGATGATGATGAAGGAAAATCATTATAAAAACTAGTACATTAATGGACTCACCAGACTAAACAATCTACGTGCAAAATTTCATACAAATCATTTTGACCGATTTGATATGTAGATACGACTGACATGCGACGTTTCACTACTAAACATCAAGCAGCGCTTTTATTAATAACACTTGGCAGTGGACAGTAAAATATAATCATTTAAACATAATCTGCAACTGCGGTTACGTTCATAAACATATTAACAACTTTACTCCGCAAAACCGAAACCAATATTTGTATCATTAAAATGCCGTAAAACCCCCACAAGCACATTTATATCTAAATAATGACCTTTAAATACATTTTCAGGTTTTAGGGAGCGTATCCCTTGCACAAGCGGAAATCCTGTATAGCCAGCTCGCTGCCCTGGCGTGGGTAATTAAAAATAATGATTAGATGCCTCGCAACTTTAATTACGGCTATCAGCAGCAAATATTCTTTTAAATTCCAGCAATTTATTCGTGTTACCTTTTATTGCGAAGCTCGTAAAAGTTACAAAATATTGTTTTCGTCGCTTTTGTATTGTTTTGGAGCTACGCTTACGTTATTACGTGAATGACAAAGGGGAATAATGCTCTGTGTAATACGAGGCTGTTTTCTTTTGTACCCAGTAACATGGTACAGTGATATTTTGCAGATAATAATGTGCTTTGTATAAAATACGAAGGGAGACGAAAAAAATTGTACAGAAACATGATTTAATTTTAATGTAGGCTTGCGGCAACACGAAATATTCTAATGGGGGCGATTTGAAGGAAGAGGTAAAAGTAAATTCAGTAATATAATATCTGAGAAAAAAAGACTAAAATTGGCACTATCATTGAATTTACAATAGAATATAATAAAATAATCTTTATTGCACATCAAAAAAAATATTATTAACAACAGAAAAACAATAGCAGTACAATCGGCGGCCTTATCGCTAAGCAGCGATCTCTTCCAGGCAACCTTAGAATGGAGAGGATAAAAAAGTTTAATAAAAAGTGATCGGTGGTGGCTATGATCGTTATAGATGCATTCTTTTAAACATACATATAATTAATGATGTAATTAAATAAATCATATACAATTTAAATTAACTCGGAGTACGTAGTGGTAATCCGAATAGTTTAGATACTTAAATATAAATGATGTTAAAAATGTACTAAACCAAATATAATTACATTTATCGTTTTCATTACCAAATAACAAAATAACCAAGTGAGCCGGTGTACATCGGTCTACATCGGCGAAATCAGTGTACTTACATGCATAAAGTTATACGTGTAAATTAAAAAATACCCACCGAATTGAAGTCAGTTAATAGATCCCATTTAAAAGAGAAAGTTATTTTTCAAAGGAAGATCGCTCCTCAAAAATTATACTTAGTACTTTAAAATAAGTACTATTCTTTTGAAAATTAAAACTATAGTGAGTATTACACACAATTTATCCTATATCCTATAACATTATAAATCTGAAAGTTTGTGTGTAAGTATGTTTGTTCCCTCTTCACGCTTTAACGGCTGAACGTATTTGGATGAAATTTGGAATGTAGATAGCCTAATTCTATGTGTTAATCCTAGGTGGATTAACACATAGGCTTTTCTAACTTGATAAAAGCGGGCGAAGCCGCGGGTCACGGCTAGTGTTATATTCGATGCCCAAACCGCTCGCCTCTGCGTTTCGCGCATCTGACTCATCCTGATGAAGGACAACATTATGTCCGAAACTAGTCGACAACTAATTAAGAGGCCTGCGGAGGTTGATTTGCCCATACAATCGTAATACCGAAATTATTTATAATTCAAGCATATTACCACCATACTGTGCTGTTATTCAGATTAAAAACATATTATTCTAGGTTCCTGGATAGTTTTTATTCCAAAATAATTACCTAAAACTAAATATAAACCAATTGATTTTTACACATTATTACGACATAAATGTCGCATTTTTAACTTATTCGTTTTGTATTCAAAACTAACACATTTCTTTTGTCATTACAACAGGAACATAGATTATCATTTCAAGGTACTATTAATGCAAAAAACAATGGCTAAACATTACATTTTCATTTATAATTTTTGGTATTACGGCACCTATCATAATCTGTTCGGTCGGTAGTGCTATCGCATCAAGCATGGGCACAGTTTGCCAGTTAAACAGAGACAGCCTATAGACTCGTTCAAAGCCACCCCGGCCTCTTAAGTCAAAATTTTTTACGCGTTTTAAGCCGTATATAACATAAATTAAGTACTATTAAATTAAAATAAAGCAAAATTATCAAGATGACCGACATAACATGATGTAACACAACACAACTGATGCCGGTATACCCTAAAGATCGACCCAAAACTATTCAGGGATCACTGAATCTCTAGGTAATGCTCCCGGATGAACGAGCAACGCAAAGCTCAACAAAGGGTCCTGACCACCTTGAACCTAGCTTAATACTGATACAGCGACCGAACAAAAGCTAACTTCGAATAGGGAATACGTATTTTTTTATTCAATTGGATCATTGCCGCATGGTAGCTAGTCTCTCGGTTTTTTATCGGATACATTTCGGAGAGTGTGTCAAGGAACTGCACGATCTAGTGCCTCCATCCCGTACTATCATCGGACAAGCAGACAAACTGCTAAGCGACACCGCTATATGGTAGACATTTCACAAATGTGCACGAAGCGTTTTGCTTCCATATTCATTGTGCGAACTGTAAAGGAATGGAACTCCTTGCCTGAATCGGTGTTTCCTGATGAGTACAATACAATACAATACAATTACTCTTTATTGATACCTTAAAAGAATTGGTACAAAAAAAAAATACAATTTTACATGAAAGGCTACAATGGGCAGTCTTATCGCTTAAAGCAATCTCTTCCAGACAACCTTTGCCTTTTTAATACAATGTGGGAGTCTTCAAGCCGCGAGTGAATAGGTATCGCGAGGGAAGCTTGCTCCATCATCGACAACATCGTCGCTTACCATCAGTTGAGATTGGGGTCAAAAGTTTGCCTATTTTTAATAAAAAAAGAGATTGTTTATGTAAATAAGTTGGCGGAAAAAAACAGAACATTACATTTTATATCAAAACAAATATTTGAAAACGCCACTAAGTTTGAGCAGTTTTATACACGGCCATTTTAACGTATTTTCAGAGACGTATTCAACCAATCATGGCTGCCGTAAAAGAAAGTTGACCAAGCATTGACATCATAAATGTGTGAGCTGACGTCACGAGTCTAGCCAATAGCGTGCGTTTTACTATTTTCTCAAGCATTTTTACTTTAATTCGATAAAATACCTAATTAAAATTATAATAATGATATCGGTGTATATGTGTGTGTGTGTGTATATGTATATAAAGTTTTAATAAAATAATACTCCGAGTCTGCGTTTCTCGATAATTACATTCTGGAAGTCCTTAAATCTCGAGTGAACAGGTATCTTCTAGGCAATCGTGCTTTATCTTCGACAACATCGTCACTTTCCATTAGGTGATATAGTGATCAAATATTTACCTATATAGAATTAAAAATAAAAAATATAATAAAGCCAATGGCAATTTACTACCTACAAATATAAAGGGACACTAGATACATACCTCCGGTGCGCTCGAAGCGTTTCGCTTCTACGTTTATTATGCGTACTGCGAAGAAGTGGAACTTATTACCCGCATCTTTGTTCCCCGAACGGTATAATCTGGGAGCCTTCAAGTCAAAAGTGAATAGGTATCTTCTAGGCAAGCATGCTTCATCTTCGGCCGCATCTTCACTTTCCATCAGGTGAGATAGTGGTCAAATACTTGCCTATCAAGCATATAAAAAGTTTTTATATTTAATAGAATGTTGACATAATAATCTTTTAGTGTTCTATCGTCTGTTTAGCATGCTGTGTACACAAATTGTAGGATTGCAAAATCGATTTCTTTGTATTACCACTGTTGTTGTTATTGTTCATTTCTGGTATCTATATTGTGTGCCTAATAAAAAAAAGATACATAAACAATTAAGACCACTCACCGTAAGTTTCTCCGTACTGCTCCCACAAATCCCTTAGCATTTGGTCTTCCTCTTCGCTAAATTCCTTTGGTATCTTCTCTCTTGCTCGCTCCTTATTGCCTCTTTTAGTCGGGGCACGGAATATGAGTCCCAGTTCTTTAAGTTTCTTTATAACCGAGCGCCGGGTGCGCGTCTGATCTATTAGGTTTTCCAGTATCCAGTCTATAACATCTGTTGGGAAACGGATTTGCATTTTTATGACGATTTTTCGGCGTGTCTTGGTAGTAAATAGTCGTGTAGGAAATGTATAATCCGGAGTCTTTAAGTTACAAGTGAACAGGTCACACAGAGTGCCTAGAAACTTCTTCTAGGCAAACATGCTAAATCGTCACTTACCATCAGGTCAGATAGTAGTGAAATTTTTGTATATCACGAATAAAAAATCACATTAGTATTGTATATCCGAAAGTTTGTGTGTAAGTATGTTTGTTTTTTCTTTACACTGTAACGGCTGAACGGATTTGGAAAAAATTTAAAATGCACATAGTTTATATATCTAGGCTTAAGGGGCCTGCGGAGGTTGATTTGCCCATACAATCGTAATACCGAAATTATTTATAATTCAAGCATATTACCACCATACTGTGCTGTTATTCAGATTAAAAACGTATTAATCTAGGTTCCTGGATAGTTTTTATTCCAAAATAATTACCTTAAACGAAATATAAAGCAATTGATTTTCACACATCATTACATCTTTTGCATCTTTAACTTATTCGTTTTGTATTAAAAACGAACACATTTTTTTTTTCGTTACAACAGGAACATAGATAATTTATCATTATTAGTGCAAAAAACAATGGCTAAACATTACATTTTCATTCATAATTTTTGGTATTACGGCACCTATCATAATTTGTTCGGTCGGTAGTGCTATCGCATCAAGCATGGGCAAAGTTTACCAGTTAAACAGAGACAGCCTATACATCGTTTCACAGACTCCCCGGCCTCTTAACACATTGGCTGCTTTTTAAATTGATAAAAAAGCTTGTAAAATATAAATTATTGATGTAGTATGGTTTTCTGGTTGTACGGTTAGTCTATAAACTTTGCCTTGCGGCATTGGTGGCATTCATAGATAATTAATTATGAAGATGAATTAGGATCAAAATAAGCTCATTTATAAACACACACTTTCTTATTTACTAGCTGTGTCCCGCAGCGCTCCACGCGATAATCAAGATAAGAAGTATCCAGGCTTTGTGTTATCGCAGGGTCTAGACTTTCTACAAATCCTGCTAGCCTTTACAGAGAGAGATACCTAGTTACGTTTTATTAATACAAGAACGGATAAATTTGTCGCTTGAAGCGTAGTCTCGGATAGCTCAGCGGTTAGAGCGGTAAAGTATGACAGCAATGAAAAAATAATAATATGAAAAATGTTTATATTGCAGCGGTTAGTGGTTAAACTTTACAAACAATTTAAGTAATTCGTTTATGCACAAGAGAAGAGTTAATAAGATATACCTCGTCACAAAAGCACTCGCACACATTTTTTTATTACTATTAATATGAATATCTCAGGAGCATCGTAAGATGGTTTAAACTGTCACGCGTTATAATGAACATAAAACACTCCAATTCCTAGTATAGAGTGTCATCCAAGTTGACACGTCATTATTGGAAACGGGAGCTTTTCTTTTTTTAATTCCCTCATAATTGCGGAGCAGTTGAAATCCCCAGGCCTTCAACTTTTGGGAAGAAATGATGAGTGTTACGTTTCAATAATAATTACGTATAGAGTTGTGGTAACTTGGTTGTTTTTTTTGAGATATTTTTTTTAGTTTTCCGGATTTTTGTATTAGGATACAGTTTTGTAAAACTGTGATAATAACACTACAATACAATAACTCTTTACTGACACCAAAAGTTAAATACAAGAGAAACTTATAAAGATAGGTACAATGGGCTGTCTTATCGCTAAGAGCGATCTCTTCCACACAACCTTTAGATGGAAATATAAACGATACTAATGACTTATACGTTTAAAACGACGATACTGTATGCATATGGTTTATGTTTTGATGAATATAAGTTAATTTCCTAATAAGCCAATTATAATTTTGCATTATTGTAACAAATAGGTATAATTCGATAATCATTATGCATTAAAGGTGACAATTAAACGGTCTTTTGGTTAGTTTTTCATTAATATAAAATGTTTTGGAAATACATAGCAAAACTCATGGTCAAAATGGCGTTTATTTAGTGTCTATAAAGTATTTCCCAATTGTATCCGGCCGAAATATTAAGGGTTCACCTCTAATAACGTCAATTACGACCAGACATTAGACAAGGGGAATAGATAAAGTTGCTTAATTATTAAGAGCAATTATTATTCTTGGTCGCAATTCCTGACAGCGATTTATATAGCCTATTATTTGTTTAAGGTACTGAGGATATATTTTATTTATGTCTAGGTTCCGAAACGCCTAAATAACAAATGTTTCTTCAAAGGAATACTGGAATCAATGTGGTCCTGAAATTTACATATCAAAAGACCAGCTAGCTTTGGAATATTAAGAGTATATTTTATTTAGATTTGTTTCTAGAAACACCCCGAGGTTTCACTCGCGTTAAACAGTAAAGTATTATATATATAAAATAGCTGGAAAAACACTGTAAAATATAATAACTAACCTAAAATTTTATCAATATATCTTACCAACCTAAAGTCGTTCGTCCATACAATTATTGTAAGTAGATTAAACTTTAATGGCCACATAAATCCGATGAAAATCCTCGGAAAAACATTAACAAATTTTAATAAATATTTTTCGTGTGGACTACAAAGTGCCTTTTCCATAACATCTAGATTCGAGGTAAATCGGTTTAGGTAAAAGCAATTTGAAAAAGCACAGATTTGCGAACATGACACAAATAAAATATTATTGATATAAATTGAGGACTGTAATAGTACTGTTTTATGAAATCAGAACAACGTTAGATTTAATGATATACAATCAGTCTTTAAAATAAAGATATTTTGCTAAGAGTATGGCGTATTCAAACCTTTTGTCAGATTTTCAACAAAGACATCAATTTCGCACCGTTGCATTGTGTTTGCTATCCAGGATTAGGCTCAGTCAATATTCAGACTCTCACTTTTACTGGTGTTATTTTTTACCTATTCCTCTTCCCTTCCTTATAAAACCCGGGTGATATAATGTAGCGCACTTAATACGTTGAAGAGTAAATTAAAACTGCAGGGGTAACTGCGGGTGGCATCGTTACGTACGCTAAAGGACACGTTATGCAGATTAACTTCTTGAAATTCTAAACGCATGTTCGCGAGGGAGGTAATAACCATGCACTCGAAACACTCAAATGTACGATGTTCTTTAGAAGAAATACCGCTGGGAATTGTTATTTAGTAGTCGAATTAGTGATGAGATAGATTGTTGCTTTCAAGTTGTAATCATTTAAAATAAATGTAACAGTCTAGACGAGGATAAAATGTACGTGCTTGACATTTAAGAAACATTGTACCACAAAATAATATGACAAATTTTATTCGATTTTGAGATAAGTTATTCAATTTCGATGATAAAACTTGAATAGAATATGACCAAGACCGTGTGAAATACTAATAAGACAATAGTTACAAGACTGCATTTGAAATACACGAGTGTATGTTTCCCGTAGCTTCTTTGAATTTGATAGTATTAGTAAGAAATGCTAAAATTATTATGTCATTGAGTTTTGACCAAATAGCCAAAATTTCTACTAAGATCCATCACTTTAAACGCGACTCTATATTACTAATAATTAGTGTGGTAATGGGTGTGATTGGGTCTGTATGTTTGTTTGAGTCATTTTTGCAACGGTATACCATATTTAGAGTTTACATTTCGTAAGTAGATAGTCTAGAACTTATTGGTTAAGATGTATTGTAGACTACATTGATACATGCTACGTTATATGACATATTTTACTATAAATGTAATATGTAATTCCGACGTATTCTAGTTACTGACCTTGGTTTGTCTGTGGGTTAGTTTGATTTTCCATATACAAGTTACGAAGCTCCTCTTCTTGTTCTTCTGCCCATGCTCCCTTTCCAAGTTTGTCTCTAAGGAAGAATTATACATTTATTTTATCAAAAGAATAATCAGCCGTTTTTTTCCTAATAATGCAAGCGTTTAAAATGGTGAAAGCAAACGGATTACATTGTATAATATTAATATGTCACACTGGTTTGAAACTCAATATTTTGTCTGCAATGATTTGTAGTACTAAAACTAAAGCCTTAACTGATTACTTAATTATGAATATTCTTAAGCCGCAAGGCATACAACGGAAAAGTGTACTATGAAAACAATTTGACGACCCAGTTGGCGCAGGGGTCTCGGCGCCGTGGATTCTGGGTTTGATTCTCGGTAGGAGCACAAATTTCCTTACCAAGGGACATTTGTGCTTATTTTTCTGGTGATGATTGTAAATGTTTCCGGCACCCACGTTATAAGTCTTTGTACTTACTGTGGGGCTGTGAGTATGAACGTTTTTAGAAAAAAAGATAGGTAATTTTTTTTTGCCTTCTTATGGTTTTGCTTACTTTGACGAGTGACAATTTAAATTATCTAGAGCAAAATTTAATTTATTTTTTAGCAGTTAAAGGGATTGATTATTATATGAAAATTAAAATCCTGATGAAGAACAACAAATTTGTCCGAAACTAGTCGACTACAAAGTAAGTCGACATTTTCTACGTGTTTCAAGCCGTATACAACATAAATTATTGGATTGATTATTCTTAGTTTATTGTAATTATTGACTGATTAAGGTCGAATAATGGTGTTAATTGACTTACTTGCTATCTGTATAGAGATCGTAACCATGCTCGATGTCAATGGCGTCTTTTGAGTTCGTCCAGAACAGCAGTTCTATGAAAACTTTCGGATTCTTCGCCGCCACCTCACTGAACTTTCTAAACACGTAGAGCCCAAATTTTTCAATTTCCTGTTTAATATATAAAAACAATTAGATACTTTTCGATAGTTTTACAAGGGATCTTTAGTGACTTGAACTGCCCGTTGGTTTAGTAAGGTTCGCCTTCTAAGCAGAGGTATCGGGTTCGATTGCCGGTGAGACTACAATTATTCTCCCCAAGGACAATTTGTGTTTCTGGTTCTGGTTGTGATTGTGTGTGTGATGTGTATGTTTCAGGCACCCATGACATAAGTCATCGAACTAATATAGCGTGAGGCTGTTGAGTGTAAAAGCGTTTATGTTTATTATGTTTTTATTTTAATTTTAAAATTCCTCATATAATCTTAACCTTGATCCAATGATAAAACATTATCGAAACGATAAAATTTCGACAAAATCAAAAAATATCGATTCTACTATTTTGTTCAAAAGATAATGATTTTCATTTTGATACCAAAAACTTTTTTATACAAACGAAACATTATATAAAAATCAAGAAAAGTTCTTCAGCATCTTTTCGCAAATTGCGTACGCAAGCGAAATCAAGTCGATACGTATCTTTAATCTACAAAACGACGCCTTGGTGTACAAACAGCGAAAAAAACGTTTCTATTACGTATAGATAGAAATCAAATTTTGCGCAAGGTTAGTTTAGATTCCCGATACATTCGGAGGGCATCTAAAACACCCCAAACGTCGCAAGGCGATAAAATCTACCCCCGGTTACCCATCTATACGCTACGCAACGTATGAGTAGGGTATAAAAACGTACGTTTCGGTGACACGTGCAGTATATAGGGAATATAGGGAAAAAAATGTTATGAGAACTTACTGAATTTACGTAACTATCACGATGTTTACTGATGTGAAAAATGATATGTTTTTACTGAGAACATATTTTTGGTAAGCATTCGCTTGGAGGATATGAGGTACACTTTATCTATCCAGGTAGCACCTGTTTATAGTTTCAATCTCCATTACTTACCGCGATAACTTTTAAATATGGTTTATGTTTCTCGATACTAGGGACTGAAATTTCCTCTAGATTAAATACATAACATAAACGCTTTAACACTCTACTCTAAAATCGATGACTTGTGTCGTGGGTGCCGGAAACATTCACCTCACATACACAATCACAACCAGAACCAGAAACACAAATATATCTTGGGGAGGTAACTTTTGTTACCGCCGGGAATAGAACCCCACTGCTCATAAAACGAACTTGACCCGACTAAGCCACCTGGCAGTTCCTAAATAATTATATCCTTTTTTATGCTGGATAAGCAACATTTGACCGCAATCTGAACTGATAGAAAGCTATATTGCAATCGAAGATACATGCTTACCCATAAAAGATAGGAATCTTCTAAGTAAGCATACTCTAGACTCTATGCATTCACTCATGACATGAAGATTTTCAGATTATACCGTACAGGGAACAAAGAAGCAAGCGAGGAGTTCAACTCCTTTGCTTACGGATGATAGAACTAGATGCGGTTCACGAACCGCATCATCACAACATCAGTCGCGATTCAAGTGTTTGCTTTATCTTGGATGAAAAAAAGGTTTGAAACAAATCTGATTTCTAACATACTATAATGGCACATTGTTAAAGTTTTCGATTATCCTCCATAATGGTAAAGCTTCTGTAATATAGCATTTATAAACGTTGCGGCGTCCAAACCACTGTTTGCTTAGGCCTCGGCACGCTTGAACGGCCATCGCTACTTATCATTGTCCATTGACGTGTCAACACTGGTCAATCTTTATGTCGCTTCGGTAAATTCGTCAATGTACTATGACATATATTACGATTTACGAGGATGTGGAATTTCAGTCAGGTTGCTTTCAGGTATGAATGCATTACCGATATTTTTGTTGCTTTTTCATCATGCTATTGGTACGTGGTCAAATGGAACATAAGACTTGATATACATACTTCATGATTTATACCCATTCAGTAAAGCCCTAGTAGATTGTTACTAATGGTCTGATTAGTTCATAAATCTATTGTAACTCTCACAAATGGATAGAAATCATGTGAACAAAACCACCGTTGATTACGTTCCGGAGCGACACTGATTAAGAGAATAATTTGTTTACACCACTCAGCGCGTAGGTAAATAAATCAACATACGTGAGCATATCAATAATAACGTCATCAATACAGATTTAATTATGGATAAATAACAAATTAGATTTTGACAAAGATGTCACTGTCTAGTGCAACTTTGAATATGACTATGTGACACAGCATGAGAATCGGTATTTATTTGTTGGCGATCAGGAAGGTACAATTTCTTACGAAGTTTTCATCTATGTTATCATATGAAAATTTGGAATTTTATTTTATTTTATTTATTAATTGTAGGGAAACTTACAGCTAGTTACAAAATATAGATACACTGATACGTCATGAAAGCAAATTAAAAATTTCCACTTATAAACATAATTATGTTAAATATAACTAAAAAATAAAAAAAACACGTAGACGTTAATATATACAATATCGCTTAAGTGACAAGAAATAAAATAATAAATACAACATTCATCATAAAGTTACAACATCATCATAAGGTTAAATAGTAAAAATATTAAACATTGAAGAATGCACTACTCAGCAGCCTTTTAATTTGACCGCTAGATGTGTTGTACAGGTCAAAATCGTATTCCGCCAAAAGCTCGTTGAAGGACCTCACCACTCTTATTAGGTAAGAATTTTGTCTATAATTAGTATTAGCTCCTGGCACGTACAGGGTGCATGGTCGCCTAGACGAAACGTGTGCTTGCAGCCCGATACACTCCAAAAGTTCTGGACAATCGACCGAATGTATACATATCACAGTTATCAAATTTATTGATAAATAAATCAACGTATGTTACTGAGCATATACATTTCACTATTATATTTTATTATAGTCTAAGACGTGAACAGCTCTCGATTAGCACCTGTTCATAATGTTCAACGCATAAAGTCGAGATAATAAAGGCAATATCAGCAAAACATTTGCAAGCTTGAGTCTTTAAGAATATTTTCAGCAATATGTTAAGGACACTAGTAACAATATTGTATAAGATTCAACCTTTACCTTAAAAACTGGTACTGGGTTTTGCATCAGTTTCTGGATAACGAGAAAGAAAGACGCCTGAAACATCATAGTAGGCCGCTTGCAGTCCCAAGCGACTCTGTGTAGCATTTTGACGAGGCAGTGGTTGGTGTGCGGGAGGTTATTTTCATATTTCTCTAGCAGAGACACGCAAGCGCTCACTACTTTTGGGTGGGCAAACCTGAGAGAACAAAAAACACTTTTAAACTTAGAGCTCCACACTAAGTTTGAAAAGCTTGTACAGTCGACTGGAAACAATTACATTCAGAAGCACATTTCAGAACGGTTAAAAATTAATGGCACATATATATTAAATATCAACCACATAGGACATCATTCCAACCATTCAGACCAACGTCTTTTGTGGTACGGCTATTGTAAATTTAGTTTTGTGTTTTTTTTTTTCAAATAAATTTTAAAATAATATATTGTTTATCTTCTCTGCTAATTCTATGGTGTCAAGTGTCAATTGGCGTTGGCGTGCATATTACAAGACGCGGCGCGTCGATGCTTTTCTTTGCGGGGTTAAACTACCCCGCAAAGAAAAGCAATTTGTTGTTGTTGGGTGAAAAAGGTGAAAAATGGTTTAAACAATATTCCAGGTCTAGTGTGTTTACCAGCTACGATCACATCGTCACTTACCATCCGGTGAGATAGTGGTCAAACACTAGCCTGTCACAAATAAAAAAAAAATAATTACAGATTGTATAGAATACATCAATTGAATTATTACATAACAAAGTCGTAGAACGAAATGAGCTAAGGGTAAGAACCAGAATCAGGATCTGAGAGGTTTCTGGTACTCTATATATCTTTTTATTATATATCTGGTATATATATATATTTATGATTTTGCTTTTATATATATATATATATATATATATATATATATATAAAAGCAAAATCACAAATTAGTTCAGAGTCGGTGTTCCAGCTAGTCACTACTAGATACACCTAGCTAACTAATAGGTAGGTTACCTAGAGTTCATAGATTAGTTAGTTTCTATAAAAAAAAATATCTAACTTAAAATAAAGTAACTGGATGACCGAGCTTTGGTCGGTTTTGTTTTTTGGTAAATGACGTTTTCTAAAAATGTAACCTAGCTCTAGATCGATTTATCGCTCCCGAAACCCCCTGCATAATAAAATTTGATGAAAATCGTTGGAGACGTTTCCCAGATTCATTAAATATATATATACGTATATACAAGAATTGCTCGTTTAAGGGTATTAGATATATATATTTAAAATGAAAGCTAAACTTTGGATCTCTGATAGGCTAGATTTTAATCATTATTTCACCTGATGGTAAGTGCTAACGTAAATATCTTTTCATGTAAGCAATACAAAGTACATTCATAATATTAATTACTAGCCGTGTCCTTCGGTTTCGCTCGCTATTATTAAGTTAAAAAGTAGCCTATGTGTTAATCCTAGGTATAAGGTATGTACATTCCAAATTTCATCCAAATCCGTTCATCATTTAAAGCATGAAGAGGGAACAAACATACTTTCACACTTACACACATACTTTCGGATTTATAACATTAGTAGGATGTGTGACTAGTATATGTGACATAGAAAGAAATTTAAAGGCGACATTATAAAGGCACAAACTAAGACAAGGAAAACTATGTGTAGGAATAAAGCGGGAGCCTAAAACTTGGCTTAGATGCGCTTCACTTTAGGAAATGTACTTCTCTCAACATGTAAACGTAAAACCCCTGAGATTTCCCCATTACATTCCCATGCACATTGCATTTATTTTTACATTTTTTTATGCAATTGAATGAAGATCAATGCAAGTTTTTCTTTAGTTTTGTAAAACTTACTTTTGTTATACACACATTTGACCAATATCATTTGATAGAAACCCCATATAGCTGTGGTTATTTGCGTAGTACCGAAAGTTATCGGGGAACGCTTCAGGATCTAAACCACGACTTTTAATATGACTTAGGTATACATACTCATCAAATCGAACTAAAATAAAACCTTTCCTTTTTTTAGTTTTGGTTCAACAGCCTCCTAGTCACTCTCAATTAAAGTCAAGTAAAAGAGTCAAAGTCATACCCTAGTACATTTTATAGAACTTCTATTTTAGTTTCGGAGTGAAAATGAAAATTACGTTTTTCAACTTTATATGATTTGCCTACACTCATGTACGTTTATCTATTAATGGCGAATACACACACGTATCCTACTAATATTATAAATCCGAAAGTTTGTGTGTAAGTGTGTAAGTATGTTTGTTCCCTCTTCACGCTTTAACGGCTGAACGGATTTGGTGGAAATTTGGAATGTACATAGATTATACCTAGGATTAACACATAGGCTACTTTTTATTTTGATAATAGCGGGCGAAGCCGCGGGGCACGGCTAGTATAACATAAATAAAAAAAAAGAAAACTATTTTCAAAAATCTATCAGAGCGCCGGCGACGCGTGGTCAAAGGGCTGGCACTTATTTGGCTCAACGTTCGATTACGCCATAACTTCATTTTCGTGGCAAAACTGTGTTGCCATATACGATATCCAATGTGAAATTTACGTTTTACGGAGCCAACAAAAAACATAACGTAATAACCAGATCGCCTTTCTGCGCCCGAAAGCCAAGTCTGAATAAAATTATACTTTTAATTAGGCATGCAAATCGTTTGTTTGCCCCAACTTTGTACAACTCCACGCATAATAAGATAACAAAATTAAATTATCCCATTAAATTGTTTCCACTCCCACAAAGATTTTGCCTTTAGCAAAGAGAATGAACATAATAAGCAATCACGCAGGATAAAAGGATTTTCTTCCTCGATGGATGCCGCTCACCTTTGTGCGAAGTCTTGGAAATCGAAGTCGGATTCAACTACTGATGTTGTTCTTTCCTCTTCTTCTTCATCTAAAAAACATATTATAGTTAAACATTCACTATTTTCTCTATGAATTTTGAATTGCCCGTTGGCTAAGTTGGGCGAGTGTACGCCTTCTAAGCAGGGGTATCGGGTTCAATTCCCGGCGGGAACACAAGTTTTATCCTCTAGGAAAACTTGTGTTTCTGGTTCTGGTTGTGATTGTCTGTGTGACGTGAATGTTTCCGGCACCCACGACACAAGTCATCGAAATTAGTGTGGGGATGTGAGTGTGAAAACGTTTATTTATTATTATTATAATTTTACTATACACTAGCCATGTGTTGGAAATTCCATGAAACTTTCAGCCTCTAAAAATGAAAAGCGGATATTTTGATAGCGGTAGCGGTTTTTATGCACCCTATGGTTCATTTTAAGCCTTTTGGGGAACGAATTTTCAAAAATCCTTACCTAGAGCTCACATGCATCTTACTTAAACACGTTGCAAATCTGTTGCTAAGGTAATAGGTTGTCTTTTTTTGATGAGTGACGAATTGCATTAACAAAAGAGTGTAGTAAGCTAGTATTTTGTTATTCAACAGCATTATGAAATCATACATCAAGTTAAAATTCTGACCATAAAAAGGAGCCAGGATTTTTTCCGAGGTGTGTCTCTGACCGCTGTCACAATCCAAGTCAACAATGTGTTTATGAAATTCAAACCGGAAATTAAAAAAAAAAATACGGAAAGCCTTTTTAACTTAGGATGAAGAAGCCTTTATTCGGTGTTTAACGCCTTTGATACACTGGCTTATTAAATACTAGCCATGCCCCGCGGCTTCGCCCGCTATTATAAAGTAAAAAAGTAGCCTATGTGTTAACCCTAGGTATTTCATTAACATTCCAAATTTCATCTAAATCCGTTCAGCCGTTAAAGCGAGAAGAGGGAACAAACATACTTACACGCTTACACACTCACACACAAACTTTCGGATTTATAATATTAGTAGGATAACCCTACTAGTCCCATCTTGCTGATATAATAAAAGCGAAAATTAGGATATTTATTAGCAAGTTTCTTTCTCATCGAAACGGTTGAACGGATTTCAATTTTGTCAGGATGATAATATTAATTATTATTTTTTTACTATGTACTTATTACGGTTGATACATTATTAGGCTTAAGACTTAGCCTTAAAGACTAATAAGTAATTTAAATTTTAACCTAAACTGATAAGTTTCCGATTTACTAAGTCTAGTACAATTTTACATTTATGTATGTGTATTGTAAATTTTTATGTATATTATATTTCTGTATGATAATATTATTAGGTGAAAACTCTGGCGATGGTAAATAATGTCAAGCTCGCCTACAAAAGCAAGCGAATACTGTGAGAGCGGCCATTTGCTCGGTGGCGTTCGACATGAAAACATATTCAGGGTTCTGTCATAGTAGGTAGTACTAATTTTACTATTAAAGTACTTGTGATAGGACACGTGAGTAATTTTTCTTGTTATGATTTGTGAGTAATTTTGTTTAATAATTGTGTTGTCTGTTTGTTTTGTTGTGGTTACTTCTTTTCCGATTGTTGCAAATGTTGTTAAAAGTTAAATAAATTTAGGTTACTTGATTGTGTTTTTTTTTACACTCGATCCACTCTGGTTAATTAGAATATTATATATTTATGTTTGGTATATTTGTAGTATGTTATGCTATGTATATATGTAGGTATATTTTTAAATCATAAATAATAGTTAAAAGTCCTTGTACTGCACTACCACGAATTTTCCTGCACCTTTTCAGATGAATGGCAGAAAATGCTTTATGAGCATATTAAGTCCTTCCCATGTACAGATATATTGTGCAAAAGAAAAAATAAATAAGTAGACTAGTAGTAAAGAGAAGCGTGAGTGTGAAAGCGTAAAAAAAAATCGTACGAATGTGTCCATGTCCAATAACACTTTTATTACTGGCTCTAATTAACACTTAAAACACGCAGAATAATTTATTGTTCGTAATGTAGTAACACAAAACTGATAGTTATGGCTAGTAGATACATTTAATTATAAAAACTGAGACAAGCTTGCAAGTATATTTTGCATATATCTTTGTTTATCCTTACACGTACCTAAGGCTATAGTAGATTTTGTGTGCACATTTATAGGGCGGCATGACAAAAGGGGACCTTATTACCTACTAAGCTTCTTCTGTCCGTCAGTCTGTCCTAATATTTAAAGAGATATGGCAATATTTTCAACCTGAAATATTTACAGAATAACAGAAACTAAGTATATAAATCTAGCAATAAGAGTCAATAAACATTAATGAATGTTATTTTGGGCCCATATATATCGAGCGTAGTAGAACTAAATAAGTAGATATAGAATATCTATATGTGTCTTTACGTGAGAAAACGTGTACGCCTGTCTGTCACAGGTGTTAATATAATCGCATACCTTCTTCATCGTCGTAATCCTCGTTTTCCTGCG
The DNA here is from genome assembly GCA_948107665.1 of Lomographa bimaculata. Lineage (NCBI taxonomy): Eukaryota > Metazoa > Arthropoda > Insecta > Lepidoptera > Geometridae > Lomographa > Lomographa bimaculata. The sequence goes on from OX403592.1 coordinate 8,282,375, forward strand.
TTTCATCCTCCTCGTTCAAAACTTCTGCAAAATCAATACGTACATTTAAACTCGACAGTTTGGGAGCTCGTCTATCAAACGTAATTACGCAACAAAATGTTAAGTTGAACGCTACAACACGAAACAAATTGGTTAAAAGCCCCAAATAACGCAGTTTAATGTATGTCGTATTACTGTACTATGTTAAATGTATTACAATTTCATTGTTGATTAATGTTTTTTTCGCACGAATACGCATTAATGAGAGTTGAGACCTAAGTAATTAATTACTAGCTAAGGTTTGCTCAACCTCGTTTAGCAAACCTAAAAATAATTTAATTAAAATTGAATATTTATATTGTATTACGGAATTTGTGTGAAGGTTGGTATATGATGTAAAATAGATTTTTAAATTTTATATAATCCCAAGCAGCAATCAAGCGGTTCAAGAGCTGCATTTTAGTTCGTGATTACACTTAAATAGTCAATTAAGGATTATAAGAAGGTGTTATAAGCGCTTATAAAGCGCTTATAAACCCTAAAAGGGCCCACTTTATACAGCTTTATGAAGGCAATATGTGTATCGTTTTTTTACCGAATTCACAAAAAAGGAACTCAATAATAAGGAAGGTACTCAATTCGACTGTATTTTTCTAAATTTGTTACCTCTAAACTTCTTTCCACGTAAACCGATTTTGATGATTTTTTTTCTTTTTCCATTGGTCCCATTTAAATTTGATCAAGATGTGGTCAGTAGTTTTTGAGTCATCGTCAATAATGCGTTTTTAATACATTTAGTCTGATCAAGGTTCCGAAGATAAAGCAATGAAGTCGGAGTTTTTAAGCTTTGCTTGCGTTTAATTATTTGTAAAACATTCGGCTAATATGCAAGGCTAAAACTAAGTACAGACTTGTTTCTGTCATATGACACTATAAGGCATGATTTGCTGATAAAAAATACTCTTGAATTACAATCAGAGATAAATTGAGTTCGAGGATTTAGTATTAAAAAGTTTGTAAATACTTTTGAAATCCGCACAGCTATGCATTTATCATGTTATCTCTATCTAAACTCTTATTATATGGAACAAATGAGATGCTGTCATAATTTGTTATTCTGTCTTACAAGTAATATATTTTTGCGAATAAGTAGCTAATTACGACAATATTTTATCGCTGTTCTAAGGGCCATGCTTAGAGAAATGCATGGCTATTAATCCTGACTTTTTTCACTTGCAAAGACTAAACTCGTAAAATCGACTAAAATACAGCACTTTTTCACAAATCGAGCTTCAACAAAATAATATTAATTTATATGATTTAAATAAACGATTGATTGATTGTTTCTTTATCAGCGTGCTTATCCATACTCGCTATTTCACTCACCATTATCCTCGATACCCAAGTCTGCATTATAAACTGTCTCAAGCATACTAAGTTCCTCTTCTTGCGGAATGTCGGTTGTTCCGAATATACCATCTTCCGGCCACACTTCTCTGAACAAATCGAAAAGATAAATCAAAATCAGACTCAACCGTTTTATCTCCACACAGCCCTCCAAAGGACTAACAGGGCTTTTTTGCAAGGCAAGCGACGTTGCAATCCCATCCTTTGGCAACGGCGTTTTTTCCTATAAGTCGCATAGCGATATTTTTATTTATTTTTTTTATTTGTGACAGGCTAGTGTTTGACTACTATCTCACCTGATGGTAAGTGACGATGTGATCGAAGCTGGTAAACACACTAGACCTGGAATACGCATACGAAATATGATTATATTATTGAAAGGTATGTATTTAATGATCGTTTTAATTTTGCAGCAAGCAAAAAATCTAAACGGTCATCTTTTATAATAATAGATTCTCTTTCTCTGAGACATAAAATAATTCATCTCAATCGATATTTTTATCTGTTTAGATAGATAGATATATTCTTTATTGAACACCTTAAAATAACAAACAACACAAATAGGAATGACAGTAAAAAAATATATAAGTGTAACGATAGGCGGTATTATCGCTGAGAGCGATCTCTTCCAGACAACCTTTGGATGGAGAGGAATAACGCTATATATTAGGACGTCGTTCTACGTTCATAAAAGATTAGATAGAAGAACAGTGATTAAAAACAGAGGATATATAAATAATAAATTTACTTACACGTAAACAGATACTATATAATTATAAAATACTAAATATTTTTAAATATACAATACATACATATACATATAATAAAATTTAGAACTATGCCAAAAATGTTATGCACTTTTTTTATGTAATATGATTTATCTTTTGTAGAGCTGATAAGCACTAATTTGATATTGCTGTTTATAATTTTCAACCTTTGAAAAAGGAGGTTCTTAATTCGAATGTATGTTTTGTTTTGTATGTATATTACGCGATATCTCCGCCAATTATGAAACGATTCTGATGATTTTTTTTTGTTTGGTAGTATACTATACTTCAGATGTGGTCCCATATAAATTTTATCAAAATTGGTCCAGCCGAAACCGAAATATAAGCGATGAAGTCAGTTTTTTTAAGCTTTGCTTGCGTTTCAATTATCTTGATTCAAGTTTGTGATTTCAATTTGCAAAATACGACTTTACAGATTCCGTAATGTAATTCCTTGTATCATGTAGTTATTTCACAGATAAAATTTCGATATTTGATCTGTGAGTTACTTAATCCGTTGGCACGGGGCCACCTCACCGGAGGTATGAATAAAGTGAGATCTTTTCCGTAGTTCAAATATTTAAATTCAATTTCAAAGCTCTGGTACTTGTCTAGTAGCTGCTTAGTTTACTACCAACACTGTATCATAGATTATTTATGAAGCCCGTGCTCGTAACAAAGTAACGATAAACCTTGGCTGTTCAAATGGAAGTTTCATGTTTCAATTTAGAACTTTATGACATTGAATCGTGATATATTTTAAAAGAAATTCGCGTAACAAGTTACTCGATTTAATAATTCAAAAGTTGACTAACCTCGCAGCCCTGAACATTCCCACGGCGGCTTCGAACTTGTGATCTCTCATAAACTTTTGAATACTCTTCATGCACGCCTCCCTGTGAAAAAATACCTCATTACAACCAAAGAAATTGAAAACATATTTATTTTATCAAAAAACGCAGCCTGCGTTCGCGTGCTGAAACACAGGAAAAGGTGATTGTATTATTGTTCTATCGGATCCAATATTCATCAATCACAAGGTAGGTAAGTAGTACCGATAAGTAAGAATTCCGAAGAATCTATTAAAAAAATTGATAGATTCCACTTTCCAATTATAAGTTCTCTAAAAGTACTTATATTATAAATAAGTGTGTCAATTTGTAAGTGTGTAAGTATGTTTGTTTTCTCTTCACGCTGTAACGGCTAAACGGACTTGGGTGAAATTTAGAATAAACATAGCTTATACTAAGGATTCAAACAAAGGCTACTTTTTAACTTAATAACGAGGGCGAAGCCGCGAAGAGCACTAGTATTTTATAAGTAGAAGGATAGCGTTTGACCACTGCCTCGGAAATTGGTATTAATAATTTGATCGAAGGTGATAAGCCAGCTAGGGCAGGCCTGTAATACAATGCAAAACAGGCTCTTTGAGAGACACTAAATTAAACTATGACTTTTCTACTGGTAGAGCGGTAGCTAGTCGGACGAGTGATTAAATTACATTCTTCCACCAAGACCACCGAAAACAAATGTGAAAATAACAATGATCAAATGTGTTACATATCAAATAAATATTAATAAATGTAATCAGGTTCGAGCAATCTGAAAAGCGGCCATTATGACATTCTTTCTGTGACGGCCATGATTAATCCTGGTTGCCGTAAAGGATAGTTCACTATTCATTGACATCAAAAATGTGTACCTATTTGACTCCCCATTATTATATATACATATATATATATTATATTCCATATTATCGACGTAGACTTTAACTTTGAATTTAATTTCAATCGTTTATTTTGTTTACAATTAATTGACAAACTGGAAGTTTCGAATTGTGGTTCAACCAAACGTTAATAACAAAACACAATAACCAACGCATGATGGTTACGCCGTAACTCAAGTGCTAAAGCCCTCTACCCACTGGTAGAGGGCTTTAGCACTTGAGTTACCTATAGGCTCGATGTCTTGTAGGTAACTTGGTTCTTTGCTGTATATAGTTTTAGTTTAGTTTTAAGAAATATAGGCAATTGGCCATTGGTAGATCGCAGAATAATTAAAAACCAAACGTTTTAAAGATATTAAATAAAAAAACACTGGTAATAAAAAAATACTTTCACTGAGTAATAATTGATGGGCCGAGTGACTTTAATTTATAAGCCTATTCGGTCTACAAATTAATGTTATTAGTGTAAGCTCAGTCACCTATTTCAGGGCTTAAATTAGTGGGGATTCGTCTAGACATCTAATCTGAGATTAACGTATAAGAAGAAAGATAATATTATGTATTTTGATGAAAGAGCTTATTCATGAATAGTAATGTTTGTTAAAGTAATTTGTACTCGTTGGTGGAAGCTATAATTGTCAGATGGTTCTGATTTCAAACCAGTTCGTTGACTATTTGTTTCCTCATGCGGGCTTGTATACCTTTTAATTTTCTTTTAATTTTGGCTTCTCAATTTTGTGCATTTAGCCAGTGTCAAGTAATAATATATTTCAAGTGTTTTTAAATTAAAATTCGTAATAACAAGTCACAGTCAAAGTCAAGAAACGAGAAAAATAATATATATAATTAAATATAAATTTTTAATAAAAATATTTAAATAATAATAATAATAAATTAAATATTTGAGTCAAGATCCAGTCATAGTCAAGTCATGCCCTAAAGTGGTAGAAACTTTACTAAAACTTCTATTGGAGTTTTGGAGCGAAGGCGAAAATCACGTTTTACAACTTTGTATGACCTGCCTACACTTATGGACGTTTACTAAGTATTGAGGGTTAGTTATCACCATTATTACACAGTAACACTCGAAGAATCACAGGTTTTAGAAAATTATACAAAATCAACAACGACATTTTTTCACTTTCGCGGCAAAACTCTCATACCTTATCTTTGCCAAAGAGGATCAGGATTTGACAATTTCACCCCGCGTCACATTATAATAACTTTTGGTTTCTTTATACAGTAAGAAATCAAATGAATTTGTATTGTTTTAAACTCCATTCGATATATTGGTGTTATTTTGTTGTATTATATTTTGGTGTTATTATTTTTGTTTTATTATAATGTGACATTATTATTATTTGAATTGGAACTTAATATTTGTGTACCTATTTAATTTGTTTATTTTTATGTTTTCTTCAGAAAATGTTGTAATATGTATGGGTCTAAACCTGAAATAAATAATTTTAATAAAAAAAATATCATCGTCTAAAAATAAACAAAACGACGAAGCGGCATGTGCGCCGTCTGCGTCGCTACCTAACACAACGAAGTATCGACAGCAAAGATTAATCTGACAATGATTATTTTTTTATTTTTCCGCCTTTTGTTTTCCTTTAACACAAGCTGGAGACTTTTATAAAGCGGGTTTTGAGCTGTTATCAAGATACAATGGGCCTCACTGAGTGACATTTATAATGCAATATGATGATGTCATAAGTCATTCGCATTTTAAATAATGTTTTCAAAAATAGAACAATTTATTGCTGTTGTTGTATTTGAACTACCGGGGGAGCAAAGAAAAATTTTTTTTTATCGGTTATTGTTAAAAACAAAAACGTTTTTTACACACTTAGTTTGATGACTTATTTATTTATTTATTCTTTATTATTATATTTATTTCATAAAATAGTAAGCTTACAGCGATTGCCAAATTGCTTACACGACTTGTGTCGTGGGTGCCGGAAATACGTACATTATACCCACAATCACAACCAGAACCACAAATTTTCCTTAGGGAGATAACTTGTGTACGGGAATCGAATGCGACCTGCTTAAAAGGCAAGCGCGCCGAACTAAGCCAACGGGCAATCCAAATAATTAAATAATTTAGATAATTAATGGTACATAATTACATTTTAATTGTTTCTACATTCAAATAATAGTTGCAGGTAGAATGTAGAAATATTATATCAGCATTATTTTAAAACTGTAATGATTTTATATTAAACATAAATAAATAAAAAAAAATTGGGTTAATGTGTCACGTTGTAAATATAATTATTATTATCAGAAAATCAAGTTATAAAATTACTTAAAAAATAGGAAATGTTTTTGTTAGGAATTATCATAAATTTTTCAAAATTATAATAGGACTGCTCGTAATATGATGTATACCAAATAACCCACAACTATCGACTTCTGAAGAACATGTTACATAAATCCACGATAAAGCCCGTTAAAACTGGCACGATACCAAAAAAGCATTTTATACGCCACCGATGACGGTAGGCCAACGCAAAAATGCGATTGATAAAGAATAGTTAAACTAGGTCACGTAAAAAATATCTAAAAAGTATTACCCTGAAAATATGCGGCCATAAAATTCAGCCAAGGTAATATTGAAAGTTAGACTTTACGTCTACGATATTATATAGTCACTTTGCATGTACGTTTTCGATCTAAGATATATGTGTTATGATGAGGTTAAGAAATGGTTATTGAATAAAAGGTTTGGAATGTATATTCTAGATAAGTAACTAGGTATAAATTATTATTATTATTACCGTGGGCTGTAACGTCACAGGAAGAACGTAACTTGGTGTACTTATGTATTTTCGGTGACAGTACAATGATATAGTACTATGAAGCTGGTGTGATGATGGAGACGGATGATATGGCCATATCCCACTGATATAATAAATCCGAAAGTTTGTGTGTAAGTGTATAAGTATGTTTGTTCCCTTTTCACGCTTTAATGGCTGAACGGATTTCGATGAAATTTGGAGTGTCGATAGATTATACCTAAGATTAACACATCGGATACTTTTAACTTGATAATAGCGGGTGGAGCCGCGGGGCAAGGCTAGTTATTATACAACAAGAAGTTGGAAATAGTTTGCAAGTATCCGAAACAATCCTAATGGAACTTAAAGTACGTTTGATACTAATATAAATGAGACTTAGTATAGCGCAAATCAGTTTTCATATCTTTTCGAAACTGACCACAAACCAGCTCTAACGGGAATCTAAATGCAGTTTTCAGCAAATTGAGGGTTGCCAACTGGGAGCGATTTCACTCATTCCTCAAAGTTGCAAATTTTCCGATAAACCTTCAAAAATTCCACCTGAAAAAGTCCCGACCCAGCCTTCGTTGACCTACACAATCAGTTCCGGTTCGTCATGTATCGCAAGTAAAGCAAAAACTCACGAAAATGGAGCACGAAATACTTCGATGCAACGCCGAAATATTTCACAACAGATGATACATACTTTAGCACACTGAAAAGAGAGAATGATTTTGCTGATATTTTCGAACAAAACAGACGGAGTTTCCATATATTAAACTCTGTGGGCAATTTTAAATTGTTGCTTTGTAGAAGATTTTTTTCTAGGAAAATGATTATTACAAAAAAAACAACAACAACAAACAAACGCTTTCACACTCACAGCCCCACACTAAGTTCAAAGACTTGTATCGTGGGTGCCGGAAACATTAACATTACACCCAGAACCAGAAGCACAAATATCCCTTGGGAAGGAATTTGTGCTCCTGCCGGGAATCGAACCCAGGACCCACGGCGCAGAGGGCGGACACCTGTCCACTGCGCCAACTGGGTCGTCATTACAGGTATTACAATATGCGCGACAGAACTGTTAAAGACATATTAATACAAGTTTATATTTAGGCGAACGACTTGCGTTTCTTGCACCTACTGGGTATCATTTTGAGAGTCCAGTAGAAGTAAAAAATGTCTTGCTAGCATGTAGTATGAACTATTGCAAATTATTATATATATAAATATTTCATACTATCTGTGCCCATGTTTTACCCGCGTAAGTCCCGCGGGAATGCCCGAATAAAAGTAACCAATGTGTATGTTTAGTATCCAGGGTGTCAGCTAACTCCATACCAAATTAATTCAAAATTTGAGCGGAAATGTAACAAATATACAAACACTTACAAACTTTCGCCTTAATAATATAAGTGAGATTGTCGCAGGCTAGCTTGATACCATATAGGCCCAGGTGGCGGATAGGGAAACGCTCGTTTTGAACATAGAACAACACCAGAAACTCCGTCAGCCAACGAGGCCGTAGAAATCCTTGCGATGCCGGCTAAAACGTTACCAGAATAATTATTTGGCATATGACATAACATATTTTCAAGGGAGAAGTGCTCTCATATTTCTACCTAATTAACTATTTGACTACAAATACGAGTGAGTATAAACTCATTTTACTCACTTCTGCTGGTCGATAGGCACGTCTGAAGCGGCATCGAATGGCGGCGGATGGTCGTCTACTCCGAAAGACAACACGGCTGCTAGTTGGGCCCGCACTTCGTCCCACGGGGTAATCTCGACTGCAGCGGCTGGCTTCGGCTTGGACACATGCCGCTTTTGTTCTGTATTTGGGAAACTTGTTATTATGGGTTCATTAGAATTTTATATTAAGAATAGCAAAAAGGAAACCAGGACATGACATGCAGCAAAATTATTAGTGAGGCGTACCCAGGCGCTCATCTTGTTATTTTGGTAGACCATTTCCTATTGTTCGAACTATACGAGTAGTAGTACCATAGTAGAAACAGAGAAGTATGTCAACTCGAGGCCCGCAGGAGATTCAAATGCCTAGCCAAATACGAAGATAATATGAAGATAACAAACTTCCCTGTTTTATACTATGGTAGTACATTCAATTTATAATGAAGTAGAAAATCTATCGTCAAGCCTAACGTGTAACGGCAGCTATAGATGAGAGCCAATCTCAATTAACATGATAGATTAGTAGAGATAAAGATCTAGACATCGACTACCATTTGAGTCACAAACATTAGCAGAGCCGGCGCAGTCACTTGCACTAATCCAGTAAGTGCGAAGCTCTAATCGCCATCAATGGCTTAAGATAAAAACTGTTCTCTGCTTGTTTAAGTTTAAAGTGCAGCTTCGAAAGTACAAACTAAGTTGGACATTGCAAGGAGACTAAGGAGGGTTTACAACGTTTGCACGTTCGTTTTAAGCATCCCATGATCTATGTTCTGTTTTTGAAAACGTGAGATAATTACACTATAATCCGCGTCGATAAAGAAAGACTGACATTGTATTTCACTCCCACAAGCAATGAACGACCCAGTGAGAGTGAAACACCATGTCATATGTCGTCAATCCTAGTCACTTTCTTTCTTCTTCTTCAAGTGCCCATTGGCTTGGTTAGGTGAGCGTTTGCCTTCTAAGCAGGGGTATTCGGTTCGATTTCCGGCGGGAACACCAGTTTTCTCACCAAGGAAAATTTGTGTTTCTGGTTCTGTTTGTGATTGTGTGTGTGTGATGAATTTTTCCGGCACCCACGACACAAGTTATTGAACTTAGTGTGGTGTTGTGAGTGTGAAAGCGTTTATGTTTTTTCTTCATTAACACGAGTTATAATCTGAATGTTTATGCGTTTGAGAATATTTTTGAAACGATGTAACTCAAGGACTTCTGAGATACCTCTTTTTAAAAATTCTCGGTCTGCTTGACGGATTTCAAAGAAATTTAAGTATGCACATCCTGTGATAACTGTGAAACAAGTGATACCTCGTTGGTACGCAGCCCCGTTCCGATAGGTAGTTAACTCGACCGGGGCATATATTTTTTAATAAGAAAAAAGAACATGACATGTAAGCTGCACTAGGCCCTAAAAGATGCAGCATATTTTCTCTGTTTTTAAAATAACTAATTTTGTAGTTTTTCATCTCTACTATATCTATTGGTGGTAGGACTTTCTGGCCAAGTCCACCTGGGGCAGTACTACACCATTGCCAGACATTCAACCGCCAAGCAGTACTGTGCAAACATTAATGTGTTTGTTTCCAGGGACATTTTTTTTACAAGTCTTAAGAGATTTAATATACAAGTCAACTAATATATCAGGTTGAAGAGCACAGTGCTTGGCCGCGCTGGACCTATATAAGTTAAAAAAACTTACCTTCAGGCAAACGACTTGCTTGTTTCATCTCTCAAATATATATATATATAAAAAATAAAAACCAAAAGTACTTTCTTTTACTTCTTACTTCAAACAAAGGGTAACCACGCATTGATGAGAAAGAAAGTGGTAAACATTGTAGAGTCGTATATTTTGGTACATTTTGTGTATTGAGAACTATTACGTTTCTAGAATCTGTGGTTGGTACTTATAGTTAGTGCTTTAGAAACAAGTTATTAAACTAATATTAATCGCTCGGTCGGTACTCAAACTTTAAGTACTACATGAAATATTTTCCGTCGAGCTTTTATAGTTGGTAAAACTTTGGCACTCAATTTAGTGAGTAAATAATAAAGTGCGTTGGCCAATCAAAAACTAATGTCAAGTAATTTATTGCTCCCAAAAGCGTATCTAGGCCAAAGGAATCAAGATAACTGAATAACTGTACCAACTTACTTTTGGACTTGGCTTTCTTGCGAACTTTCTTTTGTACGACGAGCCCCGTCTTCTTACAATAGTGCTCCAACATTTTCAAGAATAGGTGAACCGTTTCGACTAAATCGACCAAATAGGACCTAAAAGAGATATTTTATTACAAAAAAATTACTTTGCAGATAATTTTCCACTGAATACAATTAGTTTAACTAAAACACGCCTCGAAAAAACCCAGCATTGAATATATCAGTGAATAACCTAACATAGGTGTGTATATAGTATAATTTCTTTGAAGGAACTGTTGAGCCTTTTTAACTGACTTCATCAGAGGAATTCCTTTCAAATTAGCTTAAGGAGACTTCAAATTCACTGAGACTACAAATTCTCATTATTTTTTGTTCCTTTGAAGGAACGAGTGGAATTTTTGGCTGTGCAGTACCTATAAAGGAACTAAAGGCACTACCAACTTGAGAACAAACATATGTCTTGTATGGCGAGTGCTGAATCGAAATTCAACGAAAAATGGGTTAATTATTCATGGACTAGTTTCTGTCACAGATCATATTCAGAAAGTAGATAGATAGATATATTCTTTATTGAACACCTTAAAATAACAAAGAACACAAAAGAATGCAGCAAATCCATTTCGCGCTATAGTGAATTATTAGTTTGCCAACTCATTTAATTATTACACATAAAGCTCAAAAAATATGTGTTCGAGCAATGTTTAATTTGAAACCAAGAGATAGCTGCAAGCCCTGTTTTACTAAATACCGCATTCTGACTCTTCCATAAATGCATATTCTGGAGGTTGCAATTTTCGTCAAAACAAATCCTACACAGTTCCCTCGACTAGCAGACACAGTTACTCGTAATAGAAGAGACAATAATAGACTCCGATTACATCGGTCTCATTATTTAGTCTGTTTTGTATGGCTCCTCTTAAATACAACAAGATACCTAACAGTTTAAAAGATTTACTCGTAGGTCTACTTAAAAAGAAATCGAGAAGTTTATTGACAGAAAAATGCTACTATTATAACAATGATTTTCTGACTGATTCATTATGACATTAATTTTATTTAGTTTTGTTTTGACTAATGTATCTAACGCTCATATATGTATCTGTAACAAAAATAAAGTACTGTACTACTATTATTACTATTTCATTACATCAATAATAAAATATCAGTATTATTTTTTTGATAATATTGTTATTATCTAATTCAGTACTATTTAAATTTATGACACGCGAATATCGATTTAATATTGATAGGTTATTTGTTTTATTTCTTTTCATTTTTATATAATTATTCATAATTTCATATGTTTTGGTACAAAATCTCATCCTATTGCGGATATATAATATATATTTTATTGTCAATGACCAGTTGAGGCAAAATTAAATTTGTATGCCTTTTCAGACTGAGTCATGTACGCCACAATCTAATTGTTACCAACCTGCATTTTTTTCATCTTTAAATGTGAATGTAAACGCATGTTTTCACTAATTAAATTATTTTATCTTTACACAAAGGTACATACAACATTATTCTTAAGTGTAATTAAACGCACATTGAATAATAGTGTAGTGGAGAGACATGATAATGCATGCATGAAACATGAACAGCTCACTCAGCGATAAGTTATTGTCATGATATAAGCATTGTACTTATATTTTGCGAAAAAGGCTAAAGGTGATAAAGATCTTTAATAAAACAGTGGTGGATTCGCTCTCACGCTCAGGGTTGCGAGTTTATTTCAAGGTTACAATCACCTTGGTTACAATTTACAATGTAACATGTTCATTTCGGTGTTTACTAGATAAATTGAAAATAATACTTTTGTAACGCATATTTTCTCTGTCTAGCTTAATGACATTAAAATGAAAACGTGTGCTAAGCATTCGAAATGTATTTATAAAATATCTCAAAACCATATAAAATGTCTTAACTTCAAAACCATTAAATTCTGCTAACAATAATAAAATCCATTACTGTCAAAGCCTTACATAAGTATTAATAAGTACAAATAATTAACAAGTGCAAACACTGCCTACTTACCGCGGCATCTTTGAATCGTCGTAATTAAGGAATGTGCTGAGAATAAACTCTCTGTACTCCAAAACGTAAAATATATTGCTTTTCAGCACTTTTGCCGAATCTTTCACGGTAGGATCTGTGCTTTTGTCCATTGCAAGCAATGTATTGAGTAGTTCCTTATATGCCCTGAGTGCTAGATGCAACCTCCTAACCCATGGGCCAAACTTCTTCTTTTCAACTTGCAGCGTGTCGAAATATTTCTCCATTTGTTGTTGGACGTAATGAAACATAGGCACAGACATAGTCTCACTGAAATATATTAATGTGTTATAATCATATGCTGATCCACATATAGCTTATATATCTAACATTGAAAAGATCTTCCAAATGAGAACAGAACGCTAAAGATAAAAAATGAAAGAAAAAAGATGTAAAAATTCGATTCTGTAAATCGAATTTTTACATATTTCACATTCAAACGTTTGACTTTGATATAGTTCAGTTTTAGATTAAACAATTTATAACAGCAGTGATATTGTTTTGTCGGTTTGTTCGAGCAACAATCGAAGATCACAACGGATCGAAGTAATTATATGTATAAAGATTTTTCATGGGCCGGAGAGTGGAGAAATATATTAAACTGCTGATACCGGCGATTTTCGTTATTAGTGCTCCCCTATACTACCAAAGGAAGCTTCCCTTAAAATCTCACGTCTCTATCACTTATGGTTCAGGCTGCTCGTTGATTGTAAGTCAGTCAGTGAGTAAAACAATTTGATAATTAAACGCAAGCAAAGCTTAAAAAACCGACTTCACCGCTTTATCTTCGGAACCTTGATCAGATTTAATGTATTAAACACGCATTATTAACTATATCTCATAAACTAGAGATCAGATCTTGATCAAATTTCAATGAGACCACATAAAAAGCACCAGCTTTCAAATAAAAAAATGGCATGAAAATCGGCTCACAACGAAAGAAGTTATGATGTAACTTTTGAAGTCGGTTAAACGAGAACATCGTCAAAGTAGTCCACAAAATAGGCATTATTGACGATATTTCAAGAACTACTGATCAGAACTTGATCAAATTTAAATGGGACCAATTACAAAGCAACATCTTTCAAACAAAAATAAAATTGAGAGAAGTTATGAGGTAACAAAAAAATTAAAAAAAATACAGCCGACTTGAGTACCTCATTTTTTGGGAAGTCGGTAATAAAATGGCGGACTGAATATTTTTTTTGTATGTTTGTTACGGGATTACTCGAAGACGGCCGGACCGATTTGGAAAATTCTCTTTTATTTCAAGTTGGTCCCATATATAAATTGTCAAGATCTGATCAAGGGTTCCGAAGATAAGGTGAAGTCGGTTTTTTGAAGCTTTACTTATTAAACCTTGATAAACATGGTCGATGTTACGGGCCTGTGTACCTATTATAAATACGAAAGTAAATCTGTTTGTTACTCTTTCACGGCTAAGCCGAGAGAGCCGTCCACTACTGGACGACTCTAGGTAAAATTTGACTCGGATACAGATCAAATTATGGAAAAGGTTATTGGGAACTTCTTCTGTTCCAACATTTTACACATGAAAGCAGGCGAAACCGCGCGGCAGAGCATATATAAAAACAAAAGACCTGTGAGTACTGAAAAGGGTCTGCCTGTGTCAGGTATTTCATAACCGTCAATATCAATAACGTGGGTCTAACGAAATATTCCTGAACGCAAAGTATACCATATATTTTTGTGACTTCAAGATTGAATACCGTCTGGGTCTGCTCCGCAATACCTACATTATAGAATGGGTTTGAAATAGCAGACTGTAAGGAAACGAGTACCAATAAAAGCTTCGACGATTGAATTAGAATGCTACCGCGAAAGATGCTGTTTCTTCAACACACGAGACAAGTTTTAACTTTTACATAACTTAACACATGATATGAGAACCTAGCACGTAAGATATTGGTCTAATGCTTGTAGAAAGCCTTTAATTGGACTTTACAAATGGGAATATATGGAAATATCACCCAATATATATGACGCACTTAGCTGTGATTCGTGGCTTTGCCCGCATTAATTGTTATGATGAATAAGTATAAAAAAAATATGTCATTCTCAATTGAGTGACTATATTTTTTTTATGATTTAATCGATTGTCAAACATTAATTTTTATTCATTTAAACACAACATTTTGTAACAAAATAAATATTTGAAAATACGATATGTTTGAGAAAATTTAAACACGGTCTTTGACGTTATTTCTGTGACGTCGACGGTCTTATCATGGCTTAAAAGAAAGTTGACCAATCATTGACATCAAACATCTGGACACTGGGGCGTCACGAATCAGTCTAGCCAATACCGTGCATTTTTCCATTTAGAATTTCTCATGATTATTTATTAAAATTCCTAATTAATAATTTAACTCTATAGATATAAAGATGAAATATATATATATATATATATATATATATATATGACGGAGTCTGCAACATATCGGATGTTATATCCGGTGGCAGATTCGATGGCCCTCCACGTCCGTCATCCATGATAAAGGTGGCAACGAAATAACACTAATTTAATACAACGGCGTTTTAATGATTTGCGGTAGTTAAAATAACAATTTACTTAGGGATCGGATAAATAATACTGGATTTCTTTGAGAGCCAATGAGTTTGCCCGTGTGCACACCGTTCCGCAGCTGTCTCCACAGAGAAGTGAACATAGACCAAATCAAACAATTCAAAGAGAAGCTTGCCACACACCGCCATGACACTGACAACCTCATTCGGTGCTACCCGCTCTAAATAGAAATCGACTGAATGATAAAAAAGGATTTAAACAATACTAAAATCAGCTTATTTGGTCTCGCGCCGTTACGGCCGTCCTGCATCTTCACACGTCCTCGTGTGCATCTTCTTCGCCATCTATAGACAATACATAACCAATTTGTTTATACCTCTTTACTCGGTCATTCTGACCATGACATGAAAGCTTTAAATAGAACTATCAACTTAAAAAAATAGCACAGTTTATTATTAACTGCTACGCAAAGTAATTTGGGCTTTCAGCTTAGTATCTCAACGTGTAAATGGAATCAAACAAAATTCATCCACTCATATTGCCACACAGGCGGTGCATTGCCACACAGGCGGTGCATTGCCACACAGGCGGTGTATTGCTACACAGGCGGTGTATTGCCACACAGGCGGTGTATTGCCACACAGGCGGTGTATTGCCACACAGGCGGTATTTTGCCACACAGGCGGTGTATTGCCACACAGGCGGTGTATTGCCACACAGGCTGTGTATTGCCACACAGGCGGTGTATTGCCACACAGGCGATGTATTGCCACACAGGCGGTATTTTGCCACGAAGGCGTGTGTTGTGCCACCGAGGCGAATATGACCTGCACAAACTGTTGGGTACCACACTAACCTCTACGAATGTGAACAAGAATAATCACGAGACAGGTCAAATTACTTTGCATGTACTCACCAATGCCGTTATTTTGCAGGTTAGAATTACCTAGGCCCACCAGAGTAACAGCATTGTCCTGTCGCTTACCAGGAAATCTACACGCTGTACTTTCCGTAATCAGAGAGCATTCGGCCCCGGAATCGAAACAAAATGAAAACTTCTCACCGGTTTCAGTTGACAGGATCTATGTAGCTGGCTTGAGTGTGCAGACATCAACTCGTCGCTCTATACGACCGTCGCTCGTACGAGTTTCCTTTTTCTGGCAATGCGTCGCGATGTGGCCCTGCTCTCCACAATGGTAGCAGACCACCGGTATTATTTTCTTCTGCTGCACGTTGTTACCGCTATTCTGCTGTACTGAAGTATTAGTTCCTGAAAACTGCGAACGCTGGGTTACTGGTGTCTCACGAATCTTCTTGCTCCGGCATTCGCTTGCTAAATGGCCAACTTTATCACAGTTGTAACAGCGCCTCGAGGGATTCTCAAATTTTGGTTTCTTGGAATCATTAGGAGCGTTTGATTTGTCCTGCGGTCCCCTTTTCGGATATGAAAAGGCCATTAACTCTTGTTGCATTTTCACCCGAGAGTTAATATCAGTAGTAAATGCGAGTCTTTGTAACCGTGGTTCAATCTTGGTGGCGTGAGCTAAAGTTAGAGCTATCGCTATTTGTTCGGTAGACAGATTACGACATTGAGTCATTATTGTGCTTAAAAATCGGCTAGCATATGCCGACAAGCATTCCCCTTCTTTCGGACTTTCATTTAGTAGTCTGTACAATGTAGCAGCTGGCGTTTCAACATAGTCAAACCGGGCAAGAAACAAATCTCTCAGCTGTGGCCACGTAATTCCAGGAAAACTGTGCTGAGAGAGCCATGTGGCTGCCACGCCCTTAAGTGTTTTACTCATAGTGATTATAAGACTGCTGCCCGATAGTTGTCTTTCTTGCATGCACAAATCTACTGTACTGCACCAAGCTCGTGCATCACTGTCGCGAGAGTCGGGATCAAATGCGGGGAGAGATAGTTTAGAGTTGCTCCCGTGTGGTTCTTTAATCGCACGAATTAATTCCATCATCTGTTGTTGTTGCATTTCAAACAATAATTTCCAACGATCACCGCCATTGTTTATAGAATTATAATTAATACTCTGACCTGTATTATGTCCTGTGGGCGTTTCCGGTAATCCCATTTCTGATGACGGAGTCTGCAACATATCGGATGTTATATCCGGTGGCAGATTCGATGGCCCTCCACGTCCGTCATCCATGATAAAGGTGGCAACGAAATAACACTAATTTAATACAACGGCGTTTTAATGATTTGCGGTAGTTAAAATAACAATTTACTTAGGGATCGGATAAATAATACTGGATTTCTTTGAGAGCCAATGAGTTTGCCCGTGTGCACACCGTTCCGCAGCTGTCTCCACAGAGAAGTGAACATAGACCAAATCAAACAATTCAAAGAGAAGCTTGCCACACACCGCCATGACACTGACAACCTCATTCGGTGCTACCCGCTCTAAATAGAAATCGACTGAATGATAAAAAAGGATTTAAACAATACTAAAATCAGCTTATTTGGTCTCGCGCCGTTATATATAATATACTCGTATATACTTAACCTATATTTAAATCTCATGCATATTTCCTATTGTTTTGGGAGGCCTTTCACCAAGATTCACCGAGACAGTGGTTAAGCCATAAGAAGATAAACAAACAAGCACTTAGTTTTTTTTTTGTAAAGTGTGATACCTATTGGACCGAGTCAGGAAATATCTTGTATTGATCAATAATTACGTTGGTACTCGTAAATATAACGATCCCATAGAACGGACGTGCTCATGGCGCTTACGATGCAAAAACCCAAGACACTGGTCAGGTTTGCCAATTAGCTCAGCTTTAACGTACCACTTGTGGAGCTCATATTATTATAACCATATCTTTTCATTAAAGATATATCGTTAGAACTAGAGGAGGCCTAAAAATTTGCGACGTTGAATAAAATAGATTCAACAATATTCGTGGTTTTATTTTTATTTACTAGTTGTGATCCGCGGCTTTGTCCACGTTTACGACAAATCAGGATTCATGATAAGATGCCTATGTGTGCCCGGTCACAAATTATGTCCTTTCCAAATGTCACCCATTCGTTTAGTCGTGAAGAGATAACAAAATGAAATACACTTATTAATACTAAACATTTCAGGTGGTACTGCAGAATACTGCAGATGCTTTAAGCAGGCGTTATGCTCATATGGTGGACGACCAGTTAATCTCCTCTTTTACTTGCGTAGCATAAACAATTTCTGTCTTAAGATTCGTCCCATTGAGTAGAAATTGCTTTGACCAAAGCTGCTCAAGTTGTAATTGAATAGGTATTAAATTACATAACTAAGTAGAAGCCGCTAAACTCGGGCGAAACCTTAGCTAGACTAGATTATAACTTTAACAAGATTAAGGATAGAGGGGTTGGTATTGTTATTAGGTACCAAGGGATGGATTAAATTCTTGTGACGCCTTTTTAACTTTGAACTCAATTTGGCAATCGAAAATAGGTAGGTAATAGGTATTAATGCATATACATCTATAGGTATATAAAATCGAATCTATATTAACAGTATTACTGTTTTATAATCTAGTTGCCGTTATCAGCCCCGGGCATACGTAATGCATCAGGATAACAGTAGACTATCCAATTTCAATATAAAATATTCAAATCCATCGACTGATACAGGCACAAACATTCGTATTTATACTATTAGTTGGTATGATATAACAAATAGTGTTAGTATTGACGGGTAAATAATAAGATTCACTTATGTGTTGCCGTCTGCGTCAAAAGTATCAGTTTCGATTTCCGGCATAAGCACCATTTTTCAAAGAAATCAGTGTAAATATTTTATTGAATGTTTTCGATATAAGCTTTGGACTTAAAGCTACGCTGTGTCGTAACGTTGTCAATCGTTTTCTTTATGTCAAATATTACAAGTGTTTCTCTGTCCTGATGAAGGATTACGAATTTGTCTGTTACATATGTGATAGACGACAATGACAAATTGCTTTCCATTGATGACGATACGGCAGCCGACAGGCGTAGGCAATGACAGTGAAATATCGCCGACCTAGTCCTAGTTTTAGTTACTTACATCTATGGCGCTACGAACTAATGTCGATCTTGGCCTCTGACACAAGATAAAGCAACACGTTTCAGTTCTTCGCTCGTTCTTCAGTTGACAGACCTTGTGAGTTCACGCAGGTCTGCCCTCACAAATTTTTTCAATGATATGTAGGGCAACTGATACCGGTGGAACTCCGTTTTGAACTAAACTCTATGAAGAATTTCATTGCCGTTTTCAATTCAAGATAATCTTCTAAGACCTAGTTGCAACTTTTTAATTACCTGACTAATCCAACTTGGAAGTTATGACCCCTGTTGAACTCCATGAAGAATTTCACTGCCCACAAGTAATAGGACTCGTCGTTTTGTTGAGCCTTCGCCCTCACTAGTACGTCCTTTACGTAGTGCATTAGAGGATTGTAAGAGCTATTCAGGAACTCTATACAAAACTCTTTGAGGAATAATCTGAAATATTACAACTATTTAACGCACAGAGTATGTAATAGTTACTTCGTAAACGTTGTTTCTCATGCATGTATAAGATCAAAATCTCGGGATACACTAAAGCGGTTTCGTAAGAGAAACAGATGAACGAGGTGGTGCCATCTATTTCCTAACGCATCCATTGTAATTACAATGATTAGCAATTAAACCTAATTAGCAACAGAAACAGAGAATGTAAAGACAAAAACCAAATTATTAAGATTTACAAGAATACTATTTATAGAACAAACATATATATGAAACCATTGCAATGTTCAACAAGCTTTATTTATTAAGTCTAAAAACGATAGTTACGATATTTCAAAGCAAAATACATTACAATAAATCATTAGGAAATTGAAGATTCGGCGACACAAATGAGTTCTTTCGTAAATGCCTGAATCGCTTAGGACTTTGGTAGAAGAAATACCCAAACCATATATTACGCGGTTATTGTACCCAGCAAGAAGGAAAAAGGGTTTGCGTGATAACAAGACAAACTGGCAAACATCATCTATGTATTGTTGACTTACCTTCAGTTCGCTCAAAGCGCTTTGCTTCTACGTTTATCATCCGTACTGCGGAGGAGTGGAACACATTGCCCACGTTTTTGTTCCCGGAACTATACGTATAATCTGGGAGACTTCAAGTCAAGAGTGAATAGGTATCTTCTAGGCGAGCATGCTACATCTTTTTTCATCAGGTGAGATAGTGGTCAAATGCCTGCCTATCGAGCATAAAAGAAAATGAACGAAAAATGAGTATCACGTTTTCTTACACCAACCTGGCTGCTAATTATGCAATTACGTGGGGAGTCAACATCTATTGCTTACATAAAATATACCGAGCCGTACATTACATTAAGATCTAGACACATTAAAGGTTAATAAGATTTAGGTCTGTACATGAACAGAATAATAATTAGTAGGCACTATTTTTTGTAAGACCTACTAATCCGAGTTGAACATTAATTGTGTATGCCGGCCTTAATTCTCCCAACTTACCAGTACATCTGAATATTTATGAGCAGCTATCGAGAGTCAGTCATGAAACAATAATGCGGGAGTTATTGTTACTTTTTGTGTTAATTAGGGCTGGTCTAGATTAGTTTCCTAAATATCAGCATCAGCTTACAATTAGTACAGTTAAACATGAATTAACCGAATGGATTTTGATTCATATTTTAACTCAAAGCACACTTGACAATGAGTTCTTCAAAACTAATTGACAATGTAATCATATCAATGCTATCTAGTTACAGGAGTAAAAATATCTCAGGGCAGTGCAATGCCGCGTAGGATTTCAAACAGTTGAAGTTCAATATTCTGGGTGATACTGTACTGTAATAGACAACCATAACGGTTACCATCAATCTCTTAGTTGCATAAAACAATTACTGATGATGGACCAATCATAACCACAAACAAACAAACCCTGTCACAATAACAGCCCGACAATAATATCAAAGACTTGTTTCATGGGAGCCGGAAACATTTACATCACACATACAATCACACCCGAAACCAGAAGCACAAATGTCCCTTGGGATGGAAAATTGTGCTCTTGTCGGGAATCAAACCCAGGACCCACGGCGCAGAGGGCATAGACCAGCCCACTGCGACAATGAGAAAAGAAAATGCTAAATATATTTTTAAAAAATTCACTATTCATTGAATGTCATCCTAAGAAAATCGGACATTAGGAGTATCACAATCAAAAATAATATTCTTTATATATTTTTTAATCATTTTACACAACTTGTGGAAACAAACATACCTGATAGCAAAGGCGGATCTTCTCTCCATCATACCACTTTCCATAGGCCTTCTATTCTTTGGTTTCACGAGTTTAGACTTCTTGGATCCACTGAAGTCTAAATTAGATATTTTGTTCAGCGGCTTGAGGCATATTATTTCGTTATCTGATATGGATTTCATATTTTGGACAACGTAAGTACCCCCGAAGCGAGAATGCCTATAAGTTTTTCAATATCATATTATCATAAAAGCTTTTTCAAGATTATCAATGAGATAAACTACATTTTGTAATAAATCAGTTTTGTATTATAAAAATGTTATATTTTGTCTATGATTTTATTTTTTCAACTAGCTGTGCTCGGCGCGTTAAATAAGTTAAAAAGTAGCTTCTGTGTTATTCCAGAACCTAAACCAAACTATCTACATTCTAAATTTCAATTTCATCAACATCGGTTTATTCGTTTTGGAGATACGTGGTAACAAATATTCAAACTGACAAACTTTCGCATTCATAATATTGGAAGTATTTAACTAGAATCAGATTATTAATTTTAAATTTTTATCAATACTCACAAGTCTCTTTTATTCAGCTACAACTACTAGCGGTGACCCGCGGCTTTATCTACATTTATCTAGTTAAAAAGTAGCCTGTGTTAAACCTTAGTATAAACTTGTTCTAAATTTCATCCAAATCCATTCAATCGTTACAGTGTGAAAAGATAACAAATATACTTACACACAAACTTTCGAATTTATATTACTGCGATAGTATGATCTACCAGCTACCTGATTTAGTTATAATACATTTGTAAAGGTATAGATCTAAAGCATTTGGCTATCTTAGGCTCCATGTCCAAAAACAACAACGCAATGAGTGGAATGGGAGATAAAATGTGTGTTGAGTACAGACCTTGAAGCAGAATACTGTTTAACTTTATTTGTCCTTTGCTTATTTTCAGATAGCCTTATTGTCAGTAATTCTTGCTCATCTCTCAGTTTTTCGTCAACACTCCTTTGTAATGCAGCATCGGCTAAGCTGCTCGGATTCTGTTCCCTCAATAAGTGTGAAATAATTTCAAGTATGTGCATAAAGTACTGCTTTTCATTTTCTGATGACATGTATAGGATTATATCCAGTATTCCTGATTGGTTTAAGCCCCACAGCACCTATAAATTTTGTGTGTTACTGCTAGATGTTACTCAATATTAAGAATATATTATTATATAAAAATCAAATGACATTTGTTAATCTCACCAAAACTCAAGAACGGCTAAACTGATTTGCCTAAATTTGGTTTAGAAATATTTGTAGAAGTCCAAGGAAGGTGAGAAAATATAATATATTCATAAAAATATTTCACAATGGCAACGTTGGGAAGGTCAGCTAGTTAGATAATATAAATAAACACTTTCACACTCACAACCCCACACTAAGGTCTATAACTTGTCATAGATGCTGTAAATATTCACATTTCACACACAATCACAACCAGAACCATAAAACAAATTTTCCTCGGGGAGAAACCTTCTGTTCCCGCTGGGAATATCCCATACCCTTGCTAAGAAGGTGCATCCTACTAAACCAATGGCATTCTACATTGATAATATTAGATTGTGTAAATTAGTACTAAATGGAAGAATAACAATGAAAAAGGCTTTCACACTATATTTGAAGACTTGTATTGTGACTGCTGGAAACATTCACATCACACAATCACCTAGAACTAGAATCACAAAATTCTCGGAATACCCCATACCCCTGCTTAGAAGGTGCACTCTACTAAATCAAAGGGCAGTTCTACATAGATAATATATTGGATTGTGTAAATTAGGACTAAATGGAAGTATAACAATAAAAAACACTTTCACCAATATATTTGAAGACTTGTATTGTGAGTGCTGGAAACATTCACACCTAGAATCAGAAACATACATTTCTCTTAGGGGGAATACTTATGTTCTCGGTGGGAATTGAGCATGATTCCTGCTGCTTAGAAAGCAGACACTGACTCAACTATGTTAAATGATGCATTGAATTGAATAAAGCTGCAAAACTTTCATATACCAACTGTTTAATTTGCATTTGCTTTGCTAAGTTAAAATGTGTGTCATATACTTATTGAAACTTATGAAAGCATCCTAATATCTGAAACAAATAAATTCTTACCTGGTCATGTATACTGGCATCGTTCTCCGGCCGTCTCTCTTTGTCTAAATCAGCCGGCACATGCAGTACATTCCTAATTAGGATAAGTATTCTTTCTATTATAAGTCCTGTGTCTTCATCTCTTTCGGACCAATCCTAAATAAGCAAGTACAATTGAGATAAATAAAATTCCATATTAAGGATCTTACTTTGTTTATTTTTTTTTTTTTTTTTTTTATTTGTGACAGGCTAGTGTTTGACCACTATCTCACCTGATGGTAAGTGACGATGTGATCGAAGCTGGTAAACAAACACACTAGACCTGGAATACGCAGGCTCTCTTGTAAATATATTAAATGTTTTGTTTAAGATGTTATGTTTATGTCTAGGTATGTTAAATGTCAAAAATATAGCTTTTTTTTAATTCAAGATAGGCAAACTTTTAGCCACTATAATTTGAATATATGACAATATTTTGAGCACTACCTGTTAGTAAGTGATGATGTGATCACATTGTAGGCCTAGGATGCGATAAACTTTCAAGGATAGCCAAAACACCATTTAAACTTTGGAGATAGACTTTTCTGGCATAACTGATCCATTGGTGAAGCTGCATTTAATTTCTGTAAGTCTTTAGGTTTTGTGGAATGTTACACTAGCATACCAGTGGTGGCTCTAACGGCTTTTACAGCACACTGAGCTATTATGGGTTCTATGATTTCGTTTTCCTCCATGCATCCCCTACACAGAGGGCTATCTGTGACACCTATTTTGTATAGGTGGTAATTGAGGTTACAGAGACCTGTTATGGTAGAGGGTAGCTAGCCAAGAGATGATGTATAAATGCCTACCACTATGAATTTCAGCACTATGTTACCTTTACCAGAAGCCCAAGTTTGTAATATTCAAACCCACAACCAGGTCTAGTCTATGTCCATTTTGACTACCAACATGATATACGCATAAATACAATATTTTTTGGAAGTTAGTGAAGTTAGTTAGTATGTTACTGTGGAAATCTATTATTTGCAAACTTACAATTTCAAGTACTTTAGCTAACTTTTTAGCGAATACATTCCATGTCTCAACCTTTGTGAAAGCCTCTTCTTTATAGAATTGCAGATGAGATAGTATCTGTAGATAATTGTGACGCGCTGTACGTTCGACTGGCACTTCTTCTCTATATAGAAGTAGCACTGGGTTTGTGAGGTTAACCAGCAACCTAGAACATATAAAATTAAATAATCTTGAAAATTGACGATCGTCAATTAAACACATAGCAAACTAATGATTAATGTCTGTAAGATCCTACCTTAGAGTAACATCAAATAGTTCAACATTTTCCCAGTGATCTATTAACATCGGAAGCAAATCAGTTTGTAACACCTTTGTTTGACCAAAATGTCGTCGGATCTCATGCTCCTCGCCATCACGCCGTAAGTATCTGATCAAATCTTTAACCGTGTTGAGCGTGAACTCATCTATCAAGTATTTACCAGACTTTTTGTCGAAAGTTCCCAGAGCATTGCAAGTTGCAGAAAGTTCGGCGGATAGAAGGGAACTCATGATAATAAACGGTAAACAATACTATAGAATAGCGTGGACACTTTTACGTATTAGTATGGTAGCATAATAATAATAACTGCCTATAATTATTGTTCAATTACAATATAAATTTACGAAATTAAACATTTGTTTTGATTTCACAGGCATTTGACAATTGCAAGTGACGTTGACAGCAAAAAGCCCGCGAAAAGATTATTCCGTTCAGAAACTTTAATGGCGAAGTTGTATTGACAGAAATTTTGTTTTTAAATTGGCTTCGCACTACGCGTGCATTTGATCAAGTACAGTAAACTTTTTTAGTAAACACAAGTGAAATAAAGGGTCTTATCATTCACGCTTCAAGTGTAACAAGTAAACTTCGTACTGCTCAGTCATCAATCTACCCATATATGATTTCGGGAACGTGTTCGTTTGTTATTAAGTACCTTATTAAAACATATATTAATTACAAGCCGTACCCCGCGGCTTCGCCCGCCATTATCATGTCAAAAAGTACCTTTGTATACTTATATGTTGGTGACGCGAGAAAAAACGCTGGCGTGTAAATAGCCATTTACGAATTAATACTTTTAATGATAACGGTAGATTAAATTTGGGTTAATCCTAGCTATAAGCTATGTATATTCCTAATTTCATCCAAATCCGTTCAGCCGTTAAATCGTGAATAGGGAACAAATTTACTTGCATACTTACACACAAACTTTCGGATTTATGATATTAGTAGGATTTGTTATAAGTAGAATGGTGAATCATTATCTCGTTCTTTAGAAAGAGATTGGTTTAATTAATCAATCAGTTTAAATACTCGAAAGGCGCAATGAGTTTTGTCATAATAGAAGTGATCAAACTTAACCTATGATAACTTCCACCTTTTAAGTTCTGTGGTTGCTCCCGCACATTATCTGCACGTAATAGTATTCTGTGCTCTGCAGTAAAATCCCCACAAAAGCAGACTTTTATCTCCAGCAGCCTAATTCTGTAAGTCAGCTTCATGGATGAGCGTCAAGCCCATAGACAAATCTCAGCTGTTTTAGCCCACAGACTAAATAGCAATAAAACAGACCCCCTGTTATCTATCTCTGTTGCAAACGGTTTCAATACGAAATTGTTGAAACGGTTTCAAGACAAAACTCCTAAGAAATAAGGTAAATTTTTGCTTAATTTAAATGGAAACCGCGTGCAACAACGATACGTAGTAGGGGGGCAGCTGTTTTAGTTCACAGACAAAATAACAATAAAAACCACCAAAGTATTACGTTTTATTTCACTCTACTTGTGGAATCGAGTTCCTAAAGTAATTGTAGAACTCTTGGAAATAAATAGCTTTAAATAAATAAGAACCGACTGAATTTATTAAAAATAACCAATAATTTAAAAAACATTGAATTTTATCTTACTTCTCTTCAGCGATACGAAAATAATAAACTTAAAACAATTTTAGTTTCTCATGACTACTCATGGCTAATATATATTGCTTTATAGTTTAGCTAATATCTCGGGACATAATCGCGTTAAAAAACTATGTGTTCGAATCGCGAAAGTTTAAAAATTACAATCTATTGTTTTATTGTTCTCAAAAATTAAGAGAAAATAGTGATTACATTATTTACCTTTGAAAATGAATAAATTAAAAAAAAACGAATGATTAAATATTATAAACTAAATACAAGGGCTGCATTTATTTGACATCAGCGAATTGTCTCATATCTTAAACTGTCAACATAGTACTGAACATGGAAAAGAATATATTCTACTCGAAGTACTGAATATGATATGCTCTGTATATCTGTTATCACAGAGCATGGGATTGGAACTCGCTCGCGTTTCTACTAGACCTAGCGCATTAGCTGTTAATATGTTATAACTATTGTTAATCAAATCAATTGGTAAATTTCCCAATTCGCGAGCGTAGTGCTCACGAAAATATCGATAAATATACATGAAACGTAACTCATAGACAATTTCGCCACAATTGACAGCGTGAGAAAATTTCATGCTCTGTGGTTTATGTATTGTATTCTCTTTGTTTCATTGTTTTGTTTCGGTCGTTGAATCGGCTTGGTTTTTGACGCTATTACGTCATTGTTGACAGTTTTAATGTCATGTTTGACAGATGGTATGTCACTTTTGACAGTTTTTTGACATTTAATGACGCCCATCCATGATACAGAATACGGCAGCCGGTCGGTAGGGGGTTTTAGGCTCTGAAGTCTAGCATCTGACAGCTGGTCATTGTTAATGAGCCTTTCGCGCTCTTCTTCCTAGCTTATTCCTGCTAGCGCAGGTACCCACCTACGCGGAATCGCAAGAAGTCCTGCCACATGTTTTGTTGTTTGACTCTTATCTTTCCGGCCTAGTTAGTAGTCCGCGAGTGATACCCGTTTTATTTCTCTACTACATTGGGGTATTTTAACTCCCAACGGGCGATCCCTAATCCACCACTTAGGAAATCGGCCTTGCGGGACTCAGGCATCCCGGTACTAATCATACAGTAAGGCAACAAAATTTAAAGAAAGGCCGGAAACACATCTCATTGTGCGGCTAAGGTACACAGTTGACCCATTAAAATTTCTTTTGTTAACGCTGCCAAGTACATAAGTAGGTACTTCGGCAAGTTTGCGGAGGCTTTCTTTCCTCGCGCCAAAATGTTTTGTTTTAGAAGTTTGTTTATTCTTGTGACTCTGAGGGGAGTCCTAATGAATAAGTGTGCGATTAGAGGACAAAAAGGATTTAAGGCAAAGGTCACAGACATTGTAAAATTGGAATGGTTTCGGGCTGTATACTTTTTAAATTATTAAAGCGTCTGGCCTTTTGTTTTGAGATATTATGATATTTATGTTTGTTTTCCACTTGATTTATAAGTTTTATAACAACATCTTATTTTGCTTTTCTTCTCCTTGGCTATAATAATATTACTTGAAGGTCGTATTTATTTGATAAAAACTCGATTCTATCGACTGACGACCCAGTTGGCGCAGTGGACTGGTGCCCGCCCTCTGCGCCGTGGGTCCTGGGTTCGATTCCCGGCAGGAGCACACATTCCTTCCCGAGGGATATTTGTGCTTCAGGTTCTGGGTGTAAAGTGTGTGTGATGTGAATGTTTCCGGCACCCACGATACAAGTCTT
Source organism: Lomographa bimaculata (assembly GCA_948107665.1). Taxonomy (NCBI): domain Eukaryota; kingdom Metazoa; phylum Arthropoda; class Insecta; order Lepidoptera; family Geometridae; genus Lomographa; species Lomographa bimaculata. The sequence goes on from OX403592.1 coordinate 8,310,603, forward strand.
TGAACTTAGTGTGGGGCTGTGAGTGTGAATGCGTTTGTTTCGTTTGTTTATCTAATATCTCTTTAGTTAGCTGGTATTCAAGATTTTTAACGGATTAGTAACACGGCTTTTCTTACTAAATGTTTTAATTATTTTCTATCTGATCGAAATCGTAGATGGGTATTATGTAATCAATATTAGTATAATATAGGTATATTATATAGCTATGGGGAAGTCATAATCGCAAATTAGGTTTGTAATGTAGGTAAGGGCAACCACAGAATAAACTGTACCTAATAAAATAATTGATCAAGCGAAGCAAGATCTATAAGTTAGTTAACAAAGTGCTGAACCATTTGGGTAGTTCAGCACTTTGTCCTTCCGTCTGTCAGAAGCATTTAGCATCTAAACCGTAGGTTCGAATAACTTCAAATTCTCAGAAAATATGTAAAACTATGGCCCAAAGCCAGAGATGGCAATTAAAATGATATAAATGAAAATGTTAGGGCACCAATTTAGGTATAGCGGGGATACCGTAGGAGGATACCCCTTAAGTCTGACTCCCTACACGTGGTCCCCGGGTGGTGCTAATCGGGTGACATTTGAGAGGTGGTAGAGCATTTTGTGAGTTGCTCGCCTGGCTTGCTACCAAAGTAGCTTACCACCATCAAGTTGAAAGTCTGCCGCCAAGCCAAATACGGTGTTCCGGCAGTTATCCTTGAGAGCCTGCGTATTCCAGGTCTAGTGTGTTTACCAACTTCGATCACATCGTCACTTACCATCAGGTGAGATAGTGGTCAAACACTAGCCTGTCACAAAAAAAAAAGCTAAATAAATTTTATATTTTATCTACCCTTGTGTGTCGTGGAAAAGCTCTGCAAGTAGAGTAAGAAACCGGTTAAAAAAAATTCATGTTGCAAAATAAAACAAAAATTAATAAAAAAATTTGGCAGACCAACAAAGTCACTGTTTTTAGACCTATTTTGTTCCTGGGTCTATCTCAAAAACGGCTAAAGGCTTAAAGCTGAAAATTACGTATTATGTCCTGTACTTGAATAACAAATACAGAAATAAAACAACTATTTTATACTCGATAGGCAAGCATTTGACCACTATCTCACCTGATGGAAAGTGATGATGCGGCCGAAGATGTAGCATGCTTGCCTAGAAGATACCTATTCACTCTTGACTTGAAAACTCCCAGATTATACCGTTCAGGGAACAAAGACGCGGGCAATGAATTCCACTCCTTCGCAGTACGGATGACAAATGTAGAAGCAAAACGCTTTGAGCGAACCGGAGAAATATCTACCATAAATGGATGACGTTTGCCAGTTTGTCTTGTTGTTAGATGGTAAAACGGGCATGGGGGAATTAATTCGTGTAATTCCTGCGCACATTCGCCGAAATGTAACCGATAGAATACCGATAGGCTTGCGACCTTACGTCGGTGACCGAGACTTTGCAATTTGGACTCAATAAGCTTAACATCGCCAATTAGTCTTTTTCTCGCTCGTCGGTCGATTGACTCAAGAGCTTCAAGCTGGTACTTCGCTGATCCATCCCAAAGGTGGCCGCAGTACTCCATACACGATCGGACTTGAGCCTGATATAGATTGAGAAGCTGCCCCGGTGTGAAGTACTGTCTAACCTTTGCGAGGATACCCAGTTTCTTAGCGGCCAGCTGAGCTTTGGCTTCAATAAAGGTGCCGAAGTTAAGGTTAGACGACAAGGAAACGCCAAGAAGCTCGAGTTTATTTCCTACTGGTATTGGTATATCTCGAAAGGTTGGAGATAGGAGGAAAGGTCTCCGTTTTGCGGAAAAAAGACACGCCTGTGTTTTAGATGCGTTAAACTGAACTAAATTGGCTTCGTCCCAATCGGCCACAGCTAACAAGTTCTCATTTAATCAGTACAAGTACTACCACTGTGTTGTCGTCTATAGGTACGTATATTATACTTATAGACGACTAACCATATACGTATATATATACCAACCAAACCCATCTGTTCAACAATAAATGTAACTACTCGTATGATCCAGTCTGATTAGTAAAATGTACAACAGAATGTTGATTATACATGCAGTCACATGAGTCACACTGAATACAAATCTTTGATATCTGACATTGTATATGTGGTTCCCGAATTCTGTCACTTGCTCTGCCAGTAGCGGTAGAACTAGATAATCCTAGCTATTGGTACTGTGCCAGACCGTACACTGAATACCAGGAAATATAACAAACAAACCAGCAATTTTTATTATTTCCCTAAGATCATAACTGCTTATATATTATATTCTACCCATCGAGATAGGAAACAAACCTACGGTTTTAGCTGCAGGATCCTTGATTTTACCCAAATTATGAGATACAGGTATTATTTTTAATTTTGGCTCCGCATTCTTGTGCATTTAGTCAGTGTTGTGTTAAGTAATAAAATATTTCAAGAACATATTAAATTTCATAACAGAAGTCCTAGTTGAGTGGAGTTTTGGAGTGAAAGCGAAAATCACGTTCACTAAGTATTAACTGTAATAACAATCACAACTTTTGAAAAATAATTCAAAATCTACAACGAATTTTTTTCACTTTACCGCCAAAACTCGGCAGGTACCTACCTAACTTAATATATTAAAAGAGTATCTGCGATCTGTGCGAGACATTATCAATCTAATGTATTTTTTTTATATTTGCCATATTTTGTCCCCTTAGGTGCAGTGATCTTGAGTATTGCTGACGTGTTGGCCGCGGGCCAGGATAATGGGGAACGAGCGGACAGATTTGCGTGCGTTATGTAGTCAACAAAACAGCTATTGGTAGGTACTTGCTGATTATTGACATTTGATTACCTATGTTTGTATCACATCGGTTTTTGAAGTAACATTTTTATGTGAGAGCTTTGAAATTCTGATCCGCAACCTTATTAGTATGTGACGAAAAGTGGTGGGGGTAAACACTGAAGAATAATTAAAGTATTTCGCTGTTATAAAAACGTTTCACTTCTATCGTGTCTATTACGACATTATTTACGACACGCTTAGTTTTTACCTATGCATAAAATTTTTGTATAAATGTTGTAAAACATAATAGAATGATATACCTACATACGTACTACTTACCTATGTACGTAGTAAAGGCTTATAATTTTACCTTACTATTTTTCAAACTACCTTAATATTCACAATGTATTTAATTTCCTATTTTTTTGTTCTAAAAGAACAAAGTGATGGGCCTTGATTCCACATATCATTATTATTTTTCAAATTAAGTATTTGGTGCTAACAGATTGATGAATTGCATATTGTATTCTCGTCTGCGTGATCTCTGGCTTCATTGGTATTCAAATATGGTTGAGCCCCAATAATTGCATGACAATACAACAAAAAATTGGTTTTATTCTTTGCGTATACCTACCAGACAATCCCATAACTCAAAGCTTTTGAATCATCCAGATTAGGTACTCATGTAGGTACTCGTAGGTAGTGTTAATTCAGCAATTGACTAAAATGACAACCATTTTGCTCTTCATTAGCTGTGTATCAGAGTTAGAGGGATTAACTGCCCATTGTTTTAGTTGGGTGTGAGTTCGCTTTCTAAGCAGGGGTTATCGAGTTCGGTTCCCGGTGGAAACTCAAGTTTTCTCCCCATGGAAAATTTGTGTGTCTGGTTCTAGGTATGATTGAGTGTGTGATATGAATGATTCCGGCACCCAGGGCATAAGTCATCGAACTAAATATGGGGCTGTAAGTTTGAAAGTGTTTATGTTAATATATTTCGGTTCTAATTATGAACTCTTGGTAGTGGCGCCCATCTGATAAAGATATCTCAATAAAGTAATAAAACTCCAGCAAAGAGAAATCCCAAAATAATTTGCGGCGACCGAAGATAAGCAGACGTTGAAGGTTTTTCTATTTCTTTCGTTAATTTTATTCCTCCAACGTAAATATTTCGACCCTTTGGCCGCTATGCAAATAGGTAGGTAGGCTTTGATCCTTTTAATTGATATTTTGTTTCAAGTTAATTTCCTGAATGTAAAATAGGCGTTGTTTATATAGGAAATTGACCATTGGGCACGTAGCCGTTACCCTTTCTGAACATTGAAGGCATATACATTTTCAACTGACTTAAAAAATGGAGGTTCTCAATTCGACTGTGTTTTTTTGTATGTATGTTACGAGATAATTCCGCCAATTATTAATCGAGATAGATCGTATGATCTACCAAAAAAAGTTTACTTTTATAAGGATCCTCTGAAGTATTTCAGAGGATCCTTATAAAATATTCGAACTTTTGAGAAAATCAACTATTTACTAAGACCAAGATAAAAGCTGTGAAATCGGTTTTTTTTAAGCTTTGCTTGCGTTTAAATTATATTAACTGAACTGCCCTTTGGACTTGGTCTGCTCATAGTTTCATTTCTATACGTACTTTCCTAAACTACTACTGTTTCCTTGGTTTCTTTCTTCTGAAGAGTATTCCTTAATTATATTCTTAGTCCGTGATCCACCACCGTTGTCAACCACAGTGGATCGAATAAAAATAAATAAAAAATAGTCGTGGTACCGAGATAGTTATTTACTTTTGAAATATTGTTTGCTGATAATATTTATCTAACGAGGAGATAGATTTTTTCGTAAGTAAGTTTATTGATAACCCATATTCCTACCCCACGGTTATACATGAGACATTTGAACTGTGAAAAGCATAAAAGTGCAAAAATAGTTAATTGATTTTGCATATCACCTTTCATGTATCGTCATTTCATGCACATTTTCGAAGTTGACCAGGTTTGTCTCCAAGTGGCAGCATCTGACTTGTGAAACACTTGGTACCTACTAACTTACGTGTCCTACCTATATCTGTTTTGAGTGGCTAGATTCAAACAAATTGGTTTTCCCTACTTGCAATTACAATTCCAAAGCAAGTTATACAGTCGTCTAGTTGACGCAACGAAAAATCCATTTGCTCACCATTTTTCACCCCTATTATGATACTTTTTGCAGTGGCAGGACTTTTTGCGCGGACAATAAAGGGTTTACGTACCCTAACCGGGAGAGGATGGCTATATGAAATGCCGCACTCTTGGCTCACGTAGATTTATGTAAGCAGTACCTAAATTTATACCCATTAATTAGATGAAGATTTCATTCAAGTTTGTAATATGAATAAAACATTATTAGTGGCTCTGTGATCTGACCTCGCGCATTTTTCGAAATGGCTAATGATTTATTACATTTTCAACTCCCGTACCTATCCCGCCATTTTGCGAAATTTACAAATACTGTACTTACAAAAAAATCCATGAAATTATTGAACATGTACACAAAATTTTACAAGAATCGGTTGAGATATGCGACCTTTAGAGGCGAACAGCCGGACATCCGAACATAAGAAAGCATTTTTGCCCAAGCTGAAATGCTGAAAGCTCCGCTCGCTCTAGCTCGGTCAAAAAAGTTTATATTTTATCATACAGTATACTGTATGATAAAATATAAACTTTCTATTCCGACTTCATATAAATTTGGAATAACATACAACTGAGACACCATACAAATTTCATAGTAATTATACGTATTTTTATCAGTAGAATCAAGCTTGATCTTAGAGGTCCAGAATTACGACGTGATAGATAGATGAACTCTGTATTGTACGCCATTTGCAGAAAAACAAAAAACACCATGTGACAAATTAGCTTAAATCGATCTCTTCTACACAACTTCAGGATGTAGAGGAGATAGCAAATTAATTTGGGTACGTAGTGTACTGAATTTCTCAACAAACTTTAAAAAAGTTAAATGTTAATTATATTTAGGTAGTTACCAAAATAAATAAGTAAAATAATATATACATAATAAAAGTTGTATTATATATATATATCTACATAAACATACATACCAATAAAATAATATGTAAATCAATAATAAATCGAGTCTAGTCCTCAATCCTACTCTCCTCAGCGATGATGGCACAGCTCAAAAGCTATCATTTAAACTCAACTAGACCGATAGGAAAGTGTAAATGTTTGTTTGGTAGTTGTAATTATACCGTTATTATGTTGATTAATAATCGGCATCCTAAAGGAATTAACAATACATGAATATAAAATATGAACATTTTATAACTCATGTACGATCTTTGTTCTACACTAGTATTATAACAATAATAAAAATACATGTGAATCCACGTGTGAGAATTATAAACGAGCAAAGGGGTAAGTCGACAAACTGCGGGACAGACATTACTGCTGTTGTTAGAGACTATAACGGGATTCCATTCGCAATGAAAATAGAAGTAGTGAACCAGATGAATACTAGATTCGATAAAACGGCGGCGGCATATGGTGCGCCCCGAGCCGACCCGGCCTTCGTTCAAATCAGCCTGAATGCGGCCCGCGCGCCAGCTGACCGCTCGCTTATATTGCAGCCATTCCCAGATTATGAAGTGTTTTGCATAGATAATAACGAAGCGTATATCGCCAAAATCGTCGAAAGCTGCTTACGGGATATCCATTTAATTTTTGAAACTAGCAGTGGCTCCTCTAGCCACCGTTTCGGCAAAAAATTTTTATTCATTTTAATGAACCGGAGTATATTCAGCCCTCTTAAGCTAAGCAAGGTATCTGTATTAAAGGTACGTTTAAAGGATTATATCGACATATATAGGCCGGTATCAAAAGTTCCAGCGGCCAGTCCTTGAAAGCGGGATCAGCGCGCGATTGATGAACTACATCATGACCGCCATATTCGAAGCGCAGTTCTACCACAAGCCTGACGCGGCAAGTGGTAAAAGTTGTCCCTAATGCCAGGGAGAACAAAGGGCCCGCGGCCGTTTTCTGTTGTGCCCTTTCCAAGGCCCTTGACTTGGCCGGTCATACCGTTCTTGAGCATAAGCTCTGACATTACGGCATACAGGACAAGGCGTCCGGTGTGCTCAGTGACATGATGCGGGGTAGATTTGTTGTTGTGAGGAACACAGGACAAGTGAGATTGGATGTGGAAGCAACCACTAATGACGGGTGTTGCGCAAGGGTCGACTGTCTCCAATGTGTGTGTTGTTCTCATTACTTCTCCAAGACTTGCTCGATTCCATACCCACTGGCGAAATACTGATGCACGCTGACAGTTTTGCGGCAGTTGTTACAGCATTGCGGCAGTAGACCAACTTGAAGCGCGGCTGAATTAAACGGCCCGTGAGACCGCTAAATGGTATTACAACAAATGGACTAGTATATAACTTAACAAAGACGCACTGCATACATATTAAACTCGATGGCCAAAGCAACGCAAGCTGCAAATATTCAACGCTAGTGGTAATAGGCTTCAGAAATGCGACAAGACCACATTCCTGGGTTTTGAATTGAATAGAGCTTTGACTTGGGCGTCACGTATAGTAATCTTTGCGGAAAATTAAGCAGCTCTAGCTTTGCTCTGAATAGGTTATCTTGTTTTTTACCTGAAGATGTTGGGTTGTGTGCGGTCGTGCCATTTCGCACCTGTCCACTCTGTCATGCAATACGGAGCAGAGCCTTAGGGCCGCGCAGCGGGCTGGCTGCGCGCTTTTCGCATGCAGAAGCGGGCTGTTTGCGTAATGGTACTAGCATTGACCTTAACTCATTTAGCACCCACCGCTCGGGTAAATTTGCAGGAGTAAGTATCACATACGCTAACTAAGTCTGGTACGCTAAAACATGTCATGGGACAGGAAGTGTATGGACCTGCAGACCAAACTTTCTCACATGACGAATTTATAAATTGGAAGTTATGTAATTTTTTTAAATAAATATACAGTATTTATCAATTATGATTAATTTGACGTTGATATATTTTTAACAAATAGATTTTTTATGCCGGCTATGTAGATACCGCTACCGTCAAGGCAAAAAAGTTCACCTGCAAGACGTGGAATGATCTTCTGGCTGAGGGTATTCCCACACCGATTTTGAAGAGCATCAAGAAAAACGTAAACTTTGCTCTTGCTAGTAAAGTAGGCCACGCATCAAAGATACTGGCGTTCATATTATATGCAGGTAGTAACTACTTACCATCTGGTGCGCCGCATTCTAGTTTACCACTCATTCCATAAAAAAAATATATATAATCATAACTCATTTTAATAATATTTAAATTTTTTCTCTTCCTTCGCTTCCTCTCACTACTTCCTCTGCAACACCAAAGCACTGAATTAAAAAAAAAATGCACTAGCAAGCAACATCTTATTTCGCGATTGAGCGCATTCATCAAAGCAGCATCCAGTGCTTTAAGCGCTGTATAATAATTGACAGAGCAAAGCGAATTCTATTAGTCGACTTGGTGGCTCAGCACTTTGTCCGTCAATCCATCTGTCCGTCTATTAGAAGTATTTTGCGTTTAAACCATACAAGCAAATAACTTCAAACTATCAGATAACAAGTAAAGACGTGTTCCAAAGCCAAATATGGTAATTAAAAGTAATTTTAAAAGTTAAGTGTTAAATTTAAAGTCTGTGCATTTTTTTTTTCTCATGTGGAAATATTTGAAAAAAAAAACATGCAAGTGGAATTAGAAACTAGGAAATGAGTAGGACACCAAAATCACTGATTTTAGATCTATTTAGGGTATTATTTCCAGGGTCTATGGCAAACACGGCTGCACATTTCAAACTTACGAATAATATCCTTTATATCCTGTAGTCCTAAAAGTCTCAGTTCGGGGCGAACTACTAGTATTCTAACAGGTCGCGTTCAGATAGAGACCGAAGTTGAATCTCACCATGCTTAGGTACTGATTCACTTGTATACATAGTCTTCAGGGGCCAGCTACAATGAGCGCAGCATAATGAAACTGTACCCAAAGCGGTTCTATCATTTATTACTCGCTGTATCCACTCCGGCTACGGCTACCTATTATATTGTAATTTGGAATTGTTTGAAGGAGATTTATTATTCATTAAAATACCCTATTGGCAGTAATCTGTTTGAGAATGAAATAATATGGCGGAAGGAGGTATTTGTATTGTATGCGACTGGACGGATGGTATCGGATTGCTTTGTTCCTCCCTGCACATTTATGAAATGGCAGCTCTAAATTATATACTGTCAAAATATTGGTTCAATTTAAACCTTACTTCAGTACTTAACTTTACTTACAATAATCCGGTTTTTTTGTGCTATATAGGCAAGCATTTGATGTTTTACTTCTATATTTATTATCCGTACAGCGAAGAAGTGGAACTCACTGCCCGCGTCTTTGTTCCCCGAACAGTATAATAATATAATCTGGAAGTCTTCAAGTCTAGAGAATAGGTATCTTTGCTTCATCTTCGGCCGCATCATCACTTTACATCAGGTGAGATAGCGGCACAATGCTTACTTAACTGTCATAAAAAAATACCAGTATCTCATCTGATGGACAGTGCCCATGCAGCCGAAGATGTTATTACATGCTTACCTAGGAGATACCTAATAACTTGATTTAAGTAAATGATTTATTTTATTTAGCTGTAGATTGTTAGCACTTATATTTTTAATATTCAGTATGATATAATTTTTGATTGCTTTTATATCTTTTCACGGCTAAACAGTTGGACCGATCTTGAGGAAGCTTGATATTGAGAAAGTTTAAATTATAAAATAAGGAGTATTTTTTATCCACTCTCATTTAGGGAGTGCAGCTGCGGGGCACAGCTAGTGTTGGTATCATCTAAATAGGTACGTTAAGGGCATCCGCAAAAGGTATATTGCAAAACTACATGTTATTGTTACCCAGGCTTGTTAAACTAAGTCGTGCTGTCCGTCCAAATGTGATGGCATTATAAAATAAACCTTGTTATTTTTTTCACGGTGGCCGAATACTTTGTTCATAAGTACATCATACCTAAAAGCATTTGTCACCATCCCTGAATAAGAATTTCTTAGTAACGTCATCAAATAAAGGACAGCGATCCGTAGCTAAACGACCTTATCTGTCAAATGTAAAAATGTGATCAGTCTTTCACGGTGTCCTACCACGATTTTCAGTGAGCTATGTGCGCGTAGAGCTCGCTTGACGAATCTTTTGATTACATTCCTCTGACTGGCGAGCACGACTGACGGATGACCACTTCTTTTATTACCCTCTATTTCCAACGGCCATAAATAAAGCGCAAACGTCTTGACAAAACAACCGGATATATCTCGTGACAGTGATCTTTAGAGCGATGAATTATTGAAGGCTTTTGATAAACCTTTATCTGAAATTGGATAGCATTTCGTAGTTTACGAGTAGGTTCATTTTATTATAACAATAAATGTAATTCGCTTTCAAGACGAAAATATACCAGGCGAATATTAAATGTGAAAGAGACACTCTAAAACACTAACTAGACGTAATCAGAAACTTGTATTTGAAATTAAATGAACATAACTCGAATCAGCTGTGACTACAAACCACAGTCATCCAGACTGTAACTAGACTCCACTAGACTGGAAGCCTTCAGGCTTCATCTTCAAAATGAGAAGTACCTAAGTGGAAACTAAAAGCGATGCTAATGGCATAAAGTATTGCAACATATCTTTATATTTATAGCAACTTGTTAATATACCAACTAAATTACCAATTTGTGAGCTCGTATAACACGCACAATACTGCTTAGATTTTTACATACAAATAGATAATCCTTAATTATAGTTGGACTTAATTATTAACGTGTAATTTTGCTACTAGTTGTAACAGATGTAGAGAACATGTAAAATGAAATGTTTTTTTTTATATATTACTTATTTTATCAACAGTAGGTGAATACCAATTACACTGACTAATAAATAAATAGGAGATCTGTTGATCATATACCATGCGCGTTGGCTTAGTTGGGTTCGCGTTCGCCTTCTAAGCAGATGGTATCGAGTTCGATTTCCAGCGGGAACACAAGTTTTCTCCCCAAGAAAAAAATGTGTTTCTGGTTGTGATCGCGTGTTTAGTGTGAATGTTTCTGGCACCCACGATACAAGTCATCGAACTAAGTGCGGGGCTGTTAAAAAAAATCTGGAATAAGGTATGGTATACTTATATATTACCCAATACAGCAACTAAACGGACGAAGCCGCGGGTAGCAGATAGTTATCAAATAAGTTAGGAACATTTCCAACAGCCCATGTGAACGAAGTCGTGGATTAAAGTTGATATATTTATATATGTATATAACTATAGGTAGTTTAGTTAATGCATAAAGCTACTGGGATATTTTAATGATTAGGTTCTATAATAAAAATAGACTTATTATATATATATATATTGACGAATGACATATCTATAGACTACGTATTCCTGTTTATGATTTATAAACCTAAAGTTGAATATTGTGTTCGCAAGCTCGCAGCCAATATTTCCTGGTCACGGCTCCTATAACCGAACTGTATTTTTTTTTTATATGTTACCTCATAACTTCTTTCCACTTCAACTGATTTTGAATTTTTTTTTGTTTGAAATATGTTGCTTTCCAATTGGTCCCATTTAAATTTGATCAATATCTGATCAGATTCTTGAAATATCGTCAATAATGCGTGTTAAGTACTCTAATCTGATCAAAGTTCTGAAGATAAAGCGGTGAAGTCGGTTTTTACCGACTTCTAGGAGGAGGTACTCAAGTCGACTGTTTTTTTTCTCTAAAGCTTTGCTTGCGTTTAATTATTATTAACTCTACGTTTTGGCCAAGTTGCATTGACCAAGGTCTCTAGAAGATCAGATCTTATCAAGTCTATGTGTTCAAATTGCGAAAGTTTAAAAGTTACACTCACAGTTCTTACGGATTGTAAAAATAGCTTCAATGTAGTACTGCAATGTGTACAAATAATAAAATGTAAGTTACATAAAACGCAAGCTCCATGAGAGTACTCGCAAAAAGGCATATTTTATATGGATACGGTTCGCTGCGCCATCCCGGGTAGCGGTGGCCTGGTGCTCATATACCACTCTACCCATGGGTGGGTGCCCATGCACGACGTTAAACGCTGCTCATTTTTCTATAGTTGGAGGAAAATTGCTGTCGTATTTCCGCCTCACATACCCTTAAGCCGGAGACAACGAGATTATCCGCGGGGAAATAAAATGGAGACACGGGAATCATCAATCTTACCCCCGACAATCTCGTGGATGATACTAACTAAATCTGTAATTATGGAAAAAAGCTATCAATACGTTGTGATTTATATGCTTGCCTGGTGTCACTGTCGAACTTTTATGTAAATATGCGTAATATATTTAATAAAATAACAAAAAATATGTCAAACGAACCTAACAAGGCACTCATGAAAGTTAATGACTGATGTTGTAAGGTTCGCAGATTTACAGCGTCTCGACAAGAACCTGACATGAAACTCGGTGGAGTAATTCCTAAAAAAAAACAACAAGTTTCACACTCACAGCTCCACGCTAAGTTCAAATACTTGTAACGTGGGTGCCGAAAAAGTGTACATCACACACATTTCCACACTCAAAACCAGAAACAGAAAATATGTCCCATGGGAAGGAAAATTATGCTTCTACCGGGAACCCAGGACCCTCGGCGCGGCGGTCAGAGGCCAGCCCACTGCGCCAACTGGGTCGTCAAGTAATTACACTGGCAACTAATTCTTTTCTGCTGTGCTGCTATCGACTACGTCAATTCTACCACTCATTTGGTTTTATTTTATTTTGTTTTACTTAAGTAAGAATAAAACACTGTTATAAACACTTTCAGACTTCGAGTGTGAATGCGTTTGTTAAGTATAATATTATTATTGATTGAGATCCATTTAAACGGCCATGTGATGCGCATGAAAGTATTTTATTTCCCATTTACCCTAGGTAGTTTTGCCTGCCAACTACAGATCAATAACTATAGATCAAGATCAATAACATGCCTGAAATTCGCCTCATGTAGGGATGCGGCCTATAGGGAATCGGGCTACCCCGAAACAAATCCTCCGATTTACTGTTAAAACCTAGAATAACACGATCTTTTGTTACAAAGAAGTGTACTGGACCTAGAAAATGTAGAGCAGCTTAGCTAATATAATAATTTGAATAATCGACACGCCGAAGAAGAATAAGATTAATAGGTATCTAAAAATACACTTACATCTCATGTTTAAACGAATCCTGTGGTGGTGTTCTTTGGCTAGCGAGCTTAGCACAGTGTTAATTAAGGCTAATTATTTCCTTCATTTACTAATGAGATACTTTCCTCTACTCCATTATTCTGTCGGTATTTAAGTAGGGCTTGCGAAGTTTTGTACAAAAAAGATTGTAATGGTTGTGGAAAAGCAATAAAAGTAATTATAGAGGAATAAGTAAAAGTTGGCCACAGTCCCACAGCCGTCGCCGTCGCTCTGGACTAGCAAAACTTGTGCCAATTATAGATGAGGTGACCATACCTTCAGGATGAAAATATAGGATTATAACACTAAACTAATAACTAAACTAAATAAAGCTGAAAGTTTGTGTGTGTAAGTGTGTTAGTATGTTTGTTACTACTTCTTTACGCTCAAACGTCTTGACCAATTTTGATAAAATTTGGTCCAGCCCTTTGATTAACTATAGGCTTTTATCCTGGAATTCCCGTGAGTCCGGGTCTTCAACGCGTCTACCTATAAGATTAGTCGTGCTATGTGAACCTACTGGTTACACCAGTACGTGACGAGGAACGATGCACATTACCCGTATAGAGCAGTCGAATGAGCGGGAATAATTTAAGACCCATAATAATATGAAATGTTTGCATAACTACCACGAAAGTGTAATCTTCATCAATACATACAAAATATATTATTTATAATATCGTATAACATATATAATAAAAATTACCGATGATAGATGATGTGTGTATATGCCATAACTAAAACAGTTTTGGTGTTTTTTACTTGTTATCCTGTTGCAAAATTGTACGCCGGCTCCGACTTCTGGTTTTTAAGAATGAGTCGAGCGGTACTTATAATCCCTAAAGTCGTCAAAAGTCGGAGAAAATTCTGTGAGTAATAAATACGTCGACTGGAGGGAAACCAACGTTTGAATTTAATAGGCATTCCTAATCCTATTGAAGAGACAGTTCGCGAAACTAGGGGTGCGCGGCCACCCTGTTAATAGCGAAAGTACTTCGCTAAGGGGCGCCGCTAGGTCTTATCTCGGCGCTTCCGACGACGTTGACTTACATTTAATTGTCCAAGTTTTATTGTAGCCACCCTAATAGCAATATTGGAGGCAAAGAACTGATACCGAGGCTTTGAATAACATTACAGATACCGAGTCTACGAGCTCTCCATGAACTGATCAGAATGGAGATAAGCGGCTTCGCTTACGTGAGCGAGGATACGCTCTCTGCAGTTATCGCCGATAAGAACACGTGCCAAATATCTTGCTCTACATGTGCAAAGTCATGAAAACAATGAACTTATTTGGGATCGGAAACTAATAACATCCCTGCATTATGTAACTCATCGCAGGCTTTATTACGGGGAACGTTACAAGTACGTAAATCTCTATAAACACAGATTGTGCTATGTGCCGTGATGCTGCCTGAGCTCCCCTACCTATAAAAAATTACAGGCATATTTTACGTTGTTGATTAATTTTCTTGTAGCTCATCACATGGGGGTAATATCCAGCGAGTTGCGCCGAGGTCATAAAATTGAAGCCAACACAGCACGCGGCCATTGGCCCAGCATGGAACAACAGCCAGGAGGACAATTCAATTTACTTTTATAGCCAAAGATGATCCCCCTGTGCGGATCAGGTTGCTTGCGAAGACTGGAACTAATCATCGAATCCACGCCTTGAGTCGTTATTCCGGAATTCCGAATACAATATTGATCGTATCTCGTTTATACAATTGTTCATCACACGGGTTGTTGTTAAATCTAGTGTATAAATCTGTAACTTGCAAAATTTCTTTTGAAATCCTTTTTAATCATTAATATTTAAGAAAGATACAAAGCTATCACAAAAGCGTAGTCACGGATATTTAAAAACAATAGCTGGGTTGATGAGAATACAAATAAGATTAGTTTAATCGCACACGGGAGGTAGGTATAATTTAGCTAGCAAGAATTGATTACGGACCGACAGATTCATACCGGAAACAAGAGTTCATATTATCTTTTCGAGTTGCTGAATCCGTACATATGGTTATATAAGAATAATTAAATTAAAACTACGTCATCTTAACTTAAGATAATGAAGGAGTAACTCGGGTTGAGTAGGTACTCATTCATTATCTTTATTAGTTTTATATTTTTAAATTATTATAGCATTAATAATCAAATTTAATTCGCCCATACTTATTACATTAATAACTAAAAAAGTAGAAAGAACCTAGACATCCTTTTCGTTTTCTTAAATTCGGCACACTTTTTTTTATTATTGTACGAGTATGTCATCAAATCATACACAGCAGCAGACAACAAAGTGCTGTCATGAACAGATATTCATCTTCTCTATAGCAAGCTTAGTGAAAAATTATATCATAGACAAAATTTCTCTGAACGTGCTTTGAGTAAAACAGATGACAAAGTTTTTGTGTAACTATATCACAGATGTATAATACGCCCGACATAGTTCGAAAAAATGTACTCACAGAATACTTCGCAGCCTTTGCCTTTCCCCTACTCTCTTTAGCTAAATTCCTACAATTTACTTTGTTCTCTAGAGAAACGTAATAAGTTAAAAATGCTTACAAGCGAAGACTTGTAAGATGTTAAGATACTACAAAACAAAGTAGCTTATATTTCAACCGACTTCAAAAAAGGAGGTTCTCAATTCGACTGTATTTTTTTTAATAACATAAATGCAAAGAATTAAATATATTCGAATTGAGAACGATATCTCCGCCAATTATGAATCGATTTTGATGATTTTTTTTTGTTTGGTATACTCTAAATAAAAGTAATAAGTATGTATATACTTAACGTAAGTGTACTATACTTTAGAGTTGGTCCCATATAAATTTTACCGAAATCGATCAAGTCAAGACCAAAATATAAGCGGTGAAGCCGGTTTTTTAAGCTTTGCTTGCGTTTAATTATGCTATATAACATCTTATTAATATTTACTAACCGGCTGGTACTCGCGGCGGTTTTTGTCGGATTTTCCGACTAGTTTCGGGCATGTACGATGCCCATCATCTGGGAGGTGGCCGATCGCAACGTTCGCGTCGCCTCTCCGCGCGCACCTGACGAGCGCTGGGGGCCGGCGCAGGCGGCGCGGTTGGCGCCAAGAGTGCGGGTGGGGGTGCGAGGGGTTGCTCGGCTGTTGTCGTCGAGTCATCCTCCGATGAGTCATCACTGGGCCGGTAGTAGTTGGGCTGTAGGCACACTGCACTAGTAGTGTCTATACCGCGATAGTCCGGTACTGTGGTATTGGTGAAAGGAGTGTCAATAACGGTTTTCCAAGCCGGTGGTAGTATCCATCCACGATCACGGTTGAAATTGGGGTAGCGACTGATCTCGATAGCTTCCCGTACCTTACGTGGGATAAAATGTTTATCCCTCGCCAGTACGGAAACCTTATCGAATCTCAAATAATGCCCCGAGTCCTGGATGTGGGCGTGCTCTGCTACCGCCGAACGTATGGTATCCACATTTTTGACACTCCTTATGTGCTCCGAAATCCTGGTTGATACGTTGCGACGCGTCTCGCCGATGTAACATTTTCCACAGTCACAGGGGATCCTGTAGACACCCGGACCGCTCAGTGGCTCTCTGTCTTTGGGTGACCTTAGCAGGCGTCGGAGTTGTGTTAGTGGGCGGAACATAGTTTTGATTTCGTATCTACGCTTCAGATAGTGACCGATTTTGTCGGTCACTCCTTTGACATATGGTAGATAAACAGGCAACCGTTCCACTGTGTCTGCTCGTTTTCTCGCACCCGTTTTTATAAAGCGAGAACATTGACGCCAGTTGTATCCATTGTTTTCAAGGACTCCCCTTACGTGATCTAACTCAGCTTGGACGTACTGGGGGTCGCAGATACCTAGTGCTCTGTTTATCAATGTTCTCGGCACGGAGGCGAGATGGGACGGGTGGTGGTGGGAGTCCGCCTTTAGGTACCTGTCCGTGTGTGTTGGTTTCCGATATACGGTATGCGCCAACGTGCCATCTGGCTTTCTTATGACCCGGACGTCCAGGAAAGGTAGGCTCCCATCTTTCTCCTCTTCCACTGTGAAATTGATCTTCCTATGGACCGTGTTCAGGTATGACGTGAAATCATGAAGTGACTCCTTTGTGACGATAGCGAATACGTCATCAACATAGCGCCACCAGTATCTAGGCTTCGTAGGAGCGTCTATCATCGCTGCATTTTCGAACCATTCCATAAATATATTGGCTGCGGTTCCCGCTATTGGCGATCCCATGGCCACCCCATCAATCTGCAAGAAATAGTCCCCTCGCCATACAAAATAACCGCTGTTCAGACAGTACCTAGTCCATTCAATGTACCGAGTAGGTAGGTTAGAGGTCCGTATGAGATCTTCGATTACCCTCATAGTATCTTCTACTGGCACGTTGGTGAATAGCGAAGTGACGTCGAAACTCACCATTATCTCAGTCGGTTGTATTCGGACTTTCTCTATCAGGCGGATGAAATGCCTGGAGTCGCTAACATAGCTATTGGTCTTCCCAATGAGAGGTTGTAAGACCGTAGCTAGATGTTTCGATAGCTTGTATGTTGGAGCATCGATTTGGCTTACTATTGGCTTACTATATTATTTATACTACTTATATAACATCTTATTTATACATGTACACATTTTTTAGGTGAATTTTATTTTAGCATTGCTTTTTTATTAAGCAATGCTAAAATATACACATATATATAGTCACGCCTCTTTCCCATTGGGGTAGGCAGAGAACACATTTCTCCACCTGCTACGATCCTGATACATATCTTTCGCTTCTCCTACATTCACGAGTCTTTATATACCTGCTCGTTGGTTGCGGGTACTTATGACCTGGCCTTTCTTTAAAACGTTTTTGACCTGGTCAAGACGTCCGTTACAGAACAGATAAAAAATTGGCTGCAATTTTGTCACTAAAATATCTCATCAAATTAAAGTACGAAACCAGATTTTGGATCAGAAGCCATTATGTAAATGTATGTCTAGAAATTTTCTATCTACTATCTACGTTTGACCAATATAGGGTATCTCATGTAGGCTATATTATTATCATCGACCTAATGAATAACAACAATTAGCGTAACAATAGACAACTTAAAGATATTTACATATATTCTTTGGTCGGCCTGGCAGGTTTTCTGGTCCATACTCATTATAAAAAAAGTAAATCTGAATAATATTTGAAGTAATACTATTATTGGACTACGTCGTTACTAGGTGGTCGCTTGAAAAGATAGATGACTGCAGAATTTCTTGCGAAACTCTTGGAATAGTTTTAAAATGTTATTTTTTATTCAAAGCGAATCGCAAATAGTTATTTATGTAACTGTTGCATAATAAGGACTAACGATATGAGTTCATGGGATGAGCGGCCCCAGAGAACCGAAGGCGAGTTCCGCAGTTGATAAAATGCAACTACAATTTTTGAACGTAATAATGAGGATTTATGATATGGGTGGGGATAAAACTTTACCGTATCACGATATACTTATAACAGCAAGTTATTGGTATTATTGCTGTACGGTGATAGATATGCTAAAGTGAAGTCAAAGCCAAATAGGAGTATTTATTATAGTGTAAATCCATTTACCCGGTAATTAATTATTCAGTCTGTCTGTAGGCTAATGGGAAAACCGTGTTTCAAGAGACTGAGGTTACTGTGGAAACTATTGTCATACTGGCCTATAATTCTTAGTAATGCTACTCTAGGTAGGTACGCCCGCAGTTGCTCTTCTATGATTAAAAGTAGCATAAAGATGTATAAGTGCATAAGACAAAAATTTCATTGAAATCTGTTAAGCGGTTGCAGTTGTGTCAAACTTGAAACTCATACACGTTCCAAACTTTTGAATTTTCAAATATTTTAATATAACAAAAGTATCCGTAAGTAGTAATGTGGGTGAAGTACGTAGGTACGCTTGAAAAGAGATATTTAAACAACGTAGAAATCAATTTTGATATTGGTCACTGTTTCTGGCAATACTAATTTTATTGTAAGTATCGAAAAGAAAGGCAAAAATTCCACTACCAATGGGCAAAATGCCTAAAAATATGTTACTTACGCATTTACTTTAAAAAAAAAATGTTACTTACTCTAGACAGAATTTTAATCCTTTTAAAGTGGTTGATAATTATTCAAATTGCCAAAGAAACATACTTTATCACTTCTATTTCTATTTTAGGATCTACTAATTCAATTCATTGTACTAGCAAATAAGGTACAGATAAGTGTTATCGCAGCCTAAGTGCTATGGTGAACTGTATACTCTGTATAATTTGAAAAAATATACTATCTAATTCTACTTTCTGCAAAGAAGTCGGTCGGAGGAAAGCCGTCAGTCGTTCCAGACCCATGTAAATTTTATTGCCTTGGTATAACAGAGCCTTTCCCAGTTGGTGTTTGTTAATATTCACTTACTCAGCAACATGTGGACTGTATGTGTTACGAATGCTTATGACAGCATCTAGTAATGGCGGAAAGAATGAAGAGTCTAAATGATTCTCTATAGTCCATAGTACCAAACTATTTGACCTGCCGACCCAGCAGTGGGCAGGTCTCTACCCTCTACGCTGTGGATCCTGAGTTCAATTTTCGACAGGAGGACAATTATTCTTTCCAAGGGACATTTGTGCTTTTGGTTCTAGGGATGATTATGTATGTGCCATAAATGTTTCCGGCGCCCATGATACAAGTCTTTGAACTAAGTGTGTGGATGTGAGAATGTATGCGTTTACTTGATATTTGTAAAACACCTTGGTTAGGCACACAAGCAGGATCATACATGATATCTAGGTGAAAATAATGAAGTAATTTAACTTGAGTAAGTGTGAAAATTTGAAATCAGCACCGTAGCATTGTGTAATAGTACGTAGTACAGGCGTAGCTCGTTTGCTGATATTCGGCTACAGACTTGGAAACTTCGAGATCAAAATAAATTTCCTTTTGTTGGCAGCGAATGTGTTAAGTTTAGATAATATATCTATAATACGGCATAAGGATTATGCTGTATTTTCGATTAATCTATTAACATATTAATTCAACGACTAATGACGGCTACATGAACCTTTCGCACCGCGCTCTGCTCGCGCCGAAACCGCGGCACGTCACTCACACGGTAATCTGGTTAGGTTTCAGGAACGTTACACTCAGTATATGATTGCATTTGCACATTAAAGTTTTATCTACAGTGACAGAGAATATTTTAATAACTTATATTCATGAAAATGTGGACAAAATATTCAGATAAAAGTATTTTTAATATAATAAGGTACACGTTTTACATGCCCAAATAAATTATTGAAAATAAATAAGACGATTTAATAAACAGCTACATTGGAGCCCATTTGAATAGGCTTTATTTGATGGGGAGGCGGTCGTCACAGCAAATTGATTCAAAAGTATTTCATTATTTATTCGCCGTCCTTCTAAACTTTGTCGGCGCGTCTCTTAATTCACCTTTTCTACAGCAATATTTTTCTTAATAAACGCGAAACTGATAAATAAAATACGACGTATTTTCGGGGTCTATAAAAATGTTGCGAAGTCATCTCTTCGCACCAATATAAGATAATGGGTTGGGTCGGAGTGGCCGGAATCTGTACCTATTTATGGTAATCGAATATGACGGCCTGAGTTGCGGGTCTGTCGATGGAGGCTAGTTGTATCCGCGGGCGAAGCGGATTGTAGGTGCCACAACATAAATATTTCATAGCAATCGGAATTTATTATCGCCGGCGATTCCCCTCAGACATTTGGTTTACTAAATGTGCAATAACGGTGGAGTCTTGGTCAGGATTCCGTTCTTACTTTATGGCGTGCTGCGTCATTTTGTTTGGCGATACATATTTGATGTGAAAATTATACAGAGGGAGTAAATTGCTGATATAAGCAGTATAACAAGACTATTACGAAGAGTGTCTTGTAACCAAATAACATTCGTGTTTTTTTTTTTTTTTTTTTTTTTATTCACGATAGGCAAGCATTTGACCACCATCTCACCTGATGGAAAGTTTGCTTATAACGAAGACACATGTGCGCATAATGAACGTTATGGTAAGTTCAAATAGAAGCGGCAGGACACATTGCTTGAGAAACTGATGATCGTTGCAGTGGAATAAATCTACTGGCATCCAAAAGACGAGGGGACGTCTTAGGTGGCGGCTTAGACAAAGTTTGTACGACGACGAAGTGGTGGTTGCTACTTGGACTCGTAAAGTATAAACTGAAGAAAGTGAAAAGACATGTTTATTCACTTTAAACCTTTGTCCGAATTTGAGTGTCTATTTAAATAATTGCACTTTTCTACCGACTTCACAAAAAAGGTAAAGGTACTCAAGTCGACTGTTTTTTTTTATGTTTCTTAATATCTTCTTTCCACGTTAACCGATTCTGATTTTTTTTTTTAGTTTGAAAGATGTAGCTTTCCAATTGGTCCCATTTAAATTTGATCAACATTTGATCAGTAGTTCTTGAAATATCGTCAATAATGCCTATTTTGTAGACTACTTTGACGATGTTCTCGTTTAATCGAATTCAAAAATTAACTTCTTTCGTTGTGAGCCGATTTTTGATGATTATTTTTGTTTTTTAAAGGTGGTGCTTTTCATGTGGTCCCCTTGAAATTTGATCAAGATCTGATCTCTAGTTTTTGAGTTATAGTCAATAATACGTGTTTAATACATTAAATATGATCAAGGTTCCGAAGATATAGCGGTGAAGTCGGTTTTTTTAAGCTTTGCTTGCGTTTAATTATTTAAGCTTTACTTGCGTATACTTTTCAGCTTAAAGATCATACAATTTGCTATCGGTCAGCCCAACGATTTCACTCGCGTTTACAAACAAACCCACATATGTATACTTAATTAATTACATAGAAACATTCTAATCTATAAAATTGGTGTCATATGTTTTATTATAGAACATATATAATTTTGCTCAAATGCTTTTATCAGTACTAGCCGTGCCCCGCGGCTTCGCCCGCTATTATCAAGTAAAAAAATAGTCTATGTGTTAATCCTAGGTATAATCTATGTACATTCCAAATTTTATCCAAATTCGTTCAGCCGTTAAAGCGTGAAGAAGGAACAAACATACTTACACACAAAACTTTCGGATTTATAATATTAGTAGGATTAGTAGGATACAAAAAAAGAAAAAAAAAAATGCTTTTAAGTTATAATACCATTCCATTAGAGACCTAGCTTTACTCTAACGATAAGTGGTAACATTTGATTAAATATGTGGTTAGCGCAATAGATTAACCACTAATCACGAGTGTAAACTCCACGCTGACGTAAATAAACACCCGTCTAATCGTCTTCAATCCGGTTCTTATTTGATACAAGGTCTGACCAAGGGATTACTACGATTACGAGTATAATAAAAGTAACCCTCTAAATATTAATTCAAAACTGGATATAGCATAAAGAATAGAAAGTGAAATCATGAACCATACAGTGTGCTACTAGTTTTATAATTTCACAGTATCTAGTAAGTACACACTATCTCACAACATGTTTATTATATTTAGATATACTATATAGTTTTGTATAGTAAATCTACAGACAACAACCCAAATCAACAATATATACTTAGATACTAAAAGAAAGATTTTTAAAATCGTAGATATATTTATTTTGTTTGTTGAAATACTGACGTGCATTTGCTGATTCGCTTAGTTACAAAAATAATTACTTATACATGTTAGAGGTATCAATAATGCATTTAAAAATTACTTAAATAATGGGATTAAATTTAATGACCACCAAAAAAACAATCAAATGCAAAAACAAATAATTTATTCATAACTCCATTGTCACAATTCAAGTTTTTTCCAATACAGTTTGTCTTACTCGTATTGATCAAGTTTTAAACTAGGTTTATATTCTGTTATTAGTTATTTAATAAAATTACAGTATTATGTTTAATAAATGTTAAAATAACAATTCTAATAATCGTAAACCTCGTTGCCCTATAATCGTTGCGCTAAACAGCATCATCCAAAAAAATATATATATGTACAAATAAATGAAACCTGCGTTGCCTTTTTGGGTAGCTCAGCGATTATTCCGAAGATACTTGCCTTTTTTAGGTTAGCAGACTTTACGTTTATTGGTGAAAATTTCATATTAAAATGGGGATTAAATTCTGGTAAGTACTTACGATTTTTTGGGCGTTATATTGAATTATATCTGGTGATTGCTTAAACCTAAGCCTTAAATAATTAAGCTTTAATTGACTTTTCTACTGGACCTAAATGTGAAAAAACAAAACCAAAGATGAATGAAAATGAAAAACTAAAATCTCTTTATTTAGACAAAAACTTAACTAATGTGTAACACTCCATGTACTTTTAACTAGCTATAGTAATAGTAGGAACACTATTGTGTGTCAACACAGCATCTTATATTATAACTTGGTTCATACAGGTGGTTCATAAATAAACTAGGTTGATCAGGTATTTGTTGTGTACATGGATAAACCCTAACTCCTAACTAGGTTGCCCTGTGTGTAAGAATATTTAATCACGAGCTACAAGAAAAGCTTTTTTTTGTTTACATGGTCCGGTAGTAGCATCCCCAACGGAATGCTAGAACTCACTCCATTCACCCTTGTTTGTCTGTCAACACAAATATTTTTTGAAAATCCATTAGCAACCGCCGCTCGAGCGTAAAAAAGTCGATATTAAAAATAACAAAGAAATCGGAACGAAAAATTTCCGACGGGGAAGTTTCAGTTATTTGAGTGCACGGGAATTAAAATGTCGCATTTATTTTTATGTAGACGCCGCGCCTGCGGGAGTATGGCAACATTAATTTGAATGCTTCTGTAGATCAAAGTAGGATATTCCGACAAACATTTGTTTGTTTTTTTGTATTGATTTAAAAATAAAGGATTAATTTTGCTTCGTATTTTTGTAAACATTGATCATCGGAACGAACTCCGTGGAGTCTATAAAGTTAGCATGGCACTCAGAACTATTATTTAATCTGTGACCTTTCTACCATAGTTTAGTCGTTCTTTTGCCATCTTCAAGTAAAATAATTCAAACAGTGTTTCAGTAGTTATCCTTGAGACCCACTTGAATAGGGCTAGCGTGATAACCACAAGATCAACTTTCAACTACTAATATGCTTAACAGATTACCAGGTCCCCTAGACTCTAGGGGATCGAGAGGAACTATTATTACTATTGTAGGTATCTTCTAGGCAAGCATGTCACATCTTCGGCCTCATCGTCACTTTCCATTAGGTGAGATAGTAGTCAAATGCTTGCCTATGTAGTACTTTTTTTTCACTAAACTGTTTGCAAGTTTTTGAGACCATTGTTTCATAGCTAAATAGCGGTAGTGTGCAACGAGGGATCACTTTGGTTAAAAGAGCGAGCTGTCAGTGTAATTATTAGATATATGAGATGTCAATTCTTTACGCAAGCTCAGATATATAAATAGCTAAACAGACTTTACAATTGCTACTCCTACTTCTTTTGTTGCTGTGTTTTGAACATAAGGTAAAGGGTATTGTAGTTTCACCGCTGCCAAATATACCTTTGATTTGTAATATAATATAGGAACATAATATTAATTTACTAGAGCATGTTATAAGTACTGAAATAAATGAAAAATAAAACGATGTTTTCATAAACACTAGTTTGCATCATCAGAAAGGCAAGAATTTTATATAAGCTGTATATAATCATATTTAGTTATACTTTACATTAAGGCATAAATATCCCGATTGCGAAAGTGAACAGGGTTATTCTAATCTCAATCATCTATGGGTGTTATCCATCATACTTTACTTTTTTGTATTATACCGAAAGGTTATCATTTCCTTATTTTTCAGGCTTATGGTAATAAAGACCTTCTAATGCATTAAAATTAAATTAGGTACTTACATTTTCCTAGTTAGTTCGTAGTACCGTAGACATGCTACGATTGCACAGGCGTAGACGCGTGGTACTACGAATATTCGTAAACTCTACGAGTAATGCGTAGCTCAATTTTAATGGGCATTCAAGAACAGAATGGATATTTGTTAAGCATGAATTTACTATGCAAGCGAGCTTCATATTCGACTACATCGTCGTTTTCCCAGGTACATGTTTAAACAAACGTTGCTTAGTCATTTAAAAATAAAACCGAACAACTCTGATTCTGAACGGAAGGTAATTAATGATGTAGCCTGAGATGTAGCTTGTTTCTGCAAGATTCTGTTTTCGCTATACGGATCATTATGTAGAAGCCAAATCGTTTAGAAGATAAGGCAACTGTAACTAATTTGTATAGTGTTAAACATTTTTACAACATGTTTGTGTGTGTGTATGTGATATTTCCAATATAAAGTGTATAAATATATTTAAAACTAGTCACTACAATACCTTGTCCGGCTGGACGGATTTGGATGAAACTTTGTATAAAGATAATGTACATCCTGCAATATGTCTTGATTTTTATCACTGATTATTGTGTGCGTAGCCAAGAGAAACATCAAACAGCTAGTAATATATGTTATACATTAAAGTTTGATGTTTGTTAGTAATTTGCTTAATCACGACGTAAAAGCTAGACGGTTATTAATTAAATTCGGCAGAGGATCGTGAACAAGTACGTAAGAGCTTTTGATCAAGATTTATTATCAACGGTCGCTTGCTTGCTATCTGGACTCGAAGATTGTATTGGTGTCAAGATCTTTGAGGCCATTGGAATGCATCTCACATTGTGTAACGATTGTTTTACGAATTGCAATCGACGTTTTACGATTTACAATCATCAGATTTATTTGGCAGTTTCATTCTGAAGCCGATAAAATTCATAGAAAGATAGAGAAATTCTTTATTTATCACGTTATCGAAGAGTGTGAAAACGTTTTTATTCAGAGATTATATAGCATCGCGTGAGCCAGAAACATTTACATCAATCTACAATAACACCCAGAACGAGAAGCACAATTTTCTATTAGTAAAAAATAGTATATTGCCGGGAATCAAACCTAGGACCCGCTGAGTTAGAAAGTAAGGACTTGCTCACTGCACCAATTGGGTCTTGATAATTTTATATATGAGTATTGTAGGTAGTACACGGTTCAATACATTGGGGGCAACAATGCGGCACAAATTGGCTGTAGAGTGTAACCACGCGAGTGACGTCGTCTCGCACAGGGCGTGCCTAATTGCCGTAGACACCATGCCACTGTACACGAATGTACTGAACTTTGCTATAAACATGACCCACATACATTGTTGTAACCTTTTAAGTTTAATTTTTGGTGAACGGTGCTTCATCCAAAAATGTTATTGTAAACTTGGTTGTAAGTGTCATTCTATATGCAATTGATTTAAGGTCACACTAGAGTTATTAATCAAAGTTATTTTAATAAAACGTATGTGTGTGTGTGTTTGAAATGAGATTTTTTTGTATTATTATATTTATTTAATTTCAATGAGTTACTTGCCTAATGACGAAATATCTATTGAAATATGAAAGTAAAATTTTGCATATAGGTAGGTAGTTAGGGAGCAGACGTTAACTTATAATTAAATTGCGAAGGTTAAAAGGAGTTGACAATCAGCAAGCTTACCTAATAGATAGACCCTGGAAAAGAGTATGGGCTACTTTTAAGGGCTATACGGATATACGTCAATGCGAACACCCTTTTTTATCCTTTTACACTTTTGCACATAATATAGATGCATGACTTATGGCGGTTACGCGTGGCAGTCTTTTTATGATTTTAAACAATTTTCGTGACAATGTGACTAAGAAAAACAACGCAAAAGAAGTCATTCGCCAATTCGGTCATTCTAGTAAGTATACGTTTATGAAATATTTTTCACAGTGTTCTGATATAAAATGAAGGAACAAAATGGTTTTAAAAAGAAAAAAAATATTGGATTTGCATGTGATTCGATATTTTTTCTTATACAGTAATCAGTATAAAATAAATAATTTATTCAAAAGATTTATTGATACTTATTATTACACAGATTTTGATGAATATTTTTGTTAATTATATTTTGTTATGAATTCCGTGTAAAACGGTTACAAATTCACGAGTTTAGAAGAAATTCAGGTAACACCATTTTAAGCTGATGGTCTGGCAGTCACGTCATGTATGCGTCAGTCATGTAAAGTCCTCTAGTTATTTTTTTTATTCTTGATAGACAAGCATTTGACCACTATCTCACCTGTTATTCAGGTTTTATCCATGATTCTGCTAATATCCGCTGCAGACCTAGGTGTTGTTATTTCCATTTAAATTCTACTAACCATCTAACCGCAGCTGCCGCAAACGTTCCTAAAATTTTAGTGGATTCTTTGTAGAGTTAATATTGTTTGTTGTAAGCAAGTGTACTGAGCAGATTAGGAACCAGAATGCCCACATTAGTAGTAACAGTTTGTGTTGTAAGTATGTATATTTATGTAAAGGAACATGAATTGGTAGTAAGTAAATAAATACGCATCAGTATGTATTTTATAGAATACGATAGTTCTACTTGGCCTTATTAGTAGGACACCAAGCCACTGTTTGTAAACCTTTTTTTTGTTTTGGGGTCTATCTAAAAAACAGCAACACGTTTTAAGCTGAAACTTACGTATAATATCCGTTATATCCTGTGAAAAACAAATATAAAAATCAAACAATTATTTCTAAGAAAAAAGTCGTAAGCAAATAACTTCAAAAGTTTTTCTATATTGAGTCTCTATTATTTATTAAAATGTAGGCGCATGGTACCATTTTGGGGAGAACATAGTTGCTTTAGTCGGGTGTAATAAACATCTTATGTCTCTATTGTTTGCGTATAAAAATAATTTATTATTCAAACAAAATCCACAGCTCTTAAAATTAGTACTTATACTTATGGTAAAACTAACAGATAATAACGGATTTACATTCTGTTAAATTTAGAATATTCCTATTTGTACTACACGCTTTTTAATGACTATGTCAGTGTTATGTCTTGATTGTATCGATCCCATTAATCGCATAACTCGACGTAGTGTCACTTGCTGCCCAACCACCGGATTGCGCCTTTGACGGCCTCTCACTAGGGAGGTGTCAAATTCAATTACAGTGGGCACTTATTATCTAATTAGACATTTACATATTTACAAATATATCTCATAAAAAATATCATAAATTTAATTTGAAATTATGAAAAGTGATTGCTCATGATTTACATTTCTTGCTTCATCTAATACCAATATTAGATACTGATGAACTGAATAATAAATTTACTTTCTATGCATTGTAACTGTATTCAAAAAGCATTTAGAAATCAAGGCAAAGTCCCAAAACGAAATTTTGTTCAATAATTGAAAAACGTCGATGCTAACAATAAGATACATTTGTAGTAAACTCATCTTCGCAAAATTGTTTTAAGTATATCTTGATATATTTGGTTTATCTATTTCAGATATTCAGGTATATCAAACCTGTTACTTTACCATAGCAATAACCTTAAAATAGATTGCGAGTGTCCATTGGAATTTCAACTCTCTACACAAAGCCAAACTCATGCACTAGACTCACCGTTACATTTGCTATTTCGGCTATGGTTCTCTTTTGGCTATTGATCCTGAGCACTGCACTCCGTTGTATTATTATATTACCGACTGTCGTAAACACATTAGTTTATTTTGTTAAAATATACGCAAACTAGGGGTTTGATTGTCAATTGGAATTCATCGTCTTCGGGTGTACCTATTATATACCGACACAATTGAACGATTAAGTTTTCTCATTAATATACTTAGCCCCTCATGACACAAGGCTATTATTTAACAATTTCTTTGTTGGATAATTTAAATATGATAATCTATTTTTTTTTATCCACACGTTTAGTCGGGGCGACAAGTGACCAGAATGCTGGCTCTTATTTAGCACAACAAATTAGCATCGCTATTCAACGTGGAAACGTAGCCAGTATTCTGGGCACTTTTCCTTTGGCAAGAGGTTTACAAAATTTTTGAGTACTATTTGTTTTAATCCCCTTTTGTAATCTTATCTGACTTTGTTATTATTATAATAAATATTACACATTTTTATCAATATGATAATAATATATGCTTTTTTCCCACAAAGTGGGTCGGTATAATTTGTTCTGAATTCCGTGATTTCCGTCATTCTGAATTCGCAAATATGGATTTGCGAAGAGAATGCTATTTGCGAAATTTCACAATATGGGTTGTGAAAAAGATTTGGCATAATATTATTTTATGAATTATCGGTTACTTGACATCTTTTTATTCCTCTTTGGGAATGATTATGATATAATCACAAATATAACGTCCCTTCAAGCTCATATTCTTCGCATCATATAGAAATTGTTAAATTGTTGAAAGGGTATCATATTTTGCTTATACCTACGTTTTAATTTTTACCAAAACTCCTACTTAAATCTATATTGTTGTTATTAGAACTACCCCTAAGCGCAGTTGGTTCCGCATCTCCCTTATAAGCAGCGGGTATCGGTTTCGATTCCCGGTAGAAACTTCTCCATAGGGGAAATTTTGTTTCTGCCTCTGGGTGTAATTGTATGTGATGTGAATATTTCCACCACCCAAAATACAAGAACATTGAATGGGGCTGTGAGTGTGAAAGCGTTTATGTTTTATACTTTTTTATATGAGAACTGATACGTAACAAGTTTCACCCAAAACTGTCAAGCCGTTTCAATTATAATTCTCACGCAATTTTTTCAACTTGTTTCAGGTAGACGAAGCCGCAGGCAAGAACTAGTCATGATATACGAATACAAACGCACACTAGGCTCGTTGCTGCTATTGATCCCATAAAATCGCATCGCTCCGTTGTGCTCCAATCACCGAAGATAACTGGATTGTGCCTCCGACGTGCCCACGCGTGACGTCCCAGAGGACGGAACTGCCAACTCGATTACATACTCGATTATTGTACCACTAATTAAATGAGCATATAATTTGAGTGTATTCAATAACGTGGTTTACAATCTGATAAAAGTAAAAAACAATTAATATGTGTCATGTTTAAGTTATAACTTAAGCCTGTTTACCTGTTTTGGATAAAATAAGTTTGAACGAAACTACGTTATTTTCTTATTTTTTATTTCAATCGAGTTTTGCAACATTTTGACACATGTGTACAGACGGGGAAAAATATGGGAATAATTACATAATTTTTTTTTATATATGAAGCCCAGGATTAAAAATAATTATTATTATGAACAAAGACAACATTGCTGATTTTGGAATGCGTTTTTTATGAGTTTTTTTTAGTATTATGGCGGCATAGGTGGATCTAAGAGTGAAGGTTTTGATCATCTATTAGGCGACGACGGTTATAAAAACTCATAACAGTATCTCTACAGATTTACAAATAAGCTCACGTTGTGCCGACTGCACTCGTTGAGAGATGAACGAGACAACGATGATGGATGAGTTGGGTTTTACATTACTATACGGTATGAAGGTTGAAAATTATCATTAGTTATTGATTTTTTCAGCGTTAATGATGATGGCCAAATATCCTAAAAGAAGATATACTTTCCTATATGTTAGTTTAACATTAATGTCATGTTAGATTTTTCGTTCAAATCTATAAATATAGGGTATATTAGCCAGCCTAGCTAAGTTTAAATAAGTTTAACGCTTTTCGTTAGATATTCGATCAGATGTCAATGATTTCCTTCTATGACCCTCTGCTGAGCGACCTCACAGCCTCAAAATTGCTTTGGTCCCATTTTGTGTCACAATTTCGATGCATTCAGGTATAACCCGATGGACTTAACTCCATTTCCTATCTGTGATCACCTTTGGCATACAACATATACGTCAGTTGTTGTCACCTACAATTTTCGAAATGATTATCTTTTCAGACCTCGAGTAGGTACCTGAATAAACTGTCTAAATGTGTATTAGTAGGTCAACGTAGGACCTTTTAACATGCCTAATTGTAAATTTAAGTATAGATATAGTTATTGTTAATTTTTCCCACAAGCCAAAATCAGTTTTTCAAGAATAAAAAAAACATTTCTATGATCTGCAACTGACATTTTTAAAAACGCAAATATGAAACGCGGCAACCAACAAACTACTCAGGTCAGAGTTTATAAACATAGAAGAGAATGAATAATTTTGTGATTAATTGTGATTGCTCTGTGCCGTGGGTCCTAGGTTCGATTCCCGGCAGGAGCACAAATTCTTTCCCAAGGGATATTTGTGCTTCTGTTTCTGGGTGTAATGTATGTGTGATGTTAATGTTTCCGGCACTCACGATACAAGTCTTTGAACTTAGTGTGGGGCTGTGAGTGTGAATGCGTTTGTTCATTTGTTTAGTTTGTTTGTTTGATTAATGAATAATAGACAGATTTCATCAACACATTTACACAAATCTCGAGAAGATAGCATGTAACTCAGTAAACGTATGATTCGTTGCATTACTGTTTTATAACAGCTATTCTCGCAAATAAGACTCTAATCAAATAATATATCATTCCATCTCACTGCATAAAGCTGTTTAGATAAAGCCATCAAAAAGTGATAGACACACTTGTGAAACGGGGATGGTATTTGATAGCCACCTGACTCCAGAAGCTTGCCTTCAGCGCGATCTTTGAAACTTTCGACTGAGATCATGTATCGAACAACTTTACAAAGGACAAACGCGACAAAATGTACTAACACAAATTTCAGCTTTATTTCTTAGAAATAGCGCATATAAAATTGCAAAGAATAAAGATACGACGGTAAAATAAATTGGTTTCGACGAACTTTCTTTTGATGGATACTCGCATTCTTGATTCACGCAAGAATTCACTCCACACCGACTTTTTCTTCAAAAGCAGTCGTTGAAACTTAGCCTTTTGAATACAGTGTATTTAGAAGTTCTATTATGTTATATGGCAAATAATTAGTTAGGTTTTACAATGCTTCGTGAGGTAAATTAAAAATTAAGGATCAGTTTTGAATACTAAGATTGGTGTTAGTTGAGCTCTTAAAGACGTGTTAATAAATTAACTTGTAAAGTATAAAGAACAGTGGCGGATTTACCAGCAGGCTGAGTAGGCTGGAGCCTAGGGCGGCAGATTTTAGGGGCGGCAAATTTGGGACCAATTTTTTTTACCTACTTTACATTCATACTGAATACGGGCAAAAAATGTTATAAAGTGTATTATGTAGTATACTGCCCATACAATATCATCCTATTATACCAACGTTTTTATTGAAATTATAACTTTATGATTTGGGAATCATAACATTTCATTGACAAAAACATTGTAATTCATATGATTGTGAACTAAGGAATTGAATTATAGAGAAAATTTAATTAGCCTACAGGCGGCAAGTGTGTAAATCCCCCACTGATAAAGAACCAAAGATGACGCTGCGTTTATAATTATAGAGCAAACTAATTAATTGCAAAAGCGACTGCACACAGAGCGCCACAATAGGTCTAATTAATATAATACACGCGTTACTGCAGGCAACTGAGTTGGAACATTATCTAGACGGTTTTTAGTACTTGCACTCAGTAGTTCGTTGAGTGTGAGCATATGTTTACTAAATTTTGTGTGTGTATGTAAACGAGGTATTATTTGGATTAAAAGCTATGTGTATATATTACCTTATTTACAAGAAACACTATTCACTTACCCTTAACACTGTATGATTTGTCGAGCTAAGCAACCACGTGATCATAGTGCAAATTTTGCAATTTTTGGATCCGGTGAAGCAAAAAGTGAATTCCACTGAATACAATATTTACTTTACGTTGTACATCAAACATTGGAATAAGCCCGATCCTTTTAATTTTCTTCAAATATCTAGTACCTACAAGAACTGTCTTGAAGGGAATAATTAATAGGATTTCCTCGGCGAGTCCGCCCATTCACTAATTTACATCGGGCCCTAAACAATAACAAGGAATGAAGACATGCTTAATAACGGAAATTGCCCGAAAATGACTTGCCAACCTTGCTTAAACTTCGCAGGGAAGAATTTAGAGCCATTTATCAAGCAACTGTCGAACGATTAACTTTGAAATAGAATTTCATAGACCCAGATAATTATTTCAGAAGTGCCCAGGATTTCTAAGAACTTAAAGTACAAAAAAGCACAAAAGTTGGTACAAAATTGCAAAATTTTAATTAACCAAACCTGTTACTTGACTATTTATTAGGAAACTGTTCAAGTGATTTAGTTTGCAATAGTATTTCTAACGACTTTAAAACTATCCAAGATTTTCTTCCTTCATTGACATAACTTGCAAATTTGAAATAAAACAAAGCTATTGGCTAGGTCAAAGTAGGTAAGCTTAAGTATCGTACTTACTTTGAGAGAATTTAAGTACTTAGTCACTTCGAGTTTGGGTCAATGTCAATGTAAGAGCTTTGATATGGTAGGCATTATTCTACAGACTTGGCTCTCGAGAGCGTATAAATATACATAATAACTTTATTATTATTTTAGTAACGTACAAATTAAAATTTAATATATTTAGAAAGGAAAAAATAGAGTAGTAGTAGCTCAGCGCAATAGGGCATAGGACACCCTATAGGCCGCGGGTTCAATCCCAGCCTCAAGCGATATTTTTTTCTTTCCCAATTTACTACTACAGTTCCGCTTAGCAAGGCTAATGCTATGTAAAGAAAATCAAATTAAAATGTGCTGAATTTATTTATAGTAGGCATCTATTTTTATCCACGCGCAAACGAAAGTAGCTTTGATACATAATTTAAACGGGGTCCAAATAAAATTTGCAAGGGTACAAGACAGACAAAGAACGATGGATATTGAATTTTTCTTTATCCTCCAAATGTAATGAGATTTGCAGACATGCGTAAGCTTTGCCGCTCGAATCCGTTGGACGCCAGCACGGAGAGAGATTTAACTTCGCTCTTTGATCATTGTAAAATTAAATTTACGTGTGCTATTTTCGACTACGTGCATGTTTTGAGGCTACCCGCTACATCAGAGATTTTACTGAAAAAGCTTTCAACTGATTCGATTGGATTTGATAAAATTTGAACCGCTACAGATTTTGTAAATGTACCTAATAAAAGATCTTCAAATTAGATTGTACCCAAATGCACCTCATGTGATCATGCGGATTTAAATAAAACCAAAATAGAAATAATTTGAAACCAAAGCAAAGACTGAACAATTTTTAAAACAATTAAAAGAGCTACTAACCTTTAAATCACAATCAATAAACGAATATCTAAATGATACATTTTGACAAAAAACCTTTAACATCAATTTGAACATCAATCTAATAATAATAGTATGTAATACATAAATTATTTCTATGATTGTATGAAACCGAATATTATAATGACAAAAATTAAAAAACAAGTTTTTTTTAAATATTTACTTATTATTTGTAAATAAAATTTAACAGTCCTCTTTTGTAATTGCTGGTTTCCCTACAGGGTATTTAATGAACTATACTTATAATAACACCTGTTTGTTATTTAATATTATAGATTGCAATAAATGAATATGAACAAATTATTTTTGTGACTCCTATCAGAATTCAGCTGTATATCTTGGTGAAATAAAATAAAGCCTGAATCAATCTCCGTCACAGACATACTATACATGTTTCGGTGAATTGCTAAGCTTTGCTCCGCTCGTTGTTTCTTCACTTATGGCCCGAACTGAGGCAGACAATAATATATTCGCGGTTGGTTCCCACAGCGGCAGCATAAAATAACACCACTTGTCAGGCAAGCTTTCGTTTCCGCAAGTTCCGCAACCTAATAGAATCAACATTGTGTGTGCCACGACACAATGCCAGTGTTATGAATACATAACGAGACATTAGCCCGCATATTCTGGAACGTTTATTAGCTACACAAATATTATATCGCCGCTGGTAAATTCAAACATAAACTGTAACACTGTCCCTAGAGGGCTCCACAGTGCAGCAGCGCAGTGCGGAAGGTTAGACAAAATACAACGGAGTTTTGAAAGTCTACAGATGCCGCAAAATATGGGGTCATTTGGAAAATAACAAATCTATTTTCATTTATTTATGTTATTTTCACCAAAACATATGAAAAAATTTATAGTTAAAGGTGTATTTTATCCGTAGTAAAAAGAACTTAGGTACGGTTGAAATGGTGAAACGGTTCATCTTCTGTCTCCTGTTTTAATATACCGCTTAAAAAACTAGCGTTACAAGACTATCTTATCTGATGGTAAGTGATTATGTGGTTAAGCATATTGAAACACCAGGCTAAGAATGTTCGGCTATCAATGATAACTGTTACAATTTTTCGACTTGTCCACTACGATGTCGGCAAGTCAGGTGAGCACAATAAATTACATTACTCCCATGGAATGTAATAATAGATTTTGTTTTGGATTTTTGAATTGGAATTGTTTATAAAGTTATAAATATTTAACTTCTTTTTCAATTTCGAATATGTTAATTTATCCAAACTATAGGTATATAACTTCTACATCATTGAAATAAAATTTAAAACAATATCAAAAAATTAATAAAAATTATGTAGGAAAGTAATATAGATATACGCTCATACTCATGGTAATTTATATAGATGGTTTACATCATATATTGAAAACCGATCTCAGGCTGTAGTCCTAAACGGACATTCATTTACATGGAATTTTGTGCCCTCTGGAGTTCCCCAAGGTTCTTTATTAGGCCCTTTACTTTTAAATATCTGTATCAATGATATAACTACTATTTTTCAGCATTCTAAGGTTCTGCTTTATACTGACATGAAGATTTTTAAACCAATTCATAAGATGATTGTCGTCTTTTACAACAAGATTTGATACGATTTGAAGAATATTGCTACCACAATAAATTAGACCTCAATGTTGACAAATGTCACGTTATATCTTTTATCCGTAAAACTAAAAATGAATTATTCAAATATATGCTAAAGGGACATGAGATCAAATTTGTAGACGAAGTAGTATAGTTGATTTAGGCGTGACATATTTTTTTTTTTTTTTATTTATTCTAAGCTCACTTATGAAAAACACGGAGAAAAAATATATTTAATAATCAAATAAATATCTAAAAAAATATCTTTTTTCGAAAGGTCTGCAAACTTTATAAATAAACTGGATGACTAACCCGAACTAGATATATTTAATTCATCTTCTCATAAATATAAAACAACAATGTCTAATTGAATGAATGAATGAATTGTTGGTTTGGTGTGACTCCCTGACAACTTTTTATAACTTAGTTTTGAGTAGTCTTCTTATTCTACTTTTGATTCTTCGCTGTTTTGTATAGATAAGTGTTTTTCTAATTCCAATGTTTTATTACAACACATGAATACATACCTGTATGTTATACATAATATTATAAAGAGCAAGCTGTATTTTTAGATTCAATATGCGAAAACTTGTTAATGGTGTTTAGTCTAATGCTTAGCTTATATCTATAGATATGTATCACTGTTTGTTTTCCGAATAAAATAAAATAAAAATA
The DNA here is from genome assembly GCA_948107665.1 of Lomographa bimaculata. Lineage (NCBI taxonomy): Eukaryota > Metazoa > Arthropoda > Insecta > Lepidoptera > Geometridae > Lomographa > Lomographa bimaculata. The sequence continues at coordinate 8,347,139 of OX403592.1, forward strand.
AAATACTACTATTGTGCCAGAAAAAACTAGAGACCGAGAGCGTAAGAAGAAATCACCAGACTCATACCTACTCGTTTCTCATCAAGGAACAAATAATAATATTCACAAGATGCCTTACTGTCTTACAGTCACTGTGATTCCACGTCACAGGGCGTACTGCTTCCCTCAACAAACTTAACGGCTGTTAAAGCGATCGCCCTGTAAACCTGAACATTTTCAAATCCAATTAAATTAACTCTAAGAGGCTTATTGTGTTCTGTGGCATTATATTGTGGAACGTTCACCTTGTTTTATCATTTTGTTATTTGAATTAACGTTAAACAAAGATTATAACTTATACTATTTTGGTATTGATTTCGCTACGTGGTTTTTTTGAGTAAATTATTTTATTTTTTATTTAAATCCTAGTTTAACATCGCATCAGACGTTATAATAGAAGAAGGAAAATTGTGTTTTTTTTTCTGAGTGTCATAAGGTATGACAAATAATTCAACATTAGTACTATATCTAGTACTAAATAGTAAATTTTGAAATAATAATAATAATGTCAGATAAGATAACAAAATGGGAATAAAACAAATGGCACTCAGAAAGGAAAAGTGCTCAGAATACTAGCTACGTTTCCTCGTTGAATAGCGATGCAAATTATTTGTGCTAAATAAGAGCCAGCATTCCGGTCACTTCGCCTCGACTAAAAGTTTGGATAAATATTTAAAAATTTCGTATGCACCCGGTCCCCATGGACCCAGAGTTTATACCCCAAACGGTACAAACATATAACCTCTATCAAGGTTGGAAAATAACGCTGTTTAAGGTTTTTTGCTTGGTTTGCAGCCCCGCCAGCTTGAACACTAGTATCTGGAAGATAAGACAGCGCTAGTGCATCGAATAGTAAATTAAGTTATTAAAATAGACCAATTCTACTAAATACCAAAATGTAACTGGTCGGACTACGGGCGAGTTTTACATTTCCGAATTGCCGGGTTCGATTCCCGGCGGGAACACAAGTTTTCTCTCCATGGAAAACATGTATTTCTGGTTCTGGTTGTGTTGTGCGTGTGATGTGAATATTTCCGACATCCACGACACAATTCATCGAACTTAGTGTGGGGCTGTGAGTGTGAAAGCGTTTATATTTTGTTTATATTGCCCGTGGTCCAACGAGTTTACTAAAATAACCGAAATTAATATAAAATCACAGAACTTTGAAAATAGTATATTTCCATATTAATAATAAAATATATTAGCTGTGTAGGTACTAAAGGAATTAAAATCATTTTTGTTGTAAGATATCAGTCGGGTTTAAGTTTTTAATTTTCTTCATGTCGAATTTACGTTACGACTCGACGGTAAAATATCCCTCGAGATTTTTGTGAAACATTTTTCTATAATAATATGTAAGTACCCCGTCAATCCAACGAAAACATCGGTGCCGAAAATCCCAAGCACAAACTACTCCAAGATTTATGTCAATAGTAATACAGACAATAGTAAACAACAATAGGCGAGTAGAATTGAATGTCAAAGTGAATAAAATATGTATGCGCGAAATGCGGAGGGGGCCTTTTGTGACGACAAATTATACGGGTTTCTATTTACTAGGACGTATAAATAACATCCTTTATCTGATTTGCGAGATCTATCTGCCTCGACGATAGGTGTATTGGATTGCAGGAACGTGGTTTAGAGAGACTTTGAACTGAGTGACGGAAATGAGATGTAGCAACATAAAATATTGAATATTTTATATTGCTACGTCTTGTATCCTCAAAAAGAAAATAATCTCTACCATGTCTCTATTTATGAATAAGATGCACAAGCTATGATGCAAGAGAGCCAACTTGCATTTAGTTGATGTATACATATAAATGTAGCCACAATCAATGGAGTGTCAAATACATGAAACATTTGATAGTACTCTTAGTTTGAGAAGATCCCTGCTGTTTTCAGTGATAACTCAGAAAATACGTAAATAAAACTGAAAAAACATTCTGCGTAAAAAAAAACAACCTCTTGTCGTAACAATTCGGGAAAACAGTAAATGTGTCGAAAACGTGTCCCAATTTCGCAAAATCACGTCTCCGTCTCCAATTCATATGCAAAGGCTTGGTTTACGGGTTTTTCTCGGTATCAGCGGTGGAGACTGAATGTGTGGATTGGGCCAGCGCGGCTGTAACAAGGTATTTAAGCAGAAGTTACGATTCGCCCCCGCCCGAATGGTCGCTGTAAATAACGTCCTATCTGCGAAGCGCCGCCGCCGCCGCGCGCCTGCCAAATTGCTTGGCAACCTCCTCAGACTTCCTCTTTGAATAATATTATAACGAACAGTACAACAAAGCAAAAAATAAAAACTTAATATGTCTTAAACTTGTATGGTTGCCATAGTATTCGCTGCGCTCTTTGGACACTACAATATGAACCAGAAAAGTTCAATGTATTCTGATTTTAAAATGAATGTATATACCAACAACCTATTCAAGTCATTGTTCAGTTATCTTTTAGCCCCACGACTCCCACGGCACGTTTGATTCGCTTGCTTGCCTTGCTTTGTAGTCAACATTATCTTACACTCCTCCTCGCTTCGCTCGTTATTGCACCGTTCTCCCAAATTAAAAGTGTACCATTTAAAACTGTACACTTGACCTTCTGAGCCGATTATGTGCAAGACTTTTTAAAAGCGCAAATGTTATTAACACTTGACTAAGTACATTTTTTATTTATTTGTTTGTAGTTTGGTCATTGGTTTTGTGATCTAAAAGTGATGTATCACCGTGGTAAAATAGTAAAAGTTTATTTTTTTATAATTACTAGCGACCTGCTCTAGCTTTGCACCGGTGCAATTTTACAAAAAAAAAACCTTTCGTACAAGCATGCCAACAAGCCATATCGGTCGAACCGTTCTCAAATGATCGTTCATACATGCGACAATTGATTTTTATTTATATAGATAGAAGATAGATGAGGCAATAAGAATGAACATATTTTTGTTTTCGTGAGGTTCCTAATTCAAATTATATTATTTACCGCTTCGACACACCCGCTTGAAATATAAAAGTTAAGTTATAGAAAATAAACCTGCAGTAACTTTTCCATAAATGTCCACATCAAATAACCGAGCTCAAGCGAACGCTCGCATGTAAAAATATTTGAGCCATACACATTCAAAACGCCAGACTTTAATTAGTAAAAAAGTCTCAAATGAAAATCTATGCGAGCTGTTTAAAAAAATGCAGAACTCATTACCTGACAGCTGTGCGTCAATTAAACGTAAAATATGGTCCTTAGAGACACCTCCCACTGTCCTGTCTCACCCCTCAGTCTTGCCGCCCCTTGCTAGCGCTGGATCTCATTAGAGAAACTCTGAATGTACAATTTGTTCAGTAACCGACACCAATTGCTACTTTTTAAAAGCGCATACCCTCATTGAGAGAAGTTACGGCACAGCATTTTCATCTACGTTCAGTTTTTTACAGTAGATGTATTATATATTATACTAGCGATCACGCCCCGGCTTCGCCCGCATAAACCACCTAACTAATACAAAGCCTAAACATTTGGTTTGAATAGATAAGCCCGTTATTGAGTTATAAAATTACAACGAAAAGTGGCATTGATTTTTATATATACAGATAGTAATTTTACTTTAAGAACATGCATAGTTCGCTAGCTAAGTTTGTGTTACAGAGGTAGTGCGATTAGGTTCTTAATGTATATTTAAAAGAGAATCTAAACGGCCTCCCGTGAGGGCCATTGTCAATAATTTAACGAGCACTTTATGTGTGCAACCTTCCGTTACAAACACGTAGTACACAACACATGGGGTGTTAAGAGGAAATTTATGTTGTGGCTCGAACGTGTCTGGTTTAATCCGAGGCGAGATTCCTGGAAGCCACACAATCTAAGTAAGCCGAGCCTGTTAGAACTTTCATTTCCATTATTCCTTCATGGCGTCTCTCCAGCCTTTCTAATCCGCTCCGACGCAAAAACCATTCCCACTGCCTTTGTAACTTGCTAACTTTTCCTTTGAAAAAGTTCCGAATTAAACTTAAGAAGGCGACTTAATAAAAATCCGTTCCGAAACTATTATTGCAGAAGTATATTCTGAAAGATGAAGGGAACGTTAGAGATCTCTTTGCGTAGCGGATGGAACTTTTTCTTTTACAAGACATTTCTATTGAGTGCTACGACTTGAATTCTGCACGGCATAGATATAATCCTCATTTGTTCGAGATAATACTGTATCTGGAAGATGAATTACCGTTCCAAGGTTCTATTACAGCTCCAAGAGATCGTTGTTCGTAAGATCTGCGAGTAATCAGGAACAAACGGCCGTTGTTCGGTATTGCTTTGTCGATTGTTCCGAGGCGTGCTCGGTGGAGTCGCGCTTGCATTAATCACTGTGTTGTTCTTAAGTAGGTTGGTGTTTATCAAGTGTTCTGCTGTATTTTGTTTGAATATTTTGGATATTTTGAAGTTTGTAAATCGATTTCTGATCTCAGAATGTACAGCTTTTATGCTGTGTAAAACATTCTTACCATCACAGTTTTTTATGCTACTTTTAGTTTGAAAGATGTTGCTTTCCAATTGGTTTCATTTAAATTTGATCAAGATCTGATTAGTAGTTCTTGAAATATCGTCAATAATGCGTATTCTGTGGACTACATTGACGATGATCTCGTTTTTAACTGTCGTCCCATTGAAATGTGATCAAGATCTGATCTGTAGTTTTTAAGTTATCGTCAATAATGCGTGTTTAATACATTAAATCTGTTCAAGGTTGCGAAGATAAAACGGTGAAGTCGGTTTTTTTAAGCTTTGCTTGCGTTTAATTATTCCTATTTTAATTTTTTTATATTTATTATACCAAAACTATCAAACTAATTTATATAAATAATTGCACTGAGTTTGTTAAGACCAATCTAAGTATTTTATCCTGATTTATCAACAACTTCGACACGGACAAGCTCCGGGATACTATTATTTGTCGCAGAGGTTTTCAAGAAAAAGTTTGAATATATACCTTGGTGTAATAATTAACTTGGTATGTCACTTAGTGCAAGAAGAAAGGTGTGGGAGTAATAGGTAAAAGGTCTCGTATTTACTTTTATGATAATGTAATTTTAACGCAACTACTGTTAGATTAGAATAAAACATTAATGTAGGAAACTTCTATTTGTATAAAAAAAAATATTACCAAGCGTTTGTAACACAAAAACTTGAAAATTTTTATTTATTATGTTTGTTAGCCTCAATACAGTGATAGATTAAAAAAAACACAGAAAAAATACCGAAGAAACAAAAATTTCGAATTTGTAATGTGGTAAATATAAGTGTATGTAGCAAATATATAAGGCCAATTCGGATTACTTTTAATAGATAGCGAAAGACTTAGACTAATTTACTTAGACCCAACGTTTTTCAATAATTGTATACAATATAATAATATATAAACATGGTGCATTTCGATTGTTTATGCAAACAGCGCTAACAACAATAGTTAGAAGCTTTTATTTGATTACATACAACTATATACTACGATTGATTACATTATATTCATTAGGAATAACAAGTTCCGACTGTATTTCCATTGTATTTAAAAGAGATGTTTATTATAAAACAACATATTAGCTAAAGTGATATATAAGAAATCGTAAGTTCAGTGTTTCTGAAAAACATTGGCAATTCTATTTGATGTTCTAGATTTTTTACATACCAAACATCGATTAAACTATTGAATACAGAGATACATAGTAACATAGTGGGCCAACTCCCACTAACAAACCGTCAGATTAAAATCTCAAGGTTATCAGAAAGATGTAGGACGTATACGCTATGGATGTCTGATGTGCTCGAGTATTTCAATGTGACTGTTTTTTTTTAATTTAAGAAAATTTGTACACACTGTCCCCCTAACAAAAAGGCATACTTGTCATAAACTTTTTTAGTTTTTGCACCTAATCTTCACTATTCAATAGGTCCCCATGACACTTTAGTAACTTTAGCATCCCGTGCTCCCCTACTATAGTTTCAAGCATACACAAATACGTTTTCACGGTTTTTTTTTTACATATATTCATAGAGCTGATAAACAGAGTTTTACCCACAATCTAGTACCAGAAATTACAATGTCAAAATAGGGTATGAGTTGGGCATCTAAAAAAAGTTACATTTACCAAATATACCCGTAAACCCATATCATTAATCACACTGAGCATAAAAATATATCCACTGGAGCCGTGAAAACCGCCGACTCGTAAAATCCTAAATAAATCCAGATTAAATTTTAGGGAAATTTTGTTTTGGTTGTTCGACTCGTTATTCGTGTGATTAGGCCGAGCATCGTCGGGGCATCACTTTATATTCTCTGCTCGTTAATAGAGATTTTGCTGATCCTTCCACAGCGTTAAAGCCGATTTTAATTAAGTAGATGTTTGCGAGAGTAATAGAGGTTGCGAATCAAAAATTATACGGACTTTGTTGTAACCCTTTTACGTGAATGATTTATGGTATACAACGGTTTAAAGTATCATGGACATACCTAATCAATTAATTGGATTAAGGTAAAAATATAATTATGTACTATATTTTTTACCTCAATCCAATTCATTGATTAGGTATGTCCACGATACTTTAGCTTAAAACCCTTTCTACGGGCCAATTGCCTACATTTCCTAAAACTAAACTAAAACTATATATAGCAAAGATCTAAGTTACCTACAAGACATCAAGATTATAGGTAAAGTGCTCAAGCCCACTACCAGTGGGTAGTGTTCCCATCATGCTGGCGGCATTGCCTCTCTGAATTGCAATGCTTATACGTTGAGCCAAATAAGTGCCAGCATTTTGATCACGCGTCGCTTCAACCAGGCGCTCTGATAGATTTTTTAAAATATAATGAGCTTCCGGTCCCCACGGGCCCAGTGTCTCAACACCAAACGGCTCAAATATGTGACCACTGCTGAGGTTTCCATAATTTCGCCGTTTGCGCTGCTTAGCCGAAGTTGCCGCGACGCCAGCCCCATTATGTGTTTCAGGAAGATGTGACCGAGCTAAAGTGTCGACACAAGTTGTATCCCACACTAAAGGCCGTCCCATCTTCTATGGATTAAAGTCATGCCGTCGGGTCTTTTACCATCGTCACGCATCAGACCCTTCGGTTCGAGAATGGCTTGAACGTAGGCGCTGGTAAAAGCCCGGCGGATGATATCGTTGAGGCTGGCGTGGCGGGACATTCGGACAGCTCTTTTCTGGTACGAGAGGCCGTGGTGACCGTGCTGGTCAATAGTACCACAGCAACCGCTATGGGCAACATAGCATCTTGCACCCAAACGTAAGCATATAGCAAGACAGAAAGCAGATGGTACACTTATAGATATAATCAAAAAGGATAATAATGGATATAAGAGTACCAGTATTAAAAGAGGAAATGGCCTGCAACAAAGCTCGGACTCCCATACAGAAACTGCTAGAAGTGAACACGCTCTGTGACACTAGGACATATCTAAAAGATGTTTCCGTGATAGTTTACAGATCGGCCGATCCCAGTCTCTGTGAGGATAACCTCACTGGGAGCTCGGCATATGGTCATGCCATCTTTTAGGTGCCTCTGGCCTCAGTCAGGTTTGCTATTTCTAAAAAACCCAAACTTTGTGAAAATATTTTTTCGACTAATTTAGAAGTACCATGAACAAGAAAGCCGGTAACGTAACACTAAAAATTTTACATATACCTAAGCTCCCTAGTCTTACAGGTTAAAAAGCTTGCGACCAAGCCCTGTCATCTATGTAAAACCGATAAAAGAGTATTTTTTACGATATTTTCCATGCTCTCGAGGAGCGTGCTATGTTTCCATAGCAGACAACATCTTAAAGATACGTAAATTTTGGGACAAAAAGACAGAATTTAATAATGGTAAAAGCCATATGAGTGTTAATTTTAAGCAAACTGTCAGAAGAATGTTTAAAAATTTCAGTTTTTCTAAAGTGAAATTGATTCTTCTAATATCGGAGAACTTAAGAGGCGAAGAACTTTATCGGAGAACTTGTCAACTAGTTTTATATTGTAAGTCAACGAGTAAAATTTTTGTAAAACCGATCATTTGTCTGAACAGTTATTGCAAACAAAAAGTTTGCATTTCGAAAAAAAAAAATTGTCTTCGACTAACACGTACTTATATCAAAAATTTCTTCAAATGACAGTGACTACTGTTGGAGTGAATCAGGTAACTATTTGATTGATTTTTTCTTTATTGTTGCACGTTTTTATTTTATTTTTATGTTTACTGCATGTTGCATATCTTTAGTTTAGATACCTACGTAAACCGTTATAGATAATAATTGAAATGCAAACAAAGCATAAAAAATCCGACTTCATCGCTTATATTTCAGTTTTGGCTTGACCGATTTCGATAAAATGTATTGAGAATCTCCTTTTTTGAAGTCGTTTCAAAAATATTTGATATGTCTTAAATCAAGTTGGTCCCATACAATTTAATTCATTTTGGTTAGGCTGTTATGGCTGAATCTGGTTAAACCCAATTAACTACGTGGTTCAAAGTGCGTTTTTAATGAATAACATTAGTCTTATTATTATATTATATTATCATTTATCTGGAGGTACGGCAATGCTCCACCAAGTCGAGCAAGCACAGCCGTAGCATCTTTTTCTCAAAGCCACTCAAGGCACTCGACCTTTCTGTAACTTAGTTGTGGATAAAGCTAGCAGCCTGAATTTTTAGTGACCAAGAGTACGTATATAAACTAGCTATACCCCCAAATTATCTACTGTTCCTACTATACCTTTAGTATACCTATAGTTTACGAGCTATCGCCAGTTGAAGTTTTTTAATGTTTTTACTGAATCACTCACAGATCACAGAAATTCTAAGGTACGTCTAACAGGCACACAATCTTCAGAATTTGGATTTAGTTAGTGATCAGCTCATAGCGAAAGGAATTACTGAAACATTTAGAAATTTCACTAAATATTTGACGACCCAGTCGGCCGTGGGTTCTGGGTTCGATATCCAATAGGAGCACAATTTTACTTTTGGCATTTGTGCTTCTGGTTTTGGGTATGACTGCGTATGTGGTGTAAATGTTTCCGGCACCCACGTAACTAGTTTTTGAACTTAGCGTGGGACTGTGAGTCTGAATTAACAACATATGACATTAAGTATGTTGCATCTGAGATATTTAAGGACGTTACGACTGCGATAAAATGAAGTCGCGCTCAACTAAAGTGCGGCAATAAAAAGGTAATTAATGTTTCATATCAAAAACTTTCAACGAAGCACTCGGCGTAACTTGGTCAAGTTAGTTGCCTTCTTAGTACCCGCTTAAATGAAGTCTTTTTTACTGTAATTTTTAACTTCGTTAACAAATTACTTGAAGTTAAATCTAGACGGAGGAAATAACAAACGTACTGATTTTCAATATTTGATCGATATAGATTATTATAAATTGTGATTTTTAAAGATACTTTTTCTTACTGATACTGATAAGTACTTATACCTATAGTACCATTTCGGAAACTTTGCCAACTGGCAGCGGTCTATTATATTAAGTTTTTTACATATTTATATCTTGTTATAGTTATAATTGATAAGTTTTAATTTAGTTTTTAGTTTAACTTATTATTTTTAAGGTAAATGGTTATTTATAAAAAAAATGTGTATACAAAATTAACTACTAATAATAAAAAAATATTACTTACGCATGCAACAGCTTTGTCCATTGAAATTGAATCGAAAACGAATCAAAAAAACCTTTTTACAATACAATCAATTGGTACGCATCGTCATCGTCGTCATCTCGGCCACGGATGATAATAAGAAATTAATTTGCTCTAAAGTTGTTTTGTTTTATCTTCTTATATATAAAAATGAATTGCTGTTCGTTAGTCTCGCTAAAACTCGAGAATGGCTGGACCGATTTGGCTAATTTTGATCTTGAAATATTTGTAGAAGTTCAGGGAAGGTTTAAAAGGTGAGAAAATATAAAGAAATTGCAATAAAATTAGTAAAAAGTAGTATTTTATCTTCCCATACAAACTGTTCGTACCTGTCAAACAGGAGATGTTTCTGAATATTTGACCACAGACAATTGGCGGTATGAAGTTCGCCGGGTCAACTAGTTTATAATAAGTATGCGTTTTTAAGAACTGCAATGATTCATTGTCGCAGGCGGCTCAGGAGATGTTTTGTTTTGTGGGTCAGCTTAAGTTAGTTTAGTTTTGTAATTTTAATGTTAAGCATTATTTATTTTTGGTTACCCTACCGTAAGAATATGCAATAGGACCGTCATGTTGTTCAATAAAGGTCTTTAAAAATATTTATAAAAAAAGTACTGATGCAAAAATATAACATTTTGTTTATTTATGTCAACGTACTAACTAATTCATACCTCACACAATGTTTGACTAAAGTTAAACACTTATCAGAAACTAAAAGTAAAAAAAAGTCTAAGCTGCCTAGTTCGCTGTTTTGGTCTTCACATTTCAAAGTAAGCAAGTAAAGCTGGGAGTATTTCTCCGTCTAGAAAGTTAGCACCGCCTGTTCATCAGCGGGCCGCGGTTTGAGCTTCATATTCTAGAGATAAGTAAAATGAAACTAAATAAATTGTTTAAGTTTATTGGCGGAAACAAGGTGTTTAATCAGTGTGAGGTCGCATTGTGGCTCTTCCCGCCACTCTACGTTGAGTGGGGTAATAAAGTAATAAATAAACAAGTAGATAGACACCGGGCTTCTGCGGGCCACGGGTTGAGCCGCCCTGATCCGTTGTCACACAGTTTATTACTCGTTGCATATTTGCTGAACTAACCATTATTACCCAACTCATCACATGAAAATAAGTTTTTAATTATGTAGAATCATAGTAGGTCTCGATCACTCGAATTTGCTCTCGAAAAAAGTGAATTAGAATGCCCAATAACATTGTCGATCTTAGCCGGTTGGCCAATAATTACCTACTAACCACATAAGCAAAATTCACTCAAGTTGTTTAATTTATTTACATACTCAAGCAGCAATTTTTCCAATTCAAAACTGAATACCCGTTCACCAAATTTAAGTCGATCGATTGTCAAATTTGTGGATGTTTGTGAGGCATTCAATTTTAGATTGTATATAGTTTTAGTTTAGTTTTAAGAAATATAGGCAAATGGCCCGTAGATATAAATAAAAAAAAGACAATGTATATATGACAATCTCAGAGAAGATACAAGTAGCTAAAGCATGAAACATAGCATTAATTTTGTACGCTGTGCGCTCGTGTAACAGACCACATCCACGGCTTGACCTCATTCCTAAGAAGACTAACGAGGCATTCGATGGTGGCTCTAATTATTTCGCTCGCGACGAGACCTGTCCCTGTAATTACACACGAAGCGAACGTGATTCTAATTCTAAATAATCTAGTATTTACCGGCGGCCTAACTGCCAGCGTAAAAACTGAGAGCAGTGCTTAAAGCTTTTCGGAGAATCTCCTGAATTATCAAGCGTTCCACTGTTTCATGCAACAGTTTTCCTGTAATAACAAATTCAAGAGATTTTCCCACCGGAATTTTTCACAGCTATCAAATTATTAATGAGCGTTTCTATAGAAGATAAATACACAGAACTTTGCATTATTCAATTAAAACAAGGTATCATATTCTTGGCTGGCACATAAAGACCCTCGATGCGGCTATCTTAGGAAGTTACCTTGCAAACTTCTCGAGGGAACTAGTCGGAAAATTAATCTTATCTCAATTTTCTCGTGTTTTCCTTCTTCACTGTGTTTAATTGTGCAAGTTTTAATTGCATGCAAACCGAATGCTGGAATCCAAGGTGGAGTCGCTTATCCCCTCATCTCAAATATTAACGAGGAAAATTTTCCTATTACTGGCAATTTTTACTGGTAGATAGTATTTTAGCGGAGATACAAAAATGTATAATTACGTATTTAAACTCTCAAAACATGTTTAAACCATAAGAGCCTTGATTTTTCATATCTATAGTTTAATTAATTTACTTAGTTGGAATCCAAATTGTTAGTATAAAAAGTAATAAAGGTACCTACAACATAATTAATGACAAAAATACTCCTCCAAATGAACGTTAAAAAAATAAACAAACTAAGCAATTAGGCTATTGTAGGTAAGTACCAAACATATGAGACGTATAGAGGAAGGAGAGAACATCATTAAAATCACAACTTTGTTATTGATAGTTCCGGGTAGCACTGCATATTCATATTATGTTTCTTTTGTTAATCGCGTAAAAGACGTTGTTTGTTTTTATTAGTTATCTCCATCAAAACTTGGTCTACACTCTTATTCCAATGTTTAGTAATGTCTTCAAGTTATTGTAGTTAAACCTTGTCGGGTGTTTTCAGGCAGCTCAAAAATCCTGGCTAGGACTGTTCACTAGTTCATACGACAAGCAAGAAACAGAATCAGAATATCGTTTATTGTCAAGCATAATTTAATTGATTATTATGCAAATGCGAAAGTATAACTAACAGGATTATGCCTGCAGTGTCATTTTTAGCTTTGTCAGGTTACATACTGTATGGGTTTGTAAGTATGTATCAACTTAAAACATTAAAAGTTACAAATTGAATTTAAAGTATGTATTATATATACAGCAGATGTAGATACTTATATATTCATTAAAATAAAAATCCCAGGAGACTAAAATAGAGGTATAATATTTTTATCACTTTACATCAAGTGCGAGTCAGGGTTACCGTTAACGGTTTTTTACGACTCATAGATTCATATATTCCGAGTTTTATTGTAGAACCTTTGCTTATCTCGTAATATCTTTATGAGGAGTTTTAAAATCATTTTTCCTTCTCATTTCGTTTTTTATTACGGAATCCCTGCCTGCTGCGACGACGTTAGCGGCGACGCGATGACACTAAAACAGGGGAATACGGGGTTGTATTAGAAAAACGACTTTCATAATTTCCATTTGATGCGGGTGAAATGTTTTTCATCTTATAATAACGTTATAAAAGTATTTTCAAGTTTTATTTGGCTTTCACGACAGTCAAGAGTCTCCAAACTTATACAATAACATCAAATTTCGTTAACAATCATTCAATATTTAGTAAAAATATAAATATATTCGATTATTCTAATAAAAGTAAACTGATGAAGCCAACAGATGGCCATTTTATCAAAGTCTGATAAATACTTACCATATTTTGACTCAGAAATTCGGCTAAAAGTAAAATTTTATTGTAAAGGCTTTGTGAAAATTACATTTCAGGTAATAAAAGCGTCCCGTGAGAAGCTTCTCATAAAAAGCTTGCAGAAACGTTTAAAAGGTTCAGCCTAAAGCGTTAGTTATAACGAGAGCCAGCAAGCCGCAAGTAGGAGGGGCAAGGAAACGCAATAATGCTTGAAACGGTTCACAGGATTCTTTCTTTGGCAGCCAAGTGTATTAAGAAATACCCACGACGACGGCGTGAGACTATTTTACTTTCATTACCCATAGCGAACTAAATACGTAGTTTGTTTTAATGAAAGAAGCTCCGGAATACCAATAAAGTTCATAAAAGTACTATGCTTGACGTTATTTAACGATATACTATAAACAGAGGGGTGTAGAGTTTGAAGCTTTTGAAAGTTTATTTACCGTATATTGTAGCTCTCAAATTTCAACTATTGTCATCATCATCATATTTTTTTCCCTTCTCCCATTCGGTAAGAGTCGGCATAATAGTATTCTTCCTGGAGATATAGAAAAACGTGAAGAATGGATTCATCACTTACTTGTGTAACAATACTAGGAATAAGACTAGTCTTATTTTCTAGTATTGTTCTCTTCTTCTCTTTTATTATCAGAGCAATTGAAATTTTAGTTTTTATTCAATAGTTTCTTGCTAACAGTTTCAGCCATACCTGCTGGTAGTAGGTCTTCTCTCGCATTCTTTCGAGGCACAAAGGCATGTAGACAAAAGGTTTATAAGTTTATAACATAATATTCTATTTACAAAGTTTTGTTGCAGAAAAAAGCTACAATATTCAATTTTCCACTTTCTTAAAGAATAAGTGATTTCATTAGTTTATTCAAGTTTGACTTCTAAGTTTGTTTCTCTAACAATTTTTCGTATTCAGGTGGTGTGCAAAAGCTGGCATAGACGAAATTCAACAACGTTCGCCTATTCACCGTGTTTGTACAGAACCTAACAAGCCTCACCCATACCGACGCAGACACGTATTAAGTATCTACGTCGAAAACTCAAAATACAGAGAGGGAATGATTCGCACGGCTCGCCTGTGCCCGTAATGGGATGATCATTCGTTGAAAAGGCGTCGATTTCTGATTTAATTTGGGAGTGCGATAACATTTGCACTGGTAGCGCGCTGGGTGGGAGAGATAACTGGCTCGTAGTTCGGCTCAAAGCCCTCGGTTTGCTCAGGCGAGCCATCGCGGGAGCACACGCGCCCTAATCGCTCAAAACGCAAAAGCCCCTTTTGTGCCATAAATTCATGATCACAGCCATTTTGGCACAATGAAGCCCGGCTCGTGATCCAACGAGCTCGTAATTAAAATGTAGACGCCAATCAGGATTTGACGTTTGAGCGGAATATTTTAGTAACGATTCTTAGTAATTGGTACCTATACTTTAACGATGAATAGTCATTTGATATAGCATTATCTATAACACTATTTTGTTAATTAGTTTGCGATTAGTGAAAGAAAAACGTAATAATGCAATATTGAACAACGTTAGTAGGTCTGTTCTTTTCTTTATGATAGTTATCTTTGCTATAAATGCATTTTTTATAGTTTGGCAGGTTAAGCAAGGCGAGCGAGGGAGTGTAAATAATAATGACAATGGAAAGTGTCAGTTATATTTTGTTGCCCCATTACCCTCCGCTTCAATGACCGGAAATTCCAGATAAGTCCAAGCCATCACCATCACCAAATTTTCACCGCGATTCTATCTCACTATTCCATTACCCTTGCAAATAACGATTTGCTATGAATAGGTAAATCAATGTTCTTTGTAGCGTTACAATATTTTTCGCCTTAGAAAAAATATCTCTATTCGGCGCGGGCGGTGCCGTTTCTATTTGTGATTTCATTTATATCTCCCTTTTATTGCCGAACGTTATTGAAATCGGGAGATATATGTATAATGTGAAGGTAACCGGACCGATGTTGAGAAAAACTAACTTTTATTTGTTAACTTTGGATTGGAAGGGTCGTCGATCCCAATAAATTTGACGGCTGGAACGATAAAGGGGTGCAAATCTCTTTGCAAATGACAGGTCGCGTGAGCCCCATCGCCCGGCTGAATACGAATACCTCTCTTGATCAGATCAATAATTGCATTCGAATAAAAGCAAAGGTACTCAGGCATTCTCATTGACTACCTATTAAGAATTCAATTAGCGATATCAAATTGCCTCGTTGTGAGCTCCGTTAAACTCAATTAAAGAATATTGGTGACGATCAAAATATGTCGCCAAATTACACTGTGTCTATTATACATCGGCACTATCGCCGTCTTAATTGAGTATTGTCTCTATCTGTAACTAAATTACAAGCAAATATCTTGGGACGTGTTGATTGTCTGATGATACGAAATATTCACGCCGCACCATTTGGATAAGGGTAAATAGAAATCTGAATCTATTTTCATATTGAGTGGGTTTGATATGATGTATGTTTATTGAATATCTTTGAATGGATAGGCTTATGTTATGCAATAAACTGTAGTCATTACACATTTTTTCTAACTAAACTAACATAGGATTATTATAAATAAATGTTATATATTAGATCAAAACCTTCGTTTTCTCATTTCAGCCTATAGGTTTTCTATATTTACATTTTAAAGGGTTTGTACCCTTTGAAATGTAGCAGGGATTAAACTAGTTAATTCAACCACGTTTTTTTCATCATCTTATCATAAGACAAACTGGCAAACGTCATTCGTATAGCGAAGAAGTGGAACACATTACCAGCGTCTTCTTTCTCTGAACGGTATAATCTGGGAGTCTTCAAATCTAGAGTGAATATTCTCTGGTCACCATTAATGTTTTTTTATTGCATGCCGCAATGGCGGAATATGGAGCACTATATTGGTCATCATTCACACTAGCTAATTGTACCTATCCATATTCAAGTAAATAAAGAATTTGTATTTGTATCTTCTAGGCAAGTATGACGAATCACTTTCCATCAGGTGGTCAAATGCTCGCGTATCCAGTATAACAAAGGATCAGGCACAGAATAAATATTTGGTCAAAAAAATACCTCCGTCGACTAAAAGCGAAAATTTAACAAAAGGCCAGCAGATTTCTCTTTTCACTCCAACACTTTTATTTTATTTGCAGGTGAGTACACGAATTCAAACATGCTCTTTCAATTAGAGATAGACGTGATCAGATTGAAGTACTAGTTAAATAGTGTACCTATGTAGGTATGCACAGAATAAGTGTGTAGGTATACACATGGTACAATATACGTATGGTTAAAAAAAGGGTGACATTCAAAGTAGATACGCCCAGCACTTTAATAGCACATGTATGATTTGTACATGTATTTGATCTTAAGTGAATTAAAAAATACGTCTTTGGAATGCAATGTTGAGGACATTGCATAAGATAATAAAAATGCTGAGAAAACCCATAAGTTCAAAAATAAATGCCAACATACTCACAGCACATACTATTTGGAAACTAATTTAGTTTGAATTGAGATGAGTAGTGATATTTTGGTATATTGTAGAGTGAATTAAGTGCAAAGTTCTTATGAAAACATGAGTTCACAAGATCTTCAACTCTAGATTTCGGACTAGTTTTATTCTCCATTCAGAACTGTTCGCAACCTCCGACGACGGATTCGTTCGTATCACAATTCTGTCTTATTATTACTGAACTGAATTTCTCAACTTCATTCAACTTGACACACAGAATAAAAAATACTCTTGTAAAGTCAGTTTTAGATCATGTTACATTAATAATAATAATAAATAAACGCTTTCACACTTACAACCTTACACAAGATAAGCGTCAAATGACTTAGATCGTGGGTGCCGGAAACATTCACATCACACTCAGAACCAGAAACACACTTGTTTTCACATCGGGAATCAAATCCGATACCCGCTGCTTGGAAGGCGAACGCGCACCCAACTTAGTCAACGGGTAGTTCATTTATATATGTATTAATATAATTATTTAAAAAAGACGGTTACATGTTTTACCTGCCATATCTCGCAAAAGCTGTGATTTTCATTAATCAAATAAGCTAACGAACACAAAACCGCATTGAAATAATTCCATCCAGGAGCTGACACAAAAAAAAAGATCTTCAATGAATTAACTATCCATGCACCCCCTCGTTAATTAAGTTAAAGGTAGCCTATGTATTAATCCTACATTTTCACGATGTAACTTCCAAATTTCATTCAAATCCGTTCAGCGTAAAGAAATAACTAATTAATTATTTTTAACCACACATTATCAAAAATACTTTCGCATTTACTATATTCGTGTGATGATTTTTAGGTAGGAGATAATATTATTTATTTTTCAAAGTGCTCAGTAACTTTAAGTAAAACTATGAGGTAAACTGTACTTAAATATTTCGTACCTTCCCTTTTGTTACTGAAATATTCAAGTAAAGAGTAGTCGTTTGTTAGAGGAAAATTCTTCAGACGGGTAATATAACCACAGATGTAACGAGATAGAGGTTATTCCATTAATGTTATTGAAAAATAGTCGTTAGTGTGAGAGGGTGCGGCGATGGCGGGACCACTCGTGCGGTGTAAAGGGCGTCGAGTTTTGTTAGATGGAACTCTTCGTATAAAGTTAATTGGATTTTTCCGTTTGACACGCAGCTCACCTACGTGTGCCGTGTGAATAATAAATATTCCGCTACCTATTAGACGTTAGGTGGGTATTTGAACACTCCAGTTGGGATGCTCTCACGTGCCCGACATATTTATACCTGGAATTTGTAGGTAAAAATATTTTCCGTTGTAGCGTAAAAACTGCGTGGGTTTATGAGAGAATGCCTTAGTGGGTATACCCAAGGAAAGGTATAGGGCCCAGTAATAGTAGTGAAGGTATTTAGGTGTACCTAATACGTTGGTGTACATTACTCCCGCTTCCGTGATCGATATTTACAAAAAATACGAACGGATTTTTTTGACAATAAGTCATAGTACTCCTCTCCTTAAAACTTTTTCAAAGTTTGATTTATATAATTCTACTGTACCTACGTGTGTATGTCACTGAACTCCTCCTTAACGGCTGGACCGATTTAAATGATTTTTTTTTATGCGTGGTGCCCTGGATAGTTTAGATTCACAAATCAGCCCGGCAGATAGCGCTGCAGGGGTTGCACACGGGCGAAGCCGGGGCGAATTACTAGTATATAATTCTTTTGTGCGTGCGTGTGTGCCTTAATTCGTTCTAAACGGCTGGACCGATTTTGATGATTTTTTTTTATTGTGTTCATGTGGATTTAAGAAAGGTTTATATTCAAGCTGAATAAATATTAATTCACGAAAAACAACTTATGCAAAACAATACATTTTCTCATTGACAGTAATACGACACTCGGATTTGGTAAATAACTAGGCAAACATAAACATGGTATTAAATTATTAGGCAACCATAAACGTGAAAGATATAAAATGCTTTTTTTCTTTACGTGGCATTGTAACGTATGCATGGTAATGGCGTAAAAATAAGGCATACTCTCTCTAGAACATGTGCGTTTAAAAACCTACATCATTATGCTAATGCTTTATACAAATATGACTTAATTAACGTTTATTGAATTAATAATGATCACTTTAACAGTTAAAATAACAGAGGGGGTGCGGACGTCAGGCGGAATCAACGAGGGTGCTTGTGTATTATGACTGGAGACTGATAACTGCTCGTTAGGCGCCTATTTGTCAATATGTTTGTGTTCTGGATATAAATCTCAAAATACGTACACAACATGTGAAAGTACATAAGTTAATATTGGATCTAAATATCAAACTTCTTCGTGAGATATACGTGCTTAGGGCGAAGAAAATTCGATGTCAGAAATTATCTAATCGACTGACAAAAGGAAGTTATCGAATCTTATAGAATGCTTGTTGTTACTAAACTAATTATCCTTCGCAACTTTGTCCATGTCATTTAAATTAAAAAGTAATAGTCTGTGTTAATCTAGGATATAAGTAACCAGCGGCTGCCGTTACGACGCGGTGTTAAGAGAAAACAAACATAATTAGACACCTACTTTTACACACAAACAACTTGTCAAAGTAATGAACTGTCGATATTTAGTATCACACCCAACTTTCGCTCTTATTAAATTTGTGTAATGTTCGCATATGTTCCTTATTTAGTTTGTAAATAGAAGGCTTGTTAAGAAAATACATAGGTACTTTTTAGTTGGTCCTATAAGTTGGTGTATTTTTATATTTGTTTGATTATCTGATAAACCTCAGACTAAATAACCAGTTGACTGCTTTTGAAGCATCAATTTAGTAGTTGTTATTTATTGGTCTGGTATGTCGCAACTGAAGGCGCAACTGACAACTGTCGCATCGGTCAATCACACGCACGGATCGACCAATCATTTTGTGCCCGGGCACAACTAGTAAAAGTGGTAACTTATAAAAGTTTTTTCTATGACGAATCTTTCAATTTTCAAGGATGATATTTCTAGAACATAATATTTATTATTAATGAAATCGACAAAACGTTTAAAGTTCCAAGAACACACAACTAGTTTATATCTTCGACTAGTCGTACCCCGTGGCTTCGCCCGCGTTAATTAAGTTAAAAAGTAGCCCATGTGTTATCCTGAGTATAAGCTATGTACGACCGTCAGAGTCAGTCAGCTCTCATTGCCTGCGTCTTTGTTCCCTGAACGGTATAATCTGGGTGTCTTCAAGTCTAGAGTGAATGGGTACCTTCTAGGCAAGCATGTTCCATCTTTGGCCGCATCGTCACTTTCCATCAGGTGAGATGGCGGTCAAATGCTTGACTATCCGGTATGAAAAAAAAAAAGTCAGTCTGTCAGTGAATCAGTAAGTCAGGACAAAGATTCTTATAGTATTAGATTGTAGTAGCGTGATTTACGTTAAATTAGCTAAGTATATACGAACTCAGTACAAATTACTTTGACTTTGATGTTAATCATTGACTCTCATCTAACATTTGCTACCAATTAATATATACGTTGTAATTAACACGTTCATTGTAAGTACGTTGCCTTCAATCTACTGAGATCGTTAAGTAGGAAATACGTCGAAGGCAGGTGGTACTTATAACCTTAAGCCGCCCCCTAGCCGAACTAACCTGTACGAGTACAACTACAAACTACAAGATTTGTCCTAAAGCGGTCTAGTCATACCTACTATCTAGTCAAATCGAGATGTACCTAATTATAAAGTTTCAAACCCTAACTATATTCATCTATTTGAACTGCCCATTGGCTTAGTTGAATACGTTTTCGCCTTCTAAAGAGGTTCGATTCCCGGCGGGAACACAAGTTTTCTCCATAAGGAAAATTCTTCTTTCTGGTTCTGGCTCTAATTGCGTGTGATGTGAATGTCTCCGGCACCCACGACACAAGTCATCGAACTTAATATGGGGATGTGAATGTAAAAGCGTTTATGTTTATGTTATAGGTACTGTTTTAGTCCACTCATTCTTCACTACGTATAATACTAATTATAATACGTATCGGGTCATTCACCTTGCAGTTTCAATTAGCTAGTAATTTCCACCAGCTGTCAATCGCGATAATCTCTGCGGACAGAGCTGGCTCTTGTTCCTGAATTATTAACGGAATCCTGTCTAGAAACTTATCAATGGAAATCCGAGCCACATTGGATTTGAAATTTTGTTGAATTGTTTCTGATTTATCACACAAATTCGAAATTGACATGAAAGATTTTATCTCTGTTAAGCAGAATGTATTTTACATTATTGTTATGTAAATAAGTTCTTTTTTTGTTAAGTAAGTAATACTTATTATACAATAGCTTATTAATTATGTAAAGAGTAACTGAATAGTAGTCAATAAAACCGGCCAAATGCGAGTCGGACTCGCGCACGAAAGTTTCCGTACCATTATCTATAAAAACGGCAATAAAATCGTTTGTTGTATGGGAGCCCCCTTAAATATTTTTTCTATTTTAATTTAAGTATTAATGTTTAAAGTGAATGTATAAGTAAATATTCTGTGAATATTTTAAGCGTCTACCTGTTGCCGTTATCAATATCGAGCAAAAACGAGCAAAGAATATCACGTTTGTTGTATGGGAGCCCCCTTAAATATTTATTTGATTCTCTTATTTAGTATTTGATATAGCGGCAACAGAAATACTTCATCTGTGAAAATTTCAACTGTCTAACTATCCAGGTTCATGAGATACAGCCTGGTGACAGTCGGACGGACGGCGGAGTCTTAGTAATAGGGTCCCGTTTTACCCTTTGAGTACGAAATGCTAAAAACTGATTTTGGAAATAGTTACTTTATACCATAAATACTTTATACATTAAAATATAATTGTTATACGGCCGAAATAGGAAGAGTGATTGAGAATGTTAATTGATCTAATAGTAGTCTAACATTTGAGAATGTTGATTTTCAAATGTTAGTCTAAAATCTCTGTACGCCATGAAACTAAAAAGTGCTATTGTTGTATGATGATACTAATTAGTTTTAAACTCCACGCGGTCTATTCCGTTTCGGTTTTTTTTCAACTATCCCCGGAAATAAACAATTGACATGATATTATTCTATTCTATCATTGTTTTGAATATTTTATACACTTTGTATGTATTTGGTAATCCCATGAGGTAGCATACAGTTAATTGTTCACGCTCAGTGTACTAAGTGTAATTGTAAGTGTAAGTGTAATAATTTACTCTGACCTGTGATGTTTTATTCGTACCCAAAATAGTGGAGTTCGATACCTTCTTAACTATCTTTCTGAGACATCGTAGCTCGGCTTTATTATGTAATTGTTCGAGATTGTTATCCTTAACGTGTCTCACTTATAATAGCGAAACATTATGTTTTTCAGAAATAGAGACGTAGGTTTGACATAATTTTAAATTTGTCACTCGCTTATAAATAAATATCAAAGTTATTTTTATTCTATTGCAACCATTGCAGGAGTACTTATGCGTCTCGCTCGCAGCAGGTACAACCCTGGTGCAGCATGCATCAGTGCGTTCCGTGTTAACATGTCAGGTTAATAAAAGGGGAAAAAGTTCGTACATTTTAACCAACACAAACAAACGCATTCACACTCACAGCCCCACACTAAGTTCAAAGACTTGTATCGTGGGTGCCGGAAACATTCACATCACACACACATTACACCCAGAACCAGAAGCAAATATCCATTGGGAAGGAATTTGTGCTCCTGCCGGGAATCGAACCCAGGACCCACGGCGCAGAGGGCAGACACCCGTCCACTGCGCAAACAAATACACCCACACTCTAATATTTCATGTGGCACATGACTCAATGACATGTACTAAGTAAAATTGTCCTATAATTCCATAACATTAATGTAAATATTTTTATAATTAAATCATAATATTATTGACGTAGTTTTAAAATTTCATTATCGATAGTTTTTAATTATTAATATTATTTTATTGTGTATTTATTTTGACATCCTAATTTAAATTTTTAACTTTATCAGTGTGTATTATTGTTTAATTTGTAATGTTTTAAATTATTCATAATATGGATGACTTTCTGAAATAAATGATTTGATTTGATTTGATCTAAGTTAATGGACTAGTTTCGTAGATGCCACAAATATTTGTATCTCACACTCTCAACCAAAACCACAAATCTCATTGGACGACTACACTCATAATTGACTGGTTTTTGTTATCTGCTGTAGGAACATTAAATTGAGAACAAGCTCGTATGTATTATTTATAAATCGGCGTGCTTCAATTGCGAGAATTGCCTTTTTTTAAGACGGAGAAAAACACCTAAAAATGTATAACAAAATATCCGCAATATATTGTTCTGATGTATTATAAAAGTTTCAGTTGGCTACCAATTATTGTTCAAAATAAGGGGCTACCTAGACGGCTTAGTAATAAAGTCCCGTGGGATCCTATTGGTATGGAATCTTGAAAAGGAGCAGGTATTCATTTGACGTTTTTCCTTTGTGTATGTTTACCGATTTCTCACGTTTTTATTTCGACGAAGAAATCTAACAATTATGGTATCATTCATATTTGATAACAGGATGATAATCGTTTGAACTCAAACTACTTATAAAGTATTTAATCACACTTTACACTAATATTATAAATCTGAAAGTTTGTGTGTAATAGATACGTAAGTGTGTAAGTATAATCACGCTGTAACGGCTGAACGGATTTGGATGAAATTTTGAATATTACATAGCTATATAAGATAAGTAAACAAACATACCTACTTACACACTTACTCTAGGATTCACACATAGGCCACTTTTTAACTTGATAAACACGGGCAAAACTACATGGCACTGGTAGTCTTTCTATTTATAAGTTAATAACCCTCTAGCTGGTATACCTAATTCAACTTCTATATTAAAGAGACTGCTTGCGTACGAGTTGCTCGTAGGAGAGTAAAAAACATTTTTTTATAAACTGCGCAAAAACTACTAAACCAACTTAGCCGAAAGTGTTATTACTTTCGGCTAAATCACTCACTTTTGAACTATTAAATTGTGCGAGGTGGGACGCGACGGCGAACGCGCCGCACTCATCCTGAAGAAGACTTTCGAATGAAGCCGAAACAATTGTCGATCTAGACATCGACAACGCGGATGTCACGCTAACACCCGTTTTAATTTTAATTTAATTGATTTAAGTGATATGCGCTTCACTTGTGTGTAACTAACAAACAACTAGCTTAAACTCTATAAAGGTAACATATTTCGTCGATCTTACAATACAATACAATACAATTACTCATTATTGAAACCTTAAAAGAATTGGTACAAAAAAAAATACAATTTTACATGAAAGGCTACAATGAGAGGTCTTATCGCTTAAAGCGATCTCTTCCAGACAACCTTTGGATGGACAAGATGCAGATAGAAGGTAGTGTCGGGTGTACTATTGACTAATAACTATAACGTTATAACAGATTACAGATAACATAATATAATTAAATACAAATAACGACATATTACACAAATACTCTTACATATATAAATATTAAATACCATAACACATAAACATACATAAATGTTTACATACAATACCTACATGTGAGTAAAGCATTAAAAAAAATAATAGATATATATATATATATATATATATATATATATATATATATATATATATATATATATATATATATATATATATATATATATATATATATATATATATATATATTAGTAGTTGAGAGATAGATAATGCTCCTTAACCATATTTTTAAAAATGTCTAATGATTTGGCACGTCTTATATCGATAGGCAGCTTGTTCCACAAACGTACAGCCGATCTTGTCCCTTTTAATCGCCTTGATCAAACTCGAGAGCAATATTTCACACACTTGATGATAAGCTGGACAGTAAATTTATACGGGTATTTTATTATTGTTCTAAATTGCAGTTGAATGAATGAAATGTTAAATAAATTGTTATAACGTGTACAGTTTCATTGAAATTGTAAAATAAACAATTCCATTGTAGGCATAACATTTTACCTCGTATCATCTGAGCGAAGGACGCATCAATGCACTTTCGGTTCAACCTGGCGAAACGAAACTGTTTTACTCATACTGAATAAAAACTATATTTGTTGTAATGTTGCTACATATATTTTAACCAGTTTAACTATTTATACTTATAGGATCTTCAACCATACAAAGTAAAAACTAATTCATCAAAGGGCCGATTTCTTTGTAGCCTTAATCCATCAATCTGTCTGAGAAACCTCTAAATAACACAACGAATCCTTGTATGCCGAAATCCGATAAGGGGATCGACAATAGCTCAGACGTCCTTCGTCCTTCGTCCAATTCACACTTCACCGCAAAATTACAGCTTTCATAAAAAAAACGTAATAACTCTCTCGAAGTAAAATAAAAACCGGCCAAGTGCGAGTCGGAATCGCGCACGAAGGGTTCCGTACCATTATCTATAAAAATGCCAAACAATTCACGTTTGTTGTATGAGTTAAATATTTGTTTTATTTTAAATAAATTATTATATGAAAAAAAATATAATAAAAAAAATAAAGTGAATATATGACTAATGATTCTGTGAATATTTCAAGCGTCTACATGTTGCAGTTACCAATATCGAGAAAAACGTGCAAAAAATCACGTTTGTTGTATGGGAGCCCCCTCAAATATTTATTTTATTTTATTTTTTAGTATTTGTTGTTATAGCGGCAACAGAAATACATCATCTGGGAAAATTTCAACTGTCTAACTATCACGGTTCATGAGATACAGCATGGTGACAGACGGACAAACAGACTGGCGGACAGCGGAGTCTTAGTAATACGGTCCCGTTCTACCCTTCGGGTACGGAACCCTAAAAAAGAATATAAAAACTTGTAGCAGCTGGCTTGAAACTCAGTTGGGCAGAGCTGTCGGCAAAGGATTTGAGAGCCGTCTCAATTACCTACCCTAGAAAGTTATCTCTATTGCTTGTGTATCTTATTTATTCTTTCTAAGGAGTTCTCCCGCTTTAACTTTCTTCTTTTATGAGTGTAATTATGTTACACTTACCTTATTAAACGTGGCTGTTACGTGATCTGCTATAAGTTATTCTTTGGTAGAAATACAGCTAGATTTTTGTCAAAAATATACAATCTAAAAAATATTTTAATATATGATAGTAGATATGTATATAAATTGTTTAGTGAAAAAATATATATATATATATTCCATACGTGTATATCTGACTGATTTTTTTTTGTGAGTTTGGTGGATTCAAGAATGTTTTACATTTACAAATCGATCCGACAAAATATTTTTTTTAATTTACGCGGGGGAAGCCGCGGAAAAGAAAATATTAACATGTGTTAGAGGCATAATTGTCAATATTTTTGTAACTAATTAAAGCAAAATACTTACCATACATCGGAGATATAATAAATCCTTCCTTTTTCTTTTTTTTATGCAGAGTAGGCAAGCATTTGACCACTATCTCACCTGATGGAAAGTGATGATGAGGCCAAAGACGGGACATACTTGTCTAGAAGATACCTATTCACTCGAGACTTACTCCCAGATTATACCGCTCGGGGAACAAAGATGCAGGCATGAGTTCCACTCCTTCTAACGTATAGGTAATGCACTGAAATATTCTAAAGGATCGTAGCACATAATTGTATACGAGCCAAAACCAAACTACCAACGCAACAAAAACGTATCAATAAGTCATACGAAAACTTTAGAATTCAAAACAGGTACAGTGTCGTGTATTGCGTAGGAACTGTGGCAATCAGTGAAGCAACACACATTCGTGAGTTCATTAGGGCGACGAGTCGCGGCCAACTTCCCCCGGCTTATAATAAACAGAGACACGGAAAATTATTCACTAACTTTGCCTTGAGCGTAAAATTTATGGTACGCTTACCACGAAATTTCTCAACAATGAACGAGTCGCTTGGGTTTTAAGCTTTAGAACTTTAACGCGTGAGAGAAACGGATAAGCAATAACTTACAGTAACCACTATTTATCATCTACGCACAGGCCTGCGCCCAAGCCCCTCGTCGAAACATCGATCGGTATTTTGTACAGTTGTACATTAACTAAGTTAAAGCTTCTAATTGAAAACAAAAATCACAAAGGGATCTACGAAATAGAATTGTTTGCGAATTTTCTTTTCTTTAACCTTTTTTCTTACGAAGCTTTATTGAATTAACTTTAAGACTTTTCTAACAGTAGGTAGAGTAACTATGGTTGCGTGGGAAGAAGTGAAGTTATTCACTTACCTACTTCTTAACCGTTTCCTTTTATTAATTCCTTTTATCTCTACAATTAAAAGTTGATTAATGTTTTCAAAGCCGTCACGTTTGAAATTTTAAAAGCCCTAATCGTGGTAACTTTTCTTTCAAGTGAAATTAATTTCGTTAAATTATAAATCTCCATTTTATCCTTTGTCACCTAATTGTTTAATTACAACTGTCTTACAAATTATGAATTCTTAATAACTTGCTTAAAACTTTAATAAGCATAAATAGTTATCAGGAACGTAGAAGACTTTTTAGCATTAAATAGAATGTCTTTGATTTACTTGACTTATATTCCTGTGTCCCCTAGATGGGGCAGAGGGCGCCCAAAGTGTTTCTCCACCTAGTTCGGTCTTGAGCTTTTCGTTTAATCGCTCCAGGTCTTCCCGATGACCTCTGATAAATAGAATGTTCGATGTTTCATTTACGCATCATCTATTCAAAACCACTTCCATTCGCTATACCAATGGCTCGCTTTGAAAGCCATCGAAGCCATTCGTGGCGCACGTGTAGCCCATAACCACCTATGTTCGACCATAACAATATCATCTCACTGGGAACGGCTATAAATTAGGTTTTATCAGAGCCTCCGGCTCATTAGCGTGGCATGTTGCTCCACTATCGCGATGCAATGCCACCGGCCACCGCTTCCTGTCCGATGGTATACTGCTATAGCCACAACACTCCATTGGCCTTTTATTATGAAAACGGACAGTTTATAAAACATCCGCCATCTGCTCGCTAAAAGTTGATGCAGTTTTAAAACATTTTCGACACGTGCTGCCTGCGGTGGCTTCACTTTTAATTTACTTTACGCGTTCATCCATAAAACTGTTATCGATTTTTGTTGTCTAAATTTATTAATATTAAAGAGCAATGGTTCTATTTACCTTCGCAACAATGAAAGCGTTTTCATCGTTCGTATTTACAAAGTAAGTAATCTCTAAATGGTTCACAATATTCGCAAATTGTAACGGTATCTTGTTCAATCAAATTGATTAGATGCTTAAACGGTAAATAAAACAAAGCTGTGCTAATTGATATTTGAATTTCGAATTGAAAATTAAGAGATATTGTTGAGAAGATAGATATTACCAGTTACGTTGAGAATGTGGTATTTTAATAAAATTGATGGAAATAATAATAAATGGAGCTCTTTATCTACAGAATATACATTAATAGGCACAAAACTTAGCAATCTATAAGCGTAGCGTAGGCAGTCTGTTAGATTTTAATTTCAGATAGCTACAACAACAATATCTCAAGAAGAAGAATTGCCGAAACAAATGATGAGACTTGCTTGTTTATATTGTGGTAGCGTACGATGCGAGGAGACAAACTAATTATGCTAATATTTGTGTTCCGGCGATATAAATGTGGTTAGGTAACCTATTTAGGGAAACGCCTGAGACTCTTGAGGGCTCCCTAACCAAACTAACCGGCTCTGACTGGAATACTGATCAGTCGAGCCGCAGCTTAATATTCAATGTAGATGTATTTATAGAGTACATACCGATTATCCTCCAGGCATTTGTTTTGGAGATTTTGGTGTAACAATTGTTATCAATTACTATACTTTTAAAGTGTGCTATTTCCCATGGTTAGCCTTAAAGACACACGAGACAATATCACAAGGCTTCACATGAATAATTTAAATGCAAGCAAAAATCAGCTTCACCGCTTTATCTTCGGAACTCTTGATCAAATTTAAATGGGACTACACGGGAAGCACCAAGTTTCAAACAAAAAAGAATCATCAAAATCGGTTCACACAGAAATAACTTATGAGGTAGCCCACATAAAAAAAAACAACCGAATTGAGTGTTGCTGATAAATGTTACCATTGTTTATTTGAAGATTCCCGACAAGGAACTAATTGATGGCCTGAATCCATTCTTTCAAAATTAGAGCGGCATATTCTGTAAGTACAAGATACTTTTTAATTTAAAATTTTTGAATATTCTATATATGTAAAAATTTATGCCTTTTTTCGTTGTTATTTTATAACGGGCTCACCTATCCAAACCAAATGTTTAGGCTTTGTTCGGACTATTTAGTAGATGGTTTATGTGAAGTTTGCACAAAATCGGTCGAACGGTTCTTCATTTATCACACCCGGGCGAAGCCGGGGCGGATCGCTAGTTAATATAAATATACTTGCTATTATCAACCATGCCATCTATATGTCAGTTATCACTGGACTAAAAAAAGTTTCACCATGTTTACTCGTGTAGCGGGTGTTTAAAACGCTTTCACACTCTTAGCCCCACACTTAGCTCGATGACTTGTGTCGTGGTTGCTGGTAACATTCACATCACACGCACAATCACACGCAGAACCAGAAACACAAACTTCCCTTGATCGGGTTCGATTTCCGGCGGAAACTTAGTTACTTGCTTAGAAGCGCACCCAGATAAGCCAACGGGTTTTTTCATACACTCACATTTACTAGCATGTATGCAGAAAAAAGATTCATCTATAACACTATATTCATCTATATCCGTCGAAATATTACATCCATGAATTTCAAGTACACAAATTTACAGACATCATTTATCAAGCAGCTATTTTGAAACTATTATGTACCTTATAATAATTTTCTAAAATATAAATGTACTCGTAGGTACGAATAATAAGTAGGCTTACATTTGCTTAGATCTCATACTAATATTACAAATCCAAAATTATGTATTTGTATGGGTGAATAAGTTTGAAACAAGTATCTCTGAAAGGCTCAGGAAACTAAAATGTAACCCTAGGTACTCATCAACTACTTTTTGTCTTTATTATTACGAATAAACCCGTAAGGCAAATTTAGTCTCATATATTCGAATTTCATATGATCCTAATTCAAAACACGCACTAAGCCGGTTACATTATAAATAAGGAATTTTGTTCACGTTCCATTCGGCTCACGCATGATTTGCTGAAACTTCAGGCCGCAGGATCGCTAATTACCTAACTTTTTGTTTGCCACATCCACCAGAATCCCCTGAACTTCTTACCATATTATGTGACGCGTGTAGGCATTGTAATAAATATTTAATACAGAATTCATGAGACCTTTATTGTATGTTTACCTTCTGTTTCAGGCTGGATATATTTTAATTGTATAGTAGGGTCTCGTTAGACTACTTAGATAGTTACTACTATTACTAATGATTAAGTATATTATCTTGAACTACACATATTGTTTCGAAATAAGGTGTATATTCTATACACACCTTATTTCGATTATACTTATTATTAAATTACAACTTACTTATCAGAATTGCCCGTTGGCTTAGTTGGGTGCGCGTTCGCCTTTTAAGCAGCGGGTATCGGGTTCGATTCCCGGTGGAAACACAACTTTTCTCCTCAAGGGAAATTTGTTATTCTGGGTCTGGGTGTGATTATGTGTGTGATGTGAATGTTTCCGGCACGTAAAACTTCTTGAGATTTGTTTCAGCGGTAATTTGTTCTCCAAAAAAAGTAAGGCCAATTCGGCTTAGTATCAAGAGGACACTGGTATTTGGACACACGCCCAAATTCAACAGGAATTTAGAATTTTAAAATTTGTTAAATGAATTGTGATGAATCCTTTAACGTTTTGACTCCACCTCCTTTAGCCGTTAGACAAAGTGCCAAAACTAACAAATTCAACGGTAACTGAGGCCATTAAGCGGCTAATTTTGGGTGCGGTAAATACACAACAAAATATTCTAGCGTTTTTATTGGTGAAGAAGGCTACTACTGTCTCAGACTGTCTCTGTAGGTAAATACCGATATGAGCGAATAATTAACGAAGTCTATCCACGAAGTGCAATTTCAAGTTTAGTATCTCAAAGCGGCTTGCTCATACACCACATTCCTTGTCAATCTCTTGAGCTCCGCATTGCAGCGTTTGAATTATTTATCAGCTACCTTTGTACATTCAAAACCGACTATTTTAGACGCGATACCCGAGTGACTGCCGCCTGTTTTATTGTCCCACTAAACAATTCAACGAGAGTCTGAGATTGACATAATTTAATCACGTCTTGTGCCAAAATCAACCGCAGCTCCTGTTCACACATTCCCTTCGCACCATTTGTCATTTGTGCTTAAAGTTCCGCGAATAATGTACATGTACTTGTATAGAACGCGACGTTTACTTGTCATAATATAATTGAAATGCAAGCAAATCTTAAAAAACCGACTTCACCGCTAATATTTAGTTTTTTTCCGACTTCCCAAAAAAGGAGGAGGTACTCAAGTCGACTGTTTTTTTTTTATGTGTGTTACCTCATAACTCCTCTCCAAGTGAGCCGAATTCGAATTTTTTTTTTTAGTTTGTATGATGTTGCTTTCTAATTGGTCCCATTTAAATTTGATCAAGATCTAATCAGTCGTTTTAAATGTCTGTTTTGTGACGAATAATGCGTACTTTGACGATGTTCTCGTTTACCCGACTTCAAAAATTTCCTCATAACTTCTTTCGTTGTGAGCCGATTTTGATGACTCTTTTTCTCGATTTTATTTGAAAGCTGGTGCTTTTCGTGTGGTCCCGTTGAAATTTTATATATATATAAACATATATACAAGAATTGCCGTTTAAAGGTATTAGATTTGATCAAGATTTCATTATATGAATATAATAAATTTGATGGAATAAAACATTAGAGTAAGTAATTATATGAATATTATTAACGAAATAATAATATAACATTATATAAAGAAAATACAGATTTAACTAAACTACTAACCTAATACAAAAAGTCATTGTTAGTAGTTTAGTTAAATCTGTATTTTCTTTATTTATTAAAAAATTAGTACTTATGCAATTACATTATATCATAAAAAAGCAAAAGAAGAACGATTTTATTTTTAACAGATTATTAGAAAATTACGTAGGCAACAAAAATATTTGAACGTTATAAGTATAACTTTGAGACACACTCACTTTCACGCCCCCAGTCCCACACCGAGTTCGATGACTTGTGTCGTGTGTTCCCGGAAACATTCACATCACACATACAACCATAATATTTTTTCTAAAATAAAAGACAAAAGGAAACGAAAAGAAGACTTTGAATCCCACACGTTAAATGACAATCTATTCAGAAAAACTATAGCTTTTCTATATATAGTTATGACAAATAATGTGTCCTCTACAATATTTGGTGCGCAAACATAAGACCGTCGAATGTGCACACCCTACCCGTGTTTGTCAGCGTAACGAGGATAGAAAAGTTATTATATAAATAGCTCACGATGACGACAGCATGCCTCCACCGGATCATCGCCGTAACGAGAACAAGGATGTCTTTATGAAATTATGTTTTGCTCCCGCGTTGAGAGGCTGACGTTGACAAATGACACGAGGGTTGTTTTTCACTGTCAGATCGAAGTGACATGTTTTCCCCTGACTGTGAAGTGTGGAATCAGTAAAGTGAAATAAATGCGCGAAAAACATCGCGGTCCTGGAATTAGAGACTGAATTGTAAACAATGGGATTTGCAGCAGCCCACTGAAAAATACTTTCATTGTTTGGTAAAAATTCTTGGTCTCTGTTTCATCATCTCAATTCCGTTTCTTCCATCGCTCTATTGGTGTTCTCCTTATTCTCTAGCTCTCTTAAGACGACAACTGCAATGAAGGGTTATGATTTGAACATCGTAATCATGTGTATATGCGTATGTAGGTTCATTTATTCTCTTACAGTGTCCAAACTGTTAAAGGGATGTAACATGCGAGTAATATAAGGTATCGTTGAATCTCTGGGTGCCTAAGGCTAGATTTTAATGTGGGACAAACATTTAGGGACGAATATGGATCAAATCAAAAAATACTCGACAAATAGGATTGAGATGGACATGTTATAAATAAAAATACAATTTTAAAATATTAAACATACTCGTGCGTATAACTTAACAAAGTTTAACGTATTACATCTTTTTTGTGAAGTCGGTAGGACTTCACAAAAAAGGAGGAGGTATTCAATTCGACTGTTGTTTATTTAATTTTTTTATGTGTGCTACCTCATTATTTCTTTCCACGTGACCCGATTTTGTTTTTTTTTTGTTTGAAAGCTGTTACTTTCCTATTGGTCCCATTAAAATTTCAACAAGATCTGATCACAATTTTTGGGTTATCGTCAATAATGCGTGTTTAATACATTTAATCAAGGTGCCGAAGATAAAGCTGTGAAGTCGGTTTTTTAAGCTTTGCTTGCGTTTAATTATTTATTATTACATAAAGCCATTTTAGTAGGTACAAGTTTTAGTAACTAACTTTTGTCTAGTCTATATTTTCTATTCATTAACAGTTTATTATACGTACTGCTAAGGAATGGAATTCTTTGTCCGAATCTGTGTTTCCCGTTAAGTACAATCTAGGAGTCTTTAATTCTCGAGTGAACAGGTATCTTCTGGGCAAGCATGCTCCATCTTCGACCACATCGTCACTTTCCATCAGGTGAGATAGTGGTCAAATGCTTGCCTATCGAGATTTAAAAAAATTAGTCTCTTCATTTTAACAAATAGCTAAATAAATTATTTTTGAATTCCACTAAAGGCTGAGTGCCTTCAATCATTAATTTGGGTAATTTCGTCCCATGACTATTTTCATCAACAGACGAGTTAATTGATTCATTTCTTTCAAAGTTCAATCCAAGCCGTCGTTACAACTGATTGATAAAGTCAATGGTAAAAGGTTCGCTCCAATCTATCTAAGCCGATGGTGGAGCCGATATCCGCCTGCACCCTCTTGCAAAAACTAAATTGAATATTCCTCTTCAATCTACCCTTGGATGCTCGAAAGCTTAGTTAAAAACTTGAAATTGGACAGCGTTTGCCCCCGTCAGTATCATGGGGGAACTCTCTACCCTCCAGACCTTCTATGCGAGTAATTGCATTTTTCGACAGTGCTCCCTTAAGAATAAATGTTGATGTTGAAATATTGTTAACAAGCTATTTTCACATCCGTGAAAACTGGATTAAGTTTCATCCACTCCCATGATATTACCATTCTCGTCAAAATTGCCGAGTAAGAAGCAGGTAAAGAAGGATATTAATATTGTATCACACAAATGTGTACACCTCTGAGTAGAAAGAATTATTTTAATTCCACATTAAACATTTTAAAGTTACGGCCAAAAAGGAGTAAGTAGTTTTTCTCTTTTTCTCTGCATAATAATAATTGAAACAATCGTTTTCCAAATTCACATCCAGAATTCACATATTAAGTTCTAAACTAGTATAATGGGTGCCGACAATGGTAACATCATACGAGTACATTCAAATACACTCAAAATCACAAATATCCCTTGTATATAATACGCTGCTGGAATTAAAACCCAATTACACATGTGTAAAAGTAGATACTTCAGTAAGTAGCACAATAAGTAAAGACTTGTCATTATCTCCTTTATGCGATTTAAGTTATACTTACTTTTTTGTTTGAATTGATAAACCGGATTGCTTTAAGATAAGTCAATTATGGAAATAAAAGAGCAACGTACGCGATAAAGGCAATTATGATCCGTTCAATAATATTTTATTTTCTATCTTGATTCAGTGTTACATAATGTGTGCATTGATTCAATGCTAACATCTAATGTTAAAATATCATAGATGTCTTCTTAGCTATCAACAAAACATATCAAATTATTTATCTAAATCATTTACTATAATTGATCTAACTAAAACTATTTCAAATAATTCCAATCCGTGGGCTGTCAGATATGATTTAAGTTGAGGCAGATTTATTTTCACCGGGCTTTGGCCTCTTCACTTAAGCCCAGACTTTAGGGAACGGCTTAGGTTATATTTTTTTACGTTCTATTTACGTAGACCAGCAATATATCTTAGCGGAACGAATTTACGTCTTGCGGTTTCGATACGTTTTAAAAAACAACAACATTTAGTTAAATTGCGAACCTTTTTGGCTGCGATGCAATTATTTGTTTTTGAAGTTATATATTTTATCGTGTGGATCAAGAGATTGAAAAAGTCTATGTTAAGACAAAGATTATAATAAAACAAATCGTCTTAAGGTTAGTTTAAAGTTTAGACGCTACGATCAAATTAAATTAGCTTGGAATTGAGATCGTAATACCAAATTATCACATAACATCCTACGATGTGATTATGACTTAAGGGACACTATCATCTAAGTGGTAGTAACTGGTTGGCTATTATTATCCAAGTACGAACTCAGTAAATTATGCTAATTTACATGCACTTGGCACTATGAGATGTTGCAGATCATATTTCATAGTTAGCAAATAGATGTCATGCATTTTGTAGGAAAGAACACAAATGCACAGTACGTACTGAACATCGATACCAGCGGCTGCATGAAGACATTCACATCACCAGAAATAAGCACATTTTCCCTGGTGGTAATATTAATGCTTCGGACAGACACCGAACCCGGTACTCTCAGCGTAGAAGTCCAGCGGCGAAACACCTACTCTAAAGAAATATTATTTATGCTGTATATCTGATTGGCCAGCGTTTTTCACCCCCAACCGTGGGTAAGTTCTGATGTGGTTAAATATGTACACGCTATCCAAATTCTATTCCCTTTAATCTTAATTCAAGTAAGAATCCCATTGACCTATAAAGTCCAATCAAAATAATTATCTTTACAAGATTAAATATTATTTTGTTCTGCTCCTTAAGTACGTATCACGATCAATCTATCTGATTTATTTTATTATTGGGTGTGTTTAGGTAGGATATTGTAAATAATCAAGTCAAAAGTCGTCTTGGAATTAATGTAGTATCGGTAATTAGTAAGGGACTTATAAACTTTATCAAAGAAAATGGCGGAAATCGTATTAAGGTGTGCATCATCTGAAGCGCTGGTTCTCCGCCACTTAATCCCAAGATTAGGGACACAATCCTGCTATCAGGAATTAATTCTGTCCCTGAGAACTTGAGAAGCTAAATATCTTTTTAACCTTTATTTTAATACTACGCGAACGGTGCTAACGGAGGTGATCTGGGATACAGGATTACTCCTAGTCCGGTGTTATCTGATTATAAAATTGTAGCATTAATATTTTTACTATCTTGTCTACATTTGAATCATTTTATATATTCATATTATGCATTATTTAGCAAGAAATTTTTGATAAATTAAAAATAGTAGTTTGATCATTTTTTATAAATAAAAAGAAAGTGCAAGAAAAACTGCATATAAAGAGACGGCTAATTACATTTAAACTGACTTTTCAACTAATTGACTTGATAATGTGATTTTTTTACTATTAAAGCATTTTTTTTAAGAACTGTACTACTATTACTAGGCAGAGCATATGAATACCTTAGTAATCGTTTAAAAATTGAATAAAAATTAGCTAAGGACCAGTTTTACTACGAAGGCTTTTCAAATGGTATCCATTAACACCTACCCTAAATACTATTCAGCATCAAGGCCATTGTAACATGTGAATCTTTATTGAAGCTTGGAATCACGGATCTGGACCAACTACTTTTCTAAATAGCTTTTATATCAACAGGGTGTTGAAAATACAGGCGTATAAATTGGCTCTACAAAGTCGTTGAGGACTGTGGTTAAAAAGTATTAGACGGTCTTAGCACTATATTTAACCAGAATGAGAAGCGCAGTTTATACTTACCACAATTCTCATCCAAAAAGACGCCTACCACGTACACAAAGTAAGTTGTGATCTAGCAAATGGTCGTCAAAAATATAGTTATCTTTGAATTTCACTAAGAAGGCCGGCACGTGTGAGTTAGCCCGCTAATATCGCATTAAGGCTGGCGTGAGTTATCTGACGGGCTGGCCGGTCGCCCGCCGACTAATCCCGGGATCCAGGACGCAATCCCGCTACCGGGATTACTTGTCTCTCCGTCGGCCACCTAACACATTTACAGGACGTAACACGTATTGTCATTGTAAATTTTCGAAGATAATTTTAAAAGGGATTTTAATAAAAGTAGACTTAGATTTACTTAAGCACATGATTATATACAGTTATGTTTGCTATGTATAGGAAAGCGCAACATTGCGCAGTGTTTATTCACCTCTTTTTAGCTACTAACAGTTAGCCAACAGTACCAGGCAGTGTGGGAAAATAAAGTATTAAGCATATTTATAAAAAAATTCTTTAAATCATAATCAATAGTTTTCATATAACTTGTGAGATATATATCCATGTGAATTGTTGCCCTTTTTTGTACTACACATATTAATGCAAAACTATTAACCATATTTATCTATATAAATATAAAAAAATCTGAAAATTATAAAAATATCTGTTCTATACGTTGCTATCATATTATAATTCATCGACAGTAATCGTCAATGCAGCTGGAATTATCCTCATAACATAATTAAAAATATATAAGCCGATATCGCCGGCGTTATTCCCTGAATTTGCCATAACATTTCCTGTCCCAAAGCCTCCAGGCATCAGTCCCCTAAATAATTAATGTGTTAACATATGACCCTTAGTGTTAAGAGGGATAAATCATAAAAAGTTTCTTGAATTTTTATTCGCATCCGTATTCGTACATAATCGATCTACTGAACAGAGATAAAAACGAGTCGATTTAAACCACACCAAACGTTTTTATGCCGCCTGAGGCCCTACACAATTCATAACTGTCGGCAGCTTACGAGCGATTTACAAAATGTGATAAACGAGTGGGAACGTCTCCCACGTATAATCCGCAGATATAAATGAACTAGCCACACACTGTATTCTAACCACAGGATCTGAGATTTAAGCTACTATCTGAGATTAGCTTGAGACGATGAAGTTGGAGGCTGGACACACTGGATATACCTAAGTAAAAACATTTCAAATAATTTTGAAACTGATAAGTTCAGATACTAAAATATCATCACGAAGATGAGAATTATGAATAGTGCTCTATATAAATATATTATACTAGCTTTTGCCCGCGGCTTCGCTCGCGTTAAGAAGTACAACAAACTTTAATCCCCTATATTAGCGAATGCCTACGTCATAACATCTACCTGCATGCCAAATATCAGCCCGATCCGTCCAGTGGTTTGGGCTGTGCGTTGATAGATCACTATGTCAGTCAGTCAGTCACCTTTGAGTTATATATATTTAGATTATATTTAATATAACAAAATATTAAACAACTAATAAAAGAAGTCGTGCTTGTAGAAGGTATACTTACTATTTGATTATCATTATTTTTGCAAAAAACCACATGGTCCTTGATTGGCTATTATTACAGATATAATAATTCATGTGAAATACTTAGTTAAAGGTATATTTTAAGCATCCTTGGCGCAGTGGACAGGTGTCCGCCCTCTGCACCGTGGGTCCTGGGTTCGATTCCTGGCAGGAGCACAAAATTACTTCCCAATGGATATTTGTGCTTCTGATTCTGGGTGTAATGTGCGTGTGATGTGAATGTTTCCGGCACCCACGATACAAGTCTTTAAACTTAGTGTGGGGCTGTGAGTGTGAATGCGTTTTTTTTTTTTGCCTGCCTTCTAGTAACGTCGCTCGTACATTTAACCTAGTTACATTTGGTAAGTACGTATGCTGAACGTTATTTTCAACGCTTTGGCTATGTTTTGACAACGTTGAATTGAATGCTGGAAGTCAATGAGCCTAGCTGCCCGACCAAGTGACAATATTTTACTAGATATTTAGCACCCGAATATAAAATAATATATGTCCGAAACACCAACTTATATTACGAAATTCCAATCTTTATAGCAATTATATGATTTTTTAAACTTAGCCTAATATTATTAGATAGATAGATAATACTTTATTTATCCAACTTATAAGATGAGATAATACAAAGGTAACAAATAAGCTTATACGTAAAGTTTCACAACAGGCGGCCTTATCACTAATATCTCTACCAGGCAACCTTCGGATGGAGAGAACTATAGAATGTAACAGACGGGGTATAATTATTGTTCATTAACATTTCAAATTCCAAGTTAAATAATGAGGACATGTTCTATTCTAGGAGCGTATTCGTACAGCTACATCGCGCTCAACGCTAATGAGTAACGCGACGTTGTATCTCAAGAGGAATACTTGGTGAATCGTATATGGCAATTAGAACATAAAGTCACAGGTGGAATCAGTAATCTATCACACAGCTTGGATTAGAAGCTTATAAACACTCTCACACTCAAGCCCTAAACTAAGTTCAATGACTTATGTCGAGTGCCGATAGTGAGAACCTGTGCCCCATAAAAACAAAATAAACATAAACGCTTTCACACTCACAGCCCCACACTAAGTTCGATAACTTGTGTCGTGGGTGCTGGAAACATTCACGTCACACACACAATCACAACCAGAACCAGAAACACAATTTTATCTTGGGGAGAAAACTTGTGTTCCCGCCGGGAATCGAACCCGATACCCCTGCTCAGAAGGCGAACGCTCACCCAACTGAGCCAACGGGCAGTTCAAATAAATATGTGATATTATCCATTCAGAGCAATCAGAATAAAAGCGGCACCAAAATTGCTACTCGAAAATAATGTAAATAAGTATGTTCTCTTTCGGTCATATTTCCAGTTAACTAAAATTGCAACAAAAATTTTAGGAGCAATCACTCCCGTGTGTATTATCCCTAATTCCATTCCATCGTTGACATTACAGTGAGTAGACATCTGGCTGCTATTTCCTGTCACATTATCACTTCCGGCCGGGAGATGGATGGAGCAAATGTATTTGGTGTTACTTAAATAACATCTCCGGGATCCGCCGTTATGGATTACGTTTTGCAGCCGGTTCATATAATAAAGCGATGCTCCGTTTAGCTTGTTCCTGTTAGGATTGTAACAAGGCTCTGTGTCACAGTTGCCTACATAACACTTTTCTCCTTATTGAACTGCCCATAACTTAGGTGAGTATTCGCCTTCTAAGCAGGGGTATTGGTTTCGATTCCCGACGGGAACACAAGATTTCTCCCCAAGGAAAATCTGTTTTTCTGGTTGTGATTGTGTGTGTGATGTGAATGTTTCCGGCACCCACAACACAAGACGTCGAACTTAGTGTAGGGCTGTGAGTGTGAAAGCGTTTATGTTTATGTGTTTGCCATTTGTCCTCTGCATTGATTTCCAACGAGAAGTACAAACTTTACACTAAGTATTCCTGTGAAATAAAATGTTGTGTCTGCGGCGGTCATTTTTTGTATAATACGTTCGTAAATTGTAAGGAAACTAATCGTCAAAATAAAAAAAATACTGATTTGACTAATATCGAAGGTTGGTATAAAAAATTAGGTATATATATACCTACCTAATTTTATATCTTCTTTCATATTTCGAGATTAGTCAAATTAGTTTAGATTTTATATGAATTAGATGTCAGATAGGATTGTTTATGTTCATTCGAGCAAATACAGGGCTGGTCAGCTAGTTTAATATATTTGTTACTCAAAACTCTTTTAAACGTTTTTGATTTAATTTGTTACAAAATACATAGAAATACAAAATAAGTCAATCTACTCGTAAGTACTATATCCACTGTCAAGTATTAATTGAAGATATTTTTATTTCATAAAATAACAGAATTAATTATTTATATTTAGTTTTTAGTTTAATGTAATATATAATATATTTATAATTTAATTTGATCCTAATAAAAAAATATTTGTAAGGCTTAAATAACAGAAGAAACTATAATTAAATATAAACTAAAAACTAAGTTAAATATAAATTAATTGATAAAATTAGTGTTGTCTAGTTTAGTTTTAATTTTATATTGATTTTAGATATATTCATTTACATCACAAGATTTGTCTTCATCATCTTGTATTATATGATTTATTATTAAAGGCTAACACAGGAGATATATAACCTCCCTAATTAATAAAACGTAAAGATAAAACGTTCCATAATTTAAATAAATTTTGCCATATTTTGACGCGTGATATTTAACATCTGTCAAAATAACACAAAATAATTATGTTATTAGTGCGTGTAAACTTAATGGTGTTATTGATTTACGATTTATTCAAATTCATATCACACCGACGCTGTATAAATGAAATATTTAGTGTTTATAATCAGTCAAACTTGACGTCTACTATCTTTGATGGTTTGACCACGTGTTTGAATATATATATACGTATTTTATATGCCAGTGTAATTATTTATAGAATTTGTATTTTAAACAAGTATGTATTTTTATTAATCATTATCATAGTGGACTGCGAATCTTTTTATTTATTTTATATATTTGTATGGATGATGTCCAAAATAAATTATTTTTATTTTATTATATTTTTTATTTATTTAGTCTTATTACGGAAAAACTATTTTGCGCGCTTGAATTACTGTGTAAAATATCTCTTGCATTGTCTTATTTTGTGTTTTCATAGTGATACTAAAAGTATCCTCAAAACGAAATTATCATACATATACATCATAATTTTATTATTAATATTTACACATATCAATAAGAGTACCATTTACTTGATTTACTTTATAACCAGCATTATCTGTTCAAATTTATCTTTATATAAAAATACTTTTCATTTCACATTTCTGTTTTTTGACAATGGTTAACAATAAATTACTAAAAGTTGGACTATATAATGCTGGATCGTTATGTACAAGACAGGATAATTTTATTGCTGCTATGGAAAGGTATTCGGTAGATATTATGGCAATTTGTGAGACGTGGCTTAAAGACTCTGGTATTGACAAACGTGCCCCGGTGGTTCCCAATTATCGGCTGCGGCATGTTCCACGTCCGGAATGCATCCGTGGTGGGCGGGGAGGAGGTGTAGGTTTCTATGTAAAGCGAGGAATCAACGTCCGAACCTGTACTCACCCTGTTAATCCTAACGTTGAACAGATGTGGCTTAAACTAAGCATACGCCAATCAAAGTTAGTTATAGGTGTTGCGTATCGTCCACCAAGATTAGACATTAATGTTTTTCTGGAAGCTATCATGGATTCACTTGCATTTTTCTCATATTGCGAAAATGTCATTTTATTAGGGGATTTCAATGTAAATTTATTAAACACAGATGACGCTAAAACTAAAACCTTTAATGATTTCTTGTTTAACACAGACTTGTGCCAATTAGTAGATAAACCCACCCATTTCACAAATAACTCGCAAACTCTTATTGATGTAATCTGTTCCAACGTTCGTCCCCGTTCCGTAAGTGTTGATCTTTTGGGTTCACATATTGGTCACGCCTTTGTTACTTGCGAATTTGCTATCAAAAAACCTAAAATGATACCGCGGTCTATTACTTACAGACCAATTAAAGATATATCATTGGATCGATTTACTAGTGACTTGGAATCTATTAGATGGGATTTTATAATTCAGGCTGATACCGTGGACGACATGATTGATAGTTTTAATAACGTGATTGTACTTCTGTTCGATTTACATGCGCCTGTTAAGTCTCGTGTGATTAAAGACCTACCTACTCCATGGATTACTGATAACATTAAATTTATGATGCGCCTCAGAGACGAATCGCTTGCCCGATATCGAGAAACGAAATTACAAAACCACAAAATTTATTACAAAAGTTTAAAATCTCAAGTCTACGTAGCATTACACAATGAAAAAAGTGCATTCTTCAAGCAAAACATTAACCAGCATATTAATCATTCAAAATTGTTATGGAAAAATCTTAAAACTAAGGTTTTACCACCTAAGTCAATTGAATTACCATCACAATTTGATAATCCTAACGAAATTAATGATCACTTTCTTAATATTCCTAGCATGGCTAATGTAAATATATCTGATTTAAATTTGTTTCAAAATTCTAAATTTAGTGACAGTATTTTTTCATTTTGTCCCACAAATTCATATCAAGTAATGAAGTATATTAAAGATATCAAATCTAATGCACTTGGTGATGATTCTATATCGCTTGATATGATCACATTGACGCTTCCTCAAAGCCTTGATACCATTACAGCTATTATTAATAGGTCTATGGCTTTAGCAGTTTTTCCTAGTGCTTGGAAAACCGCTATTGTTAGACCAATACCTAAAGTACCTACGCCAACTGAGATAAAAGAGTTGCGGCCAATTAGTTTACTACCATGTTTATCTAAATTATTAGAAAAAGTAATTTGTTCTCAAATGTCGCTTTATTTAGAGAATCAGAACATTCTGCCCGATATGCAATCCGGGTTTCGCAAAGCAAGAGGTACGAACACCGCGTTGCTGGATGTTACCGACAACATTATTGCTGCTCAAGACAAAGGTATGGGAACAATGTTGGTTTTATTGGACTTTTCCCGCGCTTTCGACTCCATAAATATACCTCTTTTGTTAGCAAAATTAAATTATTATGGCTTTGACCCTAATGCAATCCAGTGGTTTAATTCTTATTTGAGCAATAGAATGCAATATGTAGAAATTAAGAAAGATGATGGGACGTTAATGATATCCGAAAAACGACTAGTGACGAGAGGTGTGCCACAGGGGTCAATCCTCGGTCCGCTTTTATTTATTTTATATAGCGCTGATATTGTTAGTAGTATACAGCACTGTAAATTTCACATTTACGCTGATGATATTCAAATTTACATATCGTTCAAAGCTTCAGATATTCGTAGTGCTGAGGTAAAACTTAACGAGGATCTCGAAAGAATTCAGTCCTGGGCGGTCTCTAACTCTTTACTTTTAAATGCCAAAAAGACGAAATATATGATTTTAGGTACCAAACACCAAATTTCTCAAATAACGATACTGAAGCCCTTAATATCTATAGACAATGAGATAATAGAAAGAGTCTACGAAGCCCGTAATCTTGGCCTGATTTTTGATGAACATTTAAGATTTGAAAAATATATATCTGAATCTGTCAAAAACTGTTATTATAGACTCAAAGTTTTATACAAAATAAGAAACTATTTAAATGAAAATCTAAGAGTAATGCTTGTTAACTCGCTTGTACTCTCTAAGCTAAATTATGTCGACACCGTTTATGGTCCACGCATCTTTTCAAAAACTTCTCGCCTCATTCAGCGTGTACAAAACGCTTGCACTCGTTTTTGTTATAATGTCCCCCCCCGTTCCCACATAACCCCCTTTTTAAATTTGCACAACATATTAAACATGAAGAACAGAAGACATCTGCATCTTGCCACATTAATGTTTGGTCTTGTTAAGTCACAACAGCCCCACTATCTTTTCTCTAAATTTGTATGGGCTCGTGACGTTAACAAATACACAACCAGAGCCTCATCTTACCTACTGCGCACACCACGACACGAAACTGCAGCATTTCGTGGCAGCTTTCGTTTTGC
The DNA here is from genome assembly GCA_948107665.1 of Lomographa bimaculata. Classification (NCBI taxonomy): domain Eukaryota; kingdom Metazoa; phylum Arthropoda; class Insecta; order Lepidoptera; family Geometridae; genus Lomographa; species Lomographa bimaculata. The sequence continues at coordinate 8,391,344 of OX403592.1, forward strand.
AGCCACGAAATGCTGGAATTCTTTGCCCCCTCCATTACGAAACATTAAAAGTACAATAAGTTTTAAAAGAAAATTTCAGAACCTTATTATAAATAAACAGAAAGAGTCTATTATTTAATTATTATATTTTTTTTTTCAATCGTTATTTAATTCTTTTTGGTTCTATAGTATGTTTTACTTAATATATTTATACAAAGACACAATTATTTATTTTTATTTATAATATTGATTTTTTTTATTTATTTTTCTTTCGTTATTTTGTTGCCGTTTTCGTGGTGTTGCGCATTTCAAATGCATATAGTCTTTTGCGACTTACTTAATATCTTTCATTATATATATATATATAACTCTTATCATTAATAAAAGTATATTAGCAGTTTTTCCTAATTGATGTATAGTTTTTGTGTATGTATGAATTTATTTATTTTTTATGTAATAATTTTATTTATATCTTAGACTTGCCGTACGTCACCCTACACAGGTCGGAGCTGAAAACCAGCGCTGAGGCTCTGTCTTCAGCATTATGCTGAGCTTGCAGACCTTTTCCGGCAAACTGGAATAACAATAACGTTCTTCGCATTCGGTTTATCATATAATAATAAATGTTAGTTTAAGGTAGTTAAGTTAAGTTATGTTTGTCGGAATAAATGATTATTCTATTCTATATTCTATTCTATTATTGTAACTATTGAAGGGGTTTTTGGCGCGAAAGTTGATTTTGTATAATTTTCCAAAGCCTGTGATTCTTCGAGTGTTAATATGTAATAATGGTGGGTTATTAACCGTTAATAATTAGTGAACGTGCAAAACTGTAGGCAAATCATACAAAGTTGAAAATCGTGATTTTCGCCTTCGCTCCAAAACTCCAATAGAATTTCTAGTACATTTTCTACCACTTTACTAGGGCATGACTTGACTATGACTGGACCTTGACTATTTTACTTGACTTGTGACTAGGACTTTTAATATGAAATACACTTGAAATATTATATTATTACTTGACACTGGCTAAATACACAAGATTGTGATGCCAAAATTAAGAAAAAGAAACAATTGAAGTTTTAACGAAAATGTTATGTTTTTTGGGAGTTTTGCAGTGAGAAAAAATGGCGTTGTAAATTATGTTCCAAAATTTGTGATTCTTCGAGTGTTAATGTATCATGGATATAATAATTGTGTGTAAGCGTGCATAACATTCGCGCTACCGGTCGAAACTCCAATAGAAGTTTTAATAAAGTGGGCATGACACTGGCTAAATATACATACAAAAATGCGGAGCCAAATAAAAAAAAATGAGTTTTATCAGTTTATGAATAAAAAAGCAAAGTAAATTGCTTAATAAAAAGCATACATAAATCGACATCAAGAAAAAATATTGCGGCTTAGTAACGAACCAAATTAAGATTTTTGTCGGAACTAATAGGCGTGTTTGTATCTGCTACAGCCATAAATCGAAGCCGCCGCAGCATAAATCTCCGAGGCTGTTTAATTAAAACACCTACAGGTACAGACACATGTAATGTCCTTAATTTACTTGAAATATTGAACAAGTTAATGTATGATTTTTGTTTGACTACGTCTATATTACTCTGCACTATAGTAATAATTATGACTCGTAACGTGGTCCGCCTGGTTGATTGTAACTGATTGACAAGGTTAAGCAATGTTCACTCAGACAGTATTTGGATGGATTGGTTGGTTAATCGATTGGTGGAATTTTCAACTGAGTGTCACCGTGCTTCGGAGGGTACGTAAGCTGTTAGTCTCGGTTGTTAGTTGTAAGACAGCAGTCGTTAGGCCATGTCGGATGCCTTCAGGCGGCCTGAAAAAGCCTGACGATAGTTCAGAGTTGAATGTAGTCGAGTCTGAATGTAAAAATATCTTCTAGCCAATGATCTTCTAGACTTCTAGTTGATCGGATTTAGATAAAATTTGGTATGTAATTAGTATATGACCAGAATTATCACATCGGCTACTTTTTAACGCTAGCAAAGCCAAAGAGCACGACTATTAATCTTTAATTTAAATCAAAAATTACCAGAGTCAACTGTAGAAATAATCAGAAACAGTAAAGTCTAAGTATAAGGTATTTTAGTGACAACAGAGGTATTGTATTTGGCCAAGAAAGGCTTATTCAAATCCTTCAATAGGCGATGGAATTCAAATGAGTTTCCTTTTAAGGTAGTATGTCCCAAAACCGATTTTGAACATTATTCCCCGAGGTCTCGATAAGGAGCTGAAAGGGCTTCATAAAGTTTTCAATTCGGAGTTCATGAAAATTGTTATCAAGAACTTTTTCTAAAAGTTTAAGTGTAGAAGTCAATTTGCTCGATATGAAATGCGTGGTAATAGAATTTATTACTAGTTACGGGAGCCAATTGTGCTATTACAAAAAGATACGTACATGTACAATAATTGTATTTTTGTCAGTATTTAAAGAAATATAAAAAGCTAAATAGAGTAAGCTAAGAAGTGGGATCTTCTACCTTGTTTGATAAAAGCTCCTTTGTAGCCATAATAGTATTTCAGAAACGTGACTTTTATTCTCACTTGCAAACCGCGATATTAAAACAAACGAACGCATTCACACTCACAGCCCCCCACTAAGTACAAAGACTTGTATCGTAGGTGCCGGAAACATTCACATCACACACACATTACACCCAGAACCAGAAGCACAAATATCCCTTGGGAAGGAATTTGTGCTCCTGCCGGGAATCAAATCCAGGAAAAAAAACAATATACCACCCGAATTGACCTCCCGAACTTTTTTTTATGCTAGATAGGCAATCATTTGACACTATCTCACCTAACTTCCCGTTGGCTTAGTAAGGTGCGCATTTGCCTTTTAAACAGCAGGTATTGCGTTTGATATCTGGTAGAAACATGTTTTCTCCCCAAGAAAAAATTGTGTTTTGGTTCTGGGTGTGACTGTGTGTGATTTAAATGTTTCCGACACCTCGACGCAAGTCATCGAACTTAGTGTAGGGCTGTGAGTGTGAAAGCGTTTAATATTTTGCGACCTGCCCCCTTAGCCATAAACCACACGTACAATTCTATTCGAAAATTCGAATAGAGAGATTGCTCTATTCTCTCGGTAGAATAGAGAAAAAAGATCGGTAGCCATAAGCCACATTTACGCTAACGCCTATTCTACTTTCTAAGTTGTAAAAAGTTGGAACTTTGTCTATGGTAGCGCATGGAAACGTCAAATTCATCAAATGAGTAGGAATGCCTAGGCTAAATAAATATACACTCGATTTGACTCGATTAATTTCATGGCCATGGAAACAGAGCCCTTCTACGAGTCATTAACAAATGGAAATAGTGTTGAAAACAAGTCAATGAACAACAGAAAATTCAAATAATCCGACTGCGAATTTTTTACATGTTTTTTATGTGTTATGTAATTTTATGGAATCCCGTTTTAATATCCCTCATTTTGGTATCCAACTTGATTGGTTTGGTTATTTTTTTATTAAAGTATTACTATTTTGTATCAATAATCCATTTGTGGACACATGGGTTTTAGGACGAATATATATGGGTATTTCTCATGAAATTGCGAAATTTGAGATATCATTGAATATTTTTTTTTTTTTGATAAACTTAGATTTTTTTTCAGATATCAAAAATATTTTTTTAGGAGATCTATGAAGAAGTATTGGTCTACCATATTTTTAGTATATTATCTATAAAAAATAAGGTATTAAAAAATAAATAAATGAGGAAATCTTTAATAGAGTGAGAGAATGATTGATTATTATATTATAATAAAAAACATGAAAAAAATATAGGAAATTATGTAATTTTAATTGAATTAAACTATGAAATATCATATTCTAAATAAAAAACTCAACTTTTGTACTTAGTCAATACAAATATATTATATAAACACGGAAAATAAAAATAAACACTATTATAGAGGTAACAATTAATGTAAATTTTTTTTTCTGCATCACTCAAATTCTTTGGTCGTGTCATTTTACCTGTTTGAAATTAAATACCATTTTGCAAAAAATCAATAAAAATCTAAAATAACTGTAGAATACTGTATAAATCATTATCTCACTCCTAAATGCAGTGAGGGAATGACTGTGAGGGAATGACGAATTTTAACTAAAGCTACAAAACACCGGCACATAATCTCAAATTGCTTGCTACATTTCGAATACAGATTTTACTCCCAAAAACGCATAAAATGAACAAATAATATACATATATACTAAAATGCTTAATGCATACATGTAACGTGAGGATGATAATGATCGCAATAAATGTCACTCCAAAATTTTTTTTACATATCATGTTTTTGCACAAACTCACCTACGGTTGAGAAGAAATCGCCGGTTTGAATAATTTGAGAGTGTTGCCAGGTACTAAAAATTTTAGGTTGTGTTCCTAAATATCGTTCGATACGTTTAGAAATCGAAAATTCGTGAATGATTTTTTTTTCGGGACATTTAAAATCGAGATATCGTTTTTATAAATTCGTCGTTGTGAGATAGAAGCTTTTATAGACAATAACAAACATATTTCTAATATATTAGCATTTTTTTTTATTAAGAATATTGATATATTTGAGATGATTTCTAACAATAGTGGTGTAGACAGCGAACATTGAAATCAAAAAAGACTTACCTATTTAGTTAATGCATATGACTCGGCACTAATGACCCGGGAATCAAATTTCGAAATTTGATAAGAAATACCCATGTAACGATATCTTAATTGTCGAAATCCATCCAAAGATATGAGGGGTTAAAAAGTTGCTAAAAACATCACGTGATTTAAGGACGACCCCAAAGCCGTTATTGTTATAGTTAGTCCCCTGAATAAAATATATAACAATTTATTGCCATTTTTGTCGCTTATTTTAGTTGCCTTATTTTAATTGCCATTTTTGGCTTAGGGCAACCGTTTCATGTTATTTGAGAATTCAAGTGATATTAATGGTTTAGAAGCTAAATGCCTTTAACAGACGGATGGACGGGCAATGTACTGAATCACCAAATTAACTTTATAGACCTCGGTTCGCTCGATGAACAAGACAGTGTAAATTGAAGTCATTAGCTTGTTTGGTTTAGATGCTAAATGCCAATGGACAGATGGACAAAACGCCGAGTACCTGAATAAACTTAAACACTTTTCTGCGCTCGGTAAATTACCTATAGTAATGTAATAACATAACATAATAATGAAAAATGAAAAACAGATATTTTTGTATAATCGATATGACGTATAGTGAAAAAAAAATCGATTGAGAACTCGATGATTGAAATTGACATAAGTAAACAAAAAATACGGCGGAATTATTGTACTCTCTGTGGTCTGCGATTGTTTTCTAAAAATCTATTAATTTGTTTCCTTTATTTCAAGATGTAGGCTAACTTATAAGAATCATCATGAATCATGTTAGACAGAAGACGCAAGCAGGGAACCTGTGATTCCATCCCTAGGGCAGATAATTAAAGATCGAAAAACTATCGTCGACTGTGCATGTACAAATCTATGAATTGTCTTGTTCAAGTGAAGGATAAAAAAGCCCATGCATCGAACACAAATGTAACTAATCAAGCGTTCCAAACAGAAATATAAGGAAAACAATCGCGAAGTCAGAAGTGCTCATTTCTACCAAGAGGATAACATAGAAGTTACCATATGCCGTACTGTCAATTAATGTATTAATAATAACTGCGGCTTTGTATCACCTTTCATCAGGAAATGTGCTGTCACAAAATACGCTACAGGAAAACTTATTAGAATCTGGAGCATAAATAAATAGCCATATGTATAAGACTGGTGCCACTGATGTCGTGGCTGCCTGCGGGAGAATGAAACTGGAAAACGTGATGTTGCACTGTGAGGCCACAAAAAAAATATGATCCAAAATTGGGATAAGTACATGAACATTCCAACGCAACAGAGTCGACATCATGCAGACTTACATTACCACTGGAACAATTGAGCCAGCACTCCGATATATGAAGGAGTTGGGGTGGCTGGCAGGGGGAAATGCACATTACACCCACCAGCGAGACATCAGTGCAGGCCTTATCACCACCAGTTAGAATTTGAATTACATGGAAAATCATTGGAATATAACCAATCTATTAAGTGTTCATTTCAACTGAGAAACTACAATCTGTCAATAAATAATAAGGGCCTACATGTGCTGCAATGGCTTGTCTCTCTTGATGTCCTACTTTAAATGTAATTATATAATCATAATATTACTTATTATTAGTGATAAATTGTATTAAGTAAATATAATTTTAAAAAGGTTTGATTAAATATAATAAAACTACAAGAACTTTTAATTATTTTTATTACCTTATCTTTAGGGCATAAAGCTGTCACATGTTAGAGTGGTTACACAGTTAAATAAGTATTAATCTCCGGTACCCAAATTCTACTTATAGGAAGCTAAATTATGCATGAGTGTTTAGGTTATTTTTATTGAGTACTATATATTTAATTGATTCCACAAAATCATTTACACTCAGCCCGACACTAAGACAAGTGAAGTAAAATGTGAAAAAGTTATTGTATTATTAACAAACATGTGGTACATTTTAATAAATATAGGTGCTATGTGATCTGCCTTTGTGATTCTCTGTGACCAGCGCTAGGTCTGCTAAGTGCCTGTATAGCTGGATTATAGAGACACTCGCCAGTAACAATTTGTGTAATTTATAGTATTAAATAAAACCACAAGAATTTTATTTTATTTTTATTAAATTACATACTGGAAAATAACATAAGTAAGTCATAGATTGTAAGGTGAAATTTCATTTGTGAAACCTGAAACAGAAGACATTATTGTGAAACATTATAAATGATTGACATGATATTCTATCATTAAGATGGTTTATAGAACACTTAATGGTGTATTATAGGAGGATGTTCAGAACACACATACACACACCTGTCTCTTAGTAAAAGGTAACTCTGAATCTACTGGTCCTGTTGAGAATCGAGCCCTGGGATCCGACTTGCTAAGAGGGTTATCATCATACTTTTTAGAATCATATCTCCACATCATCATAATTTAAGGTGATCATTATAGGAGTGAATGGTAAGAAATGAAATAGAAATCAACGAATTAGTCAACCGGACTAATAGCCCAATTATTACAAAAAGGATTTTGAGTCTGAACTTATTAGATACTGTTGTATATATATATATATATATATAAGTTCATTTATTACATACATACATACTACTTGATTTAATTATGAACTAGCTATTTTACAAGCTTTTATTTAGTTTCACCTGTCCCGATGTTTGTCAGCAAATCTTGCAAATTAAATTTGATCCACTTCCTGGTTACTGATTGACCTGAAATTTTGCATACATGTGTAAATCGCGTGACAATGCAATATAATGATGACATGGTGCTGATTTAATGATGGAGCTAGGAGGTGGCCAAAGGAACTTCACAATGAAACGACACAACCTCATCGAGTTTGGGCTTACTTGAATCGTCTTGACGAGTAGTTTGTCTTTCAGTGATAACCAAGGTCTGATGATGGAGCTGGAAGATGGCCACAGGAACTTCTGAACTAAACAAGATAAACCTATCGAGTATGGGCTTGTTGGATTCATCTTGACAAATTCTCTGATTATATACCGTTTTAATATTTTTTTATTTTAAGGAAGAAGCTTGAAATAAAAAAAACTTTCATAAGTATTATACTTGTTTTTAATATATTGATAACCCATTGTTTCAATATAGCATACACTAAACTACTTAAATTGAACAAATATGTTTTATGCAATTTGTATTTCTTTAATGACATTTAATTGCTTGTTATAAATAAAAACTCCTCTATGGATAGTCATATTGAAATATTTTAACAAATTAACTTAGTACTCACCTTGTACTCTATCTGTTTTATTTAATGTGTAGGTATATAACTTGTTTGATGTCTGGACGAGCATATTAATTCTTGAAATGATAGGCTTCTAGAATCTTGCACAGCATCTGGGTACAAAGATACAAACATCAATTTATAGGTAAGAAGTATGTTAATTCATTTTCTTACTTGGGTAGGCAATAAGGGTGGGTGTTACTTATACTAAATGTAAAGAGTTTGTACTCTTACCTTTGATTTTATAAAATCCATTTTTTGGGTTCTACACTGCGTTTTCACATCATTAAAAACCTTTGAAAGAAAGGTTCATAGCCGTTTACCGTCATTAATATTGTATTTTCGCCTGTGTACACATTTAATATTATAATTGTATGACACTTCCCGTACGTTCGAAAACAGCTGACCAAAACAGACGCCATTTTTATTGTCGTCTTTCGTGAACGCCTGTCAAATAGTGGTTTATGGCTACCGTTTTTAGATATTTGTATGGGAATTTTTCGTATTCGTTAAACTTTTACGAAAAGTTTCGTTTTTTCGACACGCTATCTTGGTTTATGGCTAGCACTTAGCTATTCTATCAAACTTTACGCTTGAAATGTCATTTTCATACATTTCTAGCGTTTCTCCGAGCGTTGTCGAAAGTAGAATTGGTTTATGGCTACGGCCCCTGACGTAATAATATGACACCACGCATTTTGAGTCAGAAGATTTGACATTAGACATACATACATAAATTCTACATGTTATTATGCAAGTCACATATACAACACGTAAAATTTGATTACTAATTCTCATCAGTCGTTTTCCCGAGATTCATTAACCTCAAGATCCACAAGGGCGCTCTATAAGCCATCAATTTACAAATCCTCTCGCTTTATTGAAAAAGTGGATGACTTTTAGATTCTTAAATAAAATTGGTCGTCGCGGCGCCGCGGGCTGTAGGTTATTTAGCGTCTCCCGCCAGGGAATCGATTGGCTCAATAACCATAATTCTGGCCAAGTTCACAGTGCCCCTACTTTTTGCCGCCTCCGTTTAATATTCAGGCCTCGGAACACATAATTCGCGGCGGTGATCACAGAAAAAGGTGCCGGCGCGTCTCGTTATCTCTTTTTCTATTCGTCACAGAACTTGAATATATTAAATGACATTAAAGGGAACTTTGAAACATTTCAGATAAAATATGTAAATCTATAAGATGAAGCTCTCTGTTTATTACATTTCAATATAGAAGGTTTTCGTTTATGCGAGTGTTGAGGTATAAAATTGTTGATGTGATGGGCGGATGTGCGTGGTCGTATAAGCTCCATTGGTATGTACCCTTCGTAGGTTATGCTCTTACGTAAAAATAATATTTATATGATGTGGTTACGCTAATTCAGTTCTGTCAAGAGCAGCGCTTTTCATTTACAAAGTATTTTATTACATAATCTTGTAGTAAATTATATGAATAGGTATATTCATACTATTACTTTAATCGACTGTTTTTTTGTTGATAAGATACAATAACGTATAATATAACTATTCTTTTATCTATAGTGTAACTGTAGAAAAAAGCACTTTTCATTCATAATAGGTTCCCCTTTCTTGATTCCCCCAAAAATAAAATACCTAAAAGGTACTCGTACCGTAGTATAAAAATGCAAAATGCGTAAAAGGTCGTCTGAAAATGTTGAATAGGTTATGATAAATCCCCACTTTATTAACGGCACATAAATTCCACCCTATTTCACCCAAATTGTTCCTATCATTTATTTGGATTCAGCGAATTTCTCGTGCATTTGCAATCCGGGCTGAAAACGATGCTATCGGATCGAATGTCATTGATTTTTAATGAACTGTTATAGAATTTAGTAACATATTTTATTTGTAACGGTTCATTTTACAATTTTCTATATTTCGAGACAAAGAGCAAGACAGTGTGAAATTGAAATTTTTGATATATAAAGCGGAGGAAAACGTACATTTCGTCTCAACGCCGTAAATTCGCGGCGCGAGTAAGTTACGCCTTATTTGGCAGACGAATGTACTTGACTCGATGTGGAGTGATACTACCCTCTCTGCAACCCTTCGCAAGAGCTCTCGTACACAGTAAATCGAAAGTCGTTACACAAAAACCGAGATACATTTTTCCCATCGCTTATAGAGCGACGCGTGGCGTCTCCCCCTTTTAGTGACATGCTTTGATGATTTTTCGCCTTTTTACGCCGCGGTTTAGTTCTCCTATTTCTGCTTCTTTTGTAAGCAGCCGTGCCGGCTTTTGTGAGACCTAAACGAAACGTATTTATGTGACCCTCCTTTTATTTTTGTGACGTGTTTTGTGTACCTATATATGTTTGAACCTAAAGATTGCCGGCTGAATATAAACGGCCTTCTTATGTTTAAACGAATATGTTATTGGAAGCGAACGCTGTTTATTTACCTTTTATACAACAGCGAAATTGAATTACATACTAACATACAGTTGCGATCAACCTCATAAGAAACGAGAGAAACATGAGAAAGCGCCGAAATATTATTTCCTTTAGTTATAATTCAAGACAAGTAGTGAGCGGACGTGCTCCGTTGTTATTAATTATGTCAATATTTGTGTTCAGAAGACGAGATAAGTACGAAAAACTTTATTATTTATTTATCTGTAGCTATGAAAGCTCTTAACTAATTGCTAAACGGATTATATGAGTTGGAAACATATAAGAAAAAATTATTAACTTTCACTGAAGGCAATGTGTTTAACAGACACTGAATATGTCGCGTTTGTTGTTTCACAAATGTATTTAGAAATTACACTGAGCTACATTCGAAGTCCAAAACATCTTAATTCTTTTAAGTTGCACCAAAATTAAAAAATATACAGTTTAACTGAAGTTGAAATAATTAAAAACTTGAATTATTTTATGAAAATGTTATCATAATTGTAAAAAATAAGAGAAGAGGCACAAACGCGAAGAACGTAATTAAAACAACAATAAAAGATCGCTTTTAACGGCATTTGGCCGCCTCCGCCGCACTTGTGTATCTACTGTATAAAAGGTTCTGCTTTTTAAACTGTGTGTATTAAAAATGAAAACACAAAACGTTCTGCCTTAATTTCATCTGTCTGTGTCGAAACAATAGGAAGGACCGACTGCGGATTAAATGTTCGTATGGACACATTTTTTGCCGTGGGTAATCTCGCGCATTGCTCGTTTTGTAGCCAGTATTTATTCACTTGTATCATTTCCCATCCTTCCATCGTGCAAACAAAGAACACTTCCTATAGGGTTATTAGAGGAGAAACTGAACGCTTAATAAACTTGAAGGATACTAAAAGCCGAAGTATCTTCCGATACCGACGTAAGTAAATTTGGTGGTGAGGCTGACGTAACAGACTGAGAAATGCAAATGAGCGAACAGTTGTGGGTAATAGTATGAGAGCAAACGTTTGCGGAGCTCGGTCGGGACGCTCACCGCGTCAGCGTTCCACGACTAATCTTTTAACATAATAATGGTTCTCTATTTACTGCCAGTATATACTGCATTGATTGAACTGGGAGAGCATTGTCACGGAGAAAGCGCAGCGCTTTGCTACAATCAGAGCTATTTGTTAGAGCAGAGGTTCGTTTCGTAATTGCAGCGCTAGTAGAAGCAATTGTCGCTTTTGTCCCAAAGGTTACGCTAACTTGTCTATTCAATTTATTGTGTTAAGAGAATGGAATAATTTTGTTATGAAGTCAGAATAATAAAGATACAGTTGTATTGAAATACGTTCCCGTACAAAGGTATTATAACCCATTACTATCTTTTTTTTTGTTATATAGTATCTCTAATATTAAAGCAACTAAACTAGTTCAATAGTACTATGATATAACACAGTAATTTATTAGCGGAGTTTGCAAGTGAACAGGAAAACTTTTTCCGGTCGAACAAAATCCGCCGCAGCATCATTTCCCGGAGGGACAACGATAACGACCCTACTTGTACCTTTTACCTCTGTTTTCAATTATTCATACATTAAATTTTCGCTTCTCGCTGCTAGGGATTATATCCCTTTGATTACATTCAATGTTCAATCATTTCCACGCTGCGCAGCGTAAAAGTTCCCAGTAGGTTTCAGTTCAACATAGATTGCTTTGGAGATTTTAAACTCTCGTCTCACAATATTATCGGTGGAGGAACAACAATTTGTGAAGTTAATTAAGCCAACAAAGCGTATTCGTTGGATACCGATCTTTAGTATTGTTCTAAGAACAAGAACGTATTCAGCTCTCGACAACTTCTTATCGCAAAGGAGAGCTATCCGCAACCCGGCGCCCGTTTAACTTGTTCGCCGCTGTAATCATCTACTATTAACCCACACATAACCAGCTTAACTAATATCTTACGACGGATAATGATAAGCATGGGATTACGGCTGATGGAGTACGCGTCTCCTATTACATTTATGTGGATTGAACTCGTGTTTGCATGACGTTTATAATTTAGAAGTACGCTTCTTTGATCATGATGATATGCTGTCGTCTATCATCAAGGGAAAATCATAAATTGGAATGGATAAACTATGTTTCTATATATTGCTATGTTATAGCAATTTAAATTAAAGGTATTTTACCTCAATTTACATAATCGAAACAGAGATTAATTTCTTCAAAACATTCTACAGTCCACTAAATAAATTAAATTAAAATAGTTTTTAATGCACCAACATATTTTTATCGTTCTACGAATTTTTCATAATTCTATTTAAAAATAACTTAATGTACTGTAGTGTAATTGTTGCCATTTTAAAATTGTACTTTATTTAAATTGAATTGAACTACTTGTTGGCTTAGTGCGCGTTTGCCTCCTAAGCAGCGGGTATCGGCTTCGATTCCCGTTGGGAACCCAAATTTTGTCGCACCACCAACCATACCTTCACTTTTCGTTTATATCTCCATCCAAAGGTTATTTGGAAGAGATCGATCGATCTCTTAGCGATAAGCCCGCTCATTGTACCTATCTTTATATATTTCTCTGTAAGCTGTATTTTTCTTTTGGTGTCAATAAAGAGTTACTGTATTGTATTGTTTTCTCGCCTAGAGAAATTTGTCTTTCTGGTTGTAATTGTGTGTGTGATGTGAATGTTTCCAGCACCCACGACACAAATCATCGAACTTAACTGTAAGTGTGAAAGCATTAATGTTTAAATTGAAATTAAAGTAAAATGTTTTAGCCGATAAAATTACAGTAGGGATTGTCCTATTAGATCTTATAAAAAGACAAGCAAATTTACAAGCAAAAATAAGGAAAGAAAGCTTTCGTTCTACTTCCCCGAAACTTCTAGTAGGTATACATTTAGTTAAGCGGGTACTTGCCAGTTCATTTGCAATTTACTTTGCTCGCTGCGCAAAACATTACGAAGATGAACGGGCTCTACCTTACTGATTCTACGAAATGAGATCTCACTAATTTTCCGTCGAACTAGGCTCACCACACGTTAGGTTTTGATATAGGTGATACCAAATTTTGATTAAATAAAGTTGTGATGCGAACAATGTAATAAATAAGGGTAATAACCAATTAATTCAGTCAGATTTTGATTATTGTAATTAATATTGCGTTGTCGTAACAATATATAAACTATTATGTATAATTTACTTGCAGACTAATGAGCTTTTATTAGTTTATAGATACATTAGTAGGATTCTCTTTACATATTTTTTTATGAATACAGAATATACCTACTCATTAAGTTCTGTTATCCATGCTCCATCAACTAAAAATATTTTGGCAAGACAAACAAACCTGGAACACACGTTGTAGAGAGCAGAAGACTTGACCATAGCACCAACCTGGTTGTTCAATTAACAACGACCAAAAGTTCTTTTGCGAGAAGTTCATGAACTAATCACAGTTGTTGTTGCTATAGCAGGTATAATTATTTTTCGTGTAATGAATAGAATAGAATAGAATTATTTATTCGCCTTATAACAAAGATTGTTACACTGGGCAAGTCACATTGTTACAATTAATATCCGATAAATTTATATGTATCTACATCTTAAATAACAGTAGGATAAACTAATTTATATTTATAATAATTTTGACACTTAGCTAAAAATTGATAATAATATAGTATGTAAATAAATAAAAAATAAAAAATGTAATGTTATACCGTCTATAATGACATTTTTGCTGGCTGTTTAAATTTTCCTATGGTATATATATATATATATAGTACTCTGTAAACGGCGTAGTTATTTCCCCTCTGGAACTGTGTTTTACTCAAAAAACACTGAACTGTCGTTATTGCTAATTAAAAGATTTCGTCAACGTAAGATTTATATTCAGAACTCAGGATTTGTTTTAAAATACTATTATAATATGGAAACCCTAATAACACTCTTCTTAAGGTTGCCGTTTGACGGCGGCCTTGTTAAACAAACTTGATGTAGAATATGAAGTTATTTCATAACAGATGTGTAGGAGTTAATTAGAAAAGCCTCGCAAGGATAGTGAAGGCGGAACGATATATATGAGCAATTGTGTGAATCTATACATGTCTAATAATAGATGACTTATGATATAGGTATCTCATACCTCGGTTGGAAAGATAAGCTTCGTAGAATTCGTAAAATCGAAATGTATGTACAGACGTATAACCTAATTCAGACTCCAGATTTACCGTTCAAAAGATAAATAGCTATTAAAGTTAGGACAGACAAACAAAAAGACGACATCAAATTGCAATCTTTGGGTACAGAACCCTAAAAACAGCACCTAATCTTAAAAGAACCATAAATAGAAATGCAAATAATTACAGCGCAATTGTTTCCTTCATAAAATATAGAGCGCTAGTTTTCGTAATCTCTAAACACAGTAGTGCTCTATAATTCCAATCGGGGAGCCGATAATGGCGTCTGCGTGCGTGCGTCTTTGTGAACAGCCTGTATATGCCGTAGTGGTTATAGAATGTGCTCCACTTGGAGATTAGCGATTTTCTATGTATGCACATTCTGGAAGCGGAATTCATTAGATCTCACCCAGATTTATTTAAACATCAACGCAAATCTATTCGAGAAACACTACAATTAGGATAGAATTGTTATTGCCAAAGTTTCTAAAACATAGATTTACTTAAACAATTGTTATGTGTGTTGGCCCGTTTACAACAGCCTCCTTTATGATTTTAAAGCATTTATATTAGTTAGGAAACTGAAAGCATTGTTAGTAGAAAATTATTATTATTCGATTAATATAAACCATTGGACATAGTATGGACTTTTATGGCATTGGATTGATAATATTAAGTATTTAATGTAAGCTGACACTGTGTTATAGAATTTTAATTTAATAATGTACATTTATTGAAATATAAATATGATTGAAATGTTTCAATTTCAATTTTGTACTGTTAAACCATTTCCATGTTATTATACTAATCTATATACATTCTGATTCTACTGATATTACAAAAATCCGTCAAAGTCTTTTCCCTAAAACTTAACATCGAAGCGCTGTTAACCGTTTAGAACTATCGGCATTTTCAGAACTTTTACATGGAAGGCGCTTCACTGTAAGCAGCTTTATCGATTGTATTTACTGGTCCATCGCTTATGATCCCCATTGCCTTGCTTTCAATATCTGCTGTAACATGCTAAGACGAAGTAATTAACATTTCGAACACTTAATCGCGGATTTTATCCAATAGAGTTTGAGACACGATCTCTTATACTTTGACATCTCGTAAAGGTATTAAATGAATGAGTGTATCCAACAGATTTGTGATTTACCAATGTACTCGATTTAGGCTTGATAGAAATCCTATTACACGTCTGTCAGTATAGTACTAGTCTCGGAGTAGCGAGGCGCGTTGACGCTGGCCCCTGATTCCGGCTGCCAATAATACGCACGTGACCCGCATCGCAACCGGTCCGGACCGTTCCGGACCTCTCAGTGCCTTATTGAAGAATACGTCCGATGGCCACATACGACCGCCATCACGTCACGCGCGACCAAATTACCTTGTATTCTTTCCGCAACATCGGCGAGTTATTGCTCTTAATATTTCATGCCCATATGTTAGGATATCTACTGATTACGTCATGCACTTCTTTTAGACGAGATATTGCAGTCGGTATTTAATCATTGGAAAATGTGGTTTTGTAACAAAAGGCACATTAAAGCATAAAAGGATTTTATATTTGAAGATGAAATTAAAGAAGAGGCGAGCATTAGAAAATCGTAAAATCCTATTTTGTAGAGATACTTCGTAAATCTTCAAATAATGTAAATATAGTAACATTAGAAACTGACATCACAAAAACAAAGCCAACAATTCAAATGTTTAAGATTTGTTCGCACTAAAATACACGATATTCTTTTGTTTTCTCAGTTTCACAAAAACTGTAAGTACACTAAATCACTTGCCGTTTTAGTCAGGTTTCCCAACAGACAAGTATTAGTTATACCCACGACTTTCGTAACTGTAGCACTGCTACGAATAGCTACGAACCACAACAAAGTCAACAAAATTACAAGTAAGATTTTCAAGTAATTATTTGACGGTCGTAGGCGAATAATTCCGTAATACGACGGAAGGTTCTCTGCGTAGTCAGATTCACTGAAAAGTCCAAAATAATAAGATAACAAAAAAAATTGGTTGCTAAATTATATTACAAAGTGTAAAATACTTATAACCTACTTACTTACTGTCACCGCCGGATTGTCGGGATTACGTGGAAACGAAAAAAAGAAAAAATGTTAGAGAAACTTCCTTCTCCGTCGGAATGATGTTTTGTACTTGTATCGTCTCAAAGCCTGCGTTTCTGATGGTTGTCATAAGCAGTTATTAATCATCGTGTCACCCGTATAACTTCAAAGGGCCGCTTAATCAACTGCGAATGGTTGGAGCCGTATGCCATTACTCAACGCGCTCGTTTAGACATTCTTGCCTGACGTACGCCTTATCTTCCTTTCATCCTTTTTACACAGATACGGAGCAACTTCTGAAACTCAAGTTAAAAGTTGTTTAACTCATCGGTTGAACGTCAATCGCTCAAAATATTTTAACGAGCCGTCTCTTAAGGTTAAAGTTTTTAGTTGCAGACATGTTTCCATAATGCATCAGATGCACAAAACTTGTCAGGTTTGTAATTTAACAATGATTAAGTTAGGCGTACATATTTCGAATGCTGAACTTATGATTCTAAATAGCGATTTTGCTAGAGATTTCCAATCATGTCACATAGAGATTATATCTAGAAATAATATTTAGAGATATTTCACTGAGTATTACCGTGCATGGGGCACGTTAAGCAGGCAATTACAGTTTCAAGTCATAAAACAGCTATCATTAAGTCGTATGTATGTCTTCAGTCAAATCGACTTGTGAAAAATCCAGTGACTGCCACAGTGTAAATTAAATGCCACACACGTCTATATAATATGCACCTAACGTATAGATGCTGTCATTGTGCATAGTCTAGGTACTATAGACTCTAGGCAATCTATCTGCTACGTATTGTCAATCCACTAGGCGTGTCTGCACACTGAGACGTAGCTGTGTGTTATGAAGCGTCAAAGGATATCGCAATTTCGTGTTAATCAAGGGGAAGTCTGCCAAAAGCATAGTACTCTAGTACTCCTCAATTAATCCTGACTAAGTTTAAAGATTATATATTGTAGTACACAAGCTGAGTCGTTTAAAGTGTTTGCCTGAAACCTGCATAACATCCGCTATTATAACGTTGATATTTAAAAACAATATCCTAAATATCTAACAATACTTCCATGCTTTTAACGATGTTTTTGTGTATAATATTGTACAAGAATGTCCTCCAAAATAAGCATGAACATAAAAGACATGTCCAAAACCAAATCAGGCTTTAAGTAGACTCTCAGTATACTTCCGGTCAGCCAATTTGCCGAGTTCCCAGAAGAAAAGTATAAGAGCAACGTTGGATTTCAGCATAGTCGTATTCTTAGCAAAATACGTATTCCTTTACAAAGAAATACGTTTAACAAAAGAGATTTTCTTAAAGGAAATCGCTCTTAGCTGAGTCTGTTAGTAACATGTCTCGGAGGTCAGGAAGCGAGTTCGATAAGATGGGAGATAGTCCAGCTGCCGGCTCCCAACTTTGCCTACGACTTATCTCGGGTTTCCCGACTTTGCTCGTTTGTTAGAAAATTTCTCGGTTGTAAAATAGTTGTTAGATAAGGTTAATAAGAGGATGTAATTAATGTAATAATTTATTCATAATGGGTGAACTTCAGCTATTCAGTAATTAAAGATCATAAATAATTCAGTAAATCAATGCAGTTGACAAGCAATGTTTATATTTGTTGTTATGTCCGACAGATAGAAAATAGTATCACATCATATTACATAAAGGTAAATGTGGAAGCTTGGGTATTTGTTACTTTTTGTTAAAACATGATTACATTAAAATATAAGATTGTCAACGAAAGTGATCGCAAAATTTAGCTAATTTATAATATTGAATAAGGTGATATAAATATATTATTGTAAACTATATTATTTTTGCCCTATGATAAGAATTATTCGGCCGTACGTGATCCTTGATACTATAATTATGTATATATCTATAAATAATCAAAACTATACACCGTGCAACTCAAGTCAGTATTTTCCCGAAATGTATGTACTCAGACCATGATTTAGAATGGATCTGTGTCACTAAATATTATAAGAACATAAACAATTAAACATAATATTAGGCATAATTAAGCTTGCCACAATTCAAACTCGGTACAATATCTCTACGCCATAAACAAGCAATTATAATACCGGTTGAAAATACTTGTTCATTGTGCGACCGCAATGATTAAGTGTAAACCAATAATAAACGAGAGTAAGGGAGTTAGATCCGCCCCTTTCTTTGCTGTAGTTACCTAGCGTCCGCGCATTTCTATTAAAAAAATATTGATCAAGAAAAACCTTTGTAGGAGTAACACGTAGCGGATGAGTGACGTTTCCAAGCTTACGTTACGCGCTTTGCTTCTAAAATGTCGCGTATTCGTAATAAAAAGTTTTGGAAAGACTAATCGTGAGTGGTGTGATATGCGAAGATAACATAGCAATACACCCAGCCGAATAACAAATTTGTTTACACCGATGAAGTACGTAGTGTTGACAATTTATAAAGAAAAATTGTGCGTAATTTTAATAAAGTGAAAAAAGACACCTATACCCTTCGTTCTTTTAAGCAAAATTTACAAAAAAGCGCAGAACTGTGTGTATTGAAGTGAACGGACAACATTTACAAAGTACCGGTTAGGTAAATTAATAGGTTATTTGTTTTTGATTTGAATCAATGTACTTAAATAATATTTATTTTTGACGACCCAGTTAGCGCACTGGACAGGTGTCCGGTCTCTGCGCCGTAGATCCTGGGTTCGATTCCCGGCAGGAGCACAAATTCCTTCCCAAGGGTTATTTGTGCTTCTGGTTCTGGGTGTAATGTGTGTGTGATGTGAATTTGACCGGCACCCACGATACAAGTCTTTGAATTTAGTGTGGGGCTGTGAGTGTGAATACGTTTG
Source organism: Lomographa bimaculata (assembly GCA_948107665.1). Classification (NCBI taxonomy): domain Eukaryota; kingdom Metazoa; phylum Arthropoda; class Insecta; order Lepidoptera; family Geometridae; genus Lomographa; species Lomographa bimaculata. The sequence goes on from OX403592.1 coordinate 8,410,742, forward strand.
TTTGTTTGTTTGTTATTTGTTTTTTTTTAAATACGGCTGAACTACTTTCTGTGTGCATTTAATTAAATTAACAGTAAACTTTTTCTTATTCTTACTTTAGGAGGAGTATGTGCTACGAGGAGGTCCATTCATATTGCGCGCCACCATCTAGTGCATAGCGCCAAATGTTTTATAAACATTTATTTATAAAAATATTATTTATATTTTATCGTACAAATCGATTCTAAAGCATGGTCTGAGTACATACGATTCGGGAAAATACTGACTTCAATTGCACGGTGTACATGTAAAAATCTATTGACGTATGTCAGTCCCACTACGACTAGAAAATTGCTCGACCGATTTGGCTGTTTTTAATAACTTAAGGAAGGCGAAGGTTTTAGAGCCGGCAACCCATTTTTTTTAATACAAGGAAGACCAGTACTATCGCCTGGCATATGTCTCATCTTGGTACTCGATGATTTTGCTCATTTACCAAACTAAAATCAAGCCGAATTCCGAACGCTCCAGGATAGGAGGAACAACCCTATTTTTTATATAGTACTCGATGAATGTTATCGAATGTACCATGTCCCTACTTGGTACTTGATGAGGTAATTTTAACGAAAAAAAATATCAGTTTTTTTACGCCTGCACAAAATGCTTCAGGTTAGGAACTGGTTGCCCTGATTGTTTTTGCATAACTTTTTACGCACTACACCTGGGGGTGTATCGGTATCGGTCTCATCTTGGTACTCGATAAGGTAGGGTTAACAACAGCCGGCCCACGGTCTATAATATTATTTTTAGAAAAACCACCGGACAATTGCACTACGCGAAACCGGGCTACTAATAAAACATTACTTATTACTACATTACTCATAAAATACAAAGTTCAGATGCACACTTTTTCAGTAATCCTATCTCTCCACTACATAAAATAAGTTCCATTCAAACGAATTTTCTTACCACAGCTAATAAGAGGAAATTGCTTAACCAAAAGCTATATCAAAGCCACTCGGCTTGCTAATAGAACTGGGCTTTTATTTCCGTTACACGTTCCCAGAAATGAAATCGCCGACGTAACTACGAGCATCAGTTGGGCGCGGAATAGTCGGCGAAAGCTGTATCGAAAGTTATCAGAGCATCGGGTCGGGGAATATCGTAACAATGTTGGATAAATAAAGGCATATTGTGGGCAATGATGGCATCGCACGGATGGCCGCTCATACTACCGTCCCGGGAGGAAGTGAATGAGGATTGCTCGAGTGCGAACTCGGGCCACGCGATTTTGTGCCCGGAGATATCGTAAACCGAATTTTTTTGGTCTTTGAGATATTTGAACGATGACCTTTGTGCAACTAGGTCGACTTAAACATAATTTATATCGAACCCTCTAGGCTTCTCATATTAGACCTCGAGACCCTGGGAGAATGTCTTTATCATCGTAACCATACTAATATTTTACAAAAGACGGTTTACGCGTTTGTGTCTGAGTAGGTATACAATATAATATAACTATTATATGTTATATGTGTATTTATTACATATTTAGGTATCTAAAACTTTATTTACATATATATATATATAGTTTGTTTAGAACTGTAGTACACTACAGTCCCAAAATTATTTTGCTATCTTCTCTCCATCCAAAGGTTGTCTGGAAGAAATCACTTTAAGCGATAAGACCGCCCATTATACTAGGCTAAGTTATTTATAAATTTTATATTTTTATTTGCTGTTATTTTATTTTTGTCTACTTTTGAAAATATTCTTCATTTAAGAAGACACATAAACTGGAGACTGAGTTAATGCTGGAGAAGTTAAATGAAATGTTAATAAATTCTTAACTCTTAAAACATAGCTCAATAAGTTTTATAATACTCATTGAGCTACGTTCTATCCTAATTAACATAGATGAAGAATCGACAGCCACAAATATGTTTTTGTTCAATAGTGTATGACGTTTGAAACAAAGTTTATTTGAATAAAATGAATATGAAGGCTACCGTGGCCCTGGAAAGAACATAGTCTACTTTCACGATTATATATGCAGACATGAGACAAACCCTTCACTAGTACTGTAAACAATCTAGTTTGCGTTAAATCACTAGCAATGCTCGTTTTAATCAGAATAAAAAAGTTTATTATAGTGTAGAATCTCATACATATATTCAATGATATTATAATCAACATCCAATTCCATCCAGTCGATACAAAGACACATCGCCTTAAACTAACACATACTGGTATTAGTACTAGTGTGATTGGGTCCTATCAATTAACAAACTAACTTTACATAATAAGTTATTTAATATAGTTACCGCACATCATTAAAATCAAATGAACATTGCATCTATAACCGCTCGTTATCAAACACACAACTGAATTAGTAAAAGATGCAGCGGATGTATAACTCAAATAAAATGTAATGGTGGGACTCTGCTTTAATAGTACAATTCCAAGTGAACTTGAACGTAATCTCGAATGGGCCGTAAATTAGCGTAAGAACACGCAAGCGGTTACGTTAATCCCGGTTCCCAGTTGCCTGAAACATTCTGCCGTCGTTATGTTTTGCCGAAACGTTGGCGAGATAGCTCCCGCCGCGCCGTTATGTTACGGAAAATGTAATGTCGGAAGCAGGAGCACAAGGAACGACTCAAATCACAATTCAAATTTTGAAAGGTCAAATCTAATTTTCAGTTATTGCGATAATAATTCATCATTTGTTTTCGCAAGTACTGCTTACAGAGCAAAATTATCTTTTTCGCATACATGCGTGTAGTTTTAATACACTCGGGCTACTTTTATTGTTCTGTAGTTATCCTTATTTATTTTCGCTTATTAGTAAACAAAGCATTACCTCCGGCCCTCGCTGTAACACGGTTCAGCGACCAAATTAGAACACACTAAGACAACTGCCAATAGGAACTCGTATTTTCCTCCCCATACCTAGTTTCGCCCTGAGACTGACATAAGCCATAACATAATAAAATAAACAGTGTTACGGAGATAAATGTAGGAATCAGAGGACTATTAACATCGTTTTGCGGATGAGTGCGGACAGTAATTGCCGTGTCGGCGTGCGGACACCGAATTTATGGCGCCCACTCTGATAATTGAGTCGAGTCACTGTTACTCTGACACCTGTCAAATGCATACAACAGTTCAGGTAAGGAAAAATGATTCTTATTAAAATAACATATGAGGCCTATCAAATAATTGCGCAAACCTTGATAAATGAGAATTTAAAACACGTGACAATAACAGAACCAAAAATGTTAATTACGAAAATGTTTATGAGGACAAACGGTTCTGTTTACAAAGGATTGGCTAGGCCAAGCTAGCCCATTCCAATTGGTATTATATATTATCCAAAAGCCAGGAAAAAATTATACACTTTCGTGAATAAATCAACCGGTAATCTTTCCTTAAAATCGAACTGCGAAATAAAAATCCTACCTTTTCTTAGAAACTATAAGGACCTAGCCTTCGTAGTTATAAGTATCATGGCAACGAAATCGGCTGCCTTCTCTCACTTATCCAAGGTATTAGGCATTTAGTATGCATCTTGAGTGACGCGCTCAATTCTGTCAATTATAATTGTGATCCACCTGAGCCTTCGCGCGATAAAGCGGCGTTTGCCTCTCAATTGGCAAAGCCGTATCACGTCTCACGTAAGTAACTGGAAGCACGATGCCAGGCAAAACAGAGCGTAAGCTCAGGAAATATACAAAAACTATCATAATATTAGTTCAATGTTATATTCAAAGTCCGGTTGACATATCAACTACAGGGTTAAAGCTCATGCATTCGCACAATTAATAAGTTACTCATGCGATTATAAGTAGAGAAAACAACAGGTTCAGGAAACGCGGAATTTTATTAAATTTGACTTTTTGTTGCAATAAGCCTGCGTGATAAATAGAGCGTAATTTGGGTAAAAGCGGTATCCCAATGAGTTTTTTAACAAGAATAAAACATTCTACTCAGAGCCCAATCAAAGTATCAGTAACACAAATTGATTAGAAATCCTATAGATTAAGGTATTTATTTATTAACAATTTTACTGTAGGTGAATGTCATAGCTGAAGCTTTTGGTGCCGCCTTGAGTATAAATATTATTCAAGTATGAATGTAATTGATCTTTCTATAAGAAATTGTCTCTTACTATCTATGAATAGGATAGATGACGGTGCACCTTTAAAATTATAGTGTTTTCAAAATTATTAAAGGTGAGGCACTGCCTACGCAGAGGTAATGCAAACCCGGCGCACACCCGGGAAATGTTTCCACTAAAGCACAATAACGTACTTGCGAGGAGCCGTAAGCGGATTATGAGAGGTTCCGAAGTAGGCTGCTTTGAAACTCGCAAGAAAAGCAATATCCATTATCTTGGCAGGGCTTTGTGTGCCGACCGCTGCGCATTGTTGGTCGCTTGCAGCGTCCGCAAGGTTTATTGTTTGCAAGGGGAGAATTCGGACTCCCGTTTACCTCAATGTGAAAAATTAAAAGTCGTTCCTACAACGGTCTTCGAAAGAAAAGTTTTTAATATTAAAACTCTAATAAAGAACGTATGAGATAATGCTTGTACCGTGCTCTGGGAGTGGCAAATTAAATCGATGCATCACTATGGTTATAAGTTGTACAATTCTTCTCGAGATGGCTGTAATTTTGCGAATCTGGCAGTAGAGTCATTAACTTTCATGAGTGTCTCTTTGGGGCCCTTGTGAATAAACAATGTTGATTTGATTTGAGTATAATATTTTTTTTTACAACATCTACGTCTTATAACACAATTACCTACTTAATTTGCTAACTTCAGTATGTCACTTATCAATAAAATATAATTACACATCACATTTAACCATTTTTATGCCTAAGACTGTTTTGTCAGAGTGTGAATAATAGTAGAAGTATGTTTCAAACGAGGTATATCGTTAAAGGCTGGATAGATTTTGATTAATTATATTTGTAGATAGTAATAGTTAGGACCATAATAGGACATAGGCCGCTTTTTATTCCGATTAACGGGAACAAAGGCCTTTGGCACAACTAATAGCTTATTCAAACGTTTACAACATTAGTATCACATGTTTGCCATTAACATATGGGGTTAGTAAATAGGTACCATGCCTTCGAGCAAACACACCTGCATCATTTCAAGTTACGCGTGATTCCGAACACAAACATCGCCTCCTGTGTGCTAGACCTAAACAAATACCTGCTAAGTGCCATTTATTCAGTAAGTACTTAGGGATCGTCTTCATATAGACACTAAATAAGAACAGGTAACCGTCTAATGCGAATCACATGGAACCTTTAATTACAAATAGCAGTACAAATGGTACATTTTAGTACTTTCTTTATGCCAGTTTTACCTCTATTGGCGAATTGTATGGACAATTCTATCACCGTTTATTTAACCTCTATTTCATTGATAGATTGAACTACCCGTTGGCTTAGTTAATTGAGCGTTCGCCTTCTAAGCAGGGGTATCGGGTTCGATTCCTGGCGGGAACACATGTTTTCTCCCCAAGGAAAATATGTGTTTCTGGTTCTGGTTGTGATTGTGTGTGTGATGTGAATGTTTCCGGCACCCACGACACAAGACAACGAACTTAGTGCGGGGCTGTGAATGTGAAAGCGTTTACGTTTATGTTTATGTTTATAGGAATCTCATATTCTTATGTTTTACAGAACTCTATGGGCTAATTTCAAATGGACAACGTTCATAATGCTTCAATATTTTTTACTTATTCTTTTTACAATCATTTTTGTATTCAAGCGTGAAAGTTTAAAAGCGTTTGTTTATTATTCAACTTGCAATGTTTGTACGTATGTGCCGTTCAAATCTTGCAACTGAATTTTAAAGCAGTTCCTTAAAATTTCATCTCAATCCTTAACCGATTGAGATGACACTTTGCATACACCTTTAATTTAGATGACAATGCATGGCAGCTAAGTGACGTCATTCTACATCCAGTATGCCGGACGATCCAAGATGGCGGAGTTAATTTTGTGAATGCCCATGATATCGGTATTTTTTTTCATTAAAGATAGACAAAATGTTGACCACCATCTCACCTGATGGTAAGCGACGATGTGGTCGACGTTGGAGCAAGCTTGCCTAGAAGATACCTATTCACTCGCGATTTGAAGACTCCCATATTGTACTCATCAGGAAACACCGACTCAGGTGAGGAGTTACATCCAGGAGGAGCATGTATCAAATGAAATATATCAGATTTGCTGCCTGTAAACAATACGAAAAATAAAATGGCTTCATTTTAAATCCAAAATAGCGAACCGCTAAGATGGTGGACTAGTTATTCAAGCACAAAGAATACGAATAAATAAAAGCTTGTGCTTAAAAACGTTCTTATACTATTAATTTTTGATGACATACAAATGGGACCATTTAAAACAAAAGAATAAAGATTTTTTTCTTAAATTTTAAATGCACAACGCTCGAGTGTTTAGCTAACGTTCGAACGTTCTCTACGATATACGATCGATTTCTGAAGGTCTATTCTGGTCGTCAAAATACGATTGTACGAATTGATGCAACGTCGATACGACAGTCGATTGGTTGAAATTTCAGTTGATTCGATGTTCATAACAAAAGAAAATCGTTCGTATTCGACGTCAATGTAATGCCCGGAATAGACCCCTTGATTCTTTTATTTAAATGTCTCTGTTTTTCTGTGTGATTTAATAAACACCGTCGTTAATGTCCCAGCAAATAACATAAACGAAACATTACTGCACAACCCACCACTAACCTATCGAGACGGCAAACATTTGCGGAACACTTAACTGTGTACTGTAAACACACCTCTCTTGTCTCTCTTTCGGCTCACTGGGCATTCCCCTGGAATCAACATGGTAATACCATACAGGAACTGGCTACGGTATATATAATACAGGGAAACGTGGGAAATAATGTGGTTATACGATTAACTTAATGATATGATTACGAATGTGACGATCGGCAAATAGTGAAACATGTTTTTTTTTTACTATTATAGGTAACGATACACACGGGAACACGCTCTCTATTTTTATTGCAATCTAGCCAAGATTAGACTTGTAAGTAACTTAAATTAAACGTTTTCTGCTGGATTCAAAATATTCAAGAATGTGTCCATTAACACTTTTCTTATTTCTCTATCAAGGCGAACACTTGGTTCATGTGTTCTTTTTGAGCAGCACTTATAGAACACTACTTTACACTAATACACTAACACTAAACAAGTTCGAACGGTTTTATTCTTTTGAGTCTTCTCACTATATACCTACGTGTGATCGAGGAGCTGGATGACCTCGACGTTCACATGATGGTGAAGTCTATATTTAGGAGCTTCTGTGTGTAAAAACATGCGAAAATGTATTTTTTATTATTTATTATTTTTTCACTATTAAATAATATTTTGCAATACAATTGTATCGAAAAACCAATGGGTTTTGTTTGATACTCTAATTCGCAACGCGCGCTTACTAATCAACATGAAAATAAAAATAAAATAAATATATCAACATGAAAATAAAAATAAAATAAAAGCAATCAGTTATTCAGACGTATATTTCCATTGGAAGAATTTTGAACGTTTGAACGTTACATCAAATTAAAACATTCTATTTATTGTGAAAATAATAAAACTCAAGATTTTGTTGAATAGAGAGGAATAAATTGTAAGTGCCCCTATGCATTAATTAATCCTACTAATATTATAAATCCGAAAGTTTGTGTGTAAGTATGTTTGTTTCCTCTTCACGCTTTAACGGCCGAACGGATTTAGATGACATTTTGAATGTACATAGCTTATAAATAGGATTAACACATAGGCTACTGACTTGATAATAGCGGGCGAAGCCGCAGGCACGGCTAGTATGTTAGTAATGATATTTAGATATGCTTAAAATGCCAATATACTCCATAAACTGCGAAACTTACAAAACCATGCGATAGCAATGAAAATAACTAAACCAGATTCCGTCCTAACTTTATAATACATCTAAAGTATGCGTATAGAACCGAAGTTTCCTTAATCGCTATAAATACTTGCGTCGACCAAAACTAGCCCAGACCAACCACTTGATGCAAATACAGCTTAAACTTCTGCGCCAGTCTTTATTCATAGAAATATTAGCATTTCTCGCGTAGGGAGTGTACAAACTTTTCCGGAAGCATTGTGGTGAAAGTTATTACTTTGTTTAGTAAACACAGAAAAGCATAGTAAGCTATATAGCTATGCAATATATTTACTATTTCCTGCTAGCTGAATTTGCTCCCAACAATTTGTGTAATTCAAGCTTACTTAGCGCCAGCTTGCATTAAGTATTTTGTTAGAATGAAATATTTAATTCTGACCAAACGCTATGAAAACCAATAGTAACTAAAATATATGTTTCTATTATAATTACAATGGTTTTGTGAAATGTATCCCTTTTACAGCGAGTCTAATCTAATTTAGTAGTGGTAGGACTCTTTTTGAAGAAATAAAAGAAATTATATTTACGTCAAATGTATGAATATATAATAATATAATGATTTTATGTATAAGATAATTATTACATGAAACTATAACTTTTCTAGCGATTTATGAAAATTATTAGATTGTTGCTTTTAGGCATACATGGTTAAGGAATGCAATTTAGATGAACCCCATATTATTAAAATTTGTTCCTATTATGATTGTATTCTGTTATGTTTGCTAATAAATAAATAAATAAGTCTGCCTGGACCAATACCACACCATTGCCAGACATTCAACCGCCAAGCGGTAGTTTGCAAATATTACTGTATTTTGGATTACAGGGTTTAAAGAGATTTAACATCTTATATGACGAACGCAGTGCTTTGCCGAGCAGGATTTCGACCTAAGTTCAAAACTCTAGATGCCACTGAACTGAAATGGGAAAGTGACGCTCACCATCAGGTGAACGACTTGCTCGTTTCGTCATTAAATAAAAAAAACATAAGTGTCTTTTGAGAAATGCATAAGAATTGTCATAAATACAGAATTGTTGATAAATAAATTGTCAGAGCAAACGTCTTTTCCATGCATTCCTACTTTTTCTTACCCTAATATCTTACCGCGTTATAAATGAGGGTAGAAAATTTGATTACATAAAATTAGGTCGACTCTAAGAGGGTCTAATTTCGACCTCGTCGCTTTTTATAACGCTTCGTAAAAATATCCTATGTAATTCGCACCGGAGCACGAACAATGTTCGCATAATGAAACATCAACAGAGTCACTACATCCAATAAGATTTTTTTAATTAGCATTTTTTTTGTTTTGTATATTTTTTTAGTTCCGTAACATGTAGCATGTTCTGCAGTTCCCATTTGCTAAGCGGCATCAGCAACATGTGCCCATCTGTATTCATTTACTCATACTTGTTGTGAAGCCCCGTTCGTTGACCGGCAGGTTTCGCTTGGGTCGGTTTGGGCTGCTAGGTGTTGTAACTCCTTGTCTCCCTATATTTATATATGCAACGTAAATCATTTGTTATTTGCTGTAAACTGTGGGTGCGGGACAGGTCATTACATCTGTTGTGATTACATTTAAATTAAAAGTTAATGAGTTAATACTCAAACTGCCAATGAGAAGAAGAAAAAATATGTTTTTTCTAGTCTTTGGCGCTCAATTCAATATACACTTTTGTTTTCAATTCATTGGTAGTTTTATTCACTTTTCAAAAGACAGGTCGTTATGGAATTATAGCAGCAGAAGTGTCTATAAGAAACCTACAACTGAAACCCGTATAAAAACTTTTAACAATCTACCAGGATCTAAAATAACTCACAAATTTTATCTAAGTCAAAGTGCTTAAACTGCTAACACCAAATTTGAATAATGTTGTTTTTACACTTTAAAATCCCTTTAAAATAAGTACTATTTCGATTTATGTCTGTTACATGTTTATTATATTTGAAATATCTACGCAATTCACATGTAATATGAAAAATAAGGCTAAGGTCATTCATCATAATCCCAATAAATGCTTCATATAGTAAGCATATAGTGCTTGACAGCCAAAAGGACCTTGGAATTACCATCACCGCCAATCTCAAATGGAAAACTCACATAGTGTAAATAACTAAAAAAACAAATAGCATTATCTATATAATACGCAAAGCATTCTTATACATTGATAAAGAATTGTTTTTGAAACTGTATCAAACCTATGTGCGACCATTACTAGAATATGCATTTAAGATATGGAATCCCAACTTCAAAATTTTTTGCAAATAAATAAAAAAAAAAGACATTGATTTACTGGAGAGAGTACAGCGAAGAACTACTAAAATGATCCCATGTCTCAAAAATCACCACTATGAATATAGACTCAAGCAACTTGGAACAACGTAGACAAAGGGTTAAAGGGTTTAAGATTTTGACCGATTTTGATTATACTTCAGAAGTGGTCCCGGTTTTTTATGGTTTTTTGCGTTTAACTATTCTGATTTATAATTAGTGGCTGACGTCGATTTAGCAGGCACAGTAATTAATGTTTATGAAAATCAAAAATTTACAAAATTATAATTCATGATTATGTCCATACGCAAAAGACTGTACTGTGCTGTAACGTAGGTAGGTACAAGTGATTTAGAGCTATACCTACGCGTAATTATGGTGACCCTAGTAAGCTCATTCTAAACCGCACCAAGTTGTTTTTCAGGAAGTTTATAAGTTCCAAATCCGAATGTAGTGCACGAGGTCTGTTCCCATGTTTATTGTCAAACAGGATTAAAGGATAACTGGCTTTCAAGAACATTAACTCTGGGACGCGAAAATATATTGCACACGTTATGTTCTAATGCTTCATTGTCGTCGAGGCGACCTTTTTGTAGATAAATATATGATATTTTTTTTTATTATTATGTTATTTTTAAGATGAACATTTGATGAAGAAGAAAAACTTGAGTAAAGTCTTGCCAAAATAAAATTAAGACAGCTAAAACTTACAAGTAATGCAAAAATTTGTAGGCATATCAGAAGGATGGACGTCAAAATGTAAATCTGATATTATAGAGATACATCAGGAAAACCAGTACCAGTATGTTTGTTCCTTGAAAGTCGATATAATTACTATATTATTAATATTTTTCGTGTCACACTCAAGAACAAAAAGATCTCAAAATGATAACAAATTAGAAAAAAAATATTAAAAAAACTTTAACTCGAATTGAACTGCCCTTTGATTTTGTTGGGTGCGCGTTCGCCTTCCAAGCAGGGGTCGGGTTCGATTCCCAGCGAGAACACAAGTTTTCTCCCCAAGGGAAATTTGTGTTTCTGGTTGTAGTCGTTTATGTGTGATATGAATATTTCCGGCACCCACGACAGAAGTCATTGAACTTAGTTTGGAGCTGTGAGTATGAACGCGTTTATTTTATGTTTATATTTAATAGGTATTTTGGACCCTGAACCTTACCCTCAACCTTATAATGTCCAATTTGAGGTTGCCTCCGATAAGCATAAAAAACGCATTTGTTTCGTTCTGTAAATAAAACTTTTAACTTTTTCAACTTACTAAATACTTAACTAAACATTTGCACTGGAAACAGAAATTACTTAACTACCATCAAATTAAACTAAATGTCATTAACGCTTCTTTCATTAACGTTACACGACACGCAGAAAGCGAATTAGTGTAAAATTAATTTGTATGTGCGTTGTCATTACAAAGCATTTTTAATTAAAATAAGTTTCAACTCCTTCGCTATTACAACAATATTAATTATTAAAATTTAGATGCAAATTGAAGAAGGTATTGTGATATAACGCGGGTGAGCGCTATTGCCCGCTTGTAGGAGTTTTATTAAAATCATAAATCGCATGTCAAATGCACCCGCTCTCTGCCAAGACTGGATAACAGATGTACAAATGTACATATTTTATGTAAATCACTTTCATTTTAAATTTAAAGAAAAGTGAATCAGTGTAACGACTGTACGTGACTCCGAATGAACTGTTTACGCCGTTTTTATGAAGTCGGCTTGATTCAATTTTAATAATATTTGTCTTAAACTTGTATTTAAAATTTCTACGTATTTTATTCTCGACTAAAACATCTATTTAAATTTTGAGAGAGTGTGGGAGAGAAATCTTTATTCTGGATCTGGTTCTAAGTGGTATTTATTTAATTAAGTATATAATAATCTTACATACTCTTTATTTTGACTTCAACACAATAGGTAAATATTTTAGATTTTAAAACAATAAGTAACTTAAACGCTCAATATTTTTGAAACAAAGTTTCCAACATTTCTCGTGATCCCATTTATATTCAAAAGAATTGTAGAGAAATATTATTCTTATTGTTCCTTAGAATTTGTGCAAATTTCCTATCAGTTTAATTTTATAAAAGCGATGTATTTTGAAAAATATTTTTATGTCATATTGACCGTATTCTACTCCTACATTGTGTCTACTATATTACGAAAGATGTAATTAGAGGCAAAGTTCTTCAGTACACCCAACTGAAGAACATAGTTGCAACTAATTCACATATCTTAACTTTTAGCGAGCACTATAGCTCAAGTTTAATTTCAATTTCAAAAGCTATTTATTACTCGAACATTGTGATATTAATATTTTTGATTAAATTTAAAAACGGAATAAAACACGCGAGCCACGTTGTTAATAGGTCCGAACAGACCAAAGTGGCTCGAAATGGCTTTCAATCTCCCATGCAAATTGCTCTGTTGTGTATTCATTAACATAAAAATGGTTATATTTGTAGCTCGAATTGTTTAAATACTTTTGTTAAAAATAGCGTAACTTTAATAATTATTGATAAAATCGATGATGGTTACAATTTTATGACTTAGGTATCATAGTAAAAAATATTATGCATAATGCTCGGTAACATATATTAAGAAATAGATTCTAAATACATACATATAAACATTTGATGATGATCTAATACTAATTAGACGCAAGTTGAGCTTAAAAAAAACCGACTTCACCGCTTTATCTTCGGAACTTTGATCAGATTAGATTTACTAAACACGCATTATTGACGATATTTCAAGTACTACTAATCAGATCTTGATCAAATTTTAATGGAACCAATAGGAAAGCAACATCTTTCAAACAAAAAAAGAATCATCAAAATCGGTGCCCAACGGAAGAAGATATGAGGTAACTTTTGAAGTCGGGTAAACGAGAACATCGTCAAAGTACGCAATATTGCTCACAAAATAGGCATTATTGGCGATATTTCAAGAACTACTGATCAGATCTTGATCAAATTAAAATGGGACCAATTAGAAAGCAACATCATTCAAACTAAAAAAAAATTTTCGCAACATCATTCAAACTAAAAATATACAAAATCGGTTCACGTGGAAACGCAAATAAAAAAATACAGTCGACTTGAGTATCTCCTTTTTGTGAAGTCTATAGAATATCAAGTTTTAAACTGCAGGAAATCTCAACACAAAACTGATTTCAGTAAATAACCTTGCTACGCTACAAAATCGATGGAATCAAAGTAGCCACGTCTGTGTCGGCATTAGGGCGGATTATGAGCGGTCTGGCCCGACCGGCCCCGACCCAGACGGGACAACTCTGTTACCGATCTTAAATGCTCCAACAAACTTCCTCCTGCATTTTGGTTCAATTAACAGCGGCTCTTGTAAGCTTACCCGCGATCGTAATGTCCCGACCGCTCGTCAAACTCTCACAGGGTTACCATGTGTAAAAATTCAATTTTATTTCATGAAATAAAATTACGGATTTTCCACAACCATGCGGATGTGATTGTACTCGCAAACGAGCGTTGCTTAATTGTTTGTAATATTGAAAATACTTTTAACTGTTTAAAGCATTAAAATTGTAGTTATTTTTTTCTGTATGAAATATTGTTTGACAATTTTAAAGATTTCTGATTGCCAAAGTTGAACTGCCCGTTGGCTTAGTTGGATGGCGTTCGCCTTCTAAGCAGGGGTATCAGGTTCGATTCCCGGCGGGAACACAAGTTTTCTCGCGAAAATTTGTGTTTCTGGTTCTGGTTGTGATTGTGTGTATGATGTGAATGTTTCCGGCACCCACGACACAAATCGTCGAACTTAGTGTGGGGCAGTGAGTGTGAATGCGTAAAAAAAAAAAGTCAGGCCAAGCAATACACAATATTGTTAGTGTAGTATCTCTTAGTCGAAAAACATACGTTGCTTAGCAATTCACAATCACGCCAAAGGTTCGATCCCATATGCGGCGTTACCAATAACTTAATAGTCCTTGTGTTTCTGCAATAGATGTAATAACGATGATAACAATATGTAGTAACGATCACACAAAAGTTATGTAAATTGTATCTGAGTAGTAAAATGAAAGGTAATTTTACTAATGAGTAAATAAGAAAATAATAATTTAATTACAGTAAATAAGAAATAGCTACTCTAACGCGTAGTAAACTCTTTTATTAACACACTTATATTATAAATCCGAAAGTTTGTGTGTTAATAAATAAGTATGTTTGTTTTATCTTCACGCTGTAACGGCTAAACTAATTAAGCTAAAATTTCCAATATTCATAGCTTATACTCAGGATTAACACATGAGCTATTTTTAAGCTTAATTAAGGTTGGAGAAGCCACGGAACACGGCTAGTGTTGATATAGATTGACATGACATCGTAGTTCTGATATAATATTTTGCAGTACAAGACTATTGCGATGACTTACTAAGGGAGCTATATTATATAAGCAGTAATAATACATATACTTATACAGTATACGGCCTATTTTTTTATTTTTTGGCTTCCCAATCTCGTGCATTTAGCCAGTGTCAAATTATAAAATAAATTCCAAGTCACAGTCAAAATCAAGTAAAAGAGTCAAGGTCCAGTCATAGCCAAGCCATGCCCTCGTAAAGTGGTAGACATTTTACTAGAACTTCTATTGGAGTTTTGGAGCGAAGGCAAAAATCACGTTTTTCAACTTTGTATGATATGCCTACACTTATGCACGTTTACTAAGTATAAACGGTTACTAATCCACCATTATTATACAATAACACTCGAAGAATCACAGGTTTTGGAAAATTATAAAAATTAACAACGCCATTTGTTTACTTTTGCGGCAAAACTACAACGGCCCATTTCGTAATATTCAGACAATGATTTACAGGTCGACACAATTTTTGTAAGAGTACTGACTGTCTAAATTACACCTGCCGTTTGGTAACCCTACACGAGACCCACATTATGCGATGCGAGTCCATTATCTCAACACGTACACTCCTAAACTGTTTTGTATGTTTAGGAAATCAGGGTATTCCGGTTTTATTGCTCCTCTTTACAAAAGCAATATTCTACGGTGCTACAAGTCTACGACGTAGCACTGTACAGCGTAGCACTGTGCTACATTGATGTACCGTAGCTATACTACACAGAGTTCTACGATGCATGCTTTGAACATTGTTCGATTCATTCAATGAAAACAAACATGAATTGTGGTTATCAGTATCATACCGTCTCTCTTTTAAATTTCATTAAGACTGGTCCTTGGGTTCGAAGGTCACTTACTAATAAATTTCTTCGATAATATCAGTATAATGTTTTGTTACTATGTTTCGCCTCTAGAAACACCTATTACGTACGCCCACACCCTGAAATAAAGAACCACCACACCGTTTCATCATTCAATCTTATAATAATATATATACTGAGCGTGTAGGCGTTAAATACGCTAACATTATTCCAAACTAAATTTGTAGTAATATTAATATCTAACAATATTTCAGACTACGTTATTATTAGTAATGTAAATGTAAGCTATCAACATACGCTTAAAATACACTTCTATTTTAGCACTTAATATATGAAGTTTGGTAAACATGTTAGGAACACCGTTTGGCAAAAAGTTTCTTGAGGATAGTACATTTAGACATATTATCCTATACGCTTTTACGTAAATTACTAAAACTCTCATGCCAATTTCATTAAAATCGATCAGATCAATTAATATTCTTATCAAACCAGGGATAATCAAACATAAAAGTTTATTTATTGTATTTAGAGAAGATATTTTTATTTATTTGCATATTTTATGAAAAATAGAAGTTGTTGATTCACATAACATTTATTTTCCTATTCAACTGTCGTCAGGCCAATAAAAAAAAATTAAGAAAGAAAATTTTTTCATGGAAATATGTTTTTTTTTATTCCTGATAGGCAAGCATTTGACCACAATCACACCTGATGGAAAGTATAAATTAATAACTTTAAGTGAACCTTAGAAAAATACAAAGTTTCTCTAGCGATTAATTCCCGATAACGATGATTATGACATAGTTAATGACAGTATAGTTACTTTAAAAATTCACTTCAACATTATTTATTTTCTTTTCCTACTAAGTAGAGTTGATACAAAACGAACTTATCCTGAAATAGAGAATGAATGAATAAGGACTCTTTACTTACTCCCAAAGATAAAAGATGAAAAATCACAAAGTAAAACATAATTTTGTAACATCTTTGATCTTGACATTGTAAATGTATACAGAGACTACAGACCACTAGCGTCCTCACAACAACTAATGCAATGGAACGATACAGAAACGCTCCAGTTTCAATAAAGCAACGAGATATATTCCACCGACGTGAACTCTCACGTTTAGCAGAAACGCGACTTCAATTTGCTTTATTTGCTAATTAGTAAAGTTTCGCCTTTGACGAGACGTTGCGAGCGGAACGAGCGAGTGTGGAGCGAAAGCAAGCGCTTCATAATAATTATGATCGTTAGTGGAGTGCACCAACCGCTCGGAAATACATCACTGTCATACGTTAATTGCGAAAAAGTTATTAGTGATTGGAGTGTTTTCTGCTATTGCAGATTGGGCGTTTTACACACTCGTCTTTATTTCGCTTGATTGATACCAACTTTTATTTATGAGAGCCACCCCGTTTTAATTTGATTGGACAACATATTCAGGAAAATAGTAATCAAGTCCTGCTCTACTGCCTACCAGATTTATAGGCTAAATTACACAATGACTTGTATGTCAATTGTGTTTACGACGCTCGAGTAGAGTAAATTAGTTTCCATGACGAGGCATGGACGAGCTCAGGTTAGTATTTAGTTATAATCTACTTTTCATACATAACATAAAAAAACTATTTTCCACTCATACAAGCTGCCGAACATTTACAATACAGACAGCCGACTTAATAGTCTGTGACGTTTTGTATTCAACTCTGAACTATGCACTACCAAAGTACTTTTATGGAAGACAGAGTGTTAGAAGTAATACGAGGAGAGCGTCTGTATAACTTGCATTCACTATATTTTTTTTTATTATGTTGCCTGTCCTGAGGTCTTTGACCACACACTCTAACATACGCATGACATTTGACGTAGATCTTAGTACAAGCTTACTGCGTTTGACGATATACTAGGATACAAAACATATGCGATCACTTCGTTTTTATACAAATGCGAGCATTAAAAACGCGACGACAAAAGCGCTGAGTGTGTAAGAACATTAAATGATTGTGATTATGAAATCAATCACGGGTTGGATCGTTCCGGTTGTCATTATGAGTGCCATTATTCGAGTGATTCACTACTGCTGAACTGCTAGTTTGTTTCATTGCTCTGTTGTTCATTTCATGCGTTATTTATTAGTTACTAACAAGTATTGGTTCTTGTTATTAGAAGTAATTATAATTGTTTACATTAGTACAAATAAGAAACGTGACTTTTTTATCTCTGATAGGCTAGCATTTTATCACCTTACAAATCAAAGGTTATACCTTTTATTTATTTTATTACTTATTGATAGATTTGATTATCCACACTCATACATTTTAACAAAACTATCGCATTTGCACTCGCAGCCCCACCCTGGGCTTAAAGTCTTGTGGGTGCCAAAAACTATCTCAAAGTTTTCAGGACTACCTAAGTGCAATAATAACTAACCTGGCATAAAACAATAAAATTATTTAATTTTAACATGTTAAAAATATTAAATTAATCGAATGAAGCGAGATCTTAGTACATTTATAAGTTGTTTAAATTGACCAAACAAAGCGGGTCTCTCTTAATAAACATCGACTATGTTAGTTTTTTTTTATACTCGATAGGCAAGCATTTGACCACTATCTGAAATGAAATGAAATACATCTCTTTGGCACTAAGAGCAAGATAAACAAACAACAAAAACAGCTTACAAAAGTAATCAGGCATAAGTAAAAAAAGTGCCAAAATGGTCGTGACTCAGCATTATTGCCAAGTGTAACTTTCAGTCACAACCCAGAGGTGGCGCGGTACTAAAACAGTAAAAATGTAAAAAGAATATAAAAAATATAAATAAAATTTCACCTGATGGAAAGTTAAGATGCGGCTGAACATGTAGACTTCAAGCCTCCAGATTATACCGTTCGGGGAACAAAGACGCGGGTAATGAGTTCCACTCTTCGTACGGATAATAAACGTAGAAGCAAATCGTTTCGAGCAACCCAGAGGTATGTCAACCATATATGGATGGCGTTTCTCAGTTTGTTTTGTCGTTAGATGTTAAACGGGCATGGGGTAATTAACTCTTGTAATTCCTACAATATAAATAGATAAAGAGAAAAGTATAAATTCGTATATTAGAGTCCTGTTTCTATTATAATAAATGAATAAATTTTCTAGCTTCCAGCTATTACCAAACACCTTCATCATAATTCCTATTGGGAGCACAGATAACGTCAATACATAGTCGTGTCGGCCGAATTACGGCACGAACTCGGCCCGGTTCAACTCGACGACGGCGAACTTTCAATTATCGGTGTGAACTCATCGTCGATAATAAGCAAGTGATGATTTGAAGCAAGCGCGTGACTTTAATCTGAATTATTTAACTCGTGCCTCATGAATACAAGCTGTCTCTATAAATATCAAATAGCAGGTTTAAACACGTAACAGGTATATTGTCGATATTATAAGGGATTGGAAATAAGTATTGCACGTTTCTGTGTGTACACAGATATACGTCAACTTATTGACTTATGTATCACACTTATATTTTTGTTACAGATATGCTAACATTTGCCCACTACATCACCTGGTGGTTAGTGATGATAATATGGTCGAGGATTATTACAAACAGCTAAGGCATAGAATGGCTTGAATTATAAATCCGTAAGTTTTGTTATAATTACGATTGAAACTGTCAAAACCGCAGGGCAGTTATAGTAAATCTAGAGGCGCGACTAATATTAATTGTGTGTGTATATGTGGGAGTAACTACGTTTAAAACAAGGTACCTATCCACAGAGGCATCTCGTTTCAAACACCAGACCCACTATTAGGTAATAAGTAATTAGATAATAGGTAATTAGGTAATAATTAGGCTTAATTCGAATAGAAATCAGCAACAGAGATTCGTATCTCTGTAGCTGATTTTGTTTGAATGAAGTACCTACTAGAGTATAATATTTCGTAGTAGTTTTTTTTGATTTCGAATTGAAATCTGGGTCTATAATAAACTTATCCTCTATATCCTCGTTTGGATGATTTGTCAGATATGGATGGAATTTGGTATGTAAATAGTCTAAATACCTGCACTTATCACTTCATTGATGACACAAACAAAATATAATAACATTTAATAATGTATATGACCAGGTGTACAACAGTTATTGCAATCTAGCTGATCGGCCATTTTGTTCACGTGCCCATTAAAGTAATGTTTCAGCTGTCGATGGCGGTAATTAACTGCGATACGACACAGCACAATAGGCGTAATTACTGGAAGTACTGGGTGACTGAATATATAGTTCGTTTTTGTCTGATAATATTGTTTAACGATTATCCTACCGTAAGTGATGATGTGGTTGAGGTTTGTAAGCACTCTAGTCCTACTAACATTATAAATTCCGAAAGTTTGTCTGTAAGTGTATAAGTATGTTTGTTCCCTCTTCACGCTTTAACGGCTAAACGGATTTGGATGAAATATAGAATTTACATAGATCATACCTAGGATTAACACATAGGCTACTTTTTAACTTTATAATAGCGGGCAAAGCCGCAGGGCATGGCTAGTATAGAATAAATAATAGTACAAGCCTCAAATCAGGTTCTTAAGAATATCTGCCGGTTTTCTTTGATTTGGTATGTTAATGTCGGCATTATTGTGTTTGTATGTGTACATTACCAAAAATTGTGAGCTCTAACTTTTTGTTACTGATTTAGCTGTTACAGGGATAAATACTTACCTCCTTGTAACACCTAGAAGATCCCAATGTTTTATTATCTGTCTATCTAGGTGAACAAAGGCTACACTTAATCTCGGTTAAACGCTTTCGTACTCATAGTTCTACACTCCAACGGAAACATTCACATCATACATAAATAACAATCACGCTCAGAATCAAAAGCACAGTTTTGCCTTATGGTGAGATGAATTGTGATCCTGCCGGGAATCAAACCAAGGACCCGCAGCGGCATAAAAAGTAAGGGCTTTCCCACTCTATTCTCTCAATTACACTAAGTATTTTAGTTTTTAATTGGTTTTTTCCTGAATGATGAAAATATAGCTAACACCTTATATCTGTGGCGTACGTAAACCAATTTTGATGGACTTTTCTATGTTTGAAAAGATTGTAAAATATGTTTAAAAAAATGTTTTACGATATTTTCATCTTTAATTAAACTGTGGAACAGATAACATTATAGGTTTTTAGGTCAATGACATAAATTTTCATAACTTAACCAATATTCAAATGAAATTATTATTACGCCGATAAACTACTGACGATTGTTCAGAAAATACTGAAAGTTTTTAATAGCAGTTAATAAACGCATTCGACTACTGTTTATTCAGCTTATTCGTAACTCGCTCGAATTTCCTGCTTTGTAAACACCTTTATTAGAAAAAAAAATATCTGATCTTAAATTTAAATCTATAAAAATATACAATATTTCTCCTGTGACGCATTTGAATAGTAGTAATTGTTTATTTTATTAAAGACGAAAGTGAACCTGAAAAAGAAATAAGAAATTTCTAACATGTCACATATGCTTATCGAAAGGGCACGCAGAAATCGTTTCTCAGTACCGACTGTAAACTTAATTTATCTCGAATTGAGCGCGCCCCAAGTCCTGCGGCACCCGCATAGTCATAATATAATAGAAAATTCTTAAATATTTCAGGTTACAATATTAATTATATATTTTACTAGCTGCGCCCCGCGGAATTACCCGCGCAACTCCCAGACCCATGGGCATTCCGGGGTAAAAAGTAGCTGCTTATATGTTAATCCAGGGTGTCAGATACCTTCATACCAAATTTCATCAAAATTGGTGTCCCAGAAATGTCAATCCCGCTGGAAGTCCGGGATATAAAGTAGCCTTTATGTTAATCCAGGGTGTCAGCTACCAAATTGGTCCAGCCGTTTGAGCGCGAAGGAGTAACAAACATACAAACACACTCACAAACTTTCGCCTTTATAATATTAGTGTAATATCAAAACCCTTTTCGTTAATGAGGACCAATTTTTTTTGTATTTTGAGTCTTTTTTTGCTTTGTTAATAAGTTTTTCATGCCATTATAAGAGAAAACAAGCAATTCCTTCGCTGAAGTAGAGCGTCACGCCTGTGTATAACATCAGTAGTGCTAGTAAAATCTTGAATTATATTTTAAACCTGGGGCGCAGCAATGCATTCCTCAATCATTCTAGGTCAGACATTCACGACAAAGTCTTCGAACTTAATGTGTGGCTGTAAGTGTGAAAGCTATTTTGTAAGATAAGATAGAGTTCAAACGGCCGCCCAGAAATAAAAAGCGTAAACGCGTATCTTAAAACAATGAATTCAATAGGTGCAAAATTAGCTTTGGTTCTTTCTGTATTCTGAGGCTTTGCCTAAGTTCTTCCTGAATTGTTGAAAATTGAATGCGGACAATCTTAACTTTTTTAGATTCCCATATTGTATCATCGACGTCTTTATCTTAGCCTATTTTGGCACGAAAAGAACAAACTTACAGCCAAACTAATCAATTGAACTTTAACTACAAAACCCACTTAAACATAAAGATACATTGTATATTTTGTTCTTATTTGCTATAATATTTTCATTCAAGTAACAATTTCAAGTAACATTCAATAAATGTATATGTATAGTAAGACAATATATATACCTATATAAATAATATATTATTATAATCCATATCCCATATCTTCGTAAACATCCGTTACATTGTCAGAAGCTATCCCTAATGATTCTGAATTGGAGCGGACATAACTGCATTGTTAACCGAAATTGTTTATAGATAACCGGATTCCCTTTCAATGAGGGAACATGTGATGGTAAATCTTATAAAGAAGGGCCTTTCCTCTCGAGGAGGCAATTTAATATCTGTACAAGGCAAATGTAATGTAATAACTCCGTAAATATGGGAGAACAATAGAAAGTAAATTAGTTTTTGGGTAGAAGAAACTCAATTGTCAAAAAGGATTGGTGCGCCTCATCTGCGATACGAGGATTTATTTATTTGGGAAAGTTTCGATGGCGTCCGCTGGTCTTGTTTGTATCGGTCGGGCGGTCGGTCGGTCGGGTGCTTTGTTATTCAAGGCGCGAGGGGACATCCGCCCGGTCCGGTAACATTCGTCTTGAATTTTTCAAAGTCCAAGCTTGAATTCTTAACTGTCCCGCCTGTTCACGAAACGGTTTTCCGTTTCCGATGCATTTTAGGGAAGAAAGATAGATTTTGTAAATAAACCTGTTTGGTAACAGGTACTGATCATCTAATCATTTTTCTTAATTGGCTCGACTGATATTGATTATTTATAATTAGTTCTGCTATTAAGTTACAATAGAATAAGGTAGGTACTTTACTTATTTGAAATGTAAAAAAAGCATCTTATTCTATTGTAAGCTGATGTTCTGTCGATTCCAAATTAGTCAACTACTTACCTACTTGTCTTACCTATTTAAGTTTAAGTTTGGTGGCTTATAGGTAACTTGAGTGTTTTACTGTATAGATGTATATAGTTTTAATTTAATTTCAGGAAGTAAAGGCAATTGGCCCGTAGGTACATGAACCATTATATAGGTGAACCATTTATTTGGTCATAATTTTAATACCGATCAACTCCAACCGTATCGAACATTGCGTATCAAAACTTTTTACTTTTTAAATGTTTTTTGTACATATTTACAAAAAATAGGATACAATTAATATATGTTATACAGAAAATTAACATTATTTAGGAATGTTATATAGCAGTGCTCGTCAAACATATTCAATCATTGTAGAGAAAAAATCACAAACATACCAAAAAAAAATGTTGGGAAGAACATCCGAATAATACACAACAATTTATTTTTTAGCGTAGTTGTAGGTTTGTCTCCCTCTATTCTCAAAGATTATCTCAGAAGAGGAAAAAACGTCGGCAATAGTATAATTATTAAAACATTAATATAGACATCATTTCATATAATTTCTTAAGATGTGTCACATGTTTTTAAGTATCTACTACATAAGCAAAGTCTTGATATCTAATTAATGAAGCGTAGGCATATACGAACAATATATATACTTGCTAAAGTTTACCTACACCATAGTAAAGTTTTGTTATTGAGCCTAGCCTTTGAAGTAAATCACTACCCACATCTTCTCGAAATAGCTTTTCCATTAATTTGATTCTACTAACAATGTTCAAAACACAATCTACAGTTTCGATTACTTTGCTAAGTACAGACTCATTCAATTAGGCTACAATAGCGAATGTATCGGAACGCCGAGTGGCCTGCGCAAGCTTCATACAACCTGGGATGTAAGATTATGACCCCAACTAATTTCAAGTTTCTAAACTTCATTATCCGCACCGTTGGAGATCCAAAGTGATGATAAAATTATAATAAAGACTTGTAAGATACTTGCATAAAGGCTATGTAACTGCTACGTAATTTCACAGTTTGAGGATTTTAGCTCTTAGGTAAATACCTCGGAGCTCTCTAGAGTGGAGATGTTTTATTGAAATTCCTTTGTGTACCTAATCATAACATTAGCTTTAAAACAAAGCCTTTTATTAACCGACTTCAAAAAGGGAGGAGGTTCTCAATTCATCTGCTTTTTTATGTATGTTCACCGATTACTCGAAAACGCCAGAGCATAATTATTTTGTTGTTTCAAAGAATAGGTTTCCCATGTAGTCCCATTTGAAATTTGATCAAGGTTTGACACGTAGTTTTTTAATAATCCTCAATAAATACGCATTGTATTTAATTGATTTAAAAGCATGGCTTTAAAAAACCGACTGGAGTCGGTTTGCTTACGTTTAAATCATTATTTTAATGGTTATGCGGTTCTACTTTGAATAAAACATTTTTGCCATTTACTAAATATGACGTACACATTTACGTTTTATATTCACAATGTAGTTCAATTGTTTAATTCTGTGGTACAGCGAGCCCGTAACAAACGAACCACGGATATTGGCAAAGTAAACCACGCCGCCCTAATAGCCCCTTTCTAATTGAACGGTACCGCGTTTAATTACAAACACACCCGCTCTTGCTGGACGATCTTTCAAACTAAACACATACACAGGGTTTACTGTTCAACAACATCAAACTCGAAACGAGTTTAGCATTCAAACGGCTCAAGTTAAACCTGTTTAACTGTAGCGTTCCAGATCTAAACAGTGCTGGGCTAGAGGTTGAACGATTTATTTTGTGAGATTCACCAGAATACCTACCTTTTGTTGTTCCGATTTACGTTAGTTCCGTTAGATCGGATTAATTTAGTGAAAACTATTGAGATTTAAGTTTAACGTAACGAATTATTTGAGTAAACACTCGAATGACCGATAAAATCTTGTACAGAATTGGAAAACATTTTGAGTTGAAAAAATTGAAATTTGCGAATCAACAAGTTTAGATTTTGATTTTAAATGGTACACTAATCAAAGATATATAGAAAGTCTATAAATATAATTATATCAAGCTTAATTACTGACTGCTTAGTGATCATTTCAACTAAATATTACGGCACGTTAGCTGCGGGTTCCGGTAGTCATAAGATAAAATGCTTTAAGCTTGTTAGATGCCTTTAAGCGACCTATAAATCCTGACACCGGGACTGCCCTCTAGTCTATACGACAAGTAAGCAAGCAACAGAATTATTACAATAACACTTAATGTTCTTGGCAAAATCTGCTAAATAAATAAACAAGTAACTGTTAGTTATAGAAAAGTAGCAAGTTTCCCGTTGCGCCGAGCGGGCGGCAAGGACGTCCCGCAGTAATCGCATATAGCTTATAATAAAGTAAAGGCTGACATGTATTGCCTTCGAAGCCTCGTAAAAGTAGCAATAGGGAGTATGCTGCACCGTTTATATGACTATAGGTACGCTAGATGGCAATGGCAATGTGTGCGATTTCGTTTCGTTTTATTTGAACTGCTGCCCGCTATGAGAGTCAGTAGACTGTAACGGAGCGTTCTACGTCCCGCCTCGTGCATTTTCAAATTATCATTAACAAATATATTCACAGTTTAAAAGGAAATTAGGAGAGGGCAGGTGATTTAAGTTGTCACAATAAAAGCGACGCTAATGGTGATTGTGCGGCGGAATGATGCTGTTTACATCGCGAGAGCTTGCACGCAATGCGATGTAACAAGTTCCGAGATTTCGACTTAAATTGTTTCACAGTATCCTTTTTCACCTAATGGGTAAACAAAACCAAAACCGTAAATACATCAGCATCAAAATGTACTTGAATTTGAAACCGCAGGTCTGGGTAGCCTACCCACCGTCCATTTCTAATTAATTTATCCAAAAAAATCTATTCATAACCAGTTCTTTGTACTATGAAATATAACGTATCGCTTCGAAAGAAGCTTATAAAAGTATAAGCGTAATCGATGTGTATGCATTTTATTTTGTTCAAGTTATAATGATAAGTTAAAAATTATAATAATTTTGACTGGGAAGCGTCACGAGCCGACGGCGATTTGTATAGGCTCTAGTGTAACAAAATATACAAAGTACCCGAGGCGCGCGTACAAGGCGCTTTGTATATCAAATCCATATCTATCACAGGCTTATTACTTTCAAACCAAACAAACTATATGTAAAAAAAATTAAGCAATTAAAGTCAATATTTTTTATAATGGAAAATAAAATAAGTTTAGGGCGAACAACTAGAGCGCAATAACTCAACAACCTCATTCAGATACATACATTTTTACGCCATTCATCATACCTTTCGTGGTCATAACGTACGAATCGACCAAAGAGTCGACCTAACAAGAGTCGTAAGAATAAAATAAAAATAACGGTACGCTATGCCGAGCTCGTTATCTGAGTTTCGTATAAATCGCACACAGTTTATTATATTTTTTACGATTTTATTATTTCAGAGACACTCCGCCTGCATTACGACAGTGTATATTGTTCAAACATAAACACAAACTTTGTGGAATGAACCACCAGTCACTCGCAAAACTAAAACAAATTTTTCAATGGCAAGTTTGAATATAAGTTATCTAAAGGTTGTAAAACGAGCGAGATGCAGCGGTGCATGGACCATTTGGAAACATTGGAAATATTGGAAGCAATAATCTTTGAAATAGAGATTGCAGTGTATTGCTCTTTTTACAGTTTCATAGTAATACAAGTACGACCGCACTTATGATGATACTTGCAACCATTATTAATACAATAATTTAAACGTAAGAAAAGCTTGAAAAAACCGACTAAACCGATTTATCTTCGGAGCCCTTGATCCGATTCAATGAATTAAATAGGTACGCATTATTGAGGATAACTCAAAACTACTGGTCAGGTCTTGATCAATTATAAATAGGACTACATGGAAAGCACCAGCTTTGGAAAAAAAATCATAAAAATCAGTTCACTTAGAAAGAGTAAAAACAGTAGAATTGAGAACCTCCTCATTTGTTGAATTCGGTGAAGGCTTTAATTTTATGACAACGAAATAGAATAGAATTTTCTTTATTGTAAACTGTGTAAATAAGATGCTATCATTATAATGATATTATCACACTAACATTATAAATCTTCGAAACGGCTAAACAAATTTTGATCAAACTTGGTAGGTTTGGACATTACGTAGGCTACTTTTTGTAGCAAACTACTTGTATCGGGCATGTGATGCAATGCCATGTAAATATAGACAATGTATGGCTCTTTCACGTTTATTAATCTAACTGAAAAAAATATGTTAAAGCTTTTAAATCATATCAAAAACTCCTATTATTTTATTTGAATGAAGTTCAATGCCACACAATAGATTTTCAGTTCTAAAATATTAAAATCCATTGGTATCAAAAACAAATATGATCAGCTTAGAATTTTATATTCTAAATAGAGATATTAGAGTAAATATTATAAAAGATTTGTTTTATTTGACTTCAAGTGTTACTCGTGTAAATTCTAATGGCTACGAGTAGAAGGCAAATTTAATATTCAAGCTAACTACATAGTTTATATTTTAGTACTTACCTATTTGTAATAAAAGGCATTTGATCTATTATTACTTAGAGTATTACTTATTTATTTTGTTTGTAAGTCTGTTTGATATTGGTGAATTAGAGATAATAAGATCAGAGATAAAAACATATGTTAAGTATATAATAATTGTGTCTCGTCTGAAAGGGGTTTGGCTAAAATAGTATTACGATCTGCTGAATCTATTAACCCATTACGACAATTACTAAAAAAGAAGCCAGCTTTCAGAACATTCTCCATCACTACATGTAAAAGATTCTTAGGTACACCTCATTATAGGTTTGTATGTCATTCGTGTGATATGCATCAAAATTAATAAAAAAAGTTAGAAACTTTAAGACTTTGATAGAGTTAAGCACAAACCAATAAGCTTGTAAGTACTAACTCAAATAATCAGCTCACTATGCCAGCTGAAATGCTGGCGGCATTGCTCCTTTGAATCGCATATGTCGAGAAGACAAGTTTTAGCATTTTCATCAACCAGGCATTCTAATGAATTTCCAAATATTTAATTTAATTTCTTAGATTGTCTCTAAAAAAAATCTAAATTCTTGCTCAGTTTTCCATTGACGACTATTTATACTCGAACCCACAAGCAATTTATATTACTATATAGATGAGATATCTATAATCGTAATAATACCACACGATTTTCCAAATCAAAGCAGTGAAGCGTTCAGAAAATAAATGTTACAATAACCAATCAAAATCTAAAAGTTTGAGAAAATGCCCGACATTTACATAATTTCACAATCCTCGGCAACAATCACAAGCCGAGCCAACAAAGTTGGTAACATGAGCCGCCGTTACGCCTTTATTCTTCCCGCGGCGGAGTTACAATGTTATCAAAGTTACCATTCGCCCCGAGCCCGTCGAGCACCCTGACTTGTTTTCAATTCACATTTAATTACTTCTATGTAGAACGAAGTTACAATCAACATTTGCTATACGCTTCAAGCCTCTTACGATACCGCTGCGCTGGTTATTGCGTAACTTTCCTTGATAGGAAAGCGTTATATTTATCTTATTTCTGAGTGCTTCGGATATGATTAATATTCTATTAATTCGTAGTCACCCCTTGTGCCCGACAAGGGGTCGTTGTTACGTCTAACTACATAGGCACTTTTGTAGACATAATGAAATGACATGTTACGACGTATTATAGATGTATTTAAAAGAGATTACTTCTAAAATTCATATGATTATTATGTTAATTTTATAACTACATTTAGACAATCAATTAGATTCAAATTATGTTGAAATAGTAGGATATGAAAATTGTATTCTATCGAGTCTGAGTAACTTTATCGCCGTAGGAAACGAAAACTGTTCAGATCGGCTTATATTGATTGTCTCTATATTATAAAAGATTTTATAGACATTTTTGTACTAATAGTCATTTAATTTCACTTTACTTCACACCGGTGCAGCTTCTTAATTTATATCAAGCTCAAGTCCGATCGTGTATGGGGTACTGCCGCCACCTGTGGGAAGGACCTGCTAAGTACCAGCTTGAAGCTCTTGAGTCCATTGACCGGCGAGCAAAAAGACTCTTTGGTGATGATAAGCTAGTCGAGTCTAAATTGCAGTGTCTGGGTCACCGGCGTAAGGTCGCGAGCCCGATAGATCTATCGTATACATTTTGGAGAGTGTGCGCTGGAATTATACGAGTTAATTCCACCTTGTCCATTTTACCATCTAACAACAAGACAAACAGTCAAACGTCATCCATATATGGTTGACATACCTCCCTAGGCAAGCATGCTACATCTTCGGCCGCATCATCACTTTCATCAGGTGAGATTGTGGTCAAACGCTTGCCTATCAGGCATAAAAAAAACTAACCGGTAGCTGCAAATAACTTTTTATACTATTTCCCAAATGGTTGACACACAATAGCACTATTTTGAAAACCAATATAAAAAGCGGGACAAGGACTCAGAACAAGATACCTTATCAATCTATCTTATTTGTAGAAAAACATACCAAATTTTTTGACGTGACAACGTCTTATAAATTGGTTTGCCGGGTGACACTTCAAGAAACTGCGTTACGCTCCGCTCACGTTATGCGCTCACAATGAGAGCGAGTGAGAGGGACGCGTTGTCTGTCTCTCTCGCTCTTAGGCGGGCTAATCATGCCCGAGTTGTCACGTAAAACTTTCGCCCGTATACCGACTTTACAGGCAACCAATTTTTTTTTTTCTAAGATTTGTTCATATTTTATAGCTTATTTAATAAGCTATAAGAAAAAAATTGCACGTATAAACCAGTTTTCTCCCAAGGAACATTTGTGTTTCTGGTTTCTGGTTCCTAGATTGTGTGTGTTACGTGAATGTTTCCGGCACCCACGACACAAGTAATCTAAGTGTGGGGCTATGAGTGTGAAAGCGTTCCTGTTATATTTTATGTTCTCTATCAAATACTTCTCGAAGTGTGATATATTTCAGTACTCAATAGGAACTTATAAAAGCAATTATTTCTATTGTAATGCTTTAGTGTTCATAAATCACAAGTTACCGTAAATTATCATCTGAATACAAGTATTGTACTGCTCGTTTCATATAACATATATAATGTTTCTATTTGTGGCAACTTTACATTTTAACATATATAATGTTTCTATTTGTATGTCATAATTTTAAGTTTGTTTATCCTATCTCTGTATTGTATACCATTTGTGCCCAAAAATAAATAAATGTTATGGATGTAGATACTATTTACTGTAATCTCTGTAGCCTGATAAAATGTAGATGTTTTCTTAAGCTTACCATCAAAAGCTTGCCAACCAAACTACCAGCCATATTATTCTGTGAAATACATCCAAGAAATGCTTTTGCTCCTTTGTTAAGAAGTAAACTTCTCAACTTATGAAACAGTGCTAATATCATGGAACAAAGCTGTAAAAGTAGTGGACATTTTAACGGAGAGAAGCGTCGAGACTCGGGACAAATGCGAAATTAAATTTGAGAAAAAGAAGAATCTTAGTTAAGAGCGGAAAGCTAATAAGGGGAAAAAAGAAAAAGTTGCAGATGAAGTTTTTCGTAGTCGAGGATATTTTCCTTATGGCAACATTGCAAGACTCAGCTCGGATTCCGGGTTTATTTTATCCGCGACTAGCTTAATGAATTTACTCTTTATTTTCACTCAATTATCTCGTCGTGTTAGAGAAGCAAACGGAAGTTCTTGTGCTCCTTGATTCGAAAGCAACTATGTGTAATCCCTTAAGGCCTACTACTCCTAAGTCTGACAGACTTTATACCACAGGGGACCCACTCATTCAGTTGTTGATTCGGCCCAAAGTTTATTTTTATGGCCCGTGCTCTTAGTTTAGTGTAGAGCTATTTTGCAATGCTTGTAACCCTTTGTTTTCTTAGATAAACATTAACAAATTTTGCAGGAGTATTGGGTACTTAAGTTTCCTAAAAGCTCGGTAGCCTAAAGTAAGCCTATTTTGCATACATTTATCTAATTTTAGTTTCATCATCATCATCATCTCAGCCACAAGAAGTCCACTGCTGGATATAGGCCTCCCCCAAAGATTTCCAAAAAGAACGGTTATTAGCGGCCTGCATCCAGCGTCGTTCTTAATTTTAGTTTAATTTTAGAAAATAAAGGCACCTGGCCTGTATACTAAGTTAGGGATATCTATTATCGCATACTGCTGTAATGGATTATTGTTATTAAGATCTGCTCATTTTCCATGTTAATTACAGAATTGTGTGTTTACAAATAGTATTTCATATGCAAGGTATTTTTAAATGATAAAAACATAAAATTTTAACGGTACACGCATGCTGATGGAGTGGCCTATTGATGCCGTATTTTTCGATACATGGAATTTTGGATACATTAATATATTACAACCGTTTTCAGTTAAAATACCTGTCTTCGCAACCTGTAGCTACTTATAATAATATGGTTTCCGTTTTAGTATAATCTCAAACAAACACAATTACCACACCGTAAGTTTTTAACAATTTTACAACAGCAATTGCAGTCTTACTGTGTGAAAATCTCAAGGAAAACAACTCGAGCAATGGCTTCACGAAGTTTTCGTTATGCTCTCTAGATACTTAAATTCTTTGCGCGAACGTAACATAGGCAATATAGCTACACAAAAGCAAAATTTAATTGAGAATTATTTCATATTAGAATTTATTATAAAGAGAGAGAGAGCGACTGCCTTAATAGTAACAACACATCGAACATCATATCACATAAACACATGATGTTATAATAAAAAATTAAAGAATCAATCTTTTTTATTTTTTTTGTTCATCCCAAGGCAATCCCTCTTTTTCACCACACAAGTTTGAACTTAGATACGTGCGATACGTAAGGGAAATCAAAGTTACCTTCGGTAAAACTTTAGCAAATAGATAACTCCGCTATCAAGATAAAAGATCCCGAGAGCTCTTAAAGACTTTGAAGCTTTCTGACTTGGGGACTTTAAAACGCAAGAACCTATCTCCGCGAAATGTTCAAGATCAAAAGTTATGCTTTGCTTTATCCTAAGTTCATTCAACTAGGTACTTTTAGTATTAAAAAGTATATTTCACGTTACAAAAATGCAAATTTGACTCGAAAAATAAAGTTTACGGGAATAGTTTTCTGTTAATTATATATAAAATATACATCCGAAACATAGCGTTAGTATGCGTGTGTTATATGAGTGTAATATAATGTTTAAAAAGAGGTGACTATAACGACCGGAGAGATTTTGATGAAAGCCATGCATATAGTCTAGCCAGTCCCTGAGTCTCTATAAATGGGCTCCTTTTATCTTATTGATCAAAAAAGTTGGTAGGATTCATTGCGAGCTAGTTTGCCAAACGACGTCTATATACATACACACAAAAGACCAGAAGTCTCAGGGAGAGGAGCACGTAATAGCACAACGCCAGACTCTGATAATCAGGGTTTACGATGACATTGCAAATGGACATAAGCAATTTCGTGTCAAGTTCATTCAACTAAGTACTTCTTTAGTCAATGTCACTTACAATCAGGCGAGCATCTTGCCTGTCTCCATTCTTGAAACAATCATAATGATAAAGTGAAATCCTGTATTGGATAGGTAGACGTAGAAAACATACCTTTAACCAGCTGTAAAATGAACCGTCTCTATCAAGCTGAAGAAAGTTGTAACTATATTTTAACTGGCCATAAATAGTAAGTATGAGAAAATTTTAAAATTGGAAAACTTCTAGTCGGAGCTAGATCCGTTAAGCTCTATAAATCAGTTGTGACGGTGGACAACGACCGCCACTTATCTAATATTTCGAGCAGTTTGGAAAGCATCGGTACCTACCTACTCATTTATCAAAGGGTTAAAATATGACATTTAAACAAAGCAAAAGAAATTAAACTGACTGAGCCCCTGACCCTTCAATCCATTATTCATTAGAACTAATTTGAATGAAAAAACACAAAAAAAAATGAATAAGGTAATCTCAATACTTAAATCTCTTTTATATTTTGACACTAAGCTCGTTTATTTCGTGTAAAATCCAAAACAATACTTTAAAAAGCTTTTCTAAATTCAAGCTTTTATCAGTTGTAAATAAAATGTATTATATAACCAGAGAACTTGTTAAGACGAATCATAAGAGCCCAAACTTGATAGGATTATCTTGTTTAGTTCAGAAGTGCCTATACCCATCTTCCGTCTCCATCACCAGACCAGCTCCTTGGTACTGCATCATTATATTGTCACCGAAGATACATAAGTACACAAAATTTGAGTCGAGTCACAATCAGGCATCGGGAAGTGCTTCTAATTTAGCTTGCAATATTTGATTACAGACCGACAGATAACGGGACAGGCGAAACTAAATAAAAGCTTGTAAAATAATTTTGTTATTATGTTTATAAAAGGCTGCGCTCCCCGGTTTTAGCCGGGTTAGTCCCGGACCCGCAGGAATACCAGGATAAAAATCCTGTGTTAATCCTCGGTGTCAGCTACTTCCATACCAAATTTCATCAAAATTGTTTGTTGTCTTGTCCAGCCGTTTGAACGTGAAGAAGTAGCAAACATACAAACACAGTCACTAACTTTCGCCTTTATAATATTATTGTGATTTAACATCCCAGCAACGCAACTCTACCTTATATCTTTTCCTCCAGTTGGCACTGAAATTGCCAAAGCTGATAATGTAATGGGATTTCCGTTAATCCGAAACGATGAAGGTTTATGTAATGCTCCTATGAGTTTGTCTAAGCAAAGTTTCTAACTTTAGAGTCGCTATGGTGTAACATATTATCTGAATTTAATCGTAAATGTCAAATCAGTAAAATGTCAATGCATTCCAATTAAATTGCGTATTAAATCTATTTGAGAATCCATTATTTCCTTGCACCATTTGTATTTGATCATCACATTGCTCTGCATCGTGATCAAAACACCATGTTTTTTACTCTCTTGTTAGCCATCATCTTTTAACATTTAGAAAGAGATTTTTTGCCGCGAAAGTGAAAAAATGGCATTGTTGATTTTGTGTTACAATAATGTTAGAAAGATAAGTGTGAGTCGGAACTTTGGTCGTAACTGTTCTCTTATGATTTTAGCGGAATTGACTTGATGACGACAAAAAAGCATACGTTTTCTTATATTGTGTAAATATATTCTGACTTTTTTTTAATTTTATTTACATTTATCAAATTTGAGTAGCACTAAAAGTAAATAATGTAAAGTTTATAAGAAAAAAAATATATTGTTGTATATACCTATGTAACATTCAAGGTTTTACGTCATGTTAGTTGTTGGCAACATAATTCTTCAAGAAGTTCCCTAATCAAGAACAAAAACTTTCCAATTCTTTAAAAATGTACAAAGGTCTTCAAGGTCTTGAAAAGACAACAATTTATTCAACCAATAATATAAATACTATATTTGATTTGTTACCCCAGTTTTTCAACTAATTAAACAATTTCAATGTGATTGTTTCATGGCGGTTCTGCTGTGTTCGATGAACATTTGTGCAGTCACTTGCGGGGTAATTTAGATGCTTGATCGCTTGTGGAGGGCAGTAGTACAGGGCTAACCATCGTTATGTCAAGATGTTTTGTACAACTTGACACACAGCGAATAACACTAGGATTGATGGCTGAAAAAAAGGTACTACATTAAAAAACAAAAGCAATCACATTTACAAACCCCCACTAAGTTCAAAGACTTGTAACGTAAGTGCCGGAAACATAAAAAAAATATCATTATCAATATTAAAATAAACACAAATATCCCGAGGAAAGGAAAAGTATGTCCTGTCCGGAATCGAACCCATGGCACGGAGGACAGAGACTTCCCACTGCGTCAACTGTTATTTGTTTTGTATATAATGTGAGTTTTGTTATTTGTTAATAAATATTTTTGTTATTTATTTATTTATTTGATTTTGTTAACATTCAGTAACAGATTGCTTACTATTACATGTAGGTAGATTATCTTTAATAAACCTCTGCCGGGTTATCTTGAGAATCTAAAACTATCAAAGAGAATTGTTATACTCTAGTATGGTTCCAGAAACTTTCCTAGCCAAATAGCCTATATTTTGTTGTTCAAAACCTATTCAAAAAGTACGTCTAATAAAAGTTGGTCGGTTAGAAACAGTAAATTGTAGTTGGATAACTTTCCCGCATTGGAGATAGCATTGTCTTTTGTGACTTTTAATGTGCGGTTACGTCGCTCTATCGATCCCAGTAAAACGAGGTCAAGGGATCTCAATAAGAGTACCTACTACCTAAAGAAAAATATAATTTTGGCTTTGTTATTGTTTCGCAGCGCAATTCATAAATCATTATAATAAAAATGAAATATGCCCAGACTTCGGCCGACTTTCACAATACCACAAAAAGGTCACGAAATGTAAACATTCAAGAAAAGTATTTCATGGAAATGGTAAAGTCACTCTTTCCAGTATCTGTTACGTAGTTTGTCGACCAAATGAACGACAAATTTAACTTTTATCGCTCTATTTAGGCTGCAGGACAGGTTTGCGTTACTTGTCACCTGACGGAAGGCTAGTCGGATCTAAAAAGGGAACGCTACGAATAAACCAATGCGGTTAGCAATTATTCAATTCAAATTTTGAGTACCGCCTTCTCATCACACTCCCTTACATTAATTGGTACAAGTTTCCTCGCAGCAGACTTAACCCCGCCTAATGCGAACCGCGGCCAAGTTTCACTCGTTCCTCCCTAATTACTTTTATTGCTTTCTTTCCCCCATCCATTCATGAGATAGCCTTCCTCTCGTTTAAATTTTATATTTGTGTAATTTTTCCTTTCAATTTCTCAAATTGAGCTACCACGATGGCGTTCTACAAAGGCACCTAATTATTAATGCAAAAATAATTTATAGAAGAAGTAATTAACAATTTGGCCGCTTAGGCAATTTCGCAACTAATTTAGATGCACAATAGATAATTTCGGGGTGAACAAAGGACGGGATCGTCGTCATAAACAAACAGACGTGTCTGAACAAAGTATTATGCAAAACATGTCAGTTGGCTGTTCAGCGACTACGCGGCATTTGTTGGAAGCTGACCCGGATAAAGGCGTCAAATTACCGAAGTCAAATTCCTGCGTCACCTGAGCCAGGGACGGCTGGCGACGCCATTTTTATCCCATTCTGAGTTAATATTCCGTGGAAGTCCGCTGGGAGACCGTGTAACGGACACCCGCTACCAACGAGCCACGTCGAAAAAATCTAATTCGTTTCGCTTCGCGATGCGCTTTCATGTGCCTGAGCTCGTGCGACTAAAGTCGTAGTTGAAAAATGAACATACTTGATTACATATTTCATGTTTCACTACAGTCTTTAATCACATGTGTCATTTGTTTTGAATACCTGCTTTTGGGTGAAATAAAACAGCATCTGTCGTTGTGATCCATCGAAATATATTATGGTTTGACTAAACTTCAGTTTTATTGAGGCGTTGCTATTAATATACTTCAGTTACGGGGTTTATCATTACTAATATTAAAGTTACCAGAAGCTTTGATATTAACCTATACTTAGGTAACTTTCTAATGTATTTATATCTGTTAAATTAAGAGTAATAGATGACAGCCAGCTCCTCAGACCTTTACGTTGATAGTAATTGTCTTTGTTACCTCCCGTATCAATTCAAATAAGATCACTCTCATTTCATTACTCTTTTCCAAATCAGGCGATTTTTAAGGAACCAAGCCGGTGAGATATTATTAAATTATTCTTATCTCCCATAAAATATAATAGGGCATCAGAAACAATGACACGAATAATGATGTAGATGGGTTCTGTTAACAATTGATTTCACGTAGAAATTGGTTTGAAATAAAAAAGTAACTTACCGATTGTTAAAATCACGTTCGCGGGCGGAAGGTAAATTCATGAAAATTTATGTTAAAAGGTCCAAGTTTCGGGCTTCGACACAATCGAATACTGATTCAATGGGAATTTCGAGGGAAGCATTGTGCTTACCATGCACCGACTGCATTCAATGGTTACACTGTCCAATATACTTTCCAATGACGTGATTTACATTTATTGCCCGGCGGGGAAAGACTCAATTTAAAAGTCACACAGTTTTAGTGAAATTGTAACTGCTGGTTTAACTTTTACTGTCAAAGCTTAGCTAATTTTATTTAAACTGAATATTATGCTGTACTACATATAGGTTATTTTAAATAAAATTTTGCACCGGAAGCGGTAACAGTCTACGTAGGTACAAAATGTATTAAGTAAAACTTGGTAGGCACTTACCTATAATATTAGCTCTATTGTTGCTGGGTCAAAATATGTTATAATTATATCACACACTTATACACCTATAATTACAAGTATTAATCTAGATGTTTTAATTGTTGATTTAATTTCTAATGAATGCAGTATCCTGCACAAGAGTTAGAAGGATATTTTTTTGTAAATAGGCAAGCATTTGACCACATAGGTTCATATGATAAAAAGTGATGATTTGGCCGAAGGTGTAGAAGATACCAATTCACTTTTGACTCGAAGACTCCCATATTATATCGTTCGGGGAACAAAGACGCGGGCAATGAGTTTAACTTCTTCGCAGTACGGACGATAAACGTAGAAACGAAACGCTTTGCGCGAAATTAATACGCGTATAGATATAAAAAGCAATACCAAGTATAACATTCTAAAAGGCATTCTTTGAAAATATACAAATCAAATCTCTTTTTACCAGGTTTTACAGCTTTTTAGTTTCGTGTATAAACGTCAGAACCGTTTAAATAAAAACTGACTGTCAGTTGTGCGAGTTCAAATATTCATTGGGGCTGCATTAACGTTAACTTTGGACATCGCGCAGCCTCAGGCCGGTGGCGTTGCTAAACAATTTGATGCTCATTGCCGATACAAATGCAGCCGATTAAATAAACCGGTCCGATGAGACCCCAATCAATGCTAATGTACTATTTAGCTTTATAGGAGTGAATTCACATTTATGTGCCTATGTTGCATTGTATTGTGTGCATTTAATTCAATTCGAAATTTGTATAGCAGTCAGAAGTAGATAATGACGTTTACATTGCGATCTATATATTGTATTTATGTCTCTTAGTATGTATTAATGTATATGTATGTATAGGTATCTAAGTAAGTTGTATTTATGTCTATTAGTATGTTTTTACACCACCGACCTCATTATATAAAATTATCTCTCTCTCCATCCAAAGGTTGACTGGAAGAGATCGCTTTTAGCGATAAGTCCGCCGATTGTACTTTAGTTTTTTTATGTTTACCCCTGTAACTAACTGTATTTATTTATTTGGTGTACAATAAAGAATTTTCTATTCTATTCTATACACATTTGTAGCAAAATATTGCTTTATTTTAATTCAATGCCCAGTAGGAGAATAATGTTCAATTACAGGACATATTTATTGTATTGTGTCTGGTAATTCGGGCGCTGGATATGACTGTTTGTGTGAGGTAAATATTTTCAACACCCACGGTATAAGTCTTTGAACTTAGTGTAGGTATAAATACCTATTCCATTAGCAACAAAGATCTCACAAATCACTATTCAATATGCTTGTATTGAACTAAATCAAAGAATATCTTCTATGAACACATTAGCCAATCTGATTATTAGATGTAATAATATTTTACTCAGGTTATTCGGTGAATTTGAGCACAAAGCAATCAGTGCACACGTGTGGAGGAGCAGCGAGAGATCCTAATCAGACGGTTGTCAGGTCACGCTTGAAACGTGACGTCCCGTGTCCATTGTTCCCTTTACAACATATCACCAGACTTTAGACTTTAACACTCAGGCTTAAAGGCTATCTCATGAAGTACTACGCTTGCCCGGTACTGTGTCAACCTTACTGCACAATAAAGCAGAGTGGCCGACTCACAGCCTTTGACACGATACAATGAATAAAAGCTCTCAAGAAATACTTTTAGTTCAAAGATGTGTACAGTAGGTTAACTACATAATTTTTGGTGAAATTCTAAATGAAAACGACGTAAGTTTTACGCATCTGTGAGCAGACTATATCAATATAAGTAGTCATACTTTTCTAGTTCATTTTTCTGTTACGCAATGAAAGATAAACACTCGACGGCTCTTGAAAATATCAATATTTCTAGGCCATTTCCCATGAATGAGCTCGGAAAGGCATTTCCTAGTTATTACCTAATATGGCAGCTCTCTAAAAGAGTAATAGACTTTATTTCTCGCGTGGTTTACTGCGGTGCCGCACCGATGCAGGCATTTTTATCCTTACTTTAGCTTGACGAGCCTTTTTAACGTGATGTAGGAGCACTTTGTAGCTCAATAATGCGACTACATTCAACGCCAAAGTGGTAGTGCACCGTGAGACGAGGACCCTCCACAGCAGTCCGCGCGAAAAACCTCGATCGAGACTGCATTTTGTTTTTACCTCGTCTTTAATATTCAGCATAATGAGGTAAATCACTAATATTCGAGAAAATCTATTTAAGCAATGTTACCTTATCGCAGCCTGTAGCTAGTAGGTAAATATGATAATATACGAGATTCTCAAAAATGTAGACGGGCAAATAAAATCCTTTACAATCTGAGCTGCGCTTTTGATCTACCTATTTAAGGTGACACTTAAGATAGTTTAACATATTCGGTAATACATCAGTTTAATCATTGTGCCCAACGGCTTTGCCTGCGTCCATCAGAATAAAAAGCGATTATTCCAAGGTATCGATTATCTTTATAGCTAATTTCATCAAAATCCGTCCAGCTTTACCAAGGCACCTTGTTTCAAAAATATATTATTCATGCAGTAAAATGTTCGGATTATATATTTTTTAGTTTGAAAATACGATTTTTTAAGCGTGTTATATGTATAGTCAAGTATAATTAGGCGTGTGCATACAATTGATTACGATAGTTATCTTGTACTGGTTAACGGCTTAATGTATCTAGTTGTGATTTTGTACGATTAAATCTGAAAACTGTGAAGTATATTAACGCTAATTTTTATTTTATTTTATCACTAAAAAGGGAGTAAAGCAATTAAAATGATGTTCAAGCTACCCTCAAAAGAAAGTAGAAAAAACTTGACCTGTATTGTGCTGCATAAAGGAATCGTTAATCATTATTCGCGTTATAATTAAAAGCAAAACATGTACCTAAACGATCTTACCAACCACTTCCTGAATTTAAATTGTAATAGTCTCTCTGAAGACCAATAAAAAGAAACAAAAGTTATCCCTCCTTGATTCCCACTTCGAAACCGACGTTAATTTATTCTTGGAACAATCTGAAAATACAAATGCCTTATCATCCTGTGGTCCCGAAGGCCTGAAGTCCCATGACATCGGATGCGTTCGCCCACGCGGTCCTGGATAAGCTGATTAGCAAGTTAAAAGGATACGCCGCTAAAACGAATTTGTCCGAATTAGAACAATCTCATTATCCACTTGGCGTCAGCAGCATCGCTTTGATAATATGTGCGAGAAAACGTGTCATGTTCATTTAAATACCTATTATTACCAATACATAATTAGCTTCAATATTTTTATTACTAAAGGTTTCGTTGACACATAATAAATGGATAAGGGTTGACTCACAATCTTTAAGTTTCATAATTTTAGCGTCATTGTTTTTTGTGTAGGTATCTATTTTGAGTTATATGTGTTTTTCAAATATCGGCAGCGGTAGCTAAGGACCTTTTATGTATTATAAATTATTACTTACATGTTGTGCTCATTTCATTCCCCAGTGCTTAGACTCGTTCTCTCACAGGGAAAGGTACTTAGGCCCTCATTATCCACGCTGCTCCGATGCGGGATACAAGTCAATAATTACTATGCATATATTTTTAAGCCTTTATTCGATTTAAAGTTTAAGTATATATTTTTTTGTAAATTGTAATTTTTAACTCTTCCGACTCACAAGGTTACCGATCCCTGGTCTGGACTATCTACATACCAAATTGCAACCGTCCGCTGTTACATATACTATTTGTCGTTTCAAACAAACTCGCTGACTACCGTTGACTACACCAGGGTGGGTATGTGTACCTTCAAATTTGTTACATTATGGTCTGGTAAGATATTTTTAATTCAAAACTAACAATGCCCAGCGTCTTCACCAGCTTTAAATCAGTTTAAAAGAAGCCTATGTGTTATTCCGGAATCTTAATTATCTACATTCGGAACCTTAATTATATAAATTTCATTAAAATCGGTTTATTACTATATTTTATTTTACGGAGATACGTGGTAACAAACTTTCACAAACAACACACACAGAAGCTTTCGCATTTATAATACTAGTTGGAAAGTAGGAAAGTAGGATAGGATTCAAACTTTTGACCACCATCTCACCCGATGGTAGCCGACGATGTGGTCGACGATGGAGCAAACTAGCATAGAAGATGCTTATTCACTCGCGTCTTGAAGACTCCCATTATAATGATCAGTGTTGTAGTATACAGTTTTACTAGCCGTGCCCCGCGGCTTCGCCCGCTATTATCAAGTTAAAAAGTAGCCTATGTGTTAATCCAAGGTATAATCTATGTACATTCTAAATGTCATCCAAATCCGTTCAGCCGTTGAAGCGTGAAGAGGGAACAAACATACTTACACGCACATTTACACACAAACTTTAGTAGGATTACTTTAAGAAATTTTGCGTTCATTAAATACGTCATCTAATTCGAAAATTCTATTAATTGTAAATTTATGTCATCAAATCCATATATTATATAATTACAAATATATAATTGTTATTTTTCTTTTTTAGTAAATTAAATGCAAT
This sequence comes from Lomographa bimaculata, assembly GCA_948107665.1. Classification (NCBI taxonomy): domain Eukaryota; kingdom Metazoa; phylum Arthropoda; class Insecta; order Lepidoptera; family Geometridae; genus Lomographa; species Lomographa bimaculata. Next base: position 8,452,454 of record OX403592.1, read on the forward strand.
TACACCAACCACATCCTGACAAATTCCACATGGGATTTGTCAGGATGTGGTTAGAAGGTGCGCTGCGGTGTTTGTAGGGTTTGTCATTCTGTTTGGTTTTGAGGCTGGAGCAGTGACGTGTTTGTGGTCCCTGAGAGTGACAGACTTTGGTGACTTTTTGAATATTCAAAAGGCTTATAAATATACATAGACATCGAGATTGACCTCGTACCTGAATCTGGACAAGCATAAATCCAAACTTTCGAATTTATTGCGTAGTTGACTCGTACCAGGACTTTGAGGTAAAAAGTAGAATAAAAAGTAAAAGGTAGACAAACCTCGAAATAATATTAGTTAAATGTATAGCTTTGCCACACTACATCTTTTACTAAAATCGTATGGCCTTCACTAACACTATACTAATATCAAAGTTTTTACTCGTGGGTGAAAATTTGAAGGATAATCATTAGTCTCTCTTGGCACCTGTGTAAACAATTCATTTATTTATTTATTATAAATAAATATTTTGACTCACGTACAGACTGGCGAATTTAGAACTTTGTAAACGTATATTATACCACCCAAGATATTGGCTATGACTAGTTCGTAGCCCAGTGCAACTGTTGTATTATTAACTAGCTGATATTCCCGGCGTCGCCTGGGTAAAAAAAATATAGCCTATGACAGTCACAAATAACGTGGCATTCTATTGGAAAATTTTCAAAATAGGTTCAGTAGATCCAGAGTTTAATTTTTTTTAGTTAAATGACAGACTTTGGTGACTTTTTGAATATTCAAAATGCTTATAAATATACATAGACATCGATATTGACCTCGTACCTGAATCTGGACAAACATAAATCCAAACTTTCGAATTAATTGAAAAAAAATAAAAATAAACGTATATTATACCACCCAAGATAATGGCTATGCCTAGTTCGTAGCCCAGTGCAATAAAATAATATAATATACGTTTATTCTTTTTGTGTTTTGTTTTTTTTAGCAATTATTTTTTCCAGAGTTTACCCCCTACAACCTCACAAACTTACACACTTTACCTCTTTATAATATTAATATAGATCTGTTGGGTTCAACAAATTTCACACATACATCGACCCGTTTCATTCTATGATATTATAACCTCCCTGCATCCGTATTTTTTCTTCGCACTATAATATCCGTGAAATTTGTTGCACTCGCTTACCGCAAGCGGTAAGAACGTTAAAACCGTCCGGTTTGAAAATATGAGAACCGCCGGCTTTAATATAATGAAGATTTATTTAGACTGTGTTATCTTTACGAGTAAATTGTTCTCCCTGGACGTTATAATACTTCATGCGCCACTGTTTCATAATAAAGTTTAAAAAAACAAAATGTGAATATAAGGAAATAACAAACTGCAGCGCTACCTTGCTTTTATAAATGTAGAACTGAGAGCCTCATAAATGAACTCATTTACGCCGCACTCGCTTTTGCATTTACGAGCTACAACATACTTCACCCGATTGTTTTATTATCAGGAAAATGATCGTATTGGTACGCAGTACGCTTTATTATATTGTCGCGTTGTTACCGGCTACAATAACAATGGTCGTTTAAAACAGATAAAAGGAGAGATACGTTATTTCCGATGGTGGGTGCGTTCTATACACCTAAGCGTATAGGGTAGTAGACGCTGATATTGTAAAACGCAACAAGGGTGTAATTTGGCAGCGCGTAGCGATGTTATCGCGGCATTTCCCTACAGATACCGCGATATTTAATGCCGCTTTTTGGCTCGACTTTTGCGACTACGAACAATTGCGTTCGTATATTTTCTTCTGTGTTAATTGAGTCGTTTACTTTGCTATTACAAGCGCTTAAACCCTGTATAATCTGCATAGCATTGCTCGTTGCAAGCTGACTCAACTTAGGTCTGCGAATAGACCTCAGTTACTGCAACAAACTCCGCTAACTAGCATCTTAAGTTAATTATAATACTAACAAACAAACCACTATTGAAACCAACAAAAAACTTGACACAAATTTTCCTCAAAGCTGTTGCATACTATCTGGGATCGTGTTTTCACAACTTATTAACCCGCGAGAAGATACTTACGCAACTTTTCAAGAATATTTCAACACGTTCTAATTTATAATGCTGCGAAAGAAACTTTTCAACGAGAAATCTGGGAGTTATTCGTTAAATATTTAAGTATTTTCGTATAAACTCGTTCACCTGGCGTCTACTTAAAATTCTGAGGTGTTGTGGGGCAGACAAAGCAAACTTGGCCAAGTTGCCGGCGTCCTGGGAACATCGGCTCGACGTTTGACACCTCTCCACTTCGGAACAGACAACCTGGCGAACTTTTCAAACACTTTCACTGGCGCCGCGCTTGACGTATCAGCTGTCACTTATTTGGCAGTCAGCGTTCTCAGAATTCCGACTTCTGGAACCGATTTAAATAAAAATCATCACACGTAATATTTTATTGCTAGCAATGCCTGCGGCTTTTCTCGCGGCGATAGGAAAAGGATGTCATATGGAACTATTATCCAAGTATGATAGTCTATGTCGAATTTCAAGGTGTAAACTATCTACATACGATCTCACATCATAATCTGTTCCACAGTTACAAAAAATAAGTTTCATTTTACTTTTTTGTTTTTTATAATGTAAACAAAATGTACAGTAAACAATAAACCACAGATACAACATTCTATCGGAAGATTAGATCCAAAGTAAAGCTTTTCGTCGTAACAATATATTGCATACAGATCAAAGGCAGAGTTGGTTCCCCGCTGCCTAGTCGGCTTTCTGTAGACATTCTCCGCCAAATAACTTGTGCAACTAATTCAGAACCACACAAGACCGTAGAGTCTATTTCTAGACACGCTTTTATTTAATATATTTTATTTAAGACTCCGGTCTTAAATACACAGCGGGCCTCCTTCCAACATTCAAATACGCGCACTAAAGCTTGTATCTAGGTTTATAATGCTCTTCATGGACAACTGGGCTCTTTGCCTAGTTCTTGACTAAAAGTGCACCTTTCTTGACATTGCAATAAGTATTTTCCTTTATGCTATAATTGAGTGTTGGATGTATAAATGAGCCTGTTGGCTTAGTTGCCTGAGCGTTGGCCTTCTAAGCAGGGGTATCGGATTCGAGTCCCGGCGGGAACACAAGTTTTCTCCCCAAGGTAAATTTGTGTTTCTGGTTCTGGTTGTGTTTGTGTGTGTGTCAAGTGAATGTTTCCGGCACCCACGACACAAGTCATCGAACTTGTGGTGGCTCTGAGTGTGAAAGCGTTTATGTTTATTTGACATTTAACGTCTATAAAAAACATGGACTACATATACTAACCAGACACAGTACACGCAATCCTATTACAAACCCTAAGCTTTGTGAAATGATGATGAGATGATGATTAACATCCTTTTCATAATTTTGCTATAGTGACACCGGGGTTCGATTCCCGGCAAAAGCATATTTTTCCTTGCCAAGGAACATTTATGCTTCTGGTTCTGGGCGTGATTATGTGTGTAATGTAGTCTTTGAACATGAATGCGAAGAAAAAAATTAAACGAAAGAAAAAAATCCAAATAACTTGATCTAATTTCAAGAAATTCGGTGACATATTGATACATGAAGTACCTAATATTTGTTTGACAAAGTTCTTTACTAAAACGTGCTCCAACATCGACCGCATCGTCACTAAACATCAGGTGAGATAGTGGTCAAACATTTGCCTATAAAGTATAAAAAAATATCTATTTCCAACTAGCTAGCTTTAAAATCAGGTATGCTGTGTAAATGAAACTAGTGTCATATGAAAATCTACAAGTACTTTTTTACTGGACGTTACACCTTCAAAAAAATAACCAATTAAATTTGGATCCCGTGTTATGCCTACGTACTTGCGTATCGAAATGCCAGCGCTCAGCACGAGCTTCTTCAATTCTTCTTTTACCATCGAAACCGTGCGTCTCTGAAATGCTCTGCCTGTGAATGTCAAACGCGCGCAAACTCAAGAGTCATTTCTCAAGTCACAACTTTTATTTGTCCATCTGTAAACGTTACTATATGTGAATTATATATGTTAAATAATATGTATTATAGGTAATTATAATATATTTATTTATTTATTTTATGTAAGTATATCCTGATATTATTATTGGTATGTATTGTTTATGTAGTTTAAACAATGTATTTCTATTATTTTAAATTCTATTTCATTCATTATATCGCACCACTATCCCTACATTGTCTTTTCGTTTATATTTCCACCCAAAGGTTGTCTGGAAGAGATCGCTCTTAGCGATAAGACCGGCCATTGTAGCTATCTTAATAAGTATCTCTGTAAGTTGTATTTATCTTTTGGTGTCCATAAAGAGTTTTTGTATTGTATTGTATTATATTGTATCCCGTTTAATATGAGGCGAACTCGCCCAAACTCGTATAATAAAACTAATAACGACCTTCGTCAGTAACGCACTAAAATGTAAATGAAGCCAAACATGAGTTAGGTATAGTTAGTTTAACTATACAGTAACTTAGTGTTATAAGCATAATTATAATTGACAACCTTATAAGTGACACTCGTAGCGCGCTACACTTGGTTGATCATAACGAATTGACAAAGTTAAGTAGTATTTAGTCAGGCCAGTGTCCGTTTCACCTCTTCACTGACTTGCACGGCCCCACACGTCTGGGGGGTGCCCTTGGTGAGCAAGGTCACCCCTCCATGGGCGCAGTGGCCCGGAGGAGTTTGCATCCGGGCCTACCGCCGGGGCAAGATAGTGACTGCTAGCGCGACCCTATCTTGCCCCACCTCGGCGAGGGACTGCTCACGGGGGGGTTTTTAGTGGGTTCGAGCCCCACATACCCCTTTCTTTCATCCCTGGGAAGGAAAGGATTGCCAGGCATTTTAACCCAGAAAAAAAAAAAAAAAAGGCCAGTGTCCGTTTAGTGGGATATACAACTGAGTGTAATCGTGCTTCTGAAAAAACTTTAACCTGTTGGTCCTGTTAGTCGTAAGACCACGGTCGTTAAGCTATGGCGGAACCCTTTAGACGACCTTAACGACAAGAAAGCATAAGCATGATTATTTATAGCATAACACGTTCCTATGTAGGCATCTCTATATATAATTTAAATAAACGCTTTCACACTCACAGCCCCACACTAAGTTCGATAGCTTGTGTCGGAAACATTCAAATTACATACACAAACACAACCAGATCAATAAACACAAAGTTGCCTTGGGGAGAAAACTGATGTTCCAGCAGGAAATCGAACCCGAAACCCCTACTTATAAGACAAACGTGCACCCAGCTCACCCAACGGGCAATTCAGTTCTATATAGCAATACATAATTCTGCGTTATACAAAGTTGTAATAACTTCGTGTTCGTCCATTGTTATTATTTTGCGTCGTGTACCATTAGTTATAAAAGTTTTAATTAATAAATTACAACTAGGTGGAGTTCCAGTGCAGTCCGAGTAGTAATTAATAGCTGGAGAACGTGTTTGGGCTTTAGGTGCGACGTAAATGCGTTTTGGTTGTGGAGGATTGCATAGTTCGACAGTAAAACGTATGAAATTGGAAATTCGGAAGGTAATACATATTATCATATACAATTACCGACAACTAGCCGCGCTGCAGTGAATTACATAATTGAAAAAAACCGAACGCACGTGGGCTTCACTTTAACATTGTGATCTTTCTTTATAAAAATAATTTTCAACGGACTTCAAAAAAAGAGTTTCGCAATTCGACTGTATGTATATACTATATATCTTTTTTCTTATTTTTTGTATGCATATTACGCTATATCTCCGCCAATTATGAATAGATTTTGATGATTTTTTTATTTTTGGTCGATTATACTTCAAAGTTGGTCCCTTATAATTTTTTTCAAAATCGATCTAGCCAAAACCAAAATATAAGCGGTGAAGTGGTTTTTTTAAGCTTTGCTTGCGTTTAATTATCTTTTACCACAATAATGAAATGAAATTGTTGTGGAAAATGGAGGAAACATGGTAAAATAAGATAACATAGGTGATTTCATGCTACACAGCTTCGCCAGAAACTGGCAGTATGCAAAATTCTCACACTTCCACACTAAGCTCGAAGATTTGTGTTGTGGGTGCTGGAAACATTCACATCACACACACTATCACACTCCTAGAACCAGAAACTGGACGGCTATACGATAGGTATCTAAGGTCTCACATTATAGACACGCTTGTCTTTTAGTCTTTTACCATTTTTATTGAATTAAATGGTAGTTTAAGATGCGAGACATAGGTAAATGAACGAACAAAACATAAAGCTTACATGCTAAACTTCATATATATATCAACGTTCGAATAATCCGCTAGATAAAACAATTCAAACTTATTTTCTACCGACTTCACAAAGGAGGTAATCAAGCCGACATTTATTTTGTGTTACCTCGTGAACAGATTCTGAATCTTTTTTTTGTTTGTAAGATGTTGCTTTCCAATTGGTCCCATTTGAATTTGATCAAGATTTGATCAGTTGTTCTTGAAATATGGTCAATAATGCATGTTTAGTACATCTAATCTGATCAAAGTTCCGAAGATAAAGCGGTGAAGTTGGTTTTTTTAAGCTTTGCTTGCGTTTAATTATTTTTATATTTAACACACATACATACTACCTATAAATATTAAGCACAGCCAATCTTCGTTCAGCTACATATTTGGTGCCTAGTTAGAAGTAGTACCTAGTAGTGTTAATTAAATCCGTACCCTAAAGTATAGGAGATACCTAGGTCGCTACTTAAATTAACAAAGATTGCTCAACTTGCGGGTGAAGAGCTCTCTGGAAAATGCTGAACGCAATCCGGCGGGCAATTTGCGTTTTTCAATTGAGATTGTTAATGATTACTCTTGCTATCCAATGGAGTGGCTGTTTTTATTAAACGAACTAGAGCTTCTACTAATACTAGCTATATAGCTAGTATCAGTAGTAGCTGTACTCGTATTGTCGTTCGTAGCTGTGTCTGTATCGGCATTAAATTATTAATTAAAGTATGTACTTTAATCAATAATTTAATGCCGCATTCACAATCACAGATTTTCAATTGAGATTGTTAATGATTAGTCTTGCTATCAAATGGAGGGTCTGTTTTATTAAATGCAACTACAACTACTACTAATAATAGCTATATAGCTAGTATCAGTAGTAGCTGTAGTCGTATTGTCGTTCGTAGCTATGTCTGTATCGGCATTCAATTGTTGATTAAAGTATGATTTTTAATCAACAATTTAATGCCGCCTTCACAATCACAGTTTTTCAATTGAGATTGTTAATGATTAGTCTTGCTATCAAATGGAGGGTATGTTTAATTAAATGCAACTACAACTACTACTACTAATAGCTATATAGCTAGTATCAGTAGTAGCTGTACTCGTATTGTCGTTCGTAGCTGTGTCTGTATCGGCATTCAATTGTTGATTAAAGTATGATTTTTAATCAACAATTTAATCCCGATATAAATTCAATTGTCACGCTTAATTAGGCCACGTAAATATACGTAAACCGCTACACAAACTAAGCTATACACAATAAATAGTTTTAACAAGTACAAAACGAACAGTTTGACACAATCCCATGGGAAAAGGGGCAGTTGTCCTACCCCCTGACTGGCCCTCTAATTGGATTAGTTCGGCTAACTTCGGTATGAATTCTTTCGCTTTGAGTTATAATATCTAAAATAAATAGTTTGGACTTGGACGATCAATAAATCAGTTTACAGATTAAATTGTGTACAAAAAACTGACGCAAAATAGAAATACCTTTTATTTATAGTTCGTAGATGAAACACGATGTATGGAATATATTTACAGAATTGTATAATATAACATATGTACATATGTATGTACAGAATTATAACTTAAGTTGAATACTTGTAAGTGCTAAATATTCAGCTTAAGTCAAAATATGTACGACAAGAGATAGCTTTTAAAAATAACATTACCTTTCATATTTGTATAACTTTATCCTTGTTATCAATAATTAGTCATTATTGTGTTTAGTAATTAGTAGTTATTGTGTTGTAACGTACAGATAGCTATTAGCTATTCGCTGTGTCCAGCGGCTTTGCCTGCATTATTCGTGATAAAAAGCCTTTGTAGATAGACAAACAAAATTTTAATAAATCCGTAAAGCAGCATAGAGATAATTTGTTTCAAACACATTATTATACACACACACACACCATGTAATTAAGTTTTCAAAAATCACTTCTAATCTGTGTTACCATTTGCAAAAATCAAATGAAGCCACTGAGCCACTATTTAAATAAAATCTTGAACATGCCTCTAAATGTTTAGTCAAACAGCTATTTAGAGACAAGAGCGAGCAATAAAATTATTCGCACAACACTTATAACGAGCCCTAAAGGTGTGTACCGACATAAAACTTAGGGAAAGCTTGTACCTGCGCGTTCCCAAAACAATAAGGGAACCCACTCACATCCCGTAAGCGTTTGGATTCATTGAACCACGGAATATTTTCATATCAAAACATTTACCTATGCAAAAATCAACCCACAAATCTCCCACAATGTATTCAGGGCGCTATCTAGCCGAAGTTAGGGAATTTGGACAAAGACATCACCAAGTTCTGTCAATTGAGATAAAGGGATGTAAAATTACGAGGACAGTTACGTCGGCAGTAAACCAACTTGGTCTACAATAAACTTGAACTAACGAGATAGGCAAGGGGTTTGGTTGTGTGACATTTATGGAGCAAGTTGTAATCGAATCGTTATGCTTAATTGATAGAAATACTGTTGTATCTATGTAATTTACCTAATTCAAACTAACTATTTAGAAACTTACAAATTACACACTGCCCGATGAATTAGTTCGGTGCGCATTCGCCTTCTAAGCAGGGGTATTGGGTTTGATTCCCGGAGGTGACACAAGTTTTCTCCCTAAGGAAAATTTGTGTTTCTGGTTCTGGTTGTGATTGTGTGTGTGAATACTTCCAGCACCCATGACACAAAGTACTACTCTAGCGGCTGACCACCTTTGTAGAACATGTAATATTACTTTTAATAAATTTCCAGTCCCGTATTTATGCAAAAAGTTTGAATGGTTTTTGTATTTTTGATGAATTATAAACTGCCATCGCAACAAGGTACTAAATAAGGTTTGAAATTAGCATCTACAAAATAAACATTTTTGTTTTTATGAAAAAAAATCGCTAAACATAGATATGGCATATAATTCAATAAATATTACTGAAGGAAATTGCTGGATTTGAAAAATATATCTAGGTAGAGCTACTATAGATCACTACATAGTAATAATTTTATTATAATAGGCCTGATACTTCAAAAGTGGTCTACTAGGCAGAGGTCGGATCCAGAATAAATAAGCTACTTATTTAAAACTTTTTGTAAAACAAGCTTTTAGAATTTCGCCATGTTGGATTTAAAATCACGTCAAACCGTTAACCGTACATTGACATCCAAACTAAAGGTGATCGGTGGAAGATATCTTCAAAGTTGAGTTGCAAGATTCCACCCGGACAAACATACTCGTAGTTACATTTCAAGTTAAATAAAAGCTCGTAAAAACAAATAACATTCAAATCTATAGAACAAATACAGAACTAAAAATAGGTGTAGTACCTTTTCCAGAGGAGTAGCCAGCTGATAGAGTAAGACACCCTATGTACATTCTAAATTTCATCCAAATCCGTGCAGCGATTACAGCGTGAAGAAAAATCATCTCATCAATTTTGCACATACGTATTGATAGACTTTAAACACAGAACTACCTACTAAATACTAGTAATGCAGTCGTAGTTTCCACCTTTGACATTCGGGTGTGATTGTGTGTGTGTTCAATGTAAATGTTTCCGGCACACACGATAGTATTTGAATTTAGTGTGGAGCTACAAGTTTGAATGCGCTTGTTGATTCTAAGCCTAGCATGCTTACCAATCTTGATACCACTTACAAAAAGGCCAAAGGTTAAATAATGGCCCAATGTTAGCCTATCAGAAAAAAAAAGTCAAACAAAAAATACCACATTAATATATGTATTCTAAGCATAAGTTCAAGCTTGGTGGTTAGGTAACTTAGTATTTCGCTGTGTAATTTGTATATAGTTTTAAAAATATATAGTAACTTGGCCCGTAGACTAGAGATTTAGGTTACCCAAACAATGAACACATTATTAGTTTTACTCAAATGAACAGTAATAATAGATTTATAGAAATACAAACTGTATTTTCATTCCATACGATACCTTGTTGAATTATGTATAAGAAATTCGTAGCACCTCGTAGCGAATCCGTAGCCGTAGCACTCGAAACTGAATTCTAGCCGATGAAGTAGGTCATGAAAAATCGAACGACAAATAAAATGTTTCCATGAATGAAAAAGAACAGTGACTACAACCAAAACCTCGTACCCTATTAATTTTGTAAAATATTTTTTTTGCGCATTTTCGCTCTAGTATGATATTGCGAAACACAATTGATATTGTCTCTTTATTTCTCAATTCTTGTAATCATTTAACAATTCAGCGGGTAGCCAAACAAATGACGAGTTAAGTAACAAAAGAAATCTGTGTGATTTATTAACCCAATTACGGAAGAAGGGCTGCGATGGCTATTGTCTGATCAAAACACAATTCACCGAATCATAAATAACAGGAACAATAGTCAATAAAATTAGATAGCTATGGCTTGGAAATTGGCTACGAAAATAAATAAGGTTCGGGAGAGGATATGAGATTCCAGTTGGTTGGGATAAGCTGATAATATCCGCGTTCATATCGAAAATATGTGAACTGCCAGCATTCGTTCCGCTACATCCTACTTCATATACAGGCCAACGAAATAACACCATTCATTTGGCAGTATATTCAATGTGATTCAACATTTCTTTTGGATAAAAAAGAATGTCGACCGCAGGAAGATAAAAATTCGCCGACTAAATCCAGAGTGAATTTAAAAAGCGGGTAAAAACACACAAATTAATAATGAAATCCACACACATTCTGCGATTTTTCCACTGGATTAACTTTAGTTTCAAACCGCAGGGAATGCTAAGTTTAGACTTAAAATAATTATATTCTAACGTTAAATTTACCCAGCTCTGAAAATACGAAAAGCGTCGCCTAACCAACGTGTATAGAGAAACTAAAAATACAGTCCGTAAGCAAAGGAAATGGCTAACTGCACTAACGGTCCTTCATTTTAGGGAATATTTAATCCCAGTTCACTAAAAAAATTGGTTTGTTCATCGACAATTTTGTTAACTGCAAACTAGTTTCATGCATTGTCGATACAATTTATTTTAAATTATATTATGAATTTAAAAACCTAAAACTTAAAGATTACACGATACAAAATACAATAAAAGATTGTAAAAATAATTAAACAAAGTCTAACAGTTTAAGTGAAGATGTAGTATGTAAAAACAATTAGACTTTGTCTAGTACTAGTTCCATTAGTATATTCCTTAAACAACTAAAGTAATTGAGGCATAGTTCTGATTAAATAGGATATCAATATGTTTTTTGATTGAACGTTTTATGACTTAATATTACTGGTTGTTTAATTGAACAATTAAATCTTTTTAATTTTAAACATTTACTCACAATTAGACTAACTAAAAAATAAAAATCCGACTATAAAACCATCGAGATAGGAAACAAACCTACAGTTTTAGCTACAAAATCCTTGGGTAAAACGTATGTAAAAGAGAAGTGCGTTTTTATTTGAAAAAATAATGGCACTAGGAATCTGGCACTAGAATCATCAGAGTGGCTATATGCCTCTTTGAATAAACAATTTTTAATTTTAATCATTACAATATAACGTATGAGAATTTGAAGAGGTACTCTTGTTAAGTTTTCTGCCATACTAATAAACTCTTGGTCGATAAGAAAACACCAGGGTTAATACAAAGGCTTTTGCTCGGCCAATGACATAAAAAAACATGTGTTAAACATCTACAATATGGACAGTTCAGCACAAATAAGTGCTTACTCATTTATAACCATAATAGGAAAACAATAAAGTGTGCGTGCCTCATAACTGCTGTAATAGAAGCCTAAAGTATCTCATTCTGTAATATACACGGATTTCTAAGTAACAAAATGTATTCATGATTTGTGTTATTATATTCATACAGAAAACTAGGCTACAAAACATGAAATAACCGAGATTTTTACCTCGCAACAGTGACGGAGGCCGGATGAAAGCGCTACCAACTAATGAATAATTTAGCTTCTCTAGAACACGGAACGAACAGTCGGCATCTAGCAGCCCACTTGAAACATCTCTCAAACATGCCGGCCGCCGGACGAATAAATAAAAAATAACTGCGCTGCTCTGCGCGAGAACTACTTTTAAATGTTTGAATTCCACGGTATTTTTCAACGTGAAATGTAGAATTAAATTTGTAGTGATAAAACATTTTCGTCACGTCCACCTCACTTATGAGAAAAGAAAATTGCACATAAAATAAAGACACTTAAATATATGAAACATATTTTTTTTCTTTTAATGTCATAAATCGCACAACTCGCTTTTTAATAAATTGGCCAGAATCGACTATAGCCTCGCCCAAAAACTAACGCTGTTCAAAACATATCACATGCTGATTGTTGTTAGAGTGAAGCGAGATCTTGTGTGGTTTAGCACTTCATTTTCATTCAATGTCTAAGCCATACAATGGAATAATTTCAGATAATGTGTAAAACTGCGGCCCATAGCCAAAAATGGCGATTAAAATAGAGTAGGACTACTGTAATTTAGATCCTTCCGGCCTTTTTACACACATTGTCTTCAAACTAACCAATCTCACATCCATGCAAATTATGAGGTCGTATTCTTCAAACCAATGTCCATTACCATCTTCAGTACCTTTCATCAGTGTTTAAGTTTATCATGGGTCCAACTAGACAAGTATGCCAGAGATTAGAGCAAAATAAATAAATAAATATTCGTAAAGAGATACGACTTGAGAACCTTCTTTTTGGAATTCAATTCAAAACTTAAAAATGCTTTGATACTAATATTATTTTTCAACACAAAGTAGCACAAAATGAAATTGTTTTAATCAACCATATGATTACTTACTAGTGGTTATGCCCGCGATAACAATGGCAACGATTATATGTCCTATTCTACGGTGTAGGTTAATTCTGGGTATAAGCTATGTACATACCAAATTTCATCCAAATTCCAGTAATTATCTCGTTTCGAACATATTCTCTCACACATACCTATACACGCAAAACTTACGAATAGTATCAGTATGGGTAGGTATTATCAGACTAATATTATAAATCCGAAAGTTTTTTGAGTAAGTATGTTAGTATGTTTTCTCTTCACTCTGTAAGGGTTGGATGGATTTGGAATAAATTTGGAATGCACATAGCTTATACCCAGAATTAACAATTAGAATTAGGCTCATACCAAATGTACATAGTACGCAGAACTGATGGCCGATGGGGCCGAAAGGTTCTCGAATGGAGGCCACGGACTGGCAAGCGCAGTGTCGGAAGACCGCCCACTAGGTGGACGGACGACATAATGAAGGTCGCAGGAAGACGCTGGATGCAGGACGCTAACAACCGTTATTTTTGGAAATCTTTGGGGGAGGCCTATATACAGCAGTGGACTTCTTGTGGCTGAGATGATGATGATACCAAATAAGAAGTCATTAGTCTACTTAATAAGTTGTTTTACGCGGACTAAGTCACAGGGAATGGCTAGTGGTACAAGGTATATGAATACAAAGGTACTATTATTTTCGTGTATCTACGTAATTTTTTTATTTTGTTCTGCGACTTATGTGCATATACTCAGTGTCAAATAATAAATATTCCATATTAATTCACTCTGTACCGGTTCTACGGATTAAATTTGGAATGTACATAGCTTATACCTAAGATTACACTCAAGATACTATTTAACTTGATAAACGCGGACGAAGCCGCGGGGTACGGCCAATCACTATTATAGCAAAGAAAAATCCAAAAATGAAAGAAAATAAACGGCCATGTGTCGCAGTTGAGTGCAAAAAGTAAATAATTTACTTAATGCATAAACGTGAACACCTTTAAACCAATTTATGACTTGCCTTCATATTTCAAGAACGGAAAGCGAAGTAGACACAAGTGCACTTGAGTCCATTAAGCTCAAAGAACACCTTCCACTTTTCAGCTTAAAATTTATCTCTTAATATTTTCTAAATAAGAAATATCAACGAGAGTCGAGTTCTAGTATATAATGTGTAATACGTAGTAGAGGGAAACTAGGTGTTATTCGAAGCAAAGTAAGGTCGTGACAGCTCGAGCCCGTATGAATTATTCAGGGTTGTTGAATGCAGACTCACCCTCGGACGTGGCTGACCACACCCCTCTTACAATAGAACTGCTGTTTAATTACACATTAATTCTTCTTTCATTGGGACTGTCATAGATTAAACTCTATGTCTTTGTCTATTTCGATCCTCGTCTATTTTAATACACGCGTTTGTTTGTTTTTACAAGCTTTTATTTAGTTTCACCTGTCCCGATGTTTGTCATCAAATCTTGCAAATTAAATTTGATCCACTTCCCGGTTACCGATTGAGCTGGAATTTTGCATACATGTGTAAATTTGTGACAATGCCATATTATGATAACATGGGGCTGATCTGATGACGGAGCTGGAAGGTAGCCAAAGGAACTTCGCAATGAAACGACACAATCTTATCGAGTTTGGGCTCATTTGAATCGTCTTAACGAGTAGTTTGTCTTAAATGGTAACCAGGGTCTGATGATGGAGCTGGAAGGTGATCATAGGAACTCTGTAATGAAACGACGCAACCCCATCCAGTTTCAGATCGTGTGATTATTCTTGACTAGTTCTCTGGTTATATAACTTTTTGTCCTCTTTATTTACAACTTGTAAAAGCTTGATTTAAAAAACTTTTTATAGTATGACTTATTTTATTTATCAGGCCTTATTGCGTTTTACGTCTTATTTCTTACTAGAAGTATTGAAGTTTTGGACGCTGAGCACGCTAGGTTTAGAAATATTGCTTGCTTTTCTTATAGTCTAGTGGGCAATCCTAGTGTCCAGTGTACTATTAAACGCATTCACACTCACAGCCCCAAATTAAGTTCAATGAGTTGTATCGTAGGCGCCAGAAACATTTACATATCACACACACAATAACGCTTTTGGTGATCAGTTAAAATCTTTGTGTTTATAAACGAAAATATGATCAGAAGATATTTTCTTTTTTATAGCAAAACTTACCAGACCAGCGGAGCCTCATGAGATTCATGAAATGATCACTTATCAGGGACTTTATATTTTATTCGTTTGATTGAGTTAAAAAGCCACTCGGCTTAGAGTAGGTAACAAGATTACGATCAATAAAAAAACTTAGGTCTTCGCTGTATATAGCTTTAGTTTAGTTTTAGGAAAAATATGCAATTGGCCCGTAGATATGTAGAAATAAAATGTCAAAATGTGCATATTAAACAAAAAAAAATTGTTATTGATCTACAGCTCGACTTAGCTGAGAAAGGAACAAAAAAGATCTACCTAAGTGACTTTTCCCTAAATTAAAAAAATATTTAGTATTATTTCATTGAGTCTTAATGTGGATCATTAACTCTTAATAGTTCGTGAACGTGCATAAGTGTAGGCAAATCATAAAAAGTTTAAAAACGTGAATTTAGTTTTCGCTTCAAAACTTCAGTAAAAGTTCTAGTAAAGTTTCTATATTTTTTTATGTAATTGAGAGGAGTCTTGCAAGCCACTTGACTAATGGTAAGCGTCACGTTTCCCTATTACAGATAAGTTTTTTTTTTTTATTTGTGACAGGCTAGTGTTTGACCACTATCTCACCTGATGGTAAGTGACGATGTGATCGAAGCTGGTAAACACACTAGACCTGGAATACGCAGGCTCTCAAGGATAACTGCCGGAACACCGTATTAAGATAAGTGATAAGTGCCACCCAGAGTTTTCAATTAATAAGTTTAAAATTCCTTAAATTCCTTCCCAAGGGATATTTGTGCTTCTGGCTCTGGGTGTAATGTGTGTGTGATGTGAATGTTTCCGGCACCCACGATACAAGTCTGGGTGGGGCTGTGAATGTGAATGCGTTTGTTTTTGTCTTAAAATCCTACGCGGCAAACGTCACCTTCAGATAATAAACAATTACGCAATCGTGTGGTACTTACTGCCTTAGGCGGACCCTGCAAAATAATCCTATCACTACGATCAAATCATGCCCCAGTAAATACTACCACTATTATTCCGAGGCATGACTTGACTATGCTATTGAATTGATCTTGAATTTACTTGACATTGACTATGACTGGGTGACTAGGGCTAGTTTTGAATAACGTTAAATATTTATTACTTGACCTGGCTAATTGCACATAAATTACGAAACCAAAAAACCAAAAAAATGGAATACTTATGACGAAGAATCGCATTGTATAGTTTAACTATAAAGTTTGTTTTTGAATACAGTTTTAAACCAACAAAGCAAAGCCTCATTAAAACAACAAAGAAGCTATGATAAGGTAAATAATGGCTTTTTCCTTTCCACTGAGTATCAAAATCTTTATCAAGTGAAATCTCTTTAATAGCAATTCAGTGGAACCAGTAATTACTGGCTGGCATGAAAGAGTTCTCGACGCTCAATAGGTACCTACCTAAGTTTAGCTACCCACTAGCTTTGTTAGCGAAGTGGTTGTTTCTTTAATTCTTTTTTCCCCGAACAGGCTTGCAACACTCAGCTTTAATTTTATGTGGTATTCTAACTCGCCTTTGTGGCAGATATGGTTTGTATAGAAGTGGTAGTTTTTCACCCTTAATATTTTAGCAAGTACTGTATGTTTGGCAGTTTGGCACGTGCAGTGTCGGAAGACCGCCCACAAGGTGGACGGATGACATAATGAAGGTCGCAGAAAGACGCTGGATGCAAGCCGCTAACAACCGTTCTCTTTGGAGATCTTTGGGGAGGCCTATATCCAGCAGTGGACTTCTTGTGGCTGAGATGATGATGATGACTGTATGAGTTATAGTACTCACTTGCTAAAAAAATATAAGGGTTTAGAAGTACTATTTAGCATGCATTATCAACGATAGCTAAAACAGTCGACCGCATCACCACTTACCATCAGGTTAGGTAGTGGTCAAATGTTTGCCTATCCAGAATTTTACAAAAGTATCTTACAGAACAATACTTTTTATTAAACAAAATAATCGACTAGCATTCTCAGTAACATGAAAACTTTTGCATCACAAGATTTTTATTAAACTTTTCTTCTGACTACCAAGACAAGTACTACTTTTAAGTATTAGGTATTTTTTGCAGTAGCATCAAAACAAAGTTTTGAAGCACTACTACAGTATGTTGACCAAAGCACCTATTTCATTATGCAGTTGGAATTTCATAGAGTTTGTACTACAAAAACTTAGTTCGTTCTACATAGTACAACTTTCTGAACTATACACTCACAACTTTTAATAATATTAAGTTACATACATACAGGAGTTTTGATGAGTTTCACCTTTAAGATAGTTAAGTATGTCAGTTTTACTTTTATCCAGTCGGGGTATTTTTTTTTTTTAAATAGTCGTTCGCCCCGATCTGAGATCTCGCACCTATACTTTGCCAATTTTTCAATATTATTTATTAATTATTATTTGATTTTTGTATTTGTTGTTTAATAGAGAAAAAAACGGATATTATAATTATGTAGAATTGTCATTTTTTACTTTTGGCTGGTTTACATATTCTCTGGGAATTCGAAGATATTCGCTTGTATGATTTAGACACTAAATGCCACTGTCAGATGGTCGGACGGACAAAATGCTGAACCAACCAAGTCAATTTGGAGATCTCGCTTCGCTCGAACAATAAAGAATCTGCCGATGAATAAACATAAATTCGTCTTGGAACTTAATTACGTAAGATAGTTTATATCTCTTATCGTGACATTTTCTCCAGTAGGCCGGTAGGCGTATAACCGAACTTTGAAGAACAAAAGAATGAATTGCTTGGGAGTGAATGAATAATTCAACGTCCACCGCTCGCAGATATGCCGCCAGATCCATGATAAAGACTGAGCTTCCAACTTTAAGTACTGAAACTTTCACGCATGATCTATTTAACTTCCCATGGAAGTAGGTACTGGAAGCAGTGTAGGAAGGAAGATGTCGTAAGGAAACTGTTATACGCAAGAACTACTGCAGCTGTAGGGAAAGTATAGGGTTTATTTTGTTTATGTATTGACGAACAGAGACATGATTACATACTTTGTACCACGCGGCTTCGCCTGTGTTAGTTAAGTCAAACAGAAGCCACAGTCAATCCTGGCTATAAGCTATGCACCTTACAATTTTATACAAATCTGTTTAGCCGTTACGGCGGAAATAGAAAACAAACATACTTTTACTTTGTCTGTCAATCAAATATGTGTTACCTTTTTGTAGCTAAACCTATCATAATCATAACGTTAGGTACATTAATTATTTAAACATTTATGACGTAATAAGATATAATAAGATTAATTATTGGGAGAAGCCACTGGCACCTGAAACACAGTGTTCTAACACTAGTTCAGGAGCCTATGGATTCATAAAATTTTGTGTAAAAACTTATGTCAATAAATGTTTATTATTATATTATATTATTATAACTTATGATTAATTTCGTCTTTTTATTCTCACTAATAATATAAGTGCGAAATTTTGTGTGCATTTCTGTATGGAAATGTTCAAATGTGTAAGTCTGAAAACAGACATCGGTTTTCAGCTTAACTGAATTGCATGAAAGTTGAAATGTGCATAGCTTATACAAGGTTTTAACACAGTTATTTTATTTATGCAAGCGAAGCCGCGGACCAGCTTGTACGGCTAATAAAATGACCGTATTTTTTTTTTTTTTTTGCATCTTTAGTGGTTAATTTTCACAAACAGTTTGTTTAACTTAGTAGTTTAGGCATTTTAAATTTTACTAATCGCTGAAGATTATTTACCATTTCAAGTATATATCTATGGCCTTCACACGAGGCAAGCCTGTATTGGGAAGACCCTAAATGACAACGACGAGCAACTCATTTAGCTCAAATAATATTTAGTTGATAATTACCTAACAGTGTGATCAATACTGGCTATTACAGCCATGGCTGCAACCTGCTGTTTCCACCCTTTTAATTCAATACCGTTTCAGTTTCAGCGCAATTTCCACTTAAATGCCTTTTCAGCTCATAACGAGCTTGCATATTTAACCCTACGTATACCGTACTACTTGTATAACTCGTACCTACGTACTGAGATCTTGCACCTATATTTTGCCAAATAGAGGAAAAGTCAAGCAATTAGCCTCAAGGCTAATAATATAAATTGTAATCATTTGATGTTGGCTGCATTAAATATTCTCTGGGAATTCGAAGATATTCACTTGTATGGTTTAGATACTAAATGCCACTGTCAGACGGACGGACGGACAAAACGCTGAACCACCCAAGTCAACTCAGAGTACGTACCCTTGTACGTATAAAACATTGTTCTGAAATGGTCGGTATCAGTATATACTATTTACTTTTTGAATAGATGAAACGTCGATTAATTCCTTTAACTATTTTCAATAATAATATGAGTACTATAAAAAGTTAGATACAAATACTTACGCTTAAAATAAAAATAGAAGTCATTGTCCGATTTTTTTCTATTATGTATGGTAAATCGCTGGCGTGTAAGCATGCCACCACGTATAATATTATGTTTATTATGAGGTAACACATACAAAAAAAATTAAAATGACAGTCGACTTGAGTACCTCCTGCTTTTTTTGAAGTCGATAGAAAATTAAGGTTGATCAATACCAAACAATAGCAATGCCCGCGATAAGTTAAATACTAATAAAATTTTACGATATCTCTTCTTCTACTCCTCCTCATAATTGTCTATATTTATTTTTGGATAATTATTATTTGCCGTCGCCGCAGAAAATTCCTACAACATTCTAAATTTACTGTTCTATCCTGAAGAGTCAAAATATTTCTAAAATTAATTTTAAAGATACATTTGATTAAGTTTATTAATTTCAACTTACAAGGCTTTCTATTGGGAGGTCGTAGTCCCGATACCCACGTTAATGTATTTACTGTTACAATTTTAATTAAATGCTTTTATTGGAGCTCGGGATTAAAGGGGTTCGTAATTAAAGCCCGCCAGGATTAACAACCTTTGTCTACAACAATTATTATTTATTAACTTACATTGAGAAAGTAGGAAGGATTGTTACAGGTTCTATATAACACTTTTTGGAAGATTGAGAAAATATGCGGGTTGTTGTCCTGATAGTCTTATCATTAGAACAAATAAATATATGTATATTGTCCAGCTCACCTATACAATAATTACATACTATACTTAGTAAGTAAATTAATACGAAAATATAAAGCACATTCCCTTAAGACTTTCTTCCATCAAATGGTGAGCAAAAAGTTGCCGAAGCTAAATTAAGAATTTATATCGTGAACAATAAACAGTTATGAAAGTTTAATAAAGAACTAATTGAAATAACCGGGCTGGCCAAGTCGGATAACTGTAGGGGAGAACCCCAACATCAATATTTGAGCGAGACACAAACGCCGCTCCAAGACTGTTTGTCTTGTGCACCATGACTCAAAATAGCTGAAGGGCTGTTTACATTTCACTATAGAATCTGGAATAACCTTGTTAACAGTTTCGTGACCTCCCCTCGATTCCCTTCACCTCCTCTAGTCTCAGTTTCCGAATCATTCGACAAACACGTCACGCTTTCCTGCTTCATTGGATGTTCGTTAGACTGATTTCAACATAGCTGCCTTCACAAACAATAGAGCGGCAGGTAATGTATAGGCATATTGAAGATCCAAGAACATAATTGGGTGTTATGAAACTTGTGGTTTAATTAATGGTCCTATTAAGACTTATAATCAGCTAACTTGCAGATACCAATACAATACTTAAATTAACTTTGGCTAATTTAAACAGCCCGTTGGCTAAGAACGTATCCAGCGTTCGCCTTATATGCATCGGGTTTGATTCCCGGCGGATACACAAGTTTTCTCCCCTAAGGATTTTGTGTTTCTGGTTCTAGGTGTGATTGTGTGTGATGTGAATGTTTCCGGCACCCACGACAGAAGTCATCGAACTAAGTGTGGGGTTAGAGTGTGAAAGCGTTTTACTTTCCAGCACAATTATATATAATAAATGTAACAAGATATGGAATTATTCAAATTACAACTTGAGGCACTAACTATACAAAACATTGAAAGTCATGTAACATAACAAAATTTTACGCTCATAAAGTAAACTGACTGAACAGAATACAGAAATACTAAATTCTGGTAAGCCTGTTAGGTCTGATAGGACATAACTAACTTTTTATTTAATTTAATTTTAATGTGGGCAACACAGTTAGTATAATACATATTAGCATTTTAGGTGAGAAAAGGCACCACGGTCGATGTAGGCCAACTATTGATCTGATACAGAAAGTGCAGCCTCATCGGGATCAGAGAGTGAATAGCTTAAAGATTGCCTTGAATCGACCTTCACTCACGTTATAAACCAGCACTTCAGCCTTTTAAGGATAATAGGATTCCCGGGGGTATTATATAACAATGCGTAGAATCGATAAACATCTTTTAAGCCCCTAGCATACATATATAGCCTCTTCGACCTCTCATAGCATTCGCTTTAATAATTTTCAACGAACTAATAAAGAAGTAGGTTCGAAAAATGTATTATTCTGAACAAAACCAATTCAAACACCCTGTAGGCGAGGCGAGCGGAGGCCGCCCTTTATTTTCCCTGTCAATACAAATATTGAAAAATCATTACCTACGTTCACTTCTTTTCTTTTCAAGTGAACACGATTTTTGTTCAGATAAGTCGTAAAGAAAATTATTTTCGCTTCAGTCGGTACATTTTTATTCTCACTTGGAACATACGGACGAACTTCTGACACCTCGAATATATTTTCTTTCTTCAGGCCCGACACGTCATTAGAATAATAATATCCGCAAATGATAACGTTCGTTCATATTTCATTATTCGTGTAGATAGGGTTGTACCAATGCAGTGAAAACAAGTTTTGATTCTATTATTTATTAAATCTTTGGCTATCTGTTTGTACACCGTAAACTACAATTCACGTAGAAACATATACCTACACATCATTGTCTTCAAAATTTTATATATCATAGTTACAACCTTAGGTTTCAGAATGATGAATAAAATGTATCAAATCTATATAAAATACTGAATAATTACTATTAAACACATAATATACAAGGCATATGGCATCGGTAGTTAAATACTTTATGTATTATAGTATTTCTGTATATACGAAATGTACAAGCTAAAATACATAAAGTCGAAAAGTTTATATTTACGGTAAATATATAAAACGAAAGTTAAGTAAACATTCATGAAAAAGTAATGAAAAGGCCTACAATAACAACCCTTTTGTTTTCCTGGCTGAATGCGAAATCATAAATAATATGTTTTAAAGTCAGTTTATTTTTACGTATAACAGTTTTGTGAATATCTTTAGAGCGAAAATAAATTTAATAAAATAAAATAATAAAATCTATTTATTTCAGGTAAATCAACCCATAAAGAAATATAATATACATGTCTATAATGTGCTTTAGACATACATAAAAAAATATATAGTCATAGAAACAAATTAAATAACAAGAACATACTTCGAGAAAAGACTTTTGGCACTTTTTGGGTTTATGCCTATTTTAGTAGTTACAGTAAAAAGTTACAGGGAAGACTTGTTCTGTTTTTGCAGTTCTTTAAAGTAAAACATTTATCGGCTACACATAATTACATTACATTCACACGTTACCACAACCGCTGCTATCGTTCAACCACTAATATTAAATTTGTGCCAAATCGGAATTCGATCGAAAATTATTTGACATTTCAGAGTTCATAAACTAACCACATAAAGCCAGCAAACATGCCGAGCCTACCTAGTTGAAATCGACTGCGATAGACTTGATTACGAAATTACAGGCTTAGTAAAACTTTCAATTATGAAATCACAATTCTACTTACTTAATTCTTTACACAAAATATCTATAAATCTATCGGCTTTCACAACTTTAACGGAACAGATATTTAATACATATTTACAGTTTGCAACGTTTTGCCTCGCTGCCCCGTTGACCACTATTTGTACTTATTTCATAAAAAAATATGTACGTCCAATTATATCACAAAACACCGTCAGGGACCACGCGCAGCCGACCGCTTCGAACTGAAACAAAGAGCAATTTATCTGAAGTACTGTCACGCGACACATCACTATGATTTGACGGCGTATGCGAGTATCCATCTACGGTCAATATGCGTTGGTTTTATGTAAAAGTTGTTTGTTTGTTAATCGTTAAACCTTTCTTCGAGAGTCGAATGACAGAAATCGCGACCCAGCTAACCCAAAATTAAAAAAAATAACTACGGGATATTAATGTAAATTCCTTACTTATATAATCTCCTTTCTCAGAATTAGAAAACAACAGAATAAATATGTACTCACACAAGTGCTACGTCAGGAGAGAGTCGTATTCGAAGGGCGTTGGGTCGGCTGCCCGCAGATGTCACCACAGCACGCCTCCGGATATATTGGACACCTCTATCTGGTCCTCAGCGGTCGTCTCTAGCGTCACTCGCCTTCGATACCTCATTCGGAAACTGACCCAAAGTATCAAGGACATCACTATGAGAACTAGCACAGCAACTGAGCCCATGTACTGAGCGTAGCTTGTGTCATCAGACTGGTACGGTGAATACTCTGTTCTATCGTCCACGCTTGTAGTGAACCCGTGAAATTCGGTCACGTTAGCTACTTCACTCATCGCTGTAGTTGTCAAAACTTTTTCATGAAGCTCATTAATAACTTTGCTAGAATTCAGTTTGTTAGTCATATTTACTGGCGTGTTCAAACGCTTTCCGGACTTATTTTTCCGAGCACCACTTTCGATAACATCTTTTTTTGATTCGTGAGCTTGCGTAGATGATGACTCTGCATCCAAAAATCTATGATCGATACTGAATTGATCGTTCTGTAGTTTGTTCTGGTCCAATATTCTAGCAGAATCCCTTACTTTTGAAATAATCGTTTCGTTAAAATAATCGTTTATGGTAATTTTATTTGCATTTCGCGAGATCAACGAATTTTGCTCCTTTGTTGTCTTGGATAAATTCCTAGCGATTTTGTCTAAATTAACCATGTTTATCTCGTTTTCTTGAGTATTGTTATCTATATTTGTATGGCCATGTTTAACTTGGTTATACTCCCGTTTATAACTTTTATCTGTTTTGTTATTGAGGTATCCATAATACCTTAGTAATTTGTTTATCATTTCCGTACTGTATAAGTTAACCGGGGGAAGACTTTCGCTAATAGTAAAAGTTTCCGGGAACGTGCAGTTATACTTGGTTATTTCTGCTTTCGCTTCCGACGTGGAGTAATAACAAGTCTCGCCGGTAGACAAACTATTATTGAAGTTCATCCAATCTTTTAACCACAACTCGGCACTGCAGTTTATTTTATTTCCATGAAGTCGCAGCGTCTTCAGTTGACCCAAATAAAACAAAAGATCATTTCTGAGCTCCGTCAAATTGTTCATTCTCAAGTCCAAATATTGTAAGTGCGAGAAGGCGGCCAAAGCTGCCGAATCGGCTAAAAGTTGTCGCGCTAATCCGGGGCTCGACTGGAGGTGAAGCATCTGAACGCTTTCTGGCGACGACATCGGAAACGAACCGTCTTGTCCCGGCGCAGATAGATTTATATAGCACAGCCTCAAATCTTGCAGTGACAGAGGTCCGTCGAAAGTGCTCGACGACAGCATTTGTATTGGATTATTCGATAAATCCAACATTTCCAGCGACAATAAGTCATCAAACACATGGTCCTGGATATAGTTGATGTCGTTGTTTTGCAACATCAGTATGCGCAAATTGGGCAGACTCTTAAAATCTGGAATCGACAGATTTTTAATCAAATTGTTATTGATCGATAAATACTTCAACTCGTCTGGCAAGGATCTTGGTACGGTCGTAAGGAGGTTCTTGTTCAAATTTAGAAACAATAGCATCTCCAACCTTCCCAATGAGTCGTCTTCGACACTAACAACTTTGTTATTAGAAAAGTCCAAAGATTGTAATAATGGGTAACTGTCCAGGTCTCCACATCTGATCGCAGATATTCTATTGCCTACTAAAGATAGAAAACGAACTGAATGTGTGAACGCTTCAGGCACTTGGTATAGGCCAGTTCTCGATGCGTCTATCTGTTGCAGCCTTCTTCCCGTTCCCACCAAGAGTTGCGTGTCCAGCTGAGTTATCCCTAAGTGGGGATTATCGGTAAGCAGCAATCGCGCCAAATTCGGCAAAAGTTGTAAAGCTCCCGGAGCTAGTTTCCTTAAGTTGTTATGTGAGACGTCTAAATGTTGTAACAACCAATTGTTGAAATAATTTTCGTGGATAAATTCTATCTTGTTCCTGCTCAAGTTCAAATGTTGCAGATTTTTCAGTGGCGTAAAAACATTCGCGAGTATCGCTAAGTTATTTTCAGATAAATCCAGAGTTTCTAATTTCGATAATCCATTAAAACTTTCCTCCAATATGTTTACGATTTCATTTTTGCTCAAAATTAGTTTACGAAGATTGGTAAAGTTATTGAAGAGTCCTTTCGTAACGTATTGCAATTTGTTAGAAGATAAATCAATCTCCCGTAGATGTTGGCTCTTGATAGTAATTTTAACTTGTGGGAGGTTATTATTTCTAATAGAAAGCGAAAACGTATCTAACAAAGGCATGTTTAAGTCTAAAATGCTTGTGTTACAAGTCGTTCCGTAACAAGCCGTTACTTCAGCAAAAGTTTTATTTACGTACTTCTGATACCAACTCGAAGACATGATATCCTCGTCGCAGCACACGGAAACGTGATAGTAGATGTTGGTGGCTTCTCTCAACGTGATGTTGTATGAGCATCTCTGATTCACCACTATATCGTTACTAGTTGCACACACTTCCGGGCACGTCGAAGTCAAATGTGTAACTTGACAAGCTAACACAATCATAACAACTATCCACTCGTGTAAAAGAAAAGCCATCGCTGCTTCAGTCAAAGAACTCAGTCCGTACTGTTCCTTAAGCCGGGTTAAACACAAGATGATACTGCAGCCGAATTAATAAATACATAGTGTTCCAGTTCACGACGTCACTGAAGTCTCTGTACGATCCACGTGAATGAGTCATGTTGTAATTAGCACTCGCACAAGCACTCAGGTCGGTGCGGTCGCCGAGGGCTTAGTGTCGCTCATGCTCGGTTAGAGCTGTAAGCAGAGGAAGTGTAACACAAGATCGGTCGGCACGTGAGTGTGATCGCGAGCGTGTGCGGAGCGCGGAGTCGGCACTACGAGCGCGGCTGCCGGCGGGTCGGAGGCGCCAGCGGGTCTGCCGCGAGAGAGCGAGCCGAGGGCGCGAGCGGGCCGGCGCCGGCGCCCTGCCGCCGTTACATCCCTGACAGCCTCATTTTTATATAGTCAACTGACTTCCACACCGCCACTATTTATGTCATACTCGGCGCTCCCTAATACGTTATTTTGAGGACGCGAGTATTTGTAAGTGTGCGTTATATTTTTCGGTAGCTCCACTACGGCAGAGATTGCTCCCCGGTGAGCCCTCTCGGTGGTAGAGCATGATTTAAACGATAAGTTATTACTACGGAACAGCTTAGGTGCCTATTTTATGCGGAAGCTAAATGGCGTAAAATGTGTTGTGTATACATTCTTAGTAAAGTTTATGATCGTTTAGCGAATTTAACATTAAAGGCGTAAATAATTTACAGAAAATTACTAGAATAACACATAAAAAAGTGTAAAGTTGATTGATTCTTAATGGCTCTCTTTATGGCTATATAAAAATATATAATGGTATAAATACCAGTATATATTTTTACATAGGAGTTATTAAAGATTTTGCAGTGCCCCAAGGGCTCAGCGGCGTTGTTCAGGATAAAAAATGGCCTATCTCCAGGGTCTGGAACATTTTTACTGTAATTACATATATATTAATATTAAGCCACTTTTTTGACAATTACATATATTGTATTAAATATGCTCTCTCTCGTACACACAAATCGAACAATCCGATTTATTTATAATATAAGTATTGTGATAATGAGATGTGATGTATTGATGTAAAATTTTGCTGTTGGTGGATTGGTGGTTGGTAGTGTATGGAAACAATGTGTTGTTCTTAATTAATGTAATTTATTACATTGTTTATAGTTAAAAAAGGGGAAAGTCACTAGGCTTGAGGTCAATTTTAATAAAAAAAAAAATTATGGTTGACATAGGTATATTTCTAAAAAAAAATATATCTCATTTAAATTTGGTATGCTAAAATGAGATCTTATTAATTATTATATTGCCTAATTAGGCAATTACCTAGAACCAGGAAATCTAAATTAATATTTATATTTTAAGAATAAGTAAAGATATGCATCTACTGTATAAATGCGAAAGTTTGCTTATTGACATATTTGTTACTCAATCACGCTGAAACTACAAAACCTAATTGGCTATAGATATAGTAGACCCAATCTGCAAGTAATTCGGAATAAAACTTAGCCTACATTTTAATGTGATTAATGCAGACGATACCGCGGAGCAAAGATAGTAACAAAATAAAAGCAAGCAATGACATATTGCGTTCGTGAGATATCTGTCACGTAAAATCACGCATATGCCGAGTGTAAATGATATTGCCATTGATATTACGATACACTCTGACAGACTGACATACACTCACGTACACAAATACATCTATGATATATATATATTATTTCGATGATATATAATGTAGGTATATAAAATTTTATGTCCGTGCGTTAGTTTCACAAACCTCAAGAATAGCTCATTTCGATTCGGCTGTTTCTAACCGACTTCAAAAAAGGAGGAGGTTTTCAATTCGATGATTTTCTTTCTGTCTTTAGTAAGAAAGATAATTCTGTTTCCTTAGTAAGAAAGATAATTAAACGCAAGCAAAGCTTAAAAAAACCGACTTTACCGCTTTATCTTCGGAACTTTGATCAGATTAGATGTACTAAACACGCATTATTGAGGATATTTCAAGAACTACTGATCAGATCTTGATCAAATTTAAATACAACCAATTGGGAAGCAACATCTATGAAACAAAAAAAAATCTTGCAAAAAAATCTTTCACGTGAAAAGAAGTTATGAAGAAACAAACATTAAAAAAAAACTGTCGATTTGAGTACCTCCTCCTTTTTTGTGAAGTCGGTAGAAAATTGTTTCTGGCTCAAAAAAAGTAAGTAATTGTTTACAGCGGGTAACACAGCGGGGCGCAGCTGGTTATCGATAAATTCATATTCAAACAAGACATTCTAACAATAAGGAAACGAAGAAAACAGAGATTCTGTAAAAGTTTATTTATTTGAGGAAAACTAAACACAGGCCATCATTTCGTACTAGTCTGTTGCACAAAAGCTTTTCAAGTATGAAAGAAAGGGTAGGTTCTGCCAGTTCCCTTTGTTCAACCTTTTAGGCATACCTACTGTGTGGAACATCTTCACCGAACCTTCGACTAGCATTTTCATGAATCGCTCCCGTAAGGTTTTCAGAAAGGTCTCTTTATTGCCGCCCTTAATTTGGGTTATTTGAACTTTTCTTGTGCCCGTCCCTGAATGTCTTCAGGACAAATATACAGTAGGTATGTGCGTTGCCAGAGTGTTAGCTTTACGTCCTAATACCAAAGATATGAATTTTTCGCATATACTTATTTGAATAATTTCTGATAAAAATACATTGTATACGTACGTACTTTTTATGTATCTCATATCTGTATAAAAAATGTCCGCTCACCCTCCGCAAGAAATTCTGATTTTCCCTTGACAAATCCAGCAATATTTTTTCTCTTAAATTTATTAAGGACATCTTTATCCCGGAAGTCAAGTGCGTTCATACATAATATATTTCCATAACGTGGCGTTAGACATATATCTTCTGTATATTAGGTTATTGCATCCAGAACATTCCCCATCCATTTCTGCGAGCACCTTTCCCGAATACATTTATTAAAGTGACCCTCAGCTTAGAGACCGCAAGATAAATCATAGTCAGGAAACGGCGGGTATTCGCGGTAAACCGAATAAAAAGGAAAAGCCCTCACAGAAGTACCTTATCATATATGTACACGTTCATACGTGCCAGCTAGATATAGCCACCTGTGACGCACTCCTTTGAAGAATACGCAAAGAACTTTTTCACGAACTGGCTTAGCCGACGCCCCACATCTGAATATGATTACAATAGAACCTACGGAAAGCCGAGTTCTTTGTTTCTGCCCTTGACTTGACATGATATTTTTTTTGTTGAAAAACTAAAATAGAAGCATTTTATACCGTTATTCATGAAGGAAGAACCAGCCGGATGTCTACTCAAAATTAAATAATTTTGTAAGCATTTGAATCTGATATTCGGTATCTATGAACGGTTAGACGGATTTATCTCAACTTACGTGAGCAAATCTACGGAAAACATCAAACTAACTATAAAACTCTCATTTCGACAAACTAAACAACGTGTTTACCGACATTAGATAAAAGAGTGATTAAGTAACAAAATAAATGTGGAACAAGCCAAAGCATTGGGCCATTAGCGAGGGTAATAGTAAACGGTACCGGGGAACTAAAAGTGTGCCTCCGGTGGAACAAAATCGTTGTCATTAGGGTAACGAGGGCTAGTCGCTGACGCAGCGGGAGTGTCCGACCTAACTCTTTAGATTGCAGACCTAATGAACCGGCATCCCCTTGGCAGCCTCGACTAGCACTGATTGCTGTAAGCCGACTTTCCGCTCCTAAAGGCTTCGCTAAAGATATAAAAGCTAATTATTTGTTGCTCTAACCAGAGGTAAACTTTTGTCTTAATTTAGCTTATTCGAGTAAAATATTTTTATTATTAAAATCTGTAGAAGTAAATCAGTTTACGCGTTGTTAATCGACGTGTCCAGTAGAAGGGTGAATCGCGAGGAGCGTAATAAGGGTCGTGGCGTAAAACTTTATTACTCCTCGGCGTCGGGCCGTGAGGCGGGATGCGAAATGGCGCTCATTCTCATTAACCTCGCCGCGGCCGCCTTACTTTATATCAATGCCGGATACACACAGATATACTCCGCCATTTGTTCACATTTCACCAAAGGCTTCATCAAGAGGAAACGGTTACGGGTTTGTATTTTTTTGTTTTTTGCTACTGTTTTAGTAACGTTTTTGCATGCATTTCTGGAACTATGCTATAATTGTTACCGTTTGCGTCTTTTTTTTGAGTTTTTTATTCATACTAACATACAAGCATATTTAAAGTTCTTGCTTAGTTAAACTCTACTTCTCTTACTTAACGATAGACAACGCACAGTCTAACCTAATGTGGGCCTAAAAACATAAAAATTTAATATTGCAGATGAAAATTAAATAAATATATTGAAAAAAAAGTAAGTATCCTTAACGAGAGCGAAGCCGCGGAATACGAAGTTATTTAAAAAAGAACATCCCTCCTCTCATCATCAATGGAAAAGCTATAATGTTTCAATCCTAATATTACTCTAGAAAAGTGATTCATGTTATTGGAGTACAATTACTCTAAAAGTATCTATAAATTGTTAAAACGTCTTTAATTGCCGTTCCCATCCCTCAGGCTTATACAAAGTCTTAACAAAGTAATTATATCACGAATGTTCGTATTAAAACACATGTTTAAACTAGGCACGAGTTCGTCGCTCGTTGTCTTTATTTCACGCCTCAAGATCCTAATAGCATGACGGGTAATAGCCTATATTTCAGACCAAATAGGTGCCCACTTTAGTAAATCTTAAGCGGACTTTGAAATACGCCAGCTTTAAGGTAAACTAGTCTCTGGGGGCACTTTATATCTTGTTTATCTGGCGTATGCAGAGCTTGTAGGTAATACTGTTGTACTGAACTTAACGCAGAACTTCATAACCTATCGCTGACGTAGCTATGTGCGTGTTCGCCCTCTGAGCAGCTGCCCAACTGGTATCGAATTCCAGCCTCCATTTTTATAGAGACCTCCTCGGAAAGAAAACTTGTGTTCCTGCACAAGTTTTCTTTCAAAGGATAATTAGTTCACAATCACACCCAGCACCAGAAACAGTCATTTTCCGTGGATTCCGGCAACGTAAGAATATTTCCACGACACAAGTTATCGGACTTTGTGTGGGGCTGTGAGTGTGAAAGTGTTTGTGTTTATTTATTTTATGGCTTATATGAAGTTCTAGAAACGATATCACATTGATGTTCAATGCAGTTATGATACCAGAAAAGCAGTACGTTGATCTGACGGTAAGCGTCATTCTTGTCTATTGCAAAAAGTGCCACGATGCGCATTGAGAAGTAAAGTCCCCTCGACGCACTGCAAGCGCTCCTTCTGCTTAAGCTCTTATGTCCCAGCACGTACTGATGATTGGTATACTATGGATACTTATGTGAATTTTTAACCTATGTTAACTGCAGTCAAGTATATTCAAAATGTAATTATTTTGACTAACCTCGACGTTTCGGCAGTTGCATTGGCCGTGGTCACGAGAGGCTCTCGTGACCCAGTTTTTAATAAAAATAAGAACTTCGGTCAAAAATAGTTATGTGTGCATAACTACCCTTGAATTATCAAATGATATTATTTTAAAGCCATTTCGTGTCTATTAACCCTCAAACACATTCCGGGTATCTAATAAACATAACTTGAAGGATTACTTTAGTGACTGCGAGCACTTTACGCGTATTATGGCGAACGAGCCATCAGTTTTTATTAACCTGCATTATGGCGTAATGACATAATCTGTCTCTTCGTGGAACCTTTAACTCGTGCAGAGCACTTATTTTCATATTTTACTAGCTCTACCCGGCATGCGTTGCCATGCCACGTTTAGAAAAAGTGTTTTAACCTCTTTCACGTTTATGATCGCCTAGTACTTGAATACCATACTAAAAATTTTTTTTTGAATATTATTCATACTACAATTACGATAAAAAATGGAGGGTTTTTTTTTTTTTTTTATTTGTGACCACTATCTCACCTGATGGTAAGTGACGATGTGATCGAAGCTGGTAAACACACTTGACCTGGAATACGCAGGCTCTCAAGGATAACTGCCGGAACACCGTATTTGGCTTGGCGGCAGACTTTCAACTTGATGGTGGTAAGCTACTTTGGTAGCAAGCCCGGCGAGCAACTCACAAAATGCTCTACCACCTCTCAAAATAATACTTTAAGACCTATTCTCATACCTACCAAAATATACAAAAGAAAATCAATTAAATCGGTCGAGCCGTTTGGGAGGAGTTCGACCACAAACACAGTGACACGAGATTTTTATATATTAGAAGAGAGAAGATAAAGCCAGCCCAGAGAAAATTACGGTCATGGTTAATTCACTTTTTTATAAAATATCAAAATGAGAGCATCGTGTTATTTTATTATCTAATATTTAAGTAATAGAATAACACAAATCCAAACTTTTGCATTTTTACATTTGTAGGAAGAATGTATGTTATTTTATGTATGATAGGCAAGCATTTGACCATCTCATCTTAAATGACGATAACTTATAATAGTAATAATTTATAATAATACCCCGCACGGTTGTAATTAATACCTACTACTCGTAGCTACCCGTCCCGCCTTCGCACGGGTGTAATTTCTTACATTATTTATATATACAGATCGAATTTTAAATTTAAAACATACTTGAATCCACCTGAACTCGCACAAAAAAATTCATCAAAATCAGTCCAGCCGTACAGGAGACTTCTGTCGCATACACACGTACATAAGAATTATAAATATTAACATTAAGTCTGAATTAAATCCAAAATAAGTATTTATTTTTATTTGACATTACATGAATTAGAATTACTATTTAATACCTATAGGGCCCAAGATCCATCACAAACTCTTATTCTAATAAAATATATTTCACAAACAAGAATACTATGTCGTGTACTATGTGTACTATGTCGTGTATAATACCCCGATTAACGTGGGTTAAGCCGTGGCTTTACCCGCGTTAATCCGTTTTAATGCTTGCCTCGAGCATTAAAAAAATCGAATTTTTAAAAAGTAGCGTATGTCATATTATATTCCTTCCAGACTATACGTGACTAGTTGCAGCTCTATACTATGAACATTTCAACGAAATATATCCTGCCATTCGTTTTACACATACTTACACACAAACTATACATGTCAATCTTCAATATATGATATATAATAATATTTATTAGGTCGATATATCTCATTTATTATACATTAAGAATAGGTATGCCTATTCTCCTTAACATTAATCTTGAAATGCAACATTTTATAATCCAGAAGCCACGCCTTATTACTATGCAGAGCTCAAAGATCCAACAGTTACATTAATTTGCTTAACATAAAAAACACCCCACAAAATTTACAACCCAGAATGCCTACCTAATCAAGAATTCTATTATTGTAATAGCCAGATAAAAAACACAAAAATGTTGACACAGCTTTCTTGAATTCACAAAGCTAAGGGTCACTTTGCGCATTATGCGTTATCACAGGGTCACCTTCTGTTAGGTCGAAGATTTAATCAATCATGTTCGCCTGGTCTGCTTCCAAAATGCACGCACATGCCTCTGAAATATGAGTGCTTGTCCGCCCGGGGAACTAATGTTTTATATTCCGTCGGTGTATTGACAGGGGTGAATTATTGCACGACAGATTGAGCCTTCCACGACTGTCATATTATATTTAGTTAGGTAGTGGGTTCTGTTTACTAATGGGTGGTGATATTTGTTGACGCACTTGATTACTGAATTTGACATTATGCTTGCATAGTTCATCTTGAATATTTGTCGAGTAATGATGCAAATATATCTAATATTAGACTATACAAGTATTTATTTCTGTCAAGTAGCGTGATTCCTTAAACGCCGCATCCCCAGGAAGCGGATAGGGCAATGCCAGTTGGCAGCTGAAACTCCCAACGCTACGGCTATAGGGAGGAGTAATTGAGGGATATTGAGGGTAATTAAAATATTTCGGACTTTCATCTGTCAGATATTTTGGTCCACAGCCAAAAGTCCTGAGAGATAAAACTCCGCCATCCCAGGAGATGGTAGGTTCTTGCGAGTCGGCTTGTTGCGAGCTATTTACTTTTGCCAAGAATCCGAATAGCGAGACTATGCGAACAGGACTTTCGGCTGAAAGAGCGAGTAGCCTATATAATACAGACATAATACGTCTCATATTCCCAGTGGCATATGAGACGTATTATGTCTTAGGAAGAAGAGCGAATTGCAGTACACAGAAATGTATTATTCAAAGTTTTGGGTGGCACTGTAGATGTATTATATACCTGTTACTATTAGATACGCGTCTTGCTGGTTTTCTTTCTTACTAGCATAAAAATCATCTCTTTTTCGTAGACAAATAACAGCGTGCTAATAATACACTAGGTAACTTAAATAGCTTCAAAATGAAGGCTTACTATGATTTAATCCAGGGAGAACCTGTAGAGTTATATATTACGCAAGAAATAAGTATTAAGACGCCCACGGTATTACTCTACCTCTATAAAACGATAAGCCAGTAAATAAGCACCAACATTTAATTATGAGGCTAACAACCGTTAAAGGTGCTCGTCCCATTTCCTCGGCGATCTGACATTTTCCTTGTTAAGCCTGTACATTGTTTTTTTTCAGAGATTCCTACCCTTTTTAACGAAGCCCTTGTGTCCGGTCCTCTTCCGATTCTGGGAAAGAATATTTTTAAGAGATGCTACGTTTTTACCCAGTCAATTTAAGAAATCGTCCATTCATACTTTTCTTGGTGCGTTAAGGTTAATTAACTTTGCGTTGAGTTTATATATATTTAAGCTGTGGTAATCGGGATAAAATGTTTGTTTACTAGACAAGTCTAGCTGTTTATTTAATATCATTAAAATCCACCCAGCCGTTACAGAGATATCTCGTTTCAAAAATGCTCACATATACACTCGTATTTTTTTGTGTAATGTTAATAATGTAATAAAATGTCATCACGGTGTACTTTTTTTATATTTCTGTTTTTTTCATCTTTTTAGTTTTAAATTTGTATATGATTGTTTAATATTACAGTTATTACAAATATATTTCTGTAGACTGCGTTCGTATCACGCTCAAATCCTATCAAAGAGTAAAATAAACAGGGTTTTGCACAGCTTTATTAAAAAGAGGCCAACCGGCTATCGCAGAGACACCTACTATTAAAGGTCGTAAAACCACCGCCACAATTTCTTTCTTTTTATATTTTTATAGCGCTCCGGGTGCCACCTACATCATAAAAAGTGAAATATTTTGTCTCCGAAAGGATACTCCCTTTACGAGATTGTGACCAAATCTGATAGAGATATGAAAGCTATTACATTGAAACTTCTGGGTTCAGGTAGAGATATAAACATGAATGGTGTGCCTACCCTAAAATTAAATTATATTATAAACGGTACATAGGTTCGATTCGAAAACATTATTTAAAATACATTGAAATTAAATGTGATTTTTATCTCAAACAAAGTAATCAGAAATAATATTTAGACTGACGCAAGCCAAGGAGTTTAAGCAATAATGTCCTACATTAATCAGAATCACACATTAATAAGGTTTTTAAGGTAGAGAGAATAGAATAAGACCTATGTCATACTTAGTTTACAGATAAAAATATGAGTGTAAGAGGGTTTTTTTATTGTTGCTTATTTATTTAATTTTTACTAAATAGTCAAGATTTTAAATAGTGTATTTGTATAACTTAAACTCAATTATTGTACAAATACTGTGATTTATGAAATAAGCAAACTATTTTTACAAGTTATGTTGTTGTGATGTCGTGTCAGTACCTAAACAATAAAGTACTGTAAATACTGTGTGTGATTTTGATTTTAAAACACGTCACTATTAAATCTAAATTTTTTCATTAGGTCTTACATCGTCACTTTTCATCAGGAGAGATAGTGGCAAATGCTTGCCTATATAAATAAATTTGTGATTTGGCCCTCTTCTTTCTGAGTGTGCCGATTTCGATTTTTTTTATTTGAAAGCTGGTGCTTTTCCTTTGGTACTATTTAAACCACAGTAATATTGTTACAGCTATCCTCAATGATGCGGTAAAATGTTGGTTTTTTTATAGTATAGGATCTCAGTATATAACGACCTTCACCAACCTGGTTAATGGGTGAAAAGTATTTATATCAATTTAAATATTTCAATAAATATATTGCAAATGGGATGACTAAAAAGTGTCAGTCCAGAATATGATTAGTTAACAATTTAAAAATCTATTTTTTTAAACATTTCTCTGGTTTGGTTAATATACTTTGCTTGCGTTTCAATTATTTGACTAGAAGATCTATTCAACAACACATACCAATATACAATAAAATTTTTGGTCGCGAAAATTATTTAGAATATTCTACCGTAATATATAAAAAATCAGCTAGGAATGTATAAAATACTATCACTTTAAAAATATATAAAGCATATTTCACGAATTACGATAAGGTCGAAGGTAACAACCAATGGCGCGAGAAGTGATAGCGTATAGTCCGTACCCTTTGAAACCGTTGCCTGACTTTGCATAAAAGAGGCCTAAAATAATGCTTTTTTAGGTTGTACTATAAATGAAGGCTTCGGCGGAGTTTGAAATCGGTATTCTTTGTGGTGTTTTATCTGGAAGCAATGATATC
The DNA here is from genome assembly GCA_948107665.1 of Lomographa bimaculata. Lineage (NCBI taxonomy): Eukaryota > Metazoa > Arthropoda > Insecta > Lepidoptera > Geometridae > Lomographa > Lomographa bimaculata. Next base: position 8,489,289 of record OX403592.1, read on the forward strand.
TTATGCCTTTGAGTTCTCTATATAGGACCCAGCCCTAAATGCAGAAATACGAACAGAAACACAAATGTCTTTCGGGATGGTATATCGTGCTCTTGCCGGGAAAATACAAGGCGAAGAAAACAAAGACTTGCCGACTACGCCAACTGGTCAAAACATCGTCGTTTCATTCATAAAAACATTACATTTTGTAAAAAAAAAATACAGTTGAATTGAGTACCTCGTACTTTTTTGTGAAGACGGTAATAAGAATTCGCTCTAACATCGATCGCAAAATGTGAGGTTCGAGTAATTTTAAACGCGGCCATTTTGAAGTTATTACAGTAACGTCCAAGATCTCGGCTTCGATAAAGGAAAGTTGATCAATCTTTGGCTTCAAAAATCTGGACACTGACGTTATGAATTTCCCATGCATTTTCTTTTTACATTTTCTTTTTACTTTTTATTCATTGAATTTCAATTTAGGTATTTATATAAGAAAATAATGCACTTTAATGTTTTTCTACCGACTTCACAAAAAAGAAGGAGGTATTCGAGTCGACTGTATTTTTTTTCATATATTTTTACCTCATAACTTCGTTTCACGTGAACCTTGTTGAAATTATATTTTTTTTATTGAAGGATGTTTCTTTCCAATTGGTCCCATTGAAATTTGATCAAGATCTGATCTCTTGTTTTTGAGTTACAGTCAATAATGCGTGTTTAATACATTAAATCTGATCAAGGTTCCGAAGATAAAGCGGTGAAGTCGGTTTTTTTAAGCTTTGCTTGCGTTTAATTATGTTTAAGCTTGCTTGCGTTTAATTATTTAATATATACTTAACCTGTATTTAAATCGAATGCTTATTCCCAATTTTAAATAAGTTGTATGTACTCAGTAACGTTAAAGTAGATGCGAGGTATTATACAACTAGAATGAGGGGCACATCCGTAACATGACCATAATTTACAAACCACGGCCGGAACCTCTTAGTAAAGTAAACAAACCTAAATTCATACCCAAGACAGGCGACATGGAGTCGTCTACAACTTTTGCTAATAAATATTATGTCTAACTAGGTAGGCGCTTTGATTCTGACTGACTTATTTTATTGGCGTACATTTCATTAGTTTATGTAACAAGATTCAGATGATTGTATGCTAGAAGTCTCAGATGTCTAGATATATTTTACACTAGCAGACTCACCACAGGATTTGTCCGAATGGACAAAATTTAAACGGCTAAAAGAAAATTGATCTGATATTTCTATATTATTCGCTAATAATTATAATTAAGTATTTGTTTGCCCTTATGTTACAAGCTTTTGTTTAGTTTTACCTATCCCGTTGTCTATCTATCTCAGTGATTAAAACTTGCAAGCTTAATTAGACCCCACTTCCCGACTGAAATCTCTTGGTGTACTTATGTATCTTCGGTGACAATACATTGATATGGTACCATGGAGCTGGTCTGACGTTGGAGACGGATGATGACCATAGGAACTTCAGAATTGAACAAGATAAACCCATGTTTGGGCTCGTTTGATTTGTTTTTACAAGTTCTCTGGTTATATAACGTTTTAGTCTAATAGCTAGATTTTAAGAAACTTTACTTGTTTTATAATAGTTAATATCCGGATGACTGAGTTTGGTCGGTTTTTTGTTTTTGGTAGAATGTGTTTGAATTTGTAGCCTTAGAAAGCTCTATCTAGTGTCGAGTAGAAACAGTTTTTTACATCGGTCATGGCGTCATAGATGGCGCTGATAGTTTCTTAAACCCGGTTTTTCAAATGCAGTTTGGGAACTGGAACGTTGATAAATCGATTCCTTGGGCCGAAAAACCCTTTCATAAAAATCGTTGGAGCCGTTTCGGAGATCCTGGTTACACATATATAATAATATGTATACAAGAATTGCTAGTTTAAAGGTATTAGATTAACAGTGAATATGTTTTGGTGTTCATTAAATAGGTAAATAATGCATGAAATCATCTACAATGATTTCATACAACGCATTACAGTGCTTATCTTACACTTAGATAGCGCATAAATAACCATCCGACAATGTCAAATATCCACTGATAAGAACAGATCGACTCATTTGGGCCAACTCTGGAACTGCAGCGTTAGTTTCAACTATAAATAGAACTTCATTCACTAACTATACCTACGTAAATGCTTGTGTAGTAGGTATAGTTATAGATGTAGTAGGTATAGGTATAGGTATTTCTTTGGAAGCGCCTTTGCATACTTTCTACCTAGTTGTGTTAACCTTTAATTAACCAACAATACATTTACAGCCACAGCCCCATACTTAGATCAAAAGGCATGTATCGTGGATACTGAAAACATTTACATCAGACACACACAATCTCACTCAGAACCAAAATTATGATTTAATAAGCATGAATGTCCCGCGGGAAGAATAATTGAGCTCCTGCCGGGAATCGAAACAAAGACCCATGGCGCAGCATTAATTTTAGTGGGTTTTATATATAAAAGTATTTATTGTAAGCATGGCTGGTTAACAATGAATAAATAAATAAGCGAACTCATGTTTAGTGATTTTGATGACACAAATCTAAAACATAATTTACTCGAGTTAGTCCCAATACCAGACACCCAAAACAGTAAACGATATTTATTTGATAACTACCCAATAAATAAACAAGTCATCTTTATCTAATCGACATACGACACTGAGATACAAGAAGCACCGAGTATACATTAAAACCTTGAACGCACTTCACTCTAAATGTTATGCTAACATACTGCCTTGACAACACTCTTGACACACTCGTATATACCCATCGAGAGAGATAGGACACACGATCACGCTACTATTTCGAATAAAAAAACATGTCTTTCTTTAATCCTATCGTCAACAAAAAATTACTGTGCGTAAATTCATATATACATATGCTGTGTTAATAATAGTTTTTTTTTATTGTGTACAACGAAATAATACATAGTTTTTGTTTTTAGCCATAATTACCAGAAAGACTTGTTAGCCTCGCCAAGTCACATTAAAAAGTGCGGGAACATGGAAACGATTCTAGATGAATCTAAGTGTATATTAGCAACATCGGATGGACCTATTTGTGGATATATAGACAAAACTAACGATGGAACTTACTACAGGTTCAAAAGTATACCATACGCAAAGCCACCGTTGGGAAAGCGTAGGTTTTTGGTAAGTACGAATACATATTTGTAAATACCAAAAATAATCGCTTTGCAAATAAGATAAACAGAGATTTTAAACTTATTTAGTATGCATGATCACACTCCTTTGCTGCACGTTATATTTATACATATTTTGATAATCTAAAGCCGAAATTATAGATGTGGAATAAAAACCTGCCAAGTTCGCGCACGACGGGTTCCGTGCCATTATCTATGAAAACGGCAAAAAAAATCACGTTTGTTGTATGGGAGTCCCTTTAAATATTTATTTTATTCTGTTTTTTAGTATTTGTTGTTATAGCGGCAACAGAATTGTGAAAATTTCAACTGTCTAACTATCACGGTTCATGAGATACAGCCTGGTGACAGCCGGACAGACAGACGGACGGACAGCGAAGTCTTAGCAATAGGGTCCCGTCTTACCCGTTGGGTGCGGAACCAAAAAAAGTTTAGTCAAAAGTTATAAAAGAAATTCTAAAGACTATTTTGTAACCAAGTCGAATGATTAGGAGTCATCGAAACAAAAATAGCCTAATTAGATTAATTTGTTTTGTTTTGATAAATAATTAAATTACTCTCCTTCCGTATTCATCATAAGATTGGTGAATAATATTATATATCGTTATAGAATTTATAACTGCAGACAATAAAAGTTAAGATTCTTGTATTTCTAACATCGAAATATATAAATACTCACACGTAAGGTAAATCGTGTGTTAAGTAACAAATATTAATGATATCGTTTATTTTTATTAAACAATAAATAGAGTACTTTTTAAAAAAAAAAACATACATTTCTATGAAGACGAAATAAGTTGTTATTTATACGTATGCGTACGAGTGTGCCTACATTATAGCATGCGAATTATTGAAACAAACTCATAATGACAACTTTAACGATCCCGTTGGCGCTGTCGACGAGTGTCTGCCCTCTGCGCTGTGGGTCCTGGGTCAATTCCCGGAAGCACAATTTTTCTTTCCATGGACATTTGTGCTTCTAGTTCTGAGTGTGATTGTGTGTGTAATATATATGTAAATGTTTCCGTCACCCAAGTTTTTAAAATTTGTGTGGGGCTGTGAGTTTGAATGCATTTAGTTTGTTTTGATGTAAAATTTGATTGGTCATATGTCGATTGCAAAAAAAAAAAAACTCAATAAGCATTACTAGCAAAACATAAATTGCTGAGTAACGAAACGGCACTTACTAGTGTGAGAGTTAGTATCGTCGTCCGTCCATTTGTTTCCCTCTGCTGTGAATCGAGGCCTACTCTCACACAGAGAGCGTCGATTCAAATTCTAAATAGTTTAAAGTTTATTCACGCCTCAGAGATATACAAAAGTTTCGTCAGATTCACAAATTTACAGCCATCTCGCGAAGGAATTGGCAGGAAAGTAGCTCGTTATATTCCATTATGTATTTTATTTCAATTAAAACTTGCATCACTAATACCTACATAACCTAATACATGTATCTATCGCCCCATTAATAAAAATATATCATAATATACATATAACATAATTGAGTCTTAACCCAATTTATTTATATTTCATAGAAAGAGTTTATGGAGTTTACCTCTGTGCAACTTTGTCTCATCATTAATATAATAATAGATTTTATAACAAGCTTTTTTATGAACACATATTTTAATTGAACTTTCTTGGTGGTAATTCAGTTACATACAGTCTTAGGTATTTTGTTCAAAATCGTTTATTCACATGGCCCCAAATTGGCACTCATGAAAGTTAATGACTCTACAGCGAAGTTCGAAAAATTACAGCCATCTCGAGAAGAACTGTTATAAAAACTAACCCCCGTTTGCCATAAAAGTCTTATTTGTTTCATCGCTATATTATGCTTATCTAGTATACTAATACTATGTACTGTCCTGACACTAGGTTTGCTCAGTAGTCCATATGACAAGCAAGCAATGCATATTTACATAAGTATAGTAATTCACAATAAACAAACCATATATTTTTTTAATCAAATTAAAAAGATATATGATTTGTTTATTGTGATTACATACTAATTACTTACATAATATGTATCCTAATTAGATACGTTTTAAATTGTATTGCATGCCGAAAGGCCGGATACGGCGACCCATCGTTTTTTTCACTTTTGTCATCACCTGTTTACACCTGTATTCGCAATCAATAAATGAATTTGAATTTTAATGAATGAATGATTTCAGCCACCATTACCTGTCACACCATGGACTGAACTCAAAGATTGCACGCAAGATGCACCTCTTCCTCTGCAGTATTACTTCAAGTTGGAGGTCTTCGGCTTTGAAGACTGTTTATACATGGAGGTATCTACACCAAGTATAAAACCCAAGAAGGCCTTACCTGTTATGTTCTGGATTGGAGTTTATGGTTCTTTTTTCATCATGGATCATTTATACGACCCAAGCTTAATCAACGCTCAAGACGTTGTTTTCGTACGCTGTGGCTTTCGTTTAGGTCCGTTCGGTTTCCTGTCCATAAATGACTTAGCAGCTCCTGGTAACTGTGGATTAAAAGACTTAACTATGGCCTTAATATGGGTTCAAAGGAATATAAGTGCCTTTGGAGGAGATCCCGCCAATGTAACGATATTTGGCAGTAGCACAGGTGGTGCGATTGTGCACTTGATGATGCTGTCACCGATGACTACAGGTCTCTTCCATAAAGCTATCATGCAAAGTGCGAGCGCTCTTAACAGCTGGTCTTTAATGAAAAATCCTTTACAGCCCGTACTGGAACTAGCAAAAATCTTAGGAATAGAAAAAACTTGCAGTACGGAGATTGTCGAAGCGTTACGAACTTTGCCAGCTGACAATATAATGACAGCTTTCGTAGAAATGATGAAAAATGTAAACACTTACAATCATGATTATTATGCTTGTATATTTATGCCGTGCATTGAAGAGGAATTCGAAGGCCAGTCAGCGTTTCTAACCAGATGGCCCATCAAGATTTTGAAATCTGGTAACTTCAATAAAGTACCATTATTAATCGGTAGCAATAACGTCGAAGCGGCATTGTTTGAATATATATATGATGATTTTTATAAAGATTTCGAAAAATATAACAAGAATTTGGATTTACTTGTACCAAAAGCCCTGTTTGGAGATACAATACAAACTAAAAATATTGGTGAGCAACTTTTGAAATTTTACTTTGGCAGTGAGGAGCAACTAACGGAGGATACGAAATCACAATACTTGGAACTGCTCACAGATTATTACTTCCTGTATTATGTGAACAAAACAGTGAGGATACATAGTGAGTTTGCACCAGAATTTCCGGTATATTACTACATTCTCAACTTTACTGGGAAGTGGTTTTTGTCCGAATTTTACGAATGGTTCAATAGTACGGGCCACAATGCTGAAATACCATTCATATTTGGTCTTAAGTTACCAAATGCTTCCGGGAGTCGAGATTCACTCAAAACGCGAGAAAGAGTTGTCAAAATGTGGACCAATTTTGCTAAATATGGGTAAGTATACGGCACAAGCGCAAATAAGAACAAATACTTAATTTTTGCTTATAATCATAAATATAATAATTAAATTACCACATAATCATTAAAATTTAATCTTAAAAATACGGTGTGACGTAAAGACACACGATAGGAGTGAAAGTTTTGTATTACAGGGAAACATTTTAATTATTCACAGTGTTTACCCCATCAGCTTACGTCACACAAAAAGGGAAATTTAAAATAGTAAAATGCACGCTATTGGTTAAACTGATTCGTGACATCAGTTTACGCATTTTTATGTCAAAAATTGGTCAACTTTCCTTTAAATCAGCAATTGCGTCGTACCTTGACGTCACATAAAGAACTTCAAAATGGTCGCAAATTCCCGAACCTGATTGTATTTTCAAATATTTATTTTGATATGGAAAATACTGTTTTGACGTAAAAAAAAATTCCTCACAATGTAACACGTAAACGGTCGAACAAAACATTAAAAAAATATTCATATTCCCTATCTACGTAATCTAATCTAATACCTTTAAACGAGTAATTGTTGTATATAAGTATATATAATCTGAATCTCGGAAACGGCTCCAACGATTTTCATGAAATTTAGTATGGGGCGATAAATCGATCTAGTTAGGTTTCATTTTTAGAAAACGTCTTTTTATCCGAGCAAAGCTCGGTCATCCAGGTACAACGTTCAAACGAACAATTCTTGTATATATATACCTAAACTGAATCTCGGAGACGGCTCCAACGATTTTCATGAAATTTAATATGCAGGGGGTTTCGGGGCGATAAATCGATCTAGCCAGGTTTTATTTTTAGAAAACTTCATTTACCAAAAAACCGAGCAAAGCTCGGTTTTTCAAATACTTTTTGTTAAACCTCGACAAAACCCTAAACTCATTTTAACTATAACATATTTACGTTTCAGGAACCCTACACCGGATGACCACGATCCTTTGTTGAATATCAAATGGGACCCGGTTGAAAGTAAGCAAAAGCTGAACTACCTCAGCATTGGTTCAGAGTTAACGAAAGGAAGAAACCCATTCTGGCAGCGGATGGCGTTTTGGGACGACCTTCACAAAGAACACATTTTCTTGAGAGCATTCATATATTTCAATGATTTAGGTATTCAGTGGTAAAGGGCCCGCATATTTAACTGTGTGCTTTTTTCTGCGTACGCATGTATGAATGATGAATTTACCTAGCAGAATTGTAGTACCGATACAGTTCGTATGTGCTTATGTTTTATATATATAAAAAAATAATTCATCGAGGACTTATTTATATGCATAGGCTTTAAGTATCTATGAAGTAAACAAGCACTTATTTTACGTTGAAAAATAAAATAAAAATGCTTATATATGAAAGACGTCATCTATACAATGTGTAACAGAAAGGTGTAGTAATACTCAAATCACACATCTAGCTAAATGTATGGAGTCTAACAGGAACTTCTGCATTCGCGGCAGCACCAATAATATTGAGTTATGATGAATTAAAGTTTCTAAAATATTATGTCACTTGCAACCCTATTTTATTTTTATTTTTTTATTCAATATTGACAAGCGTTTGACCACCATCTCACCTGATGGTAAGCGATGATGTAGTCAAAATATTAAAATATTTCATAAGCTACCGTTCTATACCACATAGTCTTTGGACCTAGACGTCTGACAGTGGTGGCCATAACAAAGGTCAAGGTCACGCGTCATAAATGTAACCGTAGGGTTGTCAAAAATATTGGAAAATGTATTTTTTAATTTTTGTATGGAAAAATATATCTTCGATTTCGACTTTCGTTCTCTAGCAGAAAATGCCTGGCACGATACACATACACACCACTAAATATTACTACACCTTTTTGTCACAGATTGTATATTTAAAAAATGAATTCCTTGGTGATCGCATCACGGATGGAACAATTGTTCCATCCGTTCACGTAAACGAATTTTCGTTAATTCTTTTTTTGTTGTGTTAATTACTGTCTGAAGGTTCTTATGAAAGAAAATTGTATCCCGGAATTCCCGCGGGTCCGGGACTTACGTGAGTAAAACCGCGGGGCGCAGCTAGTAAACAATAACAATGATCTAATCAGTCAATATAGCGCGGCGACAGCGGCCCACATTAGCCTCAAGGCCCGTGTCGCAGATCTGAATATAAAGAGATTTTGAAATAAAAAGTATACTTACGCAACCTAGTTTATTTCGATTACAGCCTTTGATATACAAATGAGCATCCAATACACTAGCTGAATGCGATAGAGATATGTCGAAAAGATATATCAAAAATACAAACAAACATATTTGCCATCACATTTAAATTAAAAACGCAAGCAAAGTTAAAAAATACCGACTTCACCGCTTATGTTTTGATTTTGGCTTAATCGATTTCGATAAAATGTAGGTATATGGGACCACCTCTGAAGTATAATGTACCAAACAAAAAAACATCGAAATCAATTTATAATTGGCGGAATTATTGCGTAACATACATACAAAAAAAAACATACAGTCTAATTGAGAACCTCGTTTTTTGAAGTCTGTTGAAAAGTACTAGTAAAAAGTAATACTATACCTAGAATTTGAACCGCATAGAATAGAAAATCACCACCATTTCAGAAGCTAGTTAATAATCCCGGCTTAAGAACAATGGAAAGTAAGGTTGAATAACAGTGAAATTTAATTTTAAATGGAATAAAATTAAAATTACATGCCAGAAAACTCTTCTGCGAAGACTAGGTGGCAGCAATTCCGGTACAATGTTGAAAGTAGTCCAAGAGAAAAGCATGAGCGGGGGTGACAATAAATCATTAGCATAGAGAAAAAAATCATATGTACCTACTCGAAAACAGCGTTAATTGATAATATAAAGTAATTTTAATTTAATAATAATCGAGCGATATTTGCTGCCTTTCTAATAATTTGTATGACTTAAGCAGTACACAATGACTCCTATTACCTTATATTATGTAGTACGGGCGGTTTTAAAAATTAAAGAAACTCTTGAAAAATTATATATATTTTTGCTCAATTAAAATAAAAACCGCTCGCAACAAAGTCACGTAATACCTCGCGACAATATTTTGAAAACATTTCAATAATATACGATTTTGTACCCAAATCTATGAACAAGATTGTTGCATATGGTGGTTTTTTATTTTACCTTTTTCGTAGCGAGTACCGGATCAAATGAGTTAAAATAAAATAAGCCAAGTGCGGTTCGAACACGCACAACAAGGGTTCCTACCACGTACAACGGGGCTGGTTATGATTTTTTATCATACTTTAGATTTGATACTATAAATACTCCAATTCTGAAGCTAATAAGTATTACCATTTTTCATCAGCCAAGTGCGGTTCAAAAACGCACACCAAGGGAATCACCAGTAAGTCTGAAGCTAATATGTATTATTATTGAAAAAATAGGAAAAACAAAACGCTTTGAAAATACTGTTTTTTTTATATAGGAACTGGGAACTCGCGCTTAAAATGTTACTAATGTTATTTACATAATATATGCTACGCAGCTATAATAATAGGACCCATTAGGAACTGTAGGGTTCGGTACACTTAAAACTGTGTAAGATACTTTTCCACACACTGCTAGGCGCCAGCCGTCTCTGTCTTATACCATCAGCGGAGATGTCGTCGGCGGCACATCTGCGACGCCGCCGTTCATTTGAAGCTAGAGCGACTACGAAATACTCCACCGGAGCGCAGCTGTCGGACGAATTTGTAATTGGCAAAATGTTGGCAAACCCTATAAATATTTTCTCGTGGTGCCATACCGCCTTGACAATGCTCATTGTAACATCACTAATTTTCGAATCTCTGCAAAGTTAGTTTCTCCTTATTTCTTTGATTGATACGATCTTTTATTTTTGCTTGAAATGCTACGACTACATAGAGCATGTTATGTGATGACCAGGGGCCTTATCACAATATCTTACGGTCAAAATTGTATATTTTGTTCAACATTACTATGTCAAATTTGTAGTATTAAATGCCAAAGTATTATTAATGTAAGATGAGCAAGAAACGAATAGTCTCACCGGTATTGGTGCTGAAGCAATCCGTAGGTGTCTGGTATCTCAATACACAGGAATCGTCCCTATGCGAAATCGGGGCGGGTCGCTAGTAGAAATTAATATAAATAATTGTGCCTAAGCCAAATGAGAAATAGTAAATAGTTTTTATATCAGCTAGTGTTTGACCATTATCTGATGGTAAGTATGATGTGGTTCAGGTTAATTAACCAGCCTAGAATTATAGGAGGCTGTGCTGCTACGACGCGACTCGACTGCATTAGTATATGACAACACCAACTGCTGATTTAATGAAAGTTTGTGTATAAAATTATAAATCGGAACGCACATTTGTGTATTAATTCCTGGAACTGACTCCTGGACTCCCAGATAAATTTATATATTTAAAACAATGTTGCCAGAGTCTCTCTTAAAATGTATTTAGAAGGCGCAAAGTAAAAGTAAATGGTCCGAGGAAACTTGGACGAAAGAAGATTTCAGAAGGGTTGCTAAATAAAAATATGCAAAAATTTCGCACAAGTTTGAGATTGATGATTAACGTTTTGGTTCTTTTAAGTAACCCAAGTATTTTATACAGAAAGAACTGCGTGATCAAAAATTTGTTGCCAATATTAAGGGAAACGCTCTTTGAGAGGTAAACTTTTCCATGATAGCTGGAAACTTAACACCACGCCTTCGCAAGCCTAGAAAGATCAACTACAAACAAAGTTTCAAAAAAAGTTTTGGCTGCTTATATAATACGGTCAAGAAATATCTGAGTATACCACAAACAAATTAACCGTTGACTGCTATCACAAAAGAAAACTAACCTAAGTCTCTATTTAAAAAGTACATATATGTTTATTCCAGGATCTGAACTATCTTCATACAAAATTTGAACAGTTTAAATTATCTACCCATTCTATAACGCTATTAATTATTATCTGGTGTCTATTGTTCGGTCATGAAAATGAAGAATTCAATATAGAGGAACGGTTGACCCTCGTGCATTCCGGGCCCTTCCCGTAATAAGGTCTCAAATGCCAATCATATTCCAAATATAGCGGATCGTTTAATTATCGAAGAAATAAACTAAATCGCGACCTTCTTAGGATTCTTAGAAGTATTGCAATACATGGAGGTAACCCTAAGAGGGTCGATTTATCAATCTTCAGATAAACAGACAGATAACAGCATTTAAAAAAATGTCGTAAAAAAATCTTTTTTTCAATAGCCAGACAGACTTTGTTTGACCATTAAGTCGATTTCTAGACATATTACTTTATCTGTTCCTTTGACGCTCAAACAAGCCGATATAACATATCATAAACGCTTCCACACTCACAAACCCACACTTCAATGACTTGTGACGTGGTTGCTGGCAGCATTCACATCACACACACAATAAAACCCAGACCTTGAAACACAAATCTCCCTTGGAAAGAAAACTTGTGTTTCCAGATCACACGAAATACCCGTTGCTTAAAATGCAATCATCTATACTGAAAATTCAATATTCAATAGATTCAATAGATTTCGAAGTCTTCTTCTTTATATTTTGGCTTTTTATCGTTGGGTGATTTCGAAGTCACGTTGTTGACACGCATGTCATGCAACCATCGAGATAGGAAACAAACCTACGGTCATGCAACATGTCAGGCAATCCACGCATCTAAACCTGCGTCAAATGCAACATGTCAGGCAATCCACGCGTCCAAACCAGCGTCAAATGTCAAATGCAACATGTCAGGCAATCCTGGCGTCTAAACCAGCGTCAAATGTCAAATGCAACATGACTGGCAATCCACGCGTCTAAACCAGTGTCAAATGTCAAATGCAACATGTCAGGCAATCCACGCGTCTAAACCAGTGTCAAATGCAACATGTCAGGCAATCCACGCGTCTCAACCAGTGTCCAATATCAAATAGGGTGAAAATCATCTCTTGCTCTCTCTAACACCTGTTACTTCATGTAAATGCATCTCATTAGTGTGAAGATAGTCACAATAATTGAAACGCAAGCAAAGCTTAAAAAAAACTACTTTATCGCTTATATTTCGGTTTTAGCTTGACTGATTTCGATAAAATTTATATGGCCACCTCTGAAGTGTACCACTACCATACAAAACAAAAACATCAATATCGATTCATAATCGATGGAGATATCGCGTAACATACATAAAAAAAATAAAGTCGGTCGAAAACTACAGATCACTATCTGAAGTATCTGATCGATAACAGAGGTTTGAAAACTTTGAAAAGTTTATTCGGTACTAAATTGGACAGATAAATTTATTGGTTTGATAACTAATTGTCGTTAAAGTTTTTCCAAATTTGTCCAAAATACAACAAGTGATATAACATACTAAGAGGCGGTAGACGCGAGTGATACATATCAAGACAATGTGAGGATCTTTTTTAATTAAGGACAGGCAATTATCCCGCATATAATGTAGCATATTATAAAGATGCATAATGCATATCTTAAGTGCTGGCTGTCACGCAAGGCATTTTTTTTATTATTCATAGGCAAGCATTTCACCACCATCTCACCTGATGGGAAGCGATGATGCGGCCGCAGATGCAGAATGCCACAGCATTACCCAACTAGTCACAACTAGTCTCATTATAATTGTATTTGTGTGTGCAATTAATGTGTAATGTAAGTGTGTAACTATATTTGTTTTCTCTTCACGCTGTAACGGCAGAACGGATATTATTTAAGTACCCTAAAATTCTATTTCAAGTCCAATAATTATTATATTATCATTCTTTATTACTATATTATTATTAATTACTACCTAAGATTAAAATTCATTTGTATGGTAAAATATATTACTCATATTAAGTAACGTCACGAATTCGTTCGAAGACACGATGATAAATTCGTAAGCAGAACCAATAAACATGCCTGTATTCGTCCTTTATTTCGTTTTGCACCCCAACGTCGATGTTAAAATTCAATAAGAGAGTCGGAAGTAGGACGAAATATTCATTATCGAAGCTCCGCCTGACGAATTTGTTATCAGATAGCTAATATTCCAATTGAGGGGTAGATGTTTTCACCCTACGATAGGTGCGTGGGCCAAATAACCATTGGAGTGACAATATTGAGGACAATAAATAACTTCTTTAGGCAGAGTATTAAATAAAATTACATATTTGAAATAGGTAGGTGGGTAACAGTTTATAATTGTATCTGTCTATCCTCAGGTTGATATATTTGCGGATAAACGGCAAATGTTAGAACGTGTTTGCCTAGACTACTGTGAAAAGGCTACACTCTGACTGCACACATTGACGAGTGAGATATTCTTTTTGTGGTTAAAATTGTATATCATTTAGTTTTCTTTTTATTGATTATTTTATACTTCATGTATTTTAAATTGTTAAACGTTAAATGTTGTAGGTATAAAGATCTCACTATGTTAAGTTTTCTGTTACTACTTAATAATATTTACGCTTATAATAATATTTTTACACGATGTCTTGGATGTATGTAATGTTGTGTAATTTAATTGAATAAATTGAATTTGAAAAAAAAAATTGATAAATTATGTTCTCGAATGTTTTACTGTTCGAACTTTAAAATGTTAGTTAGTTTCCCCTAACATCTAAATAAATGGGGCGTAGTTTCAGCTGACCGCACTCTCAACTGGACACGGTAAATTAAATTTTACAAATACCTGGGTAAAATCCTTGCGGTCACAATTTAACTAAGTCACACGCGTGGAAATTAATATAAAATACTGAGGTCTACAGTCACATGAATCTGTTATATAAGTCCAAATTAAAGTCTTCTTTTTAAAAAGTCAATTTATGCCGGATATTTATAGTATTTTGACACGCGTAAGTAGGTACTTGTAGGATACTTCCAGTAAACCCAGTTACATGAAATTTGTCAAGAAACAAGGTCTCACAATAGAAGTAACGAAATAACCCGATAAAATTGTTACCTAGTTAAAAGTGGAAAAAAAAACGTCAAAAACCTTTGAATACGACTCCCTTGATGGACGAATTATTGAAATACAATATATGGAACCATAGGTGCGCGACTCAGATTTTTGCCGCTATTATTTACTATATCTGGTAGATCTATCAAGACGTATTGATACAATAATTATCGCAGAACACAACCGGGCAAAGATACAAGCGAAGAGTGATCTGCCCCAAATCAAAGAACCCAAGTGCGATTGGCAGCTGGCGCGCTAGTCTAACAGAACAAGTCACAGAGCAAGCAATTACTACATTGGACTAACTAATTATATCGGAATATCTCTAATTAGTGTCACAGTGCCTGTCAAGCCAAAACGACCCTATAGAGGCGAATGCTTCAAGATCCATATAAAAAGATACAAATATCAGGTTAATCAAACTAATCTAACTAATGCCACGTTATCTAAGGACTTCTTTAACATTTCGTCACGAAATTACATAATTACATTTCATAAAAGCAGATTAGATAATGAGTGACTGCTTAAGACGTGAAACTCGAATATACGTCGTCTGCGTAACTCGTATTCGTCGGCAAACAGTTAACGAATACTTCAATTCGAAAATATCAAAAAACCATTGTAGTAGAATTAGATAAGATAAAATATCGCTTGAGGCGGGAATTGAACCCGCGACCATAGGGTGTCATGCTCTATTTATCTAACCGCTGAGCTACTCAAGCCCTACCTAAATTGACGAAATTATCCTTTCCTTATTATTAACGTCTTTATGAGGACGTGTAGTTAATAGATCGGAAATAGACAACAGTATTGGAACACGCCTTTGTCTGACGGCCCAGTTAGCGCGGTGAGCAAGTCTCTGCCCTCCGTGGTCCTGGGTTTGATTCCCAACAGGAGCACAATTTTCCTTCCCAATGGAGATTTGTGCTTCTGGTTCTGGGTGTGATTGTGTGTGTTATATGTTATAGGTATTATCGTTTTTGTTTTATGTATTTAGATTTATTATTGGATAAATATTTTTTTAATAAGTTTACTCACATTTACATATCACCCGCAGGTTTGCCTGAAAATCAGCGTCGAGTTTTGTGCTTGACTTTTGTGCTGAGGCAAACCCATTTCGGCATGCATAATATATGTATAATATATAAATATAATATCATTAATTATTAGTTCATAAGTGTTTCACTGTTATTGTTATTTGTAATATTATTATTTTTTGCTACGTGTCGAAATAAATTATTTTTCTTTCTTTCTTTCTTTCATATGTAAATATTTCCGTCACCCACGATACAAGTCTTTGAACTAAGTGTGGGGTTGTAAGTGTGAATGCGTTTGTTTATTATTAACGTCTTTATGAGGACGCGTAGTTAATAGATCGGAAATAGACAACAGCAATGAAACACGCCTCAGTAATATATAAGAGTGTATAGAGGGTGAGGACGGGAATGCCGGATGCGGTTTGGAGGAATTAATTATTATCGGGCCAATGTTCCAATCGAAAGCCTGAGGGGCTGCGAGCGCCGCAGTAAGACCGCGCTGCGGCGGAAATTTATTTCAAATGTCATTTCAAAATGCAAACCTCTCGAACCGCTCTACAGCTCCGAGAAAAATGATAATTTCCTCAACCGCCCCCCTCGCACGCCCTCTTACCTTTTATAACGCTGGCTATGATGGAGATGACAAGTATAAATGTATTTACGATTATGCTATTATAGTCAAACCACATCACATCACACATCATATTATGCAATCATCTATAAAGTTTTTGTTTAAGCTACATCAACAATAACAAACTCTATCAAACTCGCAGCCCCGCACAAGTTCGAATACATGTGCCGTAGGTGCCGGAAACATTCACATCACAACCACTACCAAGTCAAGGGAAGGAATAAGTCGTCAAGACACGGTAGCTTACCGCTTTTAGTTTGATGACCTGGCACGGATCTAATAATATTCACACTATCACACTAATATTATAAATCTGAAAGTTTGTGTAATTATATTTGTTTCCTCTTCACGCTGTGACGGCTTCATGGGTTAGGATGAAATATGTAATGTACATAGCTTATAGCTAGGATTATTACATAGGCTACTTTTTAACGTGATAAACGCGGCGAAGTCGCGGGGCATGGCTAGTGTACTATAATTCAATAAACAATTTTCATTTCATTATGTGATACCAAGATACCATTGAGGGCTAATTAACACTTTGCGAAGTAGCAATTGCTGGTGATTAGTTAGCATGATTTTATGGTGTGTTAAGTGTATGTGTAGACAAAACCTTCACTACGTTATTATTGTTATTGTGAATACCTAGTACACTTTGGTAACACAAAGTCAATTTTTAATGTAATAATTAAAATATTTTATATATCATACTTATTGACTCTATTAAACATATTTTAAAATATAATTTACAATTCTAGTAACAACCAACTGCCAGACATCAACTGGAAGCGCTTTCTAGTGATTAATTGTATCCATACTAAAATGAAACTATAGGCACACATGTTTTGGAATATAGTATAGTTCAGTACCTACCTACTATTAATTTTTAAAATGTTGTGTTTGCGAATAAATAAATATATAATAATATATATACTCTGTTTTGTTTGCGAATAAATAAATAAATTCGTCAAAGTATGCCACAGTCTCAGAATACAGAAAGGCCACAGTATATTCTCCTATTGATCACGGTACTACAAGAAGTAGGTATGAAATAGACACAGTGATTTCGGAATGAGAACGTTCAACATCTAAGTAATCATAACATTCATGTAATGACTAATAAGGGGTGTTGTTATGATTACTTAGATGTTCAAAACTCTGAATAATGGTCTGAATAATTATGTTTAAGTTTTTAGTACTTCTAGTAGTAGATCCCGTGGGCCTAGGATATCGCAAAATTCCATTTAAACAACGTGAAATACGGGAAGCTGACGGAAAAGCAGTCTCATCGAATATATTTAATCAAAATATATTTCTTTCGATTTAGAAAAATAATATTTTGATTATTGTACGACTGCTAAAATTCATCGGTAGTTAGTTATATAATACCATTTTCTGGTATAAAAAGGTTACTCTCTTGAGTCAAAAAAATGTTTATAAAAGGATTTTTGATATACAATACCTATGTATTGCTTATATAGGTTTTTCTAAAACCATAGACGTATGACATATTCCCTAATATATGGTGATACAAAATCAGCATTTATGAAATTAAGATTTCGAATTCATAGTTGTCATAATAACATAAACAAACATATTATGTATCACAAAACATCCGCAACATATGTAAGGTAAAAGTCAGCCGCAAAATTTTTGACCAAACTATGAATTTTACTAAGAGTTAAATAAATTGAATTGAATAGAAAACTAGTAGTAAATATTGAAACTGTATTTTTAATCTCGAAAGAACAGTAAAAAAATTATAGTGACTGATATGGAACCTCTCATAAATCCATTTTAATAATATTCGAACAGTCACAACAATGTTCATGGAACAAAACATAGCTTGCGTGATTTATATATTTTTAATAATAACTTTAATTCTTCAAGTTCAGGGCCAGAATGAGTACGTAAACTTAATCTAAATATATAAATTATTAGTAGTTTTATAATATATATAAATATAGAAATTATTAGTAGAGATGGGCCGGTTCTACCGACGTCGGCATTTTAATCGACATTTGTACACTGCTAAATATTGATTTAAAATGATTACATGCGACGCTAATAAAGTTTAAATTAAATAAATACAACCAAAAGTGTTTTAACAAAAGTAGAATATCAATCATGTTGATGTGAAGAACTTAGATAAATGTTTGTAAGCTTTAGTTTTTAAATCAAACTGCCAAACCATATTAACCATAGGAAAGACTAACGATAATCAAAGTCAATTAGGGATTTTTATTGCATTCCATGATTCCATTTTTTCAGCCACATTGAATCTTAAGGCTTTCATATAAACAATACTTTTTAAAGATACGTGCGAGTGGATCAAAACCGTCTGCAATATTTGGCTCTTCAATTTGCAGCTGTTCTGCAGTCGACAAATGCACATAACAACACAAAACGCCCTCTGTGGCATTATACGTTAAGTCGGACCTCGTCATTGCTGCTACTCATACGACCAACGCTCTTAGAGCTTTTATAAAAGCAAGAGAACTTCTCAAAAGTAAACACATAAATCTAACTATGCGAAAGGCTAATAATTATAAACAAATAACACGCACTGATACTGACCTATTATTTATAAATGAATTTATTAAATCTATTTATAATGCTCCATTGATATTCAGCCGATAGTGATAGTGTCGGTACGTTATTGGAACAAACTGTCGGTCGACACTGAATGTCGACATAATTTATAGTTCGGCCCATCTCTATTCACTTTAAACGATGCCGATGTATCGAATTCTGTGTTAGTTAATTTATATTTATTAATTGTATCGATCATAGAAAAGAATATACTCTACCCGAGGTATCGACTATCGACCATCCTTTCGAACTTCTGTTTACCTACTTCTAACTGGTTCAAGTTGTATTGATCTCAAAGTAATTACATTATGATGTACCAATAAACCTACTAATATTATAAATCCGAAAGTGTGTGTGAAAGTGTGAAAGTATGTTTGTTCCCTCTTCACGCTTTTACGGCTGAACGGATCTGAATGAAATTTAGAATGTACATAGATTATACCTAGAATTAACACATAGGCTACTTTTTACTTGATAATAGCGGGCGCAGCCTCAGGGCATGGCTAGTATTTTTTATAATTTTTTTTTAATGCTAAATAGGCAAGCATTTGACCAATATCTCACCTGGTGGAAAATGACTTTTTTTCACTCTTGATTTGAAGACTCCCAGATTATACCCCTCGTAAGTGCACCTTAGTATGTGGTATTGGGATGTTACGATGACGGGGAAGAGGAAGAGGGAAACGACTTCGAAAAGTCGCGCTAGCAGTCACTATCTTGTGCCGGTAAACTCGGAACTAAGCTGGGCCTTCGTGCTAATGGAGGGATGACCTTGATCTCCAAGGGCACCCAGACGTGTGCGGCAGTGCAAGGCGGTGGAAGAGACTACTGACTCTCAACCAGTGACCCCACTACAGAGAAGGAAAGAGGCCTGATTGAACTTTGCTTAACCTTGTCAATCAATGATTCTAGTATCAACCAGACCGACCGCGGTTACATGTGATCCTAAATCCTCTTAAGCGTAGAGGGAAAATCGATCATAAGTCCAGTCGCAGCTAGCAACGTTGGAGTATTGTCCTCGAGACGAATGAGAGAGGAGCGATATGCAGCGAAAATGTATGCGGATGTGTAAAGAGAATTTTTTTTTAAATATGGTATTGCATCAATATGAGCATGTTTTGAAATAAATGTACCTAAACAAAAGAGATAGATATGAATGTGATGGATATAAAAGTAGAAGGTCATAGAAATGAAGAATGAACTGTGTATAAACGACGTCAGTACGAATGGATTGTGTATAAACCGCGTCAATACGAATGGACTGTGTATAAAACCCGTCAATAAAGAAAGGGGACGAGGATTGACCACAGATGACATGGTGTTTCACTTCCACAGGTGCGTTTATCTCTTGTGTGAGTGAGATGCAATTTCTACTGTCGTCAATCATAGTCTCATTCTTTATCGCCGCGTTTTCGTTCATTTATAGAACAGCAAAAGAATAAAACGCCGTCATCTGTGTTTCCCAAAAGGTACAATAAGGGTGTGTTCAAAAGTAAAGTGAATAGGTATTTACTAAGCAAGCGTGCTCCACCTTAGACTACATCGTCACTTTCCATCAGGTGTGATTTAGTCAGACGTTTATTTAGTCTGTAATAAAATAAATGACATGAATATAACAATTGAGAGTGGAGGTGATAGCTAAAGAAGAGTGGAAGATGAAAACACCGTGTACCTATCCCACATAAAGGCAATGGCAGACAGAACTTATAACTTATGATGCTGTACAATCTATTTCATTATATAATATTGTTTTTGTACAGAAAATTAGCAGAAGCAATTCAGAAGGCGATGATATCTTACACAGCATATATCGGAATATTTAATCAATGTTATGAATTTAAAATTCCCAGCCAAAAGTAAGTATTTTGATGTAATTGTATTAATGCACAAGCTGTGCGGCTTTGTCAGTGTTAAAATTATTGCAACTGGTACAGCAGGGGGTAGTTTTTTTATGAGAAATAGGCAACACTATCTCACTCTATAGTCAAAATTAAAGATCACGGCGAATTAAGACGAACACGACTAGAGTCTAGTTGTACCTATTTGTAACAACTCTCCCGGTGTCTGAGGCTAGCTTTTTAAATGACTTCAAAAAAGGAGAAGGTTCTCAAATTGATGATATGTTTTTTTTTTATGTATGTTACCTCATAACGTCTTTCTGGGTGAACTGATTTTGATGTTTTTATTTTGTTTGAAAGCTGGTACTTCCCTGTGGTCCCATTCAAATTTGATCAAGATCTGACCAGTATTTTTTCGAAGTAAGCGATTTGTCGAAGTAATGAACTGTCGAAATTTAGTATGACACCCCAGATTTTGAGTTTTCCTCAATAATGCGTATAATCTGATCAAGGATTCTGAAAATAAAGCGGTGAAGTCGGTTCTTTTTAAGCTTTAAATTATTAGGTATGAAAATAAAATTTAACAAATACTCCCAAGATAAAGGTTTCAAATGAAAGAGCTTTTGCAATACCTACAATTTCAAAAACATACCTACAACATATTATGTAGTGACATATTATGTGGTAAAGTATAAATAAAAAAAAATTTAAATCATAGGGCGCCATTTTGTAATAGTATAGACGGGTCTTAAACTTTTATTTTTCTTTTAATATTGGCTTCGCAATCTTGTGCATTAAGCCAGTGTCAAGTAGTAATATATTTCAAGTGTATTTCATATTAAAAGTCCTAGTCACAGTCAAAGTCAAGTAAAACAGTCAAGGTCCAGTCATAGTCAAGTCATGACCTAGTAAGTCGTATAAACTTCACTAGAACTTCTATTGGAGTTTTGGAGCGAAGGTGAAAATCTTGTTCTTCAACTTTGTATGATTTGTCTACACTTATGCACGTTCACTTAGCATTAACAGTCAATGATCCACCATTATTACACATTAACACTCGAAGTATCACAGGTTTTAGTAAATTATACAAAATCAACAACGCTATTTTTTCACTTTCGCGGGAAAAAAATCGTCTTAAGATTTAATTTTGTTCCAGATTTAAAAGCGAGAACTTAAAGAGCTATGTCAACCTTCGTGGAAGAACTACAGTAGGCATTGCCCGCAGGATAACCGACAATAGGAAATTTTTCGCAAACCTTATTACCACAAGAATCTTCAAAGATACCCTGGAAAGAGACCTTGAAGAAATTAAAAAGAGTCTAATCAAGCAAATGAAGTACTGCGACGCAGTAACATTTAAACAAAAGCTTTTAGTTGATTTTTATGACAGAGATCTTGAATCATAATAAATGTTATAATTAAATAAGTACTCGTACAAGTTATTTTGACCTTACAATAAAGGCGGCAAAAAACTTAACCACGTCAACGCAACGCAACGTCAACGGCAACGTCACTTTCCATCAGAGGAGATTATGATCAAATGCTTGCCAGCATAAAAAATCTCCCAAATGGCTTGCTTCGCAAAACCTCATAGTTGCTAAATACTAGTCCAGCCTGCCATTCTTCTGACTGATATATTTGTCGACACTACAAAAGCGAAATAACTATTAGGTCCAACTCTACAGATTCTTACCTCTTTACCTACACAAAAACATTATATTGTGAAAGCATTATATACAAAAATATTGTGTTTTGAGTTTTGCCGCGGAAGTGAAAAAACTGAGTTATTCACACTAGCAAGATTAGGACAAATCAACTGACGTAATGTTGTTCAAAATCGGCCCATTCGTTTCCATGGTATCAAGATCGCCACAAGGAAATAAACATGCATAACTATATATGAGAAAGAACAAGTTTTTGGAATATTCACAAAATTACATTTATTTATTTTTAATTATATAAAAAAATCTAACCACATCCTAATATTTTTTTAGTTTTGAAACCATTTTGTATATAAATGCTGTACTTAGGACTTTTATGAACTAAAGTCAAAATTGACTTTGGTTAAAAAAAAATTTTTTTACTTCTAGAGTACCTCTTACAAAGTGGTCTATTATAATTACAATCTAGCCAAACTATGGTTAATCAGTAATTTAACTTTAACTTAAACTACTACATTGCTATTACTAAGAATATGTCCATTAACACCTTTCTTATTGTCTTGTTGTAAGACACTTTGTTCATGTGTTATTTTGCAGCACTCTCACTATATATTACACTGATATATACTATCATTACACAAGTTCAAATAGTTTAGTTATTTTAAGTCTTCTCACTAAGTCTGTTACGTCAAGGAGCTGGATTGCCTCGATATTAACGTGATGATAAAGTCTATATTGGTGAGCTTCTGCGTATGTATTTATTACTTTTCCAACGATCTCTATCTTAAGGTCCCTATGAAGATTGACATTTCTGACGTACCAGGTTTAAAAAAATGCTAGCATTAACATACATACATACCCTACCTACCTACCTACGTATACCTGGCCCATATGTAGTAATTGGAATTATTGACTCTAGCGATATGATCGCATCTACGCCTATACTAAAAAAAAACTGCTGTTTTTTAAGAACGCCATGGCTATAATACTATTGTTGTATGTGGCTGTCTACATACAATATATTTTATTGCTCGTTTTAAAGGATATAATATCTTGATAACTAAGTGAAGTGAAAGCCATACTACTGCCTATGTTTACAGGTATACATAACTAGGTATACATATATAGGTACATAACTAGGTATGTATGAGCACCGGTGTGAAGTTGGCAGCCAAAATTTATCTGCCTATAATCCGACCAAATTAAGAAGTTTTTTTCAACAGATTGTTTCATGCTCTAGGAAGTTAATTTGAATATTAAAAAGCGCATACATAGTGTATATGAACAAAAATAATCTAAATTATCATTCATTTTATACCATTTCACTTTATAATTTCCAATAGATATCATTTTATAAATTAGCATTTTAAAATATCAAGTCCCCTAAACTGAGACATAAATGGAGCATAAATAAACAGAACAACATCCAAGCTATCATTCAAACAAAACGAGAAAGTGGCTAAAGCACCAATAAACCCTTTAATAGTTATCTGAAAATCGCAACTTTTTTTTCCATCTCTAATTTAGGCATATGCTGCTATGGATCAATCAAATCCCATTGCCTGGGCCATGATTGTAGCTAAAATAGATAGAAAATGGTCTAAGCTTTCAAATGAGTATACTGAAAAAGTGGCCAAAAGCCAAATTAGCTCTCTACTAGTCATCTAAGCACCAAAACTTTTTATTTTATATATATTTACGCTGACGCCATTTTCCACCATCAAATCCCCTAATCTGGGTCATAATTGGCACAAAATAAGAAACACGATTAAAAATACTTTCAAACAAGTATAGTAAGAAGGTCGCAAAAGGTCGGCTTAACTCTCTACTGGTCATCTGAAAAAGTCTTTTTTTATTTATTCCTACGATAATTTAGGCAGATGGTGATTTAAACTATCGTATCCCCTAAGCTGGCCCACGGTTGTAAACAAAATGGATAGAACATGGTCTAAGCTTTCAAATGAGTATACTCACAAAGTGGCTAAAAGCCAACTTAACCCTCTACTGGTCATCTGAAAATGAAAATGTTATTAAATCCACACCAAAATTTAGGCAGATGGTGATTTGAACTATCGTATCCCCTAAGCTGGCCCATGATTGTAACTAAAATGGATAGAACATGGTCTAAGCTTTCGAATGAGTATACTCACAAAGTGGCTAAAAGCCAACTTAACCCTCTACTGGTCATCTGAAAATCTCATTTTTATTTTATTCACACGATAATTTAGGCAGATGGTGATTTAAACTATCGTATCCCCTAAGCTGACCCATGATTGTAACCAAAATGGATAGAACATGGTCTAAGCTTTCAAATGAGCATACTCACAAAGTGGCTAAAAGCCAACTTAACCCTCTACTGGTCATCTGAAAATGACAATTTTATTAAATTCACACGAAAATTTAGGCAGATGGTGATTTAAACTATCGTATCCCCTAAACTGGCCCTTGATTGTAACTAAAATGGATAGAACATGGTCTAACCTTTCAAATGAGTATAGTCACAAAGTGGCTAAAAGCCAACTTAACCCTCTACTGATCATTTGAAAATGTCAATTTTATTAAATTCACACGAAAATTTAGGCAGATGGTGATTTAAACTATCGTATCCCCTAAGCTGGCCCATGATTGTAACCAAAATAGATAGAACATGGTCTAAGCTTTCAAATGAGTATACTCACAAAGTGGCTAAAAGTCAACTTAACCCTCTACTGGTCATCTGAAAAAGTCTTTTTTTATTTATTCCTACGATAATTTAGGCAGATGGTGATTTAAACTATCGTATCCCCTAAGCTGGCCCACGGTTGTAAACAAAATGGATAGAACATGGTCTAAGCTTTCAAATGAGTATACTCACAAAGTGGCTAAAAGCCAACTTAACCCTCTACTGGTCATCTGAAAATGACAATTTTATTAAATTCACACGATTATTTAGGCAGATGGTGATTTAAACTATCGTATGCCCTAAGCTGGCCCTTGATTGTAACTAAAATGGATAGAACATGGTCTAAGCTTTCAAATGAGTATAGTCACAAAGTGGCTAAAAGCAAACTTAACCCTCTACTGGTCATTTGAAAATGTCAATTTTTTTAAATTCACACGAAAATTTAGGCAGATGGTGATTTAAACTATCGTATCCCCTAAGCTGGCCCATGATTGTAACCAAAATAGATAGAACATGGTCTAAGCTTTCAAATGAGTATAGTCACAAAGTGGCTAAAAGCCAACTTAACCCTCTGCTGGTCATCTGAAAATAACATTTTTATTTTATTCACACGATTATTTAGGCAGATGGTGATTTAAACTATCGTATCCCCTAAGCTGGCCTTTGATTGTAACCAAAATGGATAGAACATGGTCTAAGCTTTCAAATGAGTATACTCACAAAGTGGCTAAAAGTCAACTTAACCCTCTACTGGTCATCTGAAAAAGTCTTTTTTTATTTATTCCTACGATAATTTAGGCAGATGGTGATTTAAACTATCGTATCCCCTAAGCTGGCCCACGGTTGTAAACAAAATGGATAGAACATGGTCTAAGCTTTGAAATGAGTATACTCACAAAGTGGCTAAAAGCCAACTTAACCCTCTACTGGTCATCTGAAAATGACAATTTTATTAAATTCACACGATTATTTAGGCAGATGGTGATTTAAACTATCGTATCCCCTAAGCTGGCCCTTGATTGTAACTAAAATGGATAGAACATGGTCTAAGCTTTCAAATGAGTATACTCACAAAGTGGCTAAAAGCCAACTTAACCCTCTACTGGTCATCTGAAAATCACATTTTTATTTTATTCACACAAAAATTTAGGCAGATGGTGATTTAAACTATCGTATCCCCTAAGGTGGCCTTTGATTGTAACCAAAATGGATAGAACATGGTCTAAGCTTTCAAATGAGTATAGTCACAAAGTGGCTAAAAGCCAACTTAACCCTCTACTGGTCATCTGAAAATGTCAATTTTATTAAATTCACACGAAAATTTAGGCAGATGGTGATTTAAACTATCGTATCCCCTAAGCTGGCCCATGATTGTAACCAAAATAGATAGAACATGGTCTAAGCTTTCAAATGAGTATACTCACAAAGTGACTAAAAGCCAACTTAACCCTCTACTGGTCATCTGAAAATGACAATTTTATTAAATTCACACGATTATTTAGGCAGATGGTGATTTAAACTATCGTATCCCCTAAGCTGGCCCTTGATTGTAACTAAAATGGATAGAACATGGTCTAAGCTTTCAAATGAGTATACTCACAAAGTGGCTAAAAGCCAACTTAACCCTCTACTGGTCATCTGAAAATCACATTTTTATTTTATTCACACAAAAATTTAGGCAGATGGTGATTTAAACTATCGTATCCCCTAAGGTGGCCTTTGATTGTAACCAAAATGGATAGAACATGGTCTAAGCTTTCAAATGAGTATAGTCACAAAGTGGCTAAAAGCCAACTTAACCCTCTACTGGACATCTGAAAATGTCAATTTTATTAAATTCACACGAAAATTTAGGCAGATGGTGATTTAAACTATCGTATCCCCTAAGCTGGCCCATGATTGTAACCAAAATAGATAGAACATGGTCTAAGCTTTCAAATGAGTATACTCACAAAGTGACTAAAAGCCAACTTAACCCTCTACTGGTCATCTGAAAATGACAATTTTATTAAATTCACACGATTATTTAGGCAGATGGTGATTTAAACTATCGTATCCCCTAAGCTGGCCCTTGATTGTAACTAAAATGGATAGAACATGGTCTAAGCTTTCAAATGAGTATACTCACAAAGTGGCTAAAAGCCAACTTAACCCTCTACTGGTCATCTGAAAATCACATTTTTATTTTATTTACACGATTATTTAGGCAGATGGTGATTTAAACTATCGTATCCCCTAAGCTGGCCCATAATTGTAACCAAAATAGATAGAACATGGTCTCAGCTTTCAAATGAGTATACTCACAAAATGGCTAAAAGCCAACTTAACCCTCTACTGGTCATCTGAAAATGACAATTTTATTAAATTCACACGATAATTTAGGCAGATGGTGATTTAAACTATCGTATCCCCTAAGCTGGCCCACGATTGTAACCAAAACAGATAAAACATGGTCTAAGCTTTCAAATGAGTATACTCACAAAGTGGCTAAAAGCCAACTTAACCCTCTACTGGTCATCTGAAAATCACATTTTTATTTTATTCACACGATAATTTAGGCAGATGGTGATTTAAACTATCGTATCCCCTAAGCTGGCCCTTGGTTGTAACTAAAATGGATAAAACATGGTCTAAGCTTTCAAATGAGTATAGTCACAAAGTGTCTTAAAGCCAACTTAACCCTCTGCTGGTCATCTGAAAATGACAATTTTACTAAATTCACACGATTATTTAGGCAGATGGTGATTTAAACTATCGTATCCCCTAAGCTGGGCCTTGATTGTAACTAAAATGGATAGAACATGGTCTAAGCTTTCAAATGAGTAACCTCACAAAGTGGCTAAAAGCCAACTTAACCCTCTACTGGTCATCTGAAAATGTCAATTTTATTAAATTCACACGATAATTTAGGCAGATGGTGATTTAAACTATCGTATCCCCTAAGCTGGCCCATGATTGTAACCAAAATAGATAGAACATGGTCTAAGCTTTCAAATGAGTATACTCACAAAGTGGCTAAAAGCCAACTTAACCCTCTACTGGTCATCTGAAAATGACAATTTTATTAAATTCACACGATTATTTAGGCAGATGGTGATTTAAACTATCGTATCCCCTAAGCTGGCCCTTAATTGTAACTAAAATGGATAGAACATGGTCTAAGCTTTCAAATGAGTATACTCACAAAGTGGCTAAAAGCCAACTTAACCCTCTACTGGTCATCTGAAAATCACATTTTTATTTTATTCACACGAAAATTTAGGCAGATGGTGATTTAAACTATCGTATCCCCTAAGCTGGCCCTTGATTGTAACTAAAATGGATAGAACATGGTCTAAGCTTTCAAATGAGTATACTCACAAAGTGGCTAAAAGCCAACTTAACCCTCTACTGGTCATCTGAAAATGACAATTTTATTAAATTCACACGATTATTTAGGCAGATGGTGATTAAAACTATCGTATCCCCTAAGCTGGCCCTTGATTGTAACTAAAATGGATAGAACATGGTCTAAGCTTTCAAATGAGTATACTCACAGACTGGCTAAAAGCCAACTTAACCCTCTACTGGTCATCTGAAAATCACATTTTTATTTTATTCACACGATAATTTAGGCAGATGGTGATTTAAACTATCGTATCCCCTAAGCAGGCCCATGATTGTAAACGAAATGGATATAACATGGTCTAAGCTTTCAAATGAGTATACTTATAAAGTGGCTAAAAGCCAACTTAACCCTCTACTGGTCATCTGAAATTCTCATTTTTATTTTATACACACGATAATTTAGGCAGATGGTGATTTAAACTATCGTATCCCCTAAGCTGGCCCATGATTGTAATCAAAATAGATAGAACATGGTCTAAGCTTTCAAATGAGTATACTCACAAAGTGGTTAAAAGCCAACTTAACCCTCTACTGGTCATCTGAAAATCACATTTTTATTTTATTCACACGAAAATTTAGGCAGATGGTGATTTAAACTATCGTATCCCCTAAGCTGGCCCTTGATTGTAACTTAAATGGATAGAACATGGTCTTAGCTTTCAAATGAGTATACTCACAAAGTGGCTAAAAGCCAACTTAACCCTCTACTGGTCATCTGAAAATGACAATTTTATTAAATTCACACGATTATTTAGGCAGATGGTGATTTAAACTATCGTATCCCCTAAGCTGGCCCTTGATTGTAACTAAAATGGATAGAACATGGTCTAAGCTTTCAAATGAGTATACTCAAAAAGTGGCTAAATGCCAACTTAACCCTCTACTGGTCATCTGAAAATGACAATTTTATTAAATTCAAACGATTATTTAGGCAGATGGTGATTTAAACTATCGTATCCCCTAAGCTGGCCCATGATTGTAAGCAAAATAGATAGAACATGGTCTAAGCTTTCAAATGGGTATACTCACAAAGTGGCTAAATGCCAACGTAACCTCTTAACGTTGGCTTTTAGCCACTTTGTGAGTATACTCATTTGAAAGCTTAGACCATCTTCTATCCATTTTAGTTACAATCAAGGGCCAGCTTAGGGGATACGATAGTTTAAATCACCATCTGCCTAAATAATCGTGTGAATTTTATAAAATTTTCATTTTCAGATGACCAGTAGAGGGTTAAGTTGGCTTTTAGCCACTTTGTGACTATACTCATTTGAAAGCTTAGACCATGTTATATCCATTTCGTTTACAATCATGGGCCAGCTTAGGGGATACGATAGTTTAAATCACCATCTGCCTAAATTATCGTGTGAATAAAATAAAAATGTGATTTTCAGATGACCAGTAGAGGGTTAAGTTGGCTTTTAGCCACTTTGTGAGTATACTCATTTGAAAGCTTAGACCATGTTCTATCTATTTTGGTTACAATCATGGGCCAGCTTAGGGGATACGATAGTTTAAATCACCATCTGCCTAAATTATCGTGTGAATTTAATAAAATTGACATTTTCAGATGACCAGTAGAGGGTTAAGTTGGCTTTTAGCCACTTTGTGAGTATACTCATTTGAAAGCTTAGACCATGTTTTATCTGTTTTGGTTACAATCGTGGGCCAGCTTAGGGGATACGATAGTTTAAATCACCATCTGCCTAAATTATCTTGTGAATAAAATAAAAATGTGATTTTCAGATGATCAGTAGAGGGTTAAGTTGGCTTTTAGCCACTTTGTGAGTATACTCATTTGAAAGCTTAGACCATGTTCTATCCATTTTAGTTACAATCAAGGGCCAGCTTAGGGGATACGATAGTTTAAATCACCATCTGCCTAAATAATCGTGTGAATTTAATAAAATTGTCATTTTCAGATGACCAGTAGAGGGTTAAGTTGGCTTTTAGTCACTTTGTGAGTATACTCATTTGAAAGCTTAGACCATGTTCTATCTATTTTGGTTACAATCATGGGCCAGCTTAGGGGATACGATAGTTTAAATCACCATCTGCATAAATTTTCGTGTGAATAAAATAAAAATGTGATTTTCAGATGACCAGTAGAGGGTTAAGTTGGCTTTTAGCCACTTTGTGAGTATACTCATTTGAAAGCTTAGACCATGTTCTATCCATTTTAGTTACAATCAAGGGCCAGCTTAGGGGATACGATAGTTTAAATCACCATCTGCCTAAATAATCGTGTGAATTAATTAAAATTGTCATTTTCAGATGACCAGTAGAGGGTTAAGTTGGCTTTTAGCCACTTTGTGAGTATACTCATTTGAAAACTTAGACCATGTTCTATCTATTTTGGTTACAATCATGGGCCAGCTTAGGGGATACGATAGTTTAAATCACCATCTGCCTAAATTATCGTGTGAATAAAATAAAAATGAGATTTTCAGATGACCAGTAGAGGGTTATGTTGGCTTTTAGCCACTTTGTGAGTATACTCATTTGAAAGCTTAGACCATGTTCTATCCATTTTAGTTACAATCAAGGGCCAGCTTAGGGGATACGATAGTTTAAATCACCATCTGCCTAAATAATCGTGTGAATTTAATAAAATGTGATTTTCAGATGACCAGTAGAGGGTTAAGTGGGCTTTTAGCCACTTTGTGAGTATACTCATTCGAAAGCTTAGACCATGTTCTATCCATTTTAGTTACAATCAAGGGCCAGCTTAGGGGATACGATAGTTTAAATCACCATCTGCCTAAATAATCGTGTGAATTAATTAAAATTGACATTTTCAGATGACCAGTAGAGGGTTAAGTTGGCTTTTAGCCACTTTGTGAGTATACTCATTTGAAAGCCTAAACCATGTTCTATCTATTTTGGTTACAATCATGGGCCAGCTTAGGGGATACGATAGTTTAAATCACCATCTGCCTAAATTATCGTGGGAATAAAATAAAAATGAGATTTTCAGATGACCAGTAGAGGGTTAAGTTGGCTTTTAGCCACTTTGTGAGTATACTCATTTGAAAGCTTAGACCATGTTCTATCCATTTTAGTTACAATCAAGGGCCAGCTTAGGGGATACGATAGTTTAAATCACCATCTGCCTAAATTTTCGTGTGAATTTAGTAAAATTGTCATTTTTAGATGACCAGCAGAGGGTTAAGTTGGCTTTAAGCCACTTTGTGACTATACTCATTTGAAAGCTTAGACCATGTTTTATCCATTTTAGTTACAATCAAGGGCCAGCTTAGGGGATACGATAGTTTAAATCACCATCTGCCTAAATAATCGTGTGAATTTAATAAAATTGTCATTTTCAGATGACCAGTAGAGGGTTAAGTTGGCTTTTAGCCACTTTGTGAGTATACTCATTTCAAAGCTTAGACCATGTTCTATCTATTTTGGTTACAATCATGGGCCAGCTTAGGGGATACGATAGTTTAAATCACCATCTGCCTAAATTATCGTGTGAATTTAATAAAATTGACATTTTCAGATGACCAGTAGAGGGTTAAGTTGGATTCTAGCCACTTTGTGACTATACTCATTTGAAAGCTTAGACCATGTTCTATCTATTTTGGTTACAATCATGGGCCAGCTTAGGGGTTTTTTATACGATAGTTTAAATCACCATCTGCCTAAATTATCGTGTGAATAAAATAAAAATGTGATTTTCAGATGACCAGTAGAGGGTTAAGTTGGCTTTTAGCCACTTTGTGAGTATACTCATTTGAAAGCTTAGACCATGTTCTATCCATTCGTTTACAATCATGGGCCAGCTTAGGGGATACGATAGTTTAAATCACCATCTGCCTAAATTATCGTGGGAATAAAATAAAAATGTGATTTTCAGATGACCAGTAGAGGGTTAAGTTGGCTTTTAGCCACTTTGTGAGTATACTCATTCGAAAGCTTAGACCATGTTCTATCCATTTTAGTTACAATCAAGGGCCAGCTTAGGGGATACGATAGTTTAAATCACCATCTGCCTAAATAATCGTGTGAATTAATTAAAATTGACATTTTCAGATGACCAGTAGAGGGTTAAGTTGGCTTTTAGCCACTTTGTGAGTATACTCATTTGAAAGCTTAGACCATGTTCTATCTATTTTGGTTACAATCATGGGCCAGCTTAGGGGATACGATAGTTTAAATCACCATCTGCCTAAATTATCGTGTGAATAAAATAAAAATGAGATTTTCAGATGACCAGTAGAGGGTTAAGTTGGCTTTTAGCCACTTTGTGAGTATACTCATTTGAAAGCTTAGACCATGTTCTATCCATTTTAGTTACAATCAAGGGCCAGCTTAGGGGATACGATAGTTTAAATCACCATCTGCCTAAATAATCGTGTGAATTAATTAAAATTGACATTTTCAGATGACCAGTAGAGGGTTAAGTTGGCTTTTAGCCACTTTGTGAGTATACTCATTTGAAAGCTTAGACCATGTTCTATCTATTTTGGTTACAATCATGGGCCAGCTTAGGGGATACGATAGTTTAAATCACCATCTGCCTAAATTATCGTGTGAATAAAATAAAAATGAGATTTTCAGATGACCAGTAGAGGGTTAAGTTGGCTTTTAGCCACTTTGTGAGTATACTCATTTGAAAGCTTAGACCATGTTCTATCCATTTTAGTTACAATCAAGGGCCAGCTTAGGGGATACGATAGTTTAAATCACCATCTGCCTAAATAATCGTGTGTATTTAATAAAATTGTCATTTTCAGATGACCAGTAGAGGGTTAAGTTGGCTTTTAGCCACTTTGTGAGTATACTCATTCGAAAGCTTAGACCATGTTCTATCCATTTTAGTTACAATCATGGGCCAGCTTAGGGGATACGATAGTTCAAATCACCATCTGCCTAAATTTTGTTGTGGATTTAATAACATTTTCATTTTCAGATGACCAGTAGAGGGTTAAGTTGGCTTTTAGCCACTTTGTGACTATACTCATTTGAAAGCTTAGACCATGTTCTATCCATTTTGGTTACAACCGTGGGCCAGCTTAGGGGATACGATAGTTTAAATCACCATCTGCCTAAATTATCGTAGGAATAAATAAAAAAAGACTTTTTCAGATGACCAGTAGAGAGTTAAGCCGACCTTTTGCGACCTTCTTACTATACTTGTTTGAAAGTATTTTTAATCGTGTTTCTTATTTTGTGCCAATTATGACCCAGATTAGGGGATTTGATGGTGGAAAATGGCGTCAGCGTAAATATATATAAAATAAAAAGTTTTGGTGCTTAGATGACTAGTAGAGAGCTAATTTGGCTTTTGGCCACTTTTTCAGTATACTCATTTGAAAGCTTAGACCATTTTCTATCTATTTTAGCTACAATCATGGCCCAGGCAATGGGATTTGATTGATCCATAGCAGCATATGCCTAAATTAGAGATGGAAAAAAAAGTTGCGATTTTCAGATAACTATTAAAGGGTTTATTGGTGCTTTAGCCACCTTCTCGTTTTGTTTGAATGATAGCTTGGATGTTGTTCTGTTTATTTATGCTCCATTTATGTCTCAGTTTAGGGGACTTGATATTTTAAAATGCTAATTTATAAAATGATATCTATTGGAAATTATAAAGTGAAATGGTATAAAATGAATGATAATTTAGATTATTTTTGTTCATATACACTATGTATGCGCTTTTTAATATTCAAATTAACTTCCTAGAGCATGAAACAATCTGTTGAAAAAAACTTCTTAATTTGGTCGGATTATAGGCAGATAAATTTTGGCTGCCAACTTCACACCGGTTGTATGAGCCCACCATACGAGTTTTATTATATTCATAAATGCAATAATATTAATACTCGGAGTAAATAAAGTAATGTACTGAATAAAAGTTTTATAGGCAAAATAAAAAAGCCACAATCTGCCATGTAAATTTAAAGTAAATGGAAATATGCACGTGTAGAATAAAATATGTATCAACAACTTAATATTATTCTACGCGTTTTGGTTCTCGTTGGTATAACATCGGCAAATCCAAAGGATGAAAGGTAAGTGCAGACTTTCTATTTTTAGCCGACTTCAAAAAAAGGTGGTTCTCAATTCGAATGTATTTGTTTGTGGGTTACCTCAGAACTTTTTTGTTGGTGAACCGATTTTATGATTCTTTTATTTGAAAGCTGATGCTTCCTATGTGGTCCCATTTAAATTTGATCAAGATTTGACCAGTAGTTTTTGAGTTATCCTCAATAATGCGTAACTATTTAATAAATTTAATCTGATCAAGGGTTCCGAAGATAAACGGTGAAGTTTTTTTTTTAGTATTTAATGCGTTTAAATTTTGTATTTACCTTAATTAAAAGACAATGTTATCACAGTTTCAACATCTGAAATGTTTCATTTTATACTCACCAGAACATTTAATGGTTGGATAACAATGCAGTACTTCATCGATTTGTTCCAACGATGCGTTCTATCGTCGATGTCCGGCCAACAGCAAGTATCGTCTTTTTAAAACAATATTTATAGTTTACAACCTGCAACAAACAGGTGTAGTAATACTTGGTGGTGTGTATGTGAATCGTGCCAGGAAGCGTCTGCCAGAGAACGAAAGAAATCGGTCATAATTTTTCCGTACAAAAATTAAAAAATATATTTTATAATTACTTTTAACAACCATACAGTTACATGTGCAATCGGAGATATTTTTTCCGTACAAAAGATAATATTTTAAAAAATATTTTTGCTAACCCTACGATTACATCCGTGGCGCGTGGCCTTGACCTTTGTTATGGCCACCACTGTCAGACGTCTAGGTCCAAAGGCTATGAGGTGTGACCTGATGAAATAGGGTTGCAAATGACATAATTTTTAGAAACTTTAATTTATCATAACTCAATATTCAGGGTGCTGCCGCGAATTCAGAAGTTCCTGTTAGACTCCATACATGTAGCTAGATGCGTGACTTGAGTATTACTAAACCTTTCTGTTACACATTGTATATTATCATAAGTACCTATCTACAGTTTTTAATTTACATTAATCGTACTTAGTATGTAAAAGAAAAAAATATTCGCCATTTCTGCTTTTTTATGTTAGATAGGCAAGCATTTGACCACTATCTCACCTGATGGAAAGTGACATTGCGGCCGAAGGTGGGACATGCTTGCCTGGGTACTTACAACTAAATTTTCCTTGGGGAGAAAACTTGTGTTCCCGCCGGGAATCAAACCCGATACACCTGCTGAGAAGGAGATCTCTGAACCAACTAAGCCAACGGGCAGTTAAAATAATAAAATGGATGACGTTTGACAGTTTGTCTTGTTGTTAGATGGTAAAAAGGGCATGGCAGAACTAAATCATGTAATTCCTGAGTACACTCTCCAAAATGTAAACGATAGAATACTGATAGGCATATATTAGGTTTGACAGTTTGTCTTGTTTTGTTCCGCTAAATGCAACTTTAACGCGCATCATATAGACTACAATTCATGATGACTCTACATTGGTAAAACGTGTTTGCATCGCAGGACATCCTCACCAAAACTATTTGTTCGCTCATTATTTTATACTTAGTTTGTGAAACACATGTAGGTATATAACGCACGTCAATATAGAAATGAACTATGAATTGACAGCCTATATTGCATCTCACTCTCACAAGAGACTAACGGTAGTAGTAGGAGTGAAATACCATGATCATCGTCAATCCTAGATATTTCTTTATTCACTCGGGTTATAACCTATCTGCAAGGTCTCATAATATTATGTTAAGCAATTACTATAATGTTTGTACTACGTTCGCTGGCTTAACCTTGTATGAATAAGTAAAGCTTGACAGCATGTCTTGAGGTTAAACTGCCCGGCGACTGCCATATCTTGAGGTTAAACTTCATAGCGGCAGGTATCGAGTTCGATTCCTGGTAGGAACACAAGTTTTCTCCCTAAGGGAAATTTGTGATTCTGGTTCATGTATGATCCTATGCTACTAATATTATAAATCCGAAAGTTTGTGTGTAAGTGTGTAAGTATGTTTGTTCCCTCTTCACGCTTTAACGGCTGAACGGATTTGGATGAAATTTTGAATGTACATAGATAATACCTAGGATTAACACATAGGCTACTTTTTAACTTGATAATAGCGGGCGAAGCCGCGGGGCACGGCTAGTTATGTATATGATGTCAATGTTTCTGACACACACGACTTGACCCACGATTATAAGATTTCACTCAGGGTTGTTTGTTGTTTCGAGACTAGTTTCGGAACAGTCGGCGCTCCTTTATCAATAGAGTAGGT
Organism: Lomographa bimaculata; assembly: GCA_948107665.1. Taxonomy (NCBI): domain Eukaryota; kingdom Metazoa; phylum Arthropoda; class Insecta; order Lepidoptera; family Geometridae; genus Lomographa; species Lomographa bimaculata. The sequence continues at coordinate 8,525,991 of OX403592.1, forward strand.
AAGCGCTTAGACCGTCCGGTGTCTCGGCATGTAAGTACTGATTCTAACATCTTTAATATCTTTCAGGTTTGCTATAGATGATTTAAAACAATTCATCAACTACCCCTCGAGAACAACAGTTGGTTCTAGCAATCGGTTCATTACTAATAGAAAATTTTTCAGTAACCTAATCTCTACTGTACAGTTCAAAAGAATGTTGGAAAGTGACACCAGAGAATTAAATAAAAATCTCGTGACGAAAATGAAGTACTGCGACAGTGTAGTTATGGATCAGGAATTGATTAAAGATTTCTATGACAGAGAGATAGATCAGACAAAAATGTGATATAAATATCAAAAGCAGAATGAGTTTTATTACAAGCTTTTATTTTGTTTCACCTGTCCTGTTGTCTATCTATTTGTCCGTCTGTAATCAAAGCTTGTATAGCTTGTAAATTAGACCCACTTAGTTTGGACTCATTTGATTCATCGTGACAAGTTCTCTGGTTATGTAATTTTTTAGTCCTTTTTTGTTACAACTGGTAAAAGATTGATGAAAAACTTTTTAAACTATTACTTGATTTTTAACTGAGTCTCAAAACTCAACCATCGCATCTATAATAATATATAAAATTAATACTTCGGCCGTCTAGGTTATCTTCACTAGATTATCTCAAACTCGGAGAAAAAACTTGTCTCCAACAGATCCCGCTTGTTTAAATTGATGAATCCATTACTTCTATTTTTATCGTAGATGTAAGTATCATCATCATCATCATCTCAGCCGCAAGAAGTCCACTGCTGGATATAGGCCTCCCCCAAAGATCTCCAAAAAGAACGGTTGTTAGCGGCCTGCATCCAGCGTCTTCCTGCGACCTTCACTATGTCGTCCGTCCACCTTGAGGGCGGTCTTCCGACACTGCGCTTGCCAGTCCGTGGCCTCCATTCTAGAACTTTTCGGCCCCATCGTCCATCCGTTCTACGTACTATGTGGCCTGCCCATTGCCACTTCAACTTGCTGACCCGCCGGGCTATGTCGGTGACTTTCGTTCCGACCTCCTCATTCCTGATTCGATTCCATAGCTGATGATAGATGTAAGTATATCCATTGAATATATAATAACGATCATTTCAGGTGTTCAAGTGAAATGTAGTAATCCAATTGAGCTACATTTTATAACATATTACATAACTAGCTGTACCAGGCATGCGTTGCAATGTCTCTTTAAGAAAAAGCTCTTACCTCTTTCACGTTTATGGTTGCCTAGTACTTAAATACAATACTAAAATCTTTTTGGTTATCTTTCATACAAATATAAAACAATCGCGATTAAAAATGGAGAGTGGGGTCGGAGGGATAAAAATACTTTAAGACCCATTCTCATACCTACCAAATGTACAAAAAAAACGTTAAAATCGGTCGAGCCGTTTTGGAAAAGTGCGACCACAAACACTGTGACGCGAGATATTTATATATCTGAAGATTAGATGTATCCGATATGGCTCTATCGAGACATTTTGAGCCCTATTATAGGTGGACATATTATACTTAATGTTTTTTTATGCTAGATAGGCAAGCATTTAACCACTATCACATCTGATGCAAAGTGAAGATGAGGCGGAAAATGATTATGCTTTTTAACTGACTTCTAGTCTATACCTACCCATTGTTTTTCCTGTTCTAGAATAATTATTGAGTCTGAAGGGAAACAATCGTTAATTACTCTAAAAAAATATTTTTTGTGTATTATTCGGATGACGACCTATAAAATTGTTTCTAATTTTTTTTTCTACAATTAATGAATACGTTTGACAAGTCCATGCATTGTTATATCTATATAATACCTTAAACGAGCAATTCTTGTACATATATAATCTGAATCTCGGAAACGGCTCCAACGATTTTCATGAAGTTTAATATGAAGGGGGTTTCGGGGGCGGTAAATCGATCCAGCTAGGTTTAATTTTTAGAAAACGTCGTTTTAACGAGCAAAGCTCGGTCAGATACCAGGTACTAAGGTTCTTAAATGATGTTATTTTTCTGTAAAACAATATATTAATTGACTTCTATTCTATTCTACAAACCACCTATATCAGCAAGCTTAAGCTTCATAGTTTAAGTAGCATCGATATTTCGTAAAAAAAAATTAAGTAAATAATATTTTATATAGATATATAATATTTTATACAAAATATTATATACCTATCTATTTTTACCATTAAACAAAAATTCTAAGTATTTTTTATGTATTTTACCATTGATATCAAAATCACGTTCTTTTTACATTAATTAATGCCAATAAATCATATACGTAGATACTTCTAAAGTAATCCGCCTATAAAGAAAAGGAGGTTATCGAGTGAATTATAAACATTAAAAAATATATATTTCTCATTTAATTTTACGGAAGGACTTCGGAATGTAAGTAAATAATCATTCGTGATTACAATGAAATAATCATCATAACTCAGACGTGATAGTTATTTCATTGATATATTAAATCATACATAAATTCTAGGTGTATAATATGCTAAGTACTCATACAATCAAATATCAATGATTGATAGCTACATATTTTCGCCTCTATCTGTCGAGTAAACAAACAAGCGCTTAGGTAACGTAAATACTTCAGTCTGGCACTAAGTCCATACTAGGTCGTATCGACGAGGCATGTCCTACGTTATCCGACAATCACGTAACACGTCTCGATATCTAAAAAGTGATAACTCTGCCACCTGTATAATCTACATTTCGTACACCAATTACAAAACCTAAATAAACATTCATACAGTTCATCATCATAGATAGTGTCGCATGCGCAGTGTTACAAAATTCGAACGTGATGATCAATATATATTTAAAAATACAAACTCGTGCTATTATAATATAAAATGACGGAGAATTGTACATAATATTGTCATTAATGTAGTGCAGTGTAGTTATTAAAACGGTATTTCAGTGCCTTCATGTCTTCGTCACTCAAACAGGTAACTATTTTTGAATGATAAGTTCAAGGTATGTGTAGATATGCAATCATTTTCTTGTTGATATATTTAATATGCTTTCTTTAAATATAATTAATAAAACTGATAACCGCTATATGTACGCTAATTTAGGTCATATTTGAATGAAAATTAAACAGACAAACATAATTCCTTACGGATTTATCAATACATAGCGCGTAATAAACTTAATAACTATAAATTTATTATCATTATCTCGGACTTCTGTTCGAATATACAATAACGTCCTAATTATACGTATATAATTATACAAGTTTGTTTACATTGCAGTGATAATGGCACCGATTGCCGATGAATCGATGTGTATAATAGAAACGCTAGACGGCCTCGTCCGTGGATACAAGGATGTAACTGACAAAGGAACGTATTATAAGTTCAAAAGTATCCCGTATGCGAATCCACCATTAGGACGACTAAGATTCTTGGTAAATATTGCGGAATTTTATACAAACATAAACATAATCGCTTTCACACTCATAGCCCCACACTAAGTGCGATGACTTGTGTCGTGGGTACAGGAAACATTCACATCACACACACAATCACAACCAAAACCAGAAACATAAATTTTCCTTGGGGAGAAAACTTGTGTTCCCGCCGGGAATCGAACCCGATACCCCTACTTAGAAGGCTAACGCCGATATGGATATGGTACCTACCATATCCACGTAGTCTATACTTATTACTAAGGTAATCGGCTTTAATAAGTAGGGTCATAAGTATATTGTAAAGTCTGTGATATTACATTTTCTCTATAATAGAGACATTATATTTTGTTTATACTCTATATTCTATTGTTGAATAACGGCCTACCGCCCAATTTCCATTCAATTGTAATTCATGTCTGGTTCTGCGTGTGATAGTGCAAGTGTGTGATGAGAATGTTACCCACGATAGAAACAAGTCTTAGAACTTAAAACACTAAACTGAATTGCAATGCCAAGGGCAAGAGAGTTTAGTACAATATTTCGCGAGGAATAGGTAAATAATATAATGGCTATAACAATTTATTTGTAACGGATTATATCGTAACCCGAACGTAGAAATTATCACATAGTGAAGCTGTCGACCATGTCATGAAACGGTGGCATTGCATAGTATTTTTTACTTTTTTATATTATTGAGTCGCTCGTTTGATGGTAAGCATCACGATTGCCCATTACAGTTCAGTGCTAGGTACCCAGAGTTATGAACTTATATAGGTATTGCTAGCTATCCACTGGCTACAAATTATTACAATTAATATATCATAATGTGTCTTGGCCCAATTAATGAATCGAAATCATTAGACGATTCGGCCAAATGACTTCATGATATGGCCAAAATAAGTAAGTCATATCATAAAATAGTTACAATTATGTGATGTAACTGTACTTATTTATCTAGTACAATTAAGGAATAATACCTACATACACTCAGGCATACACCTACGTCTGGCAGAAAAGCAATAAGGCCGCCCATTGTATTTACTACTTCTTATAACTCCAGCTATATTCAAAGTTTTGCAATTTTCTTTTATTTGGTATGCTGCTGAAGATGGAGGGCCTAGGAATCCGAGGTCTTAGCCTGGATATCTTTCGTGACTATCTCTCTGATCGTCACCAGTGCGTTAGAGTTGATGGCCACATCAGTGATGACAAGCCTTTGTTATTTGGCATACCACAAGGAAGTATCTTGGGCCCAACCCTATTTATTACTTACGTTAATGATCTATGCCAGCTCAAAATACCAAATTGCGATATCTTCACATACGCGGATGATACTGCCCTTATAATCCACGGTAAAACCTGGGACGAAGCCAGAATGTATGCGGAAGCCGCTCTTACCACTGTTAAAGATTGGTTATCTACAAATCTCCTTACTCTTAATCTCAGTAAAACGAATTACATCACCTTTTCCCCAAATAAAGCATCCTTACCTGCCTCCTTTTCTGTTATTGCCCACCAATTTTCAACTTGCTCTGTACCTTGTAATTGTTACTCCCTTAGCAGGACAGAAAAAATCAAACATCTAGGTGTCCTAATTGACCAAACACTAAGCTGGAAACACCAAATTGATAGCCTTACCACCCGTGCTCGCCGACTCATCTATGTCTTTAAGAATATCAGGCACACTGCAGATCCTGAAACTATTAAAATCGTTTATTACTCTTTGGCTCAATCCATTCTCTCGTACTGTGACACCGCTTGGGGCGGTACGCACGCAACCACACTATTAAAACTAGAACGTGCTCAAAGGGCTATTCTTAAAGTTTCCCTCAAGAAATCTATAAGATACCCGACGGACAAACTACATAAAGAAACTGGAACTCTGACGGTTAGGCAGTTGTTCATTCTAAACACTATCATAAAAAAACATAAAGACACACCATACAATAAACTCCTTGACTCAAACGACCGTAGGGCTTCGCGTATCTGCCAAACTCGTTCACATCGTACGTCACTGGCTAGCAGACACTACGATACACTGTCAAGCCGTCTATATAACAAAATAAATAAAATATTACAAATTTATCCTCTCCCGCTCATAAAAGTAAAGACAAAAGTATGCGATTGGTTAAAAACTCTATCTTATTCCGACACTGAAAATCTTTTAAAAATCATAAAGTAACTCTTTTTCCACGCAATCTCCATAGCTTACTAATACTCACATTCACACATACACACACACATACACACTCACAAACTACCACACTATCACAAACATAATATTAACTAAATTGTATATATAACGAAACATAATTCCATGTTAATATATTATATAAAATGTCATGTCATAATTTTAAACAATCTATACAAAATGTATCTCTTAATGTCACCTAATAAACGGAGGGCTACGGCACCCGAAACACAGTTTTATTACTAGTTCGGGCGTCAAAAGTCTCACCTTACCACAATATGTACATAAATAATTATAAGACCTTGAAATAATAATGAATTTAAATTAATATAATATATAGATATAATTGTAATAAAAAATATAATGAAATGAATATAGAATGTAATATAAGGTATCTGTAAGTTATATGTTATAAGATGTCAATAAACTGATTTGATTTGATTTGATTTGATTTGAATAAATAATTATTGTATTGAACACTCATAAACCCAAAGTCATGTTGTAATAATAAATCCCACTTAAGATACACATATACAGTTATATACTTAAGATACAGTTGCATAAGTAATTATATTATTGTGTTCTTAGGTAATATGATTTTGTCACGTCATTTGTTTCATAATTCTTTATTCCAGCCACCTATACCAGTAACACCTTGGACTAAAATTATGGACTGTACAAAAGATGCACCAATCGCTTTTAATACTTACAAGTGGAAAGAAAATAGAAGTGGTTCTGAAGACTGCCTGTATATTGAGATTTATTCACCCAGTCTTAATCCAGATAAACCATTACCGGTCATGTTCTGGGTAGGTTGTTTTTCATTTGCTTGTAATATTGACCGAATTCTAGATCCGACATTACTCAATGCTGAAGACATTGTATTTATTCGATGTGGGTTCCGTCTGGGACCCTTTGGATTTCTTTCTATTAACGATTTTACGGCTCCTGGGAATTGCGGACTCAAAGACATAGTGATGGCACTGAATTGGGTACAAAGGAATATTAGCAGATTTGGAGGCGACCCCACGAATGTCACGATATTCGGAAGCAGCACAGGCGGAGCGATTGTGCATTTGATGACATTATCACCGATGGCGACTGGTCTATTCCATAAAGTTATAATTCAAAGCGCGAGTGCGCTGAACAACTGGTCGCTGTCCAAAAATCCTTCAACACCCGTAATAGAACTCGGGAAACTTTTAGGGGTGAATAGAACGTGTAAAACGGAGATAGTTGATGAATTAAGGTCTTTACCAGCAATGGATATAATGGATGCCTTCGTAAGAATGATAGAAAAAGCTCAAGCTGAAGACACGAATGATGTTATAGATTCTATATTTAAGCCATGTATCGAAGTTGAATTCGAAGGGCAGCCCACTTTTTTAACCAAAAGCCCGGCATCTCTTCTAAAATCAGGAAACTTTAACAAGGTTCCTTTAATAATCGGAAGCAATAATATTGAAGCGGCTAGTTTGGAATTCGCAAATCGAAATTTTTATAATTATGAAAAATTTAACCAGAACAAGGATCTGCTAGTGCCGAGATCTTTAGCCGGTGAACCTAAATTATCTAAAGTCATAGGAGGTCAGCTTTTAAAATTTTACTTGGGTGGAGAAGAAGAACTCCGACAAGACACTAAAACCCAGTATCTTCAATTGATCTCCGACTATTATTTCCTCTATTATATGAACAAAACATTGAGGTTACACAGACAGTACGCTCCCGAATGTCCTATTTATTACTACGTGCTAAACTACGCAGGGGAATGGAGTGTTCCTTCAGAGTTGAAAATGTTTAACAGTATAGGTCACTGTGCAGAACTTCCCTTCATATTTCGGATTAAACTACCAGAGTTGCCAGTATGCAAGGGAAGCAAAGATTCGATTACTACGAGAGGAAGAATTGTGAAGATGTGGACTAACTTTGCAAAATACGGGTGGGTAAAAATCACGTTGATATCCTGTTTTCTGTATTAAACACAGCATGTAGGCAATCTACGTATTTATATTTTGCATAATCAAATGATTGTCAACGCGTAAGGTGGTCCCACTAACATTTTACTTGTATTAACACATTAACAGCAAAATCAGGACTGCATTTTTAAATAATAGAACAAACAAATCATGATTGGTAAACGTTTGGCCACTATCTCACTTGATGGTAAGTGACGATGTGTTGACTAGCAAGTTTGTCCAACTCGCAAAACACGTCCTTAGGAATCGGTAGAAATTCATACTGGTTGTTTAAAAATCACAAACTTGCGTTATTGTGCATCATGTAGCAAAATTGTAACCTTTCACAGTTGATGCTTCTTTTTTTTTGGTAACCTCACATTTCCAAACTACGATAATGAATATGTCTAATTGGTCTCATAAAACTCAAGATAAGATGAGGAATTGCTCAATTAATTAAGATGAAGTCAGCTTAAATTATATTTACTGTCCATATGCACAATTAAACATGCAGTATACGGTGCATATTTACTACAGACGGACGCTCATTACAAAAATCACTCCAATCATCGATCAGTATCTCTACTCATCACTATGACTTAACAGTGTAACAATAATATACAAATATCAAACTTACACATTCCAGGGATCCTACTCCGGACGAGAACAATCCGCTATTGCAAATAAAGTGGGAACCAGTAGAAGAAAAAGATAAGCTGAACTACCTCAGCATCGGTTCAGAGCTGACGAAGGGCAGGAACCCCTTTGGAGAGAGGATGTCTTTTTGGGACGACTTACATAAAGAACATACGTTACTTAGAACGTTTGTATACTTTACAGATCTGGGGGTAGCCTGGTGAAAATACAGAAAATCGGACGATATACATATTTTATTTTAAGTCGAATAAACGATGCATCTGGCAGCTGGCTAAATGAATTAAAATATTGTATTATATTATTAAGTGTGATAGATTTTATTAGTATACATTTATTAATATTTATAACTATTTTGGTGAACTGCCTGTTGGCTTAGATGAGTGAACGTTCGCCCTCTGAGCGGGTATCGGGTTCGATACCCGGCGGAACACAAGTTTTTTCACCAAGGAATATTTATTTCTGGTTCTGGTTGTGATTGTGTGCGTGATGTGAATATTGCCGGCACCCACGACGCAAGTCTTCGAACTTAGTGTTGGGCTGTGAGTGTGAAGCGTTTGATTATTTTCTTAGTAGTGGTAGGAAGGACTCTTTTTGCAGAGTCCGCCTGGGGCAGTACCACACATTGCCAGACATTAAACCGCCAACCAGTAGTGTGCAAACATTACTGTATTTCGGATTGAAGGACCATGGTTTCCTAGAGGGTACCTGTTCACTCTTGACTTGGAAGAGGCTCAAATTATACTTATCGGGAAACAAGAACGAAGGCAGGGTATTCCACTCCTTTGCAGTTCGCATTATAAGTTGTGGCGAAACGCTTGGTCCTAATCTGAGGAATATCCACCATTAAAGGATGTCTTGTTTTAGTACGCCTTGTTGTCCCATGATGGAAGGGAGCTGGAGGAATTAAATGATGCAGTTTTGTCTCACACTCCCCGAAATGTATCTTGTTCAACACGCATAAGCTAGCTACCTTACGCCGATGTTCGAGGCTCTGACTTGATTTACATTAAAATTTATAATTTTAATTTATGTCCCAATTTGCATTTGATGTTCCTAATTTGCAATAGTCTATTACCGATTGACATTGACAACATCTGATATGACATCTCTCTCCCATTATTGCCGTTAATCGCTTGTGTGCGAGATGCCATAGCAGCTTTCGTCACTATCAGAACTTTATTTATTAAATCGGGTTATACTATGTCATACATTGATTTACACTATAAATAAACCTGAAAAACTGGAAAAAGTTGGAGGAGGCCTTTGCCGACTGGCAAACAGATGTTCAAAATATAAAGAAAAAACAAATACTGGACTAGGTACATTATTATTGTAGTTTTAGTTAGTTTTAATCCTATACAAATATTGTAAGTTAATCTGAATTAAAGGCTATATTATGATTATTATATTATTATAAATAAAACTGTCACTGTCGGTAGCCATTCGTTATATTAGGAAATTAAAGTATATCACATACATTATACAAATTTATTAAGACATTTAATAAGTAACAGATATCGGCAAGTACGCCAACGAAACATGTCTGCTACAAAATAAATGACCTAGATACAACGTTATCTACAATATGTAAAAATAAAAAGGCGAATTCCTTCTATACTGACATAAATTAATAAAAACACCTTAGCAAGGATATATATAGTTAGTGCAAAATATAATTACATAGATACCATTTGGTGTGAGCCGTTCATTTATTAATCTCACTAAAAAGATAGAAATGATACAAAATATTTACCTTCATTCTAGTACATGTATTTCGCACACATGTGTCCTACATCGAATTGTCGCGACGAATACTTCACCACTCTTTTGATTTCTACACATATCCGCGAATTCTTTTACAAAATCAGTTTCTTAAGAGCCATTTCACCAAACGATTTTGACCCGCGCACATAGATAATATAACCAATCGAAACCAAATATTCAAATTTGTTCATTCAAAATCAAACGTAGCAATGAAGGTATTTAAAAAGGTCTTACATTAAATTAGTTAAAAATACAATACACAGTTTATTCTGAGAAGTTTTTATTAGAAATATGAATATTTTTGTAAAGCATTACTTAAGTAGACAGCAGAAGCAAGTGTGAGATATGGATGATCACGAAAAACTACCCAGAGAAAACGTGCTACAGTATCTAGCGATACCGCAGACTGGCCTATTTCTAACATATAGACATTGTAACATGCGAAAACATATAGCAAAAATAATCATATTCTACTGTAAGTGTGAAACGGCTCTTAAACCCGAACACACCGTTAAATCGATACAATCAAGTTATTATTACTTTGCAGCGAACCCGCTAACATCACAACTAGACCACTAAAGCCAATTAAAAGAAAATAATTATACCAATCCGCCCGTACCCACTATTGGGCAGTCCTAGTGTCAGGATTTTTCAGGCCGCCTGAGATATCCGACTTGGCTCAACGACTTCTGTCTTACGACTAACAACCGATACAGCTTAACGTGCCTTCCGCACGGTGACACTCGAAAATCCCAATAAACGGTCACCCATCCAAGCACTGGCCCGACTGAACATTGCACAACCTCGTCAATCAGTTACGCTGACCAGGCGGACCGCGCTACGAGTGCTACAATCCGTCCGTTAATAATATTCGTCGCAACACTTCACGGAATTATTGCATCTAAAAATGTTTATTCTATGTTCATGCCGAGCTATATACAATGTTATTTCGAATAACAATCGATTTATTGCAATATAAAAGTACTCACACAGTCGTGAGGGTCAATATGAATGTTTAAGGCTAGGTTAGAACTGGAAGCCTCCCATGGGCACCGATTGGTCCGAGTTGAACTGATAAGAGTCTGTGGTGGAAGATACCGCGGGCGCCAAGCGGCCGTCTTCCTCTTCGGAGCCAAAGTAATTCTCTATGATCTCGAACGACTTCTGGTAGATGTCTAGGTTCTCGTGCGACTGCAGGAATTCGATCTTGTCTAGACCTGAAAATAAAACAAGTGTGATAATTAATTTAATTACTAGTGGCTTTGTCTGTTAGCTGAAGACTTTTCGTCGTATTTTTCGACATGGCTAAAACATTTATTTTTACGTTTGGAAACCCGTATTTTCGAATTTCACGAGAATCGGTTGAGGAATGCGACCTGTAGAGAAAAACAACCGGAAATCCACTGGATATACGAAAGCCATTTTGCCCAAGCTAAAATGGAGACGCTTCGGCCTCGCTACGCGCTTGGTCAATAATATTTGAACTGCCCGGTGGCTTAGTTGGTTTCGCGTTCGCCTTCTAAGCAGGGGGTATAGGGTTCGATTCCCGGCGGGAACAAACAATGTTTACTATAGATCTTTTAAAACGTTAGCTTTTATCTAATACCTTTAAACGAGCAATTCTTGAATATATATGTATATTATAATTTGAATCTCTGAAACGGCTCCAACGATTTTTACGAAATTTAGTAAGCAGGGAGTTTCGGGGGCGATAAATCGATCTAGCCAGCTTTAATTTTTAGAAAGCTTCGTTTTATCCGAGCAAAGCTCGGTCATCCAGATATTATCAGTAAACATTGCAGAACAGTTGACATTTCTTAAACATGCATATTTTCATGTAATGATGACATCGGACAATGCCCTGACGTCGCATCGGTCGCAAGATTATATGAGTCATTTTGATAAAAATTATTATGACATTGCAAAATGATTAGACCATAAATTATATTTCAAATCTTGAGATTACAATAGTTTGACAGTAATATGTGATAATTTGTTAACAACATAGACGTAACGTAACGCGATGATCTAAATATATCATCGCGTAAAATGTCGAATCATGATCGAAAGCATAAAGTGCTGTTATATCTTGTAAATACATGATTGTAAGCATGAAATAAAAATATATATCGTAAACAAATGTAAGTTAAGTGCTTGTCATACAATATATTACGACAGCGCGTGCAGCGGTGAAAGGAAGTTTATCATCTAGCCAGTACAGTGCGACAAGGATCTTGTGGCACTTGACTGAAATTTGCAGGGGGTCGTTGTTGTTGCCTCAGTAAAAAGGTTAATTCGTCATACAAAGAGATTGTTACTTAAGGGTCGCCATCTAATGAAATCTCTCTTTGTGACAATGCAAGAATTTTACAATATTGTAATCAAGTGAATTTTGTGATCTTTTGACGGTAAATTGGGAACGGCATTCAACATGACATGACATATATTTATTTTGTTTCTAATAATATATTTTCTTCTTCTATATGATTGTTAAAATAGCGATAATAAGATTCTCTTTTAGGTAACACAAAATCGTATTAAATTAATAACTTAGCTCATAGAGTAGATATTGATAGAGTATAATGATCCGTAGCATTTTTATATAAGCCTTAGGACTTATCCATGTTAATATCTAATATAGATGATATTAGTGCGTCCCCCATCTCTTTATCTTATAAAAATAATTAACACTTTCACTCTCGCCGCCCCACAATAAATTCAAAGACTTGTATCGTAGGAGCCGAAAACAATCACATCATATACACAATCACACCCAGAACCAGAAATATTTTTCTTGGATCGAAGCCGATACCCGCTGCTTAGAAGGTGTTCGCGCTACCAACAAAGCCAGCGCTTTTTGCTTCGCTGTAATCGGCAAAAGAGATAGAATATTAGTGGCGATGCTTACCGAAACATTCTTCTATAAGTACCGCATAAGGGTTGTTGTCCCTTTGGTCGCCGGCCGCCTGGCCGGCCTTTAGAATATTCTCTAGGCCATTGAGAGCTACTTGCACCGTTTTAGAGTCCGTCAGCGTCAGCAGATCGCAAAGAGGCGGTATGCAACCTTCGCCAACCAAGTACCTAAAACAAAAAAAGACGTGTGGCACTCGGGGACTGCCGCGGTAAAGCTATTGCACAACATTTTTTATCAACTTATGCAATAATAATTATTTATTTATTTTATTTATGCAGTATTTTTTATCCTGCCACCTAGAGGCGATAGAAGGCAAAACTAAAAAGTATCAACGCTGTGCCAGTCGGAGTGGGGGGTGTTAGGTTATTTTCGTTACGGAATTTCTGGATTCGGTCTCCACGCTCAAGGCCCGCGATAGAAGCTATGCAATAGCTTAAAATCATTAGTAAGCATGTTAACTCATAAGTTCCATCTAGGTCAACCGATTTTGACGATTCTTTTTACAAGCTTTCATTTAGTTTCACCTGTCCCGATGTTTGCCATCAAATCTTGCAAATTAAATTTGATCCACTTCACGGTTACCGATTGTGCAGTGTGTACGTATCTGTGAGATTGAATGGAAAGGGTATCATCATGTTTTAAATATGTTCATTGTGACTTACTTGATTTGATCATGCTTGCCCCCGCTTGTGGCGTTCGTAATGGCCCATGCCGCTTCTTTCCTTGTTTTAAATTCCGCTTCCCGTAGGATTTCAATAAGAGTAGGGAATATGTTCGCGTCGATGACTGACTGTTGACAAGGAAACATACCTAATTAATTATTATTCTTATTGCTAAGACGTCAAAACAGGATTTATTTTGAGCTTATTTTTTTTTATTCAAGATAGGCTTACTTTTGACCTCTATCCCACCTGATAGTAAGTGACGTTATGCGGTCGACGATGGAGCACGTTTGCCCAGAAGTTGCCTATTCACTCGCGACTTAAAGACTCCCATATGTTATTTATCAGAGAACACAAACTCAGGTAAGGAATTCCATTCACTTGCAGTTCTCATAATGAATTTGGAGGCAAAACGCGTCTTCGGCATTTATAGAATATCTACCATATAGCGTTGTCGCTTAAGAGTCTGTCTCGATGTCCGATAATAGCATGGGGATGGGAGAATTAGATTGAATAAAAACTAATGTTAAGGTAATTCGTTAATTCATTACATCATCCATCCGCGCGAGCCAGTAGACTTTAACGGGAACGGCTAGTCATGGATAAAAACAAAATAACTGACCTGTATTTGGTCCGCGTTGCCAGCGGTGATGTTCGAGAGCGTCCAGGAGGCTTCCTTGCGCAGCGCTTCAGTGCTGGAGTGTAGCAGCGAGTGCAGGTTCGGCAGCGGGTTGCAGTTGAGCACCGCCTGGGTTTGTGCGTCGTCTCCCGTCACTATGTTGCCCACAGCGCGCAACGCCGCCGACACCACTGTCGATTTGTTGTGCCTGCCACCACGGACAAAACAAACGTTTAATCACTAAAAACAGAACATTTTTTTTTACCATCTTCTCAAATGTTCGACTTTAGTATTTTTTTGTGTGTTACCTCGTGACTTCTTTCCACGTGAACCGGTTTTGATGTTTTTTTTTGTCTGAAAGCTGGTTGTTTCGCATTCACTAGTTGTTGTCTCCTATAAGCGAAGCTTAAAAAAAACGACTTTACCGCTTTATCTTCGGAACCATGATCAGATTAAATGTATTAAACACGCATTATTGACGATAACTCAAAAGCTAGTGATCAGATATTGATCATATTTAAATGTGACCACATGTTAAGCACCGGCTTTCAAAAAAAAAAAATATCATCACAATCGGCTCAAAAAAAAATGTTATGAGGTAACTTTTGAAGTCGGTTAAAAACGAGAACATTATCAATGTAGTCCACAGAATATGCATTTTTGAAGTCGGTTAAAAACGAGAACATTATCAGTGTAGTCCACAGAAGATGCATTATTGAGGATAACTCAAAAACTACTAGTCGAATCTTGATTAAATTTAAATGGGACCACATGGGAAGTACCAGCTTTCAAATAAAAAATCATTATCAAAATCGGCTTACAACGGAAGAAGTTATGAGGTAACACACTCATCACTCAGAGCTCTTCAACGTCAAAAGCAACGAGAAACTATAACACTCAGTTCATATACAGAGGAAAACAAGTGTGAAGAATATTTCCAAATTAATTAATACGTTACTTGCAGTTTTTCAAACATTTCAACACTTCGAAGACACTTTACACCAGCCAGTACTGGAATGCTAGAGCAACATTCCACAAAACCTAAAGACTCACAGAAATCAAATACAACAACTTCACCACTGGAACAATTATGCCAGCACCCCAAAACCACACTCCGCTATTTTAAGGAGCTGGGGTGGATGGGATAGTTCCTGGCAGGGGGAAATACACAATACACCCCAACAACGGGACGTCAGTGCAGGCCTTAACGCCCCCATATGGAATGAGAATAAGAATAAGACACTCTACACCAGCGCCTTTAGTGGCACATTAAAACGAAGCCCAAATTACTTAACACATAATCATATACTAATCAAAAATAGATACTTACAGGAGTAGTTCAACGAGCCTCCGACAGACCCCTGCGTCGATGACAGCTTGTATCTTCTCATTGGGCCCGTCTGACAGGTAGGATAGTGCCCAACACGCATCACTCAGAACTTCCGAGTCCGTGTGGTGTAGCAACCGCGCCAGAATTGGGATACCTGAAGACCATATGCTTCACTCAATAATTAAACGCAAGCAAGGCTTAAAAAATCAGGCTTCACCGCTTTACCTTCGGAACTTTGATCAGATTAGATGTACTAAACTGACGATATTTCAAGAATTACAACTCAGATCTTGATCAAATTTAAATGGGACCAATTGGAAAGCAAAGTCTTTCAAACAAAAAAAAATTCAAAATCGGTTCACGTCAATCCCACTAAAACACATAAAAAAACAGTCGACTTGAATATTCCTCCTTTTTTGTGAAGTCAGTGAAAAATGCTCGTAATGTGGTAATTATTTTGACAACCTTGAACATTTGTACTGCCCGTTGGCTTAGTTGGGCGGTTCGATTCCCTGCGGGAACACAGTTTTCTCCCCAAGGAAAATTTGTGTTTCTGGTTCTGGTTGTCATTGTGTGTACATGTGATTGCACCCACGACATTCATCGAACTTAGTATGGATATGTGAGTATTAAAGCGTTTTTTTTTTACTTTCTTTTAGCAAAGTTGACCTTTCCGACAATCGAATAGATATATATAAGAATAGATGCTAGCAAAGTTGTATGGAATTTCAGTTAGTTTAGTTAGTCTTCTCTTATGGCGCTTTCTGCGCGTCAGGTGCAGGCCTCAATGGTGGTCATTATTGCCTAAGCTGGGCGCCGACGGCAATTACCCTCGGGGAATCTTGGCGGGAGCTCTTGCCTATCTTGGCTTGTGCCCCCTACTGAGTCTTCCGGTCCTGTCTATGGTCTTCTCAGTCACTGCCGTGGGATTTCAGTGCGTCATTCTTTGAAAATCCATTACTATCGCGTTTTATTTCAAAAAAAGTCAAGTGCAAAAGGATTTACTTCAGAATTTGGATGTATAGGTAAAGGAAGTACAGTATCATTGCCTAGTAAAAAAAATAAAAGCGCGGGAAAGAGAGAAAAGGGAGAGAGTGGAGGGAGTTATGGCGCGAACTTGAAAATGTGTCGTTGTCGATTTAGTATTATTTTCCAAAACTTGTGGTTCGTCAAATGTTAAATTATTATTTTTACTTTTTTACTACATTACTACATTTTACATTATAACGCTAATGGTGGATTATTAACAGTTAGTAGTTCTTGAACGTGCATCAATGTTGGCAAATCACACAAAGCTGAAAACGGTGACTTTCGTTTTCATTCCAAAATACCAACCGGTTTGTATATATAAGACTTATTTTGTATCAATAGCTGAAAGCCCCCCAAACAATAAATACAAAATAAAATAAAGTTAATTTAATGATGACACTTGCCTGGAGCCACGACAACAAAGCTCGTCGGCGGATTTTTCCCTCTACATAGATTTGACAATGTCCATACAGCATTTTTCGTCATCGATAGCCTCGTGTATTTGTTTAATATTCTGAAATGAAACCCAAATAAAAAATAACAATTCACACTAATATTATAAAGGCGAAAGTTTGCGAGTGTGTTTGTTACTTCTTCACGCTTAAACGGCTGGACCAACTTTGACGAAATTTGGTATGGAGGTAGCTGACACCTGGAATTAATAAATAGGCTGCTTTTTTTCCCGGAAATTCCGCGGGTCCGGGACTGGCGCGAGTAAAACCGCAGGGCGCAGCTATTTAAATAATAAAACCGTGTATGCCGCTATTTGTACGTGTGATGTAAATGTTTCCGGCGACCACGACATAAGTCTTTAAACTAAGTGGGAGGCTGTGAGTGTGAATCTTTTATCCAGTCTGTACTAGGGTCCGCGTTCCGGCTTTGTTAACAACACTTTTCACGGTTTTAGTGTATATATTAATTACAAAAATGTTAACCGGAACACAGTCACATATTATTGTTTGAAGGAAATGCTCCGACTAGATTAGGACCTACATTACAGCTAGAAACGACTGTATGTAGGTTATTTGTGATGTGTTTAGAGATCGCGACCGTCTTCGCACCTCGTCCATCTGTCAGAGTCAAATAGCGTCTAACTAAACAAGTAAATAATTCTCCCAGAATAAGCAAAGGGGCATACCCTAAGTCAGAAATGGCAACTAAAATTATATAAATGAAAATATTAAGGGGGCACCTATGTAATGGTAGGCGAGTCCTCGGCCACATTCCCGAGCCAACACACGGGTCTCAATGCCGTTATTTCTACCCTCAAATTCTTTAATGTTTCTCTTAACTTAATTTTTTAACAAGCCGCACTGGTATGCTATTTAACTAATTTGTTACCAAACTTACTCGAGTAACGGCGGCAGAATCCCGGCGGCAATGACAGCGTCGCGGCAGTGCGGCGAGTCCCCGGCCACGTTGCCGAGCGCCCACACGGCTTGTTCGCGCACGTCGTCACTACCACCACCAGCCACCAGTGCAACCAGAACGTCCACCGCACCACTCTCCACCACCACCTTGGTCTGCTCGGAGGAACCGCTCGCTATGTTCGTCAGAGCCCACGCTGCTTCGAACTGGAATTACATTTTTATCTTACAACTGGATTTTGAAATGCCTATTAATTATTTATTTACTCCTCACCGAGCTCATGCTTGTGCAAAACAAGTGAATGTATTATTATTGACATACGTTATTAAAGTGTTTACTTACTCTGTATAAGTACGAATTTAGCTGAATACCTATTATTATTACTTTTATATAGCACTATAAAAGTATCTTTAATAGTTGTTGAATAATTAATTATGATCTATGTACAATTATTGTATAGTATATATTCTATAGTGTCAATGAAGTGATTTTTTATTTTATTTTTCTTAGATAAGTTTGCATTTGTCTTCCAATCAGCCCCCCAATTACCTATCTTTGTTGCAAACGGTTTCAATACTAAATTGACAAAACTCCTAAGAAATAAGGTTCATTTTTGCTTAATTCAAATAGAAACCGCGTGCAACAAAGATACGTAATAGGGGTATTGGGTTCGATTTCCATTAGGAACACAAGTTTACTAGCCAAGAAAAAAATTAGTTTCTGGTTCTGGTTGTATTTATTGTGTGATGTGAAAGTTTCTGGCACCACAACACACTTTATCGAAATTAATGAAGGGCTGTGAAAGTGTTTATGTTTATCTTACAATATCCTAATACATTTATTATATATCACTAACACTTATAACAACACTACACAAATACACTAAAAATACATAATTATGACATCTTATTATGATTTAAATTGATACATTATGATTAATGAAGCATGTCATCCTCCTCTGCTCTAAATTGTTGTGTCCAACAGGTTCTCTAATGTACTGTCATTTATTTCTACCGCCTATGTACATTTAGAGAATGCAATAAAAGATTTGAATTTAAATTTGAATTTGAATTAATAAAACATATTTATACCAGTTATTGGTTGAACATTTTTTTTTTTATTATCACTGTTTCCTTATTTGCAGTTCATCATTTCTGATAGAAAATGGCACAACTGAATTATTATTCATGCCCTGACAATGCATTTTCAACCGACTTCAAAAAAGGAGGTTCTCAATTCAACTGTATTTTTTTTTTGTATGTATGTTACGCTTTCTCACCGCCAATTATGAATCTATATTGTTTCTTTTTTTGTTTGATAGAGTATAGTTAAGTTCAGAGGTGGTCCCATATAAATTTTATCGAAATTGTTCAAACCAAAACCGAAATATAAGCGATGAAGTCGGTTTTTTAAAGCTTTGCTTGCGTTTCAATTGTTCCTAGTTTGATAATTTCAAACAGATAACCAGCAAATTAAATATGACATACTTAGTGAACCTTACTGACATTTTCAGTTTAATAAAAAAAAGTCCTATGAAGCAATGCAATGTTCTCCGTCTATCATACAATCATACCAAGATTATCTTCAAAATAAACATGGACGTTCAGTGTACATACCTGTAATGTAGGATTCGAACTATTTGTTAGAAATTCAACAATTTTTGGAACTATTCCTGTGCGTATGACTTCATCTATAGGCGGATTGGGTTCTTGGCTGAGTAGCTTCCTAAATTTCTGTGTGGCCATGATTTGCTCCTGCGGATTGTCTCCATAGAGAGCTGCAACCATCGCTGGTGTGATGTCATCTGATGGTGAGATGTTTATATCTTCCTGAAATAAAAATACCGGTAGGTATTGTTTAAGTTTATGTTAGAATCAGACATTATAATTGAAAAATATCTATGCCTATCTCATTGGCTACATTTTCTTGGTTGACCACCAAACAAAACTACACAACTTTGTAAAAGACACTAAAAATTATATTGAATTACATCAAGGTAATTTTTATCCCAAATAAAGCAGGCACAGCTGCAAGGCACAAGTAGTGAACAATAAACATAACTATAAACTCGATAATCAAAAAGCTAAGAATTATCTCTTTCCAAGTTACTCATTGTGATAAAATACTTATATGACAACAATAATATAACAATCGAGTATTGTAAAATTGCATACCTGCAAGGCTATATCAGGCGAGTTGGGTCCAGGTAAGTTAACATTACGCCTTTTGAATAGCTGTTGTTCCCTTTTCTGTTTCCTAAGTTGGACTCCCTCCTCCTCTCGCCGCCGACGAAGCTCATCAGCGCTGAGGCCCGCATTCTTGTAACGATGTTTGTGACCACCAGACATCTGAATCATGATTTTTAGACTAATAATTAAAAGATTTTATGGTTCATACTCTAACTTTATAAATAAATTTAAAAATTAACACTTTCACACTCATAGCCCCACACAATGTTCGATGACTTGTGTCGTGGTTGCCAGATACATTCACATCACACACACATTCAAAACCAGAACCGGAAACACAAATTTGCCTTGGGGAGAAAACTGTTGTTCCCGCCAGGAATCGAACCCAATACCCCTGTTTAGAATTCGAACACCCACTCAACTAAGCCAACGGGCAGTTCCAATTGACAGCTGTTCAAGCAATTCGAAGTAGTCTCTGGATAATGACTAAGAAGGGGTTGTTAGTCATAAATCAGTTCAACCTCATACAATACTGTGAACGACCAGTGATCGCACGTTAGGAAAATATCAGGTATTAAACAAACGTTATTACTTGGGTTATTAACTACATCAAATAGAAAATAAATCAACAGAATATGTGTGGTGGAATAGTTAGAACAGAGCATCATCAAACCTCAAAATGTATGCCTGGTTGTTTAGTCTCACTTGTATATTCAATTACAGACTATTTAGAACAATTTATCGTGGAAAACACTAATTGGAAGACGTTACACTATTGTCAAAGGGATAATTCGAGTCGCACTTTGGTAACCAAACAAGATGTGTGCGCTATCATCAATCGGTAGATCACAACAACAATCCTCGTATTTAGGTAAACGATTCTTCCTCTTGATGAACTTACGATTCTAAATAGCAAATGCGTGAAATAACGAAAATCTGAATTTTATTCTAAAATCCTCCACCATCGAAAAAATATAATCATAGAGTAATGAATTTTAAAATGACAATGACAATTGCTCCACAATAGAGGTGTGGCGTATTTACTAAGATAATAATTATGTTATTTCTTTATTACAGTGAATTATGATATGGAAAATTATTGCCTTTGATTTGACTCACATAAAATGAAATCCTACTAATCCTGTCCTACTAATATTATAAATCCGAAAGTTTGTGTGTAAGTGTGTAAGTATGTTTGTTCCCTCTTCACGCCTTAACGGCTAAACGGATTTGGATGAAATTTGGAATGTACATAGATTATACCTAGGATTAACACATTGGCTATTTTTTAACATGGTAATAGCGGGCGAAGCCGCGGGGTACTGCTAGTTCTCTATAATTGTCATAGTTAAACATTGACGGCTTCACGAACTAGCGCTAGTTGAAGTACCTTTTAGTTTTTGTGTTAAAAAAACTAAGTTGGGTGATATATACTAAATATGACTCATTCACATTTTCACTTAAATCTTTAAAAAAACTTTTAAGATTGAGTTATACCTAGTCCAAAAAAATATTTAAAACCTAATCTTAACCTGTCTTTGATCTTGGGAGAGATACCACACCAAACCGTCCGTCACTTCTTTCAATAGAGATGCAATGATATCTTTTTTCATTTATTACTTGTTTATTTATTCATTTGATTATCTTAACTCAACACTTCGTTTTTTAATCATTCAAATTTAAATATATAATAAAAAAATCTTGTTTCATCAAATAGTACACAAAAAACTTCACATTAAGATATTGCCTGTAAAAATCAATTACTAAAGTAGTTTTTATAAACGCGTTAGATTAGTTTGTCATATACCTTGACTGAAGGATATGCTTATACGAGGCTTTTCCCTAGATTACCTTGTCTAAGACTTAAGAGACTAGGACTAGATACACCTAGTCTCGTCTAGACTAGACTAGCACGCACGAGTCGGACGACCCATCTCTACTCCACAGACTATAAATAATCAGATATACTATGACCAGTCAGACAAAATTAACTATATGCTCCATGGTTAAAAAAAATGAAATAAGCAGAACCTTACTGATCTATGGCATTGACATTGACTGACGTCATCAATGATAATCATCTTGCTTGCCAACGATAATGTAATCAATTACCTATCATTTTTCTTGCTTGCTTTTTGAATAATCCTAAAAAAGTGTCGTGTGAAAACCTCAAATTATTTGGTACCCAAAAGGCTAACTAACTGTATACATTTATCTATACTGAACCATAACTGGCTGTTCTGTGAGCAAAACAAATTACAAGTATAAAAATGAATAGACTAATTTTTAGATGTGTAAATAACATGAAGCGCAATATGAGCACGGGAACTCCTACTCCTTCTGAAGCCGACGCTGGTAAAATTTCTGCTAGATTCAGACCTTCTAATTTCCAGAAAACTATTTTAGTATGGACGAAAAAATACAAGAGCAAAGATGAAATACCTAATTTTGTTTCGTAAGTGTCCCAGTTTGATAAAAATCAGTGTTGTGATAGGTATAATGTCCTTGATTTGATAAGTAAATCCGTTTCTTTTTAGTGCTGATGTGATTGAACGAGCTCGGAGTGAAGCCAGAATTAAGATTTCAAATATCCTTATGTTAATGACTGCTTTGGCTAGTTTTGGAGCTATTCTGGCTGGGAAAGCAGCAGCAAAGAGAGGAGAATCAGTCCACCAAATGAACCTCGACTGGCATAAACAATACCAGGAAGAACAAAAAGCTAAGGAAGCCAACGCCAAATGAAATGGCGATAAATAGTTATTGCTAATTACTGTATAGCTTGTAGGTATGTAGGCATAAAAAGTTTTAAATAAAATGTATTCTTGAGCTTTATTCTGTGTTGCTATAATTTATATAGACCCATATTTGTTGTTTGTTATTAAATTATATTAAAACTGCACAAAATGAAATTGTTTAATTCAGAAATCAACATAATTCATGTAAATAAACAAAATGGCATGAGAAAAAACTCAATTATCAATTCACCACTATATTTCTATTTATAGCTATATACAATGTAAATTCGACACTCAATGCTATTTTCAGTCTTCATAATGTCTCAGGTTTGTAGAAAGTTCTGCATTTTTCTGTAAACAGTTTCGTAGTTTTATCCTTTATTACTTCTTCTACGCTAAGCTCAGTTTGCAGAAGTCTCAACTGGAAAAATAAACATATTCATATAAACAAAATAATTACCAAACACAAATCTAATATTTACAAAATTTTATTTTTTTATGCTAGTAATGCAAGCACTTGACCACTATCTCCCCTGATCGAAAGTGAAGATGTGACTGAAGATGTAACATGCTTGCCTAGAAGATACCTATTCATTACAGACTTGATATGACAATATCTTACACTTACTAACAATATTATGTGGTACTATTGCTCAATCAGTAGGTATGGCAGAACAAAATCAAATGAGAAGGACTATTTACCTACCTTACGTTGCTCAGCTTTGAGGTTTTTCAGAACATCAAAATCATCAGGCTTGTCTGCTTTAGCTGCTTTTAAAGTTTTCACAGATTCAGCAGTAGCTAAAATGCAGTTTTTGATAACATTTTCTCTTTCAAAGTTTCCATTCTGAATCTGAGAAAATAAATCTTGGCATGCAGATGTTGCATTCACTTTGCCTCTGAATGATTCAGTGGGTAATGATGTGTTCAGTGCGTACACTATTTTATCATCCAAAACTCGCATTTTTTTCAGAATGTCCTGTAAAAAATAAAAGACTTAAGTATCTGTAAAGTTTGTAGCTATAGTTGTTTTTAAAATTAGCAAATATTTTACCTGAAATTCCATAAAGTCTGGACAAAACATTGCTTATAATTCGTCTGTAACAAAATATATGAAAATTGTGATTTTTAATACGAAAACATAAATTTTAATTTCAATTTCGGCAATTATTGGTAAATATTTAGAGGTTAGGGATAATTTTAAATCTGAATTTATAGTTTATCTATGCTATGAAAAGTGAAGTAGAGAAGAATATAGTCTTTGGTTATGGAAGTGTCAAAAATTGTATTGACCGCGATTGTTTGCAATAAAATTTCTGTACATTATAGATAATTATGTTTAGAGAATTTGGTGTTTTTGATCTGCTTTGAAATTTAAATATAATTTTGCTGTAATTATGTTTAGCCCTAGTGCGTTTATATGGAGTCATTTGCGGAAAAACCGCACTTGCCTCTGTAACTTTGAATTAAAATTTCACCAATCGCTTATGGAACTAGTAGCTCGCCCAAACTGACAAATTAGGACCTCTTATACCCAAGGGAAATCATGACAGTTTCAGCTTTGAATGTGTAGCCGTTTATGAGATAGACCCCGGGAAAAAATAGGTGTAAAAACGGTGACTTTGCTGTCTTACCAAATTGTTCTGTAATGAAATAATGAAACAGGACCTACTTTTTTTTGATAAGCTATCTACGGGCCAATTGCCTATATTTCCTAAAACTATTATTTATTGTTCTTTTCAACCATTTTTTTAAACGGTTTAACTCTACTTGAATATTTCTTTTCAACAATATCGACACAAGCAGACAATAATTGCAAAATATTCACTCACGGCTCAAAGTACAAACAAAATATTTACATGCCTCAAGCAAACAATACTTTATACCATAGAAGCTCCTATTTTACTGCGATCAAGATATATAATCATTTGCCATTAGAACTTAAAACTTTGAGTGTTCAAGTATTTAACAAAAAACTCAAATCTTGGTTAATAAGCAAGTGCATTTACACCTTAAACGAGTACTTTGCATCATAATTACTATATAGGTATATAAACTTACGCTGATTGTTACGCACACGTTATATTTTAAAAGCAATTCGTAGTAAAAGGGATGTCTAGTATTTATTATTAATTATAATTATTCCCTAGCATAAGAAATGTTGATAATATTGCGATTGTCATAATATTTTATAGTGGCGTACTAACTTTGTTGTCGTACACGCCTTATTGTACACCCGAAATGGGTAAACTGTTGTTCCTTTATACTTTTATTTTCCATCTTATGTACACAGTTAATGCAATAAAATAATATTCTATTCTATTCTATTACATATTTACTTATACTCAAATATTTACTCTACAAATTCAAAGTTTATTTATTTCATAGAATGTATTAACTACGCTCGAGTTTTCCATCCTAGTTCCAAAGATCGAGGATCGGATATTTTCACCCTTCGTAATGTCAGTGCCTATTTTACGCTCTACCACTTGAGCTACCTATAAGCTCGATGTCTTGTAGGATAAACCGTAGGTGTGTTTCCTATCTCAATGCTTGTAGGTAACTTAGGTCTTTGCTGTAATAGTTTTAGTTTAGTTCTAGGAAATGTATAAGGAAATCTCAGAATACAGAAAGAACCAGAAGCCGCGACCGCGCCTTATACTGAAGCGTCAAAAACTACGCTTGTTGAAAGTAGTTTTACGCTGACGCGATTAGTTAATCTGTCACCGTCACTCGCGCTGACGTGTTTTACCGCTGCAAATTAAATTAAATTATGCATTCCTGTGCCGTCCCTACGTGTAAAAATTCATCAAGACTAAAAAAAAAAATTGATGGGATCACATTTCATACGTAAGTAGCGCATATAGATGTTGTGTTATTTTATAATTTAATAAATTGTTCGATCATTAATTGTCGTAAATAGTGACACCTCCATTTTGTTGGTGTGCCAAATATCGAGTTACAATTTTCCCTAGAATGAAAACTTTTATTTGTTGTAGTTTTATATTATATAATTAACTTTAAAAAATCTACTTATATAGTTATACATTGTTACTGGTACACTAAGTCAGCGTGCTTTTAGAGTCATGTCTGTCTGTACATAAAAAAAAACAACTTTTGTTCTGCTTCTTTTGAAAATTCGCAAAGAGGAAAAATCTACTGTTCCATACATTTTGTCGGATATCAGTGAACTTTTTGTATGGGGCCGATTTTTTTTACTACGACAATAACATTTGTTTTTGTGAAATTTTAGCTTTCTTGCTGATGAAGAAAAGAAAACAGTTGTCTTTGGACAGAAATTACTTACGCAGCAAAAAGGAAATTAAATGTTATCATCGACACCGTATTTTATTTTAACATCATTGAGCTTAAAGGAAGACTCACGCTAGACTGTGTCGGGTCCGAGCTGAGCGTCAGCCGTAGCACGGGCAACTAAAATTATGTGTATATATTTTGTATGGACACACTCACACTATACCGAGCGGCAAACGAGTGACGGCCGAGCAACGGACAACTCACGGAAACAACTCGGTCTCGCCTCGGCTCGGCACACTCCATTTCCTTGTAGTTGAAGATTCAAATTCTTTATCGTCCAGAGCGATCGCAATAGCCGCTAACTCCAGATCGTCAAAAGTCAACATGATTGTGGTCTAGTTACAACACTATTTTTGCTCTGACGAGTAGACTACATCACGGCGTTGCAACGGTAATTGCTCGGTCGAAGCCTCTCTTACAGGCACGGAACCGGCTCAGTGACCGTGCTACGGCCGAATCTCGACTCGGACCCGACACGGCCTTGGGTGAGTCATCCTTAATAGGTAAATAACAATAACTAATATAGTTTTACATTTATTATGAGCAGTACACAGGTAGTCTATTTGGGGTGCCCTAAGCCGAAAGGGGTACCATTATACAGTTTCAGCTTAATACACCCTAAACATATTATAACCTTGTATATATATAAAAAGTAGTGGAGAGTTATTATATTTTTATTTACTTATGCTTGTTTTTGTGTCAATTCGATCGTATATTGATTTCATTAAAAGTGTGTGTGAAAAGTATCTGCCCTTAAACATTTACCCCAAAAACGGGTAAGTGTGTAAGCTAGATACATTACGCGGGTGGAGGTGAGACGGGCGCGGGACGCGGGTTTTGTTTTTTGGACACAGCGCGCGGCTTGCAATCAAAGCTTAAAGCGGCTTCTGGTTCTTTCTGTATTCTGAGAAGGAAATATATTGGCCATTGGCCCGTACATATTAGCTCTTAATATGTCATTGTCAAATGTTCATTCTATAGTCTGACCTGACTTATAGTCAGTGGTTTACCTACTGTTGTAAAGTTAATTTGCTTCGTTATACTCTGTGGTCTGTTTTTCTCCTTTTCCTTTCGAGACGTCAAAATGAAGTACGTTTTTAGTGTTTTCGTTATTTTATTCAGTAATATCTGATTAATCTTGTGATTTTTGTAATAAATTGTGAATCGGTTTCATAGTGAAGTGTTGTTTTCTTATCATGGGTTAATAATTTTCAGGATCGGTCTTTGCGCCTACAGTGGATACAAGATCTACCCTGGCCATGGCAAAACCATGGTTAAGGTGGACGGCAAGGTAAACTAGCCTCTTAATATTGTTTAGAATTATGAGCACAATTCTACTTATGTCTAACTACCGTATATATCATATGTGAAGTATGTGAAATAAAACTCATCGGACTATGTATTTTTGTGGTTAAATTGCTCCCTTGTACTTTGTGTTTTCCTGTTGTTCTGATCTTATTTTCATTTGGCTCGGATATTATTATATTCTAAACCTAACAGGCATTTAGACTATCTATCCAGTATAACCACTGCTCACAAGCAAAGTTGTCACAAGCTAACAGATACTTGTTTTATTTACAGACCTTCACATTCCTGAACTCTAAATGTGAAGCCGCTCACCTCATGAGGAGAAATCCTCGCAAAGTGACTTGGACTGTACTCTACAGGTAAAACCTATTTTCTATTTATTTGTTGGAAAAAAATCATTAAAATTCTAACCTATGATATACATATATGCTGGGTCCAGTAGCTTTTTTGTGTACAGGCTAAACTTGCTAGTAAAATTTTAATAAAGACTTCTGTCTCAGATATTATGAGCAATTATATTAATTATTTCATCCAATTGGTTTTTGGATGACTATATTTCATTCAACACACTGCCAAGGACTGAACTTATTTTTAGCAGCTTCTAACTAAGATAGGTAATATAAGGTCAGGTACCATTACACATAACAACTCATTCATCCTCTAAACTTAATCATGGATGTCATAAGATTTAATGTCAAAAGTTTTTTCATAATAAAACCTTAACAATCAAATAATTTATTAGTCAACATAGAATATACACGACTGAAAAAGCTTTTAAACATTTATTTGTGTAAACTTTGTAATAACATATCTACTTTCCAGACGTAAGTTCAAGAAAGGCCAGGAAGAAGAACAGGCCAAGAAGCGTACGAGGAGGACACAGAAATACCAGCGTGCCATCGTTGGTGCCTCCCTCAGTGATATCATGGCTAAAAGGAACATGAAACCAGAAGTACGCAAGGCACAGAGAGATCAGGCAATTAAGTAAGTCCTTTAAAATACATATTTTTAATAATAAAGTTAGTCAAATTGTTGGGCTGAAACAGATCTCTGCAACACAGGTTCTGGTCTAGCGTTGAGGTCTGGGGCTCGTTGTTTTTAGCGATAATCACTTATTATATTATTTGTGAACATTAACTTAGTGCATGTTCATTGAAAATGTAAACTGTACACATATTCATGTGAATTAAATATTTTTATAAGTAAACTTTCACCCATTAAATTGTGGCTAAAGAACTTCATTTCTGTCTCTATGTTTTGACTCTCTATATAATTTATAATATGAGAAATTACAATTCCATTAATTATATTGACAGTGAGCGTTAGAAAGCAATAGTGGCTAAGTTAACAGTAACATGAAAATGTTTTTAAATCAAAAAATCTGTTTTTATTGTTGTTCTAATAAAAAATTTATATACTGTTTCTCAAGCTGGCTATTTATCACATTTCCACCTGATGGAAAGTAAAAATGCATTCTCTTTGAACACTTCTTAAACTAATTCATATTGTACTTATGATATGCACAGAAGAATAGAGACTTTCTCGAGATATAAAATACCTTATTTCTGATTATTAAAAGAATTATAGAAGGGAAGTGCATTGAGTGAATGGAATGGTTGGTATTTCAACTAGTAAAGGATGTCACATTTGAAAACTTGCCGTATATAATGGTCTGCATATTATAAATAATGTAACAGCAAAGTAATGTCCATAGTGGATATAGCTTCGCAGTCTAATATAATATAATGAATTATTGTCTAAATTGTATGTTTATTATTTTGTAGACTTTTATAGAGTAGGTATAATAATAGTACATAGCTTTAATATAATAAAAAAATATGGCATATCCTAACATAATAAAGTATTCAATCTTGGTAGGAAAAATATCATAATAAATTGGATAAGTACAAGTCTGACTCTGCTATCAGCCGAATTATATGTAGAATGTATCACATCAATATTGTATCATATCTCTATGTAAAACTAGAACTCGTGCTTTGGTCTGGATCTAGTCGCTTCGGCTGGAGTCTGCTGCATCGCCCAATCACGAGCATAATTGTTACACTGTCCCCTGACCCCGACGTGATGAGTTGTGTTTTGAATAGAAAATTTCTTCATGCCTCATAAAATGGTTATATTATTTATCTTCGTTACATTGCCATTTGCCATATGTCCAGAATGTATGTGGTTCAGGAATAAGATTATGTACCTAATCTGTTTTGAACTAGAGCTTATTGAAAGTGGTGATATGGTGGGTGGTAAGCACGCCAAGGTTAACTTCCCACCTTCTGTTAGGTCTCTTTACCTTTTCATGTAGCACAGTTATTCTTTATTATCTTGTATTTAGATACAAAAATATGAAGGGAATAAATTAACAATATTTTTTTTTTTTATTACACCATTTTTATACATTATCTACACTTAGTATATGTATGTCTATACCAACAGTTGTTGATTAAGGCAGTGTCAAGTTCAGGTAATTCATAAAATTAGTCTTCTCATCACCAGTCATTCATAGTCCAGTCATGCCCTAGTGAAATGTTAGAAACTTTACTAAAGCTTTATTGGAGTTTTGAGAGATAATATGAAAATCTAGGTTTTGAATCTATGATTTTCCTATGGAAATCCCAAATTTAATTTTTTTACAATATGAGAATGCAATTTTTCACGTTAGCAGCAATACCTATAAACATTTGTTGGTATTTGAAAAGGAAAACCAAAGATATCCCTTCTAATCAACAAATGACATAGTGATCATAATATATACATAAACTAGCTCATTATTACATTTTGGAGTTGAAGAAATTAAGAGGAAATATGTTGGCCTTTGAGCGGCCCAAGACCCTGTATAACCCTGTCGCAACTAACAAGCGAGATGCATCATACTGTTTCACTAATTTGTTTTTTGTTCATTTTCAGAGCTGCCAAAGAACAGAAGAAGTCGACTAAGGCCGCCAAGAAGGCCTCCGCACCTGCACCTAAGGCTAAGACTCAACCTAAAACTAAGGCCACTAAAGTCAGTCAAAAGTCTGCGCCACGCGTTGGTGGAAAGCGATAAGGACTTGTGAATAAAAACTGATTTTATAAGCCACAATCTGATATTTTAATTTATATTAGACCCATAAAATGTTGTATCTACATTTATTTAGTCTCCGATTGGGGCGATGCCAACCTGGTCAGGTTTAATGCCTCTAAAACACAGGCGTGTCTATTCTCCGCCAAACGGAGTCCATTTGAACTGGGAGACAATAATGTACGACCCGATATTTCACGGCCCGATATTGTACAGCCAATAATGCACACCCTAATAATTCATGTACATGTGTTCGAAATATCAGGCCGTGCATTCTCGGGTCGCCAATTATTGCCTGTACAAAATCGGTCCGTATTGATAATGTTCGGCCAATAATGTATAGCCAATAATTCATGTACATGGCTTCCAAATATCAGGGTGTGCAATACTGTGCGTGCAATACTGGCTGCGTAATATCACTCCGTGTCGATATTGTACGGCCAGTATTGCACAGCCAATAATTGGAAGCCAACCATAGACAAACATATGCTCTCTGTGCGATGCCTCGTTTGTTTAGGCGAGTTGCTAGGAAGAGTTGGCACAGACTATTAAAAAGTTCTAACCCCAAAATATTAAATACATTTGCTTTTCTGTTGTCTTTATAAATTCGCTGCATTTGAATACGATATTTATCTGGGAACAAACTAACTAATTCTTTCAACAATACTGCGGCTGGAGCTTTCGTAAGTCTTTCGTACAACAGCTGAAAAGTTTACCCAACGCCACATCGCTCTGTAAATAATTTTCATGTATTTGTTAACATGTTCTGTTTTGCTGATTATATTGCAATATTTTGAGTTTTTTGGCTGTTGCTGTGAGAAGTACGTGTCACCACTAGATAAATTCGGTTATAATCGAAGACCCCGTGATCTTTTTATTAGCATTTGTGCTGATTTGTGGGAATGACAGTTAATATTTATTTATTTTTAACCCATTATTTTCGGTTATTTTACTGTCTTCTAGTGTTCATTGTTCAAATAGTATTATTTATTAGTACAGTGTAGTTAGTATTATATATATTGTCTTTCTTTATTTCACTGCGTCAACCTGCTTAAATCGTTTACACACCATTTCGTTTCGTCTATCTCGTTACTTAACAATTCACATTGTATATGAATCCTAGTTCACGTTAGAGCGCTAACGTTAGAGCTAGGTTTATTAATTTCTGTTTTAAAATGGTAAGTAACAGATATTACATATTTCGAGTATGTGGTAATCGTTCAAGGATTCTTTATCATACAAAATTTTATGATCTTCTCAAGAGGTGTTTGCAAATTTGCATTTTTCTAGAACGAGACTCAACGTACTACCGTCCAATGCAGCCAGTTCGGCTACAGCAATAATCAAATTGAACCTGTGCATCGCCACCGGTCAATAGACGGCGATTGAAGCAAGAATGAGCAACAACTTGAACGAGATGGCCAATTTTTTGAATAGTCTTGAGTCGCCTGGCCTCTGGACTGGCCTGGTACCAAGTCATGACACCGAAAAAGTTCCAAGAGTAAATTTTCTTAAATTCTTTGTAAGAGAGTAAAATATATGTACTTAGAATCAAATTGTTGCGTTATGACGAAATAATATATATTATTTACATCTCATATGATCGACCTAAGGTAGCAAGCCTATTGGTTTCATTTTGGAGAGTGTGCTCAGGAAATTACATGATATCATTACTCCATGCTCTTTTTAACTTTTTATCAAACACAAGCTGTCAAATCTTATCCATTTATGGTTGACATTCTTCCACCTCACTCAAAGTGTTTTGCTTTTATGTTTATCATCCGCACAGCGAAGGAGTGGAACTCATTGCCTTCATCTTTGTTCCCTGAATGGTATAATCTGGGTGTCTTCTATCTTTTATAAGTAGAAAAGTTCTAGGCAAGCATGTTCCATCTTCCGCTGCATCGTCACTTTCCATCATGTGAGATAGCGGTCAAATGCTTGCCTAACGAGCATAAAAAAACTGATTAATGGTGAAATCCCCTTCATCAAACGTCCAAAAGTATGAGAGTTAAATGTAAAATTCGATTATGTGCAGATCCCTATTTTTAATTTGATAAGAAATGTTAGTATGTATAATGTTAGTATAATATTATATTGTATCTTTACAGCCATGACAAGACTGAAAATCTAATACTAAAAGAAAAGCAGCCACTATTGAAATCTACAAATGCTGTGACTGCCGAGTTGGTTCGGTTAGCAAGTGTTGGACTCATATCCATAAACAAATAGGCTCAAATGGTTTCATTTAGAAAAATACAATGTATAATAAAGAGTGCCTAATTCAAATTTGAGTATGTAGCAAACTGTATGTATAAAACAAAAAGACATGAAGCGCTAATTATATTGTTTCCACAAATGTTTGGATATGGTTTCATTTAGAAAAATACAATGTTTATAATGTATAATAAAGAGTGCCTAATTCAAATTTGAGTATGTAGCAAACTGTATGTATAAAACAAAAAGACATGAAGCGCTAGTTATATTGTTTCCACAAATATTTGGATATGGTTTCTAAGATTTATATGTATATGTATATATATATATATAAACGTTCGGATTTATAACATTATTAGTGTGACTATTTTGTGATATTAAAACCGTTAAAAGCTCGTGCGATCTGCTGAACTGACTTTCTCAATAAATATATTTGTTGGTTAACAACCATTTGTAAGTTTTTTATTATTACTTTACTAGCTATGCCCTGCAACTTCGCCTGTATATTAATCCATATAGAAAAACACATATGCTGAGTCCCACAGTCCTGTGTTTGCCCCTCTTCTAAATATTTGAATAAACTATGTAACATAAACGCTTTCACACTCAACACTAAGTCGATGACTTGTGTCGTAGTTGGCGGAAACATTCACATCACACATGCACAATCACAACCAGAACCAGAAACACAAATTTTCCTGCTGCGAACATGCTCTCAACTAAGCCAATGGGCAGTTCAGACTATGTTCCACAAATGCGAACGAAGCGTTTTGCCTCCACATTCATTATGCGAACTGCAAAGGAATGGAATTCCTTACCTGAGTCTGTGTTCCATGATAAATACAATATGGGAGTCTTCAAGTCGCGAGTGAATAGGCATCTTCTAGGCAAACGTGATCCATCGTCGACCGCATCGTCACTTACCATTGGTTGGGTTGGCGGTCAAACGTTTGCCTACCTTGAATTAAAAAGGTGGACGGACGACATAGAGAAGGTCGCAGGAAGACGCTGGATGCAGGCCGCTAACAACCGTTCATTTTGGAGATCTTTGGGGGAGGCCGTATATCCAGCAGTGGACTTCTTGCGGCTGAGATGATGATTACCTTATACAAACAAACACACCTCTTTATAATGTTATTGTACAGAATAATTTCTTCTGAGTATTTCTTCCCATATGAATTTCCTCCCTTACACAACTACAATAAATATTCTGTATCAATTTTATTTATTGCCAGGTATGAGCATGTTGATGGGTACTGCAACTTTCTTGACGATTTTGCATGTGGAAAACAAATTCTGAAAAAGAATAAAAAACCAATGAGGCAATAAGTAACAAGGTTCCCTCAGTGAATATTTATAAAGTAGAATTCTTTTATTATGCCAGATTGGTAAGAATTTGGCCAACAAAATTAAATGCTTAATCAAAAGTTGACACGCATTAGCTTAAAACTGATATCATGCTTATTCAATTTGTATACCCAGCCCCAGTAAGGGTGGTCTCAGTATCAAACCCCATCATGGGCTTGAATTTCTTGAGATGGTTGGTGTGATAATGTGATTAAATCCACCACGATCTTAAGTCGTCCGTCGGCTACCATGTAATGAAATAGTCATATAGTGTTTTTCAGTAACGGTACATCATGAAAAAAAACAGTCGGATCTTGATTTATCTCGTAATAACATAAATCGCTTCGATGTGAATCATTTTTGTGAAATATCACAAAAAATGATTTATATCGAAGCGATGGGCATTCAATTAGGGTTACCTCTACTACTAACCTACCTTTTTCATGAATTTATCAGACATACATCATGGTCCGTCCATTTTACTGTATGAGTAAGTTACTGTAGGTTCCAGTTTCCGGTTTTCACACACCACAACTAGGCATTTGATTTAGATTTAAAACTCGCAGGCTAATCCCCTTGTTTAAACAATATACGTATCTATTGATTAACCCGTTTTTATTAAAAATATAAACCTTCTCGCCCATTTTCTTCATGTTTGAGTGATTATTATTATTTTTCATTTTGCCACAAACTACATATTTATACTAAACCCTCTAAGTATGTTAAGAATTTCTATCATTTTAATAATCTATGGAAATTACTGGATCATCCAAACGAGGCTTTGACTTTTTCATTTGTTTGTACATGAATTATCGGCCGTGCATTATTGGTTGTACATTATCAGCCCGTGCTAATATTTTCCGACCTGTATTGTACGGCCAGTATTGCACGGCCTGATATTTCGTGTACATTGAATTCAAATATTGATTGCGCTTTACTGGCTGCGTATTATTGGCTGTACAAAATCGGTCCGTGTTAATATTTCACATCCAATAATGTACGGCCCGTATTGCACAACCTGATAATTGGAAGCCATACCATGGAATACTGGTCGAATTATTGGCCGTACATTATCAGGCCGTGCATTATTGGTCGTACAATATAGGGACTCTTTGAACTGACTCCCACTTTTCGGAATGTATCCATACCAGTAACCGACCGTCTTGAGTTAAAGCTCAATTTTGGTTCATATATTGAGTCTAAAGCCCAATTGGCCGCAAAAAAGCTCGGTGTCCTGGCAAAGGTGAGACGATCCTTCACCCC
Organism: Lomographa bimaculata; assembly: GCA_948107665.1. NCBI lineage: Eukaryota > Metazoa > Arthropoda > Insecta > Lepidoptera > Geometridae > Lomographa > Lomographa bimaculata. Next base: position 8,561,358 of record OX403592.1, read on the forward strand.
TGAACAGTTGCTCAATCTATATTATGCACAAGTCCGTTCGTGTATGGAGTATTGCTCTCGGATGGTTCCGCTAGATATTAAATTGAGGCACTAGAGACCATTGAGCGAAGAGCCAAAAGACTCATTAACAATGACCAGCTGTTAGATGCTAGACTTTCAGAGCCTAGGACATCGTCGTAGGATTGCGAGCCTCTCGGTATTTTATCGGATACATTTCGGAGAGTGTGCTATGGAATTACACGATCTAGTTCCTCCATCCCCATTCCATCATAGAACCACCAGACAGACTGCATTGCGACACCGATACATGGTGAATATTCCTCAAATGCGCACGAAGCGTTTTGCTTCCACTTTCATGATGCGCACTGCAAAGGAGTGGAACTCCTTGCCAGAGCCTTCGTTCCCAGATAAGTACAATCTTGGAGTCTTCAAGTCGAGAGTGAATAGGTATTTTCTAGGCAAGCGTGCTCCATCGTCGACCGCATCGTCACTTAACATCAGGTGAGATAGTGGTCGAATGATTGCCTATCATAGTTAAAAAAAAACTTTTCAAAAACCTCAATTTGTGTGAGAGATGATAAATAACACTTTCGTTTTACTTCACAACATAAGCATTCGGCGCATACGCGTCTTTATACTGTTCGCGCACACGACGCCCATGTGAGCGTTGTGGCCATGGTCAACAAAATGTTTTACGACATGCTCGGCAGCCAGATCTAGATTTATTGGCAAGTTTTCTCTCCAAGGAAAATGTGGTTCTGGTTGTGATATGTGTGTGATGTAAATGTTTCTGGCACAAGACATTGAACTTAGTATCGAAGTACCTATCTGTTTTACGAGCTACTTCACCATAATAACATTTTAAACACTGAACGGGGGCACAACCAGACATTTGAGCCCATCGAAATATGTTTCGATGTTTGAGCCAATTCACATAAGATTTTACCGAATTCAGTTCCCCATAAAATGCACTTGCATACCGTTGTTATTAGTTTAAAAAAGACTAAAACATTCCTTCATATTGTCAAGACGTGGCGTCTATGAGGACTGTTCGTTTGGATACCAACGCCGCTGGTACTAGGCTCGATTATTGGCAGATGTAAATATTTACCTTTTTTGCTTTTTTCTGGTGTGATAGTATGTGCGTTGTAATGTTTCCGGTAGCCTCAATGTGTTTTTGACTTATTCCTGTGAGATGGTTCAGCTAAGTACCACCTGGAAGCTCTTGACACCATCGAGCGAAGAGCCAAGAGGCTCATTGACAGCGAGCAGTTGGCTTCAGAGCTTGGGACATCGTCGAAAGGTAGCTAGTCTCTCGGTATTTTATCGGATACATTTCGGAGAATGTGCCAAAGAATTACACGATCTAGTTCCCCCATCCACATTCTATCATCGAACAAGCAAACAAACTGCTAATCGACACCGTTATATGGTGGATATTCCACGAATGCGAACAAAGCGTTTTGCTTCTACATTTATTATGCGAAATGCAAAGGAATGGAACACCTTACCTGAGTCGGTGTTTCCTAATAGGTACAATATGGGAGTCTTCAAGTCGCGAGTGAATCGGATCTCATAGGCAAGCGTGCTCATCGTCCCTTACCATCAGGTGAGATAGTGGTCAAAAGCTTGTCAATAATGAATTTAAAAAAAAATTAGGAACGTCGATCAGATTTAATGTATTAAACACGCATTATAACTCAAAAACTAGTGAACAGATCTTGATCAAATTTAAATGGAACCTCATGGAAAGCACCAGCTTTCAAATAAAAAATAATCATCATAATCGGCTCACAACGAAAGAAGTTATGAGGTAACTTTTGAACTCGGTTTAAAACGAGAACATCATCAATGTAATGAACAGAATACGCCATTTTTGAGGATAACTCAAAAACTAGTCAGATCTTGATCAAATTTAAATGGGACCACATGGAAAGCACCAGCTATCCAATAAAAAAAAAAAATATCAAAATCGGCTCTCGAAGAGAGAAGTTATGAGGTAATACAAATAAAAAAAAACAATCGAATTGAGAACCTCCTCCTTTTTTGTTGTGTTCCCGCCGGGAATTGAACCCGATACCTCTGCTTAGAAGGCGCTCACCCAACTTAGCCAACGGGCAGGTCAATTGTACTGCACTGTGGGGTATCCATCGAGATAGGAAACAAACCAACGGTTTGTAAACGTAACTTTGTTTCCTATCTCGATGGATTACTTTAGCTACAAAATCCGAAAAAGGGGGTATCGTTGAAAAGAGCTCTGCAAGTAGAATACTAAACCGTTTTTTAAATAATCTACGTTGGATAATTTAAACGTAGGCAAAGCTTAAAAAACCGACTTCACCGCTTATATTTTGGTTTTGGCTTGATCGATTTCGATAAAATTTATATGGAACCACCTCTGAAGTAAACTACCAAACAAGAAAAGAATTTTGAGAATCGGTCCACAAATGGATGAAAAATCGGTGAACATACTTAAAAAATTAAAATAATTACATCTAGTCGATCATAGAACCTGCTCCTTTTTTGAAGTTGAGTAAATTTGGGAGGCTACAGTACAGTCGCCGTTTTAGACCTATTTTGTCCTGGGGTGTATCTCAAAAACCGCTTCACATTTGAAACTTACGAATAATATCCGTTATTTCCTCTAAATAAACAACTAATATAAAAATCAAACAATTATTATTAAGAAAAAAAGTTATCAGCAATTATCGATCGATACATTTATATCTATGTATTCTTTTTACATATATAACTACTATCTGTATACAACAAAATTATCCTTATTTTAGTATATAAGTATTTTTGTTTCAAGTAGTAACTTGGGAAATGAAATATAATCGAAATATTGTTTAATTTTGTACCCTAAATCATATAATAGTTTTATAACTCACTAGAAGATTGTAATAGCTGCTGCTTGCTATCTAAAAATATCATCTACCTTATTTTACAACTGAGTTACAAGGCAATGTAATGAGTATGAGCTTAGTAGAAGAGTTCTACTATGGTATTAGGTAACTTGCATTGAGATAGGAGACAAATCTATGGTTTTGCAAAATCCTTGATAACAGGATAGGTAGGTCATGGTGGGTGATAGGAAAATCAAAAAATTTGGTCACTTCCTCGCGAGATTTATTACATCAGTAGACATGACAGGTAACAGATTAAAATGTAACAACACTGGAACGTTTACCTGTACAAAATAATCTACTTACATCCACAGAGGACTTTTATGTACCAACAGATAAATAACATAATTTTATTTTTGATCACCTACTTATAAATACGGTTTATATTTTATTTCATTACACATTCTTTGCCAAGGTATCGGCTTTAGCAACAACTTCTTCGATGGGTCCAACCATGTAGAAAGCTACTTCGGGCAGATGATCATACTCGCCGTGCAGGATGCTAGAGAAACCCTTGATGGTCTCCTCAAGAGACACCAATTTACCAGCGTGGCCGGTGAACACCTCGGCCACCTGGAAAGGTTGCGACAAGAACTTCTGGATCTTGCGGGCACGGGCTACAGTCAGTTTGTCCTCCTCAGACAACTCATCCATACCCAGGATAGCAATGATGTCCTGAAGAGACTTGTAATCTTGCAGGATCTTCTGCACACCACGGGCGACATTGTAGTGTTGGGCGCCAATTACGTTGGGGTCCATGATACGAGAGGTGGAGTCGAGGGGGTCCACCGCTGGGTAGATACCCAGCTCGGCAATAGCACGGGACAGCACGGTGGTGGCGTCCAAGTGAGCGAAGGTGGTAGCCGGGGCGGGATCAGTCAAATCATCAGCGGGCACGTAGATAGCCTGCACGGAGGTGATGGAACCTTTCTTGGTGGTGGTGATACGCTCCTGCATGGTACCCATGTCAGTGGCGAGGGTGGGTTGGTAACCTACAGCGGAGGGGATACGGCCCAGCAGAGCAGATACCTCAGAACCGGCCTGGGTGAAACGGAAGATGTTGTCAATGAACAGCAGCACGTCTTGTCCCTCCTGGTCACGGAAGTACTCGGCGACAGTGAGGCCAGTGAGGGCGACACGGGCGCGAGCGCCGGGCGGCTCGTTCATCTGGCCGTACACGAGCGCCACCTTGGAGGTCTTGTCCTTGAGTGAGATGACTCCAGACTCAATCATCTCGTGGTACAGATCGTTGCCCTCACGCGTGCGCTCGCCCACACCCGCGAACACGGAGTAACCACCGTGCGCCTTGGCGACGTTGTTGATAAGCTCCATGATGAGCACAGTCTTGCCGACGCCGGCGCCACCGAAGAGCCCGATCTTGCCTCCCTTGACGTAGGGCGCCAGCAGGTCCACGACCTTGATACCGGTGACCAGGATCTCTTGCTCCACAGACATGTCCACGAACTCGGGCGCCTCAGCGTGGATGGCGGCCTTCTTTTCGGATTGGATGGGGCCGCGCTCGTCGATGGGCTCGCCGATCACGTTCATGATGCGGCCGAGCGTCTCGACGCCCACGGGGATGCGGATGGGTGAGCCAGAGTCAAGCACGGGCTGGCCGCGCACCAGACCCTCAGTTCCGTCCATGGCGATGGTACGCACGACGCTCTCACCCAAGTGTTGCGCCACCTCCAGTACCAGCCTCGGCTGCCGGTTCTGCACCTCCAACGCATTGAGGATGGGCGGCAGGTTGCCCTCGAACTGGACGTCCACAACGGCACCGATTACGGCGACCACCTTACCTTTGCTTGTTTCTTCGGCCTTGGCTGCATAATCACGTTTGTTCACAATGACCCCTGTAACCGCAGGTGATTTTTCAGCGTTGTTTACTACCGCCCTTGTGGCCAAACGGCCAGTTCTGCAGACGGTAGAGAACATTTTCGTTTTTTGAAAATCGATCGAGGAAGAGTAAAGTAGATGTTCCCAAAGGGGTTACGAAAAATCACGAAGTTTTTACGTAACAATCCGGCAGATCGTCGTTCGGTCCGGCCTAACCTGCAACTTCCGGTATAATGTTGCTAGGTTTTTAAAATTAGGAAAACATTCACGTTCCGACAAGAAAAATAAATTACCGGCTTTTTAGTAAATTTCTTACCCAACCACTTATCATCTGAAAATCTAATACCACATTTATGTTCCCCGATCTTTACAGTTTTGATTTTTTTTTTTTTACAAAAAAAAAAAATCAATCGATCTTTACAGTTTGAGTAATGATTATTTTTTTAGTTTTAGTTGAGAATTTCTTATCAGGAAATGGTTGAAATTTCTATAACTCTTTTGTTTAGTATTAATATATTTTTTACAAACATTCTGATCGAGAGTGAAGCATAATACGTTTGAGTGATCTATTAAATCTTAAAAAATAGTAGACTATACTTTTTGAAATTTCCAAATCGAGCAATTTGATCCGAGGAAATTATTATTGCCTATTTCGTCATACCAACGGCTAATGAATCACACCAACACATCAAAATATTACTATAAAAATTACTTCATTTAATGCGCGTACTCGTGAAAATAATAAAAGTTTTCATCTAATTCAGGCCAGGATTTCCAAAGTGACAGAGTTGTAAAGTTTCATCGCTATTTTAAATTTGCGTTCTTTCGCGTGCTATTGCAATGACGTCACGCCGCGAGTGTCAAGTGCGATTGCGGGCGACGCGGAGTGTTTACATTCATACAATTTATTTTGTAAAGTGGCTTAATTTGTTGTATTTTAACCGCTAACAAAACCGCTTATTATTTTTAGCTGTTAAAAAACATAAAACATTACTGACTTAAACATGACTAACATAAATAAATAAAAATTGTTATAAAATTCACGTATAAAAATAAATTAAGAATTAATATCGTGATTTATTAACATTTGAGTTACCTATAGGCTCGATGTCTTGTAGGTAACTTGGTTCTTTGCAGTATATAGTTTCAGTTTAGTTTTAGGGAATATAGGCAATTGGCCCGTAGATAGATATCTAATAAAATAGTATTAGATATGCCTAGGTTAATATAATTCCTGTATTATTCATAAGAGTATTTGAAAAAAAAAATGTACTTAGTATTTTGTTTAGCCTTATGACTCAATCAAACGTTTTCAATATCTTGGTATTTCAAACACTCTCCAATCAAAACTTCCAAAAAATACAGCATCTTTTCATAAAAGTTCCTTAACAGTACAAGCTGTTTGACTGTGGGATACTCTGTCCGTGACATATAAAACACACCAAAACATTTGCTATCATCAAAAATTTGGTCAAGTTTCACTCCTTGTCAAATAACAGTTAAAACTATAATTGAAATTGTATATGTATTTAAATAAATACATATAAATTATATTTATATTATATTTTGTAAATGTATTAATAAATATATTATCTATTTTTATTAATATATTATATGTCTGTGAATTGTATAAACAGATATATACGCTCGAATTCGAGTCAAAGCAGTTTATTCAGTCACTGTATGTACGCGAAGGTACTCTGAGATATAATTAAGTACTGATTAAACATGCCGTACCGTTATACGGATCGACATTATGCCGATAAGGTTTTATGCTATGGATTGAGTGGCTTTGTCCTTGGTTGCAGCAGGGTGCAGCTGACTGTACAGTTCACGTACACCCTATGTGAACTTTACAATCAGCTGCACCCCTTCGAACAGGTTCCTTCAAGAGGAACCATCTAAACTGACTCTTTGAACTTAGTGTAATGCTGTGAGTGTAAAAGTGTTTGTTTGGTTTTGAAAAAAACTGATTAAGTCTTGTTCACTTATTGAAATTGGTCAATGAAAGCGCAGTGTACAATAATACTCGGCTGGACTGTACCCGGAAAAAAATAATCATCTGGACTCGAACCGGGGTCTTCAAGTTTCGGGACCACCCGATTTTCCACCAGAGCTATTATAACCTTGTATATAGTGGCGAAATTTACCTTCGTATTCTAATGATATTGTAGAAGTTTTTTATTGCCTGAAAACACGGATAAAACGACGTTCTCTATAAATGAGACCTAGCTAGATTAATTTATCGCCCCCGAAACCCGCGCATACAAAATTTCATGAAAATCGTTTGAGCCGTTTCCGAGATTGATGAGTGTACGTGTTGGATAATTGGTTGTAATCATAGCTCGGCATTTTACAAACTTATTAAAAAAAAAATTTATATTCCTTTTGTGTTGCATTGTCGATACCCGACCCCCTGTGAAGTATACTGTACTAATACTGTAGTATACTGCGTAATCTTGTGTATTTGTAATTTAATTTGTTTGACATTGTTATATTTATTATTCTGATATTTAATTCATATTATTTTTATTATGTCTTTTTTATGATTATAAATTATTTATAATTAAGAATTAATTAATAACATTTTCGACATGTAACTATTTTTGTTATCAATAAATGAGTATGAGTATGAGTATGAGTATGGAGCGCTAATTCAAAGTAACCTTGTATATACAAGAATTGCTCGTTTAAAGGTATAAGATAGATAATGTGCAATAAAGATTCCTTTGGACATTTTGCGCTTTTGTACGAAGCCAAAAATTTGGCGATCCGCGCCCTCTTAAAAAATTCACCTACCCTAAATTATTGTTCCTATAATTTTCAGTTTTATAGAATTTCTTATAATAGATATCACAATAACATTTAAATCCGAAAGGTTGTGTGTGTTTGTTTATTCCATATTCACGCTGCAACGGATTAACTTATTTGGAATAAACATAGCTTATACCCAGAATTTACACACAGAATTAATACATTTTTAGTTTATAAACGCGGTTTTGATACTGGCTTAGACTTATTCTATTTAGTGGGTGGACGCTTTGTTGCACCATCGCTGTCCATTACCGGAAGCTGTTTGGAACTGGCAACTTGAAGGACAGCTGATTGTCAAATCCAGCAGCCAGCTGACTAAGTCACTGTCAAATTCTGTTGGAACGTCAGCTCATCCGCTGTCATATGAAATGTCATTTATTCTTTTCATTTCAAAAGCATGGTTTACGTGCTGCGTTGTAGTGTTTTTTAAATGAAAAGTTGTTTTGTGGATTCTGAGCTAGATTAAGTTACATTAGAAATAAATTAACAAATCTTGCCATGGAATACATTTCGCCAGACGAAGCTCTGTCAGCTAACAGCACTAGAATGTAAGAACATAAGATACTAAAGAGGTTATTTTGTTTATCATTTTTGTTAAATTTTCTCACTCCAATCTCTTAATAACTAGGATCAATAAATTCATAAGTAAACATATTATATGCATTTATGGCTAATTGACAAATGAACTAATATATTTAAATTGGCTCACAAGACATTTTGCAATGAAGTGAAACTATATGTCTATACCTCTTCATTTCATTTGTTTCAGATTGTGCTGCCAATGTGCAGTGCCTATCGAAGCTAACCCGTCTAATATGTGTGTAGCTTGCTTACGAGCCCATGTGGACATTACTGAAGGCATCCCGAAGCAAGCAACCTTGTTTTTTTGCCGAGGTTGTGAAAGGTACTTGGTATAATAACTTATTCACTATAATAAATTACAGGTAACCAAAGAAAAAGAGGATGTGTATGTCCAAATCAACATTTAATTCTGCAATTAAGAAGAAAAATTATCATGTGCTTGATTGGACACAATAATATATAGTTTAAGTAATATTTCGGGACTTAATCTCGCTAAAAACTATTTTTATTTACCTCGACGTTTCGGCCAAGTTGCATTGGCCATGGTCTCGAGAAGACTGGAGAATGCGGGTGTCAACGTGGGAAAGGGCTAGTTTTGTCTCCAACTACCCGCACTTGGTCTTGTGAGAAATAATTATCACGACACACAACACTCACAATATCAGCAGATTTATTGCGGAATAAATCGCGACGCGAACACTTACTTAAAACTGGATTCCACGCGGCAGCCAGCCTAAAACCATCTTCCCGGTTGAAATTAGGATGTCTTTTAATTTCAACCGCTTCACGCTACATTTCAACGCTTTTACAATAATATAAACAATAATGAAATTACTATGTAATAGTTCAACACTTAATCTATATTATTATTTACTGAATAAAATGTTCTTTATGTTAAAGATATTGGAAGGGAAAATCAAATTTGTTTCAGCTCAAAAAAAGCACAATTTATTTCATATATCGGAAAAGGACAAACCAATAATTAATTAAGTCTTAATTAAGGACATGTCTAATGTTTATGTTAATGCTATTAGGAGGGAAAACCAAATTTCTTTCAGCTCCAAAAAAGCACCAGTTATATCATATATCAGAAAAGGATAAACAAATGATTATTAACTAAGTCTTAATTAAGGATTTGTCTAATGTTGGCTAAAATTTAAAGAGTAGTCTTTATTACTGGCAAATTAATGAAACTGTTCCTAAAACTGAGATGAGCATGCATGACCACCACAAACTGTTAAAATTTTTCGAACACTTAGGTACTTACTAAACTGAACATTCTCCCAACAGAGTAACTGACTTATTGGATAATTTGTCGATAACCTGAGTTCACCCTATTTTAGGCTAACTGTATGGAGCTATGTGAACATAAAAAGTACCTAGATTATTGTAAAGTAAAGTAAACCTATATAAGCATCTTCGGCCGCATCATCACTTTCCATTAGGTGAGATAGTGGTCAAGTGCTTGCCTATCGAGTATAAAAAAAATAAATAAAAAAGGTTGGTTATCCCTTAAATATACTCTAAGTCAAATGCTTGCCTATTGAGTATAAAAAAAAATATAAAAAAGGTTGGTTATCCCTTTAACATGCTCTAAGTCAAATGCTTGCCTATCGATTATAAAAAAATATATAAAAAAGGTTGGTTATCCCTTTACTATACTCTAAGTCAATGGTCATTTTTCATTCTGCGTTAGGAAAAGATTAGTTTATAATATTTGTGACAAACATAGTTACACTGTTATCTGCGGTTTTAGGTATCTTCAACCACCTGCAGAATGGTTGGTCTGTGCACTCGAGTCACGAGAGCTCCTGGCCCTCTGCTTGAAGAGATTGAAGGGATTGAACAGAACTAAACTGATTGATGCTGGGTTTGCCTGGACTGAGCCCCACTCTAAGAGAATCAAGGTGTGTTTTAGATTAAAGACTAATTACTTTTATTTACGTCAAAGTAATAGATTATGTTGTGCTTTACTTGCTTCTTTTTAAGGTTTTTTAACTAACAAACACATTCCCACTGCCCCACACCCAGAACCAGAAGCATAAATGTCCCTTCTGCTCCTGCTAAGAGTTAAACCCAGGACTCACAGTGCAGAGGGCAGAGACATAACAAACTCCAGTCATAAAACTCCGGTCATATAAAAGGAAGTAGCTCATAGGCAGAAACAGTTTATTTTTTACATACAGACTTAATGACACATACAAAACAGGTGTCTTCAAGTCTAGAGTGAATAGGTACCTTCTAGGCAAGCATGTTCCATCTTCGGCCGCATCGTCACTTTCCATCAGGTGAGATAGCGGTCAAATGCTTGCCTATCTAGCATAAAAAAAAAGCATTCCAGGTCCTACAAATTTTGCTTGTCTTAACGCAAACTACATGCACACAAATACACCAATACGTAGTAACTATTTAGTTGTCCATGACAGTTCGCAGCGAGATACATGGACACATGGGCATTTGCATGCTTCACCCATGATTTAATGGCCGTATATCTTACAAGTCTGTGCTTGCCATGTAATTAAAAAAATACAACTGAATTCTTACGCAGAACAAAAATGATATATAAAGACATTTTCTAGGTAAAACTGACTGTTCAAGGAGAAGTAATGGGAGGTGCAGTGCTCCAACAAACTTTTATTGTGGAGTTTAACATTCAGCACCAGATGTGTGATGCTTGCCATCGCTCTGAAGCTCAGGATTACTGGCGTGCACTAGTACAAGTCAGGCAAAGGGCGAACAACAGGAAAACATTCTATTATTTGGAGCAATTGATTTTAAAGCATAAGGCCCATGAAAATACCCTGGGTATCAAACCTAAACATGGTAAGAAGTTGGTTTATATTGTATAAAAAAAAGGCAAATAGAATATTCATTGATAATTTTACTGCTCAAGATTACAAATAAAATAAAAATGGCTTGACAAAAATTATATATATAAGTAACTCCTCAGCCCCTCTATAACTAAGACCTAGACTCGGCAAAAAAATGTTTACTTAAGAGAGAGAATAAAAAATTTGATTGATTGATTGATTGAACTTTTCAACCGACTTCAAAAAAAGAGGTTCTCAATTCGTCTGTAAGTTTTTTAATTTTGTATTTTACGCGATTTTTCCGCCAATTATGAATCGATTTTGACGTTTTTTTTGTTCGATAGAGATACTTCAGAGGTGGTCCCATATGGCGTGTTGTCCCGAATCAATGTATTTTCTTTCTTTCTTTCATATAAATTTAATCGAAATTGGTCAAGCCAAAACCGAAATATAAGCGATGTAGTCGATTTTTTAAGCTTTGCTTGTGTTCCAATTATTTTATGGTAAATAGGCAAGCATTTGACTATGACCTCACTTGCTGCAAAGCTATGTACACTCAATATATTATACTAGCTGACCCAAAAGACATTGGCCTGATCAAACCTTTCTTTTTTCGAAATATAATGAAGTGAGAAATGGTGAATTTCAACCATTCTTGAGTCCATCTAAACACACAAAAATTTTCATTGAAAATTTCTGTTCATGTGACTGAACTCACTGTGTTCAGTCATATACACATACAAATGAATTATTTATATAATGTTTAATACCTAATTATATTGTATTTTTGTGATATTAAGACATATGAGTACTTGATGGTTATCAATATGCAATTATTTTCTTAACATCAGGTGAGATAGTGATCAAGCAAATTCTTGTATAGTATAAAAAAATGGCTGGTTAAGATTAATGTTAGTTAATCCAAAACTATTGTTATCTCTTATTCCAGATGGCTTAGATTTCTTTTACGCAACAGAGAATCACGCCCGCAAAATGGTGGACTTCATTCAATCAGTGTTGCCTATTAAATGCTCACATTCCAAGAAGCTTATATCTCACGATATACACAGCAACGTCTACAACTACAAGTTTACGTTCAGCATAGAAATAGTGCCGTTGTCCAAGGACAGCCTTGTGTGTCTGCCCAAGAAGTTGACGAACCAACTCGGTGGTATCTCACCTATTTGCTTGGTCAATAGTGTGACAAGTACCATTCATCTAATTGATGCTAGCACAGGACAAGGTCTGCATTTTTTCATTCTATAAATATATGTATTTGTTATGTTAACTTCAAGTATGACTGCTTTGTTTCTTTTTTGAGGGGTTCAGTTGGGTTTTTCTAGTATAATTAGTTATTACTCTAAAATACACTTTTTCCACATTTTACCACAATATCAACTGATGGTAAGTGATGAATGGGTCGAAGATGTAGCATGCTTGCCTAGAAGGTAGGACCTATCCACTCTGACTTGAAGACTCCCAGATTATACCGTTTGGTAACATAGATGAGGCCAACCTGCACGATCGTCCTGGGATCTTTCGCTAGAAGGCGTGGCAGCCTTTCACGGGTGGCCAGCTCGCTACTTGGGCCCCCTACAATCTGCGGTCGGCCAGCGGAGAACCGTGCCTCGGATTCCGCTGCTCTCCGAGTTTGGTAACACGATGCAGCGTCATTGTGTATGCCAATTCAAGTATGAGCGAGACTTAACCCAGTCCTTTCTTGGAACAGCTAGCCCGGACATCATGATGAAACGCGAATCGCTTAGTATCATGACTTTGTCCGGGGGGTGGTACGTAAGCGCTACCCAAGGGTCACTTGAAGTGCATCGAGGGCTAAATCCTACGGACGCAAGCAACATGAACCCCCGAAATATACTCTCTATAACACATTCACTTACGGACATTTAATTTAGGATCTGGAAACATTGACTTTTTTACGCTTTCACTCTCACAGCCCTACACTAAGTTGAATTATTTGTGTCGTGGGTGCCGGAAACATTCACATCACACACATCAGAACCAGAAACACAAATTTCCCTTGGCCATGGGGAGAAAACTTGTCTTCCCGCTGAATCGAACCCGATACTCCTTAGAAGGCGAACGCTCACCCAACTAAGCCAACGGGCAGTTTCACATTACACCCATAATTACACTCAAAACCACACAAGACCTGTGGCATGAGCAACCTGAAAGCAAAGACTTGGCCACAGCTCCGACTGAGTCGTCGCCGGTATATTTAAACACTATAGTTTAGTGGTATGCCACTAGTACATTTAAAATGTTCAAATACATTTTATTTTGCAGTTTGTGATATATCATCAACTGTGTACTGGAGGTACCCATTCACTCCGATATGTAACCCAAAACAGCTAGTGGAATACATTGTAATGGACATCGACATATTGAAGGAACATGTAAGTTCTATCTTAAGCTAACATCTCCCCTCATAAGGTTAAATAAATCTGAAGTGAAAAGAAGCATATTTTTTTTATAATTTTGCCGTTGCAATCGTGTTCATTCAGCCAGTGTCAAGTAATAAGTATTTCATATCAAAAGTCCTAGTGAAAGTCAAGTAAGGTCCAGTCATACTCAAGTCATGCCCTAGTAAAGTGGTAGAAACTTTACTAGAATTTCTATTGGAGTTTTAGAGCGAGAGCAAAAATCACGTTATTTAACTTTGTATGATTTGCCTACACTTATGCACGTTTACTTAGTATTAATTAAAGGCTAATAATCCACCATTATTTCAAATTAACACCCAAAGAATCACAGGTTTTGGAAAAATATACAAAATCAACAACGCCATTTTTTAACTTTCGCGGTAAAAAAATAAAAACAAAAGAAGCATTGTTTAGTAAAATAGCATTTATTTAATAAGTGCCTATAAGTATCTAATGCAACCCCAATTAAACATTTTTGGAGATAATGAGCTAGTTTTCGCTGATGATCCTTACTTTGCAGACTACAGTCACTAATCTTTAAATATACAGATGTTACTGTTCTTAACCAGAGTAAGCCTGTAAATGCTGTGTGTGAGTGATTGCGCTTCATGCTGCCACAGATGGTTACCTGCTAATTGTTAAAGGCTTTTATTAAGTTTGAGTACATATTTATTTTGAAAAGATAAAATGTTTTATCTTCACTCACTAATGATGAATGTGTGAGACATTAATTATTAACTGGGTATTGTATATTATACTTAGGCAAGTTTATGTAAAATATTGTTTACGTACTGTTACGCGGCTTTTGGAGATCCGCGTTTTAAAAAAAAAAGGATTTGATTTAACTAAAATAAACTTTATTTAATTTGGAATATTAATATATGGAAATTATGAAAACTGTCCTTGGGCAGACTTTACGCGGTGGAGGGTGAAGAGAGACTGACTGCTTTTACTATTGAAATAACTACTTGCAAACCTAAACCGCTGACTGAGTCGGTTTAGGTGAGTGTATGCATTATCACTAACAAGCTAAGGGTATAACAACCCCCGCGGAAGACTAAACTTCGGGGTTGAAAAGATAACTGAAGTTTATGTTAGGACGTATGAATTAATAGATTTATATTGGATTATGATTTAGCTTATATATTTATTTTTATTGATGTAGCTTATATACTTATGCTACTTCTCTAAGACGAGGCAAAGTATTAGGGGCGCTATGTTCAGATAGAGACACCGAAGGAGTACGAGATTTTTGTTTGATGGTTTGTATCTCGAGTCTGCTGCCGGACTTGACATATTTATACACCTTATATGCTAAAAATAGAACAACTAAAATCAATATAAAAGTTAAAGTATTTATCGCGTAATGTGTCCCATATTTGTTTAAAAACGATTCCTCGTTTGCGATTTCATCCGAGCTTTCTAATAAATTATTTATTAGTTTTTTATTCAAACTTAAATTTTCCAAATTAATGTTTTCTAACTTAACAGGAGACACATTAGACGTCAGTTTGCTTATCATATTATAGTTACAACACGATTCATTTATAAGGCTAAAATCCATGTTTATGATCGCGGAGCTAAAGTTAGCATAATCAAACTTAGGGACTAATCTATTACTTTTAGAGTAAGCTAAACAATAATTAGGTAAGGTCAGTATCCCGGTACCTAGGATGTTAAAATCATAGTTAGAGTCCTCGCATTCTATTGTTAATTTTGTAGGTTCCGATTGGATATATATCCACTTATTTTGACGCATAGCATTCCAAATATTAACGTGTCCGAATATTGATCTGGTTTCACACTGCACTGGTAAGGACGTGATCACTCGCGTAATTAGTTCACTTTCGCAGGTGGGATTCTCGGTAGACGATAACACGTTAGGTACGTCACAAATGTAACTCTCAGGGTTGACACTTTTACACTTGTCTAGATTATCCAGGGAACAATATCGAGTTTTGTCTTTGGTCATTGCTATATATAGACTGCTAGGTATAATAAAGCTATATGTATTTGCTTTTACAATATTGTGTGGAATAGGTAAAGGTAAGTTGCGATATACTAAATAATCTTCTGGGTTTACAAGCGGTACCTTAAGAACAAACATTATTTTATTATTATAATAGTAGCATATTAATTCCGACATACTTAATATAATAAACATTTTACTTAATTCTAAACTTACTGGTAGGCTGACACCGGCAGACAGGTGTAGGTGGTTATCGGCGAGTTCTTGATACAATTGCATAGGCGTTATCACCGCAGGGTGTACAATGTTTTTACTACTAAGTAACACAGCATTTGTTATGTCTTCTAATTGAAAAGAAACTGTAAGTATGGCAGTTTCAAGTCGGTTGAGGATACTATTAATTTTGTTTCTAATCAATAATTCATTTGAAATAAAAGTTACGTTTTTCAAGTGTGCAGAGAGCTCGTCGATAGCCAGATTCAAATTAGCTTCATTTAGTTGTATTTTGTGAATAGTTTGGTTATAACTCAATAAAGTAGATGACGTCAATAAAATATTTTGTTTAACGAGTGAAGCTAGTTTTTTCTCGTTATTTTGCAGAGAGTTCATAACCCTGTCATATTTTATGGCATCATCTTCATCTAGTGTTCCAAATATAGTTTTCATTAAAGAACCGCCCGCTCCTATCCAGGCTGATCGTTTGGTTCTATTATCTATCAAATGGGAAATTGAATCGAACTCTTTCATAAGGTCCTGATGTCGTATTGTTAAAGGTTCTACCGTATTATAACATTCAGACTGTTCCATAGTGTCTATTTGCCTACATAAAAACTTAAAAGTACCTAAAACTAAGTTTATATTATCTATATGTGGTTTTATATGAGAGATATCTATGGGTATTATGATATTTAGATTCCCATCTATAACTTTCATTTTACCCACATGTTCCGAATATAATCCGGATCCAGTCTGGATTTTTTCGATAAAGCTTGGGCTTGCTCCAGCGATGACGCTGAAATAAACATATAAAAGTGAATATTTTTATTTAAATACTGTTTCTTTACTTGAAGCCTTAATGGAGAAAATGATTCTCACGGTGGATTATAGTTAGCAAGTTTGATTTCGTCAATGTGATGATTCACGTGACGTCGATTTATGAGCAGGGAGACCGTATTATTATTATGAATTTTCCCAATTTTGTATGGGCCTTTCCAGATTGGGGACAAGGCTTTTCTGAGACGGAGATGGTTTTTCAAGTAAACGTAATCGCCAACTTTATATTGGACGCGACGAGTATGGGCATCATAGTGAGTTTTGGATTTTTCTTTTGAGTGATTTATATTTTCGAGTGCTTTGTCACGGGAAAGTTTGAGACGATGGTTTAACATTTTTAAATACTCCGGATATGTTGGATCTAGATTATCCTCAAATATAGAGTCAGGAAGAAATGGTTTGTGACCAAACAATAGCTCGTATGGGCTAAAGTTGGTTGTTGAATGGACGCTAGTATTATAAGTAAGCATCGCAGTGTAAACGTATCGGGGCCAGTTTTCTAGGTTAGCGTCAACAAATGACTTTAGGTATTCTTTTAAAGTGGAATGGCTGCGCTCGAGTGCGCCTTGTGTTTGAGGGTGATACGGAGAACACCATAACTGCTTTATCTTTAAAAACTCGCAAGTTTTCTTGAATAAGTCAGCTGTAAAATTAGTTCCTTGATCAGTTAATATGGTTTTCGGAATAGAGTATAGTGATATAAAATGCACTAGGCATTCCATCGTTTCTTCAGCTGTAACGCTACGGATTGGGTAAGCTACCGAGTATTTCGTCAAGTCGTCCTGAAGGGTCAGTATGTACTTTATCTTTGCTGTACCAGATTCTGGTAATGGGCCAACAATATCCATTGCCACGCGTTGGAAAGGACTTGTAGATGTGGTAGTAATTTGCATTGGCGCTCTATTGGTTTTCCGTAGTGCTTTATTTTGTTGACATAGAGCGCACTTTTTAACGTAATTCTCGATTTCAGTTCTCATACCTTTCCAATAAAATCGTTCTTGAATTCGTTTTAGCATTCTAGTGGAGCCTAAATGCCCGGCAATAGGTATGTCATGATTTTCGCGTAGTATATTTTTGATTTCATTTAGAGTTGGATAGATAATGTTATTATGGTATATATGAACAGCCATGTTAGTATTATGGAAAAGGTAATTCAGCATATTATAGATTTTCATGAAAGAAAGTCTTTCAAATGGACTTTTAAAGTCTGAAATGGCAATTTCTACAGAGTCTTGTGTTACTACAAGTTCGTTTCTTATTAGTTTCAAAGTTTTGAAAATGTCTTGATAAGAACTTTCATCAAAATGGTGCACCTTGGTAAAAGCCAGAAATACCACCCTGTTATTCAAATTTAGTTTTTTGAAGGAAAATAGCTCTCTCTCGGTGTTTAGAAATTCTTCAGTATTTTCTAAGTTGGACAAGATTTCCGGAATATAAGGATTGGCTTCGTCTAAGTCTAATGAGGTCGGAATAATAAGTATTTTGGTGGTCGACTTTGTTAGTGCTTCATTGTGTTCTTTTAAACTGGTATTATAGTTGTTTTTTGACATTTCTTTCAGGAAGGTGGAGTAATCATGGTCATTAAGAGTTTCAGGGGCAGGAGATGGGATGCCGATGTTGCCCGAAGGAGTATCAGCACTGTTCTGTGCTAGTTCCGGAATGTGACGGATGAGTTGTTCGGGAATATCAAGGGAATGAGGTAAGTCATTTTGATTTTCAGGGATACCTTCTGCGATTGGAGTGGATTCAGGTAAGTTGTTTTGATTTTCAGGATCGGTATCTACGATTGGAGCGGATTCAGGTAAGTTATTTAGATTTTCAGTAATCGTAGAAGGCGTTGGAGGATTCAATGAGCTAAAATCAATAGCAGGATTATCATCGTGAGGGCTAAGATCCAAAGGGCCAAGGTCGAGGAGGGGCTCATCTATGGCGTTTGGAGAAATTGTATCAGGTAAGATTGGGTTCACGGGAAATCGTGAAAGGGCATCAGCTACATCATTGAGTTTACCCTTTCGGTAAATAATCTCATAATCGTATTCTTCTAACTTTAATCTCCATCTTTGAAGTTTGCTACTTGGGTCTTTGTGATTAAATAGCCATTTAAGAGGTCGGTGATCTGAAATAATTTGAAACTTGTTACCATATAAGTAGGGGCGGAATGTTTTACATCCGAACAGGACGGCTAACAACTCCTTTTCAGTTGTACTGTAGTTGGTTTCGCTTTTGTTAAGGGTGCGTGATGCATAGGCTATAGGTTTATCTTTGCCAACGGCACCTTGAGACAGTACGGCACCAATGGCGTAGTTTGATGCATCACAAGTAAGTACGAATGGTTGAGTAAAGTCAGGGTAAATGAGAAGAGGAGCTGTGGTCAATTTGTGCTTCAGATTGTCGAAAGCTAATTGTTGTTGGTTTTCCCAAATAAAGGGAATATCTTTCTTTAAAAGGTTCGTAAGAGGTTTCGCGATTTTAGAGAAATCAGGAATGAAGCGACGATAATAGGAAACTAGTCCTAGAAAGGACTTTATATCCTTTGGTGTTGTTGGAGTTGGAAATTCAGTAACCGCTTTTATCTTTTCAGGATTAGGTTTTACGCCCTTTTCAGTTATTGTGTGGCCAAGGTATCCAACTTCTCGTCGGAGAAATTCACACTTATCGGGTTGTAGTTTTAGATTGAATTTTCGAAGTTTTTGGAAGATGGCCACTAGGTTCTCAATTTGAGATTTTAAGTCATGCCCATAGCAGACTACGTCATCAAGGTACACGTAACAGCGAATGCCTTGGAGGCCTGATAAGGCTGTATTCATTAGCCTTTGGAATGTTGAAGGTGCATTTTTCAGGCCGAAGGGCATCCGTGTGAACTGGAAGTGTCCCTCAGGGACATTAAAGGCGGTTTTCGATTTGTCGGCTTCATTTAAAGGAATCTGATGAAAACCGGAAGCTAGATCTAAGGTCGAGAAGTACTTACTATTCCCTAGTTGATCTAGGATCTCAGCGATCTGGGGAATAGGGTAAGTATCGCCTATTGTGATATCATTCAGTTTTCGATAGTCTATTACGACTCGCCATTTTTGAACTTTTGAAGCGTCAAGCTTCTTTGGGACCACCCATATTGGAGAGGACCAGGGGGAATCAGAGGGTTCAATAATATGTTGGTTCAACATTTGCTCGATTTGCTTTTTGACCTCTCTTTTATGAATTTCAGGAAATCGGTATGATTTTGTGTGAATAGGAAGGTCAGTAGTAGTTTTTATTTCGTGTTTCAGGGAGTTGGTACAGGTAAGGTATTCTCCAGGCAAATGAAAAATATCGGAGAAGTCGGAGCACACCTGATGGAGAGCTTCTCTCTCTTCTTTATTCAGGTGAGACACACGCAATTGATTTAAGACTTTTTCAGTGCGTATCACAATATCATTAGGAATCGTTGTTTTAACATTATTTATAGGATGCAGAGCCTGAGTGGCATCATTAAGTTCAGAGGGATCAACACTGGTGAGTTTTAGATTCAGAGCAGATTTTACTGTTATAGGTACCTCAGAAGTGTTGATCACGGATATATTTATTCTGTTGTTATCTTTTACACGAACTAGACAATTTGCAATTAATAAGTCGTTGGAAGGGCTTTGATCGAGCACAAAGCCTTCTTTCATATCTGGATTTTGGACAGAGCATTCAATAATTGCTTCAGTTCTAGCAGGTATAATATATGTTGGGTCACAAAAGGAGAGTTTCAAATTTGTTTTTCCAAGATGTAGTAAGTTGTCGTTATAGTCTATTCTACAACCATGGGCATTTAGCAAATCTGTACCTATGATTCCGTCATAAGGAAGATGGATTTTGTCGATTACATGAAATTTGTGCGAGACATTGGATTTTGGAAAACGCATTTTTAATTGGAAATGACCTAGAGTTTGAACAGATTCTTCTAGAGAGTCAATGCCTTTGAGATGAATAATCTCTTTTGTAAGTTTGGGGTGACCTTGGATACTAGATCGTTTTATTAAACTCACAGATGATCCTGAATCGACTAATAAGGATAATGGGACCTCTGATACAGAGGAGTCAATCAGGACATGAGGTAGAAGCATTTTTGTAGGGTCATTAGTGATTTCAAAAATGTTCGTATTATTATGTGGCTGTTTAGATTTGGAGTCAGAGTTTTGCGATTGTGGCATACCAATATATGGTTGCTCGCGTTTTGATTTTGATTCAGAGACGGATTTAGAATTTCTTGTTAGGTTGTGACTACCATGTAGCGGAGTCGATTCAGAGTTCTCTGAATCAAGGTCGTGACTGCCATGTAGCGGAGTCAATTTAGTGTTCTTCAGAGAACTTTCTTGATTCAGATCGAGGTCATGACTGCCATGTAGCGGAGTCAATTTGGATTTAGAATTTGATTTAGAAGTTTTGGCGTCGGATTTGGAAGTATGAGGTCGCGCACGACACCGAGACGAGACTTTTATTCGTTTTTTGAATCTACTTCATCATGGCCTTCATCGTCTTCGATGTCATCCTCAGATGCATTAGATACAAAATGAACACGTGAAAATTGTTTCTGTTGAGGCTTAAAGCCTGAACCTGATGGTTGTTGTTGATCGGCGTTACGGAAGCGATTATTGTTATATTCCCGTTTGCGACAATTTTCGATAACGTGACCAACACTTTTGCAATAGCGGCAGAATAGTTTACTACTATCGTTTTGATTTTTACTATAATTATTGACATCTGGACGATTTTGAGAGTTTCGATTACGAAAGATGTTGTTAGATGAAGACGATGTCATTTTCTTAGAAATGCTGTCAGAAATTTTCTCTTCTGCTACGGCAAAATTAACAGCAGTATTAAGATTCTCAGGGTTACGACATCTCACAATATTAGCGATCTTAGGGTTAAGTCCTGTAACAAAAGTGTGAAGGGCAAGGTCCTCCATAGCTGCGACTCGGCCAGACAGTTCCGTTTTGCGTTTAGTAGGAATGGATATATTGATTTCAGTTATTAACCTTGCTAAACATGTTTCTATTTTGAGCGAGAACTGGTTGGCTGTTTCGTTAGGCAATTGTTTACACTCTTGTAATTCGGAAAGCAAATGCGCATAGTGTTTTTTCTCACCAAATTGAGTTTTAAGAAACTCTTCTAATTGATTCCAGTTTTCAAATTCTTTAATAGCACATGCTATTTGGGCTTTGCCTTCCAATCTACTAAGAATAAGTTTAAATAGAATATCTTTTTGCCATGGGGCGGCTAGACTTATTGCATTTTTACAATTTGTAATAAATGGATTTAATTGTTCCCTGTTTCCATCATATTTGCCAATGAATTTAGTAAGGATGTTGAGTTCTACAATAGGCACATCTGTTGGAGGTTCATGACTTGCAGATCTCGATGTTCCCTTTTTTTGTTCTTGACTTGGGGGTACGGCTAAGGATTCGTCCTTCGTTGCCATTATTAGTTAAATGAGATATCGAAGTAATAACAAAATAACCACAATTAAATCGAATTGAAGTGGTAACCCTAGCGAATCAAAACAATGACCAAAGACTTACAGGAGACAGAATGCGTAGGCGACCGCGATAAGCTGCATTATCGGACGACGGCGGGGCGACACGGCGTAACCTTGTATGTCAAGGTTAAAATCCAGGGTCTGGAACACGGAGCTCGATGCTGGATGGGTCACAATCACAACTATCGGGGGTGATTGGGACCTCTGCCAATAGCCGACGTCACGATGGATGGAGTCTCTTCCCTCGGATGCTATGTATATCTCCAGGATACAGCGATTTTCAGGATACGGCGGGTTTCCAGGACACGGCGACTTTTCAGTAGGTACACGGAGGTATCCAGGACACGGTAAGTTTATATGTGTTTATGTCACAGGTAGTTTTTAGACACTTATATTTCACTTTTAGTTGTAACTGGTTTTCACTTTAGGGTCCAAGACCTTTACTTTTGGACGATGTCACAAGGAGACGGACCGAGGGACCTTTATGATCCCCTTTTCGCTGCCACCAATTATGTTACGCGGCTTTTGGAGATCCGCGTTTTAAAAAAAAAAGGATTTGATTTAACTAAAATAAACTTTATTTAATTTGGAATATTAATATATGGAAATTATGAAAACTGTCCTTGGGCAGACTTTACGCGGTGGAGGGTGAAGAGAGACTGACTGCTTTTACTATTGAAATAACTACTTGCAAACCTAAACCGCTGACTGAGTCGGTTTAGGTGAGTGTATGCATTATCACTAACAAGCTAAGGGTATAACAGTACGTTTATTTGTATGTATGTAGGTTGTATATGACCTTTTGCAAACAGTTTCAATTTGAAATAGACAAAACTCCTAAGAAATGAGGTTAATTTTTGCTTATATAAACCGCTCCCAACAAGATTCGTAATCACTTAGGCTACAAAAGTGACATTAGCGACAACCACATGATGGAGACGGGCACCGCGACGGAAACCGCTGCGGGTCATACCGCGATCCACTTTCGTCGCGTTTTCCGCCTCACCGGTGTAAATACACATGTATAATTGTGTTTTTACACCACCAACCTCACTTTAAAATTATCCCTCTACATCCAAAGGTTGACTAGAAGAGATCGCTTTTAGCGATTAGTCTATCCATTGCACTTTAGTTTTAAAGATTACCCCCTGTTGGTCTACAATAAAGAATTTTCTATTCTATTATAATATAAATAAAATAGATTGGTTACTACATGTAGTGTCGCCGATGTCAGACCTTGGTGTATATATGTGCCATAGACCAAGTGAGCTCACGTAATAGACAAGGGTCTCATTGTTTCATTCATGATGTTACAGGAAAAGAAAACATTCCCTGGGCAAGGCATGGTGTCCAATAAGCATGTCCTAGCGGATGTGTGGGTGGTCAAGTCCAGTGAACTCGGTATGGATGTCAGCCCGGTGCATACAAAGACCCATCTGGGTCACATCTTGAAGCCTGGAGATACTGCTCTGGGGTAACTAAGTCGATTGTTAATCAGCATCTCTTCTTTTTTTTACTAGCTTTTATTTAGTTTAACCAAGCCCTTTGTCTGTCGGTTTATTTGTAATCATATCTTTTAAGGTAAATAAGACCCAATTCCCGATGTCTGATTGGACTAAAATTTTTTGGTTAACTTATGTATCTTTGGTGACAGTGCAATGATATGGTACAATGGAGCTGGTCTGATGATGGAGACGGAATATGGCCATAGGAACTGCTAAACTTTATAAGAGAATGGGTTTACATTAAGATTGGTTCGCTTTTAGAAGCTGGTAATAAAAAGCTTGATTTTAAAAAGCTTTTTTAAGTTTTACTTGTTTCTCACTTTTTGTCGCACAAGCTGTAGCTCTTTCCGTTTTTTTTTTCCACTGGAAATTCTTTATATTCATATTGTATTTTCTGAATTTTTATATTATATGTATATCTTACACTAATCTCAAGATCAAGATGTTAAAAACAAATGCATTCACACTACAGCCCCAAACTAAGTTTATAGACTTGTAACGAGTGCCGGAAACATATACATCACACACAATCACACCCAGAACAAGGAGTGCAAATGCCCCTTGGGAAGGAAAATTGTGTTCCTGCTGGGAATCGAACCCAGGACCTACGACGGCGCAGAGTGCACAGACTTGTCCACCTCACCAATTGGATCGTCGCGTCGTCGATGAATCTTTTAGAATAATTTATCCTTCTAAGGCCCATGGTATTTTAATAAGTACTAAATAAACATAAGTTATTCAGACCCAAAAAAAATACCATCCAAGTAATCATAACAATCCATTGTCACCTTGAATATGAATGTGGGTTGTTAAGATTACTTAGACATTGAATGCTCTCATTTAAAAATTTATATGTTTATAGTATTAATAGTATTAAATAAACATAGAAATTAATAATTTTGGGACAGCTTTATGCATAGATCTTGAGTTAAAAAAATAAGTTAATTTGTTCATTATTTGTTTTTGTAGTTTTGTTTTATATAACAAACATTATTTGCGAGTTTCAAATGTGCTCTCTTAAAAAAAAATCTGTGAAACAAGTACAAAAACCTTAAGTCTTAATCACCGAATAAATGTTCTACTTTAACCTGTATAGTATATAGTCCTATCCTAAATAATCCTACTATCATACGGCTATTACGAGTATAAATAAAAAAGAAACTTGTCCAATAGGTACAACTTGAGCGAGTCAAACGCAAATGACGACAACCTAGACAAGCTCGACCGCAACCACATTCCGGACGTTTATCTCGTGAAGAAGTTCTACGGCGAGAGGTCCCTGCGACGGCGCGCTCGGGCCTGGAAACTCAGGCATATGGCTGAGGAGCTACATGAAGGACTTAGCTCTACTAATGAGTGAGTTAATATTTAAATTGAAACTTTCTATACAGTGCGACAAAGATCTATTGGTGTGCGCGCGGATGTTTCACGAAAACGCAATTTATTGCACGCCAGTCAAGATCCTTGTCACACTGTACTATTGAAGCTGTGGCGGCATTCGTCGTTGTCGTAAACCCGCCTTCTAATCGGAGGTCGCGATTTTGAATCATACGATGGGCTTGAGCTCCATGGTTGTAGGGTATTTTCTCGTGCTTACCTGGCTTGCTACACTGTACCGAAATTAATT
The DNA here is from genome assembly GCA_948107665.1 of Lomographa bimaculata. Classification (NCBI taxonomy): domain Eukaryota; kingdom Metazoa; phylum Arthropoda; class Insecta; order Lepidoptera; family Geometridae; genus Lomographa; species Lomographa bimaculata. Next base: position 8,586,401 of record OX403592.1, read on the forward strand.
CAGAGTTAACCCTCAAGTAGACCTATCGCCACACTCTTATTTTGAACAATTACACTCTTCATTTGAACAACTTCCATTTTCCTTCAACTACTGTTCTCTTACTCTTGTTCTACTGAATTGCTCACTACCCTCTATTTTATTCAACTACCCACTTCATTTAAACAACTTCCTTTCGAACAACTGCTCTCTTGTAGTCACTACAACGAATCACAACACAATCAACAGGTCACTTTATCTTAAAAGACCTGGAATAAGCTGCCCACTACCCTCTGTATTTAACAACTACTCGGTTCATTTAAACAACTACCCTTTTCATGAACTGCTCTCATTTTTTCTGTGATTACACTTAATGCTACACTTAGCGCATTTTTAAAGGACCTGGAATTATCTATTACCTGTTAATATGAACAGTTTTCCGCTTCTTTTGAACAACTGTTCTCTTTTTTCCAGGGACTACAACGAATTCTTAGACGACCTGGAGGAAGACCCAGCGTTCCGTCAGAATATCAACATATTCAAAGACTCGTCCAAGATTCCCGTCACTACAGATGAGATCGATCCTTCACTCCCGACCATCACTTTAGCAGAGATGCTGGATGACCTGAACATTGAAGATGTGGAGATGAGTGAAGTGTAAATTGTATTTATATCGGAAATAAATGTATTGTAAGTTCGATATTTTGTTTTAATTGTATTTAATTTGAAACCGAAGATTTTTAGGGGGCTGAGTCACCCACGTCCGTAGGAGGATACCCCTTAAGTCTGACTCCCTACACGTGGTCCCCGGGTGGTGCTAATCAGGAGACATTTGAGAGGTGGTAGAGCATTTTGTGAGTTGCTGCCTGGCTTGCTACCAAAGTAGCTTACCACCATCAAGTTGAAAGTCTGCCGCCAAGCCAAATACGGTGTTCCGGCAGTTATCCTTGAGAGCCTGCGTATTCCAGGTCTAGTGTGTTTACCAGCTTCGATCACATCATCACTTACCATCAGGTGAGATAGTGGTCAAACACTAGCCTGTCACATAAAAAAAAAAAAAAAAAAAACCAATGGACACTGATGAAAAAGAGCCTGCGTATTCCAGGTCTAGTGTGTTTACCAGCTTCGATCACATCATCACTTACCATCAGGTGAGATAGTGGTCAAACACTAGCCTGTCACATATAAAAAAAAAAAAAAAAAAAAAAAAACCAATGGACACTGATGAAAACTTACGAGATAGCATTGATTAATTTACATTTAATATGGAAGCAAACTGCACAAGCGCTTTCTGGCGACTACATAATATAGATAACCTAGGTTACAAACAAAAAAAATTTGAGAGCCTGCGTATTCCAGGTCTAGTGTGTTTACCAGCTTCGATCACATCGTCACTTACCATCAGGTGAGATAGTGGTCAAACACAAGCCTGTCACAAATAAAAAAAAAAAAAAAATTAATCGGTTCACGTGGAAAGAGGTTATGAGGTAACAAACATAAAAAAGTACAATCGAAATGAGTACCTCCTCTTTTTTTGTGAAGTCGGTAGAAAATGAAAATTTCGCCGCCGAGTATCTTGCCAGGTTTCTATCGAAATGATCTTTGAGCAGTATTGTAAGTTTAAAACGTTTATACGTATGCCTTAGGCATAGTCGGTTTCAAACAGAAACATCAATTTAAATAAGGTTTTTCTACATAATTAGCAAGATATTTTTACCCCCCTTCTAACATTGCAGAACTGTTACATAGTTAAAAACTATTATGTCTTGTTTTTGCTAATACATACATACACAAGACAAACCATAAAAGCATATATAAGTAAGGTGGTTAATAATTGAGATAAAGTGTCCTTGTCTTTCGTTTCACCTATTATTATTGAAAAATTGTATTTTCATCTCAAAGGCACTTGTGTTATCTACTATACAGACCTAAATTTCCGATTGAGAAATATATTGATAAGCGATATAGCCCTTATCAGATATTGTAAAGAAAGTAGAGGTACCAAGGGAACATGGATATTACATATACTTCGTTCGTAGACCCGACATTAAAGAGGTCCTATTTTTTTCCCATGCAGGTTGTGCAATCCACATGACAATAACCTAGGAAGTAATTAGAGAGAAAAGCGTAGTGTACATTGCGTCCTTTTCCAATTCCCTTGATTGTGATTTTAGGTGGCAGGTATTTTCTCATTTTTAGTAGTGAATTGAAAAAGGAAATATTCGCTCGAAACGGAGATTGAACCCGCGGCCACGCGCCATGCCCTATTGTTGCCTGACTACTACTAATACAGTCGTAACTAATTTACCACCGTCAAATATAAAATAAACATAAACGCTTCGCACTCACAGCCCCACACTATGATCGATGACTTGTGTCGTGGGGGCCGGAAACATTCACTTCACAACCAGTACCAGTAATACCAATTTTCCTTGGATAGAAAACTTGTGTTCCCACCAGGAATCGAACCCGATACCTCTGCTTAGAAGGCGAACGCTCACCTAACTGAGCCAACGGGCAGTTCAAAATCTTATCACCGCAAGAACCAAAAGTATTTAAGCTGCTATTTTTCTAAGCTAGTTTCTAAGCTAGCCCATTCTTAGGTCACCTTGCTGACCTTCGATCCAAAACGTCTATGTGCTATTGGGATAGTGTTTAAAATGGCTTAAATCAGGGGTCGGCAACCTGCGGCTCGCGAGCCACATGCGGCCCTTTGGATATATATAAAGCTGCGGCTCTTAAGTTCCATACGAAAATATTATTTATTATATTAAAAAATATATAACATTTAAAATTCGTTTTAAATCGATAAACGAAGATTAGGCACCATTTATATCTCTCAGCCACTTGTGTTGTAATCGCTTGTGGCTCCTTAAAAACTTTGAAAATTTGTAAATTGTAATGTTTTACTCTTCCGACTCAAAAGGTTGCCGATCCCTAGCTTAAATTTATAGCATAATTTCATTATATCCTTTTTTAATTTTACTTGAATACAAAAATATATAACATAAACAACATAATCTGTGTAACTACGTATGTTCCAGGATCAGCTAAGATCGGCTATACAAAATAACACTGGCAATGTGGTATTAAACACTCATAATTAGTAATTATCTGATATAAAAAATTGCAAAGCGATTAAAAATGGATACCGTTGATCGATAGCGGATTAAATACTAGTGATCTTTTAGCATGAGACTAGTGTGATGCAAAAGTGTCGATCGACAATCAGTTCATGAAAAATAAGATCTAAGGGGCGTGCAATGATAAAGTGAACCGTTTTCGTGTAGAGATAGTACCTTGAGCGATAGTGATAAACACTGCAACGGATTATCAGACTTAGCATCCACTCAACCCGCATCGTTTTTGTTTCAACACTGATAAATAATCATTCGAACATTTAAACTATTCGTACGCTTATTCGTAAACATACATTCCGCTGTATAAAAGTGAAACGTGCTGTCGTCAGTTGTTACACGGACTCGGTGCCAAGATGAAGTTGTTCGTGCTGCTGGTTATGTTAAGTGCGAGCTTTGCTAGCCACCTTATTTCTACAGGTGGGTTACATAGTTAAACAATTCTTCTTATTTGAAGTCTTGTTTTTAATCAAAATATTGAAATAAGACGCGATCTCCGTGATACAAAAATCGTGGATTCTTAAATTTGATTGACTTGTTGTGGTATAAAAGTATTCTGATCATTTGGTAAGTTATAACTTATTATTAGTATACTTCGCCGGGCTTTACTTGCGCAAAGGTTCCAGCCATTCTTGATCCGAATATTTTGATGTGTGGTGATCAAAAGGGACCTGATGAAATGTCCTTAATTCCTTGAAATATAGGATGGCCTTATAAGTAGGATGCATTACATCTTCCTGAAACGCAGCACTTTTGACTGTAGGTACAGCGAAAACAGGTGAACTATTCTGCCATCATAAGGAAAAAAGACGTAACTGAATTTTTTTTTTACATCAGAAATGTCTTTACTATTTAGTCTATGTTATGACTTGTAGCAGATGCGTCTAAATTAAAAGTAAAAATTATCAAAAAAAATATCGGTGCGCCTATAGCCTCCGCGAACGCGTGATCATAATGCTGGTACCAATTTGGCTGACCCGATGTATTGGAAATGAGACTCATAGGGGCAATGGCCAATTATTTGAGCTAATTTGCCGTTTAATATTTTAAAAAATAGGCAATTGTCCCATAGCTTTTAGTACCACGATTGATGTTAGGCTGTATCTTTATTATTTCAGATGAAATACAAGATTTATTCTTAAAATATGTGAAGAGCGAAATACACGGAGCCGAGGATATGTTGTTTGATCAAGTTTTAGAAATTCTACACAGACCCGAATATGTATCTGCCAGGGCTACAGAATCTAATTCACAAAGCAGAAATGTGAGTTAATAGTATACCTACGAACAATCACTACCAACATCAAATTTTAATTACTCGGCAGTTCTGAATAAGAACGAGGATAGGGTTTACTGAGGACTGCAGGCAGGCGGTTTACGCAGCGTAGGGCAGAGGAGTTTTTTTAACGTTTAAATGAGCTGCATCAGCTGCATGCTTAGATTATATTTTATAATGTATTACTATGATCGTATGTGAGTAAATGTATGGAAGAAACGGAACTAAATTCAATTTGTTACTAACGATTAAACATCTCGTACTTAAGAGTTTTCCTGTACTTCTGACTCTCTTTGCTGACCGGGACAAATTATGTGCAGACATGTTTTTATGATTTTGCGGAGGCAATGACGGAAAAATTAATTAAATTGGCTGATTTAGAGTAGTTCAGTTTATTAATAATGACTGTTGTTCAGATAATTAACACTATTCAATAAAAAAAATCTCGCGATACTTCTGGAATCATGTAACACAGGTTGGCAAGCAGTCCGGAACGAAATAATCGTAACTACAAAATTAATATGTTCAGTATAATGGCTATGAATTAATCTAAATTATTAACAAACATGTAAAAACCCATATGTGCCGATTTTAGGTATTATAACACCATGATATGAATTTCAAAATTTTCTATTTGTTTTGGCACATTTATCGATATCTGAATAACGATGTTAAGTGCAGTGATAATAGCTACCTACCGAATATCTTAAATAATATATCAACGATAATTATCGTTATAATAATTATAACCCTTGAGTCTTGTAGATATAATATACAGTGTGTTTCTAGTTTTATAATCGCGCGTTTCTTTTAAACTGCTGCCAACACGTCAAATGTAATAATCTCAAACCTCTCTTATATCTATTGCATATGCGATGCATTCTTCGCTACCAGCATGATACAGATACCACATAGCGGGAGAGGCTTACTGGGAAATTGCCTTCGCAGCTATAGTCTCGTATAATCATATGGATGACCGAGCTCGTTACTCGTCGAGTTTTCTTCCAGCAAACCCTGGAGCGAGTAGGTTGTTGTGTACATAGAAATTGATAAAAATATGATAACAATACAAGTTACTAATAACATGTTTTAAATATACGTTCACATTTTAAATAATAATAGACAACATTTAAAATATAAATAGATAAATATAAACAATATTTATATAATAAAGTAAGAATAAATACCAATATCAATTAATATTACCTATATATATACATATATATATTTTATACAATATATAATACAAGAATTGCTCGTTTAAAGGTATTAGATTTTGTAAGGCTTCTTTCTGTACCTGGCTTGATAGCGAGCGCGCTTGCGGTAGTAAAGTATTTGTTAACTATTATTTAAGCTATGGTAGTGAACTCTTTTCTATATTCCCTTTTTTATATTCGCCTTTTACGGGTTAAAATTTCATCTCTCACCAGATGGAGCTTTACCGATCGAGCTCGACTTTCTTGTCTAACCGACTTTAAATTACATCGAAGTCATGATCTTATCATTCTTATTATATACCTACCAGAGTGACCTACAGCCTCGAGCAAGCGGCTAATATAATGTTCCACATCAAGGTTATATTATTTTTGTCCATGCACATCTCATCAAACCTTGTTTTCAGGCACTTGATTGCATAATATGCAGGAGTGCGTTTGCAGCTGCGTTCCAAACCATTAAAGAAGGCCAGTCTGGCGAAGAGCTAACTGAAGTCATAACTACTTTGTGCACCGTTCTTGGCATCGAGGGCTATGCCGTCTGCAGAGGAGCTGTCGGACTGAACATTGTAAGTTACTGTCTGACTATTATTTATATTGCCTTTTATAGTGTGGGCAAAAATCAAAAAAACAGAAGCAGTAACAAAGAACAAAATGAATCATACAAGCCAGATAAATAGTGCCAATAGTCTGTTTCTACATAAGTTAAGATTGTCTTCTTAACCATAATTTGCTTTTCTAGATATATACCAATTCTATTTCTTTATTAAAATGATTGTATTTCCAGCCCATTATCGAGTACATCATCAAAAACTCTCCCGAAGCAACCCCTGCTGCGATATGCGGGCTTCTGCTACAAAACGTGCAATCTAACGCTTGCCCTTTTAATGATAACAGATTTGAATGGACCGTTACCCTGCCTGAACGTCCAGCCGTGCCAGTGGTAAGTAAAAATTACCATTATCAGTTTCTTCAGTATTCACATTATCTTCCACATTATTATCTTCATTGTTGACTGAGGAGTCTCAGGAATCGAAGTTTATTTTTGAACAATGAGATGAAGTTTACATCAAGATGTATTTATAGACAATCGGAACTTTTTACCTACATACCTACTTGCTGCTGCAATGGGACGCCAGTATTTTTCTCCCAGAGGGAAGGATTGGGTACAAGTACAGGTCGACAAAACTCAAATTCTCAAATTTTGTAACAAAGATCCTCACATGCAGCTTTACTCATGACTAGGTATATATTGCTTCAAAGTAATAGAGCGACCGTAGAAACGTAACTTTGAAATTGAACCCATACCTTCAAATTGAAAGACAAGTGTTGCAGTTTCGACTTACCATTCGAAAACTCAGTTTACAATGAATGGCAAAGGGCATCTTCTTGTGTCGTCAGTAGAATGTATTTGCTATCTTGATGCAAAAACAATAAAACAGTTATCTTAATATATAACTTTATATAATACAATGTATACGAATACTCCTGAAATCCTGAATGGGCTGTTCATCCCCTCGCCCAAACGACAATCATCATTATAGAGCAAGGTCATTTGTTAGTGTCAGCTAGATACAAAAAGGAGTTTTTTTCCAGGTCCCAATCGTTAACGACAAGCCTCTCACAGTAGCAGTTATGACTGACTTCCACATCGACCCACTTTACGAAGCAAACGGTGTGGCAGACTGCGACGAACCAACATGTTGCCGCAAAGGACAATCTCCAGCAAATTCTTACCGCTACAAATTCGATGTAGAGGAACCGATCCTCGCTCGAAGCATTGTAAACAACAATGGAAGTATCAGCTTAGACTTGGATGAAGCCACTTCGTTGAGGACGATGAGGAGTATGGCCCGTACTAGATATGCGAGTCCGAGGAATTCTCCCCCTGCCGGTTTTTGGGGTGATTATAGGAATTGTGATACGCCTGTTTGGGCCTTTGATGACGCTATTGACAGGATTGCGGAAACTCATAAGGTAGATAATGTTAAACTTTATTATTTTTACAAAAATAAGTAAATATAAGCTTTCCATGGGGCATCCAGAGTGTGTTAACAAGATAGGTCTGATTTTGTATTCATTACTATCATGGAACTGTAGCCATGTTATAATTAAATATATTTCAGAAAAAAAACTGAATGTGATAAAAAAATTTGAATTAACTCATATCGTGACGTAGATTCTTTTTCTGTTTATTAATTTGTTTGTTTCTTACCGAAAGACAAGGAAAACTACTTAGGTAAGTATTAGTTAATGAATTTTGGTGTTCCGATGTTAGATAAGAGGTATGTACTTCATTGTGTGTGAATAAGAATGCCGAGATAAACCGAATAAATACAAGCAAGTAGAATAAAAATAAAATAAAACTTTATTTAAGTGCTTATGTTGATACACTGCCAATGTACCTAAATCTTGAAATCTGACTCAAAGAGTTATAAAAATAATTTAAACGCAAGCTAAGCTTTAAAAAAACCTCTTTTCCGCTTTATCTTTGAACCCTTGATCAGATTAAATGAATCAAATACCCATAATTGAGGATAACTCAAAAACTATCTTGATCAAATTTAAATGGAAAGCGCTTTCAAATAAAAAAAGAATCATCAAAATCGGTTCACCTAGAAAACGTTCTGAGGTAATACACATTTTAAAAAACACAGTCGAATTAAGAACCTCTTCCTTTCGAAGCCGTTTTATCAAGATCTGTCAAAGGTTTCCAGAAAAGTATATTACTTTTGGAATGGATTTCCTTTCCTAAGCTCCTTTTATCCATATGAAAATGTAATTAATATAAGAATTATTTTTTTAGGATATCGACCTGGTGTACTACATCGGGGACACAATCGACCATTTCGTATGGGAAACGACGTACGAATTGATAAATGACGTCAATAGATACGCCATTGAGAAATTGAAAAAAAGCTTCGGCGACAATGTACTAATCATTCCCGCTATCGGAAACCACGAATCTCAACCAACGAATCAGTAAGTTTACTCTTACACTAATATTATAATTTTGAAATTTCATAAGTGTAAAATGTGTGTGTGTGTGAATTATAATATGCTAACATGGTAAAGCGGGCTGCGAGGAACCGCTAAGTACTCATTACCCATATTATTTGTATATCTTCTTTACAAAGTATCTACTATTATAAAACTACTAGCCGTGCCCCGCGGCTTCGCCCGCTATTATCAAGTCAAAAAGTAGCCTATGTGTTTATCCTAGGTATAAGCTGTACATGTACATTCCAAATCAGTTCAGCTGTTAAAGCGTGAAGAGGGAACAATCACACTTACACACTTTCAGACAAACTTTCGGCTTTATAATATTAGTAGGATAAAAGCTGTTTCTCTGATTGTTTTTTCGAGCATAACGCAAAAAAATCTATTATGTAATAGTTTTCTTTTATTGTTTTTGTTTTGATTAAACTTTTTTGTGGTAAATGTACACTTTAATTTTCTCTAATAAAATAAATCACATCAGTATACGTAACGTCTAAACATAGCATAACCTTCAAATTATTGACTTTGACCGTCTGCCACGTTAGTATTTTAGTCCAATCACGCAGCGGGCCAAGTCGTGTCCAGCATAATATTATTTAGAAATCGTTCTATAATAACGTTACATTACATCTTTAGCTCTACTTATAGTATAGGTCGGTCGGTACCGCCGAACGGTCAGTAGTTATTCGCCCGAACTAAAGCCTCACGACTTCTGTTAGATTATTTATTGAAATTTAGCTTTTAACTTTTCCTAATCTATAGTTGAGTATGAACTGCCCGATTATTTAGTAGGGTGCAGATATCGGGTTCAATGCTCGGTGGAAACACAAGTTTTCTCCCCTTCAAATTATGTGTTTCTGGTTCTGGGTGTGATTGTGAATGTTTCCGGCTCCCACGACACAAGTTATTGAACTTAGCGTGGGCTGAAGTTTAAATTTAAAGCGTTTATGTTTGCTTTTTGTACTTGTTGAGCCTGTAAGTAATCAGGCAATCCTTTTTTTTTATACTCGATAGACAAGCATTTGACCACTATCTCACCTGATGGAAAGTGATGATGCGGCCGAAGATGTAGCACGCTTGCCTAGAAGATACCTATTCACTCTTGACTTGAAGACTCCCAGATTATACCGTTCAGGGAACAAAGACGCGGGCAATAAATTCCACTCCTTCGCAGTACGGATGACAAATGTAGAAGTAAACGCTTTGAGCGAATCGGAGGTATGTCAAACATAAATGGATGGCGTTTGCCAGTTTGTCTTGTTGTTAGATGGTAAAACGGGCATGGGGGAATTAATCAATTAATTAATCCAGTCGGCAAGATATGGAATCCAATCCTACTACTTCCTACTACTATCCCTATAAATACTTACTCTTTGAAATTAGGAACGTAGGTAGATAAATATCTGGGATAACACATAGTTGGCACATATATTTTAATTTTATTAATGCAGGTAAAACCGCGGAGCACAGCTAACAAAATATAGCATAGTGACAAAAAGCTTAAGGAAATGCATGCTAATATCATATCTCTGTTTGAATTTAATATCAAATAATCTAATTGATTATAATTATTGTTATAAACTAGTTAATCCAGCAGCTTAACATTATAAAGAAACAAGAGACATTTTATATATCCTCGACGACTCTATTATCGATTTCAACCTCGACCATGAGCAAAACTTTCCGTCAAAAATTATTTACGCGGCTGCATTCCATATAATACAGACAGTCGTATAGGTACACAATAAAAACAACAAAGGTATTGACTAGTACTTTTATACATTTTCTCACCTACAATGTTTGTCTTCTAATAAAGTCACAGCGTAGAGGAAACGAAAATCTTCGTCTTCCATTGAAGCGCTTTTGGCTGACAATGGTGTGGATCATTGCCAGACATTCAACCGCCAAGCAGTAGTGTCCAAACATTACTGTATCGGATTGAAGGGCAATCAAATGTTTCCAGTGAAATTAAAGGACATAAAGAGATTAAAGATCTAAAACTTTCTTTTAACAGGTTCGCCCCTTCTACAGTGACTGGTCCTAAAGTCAACACCACATGGCTTTACGAAGCACTAGCTAATAAATGGAGCGACTACTTACCCACCGCAGCACTTGATACATTCAAGAAAAGCGGCGAATTCTCGATTCTTGTCCGCCCCGGATTGAGGGTCATTGTACTTAACAATAACGTCGCTTATAGATATAACTGGTAAGTTATAATTGAACGCAAGCAGAACTTAAAAAACCGACTTCACCGCTTTATCATCGGAGCCTTGATCCACCTGCTTTCAAATAAAAAAAGAATCATCAAAATCGGCTCACAACGAAAGAAGTTGTGAGGTAACTTTTGAAGTCGGGTAAACCAGAACATCGTCAAAGTACGCATTATTCGTCACAAAATAGACATTATTGACGATATTTCAAGAACTACTGATCAGATCTTGATTAAATTTAAATGGGACCAATTGTAAAGCAACATCGTTCAAACAAAAACATTTTTTTCAAAATCGGTTCACGTTGAACGGAGTGTGAGTGGAGTTATGAGGTAACAAACATAAAAAAAAATATTACAGTCTACTTGACTTGTGTTACTCACGTCGACTGTATATTATTTTTTAAAGATAAGCTTTTAGACTTCCTTCCTTTTTTAAAGATATGCTTTTAGAAGTCCGCCATATTGGATTTAAAGTAACTTCACTTTATTTTTCGAGTTATTCTCAGCAAGCCCTTTCATTTGATAACCATATTGTAGGAGTGCATTAAAAATTACTTGTCCGCCATTTTGGGTGTTCCGCCATGTTGGATTTAGAATGACGTCACACAGCTAACTATGCATTATCATCCTTGAATACAAAATTTCAGCTCAATCGGTTGAAGATATCTGCTTCAAAATTTAATTGCAAGATTCCACCCGAACAACATACATACATTGCAAGTTAAATAAAAGCTTGTAAAAAGTAGCCTATGCATAAGCCACGTACATTCCAAATCCGTACAGCTGACAACGTGAAGAGAAAACATACTTCCGGAATTATAATACTAGTGTGATTTTTTGCAGGTGGTTAGTTTATGACCCGCAGGATCCCAAAAGACACCTCGACTGGTTGATCGAAGAACTGAGAAAAGCTGAATTAGCTGGAGAGAATGTACACATCCTCGCTCATATACCTCCTGGCGTTCACGATCTGACGTACACGTGGACTAGGGAATACAACCGAATTATTAACAGGTAAACATTTTTATAGAGAGGGAAATAAGTCCGTGGTGGGATTGGAGACAGTGACTGCACGATTGGGGGGTTGAAATCTACTACCAGTTACAACTTCCACTGATTAGAATGTGTTGTATCGCGTACTTACATCTTTAGCTAATATCTTTTCTCCCTTCTTTATTTTTTTTAACCTATTGTATATACCACGGCTGGGCAAAGGTCTCCTCCATAATCTTCCAAGAATCTCTATCTAATGCGTGAGTTGCGCAATTTAGTAAGGAAATGTAAACAGTAAACACTGCACCGTTTTTGGGCCGAAAAATAGTGATAACATAAAAATAAAATCAAGTACCAATAGGTAATCTTCGCTGCCAACATATCTGTTCTTGATACAATTTATATAGGACTAACTAAACTCTCGCGGTAACAAAAAAAATATCATCCAAATTAGTTAACATACGCCGCAGATATGATTTAACCAAAAAAGGGGAAAAAAGTAACATACAGTCAAATTTTCAACAGAAATCAGTTGAAAATGATTTGTTCAATGTTCGGATTGAATGGAAATTACAGGGCTTAAAGACATTTAACATCTAATATCTCAGGGTGTCGAGCGCAGTGCTTTGCCTCGCAGGAGTTTAAAATTATATAAGTTCCAAACCCTGGGTGCCACTGAACTGTATAGGCAAGCGTGACGCTGACCATCAGGCGACTAGCTTGTTTCATCTCTCAATTACATAAAACAATGCTTCTTTACAGATTCTCATCAATAATCAAGGCGGAGTTCAACGGTCACACACATTCTGACGAATTCAAACTGTTTTACAATGCGGACGGGCGCCCCATCAACGTGGCGTGGGGAGCCGGAAGCGTCACCAGCTATACATTCTACAACCTCAACTACAAGATCGCGACCTTTGATGGCGCTTATGTGAGAATGTATTTTTTTTCGCTTTCACATACAGCTCTACCTACTATCCTTTGAGAACATCGAACTCGACTTGTGTCGCGTGGGTGCAGGAAACATTCGCACTCAGAACCAGAAACAATTTTCCTTTGTGTGTTCCCGACGGGAATCGAACCCGATACCCGCTGCTTAGAGGGCGGACGGGTACAAAAGTAGACCAAAGGGAGCGGGATTGCTAACGGGAAGGTAATGTGCCGCGTCAGCATTTTGAACACAACTTTAAGCTAAAAAAAATGTAAATATAATTATACCATACTACATTTAGAATATAAATTTTAATTTACATTAGAGTATCTCCATGGGGCCCACATTAATAAAAAAACCTGGGCCAAAGCAATCAACGTGCCTGTCTTTTCGACAGATAATTAGCAGTTTCGGGACACTCGTCCCACAACTAGGATTGTCTGAATTTATGTGTACCTTGAGAAATTAGTTTTATAAAGACAAACAATAGCTTCCCCACTAACACTAAGTTCAAAGACATGTATCGTGGGTGTCGGAAACATTTACATCACACATACAACCAACATCCAGAACCAGAAGCATACATGTCCCTTGGGAAGGAAAATGAGCTCCAGAGTCAGGTCCACTGCGTCAAACGGGTCATCAAATGTATATGTATGCTAGTTAATAAATGCATTTCTATTTGCCAGGAACCGCAAAGCCTCATAAACTACGTGTACAACCTAACAGAAGCAAATCTGACGCCCAACCGAAGACCACACTGGTTCCAACTTTACGATATGAAGAACACATTTAGACTGACTGACCTCTCTGCTACTTCCATGGATGACTTAGTGAACAGAATGGTGACCACAGACCGACACCTACTCGATATTTATTCCGCTTTCTTCTCTAAGCTCAGCGATTCGAGAATGTCATGGTGCGGGGACGCGTGTAAAATAGATAATCTATGCAAAATTGTAGTTTCTGTGTTATGGGAACGAGAGAAGTGTGACGAATTGACGCGTATTTTTTACGCTAGGCAGATTGGGTCTTCGTGATTATAAAAAAACCTGTAATCTGTTATAATAACAATAAATCACTGATCCACAAATACTTGTCTCTTTAATGAATACCTAAACATGGTTTGATTTTCATAACTAGTAAAAAAAATATTTTAAAAAAGTTGAAATTCTTATCACAGTCAACTTAAACGGAGGGCTGCGGCACAGGTTCAAGTGTCATAAGCCGCATCACATCATAGTGTGAACGTAATTACTTACAAAGGTTATTTTTGTTTTTATAGCACTAGCCGTGCCCCGCGGCTGTGCCCGTATTTATCAAAGTAAAAAGTAGCCTATGTGTTAATCCTAGGTATATAAGCTATGTACATTCTAAACTTCATCCAAATCCGGTTACAGCGTAAAGAGAATTAATATACTTACACACTAACTTTCGGATTTATAATATCAGTGTGATTGGCCATGCTAGGCAGAACTAAAGAGGTAAATTTAAGCTTTAGGGTGTCATGAGCTATTGCTCTAATAGCTGAGCTACCCAAGCTCCGCCTCAAGCAACTAAATTATCCTTTTCAACGTCTTGTAGGCACGTGTGACGCCATCTACCGAAATAGCTTGATGTTTAGTTTTACTCAAGTTATATTTTTCCCTTCTAAATTTACTAGTTCATAAGGCTTATGCTTATCATTGTACTTCTAAATTAAATATGACACCTGGGATACCATGTCGGTATTTGGGTAAGAAAAACATATTTTTTTGTAATGCAAAATATAATGAATGTAAGGAATACCTATGTCTAGATACAGAATATCATTACGGACCGTTTCAAATAGGCATTCTAACACCTATGATGATGTGCATCCGAATATTATCATTAAAATTTTCTATATTTTTAACTTTTACTTATCAAAAGGCAATAAGTGAACAAAAAAATAAAATAATAAAATTCATAACGCTATTTTATTGTAACAAAAATCTTCTATGAATCATAAATTAAAAACCTTAAAACAAACATGATTTATCTGTCTAATATACTTAACCATTTTATCTCAGGGTTCCATTTCAGAGCTTCACCGGGTATCTTGTCTAGCAGTAATATCTGCAATATAACAATATATAATTTAACGCAAGCAAAGCTTAATAAAAACCAACTTCTCCGCTTTATCTTCGGAACCTTGATCAGACTAAATGTGTTGAACACACATAATTGACGATAACTCTACTACTGACCAGATCTTGATCAAATTTAAATGGAACCAATGGGAAAGCACCAGCTTTCAAACAAAATATCATCAAAATCGGTTTACGTGAAAAGAAGTTATGAGGTAACGAACATAAAAAAATAGTCGAATTGAGTACCTCCTCCTTTTTTGTGAAGTCGGTAGAAAACATGTTAGGTTAGTTTTAGCTAGTGACAAGAGGAGGTGGTTTGGTTTGGTGAGAGTAGTGTATTTTTGAGATAGATATCAGCTTTTTTTAAACCTTTTTTTGGCTAACATCTAGTTTTAACTAATTAACTGAGTTTTGCCGCGTAAGTGAATGACGTTAAGTTGTTGATTCAGTATTACTTTTCAAAACTTGTGATTCTTCGAGTTTTCATGTGTAATAATGGTGGATTATTAACTAATACTTAGTAAACATGCATGTGTGTAGGCAAATTATACAAAGTTGAAAATCGTGATTATCGCTTTCGCTCCAAAACTCCAATATAAGTTCTAGTAAAGATTCTACAATTTTATTAGGGCATGACTAGACTATGATGGACATTGACTCTTTTACTTGACTTTGACTTATGACTAGGACTTTTATTATGAAATACACTTGAACATTTTATGACTCGACACTGGCTAAATGAACAAGACTGTGTAGCCAAAAATATAAGAAAAAGAAAATAATAAACGAATCCTCCTAGATGACAATGATCAGCTAAAAACAGCTGACTTACATTAACTGGCTTCAAAAAGGAGGAGGCTCTCAATTACTCAAAATCGGGATGATTTTCTTATCACACAAGTTATCTTTCCATAGGGAATTTGTGTTTCTGGATCTGGGTATAATTTTGTGTGCGATGTGAATGTTTCTGGCATCCACAACACAAGTGTATGAGTGTGAAAGTTTTTTTACTAACATATTTTTATTATTTCCTTAATAGTCTGCTTTGTTCTATCACCAAGAGTCACAATGAAACATCTACATACTGATTGAAACTAGGCAAAATTGATAAAAAAAATATGTTTGAATAAAATCAAACATCAAACCTGGATCTCGAACTTATAATGACTTTTGAAAGGCAATTATAGTAAGGGCTCTTAGTTCTATAATTATGATATTAGTTTGAGTCATATGTATTTAATTTTGTCGCCTTTGTTTCGTGAACGTGAATTTCTGGTCCGCTTGTAAATTGATGTCATTGATACAAAATTTTACAACTATTACCATGAAGTGGTAAAATTTAATAATAAAAGAATAAGGTACTATTGACCTTACCACTTATTTACCTACCTGTTGCCTTATCAACTTGACTATTCTTTCCACATGTTCAGGTTTCGTGTCTTCTGATAACATATAGAACCTTCTCCAGATAGAAGCGGCAAGAACTCTATCATCATCAAGTCCCTCATCATATGCCACTAGTGCGGCTTGGAACTGTTCTGATAGTTCTGCAACTTGCTTACGGGCTATTGCAGGATTAGCACCCTGGAATTTATGTATAAATCGAGTAAGAAGAAATCAGATACACTGTGAATCTCAACTACTAATATTTGTTCAATGTGTAATATTGGAAAAAAATATATATTTACTTGACTATAGTGCAGTAAAAAAAGGGTTATGATTTTAGCACCATATGTACATACATATGGTAGCAAACATGTGAAACTAATGAACCAAATATGGAAATAACCAACTAAATAAAGAGCTATTTAGCTATTATTTATAAGTAGTGATAAATAAAAATAACAATAGACAAATTACCATTGTGATGGTTATCAAATAAAAAAGCTATATTTATATTAAAATACCATTTTAAAAAAGTAATAAATACAAAATAGAAAGTTATTTTTTATACTATTATAATAAATATCACCTAAGCAAATTTAATTAAGATACATTGCCATATTTTTGATATTGTACCAAATATACATCAAAACCTTCATATTTATGATACTATAAAGATAGGCAAAGTGCAAGGATAGACAAGCATTGACAACCCATTTGACTCACTGAATCAAAAGGTTTCGATTCCCGGCAGAAGCACAATTTTCCTTATCAAGAGATATTATTTTGTGCTTCTGGTTCTGGGTGTGCTAGTGAGTGCCATATGAAAAGCTTTCCGGCTGCTCACATGACACTAACTTAGTGTGGGATTGTGAGTGTCAATGTAAAAAGTATTCTTATTAATTTCACATTTCAAGACCAACTCACCTCTAAAAGTTTAATCTTATTGGCAACATCTGCCCACATGGCTTCTATAACACAATTTCTAACAAAGTGGCCATCGCCTTTTACATATTTGCTCTTCTCTCCAGTCATGGTGATATCTTCAGCCATATATCTGACCATTATCATCCAAACATGTAGTTCTGTGACATTGAACCACGATGCAAATGTGTCCGGCAGTTCTAACTCTTCAAACCAATCTGTGTATTTAACTTTGGTGGGTATGCTTTCATAGAGGAAGTAGCCTGTTAGTTTTAAGCGCTGGAAGAGAATAAAGAGGTTTGTTTGAAGCACATTTATTTATTATTATTGGCTCTAGTAATTTTTGATAATAAGACATAATTTTGATTCCTACTAATAAGAACTTGTTAAAAAAAATGTTTACTTACTAAGGACTAAGGTAGTTTTTAATTATTAGTAGAGTTACTATCCTTTTGGAGGTAACAAATTGGTTAATACATTCTCTCTTGGACCAGACACAATTTATCTATACTTATGCCAATTATTTTTAGTGTTTAATTTGTATTTTAAATAAAATATATGTATAATATATAAACAATTAGTATGAAAACTTTAAACAGTCATATCTCCGAAGGGGGGCTCAGCGCCCCCTCTCCCTATTCGGGGAGGAAGTTCCTTTCCCCCGCTTCTTTAAATCAAAAGGTTATATACTATAGTTGAACCTTTAATAATAATGAAATAATCTCATTTCAGTACATATGCATATCTATGGGTATCTCAAACTTCAAAAAATCTAAAAAAAGTACATGGTAAGCCACTTACAGTTCTGGACTGGTCCATCCACCCAACTGCTTTCATGAATTTTTTAATATAACCATCTTCAACAGCTACTGTGCCTTGCTCCCTGATTGAATATTTTTCCCTCAAAACATTTGAACACGGCACCCCACAGACATAAACACCGCTTTTGTTATGAAGCCGCTGTTGGCACACGATCTGCAGGAAAGACAACCCTGGTCTGAGGCATGTATTATCTAATAGCTAACTAGGTAAGTTAACTTTCAAATGAGGTTGTACATTTTGAATATTCATAAACAATTAATTAAACCAAGAACTTAACGAAAGAAACTGTAGGAATACATACACGGGGAATAATTCGACGGAACATGGTATTTTTATTTACTTGTGTATTTTTTCATAACCTTTTTCTGTCCATTTTTGACAAGGCATATTGACAATTAGCATTAATTTGAATTATGACAGTTGACATGACAGAAGCTTTGAGCTTTTTATTTGTCAAATTTCTTAGAAACTGCAATCATCTCAAAGAAGAAGAAGAAGAGATAGGAAACAAATCTAACGGTTTAAGCTGCAAAATCACAGAGTACTTTGCATTATACAGAAATGCAAAATCCTTGCGAATAATGGCAGGAAGGCGCTAAGCCGCAATCGCTCTGGTACGATTACGTTTTATAGCATGGTACATGATTGGTTTACCGTAAGTAACCACCCTCTTTGTCCTTAGGTTGATAAGTGTAAAATAAATGAGAAACTTGGTGGTAAATTAGTAGAGCAGACGGTTTCTTAATCTCGACCTTAAACATGAATATTGAGAAAGGTGGTTGGTCTGCAGATGCTTAATTCATATAATAGGGATCTAAATAATAAAAAAATGTTTAACATAATATTATAATAATGCAAGGGTAAAACCATAGTAGAAATATATTTATTTCTACTATGTATAATTATACTACGGTGAAACTCAAAGAATAGTCCGGTCAAATTAGACCAAAAAATAAGAGTAAAGTTACATAAATTCCCACCAAGCTGAAAATCGGTAAGATTGTTTGAAATATCATTAAAAACAAAATTTGAAAGTTCCCCATCTGTAAGGAAAAATTTTTATTCAAGGTCAAAGGTACAAAAAAATAGTTTTTCGCGATTTTCAGCAAAACGGTAAATTTTATCATAAAAATATCTCAGACAAAAATTGTAGATCATAAAATTATCTACAAAAAATTATTCAATACTTTTTTTTCTACGAGCCACCGTTTTTGAGATATAACGATTCAAAAAGTTGTAATCGTCATAATATGCATTCCAACGAGGCAACATGCGATACATCGCTATTAACGCAGTTTACATGCACTCAGGATGAAGATGAAGAAGAACAAAAACAAGAAAAACAAGAACAAGACGAACAAGAACAAGGAGATCAAGAAGAAGAACAAGAAGATTTTGAAAGTTACGACTCGGACGATTAAATTTCACTACTTCTCTTAACTTAAATTGCTTTTATCTTTTCAATCTTTGCTAATATCCATTATTTTCAATAGTTTCAAATTAAACAGGATCAAAACTTACCCGTGGAATAGGCCTACTGGGGAAACCACAAAAAAACTAGCTGCAAAAAAGCTGGGAATCCTTGCAAAGGTGAGACGATACTTCACACCGGGACAGTTGCTCAATTTGTATTAAGCACAAGTCCGATCATGTATGGAGTACTGTTCTCATCTTTGGGACGGTTCAGCTAAGTACCAGCTTGAGGCTCTTGACACCATTGAGCGTAGAGCCAAGAGACTTATTGGTAGCGAGCAGCTGACTAATTCAAAGCTTCAGAGCTTTGGTCATCGCCGCATGGTAGCCAATCTCTCGGTTTTTTATCGGATACATTTCGGAGAGTGTGCTAAGGAACTGTACGATCTAGTTCCCCCATCCCCGTTCTATCATCGGACAAGCAGACAAACTGCTAAGCGACACCGCTATATGGTGGACATTCCACAAATGCGCACTAAGCGTTTTGCCTCCACATTCATTGTGCGAACCGTAAAGGAATGGAACTCCTCACCCGAGTCGGTGTTTCCTGATGA
This sequence comes from Lomographa bimaculata, assembly GCA_948107665.1. Taxonomy (NCBI): domain Eukaryota; kingdom Metazoa; phylum Arthropoda; class Insecta; order Lepidoptera; family Geometridae; genus Lomographa; species Lomographa bimaculata. The sequence continues at coordinate 8,606,413 of OX403592.1, forward strand.
GTACAATATGGGAGTCTTCAAGTCACGAGTGAATAGGTATCTGCTAGGCAAGCTTGCTCCATCGTCGACCACATCGTCGCTTACCATCAGGTGAGATAGTGGTCAAAAGTTTGCCTATCACGAAAAAAAAAAAAAAAAAACGCGCTAAGTGCACTACCTCATAGGTGGCGAGGAAACGTGTGCATATTATGACGATTACAACTTTTGCAACTTTTTGAATCGTTATATCTCAAAAACGGTGGCTCGTAGAAAAAAAAGTATTGAATAATTTTTTGTAGATAATTTTATGATCTACAATTTTTGTCTGAGATATTTTTATGATAAAACTTACCGTTTTGCTGAAATCGCGAAAAACTCATTTTTTTACCTTTGACCTTGAATATTTTTTTTTCCTTACAGGGGAAAGATGGGGAACTTTCAAATGTTGTTTTTAATGATATTTTAAACAATCTTACCGATTTTCAGCTTGGTGGGAATTTAGGTAACTTCGAATGTCTAAATTGACCGGACTAGAATTGTATCTGTACTTATATAGAGTTCAATGGTAAATCTAGAGAAAGAAAAGGCAAGGTTATAAAAATAAAACGAGGAGGAGTACGCCAAGGCGACACTCTATCGCCAAAATTATTTGCTTTAGTTATATCTTATTTAGGGAAATCTTCTGGCAAATGCATTGAAAAGACTAACCATAGATATATGTCTTATTTATATATGCTATCCATGGGCATTTTGGTTTTTTTTCACTCTTAGTTTTTTATATTAGATTCGCAAAATGTTGACTACTATTTTGCCATGGTATAATGTTTTGCCCATTTGCCCAATCCACCAAGTGGCTAGTTGGTGGCAGTTGGTGCTCATTCTAGCTTATCTATGATTATGATGTTTCTATATTTTGGTTCCTATAATGTCAAGAATGAATGAAACAACGACCGATCAATACATCTAATAAAATTTTTCATCTGTGTTACTTTTTAGGTTAATATTCTACCAAGTTATTACATAATTACGGGCGGCCACCTTATATCCTTAGCCTAAACGATCCAGAGTAACGAAAATGTTTGGGGCTGTAAGTAGGGTCGGTAGCGGCTTCCTTGCCGCGAAGTCTGCGGCTGAAAAGGTCCTGACGGAATGCGGTAAAATCTCTGCTGTGTCCGTCAACAAAAGGGATTATGCAGCCAAAGCCGAAGAAACAAGCAAAGGTAAGGTGGTCGCCGTAATCGGTGCCGTAGTTGACGTCCAGTTCGAGGGCAACCTGCCGCCCATCCTCAATGCGTTGGAGGTGCAGAACCGGCAGCCGAGGCTGGTGCTGGAGGTGGCGCAACACTTGGGTGAGAGCGTCGTGCGCACCATCGCCATGGACGGAACTGAGGGTCTGGTGCGCGGCCAGCCCGTGCTTGACTCTGGCTCACCCATCCGTATCCCCGTGGGCGTCGAGACGCTCGGCCGCATCATGAACGTGATCGGCGAGCCCATCGACGAGCGCGGCCCCATCCAATCCGAAAAGAAGGCCGCCATCCACGCTGAGGCGCCCGAGTTCGTGGACATGTCTGTGGAGCAAGAGATCCTGGTCACCGGTATCAAGGTCGTGGACCTGCTGGCGCCCTACGTCAAGGGAGGCAAGATCGGGCTCTTCGGTGGCGCCGGCGTCGGCAAGACTGTGCTCATCATGGAGCTTATCAACAACGTCGCCAAGGCGCACGGTGGTTACTCCGTGTTCGCGGGTGTGGGCGAGCGCACGCGTGAGGGCAACGATCTGTACCACGAGATGATTGAGTCTGGAGTCATCTCACTCAAGGACAAGACCTCCAAGGTGGCGCTCGTGTATGGCCAGATGAACGAGCCGCCAGGCGCGCGCGCCCGTGTCGCCCTCACCGGCCTCACTGTCGCCGAGTACTTCCGAGACCAGGAGGGACAAGACGTGCTGCTGTTCATTGACAACATCTTCCGTTTCACCCAGGCCGGTTCTGAGGTATCTGCTCTGCTGGGCCGTATCCCCTCCGCTGTAGGCTACCAACCCACCCTCGCCACTGACATGGGTACCATGCAGGAGCGTATCACCACCACCAAGAAGGGATCCATCACCTCCGTGCAGGCTATCTACGTGCCCGCTGATGATTTGACTGATCCCGCCCCGGCTACCACCTTCGCTCACTTGGACGCCACCACCGTGCTGTCCCGTGCTATTGCCGAGCTGGGTATCTACCCAGCGGTGGACCCCCTCGACTCCACCTCTCGTATCATGGACCCCAACGTAATTGGCGCCCAACACTACAATGTTGCCCGTGGTGTGCAGAAGATCCTGCAGGATTACAAGTCTCTTCAGGACATCATTGCTATCCTGGGTATGGATGAGTTATCTGAGGAGGACAAACTGACTGTGGCCCGTGCCCGTAAGATCCAGAAGTTCTTGTCGCAGCCTTTCCAGGTGGCCGAGGTGTTCACCGGCCACGCTGGTAAATTGGTGTCTCTAGAAGAGACCATCAAGGGTTTCTCTAGCATCCTGCAGGGCGAGTATGATCATCTGCCAGAAGTAGCTTTCTACATGGTTGGACCCATCGAAGAAGTAGTAGCGAAAGCTGATACTCTTGCAAAGAATGTCTAAGTAGTTGTTGGATATGAGTGAAGATGAAATTTACTGTATTTGTAATTAAACTTAGTTAAAACTGTTTCTTGTTTAATTTTCATATCATTCTACACAAGTGCATGAAAAAATATTCAAGATCCAGGCAATAATTTAATTATTAATTGATTAATGTGAGCTTAGATAAATAAGGGACATTCTTTTTATAAATAAGACAGCTTGTTTCCATTGGCTTTGATCACCCTGCCTAGATATATAACAAGCTGTAGTTGCATAACTTGTATTATGCAACTCCAATGAGACTCCAATTATGTTTATGACTGAAAGTCTCATTCTTGCCAATGATTTTTATTGGCTACTGAAGAAGAATACGTGGGTAGTATACACAGGTATTCGTCAAAATTATAAAACTTGTCATAATAATATAATAATTTCACAATAATTGGATTTTATTGGCCTGAATTATGAGGTAATCAAATAAAATTTAGTTACATACCTACTTATTAAGTAACATTTTTTAATGTGTAATGTAAGGTATAATATAAATAATTTAATATATAATTTGGTACATATTAATAGTAGCAAACAAGAATACCATTCATTTCTACGTTTATCATCCGTATCCCGTAAGGCGTAGGAGTGGAACTCATTGTCCTCGTCTTTGTTTCCTGAACGGCATGATCTGGGAATCTTCAAGTCTAGAGTGAATAGGTACCTTCTGGGCAAGCATGCTACATCTTCGGTCGTATCTTCACTTTTCATTAGGTGAGATGGTAGTCAAATGCTTGTCTACCTAGCATAAAAAAATCTTGAAAGAAAATAAATACCTTTTTTTAATATTAATAATTATTATGTGTCAAGGAATATATTTTTTTATTTTGATTTCATCATGGTCGGTAAATATCTCCGGGAAATCATTTGATTCTTTATAATTGAGAAATGCAGGTATCAATCCCAAGCTCCAGGCTTCCATTCAGATCGTGTCATAGGGGGGCAGAAACGTGCATTGGGTAGGTATTTATAAGACTTAACAGTTTTTTAAGATATTTTTATGAATTTTTACTATTACGCGACGTATTTTGAACGTGTAGCGTGTTTAAATTATTTTTATTCATACTAAATTCTCCATATTATTTTATTACGATTAGACAAAATATCTGTATGTTCGTCTTACTTTAAACTAATTACCTTCAACCAAAATCAATATATAAATATGAGATTTAGGTACTATGAGCTGAAAAATGTCGACAACTAAAAATAATAATCCGATCTAATAATCAATTAATCACTTACTTAACAACACAATAGTTGATCTCCGAGTTCTAAAAGACCGAACAATTTTGGATGGTGTAGGTGTAATACCTTATCCCTAATCCCTCGTTCATTTGAACGAGTTTATTTTTTTACAGTAAAATATGAAGGTAATTGATTTTCGACTTCCTTATTTTATATCTGTCTCCGGACTAACCGCAAAGAACTTTTTTCTTATGACCTATTATCATCGAGGTAGGAAACAAACCTAAACATACCTAAACTTTACCTACAAAATTCTGGCCTATTATTCTTATAATATGGAACGGCCGTGTATACCTATGTATAATTTTTATGCGATACGGCATGTATGCAATTACTCGCGTTGGTAGTTAATGAATGAACAAAGCATATTTTTCCCTCAGAAATTAATATTAAAAAAAACTTAGAATATATACCTAAGGTAGGTATAGGTATATTATAGTCTAATAAAAAAAAACAAATTTTCAATAGATAGATACAATTTGAGTTAAAAGTTTAAAAAAACACCTGCGTTAAAATTATTTAACACACATTTTGTTCAATCCTTTTATATAAGACTAACTCCTACAACTATATGATTTAACCATATTTCAGTAGTTTTTTTTACTTATTATATATTCCTTCGACGCCGAACGGTCAGATATTATTATGCCGATATTAAATATATTAAGACTCGACATGGCACCCATGTCATAGAACATGTCAGGCAATCGACGCGTCTGAACCAACGAGAGACGTCTCGACTATTATTCCGAGAGTCTCGGACATCAGCAACTTTGAGCAAATGCATCTCATAAGTGTGAAGATATATACAAAAAAAAATCTACAGATAACTGTAATCGATAACGGAGCATTCAAAGAATTATCAGTGCGTTTGGAAGAAGCAACTCGTTGATAGTTTATTTGGTAATAAATTGGACAGATATTAACTATACTATTGGTTTGAGAACAGACTGTTTAAAGATTGAAAAATTTGGCCTTAGTAGCATAATCGTTGTCCAACATGGATGTGGACAATGATAACAACCCACATGTTATCGCTGTGAGCTTGAGCACTTGAGTAACCTATAAGCTAGATGTCTTGTAGGTAACTTAGGTCTTAGTTAAGTTTTAGGAAATTCAGACAATTGGCCCATAGATATTCTTATCAAATTACTTAAAATGGATGTTGAGAATTTAACAGAAATACTATGTTGCATGCTACACAGGTTGAGGGCTCGTAGAAATTTCAAAAACAATCATATATCATTTCATACAGTTGTTTATTGTGGCGAACCTAGTCAGAAATCACCTAGATACATAATTATTATGTACAGGCGTAAACAAATCATCAACCAAACATACTCTGGAAGTAACATAAAATTCAATGTACAATACATGTTTTTGTAAAACTTAATGCTATTACGTTTGTACCTAAATACATACAAGTTACTATACTATGCTCATAATCACAAAGTTTAGTCTTCTTCCATTGCTGAAGAATTAGCTATTATTTTTTCGGTTTCACTTTCAGAGGTAATATTTACTGCAGTATGATCTCCCTTCTTACCTTTAAAACTATCACTATTAATCACAGAGGGGGAGTCAATTACATTTGATTTATTATTAATTTCGTTATATTTTCTAGATTCACTCTCGATTGATTCATTTTTTAGGCTTCTAACATCACCGTTTTTTTCCGAATTTGGTATTTCAGCACTTTTTGACGACATAGTCGGTTTATATTCATAATTGTCATCTGGGTGATCGTCTGTAACCGATGATGCTCGTTCAATTCTTTTTATAACTGATACTTTTTCACAGGGTACTTTTGTTATTGTAGTGTCAGGCACTGTTCGAGATATACAATCGACTTTCGGAACTTTTACAACTACCACTTGATCTGATGATTTATCTTCACTAGAAGAACATTTACCCGTTTCTTTCAGTTTTATAGTTTGAAACTTCAATGGTGTATTTTTGACAGCTTGAATGCCATCTTTATTTCGATTTATAGGTTTAATGACAAGTATTTTTGTCTTCATTCCAGCTTTCGTGAATTCTGATATATTCTTGTTGATTATAGGATTTTTCATTACATCTAAACTTGGCCGTCGGAATTTTAACGGCATAACTGCTGGAATGTTTATACTCTTAGGTTTAGTCTTTTCGCTTGTGGCTTTATTTGTATCATCTTTACATTTTTCTTTATCAGAACTTGTATTGGTTGCTTCGTTCTTTTGATCAGCTGATTCAGAACTAGTAGCATTTGTATCTGTGGAGTCACTTTGATCTTTGTTATGATTTTCTACTTTATTAGCTATGGTGGCAGTTTTTTCAGCTACATTTTTCTCTAACTCAACTGTGGACTCTTTATTCGTTTCTTTGTTTGGCGTGGTGCAATCTTTCTTTTCCTCAACAGTATCTTTCCTTGGTGATAATTTTTCACCTCGGGTTACATTTCTAGGAAGCATTGGTCTCACAAAAATACTTGTATTAGATTTTTCTTTCTGGATGTATAGGATAGCATTCGTTTTCATGTGAGCTTTGGCGGTTTCGACAGCCTTCCTCGACATAGACACAAGTGCTCCACAGCATTCTTTGTTCAACATTTCATAATTACTCAGTATTTCTTGTTGGGTCTTCTTCTTAGTTTGACTAGATTTCGTCGTAGTTGGTACGGACTGGGAATCACGATAACCCTGTGCTTCCATTTTGAGTAAATTAGATAAATCATATTCAAAGTCTTCGTTTTTCGGCTTTGCCTTTCTTCTGACTGGTCTGCGTAAGGCCATAGATGGCTCAATAGATTTTTTCACAACCTTTTCAACTGTCTCTTCCATGTCTGAAGAATTTTCCTCGAAAGTTTTAACATTTGTTGGAGAATCATTCTTGTCTGTCCATTCATCATCTTGATCTTTTGTTCCTGTAAATTAAATTGTGCTTTTGAAAGGGTGTTAATTAACAGGCATTCTTTTAAATAGCAGATTTGTCTTCTAAATAACTAAGATGTCATTAGCAACCATATACGAGTCTAAATGTCAAGCATTTGACCATCTCACCTGATGGAAAGCGATGAAGCAGGCAAAGATGAAGCGTACTTTCCCAGTTAATACTTATTTATATTTATTCACTCTTGACTTGAAGACTAATAGTATACCCAAGTGGTATTTTTTAGTCGTCATCCTATTATTGCTGCTATATTACTATAATGCTGCCAGTTTATTATATCAGATATTAAGTCGCCACGTATAATGTCAGTTGCAAGGACTATATATAGAAATGTCCCCCTTTTGTAATGACTTTATTTTTGCAGTGTTTCGCGTACTTTTATAACTGAGTCTACGTGAATAAAATCTGTCAAAGCTAGAACTCATTTACTGCAAAATTTAGATTAAAACATACAACCAGTTTCTTTAAGTAAATGATAAATAACATAGAAAATGTTACCTTTGACAGACTTTCGTCTTTTAGAAACCACTTTGTTCGGTCCCCTCTGAAAAACTTTCCTCTTTCTCGAACCTTCCACCCTCGTGCTACTTGAAGAGCTATCATCGGACAGTCTACTTGAATCACTGGAACATCTGCTCGGCCTCCTAGAATTGGGACTATTTTCTTCATTTTCAGTAGGTTCCTCGACCGGCGTCGCCAATTCCAAAGCCTCGGTTCCTTCAATGGCTTTCACAGTACTAAAATAGAAGTCTTTATCACCCTTCAACTTATGGACTACTTTCACATGTTCAGGCAACTTATCGAAATTATAATGTTTGAAATTGCACAGTTTGCAAGCGTAACGCATCCAGTTGTAATGTTTCGCGACGTGGTCGTATAGTTCTTGAATATGACTACATTTCTCGTCACATTTTTTGCAGCGGAGATTCTCCAGTTCTATATCTGGAATGATTCTCTGTCGCAAAGCCATAAGGTTGCTTTTCTCGGCATGTTGGGCAAAGGGAAGGCGGACGGATTTGGCTAGAGTTTCAGTCGGCGCGTTTTCAGTTCTCTCGTCAACTTTTTCAGGGGATACTGACGAAGACTTAGAGCTGCGGTCGTCTTCTTCGATAGGAGCGGGTGCTTCTTCTGTAACTTTCTGTTCAGAAACGTCGCTAGCATTCTTTGCTTTGACTTTAGGTTTCTCCTCTTCCTTGCTCTCTTTCGGCTCTTTGACGTCCTTCATAGTTTTGTTTTCTGGAAATGAATTAATCAATAAGTAAAATATTAAATATAACCAACGTTACATTTTAATAGATATACATGGTGTAACATGTGGACTGAATTACCGGAGGCAAAGGGCAAGTGGTTCCACAGAGAAGCTTAATAGTAGATAATCTATTAGATCTAAGTCTCTTGACCGAGGACCGATTATCATCAAAGATAGGTCTTCTTTTTCTTTAATGAAACTCGGTGCAACCTTTTTCCAAATAGACCGTCTGGGATATTTTTAAAATTATGACTTTGCCATTTCTACAGAATATGAGCCCGTGAACACGAGTGGCAGGCGTGCGTCTGCCTCCACGCAATACCAACAACAGAGTTGGCTCACCTTTGATATCGGTGATACTGACGGGCAGCATCACGGGCGCGGGCCCCTTATTGATACTTATTATAACACCCGTTTGTTACTATTACAGATTGCAATAAATGAACATGTGAGTCCTCGAACACGTATGGCAGAGTTGCGTGTCCACGCATCACCAACAACAGAGCGTTGGCTCATCATTGACATTGGTTCAGACGGGCAGCAGCACCCAGTTTGTTACTTTTAAAGATTGCAATAACTGAACACCTTCGCTTACATTTTGCATATTTTGCATCAGCGGTCTACATTTGCCAATACTGAATTTAAAAATTAATAATTGTTTTGCTTCTACGTTCATCATCCATACAACGAAGGAGTATAACTCATTGCCTGCATCTTTGTTCCCTGAACGATACAATCTGGGTGTCTTCAAGTCTAGAGTGAATAGGTACTTTTTAGGCCAGCATGTTTCATGTTCGGCCGCATCGTCACTTTTCCATGCGGTCAAATGCTCGCCTATCTAGCATTAAAAAAAAGTTTAGCTCTCGAACACGTGCGGCAGGAATGCGAGTCCAAGCAATAGCAACAACCGAGAGTAGTCTCACCGTTCCCGTCGGCGAGTCTCGTCGGCGGCGGCGGCGGCGGCAGCAGCGCGGGCGCGGGCCCCTTGTTGTAGTCCTTGCGGATCTGTATCTCGATGCGCTTGGTGTCGGGGCGGCGCGCCAGGGCCCGCGAGCGCGGCTGGCACGTGTGCGTGTGCGCCGCCAGCGCCGCGCGCCGCTCGAACGTGCGCCCGCACCCGCCGCACCGCGGGACCTCGCCGTCGCACTCCATGTTGTCCATCCACGCCTGCGCACACAAACATACTGCCCTACTTCTTCTCACCATATCTGTATACTAGCAGTGCCCGCGACTTCGTCCGCGTCTTTATAATATATTTTGAACTGCCCGTTGGCTTAGTTGGGTGGCGTACGCCTTCTAAGCAGGGGGTATCGGGTTCGATTCCCGGCGGGAACATAAGTTTTCTCCCTATAGAAAATTTGTGTTTCTGGTTCTGGTTGTGATTGTGTGTGTGATGTGAATGTTTCCGGCACCCACGACACAAGTCATCGAACTTAGTGTGGGGCTGTGAGTGTGAAAACGTTTAATATAGCCTATAGCCTTCCTCAATAAATGTACTATCCAACACTTGAAAGAATTTTTCAAATCGGACCAGCGGTTCCTGAGATTAGCGCGTTCAAACAAACGAACTCTTCAGCTTTATAATATTAGTATAGATATCAAAATCGATGCCACTTTTCGTTGTAATTTTATAACTCGGACCGGGCCTATCCAAACCAAATGTTTAGACTTTGTTCGGACTATTTAGTAGATGGTTTATGTGAAGTTTGCACAAAATCTTTCGAGCGGTTCTTCATTTATCACACCCGGACGAAGCCGGATCGCTACTACAATATGTAACAAAAAGGTGTAGTAATACTTGGTGGTGAGTATGTGAGTCGCGCCAGGAATCGTCTGCCAGAGAACGAAAGTCGAAATCGGAGATATGTTTTTCCATAAAAAAATGTATTTTGCAAATATTTTTGAAAACCCTACGTTTACATCTGTAGCGCGTGACCTTGACCTTTGTTATGGCCACTACTGTCAGACGTCTAGGTCCAAATACTATGTGGTGTAAAATGGTAGCTGATGAAATAGGGTTGCAAATGACATAATTTTTAGAAACAAATTCACAAAAAAAAAAATGCTCTATAAGAGCATGGCCAAGAAACTATCTATCAAAAATGTATTTTTATGACATGTCCAAGCGATAAAAATGGTTCAATATGTTACATACTTCCTGCTTCCCTTTAAGTTACAAAAAATCTGCTAAAAACTGCTTCAAAAATACTCTCATAATTACACATTCGTCTAAAGTAGCCTTTAAATATACCGGGTAGTTTGTAAAATAACAGAAACCTCTTGGGACATCAATACAACCACTGACACCAACGTATTTCGTGGAACGGCTATTGTAAATTGTGTTTTATAATTTTTCAAATAAATTTCAAAATTGATTATTTATCTTGTCTATTAAATCTAAAGTGTCATATTTTACTGGCGTGTATATTGCGAGGCGCGTAGATGCAGTTCTATGCAGGACAGTACAATTTAGACAACTATCACCGATATATTGTATAGAATACATCATTTTAATTATTGCTGAAAATATAGCATTCAGAAGAAAGTCGCAGAACTAAATGAGCTAAGGGTTAGAACAAGAAACAGAATCAAAGTTTTCTAATACTTTATAAATCACCCTGTATATGAAAAATAAGTATGTTGTAAATAAGTTACTTGTTAAAAACTTTTATAAAGACAAGCTTTTAGAAGTCCGCCATATTTAAAGTGACGTTACTTTATTTTTCGAGTTATTGTCAACAAGCCCTTTCATTTGATACCCATATTGTAGGAGTGCATTAAAAATTACTTGTCTGCCATTTTGTGTATTCCACCATGTTGGATTTAGAATGAAGTCACACGGCTAACCATGCATTCTCATCGACTAAACATGAATACAAAATTTCAGCTCAATCGGTTGAAGATATCTGCTTCAAAATTGAGATGCAAGATTCCACCCAAACAATCATACATACGTTGCAAGTTAAATAAAAGCTTGTAAAAAGGAAATATTTACTCACTTGATTTTCTTGGTCTAGTCTTTCTTCCTCTGTGATTTTCGGTACTGCTAGACTCTTCAAGTTATTCTTTCGCTTCTCATAGAACGCCGGTGGGTTGTTCATTTTGAACGCCTTCGCTTGGATGGACTCTCTCAGTCTTCGGATTTGAGCAGCTGTTTTACTGTAATACAAAGTAGTCATAATCATTAATAGTAAATATAAGGTACATTAATATGGCTTACATGTTTAAAGATCAGTTCTTTTTTTTGGCGCGTAAGTAAAAAAATGTTTGTCGATTTAATTTTAATTCCAAATCTTGTGATTCTTCGAGTGTTGTGTAATAATGGTGGATTTTACAATAATAAATTAAAGCTTATAATGAAACTAGTTGCGCTCCGCGGTTTTATCCGCGTGAGACCCGCAGGAATTTCGGGATAAAAAGTAGCCTACGTGTTAATCCAGAGTGTCAGCTACCTCCATACCAAATTTCATCAAAATTGGTCCAGCCGTTTGAGCGTGAAAAAGGAAACAAAAATACAAACACTCACAAACTTTCGCCTTTATAATATTATTGCGATAGTGTATGTAATTTCCACTGATGATACTCACCGATGTACTTTGAAAAGGTGCCGATAAACACTCCAGGATGTTGAAAATATTTCCAAACAGTCAGGGCACGGGTACACCATTCGAGTGTCGACGTGTTTATACTTCATGTGGAACCTCAATGTCTTTTGGGTCGAGAATTGCATGTCACCTGTAAGTATTGTAAAATAAACACCGTGCTCTATTATAAACTAGCACGGTGCCCTAGTAACTAGCTACGGCTTTGTTCGTAGACACAATAAGAACATTCGTAGACACAACAAGAACATTCACAATCACAGCTCGAAAATATGTTGAACTGCCTTTTGGCTTAGTTAACGCTCACCCAGAGCGTTTGCCTTCTAAGCATAGGTATCGGGTTCGATTTCCTGCGGGAATATAAGTTTTCTCCCCAAAGAAAATTTGTGTTTCTGGTTCTGGTTGTGATTATGAATGTTTCCAGCACCCACAACACAAGTCATTGAACTTAGCTGTGGAGCTGTGAGTGTGAAAGCGTTTATTTTTATGTTATGTATGTTCAAAGACTTGTATCGTGGGTGCTGGAAACATTTCTATCACACACGTTATTACACCCATAACTGGAAGCAACTTTCCTTGAGGAGAAAACTTGTGGTTCTGGTTATGATTTTACGTAATATAATGTAAATGTTTCCACAAGTTAAAAAAAAGGCTTCTTTCAAGAAGCCCCACAATAGTGTGGGGCTTCTTGTAAGAACCCTTTTTTTGTGGGGGGGAAAATGGCTACCACTTCCCTTTCTTCCCAGGGGGTGAAAGGGGTGTGTGGGCTCGAACCCACTAAAAACGGGGGGTTTAAGTGCAGTCCCTCACCGAGGTGGGGCAAGATAGGGTCGCGTTAGAAGCCTAGGCCTAGAATAACTGACTTTCAAGATTTTTTTTCTTTAGGTACATGAAATAGCTGTTTTATAAAAGAAAAATATCGCTAAGGCTGGGATTAAACACATGGCCATAGAGTCACATCCCCTATTACTGTAACCGTTAATTTACTCAAGCCCTGCCTCTAGCGACGAAATTATACATTTCTTATTATTTACGTCTTATTGAAATTTGATAGTCCCATGAGCGTGGGTTCAATCCCCGACTCACGCAATATTTTTACAGTCAAACATCTACTACTTTAGTTGTACTTAGCATGGCTAAGAAATAAAATCAAGAGTAACTACATATTGGGCCGACTACACTTGGCAATAAGAACGGGAGATGACGCGATGAAAGTGAGTGCGTACTCACTGTCATCGCGCCATGACAGTGAGTAGCGTCATGGTCACTATAAGTCCTACTTACATTTCTTGCACTTGAGATCATCAAGGTCCAGACTTTCATCATCATCGCTGATCTGTATAACGCCATCTGTTGGTGTTTCTTTGTTTTCAGTCGGTCCCGAATTCTGTATCTTGAATTTCCCGTCGTCTTGCAATACTGCCACATTGCGAGACAAGATCTCATCTAGCTCGTTGACCTGTAAAAGTAGACAAGAGATAATAATTATTTTCCTTATTAGCCACATACTTCTATTTATTATTGTGGCTAACTAGCACCAACCTTATATTACACTCTAGCTGGCCCGCTCGGTGTCGCATTGGTGGATAATCATTAAACGGCATAACAAAAAAATAATGATTTGAATTTATAACCACTTTCTCAAGTGTAAATCGTCGTCTGTACGTCGTTTTATAAAGTATTATCTCTGTATCACACGCACATGCTGGATTACGCAGTAACTGTTACTCAATCTGTGGTTAGTTTCCACGCGTTTGTTTCCAAAACTTATCTAACAATTTCTCATAGACTATTTGTCCAAATTATATGCACAGTGTAGAAGTAGGTTTGAAAGTTTTGTGTATGTGTGTGTGTGTGTATGAAACGAGGTCTCTTTGTAATGGCTAAACAGATTAGGATCACATAGTATATGTTAAGTCTAGCCACTATAGGACATAAGCTTTATGGCCCGTTTAAGGAGATAGAACCTATGGGGCATACTATACTATAAGTACTTTTTAAAATTGTAAGTGCATTCATACTCACAGCCCAAGACTAAGTTCGGAGACTTATATTGTTCCATTACACGGGTGTCATACTAAATATCGACAGTTCATTACTTCGACAAGTTGCTTACTTAGAAAAAATATATTTCGACAAGCCAATGCTTCGACAAATCATATATTCGACAAGGAATAGTCCGACAAAACTAATTTCGACAACGCACACTTTAGAAAGACCACTACTTCGACTACGACCACTATTTCAAACTAACTAATATTGACTTGACGGCCCAGTTGGCGCAGTGAACAGGTTTTTGCCCTCTGCACAGTAGGTACTGGGTTCGATTCCCGGCAGGAGCACAAATTCCTTCCCAAGGGATATTTGTGCTTCTGGTTCTGGGTGTAAGGTGTGTGTGATCTAAATGTTTCTGGCACCCACGACAAGTCTTTGAACTTAGTGTGGGGCTGTGAGTGTGAATGCGTTTGTTTGTTTTGTATTATACATGCGAAAGTTGGCGTACCTGGCTGTGTTTGAATCCCTGTAAAAGTTTAGAATTTTGATGCAATTTGGTACCTATGTATAATACATTAGAATTTAGATATGGATGGATATGCCAGAAGTGAATACACAGGAAACAACATGTAAATCAATAAAAACAACGATTTAACTACAATCTCTCTCTCTCTCTCTCTCTCTCTCTCTCTACCTGACTAATTATCCCACATGGTGGTGGGGTCAGCCTTCCTACTATTTACTTTCCTACAATACACAAATATTTTTTATTAGACACCAAGAAAATTAATTACTCACAACAACAAAAAAAAAAACAATATAGCAGTACAATCGGCGGCCTTATCGCTAAGCAATGAACTACCTATTTTTTGTATACAAACATGTTCTACAAAAATTCTGTTCACTAAGAAAATTACAAAGTATCTTTTGACACACATTTTAAAACCATCGACCTTGAATTCTAAGTTGATTACTTTCAAATACATGTTAGTTATTTATTATTATTAGTGTAGGTGTTTAAGATAAGTTGGACTTCAAGGCTTGATAATACAAAAATGTGTTAAACCATTTCCTGGATGTTGTGGGATTATAGCCCTTATGGTTCCCGATATCTTAAAAGAAATCTGGGTCAAGTAATATCTATGGATGTTATTTATATGTTTTATATTAATACTTATATTCTACTGCAGGGCAAAGGCCTCCCTATCTCTATAGTTTGCGATTTTTTTGGACAGAGAACACAAAATATTATTTAAACCATATCTTTCTGAGACATCCATGGTGCTATTTTGTTGTGTGGGTTTAAAGCTATTTTTGCCTGTAGTTCCTCCAGCATGCAACTGACATATCTGGCAGACCCGCTTGAGTTTAGCTGCCTTCTGAGTTACATATTTTTTTATCCTTTTTAATATCAAACATAAGGAGAAAAGGTGACACACAAGACATACACTCCAAGTGGGACGTCAGTGCAGGCTTTTTTTACTCTAGCTAGAATTAAAGCAATAAAAAACGGTCCAACATCATTTATTTATGATTGACACACCTCCCAGAGATGTGTATTGCTTCTACATTCATCATCCATTCAGAAAAGACTCATCTCACTCAAGGACTCATCTGGTAGTCTTCAAATTCTAGAGTGAAAAGGTATCTTTGGAGCAAGTATGCTACATCTTTGACTGCATCATCACTTTTCATTAAGTGAGATAGTTATCAAATGCTTGCTCATCCCGTTTTTTTTTAAATCTGCCCCGAATCTGCCTGCATATACAAATTTTAGATTCATAGATCGAGTAGTTTCATAGATTTCATGATTTTACTTAAATATTAAGTGAATTTCACTTTGTTTTTAATCAAAACACTTCTAATAAACTGACGGCATGCCATATATGGATGACATTTAACAGTTTGTCTTGTTGTTAGATGCTGAAATTAACTCGAACTATTCATACACTACACTCTCTAAAATATGAACAATACAATACCGATAGGCTTGCAACCCTATGACGATGACTGAGACTGCAATTTGGACTCAACTAAATTATTGTAGGCAATGAGCCTTATCACTCATCGATCAATAGACTTTAGACCTTCAAGCTGGTACTTAGCAGATCCATCCCAGAGGTGGCCACAGTACATAATTTAGCCAGAGCTTGATACAAATTGAGAAGTTGCCAATGTTTAATTGGGTGTACTTACTACCTGAACTAGATGACAAAACCTAGTTTCTCAGCAGCCAGTTCAGTTTTGATCAGTCTCAAGTTCCAAGACTTGACGATTTTGTTACCACCAAGACATGTTATTAGATTTTATTAAATTAATTTAACCAATTTTTGCATTGTTCTCTTATGCATAATAGTAACTACAGCTTAGGTTACCTTGAATAGTGGTGCCTTCACATAGCAGACAAATAGATGGTCATAATAATGGTGTAAAATTAGAAACCCAGACAGCCATATTTTTACATAAGCCAGATTTTAATATCAATAATGTTAATGGCAGCACCGGGCCTCAAATCTCTTAGCTACTTGACTCTAATATTGCATACTACAGTTGCTTTTACCACACAACCATTCAATTGATTCAGCAGAATATAAAATTTGATACTGAATTCAGTAGAAGCATATCAGTAGTGTAGTGTTTTATCTATAGCTTAGTGATGGAGCCTCAATTCTGTGTACTATGTGAAAACGACATCATATTGTTTCTATAGTCAATGTTTCAGTAATGTCATTGAATAATATGTTATAATAGAATATGCACTGCCAAGGAAATCTAGGCTTAGGTAATTATGAAAATGTAAACATACTTGTGCTCTCATATTTTCGTTATCAATCTCATCTCTTGCATCAACATTCTGGAATACTGCAACGGCAGAGTTTGGTATCTTCTGCAGAGTGACATGAGGATCTTCATTGTTCTCACAAATCCCTTTAAACTTCGCAATCTTTTCAATGATCGTTGTCAAGTCTTTAGTCAATGGAATTCGTTCATCAACCTCATCAGTGTCCATTGATTCTGTCTCATTTACTGCTTTCAATGATTCTTGGTAACCTTCTTCGATCTGCTTGATTTTTGCAAGTTCACTAAGCTGGAAATCATAACAATATAGTTATTGAATGTAACAACAGTGGAAGTAGAAGACCTCAGTTATGGTAGGTAATTTATAGGATGAAAAAAGTATCTAAAATAAGCAAATATAGTGAAAAAGTATCTGTAATAAGTTAGGATGTAGTTAGGCCATCCTGCCTGTACAGCCTGTTAGTCAGTTTTGAAAATAATAGCATACAAAATATTGAAATATGAACCGGTTATAAAATAATAATTTGTACTATTTATTAAAATATATATTTTTGACATACTTACAGTTGATGTAGCTTTGATGAAATGACCATGTACAGTAGAATTAAATTTATCCTTACAGTAAATCCTTTTATGTGATATAAAGTTTGCCAAACTACGAAATAGGTTACGGCAGACTTTGCATTCATATAGCAAATCACATTCATCTGATAGCAAACCTTTCAGCTAAAAGAATATAGTTGGATTAGAATTATTCTCATACTTATGACAAGTTTATAAAATCTTTGTATTTATTTGTTTGTTTACAATGTTACACAGTCAAGTAACTCACTTCTTCAGTAGCCATGTCAAATATTTTTCTTGCTTGTGCAAAGCCTGTAATACTGGTCTGTATTGGCTTTCTAAGCAAAGAAAAGTCTGTATCTTCAATATCATCATTGCTAGGTACAATAGGCTTACTGCTCCCTTTTCCTCTATCATCCTTCCCTTTGGCCTTGGCATTTACTTTATTGCCAGCCATTGTGACTAGAAAATATAAACAAACTTAGTGAAAATGCACAGTAGTAAACACATTAAATTCGCAATTTGCAGACATAATGAGTGACATAACATGCGCCTGTAGTCGGCATGTTGACACACTTCTGTATGTATTGCTGACCAACCAAGATGACAATGAATGCCAGTGCCTTAGATTGTGTCTTAAATTCTACTGATAAGTACTCACTTAAATGTGAGCCATAATTTGCAAGTCTATAGTGTTAATTAAACGTTTAGGTAACAGCTGATCAATACATATCACAAATCATTCACTCCTAGCGGCAAGCATGGTAATACCACGATATAGACCTACCCAAGAAGCTGCAGTCTCTCCCTTAAATAAACTCAATAAGATACGTCTTGGTCACATAAAAATTAAGAAATTATGTAAATTGAATACGGTAGATAACGACGGCAACAGCTATTAGCACCAACTTACATGGAAATCTTCACAATCGCTAACTTGAAAATTTCAGTTTTCCGACAAATGAACCCATCATGCCACCATTTTCAACAAATGAATATCACCTGTAGTACGTAACTGTGTGTAGGCATGCGCGATTATTGAGCAACTGTAGTAGGTAACGTTGTAAACGATACTACTTTAACAGGCAATCAACGAATCTCGTCGAAAACACCACAAGATTGTATTTTCTTGTATTGAATACACTGAACTAATAACTAGAATTATAAGAGGCGGAGATAATGGTTTACTTAAAAAACAATTCTCTTATTTCTCTTTCTCATTAAACCCGTGGTTACAAACATAATAGAAAGCAAATGAAATGCAACAACAAGCGTTTTGTAAATGTCGGAAGAGTTAGAAGAAGAGTTTACTTGAGCTTAGTATTTGGGCAGTTTCTTTTCAAGATTTCACAGTTTACAAAAATGAGATTCGAAGCCATGTCTACGCTAGTCTAGATTTAGTAGAGAAAAAGAATCCCATCATTTTTTATCCAGCCAGCACTATTTTGAATAATCTTGATTTGCGTAAAAAATGCAAAGCTAGAAATGTACTATCACACCCACGCCCGTTCTTATTAACCACGCCCTCGCAAACGTCTAAATGCTGTTAAATATCAAATACTATAGTAGTTTTAAGTTATTTATATGATGAATATAAAATATGAATCATGGGAATGAAGCTTTAACAACATGAAATATTGATTTTATGAATTTTGCACAGTTTTTGTGTACTTCCGTGTAGAGTGGATTTCCGTCTTTTTATCAACCAATTTATTTCAAATCGTTGAGTAACGTCATACTCGATATTTTAAAAGATGTCAATGTCGCGGTTACTTTATCTGTCTAGTGACCACTGTTTCGTCTGTATCAATAACATAAATGAAAAGTTAGTAGCAGCGGCAAATTCAGCAGCTTTTCCAATTTCTCATACAAATAATTTACGATAGGTATTTGCTAATAAATATTTACGTCACAACTATTTGCAACACTTATATACTCTAAAGACCTTTTCAGTAGGTACCTAACATTCTACGCTAGTTTCTTCCTTGCTGAAAATGGCAACCAGCGAAACTCAAACTCCAGACTATCAGCATAGAAGATGGCAGAATTTGAGGAAACTGCTAGAAAGATCAGGTCCATTCTGCCACCCTGACTTCGAGGCGTCAGCTGAAATACTGGATTTCATCATGGATTCTTGTAAAGTCCTCATTGTTGGTGCTGGAGGCTTGGGCTGTGAATTACTAAAAGACTTGGCTCTGATGGGATTCAAACAGCTTCATATTGTAGACATGGACACTATTGAGTTGTCTAATTTGAACCGACAGTTTCTGTTTCGAAGGAATGATATTGGTCTGTCGAAAGCAAAGTGTGCTGTTGAGTTTGTTAACAAGAGGTAAGTTTTAAAATACACAACAAACTATTAGTACATGTTCTTACATATCATCACTTATTAGCAGAGATAGTGGTCCAACACAAGCCTATCAGTGATTAAAACCAGAAAAAGCTATTTTCTGATATTTTAGTCTAATCATAGGAACTATAAAATTAAGTATGTATACACTAAACATATAACTAACTAACCCTTTCTTGTAATGCATAAGGATTAAAACTAGCTTATTTAAGATTTAGTATATAAACTAGATCTATAAAGCCTTTACAGTGCTCACATACACACAGTGAGAGCAACAGGCTGCAAAAAGGACGGAGTGGAGATATCTAGTAAGAACTAGACCTGCCAGACATCCATAACATTTACAAGCTAAAGGCAGACCAAAGACTTTCACGCAGACACCAGTCATTACTCATCCGTTCACCATCAAACACAAACACTGCTTTTCATTTCCTGAGCAATAGAGTGGTTCACAATTGGAACAGATTACCGGAAGATGTTGTTTCTGCTACCACAATAAATGGATTTAAAAACAAGCTTGACAATTGGTTGCGAATTAATAAACAAACTTTGTTAGAAAAGTGAACTGTTATGTCTTTCAACACTGTGTGATATAGACATATCAGCATTCTGCTGCTCGTCTATTAATAAATAAATAAATAAATATGATTTTGAAGTTAAACGTCGCGCCGAGCTTGACGCTAAGCGCAATGAATTGAAAGCCCGACCACCAGCGGTGATCAATTATAATTATGTAAATGGTGTGCTCACATGTCCACAGTGCGGGAGGATCTTTTCGAGAAAGATCGGTTACAATAGCCACATGAGAGCACATTAGAATATTTTAGGGAGTTGAATGCAGTCGCCGTGGTCGAAACCGGCCGGGACAACATCATCATACACACACACTCACACAATCTATTCAATTCAAAAGAAAAGTGCATAATCACAAAATATATTTATTAAAATGTTGTCCATAGAGTCCCAGGTTGTGAGGCCGTGGCTCATCACTGTCCCATCCAGGATCTAGATGACTGCTTCTATCGACAGTTCCACATTGTTGTCTGCGGACTTGACTCCATCATTGCTCGGCGCTGGTTGAATGGCATGCTGATGTCACTGCTACAGTACAATGATGATAGTAAGGAATGGAAAATATAATAATCATAACAATATTTGAAGCATCAGGTATCGAGTTCGATCCCCAGTGGGAACACAAGTTTTCTCCCCAAGGTAAATTTGTGTTTCTGGTTCTGGGTGTGATATGTAAATGATTCCGGCACCCACTATACAAGCCTTTGACTGTTGTTATTGTTTGCGTTTGTTTGTAAGAGTTAAGTATGTATTAAATAAAAATTAATTATGTCAATCAGTGTTGGATAGGAAATGTCTTATACATTGTAATTTAATCTTTTATTTTAATTAAAAAGAAAACAATAAAATTCCTTATTAATATTAATTTGTTGTCATGTCTATAAGTTTTTATCTTGATGAAAATAGTCAAATTTATATGTTCTAAATCCTTTTTAGTGTGTATTGATTGGTGTTTGTTTTATAAATCTTAATTTGTATTGGTTAAAGGAAGCCTGGATCAAAGCAGTGTTATTCCAATGGTAGATGGAGGTACCGAAGGCTTCAAAGGCAATGCAAGAGTAATCCTACCGGGCATGAGTGCTTGCATTGAATGCACTCTCGATTTGTATCCTCCACAGAAAACTTTTCCCCTGTGTACTATTGCCAACACTCCCAGGTATGAAATCATACATAATTATTATTATCATACATTTAGTATGATAAGTGTCCACATGATACCTGTAGTCACTTCTGGTTCTTGATGTGATTGTTTCTGTCACCCATAAAAGATGTTTTCGAACTCAATTTGGGGCTATGAGTGTGAAAGCGTTAATGTTTATGTTAGCATTTAAAAAATATTTTTTAGTAAATGTTACCAACATCATTAAACCAAAAATTAGTATAATGTAGTAACCAATTACAAGTATAATTATAATTGTAAAGAAAAAAAGGTACTGTTTCAACAGTAATATAAATAAACAGTAATATAAATTACTATGTAGTAATGTAAGGTATGACATGTAAAGAGAAATCTCGAATGAGAACATATTTTGATAAATAGTTTAGGTAATATCTTGAGACTTCATCATGCTAAAAACCTATTTTTATTTATAACGTTTCATTCAAGTTGTATTGGCCATGGTCTCGAGAAGACTAGTCTTATCAGATATTACCTAAACTATGTGTTTGAATCACGAAGGTTTGAAAGTAACAATATTTTGATATTAGTTACACTTCTTCATTTTGATGGCTACTGTTAGCCACTATCTCAATTTAGGACTGTGACCTTCACATACAAAAACTATAATTTTCATTTTGAAAGAAAAATAATGATTTTAGTTTCTATATACCAATCAATGTATAATAAGAGGATGAAACTGACAATTTTAATGTAGAATTCAATCAGATTACCTTTTCAGACTTCCAGAACACTGCATAGAGTATATTAAAGTAATCCTATGGGGGAAAGAAAATCCATGGGGTAGTGCAACTGCGTTAGATGGTGATGACCCTCAACATGTAGCCTGGGTGTATGAGAAAGCTCAAGAGAGAGCTATGAAGTATGGCATAGCTAATGTAACATACAGGCTGACTCAGGGAGTGTTGAAGAATATCATTCCAGCTGTTGCCAGTACTAATGCTGCGATTGCAGCTGCTTGTGCTACTGAGGTAAATACTCTAGTTGTTTTAATCCTTATTATCAAGCATGTGACCTATTGATGGAAAGCAATGGCAGGTAAAAATGTAGCATGCATGCCTAAAGGACCTATTTTTTCTAGTAAATTTTAGACTCCCATTACGTATCTATGTTGTGAACGGTTTAAATTCCAAATTGATAAAACTTCTAAGAAATATGGTTAATTTTAGCTTAATTAAATTGAAAACTGCTCGCAACAAAGATACATAATGATAAAAAGTCAGTCAGATAGATCAGTCTTCGTCGCGATCTGGTGGTGAAAACTCATCCCGAAGAAGAGCATTGTACATGCTCAAAACCTAAGTTAACCTAAGTTTGGATCAAATGATATGAGTGAATTATGTTTATTAATCATACTATAATATTATAAATTCGAAGGTGTAAGTATGTTTGTTCCATTGTGTGTAAGTATGTTTGTTCCCTCTTCAAGCTTTAACGGCTGAAAGGATTTGGATGAAATTTGGAATGTAGATAGCTTATACCTAGGATTAACATATGGGCTACTTTTAACTTGATAATAGCAGGCGAAGCCACGGGGCAGGGCTAGTAGTTTTTATAAGTAACCACTAAGTTTAGCATCTTATTTCTCCAATGTTTTATTTACAAAGCGTTAATAGACAAATTTGTATATTTTTGGTAAAAACCATTACACTTATTTTCATAATAACAATTAGGCAATTATCAACTTTTTTGTTGTTGAGTTGCATGTTTTAACTAAAATAGCCCAATGCTTACAAATAAAGAACCATAAATTTTGTTCTTCCAGGTATTCAAACTGGCCTCATCCTGCTGTGTAAATATGAACAATTACATGGTAATGAACATGGCTGAAGGTGTCTACACATACACATTCAGTGCGGAGAAGCGACAGGATTGTGTGGCCTGCAGCAATACTACGCGGGCCATGGAGATTGAACCCGATGCTACGTTGCAAGCGATTTATGATAAACTCTGTGAGGATCAGGGCTATCTAATGAAAAGTCCAGGTGAGCATAACAAAAGTTAAACGTTTTCACACTCACAGCCACACACTATCTATGACTTGTGTAGTGGTTGTTGGAAAAATTCACATCACACACACATTCACAACCAGAACTAGAAACACAAATATTCCTTGGGGAGAAAACTTGTGTTCCCGCAGCGAATTGAACCCGATACCTACTTTGTTATGACAGTAACAGCGTGTGCTGATAATTATAGGCGTTATTGTATTGGGAATTGTTCTATATTTGTACCGACCCACCTCGAGTTACGTATCTCGCAGAATTAGTTGTCTGAAGGCTTTCACTGCCCTTGTACAAAATAAATATTATTATTATATATTTATATTAATAATTGTATATGTATTATTAATATAACAATTACAAATGATGTTCTTATTTTATTTGTTTTTTTACAGGTATAACAACAGTTATCAACGGTCGCAATAAAACACTCTACATGCCTTCAATCAAAAGTATTGAAGAGAGAACAAGAGACAACTTGAAGAAGAAAGTCACCGAGCTAGGCCTCTACAACGGGGCTGATATATTGGTCGCTGACGTCACCACGCCTAACACAGTTACTATCAAACTCAAGTTCTCAGAAAATCTTCAAGATGTTGATATGTCGCGATATGTAGAATAATACTTGTGTATTTTTGGATTGATATTAGTGGATTTAAGTAATTTTCATTTAAGATTTAATTATGTAATAAAATGCTTATTATACTATTTTGTTAGTGATTATTTGTTTACTACAAGCCATTATGGGATATTTATGTTACGTCAGTGATTGCCTGCAGTGGTCTAATATAAACTTTTATATATGGTGAATTTGGAACCATGTCGCTATTGCGACATCCTGCGAAGCCTAAGATGCCTATTTTAACTTCTATAAAGCTTGGCCGAGGCGGGCATGGGGGTGCCCGCGCTATTTTGCAGGAGAGGCCCCGCGATTAAGATTAAGCCGCGATCGGTCATCTACTAATATATTAAAACAGCAACTGCTGCTGTATGTAAGCCTTGAGCGACGTTAAAACTGAACTGCCCATTGGCTGAATTGGATGAGCGTTTGCCTTCTAGGAAGGGGTATTGGGTCCGATTCCCGGTGGGAACACTAGTTTTCTCCCCTAGGAAAATTTGTGGTTCTGGTTTTGGTTGTGGTTGTGTGTGATGTCAATGTTTCCGGCATCCACGACACAAGTCATTGAACTTAATGTGGGGCTGTGAGTGTGAAAGTGTTTAATTAAACGTTAAATACAAGTCGTAGTAGCGAGCAACCAGCGATCTAATTACTTAATTTTCAGCTGCGATTACCGACTAAAAATTTATATTTGTTCAATATCATCAATCAAAATTCAAAATCTTTACATATAGTTTTTCGGAGCGAAAAAGAAAATGTTTTTTAAATTGGTATGATTTGCCTACTCTTCCGGATCCGTTAAAACATAATAACAAAAATCTGAATCTGAAATAAATCCATAGTTGCTTTTGCGCTAAAACTTCCATTTTCCCAAAATTGTGATTCTTCGAATTTAATGTGTAATAATGGTGTATTATTTACAGTTAATTTCATACTTGTACAACGAGCTTAAGTGTATGCAAATCATTCGAAGTTGAAAAACCCTATTTTCGTTCTCGTTACAAAACTAATAGAAGTTCTAGTAAAGTTTTTACCACTTATTAGGGCATGCATGACTGGACTTACTAGACTAATTTGACTGTGACTTGTAACTAGGAATTCTATTTTGAATTATGTAACATTTGAAATATTTTTTTAATAGACAACGGCTAAATGCAAAAGATTGCGTAGCCAAAATTTAAAAAAAAAAGCTATAAATTACACGAAAAAGATTAATTTGTTCTTTTATTTACGTCAGTCCATAGATAAATAATATATCGTCAGTCAGTCGATCGATTTATGAAAGGTGAATGTTACCCCATCGCTAGCTGTGTCTGACATTTGTCTATGGTCTGACGTCTGACGTGGTGAAGCAACGACAACAGGGGAAAGGATAACCAAAAACTTAATTTCAATATTAATTTTAAGCAGATTAAACACAGAAACAAACATGTTGGAAAGTTTATTTGACGATGTGAAGCGCATGAACAAACGGCAGGTAGTGTTTCATGTAAAATCTATTTGATGACGTGAACATTTTGAGTACCGGTTGTTGTTTGATCATTCTGTGATTATTTTCAGTTTATCTACCAAGTTTTAAGCTTTGGTATGATAGTATCTTCAGCTCTGATGATATGGAAAGGCTTAATGGTAGTTACTGGCAGTGAAAGTCCGATTGTAGTCGTGCTATCTGGTAGTATGGAACCAGCGTTCCACAGAGGCGATTTGCTGTTTTTGACTAACTACCCAGAAGAACCAGTGCGTGTCGGAGAGATCGTCGTCTTCAAAGTTGAGGGACGGGATATTCCAATTGTCCACAGAGTTTTAAAGCTCCACGAAAAGTAAGTACCTTGTTTTGTTTTAATTACTTTGTCTTTAATAATGATTTGATGTCCATCAAGTATGTTTGAATGAGACAGTAAAATTAGTTTAATTTCGGTATAACTGAGCCATTGTTATAATCTTCATTGGTACCGTAATTTGAAAGCTAGATTGTTTCATGGTAACTATTATTTTCTTCTGACATTATATTGTTTTATAAGACCCTCAGAAATATTCCAAACAACTGCCAAAAATATGCAAGATTGGAAAAAGAGTGAAGATTGAACTAATCACTTTTCGATTATTGCCTATCTTTGTAATTAGTGTTTTAATTGACATTTGCCTTTACAGTATAAAAATAAACTCTGTTGTTGCATTTGATAATTCCTTGCTTGTATGCCATGGGTTCTGAGTTTGATTCCTTGCAGGAGAACAGTTCTCCTCCTTAAGGGAAATTCGTGAATCTTGTTGTGGGTATCATTGTGTGTGTGATGCAAATGTTTCTCATACCTACAACACAAGTCTATGAACTTAGTTTGTGGGGTTGAAGTTTTAAAGCATTTGTTTGTTGTTTAATAAAATAGGAGCATAGCCTGCTTCCTTGATCATGAAATAAAACATATGAGGAAAACAAAATAAAAATAAAATAATGCTTCCATACAAGCAGGATAAAGTTATTCACAATTTACCCCACTTTTTAAAAAAAGGAAGAGGTTCTAAATTTGAGTAAATAATGCCTTAATTTTTTTATTCTACTCGTTGAGTATGTTTACCATGGTTACTTCATATATTTGTTAAATAAAATAAAAAAAAGTAATCAAAAACATGAGTATGTATGTCACACTTGTAATGTTAAGTTAGGTCACACTGGCCAGAAGTAAATTTTTGGTTTTTAATAAAATATATAAACAAGCTTCATCCATATTTATATAGCAAAAAATTTGCCTCTAAGTTAATTCTAGGTATAAGCTATATATACATTACAAATTTCATGCAAATCTTTTCAGCCATTATAGCGTTAAGAGAAAAAGATATACACAAACTGTCAGATTTATAATATTAGTGTAATTACTATTTTCCAGGAACAATGGTACAGTAAAGTTCCTCACAAAAGGAGACAACAATAGTGTGGATGACAGAGGCCTGTATGCCCAGGGACAACTGTGGCTCACCAAGAAGGATGTGGTTGGACGTGCAAGAGGCTTCCTACCCTATGTGGGCATGGTCACAATTTATATGAATGAATATCCTAAGTTTAAGGTAATTTTTTTGCGAGCATACTCTCTTAGTCTTAAAAGTATAACTCTTGTTTGTCAAGTGGTTCTTTTTTTATTCTAGATAGGCAAACTTTGACCATTATCTCACCTGATGGATAGCAACAAAGTGATCAATGATGGAACTAGCTTGCCTAGAAGATACCCATTTACTCATGTCATGAAGACCCCCATATTGTACTCATCAATCTACCTATGGTCTTTATACAATAGAAAACATGCATGTTTTTAAATATAAGTTAAATTTATTTTTTTTTAATCTTCGTAGCTTAATATAACTTTGTATATTTTTTTATTTAAACACTTTTTAAAAAATAAGTAAAAAGAGATACAATGGGATATTAAAAATGGAAAAACGCATGCTATTGGCTAGACTGATTTACGACAAGTTTTTTTTTTAGCCAGCCGTGCCCCGCGGCTTCTGCCACTATTATCAAGTTAAAAAATAGCCTATGTGTTAATCCTAGGTATAATCTATGTACATTCCAAATTTTATTGAAATATGTTCAGCTGTTAAAGCGTGAAGAGGGAACAAACATACTTAAGCACAAACTTTCGGATTTATAATATTAGTAGGATATCAATAACCTGTCATCTTTCTTGGATGGATCTTGGATTCTGACTATCGAATTAGTAACTGTGTTGCAAAGGAAGATGAATTTCCCCTAGCTAAGTTGCAAGTAAAGCATTCTAATCTTTGCAATTGTCTCAAATATCAGTTAGCCAATAGACCTTAAGTCTTTACATTAACGTTTAAAATCCTTATAAATAATTTAACAATTTCGCATTCAGCTAAACTTATGACTAGCTGTTAGATCCTACATCTTCTTAGTTAAAGTTTCAAATTGATTGTATCCATGAGACAATTGTTTAGAGAGTGTTGTTGTAAATTCCAATGATGTCATACTACATTGACGTCTGAAGAAAATTCTTATTTATTATTTTGTTTCAGTTTGCTGTGTTGGCGTGTCTTGCTGTCTATGTCTTAGTGCACAGGGAGTGACACAATTAAATTGATCTGAACAATTAGAATGTTATGTGAAGGAGATTCTATGGCTCTGTGTCTAACTTAATTAAATGAGGTTCTCTCTAGTGTAATACTTTTGTAATTTATTTGATAATTAATTTATTATTAATACTTTTTTCCATCCTAGTAAGTACTGTCTTATTGTTTATTTTCTGACCTTTAAGATGATCTGACTATATGGTATGAAATAGTATGATTATTTTAAAATATTTTCGATACCTATCAGATGACTTATTATACTTTGATACTTATAGTTTTGGGTAGATTTACCAGCCCATTTTAATATATTTAGATTTCAACTTTAATATTTCTTATTTAATTAATCCAAGAATTGTATCTGCAGCAATTCCAGTATATTTCTCATAAAGCTCAACTGCATAGATACAAGGAGAACAGTTAAACATTTTAAACTCTTGTTAGTAATACATTTTATCCTAGATATATTTACTATTAAATTTTACCCTATATTTATTGGCACAAGTTTTATATATCCTTGAATTGAAATTAAAACATTTGATGCATAACATACGCAGAGTTTGCTCGTCTTCTTATAGTTTCTACATAAAAATCAGGGCTTTGGTTTCAAGCCACCCCCTCTTTTAATACTAGTACACTTACAGTTCCATCTGCTCTTGTAGTCACCCAGACTTATAGGTCCTATGTACATTGTTGTTAATGTTGTACTGTTGTTGACCAGCGTGGTCAAGCCCCTCCCATACAACAATCCTGGATCCGCCACTTGGATGGCCTCTAATTTGGGAATCAACTTGTCTCGGCACTTATCTTTCTGAAACGAATAGTACTGGCGGAGCACTACTTTATCTAGTTAACAGCAAAATTAATCAGAATCAGAAAATATTTATTGCAAAAAAACCATGTACAGGAAGATGGTAGGTAATAACAATACAGTATCACCAGTTGCCCATTTCGGATGTGGAATATATTTTTTTGAAAACCTTGGCAGTGGTTACATGTACCATGGAGCTCATACTATTTTTAAAAAAGAACCGAAGCGTCTAGGTGAGTTGACGAGTGACTAAAATTAAATGTTGGTACGCTAGGTAGTTATTTGTCACAGTTTATTAGCGTTGTGATGCAAAAGGGCAATACTGTCATGGAGACGGGCACGCATTGGTTGAGTTACCTATTAGCTTGATGGTAGGTAGTGAGCTCTTTTCCTATTTAGATGTATTTAGATATATTAATGCCTAGTTTTAGAAAGTGGCCCGTAGAGTAAAATATTTTAATTCATAAACCTTTAAATTAAAATGCATTTTGATGGTATATGCTAATTTTAATATTCTTTCTGATTTACTTAGCTTATTGAGTGCCACTTTGTGAATAAACTTTTTTGATATTGGTATTTGACAACGACTTCAAATTGTTTTTTTTAAATACCCTAGAGACTAGACACGACGCCCGAGAAATTGAGATAAATTCAGCTATATACCTAATGCTATCAGTTTATTAATTAAGGCGCTGTGAAGGAATGCATTAATATCAGTTTAAATAAACACACATTTTCTTAAAATGTTTAATTACCTTGAGTATGACAAAACATTGAGTATGTCAATATTTTGTCATACTAAGGTAATTAAACGCAAGCAAAGCTTAAAAAAACCGACTTCACCGCTTTATCTTCGGAACCTTTATCAGATTTAACGAATTAAACACGCATTATTGACAATAACTTAAAAACTAGTGATCAGATCTTGACCAAATTTAAATTAGACCACATGGAAAGCACCAGCTTTCAAATAAAAAAATAATCATTAAAATCGGCGCACAAAGAAAAAAGTTATGAGGTAACTTTTGAAGTCGGTTAAAAACGAGAACATCTTCAATGTAGTCCACAGAATACTTATATTTGAGGATAACTCAAAATAAATCACATCTTGATCAAATTAAAATGGGACCAATTAGGAAGCAAAATCTATCAAACAAAAAAAATTCAAGATCGGTACACGTGAAACGAAGTTATGAGGTAAGGTAAGAAACATTTAAAAAAAAATACAGTCGACTTGAGTACTTCCTACTTTTTTGGGAAGTCGGTAAAAACAAAGGGAACCCGCCATTAAGCTACTTGAAAGTAAAATTGTCTGTCTTAAGAATACAATTCTTTGTTGAAAATAACGATTGTATGAGACCATACAATCGTTATTTTCAACAAAGAATATTGCCTATATGGCAAAATAGTAAACCATAAAGTGTTACTAAGCACCTTCTGATAAGGCATTGCTGATAGTGGGTGCTCAGTTACACTTAGACTTGTGCTATAACTGGAACTAATCAGTCTCGGATTACTTGTTTCGTGGTTACAGCCTCGAAATGTAGATGTCGCTAGTAGTTATCTTTAGTCGCTGGAGAATTGGAATATTTGCGTAGAATTTTTGAATATTTATTTGTTTTTAGGCTTTCATAAAGATGAAATTTATTAACCATTACATTACTGCTTGGTGGAGGGGTGGAACAATGAAGAGGTAAAAAAGGGAGGACTTATTGAATTAGTTGTATTATCGACTCGACGGACAATTTTTATCAACAACAGTAGAAAAGCAATACTTACCTAAGTTTGTTGCGTAAAAAGCAATACTTGCTTTTTAATGGTAGGTACTACATTTTATACAATATTATAACGTCAAAGTTATATACGTTTAAAACCAGAACTTCCTGGTTCAATTTGTACCCATTCTCACCTCAGGTTTTTAACTCATATTTCTCGTACCTATTTTAATCCAAATCTGTTTAGTCGTTACAGAGATACATACATTCTCGTTTCAAATATATTGCCACACTCATATACATGTCAGTAAATCATCGCCTTCTATATAGTACCTATAAGTATTAGTAGACATCAGCTAGAACGTACCCATTTTCAAGAAAATTTATCTCTCTACCTTTACGAAAGTGGGAAGGCTCTGGAAAAATATCTTAAGAATGCGAAGATTGATAGATGTTTGATCCGGGATCGACACTTTGGAGAGACTGGTAATGATACGGACCACTGGACTGATTTAAACCTCGATGCGAAAACCGTCGCGTCATCGTTAATATACTCCGCAGGGTGCTGACCTGAACGTCCAATCGTAACGTACCGTACCATGCGGAGTAAACTCGCTTTATACCTACGAGTACATGTCCTACTGCCATCCACTACGAATTGTTCAATATACTAGCACGCTCCGCCTGAATGAAGAGTTAGAGTAGCAGTCTTTCAAGGAATAAAATGAGCTCTCGAAGTGGCAAAATCAAATTTTGAAAACACCCCCGACGTCCCGTTCTATCTGGAAAATGGCAGTAGCGATTTTCTCTAAACAACTACTAAAACTCGATTAAGTCACCTCTCAAACAAAATAAACTAAATCACAAACGATCCAGCCGTTTGAGTGTCACAAACAGACACATAAAAACTAGACCTAAAATGGTAACGGAGCTGCTGAAATACCATTTGTGCTGTTTGGCGAACTGACTAAACCTTCCCCATTTGTGGCAAGGATACGACACCTTTTAGTGATAGCCACTAGTTGCAAAAGAAGAAAAGGTTTTCACTGATGCTGATGAATTTGTCTTAATCATCTGATATCTGTGATAAGGCCGGCGCTATTAGTGATAAG
Source organism: Lomographa bimaculata (assembly GCA_948107665.1). Lineage (NCBI taxonomy): Eukaryota > Metazoa > Arthropoda > Insecta > Lepidoptera > Geometridae > Lomographa > Lomographa bimaculata. The sequence goes on from OX403592.1 coordinate 8,637,864, forward strand.
GCCGCCTGTTGTGATAGTTTACGTATAAGCTTGTTTGTTACCTTTGTTTTATCTCATCTTATAAAGTGCATCAGTAAAGTATTATCTATCTATCTGATTAGAGATTTCATAATGATTACATTGATGGTTTGTCGGAACTTACCTACCTATGTTATAAAACTATACTTACATTAAACAACTCAACTTGTTAGTTTGGTAAAGAAAACCTTGTGAAGTAATATTGACGAAACAAGATATATGCTCTCTAAAGAATGAAAAGTAATTTTTATTAATACCCGACCCAAGAGGAGAGGTATTATAAATTTGAAGTTTTAACGGGAGCATCGATTTGAATGCAGTATTTATAATTTCCTTGATGATGCTTTTTAATGACAATCGGGGCAGCCATTGTTAAAATAAGAATGTTAAGAGTAGTATCCTTTTATCATCTATCTATTTATACTAGTAGTTCGCCCCGAACTGCGAAACTCCCACCTACATTTTGTTTAATATTAAGAAACTTTGAGGTTAATTGGTTATAACTTTTTTCTTAACAATAATTCTTTGATTTTTGTAATAATAATTGTTCTCCAAGTATTACATGATATAAGATATACGTTCTTCATCCGTACAGCGAAGGAGTGGAACTTAAATGATTATTATTATTATTCTCTTTATTTATTATTTTTTCTTAAGCTAAGGTTTTTTTTTACAATATTTTTATAAAAGTAATAAACAATACAATATTACAAAATAAAGAAAACTGTAAAAAAAAACCTAAACCAAGGATAACCTATTATTATTATTATTATTATAATTGCAGAGTTCTTCTCAAAGATAGGTACGCCATAAGAGCTGAAAAAAAAATTGCGCCCATATGCATACAAATAATTTTCGGCTTTGGGGCATATACCAATTTAAGGGCTTTACCAATACATACATAAACCCTTTCACACTCACAGCCCCACACTAAGTTAGATGACTTGTGTCGTGGGTGCCAGAAGCATTCACATCACACACAAAATCACAACCAGAAGCAGAAACACAATTCTTTCTTGGGGAGAAAAATTGTGTTCCCGCCGGGAATCGAACCCGATACCCCAACTAACTAAACCAACGGGCAGTTCAAAGTATGTTATGTTCATTGTGTATAACAATGTACATACTTATGTTCATTATGTAAGATAATAAAATTAGTTGGCTTAGACACTATTAGCCTCTGACGGACGGATTAGTTCATCCGTACAGCGAAGGAATGTAATTCATTGCCTGCCTCTTTGTTCCCTGAACGGTACAATTTGGGTGTCTTCAAGTCTAGAGTGAATAGGTACCTTCTAGGCCAGCATGTTCCATCTTCGGCCGCATCGTCACTTTCCATCAGGTGAGATAGCGGTGAAATGCTTGCCTATCTAGCATAAAAAAAAACTGAGTCCTCGCTTTGCTCGGTCAATTATACATTTTGATGAAGGTCCAGACAAAGCTATTCACAAAACAATGCTATTTGATCCCTACGCAGTTAAATCTGCCCGGGGCAATGGCGATTGTTTTGTAAAATGATTGCTCTGTTTGTTAACATGTGACATTGCTGTAGGTAGCGGTATTACTAGTATTCACTGAGTCGACTATTCAAGCAAATTCGTAACTATATACGTATAACTATACAATAATATATAAGTAGGTATGTACGCTCACAGCCTGTCTGAAGTCATCGATCTTTAGGGGACGTTGTACGAGTTAAGATCGTTAGCAAAAACTAGAAATTGTTTAGCTTTCTTAGACATTGCTGTGAGTAATTTAATAATATTTGGAACGAAATTAAATGAAATTCTGATTTAGAAATGTTTGAATCTCGTATTGAACTTAAGGGTATCACTTTAACTGTTACTGGACGAAGCGTCTTCTACATTAATTATGCGAACCACAAAAGAATGGATTTACTTGCATGAGTCTGTGTTTCCTGATAAATACAATGTAAGAATAAGAATAAGAATAAGAATAAAGTTTATTTCAAATAAAGTAAGAAACATTCAGAAGCATCTAGTATGTGATTACTAAATAACACAAGTCTTCTTAAGTAACAGAAATCTTATTAAAGTGATGACAAGTAACAATAGTTATCTAATGCATACTGAAATAACATGAGAATTTGGGAGTCTTTAAGTCGCGTGTCAATTGACGTCTTCTAGGCAAACGTGCTCCATCGTTAACCGCATCTACGCTTCCCATCAGGTGAAATTGTGGTCAAACGATTGCTTATATAGTTCCCGTGGTTCAATAAGGTAAGTTTGCAGAGTTATATGAAATGATTTATCTATTTAAATATGGGTTAAATATTGATAACATTTACGAGTACCTACTTAGCTCGAATATGATAAATACTACTTTTGATGCCGAAAATCAGCGCAGTTACTGTGGGATAGGGTAAGTTTATTGAGTTGTATGAAATGAGTAATCTCTGTAATAAAAGTGGAATATCGATCATATTTGGTACTATGACTCTAGAATAGGATAAAATTATATTTTTTATCCCGAATGTTATTCCATACCCTATCTCATAGGAATGGGATAGGGTAAGTTTGTTAAGTTGATTGAAATTAAGTTTTTTATAACTGTTGGTCGGATAGGACAAAGGCTTATTTTGATATCGACAATCAGTGCAGTGTCAGTGGAATATGGTTAATTTGTTAAGTTAATTTAAATGAGTCTCTATAACTTCTGCTCGGATTTCGATAACTTGGTAAGTAGATATGTCCTAGTAGTAGAGCTATGACCCTATAGAATAAAACAAAAGTTTCTTTTGATCCCGAGAATTAGTGCAGTGCCTGTGTGATAGGGTAAGGTTGTTAAGTAGTTTGAAATTAGGTTTCTCTCTAATTGTAGGTCGAATTTCGTTAACATTTTGTGATAGCTACGACCCTAGAATAGGAAATTATTTACTTTTCATCCTGAATATTGGCCCAGCTCCTGTAGGATAGGGTTAGTTTGTTGAGTTGTTTAAAATGAGGTTTCTCTGTAATTGCCTATAACATTTTGATAAAATTAACTAAGGAGGTAGCTATGATCAAACTAATATTATAAAGCGAAAGTTTGTGTGTAATTGTGTTTGGTTTCTCTTCATATTTCAACGGCTTAACTGATTTGGATGAAATTTAAAATTGATATAGCCCAGGATCAACACATAGGCTACCTATTGTACCGTTAAATACATTAGTTTTTATTTGGTAAGAATTCACTAACAATTAACAGCAGAATTATCCAACAAATGTTTACAAGGCACATAGAATATGTGTGTTGTATTAAGTCGCATTTAAAACATTGTACCTACATATTCATAGACAAATCATTATGTACAATTTTTTTTTTTGTAAATAAGTGTTTCAATGGGAAAGTATGTTTCTTTTCTCTTCTCGCCGCAACAATTGAACGGTTTTGAAAGAAATTTAGTAGAATGTAGCTATTGTTTTTTAAAGAGTAGGTTAACATTACCTACCTCAGTTTGATCAGAAAACGGAAAAAAAAAACAAAATCAATGTCACGCTAGTTCTGATTAGTTCAGTTTCTTTGACTATTATATACTGTATCCTACTAATATTATAAAGAAATAAAGTTTGTTTGTTTGTAAAAGGTAATTTTTTAAAAAACTGTTAATTCTGAAAATACTTTCAATAATATATATAAGTTAAAAATGTTGGCCATTATTAATTGTACATAAAAGTGCGGGACAGCGTTAATCTTTTAGCATGTATATTTAGCCCAGAAAAGATACACTTCTTTGTAACAAATAAAAAAAAATAGAGGCCTATTTTTTGTCGACATTTTGAGGCATTCAATATTGATCCTTATCAAAATATAGCGTTTTAGGTGCACTTAAACACCCTGGTGATGGGTCACAGATTGAGCAACAGTTCTGTGTAATCAGGCACACTATATAGTGAGCCCGATTAATAGGTAAACATATCTATGTGTATAAGGTCGTCTACGTTTTGAACCGACTTACATAAGGGAGATCTAAAGTCAATTTTTTTTTAGCCGGTTATATTTATGTTGTGTTATTTATGATTCCCGGTGGGAACACAAGTTTTCTCCCCATGGGTAGTTTGTGTTTCTGGTTCTTTATATGATGCTAGTGTTTACGGCCCCACGACACAAATCATTGAATTTATTATGGGGCTGTAAGTGTGAAAGCGTTAATGTGTACGTATTCTATGTTTTTTTCCCGGGCGAAGCCGGGCGGGTCAGCTAGTTTTAATATAAAGTAAACTAACATTAATGTTTAAGTTATTAAAATTATCTGTCTGAAAGCTAGCTCAGAATGTTGCCTACTCATTAAAAATTACTGGATAGAGATTTCACTTAATAATTAGAGTTACATCATTATGAACTTAAGTAGTAATTATAAGTACCTACGCTTGCACGAAGTTGAATTCAAAGCTCGTTTCAATTTAAACATGTAGGAAAGGGAAAACAAAAGCGACTGTGACCTACACATTAGTAGGATGCCTAACGTAGGCAAAGAGTAATTTGCTCGTGCCCTCAAATAAAGACCTAGTTAGAACTTATAGATAACAGGCAAACAGGAAAATGTTTACCGAAATCAAACCTCGCAGAGCGACTCACGTCGTAACATGTATTTACAGCGCACAAAGGTTATTTGGAACGATTTACCTCAGCTGCCACAAGTAAAGCCGGCACCGGCACCGTAGAGCGTTTAGGTAGTACTTTGCACTGTCGAGGACTTCGAGAAGCGCTTCGGCCTCAGGGAGATTTTCCCGAACTAGGCGGCAACAAATACAAAGTCACGCCTACTCAGCTTGGAAAATACCGCTAGATTATTTAACGTCAGAAATAAGCAAGTACCTACACGTGTTGCTGGATTTGAGCCTTGCAGAGTTTGGCGTGTTGACTACCAAAAGTGAAATGCGTGGGTAGTTTAATAAAATAGCTAAGTAAGCTAAATATGGAACGTAGGGAACTTTCTGGAAGATAGAGTTTCATTTGTACTAGTTAAATTTCTTTTAATATCTATGTAACTTAAACTACACATCAAAATCAAAATCGTTTATTCACATGGGCCCCAAAGAGGCACTCATGAAAGTTAATAATTCTACTGCTAGATTAGACAAATAACAGCCATCTCGAGAATCAGGTGATATTAACTTATAATCACATTAATTAATATTATAAATCCTAAAGCTTGTGTCTAAGTATGTTTGTCTTCTCTTCACGCTGTAACGTCTGAAAGGATTTGAATGAAATTTGTAATGTACATAGTTTATACCTACGATTAACACATAGGCTATTTTTTAACACGATAAACGCAGATGAAGCCGCGGGGCACGGCTAGTAGGGAATAAAACAGTATTATTTCATACATTTGAATTGAACAGATCGAAAAAGGTTTATGAAATACCTATGTTACCGTTATTAAATTCCACAGAATCCGAGTAATTACTCTAGGTACTCAGAATGTTTTATAAACGTTTGCAACAGCATGCTTGCTTGTCGTATAGACTAGTGGGCAGTCCTAGTGTCATGAATTTTCAGGCCGGCTGAAGGCATCAGACATGGCTTAACGACTGTTGTCTTACGACCAAAAAACAGGAGCGACACTAAACGCAGACACTCAGTTGAAAATCCTACTAAACAGTCACCCATCCAAGCACTATATTTGCACTGGTCTGACTGAACTTTGCTATACCTTGAGAGGTGGTAGAGCATTTTGTGAGTTGCTCGCCTGGCTTGCTACCAAAGTAGCTTACCACCATCAAGTTGAAAGTCTGCCGCCAAGCCAAATACGGTGTTCCGGCAGTTATCCTTGAGAGCCTGCGTATTCCAGGTCTAGTGTGTTTACCAGCTTCGATCACATCGTCACTTACCATCAGGTGAGATAGTGGTCAAACACTAGCCTGTCACAAATAAAAAAAAAAAAACCTTGTCAATCAGTTACGATCGATACTACAGCATAATTATATTACATCTCTTTCTAAATAGGTAACTATACATATGCTCGTAGCAATGTAGAGAAATAAACAGTAAGAATCCATTTGTTTGTGACTAAGGTAACTCGTACTGCGGTAAAGATTACCTAGTTTACCTGCTAGTTTGGTTGTACATACAGCTCTGTTACTTACATTATTTATTAAAATTTTACATGTACATATCCGTCACTGAAATTTGACATGATAGTTTGATGAACTTGTTATCTGCCTGCAGGCTACAGACGAGATGGATATCTTATACAAATAACAAGGCTATCATTCCAAAGCTTCTGAGAAAAGCTTAGTGCAAGAAATAAATATAGCAGAAAGAAACTGGTGAGTTAGAGACACGTTTTCTGTGGAAATTGATTAAATAAAAGATAAAAATAGATATGTACTTTATAGAGGCATCGAATATAGAGGAATTGTTTTTTTTATTTTTATACTAGATAGGCAAGCATTTGACCGCTATCTCACCTGATGGAAAGTGACGATGCGGCCAAAGATGATTGCCTAGAAGGTACATATACACTTTAGACTTGAAGACACTCAGATTATACTGTTCAGGGAAGTAGTCAAAAAAAAAATAGTAACTGTCTCTCAGTCTGTCTGTTACCTCATCATGGCTAAGTAAATAAATAGAATTGTTTTTATATGTGTTTATTGTTTATATAAAATATATTTTATTATAAAATAGTACGTATGTACCTTTGTATATGTAAATTTATAATTGATATGTATAGAGATAAATTTAGAAAGGATAAAATATCGCTTGGGTTCAATCCCCGCCTCAAGCGATAATTTTTCCTTTCTAAAAAGTATCACTATAGTTCTGCCTAGCATGGCTAATGCTTTGTACATAAAAATCAATTGATAGTTATAGACATATATATATATTTATATATTCGTTTTTTAAGCACTGTTCTGAATGAAACTTTTTATAAACGTAGAACAACGACATCCTATTATTTTGCGTTATTCCTCTCCATCCAAAAGATATCTGGAAGAGATCGCTTTCAGAGATAAGACCGCCTATTGTTACACTTTTATAAAATGTACTGTTATTCATTGTACTAATTGTATGGTCGTGATTGTGTGTGTGATGTGAATGTTTCCGGCACCCACGACACAAGTCATCGAACTTAGTGTGGGGCTGTGAGTGTGAAAGCGTTTATTATTATTATTCTTTGTTATTTAAGGTTTTCAATAAAGAGTATGTCTATCTATCATGGCTTATAAACATGGGTGTCTAAGCCATGATAAAGTATAATTAAACGCAAGCAAAGCTTAAAAAAACCGACTTCACCGCTTTATCATCGAAACCTTGATCCACCAGCTTTCAAATAAAAAAAGAATCATCAAAATCGGCTCACAACGAAAGAAGTTGTGAGGTAACTTTTGAAGTCGGGTAAACCAGAACATCGTCAAAGTACGCATAATTCGTCACAAAATAGACATTATTGACGATATTTTAAGAACTACTGATCCGATCTTGATCAAATTTAAATGGAATCAATAAGAAAGCAACATATTTCAAACTAAAAAAAAAATTTCGAAATCGGCTCATGTGGAGAGAAGTTATGAGGTAACAAACATAAAAAAAAACAAAAAAAATTCAGTCGACTTGAGTATCTCCTCCTTTTTAGGGAAGTCGGTAAAAAAGACAGTAATTTTCCGGTCCATGGGAACCGGCATTGATGAAATCTAGTGCTATATTTATTATAATCATCAGTAATGAGGCTTCGTCCACGTTACTCATGAGTGATAAAATGAAAAGTAAAATAAAATACCTCGCAACGATATATCTACGAACTGAATATGTAAACTGTACCTCAACTAATTAGAGACGTGGCAGCTTTTTTCCCAACAATGTCACAGGTAGTTCGAGGTTACACTGCAACATTAGCCATACCTGCCGGTTGCTTCCTGCACAGGGAATCAACCAAACTTTTTATGTGTTTTTGAGCAGCACTGGAAGCGCTAAAAGTTAGTTTAATGCAGTTATTTAAAGTTTTTACGTCCACAACTATCAGTTGATTACGCCTCCGGGTCTGTACCTGCCTCAATTTAATATTTGTATTTGTGTTAAAATAACGACTGTATTTTTACAGAGATTCGTGTTGCTGCGTCAGTTATTATTAGATACGTGTTTATTGCGCAACACGGAATTAAATTCCTTGTACAAAAAATAACAGTGAAAAAAAGGTAAAGGAAATTTGTGGAGAATATTGTAAAAGTATAAAATCACACTGTAATATTTTAAAATGTTTATGTGTGTATGTTAACAACCAAGTTGGATCAGTGGGCAGTCCTGATTCTATTCCCAATAGGTGCAGGATTTTACTTCCCAACGGACATGTGTGCTTCTGGTTCTGGGTGTGATTGTGTGTTGTGATAACACCAAGATACAAGTTTCCGACACAGATTATGAGTGTGAATACGTTTCTGAGAATGATTGTAAACAAGACATTATTTTGATTTTTACTGCACTAGCAGCTTATTGAGTTGATAGGTGCATATCACTGCAACGTGTGTCCACATATCCTACTAATATTATAAATCCGAAAGTTTGTGTGTAAGTGTGTAAGTATGTTTGTTCCCTCTTCACGCTTTAATGGCTGAACGGATTTGGATGAAATTTGGAATGTACATAGATTATACCTAGGATTAACACATAGGCTACTTTTTAACTTGATAATAGCGGGCGAAGCCGCGGGGCACGGCTAGTATTTAATAGAGCAAAGCGAAACGTAACGTTCTTAGTTTACTGTTATTCTTTTTGTTTCTGTCATAGGATACAATAAAGAGTTCTAAAGAAATATTTTATTAAAAAATATTTTGTTTTTTAGTAATGTACGTATAACAAGTGTAATAGGAAAAGTGAATGCATATGCTAGAAGAGATTTAAAATGTATGGCAAAAATGGTATCGCAAAAAACAAAATAACTAGCCTACTAGAGAGAAAAAATGTCTATTAAATTCATAAAAAGAGACCATCTAAGGCAGGATTCAAAGGAGATGAGTCGCAGTAGTTCAACTGCCCGTTGGATCAGCTGGGTGTGCGTTCGCCTTTTAACCAGCGGATATTGAGTTTGATTCCCGGTGGAAACACAAGTTTTCTCCCCAAGGTGTTTTTTGTTTCTGGTTTCGGGTGTGATTGCGTATGTGATGTGAATGTTTCCGGCACCCATGACACAAGTTATCGAACTTAGTGTGGAGCTGTGTGTTTATTATTTACTAGCCGTGCCCCGCGGCTTCGCCCGCTATTATCAAGTTAAAAAGTAGCCTATGTGCTAGTCCTAGGTATAAGCTATGTACAGTCCAAATTTCATCCAAATCCGTTCAGCCGTAAAAGCGTGAAGAGGAAATAAAGATACTTACACACTTACACACAAACTTTCGGGTTTATAATATTAGTATAGATATAGGTAGTAGCATCATCGTGATCACACTCAGACAGCGAGAGGTTCCGGATCCTTATTTTAGATTCATCTAACATATAAAAACATATATGTCCGATATATATATTTTAAGGAGTACGGTACTCCTGGCGGTATACTAGTTTCCGAAGCAAATGTCACAATGTACCTACGTTTAAAGTAATTCAAGTCGTTAATATATTATTCATGTACAAAACTGGCATGTTTTCGTGGAAGCATTATACGAACCAAAAATTACTGTGTTTGAGGCATGTTTGAACGGTCATTAGACATTATAAACAGATTTATAAAAATCGGAAACCATTTCTGATGGCTAATATTCAAAATAAGGTAGAGACAGGTTGAAATTAAATATGGTATTGTCGTAGCCAAGATTTTTTGTTCACGCAACTCTTTCAGTGAATTACGTCAAGGGTATATAAAAAGATTTACAGTAATGTCAGGTTTTCAAACATACATACCTCAAAATATACGTGGAAGTTAAATAATAATAATAAAGATCGAATGTTTATTATGAATATACGTAGGTATAATGTACCGTAGAGAATGAAAGGCCGTATTAATATGTAAAGTATACGGATGAATTTATCGTTTCTGTTATAACAAAAAAAAACGCAATCACACACACAACCCTACACTAAGTTCAAAGACATGTATCGTAATATTAGATACATTTTCACCACAACCAGAACCAAAAGCATAAATGTATCTTGGGAAGGAAAATTGTGCTCCGGCTGGAAATCAAAACGAGATCCTATGGCGAAGAAAGACTACTTGCCCACTGCGCCAACTGGATTATCAGTAACATTTATTATATTGCGTTTAAATTTGCCACTTTTTTATTCAAGATATGCAAACGTTTGACCACTATCTCACCTTATGGTAGGCTATGATTCACTCGACGATGGAGCACATTTGCCTAGAAAATGCCCATATACTACACTACTACATATACTACACGTATTGTATTTATCAGGAAACACAGGCTCTGGCAAGGAGTATTGTATATGGCCAGGCGCTACGTATATTATATTTCTAAATGGGGTCGGTAAGTGCTGCTCTGACGTCCCGCTTTGGGGTTTTGCATTTCCTCTCTGCGCTTCTCTCCCGAGTCCTTCCAACTCTTTTACAGCTTACTTTTACGGATTGGACTGGGTTGCTGACATAGCTGTTCTAGTGTTATGGGTGGTGTAGAATTGTTGATGGATGTTGCGACAAGCATGATGGTGGTAGTGACGGCCCGATGCATGGTGCTAGCGGTCCCGAAGGCGACCCAAGTGACTGATTTGTTTCGGTCCCTAATCACCCATATCTTCTTTTTTCTCTTATATATAAAAATGAATTGCTGTTCGTTAGTCTCGCTAAAACTCGAGAAGGGCTGGACCCATTTGGCTAATTTTGATCTTGAAATATTTGTGGAAGTTCAGGGAAGGTTTAAAAGGTGAGAAAATATAAAGAAATTGCAATAAAATTAGTAAAAAGTAGTATTTTATTTTCCCATACAAACTGTTCGTACCTGTCAAACAGGAGATGTTTCTGAATATTTGACCACAGACAATTGTCGGTATGAAGTTCGCCGGGTCAACTAGTAAAAAAATAAAAATCTAGTCGTCCGATCAACAGGAGTAAGCTGTCGTCAGACCACGTATTAACAGGAGCAAGAATAGCCTCGCGAGCAAAATCTCACAGGCACATATTAACACAGTAAACAGTAAACTGGCCGGTAAATATAGTTAAAGAAATAAAAATCGCTAATCTGAGTTGTTCAACACAAGTAGCTTGTGTTTAATCATCTTTATGGCACGATTAGCTGAATAAACAAAATGTTTGTTGTTTCCCCAGTGGGCAGGGAAGTGTCGATGCCACTGGCAACCGCCATTAATCCGCTCTTTGAATAATTTATCCGGCGACTTTGCCTGATTCACGATTAGCTCTATGAGGCTGCGTTCTTTATTCTGAGGATTAGTGGCCGTTTCACTGCTCCTTTATTTTCGTTATTCGAGTTGCTTGTTTTGTAACAACCGAAAGGGTGTGAGTCATGCTTTTCTTTTGTTATATAAAAAAATATAAGCGTCTTTTGTTTGGTTGCTTTGATAGCGAGGTTAAGAAAGAAGCCAGTTGAGAAACCTAGAACAAATCCAGCTGTGAATTGGAGGTTTTTTGAAGTGAAAACTTTTTAAGCGGCGTTGTGCACTTTATGGGATGGGTAAAAAATTTTACACTCAAGTCAAAATTCGTAAGACGAAGGAGAGTTTTTTTTTTTTTTTTTTATTTGTGACAGGCTAGTGTTTGACCACTATCTCACCTGATGGTAAGTGACGATGTGATCGAAGCTGGTAAACACACAAGACCTGGAATACGCAGGCTCTCAAGGATATAGCTAGGAGTTAGCTTTTTATTTCTACCGCGCGGCGAAAAATGTTTTCACTTCTGCCGGCACTCCCGGAGAAACCGTTGTTTTTTTATTGTTCATGTACCTATGTGTTTTTTATTGTTTATAAGCTCGTGTATCACCTGATGATAAGTGATGATGGGGCTATATTTTTTTGCCGTGATAAAAGCACTCGTTGCCTTATTTATGCAACGTCGCTCTGCTAACAAAATACTGCTGTGTGTGATAATGTTGTTTTGTCCACTTGGATTGTTGGATTTGATTGAAGTCATACATACAAAAACTTAGACTATTTAAATATCAATCTTAAATATCAATTGTAAACTCAATAATGGGAATTTCAAGGGTACTAGCGGTACTACTCCCTAATTTGCACTGGCCTTGGATCTATCTTGTTTCGTGACAAGTATACCAGTTTGTCTACTAGAAGTAGAAAACCAATTAACAATAGGTTTTCTATTTGATGGTGGTAAAACCAACAGGCAGTTCATTTATAGCCATTTCTTGACAGTTAATTACATTATTTAACTTTTGTAGACACCGTATACCAAATTTTGTTCGACACCTATGAATTGTAATATTCAAATTTTACTATTTTTGCTGTCGATGAAAAAACGCTAAAATATCATTTATTTATTCGTGCGGTCAGTCCCCAGGCAGAAGCCGTATTCATAAACAAGTGCACTTGAAGTTTGGCAGAACTTTTTGTGTATTTACTGCGTTGCGGGCGGCGTGCATCCCGATACATACTCTTTATCACATGTTTGTATAGACTTTTGGCAAACAATACCATTGTTAAATACACTTTATTGTTATTTAAAAACATAAGAGGCGTCTACGAAGAGGCTCTACGAAACTACGGTGTCTATGTTGCTACGTAGTATATCCTACGTCGTAGCCAGTCTACGCTAAAATTCTTCCGTAGACTGGCTACGACGTAGGATATACTACTTCGATGAATCTTCGAAAATACTTTCGAAGCGTGTAACGTACGTAATATTATTATTATAACAGATTATTATATTGGCCTTATAACAAAGGTTGTCAAAGAGGCGTGAATGTATGTTATTTACTAACGAATTAAGAAATTTCGAAAACTGCTTGAACTTTGAAACTGAAATCTGTTAGGTAGCTAGTTTATGGGAAGTAGATGTCAGCTAAGAATTGATTTTTTATCTCCACCCGGGCAAAGCCGGGGCAGGTCAGCTAATAGGTATATAGTAAAATTGTTTCGTAAATCCAATGAAGTAAATTTCGAATACGACCTCTTGGAGGGGCGCCAACAGTCTTGGTTTACAAATCATAGGTCACGTATGATTTTACCATACAAAAGCTGCCGCTGCATAAGGTACGAATATGACCGCGTTCGGCGCAGAATGGAAGTTATGTGACATAGAGTTAGTGCCTGTGGCTCCACCACATTTAAACTCGGTACATAGTAGGATATGAAACCACGAAAAAATACACTACCACATAAGATAAATACAATAGTATATACAATATAATAATATTAATCTATATATATAGAAATCAATGCCACTTTTCGTTGTTATTTTATAACTCAAGAACGGGCTCACCTATCCAAAACAAATGTTTAGGCTTTGTTCGGACTATTTAGTAGATGATTTATGTGAAGTTTGCACAAAATCGGTCGAGCGGTTCTTCATTTATCACACCCGGGCGAAGCCGGGGCGGATCTCTAGTACAATATAAATATTTCTACTGTCCAGTCCATCCAAAGGTTGCCTGTAAGCAATTGCTTAATGTGATGAGGCCGCCCATTGTACATCAATTATTGTTTTTCGTTTATTTATTGTTATTGTTTTTAATTACGTATTGGTGTTCAATAATGAGATTTTGTATTGTATTGTATTGTATATTTTGTTATGGGTGTGTGGTAAATATTATTTCCAAAGATCTTGTAGCTAAAGTATTTACACGTAGCTTTATTTCCTACCTCAATGATTATTTCAGTACAAAAACTGTCAAACGTCATCCATGTATGGTTGGCATACCTCCAGTTTTTCGAAGCGTTTCGATTTTAAGTTTATCATGAATAAATAAATAAATAAATAAATAAATAAAAAATCAATTTATTGCCAGAAATAACACATAACAACATTAAACACATTTACATCAAAATATTTCTATAAGTGATAGACAGACCGCCTCAGTCATGAAGTAACACGCGTACAAACACACTCCCAAACTTTCGCCTTAATAATATTAGTGTGATGTTTTAGAAGTGACCGAAGCAGCGGGGAATAGGTAGGTAATTATTTATATTTTTAAAGTCACATCGACCTTCATTCGTGATGGTGTGAAAGCACCGATCAAGATAAAACTTGAACCTCCAAGGATATTCAAAAGGTTATCCAACAAAAATGCAGATAGATGCAGATTTGCAAATTAAAAAGTTCTTTTATCTTTTCATCTATAAATATTAACTTGATACGAATTCAGTCTCTTTGAAATATAGAAATTACTGTAGCGTGGTCGGTCAAGTAAAAATTCAGAGCAAGATAGTATATTTCCCCAGCGACCTTTTACAAAGTCAACAAGGTGTAACTTGGGAAATAAATAAAGGGCAAGCAGCGATTAATATCAAACATTTACAATTTTACTTTTATTCTGAGTATAAGTGATTTTTGTCTCAATGTGGGTTGTTTTGGCAAAAAAAAACAACATTGCAATTACTTCTTCGTATATCTTATTTACAAATAATCTATTTAATTGGTAATTCGTCATTTTCAGAACATCATTGATTGTTTTTAATTTTCATAATTGTAGAAAATATAAATTAGTGATAGTCATGTAATCAAATTTTTTGTAGAGATTTAATGTAAGTATTTTTATTTTAATATATTGGCCGGAAGAAGTAATACTTAAGTTAATAAGTTAATATTAACGTTAACATTTAAATCGATATATAGACTTCGTGAGTTTAAATTAACGATATTATGTTCTCAGTAAAGCACTGAGAAGCACGTATTCTTAAAAATCAATATTATAAAATGTGTAAAGCCTTGAACCACCTAAATTAAGTTATAAGAATAAAAGAAAAAATATAACTAATTCTACCCATTTAGAACAAAACTTCTGTCCATTGAAATCGACCACAGAGCATAATTACTTAGGATTGTTTTAAATGTCACTAAAAAACCGTGGTTCGCCCAATTATGGCAGTAATTTACACCCACAGTTTGGCGCTGGGCGGCCATTACCGGGGTAACATTTCACCGGCTCATTAACTATGTCCCACACGTTAAACTAATCGGGCCAGTTATGCGTTTTGTTTCTAATAGTGATGTGCTGTCTGCCATTTTGTTGGAGTTGGTATTAACCGGATTTCGTTTCGTGTTGGCATCATTCATCATTCAAAATGCCAAGTCGACTGTCGCCATTTTGGAAAGGTTTAGAAGTGCGTAATCAGCATTTTAAGCAAATACCTAAATTCTGTCAGATCCAATTTCTGAAGGAGCAAAACATTTATATTGTATGTACGAATTAGCTTTAGTTAATAGTATTATATAATATTATTATTTGGAATTTTTTTACAGGGCGATGTGGTCGCTAAGCGACAAAGCCCTTCAAATAAATTAAAAAAAAAAAAAAAAAAAACTTTAATAAACAAAGTTTCTATACGATTTAGTCACAAAATCTTTTCACGATGTGGCCGTTATATTAGGTTGTTAAGTCATGATTTGGTGTTTCAGCTTTTAAATAAGGTATTAAAGTTAATTAATTCAAATAACGCAGTTCTGACGACTCATGACAAGCAAGTCACCTCACCTTACATGTTACATTAATTTAAAAAAAACCGGAGTATTTTTTTGTTTTGAAGTGTTATAATGGGAATATGTAAAAACCATTAAATATTAAAGAAGACATGTTACATTTTGTTTCCAAATATACATACAGAATTACTGATTACACTGTTCTAGTGGCGGTCTGATTTAGAAGCCTAGTCTAGTGTCTTTATTCCGGTATAAAAAGTAAGCCGTTGAAAAACATGTAGAACTATTACTAAAATTACAATTAGTTACTAAGAATAAGTAATCGTGTACATCTTTATTTTAGAAGTTTCTGATATTTTTATGGATTTGTTTGCACAAAATATCGGGCGCTAAAATACAAATACATAGTACGAATCCTATAAGTAAGAATATATAATTTTTAATTTGAAAAACTATGGTAGAAGAAATCGTGTACATATTTTATCAAACAGATTGGTTATTATGAACTACATACAAAAAAAAAATATGTCGCAGATTGGATGATTTTATGTCCTATATATGTGCTCTACAATCCAATTAAAAGTTTTTTTATTTAAAAGAGAACGTAGTGACAGAAAATATTCGGATATTTTTCGGCGTAACTTCACTACACACATCGCTGCTTTTTGTTACTTTGAGAAACAAAGCGCGTGGCAATGCCTCCGTGCGTTGCCAATGGCCTGAGAAACGACTGAGGTCATTCCTTCACTTCGTTCAGGTAATGATGCCTCGCTCCTTTTAATGTTTAAGCGAAGGGTGTATGAGTTCAGCCGAACAGTCGTTAAAGTAGTGGAAAATTGTTTGTAGTTTGGCAAGCAGTGTTTAAGAATAGATGGGTAGGATAGGTCTTATACGTAGCACTGTAAGTAAACACTCGTATGCGTTTTTTTAGTACCCACTCGATTTATATACACGTCAATTGCAATTGTTCGAAATGCAATGACTAACAATGTACATGACCTTCCAAAAATGTCGGATACAGTAGAAAATTAAAAGTCGTTATCCTATAAGAATTAGGATTTGTTTCGAAGCTTAGTTTTAAGGTCGAGTAGAGTCTCACTAGGTTTATATATTTTTAACATGCCATGAGTGTACAATTTTATTTAACAATTAATTACTTCGTTCCAAGTTAACACTTAATTTTTTGTTCATTTATCATGCGAGTAACTCATAATAATTAATTAAAGGCGCTTGTTTGAAGTCTTTTGTAAGCCAGAGCTTCGTGCTATTTAGTCAATCACGCTTCTTAAATACGTAAAATATTAAATCATAACCTTGCCCTCCAACTTAGACCTTCATTCAACTGTGTTATTGGTACTCTTGTAAATCAATATTGTATAAAAAAAATATATAAAGGCTTTTACCGGCCGCCTGCATGACGTCTATTCTCTTAGTAAGTAAAATATTATATATATGCTAACATTAGAGTCATATTAAAGTAGTGTGATCGTTTTACGAAGGATCCTGAACAAGCGGAATAAAAGTGTGGAGGCCTATGCAACGTACAGTAGGTAGAAAATACGGGCTGAAATTATGATCATGATTCACTTGACTCTTGATATCTCGGTATGAATTGAAGTGAATGAAGTTTGCTGTGTAGATAGTTTATGCTCTAGAATATTACATGGACTACTTTAATCTCAAGCGAATGGACGCCGGTGGACACAGCTAATAAATATATATTATAACAGAATCTCTTAAATTTCAGAGAAGCGTGTTTCGTTCCAGGATTATCCTAGCTTAGTCTAAAGAGGGATGGGAGAAACGCTGACGAGATAATTAGTTAGTAGCGCAAGTAATGAAAGCTTATAATAGCGCAATAATTCTTCGCTGCTCTGATTTTTTGGCTTCTTAATTATACTGTTACCTTCTACAGATTAAAGTATTATTTGCTGTAATTATGCCTGGCTATAATTAAACTGGGCCCACATCTTTGCCCGCTCAACATATAATATTAACTGCAACATTATAGAGTAACCTATTATAATATTATGTATAAGCATTATTCAGATATGGTCTTAATTTATCTTGATAAGAGAATGTTAATTATGTTCTTTATCACTAAATACACACATCGACACTCTACGCCTGCCGTAGAGTCTGTGGTACTGAGCTCATTACCCTTTACATAAAATATGTAATAATAAAGTGGCCAAAACTAAGTTTAATCAAAAATAATAGTACAAACTATAATTACAAATCCAAACATACAATTACGTAGATACAGTACAACGAGTGCCATTACACATCGTATACGATATTACACGAAACAGAAGTAACAACACTCAAATAAATAGAAGCACAACAGAGAGCGCTCCGTGCCATGCATCCAAATCAGTTTCATAACTGTGTTTAAAAACTTTTTATTTGTATTTTCGCTAGTTTAATCTCGGTCAGACGTGTGGTCGCGAATAAAATGCTTTGTGCGAGGAAAGTTCTTGGACGAGCGCTATTGTCTTCATCTGAACTTTTACACAGTTCTAGGATGTGCATTCGTGGAATACCTACCTAGGGTTACTCGCTTTTAGTGATGAAATACTTATGTGCTGCCAGTGAACTTGGCGAATTGCAGTGCTAAAATTTTAGTAATTCCAGCTAGCAATATTTTATTTATTGAAGATAATAAGGCTGTACAGATGCTTACCGTTTCGTACAAATATTATATTGACAATCTCTTTATTACTAGTAAAGGAACTATTTGATTTAATTTCGCGGTAATTAGCGGTATTTTATCTCTTATAAGCTCATTGTCTCGTTTTGGGCACTTTTCATAATGCAATTAAATTGTAATGAGTATCAAATAAACAAGTTAGTCAGTAAAGCGACGTACATTAAAAAATACTTATTGATTATGTTTCAATGTTATATTCGGCTTAAAACACGAAAATTTCGACTTACTTTGTAGTCAACTAGTTTCGGACAAATATAACATTGAAACATAATGTGTAATACTCACGATAGTTTTAACATTAAAATACTTATTGATATTAGGTTTTTTTTTTACCTAGATGTCAGAATTTTCCTCCCGAAAAGTATTTTTGATTTACAAATAAAACAAACTGTTCATTCATACTCGTCAATTCAATGTTCACATACATATTGTTAGTTTCTGTGTATATAAAATAGGTATCGTATATTTGCAGAAAATAAGTGATTTCTAATCATTTATAATTTGAAAGCCTTTAGAGCTGAACTACAAAGAAACTTTTGGCATCCTTGAAAAGGTCATGCAGTACTTCAGACAGGTTTCACTTCATTCAGGCATACTTTATTAAGCTCAAGTCCGATTACGTATACAATAAGTTCAAAAACTTGCGTCGAAATAAAAAACAAATAAATCACACCAAGCAGCAGAGACACAAATATCCCTTAAAGAGAACATTTGCTACGTACATATTATTTACCCATCGGAAACTAACTGGACACCGGCTGCTTAGATGGTAGAGCTAACTACGCCCACAGGATTCAAATATCTAAGAAAAACTTAAATATCCAAACTTAGTATTCCAAATAAATTACGTTCACGTATTTTAAGTACAGTTTCAGTGAAGCAAGCTCAATCTGGCCATCAGACAA
Organism: Lomographa bimaculata; assembly: GCA_948107665.1. Lineage (NCBI taxonomy): Eukaryota > Metazoa > Arthropoda > Insecta > Lepidoptera > Geometridae > Lomographa > Lomographa bimaculata. Next base: position 8,657,005 of record OX403592.1, read on the forward strand.
GTACAACTTGGATGATGTTAATTACAAGCTCTCTCCGCTGGTGTCAATTTGGTCTTGTGGCTTCGTGGAGCGATCGTTTCTATAAAGTATTTTCAGTTTCGGGTTCTATATTTAGATTTGTTTTATTGAGATTTATACATACATTAATCTTAACTTATACATTTATACATTAGTTTAACTTGTTGGTAAAATGATTACTGTAGACATATATCGTTGCGAAATATCTGACATACTTTATCGTCTTTTTTCGTCAGTGTTTCCTAATAAGCTTATTGGAATAACTTGATACATAATAATAATAATAAACCAGTTATTTCAGTAACCTTAATATGGAAGATAAAATAATCCTGTATAATACAACAGTGATTTTGATATTGGGATGTGTCTTTTTATCCCAGTCAAAGTAGCGTAGTATGGCGAAATGTATAGTTTTTTTATGTCTATTTTTTATGTTTTATATGTTAGTAAAGGAATCTAACAACATTTTAACCGGGATGATATAATATTCTAAATCCACCTTAATCTATACAAGGAACTTCGAATTTTTCTAAGGATACTGTGCCTAAATATTTGAAAAATAATAAGTGTGTAAGTAGGCAAACGTTATAACAGTTCAGTCTTTGTTTTGTATATGTGTTTTCTTTCCAAATTATTTAAAACGATTTAATCCAATTTTCTTTTATATATTTATTTTTAAAGAGCGTGATCAAATTGCCACTACCTTCCAAACTCTGATAGGGTTGGATTCATAGAATCATTGTTCTTAGTCTAAGAATTTGTAATGATGCGCAAATCATTTTTCCTATGGCGTTAGGTAATTACAATATTAAGTTTTTATCTTATTTTATCTAAAAAAAAACTAATATCATTTGATTGCTTTGGTGAATTCGGTTTTACATCTACTATTAATGATATCATGCGGTTAGTATTTTATATTGAATTTCTATTACCGTGCTATTAATAACGGAAGATCAGCGCAGGTTATCTGCCGGCATTATGCTGAGTTGGGGCCGATTTGTGATTCATATATGTATATAATATTACAGTAATAGTATTTTTGTTAAAATCTATTTCGCTGAGTCACAAATAAATATCTTTCTTTCTTTCTATTTGGCCATGACCAGTGGCGGCGCTGGGATTTTTAACAACGTATCTGGCTCTTTCTGCATATTTTACTAATCATACTTTCTTAAGCTCTCACTACCATCTAGCCGGACAGCATTAGCAGCGCTAATGCGAGATGTCAAAATAGTTGCAAACATTGCTTCATAGACTCGATGTTGCTACGAATCTTCATCAAAGCGTTGTGTAATTGCAAATCTATCTCCATATATAAATATGCTGCATTGAAGTATATGGCTGCATCGTTCGTTCGGTTAAATATTACATCATTTAGCTCCTAATATGTCGATGTCGTAAATATGTCAAAATAGCTTTCGAATTGGGACTCCATACGAATTGCGTGGCTCCCTCGAATTTACTCGCGCAAGCTAATATTACCCACGTGAAATAGCGAAGCCGTACCCTATGGGAATAATAATGATATTGTTTCTAGGAAAAAACTAGATCTATGAACCTAATAACCGTTCTAGTCTAGTTAATCTGCGTGCTGGGTTATGATTCTTACTCACTTAGTTGTCACAAACAATTAACCACTATATCTCCCTTTCAAAATAACTAGTTTGTATATTGAGCATTATTTAGTATGTATGTTACTTAATTATTTTTTTCGTTTCATATATATTTATTCAGTAATAAATGTATTTATGTACGAGTATCTTTATAGCATTTATTATTTATTTTATTCTAGTTAGTTAATTTAGTTATTTAAATCTATTATCATAGTTCGTAGTCTATCTAACTGTATAACATACAATATAACGCATAGCACTACCAACAAATCCATAATACACAAAGGTTAATTGGAAGAAAATGCTAATTAGCATTATGTTCGCCCATGTACCAGTTTAAATCGTGTGCAATAAAGAATTTTCTCTCTACTTATCTATAATTATGCTGTTACAGTACCTAGTACTGAAGCATTTCATACTTTGTGACATGTGTTATATATAATTGAATGCAAGCAAAGCTTAAAAAAATAACCGACTTCACCGCTTTATCTTTGGAACCTTGATCAGATTTAATGTACTAAACACGCATTATTAACGTTAACTCAAAAAGTAGTGATCAGATCTTGATCAAATTTAAATGGGACCACATGGAAAGCATCAGCTTTGAAATAAAAAAAATAGAAAAAATCATCAAAATCGGCTCACAACGAATAAAGTAAGTTGAATTGAGAACCTTCTCCTTTTTTTGGAAGTCGGTTAATAAGTAATATTTATTATTACACCTACTTATATCTACTTGTGTATACCTTATTTAAGCATGAATTTTAATTTGACTATAATTGACCATAATTTCCGTACGAAATTTCTGCAAAATTGCTCCAATGTCATTAGGCGGCAGGGAAGGGCGGGCGGGTAGCGTGTGAGCTGGGGATCAAAGAGATGCTCACGACAAGTCGCCTCTCGTCGTCGAGTGGCCGTCACCCACCCGAGCGCTTTCACTCTCCTTTGCAAAATCTTCGACTCGAAACGGGTGCCTTTTCGAGATAATATCCAATTCATTCGTGAAATTGGTATTCGAATGAGAGCTAGGGAAGATAATAGAACATCTGAATTCTTTTGGTTTGATATTGCAGAAGAATATAAATCTGAATTAATTACCGTGATATTTTTTAAAATATAACATGTGTAACACGGGAATGTTATATTTTAATCAGTTAAATCATTAAACCCAGTTGCACTCGTATATACAAACTCTTAGAAGCTTTTTTCTTGTACATGTGTCGAAATATAAGTCTATAAAAACACATTTTCAGTTACAAACACAGTCGAAGAATTATTGGTGACGGAAAATTTCATTATCCCACACAATCACGAGGTGTTATTATCGCCCTAAAAGTAATTTCGAATAAAATTTTAAAGCGCTTTTAAGGTTCACGCTTGATCAGCTTATGTATAAAAAGAAAATAGATTATAGAAAAAGAAAACTACGACGTGGTGATCAAGACATCCTTTCATGGTGGACATTATTTTCATTCGTCACAACTTTTATTTTGCGAACTGCAAAGTTTGAAAAATTAGAACACCCTGTCTTCGTTCTTGTTTCCCGATAAGTGTAATTGACTGCAAGTCAAGAGTGAACAGGTATCTTCTAGGCAAGCATGTGCAACCGTCGACCGCGTCGTCGCTTTCAATCAGGTGAGATTGCGGTCAAATGATTGATTTGAAAAAAAAAAACGAGCTCATTGCTACGTGTCAGTGTTATACGTTCTTATCAATAAGCCAACAAAAATCAAAGTCAAGTCTCTGTGAATAGGATAGGATAGAATAGGATTATTTTCACACCATTTCATACCAGAATGTGAGTGTGAAAGCGTTTATGTTTATATTCTTCAACATATCTCCATTACTTCTTTAAGGACTACCATCTTAAAAAAAAAAACCAAATTGTTATATGTTTTTGGAATTCGATTTTGGACATTAATGGTTGCCCTACGGTGTTTTATTTTACCCTTATTATAGTGTAGTTACGAGACAGACTTTCTGATTACCATAGCTGCAAAATGTTTGAAGTTACCACAAATACGCAGATATACTCGTAAGTCATTGGTAAATGGTGTTGGGGCCCACATCCTATGGCTTAATAAAGAAGCAAGCATCGCTAAGCTAAGGTTTCATTTTAATTCTTGCTTTATGAATAACTAGGTAGTTTTGATTAAAAAAAACTAAAAATAGAAGCTCATTGAGCATACGCCAAAGCGATCAAATATAACAGTCTACGCGTAACTGTGGCCTGCGATAGAGATAAGAAAATTTAATTTGAAAAAAGTGCCCCCAGTCAATTTGGTTAAAATCTTCTTATGGACGTTAAATAGGAGCGGTGTGCGTGACGTTCTGGGGGGTTGCTCGACAGGGGCGATGATTAAATAGCCAAATAGGAACCTATTTGGACTCATTAAAAATAATGAAGGAGGAAAACGCTGTATTTTACTGTGGTCAAACGCGTGTACAATTTTTATTTTTCTGTGTTAAAGCCCGCAAGCTATTTCAATAGAGTGCATTAAAATTGTTCATTACCCTCCATTTATTTTATTTTACGATTTTCGTTACTCAAAATGGGAGCAAATTAAGATACATAACTATATACGTAACGCACGTAGACAAGATTTAAACCCTTCATAGCAGAAACTATCAATTGATTCACTCTCGACTCTCATACAAGATCATGGACTCTTACAGCTTGTTAATTGAGTAGTAATTAAAGTTTAAGTTAACCTACTAAACTTGCCTATTAAAATCTACCAGAGCACCTGGTTGAGGCGACCCGTGATTAAAAACCTGGTATTATTTGGTTCAACGTATTAGCATTGCAATTAAGAGACGCCATGCTGCCAGCATGATGGGCACGCTACCTACTAGTAGTGGGCTTGAGCACTTGAGTTACCTATAAGCTCGATGCCTTGAAGGTGATTTATGTCTTTAGTAGTGGTCTTGAGCACTTGAGTTACCTATAAGCTCAATGCTTTGTAGGTAACTTAGATCTTTGCTATATAGATGTAGGTGTGTAGTTTTAGCTTTGTTTTAGAAAATATATATAATTTATGGAACAGTTTAATATTGGTCACCTTCACTTTCCTAAAGTGTTAGGTCTCATATTATGCTCAGTATATTACATCGGGAAGACACTTTTTCAGCACGTATAGTCTTGCTTACACAGTCATTGTCAATTCAGCTCTAACAATGCACTCGAACAGTCCCTATGTAATGTGTATAAAAATATACAATAAAGTACCCAACTCCCTAAAAAATGAAACAATGATAAACTATTTATAAAACACCTAAAACGGTTACTAACATCCAAATGTTATTATTCTATAGGAGAATACTTCCAAGACTCGATTTAAGTACCTTATTGATTCATCTTCCTCTCTTTAAAACCCTTCTATAACTTCTATAACTTCCATCATCATGAATATCATGTTGCATGTGCCCGACAGGGTCCATAATGATCTCAGTATGTAACTTATTATGTTATGTAATTTTAAGAACCCATGTACATTATGGAAGCAATAAAGAATTGAGTATTGAGTATTGAGTCATGTTATTGGATAGTTCATCAAAGGAGTGGTAGAGCACCAAGCGGGTCCATTCTAGTGAAGAACTTTATCACGGCCCAATTGTTTGCAACAGCCATAAAATCTTCCCTAAAAGAGATTGAATGTTTTGTAAACCGGAATAAGGGCCGCAGACAGGCTGTTTCCTCCGCTCATCGTTCACAAGTTTTCTTATAGAGTGTCTGATTTGGCTTTCAAGGGACTCATAAAATGAGATTGGCTCAATCGCCGACGGTTTATTGACTTATTAAATCGATCTTTGACTCTAACTTTTGCTTTGACCCGAGTTTTCATTTCTATATTCTTAGACTATAAAAGCTGCATGGTATTTCGTAGCTAGATACATGATATTGTAAGCGCATTGTACTTGAATTGTACGCTCTCGGCGTAGTGCTAATAAGACAACACGCGGTAAGAAGTTTGAATACGAAAACCTGCCTTTGGATCGAGACGAAATTCAAAGGAAATTAAGTTCAAAGTTATATGCTACACAGGTTCTTTGCGTAAATAGTGGAAAGCAAGAACTATCGACGTATTGATGCCGATTTATTTAATATAATTTACAAGGCGTGCCCCGCGGCTTTGCCCGCTATTATACCAAGTTAAAAAGTAGCCTAAGTGTCAACCATAGGTATAAGCTATGTAAATTCTTAATTTCTATTATATACACTTCTTAATTAATATTTATTAATAATTTTCCGAAAATGTATTCTATTTTCCTAAATGTATAGCGATATCAGAGTAAAAACTGCGCGTGAAACGGTGGCGGATCATCAACTATAAATCTTTATAAAATTCAAGCTCTTCATGATATTTTTTCTTCGTTTTTATGTCTACATGCTTACATAAATCTGTAGGTCTCGAATACATTTCATAACTTAAACTTTCATACCTCCCGAGAGAGCAACTCGTAGTTGGACTAGCTTCAGCCAGCGGCATATTTATAATTTGATCCCCTAAGGACTATAAATAGTAAGAACTTAATAGGCACGTCAAATGCTTTCATATGCTTGCCTGGATCTTGATAAGATATGCATTGAATGTATGTAAGTATTACGCAAATTATAATTCAAAAGTTTGTATACTCGTATATATATATATATATATATACTAGCTGACCCGCCCGGCGTTGCCCGGGTAAACAAAAGCTTACACATAAACGCTTTCTCACTCACAGGCCTACTGTAAAAGTACTATAAGTTGTGTCGTGGGGCCGTAAACAATTAACACCACACACACAACATTCACGTCATACCCAGAACCAGAAACAAACTGCCCGTGGGGAAAAAACTTTTGTTATTGTGTTCCCACCGAGATTCCAACCCGCTGCTTTAAAGACGAACGCGCACTCATCTTTTTTTTTTTTTATAACTATCTAGACGCATTATTTTTATTGTTATTATCAATTATTATTACTTATTGTCAATCAATTTTTAGAATGCATATAATATATTTTCTTAAATTTTTACTAATTCCATACCATTAGTAATAATTATAAATAATGAAGTCATTGAATATAATTTAATTTAAGATAATTATCATGGTGATCACGTACAGATGTTAAGTAGCGAATGGTCAATCTTAATAAGTTATTGCTAGATAACGGGCGCCCAAGATACAGGCTTTGCCTAGTTTGGGGCCCACAGATAAGATTCACAATACCTATATAATGTATGCTAAATCAACTGTACTTAAGTATTAATTCATCTGTAAATAAACGAATTTTTACTTTTACTTTTTTACTATCTATGCCAGTGGGTAGTTCAAAATTCAAAGATTCCCCACCCTGCGTCGCCCGGTTAAAAAATCTACACATAAACACTTCCACATTCACAGCCCCACACTAAGTTCAGTGACTTGTAGCATGGGGCCGTAAACATCCAAGATTCACAACATATTAAAAACCAGGAACACAAATTTCTCGTAGGGAGAAAACTTCTGTTACCACCGCGAAACGATCCCGCTGCTTTGAAGGCAAACGCGTACCCATTTACGCGAGTAGATAGTTCAAAAGATGACCCGCCCGGCGTCGCCAGGTTAAAAAATAAACAAATAAACAATTCCACATTTACAGCCCCACACTAAGTTCAATGACTTGTATCGGGGGGCCGTAAACATCCAAGATTCACAAAGCATTCACAACATACTCAAAACCAGGAACACAAATTTCTCGTGATTTTCTAGGTAAATTACCACCGGTAATCGAACCCGCTGCTTTGAAGGCGAACGCGCACCCATCTACGCCAGCGAGCAATTCAAAGTTCAGGAACGACCCGCCCGGCGTCGGCCGGGTAGTAAATATTAAAAAACGTACCCATAAACGCTTTCACATTCACAACCCCACACTAAGTTCGATGACTTGTATCATGGGGCTGTAAACATCCAAGATTCACACAACATACTCAAAACCAGAAACCCAAATTCCCGTGGGAAAACACCTGTGTTCCCACCGGGCATCAAACCCGGTGCTTTAAAGGCAAACGCCCACCTAACTACGCCAGCGGGCAGTTCAAAGTTCAATGAGTCTTATGTTAGTCGGTTCAAAACAGACGTATGCCGGATTACGCAGTAACTGTTCCATTCTGTGATCCACCGTTTTCACCCTCAAATAAACTTTACGATTTCTCCTAGACTATAGGTCCAAATTATGTGCAGTAAAGAGCAAATTGCATCTACGTGAACTACGTAAGCCGATGAAATAGGTATTTTTGATAAGGATTAATATTAAATACTTAAAAAAAGCCAACGAAATAGAAGCCGCTATTTTTTAATGTGCAGGAATTCGTAGTACGTGTCGGTACATTTCTGACCCGTCCCGTTCACGGGCGGACTCCCGTGAAACTAATTTCACGATTTCTTATAGACTATTTATCTAAATCATATGCAGTAAAAAGCAAAATGTATCTACATGAACTACGTAAGACGATAAAATAGTTTGTTTTGATAAGGATTAATACTGAATGTCTCAAAAAGCCAACTAAACAGAGGCCGCTTTTTTTTTCAGATTTTTAACAAAGAAAAGTATTTTTCTGAGCTATACATACATGTTAGATATATGCTGTCGCGGACTTTTTTGTAAATCTCATGAAGGCCAACATTTTTGCTGTACATTGTATTCAACTATGTCTTACCGTTTAGTCAGCGTACGCCGATAAAGCGGAAAGTTAGCAAATTTTTCTCCGACTTGTCTTACGAATATTATTATTTCGAACTGATAACTAACTTATATCCCAACAAAACATAGCATATGACTATCACTGATAGTGTAGCTATCTATTAGTGAAAGATTTTTTGGAATCGGATCAGTAGTTTCAGAGATTACCTTTTACATACAAACAAACAAACTTTACCTCTTTATAATATTAGTATAGATAAACATTTCCATTATTATACATTATATACGTATAACTTCAACGGTTTCTGCAGCGCACGCCAGAATAGCTCGCAGATGGCAGATTTTTCTCCTACTTACTTGACACTTATCGTTATATTTTGGATAAATTACATTATAAATTATAGCCTATGTGTTATTCCGATGTGTAAGCTATATTATGGGAAAGTTTCATCAAAATCTATTCAGTAGTTTTTGCGTGAAAGAGTAACAAACATACATCCATACATCCATACATACATTCTTACAAATTTCCGCTATAATATTAGTATGGATAAATTACATTATAAATTATAGCCTATGTGTTATTCTGATGTGTAAGCTATATTATGGGAAAGTTTCATCAAAATCTATTCAGTAGTTTTTGCGTGAAAGTGTAACAAACATACATCCATACATCCATACATACATTCTTACAAACTTCCGCGTTTATAATATTAGTAGGAAGTAGGATATATATAGATGCAATTATTGGAGTTGCCTTTTTACCTAATGACTAGATTATTTACACATTAACTAGCACTCGAGTAAGTAAAAAGCACTAAACCTATCGAGTACTCAAACTACAGGCCTATTGCCTATATTTCCTAAACCTAAACTAAATCTATATACAGCAAAGACCTAAGTTACAATACAATACAATACAATACAAAAACACTGTATTGTATACCAAAACATATAAACAATGACAAATAAAATATTACAATCATAGTGGTAGTACAATGGGCGGTCTTATCGCTTAAAGCGATCTCTTCCAGACAACCTTTGGATGGACAGTAACAGAAGAATGAATAAACGGTGACGGTAAGTTACCTACTAAACTTAAAAAAGGAGGTTCTCAATTCGACTGTATGTTTTTTTTGTTTGGTAGATTATATTCAGAGGTGGGTCCCATATAAATTTTATCGAAATCGATCAAGCCAAGACGAAGATATAAGCGGTGAAGTTGGTCTTTTTAAGCTCTGCTTGCGTTTAATTTTTTTTTTTTCGACTATGAATGACATGAATTGACTAGAAAATATATATTACTTCACACTGGCTAAGACCTATTGTGGACACCATTTTTGAAATACTCTACACCTATATTTACTAAAAAACATGCACACCGATGACCACCAAACATAACTAAGAACGCTCTCGATCAAGTAAATTTTAAACAAAAAAAAAACAAAGTCAAGCAGTTTGAGAGCTACGATACCAGAAACACAAATGAACATATACACACTATACAAACTTAAAAAACCTCTCTTTTTGTCGGGGATTAAAAATACTAAGCAGTGTTCTCTATGATCATAAATAGAAGCGAACTCTTTATACTCTTTAACCAATAAAGGGATCAGCCGTACGCTATTCATATTAATAATGAGCGGAGTGGTTTCGTGTGTCCGCCCGCGCCGCATCGGCTAGTTCTAAAAACAAGATAACGTTTTAACGTGCGCTTCGATATTGCTCCGAGAATTTTAAGCGAATTCTTGCTTGATCCGGCAATTTTTCCGTTATATCCGGCGGCTGTTGGCCAGTGGCGGCGCATTATTAATTACCATCAACCCAAACGTTAATATTTCACCTGAGTGCAGGATCGCTCTCCGCCTCTCTAAGCCTTAATCCTCCACTTTATTCCCCATATTTCGTCGTTTCAACGTTAATCCCTAACGAAAACACATTTTTTAATTTTAATGCGATTTTGATGCCTAGCATTTGCCGAGCACAGAAAAACTACTGGCCTGCTTTCTGTTGCTTCGCGGAAGTAGGTTAATTGTTTTTTAAAAAATGATAACAGATCCTTACATAGGTAAGTTTCCGTGTATTAAAGCTTAGAAATAAAATATAAATCAGAAACAAACTAACTAAAATAAACTTAATTCAAACTTTATTTGGAAGCTAGCGTAAAGATTAAAAAAATGCCTATACTGCCCGCTGGCTTTGACCGGTCCGCTTTTGGTCCGCCTATAGCGGGTATCGGGTTCAATTCTCATACAAGTTTTCTCTTGGAGGGAAATTTGTGTTTCTGTTTGGTTTGTGTGTTATCAGCAGCCACGATATATGTGATCGAACTTAGTGGAGTGTAAAAGCGTTTATGTCTATATGTTAAATAGCTACTACCAACTGATCTATGCACAATTCACAGCACAAGATCGACATAATGCAACATATTTGAATACCAAATGTGATCTCAACATTGAAACAGAATATGCAGTTGCCTAATAGGGACCTATGTGACTATTGCCCGCAGCTATCTTTACTGTAATTGATACATAAAATTTCTGACAGATCTAATTTACCAACAATATCATTTGTGATACCAAACTGATTAAATTTTTTGAAGTATTTTATTTTCTATAATTCAAATAAATCTTTCCTAAACTTTTGGCAATATCCTTGATCTCTGAATTACTGTTGTAGTGTATAATATATATGCGATGGAATACATAAGGGCTTTAAGGGAGTAATAAATACAAATGACGTCGAATTTACATTAATATTTTGTGATTTACTTCACAAATAAAGTTAACAGACACACCTCCGAAATAAATTCAAGTCAAGAGTGAATAGATAGGTATCTTTTAGGCAAGTATGCTACATTTTCGGGCGCATCATCACTTTCCATCAGATGAGATAGTGGTCAAATGATTGCCTGTCGAGTATAAAAAATATATGTTGATAATTCTTAGTCAGAAATGCAACAACAGACGAAATGTAATACTATTCTATAGATATTGTTCCATTTCCTATGAGCATTATTCAATAAAAGCCCCATAGGTCATAAAAGAACAAATTAATACGCAAAAGAATAGTTTACACAGTATCGATCTAACTGGAGCGCTCTCGAATGCAATATCCGCTTTTAAACGAGTTTTTGGTTCAAAAAACTATTCGGTCTAGTTCAGGTAAAGGTATCAGACGAAATACGACGGTATAGCCCCAATAGCTTTAATGCTATTGAACTGTATGTCGTATTCATAAATACTAGCGGATGATTGTTTTTTGACTGACAATCAACACACAGGTTAAGAGTAGAGAGAGAGACCTCTTATTTCTTAATAATTAGATATAATTTAATGAATTTATTTCTAGTCGCATGACTATACAGTTTTACTCAGAACAAATTATTTATTGACTATATTAAAACGTATATACATTTTTGAGCGTGCATATTGATTGTGTATAGTGATTATAAGTGATACATACTCGTATTTCAAGTTTATTGGTTCACAATAGAACTGTTCACTGGCATTGGTGATTGAGCGACAGCCTTCTAAGCAGCGGGTGTCGGGTTCGATTACCGGAGCACAAGTTTTCTCCCGAGGTTTTCTGTTTAGTGTGAATGTTTCAGGCACCCACGATACTACTCTTCGAACTTAGTATATGGGAGGAAGACTGAAAGCGTTTACATTAAAAAAGACATGGTCACCAGTCATGGCAAAGTCAAGTCCAAAAAAGTCACGCCCGCGCGCCCTAGTAAAGTAGTACAATCTTTACACGAATTTTTTTTATTGGAGTTATAAAAATTCGCCTACACTACACGTTTACAGACTATTAGCAGTCATAATCTACCATTGTTACACATACAACTCTCGAAAAATCGCAAGCTTTTGAAAATAATACGCTATTATTAAAATAATATAATGATTTCATTTTCTCGTCAAGAAACATTTAAATTTACGCTCTTTTCAAGAACTTGATAAAATATTAATACATCCATAACTTTGAGTTCCACAATATAATCCCGAGTAAAAGATATTTTGATTTGTTACCGAATAATAGAGTATAGCTAAACTAAAGGTTTAACAGGTGTCAGAATCTAAACACAACTGAATAATTAAACGCTGTCACTATCTAATCGGACACGATCCTTTTGACCTTCTAACAAAAAGGACGCTTTAACCGACCGATTAATATATTTACTACTCTCGAACTCGTGGGGAAGTATATAATGCCCATTTCACGAGGGCATGCCAGTGCGGTAATTTTAAGGCTTCGCCACACAGGATGTATTTAATAAAAACTCTCGCACATTTAGAACTATAAATTAAAATTAAAACGGGAATTAGCGTGACTTACGCGATTTGACTTTCAATAATTCTTTCGGAAGACTTTTTCAGGATGAGTGCGGAGCGCTCGCTGTCACGTCCCACCGAAGAATGCGAGGTGGGAATAGGATGCATTTGTTTTGAATACTGACCGCGCCCGCGTCCTCGCACGCCATTCATTTGTGCCAGGTGCGTCCAGTGTAAAAAAACAGTATTGATATGTCCTGATGTAACGACCATATATTTTTTATACTTACTAACCGAAAAGGGAGCAATTTTTTAAACGATTGATTGTCTCATGCTTAAAATATTTGGTGGAGGAGCTTTCAGTTCATCATACTCTTTGACCGACACGATAACATCACAGCATTTCAAGGCTTAATTAAAATTTAGATTCCGATTTTATGTAAATTTTACCTGTTTTTAGTCCACCATATTAAAACAATAAAAAGAAAAAAAAATACATATAATAAATTATTACATCATATCCAGAATAATGTATTATTAGACACGTATCATAAGATATACGATACTGTAATTTACACAGACACAGTTTGACTTCAATACATAACTTATCAGTGTTTTGAAGATAATTAGCCTCTTTGGATGACGTCATACTTTCGTTGAAAAAAGTGTACATTTAAAAATATTTAATAGAAACGGACTCTTGGATAGAGCTTAATATCTATATTCTGATAACAGAGTACCTACATAATACTGCTCATCCTAGAGCGCGCGTTCTATTTGTAAAGCAGGCTTTCGTCTTTAAATTATTATTGACAGTTGTCACTGGTTTGGAGTTAGAACTATTCGCTAACATATTTAACAGAGTTGATTTTAGAACCGCGCGATATTAATATGAATTATAGCCATTGACAGTTTGCTAATATAAAATGAGCCGATATTTTGGTTACTTATTGAAGTGAAAACTTCTTTAGCGGCATTGTGCACTTTTTGGGGTGGGTAAAAAAATTTTAACTCGCGTCAGGACACGTGACCTGATTGAAAATTCGTAAGACGGAGGGAGAGTAGACCACCAGCGCGGCGAAGGAGAAGAAGTAATATCCCCCTCTCTTTATGCCGCGCGGCGAAAATGTATGCCTGCTCCTGCTGTTTACAACGTTAATGTCAAGTTCTCACTTCTGCCGGCACTCCCGGATTGCAACCCGTTGTTTTTTTTTATGGTACACTTATTTTAATGTGACCTTCTAAAATCCAGGTGCATTAGATATATAATAGTTATAATCAAAATGTTTTTTTATTCAAGGAGAAACCAAGACCTCTATCATTTATGTTTCCATCCGAGAACATGTCACGAAAGATTGTTAAATCTGCAGAAAAAACGCTATTTACTTCTTCACAAACTAAACCTGGCCATGAAGAAAATTTATTCAAAACGTAAACCTCTTCTACCTGCGATAAAATAAACCCGCAGTACTATGTAAGGCTAATCTGAACATCTACGTTCCGAGACAAAAAACGAGGTAATAAAACAAAAGAAGTAACAACACCCGACAAAGCAAAATAGGCAAACGTTAATTGCTAATGAAGTTTTACAAGTAGATACTTAAGTATTGGAAGGGGACTGTTTACTGCCTCATTGGTGTTTCTCTTGACGTGTGATCGTAAATTTTTTACGTCACGATTGAATGGTCCGCCCTTAACTAAAACAGGACATAAACTTTCATGATTCCATTTTATGGTACCATTCGTGTTCATTTTATAAATGATGCGTACTTCTATTGACGTTTTATCCCTTGCTTTATGTCGTAGTGTTATCAATTTTCACTTTTCATCTTCAGTTTCTTATGTCGTCTCTCTGAACATAAACATTATTACTTTGCTACATTCTTTGCGGGGTTAGACGTATCGTGATTGAAGTCTTCATCGACACAAAATCCGTCCCGTTTTCCTTTTCTTTTTTTGAAGTCTTTTCTTTGTAAATGGATTGGCCATCAGACGAGACATTTTACCAGATGTTGGCCGGAAAAAGGTAGATATCACGTCTTCGGTTTATTACACGTCCGTTACGTTGCTTTCCGTGACCCCGTGTTCCGATATACGTGTCCGATTGACTAGACGCCGGACCGACCGCTTACCCGCCAGTCTCAAAGACCGTTACACTGCTACAAAGGTCTGATCGTGTATACAGTACTGCGGCAACCTCGATGCTTCTGCTAAAAATCAGCTCGACACCCTTGATTCTGTCGATAGACGAACTAAAACTATGATTAAGAACATAAAATAATTAAAGAACTTGAATAAACCAGCTCAGGTTCATTCAAAATAGCAAGTATGTTTTATCTTCGAATACTCTGGCGTAGTTTGTTGCGCGTCTTCTAAGCAGCAGCTATCGGGTTTGATTCCTGAAGGGAATTCTGTGTTTCTGAGTGTAATTGTGCATGTGACGTTAACGTTTTCGGCACCCACGATTCAATTAATCGATCTTAGTAAAGTGTTAAATTGTAGAAGCGTTGTTATTTGTTTTTGTATCGTAACTACTTAAGGTGGGAAAGAGATCAAATGCTTGCCCGTATCCTACTAATAAAAACAAATACGCCGAAACACAAATGAGATATTCAATTGTAATGCATAAATAAACATGTTTTGCCGAAATATCTACTGCGAGATGTCCAACTCCACAACCACAAAGGTTAAGAACCTGAATTGTGTTCTCCAGACACAAGCCTACGGTGGTACTCACAGGAGGATAATATTCAATTTTAAAATGTCAACCTGTGAAATTTTCTTTGTAAACGACCGTGTATGTTGGAAAGTAAATCTCGAGCTTTTTATTTCCTTGGATGTTGTGAAAGCGGTCGTAGCTCGGGCATGAAAGCTGTTTTAAATATTGCGCCCCGATTTACCCCACTAAAGCCCGCTTATACATACATTACCCTAAATGTGAATTACTTCAGGGAAATGATATTTTCTCTATTGGGATACATTTTGCAAACTTTAATTTGGTTGCGGACTCAACCTACTGTACCGCGTCGTATTTAGTTACGGTTACAACTCCAGCGATTCTATGAAAATATAATGTTATTTGCGGTGTCAGATTCGATGTTATAATTTATTATGAAACATTTTTTATTATATTCTTATAGTATAAAAAAAATCAAAAAAAAATTACGAAAAATATTTAATCTGATTTACTCTTATATATCCGCACTAAATTCAAGAATGTGTATCGCCGAAATAAATCTCATTCATACACTACTAGTCGTGCCCCGCGGCTTTGCCCGCTATTATCAAGTTAAAAAGTAGCTATGTAGGTACATTCCAAATTTAATCCAAATCTGTTCGGCCGTTAAATCGTGTAGAGGAAACAAACATACTTTCGAATTTATATTATAAGTAGGATTGTACCATGAATAAAAGATACACTTTTCTTGAAGAGCAAATTGTACCCCTGTCGGAAACCAAACCTAGCAACCACCAACTAAGAGTACAATACACGTCCAAGAACCTACTACATCGACGAAGCGCGAAAGGTGCAATCTTACGAAAAAGATGCGAAATTATTCGGAACTATATCTATATTTACAAGATGGTGGTTTATAAAGGGTTTTGTGTAATTCAAACTAATTTCCTTTTAATCACCCTTTCGTGTTCCTTGTCGAAAAAAATGTGTTGTGATATGGAAGGTATGCGTTGTGACTTAGTTATTGATTTATACTTTAATAGCTGCGCCCGCGGTTTTGCTCGCGTAAGTCCCGGACCTGCGGCAAGTCCGGGATAAAAAGTTATGTGTGAATGTTTTTTTGTGTTAATCCAGGATATCAGCTACCTCCATACCACATTTCATCAAAATTAGTCCAGTAGTTTGAGCGTAAAGATGTAGCAAACAAACAAACACACTCATAAACTTTCGCCTTTACAATATTAGTGTGATGTATAAAAGTTACACAACAGACTCGTACTTTACAAAGCATTATCTGGGTTCAAGCAGAGCAATGTATTTTTAACACCCTGGCAGATACGTTTGTCATATTCGTGACTGGCGACTTTTATGTCAAAACGTCGGTTCTCTCAGCTTGGCAAAGTTATTACAGTCGGAAGTGGCATTCAGAAAGTTTTATGTTTGGTTAACAACTTTACCACAACCACGTCCTTTCTTAAAGTTGTGTCCACGTCGCGAACCAGTTGTAGATTATATTTTTTGTCTTTTAAGACATCGTGGAATTTTAAGTGTGAAAGTTTTTTTGTGAATTTTATTGGCTGAATGCGTCTTCTTTTTTAAAATTAATGAACTAAGGTCTAGATTTGCAAATTGCTAATTTTGAAATAGGAACAAGATTATTCTTTACTTATACCTAAGCCCGATACAAACGAAGCTAGAGCGCAGTATAAAATTAATAAGCCATTGGTAAGTGGTAACAACAATTTAATATAAAAGGCGTTGGGTTGACGCCTACAAAAGGCACGTCCGGACGCTGCTCGATGAAGCGAAAACAAATTAATTGCTATCGGTTACGTTCCAGGGTCGTAATTGCTTTGTTCTCTGGCGAGCCAATTGATCAAGTGAGAAAAATTAATTGAAATGCTTGACAAACCCATAGACGTCAGCGGAGAGCCCGACAATTCTTTTACCGGAATATTTAAAAGTCGATCAATTGGGCGTCGTAATGAACAATGTAGCCGGAGAAGTAATTAAAAGTAAATTAATCATTTTCCGTCACAGTCCGTTTTGAGATCGTTGTATAATTAAGGCGTAGACACTTAAAAGGCGAGTTTTAGGACGTTATTGATGCTTTTTTTAATTCAAAAGGATGTAATACAATTTAACCGTTATTTCATCTTCCCTTTATATATATATATATACTCTATCTTTGTCGACATTTTTACGATTTCTCACACAAAATGAAATGTATTGCTTCTAGCGAGACAGTTCAGTCTTCGAACTATATTAAGTTCTAAGTAAAAGCGGGTCTGGAAATATTTTATTATATCGATATTATTTATCTCCACTGACTTTCTAAATTATATGCGAAATTTGAACTTGTTTCATACATCGGTGAAGAAAATATCGTAAGAAATCGGGCATGCCCAAGAATAAAAAATTGGAGTCCAGCGAGCTGGTGAAGTCCGGGCATCGGTCCTATTATGGCTTGGACTCTCTCTTGAGAAGAATGCCCCGAGTCCCAGCAGTGGTAACGAATTGGGGCAATAATGAGAATGAAAAAAGACGTGTGGCACTCGGGAACAGCCGCGGTAAAGCTATTGCATAGCATTTTTTATCAACTTATGCAATTATAATTATTTATTTATTTTATTTATGCAGTATTTTTTTTTTGCCACCTAGAGGCGAGTTGCTGAACTAAAGAGACAAGCGTGATATTTCTAAAAAGTCATTAAAAGTTCTGCTATTCATCGATAGATGGCAAAACTAAAAAGTATTACCGCTGTGCCGGTCGGAGTGTTAGGTTATTTTCGTTACGGAATTTCTGGATTCGGTCTCCACGCTCAAGGCCCGCGATAGAAGCTATGCAATAGCTTAAAAAAACTATTATGACTTTTACCTTTGAAAAAAATCATAAAAATTTTTGTCATTAGATTTCAAACTTAATAAAAACGACAATAGGGTATGTAAGTAAAAAAACAATTAAGTTTAACAAACTGCGACAACGGTGCCGGAGTCTCACACCCAGTTATGTACATACATAAACGATTGCTTACTTACGCAAATTGCTCGTTGAATATGCAACACCTAGTTTAGAAGCTCAGTAAGCACATGCTTAGACTATTAAGATCGGTTTGGAAACATACAATTTTACTCCAAATTCGTCAACAATAACACAAACACTGCTTACAGTTTGTGATGTTTCTCTATTTTGAGAATAAGTAAAAAGTAAATGAAGCGTAAAAGGATATTGCTTGAGATCATAAAGCGTTTTAGTTTAATAATATTTATCTTCACAATAATTGTTTACCTCTAAGCATCTCAGTAGGAATACTTCACTAACGAGGTGGTTTCTCTTATTGTTGGAAATGTTCGTAAGTTTTGTTTTCAATAAATTAATTTAACTTTAATCAAATACTTGGTTTTCAATGTAGTCAATCGAAGGATATAAAACGAGTACTTTTATTTAGGAGGTTGAGAGAGTTTTGGTGACCTGTTGTTTCGCAGAATTTTACATGTCATTAAGTCATTTTGCATACAGGCTAACCTAATTGGTTTTTTTTTAAGTTCTGCGTGTATAACTAAATTGTGCAAAATAATAAATAATTAAATATGATTATAGTGCGTTAGGACTATCAATAATTAGGGCTAACGAGATTATGCGAATAAATAATGTAACAAGAATCATTGCATAACTTGCTTTGACAGATATTTCATGAGTTTATGATAGAACGATTTTCATTTATTTTTGATGTAGATAGGTAAGTTTTGAAAACTCTCTCAGCTGATGGAAAGTGAAGATGGAAAAATACAGAAGGTATATTGATTTTCAATTATTTTGTTTATTGTTGAACAAAATAAAACTTTAGTGTGCTGTGGTTTTGTCATTTATATTGCAATGTGGATTGATTTACATATATAGTACCTATGTATATCAATCTTTATTTAATTAGTATGCAGTTGAGCTATCTGTTTTATCGTCATATATTCAAAGAGTTTAGAACCATATTGTAGTGTTAGTCTAATTTCAAAATACTTGGAATTTATTATTTGAGACAATTGAATAATCGAGACAAGTGAATATGACAGACACCACTAGTGTCTGTCATATTCACTTTTGTTGTTGAAATAAATATGATGGGTGATACGTTTTCTTATTTTAATTATTTGAAAGCAATAATATATCAATGTTATTGGGTTCAAATTAGTTAGGAGTATGGTAAGAGGGCACTAACACAATAGTTTTTAATTTCAGTTACTAAAACTATATACAGCAAAGACCTAAGTTACCTACAAG
Source organism: Lomographa bimaculata (assembly GCA_948107665.1). Lineage (NCBI taxonomy): Eukaryota > Metazoa > Arthropoda > Insecta > Lepidoptera > Geometridae > Lomographa > Lomographa bimaculata. Next base: position 8,676,529 of record OX403592.1, read on the forward strand.
ACACCGACTTATAGGTAACTTAAATGCTCAAACCCACTAACAGTGGATAGCGTTCCTATCATGCTAGCGGCATTGCCTCTCTGAATTGCAATGCTTATACGTTGCAGCATTTTAATTATGCGCCGCCTCAACCAGGCGCTCTGATAGATTTTTGAAAATAAAATGAACTCCCGTCCCCAGGGGCCCAGTGTCTCATCCCCAATAGTTAGTACTAATATCTTCATTTGAATAATACATGATTTAAAAATGAATTTCGTAAATTATATAATAAATAGATACGTATATAATAGCTATCAACAAAATATTAAGTAAGATCACGCGGACCGGTTTCAACTTGATATCGGTAGGAACTTCCGCTCTGACAGCGACAAGGCGTGAGCTCTACTGTATAAGTGCAGTTTCATACTAGATCCGAAGGTTCTGAGCGGGGAGGGGAGGTGGAGACGCTACTCGGAAATTCCAATTAGTTGTATAAACATCCGATTAAACTACACATTTGAGATAAGCTCTATTTACCTATCGAACGTTGAACACACTGTCGGATATAGTTTCGGCATAAATTATTTGAGGCTCGGTTACTTACAATCTGATGTGGGTCTGCTGTGATGAATTAGATGATAAATAGTAACATTCAGGCCACTGATAATTTTTTTTGTTTGTGATAGTTACAAATTATTAAATAGAAAAAAAACAGGGTGTGTCGTAAAGGAACAAGATAGAAGTAAAACTTTTGTATTACAGGGAAACGTTTTTATTATTCAACACAGTGTTTACCACTTTTCGTCACACAAAAAGGTTGCGGGTCAGAATTTCAGATCCCTCCTATAAGAAGTTTCACTTCAAGAACAGGTAGGAGGATACCCCTTAAGTCTGACTCCCTACACCCCCCGTGGTCCCCGGGTGGTGCTAATCAGGTGACATTTGAGAGGTGGTAGAGCATTTTGTGAGTTGCTCGACTGGCTTGCTACCAAAGTAGCTTACCACCATCAAGTTGAAATTCTGCCGCCAAGCCAAATGCGGTGTTCCGGTAGTTATCCTTGAGAGCCTGCGTATTCCAGGTCTAGTGTGTTTACCATCTTCGATCACATCGTCACTTACCATCAGGTGAGATAGTGGTCAAACACTAGCCTGACACAAATAAAAAAAAAAAAAAGTTTTATTTCATGTGTTACAAACATCGAATGAAAACAAAGAAAAAAATAATAGCAACATTGTAAAAAATACGCACTAAAATCTGTTAAAAATTGTTTCATTGAGTTGGTTGTATTGGAGTTTTGCCGCGGAGTAAAAAATGGCGATGTTGATATTGTATTATTTTCAAAAACTTGTTATTTTGTTTGTAGGATCAGTGCCTATACGGTTGTCTATTACATTGAATCGTAATGTGGCAATGCTATGATGAATCAATCAATTGTTTATTTATCAGAACACGTTATATTATGATATATATTTAGGTCTTATCAATTGAATTGTCTCAATGCATTCAGCCTACAAGCTGGCATTCTAAATGAAGCTATCTATAATATTAAATTAACTAATTTGCATGCTTAATAAAAGCACTTGTCTATAAGCCAATGGTTGACTCTATTATAACATTGTTTTCTTTTGATGTGTTTAAATAAAAAATTTCTAAATAATGGTTTGTTATCTAAAAAACAGGCTTTGCTTATGCTTATATGACTTTGACAAACTTTTTAAAATTTTGTAAGGTAATTCTGAGTCAAACGAATTTTCTCACATTATTATTCTTCCTTAAATATACGCTTTTTAAATAAACGCAGTATTTACTATATATATTACTGTAAAAGCTCGAACTATGGTAAATCCTAAGATCTTTCAGTAAAACCTAAGATTTTTACCAACTCTTTATGGTAACAATCTGAAATGTTTTGCGAACATCGTTAATTTCGACATTTTACCAGCATTTATTCGGTATATTTTCGGATTTTACCACAGACACAGGGTAAATGTTTAGACAATAGCTAATCTTTGACGGCGCATCTAGAACAACGTAACATTCGTAGCGCGGTCCGCCTGGTCTATCGTAACTAATTGACAAGTTCAGTCAGTCTAGTGCTTGGATGGGTTACCGTTTAGAGGGATTTTTAACTGAGTGTTACTGTACTTTGGAGGGCAGTTAAGCCGTCTCCGACAGAAAAAAAGCTGACTCCAGAACTGCCCACTGGACTATACGACAAGAAAGCAAGCATCTAGAAAAACACTGTGATTACTCATTAGCTTAGCCAATGTATATGATACACAGAGCATGAAATTAGCTCGTACTGCGCAAGAGAGTTTCATACTCTGTACTTTTATTTTAGTTTCACTAGTTATTAATACATAGAACTTAGTATCTTTAATGATTATAATGATTGCAAAACTTAATTATTAACATACTCATTGTTTTATTTCCAAAACCAATAACTGAACTTCTTTAGAAACCTTTTTAAAACTTAGCATGTAGTACTAAATTGTGGCAGAAAAGGCCTGAAAAATCGCCTTTATGAAAATATTTTCATCAACTGTACGGGGCTTAGTAGCTAGCATGTTTACCACTATCACACAACATTTCTCACCAACTGGTGCAACATCATGCAAACCCTTATCAAACATTCTAGTCAATATTAAACAAAACAAATCTTTCTACCTTCAGAATTAATAATCTCGTACTATCTAAATCTAACCTTGACAGGCTTTCACGTAGATCTGAAAAACGACTTCGGTAAGTTCCCCAAAATGCAATGATTAATAGTCTATGGCAAAATCGAACCAGCATCAGCCTATCAGATATCCGAGATCATTCTTCTGTTATTCTTGTTCTCGTAATACCCGCATGGAGGATAGACCCTCGTCAGGTTTTACCGGGATGTAATTCAATCTAGGCCACCCCATCAATCTGTGAGTTCTCGCGCATATATTTCTGTTGATTTGACAAATGAGAAGGGTGGCGATGAGATAGGAAACCATCCGATAAAATATAACCATCTGTAAGTCGTGTTATCTATGTTTTATTATCTGGTGAAAGGATTGATAGATAATTTAGATTTAGATTCAGATTCACCTTAATTATAACAGTGATCATTATTCTAGATATGTCACATACAATTTATAATCCGCATCAGGTACCATAAACACCTTTCTAATAGCATAAACTAATACCAATGGTATTTGGTTATTGTCGTAATACATTTTCTATTCCTAACGAATACCACATTTTTTTATATTTAAATGATGTTCAATATCTATATGCGCATTCTATATGGTTTTACTAGCCGTGCCCCGCGGCTTCGCCCGCTAATATCAAGTTAAAAAGTAGCCTATGTGTTACTCCTAAGTATAAGCTATGTACATTCCAAATTTCATCCAAATCCGTTCAGCTGTTAAAGCGTTAAGATGGAACAAACATACTTATACACAAACTTTCGGATTTATAGTATTAGTAGGATTTTTCTCGTGCGTTTTTCTTTATGTGTATTTGTGTGTGTGTGTGTATGTGTGCATGTGTGCATATATAATTCACTTACATCTGCATATGTTACACAAATAGGTAATATTCTGTTCACATAAAAAAAAATCTAGTTTATCATAGCTTAGACGTAACCTATATAAAACACACGCACATTCGAGCTCCGTGCATCAGCGAACATCTCTCCTAATTAATTTGTCGCATTAATGAATATGCATTTCCTAGATCAGCAGCGGAATCAACATTTGCTCCTACATCCAGTCTAACGTATGTTAAGCAGGAATTAGTTTAGGCATATTACAAACTTAATAAACTAGTGTTTTAATAAGATCAGATCTTAACCAAATTTGAATGGAACCACATGAATAGCACCCGCTTTCAAATAAAAAAATATTCATCAAAATCGGCGCACAAAGGAAGAAGTTATGTGGTAACTTTTAAAGTCGGTTAAAAACGAGAACATCATCAATGTAGTCTACAGAATACGCATTATTGGGATAACTCAAAAACTAGTCAGATCTTGGTCAAGTTTAAATGGGACCAATTGGAAAGCAACATCAAACAAACAAAAAATTTCAAAATCGGTTCACGTGGAAGGAAGTTATGAGGTAACACATAAAAAAATAAAACATTCGACTTGAGTAACTCCTCCTTTTTTTATGAAGTCGGTAAATTATATAAAAATTAAAACGGGAATTAACGTTACTTACGCGTTGTCGATGTCTAAATCGACAATTGTTTCGACTTCATTCGGAAGCGTTTTTCAGAATGAGTTACGCTGATTCCTGTTTTAATTTTAATGTATAGTTCAAAATCTGCGTGAGTTTTTATCAAACTAGCGTTTGTTGGTTTCGCAGTTGATTCTAGAGATATTGAAGTCTATTATGGGACTCTCTTCACATGTCAAATCAATGTGAGTAAAATTTAAATTGATTGTACTTCTTCCCAGGTTTTATCTGACTAGGGCAAAAAAGGAGGGCTATGATTTTAGCACCGCATGTATGTAAGTATGTATCTATGTAAGTTAGTTTTTCCAACCCAATTAATCTAGGGTAACTTTGAATTTGTCTCAATTGCATGTGTTATGTTTTTTTATTATTTAATGTGTGGTCATCTGGTGGCGTTATTAAATTTTTTTTCTCGATATTACATTAAATATATAGGATCAAGTATTGTAATACCATATTATAAACCAAAATATAAGCGGTGAAGTCGCTTTTTAAGCTTTGCTTCCGTTTAGTTATGTTTTAAATCTACCATTAATTTTTATCACATTTTATTTATTAACATATCTAAATATAAGCAGTTAAAAAATAATCAAGACAATATATGTAATTAAATTAATATTTAGTTTGTAATTTACATTTACAACAAACTTTAAATAATAATAAATGTTTAATATAATAATTATGTGACTCTACTATATTTCATATGTCATGATATGACAGGATAGACGGTCACTCTAAACCTTAACATCTGATATTGTAAACTCTATTTTGTATGAAATAAATTGATTTGATTTGATTATTTAAGATTATTAAAAAAAAAATACTAGACCTAAATTGAAATCTCGTGCTTTGTCCATATTCTGTTTCTAACTATTCTGTTATACTCTTATGTTTATCACTAACATGCTGTTTCAGTTCACATGCTCCAAACCCATTGAAAGATTGGCTTTGCGAATGCATAACAAACATGCGTAAAAACTTCAAACAGTTGCACACCGGGTTCATAACCGCCCTCGGAAATTACGCAGCTAACCCTCATTACCGAGGCCGACCATCCGGATGATACAAGGGTAACGTAAGGGCCCTGGGCTAAGACTTAGAGCCTATGTATGCCCTAAAGCCATAGACTGTTGTAGTGTGTGTTTGGATGTATGAGTACACATTCTGTACAACAATCAAAACTATCTACAGGCCAATTGCCTATATTTCCTTAAACTAAATACATCTATTCTGTTAGGACCTATTTGTCTGTTATTTGAAATCTTAATATAGCAATAGATACAAATATTTACTAAACAATTTAATGCAATGTATATCAATTTTCAACCGACTTCATTAAAGGAGGTTCTCAATTCGACTGTATGTTTTTTTTTGTATGTATGTTACGCGATATCATTATGAATCGATTTTGATGATTTCTTTTTTTCCATATAAATTTTATCGAAATCAATTCAGCCAAAACTAAAATATAAGCGTTGAGTCGGTTTTTTATGCTTTGCTTGCATTTATTAATAATCCTAATTTTAAAATGTATCTTGAATTGATAATAATTATACGTAATAATTATATGTATGTTTAAAATAATGCATGTATAATGATTATTGCCGCACCACCGATCACTATTCATTATACTTTTTTATCCTCTCCATCCTAAGGTTGCCTGGAAGAGATCACTGCTTAAGCGATTGGCCGATAAGACCGCCGATTGTACTACTATATTGTGATTTTTTTTGGTTTATAATCATTATTTTTCTTGGTGTGCAATGAAGAGTATTTGTATTGTATTGTATTTTTTTTATCTAGGTAATAATATATAGTCTACTTTGAACTGCCCATAGACTTAGTTGGTTGCACGTTTGCCTTTTCAGCAGCGGGTATTGGGTTCGATTCCCGGTGGAAACACAAAGAAAAAATTGTGTTCTGGTTGTATTTGTGATTTTTAAATGCCGGTTGATTTTTTTTTTGTATTGAAGTTTGTTTATTTGCTTTATAAGCAACTAAAACTCTATGCTTTAGTTGAAGAACTTGCAGGTAAGGTAATATTTCAACACAATATTTTATTAAATTGCATCGTAGCTATAAAAAAAAATCTCTTATACAGCCTATATAGGGTTTTTTCATTGTTTCAAAAATGTATTATTTATTGGTTTACGTTGGCTTAACGTATTGTTGTATACGTATATAAAATATAGACGACCTATTTGGCGCAGTGGGAAAGTCTTTTTTTCTACGTTGCGGGCTCTGGATTAGATTCCGTCATAAATGTGTAGCCGTTTTTAAGGTAGATCCTGGTACAAAATAGGTCTAAAATCAGTGATGAAGTCCCACAAAATTGTTTATTTCCCAACATAATACAAAAAATAGTTTCGTACTCTACTTTCAAAGTTCTTTTCAACGATATTCAAAACGCAACAAAAAATGTTTCGCTCCATTTACATGTATGGTGTGCCTCTTTAATATTTTAATTTATATATATATATATATATATATATATATATTTATTACCAGGCTTTGGGCCATAGTTTTACAAATTCGAAAATATTTGCTTGTATGGTTGACGTGACCCTCAATGCCTCTGACAGACGGACGGAAAAAGTACTCAACTATCCAAGTAAACTTAGAGATCTCGCTTCGGTTAATACTTTCCAGGAAATTCTCAATTACCTCACTATGGTGATATTATAGAAGCTAGGAAACGATTTTCATCAGAGAAGCAATTTCAAATTACGCTTATTAAAGTACCTATTTAAAAGGTGAAAAAACATCTTTCAATTATTTCACCCCATTTCAAAGTTAATTGCTTTTTGCCTTTCTTCTTTCAGCGGAAGTTTCAACGGTCTAGTCATAATTTTCTTCAAAGAAACTTGTGTAAAGTCAGCGATATTCAATATTTATAACAGAATTCAAAAAGCTGGCCACTTTTTCTGATACCAATTTGAGCTAGAATTTCACTATTCAATAAAATTGTTTTTTTTTTAAACTTATTCCATACAGTAAAATTTATTTAATGGTCGTTAGACAATGCACCGCGTAAATATTTTTTGGGTCCAAAGATATTAAATTATGAGGAACAACATATAGAGAGAACGGGCATTGAAATTTTATGTCTTATCCAATAAGATGGAAACGAAATATGTTTTTATTTAAAAAGTTATATCATTTATAATTTTCTTAGTGGAAGTTTTTGGGTAAATATATCGTCAAACTAAAATCTATATATAAATCAGTGGTGATGCACTGACATCCAAAAATCAAAATACTAAACTACATTTAATGCATCATAATATAATTTCAACCAATTATATCAACTTAACTGAATTAACTTTGTTTCTTAACTGGTTTTAATTAAACGCTTCACAATAAGTTCGATAATGTGTGTCGTGGGTGCAGGGAACATTCACATCAGACACACAATTACAGATCCAAAAACACAAATGTCCCTTGTTGAAAAAAATTGTGTTTCCACCGGGTATGGAACCCGTTACCCGTTGCTTAGAAGGCAAACACGCACCCAACTTAGCCAAAGGGCAGTTCAAATTAGATATCAGTTTTGACCAGCCGTATTAATTGCCACCACTAGTAAAAGACGGCCTCCGAAAAAACCTATATTTTATAGGCGTCCCTTTAGACATCCGTTAAAACTAAGAGTCTGCCACCATTTTTTTAATATTATAAATCTGAAAGTTTGTGTGAATTTATGTTTGTTCCCTCTTCACGTTTTAACGGCTGAACGGATTAAAATGAAATTTGGAATGTACATAGATTATACCTAGGATTAACACATAGGCTACTTTTGAACTTGAATAGCGGGCGAAGCCGCGGGGCACGGCTAGTCTAAAGAACGGTCTTCAAAATTATCTAAGATTCGGTTAGCAGTAAAAGAAAGCAATTGTGCTGCTCTAAAATGAATTGCTTGTTGCGTGCGCGTTCGCATTTTAAGTCGGGTTCGCTTCCCTGCAGGAACAAGTTTTACTCCTCAAGGGAAATTTGTGTTTCTGGTTCTGGGCGTAATTGTGTGTGTGATATGAATGTTTCCGACATCCACGCCGCAACTAATTGCACTTAGAGTTCCCACTCTAAAAATCTCTGTGATAAAAAAAAAAGTTATATATACACTTTTGCGCACTCAGGCGATTTAAAGAAACTGATTAGCTACCATATAATAGGTTAACCAGTTGAAACAGTTTAAACGAAGCCTTCTTTAGACTCGATTACTCAATTATTATTTAATTCTAAGATAAACTTTGACATACATTTGTTTTCAATATACGACCTAAAAGCCCCGTTAAGCCTGGTTCTAAGATTAGATGAAAGGGACTAAAAATAGTACTTAGTAATTGTAAGTAATATATAAATGACCTAATTCATCTCAGGATAAATATAACTTTAAATAGTAGTTTGTAATTATATCATTATTCGCTTACGAAACTAAATACCATAGCGATGACATAAAAGCTTTGAAGTGAAATAACATAAAAGCAAATGTTAAATTAAACCCTGCATTGTTGTGGATTTATTACAAAACAAATACAACATTGTGTCCCATTTCACGTTTATATTTTTTGTTTGCTGTTTCAAAATGAGTTCCCTTGTCGGTTGATGCTAAAAATATTACACGGAATCACATTTTATTCGTGTAAAATGGAAAGTTGTGTGTGCCGGCGGCGAGCGTTGCGGCGGCGGACGTTCGGTGGCGTTTCGTGCAGTCGTTAGCTGAGTTTTATTTACACGAGCAACGAAAATACGCGGGGGCGCGCGTGCCGCGGGCCTTGCCTAATATGTTATTATATGAAATAAAACGCGCCACAACGCGACCTACCCGCGACCATATCACCCAATTAAGGTACAGTTTCCTTAGAATGAACGAAATATATAAAGATTCATTGTTGGCTAGACGTACCCCGCGGCTTCGCCCACTTTTGATGACAAGGATGCATGGAGGCAAACTGCACAAGCGCTTTCTAGCGACTACATAATATAGATATACTTAGGTTAATATAATTATGTATTCGGCAATATAATGTTTTCGGCATCCACGACACAAGTCATCGAACTTAGTGTGGAGCTGTGAGTGTGGAAGCGTTCATGTTATGTTATTATTAGTGTGTTTATTTATATTATTATATTTTAGGTTTTATATAATATTTAGCAACCTCAGTCACGATTGTACTATAACACAAACGTTTATTTTAGTATCAGTATTCACTGTATTTAGGCGACATAAGTGAACAAAAACATTTAAATATCTCATAAAGATTGGTTATTATAAAAAACCCCATAATTGTGTTAATAGTTGAAATAGTATTTTATATGACATATTATTGAATATGTTATGTACTTATATTAATATTTTGTTAAGAATGCGTATTGTATAAACAATTATATATAATTTTATAAATGTATTTAGTTGCGTAGTTCTTTGTTTTGTAGCAGCAGCGGATCGATTACCGGTGGGGAAATATTTTTTCTCCTCATGGACAATTTTTGATTTTGATGCCGGTTGTGTTTCTGTTAGTGTGTGATGTGATTGTTTCCGGCACCCACGACACAAGCAGAACTTAGAGTTTGTATAAAGCGTTCATGCACCAAAGAGTGTCTATGCTTATGGAATAGTGAGAAAAAAAAAGGAAATGTGTAGTGTTTATTTAGAAATACAATAAGGTCAATAATGTACTTTTTCATGAAAATCTCGGCATTTGTTATATATTCGAGCCGCTTGGCGTTGTGTACTAGAACCGAATACAGGGAGTTCATTCTATTTTAAAAAAAATGAGAACATACATGATGAGCATGCTATCCACTGGTACTAGGATGGAGGATTTGAGTTACCTATAAGCTTGGTGGCTTGTTGAGAACCCCTTTTCTTTAACTGTGTAGATGTATATAATTTTAAATTAAACAAAAACACTAATAAATAAAAATTCATAGATTGTAAAAGCAATTATAGAGTCTTTTTAATTTCCTAAATGGAAAATGATGTAGTTTGGAAAAGATTGTGAGTTTATACTGGCATCTTGAAAATGCTTGTCATATTTCTTTACGATCTCAAGAGTTTGTCACTTATGTATTCTTTTATAGTAAGTATCAGGTTGAGAAATCATTCATACAGTTCAATATTCTAAAATCGCCGGTCGCATGGTTCAGAATCCCACCTTAACCGGCGTCTTGCGACCCGCGACCTAACTTATCGACGTCTGCATGCGCCCGCTCTTAATTAAAATATATGGCTGCCACTTAAGAATTCTTTCGTAGTCGATATTCTTACGTACCTAATGGAAATTTATACGTATTATTAGCAACAATTTATTACCCTTTTTGTGTCTCATTACGAAGAAGCACTCACTTTATTTAACTTGTTGCAAAATGTTGGTGTTAAATTAACCTTTTATGATGTACTAGGACAGATTTTAGGTTTCGAACTTCGTGTAACTAATTCCATATTAAGCAGGTAACACGGCCTAATTCTACTTAACAAGCTTTATGCTGTGCTAAAACAGTTAGCTGTATACACACATGTCTTAGCGTAAACTTAGTTTAGTGTCTTTGCAAAGACGTTGTTACAGAGTTTATACTGTATTGAATAATATACGGCTCAATTTCAAAGTTATCACGTATATAATCGATTCTACAAACCTGCGGCGCTTTGTTGTCAGAGAGACATCACAAATCAATATAGGCAGATTGGTAAAACGTCTTGATTGGTATTACGCACGCCTCAATTATCGGCTTTCAAATAAGGGACAATGTTAAGACAATTGTCGAATTATACGATCAAATTATTAGTTACTCTATGACGTTAACGTGGAAATTCAAATACAATTAAGCGTATCGGTTACCATAAAACATTATATGTTTAAGAGAATGGTTAAGCGTCCCTAATAGGTTCAATTGAGTAGAATATTGATCAATTATTCATGTAAATATAAACCCATTGGTAGTTTAACTATTTAAACATTTGCAACAGTTCGTAGCAGTGCGTAGACAGTTGTAGCAACAAGCTACGTGCGCTGCTACAAATATATTATAGTTAACGATGAACATAGAAAGTCAAAATTATTCAAACCACCTGGCTATTTATAACTTCACCTTAACATGACATATTACCCTATTACATTTAGATATCGACGAAATGAAGAAACGTAACCCAACCTCTGATTTAGCATCTAAACTCGGCATCGTCGCACGCGAGACTCAGTACTAATAAAGATTTCAATATTTGTAATATCCATACAGTCGCTACGTCAAGCTGAGACGTTTCAAATAAGGTATGTGTTCGACAGCGCTGTCACGTTCGGATGGCGTGTTCGCGAGCAATTTGCCAGGTCTCGCCGCCTACTGTAATAACGACTTCCGTACCCAGTCGTGGCGCCTCCTCAAATTGGTCGCTTATCACCAATCTACGGTGTAGAGTAGAATATCAGTTGGGCCAGTCGCAATTTGTCAACATTGCGCTGTTAGTCGTTCGCAAGTTTACAAATTGCCGGCCGCTTCTGTCAGTGGTATTCGTATAACTATCAAGCTACACTGGTATTGAAATGTTAGACATTGTCATACACTGGCCTTTGATTCATCCCGCGGTTTTGTTTATTTAGATCCCTTTCAAAGGTCAAATAGATCTTGATGATCTTGTGAAATAAAAGACAGCGTATTATGAAAAAGTTTTGTTTGCTGGTTGAGTGAGTACGTTATAGTCCTGGTGTGTCACGGCTGGTGAAACCGATCTCAACTTTGCCACCAGACTTGGTTAAAAAAAATTGTGAGGTATGAAATGAACCGTTTCATAATAAGTGGAAAATCATTGTCATCTGTCTAAGTCTTCTATCCTTCAGAATCAGATTCTGATTTACACACATACATAACTGATATATCAGATAAAAACTAGCCTATTTAAAATAAAATAATGATGCTTAATTTAGGAAAACTTTATTAATTTAAATTTTATACATATTTTATTCATGTTACAATGCCTTTGATTTTAAAGTATTTTTAATTTTTTATAGATACATCGATAATAAATCTAGGGCACAAAACTATGAAAAGATTATGTCACTGTCAAAATACAACATATGATTAAACGGAGATATTCCATTAATTAATTCTCACTAGGTAAAATATCGGAAATTTTATCATTGTGATATAATTATTGTCCTTTGTTAGTCGTGTTAGAAAGGTATAGTTTCTCCGATATACTCATGAAAGAATAAGTACTAATAAATAATAATATTTTTTATGGATATATTCGATAAGGGAACGGAGTGCCAGGATTCTATATCAATGGTTTTTTTGATTCCTTACAAAGCTATTGTCAAATTTTGATTACATAACACAAACGCTTTCACACTGACAGCCCCACACTAAGATCGATGGCTTATGTCGTGGATGCTTGAAACATTCACTTTAACCGTGACACAATCACATCCAGAACCAGAAACGCACATTTTCGTTGCAAAGTGGTGTTCCCGCCGGGAATCGAACCCGATACCCCTGCTTAAAAGGCGAAAGCTCACCAACTAAGCCAACAGGAAGTTCAAACAAAATAGAGTAATAGTTTTGTCTCCTATCTAAATGTAAATAGTAAAATGAGTGTTAAAATAAAAAGTAAAACGTACATAATGATATAGTTCTCTAGTTTCACAAATTGACATGCTCAAAAGTTTCAATTGTCACTTCAGCGGTCAAACAACTCGTCAATTGTCAACTAAAAAGTATACAAACGAAACTGGGAAAATGTTTGGGAAATGTGGAATAAAATCAAACGCATTCTATTGTTTTTGTATATAAGCAACATACACACTGAGGTAGCTAGCTAGCTTTCAGTACCAAGTACCAGTTCTTCCTCTTAATTATTTTTTGTTCTGTAATTTGTTATACTTGTTCCGACTCGAAATCTTTGGTTTACTAATAATGATCGTAATAGGGGTAAAAATTCTTAAAAGGGCTTTTAATAACTTCTCCAACATTGTGTTTCACCACATTGTGTCTGTTGGTAAATAAATATATATAGTATTTTAAAGTTGTGTTATGTTATCAAGTCTGTCGTTATTTTGTGTGCCATAACTTATTGGACTATAAATAATAAATATTTGAAAAAAAAAACTAGTACATACTTGACTTGCCAATAATAGTTCTATTAGTTTCGGCTGTATAAAGTGATGTAAATATATTTTAAGAAAAATAATAAGACATAATACATATAAGTATAGTAAACTGCTAAATTATAAACCCGGCATAAAAACGTTCCATTTACTATGTGACTCTGATATTTTCCTAAATAAACATCCACTCATATATTTAGATCGACGTTCAATATATTTCCCGCCGGGAAACTCCAAGAAGATATAACAGATAACACGACCGAAGTTTTCTTGCCAATAAACGTATAACCAGAAACAAATTATGCTAAAAACTAAGTCGCGAATTATTACCTGCGCTAAGTATTTGCAAGTTACGACACACTGAAAACTTCGGTATTTCTCGAGAGTATGTTCCAACTTACTGGTTTATTGCTTCCACAGATATTATTTCTTAGAACTCTCGGAATTTATTTCACACATTCGTCTAGAAGCAGTGGTCCCTGGTGATTTTATAAGGCTACTTAGTTTAAATATTACGTTAGTTTGGTTTTTCCACGGTATCCATAACCAAGCGAAACGTATTGAAGTTCTGCCCGAGATACCCGACTCTATCAATCATAGTGAGAGGGTCGAGCTTCCTTGTAATCAAAGGATCAAGTGTCAGATTTTAACGTCCGGAAAGTTTCAGAAATGTTGATTTACTCACCTAACTAGCTATATATAGGTAAGCTGTTTCAAGCGATGAAAACGCAGTCGTTGTGTAGGCGCTCCCGGTCAGTAGGTCGCAGTTTCAGATCCTCTGGTGGGCTTGAACTATAACCGGCACTATTGGTAAAAGATACATCCAACCATGTAGGTCGACTAGATTCCGACTAATTGGTTGTCCTTCCTCAGTATTTATAAACATCAAAAGAGCCAGGAAACTCTCAGATATGGTGCCAGTGTAATCTAAATATGTTTATTTAGTATGAAACTGATTAACAATTCTATATTGTGAGTCGTTTGTGTGATTGTGAGTAGCCCGTGTCGTCACAACAAATCCGGTCCTGGCAGAAGACCAGCGCTCATCTTTTGATCAGTATTTATGCTGAGTTGGAACCGATTTGAGGCAATGGCACCTAATATCAATTTATTTATTACCCTTTATTTTCTGTTATTTTAATATTATTAAGTGTCCATTGTTCCAAATAAATATATTTTCTTTCTTTCTTTCGTTCTTTCAGTTGAGATAGTTTGTCTGTGTATGGCTAAAATGAGTAATTATATTTGAACGAGACATCTATGAAACTGCTGAATGGATTTTTATGTTATTCATTAGATATTTTACACCATATCTCTCTTATGAAATACGTTAATGGCTTCTACTAAATTCATCACTTACTTTATAAAAGTTGTGTTTGCTAAGTCTTATTAAGTACACATTCATGCTTGTTGGCAACAGGTACAGTTTTACAGTTTACAACAACCAACATCATGATACCACTTGATACAGATTTTCACAGTTTGGAGTGTGGAATAAATAAAAGTATTTTATAACGTGGCGTACATAACGAATGTATCTACTTGTGTAGCGCTTAACGCTCGTTGCCGTTACAACAATCTGTTATCGTAGGGTTGTCAACTGGACAAACATTATGAAGGACTTTTATTGTAAATCTAATACACCTTCCGTGGCGTTAAACTTTGCTTTAGAGTAACTTTGTTACTAAAATAACTAAAAGAAATAGTCTAAATAGCAGTTTTTTGATTTGCATCTTTTCTTGGTATCAACAAAAACTTTTTTAAATTAGGTATACGTAAGTGGAACAATCTTAACTGTAAAAAATCAAAAATATAATTTTCTATCGGATTATTACTTCTGTGGTAGTGTGGGTTTGCGGCATTCTAATAGCATTTACTTTTTCTACATTATGGTAGGGAGGTAGAGGGAGCGGGGGGGAATCACCTCTTGCCTAGTTCTTGTAGTATTGAACGTTCGAAGAGATTGAGATGTTTATATGTATATACGGTATGATAATGAATATAAGACAAGGTTTATTCATATTAAGCTGCCTGTTGGCTTAGTAAGGTAGGCGTTCGCCTTCTTAGCAGGGGTATCGAGTTCTATTCCCGGCGGAGAACACAATTATTCTCCTCAAGGAAAATATGTGTTTCCGGTTCTGGATGTGATTGTGTGTTGTGAATGTTTCCGGCACCCAAGACCCAAGTTATCAAACTTAGTGTAGGGCTGTGAGTGTGAAAGCGTTTTATCTTTATGTCAAAGCTGTTGAAGATATGA
Organism: Lomographa bimaculata; assembly: GCA_948107665.1. Classification (NCBI taxonomy): domain Eukaryota; kingdom Metazoa; phylum Arthropoda; class Insecta; order Lepidoptera; family Geometridae; genus Lomographa; species Lomographa bimaculata. The sequence goes on from OX403592.1 coordinate 8,692,075, forward strand.
TAGAAGCATCTTTTTTCTGCGTGTACCTAATTTCAGGCATTCCTTAAGTGGTAACCCTAAACCTCTCGCACTGTGTGGTTTTCCATTTCCACTCTTGGCTTACGGGTGATATGAATTAGGTTTTTTAGTTTCAAGCACATTTTTCTTTTATCAAACTTGTTTGGTTTAAAAATATGCATTACATTTTATGAAACTAAGATTGTTCAACTGATCAGTCGATCCAAGTTATTAAGAAGACGGTTATCTCTCATGATTTTCAATATAATAATGTCATCAGTACATTCACGACCGACAATATATGTATGTATATATATATATATATATACTTTTGCTAGCGCGAGAATCTCAATACAACTACCAAGAAAGTCAAATCTGTAATAGTACGATATTGCCAGTCATTCTACTCTTAGTAGTCACTATAGTGTACAAAGATTACTGTATTTCGAGTTGAACAACAACAAAGGTTGGGCGACCTAAATTTGTTTGACTATTGTAACAGTGTTTTCGATGTGTTTCTGGAGTTATTTTTATTGAGGAAACCGATAATTATGTTTAAACTTTTGCTATCGGAACACAGTAGCTTACGTTGTAAAAAGACTTTTATTATGTACCTCTTCAATAAAACAAAAATATAGGTTTCAAAGGCTATATATATAAAAATCATGACGATATATATAATAAAAACCCAACCCGTGTCTCTCACGTTGCTATACAATCAGCTAAATGTTGTTTAATAAGCGGTTAGAACCTATGATGAAATTAATAATGAAACGCAAGCAAAGCTTAAAAAAACCGATTTCACCGCTTTATCTTCGGAACCTTGATCAGATTTAATGTATTAAACATACATTTAACTCAAAAACTACTGATCAGATGTTGATCAAATTTTCAATGGAATCACATAAAAAGCACCATCTTTTAAATATAAACATACAATTTTCAAAAATAATCATCAAAATCGGCTCACAACGAAAGAAGTTATGAAGTAACTTTTGAAGTCGGTTAAACGAGGACATCGTCAAAGTAGTCCACAAAATAGGCATTATTGGCGATATTTCAAGAACTACTGATCAGATCTTGATCAAATTTAAATGGGACCAATTAGAAAGCTACATCTTTCTACTAAAAAAATTTCTAAATCGACTCACGTGGAGATATGAGGTAAAATATATTAAAAAAAAAACAGTCGACTTGAGTACTGCCATCATAAGGAAAAAAGACGTAACTGAATTTTTTTTTTACATCAGAAATGTCTTTACTATTTAGTCTATGTTATGACTTGTAGCAGATGCGTCTAAATTAAAAGTAAAAATTATTAGGTTGCGTTTAAAAAAAATAATTGATGCGTCCATTTTTCCTGATTCCGATGATGTAAGTAACTCAATTTTAAACTTTAATAACAAATGCAGATACGTCTTTTTTCCTTATGATGGCAGAGTACCTCCTCCATTTTTGGGAAGTCGGTAAAAAAACTCACAAAAGTTAAACAAATGCATTCGTGTTGTCATATGTGAGCAGAGCATAAATACTGGCGTATTTTCCTCCCTACAGCTATGTTCTTTCATTAATACTCTTTTTAGTACCCCCTAGCTGTATAATCAGAAAATTACACTCGTACTCTTGTTCCCCTGCGTGACCGCAGAACAGTCAACCTAACATTACACAGGAATAATAAGCAAATATCTACAGATTTATGTTCCAAATAATTAAGCAAAATCGCCGTAATAACATGGGTTTTTGTATGAGTTTGTTTTTAACAGCAATAACAACTCAAATTAATACCTTGTTATTGAAATCGACGGCGAAAATTGTACACTAGATGGTTTTTATTTTATAGCAGGTAGGTAGTTGTATAGTTGTAATTAGATCGCCTAATGGATACTGAGTCATATTTAACTAGGTAGTACCTATTTGATAAATACATTTACTGCTGAATTAGCTGTTGCCCGTGACTTTGTCTGTAGTAGTTGCGGTTAATACAAATATTTTTAAAGCACTGAACTTCAACCAAAGCTTATCATTGGGCAAAAGATGGTGTATCAAGTGAGATCACTAACTAATAGCTTAAATAAAAAAGAGACAAAGACCGAATGGAAAAGATTCATCATCATCATTATCAGCCTGTATCGACCCACTGCTCTCCTCCTTACCCTTTTGTCACTCAACTCTGTTTTGTGCTGAAGGCATCCAGTTCTTTCCTGCGATCCCTACTATATCTAATTGAAAAGCTTACCTAAAAAATACAAAGGAATGGAATGCCTTGATTCAGTCTATGTATCTTGATAAGTACAATATGTCTTCAAGTCGTGAGTGAATGATGCCTACATCATCTACTATAGTCAAACGTGCTCTATCGTCGACCACATCGTCAATTAACATCACGTGAGATAGTTGTGAAAAGTATGTCTAACTTGGATATAAAAATGTATGTGATCATCCAAGCTTTCAAATCTCTCCTTCGACTGAAACGTCAAAATTAAATATTGAGTAGTGATAATATTTATACCGCGCAAAATTCCTAGAATCAGAGATCAGTCGATATATAGCGATAGTATCAGCTAAAAGTATGTGAATTTTTATATATGGTATCGGATAAGCCTTGTTAAGTTTGTGCTGCCTCGTGGAAACTTACCCGCGATACATGCAGGGTTGTCGCTCGAGCATAACATTTTAAACGGTGACAACATCTCTAAGCTTGAAATAAATAACTGCGCTTTCCTACTTGTGCGGAATGTACAGAAGGCGCCTTTTAAAAGTAATAATGGATCCCGTACCACTCTTAATGAGAGTGAAAAGTGCCGGCTCTAGTTCTATGAACTATGAAATGGTGGAGTTAATGATAGTAGTTAACTATTCATTTACCGTTTGGAGTTTAATCTCTTCTCAAGCTTTCTCACGTTTGTTAAAGTTTCTTACTCAAAAGATGCAATTGGGACTTTAATACGTAGCCTGCGAAGATGTATGTTATTCTTTCATAACTTTTAGTGTTTTAAAACTTTTTTAACATTGGTAGCCGACCGATTTTTTAAAGAATCCTACTAATATTATAAATCTGAAAGTTTGTGTGTAAGTGTGTAAGTATGTTTGTTTTTTCTTCACGCTTTAACGGCTAAACGGATTTGGATGCAATTTGGAATGTACATAGCTTATACCTAGGATTAACACATAGGCCACTTTTTAACTTGATAATAGTGGGCGAAGCCGCGGGGCACGGCTCGTATGAAATAAAACAAAGAGCAAATGTTTTAGGGCGGACATTCTATATACATTTTTATTATTCTAAATTTTATTATAATAAATTTTTATTATTCTATCATTATGATACATAAAAGCGTTAAACTTGAAGTGGTCATAGTGTTAAAACTATTTAATCTTTGGTTCGCAGTAAGTAACAGCTGTTTTTTCACAGAATATATAAAAAACAAAGGACAATAATTTAAGGGCTTTTTTTGTACATGAATCTTTGCATTTTTTTTAATATAAAATGTTTTCACACTCACAACCACACTAAGCTAAATGACTTGTGTCTTGGGTGCCGGACACATTCAGATCAGATACACAATCACACCCAGTATCAGAAACACAAATTTTCCTTGGGGAGAAAAATTGTGCTTCTATCGGGAATTGAACCCGATATCCGCGTATCAGGGAACGAGTACCAACGGCCAACGGGCAGTTAAACATAGTAAATGTGTAATTTATATAGGGTTCAAACTTGGAGTGAATACAGTGTTTAACCATTTCCAATTCTTGAACTGCAATAGGTAGTAGATTGAAATTTTTTGAGACCATGTACAAAACAGAATAAAAAATATAAGGACGGAAACACCACAAGCATGATATTTTAACAAAATTCTATTGAAATGAAACTTCTTATGGGAGGGCTTTGAAATTATGAACGCAATTTTTTATGTGACTGAGATTGGTGAGGGAAAACACTGTCATGAATGATTAAAATGTTTCCCTGTCATACAAACGTTCGCCGCTAACTGTACTTACAATAATTTTGGTATGCGGGACGAATATGCACAAATATTATCGTGCGGGACGAATAAATACTTGTTAATGGCGTGGGCCAAAAACTCGGGACGATTGTGGCATAAATCAACGTTCCACTTCTATCGCGTGTCTTTACGACACAACCTGTTTTTTTAATAAAAAAACTCAAGTGTGAATCGGACTTGTGCCATTGTGTGGTTGCACGAAACCCTTGGTGCGCTAGTCCGACTTGCACTTGGCCGGTTTTACTAATTTACTATAACCTATGTATAAAACTTCCAAATAAAATAAAGCTTATTCAAAATGTCAATTTCGACATTATATACCTACATCTCATTTTGGAAAGGACAAAGCAAGCACGCCTTCGTTTACATTAAATTGTATGGTGTGTGATTTCATATAGACGTGAATACTCCGATACTGAATTTATTTATCATAATTTCTAAAGTGTTATTTCGTGGTTGAATGTAAAATGGTGAAAAGAGGGTTGCATTGAACATACATGAGGTGCGGCGCTCGGAAGCGATGTCGTGGCGGGTAACATGACGTGAACACGAAACGTCAATCTTGCATTGTTAGCGCTGTGCGGGAGAAGACTGTAAATTCTATGCATAATCATTTCGGCAATTTTAGCGTTATATGGTAACGTGTTAATAGAAACAAGCACTGAGGCAAGTGACTGTTAAATTCAAATAGAATTCATGTTAGATCATGAAGCAGACGCCGTGGTAACCTCCCGTAGCTTTCCTTGAGAATAAACCTTAATATGTTGGCGCTTTTTTGTCTGAGACAATCTGCGAAGAGCGAAAAAGCAAAATGAAAAGTGGAAGAGCGATGAGTGATAGATAAGCAATTAGAGCAAAAGCGATAGAGCAAAAGTATAATGTTGTTATAATCTTTAGTACACATAAATAATATGGATAGAATTATACGTATCGCCGAAAAGACAAAGATAAAAATCTATTAGATTTACAACCTAAACGGCTTATACAAAAACTTACCATACATAAGATAAGATTTGGATTGTTGTATAATAATAATATTTTTCCTGATTTAAACTTAGTTTTAAAATATTATTTTTATACGTTTTAGTGTTAAATATACAAATATAATGTGAACGCTATGCCAAAAACGGTAAAAGAAGGTAAAACTTGTTATAACAATCAATAGACTTAAGAACAAAAGAGTAATTAGAGAAAAGAAGTACGAAGGCGGAATAGGATAAGAAAAAAAGAATAGCCTATATATAGCGAATAGCGATATTCTACTCCCTAGGGAGTAGAATATCGCTTACATTTTGGAGAATGTGCTCAGGAATTACATGATGTAATTCATACCTACTAATACCCTTTTTACCATCTAACAACAAGACAAACTGTCAAACGACATCCTTTTATATGGTTGAACCTACCTCCAGTTCACTCGAAGCGTTTCGCTTCTACGTTTATCATCCGTACAGCGAAGGAGTGGAACTCATTGCCCGCGTCTTTGTGCCCTGAACGGTACAAACTAGGGGTCTTCAAGTCTAGAGTGAATATGTACCTTCTAGGCAAGCATGATTAATATTCGGCCGCATCGTCACTTTTAAACAGGTGAGATAGCGGTAAAATACTTGCCTTACAAAAAGAAGCTTACAAAAAGAATGGGATTTATTATATAGCAAAGTAAAGCTTAGAACATATTTCAAACAAAAACACTATTTCCACGTGCAACTTTAGTTGAGATATCCGGGAGGCCCTGGAGACTAAACAGATCGCGTTTCCTTGAGAGACGTCTGTTTTCTCTTATCGCAAATGCACTAGATGACTAGCACTAGGTAAGAATGTTCCAACTAAATTGTATATTTCCATGTAACTAACGATGTATTTCTTATGAGTAAGTAGGTATATGTAGGAGATATATACTTGCATGATCATCATGATTTTTTTTATTTGTACGTTTAAACATAGATTTCTAATAAAATATCTGAGTTGCTAGCTGTGCTATGCTTCTTTACTAGTTTGTATTCCAGAGTCTAAGCTTTTAACGTATAATATAAATACACTGATATACATCCGTAATGATAATGCGTAATGAATAAATGTCCTAAGACTGACCAGACTCAATATCGGATATCTCAAAAGTGACACATCTCCTTTGGAATCGTCATCTACAGTTATGACTACTAATGACAGAAAATATTTTGAAGACTAGAAGATTTTGTGTACTTCAGAACTACAGTGGCAAACAAAAAGCAAGCTGAACTGCTCGTTTGCTTAGTTGGGTGCGCGTTCGCCTTCTAAGTAGGGGTATCGGGTTCGATTCTCGGCAGAAACACGAGTTTTTGATTGTGTGTGTGTGTGATGTGAATGTTTTCTGCACCCACATTACAAGTGTCATCGAACTTAGTGTAGGGCTAGGGTGTGAAAGCGTGTGTTTCTGTTTTTCAACCGACTTCAAAAAAGGAGGTTCTTAATTCGACTGTATGTTTTCTTTTTTTTATATATATTGTATATTTATTATTTTATATTTATTGTATTACGCGATATCTCCGCCAATTATGAATCGATTGAGATGTAATTTTTTTGATAGATTATACTTCAAGATCCACATAAATTTTATCGAAATCAATCCAGCCAAAACCAAAATATTTAAAGCGGGGAAATCGCTTTTTTTAAGCTTTGGTTGCGTTTAATTATCATGTTAAAAGTAGGCTAGATATATATTGAAGAAGTATTAAAAGTAAAGGCAAGATGAATCCATTTACGATTGTAGGTAAAGTATAGCGGCAGAGCATATTTATTTTATGAAAGCATAATGTGGCAGTTAGGCACATCGACCGAGTGCAGTTCGCGTGCAACGCCGCCGCGCCGGACCGCGCGCTAAAGTTCTTAACTGCCATGTAACAACTCAACTTTACGCTCAGTGGAAAATTAAGCCCGCTATCGAGGGAATCAAACATTCCGACGAATAAAAACAATGCAATTTTGCTGGATTTAAACAACTGACATAGCACAACTTGTTCTATCTACATCTTTAAAAATCTATTAACTCGCAGGGTAAATAAACTTTAGTGTTCGTAGTTAAATAGGTTGTTGAAGCACGTAGTCGAAAGCGGTTAAGCGGGTTTACAAGCTCCTGATTATACTTTTAGTGGAGCAAACCAAATTAGTAAAAATAGGACTATATTTTGTTTACACGGGCTTTAAGAGCACTAAGCAGGCAATTTTCAGATAATATTGTAGCCAAGGTTACGACTTTTTAAAAATTGCATGGAGCGATATAACGCCAAAATTATTATAGAGAAAGCTCTTTGGCACCTAGTGAGATTATTTGTGGATCGGGCGTTTCTTCTCAAGGTTCTTGAGCTTCCGTTTAAGGAAACATCATGATAAATTATGTATATAGGGTACGCAAAGTAGGTATTAATAATTATGCTTGCCTAACTCTAATACTCTATCAATAGTAGGTATGTCATCGCCCTAGCAGAAAAGTTCAAAAATACGTCGTGAACACCAGAGTTATTATTGGCAGTGGAAGCTGTCTTATTGAGCCAATTATTTACCATATTAGGTCTAGCTAGAGACTACAGTCCGTTAAAACAGCAAAATAATAAAATAACTTACCGGTATCTGTATTTCCTAATAATTGTAGATTAGACGAGTGAAGTTATTTACTAAGGAAGCGTGCTCCATATTTGACCACTTTGCAAATTTACATAAAAATCAAAATCAAACATATTTTTTTGTAGAAACTACGCAAGAAAACTATTTATATATAATCTGGTTACAAAATACAGTAGAAACAGTTTGCCCATTGTGGACTCACAATACCACAGTTTACTTTTTGTAATTACAAATATACCTATAGTAAAACATTATACAGAAAATCTTACATAATTATCCGTAGTTATAATAGTATAAATAATTTATGTTTAGGTCCAAAGACTATGTGGTGTAGAATAGTAGCTGGTGAAATAGGGTTGTAAATGACATAATTTTTTTGAAACTAATTCATTATTACTTAATATTCATGCTGCTGCGAATTCAGAAGTTCCTGTTAGATTCTATACATATACTCGTAGCTAGATTGTAGTACTTATTGGCTTGAGTATTACTACACCTTTCCGTTACACATTGTATAGTAACTTTTTGTCACCTAAAATTTATTTAGGTCATAATATACTTTGTAAGTAAGAAGATGGGATAAAATACAATTAAAAAAGATCAAAGGAAAGGCTAAGTTTGGAAAAGTGCAATCAATAATTAAAATAGCGTTGGACAGGACATATTCTGAGAGAAAAGAAAGTGAAATGGACCAGAATAATAATAGAATGGTACCCTAGAGAAAGCAGAGGAAGTAGAGAGGAAGACATTCAAAGCGATGCGAAGACAACTTGAAACAAGTAGCTGGGCCAGAATTGTTACGTACAGCAAAGGACAGAATCAATTGGAAATCCTTAGAGGAGGCCTTTGTCGAAAGACAAGCTGTTTAGGGGAGAGATGAGCCGAATGCCGAGAATATGTATTAGTTAATTTATAGTTTTATAATACCTATACTAGCCGTGCCCCGCGGCTTCGCCCGCTATTATCAAGTTAAAAAGTAGCCTATGTGTTAATCCTAGGTATAATCTATATACATTCCAAATTCTATCCAAATCTGTTCAGCCGTTAAAGCGTGAAGAGGGAACAAACATACTTACACACTTACACACTTACACACAAACTTTCGGATTTATAATATTAGTAGGATTGTTTTAATTTAAATTTTTCTATTAATATGTAATGTTTAATTAAATAAGTTTACAGCAATAAAGGCTTATTTTATTTTATTTTTGTTATACTTTGTCTATAACCAAGCTTTAAGTTTCTATTTCAATTTTCTCATCGCACTAAACACACTACATAAATCCCAAATGATGTGTGTACATTTTCAAGTATGTAATTATGCTTGCATTCTCTTCACGCTGTAACGGTTCAACGAATTTGGATGAAATTTGGAATGTACATAGCGTATACCTAGAATAAACACATATTCCACTTTTTAACTTGACAAACGCGTGCAAAACTGAGGGGAACTGATAGTATTTCATAGTTCAGATTTTAGGGACAGGTATTAGCAATAAAAGCATGCTTATTATTCTCAACCACAGCTTCCGCTTCGATCACATCGTCACTTACCATCAGGTGAGATAGTGGTCAAACACTAGCCTGTCACAAATAAAAAAAAAAAAAATTACATCCTACTAACAGGTGAGACAATAATCAAACACCGGCGTTTCAGTTAAGATGTAAACATCTTTCATAAAGCGACACTATTGCACAGGTTCGTTCATAGTCTTCTGAACATACGAGTAGGCATATTCATTACTGCAATATAAAATGATCGGAGTATAAAAAAGGGCACGCGCCCTAGGTCTGTACAAAATTAATAAACTTAGTAATATTATGCAGAGTAAGTCTTTAATATGTTACAATCAAAATTGTTTATTCAAATGGCACATTAGTCATCTTGGTCTAGGTTATGCAATCAGCATTATTTTTGTATCAACACATTTTTTACTATAGTTTTAAACTTTCCCATTGGTAATTCAGTTACAGTCTTAGGAATTTTGTTAGAAAACTTAACCCCAATGAAAAGAAAAAGACGTTTTGCTAATCTTAACGTACTGCTATAATAAACAAAGACTTTTACACTCACAGCCCCACACTTAGTTCGTGGGTGCCGAAAACATTCATATCTCACACATAATCACAACCAGAAAAAGAAACACAAATTATCCTTGGAGATAAAACTTGTGTACCCGCCGGGAATCGAACCCAATAATAGTGAAAGCGCACCAGAACAAAGCCAACGGTCAGTTCAAATTATGCTAATAGTACAGATGTATTCTTTATCTATCTTCTGTCCTTTCTTAAATTTAGTTTTAACATTCATAGAGGTCCAAATGTTTCTAGGAAAGAGAATTGATTGTCACCAGTAAGCTAATTGTAAAGCTAATTGCAAAAGTGTGCTCATACGTCCACAAACAGCCGCCTAGGCTATTGTCCAAGCTCTGTTTGCGGATTGCACAGTCCTTTCAATCATGGGCTGTGTGTTGATCTGCCGATCGAGGCATCTCTGCCTTGTTTGGATAATGTAATGACATCGGAATTTGCGCTCGGTCCGTGATTGTAAGCCGGGAATATCCGAGATGTATTGCTCCGTGTGTTAGCGTGTTAAATCTTCTTTTAAATCATGATTGGTAGATTCCAATAATCCTTATAAAAGATACAAGTTTTTATCTCACTGATTATGCTACGAAGTCTACGAGTGCTTCGAAAGGATATTTTTTAGGTATATATAAATTACTACTCATTATTTATGTTCTTTGATTCTGAACTTGTTTAGTAACATGGTATAGTTTTTACATTACAGTAATTTTTCTGATTAAGAGCCGGCTTTCATCTAAATGTAGTCATTTAATGTTAAGTAATTTTATCTTTTTACTTACGATTTGGAAATTGGAGTTTTTTAAAAGCTATTTTTGGAAAGCTTATAAATTAATTGAATTAGGCGTTACTTTTCGGAAATCCATAACGACAAAGTTAATTTATTATATTTAGTGTTAATCCCGATAATGTTGTTAGGCTTCAAGCAGGATGCACCACCCGCCCGCCCGCACGCCGCGAAAGTTAGTGTTATTGGGGTGCGAACGTTAGTATTATTATCGTGGGAACTCCGCCGAAGCCTCTGCTCTCGCCGAACCCTGTTCGACACGTGTTTCGCCTCTACACGAGGCATCCTCAGGAGCTGTTGACTCGCCGAACGCTAGAACGAGAGCAGAGGCTTCGGCGGAGTTCCCACGATAATAATACTAACGTTCGCACCCCAATAACACTAACTTTCGCGGCGTGCGGGCGGGCGGGTGGTGCATCCTGCTTGAAGCCTAACAACATTATCGGGATTAACACTAAATATAATAAATTAACTTTGAAGCTTATAAATATTAAAATTTGATAAACATTTAAGTAAGTAGTGATCTTTGTTTAATATAATTTCAATTACTGTTTGAGACAATGCTGTGCAGCAGTCACCAATGTCAAAAATTGTTCAGACTGCAAATAAATATAGAACATCAAAATAAGTATGCAAAAGCTTACTTTTCAAGCAAAGCTCTTGACATTGTATTCAAAAAGTTAAGTCGGCTCTCTTTAAATCAATTCATACTCTTACATCTCTGCCATACAAGTACCCCGTGCATATATCTGTATACAAAATGTATTTAAACAAAACAGTCATTCGTGTTCCTTATTAGAATACCGCACATTCCAAGTTGCGTGCTGGCTATAAAAGTTCCACAAAGGGTTCTTTCAGTTCCTTCATAAAACTAACAATATTGTTCGCGGTAACAAGACAAGAACGTTTCTCTTGAGCCCATATTCGTGGTGCTATTGTCTCGCTCAGTAGACTTTAGGGGCTCGAGCCCGCAGTGTTAGAGAGCAAGAAAATAACAAAGACAGCACCGTAACTATCGCGTTGATAGAGATAATCCACTTACACCAATCTAAACATACATGGATCTTAAATCTATTTCAAATGTTGACACGTTTCGTCTCTACAAAAATTAGAACGTAAGTATATTAGGTATCTTCTAGGCAAGCGTGCTCGTCGACCACATCATCGCTTTCCATTAGGTGAGATAATGATCAAACATTTGCCTATCTATCTATTCTATCTAATCTATCTATCTATATATATAAAAATCAATGCCACTTTTCGTTGTAATTTTATAACTCAAGAACTGGCTCACCTATCCAAACCAAATGTTTAGGCTTTGTTCGGACTATTTAGTAGATGGTTTATGTGAAGTTTGCACAAAATCGGTCGAGCGGTTCTTCATTTATCACACCCTGGAGAAGACGGGACAGATGCGGCTAGTCTATTATAAAAATGAATCTCTATTTTCCTTGGTTATCGCATCACGCTTGAACGGATGGAACAATTTCGCTTATTCTTTTTTTGTTGTGTTAATTTTAATGTTAAAATTAACTTTAACATTATTTTGACTACAAAGTAAGTCGAAATTTTCGTGTTTTAAGCCGAATATAACATTGAAACATGTTGTGTTAATTATTGTCAGGAGATGGTTCTTATGAAAGAAAATTTCATCCCGGAATTTCTACAGGTCCGGGACTTACGCGGGTATAACCTCGGGGCGCAGCTAGTACTGAATAAAAATGAATGTGATAGAACTTGTCTAGATTCATCTGAAAATTACATTAGAAGCACTCCCAACACTCTAAAGTAGTAAGTAACGGAGCAAGTTTGTGTGAGTTCAAGGAGAACAGTTACTTTTATGGCCTACACTTCATCGCCAGCGTTAGAGTCTACAGACCATTGTTTAGCTTCCTTCACCTGGTAAGACGGATCCCACACAAAGGCGTCGCTCGTTTCAGCACTCGTGTTTGTTTTTGTTATGCAATTGCCAGGTTTTCGAGCACGCCACGTGAGGATCTCGTTTGTGAACTGAAGTGTGCGCGAGATGCCCAAGCTCGAGTTCGTATGCTATTATCAAACGTAGATATGCTTCAGCGGTGTTACCGGGCGGTGGTAAATCTACTTTTATGTTACCAAAATACGTTCTCGGGTTCACGGAGATGCATTGCGCTGAAGTAATAAAAGCTTTTATTTACTTGAAATATATGGAACAACTTTTTGATTACTATGCGACAGCAAATTTATCAAGTGTTTTTATATTTATTGTAGCACTCATTTGTAGTATTAGGACCTTCTTGCAGGGTACGCCCGAGGTAGTACCATAGTAGAAACAGAGAGTATGTCAACTCGAGGCCCGTAGGAGATTCAAATGCCTACTCTAGCCGAATACGCAGGGTTGTCACTATCTCTGAGTTTTATAGGTACCTTTTTACGCTGTAAAGGCTGAATTGATTTGGATAAAATTTGGAATGTACATAGCTTATACCTAGGTTTAACACATAGGCTACTTTTTAACATGATAATAGCGGGAGAAGCCGCGGGGCACGGCTAGTAATATAATAAAATAATAATCATATAATTCGTTGCCGTGCCCCGCGGCTTCACCCGCATTTATAAAGTTAAAAAGTAGCCTATGTGTTAATCGCTATGTACATTCCAAATTTCATCCAAATTCGTTCAGCCATTACAGCGTGAAGAGGGAACAAACATACTTACTTACACATTTACATACACACTTTTGGATTTATAATATTATTTATGATTATTCCCCTGTGTTTTGATTTTATCAATCAGTTTACGTTCGAAATTCAAAATTGTTTATTCACACACCCTATATTATAGAGGCACTCATGAAAGTTTGTGATTCTAATGCCAATGCCTTTCTTTTTGTATTAGCTTTATAACTATTAGGTACGGTTGGCCATAATACGCGAATATAAAAATGATTGCATTACGAGTTACCACTAACTGCAGTGGTGTAGTGCAATTTACATTTTATGCTTCATCGCTGGTACTACAAAGGCTAGCGAAGAATACAGAAAATTTCATGCTTAGCAAAAAATGGAAGGCTGTAAGGGGTCCATACATAAACTCAGTTAGCCCAGTTTATCATACCGACTCTTATGTTTAAATGGATATTTTATGAGTGTTTTGAAAGGCAAGATACTTTCTACAGCTACCCTCGACTAGAATGAGATATTTCTCGCGGTAAAATAGGTACATTCCGATGTTTCAGTATAAATACTACTCGTTGGTTCTGTTGGAAAGCTGCATGTTAGTATATTTTAGAGGAAAAATATTTATTTTCCGATACGCTTTTATAATATACTTGCCGTGCCCAGCGGCTTCGCCTGCTATTATCAAGTTAAAAAGTAGTCTATGTGTTAATCCTAGGTACAATCTATGTACATTCCAAATTTTATCCAAATCCGTTCAGCAGTTAAAGCATGAAGAGGGAACAAACATACATACACACTTACATACAAACTTTCGGATTTATAATATTTATATAATAAGATGATATAATAGGATTAGCTACACCTGGCATGCGTTGCAAGACAAAGAAAAAAAAATATCTCTCATGTTTATGGTTGCCTAGTACTTTAATACCATACTAAAAACTTACTAACTAAATGATTGACCCCTTTATGTTTATGTTTGCCAAGTACTTTACCAAATCCAAGATTTTTCATATTTTTTTTCATGAATATTTATTCTGCTTAAATCTGAACCATTCTTGAAATCACCTGAACAAACACAGAAAAATAAACATTAAAATCGATCCTGTACTTTAATTATATACATAGCTTAAATGAGTCCATAAATCATCAATCTGTTAGTCATTGAGAAATTTCGTAGTGCGACTGCCGCATACATTGTCAGATTAGCTCGCGGCTATCATAGCTAAATTGTGTACACTACCGGTGTTATTACTACCAGGGCTATTAATAAACCGGGATAACATTTTTTACCTCCACTACTCCAGAAAAGTAATAACATAGATCGGTATAAAAATTATATGAATAAGTTAGCTTATATTATTTCGTTAAATGAAACAGACCCACCTAAACTGGATCTGTTTAAAATGCTACTATTACACAATCTTTATTTTACTATATATAAAATAAATAGCGCCAATCCGCTGACAAATCTTATAACTTGGTGTACTTGGCATATGTACGTAAAAAAATACAGCAACTATTGCCCGGGAGCTTATTTGGGTTTAGCTCGCCTTTAAATCGCCGGGTATCGGGTTTTATTCCTGGTGGAAACACAAGTTTTCTCTCAAATGGAAATTCGTGTTTCTGGTTTTGGCTGTACTTACCTGTGTAATGTGATTGTTTCCAGCAACCACGACAAAAGTCGTCAAACTTAACATGGGGCTGATTTTGTTTTGTTCTTCTGAAAGCGTTTTTTTTAATACATAGAGATTTTAGCAAAAAACGAAGTGAGCATATTAAAAACAAACACAGTGAGGGAGCATCTAAACAGATGCGCCCTAACTAAATTGAAAATTTAGTTAGCCATACACGATACATGAGCCATACACACATGATAATTTTAAAAAAAGAGCGATAACAAAGTCAATTTTCCACAGCTAATATCTCCTAAAACTCATCTCTCATTAACGGACTAACCTTTTAACGCCAGTCTTTTTTTATGCCAGATAAGTAATAATTTGGCCGCTATAAATCCCTTTTAAAGACTTAAAAATAGAATGATTGTAATCGCTTCACGTATATAGAGCTAACCAAACATTATAAAAACGCTTTTGAAAAGTCTGCAAAAAAGGTCAACATTATTTTAACGTAAAATACAGCTAAGAGCAAACACAATTCTCGAACGTGTCATGTCCCTGGTGTTAAATCACGTCGAAAAGCGGTCTGAAATGAATTGATCGTCCAATAAGATAGAGCGCAGGAACTCTATCCCATGGGACCGAAGTCAGGAGCCCTCCCCCTTAGGGATAGTGTTAACTAACTTGTTTACACTAATGATGGATAATGAAGGATCGGCCGTTAAGTCTAAAACAATCTTGCCCTTAGTTTGCTGAGGATTTGCTATTGTTTTTACTATGAGATGATTTATATCGAAATATCAGTTTAGTGCATCAAGATTTTAATTACATTTGGATTTTCTTAATTTTTATAATTAAATAATTAAACGCAAGCAAAGCTTAAAAAACCGAATTCACCGCTTTATCTTCGGAACCTTGATCAAATTTAATGTATTGCACACGCATTATTGACGAAAACTCAAAAACGAACTTCAATGGGACCACATGAAAATTACCAACATTCAAATTAAAAAATAATCATCAAAATCGGTTCACAACGAAAGAAGATATGAGGTTACTTTTGAAGTCGGACAAAGTCGAGAACATCGTCAATGTAGTCCACAGAATACGCATTATTGACGAAATTTTAAGAACTACTGATCAGATCTTGATCAAATTTAAAAGGGACCAAATAGAAAGCAACATCTTTCAAACTAAAAAAAAAAATAATCGAAATCGGTTAACGTGGAAAGAAGTTATGAGGTAACACACATTTACAAAAAAAATACCGTCGATTTCAGTACCTCCTCTTCTTTGGGAAGTCGGTAAAAAAAAAGTTCTTTCGTGTTATTTTATATTACTTTTATTTATTACGGGCTTAATTTTATTTTCAACTTCAAATGGTGAGTAAAAACGAGAGCACAGGTATGTTCTAGGCAAGCATGCTCCATCTTCGACCACATCGTCACTTTCCATTAGGTGAGATAGTGGTCAAATGCTTGCCCATCGAGAAAAAAAACACGTTGATATTATATCAAACCGCAATAAATAAGTATACTCCTTTTCTAATTTATACGGTATTAAGCCATAATTCGGGCTGCATATAAAATGAGGTAAGGTAAGCGAAATAAAACAGCATTCATAAATAAAGAGTAAGTACCGAGCACAGAAGTTAAGATCCGAGCGAGTAGTACCGAAGTAACCAGCAACATAAGATGCATTTGATGCAACGGTGACCAGCTGGCGTGCATTCCTGCTCGCTCGTAAATCCTCACGCGATTTACAACCCCAAGACACGTGCCATACTTGTGTCTCTGATACTTACGAGTACTCCAGAATGTGTGGTTTGTTGTGTTGACATGGAAATATATTGGAAATTCATAATTGAACAATGTAATAGTCTTTTGGATTCGCAAGTACTTCCAAGAGAAGCGTGATCTTGAGGCAATATGCTCCTTCATGTAAAAAGTCATTAAATCTTTTAAAAATCGCTTTCTTTACGTGGAGGGCATACTATTGACTTTTTTTTAAGCTGGATAAGCAAGCATTTGAACACCATCTCACCTAATGGAATGTGAAGATCCAGCCGAAACCTGCTACACATGCTAGCCTAGAAGATACCTATGCTCTCTAGATCTGAAGAATACCAGAGACCGTTCAAGAAATAGCACGCGAAGGTAATCTTGAATATATTATAAGCTACTATTTTATATTCAAAGAATATATTTAGGCAAAAAATATACTAACTTAAAATACCTTCTGGCACAGAGCAATAAACGACAGAAAGAGTACGCAAATAATAATCCAACCCTACTACTCACAACCCGTATTAACGTAAAACCAAAACCCGCTTAATGTCGCGTTAACAAAAACGTCCAGCCCTCTAAACCAGCCGAGCATTATATCGGTTCTAATAAATAAAATGTAAATAAAATTACGGAACAGAACAAAGAGTATGGTGATTTGCATAATGCTGTTCACCTTTTAGCTTTCGACTTGCCCTGGGCTCGAGCCAAACCGACTCCATTTAGTGAGTCCAACGAAGATTATAAGCTTACGTCCCTTCCGCGCTCGCCGCCAGAAAACATGTCCGCAAAGTAGCCAATAGGCCGTGAAATCACGTCGGGAATAGTAAATTTTGCAACGTGACAGGGTAAAGGATTCACGAGAAACCGTAGATTGGGTCATAAAATCTCAAATTGGTTAAAATGTACGAGTATACTGTATGTTTACTACAAGAACATATTAACTTCACGTAAAAACATACCTTTGTATAGAACAATCGCTGGGACAGATTGTTTGCTATGTTTACTAGTCTGACATGCATCCATCATAAAACAGCCATGACAAAATAAATATTTTGTACCGGCCTCGACCCAGTACAGTTACAGGTTCACTTTTTATTTCTCCACCATGAATAATGACCGACGCGAGACTCGTTAAAAAGAACACGATCTAGTATTACCCCTTGGCAAAGAATATATTATACTTTAACCGTTGCTTAGTCGAGCGTCGCGAAGGCGACTAACCCGCTTTATGTGCACTTAAAGCTGGTTCCTCGACTTGTTTCCAGCTTAACGCGCATCTTAATTCTGCTTGAACTAGATCTAACCGCCTATAGATCTCGATGCTTCTCGACTGCAGCTATCCTACGTTAAACATAAAACATGTTAACAGGTGCCTATCGCGAGTTAACAACGATATCCCTTAGAATAAGTAACTAACTTTTATTTACCATAGCTATTGCGTGCCAAAAGAAATAAGTCCGCTTTACCGTCCTTTACAAAAGAATGTCGCGCGAGACATTGTCCAGGCCATATCAAGGTTGCAGTTTCCTCTTTTCTGACAGTGTATTATGTAATCAGAGCTATAATTCAGGCTTGAATATATTCTTGCGGTGAACTCCCCGTACTATTCGTGGCAAGTAGCACATATACTACCTTACATTAGATAAATTAGGTTGTAGTGAGGTATGCGAGGTCGCTGCGTGAATGCTACTCGAGTATTTAGGCAATGTTGTTCAATACCACTATACTATGTGACAACCTCGGCCGAAAGTAATTGATTTAATCAGTTAAGTGCTTACATTACGTTACAGCATTCGAGGCTAATTCAGTAGAAATCCTAAAACTGTTATTTATAATACCGAATAACTTCCAACGAAATAAAGTTTTAATAGTTGTGTAAAACGTAGTTGGTAACCTCGAATCAGAGCATTGGAAAGTTTGGACTCAAAACTTGTGAATTGATTACTGAGCGCAATAGTTTGGGGGACTTGTTCACACTCCGCGACAACTTGTTGGAGGTTTTCAATGGGCACTTTGGCGTTAGATGAATTATTGGATACGAGTTTGACAGGATACCTCGAGCCAATATTCGATTTAATAAGTTACATCCAATTAGTATTTGAGGTGTATATCTATTCAAAAACCCAATATCGTTTCTAAAATTGCACTCTGCCACAACGGGTTTATACCTAACATTTGTATGCGTTAATATTGACCTCATGCAAATAAAAATTGCAATAACACGGCCTGCTCCAGTTTTTTTCTAAAGAAACTGTTAAATAGCAGACTATCTAATTTCCTGTTAGGTACAGAATTGGTCATTTTAGGCAAACTGGTTTCATTGTTGATTGTCATTAAAAAAGCCATTGGTTGAACGTTTGCCTATTATAAAACTTAAAACATTTTACAAACAAACAATAATATATTTACACGGATTTTGCTGCACCAGTTTGAAAAAAATATGGGTATGAATGTTTCCGGCACCCAAGACACAAGTCATCGAACTTAGTGCAGAGCTGTGAGTGTGAAAGCGTTATATCATTATCTGATCTAGAGAAAC
This sequence comes from Lomographa bimaculata, assembly GCA_948107665.1. Taxonomy (NCBI): domain Eukaryota; kingdom Metazoa; phylum Arthropoda; class Insecta; order Lepidoptera; family Geometridae; genus Lomographa; species Lomographa bimaculata. The sequence goes on from OX403592.1 coordinate 8,711,156, forward strand.
AGAATAACCCAGTAAACAAAAAGACCTTTATAAACATAAACGATGACGCAAAAAACAGTTGCTAAAGTCATGTTTTACTTTGCCATTTACGTCAATTTCTTTTTCAAAGAATAATGAACAAAAACTGAGTTTATGTAATTTAAAATCCACAAGCGCCCTTAATTATGTCGTGGTTGAAACATGTAGAGCAGAAAAGAACCTCTTTTATTTATTTCGACATTTAATGGTAAAATTAATTGGGCATAAAATCGTGACATTTAAATAAGAGACCGTCCGGTGGCGCAGGAGAACTCATGTCAAATGCTAATTGGAAGGTAAGTGCTGCCAAATAAGATTTACTACGTTGTTTCTTCAAAGCTGTCCCTCAAATCTTTTACTTTGTTTCGGAGGCATCTGCCCCTTTTCAAGGCAAGTTAAACAAATTTACTTTAACAGACTTTTTCGAGACGCACCTAGAGGATTTGGCAGATCTACGAGGTTTTTGTTTTACCGTTTATTTTTATGTTGGGGTTTTTATTTACTTTTCTATTCAAATCTCTTTTCTTTGTAATGTTTTAATGTTATGAACTGTTCGATAGCGTAGTTGGTTGCAAGTCTGCTTTCTATTAAGTAGATATCGAGTTCAATTCCCTGTGGGAACACACGTTTTTTCCCCAAGGGAAATTTAATGTAAATGTTTCCGGCAACCACGACACAGGTCTTGGAACTTGATGTGAGGCTATCTGTGTGAAAGCGTGCATGTTTATATTTAGAGGAAAAAAAATATTCTTAACATGCTGATTAATTTATTTATTTATTCAAACTATAATTAGCTTACAGCTAAGCCAAAACGCTAACTATACAATTAAAGTTATCTCAAATAAAAACTTAAAAATACTCTTAAATTAGTTGCAACATTACTTATGTTATCTACAAATATGTCAACATGCGGGCACTGGTTTGAAAATGAATTTATAATTTCCATCGCCAGAATGGAAGGCGCGTGCCTGGCACTAAACGTGCGTAACACTGGACACGCAAATAACCTATGGTGGCGGCGCCCACATCTTAAATAGTTGTTTGGGACGAATATTCCTAAACGAGCTAACACATTAATGTAACTATATAGGTACAGATCACACAAACATAAAACAATCCGAGATTTAATGTAATGTAACTTCTGCGTAATTATATTGAGTAATTAATGGAAACCACAAAAATGTCTAGGGATATTTTAATTCAATTTAATGTAACAACTGAATGCAGCAAGTATTTTGGGTACTTTGCCCAACATTAAAGTTCGTGTAAAACTCTAAACCATCTTCAACCTTTTTGTTTTCTTTTTTATATTTTAAAATTTGGACTTGTTTAATAAAAGCTATAAATATAAACACAGCATGTCAGGTTATAAGTTTGGAATTAATTAAAACAATTGCGCATGCAACAATTTATTCCACCAAAACCTGTTCCACATAATCGTAAAAATGCCAAAGATAGAAATTGTCTGCTGTAAGCGTATTAGATCGCAATAATTTTTCACGAAAATTGCGTACTTAGATTGAGTAGTGTTTTTTGCTAAAATATGACATTGTTCCTAATAAAAAGTATTAGTATTCACCGCCACCGCGGAGCGTTCGCGCCTAAAGTGAGATGTTACGCGGTGCTTACAACGGCTGCTAAATATTATCTAGGAGATAGAAAAAAAAGAAAAACTGTGCTTAAAGGTCATAATTATGTGTTATTGTTTGGTTGAAATATTCGTAAGTATTAGACATAGTAAGGATTTAAACGACTTCACTCATGGTTGTTTGCTCGCATTGTTACAAGACTAGTTTGGAACATTCGGTGTTCCTTCATCAGTCGAGTACGCGCGTAGACCGTCCGACGTCTCGGCGTGTGTCTCGTAACAATGTGAGCAAACAACCGTGAGTGAAGTCGTATTAATCTAAGTTGTGAGTGAGATGGAAATAGAAATCGCTGAAAGCAATAAGACCACCCATTGTACTGCCTTATAATATTAATTTCGTAGTTATACGTTTGTATCTTTTTATTTTTTGGTGTTTTTATTGTTTTATTGACTAATACAAAAATAAACTTTGCCGGTTGCTGTTTAACGCCGGCTTCATTCCCGCGCTGAAAAGCAATTGCAATTCTTTTAGAAAAGGAATCAGCCAGTTCTATTGTAAACTGAACGTTTAACAGCGCCTGGTGAAACGGACCCAATAAATGTGCGATGCGTAACTCATCCACTCCAATATCAGAGAGATTGAGAATGTTAAGTTATTGCTCTAACAATTTCGTATTGCCCTATAAAACCTCACTTTCGCTTTATTTATACGAAGTAAAATGATCAATATTCGATATTGCGTTTAGATAACAACATTTACCTACACGACTTTTGTTTCAAACTTCATCTGTTATGCGTATTTAATATGAAATATATCAGAATATTACAAGAACTTATAAATACTTTACCAGTTGATAGAACATACGTCGTAAATTAAAGTGTTTTCGAGAGATAAAAGTGAGCAACGCATAGTAAATTGCAATTTAATTTCATTTGAAATTTAGAAGGGTTTCAGTTATCAACGTTTGCTTAAATAATTTCTAGGGTGCTGTAAGCAAAAGATTTAAACGGAACTATGTTACGCCGTCTGTCCTAGATTAAACATCTTTTTTGAACCTTAAAAGTAAAAAAAAAACAGAAATTGAGTTATTGTCGCTTGCTTAGTAGTAATATACGTCTACCAGACTAAATATAATATAGAAAAATTAAATTCCACGTGGGACTACAATGATGCAGAAATGTACTAATTTCCCTTAAACTTATAGTGTTGCGTCTCATATGTAATTACGCTTTTTCAGTAGGAACTATTCCTGTAAGCACATACCTGCCACTCTACTGTTTGGTAAAAAGGTTGTACCTTCCCATGCGTATTCGCCAGAAGCCTCGAACACCTTGCAAGAAGCCTTTTAATATCTCGTCAAATATCCTAACTCAATAACAAAAGTAAATTAACAAAATTATTTAAAAAAAGTCACATTTTGTGACTCTTGTGTTTTTGTACTGTCTTCATAACAGATATAAACTTCAAAGTTGAAGTGCTCACAGTAAACTCTGAAGTTTTAACCAATTATAAAAATAGCAATGTAAGTCCGGTCCGCCAGTACGTGGTGGTAATAAACCCTCGATTAGCGATTTCAACTCACACTTGGCCAGTTTTATTTGAATGCGTCTGCAGAAGGCAGGTCAGTATCATATCATATGAGTTATTTTCCGGGAGATAATGATAAGCGTCGGTGCTCTTCTCGACATTAAAACCTCGTTAGCCTTAGTGGGGCTTTCACCACTGAGCAGCTTTGACTAGCCGTTTGATATGTGCTGTGAATGGCGATGTTACCGAAATAATGACCGCAATTAAGAGCTTTGAATAGTGGCATTGCATAGAGTCCAGTTCGAATATAATATTCAGCAAAAATCGGCTGAAATAGGAACATTGCCAAAGTTTTATTTATCTGTTTAATTATTTATGTTATCTTGTAACACTTTTTTGTTATTTTGCTATCGTCTTATTTCCTTGAGACCTCGTCGCCAGGAGGCAGATATAGGTCCACCGGACGGGAGTTAAAACTCCCCAGGTTTAAATTAAACTTCTTAAACAAACAATGTCTTCTGGCTCCAGAAACACAGTTTTTAACTAGTTCAGGAGCCTATGGATTCAAAATTAACGATGTACTTACATGTCAATAAAGTTATTTGTATTTGTATTTGTCCGTCTGGGACGATATACCACAGATCCAAACAGCTGCATATCAGACTGATTATCAGACCAGAACCAGTCTAACAACTGCGAGCACAATAATATGAGACGAAACACCATACAACTTTGAGATACAGGCAGGCTTTATATGAGTGAGTACCTAAATGTAGCGTACCAGTCACCCACGTCTGTAGGAGGATACCCCTTAAGTCTGAATCCCTACACGTGGTCCCCGGTTGGTGCTAATCAGGTGACATTTGAGAGGTGGTAGAGCATTTTGTGAGTTGCTCGCCTGGCTTGCTACCAAAGTAGCTTACCACCATCAAGTTGAAAGTCTGCCGCCAAGCCAAATACGGTGTTCCGGCAGTTATCCTTGAGAGCCTGCGTATTCCAGGTCTAGTGTGTTTACCAGCTTCGATCACATCGTCACTTACCATCAGGTGAGATAGTGGTCAAACACTAGCCTGTCACAAATAAAAAAAAAAAAAACAAGCGAGCGTCTTGTTTAACCTTAAATATACATATAAATATGTAGTATATTTTTCTTTCTTTCTTCTCTCTTATGATAAACATGGCTATAGAGCTAGACTATGATAAGCATGGCTGATCGGAAGTCTGTTACGACTGAACTATCGTCGCTTCATTATTTGTTCGTGCATACTGTATTTGTTAGCATCGTTTGTTGCAGTGCCACGTTTTCATATTTGATATAATCTTCTGGCATAATTTAAAACTTAATTAAGTACTTTAGTAGCTATGTTTTAGTAGCTACTAAAGTTTTCAATTTACTATCAATTAGACCGCTGTTGTTTACCGAATTCTAACTAAACTAAATAAAGATTCCAAACTTGCTTGATTAAACGCGCCGAAGAATTTTATCTTAGAGAAAAATCGTCAACAAGTTAAGAGTTTCAAAACATAAATAAGGGTTATGTTCATAGAATAAGCACCATCAGATTTACTTTTAATGTTTCTTGAGAATATTCCGAGTAAGGTTTTAGTATATACTACTACTCAAGAATAATTATTTTTTAGGTAAAATCCGGTGTGGTTAAATCTTGCCTATACTCTCTCACAGTAAAAGAATGCTTAGCCTTAGTAGTGGGAACTAAGTAAGCTAATATTACTTAACTAGTGCCTCTTGTCGTAAAAAAAATATTGATTTTTACTCCACCGATAGAGACCTATTGGTGTAGTAAAAATCAATATTTTTTTGTCCAAGGATTTTGTAGCTCTTACAAACCGTAGGCTTGTCTATTATATCGATGGAAACATCACATTAAAGTGATATACACACGATACAAGTCTATGATCTTAGTGTGGGGCTGTGAGTGTGAATGCGTTTTTTTTTTAATATCTTGATGAACTAGACTCGTAGTTAAGTCACCATTAAGTAGAAAAAATTGTCGCAAAATTAGTAAATAATGTACTTCTCGTGTTTACCACCCTCGACCACGCAAAATATTGTATTAGAAATAAAAAATAAAGCTCCGCAACATTTTAAAACATCTCCAAAAGCTATATAAAAATACTTAAGAGTAATAATCAGAGTCCATAACGCAAGTGCCGTATTGAGTCGGGTCGCGTGACTAATGAGCCTTTTCTATTTCTTATTGTTTTTCAGTTGTTGACCCGTCGCCATCGACATTTGTTATGCTAGGCCACAGCTTTGTTAACGTCCACTGCTGATAATTATCAAAGTTAGCGTTCGCGACCAATTTTAACTGAAACATATTGTAGGTATATCTTTCAGCATAAAACTGCTCTTGAAAGAAAAAAAAATATATCAAATCTGCTCTCTTCATAATCAAAGCTTGCAATTGACAATTAGGATAATGGAAGGCTTGAACCGAAAGAAAAATTAGTAGCATTCAAAGCTAGCTGCCGGAACACCGTTCGGTCCTTAGTAGGTGGTATTAAGGTAGTAAAATACGCTAGGATTTATTAATTTATTAAAAATATGCTGTATTGGTGGAGCTACAATGCTCACTAAATGGCAATGTCCTGTCAGAATAAAAAAAACAGTGTAAGAGCAGTTTAGACAGCTTGTAGCCCGTGGTTCAACCAGTTGGACCACAACAAGCCAAACATTGAAATATATATTTCTATTTCTATTAATTTTGGCTTCGCAATTTTGTACATTTAGCCATTGTCAAGTAATAAAATAGAAAATAATAGTTTAAGTGTATTTCATATTAAAAATCCTAGTCACAAGTCACAGTAAAAGTCAAGTAAAAGAGTCAAGGTCCAGCCATAGTCAAGTCATGGCCTAGTAAAGTAGAATTTCTACTGGAGTTTTGCAACAAAGGCGAAAATCACGTTTTTAAACTTTGTATGATTTGCCTACACTTATGCACGTTTACTAATTATAAACGGTTAATAAACCACATTAACACCCGAAAAATCACAGGTTTTGGAAACTACAAAATCAGCAACGCCATATTTTCACTTTCGCGGCAAAAACTCGGAACAGATGTTATATGTGACAGATGTCACAATGACAATCCAAGTCAAGATAGTCGTGCGTAACGATCGAGATAGGAGACAAACCTATAAGGTTTTTAAAGTGCGTAATTTATGAATAAAAGGTGTCATAAAAAAAATATATTTCTGTTTCGTGTTCGTATTGATATTCTATTTCAAAATTGCGATCACTACAAATTTTTTAACAATTTTCTAAAGAAACACTTGATTGCTTAAAAAAATCGATTGTATCGGATCTACCAGAACCGCAAATGAACTAGCAAATACCAATGGCCGTAGAAGCCATACTTTTTTCCGTTAAGGCTTTGCCACACAGGACGCAACTGGCTCGGACAGACCCCTTATTACGTATCTTCGTTGCAAGCTACCTATATCTTTTTGAATTAAGCACAATTTAAAAGCAAGCAAAGCTTTAAATAAACCGACTTAACCATTTTATATTCGGAACCCTTGACAAAATTAATTAAATACGCATTATTGAGGACAACTCAAAAGCTACTGGTCAGATCTTGATCGTTAAATGGGTGATGAGAAGCACCAGCTTTCAAATAAAAAAAGAATCATCAAAATCGGTTCACTTAGAATAAGTTCTGAGGTAAAAAATTATAGTCGCACTAGCTTTTGCCCGCGGCTTCGCTCGCGTTAAGAAGTATTATTTTTAAATTGACAAAGTTTCATCCCCTATTTTATCCCCTTCGGGGTAGAATTAATCAAAATACTTTCTTAGCGGATGCCTACGTTATAACATCTACCTACATGCCAAATTTCAGCCCGATCCGTCCAATAGTTTGGGCTGTGCGTTGATAGATCACTATGTCAGTCAGTCAGTCAGTCACCTTTGAGTTATATATATTTAGATTGACAACCTCTTCCTTTTTTCGAAGTCAGTTAAAAAATAACCTATTTTCTTACGAGTTTCGTCGTTTTCTTATGATAATTCTAAAATAATTCTTATAATGACACCGTTAGCACAGTTAGAGAGATATATAGATATATAGTTAGTTACAGAGATAGGTAATAGGGGTCAGATCACGTGCGGGGACTCGTGTGCGGTCGCCTCCGGTACAGAGGTGTCCTCGATCCCGCACGCCGCGCGACGCGCCGTTCTGTTGGAACCAAATACATCCTGTATGACGAAGCCTTTAGTTCCACGCTCAACTTCGAACGTTCAGTATAACCCCAATACAATCCACAACCCGCGAGCCGGCAGTGGGGTTCGTTAATTGTACCACAGTTTATATACCAGCTACGTAATTATACTACTAAAATGATTTATACCCACCGATTGTTATGCCGAAGACTGTTGAGCAACGAAAATTGGATTAGGGTTCATGTCAACGGGGCATTTAGGGTCATGATACAAATCAAACGCTTATAAATAGACGAACGGTCACTTGATTTCAGTTAAGTAGTTTCTAGAACATGTTAGACTTACGTTATTGAATTACTTAATTTTCTAGAATAGGTTAATTCTGACTATTATTGATATGAGTTGTAATGTTATAAATAAACATAAACATTTTCACACTCACAGCCCCACACTAAGTTCAATTACTTGTGTCGTGAGTGCCAAAAACTTTCATATCACACACTAAATAAAACCCAGAACAAGAAACACAAATTTTCCTTGGGGAGAAAACTTGTGTACCCACCGGGAATCGAACCAGATACCCCTGAGATCCCTATGCTTAGAAGGCGAACTATAACATCAAAACTAGAACAAACTTTAAGAACATACATATACAAACTAAGCACAAACTCTCGGATTTATAGTTTAATTTTGTGATTACTCAGACCTAAGGGTTGTGGAGAAGTAAAGAACAAGTTTTAAATTTACCTTTTTTTTGGCAATGCATGTTTATTTTTTCCACTTTGACATTTCGTCTGACAGCAAGAAGGACAATAAAGCAAGATTAGACAGACAGCTATCTCAACTCGTACCTACATCATCCAGAAAAGCAACCATTTGAAATTGTCTTAAAATGCCGGCGAGACGGGCACGTTTAAGACGTTTCACTAAATAAAAGTCATCTCTCTAATTATAAGAAAGATTTTTTGAGATTTTCAGTTGGCATTTTAGTTGGAAAACTAAAACACGACAAAGACGTGCATCATTAAATAATTAAACGGAATAAGAGCTTAAAAAAAACCGTTTTCACCGCTTTATCTTTGGAACTTTGATCAGATTAGATAATATACTAAACACGCATTATTGACGAGATTTCAAGAACTACTCAGACCTTGATCATATTTAAATGGGACCAATTAAAAAGCAACATCTTTCAAACAAAAAAAAAAAATTTGCTTCACGTGGAACGATGTTTTGAGGTAACACACAAAAAAATACAATCGATTTGAGTACCTTCTCCTTGAGGATTTATCACTCTTGACCATTTTATCACATACTATCAAGTGATGAAACTTTAGCATATCTGAGATAAAAATTATTAACTTTATTTAGTTTAATTTACAGATAATAGTTGTATATTTTTCGCAACTGAAAAAGCTTTTATTAATGTACATTTATATATCTATATAATACTAGCTGTATCCGGCATGCGTTGCAATGCCACGTTTAGAAAAGTGTTTTACCTCTTTAACGTGTATAGTCTCCTAGTACTTGAATATCATACTAAAAACTTTATATATATTGTTCATACAAAAATACTCAAATCACAATTAAAAAATGGGCGTGGGAATAGGAGGGCAAAAAATAATTTACTACCTACCAAATATACAAAAAAAATAATTGAGTCTTAGTTTTCTCCCCAAGGAAAATTAGTGTTTTTGTTACTGGCTGAGATTGTGTGAATGATGTGAATGTTTCCGGCACCCACGGTACAAGTCATCGTACTTAGTGTGAAAGCGTTTATGTTTTGTGTTTATGAAAAAAATTGAAATTTACATCATTATCCAGGTAACTCAGGATAAATACGTAAGTTAAGTTATTAACACTTTATATTCAGATACATTATCAAGAATCATCATAATGAACATGGATGAAGCCATTGATGCCCAAAGTTACAAAATACAATTCAAATTCGTTTATTCACATGGGCCCTAAGAGGCACTCATGAAAGTTAATGAGTGTGCTGCCAGATTCGCAAAATTACAGCCATCTCGAGAAGAACCTACCAAGAAACTCGGCGGCGCATTTTTTAAAACAAATAGGTATATTTTTTAAAACAGATAAGTAACTTTTGTTCGAAAATTTAGGATTTTAAGTTTATAGCCTCAAAAAATGTACACAGGTGTCGTTATGACACGTGTTAGTAAATGTACAAGTTAATATAAGACGAATCTTTGATTGGAATCCTTTTAAAGTAAGCTGGTTTGTATTTACGATCAGCATCGGATTGAAACTCCACTCAGAGAAAAAATAAAATAGCAACACTGATGCGGAAAAGTAAACCCGCCTACAAAATGTTGTTAGAACGGGCGAAACGGATTTTCATGAGAAATGAACTTAAATGGCAATAAAAAGTATCCCAGTCGGTCCGGCTGGCGTATGCTTTTACAGGTAAAGTGTACTTTACAATATTACCCCTGGAGCCGGCGGTGGTTGCATTTTATACAGGATACCTTGGAAACGAACAAAATGAACAGTTAACTTTGCCCGGGGACTTGGAGATAAATGTACTGGCTGCTGTTGGTTATGGCACTTTGATCGCGGCTACGTCATTTAGTCGCATCGTAGTGGCTTTTGATCATTAATATATGACCGAGATATGTATAAACTGAAAAACTTGGTCACTGACGTAACGTAGCAAGCCTATCGGTATTCTATCGCTTACATTTTAGACATTGTGTTAAGGAATTACATTGTATAATTCCTCCATGCCCTTTTCACCATCTAACAACAAAACAATCTGTCAAACGTCATCAATTTATGGTTGACATACCTCCAGTTCGCTCGAAGCGTTTCGCTTCTATTTTTATCATCCGCAAAGCGAAGGAAAGGAAGAGGTACTCATTGCCAGCGTCTTTGTTCTCTGAACGTTACAATCTGGGTGTCTTCAAGTCTAGAGTGAATAGATAACTTCTAGCCAAGCATGTTCCTCTTCGGCCGCATTGTCACTTTCCATCAGATGAGATAGTGATTAAATGCCTATCTAGTATAAAAGAATTTAAACAAAAATGGACGTGACTATAACACGTCACGTGTGTTTTGTTTTAGGAGAAATCCGGTACAATTTGTGTTGATAACGTCTACCCAAATCAATTGATTTTATTTATATAGCATTAGCCATGCTAGGAAAGGAAAGGTTAATTTCGTCGCTTCAGGCGGGTCTTGAGTAGCACAGCGGTTAGAGCAATAGGGCATGACACCCTATGGCCGCGGGTTCAAATCCCGCCTCAAGCGATAATTTTTCCTTTCTAAATTTATCACTATAGTTCTGCCTAGCATGGCTAATGCTATACAAATAAAATCAATTGATTTGGGTAGACGTTATCAACACAACGTGTAGCTAACTGCAATGTTAGACTCGTTGGCCGTAGTAGTTTCTAAAAACTGTTCGGTAGATGCCGGTACAATTTATTCACCGCGAAACTATTCTGTGATTCGGGACCGATATTCGATAAAACACTAGATTTAGTGTTAGGTGCGGACGGGACGAACACTCGCTACCAATGAATGTTGTCACAATCATAGGTTTTCACAATTATTGTGTTAGTTATTTTAGAAATGGTCTTGTGACATTCCTTTTAAAGACGCAAATTAAAATAAGACATAATAATAATATGTATGTATAGTGAAAAGGAATTATCTTTTACAGTTCAATCAATTCAAAATGGCAGGTATTTAATTAAATGATCGTTTTAATTTTGCAAAAACACAAAGCAAAGAAATCTAAACGGTGTTCTTTGTAAATATTTGAACCACTTTTCCTAAGACATAAAATAAATCAAATCAATCAACATTTTAATCTGTTTAAAACTATGCAAAAAATGTTTGATATTTTTTCTACTAGGAGGAGGTACTCAATTCGACTGTATTTTTTATGTGTTATTTTTATGTGTTACCTACCTCATATCTTCTTTCCACGTGAACCGATTTTGAAGATTGTTTTGTTTGAAAGCTAGTGATTTCCCATTGTTCCCATTTAAATTTGGTCAAGATATGATCAGTAGTTTTTGAGTTATCGTCAATAATGCGTGTTGAATTTTATCAAGGTTTCGAAAATAAAGGCTGTGATGTCGGTTATTTTTTAAGCTATGCTTGCATTTAATTATTATATTAGGTATTCGATTTATTTTCTAAAATATTTCTGGGTGGAAATAAGAAAAAAATAACCTTAGCCTATTTATAAAAACCATCAATTATTAAAAACAGACCAATAACTAAAAAAGGGATGAAATATTATTTTTATATACCAAACCTTAATTGAGTATGTTTAAAAGTGCTTATATACCATAGATGAATTAGATTTTAGAGGGTCAAAAAATATTGATCCAAATAAAATTAGACGATATGATTCTAAAATTAAAAATAAATGTATGACGCCTATTAAAAATAATAGAAAATATTTAAAAAGGCAACCGTGACGCTGCTTTCAGATATATATCCTGAGAATAAAAGAATATTCGCAAATAACACCAACGTAAAAGGCGCGTTTTCTGTATATCAGAAGTTTTATCTACTCGGAAACCCGCGTAAAAACTAGAATGCTTTCATAAATTCCGGTGTTCCGTGTTCATAGTAACAAGGCACGCAGTTTACGGCAAGAAAACCATTGAGAGCTCAATCTTCACTTGTTCCTCGAATATGGTAACATTCAGATGCAGTTACGGAGTAAATTGGGCGCTTCCACCGCTCTCAAGGCGCTTCCCGCCCGAGAAATATAATCAAGCTGGAAACGTTAGCTAAATTGGCACAAGCTTAGCAAGTTTACAAACTAGCGGAGTCTGTTTTCTTAATTTTTTGCGCTTTGACACTAATTGCGAGGGTTTCAAAGATTTATGTTCTACGCCGGTTTTATTCTATTTTCATTTTTATATGAATTTGTGTAATAAGATTTGTATTGTTTAGTTTAATTTGAGATGTTACATGTGTTGATTGTTGGATCCGTCTCATCTAAGCGGGGCTGTAGTAAACGTAGTAAACATCGAGTCGGATCGAGTCCCTCTAATGATTTGTGCCGCTTGGTGTTAAAACTATCTGGATCCATGGGGCTCCACTACGAAGTTTGCACGAAGTAGATTAGTAAAAATATCACCTCGCCTCGTTGACGCCCATTATGTTGTTATACGTAAATATTTAGTAGCATTTATAAACTACTAGTAAATTATAAATAACGTATTGTAATTTTTTTTCTAAATAAAATGACAATTATACTGTAAATATACGTAAAGGTCGTCAAGATTTATAAGTAGCTGCTGACTTAGCAGTAAATTATTTGTGTTCATGTACTATTGCTTATTTGATTCATAATGCCAAATGTTATGAAACAACATTTAAAAAGCAAACCTTAGACCGAGATAACCACTAAAAATGATGAACAACAATTCTAGGTTAAAAAAGTGTATCGTACCCAGCAATAAACATGTATCTTTTATGCATATTAAAACAACGCCAGATGTCGCTTCTAGAAATCATAGGATTCACAGAAACTGGTTATGGGCGGTGCGAAATATTTTACGATTCCTGAGACATAAGCCGTAGGTAGGGTTGAACCTTCGTACTCGTCCCTATTTGGCGATTTGTAAAGATGTAGTGTCGCTACTCTGATGTATAGATATTTTTGGCACATATTTTACAGGCTACTGCCAACCCTTTGGGCTTTCTCACTGTGTAAAGTGTTCTGGGCAAAATTAATATATTAAAGAGTTTTTATGTTCAGTATAAAATTGTTGATACTGTCCCAATGCTATATTAATGGCAACATCAATTTATTATCTGTCTAGCTTTGTCTATGTGCATCCGTACTTCCATTGTGTGCTTTTTACTGTAATGACGGATTGCAGTGTTTCGTCATATTTTCTTTAAAAGTAAAACCTGCTTTTTATTCAATATCTGTACTCAAATCTTAAAATCTATAAATAGATAAATCAATTGACGTTTTTTAGTTTCACAAAAACTCGAGAACCGCTCATTGAGGTATAATACATATTAGGTCTATGGAACGGCTGAACCGATTTGCCTAATTTTGGTTTTGAAATATTTGTAGAAGCCCAAAGAAGGTTTAAAAGGTGAGAAAAGTTGTAAAAACGACTTTTTTATTTTCCCATACAAACTATATATCTGTCAAAGATTAGACACAAAATTAATTTTTGAACGCACTATTAATATCTGACCACAGATAAATCTGACATAATATAAACTCTTTTGCAAAAAAAAATCGGCCAATTTAGATTTTTTCAGTACTTCAATGAAGAAGAACAAGAAAAAGGTTTTATTAATTTGACGATGTACTGGCATGTTATTTAAAGCATCCTGGCATGATTCTTTACGTTTTCCAAATTATAATGTTGAAATTAGCAAATAAAAATGGCGCGAATTGCTGAAACGATTTTTTTATTGATTTGAGATTTTATTAACTTGTCCTTACCTTCCAAACGGCTGAATGAATTTTGACAGTTAAGGTATAGGTTTACGTTATAATCGTCTTAAAAACCCAAGCGTCCTTAATCAGGTGTTACAAAAAACAACAAAATGGCTCCTAAGTATCGGGTTCGATTCCCGGCGGGAACACAAGTTTTCTTCCCGAGGAAAATTTGTGTTTCTGGTTCTGGTTAAGTTTGTGTGCGTGACGAAAAAAAATGTAGGTTTTCGAACTTTGTGTGGGACTGTGAGTGTGAAAGCGTTTATGTTTATGATGAATATTTTTGCGCGAAATAGTAATCAATTAACCAAACCATATTTACTAGAGTATCAGAATGAAGGAAATTAAAAGCGTTTACATAAAAAGTAGGTTCACATTTTTTGCAGTCGGATTTATTGAATTATTTGTACATTTATAAAAGATTTTAGCTCAAAATTAGAGCATGAAATGCTACCTTCGACTTATACACTGTTAACAAAAGACACGTATTTCACTATAATTTAAATGTATAAACTGATAAATGACTATCCCAGTTATTTTATAGGCCAGCAAATTGTCAGCCGAATTAGCTACACATAACTGATTCGGAAAATTACGTACGCAAATACATTTTGGGCAGCCAGTGAATGCATTACGTTCCGCGCAGTCCATGTTCAATCAAGGTAGCAGCAGTGAATCAACCTAAACCCCCTTTGTGATTGGCCACACTTTACTTAGGCTTCCTTACAGACTATACACTAAGGAAGCCAAAGAGCTATCGGTTGCTTTGTATCTATAGACGTTACTAACATTTACATAATCAAGAGTTTCGGTGCATACGGACACGGAGATAACTCAAACTTAAATCAAAGGTGATTGATTACCTTTGATTTAAGTTTGAGTTATAGTATTTTTTTATGCTTGATAGGAAAGCGTTTAACCACTTTACCGTCTGATGGAGAGTGATAATGCTTCACACTCACAGCCCCACGCTAAGTTCGATGACGTGGGTGCCGGAAACATTCGTGCGGCGACGTAACATGCTTGCCTGTAGATATATACCAATTCAATAATCACTTGAAAAGTTTCAGATTATACCGTTCGAGGAAAAAAGATAGCAATGAGTTCTTCTTACCGTACGGATGATAAACATAGAAGCGAAACGCTTCGAGCGTACAAGAGGTGTGTCGGCCATAAATAGATTACAGACAGTAGGTGTATGGATTATCATGGGACTATTGTCATCACAGGCATCAATAGATCATAATAATGTTGTAGCCAAGGATTTTGTAGGTTTGTTTCCTATATCGATGGTTTTAGGACATAGGGGTGCGATCAAGGATGAATAATATGCAAGCAGGGTCTCGTATGTCATACTTAGATTTTAAGGTATTTATTTAAATTTGCGAAAAGTAAGATATATATCAATTGGTATATCAAAAATAAAACATATCATAACTTTGGCTAAGTAACGGATATTAACTATGTTTTCTAATTATTCTTGTTTATTTACGACATAAAGCTTGAAAATATCTACCTAAACTCGGTTATATGTAAAAGTCAGATTTATATAATGCAAGATAAGTTTCACCCAAGCATTTGGCCGCTCTATCACCTGATGTTGAAGTATGATGAAAATTACACATTCAACCTTAGCGATAAGACCGCCCATTGTAGCTATATTTATAAGTTTCTCTATAAGCTTGTATCTTTTGGTGTCAATAAACAGTTATTGCATTGTAATAATTAAACGCAAGCAAAGCTTAACCAAAACTTAAATATAAGCGGTTAAGTAGTTTTTTACTTCACCGCTTATATTTTGGTTTTGGCGCTTATATATAAATTTATACGGGACCACCTTTGAAGTATTTTTTTTAAAAAATTGGCGGATATGCCGCGTAACATACATACAAAATACATACAGTCGAATTGAGAACCTCCTTTTAAGAAGTCGGTTGAAAATACATATTGATACGATTAGTGATCGACTGAAGCATATAACGGCAAAATATCACAATTAAAAAAGTAAAACATCGATGTTTCGTTCTACTGATTGCTAGAAAACAAATTTACTGTAAAAGCATACAAATTACACTTTTACCCGTAATTGGTAATCCAGTTACACGTCGTAGTATATTTGATTCGGAAAATCAACGTTAACATATACATTTTGCATAACTTTAGGTCAGTGAAATATGGATTCCGTACAGCATAATATATATTCGATCCCCTTAGTGATTATTGCCACATTATTTTTAACTGACTACGGCTAACGATATGTTACAACCTCTTTTCGTTACTAATAAATAACTTACTAATCAGGTGATATTTGAGAGGTGGTAGAGCATTTTGTGAGTTGCTCGCCTGGCTTGCTACCAAAGTAGCTTACCACCATCAAGTTGAAAGTCTGCCGCCAAGCCAAATACGGTGTTCCGGCAGTTATCCTTGAGAGCCTGCTTATTCCAGGTCTAGTGTGTTTACCAGCTTCGATCACATCGTCACTTACCATCAGGTGAGATAGTGGTCAAACACTAGCCTGTCACAAATAAAAAAAAAAAAAACACAAACTTTGAGATTTTAAACATTAGACTGATAAAAATAACCTCTTTTGTACTAAAAGGTATCAAAATGAAAATTGATCCAAGATGCACGCTAGTTGATCGAGCGAAACGAGATCTCTAAGTTGACTTGAGCCGTTCAGCGCTTTGTCCGTCCATCCGGCCGTCTGTCAGAGGCTAATAACTTTTAAACTATATAAGCGAATGACTTCAAATTCTCATAGAATATGTAAAACTACGGCCCAAAGCCAGAAATGATATTTGTGTTTCTGGTTCTGGTTGTGATTGAATGTGTGATATGAATGCTTCAACACAAGTCATCGAGCTTAGTAACTTAAAAGCGTTTATTTAGCTTCTATAAACATCTGTGATGATTTGTGAATAACAAGTATTCTAATACTTCAAATCAACGATTATATGTGCATGTCCGATGTTCAATCAAGCCAGCTGCTTAAGATGTATGTAACCCAATTAATCCCTTTGTGATGGCACTCACTTTACGCAGTCTGTGCCAGTTTCCTTACAGACCAAGGAGAGGTTCGATTGCTTTGTATCTATGGACTCTAGATAGAATTACTGGCGTCTTGAGGCATGTATTCTGGTTATTTGTATTTAGATTAGAATATATTGTAAAGGTGACAGCAACATTTCTATAGCACCTTGCAAAAACATTTATAGAGTCGACCCACAGTGAATTAGTTGCTTATTTATTAGTTATTTGAATATTAACAGACAACTGATAACTGTGTTATGCTAATATCTTCAAAATAAATAAAGATTATTACGTGAAATTCTCACATAACATGTAAAGCTATGGTTAAAATTTGAAATTATTGGTTAAAATAATATAAATAAAATTATGAAGCCCATGCACGCATATAATGGGGCGATTTTTTTTCAACACGTCTCAAATCTTTGTAATGGAGAATATGAAACCGTTTATATGATCATAATTCAATGCTATATATACATTTTAAGTTGATACCTACGTATAATCACAATTAAACTTGACCTTAAAAAATAAAATTAAATAAGTTACAATTAAGAAAAAAATATAAGAAAATAACTTGCAAAGTATTTTTCGACTAGGCAATATACAGGGACCAGTAGTATCTTTAATTATTAATAAGTTTGATTAAATAATAATAACTATATATAATTTCAGTATCTGGAAACCATCCGCCAATCTCTCGAAATTTATTGCAAACATAGATGCAGATCTATCTAGTCTACACTACAGTTTAGTTTTGGTATAATCTTTGCATCAACTATTTAAAAAATAGTTGATGTTGAGTTTATATCCTCTGCGTCATATATTATTTGAGCCAATTACTAAAAGATATACCTCCTATAAAAACCGCCTACCATTCATGAATAGTCGTTTTAACCGAAATGTCTAGTAAACACCAAGAAGCAACTCGTCGTAGAACCGAGGGTGAATTTTATGATTCAATTTTTCACCCATCTTAACTTTATAGGTACTTTTTTCGGTCAGTTTAGGATCCAAACCTTTACCACCCTCAAATGCCTCTCCCTTTTAGGGTGGAATTATCACTTATTTCAAATGTTATTTCCAATTGAAATGTTAGTCCATTATGATATTCCATTGAGGTAGTGAAACCAATTTGCTGAGTCGATGTTGACCGAATTATTTTACCCTTGGGCGCATAAATATTGCACCCCCTTAGCAGGAAAATATGTCCAAGCAGCTATATCGATTAGGGAAATTGATACTTTATCATGATATATCATGAACTAACCCCTGTGTTAACTATTTATGTAATTGTACTGAAAGTTACACCCTCTTTAACAAATTTAAGATTTAGGCGTTCGACAGTTCGTGCAAGTGCAATCACTAGTCAGTCATTAATAGTTAGTCAGATTTGGTTATTATTTTGTAGCTATGAGTGGAGACTATTGAACTCATTGATTATGAACATATAAGTTTACTAGTAGTTCGCCGCGTCTTCGCATGCGTAAATAAAAAAAAACATTTAACATTAAAATTTAACATTAAAATAACATTATATAGGTCGTATCGGATTGAATTGTGATTCTAAACCATTCTAGAATCCACATAAACACAAGCAAAGAATCATCAAAATTGCAGCCGTTTAGGAGATGTTCAGACACATACAAACGTACAGGAAATTTATTTAAATAAAGGTAATGTAAATGTTGTGCCACTAACATTTTGTTTTGTGTTAACATGTTGTTGTGTTAACATTTTGTGTGAAAGGGTATTTGTCTTGTTAAACTGTGATAAATACATTTAAATGCGAATTGTGACAATGTTAAACTGTTTTATTACCGTCTCTTGTGTGTTTTTTTATGTTTGTCATGTGTAAATTAAATGCTGCTGCGCATTAATATAAAAGAATAATAACTAATATAAAAAATACGATCAATGTAAAAATATACATCTATCTATAATATATCTACCAAAACCAGGTAACTTCTTTGTGGAATTGAAGGAGTAAATTCCCATTCTATTAAAACGGAAAGAGAACAACAGTAAAGTCCGAAACAGTAGCTCATGGCCATTACAGTAATTGATTCGATAAGACATGAAAAAAGTTTCTATTTGACAAGGGACCTGGCTCTATGAGTAACGTGAAGTCCTGGGGAATTGAAAAGGGAAACGATTTACTCAGTCTTTATTTATCAAATAGACAGTTTCGCGTATCCCAAGCGTGGGACCGTGCGTGGAATATCATGAATTCCATTCCAATACCCTTTTTACGTAAAGATTTTACGCTTTGAAATAAAAGATATTATTTAAAGAGAGAATATCGCACAGGTTTATTTTTTTTTATTCAAGGTCGGCAAGCTCCTGAACACCATCTGACCTGATGGTTAGCGACGATGTGGCTGACGATAGAGCAAGCTTGCCTATAAGATACATATTTACTAGTGACTTGAAGACTCCCATATTGTACTCAACAGAATACACGGACTCAGGCAAAATGTTCCTTTGCGATTCGCACAATGAATGTGGAAGCAAAACGCTTCGTCCGCATTAGTGAAATGTCTACCATAAAGCGGTTTCGCTTATCAGTCTGCTTGTTCGATGATAGAACGGGGACGCGGGTACTAGATCGTATAGTTCCTTGGTATACTCTCCTAAATGTATCCGATAAAAAACCAGCTACCTTATGGCGACTTCCTAAGCTCTGAATATTTGAATTAATCAGCTGCTTACTGCCAATAAGACACATATACCACACTCAGTTTTACAATTATTGTAAAACTGAACTGTAGTATATTCTCGCAAAACCCAAAACAACTGTTAAGCGTATACATGGCATAAACAGTGAAAATAACTCTTGCTTTGCGTGGTTTGTGGTAGACTTTACCGGGATTGTGGATAAATTCAGAGAATATAAAAATATGGTCGGTAGTGAGATGCGATGCGAGTTGCATCGGTTCCCTGAGGGTGCGATTTGGGCACATTACCCACTCGGTTACTTTATTTCGGCATTAGTATTGGAGCATCATCTATTTTAGTTCCGGTTCTTTATTGTCTTGAAGGTACTTGTATTGATGAACTATCGCTGTATTTAAAACAATAATAGTTAGTAGTAGTTCATGATAGCAGAAGGCATATTTCGATCGGTGATCGCAATTTCTAATTATACAAGCGGGCTTGTTTTTCCAGTGATGGTAACGTTATGATTATTATTACAATTCGATGGCAGTACATCAAATTTATGTATAGTTAAGTACTCAGAAAACGTTTCTTATAAATCCTAAATACTACCATAGTTTGTCACCCTTATAAAAATCATTATGATGATAATGTGCGGATGGTGGCAGATGTGCCATCTGCTAAATTATTAACAAATAAATTAACTATAACTAAATTATAAATAACTAAGTACTAAACATGACCTATGGCCTCACTTACATTAGTTAGATTAATAGAATATACATCATGGAATAGTCTAGAGCCAGTTTTTTTAGCTAGACTACTTCATAGCTCAATATATCTAAATATCTCT
The DNA here is from genome assembly GCA_948107665.1 of Lomographa bimaculata. Taxonomy (NCBI): domain Eukaryota; kingdom Metazoa; phylum Arthropoda; class Insecta; order Lepidoptera; family Geometridae; genus Lomographa; species Lomographa bimaculata. Next base: position 8,731,462 of record OX403592.1, read on the forward strand.
TATTCATTGATGATATGTATGATATAAGTTTCATTTGCGCGTGCTATTTATACAAATGTCAGCGTAATTCCTGTTGCGTTTATCTGTCGCAGTGCGTGGGAGCGAACGGCCCAGTGCGGCCGTAACTTCACGCGCGGCCGGCGCCGGTAACGAGCAGACACATAAAACAAAATGCCAGCAGAGAAGGGATCCTCTAAATTTGCTTAAATGCCAAATAAACTGCGAATTGCTTCGCCATTTATGAAAAAATGCTTGGTTTGTAGGTGCTATTTCAATTTTGAGGTTGGCTCTACCCAAATATTCTAAGGGCTCTTAACTTGATTTGTCGATTTAAGGTACCCAAATTGCTACATAAACTCATACGTGCCCGTTATACCTCTATTTTAGTGTCAGTGTAGATCATTATGTTACTTTTACTAATAATGCCGAATAACGAATACAAGAATATGTATACTTGGAAAAATAGTAAAATAAATATACGTTAGCCATGAGAATATCAAACCTGATACGAGCTGGCGTGGGCGAGTCTCTGGATGGGTCTCAGGATCGATTCCCGACAGGAGCACAAGTTCCCTATCCAAAGGCCGTTTGAGTTTCTGGTTCTATTGTGTGTTTGAAAATCAGAAAGAGGTTGCCGTAAGTAGCTGAAATAGACTTTGATTCACTATCATTATGAGCAACATGTGATTTCTTTGAAGATGAGCACGCTAAATATGTCTCTCAAGGATAGCTGCCGGAAACCAGCTAGGTGACATACTGTTTTCTATTTAAGAGTGGTAAACTACACCTGGTACAGTGATAGTACAGGTGAGTATAAGAAAATATCATCTTTAGCCCGTGATAGGATTTGAAACCACCAATTACCTGATCGAGAGCCACCTTTACTGCTACTGAGCTATCTCTACAATATCGTAGGTATTACTTGTAGACAATTACACGACATATCCACCTAACGCCCTTTAAATTATCTCTTCAGATGTGAACAGAGCATTAATATAAGCACATTCATTAAATTTTTTGAGAAACCTTGACTTCTCCTTCCATTATAGTAAGTTCAAGCAGAACGTAATTTGGGCCTAGCTGCAATTAAAACATAAATGAGCATTTTTCTTATTGTATAAGGCCTAGAGGTCATTTATATAGAAGATTGCGTGATATATACAGGTAAGGTAAATTAGTGGCAGCACATAAGCGGCAATAAAGCGAAAATAGACGTATCGTAAATACGAAACGTTTTATAACGCCCTCCCCCTCTTGCCCTCCGATTTGTAGCGCAGATAACAAAAACTTGGCTAAACTAAATACAAAATACCTCTGCGTTGTACGAAAAGTTTGTCAATTTACCCAAAAATGAGGGACTTGTTTGGAAATTACCTACGGGTTGCTATAGTAATGTCGTTCTCGGAAATGATTTCTGACTTTGTTAAGTAGGCAAAATGTATCGTTGTATGTCGGTGTTAAATCACGCATCACGTCAACTTTCATGTCTTATTTCGTTGTTAAGTCTATTGAGCGTTTATTATTGTATTCAAATTAAAAAAAAAGGATGTGGTTGGTTTTCTGTGGTGATTTATTCAATGATCGATGGAACAACACCATATAATATGATGTTGTTATAAGTCGGAGAGAGTGCGCAGGAATTGCACGAGATAATTTCCCCATGCCATTTATATCAGCCGGAAACATTCACATCGCACACACACACAATCACAACCAGAACCAGAAACACAAATTTTCCTTGGAGAGAAAACTTGTTTTATTGCGGGAATCGAACCCGATACTCCTGCTTAAAAGGCGAACTCATCCAACTAAGCCAACAGGCAGTTTAACAACAAGATAATTATCTTGTCAAACGGTAATTTATGATCGACGTTTCTCTTGTTCGCTCGAAGTGTTTCGCTTTGCTTCGCTACGTTCATATTTCGTACGGCGAAGGAGAGGAACTTATTGTACGTACTTCTGTTCTCTGAACAGTATAATCTGAGGGTCTTTTAATCAAGAGTGAATAGGTTTCTATTATCATAAAATATTTCTAATCATATATTACATTAAACTAAAAATTAAATTAAAATGAACCGAAAAAACTATAAATAGATATGAATATGTACAAAACTTAATCTAATAGACCGCTACCAGTAGGTTTTTTTTTCTTATGTATTAAGCAAGCATGCTTCGTCTTTAAACCTATCATCACTTTCTATGAGGTATACTATCTAGTGTAAAATAAAGTTAAAAAAGGAATTATCGTGACTTTCTCGTTCCGAATAAAGCCGAAACAATTGTCGATCTAACTAGACACCGAAAACGCGTAAGTCACGCCAATTTCCGTTTTAATTCTAATTGAATCCGCGAAGCGAGATCACTAAGTTGATTTGGGTGATTCAGCACTTTGTCCATCCGTCCGCCCGTCCGTCTGTCAGAGGTATTTAGCGTCTAAATAATACAAGCGAATAGCGTTAAATTCTCAGAGAATACGAGTATGTAAAGATATGGCCAAAAGCCTGAAATGGCAAATTATTGACATAAATAAAATCCTTGAGCGAACGATGAGTCTTAAAGTGATTTTGACCGCTATCTCACCTATAATTTGATCAATACTTATAGAAATATTAGATAGCGGTCAAAAGCTTGCCAATATAGCATAACAAACGTACCTTCCTTAATTTTATGTGTTAGATTGACTAGTCAGGTACGGTTACTGCTGAATTATGCAACAAATATATGTACTTACAGCAACAATGAATCTTGTTTGACGGTGTATAAATCACAAATGTCATAGTTTAATAACGCTTGACAGACTTGAAAGCGCAGCAGTTTCTAGCAATATGTCACATACGGTGCAGATCCGCATCGAGACGGCGAGAGCGACGCAAGAGAGAAGCGACGTCGTCAGAAGTCGCTTCTCTGCCGCTAGTACAGACGCGATTTGTCAAACTTTATTAATAAGATATATAATTAAATATTACCAGTACTTGTAAATACATGTTTGGAGTGAAATTATACTTCTAATATCTCAGGGTGATGCGTAACACTTTGTCGCGCGGCAGTACGTATTATATAAGTTCAAAACTCTAGATAGCACTGAACTGTAATCGGCCAGCGTGACGCTTACCATCATCAGGCTATTTGCTCGTCTCGTCTCTTAATGACATAAAAATAAATATAAATAGAAAGACATTCAACTAGATTTTGGGTTATTCTTTTCTCTTCTTAATACTGTCTCTGCTAAGTAGTAGGGAAACATATTTTTTATCGATACCACTATTAGAATAAAAGTAGAGTAAAAATTCGTACCGTGCTATATATTATAACTAGCCGTGCCCCGCGGCTTCGCCCGCTATTATCAAGTTAAAAAGTAGCCTATGTGTTAATCCTAGGTATAATCTATGTAGATTCCAAATTTCATCCAAATCCGTTCAGCTGTTAAAGCGTGAAGAGGGAACAAACATACTTACACACTTACACACAAACTTTCGGATTTATAATATTAGTAGGATTAGTAGGAAGTAGGATACTCATAGAATATTAATTAAATATTTAAAAACTATGCTAGATGCATTAGCTAAATTCTCCTGCCTTCTCCCTCTTCTGCTTGACAATAAGATTGATAGATCTAAATATAAACAATCACAACACCTCATGCCTATGGCTTATTAATCTTAAAGCCCGACTTAAAAGACCGAAAACAATAGATTTTTTATTCTGTGCTAACAACTGATTAAACGGGAGATCCCTAAGTTGACTTGAGTGGTTCAGCAAGATAGTGTTAGCGCGAATCTATCTTGCCTCACCTCGGCGAGGGACTGCTCACGGGGGTATTTTCACTGGGTTCGAGCCCCACACACCCCTCCTTCCCAGATAAAGAGGTAAGCATTCTCCCCTCACAAAAAAGTGTGATTCAGCATTATGTCCGTTCATCCGTCCGTTCGTCTGTCAGAGGCATTTAGCGTCTAAACCATACCAGCGAATAACTTCAAACTCTCAGAGAATATGTAAAGCGATAGCCAAAACTGGCTATTCAAATGATATAAATGAATATAAAGGGGATCTATCTCAAAACCAGTTACATATTTAAAGCTAAAACTTACATATACTATCGACTAAATTTACATATTATACAATAAATATAGATTATAATATTATACAATGAAAACAAAAATCAAACAATTGTTATTAATAAAAACAAAAAGTAATTAACCTCAATGGTTATTCTCTATTATGCAAAATAATGATTTTTTACTTTTTCAAACGACACATCACCGTCATTTAAAAAAAAACAAAATAAATTTCGATAATAAAATGCCATATCAAACCTGCTCACAAAAATTCAATTTTAAAAACAAATGAAAATCAATGAGAGCTTATAAAAACCAGTGAATGTCTGAAAAAATAAAGGCTGGATAAAAATTTAAATCGGTTGATATTACGGTACGAACAAATCAAGGTCGGAAAAACAAATGAAAACCAGTTATTTATATTATAGTGCATACTTGCACAGTTTGGTAACCCGCAGCCCGTATTCACAATTCACATTGTTATTATCTACAACTGAGAAAGCAATCTGTTAGGTGAATGTTTATTCTCCGGCATTCTCTTTGACGGATCTAACAGAGGATTGCTTCAATAGAAAAATATTTTATACCAAATGCACGGATTTAAAAGTTCTTGAACTCATAACCTGTCTACTATCTCTATTGTGTGTAAAATTCAATTTATTTTACATTGGTTTGGATACCCTATTGGAGCAGCTGAAAGCCGTTGCTACTACGCAGCGGACACTGGGTTTGATTCCAGGCAGGAGCTAAGTATTATTCCATAGTAATATTCTCCTGTCAGGGAAAGTTGTACGTATGGTTTCGAGTTCGATTCTTTTACACACGAAATATGATACAAGTATTAATACGTTCCAGCTAATGTCTAGCCTTTATGCTGTGTGAATGAAAGGGTTAATCAATAATAAGTTTCTGGAAAAAATAATGGTGTTGTCCACAGTAGATATAGATTACGTACTTAGTTAGTAAATTATAAGACTTCTTGTTATAAAGATATTTTATTTTTGAATTGAATATGGGAGAGCTTTGAAATTCTGATTCGCAACCATTTTGTGTGGCGAAAAGTGGTGGGGGTTCCCTGTAATATATACATTAAAACGCATTCACACTCACAGCCCCACACTAAGTTCAAAGACTTGTATCGTGGGTTCCGGAAACATTCACATCACACACACATTACACCCAGAACCAGAAGCACTAATATCCCTTGGGAAGGAATTTGTGCTCCTGCCGGGAATCGAACCCAGGACCCACGGCGCAGAGGGCAGACACCTGTCCACTGCGCCAACTGGGTCGTCAAAAAAAAGTTTAAGTTAAAGTTTCAGTTCTTTCGTGTATTTTTATGAGACACCTTATTTTTTGTTTTTTTAAAGACAAACTTAGTAAATAGTCAAACAGTAGCCTATCTGGGGTAAAAAATAACACAAACGAAGTTCCGATGTTCGCAATATTCGTGCGAAATATGCAGGAAGCCATGTAAATGTCAGTAAGCATAACAAGTGAAAGACTTCAAAGGCACTGGAGTGCAAGTGACGTTGACAGCCACATTATTGATATCTAATTATGAACGTTGGTTTTCCGACAGTTGTGGTATCTTTGATACTATGTTCATCGAACTAAGATATTACTTCAATGCTAGCTGTCTTCCTTGTCGTATATACCTGTGTCAGGACATAGAACTGCCCTTTGGCTTAGATGGGTGCGTGTTCGCCTTCTATTTAGGGGTATTGGGTTCGATCCCCGGCGGAAACACAAGTTTTCTCCCTAAGGAAAATGTGTGTTTCTAGTTCAGGTCGTGATTGTGTGCGTGATGTGAATGTTTCCGGCACGCTCGACACGAGTCATCGAACTTGGTGTGGGGCTATGAGTGTGAAAACGGTTATTTTAACAGACCGCTTAATAGCACAATAGTCAAATATGTGAAATTCTATGGTGAAATTGCATTAATTCATAACCAGTCGATTTTTTCTAAATATTTTTTTTTTCATGTTTATAATCATGACAGTAAACGAATAAATTATAACCAGGAACATAGAAAGAAACATTATATCCGAAAAAATTGAAAGTAGTCCGAAGTAATTGATTTAAGTGAAACAAAATTATAATATTTTATTGTAATTTTGTTTCACTTGTTCTTAGTTGTTAAGCTATGTCAAATAAAGGCATCCGAAATGGTTAAACCACTGTTGTCATACGAATAAAAACCGGGACAGACAGTTTGACATTGCTTAACTTTGTCAATCAGTAACAATTGACCAGGCCGACCGCGCTAGGAGTGCTACGGTGCTAACTAATAAACAGCAGGATCTCTTTGAAGTTGACCTAGTCCGGAAATCTACGTCACGCTTGAATATGTATCTAAGATAGTTTCTTTAGGTAGTTGTTAATAATGCCAAAATAACTACTAGTAGTTGGTGTTCACTAAGTAAATCTCAAGGAGGGTTCTGAACTAATTGGAGCGTTTCTATAATAACATAGTATAGTTTTGCAAACACCTGTAACACAAATCAATCGAATTAAATAGAGCAGAGACTTGTCTGATATAATTCAAGAGTAAACAGGTAGCTCAAGGCAAGTATCTCCTTTGGCCGTCTCGTCACTTTTCATCAGGTGAGATAGTAATTAATTGCTTGATAATTTAGCACAAAAAATAAATACAATTGTTAATAATTTAATTGTGTTGTTTAGATTCAGCTATTGATATGATTATATGAAGTCTATTTCTATTTATAAATTTCTTTAACGTGATACATTGTATTATTATCATATGTCTATATGTTTTTATCATACAGGTCTAGTGTGTTTACCAGCTTCGATCACATCGTCACTTACCATCAGGTGAGATAGTGGTCAAACACTAGCCTGTCACAAATAAAAACGAAAAAAGAAAAAAAAGGGAGGTTTGCTGGAAGAAAACTATGGCTCGCCTTTGTTCACTTTTGTTTGTTGCCTTATTGTAAAAACGTTTATTAGTGTGAGTAAAATAAAGAATATATAATAAATATGCTACATCTACATGCTCCCCCACTGCATACATACACACACACAAATACACACGCACACACACACACACACGAGCGCACGCAAAATACAAAAAATTAAATGAATTCAGTTACTGGATTACCATTACGTACGGCATAATCCGCAGTATTATTAGTGGGAGAAGCCATTGGAACCTGAAATACAGAGCTAGACATTAGTTCAGGAGCCTATGGGTTAATTTATCATGTACACCATGTTATGTCAAACAATAAATGTTTTTTGTTTTATCCTCGGCCGCATTATCACTTTCCAGTGAGATACTGGTCAAATGTATGCTTATCTAGCATACAATATTAATACAAAACGTAATAAAACGCTTTTACATTCGCAGCCCCACACTAAGTTCTATGACTTGCGAGACGGAAACATTTACAACACACACACAATCACAACCAGAACCAGAAACACAATTTTCCTTAGGGAGAAACCTTGTGGAACGTATTATATACTAATGGAAGGTATACAGTACAATCTACTTACCCGAATAAAATATTTGCTAATGGCGTCGCGTGGCTACTCTGTTTTCTCCGCAATCCGATCCATTTTCTTGAAAACAGCATTGCACATTAATAATATCGTTATTGCATTACGTTCGTAGGACGTGGATAGCGACGTATGCACGGCATAAATATTAATGGTGGTTCTAAGGCCTAGGGGGTGCAAGAATGGCCGCAGTTCGCGGAACTCAATCTACGGCGCCGGCGGGCCGGACATTATTTACTAGGAAACAAAATAAATTATACCAGCCTTTTTAGAATCCACTCGTGTCCGAGGAAACATTTTAGCTTTATCCGTAAGAACATCATGCGGTTCTAGCTACTCAATAACGTATAATTGGAATTAATCGGTTTTCTATAAAAGGCCTATTGATTTTACTGTCTTTTTTATCTTGTATGACGAATGAATAATCAATGTTTGAACAACTGTTTAATTGCGTGTGGTTATTAACTGGATATGATTAAAAAACGCTTTCACACTCACAGCCCCACACTAAGTTCGTGACTTGTGTCGTAGGTGCCGGAAAAATTCACATCACTGACACAATCACAACCAGAACAAGAAATACAAATTTTCCTTGGTGAGAAAACTTGTGTTCCTGTCAGGAATCGGACCTGATTAGAAGGCGAACGCTCTTCCAACTGAGTCAATAGGGAGTTCGTTTCTATGTGTGATGTAAATGTTTCCAGCTTAGGTGCATACAAGTCTTTGAACTTAGTGAGGAGCTGTGAGTGTGATGCGTTTGCTTGTTTTATTGACAACTTTTACTGTGATGATAAATAAAGCGGTGTTTACACTGGTTGTGTGTTAGTAGTAATTACTTTTAGGCACTAATAGGTAAATACATAAATTCGCTAAAACATTTCTGAAAGTCGTGTACGCCTCCTCGTGTCTTTTTTTTTTTATTCATAAAGTAGTTTCTTACTGATAAATCTATATTAATATTAATGTAACTAATATTTATAAAATTTTCTCTTTGATGTTACTTACAAGCTCATTTTCGTTTGGAAATATTTTATAGTAACATTAAATAACATTCACATCACATAATACATGTGATGTAAATGTTATTTAATGTTACTATAAAATATACTATGATGTTTCAGGCACCCACGACACAATTCATCTAACTTAGTGTGGGTCTGAGAGTGTTAAAGCGTTTATGTCATGTTAATACACACATGATTACAATAGCAAATTAGATTGTATGGAGATCTAAAAATCAATGCGCGCCGGTTGTAAGGCTTCCATATTGCGGTGAATGTAAATGTAATGGAATATTATTTTGTCCGCTAGGATATAGCTTCTCAAATTTCGAGCAACATATTGATAAGGGAAACCATTGAAACATAATTACGATACTGTAATAATGGTCCGTCAGAGAAACGCTATTGTCTATAATTATCATATTTAACATTTCTAGGCCACGGGAATATAGTGAGTTTCAATTCTTTGTGGTCTTCCACTAATTCAGTGGATCATTTACTTTTTTCCCCACGCTGCATGGCGTACAACAGAAAACTAACGATTTAATGTGATGTTCTTGGAGTTACTTTGTCGTCAAACCTTAACTTCGGTACATACATCGAAGCCAGAGCTCAGCTGGCCGCTTAAAAACTGGGTATCCTCGCAAAGGTCAGGCAGTTAATTCCAATATGCCCCTTTTACCATCTAACAACAAGAGAAACAGTCAAACGTCATCCATTTATGGTTGACATACCTCCAGTTCGCTCAAAGCGTTTCGCTTCTCCATTCATCATCCGTACGGCAAAGGAGTGGAACACATTACCTGCGTCTTTGTTTCCCGAGGCCTATAATTTGGGAGTCTTCAAGTCAAGAGTGAATAGGTATCTTCTTTACAAACATGTCACAGCTCCGGCCGCATCATCACTTTCCATCAGATGAGATGGTGGTCAAATGTTTGTCTATAAGGAGTAAAAAAAAAAAATTTTTTTGGCCCGCCATACAAGTCTTCGAACTTAGTACGTGGCGGTCAGTATGAAAAAGCCAGTAAGGTAATTGTTATTTCTTTAAATATAGACAGTAATAGAACCCAATTTCATAATTACCTGATGAGTAGGTATTTTAAAGGCCATGCAAACAAACAATTATGAATAAATGTGTAATTGCTAAATATTAAGTTTATTGAAAAACTTTGTCGTATTTATTGCCCACGATACAACCTATTACGAAGTAAAATGTCAGAATCGGAAGGTTAAAGTGAAGGCTGCTTTGAGAATCTCAGGCGAGCTTCCCTTGTGAGAAAGGGATGGCGATATCTAAAGGGGGTGGCGCTTTCGGTTATTCGTGTAGCAAACGTGTTCCGTGCACCAGTCAACATAAAGCCTTTGGCCGGGATGGTCGCGTGCGAACCTCCTAAAAAACTATACGTATCAAACTTTTCACGGAATTTCGGCAAAGTATTTGATATTAGTTTTGGATCAGAGCGCTAGTAATAGCTTCTTTGCGTGTGCTCTATGCAATTTATCGAACAATTCACGGTGTGTTTTATGGAATAGTCATGTTGCTATGAACTAATAATACGTTTTGATAAACCATGTTTCTCCGGCTTAGAATTTGGGATAAAATGAGTAAATAATATTATTCAACATTTTATTGGATAAATAATAAACCTTGGCGCCCAACGTGGACCACCAACTCTTCTTAGATTTAAGTAATTTGAACTTAGCGAAATTTTATGACTGAAAATGTACAAATTTAGGCATCGTAGCATGTTACAAAGTGTAAAAATACTCCTAGCGTTGCTTGTGCTGGATTGGTTACTGGCAGATACAACAGACGCCTCAACACGTGAGTATTTATTAATTGTATGCTTTTTTTTTCGTAATTTTCTTCTAATATAATGAAAACAACTAATGCGTGTGAGTAGAACTTCTGGAATAGATTTCACTAGAATGCATGCTCAAAAGCGTTATTTTTGAGATGGCTGTAATTTTGCGTATCTGGCAGTAGAGTCATTAACTTTTACGAGTACCTCATTGGAGCCCATGTGAATAAATGATTTTGATTTTGAACTGTGTTCTCTAGATAGTTAATACAACTCTTATAATTATAGTTTCGTTTAATTTAAGAATAGTGGTTAGCTTAAAACAGGTAAAAGGAAACCAGGGTTTTAATAGAAGGATAAGCAAGCTGACATGCTTGGTAATTCAGTCATATGGTAAGACAACTTGTGTTTGTTTTGGTAAGACATTTTCAAATGCTAACCTGGCCACTACTTGCTCTATGACAAATAGAGCTTTGGTTAACAACCTTTAAGTAGAACATTTTATCATCATAGTCACTTATCAACGTGAGAAAGGATTCGAACACTAATTTAACTATCTTACAGAATAATTAATAGTACCTAGATGATGTTTAAAGATAAGTTATCTTTACCTACCTCGTACATTTACAAACTTCTTCATAACAGCTTGAAATATTCATATAAATTCCTTCCCGGGAAAGTTATTATATTGCGTGAAATTTTAGCAACTGTTAAAATGTATCACCATTTGAAATGACCATTTAATATTGTAGTTCTTATGTCGATGTAGCAAGGTACAAATACGAGGGAAGGATGTTCAGTCTTATACCAATAGGGTATAAACTATAAATTATGACGGCTGTTTCGCAGGTAGTTTACTGCGTGCTTAAAAGCTAAAGTTTGTTTTAAAGTCGCGCTATTTACAGCTTAATTAGCTTGCATAAGTCATGCATGTTAGTTGTCACTTTGCTCGAGAATGTGCAATAAACATAGTGTAGTAATGCGTCTAGTTTTGCATATATTCTCATTCTTCAGTGTTTACACAATAAGCTTCTACTTTACTATTGTATGTTTTACCAGCTCCTTGGCTCACCCATGATGGTCTCAAGATACTTCCAGGGGAAATTATTTTTCAAAAGCATAAAATAAAATTAGTAAATTTTTTATTTATAGTTTTTTAATCATACTTGAAAATGTATTTCCTAATTTTGGTTTCATCAAATTGGGGCCTGAGATTTTCTCGCGATGAGTTATCGGTACATGTTTTTTTTCTGCGATATGCAAACATTTGATCACTAACACACCAGATGTTAAGTAACGATGCGGTTGACGATGGAGCACGCTTGCCTAGAAAATACCTATTAACTCTCGACTTGAATACTCCAAGATTGTACTTATCTGGGAACACAGACTATATATACGTACGTTAAATGTATACATAAACGAATAAAGAAAATCTTTTCGTTTTTCATTGAGGTAAATGTACATCAATCACGATCCAAAGGTCATGTTATATACGAATATGTAACGAATAACAAAACAACCGCAATGACCGAGAACAACCGTGTCAATGTTACGGTCTGATAAAAAATTGCGAAATCAGCTATCTACAACCTTATACAATACAGATGAACATACTAAAAATTGTGTCTGTCAATGATAATAAAGGTTTTAAAAAATTGTTTGAAACTTAGAGAGAAGTTTAAAATGATTTCTGTCTATTCCTGGACAATCTTATATATAAAAATGAATTGCTGTTCGTTAGTTTCGCTAAAACTCGAGAATGGCTGGACCGATTTGGCTAATTTTGATCTTGAAATATTTGTGGAAGTTCAGGGAAGGTTTAAAAGGTGAGAAAATATAAAGAAATTGCAATATAATTAGTAAAAAGTAGTATTTTATTTTCCCATACAAACTGTTCGTACCTGTCAAACAAGAGATGTTTCTGAATATTTGACCACAGACAATTGGCGGTATGAAGTTCGCCGGGTCAACTAGTTGTGGATAAAATTGTGTACATAGTGTAGGCTTAAATAAGACATAAGCTACTAAACTAGGGGACATAGCTAGTAGTATAGGTGGATAAAATTTATAGCGGATTATCTCCAGAAACTTTTCAACCGACATCGAAGAAAAGGGTTATGTCCGTAATGTTTATAAATTCGTTTGTAAGTACACAGGTTTCTCTTAGATTTATTTACCAACATAAAGGATTCTTTGTTGTTGGTCAACTAAGCTGAAATAAAAAAGAGGATTTTAATATTTTGTACGTGTGTAATGCTTTTATCGATCAAATATTATTTGATACTATAATTATCATCACTACACTATCTTACATTGCGAGTGTATCTAAAATATTGTAAAATATATATATATATATATATATATATATATATATATATATATATATATATATTATTATAATCTTAGTAAGAACATAGTCATTGTCATTGACTACATTAATGACAAGGATGCATGGAGGTGAATTGCACAAGCGCTTTCTAGTGTCTACATAATTATAGATAATCCTAGGTTAATATAATTATGTAAGAGTGTTTAAAAAAAATGCGCCGCCGTGTTTCTTGCCAGGCTCTTCTCGAGATGTAATTTTGCGAATCTGGCAGTAGAGTCATGAACTTTCATGAGTGCCTCTTTACTTAATAAGGGACTTGATAAACAAGATATTTCTGATGTTTCACAAAAATCAAATGGCTTTTCTTTTCAGGTCGACAGACATCCTTTTGAATGCATACCTAAAAAAAAGGGGCTTACGTCTCCCATTTTCATTAGATGCATAAAACCCTTACAATTACTTAACGTTATAATAGTATTTAACATTTTTTAAAGTCAAGCTTTTGAAAAAAAGGACATGAAGGTTGTATAACCAGAGAACTACTCAACACGAATCAAATAGTGTATATAGTGACTTTTTCAGAACATAATTCTTCAAAATGATCTATGTGTAAACCTATTTTATATTGAGACTACTGTATCACATTGTCAAAATCACAAAATAACGACAAAGGACTGCTGTGGAACAAATTTTTGATGTTTGCTTTGTGGTTTCGTGATATTTCCATTCGTTTTGCCGCAGTTCTTTGTCCAGTATAGGGTTTTATTTCTTTTATCTGGTTTCACTCAACAACGTCGACATAATAATTCACTCGATACTTTTGGTTTAATTTTGTACTGTACTCATCAAACAAAAATTTATTTATGCGATACCGTACGTGTATATTAATACGTGTATACTAACGTACGTGTATATTAATATTTTAATATTAATATACACGTACGGTATATATAATACTTTCTTAGAACTCAAACTAACTGTTAGGTACTCCCGGAGGGCCAAGCTACGTTGAAACTTAAATTGTACTACACAAACATAATATAATAACTATTACACCACATGCACACGTAAACGTATGTGAGCGTTCCACCATCCCCACCACATCACCATAGGTGAGATAGTGACAAACAAAAATGTATTAGAGATACATTTTTTTTCAAAAATAAGTATCAATTCTTTTACAATAGAAGAAATATTTCTGATACCAACTCTGATGTCATATTTGTCATATTTTGTCTTGCACTAATTATCCGACCTTTATAAAAATCAATATAGAATAAGAGACCTAAACAAAAATCAACATCCAAATCGGTTATAATATCTTATGGTAACATACCTACAAAAAAAGGAGAAAATGCAATATTCATTTAGAATTTTAAACCATTTTTTTATGTCAACTAAAAAGTACACAGTTACGCACGAAGTAGGAAGTACTCACTGTAGCTAGAAACATATTCACATCAATTATCTACATCCATAACCGAAACACAAATTTCCCTTGGGGAGGAAACTTGTAGGTACTCCTACTGGGAATCGATTTTAATACTCGCGTCGTAGCTGATTACAAGGTACTATCACAACGGATGTGCAATACGCGTCTATACATTATATGTCGAATATTTCGTCTGAATTTATTAACCGGAAGAGTGAAATTGATACGCGTTCCTGCAAAACATTTATTAAAAGGAACACTTTCCTCGTGTTTGGATTATCGCAGCCAAATTTGACGTGCACTCAATTAGTGGAGCACAGTGGGGCATGGCCCGGTAATTTGTCAGTGACAGCGTCGGAAGTGTATCAAACGAGCCTAGTTTTAACGGCCATAACGCCGTAATGATGGAATAGTTTGATTTACAGGTGGAATTAGTGATACGGCCTATCGGCGTATCGTGTTGATCGCGTATCGGTTATGGGTTTTTTAACCCCCGGCGAGAAGTTTTTGCTGACGCTTATTGATGTATGATCGCTTGTGTATCTGTCTGTAGTTTATTGGCTTCCATTAATGGATCAACCGATTTTAATGTGTTATTTTATTGTATCATAGGACGGGCTTGATTTTGGTGGAGGTGCCATCGAATAAAATCCATGGGACACTTTCCAATACATTTTACATGATGCGAAGAAGAATTTTAAGGCATAATTTAATCTCTTAGTATACGATCTGTACATTAATATCTCTAATAAATGATATCTGTAATAATTAATGCTAAGGCTTAAGGCTGTAATTTTGCGAATCTGGCAATAGATTAATTAACTTTCATGAGTGCCTCTTTGGGGCCCATGTGAATAAACGATTTTAATTGATTGTTTTTGTCATTATATCTAATGAGTGGTATTCTTCTGAAAATATGCAATTTAAAATTCGATAAACCTTGGTGCATATGCGAGACGAGGAGACAGGAATCGGTGCAATACAAGGAATGCCAATTTGCTTACCGCTGTACCGCGTACACTAGCAAAAATCGCAAAAACACTCCAAGTGATGGTGGTACCTAATATTTATAATAGACTCCTTAAAACCGTAACAGAAGCTCCAAGCTTAGGGTCCTATAAATCAAAATTAAAAAAATGTCTTATACCGCAGGCCTTTTACTCATATCAAGAGTTTTTTCGCTTAAAAAGTACTTAATCGCAAGTATATTTTTTTTGTTATTATACTTAACTAAT
The DNA here is from genome assembly GCA_948107665.1 of Lomographa bimaculata. NCBI lineage: Eukaryota > Metazoa > Arthropoda > Insecta > Lepidoptera > Geometridae > Lomographa > Lomographa bimaculata. The sequence goes on from OX403592.1 coordinate 8,746,841, forward strand.
ATAATAATGACAATATTATTATTATTTATATTTTATAAGGGTAATATGTTTTATATTACGTACCAGCAATTGTTTTTTTATGTTTTATTAAATGACCTGTAATGTATATCTCTTCTTCTACTATATAAAAATAAGTCGGGTTTTCCTTCCTGACGCTATAGCTCCAGAACGCACGAACCGATTTCCACGGTTTTGCATTCGTTGGAAAGGTCTCGGGCTCCGTGAGGTTTATAGTGGCGAAACGGAGTTTGCCGGGTTTGCTAGTTACTTATAAATATCTATGTCTATGTCTATAACGTTTATAATATGATTTGATTGTTATACAGAATAAAAATATATCAAACGTTAATATTTCAGTTATATTTTATATTTTGACTATACGTATATTAATTACCTAACATGTTTACCACCCTCACCCACATCATCACTTATCATCAGTTGATATTGGTAAAACGTCTTTCAGAGATAATGGTGGTAATTCTGTTGAGCACCGAACTAACCTAAACTAAACTAAAAATAAACTAATTTTAGTCAAAGAATACCTAAACGCTATTCTGATTTTACGTTGAACTTAATTTTAAAGTTGAAATGACAGGAATAAAATTGATTATGACAGCAACCAAATTGAATTGTATTCACAAGAGCCGCAATCACATATTCCTCCATTATAGACATTGTAGGTCAGTATTTGCTTCATTAATTGCACGTGTTATTCTTTCAAGTATAAGATCACATTAAAATAATCCAGACCTTTTTCGTACAGACTAATTTGAGTTTAAAATTTCTATTTTTAGTCTTAATTTGACGTAAAACATGTACATCAGAATAAGAATTTGGTCATTTTCACTAAATAGAGTAACTAAACTAACTTAGTCCTGTCAAACTAATTTTAGTCTAATCTTGCATTTTCTGAATAGGTTTTGGACTAAAGCAGGACTAAAACTAATTTTAGGCTAGTTTAGTCTAATTCTGGACAACAGAATCGGCACCAATACTTAATTATTGAGGAACACTGGCCCTATGGACAAGGTGCGTTCGATACTTATAAGGCGTAGTGCATGAGACTAGGAGAACACCGAATATAATTAAAAGTATAGGAATTTACTATGCAGGCATGCTACATCTTCGGCCGCATCACCACTTTCCGTCAGGTGAGATACGTAAATGCTTGCCTATCGAGCATAAATAAAACAGAGAATTATGCTGGGATTTATTATCTATAAAGTTGCTTAGCATGCAAGTATCACTATGCAGCAAGGACACGCTGCACGCCGACCAGTCTAAGTTGATTATTTCGGTAAATTTTTATGTATGTGATTGTCTTAGTATTTTTTTACTGCAAATATTAGACTCATTATTTCATTCGTTGTCATTATTGAATTCATCAAGTTGAACGGAAAATATACCAGTCGTTTACTTCGAAGTGAAATCTCGCTCCTAAATTTTATCTAATAGAGGAACGTTTTTTGAGGTTAATTGCTTATAACTTGTTTCCTAATTATAATTATTCAATTAATTTTTTGAGATAGACCCCGGGATAAAATAGGTCCGTCCGTAAACAGGAACTTTGATGTCCTACCAAATTGTTATTTTCCAACATGGGTTTCTGAAGTGAAAACTTCTTTAGCGGCGTTATGCACTTTTTTGGGATGGGTAAAAAATGTTAAACTCGCGTCAGGACACGTGACCTGATCAAAAATTCGTAAGACGGAGGGAGGCTAGATATCCCCCTCTCTTTCTACCGTGCGGCGAAAATATATGCCTGCTCCTGCTGTGTACAACGTTAATGTTCAAGTTTTCACTTCTGCCGGCATCGCGGCACTCCCGGAGTGCAACCCGTTGTTTTTTTTTATAACGGATTACGGATTAAGATATTTATTTCTCTAAAAGAATACAATGCGCTTATAAGAGAAATACAAGATAACTCATTACTACAGAGTGTACGACAGTAATTACGTATTTAACAATAAAAACGATTTTTATAATCGATTCTTTTCAATGTTATAAAAAAAATATAGTGGAGACGCTTACGTGCATTGGTGCGCCCCCTTAATTTTTTATTTTTTTTATCATTTAATTGCCATTTTTGGTTTTGGGCTATAGCTTTACATATAACTCTAAGAATTTGAATATTCGCTTGTATGGTTTAGACGATAAATAACTGTGACAGATGGACGGACAAAGTGCTGATCCACCAAAGTACACTTAGAGATCTTGCTACGTTCAATTAAAAAATAGAATAAATATATTTCTTCAATATTATGTGCAATAAATCAGTTAAATCATTTTTTAAAACTTATTTATATTTTATACTAGCGATCCGCCCCGGCTTCGCCCGGGTGTGATAAATGAAGAACCGCTCGACCGATTTTGTGCAAACTTCACATAAACCATCTACTAAATAGTCCGAACAAATCCTAAACATTTGGTTTGGATAGGTGAGCCCGTTCTTGAGTTATAAAATTAAAACGAAAAGTGGCATTGATTTTTATATACATAGATTAAACTAACTTACCTGCCTGGCGTCGCCTGTGTGGACTATTTATAATCTATTTTTTATTTCCTTTATATTTTCTCGCCTTTTAAACCTTCTTGGACTTCTACAAATATTTCAAAACCAAAGTTAGGCAAATCGGTTCAGCCGTCCTCGAGTTTTTGTGAGATTAACAAACGTCAATTCATATGTATAGAGAAATTATTTTTTTCAAAATTCATCATGCCATTGTTGTGTGACATTCGTTAACAATGTTGAAATAATGTGTTAATTATGTAGGTTTACATTTCTGGCCATGTTTATCCACCAATAACATCGCATAATTTACTCGTACATCGATTATATGTATTTGTACGAATAGACATGTTAATAATTCGTTTTTATGTTTTAAAAGACCTTCTAAACAGGGGTATCGGGTTCGATTCCTGGCGGGAACACAAGAGTGTTCTACCCATGGAAAATTTGTGTTTCTGATTGTAGTTGTAATTGTGTGTGTGATGTAAATGTTTCTGGCACCCACGACACAAGCCATCGAACTTAGTGTGGGGTTGTGAGTGTGAAAGCGGTTATGTTATGTTTATATTAACTCTTAACTTATATACATTTTTGTAACTAATATTTTACTGAATCTTTCCAAAGATGAGAACAGTATTCAAGGGTATTGTGATTGGCAAAGGGGTGGTATCGGCCCAAGCGGACTAGCAAAAAGTTCACCACCTCATTTGTAGACGGTGTTCCCTATCTTAGACCAGGTTTTCCGTGGCAAGTGCCGTGGGTGCCAGAACCAAAAACACAAATTTCCCTTGGGCTAAAAACTATGTTCCCGCCGAGAATCGAACCCGATACCCCTGGTTAGAAATCAGACGCGCACTGAACTAAGCCAACGGCTATTCATACATTTAAATTATTACAATTGATTATAGTTACTAATGGGTTTCTATGATCTATTTAATCATATATCTTTTAAAAATAAGTACTGGCTTATTTAAATAAAATTATAAATAGGCCTTGTCAGAGTAAGAACCAATCTTGCGATGGGTACATTTCGAGAATAAATCCATTTCAATTTAATCGTGTGGAATGCCTCCCCTGCAGCCATTTATAAATTGGTAAATCAACTATTTCCATCGCTTAGTGGCACTATTAGCTCGGTTCAATATTATCTTGGCTTACATATTGAATATATCAACGAACTTCGGGTTCGATGTTGAAAGTTTTACTGGTTATAATGTTAATTGCAAATGATGTGAAACTACCGTAGAAAGTTCTGTTGTTCAAGGGCTGAGATCCTGAAACGATATTGTTGTAATTGTATGCGTTATAATAGGCTAGATACCTAAAAAATTCTATGACGGACTAACCGTCATTTACATTATCAAAAAATGTTAGACACATATTTGTTCTTATGTCAATTAAATAAATAATTAAAACGCAAGCAAAGCTTAAATAATTAAACGCAAGCAAAGCTTAAAAAAAAAAACGACTTCACCGACTTTATCTTCGGAACCTTAATCAGATTTAATGTATTAAACACGCATTATTGACTATAGCTCAAAAACTAGAAATCAGATCTTGATCAAATTTCAATGTGATCACATGAAAAGCACCAGCTTTCAAATAAAAAAATAATCATTAAAATCGGTTCACAACGAAAGAAGTCATGAGGTAACTTTTGATGTCGGTTAAACAAGAACATGGTCAAAGTAGTCCACAAAATAGCCATTATCGACGATATTTCGAAAACTACTGATCAGATCTTGATCAAATTTAAATGGGACCAATTAGAAAGCAGCATCTTTCAAACTAAAAAAAAATTCGAAATCGGCTCACGTGGAGAGAAGTTATGAGGAAACACACATAAAAAAAATGAGTATTCATTGTTTACTATATTCACTTACTATATGGTAAGAAAGAGGTTAAACGCGAGTCTATCTAAGATAAATAATGAAACGCAAACAAAGCTTTAAAAAAACGATTTCACTTAATCTTCAAAACTTTGATCAGATTAAATGTACTAAACACGCATTATTGAAGATATTTCAAGAACTACTGATCAATTGGATAGCAATTTCTTTCAAACAAAAAAAAACAAAATCGGTTCACGTGGTTAAAGTAAGTTATGAGGTACCACACAAAAAAAATACAGTCGAGTCCCTTCTCCTTTTTTGTTAAGTCGGTAGAAAATATTTCAACTTTTATTTGACGAGAAGTTTAAACTCGGAACTACTGCTCTCCAATTTAGCCGTTTATGCGTATTAGACTCTCTAAGGGAAAGGTGTTCTCGCAAACCATCATAACTCATATTAATGAGTTTTGTCAACTTGTTGTCGAGTCTCAGTTTTATTTCTATGATAGCATCTAGTAACTTATATTATCCAGTGGCATATGGTGTTCTAGTACTAGTATTGTCTATTTGATAAAGATAAAGATAAATTTTATTTGTTAAAACATGCGTTTACATACACATTTAAGGAAAAAAATATGCATGCAGGTTGGTAACAATTCGATTGTGGCGGTACATGTCTTTGCCTGAAAAGGCGTACAAATCTAGTTTTGCCTAAACTGGCCATTGACAATAAAATATATATTATATTTCCGCAATAGGACGGGATTCTGTACCAAAATTACATAAATATTATAATATAAATAAAACCAGTAACATATCAATATTGAAAAGAAGTTTGCGGTTCAAATATTTAAATAGTATTTAATAAGACGATAACAATAATATCAAAAAAATTATACTGATATTATTTTTTGATATGGTACATCACACTACATATTATAAATGAGAAAGTTTGTGTGTAAGTATGTTTGTTTTTTCTTCACGCTGTAACGGCTGTACGCATTTAGATTAAATTTGGGATTTAGATTATATACATATCTTATATCTAGGAACACATAAGCTAATTTTTAACTTGATAAACGCGGGCGAATACGTGGGGCATGGCTGGTATCCATAAATATAAAAAGCTCATGTAGTAGGATACCAATTAATTAGAACGGAATGTTATCATTAGTATTAACAGTTTAGTCGACGTATACAAACACCTCCAAATACACTGACGTTACTGTATTGCCCCCTTGTTACATGAGGTCCTGGGCTGACGTGTCGTCCTACGCGATAAAATTGCGAATGCGAAGTTTAGTAAAAAAAAAAATAAGAAGTCGCGTCAAGTTGTCAGTCAACATAAACTATCGCTTTCGAAGTAGAGTATAAACATAATAATTTAAACGCAAGCAAAGCTTAAAAATACCGCTTTATATTCGGAACCATTGATCAGATGAAATAAATAAAATACGCATTATTCAGGATAACTCAAATCTACTGGTCAGATCTTGGGAAGATATACATGGGAAGGTTCATCGGTTCATCTAAAAAGGAGTTAAGGTAACATGTATTCATATAAAATAATAGTGTGGAGGAATTGAGAGCATCCTCCTTTTTGTGACGTCGGTTAAAAATAATCACTTTCACACTAATAGCCCCACACTAAGTTCGATGACTTGAATCTTGGGTGCTGGAAACATTTACATCATACACACAATAACATCAGCGATGCGGGAGGAAACAAATGCAATCAGTTGGTTTGATGTTTTCAAACACTTTATACGCAATTTGTTTTAAACGAACTTTGAAGTTTTGAACCTGCCATTTCTACAACAGACTTTTGTAGACAATATAACTATATAATTATGATACTGGAAATATTGAACAGAAATTGAATTATTAGGGAGAACTTTTTCGTTTAACATTCTATGGTTAGAGCATTAGTCCATTTTTCACAACGATTATACGATCTATCAATGCCTCGTCTGTTTATCTGCTAACTTGGCAAGCAGGCGGTGATTTTCTACACTTAGTATATATTTCGTGCACCTATAGAGTACTACGTCTTTATTATTTTTATGCTATATAGGCAAGCATTTGACAATTATCTCACCTTGTGGAAAGCGATTCAATATATAAATAGTATTCAGTATTCATACTAGATATAAAAACTAGGCAATACTACGAAAAGACGTAGCGCGCTTGACTGATTGATAGATGCATAGAAGTATTGCATCGTTTTCCTTTGGATAACATAGTAGTCAAATTCTTGTTTATAAAGCATAAAAAAATATTTATTCTGATTTGTCAATGCACATCAGAAGATAATATTGAGCTATCCAAACATTGCTTATGCGATTCATATATGTCGAAATCGCTCTCGTAGGGCAAAGTTTGACGCTATGGATGAGATAGCACGTAGTCGCGAATGCTACGAATGTGCTACGAATTGGAGCTGATATCATAGCACATTTTAATTTAACTACATTCACTTATATTTATTATTATTTAGTTTAACATTGTTCAGTTTTCCATACTCTTCCAAAGCAAGAGATTAAGCCTCGTAACCTTAAGCTGCATAACAAACATTTTCAACCGACTTCAAAAAAGAAGGTTCTCAATTCGACTGTGTTTTATTTTGTATTTATGTTACGCTATATCTCCGTGAATTATAAAGCGATTTTGATGTTTTTTTTTGTTTGGATTATACTTCAGAGGCGGTCTCAAATAAATTTTATCGAAATCGGTTCAGCCAAAACCAAAATATAAGCAGTGGAGTCGGTTTTTTAAGTTAGATTGCGTTTTATAATAGTGCTATGCTTAAAATTGATTATTTTAATTACTAAATATTTTGATTTATTATTTTAATGAATATTATTCTGATAATACTTAGTGAAGTCTACTGTGAAAGTATAAAGACTCGAGATCTTTTGGTGCTAATAACTCTTTATTAGCAGGCGGTGTTTGAGCACGACTGTACTTATAGAGCGTTTGTTGTAGCTCGTAAAATATGGCGGTGAGACCAGGTCACGCGTAATAAATATACAAGATTTTTCGTGAATTAAGTAAGAAATAAATACATCAAGGTATAAATATTTAAGTAACACATCATTTCATATTTTTCAGAGAGCCAGCTTTAAATGTATCAATAACCCTTTCAACCTTCTATTCCCTGTTTCGTACATAAAAGTTCCAAATTTGATCTAATAAGAAACTATTGTTTCAAAATTAGACAGATTTGCTTATTTTGAAATTCAGGTGACGATATTTTCCTAATAATTTGGCTGCCGATATTATTTAAAAACAAAAAACAAACGCATTCACACTCATAGCTCCACACTAAGTTCAAAGACTTGTATCGTGGGTGCCGGAAACATTCACATCACACACACATTACACCCAGCACCAAAAGCACAGATATCCCTTGGGAAGGAATTGGTGCTCCTGCCGGGAATCGAACCCAGGACCCACGGCGCAGAGGGCAGACACCTGTCCACTGCGCCAACTGGGTCTTATTACTGCGTCGTGGTGGTATTTACCTATACTGATAATGAATCCTCTGATGTAAACTTGAAAGATAAATAGACAGACGTATGATAACATCAAAGGCTTAACAATTGACTACCACAGTGCCGTAGACTCTTTGAGCATGAAAACTTAAATATTAATGCAGTATACATTAGAACATTCTTGTTGCAGTAGAACATTCTTTGTTTTGATTAAATATTTCCGCCCGTTAATAGAAAAGCTACAAACAAGTCTCGAAACCCAAAGACCTTGCCTAAAATCATTCTGTTTAAACCTACGATGTCAGATATGACCTGATTTTGGTGAGTTTCGTGTGTCGCGTGCCACGAAACTAATTTAATAAAAACACGGTATATTAAAGGGTATTTTGGCATTAACGCTCGGCTCGGAGTCACACACTAACGTTCTTAAGTTAAGCACCTTATCGAATTACATATGATAAGCTTGCTATCCGCGCGTAATGCGTGCGAGACACGCCTGCCTTATTAAAATAGTTTTAAATACTCAATAGTTACGCAGAACTAGTGTTAGACACGACTTACGAGAATGTCTGGAGTAGAATCCAACAGTAAGCGTCGAAGTTGGAAGTCAAGTAGTTCTAACTACACAGATAGGGAATGCTCTACATGCACCTACGTACGGCTTATTAATTGTAGCAATGAAATGCTCTTGTAGCTGTGTGTTTCAAAGAGACAAACTTGTATGCAACGTTTCTAACAGAAAATTTGTTGTATTGTTATATACAAAGAGCAATTAACTTTTTAATAATTATATGTGCATGAAAGATCACTGTGCGATAATGATGTGATATTAAAATATTACAAGGAAGTATATATGTATTATATGTGTGTAGTATATTATAGCATTTTGGGCATGTGCCGAATCAATGAGTCTCTTGACCGGTCCCCAAGGGCCTCAACCCCAAACGGCACAAATATAAAACTTTTGTCAAGTTTTGAATACTTGCGCCGATTGAGAGATTCAGCTAGCTAGCTTGTTGCGTGGTTTCAGAAGATGGATGGCGATAAAGTGTCAACACACGTGGCATCCCACAATAAAGGCTGACCCATCTTCCAAGAAATGAGTGTCATACCATCAGGTCTTTTGCCGTCGTCACGCATCAAGCCAGTTGGCTCTAAGCCGATGCTTCGTTTGCACTTCTAAAGGCCCGACGAATGACATCATTTAAAGCACTGTGACGAGCTATACGATAAACACTCTTGCACAAGACAAACCATGGTGACCAAGGCGGTCCACTTTCTTATTATATGTGCAACAGTGGGGAACAACGCAAGGTGAACCTATGTGCAGTGATATGACTCACCTGAATGTGTTGTTATCTAATAAAGTTCCCAAATGAAGTGACGGAAGAGTTTGAAAACAAAGACCTTCTTCTTCTTAGCGTGTCGATCGCAACACTTACACCTTTTTTGCCCAATATTCGGCGACACAAACAGCATTCGGCCTAGATACAAGTCTACTAGTGTGCAAGAAAACAAAGACCTAACTCCCATCGAGAAACAGCTAGAAGACGTGCACGCTCTGAGAGTGAACTGGATGTGTCTAATAATTTCTTACGTCCCATATCACAGAGCGGTCCGACCCACTGTTCCTGCGAAAACAGGCCTTTGGGCAGGCTACCGTTAGCACAAGCTATTTTGCAAGCATTCATTACTTTATTTATGAATGAAATATTTAAGTAGTCAAAACTTGGTGGCACTGGATACGGCTTGTCAATGTTTTAGTTCTATTAGCAGAAGACAAAAAAGCTGGCAAAGTTAACATAAAAATATATTTTATTTATGACATTATTATAAAGTTTGTGTAACTATGTAGTACACCTCAATCCCTAATTCTTTTGCAATATCCTCTCTATCCAAAAGTTGTCCGGAAGAGATCGCTACAAGTGATAAGACCGCCCATCATAACCTAAGTTAATTTCAAGGTCTTTTAACGTATTTTCCTACCTATCTAGTACAGGGTTCTAAAGCATTGAAGTTGAGTTGGATGCTTTAGCCACGTTCATCTCGATAAGTGGAAATGGCTCTACACAAGCGGATGGACATTGGACTAAAATGTAAACGCTGAATAATGTATCAGTTATATCAACTATACTTAACGCCAAGCTTCAGCATGAAGTAGGTACGTACACGATAGGATATGAAGTAAGTTTATAATTATTTTAACTTACCCTTACATTAATTATGAAATCTGAGTGTTGGGTTAGAATAATAACAAATTTGTGAGCTCGAACATGTTGATTTTGAAACTCCAACTCTACTTAATTCATCGATATTCAACATTATTAGCTTAAACTTTAAAAGAGGAATTGTTTTATAGACATGTTTCGAGGACGACCCAAAAGCGGTTTCCATCTAATAAAAACATAATTTGAATAATAGTTGGATAATTTTGTAGATATCTTCTTGTATAAAGATAATAATTATATAACTCAGTATTTAGATCATTTCTAACCGTTGAATACCTACTGACTTTAACGGTGCGCTTAATATATAAATGTAGAAACAAATCGCTCAGTGCGTATTTGTGGAATATCAACTACAAAACGATGTCACAATGCAGTTCGTTTGGTAGTTCGATAGAAAAAAAACACCGATTAACCGATAAAGCCTCGAAAACTACTTGCAGCTTTGAATTGTTGCGTTTTATTTTGGAAAGTGAACATTTCATTAAGATATTTGGCGAGGGTCTGCTCACGCAGTTTTAGTCTTGTACGTAACTAGTTTCGATGGAAGAACTTTTCTTCTTTTTACGAAACCACCTGTTTTCTTTTTTTTTTACCTCCTTATATATATATATAAGGAGGTAAAAAAAAAAGAATAAATTGAAATCCAATATTTGGCCCTGTTATTATAGATAAACCTTTTATTTATGAACTTTTCACATTTTCATTTTCATCCGAAGTACCCTTCACCGTTATATAATTTTCCTTCCGAATCGGTAAAACTTAATTAAAATCCCCTCATGTTTTCCATAACAAACTTGATGATTTCCCAAAAGGTAGAATACTTTTATCCCGTCTTTCCCCCTCTGTTTGAATAGGTATTATTAAACCTATATGGATAAACATTGAAACCTCTTCAACATGAGTATTATTATCGCGGCGAAAATGATAATAATATGAAGATACAGTACCTACCAGATTTCAATTGAGCAAATTTTTTTTCTATTATATTTGGCTTCGCAATCTTGTGCATTTAGCCAGTGTCAAGTAATAATATATTTCAAGTATTTTCAAGTTAAAAGACCTAGTCACAAGTCACAGTCAAAGTCAAGTACAAGAGTCAAGGTCCAGTCATAGTCAAATCATGCCCTAGTAAAGAGGTAGAAACTTTACTAGAACTTCCATTGGAGTTTTTGGGTGAAAGCGAAAATGTCACAATTTTCAACGTTGTATGACTTGCCTACACTTATGCACATTTACTAAGTATTAACGGTTAATAATCCACCATTATTACACATTAACACTTGAAGAATCACAGGTTTTGAAAAATTATACATAATCAACAACGCCATTTTTTCACTTTCGCGGCAAAACTCCATTTGCGCTATTTGTAAGTATACAATATATCTTGTATTTAGGTACATATTGATTCATTTTTGCATAAATCCTTTTGTTTATAGTGAAATAGTCCTAAGTTGTTTTTATGCAGCAAATAAGTATTTAAAATTTTATTTTCCCTTTTAGTACTGATTTGTATACTTACACACAGCAAAATACGGAAAATGCATAATTTTTTTGTTTAAGCTTGATTGTTTACTTTAATACTCATACTCATGCTACGTTTATTTGCAAACCAAGTGTTACATGGATTTTACTTCAAGTAGTAAGTAGGTCTTTTCTGGATGTCAAACCACGATTGTCCGAATTGATTCTACGTCGCGTCGATACGACAGTCGATCGGTTGAAAGTGCAGTTGATTCGATGGTTCATAAGAAAAGTAAATCGTTCGATTTCGACGTTCTGGGAGTCTTTTTCGATGGTCGGAAAAGAACCCCCAGGACTTAAAATTAGCCGCCTTTTACAAGGACAGCAAATCATTATACCTATATAATCATTATGGGAATACAACGTATTTTTTTTACAAATTTGATCTATGTTTTTATTATCAATAAAATTAACGCAGAACTGATGGCCGATAGGGCCGAAAGGTTCTCGAATGGATGGCCATGGACTGGGAAGCGCAGTGTCGGAAGACCGCTGACAAGGTGGACGGACGACATAATGAAGGTCGCAGGAAGACGCTGGATGAGGCCTATATCCAGCAGTGGACTTCTTGTGGCTGAGATGATGATGATGTTAATTAAATTATCCATTAATTATACATTGCCGATAATATCATTCATACAAACATAAGATTTCATATTAAATTATTTTAGTACAGCCAATTATTATTTAAAGGTCTCCCTTATCTAGGGAGACCTATAATTAGCTGTACTATATATATTTCATGTTTTGTATCTAAATTATCTTAATGCTGTTGGTCTTCTGAATAAATAAATAAATAAATAAAATAAATGTTTAAATATGAAATCAGGTTCGGGAAAATTTAAAGGCGGGCATTTTAACGTTATTTCTGTGACGTCCACGACCAATTATGTCTGTCGTAAAGGAAAGTTGACCGATGACTCACATCAAAAATGTGTGAATTGACGTCACAGTTTAATCTAAACAAAATGCTAGTTTCCCATGCGTTTAAAATAAAAATATTGTATGTGTCATAACTGTAATTCTTTCTATATCTATAAACATAAAAAATACTTGACATATATTTCAATCTCAATATTCCCTATTACTTTGGTTTTAGAACCTTGACTTCATATTTATATCTGGAAAATTGCGGCACCTAGATCTGGATTTTTATCAATGTTAAAACAAAATAGACGCGTTCACACTCACATCGCCACACTAAGTTCAAAGACTTGAATTACGCTATTGCCATAATGAATATAACACTACTGTCATGAAACGATTCGAAAGACAGGGAAATAAATATGTATTAAGGCAATTAAAACTATAACCATACTCAGAAAGATATTTACTCTAATGGAAAAGGCAATTGAAAACATACTAAACTTACTCGTGACGTACACTTTTGTTAGGTAAGTAACAGCAGTGCACCCTTGTTCAAAGATTGTATCAGCATAAACTTACCGAGGTCATTTCCAGTGCTTAACGATTACTATCAGCAATTCTGCAACACCTTTCACGTCATTGAGCTACAAGGCTACAACTATAAATAGTAATAGAAGTGACAATGTTTGTTGAAGCATTCACCTTCCCAATTTTTGCGCTGGTAATAGGAATTAAACCCTTATATTTGATCTTTGTCTATCTCATAAATTAGATAGATAGATAGATAGATATACTCTTTATTGAACACCTTAAATAATAAATAACACAAATAGTAAAATTTTAACAGTAAATTTTTAGAAAAGTGTAACAATAGGCGGTCTTATCGCTGAAAGCGATCTCTTCCAGACAACCTTTGGATGGATAGGAATAACGCAAAGTAATAGGACGTCGTTCATAAAAAGCTTATTCAAAACGGTGCTTACGGATCTAATATATTTATATATATATACACACATCAATTACAAATTTACATATACATAGGTACATATATACTATATTATAATAATATATATTTTATATAAACAATACACATATATACAAATAATACATTAGTCTATTTATTTTAAAGGAAAAAAAATAATAATAAAAGAAAGCAACAGAAACAGTATCAAAAACTTAGACAAATTAACGAATAGATACAATAAGATTTAAAATGAAATATAGTGTGCCTTGACTTGATTCTTAAATATATGAAGTGATAAATAGTAAATTAGAACATTTGTAACAGTATTGATCGATCTTATAGTGCAGCACATAGGGTCATATTCAGCGGAGTAGAAGTATATCGGATACTCAAGGTGTACTTACTTGAAGTTTATTCGAAAATTTCTACATATATTAGGTAATGATTGAATTCAAGACATTATAGGTGCGCGCGCGGAAAGGTAACACGAACGTTGCGATCGGTCACTTCCCAGATGATAGGCATAGCCACCTGTTTAGCAAATAAATTCAAGATATTATTTCGAAATAACATTTGTTTTATCATTGGAGCTTTTATTCGGTTCTTCTTATTCTTCTTGGATAAACTCGATCCGCAAATGTTTCCCCTAGGTATTCCCAACCGTGTTTTTATTCTAAAAGTGATAATGCACTAAAACATTATAATAATATGTTTATTATTAGTTAGCTCGAGCGTATTAGCCGTTATTATTTGTGATACCACTGATGTTGCAGTCACAGAGGTTATAGATATATAATTAACTAGCTTTTGCCCGCGGCTTCGCTCGCGTTAAGAAGTATTATTTTAAAATTGACAAAGTTTAATACAAACTTTCATCCCCTATTTTATCCCCTTGGGGGTAGAATTAATCAAAATCCTTTCTTAGCGGATGCCAACGTCATAACATCTACCTGCATGCCAAATTTCAGCCCGATCCGTCCAGTGGTTTGGGCTGTGCGTCGATAGATCACTATGTCAGTCAGTCAGTCACCTTTGAGTTATATATATTTAGATAGGTACGGAAAACGTCCTGCTACTTTGCGCTGCATACAGCACATCTAGTCTTTATTTGACGCCTGTACTGCTTTGATCAAGGCCAATTATAGAGTATCGTGTTTCAGTGCTATATATCCTATATACATAACTGTTTCACTACCAAGGTTTGAATTAATACTTAGTGTTTAAAGTCTTTAGTATCGCTAAGCTACTTTGGAAAGTTTTAGCCTTGTGTAGCAGGTTTATGATGATGGGGGTTGGCACAGAAATCCGCATGGATATGTTACCTTGGAGGGATATATGTAGCAACGATATTTTAATTATTAAGCTGTTGTATACTTGTAATATATATAGTGTTAGAAAATATAGATAACTCGTAGTTGGCAATGTTTGTGAGTGAGTTTCTAGATAATTTTTTTATGTACGATCGGCATACGTTTGACCACAATCTCAATTGATGGAAAGCGATGATGCGGCCGAAGATGTAGCATGCTTACCTAGAATGTACCTATTCACTCTTTACTTGAAGACTCCCAGATTATATTGTTCGGGGAACAAAGACGAGGGAATGAGTTCTACTCCTTCGCTGTACGGATGATAATGATAATAATAGATATTAATGATTGACTCTGAATTTTGTTTAGGAGCTCCACTTAATTAGTAAAAAATATGGTTATCATTATAAGTAAGCAGTTTTTTTTTTACAATTCAGAGAGCTACGTCACCAACTTGATGAAAATGTTTGCTTCTGGTATTGGGCTTGAGTACTCGAGTTACATATAATCTCGGTGTCCTGGGTCCCTAGGTAACCTAGGTCTTTGCTGTATATATTTTTAGTTTAGTTTTAATAAATGTAGGCAATTAGGCCGTAGTTAGGTAAATAGATAATATACTTATAAAATAGTTTCTACTTAGTTATCCTTGAGAGCCTGCGTATTCCAGGTCTAGTGTGTTTACCAGCTTCGATCACATCGTCACTTACCATCAGGTGAGATAGTGGTCAAACACTAGCCTGTCACAAATTAAAAAAAAACTTATTATTTAAATCACACTCGAGTCGACCTTAAATCGTGAGTCAAGCCGTTTCATTTATATAAGGTGCCTTCTAGGCAGGCATGTCCCACCGTAGACCGCATCGCCGCTTTCCATCAGGTAAGATGGCGGTCTAATGCTAGCTTATTGGTCATAAAAAAAACAACCTTAGGTATACAAGTTATAAGGTTTGTAACATTTAGAAAGCGTTTCTTTTGATATATCTTCTATAATATAAAAATGAATCGCAAAATGTGTTGGTAAGCGCATAACTCAACAACGCCTGGACCAATTTGGCCAAATCTTTTTTTAAAATGTTCGTTGAAGTTCAAGGATGGTTTTTACGGCGAGAAAAATTAGAATTATTGCTGGAAAAACCCTAAAAATAGCCCTTTTCTTTTTCCCATACAAATGCACCCGGGCGAAGCCGGGGCGGATCGCTAGTAATATATATATATAACTAGCCGTGCCCCGCGGCTTCGCCCGGTATTATCAATTTAAAAAGTAGCCTATGTGTTAATCCTAGGTATTAAGCTATGTACATTCCAAATTTCATCCAAATCCGTTCAGCCGTTAAAGCGTGAAGAGGGAACAAACATACTTATACACTTACACATTTACACACAAACTTTGGGATTTATAATATTAGTAGGATAGAGGGATAGCGTTTTGGTTTTTAGCTAGGGTACTGGCCTGTTGACGTCCTACACTCAGATAAAAAGCGTCATATATGCTTAAAACTGGTCGGAGTATTTTCCCACAAAAAATCACGCAATTAATAGCCTGTTAGTACCACAATATAAAAACATAAGTGAGACCAAACTGAGTACGATTCAATCCTTCGATCGCTCTACGTGATTTGACAGGCAAATTCAAAACGTGATCTTATTGAATTCTGGCAAATATTATTATGACCGCAATGGTTACAGTTGGTAGAATATGTCTATACAGCGAATTCAGCGGAAATTCGGTTTCCTGCGTTATAGGTCTATGTGTCACCCTAACTGACTGAATACGCCATGAATGTAGGGAATGGTTGTAAAGTGAGGTATGTTTTATATTTGAACGTATTTAATGCGTTTACGTTTGTATACGGATAAAGGAGTAATTTAAATACTTTTTTAGATAGATACAATTTTTTTATTGCATAAACGATATTGTATGTAAATAGGCGAACTTATTATGCTACAAAGCATTTTCTTCCAGTTAACCTTGGTGTATCGTGGTAATTTCGATATAGTAGAGCACGTGATCGGCAAAATAGATAAAGTTTTTTTATATAAATCCCAATTTAAATAAATAATTATTTAAAACTTTATTAAATAATACCAAATAATTTAGAACATATTACTACTCATATATTGAACTGCCCTTTGGCTAAGTTGGGTGTGCAGACGCTTTTTAAGCAACGGGCATCGGATTCGATTTGCGGTGGAAACACAAATTTTGTTTCTGGTTCACGGTGTGATTGTATCTGTGATGTGGATGTTTCTGGCACCCACAAAACAAGCCATCGAAATTAGTATGGGGCTGTGAGTGTTTATGTTATTACACTCATATATTTTTGCATTAGGTACTTCTTGAAAACATCCCGTGTAAATGTCGGTTACAAAAAACAAATATTAATAGCCGTCTCTAGAATCTTGAATGATCTATGTATTGTTTGTTTCAGATGAACCAGGGTTCAGCTCACCTATAACCAACGTCACAGCACCGCTCGGACGCGAGGCCATATTGGCGTGCACTGTGCACAACCTCTTCACCTATAAGGTATTTTCTACCGACTTCACAAAAAAGGAGAAGGCACTCAAGTCGACTGTATCTTTTTTTTATGTTACCTCATAACTTCTCTCCACGTGAACCGATTTTGAAATGTTTTTTGTTTGAAAGAAGTTGTTTTCCAATTGGTCCCATTTAAATTTGATCAAGATTTGATCAATACTTCTTGAAACATCGTCAATAATGCGTGTTCGTACATCGAATCTGATCAAAGTGCCGAAGATAAAGCGGTGAAGTCGGTTTTTTTAAGCTTTGCTTGCGTTTAATTATACAGTGTTCTATGTTATGCATAAATAAATGTATATGTGTACGACCAGTTGGCGCAGTGGGCAAGTGTCCGCCCTCTGCGCCGTGGGTCCTGGGTTCGATTCCCGACAGGAGCACAAATTCTTTCCCAAAGGATATTTGTGATGTGAATGTTTCCGGCACCCACGATACAAGTCTTTGAACTAAGTGTGGGGCTGTGAGTGTGGATGCGTTTGTTTTTGTTTACATACTAAAATAATATATATGATATGAAATGGCAAAAAAAGAGAAGCAAAGAAATATTAAAATGAATGCAAAAAGGACGCATAAATAACGTTAGTAATGTTATTTATACGAAACAAATCTTATTACAAAACCAGAGACATTGTTTATTCCAAAAACAGTTACTTACAAAAATACAGACCGCTAAATAAAAGAGGCAAACTGAATAAAATCGAAGAGGAATTCAACTCAAAGTCCATGTTTTCACACGAGATTACTGCAAAATAAACAAACACAGCCGAAACAATGGCAAAAAACTAGATTATAAAATGAAAAGGGTAAACAAGCATGTTTGAATTTCACTTGGCAACCCTCGCAATCTTGCTAAAGCTTTAGAAACTTTAAATGCATTCACAGCACTACCAATAAGGTTCCGCAGTGAGTGTTCGTTCAACAAAGCAAACACTATTGAATAAAGCTTAAGAACATACAAAATAGTTAAAGCCTTTAAAGTTTTGCTGCGTTTTATAAGCGCAGTGTGTTTTTATTAAAATGAGAAGAGAGTTTTCACGCGTTTGTTTTCTTCTCTTATTTTTGGCTTCGCAATCTTGTGCATTTAGCCAGTGTCAAGTTATAATACATTTCAAGTGTATTTAATACTAAAAATCCTAGTAACAAGTCACAGTAAAACTCAAGTAAAAGAGTCAAGGTCTAGTCATAGTTAAGTCATGCCCTAGTAAAGTGGTAGACTCTTTACTAGAACTTCTATTGGAGTTTTAGAGCGAAGGCGAAAATCACGTTTTTCTACTTGGTATCATTTGCCTACACTTATGCACGTTAACTTAGTATTAACGGTTAATAATCCACCATTATTACACATGAACACTCGAAGAATCATAGGTTTTGGAAAATTATGCAAAATAAGCATCGCCATTTTTTCACTTTCGCGGCAAAACTCCCCACGCGTTTGTTGTTTGACTTCTTTAACATACTCGTACATACATAGCTCGTGCTAACTAGCTTAACGATTTTGAACTCTGACCACTTGAAATACAACGCATTTACTGTATTTTGTGGTGTTATTATGTTCTATATTTAAAATTAAATTGGAACGGTAGGATCTAAGTATCTTTTAAATGAAACTTCTTATGGTTATGCTTTGAAATTCTGATCCGGCTTTTCTACCGACTTCAAAAAAAGGGGGAGGTACTTAATTCAACTGTATTTTTTTTATGTGTCATAACTTCTTTTCACGTGAACCGATTTTGAATTTTTTTTTTTGTTTGAAATATGTTGCTCTCCAATTGGTCCCATTTAAATTTGATCAAGATATGATCTGTAGTTCTTGAAATATCGTCAATAATGTGTGTTTACTACATGTAATCTGATCAAAGTTCCGAAGATAAAGCGGTGAAGTCGGTTTTTTTAGCTTTGTTTACGTTTAATTATTCTGTCACGAAAAGTGGTGGGGGTAATTGATGAATAATTACAATGTTACTAATAATACATATCTATAACGGCTAGATCGCTTATATTCTCATACTGCTTCAATAGTGAATTTACTGCCCTAAGCAGGATGAAGGCTCGTTGTCGGTTCTGCAAATTTAGCACCCGGTCGAATGAAAGTGACACTTGTTACTGGCACAGAAGACAGTCATTCCACCTGATCGTGCCCAGATTTACTAGCCCCATTAAGAGGGATTCAGTTGCTTGGAAACTCCCATCAGGTTGTTACAGGGTTTGGAATTAAACCTTCCACCCCACAGATGAAAAACTTCTTTCCTCAAGAATGTCGATCTCCGCCCAATAAATAGGTCGGGCCGAGCAAGTGCATATAATCATACCATATTAGCTAAATACCTATATTTAGTAATTGAAGTTCATACAGAGCAAACAGTTCTTTCTCTCAATTTTATCTGTATCCGCCCAATGGGTCCGGCTAAACAAGAGCAAATACCCTTGCATACCACATACCCTGTATATATACATAATTGAACAAATTAAAATACCTACATTAATTTTCAGATTTAAATTACGGCCTGAGAGAACTTGTAAAGGAAAATTGTTTTACACCAAATAACAGTTTTACCTATAGAAATAGCCTAATCTTGCCTTAATCCTACTTCAGTGGTAGCAAGTGTAAATTATTTAGTCCTAATTGACTCCATTTGAATACACTGAATTGCTCCAGGGTTATTCATAACTCAATGGCGGATTAATTTAGGCTAAGTCCTTGGCTTGTCTGCTTAATTATCTAAAGGGCGATCATATCTCCTGCTGTGTAGCTTTACACAAAATATAAAGTCATATCCTTTTAACGATCAAAGAAACTAATTGATCTGGAAAATAGTTAAAAGTAACTTACCTCCTTTAAAACCTCAAAGGCCACCCATTCTGGCGTAGAATAGAAACATAATTCTTATAACAAAATTGCGGCTTGTAAAATCAGAAGGTTTTGTAGAACATTTATGCCCCAAATATTGTTCGTTAGTTTCAAATCATTAACATAATGAGATAAGCAAGTCTTATCAGAGCAATATAACGATCAAGGCTTTGTTTACGTATACGACTGACCGTGTGGTTCTCGCATTAATATTTTTATTTCCACAGGTTGCGTGGCTGCGGGTGGACACGCAGACCATTCTGACAATCCACACGAACGTGATATCGAGGAGTCGGAGGGTCGGCGTGACCCACAGCGACCACCGGACTTGGTACCTGCATATACGGGAGCTCAGGGAGACGGACAGAGGATGGTACATGTGTCAGATCAACACAGACCCAATGAAGAGTCAGTTGGGGTACTTAGATGTTGTCGGTAAGGATGTCCCTTTGTTATTAGTCATTATTATACAGCACCTGTGCTGGTGTGGTTTGCTGCGCGTCTGCCTTTTACGCAGCGGGTATCGGGTTCGATTCCCGGTGGGAACCTAATTTTTGTCCCTAGGGATTTTTTTTGAATGCAATTGTGAGACGAGACGAGCAAGTCGCACGCCTGATGGTAAACGTCACGCTATTGTGTGTGTGATGTATGAATGTTTAAGGCACCTAACGATACAAGTCTTATAATGTATGTTAAAGTGTTTATAAAAGAGTTTATTTATTTATAAACATATATTTTTATAAGAAATCTAGCTTATGTATATAATATTGTTTAATATTGCAAGAGTTCAAAGAAGCCTAGATGTTGGTAGTTTAACTTAATATCCGGTCTATAATATAACATTATATTATTCCCAAGAAGGAAAGCTTGTCTACCCACGATATTAATAATTATAAAGTTTAAATTTAAGTAAAATAACTCAGTGGAAATAAAAACAAGACATTAACATTTATAGTTTTGTGAATGAAGAATGGTTTGCGCATTATATTAGTTGATCATGTTAAAATGTCATCTATTATGTAGGCTATCGGCATATTCCACCGAACTGCCCGTTGGCTAAGTTGGGTGAGCCTTCTATACAGGGGTATCGGGTTCGATTCCCGGCGGGAACACAAGTTTTCTCCGCAAGGAAAATTTGTGTTTCTGGTTCTGGTTGTGATTGTGTGTGTGATTCGAATGTTTCCGGCACCCACGACACAAGTCATCGAACTTAGTGTGGGGCTGTGAGTGTGAAGGCGTTTAAGTGTTTATGTTATAATTATAAAGTTTAAATTTAAGTAAAATAACTCAGTGGAAATAAAAACAAGACATTAACATTTATAGTTTTGTGAATTTTGTCCGCAAGTAGAATGCGCATTATATTAAGTTGATCATGTTAAAATGTCATCTATTATGTAGGCTATCGGCATATTCCAAATTTCGTGAAAAGGGAACAAATATAAAAAAAAACTTTCAGATTTATTGTGCGATGTGAAGAGATTTAACATTTAATATCTTAGATTTAAGGCACAGATTACTTTGCCGCCGAATTATATAAGTTCAAAACTCTGGGTTGCACTGAACTGTAATGGGCGAGTGTGACGCTTACCATCAGGCGAGTGACTTGCTCGTCTCAGCTTTCAAAAACACAAAATAAATGTGATAACGGTGCCGCAAAAACGCTGACAGACAGATAGGAGTCTTATATATTTTTTTCTCTTTTTCCATCCAAAGCTTGACTGGAAGAGATCGCTTTTAGCGATAAGTCTGCCCATTGTAATTAGATATAAAAAATTAAAAAAAAACATGTTATTTTATTTGGTGCAATAAAGTGTTTTGCTTTTTTTATAGGTAGATATGACGAAACTGTAAGATAACTATAACATTTACTATTGAACTATAAAGAAAACTGAAACTTGTTTATGAATAGAATATAGAAACGCAAGCTTCAACTCATCTTTTATTCTTGATAGAAAATATAAGTTTAAATCACACAGAAGACCTTCTAAGCACTAAAATAAATACGATGGGAGAAAACTAGCCATTTTTCCAGTTTCATAACGAATTACAGTTGCAATGTAACAACTGTGGCTTATGAGGCCGGCGCACGGCGGTGTCTATTTGATTTACTTTCTTCAAATGGAAACACTTCAGCAGTTGTGTTTGCTTTTAATATTTTATTTTACTCATGTCGAATATCTAGTTCAATTTTTACTTGTTTTCTTTCTTAAACTCTGTCACACACACAGCCCCACACCAAGTTCGATGACTTGTGTCGTGGATGCCGGAAACATTCACATCACACACAATCACAACCAGAACAAGAAACACAAACTATCCATGGGGGTGAAAACTTGTGTTCCCGCCGGGAATCGAACCCGATAGACTAGATTAGATGGCGAACGCTCACTCAACTTAGCCAACGGGCAGTTTTCTTTGAAGCAGAGTAAGTAATACACAATTTATAACAAGTTGTGTATCTGATGTGAATGCTTCCGGCACCCACAACCCAAGTCATCAAAATTAATGTGGGTTTAAAAGCGTTTACATGTATTTGTATTATATAATATGTATATATTTCTAACAAGTGACGTTTTAATAATTATTAAAGATTTTAGAGTTCAAATTAATAACGCCAACGTACGAAGTTGCTGTAAGTCTTTGATCTTGTGTAATAAAAAATCAATGCATTCGAAATTCAATGCTGTAAACGCATAAAAAAAAAATGTACAATTTTGAAATATAACACTCACAGATCCCTACCTCACACTTGATTCAAAGCATTGTATCGCATTACAAACATAGGTAATCATATCTAGAACTACTTACGAAAAGCCTTTGATGGAAAACTTAGTGTGTGTGTTTTAGAGAACAATGAATCAAAAGCTTATCGACACGTATTTATTATTAATTATCTATTCTTACATGAGGTTTTATTTTAATTATTGATGTCGTGACGAGTACCTAACGTTTTTCACTTTGTTTATTTATTCGCTTAGTTTTTACTTTGAATTTGATTGCTATCTTGCTTACCAGTACCGCCGGATATATTGGACCGAGGTACGAGCACAGACCAGACAGTGAGAGAAGGAGCTTCAGTGAGCCTCACATGTGCAGCCATTGGATCTCCACATCCCCAAATCACGTGGAGGAGGGAGCATTTGAGGCCGATTACTGTGGCTGAAGGGATACAAGGTAATTATAAAATGGATATGTTATCTTCCATCGAACTATGGTTTGTGACCACAATCTTTCTTGCTGTTTGATCTGGTCGTAGTTACTAGGAAGCACTACGATAAGAATGAGTAGCGGAACACTGTAACACGAAGAAGGTAGGTAGCCCTTAAAACATATCCAAAAATGACCTATTGAAAGAGTTGTCCAGTATTTAAAAATTACTCTGGTAGAAATCCTGCGCAAGGAGTTACTCTACGGTGTAGTTCGATAGATACAGCGTAGTTTTACAACATAGATTACCGTATAGTATATAGATTATCGTAATAGAATGAAATATAAAACAATTGAAAATAAATTTTGTGTATAGAAAAAGCTAGCTTTTTCAAGATATATAAGAGATAAGATAGAATAGAATAGAATAGAATAAAATTTCCTTTATTGTAAACTGTGAAGATAGGACTGTAGTGCTTCCTAGTAACTGTGAAGATAGGAGATAGATAGAAGATAGGAGCGCACTGCAGTTCTTTGTGGAACTTTTGTAAGAAAGTATTAGTAGCATGTAATTATACAACCTGTAACAAATAGGGGTAGTAAAACTTGCAAATGACATAATTTTTTTGACACTTTTATTCATCATAATTCAATTTTAATGGTGTTGCCGCGAATGCCGAAGTTCCTGTTAGACTCCATACATTTAGCTAGATGTGTGACTTGAGTATTACTACACCTTTCTGAAACACATTGTATAATAGCATTGTCGGCTATGTCATTACTTATCAGAGAGTGAATGGGTGGAACATTTGCCTTTATATTCGAGATAAAAAACAGTATAAAAATGAAAATGAGCGCCGTGACCTTCCGTCGTGAACTCGCCTGATGATGGGGATCGGACATCCCCTAAACCTAGGTCGCAAGAGTCGACCTTAAATCGTGAGTCAAGCCGTTTCATTTATATAAAGTATAAAAATATCTGTAGAGCCTTACTTACCAAAGCCTTACTGTCAGTCAGTGGAAATGGGTATGTTACAAACTCACTTAAAAATATAAATTATGTTCTTGAATGCTTCATAACGATTCTCAGAAGATCGACAATGTACTTTGTTAATGAGCTCCTGGTTTTCTGAGATTTATATAAATAAACGTGAAAGCAAGCTCAAATAATTTATTCGACTACACAACTCAGTTGATTAATTTTCTTGTAAGATTAGAACACATTGGTGAAGGAAGGTTCTCTATTTGCTTACTTATAGTAGTTTAACAGATCTTACTTCGCGTCAAAACGCCAGATGACTTTTTAGTGAGTTTCTGCGTGTTTTGCTGTCAAAATAACACAGATAATATTGATAGATCCAGTTTCATTTTCTACTAGCTGACCCGACAGACTTTGTCCGGTCTTAGCATATCATCGAACGCGCGAACTGTCAAATGCGCGAAGAAAAATCATCGTTAAGTTTTCTGAAATTTTCAAATTTTTTGAGCTATTTTCTTATATTTTTTTCAGTAAGAACTTTCTACAAAGTTATAGAAAACTTTAAAAAAAACATGTTTGAAATCGATAAGGTCGTTCTCAAATTATGGCGGGAGCAAGGTGAATAGGGATTCATTTTTATATACGAGTTGTACCCGGCATGCGTTGCAATGCCACGTTTAGTAAAAGTGTTTACCCCTTTCACGTTTATGGTCGCCTAGTAGGTACATAAATACCATACTACTAAAAACAAAAATGTGTGTTCATAAAAAAAAACTAAAATCGCGATTAAAAAACGCGGAATGAGAGGCTGGGAGGGTGAAAAATACTTTACGACCTATTCTCATAAATATCTATACCAAAAATAAAAATAAAATCATTAAAATTGATCGAGCCGCTTCGGAGGGGTGCGACTTCAAAAACTGTGACAGGAGATATTTATATATTAGATTTATCTATCATATTCAAAGTTTTAATTCCAGATCGTTTCACCTGAGACCATGTCCTATGGGTCTAGAACTTTGCTCACAAAAATACCTTGACTCTTCCACCCTGCCATTTAGCTATCTGAACATCTAAATGGACTTTTAAAACTGTAACAGCTACACCGGCCTAATTAATTATTATCTGTTTAGCGACATCGCTTGAGGGCCCCGTGTTAAACATCAGTCGAGTGAGCCGGCAGCATGCGGGCGCCTATCTCTGCATCGCTTCTAATGGTGTGCCGCCTACAGTCAGCAAGCGGATTATGCTCACTGTTGAATGTAAGTGTAAAGAGTGTAAAGATGTGTAAGTGTAAAGATTCATTGAGTGAAAGTATAAAAATTCATTGAGCAAAAGTATAAAGATAAATTTTGATTTATAAGATATTTATTTGTACTAATTAAAATAAAATATTTTTTTAAGGTACGCTGATATTTTATATAAACAAACGTAGATTCGTTCCCTACTCCTAGCAGCGTAATTAGCTGAAAGGTGTCTTGAGTCAAATTAAACCCGAAGCGTTTTGCTTTCACATTAATTGTACGAATCGCAAGAAATGGAATTCCTTACCTGAGTCTGTGTTTTTCTGCTAAATACTATATGATCATCTGTAAGTCGCGAGTGTATAGGCATCTTCTAGGCAAACGTGCTCCATCGTTGACCGCATCTTCGCTTACTATCAGGGAAGATAGTGGTCAAACGTTTAAATATCTTAAATAAAAATAAAATTGTTTAACGTCATTCTAAATCCAATATGGCAGAACACTCAAAGTGGTGGACAAGTTATTTTTAATGCAATCCTACAATGTGGGAATCAAATTAAAGGCCTTGCTTAGAGTAACTCGAAAAATAAAGTGACGTCACTTTAAGTCCAATATGGCGGACTTTTAAAAGCTTGTTTTTAAAATAGTACCTGTTACCAGAACTAGAAATGCAAAGTTCCTTTGGGGTAACACTTTTGTTCCCGCCGGGTTTCGAACCCAACGACCCTGCTTAGAAAGTGGCGCACCCAACTAAGCCTACGGGCAGTTCAAATGTCTCAAATATTTATGTTTTATTATTATATGTGTTAGATTACACGCTTGAATCCAACTGTATAATCTGTTGGAATGTGCCGCAATGTCGCAAACTGTAGCGTAAATGCCATAAGTAGAAATAATTGGTAAACAGCCCATAATCCTCCATGGCGCGTGTTAGTGCTGTGTAAACTAGCTTATTATTTACGTTAAAGTATTTGTGGTCATATAATTATAGTTTTAGTACTGTAACATTAAAGCTTATAAACGGTTGGTAAATATCATAAACCAGAGAAACGTGCCGTTATCTAAATAATATGTTTGCTGATACTACATACAATTTAACTTAATAATATGAAAGTTTAATAAAAAAAAAACTAAACAATAATGTATGTATATATATATAAAGGTACTACTCTATAAAACCCTTCTATAACTTCTACCTCATGTTGCATGTGCCCGACAGGGTCCATAATGATCTCAGTATATAACTAGGTACGTTATGTACAATTAAGAACCCGTGTCCATTATGGAAGCAATAAAAAATTGTGTATTGAGTACTTGGACATCTGACATCAACACTAGGTATATAGATTTATATATACCTTGGGTATCAGAGAACTTTTAGGAAATAGGAAGAATCATATGTAAAATTATTAGTATAAATAGATAAACTAAGTCTAAGTATGATAGTATGTAGTTAAACAGACATAAGGAAACTAACTACATTTCATTAAAAGATAGAATTTACTATCGCTAGTAAGTGGTAAACATATAAAGAAATTTAATACGTCAGTATTGTATCGTCTTGACTTTGATAATAACTTAATCTACGATGTATATAAATAAGTTGATTGAAATATTCGTAAGTATTATACATATTAAGGATTAAAACGATTTCACTCAAGATTGTTTTCTCGAATTGTTACGAGACTAGTTTCGGAACAGTCGGTGCTCCTTCATCAGTCGAGTGCGCGTAGATCGGCGTGTGAATTCTAGAAAACAACCATGAGTGAAATCGTATAAATTCTTAATATATAAAATAGGTTATAGGTTTATCCTTGAGAGCCTGCGTATTCCAGGTCTAGTGTGTTTACCAGCTTCGATCACATCGTCACTTACCATCAGGTGAGATAGTGGTCAAACAATAGCCTGTCACAAATAAAAAAAAAAAAAAAAGTTTACATTTTCGAAATATGTATACTAGATACAAAGAACAACCCTACTAAGCTTTTTACCATACAACAGAAAGATCACTGGATCAAAAGAAACGGAAAGCGTTATAAAAGCTTCTTAGAAAACATACGAGATTATTGTATTCTTTCGTAGTGTTTATAGCTTAGAAAATGTTTCCCTATTGACGCATATTTTATAGAATTTTGTATAGCATTGTATGTAAAGCTTTTTCCTAAGAACTGAAATTGATAAAAAAGAAAAAATAAAGCACAGAGTTAGCTTTTGATCCTGTCTAATGTGCGTGTTGATTTTAGAAAAAAAAAAGGAATATTTTATGTAAAAATAATACAGTTTCCAATCATAATTACATACTATGTACTTAACAAGTCAATTTAATAAAAATTAAAAAATAGACTGCGAATAAATAGTACTATATTGCACCAAAAAATTTGCCATTTTGTTTATTTTTTCAAACACTTAATTAAAGCCACTTGGATTTTTACAGACATATATATAACGAGATCATAACTGTGTTAATCTATCCAGCCGTTTAGAAGATATGAGGTAATAAAGTAATTAATATATATACATCTACATTCATATAAGATACGCGAAAAACACTTGTACCCTTCCTTTGCAGTCGGGTAAAAACTTCCTACGGATTTTTCTCACCCAGTTTTTGAAATGACAGGTTTATGTCAGCTTTTCTGATCGCCACTAACCCATCCCCATCTGCGCTACCCATTCACAATTCAATAAAGTGTTTTTTGTTACCAGTTCCTCCAGTTATTAACATAAGGAACCAGCTGGTGGGTGCAGCACTTGGATCAGATCTGGTACTGGAATGCGAGACTGAAGCGTACCCTAAGCCAGTCAGCTACTGGAGCAGAGAGAGTGGGGAGATTGTTCCTGTTGGTAAGAACAAGAAGCTGATCAACTTTATTAAAAAAAATGTACATACTATTATATAAAATTAAACTAAAAGCTAAATTAAAACAAACAAATAAATACTTGTCTATCGACCAAAAAATAAACCAAAAGTAATTATAACTGGATATAAATATCTACAAAAAATATAAATATGCTATAAATAAATGCTGTTCAGCTGGTTATCTAGATAATAATAAGGACTCTAATTTTAGTGCTGTATTGGGCTGATGCTGGTCTAACAGGGATTGCATCATATCCTAAAATAGATTGACAGGCTAAAACGAGTAGGTATAGAGATAATTCCTGTGGGTACTGGCGTTATGAAATCAAAATAAATATATTTGTTTGACACTATGAACAAGATAAACTAACATAAAATAAACAACAAAAAAAGCTTACAAAGCAACATAAAAAGGTAATTAAACATAACAAAAAAAAGTGCCAAAAGGGTCGTGACTCAGCATTTTTGCCAAGTGTAACACTAGCCGCTGATTTTCAGTCACAACTCAGAGGTGGCGGATCTAAAACAGTAAATATATATTTATGTATGATATCATATATCATTATAAATATATAAAAAAAAGCTTAAATAATATAACATATTATATAATATACGTTAGCAGTTTTACTCTAAAATATAAATATTGGGTAGTACTGGGATAAAACCTGGATCTGTTCGTCGCTTTTATAAGTAGTATTTACATAATAATGAGGATAGCTAGCTATAGGAAAGTAAAACATGGTAACACATTGGGCAGATTATGCTTAAAAATAAGATTAATCTTTCCATCAAGTAGAATCGTGGCCAAATGCTTGCCTATCCTAATGATAGTGCCACAGGTAAGATATGCAATAAAAATGATTTCTATTTCTTTATATCGATAACAAGTTGGTATGATCGGTTTGTATAATTTACATATAAATAGATTTATACATAATTAATGTTAAGTTATGATAATGTGTTGTATCATATTGTCATTTAGATATAAATTGCATGTTTTTTTTGACATGACAAATAATAATTCAAAAAGTCAAATAATAATTTTACTTTATTCCTTGAATAATATAAATTAACTATGATTTTTTTATATGTTTGCAAAATATAGTTGAAATATATATTTTTAATTTGGTATTAATAATCTGAATCAATAAATTCGCCCGTGGGGACCGGGAGCTCATTCTATTTTCAAAAATCTATCAGAACGCCTGGTTGAGGCGACGCGTGATCAAAATGCTGGTACTTATTTGTCTCAAAGTAATTCAGAGTGGCAATGCCGCCAGCATAATAGGAACGCTACCCACTGGTAGTGGGCTTGAGCACTTAAGTTACATATAAGCTCGATGTCTTGTAGGTTACTTAGGTCTTTGCTGTATATAGTTTTAGTTTATTTTTAGGAAATATAGGCAATTGGCCCGTAGTTAGACCAAGTTGCTTTAAATACCAAAAAATAAAAATTGAATTGAATATAGAAAAGAAACCTTGCCAATAAATGTAGCTTTTCTAACATCTCAAATTTTGTCATAACAATAACAGAACCGAACACAAAACTATTGTTGTTGTTGAGTTTGAGCAACTTTTACAGTTTAGCCGCCGACAACATGTTTTCAAGGGTTTTATGGCTTGTGTTGTGAGTAATTGCTCCATAAATTGTTTTGTTTAATGCCCTAGCCACCAAAATTAATTGTCTGTCAAACTGTCTTAGTTAAATCCAAGGTTTAGGTAGATCTTTAACAGACAGAACAGTTGATTATTGATTAAATAATTAACTTAATTGGTTATCTCCAGGTGTATTCATTTCAAACGGCTGTGTGTGACTTGTTAAGGTACAATGTCTCTGCAGTCCTTTGTTTCTTGAGGCAATAGAGGACTTATGCATAGTGTTTAGAGAACCGATGGACCTATTGTAATGATGTTTATCCTAGCCTGTTGTCTGGAGGTGTACCTTTTGAAAATGTAGTTAACATTCTATTGAGCAATTTGAAAAGATTCTGTGCAAGTTTACTCATATCATGCTTGAATCTTACTTTCTTTTTTGAAGTGAAAACTTCTTTAGCGGCGTTGTGCACTTTTTTTGGGTAAAAAATGTTAAACTCGCGTCAGGACACATGACCTGATCGAAAATTCGTAAGACGGAAATTCATAAGACGGAGGGAGAGTAGACCGCCGGCGCGGCGTAGGAGAGGAAGTAATATCCCCCTCTCTATTATCGCGCGTCGAAAATGTCGAACGAACTGCCCGTTGGTTATATCGGGTTCGATTCCCGGCGGGAACACAAGTTGTTTCCCCAAGAAAAGTTTGTGTTTCTGGCTCTGGTTGTGATTGTGTGTGTGATGTGAATGTTTCCGGCACCCACGACACAAGTCATTGAACTGAGGCTTCCGTCTACTGGGACCGCAATTAACTAGGACCGCGGTCCCAGTCGCCGAACCCGTAATTTTTAACTGGGACCACTCATAGATAAATTAAATAAAACTGTTATTCAAACCAAAGTCAGTACAGTCAAACGAAAAAATATCTTAATTATTTATAAAATTATCATTGACTCGTTCTATAGACATGATTTTATCCTATGCGCGTAGTAATAGATTAATCTAGCCTGTTTTTACATAATTCGCACGTGCAGTGTGGGGCAGTGAGTGTTAAAGCTTTATGTTAAAATAAAAAAAATATGCCTGCTCCTACTGTTTACAACGTTAATGTTCAAGTTTTCACTCCTGCGGCGCTCCCGGAGTGAAACCCGTTGTTTTTTTTTTCTATGCTAGATAGGCTATATTATAAATGCAAAAGTTTGTCTGTGTATGTGAATTTGTTACTACGTTTCTCCGTAACAAATAAACGATTTTGATGAAATTTAAAATGTAGATAATTTAGGTTCCGGAATAAAACTTAGCCTAGTTTTCAGGGTTCCGTAGCCAAAGGGTAAAACATAACCCTATTACTAAGACTCTGCTGTCCGTCCGTCTGTCACCAAGCTGTATCTCATGAACCGTGACAGACAGTTGAAATTTTCACAGATGATGTGTTTCTGTTGCCGCTATAACACTAAAAGACAGAATAAAATAAATAATTAAGGGGGTCCCATACAACAAACGTGATTTTTTTGCTCTATATTCATAACGGCAACAGGTAGACGCATGAAATATTCACAGAATATTTTGATATATGTTCACTTTCATATATTCATAATTTGTAGTAGGGGTGATATGGCCTGCACTGACGTCCAGTTTGGGGTGTATTGTGCAATATATATTCACTTTAAAAATAAATAATTGAATTTAAATATAAAAAATATTTTCCCATACAACAGACATGATTTTTTTTAGAGATGAAACGGATAGTAGTTTGGCCGGATACCGGATACCGGATATTCGGCAAGCTACTAGGCCGGAGCGCCGGATATCCGGCTGCCGGATATTCGGCCCTTTAATGGGTTGACGCGATCAGTTGGATTTGAATATTGGCGCGGTGAACGAGATCGGAAATATTCAGGCGCATTCGGATCGCACGTAAGCGGAGATCGGGTCGACTCGCGCGTGTCAGTTTGTATATCTGAGGCAATTTCCGCATATTTCTGCATTAAAAAAGTATTTAGACAAAAACGAGACTGCACAAAGAACACCAGACTTAGCTCGTATGAGAGCTTCTTTGAAAGCTGAATTGGAAAGTCGTTTTAAATCCTTAGGAGATAATCCAAACTACCTTATTGCTACCTTTTTAGACCCAAGGTTCAAGTCAGACTATTTAGGAGTTCTTGAAACTGAAAAAGCCCGACAGAAAATCATGATAGAGTATATAAAAAACTCTTACGAGGAATCTTCTTCTGACAGTGAAAGATCATCGCCGTCTTCAACAACTGCTAAATGAATGAAAGAAGATGAAACTGGATCCAAGTTCACATGTGAAGCTCATGACACTTTTTGGAACTGTTTCAATGAAGTGGCAAAGGATAATAGTAGTGATTGTCGCGATCAAGAAAAACAAAATCCAATTGCTAACGAGATCGACTTTTTTTTTAAAGACATATCGAATCGATCGCAATCGCGACCCATACATTTGGTGGTCAGTTAATCTAAATCAGTACCCGCAGTTGTCAAGGTTTGCTAGAATTTATCTTTCAGCACCTGGCAGTAGAGTTTACAGCGAAAGGCTATTTTTAGAAGCTGGTCTGGTATACGAAGCCAAGCGTAGTCGCCTCTTACCAACAAACCATGTGTCCATAACCTATTGGAGTATGATTTGCCTTGTGTAAAAAAATGAGATTTTTAAAAAATTTACTATCCGGTATCCGGCCGGATACTGAATTACTATCCGGTATCCGGCCGGATAGTGGAAACAAGGCCGGATAGGCCGGATAGTTACCGGATATCCGTTTCATCTCTAATTTTTTTGCCGTTTTTATAGATAATGGTACGGAACCCTTCGTGCGCGAGTCCGACTCGCACTTGTTAACTTAATTACCGCTAGCGAAGCCGCGGGGCACGGCTAGTTTACTTATAAACTTCACGTTTATTATTTTTTACTATATAGTTATAATTCCTTTGCTTTAACATATAATTTTATACACCCCGTTTTAACTTAAAAGCAAAAAAACATAATTTAACAACAATATAGTTGTTAAATTATTGTAAAAATAACGTTGATAGGAAAGTGAGTCAAAGCTTCGTTTAACAATAAGCCTGAAATTGTTTCATTGAAAATGTCTTGAATTATTCCATTAGTTCTGACTATTGGCCTTTTATCGATACCAACCCTGAGGGAGTTCGTGGAATTATGCCGCCATTTTTGAAGTCCATTTGGTGTAATTGCCTCGGGAAAATTGTGCAGTTGCCTTGTCCGTCAGCTTTTTATTTGCATCACAATTCAAGTCGAATATTTTTACATAATTCAAGTACGTTTTACCGGTATTTTGGAATTCACATACCTACTTTCTGAAGCATTTGGTAGAAATTTTGTGAGTTGAAGTCGTATTATTTGGTTTAACATTGTCTGCATGAATATTATTGAGATTTTTTTACCTCTTTAATGGAAGATGTCAGATTCCCAAAATAGTTTCCTTGTCCTTATATTTCATATTTATATTTTTTATATTTTTAACACAATAATACAACAATTATTTTTTCATATTAATTTTATTTATATATATATATATATATATATATATATTATATATATACCAAAAAAATAATCACTATGTTCTAATGACAATTATTATGGAAATATTTTTAAATGACCAGTGTTAAAGTACTATAGTAATATAAACTCAAACTCAAATATGTTTATTGCATATCACATAACACTTAGATTAGATAAAGTACCATTAATGGTACTATCCGATGGTACTAGTGATATAAAGATTTAAAGTAGTGTCACTATTACCTACTATTAATGGTACTATCCGACGGTACTAATGATATAAAAGTTTAAAGTAGTGTCACTAGTACCATTCATAGTATTATCCAATGGTATTAGTGATATAAAGGTTTCAAGTAGTGTCACAAGCACCATTTGGTACTATCCGATAATACTAATGATATTAACGTTTAAAGTAGTGTTACTAGTACCTTTAATGGTAAATATCTGTTTTGAATTAATGAATTAATTTGAATTTGAATGGTTCTATCCGATGGTACTAATAATATAAAGATTTGAAGTAGTGTCACTAGTATCATCAATAGTACTATCCGATGGTACTAGTGATATAAAGATTTAAAGTAGTGTCACTAGTATCATTAACGGTAGGTACTATCCGATGGTACTAGTGATATAACGATTTAAAGTAGTGTCACTAGTACCATTAACGGTAGGTACTATCCAATGGTACTAGTGATATAAAGATTTAAAGTAGTGTCACTAGTATCATTAACGGTAGGTACTATCCGATGGTACTAGTGATATAACGATTTAAAGTAGTGTCACTAGTACCATTAACGGTAGGTACTATCCGATGGTACTAGTGATATAAAGATTTAAAGTAGTGTCACTAGTACCATTAACGGTAGGTACTATTCGATGGTACTAGTGATATAACAATTTAAAGTAGTGTCACTAGTACCATTAACGGTAGGTACTATCCGATGGTACTAGTGATATAAAGATTTAAAGTAGTGTCACTAGTACCATTAACGGTAGGTACTATCCGATGGTACTAGTGATATAAAGATTTAAAGTAGTGTCACTAGTACCATTAACGGTAGGTACTATTCGATGGTACTAGTGATATAACGATTTAAAGTAGTGTCACTAGTACCATTAACGGTAGGTACTATCTACTAGTGATATAAAGATTTAAAGTAGTGTCACTAGTACCATTAACGGTAGGTACTATTCGATGGTACTAGTGATATAACGATTTAAAGTAGTGTCACTAGTACCATTAACGGTAGGTACTATCCGATGGTACTAGTGATATAAAGATTTAAAGAAGTGTCACTAGTACCATTAACGGTAGGTACTATCCGATGGTACTAGTGATATAACGATTTAAAGTAGTGTCACTAGTACCATTAACGGTAGGTACTATTCGATGGTACTAGTGATATAACGATTTAAAGTAGTGTCACTAGTACCATTAACGGTAGGTACTATCCGATGGTACTAGTGATATAAAGATTTAAAGTAGTGTCACTAGTACCATTAACGGTAGGTACTATCCGATGGTACTAGTGATATAAAGTCGAAATTAGCATTTAAAGTAGATGTCAAAAATTGGATACTGGCAAATTGACCAATTAAAACCGACTTACTCGATCGCATATTAAATTTAATGAGCTCATTTTGAGTTTAAAATGTGTGTACGAGAATGTTCCTGCGAACTTCTCTTCTGAATTATTAACGAAATATGATGCCGCTCTCAAATAAAATACGTTTCTACAGGAGGAAGTCTCGAGCCACAGAAGATCGATGGCTCCTATAGATCAGTGCTCCGGTTGGCTGTCAGAAGGGTCACTAGTTCCGATTACGGCACCTACAAATGTGTGTCCAAAAACTCCCTGGGAGATACCGAGGGCACCATAAAGTTGTACCGTAAGTAATGTGATGTGATGTTCTTTTAGATGGTGACGTATTATTCAAGTATCATGTTTCTACGAAGTAGATCTTCATCAACAGCAATTTGATTTATATGTAACTTGATTACATTTTGTTTTCCTTGATGCTCTTTCATGTTTTTTATTTGTTTAGTACTTCTTTACTAAAACGCTGCATAATTATCACACTAATAATAAGAAATTTGATTAGAATGTAGCTGACTCCCTGGATTAACACATAGGCTACTTTTTATACCTTCTCGTGGGTCCGGGGCTTACACAGGTAGAACCTCGTGGCGCAGCTAGTTGTTATAAAATTGATATAACAATAAATATTTGTATTTGAGGCTAAGTACATCATAGTTGTCAAACGGTATGCTATCAAAGAAAAAAGGAAATATATAAAAAATTGGTCTATTTAATTAAGACATTTTTAATATAAACAGAAAACTGATCTATATACTATTTTGATGCCTTTGATGAATTGGTTTGCTCCTGTTACCTTTTTTATGCTTGATAGCAAAACACCACTCTTGATGTCGTCTGATGGAAAGTAGCGATCTAATACCAATGACACTTAGCACAGGCTTCATGCACTTGTATTGTGAAATCGTATGTTATAACATATTACCTCAATATTTCGTTTGGACGGAATTTTTATTAAAGCCTGATAAAAAAATTCTTCAATTTGAAGAAGCCTATCTCTACCGAGTAAAAATCATATATATTAAACTCTTTTTTTTTGGAGTGGGATAAAATTATATAAATGGCTAGTACTGTATAAAAAGAACAGTAGGGTGAAAATTAAAGTATTCTCAGTCGTGATCAACATTCGGTTGTATTAAGTAATACGCGTTTGCCCGCGACTCCACTCGCACATAATTATTTATCAGTAGCCTTAGTTCTTACTTCAGGTCCGCTATTTTGAGAAAGCTGAATGGCAAAAAAAAATCTTAATGATTCACATTTCTTTCATGATAATGATGAATTATATGAAAAATGTTATCATACTTTCCGGCTAATAAAGCATTTCTTTACGCAAAAAATCCCGTTGGAACGTTGTCCCGTTTCTATGTGAAGCTTACAAACAAATGAATATACCTACAAGAAGACTTCTGTTTTATTTAATAATAGAGAGAACCAGACAATGAACTTTACGTAACGTTTAAATAAGTTTCGTCAACTTTTATGCAAATTAACGTAACCGATTCAACTTCAATATTTATGGTTATTATATTCCGTTAAAATATCTTTGTAACAATTTTCGTTTCCTTTGTTATTTCGCTACCAGCTAGTATTGTTTGTTGACTTTAACCGTAGAGTTTATAAACTACCAAAAACCAACTGGATTTTGTGGGAGCTAGCAGCCTCACGTTTCATACGTTACATTACGAGTATGTTCCCATTCGTAATAAAATAAGGGTTTATGACTTGTTCATTGTCGTATAAAACATCAGCTTCCACCAGAATGTCAGTTATTAGGGGTTATAACTCGGAACATTTCTGGTAGCCGAGTTGTGGGCGACTCTTGCTGTGTTGACATACGCCTGTGCGGTTATTTCCATACGGTCATTACTTTTAGACGTTTTAGTCTAAGAAGACTAAAAGGTCTTAAAGTATTGCTATCCTAAAGATTACGCGGTACATTTAAGTTTGAATTGAAGTTAATTATTTCATGGAATTTGTTCTTAGCATTAGCCTTTCTCGGTAGAACTAAAGTGGTAGGAAAGGAAAAATTACGGCATGAGGCGGAGATTGAACACGCGTGCATAGGATCTCATGCCCTATTGCTTCAACCGCTGGTCTACTCAACATAGTCATAATTATAATATTTACTATAACTTTTCCTTTCTAAATTTACAAATATTTCCATGATTTTCATTATTAAAGTTCTGTAAATTTTGAAAGTTTCTAAGAGAGAGTTCTTAAGGTACAATCCTAATATCTAGCACAGAATTAAACAATGCCTCTCGCCTACGTGATCCAAGGCACGGCATGAATTAGTAGAATTCTGTATCTATAATTCAATGAAAAACGACTTAACAAGTTTCTTATTCGAGACCGTACCTACGAGGCTCATACATTTTAAAACAAAATTACGCTTTATTTCACAGCCATGCCACTTCCAGCGTTGGAAAATAGAAATGGTGAGATTTTATATTCGCAATATGTTGTAATTATTAGGCTTTCACGTCATTAAAATTAATTCTTTTTCAGTGGTTCAAAGGCTGAACATCATTGCCGAGAAGTCCTCTGAAAGTACTCCCTTTGGTACCCAGGGTAAGTGACATTTCCAGCGATTTTAATTTCCCTTTAATGTGGAGTACTTAAATAATATTAACATATTGTTGAGTATAGTCCTTTATTTGTACAGTATTGTTAGCATCGATCTACAAACAAAGGGACCTCTGGTCGAACTCAATATTCACGAAATGAGTGTAGGTACCGATTAAAACCATTGTAAACGTGGATACATTTAAAAGATTAGAAACAAACTAAAACAATATAGTTTATGTTTAATCTTCATTAATATATAGCTAACTTTTGCTTGCAGCATTATTAAAATATTTTTACCTGACGAAATTTTTAGCGAGGCGGGATTGTCGCTTATATTTTGTTGCCTACATATACAACAAAACGAATATAAGTGTGTCCTTGGACACTTTTAAGCTCGGACCCGAAATCCACGTGGCAGATCGATTATGGTTAATAAAATAATAAATATTTAATAATAATATTCTATTCTTATGAAAATTATTGGACGTAATTAAATATACAAACAACGGAAGCGACGATGCGGTCGAAGATGAAGCACGATTACTCAATTAAGACCTATTGGCTTTTCTTCTGAGCTTCTATTATTAAATATTAATTTCATGATCCTTGCTGTTGTGCAACATGATACTGTGTAAGTATAATAATACTATCCCTAGCAGCACGATGACTTTGGTAGGATGTACATTAGGAACAATCTTGAATATTCCCCTTTAATATAATGATAATGATGAAAAAAGTCTTTTTTGTTTATTTAAGGTAAATACTGTTTCATCACGTGACGTATAAAGTATGTCACGCATGTCGATTTGTTTTTAATATTTCTAGAAATCAGTATTGTGATTACACCATATCTAACAGAAATACACTAAGAATTATAACTTAAACTGAGACATTCGCGTTTATATTGACGTACTCGTATTTATCAGTATTCTAATTTGAAGAGACAATTAATATTAACACTTATTATTTTTACCACTTAAAATAATCAAATCAACAAATATTTTACTCAACGATCAACTTCTGTACTGTACGCTAAAAGTTAACACACATTACACAATATCATCTATAGGTTTAAGAAAAGTCTGATTATGTATTGCTGAGATAAAACGGGATAGGTTATCTCTAAACTATTTACACTCACATTTACCACATACAAAAAGCAAAGAATAGAATAACGGCACTGCAGTAAAAATAATAAGACTATCAGTTGATATAATTAGCCTTTAGCTTTTATTTAACTTGCAATGACAATTCTGTATATACGTCCGGGCAGAATTTTGCAACTCAATTTTGAAGCAGATATCTTCAACAGATTAAGCTGAAATTTTGTATTCACGTTTAGTTTGGATGACAATGCATGGTTAGCTGTGTGACGTCATTCTTAATCCAACATGGCGGAACACACAAATGGCGGACAAGTAATTTTTAATGAAAATATATTAATAATTTTTTATTTATTTTTTAGTAATTTTTAATGCACTCCTACATAGGGTATCAAATGAAAGGGCTTGCTGAGAATAACTCGAAAAATAAAGTGACGTTACTTTAAATCCAATTTGGCGGACTTCTAAAAGCTTGTCTTTAAAAAAGTTTTTTAACAAGTAACTTATTAAAATTTATATTATGCTTTTGCAGAACTCCCACGGTAGATCTCTTACTGTTTTGCAGATCTTTCTATATTTAGCCTATATATGGCCTTAGTTCGACCGTTGCAGTCCTAGTACAAATAAATTTCAAATAACAGTAAATAAAATCCGAATGCGTGTCACATAGCTCTGCGTGATTTGCCACATTTCATTTGGTAGAATTTTTCATTTATCGTTCACGTTTGATGGAATTTAATAACTGAGTCTGGCCCGAACCCTGTAGTTTAGAATTTAAATATCTTGATTGAACCGATAGACATTGCTTGATTGTTCGATCACAGAAACTATTGATTGACTTTCAAACTACTAGGTTGAAATAATGCTCATAGATTTCTATCGATTTCGCATTTGTTAAACTATTTGGGGCCATCCAAATAATTTAACTTTGTTTCTAATATACTGCGAATCGCAGTGAATATTACGTGTCTAATATATATATCTAAGTAAATCTCTTAATCTATTATTATTATATTAAAAGGTATTAAGTAAGTTTGTGTACCCAACTTTAAAAAAATATTCGCGTATGTCATAATTGGTAAATATTGGGAGCCAATTTGATATATTTATTAGGTTAAAGTCGTAACGAGTTAAATTGGATAAATTGATGTTCCATTGTTTTTAAGAATTCTAACATTATAACTGATTTATTATATTTTTTGATTAGCATTGTTTCCATTTTCCTGTCTTACCTAATTAGTCAAAATGTTTCAGATTTCAGGTTACAAGACTTCAACAAGGCAAGTACCAGGACT
The DNA here is from genome assembly GCA_948107665.1 of Lomographa bimaculata. NCBI lineage: Eukaryota > Metazoa > Arthropoda > Insecta > Lepidoptera > Geometridae > Lomographa > Lomographa bimaculata. The sequence goes on from OX403592.1 coordinate 8,786,882, forward strand.
CGGCATTGTTACAGTTTTTGGTTCTCATTTCTGATATTGTTAAAAATAGTAGCATCGGCAGATAATGGTTTTCTTTAATCATAGAACATTTTTATAGAACAGCTTTAGGTATAAAAAGGTAGCAGATCCTAAGAAGAGAATTTTCTTAATTGTTAATTATGTGTATTAAATCATAAAGGATAAGCCATTTCAATTATTATTATGTATTATCGTATTATCCGCTAATGAGTTAAAAAACGAAAATAGATATACTTGTAAACTTTCCTAACAGCCATTAAAAAAAATAGCTTATGGTAGTAATTTTATTAGCATTAATTTAGATGTATTAAGAAAATATTACTATTATACTGCTGTTGTTATTACAAAAAAAAAATGTAAAACATGTAATTTAATCATCGTAGCTAATTATAAATATGATTTCCTACAAAGAGGCGACATATCTTGTAGAATTAAATTTAGATAAAAAAATGTTAAATGTACATAAGTATTTACGTCAAGTATTCATAAATATAGACTGAGTTTCAATAAAAATAAGCTTGTATATAGGTATTTTTAATTATAATAAGGAATTATAAAGATACAGAGATTTGGGCTTGGTAAGATGATGTTAATATTAGTCGTAGATAATGCTTTAATAAATATTTAATCATATATCTATGTAATTGGAATTTATTTATGGCCAGTCTATTAGAATGAACAACCTCTCCTGTAAAGCCTCTACTGCTACCCTGGGGCTCTGGCCAAGTTATAAAGGAATCGTTCTCCCACCAGATAAGCAATTTTAAACCGTAACGTTAAGTATACTCAGGTTATATTGGCTAGCCAATAGTTAAAACGATTATCTAGTCTATTTTATACAAGCTATCCAATTTTAAACCTTAAATTAAAATTATTAAAGTCTTTTGGCTAGCCGATGGCTGAAACGTTCGTGTACTTAAAATATGACGGCGAGCGCTCCGCACTCATCCTGAAGAAGGCTTCCAAATGAAGCCGAAACAATGCCGATCTAGACATCGACAACGCGTAAATAACGCTAAATCCCGTTTTATTTTTAATTGAATAGTTCAAATGTGCGTGAGATTTAATCAAAATATGATGATGGCCATAATTATATTAATTTCTCATCATTGTCGTAATGTTGCCGTACAATAATAAATTATTTATAGGTTCGTTAAAAAAAAACGATGTTATGTATCGAGTTTATTTTTGTCATCAGAACAAAAAAAACTGTATAACTGTTTGCGAAATTTTACGAGAGGCAGCTTCTAGTTACGAAACAAAGAAAAACACTCTTTCTTAAAAACTGGTTCCATATTAGGATATTTTTTCAAAGATGGAAACAGAATAAAAACTCAGTTGCTTCAGCAGCTAAAAGGGGAAATTACGAGAAAGACAACTAAAGAATATAAAAATGAATTATATTAGATCAATCTATGTGTATTACAGAATCACACAGTTACCGAGAATTTGAGCTTGAATGATTGGAACGCAGATTTTTTTAGATTTCTGGATAATCAACTATTGCACATTCAGTGTCAAAGTTATTGGATGTGTATATATATAACGAGCCGTGGCTTCGCCCGCGTTCATTAAAAAAGTAGCCAGCTGGTGGATGCAGCACTTGGATCAGATCTAGTACTGGAATGCGAGACTGAAGCGTACCCCAAGCCAGTCAGCTACTGGAGCAGAGAGAGTGGGTTGATTGTTCCTGTTGGTAAGAACAAGAAGCTGATCAAATTTATTTACAAAAATAAACATACATACTATTATATTAAACTAGGTGGGCCCTGCGGTTTCGTCCGCGTTAATTCAGTTAAACACTAGTCTATGTATTAATCCGGAACCTAAATTATCCCCATTACAAATTTCATTAAAATCGGTGTATTTGTTACGGAGATACGTGGTGACAAACATTCACACACATACGAAAACTTTCGCATTTATAATATAAGTAGGAGGATATTAACATAGATTTTTTAAATAATTATGTGAAATAATTGCGTATAATTTTGCGCCATGCGTCGTTCTGTGAATCTTATTCAGACAACATCCGCCATCGATATTTTTTTCTTAGAAAAAATACAATTATTATAGGTGAATAAACCCTAATTATAAATTGTTTGAAATAAATTTTTAGCCGCCATAGAATAAATTAGTAATAATAATAATGTATTGAAATGAAGATCATTCCTTTATAGTTAATGGTATCTTTGGCCCCCAAACTAAGTCAGCCTATGTCTTGGAAACTTTTACCCTTATTATAATTTATGTTTTTTTACATATATTTTTTTTAAGAATCTTGTTTCCACGCTTTTTATGTGAGTACAAGTTTGTGAGTAGTTTATATTCGGTTCTAAATGTGTTGCTTATGAGATTCAGACCAAAGAAAGGAATCAAAATTGACAGCTAAATGGCCAAATAATACTTAACCTTGTAAGTTCCTGTAACAATGTAATAAAATATATCGGAAGTACGAATGAAATCATACAAACTTCTAACTAGCACTCCTAAAAATAAAAACTGTTTGCTTCAAATTGTCCTGTTGTTAGTAACATCTTTTTTCTCTGTTGAAGGAGAGGATATTGATCGATTAACACAAACACTAAACATAACACAGGCCTAGTTTATCGTCCCATCCCTATTGTCAATGTCAAAATGTTTTCTCTCTCTCTCTTGCGTCTACTATGTTCATGAGCGCACATGTCTGTAAAATCATTAATGAATTACAAATAAATTTAGTTTACATCGTGCCTTGCTTTTATTATGACCAGAAAATAACATAAACATAAAGGCTTTCACACTCACAGCCCCACACTAAGACTCGATGACTTGTGTCGTGGGTGCCGGAAACATTCACATCACACACACAATCACAACCAGAACCAGAAACAGACATTTTCCTTGGGGAGAAGTTTTGTGTTCCCGCCGGGATTCGAGCCCGATACCTCCCTGCTGAGAAGGAGAACGCTCACCCGACTAAGCCAACCAGGAGGTAAAATTAATTAATTACTAACATTTTGAAAGGTAAAATCACATTAAGCTTTTTGTTCCATTAAAGCATATGACTATATTTTAGTGCTTATAAACATGTTTTAGTGCTTTTTATAAATAACATATAATATGAATATGTAAGTAAATACGAACACGAAAATTTAAGAAAAAAACCCTTTTGTTGTGACTTTCTGTCGCCCATTTCTTTATTATGTACTTAATTATTAAATGAAAGTAAAGCAGATAAGTGTTTTATTATTTGGGTATAACTATAAGATATTTTTTAATAAGTTCTAGGTTAAATCTACATTTACAGAAACCGCTTGAGAAACATGATTAAAATAATTGAAACGCTTAAAAAGCTTAAAAGCTTAAAAAATGGTTTTCAACACGGTTGAAAATTATAAAATGCGACGAGATCTGTTCAAAATTATTTTAATCAACTGTTCTATTTCATTAATTTAATGTTATTAATATCATAAAAGAATAAAACGAACGGTCACACCAAAGGGCAGTTCAATTCAGATTATAGAAAATAATCGAAATGGACGGCAATATTGCCTATAACGGAGAAAATAGTTTTAACATAGTTAAGTTTGCTATATATATGGATAGTTTGTTATGCTATTCAGCATAAAGTTATTCGCTTGTGTGGTTTAGACGCCAAATGCCTCAGACAGACAAATCGATGGACGGAAAGATGGACTAAGTATTGGACAACTCAAGTCAAATCAGAGACCCCGCTTCGCTTGGTCAATTACAATACCAAAAATCTGATTCTTCTTTGAATCTAAAATGAAAATATATAATTATCTTTAGCTGTTGTTAACATCCCGAACTTATCTTAGTTATCTCATATTATCAACAATCGATTTGGAAGGTATTATATTTCCTTGAAATCTGGCCTGAGTTTCTTGTAAAAACAAACTATGAGAGAAATGTAATTACCACAAGCCTCGAGGTATTTCCCTGTGTGGGTGTAATATTTAAGAGAAACCTGTACAACGTTGTCGACAATCCACTAGGGGATAGTTATATTTCGAACTATGTACGAATATGTGCTGAATTTTGCTGATACTCGAAGTTACACTAAGTAATATTCTAAATCAATCTTATTAGATTAATTTCTAATCCAATTCAGCATCCAAATCATGAATTTGAAGACAAAGAAATTAGTTCTAAAAATTTTAATAAAAAAAATAATATTTTATTGGATGTAAGGCAGAAAATAAATTCAGGTAAGATACGTTACGGGCAGTATAGTTAGCCTAGGTTATTTCGAAGGAAACCTACACATCATAAGAAAAAAAACGTTAAATGCTTTCCACTAAGCACGTTAGTATTTATTCGTATTATCCACAACAATGTTAGGAAATTCTGGTTCGTGTGGCAAAGTGCCCAGAACTTTGTATGGTTGCATACTATGGCCAAACGAAATGCCTGTTTTTACTTTTCGCTGTAAATATACCGAGAGCACAGTATTTTAGGATATAATATAAAATGTCTTCTTTTTTTTACCCGACTATCAAGAGTTATGTTTGTCACGCGCGTCTCGTATGTATGTATAATCTATATTATGTAAATATCGTGATTATATCGTATTTTCTAAGCGGCTGGAAGTATATCGACATTTAATGTATCGTTATATTCATCTTTAAAACCCGTATCCTTAGATAGGGATTAAAAAAAAACAAAATAGCGTAATATTAATACGTTAATGTACAAAAAAAATATAACCAATACTATCGAGTAGGGTTTCAAAATATAGGAAATTGTAGAGGATTACATTTGAGCGCAAGTATAATGAAGGAAATATTTCTGTAATGATTGATTTATTTTAATATGGGAGATGTATAGATCATACACAAGACCTAAATATCATAATAAAATAAAGTATAGGATCTCCATTTTGGGTGCCATATCTTATAAACAATACTGCCGTCATAGTAAAAAATGTCGTTACTGCATTTTTGTCAAAATTGAGTAATATACATTATCGGAATCAGGAGAAATAAACGCATTTACTATTATTTTTGTATTTGAAAATATTCAAACGCGACCTACTAAATAAACTTTTAATTTAGACCCATCTGCTACAAGTCATAACATACTAAAAAAGAAATTTCTGATGGATATAACTCAATTTTATCAAAAATATCAGTTAAGTATTTTTTCCTTATGACGACAGAACATATTTATTTTGATATTTTTTAAATTGTTCTATGCGCTTCAGTTACTGTCCCTTGAGTAAAACTCTACACGTTGGCAAAGTGGTTTTTAAAAGGCAACAATTCAAGCAGGCAGACTTTAGCGGCATGCATGCACATAGAATAATAGAGACAAGTGCTCTACTATTTATAAAAACATTATAGTAGATGAACATTTTAGAAAAAGCTGCTTATGGTCTTTTAGAATACATTAGTAGCTTCTTATTTTTTATCTTCGTATATCCATACACTTTGAATTTGAACCAGAAAGTCGCAAAATCTATTTCTGCATCTGAACACTGAAACAGCTCGTCCATTTTGCAATTGGATGGATATTCCAGCCAGTAGGACATTTGTGCTTTTTAGTTTACATCTTGTTGAATATTAAATTACTATCCTTTTATATATATTTTTTTATGCCTGATAGGCAAGCATTTGACCACAATATACACAATACCTATATTTTCTTTCCATATTCAAACGACGGGCCAATTACCTATATTTCCTAAAACTATATACTGCAGAGACCTAACCTACCTAAAAGACATCGAGCTTATATGTAACTCAGGTGCTCAAGCGCACTAAAAAAAGGACACAACCCATCCTTATACGTTCGCCTGATGGTAAGTACGACTTCACTTCTAGGACTTGTTGCGGTTGAAATAGCAAGTTGCTAGTGTGATTACTGAGCATATGGAACGTAACAATTGAAGTCTGATGGAGTAGAGCGCTTATGTAGCAGACCTTCGAAGTTTTGAAGCATTAGTTCAAAGTTTCGATGTCACTGCAGATGTACTATATAGACGAGTGTACTTACCAGAAAGTATACTGCTTATACCTGTTTTTACTATCACGAATAAGATTAACGTTCAATTTTTTGCGTCGCCGTATTCAGGTTATAAATAAATTAAACTAAACTAAACAACCCATTAATATATAATTATCTAATTCAATGAGCAATTCTTGTATATCTATAATCAGAATCTCGGAAAAGGCTCCAACGATTTTCATGAAATTGAGTTTAAATCATTTTCAACTCATTTTCAACCGACTTCAAAAAAGGAGGTTCTCAATTCGACTGAAATTTTTTTTTTCTTCTATGTATGTTAGTTACGCTATATCTCCGCCAATTATGAATCAATATTGATGTTTTTTTTTGTTTGGTTATTATATAACACGCATTATTGAAGATATTCCAAGAACTACTGATCAGATCTAGATTAAATTTTAATGGGACCAATAGGAAAGCAACAAAAAAAAAATTCTAAATCTGTTCACGTGGAACGAAGGTAATTGTATGAGGTAACACACAAAAAAAAAACAGTAGACTTGAGTACCTTCGCCTTTTTTGTGAAGTCGGTAGAAAAACTGCTACAATATCATTAGAATACGAAGTAAATTAAGGTAAATTAACAGGTTGTAATAGCTCAGATGGGAAATCGGGCGGTCCTGATACCAGAAGACCCCGGTTCGAGTCCAGATGAATTTTTTAAATATTTTTTTTAATAATTTTTTTATTATTATTTTTTAGCAAAAAAAATTCAAGCAAAGCTCAGTCATCCAGATACTAATATTACTATCTATCATATAAGTTACAGGCTCATGTAAATCAGTTGTACCTGCTGGATGAAAAATCTTAAATTCAGGTGTAAGCAGGTAAGCTGTTGTTACTTAAAACAAGTGTTTCAAGTTTTCATGTGAAGTTAAGCTACAGCTGCAGCTTTGATCTATTATATTATGTGCATACATATTATGCTTGAGCGACTGAGGAATATGAATTTTGTAACGACTACAAGAGCCAATGAGAGAAATACCTACTATTCATACGCTAATCTAAGACGTATAATGACGACCCCTGTTGACGTTGTAGACGAGAGTTTGTCTTCTACAGTATGTTCTGGGTTTGATTCCCGACAGGAGCATAAAATTCCTACCCGAGGTATTTGTGCTTCTGGTTCTGGGTATGTTTGTGTGTAATGTAAATGTTTCCGGCAACCACGTAACAAGTATATGTGTGGGATGTAAGTGTGGTTGAGTTTAAAAATCGAAATAAAAATAATGCCAATTGATCATTGGAAGTGGGCAGGAAAGCATAATTTTAAGTCATTTACAATTTATAAACTTGGTAACAATTTAATTAGACTAAGTAATTTGAACATAGTTAAATCGTTATCTAATTGCCATCTATTGAGATGTCAATTAGATAACGATTTAACTAAGTCATAGTCTAATAGTATCTACTATGTATTGCCATCGCAATTTGACGGGATAAATTTCAACCCTCTTAAAGAAACTGATAAAATTAACAATCATTTTAATTTTTGTCCCTAACTGGGTAGCGTTTAACGTCTATCACACCTAATAGTAAGTAATGGTCCACACCATTACTTACTATAAACGGTAAAGGCTAGCAAGCCATTCTGCCTTACTATCACGAATTGTATCGGAGGATGGAGGCAAACAGCAAAAGCGCTTTCTGGTGACTACATAATATAGATATATCTAAATTTAAAAAAAAGAAAGAAAAGAAGAATGCGCCGCCGAGTTTATTGCCAAGTTCTTCTCGAGATCGCTGTTATTTTCTAATCTGGCAGTAGAGTCATTACTATTATGAGTGCCTCTTTGGGCCCATGTGAATAAACGATTTTGATTGGTGGAATAATTAATTGAATCACAATATTACATGCACTGAAAGCTCAGGCCACTCATAAAAGCAACCACAACGTCCGACGAAACCGGGGCTACAAAAAAAATATTATTTTTTAATTATTTTTAATATAATTTAAGCTTATGCTTTAATTAATGTTGAATATTATATCAAGTAAACTTAGTGACAAAGAGGATTCAACCACATAAATGTCGCAGGGAAATGATGAAAATGGAGATTTTATGAAATCCCTAAGGTCACAAAAGATGTTAAATAACAACTCTGTGTGGTGATTTCTCTAAGGAGAGTAAGTGATTAGATCAAATTCGTTATAAATGTTCTAGTGAAAATATGCAACAGCTGTACTTATGGTTTGCTTGTTACCACTCATCTTTACCTCATCTCTCCCAGTCTCCCATCAGTTATCCGTGCTGTGTCATGCGAAATATAGAGCTATGCAAGTCCTGATGAAGGACAACAAATTTGTCCGAAACTAGTCGACTACAAAGTAAGTCGAAATTTAGACGTGTTTCAAGCCGAACACAACTTTAATTAAGTCCGGATTGTTTATTTTTTCTTTTACGAAAACAATTAATGGGTTTGATCAGATTACTAACTTTCTTTAAGGAAACCAAAGAGTAGTTAATTTAACATATTTGGTGAATTGATCATCTTAATCTTAGGACTTTGATCAAATATCCGTTTTCGTTATCTCTCTGCAACATAAACATCACTATCACGTGAAATATAATGTTCATTCTAAATTGTATTGGAACACTTTAAACTTCTAATTAGTTGAGTATCAGTTAGAGCGGTGTAGTTTCACCTTAATTAACTGAATAGTTGAGTATAATTAAACACATAAATGTTAAACAACAATTTTCCACTCATTTTATTTAATAGTTCAAATTTGATATTCTGCCTTATTATTTTTGACTGAGTGTAACGAGGCCTCTAAATTAATTTGTTCTCTTCAGCACTTTGTGTCTGTCCATGTCCGTCTGTTAGAGGCTTAAAATTTTTAATCCGTGGAAATTTATTACTTCACATACTTACACAATATTAAAGCTTTGCATCTTATGGCGCGCATACACGCAACCGATTGCTATTTTTCCAAATATTTGTTCGATAACCGTGGTGTATTGCTATAAGAAGAACATTACAAGAAAGATTATGAATTTTATAAATCACCGTTATACTCGTGAAGAAGTGATTTGGTGGGAAAAAAAAATCACATAATTATGGAACTGATTTTCACCGTCTACAGTGCAAACAAACGGCTGTCTGAACTTGTTGTACTTATGTTCATTCTATAGAACGTTGAGCAAACAGTTATAAATAAGAATTAACAGGTTATTTCTAAAGATTTTACTCACCAGTCTAAAAGCTATCGGTAGATAAGGTTTGGGTGTAACATATTATTTTGCATAACTGGTAAGCTAGCGTTACATCCACTGCCATCGGCTGGTAAGTAATAAAGTAGCAAGCACGCTAGAAACAGAAGGAAACTGGATCTCATATCTGGTGGAACACCATTTCATACTAGAGAACATAAACAACAATTTTACTCGTATCTTCGATAGAGCGGTAACTAGGCGAAGAAAAAGTGTTCTACCACAAAAAGAAACGAAACGTTGCATAGTAAATAATGGGACGCGGATGGACGCCTCTACGCATGCCCTTCTGCTGCTGGTTGCGCCTGCAGAATAAGAAGGGATGAACCGATTATAACGTTGAGACTATGCATAGTAAACGGTGACAAATTTATTTACAGGGTAAAGACAGATTTTGCAATCCATAAATAACTTCGTATAGTTGAATATTATCACACAAAAATACCTCGGATCAGAATAACCATTAACATGTTTGTTCACCACACCCGCTTATATACCGGACGGAAGTAAACAGAACAATGAGAACAGCGACACCAAGCCACGAACGCACGAGTGTTAATTCCTCGGGATAACATTGGTAACATTAAGCCAAACCCTGGATTATCAACTTGGAATTGCTCGACTACATCGTAATATTCATATACTTCATATGAACATTACGAGGTAAAAAGGCAATGAAAACTCCGTTTAAACCCTCCTGTATTTCGCTTCCCATAAAAACTTGGGATTCCATGAAATATATTGGGGAAAAAAAAGGTCTACACGGTCGATCATTAAAGGTAAATTGCTCTGCTTTATATTCGTTGAAATGTAAAGTATAGGGAATGTGAGTGTGGCACGCGGCACGATGCGGCTCGGTAATGCTCTTTGCGACGATGCGATCTAACTTTTCACTTTTGTTTCCGACTTTTTCTCAGTTTACACGGTTTTTAATGATCTGCTAATGATCTTCCGGTACATTAGGTCGGCGATTGTTTGAAAGTTACGCGTTCCAGTTTCCTCATGTGGTTTTTTACCTTTGAATGTTATGATGTCGCTGTTAACGTGAAAAGAGAATGAGTGTTTTGTACTGATAAGATATAGGTTCTGAAGTATAAATACATTTTACATGCGTATCCATTATTCTATTCGTTTTTATCGCTGCTAGTGTAATGTCCGACCCACTATATGCATATAATTAACTTTTTTCTGTATATAGTTTCGTGTGAATTTAAGAGATAATCCGAAAAAGTCGATCACATGATGATAAGCGTCTTGTCTGTCTATAAGATCTGTAGTGCCACCCAAAACTTAAAAAGTCTGAGTATTTATATTGTGATATACATAATTACTGAAAAAGCCCTTTCCGCTGGGACTCCCCTTCATTCCGTTCCATTATCCCTCACTTTTTTTATTTGGCCGCTATCTCACCTGATGGAAAGTGATGATGCGGCCGAAGATGTAGCTTGTTTACCTGGAAGATTTCACTCTAGACTTGAAGATTCCCAGATTATATTGTTAGAAGAAAAAAGACGCGGGCAGTGAGTTCCACTCCTTCCATGTACGGTTGATAAATGTAGAATCAAAACGCTTTGAGCAGATATGAGGAATGTCAACCTTAAATGGATGCCGTTGGTCAGTTCGTCTTGTGGTCCGATTATAGAAAGGGCATGGGGAAATCAACTGATGTAATTCGAGTGCACACTCTTCGAAATGTAAGCGATCGAACACTGATAGGCTAGCTACCTTACGACGATGACCCTTGATATATCCCTCGCTTAGGGATGCAATCTCAAGGATTATAGATACTCAAAGATTAATTATTTTCTATGCCTCCCGAAGAAAATAATTGATCTAAATTATGTTTCCTATTACTTCAAGACATTTTAAAAATAAAATCGGACAAAAAACATAGCGCAAGTTGCATTTACCAAAGTACAAAAATAAACCCCGATGACACGACGCACCAGAAACAAAATAAATAAAAGGTTTCAGCGACAATACAGTTTGTTGACATTAATCGGTTCTTAATGACACGGTGCGATTGAACCGATTTACGAACTAAAACCCCGACAAGCTCATTAATCCATAAACGATGGTACTTCTCGCGTCAACCGTGCCAAGTGTATCATTTGAGGAGGCCGAAAGCGAACAATAGATAGTAATCAATAAGAGACCGGGCGTCTATTGTGAGCCCTAATGTGTGGGAATTAGCTATTTACTTGACGAAGACAAATTATATCTCTATTTGGATTAATTACAGAGCTTAGCTGTTCGATATTAACATATGAGCAGCACGGCCGACGATGCATCTCCTTGACTGAATGGCTAAGCTTTGGCGTTAATTGCTGGGATATTTGCAGTGGTCGAGACTTAGACAAACTTTTGGCTTTGATACTTACATATGAAGTACATATTATCATATACAATACAAATCTTAGGAAGGTTATTGGAACATACACATTGAACACATAGACAAAGATTCACATTGATTTATTGACATTGGATACAAGATACAACACTATTGTCATGAACCTCTAGATTCATGTTCTAGTCGTAAGCTGTATTTACCTGTGTGTATTTATCTGCAAACTAGCCTGTGGCCTCTCCCACAGGAGATTTGAGTAATTAAATTTTGTCTAAACAACTCGTTATCTAAGGAGTATGTGTTAAGTATACTATTAAAGGAAACTACGCTTTCTTCTTCGCGATTATACTAAGGCTCCTCGAACAGGTGGATTTTCCAACAGATTACCGAAAAAATATTCCACACAAACCTTGTCTTTACAATTATGAACACAACGAAAAAACCCAAGCTAAATCAGCCGAGTAGTTTTTGCTAAAAAAAATTAAGAGCTAATCAAGGTTTACAAACGATAGATTGAATTGATTGCATTTGCATTGACGATAATATACAGACACAAATGGCAGAAAAATGGTAATGTGGCTTCTTGCATGTATATATGTCGGCTGTCATATCTAAAATCTAAAATAAATAGAATTAAATGAACAAAAACAAAAAATTAGTGAAAGTTTATAACTATGTGTTAGTTGCCGTTTTGTAAATTTATCGTTATTTCTGGAAAAATCCGTTTTAAACTAATACTAAACACTTCTTATATGTTTAATCATTTTTGATAACTTTTCAACACACCGAAAATATTTTCGAAAGACTTTTGTTTTTATATTACAAAAATAATAAAAGTTTTAGTAATATTCCATGAGAATACTATTGCTGTGTTCAGTTTAATCATATTTTAACCGAGAGATAATAACAAACGTCCAGTATAATAGAGATCCAATATAACTTTGTGTTTACGTAGCTGTCTCAGTTAAGTGGAGATTCAGATTCATGTAACTTGAAACATCTTTTCCAAATAATATCAAAATGCAATATTAAATGACGAGTATAGAGGTTTTTGTATATGTTTCACGCAAAATATTATTATAATTCACTAGATAAATTTGGGATGAAATTTGAGTTATAAATCTCTCTAGGATTTATATAATTGATTCGACATACGAAAAATGTTAAGCTCCATCAACAGAATGAAATATTAAGTATACATTTTTAAAATGCACCTTAAATAACTGTTTTTTTGTGATTAACTCAAAGTAGGTAAATCATTTTTAAGGAAACATATTTTAATTCGTTCAGATATGCTTGTAAGATGTTATTATAAGTTGAAAATATCGGATCATAATACGATAACCTTTATACGTGTGAACGATAAATATATATATTCAATGTATCACAAAAAGCATCTCTTCACATCTTGTTGTTAGAAATAACCAAGATTACAGACAAGCAGAACTGGCTTCGGATGAAAAGGCGAAGTTTTTATTTACCAAATAGGATTTTAAACAATATTTAATTTCTAAACATATAAATTAAAGTTCGATATAAAATAATTTAAGCTTGAAAAAATTAAAAATTCGGTGTTCGAGACCTCAGATAGACTACCGAACCTTTAAAAAATTATAGCCTAGTCTCGATCATATTGTCATTTGGATGAAAGCCTTTGGTTTGATAACCTGCGAAATTTGACGATTTTAACTGTTTGGTTTTGAGGTTTCACCGAAATATGGTTGTTTATATTAGATTTTAGTTTGGGAAAAATTATAGCTCCAAGAGCTACCTCATACGCGTAAATGAATTCCACAAAAAATGAGAATGGTTTTAGCGATAATTGGTTTTGCCATAGTTGCGTAAAATAAAGACCTAAGTTATCTGCAAGCTTATGGGTAACACAAGTGCTCAAGCCCACTCCAATTGGTTTTTAAGTTGTGTAAATATAAACTAGAGACATAATAATCTAAAAAATATAATAGAAGTCACCCGCAAAGTCTCGTATTGTATAAAATCAAAGGGTTAAAATAAAATGGTTCCCATTAAGAAATGTCATTTCGAAAGACTTTGTCCTAAACTTTCTGTTTCGAAACTCGTTATTTCCAATGTTTATTGTGTAAGAGAAACTTTTGAAATATTAAAATACTTAGATCGACATTTAAGAAGTAGGTTACAATAGCAAAAGTAATTGGTTAATTTTCTTAGAAAGCTTTAAAGGTTGTCGTGGTACCTAACTGCCCGTTGGCTGAGTTAGTTGCGGGTTCTTCTTTAAGCAGGGGTATCGGGTTCGATTCTCGGAGGAAACGCAAGTTTTTAACCCATGGACAATCTGTGTTTCTGGGTCTGGGTGTGATTATGTGATGTGAATGTTTCCAGCACCCACGACACAACATATATCCGAAAATAGGTACATACTTTTTTACACATAAACGGAGTATAGCCCTCCGAATTGTGCTTATTATTTAGTTAAGCACACATCACATCTCTCATCAATCAAATCAATCAAATCAATCAAGTCTCACATCTATAATAGTTTACAACAGATAGTTTCTGAGTAATACTCAGACATAGAACAGACAGACGCACAGTAAGAAAAAGCGTAGAAAAATCCTATTACCGTTATTAAAAAAATAACCAAGAGCCCATTTGTGCTAAATTTCTGCACAAACCGAAATAAAATATAAGTGTGTCGTACAAAAATCCTAACCGCAGCATTTTCCGGCTTCTTATTTGTGAAGTTTCACCCATAATCACCTAGTAACAGTTTCTTTTCTCCCTCTTCATCTTATAATGCATTACCTATAGATACTTTCAAAGGCTGAATTGTAACAGTTATCGGCGAGGGACTCGTAAAAAGAGATTGCTTCCAGTCCGGCGACGTTTTATTGACTTATTAACATCGATATCAGATCGTAACACTTGATTCTTTGATCTCAGTCAAATATTTACTCAATATTTTATACGTTGACCCTTCCAACTCTATTCTGTTGAGATTCTAAAACAGATAACCGCGATTGAGTTGGGATAAAATGTGACGGAGAAAAACTCTATCATCATCAGCTCGTTGTTCAACTTCCCGTTGGCTTAGTTAGGTGTACGTGCCTTCTAAGCAGGCAATTGGGTTCGACTCTCGGTTAGAACACCAGTTTTCTCTCCAAGGGAAAATTGTGTTTTCAGTGTGATTGTGAGTGATGTAAATGTTTCTTTTTTTCCATCTTATATCTTTTCATTTTTAATTAAAGGCTTTCCTCTGATTTTATTAATTGAGACTATTGACGCTAAGGGTTTAAAGCTAGACTAGCCTCTGACGTCATCAGTTTAGTTTTTCAACTTTGGTCTTGTTCGATGTAAAGTAAACGGTGTAGGATATTAGCCGTTTTGCACAATGAATTGTTCAAACCACTCCACGGTGCGAATAGCCCTTGTGTTTTATCGCAAGTCTAGCTCACTGTCCTCCTAGCATCATAAGTTTATCTAGACTTTGTTTGAATGTTTATTATATATCAGACTCAGCCTGGGCCATTTCCTGATTATAGTACACCACCAGAACACTATTCCGACGTCAAAACAAAACTTGTCTATGTGTTGCATAGACGTAGGTTAGTATTATTCTCTAATACCTGGCAACTGGAAAGGCTAACTGAAAAAACATACAAGGCTGTAAGCCATAACTTTTTACTGAAAACAAAAACAAATCTGAACAGTCCCGTCTCCCATGCTCTACCAACAAATCTAAAAGTTTACGAATGGCATAGTTCCAAAACGGGGCCCCGGACCGTGGATCGAAAAAGCTCAAAAAGGTTTGACTTTAGTTCAATGCAGCGATACTTCGTGTTTCGAAGGAAGTAAATGAATGCAAAACTGACTTTTTTTTCGGTCATAGGCTAGTGCTCATGATGTGGTCCTGTGTAAATACGTTAAGTCTAGAATGGTCTAGTAGGTTAGACGGAATATTAATAGTGCTCAGCAACTGATTTTTTAAATTAGCTGGTCCAGGGTCTTTCCGGCACTTCTTATATGCCTACCAACCTGCCTGCGACAGTGCAGCCGTAGCGTTGACGCCGCCGACGCTGACATCGAAAAGTCGGCGCGCCACCGTCAATTAAAAGTCTGCACAAAATATTGAAGGACGGACTGCCGCCTCCACCACCTCAGGCCAGTGGTTGTCATCTAGTTGACGCAACGCAACTAAGCGTAAAACCTCAACCATGTAAACTGCTATGTACTAAATAAACTAAATAATTGTGAACACTAGTTGTTTTCTTACCTACCCTTACTTCACTCTAGGTAGGAAAAACTAGGAACGTTACAACCTTGGTCTCATTCTGTATAAAGTGAACGGTGCATAGCGCATATGACGACCCAGTTGGCGTGGTGGGCAAGTCTCTGACCTCTGCACCGTGGGTCCTGGGTTCGATTCCCGGCAGAAGCGCAATTTTCCTCCCCAAGCGAGATTTTGTGATTCTGGTTTTGGGTGTGATTGTGTGTGTGTGATATGTAAACGTTTCCGGCACCCACGATACAAGTCTTTGAAATTAGTGTGGGGCTATGAATGCGTTTGTTTGTTTGTTTGTTTATATACATATCCAATCGGCTATAACATAAGAAATATATATTTTTTATATTGATCTACAGATCTAAAGTTATTCTTTTCCTTAAAAGTTAGGCTTAGTTCCTGAATTTCCTTTTTATTGGGTTCCCATTGACCTAGTATCATGAATTTAGCAAGAAATAAGGTCACACAGCACAAGTGTAATATTCGGAATCGTTATCAGTGATAGGAACATAGCATAATAAGTTAAAGTAGCGGAACGAGTCGTTTTATTCATCACTTCATTTTCCAAAATTTCCGCTGTCAGAATATGTTTATTGTAGCCTCGGGAAGCTCTTTGTAACAAGTTAAGCCATTTGTAGGAAGTTACGGAACTGTTCAACACTAGGTATGATAGGGCAATTTGTCGAGATAATGTAAAATATTGCTTGTCCAAAGATAGCGTTTAATAAATAAAACAACTCGATGAATGAGTTGTTCAGGACAATTTGATAAGATATCTTAGAGATGGTTATAAAATGGTATTATGATGGTATGTATTAAATGGTATTATAATGGTATGTATTTATGGTTATGGTTATCATACATTTATGGTTGACTTACCTCCAGTTCGCTCGAAGCGGTTTGCTTCTACGTTCATCATCCGTACAGCGAAAGAGTGGAACTCATTGCCTGCGTCATTGTTCCCCGAGGGGTATAATCTGGGACTCTTCAAATCAAGAGTGAATAGGTATCTTCTAGGCAAGCATGTCACATCTTCGACCGCATCATCACTTTCCATCGGGTGAGATAGTGGTCAAATGTTTGCCTATTTAGCATAAAAATTAAAAAAAATATTTATAGAAATTTTATCTTGACTTCACTGGCGTTTGACCAGTCCATTATCTCTCTGTTGAAAACTGATAGTGTAGTCGAGGGTGGTAAATATTCTAGGCCTAGAATTAACTGGTTTCGGTATGTTGCAAGGTTGCAAGTGTGTCTGTCTTATATAGGATACATTTTGGTGAGTGTGCCATAGAAACGCATAATCTAATGCTTCCATCCCCTTTCTACTACCGAATAACTATACAGCCATGCAACATCATTATATGGTAGATATTCTAGCAGTGCGCCCGAAGCGTTTTGCTTCCATATTCATTATGCGTACCACAAAGGACAGGAACTCATTGCCCTGAGTGTTTCCCGATAAGATAAGTGATACGATCTTCTAGGTAAATGTGCTTCATTGTCGATTACATCAGGTGAGATAGTGGTCAAAACTTTGATTACGTTCTTGTGTCACTAATCGTATATTCGCAAACTTCTTCTTAAAGCTTATTGCTTTGGACTCCCTATAATAAACGTCAAGTTATATTTAACTTTTATCGATATAAGTAGAAATGTGATATTTTTTTACTAAGATATTAACTCTTGTAATCATGTGATATTAACTGCTGTAAAAAAATATGAATACCAAGTATGGCGTCGCGGTAACCTCGGCAGACCAGCACAAACGGAAAAATATGGAAACCTCGGCAGTGGTTACATATTTGAGCTGTTTGGTGTTGAGACACTGGGCCAGAAGGGACCGGGAGCTCATTATATTTTCAAAAAATCTATTAGAGCGCTTGGTTGAGGCGACGCGTGATCAAAATTGCTGGCACTTATTTGGCAATTCAGAGAGGCAATGCCGCCAGCATAATGGGAACGCTACCCACTGGTAGTGGGCTTGAGCACTTGAGTTACCTATAGGGTCGATGTCTTGTAGGTAACTTAGGTCTTTGATGTTTATAGTTTTAGTTTAGTCTTAGTATATAAAAGCAATTAGCCCGTAGATATAAGTATGCACATGACACTCAGTGATTATTGTGAAGTTTAGACATTTATCAAAGACAGGTAAACTCTGCTGGATCACATTACCTAATAGTAATAGTCAGATTGGAGAAACAATAATCATATCAAATATCTCATTTAGCCTTCTAAACAGGCAATTATACTTCAATGCTAGGTAAATACAGCCAGGGAACGTAACCCCGGCTTTAATTTACACAACAATTGCTCATTTAGCGTGCACTTTGAAATTAAGCATCATAAAGATTTCCTTTCAGATTTCATTCGAGTCCTTAACAATTTTAAGGCTGGGCCATTAAGTGTTAGTTGTGGAGGTACCATCGTAAAATTATTTATTTATACGACCCAATTTCATCGGAATGCTGGTCGACAAAGTATTTTGGGCTCTTATCGAGAAATCGGGGGTCAACGGTTCGGCGCACACTTACTGCCTGAACGGATGTATGCAACGGTTTCTTTGATACAGCAAACTTTAATTTGCTGGTTACCAGCGGTGTCCAGCAAAGCGAGCAAATGGTGCCAAGACGGTAAGGGTTAATATGAATTCAAGTGTTTTTTTTTAATTATGATGTTTACTTAGCGGATCGCGTATGTAGATACAAATCGAGCAAGTAGGTCTGGTCAGTGTTCGTCACTGACACGAACTGAGAATTCGACTGTCAACGCTGATTCTGCGGTTACTGACCGCATTTATATTTTTTTATCTCATTAAATAATTATTTAAAAAAAAATTAACGCTTTCACACTTACAGCCCCTAAGTTCGATGACTTGTTTCGTGGGTGCCGGAAAAAATCACATCACACACACAACCACAACCAGAACCAGAAACACAAATTTTCCTTGGGGAGAAAACTTGTATTCCCACTGGGAATCGAACCTGAAACCCCTGCTTAGAAGGGAACGCTTACCCAACTGAGTTAACGGGCAGTTCAACTTAGTCAGTTAATGTTATACTTGAAACAGTTTTAAAAAAAAAAAAATTGTAAAGCTTTAGGTTTTTTTTTTTATGCATAATAGGCAAGCATTTGACCACTATCTCACCTGATGGAAAGTGACGATGCGGCCGAAGATGATGTAACATGCTTGCCTAGAAGATACCTATTCACTCTTGACTTGAAGACTCCCAGATTATACCCCTCGGGGAACAATGACGCAGGCAATGAATTCCACTCCTTCGCTGTACGGATGATGAACGTAGAAGCAAAACGCTTCGAGCGAACTGGAGGTATGTCAACCATAAATGGGTGACGTTTGACAGTTTGTCTGGTTGTTAGATGGTAAAATGGCATGGCATAGGTTAGCATTGACCGGTATCCCACCTGATGTTAAGTGATGGGGTCGAGGATGGTTAACACGCTAGACTCAGAATGACTGCAGATAAAATGCTGCTTCAATACGTATCAGACCATAATTTTCTAGCGTACGATTTCCAAGCTAATATCCATTTACATATACAAAGAACCTCTCAAGTAACATTATGTCAATAATATCACTGTTTATTTCAATACCCAAGTATATTAGGTATTCTACGCCAAAACATCACCCAATCGTAACAAATGGAATGAGAGTTTTCAATACATTTGAATGAATATTAATTTAGTCATTCTTCGCAAGTATTTTTTCATCGAAGAAGTATAGAAGTCATATTAGCGTATACCGTCTAGAAATGCTCGTTTAAATCATTTGAAATCTAATATATTAAATTGCCGTACGCTGATTGACTGGCTGACAATCAATAGTGAGCCTTAGTCTTGAGCTGATAGAGACGAAATTTTTTTTAATAGTGTAGGAAAGCACTCAGAGAAGAATTGAGAAATCCGCACTCTATAAGATCCAACGCGGGTGAAATCAGTCGTGAATAATATTAAATTTGTTATTTTACATACAACACTAAGATCAATGACTTGTGTTGTGGGTGCTTGTGTGGTGCAAGCATTTATATCACACACAATTATAACCAGAACCAGAAACAAAAATTTCCCTTGAGGAGAAAACTTGTGTTTCCACCAGGAATCGAAACCGATGACCGCTGCTTAGAAAGCGAACCCAGTTAAGCCAACGCATTCGTGTTGATGTCTTGTTTTAATAAATGTTTATAGCTTCACCAATTGACAAGATTGTTTTACGTATAGAAACTACAGGCATAATGCGATGAGTTATCGTTTAATTAGAGGTTACTGTGCTTTATGAGAGAACATATACCTATGTCTAATAGTAGTAAGCGAGTAGAATCAGCTATAATTGAAACGCAAGCAAAGCTTAAATAATTAAACGCAAGCAAAGCTTAAAAAAGCCGACTTCAACGCTTGTATTTCGGTTTTGGCTGGAACGATTTCAATAAAATTGATATGGGATCACCTCTGAAGTATATAGTAAGTCTACCAAACAAAAAAAAATCATCAAAATCGATTCATAATTGGCGGAGATATCGCGTAACATAAATACAAAAAAAAACATACAGTCGAATTGAGAAACTCCTTTTTTTGAAGTCGGTTGAAGACAGTTTTTAATGGGCAAATTGCTTCCCATTATAAATGTTATTGAGAAGATCTACAAGAAACTCCAGTAGTCTTAGCTGAACAAAGGAAACCGACCTCCGACCACATCGTTTAGATACCCTACCTTCGTGGCTCAGGTTGCATAAAGCCGTCCGCGTAACAAGCCTTATAATGAGCCGTAACGTTCGATCGCGGCTGGTAACGGTTGAGCTTTCGTGCGCGGTGTTAGCTACCCCATATTTTGTGTTTACCATATTTTACTCAATGTCTTGGTAATCTCATTATACGCGTAGTTATATCAATCGTTACAGTTAGGTTACATATTAACTTATTGCGCTCTTTTTAGTTGAGACTCGCGTCTCAAGATTAGATCGTCAAGCTCTACCAGTACTTACGTCATCTATTGGTAATCATGTTGTGGCAAAGGAGACATGAAACGTACTAATATGCAATGCGGGACGCATTGGGCTAAATGAAAGTGGTTTTCAAGGACAGCTACCTAAAGACTTTTTTGAAATATGACAAGCTATAACTATGTACTTAGGTTGTTACTACTGAAATAAAAGAACCATACAGTTAAGCTTTAGAACAAGCTTAACCGGCATAATAAGGAACAAATCGGAAATTTCTAGATCTGCTTTAATATGAATGTTATCTGAAATAAAATATGATTTATAATCGATAATTCGAACCTAGAACTTGGTAGCAAAATTATGTTAAGATTTTGCTTATTGATTTTGCTATAAATGTGGCTTTTATATATACTCGTAATTCAAAATTGCGACAACTTCAGCTAAGTAGTGAAACAGTAAAAAATATGGGAACCTGAGCTGTTTTTTACGCGACCAGAAGCATACCTATTCCATGTTTAAGCCCTGACGCAAAAAGAAGCGTGTTGAAAGATTAACGTGTGTATCTGTATTTGTCAGTGGCATCGTATACTTCCCTACCGGCTAAACAGATTTTGTTTAGTGTATTGTTTAGAAGAAGACTTGATTGAAAGTGTTCTTAGCTATGTTTGGTGAAAATCGATACTGTCGTTTTTTGTAAATTAACGGGGTTGATAGTTTCAAAGTAAGCATAGGTTTATCTCAACATCGACTAGAATAGTCCAAAGTAATCTTAGCTGTTACTTATTAATTTTTAACTATCTTCAAAAAGGAGGTGCTCAATTATTCAAATGTTTTTATATATATATTTGTTTATGCCCGATATGCAAGCATTTCACCACAATCTCACCTGATGGAAAGTGATGATGCGGCCGAGGATGTAGCATGCTTGCCAAGAAGGTACCTATTCACTCTTGATTTGAAAACTCCCAGATAATACCGTTCGGGAAACAAAGACGAGAGCAATAAGTTCCACTCCTTCGCAGTACGGATGATAAACGACGAAGCGAAACGCTTCGAGCGAACTGGAGATATGTCAATTATATATGGATGACGTTTGACACTTTGTCTTGTTGTTATATGGTAAAACAGACACAGGTGGAATTAACTAAACATAAACATAAACGCTTTTACACTCACAGCCCCACACTAAGTTCGATAACTTGTGTCGTGGGTGCTGGAAACATTCACATCACACACACAATCACAACCAGAACCAGAAACACAAATTTTCCTTGGGGAGAAAACTTGTGTTCCCGCCGGGAATCGAACCCTACCCTATGCTCAGAAGGCGAACGCT
This sequence comes from Lomographa bimaculata, assembly GCA_948107665.1. NCBI lineage: Eukaryota > Metazoa > Arthropoda > Insecta > Lepidoptera > Geometridae > Lomographa > Lomographa bimaculata. The sequence continues at coordinate 8,809,020 of OX403592.1, forward strand.
CACCCAACTGAGCCAACGGGCAACTCGTGTAATTCCTGCGCACACTCTTACCTATATGTATTTTACGCCATAATTCCGCTAATTATGAATCGATTTTGATGTTTTTTTTGTTTGGTAGATTATACTTCAGAGGTGGTCCCATATAAACTTTATCGGCATCGATCAAGCCAAAACCAAAATGTAAACGGTAATGTAGGATTTTTAAGCTTTGCTTGCGTTTAAATTATGTATACATATATTTTATGCTTCATAATACTCATGTCAAATTAAATTCCTATATAATGTGTCTACATCTTCATTGATATGTGAATTAATATCCTATGACAACAACAATTTCAAAATAATTTCGCCAAAAGCAATTACTTATGCATATTCATTTCAGTTTAGCATAGCTAAGCGAAGTTCGGATATTTTCACTCACATTTGGTGTGATGTATGACGCTTCTTCAAGCAAATGAAGTAATGAATATTCATTAAAGAAAAGCCTATAATATGTAACAGAGAGCACTGCTCGCCTACCGAGTTCCAGGAATAACTGCTAGACACTTACACGACTTTGCTTTACGTGCTTCAGATATTTATAACGATGTATACCTAGAAAATTCAAAGCAAAAAGCAGCTTAGTGAAATAACTTGGTTCTTAAAGGGATATTTAGACGGTTCTGACCCCTATTACTTTAATTCGAAAACGACTAAATTGTTAATAGTTTACTTTTGCTTTTTCTACCGACTTCACAAAAAAAAAGGAGGAGGTGCTCAAGTAAACTGTATTTTTTGAATTTTTTTTGTGTATTACCTCATAACTTCATTCCACGGGAACCGATTTAGATTTCTTTTTTGTTTGAAAGATGTTGCTTTCTAATAGGTCCCATTTAAATTTGATCAAGATCTGATCACTAGTTATCGTCAATAATGCGTGTTTAATACATTAAATCTGATCAAGGTTCCGAAGATAAAGCGGTGAAGTCGGTTTTTTTAAGCTTTGCTTGCGTTTAATTATTCTGTATTGGTAGAACTACGACCCAATAGGCTATATACCTAAGTTACATAAAAAGCATCAAGCTTATACGTAACTCAAGTTCTCAAGCCCATCACCAGTTATAGTGTTTCCAACATGTTGATGGCATTGCCTCTCTGAAGCGCAATGCTAATGCAAATTAATGCTTAATTCAACTAATTGAATTTAACTTGAAAATAAGTTTTATAGAACTATCTGGTGTAGTCGCAATATTTTTCTTCGTGAAATGGCAATCGCAATGGTTTATCGACTGGTCCTAAAGGACTCGGGGTGGGGGACTAAGGAGAATTGAAAGAAATAATTAGGACAAATATTTGTGAACATTTTAGAAGATATATCCCATAAATCTTTGAACTGAAAACTCGGAAAAGCCATTTTCGGCTACTGTGTGCTGTAATCCAACGCGCGCAAAGGCTATGGTTTTTTTTTACAATATTACAAACTTTGTAGGTTCTCCGTGCGATGCAGCGTGATTGTGGTCCATTGATAACCTAGCGACATGGGATTTCATATTCTGAACTTTATTGAACATTGGTCTTTGTTCAACGAATGCGATGTACGAACATTTTCAGCATTTTCAGTTGGAATGCAAAAAGAGCTTTTGCACGTATCGTGGACTAATAGCAGTAGTTCTATAAGATCTACATCTAAATACGTATAATTCATAAGATATATACATAGATAAAAAAACAAGAGTTTGTATGAAATTAGATGCTAACATAAACTTTTCCTTGTGAAGTTTTGCTAGCCTGATAACACTAGGTTGCAAAAAAATTACATCCACCTCAAAATAATCCTACTAATACTATAAATCCGAAAGTTTGTGTGTAAGTGTATAAGTACGTTTGTTCCCTCTTCACGCTTTAACGGCTGAATGGATTTAGATAAAATTTGGATTGTACATAGCTTTTAGCTAGGATTAACACATAGGCTACTTTTTAACTTGATAATTGCGGGCGAAGCTGCGGGCCACGGCTAGTGCTATATATAATGCTATCTATATATAAATGCTTCGTGCACTTTTTCTCACGCTCAGCAATGAGGTATCTGAGGAGGAGGAACAAGACAATAAGTCAACACAAAAGTTATCGCTTCGCTCGGAGTCACAAGAGCGAATGTTAAAATATCAGAAAGACATTGATTGACATGAACTGCCGGTTGGCTCAGTGAACTGTCCGTTGGCTCAGTGGGATCGATGGCTGTTTCGATTCCCGGCGGGAGCACAAGTTTTCTTCACAAGGAAAATTTGTGTTTTTTTTTTTTTTTTTTTTTGACAGGCTAGTGTTTGACCACTATCTCACCTGATGGTAAGTGACGATGTGATCGAAGCTGGTAAACACACTAGACCTGGAATACGCAGGCTCTCAAGGATAACTACCGGAACACCGTATTTGGCTTGGCGACAGACTTTCAACTTGATGGTGGTAAGCTACTTTGGTAGCAAGCCAGGCGAGCAACTCACAAAATGCTCTACCACCTCTCAAATGTCACCTGATTAGCACCACCCGGAGACCACGTGTAGGGAGTCAGACTTAAGGGGTATCCTCCTACGGACGTGGGTGACTCAGCCCACGTTCTTCTTCGTTCTTGTGTTTCTGGTTCTGGTTGTCATTGTGTGTGTTATGTGAATGTTTCCGGCACCCACGACACAAGGCATCGAATCGGCAGTGTGGGGTTGTGAGTGTTGAAGCGTTTATGTTTAAGCGTTTATGCGTTTACCTGCGACAAAGGGTGCAACCGATTAAGCTTTCCAGCGTTGAAGGGTGTTTCGGCATATCATACAGAGATCGTCAGTAATGACGAGATAGCAGACTAAATGCTTCAAACAACTCCTATACTAAAACAACAAAAAAACTAAATAAGAAAACATATTCTCCCTTATAATGCTGGCATCGCGTGACCAGGAATGAATCGTAACCGATGCCTAATGGAACGAGGATCATCACATTTACCGGGAAAACGCTTTTTACCTATCATCCTTAGAAAAATGGCCGAAATCATAATAATTTTCCTCCTTTTAACACGTAATGTGTTTATGATGAAACAATTTATATCATTCAGGAGTCTAGTTTTTTACTTAATTTGAAAAAACGTAGAGGATGTAACTTAAGTGATAGGACTGTCCACTAATCCATCCATAAGACAAGCAAGCGAGAAAGTGATATTGTTTTCAAAACCAGTGCTTGAGGTCCTATATTAGATATTAATACAATTCCACTTCGTGAAAAATGGTCTCAGATTTATTATTTTATTATTTAAAAACTGACTTCATTTACAACATCTCAAGAACCCTTCAGACACATAAAAAGTAGCGAAGCTCAACTCAGGCTACATATGACAGTCAAAAAATTTAATGTCATTAATAAGTAAAAATATTTTAAGCGAGTAAAATAAGTGCAAAAATGTATGGTTACGTTCTGCACTATATTTAATTTATTTTATGAAATTTGATGAAACAACGGGAAGTGGTACTCAGAAATTTAATATCTTAAATTCATCTCTCAATATAATTTCTCGATGTAATTATCTCAAAGCTTAGGTTTTAATAAATTATTCAAATTACCTTAAAGGTTTATATTATATAGAATGTTACAATATATTTTATTATAGAATGTTACAAGAACACCGCGATAATAATTAAAACGTAAACGTTGCTTAAATTTAATAAAAACAGTAAAGTAACCTACTTGACGATGTGGATTAAAATAAACAGCAGCAACCCTTGAGTAGAAATAATTACTAGGAAAGTAGACATTTCTATATGTACTGTGAAATCAAGTTTAAAAGCAAGTAGCCAATCAAACTAACAAACTTTTCACATTTATAATTTTGGTGTGAGTTGTCATCTAATTGAATAAAACACTAAAGGGGAAGCGTTTTTTTTGTCATCACCAACTCCCTTTCCATGGAAAAAAATGTCAATCTAAAAAATAATTAAATAAAATGAAGAGATCTTAACTCCTTACGTAGGATTGTATTTTAAAGTTATCAATTCGTCCTTTTTTTTTCATCACCATCTCCCTTTCCTTCGAAAACAATGACACCCTAAAAAGTATTAAATAAAATGAAGAAATCTAGAGTCTTCTCTAGGATCATCATTGTTTTTTCTATTTCTCTTAGTCATAATCTCTGAACTTTTATCAGAATCATAACCATTTTTTACAACCCATCATTTCTTTCAAAGTACAAACATAAATTTAATCTTTGTACTAAATAGTCACATGATTTTTATCCTTTCTCATAAATAATGCTAATATAATTCAACTGCCAGTTGGCTTAGTTAAGTGCGCGTTTGCCTTCTAGCACCCGCTTCTTCGGGTCGATTCCCGGTGGAAGCACACATTTATTTTTTCGTTTATGTTTATATATCCTCATAAAAACTATATTCCCTTACTGAACTCATCAAATCAAACCTCTCATAATAAAATTGTATCCGAGCTTTTATTAAAATTATAGTTGGTTTGTTGTTTATTTATTTAACAAATAACACAAAGTAATACTAACGGACGGACAAAGTGCTAAATCAACAAAGTCAACATAGAGAAAGCGTTTCGCTCGGTCAGAAAATCATCTTGAATTGTAACTGATCATAACAAGAGCAAATTAATTTATGCCAAAAATGCAGATTTAATACCCTCATGCTTTGTTATTCATAAATTGAGGAAAACTAAAGCTGTGCGGAATTGATGAAATATATCAGACCTAGCTTTTAACTACACCGTTACTATCGACAACATAGAAACTCAAAGCTAAACATTTCTAATTGGGGGAAGAGAGTAAGTAGAGAGGTCCTATAATAACTATCTGAAAGTGGGTGCCCTTTTCAGTGAGAAACACTCATAAATTTAATTTTGATTAAGAAAATCATTTCTATTTCTAATTAATAGAAGTTTCTATATTTTGAATACACTCGACGGAACTTAGTGTCTGTGCTTTTTTAACATTTAATTATTAATTATGACAAACAAATAAAATAAAATGACTTACAAAAGATAGAAATCAATATTTATTTAGGGATACACAATAATAGACAAAAAATATTGTAATGCTTAATGTCGTTTTGTGTCCAAGTTATCTCGTGAACAGGAACACAATGCAAAATTTGTTAATGATTGCAATACAGATTTCAAAATAAAGGCACTTATGATTCTGTTCTCGTCCCTCAAACACCAATTAGCAAAGAACGAGTTAGAAACTGTATGCCAATTTACACCGAACTATTGTACGAGTCCACAAGTTGGTTCCCATGGCTCGGCAATTGTTTTCGTTGGGACCTCGGCGGGCCCAAAGTTGCCAGCACAGTAATGGGCTTAAGTGAACGATGTTGCCCTTGTGTATTCACCTAGTTATACGATTGGATGTTTGTAGGTAAGTTCTCCGTATTTTTATACACACGTATGTTAGTTTTTCAACGTTATAAATATATTTCTTTCGAATTTCTTTGAAACCTTCTTTGTTCTTCTAAGTTGACCTTCTAAGTTATGGTTAAGTGGTGTTATATTAGGTATACCTATTTTTACCAATGCTATTTTATTAGAATTAAATAACGTAATCAACTTGAAATGTAACCAGGAGATACATTATATACATTTTAATAAGTTTTATATGTTATGTACCGTCATTGTGGCATATTACTAATCCTATTATTGTTGTATGTTCGAATCGAACAGGCTGTTGAAACAATAGTTATTTACTTAAAATACCTAAATGTACACAGTTTTTCAATAAAAATTATTCTGTTCTATTCTACAACTGTTACTCCGAAAGTGAATGAGATATTCCTTTACATTTGCACTGCTTTTGGCAAGTAAAATTGCTGCTACAGAATTTCTTATCACAACTAAGCCCCATTGATAATTATAACTCGATTACCTTTTTATTAACTGCAGCAAAGTAACTATAAAATACGATACATAATTCCTCACAATCAATCTCGTGTGTAAAAAAACATATTAACGCTTAAACAATTGTCAAAATCAAAATGTAAAAAATACCCCGTCGCTCTATCTGGAAACGACGTCACCGATTATCACCAAACGTAAGTAAGATCACTCTCGATCAAGTCAACCTTCAAACAAAAAAAAGACGTGTGGCACTCGGGGACTGCCGCGGTAAAGCTATTGCATAGCATTTTTTATTTTTCAGTTTCATTTTTCTTCACAAAAAGTTTTCGGTCACGTTGAGATGCGAACTTCGTACCGATGCATACGATTCAGTATCCAATACCAATCGGCTACCAAGTCTTCTAACAATAACTTCGAAACAAGCATATAGGTCTTGACGTTTACTTTAAAAACGTAAACGTCAAGACCTATACGCTTATTTCGAAGTTATAGTAAGAAGACGCAGCAGCCGATTGGTATTGGATACTGAATCGAATGCATCGGTACGGAGTTCGCATCTCAACGTGACCGAAAACTTTTTGTGAAGTCGCTAGAGTGGGGGTGTTAGGTTTTTCGTTACGGAATTTCTGGATTAGGTCTCCACGCTCAAGCCCCGCGATAGAAGCTATGCAATAGCTTAAAACTAAATCAAAATTGGTTCGGCCGTTTGAGCTACGATGCTAAAGAGAGACACACATTTACACCCGTTAAACTTATAAAACCTTCTTTGCGTTCGCGTAAACAAAATAGGTTGCTTCGTTATTGAAATTACTAAGAGATATTTACAAAGAATGTAGTAAATATATCCTCGTAATCAATATAATACTCTATGCGACATTCAGCTGAATTCTGAGTATCAGTATCTTCTTTCCCTTTCATCTATAACTGTATGTCTATTTGTCAGTGAATTCCGATAAACGATCCGTCTTTTATTACATTAATCATGAAGATATATTCACCTTCGTATTAATGAGTACATTTATAATATGTACCTACTCTAGATACGAAGTTAGTGGGCTTGAGCACTTGAGTTACCTATAAGCTCGATGTCTTGTTGGTAACTTAGTTCTTTGCTGTATATAGTTTTAGGAAATATAAGCAATTGGCCCGTAGATATTGAAAGAAAAGTATAAATGTTTATAAATAAAAAAAATATATAATATCTGAAGTTACATAATTTTTTAATAATGATTTTTGAACTATTATTATTATTTTGTGGAGTATTATTATTGCTAATGCCCCGCGCCCCGCACGGTAGTGCTCGGCTCGCGATTCAGTGGCAATTCAGGGGTTAAAGGTTTATTCTGTTTTATATTATTATGTCCATTTGCCGATTCAAATGAATCCTCTACAAAATTGTACATTACTACACTCTGACCTACACAACGTGCAGTTCAACTGCACGTTGTGTGTATAGCGCAGCATACAGCTTGAGCAACTGAGTGCTATTATTATTCAGAAATAAAGAAAGAAATAGTCTATAGTTCCTGACAATATTTTCTTCCAATGCAATGCAATGGTGCTACAAAATCCTCAAACAATTCCAGAAAGTATTTTTTCTAAGCTTTTAATCAATTGGTTGAACACATTGCCGAAAACAATATTTCATTCTTAAAAACATTACATTTAATTAATATTAAAATATGTAAAGTTTGCATTTTGATAAATCATTATTTGATAAAAGCGAGCATGTTCGAGCAATTTATAATGAGGTTATTTTGACGTTCTCGAGATGGCTGTAATTTTGCGAATCTGGCAGTACAATCATTAACTTTCATGAGTGCCTCTTTGGGGCCCATGTGAATAAACGATTTTGATTTTGATTTAGTTCTCTATTAGACTATCCATCCTATCCAAACCATTACTGCTAAAAAAGAAAGGTGACTAATCATAGATGTAAAAAAGCAGTCTAGCCTATAGCGTGTGTTTTGCTATTTTCTAATTAAATAGCATTTAAATAAGACCATATTTACTTTAAATCTGGGAATGTGCATGATGCACAGCACATTCCCTATTATGTCTGCATTACAAGTTTTCGTACATAAGGCTGTGAGTGTGAAATAGTTTATTTGTTAGTACATTTGTATATTTAGTAACCTTATTCGTGATACACTATACCTATTTAGCGATCGGTAAGCCGAACGAAAGAAACTCATTATTTATCCACCTATTCCGCGAAGAGGTGGCGTGTTAGACCCGAGGTCGCTTAAACTAAAATTGACGTGTTAGGGAGAAACAGGCGAAAACTTCCACCAAACTAAACATACGATAAAACTTGTGCCTGAATAAATCAGGTTGTCATCGGCTCGCTCTTTCCCTTATTCGTAGGCATTGGACTATTTATTTCCCTTATTTTACTTTATTCATAGATGTCTATCTCACTGTCACTTATTGCGTCGCTCTAAGAGACAACGATTTAATATGAATGAATATTCTTATTTTACGAAAGAGAATACATAGTACAATAATAGTTTCAGTGGGCCCCAAACTAAGCATGGTCTATATCTTGGGTACCCAGTATCTCTCTTCTAGTCGTACACTCTTGACAGAGAAGTCGTAGTTTCATGATGCCGAAGTATGGTTCTCCTTGGTCACGGAGATTCTGGCGATGTATCTCCATCTGCTACGATTGGTCGCATTGCGGGAACACTCTATCATGTAACTTTTTGTAGCAGCACTAAGCAGGTCGGTCCAACGTATCGGAGATCGGTCGCATGATGTCTTGCCTTCAACTGGGCCCTGGACAACAAGACGTTCCATAGAGTCCTAGGAGTGTAAATGCGTATGTTTGTTTGTTATATAGAAAAAAACTAGCTGTCCCGGCGACCTTCGTTCCGCCTAACAATCAATGAATGTGCATATTTAGGAAGCCATACCCGGCATGCGTTACCATGTCACGTGACTATATTATTACAACCTTCATGTTTATGTTTGCCTAGTATTTTACCAAATCCGAGTGACGTATGAAAAAATGGAAAGCATGTCGAAATGTAAAAAAAAAATTTAAATAAATGTACGTTCTTAAAAAGTATCCTATGTCCTTCTCCTGGCTCTAAACTACCTCCCTGCCAATTTTCAGCTAAATCGGTTCAGCCGTTCTTGAGTTATAAGTGGAGTAACTAACACGACTTTCTTTTATATATATATATATATAATATATATATAGATAAGGGGGATTTGTGGTCCTAGTAATATTACGATTTTTCCAAACTTTGTTAAGCTTATCTACAACAGATCTCTTAATAGTGCATATTCTTCTGATCTCGTCCTCGCATCCACCAGTATTTGTGGTAGTGGGACCGAGGTACACGTAGCTAGAAACAACTTTACAGTTGCTAATCAGGAAGATCGCTGGTCTGTTAAGTTCAACTCTGTCCACTGTCATCATATTAGTCTTGTCTATTGATCGCGAGTCCAAATAAGAGGCTTTTTGTCACTAGGAGTCTTAAAAGCTGTTCCATATCTTCTTTTGTTTGAGCGAGAAGAGTTGTATCGTATCTTAAGTTGCATGTCTTTCGGTCCCCAATCGACATCCCTTTATCCCTCTGCTCCAACACAATTCACATGATACTCTCTGTGTAAATGTTTAATAAGAGTGGTGAGAGGATGCATCCCTGTGTAACCCCAGCCTGTTTTTTTTATATTAGATAGGCAAGCATTTGACCGCTATCTCACCTGATGGAAAGTGACGATGCGGCCAAAGATGTAACATGCTTGCATAGAAGGTACCTATTCACTCAAGACTTGAAGACACCCAGACAAGACACCCCCTGTGTTTTAAAATTTTCTGACTCGGCACCAATAATCCTGACAGATGCCGTTCGGTCCTCGTAATTAGTAAATAGTATTTGTGCATTAAATTCTTAAATAAATAAATAATTAATATTTTTCAAGTAAAATGTTGTTTTATTACGTAATTATATTTTAACAAAATATACTAAAACATGCACCTGTAAACCTAGTAAAGATTTGGCTAGATTCAATTTGCATTCAGCAACATCCTCTATGTTGTTTCATCACACTAATATTATAAATCTAAAAGTTTGTGTGTAAGTATTTATTTGTTTCCTCTTCACGTTTTAACGGCTCAACGGATTTGGATGAAATTTGGAATGTACATAGCTTACACCTAGGATAAACGCATATGCTACTTTTTAACTTGATAATAGCGGGCGAAGCCGCGGGGCACGGCTAGTATAATATAAAACAATGTGCCATTCCAACGAAACTTCACAATCCTTTCATATTAACCATTCTATTAACCCAGATTGTCTTGTTTGCTGACACAACTCGGATAAAGAAGCTAAGCTCCGCGCAAACATGTTAATTACTTAAACAGATAAAACTTTGTTGAAAGTTACACCTAATTTTCACCTCCGGCAAACAACACGTACTCACAATGCGGAACAAAATTAAAACTTCACCTCGCCAAACATGCAACCCAATGTTCTAGGAGATAGCAACATCGGGGACATGCGACGTGAAACAAAAGAAGGTGCAATAGCTTGCTCAACTTAAACAATGAAAATCATGAGTGTCGTGCCCTTAGATACTGTTTTGTTACTTATTCTGCTTTTGCAGCTTTTGAAGCTAGTTTGGATTTTGGTGCAGCTTTTATTTTCTGTTAGATATTATCACGAAATATGGTGATTTTGTAGTGATAACAATAAAACTGAGTATTTTTAGGGTTCCGTACCTCAAAAGGAAAAAACGGAACATATAGAGGTGTTAAGCTGAAATTCATATCAAATATATCCCTTGGATATATATATATATATACCCAAGGGATATATTTGATATATAATATGTTGGCCTAGGTGGTCTCATTCTCACGGTTTTGACTCTTTCAGTTTCCCAGCCAAATCTTTATGAATTTAAAGTGCACCTGGTCCCCATGGACTCAGCGTTTCTACTCCAAATGGCACAAATATGTAACCTCTGTCGAGGTTTGAGTATTTTCGCCGTTTCGAAGATTCAGCTGCGACTTGCCACTTGCCTGCTGCGATGTTGTTGGAAGATGACACGGCGCCAAAGTGTCGACACAAGTAGCGTCCCACACTAAGGGTCGATCCATCTTCCAAGGAATGAGTGTCATTCCATCGGGTCGTTTACCGTCGTTGCTCATAAGACACTAAAATTGCTGCGATATTCGCACTCTCAAATGCCTGACGGATGACGTCATTCAAAGCACTGTAGCGAGCTATACGACCAGCACTTCTGACACAAGAAAGCCCATGGAGGCCTAAGCGATCTATTTTGTCTCCACATGAGCATCGGTAAGGAACAACGCAAGGAGCACCGACGCGCAGTGACATCGCTACACGGAATGTGTTATTATCAAGCAGTGTCCCTAAATTATTTGAAGGCAGAGCCTGCAACCAAACACCCGATTCCCAACGAGAAACAGCTAGAAGACAAGCACGCTCTGTGGGGCTACTGGATGTTTCTAAATTTTTTTTCCTGTCCAAATCACAAAGCGGCTTATCCCACTGTCTCTGAGAAGATGGGTGTTTAGGCAGCTTATTTCCAGGCATTGATAGCCTCAGTCAAATACCACACATCAGAAATAACTAAACTTGGTGTCAAAATTGTTGTTACACGTTCGCCTTCTAAGCAGCAGGTATCTGGTTCGATTCCCGATTGAAACATAAGTTATCTCTCAAGGAAAATTTGCGTTTCTGGTTCTGGGTGTGATAAGATAATTTCCGGCATCAATGCATCATTGAACTTGGAGTGGGGCTGATGATTACACAAAAAATACTATTTCGTTTCACATAGATTAAATAAGGGTAACGAATTATCATTTTATTCCCTTAATTATTAATCTCATCACAACATCCTTTTTCTGCCATGTCATCCACCGCATGTAGATTAATACTTTATGCCTTATTAACGAGACTCAATTTGCGATGCGAAACATCAAATGAATTTATTTTAATTGTGTATCGGGTATTTCACTGGTATCACTGAAACGGAACTTCTTTTTACTAATTCGTAATAATTATTTTTTTTTCATTAAATTTGCTCAGAGGATTTTAAACTTTCAGTTCATGACAGCTTAATCGTAGAATAAAACATTTTACAATTTATTTCTTTGCAAATATGATTCAAAACGGGAAGATAAATCCCTTATTCTATAGGTCAAGGTTTACCCAAAAAAAGGCGAACATTACTGTACAACATATTTATAACAAATTAATAAATCCAATATAGAGATAATGATTAAATTTATAATAACACTAGCTGACCCGCCCAGCGTCGCCTCGGTAAAAAAATATTCACATAAAACTGATCGTTATTTTCTAAGATATATTTTTTAAACCGGTTTCTTACTATACTTGTAAAGGCCTTTTCAAGTATTTTGCTCCCCACTTACATGTATGGGAGTCCCCTTATTTTTTTCATTTTTATAATTTTAAATGTGATTTCTGGCTTTGGGCCGTAGTTTTACGTCCAATCTGACATTGGGAAGTGGGTCTAATTTAGCTCGCAAAATTTGATTACAGACAGACAGATAACGGGACAGGAAACTAAATAAAAGCTTGTTAAATACTCTCAAGTTTAAATGTTTATTTATCAATTAGATTTAAGATAAGTGCCGTCTTCTGTTCTCATTCTGTAGTTAGCCAGATTTCCAGTCTTCTTATTCTGTCATAATAATTGGATGCGGGTTGAAATCCGCGGCACTCCAAACGTCTTCGTCGAGATCTGGGCTATCAATCTCGGTGGCAGTTGACAGAACACTTACATTTATCTCGTTAGGAGTACGGACGTGGACGGAGGGCGATTAACTTTGAGTTAATTTTAACGGATATAAAGGAACTTGTACCTGTCCACTAGTGGTCTATCATGTGGCACGCACGGATTAGTAGTAAGGATTGCTACCGTACATACTTATTTATGTATAAATATCTCGTCGTCTTTTATTTAAGGGGCAGGTATACGTCAATGTATCCTTTTTAACCGCAGCCAATTATCCGCCTTACACTTTTGCACATAAAGGTGTATACTGCGTAAATTACATCGTGGCGGTTACGCAAGGTCTGGCAATCCTTGATTTTTATGGTTTTATTCGAATTTCGAGAAAACGCGGCTCAATAAGAAAATAAAACTAGCTGAAGAAATCATTCGTCTAGTAAATATACGTACTATATGAAATAACTTTGATTGTGTTTTGATATAAAATGCTGGTACGAAATGGTTACAAAATACAAATTGATGTTATTTGCGTGAGATTTGATATTCATTATAATTATGAGCTTTATGAATATTCTAAGAAGAAATTATCATTTATCATATCACACAGATTGCGACGAATATTTTTATTTATCTGGTTTTATTATGAATGCCGTGTAAAACCGTTAGAAAAACACACTTTTTAGATGTAATTCTGGTATCACACCCTTAATTGATACGCTATAATCTATTCGGTTACTTATCAAAGGGCCCAAAGGTGTGTTAACCATAGCGCGGCAAACGTGCGTTTTTGGACGACTGGCGCGCGCGAACTCTAAACTAGTCTCGCGGCAGAACATCCGGCGAACGCCGCGCGTAGTACCTCGCACTAACTAAGCATGTTGTTATGTTCGAACACGACACACCTTAAGATTCATTTGCCTAAATTTCATTTAACTGAGGACGGCTCACTTAATTTTTAAATTACTAATAGTTTATTGAGGTCACTCGAAATGTCTAAAGTACGTTTGCACTAATAAACATTGGCCTAAAATTGTTAAACGGAAAATAGTAACTCCTAAACATACATACATATAGTCCCGCCTCTTTCCCATTGGGGTAGGCAGATACTACTTCTCTCCACCTGCTACGATCCTGACACACATCTTTTGCTTCTCCTACATTTATAAGTGTTTTCATCACAGATCTCAGAAACTAGCATGCGAACGAATAGTCGCACTCAACGCTTTGTGTGCATGACACGCACACAAAGTGACGTACCTACTGTTTTTATTTTTTTTACCGTGTGTGCGTGAGCTTCTAATGCGACACCAGTTTCGTACCAAATGCTTGGGATTGGCATCTCTGTATATCTCTGTGGTTTTCTTACATGGTCGTTGGTTGCGGGTACTTTTGACCCGTCCTTTTTTCAAGACGTTTTCGAACTGGTCGCCTAGATCGACCCGTACCAACTTGACCATTTACACGCCACTCCTGAAGATGTAGGTAATAATAATTCTAAATTATAAAATGGCTAATGATTTACTCTGCTATATTTTAAATGGCTTTGTTATTTTGATCTTAAAGTTTATTTCAAAGCTTTAATGCGTACTATTTAGTTATAATCCACTCAACTACAAACCAGCAACCTCTTGCAAACAAAATCTTGGCTTGTAAAATCTCGTTTATTGTTCAGTGAACTTCCCTCTATAATTTGGCTTCCGAACAATAAACTAGATGTCGCTAAAAATTAAACCTTAATACAAAAGACGTAAAGTCAAGTTTTATATTTATAGCAGGTTCTTCTGAAGATGCTCATCTGGCAATTAAGTGTCATTAAATTTCATGATAGCCTCTTTAGGGGTCCGTAAATAAACATTACGGATTTTTTTATGGTACCTGCTGTTATTTTAAATCTCCAGAAAACTATTCTCTGCAATAATTTTCTTTTTTTTTATTAAATATAGTCAAACGTTTGACCACTATCTCACCTGATGGTAAGCGACGATGGAGCACGTTTGAAGGTGCCTATTCACTCGTGACATATAGACTCCCATATTGTATTTATCAGGAAACACAGACTCAGGTAAGGAGTTCCATTCATTAGCGGTACACATGATGAATGTGAAAGCAAAACGTTCCGTCCGCGTATATTATTACATTATTTATGGTTGAAAAGTTAAACTTATCCTTAAAGGCTGTATCCAACTGGGGTGATGCTAATATGGTTTAGTGCTTCTAATACCCAGGCGTGTCTATTCTCTGCTAAAAAGCCAGTTTCTTTTAGCTCCCGTTTTCTGTAATGTGCCCATCCAGATAGGCAATCAACTAGAACTATTGAGAGTTAGTTTTACATCCAACCTGAGGTTGGATGCCAAACTGACACTCCATAGTAGAAAAGAAACATTATTATTTTTTTGCTGTACATAGTTTTAGTTTGGTTTTAGGAAATATAGGCAATTGACCCGTAGATATAATTCAACAAACGAAAAAAAAGGCCAAAGTAGCTGCAAAGAAACTTGATATTTTGTCGAAGGTCAGGTGGTACTTCACATCGGGACAGCATTTAAACTTGTATCAAGCGCAGGTCTGGCGTGTATGAAGTATTACTGTCACCTGTGGGATGGTCCCGCCAAATATCAGCTGCAGGCTTTGTATCGATAGAGCGACGCGCAAAGAGGCTAATTAACAATGACGCTTTAGTTGAAGCCAGATTGCAAAGTCCTGAACATTGGCGTAAAGTTGCAAGCCTGTCGGTATTCTATAAAATACATTACGGTGAATGTGCACAGGAACTACAAAACCTTGTTCCCGCTTCACCTTTTTTCCACCTTACAACCAGACGGACGGCGTCACCCATTTATGGTTGAAATAGCGTTCATCCGCACGAAACGTTTCGCTTCTTCGTTCTTTTATAGAACAGCAAAAGAATGGAACGCTTTGCCGTCATCTGTATTTCCCGAGAGGTACAATTTGGGTATGTTCAAAAGTAAAGTGACCTAAACATTGTAGTGGATAAATAAAACATTTTACACCATTTTGGATAAAAAAGTGGTCAATTTATTAAAATAATATCTCACCGGTGAAATTAATTAACCATAAATACAACCCAATCGACACTGTTGGTTTCAATGAACGTGGATTAAAATACAGCTGAAGGGCTTAAAATTCAATTTACATCACAATATTATCGTTTTCAGAAAGATTACATTGCATATTAATCTATCAGATTTGATTAAAATTCACATGTTATTGCTAATAACGTAAAACGGTTAAAGAGACTTACCTTTGGCGCCTATACATTTACCTTTATTAAAAATACAATCCTTCATCTCACACCGTCGTCTCGTCATTTATTATCTGCGTTAGCTCCTCATGCAAACATCCTCCGATAAGCACCTTCATCACATATGAATATTTCTATTTAGTTTTCTCTTTGTCTCGACCACAATTCCTCCGTCCGTCGCCGTTTTTAACTGACTTCAAAAAAGGAGGAGGTTCTCAATTAGCCTGTTTGCTTTTTTTGTATGTAATATGAATATTTCTATTTAAGTTCCTCTTTGTTTCGACTACAATTCCTCTGTCCGTCGCCATCTTTTTTAACCGACTTCAATAAAGGAGGAAGTTCTAATTCGAATGTACCCATGCTTGTTTTTGTATGTATGTTACGCGACATTCCGCCAATTATGAATCGATTTTGATAATTTTTTATTGTTTGGTACATCATACTTCAGGGGTGGTCCTATATAAATTCTATCGAAATTGATTTAGCGCTTATTGAGAAAATCAGTAAAAAAAATATAAGCCGTGAAGTCGGTTTTTTTAAACTTTGCTTGTGTTTAAATTATCTCTGATTGACGTCTCTCGCGTCGGTCCCGACCTTTCAGATACGCGTATGTACGTTACAATACTCGCAGCGCCGTTTAGTGTGCTAGCTGTTTACTTTTCTCTGCTAACACGTTGCTAGCTTAGATACTTATAAACAAGTAAGCAGTCCTATTTTCAGGAATTTCAAGCCTAAAGGCATTCTATTAAAAACAGTCGTTGTACGACTAATAACCAGCTCCATTTCTTTTTATAATAACTAACAGCTTCTTGCGGCTTGGATCGCGTTGAAATGATTTAATTTTTTTGCGCCGACACTAATCAAGTTTTAAAATAAAAGGTAGCTTATGTCCTTATAACATCAACTATCTGCCAGTAAAACTCTCGTCAAAATCGGTCCGGCCATTTCGGAGATTAGCCGGAACAAACATACAGAGACAAAAAAAAACAAAATTGTTTTTTTGTTACACTTAATGCTTTTTTATACTTTCACATGCGTTCAAAAAACTGTTAATTTGATATGACAAATAGACACTTCATCAAAATCAAAACGTGTATTTACATGAGCCTCAAAAAGCACTCATAATTGTTATTGCAGTACAATGTAGCATCTTTTAGCCTTACCTAGATCAGGTAATTATCATGAAAACTTTGTAAAAAAATAAAACTAATTAGCAAACATTCTTAGAAAGCTAGAAAATAAAATATTAGCTCGAAAGCCAGTAAACACGACTCAGTTACTTTATAATGCCTCCAGGTGAAAAGATTTTCTTGTCTTTCTTATTACTAATTAGATGCAAAAAATCTAGTTTCATTTTGCTTGGCTAGGTAAAACTCTCGTAGTACTTAGAAGCCCAATATAATGTAACTTAGTAAATTTCTATGTGAAGAAGAAGGTGTTTATAATTAATTTTTATAAGAATAAAAGAAGATGATTTTATTGGCTAACGTTTCCACTTATTTTTACCGACTTCCCAAAAAAGGAGGAGGTACTCAAGTCGACTGTATTTTTTTATTTTTTTTATGTGTGTTACCTCATAACTTCTCTCCACGTGAGCCGATTTCGAAATTTTTTTTTAGTTTGAAAGATTTTTTTGCTTTCTAATTGGTCACATTTAAATTTGATCAAGATCAGTAGTTCTTGAAATATCGTTAATAATGTCTATTTTGTGACGAATAATGCGTACTTTGACGATGTTCTGGTTTACCCGACTTCTAAAGTTACCTCACAACTTCTTGCGTTGTGAGCCGAATTTAATGATTCTTTTTTTATTTGAAAGCTGGGGGATCAAGGTTCCGATGATAAAGCGGTGAAGTCGGATTTTTTAAGCTTTGCTTGCGTTTAATTATTTAAAGAATAAAAGGTTTTTATATACTTTCAATAGTTGGTTTGTTTGTTGAACTGTTGGTTTGTCTTTGACGCGAGTCATTTAACTTTAGTCAAAATAAGGCAAAACATATTATAACTATAGATGTCAAACATATTATCTATCTAAATAATTTAAACCCAAGCAAAGATTAAAAATCCGACTTCACCGCTTTATCTTCGGAATCCTTTATCAGATTAAATGAATCAAATACGCATTATTGAAGATGACTCAAAAACTTCTAATCAGATCTTGATCAAATTTTAAT
The DNA here is from genome assembly GCA_948107665.1 of Lomographa bimaculata. Taxonomy (NCBI): domain Eukaryota; kingdom Metazoa; phylum Arthropoda; class Insecta; order Lepidoptera; family Geometridae; genus Lomographa; species Lomographa bimaculata. The sequence continues at coordinate 8,827,056 of OX403592.1, forward strand.
GGGACCACATGGTGGTTTCACATAGAAAAAAGTTCTGAGGTAACACACAAAAAATAATAGTCAAACTAAGAACCTCCACCTTTTTTTAAGTCGGTTAAAATTAGTCATGTTGTTACTACCTATCTGTGTTGAGAACTGATTCAATTCAAAAGCAACAAAACTCTAAGAATAAAGTTTTATTTTTGCTTAATATAAACGAAAACGGCTTGCAACTAATATAGGTAATTGGCAATCTGGACTATTGGTATAATAGACGACATATTTTATTACATCACGCATAACATTTTCATCAAGCTCCAACATTCAAACCTAAGGCCTTGGTAACATCTTGAGCTCAAGATCTAAAATGTGGCACGTTTGTACCTATCCTAAGTAATATTAAGTTCCACTTGAAGACACCAGTATCGCAATATGACGCTTGCTTTGTCATCCGAGCAGGGGCTGTACTTGTATCGTAAATCATGAATAGGGATAATGTTATAAGAAAAGCTATGATATTTATAATATTCGTCTCTAGCACATTTCACAATATATATTTGAAGATGATAAAAACATTTTACAATAACTGTTGTTTTAAAATCGACGCTACTTTGGATGGGTGATTTGGGGAAATTATTTGTGACATTTGCCTATAGTTGTGGTAGTTGAAGTTCCTTTAAAAATATTCACCAATAACACGGAGAAAAATGTGGGACTACTAAACTACTTAAATTAATGTTTTTATTTAGCATTAGCCATTCCAGGCAGAACCATAGAGTACATGGTAATCAATAAGTACCTATGCATTAGAGGCAAAATAAAAAATTTGGCTATTCTTATCACAGATAAAAAAATGTACCACCTCTCTACGTGGATAAAGAGTTGTGACGATGACATCATAAAATTTGAACGAGAAAAAAAATATAATGTAGCAATTGAGGTAATCCTTGTTTTTTTTATTGACTCCCAGATTATACCGTATATTATGTTTAGTCCGATGTAAAATTAAATAAAATGTAAACGAGCAAGCATGTTACATCTTCGGCCGTTCCATCACTTTCCATCGGGTGAGATTAAGATCAAATGCGTGCTTTGTGTGTGGTGAAGCGTCTTTGTCTTTTATAATATAAAAAATAAATGTAAATTATACATCTGTGAATAAATACTTCACGTTATATACCTAATATTCATATTGGCAAGAATCTTTGGATATCTGAATACATTTACAGTGTGTTGGGCTCTCTCCTGACCACTGTTAGAGATCGTTCAAGGACGACCCTAGAGATGGCGCTAGTTGTATCGAGTGACATTTTTTGCACTCGCGACTAACTTCACAGACTTAAAAAGGAAGAACTTCAGTCGTGTGTGTCACCTGATCCGTGTGGTCGACAAACCTTCCGCTATTGAATTTTGTGACGTAGAAAACTAATTAAATAATTATCATCTAATTAACCAGGACTTAAAATAAAAACTTCATCGTGTTTATTGTGATCGACCGCGTGAACTGTGAGGTGATTGAGTGTTCCGTGCCTCGTACCCTCTCGGATTTCTGCGGATTCAAACTCGCCGGCCGGCGCGACGTGGAGTTGTGTGTGTGCGCTTAGGCATACATACAGTTTGCTGTAGTTCCTTTCTTGGGGAGCTCCGGAGGCGGTTTCGAAGCGGTCTAAGGTACGTGGGCTTAAATAAACACTGTAAATTGATTCGTGTATCTCTACTGATTTTTGCCAATGTTCAAAATAATTTACCGCTATCATTAAAAATATTAATACGTAAATGGTGGGCTATTTACACGCCAGCGATTTTACTCGCGCCACCATAATTTTGGTCCTTTTCGAGCCGGATAGTCCAGTTTTAATTACCTTTTGCTTTGAGTTATTAACCATAAACATTTCATACATAAGTTCGCCCGCCCGTTGCTATGTGCAATTCACTCCGCTTATAACTACCTATAGTATAAACCGCCCGCTAACTTACCTACTTGTTCCCGCCCGCATTTGTTGTTTGTATACAAACATTTAGTAGTTTATTCGTGCATAAATTATTAGCATAACGATAACCGAACATGTCGAAACCAAGTTCAGATACGATGTTGATCATTTTAGGAGGAAAGAAAGAGTTGTTATTTAAACGTATGAATCATTTGTTTAATATGTCTAAAAACATCACTTCTTCCGAGAGTTCAAGGTCGAATGAAAACTTTATGTCTGAAACAGAAACTATGGATGACCTTCATAATAATTTTGAATCTATTGTAGATCAAATTAATGAGATTACCTTAATGTCAAACCCTTCCGCGAGTCCCGATTTTGGTTGTTTGGAGTCATTTGACGAATTGTTTACAAGAGTGAAACGCGTTAGAAATAAGATGAATAACCACGCTAATGTATCACCGCTCCGAAGTGATAGTGCTTCTGTGTTTAAATTGGAGCCGCTTCATATTAAGGAATTCGATGGTAAAATACAGAATTGGCCAGCGTTTTATGAATCCTTTAAAGCAAATATTCACGATAATACGCGTCTAAGTAATTCGCAACGCATTCAATACTTAGTTAGTAAATTGAGTCATTCCGCAAATTCCGTTATTTCTGGAATAGTACCTACGGGGGAAACGTACAGCATAATTTGGGATAGCTTAGTCAAGAAATACCAGGATAAGCGACTTCTAGGAACACATTATCTCAACAATGTGTTAGATTTAAAAGGGTGTACTCACACTGCCGCTAGTCTCGATTCATTTATCGATCATTTTTCGGCATCGATTTCTGCTCTCAAACAGCTGCATGTTTCGGATTTGACGGATTTTATTCTCGTGCACTGCGCACTTAGAAAATTAGACACTCAAACCGCACAATGTTTTGAACTTTCTGTTAGAGATGTTGAAATACCTACAACAAAACAGCTGATCAGTTTCGTTCAAGATCAGGCTAAGATCTTAGGACGTTCGAACCCGACCATGTACATGAACTCAAACCCGCGTAATTCAAATAACACATATAAACCGCCCGCTTCTACGTCACGGAACACACGCTCAAACACATATAAATCTTTTGTTGCGAGCGAGGTACCAATGGTTGCTACCGGAACCTCTGCTTTGCACTCATACCCGCCCGCCATATCTCATTGCGCATTTTGTAATGAAACCGCTCACACACATTTATATACTTGTGCTAAATTCAAAAATACACACGATCCTAAATCTCGTTATGATTTTATTAAATCCAAAAGTGGATGTGTAAACTGTCTCAGTATGACGCATAATTTATCGACCTGTAATTCGTCATCTGTCTGCGAGTTATGTAGAAAACGACACCATACGCTTTTACATTTTGTGAAACAAAATAATAATACGCATGTACAAACGCATTCACACTCACAACCCCACACTAAGTTCGAAGACTTGTATCGTGGGGGCCGGAAACATTCACATCACACACACAATGTACACACTGCTTATGCGAATTTTCCCGTGCTGTCGCCGACAACGCCGCCGCCGCCGGTGCCGCCGCCGGTGCCGCCGCCGCCGACTGATTGCGCGCCTTCACCCGCTTTAAATCTACCGCTTACGTCACATAATGCCGCTGTGCTTCTATCCGCCGAAACAAAACCGAAGTCGACTGTTTTATTATCAACCGCTCAGGTGTACGCGCGTTCTAAAGGTAGTACAGGTCCGAAAACTATCATCAGATGTTTAATTGATAATGGTAGCATGAACAATTTAGTAACGACTGAATGTTGCCGCGCTTTAAACTTGCCGATAATACCTTTGAGTAATTCTTTTGTCAAAGGTGTTGGCTCAACTTCGCGTCCAATTGTTGGATACGTGTATTTGGATATTGAATCCCGCATATACCCGCAACAGAAATACACCATACACGCTCTTGTCGTGGAGTGTATTACAGATCAATTGCCGTCGCAATTTATTGAATGGAATCGTAACAAAGATTACCACGACCTCCCGCTCGCAGATTTGAATTGGAATATTCCAGGAGACATTCAGGCATTTATAGGTGCCCAACTCTTTCCGTACATTTATTTGGGGAAGCGGGTTGACTTTGGTCTGCGACTTCCACCTGCACTTCTAACCACTTTTGGTTACGTTCTGATGGGAGATTATCCACGTAATGACACCATACCTACCGCTTCTTTCACCGCGCTCGCGCTGAACGATCTAGTACAGAAGTTTTGGGAACTCGAAGAAGTACCTACGATGCGTTTGTTGTCACCCGAAGAGACGGAGTGCGAAAATATTTTCACGTCATCAGTGACGCGTGATGATGTCGGTCGCTACACGGTATCGCTGCCATTCAGCAAGGATCCATCTGAACTCGGCAATTCACATGCTGTTGCTCTTCGCCGATTTATGGCACTAGAGAGAAAATTTCGCCAGTCACCCGATTTGAGGGAAAATTACAACCAGGTCATTCAAGAATATATCGATAATGGTTATCTTAGCTCTGTCGATGAAACCGAAATTTCTGGTGGAGGCTACTACATACCTCACCATGCGGTCGTGCGACCTGATAAGCCGATGCCGCGCATAGTGTTAGATGCAAGTTCGAAAACTCACACAGGTTTGTCTTTAAATGACGTGTTGCATATAGGACCTAATTTGCAAGCTGATCTGTTTTTATTGCTTTTGCAATTCCGCTTGTTTCCTGTCGCGATGAACGCTGACATAAAACAAATGTACTTACGCATAGGTGTACCCGTGGACCAGTGTAAATACTTACGCTTCTTGTTTCGTTTCAACGAGAACGAACAAGTGCGTACTTTCGCCTTCAAACGCTTACCGTTTGGACTCAAGTCGAGCCCTTATATAGCTATGCGCACTGTGCGACAGCTGGCTTCCGACATGAGTCCACACTATCCTGACGCTGCAAAAATTGCAGAATCCAGTCTCTATATGGATGATCTGGTATATTCTGCATATAATGAACAAACCGCTATGCAGCTGTCACAAGACCTAATAAACATGTTCAGATCGGGTGATTTTGATCTGGTGAAATGGTCTAGCAACTCACCAGCTCTCTTAAGTAGTCTTCCTGATTCGCACCGCAAATCCCTCGATTTTGACGAAGGCAATATTTCCGCGAAGATCTTAGGTCTTTCCTGGGAATCTTCTGAAGATAACTTTTTCTTCACTTCCGCTGTAATAACCGACAAATGCACTAAGAGGAATATACTCTCCGTAGTTGCACGATTATTCGATGTTCTGGGTTTGGTCGCTCCAGTCATTCTCTATGCCAAATTGCTCATTAAAGAGTTGTGGTTGAGCAACAGTGGCTGGGACGATCCCGCTCCGGAAAATATTGTTGTCCGCTTTTCCGCCCTTGTGCAAGAATTTCCCTTGCTTGATACCTTACGGATTCCGCGCCATGTAGGTGTAAATATTGACTGTATTGTGAATCTCGTTAGCTTTTGTGATGCTAGTTTAAATGGCATGGGTTGTGTGATCTTTTTACACTGTACCTACCCAGCTGGCATCATAGTTCGCTTACTTTGCGCAAAGTCAAAGGTCTCACCGACTAAAGTCACGACTCTTGCACGTCTTGAGTTATGTGCTGCTGTGCTTATGTCTAAGTTAGTGAAGGTTGTCTATGACTCTTACGCTGCACGCGTTCCTATTGCAGGAGTGTATGCATTCTTTGATTCAACTATTGCATTATCGTGGATACATTCTTCCCCACATCGTTGGTCGATTTTCGTGAGTAACCGCGTCGCTCAGTGTCAAGAGAACTTAGCCGCGAAACACTTCTACCACGTAGCTGGTGTAGAAAATCCTAGTGATTGTCTGCCTCGAGGTATGCTGCCGTCGCAGCTAGTCTCGCATGACCTCTGGTGGAATGGCCCTTCCTGGATGCATTCCGCTCCTGAAGAATGGCCAATCAAGCCATTTTCGCCGACTGACTGCAGTAACCTTCCTGAGCACAAGACAAATGTGTTGACAGTGACTTCTCAATCGGAACAACCGCTTTTATGTGAGTTGGCGCAACGCATTTCGTCTTGGGACAAATTGCTGCGTGTCATCTCATACATCCTGAGATTCGCACGACCGAAAAATAGCATCGTGCCACGGTCTGTTCAGGCATTGACGGCCGCGGAACGTGCTATGGTCCGCGCCGTGCAATCAGTTCATTTTGCAGATGACATAAAGTGCATTAAAAATAAAAAAATGCCATCCATGAAGCTGCAACGCTTGGCTGTCTTCTTAGATGAAGAGGATATTTTGCGGGTTGGCGGAAGACTTTCTAAGTCAAATCTTCCATTTGATGCCAAGTACCCAGTCCTACTTCCTAAACGCGATCATATCGTTGATCTTATCATACGACATTACCATGTCGTGAACTGTCATACTGGCCCTGGACTTCTCATGTCGATTTTACGACAGCGTTTCTGGATATTAGATGCCAGAACTGTCGTCAGGTCTCAATGTCGTAAATGTAATGTATTTTCATACATCTAATACTCAAACGTTTGCTACGTAAATACACATTAAATTTTGACTTTAACCTCAATTTTTTACCGACTTCAAAAAAACGAGGAGATTCTCAATTCCACAGTATTTTTTCTTTTTTTTATGTGTGGTCATGATGCGTATTTAATACATTAAATCTGATCAAGGTTCCAAAGATAAGGCGGTAAAGACGGATTTTTTCAATTACATATATAACGCGATATCTCCGCCAATTATGAATCAATTTTGATGTTTTTTTTTGTTTGATAGGTATACCTTAGAGGTGGTCCCATATACATTTTATTTATCGAAATCGATCCAGCCAAAACTAAAATATAAGCGGTGAAGTCGGTTTTTGTAAGCTTTGCTTGCGTTTAATTACCAATACTAAAATTTTACATACTGTTAAATTTTACCAAAGGTGTTGAGTTGTTTTGGTGTGAACATGTTTATAAACATATTATTATACCCTATCGATACTCTATCCTTTATATTATCTGTGTGAAGGAATCACAAGACTTACGTGAATCCCCCATGCACTTTTTACCATCTAACAAAAAGACAAACTGTCCAAGGTCAACTCGTTATGGTTGACATACTTCCAGTTCACTCGAAGCGTTTTGCTTCTACGGTAATCATCGAAGGATCGTCTCTTCGCTATACGGATGATACTCTAGACTAGAAGACACCCTGAATGTACCTTTTGGGGAACAAGGACGCAGGCGATAAGTTCCACAACTTATTGCCTGCTTCTTTGTTCCCCAAATGATACATTCTGGGTGTCTTCTAGAGTTAATAGGTACATTCTAGGCAATCATGTTACAACGTCACGTTCCATCAAGTGAAGTGAGATAGCGGTAAATTACTTGCTTTACTACCATATAAAAAACACCCAAACTTTCGCAATTACATTTGAAGGTCACATGTAGAATAGAATAGAATATGTAACAAGGGCAAAATCAAGATTATGAAAATATCCCAGACGCTCTTGAAAACGGCTACACCGATTTTCACCAAACATAGCTAAGAACACTCTCGATCAAGTCACCTTTCAAACAAATTAATTAAAAATCAGTTCAGCCGTTTGGGAGCTACGATTCCACAAACAGAAATACATATTAACAGCTACACAGTACAAATTTAAAACTCTCCTCTTTTTCGTCGGGGGTTAAAAATAATTCATTTAACTTTTACCCATTGTTGGAAAATACAAGCCAAAGTCGCGATACATTTCTAGTATACGAGTAAGTATGGATTTGTTTACAGTCGACACTACGTCTCAGGTGCACCTCTCGTATTAATATCGCAGTCGAAATACAAATATCTCGCTCGGGGCCGGATTCAGAGCTCATTCGATAATCCAAAACTTAATTATCGACAGACGTGTAAATACTTTCTGTTCATTCCGATTTTCTACAGGGAAAGTTGCAATATTTACTGGGCGTTGATTGTTTTGAGGTTAAAAGCACTTCAGTTAAACGTGCCAATCGTGGAAAGTGTTTTTATATGTTTTACATCGGACTAAACAAGCGTTATATACATTTTACATCGTACTAAACAAGCGTTATATAAATTGGTACATTATGTATCTTCTCGATTCGATTTTATTTATATTTACATCGGACTATACAAGCGTTACATAAATTGGTACATCATTTATATTCTCGTTTCAATCTCATTTTTTTTACATCGGACAAAAACAAGAGTTACATAAATTGGTACATCATGTATCTTCTCGTTTAGATTTTGTTTATTTTTACATCGGATTAAACAAGCATTATATAAATTGATACATCATGTATCATTCCTTTTTTTTTATGCCCGATAGGCAAGCACACTGGTGGCTAATAACTCTTACTGTTTCTTTTGAAAGATCTTGCGCTCTTCCAAGGCGGGGTGCATGGTGAAGCGTCTTTGCCTTTTATAATATAAAAAATAAATGTAAATTATACATCTGTGAATAAATACTTCACGTTATATACCTAATATTCATATTGGCAAGAATCTTTGGATATCTGAATACATTTACAGTGTGTTGGGCTCTCTGCTGACCACTGTTAGAGATCGTTCAAGGACGACCCTAGAGATGGCGCTAGTTGTATCGAGTGACATTTTTTGCACTCGCGACTAACTTCACAGACTTAAAAAGGAAGAACTTCAGTCGTGTGTGTCACCTGATCCGTGTGGTCGACAAACCTTCCGCTATTGAATTTTGTGACGTAGAAAACTAATTAAATAATTATCATCTAATTAACCAGGACTTAAAATAAAAACTTCATCGTGTTTATTGTGATCGACCGCGTGAACTGTGAGGTGATTGAGTGTTCCGTGCCTCGTACCCTCTCGGATTTCTGCGGATTCAAACTCGCCGGCCGGCGCGACGTGGAGTTGTGTGTGTGCGCTTAGGCATACATACAGTTTGCTGTAGTTCCTTTCTTGGGGAGCTCCGGAGGCGGTTTCGAAGCGGTCTAAGGTACGTGGGCTTAAATAAACACTGTAAATTGATTCGTGTATCCCTACTGATTTTTGCCAATGTTCAAAATAATTTACCGCTATCATTAAAAATATTAATACGTAAATGGTGGGCTATTTACACGCCAGCGATTTTACTCGCGCCACCAGTGTGCTTGCCTATCGGGCATAAAAAAAAAAGGAATGATACATGATGTATCAATTTATATAATGCTTGTTTAATCCGATGTAAAAATAAACAAAATCTAAACGAGAAGATACATGATGTACCAATTTATGTAACTCTTGTTTTTGTCCGATGTAAAAAAAATGAAATTGAAACGAGAATATAAATGATGTACCAATTTATGTAACGCTTGTATAGTCCGATGTAAATATAAATAAAATCGAATCGAGAAGATACATAATGTACCAATTTATATAACGCTTGTTTAGTACGATGTAAAATGTATATAACGCTTGTTTAGTCCGATGTAAAACATATAAAAACACTTTCCACGATTGGCACGTTTAACTGAAGTGCTTTTAACCTCAAAACAATCAACGCCCAGTAAATATTGCAACTTTCCCTGTAGAAAATCGGAATGAACAGAAAGTATTTACACGTCTGTCGATAATTAAGTTTTGGATTATCGAATGAGCTCTGAATCCGGCCCCGAGCGAGATATTTGTATTTCGACTGCGATATTAATACGAGAGGTGCACCTGAGACGTAGTGTCGACTGTAAACAAATCCATACTTACTCGTATACTAGAAATGTATCGCGACTTTGGCTTGTATTTTCCAACAATGGGTAAAAGTTAAATGAATTATTTTTAACCCCCGACGAAAAAGAGGAGAGTTTTAAATTTGTACTGTGTAGCTGTTAATATGTATTTCTGTTTGTGGAATCGTAGCTCCCAAACGGCTGAACTGATTTTTAATTAATTTGTTTGAAAGGTGACTTGATCGAGAGTGTTCTTAGCTATGTTTGGTGAAAATCGGTGTAGCCGTTTTCAAGAGCGTCTGGGATATTTTCATAATCTTGATTTTGCCCTTGTTACATATTCTATTCTATTCTACATGTGACCTTCAAATGTAATTGCGAAAGTTTGGGTGTTTTTTATATGGTAGTAAAGCAAGTAATTTACCGCTATCTCACTTCACTTGATGGAACGTGACGTTGTAACATGATTGCCTAGAATGTACCTATTAACTCTAGAAGACACCCAGAATGTATCATTTGGGGAACAAAGAAGCAGGCAATAAGTTGTGGAACTTATCGCCTGCGTCCTTGTTCCCCAAAAGGTACATTCAGGGTGTCTTCTAGTCTAGAGTATCATCCGTATAGCGAAGAGACGATCCTTCGATGATTACCGTAGAAGCAAAACGCTTCGAGTGAACTGGAAGTATGTCAACCATAACGAGTTGACCTTGGACAGTTTGTCTTTTTGTTAGATGGTAAAAAGTGCATGGGAGATTCACGTAAGTCTTGTGATTCCTTCACACAGATAATATAAAGGATAGAGTATCGATAGGGTATAATAATATGTTTATAAACATGTTCACACCAAAACAACTCAACACCTTTGGTAAAATTTAACAGTATGTAAAATTTTAGTATTGGTAATTAAACGCAAGCAAAGCTTACAAAAACCGACTTCACCGCTTATATTTTAGTTTTGGCTGGATCGATTTCGATAAATAAAATGTATATGGGACCACCTCTAAGGTATACCTATCAAACAAAAAAAAACATCAAAATTGATTCATAATTGGCGGAGATATCGCGTTATATATGTAATTGAAAAAATCCGTCTTTACCGCCTTATCTTTGGAACCTTGATCAGATTTAATGTATTAAATACGCATCATGACCACACATAAAAAAAAGAAAAAATACTGTGGAATTGAGAATCTCCTCGTTTTTTTGAAGTCGGTAAAAAATTGAGGTTAAAGTCAAAATTTAATGTGTATTTACGTAGCAAACGTTTGAGTATTAGATGTTTGAAAATATGGTGCATGGAGACGATCATTTTATACAGGAAGATCTCTTTCAAACTATATTGCACAACTCCAAGAACAAATCGAACTTCTGTATGGGATGTGTTATAAATCTGTTTAACAAACAAACATTATACTTTCATGCTCCTCATATCTTACACTCCTACTATGAAAGTACGTCAGAGCCCTTGGCGTAAGATATGTCAACCAGTCACGTTAGCTCAACTTTGAAGGTGAAAATTTGATTCGCAGTAGGAACGTGGTACGTTTGTGGTGGTTGCGGTCGCTTTCACATGATACTTCGGAATACAGAACATATTTTATAGCATACTTGCCATATCCCCTGGCTTCGCTCGCGTTCGTCAAGCTAAAAAGAAGCCTATGTGTTAATCTCTCAGTAGGCTTTGAGTGTGAAAGCTTTTTAACTGTGACTGAATGTGATTGAGATTATCTGTTTATGTCAGAACCGAGTTTTTTCCCTGTCAATACCTACTTTTAATAATTATTAAAGTTAGTAAAGCTGAGGGAATATCTAGTTAAATATAAATAAACATAAATAAAAATCAAATGGCTCACCGGTCGTGAAACTAGAAATTTTATCAACATTTTTAAAATTCGATTGGTATTCTACAATGACAGCGCAACGAACTCCAGACAATGCTAGATTTTTATATTCAATCATGAAATCCAAACAAAGTCCTATAATTTTGAACAGGAATCATCTAGCGCTAATTGCACCAAAAAATATTTTACTGATGCGTAAAAGAGTGCAAAACTATAAATGTTTGTTTTAGTAACGGGATACTTATTACCATACTAGCTGACCAGCCCGGCGTTGTCCGGGTAAAAACATGAAAAATATACACAAACACTTTGACACTCACAGACCCTCACTAAGTTTAATGACTTGTGTCGTGGCGCCGTAGACACTAACATCGTACATTCAACATTCACATGATACTCAGAACCAGAAACTCAAACTTCCCATGGAGATAAAATTTGTGTTCCAACCGGGAATCCGAACCCTTTGCATTGAAGGCGATCGCGTACCCAGCCAGTGAGCAGTTCAAAGTTCAAAGATGACTCGCCAGCGTTGTCACCAGGGTAGATAAATTTAAAAAACGTACACTCAAACACATATAGCCCCACACTAAGTTCAATGACTTGTGTCGTGGGTCCGTAAACATTCACATTACAATATGATCACTCACAAAATATTCACATCGAACCCAGAAACACAAATTTACCGTAGGGAGAAAACTTGTGTTTCCACCGGTAATTGAACTTGGTGCTTTGAGGCGACACGCACCCAACTACGCGAGCTGGTAGTTCAAAGTTCACTTAAAAAAAACGGTGGAACACGTGTTAAATATTTTTTGTTGTTTAATAGATTACCAAAATTTCAGAGCTCTAAGAAAAAATATGTCTTTGCAAACTTCAAGAACCCCCTTTAAGGGGTTAAATCTAGGATAAAAACTATCCTATGTCCTGATCCGTAATATAAGCAAACACAACACTAAGTTTCATCAAAATCGGTTTTGTAGTTTTAGAGTGATGTAGTAACAAAGGGACAGACCGACATTTTTTAAAAATTACTGGTTTTTTACATCGTTAAATAGAATTCTCTAGAATCATAAGTAAAAAAAAAAATTCAATGTACAGATTTAGCTTGTCTACAGTTTTATTATATGTATAGTATCATGTATAGATATATTTTTAAGCGTAGGGGGAGGTATAAGTCCGAAACGTGATAGGAGCATTTTTCTAAAATGATACGTGAGTGAGAGCCAGCCTTATTATGTAAATTGATTGACTAAACGAGCAAATCGCTCGCTTAATGTTAAGCGATTCACTTGCCCACACAGTTCAGTGCCGCCCAAAGTTTTGAACTTTGGTCAAAATTCTGCTCGGCAAAGCACTGCGTTCGTCGCCCTGAGAAATAAGATGTTGAATCTCTTTAAGCACTATAATTTTAATGGAAACATTGCCCTTCAATCCAAAATACAGTAATGTTTGCACACTACTGGTTGTGACAATGGTTTGGTACTACCCCAGGCGGGCTCTGCAAAAAGAGACCTATCACTACTAAACATTATAATAATGAATAACTCTATCGTCAGTTTTTATAAAATACTAGCAGTGCCCGCGACTTCTTCCGCGTGATTATTGGACTTTTAGTAAGGATCCCTAATTTTATTGAAAATATAATATAGCCTTTAGCCTTCCTCGATAAATGTACTATCCAACACTGAAAGAATTTTTCAAATCGGACCAGCGGTTCCTGAGATTAGCGCGTTCAAACAAATAAACAAACTCTTCAGCTTATATTAGTATAGATTTCACTTGTTTTGACTTTCTTGCATTGCAAGCGCCATGATCACGAAACATAAGTAACTACCCAATTTCTTAGCAAAAACTGAACTCAATTACAGCGTTATTTTCGCAAACGGCCAATTTAGTCGCCAAAATACATGTTATGTATACCTGAGAGAAACCAGGCTCGAAATCAAAAGAATTTGATAACAATTCTGCTATTCTTGCCGTTTATTCCTAGAGCTTTCTATTTAATTGAATACAAAAGTTAAACGGCCCGAGTGACTTCATTCCCCCGGGAATATTTGCAAAGTCCATTTTCTCAGAAAGTAACCATTTAGAGCCAGCATTTTCCTTTGTTAATTAGTTTTAAATTACGTGACGATTGCTGTGTTAATTCGCAAATTTTGGTATGAGATAAACCGATTGTTTGGCAACGTTTTGCTGTATTTTGGTTTTCGCATGGCATCACAATAAACAAACAAACGCATTCACACTCACAGCCCCACACTAAGTTCAAATGCTTGTATCGTGGGTGCCGGAAACATTCACATCACACACACATTACAACCAGAACCAGAAGCACAAATATCCCTTAGGAAGGAATTTGTGCTCCTGCTGGGAATCGAACCCAGAACCCACGGCGCAGAGGGCGGACACCTGTCCACTGCACCAACTGGATCGTCAAAATAAAATTCTGCTACTTATAGATTAGATATCAAATGTTGTGTAAAACAAAACATGGTATACGAATTTCGATTCAATTCAAAAATGTATGCAACGTGATGTATCTTAAATACATAAAATGAATTGTCAGTTGGCTCAGTTAGGTGCGAGTCGCTTTCTAAGCGGGGTAACGAGTTCGATTCCCGGTGGGAACATAATATTTCTCACCAATGGAAATTTGTGTTTCTGGTTCTGAGTGTGATTGTGTGTGTGATATGAATGTTGCACCCACGACACAAGTCATTGAACATCGTTTGGGACTGTATGTGTATGAAAGCTTTTATTATATTATTTATTATTAACTAGCCGCGCCCCGCGGTTTCACCCGCGTGGTAATGGAAAATTGTGATAATGATGATAGAAAGTATTTTATTTTTTCGACAATTTTTTAAATGTTTTTATATTATTTTGCTATTCGGTAATCACGCACTCGATTGTTTATCGTCATAACTATTCAAATATTTGGCCAAATGATATAGTGTAAAAGACAAAGTTTATCTACTTTAAATACCAGAGATGATTTGGATGCGATAAAAGAATTTATTTTGATATAAAGATCAATTTGTTAATACCAAGTGTGTGTTAGAAATAAATAATAAATTTTTATTGTATTTATGGTTCACTATTTTGGTGATAATGGCTTACACATAAAAGATAGATATATGCTGTCCCAGTCTTGTCCTTAGGACTATTTAAGATAAACATTTCCATTATACATTATATATGTGTAACTCCAACGGTTTTTGCGGCGCAGCCAGAATAGCTCGCAGATGGCAGATTTTATACCTATTTACTTGACACTTATCTTTACATTTTGGATAATTCACACTATATCTTTATAAATTATAGCCTATGTATTATTCTGATGTGTAAGCTATATTATTGTGAAGTGTCATCAAAATTCGGTAGTTTTTCCGTGAAAGAGTAACGAATAGCAGCACGTTGGGACGTTCCATTGTAAAAAGATGCGTTTTAGCGGCGCCACCCCATGCGCATATGCAATACCTGATAAGGCACACACCCAGTGCTTGGTATGTCTGAATCGCAAGCTATCTACTACTGTTCTGAAATTTTGAAAGCGTATATGAGTTTTCTGATTCTCGAAGCTAAGGCTGTAATGTGAAGGTACCATCTCAGTTCGTCATCAAAACACCAAGGTATTTTATTAAATTACACAAATCAATGTGGGACAGCTATATTGATTTGTTCGTTGTATAGAATAAATTATCATACCTATCTTTATTACTACAAGCCACAATAGTTAGTATGGCGTATAGTAACCATCTAATGTGCAACTTAAATAATTGTTGATTTTCATTGTACGTTCTTGAAATTAAAAATTATATTGTGACCTTATGTGTTTCTACGATGACTTCTCAACTAAAACTATAAACATCACCATTTTACCAAACTACTCATATTGTTAACCAAGCATAACCAAGGGCTGTTAACTAATTATTACACCCAACATCTTGTTAAGGCACCTAAGCGAGGTTAGCAGACAAAGGCACATATAATTCGATAGTGTAGTGGTTACAGCTGTAGTATTCGCTACGTTAGGCCTGTTATTAGTGGCTTGTTCTCACACCAGCAGGGCAGTAGACGTCCGCTCACATCCGTGGCTAGAGCGTGACTGTCACCCCACCGCCCGTGTGATCAA
Organism: Lomographa bimaculata; assembly: GCA_948107665.1. NCBI lineage: Eukaryota > Metazoa > Arthropoda > Insecta > Lepidoptera > Geometridae > Lomographa > Lomographa bimaculata. The sequence continues at coordinate 8,842,647 of OX403592.1, forward strand.
GACAACGTTATACTATCATAGGTTATAGATTATAGAAACACTACATCCCTTTCTTATTTTAATTTATTTTGTATAATATTACAATAGGTATAATAAAGAAAAATAACTTCTTTTAATTACAATTATGATCGTTACTGTGAATCACGTTAACTTTAATTATAAGTAGTAATTTTAATTAATTCCCAATAAAATGTTAATCAGAATCAGATTGTTTTTCTTCTTCAACCTCCGTTTGAACTTTCCATTCACCTTCTATCTTTTTAAGGTGTATTACTTTCCGTCTAAAGGTTTGTCCGGTTTCGTCATTCCTCACAATTACATCTGCCCCATCAGCCCGTTCAACAACATGAGGTGCTGATTTGAAATTAGCTGTCAATTTATTTCCTTTTTCCATGTCCTTTACATACACTTTATCTCCTTCCAATATTGTCGATTCTTGAGCCCCTCGTTTCCTATCTCCATATTCCTTTCCTTTTTCTTTCTGTACAGTATCCCTATCTCTAATTTCTGAGTCATCCATTTTATGGTCATTATCTATTAGTGAAGGGATTTTATCCCTGTTTTGTCTTCTGAAGAATAACTCAGCAGGTGACTTTCCCGTTACCGAATGCGGTGTTGAGTTATACATCATCAAGTACTCCCACACACTTTCCTTCAAATCTTTTTTATTAAGTTGACTAATCTTAAGTCTTTTCAAAATATCGCGATTCTGCCTCTCAACCTCTCCATTCGCCTGCGGCCAGTAAGGAATTGTATTAAAAAGTCTTATATTGCACTGACGGCAATATGTCCTAAATTCTTCGCTCACAAATTGACGGCCATTATCCACCGTCATCGATGTGGGGTAGCCGAGGCGACTAAAGATTTCTTTTAGAAGTTTTATTATTTGTGAGCTAGTGGTCGATTTAGTGAATTTTATTTCCTTGTATCGACTATAATAGTCTACGACCACTAATAAGTAGTCGTTGCTTGGCAGTGGTCCAAGTAGATCCATAGCAGTATCTACCCAAGGGGCTGTAGGGAGTTCACGGCGCTTCATGGGAACTGGTGGGCCAGGCATACCAACAAGGGTGCATCCTTTACATTGCTTGACTATGTTCTCTGCATCCTTATCAATCCGTGGCCACCAGACTTTTGTTCTCAACCGACTCTTCATAGCCACTATTCCTGGGTGACCTTCGTGCGCTGCGTTAAGAACGTCCTTCCTTAATTCCTTAGGAATAACAATTCTACTTCCTCTTAAGAGAATATTGTCATAAAACCCTAGTTCAGTTTCAAATATCTTATACCCTTTTACCGAATCGTCCCAGTCATTACTGTAGATTCCTCTTTTGACATTTTTTATTTCAGGATCCTTTTCCGAGCTCTTCACGATAACGTGTAAAGGTACAGCACAAGGGCAAGTTTGTTCCACAATTTGATGTACGTAGTCATCTATTTTACCGGTTGGGACGTTGCGGTACTTGCAAAGGCGTGACAAAGGGTCGGCAATATTTACCTTTCCTGGTTTGTATTTAATATCAAACCGGTACGCTTGTAATCTTAACACCCAGCGTTCTACTCGGGCATATGGTCGGGACTTTGGCCCAAATATAAATTCTAAGGGCTTGTGATCTGTAACCAGATCAAATTTCTTACCGAACAGAAATATATTAAAATGTTCAACAGCCCAAACTAAGGCAAGAGCTTCCTTTTCTGTTTGGCTGTATTTCCGTTCAATCTCTGATAACGTCCGGTTTCCATAAGCAATAATTCTCGGGCCTTTATTATCACTTTGAATTAAAACTGCTCCTAAACCTACTGGACTGGCATCAGCAATGACTTGGGTGTGATCGTCAGGATCATAGTAACCCAAAGTTTCTATTGAAGAAAGCGCTCGTTTCAGTTGCTGAAAAGCTTTATTCTGTTCTTCTTTCCAATAATCTTCTATGCTCGTTTTTTTTCCTAGTTTTTGTCTCAACAGCTTCTTCAACGGTTCAGTCATTGTAGCAAGATTCGGCAGCCATTTATTGATATAATTAACTAGGCCCAGAAAGCTCTGGAGTTCTTCAATGGTTTTTGGTGCTCTAAATTCTGCAATACTGGTTATGTACTTCTCCAGTGGCTTAGCCCCATCTGGAGTTAATTCATGTCCCAGAAAATTGATTTTCTGTACTTTGTACACGCACTTGCCTTCGTTAAGCAAAACATTATTTGCCTTTAGGACTCTTAAAACCTTTGCTAGACGTTCGTCGTGTTGGAATTCGTCCTCACCATATACCAAAATGTCATCAATAAAATTCATAACGCCTTCCGTGCCCGTCAACATTTCCTGCATAATTTTTTGAAATAACTCTGGTGCACAAGTGATTCCAAACATTAATCGTTTGTATCTATACAGTCCTTTGGAGGTTATGAATGTTGTCAAATGTCTTGAATCCGGGTGGATTTCCACTTGATGGAAAGCATTTTTAATGTCCAGTTTGGAAAAATATTGTGCTTTTTTAATCTTGGGTAAAAGGTTATCCATGCATGGAAGGGGATGATTTTCTCTCAAGATTGCGGCATTTGCTCGTCTCATATCAACACATAAGCGAATATCGTTTTCATCTTTAAGTATTGGGACTATAGGGGAAATCCATGAAGAAGGTCCCCGAGCCTCTTCGATAATGTCACTTTCGAGTAACTCCTCTATTTTTTGTTCAACTTTCTTTTCCATGGGAATTGGTATCCGCCGATAAGGTTGTGATACTGGTTTGCATTTCTCATCAACCGGAATTTCAATGAGTACGTCCTTGAACTTCGGAAATGGTTTGTGTGTTTTTACTACTGTATTGACTTCAATACCTAGTTTCAAAACTCCCAAACGAGTAGCAGTATCTTTACCCAACAAGTCACGAGACCCTCCATTGACGACAAAAACTGTGGCGTGCTCCGAACGGTTATTAAGATTTATTGTTGTTTCGAAAGTTCCCTTCACATCCAAGGGTGTTTTGCTACCATATGAATATAAAGTTTTGTTGGTGCCTTTCTTTTGATTGGAAACTTCAATTTTTTTCTGTTTTAATATCTCCCATGTTTTATCCGTGATTAAATTCAATTTGCATCCAGAATCTATGAGTAAGTCCACTTTGACCCCTCCTATTTCACATTGAATTGTAGCGTCATCGTTCATATTAAATACATAGTGAGTATCTTCCTCTTCTGGTGATTTTTCAGTCACACTTATTGAATTTACGTCGTTACTATTCTTGTTCCTTTTAAATTTAAAATTTTCTTCTTGTTTTCCATCCAATGTTCGCTTTTGCGGTTTCGTTCTACACAAAGCACTGAAATGGCCCACTTTTTCGCAGGAATGACATTTTTTCCTCTTAGCAGGGCATTCTTGATTGGTGTGCACGCTGTACCCGCACCGACCACATTTACTGCTTATACTTGATTTACTTCCTCCACTTTTATTGTTTATTATCTTCTTTGATAAAATTGATTTGTACGGCTGTTTCCCAACAGAATTAATATCGTTTGGCACAGTTTTATTTCCATAACCTTCTAATTGATGTCCTACTATCTCTATCGTATTGGCTTCACTTATGACTTTGTCCAACGTAATATCATCACCTATTGTCAGTATTTTTTTTCGAAGATCTGAAGATAAACATTTCTCCACGATCTGGTCAATTAAGTGTTCTTCGGGGTTTGTAAATTTACATTTTGCTGCTTGACACCGCAACCGAACAACAAACTTTTCAAATTTCTCGCCTTCTTCCTGTTTAATTTGACGAAAAATGTGTCTCTCGTAGGTTTTGTTTTGTTTGGGGAGAAAATACTCGTCAAGTCTTTCTAGAACTATTTTGAAGATCTCGACATTTTCAGAACACTCAATGTGAGCCCCAGGCAAATTATACACAATCTCCTGTAACCCTGATCCGCCCAAAAGTAGCAACGTTGCTCGCTTTCTTTCTTCTCCTGTTATACCGGTAGCTTCTATGTACAAATTAAATGACCTTTTCCATCGTTCCCAACGCAAAGCGACTGTAGCATTATCACCATCTAAGTCTAGCTTTTCGGGAGGTGGAAGCAAATTTGCCATTTCTTGAGCAGAATAGGGGGCGACCTGTAACAATAGACCACTTGGGTCACGTGGTCGTTCATGGTACTATTCATAAAGGTCTATACTTTTAAACACAAACATTCATCTTCTGTCTTATACCTACACATGTCCATTTGACAATTTCATGACAACCAAAACACGTATAGTTTTCAATTTCTTATAGATATATACTAGCATACACAAACCACATATAGTTTTCAATTTATTATAGGTATATACTATAACATACACAAAACACGTATATTTTCTAGTTTCTTGTAGCTATATACTACCATACAAAAAACACGTATAGTTTTCAATTTCATGAAGGTCTACACTACCATACACAAAACACGTATAGTTTTTAATTTCATGAAGGTCTATACTACCATACACAAAACACGTATAGTTTTCAATTTCATGAAGGTCTATACTACCATACACAAAACACGTATAGTTTTCAATTTCATGAAGGTCTATACTACCATACACAAAACACGTATAGTTTTCAATTTATTATAGGTATATACTATAACATACAAAAAACACGTATATTTTCTAGTTTCTTGTAGCTATATACTACCATACAAAAAACACGTATAGTTTTCAATTTCATGAAGGTCTACACTACCATACACAAAACACGTATAGTTTTCAATTTCATGAAGGTCTATACTACCATACACAAAACACGTATAGTTTTCAATTTCATGAAGGTCTATACTACCATACACAAAACACGTATAGTTTTCAATTTCATGAAGGTCTATACTACCATACACAAAACACGTATAGTTTTCAATTTCATGAAGGTCTATACTACCATACACAAAACACGTATAGTTTTCAATTTCATGAAGGTCTATACTACCATACACAAAACACATATAGTTTTCAATTTCATAATCATTAATTAGCAGTGTAATAATTAAAATCTTGCAGTTACATTTACACTACCACTATTTTAAACGTAATCAATACAAAAGGTGTGTGCGTCAAGGTAAGTAAATTATTAATTTACTCGCAGTATGAAAATATTACCGTTTATTATATTTACTATTTAGGTAGCAACTAAAGATCACACGGATATACATCGCAGGCCGGGACCAGCAATATTACGTAAGAATCACAGCATTCCATATTATTTTATTATATCATAATTCTTCAAAATGGTTTAGTCACTCTACTATGCTTAGCTACTAATCAACGAGATTACATAGTTGTTGATTACAAATGGGTTACTTGCACTCGAACCGTAGGACAGCCGCATAGCCCCTTTCTATTTTACCTACCTACACTTTAATCGTCAGTTTGACTGACAAACAGGAAAAAATACCTACAAGTATTTATCGATAAATTATCTAGTTACTCATAAATATTCTTATTAATTATTAGGGTAAATGGGACACATAACTACTAATTACATAAATGAATAGGAATACTTATACCTATTCAATTACGATATACATCACAGACAAGTAATACTCGTAATTATGATAACTTATTTTTTCATTACTGCACAACATCCGTCACTGCCGACTGTTTAAGTTAATATACATATAATAGGAACTCTAATTCCACTTTGTATTTGAACGTTTAGTTAGCCAGAGTAATAAGATTCCTTTGCGATATGAATGTCTACCCTCAGTCTATTAATTTTAAATATTATGAGAGATGGACGTTATTAATTTAATGCACTAACCTTTTTGCTCGTCGCCACTTGTAGTATTCGCTACGTTAGGCCTGTTATTAGTGGCTTGTTCTCACACCAGCAGGGCAGTAGACGTCCGCTCACATCCGTGGCTAGAGCGTGACTGTCACCCCACCGCCCGTGTGATCAAGACAACGTTATACTATCATAGGTTATAGATTATAGAAACACTACAACAGCTAAAGTGAACAGTGATTCTATTTTTCATCACACATGCGAGGTAATTAAAAAAGTATACAAAATCAACAAAAACCTAAGCATAAAAAAGATCGTACATGCGGTTCGCCATTATGAGTATTTCCCACATATTATAGTGAAATGTATAAAGTGAAATATATATAAATATTTCTTCGTTTTTAAAGAAGGATTAGTAGCCTGATTGTTCTTTTTAAAAACGAAGAAATATTACATTTCTCTTTTATATTGTAACATTATTGGAGATTAGTTGGCTTTGACCTTCTTGGATTAATAAAATTAGATTGTGTTTCTACTTTAGTCAAGATATTGCAAAACACGTTCGAATTTCTTATATAACTTAGTTTGTAAATTTATTTACATTTCTGTCAGAACTCAAAAATCAAAATCGTTTTTTCACTTGGGCCCAGAGATGTACTCGTAAAAGGTATGACTTTACTGCCAGATTCGCAAAATTACAGCCATCTCGAGAAGAACCTACTAAGAACTAGATCAGGAAATGCTTCTTTACAACACACTTCTCGAGTATTGACAAAGGTACTTTCTGTCAATTTTGACCCACATTTTTACTGTAGTCTAAAGTGACGTAAAATGACGGTCAAATAACATAACATTCATTCACATCGTCAGTATGTCGATGTATCACAAATAAAACAGTAAAACACAACAATTTCCTCAGAAACCACAAAAGAATTAAATATAGAAGCTTATCGAAAACCCCGATGCGGGCACACTAATTGTAACAATGTTTTCGGCTGGAATTTATCTAATAAAAGCTACCCTCCTACCTGTTTTCGTGCTTATTAGGACTTACATCCCTGTTTTATCTCTAAAGGAAACGAATTTTTGTACGAACACTTTTGTTTGACGTTTCTTTTAATATTTCTGTTCTAAGGCCACTTAAGATTGTCACAATAAATTAGATGTAGGTAAATACGTCTCAAATTTAATGTGATTGTGCTGTTCTTAATCAACGTAGTGTGGTTGATATAGGACTTTGTTATTATGAATTCCTAAATTAAGATAAGATGACATGATGTCACGATATTCAGAAGCTAAAATATAAGTCAAAAGCATTTGAAACAGTGTTAAATTTCATGATATGATTTTTTTTAATTCATTGTTCCAGTTGTTTATAAGTAGTTTACCGTTACTTTAAATATATTGTAATGATACTTATAATTTTTTAATACTACAAAAATAAATACATTAGGTAACCTTTTTATACCAAAACTAGCCAACCCGACGTTATTCATCGGATCGATTTATGTCTCTTCTCGCTCTTAGCGATAAGACCGCCTATTGTTACACTTATTTTCTAGGTTACTATTCCTTGTCATGTATTTGTTAAGGTGTTCAATAAAGTGTTCATCTATCTATCTATTTTTTTCGAGGGTCTAAATTATCTGCATACAGAAATTTCCTCCAATTGTACGAGTATGTTGTCATTAGTTACTTTTATAGGCATAGACATTATTTATACACTTAATGTATTTATAATATTATTATATTGTAACTCGCAGTCACATACGTATTATTGACAGAAATGCTTCGACCAGGTTTCGGATATATACGATGTCCTATTTCTGGAAGCAAGTCGCGCAAACAGGCGGCGCGTGCGTCTAGATTAAAAAAAAACTTTCTTTAAAAAAAAATATAAAGGAATGGAACTCCTTACCTGAGTCTATGTCTGTGAGTGTGAATGCGTTTGTTTATTATGTTTAATGATAAATACAATATGGGAATCTTAATCGTGATAAATATAGTCTGGAAGTCGCGAGTGAATGGGCATCTTCTAGGCAAATGTGTTCCGCCGATCGCATCGTCGCTTACCATCAAGTTAGATAATGCTCAAATGATTGTATGTCTTGAATAATAAAATATGCCTTTTTTTATTAAATATAATGATTACCATGATTATCCACAGACCTCTAATATTTAAGGCTAATACGACAAAAAAGCTTACTATAGAAATGCCAAATCAATAGCTACACTCTGCCATGTTGACACATGTCACTATTTCATAGACATTGTAAAACGGAAATTAAACGTTTTGTGTGCGACATTAAACGTTATTTACGGTTAGTGTTTGCACAAGTTCCACCGCCAATACGGAAGATATCGATCATGGGAATTGAAAATTTAAAAGAACCTATATGGAATGTAATCATTTATTAATATTTGTCTACTATGTTTACGTGAGTTAAATGCTTGAGCTTTTTTAATAGAAACATTATTTTTATTTAACTTTTTGAACATATTTATTAATGTAACATTCTGCGTAGGAATTCTGCTAGCGTTTAGGAACGCAAATTTGTTTCACTAAGCAATTTTTTTATGTTAAGATTTCCTTGTTATACTTTGTTAATCACATTCAGACTCACAGCCGTATACTCAGTTTGATGGCTTGTGTCGTGGGTGCCGGAATCATTCCCAGCATAAACTCAACCACACCTAGAACCAGAAACACAAATTTCCCTTGGGGGAGAAATCTCGTGTTCTCACCGGTAATCGGACCCGATACTCCTGCTTAGAAGGTGGGCGCGCACCCCCAATTAAGCCAAAGGACAGTTTAGTTGTTACTTTTAGTTTTATTTATAACTAGACGTGCCCCTCGCTATTATCAAGCTAAAAAACTATAAGCCTATTTGTTAATCTTAGGTATAAGCTATGTACATTCAAAATTTCAACTAAATCCGTTCAGCTGTTAAAGCGTGAAGAGGGAACAAACATACTTGCACACTTACACACAAACTTTCGGATTTATAATATTAGTAGGATTTGAAATTATTTCTGTTATACATTGAATAAAACACAATAATTTTATAAGGGTGATAATGGGATTTTTTTATATATAAATAAAGATTTCATTCTATTTAAGCCCTGTTAACAATCATTAAAAATATTTATAGCATATCTTTCAGGCAAGCATGCTCTAACTTCGACCATCGTCATTTTCCATCAGGTGAGATAGTGGTCGAATGCTTCCCTATCAACAAAAAGCCCGTTTACAAGTAGGAACAAGTATTGGGTGTGAAACATGTCGATAGAGATGCTCACTTTTAAAGTAAAACAAAGAACTGTAGGTCTCGTAACATTTAATGGTAACTCCTGGAAAGATACGAAACTCTGGCAGCCCCACCGCCCGTCACCAGCCACACGTTCCCGCAACACTTTCTTAGTTCCCAATGATTCCTCCTTAGTGCCAAAATGCTAATTAACATGGCAAAAACGTCGGCCGGGGAAATGAGCATTCGCCTTCGCCAGGAGTCATGAACAGGCGGTCCCATTAACTTTTATTATTCGCAGTTTTAAAGCGCGGTCCAAATTAGTTGGCCCTACTCGCGAACATCCTCCGGTGTGCTTACGGCCTCTCATTATAGAAATGGCACTTGAAATTAATTTATGTATAACCGATGTAAGAAAAAAATGCCGGAAAATTAGGAACGGCTTGGTTGTTTTTATTTTTTAACTTTTAATATATAATATACAAGCCGTGCCCCGCTGCTTCGCCCTATATTATCACGTTAAAAAGTAGCCTATGTGTTAATCCTATGTATAAGCTATGCACGTTCCAAATTTCATCCAAATCCGTTGAGCTGTTAAAGCGTGAAGAGGGAACAAATATACTTGCACGTTTACACACTTGCACATTTACGCACTCACGCACTTACACACGTACACACAACATTTCGGATTTATAATTGATATTAGTTAGTAGGATAATTTTCTTTATTTGGAGAAGAATAATTTGGACGTGCAATTTAACATGTTTTTATTACACACATATATATGGAGCTTATAAAATCATTGGTTTATTTTTTTGTTTATATAGATTGTGGTTAAACGCTGGCTACGATAGCGTTTGACCACAATCTCAATTGATGGAAAGCGACAGTGCAGTCGAAGATGGAGCACGCTTGTACAAACAGCAAATACCTATTAAATATTTTCTTGAACAACCCTATTATATGCTTTTCGGGAAATACAATAGACGGCAGTGCAATCCATTCGTTCCATTCTTTCTCATAATGAAAATGAAAGCGAAACGCTTTGTGCGTAAAGGTATTTAAAGCATTAGCGAATGTCTCATTGCCGTCTGCCTAGATGTTCGGTAGAAGAATAGTGATGCGGGAATAAGATCATGCAATTCCCTTGAACACTCTCCGTAATGCAATTCGTAGAAAACTGATTGACTTTCTACTTTTCGCCGACAATCGAGAATCTAAAACTAATCTATTGTTATTGATGACGTAATTTCCATTTCATTGGTTACAATTGATTGATGAAGTTATTAAACAAACCGGGTTATTGTTTTTGCTTGCCATAACTACACAAGTTAAACTAAATGTGAAAATTAGGAATTGACATTTAAAAAAATATAAATAAAAATTCAACAACTTGTTGAATTTTTAATAGCAACGAACGCTTCAAATAAATCATCGGTTATTTAGTTTAGGATTATTAAAGCTGTGCCGTAGTCTGAATAATTGATAACTTGGACTTAACCACAATCAAAAAGCCCCATTAAGCAAGTTATCAACGGCGCTATTCTTAGCAATAAGTTACCTGTGATTTTGCGTGATTTCAATCGGTTAGATATTGTGCTACATAATGAAGCATGCAGTAAATTTTGAAATAGCAATTAATCAGAGATGCACTCTTCTGATTTACTCAAGTAGCTATAGCGGTGGGTTAATTAAAATGTAACATGAGGTGAAATCAGTTTAATTTTTAGTTCTCAAGCCTGACATACTTGGATCGTTTAGTACAAATAATGACTTTCGTGCACAAGACTCTCTCAAGCTGCCAGAGCATAATTTTAACCCTTTGGCCGAATATGTAAACAGTTGTTTGTAAGTTTTTTTTTGTGCATGATAGGTAAGCATTTGACCACTATCTCACCTGATGGAAAGTGACGATGCGGCCGAAGATGTAACATGCTTGCCTAGAAGATACCTATTCACTCTTGACTTGAAGACTCCCAGATTATACCCCTCGTAACCAGTTACCAACGAGGAATAAATCATCTTTCTCCGAAACTGATTACGATTGAAAAATTATATATCCGTATACAAAACCAGCCGCTAGCTTGGTAACCAGTTACGAGTAAGGAAATATGTTTCTTTGTGACTATGTTGTTTTGGCGACAGCTTTTCAGACTTTTTGGTTATTGACTATGAATACCTGAGAGTTTTTAGCACTGTCATATTAAAATATCATTATCACACTAATATTATAAATCGGAAAGTTTGTGTATTAGTGTGTAAGTATGTATCTTTTCTCTTCACTTTGCAACGGCTGAAAGGATTAGAATGAAATTTGGAATGTTTACAGCTTAAACATAGGATTAACGAATGGCGAAACCGCGGGGCACAGCTAGTAAAAATAAATATCTTTTCGATACCGGTTTTACTTGAAATACTATACAATTATTTAAATTTGCTTTGTTTTTGAGGTTAAAACTTGTCCAAATAAACATGGCGTTCACGGATTTAGTTTTTCCTCATCCAAGCCTACATCGGTTGGTTAGACTAATTACACGGTCTAATTGGTTTGTCTGTCCATCTGTAACTGCGGCTCCGCGGGACGTTCTAGTTAATTAGTGTCCTAACCAGTCCCCTGTGATTTACCTGATTTAACGGAGGAAAGTTGTTTTAAAAGTGGAGGATGTTTGAAGAATTACCTACATACTACTATACCTTCAGATTCTGTATTATGGACCTAAACGGTTCCTTGAATTCAAAGTCAAATTCATAATCGTTTATTCATATGGGCCCCAAAGAGGCACTCGTGAAAGTTAAGGACTCTACTGCCAAACGCACTCCACGTGTTGGAGTACGTTTGGCACTAGACTTACTCTATATTAGAAATCTAGAAAGAAGCATAACATTTAAAACAGTTGTGCCATTCAATTAAAAGTTGCATATGTCTGTGCATTATTTCACAGAGTCGACAGGGTGGCAATAAAGCACGACAGTACAGATTTGTCTTTCGCAGTCTATGTAGGTTTGTTGTACGCGCTCCTGAACTCTGTACCTGTGAGTTCTGGCGCAAAAATATCTTTGTCGATTTTGTATTATTTTTAAAACAAATAAAATGTTTACCCTTACTAAACTTATCACTTACGGGATTTGTACCGTGCAAGTTCTTAATTGCGAGCTCTCGATATTTCGTGATCACGGGAATTATGGTGAAGCGAGTGGCTGTTTAAAATAACTACAACCAGACGAAGCGGCCTCTTTCTCATTCTTTTCATTCGCTGCGTGTATCGAATTCGAGTTCCAGTACAGCAAATGACTGAGAAAGAGGGTAGACTGCTGTGTCTGCAAAACGTTTATTAATATCTTTAAAAGATATTATAAAAACATTAAAATCAATTTTAAATTGTGATGTTATACAAAACCTTTTTTAAGCTATTGCATAGCTTCTATCGCGGGCCTTGAGTGTGGAGACCGAATCCAGAAATTCCGTAACGAAAATAACCTAACACCCCCCCACTCCGACCGGCACAGCGGTGATAATTTTTAGTTTTGCCATCTATCGATGAATAGCAGAACTTTTAATGACTTTTTTGAAATATCACGCTTGTCTCTTTAGTTCAGCAACTCGCCTCTAGGTGGGAGGAAAAAAAATACTGCATAAATAAAATAAATAAATAATAATAATTGCATAAGTTGATAAAAAATGCTTAGCAATAGTTTTACCGCGGCAGTCCCCGACTGCCACACGTCTTTTTTTGTTCTTTTTATAATAGGAAAGCATCTGATTGCAATCTTACCAAATGGAAAGTGGCGATGCCGTCGAACGGCGGGAAATGCTTCTCTAGAAAGTACATGTTCACTAGGCATGACTTGATGAAGCATAAATTATACATATCGGAAAACAAGAACAAAGGAAGAGTTCCATACCTTTGCAGTTCGCATTATAAAAGTTGTGGCGAATTGTTTGCTTCGAATCGGAGGAATGTCTACCATGAAAGGATGTCTCGTTTTAGTACGCATTATTGTCCGATGATGGAAGGGAGCTGGAGGTATTAAATCATGCAGTTCTGTCGCACACTCTCCTAAATGTATCTTGTACACGTACACGCTCTGAAGTATTTTCTCTAGTAGTTAAGATTTGTAATTGTTGTGAAATCCCACTACAAACAGCTATCTAAATCAAATAAATAATTTTGCCATTTAAGGATTTTAGTTTTATTTAGAAATTCAATATTTACAATTTAATACCAACAATTAAATTGTTGGGCTAAGAAGTTATCTGAGTGTCGAACGAAATCGCAAACTGGCCATGTTTGTCCATGAACACTACTAAAACGAGGTATAAGTAATAGTTGGTCTGTATATAGAAAAACTAGATCCTGGAATAGGATAAATAATACTTTTTAATATCCTAGTAGATCCAAAAATTATTATTACTATTTTTCATTTACATATTCTTCATAGTATTAAAAATGTTGATATATTATTTGTTTAAATATATTATATTTTGTACTAGCGATCCGCCCCGGCTTAGCCCGGGTGTGATAAATGAAAAACCGCTCGACCGATTTTGTGCAAACTTCACATAAACCATCTACTAAATAGTCCGAAAAAAGCATAAACATTTGTTTTGGATCGGTGAGCCTGTTCTTGAGTTATAAAATTACAACGAAAAGTATCATTGATTTTTATATATATAGATATGTATAATAATGTGTTTAATGTGTATTATATATATATTTATATCTATAACGTAGAATTGACATGTATATATTTATATATATCCTAAAATATTTATAATAAATTCGGTTATTTTGTTTCTGAGTTCTTAGAGAATGCTATTTGGCATAAGGCCATTCCCTGTACTTTGGAAATTATTAAAAATAGACATTGTGAGAATGAATCGAAAGCGAGAGCCGTGTCGGGAAGATAGCGACGCGATTTAGGCGGGCGATGTAATACAAGTAAAAATAATATATAATTTCTTGGTATAACCAACGTCGTATAAATAATCGGGTCACGATATCACGCTAATACACCGCAATATTATCAAAAATAAAGTTCATCAGATTGAAAAGAACTTGCACACTAGCAGGTATCCAGCAAATTGTCTAAGTTCCATTACCTTCCCCCATTCTGTACGGCACGCCAGCACGCGATGTTCACATTACACTGTGGAAAGATTTCGTTTCCACTTACAAAATCACTTTGTATCTTACTCCTTGGCTTGAGAGTGGACTTCGCTAGCTGTGAAATTGAGAAAGAGAAAATGAAGAAGTCAAAGTCAAATAAAAAATCAATATTTTGCAATGAACAAACATTAACATTTCTCGTCAAGACAATCGTTGTTAATGTTTTTAATTTTCTACCAACTTCACAAAAAAGGAGGAGGTACTCTATTCGACTGTATTTTTTTATGTGTGTTACTTCATATCTTCTTTCTACGTGAATCGATTTTAAAACTTTTTTTCTTTGTTTGAAAACTGTTGCTTTCCCATTGGTCCCATTTATATTTGATCAAGATCTGATCAGTACTTTTTGAGTCTCATCAATAATGCGTGTTTGATACATTTTATTAAATTAAAAAATGAATGAAATAAAAATAAGGCTAATCAGTTATTTAACTTTAGCATAAACTGCTACATTGGTATGACTAAGAATGAGTCCATTAACACTTTTCTTATTGTCTCTATTTCAGGGTAAGTCACTTTGACATAGGTATTTAGAATTAAAATTTGTTTAAAGTTTTCTATTGCAAGCTTGTCCATTTACCCAAAAACTTCGTATGATTCTAGCGATCACCATGATAGATAAGTAACAAGACACTTAATTTAATACTTTATGCACTAGTATATGTATAGTGCTATATAGATCGGTTTGACTCACGATCTAGTTCTTCCGACTTTCGGGTACCAGATTTAAGGTCTATTGGATTTTTCTTTTAAAGTTTTCGTGAGAATTATCTATTGGATATGTGCCAATAACAAACGTTATAAATTTCTAGTTTCACACACAAGTAAGTTCAGATCCGTGTGTCCAATTGATACTAAACCGCCAGTACGTCAGAGTATTATTATCAACGAGGTACATATCACCGTCAGTTTTTTTTTAATTTAAATAGATAAACAATCAAGATCCCGGAATGTAGCATATTACCTCCATGTTATTTTATACCCTGATAACGCAAAGCCCGATAATTATATAGGAGATGAAACCGCAGGCATTTCTAAAGACTATTAATAACCTAATATCGTGAACAATATCAATCTTCGGATTATAGTTACACAATCAATAATAATTATTGGCGACATAATTGGTTATAATAATTTATCAAATGAACTAGATCATGCAATAATTTCGGTTTATCGTATTAGATCGATTATTTTAAAGCTTGTTGTTTCCTATGGTTTCGCTCGCGTTCGTTTAGGTAAAAAAATAAAACGCTTTGACACTCACAGCGCCACCCTAGATGACTTCTGTCGTGGGTGCCGCAAACATTAACATCATACACACAATCACACCCACAACAAGAAACAGAAATTTCACTTGTGATTGAGGTGATAATTTATATTTTTAACGGCAATTGAACCCGATACCCGCTGTTTATAAAGCGAACGCGCACCCATTGTTCAAATCAGGATGAAGACACTCCGTTCAAAGTATCATTCCAATTTTTTTTTTGTTATTATGTTACGGGATAGTTCCGCCAATTATGAATCGATTCTGATAATTTTTTTTTGTTTGGTAGATTATACTTCAGAGGGGGTCCCATTTACATTTTATCGAAATCAATCAATCTAAAACCAAAATATAAGCGGTGAAGAGGTTTTTTTTAGGCTTTGCTCGCGTTTAAATTATGTATTATACTGGATACAATTAAGCAAATGCAAAAATATACGAAATCTACTCTTGTAACGGGCGTCTGCTTGAGTTTGTTACTTTTTTCATCTTTCTTCAGATAAGCAATGCTATAAGCTGTTACTGTTATTAAGCATGCTCGACGTGTTATGGCTCATTCCATTATAGAAGTGCTTGAATGCGACGTCGAGTTAACAGCTAATTTGTGTATAACATGGGCATGGGTAAGATCGTTAAGATACAGATGTACAGTAGGACCTCTCAGAGGCACCATTATCTAATACATTTAAACGAGCAATTCTTTATCGTACACACATTGATCAATTTTTTTACAATAAGGCCATAAAAAAAGATGTACAAAGGTGAGCTTAACCCTTCACAGAGTTTTGTTCCAGCAAACCTTTTAAGTATAATATATTAATTACATTTAATATATACGTTACTTAAGTAGTGATTTTTCACTCTTCTTTTAAATATTTAGAGAATATAATCTGAATCTCGGAAACGGCTCCAACGATATTCATGAATTTTAGCACGCTGGGGTTTCGGGGGCGATAAATGGATCTAGCTATTTTTAATTTTTAGAAAACGTCGTTTTATCCGTGTTTCAGGCAATGAAAAACTGCTACAATATCATTAGAATACGAAGGTAAATTTCGCCATTATCTAGAAGGTTATAATAGCTCAGGTGAGAAATCGGGCGGTCCCGAAGCCAGAAGACCCCGGTTCGAATGTTTTTTTCTATTCATAGGTCATCTAGAATCTAAGCTGAGGTTCCGTTGCGACTGCAATTTTTTACCCGACTGCACGACATCATTATATTATGTACTTATGTTTGTTCATTTGTGGTGCTCTAGAGACCAAACGCGTAGGCCGCTTTTGATATTTTTTTAATGTCAGATATGTAAGCAATTGACCGCTATTTCCAATTGATGATGCGACTGGAGAAGTAGCATGCTTGCCTGGAAGATATATATTCACTCTAGATATAAAAAAAGGCCCAAGTTATATTTTTAGATATGTATGTATAATCTTAAGTATTTTATATTTATATACAATACTATACGATATGAATTTCTATTACACTTTGTTATTATCTTACATATATTTTCTTTATCCCTGATTGATGCGCGCCTAATGTGATTTCATTTTCCACCGCTAGATGACTGGTAGAGAATGTTTTAGCATTAAGTCCTCCTTTTGTACACCTTTTACTGTGCAATTAAGTATTAAAAAAATAAGTAATAACGTTTGGGGAACTAATTCTTATGTCACTCAATTTGTTTTAATCTTGTGAGTGTTACCAAATACATACGAGTAATAGTAGTCAACATTTAATATGGCTAGAACCAGACGCCACGTTGTGAAAATTAAAAAAAATTGTCAACAAACTGTGCTGCATTAAATAGGTTGAGTTTTCACTTATATTTTTTTTAATTTCGAATCTCTCTATCTATTTCTTGTATCTATTTCAAGTTGATTAGCAATCATTCTCACTTATATTTTCAATACTTATAAAAAAGCTGTGATACAGTTCTTATTTAAATATATAAGTATTATTTTACGCAGTCGGTTTTTTTTGAGTTTCTTAATTTATTAACATATGTCATTAAAATTGACATAAGAATCTGAGGCTTTTATTTTTTAGAATTTGGTGGCTATTGCGCTGACCTATTTAAATCATTATCATATTGGTTTAAGAGCTTCGCTAATTAATTATAAAATACTAGCTGCGCCTCGCGGTTTTACCCGCGTAAGCCCCGGACCCGCGGGAATTTCGGGATAATTTCTTCTTTGATAAGAACCTTCTCCTGACAATAATTAACACAAAAAAGGGAATTTGCGAAATTGTTCCTTCCGTTCTCGTGTGATGCGATGTCCAAGGGAAATAGAGATTATATTATTTACTTCTCATAGTTACCCACGGCTTTGTCTGCGTTAAAGACGATAAAATATATCCTATTGAATAAATGCGAACTTTGGGTGTTGTGTGTTTGGATGTTAGTTACTAAATCACGTCAAATCTACTGAACTTATTTAGCCAATTTAAACATCAGTAGATAATAATAATAATAATAATAATAAGTCTTTATTATGTACAGTAAACACATTAAAACTAGAAAAATACAGAGTACGATGCCACCTGCAGAAGTATAAAACTGTGTCGCAGATGGCAACGCCCACCTCCGGAAACATCATTTACATATAAAAATAATAAGATACAAAAACAAGTTTTTTTTTTTTTTTTTTTAAGAATACATAAAATTTAAGTTACATTTCCTATTTATAGAATTCGTATATATATGGTATGCGTGAGTGTGTGTGTAGTGGTGAGGGTGTAGTGTATGTGTGTGTGTGAGAGTGTGTGAGTGTGAGGGTGTGTATGCTATTCTGAAACTCTTATAAGATCTTCTGTATCTTGGTAAGTCAGGGATTGCAACCATTTGACGCATTTCATTTTGAATTTATAAGTTGGCAAGGAATAGATGTCTAATTGTTTATTAAGACTGTTATAAAGTTTTGAACTTATATAATAATAGTGACGACTCGCTATTGCCGTGCGTCTACGTTCGATTTTACATATTTTATCAGATCTACGTTTAGTAATTGAAAAGTTAGGATCATAATGAACTTGTGAATGTTTCCTTAAGACTGTTTGTAAAATAAAAAGTTGTCTCACTGAAAGGACCTGGCAGAGCGAGAACAATTCTGTCGTAGGAAAGCGACGAGATTTTTTAGAGAGAACTTTAAGTACGCATCTCTGAGCTCTTTCCACCCTGATCATATGTGTTTTCGCAGTGCCGCCCCAAACAGTAATGCAATAGGATATTACTGATTGAGCTAAAGCATAGTATACATTTTTCAGGCATTTGAAATCGAGAACAGATCTTAAGCTTTTAAATACAAACGTCAATTTTCTAACACGAGAGACCGTTGATTCTATATGCTGCTTCCATGACATAGTGCTGTCAACTATGACTCCCAAATATTTAACAGAAGTAGTTCGGCTTATTGTCATACAGCTGCAGGTGTCGGAAGAATCTACTGAACATGCATGAGCACGGATAGAGAAAGAAGATGATGGTTGTGTGGACACTTTGGGAGCGAAAGTAATGCATTGTGTTTTGTTTAGGTTAAGAGTAAGTAGATTACTTCGTAGCCAAATCATTACAGTTCGTAAGGCTTTCTCTGATAGTTCGCGGGCCTCTTGCCAATTTCGCCCGTGTACAAGTAAGGCCGTATCATCAGCATAGGTAATAATCTTGCAACTTGGAAGGGAAAGCTTACATAAATCATTCACGTATATTAAGAAGAGGGTAGGTCCAAGAACACTACCCTGTGGCACACCGTAACAAAGGCTTTCTTCAGCACTTATGTAGCCATCTATCGAAACTTGTTGCGTACGAATTAAAAGGTAGCTTCGAAATAAGTCGTGAACTACGCCTCTTATACCGATGCTCTCGAGTTTGCCTAAGAGGATGGGGATGGAGACAGTATCAAAAGCTTTGGATAGGTCCAAGAAAATACCGATAGTCTTATTTCTATTATCAATGTTTTTAATAACAGTATTAGTGAGTTCTAAAACGGCATCTTCTGTAGACCTACCACTTCTAAAACCGTATTGATTGTCAGACAAAATATCATTTTCATTTAAAAAGCTTAATAATCTTTTATTTAGTATTTTTTCCAGAATTTTTGATATTACTGACAGAACTGAAATTGGTCTATAGTTTGTAATACTATCCCCATCCCCACCTTTGAAAATAGGGTGAACAATTGCCCTTTTAAAGACATTAGGAAAAATACCAATAGTAAAGCACAAGTTAAATATATAACTTAAGACGGGTATAAGAACGTGTCTGGCAGCTTTAACGACATTAGTGGAGATGCCATCCCAACCAAGTGCACATTTTTCTTTAAGATTTAAAATTACGCATTCAATTTCTTCATTATCTACACTAAAAACTGCCATAGAGTTTAATGTATTTTTGCTTGAATCGTAACTCAATTGGTTGAGGGATATGTTTTGGGGATAGTATGAATCGATATTGTATGGGGAAGAAATTTTGGAAGCTAGATTTTGTCCAATATTTGCAAAAAACGAATTTACTTTATCAACAGAGGCAGACGGACTTGTTGACAGATTTAACAAAGAACTTGCAGTAGTTTTATTCTTCTTTAGATTTGCAATTTGGTTAATAATATTCCAAGCAGCTTTAGGATTATTTCGAACTTTTTGAAATTCACGCTGCTCATGTTCACGTTTTACTTTTTTTAAAAGATTGTTACAAAATGTACGATAACGAGTATATATTAATTTTTTTATTAGATCGTCAGGGTCTCTTTTAAATTTACGGTAAAGCCCGTCCCGATGGCGAATACACCTAAGAAGGCCAGAAGTAATCCACGGCTTGATTACACGCTTTCTGCTAGGGATGCAAATAGTACGCGTGTGTTTATTTACGGAAGTAGAAATAATGTTGACAAGGATTTCGGAAGCTAGATCGGGATCATTACAGGTAAGGATTGCGGAAAAATCAGAGATATTCAATTCCTTGACAACCTCGGGAATGTTAGTACGTTTGGTAATATGACACGGTTTTGAATGCTTCTGGCCATAAACTCCACAACTAAATAGAACAGGTGCGTGATCGGTAAATAAGGTGTCAAGTACAATTGTTTTAGCAATAGAAGAAGTCCGAATTATCACATGGTCAAGGCAATTCCTTTCCCTAGTTGGGTAAAAGTGCGCAGGCAGAAATGCGTGTGATGCTACCAGATCTAAGTATTCATCGGTAGATGAGTCTGTATTATTACTTGGAGCGATATTTATATTAACATCTCCTATAATTGCTACAGACTTAAAAGATTTTAATGAATTTAAAGTTTTATCTAGACTGTCAAAAAATGGCGCCAAATTCTTGTAAGAGGGAGATCGGTAGAGAGCAACCACAGCAAGTACATTAGACAATTTAATAACTAAACAATTTGCATCATTGAAAATTGGTACATTAACATTACAGTCTATATCACTTCTGACATACACCACGACACCTTCATTTTGATTGTTATACCCACTTTTATATGAAACAAATCCGGGAAGGGATGGCGTATAGGGAGATTTGCTTAACCAACATTCTGATAGGACACATGCATGCAGTTCAACTTTAATCCTACTTATTAGGGTCAAAAATTTATCAAAGTTGCAGTTTATGCTTCTGATATTAACGTGAAGAATATTATATCTGGGATATCACTTTGTATTATCGTCAACGCGAGTGAAACAGCAGGATGCAGGTTATGCCTTTTGTATGATTTTAACAGGCTTTCCAGAGTTTCTTAACAGTGAAAAAGCCAAAGACCGATTAAGTCTGTTAGGTCTGTTTGATTACTAACGGACTACCCCGGGTAATCCCATTTCATACATAAATCTATGGATAAATATGAGGTCCACGAAGACAATACAAGACGAGACAAAGACAAAGATTATTTATTTGTAAAAAACGTAAAGTGTAAAAATGACGAAATACGTGCTAGGAGTTTTGCCGCGAAAGTGTAAAATTGGCGTGGTTGATTTTGTATAATTTTCCAAAACCTGTGAAGCTTCAAGTGTTAATGTGTAATAATGGTGGATTATTAACCGTTAATACTTAGTAAACGTGCATAAGTGTTGGCTTATCATACAAAGCTCAAAACCGTGATTTTCGACTTCGCTCCAAAATTCCAAAGGAAGTTCTAGTGAAGTTTCTACCACTTTAATAGGGCATTACAATGAAATGTATACACTTAAAATATATTAAATATATTATTACATGACACTGCTAAAAGCCCAAAATTAAAAAAATAAATAATACGTGCTACTTATACTAGTAGTTTCGGGGTAGATATGTGCATAAACATCCAAAATGTATGATATTCATATCGGAAATACATAAATATAACCGATATATTTACTAATATAATAGGGTTTCAGCGTTTTTTATTGCTTTTAAAACTTAAAATCACCAATTTTTCAGTTTTTCTACCGACTTCACAAAAAAGGAGGAGGTACTTTATTCAAATATATATTTTTTTGTTTGTTATCCAATATATTCTTTCTATATGAACCGTTTTTGAAGTATTTTTTGTTTGTTTATAAGCTGTTGCTTTCCCAATGATCCCATTTAAATTTGGTTAAGATCTGATCGGTAGTTTTTGAGTTATCGTCAGTAATGCGTGTTCAATACATTGAATTTGATCAAGGTTAAATAAAGCGGTGAAGTCGGTTTTTTTATACTTTGCTTGCGTTTAATTATTTTTCAATTTGATTATGTAGTGTTGTCCCTATTCCCTCTGTCTTAGGTCATCAGAAAACTTGCGTTTATGGATGCCTTCGCACTCTACTGGATTTTATGACTCGTCCTTTACTGTTTGTGTTTGTGGTACGCGCTTCCGATCACTATCAGACGTGCTCAATTCCTTGATTCTTTTAAATTACAAATAAAAGACTTTCACCTTAGTAACATAACAGCGTAGAATAAGTATTTTTTTTTTCCCCTTTGTATAGATGTGTTTGTATGTATTAATTTATATATGCAAGTGTATGTATTATATTTATTATGGTATATGATATTGTATATATATATATATATTAGATATGTATTAGGATAATTATATGTGTATATGTATATGTAGTGTTTATGTAATTTATTTAGTACTTAGTCTCAGTTTTACCACACCACCAGCCCTGCTTATCTGTATTATTCTTTTCCATGCAAAGGTTGTCTGGAAGAGATCATTCTTAGCGATAAAACCTCCCATTGTACCTATTTATTAGTAATTTCTTTTCTGTACTTTTTTTATTATTGGTGTCAATAAAGAGTCATTGTATTGTATTGTATTGTTGTCCTCCAATCTGTAAGTGTTGATTTCGTTGTGGGTTATGTATACTAACTAAGAAATAGCCTAGATTAAATGCAAATCTGCCTACGAAAAAAGAACACTATGATTGAAACTATGAGTAAATGTATGCAATGAATCAAAACTTTCAATGCCTATATTTATACACCGCGCGGGCGCAAAATAAGATAGTGCCACCGCTTAAACTAATATTTAAATTACTTGAAAATATTTTAACGGAACATCCGGAACTTATGACGTCTGTCCAAGGGAAGTATTTCTGCGTCAGCTTGAAGCGTGCTGCAAGCCAGATACAATTTCACGCTGTGCCAACTTGCAAAATTCGAAGCGAAATTCTAATTTCATACAGAATACGGATGGAAGCACGATGCTTATATTTAACAGCTATGTGACGTGTCAGCTCAGTTAACAGTTGGCTAGCGGCGAGTGGATGCAAAGTGTTGGATTTAAACGTTTACATTTTGCTGCTTTAAGAAAACGTCTTCGCTTTAATTTAATTCCACGCGAGTTAAATGTTTTGGGATGTGACAAATGACGACATGTCTTATTTTAGATTACCTACAGTCCAATCACGCTAACGTTATAAATGCGAAAGTTTGTGTGTTTTCTGTTCCCGCTGTAACGGCTTAATTAGATAAAATTTGGAATGTACTAGCTACTGTAATAGCTTATCCCTAGTATTAACCCATTGCCTACTTTTTAACTTCATTAACGCGGGCCTGTTAAGTGGCATAGCCGGCTATTTATCTATATTTTCTAAAACTATAACACAGTGAGGCAATTCAAACCTCTTTTAGTTTAATGTTGATAGGTAGATATGTAAACCTATAACTTAACCTTAGTTAAAATTGAAAATATTTACTAAATTGCCGTCAGAGTGATAGGAACGCTACCCACTGGAGCTTGAGCACTTTAGTCACCTATAAGCTCGGTGGCTAGTAGGTTACTGAGACCTTTTACCTTAAAGATGTATAAAGTTGATCGAGTGATGAATCAAAAAAAGAAGATCTCGCTGACTTGGCTTGAGTTGACTTGGGTGGTTCAACATTTTGTCAGTCCGTCCGTCTGTCGGAGCCATCTAGCGTCTAAACCATATATAGGCGAATAACTTCAAATTCTCGTAGAATATGTAAAACTACGGCCCAAAGCCAGAAATAACATTATATAAATGAAAATATTAAGTGGCTCCCATATAATTGGGGAGCAACATATTTTTATTTTTTATCAACCCTTGTGGAGTATCGTTGAAAAGGACTTGACAAGTAGAGTACGTAACCGGTTTAAAAAAAAAATATGATGGAAAATAACGATTTGGTAGGCCACCAAATTCACTGTCTTAAGACCTACTTTGCCCCGAGGTCTATAACAACGGCTTCCTATTGAACGCTGAAACTTACGTATAATATCCTTTATATCCTGTACTACAACAAAAAATACAAAAATCAAAATTATTATATAGAAAAAGTTATGAGCCAGTAACCTCAAAACTTTTTCTCTACGAGGAAAAATGTAGGCGCGAGATCTCAGTTCGGCGCGAACGACTAGTTTTGATTTAGTTTTAGAATGACAGATAACACTTCGATTAGAGCATCGGGAAGTTAGATTACAGTTACAGTTTGATTACTAAAACAGAAACGACAAAGTTGTTTAAAATTTACTTAAAACTTTTGATTAATTGAATCCTTCAAGAATCTGCTATTAAGTTTTAATAAAAAGAACAAGATTAAATTGAACATCGGAAATTTCCCCTGGAAACGTCTCATTAAGAATGCTAAAGCTGGCGAACAAAAGTAGATAATCTGTTTGCCGTCCAGAGAATATTAAAGAAGCCGACCGGCCTGGAAGGTCTTTTGTTCAGATCAAAGCAATCTCACGGCTTTACTAATTGACCTTTGCATTTTGATAGAGTTCCCTAAATTCAAATTTATAGGGCAAAGACATAACCATCGAAACTAAAATAACTATCGATTTAAATAGAGTGAAGACATATTTGTGTATCGAGATATTTTCTTTTTAACTTAGTGTATTACTAACCGTGCACTTCACCAGCTATTATTAAGTTAAAAACTTTTAAAAGTAACCTATGTGTTAATCTTTTTTTTTTTTTTTTTTTTAATCATGGGTATAAGCTATGCACATTCCAAATTTCATTCAAATCCGTTCAGCCGTTAAAGCGTGAAGAGAGAACAAACATGCTTACACACTTACACACAAACTTTTGGGATATATGATATTAGAAGGATACTATGCTTATCGTCAGATTCCACTCCTTCGAAGTGCGGATGATAAACGTAGAAGCGAAACGCTTTGTGTGAACAGGACGTATTGCTAAAAATGTTACCTTTGTTACTCGAGGAGACATTTTTTGATAGATTTGTTTACAATTCGTTAACTAGTTGTTGAATTTTTGCATTTGTTGTATTAATAGTGGTGTATCACTAGGTATGATCCGTTACTTAGTCCAAACTAAACATAACGTAGCGCCTTATAACATCGGATTTATCTACCAAACATCATATATATCTATGAAGCCATTATATATTAGCAACTTATACTCACACACCAACTCTCGCAGACTTTCAGATTTATGTCTTATTTATTAGTCTAGACGACTTACACATTTATAACTTTAACCAGAAACACCACGTTTTATAAATACACAAATACTCAAGTTAAACTTATATAAAATCTATTTCACGTGGAGAAGAAACATATTTTCTTGTTACAGTTACTACGTTCATTTTACAAAATAAGCTGTTTATTACCAAATATTGTTGTTCGTGTTACTAAATAATTATAGTTGTCACATATAGCACTACAATGTTAGTAACAGCAACGAGACACTTTTCTCAGTGCAGTTCAGAGATTCAAACTTTCAATGATCACGTACTATAATCGTCACGTACTAAAAATCAATATGTAATTTATTTATTTAGTAGCTAGCGAGATGACTAAAGTGGCCTGTATTCATAGAAAGAAAGAGTTTAAGCTTGAAAATAAATAAAATTACATCGATACAATAACATTATTTTGCAAGAACATCCCTAAGCGTTTGTAGAGCCGTGTTAGTCAAACACTTTGTTTGTTAATCTAAGAAGAAGTGGATTAGTTTGTATTACGTTCTTTATGCATTTAAGTTTAAAAAGCCAGTAAAATTAACTTTGAAGAGTAGGTAGATAACATTATGTTGTGTCAGTTTTGGTGGTTTAACATGAACTGCGCGTTTGCCTTCTAAGCAGAGGTATCGGGTTTGATTTATTACTAGTATATAAGTTTTCTCCTCAAAGAAAATGAATGATTATGTATCTAATGTGATAATGAATGATTGTGATTGTGTATGTGATGTGAATGTTTCTGGAACCCACGAGTTATCGAAATTAGCGTAGCGCTGTGAGTGTTATTTAAACATATACATATATATCATAATGTTGGACAAATCACTGTATTTAAGAGAGAAGAGGCAAGACATTCGCGTGATGCTGAATTTTACGCCTTCTATAACATCAATATGATAAATTCAAAAAGAAAAAATTATCGCTTTAGGCGAGGTTTGAACCAGCGGCCATAGGATGTCATGCCCTATTGCTCTAACCGCTAAGCTACTCAAACTCTGCCTGAAGCGACGAATTTTTTCTATAACATCTCTAGTATTACGTGAAATAATGAATATCAAAGCCGGCATTATATTGCGCACCTCTCTCTTATAGGTACTTATTTTTTTTATATATATCATAAAAAATATTACATGTTATAATGACACCTTAAAAGCAAACATGGTTTATCCAGGTGCTGAACTCCTCTGTTAGGTATATTGGGTAACTATTTACTACGATGCATATAACTTGACCACTTTACAGGACTTTAGTTTTACAAATGTAATGATTGGTATAAAAATCATTCACTTATGGTGTTATGTCTCACATACCCGTTAATTACACTGACAACAATATTTAAATGAATTTAAGCTTACCACTAAAAAACGTAACCTCCCACGATTGGTATATTCCTGGGCTTGACCGATGGAGAGTTGGGCCAGATAGACGAAGAATTTTGATACCACCACCAAAATACTGTCGAGTCTTCTTGAAAAAATCTGTCTCTAAGCACTATTTACTGCTCCGGTATACTAGAAATGTTTTAAATACCCCCGCCGCTCTATCTGGAAAACAGCTGCACCAATGTTTACCAAACATAGCTAAGAACTCTTGATCAAGTCACATTTTAAATAAAAAAATTATTGTATGGACTAGTCAACATAGACAATTTATTTTTTCATCTTGACATTTTATTTAAGAACATTCACACTAAACATTTTTACTTTGAGTTTGATAAGTCACGTTCTGGAACTGCATTATTATCAAGTGAGATTACAAGCTCAAACGCTAGCTTAAAAAAAACAAAAAAATGACACTGTCGCCGTCACAGCTAGCCCCATTTTATCAGAACTGGCGTAAGACTAATTGTGAAATCCGATCTTCCATTATGTTAATACCAAGAGATACATAATACCAAGAATAAAATGAACTCAATATAAATTTGCAGGTGATCATTTGCAACATTTGCATTGCAAATTTTCATGCTTTTTCACAAGAATACTATGGGTATTGAATATGGTTGGACCAGTATTTACCTTATTTCGTTAACTTCTTGCTCGTTATGTTACATTTAGATTGCTTTCTATGTTGTTGTGGATACATTTTAGTCAAATGGTAATGTTACTGAAGCAGTAATGTATGTCTAAAGCATAGAGAACGTCGTTACGTGAGGTTTATAGGTAAGAACTCTCGTAGGGGCAGGTCGGGCACGCCTCCCGTCGCTGAGGCACCATGAGGCCTTGTTCTTGGAAGTTTCTAATAGTTTCCGTGAGTTCAGCGCACGACAATTGACTCATTCGAATTTCCCTTTTAAGTCCAACTGCAGTAAACATATTATCAAAATTTAATAACAGTTGATGGAAATATTGATGTTTATGTTTTTAAAATTCATTTTTGCAGAAAAATCAAATTAATTGCATTATAAAAATCAGTTAGCCCCATCACATCCTCTTGATATACAGAAGAACTTCGGCAGAGTACCGCAAACGGCGAAATATATGGCATCGTCGGCAGTGGTTCCATATTATGAGCCGTTTGGTGTTAAGATACTGGGCACATGGGGACTGGGAGCTCATTCTACTTTCAAAAAATTATCAGAACGCCTGGTTGAGGCGACGCGTGATTAATATGTTGGTACTTACTAGGCTCAAAGTATTAGCATTGGAATTCAGAAAGGCAATGCCACCAGCGTGATGGGAACGCTACCCACTGGAAGTAAGCTTGAACATTTAAGTTACCTATAATCTCGATGGCTTGCAGGTACCTTAGATATTTGCTGTATAGATGTATATAGTTTTAGTTTTAGGAAAAGAGGCAATTTGCCCGTACATAGTACTTATTGGACTTATACATATAATAAACATAAAATTGTTGATACAACTCTGTTATTTATTGACGCACATGCTATTCAACCAGGTCTGCATAAACTTTATATCAGTACATTTCAAAACATGAAAACTGGATATCAAATAGCGAAAATGCAAACACGAGGACGGATGCAATACCAGCTTCATTTTCCAGCAGGAAATTAACGTACTAGCCCAAACTGTTTCATTTAACACTTGCAATAAGCAGAAACACAAAATCACTTTTTACAGCATACGAATGCTTCACACGTGGACTAAAACTGGCGAGTTCGGGTATCTAAGAATCTCTCTCTAAGAATTCGTGAGTTTACCAAGATGTGTTTGCTTTCTCATAAATTGAAATAACAGTATTATTAAGTTTTCTGTGCCCGAAGTAAAGGGTCCTGACGAAGTATTAATATTACGAAATATATTGTAATTAGAAGTAGAAAATAATTGCATGTTACAGGTTTTATTTTAATGAGAGGGGAAAGAGTTAAACTGTCTTAAGAGCTATATACTACAATTGAATGAAAACAGTGACTAATAAAATAAAGATCGGCATAAAGAATGAAAGTTCTGCATATAAGTGGAAAATGAATAAAAGAACAGATACGATAATTTTAAACGCAAGTAAACCTTATATAAACCTTATTAAGAAAACGGTGTTTCTTCTCCAGGACACGAATTAGTGTAAAGGAACGATAAAAAAAAAATACGTCGCCGAGTTTCTTGCCAGGGTCTTCTCGAAATGGCTGTAATTTAGCGAATCTGGCAGTAGAATCATAAACTTTCATGAGTGCCTCTTTGGGGCCTATGTGAATAAACGATTTTGATTATGGACAGAAAAAAAGCAGCAGCACTATGCCACATAATATAATATCATTATATTATATAGGTAGTACATTCAATGCAGTACTTTCCCAATGGGTACCTACTACCACAGAAGAGAGAGATATAAATACGTATTGTACGTAAAAAAAAACCCTCTTCTGTGCCTACTACCCAGCTTTGCATAGTACTCCGATGAGTATGTTATACTAACACTATGCTCGCAATGACGTCTGGCAGAAATGAGTGGCGTCTAAGGCAGTGAAAATTCACGTGAACCAACTATGAAAGGTGTTGAGGACACCTCTTGATGCTTTACGTTCTTTCGCTTCTTTGGTTTGGGAAATATTGGCTGTTTTAACTGCATGGCCAATTACTATTACATTTAAAGCAAAATATAATTTTTAAATGTTTTTACTTAATTGTAAATGCAATTATGTTTAAATTAATTTTTCATTCATTAAACACCAGAATTAAAGTTAGGCATTTTACGCATTAAAGTTTTCTTGTTGCAGTCAAATACATTATTACGAAAATATAATGCTTTGAAGGCTGCATGCTCCTCTCGATATATTCTCTGCTCAAAAAGCCTAGATTGATGGCACAACGAGCCAACAAGATTTGTTAGGATCTCCGATAGAATAATGGACAGCATCACAATTGTATTGGATATCCTGTGCTTGTTAAATTTTGATGTTATTGCTGTAAAAATATATTAGAATAGCCCTAGCCGCCATTACAGAAAAGCCTTTGAACTTGTATTGGTATTTTATACATCAAGGTAGGATGTGTGATATATATGTATTATTGAATTTATTGAAGATAAGTTTTTGTATAAAATTTACTTTGTAATTTATAAATATAATATGAAATAAATGGTTTCATATGTTTTTATTGTGATCGTGGAAAAATGAATACTTTATTTCTTCTAATAAGAAAAAAATATTGTCATTCGTCTCAGAGCCAGGGGTCAAGCTGTCAGTCTATTTACTCTTTTCTTTTGTCACTTTATTAATTCAGTCCGATTAATAGCATGTATCTGTTGTATGTCTGGGGATCGTAGGTCCCAAACTGCTGGACCGAATTAGATTTTTTGTTCGTTTGAAGGTTGTTTTGATCAAAAGTGTTCTTAGC
Source organism: Lomographa bimaculata (assembly GCA_948107665.1). Taxonomy (NCBI): domain Eukaryota; kingdom Metazoa; phylum Arthropoda; class Insecta; order Lepidoptera; family Geometridae; genus Lomographa; species Lomographa bimaculata. Next base: position 8,872,769 of record OX403592.1, read on the forward strand.
TATGTTTAGTGAAAATCGGTGCAGCCGTTTTCTCGATAGTCGGGAGTATTTTCAAAATGTTGATTTTGCTATTTGTTTGTGCAATATAATTGAGTATCTACTTAAATAAATAATAAGTAACTAATTAGGTTTCAACTTACTATATTTTAAGAACAGGATTATTTAGTTATTATCATCTCAGCAGTACATTACATATTAAAGCATTACCCAGGACTTCAAACAAACCTGGATTCACAGTGTAGCTTAGAGTGATTAATCTTATATGAGCGCCGAACTATCAAAGTTTTCGACGGGTAAGCTCCAGAACTTACAGCTTAGACACGATCAGTTGTTGATCAACGTGATTACATTAATGTTTAAAACGAGGTGCCTTTTGCAAAACATCACTCGTTTTGCATAAATGTGTTTCGTTATTTGTGATCCTGCGGTGAGTGCTTTTATTTACTTTTATGTTTATTTTTTTAACATAAAATATAAGGTATTGTATTTTATGGTTGCAAATAGCCTTTTTTTTTCTTTTTTTATACTGGACAGGCAAGCATTTGAATCACTATTTAACCTCAATATGTTACCTGATTGAAAGTGAAGATGCAGCGGAAGTTTTTTTTTTTTTTTTTTTTGCCTTCACTCTCACAGCCCCACACTAAGTTCAAAGACTTGTATCGTGGGTGCCGAAAACATTCACATCACACACACATTACACCCAGAGCCAGAAGCACAAATATCCCATGGGAAGGAATTTGTGCTCCTGCCAGGAATCGAACCCAGGACCCACAGCGCAAAGGGCAGACACCTGTCCACTGCGCCAACTGGGTCGTCGGCCAAGATGGAATATGCTTGCCTAAAAGATACGTACCTATTTACTCTAGACTTGAAGACACCTAGATTGTATCGTTCAGGAAAGAAAGACGCAGGCAATGAGTTCAACTCCTTTGCTGTACGGATGATAAGTGACTTAGTGCTCACTACCTCTAGTGAGCACTAAGTCACTTATCATCCGTGGCGCCCTCGCGCCATATTTAATTTAATGTGACGTCTCATATATAACCAACGGCAATATATATAAGCAGCAACATATATAACAAATGAGAACCTTTTAGCAACACCTCAGTTGTTAAATTGTTATAAGTATTTTAGAAGTTATGCGGGAACAGCTGAACATATATACATACACACATACCGGTCAAAAACATAACCCTCCCTTTAGCTTCACCGTAGTTGGGTAAATGCTATTTTTCTTTCAAAACATGTTTACCTATACAGGTGTTTGCGCGGACTGACGGTCTCAGGTCCGTGAATGCAAATAATAAATCATTTTGCGAACTGAGTCCAAACCGTTATCTTTTGTTGCTTAGCTGAAGTAGATTTATGGCAACTTTAAGTTTGATATGCAAACTAACTGAGCTTGAATTCAATTTGTGGGGTATATGCGCGCTGGCTACATGTTTTTAAACGTGAAAAATCGTTCTGTACAACTGTTTTTGAAAAACTACCTATACAAAATAAATTTAATAAATATAATTTATAGGAATTGTGAATTTTTTATAACGGATAACCAACTTCTTTTGCAAATATCTCCGAAACTTATCTTGATCAAATTATAATGAGACAACCTAGAACGAACACCTTAAAAAGAAGAAAAATATCGAACTGCTGGGTCGTGTTTAAATAATCGGGAAACACACATATAAAAATAAGGTTCCGACGAGAGTTTAGTTGGTTAAAAATAAATTAAAAAGCCTAACTAATTTCAAAACCTTTGCTTTATCCAACTCTCCATTATATAAATAGAAAAAGTCTCTTAAACCAAAGAAAACTAAATAGTAATACCGTGTAGCTAAAACTCCAATATAAAATCAAATCCAATATCTTTAACGATACTTCCGTGTAGACCGTGTAGTGGAAGTCACTGTAGAATCTCCCCATACAAAAGTATAAAAGACTGTATTGTCAGCAGATTGTATTGTAAATAAAACCTCGCAAAGTATAAACTGTCTATTCATCGGGTACTTTGATAGTTTCCCTGTGAATCGGAACTTTTGTAATGGCTGTAATAAATTACTCTTCTCCTACATTTTTGTCTGAAAACGAGCTCTTTGTTGTATAGCTTTGGAACTTAATTAAGCGTCTACTTAGTTGATGTTTATTTTGACGTTGTTTTTTTTATAGACAAAAGATGTTTTGGTGTTTACCTTTGGCATCTATGCTGTTCCTATATTTGTATCATAATGTTGTTTAGGTAAAGGTACAACCATATGTATATCTTTCCATGTAAATGAATATACTATCACATAGATATTTTTTATACATTATACAATATGGAAATAACTGAAAATCAAGTTCGTCGTTTGACGTCATCGTTGACTATGTATGCCTTCGGCTTCTTCAGTCGGCCTGATAGATCCTGATTCCAGGAACTAATGAGTAGTTCATCACGGTTCAACAGTCATCACAGTTTTTAATCTTAAGGCAATATATTTGTAATATTGTATAATAAATCTTATGAAATTAGCAAATATATAAAATTATACCATTCGTAGCATGAATGACTAATCCTATTGCAAATTCTCGGTCACCGACGTAAGATCACAAGTCTTTCGGTATTCTATCGTTTACATTTTGGAGAGTGAGCGTATGAATTACATGATTTAATTCTCCCATGCTTTACCATCTAACAACAAGACAAACTATCAAACGACATTAATTTATGATTGACATATCTCCAGTTTGCTCGAAGCAAATCGCTTTGACGTTTATCATCTATGAGACGGTGGTCAAACGCTTTTCTCTAGCATAAAGTTTTAAAACAAATATTATTAAGAGATTTATAAAATACACAATATTTTCTTTATCGATTCTGTTCAGCTTTACCAAAGTTTGGAACGTGATTTGGTTTTAAAAAACTACGGTAAACGAGTTTGGGTTTATATTGGAGAATATATTTGGTCATTTTAGTTCCTGACGAGTTCTAGTACCCGTCCAAAGGGTAATATACACATCAGCTTTACTACTGACGTGAGCACATATGGAAACCACACATTTTATATAATCCTCGAGTACAATTTGCTCATACATATTTTTTTTGTATTTACTTCGTTACGTTATTATGAATACGTTGTTTTATTCTTTAGTGGCTTGAAATATTCACTAATCGTCTTAGCCAATGGTACCTTCAAGCTGGCTTGACCCTGTGGAAAACACTGCCTACCAAATTTCTCCCGATGGTGGGGGCAATTTTTTTATTCCAAAATTATCACGATGTTGAAATCGAATAGAAAAAGTCGCCACTGTTTCTTATTTGAAACAACGTCGTGAAATTCATTTATTTGATGTTCGTCGGTTAGTACATCTTTGGGCTTGCAAATTTTCGCCGATGATCTATGTACTAACAACGCTCGTTGAGTTTCTAAGCTCATCATTTGATGCATTGCTTCTGATGCTGACCTGGCCGATTTGTCCCAGAGGTGGCTGTACCTATTTCATACATCCGGACCTGCGCCTGGTACAAGTTAAGCAGAAGTTCTAGTATGAAGTATTATTTACTGCCTTATGCCATAAGCGATTTTTTTATTAGTGGTTGGTAAACTAAGACTGTTTTTCATTACAGGGTAGCTAGTCAGGCTAGTACGAGAATTATGTATCCCCATATTTTTATCATGATACCTTCACTGTCTGTAACGCATATAATTTAATAGACGTTCATTGTGCACCTATGTGCATAATTAAATTCTATTAAATTATAAATACCTAATATCATCTAAAACAAGGTAGTAGACGTTACGTATATAATTTAAGAGAAGTTCATTGTATATTTATTAAACATCTAATTGGATATCGTCGAAAACAAGGTAGGAGACGCCACAGTATGTATATACTGTGGCACTTTGCACCTGTAACCTAGAGTTATAAACGTAAAAAACTTGAATATTTATTAAACACCTAATACCATCTAAAACAAAGCAAGTAGACGCCACAGTACCCATGTACTGTACAGTACCTATGTACTGTGGCGTCTACTTACCTTGTTTTAGATGGTATAAGGTTTTCAATAAATATACAAGTTTTACTAACTTGTTTTATATTATATCCGATTAGGTGTACCTATACAAGTTTTTTACAGTACCTATGTACTGTGGCATATACTATGTTTAATAAATACACAAGTTAGATTACATAGTGTGTAAGCGACATGACTGCTCGCTCTGACGTTCGACTACCGAGTGGCGGGAAGCGAGCTGATTCGCTTGAAACTAATTAATTATTTTTATATATGGGTCATAAAATTAAAATACTTTCATTACATTTCGTTGGTTGATAAAGAATTATCAAATCCTTTTTATAAGACCGTCAGACATCGAGTTCTCAGCCGCCTTTAAGCAAAAGAGAGAAAAAAGGCGAGCAGCCGTTGAGGATTCATTTTCAATTCGCAGCCGCATTCGATTCCAATTTCTGTATAATCGAGATATCGAGATCTTGCTCAATTGAACACTCGATTACTCGTTTACGGGGACACTGTTCACTGTTTGAGTTGGTCGGGCTTGATTGGGTTTGCATTGCACTCGGCGTTATCTCACTCAAGGCGGCTCTGGTCGTCTTAATTTTATTATTATTATTGGTAATAAAGCAATTTTATGTATATATTCGGATAAAAAAATAATATATAATTATATATAGTTAGCCGAGTCATATAGTTTATTTATAAAAATAAATAGGTAGTAAAGAAGTTACATATAATTAAAGTGACATGGTCTACTCACATTATCATTATTGTACAAAAAGAAATATTTAACATGATTGTATCGGCAGTATGTCAAAATATTGTTTTTTTTAATTCATGAAAGACATAGTTTTGACGACCATCTCACCTAATGGGACGATGTGGTCAACGATGGATTCAACTGAGAAAAAATCAAAATGCATATTATATATCCCCCTTCTTGGTGGGGCTCCTTTAACCGTTCTTCTAATGCTACATTAAATAAATTGAACTAGGTTCCCTAGCTGGCATGGCAGAAACAATCATATAAGGCGAGCTGTGTTGTGAAATCCAGGCATCTAAAATAACAGTAATTGTGGGTGAGCTTTTCAGGCCGCGGCTAGATAGACAATACTACTATCAATTTTATAACTCAGAAGCAGGTTATACAAATTTGTAGAACATTAGAATTCCTCGTCGTAATTGTCGTGTCGTCGTCGTAGTCCATCGAACCACGATCATTTCTAAAATAGGAAAAGAAGACCGAAATCTCGAGGGAGACTTCTGTGATATTGTTAACCAGTATAACGGTTTTCTTCTTTGGAGTGTCACGTGTTAGCAACCGATAATTTCGATACTGGGAAACGATAATAATAGGGAAACGATAATAATATGTCAACCCTCTATAGTCGTAATTATATTAATTATCATAGTAAGAAACAAGTTATAAAAATAAAGGTTAAAGATGTATAATGTATATCTATAATATAATATATTTACAAATAATAATTAATAAATTATACAATACAATACAATACAAAACACTTTATTGCACCAAATAAAAATTACATAAAAAACAATCATATTATTTATATCTAAGTACAATGGGCGGACTTATCGCTAAAAGCGATCTCTTCCAGTCAACCTTTGGATGGAAAAAAAGAGAAAAACAATATATAAGAACTATCATAGTAAATTATCATAGTAATCGAAAAATAAGATTGTTAGTTTTTATCCCATCGGTAAGCATTTGACCACCATGGAAAGCCTCACCTGATGGAAAGCGAGTTGATGCAGCCGAAGATTTGAAGACTCTCAGATCATTTCGGGGAACAAAGACGCGGGCATTGAGTTCTACTCCTTCGCACTCTTCACATTGTTTTTAATTATTTGAAAATATTGTGATGTTAATTGAGTATTTGTATAACAACTATTATTAATAGGTAATGTTTGCTGACTTGTTACATTCTATTCCCGCCGGTCTACCTGCGTAACTTGACTGATGAAGGAGCATCGAATGTTTCAAAACTATCTCGTAACAATGTAGTGTGTAAACACCTGACTTAGCTAATAAGACCGCCAACGTAGCATAAGAACCTAGACACCTTAGCCACTTATCATGTAGCCTTCACGTCATAAACACCTATACATCAATATATCTCTTCATCAATGCCTACCAGCAACACCAACTAACCTCGGATACCAACCCCCAATATAGGATGACGTTCCTTGGGCTCATTCTATATCACATGGTGACCGTGACATAAAAACCTGGTATCTTCAAATTAAATAGAAGAAAATTGAAAAATAGACCAGCGGAAACAGCCTGCGAGCCAACAACCGTGAGTGAAGTCGTATAAATCCTTAATAAGCATATAAATATGCTTAAAATGTTGTGAAATTCAGTATTTTCAGGTTCGCACATTAAACATAAAAACTAGCGATTATAATAGCGTGCTTTTCCGTACGAGCCCAGTGGAATAAATGTACAGAGCAAATAACCTACATTTACAGAAATACATTTTGTTATTATGACATGGGCAACGGTGCAGAGGCTCTAGTGCACTGCAATGCTCACGAGGCATGCCGAGATGGAAAGTTTCCTAATTAGCAACCACTAAATATTCCAAATAACAAACTTTGCCCACTGAATGCCCATTTTTAACTAAAATAAATGTTATGCTGACAACAGAACTTGAATGAGAAGGACTGGGAAGTTAAAAATTAAAAAAAAAATGTGACGCTGCGAAAACATGACTATACTACCCATTGGCTTAGTTGGGTGCGTGTTCACCTTCTATGGAGGGGTATTGGGTTCGCTTCCCGGCGAATACACAAATTTTCTCACTAAAGAAAATTTGAGATTCTGGTTTTGGTTGGAGTCTGGAGTTGTGATATAGGTGCCGAAAACATTTACATCACATACAAAACCACACCCAAAACCAGAAACACCCCTTGGGAATATAATATATTTGTTATATATATATAATATATATATAATAAATTTGTTTTAATAAATTTGTTTGTATATATATATAATAAATTTGTTTTTCCATCAGAAATAGAATCCGATACCCTCAGATTAAGGATGCTCAAACTGTGCAGATGCTCAAACCGTGCCAACCACGCCAAAGGACAGTTCGAACAAAAATAATAATTTGTGTAAGTTATTATTTACCTTGTTTAGTCAGTAAAAGAAAAACTTGTGTTTCTGGTTCTGGTTGTGATAGTGTGTGATGTGAATGTTTTCAGCACCTACGACACAAATCATCGAACTTAGTGTGGGGCTGTGAGTGTGCAAGGGTTTATAGTATCTCAATAAATCTAAGCGGCGTTAATCGGGTAACGTCAGATAAGCGCGCTCCACGGCGCTAAGTGGAAAACTTGCAGTATAATTAACAATTCAACATCAGACTTCAGGCGGTACTAGAGAAACTACTTCACTTTGGAATTACAACAATCTTCCATTGTAATAGCAAGGTTTTAATACTTTACGAGTGTGCATCAAATTAATGTATAGCGTTGTAATAACAGCGCTTTTAGATCGGGTGTTCGCGATTTTCAATACTGCAGTTTGGCCTTTCGGAGAACGTTAATGTATTTCTGAATAAAAAATATAACTGTATGATTTTTTTTAATTACAAACAAACGCATTCACACTCACAGCCCCACACTAAGTTCAAAATCTTGTATCGTTGGTGACGGAAACATTCACATCACACACATTGGAAATAATTAAATTAACAATGAGTGAAATGAAGCGTAAGTGGGTAGTAATAACATAAAAATTGTTTATACAATGTGAAGAAATCTATCGCTAAACACTAAGTAGTGTACTGGCAGCTTCCACAGATCGAGAATGTTTACCTCCGAAGAAAACATTATAATAATCATCAGGAGACAATGGTAGAAAAAAAGACGTGTGGCACTGTATTTGTGCTAGTATGCTAGTAATTTTTTTCCTGCCACCTAGAGGCGAGTTGCTGAACTAAAGAGACAAGCGTGATATTTCAAAAAAAGTCATTAAAAGTTCTGCTATTCATCGATAGATGGCAAAACTAAAAAGTATCACCGCTGTGCCGGTCGGAGTGGGGGGGTGTTTGGTTATTTTCGTTACGGAATTTCTGGATTCGTTCTCCATGCTCAAGGCCCGCGATAGAAGCTATGCAATAGGTTAAAAATGAAGATAATATAGTTAATCTAAATAAATCTAATAAAATGTTAGAAATGTTAAAATTTTGTAGAGTTCTACTAGACATTTATATGAGATTTATTACCATATCATATACTTAGTGAATAAAAATCTTCATTTATTATCAAAAGAAAATAAAAAAAGTTAAAGAATGTTACACATTAATTGCAGTCCCATACGTCTACACGATATTAAATATACCTAATAATTAAATAATACAACATTAAAACTTTACTAGAGGACGCAAATGAAAAATATGAGCTTACAGATTTGTAAACTCAATCTATTTTCGCTTTGAAAGCCAAGAAGTTTTATCTTTTGTATTTGTTATGTTTGCAAAGCATCTAATTATCCTTTGCCGACGCTTGCTCCACAAAATAAGAAATAATAAACCGAGTACAAATACTGGGATGAGCAGTAAAGTTTAATGTCAATAGAACGCTTTGAATCACTGAATAACACGAGTTTAGTTTTCATTTATAACACTCTAGCTTTGCTCCATGACTTTGCTCACGTTATTTATATTATTTTCATTGATCGAGTCACAATCAAGTCGTTTCCTTGATAGTAAGCGTCACACTTGCCCGTTATAGATTTGTGACAGCCAGAGTCTTTGTTGTTGCCCGTTGGCTAAGTTGGGTGAGCGTTCTTCTAAGTAGGGGTATTGGGTTCGATTCCCGGCGGGAACACAAGTTTTCTCCCCAAGGAAAATTTGTATTTCTGGTTCTGGTTGTGATTGTGTGTTTGATGTTAATGTTTCCGGCACCCACGACATAAGTCATTGAACTTAGTGTGGGGCTGTGAGTTTGAAAGCGTTTATGTTATGATATGTTTTATGTTATGTATATAGCTCAAAATCCTGTGAGACAAGGCACTGCGCTCGTCACCTTGATTTCACTGCCGGCCTGATTTCACAGTCATTGGCGGAAACAGCCATAATATAGTATTTTCAGTATTGAGACAACACAAATTTATTTAGCCGAAAGCGTGGTAAATAGGATGTGCTATTTACTTGCCTTGCATTAGAAAGAGATAAACATATAGATCAGAGCTACGTCGCAGTATCTCGGGTTAGCGATATATGACAATAAATTGTTTTACGTGAGAACTATACTATTTACAACAAATATAGTTTAAAATTATTTAGGTACTTAATTTATCTAAAATAAATAGTAAATATCATTTTTTTATCTCTTTTAGAGTCGGAGAATGAACAATATTAGTGTCTCGAAGGACCCAATTCTTAAAATAATTATATCGACTAAAGTATTACCAGTGGTATTTCAATGACTCTATAATCATGTTTAACGGCCCAGTATTAGGCGCAGTGGGTTTGGTTCCCGTTTGGAGCACAATTTTACTTTCCAAGGAACATTAACATTTGTGCTTCTGGTTATGGGTGTGATTCTGTGTGTGATGTAAATGTTTCCGGCATCCGCTGAACAAGACCTTGAACTTAGTGTAGGGCTGTAAAAAAAATATCCTCAGGTATAGGTACCTATATATTTTCCAAATATGTAAACGTTATATTTCGTCGTCACTGAATATGACTGGTTCTCAAAGGTACTAAAAAAACCTCATATATATTTTATCCCCGTCTTAAACGTCACGCTAAAAAAGAGAGAATAATATATAATGTCTAGTAGTCTTTTATAACTGTTTCCACTGGAAAAATATAAAATAAAAATAAATTAAGTAGCAAATCTATACAGCGAAAGAGTAGAACTCATTGCCTGCGTCTTTGTTCCCTGAACGGTACAATCTGGGTGTTTTCAAGTCTAGAGTGAATAGATAACTTCTAGGCAAGCATGTTCCATCTTCAGCCGCATCGTCACTTTCCATCAGGTGAGATAGCGGTCAAATGCTTACCTATCCTGCATAAAAAAAACAAAATTTTGAAAATACATCTAACGCTCTGGAAAACGGCTTCACCAATTTTCACCAAACATAGCCAAGAACTGTCGATAAAATCTGTATAGATCGTATAGATCCCTAATCTTTAGCAACAAATAATATATACTTATCTCCTAAATTTAATGTATCTAAATTAAATAAAAAAAAATATATATAAATTATTAATGGCAAAATAAATCTAATGACTGGACTTAATAATAGAAACAAATGAATCAAACTCAGTCTAGACGTTTGGGAGCTTTACGACCCCATACAGACAGACATACAGATACACCCGTTAAGCTTTTACCCCCCTCTTTTAAAATATGTGTTGTGTATACAATGCTTACAGGAGTTTGGTTAGTATAAAGTCTATTTTTCCAGCAATTCCAAGTTCTGGGTTTTAGTGCCGTCTTTTCAATTACCCTAGTTTCTCAAGGTGTGCCGATACCGGTCACGGAATAATTCAATTGAACCCTGTTCAATCTGTTTGGAGGTTTTTAAATCTTTCGTTATACTTTATTAAGAATTATTAAGATCTAGCTGACCCGTCCGGCGTTGCCCGGGTAAAAATACATGAAGAACATACACTTGATCGCTTTCACACTCACAGTCCTACACTAAGTTCAATGACTTGTGTCATAGGTCCGTAAACATTCACATTATACCCAGAACCAGAAATACAAAGGACTCGTGGGGAATAAACTTGTGTTCCCGCTGGTAATCGAACCCGCTGCTTTGAAGGCGACCGCGCACTCAACTACGCCAGCGAGCAGTTCGAAGTATAAAAATGATTCGCCCGACGTCGCACCCAGGTAGATAAACATAAAAAATATACATTTAAACGCATTCACACTCACAGCCCACACTAAGTTCAATGACTTGTGTCGTTGGTCCGTAAACATTCACATCACAACATGATCACACACACAATATTTACATCGAACCCAGAACCAGTAACACACATTTACCGTAGGGAGAAAATGTGTGTTCCCACCGGAAATTGAACCTGGTGCTTTGAAGGCGAACAAACAACCAACAACGCTAGCTGGCAAATTCAGGTTTAAGGATGACCCAATACTTTTCTGTTGTTTAATAGATTAGCTTTTAAATTTCATAGCTATAGATCTTCATAGAAATTTCAACAACTTTTTCACCCCATTCAGGGGGGAAAATTTGACATAAAATGTATGCTATGTTCTGATCCGTAATATAAGCAATCACGACACCAAGTTTCATGAAAATCGGTTCAGTATATTCTTAAGATGAATAAAAAAAAAATAAGTTCGTCCCGAACTGAGACGTCGTTCGTAAATTTTGCCTAATAGAGATAACTTTTGAAGTGGTAAACAATAAGCTTACAACTTTTTTAATATTACTTTGATTTTTGTATTTGTGGTTCATTTACAGAATATGACGGATTATGGAAATTTCAGCTTTAAACTAAAAAAAATATCTCCCACATATGTGTATGGGTGCTCTCTTAATATTTTATCAGTCGTATTGTAGATTCCCTTATTAAAAAAATATCGTGCGGAACTAATGAAATAACATCTTGGTACAATTTGGTTCCGTACATTTGCAATCTTTAATAAAGAACAAAGCCAGAACGAAGAAATATATAATTGTTTTTATTTTTAGGAATACAGTTGGATCTCTTAATAGCTAATCATTTATATAAGACTAAGTATTGTAGAGTGATGATAAAATTGAAGTTGGTTATTGAGTTATTAAAGATTGTACTTTATTTCGTATTAAGCGAATCTAAACTATCTTGTTATTTTAATTTAATCTGTGTTTGTGTTTAACATTTAGCAAACTCTACGATCCCTTTAAAGTTGAGGGCTGAGTCACCCACGTCCGTAGGAGGATACCCCTTAAGTCTGACTTCCTACACGTGGTCCCCGGGTGGTGCTAATCAGGTGACATTTGAGAGGTGGTAGAGCATTTTGTGAGTTGCTCGCCTGGCTTGCTGCCAAAGTAGCTTACCACCATCAAGTTGAAAGTCTGCCGCCAAGCCAAATACGGTGTTCCGGCAGTTATCCTTGAGAGCCTGCGTATTCCAGGTCTAGTGTGTTTACCAGCTTCTATCACATCGTCACTTACCATCAGGTGAGATAGTGGTCAAAAACAAGCCTGTGACAAATAAAAAAAAAAAAAAAGTTAACTATTTTCGCTACGAAACCAAAAAAAACCTAAAAAAACATGTATTTGAAAAGTTAAACTTATAGGAAGGCTTTCAAATGCTGATCTAAAACCTTTTTGTGTGATGAAAAGTGGTGGGAACGCTGTGATGAATAATTAAAATATTTCCGTGTATAGCAAAAGTTTCACCTCTTGTGTCTTTTCGACACACGTTTTTTTTTTTCTTTGAAAGACAAAGCATTAACCTTAAGAATTATGTTCCGAATTATATATATGTTTATTACTATGTAGCTGTAAAAAGCATAATAAACCAACACGTTTGTCGATTATCGATATGTTTTATAACTGTCATTCCCCTCCAGCGCTTGTCTGAAAGATTTAGGGATCAACATAAAAAAGTTGTTTATGCCTTTCCTCGCGGTAAATTTAAATCTTGTGTACACAACCAAGTGTAACAAAGCCAGGAGAACAGGAACAGTAATAAAATGGGAAAACAACTGCTAGTGCAATTCGGTCCTTGTCGTAGGGGAAACGTTGTTTCCGCACATTGCAACGAATAACTGTCTTCAACAGGACGACTGCACCCACTGTTTGCTTTAAATTTTTGTTACCCACCTCTGAAATAAAACGACACGAACCACTCTAACGCTTTGTTGGTAACTTTATTTCACACAAAATGTACAGCGAAATCGCAAGGACTCGATATTTTTGTACAAAAATATTCAATAGCCGTATTCATTCGTGCAGTCAGTCCGAATTTTCAGCCAATATTCTGTAAATAAATTTAACGTAGTAACAATTTTATACCTTTATATCCATTGTAGAAATTCATTTGGTATTTCTTTATTATAGCTTTCAAGAGCAGATCTAAAGAAAATTGCTCTAAATTCAAAGACTAAAAAATGGTAAAGACGTTTTTATTTTCTCCCCAAAGGTTCTACGTGATATTGTAACAAATTTGAAAATGAAATACTTATAGGTACGGTAAAAATAAAGGATTATTTCAATCAAATTCTATTCTTCTATTATTTTTGTTTTTGAAATCTTGATTGACATCAAACCTATTTAATTTTTTCGAAGTCGTCGAGAACTATTAATCTTTTTCATAACAATATAGCCCCTTCGTTTGGTTCATTTTTACACCTGCCACGGTTATCGGACGGAATTTCAATATAAATCACTCATATTTTTACGTTTTTTTGTATAAACATTAGTGTGATATTCTTTAGAATTATTTTCTACATAGCAGTAACTGTTGAAGTCCAGTCATAATAAATGTTAAAGCTTAACAAATGGCAAATTCGAAACAAAAGCAACCAAACAGAGCAGAAATTATTGTTATTATGATACAGTATTGTTCTTTTAGATATACACCATTTTTCTAAACATAATTAAACGCAAGCAAAGCATAAAAAAACCGACTTCGCCGCTTTATCTTCGGAACTTTGATCAGATTACATGTACCAAACACGGATTATGACGATATTAACAAGAACTACTGATCAAATTTACATGGGACCAATTGGACAGCAACATCTTTCAAAGAAAAAAAATATTTCAAAATCGGTTCACGTGGAAAGAAGTTAAGAGGTAACACATATAAAAAAAAAGAAAAAATACAGTCGGCTTTAGTACCTCTTCTATAAAAATCTAGATTATTCGGTAAAGTATTTTAACATTATATAACACGGGTACAATTAGTCTATCGTAAAGCAAAGCAACGTAAAGCAAGGCTAGCGCCAAATGTTAGCACAGTTCCCAAACTGTGCTAACATTTGGCGCTAATAACTTAATCCAACTGAAAAAATTATATAGCCGAAAGCAAAAAGTAACGATATTTCTATCTGAAATACGGATATAAAATCGCGGCAACCAAATTTATGCAAATAAAATGAACCATCACGCTTCGTTACACAGCCGGTATCGACCGTTTGTAAGGGATTGAACAAAGTTGCCGAAGAATCTCTAACAAATGATTTAATTTTTTTTAATTTGAATGCATTTGAATACGCAGACTTGAAATGTGAAAGAAAAATGAACTAGAAATTCTGAGATTTTACCCTTAAAATTGTTTTACGTGCATAATTCATTCATGTTAGTCCTTTCTATTCATACTAACATTTTAAATTGCTTACCCTTATAAACATAAAATAAAATATAAACGCTTTCACACTCACAGTACTACACTAAGTTCGAAGACTCGTGTCGTGGGTGTTGGAAACATTCACATCACGCACACAATAACAACCAGAAACAGAAATTTTCTATGTGGAGAAAACTTGTGTTCCCGCCGGGAATCGAACCCGATACCCCTACTTAGAAGGCGAACGCGCATCCAACCAAGCCAACGGGTAGTTATTTGACTATTATAGTTTTAATATTAAGTAATATTTTAAGCATTCACGACTTCCAGTTCTGTATGGAAATATATAAATTGGCAGCATACCTGTAAATTTTTTCAGCAAATATATAAATTGCCAGCATACCATTTTTTTCTTCAGCAATTATTATTTAATAAATTATATTTTTAATTTTGGCAGCATACCTGCCAATTTATACATTACCATCGTGTTCGTCTATGTTTTACACCACCGTAGTTTTACAGTTATTGAACTTTCGTCTTGAATATCATGCGTAAGTCAAATCGTGTATAAAGTGAAATGCATAAATTATACACATACACGGGGTGGAATGCGGGCACTCCACAGCATGTAATAATTGACAGTTCATTACGTACATCCGCCATTCGCCATCCGCCATCCGCCTTTTATCCGAGACTGTTTAGGTTAGTTCTTCGAAGTGCTGTCTTTCTTTTCAAAAAGATCTGTAAACAACAACCATCACGGTCACGTGCGGGTGGGTTTGTATTTTATTCTACCTACCTATTTTATTATTCAATCGAACAAGCATTGGTTTGACGTTTATTACTCTTCCCCTAAATGATGGGTGGCGATCGATGACCGCACTTTAGGGAAAAACCATGACTCAACACAGCAACAACATAAACTTGAGTTGATTAAGTTTGTATGAAGGCTTGATAGTTTATACCGATTAAAAACTTTGTAGCTAAATAGAAAAAAGAGATAAAAGCTGATAAGTTTATACTGGGTCAGCAGCCTTTGCTTTGCCCGGATGGACAAAATCAAATATAAATTTAGGAATCAGTCCTTTACTTATACATTTTTTTTAAATGGAAACATCTTTGTAGTTAAAATATGATATGTTAAAGTGGACTTTTATGTTAGCAATTATCGTCAAAATATTCATTTATATTGTTAATTTGCAACGTAGGTATGTTAGTTTGTTAAAGACAAATCTTGCAAGCAGATTTAGAACCATTGTCTCCTCTCCTACGGAGTTGAATTTTTAAATGTAGATTTAGTTCCGATGACAATGTGAATCTGGCTAATTTGAAAAAAAAAAAGGTCTGTGAATTCATTTATTACAGATTTACATTAATATAATATGTGATTGATCTTTTCGACTCAATATAAATACAAAATATCAGTATTTTTAAGGCGTTTCCCCAAATATCACTTAATCTTCATTACGTTGTATTTAAGAAACTTCCTGGACACCTTATAATACTGTTAAAACCAGAACACAAAGGATCTATTTACAGCCCAAGCCGTATTGTCTAGGTACTCGTACCTACTCGTGGCAGTATTCTCACGAAAATACTTAGAAATTGATTCCGGACTGAGTTTGCAGTGCTGTTGACTAGACGTCCGATAGATTTCCTACCCGATCCGTATGACAAGAGAGTGCTTTAAGCTATCTGTAATGTATTTCTCGTTGCCGCACCCGGAGTAAGCGAAGTAAGGGAAGTAAGCGAACGTCTATTTTTCTGTTAGGAAATTCGAGAGAACTTAATCACACTGTAATCATATTAAATCAGAAAGTTTGTGTGTAAGTGTGTAAATGTGTAAGTGTGCACTGAGAAAAATGATTATTTTTTACTAAATAGGTAGATTTATCTCTTCTACATTTATCACTATAGTTCTGCCTAGTATGGATAATACTATATAAACATAATCAATTGATTTGGGTGGACGTTATCAACACAACGTGTAGCTAACTGCAATGTTAGACTCGTTAGCCGTATAGTAGTTTCTAAAAAAACTGTATTAGTAGATGACGTCACACGTCCCCTTGAGACGTTAATAATAAGGCTTTCCTTATTAATAATCGCGTCGCTTCAGGCAGGGCTTGAATAGCTCTGCAGTTAGAGCAATAGAGCATGACACCCTATGTCCGCGGGTTCAATCCCCGCCTCTCTGATAATTTTTCCTTTCTAAATTTATCACTATAGTTCTGCCTAGTATGGTTAATGCTATATAAACAAAATCAACAGATTATACCCCTCCGAGAATAATGGCGTAGGCAATGAGTTCCAATTCTTCGCTGTAAGGATGATGAACGTAGAAGCAAATCGCTTCGGGCGAACTGGATGTATGTCAACCATAAATAGAAAGAAAGAAAGAAAGAAAGAAAATACATTTATTTGACAAAAATAACTTAATATTAAAAACAAAAATATAAACATTAATTTATTATGCCAAAAAGGTTTAACTCAGCAATTATGTCGAGTTAGAACTCGACGCTGGTTTTCAGTTAAACCTTGCGGGTAGTACAAAACATTATTAAAAAAAAAAATAGATGACGTTTGACAGATTTTCATTGTTAGATAGTAAAATGGACATGGTGGAATTAACTAATGTTATGCATACACTCTCCAAAATGCAAACTATAGAATACCGATAGACTTGCAACCATACTTCTGTGATCGAGGCTCTGCAATCTGGACTCAAATAGCTTATTAAGTATCGCCAATGAGTCTTTTAGCGGCCAATTGAGCTCTGGCTTCAGTGTAAGTGCCAAAGTTAAGATATCTCGTTGCTGTTAGTAACTTCTAGTGCTATACGTGACAGCTAAAATTATTTAGTAACAATCACAAAATGATTAGGTAATAAGTAGTTTATTTTGTAAAGAGTAGAATTAACTGTAGTTTTGACTAAAAAATATATTTCTGTGCAATTTTGTAGGGGAACTTGGGGCAAAATGAAGCTCGGGGCAGAATGGGAAATGAGCTTGTGTGCGTATATCTAGAACGATTACCGGCGACCAGTGGCGCCATTCGTTAGTCATTCAGTCACCTCGCTCGAGTCAGTGAGAACGGAACGTGTCGCTGCGTGTTTTTCGTCAATATCATTACAAAAGTGTTTTCGCGGTAATTCTTGTTTGTTTTTGCCAGTGAATATCGATGTGCATAGAGGTAAGTACACGAATTAAGTAAACCTTTTAAATGCAAATGACAAGGACGCATATTAACCTGTACGTAAACCAATACTTTTTAAATAATAACAACATAGGTTAGAATTGCAGAGTGACGTCCAAAAGTTAGTTGCTGGGGGCAAAATGATCGGGGCATAACGGAATAGTATCCTATTTTGCCCCGTTAAAACGTAAAGGTTTTCAGATATTATCCGAAAAAAAATTGCTATGCTTGCTTGGTCATCGGGTCATTGGTTCTTTCTCGGGCATTCATTATAAAATAATTGCTATATAAATCACACTTAAGACTAATATTATGAATGCGAAAGTAACTCTGTCTCTCTGCCATTGCATCTGTCTGTTTGTTACTTTTGCACGATTAAACAGCTGAACCAATTTTGATGAAATTTGGTGTGGAGATAACTTGAACACTGAGAAAGGCTTTTTATCGGGGTGCTGTGGTGAAGCCGAGGACAGACGCTATTATGTAATATTAGGTTATAACTAATATATGAAATATATAAGATTTTTCTTTGTTCACAGCGATAAAATGGTTCGTAATTATGTGAGAAAAATGGACCGGCAAAAATGGGACGAAGATGACATGAGGAAAGCTGTGGCTGCTGTTCTGTCGAAAAAAATGGGATTTCTTAGGGCTTCAGCTGCTTTTAGTGTGCCAAAGTCAGCTTTAGAACGAAGAGTAAGAAAAGCTCGCAATTCTCAAGATGAAGATACAGATTCGGATAATGACAGTGGTAAAAAAGTCTTAGGTCGTTTCAAGACAGTATTTACTATAGGTCAAAAGAAAGAGTTAGCTATGTACGTGAAATCAATGCAATCGCGATTATTTGGAATCACTGGGAAGGAGCTACGTATACTAGCATTTGAGCTAGCAAAAATAAATCATATCGAGAATCCTTTCAACTCGGAAGAAGGTATGGCTGGTCAAGACTGGCTGGATGGGTTTTTGAAGCGACATCCAGACATAGATGTCCAGAACCTACTTCTTCTCCGGAAATTATTATGGCAATACCAAAACAAATACGAACTACGGAGAGGCAAACTCGAAAACGTGGAAAAACTGCAGTTCTGACAGAATCTCCCTACAAATATGAACTTGAAAAAGAAAAGGCTATGAAAAAAATCAAAGATAAGAAACAAACAAAGACTGATGCTAAGAAAAATACCGAAAATAAGAAGAAAATCAAGAAACGTAAAAAACAAAACAGAGTCAAGGAATCGAGCTCTTCTGAAGATGACGAGAATGATTGTGCTTGCTTGTATTGTGGTTACTTGTATTCGCAATCAGATGCGGCTCCTGTGGTAGTTGGGCACACAATTCCTGCGCTGGAGTGGATGAATATGACGAGAAACATATTTGTGAACGCTGCATGTCTGATTAAAATTGTTTCTTCATTTTGCCCCGTGACGTTTCCCATTTTACCCCGTGGACGGGGTAAAATGGGAAATATGACAATTACGATTAAGTTCCTAATTACCAAATAAGTTGATTGATTATGGTTAAAAACTTGAATAATTATTAAAACTAAGGGTATTATTAACGTTTCCAATTAAAAAGTTTATTAATAAAGTTGTTAATTTTCTATATACAATATTTTTTCTCTTAACTATCCCATTTAGCCCCGAGTTCCCCTACTCTAATTTATTCTTAAAGTTTTCGTGAGTTTGACACAAGATTTATAAATGATACGGCTTGACTTACGATTAAGGATGTCTCTTTAGTAGTGTTTTTGTCCTAATTATATGCAAGTATGTTTATTTTCTAGATTCAAACAGCGCAATTCAGAAAAAAATATTTATTTAAGAGCAATATTTGCTCAATTTGGAGGAGGTCTTTATCTGTAGAGAGGTTCTTACATAATATTTTCACTACATTACTAGCGTATCTAATTTTTTTTTATAAAACTGTAACTACTAACTATTGAATATAAAACTACTAAATTTTGGGATAGTAACAAAACTAATTAACTTTCAAACTAGCATTTTTTTGACGAAATAAAAAGCTTTTTTATTTTTATTTTATTTATTTTATGTTTATTTTATATTCACACTGTAACGGCTGAACGAATTAGGATATGGAATGTACATAGCTTATACCTAGGATTGACATAATCTACTTAATTCGATAAACTCGGGCAAAGCCGCGGGCACGGTTAGTTGTATATAAATTCTAACTAGTTTTATGACACTAGTAACCTTTGAAATCACAATAATAATTACGAAAAGAAAAACGAGGGGGATTGAATTTTTTTTATGTACCTACGCTTTCACGCTCACAGCCAACGCTAAGTTCGATTACATATGTGGGTATCGAATATGCTTCTGACAGACAGACGATTGGAAGGTCGGACAAACTACTGTATCACCCAAGTCATTTAGAGATCTCGCTTCACTCGATCAATTAGTTTTATTTTTGTACTAATTTACTGATCTGTGCATTTAGTTTTAATGAATAGATAAAGGAAAATAAGATTTTTTTACAAGCTTTTATTTAAATTGCAATGTATGTAATTTTGTTTGTCCAGTGGAAACTTGCAACTCAATTTTGAAGCAGATATCTTCAACCGATTGAGCTGACATTTAATGACATATTCTTTATCTGATTCGCTGTCTGGTTAGCTGTGTGACGTATTCTAAATCCAACATGGCGGAACACCCAAAATGATCAGCAAAGGGCTTGCTGAGAATAACTCGACTAATAAAGTGACGTCACTTTGAATCCAATATCTAACGGTCTTCTAAAAGCTTGTCTTTAAAAAAGTTTTTAACAAGTTACTTATTAAGCATTAATTTATCAGTTGATTATAGGTATAGAAACCAAATTATTGTCTAAAAATTGTTTTGAATCTCATTCCTGTTCCGAAGTTAATCTGAAATGTTTCTGACATCGTAAATACAATTTACGAGTAATTAATTTGACTCAATTGCATTAATTTTGAATATAGAGGAAGTTGCGTAAATACCGAGGCTTGAAGACGAGGCTGGAACTCTCTGTAAATGATACCAATTTATAAAGTTTGGAATTAGTGATGGCGAGTAATAAATCACCACAGATTGGGTTTAAGTTATAAATGACATTGGAGTTTAGGAAACATATTGTAAGATCTTTTTTTATGGACTAGCTATAATAATAAAGTTCCTATTAGAACATTATTATTTGTATCTTTATAGCTAAAGAATTATGTTTAAATGTTATATACGGTTCAAAATACGTAAAAATTTTTGAATTACTTTTTACTGACTAGTTTCGGACAAATTAGCTGTCATTCATCAGGATGATCATCATTTCATCATTTTTTACGTATTGTGAGCCGTATGTATCATTGAAACATTATGTGTGATACTCACGATAGCTTTAACTTTTAAAAAGGGTACAGAATAAGTTTATATATAAATATTTACTTATTATAAGGCTTATTATTTAGAAATACTAATGAAAAAATAGTGATAAAAATGTATGGTATATTCTTATAATTGCTTTAGTTACTTACATTCAACGGATTTTTTTTTTAACCTCGAACTACGAGCCAATTGCTTATATTTCCTAAAACTAAACTAAAACTATGTACAGCAAAGAACTAAGTTACCTACAAGAAATCGAGATTATATTGCTGTATATGCACGGATTAACATAGACAGCTATGATAAAGTAGGTGACAACCACCGATACGAAACCCGACGAAAAGGCAAGCTTATATCCATAAGTAGAACTTTGACTAAGTCTGAGAAATTGACACATGTTATGGGTCCGACAGTGTATAATCGTCTGCCGGATAATATAATTGAAGCGACCAACCTGCAAATCTTCAAGTCAAGGCTGAAACGCTGGTTGATCAAACAGTCGTTTTATAGCTACGCTGAATTTCTGAATGTGACTAAAATAAATGTGTAATTGTCGGAAATTGTAACAATATAATCTATTTATCTAATTTTAATTTTTAATGCCTATGAATTTATTATGTAAGACATTTGTTTTTATGTTTAATTATAATAGTGCTATTTCTCTTTCTTGTTGACGTGTATGGAAAATATGAATAAATGAATATGAATATGAATAGGTAACTCGAGTGCTCAAGCCCACTACCAGTGGGTAGCGTTCCCATCATGCTGGCGGCATTGCCTCTCTGAATTGCAATGCTAATACGTTGAGCATTTAGATCAAATGTAAGCCTGTTTAATATATATATTTTTATAGCAAATTAATGATGATTGGCCAATTTTAGCCAAGTACTTATACTCTAAATGTAACGACATTTTGTATAAAGCAGCTTAACAATTTACAAGAACTTCTCTTACGATCACTGTGTGGTAAAACGTATTCCTTAACCCTTTATTTGTGCGTAATTTAAACAATAATGTAAGAAGATATCCGATTCCAAAGTGAAACGGTTGAGTTTCACCAAAGTAAAATACCGCAAGATCTTTTATGTCGCATTAAACGTTAAAGGTTCGTTTTCGTTGCGCAAATACAGCGAGAGAAGATCCAAAAACTGTTTCTCGAGGGATCCTCTCGATATTCATTTGGGAAATATTGCGGAACGCTCGTTGAGAACAATAATGGTGCAACTTGTTCGCAAATCTAGTTCCAAAGGCCTCTTAAAACGGTACAAAATTTTATTACACTGTTCCCGGGGATAAATTCTTGTCCCGGGATTTAAGCTAACCGTAAACTTCTAACAACAAACTTAAACCTTCAATGAAATATTAAAGAAAATGCTCCATCCATTTACACCACCCGCGTGATTTGTAAATACGTATTTTGTAAAAGGATAAAGCACCCCTGAGAATAAGACGTCACCCTAAGCGAAATTGTCTACAAAAAGGAAGAAATAAAAACGTCGCATAGAGATTTATGTTAATCTGGCATCGGAATAGCTACTAGACTTAGTGCTTTTACCCTTATCTCTTATATAATATGTTAATGCTCGCAGGCAGGTGTATGAGCGAGCATTCGTTCGAGACGATTCAAAAGCCAAAAGCGGAGATTAGTCTTGAGGGCCTTTTAAGAAATCTACAGAAATAAAGACATTCCCAGCAAATGTTACAGAATGGTGAATTTATTTGCATAATTCAGCAAACCTAAATCCTTTGTCCGCGGCCCGCCGCTGAAATAATAAATTTACTCCATGTTCTACACCCCAAATGTTCTATCCGAACAAAATTATTTTGCTATTTAAAAGCAGCCTCTTTTGAGGGACGTTTTCACGCAGCTTCAATTTAAACTTCTGTATAATCCGTGCGTTTTCGCTTTTTGAATAGGGTTTTGGCCAGCGGCTTCGGATTTGTATTGTAGTAGGTACACATTACATTACCTAATACTTATTTATTTTCTATCTACGCCTACCGGTATAAATATCACAGCTATGTAAGTAGCGATGTAGCGATAACTCTGACACTTCACCCCTATCGCATTGAGTATTCCGATCGTACGCTTTCGGGCGATTCCACCGCGAGCACAATATGTGTAAATTTAGAAAACGTTTTCGGCACATTATTACGTTTAGGGATTTTGAAGAAAATTGCCTTATTACCTTTTTGAGTTCGATTCTGAGAAGGGATTTAGTGGGATTTCGTAGCTGTTCGAACAAAGTAATATTTGTTTAACTGCGATTTAGAACAATATGACGAGAGCTCGAAGATATTATTATGTTTTATGGGGGGTAAAAATCTTTTAGTACTTTGTTAGTCGTATGCATGTTTCAACATCGCTCGCATTTTTCATCAAGTAATAGTGCAAAGGAAAATGCTTTGTTACTAAAAATACGTACCATAAAGACGTATATAAGGTTGGAAATAATATTATTATAGTTATAGTGTCGGTATAGTTATAGTGTCGGTATATAAGTTTGTCTTTTTAACTCAGTATTCGGGATATTGAAACTGGTATTTTGAACCACGAAAACTGCATATTATTATAATCTGTCAAGTATTCAAAAACGTATTTTAAATAATTATGATCGTAATTACTTTAAAAAAAAAAGAAATAGAACAACCAGGGCATTGCCACGTAAGACATTATTTTTCTAATGGCGACGATGCATACTGATAAACAGTCGTTAAGTTAATCACTTAACCTATAAATAGCTGATTATTTAAAGAAATATATCTTTAAATGAAAAATAAATACTCCTTGCATGAATCACGCATGCGGAGGCGAGCACATTTACTACAAAAACACAAATTTTACAAAGTTATCACAAAAACAATAGTGGTTAAAGGTCGATTTGTCATTTATGATATGATGTGATATTGTATTACTTGTAACCATACTGAATCTTTTTCCATTATCATCGACATAAAGGTTTTATGTAAAATAAATATAATAGTTTAAAAAACTAAAAACAACCTTTATAAATAATAATAATAATATTTTTGTATTGACATCGGTCCTCAATAAGTCTACGAAATTTAAATGAAATCTGACGTTTTGTAGTGGGTCAAAATCAAGCCCAAAAGAGTTGGTTACAAACAAACATACATACAGGTTAAGCTAATAAAAGCGTGTTAATAAATAAGCTTGGGTAAACTTTACAACGCGACAGGCCACCTGCGCATGAGTCTGCTTAAAAACAGTCATTACGGCACTAATTGCATCTTTGAAGAGGTTATGTCAATTAGTGTTTTCATCATCATCATCATCAGCCTGTATCGACCCACTGCAGGGTATAAGCCTCCTCACCCTTGTGCCACTCTCCTCTGTTTTGCGTTGATCGCATCCAGGTCTTTCCTGCGATCATCACTATATCGTCGACCCATCGAGCAGCTGGTTTGCCAACGGCTCGCTTGCCTTCTCTCGGTATCCACTCAGTCAGGGCTCTACTCCACCTACCATCACCTCGCCTTACCATGTGTCCGGCCCATCGCCATTTGAGTCTTGCAATGCGTTGACCCACATCACAGACTTTTGTTTGTCTCCGGAGTTCATTTATTAATGAATTATTGTTTTACTTGATTCGAAATACTACGTTGCCCGGCGCCGGGTTAGTAGACCTAAGGATCCTCCTGCCGATCACGCTGCAGCCGCAGACCAATGAGACCAGCAGACCGAGTCCAAGTAAGTGCTTGCACCTCCCGTTTTCTCTGATCTTTTTTCTAGAATCGAATTGTGTAATTAATTACCACCATACAGTCCACTCAAAACAATTTAAGAATAAATTACTAATTGGCGCCACCATCTTTGAATTGGTTCATCACAGCTGCATCACAGCCATAATAGATTTCACATTTTGATATGGTAATGTATGTCGCATTTTGATAGGGGGTTGACTTGGTAATCTTCTACTATATAAAAATAAGTCGAGTTTTCCTTCCTGACGCAATAACTCCAGAACGCACGAACCGATTTCCACGGTTTTGCATTCGTTGGAAAGGTCTCGGGCTCCGTGAGGTTTATATGAAGTTTGCACAAAATTGGTCGAGCGGTTCTTCATTTATCACACCCGGGCGAAGCCGGGGCGGATCGCTAGTCTTAATATAAATAATTCTTCTGTACGTGTGTTTGTCACCTAAGTCCTCCAAAATGGCTGGACCGATTTCGATCAGAAACCTATAGAAATATACACACAACAAATGTTGTGTGTATATTTCTATAGGTTTCTGGATGGTTTGAAAACACGATTGGACCCGGTAGGTGGCGCTGCTGTCGATGTCAATGTGTGTGCTTTTCCAGGCAGGACGACGTCTGCCGGGCCCGTTAGTATAATATAATATATTCCTCCTTGGAAGAAAATATTTAAAGCTACATCTCCACATGAATAAATATCATCTGTGAAATTTTGTTTTTTTTAATTCGGGATAGGCAAAAATTTGACCACTATCTTACTTATCGGGAAACATAGACTAAGGCAAGGTTTTTTTTTATATTTTACCACAAAAAGGTTTCTAATCGACACCATGATATAGTAATGACGAACTTTTATCTCTCTTTTATGACCCCATAAGGGATGAATCATTTAAAATCCTTTTAAGTGCTCGTCTACGTTATTTACGGAACTCCTGTAGATACAATATTTCACGTTTTTAGACCCACCAGTTGGTTATGACTTATAATATAGGCCTGTAAATTTCTTTCACAATTTTTGCAGGTACAATAAATATTTTTTATTGTATTGTTTTGTTTTTGGATATATTTGTGTCACATAGTTAACCGACTTTAAAAAAAGGATGAGGTTCATAATTTGGCTGTAATTTTTTTTAATTTGTTACAACTTAAAAACTTAGCCCCTAACTTCTGGCTGGGTGAACTGATTTTGATGATTATTTTTTTAATTTAAAATTGGCGCGTTTTGCGTGTTTCCGTTTTAATTTAACCAAGATCAGTCCATGAGTCCAGTACTTTTTGAGTTATCCTCAATAATTCATTTAATCTGATCAAGGGTCCCGAAGATAAAGCGGTGATGTCGGTTTTTTAAGCATTGCTTACGTTTAAATGATCAATTTATGTTTTAATCATTTTTACATTCGCGTGTTTTGTTTGTATATTAATTTACGTATAAGTTTCCATTTTATACCTGTAAATAAAAATATGAAATTCTGCGTTCTAAAATAGTTTTGTGCAACTTTTACATTCATATCATAACATTTACACTGCGATCTCCATTGAATAAAGCTAGAATCACATTGAAGGCGTATAAAATCGCAATACGAGCTACCACATGCGACTTACTAGCAATAGAGAACATTCATCGAATCATAAAGCTCGCTGGCGCAGGATTCTCGGCACGTCCTGGCCTGGTATATATTGAACCAACTAAACAGTTGTAAGAATACCTCACCCGGGCGTAGGTAAATTGTTTCGCTTGTTATTTATGTTTCCCAGCTTGCTAATACGTGCGCTGAGTCTGCAATTGGCTAAGTGTTTGCTTCGCGCGTCGCAATTTTTAGCGGATCATTTATGTGTTTGCACGTCTCTGTTGTGATTTCTTCGGTTCTGGTTTTTGTTTAGTTTCTTCTGGTGTCTCCAGTTGAGCAACAGATTTGTAATTTGTTTTAAAAAATGAGTAAAGCTCAGATAAAAGAGTCAGAAAATAAAAAACCAAACCATTATTTTTTATTAGCCGTGCTCCGCGGATTCGCCCGCTATTATCCGGTTAAAAAGTAGTCTATGTGTTAATTTTAAGTATAATCTATGTATATTCCAAATTTCATCCAAATCCGTTCAGCCGTTAAGCGTGAAGAGAGAACAAACATACTTACACACACACTTACAAACAAACTTTCGGATTTATAATATTAGTAGGAAAAGCATAATAGGATAACCTATATTAATAGTTGAACATAAGTTCAACTATTAATATCGGTTATTCTTTAATGGTTAAATTGGTCGGTTCATTCGCACGAAGCGTTTCGCTTTCAGTTTCATTATAACAACTTATGCAAGAAAAGAAAGGAACGCCCTTCCTTCTACTAGATTTCTCGAAAAGAATAACATGGGGTTATTGATATGAGTAAATAGATATTTACTAGGCAAACGTGCTTCATCTCGATCGCATCGTCGCTTTCCATTAGGTGAGATTCTGGTCCAATGTTGGTTAGTTACAAAAAATCAGTGGTATCTCGTGGTACTCTGATTCCTTATATGGGAGACTAATAAGAGACGGATAGGAAACGCTCTTTGGGAGGTAAAACTCCCCAGGATAAAACAGTAATAAATGTACCTCTCGCGGACCATTAAAACAGAGTTATGAAACTCCGTTTATAAAACTAACTAACTCCGTTTAACGAGGTGGCAGGACTTGTAAGTCCACTTGGGGCGGTATCTTCCTTTTGGTAAATATCCGCATTGCCAATTACAATTACCACTGCTGCAGCATTGCAGTGCCACATGGGACATCGTTCAAAGTTCATAGTTTCGAACGTTACAAGTTTCGGGATGTGACGTTATCATCAAACAAACGGTGCTTGAACTCTTAACGAAAGTGTACATTGTTTTTTATTGTGCAACCATAGCTGACCCGACAGACAACGTCTTATCATTTTCATAAAACGCGTGAACTGTCAAACGTCGTCATCGTAAAGTTATCTGAAATTTTCTTAAATTTTGTTTTCTTTAGAACGGTAAATTAGTTCTCGAGTTACGGCATGACCAAGGTTAATAGGCATTAATTTTTATATATATAGAATAAATAAAGTAAATATAAATAAATACAATTTTGAACGAAGTCCCTTTGTCCTTCCGTCTTACGGTGTTGTCGTTCCCTGGAAAATTGGCGAATAAAAGTTAAGCCAAAAAATCACGCAAGGGAAGCTAAATACAAAATTTCGTTTACTTGGATGACATATTTTTTACCGACTTCCCAAAAAAGGAGGAGATACTCAAGTCGACTGCATTTTTTTTTTATTTGTGTTATCTCATAATTTCTCTCCACGTGAGCCGATTCCGAAATTTTTTTTAGTTTGAATGATGTTGCTTTCTTATTGGTCCCATTTAAATTTGATCAGTAGTTCTTGAAATATCGTCAAATGCCTATTTTTTGGCCTACTTTGACGATGTTCTCGTTTAACCGACTTCAAAAGTTACCTCATAACTTCTTTCGTTGTAAGCCGATTTTGATGATTATTTTTTTATTTGAAAACTGGTGCTTTTCATGTGGTCCCATTGAAGGATCTGATCTCTAGTTTTTGAGTTATAGTCAATAATGCGTGTTTAATACATTAAATCTGATCAAGGTTCCGAAGATAAAGCTGTGAAGTCGGCTTTTTTAAGCTTTGCTTGCGTTTAATTATTTCGATTTACAACTACTGAATCAATTTAGATGAAATTTAAATAGGTCTAATCTGAAAGTAAGTGTATATTTTTATTCAAAATATAATTTTCTAAATCGCTTTAAAGGTTACAAACAAAAATATATACAGGGAAAATAATGTATATTACAATCTTGCAGGGGGTGGGTTAGAATCATACATCGTCTTTGAAGTGTAAAAAAGTCTGAATACAAAAGTGCCATACAAAAAATTTCGGAGTAAATGTGTGTAAAATATAAAAAAAAAAAATTTCAATTTAGCAACATTAAAATAGAGACACTTTGGAATATGTTGGATATTTTTATGTATTGCTAATACATAAAAATATACATTTTGGATTTAGGCGCACATACTACCCCGAAACTATACTTGTAGGTGTAGCACGTATGTATTTAGGCATTTTTAAATTTCGTATACCTCGTATTTTTTAGTCTATATTTTTGTATGGGAAGGGTAGTGAAAACGGATAACTTAATAATCTTATTCAGTAGGTTAGTAGTACAGAGGTTTGTTCTAATATTCTATGTACAAAGTTTTTTTTTTTAATATTTTTGTATATTCAGGATTAATCAAAATACAGATTTAGCTAAACTACTTACCTAATACAAAGAGTCATTGGTCGGCAGTGTGCCCAAAATGCTGGCTGCGTTACCTCGTTGCACAGCGAGACTTAATTGCTGTGCAAAATACAAACCGGCATTTTGGTCACGTGTCGACATAGATATATATGTACATAGATTATATTTATAATACAATATTTAGCAGATATAACGAGAAACCTCTCTGTTTTAGTTGCTTGTTTACTGATATAGTTATTAAACTTTCACGAACATTTCTAATCAACTGTGTTGCTCTTATTCCGTCAAATCAGCTTTATTAAAATCATTGAACTATTGAATAGTGGATCGAACAAATAATGCCTAATTATTTTTGAAGTTCATAGACTTTGAAGTTGGAAGTAAAATGTACAATGGATGTTTAGCAACACGCTTACACAAACGTAACGCGTAAAGTTAAACTTTGTTAATGACGACAAATACTGTATAGGAAAGCATTAATTGGACGTATAATAGTGCTTTATACGCAAAAGGTCCAACAGGTGAAAAACCTGTCAAAATTACACCCGTACAACGACAATAACACCTCCAAGGAGAATTTTGCCGCGAAAGTGAAAGAATGGCGTTATTGATTTCGTATAATTTTCCAAAATCTGTGATTCTTCGAGTGTTAATGGGTAATAATTATGGATTATTAACCGTTGATACTAAGTCAACGTGCATGAGTGTAGGCAAACTATACAAAGTTGAAAAACGTGATTTTCGCCTTCGCTCTAAAACCAATAGAAGTTCTAGTAAAGTTTTGAGTACCCGACCTTGATTCTTTTACCTGACTTTGACTGTGACTTGGACTTTTAATATGAAATACGCTTGAAACATATTATTACTTGACACTGGCTAAATGCACAAGAATGCAAAGCCAAAATTAAAACAAAAATAAAACACCACCAACTCTGTCAATGTCAAGCCGCGTCAATAAAGAAAGAGATTAGGATTGACGATAGATGACATAGTGTTTCACTCCCACTGAGCTGTTAATCGCTTGTGTGAATGAGATCCAAAATCAGCTGTCGTCAATTCTAGTCCTTTTCTTTATTGACGCGAGTTGTACATATAGATCTATACATATGTAACGTTACGCTTTCCTCGAATACGTAGAAAAGTTTCGAGATCGCGTATTAGTTTTATACGACTAACAATTTAAAATACAGTTTTAGCAGCTCTACCACGAAGCATATTATATTGTTTGCTTGAAAATTTCGTTAGTATTATACAATTTAGGATTAATCGATTGCACTCACGGTTGGTTTCTTGCATTCCTTCGAGACTAGTTTCGGGGCAATCGGTGCTCATTCGTCAGATGAGTATGCACGTAGACCGTCCAGCGCGACGTCTCGGCGTGTAGTTGTTATATGAATATACGTATGTTGATTCTCTTTCGTCCCTTCCAAGCACATGAAGCCATGCATATACAGGAGGTTTTTATGTCTTTTAGTTTCGTTATAAGACCAAAGTAAAGGACGTTATGGCAACTATCGCAAAGAAAAAGGAACAATGTGCCCTGCCCACCGCTGTGACCCGCTGGATACGACGACTTCTTGAGTGGAGACCCAGGGCAGACACCAGAGGTCGAGGTAGACCGCCACAACGTTGGGTCGACGACATGGACGGAGGCCGGGACTGGATTCTTTGGGCACAAGACCGCCAGGAATAGAGACGAGAGGAAGAGGCTTATATCCAAAAATGGATCACGATCAAGCCCCCATGATGATGATGATGAAGCTTGAATTTTACTTAGGGAGAGTACTAAGGGGAGATGAAATTTCTTGTCAAAAAGAAATTTCATCTCTTCCATAATTTTAATAAGCAATTTTAACAAATTTACCATGTTTAAAATTACGTTGAAACGGGTAAAATTTGGTTGTAGTCGTTTTCACAAACTTTTGAACTCAGTATTCAGCGATGATACCTGTATACCGAAGAACCATTCTCAAAATGGGTTTTGGTCACATAAGCGTCCGGTCATTAAAAATAAAAAAACTCTATACCAAATCTTTTTCCAACATAGATTCAGAAGTGACCCACTTGGTGAAAAAAAGAGAAAGATCTGATGGCTTCATAAGCCATTGGTATTTATAATCAAATACCAAATATTCTCCATTTGGCTAGTGTCACCTTGGGAAACACTTTTGCTTGATTATAAATTGATAACAGTCGAAAGAAACAATCAATTGTAGATTATACTGCATTGTTGAACGGACAGGGTGATATTAAAGTAAGCTTATACGCCAAGACTCACGTAAGCAAGCAGGAACTCGTGAAAATTGGGAAAGTTAAAAATAATTAGGTACCTCCTTCCAGAAGCGAGAATTACTGACTCTCACGCGATTATTTCTTATTATTTCGTAGTTAGATGTAATTAAACGTGGAACTGTACCGAAATTATTATCGGATTTGTGGTAATAAGGTGGTGGTGAAAAATAATAAATTATAGTCCACATTATGGTTGAATGGTTACCTTTGAATAGGCAAGAAATGAAAATTATAAGGCATGGGTCAAAAACATACATTTGTGAAGAAATTTATTGTTTTCTAGGCATGTTATTTATTGATGTCGTTTAATAAATTGAAAACGATACGATGTAGATAATGTAGGTCCAGACCTTTAGTATATTCGGCTCTATATTGCTCACAATCGGTGATTTGTAGAATTCTAGTATTTTATTTAACTTGATTTGTTTATTGTCTGTATTTCCGGATTATATTATCTGTGTATCTGGTCCACAATTTCTTACCCTGTTTTCGAACTTTCTGGGTTTGATATTTTTTTACACTAAGTTTGAAAACTTGCATCGTAGATGCTGGAAACACTCATATTATTCAAGTTGACGTAGGTGGTTCAGCACTTTGTCCGTTCGTCAGGCCTTTAGCATCTAAACCTATCTAGCAAATTCTCATAGAATATGTAAAAGTATGGCCCCAATCAAAAATTGGCTATTTTTGATAGGGGCCATACTTAAAAATGAAAATATTAAAGATGCACCCATACACGTAAGTGGGTAGATTAAAATATGTTTTTGAATTTAAAAAAAAATACTATGTTACTACTATGTCTACTATACTATATAAAAAAACACTATTAAAAATACAGTATTTTTTTAATTCTGTTTCGTTGAAAAGAGCTTTGCGATTACGAAACCGTTTTATTATTTATGTTTGAAAATACTATTATAAGATACCTAGTGTTGAAAAAATATGTTGATTATCTTATACGGACTTACTATGACGGCCATTTAAGATATAGGTAGTGAAAGCAAAAACCTGCTACACCCTCGCTGGGTACACGTATCTAGTTCTAATGTAACTTTTTATAGTTGCAATAAAAAAACACGAATATGAACAGTACAGGTAAAGACTCTGTTTTTAAGGCACAAAAAAGTGCGTTAGGGCTAAACTAGATCAAACCGAAAGTTGTAAACCACAATTTCTAAATGTAAAGATTATGTACCATGTTTATATATTATCGAGACCGTCAATTTTGTACGCAATAACATAACATTATTTGGTCATTTTAATAGCAAACGACATAATTTAAAACTTAGATGTCCTGTTAACAGAAAAGCGTTATTGAATAACAGCATACTATGCATGGCCCCTAAAATCTATAACCATTTACCTAATGAAATACTTATTTCAAAATCTTTTAATATATTTTTGTCTAAGGTAAAATGCCTTTTACTTGATAAGGCTTATTACAGTTTAGAGGAATATATAAAACATAATCTGTAACTATATAAACATCCTAATTACTTACTTAATATGTATCATAATTAGATAAGTTTTAAATTGTTTTGCATGCCGAAAGGCCGGATACGGCGACTCATTGTTTTTTTCAGTTTTGTCCTCCATCACCTGTTTTACACCTGTATTCGCAATCAATAAATGAATTTGAATTTGAATTCGAATTTGAAAAAACGCTGAAGTTACAATAATAACATGATATTATCTTATGTGCAATAATTTTACGTAGGTATACAAACCGAAATCACATCAGCAACGTGAACATGCTCTTAAAAGTTTACCATTTCATTTTAGTTTGCATTTCAGAGAGTGTGGACAGGAGTTACTATTCCGAGTCCATTCCCCAATGCACACTTTATCAACATGCATTACATGCAAGATAAACTTACGACCGTTTTCATTTTCAACCAACTTCAAAAAAGGAGGTTCTCAATTCGACTGTACGTTTTTTTTTGTATCTATGTTACGCGATATCTCCGCCAATTATGAATCGATTTTAATGTTTTTTTTTGTTTGGTAGAGTATACTTCAGAAGTGGTCCCATATAAATTTTCTTCGAATGTACTGGAGGTCAACCATATATAGATGATGTTAGATAGTTTGTCTTGTCGTTAGACGGTAAAACAGGCATGATATATCACGAGAAAGCCTACAGATCGATCGAAGCATTTCGCTTCTACATTTATTATCCGCTGAGAAGGAATGGACCTAATTGCCAGTAGCAAAGAAGCATTCTTTGCTACCTGATTTGCATTGCATGCTTACTGCTCCCGCAATGAATTAAGCCTAGTCCAGTGAGCGTTCACCTACTAGCATTCTAAGTAAGGATATCGGGTTTGATTCCCGGCGGGAACACCAGTTTTCTCCCCAAGGGATTTTTTTGGTTTCTGGTTCTGATTGTGATTGTGTGAATCGAGAATCATCTCTTAACTGTGTCTGATTTGCCTGGACCCGTGCCCTTACACAAACTATTACATTTAATAACACTTCAAGAATCACCAGTTTTGGAAAAGAGTACAAAATCCTTAACGCAATTTTTTCACTTTCGCGCCAAAACACCAATTTTTTTTTTTAATTATTTCAACATTACCTACTCATACAATAAAAAGGTGTTTCGATCAAAAATTGAACACCAACAACAGCGGACATTTAAATTTCGAATTGTGAAAATACAACGTATAAACAAACCATCACAAATAGAGCTCAATCGAATAGTCCTGATTGTTGTGACCTATAAACAACGCGATATAAACGATTTGCATATACAACAACTCGATTTTCAAGTATTCGATTACGAACCCTAGGTTTTAAAGTGTTTTTTTTACTATAGCAAAAAGATGTATTTGATAACTGGAACTCTACGAAATTAGATTACAATTAAAACACTTTTAGAATATGCTTGAAAAAAAAAACGCATACCAAACACATTTACACTCACAACCCTCACACTAAGTTCAAAAACTTGTATCGAGAAAGCCGGAAACATTTACATGCACTCAGAACCAGAAAAACAAATGTCACTTGCGAAGGAAAATTTTTGCTTCTGCCGAGAATTGAACATACGGCGCAGAAGTTAGAGACTTACTACTGCGGCAACTGGGTTGTAGAAACGACATATTTCATCAAAAATATTATGTAAATACCAGCTTACGCCGTTGTATAGACATAGGGTGTAAACTAAAGATGGCAATAATGGTTGAAATCAGTAAAAGGTTATAAGTTGAATGATTAAAAAATATTGATAATTTTAATGGTTAAAAATATTACATGATTTTTTATTTTATATTTAGTAGATTTTATAAAAAAATAATTTTTAACCAATACAACGGGTATTATTTAAATATGGCTTCGGTCTAGTGACTATACCTAAGCCTGAGTATTTAGTTCCATGTGTCAACATTCCGTGTCGGGATTTTGTATTATAAATTGACAAAAAAATAATAAAGTGAAAAAATGGCCTAATTCATTTTGTATCATTTTCCAAAACCATTTTAATCATTATTATAACAATGTGTAATAATGGTGGATTATTAACCGTTAATACTTATCAAATACGCATAAGTGTAGTCAAATCATACAAATTTTATAAACGTGATATTCGCCTTCGCTCCAAAACTCCAATAGAATTTCTAGTAAAGTTTTGCCCAATTTACTAGGGAATGACTTGACTATAACTGAATCTTGACTCTATTACTTGACTTATGACTAGGACTTTTAGTATGAAATACACTTGAAATATAGTATCCTATTTGATGATTTGACACTGGCTAAATGCACAAGATTGCAAATCCAACATTAATAGAAAAAAAAACTAAGCCCTTGATTTACCGCTAAAATCGCATTTGACCTTAACTCTACGTCAGCCTCGACCGGAAATTCGGTTCTTACAACGTTAAATCATGCTTAGTCTAGACTTATCATGGTTTAACGCCCTAAAACCTTACTTTAGACTACAGCTTACCACTAGAAGCTAACAGGGAATATGCTTCAGATTATACTTACAGGATAAGTTTTTTTTAATCTTTATATTTATAGAATTACACAAATAACATTATTTTCTTATTTAAATACTCCTTAATTAGGAATTTTAACTGAATTTTTAATAATGCTTAGACTATTAATATAGCAAAACGCACGGTTTTGGCTAGACTGATTCGTGACGTCAGTTAATATTTTTGAAGTCTATGATTGGATATTTTTTTCTTGACGGCAGATTGCCGATTGGATCGTGGCTGTTTCAGAAAGAACGTCAAAATGGTCGCGTTTAAAATTGCTCGAATCTGCTCGCATTTACTTTTGATATAACTTTCATTTAATACCTACTTTTATATATTTAATGCGAAAATAAGTCTGTCTGTTACGCTTTCACGCCTAAACCGATTGCCATGAAATTTGGCACAGAGATCGACTAGAGTTTGAGAAAATAGATATTATTATGATACTTTACTTATTACGCGGATAAAACCGCGAGGCGCAAGTAGTATTTCATAAAATAAATTTTACGACATATTAACGTCCTTTTTACCGACTTCACCAAAAAAGAAAAGGTACTCAATTTGACTGTATTTTTTTATGTGTGTTTTTTTACCTCACAACTTCTTCCACGTGAACCGATTTTTATGTTTTTTTTGTTTTAAAGCTAGTCCTTTCCCATCGGTCCCATTTAAATTTGATCAAGATTTGATCATTCGTTTTTGAGTTATCGTCAATAACATTTAATCAAATCAAGGTTTTAAAGATAAAGCGGTGTAGTCGGTTTTTTTAAGCTGTGCCTTATTTATAATTTTTATTCAAGATATGCAAACTTTTGACCACCACCTCATCTGATATTAAGCGACGATGGGGTCGACGATATAATAACTTGACTAGAAGATACCTATTCACTCGCGACTTGAAGACTCCCATATTATACTCATCAGGAAACACCGACTCAGGTAAGGAGTTCCATTCCTTTGCGGTTCGCACAATGAATGTGGAGGCCAAACGCTTTGTACGCATTTGTGGAATGTCCACCATATAGCGGTATCGCTTAGCAGTTTGTCTGCTTGTCCGTTGATAGAACGGGGATGGGGGAACTAGATCATGCAGTGCCTTGGCACACTCTCTGAAATGTATCCGATAAAAAA
Organism: Lomographa bimaculata; assembly: GCA_948107665.1. Classification (NCBI taxonomy): domain Eukaryota; kingdom Metazoa; phylum Arthropoda; class Insecta; order Lepidoptera; family Geometridae; genus Lomographa; species Lomographa bimaculata. The sequence goes on from OX403592.1 coordinate 8,908,997, forward strand.
CCGCTTGCTTAATTATTGGAATATAATATTAACGAAAACAATCGATTAAAAGTAAAAAATGCATATATTATATTATTTTTTTATTTAATAGTTTAGCACGAAACAGTGTACAAGGAATAGCTTAATGCTATGAAGCATTATCTACCAGCTTTCCTGGGCGTGTAAAAAAAGTGTTTGGGCGTGCAGCTAAAAGACACAAAAGACACGCGTACATAAAAAAATGAGATTTTAGAATAAATAAACTAGATCAAATAATTTGAAAAATAAATAATGAATAAAAAATATATATATTTAAACAAATACAATATACTACTAACATTATTAGTGTACCCTTGTTATAAGGGGAGTATAGGTATTTCGGGTCTTGATGTTACTGTAACCTAACGTTATCTATTCCTTTCTATTGCTAATTTCTGAAATCGGAACTACGCTGACGAGGTTTAAAATATCACCAAAAATCTCCCATAAATATTTTACCAAAGGCATCGTCGTTGAATTCGGGCATCGACTGTTAATCACATTCCATTGTACGATGCGGCGAGTGCAGCGCCCCGAACAATTTTGTAATTTATTTTCGGCAATCTTGCAACGAGCGGCTACCACAAATTACTCTCGGTGTTGGTTCTCGCAAGACGCTCACTCTGATTCGATTTGGTTAATTCCTCTGCCGTTCCCTTCGGGTTTATTTAACCCTAGATGACTAACTGTTCGTATAAAAGACTACGCGTTCTTACTCCACACTTTTAGTGTTTCAGTTCTCCAACCCTTCCACCCGGGTCATTTATATACATTGTATATGAATGTTAATTTGCAATATCATTGTGTCAAATGTCTAAATGATTTGAATTGTTACTATAACCCTAATGATAAAATTGTGTTGTCTACTGAACTTTAAAACATTAATCTAGTTTAAATACAGTTTACGCGCGGTACAGGCTTGTCCTAGTGCGGGGATAGTGAGTAGTACATGTTGTGACTAGGTTTGATAAATAAATACATTTTGTATTTTTGTATGCTTATTGGATTGCTATAGTTGAGCAATTCGTGGATAAAAGCCTTCCGTAAAATTGTCGTATTACTAAATATATCTGCAGGAGCTACAAAAAGACCTATTTGTTGGAAGCAATAGTTTCGATGTGCATATCAGTGGCATCTAGGTTGCTTATAGCCTAAAACTGAGAGGTCTTGAGGTGTTTTATATCAACTCCATATAAAACACCAAAAGACCTTATCTCTCATTCATTTTATTAAATAAACAGTGTGTCTTGCAAAAGATAACTGAAGAATACAGAGGAATTGTACTCGAATTAAACACCAAATTCAACTAAAAGCGCGTTTATTCTCTTTTGACACCATTGCTTGACAAAGAGCACCTACATCTTGTATATATAAATCCTAAGATTTCAAACTCAAATTACCCTACATTACAATAACCAATAGAAGTGAAACTTTTGTACTACAGGGAAACATTTAAAATATTCATCACAGTGTACACTTTTTATTATACAAAAAGGTTGCGGATCAGAGTTTAAACACCCTCCCATAAGAAGTTTCACTTCAGATATTGATTCGTATATTTGACGACGGATTCAATCCGTCGTCAAATATACGAATGATAAGTTATAATGTTAGTCAAAATCTTGTATGGTTAGTCAGCTAGGGTAAACGGATATAAATTATATTGGTAACAGATGTGCTGCGATATAGAGCGTCAATTATGCGGATTTATTAGATTTGTCATATTCATAGATTTCATTTAGTAACGGCATTTGTTTTGGCGGGCAATTGAAATACAATAATAATAAATCCTTTTATTTGAACAAAACATAACTTACATGTAACACTCACTCAAATGTTGTGTGAAAGATATCAGTGCTTTGCCGTGATCGTTATGGTTTTTCTTTTGATTCGTTACTAGATTTGTTTTTAAAGAGAAAACTTCTTTAGGCGCGTTGAGCACTTTATGGGTGAACAAAAATTATGGAACTCGCGTCATCGTCACCGAACGCTTTCCATGAGCTATATGTACACTGTGTATATATGTGTACATTTGGGATACCAAAAAGCGTGAAACTCGCGTCATCCTCACCGCACGCTTTCCATGAGCTATATGTATACTGTGTATATATATTATATGTTGTTTTCACTTGTATCGGCAGTCCCCAAAGACTGCCCCGCATGTTTTTTTTTGTGACTTTTTAGAACATCATGCTGTTGGCGATATTATTTTAAACGCATTATAAACGCTACTTATATTATCAATCAGTTACGATTGACCAGGCGGACTACGCTACGAGTGCTACATTATAACGAGTAGGTAGGTATTAAACTAAACACTTGAGTTCCGTGGTTCGAACTTAATCCAATTAAATAAAGAATTCTCGTTTGTATTTTTTAAGGCTTTTAGTCATAGTCCTCATTTTCTTACATTGGAACTAAAAAGTCCGATTCCTAATAAATATAACGATATATCTTTATCAGTCATCTCCTTTTATTTAGTAGATTCCTTTCCAAAAGACACAAAGCGTTATTATGGCTCTTCATACGCCGACAAAGTGATTAATTTGAGGACGACATATGTAATAATGCCAGGTTATTTATTGGTCACTATTTATTCTGAATGGCGAACATTAGGTATTGATATCTATGTTTATATTGTTATTAGCGATCCACACCGATTGCAATTTCCGGTGAATTAAAAAAAAAATTACATACTAACCTTTTCCTGACCATTACGAACACAACAAAAAAAGACAGCCAAATTGGTCGTGCTATTTTCGAGTATTTGTGAGACTAACAAACATCAATTGTTTTTATATAATATATATATATATATATATATATATTAAATACTAGCGACCCTCCCCTGCAAAGTACGAGTGTAATTTAGACAAAAAAATGAAAGAAATGGCTACTATGAGTCAACCTTAACAGATAGAGACAATCTCTATCTGATAGGGTTGCATACAAACGCAAACTTTCGTTTAGGATTTTAGGAGAACTACAATTCTGTAGTTAATTATTTTTATCGCTTAAGGTTTAGCCTACATAAGCCATGTAAACTTATTGTTCGGCGACTTGGTTGCTAAATGTTGGAACAATATGTTACAGTGTAAACTAGCCCTAATACTTTTCTATATGTCAATGTCACATTTGACTTTTATGTAATTGTCACTTAGTATATGTGCGTGCTTGTATTCACTCCGTTTCTCTCTCTCTCTGAAAAAGCTGTCAGCCGTACTACACAAGAAGAATAAAGTATCCCGCTGTATCAATACAATCTCATTTCATTGTACTCGATTTTCATCTCAAAATATTGTTTTTTCTACTAACATATACATTTTATATTTAAAATGAGGTTTTGTTATGTTATGAGGTTCTATATCTATTGCGTGGTTTAGGAAGAGTTAGCAGATAAACAGACCGACAGACGAGACGTTGTTTTATGCTATGTAGAGAAGACCAAATAGTCTCTTAATGTAATAATATAGCAAAATAATAATAATATTCAATTTAAAGTTGTATCTTTTTGCAACATTATGTTGTATCTTATTACATATTATGTGGTATCTAAAATTTAAAAAAATTTAATCGATTTGTTTTTTTTGTTTATTTATAGCTGTTAAACATACATATTTTTTCCTAGATAGAGAGGAGGACTTAGTAGTGATAGGAGTCTGCCTGGGGCAGTACCTCACCATTGCCAGACGTTCAGCCAAGCAGTGTGTGCAAACATTAATTTGTTTCGGATTGAAGGGCAATGTTTCCAGTCAAATTACAGGGCAAAAAGAGATTTAATATCTCTGGGTGACGAGCTCAGTGCTTAACCGCGCTTGATTTTGACCTAACAGTTGTTCAAAACTTTCTAATCTTCTTTAACATTTTATAGTGACTGTAAAGTACTGGTATACAACGCCATCTGTAACATGAGACAAACATTATTTGCTCTACACTCGTAGCTAGCTACGAAATTACGTAGCAGTCGTAGAGCCATGTTGAGTTGGTAGGACAAACCCAAGCGATTTGAAAGTCTACAATTAGTTGTAGAGCTTCAGGAGTTCTCCACTAGATGTCGCTTTAAACATATGCAATGTATATTCCAGTTTCGAACTTTGGTCTTGTTGATCAAAAAGTTCAAAAAACGATCAATTGATGTAACTAAAACGTTAATTTCGCCGCCTTAGTTCCCGTTGAAAATATTTAATTAAACTTTTGCACACCTGTCAAGTATCAAAAAATACATTTGGTGGTAACAACAATCTCATCTGAGGTAAAAAACTGCAAGGTAGACAACTGAACTTCTCAATGTCTATCAGCAAAGCTTTGGTGTTTAGGATTATATTGATATAAGCTACATATAACTTTTACTTAAAACTTGTCTGGTCAAAAATATTTTTCAATAAAAACGAACACTCATGCATTAAAGCTAATATAACACTCTCTACTATTGTCTACTTCATCCCTTACCGTCAGTTGTGATAAAAGTTAAACACTAGACTATAAATAAAAATAAAATAAGAATGTTCTCGTACATACACATCAATCTTTGAGGCGCCAGTAGTTTTTGCAAAGGTTTAAAAACATTAATTATATAGTTAGTCGTTTATTAGATTAGGCTTTTTGTAAGAGACAAGTTTTTGTTCTAGTTACGTATATAATTGTATTCAATTGCTAGTGAAATAAAAAATATTACTTTAATGATGAGTGCCTACTTCTTATGTAGGTATTATTGTATTATTTTGTATATAAAAGAATACCTAATGTAAAGATTTTTTATATATACTATAAAATATGGCGCAATTGTAGGTACGTTGGTTGTACTCTCAATTGAGCCACGGTCGCAAAGAAAAAATAAAATTTTGGTTCAAATATTTAAAAATATTATTTTTTTGGTGTGAAAGAATTTATGTTTTTATGTTACTATAAATATGATGAATAATTAAATTCGGAATTAAATAATAATAAAATTATCATTGAATGAAAATATATAAAATTAAAATTATTCATTGTTTTCTTATATCTAACTATTACTTGGCTCACCAAGGATATAAGCGACTTGAAAGATGTTTTTGTAATAATAGTAACCATATTACTTACGAGTACATAAAATTATACAATCTCGATTAGGTACCTATTACATAAATGAACGTAGTTTTTTCGTTACTTTTACATAGAAAGAATGAAACATATACTATTAAACTGTGATTTTCATCAGAACTCAATAAAATAAAAATATTGATTATCCTATTAATATTATAAATCCGAAAGTTTGTGTGTAAGTGTGTAAGTATGTTTGTTCCCTCTTCACGCTTTAACGGCTGAACGGATTCGGATGAAATTTGGAATTTACATAGATTATACCTGGGATTAACACATAGGCTACTTTTTAACTTGATAATAGCGGGCGAAGCCGTGGGGCACGGCTAGTAAATAAATAAATTAAACACTTTTATACTCACATCCCTTCACTAATTTCAATGACTTGTTTCGTGTGTCGGTACACAAAACAATTAATGTGTTATGTTCTTATGTTTCCGGTAAAATATTCACATCTCACACACAATTACACCCAAAACCCAAAACACAAATTTCCTTTATGGAGAAAACTTGTGGTCCCACCGGGAATAGAAACCGATACCCCTGCTTAAAAGGCGGACGCGCCTTTTAAGCAGGGGAATTAGAACGCAACTAAGCCATAGGGCAGTTCAAATTATGAGTAGATAACATTGAAATAATTTCAATAATACAATTAGGTTTGTATAAGTATGTACATGTACCTAACTACCTAACTAGATAGTTAGGTATAAATATTTCATGTAATGGAGGTACAAAGGTTGTTTGGGCCATTCACACATCGAGCAAAAAGTAGTGTGTAAAATTGATAAATAAACTTATAATTATTCATATTTGATTTTAAAAGCAAATAAGATAAACATCTATGATGTATATTTGTAATAAATTATTAATTTGGTACCTACCATATGTTTGTTTACAAAATAATACTCGTGGACGTATTTTAGAGTTTCGTACGTTAGCAAAAATGTCTATCATTGTGTTGTTTGTTGAAAATAGTCAGTTAAGTTGAAACTAATTTCAAATGGAGCTGTAAATAAATAAGGTTTAAACTAGTGACAAAATCAAAATTTTGAAAATACTCCCGAAGCTCTATCTGGTAATCGGCTGCACCAATTTTCGCCAAACATAGCTAAGAGCACTCTCGATCAAGTCACTTTTCCAACAAAAAAAGTATAGACAAAATAGGTCCAGCCGTTTGCGACTTACACACATAGACACACATAGCGGTCAAACTTATAAAACTCCTCAATCGGAATAAATGGGAAATATCTCGCAAACATATCAAGACCAACAAAATCATGAAGTTTTGGGAAGAAGCTAAATCTCGTACAGAAAAGTTACGGGAAAAAAAATCGGTTATTTGTAGATAAACACATAACAAAAACATATAAATAATTTAAACGCAAGCAGAGCTTAGAAAACCAACTTCACCGCTTTACATTCGGAATCCTTGATCAAATTAAATGTAAGTTTTAAATGCGCATTACTGAGGATATTTGAAAAACCACTGGTCAGACCTTTAAGTAGGACCATCCAAATCGGTTCACCTATATAGAAAGAAGATATGAGATAACACATAAAAAAATATACAGTCGAATTGAGACCCTCCCATTTTGAAGTCGGTTTAAAAACTGATACTAAGTTGTGTGTAGAAGTCATACAACTTTGTACGGAACCTTCGGGACGTCAGTCAGAGTCGCACATGTCGAATTTATTATATGTAAATTGCAAAAAGTTATTCTAGTTGTTCATTTGTTAAGTATATTAATTTAATTATAAATATATTTAATGTCTTTGTTATTTTTATAAATGGTACTTAATGTATCACAATTAATATTTTAATGAACCTGAAATAGGATCTGATTACAGTTTTATAAACAACTTGTAATACGAAACCGTAACAAACGTGTTGTGCTTTAATATTTGGGGTTATTTCTAGAAGATATTTCCATATTTGTAATTAATATAATAATATTATTTTAGTTACATGTTTATTTATTAATTTATTTGTATAGGTTAAGGTAGGTAAAATTTGTAACTTGCTTGGTTGTCGTATTCACTAGATCAAATTGGTATTAAGTTATGAAGTGCTTAAGCCCACTGGTAGTGGGCTTGAGCACTTGAGTTACCTATAGGCTCGATGTCTTGTAGGTAAATTGGATCTTTGCTATAAGTATATAGTTTAAGTTTAGTTTTAGGAAATATAGGCAACTGGTCCGTAGATAGCAGGCATAGAAAAAAAACAGTTATGAATATCGGTAATATTATATCAGTTTTATTTGTTTATATGGTTATATATGTAAGAACATTTCTATCTACCTTATTTTTATATGTTTAGAATATACCTGTCTCTTTCTTTAAATAAAATCAGTCTCGAATACAAGGTGGTGTCATTCGCGTATATCGCGGCTTTTATTCCCATATAAAACATTTGGCGACGAGATAAGACCCATAGCGTGTTAAAAAGTGCATCGGTACTTCTAATTAGTGCACGAAAGTTCGAGACTCACGAAAAACAACATGAATCTTAACCAACTGCAAGAATTCAAGATCAACGTAGACAGATGGTCAACATACGTGAGCAGGTTAAGAGCATGGCTGGAAATTCAGGATATCAAACCGGCAGAATACTCGAAATACCTTGTGGCTGTAGTGGGGACAGAACCATTGGATCTACTCATCGACTTATGTTTTCCGGAGAAGCCAGAAAACGTGAACTTTGAAACCATAGTGAAGTTGGTCGAAGTTCACCTCGCACCGAAGCGTTCTGTCATCGCAGAGCGCATGATCTTCAGAGCGTGTAAACAAAGCGAGTCGCAAACGGTGACAGATTATCTAGTTCAGCTCAAGAAACACAGCAAATCGTGCGCATTCTCCACTACCGGTATTCTAAAAGAAAACTTACGAGATCAATTTGTGTTTGGATTGAAAAGCGACAAAATCAGACAACGTTTGTTAACCGAGCTTGATCTAACATTCGATCGCGCCGTCGAGTTGGCGCTGTCCTTGGAAGCTGCAGTGAGAGATTCACAGGAGGCGACGACGGCGGGAGCCGCCGGAGCCGGACACGGTGACCAGGTGCATTCCATCGCGGGACCGAGCGGCGCACGCAGGGGCGCGTGGCGCGGCGCGAGCTCTTCTCGTGGCGGCGCCGGCGGCGGCGCGGCGGGCGTCCTTCGCCGTCGTGAGGGAGCTTGGATGAATGCGAACGCTAAGACGACTACAGGGCCAGGCGGCTCACAGCAGAAATACAAGTGTTTTCGGTGTGGTCAATCATCGCATAGGGCGGAAAAATGTCCGTTCATCAATGTGGAGTGTTTTGTTTGCGGCAATCGGGGCCACATTGCTAAAGTGTGTCGCTCCCGTAAGCGTACAGGTGTACATAAAGTGGCCGCCGTAGATTTCAATCCCGCGGAGTCGAGCGAGGAAGAGGGCGAGTATATTTATCAGTTGAGTGATAAAGAAGAAGATGATTATGTTTATCAGCTGAGTGATAAAGAGGAGGACGAGCGCTGGTTGCTGCGCGTCGTGATCAACGGGAAGCACGTCACCATGGAGGGCGATACTGGAGCGGGAATGAGTATTATCAATAGAAGTATGTATGAGAAACATTTTAGCGATATTCATTTGAGTCCGCGAAAGTCCAACTTAAAAATGTACAATGGCCAAAGGGTTAAGCCTATGGGGGAATTTAAATGTAGTGTCACGTTAGATAACAACACCGTGCATGATCTGAATCTGGTAGTCATTGATAACGATGAGAGTAGTCCGTTATTTGGTCGCAAATGGATGCGCGCGTTCGGTATTCAATTCCCGTTTAGGTCGTGCCCCGATTCACTAGCTCACGTAAGCGATAACGTACAGCATACCATGGATAGGCAAACGGCTATTAAAGAATTAGAAGCAAAATTCCCCGAAGTGTTTTCTTGTGGCATAGGTGCTTTTAATAAAGGAAAGGTCAGCTTGGAGCTGGTTCCGGGCGCCGTGCCGGTGTGGCGGCGCGCGCGCCCCGTGCCCTACGCGCTGCGGCCCGCGGTCGAGGCCGAACTCGAGCGCCTCGAACGAGAGGGCGTCATATCGCCGGTCGAATGGAGCGACTGGGGAACCCCAATAGTGCCTATTATAAAAAAATCAGGTGAGGTAAGATTATGTGGTGATTTTAAAACTACTCTTAACCCGGTATTGGTAGATGATAAGTACCCGTTGCCCAAAATTGAGGATATATTTGCTTCTTTGCAGGGTGGGAAAATATTTAATAAAATCGATTTAAGCAGAGCATATCAACAGCTGATTTTGAGTGATGAGGCAAAAAAATATTGCACGATAGTTACACATAAAGGTACTTTTGCCTACAACAGACTGCCGTTTGGAATTAAATGCGCAGCAAGTAAATTCCAAAGAGTGATGGAAATGCTGTTACGTATGCCAAACGTGGCCGTTTACCAAGATGATGTACTAACTAGTTCCAAAAATGTAACCGAAAGCATGGCAATACTGGGTAAAGTTTTTAAAATCTTTTCCGAAAGCGGTCTTAGAGTCGAAAGAAATAAATGTAGTTTTTTTCAGAAGTCTGTTTCCTATCTGGGATATGTAATCGATGCAAACGGTTTAAAAACCGATGTAGCTAAAATTGATGCTTTAAACAGGACACCGATGCCCAAAAATGTAAGCGAAGTTGAAGCATTTTTGGGTTTAGTGAATTACTATGGGAAGTTCGTTAGGAATTTAAGCGAAATTTTAGAGCCCCTACACGGTTTACTAAAATTTAATAAGGAATTCGTTTGGTCCCCGCAATGTGAAGAGGCTTTCATACACATAAAAAAAAGTTTAAGTTCGGCCCCCGTCCTGGCGCACTGGGATCCGGCCCTGGCCACGTACGTGATGTGTGACGCGTCGCCGCACGGGGTGGGCGGCGTGCTGGCGCAGCGCGCGGGCGACGGCGCGGTGCGGCCCGTGCTCCACGCCTCGCGCACCCTGTCGCCGGCCGAACGCAATTATTCGCAGATTTGTCGCGAAGGTTTAGCTATTGTTTATGCAGTTAATAAGTTTCACGATTATTTGTATGGACATAAGTTCACTCTGGTCACGGACTGCAAGCCGTTAGCGTCAATATTTAGCGAGACGAAACAGATTCCTTCGATGGCCGGTAATAGACTTCAAAGATGGGCCGTAATATTGAGCGCCTACGACTACAAAGTAAAATGTATTAGCTCAAAACATAACTGTGTGGCGGATAGTTTATCGCGGTTACCTATCGACGATGACAACAAGGAATATAAATCGGAGTCGTACATCAATTTTATATCAGAACAGGCGCCTATAGATTACAAAATGATAGCTAGGTATACGGAGAAGGATGTTACTTTACAGAAATTAATACATGCAATCAACTCCAACTGGGTTTATTGCAAAGATGAGGAATTAAAATCATACTTCGATATAAAACAATATCTAAATGTGGAGTCTGGTTGTATATTGTTCGGTCACCGAGTTATCATACCGCAAGTGTTACGAAGCTCTATACTAGAAATGTTGCATTCTGGTCATCAAGGTATAGTGAAGTGTAAAAGCATTGCGAGGGGGTATGTATATTGGCCTGGCTTAGACGGCGACATCGAACGCGAGTGCCTCGGCTGCGCGGCATGCACCGCTACCCGCGCCTCACCGCCTCACGCGCCGATCCACCCGTGGGCTTGGCCACAATTGCCTTGGTATAGGCTTCACGTCGATTTCTTTTCGCTCGGCAAATTGATATATTTTATAATTGTCGACGCTCATTCCAAATGGATAGAGGCGCACAGTATAGGTAGTACATCCGCTATGCTCACAATTAATAGACTGAGGCGAATATTTAGTCAATTCGGTTTATGTCGAGAGCTAGTATCAGACAATGGGCCACCGTTTAATGGCAAAGAATTCAAATCATTCTTGAATAGTTGCGGTACTAAGCACATTCTAGTGTCTCCATATAAACCTAGCAGCAACGGCGCTGCGGAAAGTTCAGTAAAAATTATAAAAAATTGTTTGAAAAAGGCCCTCATCGAAAAACAGAGCCTGGACTTGGCTCTGGACAAGTTCCTACTGTCATACAGGTCCACTAACCACAGCCTAACAGGTAGGTCACCGGCAGAATTGCTATTAGGTCGGAAGTTGCGTACGCATTATGATATCCTACGACCGGACATCAACGATATTGTTCGCGATAGACAGGTTAAAATGAAAAACAGTAGGCAAGGTAAACAGCGCTATTTTACGGTTGGAGATACGATTTTGTTTAAATATTTTAGGAATAACAAATTCACATGGGAGAAAGGATGCGTACATAAAATTATGGGGCCTGTGTCATATCTTATTGAGCATAATGGCAAACTTTACAAAAAACACGTAGATCACATTGTAAAACAATATCCTCATGGGGAAACAAAAGGTGAGGAGACAATAGTCTACACGAGCGAGGAGATAGGTGATTTCAACACAATCCCTTATTTAGATAAAAATATTGATAGTAACGATATGGGCGTCACTGAATATACAGAACCGGCAATCGTAACTGTTGAAACCCAAATACCTGATGCTGCTGCAGGCAGGGAACAGACGCGAACTGAAAGACCGAAACGAAAGCGTAAGCCGATAGACCGATTCCAAATAGCATAACTAATTTTATAGTGAACTCGGGGTCATGCAGAGTGTTGTTTCATTCTAGGGCTAATAGGTATTATTATGATAATTTCTACTTTAATTATAAATATGTATACGTAGATAAGCATTGGTTGTAATTATTGTAATAAGTCATGCCTGGCGAAATATGACTTAAGTACGGCTAAAACTAACATAGGTTGTATGCATTGTGTTTTGTGTTTTTTTTATTACTAGTAATTATAATATAAACAAGGGATAAGTTGTAAACAGGGGTGGGAAGATGTTATATATGTAAGAACATTTCTATTTACCTTATTTTTATATGTTTAGAATATACCTGTCTCTTTCTTTAAATAAAATCAGTCTCGAATACAAGGTGGTGTCATTCGCGTATATCGCGGCTTTTATTCCCATATAAAACATATATATATGTGTATATTTATGTTATTGTTTAAGTAGGTATACAACATAATATAACTATAATATTAAATATGTGTTTGTTACATATTTGGTATCTACAACTTTATTTTTTACGTGATAAACGTCTTATAAATCGATGAACACCGGCTGCACGCACGAAAAAATGTGTCACGTTCCGCATGAGCCTGAGCGTGCAAGCGAGAGCGCGGAACATGCGATAGAGAGGCACGATCAGCCTAAGCGTTCGTCTTATGACCGTTATCACGTAAAATTATCGTCCGTAAACCGACTTTACAGACAACCATTTTTATATATATCATTTGTTTAGAGCTGTAATACACCACAGTCCCAAAATTATTTTGCTTTCTCCTCTCCATGCAAATGTTGTCTGGAAGAAATCGCTTTAAGCGATAAGACCACCCATTGTACTAGACTAAGTTATTTTTTTAATTTTATTGCTTGCTGTTATTTTGTTTTGAATTTGTGTACAATAAAGAGAGTTCAATAAGAGAGAAACTACATTAAGAGTTTTCATCTATCTAGTGGGCAGTCCTAGTGTCAGGATTTTTCAGGCTGCCTAGAAGCATACGAGATGGCTTAACGACTTTTATCTTACGACTAACAACTGGGACCGGCAGCTTGGGGCTCCTCCGAAGCACGGTGACACTCAGTTGAAAATCCCATTATATGGTCACACATCCAAGCATTAGTCTGACTGAACATTGCTAAGCCTTGTCAATCAGTTACGAATACGATCGACCAGGCGGACCGCGCTACGGGTGTCACATTGGTGTATTAGAAGCATAGAGCTGTGAACTAAGAATTAAAATACTTTTTTTTCTATGCTCGATTGTCAAGCATTTAACCACAATGTCAGCAGATGGAAAACGATGATGCGGCAGAAGATGTACATATTAACATTATAATATCCGGATGACCGAGCTTTGCTCGGTTTTTTTGTTTTTGGTAGAATGTGTTTGAATTTGTAGCCTCAGAAAGCTCTATCTAGTGTCGAGTGGAAACAGTTTCTTACATCGGTCATGGTGTAATAGATGGCGCTGATAGTTTCTTAAACCCGGTTTTTCAGCAGGCAGTTTGGGAACCGAGCATTTCTCGGACCTGGAACGTTGATAAATCGATTCCTTGGACCGAAAAACCCCTAATCTGTAACTTTTATTAAAATCGTTGGAGCCGTTTCCGAGATCCTGATTACACACACATATTATATATATATACAAGAATTACTCGTTTAAATATATCAGATTTATAATAATTTTAGGTAGGCATGGGTGAAAAATTTATCACGGATAAATAATTTTAAAGTTTTACTATTAGTAGTAGCACGGAAAATAAACAAAATATTTTTCGAAATTATTTCGAAATATAGTTATTCGTAAATCAGTACGAGAAAAATCTCTCATACCCTGATTCTTGTTCTAACCCTTAGCTCATTTAGAACTACGACTTTCTATTGAATGCTATATTTTCAGTAATAATTAAGATTACGTATCCTATAAAAATCTATATTAATAGTTGTATAAACTACACTGTCTCGCAATTAAAGGAATTGCCGCCTCGCGCCTCTTTATATGCACGCCAACGCCAGTTCACACTTGACAACTTAGACTTAACAAAAAAGATAAATAGAGTTTAGAGTTTTAGAGTTTAAGAGTTAACATTAAACTATTCAAAATCGATTATTCTCATGGACCCCAAAATGCACTCATTAATGTTAATGACTCTACTGCCAGATTCGTAAAATTACAGCCATCTCAAGAAAAACCGAATTCAGAATAACCGTACCGAGAATAACGTTTGTTTCTATGTTTGTAATGATTCTCTCAAGAGGGTTCTGGTATTTTCAAATTACCCCGTATTATGAGAAAAATCCTACTAATATTATAAATCCAAAAGTTTGTGTGTAAGTGTGTATGTTTGTTCCCTCTTCACGCTTTAACGACTGAACGGATTTGGATGAAATTTGGAATGTACATAAATTATACCTAGGATACATAGGCTACTTTTAAACTTGATAATAGCGGGCGAAGCCGCGGGGCACGGCTAGTAAATCAATATAACAACAACAAAACAAACGCATTCACACTCACAGCCCCTCACTAAGTTCAAAGACTTGTATCGTGGGTGCCGGAAACATTCACATCACAAGCACATTACACCCAGAACCAGAAACACAAATTTTCCTTGGGAAGGAATTTGTACTTCTGCCGGGAATCGAACCCACGACCCACGGCACAGAGGGCGGACACCTGTCCACTGCGCCAACTGGATTGTCCCATAGTTCATTATCATAGAAGTTAATAATTACATTGTTGTTGTTACCATATAAGGCAAAATAACTTTAGTAAAAGGCGAGGAACGCAATTCAGTGATGCAGAACTTTGTAACATATTATGTACTTATAAATTATATTATATAAAGTTGTGGGTGTATCTGATATATAGGAAGGCGTAAAATGAATAATTTAAATTGGTTTAACAAGAGAATATTCATTGCAAATGACCATATATGTATAAAGTAATTACTCAATCTGTATGTGTATGTATAGGTTACCCACAGGTGCGTTTTTCTTTGAGTCTTATAGATATTAAAACAGGCCCACCAGAAGTCCTTATACCCAACACCTGATATATCCTAATAATGAATATATCACTACATACGATTATGCAAATAATATTAACTTATTTGCACATAAGATGGCAGCCATTACTATCGCTTATGTACACGAATAAATGATTTGACAAATATATTAGCAAGCACGTGCTAGTTTCATTTTCTCCAAAGATGGTGCCCATCTTTATAAAATTATCACTTCCATAAGTGTCTAGTGAATTTCGCCACTGACTCTGACTGCGGTAATTGATATGTAAACGAAGTGCACGTTGGTTTAGTTGGGTGAGCGTTCTCCTTCTAAGCCGGTTCGATTCCCGGCGGAAGCACAAGTTTTCACCGCAAGGAAAATTTGTGTTTTCTTTATTACAGATAGTTAAGCTTTTGGCCGCTATCTCACCGCAAAGTGACGATGCGGCCGAAGATGAAGTATGCTTACCTAGACGATACCTATTCACTAGAATTTACTATTATTATTATTTCTGGTTCTGGTTGTACCACATGTCATTGAATTTAGTATGGGGATGTGAGTTCGAGTGTATGAAAGAAAATATGAATGTATTTTTGGTGGTGTTTAGAGAACATGATGAATATATAAAAATGGCAGGAGCACAAATTCCTTCCCAAGAGATATTTGTGCTTCTGGTTCTGGGTGTAATGTTTGTGTGATGTGAATGTTTCCGGCACCCACGGTACAAGTCTTTGAACTTAGAGTGGGGCTGTGACTGTGATTGCGAAAAAATAAAAAAAAATTATATCCGGCTTAAAAACACGACAATTTCGACTTACTTTGTAGTCGACTAGTTTTTGACAAATTAGTTGTCCTTCATCAGGATGAGTCAAAAAAGATTCAGTCAATATGAACAGACATTCGGGTTAGTCGCGATTTTCCCCGTTCCCGTTTTTCCCCGACAAATTAAATATTAAATCTGTCAATCAGAAATCTTGTTTACTACGTATGAGGTTACATTGTAGAGTCTCGAGTACAATTCTTTTAATTGGTAGCGCTTTTACCTTCTAAACAGCGAATATCGGGTTCGATTCACGGCTGAAACACAAGTTTTCTCCCCAAGGAGAATTTGTGTTTCTGGTTCTGGTTGTGATAGTGTGTGTGATGTGATTGTTTCCGGCACCCACGCCACAATCTATCGAACCTAGTGTGGGGCTGAATGTGAAAACGTTTTCAAAATAATATTTTTTCGTTAAAGGTACTTATAACTAAATGTGTGTACAGTGTTTATTACAGAGGGAGAATTTACTACATATACATACGCTCTTTATTTGATAGTTACCTACGTCACTGTCCTTAAAACTATTATTAACGTTAGCAATATAGTCTATTCGAAGCTCAACATGGGTAAAACCGTGGAACATTGCTAGTAACCGAGTTCTTAAGCATAAACTACCAGTATTTTATTTGTTCTGGTACGTAGATTATCTTCATTTGAAATTTGATATGCCACACTAAATTAAGGTAAATTAAAATTGATTAATGGCAATAATAACAAATATTTATGACAACCATAAAATATATTTTATGAAAACGTCAATTAATGATTGGTTTAGTAAATTATTTTTGTTTGTTTGACCTTATTTATAAATTTTAATGGTGACAATGAACCTATTATTACCTATTATCTTACTGGTCTAAGTAAATAATAATTATTATGTAGAAACATTAAATTATGATGTTTATAAACTTTTTCTGATAAGAATAGAAGATAGAAGGTACACAAGTTTTCGCCCGAAGGAAAATTTGTGTTTCTGGTTCTGCTGTAATTGTGCGTGTGATGTGAGTGTTTCCGGCACCCACAACACGAGTCATCGAACTTAGTGTGGAGCTGTGAGTGTGAAAGCGTTTGTTTGTTTGTGTTACTTGACACAAAAAAATAAAACAATGAATTACTCGTTCAATAGATTTGCATAATAGGTAAATATTTCAAATATTAGCCAACTGTGATTTTTTTAGTCTCTTTTCAATACCATTTCCAAGAATGATAGCGATATTTATGCTCAGTTTATATTTTCTAGTTAACACCATATTAAACAGAATAGAACTGAGACAATAGAGCCAATCAGAGAAAATATATTATTTTTTAATGTATTGTATACAGTTTTATTTGGAATATAATGTAACATGACTTGCCCAGTATAACAACTATGTTATAAGGCTAATAAACAATACTAATTCTTATTCTAAAACTTTTGAGGCTAATTGCCTATAACTTTTTCTAACTTATAATTTGTAGCCGTTTCTGAGATATCCCGGACAAAATAGGTCTAAAAACAGTGACTTTGGTGGCGTACCAAACTGTTTTGTTCCAACATATATTTTTTTAAACGGTTTCCTACTTTTTACTTACTACTACTTGCAAAGTAATTTTCAACAATAGGGACATAGATATAATAAAAAATCTTTTGCACCCCACTTATGTGTATAGGTGCCCCCTTTATATTTTCATTTACCTATATAATTTTAATAGCTAGGCGAACAAAAAAAATAGCACTCAAAATTATTAAAGGCTGTTTGCCGAAGGAAAAGTGCTAGAATACTGGTTACGTTTCCACGTTGAAATAATTAGTGTGTGTAGTAAATGAGTGTGCCAATTAAATGCACGATCTAGTTCACCCATCCCCGTTCTATCATCAGACAAGCAGACAAACTGCTAAGCGACACCGCTATATGGTGGACATTCCACAAATGCACACGAAGCGTTTGGCATCCACATTCATTGTCCGAACAAAGGAATGGAACTCCATGCCAGAGTCGGTGTTTCCTGTTAAGTACAATACGATGATAAGTAAATAGGTATCTTTTAGGCGAGCTTGCTCCATCGTCGACCACATCATGGCTTACCGGTGAGATGGTGTTCAAAAGTTTGCCAATCCTGAATAATTTTTTTTTTTATTAACCAATCATTATGATAAAGCATTTTCATTGGCATAACCCTAAATAAAAAAGCAGAAGTAAAGTCTTGGCAATAGGTAACAGTCCTCTAATAAATCATCTAAATAAATGTTAGTTATCTGCCATGAAGCCAGGTGTACGTTATTTGTTTGCTTTACGTTCATATGTGTAAGTTATTCTTCTATTAAAGGCTAGTGTGAATCGTATGGTATTGATTTTGACACCTACAAAGTTTGTTTAATTTTTGATTTGTGTGTCCGCCACTTGACGTTAGAGGTCAAGGACATATTGGGAACCACTCGTGTGCTTGCTGTTGGTTTCATTATGCTGGTACAAACAAAGATAAGCATGATGCTCGTCTGTATGCATATGCAGAGCCATCAGGAATTTCGCATGTTTACATGTAACAAAGATCTGCATGGGTATATGCGCACCTCTCCCTGAGCTTATTAATGCGAGCAGTAAATGCGAATCATTTATTCTTCTGCACATAATGGTGCACAACTTATATAATCGCGTTTACGCGTGACAGTCTCGGATAGTTTATGTTTTATTAAAATTTAATTATAATGCGATTTAAAAAAAGCAAGCTAAAATGCCCTGATAATAAGTATAAGTTAGGGAACAAAATGGTTCGCTAAGAAAATATAAAAAATACTTAAAGAATAAAAATACTACTCATCTCATGCAGAGTCCGATGAATATTTTATTTATAGGTTTTATTTAAATGAATGCGAACAGTTTCAAAGTTACGTATTCTGATATCACCCCCCGGTGTATAGTCTCATTAATGTCCAGAAATTACACTGGCAACTTGATCTTTGAGTATGGAACCAGACGCCAGTCCTAGCTGCAAGGTCCGAAAACATTTAATACTTATAGCATTCTGCAATTGTTTAACTAAGCGTACTTTTAACACTTTGTTAATTTGGTTTAGGCCGGTTTTAGAATTTTTATTGTCTGTTTAAAAAATTGAAAATCTATTGTAAAAATGACAATCTATTATTCGATGTAAGATTAGTTTAGTAAGAATATGTTTTTTAACATGGATTTTGTGAGATAAATAAATAAATAAGTCCCACTATTCGGCTTTAGTTAACCTATAGTTAAATCTCTTCGCCGGTCTAGTAGTCTTAGGGAGGTTTTATTTATAACTCTTAGGTATTAAACTCCTTACGGCAGCTCACCTATTCTCATATGGACGCAGCTTTTAGCTTGAAATCTGTTAAATTAAAATTTCCTCATTTAAAGTATAGTTCATCTTATTTCAAATCAAAATTTATAATTAATTTATCATTTGGTAGAACACGTGTGCATTATTTGTAAAACATTTTATTTTTATATATGATTTAGTAAATTTAAGATTATCTTTTCAATCGAAATAATCATTTATCATGAACTCTGCAGGTGGTTAAAATTAGTTTTAATTTAAGTAAAGTGATAAATAAGTTTTCGATAGTCTTTAATACCACCTTTAAAATAATGATTTTATCCAACATACTATAGGTAGATACAAATATTTTCAATAAAGGTTTAGCTTAGGCGAATATTAGTAGAAATATACAAGTACAAACTAACACCCAAAAATGTTTTTTATATAAGTGTGTTAAGATACATAATTATGAGCCTAAAATCTAGCATCAGATGAGATGCTTGCATATCGTGAAAAAAAAAATGGTAACTATAATCGACCACGTAATGCAATACCATTTGGTGAGATAGTGGTGAAACGCTATATAGAGATAAAAATGAACGTTAGAGTATGGTTTCCATAGGAACTTCTTGGAGAGGACGTGTTTGCGCTGTAAAAACATATTCCTTTTGCTGTTTCTCATCGTGTGGTTACAGGTAAGAGGTTGGAAGAGAGTCGCAGCGCTGATCTTAGACTAATAGCACACATTAAAAAAGCTACATCAGTATGGAACTATACCGGAGACCACGGAGATGCCCGAGCCCCCCCAAGAGTGACCAACGGGTCCTCTCGTCCGGTCGCCAACCGGCACGAAGGCGCACTCTCGGGATTTTTCATCATAAACTGTTTTTTTTATCCCATCTTCTGATTATATAAAAATTCATAAATGATATTTATTTATAAATAACAAAAAACGATGGTGGAATCCCGCTCTTGTTGTCGCTAATGATCGTAAATAATTTTTTTTAAACAGAATTTTAAAACACGTTTTCTGAAAAATGGGATCATTGACATGGTAAGGGGATAGATAAAAAAAAACTACTACTACAAAAACGTGTCTCTTAAATATTTAGTTCACGTTCGAACATATTGTATAAGAATATGCCTATATAATTGTATATCTACTTACAATAGATAATACAGCCTAAACAATTGAAACAGTCTATTCTGATTTCTAGAAAATAAGTTACTAATCACCGAAAAAGATGCGTGAAAATTGCCGCTTCAAAATTTTACCCGCTAAAGTCGCAGACAATGAAAAAAATTTCAAGTATTATTCAATAGAAGCTATTATATTCCAGTAATAAGTATGGACACCGGACTGCAAACAATGGGAGTAGATGTAGATGATTACAAAACATATGTGAGTTTGCTTTCTATTCCATTTTTTTCCAGAACAATGTATTACATCTATTAATATATTATTGAACTGCCCGTTGGCTTAGTTGGTTGAGCGGTATCGGGTTCGATTCCCGGCGAGAGCACACGTTTTTTCCCAAAGGAAAATGTGTGTTTCTGGTTCTGTTATGTTATATTCGGCTTAAAACACGAAAATTTTGACTTACTTTGTAGTCAAGGAGGCCCGAGCCGCACGCCTCTGCGTATCGCGCGTCTGACTCATCCTGATGAAGGACAACTAATTTGTCCGAAACTAGTTGACTACAAAGTAAGTCAAAATTTTCGTGTTTTAAGCCGAATATAACATAACATAATGTGTAATACTCACGATAGTTTCTGGTTCTGGTTGTCATTATGTGTGTGTGGATGTGAATGTTACCGGCGCCCACGACACAAGTCATCAAACTTAGTGTGGAGCTGTGAGTGTGAAAGCCTTTATGTTTATGTTTATCTACTTGAGAAAAACTAAAGATTTACATTAGACCAGGAGTATGTCGTAATTATCCGCTGTTTAATCATTATTTGTGAGATGAAACAAACAACAAAATACGAGATGATGATTATTATGCGATTATCACACTGATATTAAAAAGGCAAAAGTCTGTGTGAAAGTGTGTAAATGGGTAAGTGTGTAATATGTATGTTTGTTTTCTCAACACGCTGTAATGGCTCAACGGATTTGGATGAAATTTGGAATGTAGATAACTTCTTACCCCTAGGATTAACACATAAGGTGCTTGTAAATAAA
This sequence comes from Lomographa bimaculata, assembly GCA_948107665.1. Classification (NCBI taxonomy): domain Eukaryota; kingdom Metazoa; phylum Arthropoda; class Insecta; order Lepidoptera; family Geometridae; genus Lomographa; species Lomographa bimaculata. Next base: position 8,930,006 of record OX403592.1, read on the forward strand.
ATTCATTAACTCGGGTGAAGCCGCAGAGCACGTGTGGTTGAGAATAAAGTAACAAACGAATTAACACTCACCTAACTAGGTACAAAGACTAACGTGGATATAGAAAACATTTACATAACACATATACAATCAAACCTAGAACCCAAATGGGAAGTAAAATTGTGCTCCTGCTGGGAATCAAATAGATGCAGAGCACAAAGAACTGGGTCGTCAGAATTCAAACACGCGAAATATAACTCATTTTATTTCACGTACAGACGCATACGACAGTAGTAACAGTAAGGTCTGCATAAGATGAAAATTAAAAAGACTTTATATAGTCAACATAATAACGAAAAAAAATATAATTGCCAATTTTAGAAGTAAATGAATTAAATCTGTGTAGCTTTGAATTTTAGACCTAAGTTACTCGTGTTACTCGTGTTGTTGTATAACAAAATTAAGTTGTATAATTTAAGAAACAAAACTTTAAAGCATTAATTTTAAAATTAACAATAATGCTTCTCTGGCTTATACTTTATGTATTCCAAATACAAATACCTGTTGAAGATCACTTTTGCGCGCCATTTCTGAAGTGAAGTGACATTTAGTGAAATCTAAATTTTCATCTTCACAGTATATTGATTAGCGGTTTTGACCACCTAGTTTTGTAAAACCTAGCTACATTGCCTAAGCTGTTTCATTTACCCGTAGAGCAAGAAACTCGTTTGAGAAGCGCAAACTTGTTCCTTGCTATGAGTATTTGACTAATAAACAGGCATTGTACTGTAATATAATGCAAAGTTTAAATTAATTACTTATTATTGCAATTTAGTTGGACATAATAATTTTTTTTAGTTTGTCTGAACCCGCCACGGTGTATTGCTTTAACCTCTAAGCTCCCTACGCCCTGCTTTAAGTGACAAAATTATCTTTTACTTATTATTAAAGTCTTATGGGGACGTATGTCATATATCGGAAAAGTTTTAAACCGTTACGGCTAACAAGTCTAACATTGCAATTAGTTATATACGTTTTGTTAATAACGTCCACCCAAATCAATTGTCCTACTTTGGCTACGTTTTTTTAGGCTAGATAAACAAGTATTTGATAGAAACCATCAAAACTCACCTGATAGAAAGTGACGACGCGGCCGAAGATGTAGCATGCTAGCCTAGAAAATACCTATTGACTCTAGACTTGAAGACTCCCAGATTATACCGTTCAGGAAACAATGACTCGAGCAATCAGTTCCACTCATTCGCCGACGGATAATAATAAACGTAGAAGGAAATATAACTAGCCGTGCCCCGCGGTTTCGCACGCTATTTTTAAGTTAAAAAGTAGGCTATGTGTTAATTCTAGGTATAATCTGTATATATTCCAAATTTCACCCAAATCCGTTCAGCTGTTAAAGCGTGAAAAGAGAACAAACATACTTACACACAAACTTTTAGATTTATAATATGATATCCTACTACGGATATCCTACTATATCCGATTCCGGTCAAAATAAACGTCATAAGTTTATTTTTACAAATAAAAAATAAACATTGTATGTTTATTTATATAGGCATATGTATCTCACGTCACGTTTTGCCGGCGTAGTACCATAGTCGTTGAAGATTTGACCGAGGTTTCATAATGGATAGATCTAAGTAGAAAAGTACACATACTGAAGGCTTAATATTTTCTATAATCATAGCGTTAATATTCAGAGCAAACGTGTGTCGTTCAATCAACCTCCTACGCTACTTATTATGGTAATGTAAAGTGATTTCAATGTAGCCAAAAGTGGGGCTAACGAATTCGATAATAATGCAAATGAATGAAGATGCCTATGGTATCAAATTTCTCGTCTTTTGTCAATCACATCTGAATTTTATTCACATATGTTTAATCCACGTGTTCTTAATTGCGTCTAATATTTGCAACCTGCAAAACGTGTACATATATTTTTTAAATAAAGTAAAAATACTTGCAACTGACTGGTACAAATTTATATTTAATAGCAATTAATTAATATATTTTTTTTACGTATACATTTTGGAGAGTGTGCGCAGGAATTATACGAGTTAATTCCACCTTGTCCATTTTACCAATTAACAACAAGACAAACTATCAAACGTCATCTATATATGGTTGACATACCTCCAGTTCGCTCGAAGCGTTTAGATTCTACGTTTATCATCCGTACTGCGAAGGAGCGGAACTCATTGCCCTCGTCTTTGTCCCCCGAGTCTTCAAGTCAAGAGTGAATAGGTACCTTCTAGGCAAGCATGCTACATCTTCGGCCGCATCATCACTTTCATCACGTGAGATTGTGGTCAAATGCTTGCCCTAGTGCGGGGACCAATAGAAACTAAGGAGCCATTGTGATATGTTTCTTTGCAAATAAACAATTTTGTATTTTTTTTTGTATTTTATCATACATAAAAAAACAAGGTTTCAGAAGAATTAACGTTATATAGCTAGTTTGACTGATTCTTATTCGATACAATTCATGAGTGTGCTGCAGAATTGCACGGCTTAAAAGCCTCATTTCCATTCCACCATCGAATAAGACAAACCACCAATCGGCACCGTTATATGATAATTATACCACGTAACCGCACAAAACCACTGTCCATATTTATGATGCGTACCGCAAAAGATATGATTTGTGTAAGAATCATATCTGTATTTTCCGGCAAGTATCATCAAGTAGCGAAGAAATTATAATCTTTTAAGCAAGTGTGCTCTATCATCAAACGCATCGTCTTTTAAAATCATGCGAGATATTAGTGAAACGTTTGCACATCCTAAATAAAAGAAGAAAATAGTAGTTATTACTGGAATGTTGTCTTTGTAAAGTGTGACTAATCAAAGTTCAGCATTATAGCAGCTAATCGAATATAAAATCAGATGTATGCAGGTTTCGTGAGAAACATAATTCTCCATTCACAAAGCGGTTGGAAACAATGGTTGTAAACAGACTTGTCATAATATAGGCTACCCACTTTTCTCACGTGTCATCAGGCACACGGCGAGGACAGGTATTAAATTACGTAGATCCGTTAGATCAACAATCTTGGACGATTTCTCATGAGAGAAAACAACGGTGAACTTTATCTAAAGTTCATATTTGAAAACGATACCGTAGTAGCAAGTTATAACTTTAAGGATTATACAAATCTTTTAAACAGTTACGTAATAGGGGTCAATGGATTAAGTTCGCAATCCATAGGCAGAAATTTAATTCAAATGGATTCAGATGGTCTCATAGTACCAATGCTATATCTGTAAATTATTATCCATAAAATCAGCTTAAGTAGATGACGTAACTTTTCATAGGGACATAGTCACCTTCTCTACAGTATTCAGATGGATGGGGTCAAGGCAAAGAAAACTGGAAATTATACTTGAAAAAATATTTATTTATTCATACTATTAATTATAAATATCTATTCTATCTAAATAACAACGCTTTCACTCTGTGCTAATACTAGAAGGTCATTCACGACAGCATCGCAAGTCTAAATTAATATCACCGGACCTTCACACATCGGTAGAGTATCTTACGTATATTGAAATACAAAATGGTACCTAAGTTCCTTGTAAAACCAAGGAATAACAAATACTATCTACAAAATTCCGAAACATGCACCTGGCGGTTTCGAATAATCAGTCAAGTAACACAACTGTCACTATAATAATTTAAAATACTGCTATGACTGTAAACTGTCAAATATCTTGTTTTATACATAAACGGTTCCAAATCTGACTTGTGGTTTGGGTTTGTTAAATAGACTGGAGGCGGTTTTAAAGATGCTGAGAAGAGGTCTGAAGGAAGTTGATTCAGTCTGGTAGTAGGTCTCGGGTTGTTGGTATTGGTACTGGTACTGGTTGTTGTACTGGTTGTAGAACTGGTTGCTGTACTGATTGCTGTATTGATAGTTGTAGCCAGTGTCGCCGGTGCTGTCGGGGATGACGTTGGAGATGTAGCTGTTCGCGTTGTCAACGGTCTGGTAAGACGAGGTGGACGTAAAACTGGCCGCTGTAACAATAAAAAAAGCCATTAAGATAAGGCAACATTTCAATAGATAATAAAAGTTCGATATATTATGGAAATTTGCGCTAATGAAGCATAATGAATTGAAATGACACAACAGAATACAAATTTAACTGGTTGGAATGGTTTTAAGACTGACATTTATAAATAATATTATAGGATGACTAAGATACTCACCACAAAGTCCAGAATATTTTCTTGAATCGGTGAGACCGAAGTTGGTGCATGAAGGGGAGCCCTTCTCGTAAGGGTTGGATCCGATGACGTTACCGCCTGGGCCGTAGTTGCAAACGTAAAGTTTTGTGTAGCCTCGGGCAGGGTCATAGTAGAACGTGTAGCCGCAGCCGACATGCGATGTCTCGCCCCAAACCAGCTATAACATTAAAAATGTAAGATAAGATAAGTACACAATATAACAAAAACTCTAAATAATTTGAAGGTTATTTGCCAGTAATCCAAAAATCTATCACTCAGGATTAAGATGCTTACCTGAGAGTAATGACCGGTGCCGTGTCCGCCGGTGATAGGTTTGAAGCCGTAGATGCGTACTTCATCAAACCAGGCGTTGATTTGCTTATTGAAGTCGGGAACGGAGTCAGTTGATTCGGTTGGAGGGCGAGTGGTCCAAGTGGCCGCGAGGTTTTGTCCTACAGGGAAGCGGCCCACGTCACGTTGCGCCGCGCGATCATGTGCGGGAACACATTGGTCGGACCAACGTTGTGCTGTAGCAGCCAACTCATCATCCCATACCTAAAAACGGAAAACACCATTAACAATCGTGCCTTATTATTCTCAATTGGATATTTTAACAAGCATTTCAAATTGACAATAATGAGCTCGGTTGAAACCCTTTTGAGACTAATGGCCATTAGCGAAAACTTGTCGACATTGATTTTTTATGGTTTTATGCAAAATTGCTTTCGTTCCGTTCTTCATTTTACTTCGTTACATACAAGATTTCAAATTAATAATATATAGAGCTCGTGCTCATTTTCTGATAAGATCAAGTAAAAATAAAATATCCTTGGATACTTTAAATATCAAATGCTCAAGTATATCATAAATCTGTCATTTCAATACTGAATATTTAACACTTAGACTAAGTAATAAAAATTCTAAATATCACTCGCAAGGATTAAGAAAATTTGAGCTAATTTATTTGAAGCTGTTATTTAAATAAGACCTTATTTGAAGACAGGTTTTCTACTGGAAAACGTACCATTTCCATCATATTGGCCGCTGGTGGTTGACTGGAGACTTGCCCCAAAGCAACCGATTGCCGGAGACGATTGTGTGCGTCGACGATTGCTTGCTTCTCGATCGCTGTCAATCCTCCGGATTCTAAAACAAGTAAAATTTCTAGTTAATACTCTACTTACTCTACTACTACTAACATTACACAAAAGCTCCTCATTCAACTTAAACTTACGTATTTATCAACCCGGCTCAATCATATCAAGTATGCTACAAACTAAAGACTCCTTCAACTGGTGCTGATACGTGATTCCTCATAATTTGCAGATTTTAGTAATTGATAGTCTTGGTGCGTGTTAACACAGGTGTCTATGTCGATAAAATTTTACGATCTTGGCCCATACAAGTATGCTAAATAGACACATCATCTCGCCAAAACCCGTTCGCAAATCTAGACTGGGTGGCGGCGATCGAATTTATTACCGCCGCTATTCAAAATTGTCCTTTTACATTTTTTGTAACAATTTTTAAAACTAATTGTAAAATATAAATTCATTTCCAAATAGAAAAAACTTGTACCGTTTAAGGATTCCATAAAAATTTATTACGAAGAGTAACTTATGAATTAGTATTCAATTAATCATGTTGATTTACAACACCTGTTTCGCTTTATGGAATTCATTCATAAGTTTAAATTGAATATGAGAAGTTGTAGTAGATTTATTTCTTTTAAGTAAAATTCGAGAATAGTTTTAGACTCTGTAATCTGAACCGTTGTTAAATACAATTAAAGGGTGGGGAAGTAATACTGTGTAATACTTACTTAGCATTTGTTTTCCAGGGCCGCAGCCTTCTGTCGTCGCCAGGAGTCCTCCCAAAACAAACAACACTAAGGACATCATTTTTATAAGTTCTTTAGGTATCTTAATCACAACACTTTGTAACTGAAATTCACGTAGAAGTTGAGATTCGTAACTAAAATTGTGTGTCACTTTAATTTACGAAACGTCTAACTTTTTATTTCCGGTGATCCGCTGCACAACGTGCTGCGCGCTCTCCGGGTTAAAGCAATCTGTGCGCGATCTGTTCACGCGATCGTTTAAGTACTCGCGACTACGTTTTCATGGAGACGCCGCGACGCCGCCGGCCGCCCGCTGCGCCTGCGCATTGCCGCCTTGGCCCTACTCGGCGGAGTACTCGACACGCACCCTAACCGTACACCACTTCTTCAATCAGCTCCGCTAAAACAACACCTTACGAATTCCTGCATATTATATTCCATTCAATTCGATATTTAAATTCGTCGATCCAACTTTATTCGCCGTGTAGAGTCTTCAGTTACGAAACAAAGAAAGGTTATACGCACATTGGTCGGCTACTTTTTATCGGCAGTAATAATTTAAAGCTCATTATGCACACGGCGGTCTTCAATGCAATCAAGTTCTTGTGATGCGTCTGAACCGAACGTGGAAATATGTTGACAGATATTGGTCGAAGCGGAAGCGATCTTTAAAACGAAATTATAGGCGGCTAAAATCAAGGAAAGAATAATGTGTAATCACCCTTTTTGCTATTGCCGGTACATACCGGCGCCGCGTACATAGTTGGTATATTTTATAAAGGTAGGTATTATAAATTTTGTAGTACTAATCAATGTCTCTTAAATTACATAATTATTTTTTTACTAATTAATAATTTTCTTAAAGTCGTGTGGGTAAAATATTTTACCAATTTTTATTTCTTCCGTATACTTTTGATTTTTAGTCATTCATTTATAAACATTATATGTATGTTAGCTGTTTATGTATGATCTGCTGTATATTAATTAACGAAAGAATATAAGCTCGTTAATGACGCTTAATATCTCTTAGGAGAAAGTTAGTAAAATTTTCTCCCCAAGCAAAATTTGTCTTTTGGTTCTGGTTGTGATTGTGTGTGTGATGTGAATGTTTCCGGCACCTACGACACAAGTCATTGAATTAAGTGTGGGGCTGTGAGTGTGAAGGCGTTTATGTTTAATTTATCAACAATATAATAATGTTACTTTTTGTTATCAAGAGAAGAAAAAAAATCAATTTTCACATACAAATTTGTATAGTAATGTAATGTAACACTAGTACCTACTAAATAGATGTTACGCATTCTGCTAATCAAACTATATTAAAAAAATATACACGCAGTCGCTGTAATACAGGGCTAGCCTAGTATAACCTTGAAGGTATACAATTACTGATATATTTGCATAAAAAAAACATATTATATAAAAAAAAAACACTTGAACTAGAAATATTATACTGTTACGGTAAAATTGTAATCTAATAAAAATAAAGCACTTGTATTTGTATTATTTATTGTAAAATTAAATGTCCTGAGAAGGAAAATGATTAGATCTTCAAAATTGTTATCTAAAATCGTTATTCGGAGTATTATTAGTCGAAAAACTATAGGTGACAAGTTGTCTGTTGCCAACCAATCCGGTTTGGCACCTGAGGTGAATTCGCCAGTGCTTTACTTTGCATATTAATGACTTTTATTTTATTGACTTTTTATATCACTCGACGGGAAGCAATCCTCGGGTTCGTTATATTTTTAATTGCATTATTAGATTAATCATCAATATAGAAACATCCAAGGTTGGTTGTCATTTAATCAGCGGTTTTCGGGAACTGAGGTCTACCGCAGGATGACATCATAGCAGTACATAATTGAAATGCAACCAAAGCTTAAAAAACCGACTTGACCGCTTATGTTTTGGTTTTGATCGATTTCAATAAAAATTATATGGGACCACATCTGAAGCATAATCTAAAAAAAAACATCGAAATCGATTCATAATTGGCGGAATTATCGCGTAACATACATACAAAAAAAACCAACATAAATCTGTGTTTTTTGTTTCTCTGAAGTAATAACGTCTCAAATTTATTATTTATACCAAGAACCTCCTTTTTTGAAGTCGGTTAAAACGGTAAATATCCTGAGATGAGAAGGTTACAAAGGTAGCTTATTTATGTTACCAGGAGGCCACAATCTTGATGGATGTAATTAACTAGGTAGGTAAGTATATACCTTCTGACATTCACTCGTTTTGCATTTTAAAACAAGTTTCTTTATGATTTTTCAATAGTGAATTTTCCTTAGTATTCGGATATCCAATCAAATGTTATTGATTTGTTGATATATTGGTGTACGTTGATTAATTGTCTGATACTAGTCATCGGTTGATAATTACTTTGGTGAAGTAAAAAGTGAATATAAGCAGTAACCACTCGTATTTGGTTCTATGAAATTTTGGGTAGTGTAAAAGGATTAGATGACTCTACATATTAATAAGCGTATGATTATTGCATAATCTATTAACTTCTTTCTCATTATACCTAATTCAGTTTTTTACTTATATTTTATATTGCAATTACATTGGCTAAATTGCAATGTAATCATTTAAATTTAAACATAAAAATAGGTAAGCATTTAACCACTATCTCAACTGATGGAAAGCGATGATTTGGCCGAATAGTGACAAAACAAGCCATTTATTTGATTAGAGAACAATTAAAATAATGCAGAACTCTACTTTTATTTAAATCGTTATATTATAAGCCAAGGAATTTAAGCGTCTCGGTAAAAAAAATCTTAAATTATACTGTCACGTGGACTAAATCTCGATCTAATTTAGTTGATATTTGCAATTCAAAGTGTTCTCTGGCTTTGGTAGAGCAGACCTTGGCAATGGACTTGCAAGAACTTGGCCTCACGACATTTTATTCTTATTTAACGGAGATTATATAAGGTTTATCACAACAAAAGTTACGTAACTTACAGCGGACTGGTTTAATATCTTGCCATCCAATGAACCAAACAAATTTGTATGGAGTACTGTTCTCATCTTTGGGACGGTTTAGCTTAGTACCAGCATGAGATTCTTGATTCTATTGAACGAAGACTTTGAGCTAAGAGACTCATTGATAACGAGCAGAGCATCTTATACTACATCGTCACTATTCATAAGGTGTGATTGCAGTCAAACGTTTCTAAGGAAACGTTTGACTATTATTCTCACCTGTTATCAAAAAAAAAGAAATCCAGCATTATTAGCAGTTTTTCTGCTTGTTCGATGTTAGGTAACATCGAACAAGCAGAAAAACTGCTAATCGGTAGATATTTCACAAATACGGACAAAGCATTTTACTTCTTCATTTATTGTGCAATCAGCAAAATAATAAAACTCCTTCCCTGAGTTTCTGATAGATAGGTACAATATGAGAGTTTTAAAGTCACTCTAAGTTAATCTTCTAGGCAAGCGTGCTCCACTATCGACCACATCATCGCTTACCATCAGGTGAGATATCAAAAATCAAAATCATCATCAATCACATGGGCCCCAAAGAGGCACTCATGAAAGTTAATGACTCTACTGCCATTCGCAAAATTACAGAAATGTCGAGAACCTGGCAAGAAACTCGGCGGCGCATTTATTATTGTCTTAATCTCTAATATATAATTATATAAACCTAGATATCTATATTATGTAGTCGCTAGAAAGCGCTTGTGCACTTTGCCTCGCGTACTTGTCATGAATGTAGTCAAAAATAAGCTTTCTTTAATAATGCCCATTTTATTACTGATTTGAACTTTCCCAGTGGTGGAAAGAGGTCAAACGTTTGTCTATACTGACATATTTGAAAAGACTTTTGTATTAGACCTAATTACCTTAACATGCAATTAACACAATAAATATACATAAAGCTTTCTATGCATTTGCTTTGCATTTAAATCAATAAAAAATTGTACATGCTGAAATATACCTGTTACCAGTTTTTTTGTTGTGTGCTTTTCAAAATTGTTTTTTACACTCTTGCATACACTCACATAAGCATGTAATTATTCTCAAGTTAAACGAATACACTCATATATTAAAGAAAAGGTATAGATGAATCATTTAAATCAAGTTCATTAGCGTTTCTTAATTGAGCGCTAAATTTCCGACTAGCTATTAATCGATCTAACAGATATAAAACAGATGTTTGAGGAAAGCGTCGACCATTTTGATTGTTCAACCGATTATCTTTTTATCTGTATTTTTATTAAAAATCAAACATTTTGTATTGACATCGACTGCCAAGTGGTAGTTACAATTTTTATCTGTGATAGTAACAACCCATAAAACTGAGCTCATCTCAGAGATGAATCCAGTTTGTTTGACCTTTAAACAAATGGCCTTATTAATATAAATATATACAAACCAATGAGAATGTTTAACAGTCCTTCGTCGTAGCAACTTGAGCTTTCACTCAGAAGTTTTGATGTATTTTACCATCCAATCAAAATGTTCGTCACTAAATGCTGTGTATTTTGTTATGAATAATTAATAAATAGATATAGTTAAAATATATTTAAACATGTTTAAATATTTCAACCTACCTAATATTCTGAATTTGGTCGTTTACAAAAACTCAATGGCTGCCATCAAAACCGTTGGACGTAAATTCCTTTATGACTTATTGTTAATTTTTATTTTCATTAAAGGTTAATAAATGAACACTAAAGAGGTTACTAGAAATAAATTTAAAATTAGACTCTAAAGCCGTCAGAGTTTTTTGTCCCATACCACAGCAATTCTACCCAAAGAGAGACTGAAACTATGGCAAGTCAAGCGACCCGTACCTCCTAACTATGTACAACCTGCTAAAACTCTACCTGGTCATGAGCTGCAGCAGCCAATATGGAAATGTTTAAGCCGCCTGCGAATTCATGTAAGCTCCTGTAAACACAACTTAGCTAAGTGGGGCTACATAGACAATTCTCGCAATAATTGTAACTGTAGAGCCCAGAATAAAACAATCTCCCACCAAATGTCATGTTCTTCGTGTCAAAACTCATGTGTAATTGAAGGTATTAGGTACCTCCTAGGTAAGCATATTCCATCTTCAGCCGCATCGTCACTTTCCATCACACGAGACAATGGTCAAAAGGTGACCTATTCAGCATTTAAAAAACCATTCAGGGAAGCTGTAACATTTGAACAATAATATAGGTAGATTCTGACTGATTGACTCTATAATAAGAGGAAATAAATTCGTTTTCTAGCTAGCTTCACGTATACGTGACTAAAATCACTAAATCCAACAGACAAATCCCGAGAAAAGAATAGTATTTAAATAATTTCATCATCAATATTAAAGATTAGTGGAACTAATAATACGATTGGCCATGTGACCGGCGAGAGGCCACTCTGAGGCTAAGATAACGTATCAGGCAGGTTTCAGCCCCGGCAGACACAACGTCGGCGGCCACACACTATCTCACTTGATCGCAAACGTAAACCTGTGTACGAGACGGTCGTTTACAACCAACGCATTTTGTAATTTTGTACCATATTGTATCTTTAGGTATCTGTAAGCTTTACGTTTTACTTTCTTTAAAAAATACTTGGCCCTGATTTATTATATATTTACGTTGTTATTGAGCATTTGAGCCTCGGTGTTATGTAGGTAACTTAGGTCTTTGCTCTACAAATGTATGTAGCTTAAGGAAATATAGGAAATTGGCCCGTAGTTATTGAAGTTATATATATTCGTTGTAAACTATTGATAACAATAACAACGAATTATAATAATATTAATATTTAATTCAATGTCACTCACAAAAGTCATTACAAATAAAGAGATCTCTGATAAAGAGATAAAATTTATTCGTATGCTCTATAGTCAATATTTCTATTAAAAGTTTTCACACTCACAACCCCACACTAAGTTCAATGACTTGTGTCGTGGGTGCCGGAAACATTCACATCACAAACACAATCACACCCAGAACACAAATTGTCCTTGAGGAGAAAACTACTGTTCCCGCCGGTAATCGAACCCCTGGTTAGAAGGCGGACATGCACCCGACTGATCTAAAATCGGCAGTTCATTAGATTCATATTAGACGCTTATTTGTATAGAGCACCATACCAGATATAGCTCTTTTTTCACGATTGAGGTACATAACTCATTATCAATAAAAAATAAAATCTACATCTACGATAATATTATTAGAACTGCCAGCTTCCGATTCCGGTTAAGAAACTAAGTTCTTCCTATAGAGGCAGATTAATTAGGGAAAATTTGTGATTTAAAATCTGGTTGCGATCTAAAAGTTTCTGCCACTTACATAACATAAACGCTTTTACACTCACAGCCCCACAAGTTCGATAAATTGTTTTGTGGGTGCCGGAAACATTCACATCACACGCATAATCACACCCAGAACGCGAAACACAAATTTTCCTTTGGAGAAAACTTGTGTTCCCGCCGGAATCTAATCCGATACCTAATTTTATCAATTGGCAGATTATATTATAAATTAGTTAATAATAATTCAGTCAAAATGTATAGGTAAGAAATATATATTTATATCGATATAAAATTCTGAATAAGGGGTAATTGAGTTGAATTACGTGGAAATAAGATGTTAATCGTGACGAATCAAGAAGCACACACAGTGAAATGATATATGAAAGTCATTCTCAATGTCAAAACAGGTGGTCGAGTGTCAAACACAATGACACGCGTTTCCGTATCGGGAACGTGGCGTATTATAAATATTTGCTTAAGGAAATAAATATATTTTTATGTTAAACTTTGGAAGACTTGATTAACATGCCGTGTGAATATCATTCGTTCAAGGATTCATTCACAAATCGGAATTTCAAATTACCATATTATATATAAGGGTATTTCCTGTTCATAGTTACAGTTTAAAGAAACGTCAACAATATTCTAGTAAACTAAAAAATATTGTTAAATGAGTAACGCCGTAAAATTAATTGGTCGATTTACATGCTTGTCATTTGATTCTGCGAAAGATTTAAGTTGGAAATATTTAAGTTCTATAATTACGCAAAAAATAGAAAAACCAGACTGTATACGTGAGAAACCTCACATCTATGTTTATATTCTTAGATGTTATATCATTACTATATATCCGCAGGATAAAACCATGTGATTAAATAGGAGTAAACAAATACCTAAGTGGCTAAAAGCCGTTTGAGGACCTAACTATAACAGTAATCTGAAACCAAGAAAACCAATAAAGTTATGTTAACATCCAAGAACTTTTGAAATTCCCGTTAGCTTATTTGGGTGCGCATTCGCCTTCTAAACAGGGATGTCGGGTTCGATTCCCGGTGGAAACGCAAGTTTTCTTACCAAGGAAAATGATTCTGGTTGTGTGTGTGATGTGAATGTTTCCGTCACCCACGCCCGAGCAAAGGATGTTTTATTCTATACTGACTAATCACTTTACTATATTGGAAAAATGATTGGATATAATGCATTATTGGGGATACTTAATGGAAATCTACTGGTCAGATCTTGATCAATTTACATGGGAATACATAAAAAAAACAGTCGAATTGAGAACCTTTTTTTTGAAGTCGGTTATTAACAACTATTGAAAGTAGGTAATCAGTTGTAATCGAAAGACAATTTGTTCCGACCGGGTGTTCTACGACACCTCTCGTACTTTTTTACGCAATTGCTTCATGGAAATCAATTAATGCTCATATATACTGATATTATAATAATCGTAAACGCGGAATGACCGCAGCATAAAACTGCGAGGCAAATCCGCGCAGCGCTGGCCATGCCTCGCAGTTTTATGCTGAACTCGCTCCTTCTCTACCGACTTCAAAAAAAGGAGGAAGTACTCAATTCGACTGGTTTTTTTATGTTTCCACGTGAATCGATTTTAATTTTTTTTTGTTTGAAATCTGGTGCTTTCACTTTAGTCCCATTTAAGTTTTACCAATCTGATCAGTAGTTTTTAAATTAACGTCAATAATGCGTGTTGAATACATTTCATTTGATCAAGGTTCAGAAGATAAAGCGGTAAAGACGGTTTTTTTAACCTTTGCTTGCGTTTAAATATGTGCACAGTAAATCTTGAATTTAACCAATATGTACTTAAGTGACTGTAATTTTGTTGTGCACAATAAATTATTTTTCTATCATTGAGTGTACTTACTCTATACTTTCGACCACATTGTCACTTACCATCAGGTGAGATGGTGATCAAAAGCTTGCCTATCTGAAATAAAAAATCTTTAATTATTTAATTGTGTGTCAGTGCAACAAGTTGCTTTATTTAGAAGCAAATGATTTGATTTGTTTTTTTATAGTTTTTTAATGCAGGATTGGCAATGATGGTAATAGTACCTAATATGTAACATTCATTAAAAATATGACTTGTTTTTGACAGATTTTAACCATTATTCCGCATCAGTTTTCCATGAATTATGACGGACAAAGTTTCCAGTGAAGTCACAGGGCATGAATAAATTTGACATTAGGACCTTAGGACCTTAGGAACTTAGGATATTTAACTGTTGAGTAAACATGACGCTTACCAACAGGCGAACGACAAGCTCTTCTAGTCACCAATTGAGTAAAAAAACTCGCGGTCTTTTCTTTTTATTTTCATGATGAAAGAAAAAAAAGGAGATAAGAATGATTTATAAACATATTCAACTACAAACAAATATTTAATTTCGACGTTTTCATGATTAAATAATTGCCTAAAGGACCATTGACTCCTTATTTCTAATTCCATTGATTAAGAACTAGTTATAAAAGACGAACAAACGATAATATCCGTTCCGATCAAATATTTAAATAGAGTATTTTAATTTTGAATTGCGTCGATAGATATGTCAGTGTTTGGCTTCAAAGTTTGTCAAACACTAACACCACATATCCTGCTAAGAGCATTCAAATTATGGGAATTTTAATAAGCCAGAGCTAAAAAGACCTAAAAGTCTATTTATTTAGGCACTAAAGTCTTAGGTATGCGATTTTAGATGACCTATAAGCAGCACAACTTTTATTATGTGACCGGATTTGTAGGCTACTCATCCTCGATACCTTTTCGGAGCCCCAATTTTTTGGCTTGCCTTTAAAAAGTAATATATATTTTTTTCTTAATATTTTGTACAATGGTTGTAGCCTTTAATATTATTCCCGGTAAGCTTTGCAATGCCATTTAAATAAAAAGTGTTTTACCTCTTTTACGTGTATTGTTAGGTTGCCTATTACTTTAATATAATGACTAAATTACTACCGGTTTCATGATTATGTAACTCACCAAAGTTTCATTATAATCGTCCATCTATTTTTGAAATATCATCAAATATGCCGATGCATAAAAAGTATAATGAAAAGGATTTTGTTTCGTGAATGTTTCCGATGTTTTTATATTTATTTTGTTATTTCCTAAAACTAAACTAAAACTATGTACAGCAAAGAACTAAAGTTACCTACAAGACATCGAGCTTATAGGTAACTCAAGTGCTCAAGCCCACTACCAGTGGGTAAAGAACGTTTTTTTTTGTTATTCGGGGCGGAGATAAATCATACAAATCAAATATCATAAAAATCGTTCCAGCTGAGTTACAAATGGTGTAATTCCGTGTAACTAATCCGACATTGTTTTATAGTTCATATTATTAAGCCTACATTTGAACATATAATTTAGATTGGCTTGTGTTTAAACACCGCCCAAAAAAGTACCTATTTTACTACCAAAAAAATTCTAAACGGTTACCAAAATGGATAAATGGTCACCAAATTACGTTTCCTAGAATATAATGAAATAATCTTTATTTTTTCGTATGATAAATATTTTTTATTAATTATTTAAAAATATATCCTTAACCTACTGTTATCCGATTCGGTTCTGTCACAGGAAATCGACAAGTAGACATCTAAATAAATAAAAAAAGTATTTGTACATCAAGAACTGCTGTTAAAAATCAGATTCGTCAATTTAGACAGAAAAGAACTGTTCTGCATAATATTTTTGATATATGCTTATTATATAATGTTTAAAGAAAAAAAGTAGGTATCTCGTAGATCATCTTAGCAGTTTTGTACTTAGCATTAGGTTTATGCGATATAGTGTACTTATATTTTTGTGTGCAAATTAAAAAATATATTTCTTCATCAAATGTGTAGGTACTCATAATTTCCCTGATTGATTATTATTATTTCAATTCGAAGCCATATTACCATAATCCTACAAGTAAAAACAAGCTAATAATACTAATTTAATTAACTTCCATTAAGTATAATGGCATAGCGTCTTACATAAGACATAACGATAAAGCAAAGTGATTTATTTGATTGACTCAGTCGATGTGTCTAGATTTTTTGTCTTGTTTTAGAGCTTAAGTGCTCGGCGCCGGCGTTAGTTTGTTTCCATGATTATGAATGGAGTTACCTTTGATATTAAGGCTTAGTTCTTAAATTAGAATTCAAAATATCTGAGAAGCTTGCATAGTGATCCTTTATGTAATATATATGACAACTAGTTTTGCTTAATAAAAAAATGGGTTTTATTTAAAAAGGCATGTTTTATGATACGTTATTAGCTTATAACTTACCAATGTATTAATTTATTTTGTAGTATTAAGTGTTGCCAAATTAAGAATATTAAATGTCTTGAAAAAAATATTGTAAGTAAGTGTACTACTTTGTAGGTAAGAAAGAAAGAATTTTTTTTTCTTATAGAAATTCATAATATTATTTGCTGCTGGTTAGTTTAAATTTAATTTACAGTATTTCAGGATAAGGTCAAAGAATTATAATCAATATTTTTAAAATAAAATAATCACATTAATTTTTACAAATTACATGCACCTAATTTCACATACTTACAAAATATAAACATTAAGCATTTAAAATAATAAATAAATCTTCTAATATCAAAATTTCCTTGCCTCCACTGCATGCAATAATCATATAATAATATAGATGTTTATAATCATGGTTATACTTATATTTTATATAAATAATGTATTTAAATAATAAAATGCATCTTGATGCAGCTGAAAATAAAAATGACGGCAGACAACATTTACAATATTTTGTACCGGTTTAGTTGTTTAAATTATCACTTTGGTACTGATTGGCAGAAAAAAAAAATTATATACGGAAAAACAAGTAAAAATGTCGACTAAATTAAAATTTGAAAGAAAATACTAGTTTCGGATAAATTAGTTCTACGAAATTACTCAGTGAAATAGTGGATTTAATTTTTTTTCTATACGATATAGGTACATAAATATAATATGTAAACATTGCTTAAATACTAATGCTCGAATACTGTTGAACTAATAAAAAATCGTAGTAAATATTTAAAATTCTTTATGATTTCATTGCAACGAGCTATTTTAGGGGCCCATAAATATATTACTAGATGATTGATTAGTTTATCGATATAAATTTTTTTAATCGTATTAAATATATAAAGTTCTTTATGATTCCATTGCAACAAGCTATTTTAGAGGCCCGTAAATATATTACTAGACTAGCCATGCCCCGCGGCTTCGCCCGTTATTATCAAGTTAATAATTAAACGCAAGCAAAGCTTAAAAAAACTGATTTCACCGCTTTATCATCGGAACCTTGATCAAATTTAATGTATAAACACGCATTATTGACTATAACTCAAAAACTAGAGATCAGACCTTGATCAAATTTCAATGGAACTACATAAATAGCACCAGCTTTCAAATAAAAAAAGAATCATCAAAATCGGCTCACAACGAAAGAAGTTATGAGGTAACTTTTGAAGACGGGTAAACGAGAACATCGTCAAAGTACGCATTATTCGTCAGAAAATAGGCATTTTTGACGATATTTCAAGAACTAATCATAAGATCTTGATCAAATTTAATTGAGACTAATTAGAAAGCAACATCTATCAAATAAAAAAATAATATTCAAAATCGGCTCACGTGGAGAGAAGTTATGAGTTAAAACACATAAAAAATAATAATAATAATGCAGTCGACTTGAGCACCTCCTCCTTTTTTGGGAAGTCGGTAAAAAGAAGCCTATGTGTTAATCCTAGGTACAAGCTATGTACATTCCAAATTTTATCCAAATCCGTTCAGCCTTTAAAACGTGAAGAGGGAACAAACATACAAAGTTTCGGATTTATAATATTAGTAGGATGATTGATTATTGACCAATTTTTTTTAATCGTATTAACTGTAAATATAAAGTTCTTTATTACTTCATTGCAACAAGCTATTTTAGGGGCCCATAAATATATTACTAGATGATTGATTCGTTTATCGATATTTTATACTAATGACACTGTTGTAAATATCATTTATACTAATCAAAATATTCTGCGTTCCAGACATGTGATAAAGAGGTTTAACTTCCTGATCGAAACTTGAAATACCTACTTCTAATATACGTATTGATGTTACACATCAAAGCAGAAAGTGTAGCTAGTGTAGCACACTGAGTACGAGAATTTGTATTTTAGTATAAGAATGCATTGGATAGTAGATAGATATATAGATAAACTTTTAATTGAGATTTTGGCTGTCAAGGGGCCAATTCCCTTTATTTCCATTATATAAATCTATACAACCGAATATATAACTAAAATAAACTGTATGAATTTAACTAAATTTTAATATAAACAAACAAAAAACACATTCACACTCACATCCCCAAACCAAGGCATCAGTGCCGGAAACATTTATAGATATAACACACACAATTACACTCAGAACCACCACAAACATCACAAAACATTGTGCTCCTGCCAGAATTCGAATCCAAGACCCACAGCGGGCAGTGACTTACTGCGCCATATAATTACAATAAATATGTATAAATAACCAATATGCTGGCAGCATTAATAAGTATGTTAAAATCAACCTACATTAATATTATCTTTATGTTTACCAAACATATGCAAGCATTCATACAAATAAATTTAATAACGAATAAGCTCATAAGAATTACGACCCAGTTAGCACAGTGGACAAGTGTCCGCCCTCTGCGCCGGGTTCGATTCCCGGCAGGAGCACAAATTGTTTACCAAGGGATATTTGTGTTTCTGGTTCTGGGTGTAATGTGTGTGATGTGATTGTTTCCGGCACCCACGATACAAGTCTTTGAACTTAGTGTGGGGCGGTGAGTGTGGATGCGTTTGTTTGTTTAATTTTATATTAATTATATTATTAAGTATTTTCATAATATACCTAGTATAAAAAGTAGGCTATAGGTGTCAGGGTGTGCAAATTTTTCTTAACTTTTAAGTAATTATTGACCCTACGCGGTTTCGCCCGGGGGACACAATATAAACGGCTAAGCGAACATTATTTAATTTTCAACCGACTTCAAAAAAAGAGGTCCTCAATTTGATTGTATTTTTTTTTTGTATGTATGTTACGCGATATCTCCGCAAAATTATGGATCGATTTTGATGGTTGTTTCTTTTGATTTGGTAGAGTATACTTTAGAGGTGGTCCCACATAAATTTTATTGAAATCGGTCAAGCCAAAACCGAAATATAAGCTTTACTTTCGTTTCAATTATATTAACTGACGTCTCTCCTCTTATATATTTTATACTACTAGAGGCTCCGTGAGCTACATGTTATTTAAAATGGCTGAAATATGTTTTTTTACGTATTCAAACCCCACAACTCCTCCATTTTGAAAAATTTCTAAAAACTGAATCAATAAAATTTTCCCAATAATTACTAAAACTGCTCACAAAATTTCACCAGATTCAGTAGAGAAATGCGACCTGTAGAGGAGAACATCCGGACATCCGGACATACGGAAGCAATTTTGCCCAAGCTAAAGCAGAGACGCTTCGCTGGTGCTTCGCGCTCCATGGTCAATAAGTGTGATTGTTAAAGCGTTTACTTGCGTTTTTTTACCAACTTGAAAAAAGGAGGAGACTATGTTCGACTGTATGTATTTTTTATTTTTTTTATTTATCTTCACCGATTTCTCCCCCATTTTTGGACAGATTCCCAAAATTCTTTTTTTTTTTTTGGTAGATTATACTTCAGAGGTGATCCCATATAAATTTCATCGAATTCTATCAAGCCAAAACCAAAATACAAGCGGTTAAGTTGGTTTTTTAAGCTTTGCTTACGTTTAAATTATTACATGTATATATTAGGTTAAGTGGCTTCAGAGATTTTGTGATAAGTCATTCAATCAGTGAATAATTATACTTTACTTGACTTAAAGCAAAGTGTTGTATCCTCGTTATCAATTATTTTCATTATTTAGATTTTTCTTTTGTAATTAGTACATTTAATAAATTATAGGCACGCCGAAATTGTCATCCATATAAGAAAATTCTATAATTGTACAATTGTAGGTACCTTTTATTTTAAGCTTAATTGTTATACCTATGTATGTGGTAGTGCTTTATTAACTAAATAAAACTTATACAGAACCTCGAACTTAGTGTGGGGGATGTGAGTGTGATGCGTCTACAGTCAGTCAGTCTTCTCTTCTGGCGCCTTCTGCGCGTCAGGTGTAGGCCTCAATGTTGGTCCATTTTTGCCTAGGCTGGGCGCCGAGGGCAATTACCCTCGGGAAATCTTGGCTTTTGCCTATCTTGGCTTGAGCCCCCTATGATGCGTCTACGTTTATGTTTAGGTAAAAATACATTTTCATTCATTTTAATTGGGCAATTCCAATTAGAAGTAGGTAGAGGATAAAATCTTTATGACTGCTGTGTTTCTCACACCAAATTGTAACGCGTAGTTTGATTTTTTAACTTTCTTAGAATCAGACTTATGAATATTTATTTTAATCTTTATTTTATAGTGTTTTATTAACCTTTAAGCAGAAGCCGTAAAATAGCCTCATTTGTATTGTGAATTGAATATATACATTATACTACATGTGATTTACGATATACATTCAGGAAATCAATATAAAATAAGTACCTACCTATTTTGGTATTCTATTAACTTCGAACCATTGAAGTGGAAAAATCCAAAAAAAATGTCGCATTAGATAAATCTCACAATATATGTCACTAAAGTGACATAGGTACATATATCAACAGGTACTTCAATATTTCAACAAAAATGTAAGAAAATACAATTAGTTACCGGAGTGTTAATATATTAAGATAATAACATAGATTATTATTAATGCAAAAGATGTGTGTGTATCAGTGAATTAGTGTGAGTGTGTGTGTTTTAAACTACTTAGATAATATCTTAAAAAGCCGCCTGAAATTTAACACCAAATTTAATTAATTAATATATATGAATAACATGTGCGAGTGTGGTACTGTCAGTTACATTAACTATAAAAACAATTGATAACTTACGCTTCTTTGAGGTAACTGAGTATACAATAGTATACATATTATTTATAGGTTCGATTCTATATTAATTTTATGAATATTCATCTGAAAAATATTCCGATTGCTGGATAAATGTCTCCCGTTTTTCTTCCACGCACCAATCCAATAGAATAATACAAGTTAAAAATCCAACAAACCACTTTTTAACTCATTAAGAAAATCAAAACTAAAATAACATACGTCCTTACTGCCAGCAGAGCTCACTAAAATAAAGTTTACTATTATTGAACAATTTATTTAGTTTCAATCAAGCAAACGTAGATTTTCGTTTCCTTTTCACTTTTAAATTAACCACATAAAGAGGAGCATTTTCACAGATAAACATTAACATAAACGCTTTCAATCTCACAGCCCCACACTAAGTTCAATGGCTTGTGTCTTGGGTGCCGGAAACATTCACATCACACACACACTCACACACACAATCACAACCAGAACCAGAAACACAAATTTTCCTTGAAGATAAAACTTGTGTTCTCACCGGGAATCGAATCCGATACCCCTTGCTTGCGAACGCGCAGCCAACTAAGCCAACGGGCAGATAATATGTATTTATTGTAGATCACTTTTATACCTAGGTACAGTGTTCACACACTATAAGCACTTATAGTTTCATGCAACCATTCTCTTGAGGGCTTGAAACTCGGCTATCTTGGAAGCCCATGTAATGATACTAATAAAATACCAACATGTTGACTTTTTTGTCAGTACTTTTACTATTCAGTAACAACCACATTCTCAGAATCACTTTCGCCTTTCAAAAACCAACCCATACACAATGTTATGTGAGTGACATAGCTGATATAACATGACATATCACTTTCTCTGATTCAAATGTATCTTTAATACTAGTTATTGATCTAACAGATTAAATGTGATAACATTTCTTAGAATGAAACCGAGTAACGCAAATAAAAAATATGTTTTTACTAGAGAAACAAATTATAAAGTCTAATAGACAATTTCACGGATTGATCATTAATATGAACTCACTATTTTCTTAAATACGCACTAAAATCAAGGCCAATACTATTTTAAGGTATCTTCGAATACATTTTTAGTATTGTAATTAAAAACAAAGTCACGGCACTAAATAACAAAACCTATAAATTAAAACTTTAATATGGACCTCTTAATTTATTGGGTCAAATTTAACGGCTCAGGGGGTCTATTCCGGGCATAGATTATCTTTATATCGATGTCGAAAACGAACGATTTTTTTTTCCTATGAACCATCGCATCAACTGAAATTTCAACCAATCGACTGTCGTATCGACGTCGCATCAATTCAAACAATCGTATTGTGACGACCAGAGATTTTCTTTCTTATGAACCATCGAATCAACTGAAATTTCTACCAATCGACTGTCGTATCGACGTCGCATCAATTCGAACAATCGTATTTTAACGACCAGAATAGACCTACAGATCAGAACTCATTATTATTTACAACAAAGAGGTCTAGAGGAAAAAGTTGTTAATAACATAAATCAAATACTTAGAACAAAGTAAAAGTATGTCGATGACTGTGCGCAAAAGAATAAATGAATCAATAAATAAAAACCTTACCGTATACGGTTAATGCATGATGAATCACAATAACAAATACGTTGTAGGTAGAAAAAGCAATGAGGTCTCTGACCGCGAGCTTTCGATGCGCTGTCACTAATGTTATGCTTTCATTTGAATAAATTTAATGTTTAATAATGAAATAAACTAATACACTGACACCTTTTGCAAGAAAGTGATTCATTGGTCAGCGTGTGGAAGTAAACGAGACCGTTTATTTTTGTTAAATCTGAGATTTATAAGGTTCAACGGCTGACACCTGCAGGAAAGTTGTTTGATAAATTGAGCTTTAACAGCCCCCTAATAAAAGTCCGTTAATGAATTTTTAGATGCTTATTAGCTCATTTTTCAGTGTCGATTAGCTTGAATTCGTTTGATTTAATCTTTTGAAGATCGATACACCTCATCTATAAAATCAATCGAACGGAATTAAATTATTCTACTTTAGCGATATATTAATTTTAGTAGCTAAATAAGAACTAGAGAAAATTTAGCTGTTTAGATAGATAGAAAATTATTTAATGCGCAAATAATTTAGTAAGTAGACAGGTGTACTTAATGCTACAAAGCATTTTCTTCCAGTTAATCTGGGTGTATCGAGGATATTTCAGCATGGTGCACATGACCGGTAAAAAGTTTTTTTATTTTTATTTCTTACGAACTGTTTTAATAAAATTTTCTTATTCACCAGTGGTATCCACCAATATACGTTTAAAATAATGCGATATTAAAAAACACACACAACTTTTGTTACCGCTAGTTAGCACGGTGAACTGATCTGTCCTAACGATAATTGTATACTAATACCATGACAATAACGACGCCATAGTTAAGGATGTAACATAATACCCCTACTGCTATTACAAAGTAAGTAAAAATAATTCTATATTAATTATTACAGAATTTATTAGCCTGTTAAGTTTATCTTTTAATTACAAATAGCAAATTATATTACATGTCTATTGCCTATTAGTTTGTTGTCAATAGCATGTACATTAAAATGAACAAGTGACAGTTTTCATTGATTGTTCTGACAGATATGAGGTTTAAGTATTTACTTGTATTTTTCGTTGATTGCAATTAATTTGAACAGCTCGCTGGTAAAGTTGGTTGCGTTCTAAGCAGCGGGTATCGGGTTCGATTATCGATGGGAACTCAAGTTTTCTCCTCAAGGGAAGTTTGTGTTTCTGGTTCTGGATGTGATTTTGTTTATTTCAGCTGTGAGTGGGAATACATTTTCGTTATGTAACTAAATGATTGAAAACATGCGCCTTAGAATAATAAATGTATAAGCGATGTTTTATTCTCACCAGGTGCCCATTCGGGCAGACGTTGTTTCGAATCTTAGGTGACATTGGCTTGAGTTTTCACTGAAGGTAACTTCGTAATGAAATCATATGGTGCTATGGTAATTGTATTTTCGAATGCTCGACTGGCAAGCTAGCCCTCTAGTAGTGCAGACGTAGTCGTCCAATCTTAATTGTAATATATGGAAAAATTATCTTATATCCTTGAGAGCCTCATTATCTAGCGTATTCACCACACTTGCTTACACCATCACTTGCTTGCTTGTTTTTCGTATAAACTAGTGGACAGTGTTAGTGTAAATTTTCAGGCCGCTTAAAGATATCCGATCTAACTTAACAACTATCGTTAGTCGTACATCATACTAACCAGCTCCCTAATTCATGGAAGTCGTCACGCCCATAGCAATATCAACCATACAAATCGCGGCTGTTTTAGCCCACAGACTAAAAAGAAATAAAAACCATCGAAGAAAGGCTACATTACGTTTCATTTCACTCTATTTGTGAAATCGGGTTCCTAATTTATGTGATTTTTGACAGTTTTTATGTCATTGTTGACAGTTGTTACGTCATTTTTGACAGTTATTGACGCCCATCCTTCATACAGAATTCGCCTGCAGGTGAGATAGTAATGTCATACTATCAAATAAAAGGAAAACACGTACCAATTGGGTACACATAATTTTTTGTTATAATATGGTAAAGCAAAGAAAACAAATACCCATCAAGACTCCAACAACTCATTTATATACGACATGTATTTATAAGATGCTTACATATTTTCTAATAACAAAGTGTTGAATGTGCGGTAAAACAAAACGTTATGCTAATGGTTATCGAACCACTGTGCATTGAGTTGTGATCGTAAAAACAACAATATTAATGTTGAGCCTTGACACATCTAAACAACGTTTTCCTTATTTATAGAAAACGACCCTGACGGTTAAGAAGACCCTTCATCACAGTTATCGATTTTAAAGTGCAGGAGGATCGTAAAATCCATGATTTATCAGTTTCCGTGGTGCCAACTGCTTCTAAGCAAATACATTTAAATGCATTTTCATTAAATATCTTTATGGAGGTAGACAATGCTGATGGTAATTAGAGATCAGTTTTTCTTAACGAAATTTTGAATTCTTTCATCAATCTTTTTTATTTCATTAAAGACAAAACGCTCGTTTCACTTGAATTAGTGATGATGATAGATATTGAACAAATGCGGACATACTGTTTTGCTTCCACATTCATTGTGCACATCGCAAAGGAATAGAACTCCCTGCCTGAGTAGGTATTTTCTGATAAGTACAATTTGAATAGGTATCTTCTAGGCGAGCGTGCTTCATTGACGCTTTGTACAGATGAGATAGAAAGAAATAGAGATAGATGGAAAAAAACCCATTCGATCCCCCAGAGGATTTAGAAACATCCACTGTTCCACCATGATCTCCCAAGGATTCATAATGTTATTACTCTTTCCTTCTAACGTACAAAGGTGATGGGTACCTTTAGACTTGTTATTAAATCTCAGTCATTAGGACCAACCTGCTTGATAAACGCTAAGCTAAATTGATGCGTATTTTATAGGCTGTATCGGCCATACCTTTTGCTTAATTAGGCAGCTTTATGCATTAAAATAAAAATACTAAATGCGAGATAAACTGCACTTATTGAGTTCCGTACATATACGAGTATAATTTTGATAACGGACATCTTTGTGAAGCAATTATGTCCAGTTTGACTCCAAAGCAAAAGCTGATGACAAAGCACTATCATGATCTTGATATTATTTTTCACTTATTAAAATATATATTTAAAAAGACTTCAATTCAGATAACTTAAAAAAATATGACCAAATGTACACTAGCTACATTACTAGCTACATTAAACTATATAAATAAAATAGAAAACACATATGTTTTGTTATTTCGCCATGTTTTTGATTTGTATTCTTTAATCGATTAATATCAATCGATTCGATCGAGATCACTGATTTTGTTTTGTATTGGTAAAAATGTATTAACACAAACGTCGAATACTCCTAAAAATCTGAGTGAGAAGAATTAAATTTTTACCATAAAACAACTATTTTCAAATTAGATACGGAACCCTTCAAAAGGTTGTGATGATTAGCAAAGAAAACGACGCTGTCGTAAATTTTTCTTTTTGTTTTCCAGCTATACTAAAACCACTTTTACATATCTCTCGAGAAATTAAATATATTACGGGTTAGGATCCATAAAGTAAATTGAAAAGTTTACTGTCTGACAAAAAGGACCCCTGTAGAGGTCGGTCGTCTACCTTCTAATCGGAAATAAATAACAATTATAGAAACTTACGAACTTGTTCAAAACGATTAATTGGACAAATTGTTAAATGTCATAACGCTCGTAAAAATGCAACTAAACAGTCGACGAGACTATGTTCGTACTTATAAATTTTAAGATTCAGCTAGTAAAAATGTCTTTATTTACATGTACAAATACTCCTACGCGTTTTTATTAGAATTATTTTACTCTTCTTCTTCCAAGATGACTTTAGCTACTTCTTTTAACCTCTCGTTACCATGTGTGATCACAAGTTAGGGCTACTTCAATTATACGCTGTATACTCTATTCAATTCACTCTTTAATGCTTCAATTTACAACACAAAAAATAATTCATAGTACGGACAAATAAATACAATAAAAATTACAATACATGAGGTCCCGTTCTGTTTTCTCTTTTTTTTATTTCATCTTGTTTGTCTTTGTTTAATTATTATATTATACTGCGCAGTAATGGGTGAATCGTGGAGTTGTGTCACAGTTCAATGCCCTCGTACTCGTAAGTATCGTACTTTCAAAATAAATAAACCACAACCTCTTTGACAAAGCACCCGTTTTACCTGCATATTGCGAGCTTTGATTTCGACATACTACACTTTTCTTTATTGTTTCTTTTATAGCCCGTTATGATATTTTTGGGTTGTGTTGGTAGCTTTTATTCTTATTATGTTCACATTATAACATTTTCATATGTTGTTGTAACTTTTTTTTTGTTAATGTTATGTTAGTCAGGTTATTCATTACTTTGTCTCATCAGATGTTAGAGAAAATAGAATATACATATCAGCACATCTGTAGGTATGTAAGTAGTATATTAAATAAAAATTACGTAGGACCTTAAAATATAATTTGGATAATCTATTTAAATGCTACATGTACCAATGCGTGAGATATTTATTATTAAAAGGCCGGGGTAGTCTTTGAAACGATCTATAGGCTGTCTCTGTTTAACTGGCAAACTGTGCCCATGCTCGATGCGATAGCACTACCGACCGAATAAATTATGATAGGTGCCGTAATACCAAAAATTACAAATGAAAATGTTATGTTTAGCCATTGTTTTTTGCATGAATTGTACCTTGAAATGATAATCTATGTTCCTGTTGTAATGACAAAAGAAATGTGTTAGTTTTTAATACAAAACGAATAAGTTAAAGATGCGACATTTACGTCGTAATAATGTGTGAAAATCAATTGATTTATATTTCTTTTCAGATAATTATTTTGGAATAAAAACTGTTCAGGAACCTAGATTAATTCATTTTTAATCCGAATAACAGCACAGTATGGTGGTAATATGCTTGAATTATAAATAATTTCGGTATTACGATTGTATGGGCAAATCAACCTCCGCAGGCCCCTTAAGTATTCTACTTTAAAATATCAAAAACAAGAAAATTAAGTTTTTTCTAATTATTAACATTTTAAACAAATTTTGATACTTTTAGCTTATTATTATTTTTTTAACCATAAAGTTGGTGGTTTGTATTGAGCTTTTTTAGTAGAATGATAATAAGAGTATTTATTGTAAAACTATGTTTAATAATAATTCTTACATAATTAAATATGTTTCAACAGTTTTGTTGATAAAAAATATAGTAAAAGTATAGGCAACTAGCGCGTAAAGAACATTAGGTATCCATGGGAGAGATGCCTATAAGGAAGCTCATAAAAAAAGTAGAGATTACATTTTAAAGCATCGTAATTATGTCTATTAGAATAAATTAAAAACTGTACCATTTGTAAATTTTTATAAATGAGGTAAAGGTTTAGGTTTTATAAGTGATTTAGTAAAAGTTTTATTCAATAATATAGGCATCTCTACCTGGTTTACCCTATGTCTACGTTAGTGGTAACAATGTTATAAGACAATACCTTGAATATATTCTGTCCCTAATATTTTAAAATATGCATTGAATTTTAACGTATATTTACTAGTTTTCAAAGAAGGTATATGTGGTTTACTAAGAAACCTCAGCATAAAGCATGACAACAACCTCAGTCCACTCACTGAATACTAAGCGTGGACTGATATTTACACAGAACCTTATTTGTTGTACAAAAACTAATATTTGAATTCAATTAACAATATCAATACATGATAATGAAGAATTGTCTACACCCACTTAGACCGAGGCAGCTACTTCACAAGTTTTGCGTGACAAATAATATTTAGTTAATACATCAGTTTAATATTTTTTTGGTGAAAATATGGATTTTTCATAAAAGGTTGCTATTTCGTCATTTATTTTACACGTGTTCAATACAGAGACTTTGTAAAAATTTATTGTCTAAGTACATTTGCGCAAAATAATGTTATGATTTTGCATAAAGATCTCCCTATACCTATATCCTTACTAATATTATAAACGCGAATGTTTGTATGTATATATGGATGTTTATTACTGTTTCACGCAAAAACTACTAAATGGATTTTAATGAAACTTTACAATAAATAGCTTGTACTTCAGAATAACACATAGGCTATAATTTATAACAATATTGTGTGAATTGTCCAAAATATAACGATAAGTGTCAAGTTAGTAGAAAAAAAATCTGTTCAGCCGTTAAAACGTGAAGGGAACAAACATACTTACACACTTACACACAAACTTTCAGATTTATAATATTAGTAGGATGCAACGGCTGAACGGATTTGGAATGTGCATAGCTTATACTTATAGGATTAACACATAGACTTTTTAAATTGATCAACGCGAGCTAGTTATATAATAAACCAATCACAAAGAAAATTGAACCATGTAGCAACGTACCCAGAACGCTAGGTGCATTCGAGCGCTGAATAGCAAATGCAATTATTTGAGCAAAGAATGACCAGCGGCGGCGTGACGAAATGTTAACTTTTGAATAATGGACCCCGTTTAAAAAAAAAACGCTTTGACACTCACAGCCCCGCTGCTGGAAACATTCACATCACTCACACAATCACACCCAGAACCAGAAACACAAATTTCACTTGGGAAGAAAACTTGTGTTCCCGCCGGTAATCGAACGAGCAACTTACTTACCCTTACTAACTCAACGGGCAGTTTTGCAAGCTATCAATCAAGTAAAAAATAATATCAATAATTAGTACGAGTATTTATTTTTTATTTCAATTAGTATCTATATATATTAGTAGTTGTCTCTACTTTTATCAATCATTGTTTGCAATCATATTCACGTCAAGTTCATGTTAAAGCCTAAGCAAATAGATCGTATTATCATATTTAGTACTTACACAGTACTCAGTAGCGACATAATGGAACTTTTTACAATACAATGATCCGTTGGGAAGTACCCCATCGGTTACTATGCTCTGTTTAGTGAGACCATATTCATAATTTTTCTTCACCAAGCAGTAATGTATAGATTTGCACAGATTAAACCAGATGGATCTTTACTTAAAAATTAACACTGATACAATATTATTATTATTACAGAGGACTGACATAGAATACATAAAAGTACATGTATGCTTGCCACATTTTTTGCTATTGTTTGTTTGATGAAGATCTTTCGAAATGACGTATAAAGACGTGAAAGACGTATGTTAAATACGTATTTAACAGAATCACGTGTGAATGTCGTCAATTAAATCATGGACCCGGGCAGATAGCATCAAAATAAAAATATGTTGACTGGACTGTATGACGTTAAACGAAAAAGTTTATCGCACTTTATCTAGAGTTCGGAAGCTTCAAAAGAAATTCTGCATACAAATTGGTGAATTGTGTACAGCTGACGCAAATTCGCATATATGGTGTTAAATATTTTTATTATCTTTTTGTGTTATGATGTCATGGAATAAACTTGTGATATTTTACTTTTTCATCAATTACGAGACAAGCCAGGCGGTAGTCTGACGGTTGTACCTATAATAAAATATCTGCATTGTCACCCGGGAATTTGAACAGTAAAGTCAGGACTTTACTGTAAAAAAATTAATTAAATGAAGTAAAATTAATTTAATTTAATAAAATTCCTGGGTGGTGCTTTGGGGTAAAACAAAACTTTACTAAAAAGTTTATAAGAAAAGCAGAAGGCAATGTTTTGCTTGAGGGTAAAGCAAAACTTTACTAAAAAAGCTTATAAGAAAAGGAGTAGGCAATGTTTTGCTTTGGGGTAAATCAAAAAATGACTAAAAAAGCTTATAAGAAAAGCAGTAGGCAATGTTTTGCTTTGGGGTAAATCAAAACATTACTAAAAAAGCTTATAAGAAAAGCAGTAGGCAATGTTTTGCTTTGGTGTTAATCAAAATATTACTAAAAAAGCTTATAAGATAAGCAGTAGGCAATGTTTTGCTTTGGGGTAAATCAAAACATTACTAAAAAAGTTAGTAAGAAAAGCAGTAGGCAAAGTTTTACTTTGGGCTAAAACGAAACTGTACTAAAAAAGTTTATAAGGAAACCATTGCACCATAATATTTTATATTCAGTTCCACTGTTGCTATTTCTGTAAGTAGGTTTTCTTGGAACTATAACGTTTTTAATGATAAATTAATACATGTAGTCCTTAAAGCCAGATGGATGTTCGACATATTGAACTTTTGACCACGACACGACCTTAAACTTTTCTACCTACTGTCACCGTTACTCCTTGTGTTTGTCTCGTTCAATAAATTACAGGGTGCTTACAAAAAAACTTAATGTTTTGATTACAAATAAGTTACTTTTAATAAAGAAGTTTGAAGTAGAACCGAATTTCGTGTCCGGTTTTTCTCGATATATGGCTTTAATTTTGCAAATCTGGCAGAAGAGTTATTAACTTTCATAAGTGCCTCTTTGGAGCCCTTGTAAATGTTGATTCGTTTTTAAATTTTGAATAGCGTTTTGAGGGCTCGTGTCCATTGTCGTTGAACCCTTGGAAGAGATATCAGAGATCTTCCAGTACCAATGTCTCTCTTATCCTAGGGAGATATCAGAACCATATTCTTAATAGTACTTTGAATACTTGATGATGACCCCCTTGGAGGACACAACTAGAATTTTTCAATGCCTTCCTTGGGCTGGGTAAATATCATAAGTAACTTCTAAGTAATGTTTTATTGCATTGCATCAGGAACACCTTAAATAATCAAAAAATGTGTTTGTTATAATTATTACTCTTATATATAGATATAGTGAGATCAAATAATAGTAGCTTCATACTTGAATATTGGACAAAGGCCAAAGTTGTACTAGTTGTTGTCAAAATGTCAAGTTAGGTATACCTACTATATCAATGTTGGCCAGTACTTAGGCAATCTACGAACTTGGCACTGCGAAGTAAACCGTCTACTAGTTATAGGTAACCCGAAACAGGCTAATGTTTGAACACTACCTCACCCAATATTACAAGTAAGTAACGACACGGTTGACGATAGAGAATTGTGGAAGCTTAAAGTTTAGTTATTACATTTATGTATCTAAGTACATAACATATTTAGAAAATTATCATCAAAATCGTCTTTCAAACTAAAATAATTTAAACGAAAGCAACTTAAAAAGTCGACTTCACCGCTTTATCGTCGGAACCCTTGATCAGATTAAATAGGCATTATTGAGGATAACTCAAATACCTACTACTGGTCCGATCTTGATTAAACGGGACAACATGGAAAGCATTTTCAAATAAAAAAACATCAATCTTGGTTCACCTAGAAAGAAGTAACGAGACTCATAAAAAAAATAGTCAAATTGAGAACCTTTTTGAAGTCGGTTAATAACACGATTTTTAAATCATCATGTGTCATGTTGAATCATCCATTACTTGGTAATCGAGGTCAATTGAACCAATTTGTTGCGGCACCGATGCATGTGTTTTTATCTTATAATAAATAGTAGCTAGAACCACTTTCAATTTAGAGCATTTGAAGACTGACACAAGTAGGTCACGATTAACGAAAATCTGTTATTTTTGATCGAAATTTTTATATTTCTTCTGCAATTGTGGTATATTTCAAATTCTCAAATCAGTATATTTGTGTACTTCTGGAAGCTCTTAAATATGATTTAATACAATTTAAGGAATAACTTGTCATTTGCAGAGACATAAACACGTTTAGCTACAATTGCTTTTATAGAAAATAAATATCAGACATCATCAAAATAGAATAAATATATTTTTTATAGTAAAAGGTAGAAAGAAAGAAAGAAAATACATTTATTATTAATGACACACACAACATTTACACTACAAACAAACAGCAAAATAAATAAAATACACAGACATATACATACAAAATAATCAAAAGTAAAACAAATAAAAGAATAAGAAGTGTGAAATATTGTGAGTGTCATGAATATGGGTTACGACTCAGCATACGACTAAGGTAAAACGTAAGGGAAACATTTTAAATATCTAAACCTTCGCCCGACCTTTATATTCTTGTCTTACTTTCTATTAGGTTTTAATGAATTTGCAAGAAATTAAAAATGTTATAAATACTGCAACCTCTAGGTTTTACCGCTGTCTACACATTTACCACATAATATGCCTAGACTATCAAGGCAATTTCATAGTCATTCTAATTAAATATCATTATAAAATACCTTCTTGTTAAATAAGTATGTAGCAACAGAATGTAGAAAATTGAGATATCACTTTAGTTTTTAGGGTTCCGTACCCAAAGGGTAAAAACGGAACCCTATTACTGAGACTTCGCTGTCCGTCCGTCCGTGCGTCCGTCTGTCACCAGGCTGTATCTCAAGAACGGTGATAGCTAGACAGTTGAAATTTTCACAGATGATGTATTTCTATTGCCGCAATAATAACAAATAACTAAAAATAAAATAAATATTTAAGGGGGGCTCCCATACAACAAACTTGTTTTTTTATAGATAATGGTACGGAACCCTTCGTGCGCGAGTCCGACTCGCACTTGGCCGGTTTTATTTAGGTTTACTTTAGAATTATTACCATATCAGGACACATAGAGGTTGAACTTACGTCAAAATACGAAATAAGAAATAAAACAGCATTTGAGTAAACATAGTTTGCTCCTTACTCAAATATATTTAGCATGCAAGGTAAATAATCGTCTGGGACAATAAGCAAGCAATGCTTCGTTGTATATTGAAATGCTTTTTTTTTTCATATGAGTGTAGGTAACCGAGTATGAATTTATTAGCTTCTTTACGTATAACACAGAACTGCTAATATTTAAGGGGCAGGAACACATCAATGCGAGCACCTTTTTTAACCACAGCCAATTATCCCCCTTACACTTTTGCACAGTAAGGTGTATATTGCGTAAATTACATCGTGGCAGTTACGCAAGGTCACGCGTGAACATCTTAGATTTTTTTGGTTTTATTAAAATTACGTGAAAACGCGCCTTGAAAAAAAAATCTTAAGAAATCATTCGTCTAGTAAATATGCGTATATGAAATAACTTTCACAGTGTTTTGGTATAAAATGGCAGAACGAAATGGTTACAAAAATACAAATTGGTGTTATTTGCATGAGGATTGATATTTTTTTCCTTAATATTTATGAATATTATGAATATTCAAAGAAGTAGGCATCATTGTATCACACAGATTACGACGAATATATTTATTTATCATGACGGTTACAAAAAAAAGAGGTTTTAGATGACATTCTGGTATCGTCACCTTAAGGCATATTTGCTTACTGCAAAAACTGAGCACGCTCTCTGTTGTTATGATACTATAGCTTAAGAAACTGTAGGTACCTATATTTAAACATCCACGACAGATGTATTATTTGAGTAAATTTTTCCTTTACCTTATTATGTGATCTTTGAACTGCTAGTTGGCTTAGTTGAATGCCACCCGACTCGATCATGGATCACTCGATCGGATTCGATTCCCGGCTGAAACACAAGTTTTCTCTCCAAAGAAAATTTGTGTTTCTGGTTCTTGTTATGATTGCGTGTGTGATGTGAATGTTTCCGGCATCCACGACACAAGTCATCAAACTTAGCGTAGGGCTGTGAGTGTGAAAACGTTTATTTATTTATTATGTAACTTTTTATGAACATATGCAAATACAAAATTCATTTGTTCACAGTTCAATGACGCTGTAACTTGATTTTGCGAACATTACTAATACATAAAATAAATGCACCGCAAGCAGTAAAAGCTCAAAAACCCGCAATAAAAACCGTCTTGGACCCAACTCAACCAGGAGAGGAATGTGCAAAAAAAAATATTTTTCGTACCGTGACTGAACAGTTTTAAAATATAACTCTCTAACTAATCAACTTAACATTATTCGTATAAGTTAGAATTAGAATTAGAATTGTTTATTAGCCTTATAACATAGTTGTTATACTGGGCAAGTCATGTTACATTATATTCCAAATAAAACTGTATACAATTCAAGAAAACAAAATAAACTCATAGATAATCTTAAAAAATCAAAATATGTAGATACAATAATATTATTAATGTCATGTGCATGAATACAAGATTTCAAAAATAATTGAATGTCATAATAAATTAAAAATAGAAAGTCAATCATAATCATAGCAACAAAATCCAAAATGTCAATTTCAAATATAATGTAATGTCGTCTTAAACACAAGTTTCAGATAGATACATGTCCATAAATTCATTTAACGAGTAAAATGGATTATTTTCAAAGAATACCTTCAATTTGCGTTTGAAATCTTTTGTATTTAGATCAGTTAGTGTAATAGGTAGTTTATTGTACATAGATATTTTATTGAATATACCCTGTTTTTGTACTTTAGTCAATCTTACTCTAGGCTTGTACAATCTGTCTTTGTTGCGTAAATTCAAATTGTTAACATCTTTATTCTTTGTTAAATTTATCTTATCTTCGTGTATTTCCAAAATGCTACTAAAAACATACAAAGATATGACAGTCATAATTCTGTTCCTTTTGAAATGTTCCCTGACAGACATGCGTTTACGGAGTTTGTATTAATTACAAAAAAAAATAACCTCAACCTACTGTTATCCGATTCGGTTCTGTTACAGGAAATATTATTTTATTTTTGGTGGCCATCTAAATTATACCCCAAGTTAAAATTTGGTGCACGCGTGGCCGTTTTGGGTTGTGAAGTTTTTGTAGTGCAGGCATGACTTAAATAGCCCGAAAGATTTTGGTACAGGTTTCATATATTTGTACATACTATATTTCTTTTGGATGAGGCTGTTTAGGGCAACGAATGTTTTTTTGGTGGTCATTAAATTAAATCCCATTGTTAATTGTGGTATGAAAATCACATAGACTAGACGATATTTAGAGCATAAATTTAAAATATCGATCATCGCTCAAGTTAGTAATTGTTTTGCAAATACTAACAATAAATCTATATAATGGAACCCAAATGACTGAGATAATTCATCTCACTGACAAAATCCAAATATTATGTAATGGAACACACATAGATTATGTATTTAAACTGTTTACTTACACCTCTTTATCCGGTCATGGTCATATCGTTCGATTCTAGTATTAAAAAAACCTAGAGAAGCCAGTTGCCAGGGTCATGAGGAACCACATCGGCTGTCGATTATAATTAATTAATTGTTTATAAATATTTCTATCAAATTTGACTTTTAATTAGATAAATTATATTATAAATGTTTAGTCCTCTTGTCCTCTTGTCTGTTTGTATTATTCTAAACTTTTATAAGAGATATATCGAGACACGGCGATTCTCGGCAAAAGCAAAGAAAAAATAAACATTAATGCTTTTGGTTTTGGGTGTGATTGAGTGTGATATGTTAATATTTCTAGCGATCTCCGATAAGCCTTTGAACTAAGTGAGGGTATGCGAGTGTGAATGCGTTTAAAAAAAAAATAAGCAGTACCTAAAAGTGGTAAACCTAGAGACACATAATAGTTAAGTGATAAACAAATTATATTACTAAATTTATAATTTATTAGTTATTGTTTCGTTTTTAATGTTAAAAAAACAATAATTTGTTATGGTGGAACTAGTTTTGTTTAGGAAGGAGACAGTATGATAAATGTTCGCTGTATATATGTTCCGACAATGTCTGAAATATTTTAATTAAATTAAGTAATAAATTAATATACAGTTATGCCCATTTGCGTCCAATAAGGTAGACATAATATTATATCTTTTGTGCAGTCTTAGGTGTCACATTTCTCAACTTTAATTTTCGTGGAACAAAAACCATTTGTTTTTACTTTATTTTTCTTAATATTTCATTAGTTCATTTTAATCTTGTTTTAATCAACTAAACAAAAAGTTGGCTTTTTAGCAGTTAGCATTTTATTGAATGTGATTTTCTTCTAAAATGTCTCTTGTTGTCTAATCTTTATGCTACTCAGCTTGTATAAGTTATTGTAACTTAGGTATAAGGTAAGTTAAACATATTAATTAGGTACAACATGAATGAATAAATATATTTTCCACGTTATTTTCTGGAATACTTTGTTTAAATTCATACCTTGCAAATAACAATATAGTATCACAATTAATATGAGAGTACCTAATATTAGTGTGTACCTATTTATATACGTAATGCAGCTGGACTCAGAACTACGACGTAGAATTACCCGCTGGCTTAGTTGGGTGTGTGTTCACCTTCTAATCAGCGGGTAAATCAGAAGAGGCAATCCCCAAACAAAATTAACAATTTCGATTTTTGTTAACTACGGGCCAATTGCCTATATTTCCTAAAACTAAACTAAAACTATGTACAGCAAAGTACTAATTTACCTACAAGACATCGAGCTTATAGGTAACTCAAGTGCTCAAGCCCACTACCAGTGGGTAGCGTTCCCATCATGCTGGCGGCATTGCCTCTCTGAATTGCAATGCTAATACGTTGAGCCAAATAAGTGCCAGCATTTTGATCACGCGTCGCTTCAACCAGGCGCTCTGATAGAATTATTATTTTTGTTTTACTGAACGTTTGGGTTTATACTAAACTGCGTCAGTATTGAAACATACAGAACAAAAAAAAAAATTAAGCCTCTTTGAGTTTTTGCCCGGCAGGAGTATAATTTTCCTTTCCAAGGTACATTTGATAACATTTGTGCTTCTGAGTGTAATGTTTTCGGCACCCACGATACAAATCTTTGAACTTGAAGTGAGGCTGTGAGTGTGAATGCGTCTATTTGTTTTACCATAAATAATATATAATTAAATATATGATTATAGATAAATACAATATATACATATTTATTTTCTGTATTATTTTTTTCCAAAAAATTTAAAACTATACGTAGTGATATTTTGCTCGTGGTTGCCCCTTTAGATGTGTTAATACATTGTAACTCATTATTTACGTTTCACACAGGGAACCACCTGTAAGTGACAGGATTACAATTATTTTTTCTAACACTCTGATTATGAAAACGTGGAGAATTGCAAATTAATTTCTAATTATCTAATTATTTCTTATCAATTATTTCACATACGCACTACATGCACACACCCATACACTCTCGCACACACACACACACTCGCATACACAAACACGCACACACAACATACATACACACACACATACACACTGCGCATAATTAAATAGTTTCCTGAATGGGAGAAGACGCTGGTTTTCGAAACACAGTGTTAACTACATCGGGCTTCAGAATCTCATTTGTATCCTCTAAATTTATGTCAATAAATATTTGATTGATTGATTGATTGAATGTTCACAAAACATCCTTAAGTTTATAATAACTTATACTTATTTTGTAAATTAATCTTAATTTATACCCTAAAGCCTAACTATGTGAACCTAGAATTCAGGATTCATGGATTATTGATAGAGCATACATCCTTATGAGAGGTTACGTAAGCGTAAGATTCTTAAGTATTAGCAATTAATATGATAATACATTTTTAAATATCGGTGAGATATGGTTCGATATGTCAAACCGGTAGATCCGGTATGTAGTACACTTATAGTTGGAGAGCTGTATACAAATCAAAATTATTATATGATTATCAATAAAGACTTAAGGTGTAGAGTCCGATAAGTGAGGAGAGGAAGACATGAATACGTCTATAAACAGCTAAATAAATGTGAAAGAAGTGAAATGCTTTTATTCTCTCTGAAATTGCACGCTTTAGCTAGTACTGTAATTTTGCGAATCTGTCAGTGATGAGTGCTCATGTGTATTAACAATTTTGAATTTGAATTGGTACAATGTTATTAAGCTATTATTTAAAAAAGTTAATAAACTATGAAGTAATTCAGGTTTTTGTCTATTTTTGTACTATTAGGATGTTTTGATCGACGTAACAGCCATGTTGCAGAGCGAGCTGATATAAACCTTATTACAAAGCAAACTCGTTCCATGTTTGAACCGACCGGCACCATCATCAGCAGAAACGCATTCACACTCACAGCCCACACTAAATTCAAAGACTTGTATTGTGGTTTCCGGAAACATTAACATCACACACAGCGATGATAAGTTGTTTTTACCTACTTCTCAAATAAGGAGGAGGTACTCAAGTCGATTGTATATTTTTTTTATGTGTCCCTCATATCTTCGTTCCACGTGAAGTAAATTCATTTTTTTTTGTTTTAATGAGATTGCTTTCCAATTAGTCCCATTTACATTTGATCTAGTATCAGTAGTTCTTAAGGTATCGTCAATAATGCGTGTTTAGTACATGTTATCTGT
This sequence comes from Lomographa bimaculata, assembly GCA_948107665.1. NCBI lineage: Eukaryota > Metazoa > Arthropoda > Insecta > Lepidoptera > Geometridae > Lomographa > Lomographa bimaculata. The sequence goes on from OX403592.1 coordinate 8,969,211, forward strand.
TCAAAGTTCCGTCTAATAAGATAAAGTGGTGAAGACGGTTTTTTTAAAGCTTTGCTTGCGTTTAATTTATTGTACCTAATAAACTACAGTATGAAAAATTAAAAAAATACCGTGTGTACGTTTCTCAACCGTCGATACCAAGCCAGTTCAATTGGCACTTGGTCGGTGTTATTGTACTTTGCATTTACATTAGACGTATAATAAAGCCATAGCTCCTGAACTATGAGAACAGAGTTGATAAGCTGTATGGTCATAATAAAGTTGAAGGTCAAAATTAAAATGCCTGATACCGGTAAGTCTGATTAGAATTGATCGAATTATTCGGTAGATAAAAAAGATAGCTCTGTAGAGACTATAATTTACCTTGACCCCCCAAATTGTTGCGATGCGGCAATTTTCTTTTAATCGGTTAAAGACTATCATTTTGTCACTATCACCTGAGTTTCGGTAAAAATATAACACTGATTAGCACTAATCAAGAAACAAGAACTCTGTTAGCTACTACTGTTTTAGACACCCAACCTCTTTAGTAAACAGCTGTAGTTTTGTTTCGGTTAGCCTTAGATTTTTTGTAATCCTACTAATCCTAACCTATTAATATAATATTATAAATCCGAAAGTTTGTGTTTAAGTATGTTTGTTCCTTCTTCACGCTTTAACGGCTGAACGGATTTGGATGAAATTTGATGTGATATTCGCCTTTGCTCCAAAACTCCAATGAAAGTTCTAGTTTTCTAGTTCCACTTTACTGGGGCATGACTTGACTATGACTCGACCTTGACTCTTTTACTTGACTTTGACTGTGACTTGTGACTGGAGAGGTTCCATCGCGACATTTCACAGATAGCGCTATAAAGATCATGTAAAGGAACAAACATAAACATACCTTTTTAGGCCACAAAATAGAACTTTCTTACTTTTTTTATGTCTGATAAATTCAGTCATATTTTTATATTTAAATCACATTACAAATAAAATTCTTGGGAAATAGTTTTTTCTTATTATTTTTTTTTACTAACAGTCAGTAATTAAAGTAAGAAATATAAGTGAAGTAAATATGGCACGACAAAGTTCAAATGTTGTTGCTGTTAAATAAAAATAAAACACCAAGTATTTGTAACCAAATTTCAGAAACAATACTGTTTGCCTATCTACATAGGCAAACAGCATTATTAGGGTAGATTTCTATAACACAATGGATTTACAGACGCAGCTTTAGCGATCTTATACCAAAAACTGAACACAGCAGTTTAATTGTGCTTTTTCTTACATTCGGCTTAGTCATCTGGCTTACGTGTACCGAGAACCGGTAGTCATAAAGACGATTCTATGTCACCTCTGAAGTGCAATCGGGAAATGACGAAACAAACATCTTATTTATTAAAGGAAGCTTGCATACATTGCAAGCATGTTGGAGCTTTTTAAGTCAAAAGTAAGGAAAACAGACACATAATTTAAAATACCAAGCCTGTACAGTATTTACATTGTAGCCAATGTTTGGTTGAGAATTGTTTTCGATTTTGCAAAAGTATAAATAAAAACAATAAAATGATAATAATAATTACATTTCGTTGATAAACATTGATATCGTATAGTTTAAGAGTGGTTTAAATATCATCTACTGTACGTAGGTGTCTTCTTTGTTGCTTTAGCGCAATGTTTTGGGTTATTTGTGCCAGGGTCATTTGTGCTTCTGGTTCTGGGTGTGATCGTGTGTGTGATATGTAAATGTTTTCGATACCCACGATACAAGTCTCTGGACTTAGTGTGAGGCTGTGAGTGTGATACGTTTGTTTGTTATTACAAGAACAGTAATCCATTTGTAAAACATATTTAGGATTACGAAGGCTGTTAGTAAATACTTATAATATGAGTGTTTAGATGCGACCCCCGGCTTTGCACGGATGATTTTTTATATTTAATGCCCAATAATACTATCATATTTATTTGAATAAGGATTAATACTGAATAAGAGGTTTATTTTATTCAGTATTAATCCTGAGTCCTATAGTCGCATGTAACGCTAATTATTAAATTAAAATTTCAATGAAAGAAATGATTACTGTGAATCAACGGTAACAGATAGAAATATGCCATCGTGGAGTTTTGATTAGGATTTTGGAAGAACTACAATTCTTAGTACATAACGTTAAGATTTAGCCAGCGTAAGCCATTTAAAATGTTTTAACTGATGGTGAAAACCGCAAATCCGTTGCGAGGTTTAAGAGGGGTTAGCAGATAGATATACAGACAGATTGACGCGGAAAGCGACTTTGTTATATACTATGTAGAGAAGAGAAGACACGATAAAATAGAGCAAATGATTATTGAGCCAACATTTACTGAGAAATTCTTTATCGCGTTCTTACAACGTTTTAATATCTAGTACTCGTCGTGTATATTGTTACTGATTTGTTATTGCTAAGCTTATATTATTGTAGAAGACCTTGCATCTAGACAAATCTTTACGAGGTTTACAGATGCATGATTTTGAATATTTTGTTAAACTTTCATGTTGGTAATAAATAAAAAAAAAAAATAACTCTCGAGTTGTCGTTTTTTTTTTTACCGATTTCACAAAAAAAGGTGTAGGTACTCAATTCGACTATATTTTTTATGCGTGTATCTTCTTTCCACGTGGACCGATTATGATCTTCAGCAGCACTACAGAAGCTGCTTATAATTAATATAGTTTGAAAGCAAACATTTAATTTTATCTGCAAAATTGATTCGAAGTGAAAGTGAAGTGGTTGGATACGTATTTATAAATTAACTAAATGAAAGAATCATGCTAATGCTAGTCGACAACATTTTTTTTAAGTTGTTTCATTATTTTGACCAAATGTCAACGGATTTGAAAGTGAAAGAATTAATTTACACAGGTCAAAGTGTAATTTTCGAGAATTTTTGAATGTTGAGGTAAACAGAAAGAAATATAAATAGCTAAAGAATTAATATTCAGCATCTTCCGTTGTAACACTTTGCGATGAAATAGAAAAATAAAAGTTTCCTTATTGTTAGCTGCAGAATTTTAATTTTTTCATTATACAAACGGATTCACACTCACAGCCCCACGTTAAGTTTATAGACTTGTATCGTAGGTGCTGTAAACATTTACATATATAACACACACAACTACACCCAGAACCAGAAGCTCAAATTTATCCATTAAGATAGAAAATTGTGCTCCTGCCGGGAATCGAATCCAGGGCCCACGCCACAGAGGACGCATATACTTACCCACTACGCCAACTGCGGAGTTGAATTGATGAAAAGTCTTTCTAGTTTATTCGCAGCCGGTCAACAAAACAAATAGCAAAATAAGCAAAAAAAAACTTAATTTCACGAAATAAAATTTTTCATTAACATAGAAATACCGTGCAAAACAGGAAAACTAATATTTTTCTTCGTCGTAATATATTGTCGCAATCTAAGTTGTTGTATTTACTTTTGTAGGTGCTACGTACGTCAATTACTAACTAGGACACAGTTAAAAAACAAGATTTAAGAAAACAGCCTCCTGCGCAAAACTTGTTTAAATATTTTGACCGTCAACTGTTTCTGTGAAACACGGCTGCAGATTGATCCTAATCAATCATGCGTCCAGTTAAAAAGTTTCAAAAGGAGTTATGCCGGGAATGTGATAAAATGACGTGGTTGATTTTGGATTATTTTCTAAATCAGAGATCCAGAGACCAGACGACCCAGTTGGCGCAGTGGACAGGTCTCCGCCCTCAGCGCCGTGGGTCCTGGATTCGATTCCCGGCATGAGCAAAAATTCCTACCCTAGGGATATTTGTGCTTCTGGTTCTGGGTGTTATGTGTGTGTGATGTGTCCGGCACCCACGATACAAGTCTTTGAACTTAATGTGGGGCTGTGAGTGTGAATCCGTTTGTTTGTTTGATAAAACTTGTGATTCTTTGAGTGTGGTATGTGGTGGTAATGGTGGATTATTAGCCGTTAGTACTAAGTGAACGTGCACGAGTGTAGGCAAATCATACAAAGTTGAAAAACGTGATTTTCGCTTGCGCTCCAAAACTCCAATAAAAGTTCTAGTAAAGTTTCTACCACTTTATTAGGGCATGGCTTGACTATGACTGGACCTTGGCCCATTTACTTGACTGTGACTTGTGACGAGGACTTATGTCATGAAATTTACTCGAAATACTTTATTATTTGACACTGGCAAAATGCACAAGATTTTGGAGCCAAAATTTAAAGAAAAAAAGTTTGAATACGAATTCGTCTTCTTTATCTCGTTCAATAGTTTTTTTTAATATTAGCACGAAGTCTATAATTGGCAGAAGCTTCACGAATGCTTAACAGTTATTTGCTGAGATTAATTATATGTTTATTTTTCTGTTCCTAATTAAGTATGAATCCTATCGATTGAAATCTTTTTATGGTTGTTTCTTTTGTTGTGCCGATTGATTTAAATCTCATGGAACTCTTTTTTAAATAATAACGTACGTTGTTTTGTTCTATCGAAGATCGTTATTTGTGGTTGAATGATTAGGATAAAACTGAATTGTTGGTTATTACTAATTATGTTGATACAGGTAGATAAACAGTACTACCTATGTACATAAAGAACCTGTCCCTAGTCCCTATTGCACTATAACAATAACAACAAGTATTATATAGGTAACATCTCATGTACTAATTACTTAGTAATTTAATTGTATTATGTCTGTTTGAATGTTTATAACAATAGCTTTTTTGTTAGATTTTTTTCACTACGCCCGTAGTCCATTGCCATGGATCCAAAATGTTCTTCACTGTAGTCCCTGATTCTATCAGGTACAGGGGCAATCGTACAACAAGTTAGCTATCGCAGTTGGTCTAAAACAAATTAAAACACCATTATTAGATGTCAGATATGACAGCTGTCAACGTGATATTTGTTTTTTTTTAGTTTCGTGGTCAAGTCCTAGCCTGATCTGAATTTGACAGTAACTTTGTTTCGCCATTTTAATATTATACTAATTATTTGAATAGTACCACAATATATATGAATAAATCTATCAAATGCACAGCCCGCACTAAATTCTATTATTTGTGTTGTGGGAGCCAGAAGCACTTACATCACACAATCACACCTAGAACCAGAAAAACAAGTTTTTTTCCTTGAGGAAAATACTTTTGTGTTTCCACCAGGAATTGAACCCGATTCCTGCTGCATAGAAGGCGAACGGGCATCGAACTGCGCGAACGGGAAGTTCTATTATCTTGGTATTCGTACCTCTTTGCATTAATTAGAATGCATGTAGCCTAAAAATCCCAAAAAATAATAAATTCCACAAGATAATCTACATACTGGCTCTGGCTTTTTTATGCTAGATAGGCAAGATAGGCTAGATAGGCAAGCATTTAACCACTATCTCACCTGATGGAAACTGAAGATGCGGCCAAAAATGTAACATGCTTGCCTAGAAGATACCTATTCACTCTAGACATGAAGACACCCAGAATGTACCTTTCTGGAAACAACTTATGGGAAAACCGACGCATGTAATGAGTTTTACTTCTTCGCTGTACGGATGATAAACGTAGAATTGAAACGCTTCGAGCGAACTGAAGGAAATATATACTTTATACAATCCACATCGAGACTTATTCAAATGGAAGACGCACTAATCTCAACATTGTAGAAAGTACAAATAATGATACCAAGAAACTTGAGACATATTATTATTATTTATATATGTGATATATTATTATTATGTGTGTCTAGCAATCGCCACCGTTAGATAACCTGTCACCCTCATATATTATAAGATTTGGCTAATATTCTTTCACCGGCTTAGTCATTCTTATTTGAGTGGACAATAATTTCAAGACTATATGAGAGACGATAAAAAATATTTTGTCACAAATTATGTCAGCCAATATCTGAAAAATTAAATTCATCAGAGAATAATAATTAGATTAATGTTTTAGATTTTAATCTTATAATGCTTTAAATAATAAACGGGTTTAGTTGGGTGGCGTTCGCCTTCTAAGTATCGGGTTCGATTCCCACCTAAAACACAAGTTTTCTCCCCAAGGAAAAAAATGTGTTCTTGGTTCCGGTTGTGATTGTGTGTGTGATGTGAATGTTTCCGGCATCTACGACATAAGTCATCGAACTTAGTGTGGGGCTGTGAGTGTTAAGCATATAAATGCTTAACACTCACTTTATAAACATAAGCATAAGCTTATGTTTATAAATTTTTTTAAAGGTTTCGTCCTCCACTTGCTAAGCTGATATTTGAATGATACCCCACATGTCGACTTAGACTTCTTTCAAACTAGCACCTATATTCACTCGATCTTCGATCTAAACTAGCACCTTTATTAATGTTTCATGATAATTATTATAATCATTTTAATAAATAAACATAACTTACAATAAAATTAATCAGCTGAGACAGGTTGTGCATAAACCTACATTGAAGGTTTTTCTACACAATTTTAATTATGAATGTTTTTAACAAAAATAACACGCAGATATTCATCAAGATCAAGGATTTGTTTTATCCTGAATTTCTTTATCAACACGAGTAAAGCCGCGAGATACACCCTATTATATTATTATGTATAATGTTTATTCGGCTCATAAGACGGGTCTTTTCCGTATCCAATCAATGCATATCAGAATAATAATATTGTTCCTAAAATATTGATTTTAATTTTACCCAGTGACGTGTTTGAAATTAGTCCAAACGATCTCATTTAGGTACCTAACTTTACCTTCGAGGAAGGGTATGTTAGAGGTGAAAAAGACGATTTTGTACCCACTAAATTACATTTGTGTCTGGAAAACGCTAATGCAACGAAATATTGAGCCAATTAACGCCATTTTGAACCAATTTTGGGCTAAAAACTAATATATAAATGTGATTCTATTTACAAAACTGCCGAAATTGACAGATATTGCTATCATAAATGGTTTGTTATTCAGTTTCAAACTGCGGTCAAAAAATACGCATAAGTCTGTCAAGATCAGCTTTAGCCGCTCTATATTTTTATAATAATTAAAAAAATATTGTTTCTGCTTTTTTAAAATAAAATAGGATATGCCCGAAGGCTTTTTAGTTTTAATATTTTCAACTTTTTGTATTAAAGTAAACTTTAATAACGTAAACATATTCTAATTTATTTATATGTATCTTTTAGAACAACTTAGTTTACGCTTTTACAAACATTAGATTATCGCGTCGGTTCAACACTAGGATAGTTCACGCTAAGTAAACAAAATTTTGTATCGTGGCATCCGGCAACATTTATATCACACACACAATCACACCCAGAACCAGAAGCATAAATGTCCCTTGGGAAGGAAAATTGTGATTTCGCTAGGAAACAGGGCCCACAACGCAGCCGAGAGAGCTTATTTTCCAATTCCTTCTTGCGCCAAATGGCTCGTTAAGAAGTACTGGGATCTAGTCTCATTAATTTTCAAAATAATAATGTTGGTGAACGAAAATCAAAAATTTGTATTCCTGGTTCTGGGTATGATAGTGTCTCTGATGTGAATGTTTTCGACACCCAATTAGTGTGGTTTGTAAGTTTTAAAGCAATTTATCGAGCACGAAATATAGCTTTGCAATTTTGTTCCTATTATTGTTTTGTTTATTATTGTCTAATATTTTTAATTGGTTCCACGCATCGGCTTATATGGCCCGGCCATTATACAGAGGCCGATGGTAAAAATGGTATCCACGGCGTTGACCTATAACTGGGAACTTTGCACAGATCAAAATTACTTATATGGCGTGCTTGCCACCCGATACTGCCGCCAAAGCCGACCTCGTCTGAAAATACCCTGAGCACTCCCAACCCCCGGGCTGTCATCAGTTAGGTGGCCGGTTTAAAAAAAAAAAACTCAAATTGTAATTAAATTATGGTTTAATAAAAGAGTGAAGAATTTTTACTTAGACTGTTTCTCCCAGAAGAGATCTTTCAACCTCTATTTGTAATAAAAAAACTGTAATCTGATATCTCAGAGTGAAAGGCGCAGGATTTTTGATGTGTAGGTTCAGAACTCTAGACGGCACTGCACTGCTTATGGGCAAACCAGATGCTTACCATCATGCGAGCGACTTACTCGTCTTGTCTCTCAAAGACATGTAGATAGAACAGGTCGTGACGAACCCTCATAGGGAAAAGGTAAAGTAAATAATGACAGCAGAAGGTGTAAAAAGTAATTAATGGATCGCCAATATTAAAAAAAAATGCCTGTCTATTCTTCTATATTAACATTAATATACTCATCTATACTAATATTATAAGGAGGTAAAGTTTGTTTATTTGTATGTAACAGGTAATCTCTGAAACTGTTTTCCGATTCTGAAGGATCTTTCACTAATAGATAGCTACACTATCCCTGAGTGTCATAGGCTGTTTTGTTGGGCTAAAAGTTAGTTATCAATTTGGAATAATAACATTCGTAAGACAAGTCAGAGAAAAGTTTGCTAACTGGCAGCTTTATCGTCATACGATGACTAAACAGTTAAAGATAGGTGAATACAATGTATGGCAAAAATGTTGCTTTTGTGAGTTTTACAAAAAAGTCCGTGACAACATATTTATATCTTACATGTATATACAGCTCAGAAAAAATACTATTCTTTGTTAAAAATCTTAAAAAGTGGGGGTTTCTGTTGGATTTTTGAGGCATTCAATATTAATCATTATCAAAATATTTAATCGTATTACGTAGTCCATGTAGATATAAATTGCTCTTTACTGCATATAATTTGGACAAATAGTCTAGGTGAAATCGTTAAATTTATTTGAGGAGAAAAGCGGTGAGTCACAGAATGAGTAACAGTTACTAAGTAGTCCGGCATAACCGGTTTTGGAGGTTATAACTTATCTTTGAACTTTGAACGTGTTTGCCTTTAAACCACCGATTTGATTCCCGGTGGAAACACAAGTTTACTCCCCACTGGAAATTTGTGTTTCTGGTTCTGAGTATGATGTGAATGTGGGTAACTTGGAGGTTTACGGCCATCGATAAAAGTCATTGAACTTAGTGTGGGGATGTAAATGTGAGTGTTGATGTGTATATTTTTTACCAGGCGGGACAACCCGTCTTTGAACTGCCTGCTGGCGTATACTCCTATCCTATCTAGGAGCGCGTTCTCCTTCAAAGCAACGGGTCCGAATTGCATTGAGAACTCAAGTTTTCTCCTCACGGTCAATTTGTGTTTCTGGTTCTGGGTAAGATGTGAATGTTATGTGTGTGATGGCTGGGAGTATGAAAGCATTTATGTGTATGTTTTTTTTTATTTGGGCGACGCCGGTCGGGTCATATAGTAATAATAAATATAAACATGTAGAGTAAAAATGTCAACTGTAGCCTTGGATGTAGCCTTTACAAGTCTAGCTTCTTTTCTCACGTGTCGCTCTAAACCGGGTTTCGTAATCTACTTTTACCAAAAGGACTTGTTATAAATATTCAAAAGTATAATAATAAACAGATTGTTGACCTCCGTTTTTAACTAATTAATATTTCTCGATTAATGGTGGACATGGCGTGAAATAAATCTCGTATATGCGATTTTTATCTGATTTTATAATGTTCAGGTGTTCTGACCGTCTTGTAGTTTTATTTATCATTGAAATTTACGATTTGTATTGAATATGTATTGGACGGTCACGTTGTGGCCACGACTCTTATGTAAATTTGTCGAGAGAGGCTGCAGACAGAGTGGCAACAGTATTATAAAAGTCTTCTACTATCAACACGTATGTTTTTGTGAATTTCATCTTTCTTTAAGTTTGATGTTAAGCATCAACCGAGTTTACCACAATATAGAGTGATACGTTATTGCAATATTGCTAAGTATTTCTAATTTTTCTCATTATTATTTTATTGTTAGGCGAAGGATAAAAAAAGTGATGTGTCTTAAAGTGAAAACTTTGGTTATAGAAGATTATGTAAATAGAATACTGTATAGGTAAGCTTTGAGTCACGAATGTGAACACAATGAGGTAGCATGGTGCGTGAATGATCGCATTTTATAATAAAAGTAATAACGCGTATTTTTTACATGACATAATTTTTAACAGTATAATTTATACATTAATTATTTGCAAGTACAATCCGAAATGCTTATGACTATAGTTCTAAATAGAAACATGAACGCATCAGAAAAAGCAAACGATTTTTTTTTATTCCGTACTTTTATTTTCAATTTTGTAATGTCTATAATAATTTAATCGTGACAATAAAAGCCTTACTTTTTAAATATATCGAATATAAGTATTATTTTTTTGCAACTTTGATAATTATTAATATTTGCGAGTACATATTATGTTTTGGGTCAGCAGTCATATTCATTTTTGGGTCTCCTAAGCCTAATTTATATGTTAGTTACAATGTAGCTCTAAGCCATTTTGTATCTTGTTAATTTGAGATACCTCCTTGTTTATTTAAAAATAATAATGAAGTAATAATTTAAATTCATCGATTTTCGCTGATAAATCTTTATTTTTGTATGAGATCAACAAGCATTTACCTACCGCATCGTAAATAATACGATCTCATAAGTGTTTCCATATTTTCGATTGTATTTGACATGTTTAAAAATTTTCGATCATTTATATTTTTATGAGTGTTCGGAAAAGCGTTTACTTTAGCACCTTGTTAGCCTTCAACATGTCTGGCAAGTCATCCGTCGGAGTATACCTACCGCGTCTTTACCACACGCATAGTAGTCATCAACAGTTTCTTTGTACATTTTTTTTATTCAAGATAGGGCTTTTGAGCACTATTTTACGTGATGCCTAGAAGATACCTATTCAATAGCGACTTATAGACTCCTATATCGTATGTACTTATCAGGAAACACTGACTCAGGCAAGGAGTTCCATTCCTTTACGGTTCGCACATTAATTGTGGAAGCAAAACGCTTCATCCGCATTTTTGAAATATCTACCATATAGCAGTGTCGCTTTATATCAGGTTCGAAAATTTGTTTTCTGGTTCTGGGTGCAACTGTGTGTGATATGAATATTTGTGTGTTTTGAATTTAGTGTGGGATTGTGAGTGTGATCTGTTCAGCTCAACACTTATGAGAACTTGAACTGCCAGTTGGGTGCGGGTTCGCCTTCTAAGCAGGGTTTCTCCTCACACAAGTTTTCTCCTCCAGGGAAAATTGGTGTGGTGTATATGATTCCGGCACCCACGACAAAAGTCATCGAACTTAGTGTGGGGCTGTGGGTGTGAAAACGTTTATATTATGTTTACTTTTTCCTAGGCTAGGTTGAGGCAATTTATTAAAACTGGTATTGGTTTATAGTCCAATTACGAGCCGTCCAAACTTGTATGGAACGGCTATAAAGTGCTGGCTGTCATTTTGATAGAGTTGTTTCACATTATAAAGGAAAGGTATCATCTTTCGCTATTAGAGCAAGATTTATTGATCGGATGATTATAAATGATGTCATTTCTCATCACCGATTGTAGAAAAGGTTTATTAGTAAATATCTAATATCCACAGCGGATAAAGTTATATGCTTTCATAAGGGACTTGATACACAAAACGCCCAGAGAGCTTATACAAAACGTCGGCAGTGAGCGACGAAGGCGCGCTCCCGTCCCACTCCCGCCGATTGACCGGGCGCCCTGGCCGCTTTGTATATCAAGACCCTTAAGCGCCGTACATTTTATCTTAATAGCGTCCGGGCCGCGCGCCTCTACATTATGCATTAGCTATATTAATATTAGCTAGTGATCTTTGCTCAGTATTATGTGATAGTAGTCTGTAAGTTTTTATAGTGACAATGCGTATTTAATTCATATAATCTTATCAAAGATTCCGAAGATGAAGCTGTGAAGTCGGAGTTTAATCTTTGCTTGCGTTTATTCGATTCCCGGCGTCAACACAAGTTTTATCACAAATGAAAATTGGTTTAAGGAAAAGTGTTTCTGGTTCTGGTTGTGACTGTGTGTGTGATGTGATTGTTTCCGGCAACCACGACACGAGTCATCGAACTTAGTGTGAGCTGTGAATGTGAAAGCGTTTGTGTTTATTTTTAATACACTGTTGGACAGGTTTATGTACCTGATTTAGCAGACCTATTTAGTATGTTTAAAAACCTTCAATTAATCCAAAAAGTTTATTTAATAATCCAAGTTTAATTCATATGCCTATATCCCTAAGCACACGTGTAGGTTTGTTCTAACCGTCCTGACCACAGATCACAGAAAATAAAGGGCCATGACCCAAACCGCATGGAAAAACATATAAGCATAGCATATGGCCTAACATTAATCATGACTCATGTTAGGCCATATACCGCTGAATCTTCCTCAATATTATTCCCATGACTAATTTTTGGGTTCGAACAAGGCACATAAACTTCTAACCAGCTTCGGGTCAACAGTTCAAACTCAGTATCAATAATTCTTCTACTTTTTAACATTTTGTAGACATTAAGTAAAACAGCAAATGATGTCACGGCCAATGACTCATTTCTAATTTAAATAATATATGAACAAGATTTTATAACAAAACCGTATATTTTCCGCCAAAGTGATCAAGTTGATTCAGGGTTCGGTATTGTTTTCTAAATGATTCTGTTGAAAAGCAGGTGTGTGGTTATAGAATTATAATTTGCAATTCAGTAGGGCCTATAATATACCACTTTTATGGGAACCTGCTTAGTGCCTTTATCTTACCTTATCTGCATAAGATTACATCATCACGCTATTTTGTGAACATAATTTGAATTATCATGAATAAAAAATGTATTTACAAAAAGGTAACAATGAGTCAGCATCATCATCAGCCGTAGACATTTATTTCTGGAACGGACAAAGGCTCTCTCAGTCGTGATATAAAACAAACAAATAACGTATTAAAGTAAATTAAATAAATAAATAATTATTAAAGTAACAAAAATTTACATTTAGGTACATTAAGCAAATCGAATAAATCTTTTATGGCGGATTGCGTTTATTACCACTGCGAAAATTTAAATCAGTAGATAACAAAACGGCCATTAATTAAAATAAATTACACATTATATAATTAAACGAAAGCAAAACTTAAAAGAACTGAGTTCACCGCTTCTATTTTGGTTTTAGCTTGGTCAATTTCGATAAAACTTATATGGGACCTCTGAAGTATAAGCTACCAAAAAAAAATTATCAAAATCGATTCATAATTGGCGGAGATATCGCTTAACATACATACAAAAAAAACATACAGTAGAATTCAGAACCTTCTTTTTTGAAGTCGGTTGAAAACTAAGTACCAAGTTAATGACAAAGTTGCATGAATGCAAACTAATAGATATACCTAGGTTAAGTTACCTATTCATGAAAGATTTTTGGAAAAAAATAATAATTGAAAAATGCTTCACCGTGTTTCTTCTCAACATGGCTATAATATTGCGAATCTGCCATTTAGAGTAATTAACTTTCATGAGTTACTTTTTGGAGTCCATGATGTGAAAAAATGATTTTAAATTTTAAACAGTATATAATTTGAGGAATTGAAAACAAAATTAATTTATGACTATAATCTTTTTAAATCATTGTACGTATTTAAACAATCATTGCGTCTTTATAATCAAATTATATAAGCGACGCCATTCACTGCCTATACTTAAAACAAATATGAAAAATCAACAAACCCAACGATAGGATTCAGGAAACGCTAACATGAATATAATAACGTGACATTTGCAAAAACTGCAAACAACACTTAAAAGATTGATTGAAAGAGATAAATGAGACGCGTGCTATTTTTTCCCACTCGCAAAAAAGCTTAAGTCTTTTAGTGCAAATTCTGGGCGGTTTTAAAGATAACATAAATATAGATGTCGGAAACGTTGAATCGGCTTTTTTATTTGAACAATCATTAATTAGATGCCTTTTTATTGGCTCTTTATCGATGAAGATCTCTGATATGTGCGAAGTGACAGATTTATTGTTCATACAAGGTAATGTTTCGCGGGCTCTTCCTGGTCTTGTAGTATTCTTGTGCATCAAGCTATTGCGCCTAATTTTGTTTCTCATTGATTGGTTATTCGCTCATAGCTATTTTTGTCCGTAGTAATAATTATTTTGTTAACATAATTATTAACTTTGTATGAAGATAAGATCTATCTATCTGCCAATGTGTTTGAGTCGTAACCAATAATAATTAGTCGGTGTTACCGCTAAATAAACCAACCGAACATAAATTTGGACTTACTTAATTATTTTATAAAATTTTATAAATTTTTTTCTTACTTATTTTATACTAGCTGTGCCCCTCGGCTTTCTAGAAGCTGAAAAGTGCAAGGTTTATATATTTTATTAATGATTAATTCTATAGGGCAAGGTAATAAAAAACTTTATTGACTACATACTTCCTTTAAATAAGATCCATACGGCCATCAAGTTTCCGTAAAATTTGTAACCGTAAAAAAGAAAATAATCTAGGTCAAAACCAGTTGACCTTGATAACCATATGAAAAGAGAAAGGGCCAGCGCTAAAAAGTCAAAGTTTATGTTATCTACTTATCCCATACTTAAACTTATAGTCTACTAGCCGTGCCCGCGGCTTCGCCCGCTATTATCCAGTTTAAAAGTAGCTAATGTATTAATCCTAGGTATAAGCTATGTACATTCCAAATTTCATCCAAATCCGTTAAGCCTTTAAAGCGTAAAAAGAGAACAAACATACTTACAAACTAACACTCTTGCACACAAACTTTCCATTTATAATATTAGTAGTAAGTAGGATACTTTTACTTAGTTGTACAAATAATTATTAAATACGATGTCCTATATCAAAGCTTTGCCGTGAAAATGAAAAAATTGCGTTGTCGATTTTGTGTTTTTTTGTGAAACTTCGAAGGTAAAGGAGCAATAATAATTATTAACCATATATCATAGTTCGTGAACGTGCATAAGTGTAGGCAAATCATACGCATTCAAAAATATGATGTTCGTTTTCACGCTAGAAGTTCTAATAAAGTTTATACCAATTTACTAGGGCATTACTTGACCATGACTGGACTTTGACGCTTTTACTGGACTGGTTACTAGGAAGCTACGTTGAAATAACACACATGAAATATTGTAATATTTGACACTAGCTAAATTAACATGGTATGCGAAGTCAACATGAAAAAAAAACTTATCAAATTATAAGAAAGGTAAGTTACCCTTCTGTTTCACTCATCCTGAAAAAGGCTTCCGAATGAAGCTGCAACAATTGTCGATCTAGTCGAATTCGTTGTTAACTTGACCGCATGGTCGAGTGGCCACTTTAATTTTAATAATATTTATAGTAGTAAACTCGGCCATATCGTCGTAAATCACGCAAATTCTAGTGTTAATTTTAATTTAATTAATTACAAACTCTTTCTTGTAATTTTATTTGTCCAGCTATATCTACCTATATACTATACCTATATACCTATATACCGATAGTTATCAGAGGTCTCGTAGACTACTCGTACTTTCGGTCTTCCAAGCTAACCTATCCGAGTTTGGAGCCCTAAAGAAAATGGTTGCATGAATATATGAGCGCTTATGATTTCACAAACTGTACCTAGTTTTAAGAGTGATCTAAAATGAATGAACAAATTTTATTAATCCTTATTTTATTAGCAGCATACTTAAAGCGACAAATTTATGGCATTTTGTCATGTAATGATTTTTAAAAGCGTATATATTTATCATATTTATGAAAAATTATTAAACGAATAGCTTAAAAAAACCGACTTCATCGCTTTATCATCGGAACTTTGATCAGTTTAGATTAATTACGGTAAAATAAAAAACGGTATTTTAAGAACTACTGATCAGATCTTGATCAAATTTAAGTGGGACCAATTGGAAAGCAACATCTTTCAAACAAAAATAAAATCAATACGGTTCACTTGGAAAGAAGTTATGAGGTAACTAGCATACACAAGAAAAAATAGCTACAGTCGACTTGAGTACCTCCTCCTTTTTTGTGAAGTCGGTAGAAAATACAATTACATTGTTCTTAAGAATCATTAACGATGTGTTTTAATAATTATTAGTATGCACTTATCTTCCGTTTACGTTATAGTTATACAATATGAGAAAGTTCAAGTACAAAAGCGGCCGCCACCGAATTGATACCATGTTCCGTTTTGTAATCGATGTGTCGCATAATTCATGAAGTGACCGCAATAGTGATATATGTATCTACAAGAGCTGGCATTATTATTGCCGTGATATATTATTAAGAATAACTAAATTTAAATTTCCTTATTTTTGACGATTATATATAAACCGTATTTAAACTTTACTAAACGTAATTACAGACAGGCGCTCTGTAATTACCACCTACAAGGTGTAATTATACAGGTATGTACAAATCTATGGAGGTTTTTACAAATAATTATTAGTCGGGAACTTTTAAGTATATTTAATAAAAGATATTTATTGCATATTAAAATAAATATCAACTACTACATTACTATCAACTTCATTCGGACGAAATGTTTCGCGTCTTCGTTCATTTATAGAGCAGCAAAAGAATGGAACGCTTTGCCGTCGTCTGTGTTTCCCGAAAGGTACAATTTAAGTGTGTTCAAAAGTAAAGTGAATAGCTATTTACTAAGCAAGCGTGCTCCACCTTAGACTACATCGTCACTTTCCATCAGGTGTGATTGTGGTCAAAAGTTTGCTTAGTCTGTAATAAAAAAAAACTACGTTCGTATGAACTAACTAAATATACAATTATTTTACGTGGACGATATTATTTTATGAGAGAGATAGAGAGTGAACCAAATAGCAGAATACTTAACTATTAAGACATCTGAAAAATCACAAAAGAAATCATTTTCTCATACATTTTACTAAACAGGTTATATATACGCGGGCGATGCCGCGGGGAACAACTAGTATACTTATAAGAATATATAAAAAGTTCACAACACAGATTAAATCTGACAAAGCTGGCTTAAAATAGAAAATCATATTATAAGAAGCCAATTGATGAATATAATATTATTATTTTGCAAACTTCAATATTATGTCAAAAAATACACGACCAAGGCTGTCTTCTCAATGATTGGTAGTTTTTTGCTACTACTTATTTTTGTAAGGATAGAATGGGATTATATTTAAAACGAAGCGGCAAATTCCATGCGATGTAAAATATTCATTGTCTATTGATTACGTATTCTATGAAAAAACAAACGGCTTGTCAAGTCTAACCTATACATAAGGCTATAAGAAGTGGCGAGTCTGCAAGTGTATGTGTGAAAGGTCAGGGTGGCTCAAACTACACGGTAATTAAAGGTTATTTTTGGCGATAACCATCAGTAAAACAGTTACCTACGTGCGTGAAATAAAAAGCCGATGGTTCAACTTCAAAAACCTTGGGATGAAGAGCCTTCGCACAAAAAGTCAACGCATTCGTGTATCACTTAAACCTGAGTTGAAGGCTGCTAGGAAAACTTTAATGTCAGTAATGTCTTCAACACCTTTCCTCATTGACACCTCAAAAACATACAAACACTCGAACCGAAACCAAGTTTTACAATATAAGAATAAAACGGTTTAAATTCACTTTGTTAGGTTGGAAATCAAGTAAAGTTATTCAAGGAAGAGTTGAAAAGTTATGCGACAAAAAATAATTGTTAACATGAATTTTATCCGTGTTCGGAAGAAAGAGTTTTTGTGATGCATCGACCAATAAATTGCTTAAACAAGAACCTTAAAATTCAAGGCGATTTCGTGTGCGACTTTTAACGAGTAACGAAATCGGTTGATCGATACTCAAATAAATTCGACGAATGTATGTGACACCAAAACAAACGCTCGACGTACTGAAGATAAGTCTTAAACAAATTAAGTGTTATTGAAAAATATTGTGATTCATTTGCATTTGACTTCTATTGTACAACTAAATAGGAATTATAGGTTGGATTTGAGATATTGTTTAAAGTTATATGGGTTATAATATAGTTTTATTTATTAAAGTCTTTAATTTCAATCATCATCATCATCTCAGCCGCAAGAAGTCTGGATATAGGCCTTCCCCAAAGATCTCCAAAAATAACGGTTGCTAGCGGCCTGCTTCCAGCGTCATGACTGTTGTTAGTTTAAACACTGATGTTTGTCCAGTTACTTTATGTAATAAAAATAAATTTTATAAAAAAACAAGCAATAGATACGTGTAATAGTACAATGTACATATATCAATACCGAAATATAATTTTTAAACTATATACAAGCCACCGAGCCTATAAGTAGGCACTCATCTCGTAAGGTTGGTCTATTGTAGAAAGAAAAAAAAAAGGTTAATACGTACTATAAAATAAGAGGAATAATATCTTAGAACTAATTCGTTATATCAATGGCCAGCAAGATCTATAAACACTTCAATAAGCTAAACTCATAACCATCATAAAGCCATGGTTGCCTTACCTCGATTTCATCCGAAGCGTTTCGCTTTATAATTTATCTATTGAGCACCCATTCGTCTGTCATTGAGTCTGACATACTACCGGCGTATTAATTCCCCGATCCAGTACAAGGAGAGTAAATAGGTGAGCTTCCTATATCCTCGGTCGAATCACAAATTTTCATGAGTTTAAGTAAATATCATTCAACACACAATCGAACACTTAACACAGCAGAACCAATCAACCCGCAAATTAAGAATTGCGTGTCCAATACCAGTAAACACCGTAGCTGTCAAAGCTGTAACAAGAAAGCCGCTGTACGCGCTAGTGTGTAAAAATAAATCGGTCGGTGCAAATTAAAGAACGCATTAAAATATCTGATTTACAACCGAAATTATAATACAATGGACATTGTTAAATTTATATCTTCTTATTCAATGATCCTGCAATACATGTAAGCTTACGTTTGTATTGTTGTCGCGCGTCCATTTATCATTTTTGGCAGAAAATTGTCCTTATAGCGGCCAAGCCGCGTTCAATTTGACGTCATTTCTATTCTTTTATACTGTAGGTATTCATTTGCATAATGTCTTTCGCTAATGTATTCCAAAAATATCGTTTAAAATTAGAATAGTCGTCTCATCATGACGGTAGGTCGAGCGGGCAGACTCTATGGCGACGTTCGATTTAATTCAAATAATTATGTATTTTTGACACATCTTCAACATTATTAAATTTATAGTTTCATTTAAACTAATCATGGTACCGTCGAATGTTTCTCATAAGTTATTCATAGATAATAAATTAAGTATGTAATAAACGAGGCTAATCAAAGGCCGTGGTGATTTGTGCAAATGTTGAAGTGAAACACCTGTGTGATCTTACCTACTTACCTTAATGTTGACTGATGAAAATGTCAATTTAGGTATTAAATAAGATAAATTTGTTTTATTGTTCATGATATATGGTGAGCATTTTGTAAAATATAGGTAGTGATCTACTTACTTACTTTAGAAATGCAGTTTGAATTATGTACGTAAACTTGTGTGGTAATACGAGTGTTGGAGAGAGTATTCAATTCACTCGAGGAGAACCTTCTGATAGCCTCTTGTTTATGGGAGGGGAAATGTCGTGCACATCTCTTTTTTCACAGGAGTGAAGAAAAGGGGTGTGTGAACCTAAAACCTGAGCGAGCAGTCCCTCGCCGAGATGGTGCAAGTTAGGATCGCGCTAGAAATCACTATCTTGCCCCGGCGCGGCGGTAGGCACGGATGCAGACCGGGCCTATGCGCCCATGGAGGAGTGGTTTTATTCACCAAAGCTAGACGTGTATAGCGCCACCTACCAGTGACCTTACTAAAGAGGATAGAGGAGGCAAACTACCTCCTCCTACGTCTAGATAACACCTATATTAACCAAAGAAATAAAATTGCGCAGTTTCATTTAGGTATTTGGTTGGAAGAATCAAATTCAAATTCGTTTGTTCACATAGGAACCATAAAGTCACTCAAGAAAGTTAATTTCTCTAATGCCAGATTCGCAAATTTACAGCCATCTCGAAAAGAACTTTGCAAGGAACTCGGCGGCTCATTTCAAGCAAAAAATTAATTCTCTAATACATAAGTTATCTTAACTAACTAAGGTTCATCTATATTGTATTAGTGTCATATTATAGACGCCGCTACAATCATGCTGCCTTTCTTATGGGTAGTTCATGGGGAGACATTACATCGATTGGACATAGTTTTTGCTAGCAATCTGTAATTAAAAAATCCATAAAAGTCCCTATAAACAGAAAGCCCGAAATTTTCCATTGATTTGTAGAGATCATCCAGGCGAAGATCAAAACTGTTAGACTGTATTATTTAATATTGATAACCATCTTTGAGAGCCAATCATATTCTATAGTAAACTTGCTCCTTCGTACCTTTTAGTACATCATCACTTACCACGAGTAATTCTGACTTGCATAAAACACATCAAACAGAAATGAACGTTTATGCACTATCTTGCTTTTTCTCCAAAAAAAAAAATTACTTCGAACCATTTGCGCTGAGTCAAGAATTAAAATTCAGGTCGAAAGAAAAGTTTCTTCCTATTTTATCTATATAAATTCAAGATTTTTTTTTCAAAGTACGTTACATTTAATTTTAACATAAGTATATCTAATGTGCCATTTTATTCGATAACTTATAGTCATCTTGTAGATAGAGTAACATGATTTCTTTACTGTAGAAATAATGGGACAGTACTCTCTTGATCTCTTGACCTTACACTATAAAGAATTAGATACTAAAAAGGGGAAAATCTAAGAATGCAAGATCAAGACTATAATTGGTGAATATATATTAACACATCCCAGTAAAGCTATCTAAATTTTTTGCTGAGGGCTAAATATCTGTGTAGTATGGCGATATCGTGATGAAAAACAACATCGTCAATGCCGGCTGTTTGTTCTCAATTCCTTGTTTGAGTCTCATCACCTATTGGCAGTTGATGATGATAATGAACTATGCCTTTCCAATCCCACCATACACGCGACATCACCTGATTACTTGTTAATCCACAATGGTTTCGCCACAGTTTGTAGAGCTTGGCCGCTCTTTGATCATGATCTTTTTAGCAAGATTTGTCATAGTTGTTCCCCGGTTCATCAATAGTGATCAATCTCTTCAAAAATATTAATTTTCATTATGTTTCAATAGAGAATCGCAAATGAGTACACTTTATTAATTAAATTTATTTAAGTAAACTCGTGTGGCAATCGCTGGTATTTCAGCTATGCCATAAATACTAAAATGTACTAAGTGATCTTTAAAAAATGGATTCGATTTTATCCGGAACAGGACGACCAGAGGGCATCTTTGATATTCAAATTCCTAGACAATGTAATATTAACATTATGCTCTCTCACTGAATTAAGTTCATAAACGTCACTATTTTGTTCGCGATTGTGTTACATTTATCTTTTTTTATTAAAAACTTTATAATGATTTTTTTCTTTAGATTCATTCACATATCGTACCAAAACTAGCCAGATAAAAATAACACAACTAAAGAGGTTCTATAACAACTTCTACTTTATTAAATGATTATTACAAATACTGTCTGTATCTCTTTGTTATTTGATGCTTTCGAGTGGTATAATTATATTTGTGTTCAGACATTTTATTTTTAATAATATAATGTTAATCATATTTGAATATCATTAACAATCATTTAACAAATCGATATAATACCTATTTAATTACATAAACCATACCTTCTTAACACGATTCCAAATTAATCACCATAAATCATTTTTTGCTACAAGTTTCGAATCATTTGCTTTGATTTAACACACATTATGATAATAAAGTATCCAATCTAAGTCGTCGTATTAGTTCATTTTAAATGTTAAGTAAATGTATGAATCATAACCGATTTTAAACAAAATTGATATGCTCTGAGGTGACATACTTGACCCTACATTTGTTTAATAAAATCGCGTATTCTTCTTTTTGCCACTGTGAATATATTTTAATAAAATCGTTTATTTAAATTGATGGGGTATTAACATAGGTGTATCTGGTATGAAACATAGTTAATTTTAAGACATGATCTAACGCTTTGAAATTGTTAGTAATGCTTTGGAAAGTAAAATAAAAATATAGACTAGCTATGCCAAAAACCTTTTCCCTATTTCCTAAAACTAGATTAAAACTATACAGCGAAGACCTAAGTTACCTACTAGGCACTAAGCTTATAGGTAACTCAAGTGCTCAAGCTGTGTGTAACTTGCCCATCATTCTGGCTGCATTTCTCTCTGAATTCCAATGCTAATACGTTGAGCCAATTAAGTACCATCATTTTGATCAGGCGTCGTCGCATGAACCATCAGGCGCTTTAATAAATTATTGAAAATAAAATGAGCTCACGGTTCCTATATAAGGGTGGTAGTGTCTCAACACCAAACGGCTCAAATATATAACCACTGCCGCGCTTTTCGTATTTCCTCCGTTTGCGTTGCTCTGCCGAAGTTGCCGCGGCGCCAACCCCTATTCTGTGTTTCAGGAAGATGTGACGTACCTAAAGTTTCGATACAAGTTGTATCCCAAAGTAAAGGCTGTCTAATCTTCCATGGAATAAGGGTAAAAAAAAAATGCTCGATTTCAAGACAAAGAATGTCTCCTCAAGATAGGCAAACGTTTTGATCTTTACTGATGTTAAGTAACGAATATTATACGCTCATTTAACAACCGTTTCAAGTAGGTATATATCTACTACCTAATATTCGGTACGCGTATATAATTCGGTATTCATGTTATCTAGTTTCCATAAAAATCCACAACTTTTCCTGTGTCCACGCCTTAGTCTAGTTTGATCATGAAACCTGCCGCAAACGTAGTTGTAGCTAATAAAGGTTAGTACCGAGACTCAAAAAAAGTCGACGATATGATTAGGATGTTCGTGTAAGAAGCATAACCAAATGGCTAAACCACGGATACTAAATTATATTGTCTACTAGACGTGCCCCGCAGCTTCGCCCGCTATTATCAAGTCAAAAAGTAGCCTATGTGTTAATCCTAGGTATAAGCTATGTACATTACAAATTTCATCTAAATCTGTTCAGCCGTTAAAGCGTGAAGAGAGAACAAACACACTTGCACACAAACTCTCGGATTTATAATATTACTAGGATGTAACTTATCCGTAATAAGTTATGATTAATGTTATAGCTAATTCGAAGAAAAACGAAAAAAAAAACTCAAAAAGCCATCATTTTCGCGTTAAAAAACCTATTGGGGGAATCTCCTTCATATCTTCCTATCATAATAAAGAAAAAAGAAATCCAAAGAATTCATATTTGTTTATGTATAATGGACTTATCAGATATTTTTTCGTGGTGCTATTTATATCCATATATATATATATATATATATATATATTATTATATAAATATAGGTTATACTTAGCTACTGAAGTTGAACTGAGCTTGACTGAAAAACTCAAGCTCGTGGTCGAGGGCTATAATAATACGATTGTAAAATGAGTAAAACGTATAAATAGTTGTTATTATATATAGAATTACACACAAAACATAAAGGAAAACAACAGGCGTTGTAATACTAATAAATATTTTTTTTTCTATTCTACTCTAGAAACCGAATGTGGCCTATTTAATTAAGTTTTTAAAAATTCAACTAATTATTGACTACGACTGTATAAACTGTAATTATATATTATTCAAAAATAAAAAAATCTTGTTTACATACCTCTTTTTGGGTCGGCTCTAGTGTTATTTTTTAAGATAATTATATTTGTATTATTTTAGCTGTTCCTAATAGGTATTTTTAGTAAAAATGTAAAGTAATACATTTGTTGAAAGCACGCCATCTACCATAATATGGAGGATATGCAATAAAGAGCTTTTTCTTTACATTTGTTTTCTTATTATTCGCAAACTGCAAAACTGGCCTAAGAAGGCCATGCTTGTGTTTTTGTAGCATTGAACTAGATGGCGCTTTAAGGAACGTTAACCTTGCTTGCGACGAATGTAAAAAAGCATGAAACATAATTTTATTATTGTCAGACATACAGCGCCAAGCAGTAGTGTGCAAACATTACTGTATCAAACGGTTTAAAGGGCAATGTGTCCAGTGAAATTAAAGGGCTTAAAGAGATTTAACATCTTATATTCTCAGCGCAGTGCTTTGCCGTGTAGGATTTTGACATTAATATGTTCAAAAATCTCTTGGTGACACTGAGCGAAGCCAGCATGACGCTTACCATCAGGCGAGCATCGTGCTCGTCTCGTCTCTCTTATATATATATGTATATTTTAAATTATCACATCCATTATAAGCTTTTAGGGCCGTGTAATTATACCATTTATTTCTTAAATGTACTTTATGTATTTTAATATAATGCATTTAACATTCATTATTTACCTTTTAATTATTCGACGATGCATTCAATTAATTATGACTTCACCCATACGTTGTTAATTATCTTTCAAACAGATGTAATTATTATGACAACTATATTAAGAGTTATATAATTTTTATTTTATCTTGTAGTAAATTCAAAATTCTAATCTATTAAGTAATATAATGTATTTCTTTATGTAAAAAACGGATTGAAAGAGACTGTATCCCACGACACAGGATTGTTCCTAGTGTGGAATCCTGGGTTCCTCTTTACAAAAATAACATTACTTAGGATATTATGACTTAGGATTAGATACCTATACCTAAGGTTTGTGAAATAAATTATATTCTATTCGTTTCTATTCTATTACAATTTAAAAACAAATGTATCAAGGATAAATGAAAATCAATAGTTAATTCTGAGTAGCAATGTATTAACCTCAATAAATTAAATAAAACTATACTTAATGGTAATTAGAATCACAAAAACACTCACAAATTGTATTCTTAAATTAAGTTGATTTTTATATACATTCTATAAAAACTGGGAAGCAATTCTTTAAACCTTCATCGAAAATAGCTTTTGCGGGCTCATTTGTGTTTCGCATTTTTATAACAGTATGATTGTTAAGCACAACGTCGTTGAAAGGTTCGAACAGCAAGTTATTATGCGAATTGATGAGGTACTTTTCGTCTTTGATCTCCTTTGCATGGCCGCTTAAGAAGCCTAATTCCCTACAAATTGCTTCTAACTCCGACTTTGTGTGGTTTTGAGTGGGGTAGCATTTTGAATACCATACGCCATGAGACCGAACGATCACCTGTCCTGTGCCGTGTCTGTGAAAATATAATACTTTTTAAGTAGCCTAATAGGCATAGGTTTCATTTTTTTTGTATCTAAATAATATATTGAACTGCCTGTTGGGTTAGTCAGGTGCACGTCCGCCTTCTAAGGGGTATCGGGTTCGATTCCCGGCGGGAAAGTTTTCTCCCCAAGAAAAAAATGTGTTTCTGGTTATGATAGTGTGAATGTTTCAGGCACCCACGACACTAGTCATTGAACGTAGTGTGGGGCTGTGAGTGTGAATGTGTTTATTAATCAATATTTTACTTATTTTTTTATATATAATTTGTTTAGAACTGTAGACAGCAAGATAATTATGGTGTTCACAGTCCCAAATTATTTAGCTATCTCCTTTCCATCCAAGGATGTCTTTAAGCAAAAACCGCCCATTGTACTAGCCTAGGTTTTGTTTGTTTATTGATTTACGAATCAGGCTGCTGCAACCGCCACTTACTAGTTTTACTAGTCCTATTACCTCTTCAATAATTATATTGACATATAGGTACCTAACCATAGAAAAACAAATCAGGTTGCCTTCTATGCCCTGATTTGCCTTTCTGTGATTCGTCACAGCCATTTTTAAATATAAGCATTACGAGGGTCCACCAGGTGGTATGGTAAGATGATATTTACAGCAATCATAAAGTAGTCACGTAAAACTCCTCCATTACTTCGAAATGTAATCGACGTCTCATATGCTTCTACTTGATCATATTACTAGATATTGGCAAATTAAGTGCAATGAGCTTTCATATAATATGTAATTTGAAAGTAAACATAAACGCTTACACACTCAGAGCCCCACAATAAGTTCGATGACTTGTGTCGTTGGTGCCGGAAACATTCACATCTGTGTGATGTGAATGTTTCCGGCAATCTCAACCAGAACCAGAAACACAAATTTTCCTTGGGGAGAAATCTTGTGTTTAGAATCGAACCCGACACCCATGCTTAGAAGGCGAATGCTCATCCTACTAAGCCAAAAGGCAGTTCCGTCTGTAATTAACAAAATGTTTAATTTTTATTCGCATTAGTATTTACTCTATTGCTAAACATAAATACCAGAAGTTACGCATTTTTTCAAACCATAGGCAAACGTATCACAATTAATATTATAATAGAATATTTAAATAATATAAAATTACCTAATTAATTAAAAACTGCAAACAATTATAAAAAATCCCAAAATGCTGGTTGTGTTACTTGCAAAAAAAGAACAGCTTTCTGGTCAAGTGTCGACTATCATATAAATATTTTTTAATTAATAGTCAGAAAAATTGCTCGTGGAGCGATGTCCAATATTTCGTGGAGCGCAGTAGCATAACCCTATTATCGACAGTATTATTAACAATATCGACATCTAATTAATCAATTATAACTAGTGGAACTAAGATCTAAACTCCTCGCGTATTTTTAAAATGGCTGAAATTTGATTCCCTTTTTTCGTTTTCAACTCTCATATCTCCAACAGTAAAAAAAAAACAAAATCTGGATCAACAAATAAAATCCCTATAATTATACCTGCTTACAAACTTTCACGAGAATCTGCTGAGAAATGAGACCTGTAGAGGAGAACCGCCGGAAATAAGAAAGCATTTTAGTTATAGCTGAAACGCTTCGCTGGCTATCGCTCGGTCAATTTTAATCCTAACGAATTATAATTTAAGTATGCAGCAAGCGTATGTGCAAGTTATGTGTATGTAAAATAAAATAATACTGAAACAACCGGGAGTGTACAAAATTACGAGTATATTATAGAAGACCATCATATAGAACAGCTTTAGTGATTCTGTTGAAAACAATGAAGAATATTTAGTGATTGAAAGAATTGTAAGTTTTACACATAGTAAGGATTTATAATTATAATTTCTCTCACGGTAATTTTCACACACACCGAGACGCGTGCCGGACGGTCTACGCGCATACTTGACTGATAAAGGAACACCGAATGTTTCGAAACTAGACTCGTAACAAAGCGAGCAAACAACCGTGAGTGAAGTCGTATAAATTCTTAATACACATTTAGTGACATGATACATACGGAGTGCCTTCAGAAACGCTTAATCCAATGCAGATTCGTTCGTCTTCACCGTTAGGACAGTCACGTATACCATCGCAAACCATGTCCGGGGCGACGCAGTTACTCACTTCACTGCCGCTGGAGCCACACCTAGCGAACACAAATTATATGGTGAACAAATGATGGACTGGGAGTTGGCGGATCTAGACCACATTTCTCTTTCAATTGATATGTCATTGCTTGACACCAATGTACGAGTATGTATAGAAGCGAAAAGTAAAGAATGTAGAAAACTATTAACGGAGATGTTTTAATACAGCACAATATTACGAAAATTTCTAACATATTCCAAAATTTGAACAGCAAAACTAACTAACAAAACGCCTGAAATTGTTTGCACTCGGGGGTTTCCACTTAAGTGAGCCCTCGAGTTTCTTGCCTCAAAATCTGTTAATTCAGCATTAAGTTCAAAGTTCAATAAGTTAATTTGAACTGCTCGTTTGGCCATTCTTCGTTGCTAACAAAAATGCAGTTATGTTTTTTGTCATTATGATGGCAGTATACAAAACGACAACGCGGGGGGAGGAGTCGAGGGCGCGCACCCGGGCGCTTCGTTTGTCAAGGTCCCTTACGCGCCATACATTTAGGTACCTACACAGCGCCCGGAGCGCGCGCCTCAGGCGCTTTGTTTATCATATCCCTAACTAATTTATGTCACGCTGATTTTAACTGGTGACTAAAATTAGTTTTTATAGCTAACTACTTAAATAAATTTGAAAATAACTATTACTAGACAATGGCATGTAGAATTCTAATTATAATTATAATTATTGTTACGCATCGAAAGGTACGTACGTCATTCAAATGTTTCATTATTGCCTTATATTAATTTCTCAAAGCAAGTTCAAGTATTATCATAGTTATTTAGAAAATACAACAAGCACTTACGTGAATGTTTGTTTAGCGTAACACTTGCAGTAATTGGGGTCTTCGTCACTCCTATCATGGCAATGAAGAACTCCATCACATAGACGCGATGGCATAACCCTGGCTAAGTAGTCGGAACAACTCGACTTCATAGGTTCATCGGTTCCGTCGCCACAGTCATCACTGCCGTCTCCAAAAAGCTCTTTAGATATACATTTTCCGTTTTTACACTTCATCTCGCCCAATGAACATTCTGAAAAATTTAGCAAAATCAAAAATTTTCTAGCTAAAAACACTTTTGATTAAGTCACCTTTCAAACAAACGAAACTAAATCAAAATCGGGTTAGCCGTTTGGGAACTACGATGCCATAGATACGGTGCACATATTACACTCGATATACTTTGATTTTTGTTACTCTTGCATATTCACAGCCCCACACTAAGTTTGACGACTTGTGGCGTGTGTGCTGGAAACATTCAGATTACACGCACAATCACACCCAGGACCAGAACACCCCTCTTTTTACGTCCGCAGTAAAAAACAATAGTTAATACAATGCAGAAAGATATAATAGTTAAAATAACATGATATAATAATAAAACATAAATTAGCATAAAAAGTTTCCAATCTAAAAACTCTATTTTTTGACGTTTGACGTTTGAAAATATTTGCTGGAGATAATTTTTAGACTGAAATATAAACTCTCTATTATTCTACTGTGCTACTGTGTAGTAGTATTTGGACTTCGTCGTATGTTCTCAGACAAAGAATGATTGGACAGAGCCCCACAGAGAATTCTTAATGGATGGCAAACAGCTACCATTAGATCCTTGTATGTGGTGGAAGAAACAAAGTAACAATTATTGCGGCTCGGATCAGGAACGAACATTTATTAATTAGACCTCTTACTGCCTTGATGAAGGTTGAAGACGAACTTGATGCTTGAGAAATACATAAGTTATATCTGTCGACTGTCATAGAATATTTGAGATGGGTCTTGGCAGCTACTATGTAGATGCTAAAAAGATAGATATGTTAAACAGAGAATATGTATAGGTATATTATAAGTGTTACACTTTCAATAAATCAAATATAATAATATTTTTTTAATCTAGAAATAATTATCATGTTTTGTTTTATCTTAAACAGGGTTATTTGTAAACTTGTTTTAACACTTGGTTCATTTAGACCTAAGTACGATCTTTTTCTAAATGCTTCATTTTCCCGAATAATTACGATGATGTAACAATCTGTAATTTCATAGGTGTTACGGGATGTTTTGCCGCGAAAGTGAATAAATGGCGTTGTTGATTATTAAAATCATACCCAAGTTCAAAACATAATGTGATCCTACATTGGATTAAGCCGAACAGTCTTACCTACATCAGTTTGTTGTAAGTTCTTTGAAATTGTTGTGATAATCTATTAACATTCTTGGGAGAACCTTGTTAATAATTATATCAAGAACTTGTGCAAACTTGTGTAAGTGTTAACTTGTTTACAGGTCTTTTTAATATGGAACTAGTTATAGTGTTAGCACATTTATTTTGTGTTTTTTGTAAGTGCATATTTCTAAGAGAATTAAAAATGAGCCCATTTGTATACCAATTACAACTAACTATAATATCCTATCTAGCAATCCAAAATTAAAGTCTGGTACTCAATAGGGGGTTTTGTAAATCCAACCATAATAAGCTGCTCGTTTAAAACTTTTTTTTAAATTAGCTTTTAGAAGTCCGCCATATTGGATTTGGTCACTTTATTTTTCGAGTCTTCTTAGCAAGCCCTTTCATTTGATATCCATATTGTAGGAATGCATTAAAAATTACTTGTCCGCCATTTTGGGTGTTTCGCTATGTTGGATTTAGAATGACGTCACACAGCTAGCCATGCATTGTCATCCAAACGAATAGTGAATACAAAATTACAGCTCAATCGGTTGAAGATATCTACTTCAAAATTGAGTTGCAATATTACACCATATTATTATACATCTTCTAATACTATGGGAATCTTTGTCCTGACATTCTGATTCACTGAATGACTGACGGACTGACTTAGAGACAACAAACAGCTTATTGGTGTTTACAAAATTAAACTATACCGTCACATTATGTCATGTAAGATTAAAACTAGCTGCGCCCCGCGGTTTCACCCGCGTTGATAATGATGAAAAGTGATGATGATGATGATGATGATGAAAAATAGATGTTGGCCGATTCTCATAGATACCGGATAAGCACAAAAAATTTCATCAAAATCGGTCAAGCCGTTTCGGAGGAGTATGGCAACGAAAACTGTGACACGAGAATTTTATATATTAGATATAATGAATTAACAAGACTTGTCAGTAAAGTCTTGTAATTTAAATGGCTAGCTTATTATTTAAAAAAATATCGAAATGAAAGTAATTTTGACTAGAAAATGTATTGATTTAGAGTCTAGTAAGAAATTTTCTCCGTGATATGTTCTAAAATTCTAAATTATAAAGAATTACAAAATGCTATATCTACATATTATCTTCGTCGAGGTTATTTAAAAAAGGTGAAAAAAGACATTGTATATTATTAACGTAATTTAATCAACGTTTTACTTAATATTAAATGCATTTAAATACCTTACTAAAAAAATATTTCCTGTGTACCTTAACCTTTTTCCGGTTCATTAACAAAAATAACAAGTGTAGGTAATTCAAGAACCTGCACCCAAGTTACAAGAAACATCACGGAAAAAAAGAAAATCTAAAAATTTACATATAATAAGCGTACATATTTTCACACTCGCAGACCTGCACATGTTTGAAAATTTGTGTCACACTCGCACCCAAACCACAAGTACTAAATCGTATATTAAAGAAAATCCTACTAATATTATAAATCCGAAAGTTTGTGATATCTGTTAGGAAATCAACAAAGCGTTGAAGTTTAGATAGAAACCAAATTAAACATAAACGCGTTCACACTCACAACCCCAAACTAAGTTCGATGACTTGTGTCGTGGGTGCCGGAAACATTCACATCACATATACAATCACAACCAAAACCAGAAACACAAATTTTCCTAGGGGAGAAAACTTGCTTAGAAGGCGAACGCCACCCCACTAAGCCAACACGCAGATCAATTTTTTTATTTGTGCTAATACATTTTTACCTAACTATGTATGACAATGAAGAAGTGACAAAAATAAGAATACCTACTCGTATATTACACATAGGAATACATACCGCAACCATTTATAAACGGATCCTTTTCACAAATTGTGCGTTTAATGATGCAAGAGCTATCAGTTTCGTCGTTCCCGTCTTCGCAGTTCCTCACTCCATCGCACATTTGGTGCAATGACACGCATTTTCCACGACTGCATCGAATGCCTTTGCAAACACCGTTGTCAGTGTGTTGTAGTGACTCGGAAATGAGGATTTTCTCTGATAATAATATAATATACGTGTCAAAATGATTTATTTCAAGATAGGCAATCTTTTGACCACATCTCACATGATGGTAAGCGACGACGCGGTCAACGATGGAGCACGTTTGCCTAGAAGATGGCTATTCCTACGTGACTCATAGAGTCCCATATTTTATTTATCAGGAAACACAGGTAAGGGTCTCCATTTCGTTGCGATTTGCTTAATTAATGGAAAACAAAACGCTTTGTCCAATACGCTTTGTCCGTATTTGGACAAAGCGTTTTGCTTCTATTTCCATTTGGAATTCCTTTGCAAACTCTCCGAAATATAACCGATACAATACCGAGAGACTCGCCACAATGCGACGATGCCCTAAGCTCTGAAATTTTGCATCATTTATCTGGTCGCTGCTATTAAGTATTTTGGCTCTTTGCTCAATGATATCAGGAGCCTCATATTGGTATTTAGCTGTACCGTCCTAAAGATGAGATTAAAATTCCATACTGGAACGCACTTGCGCTTCATACGAGTCAAGCAATTGTTCTGCAATTATGTACCGTATCACCTTCACAAAGATTCTTAGTTTTCAAATAATTTACTTTTAAATCTTACAACGGAGATAAATTGTTTATGAAATGTATTATTAATGAACTTACCAGAATAAAACTTCAAATCAAATTTAAGGTTAACAATGCTGGTGGCTACTATATGGTCTCCAAGGCCGCACTCTCCTCTGCTATCCACGAAAGAAGCAGCAGGGTACCAACCCTGATCGTCATGGCAACTGATTATTCCTGACCAAGGCCGATGTGTAACCATGTCTGTCTATAATATAATAATATTATTAGTCCTAAAGGGTTATTATATAGACATGATCTGTAGCGCAAGACTCCATACTCAAAACATAATCATAAAAATATTTCGAAGTTCACATCTGAAATATTTAAAACAAAAAACTTACGGGGCAGATACTTCGGCTTCCTTGACGAACAAAGCACCGGTTATTAAGTTTGCAATTATTATTCGTTTCATTCAAGAATATACTTATTGTTTTATTATTATTATCTTGTCCAACAGCAACACACACTGTGTTTTGAATAGATTGAAAGCTTCTGTAATATAAAAAAGTTTAAGTATATTTTTAATCACACCACACAACTAATGTTAAAGAGAAAAGTCTAAAAATGAACGTCAAATGATTTAGAAACGAATCTTACGAGTGCAGAGGAACAATCATCGGCTTGACCAGATTTGTATATTCAGCTGCTTCTTTCAAATGCAATAAGACGATTCGATTTCGATATAAATCTTTCTTGGCATCGACTCTATGAATTTGCTCGTAAAATCCATTTACAGAATTGATTGTTCTATGCGATCCAAGGATAACAGATATAAAATCTTGTTCAGGTCTGAAAAAAAAAGTCACAAGATAAATCAATTAAATACAGACTTGCCAAAGTTTAAAAAACATAGCTTGTTTACACTTGTAAAACAACACTAGTTGATGATATAAATTAAAATATTTAAGCTGTCAAATACTTACGAAGAATCCCAAAGACATGAGTCGCTCACTATTACCCACGTATTATCTACCAATATTCCTGTACACTTATAATCTCCCTCCACGTACACTTTTGCTATCCATGGCCACATGTGAAATGTTTTATCAAATGTTTGTTCTTCAACTGCTCTATTGTAAATCACGTCTTGGGAAACATCAAAATTGGTGTAAAGATACCGATCACAGAACACGTACAATGATTTACAAGTCTTTGTTATATTAGGTACGCATTCTTCTTTTAACACTTGCGGCTCTTTGATGACGATGTTCCTTGCTGTATTATTAACATTACTGTTATCTCTAAAAGCAAAATGAACAGGCACACCTGCTCCAGTGCCTCTTCTTCTCCTACCGATTTCATTAATTCCAGATCTTACTATATCTTCTTCTTTGACGTTTATGTACTTTACAAAATATCTGTTTGCGGAGCTGCAACGTTACATATAATAATAATATTATGAAAATAGACCAGAAAACGATAAAACGATTAAAAAGGAATATTATGATGTAACGTTATTAATAACGTTCATCTCAAGATCATACCTGAAACCTAAATAGCGACAGATTTGGGATGCGGATTCTTCTTGTTGTTCGATGCCAAGGTCTTCTTCGCATACAACTTGCCAATCATCTCTGTTGCGTTTTGTTAGAAAACCTTCTAAGTTAATCTTGGGTTTCTCTTCAATATCGTAAAACATTTCTCTACCATTGGATAGAGCAACTAAAAACAAGTTTATAATATACGGTCACTATAATTATTTCAGTATATCAACCCTAAACCAAACTTTAATTTCAAATAAAAATATTATAATAATGACATGCACACCAATATCGTTTTTATTTTACAATGCTTAGTTTTGTTATTAACATTGAGATTTTTTATCAATGCTAATATAGCTATATGCCATAAGACATCGATACCTCTTTGGGACTTGATATACCAAGCACCCATCGCGCGCCCTGTACGCGAGCCTCGGTCGCTTTGTATATTTTTTTACATTAGACTCTAGTGTAGTTTCGTCGACAGTGCGCGTAGAAGCGTCGCGCGCCCGACTTTCGGCTGCGCGCCCCGTCTGCTTTTTATCAACGTCCTATAGGCGCCATAGCGCGCGCCTTAAGCGCTTTGTATATACTATTTACTTCCTTAGGTTTAGTATATGTTCTTTTTAGTAAATTATATATTTTACTAGAAGTAATTGAATATTCAACATACACAAAAATACAGTCGTGGTCTCTCTTTCTAGCATATAGGTATTTTTTTGTTATAAAGACAGGACTAGAAAATCATTAGCTTAGATTGTAAGTAAGCGTCGTCCGGGAACCTACTGGTATATATGCAGATCGATTGGCTCGTCCTTCTTACTAACTGGAACCAGTCCAAGTTGATCAGTGCCTTTATTATTTTTTATCTTACATAGGCAAGCGTTTTGACCACTATATCAAGTTATTGTAATGTTATGCTTCTTTTCATACAGTTTAGCAGACATACCTTCTCAGGAATCAATTAACTTTTTTACGCTAGGTCTGTTAGCGTAGGGATCTAAAGATATAGGATAAAAAGGAAATAGATCCTGCGTTTCTAAGCTATGTGTTTCGAGCTCAGTTACCGGCGGAAGAATATTTTTCTCACAAAGAGAAATTAGTATTTCTAGTTCTAGACGTTATTGTGTTTATGACGTGAAAGTCACCAACGTTCGCGATACAAGTCTTGAAAGTGTGGGACAGTGACTTTAAAGCTTTATTTTTATACCTTTTTAAAGTCCTCAAAAATATATATCAATAAAATAATGATCTTACAGCAATTTAGCTCATCTTCACCCAATGGGCACTGGGCTTTTCCGTCACATACATATTTTGAAGGTAAGCACATTTCACTTCGTTTACACAGAAAATGTTCATCAGGGCAGCCATCTGAAAACATTACTTACTAGTACAGTCAAACTCGTTATAATTTCTTATAAAAATAAGAAATTATAGATATCATCAAAATAATATATATATATCAAGCGCATAAGTGGGGAAGCAACATAATTTCATAGTTTTTTTAGTTGTGGTCAAACAGCATCGACTACTAAATATGTTATTTTACTTGTATAGTTTAAACTTTGAGATTCAAACACAGTTATCTCCCCTGATGGTAAGTGATGATATGGTCAAAGATAGTAAACTCGCCAAACACTTTTTAGTATTCGCGATATTCAAACATTCGATCACTATAATTATTAAGAGAAGGCAACTGTTTTTATTTCTACATGTGGGGCAAATTGCATTGGCCATGGTCTCGAGAAAACTCAGTCAAATGTCCTGCGGCATTGGCCTCGATTCTGATGTCACACACTAAATTAAATTTAAACTATTCCTGTCTTTTACAAAATAGGAACACAAGACAGAGATAGCATACTGCTGTGCTGTCAAGTTAGTCAGAACTTAGATGTCTATGCAAGCTTAGTCGAGTATGTGTTGTATTGGTGTTGACTAAAAACAAGCGCCTTTCTGCTTCTGCTGTTCATATTTTAATTGATAAACTAGCGTGACAGCACTAAAATGCATGCTATCTTGGTCTTGTGTTTTATTTTGTAAGTGACAGGGATAGTTTAAATTTAATTTAGTTAGTGTACATCAGAATTGAGGCCATTATCTACCTAAACTATATAGTAAGTATTCCTTTCTGCTTGATATACACTACCGGTTATCAGTCGCTTTCATAAAAACTAAGCAGATATACTCAGGAAACAACAGATTCCTCTATATTTCTGAGAAGTTGACTTCAGCAAATTCCGGATCTTGTTATAACCGTGATTTACGCGAGCCCGAGGATTGTTTTGGCATTTCTAAAAATGTTTAGACTTGATAATTTTAAATTTATTTTGCATACTTACAGCATTCCATCTCATCCTGCCCATCGGCACAGTCAAATACTCCATCGCAAATGAGTTTTTCATCAAAACCAGACAAGTAGTCAGTACAAGCGCAATCAAGTTCATCGGTTCCATCTTCACAATCTGCTTTATGATCACAACGTCGACTAAAAGGTATTAATTGATATATACTGGAATAATAATAAATAAAATCAGAAATTTGACACCTCTTATAATATTATTATTATAGTATACCCACTAAAAAACTTAAATTTTATTCATATAATAAGGTTCCATTCTCGGACCTGTGATGTTCATAGTCTTTATAAAAGACATAAAAGAATGTTTTAAAAACTAGAAATTTTTGCTATACGCGGATGACCTTAAAGCATATATAAAACTATTAGGACACTTAGCGACTGCATACTCTTTCAACAAGATCTTGACAGAGACCACATATTGCAATATTACCAACTCTACTTGAACATCCCCAAATGTTGTTATATTAATTTTACTAAAAAAATTAACATTACTAGCTTCAATTATAGCTTGTGCAATGCACCTTTGACTAAAGTAAGATCAATTAGAGATCTAGGAGTGCATTTAGATACTAAACTCTGTCTGGATACACACATTGATAAAATTGTTAACAAAGCTTTTAAAATGTATGGTTTTGTAATGAGAGCATTTTGTGATTTTAAGAGGCCATCTACTTATTTACTACCTTTACAAAACTCTTGTTCACTCCCAACTAGAATACGCAGTAAGTATTTGGAACCCATACTACAATAGGTATAAGAAAGCTGTTCAGAAGGTTCAACGTAAGTTTTTACGCGCAATGAATTACAGGTGCCAAAGACGTTACATGTCCTACCCCCAATTGCTAAGCAAATATAAAATGTTAACTCTCGAGTCTAGACGCAAATACCTCGAAGCCACTACTTTGCACAAAATTGTTAATAATAAATTTGATTGTATAGAGCTGGTTACGAGATTGTGTTTTTTTTGTCCCTAGAAGCATTCACATACGTGGGGCACGAGCCCGTTGCTTGTTTTGTTGGGTCCGTGCTGTACGAACTCCGGATTACGAACGCCTACCAGGCGGATGGTAGAGACATACAATAATACCTATGATGAAATAGACATATTTGCATGCAACTCCATCAAATTTAAATTTTTAATTATACAGAAACTGCAATCACAAATTAACATTTGAAATAGAAATTGTACCTTGAAAAATTTGTATCTCAAATTATTTATTCATAATCATATTTCATATCACCCACAAATCATACATTAAAATTTACTTGGATTATAATCATATATGTTAATCTTTCCGATGTCTTTGTATTGTTTGTATTTGTATTGTTAATTAATTTATAGCTTTTTCTAGCGATGTACTAACTAACCCTTTACATAACTCTGAGGATAGCGCTGTGGGCTATCCTCAGAGTTATGTAAAGGGTTACTTATTCCTATAATATGTAATCTTTGTTTTTTTTTATTATTTATAGTGTAGCTGTTTGTTGTCCCATAATAAATAAAATAAAATAAAAAAAATATGTTTTACTTCAGCCTATTTTACTTCAATACCAATGTACAGTTTTACTTAGGTACCTTATAAGGAGCAAATGTGTGGTATAACACCTAGCCGCTCAAGCATAGGTAGTAATCGTACTTCCTTACATTGTGCCTCTGCAGGTCAAGAAATTCCAGGGAATCAAAAGAGCTTCGCCAAGAGTCGACATAAGACAAGCCGGCTGCTCATAAAAAATATGGTTAAATATAGAACATGGGTTCAGAAATTATTCACCTTGTATCACCTTATCACGGTGGAATAAGATATGGGAGGTAATGATATATTTTGTACATACCGTCGGCACTCAAACTCTCTAGGGACACGATGTTTCCTTCTTATGGAGGCAGGTTGAAGTTCAGAAAATACGATATCTTGAATTCTCTGTATAACATCACTTTTGCCTTCAATATCAGGGAGATTTTTTGCTGCAATACTTTCCGTGCTTACATTGATTTGAGATGTGTTATTGGTAGTCAATTTTTTTTCTACAATTTCTTTGGTTTCCTTATCTAGATCTGAAGAGTTGAATTTGGGCATGAGCTCAATAATGAGCTTTTCTGTTGTAGTTTCAATATTGCTGAACTGAGCAACGCTGTCCGTATCGGTAACAGGGGTATCAAATAAATTCTTTTCAGTGATGTTCTCTTCATCAGGAATACTATCTCCACGAATTTTCTGTGTTGAACTAATTATTTGTTCATCATTACTTTCGAATAGGAAAGTTGACGTTGATTTATTTTCCTCTATAGGTAAATCTTCGGTATTTATGTTTTTTGAATTGGTTTCACTATTTTCATTTTTTTTTGCTTCTTTAACAGATGACCTCGATTCCAAAGCATTTGATTTAAATGAAACAGTGAAAGTTTGCATTTCACTCTGAGTCGTGGTTGTTATGATTTCATCACCGGTTTTCATAATGGGGTCAGCACTTATGTTTTCACTATAGTCTGTGTCTAATTCGTTTGAACTTTTAATAGTAGAAACTTTCGGTGTTGTTGTAAAATCTGGTGAATTGTTTAAATCTATCGTTGAAGGTACAGTTTCTGATGCTGTATGTATGTCAATTTCATTATTATTTACCGTTTTATCGATGAACATGATCTCTTCCGAACTTTTTGAAGGTGAAGTTTCAAGTGTAGATGCATGTGCAAAGTCAGACGATTCTGTGAAAATATTATTTGGGTGTATGTTTTCTGATTTACTTTCATTGCCGTAGTTTCTTGCATTTTTACTGTTAGAACTGATCGAAATACTTAAAAAATTTTCAGTACTTGTTATGGTGTCATCAGAAGAGGTAGATTTCGTATGGTCAATTTTATCTTCAATTTCGTGTGATGAAGTAAACATTTTAGGTACAGCCTCTCTCGAAGTTTTTTCAACTTTTTTGCGAAAATTTGTAGCGTTTAACGATTTTATTGTTTCATTTTCAGAAGATCTCATAAAGTCACAATTTACTTCGTCTTCAGCATTAAGGCAGTCGACAATTTTGTCACATTTTCTAATATTTGGAAGACATTTTGCTATACCAGAAACACATTTAAACCCAGGGCATTCTTGGATTGGCCTTACGAGGGGTAACAATTTTGATGCTGAAATAAAAATACATTTTAAAGTACTGCATTTACCTAATGATGTAAAAACGAAACTTAGCAAAGATATAGACTCATATGCTTGTAAAATATTCTATGAGGAAATACAATTTCACGGCTCTCTAAGACGGATATATGCCTACAATATTGTTTGGGACGAAGTGGCTTCTTTTTGGACATGTTCCCTCACATATAATAAATCATTAACTTCGATTCCCGGGTGGTATCACTAGACGACGTAGATTTATATTTGCGGATTATTTCGTAGAGAAGGTATTATGCGCTCATTTAAACATTTACATTGTACATTGTGGTGACTACCGCAACATAAATGAATAGTACTTTCTTAGAGAGTTTCATGTTACTGTCTTCTCTAGTAGATGAATGTACTTCGGGCATGTTGATGAATTTATTTTTTAATTTATAATAGACCACTATCTCACCTGTAGATAAGGATGATTTGGTTTGAATTCAGGCCATGCCTCATGTTGTGTGGTTCTAAAGTAAAGCTACC
The DNA here is from genome assembly GCA_948107665.1 of Lomographa bimaculata. Lineage (NCBI taxonomy): Eukaryota > Metazoa > Arthropoda > Insecta > Lepidoptera > Geometridae > Lomographa > Lomographa bimaculata. The sequence continues at coordinate 9,008,803 of OX403592.1, forward strand.
GGAATACCATTAATTTGTTGCTTGTCGATAGAAATTTTTCATGAATATGGTAAACTATGAACAAGTGTGTAATAAAAAATAGCCGCCATAGGATTTTGCTACTACATTCAATATACGTAATGTGAAGTAGTGGAACACCTTGGTCGAGTCAGAAATGCAAACTATAACAGGGCAACAGACTTTCAACCCTGCGCCGATGTACTAAGCTTTGAATCTTAAACCTATTGGAACTCCATATTGAATTAAAGTAAACATTGATTGTTAAGAAACCTAACATTAGTCAATACTGTATAAATTCCTTAAAAATTTTACGTAGCCAATGAAATTGTTTAATAAGAACATAAACTGGATTAAATTAACTTTGATTTTGACTCAATTAGTCCGCGAGTCCCACTCATACGTGACGGTCATTTTTGTTCATCTACGTAGAATTTTACTGTCTATTGTCACGAAGTTGTAAAATCTTGGATAATGGAAAATATTACTCACAAGTGTGATACTTAATCCACTTCACGAAAAGACTGACTCTGGTATAAACCCCAGGCTCATCTTTACGACCGCATCCATCTCCGTGACTTACGGTCCCTGCTAGGTACCATTGTCGAGAATTCAAAGGATTCCTGCACAAAAGCGGTCCTCCACTATCGCCCTGTAATAATACGACAAAAGATAAAATGCATCACGTATTGTTTCAGCGAGAATGCTTTAAATGTGATCGGTATGGATTCTTAAATCTGTTAGTAATTACATCTATATATATAAAAGAAAGTCGTGTTAGTTACTCCACTTATAACTCAAGAACGGCTGAACTGATTTAGCTGAAAATTGGCAGGGAGGTAGTTTAGAGCCAGGAGAAGGACATAGAATACTTTTTAAGAACGTACATTTCTTTAAATTTTTTTTTACATTTCGACATGCTTTCCATTTTCTCATACGTCACTCGGATTTGGTAAAGTACTAGGCAAACATAAACATGAAGGTTGTAATAATATAGTCACGTGACATTGTAACGCATGCCGGGTATGGGTTCCTAAATATGCACATTCATTGACTGTTAGGCGGAACGAAGGTCGCCGGGACAGCTAGTTAATAATAAAAAACGGGCAAGTGGGACTTGAAACTGCACACCAAAGATTTGTTACTACCATTCAATTAAATGGCGGAGTTCTGAATCGCGTCTGACCGTTTTTATTATTTGTTGTTGTATTTTGAAGACTACATCATAACCACTCGAAGCTTTAACCATAGAGCCTAAACAAAGACGTTATAACATGGTTCTTGTAATGAGGAAAAATACTCTTTACTTTTCATTAATATTGGGACATCAACCATAATAATACATTTTAGTAATAAAATCAGCTTTAGGGACTTGATACTAAGCAGCCAGGGCGCGCGACCGGACGTTTGTCTGGGGTGCTTTGTATATCTATTCCCTTATTGCAGTTATTAAGACTGAAACCTTTAAATGTTAAACACATAGACGGCGTAGTGTTAGTACCCATATCGATAATCATCGTAGTATCAAGAATCAATAATCTTGTAAATACCTACTTGACAAGCATCTTTTCCACCTTCCACAAGGCCAGCACATATTTCATTGCCTGCTCTATCTTCACGATGTTTGCAATGTTCCCATACTGGTACTTCAACCTCTCGCAAATGATCAGCTGTAAAAGGGAAGTTCAATATGTTTTAAGAACTAAACTAAAGACATAATTTTTGAAAATATTGTCAATTTATTAATGCGAAATATTTTTGATCGAGCAAAGCGAGACCTCTAAGTTGTTTCGTTCAGCACTTTGTCAGTCCTTCCGTCCGTCAGTCCGTCCGTCTGTCAGAGGCATAAAGCGTCTAAACCATACAACCGAATGACTTCAAATTCTCATAGAATAAGTAAAACTACGGCCCAAAGCCCGAAATGACATTCAAAATTATATTTAAAAAAAAATATTAAGAGGACACCCATACATGTAAATAGGGAGTAAATTTTTTATCTGCCCTTGTGGGGTATCGTTGAAAAAGGTTTGACAATTATAGAAAAAAAATCTATGTTGGAAAATAAAGATTTGGAAGGCCAAGAAAGTCATTGTTTTTAGACCTATTTTCTCCCGGGGTCTATCTGAATAATGGCTTCACACTGAACGCTGAATTCGTATAATATCTATTATTAAATAAAAAGTTATAAGCAATTAACCTCAAAAGTTTTTCTCTATGGGGCAAAATGTAGGCGCGAGATCTCAGTTCGGCGCAAACGACTAGTTATATCTGTACCATACGTAAAATTTCATAAAGTTTCAGCTTTCTCAACTAAAATAAAATAATTTCGTTAAATACTTACGGTCCGCTCCATGCTCTACGGTAGCTCCCCAGCCAACTGTTGAGCAAATTGTACCTGCAGTTGGACCTAGCAACCAATCTGGACCAGCAGTATTAGGCCCGGGCAAACAAATAGGACGAACCCATCGATTAAACTGTATAAGCGGCTCTACTTTCAACAGAGATAAGTCGTCTTTCATATCGATCTGATTATAATGTTGGTTCACAATCACATGCGTTACACGGTGATTCTGTTCTTGGGGTGAAAAGGAAAAGCGGCGAAGCATGCCTACTTGAACTTCGTAGTAATGGTCCCAGAAACTAAAAACGATAAAAACATGAAGCATTTAACATTTAATCAAAGCAGTAAAAAAGTAAATTAATATGACAAAACACTTTCAACGCGCCTGAGCTAAATTTGACTTCTTGCGGCTCAACAATTAATTCAACTTTTGTTAAAACGTAATCTTTTGTTTGGTCTTGCAAATGACAACAATTAATTGGGAGCTACCTCGCTACTGTAACTGTTTTCTGCTACTAAGTCTTTTTAAAGACATTTGATCCAGAAACGGGGAAAGGAGTTGAGTGAAACAAAAGGCTGCTACGTGACACACTTCACTGAATACTGCACTTTTCTATTGTTGTACGATGCAGCAGATATTGCTACGCTTTGTTCGAAGCGTTGCTATTAGGAGTCTAAGCTTTCTTGTGAAATCGTGAGAGGAAATAAAAATGTGAAACTGGTATCGTTACAATTTGATTGGTATCGATTTATGAATTTATGTGGTACTAGCCGTGCCCCGCGGCTTCGCCCGCGTTAATTAAGTTTAAAAGTAGCCTAGTGTTATTCTGGAACCTAAACTATCAACATTCTAAAATTCATCAAAATCAAGTTATTCGTTACGGAGATACGTAGTAACATAAACACACATACCCACAAACTTTCGCATGTATAATATTAGTAGGATAGGATTTACAACGTATACGCCAAATTTTTATTTGTATGCTTATAGAGAGATGACCCAATCAAAAATTGCGTGACAATTTCCACATTTGCTACTAAAAGTATTGTTTAATGTAAAGAAATGTGAAAATATGTATTAAGCATATAGACCTACTACATAATGTTTTGTACGTTAAAAGTATTTACCTGTGCACACAATGAGCCGCTGATATGATCCAGTTTTGATTTAGAATAACACCACCACAGTGGAACATACCGTTCCTATATATAGCCACTATCCATGGCCATGCGGCAGGCTGGCTAGGTTTACCACCAACCACTCTACTTTCTGCTCTTTTATTTCTCTCATCAGTTTTTGTATCCTCTTCAACAGATTCCTCAGAGCTAGTGGTAGACGCATCTCGCTTCATACGATTTCCGTAATAGATCATTTGATACGGGTCATAAGGATGACTGGGGTAGAGAAATCTTTTATTGCGACCGAACAAGTGGTTTTCTGCGTTCAAATTCTAAGAAACAACGTAACATGGTTAACAAATAGTAAGATTTTTTGTATAATACCTAACTTCTGTATATTGTTAAGGTTTTAAAATTAGCATTAACGCTTTCACACTCACAGACCCACACTTAATTCGATGACTTGTGTCGTGGGTGCCGGAAACATTCACATCACACAAACAATCACAACTAGAACAAGAAACACAAATTATCCTTGGGGAGAAAACTTGTGTTCCCACCGGGAATCGAACCCTATACCCCTGCTTAGAAGGCGAACGCTCACCCAATTTACCCAACGGGCAGTTCAAAGCATAATATAATAACCATAATCTAACCATAATATTTTAAAGTCCTAGTTTTACTGCGTGACTATAAAACTGAAACTTTTTCAATGACGTGTTTCACTGTTTCAACACTATAATACGATATAATAAAAACCAGTAGATAGTATAATTTTATACATTTACTTTTAGATCAAATAAAGACACGAGTGGGCTTGAGCACTTGAGTTACCTATAAGCTCGATGTCTTGTAGGTAACTTTAGTTCTTTGCTGTACATAGTTTTAGTTTAGTTTTAGGAAATATAGGCAATTGGCCCGTAGTTAGTACAATAAAGACAACATACAACAGTTTTTTTTTTATTACTTATTTCAGTGATAGCAAAAAGACACAAGTACAATATTATTCTTACACTTCCCTCGTCTTATCATCTCCCTTTGTGCTTATAGCTAAACTAGATATCGCGAATAACTCTCGATAGCTGTCCCATAACTTAAATAAGTGGGTAGTTACAAATCAATAATAATTTATGATCGATGGTATAGTTTCGTAACTTCTATCGTCCCTTCTAGACTGAAATGTAGTAGAAGCTGCTAGCATATTTATATACAGTTTCATGAGCCCTATCTATATATAATATATTGCACCTGGATGACCGAGCTTTGCTCGGTTAAAACGACGTTTTCTAAAAATGAGACCTAGCTAGATCGATTTATAGCCCCCGAAACCCCCTGCATACCAAATTTCATTAAAATCGTTGGAGACGTTTTTGAGATTTAGATTATATATATATATATATAATAATTGCTTAAAGGTACATGGTTTAAAGGTATTATATAATATAGTATTATATAATTAGGTATATATAAAAGAATAATTATAATGTTCAATTAGTATAAACAAAGTATACACATTCCAAATTTTAATTCAAATCGTTTCAGTGGGTAATAGATACATACTGCCTAAATATATAGGAAAACACTAAAAACATTTCTAATTTATTCAATTATTGAGTTTTACCTCTGTTAATAATTGTGAAGTAGTATGAACTCTTGTTCCGCAAAGAAAATCAGGGCATGTGACGTAGACAGCAGATGAGTTGAAACAAGTGTCAGTTGTGTGCATTAGGCCTGCAGGATCAGGGCTTATGTAGTCCACCTTGTGTATTGGATCTACCTGTACCAATTGGATAATTGGTGGACTGAAATGCAAAAATAGCGTAGTAGAAAACAATTGATTTTTATTTATATAGCCATTAACCATGATAGGCAGAACTATATTGAAAAATTTAGACAGGAAACACGGCCGCGGGTACTAACCCCGCCACAAGCAATAATTTTTCCTTTCTAAATTTATCAATATAGTAGAAGGGCTCGAAGTACGAGTACGAGATACATAGAAGTACGAGATTTCTGCTCTGTTTGCGCATTAGGATAATAAAACTAGTTAATCAAATATACTATACAATAATAATTGATATATACGCCCTATAAGATTATATCGGTGCGATCTTAATTCTTTTATGAGATAGCATTCAGTTCCAAAGATCATGAAAGACAAATAAGATATAAAATAATTCTTATTTTTAATGTTTTAAATATGAATAGCATTACATTTAGCTAATACATGAACCACATTTTACCACAAATTAGCTTGAATTTTAATAATTACTGAGTAAAAAAATAGAACGCTATGAAATTCACGCATTCGTATGCTTGAATGAGAAACGCAAAGAATTTAGAAATTTAAAACAATCATTTTAATGTTTGCAAAAAGACCTAAAATAATAAATGGTACTCTACACACAGACGTATAGTAAGGGTTAATTTACCGTATAATAAGGCCAGTTTCCCTGCGGCAAGCTTCATGTGCCCACATGTAAGGGTTTTGACACACCGCGTACCAGTCTCCTTTATAATTTCGATGCAAATATCCTTCGGTGTTCGAGATTGCAAACAGCTGAAAAAACCAATCTCATTATGGAGGACGGAGGGTAGGAGAGCCTTCAATACAGCAAGAGCGTTTTCTCTTTTGTTTTTAAAACAATAAGCGAGTTCTCATAGTTTTCTCTCATCTTTTAATATGATTATGTTGCATTTTAAGTTGACTCATATTTACTTACATGTTTTTTGTGTAAATCTGGTGAGAGCATATTGCATTCAACTTCATCTTTGTGATTGGGACAATCATTCACACCGTTACATCGTTGTTCTTTGGTAAAGCATGTATTTTGTGAGTTCTTATTCATGTTATCATTCATATCGCAACTGAAAGTGCCTTCGGAACAGCCTGAGAAAATAAATCAGCAAATACTTGACGGTGGAAAAACTTGGCCATAAATAATAGCTATTTAACTCCAAATATTTAATGTTAATCGTGTTCTATTCTACCATAATCCATAGTATAAACGGAGTGATTACAATATCTTTGCCATAGTATTAAATAAATCTTAGTACATAACAATATGTGTATTAGCTTGACGGATTTGGATGACATTTGCTATATATACTTAAGTTCTCTAAATGTTTTTGATTCTAAACCTATTTGGTGTCTTGTGATTATTGTCTATAACTAAAGGTTTGTAAAACTTTTATAGTAGATAAATTTTATAGTCTAATAAAGTAAAGCTCCATAGCTAAGTGAAGTACACAGTTTTCCTTGTTTAAGATTTTCGAGTTAATATCGCAACTGTTAGGTCTGTGTTGAGTTTGTTCACTTACCAAAACATGCCATTTCGTCTTCTCCATATGGACAGTCAAAGTAACCATCACATAGTCGTGATTTATCTACTCTGGACTTGCAACTACATCGGATTTCATCACTGGCATCTGAACAATCCACGTTGCCGTCGCACCATTGCTTCTCTTCAATACAGTCTTCGTTGTTGCCACAAACCAAAGACCCCAGTGGACACTCTAATGTAGGAGTTGATTTTACGGTTTCTTCGGTCTTTTCAGGCAAAGTTTCGGGCCTTAAACATAATAATAATCGATATCATACAAATATTAGTACCTGGATGACCGAGCTTTGCTCGAATAAAACGACGTTTTCTAAAAATGAAACCTAGCTATTAACGCCCCCGAAACTCCCTGCATACTAAATTTCATGAAAATCGTTGGAGCCGTTTCCGAAATTCAGATTATATATATATAGGTACACTATATAGTGATTCGCCAAATGAATTCATTCAAATCGGTTCAGCCGTTTAGGAGGAGTTCAGTGACATACACACGTACAGTAGAATCATATATATATAAAGATATATACAAGAATTGCTCATTTAATGGTTTTACGTAGATGTATACGACCTGTTCACGTTGTATAAGCATTATTATAAGATAAGAGATGGAAAAATTGCCCCTCTAGTTTTTTGCCAGTTTCTTCGAATCGGGACAGGTGTAAATTTACAAACTACAGCACCCTCTACTCGAAATAAGAGTAACCAGAGTAGAGGGTGCTGAATAGACATCGAAATAAATATCATTTTTCAGGTTCGAATATTGTACAAAGCGAAACAGTTTGATATTTAAACTATTTGATATTTTGTTGAATTTGCTCAAGTATTTTATTGTGTGCTTGTTGTTAAAGCATGCCGTATCTTCCCATTTTAAATAACATCATTGTATTAAATTAAAATTAGTTTAATAACATTACTTGCCTTTGAAAAAACCTCATGAATATGTCGATATCTTGCGGATGTAGTTTCCGCCTGTGAGTGTCTATCTCTCGACTGTGCATGTAAGAAGGGATTGATGGTTGATAGTATCTGTAAAGTAGGTATTAAAATTTGCGCTTTAAAATGTGTATCAAGAAAAAGTCGAGAAATATAATTAGTTTTATTATAGATGAACTGCCCGTTGGTTTAGTTGGGTGAGCCTTCGCCTTCTAAGCTTGTGTATAGGGTTCGATTCTCGGTGGGACATAGTTTCTCCCCAAGCAAAATTTTTGTTTCTGGTTCTAGTTGTGATTGTGTGTGTGATATGAGTGTTTCCGGCACCCACGACACAAGTCATAGAACTTAGTGTGGGGCTGTGAGTGTGAAAGCGTTTGTGTTAATGTTATCGTTTTTCCGAAATATAATTATTCATAATTAAAGTCCTCGTCGTAAATATATTTTTTAAAACATTATTATATCATAACTCTAGCTGAGCACCGCGGTTATACCCACTTTAGTCTCGGAACGGGAATTTAGGAATAAAAAGTAACCTATGTGTTAATCCAGGGCGTCAGCCTCCATACCAAATTTCATTAAAATTGGTCCAGCAGTTTGAGCGTGAAGAAGTAACAAACATACAAACACACTCACAAACTTTCGCCTTTATAATATAAGGTAATCCATAGGCTCCTGACCCCCTATTACGTATCTTTGTTGCACGCGGTTTCAATTAAAATTTAGCAAAAATGAACCTTATTTCTTAGCAGTTATGTCAATTTAGCATTGAAACCGTTTGCAACAAAGATAGGTAATCGGGGGGCTGAACTACATTAAAACTGTGTTTCTGGAGCTTTACCCATATATACTTTAGTAAAGGATTTTAATGATGACTTAGAATATTTTATACGCTACATTTATAATTAAATATTTAATTTAAATAATTTTCTTAAATTTATATTATACTAACTGGTGCTCGCGACTTCGTCTGCGCAGGAGTCTTCGAGTCTTCGTTCTTACTATTTTGGCGATAATGGCACGTAAAAGATTATTATGCTGTCGCGGGCTTTTTTGTGGGACTATTTAAGATAAACATTTCCATTACACATTATATTACATATTATACTTGTAACTCTAATGTTTTTTGCAGCGCACGCCAGAATAGCTCGCAAATGGCAATTTTTTTTCCTACTTACTAGTCACTTATCGTTATATTTTGGTCAATTCACACAACATCGTTATAAATTATAGTCTATGTGTTATTCTGATGTATAAGCTATATTATTGTAAAGTTTCATTAAAATCCATTAAATACTTTTTGAGTGAAAGAGTAACAAACATCCATATATACAAAAATTCGAGTAAGGAGTAAGGATTATATAAGTACTAGCCGTGCAGCGCGGCTTCGCCCGCTTTTATCAAGTGTAAAAATAGCCTTTGTGTTAATCCTAGGTATAAGCTATGTACATTCTAAATTGTATCCAAATCCGTTCTGCCGTTAAAGCGTGAAGAGGGAACAAACATACTTACACACAAACTTTCGGATTTGTTATATTAGTAGTATGGATAAGTGATCGTGAAATACATACCTCATGTGTGGAATGTGTGACTGATCAAAATTTGGTACGACATCCGGTCTGGGAGGATCGTATATTTCTGCAAATGAGAACACAAGTGATTGGATACAATAATAAGTAACAAGGCCTTAAAAGACTTAAAAATATTGGCATTCTGCCGATTTTACCATGCACATTAGGATAACTATGTTTCAATAGCTTTGCGAGTAGACAAGTGTCGGTTATGTGTGGAGCGCCCATATGCGAATGATGATGCTGATTGTGACCTTGATGTATATTTAGAGGTACAGCAGAAGCCGGAGTGAGAACATTTCTTTGTTTACTGAGTGCATGATGAGCATGTGCTTCTCGCTTTGAAACATCCGTAGACAGATCATCAATGCTATCTGAGTGTACAGTTATACCAGGAATTAAGTCAATTTCTTTAGGTTTCTCTTTACTGTTCTCTGTGTCAACTACATATTTTTCTATTATGATTTTAAGTTCCATTACAAGTTTTTTACAAACATCGTCATGGGCTTCATTGGTACACAGTGATCGATGTTTCATTATTATTTCCCTTACACTCTCAAGCTCGTCAGGCGTTAAACGTTCTAATACATGTCTATATTTATCCTGTGTGCCAAGTACATTTCTTTTCCTTCGTTTCAAATTTGCGTCGGTGTAATTCTTGATCTGGAAAAAGATGTCCCAATCCTTTTGATGTACCGTGATATTACGTGTTTCTCGCCCTGTCACCAAAATTATTTCTGTATTACTCGAATTATCTGGAAATTAAAAATACTACTTATAGTCTCTAATACTTCCAAATCGTACAAATATCATTTTGATTTTAAATGCTTGCAATGATTGCTTTAAATTTATTAATAAAGGCTTCTTACTTGTACTGTCTAATAGTTTCAAGAGCAGAACGTATAGACCAGCGCTAAACGTTACCACTACCAACAATATAAATGTTTTTTGTAAAGCTGGGTACATACACCTATATAGACATCTTGAACTGCGTTCTGTAAAAAAAAAATTGAACTCAATGTAAGTAGGTATCATATCGTCATGATTTCATATCCTATTGCATTCATAAACATCATAAACATAACATTCATCATTTGTTTGATTAAAAATTTCGTAAATTTTACAAAAATTTAGGATTTAATAATTTCATCATTGGTGCGAGACTAGTTTCGGGGCAGTCGGTGCTCCTAATTAGTCTCGCAACAATGTTCCAACTAACCGCCGCAAATGAAATCGTAAAATCTAAATTATGTTGATCAATTTATTGTTATTCTTTTATTTTCTTTCGTCCTAGGATAATTTATGTTTTTACCATCTGACGATTCTGCTAATTCCATTGGGGGAAGACCAAGTTGCTCCAAAGAACGTTCTGTTTTTGTGATCTCGGCCATCATCTGAAATAAGGTTTGTTGTACCTATTATTTTTTGCACTGTTTAAATGCTTTACTGTATTTTACACCAGTAAAGACACTTAGGTGACACAGAAAAGGATGGAAATTAATTTTCAAATGTGATTTTTTTGTTTTTATGCTGAATAGACAAGCATTTGACCACTATCTCTCCTGATGAAAAGTGACGATGCGGCTGAAGATGGAACATGCTTGCCTAGAAGGTACCTATTCACTCTAGATTTGAAGGGTGTCTTCAATTTTTGTACCATTCGGGTAACAAAGAGCCAACAATGAGTTCCGCTCCTTCACTGTACGAGTGATAAACGCAGAAACAAAACGCTTTTATAAAAAATATTTTCAAACGCTTTTACTAACGTATTCTCCCTATACTCAAAATTCCTTTTATACAGAAACATAAATAGATTCTCGGGCTTAGCGTGTAGGCAGATAGTTACCTGAAATTGAATTCTTGGTGTCACTCAACAAACCACTGAAAAGGTCTCCCGAAATTCCACACCCAAAGGGTACAAAAGATTAATAAGAGGTACCAGGTTTGTTTGGCCAAAAATTAGAAACTTTTCTGCGTAAAATGTATACTATATTATAACTATAAGAAATTTATAACACATTTTAATTATTTAAGGTTTGTTAGCAAATTTTCCCATGATTTTCTTTTCACTATAAAATATTAACAACATAACAGTACAATCGGCGGCCTTATCGCTAAGCAGCGATATCTTCCAGGCAGCCTTAGGAAGAGGATTATAAAGTTTAATAAAAAGTGATCGGTGGTGCAATGATCATTATACACGCACTCTCTGTATTAACATGTTAAGTACATAAACAAGGGACATGTAATTATTGATGTAATTAAATAAATCCTATACATATACAGGATGTTTTTTTGAGAGGGGCGGCGAAGGCCAAGTCCAACAACAGGCGAAAGTGTGGAAACCACGAGAGTTAGAGAAAAGTCGTGAAAGGAGTCATGCCCTCGATTTATATGAAAACCATCACTGCATATTTTTTTTTCTTTTTACTCATGACAAAAATCGATTCGAATGATTTTTCAAAATAAAGACATCCTGTACCAATGGACTTTGATGCTGATAAGGATCAATCTTTGCGAAGAAATGTATTACTAAAAATAAAAGAAAATAGAACATTTTCACAATGTTATTATTTTAACACGGAAAAAAATCACCTCTAGTTGTATTTAATTGTTTAAATTCGGATATGTATTTCCAGCAATATGGGGACGGCTCATAACAGCCGTGTCGTCCTTTGGGGCTACGTCAACAACGAACTTTACAAAACGGTTGAGTAGCTTCGTTAGCCTAAGCTCGTTATTAGATATTTAATCGAGGATAAATCATGTCATGGTATCAAATGTTTAAAGTCTTTAGAGAGACTTATAAACTTATGCATTGGAGTCAACGGATACCATTTTGAGCAACTTGTTAGTAAGGTAAAATTTAGTAAACATTTGCTATTTCCTTCCTTTTTTAGTAATATATTTGTTTGCAAATATTGATCCTCAGTGGTTTCGGAATTGGCCATCACCGCCCCTCTCAAAAATCCACCCCGTATAAGACCTAAGTTACAAGGCACCGAGCTTTTAGGTAACTCAAGTGCCCACTGCAAGAGGCAATGCGTGATCCAAATAATAAATAACTAACTTTTATTAACGTGAGATATATATTAACTGCCTTTTGGCTTAGTTGACTGCGCGTTTGCCTGCTAAACGGCGAATACTTTGTTCGATTCCCGATGGGAACACAATTTATTTCCCCAAGGGAAATTTATGTTTTTAGTTCTGGGTGTGATTGTGTGTGTGATGTGAATTTTACCGGCTCCCACGACACTAGTCATCGTAAAAAGTGTAGAGTACTGTGAGTGTGTATGCGTTTACGTACTTTTTTAAATAACATGAGAGTGTGAGTAGGAATCAGATGAATTTCACCAATGCCCTTTTTATCATCTAACAATAAAACGTCATCCCTTTATGATTGACATAGCCCGACTTACGCTCGAAGCGTTTCGTTTCAACATTTATCATCCGTACGGCGAAGGCCTGGAAACTTATTGCCCGCGTTTTTGTTTCCTGGACGGAATAATAAATACATTTACGGTTGGCATACCTTCAGTTCACTCGAAGCGTTTCGCTTTTACGTTTAACATCCGTACGCGGCAAAAGTATGGAAGTCATTGGCCGTCTTTGTTTTTGTCGGGAGTTTTCAAGTCTAGAGCAAACAGGTAACTCCTAGGCAAACATGCTACATTTTCGACTACATCATCACTTTCCAACAGGTGAAATAATGGTCAAGTATCTAGCATAAAAGAGCCAATAATTTTGTTATTCGAGAAAACATATTAAGCAACATATTACGCAACATTTCCAATAATATTATTGCCCATAATATATTGCCACTAAGCAATATCATATTGCTCGTCTATTTCGGACGATAAAATGCTCAATTGGTCATACTAAATGCGACGATCGGTAACGATGATGAGAAATAAATGGACAGGTTTTGTGAGAATATTGTATACTAGCTGATCTGCTCGGCTTCGTTCAGTTATAAAATGCTAAACAAAAATAAACATCTTATTAAAATACGGCTATCACTCACGCATTTGATCGATATTGTCGACCTAGGTTTCGAACATGTACGATACTCTTCTTCGGGATGAGTTTACGCCGTGTGATCGTGACGTAGACAGAGTTTTTTACAGGTCTACAATATTGATCAAATGACGTGAGTAATAGCCGTATTTTAATAATATCATGTGTCTAATTGTCACGAAAATTTTAATAGCAATAATTAAAACGCAGGCAAAGCTTAAAAAACCGTCTTCATCGATTATATTTCGGTTATGACTTGACCGATTTCGATAAAATGTATATGGGACCACGTCAAAAGTATACGCTATCAAAAAAAAAAATTAAAATGCATAATTGACGGAGATATCGCGTAACATACATACAAAAAAAAACATACAGTTGAATTGAGAACCTCCTTTTTTGAAGTCGGTTGAAAAATAGACATGCCGGTGACTGGAGACCGTCCTTCATAGACATAAGTCGTTTCATAGCGTAATCTTCTCTTTACACGCCTTGTTACCAAGTTTGTGACCCATCGCTACGAAAAAAAATTCTACGGGTATACCGCGCTAATACTCGTTGAGCTATATATTCTAGAGCATAATTTGTCCAAATCATCTATTTATATAAAAACGTTTGTTAGTCTCACAAAACTCGAGAACGGCATGACCGATATGATTGATTCTCTTTTTGCTATGTTTGTTATTATCAGGGAAAGGTTTGTATGTATTTTTTTTAATCCATTGGAAATTGCACCCGTACGAAGCCGGGCGAATCGCTAGTTAATAATGAAGGGCAAATTGAATCTACACAAAATACGTAAGACATTGAAATAATTTATTCTGGTAATGATTAATAGTCATTGCCTCAAAAAGCCGACCAAACTATTATTTCTGATTTTTAACAATAAAAGGTAATCATTTAGCCTAGAATAAGCTACTTAGAAGAATTTTCCTAAAAGTGAGACGGCGTACATCTCTGGAGACTTTTTTGTAAAGTTAATAGCTATATTCTATTACTCTCTATACATCTTTGCCATACATAGTATACACTTATCTCAAACTAGCTTTTTTTTCCGACTTATCTTACGAACTTTTTTCTGACTCATCAATTTATTACTGAAAGTTAATAAAATGAAATATTTTAAATGTATGAAGAAATACACATAATAAAGCCTATAATTGTATGTGTGTGGTTTGGATTTTTTCCGGCATCCATGACACAAATTTTCTTGACACAAACTTAGTGTGGGGCTGTGAATGTAATAGAGGACGGAGTTTTATTTAACCCTTTAGAATTAGCTGGAAGGAAACTCTGTAAAGGGTTAAGCTCTTTTTTCTATATCATACATGATTTGTCATGACCAGTTTGTATTAATGTGTTTTTTTGATGTGTGTATAATAACAGATAAAAAAATGGAAAAATTAAAATAGTTCCACGACTCAGTTGGTGCAGTGAGCAGGTCTCTGATCTCAGCGCTGAGTGTATTGGGTTCGATACGGCGGAAGCAAAACTTTAATTCCTGAAGGAAATTTGGTTTTCTGGTTCTGGGTGTCATTGAGTAGGTATATGATGTAAATGTTTCCGGCACTAGCAATACAAGTCTTTGGAATTATTGAAAAGGAGTGAGTGTGAATACGTTTGCGTTTGTTGCGATCAGCTGGAATTATTTACCGACTTCCCAAAAAAGGAGGAGGTACTCAAGTCGAATGCATTTGTGTTACCTCATAACTTCTATCCACGTGAGGCGATTTCGAAAATTTTTAGTTTGAAAGATGTTGCTTTCTTATTAGTCCCATTTAAATTTGATCAAGATCTGATCAGTAGTTCTTGAAATATCGTCAATAATGCCTATTTTATGGACTACTTTGACAATGTTCTCGTGTACCCGAATTTAGTCGTACCCGTTATAGTCAATAATGCGTGTTTAATACATTAAATCTGATCAAGGTTCCGATGATAAAGCGGTGAAGTCGGTTTTTTTAAGCTTTGCTTGCGTTTAATTATTTTATTTTTAGTATTATTAAATGACGAAAGCAAGTCACTCGCCGATGGTAAGCGTCACGCTTGCCTATTACAGTTCATTGCCTCTCAGAGTTTTGAACTTATGTCAAAATCCTGCTTGGCAAAACACCCTGCGTTCATCACTCTGAGATATTATATGTCAAGACAAATGGTAAGCAGAATAAGATTGGAAAGACTAATAATTGAAACGCAAGCAAAGCTTAATTTCGGTTTTGGTTTGACCGATTTCGATAAAATTTATATGGGACCACCTCTGAAGTATACTCTACCAAACAAAAAAAAAACATCAAAATCGATTCATAATAATTGGCGGAGATATCATGTAACATACGTACAAAAAAGAAAATTTATACAGGCGAATTGAGAACCTCCTTTTTTGAAGTCGGTAGAAAAGAAGAAAGATTATAACTTACTTTTACCATCTCTATCCCTTTGAACTTCACAAGGCACAATATCACATGTTATACATAACACCTATGGCCACTGTACCAACTGCACTGACACATTTGCACTGGTTGTTATATCGCAAATGACAAAATTTGCTGATCGGCAGACTTTCAGTTAGCATATGTAAGCAATTTGCTTGTTGTATTATTCATCAACTTAGTTACGTAAATATACACGTTTCAAAATACACTCATAGCTACAATATTTCTTCTTTTCTTTCTGTTCAATTATTAATTTCAAAAGTCTTTATAGTTATTAAGACAAATGAGCACCTTTTAAACTGCCCGCTGGCGTAGTTAGTTGCGCATCTGCCTACTAAGCAGCAGGTATCGAGTTCGAATCCCGGCAGAATCACAAGTTTTCTCCCCAATACAAAGTGTTTCTTGTTCTGAGTGAGAAGTAAATGGTTTATTTTTTATTCAGTATAGGCATGCGTTTGACGATGCAGTTGATGGAGCACGCTTACCTAGAAAATACCTGTCCACTCGCGACTTGAAGATTCCCATGTTTCCGGAAACTATGATACAATTCTTATAACTTAGTGAGGGGTCGTGAGTATGAAAGCGTTTATAAAAATTGAAAGTGTTTAGCGTAAAGATTTTTAAGGATAGGGCTTAATGAAAAAAAAAGTATTCAGAAGTATAATTTCCTTTTTGCATAACTCTATAATATCATCTAATAAGGTCTCACAAGCTCATAGCTATAGCTTTTCCTCCATTATTCGTTATTCTCATTACTGAGGGCCGTGACCTCCACTAGCAAGGACGTTTCCTGAAAATTGAGCGCCATCTTGATTTATCAGCGGAATCTTGATTTTTTTTTGTGTAGACACTGAATTCTTACCTATTTTAGAACTTAAAACATCTAAGTTAAGGAGAGAGAGAGCCCTGTGACCAACGCTCTTTAAAACGTCATAAATACGAATAATGTTAAATATAAATGACAAAACATGTTTAATTAAATAAATAAAAATCCCGGAACTTTAGAAATCATTTACTTGGCTAGTTTTGTTACTCTTGGTATTATACAACCTTATGATAATTAGCTACCATTTATTACATAATTAAACGCAAGCAAAGCTTAAAAAAACCGATTTCACCGCTTTATCTTGGAAACCTTGATCAGATTCAATGTAATAAACACGCTTTATTGATGATAACTCAAAAACTACTGATCAGATCTTGATAAAATTTAAATGGGACAAATGGAAAAGCAAATTTTTATAACAAAAAAAAAAAGTCGAAATCGGTTCAAGTGGATTAAAGTTATGATATTCTAATTTTTTGATGTTTCCGTAACCATATTCTATCAATTTCCTTTAGTTTTCGCTTCAAAACTCTAACAAAACTATTATATACCTATATTATGTATCGTATATTATTTATATATTTTGTATTTATCTTTAATTTATTTATGTATGTAACTATATATGATTTGTTTAATTACATTAATAATTATATGAATGTTTAAAATATTGCATGTATGTATAATGATCATAGCCGCACCACCGATCACTTTTTGTTAAACTTTTTTATCCTCTCCATCCTAAGGTTGCCTGGAAGAGAACGCTGCTAAGCGATAAGGCCGCTGATTGTACAGCTATATTGTTATTTTTTCTATTGTTAATTAATATTTTTCTTGGTGTGCAAAAAAGAGTATTTGTATTATCTTTTAACAAGAGCGACTCAGTGACTCGACTGTGATTGGACCATGACTCCTTTTATTGTCTAGACTTGTCTACTAGTCCTTCCTACCAGTCACAATCAAATACTAGGCTACTTAAGTTAACATGAAAAAAAAAACTTGACACTGGCCAAATGAACATAAATTACAGAGACGACTGGTGTGAAATTCATACACAAACTATAGTATATTCATCGAAATAAAGTCGGTTGTATTCAACATATCTACGGGCCAATTGCCTATATTTCCTAAAACTACACTAAAACTATGTACAGCAATGAACTAAGTTACCTACAAGACATCAAGCTTATAGGTAACTCAAATGTTCAAGCCCACTACCAGCGGGTAGCGTTCCCATCATGCTGGATGAAAATAATATCGTATATTATATATTAGCTGTTATAGATATCCTAATAAAGCACTTTAATGTTAGTTACGTATTGTTGTTGTTTTAATAATACGTAAAAGCTAATTCAACAAAATAACCTACGTACGTCGATGACCCGATTGATTACGAAATTGATTTGCATTTACCTACAAGCAATGGATTTTAATCATTCTGAGCAGAGGTAATTATTTGCTAAAGCTAATGACAACTTAAAACATAATCATTGACATTGAATGTATCAAATTAAGTGTGGTTAACTCCCCAATTTCGAATACCTTTAAACGAGCAATTCTTGTATATAATTATATAATCTGATCTCGGAAACGGCTCCAACTATTTTCATGAAATTTAGTATGAAGGGAGTTTCGAGGCGAAAAATAGATATAGCTAGGATTCATTTTTAGAAAACGTCGTTTTAACAAGCAAAGCTCGGTCATCCAGACATATGCGAGATTCAAAGCGATTGTTTTAACACTATCTTTTTGGGAAAATTTATTTTTTTGGTTTTGTGTTGAGATTTTAAAGCTTTTAGGTCAAGGGATAGAACAAGTTGTTTTAGAACAGACATTTAAATTAACTAATAATTATTATAAAAAAAAACTATTACTGGAAAATAGCACTATGCAAACTTGACAAATTGAATATTCATAAATGTATCCTCTTTCAACTCTCTTTTATACGCTCGTGTACTCCCATGGGGCTTATGTAACCAATATTACTAGTAAAGATTCTCGCATATTGCGGGCATAAAAAAACATAAACATTGTGTGACACTATAGATTCATAGTCATTAACTTTCATGGGTGCCTTTTTGCCATATCAATAAACGACTTTAAAATTTGATTTTGATTCTTAAAACCCTTAAAATACCTACTATTATGAAGGTTAATCGCATTCTCAATCGTTATTATCTGCAAATTGATATCAAGTAAATATATATAAATAGTTAATGACGATGAGTATATTATTATAGCACTACTTAGCTGGTATCCATTAAATCTTTGCGACCGAGGTGCGGCTGCATATAACAAATCAATTAGAACATGCTAACAATACACGCTGGCTATTTCAAGACACGTTCTACCCATTAGTTATTGATACATTTTTCTCCTTTTGAGTGCAATGGGTTAGGATTTAAATCTATTTATATATCAAATATAAATAGATAAATATATAAGAATAACATAGCTCATGATAGAGAAAGATAGCATTTTTTGGAGGAGGCCTGTTACCTAATATATAAATATGTAAAGTTTTTACCTACAGTTTGATTTCAGTTTAATATTATATAGATTTTTATTTGTATGGTAACAGGAAATAAATGACTTTTTTATCTTTATTATATTTAATATTATTTATATATCAGTCTCATATTATTCGTGAAACACCTATACTTAGATGTATCGCCACAATAAATCTCCTGTAAGGTATCTATTGACAAAATATTCCTTATTATGCTTATCACATTGAAAAAATATTTCCACGTATATTTCTTCAGGGAAACTAAAGTGGCAATTTATTCAAAGACAACAAAGATAATATCCAAAGAGAATGAGCTACTGCGGTGGCTCGATGGTTTTTCATAATTGTATTTTTAAACGTACTCGCAGGTACCTAATTTTAATATAACCTTACACAAAAACTCTCTCACAAGAACTCAAGCATTTTAGACACAATCGTTGTTATTACTTACAGAAACTGTATAATATTTAGTTAAGTTATGTGTGTAGGTATGTATTTTATGTATTTGACCGATCGGCGTGACGGCGAACACATATTCAAACCCTACCATAGGTCTGAATTAACAGTTATGGTTACATAGTGACACAAGTCATCGAACTTAGTGTGGGGCTGTGAGTGTGAAAGCATTTATGTTTTACCTACAAGAGAGAAAATATGTCGGAAAGCTTTAAATTGTGACCCGGCAGCCATATTTCAGAGTCATTCAGGTTTAAGTTAACCTTCATTGACAACATTATCACTTATTAGAAAGAAATGGTGAAACGCTAGCTTATCATGGGTAAAAAAAAGTTGTAAGTTGTAATTGAAGTTTAAGGCACAATTGTAATTATTCGTTTCTATGCTCTCATTAAAAGCCAATTGCCTATATTTCCTAAAACTAAACTAAAATTATATACATCTATCAGCAAAGACTCAAGTTACCTACAAGTCATCGAGCTTATAGGTAACTCAAGTGCTCAAGCCACTACACTACCAGTACCACTATCTGTGGGTAGCGTTCCCATCATGCTGGCGACATTGCCTCTGAATTGCAATGCTAATACATTGATTCGTTTCTTTTTTATGTAGGTATAGATAGGTTTTATAGTAGTTTAAATTGCAAATACGTTTAGGTAATTGATTTGTGAATAAATGGGTGGATAAATTAGAAATCTGTATTGTTTTTCTCAAGTAAATAAATTATAATTATATTTTACTAAGAATTACTGACTGTATATTTTAAAACATATATAAAATAAGTCAAAGAAACTGCTGAACGAACTGATGAACGCTCTAAAGCGGTCCAATAAAAACAGAAACATGGTCCGCTCTAAGGCTCTATAGCCGAAGCTTTAGACAAATCACTAATCGACTACGGACATTTGCATCACAAAGGTGTTCCTTTTTGTTCTGTGTGCAGAACGGGAGAACAAGTCCAATGCCGATGGTATATTGTCCTACGAAGAGATAATATGGCCCACGTAGAGTTAACACGCTTTTGTGCCTGTTAATTTTATTCACGGTTGATTGCGATTTTATACTCGTATGTGATAGATTTTTACTGTGTCAGATACTTTATACGTTTTCCAATAAAAACATACAGTTTTTCGGTTTATAGAATTGGACATGCTAGTTAGATCTAAAGGAGTAAATTTAGAAAGGAAATTATCGCTTGATGAGGGGATTGAACCCTATTGCTTTTATCTAAATCATTTATGTAAATTGTATTTATCTTTTGGTGTCAATGGAAGAGTAATTGTATTGTATTGTATTGTATTGTATAAAGTCCACCCAAATCAACAGATTTTTTGTGGTTATAACATTGGTCATGCTAGGAAGAACTAAAGGAATAAATTAGAAAGGAAAAATAATAAAGAAATACGGTTAATAAAATTTTATTTGGAGATGGTTTTCAGAACAACATGTCGTTGTAAAATTGATCACGAAGCAAAATGTCTGGAAATTAAAAAGCAATTTGAAAAAGGTGCTATTAGTTATGGAAGCCGATTGATATGGAAATTTGTAGACATGGGAAAAAAAATAACGGGTTGCACTTCGGGAGTGCCGGCAGAAGTGAAAACTAACAAATTCTTTATTTCATAATAGAAGTCCTAGTCACAAGTCACAGTCAAGGTCAAGTAGTCGGTCATAGTCAAGTCATGCTCTAGTAAAGTGGTAGAAACTTTACTAGAACTTCTATTGGAGTTTTGGAGCGAAGGCGAAAATTATGTTTTACAACTTTGTATGATTTGCCTACACTTATGCAAGTTTACTAAGTATTAACGGTTAATAATCCACCATTATTACAAATTAACACTCGAAGAATCACAGGTTTTGGAAAATTATACAAAATTAACATCGCCATTTTTTTACTTTCGCGGCAAAATCCCGTAATTATGATAATTATATTCCGTACACACATGTGCGTGAATATAATTATCACTGTATTCACAAAATCTATACCTACGTTATGCAATTAACTATCACTGTAGTACAAATTTATCGATTGGGACAAAACAGAGATCCATTATTACTTTTCTCTGTGATTAACAGAATGGAAACATCTCAATTAATTCTATGAAGAGATAAAAATTATTACCTAGTCAAAATCAAAATCAAAATCGTTTATTCACATGGGCCCCAAAGAGGCACTCATGAAAGTTAATGAATCTATTGCCAGTGTAGTAGAAACAATCACGTATGTAATTAACATGTTGCACAATAAATAATATAACTATAGTAAGTTATATTACAATTACTTTTAATGTGATCTAATTTTCTGATCCGTCGTAAGGTTACTTAATCTCTTTATTCGAACACAATGCACTATTATAACCCAAAAAAAAGAAAAAAGAAATTGTTATCAACATCGATCAAACTATCTTTGTGTTATTCTAATTATATATAAAAAAAATGTCTAATGGACTAGTACAATAAAAACGAATTATATTATTTGTATTGCTTTAAATTATATACGATATGTGATCACTTACCTCTTAACTATGTCATCCATTTTTAACAGACTTGTATATACGAGGATGTTCTCAAGTTGTTGTATTATTTGATATTACCTTTTTTTGTTATACTTTACATATCTGAAATATGTATTTCAGGAGATTTTTTGTTTTAAAAGGTTCTAGTTGAGTCATCAATATCTACGCATGATTAAAAAATATATTGATTACAGCCATTTATGTAACTTATACGCCAGTAAGCTGGTCTTGTAGAACCTAGAGAAAACTTCTTACTATAATTAATTAAAAATACAACATGTAAATTACATACATACAGCTCAAGTCAATGTCGTCATGGATGTGCGCAAATATCCACACAAACCATTCATTATCATGATTTGGTCTATTACCATATGGAAACTGTTCGCTTTCCACGGTGCATAAAACGCATGCAGGTCAATAGGAATCCTCCATTTCATACCTAACCTTGACTGTAACTGTTAGTGAACAAGTGATCTTAAATTTTTTATAACAAAGTGGGCGACTCTGAGTGGAAACTTTAAAGGTAACTTATGTTTGAGTTGAGCTTCGAGTAATTGAGTCTAGTTTATGATGTAGGGAGCCGTGTTTGTTTAGGGACCTTTGTGGATTTTAATGGAATCTTAATTGCTATCTGGTATGCTGAGAAGATAGACCTCGGAAATTGGCGAGATTAAAATGTGAGAACAGTGAAATATTTTGTAGACATTATAAGGGTGCTACATGCCATGTAATACCATTATAATGCCTATAAAATATTTAAGCGATTATTAAGATGTTAAAATGCTATGATAAAATAAATTTTGATATGATTGATTTGATTTGATTTGATGGTAATTAATAAAAGACATAAGTTAAAACAAGCGGATTATAGTACCTCATTATCTTTTAAGGTTTATCAAAAAGATAATGAAATCTATATAAGAATTGAAGTTTGTTAGTCTCACAAAAACTCGAGAACGGCTGAACCGATTTGCCTAATTTTAATTGTTTGAAATATTTGTAGAGTTCACAGGAAGGTTTAAAAGGTGAGAAACATGAAAAAATTGCAAGGAGAGGAGTAAAAACCACTATTTTATTTTCCCATGCAAACTGATCGTACCTGTCAATGATTAGACACAAAATTAGTTTCTGAACGCACTATAAATATTTTACTACTGACAAATGAGACATATACTCGTATGTTTGTAGTTAAAGTTGAGACAACTTTTGGCGGTACGAAGTTCGCCGGCTAATCATTGATAAAAATAAACATATCTTGTATGTAAAATACTCAATTAAATATTATCACAGACCTCAGCAGCATATGCATACAATATAAAAATCCGTTACCCGTTTCTTTTAACTAAAGATCAATATTTTTATCGAAACTGTAGTAACGCAATAAAACTTGTATCTGTCTTTACGCTTAATTTCATGTAAGAATTCTGTGTGTAGATTACCATTTGTTGTAGAAATAAACTAGGCTGTTACCTGCGGCTTCACCAGTAAGTGGTTTTAGTAAATTAAAATTTACTTCCCCGCCTTCCCTACTTTAAAACACAGGGAGAATGGCAGAAAATTATATTCTAAAGTTAATTACTATGTAAATTTGTGCATAAAATCAAATTTGACCATGGTTTTGATCAATCCACCGGTTTAGTAGTAGATAATCACAGAAATACTGACGAACAGTGTAATGCGTCATGTACTTAATAATATTAAATACATATTTACTGGAAAAGAAAAAACAAACAGGTACATTTTGTCTACTCTAATAATTAACGCCGCTTCAATTTGTTCAAAGTCAGAAAATGTTAGTAGTACGTACACGCAAGTCGTTTATCTTCATAGATTGCATGAAGATACACACAGATGTTTTAACATCTTTTTTTTACATTCGTTTGAACAATCAGTAATGTATAGAAAATGAGCTTTAATTTTATTTGTCAAATTACTATAGATACTATTAATTACTAATACTATTAATTAATTAAGTTTTGAAGTTCCTTCTGGCGTAGTTATTAGTTGTGTATCTGCCTTTTAAGCAGCGGATGGAAAAACTAATAATCCTTGTGAGGGGATATTTGTGATTTTATTCTGGATATGATTATGTGTGTGATGTGAATGTTTCCAGCAACCAAGAAGTCTTCAAACTTGCTGTTGTTACTTTAAAGTGCCACTTAGATATCAACGTTATGTATCAAATTTAGATTGGCGTTTATTTAAGAGCAAACGAACTCTACATTATTTCCAATCAATTTCAGATCCTACAGATCTTCATCCCTCAAGAAATGGCATTATTGAAGTCGAAATGAATTACGTGACCATGAATAGCTACGCCGTCGCTGTAATATCGCTTCTGACAGCGTCGGTAATCCCACCTTGTCAAGGAGAGAGCGACGCCGACGCCTATTTGAGTCGATTTATTGCGGACTTGTGGCTTGAAGGTGCTGACGTAGTCAGAATTATTTGGAGAGACTGTTCTAAGAAGGTATTTTTACCTATATGTATCTATATATGCGTCATTTTTTTGACAGAGATGAAACTAGCAAGTCGCTGGCCTGATGGTAAGCGTCACGCTTGCTCATTACTAGTTCAGTGCTACCCAGAGATTTGAATCCTGCGAGGCAAGGCACTGCGCTTGTTACCCCGAAATATTTTTTTCCTCTATGATTCTATCATTCTAGTAGGTAAACCACTTTACTAGGGCATGACTTGACTATTTCTTGACCATGGATTTCTTACTAGACTGAATGAGAATGTTGGAATATCAAGGTCCCTTACGCGCCATACATTTTACGTTCACAGCGCCCGAGGCGCGCGCCTCGGACGCTTTGTATATCATATCCTTAATACTATAAATGTATCGGAATAAAAAACTATAGGACTTTACGACTATAGGAGTATAAGAGAAGGACTGTTTTTTTTTTAAACTAATTAAAACCTTGAAAAATATTAATCAATTGAATCTGGCTAATTGCCAGCTTAGTTTACGTATAAAACCAAAATTTAAAAATATTTTAGCATTATTATTTTAATAGGAGTATATTCAGATAGTATAATATCAACTTAAATATGTAATATGTATTCCTATCTCCTTGCTCTGACCGATGAATTTATGGAAAGATGATTTATAATTCAGTTACAGATCGACCAAATCCCTTGCCGTGGCGTATATTATTATAGACATTTGCATGCAAAAGCTTTATCGACTAAAGGGAATAGGGAATAATATGGATAGGAAAATACTTTGTAACGGTATTCATAATAGATCGAAAAAAATATGTAAGTATTATAAAGATTATCGCAAATACATCACACAATGTTATAAATTCGAAACTTTGTGGGTTTATTTTGAAGCTACGACGAGAATGATTTTTATTCTTATTTGTTACCATCGTGAATGCAGGCAAACCAGCAGGGAACAGTTTGTTAATATAGTAGTAATATAATATAATAGTAGTTCAACAATGTATTGAAAATTTGTACCATGTGACTAAGCAAATTTCCAACTTTTAGTAAATGAAAACAACAGTGGTATTTCTTAAGCTATTCAGTACCTATAAAATTAAGGATGAATATAACACATTTATAAATGTCAAAGAGACAAAACTAAAAAAGAAATGTTATTGGTCGTTCTTCTTTTTACTATCAAATTTATAATTGAAGCGATTACTTTCCATTTTCTTTATGAGTGCGGAGGCGTAGCAAGCTGCGTAGGTCGCAGAACACCCACGTAAGCAAATGACAATCAACAGAATCACGTGTACGTATCCAATAATTAGCGACAGGGGCGTAGACGATCGGGGCATTGAAGACGGTTCATCTTTGGGACGGTTTGGCTAAGTACCAGCTTGAGGTGAGGCTCTTGAATTTATTAAGCGAAGAGCCAATAGACTTATCAACAGCAACCAGTTGCCTACTACAAAACTTCAGAGCTTGGGGCATCGTCGCATGGTGGCTAGTCTCTCGTTATTTTATCGGATACATTTCGGAGAGTATGCAAAGGAATCACACATTCTAATTGGGGATGGGGGATCCCGATTCTATTATCAGACATCAAGACAGACTCGTAAGCGACACCGCTATATGGTAGACATTCCACATATGCGGACGAAACGTTTTGCTTCCACATTCTTTATACGAACCGCTAAGGAATGGAACTCCTTACCTGAGTCGGTGTTTCCTGATAAATACAATATGGGAGTATTTTGAGTCCCGAATGAATAGGCATCTTCTAGGCAAACGTGCTCCATCGTCGACCGCATCATCGCTTACCATCAGGTGAGATAGTGGTCAATCGTTTAACTATAATAAATAAAAAAAAACAGCACGCCTACTCCTGTAAGTATTATATTAACTTACTCATTAACCTCTCAATCGTAAACGCTTTTGACAGAGCGGCCGTGGTCGTCATGAATTATGATTTTCAGGGACTGATGTTGCTCGCCTTGCAATGTTTCGCCATCTTTCTCATTTTGTAAGGTGCTGCCTAAGGTATTTTATTATTTCGTATAAAAGTCGTTGCACGGTTCGATGCCCCTTACTTTGCAGATCTCCAAATAAATCACAAATTATATAATTTTGGTAATAATTATTATAGCTCAACTGAGCAGACATGCACTTGTCTTAATACTACTAGAATAGCTAAAAATAGGTTGTATAATAAAGGCCGTCTCCGGTAAGTGTAACATAGGAAACAAAATTCCTCCTACGCACCCTTAATTTCATCATAGCGTAGATTTCAAAAAGAAATGAAAAATTGCTGGAATATTTTTTACTGTCATTCGATATCTCGTTAACCCAAAATTTGAGCTTCTATTTCCAAAGAATAACAATAATAAAATAAGTCCCTTTATTCTAATGCTTTTAGGTTTTAATGAATGTTGAGCTGAAATTTTCTCTATATTATAAGAATCAGAATCACCAATTTTAATTATCTACCACTTTCACTAAACAGGGCTTATTCACTCAAAACTTATCTTTAAATTTTTATTCCAACATATAAAAATGCTAATTGTAACGTGTAAGTACGTGTCATAGTTTTTTTTTTATTACAGACCAAGCAAACGTTCGACCACAATCACACCTGATGGAGAGTGACGATGTAGTCTAAGGTGGAGCACGCTTGCTTAGTAAATACCTATTCACTTTACTTTTGAACACACCCAAATTGTACCTTTTGGGAAACACAGACGACGGCAAAGCGTTCCATTCTTTTGCTGTTCTATAAATGAACGAAGACGCGAAACGTTTCGTCCGAATGAACGAAATGAAACGTGTCATAGTAATGCCCATAGTAGCAACAAACGGCAGCTTAAGGCCGCAGTATATTATGTACTACGGGCTAAGTAGTGTCCGTCCTGCTTATACCGATATTCCGACATAATCCGTTGAATACTCTCTCTGAGAGTCGGTAATCCGATTTACCAACATTGAAAGCTTTTGCTTTAGTCTGCTGACAATTAGACGTATAGACCCTGCTTTATTAATCAGCCTATAATGGATCTTGATGAAACCTTTTGAACGTCTACTTTGAAGTAGATTCTGTGATGAAGAGAAAATAATTGATTGGTTATTAGGAAAAGATCTAAGAGTCTGTTGTTCGAGAGATACCGTATTACATTAATTATTCCAATCAACATCAAATAAATAGTATGTTTAACAAACCAAATATGAAATATTAAAACCCGACTAATTCACAGTACTTACTTTTAATACTTATTAAATACCTACTACCATAAAAATGGTATTTTAGAATCACGCAATTAATAGCCGGTTAGTATCAGTATGGTATTTTAACCGACTTCAAAAAAGAAACAGGTTCTATGTTATTATTATTAGTTCTATGTTATATAATTTGAGAACCTCCTTTTTTGAAGTCGGTTGAAAATAACATAAAATGAGAGGGTATGCAAATATCATTACGATATTGGAGATTATCGGATGTGTGAAGCAATAAAAATATGAAGTAAAATGTTGCATCTTAGGAGAGAGTTTTTCGAAGTAAATAAAATAAACGAGTGCTGCTAGCTCTGCTTTGCGGCTTACTCGCATTGTTCAAGGTTAAATATATCAATGCGGGTTCAATACATTTTTACTTAATTTTTAAGCCTCTACTTCTTTCCTTAAACATGCTTTGGGGAAAGTGGTTTTTGTAAGTGAAATAGAAAACGCAACCCCAATCCTGTTTTCCATTTACTCGCTACCCAAGTAACAAGATTTACATCACTGAGATAGAACTATTCCGATGTAGTTTTCAGCAAAATAAGTGGTATTAAGATATACGCTTTCTGTTAAATTTAGAGCAGTTACCATAACTATGTAGCCATAACTAAAATATGATCGCAAAAATTATACCTCTGTAATAAATTTTTATATTTTTTAATTTTTTTTCTGTTTTAAAACAAACGCAAACAGAATGCATCCATATTTTCAGCCCCACACTAAGTTCAAAAACTTGAATCGTGGGTGCCGGAAACATTAACATCAATAATTAATTATTATATAATAATTAATCACACCCAGAACCTATAAGGAACAAATTGATTATTGTTCTAATAGCATTAGATTTGCTCGGTAGAACTCAAATATTAAAATTAAAAAAGAAAAAAATGACCCCATACTTATGCCGTTATTAATAAGGCATGAATAATTTTGTTGCTCCAGGCAAGGCTTGAGTAGCTCAGGAGTGAGTAATAATAATAAGGCATGACACCCTATGGTCGCGGGCAATCTCCGCCTCAAGCAATAATTGTTCCTTTCTTAATTCAAAAGCACAAATGTCTCTTGGGATTAAAATTCAAACCTTAGACCCAGCAAGGAAACTGGTCGTTCCTATTTTCTTTATATTACTAGTATCATTGGATAGTACCATTGATGGTACTAATAACACTACTTTATATCTCTAGTACCAATATCAAACACTAATGTCAGATTGAGTATTCTTAACCTATGATATAAACATAATGAGAGGTCGCTGCAGTGCGCGCGAAAGTACAGCTCCGTGTTTTTGATTTGCACAAAATTCAAACTTACAGTAATTGACATAAAAAAGTATGGCAATATTCAATTGAATAATACTTTAACGAAATGTATAAACACAAATATTATAAAATATTTCTTGTGTAGTATTTGTATTTATTTCTTATCTGTCAACAATCCTCCTCTCTTCTAAGATTATTGCGGTGCCCCACAGGGTCTATATACTCCTAAAAAACACCTGTATATTACAATTATTAAAGATTGCAATAAATAAATGAATAAACATAAACGCTTTCACACTCACAGCCCCACACTTAGTTCAATGACTTGTGTCGATATAAAATAAACAAGCTTAAATTTAAATTTAAAAGCAAGGGAAACTTGAGCTAACTAGAATTCACCAAAATATCAAGATCATGTCGTTCGATGTCTATAGTGATGATGAGTCAGGAAAACATTTATAAATAATAAATACTAACTTCGCAATCCTAAACAATCTACATATCAAATTTCATCTAGTTCAGCAGCAGCTGTTTGAAGGTACACCAATACATATATAGGTGTGACTATCCCTACATAGTCACTCCCACTAACCATAAATATAATATTGTTTTATCAGACATCGAGACAGACATCGACACATGCATAGTACACATTTCACAAATGCGGACAAAGCGTTTTGCCTCCACATTCATTATGCGAACTGCAATAGAATGGAATTCCTTACCTGAGTCTGTGTTCCCTGATAAATACAATATGGGAATCATTAAGTCGCGAGTGAATAGGCATCTTCTAGACAAACGTGATCCATAGTCGACCGGTTCGTCACTAACCATTAGGTGAGATAGCAATCAAACGTTTGTCTATCTTAAATAAAAAATAAAATCTAATATATTCCTCTGGATCTGTATATGGTTAATAATTATTAATAATCAAACAAACGCATTCACACTCACAGCCCCACACTAAATTTAAAGACATGTATCGTGGATGCCGTCATCGAACTAAGTGTGGGGCTGTGAGTGCGAAAGCTTTAATGCAGTTTATGTTTACGTTTATCCTCGTTTAAAATTAAATCATAATCACACATTCACAGACACATACAAAATGTATACTTAACAATATTGGTGTCTTATAGAAAAAGTAACTAGCTGTTACTTTTTCGATAAGACACCGTTAAAAAATAAAATATAAATATTCTTAAATAAACTTTATAACAATATCACCAATGGCTGACAAATTGGATGTTGTCAACCGAAAATTGTGTAGCCATTCACCTAAGTTTTGATACTTACGAAACGTTTTACTTAAAAACTTTCAATAGACTTCAGAAAAGAAAATGTTTTCTTTGAATTTTATATTAAAATCCTAAACAGACAGGCAGAAACTCTTTTGAATTAAATTTCGAGAATGTTAAAGATATATTATTCAATCGAGATAGAAAACAAACCTACGTCTTAGCTACAAAATCCTTTAGTATTTTTATTACTAATGATTATTATTCATATGATAATAATAATTGGGCTGGGCATGTCATGCGTATGCCAAACAATTTTTATTTATTCTTTCGCACAATATATATGTACAAGGAGGACTTAATGCTAACACAGCATTTTTTCTGCCAGTCAACCGAGAAGGTGCAGAACAATTCGTGGTAGTGCAGTATAAGGGCAATTATCTATGATTTAAAATATACCTACATATATACATAGCATAACATACAAAAAATACACCAAAATATAAATATATAATTAATATTATCATACATAAATATAATATAAGATAAAAGTAACAATACACCTACATAAATAAAAAATTGTACTAGACTAGTAAGTACCAAACAATTTTTAGGCTAGAATTACCACTTATCTTCTGATTTTAAATTTGAAACTATAAATTTCTTATTGATGATTATTATATCGTATTAAGGATTTTTACGATTTTATTCACGATTCACGGTTGTTTTCCTGCATTGTTACGAGACTAGTTTCGGAACAGTAATAGAGTTAAAGCCATTTCATTCTTTTATGCTAAAACCTAACCAAGAGAAAATAAGATCTATAGCCAGCCAGCTGTGTCCCACGGATTCTTGTGCAACTTTTAAGTTATTTATTAGAAGCTTCTAGTTGGTAAAATAGTAGCAATGTTTTCTTTGTATACATACATCGCTATAATTATATTTTACTATATAAGGGAAGTATGGCAAGAAAACTTACTAGGTACATTGAGTTATTGTTTTACAGATTGACATGTTAATCTGTAAAATTCCAGAAAATTGTCGGACCCTGATTCTTATTCTAACCCTTAGCTTATTTAGTTTCAACACTTTCTTCTGATTGCTATATTTTCCATAATAATTGAAATTATGTATTCTATACAATCTTTAACTAATGGTTGTTTAATTCCGTCGTCTCGCAAAGAACGACTTCACTGCTCCCCGCCTCGTGATATGCCAACGCCAGTAGACACTTGACATCTTAGACCTAATAGTGAAGACAAATAAAACATTTTTAAATTTATTTAATAGATCATAAAACATAATTCACACTATCCGTGCCACGAAAAACGTTGGTCTCTATGGTTGATATGAAGTCATAAGGGGATTTTGGTATTTTACAAATAACCCTGTATATATTGTATTTTACAATAACCCGGGTTGATTAATTAAACAACATTTTGTGGTGGCTGTTTTAGCTCATTGACGTAAAGGATGTGATAGACCACAAGGAATACTTTCCCAAATTCGTTAGATGTATGAAAAGGAAGACCCTGAGAGCCATGGACCGGTCTCTGAGTCCGGACATCGTGCCTATAGCAGATGGAGTGAACCTCGTTCGTTTTGAGCTGGTCGACAAATCTGGAAACATCATGCCGGAAAATGAGACAAGGTGATTTTTTGTTTGCTATTTTTAGAACTGATTATGTGAAAACTGTCCTGCTTGCTCAGCAAATAGGTAATTTTTGACATATGAAATAGCTCTGATTTTCGTGCGGAGTTTGGTCCACACTTTTCCTTTAAAACAATTTGGTTCGAATCGTTAACTTATATTATTTTATTTGAGTAAATTGCCTCTTAATTCAGATAGCTACTTGTTAAACATTATTTGGTAAATAACGTGAGTTACACTACAATTATTATAATTGTACCTGACATCATATTATTGCAATGATTCAAACTTGACATAGAGCTGTGTTTTGATGATCTTGCTGAATTGAGCAAGCATGAAAATATGTAGGAACTAATTGCAAATGAGTTACTTGGATCAATAGAGTATAGAACCAACATATATGAAAAAATTCAGTAACACGTTTGAAAAGTTCTAACGCTGGATATTGCCCATCTGACTGACTACTATATTACCTGATAGAAAGCAATGATTCAATCGAAGCTATCGTTTGCTTGCCTAGAATTAAAAATATACATTCTGATATAATAATAAGTTGCAATACAGTCGAGTTTATATCAACCATAATGTTTTTGCTATAACCAGCATGTTTTAAAGTTCGTACTTGTCTCGTCCATGCTACGGCTTCGAAGTGTAATAAAACTCCTTTCCAATTTACGGGAAGATATCAAGTAGCGGTAGCTGTAAAAGTGGAACGTACGTTTATGACGATGGATAAAATTATAAACAGCAATATCAATAACAACTTCGGAAGTTAGTTAATGATCCCAAGACAGAGATCTCAGGATCAGGAGTGAAGGGAAATCTATTCATACGAAGCTTCTGCATTAATATAGAATATGTATGAGATTTATATATGGGTGAAGTATTATTTATTTAATCTTTATTGATATAATAGCCGTGCCCGCAGCTTTGCTCGCGAATGGGCTACGAAGCCGAAACAATTGTTGATTTAGACATGACGACAACGCGTAAGTCACGTTAATTCCCATTTTAATTTAAATGATTAAAAAACTATTTAATTAGAACAACCTAAAAACCTAAAACTTGTGGTATGAATGTACTTATAGTCTATTTATTCAACTGTAAGCATTACAGCACAGACAGGTAAGTGACCGTCGAACAATTCGCCGACGTCGCGAAATTTGGCTGTCGTGTGTGTGTATGTACCTATTGTGAAACGAGTGCTCCAGTTTCACCGAAATAACAAAGTTTTGATGCAATCCATCTCGGCCCAGTGTAATGTATACACTTAAATATCCAGGTAAAGCAAAAAGACGGGATTCCAATCAAGTATTTAAGTAATTATTTAGGATTCTTTTACCTTCTTTAGATACTCCCTTTTTTTATTCTCTTTCTTTATAACTGGTAGACGAGACGAGCAAGTCGCTCGCCTGATGGTAAGCGTTTCGCTTGCCCATTAAAGTTTTAATGTCAACCAGAGATCAAATAATTGTCGCGAGCAATGCTTAAAAAATCCGACTTCACCGCTTTATCTTCGGCACCTTGATTTATTGACGGTAATTCAAACCCAATATGACCAATGGGAAAGCAACAGCTATCGAACAAAAAAAAATTCAGAATCGGTTCACGTGGAAAGAGGTTATGAGGTAACACACATAAAAACATATAAAAAATACAATCTTATGGAGTAGCTCCTCCTTTTTTGTGAAGTCAGCAGAAAAGAAAAAAAAAAGGATGTTCTCAATTTGTTTAAACGTCATAATGTTTTAATTTTAGGACAA
The DNA here is from genome assembly GCA_948107665.1 of Lomographa bimaculata. NCBI lineage: Eukaryota > Metazoa > Arthropoda > Insecta > Lepidoptera > Geometridae > Lomographa > Lomographa bimaculata. The sequence goes on from OX403592.1 coordinate 9,042,472, forward strand.
TCTACTTTGCATTTTATGACTTTCATCAAAATGTTTAAAGTCAGTGTACATTTTATAATTTACATATTAATTATTATTGTCACTTGATCAGCTGATATATCATATGTATTATTGAAAAAATGCTGTCTTCACTTATTCTAACACTATATTTATATTTTATCTATGTTGTATAACTGTTGTATTAATTATTTAAACATAATAGTGTAATTTCCAACAGAGTTCGTAGAATTCGATAATGCAATATTTGTACTGATTTATTCGTTTGTTGATTTGTGATTGTGACCGAGTAGGAGAATCGCATTATGTGTACACAACTTATAGGTGTGCGTCTTAAAAGAAACGTCTATCGTTTAAAGAACTTGGCATCATTTTAAAAGTTATTTAGAGATGAGACAAACAATGACTTTAATTCCATGGAAGATGGGACGGCCTTTAGTGTGGGATGCAACTTGTGTCGATACTTTAGCTCCGTCACATCTTCCTGAATCACAGAATGGGGTTGGCGTCGCGGCAACTTCGGCAGAGCAGCGCAAACGGCGAAAATATGGAAACCTCGGCAGTGGTTACATATTTGAGCCGTTTGGTGTTGAGACACTGGGTCCGTGGGGACCGGGAGCTCATTCTATTTTCAAAATTCTATCAGAGCGCCTGGTTGAGGCGACGCGTGACCAAAATGCTGGCACTTATTTGGCTCAACGTATTAGCATTGCAATTCAGAGAGGCAATGCAGCCAGCATGATGGGAACGCTACCCACTGGTAGTGGGCTTGAGCACTTGAGTTACCTATAGGCTCGATGGCTTGTAGGTAACTTGGCTCTTTGCTGTATATAGTTTTAGTTTAGTTTTAGGAAATATAGGCAATTGGCCCGTAGATTGTAACATTTATTATATTAAACATCTTGTTAACACATTCTGACAAGCATAAATTGTTTAGTCTTACAGTAAGCGTCACACTTCAGTTTCAGGAAAATTAATAGTTTATAGAGAAATAAGAGTTAATTACATTAATTAATTTTGAGTGAATTAGAATAAATTATTCATTTAGTATTTAGAAAATCAAATACATTTTATTTGTATAGCATTGGCCATGCAAGGCAGAACTACAGCCATTCAGCCGATAGATCATTACACAATATCCACGGGTTCAAACCCTCTCAAGCGATACTTTTTTATTTTTATTTTACTACTTTAGATTCCATTATCTCTCGGAGGATCCTATGTTTTATTATTATGGAATCCATAAAATAAATTATGATTTAATTATTTTAAGTATATACTTTCATTTCCACGGTACCATGTTTAGTCGGCTTATATGCTCATATTATTGTGTAAAATATTATCTGTACTATTTTAAGATTACATTTAATCTGTCGATATGTGTGTATGTAAATTTTCTTCATGTATATGTGGTACACTTCATCATTTTAGCGTGCTGGAAACATTTCACACACACAATCGCACCCAGAATCAGAAACACAAATTTCCCTTGGGGAAAAAACTCGGAGTTCCTATCGGGAATCAAACCCGATACCCGCTGCTTAGAAGGCGACTGCACCACTAAGCCAGCTAAGGGCAGATCGGATCTGTTTGTATTTAATCATTCAGAGTTTTTTTAAACAATATCTATAAAATTGATGACATTATATGATGAAGTTCACTACTTTGTATTATATTATTATATTAATTATTGATAATGGCGAAAAAGGAATAAAATATTAGAAAAAATAGAGGAAATTATAAAAGCAACAATAGCAATTAGATTTTCTCTGATACCTACGTTGTTTGACAAAATATTGTGTATTATATGTAGTATTTGACTATAACTACATTTTAATTATTATTATTTGATATTATTTTATTTTTTTCCCAATGTTTGCTTGCTTAGTTGGTTAGAATACATATTGAACCCTCAAGTTGAAATCTGTAATAAGACTTCGTGCTAAAAAAAAATATACATTTGAAGGGTAAAAACCAGTCAGGGTTTTGAGAATTCAATAATGGAATATACTTTTTTACCGACTTCCCAAAAAAAAGAGGAGGTACTCAAGTTGACTGTATTTTTTTTTTGAGTGTGTTACCTCATAATTTGTTACCACGTAAACCGATTTCAATTTTTTTTTAGTTTGAAAGCTGATGCTTTTTGTGTGGTCCCATTGAAATTTGATTATCGTCAATAATGCGTGTGCAATACATTAAATCTGATCAAGGTTCCGAAGATAAAGCGGTGCAGTTGGTTTTTTTTTAGCTTTGCTTGCGTTTAATTATTACTTATTTATTCGTTTTGTTAATGCTTAAGTAACTTTGTAGGAGATTTATTATTCTATACAAATTTCAGGTTTGCATCCAAAAAGAAACGTTTAAAATATGCGCGGGTAGAGCGTCGGATAAAAATACGATACGCCCACGTTTAACGCAGATTTATTATATAGAGTAAAATTTTCCCTTATTTACAAGACGTGACTTATTTTTAAAGCCGAAAAATGTTGTACGCTTTCAATAAAAATTGGAGAGTGAACAGAATCTTTAGATTTTTTAAACTTTAATCTAATTTAACGTTAACTCATCACGAAGAAAAGCATCGTACATGCTCGAAACCTAGGTCGAAAATTTTGTTTAAATAATAATAATATTGATTTATACTTAACAATATATAATTATTGTAAAGGCGTGTGCAAGCATAAAACGGCGTCAACTTAGCGTTGGCTACGGCTCTGCTAATGCCTTACGGGTCCGGGCACGGACCCGTAAGATAAAATCAATAATACTAAAATGTTTACCCACAATTATAAAAACAGTTTTTACCTATAACATAGATTTCTGACTTCCACACTAGGCGGACCTATGTTATGGAGGACAGCCTCTTTTGTTTCACATATATTAAATATAAAGTTGAATGTGACGTGAATGAAAGCCGTTTTTTACTATATTAGAATTTATAGATTTAAATACATTTTGTTTCCTGATAAAAACAATATGAGAGTTTTTAAGTCGCGAGTGAATAGGCATTTTCTAGGCAAACGTTTTCCATCGTCGACCGCAACGTCGTTTTCCATCAGGTTAGATAGTGGTCAAACGTTTCTCTTAAATGAAAAATAATAATAATAGTAACACTGAAAGTTAAGGTACGGCAACTTTATAAAAATAAACAGTATCTGTTACATATTCACTGACTCTCGGTAAAACATAGAAACTACCTCTTCCGCATCTCAAGTTTTACTCATCAGCGCCCACGCAAAAGCAAGCTTTATAATTTAACATCTTAACGAAGCAACTTCCGCCGGAAACTTTTAACAAGACAGTATTTTTTGTGAGAACTTAATAAGATCTTGTTTAAATATTAAATTCAAGACTAGACTTCCAGCAGGAAGCCTAGTCTTGAATTATATTTAATGAGCAAATTATATGTATAAACAGTAAGTTTATTATTTTTAGTTTCTCTGGCAGACTAATCGCCTATATTTGTTAAAACTAAATAAAAAAGATTTAGTAAATGAGCTCACAACAAGCCGATGGATAGAGTCAATTTTTTTTTTTATGCTTGATGCATTTGACTACTATCTCACTTGATTAAATGTGATGACGCGGGCGAAGATATAGCACGTTTGCCTAGTAGATACCTGTTTAATCTTGACTTGAAGCTTAGCTGTATGACAATTATAGCTCTCTTGTCGCATTTAATTAATGGATCATAAAAGTACATACCAGTGAAACATTTTTTTACTGAATCATGCAAATATCAGATCAAATAGGTATACAAAAAAATTAAAATCTGTAAAATATATGTATAACCCATTAAAATAATGCTTACCTTAGCAACACGTTTTTTTATACCTTGTAGATTAGAAACAACTATACCTATTGTAATAGTTCAAAGAATTCGATGTGTAATATTAGAATTGGAACTTCTATCTACTTTCCTAAAGAAACATGATCAGAAAGCAGAAAATCTTTGTAACAGAATATTTTCCATTTTGACAGTACTTGGACCGAAAAAGAACTCGATGAAGGCGAATGGCGAACACTTGCTTTACAAAGGATGGCAAAAGTGCTTCGTACACACGTCATCAAGTTTGACTTTGAAGGCGTAAAGGGAATTGAGAAAGGTATTCGTAGGTTGTTCTTATATAAACGACACCCTATTTTATTGGTTTATTTCAAACATTTGTTCTACACAATATCAGGCTAGAGTTACAGACACTTTCTACAGATATAATGTTTATTTTAATGTGAGAAATGAGATAGTGGTTCCTGACACATCATACACACAATCACACCCGAAACCATAAATAGAAGAGGAAATGCCGGGAATCGAACCCAATAAGGGTTAGATTTTACAATAAAATTTCCTAAAATCGTAACTGAATTACCACTGGAAAAGTTCAAATCTGTAATAAAACGGGCATTAGTTAAGAAAGCTTATTATTATAAGACCACAGACTATATTAATGACAAGGATGCATGGAGGCAAACTGCACAGGCTCTTTGTAGCTACTACCATAATAACACCTAGATTAAGAAAATTATGTATTAGAAATTAAGAATGTTTTTTAAAAAAATGAATGAAAAATATATGCGCCGCCGAGTTTCTTGCCAGGTTCTTCTCGAGATGGCTGTAATTTTGTGAATCTGGCAATAGATTCATTAAGTTTCATGTGGCCCCTCTTCGGGGCCCATGTGAATAAACGATTTTGATTTGATTTGATTTGAATACCCGCTGCATCTACGCCAGTAAGCAGTTTAAATGTATAAGGTTTTGTATGAAATGTTATGTGTGCCTGTATAGATCTTATACTAGTTACTAAGATAATTTATCAAGTATTTAATTCTATTGTGTGATGAGCACGCTAGGGCAATAAATTAGTTTCATGATTGCTTGCAATGTGACGATAGAATCCCAATATAAAATATTTTATACCCAACCTGTTTTTTTTTTCTCCGTTTCATATAATACTTTTATTTTCATGTAATCAGTTGAATATCGAGGTCGACGGCGGCAGCAGATGATGACGATGATGATGTTTGGTATCGTCTCCATTGGTATGGTTCTTATACCAATGGGCTTCCAGTTTCTAGCTGTTCTCGGAGGAAAAGCTCTACTCCTAGCTAAAATGGCACTTATTCTCGCATCGATACAAGGGCTTAAAAAGGTGAGCAAGCACTAAATATTTTACATCAATAAATAATAATAATAAACCTAGATTATGACTCTAACTAAATGGCAATATTTTACACTAATAAATAATAATAATAAACCTAGATTCTAGACTCTAACTATTAGTTGCTTCGCTTTAATAATTTGTTTTTATTACACGGAGAAAAAATCTAGGGACAACTAGACTACTAGAGCTCTCAGAAACATACTGTCTAGTTTGAATTACAGCTACAACGTTCTTTTTACAAAATAAGTCAGTTATTACCAAATAATTTTGTGTCTGTTGATTGAGAGAGATTTGTTGAGAAATACAGATTCCGGGATGGAGTCTACTCTTTTGCGGTAGGCTTCATTGTAATATTATCATGGTATTTTAACCGACTTCAAAAAAAGTAGAAGGTTCTCAATTTGGTTGTATTTATCTAATGTTTGTTTCTTCAGAACGCTGTTATTTATAAACAGATTTAGATTGTTTAGTATGTACTTTTAGATTGGTACATAGAAATTTCATTAAAACTTGCTTTAATATATTATTGGTTATTAAATAAAAATACTGGACAAGATATATCAGCCAAGTACACGAAATGTTTCACTTTTTTTAATAAGTGTTTTTCAAGTTAATTGTTTTTTTAAAGTTTGCTTCTTGGGATTTATCTCATACAACTAACTCAGTATATATTAATAATATATTTACTATTTTCTTAGACAAACCAGCAATAATTCACTGCTAACCATTATGGATTTGAAAATCAGAACATAATTAACCATGATAATACGTGTTCTAATCCACTAACACATTATTACAATATTCTCTTTTAGGTAGACACTAGTAATGATGGGTATCATGACAGGGGGAAGGTATGATTTTCAATAACAAAACCTCTTTTCCACTCCTTGCTACTAAACCGTTGAATTATTTGATAACGCATATTGTTAACAAACACCAATAGGCTTTTTGCACTTGATTAAACCTCAAAGATAACCTGTTAATAGGCGTTCTGTTCCAGATTGCTGCAAGTCCGTTGAGCTACGGTTTCTATCATAACTACCCTCCTTATGACCACTACGAAAGAAGGAGTAGAGAGGACTGGCCTCCACCGTCAGTGATGCCCGCGACTCCTCCTCCAGCGATGTCAATCGACCCTTGGTACAATACAGATATTAAAGTCGATAGAATACACATAGCTAAAGCAATTGCAGATATCAAAGAGAAACAGCAAGTGGATGTAACTACATGGAAACCCGAGTTGCCTAAGGCTGTCAAAGTGAAAGCTGAACCGCGACTGTATCCCATATACGCTCCAGTGGACACTGAAGTTCCAATTTTCACTGCCATTGATTCTCCCACTCCTTTGATAGATCTCACTACAAGACCTGGAGAAGTTCAAGCTGATTACGCTTTAGAACTTCCTTTCAATAATTTTCGTTTTCAAAGTCCCACTACTGTCGTTTCAGCTTGATGTATTCATTGGATTGCTTCGAGCTCTGTTTGACTTAGTTCGTGGTATTTTCTCTTATGTAGCTCAAGTTCTTTACCCAAATAGATATATTTATACCAATAATATTCCTATTTATAGCTTTGTTTAGTTGTAATATTTTGATTAAAGTTGTTTGTTATTATCTACGAGTATATATGTTTCATTTCTATATACAGCTTATACCTACATTTTCATCGCTAAACATTATATCGCTTCTTTATCCGTCAAGTTTATAGTTGAACGTATTCAGATTAGAGAAGCTCTACAAAATGGATGCGATGTAATCTCAAGCAATTTCCGTCTCTTAGGAAATAGCAAATATAAGTTCTACTACAGATACATTTACATATGAGATGTTCTATTGAGATAAATCATATACGAGTATATCGATGAAATGTTCGCACACCTCAGCTGATAGGGGTTAGATTTACTTACAAAATCTTTCTTTATTTTTACCTACTTACTATTTTGTTAGGTACATATTAAAATCATACTTGCTTGCGGATAATTGGACATTTCTAGTGCCAGGATTTTTCAGGCTGTTTAATGGCATCCAAAATGGTTAAACGACTGTTGTCATACGACTAACATCCGCGACCGACGGCTTAACGTCTCCTCCGTAGCAAGCATAATACTAAAACTGAAAATGGCTAATTTTGTGTATGTGAGTAACTGAGTAACGCTTGATTTTTTTTTTATGCATAATAGGCAAGTATTTGACCACTATCTCACCTGATGGAAAGTGACGATGCGGCCGAAGATGAAACATGCTTGCCTAGAAGATACCTATTCACTCTTGACTTGAAGACTCCCAGATTATACCCCTCGGGGAACAATGACGCAGGCAATGAATTCCACTCCTTCGCTGTACGGATGATATATGTAGAAGCAAAACGATATACGCGAATTTGCCCGCTTGAAACTAGGTTTTTAATGCATTACAGACAAGCATTTGACCACTATGTCACTTTAAGCCGTATCTAATATAGCTTTGCTTTTTAGTTAAGTTTTACCTATACCTTGGGTAGAATATATTCTTTTCTATGCTTTATTTATACTCTTAGACTGACAGAAATTTATTTCAGACGTATTTTACAAACTATTAAATCAAGACAGTCTGCATAAATGAACGGCTCTAAGATAATACGTAGCACTTGATGATCAGTAAATTCTAACAACAGGTTATTAACCCTTATCCGAAGCAGTAAAAAAATTGGCACATAAATATAACAGACTCAGTAATGTGTCTGAGAAAGGATCCCAGAGTTTTATTATTATAACTTATAATGGATAATGGATATTTGCTCTCACCATTAAAGCTAAGTCGTAAATCGCAAATAGTTACGAGTATATAGGTTCTAAGTCATATTTTATATATTATGTTCAAGGCTTTCACAACATACTCGTATGTATGTATTTTCATTAAAAACTTACAAATTATAATGCAGAAGCAAACTAATAATTATAGTTGCCATATAAAGCACTTGAATATCAGTAACAGCAACGAGACGTGTTCTCAGTGCACTGATAAGTTTAATTAACCCGGCAAGCGTAAGGTTGGGTGTTATACGCCCGAGGTATTTAATGTTTGACGATATTTTAAATTCAGTAAGTTGTGCGTTTGAGTGGCTGCGTGTAAGGATTTAAGAATTATTGAATGAAACTGAACTGTCGGTTCAAAGGAATCACCTAGCGCTCGTAGCATTTCTAATAAAAAGGTTGATATTGAAAAGCTCATAGGAAAAATTCGCAACACAAATGTAAAGTTTATTAAAAATCGACTGAAAGTATGTTTCATTGCAAGATTTTAAATACTTTTATGAATTGCATATAGGTATAATTAGTGGAGTTTTCAATAAAAGACATTTTATTTTCAATGACATACCATTATTTGGTAGACCATTGGCATTACGATCTAGCTTTAAGACTAATAAGTAATTTAATTTTGACTTCAGTGTTTGCCCACCAAAATATGCATTGAAAAAATAGCAATACAGAAGCTTCTTAAATTTTCATGGTAACAGATTTATTTTAGGAAGCGACTTTCATGCCAAATTTACCATCTGGGGATCCAGACTTACCTCAACTAAATAAAAAACTATGTTAAATGAAAATCTAATGGATTTGCTTTAAAACAAAAAAAATATTTTGGGTTCAAAATATCCAATTTTATCTGCTCACTAACAACACATCTGCACTTTACGCGCGCCGGGTTAATATGCTACACAAAATATATTTCAAGTCAGAGCCGCAGCTCGAATATCCTTTATTATATCATGAGTTTCATTAGTTTGTAAGTTGGATGTGTAAATTATATAAAATAAATATAACATTAATTATCAGTTTACCAAAAATATAGAGCAGAACGACACAGATGAACTTACGGAACGTGGGGGTGAAGCTCAAATACTAGATGCTACTTCTAAGTAGTTTATTCCGATATTGTCAGTAAGAGTTTAGGTTACCAACCTTCATTCATTGAAATTGGATATTAGTGGAAGTAGAGATATTTTTTTGCCCTTTGTGAGCTTCAACGCCTTGTTATGTGCTAAGTATATATTATATATATTTTTAATACATCGATGGGCGCAACCTACTTGTTAGTGTACGTTCACGCTATAGAGACCTACCTATTTTAACATCTTTAAAATATTTTATTTTATTAAATTGTATACTTTTTTCACTTTCTGTAAATTTTATTTTGGTCTTATATCTGAAGCCAAATTTTTTTTATTATAGCCTAATGAAACGGCACTAACGAGCGACTTTCGCCCCAATTTAAAATAAATTAGTCCCAAAAGACTCTTGTTAGCGACGTTTGAAAATTGATTTCTACAGGGAATTTTAAAAAAAATATTGTAGCTCCTAGAAAATTATCCATTTCACAAGAAAGTTGGAGTATTATGAGTCTACTTTGTTCCAAGAAATAAGGAGTCCAAAATTTTAGTTGATTCTTGGAAACTCACTAAAACATCCAAAATTATTTGTGACGCAATCCATTTTATCAGTTTCCTAATGTATAAAATATATAATGATATATATATATATATATAAAAACTAGGTGGTAAAATGTGCTATAAATTGATATACGATACGATAGCTACATTATCCATTGACCATTCACATTTTCCGGGAATCGAACCCAGGAACTGGGGCGTAGAGAGCCAGTACAAGTACTGGCAGTAGTTTGCAAACATTGCTCTTTTTCGAATTGAAGGATAATATTCACAGTAAAAATATTCAGGGCGTCAATATATTCAACATATAATATCTCAGGGTGATGAGCGCAGTGTTTTGCCAATGTAAGTTAAATTAAAAACTTTGCTTACACTGAACTGATCACAAAAGTTAATCAAACAGATTTTAATTCCAAAACGTGTAAATAACATGAAAACCTGCTAAATAGAAAATAAAATACGCTTTCACACTCACAGCCCCACGATTAAGTTCGATGACTTGTGTCATGGGTGCCGGAAACATTTACATCAACACACACAAAAACAATCAGAAATACAAATTTTCCTTGGGGAGAAAACTTGTGTTTCATCCGAGAATCGAACCTGATACCCCTGCTTAGAAGGCGAACGCCATCTAACTTAGCCAACGAGCAGTTCAAGAGATATATATAATAATGATTGTTATGTTGTTGTTATGGTGCTAAAAAACCTAAGTACTCATTCTATATAAAGTGTGATATGATATTTAACAGGCTATGGACCATGTTCACCAAAGATATCCAGTTTAAAATTAATAGCGCAATATAACTATCAGACTCAATCGATAGAAAATCATTGCGTTACGTTTCAAACAAGATTTATTTTTGGATCATATAAAATTACGATATTCTTGAATAAATCGAATAATAATGCTTAAAAGTGAGTACCAGCTTGAAACTCTTGAGTCCATCGACCGATGACCGAAAAGACTCATTGTCGATGATAAGCTTATTGAATACTAGCTGACCCGCCCGGCGTTGCCCGGGTAAACAAAAGCTTACATATAAACGCTTTCACACTCACAGCCCCACTGTAAAAGTACTATAAGTTGAGTCGTGGGGCCGTAAACAATTAACACCACACACATAACATTCACGTCATACCCAGAACCAGAAACATAAACTGCCCGTGGGGAAAAAACTTTTGTTATTGTGTTCCCACCGAGATTCGAACCCGCTGCTTTAAAGACGAACGCGCACTCATCTACGCCAGTGGGTAGTTCAAAGTTCAAAGATTCCCCACCCTGCGTCGCCCGGTTAAAAAATCTACACATAAACACTTCCACATTCACAGCCCCACACTAAGTTCAGTGACTTGTAGCGTGGGGCCGTAAACATCCAAGATTCACAACATATTAAAAACCAGGAACACAAATTTCCCGTAGGGAGAAAACTTCTGTTACCACCGCGAATCGATCCCGCTGCTTTGAAGGCAAACGCGTACCCATTTACGCGAGTAGATAGTTCAAAAGATGACCCGCCCGGCGTCGCCCGGTTAAAAAATATACAAATAAACACACTTCCACATTCACAGCCCCACACTAAGTTCAATGACTTGTATCGGGAGGCCGTAAACATCCAAGATTCACAAAGTATTCACAACATACTTGAATGCGCCTTGCACTGGGACCCTAGAGTAGATTAGATAAAAGACTAAAAACTTCTGGTAATAAGATCACAAACACGCAACCGAAGGCAATTGGGGGGAAAAATAATAAGGGGTAGATGGAGAGGAAAAAGGACTTACTGGAACGCCGCTATGCCGAATTCTCCTGGAGGATCCTCCTGAGAACAGCTTCCTCTGGCCATACGTAACGACCACGTAATGTCCTTGTATCTATTCGAAATCAGATCAAAGTCACACGCACAATATTGCAACCGGCACTTGCAAAATCACCAGCACTATGGAGTATTACTGATCGTGTGGAGTCACCGTGCATCGACAGGGCGATGCTTACCGCGTAAACACTTGCAATAAGGTCCACGGGGGATGAATTTAGGACACCACAAGGGATTTGTGATGGTTTCGATGGAAATTGGGGTGCACCGGGCGGCAGCACCTCTTCGTGATAATGGTTACGGGCGACTGCCTGCGCTGGGGTCGCAGGCAAGGTTATTAGATGCGCGTACGCAAGGAAAAAACAGGTTTCTCAACTACGGAAATGAAAAGGATGGGGTTGGACATTAAGGTTCGCGCGTGCGCATTTTAAGTTAAATGAAACACAATAATTAGCGTTAACATTCCCCCCGGCTTTGAAGGGAAGAAGTCCTTCAATATTACAAGGCACATACATTCATCTGGTTCCTTTGACATACGCGTAAGAATGCAATGAGCAGTTATGTATTATGAATCTATTGTAGATATTTAAACATAAACTTAAATATAGATAAACTATTATGAGCGTAGCTAGTTTTTAATAATACTTAATAATTATTTTACCTAAGCTAGAAAAGTGGACTGTATTAAGTATTTACTGATTTGGCAATGGATAAACCTTTACCACTGGCCTACGATAAAGACCAGTTTTCGTACGGACATCAACGACCCGGGTAACTCCGTCTGAACCTGGAAACGTACGTTCGATCACTCCAAGAGGCCAATTAAGCGGAGCACTGTTGTCTGATTCAAGCAAAACAACTGTTCCTTTTTGGATAGATGTATTGGACTTCGTCCACTTGTTACGCACTTGAAGAGTGTGGAGATATTCGACTTTCCATCTTTTCCAGAAGGACTGGACAATATGATCGACTGCACGTTTACGACGAACAAGATTAACATTCTCATTAGATAAATCTTCCGCAGGAAGAGATTTAAGAGGAGTCATTACCAAGAAATGGGCAGGCGTCAATGCCAAAGGCTCAGCTGGATCACTACTCAGCACTGAGAGGGGTCGTGAATTTAATAAGGCTTCTATTTGAGCAAGCACTGTGGTCATCTCCTCATAGGTGAGAAGCTGCGTTCCTACAACTTTGGCTAAATGAGTTTTCACGCATCGAACGTTACTTTCCCATATTCCTCCAAAATGTGGAGCAGCGGCAGGATTAAAACGAAATTCAATACGGTTTTCGCGAAGTTCATTGGCAAATTTATCGCGGTATTCTTCAGAATCAAGAACTTGGTACACGCTATCGAGATGAGACTTCGCTCCAATGAAACAAGTTCCTCGGTCTGAATACAAGACGCTCACAGGCCCACGGCGGGCCAAAAAGCGTTTAAGCGCATTAATGTAAGTTAATGAACTCAAATTTGACGATAATTCTAAATGTAGGGCCTTAGTCACTAAGCATATAAATAAGCAAATATAAGCTTTGATGCTCCGCACACCACGACCGCGATGTAAAGTAATAGCTATAGGGCCAGCATAGTCGACTCCGGTGTGGCAGAAAGCTTTAGCTTCAGTAACTCGGCACGCAGGGAGGCTTGCCATTAAAGGAAATTGATTGACAGGTCGCGTCTTAAAACAAACGTTACACTTTCGGACTCTACTGCGTACAACATTCCGTGCCGACATAATCCAATATTTTTGTCGCAAGAGTGACATTAAAAGTTGCGGACCCGTGTGTAAATTTTTGCGATGGAAATGATCTATAATCAGATCAACAATATGATCACGACGCGGTAGGAGAATGGGATGCTGACTGTCGTATTCAATCGGGGCATTGGTCAGACGACCTCCAACGCGTAATAAACCGTCATTATCAAGAAAGGCATTTAATTTGAGAAAAGCAGGGGGTAAAACTTTATCGGTTTTTATTTTGGCAATTTCATCGGCAAAATAAATGCTTTGAAGATTCCTAATTATCAAAAGCTCCGCATAATCCAGATGCGAAACATTAAATTTTGTCGGTAATTTTTTGACAAACCGAAGGATATAGATTACTATTCGGAGTAATCGATTCCAAGACGAAACTCGATTGGCAAGTTCGTATAAAATCGGGGGTGGCGAAGGTGGAGACACATTGATTGTCGCCATCACCTTCGTCCTAGCTTCAGGAATTTCACCTGCAGTGCTATTGGCATAATCCAGCGGCCATTCGGACTGAGGCTGGTAAGCAAATTTCGGTCCGTCAAACCACAAAGGATGCACTAGAAGTTGTGCTGGAGTGAGTCCTCGGCTGAGACAATCAGCTGGATTGTCTTTGCCAGCAATATGAAAAAAGCGATCGGGAGCCAGCTTTCCTTGTATTTGTGCAACCCGGTTGGCAACAAATGTCTGCCAGCGGCTCGGAGTTGCTCGGATCCAAGCTAAAGCCACCGTGCTATCAGTGAACGCGTATACTGACTGCACCGGTAAAGAGTAAGTATCGATTACCGTTCGCAGCAGCTTAGCTAATATCAAAGTCGCACAGAGCTCTAAGCGAGCTAGTGTGACGACAGTTTTGGAAGGTGCGACCCGAGATTTAGCGCAGACTAGGTTCATGTCAGTACGGTTGGTATCCGGGAAGTACACGTGGATGTAAACTACTCCACCATACGCCTTTTCTGAACTGTCTGCGCAGCCAATAACGGAAATCACGCACTCGTCGGTCACTCCAATGTGGCGGGGCAATTTGATATTTCGCAATAAAGGCAGTTCGGACTCAATTTTACTCCAGATTTCTACAACGTTGTCGGGGGGAGTATCGTCCCATTGGATCCCTTGATCCCAAAGGGATTTTACAATCAATTTAGCCATAAGCGTAACCGGCGCAATGAACCCTAACAAGTCCCATAATCGTGCGATAACGGAAAGGATGTTGCGCTTCGTACACTGGCGTGACTGTACGTTGACACTGAATGTGAAAACATCTTCGGCCGGCAACCAATGCAAACCGAGTATTTTTAATTCGTCAACTGGACTGAACTCAACGGTCTCAGAGACACGGTGGTCAGCTGGTATACTAGCCATTACTTCGGGCGAGTTACTCGAAAACTTAACAAGCTCGAAACCTCCAGCAGCGAACATTTTGATCAGCTGATCGGATAATTCGATACCAGCCTTAGCTGATGAGCAACTAGTGGCCAGATCGTCCATGTAAATATCCTTTTCAGCGACACGGGCAGCTACCGGGAAACGGGGACTTTCGTCTCTAGCCAATTGACGGATTGTTCTCACGGCCAAAAATGGACTACAACATAACCCGAAGGGGACACGGGTCATTTCAAATACTTGGAAAGGATCATTCGAATCAAATCGATATAATATTCTTTGATATCGCCAATCATTTTTATTCATTGAAATTTGCAAATACATTTGGCGGATATCGGCACTTAATGCTATAGGCAGGAACCTAAAACGCAATAAAATTTGGAATAAATCATTTTGTAGATTTTGCCCGGTATGAAGGATGTCATTTAGTGACATATTATTAGTAGTTTTATTACTCGCATCTAATACTACTCGTAATTTGGTGGATGCTTTATCAGTACGCAATACGCCTCTGTGTGGAATAGTATACGTCGTCGTGTCAGAATTCGCAGTGGTAACGTCTATCGGTCGCAAATAATCTTTCTCGAGATATTCTTTGAAAACATTGTCGTATTCTTTTTTCACGGTAGGTTCAGCCAACAATTTACGCTCTAATGATAAAAACCTACGTTCTGCGGAATATCTCGAATCGCCTAGACAAGACGGGTCAGTTTTGAACGGCAAAGCAACGATAAATCTACCGTGATCGTCGCGACGAACATTATTTACGTAATGCGTTTCACACTCTTTTTCGTCGGGTGACAAAGAGTTTTCAATTGAGGGTACTTCTTCTAACTCAAAAAACCTGTCAATACTGTTTTGTTGCTCAAAATTCACAGCACAGTAAGTACGGACCACGTTACAAGCCTGACCAACAATCGGTGCTTGGCCTACAACCACGTAACCAAAAGAAGTTTCTAAAGCGACCGGTTCGCCAGGACCACGTGACACCGTGTTCGGCTTTAGAATACGCGCGAATAAATCGCATCCTATAATCAAGTCAATTTGACCAGGATAATTGTACCGGAAGTCGGATAAAGGAAGTGCTTTTAAATAATCTAGCCGGGCTGTATCAATCACGGAAACTGGCAACGCGTCAGTAATATGGCTTACGACTAACGGCTGAACAGAAAATTGGATTTCATCATTAAATCGCGACCTAAGCGTTAAACAAGTGATACCCGTTATAGGGTTTTTTACATCACCGACTCCTGATACAAACTTATTTCCGCACGCTGAAATGGGTAGGCCCAGACGCTGGCAGCAATCAGCGGAAATAATTTCTCGTTGAGACGCACTGTCTACTAAGCAACGAATTAAATGTGCATTTCCTGCGGCGTCAATTACGTGACATTGCGCGGTACCGAGTAATATCGAAGAAGAGGATTCTACTCCATCGGCGGAAATCGCCGCATCACATTTTGCACCAAGGGTGCAGAGGGAGATGGAGCCAGTAGGAGACTGCTCCGTTGATTGGTTTGAGGCTATATTTTTATTAAAATTATTGCCGGGAACTACGATTTCCTGATTTAATGCAGAAACGTTGTTATTATGTAACGGCGGAGAGCTATTTTTATCCCTATTTAGTGAGAGAAAGTGGCTCGTATTGTTATTATTATTTCGGGAGGAGGTATTACTGTCGAAATGCAATAATGTATGGTGACTACGCGAACACTTGTTGCATCGGCCGGTCGATTTGCAACCAGACAAAGAATGTTTTTCGCTAAAACAATTTATGCACAGCTGTTTACGTTTAAGGAGCGTAAATCTTTCTTGAGGTGACATTTCCGAAAACGACGCGCAATTGATCAATTTAGTGTGATCGGATTTTCCGCACAAAACGCATTTGTCTCGAACATTTTCATTTAAATTAACGAAAGATTTTACGTTAGCGCGTGGCGCGGTAGCACGGCTCAGCGCGGTGGCACGGCTCGTCACCGAGCTGGCGTTCGTCACTAAATTCTTTCGAGAATAACTACCAACGGGCGAGGCTGTTGGTGCAACAAAGTTATCTGCACGTTGTAATACGTGCGCATGGTTCCGCATAAAATGTATGAACTCAGAACATTTAGGTATATTTTGAGGTTCATCACCGAATGACATTTCGAAAGCCTTTACTGTCTCAAAATTGAGTTTTTTACAACCTATGTGTATGAATATAAGGTCTTCTAGGCTGCCGACATTTAGTTGCCGTAAGGCGGATATAATAGACGAGAATTGATCTATGAAGTCTTCTAGATTAGAGGTAGATTGGGAATCAACGCGAGATAAATTAAGAAGTTTGTCTAAATAGGAAGACGCTAGCAACCTCTTATCATTGTACTTGCTTAAAAGAGCATTCCAAATGACATTATAATTTTCGGCTGATGGTAATATGCCTTGGCATATAGCCCGCGCATTTCCGGTCAATTTACTTACGAGGTACTGAATTCGTTCACCGTCAGACAGTTCTGGATTTTCGTGAATGATCGTACGAAAATTCTCATAGAAAATAGGCCAGCTTTCAAAGTCCCCATTAAAACTTATCAATTCTAACTTAGGTACTTTGACATTATAATTACGCCTTTTCACATCGCCATCACGATCCGACGGCACCACCTTTCTCGAGGATAATTCACTAATTTTATATTTAATTTGCGTATATATTTGTTCAAACGACAATAAAGCTTTATAAGAAGGTGCTGACGTCAGTTCTGTGTTAGATGCCTCATAATCGCATCGTTGTTCTAAAGTTTCGACATATTTGGCATGTATACCATCTACAGTATAACTAGATGCGAGAAAGCTCTCGACATTCGAAGGGACATTAAAGTCGAGTGACTTCATATTATCATAAATATTTTGCACATGTTGGAAATACATAGACAATTTACTCTGTATTCTAGCTAAATGCCTATCAGCTCGCTCTTGTGAATGAGCCATTTTTATTCCAATAACTTATTTAATTAAGTCTAGAAAATAATGATGAGGTAGGTAGGTGAGTGAAACAAACGTATATAACAATTTCCGCAACCTAATAACTCATACAAACAGCCTAGGTGTTTTTACAGAAATTGTTAATTGCCTAATAACTTATTCAAAGATATTTACGTAACTATCACGAACCCAATAACTTATTAAAGCCTAGGTATTTACGTGATAATCACGTACTAAATAACTTGTTAAAAGTCTAGGTATACGTTTAATTATGTACCTAAAATGTATTTGAAGTGTAACTCTTATCTAGGTAACCTAGGTTTATCTAGGTACAACCTAATCTACTGCTAAGTATCCGGCTCGAAGGACCAAACTAATGAATGCGCCTTGCACTGGGACCCTAGAGTAGATTAGATAAAAGACTAAAAACTTCTGGTAATAAGATCACAAACACGCAACCGAAGGCAATTGGGGGGAAAAATAATAAGGGGTAGATGGAGAGGAAAAAGGACTTACTGGAACGCCGCTATGCCGAATTCTCCTGGAGGATCCTCCTGAGAACAGCTTCCTCTGGCCATACGTAACGACCACGTAATGTCCTTGTATCTATTCGAAATCAGATCAAAGTCACACGCACAATATTGCAACCGGCACTTGCAAAATCACCAGCACTATGGAGTATTACTGATCGTGTGGAGTCACCGTGCATCGACAGGGCGATGCTTACCGCGTAAACACTTGCAATAAGGTCCACGGGGGATGAATTTAGGACACCACAAGGGATTTGTGATGGTTTCGATGGAAATTGGGGTGCACCGGGCGGCAGCACCTCTTCGTGATAATGGTTACGGGCGACTGCCTGCGCTGGGGTCGCAGGCAAGGTTATTAGATGCGCGTACGCAAGGAAAAAACAGGTTTCTCAACTACGGAAATGAAAAGGATGGGGTTGGACATTAAGGTTCGCGCGTGCGCATTTTAAGTTAAATGAAACACAATAATTAGCGTTAACATACTCAAAACCAGGAACACAAATTTCTCGTGGAGAGAAATTTTCTAGGTAAATTACCACCGGTAATCGAACCCGCTGCTTTGAAGGCGAACGCGCACCCATCTACGCCAGCGAGCAATTCAAAGTTCAGGAACGACCCGCCCGGCGTCGGCCGGGTAGTAAATATTAAAGAACATACCCATAAACGCTTTCACATTTACAACCCCACACTAAATTCAATGACTTGTATCAAGGGGCTGTAAACATCCAAGATTCACTCAACATTCACAACATACTTAAAACCAGAAACACAAATTCCCGTGGGAAAACACCTGTGTTCCCACCGGGCATCAAACCCGGTGCTTTAAAGGCAAACGCCCACCTAACTACGCTAGCGGGCAGTTCAAAGTTCAATGATAAGACTAAACAAAAAAAACAGTCGAATTTATATCCCCCTTCTTATGTTAGTCGGTTCAAAACATAGACGTATGCCGGATTACGCAGTAACTGTTCCATTCTGTGATCCACCGTTTTCACCCTCAAATAAACTTAACGATTTCTCCTAGACTATAGGTCCAAATTATATGCAGTAAAGAGCAAATTAAATCTACGTGAACTACGTAAGTCGATGAAATAGGTTTTTTTGATAAGGATTAATATTAAATACTTAAAAAAAGCCAACGAAATAGAAGCCGCTATTTTTTAATGAGCAGGAATTCGTAGTACGTTTCTGTACATTTCTGACCCGTCCCGTTCACGGGCGGGCTCCCGTGAAACTAATTTCACGATTTCTCATAGACTATTTATCCAAATCATATGCACTAAAAAGCAAAATGTATCTACATGAACTACGTAAGACGATGAAATAGTTTATTTTGATAAGGATTAATACTGAATGTCTCAAAAAGCCAACTAAACATAGGCCGCTTTTTTTTCAGATTTTTAACAAAGAAAAGTATTTTTTCTGAGCTATACATACATGTTAGATATATGCTGTCGCGGACTTTTTTGTAAAACTCATAAAGGCCTACATTTTTGCCATACATTGTATTCAACTATGTCTTACCGTTTAGTCAGCGTACGCCGATAAAGCGGAAAGTTAGCAAATTTTTCTCCGACTTGTCTTAAGAATATTATTATTTCGAACTGATAACTAACTTCTATCCCGACAAAACATAGCCTATGACACTCAGTGATAGTGTAGCTATCTATTGGTGAAAGAATTTTCAGAATCGGATCAGTAGTTTCAGAGATTACCTTTTACATACAAACAAACAAACAAACAAACAAACTTTACCTCTTTATAATATTAGTATAGATAATTGCGGAGTCTCGGTCACCGAAGTAATGTCGCAAGCCTATCGGTATTCTATCATTTACATTTTGGTGAATGTGCGCAGGAATTACATGAGTTAATTCCCCCATGCCCGTTTTACCATCTCACAACAAGTCAAACTGACAAACGTCATCCATTAATGGTTGACATACGTCCTGTTCGGTCGAAGCGTTTCGCTTCTATGTTTATCATCCGTACAGCGAAGGAGTGGAACTCATTGCCCGCGTCTTTGATCCCCGAACGGTATAATCTGGGAATCTTCTAGTCAAGAGTGAATACGTATCTTCATGCATGCTACATTTTCGACCACATCATCGCTGAGATAATGGTCAAATGCTTTCTTATGAAACATAAATAAAAAAAATTACCTCGACGTTTCGGCCAAGTTGCAATGACCATGATACAAAGGCTTGTCGTTGCTTTGGAAAATACAGAAACATTTTTTTTTATCCGATTAAGTATGCAATTAAAAACCTAATAAAGTGTTTTATTCGCTAAAATTAAATCGTTATTTAGCACCACTTATATCTTATAATGTAAGTGAAAACGTGGGGCTCTACATTTTTACGTACATAATATACTAAATAATAAATCTGTTTTTTTCAATTCAAAATGAGTATAAATACTCATTTATATTTTTAATCGGTAAATAAATGTTAAGACTGACTAATACTCAACAAATGAATACAAGTATCGTGTATAATTACACAAAATCTGCTGAAGATTACAATAATGTAGGGCAGCGGAATAATTGCCAAGGCAAGTTTGCCTACGTCAAGATTGTTTCTCTTGATAATAAGACGCGTGTCTAATGTAGATTATCAATCGTTGAACAACACATATAAGGCAGATTTTATTTTGAAATAAGGTTATGTATAAAAAAATAACTGCCAGTTGGTTTTGGGTCTACGAAGCAACAGGTATTGGGATCAATTTTTTAAATAGGTGATATAATTTTTGAAATTTGGTTGCATGTTACACGATATATCCGCCAATTAATCGATTTCATTGTTTTTTTGTTTGGTAGAGTAAAAAGGTGGTCCCATATACATTTTATCGAAATCGGTCAAGTCAAAACTGAAATATAAGCAATGAAGTAGGTTTTTTGAAGCTTTGCTTGCGTTTCAATTATTGCGGTTAACGATGCTTTGCCTTTATAAATAGGTACCTACTAGGTATATTACTAATGTCTTAAAAAAGGACTTTAAACTTATGAAAACATGACAACTACCGTTTAAAAAGAACACTGATTCGCAATAAGCATTAACACGTTGCTTGCCAACTACGAATATACTCGTAGAAAAGAATCTGGCACCCAGCTACGAGTACTGTAGATTTTCAAATTAGGTTTCAAAGTAATTTAAAACTGTTAGCAGTGACATAAGAGTATGAATGGATTTGTTAGCGTTGGTAATTGAATGGCAATCAAAAAACATTTTCAATTTGAACTGCTCGTTGGCTAAGTTGGGATCGAATTCGATTCCCGGCGATAACACTAGTTTTCTCCCCAAGGAAAATGTGTGTTTCTGGGTCTGGTTGTGATTGTGTGTGTGATCTGAATGATTCCAGCACCCACGATTCAAGTCATCGAATTTAGTGTGGGGCAGTGAGTGTGAAAGCGTTTATGTTTATTTATGTTTTATTTGTTGCGAAACTTTTCATGTAGGTATATACATATTTACATATACATATAGTTAGATGTCATATTATATATTTTTATATAGGTAGTTAGCTGACACTTTGATCAGAAATTGTGCAATTAAAAGCAATTCCCTACACAGAGAGTTTGATTATCGAAGCTAATGGGGCAGAAATAATTAGCTTCTTTGTGTTTCTTATTTTTCGAATGCATACTATACATGGTTTGATGTATCTTTTCTTTTTTTATTATTTATATAAGTAAATCATAGGTTTTGTAAAAATAGGCAACACGAACATTTAGTGTGAGGCTGTGAATGTGTTTGTTTGATTAATGTTTAAATCCAAATGTCTTTGCTCTCCGGAACCACTTGCAATAATTAATTTACCTATTAAACCTACGCTTATAAATGACAATGAGAAAAATATATCGTTGCTGTACTAACATTATATTGCAAATGACAACTATAATTATTTAATTAATCACAAAATTATTTGGTAATAACTAGCATATTTTGTAAAAAGAAAGTAGCAACTGCAATTTTAAGTAGAAAATATGTTTCTGAGAACTTTAGTCGTATAGTTGTATTTTGTTTTTTCTTCGTATATGTCGGGTTTAACTGCTATGTCTTTGATTATTATATATTCATTGGCGTTGTAACCTTACCCAATTTTTCCTATTTATTTATTAACGTAAACTTAAAATTTGTCATTTACATGTATTCTCCTTACCCTATATAAAATAAGTACTTCAAAGAGAACTCCATAATTCAGCTGAGTCGGCGACCTAGAGCTATCCTACGCTACATAAAGGAGCTGGGATGGCTTGGGTAGTTGCCGTCAGGGGAAATGCACAATACACCCCAAGCGGGACGTAAGTGCAGGCCATATCACCCCCACCACAAATTAAAATTAGAACATCATAATCCAAGAAAACTTAATTAATCACAGAAAACTTTACGCCACGGTTTTACGGGAATTTATTTCCCGCTAAGATTACTTTATTAAATCCTACATAATCCCATTCAAATTTCAGCCTAACCAACTGTGGATAACTTTGGATCGGAGATTAAACCCTCTTCCGTTATAATTAACATTAAATCGAATTATTTGAACTAGAAACGACCCGCGGCGGTACATTCGCTTGACTTGGAATGAAATGCTGAAATAACAACATTATCTTGACAGCACAGGCTTTCGACATAATAATAAGTAGAAATAAATGACAAAATTGTAACACTGAATTGCTTTTGATCTAAATCTATTAATACAACGGAAATTAATAAAAATGGATTCCTAATCCATTCTATTTTCAGGTGAATCGTGACCATGCATTTTAGATTTAAGTTGCTCGTTGTTATTATAAAATATTTTTGTATACAACTATGTTCTGTGTATTATTTCAATTATGATGCTCTCTGCCCTGATCAAAGCTAATGGTTATTGGTAAAGTAACTAAGCATATAATTTGCTTATTTGCTCGCTAGTCGCATACTAAAGTCTAAATCTCTAATAATGAGTAACGATGAATAAATACTTATCTGTATTCTACAAATAAGGGAAAAAGAGTGGACTCAGATGGTTAGTGGTGATCCTAAGACGCGTGGTATAAATCCGATCGTTACCTTTCTTGTTTCTGAAGATAATGAATATAGAGATTCTGACACAATTCTATAGATATTTATATTGGAAGAGCAAAGAGTATTACCAAATTATTTGCCTTAGGTGCGTTAAAACTATGAATAAAAAAGTGCCGCACTCCTCCACTGAATCTAAGGACTTAATATACAAAGCGCCCCAGGCGTGCGCCCGAGGCGCTGTAAAGATAAAATGTATGGCGCCCAACGATCGAAATAAACTTGGCGTCGTCGCGGGCGCGCGGCCGAACAGCGGGCGCTCGCTGCGACGAACTTAGATTTGATTCTGATCGTCACATTATATATCAGTATATCTATCAACATTCGTAGAATCAGCGTTGGAACGTGGCAAGGCAGCAATCTCATGCAGATTCTATAATTGAAACGGCGCACTAGAGTAATTATATCTATTATCTTCAACGACTGTAATTATCCCTTCGTTTTAAATAATTGATATATAAATGTTTATCTTAGCATATTATTTGACGTTTTATTTAGCAACTAGCTGTGATCTGCGGCTTCGCCCGCTATCATCAAGTAAAAAGTCTGCGTTATTCCTAGGTATAAGCTGTGTACATTCTACATTGCATTCAAATCCGTTCAGCCGTTGAAGCTTGAAGAGGGAACAAACATACTCACACACTTTTTTTTTGCTATATAGGCATCCATTTGACCGCTATCTCACCTGATGGAAAGTGACTTACACACAAACTTAGCATACATAATAATGTATGATTTATATGAAATCTTCGAAAGATTTAAGCAAAAGTTGAAAGTTAACGTTTCATTCCACATCATAACATAGAGAACGAGTCCTGCATGCACAATGCTGCACGTCTGCTAAGGAGATACTTGTGCACCACCCGGGCAGTCTTGAAACGAAAACGCCTTCCATGTATAAACAGTTTGTTTGGCAGATTTGCTGATTTGTAGGCTTTGCAAACAAAATTTCAGTGATATAAACGTTTCGCTATCTTAACAATACAAATATTTATTCAAATGGTTAGGTAAATAGGGTAATTTTAGCGAAAATCACTATTAGCCAACATGTCTAATGTTTAAGGAACTTTAAAGATTTAAGAAATAAACAGAGGAGATATAAAGACAGTTTCAGTCTGGTAGTTTATGAAAGAATATTCCAGTTATTATACACTAGAACACAGAGGGCTGCCGTTGTTAGTTAGATAGTAATCTTTTTATTGTCACGCCTTACATAAAAACACTTTATAATTAAATCGCAAGCAAAGCTTAAAAAACCGACTTTATCGCTTTTATTTTTGTTTGGGCTAGATCGATTGCGATACAATTTATATGGGACTACTTCTGAAGTATAATTTACCAAACTAAAAAAAATCATCAAATCGATTTATAATTGGCGGAATTATCGCGTCATTTTGTTGCACGTGGCCGCCGTTTTAGAGTCGTATCACAACATACCTAAACACTAAAGTAGAATAAGTTTGTTGCCTGTGGTTTCGCTTCTACCTTTATCATACGTACCGCGAGGGAGTGGAACTCATTGCCCTCGTCTTTGTTCCCCGAACGGTATAATCTGAGAGTCTTTAAGTCAAAAGTGGATAGGTATCTTCTAGGCGAGCATGCTACATCTTCAGTTGCATTATCACATTCCATAAGGTGAGATTGTGGTCAAATGCTTGCATATAGGGCATTAAAAAAAATAGCACATTGAATCGGGATACTAACTTCTCCGACAAAGAAAATCTATCTTAATGTGAGTATGTATTTAAAATAACACTTTTAACGGTAAGGTAGAAAAAATAAATACATATTATGCGAAAAAAGCAAAGACATTTTACAGGAATATAATTTCATAAGTTGATTGGAGTCTTATTTAATTATACAAAGAGATCTATCTATTTTACAAATCAACATAAACGTTCATAATATTTGCAGAGCAAATACTAGTACTGATAAAGCTAGCTCGTGCTGCAAATAGATAACACTTGTCTCTCGAAATTCCTCATAAACGGTTGAGATGTTCAGTTTTTCCTGCAAAGCAAAACCTCTACCAAATTTGAATATCGAAAATGTAGCTCAAAAATAGAGCCTCTCTTGGATATTATTACAGGATACACACGCGGAAGTGGCGAATAATTGAAAAACTGTGGAAGCGCAGTGGTGCGTGCGCAGTAACATCCAGTAGACATATAAAAGGGAAGGGAAGCTCGCCCCCATTCACAAGTTACTCCTATCCGACGTCACAAGTTTAAACGCGAGTGCCGCCGAACTTTCAGACGTATCAAGTGAAGTGCCGAACTTTTAAAATGAAAACCTTTTTATATGTTGTGGCCGTGATACTAGTATGCGATTGCACTAGTGGTTTATTCCTACCGGTGAGTATTAATTTTCTCTTTTTTCATAAGAACAGTCAATGCAATACACGTAGTGCGGAAATTGCAGTTTTCCTCAAGAAATTTCGACGTAATTTGGAAGAAAGTTATGACAATAGTTTTTTTTTAACATGTGGGATAGGGACGGCATAAGCTCACTATAGTGCAAGATTTTGGCATGAGTTTTTATAAATTGTTTTTATTTTGTCTTTTTAAAAAGCAACGGTCCTAAATAATATTATACTTTAGAATAATATTTTATCAATATGTAACTTTAACATATTAGTTTCCCGACCTTTTGTATTATTTATTTGGTATTGAGCCAGTTTCACTGAATCAGCTTCATTCGATAGATTTTTTAATCGATAAATTATTATTTTTGAGTTTATTTTGTATTTTTAGTTGAATTAGCTTATGCCGTAAATAAATTATTATTCTAGCACTTAGGGACATGATATACAAAGCGCCCGAGGCGCGCGCCTTGTACTGCTGTCACAAGGAAAAAAATCGTAAGTATATTTTTGACAAAATTGAGTTATATACATCAAAAATGTCTTTTCTTTTTAGTATATGTTATAACTTGTAGCAGATGCGATTAAATTAAAAGTAAGATTTAGAAGGTTGCGTTTGAATATTTAAAAAAAAAAAATAATAGGTAGTAGATACGTCTATTTTTCCTGATTCCGATAATGTATATAACTCAATTTTGTTACTTTGCAGTTATGTACTGCTTTTTTTTATTATGACGACAGTATAAAAACGGCAGCGCGCGGGGAGACGAGGCCGCGCGCCCGAGGCGCGCGGCCTAGCGCTTTGTATATTAAAGTTCCTATATATCAAAGTCCCTTACGCACCATAAATTTTACCATCACAGCGTCCGGGGCGCACGCCTCGGGCGCTTTTTAATATCATGTCCCATACATTTAAAACATTTAGTTATTTAGTGTCCGTAATATTCTAATTTGATCGTTTTCGAGAATTTTACGAAAAAATATTTATAGTAAACTAAAAGCTATTATAGTAAAATAATCGCCTGCCATGATAATCGTGTTCGAACCGAAGCGCAGCTGGTTCTTAAAAATGCTTTTGTGATTCACCAGATTCACATTTGTATTTGATTCCCCATAACTACTCGTATTAATATGAAAATGGATCTCTATTTACCTTGGTCACGCCATAATTTTGAAACGACTTTTATGATTTGGTTCATTTTTTTAATACATTCTTACGGTAAAAAAAAGTTAAGAAAATTGAGCAAAAAATTGGGAAAATTCAGATAATGACGATTTTTACTTCGCGCTTTTGATGAATGTGAATTTACGAGACAGCAGTTTATAAACTGAATTATTATAAAACAGTTTTTTATTGTTCAGAAAATATTATGAAAAAAAAATACGTCACTCGAATTTGGTAAAGTACTAGGCAACCATAAACTTGAAAGAGGAAAATTGTTTTTTTTCTTCATTACGAGGCATTGCAATAAATGCCGGGCTATACCCGGCATTTATTGCAATGCCTCGTAATAGCCCAGCTATACTGGGAAAATATAAAATAATGTTGCTCCCTTTATTCGAATCATTTTGATACTAGCTTTGGGCCTTTAACTCATGCATATCATGTGAGAGAATTTGAATTATTTTATTAGGTTGTTTGAAAATATATAAGGTTATGTTTGAAAATAATAATATTTCTTACAGATAGACGGACAGACAGATGGACAAATAACTGACTCACCCATACGGCATCTAAGTTACTTTACTCAATAAATAATTTTAATTTAGAGTACCGACTTGTTTTTTATGTTCGATAGGACCATTATCTCACCTGATGGAAAGTGATGATGCGACCGAAGATGCAGCATGTCTGCCTCGATGAAACCTATTTTATTATTTGTTTTATTGAGTTATTCGTTTTGTTTTTGATGACATTACTTTGACGTCGTCGTGGGTTACGTCTACTGTGTTGACTACGCTGACCTGGTACCCGGTACTTGCCCTCTGCACCAACTGGGACGTACTATGTTTTATTCAAAGTATTTGTAATATATGTACCTAATCGTCAAATTACAATATTTTAACCGCCGACGCTAACTGAGGGTGTTGGGTGTATTTGTGTGTATATTTGTGGCATCATAACTCCCAAACGGCTGAACTGATTATGATTTAGTTGTTTTGTGTGAAAGGTGACTTAATCGAAACTTTAATTCTTATAACTTATTGTTACTTTTAATTATTTGGAGAATATAGGTGCATTTTTCAAAATTTTGATTTTTTCACTTGTTTTTTAAATCCATACTTTTAATAGTTTTATTCCGAGGTCTGTAATCTCCTTGTAATAGGTAATTTCCTACTACTATTTTCCCCTATATTTCAATAGTTGTTTTCTTCTTTGAGGTGGAGCAATCAAAAAAATGAGCTTTCACTATAAGAAACTACTTCCAAGAAAGCAAATCGAGTGATATTGCAAATCTGACCTTTACATTTTTTCTTATTTTGCCCTTTCTTTATATAAAAAAGAGGAACAATTGCGGCATATACCTACAGTACCTGAATGTAAATGATTTCTTTTACCTGCTCTCTATCGAACTTTAAAATACATTCCATAGTCAACACATGTATAAAGATAATTTCTACATATATATATAGAGCAATAGAAATAGGAATTAAATTTTATGATGTAATACGTTTTCCAGTTTGTAATTTAAATTCTGATGCCGATAGAAAAACACCAACGGTTTTTCTATCGACATAATTTATACACAACAAAAAATTGTTAAAGAATGTAAAGTAATTAACTGACCATTGGCATAGTTGAGTGCGCTTTTGCCTTCTACGCACTATCAGGTTCGATTCCCGGCGGAAACACAAATTTTCTCCCCAAAGAAAATTTATTTGTGTATTTAGTTCTGGCTGTGATGTGAAAGCTGATCGAATTTAGTTTGGGACTGTGACTGTAAAATGGCTTATTATTTATTATTATGAATGTAATTCATACAATACCATATTCACAGATTAAATGTAGGTAACCATAGATTTGTCTTCTTTTTCTATTTATAAAAGTGTTTTTCTTTAGCAATATAAGTTACTGGGTGTTAGCTCTCCGCATGAACTGAACTACTACGCTTCACAAAGCACCTTCAGTTTTCAGTTCAGTTGTCAAGATTCAGTCAAGTAAATACACAGATTAGGAAGCTTATTTTTATCTCATGTGATCTATGTGATTTATAATTTCAAGATAATATAAATGACCTGCATATACATGAACTGCCCGTTGGCTTAGGTGCGCGTTTGCCTTCAAGTACGGTATTGGGTTTGATTCCCGGTAGGGTCACAATTTCTCTCCTCAAGATAGTGGTCGAACGTTTGCCTATCTTGAATATACAAAAGAGAAATTTGTGTTTCTGGTTCTGGGTGTGATTGTGTGTGCGATGTGGATGGAGCTATTTGACCCCCGCGTATAGGTATGATATGGTAAAGAGAACATATATGTTTACTTGATAATTATCTACTTTAATTAAAACATTCTATCTATGATAGCTTTTTCTTTGACGGCTTAGAGAATACCTTAAACAGCTCACTAGCTTGGTAGATTGCGCATCTGCCTTCTAAGCAGCGGGTACCTTGTTCGATTCTCGGTGAGAACACAAGTTATCTCCTTAAGGGAAAGTTTCTGGTTCTGTGTAATTGTGTGCGTTATTAATATTTTCAGCACCACTACGACGACACAAGTCATCGAACTAAGTGTGAGGCTGTAGGTGTTAAAGCTTTTAATGTACACTATATAGGGTTCGATTCCGAGCATAATTTTCCTTCATAATTTCCTAAGGGACATTTGTGATTGTAGTTGTTGACGACCCAGTCGGCGCAGTAGACAGGTGTCCGCCCTCTGCGCCGTGGGTCCTGGGTTCGATTCCCAGCAGGAGCACAAATTCCTTCCCAATGGATATTTGTGCTTCTGGTTCTGGGTGTAATGCGTGTGTGATGTGAATGTTTCCGACACCCACGAAAAGTCTTTGAACGAAGTGTGGGGCCGTGAGTATGAATGCGTTTGTTTGGTAGAGAGAGAGAAATATGAGTGACTTTTGATTGTTGTTTGATCAATATATTCAGCGATAATGTAGTAAGCATCAATTCAGAACCAGAAACACAAATTTTCCATAGGGAGAAAATTTGTGTTCCCGCCGGGAATCGAACCCGATACTCCTGCTTAGAAGGCGGACGCTCATCCAACTAAGCCAATGGCAGTTAGTACTATTGATCGTTGTTTGATCACTATAATGTGCGATGATGTAGCTAATACAAATTCAGGTGTTTTTTCTTATTATTGTCTATATACAATATCTTGATAAAATCTAATATTGTTAGGGTGGTCTTAACTTCTTTAACAATATTAGGTAACTTCTAAGTGAATATTATCCACTAAGAAGGAAGGAATACTTTCAAAATCAAAATCGTTTATTCACATGGGCCCCAAAGAGACACTCATGAAAGTTAATGAATCTATTGCCAGATTCGCAAAATTACAGCCATCTCGAGAATAACCTGGCAAGAAACTCGGCGGCGCATTTTTTTCATTCATTTTTTTTTTAAATATTCTTAATTTCTAATACATAATTTTCTTAACCTAGGTGTTATTATGGTAGTCGCTAGAAAGAGCCTGTGCAATTTGCCTCCATGCATCCTTGTCATTAATATAGTCTGTGGTTTAGTAGTAAGCTTTCCTTACATTATTTGAGTAGTTACATAACTATAATATCTTATAATTCTGTATATCACTAGGTATACATAAGTGTAGGTGTGGATGTGGGTGGGCGAAAGAGTTATCTATTCTATAAACCGTTCCCGTTGCTATGACACTGGGTTCGTCTCAGAACTGAATAATAATTTTTTTTAATGCTAGATAGGCAAGCATTCGGTTATTAAATAGCATTTAGATTATAGTTTAGTCTGGTAGTTTTATAACAGTGTATTATACGGTGGGTGGAGGACAAGACCAAACAAGGATTACCTGCTTGATTAACTAGCTTATCAATGGAAATAAATTCTATTCTTGTTTTTTTTATGCCCGATAGGCAAGCATTTGACCAAAATCTCACTCGATGGAAAGCGACAATGCGGCCGAAGATGTAGCATGCCTGCCTAGAAGATACTTATTCACTCTTGACTTGAAGACTCCCAGATTATACCGTTCGGGGAACAAAGAGAGGGCGAAAAGAGTGGACTCATTGTTCTACTCATTTGCAGTACGGATGATAATCGTAGAAGCAAAACGCTTCAAGGGAACCGGAGGTATATCAACCATAAATGGGTGACGTTTGAAGTCTGTCTTGTTGTTAGATTCCTTTTTGATGGGTAAATAAATGGCGACCGAAATGTTTTGAGTGAAAAATAAAATGATAATATTATTATTTCTATTATTCATAGAAATAGATCGTCAGTTAGTAGTAAAATGTGTATTGTACATTTATTCACGTAAATCCTGTACACTTATCCGAAACTGGCCTAGATAGTACTGTCCGTTGGCTTAGTTGATATTGGGTTCGATTCCCGGCGGGAACACAAGTTTTGTACACATGAGAAATTTGTTTCCGGTTTTGGTTTTGTGTGATTTGAATGTTTCCGGTAACCACGAAACAAGTCATCGTACTTAGTGAGAGGCTGTGAGGGTGAAAGCGTTGATATTGACATATATATATATATATTTACTCGTATATAAAGAAAGATACACGATCTACAGCGATGTAGTAAATGTCATGATATATTACAAAAACTTGACAGCTGATACCTAAGTCCGCTTATCATTAAGAAGTTTCAACGGACAGGACATCGCCTCGGTTATTTCTTGTCCACCAAACTGTCCCTAATAAACCGCAACTTTATCTCAAGACATGTATAAACACATATATTTTCGTATAAGCTTTGAGATATTACAAACTTAATCTACGTAAGCCTCCTCCGAAACATTTAAAAATGTTGAATTACGCAAATGGTTTAGATTGGAAGGATCTAAAACATATGGGTTTCTTAGCTCGCTTATAATTTCTGGCGGCCTTAATTAATACTCACTTCGAAGTACAAAGTTACGAGAACAAGTATAAATAATAAAATAATACAACTGTTACACCGGATCCCAAATACCTAAGGCGTATTTATACTCGCATAAGTTTGAGCTGGAGCTACCCTACTCCCATATTTTAATTGTTAATAGCAAGTCAGTTTAAGTACAATATGATACTAAGAATATAGTGAGCGTATATTTCAAATCATTAGTGATGGAACTAGTTTAGTGAATTGTATCTTCAGGAATTTGCATGAATAGGTACTTGGCGTAATGGGATTTAGATCAACGTTGTAATTTTTTTTTAATTCAGGACAAGCATTTATTTGACTCTATGTGACCTGATGGTAAGTAATAATGCAGTCGACGATGAAGCATGCTTGCCCAAAAGATACCTGTTCTCTCGTGACTTAAAGACTCGTACCTTATAATTAATATATCAAATATTACTCTATCATTATAGTGGTTTGATATAATTAAATTAAAATTCGAACCTAGCTCAAATTAAATACCGATTCAATAAAAAAATCGTAACGTTCGTATCTCAGGAAGCAATACTTTTAATCCCCGACGCAAAAAGAGGGGTGTTATAAACTGAATGAAATTTGTTTCATCCAAATCCGTTTAGCCGTTACAGCGTGAAGCGAGAAAGCAAACATACTTACACACTTATTTACACAATTACGCACAACTTTAGGAAAACTGTGATATTATTTGATACGTAGGGGATTATCGTATTATGTAGCCGACTATGTACTTGTTACTATTTTTTCTAATGCTAGATTTGACCACTATCTCACCTGATGAGAGGCTATATAAACAATATTATCGAATTATACAATATAACAATATTAACATAACAATATTAATATAACAATATTAACAATATTATCGAATATTTTGACGACTCAGTTGGCGCAATGGACAGGTGTCCGCCCTCTGCGCTGTGGGTCCTGGGTTCGATTCCCGGCAGGAGCACAAATTCCTTCCCAAGGGATATTTGTGCTTCTGGTTCTGGGTGTAATGTGTGTGTGTGATGTGAATGTTTCCGGCACCCACGATACAAGTCTTTGAACTTAGTGTGGGGCTGTGAGTGTGAATGCGTTTGTTTGTTTTTTTTTTTTTTAATTGTCAACCTAAACCATTCTTGAATTTACCTAAATACCAACATAATTAAGAATAATATATATGTAATTAGAGGTTATTAGAAATTTGCCGTTATTAAGAGATACGTAATTTTAGTGAACTCCCAGGATATGTCAGTGTGAAAAATAAAACCAATTAATATACCGAACTAAGGTGAAACGACAAGTAAGTATGGCCGTTGTTTGGTGGTTCTTATTTCTATTTAGCCTGTAGGTAGGAACAGTAGGTACTTTACGGAAGAGTTGCGTTGAGTTTTGTCTATGCGTGTGTAATCGTATCGATGCTCATCCAACCTGACTTACAGAATTTAGGGGGTTGAACAGGGTTCGCTAATAACTGAGCTACAAAGGCTAATTTATCATTCTACATCAGCATCCTTAAAAGGCAGATATATCTACGTCAATCCGAGCACCATATGCGATTATACCCCTTACATTTTTGCACATAAAGGTGGATATTGCGTACATAATATCGTGTCGGTTACTCAAGGTCACGCGCGGTAATCTTTGTTTTTAATGTTTTATTAAAATTTTGTGAAAAGGCGCCCAAAAAAATAAAACAAGCTGAAAACATCGTTCGTCTAGTACTACGTATATTAGATAACTTTCACGGTGTTTTGATATAAAATAGCGGAACGAAATGGTTACAAAAATACAAATTGATGATATTTTCATGAGATTTGATATCTTTTTCTTTTATATTTATGATAATTATGAATATTCTAAGAAAAAGGCATCATTTATCATATCAAACAGATACTGACGAATATTTTTGTTTATCTGGTTTAATTATGAATGCCGAGTAAAACGGTTACAAAGAGACGCGTTTTAGAAGACATTTTGGCATCACCCCCTTAAAGGCGAGATAGGCCGTGGGCGCAGCACGTACTTTATATAAAACGTACAACTATAGTATATACTATAGTATAGCGGCGCGGTTACTGTCCGCTACAGTGTTTCACGAGACTCGTTAAATTTTAAATGACGCGTGTCATACACTGTTCCACACAACATGCAGATTTACGTCACAAACAAGCATGACAGACTGTAAATGTTGTAGCCAGTCTACCATTTTAATAGCCGACTACGCGAATCAAAAAATTTGTCGTCGATAAAAAAGGTCTTATCTACGAAGTGTTTGGCGTCTCCTGAGGCACCTAAAACGACATAGCGTGTAAATTGAATATTTAATCATGTTTAAATTTGTTTTTTCTTAAGCAAGCTTCTTAGTTAATAATATTTGTTTTTATCTGCGGAGGCTTGTAAATGGCTACTTGTTATATATATAAGGACTTATTTTGTATCATTAGCTGTAAGCCCCCCAAACATCATAAAATAAAAAATAAAAAGGAGGGTTATTATTTAGCATCTTATGTATGTATTTCCGTTTGTTTCAACATACTCGTAGCATTCAAACGGAGGAACCGATTGTAACGTATGTATGTCTCAATTCTGCAGTTGTCTTTAGCTAGGTTATTTTATATAAAAAAAACAAAATGGCTGCCATGGTTTTCCATAAATAAGTGACAAATAAATATTCAAATACTATAGTCTGCATATCAAATTAAAGAGCTCGAAATACAATCTCAAAATTACATAAAACATATAGTAATAAAGTATAATGTAGAATATTTTTCTTTGTTTTAAGAGCGTTTATTCCTTTTGGCTTCTCTCTCGCTCGCATGTTTCGTAATACTACTTTTCGATATAATAAATACAATTATCTACGAATCTTTTTGAAAATGTTTTAAATTAACTATATGGACGTTATTGCGAGGTTGTCTTAAACTTTTTTTCGCTTTCATATCCTTCAATGAGATGAGAAAAAACACATTTCCCAAATTTCTATATGATTTTCATTCATTCTTCGTCTGACTTAAAGATATGAAAAATGAAAGGTAGATTAAAACATTAATTGTATTAAAATGTCTATAAAAGTAGTTGAAACATTTTCAAAGACATACGTAGATAATTATATGTATTAGAAATATCGAACTGTGCGAGCGAGAGGGCAACCAAAAGGAATAAACGCTCCTAAACTATATGAAGTCGTGTATTAGTAGTCGGGCTTTAGTTCTTCAACTTTCATCTTGTTTCATAGTATACATATATAATATGTCATACTTACCTTATAATTAAAACTTGTGCCATAAATTTCTTTTATGCCTGGCTCTAGCGAGGAATTCAGTGGCAAAGATGGCATAAATAATACTCCTGAGCCTCAGTAAACTAAATAACCCTATTACTACATCTCACAACGTTATATTTGTAAAAGTTTACGCGTCTCTCAGTTAATGTGTATGTTTAAATTGAAAAAAATATGGCTGAAGACATTTGGATGTAATTTGGCCAGCTGAGCCTGGAATAATATGATTCTTACATTGAGAAAGTAACTAACATAAAGCGATTATAGGTTAAACTATATGATTTATCGCTTTTACACTCACAGCCCCACACTAATATCCAGAACCAAACTTTGATTTTGAAAGCAGGGGGTATCGCGTCGGTTTCCCGTCGGGAACACAAGTTTTCGCACACATCAAATTAACACACAATCACAACCAAAACCGGAAACAAATATAAAAAATATAAACGAATGATTAGAAGCGAAATGCTTCGAGCGTAATGGAGGTATATTATCCATAAATGGCTGACGTTTGACAGTTTGTCTTGGTTGGTAAAAACAGCATGGTTACTGCATTTTCATTACTATCATAGTCATGAAGTACCTTATATAATATATTATTTGAGGGTCGTTGTCTGCTCGCGTTCGGGGGATTTAGCCCTAGTTGTCCTCCACGTGACCCTTGGGTGGTGCCAAAGAGCAACCAAGAAATAATTAGGTGGAAGGCTTCGGCCGCCGGCTATTTTTTTACCACCTCCTGAACAAAACCATGGTGCCAAGTGTCCACTTTTCACCATGATGCTCAGGAAAGCCGTTGGGACATGTAAATGTGGGCAGTTGAGTTGGATCGGTAGACCGGTTTCGCGATTTTTTTTGGTGTGTTAGCGGTGAGGGCCTTGCTTCGGAGGGTAGCGGGATCCGTGGCACGGTGATCTCTGCTGGCCGACCGCAGGTTGTAGGGGGCCCAAGTAGTAGTTTAGCCAGCTACGAAAGGCTGCCCCACCGCCTGTGTAAAATCCTGAGTTTAATCATTGGGCCGGTTGGCGACCGGATGTGAGGAACTGATGATTCACCTCAGGGGGGCTCGGGCGTCCCCGCAGTCTCCGAGCAAGCTCCTTATTCCCGTAGGCACTCCATATTTCTCGCCATGGTTGATATTCCAACTCCTCGTCTGCATTTACCCGTCTTACCTATTCACAAATAATGAAGAAAAGTAAACGAAAGAGGAAGTTAAAACGGCAGATGCACGTCCTCACGTTGCAAGTGCACCTCACCAATATACGTGGGTTGCACTCAAATCTCGAAGCGGTCCATCATCATCTTGAGACCTCGAAACCGCACTTGTTTTTTTTGACGGAGACGCAGATTCGCAAACCATCTGACACGGCTTACTTGGACTACCCAGGCTACATCCTGGAGCACCGTTTTGTCCCACGCGCTGGTGTGTGTGTGTATGTGCGAGATGATATTTGCTGTCTGCGTCTTCGTAATATTGAACACCCCAAATTCTCTGTGGCTTGGATACTGGTGGACACTGGCATAGAGAAAATTATCTATGCCTGTGTCTACCGGTCTCATAGTGGAGATTGTGACACAACTCAGTTGGCTGAACATCTCAGTGAAGCTGCAGATTTGGCTCAAATGCGCTATCCTGAGGCTCAGTTGGTGCTTCTGGGGGACTTCAATGCTCACCATCAAGAGTGGTTAGTCCCACACCAGTTCACTGATCACGCGGGAAGAGAGACGCAAAGGCTAGCTTTGACGCTTAATCTCTCCCAGCTCGTCCAAGAGCCTACTCGGGTGCCTGACATTGACAGCCATACTGCCAACTGCCTCGATCTGCTGATGACAACTGAACCAGACCGTTACTCAGTATCAGTATCTTCACCGCTTGGTAGTTCTGATCACTGTCTGGTGAAGTCCGTCTCAGTTTACTCCCCGCCGGATCCCAGCTTTAAAGGTACAAGGCGTGTGTGGAGATATAAATCAGCAGATTGGGACGAGATGCGGCATTTCTTTTCTTCTTATCCTTGGCGGCAAGTTTGTTTTTCTTCAAAAGACCCTACCAATTGCGCAACTGCTGTTTCTGAGGTCATCAATCAGGGAATGGAGTATTTTATTCCATTCTCTGATAAGTCTCTAAACGGTAAAGCTCGGCCCTGGTTTGGATCCGATTGTTTACGTGCTGAAGTACTTAAACATGAGGCATTTTTGGCCTGGGCTGATGCTCGAAAGCGTAAGTCTCCTGACACAAAGGCATTGAAGCGAAAATTTAACGTTGCTGCCAAGATATGCAAGAAAACATTAAAGAAGGCCCGCTTCGACCACGTCAGCAGTATAGGGACTAAACTGGCTTCTTACCCCGCTGGTAGTAAAGCGTTTTGGTCCTTAGCTAAATCAGTTGAAGCAAACTTCTGCCGCTCCTCACTTCCTCCTCTGCTGAAACCTGATGGTTCGCTAGCTCACACTGCCGATGAGAAGGCAAACTTATTTGCGAACCTTTTCGCAGAAGCTTCACGTCTAGATTGTTCTGGTGAGGTACCTCCAAGCCTGCCTCACTGCGGGGTTTCCATGCCTGAAATTCGCATCCGGCAAAAAGAGGTACTAAAAACACTTCGAGCTCTAGACGTAAACAAAGCTAGTGGTCCTGATGGTATACCAGCAGTTGTGCTTAAAAACTGTGCTCCTGAGTTGTCTCCGATATTGACACGCCTGTTTCGAATTTCTTTTGACGCCGGCCAAGTCCCGTCGTGCTGGAAGCTTGCCAACGTACAACCTGTACCAAAAAAAGGTAGTGGTGCTGAACCTACCAACTATAGGCCCGTATCTATAACCTCCCTGCTTTGCAAAACGATGGAGAGGGTGATTAACAACAGGCTCTTGGCATACCTAGAACAAAATGATCTACTTAGTGACCGACAATACGGGTTTCGCCGAAATCGGTCCACTGGTGATCTTCTAGCGTATGCCACACACATTTTGAGCGAGGCCATTGAAAAGCAGGGTGAGGCTTTAGCTGTGTCATTGGACATCTCAAAAGCTTTCGATCGGGTCTGGCACGACGGCCTTCTTAACAAGCTCCCATCATTTGGATTGCCTGTGGGTTTATGCACATGGATATCTGATTTCTTGAGGGAACGGTCGATTCGAGTAGTTGTAGATGGATGCTCGTCCGACCAAATGGCCATCAATACCGGTGTACCTCAAGGATCCGTACTCTCTGCAACACTTTTCCTACTTCATATCAATGATCTGTTGAAACCCGGTACCTTTGGGTATGCAGATGATACGACAGTAGTTGCAAGGTACGTACCTAACGCTCGCGCAAGTAGTGTAGATATCCAGCACCACCGTGAGGATATGGTTGAACAGCTAAACTTGTCCTTAAAGGCTGTGTCCAACTGGGGTGATGCTAATATGGTTAGGTTTAATGCTTCTAAGACT
Organism: Lomographa bimaculata; assembly: GCA_948107665.1. Classification (NCBI taxonomy): domain Eukaryota; kingdom Metazoa; phylum Arthropoda; class Insecta; order Lepidoptera; family Geometridae; genus Lomographa; species Lomographa bimaculata. The sequence goes on from OX403592.1 coordinate 9,080,683, forward strand.
CAGGCGTGTCTATTCTCTGCTAAAAAAAGCCAGTTTCTTTTAGCTCCCATCTTCTGTAATGTGCCCATCCAGATAGGAAATCAACTAGAACTATTGGGTGTCAGTTTGGCATCCAACCTCAACTTTGGTTCGTATATCGAATCTAAGGCCAAAGTAGCTGCTAATAAACTTGGTATTTTGTCGAAGGTCAGGCGGTACTTCACACCGGGACAGCTTTTAAACTTGTATCAAGCGCAGGTCCGGTCGTGTATGGAGTACTGCTGTCACCTGTGGGATGGTTCTGCCAAGTATCAGCTGCGGGCTTTGGATTCGATAGAGAGACGCGCAAAGAGGCTAATTAACAATGACGCTTTAGTTGAAGCCAGATTGCAAAGTCTTGAACATCGGCGTAAAGTTGCAAGCCTATCGGTATTCTATAAAATACATTACGGTGAATGTGCTCAGGAACTACACAACCTTGTTCCCGCTTCACCTTTTTTCCACCTTTCATCTAGAAGAACGGCGTCGCGTCACCCATTTATGGTTGAGATACCGTTCATTCGGACGAAACGTTTCGCGTCTCGTTCATTTATAGAACAGCAAAAGAATGGAACGCTTTGCCGTCGTCTGTGTTTCCCGAAAGGTACAATTTGGGTGTGTTCAAAAGTAAAGTGAATAGGTATTTACTAAGCAAGCGTGCTCCACCTTAGACTACATCGTCACTTTCCATCAGGTGTGATTGTGGTCAAACGTTTGCTTGGTCTGTAATAAAAAAAAAAAAAAAAAATTATAATAGCCATATTCTTTGCCGATATTAAAAATATTCTAATTTAACATTACCGCTATTATAAGGAAATATTATAAGGAAGTAACATAACATTATATAGTTTTATGACTTAATATTCGAAATTCCATACCATACCCAAGTGGGGACGGGTATTTTCTATTTTAGGAGTATTTTCCATGTAAGATATTTATGTCATTAGTCTAAAGGGTCAATGTTTTTGCAATAAAAGTACTGATGAAATATTTATTATTTATACTGTGTATGTTATGAAATGATATCAAATTCCAGTTCGATGGCAGTAGGGGGAAATAATAAATTTTCAAACTGTTTTTTTTCTTAACTAGGCGAATTGGGAACAATGGCAAATAGCGCGCAGAATTAAATGAATTTGTAGTATCTTTACAAGAACTTCTCGTATAAATGTCGATTGCGATATAAGTAAGATCTTTCTACCCACATTATTAGCAAAGGATAAACCTCCTACTTATAATATAAATTGAGTGTGCCCGAGCCAAGTTTCTCGACTGTTCAAAACAGTTTCTTGCAGCTTTGTTAACTTAAAGAAGCTAATATGTTTCCATTTACTTAGACAGAGTTAATAAACTTGAGTTTTTGAACTAAATATTACATATTATTCCAGGACACTTGATATTCTTTGTTCTTCTAGTGGATGCTCTTAATTTACTTTTAAAAGTTTGAACAGAATACTGTTTCACATTAAATGCAATTTAAAGTTAAATAACATCGATCTACCAATATATGGATTTCGGATCCGTACTCACAATTGCCCAGGAAATAAAGGCGACAAAACAAAATATAAGTGACAATCCTGCCTTGCTAAAAACTTCGTAATGTGAAAATATTGCGACTGTTGTCAGTCGAAGCTGCTTACGCTGATAAATTGTTGCAAGCATAATTAAACGCAAGCAAAGCTTAAAAAAACCGACTTCATCGATAACATTTATATGGGACCACCTCTGAAGTATACTCTACCAAACAAAAAAATCAATCAAAATGGATTCATAATTGGGGGTTATATATATATTAATTAAAAGATATCGCGTAACACATATACAAAAACAAAAAAAAACTTACAATCGAATTGAGAAACTCCTTTTTTGAAGTCGCTTGAAAAGTAAGTTAAGTAGTTATACATACTAGACATAAATTACATTATTTTAGTTTGTTTATTATATACATGTATCCTCATCTGCATAAGTTAATCTGTACGCTTATTTCAGGCAGTTTGTATTAGACTCGAGATCCATTTGTTTGTAGGTCGATGTTAAATTAAGATTTTTGTCACCACACTCTATAATTCATCATCCAACGTTGTAGTCATCATGATACAATTATCTACTCGGCGCTTGGCAAGTTTTTTAAATAAGTGGCAAACTAGCCTGCGGCCTATTTGATTGTAAGTGGTTTATTAGCTTTCATGAATACCTGCAACTCTAGGCTATTGCTGGTGCTTTACCTACCTTAATGAAAAAGAGTAGCTACATTTGGCAATCGTATTTAATTTCAGTAAACACGACGAGAGCTCGTTTTTCGAACAAGTAATAGAATACATACAAAGTTGAACTACTTAGTTTGACTAAAAGATAGACTCTAGGTATGTATACAATAAGAACGCATTTAATTAGAAACAAATCACCATACGATTTAGTCATGTATGAACTTAATTAAATAACCACAGGTATGTAATTGATTAAATGCTATTCTAGCATTAAGTAATCCTTGCACAGTGTTTTGTATAAAGTATTTTAAAAAATCATGTAAAACCGAATAAAGTTTTCGTGACGACAATTTTCGATTTCGACAATTTTGACAAAATAATGATCTGAGTGACAGCCGTATTTTAATAATAAAAATTATGTTGTATATTACCTACTCATTACGAGTTGTTGTTTTGATTCGTTATTCCATGGAATAAATAATGTAACGAGCTGTTTAGGAAACTGGTCACGAAAATTGAAGTGCATACTAGGTCTAGAAGGGTTATGCCACTGCGCTCCACGGCTATTGTTCTCAAACAATTGAATATCCATACTTTGTTTCTACTGGGCTCCACCGGACAAAAATTATAATTGTATTTTTAGTCGAAATCGATCCATGGTCATTAATTTAAAAGTACTGTAAGCAAAAAAAATGTCGGATATGGAGTATGCGGTCTCGTAGGGTCTCTCTATAGGGTCTCGTTTTATATTTAAATTACCACTTCACAGCCTGATTTGGAAAAAAATTGCTTAAATAATTATTTTTGTGAATTATTTTTTTAGTGTTTCTATTTGGCAAATCGATATATTGGAACTCCGAAACAGGTTTGTGCTTTGCAACAGATTTTATAATTCAAAGGTATAAACTACGACATTACCACAAATATAATTATATTATAACACATGTAACAGATAGATAAAACATAACATAACGTAAACGCTTTTACACTCACAGCCCTACACTTAGTTCGATGACTTGTGTCATGGTTGCCAGAAACATCACATCACACACAATCCCAACCAGAACCAGAAACCCAAATTTTCTTTGGAGAGAAAGCTTTTGTTCCCGCCAGGAATTGAACCCGATATACTCCTGCTTAGAAGGCGCACATTCACTCAACTAAATAGTTTAGTTTCATAACAGTAGGTATTTCCGGTAGATTTTGACTTTGATTGAGATCTGGATATTTAACACCGTTACAAGCGCCATTATCTAACCCGTATCAATCCAAAAACCCGAAACCCGTACACCCATATCAAACACATATATAAATGAATGCTACCATGTTAGCTTAAAACTTATACTTCCGGTACATTGTACCTAGCGAGGCATTATAAAATGTTCGACCAAAAACACTTACTGCGTAGAAAAAACATTACAGCCTTAGTTTGCATCCATCAAGCTTGTCGACCTGATATCCTGTGCTTTATCTTTTTATGTTTTGACGGCACCCGTGGAGTCGGAACGTGTGACCCTAATATAACGTCGGGTGCAGCTAAATTAAACTGATACATTCACACAATCGCTTGTTTTGTTTATAACACCCGCATAGTTACTGCCCGACAGCTAAGTTAGGGGCGCGACCGCCTCCTAAGCAGTATCGGTTCGATTCCCGGCGGGAACACAAGCTATCTCCACAAAGGAAATTTGTATTTCTGGGTCTGGTTGTGAATGTGCGTGTAATGTGAATGTTTCCGGCACCCACGACACTATAGTTTTAAACTTAGTTTGGGCTGTGAGTGTGAATGCGTTATAGTTATGCTAGCTCAATTGCTGATTCTGCCGATTTCTGCAAAATGCTTACGAAATAGCTCTATATACATATGATCTTACTACGCCAACTTTCTGTTTATACTCTAATACCTGATGGTTTTGAAAGAAAATATAGAATACAGACCTATAAACAAGTAAATTTCTGTTGTAACATGTATAACACAAATCACGTTTATTTCCTGTAATACAGTCAAGCCTTTTCCAGAAGTAGGCAATTTCTAACCTAGAATGTACCTAAATTGCCTAATTGGCTGGTAAAGCACAAGATAATTATTTGTACCCATACTGCTACAGTTACTCAGAAATAGTAATAATAGAAACTATTTGTAGGATAATAAAGACAGTTAGAGTATTCTGTAACTGTGCCTCTTAGCTAACTTTGTTTTATCTCATCTTGTTTGCTACCTTTGTTTTATCTCATCTTATAAAGTGGATCAATAAAGTATTATCTATCTCACTATCAGTAACTGGGGGTAAAAGTGTCGATTAAGATTGCCTAATCGTCAATTTTATGCCAATTTTGGCACAGCTGCATATTTTATTCTGTATTGAAGAAAAAAAACTGAGTAATGATGTAAATGTCTCTCAGGGATTTTTTTAAAGAAACAGGCAACTTACCATGCCTTCGTTTAACATTTTTAAAAATATTATTTATGTTCGCAATAAAATATTGATATATATAAATTAAGAAGCGACGCACACAATCTTAATATTAGATATAAGCACAATTACAGAGCGCGCATGTAGATTAAGCAAAAAGAATAAATCTTTAATGGCAAATGGAATTCGATTTTACAATAGAATTCCTAAAATTGTAACTGAGTTACCACTAGAAAAGTTTAAATCTGTATTAAACTGGCATTATTTAAGAAAAAATATTATAAAACAATTGACTACATTAATGACAAGGATGCATGGAGGCAAACTGCACAAGCGCTTTCTAGCGACTACATAATATTGATATACCGACCTAGGTTAAAATATATTTATGTACTAAGAATGATTATATATGTTATGTGTTTAAGAAATAATAAAAAAAATGAATGAAAAAAAATGCGCTGCCGAGTTTCTTGCCAGTTTCTTCTCGAGATGCCTGTAATTTTGCAAATCTGGCAGTAGAGTCATTAACATTCACGAGTGCCTCTTTGGGGCCCATGTGAATAAACGATTTTGATTTGAAACAGAAATATAATCTGTCTCTTCGTTATTACTCTGTTTCCAAACGATAAACTAAGATTATACGTAAAAAAATAAAAATAAACCGTTGATTCAACCGAAGAAATCATGCTCATACCTACTCGTACACGTCGCATAAAAGGTTCCAAAGCTTATTGAACCAAATACATTTCGCCATTGTCTGAAAAACTTAGTTATCCACTTGACTCCCCTTTCTCCTGATGGTATGTACCGGAACATAATGCTTATGGTTCAGTTATAATAGAAGCATATAACATATCAGGGTTTACTCGTTTGTGTGAGTTTCACGTCCGTGCGAAAGTGCGCTTTGGTTAGATACATTTAAAGTCACTCTGGGTTCTAATGCTTATCCTGACTTATAGCGGCGATATTTTTGCCATACCTTCACAATATGATTTTATATAATAATGAAGTGGTAAACGAGGGATATCTTTTTTTACAGAGATACATATTTTTACAATGTAAATTGAAATAACACTAATTTGTTTATAGTATCAAACCCTAATTAATTTTTTAACCTTAGCTCATTTAGTTACCAATTTCTTCTGAATTCTATATTTTACATAGCAGTGAAGATGATGTATTACAATCTATAATTAAAAGTTGTTTGAACTACATTTGCCTACAGAGAACGGCATCACTGTGCCGCGCCTCGTAATATGCACGCCAACGTCGTCGGTTGACCTTTGACGCCATAGCCTTATAGGGAAGAAAAATAAAATATTATGAAAATTATTTGAAAATTTATAAAACAGATTTTGCACTAGTCGTACGACGGAATAATGTTCAAAGAAGATTCTGGTATTTTAAAAATTACACAGTATATACAAATATTTTTCGAAGATAAGTCATAGGTTTTAGGCATTTATATAATTACTTTCACTTACCAAGTAAATTGCCTATTTTTTTATGCTCGATAGGCAAGTGCCTAGTGTCCCACCCTTTTCTTCACAATATACGTCTAAATATATATTATTACAAAAAATGAAAATTATGATGGTTTCCGTGCTACTTAATTCGTTCGCCACTTTACAAAACTAGTACAACAAATTTGTGACAACTCAATAAAACATTGTAAGAAAGCCGGCAGGTTTATTAGGCTGAAAATCGTCTATTAATCAGTAGTACACAATACATATTTTTGTCTAACCCAACAGAGCAAGGAATATGGGAGAATGAGGAACACAGCGCCTGCAATGTCGTGGTTCTCAAGAGTTCGCCGTTTGTCAAGACCTACGCACAGAATCATAGACCCAACTGAAGGTGAGTGTAATAACATCAATAAACCTATTTCCAGAGACATGGGTACTAAAACTAAGGACAGAAAATAAATGAGGCCCTTCGTTATTTATTCCTTTCAACCCTTCATACATATTTTAGCTTCGCAATCACCTTTCAAGGGCTGAACATATCAGTTTACCTATTACGCGTAATATGATATCTAAGGAAGCTTTCATACACTGAAATTTAATATCTTAACATCGGTATCGTCATAATTAGGATATTGTGGGACTACAAATAATTTAATAGTTTATAAGATTTATGATTTCGTAAATGTTTAGGTTAAATTACCTTGTTCAGTATCACTCTCTTAGAAGACTTCTTTCAGAAACATATATAGTTGATGATCCCCGAACACATCTTCGCCCACTTAAAGGTGATATAGTGCATATATATATATATATATATATATATATATATATAGGGAAAGTTATCGCAAAAGTTTAAAAGTTACAATTAGTTATTTTAAGTTTCCCAACAATTTTCCAATTTACCGGATTTTCACGGTTTTTTCTCTGATATATATATATATATATATATATATATATATATATATATAGTTGTTTGAACTACACTTGCCTATATATATATATATATATATATATCAGAGAAAAACCGTGAAAATCCGGTAAATTGGAAAATTGTTGGGAAACTTAAAATAACTAATTGTAACTTTTAAACTTTCGCGATTCGAACACATAGTTTAGGGAATATTTCGGGACTCGACATCACGATAAGTCTTCTCGAGACCATGGCCAATGCAACTTGGCCGAAACGTCGAGGTAAATAAAAATAGTTTTGAGCGCGATTAAGTCCAGAGATATTACCTAAACTATGATATAATAATATAAAATAAACTAGGATACACGGATTTTTTTATTTTAAAACTGTGATCTGTGATTTGGAGATATTAGATTTTAAACCAATGTTTTACACTGTACATGTACAAACTTTTGGTTATTAAAATATATGATACATCTCTTCTAATACTCAATATGAATAGTGAGTAAAAATATGTTATCTACTGCAGCTAAGCTATAACCGAGCGATATCTTATAGTCTAAACGAGCCTTAACCAAATTAATTTCCCCAGATTGCTTCTTGGTGACGTCCGAAGAGGGGGAGTTATTTTATAAATCTCCGACGGATGAGCCGATGGTCTGTGGGATTTACATGATAGCCGAGCCGGACAAGAAGATCGAGGTGGTCTTTAACTATCTCGACGTTCCTTGCGACAACGGTGGTCTTGTTGCGGTGAGCATCGCCAACTTTAGTACAGCGCAATTTCAAATATCACATAATTGAAATATATAGAGTTCAGTATAATCAATTAGTTGAAGAATACGTCGTCGACACAATTGTTTTCATTAATCAGAAAATGAATATACCTTTATAGTATTTGCTACAATCTTCAAACATATAATAATATGTGTGATTAAAAGTTTCTATGACCGCAGAAAGTACAGTCGATGTTTCTTAAATTCTAAGTAAAAATCATTGTGCATGTTTGGTGTGGCAGGCTGTATATCTATAGTTATATATATATATATATATATATATATAAATACATAAATAGAAAATAGTACAAGTGTTATTTGGCTTTACGTTTTCTGCCAGCAGCTACTTATATACTATACCGTACTCTCTTATTATCTACCGTTATAGTGTGTATTTATAGCCGTATGATTAAAAGCCGTTGATGGTTAACCAAGTAAAGTGCGACAATAACCTAATGAGACCTTGACACCCAAATTACTCATATTTTTTACCCTTTCGCATTTTTTTCAAAACATTTTTACTTATTAAGTTAACCATAATCTTCTCCTTACCAACCTCCCAGGAATTAGGGTCAGCAAAAAAAATTGGCTTGAGTTTTATAATCGGTCGCCTGTTTTTACTTGAAGGCCAAGGAAGGGTTATGTTTTTCACGCATATCTTATATGTATGTAAATTTTTTTTTTACCTCGTATCTTCCAAATTGCAGGATAGATTTCGCCAGTTAAGGTATCGTTATATTTGTCTTAAAAACCAAAGTGTCCAAAGATAGGAGTCTGAAAACAGAATGGCGATTTTGGCTCAAAATAGTAATTCGTTAGTAAAAAACAATTAACCAAACCTCACGAGCAGGGTACCAAAATTAAGGGGATTACATAAAAAGTAGGTTCACATTTTTTGCAGTCGGATTTGCTCATTTGCTCCTCTCTTATCTTACAGTATCTCACATATTGACCAAAATTATTAATGCTAATATAATCTTACACAGGTGCAGTTTTTTTTAATATTGATGCATGACTATAGCTTTAATTTCATTAATATTTTCTTACAAAAATCTTATGAACGGTCAGGAAATAATAAAAAGCTCCACAATCCATCTTTTCAAAATAAAACTTTTCTAAAATGAGTTGGTGCGAGTTTCAGTTGAGTGGGTGATTTTATCGTCTTAGTTATTTTCTTTGAGTGATGGATTAACATCATGAGCGTAAAGTTCCATCATAACACATCTCATTTCGTATTAATTTTCTTAAGAGAGGAAAAATCTGGCCAACACTTTATTAGGCAGGATGATATGAAAGTCATCATGGGAATATGTCAGTTATACATTTTATTCAAAGAAAATATACGGTCTCTTGAACGTTGCTAATGAAATAATACGGTCTCAGATGTGGGTAAAGTAAATTATACTCTTTCATTATTACCAACAGTACCATTGGCAAACAGTTACTTATTATTCTTATATTTTAAATGAAAGGTTGGGTTGAAATGGTGATTTGTAATTTTAACAAGCACGGCTAAATGGCTGGCAGGTTTGTTTTATATCTTACCTTTGCAATATGTTTAGAGTTAGGGTAAAACAATAATGAAAAGTTTTTTGGTCGAGGGACATGATAATTAAACGCAATAAAGCTTAAATAATTAAACGCAAGCAAGACTTAAAAAAAACGACTTCACCGCTTAATCTTTGGAACCTAGATCAGATTCAACGATCAAAATCATATCTATCTGCGGAACCAGATTTAACGTATTAAACACGCATTATTGACAATAACTCAAAAACTAGTGATCTGATCTTGACAAAATTTAAACGGAACCACATGGAAAGCACCAGCTTTCAAATAAAAAAATAATTATTAAAATCGGTGCACAAAAAAGAAGTTATGAGGTAACTTTTGAGTCGGTTAAAAACGAGAACATCGTCTATTTAGTCCACAGAATACGCATTATTGAAAATAACTCAAAAACTACTAGTTAGATCTTGATCAAATTTAAATGGTACAATGGTAATGGTTCAAGTATGAAGCACTGTTTTCGTCTTGGGAACAAACCAGCCGAGTACCAAGCAATAGACATTGTAGAAAAATTGGGACGAAATAAAAAAAAATGTATATACAATTGTTTGTACTCAGTGCTCCAAAGCTTTTTTTTTATTTAAAGGATTTTTTTTATTTGATATTATAATGTTCTCCAATATTTCAGTGGGTAGATGGGTGGGAGCTCAACGGGCAGGTGTGGCCAGCAGATGCTTGGGACGACGATAGGCTGGTAGAGTCCTGCGATCAGAGGCCTTCGAAGAAACTCGTCTCTCGGCAGAACGCAGCCCTGATACAGTATCGAGTGCCGGCGCAGGGCAAAGGGTTTGCTGTAACTATACGGCATTTGAGGAATGCTAGACGTAAGTTCTAGCTAAATTATCTCTATAATATGGGATTCCTAAAAAATACTAATTAAATAAAGAACTGAAGCATTTGGTTACTTATATAAATTGCTTATTAATATTTATGGATGACTAGCTGTACCCGGCATGCGTTGCAATGTCACGTAAAGAAAAAAAGTGCTTTACATCTATGGTTGCCCATAGTACTTTAACAACATACTAAAAGCTTAGTTGTTATTACCTCTTCAATGTTTATGTTTGCCTTACACTTTACCAAGTGCGACAGATGTCAACCATTAACTATTCAACCTTTTTTTGAACTGGAAACATCGCCGGCATATCTAGAACATCTCACCAAAATTTCATCATGATCGTCGATCCGTTCTTGAGATATCATCAAAAACATACAGTCAGGCTACTACTTAACTGTAAATTTTGCTTTCTACGAATTCATAAAGCTGTCTTATTTTAGTCATAAAGTTTTACCGTGAACAGTTTTCATAGCATTATTAAAGTTAAACTGTGGATGGCACAGAATTGTAATGACGCTTACCAAAAGGTTAGCGACAAACGTTGTGTCATTCAATTACCATAAAAAAAAAATACTACTTGGACTCCTCTCTTAAATTTTCTTAGTATGTGAATTAATTACAAAAAATATTCCACTAAAGATTTTAAGTAAATATTATTATAATATTTACTTTATAACTAAACTCTTTGTGCAGAATGGGGTTTCAAGATAATATTTTTTTTTGTTTAATGGTTGATAGGCAAGCATCTGACCACTATCTTACCTTATGGAAAGCGATGATGTGGCTGAAGATGAAGCATGCCTGTCTAGAAAATACCTATTTACTCTTGATTTGAAGACTATGTGGTCTGGCTGTAATTGTATGGTCTGAAACCATACAAATATTAGTTACCTACTTATCATTACTTTAATTACACCTAGGTACCTAAATCGGGAATACATACTTTTCTTGTAAGGAACTTAATTCATAGTTTTTTTTTCACTTAATCGTATTTTTTTTTCTATTAAAGTACCTACAATGAAATCGTTTAAAAGTTTACTGAACAAATAAAACTCTTCATCACGGTGCTGATTGGTAATTTGAACGGATCAAGTACGAACGGACCAGCTGATTCAATTTCTATAAAAAAAAATTAAAATACAACATTAATTATTGTATAAACAAATAAACATACCTATTAAACATTATTTTAATTTCGTGTTTGTTCATGTAAAAGTACTTACTATTCAATTTAAATCCAAGTTAGTATAAGCCGTGCTCGGTTCATGGAAAGAGCATAATTTTTCTGTGTATAAAAATATTTCTGGGTTCGATTTATCACCATGGTCATCATGTTTAAAAAAATATTTAAAAGATAATAGATATTTACAATAGGGTTAAGGGAAATGATCGTTTGGTCGGCTGAAAATGTCATTACTGGCAAATAAATAAAGGGTCGTACCTCGTGTACCCATCGGTTCAACCCACCAGTAAGATAAGGGGGAATTTTACCCATTATACACTCACCGGATATTAACTATGGTTCCGTGCAGTTAACTTTATAATCTGTCGATGTAAGTTAGCGTAAGTGATTTTTGAATTAAATACTAACCACTTTGGCCGCTATTACGTAATGCTATGGTATATTCCTCTACGTATCTTCATCAATCAGGCAAATCATACTCAGCCTAGAACCTTAGACTTCTATTGCACATAGGCCTCTCTCAAAGCGCGCCACTGACACCAATCTTTGGCTCCTCTTTACAAGTCAGTATCAGCAGCCATACGTATATCGTCATTTCACCTAGTCACAGAACCTATTTGCCAATTTACCTATACAACAATTTATTTTTAGCGTGTAATGTGATGCTGTTTGGCGCTGAGGGTGTGTATACACTACGGAACCATGGCGAGACTGGCAATTGTTCCGTGCTGGCAGTGTCACCTGCAACGGTACATGTACTAGATCTCGACGTGGGCCAATCGGATAAAAGAGGTCGTGCACTTGAGATCGAGACCGGGACTATTCATAGTGTGAGTAAATAGCTCAATCAAGTAATTTTTAAGTTTATCGTGTATTTTTTTCTTTTTTTGAAGTCACTGGTTTCAGTCGAAGTCTAAATACATGTATATGCGTATGTTATCTGAATCTAGACTTGAGTCAATCCAAAGTTTATCCTTAAGATCTCAAATCCCTTGATTGGAGACCAATATCAGTGTTGGTCTAAACATACCAGACCAGATTCTTGAAAATACATACTGTGTCAGTCATACTTCTGCCCTCACCCACACAAACACACACACACGCACACACACTTTTTATTGCTTACGTTTGAAAAATGATTATAAAAATAAGATTTTTGAATCATAAAAACCTGATCTTGCATAAACAATAAAAAATAACTTGCATTTTCAACCGTCTTCAAAAAATGAGGTTCACAATAATTCGACAGTGTTTTTTTTTTCTATGTATCTCTGCTAATTATGAATCGATTTTGATGTTTTTTTTTTGTTCGGTAGATTATACTTCAGAGATGGTATAAATTTATCGAAATCGATCCAGCCGTAACCAAAATATAAGCGGTAAAGTCGGTATTTTAAAGCTTTGCTTGCGTTTAATAATTATTTTTGTTTATACCACCTTAAAATTTATTTTATACTGTACGAAATAACGTTTAGTTAACTCATTGTCTTTAATAATAATTTAAAAATGTTCTTTTCTTAATTAAACTTTCCGGTGCAAACAAAGATTGCAAGGAAAATTAATTTCACAGTTGATGAGTTATGGGACCAAGCGCACATTATTATATCAACGCAAACGACGGGCAAGATTCCACTTGCATTCACGTTGTGATAAAACTTTTATTACGTTTACCCACTACTTTTGAAAAATAGACATTATTATAGATTTATTAAAACATTTACAATTCTTATAAGAAATGCTTTTAAATAATAAACATTGATAATTATTTCGGGATTCGGAACACGCCTGAGCAATTGTATTCGAAATTGTATGGGGAACAAAGAACATTGTGCACGCCCCTTTGCTTGTTTTTATAGCAGACTAATAAGCATAGAAAAGAATATATTCTACCAGGGTTGTACCCCGAAAGTGAATAAATAGCGTTGTCGATTTTATAATATTTTGCAAAATGTGATGGATTATTAACCGTGAACGTGCATGAAGGCAAATTAGACAAAGTTGAAAGCGTGGTTTCACTCCAAAACTCCAGTGGAGTTTGTAAAATTTCTACTACTTTATTGCGGCATGACTTCACAATTACTGGATCGTTCATGACTATGACTGTGACTGGTGACTGGGAGTAGTTAATTATATTATAAACTATATAAATGAACTTAAAATGATATATTTCTTGTCACTGGCTACCTAAATGCAAATAGTTTGCAAATCAAAGATTTAAAAAGGTGGAGCAAAGCACAGCTGAAATTATTATAAAAATTATAATTTAAGGATTTAAACTCGACAAACAAACGCATTACTCACAGCCCCACACTACGTTCAAACATTTGAATCGCGAGTGATAGGTGATAATTTTGATTTTGGTAACAAACAACAACAACAAACGCATTCACACTCACAGCCCCACACTAAGTTCAAAGACTTGTATCGTGGGTGTCGGAAACATTCACATCATACACACATTACACCCAGGACCAGAAGCACAAATATCCCTTGGGAATCGAACCCAGGACCCACGGCGCAGAGGGCAGATACGTATCCACTGCGCCATATTATTATGATTCGTCAAAATGAAATTGTGATAAATATAGTGTGTTTGTTGCTATTGTTTAATTGGATAAACCTAAAAGTTTTTTATCCCGTGATTCCCGCGAGTCAGTAACTTATTGGTTTAAAACCGCGGAGCGCAGCTAGTATGTTAATATTTGTAATTATCATACGGTTTTCAGTGCACTAAACGCGGCCTGCCGGATTACGTGGATATCGGAGGTGCTGGCGGGCTCGATCACACCAAAATGGAAGTCCTCGAAAATGTCTGTGGACTTGATTCTAACGAAGGTGAGGTTTAATTTACTTTGTTGCACTTTTTTATCATTTATCATAGAGTGACAATGTACACTCTTGCAGTTGCAGCACCGCCGGCAATAAATACTTGACAATAAAATGAGGAGGATCTCAATTCGACCGTGTTTTTTGTATGCTACCTCACTTTTTTCTAGTTGAACCGATTATGATGATTATTTTTTATTTAAAAACTGGTACCTCGCATGTTATACCATTTAAATTTGATCAAGATCTGACCAGTAGTTTTTGAGTTATCTTCAATAATACGTATTTAATTCATTATCTGGTCAAGGGTGCCGATGATAAAGCGGTAAAGTCCTGTCTTTATAAGTTTTGCTTGCGTTTTTATAGATACTGCTTAAAATATATATTACAAGAAATAATTAAAAGCTAAAACCAGAATGAGTACACGTCTCCTCGTTGGACTATAAATGTTCTCTATTTAAAATTGGTCTGGAATATCTGTAAAGCGTTTTGGTAAAACAGAGAAATATAGTAAATATCGAAATTTACTCGTAAAGGTTCATTTGTTTTCACACTCGAATGTATTTTGTAAACCATTAACCTATAAAAGGGATACAAATAGACATGTAAAGTAGCGGAATTTTATAAGATTTTTCAAGAAATATCAGGTAAGACTTTTCTTTAGAAACCTGGTGCAAATTTTCTGTAAGAAGCTTTGAAGCCAGCCGCAAAGTAAGCTTTGTTTAATAATTATTTATCTCTTCTTTGCCGGCAAAAAGCTATAGACTCTGAAGTCTTTAACTTGAATAATAAAGAATAAATTACCTTTTGGTATACATACATTACGGTTAATAATATAGTAGGGAGGAAATTATAAAAAACTAATGAGCTTTAGTCGGATTTTCTTGTATAAGTAGGTATATGAAAAATATGCCCGTATTCAAATTATTTAGGAAAATGAGAACACTTAACTAAATCCTCTCAAAACTGACTTTTGTACTTAATATGCTAAAGGTTGTTATTTCAGACTAAGTGGTTTCCGTCCCCAAATGGTCCGGGTAAGGCAATCGCTATTTCCGATACAAAAGTGGGCATTAGGGTTTAGGACCTCTGCGTGGGAAACGGTGATTTATGATTTGGAGGTCACTGTACACAAGCCATCAGATATATAGTTCTGTGTAAGTAGTTTACAAACCTACACAATATATATAATAGAGGTTGGCTTTACTCGTACAGACATATATTTATGTAGACATTGAATAAACATCATAGATTTCTAGCGATACCCTGGCAATTCTAATTTCTTTGGTGGTTTCTATACAGTGGTTTAACGCGCTTCATTTTAATGTTATTTTCATTTGTGATTTTGTTTTTTTATTTTTGAGTATTTGTAGGAGGTAATTACCTAACTTATTTGACTTAGAAGTTCTTACGGATTGATGGATAGAGTGCCAAGACAGTTAAGTGAACTGGTAGAACTCGATTCTTAGTCTAATAGTAGACTAACAAACAATTATTGTAAACTAATTTCATATTACCACTCATACAAAATTTGAGCTTAATCTCAAACGTTTTAGTATATTCTATATCAAGGTCTATTTTAATTTTATTTTGATCCGTTGTTACGTAACTATTAACAGATCTCTCAGAGAACGTGTAAAGTAAAATGCATAAAATGGCAAGTAAAATGATAACCATAAATGAAAAAATTAAGGGGGCACCCTTTACGCATAAGTGGGGACCAAAATAAATCGTATCGTTTCGTTGACAGAGCTTTGCTAGTAAAGAATACAAAACGGTGAGACGTCAATGTCACTGTTTTTAGAGCTATTTGTCTAGGGGTCTATCTCAAAAACGACTGGAAAATTAAAGCTGAAACTTACAATTAATATCTATAACAGATATTAATCCTCTTGTTAAACAACAAATAAAAATCTAACAATTACTTTAATTAAAAATATTACAAGCAATTACCTTTAAACGTTATTTTCAGTAAGCAAAATGTAGGCGCTAGATCTCAGCTTGGAACAAACGACTTTTATATTCAAAATTGTAACGTCTATTCTTATTTTATCTCAATCCATTGTAATGTACCAAAAGTAATAATGAAAAGATACTTTTGGGTGAAGATACTTTTGAAAAGATACATTATAATATAAAGCTACTCACACTCGCACAATTTCTCATTGCCAATTAGAGTAACAAGAACCTTAATATAGATCGTCATAAAGAATCTGATTCTTACCTAAGCATAATATTAATAAAAGTACGATTATGAATTCTATATCAAAGTATGTAGGTTCCATGAGAATTAGAATGAGACATCGTATTCGCAGGTGGAAGGTGCCAAGGACGTGATTTAATATTAATAAGATATATGGATTGCAAAGAGGATGTCGAAGGATTTTAGTACACGTGATAAAATCATAAGTACTTTTTACCTGCTGGAGCACAAATAGGAGTTATGAGTGTAGCAGGGTATTGTTGTTTTGGCTCCGCAATCTATGTTTATTTAGCCAGTATCAAGTAATAAATATTTGTTTATCAGCTAGGTATTTCATAAAACCAGTCCTCACCAGTCAAAGTCAATTAAAAGAGTCATGCTCCAGTCACAGTCAGGTCAAGCCTTAATGTAGTAGAAACTTTACTAAAACTTCTAATGGACTTTTGGAGCGGAAGAGAAAATTACATTTTTCAACTCTGTATGATTTGCCTACACTCATGCACGTTTACGAACTGTTAACAGTTAATGATTACCATTATATTATTTCTCTTATTACCATTAAAACACAATTAATCACAAGTTTAGGAAAATAATACAAAATCAAGCACATTATTTTTCACTTTCGCGCTAAAACCACTCTTTATTTATGTTTATATGTGCCTATACATACCTACCAATATATTATGTATTCCATCTTTTACCTCACCGCGCCAGTATAAATAAAGTATTTGCAATATTTTATTGTACCTATTTAAACCCGTTTCAATTATTTGAGTGTCAAGACGCTATCTGGATAACTCACATAATATTTATTAATTGGAACTGATAAGGATAAGGGTTCAAGGCTATCTTTGGCGTATGAATTACTAGATTAAATCCTAACAATAGATGTTTCGTATCGCCTATTTGACCAGAACCAATAAAGCTAGTAGCTACCTGTGTGAAAACCCCGTAATTGGGTTTTTTACGCACACTATAAGTTGCGTGTTAATCACGCCGAAACAACGGCGGGAGCTGCCCTGCCGACGTTTCCCACGAAGTCGATTCCCACCAAGTCAATTCCCTTCAAGCCTCCTGGATAACGGTCGAACTAAACAGAGGGGAGTAGAGCGCTATCGCCAGAGGTATAATCAAAGAAGTACTAGATAAAGAACCCTTGTTTTATATATTGGTATTAGATATTTAATTAAACAATTTTTGTACTAATTGTATATTATTTTGTTAACGCCTACAACGTAATAATTAGCTATGAACTCATCAAGAGTATCTGTCAGAGTCTCAAGAGCAATCCTATCCAGTAAAATTCCAATTAAGTTTTTTGCCTGGAAGCAAAAAATTACTACGATATGTTTGCATTCCTTCAGTCTGAAGAATATTTGCTTTTCATACATGTCAAAAAATTCCGTTCGTGAATTCCAGGTCGTCGGCCACTGCTTATTGCCTGCGAAGATACAGTCGTCCGGCTGGTCTCCAGCGGTCGGTTCCATAACTCGGTGACCCTGGCTTTCGCACCCCTTCCGCTTGATGATTTGGAACACGCAGACCTCATGTGCGGCCTAAATGACCTGTAAGTCCCTTGATGTACACTCTTGGTTTGTAATTTTGGAGGCTTAAAGAAAATCTAATTTCAACTAGAAAGATTCATTGATGTATGTATGATCATAAGCAAAGTTGGCAATAGAAATTAGCGTAAAAATGAATAAACAATGCGCAAAAAAATCAGGTGCGTTTCGGACTAAAATAAGACGATCGAAAGGGAATCTAAAGTTCATCAACTCCACAGGTTGGGTTATTATTAATAAAAAGTTTCTTCGGATCTACAAGTTGAACAAAGAGGATCCGTATCGTGTATACGAGAAAAGTAACAAAATTAAATACTAAAAAGCAACAACTTATTTGTTTTCACGTTTAAGGTGCAAATCTAAATGACTATTACGGTTTGATGTGCTAGCGGTCAGTTATACGAATATATCATATCCTAAACCAAATTTTTGTTTGGACTGAATAGTGTATTATAATATTTTCTTTTAACATTCAGAAAACTTATTTCGTTATCATTATCATCATTGGCGATCCCTGATATAAATTTATAGATGTTCGTACAAAGCAATTGAATTGGTACTTCTTCCTCATATCTTACAAACCTTGGGTGTATGCCTGCTACAATTGACTACAATGGTGGATGCGGCTGTAATCTAACTGGATATAATGTATTTAGAAGTAGAATAAAGCAAAAAAAAACGGTAGTTGTCTAATTTATTTATAATGTTACCCTTTACAAGGATATACCACCCACCCACCTGCACGTCGCGAAACTTAAAGTGTTTAGGATGCAAACGTTACTATTAGTATCGACGGAACTCTGCCGAAGCCTCTGCTCCCGCAGAACAAGAGTCAAGTTGTTCACTCTCGTTCTAACGTTGGGCGAGTCAACAGCTTCTGAAGATGCTTCGTGTAGAGGTGAAAGACGTGTTGAACAGGGTTCGGCGAGAACAAAAACTTCGGCAGAGTTCTCACAATACTAACGCAAACGTTCGCACTCTAATAGCACTAAATTTCGAGGCGTGCTTGCATCCTACTTGAAGCCTAATAACCTTATCGGAATAACACAACATATTGTAATGTATTAAGTTTGTGGTAATGGATTTTCAAAAAGAAACACCAGATATTTGCCTTGTTTTCCCCTTTTTTCTACCGACTTCACAAAAAAGGTACTCAAGTCGACTATATTTTTTTAATGTGTTTTTATCTCATAACTTCGTTTAACGTGATCCGATTTTGTTTTTTTTTTTGTTTGAATGATGTTGCTTTCTAATTGGTCCCATTTAAATTTGATCAAGATCTGATCAGTAGTTCTTGGAATATCGTCAATAATGTGGATTTAGTACCTACATTTAATCTGATCAAAGTTCCGAAGATAAAGCGGTGAAGTCGGTTTTTTTAAGCTTTGCTTGCGTTTGATTATCTGATAACAAGTATGTGTGTGTAGTAAATACAAAATTGAAAGCATTACAAGGTATTAAAACCATGAAAGCTTTGATATGCATTTTATATGTCAGTTTTTTTTTTTTTATTACATTTATGTAACATCAAAGTGTTATTAGTATTCCGCCGACAAAGACTCCTTATAAATAATCTAAAGATAAAGAATAGATTTGAAAATACCTATGTGTAATAGTATCTGAATACCTATTTGTAACTCCTAATTAGGTGTGTTGTTACACACGTAATTAGGAAGTTTCATGCATTGGGTACTAACAATTAAACCCTTGTATGCGTAGATTAGGAACATGTACTCTGTTGTCGCTAATTAACGTAAGATCTATTAATATGATGTTATTGTGTTACTAATTAGATAAAATTGCACATTAAATTCAGAAAATGTAAGTAAAGATATTATTATTCTTTTAACTTTGTTGTATTTCTATATAAACAGTTATATTTTTTTTACTATAGTGATGTTAAAACCGTGTAGTGTCTAATTGTGAATGAAATATTAACTTCTTTATGTAACTATTAGGTACATTAATCTAGTCACATAAACATTATTTTTCATACCTGTAATAGTTAAAATAATAATTTGAATAGTGCACTACGTATTTGTCTAATAAAATAAATGTCCATACATATTACTAGAACCAAGAGTATTATTTAAAAGAAATATTTAGCTGAGATCACCCAAGTATCCATAATCACATTACATGTATAATCACATTATCAAAAATCCTGGACGGGTTGAGGCTTGGAAAAATGAGACCAAGACAGTATGCGACTTGGTGAAAATCAGGATTATAGAAAATGCGACCTGGATAGTATGAAACTTTGTCAAAATAAGATTTGGACAAAATGCGACTTGTTAAAGTCAAATCCAAAAAAAGACTTTTTTGTTACCCAGACCATCTATGGTACTATCATCTTTTTTGGAGTGGTCATGCGTCTGCGGAATCGGTGAAACTTGATAAATATCCATTAGTAGAAGTATAGAGAATCTAGTAATCTTCCAGGTAAGCATCCTAAATTTTCAGCAGTATCATCGCTTTTCATGAATATTCGAGAAGTAAGATGAAGAAGTGTTCCAGAAATAAGGTAAAAAGTAGTAAATTTAGAAAAATATCGCTTAATTGAATGAATTAGTTGAACCCTTTCTTTATGGGAAATATGGGCATATCAGATCTCAATCCTGATGGAAAGCGACGATGCGTTCGACGACGATGGTGGGACATGCTTGCCTATTAAATACCTGTTCAATCTTGATGTAAAATGTAAAATATCGCTTAATTGAATGAATTAGTTGAACCCTTTCTTTATGGGAAATATGGGCATATCAGATCTCAATCCTGATGGAAAGCGACGATGCGTTCGACGACGATGGTGGGACATGCTTGCCTATTAAATACCTGTTCAATCTTGATGACTTGTTGAGGCCTAATGCCATTTCAATAAATTTAAATGCATTTTAATTGCATATTGAAATTAATTTTAATATATAATAATTATCTACATTGTTCTTGAGGAACATACTCTGTGTTTTGTTAGTTTAAAAATAGTACTTAGTACACACAAAATTACTTTATTTAAAAATCAAGGCATGTAATCCTATCCTCTCCTACTAATATTATAAATGCGAAAGTTTGTGAGTCTGTGTGTGTGCATGTTTGTTACCACGATGGTTAAAGTTCCGGAATAACACATAGGCTACCATTTAACTTAATTCCTCAAGGAAAATTTGTGTTTCTGGTTCTGGTTTTCTGTGTGTGCGATGTAAATGTTTCCGGCACCCACGACACAAATCATCGTACTTAGTGTGGGGCTGTGAGTGTGAAAGCGAAGTCGCGGGGCACGGCTAGTATAAACGTAATTAAACTTCATAAGGTTATAGGTACACGTTGCGCTGAAGACATTGTCATAAGCTTCTGCTAGCCTCCTCAGTAAGGTTAAAAAAGATATAACAATTAAAATTGAAGGGTCTATATTTTAAGCTATTGCGTAGCTTCTATCGCGGGCCTTGAGCGTGGAGACCGAATCCACCCCCCACTCCGACCGGCACAGCGGTGATACTTTTTAGTTTTGCCATCTATCGATGAATAGCAGAACTTTTAATGACTTTTTTGAAATATCACGCTTGTCTCTTTAGTTCGGCAACTCGACTCTAGGTGGCAGGAAAAAAAATACTGCATAAATAAAATAAATAAATAATTATAATAGCATAAGTTGATAAAAAATGCTATGCAATAGCTTTACCGCGGCAGTCCCCGAGTGCAACACGTCTTTTTTTAACATGTTTAAATATTAGAACCGACAGAATATTAGAACAGATATAGATGACTTATATAGTCTTATCCCCGATCCCGGTAAATTAGGTCTCCAACGAGGTAACGCAGCCAGCATTTTGGGCAACCAACGACTCTGCATTTGGTAAGTAGGTTAGTTATAGAATTATAAATAAGTATAATGAAATATGATAATGAATATGTAAATGGCAAATATTTTGGACAGAGATTGAGCATTGCTATTCAACGTGGTCATGCTGCCAGCATTTTGGCTACTTTGCCTACTGCTAGCGGTCTATTAGCTAGTTATAGTTTTTAGTTTGGTTAATTTAAATTTCGTTTTTAGTTTAATGTAATATTCAACGAAATGATATCTCAAAAAAAAACTATGTATATATATTATATTATACTAACTACATATATTAGAATATGACTTTATATTTAGCTATCTAATTAATATAAAAAAAAGGTTTTTTTTTGCTAAATAGGCGAGCCTTTCACCACATCTCACCTGATGGAAAGTGATGAAGATATAGTAAGTATTATCTATATAGTATACGTATACACGGTATAGTAAAAGTACCCACCTTCAGTTCTTCAGTTAAGAGCGAATAGGTCTCTTTTAGGCAAGCATGTAAAATCTGCGGCCGCATCATCACATTCCATGAGACAATCGAGAAAAAAAAAAAGAAGTTTGTTTGTACCTTTTAGGAACAGAATTTTGAAGAGTGAGATCAATGTAAACACTGATTAAAAAACAGATTTAAACTAAATTTTATTGAGTAATTTTAATACAGATATTATGATCAAATATTTAAAAGCAAAATAATTACATCTATTGTTACATATATAGCCTTCAGATAAAATATTCCATTTCACTAATGAAACGAATCGGTGCAACTGTACAAACGAATTTACATGAAGAAACTCTAAACACCTAACATTTGACATAATACATCCAAATCTATGACTACCTGGCAAGTATGAAAAGTTCTTGGACGCAAAAATATGTTTTGGTTAAGATATTTTATAAAACGTCTTATATAACTGGTTGATGTCTTATCAGTTCATAATAAAAACAATTAACGTTTAGCAAAACCCGTCATAGTTTGATCTATGTTGCAGTACAAAGAAGGCAATCTACATAGTGCAGTAGGTACAGAATTCTATCTCAATGATGTTATGTTAACACGTTTCTATTTATAATCCTTTCACTTGAAATTATCAAAGAATTTAAAAGATATATAAAACATTATAAACCTTTTTATCAACAGAGCAATTGAAATCGAATCCATTCCTTGCTTGCTTATCGTATACCTAGACTAGTGGGCAGTCCTAGTGTCAGGATTTTTCTGGCCGTCTGAAAGCATCCGACATGGTGTAACGACTGTTACGACTGCACCCCTAAAAATACCCTATTTGACGTTGGAATTGTATGTAACTTAAAACGTATTGTAAAACTGAACTTGTATTACTGCTACAGACCAAGAAATTTTCATTCCCACTTAGTATTATATTACTTTAACTAAATACTTAAATGATAGTATTAGCACTATTCAAGTGAAAAGCTTAACGCGTGAAAAGATACACTTATTACAACATTTGACTAATCCAAACACTATTAGCACAAGAACCAGTGGTGATTCAAAATATAAAACAGATATTGTCGACGTCATCCGCATTTTAATAATGTTATTCAGTAGTAAAAAATTAATAAAGTGCACACTCACTATTTTATTCATAGATACATTTAAAATTAGCACCTAAATTTAAGCAGTTCCTACTAACATATAAGCTTCATTTATGAGTAATTTAACATATATATACTTAACAATGAATACCTACCATTGATTTAATATATTATTATGTACATGATTATTAAAAACAGTTGGAGAATATAACAGATTTTTTTATTTGAAGAAAACATTCCTATATTTTGAACTAATCACATTAAACATTAAAATATTGTGTGTCCCATTAAATAAATGTGTGTTCAATGTTCAGGAAGCCTTCTTTTCACACGGGACAAAATTTTAATTGAGGCATGAAACAGAAACAAAAGTAGCACTCAAAACACTTTACTGATGAGAAAAATACGCATTACGCAATCACACTCACGGCCCCACACTAAGTTCATAGAACTGTATCGTGGATGCCATAAACATTCACATGTCATACACACAGTCACACTAAATTATTCTACTAAATATTTTAGCGTTTAGTATAAACATATGCTGTGATTGAATCTTGCATTATAAGATTGCTGACCCAATTTCTCTGACCGTAGATGGCAGATTACTTTTTTTTTTTTAATCTTATATTGGTTCAGTGTTATTTTTTAATCTTGAAAAATGTGTAGTATATAATTAACTTCTTTTACTCTTACAACAGTACAGGTTGGTGCGTGAAGTTTTTTTATGTTTGTCGATTGGATTTTTAAGGTGAGCAAGGTTACTTAAATATACTTTGAATGAAAATATTTTTTAATATATATACCTAGGTGATGAAGAAGATGTTACGCAACCAATAGAGGTACATATAGGTCTTTCTTCCACTGACAGCTTCTCAGCCTGTGTAAATATTTACTATTTTTATTTAGAAACAAAACGCGTACGTGCATCATATATCTATTTAAATAACATTTAAGATGTTTTATAATAGTTTGCCTTGAAAAGTCTTGAAAATATTGTTTTCTATTGCAACTAATACACTTATATATTTTATCTTTACGAGAAATCAGAAATAAGAATATTTTATTGCTTTAATAGATAGAAATGTAGAACAATTGTTTTGTTTCAACAGCTTATCCATTACGGGCGAGTATTCATGTTAACGTATTTCTTTTTTTTTATTACAAAGCACATAATATTATTACCTAAATGTATACTCGTAGGTGTGATATGTATTAGCTAGTCTTTGATTTAAACATTCATAGATATATTTTTAACATTTACTTAACATCAACGAGTATCAGCAAAACTGATTACAGATAATGTTTATAAATATATATATATTATATACGTTAATAAATCTTATTTAAATAACTATAGATTTCTAACCCTACAAGTCCAAAGCTCTTAAGTTTACAGAGGTTAAAATTGTAATATTTAAATAATATGTATTGGCTATCACATTCAATCTAAACATCTTTACTTACTATACTGCGCATACAATTCTAGTGATATCAAAATAAGTTAACAAGATAATAATTACAAATTATGTGAAACTTTATGAATTAGGCTTAGTTGGGATTATATTTGGGTAGATTTACTATTATTGAACTTACGGCACGTCGTTTGCTATAAAAGGACACTAATACAACCGTTTTTAATGAAAGCTAACTAAAAACTTGTACTCTGCCGTCATAATGCAAAAAGCAGTAACTGCATTTTTGTTATATTTTAAAATATTCAAACGCAACCTACTAAATCTTACTTTTAATTTAGATGCATCTGTCACAATTTATAATACATACTAAATAGCAAAGTCATTTACTAGTAACTCAATTGCGAAAAATAAATACTTGCGTCTTTTTTCTTTACGACGGCAGTACTGTAAGTGTACCTTCTGGATTTTAGATAAAGGGATCGGTTTAATTTGTTCAAGGTGGTCCCATAAATACTTGATTACGATCTGATAAAAAAGTTTTGAGCTAGTGGAAATAGAAGCTTATATTTTTTATAATTTGTTTACAAGTCAACATAACATACCGTTTTAATTTATTTATAATTCCCAAGTTGGATGGGGGATGCTTGTCAGGAGTATGGGGTAATCTAAGAGTGTCTCGTTCTCTTCGGTTATTTTTATTTTGATGTAATGTCACGAAAACTAAGAGCAAATAAATGACTGATAAAATGACGAACTTATTTTCAGCAGTGATCATCAGCTATAGGTAAACTAGCTGCTCATTGATAATGTTGAAATTAAGTAAGATTATTTTGAACTATTCGCATGTCTGATTTATCGATGTAATGACAAAAATAGAAATAAACATATTTTCGAATAAGTATATATACGAGCCTACATTTTACTTTATTTAATAAAAATGAGGCGAACTAGGTAAACAAAATCAAGGTTTTTGTTCTACAGTGAAACAATACTCTAAACTACATGAATACTTAACGTATCACCTTTTTATTATTATCTACCTAATTAAAGCTATCCCATACAACTTTTCAAATAGTGCATAATTCGACGAGAAAGCAAAGTGTTGTGCGGATTTTTAACAACATTGAAAATCATCTTTTTTTAACTTATAATAATTAATAAGATAATCATAACGGTTTTTTATTGCAATTTTAATTTTCAGAAATAAAAATATACTTTGACCTCAGACTCAGATTACTGTCGGTTTCTTGACAAAAAAGTAACTCATTGGCTAGAAAACATTTTATTTGTTTTTGTTTAATCTTAACAATTGAGGCACATTATAAATAACGGCAGAGAGGCGAATATTAGTACAGAAGATGTGAGTTTGAACACAAGGTGCAATAACAGTTGGTATCATATCATAAAATATATTTTAGACCACCAATTATTGCAGTAAAAATATCGATAGTAGCAGGTATATTTTCCTTGCTTGTTGCATTGAATATACCAAATAAGTTTTGGGATTATTCGTGACCTCGATTTTACTGTTAGAACATAATTATAATACATCCAAAATCCAAATCTATTTTTGAAATAAACGTATTATACTGATTTAATTGGTTTTTCTTTAGGATTCCGATAACCTAGGCTCAAAGGCTGCAAAACATTTAAAATTTGACATATTAGTAATAATGCCATGTTGACATCGCAAATACATGGCATCCTTGCAACTCTAACCCCAACGCTTTAGAAGCTCGCCCAAGGATAGTAATTGACAATCGCAAAGATATAATTTCATTAACACTAACAATTCATCAGTATAAATATCATGATAAAAGTATAAAAATTTACTAAGTTCATAAGACGATTTCACTTAAAGCATCATTAAGCTACAAATTACATCATCTGCTATTGCAAATTATGCTGTATTTAATATTTTATTATGTAATAAAGTGTGTTTGAATTGTATCTAATAAAAATAATATATGAGCATTGGTTATTTTACACATAGACTACCGCAGTGTTTACAGTATATATATAGATAGAACATACTAAGCAATATGTTGCGGTTCGTGCCATTAATATATAAATCTCAATAAGTTTCATCTCTACGTAGAAATATGTAAATGTACTCAGTGATTATACCGCAATCTATTCTTAAGAAGGATTATTTACAAAATATTTTATTATCTGTTTCGAAGTCATAAGAATATGAAGTTCATAAGATTCTCAAGTGGTACGAATTTAATAGCATCCTAATACAATAGTTAGTAAATATATAGATAAAAATTCCTCTTAAAGTATACTTGACTTTATATCTAAATAATTCCTTTATCATTATAAAATCATCAAATTTTGCTACTATAAAGATATGTATGATTTTGCTATTCAAGCAGAGGCACACGTTGATATGTATAGTGATACGAGTAATCCAACAGCTGTATGAAAGCATCGCTTTAACAATCAAAGCCGACGTAGAATATTTTTCTACTTATTTTACATACACATAGTCTTAATTTATCAGATAAATCAAATTGCATACTAACACATAAAACTTATTATTAACATCAAACGTATGTCATCTAGGTACAGGAACATTGTAAAAACTAAATTACTTATAAATAACATTCAACATTTTGCTACAATAACTATGATACAAAATATAAACAACAATATCCGTACGATATTTAGTGTGTGTTAGATTTCAAATGCTTCGAGTCCTCGTAATATAATACTATCACTTCTTCCACCATGTCCAAAGTCCCTTTCAAAATCGCTTCAATTCACATGTAACATGTCCAATTTTCAAATGAAAATTACTTCAAACTTTACTTTGTCAAACACCTTATCACTTTATTTCAGTATAAATTTACGATCCAAAATCTCCCGTAATAGTAAGAAGAACATATTTATATGCTTTGTCTAAAATAAATAACATTTTGCTAAGATTTATAATACTTCTACGTTTAGAAACCTATGTGTACAAATAAAGATGTTCACTTTTATCTCTTTGATAGTCAATGTGTTCAGATATTATTATTACTCTAGTAGATTCACTGTCAGGATTCTATCAGATGACTGTTTACAAAGCAACAGTGATTGCTAGTGTTGTGAGTAACACTACGGGTAAAGTAGTGCCTGCTACACTACTATAGGGGCCTGTCACTGCTCCATCGCATGGCACATGTTCCAATTCTGAAATAGAAAAATAATTTATTTAACTTGGTGATCTGTTACAACTATCATGAAGAGTTAGTCGTATCACAATAAGACCTATTTAAATGCAAAAATAAAACGTTTATATTTTAAAAATTCACAAATAATACAATAAGAACAATAATAATCTATGTTGAGCAATAATAATTAACTTGATTTTTTACGGAAAATTTGCATTTTACTAATAAGAATCTATTGTCAAACAAATTGATTACATTTTATTTATGTACGAAAATTTCACAATGTTGAAGGATTTTCCGGCTACCCACAGATTACGTTTGTTTGGTAGGGAATATTGCTATACATTTTGATAAACATGAAATAGCTTTTATTATAATTAATTTCTTTTGAAAATTTAACATGAAACATTATGCGTTTTATTTAACTAAACATTTTGTGAAATGTTATATGTAATGTAATAAGTAGGCCTAAACCTGTATTATATACATTACATGTCGTATAATGTATTTATTCTAGGTATAAGCTATGTACATTCTAAATTTCATCCAAATCCGTTCAGCCGTTAAAACGTGGAGAAACAACCATACGCTTTAATATAAAATGCCTGTTGGCTTAGTTAGACGCACGTATTGTACCCACAATACGTGCGTCTAACTAAGAAAAATTACATATCACACACAGAATCACACCCAGAACCAGAAACAAGCATGTCAAGTGTCATCTTGACAAGGAAAATTGTGCTCCTAATTGGAATCGCACCCATTGAAATGAATTTCTAATTTATACGGTATAGATATAGGATTGGGTAAAACATGCAGAAATGCCTTAGTGGCAAAAAAAGGTCGGAAAATATATAAATAGTAAAAAAAATATTAATCGTACATATGTTTCAAATTAATGTTCTTAAATTGTATCTCATAAAGGCTTATTTACGCTGTGAGAGAAGTTTATTTTCAAAAATGTATTTTAACACTGATTTCCATACCCATCAAGGACGGTTTTGCAACAGGTGCCCAGAAAAAAACATGTTTTTTTTATATTCGATAGGCAAGCATGATAGTGAAGATGCCGCCGAAGATTTTTTCGTGTATTTCTGTATTGTGGTAATTGTGAAAAATCAGAGTCCATACTTAATTTTCTTTTAGAAAGTATACATGTTGTGCTAACTCTAATGAGTAGAAAATGGTAAAAGAGTTGATAATGATTTTACCATTCAGTTTATTCAAAAAGTCATTCCAGAAAGCACAAGCTGAAGCCCTAGGCCCTCGAGGCCCCGCCGGTCCGCTGGTCCCGTCGGCCGTATACACGTAGTAGTGTGGGGATCCTCTCGCGTAGAGTGGCCACTTCTCGTCAGGCTTGTGGGGCTTTCTGTAATCATTTAGTATTTATCTTTAAAGAGAACGTCATACGTTCCATATACTAATATAATAGAGAAAATTTATGCGCTATAAGAAAATAAAATAATAAGGATCATGACGTCTTTACCTAACTTTAAAGACAATTGACGATTACCTAGTGGATTTCGAATAACTTTGACCTTTCATATCTCAATATAGGATTACAATTTGGTATTAGAATGCTGCACGTATGTTACGTGAAGCATTCTACTACTGTTAATCATTATTTTAGGATGTTATGAACTTAATAAGTGAAATTATAGAATGATTAAAGTGATTGTTATTTTATTAAATTTTAACAGAGTCAAGGGCCATAATATTTGTTAGGCCAACACGTAGTAGGCATTCTTTTCCATAAGGTATACATTGAAATATTTACAGAATATTTCTTTTACTTTATAGATATTTCTGTATTTACATTTTCACCTATTAAGGTAATCTTAACGTGAAACAGAGAGCGAACTTGCTATTCCAAACTATTTTTTGCACAGGTAACTACTTTATGAAGATAACTTGTAAGAGACTTCAAGACTGAATGATTAAATAGCATAAAATGTCTTTAGGTATATACATACACACCTAAAAAGAAAGAAAAAAATAAAAATATTTTTATTTAACACATTAGTAACAATTTACTAATAATACATTTATTGTGTTTATTCAGATGGAACAGGCACCCATGAAAGTCAATTACTCTAATTGCTAAAAATATTAAAATCTTATTTATAATAAGAAAAATCTATATTAATGCCCACATGTTTCCTTTGTTCACCTAGCATGAATTTCTTAAGGTGATGTCTAAAACAATTAGTAGTTTTTGGCTGTCTAATTGGCGGTGGCAAATTATTCCAGCACTTAGAAGCTGTGTAACGAAATCCACCTCTGAAAGCCTAAGTTGAAGACAAAATTAAAATAGGTACTTCAGTTTTTCATCTTAATGCTTAATCTTGATAGAATATTCGTAAGTGCTGCCTCAAGCACTTATTTTTGTCCGGCGAAAGCTTGACTCGAAGAACTTTTTTAGAAAGAACAAATCCAATAATAGCCTTTATAATATTCGCCGCCATATGTCCGTATGGTGATGCTGGTGGATTTTCAGTAGGTGTCCGAAGAAGCATTCTAATATTTGTTAAGTAAGCTATATCGAGTATTATCAGATGTAATTTCAAAATCAAATTAAAAAATGTATTTTTTTTTATTGCAATCTCTTAAAGTCAGCACTTGGTTTTACAAGTTTACAGTTCATTAGAGTAGAGGAGAACGTCTTATTATTTTTATAAAACTTACCCAGTTAAAGCAAATCTGGTGAAGGACTGCATAATGTGCGCGGCAAGGTCCCGCTCCCTCGTGTGGTACTGCAGCGACATGTTCAACGGATGTCCAAAGACGTAGTCCATTTCGTCTCCATGCATTACGCCCATCCACTCACCCCAAAGGCTCGTGCTGGTTCGCTGAAATTCAAGAAAATTGTGTAAAATTTAAGTTTTGCATATGTAGACTACTTGTCACGCCAGTTATTTGAAATTCTACCTGAAGTCAAGGCCCGTTGGAAAATAACCTTCGAAAAGTGTACATTTTTAGAAAAGTATTTATAACAAGACGAAAATATTGAAATGGGGCTAAAAATGCAATACCAATTCGCCGGGATAATGGAAATAGTACAAGGAATATTATATAACTGAATGAATATTGACAACCAGTAACTCGAATTTCTGGACAACGAATACGCGATCAAAATAATGCTACTTCCAATTATTGCTACTTTAAACTAGTCCGACTTGAGCAGTATTATTCTTTAATAATATGACAGTACGCAAAACATTCCTTAGACAAGTGGTTGTGATGTTATATTTAGCAGCCACTGTACAAATATTACAACGACGAAAGATTATAAACGGCCAAAAATATAATAAGTCAATTTGTAGACAAAGATGACAATTAAGAACAGTTTAATCTTAGTATTAATCTGATAAATGTTTTAGGATACCTACCGCATCAAGACTGAACGGGAGACCTTGTTATTGAAAGGGTTCCCGGAATTTCTTGAAAATTTATTGAGTTGTCTATTCAACCTACCCTGTGGCCACGGAGATGGTCCTTACCTCGGCCATATATTATTTTTTGCCGTTTATCTAGGTAACGGCGTCACCATTTTGGGCTTATTGTTTGCAGGTAACGACCTATATTTTTCTTGTGAATATTTCGTGTACTTACCTTTATTTTTTTATCTCATAAAGGTTAGAGTGATATTCGTAATTGTATTTTCATAAAGTGTCTTTTTATTTAATGTTATAGTTGTTTGTTCCACCGGCAGATAAACTACTTCCAGGACACAAACTTCCTTGGCCAACCTAGAAGGCGCTCAACAGGCTGCGTATACCCAGGTTGGCAGTTTAAAAGACAATCTGTCCAGGTAGGGCTACATCCACCCAATCACAAACCAATGCGAATGAGGAGCGTCACCGCAAACTATGACTCATTTATTGCCATGCTCAGCAAGCCATAGTTCTTGTACACTAGAAGACCTGTACGAAGCTAGGCCTAATGCTGTTTGCGTCGCCAAGTATTGGGCAAAAAAGGTTGCTATCAACACGCAAAGAAGAAGATTTAATGTAAGATTTGATTTAAGAAGGTAAAGTTCTCGCCTCCGTCTTCATTGGTTTTATTTAAAGCGTTGAATAAATGATACTATCATGTAAAGATTGCATACTAGTTACAATGATTGCGTCAAATTTATTTTATATAGGCCATGTATTCAGCAATTTGTAAATTATAAACACTGGGTTAACAACTTTTTGGTGAATTAATTGGAACTATTGAAATGCTTTCAACTCAAACAGAAATTTCAATAGTTAACACAAATTAATTTGCTCTAGTTTAATTAAAAGCTTCAATTTAATAGAGGGCCTGGATCTGACATTTTAGGGAAGCAATGGCCTTCTATTCGGTATTCGATGGATTGAAACGTTATCATGAAATTTTATTTATATTGTATTGTAATTGTGAATTGCTCGTTTAGTTGGGTGGCGTTCGCCTTCTAAGCAGGGGTTCGATTCCGGGTTGAAACACAAGTTAGAAAAAAATGTGTTTCTGGTTCTGGTTGTGATTGTGTGTGATGTTTCCGGCACCCACGACACAAGTCATCGAACTTAGTGCGGGACTGTGAGTGTGATGGAGTATTTTTATAACTTAAATTGAATAAATTATTAACCCCCAACCTAATGAGAAAGTGTTGTAAATTTGATGCCTATGTCAGTCTATCATGATTGGTTGGACTATTACGTAAAAATCGTTGTAGTTTTTTGCCAAATTTGTTAAGTCAATATTTCTAATCCGATGGTTGCATAAAGATAGACGATAGAAGATGAGACAAACCTACGGCTTTTGGTTGTCCCCTTTCGTTCAATATTACTTTTAAAATTGTACCTTATTCCTATCTTTCTTGACCCGTGCAAACTTCTTTCTTTACTGGAGCCGACGCCTCCTCAGCAAAATGTAAGGAAAGTTGATTATGTAAATTACATTTTACGCATACTTCTATTCCTTGCGTGTTATTTTGTTTCAACTTTACCTACTTCAATTGAATTACTTCAAAACTACCTACAGTACCTACGAGTTTTTTGCAATGATTATTATCGCCTACGTGGTAAACAAACTTTGGATTATTAACTATGGAAGTTTGAAATGTTATGCAGACAGTTTTGGGGTGATTTACTCCAGATTCGTTATTATGGGCCAGTGAGTTCATTAAAACTTCCTGTAGATGGATAAGATTCGTCCCACGCTTAGATTTGAGTAGGCGGCAAATCATTTTACTGTACCAGGTTTTAAAGATGTTTATCTTGTGTCAAAGTCACTTCAACCTCAAAGCGGTAGCATATTCAAAATGCTTCAAGCGGTAAAGATAAGAAAAAAGTTAAAGTAGGTCATATAGAACTTTCACCCCAAAAATGCACACTCCACAAAATATATCAAGGATTAAGTGACAAATTTATAAAAAAATTATAAGTGAATATAGTGGTATGCATTTTTAAACTGAAAGATCTCTACAGTACTGAGATATATAGTTGCATCATAATGTACAAAAAAGCTACCAAACTTTCTCGTTAAAGAAATACGTAAGCGAGTTTTCCATTTTAAAAAACAAATACCATTCTGCTAAGAGTAAACATTTTAAAGTAGACTCATGTATACGTTCAACGAGTAACGCTCTCATAAAAATTTCACGAGCTATGACCCTCGTTCTAAGTATTTCACTTGACGGTCAAGGGTCAATGTTCACAGCCCTGTACACGAGTATTTAGCGTTTAAGCTAAAACCTTGAAAATAAGTCCCTTGAGGTTAGTTAATTTTTTGATGCAGACATTAAAAGCGCCCGTTTGTACGCGAGTCTTTAATAATGCAACGACGAGCTGGCAATGTATGCGTTGTCATGCATGAGCTAAGGTACAAAGTAACTGTGGCTATACAAGTGGTATACGTAGCTACGTAGACACGTTGTATAGCTATATAACGTATGAACAACGTGTCTGAAAAGGTCACCTCACGTATCATCCCTTACGTAACGGCCAAGCGTCTAAATATATTCTCTCAAGTCAGTACCCGGAACGAGCAGGTAAAAATGTTTGTAGACCATCAACGGAATTGGAATGGTACTTTGATTTGAAAACGTTTCCCTGTCTGGTTTCAACAGTTTTTTGGAGCCATGTAGGTATAAACTGAGGAGTATTAGAAGAGACTGGATATTTTACACATTATGTATATTATAATTATGAACATTATTGTCTGAGTGACACGGATATACATTTCTATATATTTTTTTATTCTACATAGGC
Organism: Lomographa bimaculata; assembly: GCA_948107665.1. Taxonomy (NCBI): domain Eukaryota; kingdom Metazoa; phylum Arthropoda; class Insecta; order Lepidoptera; family Geometridae; genus Lomographa; species Lomographa bimaculata. The sequence continues at coordinate 9,114,865 of OX403592.1, forward strand.
AAGCATTTGACCGCTATCGCACCTGATGGAAAGTTACGATCCAGCCGAAGATGGAACATGCTTGCCTAGAAGGTACCTATTCACTCTTGACTTGAAGACACCCAGATTGTGACGTTCAGGGAACAAAGACGCTAGGAATAAGTTCCACTTCTTCGCTGTACGTATGATAAATGTAGAAGCAAAACGCTTCGGGCTTGACACTACCATAAATAATACGAGTAAGTGTTTTCCTTTTAGCCATGAATAATTCAGAACCTTTCTCTATGAGTAACATTAAGTGCAAATCATTTCAACATACTTTTTTCGTCTCGTAGTTAAAAACACACACCCTTGTACCGGAGGTAAGGTGCCACAAACAGACACACAGATCCATACTACAAACTTATAACACCACTTTTTTTGTCAGGGGTTAAAACACAGATTAATCCACGGAATGTTGCTTATAATGGACTCGATCTATAAATCCCTAATGCTTAAGATCGTTTTCGTCCCTTAATTAATATAGTCCACGTTCTACGAAACTTCTCATACGTGATTTTATTGAGTAGGCGTATTAGAATGTTCTCTTCATAGTAGGAGGTTAAAACACACAAACATAACCCTTTAGTTTGTTATTCGATACCCACGTGAAAACTCCGTTTCGTTACTCAATCTAATCATTTTCATTCAAGATTCTAAAACATTATTATTATTACTACCCAATGTTTGGTTTTACCCAAATTAGATTCTGAATTGTTTTATTGTATGAATATATTGGCTTTAATTTATTAACATTACCCAAAGAAAATATTATTCATAAATTTTAATTCAAGTACGTGTACATGCATAGGCATAAGCAAAAATGAGAAGTTAAAACAAATTTGCTCCTTTTCGCTTGCCAATATAGATTACTAGCAGTACCCCGCGGCTTCGCCCGCTATTATCAAGTTAAAAAGTAGCCTATGTGATTCCAAATTTCATTCAAATCCGTTCAGCCGTTAAAGCGTATGTAGGGAACAAACATACTTTGGTACACACTTCCACACAAACTTTCGGTTTTTTTTTTTTTTTTTTATTCTACATAGGCAAACTTTTGGCCACTATCTCACCTGATGGTAAGCGACGATGTGGCCGACGATGGAGCAAGCTTGCCTAGAAAATACCTATTCAAGATACCTATTATATTAGTAGGATTTAGAGGTTCACAATCAAAATCAGAAATATTTAAATATGATCAACTGCTTAAATAGTAAAGTTGTTATTGTAGTAAATATTTTTGTTGTTTTTTTTGGTAAAAGTTTACCCATTCATATATCTCGTATAATATCTTAGCAGTCCCCAACCAATAAACTCTTAATATAACTACTTATCATAAAATCTTCAATATGATTTATGAAAAATTATACTAAACTAGCCGTTTCCCGCGACTACGCCCGCGTTTATCAAGTTAAAATAATTAACGCAAGCAAAGCTTAAAAAACCGACTTCACCGCTTTATATTCGGAACTTTGACCAGATTTGATGTACTAAACACGCATTATTGACCATATTTCAAGAACAAGGAACTAATCAGATCTTGATCAAATTAAAATGGGACCAATAAGAAAGCAACAACTTTTAAACTAAAAAAATAAATTTAAAATCGGTTCACGTGGAAAGAAGTTATGAGGTAAAGTACATAAAAAAAAAAAATACAGTCGACTTGAGTACCTCCTCTTCTTTTGGGAAGTTGGTAAAAATAGCTTTAGTGTTAATCCTAAGTGTAAGTTATGTACATTTCAAATTTCATCTAAAATATCATTTCAGCCGTCACAGCGTGAAGAGAAAACTAACTCACTTCTACACTTGCACACAAACTTTCGGATTTATAATATAAGTGTGATATACAAACTATTTTGATAAAATTAAAATTTATATTAATTAGTTGCGTTCTAACATATAAACATAAACACTTTCACACTCACAGTCTCACACTAAGTTCGTCGACATGTGCCGTGGGTGCTGGCAACATTCACATCACACACAAATTTTCCTTAAGAGGAAAACATGTGTTCCCGCCGGGAATCAAACACAGTACCTGCTTAGAAGTCGAACACTGATCCAACTAAACCAACAGGCAGTTCATGTACTCAAACTTACTTGTAAAGCAAGGACGACGGACCATAAGAAAGAAGTAGTTATGGTCCGTCGTCCTTGCTTTTCGTCGCCCTTGAAAGTTAATTAATCTAAGGGGACAGGAAACGTCTGTTCAGCGACAAGGCAGATACAGCGGGAGCAAAAATAGAGCGACGACGGGTCAACCAGAAATAAAGCGTTGTTAATCTGTGACCTTTGGCGGCCAGACCTGACCCATGCCTAATTTATTTAAGGTGGCCACATTCGTTATGCTCCTCGGATAGTTCAGGGCTGTTTTATTATAATCTCTGTTTGACTTTACACGAATAGATTAGGGTAGAGCGGATGTGGTTTACAGAATTGTAGGGAGTCCCTTTATTTATTTAGATACACGACGGGCCCTTTTTAAAACATTGGTTATAAAATTGATTATCTTTACGTTTTTTATTAAGAGAGATAATAAGAGAGAGAGAGATAGAGACTAAAATAAGACTTGTTTATTACATTTTCAATCTGTTTTATTTAGTTTGTCTTGTTTTTTGAGTCAAATTCAGTAATACAAATTTAACACCCTTCCTTTCGAACGATAGACCTGAAATTTGGTATCCATCTTTAGTTCTGATGAAAATACAATTATGTATTTGTTGTGTTAGTTAGGTACATATTTAAATATATTATTTAAATATGTACCTAATTAAATTTTAAATTATTTTAAATCCAAGATGGTCCCACGAAATGGCAAATGGGATACACTTTTTTTCAAGCCCCTCAATATGGATATCAAATTAAAGGGTTTACAAAATACAGTGAAAAAACTAAATTCAAGATGGCCGCCATCAATAGCGGATAGATTTAAAAAAATATAAGATTATTTATTTTTCTTATAGTCTACAATACAATATGAATTGTAAAATAACAATATAATTATACAGATAAATAAGATACAGTTACATATAAAATAGTTGCATACATAGTTACATAGGAAAAACAATAGTGGTTGGCAATAGGGGTATGCTCAGCGCTGTTTTCGTAAACTACCTAAATATATAAATATTTTACGCATGGCTGGTTTTCAGCATATCCCTTGCTCGAGCTGAGATAGTTGTCGAGCCGTTCCCCGCGCCCGCGTTATTGGCGGGATCTTTATTTAAATTTGTATAATATTTACAGCTGATTTATATGATAAAAATAAAAGCAAAATAAATAAAATATGTGTATACATCTAAAAATATAGTAAAAAAATAAATATGATTCATATCTATGATTTCATATCGTTCTTTTCAATAAAACCGTTTAACATAAAATATTTTGTTACATATTAATTTTATTTATTGTGATTTCAGATACTTATTTACACAGTAATCGTAAAAATATGATGGAAACATAAATACAATTATCAAACATTTACCGAAAAGTTATACGCTCGCTAGCAAGTAACCACGCGGGTAATAAAATGTAATAATAAATGTTCTATCCTTTGAAATCTAGAGCTGCTTTATAATTCACGATGCTGAGAAGATTAATAGCATTGGGCAACTCCACGACTGTCCACGAGTCAACGTAGCTTGTTTTGGTGACGCGTGACCTATAAAACACTCCAGCGTCTGTCAAATGGTTATTTCAACGACAAATCGCCAGCCGCCGACGCTAACTTCCTGATTTATTGTCGGCCATTTATTCATTTTTTGCGCATCGAGGTCGTTACGATTGGGGGTGCTCAAATCTTTATTATACCTACGGTCATGTTGTAGTACCGCTGTACTACGTTTAACTAAATGTCTATTTTAGTTGTATTTATAGTAATTTATGCTTTGATAGTTCTAGAGGAAAATATTATCAAAAATCTTTTTTTTTTTATTTGAGACTAAGCCAGCGTTTGGCCATAATCTCACTTGAAGGAAAGCGACGATGCAGTCGAAGATGGAGCACGCTTGCTCAGTAAATACCTATTCCCTCTCTTCTAGAACAACCCCATATTATACTCTTCGGGAAACGTAGTAGACGGCGTTCTATTCTTTGGCTGTTCTCATAATGAAAGTGGAAGTGAAACGCTTCGTGCGAATGGTCGGTATTTTTACCATTAGATGATGCCGCATTGCCGTTTGCCTAGATGTTCGGTAGTAGAACGATGATGCGGGAATAAGATCATACAATTTAAATTAAACAAACTCATTTACACTCACAGCCCCACACTAAGTTGAAAAAATTGTATCATGGGTGCCGCAAACATTTACATCACACACACAAATACACCCACGGAGCAGAGAGCGGAGACCTGTCCACTGCGCCAACTGGGCCGTTCTTTGAACACTCTCCGTAACCCAGTTTGTAGAAAATTGAGAGGCTTGATATTATTTAAAAGACGGTGAGAAACGTGTTTTGCTCTCAGGTGAACACGACGAAAGTCTCTAAAAGTCTCTACATTAGCCATATAAAGCTTATATAATTGCGTAATACAAAAAATCAAAAACCCTGAACCTACTTTTTTTGTCTGACACTTTTTCGTTGACCTATTACGCGATTGTATAAAAACTTTATCACATATTTTATCATAAGTATTGAATAAGTGAGAGCGGTTTATACCCAGCTTTTGATCTTTTTAGATCCTAAATGGTCGTTCGAAATCAAAAATGATAAGAGAAACCCTAAGAAGATTTCAAATACCTATTCAATGATACCACACTTAAAACAGTTCGTCGACTTTTATTTTTATTTTTCGCAATATGGCGTCTTGTTTTATCTGTATTGAAATTTGATATGTCATATTTCTTGAAACTAGCAAGATTAAAAACAAATCGAATGAGGTAAGTTTTTTTTCCTTTTCATTGCATAACCGGATAAAAAGACAAACAGCGTGTCACCACCATACTTAATAATTAAAACATGGATAGATTATTTTAGAGTCTATACTATGCCTAATGTTAAATTGGCTTCTAAATCATTCAACAACTGAGAATAAGACCCATTAAAATGAAAACATAATTTACTACGTCGTCGTTCCCAAAAATTTCGGGACCGTATATGCAGAAAAGACTTGGATACTTTTTCTAATGTTGTCCATATGTTCTAATTATATAGCTTGGTGACAGACACCTAAATAGAGGTTGATTATTACATACTAAAAAGGCGTGAATAGTATAGTATAGTACCTGTACAAAATCTCAAGCATTAAGGAAAGAAATCCTTTGGCTTAATTCTTAATCTGTACCCAAAGGTAGCTCCAAAGTTATTCACGCTAATATAATATTTATGAACAGGGATTAAGGGACATTATTAGGTACACAGCACGCGTATAATGATTTGTTAATAAGTCTACAGTATTCTATTCACAGAATACGAACATTTGAGCTCAATGTCAGGTGTTGTCGGCACTTTGCATCGATCAATTTCCTAAATACGTAATGAAGGAATCAATGTCACGACAATTACTTTTCTAGGTTAGTTTTTTTTATAATGACATACTAATTTCATTTGGTACACCGTTGGAATTACGATCTAGCCTTATGACTAACAAGTAAATAATTTTGACCTAAACTGCTAAAGTAGAGTAGTATACTAAGAATGTATCCAATAACACTATTCTTACTGTCTGTATTAAAAGGAAGACACTTTGTTCTTGTGTTTTTTGTTGATAGCACTTACTATAATACATTGTCACATCACAACACTGACTCAAAAGGTTTAGTTCTCTTAAATCTTCTCACTGAGTCTGTGTTGTCGAGGAGCTAGATTGCCTCAACGTTCACATGGTGATGAAGTCTTTGTTCATGAGCTTCGGCGAGTCTTTTTATAACACTAGCGACGAGTTCCACTTTTAAGTCCCGATGAAGATCGTCATTTCTAATGTACCTCGATGCATTTACAATGCCTCTGACTACTTTGTTTTGAAATTCTAGGTTAGTAATTTGAGAAAATAAATTGAAATAGAACCATCTCAACCCTACTCTCAGTTGTTAGAACTTGTACAAAAATCCTAAGAACAGAGAAGGAACTCTTACCCTACATGAACATTAATTAAGAAAGCTAGTTATAAAACGAATGACTACTTTAATGACAAGGATACTGGAGACTGCACAAGCGCTTAATAGACCTAGATTAATATAGCTTAGACCTAGATTAATATAATTCCTATATTAGTGATATAACAATGTTTAAAAAATGAATGAAAAAATGTGTTGCCGGGTTTCTTACCTGATTATTTTCGAGATGGCTGTAATTGGTTTAAAATTAATCTGGCAGTATAGTAATCAATTTTTATGACTGCATCTTTGGGGCCGATGTGAATAAACGGTTTTGATTTTTATTTTCAAAGAAGCCATAAATGCTGCAACGAGTATTCCCCAGCAGAAGGACACAAAATTAAACTTAATTCAAGATAAAATAAGTACGGTTAAATTGAAGCGATTCAAATAGAGTGAATGCTACCGGAATACCTCAAATAAAAACGTGAAAAGGCTTCGCGATAAAATGCAAAGCAGTATACCCAGCGGATTAGAGTTCTTTCAATTTATTCTGCAGCGTCTCGTGGCATGATTTCAATAAGAACAAACATGAGGGTCGACGCGATTCAGACATAGGACACAATGGGAGCACTGGAGTGATTCAGAATTGAATGACAAAGAAGTAAGATGCACGAGGGTTGTGCACAATGGTTGAAGAGCGATGCAATTTGAGGACGCACTTACTGCCCACGTGTCTAAAAATTAACGCTACTTTTCCTTCACTCAGCTTTGCTGTATATCAGTCTAGTCTGTAATTATGTAAGGTTTGCCCTTCAATAGTTCGTGGCCGTGAGAATTTATGAGAGGCTGAATTTGTAAGCAGGCCAGGGTTTCAGGTCCCCCGCCTGAACTATAACATTCTGTTTAAATAGGAAGGGGCTGGGATGTAGTATAAGGTGTAATTATAAATTTGTTGCTTTAATATTTCTTGTATTATCTGCTTTACAGTAAGGAGTCCGACCCACATATTACTTTAATGTTAATGGACTACGTAAAATTGGGATTAAAAAGTTTGTATATTTTCCATAGATCTTATCATTTTGTCGGTGGATCTTTACACAGCGATAAAACTTTATATGATTATGAATATCGTTGAAAATTTTTGAAAATTATTATTTCTCAAGGACCGATTAACTCTCGATTGAAAGCTTTCACACTCACAGCCTAAGCTCGATGATCGTGGGTGCCGGAAACATTAATCATACACACAATCACAACCAGAGCCAGAAACACAAATTTCCCTTGAGGAGATAATTTGTGTTCCTACCGGAAATCAAACCCGGTACCCGCTGTTTAAGGCTAATACGCGCACCGAATTACGCCAGCAAGCATTAAATGCTGCAACGTGTAAATCACCCAACAAGGCAAGTCATCGACCATAGTATGGGGCTGTGAGTGCGTTCATGTCTATGTTTTTATGTTAATTTATTATACACTTATAAAAAGGCCTATACTATAATCCTTGGGGGATAACGAAAAAGACAAGATTCACTCTTAAGCTGTACTGAATTCGCGATCTAGGTTATCAAAAAATCTCTTCAGAGTTTTATATCAGTTTACATTTAAAACCGTATTCCAACAGCGTCAGAATTAGTCAGAACTCAAGTCACGAGTTGTGACCTCAGCAAAGCCCACATCAAGCAAATCCCTAAATCCCGGTAGTGACATAAATATTCCGACGCGGACACAAGAGCAGAATCTCTTTGAATTCAGTTGCAACGCTAAAGCAAAAAGCGAATGTAGCCTCGCTTAAGAGGCCCTCGCTTCTGGCTCGTTAGCCAAATTAACGTGTTTCCCAGGCATGTAGCGCAGGTGGAAACGGTATTTCAACATTTTCAAAACGTCGAAAAAATTCTTCAAGATTGAGTGAGAAGGTAACTCTCAGACAGGCAATATTATACGATCATGCACCGAAAGTGTACATACGCACATCGCTATCTCAGTCTTGCTCATAAAGTGACTACGTGACACACTTATCATACTAATATTATAAAGGCGAAAGTTTGCGAGTGTGTCTGTATGTTTGTTACTTCTTCACGCTCAAACGGCTGGACCAATTGTGATGAACTTTGGTATGGAGGTAGCTGACATCCTGGATAGCTGACACACAGGCTACTTTTTATCCCGGAATTCCCGCGGTTCTGTATGTGGGTATGTATATACGTACCAACTAGTACAAAACATATGTGTTTTACCCATAGATAGGGCACTCCATTTTATGTTCATAAAATATAATGTTTTTTGTTCATTACTTACAAACGAGGTATTGTTCAAATGTTACCCTAACAAAACTCAACATAATTATAGCGTTAACTTTTTATTAGTACCGAATTTAAATATTCATGTTACTCATGGAAGATAACACGTACAGTTTGCATTGCGTTTGAAAATACAACTTGAGTATGACTGAGATGCGAGTTGAATGGCTGAGATATATGGTGTAAGTGTCTTAGTAAGACGCATACAAAAGAAGGCTAGAAATAATCGCCAACGGACATTTGGTAAGGATGATATTACTTAAAAGAAGTTCACAGAATACAAGGTAGACTCAAGACGTGCGTTGAAATTCCGCGTATTGTAATATTTTTTGCTTTCTTTACCTTAAGTTAAAAACATGTACTGCCTTTAACATAAAAACTAGTATATAATCAGCTTTCAAATCAGCATTATTATTAGCCTATATTCAGTCCCATATAGGGCAAACAGGCCATCGATCAACTCATATCTCTAGTTTACGTAACCACTGACTTCCGTTTGGATAAGGCAAAGCTTTGATACTTCTACATTAGCTATTCTGTGACAACTTTCAAGTGAGTTTTCGTCACAGAAATGCTCTGGAAACGCTGTCAACTTGTCTGCCTTTGTTACAAACGTTTAAACCTGGGTTTAGATCACAGTCTCTGTGCATAGCTACAGCTTTAGGGTAAATCGGTACCAGAGCACTGACTTCGTCACGAATGAGTCTTAAATCCTTTGAGAATCGAAATTGCCCGATATGATGATAGTTTGATTGACGAGCAGTCTCGCTACGATCGTGCTACGGATGTCGATTTTGTAGAACATTCGAGATAGACAACTGCTGTTTAATATTATTGATGTTTATTTATAGAAGAAATGCTACGTTCTTTTGTACAAGCTTTTATTTACGAGTAATTTTAGGGACAGGCATTGCAAGCTAAATTAGACCTATGTCCAATCTTCCAAGCTAAATTAGACCTATGTCCAATCATACAAGCTAAATTAGACCCATGTCCGGTTGGACTCAAACTTGTGTATCTTCGATGCCAATGCAATGATATACCATGGCTCATAATATCCATTGATGTACCATGGGAGCTGGTCTGATGATAGAGACGGAAGATGGATAGGAACTTCTAAACTAAACAAGTAAACCCATTGGATTTGGGCTTGTTTGATTCGTTTTGACGTCCTCTGGTTGTATAACTTTTTAGTAATTTTTTATTAACAATAAAACATTTCATCCCAGCTTGTGATATTATTATGTGCCTTCTCATACCCACACAGTAGTTGTAAGACCGATCAATGTTTTTTTTTTATTATCAAGAATGTTGACAGTTTGTACTTTCTGTTCATGGCAATACTCACCACCTAAAAAAGCGGTCTCGAAGAAATCAAGCTGCCTTGAAAAGATACCTATTGTTTTTTTATTATTTTAACACTTACGTGGGTAAAGTAGTAGTAATAAACATCCACGCCGGAGTCAGCCAAGACCTCTGCGAAGTAGTTGGTAGGACAGACGAAGAAATAGTCTCCTACAACGTCGGCAATCATTTTCTGGTTCAAATAGCCGTCGGTCAGCTCTTCCCAGTCAGTGTACTAAAAATGAAAAGATTTTGGTTATTGATAACAATGAGAAACTAAAGTAAAATAATAAAAATGGATTACATTATATATACCAGTCTGTGACAAACGCGGCGTACTCTTATACATCGTCTTTATAATATACTAGCGATCCGCCTTCGCCCGGGTGTGATGAATGAAGAACCGCTCGACCGATTTTGTGCAAACTTCACATAAACCATCTACTAAATAGTCCGAACAAAGCCTAAACATTTGGTTTGAATAGGTGAACCCGTTCTTGAGTTATAAAATTACAACGAAAAGTGGCATTGATTTTTATATATATAGATTTTAATCTACTTTTCTTCTTAATATATTCTAAAATTAGATTAGCCTTTAAATCATGTCTGAATTTTATTGATATATTGTAATTTATGTACGAACATATCTTACATATCATTATCTAGCAGGTCGAAAACGTATTAAAAAAGGCCAGGCCAAAAGTACCCGCAACCAACGAGCATATATGAAAATACTCATGAGTGTTGGAGAAGCAAAAGATGTGTGTCAGAATCGTAGCAGATGAAGAGATGTAGTCTAGCTGCCTAAGAGGCGTGACTATATGTAAGTATTAAAAAAATAAATGTATTTTGTATGATACACAGAAGGGTAATATGGGTCAATTGAAAAAGATACAAGAAAAAGTTATGTATATATAGCCACGAGTATCACATACTTTGAGATTAAATTTAATGACAAAAAATTAAATGAAACGCGGGATTTTGAAATTAATTATAATAACTAAAATAAGTGTAATTAATATCGTAACGAACTGCTGGCATCTTAAAATGTGTTGTCACTAAAAATGAACGTGTTCAGGTAAACTCTCAATGGCAATGTCAACGGATTCTTGATTGCACAATTGCAAAACGAGCGATCAAAATAGTGGAGCAATTTCCCATTACTGATGGTAATTTAAGATAATAGGACATCCTTATTACAGTTTGCCAGATCTCGTATCACTTGAAAAACTCTGTAATAATTTGGAAGCGTTAAGATTGAAGGAAATTAATTCATTTTACCTGATAGTTGCATATATACCTACGTACTAAAATATCTGCCCTCCTTAAAATACTATATTTTTTAATATAAACGCTAAAACAGAAATAACTTAGTATAAGTTCAGGTAAAACAAATAATTAGTATGTTACCAATGTATGCATAAGTTTGTTTTTTAACCGCCTTCAAAAACAGGAGGAGGTTTTTCGACAGTATTATTTTATTTCTTACCTCAAAACTTTTTTCTAGGTGAACCGATTTTAATGATTCTTTTTGAATTACCTAAATGATTTTATTTAAATTTAATCAAGATTTGACTTGTAGTTTTTGAGATATCGTCAATAATGCGTATTTTATTCATTTAAACTGATCAAGGGTTCCAAAGATAAAGCGTTGAAGTCAGGTTTTTAAACTTGCTTGCGTTTGAATTATAAAGTGTAATGTTATGTGTTACATATGAATGTATTTTTCTTCCTTTCTAAATTTGCGCTCAATGATGAAGGAATTCTTTTTAAATATATCACTTACATACAAAGCCACAAAATTTTAAAAATTTCCTACGTTTATCACATTACAAACAGAATCAACAAATTATCAACACCATATTTGATAATATTACAGTTGTTTTAAAAGGTCTTGACCTATTCTGACCCTTTAGCAGCTACAAACTGTATATAACAGAAGATAAACCCTATGACACGTGTGAAAGATAAAGACACAAACGGTTTTGTATTTAACAATGTGAACTTTGTTTTTGTTAAATTAATAAGAACTTAAGACAATAGTAGAAAACAGGACCATTGTCCTACGAAATTAAATTCTACGATGTGTGCCATGGGTATGTTTATTTTGTGTTATGCTTCCAAGTCTTGTTACCAGAAGTAACAATGGGAAAAATGTCTGCTCGTTTTAGTCCAACCTCGGTTCGCAGTAATATTATGAGCAAATACCTACTCATAAAACAAAAAATACAGTCACAGGAACATTTTACCTATACCCAGAAGAGTTTATAAGTCTTTAGGATTCAATTTCAAATATATGTTTTTCAGTTAGGCTAACATCATCAGCGAAAAGTATTGTAATGCACAAAATTGTAAAAAGCGAGCAAATAACCGTAATTTGTGCTCCGCAGATCGCACGTATACACTTTTTTGCACTATAAGTGCCCTGTTCATATCGACAGAGTTACCCCATAAGCTGAGTCCATATGACAGAATTGAAGAGATGCCGTGATACGCACACAAAGCCGAACCCCTTTAAACCGTAAGCCACAGCTGTCTCAAGGCGTATATAAAGCATTCTAGTGGCACTCCAATTGCAATATCTGTCAATTGTAATACCTTAGAATTTATAAGTATCTTCTAATTGTCGGTTTTGAAAATTAATGTTTAGTTTGCCTTCCTTGGCTTGATAAGTTTGAAATTGTATAACATTTGAATTATTTAAATTTACTTTTAATTTGTTAGTATTTAGCCCAGCTGTTATATTGTTTAACGTGTTATTGATTTCAGTTTTGAGCTGTTCATTTGTTTTTGATTTTATGATTATTGTAGTGTCTTCCGCATATAGTATACATCGGTGCTTGGTTACATTTGGAATATCATTAATGTATGTTAAGAGGCCGGGGTGGCTTTGAACGAGTCTATAGGCTGTCTCTGTTTAACTTGCAAACTGTGTCCATGCTTGATGCGATAGCACTACCGAACGAACAATTATAAAAGGTGCCGTAATACCAAAAATTATGAATGAAAATGTAATGTTTAGCCATTGTTTTTTGTATTAATAGTACCTTGAAATGATAGTCTATGTTCCTGTTGTAATAACAAAAGAAATGTGTTCGTTTTTAATACAAAACGAATAAGTTAAAGATGCGACATTTACGTCGTAATAATGTGTGAAAATCAATTGGTTTATATTTCGTTTTAGGTAATTATTTTGGAATAAAAACTATCCAGGAACCTAGATTAATACGTTTTTTATCTGAATAACAGCACAGTATGGTGGTTATATGCTTGAATTATAAATCATTTCGGTATTACGATTGTATGGGCAAATCAACAACTACCCGGCGCCAGAAAATGAATGATCCTGGGATGCATCCTTGTGGAATCCTTGTTTAAAATTTTTGAAACTCCAAACTGTACACCTTTTCATGTCCTTCAACAATTTTACAAACCTCTGTACATTGTTTTCGATCTACTAAATAGCTTTACAGCCTATTTTAAGCGGTTCGTCTTATTCCGTAATTATCTAGTTTGTAAAGCGCAATGGTCCTTTAGATTTCCGCAACCTTATGTAATTATTTTGAATTCAATTGTAACAAGCTAACGTAGGCGAACTATTTTTTATGAGTCCATATTGTTACATAACGTTTTTAAATTCACACGCGTTGCGTTTTACATTGTACATACAAGTTTAAATTATAATAATGAATAACTCTCATTATAGCGTTTGTCCTGAGATTTAACTCGCCACTAAGAAGTCACTACTTACTTGAAAAACAATAGCTTCCCTCTTGATTTTGGAGAAATCTTTAAAAATCGTATCGACGATTTCCAGAAACTTTTCTCTTTGCAAGAAGCTTGGCCCATCTTTCTCGAAGTAGTCAAGGAAGTCATAGAGTAAGAAATACGTCCCTGAAAAAAAAAAGATATTAAATTATACCATTCAAGAACTTTTTATTATTCACTAGATGCGCCTCGCTTCGCTCCCTAATGTCCTTGTTGTAGACTCTATAGCGAGTCTAAATTATAGAGTTAGGGTATAGATATTAAATTTGAATCAAATGCGTACAGATACCTCATTTCAAACATACTAACTCACTCACACATAAAGATGTACTAAATCTTTCCGATGTATAATATAAGTAACAAAAGTAAACTTTTTGGCAGTTTTGCAAAAAGTTTAATTATGGCAAAAAGTTTCTATTATTATCTTTGACTGAGCCTACCAGTTTGAGAGCAAATTAAAATACTGCTATTCAAACTTACAATTAGTATAAGTGGGTGTAACGTGTCTCCCATGGTTGTATTCGCGCCGATCTGATATGTCGCGCCTAAAACTTTTGAGGTTAATTGCTTATAACTTTTTTTCTTTAAAATAATTGTTTAATTTCTGTATTTGATGTTCAAGTGCAGGATATAATGGATATTATACGTATTATACAATATCGTTCTGCTTAGATCAAACGTCATCATCGCTAGAGAACGGCAGAACGCGCGTTTTGAGCGCCAATTTTGACTAATGGGTATTTTATTCAATTATCGAGTTCCGAATGACGTGCGACGTTCCCGGGTCCGAACACGCATTAGTTCTATGCGTTTTGGGTCAAAATGTTTAAAAATGTTTTATCGGCTTTTTCTGCCTGTAAACAATTAACAAGCTCCACATTTTCCCAGGCAATTTATCCTATTGTACTGTCCACTAACCGAATATAATAAAAGTCGTACACGCGTAATCATTTATTATTTACGCTTTAGGGCGCAATTCTGTGCGTATATCAAAGAACAGCCATAATACGGTTTATTTCATTAAAAATGGATTGTACAATATGCCCGGGTAGCCCGGTGAAGCTGGGCTTAGTAGGGTTTGAACGCTGACAACATGGTAATTGCTATTGTTTACAACGGTTTGCTCTTGTTTTTGAAGCTGGTATCAAGGCTCGAGTGTTTTCTTGTGAAGGACCGACATTTTCGTAAGGAAAGTATGGTGTAATTTTTTAGTATACTGTGAACTGTCCGTTGGCTTAGTTGAGTGCGTCTTTGCCTTTTAAGCAGGGGTATCGCTTTCGATTCCCGGCGGGAACATAATTTGTTCTACCCAAGGACAATTTGTGTCTGGTTCTGGTTGTGACACAGACACTGTGATGTTTCCGGCACCCACGGCACATGACATCGAACTTAGTGTGGGGCTGTGTATGAAAGCGTTTATGTTTATACAAACACAAGTTTTGTGTTTTGAAAGTAAATAGCAAAATTATTTGATTATTTTGTCGAATGTAGTAAATTTTTAATTACAAACAATGTTTACCTGATTTTGTATGACAGTTACCGGTTCTCATAAACCAAGTACTTAAAGGAGTTGTAGAGCTCTCATTATACAAGCTCCCTTGGGCTACAGGAGCTCGGGTTTCTCGCTCTACGTGATATATTTCTGTTTACATTGAAGTTAACAAATCAAACAATATATGCTCTTCAATTTGTACAAAAAGCTCGTATTGTGTTATTGTCGCAACTCTTTACACCACAGGTTTTCCACGAAATCGTTATTTTAGAGCCCGAGGGCCGCGTACAGGGCGCGCGTACATGGCGCTCGCCCGCCGCGCGCCCTTTACTGCCGTCATAAGGAAAATAGACGTAAGTAACTGTCATTTTTGACAAAATTTAGTTATATACTTCAGAAATGTCTTCACTATTTAGTATAATTATATTATAACTCGTAGCAGGAGTAATAATAATCATGCTTTTATTAATATGAAATTTTAAAATTAGCTTCTAAATTATAAGTAAGATTTAGTAAGTAGGTTGGGTTTGAATATTTTAAAATAAAAAAATAATAATAGATGCGTCTATTTTTCCAATTTTGTTAAAAATGCCGATACGTCTTTTCTCCTTATGACGGCAGTATCCAAAACGGCAGCGCGGTGGGGAGGAGTCCCGCGCCCGCCGGCTCATCCGCGCGCCTCGGGCGCATTGTTTATCAAGGTCCATTACGCGCCGTACATTTTACCTTCACAGCGCCCGGGGCGCGCCCCTCGGGCGTTTTATAAACAACACAAATTATTACTCGATTTCAAAAAATATTATAAGAATCTTAATTTGTGTAGAATATTTTTAGTGACCTCAGTAATCTGTCATTTATAATTCTATTTAGAGTATTTTTTTTTATTTAAAATATCATACTTTCAGATTGGTCCCAAATAAGCAAACATTTTCAAGTATTGACTTGTGTATTTCTGGAAGTTGGTTTAATTATTTTTGAAAGTTTGTTTTTCCTAATATTTTGTATATTTAACGAGACTTGATTTCAGTGAATTGTTATTTACTTATTTAAAAATTTATCTACTTAATTGATTCATGTGAACTTATGATATTTGTGAATACTTGTAAATAAAGATTATTTTTAAATTCAAATTCAAAATCTTTTATTCTCTCTAAAGTGGCACTCATAAAAGTTTCTCCAGACTCCAGATTCGCATAATTACAGCCATCTCAATAAAAACCTGGCAAGTAACTCAATGGCGCATTTTTTCATTAATTACTTTGAGCAATTCATGTATATATATATATTACAGATTAGGGGTTTTTCGGCCCAAGAAATGCTCGTTCCAGGTCTGAGAAATGCTCGGTTCCCAAACTGCATTTGAAAAACCGGGTTTAAGGAACTATCAGCGCCATCTATTACGCCATGACCGATGTAAAAAAACTGTTTCCACTCGACATTAGATGGAGCTTTCTGAGGCTACAAATTCAAACACATTCTACTAAAAACAAAAAACCGGGCAAAGCTCGGTCATCCGCATATTTTAATCTGAATCTCGGAAACGGCTCCAACGATTTTCATGAAATTTATTATGCAGGGGGTTCCGGAGGCGATAAATTGATCTTAGATTTTATTTTTAAAAAACGTCCTTTTACCAAAATAAAAAACCAGTCATCCAGGTACTGACTAATGCAATAATTATCTTAACCTATGTATATAAATATTATGTAGTGTCCAAAAAGCGGTAATAGCTTAATTTTTATATACCTGAAAACGAAATTTGTGTACTGTCCTTAAGTACCCACTTTTCTTTTTCAAACTCAAGTACCCATTTGTTTAAAATATGAAAATTTATAAGTAACTTCAAGTTAATTCAAAACAAGATCAGCTTGAGTTGAATTTAAATTTAAATAAGAAAACGTTCAAGATAGACATCTTACAAAAGGGCAAAGATACAGTCAATTTCCTAGAAAATAGGTCACCAGTATAGAAAAGGAGACGGATGTATCTTAACATCCGCCTTTTCAGCGGAAAGGAAATTGTACATCTTCCTTTGTAACTTTTTGCTAAAACGAACGAGTTGAGTATGGGAAAAGCAAATCGTTATGTTGTTTTAATACGACAAAATCCGTCGCTAGTTTGATTTAAGTGGGAGTGGTTATCGAAGTTCTTATAGTGAGATTACGTTTCTAGAGAACATATAACGGACTAGAATTATTATTTAAATATATAATTGTTCTGTACGTGTGTATTTGACTGATCTCCTAAACGGCTGGACCGATTATGATGTTTTTTTTTGTGTCTGTTAAGGTAGATTCAAAAATAGTTTCAATTTACAATTCGATCCGATAAATAATGTTTTTTTTTTATTTATTTATTTAATTAACGGATTAACTGTGTGAACACATGATTTTAGTATCGTATTGAGGTATGTATGGAAGTACCTATATATCGTTATGTCTATTTATGTTTCTGTGTTTGTTCGTTTGTTCCGGCACAGCGTCCTTACTAATAAACCAATTGTAACTTTTAGGGTATCGATAGTAAATAAAAAACAAAATGGCGCCCGTGTTAGTACTCCCTAAAGAAGTAACAAAAAATATAAAATAGACAAATACCATCATCATGGGCGTCAAATGAAAGAGCTCTGATATACCATTTCAAAAATATGTAGATATAGTTATAAAGTCAATGTATTTATTTTAAACTACAAGAAGTAATTTCGAACTAGAAGTCGGGTTTTAGTTTAAGAACTTTCGTCCTGTTCACGTACATAAATGTTTCCAACATTTTCCAATAACACACTCGAAAGAGTGTAAGTATCCGGCTTCCCTCTAAAACACTAACAAGCCGAGTTTCCGGTTTGTTGACCCAATCAGGAGTGTATTGCGTCAACTTTAGTTCGTTAGAGCTGAACAGTTCCGGGCGGGTAGTATCAGTAGCCTTTGGCCGGAAAAGTGTCTTTTATTGGCCAAATTGCTAATAGGTTGGTTCTTTTAGGATTCTGCACAGACGAGGTTATAATGGAACGTAATGATATGTATAATAACACTGATACACTGATTGTAATATTGCCACGTTTAAATTGTACCGTTGTAGCCAACACATAAAACTGGGTGCGCGTTCTAAGAAGTGGGTATCGAACCCGATACCCGCTGAGTATCGGGTTCGATCCGGTGGAAACAAAAGATTTCATTCCTCTCCATCTATATGTCTGTTAATTTTGTCACATAAACGCCCTGAATCAGACTCACGCTTGCGAAAAAGTCCCTTGGAAATGCAAATTGTACAACTGCTCGAATCGTACCTTTTTTTTTTTTTAATGGTAGATAGGCAAGAATTTAACCACTATCTCACCTGATGGAAAGTGAAGATGCTGCCGAAGATGTGACATGCTTAGTTAGTTCATGCGGCGTCTTTCGACATCCAGTATGACGTAATAGATTAAAATTACCTAAAGAAAATGTGGCTGATAGAAAATACAACAAAGTTAATTGTAATTGGAGCTGGAACAAAATTTTTTTACGTTGTTTTATGTCCTTAAAAAACAAATCACAAAATAACACTACGAATTGTTTTTTCGGATTAATTATCTTAACATCACTTTTTTATTCAAAATTGCGAATTATATAGTTTTAAATATGATCGGAGAACTATGAAAACCTAAGAAAACACAAAATAAATTGATCCGCAATCGCGGATCCATGACATTGTCGAATACGTCAATCAAAACGTTAATTATATAATTTAAATCTTCAAGTTCAATATTTAAGTTTGCTTATTTACCTTTTCCTTATTTGTATTGTTATAAAGAATGACTATCACTCTACTCGTTCTATCGATGCTAAGAGCATAGATTGCTGCAAGACTTTTAAAAATGTGAGTAGTTTTTTTATGCTCCGATAGAATTATGCTCAAATGCTTTGACCACAATCTTACCTGATGGAACACGATAATGCAGCCGAAGATGTAGCATGGTTGCCTAGAAGATATAATAATACAAAATATATTACGGAACCCTTAAAGTTAAAAATTTGCTAACGCTTGCCTGTTTTATTGGTTCATACTCCAGACAGGAGGAAGTTTGCAATAATGAACATGTCTCACTTAGCAATAATGTACGTTTATAATTTACTTAATTTTATTTCCCGGAACCCAAAAAGAAGGTTTTAAGTATCATCGATGGCCTATTAAATTGCTCGCTGGCGTAGTTGGTCGTACGTCAGCCTTATAAGTAGAAATTACTGTTTTAATGTGTGTAGTCACATTCTTACGAAAGAGTTTGTATGTAGTTGTAATTATTCGATTAATGAACGCCACTAGTCGAGCAACAAATCCATAGATTTGCTAGCTCGACTAGGTGTTTGACGGCAGTAGCAGTACGCACACATGCGTGGTGGTGCGTTGTAAATTCTCTCACAAATACTTTCAAACGTTTTGAATTTTGGAGGGGCGGGTCATGTTATCGTAGTAAATCTCTAGCAGGTATTGAAATCCAGCGAGAAAACAAGTTTTCTCCTCAAGAGAAAAGTATGTAAAGTATGTTTTTAGTTCTGAGTGTGGTTGTGTGTGTGTGATGGGAATGTTTCCCGGTACCCACGACACAAGTCTTTCAACTTAGTATGGAGTTATGAGTTTGTAAGCGTTTATGTTTTGTTATATAATTGTGTGGGTATATTATCGTTAAGAGCAATTTTGAAACAATGTATCCGTGTTTCTCAGCTCTCATAATAATTACCTAAGTCATTTACCTCAGGTAACTTTAGCTTGTCTTTAATCATAGTACCAAGAGTCAGTTTTAATTAGGATGTTTAGAGCTATAATATACAGTAAAATATAATACAAGATATATTAAAAGAGCTCATTCTATTTTCAAAAATCTATCATTGCGTCTGGTTGAGGCGACGCGTGATCAAAATGCTGGCACTTATTTGGCTCAACGTATTAGCATTGCAATTCAGAGAGGCAATGCCGCCAGCATGATGGGAACTCTACCCACTGGTAGTGGGCTTGAGCACTTGAGTTACCTATAAGCTCGATGTCTTGTAGGTAACTTAGTTCTTTTCTGTATATAGTTTTAGTTTAGTTTTAGGAAATATAGGCAATTAGATAGTACAAGATATGTATACCGTATTATTAGATAAAATATATTGTACATTGAGCACGATAAAAGTTCAATCCACGGTTGTTCTGGATGTGATTGTATGTGTGTGATGTGCATGTTTCTTGCAACCACCACACAAATCACCGAACTAAGTAAGGGGTCGCAAGTGTGAAAGCGTTTAAAAAAACATAAAGCAAAGTTTTTGTCGGGCAGTTGCACCTATATATGCAAATTAATAATTACTTTTTAAATATTACCTATGTCTTATGTCATAATCAGATAAAATTACATATATATACGTAAAGTAAGTATCAACATACTGAAGCTGCCTAACCTCCATGTTGTATGGTTACACGAAAACAATCGCTTCATATACAAGTTGTAAAGATAACGAATGGCAAGACAAAGCTGAATCTACAAATGATCATCCATAAATCCACACAATATGCTGCAAATGGGGCGCTATTGTGGCTCCGCGATCCGCGCCCGGAAGGTCAAGGTGAAGCCTACGACGGAAGGAGAAAACCATTTTGTGTTTTTGTCTAATTTTCTTTTGAACTGTTTAACCTACAAAAAGATTTGTTTGGCGGTCTTAAAGAACCAATTCTAGAACAAATGTGAAAGCAAAGAAGTCATTAACACCATACGTAAAAACTCGCACACATTTTGAACTATCAAAATTAAAACGGGAATAAGCGTGACTTACGCGTTGCTGCTCCCGTGTTGCGAGGTGGGACGCGACAGCGAGCGCTCCGAACTCATTCTGAAGAATAATTCCGAGTGAAGCCGAAACAATAGTAAATCTAGACATCGACAACGCGTAAGTCGCGCTAATTCCCGTTTTCAATTTCATTTTTATAATCTTGAACCTTGTTAGCATTGGTCTATCTGTATACCTATATTTCTATCGCTTAGAAGCTGACATATAGATAAAACAATTGGAATACAGTAAACATGTGTTTCATGGCTTGGCCTGCCCTTAATTGTAAAAAAATGTGTATAATATAATCAACAATATTTTATGTAGATTACAGAGATTTCTCACATTACCGACACTTTTTACACATACACACACAAACTTTCAGATGTATGGTGAGAGTTATATGCCTTTGGAAATTTGACATCCACAAAGAAGAGCTTATTGTCTCTCT
Source organism: Lomographa bimaculata (assembly GCA_948107665.1). Lineage (NCBI taxonomy): Eukaryota > Metazoa > Arthropoda > Insecta > Lepidoptera > Geometridae > Lomographa > Lomographa bimaculata. The sequence continues at coordinate 9,136,056 of OX403592.1, forward strand.
CTCTTCCTACGCACACACACACAGCAGATACACATACACCATCCTGACGTTATTTCTATATAATATTTGCTTTTAAATAGTTTACGGCCAACTACTATACGGGCTTAAAGGGATCAACAGTATAAACTCTTGTGAATTATGTAAATAATCATTGAAAAGAACTTAAAAATCTTCTTATACTGATTCATCATTACTAGTATCGGAAGAGAAGCCAGTAAAAAGGCTAGTGGTAAAGCTAGTGTATTATAACAGCGCCTAAAGCATAGAAAGCCTTTAATATCACCAACGATATTGTTTTGTTACATAACCCATGGTTTGCAAACAGTCGCCTCGCGTGTTTTGTTTTGTTTATGCAAGTTCATTGCCAGTAATTCAAAACAGTGCCAGTGATCGTTAAGCTGCTACGTCACGCCACCCTTCGAGAAAAGCCGAAAAACTTGGAGTCATTATACAGCCGTCTCATATTTAACAAAGGGATAATTCTTTTTGAAATTAGAAGTAATTGTAAAATGCTCGGGTGCCTATAGAAGTTCTCATTTTCCGCGATCGTTTTTATAAGTAAAGCTAGAGTCGTCTCGCAAGAGGGGGTGCGTAGCAACAGTGCCTATCTCTAAAGGGAGGTGGGTGGAATGGGTGGCTCTGGGAGCGCCGAGCTACGTGGGCGAGTCTGTAGTACCTGGTAGTAAGGCTAAAGTCCATAGTGTGTTATTGTTGTGTCTACATGGAATTGCGCAGGCGCGAAACGCCCGCCACCGGCCACAGCCGATAGCGGCCTGAGCAGAACGACCCCGGAGTCCTCGAACTTGTACTGATAAGCATTAAAAAGTCTCACTAGTTCGACTTTCAAAAGTTAAATCAACTTTGGTATCACGCGTTATTATTTAAGTTATGCATGCACCTCACTTTAACAATTTAACTTACTATCTAGTTACACTCGTTGGTAACAAACAACAACACTAAGACGTAATGTCTCCATAAAGTGTTTTCAAAATGTTTATTATACTTCTATGCTCTGTAACAAAATAATCTAGGTATAATTCGGCTTAATACAAATGAAATGTAGCCTTACCCGCTACAAGTGAGACTTTGAGACAAGAAAATAATTATATTTGTTTTTTATTTGTCATAAAGTCTTTTACAGCCTGTAGGTACAGAAATGATTTAATTCTGAGGGAAGGTGTTTTAATTGTATAACTTACCTTCATCCTGATTGCTGCCTAAAAGCACTTCACTATTGTGAAATTTACCCTCTTTCATCATCGTATCAGGATCTTTTGGTAAAAATACGCCATCGACGGTCGGAGCAGACGGAAATCCCAATATGCCAGTATAAGAATTCCACTGCTGCACTGATATAGTCTTGGCATCCACTCCTCTCATGCAATCCATTACTAAGCTCGGGTCAGCAGCAAGAAGGCTACTGTTACAATTGCAGTCATCTACCAAAACCTTTCCAATGTCTTGTGCTCTCTCTCCTGTCATCCAGCTCCAAGGTGCATTTAAAGTTCCAGATTGTAATATCCCCCTCTTGAACAACCCTTTCATCTCTGGAGATAACATGTGAAGGCTCACGCTTCCACCGCCTGCTGATTCTCCAAACAACGTGATCAACTCAGGGTCTCCACCGAATGCCCGTGCGTTATCTTTAATCCAGCGAATAGCGAGTTGTTGATCCCAAAGACCCATATTTCCCGGTGCTTCTTCACTTCCAGGCGAAAAATATTTATTCAAATATAAAAATCCGAATGCTCCAACCCTATATTGCATGGAAGCTACTATTACATCACTGGAGGAAGCCATTATGTCCGCTTTATATAGATCGAGTGTAGCCGTGCCGCTCATGTAGCCTCCACCGTAAATCCAAACCAGTATTGGCACTTTCGGTCTCTCAGTAAGCGGCTTATCTTGATGATGACGAACTCTCAAGTGCTGAGGAACCCAAATGTTTAGGTACAAACAATCTTCGGAAATGTTCGTGTTTGGATTCCACATTTCTTCACCTTCGAATCCGGGGAAATATTCATATCTTTCCTGATAACAGCTGTTTGGCATTGCTGTGGCTTCGAGAACTCCATGCCAAGGTTCTATCGGCACTGGCTTGCGGAATCTTAACGGCCCCAGGGGCGGCTTTGCGAACGGAATTCCAGTAAAGATGTGAACCTCGCGACCCATAACCGTTTTTGCATATCCCCTTACAGGACCGCTCTTGGTTTCGACAATGAGGGGATCATTATGAAAATTTTTAGGGGCAGGACTGGTGGTCGGAGTTGTTTGCGTCGTGGACGTGGTAGTATCGTGATGGTTCGCCCAAGACCGGCCCCATACTCCACTTAGGAAAAAACACAGTAACAGTTTAGTGAAAACGATTTTCCTGTTGTTGATCATCTCGGATTTTATCATCTGACGTTTCGATTAATGAGACGTGTCGGAATGTAATCGGAAGTAATCCGCCAGCTTGATGAGGAATTTGTTGAAACACATTTCTCTCAGAACTCAGCGGGTATAACGTTTTTGTCGTACCTGAAACAAGAAAATGTTTTCTGTTACGAAGGCAATCGACAGACTATTCATTTTGACAATGAAACCTTAAGGGACTAACTTGAGTCATGAATAGTTTTGTAGTTGTTGCAACGGTTGTGTCAAGATAATTATAAAATAAAATAAAATATAACTTATATTGCCCCCTGGCTTAGTTGGGTGAAGCGCCTACTGTCAGGATTTTTCAGGCCGCCTGAAGGCCTCTGACATGGTTTAACAACTGTTGTCTTACGACTAACAGCCGGGACCGACAGCTTAGCGCGCCCTCCAAAGCACGATTACTCTCAGTTGAAAATCCCACTAAACGATCACCCGTCTAAGCACAGTATGACAAAACTTTGCTTAACTTTGTCAACCAGTTACGATCGACCAGACGGATGGCGCTACGAGTGTAACATCGGGTTCGAATCCCGGTAGAAACACAAGTTTTTTTCCTAAAGGGAAATTTGTGTTTCTAGTTCTGGTTGTAGTTGTGTGTGTGATGTGAATGTTTTCGACAACCACGACACAAGTCATCGAACATAATATGGAGCTGTGAGCGTGAAAGCATTTAGCGTTTATATATAGCTAAATTAAATAGGTTTTAGATATTTACATACTTAAATAATATGCAAGCTAAGGACTTGGCTTGCATATTATTTAGTTTCTAAAGAAAAATAAATTTTATTGACAACTTAATGAGAAACTGTAATTGTAGTATTATGTACATACATTAATATAATCTCTAGCGACCTGTTTGAGGAAACAGATTGGGTATTTAACTAACCCCTATTCCATTGACAAAACAATGAGAAACTGTATTGTAATATCATGTACATAGGTAAATGAGTACAATGGATATAATCCTCTAGCGACCTGTTTGAGGTAACAGGTTGAGTATTTAACTCAACTTTGTTTGCCTTCAACCTGCAATGAGTATAATATCCATTTATTTGTAAACGGAGACATAACGAGGTTTGCATTGTTTACCTCTATTCCATTCTGCTTTTATATCGCATTCGCTGGAGTTTTAGTACTTGTTAGTGCAACTGTGGGATTGTTACTTTTCATTACTCTGACTGCAATATTGTGCTTGGCTGCTCATTTCAGTTTATTTTTTTCTTGGTTTTCTTTTATTATTTTAAGCTGTTTGCTTTGTGTTTTTTAATTAAATTGATGATAGCCTCCGATCGTGCAGTCGCGGTTTTGTATTCTAGCAGTATATAAAAAAAGGCATGAGCTTTCGGAGAAAGTAACATCGTCACTTTTTAATGCCAGCCTGGCTGCAGAAAGCCTTTTACAATCTCCAAATGTTCTTTCGGTAAACTATCGTTGAGCCAACCCCATTCTAATGTGCTTACCACATTATAACTACTAATAAGTACACTTGATATCAAACTTTAGTGATAGATTGATATAAACAATAATTAAACGCAAGCAAAGCTTCAAATAAACCAACTTAACCGATTTATCTTCGAAACCTTGATCAGATTAAATGTATTGAACACGTATTATTGTCGATAACTCAAAAACTACTGATCAGATTTTGATCAAATTTAAATGGGACCAATGGGAAAGCAACAGCTTTCAAACAAAAAGATAGGGAAGATATTACGAGGTATAAGACACATAAAAATATACATTCGAATCGAGTACCTCCTTTTTTGTGAAGTCTGTAGAAAATAGGCAGAGAGCCTATGTTTTTTATCAAGTACCTAATTATGGTGTCACCTGGTATAACACACTGGGATAATATAATAATATGTTCCACAACACGATAAATAGATATATATGTCTATAGAATAGATTACCTACTTCAACCTGAAATATGTTCAAGTACCTTCATATTTTTTGATAGGGCACAAAATGATCAATATCACCATGCGACGTACCCACCCATTACTTGAATTCAAATAAAAAATATTGACCACAGTATATTAACTGCAGAAAAACAATCTTCCTTCAAACAAAAACTTGTTAATACCACAATTCCTTGAAAATGCTTAAGAAAAATAAAAAATCAACCTGTTCCTGCTTCATACTAATGGGAAACAATATTCACTTAGCTATAAGAAGAACCAGCAGTATTAATGTCAGTTTCAGTTGGTGACTATACGTATTTCGTTCATTCAACATATTAACATAACACACAATCACAACAAAGACTAGACTTGAGGACGCCCAGATTGTACCGTTCAGGAAGACGCAGGCAATGAGTTCCACTTCCTCGCTGTACCAATGATAAAAGTAGAAGCAAAATGATTCAAGGGGTAAACATAACATAAACACTTTCACATTCACAGCCCCACACTCATTTCGATGACTAGTGTCGTTGGTGCCGGAAACATTCACATCACACACACAATCATACCAGAACCTGACACACAAATTTTCTTTAGGGACAAAACTTGTGTTCCCGCCACGAATCGAACCCGATACTGCTTAGAAGGCGAACGCTCACCCAACTGAGCCAACGGCGGAGCAGTTCAATAAAGGTAAAGGTAAACCTTTATAGGTTTATAGTAGTGTCACTAGTATCATTGATGGTACTGGCGATATAAAGTAGTATCACTAGTACCAGTAATGGTACTATGCAATGGTTATTATAAAGTGATATAAAAGCTGATTAACCGCACCACTTCAAGTCACACCAAAAGGTTGCGGATCAGAATTTCAAAGCCCTCCCATAAAAATGTACACTTAAAAAACGCAAAAAATATAACATGTCACTCTGCCACGTTTTTTCTGTGTCTACTGCCGTGGAAATGGTAAATCAATCACAATCAAATCGTTGGAGTGTGAGGGATTGGTCCAAGTAATGATGCCATTGAGTAGATACGTGATAGACATCCTTATCGCTAAATATCATATGAGTATTCAACTGTGGCTTTACAGTTTCGATTAATAAGAACTTAACGAGTTTTGATTGTCTTGTTGAGACTGTGTTTTGTATGTATTGTATCTACTGGTTATTTGTATACTGTAAATGTCATTTGTGTGACTGTGTGATGTGAATGTTTAAAAAAAGACAAGTATTTGATCTTAGTTTGGGGTTATTATATTTATGTGTATGTAAGTGTTTTTGTTTATGTAATTTCAATGAACGGATTTGGAATGTACATAGCTTATACCTAGGATTAACACATAGGCTACTTTTGATAATAGCGGGCAAAGCCGCGGGGCACGGCTAGTGTGTCATACAAGATATCATTACGTCATTTGTCTCAGATATCCGAGTGTCAAAGGCTACCTAGGTTAGATAAAGTGTTTTCCGTTGTAGTAAATAAAATAGTGAAAAAAAAACAAATTAACAAACACTATTGGAATGGATCCAAAATAATAAATAATATCCATTACTATAGCAACTGTGCCCCGTGTTTTACTCTCATAATTCAGAGTGTCAGCTACCTCCAAATTTCGTTAAAATTCGTCCAGCCGTTTTAGCGCGAAGAAGTAACAAACACACAAATACACTCACAAACTTTTGCCTTTATAATATTAGTGTGAAGTGTGTTGTCAACTGACCCCGCGGGTCCCGTCCGAGCTGATATAGTATTTTTTCCTTATGACAGCAGTACAGGACGCGCGCCTCGGGCGCTTTGTATATCATGTCCCTTAGTTTTGGGACATCTTTTTTATTAATCATTTTTTATTATACTTGAGATATTTTTTTACTAATTTGATATACATTTAAGTTACATTAGCGTAACTACCAAATACAAGTCAAGAGCTCTTCCAGGCAAGCATGGTACATTTTCGACTGCATCATAACTTTCCGTCAGGTTAGATAGTGGTGAAATGCTTGCCATAAATACAGTTTTACAATTTAATCATGTCATGTTTCCCAAACTAAAAAGAAACAAATATTTTCGGTAACTGAATAATCCTCCGTAACCAATAAGGGTTATTGAATTCGTTACTGATCCTCAACCCGAGCACGTGCACCAATAAATATTTACTGCCAGCAGTAGAAACCGATAAACTAAATCAGCATTTCTATAAAAATGTCGCGTTCCAATAAATGGGAGCAAACGTAACGTATTATAGGCGTATAACCAATTTCACCGTACATTCAACAGATAGTCGGTAGAAGGTTATTATCAATTTACGACTTGTTCGGTCGAGCTCCGGGCTATGTCCGCTTCGTTCGAAGTCCGTTTGGATTCCAAATACTTGCCAATTTCTAAAGTTATGAGTACGTTTGTTTCGATTATTTTCTTATTTATATACAAGTAAGATTCGTGATCCATGTCTTATTGTTATCTTATTGTTATCGCGCCTACATTTTAACAAATACTTTTGAAGTTAAATACAGCTTATATTATTTAAGTGAAAACTTCTTTAGCGGCGTTGTGCACTTTTTTGGGATGGGTAAAAAATGTTAAACTCGCGTCAGGACACGTGACCTGATCGAAAATTTAAAAAATTAAAAAAAAAAAGAAAGAGAGGAAGTAATATCCTCTCTTTCTACCACGCGGCGAAAATGTATGCCTCCTCCTGCTGTTTACAACGTTAATGTTCAAGTTTTCACTTGAACACTAGTAAACAACTTGTTTTTCAGATAGACTCCGGGACAAAACAAGCTTAAAAAGTGACTTGGCTATCTAGAATTGTTATTGCTATAGTAGTCATCGTATTTAACGTTAACGTGACATGTTTATCCTTATTATCACATCATCTACTAATATTTTAAATCCAAAAGTTTGTGCGTTAGTCTCTGTCACAAAAACTAACGTTTTAAACGAGGCGTTCCTCATATTTTAATTAATAAGACAATAAAAACGCTCAAGTCAAATTTACATTATGAAACTTCTTTAATGCATGTTGAAATTTCAGAACAGACGTTAAGCCTACACCTTTCGAAATTATTTGTTTACTTTAATTTAATAAAATCAAAACACTTTTTGATAAAACTATTGTGTAAACTAACATCGTGTAAACGCGGCGTTAGAAAACGTATTGCCCGGGCGCCTTTCCCAACCGATCATGCCCGATCAGACCCGATCGTGTGATCATTATTTCATCGGGGGCAAGGATCGGTCGCTAGGGACGCATAACACTAAGTTTAGGGTTGGGTTCACTAGGTTACGAACACTGAAAAAATAATGGTAGATCCCTTATTTACACTTTTTGAAAATTGCTATCTACAATAATTTGAAATAAGGTTTACTTGAACAATCTGTGTGATAATAAAACCGTTAAGTTTAGATAGTGGTCAAATAGCCTATCGAGAATAAAAAGAAATTATAATTATCTCACTTGATTGTAAATGACGATGCGATCGACGATGGAGCACGTTTTTCTACCTGTTTACGTGATTTGACTACCGGATTTATTATTTCGTTCCAGCTCGTCCTACGACATATCTCGATCTAATTTTTGCAATAGGTTTGGGTATTTATAAAAAAATACTGACTGTAAAATAGACTATTTATAAGCAATGCACTAAATACAACCATTTGAATGCATTGATTGCCAATTTATTAGTCCTAATAAAATTTAAACAGATTACTAAACTACATACATTTTTTATAATCTCCTTTTAATTTTGATGTCCTACTCGAAAGGTTTGGTAAAAAAAAATATCATTTATAATTTTGCGCTATAAATCCATTAAATTTAAGACGAATCTAACGATACCTTAATTTTCTAAATCCATTAAGCCTTTTGAAAGATATAAAGCAGTATAGAAAATCGTATAAATCTTTAAAATGATTTCAATATACATAAAGGTCAGAAATTGCATGACTAAGCAAACAGAGTTCAGCGAAGATTTAGAAATGTGGATTTGACATTATAATTTTAAGATCGTATAATCGCTATAAGGGTATGATATCTTTGAGATAAGTCTTGAGAGCCCTTCAAAAAGAGATTTCATAATTATTTTGATAAGAACTATTTTGAAATGTGCATTAAACTGAACCTTTTTATCATTAGAATCTAAAAGATTAAAAGACTATTCTGAAATGTTGAACCTACTAATATTATCCACATGATATAATGATATCTGCTAATTTGTTTTGTTAACCGACTTCAAAAAAGGAGGAAGTTCTATTTTCGACTGTTTGTGTTTTTATTTGTGTATTTTCACCGATTTCTTCATTTGTGGATCGATACTCAAAATTCTTTTTTTTTTAAGTTATATAGGTGGTCCCATATGAATTTTATCGAAATCGATCAAGCCAAAACGAAAGTGGTGAATTCGGTTTTTTTTAAGCTTTGCTTACGTTTAAACTATGATTACAATAAATAAATACAATATTATATTACTGTGTGATTGTTGGTGTGTCCATCTTTCAATATCGCTACGAAATGCCTAGGTTGATGTTGTATTCGATCTTGTGTCGATCTTGTATTAATGATTATTATCTAGCTAAATTTTACTGTGCAACGTTGTTAAGATAGCGCGCGTTGCGAATTATTGTATCGAGACAAACCCAGTGGTTTTTCGATACAATTGTATTGTAAATTATTGTTTAATTGTAAGAAATAAATAAATAAAAAAAAGTGATATTTTCGCATAAAGTCAATTAAGCACTTTGCGACACCACTATTAATTTTTTTTTTTTTGACAGGCTAGTGTTTGACCACTATCTCACCTGATGGTAAGTGACGATGTGATCGAAGCTGGTAAACACACTAGACCTGGAATACGCAGGCTCTCAAGGATAACTGCCGGATTGTCGAAGCATTTTTCTTCCACATTTATTATGCGAACCGTTTGGGTGTAATGTGAATGTTTCCGGCACCTATGATACAAGTCTTTGAACTTAGAATGAAGCTGTAAGTGTGAATGTTTTGTGGTTTGGGAGGGGGGGGGGGGCAGGGATAATGCGAGTCGTAAGTCTCGAGTGAATTGCTTATTAAGGTAATAGGTAAATGTGCTCCATCGTCAACGGCACCGTCGCTTACCATGAGTGATCAATGGTTTGCCTATCGTGAAAAAAAACCCTTCCTTGGTTATGTCCGGGACTTATAATATCCAAAACGAAATGAACTAAATAGATGAGGAAAAATTTTGAGGTACCGTTTATTAATTAATTATTGAATTATTTTTTTGATTATTATTATAGTTTATTCATTGATTATTATAATACCCGGCTAAGTTCGGTGAGCATCTGCCTTCTAAGCTACGGGTATCGCTTACCAGTGATAAGTTTTCTTCTGTAAAGAACATTTGTGTTTCTACTTCCGTTATAGGTGTCAAAAACATTCACACACTTATCACACGATGTGTGTGTAAATGTTTTTGGCACCAATGACACAAACATCGAACTAAGTGCGGGGCGGGGTGTGTGAAAGCGTTTATATTTAATAAAATGATTTTCAAAAAGGTAGATACTATAAACTAAAAATATTTGTACTGACTTTTCTTTCCCAATACATAAGTTAAAGGCTTACATTTAAATTGGAAAGATAGACTTTGGGAGTTTATAATGTATGTACCTACATTACTTCGCCGAAATGAAACTTCCATTCCCTTTTACCGAAGAATAATCAAAATACCTACACGGTAACAAACTTCGCGATAACTTGGATACGTGCTGAGAACCGATAAGTCTGCGTCAGCTTAAATACCAATCTGAATTCTCAGTCAAATCCAACTTGATTAAGTCAATTCCGTAGCAAAACGCTCTCAAAGTCAAACTACTTTAATCGATGTGATAAATAAATTCTGTGTGGTGGTGGTACTGCATATCAAAGTACGCTTGTCGGGATCAGTAGGGGTCCCGGGAGATATATATTCGCTGTAAATTAACTTAGGGTTACTCTGTATGCAGACTGGAGTCTAACGAGGTCCGAGGCCCTGCGGTGTCTTCCTTCGTGTACAAGTTTGCGAAACACTACAAAGTTGGAGAAGTGGTTCAAATTATCATTATATGTAATTTAAAATAGCATTATGATTAATAAAATAATATTTCAGCAGGCAATTGAACTGTAGGCTTCCTAAATAATTATTTTTTTGTTTTTTATGCTTCACGGGTATGTTTTAAGTCTAGACCAGCCATACTCAAATGAACTATTCTTTTCTCATACCAAAAAACGAATACTAATGGTATTTGTTTACTATTATGATTTATTTTCTATTTTTAACGAATACCACTCGTAAATGAATCCCAAAACAAGTTAAATATTATCAGATACAGTCGGTAATAAAAACGCTTTTGTAATGCATGTAAAAATTTTGAGGGCCAATTCAAGTATATTTTGTTTCAAAAATTTTAATAACATTAGTATGTTTCTTCTTTTTTTTCTTTAGTAACATATCCCAAATCAGAGCTATGATTTTTTTCATAGGAAATATTGCCATCCTGCGGGGACCAGAAAATACTGACTGACTGACCGAAAAATACAGTAGGCGCTCAGTAATCCGGCACCCGATTTTTTTCGCCTATGCCGGATTGCTGCAACTGCCGGATTATTATTTTTGTATAGAAAATACATTTCGAATGTTTGTGGTTCGAGCATATACCTTTAATTGCAAAGATCCACTGCACTCTTTAATCTTCAAGTAGCTAAAATGGTTCTATCCATATTTATTTTCTCTTTTATTTGTATATTTGTAACCAACTTTCAACAGAACCAAACAAAAATTTCTCTTTTTAAAAATTAGTCCTCCGGTGTTTTCCGAAGATGTGAAAAAAACAAATATTCCGACAAATTGTTTCTGTAACTGTACCAAAAGTTATGTTTCTGTATTCGTTGGGTATAGATTTTGTACTTCATTTAAATATTTAAAATTTGGTATTCGTTATATAAGAATAGAAAATGTCTTTTAAAATTACAACAAATTCCATTAAAATTCGTTTTTGGTATTAGAAAGGAAAAGATCACTCAAATGAATCACTGAATACAATGACATATAAAACTATATACCTAGATTTCAATTATTTTGGAGCTCCGTCAAATATTCCATTTTACAAAAGTGTTCTGTGGCCAAAAAATGTTGAGAACCACTGGACTAGACTATGTTTTGGCCAATTTAATTATTAGTTTATATTATTGAATTAAAAAGCCTACCTCATTCACAGTCATTCACAATTTTCTGGAAAATGGACTATATATTAAAAACCATTTTAAAGGAGTTGATTTTTAGACCACTATAGGTAGCTGCAACTTTTTTCGAGGATTTTTCAATCCTATAAATAATAATTGAATTGGATTTACGTATGCCATATATATAAAAAAGCAAAGTACACCATAAAAAATTCTTTCTACTCCAGATATTTCTTTTACAGACACGAAGCTCGTCAGTGCCAATAACTTAATAAAGCTCCAAGGAAATGATTTCTTACATTAATATTGATTCAAGAAATTTTCTACAAAAGTTGTTCAAGCTACAGACTTATGTTATAGTTGTAGCAAGATGAAGATAGTGCTGATTATTCAGTGTTGACTTTCAGTTTAGGTTTACCGAAAGTTCACGTAATCTGTCCTGAGAAGATCTTTGCGTCGTTTTATTAGATCTCGTACCTAATACTTTTCTTTTTCCCTCTCTGAAACATATATTTCATTACCTACCCCAAAAAATCTTTTAGCAGGAGTGTTTTGTATGTAGGTATCATACGGGCACCCTTTTACCCGCGTGTAACAAGGCATGTCATGTCGTTTTAAAAATTCAGCACACTTCACTTCACCCAAAAGAAAAGGCTCAAATGGACACTTTGACATAGTACCAATAAACTGTTTAAAAATAGATTACCAAACTTTAGTTTTGCCCTTGGGAATTTATTACTTTCTTTGATAGGTAACTTCTGACGATTAACGTCAATCTCCAATGAAGCGTAAAAAGAAAACAAGTCGAGTTAGAAACAAAACTTTGAACATTTCTTTCTTTACGTTCGCAGTTCTACTTTGATTTGAGTTTTACTTATCTAGCAATAGTAGTTTTATTTGCGTTTTATCTAGGAAGCGGCACAAAATATGACCAATGTAATTAAACTAAATAGCATGGTCCAAATAGCAGTCGTTACGATAAGACACACCTCGTATCTGATAGTCCATAATAGCGGGCAAGAACCCCTAACCTTCAGGGTTGACACGATGTGTGGTAAAATTTAAATCGCGGGCGCTTGTGTTATGCGACCGCCGCCTCTCAGTCGGGAAAGAGACGGGAGGGTGCGGGAGGCGGCCAAGAGGTCGGCGCGCGCCGTTCGATAAATCGATGTGGGCAATGTGGGTAATACTATGCGACGGTCGGCCTTGAGGCCTGCAGTCTGCAAGACACACCCCCACATCGCCAAGTTCATTGCCAACACTTCTTTATATCCTTCCGAGCAAAATATGACAGGTGACCCAATTCGATAACCTCGTTTGTCAGTACAACAAATTTGAGAATTACCCGTGCCACCCACGCTCCCTTCGCCTGATATGTAGACGTAACCGCGGACTTTGCAGAGTCATTAGCAGTAATTTTCGTAGGCTTAATGTAACTAGTTTATTGAGTGCTAAATTAGCTTCAAAACGACTGATAATTAACGTTTGTAAAGTCGAGCTCGTTCGTGTTGGGAAATATTTATGGGTCAAGTTTGTTTTTATATATTTTCACGGGTTTAACGTTTCTTTTGTGACATTATTCAAAAAAAATATATTTCTGATTTTGATTGCATTTGCTTTACCTTCATAAAAAAGTCACTACTAATAAATTATCCTTATTTCAGTTCATTGTTTCAAATATTATTTGATATCAAAAATTTTACATTAAAATATTATAGACCTCAGATGACGTACTTAGGTCTAAGTTCTAAGTTTATGAAAAGGGCTAGCTAAGTATGATTTGTTCAGATTAGCATAATAAAGTAAAAGCCAAGTCTAAGTTCAAGGGTGCATAAATTTAAAATTCATATCGCAGAGTAGCTTGTCAAATCGATCGATGGCTTATTGTCACGAAACTCGCATAAAGTGAATTGCTAAGTTTCGCAATTTCGCCATAACTTTAGGTACTTTTAGAGACTTCACTTGGAATAATTGACTTTTTACAAACTCTTCTATCGATTTTATTAACCTAGGAACTTTATTTTAAGTAGTAGAAATGAAAACACGTAATGACTATGAAATGTTGTTATCTTTTCTCAAAGTGTAACATGTTTTTGAGAAACTGTTTTCAGAAGATCTATGTTAAAAAGTTTGATACGTTACTACATACGTGATATATATATATATATATATATATATATATATATATATATATATATATATATATATATATCCAAGTAACACCCATTAACTAAAGCTAAATTAATCTAGAGGAAGCTCAGATACAGCTAATATTATGGGCAAGAGCCAGGGTTACTTACAATATTGATAAGAAAGGGTAAAGACGTACCGTGTCCTAAGACTTTTATATAGGTGGTCATATAGGTACTTGTTTTATAAAAAGCTCCATTGTGAGAGACACTTCTATACGTGTTACAAATCTCTACTGAAGTGAGGGTAAGATGATATTCATATTTCTAAGGATATCACTGTCATATGCATTGGTGATGTAGGCGTGACAGTAAATGTCGCTACGTAGGCGTGAGTTACGCGATTATTTAATATATCTTTCACTCGTATCCTAATGGTACTTGTGTTATAAAGGTGTATTCGATAAAGTCACTAAGATTACGAGTATTATAATAAAGAAACTTTGCCCCGCGGTACCTACTTTGAAGATATAAAATAATGGGAATCATAAAACCAGCCAAATGCGAGTCGGACTCGCACACGAGCCCACCTTAAATATTTATTTTATTTTTAGTATTTGTTGTTATAGCGGCAATAGAAATACATCATCTGTGAAAATTTCAACTGTCTAGCTATCACCGTTCTTGAGATACAGCCTGGTGAAAGACAGACGGACGGACAGCGAAGTCTCAGTAATAGGGCCCCGTTTTTACCCTTTGGGTATTCATATATCGGAACCCTAATAAAAACCATCTAATGTGTTATTCTAGGCATAGCGATACGACCTGTTACATCGCTGCTACATCGTTGATTGTAGGCCATAAGCAATTGTTTGACGACCCAGTTGGCTAGCCTCTAGGTACCCTCTGCACCGTGGGTCCTGGGTTTCATTCCCGGCAGGAGCACAATTTTCCTGGGACATTTGTATTTCTAGATCTGGGCGTGTTCGTGTGTATGATATGTAAAAGTTTCGGCACCCACGATACAAGTCATTGAACTTACCGTGGGGCTATGAGTGAATGCGTTTGTTTGTTTTTGTTAGCCTGGATAACTGACTCAAAGTAGCATAAAATCACAGGTTTGCCTATATAGGCAGGCAAGCCATCCGTTGGCATAGTTGGGTGCATGTCCGCTCTCTTAGCAACAGCGGGTATCGGGTTCGTTTCCCGATGGGAACACAAGTCTTCTACAAAGGAAATGTGTGTTTCACCAGCATTTATTATAAATAGTAGATAGGCTAGTATTTGACTACTGTCGTTCATGATGGAAAGTGACAATGATATTGTTGATTATTAATTTATATTCACAAAATTAAACTGAATGGATTCCACAATATTTTGTTTAACCTAACTAGTTCTGTGGAGTTGTAACTTTACCTATAGTTATTTAAAAGAAAAATCTTAATGACTAGGTTATTTTGTAAATAGAAAAAATAAGTAAATTTGACTAGAAAATGCGTTTCAGAGAACTTTCTGGTTGTCTAGTATTTTATATGCTGATAGGCAAGCATTTTTTTATTCATTATAGACAAGCGTTTGACCACTATCTCACCTGAAGGTAAGCGATGATGTGGTCAACGATGAAGCACGCTTGCCTAGAAGATGCCTATTCACTCGCGATTTAAATACTCTCGTATTGTACCAATCAGGAAACACCGACTCAGGCAAGGAGTTCCATTCCTTTGCGGTTCGCACAATAAATGTAGAAGTAAAATGCTTTGTTATCATTTGTGGAATATCTACCATATACCGGTGTCGATGAGCAGTTTGCCTGCTTGTTCGATGATAGTATGGGGATGGGGGAACTAGCTCGTGTAATCACTTAGCGCTTTCTCCGAAATGGATCCGAAAAAAAACCGACTTAATTTGACCAATATCTCACCTGATGGAGTGACGATGCGGCCGAAGATGTCATGTCATCCCAAATGTTGTACCTGTGTTTAAATAATAATTCGAATACCTGAGCGTGTATTGTCGGAAATCGTTCCACTGCAAAACCATTGGGCTATGAATTTACGAGTTCCACTCAATTTAGCCTTTTCACGTGTCAGCACATCTATTTTGGTAAACAATTTAAATTGAACCATCTGTTTTCGTTGGCCCAGTTCTTGGCGATCGATTGGATACTACGTTGTGGTGGAATCACACAAGCTTTTAATGGAAAATAAAGTGGTTAAGCAAAGAACTAACTGTGGATGTAAAGTAAATGAGTCTTTTATTGACTTTGTGGTAATGAGAAGATTAATAAGGAAACCAGTCTGCATTGTACTTATAATCTCATTATAAATAGTGGGTAGCTACCACGAAGCAATGGTATAAATTACAATAATTTAAACGCAAGCAAAGGTTAAAAAAACCGACTTCACTGCTTTAACTTCGGAACCTTGATCAGGAAATGTATTGAACACGCATTATTGACGATAACTCAAAAACTACTGATCAGATCTTGATCAAATTTAAATGTGACCAATGGAAAAGCAACAGCTTTCAAACAAAAAAAAACACAATCGGGTTCACGTGGAAAGAAGTTATGAGGTTCACACATAAAAAAATATACAGTCGAATTGAGTACCTCGTCCTTTTTTGTGAAGTCGGTAAAAAATTGCTGTCGTAGTAACAAGTATATTATGTATGTATTGTGTATATATTTTGTATGTATATTATGTATGTTTTTATTTATTTACTCAGATATATTATATAGATAGATAGATAAACTCTTTATTGAACACCATATTTGTGACAAAACGGAATACAAAATAATTACTTACAAAATAAGTGCAACAATAGGCGGTCTTATCGCTAAAAGCGATCTCTTCCAGACAACCTTTGGATGGAGAGGAATTACGCAACAAAGTTGGACGTCGGATTATATATTAGTATATAACGCCACACCAACCCAAATCATCCTGCACATTTTCTGTCCAAAGGTTGTCTGGCAGAAATTATTTAAAGCGATAAGACCACCCATTTTACTACCTCATATAGCTGTATTATTTTGAGTTTTACAATTTTACTCTTAATTGGTGTGCAATAAATAGTTATTGTATTGTAACACATTCACACCAAGAAATAAAAAAACATTCAATTAGTAATGTCATCTATAACTCCAGGATGCATTTGGATGGCATGTGGTATTTAGATGATCTTGAATAGACCTTCAAATAAGGTACAGGTGCATAGCTGCCGGATGTATATGGCGTTGATAAACATTACATAAGATTTATTGTAAGAAATAGGATATTTACCAACTAAAATATAAACATAAAACGCTTTTACACTCACAGCCCCAAACTAAGTTCGATTGTGTCGCGGTTGCAGGTAATATTTACATCTCACCCGTGGTAACACCCAAAACCAGAAACACATTTCCCTTGGGGAGAAAACTTGTGTGTCCAACGGGAATCGAACTCGATTCCCGGTCGAAAGAACAGTATTAATACATTTTTTGCGATTGTTATAAAGGTACAGGCCACCTCGCCTGGCATTGAAAATTATGATAATGAAAATAGCCTCATTTGCATTTAGATCCGATATTTTGAGCTAAAACGTCCTTCGATGCTTTGTTTAGAAATAGCTGCAAGGCTGACTGGGTAACGCGAGGCCGTGCTGTACGTCCCGTAGAATTCTGATAATTATGTTTTTCTTTGGGATTAATAATGTTATTAATGAATAAATTGTATAAATAAATAAAAACAACACTCTCTATATTCAAATCTATACTCACAGACCCACGCTAAGTTCAAAGACTTTTATCGTGGTTGCCGAAAACATTTACATATCGCACACACAATCACAACCAGAACCAGAAACACTAATTTTCCTTGGGGAGAAAACTTGTGTTTCCGCCGAGAAACGAACCCGATAGCCCACGAACTAGAAGACGAACCCAAATAAGCCAAAGGGCAGTTCTCATCCAGAACCAGAAGCACAAATGTCCCTAAGGTAGGAAAATAGAGCAAATTAGTTGAGATAAGTTGGCAGAGACTTGCTCAATGTGCTAACTACTCGTAGGTTGTCAAAATAACAACTAAGTAACGAATTGTATGATGATAAATAATATTATTCATGCGCGTTTTTGCTTAAAACTTGGCACAGCTTATTTACTATCCTCGACCACAACCTACAATCAGTAGAGATAGTGGTCAAACACGAGCCTATAGGAGATAAATAAGAAATATTTAATTTAATAAAAAAAAAAAATTTGCTAGCGGTAAATTATTTTGGAAATATTTCCTAATGACATTATAGAGTAACCATGTTGAACGGACATCGATGATGAATGGTCAAATTTACCCTTAATATCGTGCTCGATATATATCGGTTCGTTTATAATAGTACTATTAAAACTTTGTCACGATAGAAGCTGTGATAATTGATACTAATTAGGCTTTAAGTGTTCACTTGAAGTCTTTGATTGCGCTCTCAGCGCAGCGCCAGCTTACTGAGAGTTTGACTTCAAAATTGAAATCAAGGAATAAACATCTGCAAGTCTGCTGTACTAATGTATAGGTCCATAACATAAATGGATCACCCAATAGAGAGCAAAATCACAAAACATTCAATGCTAGCAACTCTCCATGTTCCACGTTACATTTATAGTTTTTTAGGCTTAAAGATTTCAACAAATACGACATTAAATAATCCTTAAACGGTTTTTTAGCATTAGATATCTTCGGCCGCACAGCCAAGAGATGAAACCGATCTAAAGGTCACGTACAAATAGTCACAACCTGAGACCTTTGTGACAATGGCAAATCGTAAAGTAAGAATTGCTCGTTTAAAGGTATTAGATTTTGAGTACCTATAGATCGATTTACACTTCAAGTTTAAATAAGCACTCAAAAGTTTAAGTATGTCCACTTGACGAAATATTGAAAGTTATACCTAAATTCTTTGTTTCATCAACTGGGCACAGGTGTTTCCAGATCTATGTTTCCAGTTGAAATTAGCCTGTTTACCAACCAGCTGGAATTCGCTGCGGTTTTGTTGGATTTTCTCTAGTTTACTTTCTTATTGGTTTATTGAATTTCTGCAGAATAAAAGAAACAGATTTTAACGAAAATGTCGAAAGCAATAAGTATGTATTACGAACGTCTCTATTTTCTAGAACCCCGTTTCATCAATGTATATTATATTATATAATGTATACTTAGTGAATTTAGCCATTACAGTTTATCAAAGATACGCATATAATATTGTGATAGTAACAGACATTGTTTTTCATTTCGAAATATTTTGTTCAAAAGGGTACCTAATTTTAGTACTAATATCTACGGGCCAATTGGCTATATTTCCTAAATCTAAACTAAAACTATACAGCAAAGACCTAAGTTACCTACAAGACATCGAGCTTATAGGTAACTCAAGTACTCAAGCCCACCAGTTTGCCTGCTTGTTCGCTGATAGTAGGGGGATGGGGGAACTACGTGTAATTCCTTAGCGCTTTCTCCGAAACGGATCCGAAAAAAAACCCGACTTAATTTGACCAATATATCACCTGATGGAGTGACGATGCGGCCGAAGATGTCATGTCATCCCAAATGTTTACCTGTGTTTAAATAATAATTCGAATACCTGAGCGTGTATTGTCGGAAATCGTTCCACTGCAAAACCATTGGGCTATGAATTTACAAGTTCCACTCAATTTAGCCTTTTCACGTGTCAGCACATCTATTTTGGTAAACAATTTAAATTGAACCATCTGTTTTCGTTGGCCCAGTTCTTGGCGATCGATTGGATACTACGTTGTGGTGGGATCACACAAGCTTTTAATGGAAAATAAAGTGGTTAAGCAAAGAACTAACTGTGGATGTAAAGTAAATGAGTCTTTTATTGACTTTGTGGTAATGAGAAGATTAATAAATAACCAGTCTGCATTGCACTTACAATCTCATTATAAATAGTGGGTAAGTACCACGATACAATGGTTTAAATTACTATAATTTAAACGCAAGCAAAACCGACTTCACCGCTTTAACTTCGGAACTTGATCAGATTAAATGTATTGAACACGCATTATTGACGATAACTCAAAAACTACTGATCAGATCTTGATTACATTTAAATGGGACCAATGGGAAAGCTTGCAAACAAAAAAATCACAATCGGGTTCACTTGGTAAGAAGATATGAGGTAACAACACAACTTAAAAAAATAAACAGTCGAATTGAGTACCTCGTCCATTTTTGTAAAGTCGGTACAAAAATTTCTGTCGTAGTAACATGTATATTATGTATGGTATTGTGTATATATATTATGTATGTTTTTTATTTATTTACTCAGATATATTATATATTAGTATAGAATGCCACACCAACCCAAATCATCTTGCACATTTTCTGTCCATCCAAAGGTTGTCTGGCGGAAATCGCTTATAGCGATAAGACTGCCCATTGTATCTAGCTGTATAATTTTAAGTTTACAATTTTACTATTTGGTGTGCAATAAATAGTTATTGTATTGTAACACATTCACACCAAGAAATAAAAAAACTTTCAATATAACTCCAGGATGCATTTGGATGGCATGATCTTGACTAGACCTTCAAATAGGGCATAGGTACGGCATCTGCCGGATGTATATGGCGGCAGGTAAACATTACATAAGATTTATTGTAAGAAATAGGATATTTACCAACTAAAACATAAACATAAAACGCTTTTACACTCACAGCCCCAAACTAAGTTCGATTGTGTCGTGGTTGCAGGTAACATTTACGTCTCACCCGTGGTAACACCCAAAACCAGAAACACATTTCCCTTGGGGAGAAAACTTGTGTGTCCACCGGGAATCGAACTCGATTCCCGGTCGAAAGAACAGAATTAATGCATTTTTTGCGATTGTTATAAAGTTACAGGCCACCTCGCCTGGCATTGAAAATTATGATAATGAAAATAGCCTCATTTGCATTTAGATCCGATATTTTGAGCTAAAACGTCCTTCGATGCTTTGTTTAGAAATAGCTGCAAGGCTGACTGGGTAACGCGAGGCCGTGCTGTACGTCCCGTGGAATTCTGATAATTATGTTTTTCTTTGGGATTAATAATGTTATTAATGAATAAATTGTATAAATAAATAAAAACAACACTCTCTATATTCAAATCTATACTCACAGACCCACGCTTAGTTCAAAGACTTGTATCGTGGTTGCCGAAAACATTTACATATCGCACACACAATCACAACCAGAACCAGAAACACTCATTTTCCTTGGGGAGAAAACTTGTGTTTCCGCCGAGAATCGAACCCGATAGCCCAAGAACTAGAAGGCGAACCCAAATAAGCAAAAGGGCAGTTCTCATCCAGAACCAGAAGCACAAATGTCCCTAAGGAAGGAAAATAGAGCAAATTAGTTGGCGCAGAGATAAGTTGGCAGAGACTTGCTCAATGCGCTAACTACTCGTAGGTTGTCAAAATAACAACTAAGTAACGAATTGTATGATGATAAATAATATTATTCATGCGCGTTTTTACTTAAAACTTGGCACAGCTTATTTACTATCCTCGACCACATCCTACAATCAGTAGAGATAATGGTCAAACATGAGCCTACAGGAGATAAATAAGAAATATTTAATCTAATAAAAAAAAATACATTTTTGCTAGCGGTAAATTATTTTGGCAATATTTCCTAATGACATTATAAAGTAAGCATGTAGAACGGACATTGATGATGAGTGGTCAAATTCACCCTTAATATCGTGCTCGATATATATCGGTTCGTTTATAATAGTACTATTAAAACTTTGTCATGATGGAAGCTGTGATAATTGATACTAATTAGACTTTAAGTGTTCACTTGAAGTCTTTGATTGCGCTCTCAGTGCAGCGCTAGCTTACTGAGAGTTTAACTTCAAAATTGAAATCAAGGAATAAACATCTGCAAGTCTGCTGTACTAATCCATAACATAAATGGATCACCCAATAGAGAGCAAAATCACAAAACATTCAATGCTAGCAACTCTCCATGTTCCACGTTACATTTATAGTATTTTAGGCTTAAAGATTTCAACAAATACGACATTAAATAATCCATAAACGGTTTTTTAGCATTCGATAGCTTCGGCCGCACAGCCAAGAGATGAAACCGATCTAAAGGTCACGTACAAATAGTCACAACCTGAGACCTTTGTGACAATGGCAAATCGTAAAGTAAGAATTGCTCGTTTAAAGGTATTAGATTTTGAGTACCTATAGATCGATTTACACTTCAAGTTTAAATAAGCACTCAAAAGTTTAAGTATGTCCACTTGACGAAATATTGAAAGTTATACCTAAATTCTTTGTTTCATCAACTGGGCACAGGTGTTTCCAGATCTATGTTTCCAGTTGAAATTAGCCTGTTTACCAACCAGCTGGAATTCGCTGCGGTTTTGTTGGATTTTCTCTAGTTTACTTTCTTATTGGTTTATTGAATTTCTGCAGAATAAAAGAAACAGATTTTAACGAAAATGTCGAAAGCAATAAGTATGTATTACGAACGTCTCTATTTTCTAGAACCCCGTTTCATCAATGTATATTATATTATATAATGTATACTTAGTGAATTTAGCCATTACAGTTTATCAAAGATACGCATATAATATTGTGATAGTAACAGACATTGTTTTTCATTTCGAAATATTTTGTTCAAAAGGGTACCTAATTTTAGTACTAATATCTACGGGCCAATTGGCTATATTTCCTAAATCTAAACTAAAACTATACAGCAAAGACCTAAGTTACCTACAAGACATCGAGCTTATAGGTAACTCAAGTACTCAAGCCCACTACCAGCGGGTAGCGTTTCCATCATGCTGGCGGCATTACCTCTCCGAATTGCAATGCTAATACGTCGAGCCAAATAAGTGCCAGCATTTTGATAACGCGTCGCCTCAACCAGGCGCTTTGATAGATTTTGTTATAGTTAGTAGGAACATAGGTTACCTACTAAATTTCTTGAAAGGTAAAGTATTTCGTTTTAAGGTTGTAGGAAATTGACCTGTTACATTGAAAACGTAGTGGGTCTAATTATGTTGTGAAAATGAGCTCTGACGTCCAGTCACGCTACGCTCTACTATGGGGTAGGTTACGTAATAATTTAATTTACAAACTTGTTAGATTACTTAATTATGAATTAAGTGACAGCTATACGACCATACCAACTTAATGTATGAGTTGTGGGTGTGTGTAAAATACTTACACATGATTTGACAACATAGCAAGATTTTTTCCAATCAGTTTATTAATATGGACACTGTGAAGGAACAAACGAAATTATATACATTGCTACATTGCTAAAATTATAACCCATTTTTTCATTCGTTTTGTAAAAAGAGAGGGTTGTTTTGTTTCTTTCTTTCGATTCTACTTTCAAAATCCAAATAAAACAAATTTATTTAAAATAATATATTTGCGCAAATCAAGGAAACTCTCTGTAAAGAGTTTTACGGCCGAGAGGAAAATTACGGAGCAGTTTCGACCTTTTCACGACGCTTAAATAATTTACGTATTCGGTACGCTCGTCCTACAAACAAAAACTTTGCTGGTTGGTAAAAGAGACACATCGCAATTATCGTATATTGAGTTGAAGCTGTTTATTCTCCATCAATACCTATCTGATATATTATTTCATCATTTGTTGAATAAATGCTATAATTGTACGCCAAATAGAGCAGTTTATCATTCCGAACATCGAGGTAAAATAAACAAACGCATTCACACTCACAGCCTCGCACTAAGTTCATAGACTTGTGTCGTTGTTGCTGGAAACATTTACGTATCACAGAATCACACCCAGAAGCAGAAGCACAAACGTCTTTTGGGAAGGAAAATTGTGCTCCTGCCGGGAATAGAACCCTATACCCTGGTGCAGAGGGCAAAGACTGCGTGTTGCGGATCGTCATATAAAACATGTAAAACGATTAGATAGAGGTAGCCCATGGAACTAGACTTTTACAAAATAAAAGAAGACAACACAGTCTCAGAGACATTAATTTGCAACGTCGCGTGCCCATTATTATTAAACAGTGAACCCAAGTCAAAGTTCAGAGATCTGTGATAAATAACTTAGCATTCTTGCGATGGAAAGCAATAATTTTCACTTTACAACTAACTATTACTGATTTAGTACTCGCGGCGGAGGTTGCCGGCTTGCTGATGCCTTCACGCCTATTATTCAAAGATGAGAAATTGGGTACCTATATCTTACTACGTAGTAATATTAGCGCGGTGTAACTAAGGAATTTGGTGTACATACTTAAAAAAATAATATTATTACTAAAAAATATAATAAATAAAAAAATGTATAATTAGTCTAAGGTTTCTAGTGTCATTTGGGTTTGGCGTGTATAACATTTTTTTAGAACATAAACAAAAACGCGTTCGCACTAAATTCAATAAAACTATGTCGTGGGTGCCGGCAAAATTCATATCACACACACAATAATACCTAGGACCAGAAACACAAATTTTCCATGGGGAGGAAACTTGTGTTTCCACCGAGAATCGGACCCGATACCTACTGCTTAGAAGGCGAACGCGCACCCAACTAAACCAACGGGAAATTATGTATCAAAACATTTGGAAATATAAGCCGAGTAAATTGTGTAAAGGTACCTCTTACTTAGAGCCTGCCTGCCTGGAAACCTGTACACAACTGGGAAAATAAGGTTTTTTTCAAGATTTTTTGTTATTTCTGTACTAAATTAGCGCCTGGACTTTTCTCAACCGCAGCTTGACCACGCGCCATTGTTATTCATTATCAAAATTACTTAGTAGAAATAGAAATAATTTTATTGCGTAAACTGTGTGTGTAAAGAAATAACTAGGTACAAGGTCTTAAACTTAAAAGGTAGTAAGTATAAACAGTTTTTCCCTTTCGGGCCTACAATTGGATATATTTTTTTTTAACAAAATTAAATTAAATTTAAATCAAATTGCTTAAAATTATTTACACATTTTAATTAGATTACTTACAGTTTTATACTGAGGGATGTCAAAATATTCCTTTAAATTATAATATACCTTACTTAATAGGTAGATCTTTTAGACTACTATTTTTTTTCTCTTACAGATGTTTGAATTGTAGTGGAAGATGTTTGTAAATTTTAACTTTATTTAAACAAAGACTGTTACAAATTATGCTAGTATTTTTTTAATGCATATATATATTATATTTATATTTATTTTGTAGACTATTAGAACGACCTGATTTAAAATTTATAAAAAATTTTTTTTTTAATAAAACACAAAGTTCCAATGGTTACCGTACTGTTTAAACAAAATTCAACGGAATTTCCCCAAAATAGTATACCATAAGATAAATATTGATAAACATAATTAAACTTTAATGATAAATAAATAAATCATGTAAATGTTTATAAAAGGGATAAACTTTTTCGTAATTGAATATGTTTATCCTTTTAATAATAAATGGCTATGGACATATTAGTAAACATCAGATAATATTGAAAGAAGATAACAGTATTTAGATATAAGGGTCAAACGCTGGTCACAAATTAAAAAAATACTGTCTTTCAACGGTTCTATAGGGGTCTTACTATAATGTGTATATAAAAATGTTGTTCATTGCACATAGTCTTTCATTATGTAGAACAACTAACTGAAGCCGACGTAAACCAGGCGTACGTAAATAGGCAGGCCAAGACACTCACGAATCTCGTAAATCTCACTTAAACCCCCACCCTGCGACCCCTCAGTCCGTGAACCGAATTCATATTGCTGTAAAATATATCTGTCATCGAAATAATGTGAAAAAATCCTGACAGAGAACCGACTCGTACCTACTGACGTGATGGATGAATATTGGAACATGGCTGATGTTTACATTACAAGGAAAAGCAATGTTTTTTCATTAATTATTAAACAACCGGCGACATTTGCAAAATCAAGAATATTATGGTGCCTATAGGGTTCAAAATTTGACAAATAAACTTTTTACTTTTAAATACCGTTTTGAAGAGAATTAAATAGATTATTTGAAACTGGCTTTTGGATGCGATATCTCGCATATTATATACTTAAGGAAACATTTAAAATAAAAGTTAATTTCTTTCCAATAACTTTGACTCATATAAATAGTAACGTATTCGTACATAAATAATTAAACAAAAATGAATGGTTTTTTATAAAATATAAAATATAGCAAAATTGAGTCGCAAGATTCCACCCGGACAAACATAAATACATTGCAAGTTAAATAAAAGCTTGTAAAAAAACTGTCTTTCAATGGTTCCTCTACAATAATGTCAGACAAAATTTTAATTAAATTATAGTTTTACGAAAATTATTAATTTATGTGATTCAATATTTAAAGTAAAGATGCACGTGGATGTGGTGTATGTTAGTCACTTTATAAATGAGGAGGTATCTTAAAAGCTAAATGGTTAAGGCTTTACATTTTCATTTATAGAAGTAAGACTCTGTCTTGATCAAAGCCAACGAAACAGCCGGCAGGGACGAGGTTTAAATATTTAATCTAAAGCTTTTGTAAACTCTAATTATTACAGATGTTAGGATTTAAGCAGAAGCCAAATAATTCTGGCCATTATATAAAAACCTATTGTGTTCTTTCTTGATACAAAAAGCAAGGCACGATTATTTAGAAAACTAATTTAATTTGCAATCAAGATAATAATGTATTACAGAGATGTATGCTTATCAAGATGGTTGACGCACAAGAGAGGATTAAAAACGCACTTTAAAAACCGTTTAAAAACCGACTCAACCGCTTTATCTTCGGAGCCTTGATCAGATTTTATGCATTAAACACGCATTATTGACGATAACTCAAAAACTAGGGATCAGATCATGATCAAATTTAAATGGGACCACATGAAAAGCACCAGCTTTCAAATAAAAAAATTATCTCTCTGCTCTAAGGAAAGAAGTTATGAGGCAAATACAGTCGAATTGAGAATTTCTTTCTTTTTTCCATTTGTGACATAATAATATAGAACACTGAAAAAAAAATCAATTTTTTCTTACCAACATTCTTGTGGAAGCTCTTTGTAATAAGTGTAATAATAATTATTCAGTACTAATAAGAAAATTAAAATCTGGATTTTAGTAGTAAGAAGGTTTTGTAAATCCTACTAGAAAGACAGGTAAATATTACCGGTTTTTTCTAGTTCCGATAGTATTTTTCAACTAGACTACTATTGCTTCAAAATCTGACTAGATTTTGTAAAAAGCACTAATAGTCTTAACTGCTAACTAACGATTCCAATAACCACGGCCGATGCAATTTTGCCGAAACATCGAGTAGAATGTGTTAATATGGTTAAATTTTTATAAAATATATGATTTAGTATAAAACACGCTATAACGAAGCACTAGTAAAGCAGTAAATTTAGAGAGGAAAGTTCCGCCTAACACGCTTAACCCCCCAGAAAAAAATCAATCAAGAACCAGTCATGTGCGAAGTACTCGTAATATTTAAACACAAGCAAAGCTTAGCAGAACATATTTTTTTGGTACCGCTTACATTTTGGTTTTGGCTTGATCGATTTCAATAAAATTTATATGGGATCTAGTATAATCTACCACAAAAAAATCATTAAAATCGATTCATAATCGGTGGAGATATCACGTAACATACATACAAAAAAAAACATACAATCGAATTAAGAATTGAAAATGAATAAACTCAGTAATTATCAAACATGAGAGAGTTCTGAACATCTGAATTCTCTTCATTAATCTTCAACTCGGAGTTTTAATTAACAATAAGATTAAGCGTCACTTCATTATATCGGCTTCTAAATCTCGCTGCTCCACAGAGCCTGGTGAGGTAATTAAGATTTTTCATGAGATTTCCTTTTGATGATTTATTTTGTTTTCTTTACTTGTTGTATTTATGGTGGCATTCATCAAAAAACTTTTTATTTAAATAAAGGTTAAGAATGGTATAATACCTAGCCACCCAAGCGGCCTTATTTGCACGTGGTACCCCTGCCAATCAACAAACGAAGTTTCAGAGAATTTTAAAATATAAGCGATGAAGTCTGTTTTTTTTAAAGCTTTGCTTGCGTTTATTATGGTTTGTTTAGGTCAAAATTTTGGAGTTCAATCAAAACCACTTTTATCCTATGGAGCAACATATTTACATGTTCGTTTAGTTCGTTCTGATGACAATACATTTTTATGGTAACCATGACGTGAAACAACATCCAGGATTAGTTCCAGATAAAAGAACACTTCAACAGCACTTGACACAAACATTATGTGTACGCATTTAATTATAATACCCGGTTTTAAGTTTTACTATGACATGGTAGCAAAAGTACGGGACATCTATTTGGATAGGTTGAACCAGCTACTACCATGGTTTTATGTATCTGGTAACATAATATGCCTTTATATCATGAGTACCATTGGATAGTACCATTGATGGTACTAGTGACACTACTTGGTATATCAAGTACCATCAGTGATACTGTGATAAGCGCCTGGATTCCTCGGCGCATATTGACACTGCGAAGTGACATTGGCAGAAATAATAATATAGACTGATGTAAGACTGTAACGTAGTCTATATACTCTAGGTACCGCACCAAGTATATGCGTGATCTAGGGTAATCTATATCTGATTCTATGTCATTGTTGTAATTAATTTTAATTCAGTAATTATTGCCATAGTCATCATTTATAGCTACAAAACAAAAAAAGACGTGTGGCACTCGGGGACTGCCGCGGTAAAGCTATTGCATAGCATTTTTTATCAACTTATGCAATTATAATTATTTATTTTATTTATACAGTATTTTTGTTCCTGCCACTTAGAGGCGAGTTGCTGAACTAAAGAGACAAGCGTGATATTTCAAAAAAGTCATTAAAAGTTCGGCTATTCATCGACAGATGGCAAAACTAAAAAGTATCACCGCTGTGCCGGTCGGAGTGGGGGGTGCTAGGTTATTTTCGTTACGGAAATTCTGGATTCAGTCTCCACGCTCAAGGCCCGCGATAGAAGCTATGCAATAGCTTAAAAATAATACAGAATATAACTTACAAAAAATGTAGATAAAAATCAAATTACTATCAATATATGCAAAATAAATAATCATGGATGATGTTTAATGTTCGGCAAAGTACCTAAATTGCTGTATGCATTATTTATTCTTAGTTGTTTAAAAGTGAATGTCGTATTTCTTATCAAATGAATAAGCAAAATGTAAATCCGTTATTGGCTGTTAGTTTTGCCATAAGATTTCTACCGACTTCACAAATAAGGAGGAGGTACTCAATTTGACTGTATTTTTTTATGTGTTTTACCTCATAACTTCTTTCCACGTGAACCGATATTGTTTTTATTTTGTATGCTAGCTGTTTCTTTCCCATTAAAATTTGATCAACATCTGATCAGTAGTTTTTAAGTTATCGTCAATAATGCGTGTCTATTACATTTAATCTGATCAAGGTTCCAAAGATAATGAGGTAAAGTCGGTTTTTTTAAGCTTTGCTTGCGTTTAATTATATATTATGTACTAATTTCAAGAGCTGTGGATTTAATTTGAAAAAATAAATAACAGTTTTGAAATTTGACAGAACTTTATGTAAGCAGTGTATTTTTATATGCAACTAGCAAACCCGGCGAACTCCGTTTCGCCACTATAAACCTCACGGAGCCCGAGACCTTTCCAACGAATGCAAAACCGTGGAAATCGGTTCGTGCGTTCTGGAGTTATAGCGTCAGGAAGGAAAACCCGACTTATTTTTATATACTAGAGATGGGAAAAAAACAAAAACAAAATTTTATTAGCTGTGAAGTAGTCACATAATTTTTTACTAGCGATTAAAGAGGGGGTTTTTATTGGTTTATAATATTTGGTTTATTATAGTTATACAATTCAATACAAATACTCTTTATTGCACACCAAGAAAAATAACAATTACCAATAGAAAAAAAAACAATATAGCAGTACAATCGGAAGCCTTATCGCTAAGCAGCGATCTCTTCCAGGCAATTATAATCTAAATATATATAACTCAAAGGTGACTGACTGACTGACATAGTGATCTATCAACGCACAGCCCAAACCACTGGACGGATCGGGCTGAAATTTGGCATGCAGGTAGATGTTATGACGTAGGCATCCGCTAAGAAAGGATTTTGATTCATTCTACCCCCAAAGGGATGAAATAGGGGATGAAAGTTTGTATGAAACTTTGTCAATTTTAAAATAATACTTCTTAACGCGAGCGAAGCCGCGAGCAAAAGCTAGTTATTATATAAATGTACACTGCAAAATCCTTTTTTCAAATTCATCTTTTGCGTTGCATTTTATGTGGTCTGTATATAATATCAGGCACCCCTATTCTAACATAGCCTTGGTCACGGCCTTACCCCAGTTGTGTGCGGTTATGCATTCATTACAAGGAAACGTGGTTATTTCTTGCTTATTTATGAACATTAGTTATACATGATCTGATTTTAGCATGGCGTGATCCATGACACTGGAATAAGGGTAGAGGCGACGGCATCAAGTTCATCGCTAACCAATAAACAATAATTGGTAAATACTAAGTAGGTACATATCAGATTCAGTTTGTACGAAACATTTATTTCTTTTACAAATACTGCTCGTTAATTAAGACGATGGCAGAACTTAAATAGTTAGCAAAAAACCCAATTTTTTTGTCATATTAATATAGTGAAGAGGATGATGATGATACGTCAAGCGCCCTTGGAAATCTTTGTTGTAATTCACCGGAAACTTATTTATTGATCGGCTAGGGCACTACATACATGCGAGCTCGGTGTTTCACTATATACTCACACATAAAAACCAGTTATGCTTTTCATTACAAAAAACTCGTAAAAGTATTTTACTACCCCTTCTATGAAATGAATATGAATAGGTAATTAGAAGGTAATAAATTACTCGATTTGTGGTGCGATGAAGGCTTACATGACGCGATTTGCATTTTAATGAAACAAATTAATCGCTCGCTTACAGAAGGTTAGGAGGCGTCAGAATAATTAAATCATTTCTTCTTTTTATTATATTAGATTTATTTTGTAGAAGGTATTTAAAAAATAATCTATGTTTTCAACTGCCCGCGTTGAAGAGTAGACGTCATTTAATAAAGGTTTGTTTCTTCGAGACGAAGAATAGAGTAGAACACTTTATTAGAATAAATAAATAAGATCTGATAATATATTGCATTATACTGTGCCATTATTCATATAATTGTATACCTAGTTATCTATACAATAGTAGTATACCTACCTATTTAAATTTAATCCGTTCACACACACCCTGATACGTGTATTTTTCCGGCAACCACGATACAATCTCAAATTTAGTGAGCGGCTGTGATTGTGACAGCTTACATATTTTCCTATCGTTCAAACCGTTCAAACTGTTCCTTACCTAAGCTACAGCTGTGCAGTTCTAGTTTATCGGAGGGTATTACCCACTGCTTAACTATGAATAGTT
This sequence comes from Lomographa bimaculata, assembly GCA_948107665.1. Lineage (NCBI taxonomy): Eukaryota > Metazoa > Arthropoda > Insecta > Lepidoptera > Geometridae > Lomographa > Lomographa bimaculata. The sequence goes on from OX403592.1 coordinate 9,167,179, forward strand.
GAGCAATTACCCAGTTGAGCCGTTGGTATTACCCACTGCTCAACTTGATGCATTTGAGAAATATAGTTGAGCAGTTGGGAAGAAGCGGATTTTAAAACAGGATGACCTACTGATCAACTTAATTAAGCAAAAACTAGTTGAGCTATAGAGCATAAAATGTTCTTTAATACAAACTATGTCCTACTGCTCAACTATTTGACCAATTTGATCTAGCCTGCTCAAGCAGTGGGGAAGAAGTGGCTAAATCAGCCGTTATCTGGGTAGCCGTTTGGGCGTGAAGAAACCAAAAAATAATAACATCCAAAATTTTGTATAATATATTATATTGGTAGGACCTGGCATAGGAATACTACAAATCTAACAAGTAGGAACAAATTGGTACTACGTTTTATCGGATCGTAAAAAAGCTTTGATCCGTCAATGATCATATTACTTTCCTTTTAGGATATGTGTTCGAAGCTTTTAGGGCTAACTTTTTCAATGGCAAAGGTCAGAATTGTCACGAAATACGAGAGCAGAGGAAATTCGTAAAAGAGAAAGCGGACACATACGTGCGCTACGCTTCGGGTTACGCTTACGCTTACGCTGACGCTTGACGCTTACGCTGACGCTTGACGCCCGGCGGGAATACAAGTTTTCTCCCCAAAGAAAATTTGTGTTTCTGGTTCTGATTGTGATTGTGCGTGTTATGTGAATGTTTTCGGCACCCACGACACAAATCATCGAACTTTGTGTGGGGCTGTGAGTGTGAAAGCGTTTTAAAAAAAAGAAAAGCGTTTATAGTATATCCAAACGTGGACTTCCGTGGTTCAGTGTTACGTACGTTTGCTTTCTTCTTGCATTGGACTAAGTAGCCTAACGTGGAAATATTATTATACTGATTATTCCTCTAAACCTTTATACATTTCCAAGGCCTTTTTATTTCTGATTGATTTCATTTTGCTTTGGTCGTAGGACATTGGTTATATTGAGAGTTCGCGCTGTTGTTATGATTTTTAAATTTCAGATTTATGTAGGTATGTTATTTGTTTGATTGAATTGAAACAGTCTTAAGACCCCAATCCTATTTTAGCTGTCTTCTATTTGAAGAGTTCGATGACATTGGTTTATTCACAGATGTTGCAGAAGGTAACAAAATACTTTGTATAAAATAGTTATGATTTTGTCGAAATGTTAGAATTATTGGTCACATACCGAGTAACTTCATTAAATAGTTATAATTTCTTTTATACTGTCAATAAACAGGTTTTTTTTAAATTACGATCTAACCTGATGGTAAATCAATAAATGATATTCTGTTGACATACAGAATGGTTTATTTTTTTATATATATGAGTCTTTTCGACGACTATTACAAATGCTTTTTTATAGTTAAAATATTTTTTTTAATCGGTAGTAATCTAATTAAGATTACTTCCGATTTAAAAAATTAAAAAAAAGATACCAGCATTGCCCTGTGGTTTTCCTAGGTTATATAGTAATATGCCCTTTGGCTAAGTGAACTGCCCGTTGGCTACGTTGAGTGAGCGTTCGCCTTCGAAGCAAGGGTATCGAGTTGGATTCCCGGCGGGAACACAAGTTTTCTTCTCAAGGAAAACTTGTGTTTCTGGTTCTGATTTTGCTTATGTGTGTAATGTGAATATTTCCGGCATTCACGACACAAGTCATTGAAGTGTGGGGCTGTGTGTGTGAAAGAGTTTATGTTTATGTTTATTTATCCTCAGGATCTGTCTGGTCTGTATACAACCTGTAACAAAAAGGTGTAGTAATACTTGGTGGTGTGTATGTGTATCGTGCCAAGAATCATCTGCCAGAGAACGAAACTCGAAAGCAAATATAATTTTTCCCGTACCAAAATTAAATATTATATTTTTCAAATACTTTTGACAACCCTACAGTTACATGTGCGGCAATTGGAGATATTTGTTCCGTACAAAAAAAAATTATTTTTTTGCCAACCCTACGATTACATCTGTGGCGCGTGACCTTGACCTTTGTTAAGGCCACCAATGTCAGATGTCTAGATCCAAAGGCTATGTGGTGTAGAACGGTAGCTAGCTGATGAAATAGGGTTGCAAATGACATAACTTTTTTGAAACATCAATTCATCACAACTCAATATTCATGGTGCTGCCGCGAATGCAGAAGTTCCTGTTAGAATCCATACATGTAGCTAAATTTGTGACTTGAGTATAACTACACCTTTCTGTTACACATTGTATATCTATCTATCTGTATGTCAGGTTCTGTATAATACTGTATATCTACGCAAAAGGAGTGATAAGAACCCATTCAGGAAACACCGTCTCAGGGACACGTATGTAGTATAGTCTACCAAAAAAAAAAACATTACAATCGATTCATAATTCGCGGAATTATCGCGTAATACATACAAAAAAAGCAGTCGAATTGAGAACTTCCTTTTCAAGCTATTGCATAGCTTCTATCGCGGGCCTTGAGCGTGGAGACCGAATCCAGAAATTCCGTAATGAAAATAACCTAACACCCCCCACTCCGACCGGCACAGCGGTGATACTTTTTAGTTTTGCCATCTATTGATGAATAGCAGAACTTTTAATGACTTTTTTGAAATATCACGCTTGTCTCGATAGTTCAGCAACTCGCCTCTAGGTGGCAGTAAAAAAAATACTGCATAAATAAAATAAATAAATAATTATAATTGCATAAGTTGATAAAAAATGCTATGCAATAGTTTTACCGCGGCAGTCCCCGAGTTTCACACGTCTTTTTGAAGTCGGTTGAAAATTGATAATTACTGCTACCTAATCATTTATAATTTATTCTTGGTGTGTTCACCATCATCAGAGCTCATCAGACCAGATAGCTGTCAATTTGCAAATCTGGCAATCATAAGTTTTTTTTATGCTCGATAGGGGAAGCCTTTGACCACTATCTCAGCTGATGGAAAGTGAAGATGCGGCCGAAGATGTAGCATGCTTGCCTAGAAGATACCTATTCACTCTTGACTTGAAGAATCCCAGATTATACCGTTCGGGAAACAAAGACGCGGGTAATGAGTTCCACTCCTTCGCAGTACGGATAATAAACGTAGAAGCGAAACGCTTCGAACGAACGGGAGGTATGTCAACCATATATGGATTACGATTCACGGTTTGTCTTGTCGTTAGATGGTAAAACGGGCATGTGGGAATTAACTCGTGTAATTGCTGCGCACACTCTCCAAAATGTAAGCGATAGAATACCGATAGACTGGCAACCTGACTTCGGTGACCAAGACTCTGCAACTTGGCTTTAACTAGTTTGTCGTCGCCAATAATTCTTTTATTATGTACCTCAAAGAGACCCGTGTGAATAAACAATTTAGATTTTAATTATTTACGTTTCACTCATATTTGTCAATGTTTTTTGTTTGCATTTTCTTGGTAATGATTAGCAAAAATGTTGATGTAAATGGAATACAATGTAAAGAAAACATCAATTGGAAGCCTAGACAGCTAACAACTTCAGTAAATGTTTTCCAAGAAACTTGAGCAACTTCAAGATAAGTAGGACGCAATCTCCAGTCTTATGGTAACTAGGCACTCTCATTTTTACGGAAAAATATATCTCAGTAATAGAGTTTTCTTAGAATTACAGTGATTTTATTTGTTGCAAAAATTACAATAACACTTAATTATAATTATTTACATGCACCCTGGAAGGGCGTAGCAACGAGTACAGACAAAGGTTAAAATAATAATAATATTCAATTTTAACATTTACATCTTCAATCTAAACTTAATTAGGTATTAATTAATTATGAGTAAAATTAGTAATGAATTAGGCGGGAAATTACATTAAATGTCTTACTTGTGTATTTTTTTATTTGTTTATCGTGAGGCCGATAATAACATTGATTTATTATATGTGATTCTAGTAAATAATACTTGACTAGTTTCATAAGGTTAATAGAATGTTTCCAGCACCCACGACACAAGTCATTGAACTTAGTGTGAGGCTGTGAATGTAATCTTAAGTAATCTTCTAGAAGTGGAAGTGACCCGCATCCTTTAAATCAACCTATAGAAAACCTATTCAAAATTAAGAATCGTTGTACAAAATTAAAACCAAAACGTATCGTTTCTATTCAATACAGTTCAAACAACTGTAGTATTTCAATAACAACACCTTATGCAATCTACAGAATTAACAAAGAATATTTCACAACATTGAATGCTACGGAATGAAAACAATGATACAATATTTATAAATAGTGATGTAGCTTACCGCAGAACATAATTATAAATTATTTCGTTTCTCACATTTGTCCGAATAGGAAAAATACTTATTGAACTGCTCGTTGGCTTAGTTGGGTGGCGTTCGCCTTCTATTCAGATTTTGATCAGATTAGATGTACTTAACACGCATTATAGACGATATTTCAAGAACTACTGATCAGATCTTGATCAAATTTAAATGGGAAAAATTAGAAAGCAACACATCTTTTAAACAAAAAAAGTTTCAAAATCGGTTCACGTGGAACGAAGTTATGAGGTAACCCAAAAAAAATTATACAGTCGACTTGAGCACCTCTTCCTTTTTGTGAAGTCGGTAGAAAAAACAAACAATAAAATTGAGAACCTCCTTTTTTGAAGTCGGTTGATAATAAAACCAAAAATATACCGACTAGTGAGTAGGTTATAAGTATAAGGAAAGTACCGGTCAGTGCAATGTTAAACCGTATGCTAGATACCTACTCATTTCTAACACTAGCATCAATCTATCTATAAATATATATAACTCAAAGGTGACTGACTGACTGACATAGTGATCTATCAACGCACAGCCCAAACCACTGGACGGATCGGGCTGAAATTTGGCATACAGGTAGATGTTATGACATAGGCATCCGCTAAGAAAGGATTATGATTAATTCTACCCCCAAGGGGATAAAAAAGGGGATCTATACCTAATTAATAATAATACTTCTTAACGCGAGCGAAACCGCGGGCAAAAGATAGTCGTATATAATCGTAACACAAATGTAATACTATGTTTATATATTTTTTATACATAAAACTGCTCTACTAAACAACTATTTGTAGTTTTCCTACAGTTTCAAACAGTTCTCGTTCTCATTTTCTCGACCAAACGTTCATGAAGTAAACTACTTAAAGAACATTTCCGTTTCTCTGATTTTCGCAGTTGCAGAGGATTAATGCTAAATAAGAACTTATTCAAGTGAGACTTAGGGTTGTATAAAATATTCGAGATTTACAATGATCCATCTGAAAGCCGAAACTGCTAAGAAATTAACTAGGACAATGCAGTATAATACCATGTAAGATTTTATTAAGAAGAGTAGTACCATAGTAGAAATAAATTTAGTACGTAGCTATTCATCCAAAGGTTGTCTGGAAAGATCGTTTAAAGCGATGCCCATTATAGCCTTTTTGTAAAGCGTATTTTTTTATGTACCATTTCTTTTAAGATACCAATAAAGGGTAATTGTCGTACTTTCACTTTTTCTTTTCGTTTCGTTGTCTAGAATATTAATGCTTTAGATATAAATATGCAATTTAGTAAGTAGATACTCATAAGTGTGGGTGGCGCAATTAATTGATGTTTGAGTTAATTTACTTAAATCCAGTTGCTTACGTAAATTATGAAGTGAGATTTGCCGCGAAAGAGAAAAAATGGCGATTGTAATATTGTATAATTTTCCAAAAACTGTGATTTTTCGAGTGTTAATAATGGCGGATTATCAACCGTTAATACTTAGTAAACGTGCACAAGTGTAGGCCTATTATACCAAATTGAAAAACGTGATTTTCGCGTTCGCTTCAAAACTCCACACAAGTTCTAGTAAAGTTTCCACCACTTTTAATATTAAATACACTTAAAATATATTATAACTTGACCCTGGCGCACAAGATTGCGAAGCCAAAATTAAAAAAAAAATATATTTACAGAAACACAAAGATAAAATGTCAACCATCCGAAAATTGCACTGTTTAAAGCAGCGCTCTAAACAGGGCTGCCTGTAAGTAAAGTTACAACCTCAACAAATAAAAAGAGCGAGTGGTGTCGTGGGACAGCACTCGCTCCTGATGAAATTAAGATCTTTTCGCTATGTATTAGATATTAAACAACAGACACAATACAAAAACTACGTTATAGAGCAATTTTCCTTCGTCCAGCGGTCTAAAAAATTTTTGGGTGTTATTTGTTTTATTTCCTTTTACTACCGACTTCACAAAAAAAGGAAGAGGTACTCAAGTCGACTGTATTTTTTTTTAAGTGTGTTACCTCATAACTTCTTTCCACGTGAAACGATTTTGTTTATTTTTTGTTGCTTTACAATTGGTCCCATTTAAATTTGATCAAGATCTGATCAGTTCATTCGATTCAGTTCTTGAAATATCTTCAATAATGATTGTACATCTAATCAGATCAAAGTTCCGAAGATAAAGCGGTGAAGTCGGACTTTGCTTGCGTTTAATTATTTCGTTATAAATTTGTATGTAAGGGTTTTAAATTTAAATCTGTTTATATAAATAAAACTGTAAACAGTTATTAAATTAACATCAATTTAACCAAAAATTCATGTATTAAATAGCAATTCAATAAACTCATCACCAGTCACACAAATACCTAGTTTGTCACAACCCTCGGTGTATTATATAAGCCGATAATAGTCTGGCTGGAACAGATTTACTAATTTCAAAGCTGAATCCTCTTCAAATAGAACTAGACAATATAGCAAAGATCCATTAATTACCTACCTGGCCAATTTACAGATATATATGCTTGAACAAATTAATTTCAATTATTAATAAACAAACGTTATTATACAGTGAAATTATTTATAATTGACGAGTTTGAATAACACGATATATTATAATAAAATATTTTTATACATATAACTGACATGCTTAATAACAATTTCTTATTCTTGTTTTACTTGTTATCTAAACACACTTTGCTAATAACATGTATATTCCGATATTATAATGTACCAAATTCCATCAAAAAATCTGAAAACAATATTTTTATTAGTTATACGCTCTTAATATAATTCTAACACGAAACTATTTCATGTTTACCACTCTATAAAAATAAATAAACTTTAAATTTGTATGAGTACCTAGTGACGCTTGCAAATGAAAATGTAACGTGCGTTATAGAACCTTGTTCCAAAAATAAAATGAACACAAAAACCATTACACAATTGTTTATACCGTAGTTTTTAAAATGAAAGATTCTATTTACAAATTTCGAATTATCTTCAAGTCACAACCCTAGTGAAAATCAGTGCCAGGCGAATGTGGTGATGTGTGAAACCTCGTGTTCGAGAGGGACTTGATTGTATTAGTTGTCTCATTAATTATTTCTTATAAGATTGAGCTCAGAACTACAAGAGCTTAGGGGTAAGAAGCTTAGCGTTGCTCTCGGTTTGACCACAAGGGCACTAATTTAATGTCGAAATTGTAAGCGAATTGATAATGGTAGAGTTATTAGTGGTAGTAGTAGTGGTGGATTAAGTTAAACTCTACATTTTCGCGAGTGGCACTCCTTGTGAATTTACGATTTCATATTTGCAACGCAGCGCTACTAAAGTTGATAGGCACCCGAGGGAACAATAACTTCCTCGAGCTATGTTAATTACCTCAACTGCTTCAATTATTATTCCCTAGTGCAAATACAAATCAGTCAGGTCTCATGTTATACAACTTTATAAAGCAGGTTTAACTGCTTCAAATTCTGCAACTGATATAATTACATGACGTAATACTTAAGACAGAAAAATAAGCGTAATTAGATCATTTGTACTCGTACGTAAATTTAGCATGTATTGTAAGTTTATTTCACAGTGTATGTATATCTATTAAGGCTGAATGGGTTTCAATAAATGTGTTAGATTAGAAAGTTAAGACTCTACCGTTATATTTTAATATGTGTAATTCTTCTGTACGTGTATTTGTCACCTAACTCCTCCTTAACAGCTGGACCAATTTGGATGAAATTTTGTGTGTATATTTTAATAGATAGCTTAATAGTTTGAAAACACAATTAAACCAGGTGTGGCGTTGCTAGTCAGGACGACCGACGTCTGCCGGTTCCGCTAGTACATATATAAAAAAATACTGACGTTTGTTAGTTTCACAAAAACTCGAGAACGGCTGAACCGATTTGGCTAATTTTGGTTTGAAATATTTTAAGTCCAAGGAAGGTTCAAAAGAGAAAATATAAAGAAATTGCAAGGAAAATGTAAAAACAACAATTTTATTTTCCCATACAAACTGTTCGCACCTGTCACAGACTAGACACAAAATTAATTTCTAAACGCACTATAAATATTTGACCACAGACAAATGTGACATATACGTGTGAAATACGCGAAAACATTTTTACTATGCCAAGGAGAAGACGACCTTTAAAGCTTCCTTCCGAATTTGTTTTTTTTTTTTGGAACGAAAGTTCCTTGTCGCGCGTTGCAAAAGGCGGCTAGACGGAAAAAATTAAGACCAAAAGTAGTAACGACACTTTTTGCTATAGTTATAAGCCATACCACGTCGTCCGATCACCGAAGTTAAGCAACGTCGGGCGCGGTCAGTACTTGGATGGGTGACCGCCTGGGAACACCGCGTGATGTTGGTTTTTGCATGTTTCTTTTAATTTTGGTACGAAAGTTCCTTATCGCGCGTTGCGAAAGGGGGCTAGACGGAAATTAAACTTCGTTCCATCCGGGTGTCCCTTGACACCTCTCAAGTTTTTATTTATATTCGCGGTACGAAGTTCGCCAGGTCATCTAGTCTACAAACTTAAGCTATTTCATGCTTTTATTAAATATATCGACGTGTTCAGCTACTCGAAAGACAATTTAGTAACCATAACTTAATATCACATTAAATTATGGTATTTATATATGTTTTGTGTAGTATTCAAAAATCGTCATTAATAAAACAATCGACTAAAGAAAAGAAGGTACTCAATTCGACCTTTTTTTGTATGTATGTTACGCGATAATTCCGCCAATGATGAATCGATTTTGGTGTGTTTTTGTTTGGTACATTATACTTCAGAGGTGGTAAAACATTATCGAAATCTTAAAAAAATACAAGCGGTGAAGTCGGTTTTTTAAGCTTTAATTGCGTTTAAATTATGTTGTCGAAATAACATTGAATGAATCTCTCTTGACCATGGCTGTTGCAATTCTGCAGAAACATCGAGGTTAGTCAAAATAATGTTATTTTACATTATTATTTTTGCTGCAGTTCGTGAATGATATAAAAAACCTAAAATAAATATAATCGTTACTATTTTATCTATTACCGAAGTATACATAAATCTACAAATGCATTACTTATAAAATATAACATGTTTACAAGCTTCATTACTAAAATTAAGAACAATATTCCTACTCTTAGACTGATCCAGATAGATCTATAGTTGTGTGCCTGCGTCTGTGATGTGAATACTAAATGCTATGATGCCGTGGCTATGATGCATTTCTGTCAACGCCAACCAATGACGGACCCGCGCTGTGGCTACGAGCAACTGTATATAGGGAGGTGATAAAGTCGATGATTATATCGATAAAAATAAATTTATACATTTAATTCTGAGCTGCATAATAAACATGTTTTACATAAATAATTCAGAATAATGCATACATGGTAAGGTAACTAAGATGAAACTAAGTCATAAACTGTCCAGGTGGACGAAAGCGTAGATTAAGTTTCATTTTTTTAATTATATTTGAACGCATAGTTTGTCTCGACGTAGACCTAGATAAACGAATGTAGGTGTAAACGTAGATAACAATTATTGTACAGAATATTATTCTCGGGTTAATTTCATAAAAATGTTATACGAAACTAAAATTGTAGGCGGAATTTAACCTTATCGCTTAAAAACAGGTGGGTATATAAGTAGGTGTGCATACTTTTATCCCTTAGGCCGGAAACTACGGGGCTTAAGTCTATTAAGATCCTAAGTAAATAAAGTCGAGTATAACAACCCGGGGATTAGAGCTACCGTAAAATTTTGCCTAGAGGGCTTGTGATTACACTTCTCGGTCCAATGGAGATAAAGCGTTATGTAACACATTGTTCTTTTAGCGATTCAAGGAAATAAGTGACAATAAATGATAATGTGAGCGATTTTCCAAGAAAGAAGTCAATATTGACGTTTTAAAATTAAATTTGCTAACACTCAACCACTATTTGACGTTAGTAACTGGTATGTTTTGTTATATATATAAGAATAAATAATTGTAGTTAAATAAGACACATATTAATAAATAAATAGCAATGAGTCGTACAAAATAACTTATTATTTTATTCGATACATATTATACAGATTAAGGCTTGAAAAAAATATTAGAAATGGATGGATAACGTCTAACAGTGAACATAGTTAGTTAAATTCTAATGATTATTGCTAAAAGAATTTCTTATTCCTTTATATTCTATTCATAAATAAAGGAATAAAATATACTGCGAATGAGGCACATTCTATTAATTTGACGTCGAATATTACTTCCAAAAATTTTTTTTATAATATACACGCTTTCACACTCTCAGCCCCACACTAAATTCGATGACTTGTGTCGTGGGTGCCGGAAACATTCACATCACACATACACAATCACAACCAGAACCAAAAACACAAATTTTCCTTGGGGAGAAAACTCGTGTTCCCGCCGGGAATCTAACCCGATACCCCTTCTTAGAAGGCGAACGCCACCCAATTAAGCCAACGAGCAGTTCGTTTATTATAAGGTAAGGAAATCTGTATTAAACATTCTATCTCTTTAATAGCAAAGGCACGCAGATTAATGGAATCAATTTATCAAAATCCAGGTAAATATTGAGGATACCAGCACTACTGAGAGAAATCCTTTCATACGAAGTGGCTCACCGATCCATTAAGGGATTGCTTTGTAATTCACTATTGGATGATAAAATCGACCTACGGTCAACCGAGGGCCTTGAGAGGCTTCAAAACACGTCTTCGAAGGATTGTGTAAGAAAATAATAGAATAAATCGATTGTGAGATATCGAAGAGCAAAAATTTGTTAGCTTACTACGACGACGTAGTTTTGTTGCCCTAGTTACAGAGCACACAATCGTTATTTGACATGAATACTTGATACGATTTGTCTTTTAGAGTTATTTAACTTTTTATTTATTTTGAAAGCGTTAAAATAGCTTCGTATCAATTACATAGAGCGCTATTACATGTTTTGTTTTCGGTAATTATAGACATATTACTTTAAAAGTGGTTTATAAACACAGCATATAATAGGTATAATTATGGCGGTAAATTACTAAATAATAATGTAACTATCTAGCTAAACTAGCCACAAACTGGTATTGTTATTGTAACCAAATAAACTTACCAAGCATTATGTGGTGACAATAATTTCCTGTAGGTAAGTGTAACTATTAAATAAAAATAAACATTATCACTTTTACACGCACAGCCCCAATAGCGTTCAGTGGCTTGTGTCGTGAGTGCCGGAAACATTCACATCATACAGACAATCACATCCAGAACCAGAAACACAAAGGGAGAGATTTCGTTAGGGAGAAAACTTGTGTTTCCACTGGGAATTATATCGACTCCGATACCCGCTGCTTAGAAGGAGAACGCGCACCCAACTTAGGTAACAGATAGATCTTAGTATTTCAAAGGTTGTGCTAAGACATTCGCGAATATTTGAGTAATACTGGTTACTAAAAAAACCGACTTCATCGCTAATCTTTCGGTTTTGGCTGGACCGATTTCGATAAAGATTCGATAAGATTATATGGGACCATCTCTGACTCTACCAAACAAAAAAAGAATCATCAAAATCGATTCACAATTGGCGGAGATATCGCGTAACATACATACAAAAAAAAACTTGTAGTCGAATTGAGAACCTCCTTTTTGAAGTCGATTGAAAATGTTGTGCTTCTGATCCTGGGTGTGATTGTGAGTATGATATGTTTTCGGCACCCACGATACAAGACTTTGAACTAAGTGTGGGGCGGTGAGGGTGCATATATTTTTTGTTTGATAAATAAAGTTAAATTATAATTTAATTACGTAAAATAAAATTAAAATTCATATATACTCGAGTCGATGCCAACTTTTCCTGTCTCATCTCTACTCGATTTGCAGCTGTGAGGCGGACTGCCCTCAGCTCAGAGCGAGGTTTAATTGAATTATATGAGTGAATCCAACGCTTCCGCTGCCAGCGATGAGCGCTCGACTATGCAGGATATATCAATTGCCACTACAAAATATGTATTTCTGTTTGTTTATACAACACGATGGTTTATTTACCGAAAGCAAAAGTTGACTATGAATTTCTTTGATAGTGGTCAATTTTTGACATGTTGCTCACCTACAACTATAAATCTGTAGAAACTCTTTTTTGGCATGACTTTTTTTACCTAAACCTAATAGTTCTAACAGTATATCATAGTTACTATTAAGGGTTAAACAAAAGTATCTTATATATTTGACGACCAAGTTGACGCAATGGACAGGTCTCCGCCCTCTGCGCCGTGAGTCCTGGGTTGGCATTCCCGGCAGGAGCACACATTCCTTCCCAAGGGACATTTGTGCTTCTGGTTCTTATGTGTGGGTGATGTGAATGTATCCGGCACCCACGATACAAGTCTTTGAACTTAGTGTGGGGCTATGAGTGTGATAGCGTTTGTTTGTATTAGATTTTTATGGGAATGAGTATAAGAACTCACTCTCGAGTCAACGACCCTAATAGCACAGTTGACATGTATTTTCTACGCCGGGGCCTTGGGCTCGAAACCCGCCAGCAGCACAATTTTCCTTCCCGTGGGATATTATTTTGTGCTTCTGGTCATAATTAATTGTGCGCGATGTAAATAGTCGTTAATATTTACCTGCAATATACGTCATACAATACGTGTGGAGTCATGTGTATGAATATGTATTTGTTATTATTTGTGTCAAAGTTAGTCTGTTTGTTTGTTACTGTTCATGATGAAGGACATAATTATAGGCTGCATTTAGCCTAGTAATAATAATTTGTATACGTGATCGAAATAATTGTCAGATGACAATCTGATCTCAAGTTGTTATCAAATGTATGAGAAACTAAATAATTAAACGCAAGCAAAGCTTAAAAAAAAACGACTTCACCGCTTTATCTTCGGAACCTTGATCAGATTTAATGTATTAAACACGCATTATTGACTATACCTCAAAAACAACTGATCAGATCTTGATAAAATTTTAAAGGGACCACAGAAAAGCACCAGCTTTCAAATAAAAAAATCATCAAAATCGGCTCACAACGAAAGAGAAGTTATGAGGTAACTTTTGAAGTCGGGTAAACGAGAACATTGTCAAAGTACGCATTATTCGTCACAAAATAAGCATTATTGACGATATTTCAAGAACTATTGACCAGATCTTGATCAAATTTGAATGGTACCAATAAGAAAGCAACATGTTTCAAACTAAAAAAAAATTCGAAATCGGCTCACGCGGAGAGAAGTTATGAGGAAAGACACATAAAAAAAAAATGCAGTTGACTTGAGTACCTCCTCCTTTTTTGGGAAGTTGGTAAAAAAAGTGGTACTATAGTACTTTTTAGTTCCATGTAAAGGGTTGTCAATCAGATGATCGACATTTCATATAATTGAAACGCAAGCAAAGCTTAAAATAACCGACTTCGCCGCTTATGAAAAAAAAACTCATTGCCTGCGTCTTTGTTTCCCGAACAGTACAATCTGGGTGTCTTCAAGTCTAGAGTGAATAGGTATCTTCTAGGCAAGCATGTCACATCTTCGGCCGCATCTTCACTTTCCCTCAGGTGAAATAGTGGTCAAATGCTTGCCTATCTATCATAAAAAAAAATGATTTGGTTTTGGCTTGATCGATTTCGATAACATTTATATGGGACCACTTCTGTAGTAGACCCAACAAAAAAAACATCAAAATCGATTCATAATTGGCATAATCCTGTCAATTATGAATCGATTTTGTTGTTTTTTTTTGTGCGCTTATGATACTCGTACATACAAAAAAAAAACAGTCGAATTTAAAACCTTCTTTTTTTGAAGTCATTTGAAAATTGGCTTTATCCTAATATCACAACCTTTTTATTTTCTTTTCTACTGAAGCCTGTCGTTAATCTTGTTCCCTTGAGGCTGTAAGCTTCGGATTATTAACGCCGCAGATCCCGATAATCGTGTGTCTGGATCGACTTTCGACAGACACCTCTTAAGAAGTTGTTTCTTCCACTTTCTCGAAAATAAGGTTAAGGCTATGAGGCAATGTTACGTATCTTTATTTTTATGCTGGATAGGTAAACATTTGGCCGCTACCTTACCTGATGGAAAGTGATGATGCGGCCGAATATACAGTACGTTCACCTAGAAGGTAACTATTAAAGTTTTCGAGAGAATTAGACATTATAATATTATTAAAATACGGCAATCACTCACGTCATTTGATCGATATCGTCGACCTAGGTTTCGAGCATGTACGATGCTCTTCTTCGGGATGAGTTAACGCTGCGATTTCGCGAGATCGCGGCGGAAACCCTTATTAGCCCTATTTTAATAATGTTATAGAAGATACCTTTTCACACTTGAACTTGACTTGAAGACTCCCAAATTATAATGTTCGGGAAACAAAGGCACTGGCATTGAGTTCCACTCCTTCGCCGTGCGGATGACAAATGTAAAAGCAAAACGCTTCGAGTGGATATGAGGTATCACTGGAGAGCAGCGGATGCTACTCCAGGTAGAGCTAAAAAACAGCATTAGCTGAATCCCTAACTTTTTCATAAGCACTTACAATTGTACAACAATATGTCAAAATCTATTAATGAACATACTTCATGCTTTTTGAGTAAATGCCTTAATCATTTATTTTTCTTACCTATCTATTTTGCTATCTATTTTTATTTATTTGAATTAAGCAAAAGTGCACCTTACATCTTAGAAGTTTTTTATCATTTTTGGATTAATTAGTAATATTGTAATAGGGAGTCTGGTAATAAAGGCGAGAGGATTGAAACTCTGGAAGTTTCCGTTAAGAAGAAAACATTTCCAACTCTCAAGCGTTTAATTGCTAGACGCAATTATGTAGTTAATTGATAAATTAAACGATCAAATAGGCACTTAGCGCTACCAATTACAAGTCAAGTGCAATGTCGTCTAATAGCGGTTTATATTTTGCACTGAAGTAGGTATACGTATAAGAAACAAGTTTTTTTATGAAAGAAATAAAATCATATATTTTTCTAACTGATTATTTGACTGCCCATTGACTTAGTTGAGAGCATGTTCGCCTTCTGAGCAGGGGTATCGGGTTCGATTCCCGACGGGAACACAAGTTTTCTCCGCAAGGAAAATTTGTGTTTCTGGTTCTGGTTGTGATTGTGTATGTGTGATGTGAATGTTTCCGGAACCCACGACACTAGTCATCGAACTTAGTGTGGGGCTGTGAGTGTGAAAGGGTTATTGTTTATATCGTGTCTGGATTATAAAATTTTGTGAGATGTATGCAATTATGTTATCTACCCATTTTCACTTTTCACGTTTTAACTGAAATCGTACAAAGGCAGAATAAGTGTATACACTTATTCAGACATACATGTCTTGATGTAATGAAACAATTGGTCAATAGGTCTAATGTATAACCTCGGATAGAGTAATACTTATCTATAGTTAAGTCATCTTAATATATTGACATACCTCCAGTTCGTTCGAAACGTTTCGTTTAAGTCCAACCTGTAGCTGCACATAGGATTGCCGTTTTCTCAAGTCTCATACACACAAACATACTAAACATGTTTTACAACTTCAGTAGCTACATCTGACATTTCTTTTATTTTTTTCTATTGAAAAAAAAATCTAGTGTAAGTGACGAGACGAGCAAGTCGCTCTCTTGATGGTAAGCGTCACGTTTGCTCATGAAAGTTCAGTGTCACTGAGAATATAAATATATATAGAAAGAAATCGTGCGAGGCAATGCTCTGCGCTCATCATTCTATGACATGAATGAAATAAGATGTAAATATCAGAAGAAAAAAGCTCAACTTTGGTTATACGAAGTCAGCGTTTTCATTTCTCTAGTTTAAGACGCTATGCAATTTTTTTGAGACTAAGAACTATTGGTATTCAATTATGTCATAATTTAAACGCACGCAAAACTTAAGGAAACTGATTTCGCCGCTTTTTCTTCAGAACCTTAGATCAGATTCAATGAATTAAAAAATCATTATGGAGGATAACTCAAAAACTGCTGGTCAGATATTGATCAAATTTAAACGGGACCACATGGGAAGCAGCTTTCAAATATAAAAAAGAATTATGAAAATTGGTTCTCCTAGAATTAAAATCTGAGGTAACACATAAAAAAAACAGTCGAATTGAACACCACCTCCTTTTTTTAAGTAGATTAAAAACAATAAGTTTTTATATCTGGACAATTTAATACTTAAGATGTAATCTAGGAAATAAACATGAGAACCATGATTAGTGAAAATTTTTCTCGATAAAATAATTCTTTTGAAACACTAAACATATTTTTAAAATATAAAGACATATGTTATACAAAATCTTTTATATACCTTATTTAAGTACCAAAATAAATAGAAACCCTTTTTATTTTAAATATTATAGTTCTTAAAAAAAAAAAAAAAACATTTATTTCGGACATCAATCCATAGAGTTGTTAGTAACAAAATAACTTAATAACTATGTTAGTAATATTATTATTGGTTACATTATCTTAAGCAAATCATTAATCGCTTACTCGAGATTAAGTGGCTCTTTTTTTTTATTCGTGATAGGCATACATTTGACCACTGTCTCACCCGATGATAAGTGACAATGCGAGCTCATTGTACAGAAATGCGAATAAAAAGCACGTCTGCTTTTATCACTTCCGGTCTTAATATATAATACTGTCGTCTTAAGCTCTGATAAATGCATAGGAAAGGGTCCGATCCGAGATTTTGCCGCGAAATTGAAAAAATGGCGTTGCTGATTTTGTATAATTTTCCAAAATCTGTGATTCTTCCAGTGTTAGTATGTAATAATGGTGGATTATTAACCGTGAATACTTAGTAAACGTGCATAAGTGTAGGAAATTTATATAAAGACGAATGAACGACATTTTCGCCTTCTGTCCAAAACTCTAATAAAAGTTCTAGTAAAGTTTCTACCACTTTACTAGGGCATAACTTGACTATGACTGGACTTTGACTCTTTTACTTGACCTTATCTGTGACTAGAACGTTTAATTTGAAATACATTAAAATATATTATCACTTGACACCTAAACGCACAAGATTGTGAAGCCAGAATTAAAAGAAAAAGGCTATTTGGAACGTCACCGGCATTGCCAGTGACGTCTGTCAATTACAAACCACAACTACAGTGGGAACGGTACGTTTGCAATGACCTACATTGCGTTCATCAACCTGAATCGGGATGACAATCCGCTGCCAGTAACGATGCAACTTCTGTTCGTTTATAAACTAAAAAAATCGGCAATGTAACCTCAGGTAAAAGTATTTCACATGATCGCAAAGAAATTTAAATAAATTAAAAAGCGACTAAACGCAGTGTTCATCGAAATTTACAATAAAAAATATGTAGCTAAAAAAATATATTTTATAACGACTACTTATATTTTTTGGTTTTTTAAATATCCAACTAATTAATTTTTTCATACGTGAAGCTTGACGAAGCTTCGAAAGCTTTTTCACTACCCACCTCTTAGCTCCATCATCAGATCAGCTACAAGATACCAAATTGTAGGTTGGACATCCTGATTAGATATACATAAAAAAAACATGCATACATATACATTAAAATAGCAAAAAAATACTTTAAACATTTTTAGTTACAAGTCAAGCTAATAAAAGCGTGTTAATAACGTCCTAATGCTGATAGAATGACTGACAATCAACACTCACTCGTAACTAGAAACGATACATGTAAAATTTTAGAGTAACTTCGATAAATCTTAGAAAGGGTAGTGTAGAGGAGCAGTAAGAAATTCTAACTTAGACAAAGTCCCAAAATGAACTAGATGAACGCATAAAACATCAAAATGCGCTTTCAGATTAAACAAAACCAATAAAACTTTTATGGCAAATAGGATTATATAACAATAAAATTTAATGACCATTGGGAAAGTTCAAATCAGAAAACGAAAATATTGATAATAATTCAGAGAGGTGCACAAACACTGTGTGACGACTGTAAATTTATAGATAATCCTATCTAAATAGGAACACATAATTATGCATAAAAAACCAAGTATCGGTATTCATTAAATCAAAATTAATGAAAGAAAGTAACATGATTGGTAAGGTAAAACTTACTTCGATAAAAATATTTTCCATTATCAACCCTTCTAAAAAATCGTTTGTAAATGTTTCTAGAAAATATAAACGGCTATGTTTTACTTAATTCATCAAAAAGTATAAGTACTTCTAAATAAATAAAAGCCATTGCTACTTTAAATGATAAGTATTTTTGAGTTTTATCATTTATATCTTACCCAAGATTGCCGAGATAATGCAACGCGGCTCCAATCTACTATGTATAATGTTTATCTATTTTAACAGATAGGGCGTTTAAATATAGCAGTACCACTTTTTTACACTTGCTGCTAAAATAATCTCACTCTATACAAACTAGTGGTTCGCTCCAAATTGACATCTCACTCCTACATTTTGTCTAATAGAGAAAAACTTTTGTTTACAACATCTTTTCAGGAATAATAATTGTTTGATTTTGTATTTTTTGTTAAGGACAACAGATATTAGATATATGCAAGTTTCAGCTTTTTATATGTGGCTGATTTGAGCTACACTCCGTGACAAAATGGGTCTAAAACATATAGGTCTAAATTAAAATAAAGAACTCATTTGTTTAAAAAAAAATAGTACCATGTTGTACTAATCACAGAAATTCCCTATTCTGTGATTAGTATTTTTACGTACAATTTCTTTCTCTCTCTTCTGTGGTACCAACGCTTGTTTTTTTAAAGTAAAACTTGCAATGGTATAATTTGTTAATTATGTGTGTTAAACATGTTTGTGCTTCTATTTTCAAACGACTTAAAAAAAGAAGTTCTCTGTATGATTTTTTTTTATGTATGTTACTTAATATCTCCGCCAATTATGAATCGATTTTGATGATTTTTTTGTTAGGGAGATTATACTTCAGAGTTGGTCCCATATAAATTTTATCGAAATCGATCCAATCAAAACCAAAATATGAGCGGTGAAGTCGGTTTATTAAGATTTGCTTGCGTTTAATTTTGTGAGTTGGGTTTCAAACTGCCGTATTCGAGAAACAAAAAAAGTACGATCTGCAAATTATAATGTAATGTGAAATATAATGAAACCTTCTCGAGACCATGGCCAATGCAACTTGGCCGAAACGTCGAGGTATTTAAAAATAGTTTTTTAGCGCGATTAAGTCCCGAGATATTACCTAAACTATAATGAAACCTGTTTATCAGTCTTATAAACTAGATATGTTTGCATGTTTTTATTGAATCTTGCCACAAACATTAGCCGTCGCGTCGGTTGGAATTACATAATACTACTTTTTTATTGCATGTTTGATGATGTTGACAGGTACGTGTAGTAAGTTTGCTTTCAGCTACGTAATTTTACATTGAACATTTTACTTAGTGAATTGTAAATAATGCTTAGATAATGAAGAATTACAAATATATGTTCAAAGTTATCTAAAGTTTTAAATGATACAGAAAAGTTTTCCTTTTTATTTTTTTAAATGTCGCAACCTACGGGACTAAGAAATCCATCTTTTTTCAATAATTATTCATTTTTAATTAGCAAATGATTCAAAATTCACTTACGATTGGATTGTTTACCAAATCAGGCTCTTAAGATACAGGCTTTGCCTAGTTAGGGCTCACAACTTCATAATTGTACAATAATGTCTTTCTTTGTCAAATAAAAATAAAATCGTACTCGTTTCAATTTTCATAAAATTTAACGCCGACGAAATCTATTAATCTCTAAAAACACTATTAAATTATCTATGCTTTGGTTTAAATCAAAGATTTTTGACGTTTTGATCAACATGCCCCAATGTCATATCTATATAAACAAATAAATAGCCAGCCATTCCAGTAGTAAATATTTAATTGAACGCTTATTATATTGGCTAGCTGTCGGCATATATAAATCAATGTTTATGAATACCCCTCATTATCCAGATCATCAAAGTTCATAATATTGTTATGATCATTGAACAAATCCTCTCTTCACTTCCGCACTATAATGCCATATTATAATCCAATAGAAATAGTTTGTGTATCGGTCCGTCTATTTGTTACCTTTCCGTGATTATACAGCTATATTAGTCTGGGTTATATAGGACAATATGGTGACATAAATAGTATTAGATATTTAGTATTTGGGTCTTTACGATACAGACTTGCCTAGTATAAAGGCCATAGATATTTCTTTGAAATTGTAAACAATAATCAGCGATTGACAAAATATATAATTTTGTGCACAAACTACTTGCTTAAATAAATTGTTTGTGAACAAAATTTTTTATTTTGTTTTTCATCTGATCAGACGGGTTAGAGATAAAATCTGAAATCACGCAGCAATTTTCATTGAAGATAATGTATGTACATAAAGCAACGTATCTTTACCTACTCGAGTAATTGTATAACCAATTAACATTGGCTCTTCTTAAGTTTAAGTTATGTTTATTTTGTAATGATAGCTGTAAGCCACCCAAATACAATAAAATAAAATAACATCAACAATGACAAAGAGACTTGAAATAAAAGCGCCCACGCGTTTTTAAAGAAATTTTTTTTTTCTTATTTACACTATTATTATTTTATATTTATTAATTTTTTTTACACTATTCTTAATTCAAATTTATTTTAAAAAGAATCTATTTTTTGTTTGGTTTTCTATATAAAGCGTGTTTTTTAGTTTTTTAAACTATTATTTATATCATCACAGCGCCGCACAGTGGTTTGCCTCCATACAAGAGGCTGGACATGGGTACTTAAAAATTGAAAGTCGCAATTTCACAAAACTAAATATACCATTCGATTACTATGATAAAAACTAACAAATATGACCAGAATGTATTTTGAGACTGGACTTATAGTTTACAAGTAAATCGAATAAAACTGTTTTTCATGTATGGGAAGCAACATATAAATATGAATATCTCGTGATTTTGGCCGATTTTCGTTCTAGAATTTTTATGCCAGTATCTTATCATTATATGCCACGTTTTCTCTAAAGACACATGGTGCTACTTTTTTGCACTTTTTGAGATAAGATGAAAAGTATATAATGTATGAAAAATCGGGTCGAAGTGAATAATTATAGATTGTATATTGCCATTATTAGCATTATGGTTTGTAATTTAAAAAATAAACATAGCGTATCAATGTAATAAAAAATATATATCAATACCGTCAAACAAAAATAATATTTACAAAATTTACATTTAAACATTATTACAATTAATAAAGTTGAATACAAAGCTTTAATTGGAAAACATAGATACAACTACGATGAGCCTTAACTTATATAAAATATCATTTTGACTTCAGTAAATTTGTACAAGAAGTTTATGGTGCAGTCTCGTCTTCGTCATCATCATCACTATCGTTATCCGCAACATTATCACTAGAGTCGGAGTCTGTTTCTGGAATGGCAGAGACATCAATGATCTCAATTTAATTATGGTCAGGAACGAGCAATTGTTCAACTTCTTTTGACGTATACTTCTTCTCTTTCTTATTCATCTGTCGTCGCATGCTACTCAGTAGAGGATCCGAAGATAAAAGAAGATTGTGAAGGATATCTTGATTTGTCGCGATGCTACTACACTTCCGCGAGTGATCAGACCTGTATTTTCTGAAGTCTCTTCAGATAAGAACCCTATGGGTACTACGGAAAGATGTTCCACTATTTGAGGTCCACGAATCGGCAACTTGTGTACGCTTGAGGGCATATAATACCGTGGATACAGCTCCACGTATAAGTTCGCTGTCTCATCGCAGTACTCTCTGAACATGTTTAAGTTAATCTTCTCTCCTGAAGAAATGCACTGCAGTACAACGGCAATCCTTCTGATTAGCCTAACGTCTAAACCTGTGATGCGGGCTGTTGTTTCTGTATCCGCAAAAAATCTTCTAGCTGCATTTCCAGTGTTAGTGTTACCACTGCTTTGCTTAACTACGTCCAGCAGTAAGCCAGTTTCTCTACGAAAAGCTTCCTGTATACTTTTCTGTCTTTCACTTTTTGCTTCGTCATATCTTTTATTTTGATAACTTGTAGTAACTAGGGTACTTCGTCAGATTTTCTTTTATACCGAAATAAAAAGCGCCACTTTGATAAACGCATCGTAATGCTAAAGGCTAGTGCTTTCTGTGTAGAAACTTCGTGAGATTGGGTCATTTCACCACTGATAATTTTTTTACTCTAGATACCTCCTGTGGATTTTCAAGTAAATATTTCATAACGCTGGCCAAATCCTCTTTTCCGGCAGACTTAAGAGCACATTCTGTAGAAAATAACAGTTCATTTTGAGAAGTTGTTGCACGAACTTCTTCAGTGCGTCTTCTTTTCTGACGATTCGTTATCTCCAAAAGATTTTCGAGGAGATTTTGCAGTCGAAGTTGATGCATCAGATTTAGATGGGCTCACTATGTCAAGAGTTTCTTCTATTTCAACTATGTTTTCCTTGATGGACTCAGGCCAAAGTATTTCAGAGGCGAGCCATTCTGCATTATTTTTCATAAATTTATCAGCGATTCTTCTCGATTTCATCCATCGGGTGTTAACCCGGTAACAAAATTGACGATACCACTTTTTCAGTTCCTCCTGGATACTTTCACAAAGTTGAACACTACTGTTTGATTTTATAACACTGAATAAATAACAATAGTCTTGAAGATCATTATGCCGACGTAATGCAACATAAGATCTAGATTTGTTACGTAGCTACGGAAATACATAATGACTACACTCAATGATATTGCAATGACAACTGTTTTTTTGCCACTTCATACCACTATTTATATCACAAAATACCCTTAACCAAAACACACCCCCTAAGCTTAAGGAATCCGAAGTGCAGCATATAATCCAATACTAATTATTTTTCCATGGGAACAATAACAACCTATTGTTATAAAGAATGATTAAATAACAAAACTTAACAGGTAGGTAGGTAGGTACCTGATAATTAGGCTAGTAATTAAGTAGGTACACGTGTTTTATGACTGCGTCTATTGTTAATAAAGATAACTTGCATTTTTAGGTTACCAGAGTAAGTTTTAAAGTTATTATTAGGTACTTGTTTAAATGTATAATTTGTAAATATTATTTTGTTTGACGTTAAATTTTATTATTATTATAAATCTAGAGTCCAGATAAATTATATGAAACTACAAATATTCATATAGATCCGATTTTTCATATATTATATACTTTTCATCATATCTCAAAAAGTGCAAAAAAGTAGCACCATGTTTCTTTAGAGAAAACGTGGCATATAATGATAAGATTCTGGCATAAAAATTCTAGAACAAAAATCGGCCAAAATCACGAGATGTTCATATTTATATGTTGCTTCCCATACATGAAAAACAGTTTTATTCGATTTACTCGTAAACTATAAGTCCAGTCTCAAAAGACATTCTGGTCATATTTGTTAGTTATTATCATAGTAATCGAATGGTATATTTAGTTTTGTGAAATAGCGACTTCGAATTTTTCAGTGCCCTATGTCCAGCCTCTTGTATGGATACAAACCACTGTGCGCCGTGGTCGCGCGCCTGGGACGTTTTGTATATCAAGTCCCTAATGCTTAGGATTTCAGTAACGTGTTTATTTGAATGTGACACAATAGTATAGATCGACTTAACAAAGATACAGATATTCATTCCAATGACCTTTCCAAAGTGTTAATAATGTAACCAAAGCTGAATTCGGGCAATTTTATACGGATACGGATCTTCAAAGGCTATGGAGGATAAAAAATCATATTTAAGTTACAAAATGCAGACTCAATTTGTATTTCGATTTATTGTCATTGTATGTTTTGTATGATTTTGTTATGGTGGCAATAATTTGTTCTTATTTGTTTCCTTCCCCAAGTAATGGCTTCAGTAACCTGCAAATTGCAGATTGAGTTTTTTATACGAGTTCTTAGGTCTATATGATAAAATAATACCTATCTACTCATATTTTGTTATCATGCTGTGATTATATTTCTAAGTGGTAAGATGTATGTAACATATGTACTAGTAAGTATGGTACTTACCCCATAAGTAGCAGTAGAAGTATAGTAAGATTTTATCTTATTAAAACTATTCTCAATGTATTATATGCAACAGAAACAGTATATGTTTTCATCTCATTCACCCAATTTTAATATTTTAAACATGTTTGCGTTTGTATTTGCTAAACATAGGGCAAATACTCGTAGGTACATAGAAATAATTATTATTATCACAGACAATTACGCTACCCACAGATAGCGGACTTGAGTTACCTATAAGCTCGGTGTCATGTAGGTTACTTAGGTCTTTATTGTATATAGTTTTAGTTTAGTTAAGCAATTAGCCCGGAGCTATCAGATAATTATATAATAGTATAGGTATAGTATAGGTTCTCTATAGTATGGTCAAAAAAGCAGTCATATTGAGAACCTCCTCGATATTTTTAAGTCGGTTAAAAAGCCTTTAAAGAGTTCCACTCTACACCTCCTGACTCTGAAATGAAATGTAATGAAATTGTTTATTTACACATAAAACAAAACAGACAATACAGGTAGTTGTTAAAATATTAAAACATTTAGAGTGAATTTTTCAATATGAGTGAATTTTTCAATATTCTATCATCAGATCAACTCGATGGTACCAAATTACTTGTTGATTTGTCAATCGAAAGACATTTACAAAGTTTCAAATGAATACGGCAATTAAGAGTATAGTAGATAAAATCGACTTTCCTGATTTGTGAAGCTACAAGCTACTTAATGCGTATATAAGAAGTCAGTAAAAACTATTAACAATATCGGATAGCATCCGATTTGTCACAGTTCAACAATAAAAAATGACAATCTCCCACAACTCCCAGCACAACGGTCCCACATTGTGTTTCAGGTTCTGAGAGAATTGAACATTTCCTAGATGTGAGTGTGAAAGCACTTGTTGGTTGATTTTTAGTAGGAGATTTCCAATAGCTACTATTAGTCAAGGGAATGCGTTCATAATATAATAGGATATTATAATTAAGTTCCTCTTGCTTGCTTGCTTGTCTTATAGAATAGCGGGCAGTCCTAGTGTCAGGAATTTCTGACCGCCTGAAGGCATTCAACAAAGCTTAACGACTGTTGTCTTACGACTAACAACCGGGATCGACATCTTAGCGTGCTCTCCGAAGCACGGTGACACTAAGCGGCTAAGTGCTGGCTTGCTGCAAGGCTTCGGTCACGATTGTAAGTGCAGTAGGCTATTTTTATTATAAATAATTTAAACGTAAGCAAACCTTAAAATAACCGACTTTACCGCTTATATTTTGGTTTTGGCTTGATCGGTTTCTATAAAATGTATATGGGACCTTCTCTAAAGTATAATCTACCAAACTAAAAAAATAATTTTGAGAATCGGTCCACAAATGGGGGAGAAATCGGTGAACATACATAAAAAAAAATACATACAGTCGAACATAGTAAATTGAAATCCCACTAAACGGTCACCAATCACACTGTCCTGAATAACATCACTAAGCGAAAACATAAGCGTAAACGCTTACACAATCACACCCCCACACTAAGTTCGATGACTAGAGTCGTGGGTGCAGGAAACATTCTAGTTACACATACAATCACAACCAGAACCATAAACACATTTTCTTTGGGGAGAAACTTTGCGTTCTCGCCGGGAATCGAACTCGATATCCCTGCTTAGAAGGCGAACGCGCACTCTATTACTCTACGCAGGTTTGATTCCTGGCACGACCACATTTTTTGTCCCTTAAAGATATTTTTTTTACTAACTCTATCAATGATTGTGTCTTTGTTTTTTGCATAAAAATATTTTGCTCCCCACTTACATTTAGGAGAGCCCCCTTAATATTTTTCATTGATATAATTTTAAATGTCATTTCAGGCTTTGGGTCGTAGTTTTACATATTCTATAAAAAAATTAAGTCATTCGCTGATATGGCTTAGACGCTAGATTCGTCTGACGGACGGACAAAGTGCTGAACGACCCAAGTCAACTTAGAGATCTCGCTTCGATCGATCAACAAACTGAGCTAATTTATGTCTAATCTTTATTACTTTACAGCTTACTTTTGCTTGCACCAATTTATTAGCGTACGTATAACTTCGACTGTCGACAGTCGCTCTATTCTCACCTTACGAATATTATATTTGTCCCGGGATTGTCGCTTATATTTTCTACCGACTTCACAAAAAAGGAGGAGGTACTCAAGTCGACGGTTTTTTTTAATGTGCTTTACCCCATAACTTCTTACCACGTGAACCGAATTTAAAGTATTTTTTTTTTTTGTTTGAAAGATGTTGTTTTCCAATTGGTCCTATTTAAATTAGATCAGTAGTTCTTGAAATATCTTTAATGAGTGTTTAGTTAGTACATCTAATCTGATCAAAGTTCCGAAGATAAAGTGAAGTCGGTTTTTTTTAAGCTTTGCTTGCGTTTAATTATGTTTTAAAACCTATGTTCCGTGGACACAATGAGCTCGGACACGAAATCCATTTGGTAGAGCGATGAGCAAGGTGAACAGTAAACTCTTGTTGCCGCATATAAAGGCACTTGCAATAAGCGGACTTATTCTTGCTGGATATAGCATATAAGATACGCATTTTTTGATGGTCAAAATTTTTATCGCCGAGGGATTTCCTAGGGTGTCATTCTAGAAGTATAGTACGTGACGAATCCATTACGTTCAATCGTGTTACTTTATTTGAGAGATGTGTCTAAACGTTGGGATACGCCCACTACACCCGTTATATTTTAAGTATATTCAAAATTTTATTTAAAATTCTGGGAGCATATTTTTTTTAAGGCTTATTGAGTACACGTTCACATACAAGTTCAAATTTTATACCTGAAGAGCGTCTAGTCTGAATTTCAGACTGTAATTCGATTGGTATTAAAGGTGACATACTACACGATACGCATTTGGTTCATGGGGAACAACGTGCGGGTGCGGGCAACGCTGCCCGGGAGGCGACCGCGCCCGCGTCTCCAACCGCCGCGCCGTCCGCGCAAACCAAATGCGTCCAGATGCAGCAGCAACATTATAAAGAATAAAATCCGGTAATAATTTGATTTATTTCACCATTCAGAAAATATTTAATACATATTTAATTTGAACGTAAACCATTGTAACAGCTGAAAGTGTTTCAATATTATCTAATAGAAACAATATTATTTTGGGATACACCACTTTTTCCTTCTCCTGTACTTAGTATGAGTGGTCGAGTTAACTAATATATATAATATAATAATTAAACGGTCTCCGCCCTCTGCGCCGTGGGTCCTGGGTTCGATTCCCGGCAGGAGCACAAATTCCTCCCCAAGGGATATTTGTGTTTCTGGTTCTAGGTGTATTTGTGTGTGTGATGTAAATGTTTCCGGCGCCCACGATACAAGTCTTTGAACTTAGTGTGGGGCTGTGAGTGTAAAAGAAAAATAATAATAAAAACAGGGCAACTCGACCACGCGATCGAGTAATTCGCGGCCGAGTTAACAACCGACTCATATAATTGTGTAAGATTTAAGACGAGATGTCTGAATAAAGACAGGCTACTTTTTATCCAAATCCCTATAAATCAGACAAAGCCGCGAGACGCAGATACTATTAAAAAAAACTTTGACAAATCCTGTCATCGGAACCTGAGTAAAACCAATATAATCTAATGGTGTACTTAAGTAGAGTGAAGCGATAAATTAGGCATACAATTTAGTTCCACATGTGTAAAATAGTATTATTAACAATATTTAAGATGATTATGTATTCAATCTAATGGCCAGACTCTCAGCGTGCAGCGGCGGGAACAAATAGGCTGATGATAATGATGAACGTAAGTAATATACTTAATATTTTATATACCTATGTTGCAGATAATCAAAGAGGATACACTATAACTGACGACTTATATTTTGTACTACTTACGATGACAACATAATAACTAAGTATACTATTCCATACTTACATATAGTATACAAACAACAGGTGTCAAATTGCTGAGCGATGACCTTGAGTGGACCGTCCGCGGGGGGAGGAGTAAAGTAGTACTGTAGTCACTAAGTTCGTACAGTTCACTCACGCACACTCACTCGCACTACAGTGTGGAGTATTTTGTGAGGAGGAGCGGTCGATGTGCTCCCGGCGACAACACGGACCAGACTGAGCGATAGCGACCGCCGCCGGTGCCTTGAGGGCTGCAAGCCTAGGGAACGGTTTACCCAATTCGTTGAAGAGATACTTGAGACTTGACTTTATTGCCATTCCCTATATTAAATTAAATCTACGGGTTCGCCTTACTGGAAAATTAAATCTTTAGCATCTATCTGTTGTCATTGAGACAACGTCGGTTTCCAAATTATTAATTAAGATAAACATTTATTGTCAAAAGGTACATAAAATTGTAGTTACTTTTGTGTTTAATAAAGACTTAAAGTTTTTTGTTGAATAATATCTTTTCTAGCTTTAGCTCGCTGGTACATTGTATTTTCATCGAAATTGGAACCGGGTCTAAATTGAACTACAAGATTTGAATCAAAATGACACCAATTAACCCGAAAACAAAATCAACCAAAAAGTTATTGGTCGTGAAAAAAACGTATCATATTAACAATAAACAAATTGGCTGATTAAAATTAAATAACGTGTAATTTACGTACGTTTTATAGCTAATATAGTTTGAAGAAACAATCTTATATAAGCACAAGATCTGTGAATATTACCTATATATTATATGATATATATTCTCTATCATAAAAAATGTAGTTAATAAATACCATTAGGTGCAACTTTGCATTTAAAACGTCTCATAAATAAATATCTTATAAGAAAAACATTCGGTACATTTCCCCATAAAACTGGGAGAATTTAGGTATCTGAGCTCATTCGTCGTGGATGATCACTCTTCCCAACCGGTATCGTGCCCGGGGCACCCCATACGATGTTCCCTACCATGACATCACACATCAGTCGACATAATCGTCAGTTCACGCATCCATAACTGGCTCGAAAGCAAGTAAAAAGTAAACTCGTTAGAGTAACAGCAACGTTAGATGCAAATTCGAATTAAACATTAGGCTTCCCTGATATAGTTATGAATCCACAGTTTCCGTGGAGCAACACCTCGAAAACGATTAAATAATTGCAGATTCGCGGTTGTGGCTCGGCTCTTTCGTGAATTTTCGACGAAATTGGGGCATTCAGTGGTAACTTTCTTGATTACATTGAACCTAATGAATAAATAATAGGGAGGTCTTGTCGAAGGCTCTGCTTTCAGGGTTGTTAGTTCAATATTTAGGTAGGCCGTACCGTTTAAGTATGTAGTGGCTTATAAATGTCTCAGGGTTACGTAAAATTCTTTATCTTCCTTTGTCGAAGAAAGGAAAGGATTTAGTTACTTATTGGAGAAGAGTTTTGGCTTTTGTACTACAAAGGATAAGGTATATTATTTTCAGGCTTCAGTTATCTTCTTTGGTTAGGGTTTCATACAATGTTGACACATTAACACGACTTAGGTTGACTTAGTACGTATTTTGGTGTGCGCTGAATAATTTTCTGAAAGTCGGAAGAGGTTTGTGACATAAAAAGTATGAAATAACTGTAAAAGAGAGTTTTGGAAGACTATATTATTATTAAATACTACTATTACTATATTATTATTGGAAGACTGTTAGGTTTTTCGTGTGATTTTTTAGTAATCAAGTTTAGGCAATGGAATAACGCATAGGATATTTCAATTTACACGGTGTGCCCGTAAAGATTGGGAAAAACGTATAGGTAGTTATTATTACTGCACATTGCACACTGTACATAGTAGAAACTAATTAATGTAAGTTAAGGCAATATTATTATATGAATTATTTCTTTAAAGCGACATTTTAATTTTATTATTGTAATTTTAATTTTTAATTATTAATGAAATATATTATGACAATGTGACTACTGTAAATTTATTTGTGTATATGAGTCTATGTTACTTGAATGATTATATTACTATTATTACTATATTAAAAATTCATAGTTAGTTTATAAATACACATATTATATGTATGTTTCAAAACACTTTTATTCTTGCGTTAGTGACATACATAAATCACGTGAATTCCTAAAGTAAATTCCCCTCCCCACCAAATCTGGAAATACCTAGCTAGTTGGGAAATTTGTGCCAATTACTAATATACTTCAGCCATTCAACATATAGTGTTAGCAACATTTTTAATTAAAATATACGTTTAAACACGCTCGGCTCGCACTGCCTTTAAAAACGATTAATATCGAAAATGTATTACATATCTTACTTTCTAGAGATCCATATCTTTGTTAAACTCTAGAATAGATGTCCCAAGATATTGGATTCAAATCGCATATTATTCTATGTTGAACCCACTGACCACTGACATAATAACAGAGCCAGGGTGAGTCAACTTCAACATCAAATGGGTTTGTAATGGGTACGTTGACGTAGAGTGTTTATTATCGTGTCAGGATTTTTGAACGTAATTTTGTAGGGTTTGCTATATGGTATGTCGAAAGCATATGGCGAATATTCCTTTTCTAACAATAATGTAATTCTGTTCTGTATTCTTAATTATGTTACAAGAAAATTCTAGCGATTCTAGCAAGCTTTTAAAATTGCAGTTATGTCATTTGTTTATAATATTTATATTATTTAGACATATTTATATAGATATATTGATTTATAGTTATAATTATATTGAAAATGAACTTTATTGTACAATAAAATAACTAGAAGATTAAAATGGTCAGTTAGTAATGTAGTTTTAATTGAGCAAAAAAATATTGTAAACCTTTTAATTCAAGAATTGACGAGTAGAACAACATATAACGATAGTACTCAGTAGATCTATTTGAGTCTGGCCAGCGTAATCATTACAATACTTTGAAACACGTTTCGTTTAATTAAACCCTATATAATATTATGACGATTCATCAGAGAATTGTTTCGTAATGGATCTATAGAAAACAAAGTGCTCAGTAGATCCAAAACTTTAAAATAAGGTTAGAGCCTGTGATCTAGATACGCCCCAGGATGTGACTTATTTTTTAATGTTTTTATTCCATTGGTTTCGTTAATATATTGCTGAAAATAATACTACATTGATAAAGACATTAGGTACATTACAAATCAAAATCAATATTTGAAAATACGAACAGGTTTGAGCAATTTTAAACGGTGCCATTTGACGTTCTTTCGTCACAGAAATCCATGATCCATTTACGATTTCCGAAATGGAAAGTTGACTAATCATTGACTTTAAATATATATGAAATGACGTCACTAGTCAGTCTAGCCAGTAGCGTGCCTTTTGCTATTTTGAATTTCTCTTGCATTTTTATCACTTTTATTTTATTAAAAGTCGTTATATACATTTAATTATGCGATCGCTATAATTTAACGGCTGCATAAAATTTTATAAGAAAAAACGTATCCTATATTCAAATCTCAAGTATTTACAAATCCGCTAATTGATACAACAAGCTAATTGATAGAATACAGCTAATTGATATAACAAGAATAGCTCTTTTTTAGGAACGCTTAACATGTTCTATATGATTGAACATTCTGTACCTTGCCTAACGCCTTCTTTGACAGAGTTGAGCCAGTATTGTCTAACAGACAATGCCATGCTTATACTATTGCTGTGCCTACGAACCCATGTTGTATACTGAAGCATCATTCCTCATCCGATCAGTTTAATTTCGAGCTAGGGGTTCTCCTCTTTACTATGGTCAGTTGAAACAATTAAGCTCCTGCCATAATGCATAAGAACTAATCGTCTTAGGAATGTCCTTACAAACAAACACAAATCTGGTCCAAAAATAAATATGTAGTAGGCTTGTTCCTCATAATTATTTATATTATAGATAACAACTAGTGGACCCGGACGTCGTCGTGCCCGGAAAAGCAGCGCCACACCGGGTTTAATTGTATTTTCAAACCATTCAGCAACCTACTAAAATAAACACACAAAATGTCATCCAAATTATTTATAAACGTTTAGGAGGAGTTAGGTGACAAACACACGTACAGAAGAATTACATATATAAAGATAATACCATTTTTAAAAATTAAATTAAAGCTAAGACAGCCACTCTCACCAAGGGTTGAAATTAGTTACCAGTTAGCGACTTGTGCGAGCTAAGAAAAGCATTTTGCCAGTCGGTTACCGTAGTCGCAGTATGCAAACAACGCATACAAAATTCCATCCATTTTATAATGTATAGATACATGTAATTATAAGTTATCAACCAAAATGCAGTCTACGTAAATAGCTACTACAATCTATGTGCTACGGAATATTATATCTCCGTAGCAGTCTACGCCCTGTCGCATGATACGGAACTATTTTCCATAAATGGTTAGACTGCAGTGTTTATGAGAAACCTAGACTTGGTTATTGATGGTGCCAACTACAGAAAACGCTTTTATTTAGAGATTTCGGTTGGCGAAAATGTCGGTTTACCATCTCTTGTTGTACAACTTGCTCGAGTCAATCTGCACATATATTATTTTAAAACAATTTCATTCAAAAATATAAGGAGGTTTTCAATTCATGATTAACGTTTTTTACGTTTGCTACCTCAGAACTAATTTATAAACCTATTTGGATTTTTTTGTTATTTATAGGATATACTTTCAGATTAGTCGCATAAAAATTACATCAATATCGGTTCAGTTTCAGTTCAGTTCAGGTTTTAAAATCAAAATAACTGATTAACCAAAATAACCCCAAAGCCCGTTTTACTATCTAACAACAAGACAAATTGGCAAACGTCATACACACTTACACACTTACTTGAAAATTGATGTACCTCCAGTTCGCTCGAAGCGTATCGCTTTTACGTTTGTCATCCGTACTGCGAGTGGATTCCATCGCCCGCGTCTTTGTTCCCCGAACGGTATAATCTGGTAGTCTTCAAGTCAAGAGTGAAAAGGTATCTTTTAGGCAAAAATGTTACATCTTCGGCCGCATCATCACCTTCCATCAGATGATATAGTGGTCAAATGCTTGCCTATCGACCACAAAAAAATTAAAAAATAAATAGAGTCATCCAAATAAATTTAAATATTTTTCAGTGTATTAACTTTTTGTGTTTTTGAAGTCGATTGAATATTATGGTAAGACGTATTTGGGAATTCCGTAGTGTCAAAATTAGGGAAAAGTACAACGGGATTCACGTTAAATGCGGTTCATCGACAAGGGATACAAATGTAAGGAAGGGACTTGAGGAGACAAGTGAAACCACTGAGCTCTCCTTAAATACTGTGTATAATCAAATAAATAGGGTAGATACGTCGTCTGAGAAAAGATCCTCTGCACGTATATATATAAGATACATCCAGAATGGTCTTCCATTCCAGGTACGCCAGCAACAGAACAGCAATGATTAATAATACAATCAATGTTCGAGAGATGATATTGTAGGTCTTCTAATATAACGTTATTTACTCCTCCTGCTGCGTTTTTGCAATTCCTTGTTAAAGCTAATATAGGTTAAGAATTGTTTTTCTTATAAAGAAATAAAATAGTTAAACGCAAGCAAAGCATAAAACAAAACCGACCTCACCGCTTTATCTTCGGAACTTTGATCAGATTAGATGTACTAAACACGCATTATTGAAGATATTTCAAAAACGACTGATCAGATCTTGATCAAATTTAAATGGGACCAATTGGAAAGCAACATCAGGACACGTGAAATAAAGTAACGAGGTAACACACATTAAAAAAAACTGTCGACTTAAGTACCTCCTCCTTTTTTGTGAAGTTGGTAGAAAATGTGTGAACGATTCAGTACAGCAAAACGCACGCTATTGGCGTTATGCTATTTTTAATTTCATTAAAATTCCTAATTTAACGAAGGAGATAATGTTATTATTATAGGTCTAACTCTATAACAATAAAGAAATTTAAAAACAATTCTTAACCTTTTTTCAAATATCATACATTATCCCTTTTATAGTTTGGGTGGGGTAACTGAATTACGTATTCTATTCAAATGTCTAGACATAGACCAAATAAAAGTTTATCTGGAAACATTGTGAAGTTTAATCGTCAATTTGCATGTTGCTTCGTGTTAGTAGATAGCTAGGGGTAGGCACTTTGTGGGTGGATTCCTACACATAAAGAAATAGAAACCCTTATATAGCGTATCTAAATATATATATAGTAGACCAGCCATTCCTCACGGCGTCGTCCGCGTTTATCAAGCTAATCAGGAATTACATGAGGAACTATATTCCTCCATGCTCTTTTTATCAGCATACAACAAGACAAACTGTCAAACGTCATTCATTTATAGTTGACATACCTCCAGTTCGCTCGAAGCGTTTTGCTTCTGTTCTTCATCCATACAGCGAAGGAGTGGAACTCATTGCCTGCGTCTTTGTTCCCTGAACAGTATAATCTGGGTGTCTTCAAGTCTAGAGTGAATAGGCAAGCATGTTCAATTTTTTGCCGCATTGTCGCTTTCCATCAGGTGAGATAGTGGTGAAATGCTAGCCTATATAGTATAAAAAAAGTTAAAAATTAGCCTATGTGTTAATCTTAGGTATAAGTTAAGTACATTCCTTTAATCCAAATCCATTCAACCGTTACAGCGTTAAGCTTTGTTTCTTAAACGGTACAATCTGGGTGTCTTCAAGTCTATAGTGAAAGTATTGTCTGAAAAAGATTGCTTAGCGATAAGACGGCCTGTTGTTACACTTATTTTCTAGATTACTATTCCTTGTCATGTATTTGTTAAGGTGTTCAATAAAGTGTTTATCTTTCTAGGTAAACATGTTCTTACTTCTACTACTTAACATTTCTTTTACTCATTCACACTCACAAGCCACTTAGCTCGATGACTAGTGTTGTGGGTGCCAGTACATAATTACAACCAGAACCAGAAATACAAATTTCACTTGGGTAGAAATTTTCAGTTTCCACCAGGAATCGAAGCCGCCACCCTTTGCTTGGAAGGCGAAACACCAACTGAGTCAACGGGCTCACAATACTGTCAAGCCTATATATTATCTTACTAAATCTCATTTTAATTTGTTGGTAAAAATACTCTTACATTAAAATTTTCCTGGAAGAAGTTAAAAATAGAATGCTAGGGGCTCCAGCCCTGCATTGACCTAGAAGCGGGATGGAAGTGGGTTATGATGTTACATACAATACTTATACCTACATTAATCTTACTATGACGTCATAGTTACAAAAGCGGGGATATTGAAATTTCACTCTGAATGTTTAATCAGTGTTGTGCTTATCCAGTTATTGAAATGCACTGTTTTTTGTGATAAATTAATATTAAAATTGTTAATTAAAAGATAGAATAGTGAGGATCCCAAATTTTTCGAAAATACAGCCTATAGCCTTTCTCGATAAATGTACTATCCAACACTGAAATAATTTTTCAAATCGGACCAGCGGTTCCTGAGTAATGCGCGTTCAAACAAACAAAAAAATCTACCTACAAATAAATGTTCCAAGGTACATTTATATCTAACACAAACTTCACGAAATAAATGTACCGAATAGGTTAATCGGTAGCTACATTAACATACCAACGTGGAAACATGTAAATTTTAATTTATGTCTAATCTTTGTTACTACACAGCCTAATTTTGCTTGCAACAATTTATCAATGGACGCAGCTTCGCCTAACGACGCTAGCACTATTTTCACCTTACTATGTTTTTGGCGAGGCGGCGTCGCTTATGTTACGTTTTGTCGCTTATACTCCGTAGACATTATTTTATGAGCACGGATCCGAAATCCATGTATTGGGAGATATATGGTTCATGGTATAAATTGGGCAAGAGCCTAATGAACTCAATTACCCTTTCCGAGTGATATCTTAAATTGGGAAGAACTTTGTGTGGGGATTAAGAGTGGATTTCAGAAATTGGCTTCGTCACGTACTGTCTTTCAATTTTAGTAATACATTTCTTAGCAAAGATTGATTTTTATCCGCAACAAATAATACAGGGTGTCTTTTTTTTAATATTTCGGGCCGATTTCCATCAAAATTAAATATTAAAAAAAAGAACTAAATATGCAGTTATTGTCTTCTTATAAATGGAGGGCATGACTCTTTTCTCTAACTGCCGTGGTTTCGGACCTAGCTATCACCGCCCGTCTCAAAAAACCATCCTGTATATCTGTCAAATTCATCCCACAGACAAAATATCTATATTTCCTTGAACTAAAATAAAACTATTAGACCTTAATTGAATTATGTGTTTAGCCTAATTAATAATTCAAATTCAAAATGTATTTATTAAAGACAACTAAGGTCCACATGACAAGGAAAACTACAAACTAAATTAAAATTAAAATAATATAACTAAAACTTAAAATAAAATAACTTAAAATAAAAGTATTATTTCAATGCGTCATGTATTTTCGAGGCATTTCATGGGGTTACATGGACCGTCTTAAATGTCTCAAAATAGGCGCATTTGGATCATCTGACACTACTTTCACGATGATATTGTTAATATTACCACTAATAATGTTTAACATTTACGCATTCATTCTTTTTCAGTCCACTGGATGGTTGCTTGTTCAAATCCGGTTCATTCTGATTCCATTGAAACCAGACATAAAAACTAGTGGGTTTTCCCACGTAATGCCATTTAACAATTGTCTCGAATGGAACTAGAAAGAAAAACCTTCCCAATGTCTTAAAGTTTGCATGTTAATTCCATTGCTTAGTTGCCCGAACGAAGCGAGGTCTCGAGAGTTGATTTTCATATTTCCCTTTGTCCGTTTCTGCCAGAAGCATTTGATTCTAAACCACATAGGCAAATCATTTTAAATAACATAATAATATATGCAAAATACCGGCCCGCCTGGGTTTATACTTCTTCTCTCTTCTTTCAATAAACCTTTTCCTGGAAATTACGAACACAACAAAAAAGAATAAGCCAAATCCGTCAAGGTGTTCTCAGTAATGATAGATCAGATTGGTATTTATATAAAATAACTGTACCTGTGTGTGCATTTATATAAAATAACATCATATATATTATAAGAAACATATTTAATGGTTTAGACTACCTACATGCAGATACATGGTTTTACTATACAAATCCCATCAAATTACAGAGATAAGTACCCCATTTTCAAACATACCCCCACGTTTCAAACATACATATACACACACACACACACCCACACACATACACCTCCAAATTTATAATAGGTATTACTATACATATTATGATAAAAAATTAACTGGAGCTCAAATTATGAGAAGAAAAATTGCTAGCTATACGTAGCCCTTTACCGACCCTTAAATTATACTAGCGTAATAGCTAGAGACGATGTGAAGCTATTTATTACGACATTAATCTCAATTATGTAGGTACTACTTCAGAGATAGCTTTATTCCACTAGAATGAGTTAACTTCGTGATATTATCATTCACAAATGCTTTTCTTCGATCATCTTTATTGCAATAATTCCAACCAACAAGAAGTAAATAAGCCGATTAAAGAAATCGGCTTATATATCGGGATATATCGGGATTATAAATCAAATAATAATGTTAAGGTCGTAGGTACGTGTATTTTTTTTATGTATGTTCACGGATTTCTCCCCCATTTGTGGACCGATTCTCAAAATTCTTTTTAGTTTGGAAGATTGTACTTCGGAGGTGGTCCCATATAAATTTTATCGAAATCGATCAAGCCAAAACCAAAATATAAGCGGTTAAGTTTTTTTAAGCTTACGTTTAAATAATAAATATATATTTTTTTTTAATGGTAATATTTTCAACCGATACAACCACAGAAGAGAGATAGAAAGAATATGTACTTAAAAATGTTCCCTCTTCTGTGCATACAACTGATTTCTATAAGAATAGTTGGCTAGCACAAAGAGAGATTTAGATTTTTTATATTTATTTTAGTGAGAAAGCGGTTATTTACCGTCGAAGAATCTAAAGATATCTAAAAACTTTAGATATCCACATATATATATAGGAAGGTGATGTCTGTAGCGCTATGGCTTTCAAATATAAAAACCCTGAGAGCCATCAGGTGTCATAGACAGTAAGTACCTGCTTAATAAATATTTTAGAGAATCGATTTTCCCCTCTGCCGCAAAGAACATCGGAAACTTTTTGATAAAGAATAATGTTGGGCTGGCCTCAATAACCTTGCTAAGTGGAAGACAAATGTAGTCTGCTTCCTTTAGCGGTGTGGTGCGGTGGGTAGTATCTATACGGTAGGGTGGGGTATATGGAGACACTATCTATTACTAAATAGATAGTGTCTCCATGATAACACTGGTATAACCCGCGTCTATAAAGAATAGGACTGAAGATTGTAGACAGATGACATGGTGTTTAGCTCCCACTGCGCCGTTAATCTCTTGTGGGAGTGAGAGCGTGTGCTCTAACCGCTGGACTACTCAAGTCCTGCCTAAAGGTTCTTCTCGAGATGAAGGTAAATTTGTGAATAGGACAATTAGAGTCATTGACTTTATTGGCTCTATGGGAATAAGAGACGTTCTTAAAAACTCTTGCCGAATCGTAATCACGAAAAGCTTTACGTACTAAGAAGGGATCCATGCTTCAATCTTGACCTTCCTCCAAACAAAGGAAAAGTAAGCACAACGGCACATATTGTTAGGTATAGAAGTTTCGAAAAGGTAGCCTATCGAAATAATCGGTACAACAACGCTCCGTACTCGTCTTATGTGTAGACTATACAGTATTACGAAGTCATTATGTTTCAATTAAAGGACCGGACGGACGAGTCAGAGCCCCGTAGAATACCTCATTGTAGGTTATTAAATATTGATGAGGTTGCTATGATTTCATTCCCATTTAGATGTTTCTTGTCGGTTCGTGGCTCGGACGTGACGGGGCTAGTCTATCGTGCTGAATACTAATGGTTGGGCCAGACGTGGTGCGAGGCAGCCCCCGGCAAAGTTGTCCTTAATCCTCGTGACGAGAATGTATGGGATTGCAGTGGACTCGATGTTAAGCTGGGATAGAATATGGGTTCGGTGTCGCAAATATTTTACCCACAAATCTATTTATAATATAGTGTAGACCTACTAACTAAGTACTTTTATATGGGTAAGTACAGTAGGTAATAAAGAACATGATAAATAACAGAGTCTATTCGATTTGAGTGACTGTAATACGTGTGTAAAGTTTCCTATAAATAATTTTAAAGAGATCTGAAAAAGTAAACTAGCAGTGAGTTCTTTGTTAGGCACAAAGATACATTTTTTACTATTATCGAGTACATTTTTGAAGGGGGCGTGGATGACCGTATCCGAAATGTAGGTGCATGACTCATTAAGTGCATAAATCTTACTTATAAAAACAGATATCAACAGATTTTTTTCATATTTCAACATTATTTAATCGCTAAATTGGTGAAACCATTTTCCAGATACTTATGTAATAGCTTTGTCGTCAAGGACATTTTCACAATTTTATTTGTTATTTATAAAAGAACTTAAAATCTTGATAAGTATATAATTTTGTCACTGTTCGTATCGTTTAACTAAGTCGAAATTATCGTTTTTTTCGAAGTTCCAGTGACAATACCTTCGACATTATTATACACGCATCTGGGAGTCTTTAAATCTCGAGTGAACAGGTATCTTTTAGGCAAGCATGCTCTATCTTCGACCACATCGTCGCTTTCCATCAGGTGAGATAGTGGTCAAATGCTTGCCTATCGAGAATAAAAAAAAACACGCATGCTACATCTTCGGCCGCATCGTCGCTTTCCATCAGGTGAGATAGTGATCAATGCTTACCTATCAAACAATTAAAAAAATGGTAACATCGAGCTGATCTGACTGTAGACAACGATAGATACAAATGATAAACCGGAGATGCCTACTTAGGTAGGTAGTACCGATAGCTACATTTTTCACAAAAGTGTTCATAAAATATTATACGTTATAACAGTACAATTTATAGTATATACCTATATAAAGATAGACGTTTGACCTCTAGATCTCATTCGTTGCCAGGTTGTAGGATGGTCTCAACAAGAGGCGAGGTTTAGTAGGTATATATATACCTCCCCAAAGGACATTTGTGCTTCTGGTTCTGGGTGTGATAGAGTGAGTGATATACCTAAATGCTTCATGCTCCCACGATACAAGTATATGAAGTTAGTGTGGGGCTGAGAGTTAGAACGCGTTAAAGAATATTTATTTAAAGGTGCTAGGAGAAGGTACTAGATTATCAAGGAAATTTACATATTACTTATGTAGAATTTTCACCGCCATATAAATGCTTTAGTTTTCCTTAAAGGTGTAACAGTATGAAAAGAAAATAAGAAAAGACGAATATTATTTTTTGTCTGAAAGATGGCAAAGCTTTTAAACTAAAAGGGAATTAGATATGTCCTCCACTGACGTCACACTCTTGAGTGCTCTACCTTGTTGTCTACATTTCGCACTGCCAGCTCTCACCCGAGCCATCCCAACTCCTTCACATAACGGAGTATTGCCCTGGGTTGCTGGTATGATTGTTCTACTTTCATTGTTGATCTCTTATTTATTTTATTTATTTATTTATTACCAACATGAAAGTTTAACAAAATATTCAAAATCATGCATCTGTAAACCTCGTAAAGATTTGTCTAGATGCAAGGTCCTCTACAACAATATAAGCTTCGCAATAACAAATCAGTCACAAGATATACGTGTAAAGTGAGTTTTTTTTAATTATCCCTATTATTGAGTAGGTAGTAATTAACATTCCGTATTATTGTTGAACGAATGCAACGCCTGAGTCACGCTCTACACTCTTAAAGAAAGCTTTCAATCGAAATCGAAACAATAATTATCACTGCCGATCTTAGACATCGCTTAAAGTCACGCCAATTCCCATTTTAATTTTAATTAATTAG
This sequence comes from Lomographa bimaculata, assembly GCA_948107665.1. Taxonomy (NCBI): domain Eukaryota; kingdom Metazoa; phylum Arthropoda; class Insecta; order Lepidoptera; family Geometridae; genus Lomographa; species Lomographa bimaculata. Next base: position 9,208,360 of record OX403592.1, read on the forward strand.
TTTTAAATGTGCATGATTTTTAATGAAAATAACTGTGTAGAGCTAAGTTAGTATACCTTTAGGTATCAACAGGATTATGTGCCCAATTCCTGACTACGTTTCTGTGTGAGGTGTTTCTTAAGGGAATAACTTTGTGGGACGCTGACAAGGAGCGAATAAACTGACAACATAAATTGCGAAAAGATTTTCAACGCCGTATTTTCCTAGAAAGCGTGGGGGGAGACGTTGACAAATTCGATAATTAATAAGAAGAAATATTTAAAAGGTTCGTGTCAATAACATGACTGATAATGCGTTGAGTGAATGTTATCTATGTCTTAGAAAAAAAATGGCCAGATTGAAGGCAGTACAGAGGAGGAAACTTGCTCGCGGTAGAAGGGCGAACGAGTTTCATGTATGTGTAGTTACCTCCTGTCAAGATTTACCGCAATAGGTACTATAATTATCTTTTTATAGCTGTTATACGCATTTGGTTCAAGCGGACGGCATGCGTGGTCGTCTCGCTTACAGCGGTGATAGCCCCCACGTCTCCGGGGGACCCCGTCCGCGAGAATCAAATAATATCTTTTGACACTCACAGCCGTACACTAAGTTCGAACACTCTTGTCGTGGGTGACAGAACATTCACATCACACACACAATCACACCTAGAACCAGAAACATACCTACACTTCCCTTGGGGACAAAACTCCCACCCATACTGTCACTACTACATACGCATATATTCAAACGCAGACACCCGCACACATAAAGAATCCTTCACTTTGATTCGTTCTAACACATGAACATACGTTAATTTGTCTGTGGACTTACAAATACATTGAAAAAACCTATTTATATTACATATGCGTTAGTGCTTGACAAAATTTAAAAGTTGTCGATATTTCAACATCGGAGGCGTACGCAATCGTATTATAATTTAGGATTATGATATGTACACATTATTTTTAATCGACTTCAAAAACGGAGGAGGTATTTAATTCGATTTTTTTTTGTTGTTGATGTTACCTCATAACTTCTTTCTGGGTAAACCAATTATGATCATTTGTTTTTCTGTTTGAATGCTGGTACTTCCCATGTGGTCTCATTTTAATATGATCAAGATCAGACCAGTACTTTTAAGTTAGATATCCTCAATAATAAGTATTTAATTAATTTAATCTGATCAAGGGTTCCGAAAAAATAGCGAAGTCGATTTTTTTAAGCTTTGCTTGCGGATTAAATTACATTAATTATAGCGTTCAACAGGATTAATTATAATTATAGCTACGTATACGATACATTTTTTGTTGGTAAAATATCAATTTCGGGGATTACCCGGTACAAACAGACAGACAGACAAAATAATTAAAAAAATGTTTTGTCATTAAAACCGTATAGTATACTTTCATATGCAATTAGGCTGTATTTTGACATTACAAACAGACACTTCAATTTTATATATTTGTATGGATGTTGGATAAAGTTAATGTTAACTGAAAAATGGTTATTTATTATGGACTTGCTTATTTAAGAAAGGTAAATGTAAACCTTTGTCATTAAATTAAATAGAGCCTATGAAACGACACGTAGTGTCAATACAGAAACCAGCTACAGAGTAAAACTTTGTGTTTTACTCTAAAATTGTCTTCGCAAAGAATATACTTTGTACTATAGTAAAACAACAATTATTTTTATTGAAATATAACAATTTTATCGATAACTATTGATTAAGTAAAACCGTGCAGTCACATCGCTAACTCACGACCACCACTTGCGGCGGCACCGTGTAAGCTTTGCAAGCACAACGATATCGTAATATCACATTACATTGCTATGTTCATATCTACCGCTTCGGATGTTAGAGAACTTTTGCAGCAATGGTATGTACCTATTGTGGCGATAAAACGAAAAAACTATGTTTCTCGTTGTGAATAATTTGTCTCCGTCTATTATATTAAAAAACAGCATTGTAATAAAAAAAATTACTTACCGGTGAAATGTTTTATTAGTATAATTGCAAATTGTGGAAGAGTTTCCGCATTGGATACGCGAAACAACCTTTAAAAATGGTATGTAGCTTACCATTTTTAAAGGTTGTTTCGCGGCCGCCGTTTTGATGAGATAATGAATTTACTCGCGCGCTGGTGGCTCATTAGTCACCTGTGGGCGACAAGGTCACGCGCGTATGTGACTTCTAATGCCTTATTATTTAGATTTCTGTTACACGTTTCAATTAGTAGTCAAGGTAACATCTACCGACCTGTTTCTACAACAATCTCTGTCCATCCAAAGATGGTCTGGCAAATCAACTGAAATCGATAAGACCGCCGATTGTACTGCCTTATAATATTCTTTTTGTAGTTATAAGTTCAAAAAGGAGGTTCTCAATTCGACTGTTTTTTTTGTATGTTACGCGACATATCCGCCAATTGTGAATCGATTTTGATGATTCTTTTTTTGTTTGGTAGAGTATACTTCAGAGGTAGGTAGTACTTATATAAATTTTAAATCGGTCCAGCCAAAACCAAAATATAAGCGATGAAGTCGGTTTTTTTAAAGCTTTGCTTGCGTTTCAATTATTTATGTACAATATTGTATTGTAACCTACCTATCTAAATATACATTAATTTTGTATGAAGCTGTAACTCCAAGTTGTAGATAGGTACCTACCTATACCTGCATATCTCATCGAATGTGAGTCATTTTTTTTTTAAAACACATTCACACTCACCGATTTTGACTAATTTATTAATAATATTATGTTACAGTTTGTGAAATTACCTACATCTAATATAATTCCTTCATAACTACCGAATACGTACCAATAGGGAATATGCATTTTTCATAAGCATCAATCATCATCAACCACGACTACCATAAAAGTAAGTTGACCAATCATTGACATATAAAATAATTAAACGCAAGCAATGCTTAAAAAAACCGACTTCACCGCTTTACCTTCTAAACTTTGATCAGATTAGATGTGCTAAACACGCATTATCGAAGATATTTCAAGAACTAATGATCAGATCTTGATCAAATTTAAATGGGACCAATTGGAAAGCAACATCATTCACAAAAAAATATCTAAATATGTTCATTTCAGTTTCTGTGTTTGTGTTATTCTATATATTATGTACCTATCTATAGTGATAAATTTAGAAGGGCAAAATTATCGCTTGAGGCGGGATTTGAATTAGGGCATGAGACCCTATGGCCGCGGGTTCAAATCCCGCCTCAAGCGACAATTTTTCCTTTCTAAATTTATCACTATAGTTTTGCCTAGCATGGCTAATGCTATATAAATAAAATCAATTGATTTGGGTAGACGTTATCAACACAACGTTGAGCTAACTGCAATGTTAGACTCGTTGGCCGTAGTAGTTTCTATAAACTGTTTCGATAGATGACGTCACACGTCCCCGTAAGACGTTAATAATAAGGAAAGGTTAATTCCGTCGCTTCAGGCGGGGCTTGAGTAGCTCAGCGGTTAGAGCAATAGGGCATGAGACCCTATGGCCGCGGGTTCAAATCCCGCCTCAAGCGATAATTTTTCCTATGTTTATCACTATAGTTCTGCCTAGCATGGCTAATGCTATATAAATAAAATCAATTATGTACCTACATTAAGATTTAAAAAATGTTTCCCTAATTCGCATTAAGACTAATAAGGAGGCAAATAAAATAACATCAATATTTTTAATGAAACAAATATATTTCATCATGAAATTAATTTACCAACAAATCCATTTTCAACACGTTTCAAACCTTTTTCAATTATGATAGGGAAATGTGCCTTTTTTTAAAGTGCCAAATATTTAATATGCACTTGAAAACATAGCGACTGCCCTTATCATGAGATCATTGAAATTCTTAACAACACATTAAAAAAACAATAAATTATGTATTTATTGTTTTTATCAGCAGTGACTATATTTTCAAAGCTAAAATTTATACGCCTAATGGTAACACTACAACACACATATTATTGCACATTTAGAAATTTCGTAAAGTATTTTTGTCTTTTTTTTTCTTATTTTTAGAGATCCAAGACGTTTACTATAATTTTGCACATCAATATTTTGAAATAATATACACAATAGCATTTTAAATTTAGATCGTGGTATAATACACATCCAAAATATGGAACTATACCTAAGTTAGTTTGGACAATGGACATAATATTAAATAAAATGGACTGTTTCGTAGACGAATCATATAAATATTATGAACAAAAATAAAACTTCAAAAACAAGTAATAGTTAATAATGTTAATATAAAACAGGACTATCTGTTTAACAATAATAGTTATCTGAAATATACATGTAAAAAAAATATATTATGTAACAAGTATGTACTATCAACTAGTGTTTGAAAGACTGACCCGAAGCAATTATGTTAAAATTATATCAACAAATACGCGTACAAACATTTACATTACTTTAAATATATCCATTTACTCATCGAACAATAATTATTTAAACGAAATAATTTACATTTGATTTTGGAAAACTAAACTTAACGTTTGAAGTACAAGAGTTAATTCTCTTGTAAATGATTTCAAATGTATTTATACACAATGTAAAAATCTTTAAGTTAGTAAGGCCATAAATCAATAATTACACGTAAGTTTATCAGTTATAATAACCGGTTTAAAGTAATGAATTTATCTATCTAGCGCTGACTGCATTTACATACAACGATATTGCCATATATCTCATGACAACAAGACTTGGACGTATTAAATTCCGAAAACAATAATTAAAATCTAATTAAAAAATCACACCACCACAAGATGGTATTTGGTCGACTTAAATCTCGTAGAAATAAATAGTTGAAGTAGAAAATATAAACAGCGCGGAATGGTTACACCACCAAAGTCTTACAGGTAAAAATCCTTACGTTACTGGATACTTTGGTTTCTAAAGACACTTTCGACCAACCTGACCAATAAAATACTGGACAAAATAAATCCTCATGTAAAATTACCTAAACCAAATTATTGCTGTCGTCGGTATATCATAGTGTAATGTGACTATATTTTATTATCTATGGAAATCAATAAATAAAACGTCTCTGCAGAACAGTTTCTATCACATATCTTTACACTTTGTAGCACCACACGGTTAATAGACCCATCTACTACTACCTTACCTCTATTCATTTATGTTGTATATGGAGATGTATAAAAAACAATACATCTGAAAAATAATTTACGGTCGGTATATAAAAGATTCTGTACAATTATGTTTAAAAATTAAATATACTCTCTTACTGCTTTATGAAGTAGAACTATTGAGACTGTGTTTTGGCTTTTAATAAAGATTTTAAAATGAATACTTATTTTTAAAATTACTTATTGACTGCAAACTTCTGGCCTACTCTGCCTCTACCCGAAAATCAGTCTATCTACGTCAATCGTCGTTGGCTAACTTGTGGAGGCCTCGTGCGTACTTCCAATGCCACGACTTAAAATAATATCACATTCATTAACCTCCCCATGACTTCCTCTACCTCCAGATCAAACACCTTTTTTGCGACTGGCAATAAGTACAAGCTGCCAGTTCAAAAATCTCCCATCGCTTCTGTGTTACCAGTCACATAAATATTCTTCAGAGGTGGCGCACTGGTGGTTTCAATACTCAGCAATGCACAAGGCACACTGCTGATAGAAAAGTGACACTGAAAATTAATGCGATCGTCCTTAACGGGTTTATTTACTTTGTATGGCCGGGTAACTTTTGCTATAGATCATATAATTCGCGAAATTCGAAGCATATTTTTAATATCGTTTAGTATTTTAACACTAGTGCTGCCTATTAACTGAGTAAAAGTGAACCTAAATTGTAATAATTTAAGACTGTTTAAACATACTTAATTGGCTGCAGTAGGGTTAAATATCTTCATAGAATAAAGTAACAAATCATCTTTTAATCGCGAACTCTATGATATATTAACAATATTTACCCAAACCAGCTTCAAAGCACAAAAGATTTTATTTATCCCGCTACAGAAGTACGCTTTCGCCTTATTAGTTTTAACGTGTCTTTGCATATTCGCAACAGATGGCACTAGTCTCAATTTGTGCACACATGACTTTTTTCTATCTTTGGTACCGAGTGCTGAACTTCTCGCTGAGTACTTCACCTCGTTATCAACATGTCGTTATACGACAAGTCAACTCAGCCTCAGCATTGGCTTTCACCATTTCGATGTCACGAAACTAACAAAAACATTACTTTACAAACATAAATCCTACATCGACTTTTAAGTTACTAATCAATTTCCTTCCAATATAAGAAATGAGATTTTTTGTAAACAAAGTTAAGTTGCATTTAAATTAAGATTTATGTTGATCTGTGAAAAATTATATTCAACTCTTCACGCGAGTTAAATTTAATGCCGGGCATCAGTCTGTAAAATCATTATGAAATCAGACACACAATATTAAATGGACGGAGATAATATATAAAACACTTCGTAAAACGTTAAAATTGTGCGTCGCAACAGTACACGCTTTTCCCAACGGTAGACCAAAGTCAACTCTCTATGTGAATGTCCCTAGAACAGTTGAACAAGTGTAATAAATAATGCCCTTAGCTCACAGTCGGTTAAACCATCTTAATAGAATCATTAAAATGTCACATACACCATAAAGATAAAATAATAAGATATGTCACTCCAGCTAATAATATCCAAACGGTAATCAAACACAAATTTCCACAAATTGTATCGACAGAACCGAAACGACTTAACAACTAATGTATCACATTTGACCTGGTTAGCACACGCATATTTACAAAACGTCCGCTGTGCTCGTTAAAATTTTAAAATTCTGATTTAAAATTAAATTATCTATAATATTAGAGTTAAAAATGTATGTTACACGAACAGATATAAAGAATACCACACCAATTTTTACGCTACGAGAATTGAAAATAATTAACCACTCAAAGTGACTAGAAATTCTGATATATCAAAAGTGGATTAGTAATTTTAACTGGCCGCGTATTTCGATATCCAATCGATATTTTTTTCCAGCACTTTGAGTGGTTTAGGACCTTATTCTATAAGACACTAAAGTACACCACAACATCAAGTAACTACCGGATATAATTATAAAAACAGTCAACATCAATTTTGAATAATATTTTATATTATAAATTTGACGTAATGGCAAAATATCTACATTATACACACAATTTTAATGCGTCCTTACATTTTTATTTCAATTTTAATATTATTCATATAAAATTGTTCAGAGCAAATACTTGAACTGTCTCGATGTCAAGATGTCCATAGAAAATTTTACACGATAAAAATAAAACTATTAAAATTGGTTTCAAATTCAGTTTAAGTATTTGCACTGGTTGAAATATAAAGAGTATTTCAGTAGTAAAAATAAAAATTCAGAGTATTGCTTCTCGTTTATACTAAATGTTTTCAACTATCTACCTAATTTATATCCCTCTGGCAATGTCATTACGTTCACTTGAAAAAAATACATAATAGTTTGACTGCAATCTGTATCATCGGAGAAATTAGACCTTCTATATAGTGTCAATAGATAACATAATTCTTTGACACAATATCATCTGGCATGTTTGTTTTCTATCCATTTATATCCCTTGCCCTTGTAAGTATCTACCGGGTAATTCGTTAAACGGTAATTTTTTGACACGGGGCAGTAAGAGACTGTACCTTAACTATCGCTGCTACAGGAAGACGCTTCCGGTAGAGCATCTATAGGTTTTAGTGATATTTTTACCTCTATTCACATATTTTGTGTAAATGTACAGTCAGCAAGAAAATTTATAATTTACATTTAAAAAAATGTCAATATATCGTGTTTCTAGTTATGAAATCAACAATCCTCAATTGATTATGAATGTTAGAAATGGTTAAACCTTTTCTATACAATATAAAAAAGTGGACAGTTTACACTTTTTTTTGATGCCAATCGATCTTGTTTTTATAAAGACAAAAATGAAAGTTATGGGATTAACTTGAGGTTAAACCAAATTTCTCAAAACATTGCTCCGAGCGGGAATCAAACCCAGTTCTCACGATGCAAGAAGCAAGTTAGTTATTAACAGATATCTAACATATGGTTAAGAAACGTTAATAATAATATATTATTGTATACCATTTGATCTACAATAATAGTATTTTATATTATTGGTTGCGATAAGTCATGGGACAATGATAGACAAATAAACTAAAAACCAAATTAAAAAAAAAGCTAATTTCTCCGACAGTACATCAATAATAATAATAAAAATTAAATGACACATTAACGTTAAAATTCTCAGTTTAAAACCGGTCTATAATAGTACTAACTAAATCATTAGACTATAAAAAAATATTCGTTAACATTTCCTGTACCTGATTTCTTCGTTGCATTGACTATTTCTTTAAAATGGCATAAAAATATCGTCTCTTTGTAGCAATAAATAGTATGTACTTTGTAATACTGGTTCAAAACTTCTAAAAATCTTCCATTTTGAACCATATTACATTGCAATAAGATCGAAATGGAAAACGTTTTCTAAGTACCCACCCAGAAAAAAATATTTAAAACATACTTATAACAAGTCACTTATCCTACAGCTATATAATTGACAGTACTTAGTCCGTATATAGTAAATATAGGGATGTGTAGGCTGTTTACAAAAAATGACTCTATTGAGCAATCATCGAATTAAAAATTTCCGTGAAGAGAAAGGCTAGAATAGTTTTCAAAAATAAATTCTTTACATATAAAATGAGGGTAGATGAGACGTGGTCTAAAGGATACAAAGAGAAGTCGCATTACAAACTTTGAAGTTCATTGAGAAAACAGCACAAAATAAGCACTAGATGGCACTGCAAGTACACCTGTAATTTCAGTCAACAAACGACAATTATTGTTTAGTCCACTTATGTTTAAATTAACTATCACATAGACGGCAGTTATTATTATTATTAAAATGGCGTTTGTATTTCCAAGTGGGTACTTTAGTTATTGAACGAGTATTTCCATTTGAACCTCAAATGCACCGATAAAATATAGTCAAAACTGTTCGGATGGATTTTTACAAATCCGTGGTTATATAGCTCAGATTGTATTAAGTTTAAAACTTGATCATAACAATGTATTTGTCAGGTTTAATAATCTTAACTTGACACCCCGAAAACGTAATAGGAATGTTGCAAATCAACGCCACACATAACGCCACAAAATACATCACTTACATGGCTCGCTGTCGCATTCATTTGTTTCAGTAACTTTGGCTCAGGTCTCCTATCTTTCATTCTAAACATGCACGCCCCTCCATACACATTTTCATACATTGACACTCGATAGTTTGACAGAGAGGCGTGCACATTTAGAATGAAAGATCTCTACGCGATACTCTGCGCCGTATTAATAACAATGAGCGAGTTGCAGGGAGGGGTTAAGGGACAAGTATGGCGCGGAGCGAAGAATTACCATTAAATGAAATATCAGTTACAAGTAAATTAGGAAGAACTCTAAGCAAAAGAGTAGTATGTGAAAGACGATCCTCTTCAAGTTTTTCTTTTATTTTAACATATCTACAAGGCGAGTACATGGATCTTGAGAAAGCTTTGGGCTCAATTACGATATCATGAAAATAACTACACCATGTGGTTTTTAGGGTAATGCTATCTTCGGTAATCTGTATTGTGCAGAATTTTCATTTACTTGATTGATAGCAGTTTGAAATGCTTCCTATAACTTTTATAATGGGCAAGTGTATTAAATAGTTTATAGATTACTGAACCCGACATTTTATATCAAAATCTAAAACAAGATGTGTACAAACAATCATCGATAAAATAATGTATCTACTTCAATGTTTACTTTTATGAGGTACATATTTTGGCACAGAGAGATCTCTTATAGCTATATTAAGTTACACGTGTATATATCTAATTGTTAAATAACATTAATTTATGTTAGATAAAACATTTAATTTTCGATGTTCTAAAACTTGTATGACTGGTCTTAAATCGTACAAATCACAGTTTTGCATTCGCCTATATACCTACCGTCACGACTACCGCTTTCCTAGTTCCTTTTCAGTGGAATGAGTTAGTTCTTAAAGACAAAAAATATGGCAAAATAAATATTTTTATTACGACAATGAAAACTAAGGATTTATTTTCAATGTCCATAAGTAAAGTTTAATTTTGTTCTCGAGAGAAAGTGGAAAGATTTTACTTGGCCCCTCATCTAAGATAGAAATGCTTTTAATCTTAAAATACATAATTCCAATAATCATACATCTGATGAGAGACAAGCTTTTTGAATTTTGACAAAAAATACTAAAATCTTAATCAAATATAAATAAAACCGAACATTACTAGCGAAACTATCAAAAAATCTACCGTAGTGTGACTTTAAAAATATCTCACATATCATTGCTCAACAGCAAGTTTTTATTTATCTATCTGATAAGAATTAATATAGAAAATTATTTAATAAATATACATAAACCCTCCAAAAAGAAACCTGCTTGTAAATTTCTAATTAAACCCGCTTATATTATGTTTTGTAAAGATGTAAAAACGTTTTAAAAAATATTCCGATTTACTGTGTGTATAGGGAACCGGGAGGGGCGAGCCGCGATCAGCGGGCATTGTGCACGTGAGTCGTTAGGTGTTTGGAAAGGTAATCAGCACGCGCGAAGCATTTGCCGCACGCCTCACAGTGGTACGGTCTCTCGCCTGTGTGGATACGCAAATGCCGCGTCAGGTCGCTTTTCCCTCCAAAAGCACGCCCGCAGAATAGACACACGAACGGCCGCTCTCCAGTATGCTTCCGAACGTGTAGCTTCAGGTTCTCTTTGGACCGAACGCATTTCCCGCAGAATGGGCACGCGAATCTCCTTTCCCTGTCTCGCTGTCTATCATCGTTCTGCAGGAAGTTAAGTATTCCCGAATTGGAGCCGGAGCTCTCGTGCTTGCTGTCAGCTCGGGACTCGTTTTCCGAACTGTCCGCCATTGAGCTGATGCTGGCGAATGAAACGGGCACGCGTCGTCTTTCTGGCGGGTCGTCATCTCGCTTGCTTTCGCTCTCGGCACCCGAAGTCCTGCATTCGACCGAATCGTCGACAGTAACTATCGAGTCGGTGGGACCGTTCGAATCAACCGTGCTATCCTGTTCGGCGTCTCCGATGAGATCAATAGGAGGGGTGCGCGTTTCGGTCCTTTTCTTCATCGATAAGTCCATCTCGCCGCACTGGCCGATTAGAGCTTCGTTGGTGCTCGATACTTGATCAATACCTTCGGGCGTGTCGGTGTTTTTAGTGTGCAGGCGTTCAAGGGTGTGATTGAGACGGTGTTTTTTGAAAGACTTGAGGTATCGGAACTGCATTCCGCAGACGTCGCACGTGAAGAGTTTGTCGGCGGGGAGTCGCGCGCGGTGGTTCTGTTCTCGGTGCTTTACGTAGGCGGAGCGGTAGCGATAGGACTGGCCGCATTGCTCGCAGACGAAAGGCTTGTCGTCGCAGTTGGTTTGCGAGGCGTGTTGGAGAGCAGCGTGTCGTTCAAGGAGCCATGCGGAGGGGAAAGAGGCGAGGCAGACGCCGCAGCGACGTCGCTCTGTGTGTAACAGGTGCCTACCAGGATACGTCATGCAGTCGTCGCTGAGGTAGCGACGCAGGCGGCACGCCTGCAGCGCCAGGAGAGGCGACCACAGAGGCAGCGCTGCGGTGGGGCTGCGAGGCGGTATCGGGCTCGGAATACTTGGCGAGCTGCATGACATGTCCAGGCATATCTGAAATATAGTCGATACTTGTTATCGTGAAGTTCTACAAGCTTTCAAAACAGGCTGTGTTTTAGCTAGAATTAAATCAATTCTAACTGCAACGCTCAGAATCAGCTAAGGAAAATTTTATAAACAATTTCAATAAATTCTCTCCATCAGGAGCTACTAGTTTTGCATCATAGATGTTCATGATCTTCATTGCTTATCTTTTATAGCAGCTCATGATAGGTGTAGGTATATCAGAATGGAACTTTAGAATTGAACACCGTTTCAGCCAAAACACAGCCTTTTATAAGATTAATACTAATTAAATTTACATAAAATACGCACCTGGTTTTGATATGTCGATATTGGAATACAATGAAATATTGGTTCTGTAATGATTGTAGAGCTTTTATTTGTCAAAATTGTATTTTTACAGCTATGATATGCTTATATTTGTTTCGAAAGTTACAATGTCTAACAGCGATGGATTCTGTTTTTCAGGTTGTTGCTCAATTGACAAATAGTTACACCGTTTGATCCTCGATCCCTTGAGACTGTTAATTATTTTAGAGTCCCGTACATACGGGACCCGTTTAACAAAACTGTACTGCTCTTTGTTATATTATGAACTATTAATAATAATTGTTAAGGCAAAACAGATTTTCACTAATCTAAAATGTCAACAATGAATGTTAAATAAAACAGCTTAAGAAAAACATAACCGTTGATATCTTGTATAGAAACAACGATTACCAAACTCTATAAATAAACTGGACCTACGTTATTTGAACTTATGCTGAAAATACGTTATACTAGCATAATATTAAGGGCACGTTCCAAGATTGAATACAAATCAATAATTGTATGTTGCTACAAAATAACTCGTACTAAAAGCTCGATAATATATTTGTAACATCAAAACTAAATTCAAATAAAACATTGACAATGATAGTCATTATTATAAATATATAATTATTGGTAGTATATAAAATACTTGCGAATTGTAAATGCGTTTATTTCGCAGTAACACTAATAACTTTTAACGGATTTTATCGCGAATATTTTGCATTAATTTTATTTCTGTTCTTTCGAACATTTTGCTACTTCAGTTTGTTATCGATATGGAACGTGGCCTAGGACTCCAATAAATACTATCCCAAGTAAATCAACTGTAACAATGATCACATATTATGCCAATATAAAATATTAGTCACGAATTACACCTAAATAATTTATAATAAAACACATTATAATATTAAAACAAATTGTACCAATATACAATAATTAATACACCTACAGGAACTTAGAAAAATTGCAATAAAAGTTCTATAGTTAGTTATGCCACTTATTAAAATGGTAAGTTAGATAACATTCGAAACGATCAATATGTAATCCATTGTTTACTTTGATTTCAATTTATTGATATCAGTTGTTTAAGTCCGATTGATGAACAGCTGGATACAGACGCTTGCTCGTAACTTTAGCCGTATGATTTAGCTGTTTCCCTTGCTAAAATTCAAAAGTCGCATTGACAATGTTTATTGATCGTTTCGAAGGCGCTTCGCCACTTAGTTCACGAATCTGCGGCCTACATCGATTGCTTGGGACGTAACTTAACATTTCTATCTAAATCTATACAAAATAAATCTATTGTTATATTGGTCATGAAAATAACTTTTGCACTGGTTGATAAACGTACTATAACATCACAAGATTGGAATGCGCTAACTACGGAGGTGCCCTTTTCACTCTTTTATGGCTATCATACACGGTAGGCATTTACCCAGCTAGCAAGATATATTTGTGTGGGTCCATTTTGCATGTGTATAGTAAATTATTATACAAGATTAACCGCTGGACTAGTACCATCAACTTGTGCCCTCGATGATACAATTCGCACTCATTTGTAACAATAGTACCATGTATCTGTCTTGCTTGCATGTAGAATTAAGTAACTGACGACACTTTAAATGATCTGTTTTATAAGCTTTTATTAGCTTCACTTGTATGTATGTTTGTAATCGACTCCTTTGGACTTGATTTTGACCCACTTCAAACCGTCAGATTTCATTTAAACTTCGTGGACTTATCAAGAACCGATGACAATACAAACATATATATTTTATTTTTCATTTATAAAGCGTGTTTGAGTTTTTTTTAACTATTATATTTATTAGGGGGATCTTTAAATTTTACCAACATGAACATATATTATGTTCAACATTGTTCAACATGAACATATATTATGTTCAACATTGTTCAACATGAACAAATATTATGTTCAACATTGTTCAACATGAACATATATTATGTTCATGTTGATCAACTTTTGTTGATCACAAAACACATTTGAAATATACATTAAATTTTCGAAATATCCTGAGTAATCTCTTACACTTACTTGCTTTTGACAAAAATACATCTAAGAAAATTTAAATAAACTTAGTACAAACGTTTTTTACGTAACTTTTCATTTAAATCGATGCGCATTCTACTCCAGACCTATGAGTAGCCTCTTTTTTTAAAATTCAAGATTGGCAACCCAGTGACTCAACTGATGGTAATCGACGATGGAGCAAGCTTGCCTAGAAGATGCCTCCCACAGATCAATCAAGATAGGTGTTATCAACAACAACAATACCAGATAATATTTAGATACATATATTTAGATAAGCATAGATTTAGATCCTTCCGTGTATGATAATCATTTCTTCCATTCGGTTGGGTACTACCGCCTCTGCTGCTTACAAATCAAATGCTTGGATAGGAGAATATTGTCAAGTCACATATCATAACGCAACTTACAATTTTCACCATAAAATTAGTTTTTTTCTCTATCCGCTACATATACTATGTATATTCCGTGATTTGCAGCCTTTATAATAAGTCTTGTATAGGCAAGAGGCACTCTAAATATAAAACTGTGGTCACAATTTTTTGTTATAAAAATGAGTCTACCTCGTAACTATTTCAACTGATGTATTGATCGTGCTAGTGTTTCCTTAAAGTTATCATGCTCAGTAGGTACGAAAAATAAATACCTACGTAAATGTCAATATATAATTAATATTTTAATATATAAGATTATAATATTTGTGCTAACGGCGTGTGAACTCTGCAGGGACGTGGCAACAACTGGCAAATGTTAAAATTTGAATAACTGCACTTATATGACTACAATAATATAATATTGTTTGTCACATTAATAACAACATTTACCACTTTGCCTATAAATCTACACTTTAATACATATGTACTTTATTAATATTATTATTTCGTTAATAAATATTACTCTGAAAGTTAGGAAACAAAATATTATAACTGCAATCTGTACTATAATAAATACTATGTCTTCAAAAAATTGTACAAACATGTTACGTGCATTCATTATTTAATTATTGCTATTTATTCTGTATATTGTAAATATTTAATCTTTCTTAAAACAAGAAGAGGAACATTAATCAAGGTTTCAATATTGCTATTATGTTTGGTAACACTTAACTCTGAGAAATAAAAGAGTGCAGCTCTTCAAATACCAACATTATGATTATTAATATTTTTTTTTATATTTTTTGATGAATTTTATGTCATTTCCAAAATCTAGCTCCGGGAAGTAGCGCATCTACCAATCTATCTAAATTGCATTAATTTAATTTATAAGTGATTTTTAACAATAGACCAACATTAATTTTGTTTGCTTTCCCGACTAACTTCGTGACATACGATAGAGCTCTGTACAGAAAATAATAAATTAGTTTTACTCGAACAATGATATAGTAGAGATTTAAATTAACTTCGAGGAATACGAGATGTTCGAAGATCATTGGAAATTGATATAACAATATGGAATGTTAATTAAAATCTCTACCAAATTATGGAATGTACGTGTAGTAAGCTGTTTTTACAAGTGATAAAACATGTATAAAATTACACTCTCGCTAACAAAACTTTAGTAACCGATGAAAACGAACAGTTTGAAAACTCTTAATTTACAAAGTGCATTTGGAAGATCTTCCTAAGAACACTACCACATTTATTCAATACTTAATCTTACGCAACATTCCATCCAACCAACAAATTAAATATATACATTCTGATATGACACGGTAATCGCGGTATTTATTTTTAAATTTAAAAAAATAATCGATTAAATAATTTTATAAATATTACCTACACAGTATCGGTGGCATTCGATATTAAAATTACATTACTATCGGAATAACATCGGAATGTTAGGCGTTTGTGAGTAAAAAATAAGTACTTTAATAAAATAATTGTCAAAAAATTTTGAAATAATCATTTATATAGGAATCTTATTTTCTAAAATGACGCCTAAAGCTTAAAATAGCATTGAGATCTGATATATTTTACAGTTATTTAGGGTAACACAAAGTCCGTTTATTGTCTATTCCTATACAGCCGTTATGAAATTTCTATCGTTGATCACAAAATTGAAAGAAATACGAACGTAAACTCATCAAATCATGGGTGAAGCATGCAAATGTCCGTGTTTGCGTGCATTTCGCCGCAAACTGTCACAGACAATTAAATAGTTACTATGCGTATTGGCGCCGATTGTCGGACTTTTGGTTTATTTCGCATTGTCACAAGCGAATTTTGTAATGATAGTGCTTCACTCGTTTTCTATGCGGCATTACGTTTGTTTTATGTCCGTGTTGTTGATGCGATTTATAAAATATCAATAGCCCATCAAACATAATATCAAGTACACCATTGACAGGTGTTAGCAATTGTCATCGATCAATGTGTGACTTCAGAGATGTTGTGATACTATAGGATTCCATTATAGTTCGAAAAGAATCAACAGATAGTGGATTCGTAACAACATAAGGAACATAACTTTAAAATGTAAGGATGTTTTTATATTAGTATAATTTATATAAAGTAGAACTAAACCAATACAATCTAGGATAACAAAATTAGGAATAGTCAATAACCATTGTCAGTATTATTTCATATAATCTTTCATCATTCCAATGTCTCAATGGTATCGTAAATACACCGACTAAAGTTCTACACTTAATAAAATTTGGATATATAAATGCTTTCGAATAAAAGAGGCCTTATCTACGCGTCTTACGCAGTCAATTTATAATTTCTAAAAATAAAATAATAATGTGAGATAATTTCGCCGACATGCCTAAAAGTCCTAAAAATTTTAACTCTATCTGAGATCGATTTAATAATGTTAACTCCCAGATGTTGCACTCTTACTTTTATATATCACAGATGTTTTCCTAAAATACCATAATACTTTTCGTTTTTTGATAAAGTCCCAAAATTTTATTACCACTAGAGAAACGCCTACATTCAAATCGAAACCCAATATTTCTACAACTTAACGGTTAAGTTCTATATTTAAAAAATATACATCATTTATATTTTAAAAGAATGTAACAATTTTGTTTTAGACACATTTCTTTATAAAATGATATGTTCACATGCTCAAAAGATTATGAAATGGTAAGGTAGTTCTATCGACTAGCATAAAATAATTAGAATATTTAAATATAATGATATTTATGTCACTCTTATACGATATTAATATGTCCGAAACGTTCAACCGCAATGTACCGTTCGCATATCAGAATGGGTAAGAAAGAACAATTTCACCAATGACACTTATTAACTAAAGTGAGCCAACGTCCATCAGTACCAAATCAAAGCTTTAGATTTATCTGTTGTGATGTTGAACTATGACAGTCTGTTTACACACATTCTATAAACACTGAGCCTAACCACAAGAGTAAAACTCCACACAGAGTAAAAGCTTAGAAAATGCGTTAAAATAGATGCACACTACATAGTCGAAGTCGCGTAATCGGTTCTTGGCTACGTTCCCCTCAGCATTCGCAACGACCGCAGCACCCGGGGAGTTGTTCCACTTATGTACTTGCCCGGTCTGTCATATCAAGAGGATGTTATTATTAGAACTCAAGCCACAACAGCAGACAAAAATCATCTTGTGCTCAAGATAACTTATATTTTGAAAAAAGATTGTCGTAAAAACCCCTCCTTACGTCGTTTTCGTTCTACTCAAATTAGATAAACGTATGAGTATGAGTAGATACCACCCACGGTCGCGTTTCATTTAAAGGTCTATTACCAGTCCACTGACTGGTAAAAATGAGAGCCGCAGGCAGGTCTTTCATCGGAACGTAGGCTAGAAGATAAACGCGTCAGTGAACGCCTTGCTTTAGTGTGTACCTATTTTAATAGGCTTTTACTAAGATTTCGTTCTGATGTCTAAAGATTGCAATTGAAAACAAGAAGTATGTTGTTATTGTAAAATAACATATTTTACAATCCATAAAAAAAATGGAAAAAACATTTAGAAACATCCAGTAGCCCCACAGAGCGTGCTCGTCTTCTAGCTGTGTCTCGTTGGGAATCGGGTGTTTGGTTGCAGGCTCTGCCTTCAAATAATTTAGGGACACTGCTTGATAATAACACATTCCGTGTAGCAATGTCACTGCGCGTCGGTGCTCCTTGCGTTGTTCCACACCGATGCTCATGTGGAGAAAAAGTAGATCGCTTAGGCCTCCATGGGCTTTCTTGTGTCAGAAGTGCTGGTCGTATAGCTCGCCACAGTGCTTTGAATGACGTCATCCGTCGGGCATTTGGGAGTGCGAATATCGCAGCAATTTTAGAGCCTAGTGGCCTTATGCGCAACGACGGTAAACGACCCGATGGAATGACACTCATTCCTTGGAAGATGGGTCGACCCTTAGTGTGGGACGCTACTTGTGTCGACACTTTGGCGCCGTCTCATCTTCCAACAACATCGCAGCAGGCAAGTGGCGCTGCTACCGCAGTTGAATCTTCGAAACGGCGAAAATACTCAAGCCTCGACAGAGGATACATATTTGTGCCTTTCGGAGTAGAAACTCTTGGTCCATGGGGACCAGGTGCACATGAGATTTATAAAGATTTGGCTGGGAGACTGAAAGAGTCGACACGTGACCAAAATGCCGGTTTGTATTTTGCACAGCAATTAAGTCTCGCTGTGCAACGAGGTAACGCAGCCAGCATTTTGGGCACACTGCCGACCAATGACTTTTTGTATTAGGTTAGTAGTTTAGTTAAATCTGTATTTTCTTTATTTATAAACCATTGTGTCTTTCTATAATTCCACTGTAATAATTTAAAAAATCCATAAAATATCCCTGTATTTAACTCTGTTGAATTTATTGAACACAGTGATCGTTTTGAGTTGTTTCAAATGTTGTGCAGATATTTTATAACTTCGGAAGATTTTTTTGGAAGTAAATCTGACGTTGCCATATCTTACTGTTAAATAAATGGAAGGTTAAAATGGAAAGAGGCATTTAATCTACACAAAATTTGAAACTGCCTAAACGAACGAAAACATTATGGTTCTGCTGTATTAAAAAATAGATAGAATATTCAATATATATCAATATAGATGTGCCATGCCCCTTGAGTCTATAATATACATTTCGTAACTATAAAATCTCGTATAAATGTTATTTATTGACAATATTATTGCTATATGTTATATTTATTTATCTAAATTGTAACTCATAGTTTGTTGAATAAATTAGGCGCAGTGCAGACTAAAAGGCATGGCATCCGGACAGAAAAAAACTGCTTAAAGCTTTGATTCCCATGATCACATCAATGTCTCCCCATTTGAACCAAAACAGAGCTACTAAAGCTTTTACACACTATTAATTTCCTAAAAATCCAATATTATCAAACTATATTGTTATTTACACTTTTTTTATATGTCGTAATATTGCTTTTGATTTACCACAGGGGAGCGTGCGTCGTTCGAAAGACATAATAAAAATCTCAAATCCCTAAATTTTAATATTTACTTCTAATCTTTATTTGAGTGCATGGTCTCTAATATTTATAATTAAAGTACTCGGATATCAATCTTCATCTTTAATTTATTTATGTTTTTAAATCAGCTCTGACGTGACGCTACTCCGATAAATATGCAAGTCTCTAAGTAATATTATCTGCTCTAAATTAACGATAATTTACAATTTACTTAAACTTCCGATAAGCTTTGAAATGACAAACAAACATGAGAGCTCCCTATAGTTCTAACATGTCGAAATATGCACATAAAACAATCGTTAATAGAAGCGTCATACTCGAAACAAAGCAGTTTTATTTCCGCAAAAAAACAATATTAAATAAAAGAAGTTTAACTTCTCTAGCTAACTTTGGCTATGCCGTCTACGAGACTCGCTCGACGAACGAGTGTATTTTAAATCTAAGCATAAAGAAAGCACCTAAAGATCGAAAATGTCGAAACATAAGCAAAACGAAATATACGTAGAAAACTAAGTTCATTCAAGAAACGTCTAAGAATTAACAACTTTAGTGTGTCAATTTATCTATAAGTGAAATATCAAATATTATTTCATATCATTCAGATCACAGTTGCGGCGTTTTAATCACATTCTTAACTAATTACATATTGTCCTCCCTTTGTTCATTCGACTATCACTCGCGGTCTCCCAACTGATCATTGGCTAGTATAATTACTATAGAAGGTTAAATTGTAGGCTAAGGCTGCACTCATTGGTGAGGGCTTTCTTCTTCTGTGTCGACGGGACTAGGCGATAGAAACTTGCGTGCGTATTTAGGATAGTGAGTTTTTTCGTGTGCTTTCAATATTGTCGACCGCGAGAATGTTTTACCACATAGACCACAACGGAACGGACGTTCTCCTGAAATAAACAATCAAGTATTTATATTGACCTAATTACTAAATCATGCTTACAAAACAATTCTAAAGAGTAATTTTTTGTGGCTGCAAAAGAGGTTTCACGTTTGATCTAACTCAGCTTGCAGCAAAACAAGCAATGTAGTTTGTGAGCTTAAGACATTTTATTGCAGTTTTTGGAACCAAAAACTTA
Source organism: Lomographa bimaculata (assembly GCA_948107665.1). NCBI lineage: Eukaryota > Metazoa > Arthropoda > Insecta > Lepidoptera > Geometridae > Lomographa > Lomographa bimaculata. Next base: position 9,229,018 of record OX403592.1, read on the forward strand.
GAACAATTGCTTTGCAATATTTGACCATCTCACCTGATGGAAAGCAGTAGTAATTGCTGTTTACACACACAGTGACTTCTTTAATAGTACAGTCTAATTTAAATGGGAACCTGTGCAATACAAAAACAATATTTAAGGCAGCGGTCGTTGAGCCAATGAGCCTCATTTGTCCACTCATACATTTTTATTAACTCTGAATCCATATTTGATTATTAAAGTAAATAGATAAATAAAGTAGCTTACCTGTGTGAACTCTACAATGGTCCTTCATATGGTGTCTGAGTTTAAACGCCTTCCCGCAGAATTCACATTTGAACGGTCTATCTCCCGTATGAACCGGCAGATGCGCTATTAACGACGACACGTCTGGAAAACTCTTCCCGCAAAACTTGCATAGAACCACGTTCCCCGGCTCCACGGGGCCTATGTCCAAGTCTATCGGAGATTCCTCAGCGTGCATCGAGAGATACGTCGGCTCATTGAACTGTCCTATCATCGGCAATCCTATTGGCCGCCCCAATATCGCATCTCGGTACTTCAACGTATCTAACGTGTGATTGGTCAGTATGTGCCGCGTCAGTTTGCTCTGGTGTGGAAACGCGGCGCCGCAGTGAATGCACGGATACCCCCTCTCCCCCTCGTCAATACGCCCCCTACCGGACCCATCGTACTCCTGCAACCACAAAAAAGAACATCAACTTCTTTTTCTCTCTTGTTCCATTTTTACACGGACCAAATGTGTGCAATATCTCTACCACTACTTTCTAAATTGAGATGCAGTCTCGTTTATTTAATTTTTAATTTTTCACTATCTAATTAAGAAGTTGACGCTCATTTTTGCCCAAATAAATGTGCAGGAGTGACCCGGGTAGCCGGCTACACGTAATGCCTTGTTGTTTAGCAACCGCGTGCGTACAGAATCGACGATTCGTACAGTGACGTGTGCGTGTATGGCCAAAGTTAAAAAGGTAAATAAAAACTGCCCAAAATATATACGAAACGAAATGAATGGATATAAAAATGATGGCCAACAAAATGAAGGTCAACTTCTTGACAGCAAGGCATAGTACTCGATGTTTAAAATAGCGCAGCATATCAAACAAGCATGCATGTTACAAATCAACAGTCAAAGACACCGACTACTGAACATAATTATAATGGTTGAAATATCTACACGTATTAGTATTAGAAACGCCATCAACGTTATTTTAACATTCCTATCTTATGGCCAATTTTATACAATACAATTTAACTATACATTACTTTAGACAGTGTTGCATGTAGATTGTAGACCAATAACGGTTATAAGAGTTCGCTAATTAATCAAAATATGAAAAGACCAAATTTAGACTTTTATTGTATTATAGTGGAAGAGTAATTCCACAACGTGTTCGCGAACTTAAGATAATTAATGATAATGAGAAGGATCTTTCTAGAATTGCGCGTCTCTAGCATTAAAATTGTTGTTAGAGGCACGCGCAGTTTTATTTTCGAAGATCTTTTTCATATTTATCAATGTAATATTTTATTAGTAATTGAGACATTATAATGATTTTCAGATTATCATCGGTGAATACAATAATCAAATTTATTTAAATATCCGGCTAAATCTGGGGGTACAAAACATTGTACGCGATATTTACCCGCCATAGAAAGAGATAAACGATACATGATAAACTGATCTATAGATCAGAACCACGTCTCATTACCACTTTGAAGATACAATAAAAAAAAACATAACAAAAAAATCGTTTAAATGTATTTAGATACTTCAATTATAAACTTAATAAAAAATATTTTACTAACTTTTTTTCTTTCTAGATTCGGCGAATGCTTTACGTATTAGTGTTTCAAAAGACCTATCTTTGAAAAATAATCGTATCTAAAAAGTTATACCAATTATTTTTATAGATTTTCATTATTTAGATCACATACTTAAATAAAGTCTAAATATGAAAAAGTTATTTTTGGTTTAAAACCACAGTTCTTAGCGGTTCAAAAACAAATTTTTGGTGGTCATAAATATAAATACGTTAAAAGTATTTTTTTCATATTACTCGATAAATAACGGAACCAAATTTTACGGATGTTTATTATTGCAATTTCGACGATATTTGATATGGTATAGTATATTTTATGTAAAAATACTTATATAACTAGACCCATCTTTTTAAATTATCTACTAGATGATCGGTAAACTTCGTACCACGCCATCTATTGAAAGTAATCCGAAGGCAATTCCCACACAAAATCACCAATCTACATGTTTTCGATTTTTCGGCTGATTCTGTGTGTTTTTCTGAACCAAGCTTGTATTGAGACGACCAAAACAAAAAATCATCAATCACAGCCCCACACTAAGTTCGGTGACTTGTGTCGTTGGTGCTGGAACCATTCACTACACATAAACAATCACACCAGTACTAGAAACATAATTTTCCGTTGGGGAGAAAACTTGTGTATCCACTTGGGATTGAACCTGATACCCGTTGTTTAAAATGCTAACACGCACCCTACAAAGCCAACGGGCAGTTCCCTGATCCATAATGACCTTGATTTTTTTACTCTATAAATAGTCTAAAAACTCAGTTATTATGAACTGTGCTCGTTTTATTTATCTATTTTCGGTTAAATGGCTCGATATAGTCATATTAGGATGGTTTTTATAGGTTGCGTGCAAAGAGAATGTAAGTAACATAACTTAGGCTTTTACACTCACAGGTCCACACTATGTTTAATGACTTGTGTTTTGGGTGCCAGAAACATTTACATCACACACACACAATCACAACCAGAATCAGAAAAACACATTTTCCTTGGGGAGGAAAACTTGTGTTCCTGCCGGAAATCAAACTCAATCTACTTAGAATGTGAACGCTCACTCAACTAAGCCAACGGGCAGATCAATGAATTCTTTTTGCAACCCACTTGCAAATCCATCCATAAAAAAGTATCTTTGTTGAAAACATACCCAAAAATTTCCCCAACATATTAGGTATGTAATAAGGTGAGCCATACACACCACTAGAATTATTTCAAATATACCTGCAAACTGATTATTTTCAGGGTGAATAATTGATTTTGTACAATCATGCAACACATTGTCTATCAACCAATTTACAATATCTTAATACTACAATAGTATTTTTATAAAGACTTAATGCATGCAACACCATTTTCCACCACAATCTTGAAGGTAATTATAATTGAGCCGTTAAATACCAATTAATATGATTAATATATTTAGTTCCATAAATTGAGATAAATGTAGAACAAATAAAATATATGCGACATTTATAATTCAATATAGTACTAATAATTAAATCGAACATATATAAATATTTTTACAGATATACTATATTTAGGTTTTCGAAACATCTCTGCTGTAAAATCCTATCGGATTTGGGTGACTTTCAGTCAGTTAATCAGTGCAGGCCTTTAACGCCCCCTTATTGGATGGCATTTAGAATGTATAATTGTACCTTTAAGAAAAACATTGGTTAACTTGGCTTAGTTATAATTACCACAACATTTCTTTACAGCAAGAAATTACCACAATCTTGTTAACATAGCAAACAAAACATGTCCTAGAGCTTGTATAATCTAAAACTGAATGCCGACATTTGTCAAATGTATGAACAATTTCATGGAAGGGGCATTCAGTTTTAGTTAATAAATCTCTATACAATGACACCTAGCTATGAGTTTAGATACACCACAATAGTATAAACAAAATGAACATTAATAAAACAATAGAATTAATAAAGATTGTGTTAATTCCAAATACAAAAATTCTACAACATCCATCAAAATACAGACATCAAGATGTAAATACTAAATGCTTACCGATTCGTGTGGCAGTCTATAGTCAGTAGATGGTTCGCCTTTGTCCTCGGATCGCTCCCAGTCTATCTCTTTCTTGAGTGACTGAAATTAAAGAAAGACAACATTATAATAATATGCATTAAAGACAATGCGGTTTTAACCAGCTCGCTGGTGTAGTTAGTTGGGCATTTGCCTTCTAAGCAACGGTTTATCGAGTATGATTACTGCTAGGAACACAAGCTTAACCACAAGATTATTAATTATTACCACTGAGGAATCGAATTTGTCACCCGAGTCTGTTTCCCAATAAGTATAATCCAGAAACGTTTATGTCATGAGTGAACAGGCATCTTCTAGGCAAATGTGCTGCATCATCAAGCGCATCATAGCTTACCATCTGGGAAATTGATCAAATGTTTTGCCTATACTGTATAAAAACCCCAGATGAAGTTGCGGGTAACAGCTAGTAAATAGTAATTGATTAAGCTGTATACCAGAGGAACTTGCTGTACTGGAGGTAATCCAGAAGGCCCTGCAATAGGCTCACTCCGAGGACTCGGCAGCGATGCATGTGATGGGTGCGGGAGCCCTGGATGTCCCAACGTATTGAGCATGCCAAGCCGGTCGACTGGCGAGTACCTCGTCCCCAGCAAAGCGCTGCTACTGTGGCTGTTGATTGTCATATTCAAGCCTGAAATAATAAAACCATTGTTGTATAATATCGGTATTTTTGTGATTACCCAGTTGGTGCAGTGGAAAGGTGTCCACCCTCTGTGCCGTGGGTCCTGGGTTCGATTCCCGGCAGAAGTACAAATTCCTTCCTAAGGGATATTTGTGCTTCTGGTTCTGGGTGTAATGTGTGTGTGATGTGAATGTTCCATCACCCACCATACAAGTCTTAGAACTTAGTGTGGGGCTGTGAATGCGAATGTGTTTGTTTGTGTATTAATAATAATATATCTAGTGGAAGGCATTTATATGCAGTTACACAGGAAATTCTTAGTAGGGGTATAAATGTTTACAAGACTGAAATATTGTACCGAATTGCTTAAAAAGTGTTTGGTATTCAAAATTGTATTGCATCTATTAAGTAACTACAAAGATATTGAAATGAATTAGTTAACAGTTCTTTATACTTTGGAAGGGCACAGCAATATCAATGCCTATTAGAAGAGAGGAGTTATATATTAGGTGAAGATGGATGATCAGTTATTGACGCCTTTGAAAATGAGCCTCTAAGAGTTGAAAAGCTTAGAACTAATGAGGAAAACTGATTTACCTCATTGAGGATGTGCCCAGGTCAGGTAACGCTACCATACACCACAAATTTAATCCAATTTACACATATTACTTTAGGCGGATTCATAATAATTAAGAGCGTTGCTGAGAAATAAAATGTCTGATGTGTTTTATCACATTGAAACATCTAACAACTATATTACTTCGGCTAGTGCTTATTAATGTAAAAAGTTGAAAACGAAATAGGATTAATAACGAATTTGTTTATACACATAAACAATAACATTTTGGCTATGGATTGTCAAATATTATTGCCGGGTATATACCAAAGATAATGTAATCACTCCGTTACAAAGATACTGTGTTGATGACTTTGACATTACGCATACACAGATCAAAACTAGAGACGTGATAAACTGCTTCATATTGAAAACTCGTTAAACGAGCTTGATTTTTCAAACATGCTTAAAAAAGCGCTTTTCTTACTACGATAAGCAAACTTTTTCAAGCTTTTCGTTTAAGCGCCCACGTGTAATCAAAACATATCAACTCAAAAATTATTTTTTTTAGTTTTGATGGAACATGTTGGTACTTCATACATGAATGTCAGCTTCAATATTTTATTATTAATAATTGATATAACTCAATTGTAATTTTCGTTGACATAGGAATTATAAATGAAGTATTTTCTTTTTCTTATTTAACCAGTATGTATGAGACTAAACTAGATGTTTTGTTGGTCAAAAAAAAATATCAACAAAATATCTCTGTAAAAAAACTTATAAACTAAAAGTTTTAAAACTTTAGCAACTCAAAAATATTTCATTTGCCTAAATAAATAAAATGTATCATTCATTTGAAAATTACGTAACACAGAATAATATTATAAATATTTCCATGTCCATAATTGTTTCATATACAGCGCCATCGTCTCAATTCTCAGCCTCAGAATACAGAACTCAGCTAATCGGAATTTCTAAATAAAACGGTAATTTTAAATTGATAGAGTATAATAATGATCTAGGTTTGCGATTTGATAATTCTATAACGTTGTGTGTTGACAATAAATAGATATTACAAATATTCCAAGACTTCAAGAATAATTATAGATTTTATACATAGATTACTAGTGATGGCAACGAATAATCGACTAAATTTGCGCTTATAGAATCTAAATAAGAATGTCAGAGAAAAACGATGTCTGTGGATTGTTGGATTTGTTTTTAGGATTTGTTGGTTGGTAGTACCTACTTGGTGTAGCTTACGACATATCTGTGATTAAAAGATCACTTGTATGACGGGCGCCACCGCATCCGGTTAAATCATCAATTTTATGATCTTACGGGACGATTTATCGTATTTTTTTCTTAGCGGGAAGACAATACGGTCGACACAGAATTAGTGATGTTAGCTACCGAGAGTTCGTCGTCGTGGGTTATAATATTAGATGTAAGTACTTACTCATATAGAATATTATGTTTTATCGTGGCTATATATAATAAATTGGTAATAAATAGATAATTTAATAATTCTCAAAGAATGTCTAGTAAGTTTGAAGAGTACAAGTTGCATTAGAGCATAGTAGAAATAAGGCTGAATGGAATGAATCATCTATGCAAAACAATTGATGCAGGCGGCGTGGCGGGAAGAACAAAACAAAAAAACACATAATATTATTATGCAATACTTAATAAAGTTTCATGCAATATACGACATTGACGTTTTAACTAGTATTTTCTTTATTTCCGTCTAGATTTGTAAGTACGTTATATTTGGTTACATTACAGAGTATAATTCTAATAAAATGTAAATCAATTTAACAATATTTTAGGGACCTCTAAAATAAATTATGTTTTATAAAGGTGAGTAGAGATCGTCTGACGACCCAGTTTGTCGGCAAGTTGCCCTCGTCTTTGTTCCCCGAACGGTATAATGACTCCCAGACTCTTCAAGTCAAGAGTGAATAGGTTCCTTCTAGCCAAGCATGCTATATCTTCGGCAGCATCATCACTTTCCATCAGGTGAGATTGCCTATCAGGCATAGAAAAGGTTTTTAACGCCGCGGGTCCTAAATTAGGACCAACTAGGACCAATAAGGTATGAATTTGTTCGAATCTTGGAGGAGGACAACACCTCCAATTTTCATTCTCATGTAAAATTTGTGCTTTTGGTTAATTTAGTTGTACCTAATTGTTTGCAAGGTCTTAATGGTTCCAAGGACCTCTATGATAAGTGTAGGTACTGATATTTTGCTGGGTCTGACTGACAACAACTTATCGCCTCCACCATAATAATTTTCCATAGAAATGTGTGTATTTGGTTCAGGCTTTTTCAGACCGTCAATAATAGTTTTAGAATCACTGGTACAAATTTCTTGTCAAAATAGTCACGTCCAGAGGTTGGAGAAAGTTACTATAATTGAAAGAGTTTTAAGATTATTCATATCACTGATATGAACGGCTATTGCCTTTCGATAAATTACTTGTAAGTGGATGATGGATGTTTATTTAACACTCTTACACTCAAAGCCCCAAACTAAGTTCAATGACTTTTTCGTGGGTGCTGGAAACATTCACATCACGCACACTATTACACCTAGAACCAGAAACACACATTTCCCTTGATGAGAAAACTTGTATTCCTGTCGGGAATCGAACCCAATGTAGAAGGCGGACATGCGCCTAATTAAGCCAACGGGCAGTTCCCCATGTGATAACTGGATGATTTACCTAATTTTAGGTGCTACCAATTTTTCATTATTTTATGTATGAAAGTATAGGTAAATACTTTTAAATTATTCCGTTTCGTGGGGTAGTACAGCATATTATTGTAATTAATCTGTAAATTAGGTATACAATGAAATTCGGACATACCCATGCTATCATTTTGAGCTCCATTTGATCTTATTGAAGCAGAGTCATCTTCAGGAGACGACCCTCGTATTGTGTCGTCAGGTGGTTCATCTTTCGGTATAGGCGGATGCGTCGGGGTCGACGTTTCGGTCGATGTTTCTGACCTAAACCGCCGTACTGAGAGTAAGGGAGATATCCTAGGGGGAGTAGCTTCGGGGACTTCTCTGAGGTCTCGCGCCTCGCGCTCCCGCATGTCTCGGGGATCACGGACGTCGCGCAAATCGCGCGGTTCACGAATTTCTCTAGGCTCCCTCGGTTCTCTGTGATCTCTCAGTTCTCTGTGATCCCTCAGTTCTCTGTGATCCCTCAGTTCTCGGGGGTCTCGTGTTTCACGGTCTCTTTCTCTCATTTCTCGGAGATCTCGAGGTTCCCTCATTTCACGGGCATCTCTGTGCTCTCTGTCTCTTGGTTCCCGTAATTCCCTCGACTCACGGGGTTCTCGCGTGTGACTTTCTCTTGTGTCCCGGCTTTCTTTGTTATCCCTTTCGCGGAATTCCCTTGCATCTTTAGCTTCACGCCTTTCTTCTTTGTCCCGGTTTTCTCTGACGTCCAGTCTGTCTTGCGATTCCGGACACTCCCTAGTGTCATGTGGCTGGCACTCTTCCATTGGTTCCGGGACGCTTCTCGTGTCTATACCAGCTGCGCTAAGTGTCGTCATTTCAGCTAGTCCTTTAACCTGTAAGAGAAAAAAAAATTGATTTAAGGATGTTCAGCTAGATTTGTAGGATAGCCCATTGCTATAAGCAGCAAGCTGTTATCTGTCATCAGCATACATGTCCAGACAGCGTAGTAGTCCTTAATTACCTGAAGGCTCTCAGCAGTTTTGAGGAGAGCAGGCAGTTGACAATACTGGACGTTGACCTCTCCTTTGTACATGAAGTCGACTAGGGTTCGCAGTTCTTCTAGGCCCACGTCTTTGAGGATAACTATGGGGTGACGCGACGGGTGGTCCACGAATAGAGATCGGAAGTACGATGAGCACGCTGACAACACTACCTGGAAATTACCGAAACATATTTTGAAAAAATAGGAATATATATCACTTGGGATCATTAATTTATTTATATGCGTGCTCGATACATATAACATATAACAACAATAATTTGACAATCAAATATGACCTACTTTCAGGTTTCTAATTGAGCTGAAATTTGTATGCATATGTAAATCGGATGAAAATCTAACAATAAGACAAACAATCAAACGTCATCCATTTATGGTTGACATACCTCACTCTCGCTCGAAGCGTTTCGCTACTACGTATCATCAGTATGGCGACGGAGTGGAACTCATTGCCAACTTTGTTCCATGAACAGTATAGCCTGGAAGTCTTCAAGTCACGAGTGAATAGGTATCTTCTAGGCAAAAATGTTACATCTATGGCCGCATCATCGCTTTCCATCAGATGAGATAATGGTCAAATGATTGCCTATCAAAATAAAGTAAATGCGGTATTATTATGACATTATTGACCTCATTACCTTTCTCTGTTGCGAGCAGTTTCTATTTGAATTCAGCAAAAATGAACCTTATTTTTCAGTAGTTTTGTCGTTTTAAAACCGGAACCTTTCGCAATAGAGATAGGTAATAAGGGGTCTGATGATGTAGCTGAAAGGTGACCATGGGAACTGCAATAAAACTGATTCGTCTTGACCAGTTCAACTAATAAAAACATGTTTTTAAACAACCTTTTTAAGTATTCTTTTTTTAAACTTAGTTGCTATGTCCCACTTGAAATGTATGAGATTATTTTAAAATCAGAATGCTTATCCTAGAACGGTGTAACAAAATTAATGATCTTAGGATAAAATATGGTACCAACGGTTGCTCGTTCGGACATGCTATATATACAATTTTAAATAACAGAGTTATATTATAAAATAAGAAACAATAATTTATTTAAAAACTGATTTAGAAACAATAAGTAACTTAGCAACATATCTGCATTTCATTACCACATCTAAGAAGTGGCATATTATTATTATCTACGAATAGGCCACTTGTTGCTCTTTGAATAATAGCAGGCCTCCAATACGTAGTTAAACGGCAACGTGGTAAACGAACAATACAATGTATTAAAATGAAGCGTGAATACACGTGCCGTACCTATACATTTTAAAATTAATTAAATATCATCATATGCTTTAGGTATTAAATTAATCCAAAATAATTGTTTAAACGCATTGAATTAGGCTTTACCTTCTAAATGTATTGTGATTTATTTGAATAATATTGGTTTTCCTTTTTCACATTGATGTCATACACCGCATAATTACCTTTTTTGTTATATTGATAATTCAACGCCGAAATAAATGATTTTATTAATTATTTTACCGGTTTAACAAATAAGGTGTAAGCTACATTACTGAGTATTGTTTTCCCATTTAAACCATCACCGACGATATTTGTACTGTTTATATTTAATAAGAGTAATATGTTTTATATTACGTACCTGTAATTTAATGACCTGTAATGTATGTTACCAATAAATATCTATGCCATGTCATAATGGTGTGGAGATTGTCAAATAAGTATATTTTAGATAGATTTTTTATTTTGATGGAAAGTGAAGATGCGGTTGAAGATGGAGCACTTTTGCCTAGAAGATACCTGTTAACTCGTGACTTGGAGACTCCCAGATAGTATTTATCGGGAAACACAGACTCGGACAAGGAATTTCACTCGTTTGCGTTACGCATGAATGTGGAAGCAAAACGCTTCGTGTGCACTGCTGGAATATTTACCATGAATAGATGACGCATGGCTGTACGTCTGGTTGTCCGATGGTAGAAAGGAAATTAGATCATGCAATACAGTGGCACACTTACCGACTGTATCCTATAAAAGACAGACAAACTTTCTACTTTGCGACGATGCTTGAGGCTTTGGAGCGTCGATCAACTGTTCGCTGATAGGTAAGCATGCTACAACTTCGACATAATCATATATCACTTTCCATCAAGTGAGATAATGGTCAAATGCTTGCCTATCGGTCATAATTGTTATTAAATCTTAGTTTTTCCGGGTTTTACCAAATTAACCGGATTCCCACTAACTCTATTGCCGTCTTGAATAGAACTTGTTGGAAAACTTTTCGATAGTTTATTGACCATTGGGTAGGTATAAAGTATCCATATTAACTATTCTGACCCAGTGGCGGGGTGGGAAGGTCTCTACCCTCTGCGCTGGGGGTACTGGGTTCCCGGCAGAAGCACGATTTTCCATCCCACTATCGTGTTAGTCTCGTATGCCTAGAACTGCCCGTTTGCTTTATTTCATTGCTCGTTCGCTTTTTACGCAGCGGGTTCGATTCCGAACACTTGTGTGGGAAGGGGAATTTGTGTTTATGGCACTGGCTACGATTGTGTTGTGTGATGTGAATGTTTCTGGAACCTACGACACAAGTCATCGAACTTAGTGTGGCTGTGTATGTGAACGCGTTTATGTGAAGAGCAGAGTGGAGAAATGTTTCAAAGACTTTGTGAAAAGCGAACATATTTAGACTCGAAGATCTCATATCTATAATTCGTTTAATATAACGTTTCTATATATATATATAAATATTTGAAAATTATACTATAATATACTTAAACTAATGACAACAATATGCATAAATGCAACAACAAGAATAATATAACATTTAATTATTAATTATTTTGATACACAATATTTGAAGCGTATCGCCCTCATCAGTTCTAAATTGTTTATAAACAGTCTCTCAACAACCGACGAAAAAAATATATTTGTATCAAAATATTTAATAATAAAATGTCATAATTATGTCATAATAACCGACGAGGGCGATGTGGTCGCTGAGCGATAAAGCCCATCAAATGAATAAAAAAAAAACAATCGACGAGTCAACGATTTTCTAACGTACTGTTATTTATTGCTACCACCTACTTACAATAAAGATATGAATTTGAACGGTTCTATCTTCGGTTACCTTGTGAGCCCTAATGGAGGCACCTTCTGAGCAGGCAAGCGTGACGTCCACCAGACTCTCGTCGTGCAGCAACTGGCTGAATACGCCCAGCAGGTTGCTCTGATGATTGTTCCACCTTAGGCAATAGTGCTCACTGCCCATGTCTGAGCTAGCTCCCGCCGCTGTTAAAGAAAGAAACAATGCTGTTAGAAAATATATAACACATAACTATAAGTAGTTTTTTATATAAACCGAAATACTGTAGTTCAATGATTAATTAAGAAATTTTGAAAACTGCATGTCCTTGATGAAATTTGACTGGTGGATATTTTTTGGGGAGTAGATGTCAGCAAAGAAAAGCTTTTTATGTCTTCCCGGACGAAGCCGGGGTGGGTCGGGTTGTTATGTTGGTTTGGTTCGGTATACACTTAAAAATTTACAAATTGTACGAGTAAATTGATTTTGAAAATATATTGTACGTGTAAATTGGCTTCATTTTTTTCTTTAAGTGAGATAGCGGTCAAATGCTAGCCAGTAAAAAATATATAATAATAACAAGTTAGATGACTTGTGTCGTGGGTGTCGAAAACATTCACATCACACACACAATCACAACCAGAACAAGAAACTTAAGTTTTCCTCAAGGAAGGGAGCACAAGTTTTCTCCTCAAGGAGAAAACTTGTGCTCTCGACGGAAATCGAACCCGATACCCTTGCTTAGAAAGCGAACGCTCGCCCAACTTAGCCAACGGGCAGTTTATAAAATTTACCCCGCTTATTTGATCGAGCGAAGCGAGATCTCTAATTTGACTTGGTTGATTCGGCACTTTGTCCGTCCGTCCGTCTGTCAGAGGCGTCTAAACTATAAAAGTGAATAACTTCAAATTCCCAAAGAGCATATAAAGCTATGGCCCAAAGCCAGGAATAAAAAATAAAATGATATAAATGAAAATATTAAGGGGCACTCATATTACACGAATGAAGTGAGCAACATTTTTTTATATAGCCGTAGGGGGTATCGTTGAAAAGAAAAGACTTGCAGAGTGCAAGTACAGTACGAAACCGGTTTAAAAAAAAATCTATGTTAGAATATAATAATTTGGTAGCCCACCAAATCACAATTTTTAGACCTATTTTGTCCGAGGTCTATCTCAAAAACGGCTTCACACTTAAATCTGAAACTTACGTATAATATCCATTATATCCTGTGCTTGAACAACAAATACAGAAATTAAACAATTATTAATAAAAAAAAGTAGTAAGCACCTCAAAAGTTTTCTTCTATTACGCAAAACATATATATCATATCTGAGATCTCAGTTCGGGGCGTATGACTAGTAATATAACGTTGTTGAAAGATGGATTGTATATTTTAGCTGCTGCAACTGTTACGCCAAAGCAAATGCTAAATTAGTAGCGAATTCGATACCAGAAATTACAAACTTGATGCAAATTTGTAAAGCCTTGGATATAATTAATTTCTGTTTAATATTGTCATTCGCGATGTCATGTATTTTAACTTCCAGAAATACACCCGAGGTAGCCTTGAGGTTACCAACAGTTGTCAATTAGCGTTCGTCGGAGGCCGAATAGAGGACATGGATGTCTCCGCAACGTTGGCAATGAACAGAAGCCGAGTGTAAACCCAGGCGATATTACGATCAGTCTCATTGTATTTACTCAGTTATATAAAACCTAACAAGAGATCGTCTTATCTAAAACTGAACACCCTCAATATTTGTCAAATGTGATCGAGTTACTAAAATATAAAAAAATGCTGTAGAGCAAAATATGCAACGTTACTATCATTTACTAGTATAAATGTTTTAATTGGTAGCTACTAATGCGGGAATAAGCATTTTTTCTAAGTAATTTTTAGCTGAGCTAAAAAATACTTTTTATTTTAATAGAAATCAAATGATCGAGTTGAAAACATCATAAAAATTACAAATAAAATTCTAAAAGTAAAAGTCGTTGACAAAGTTGGATAATTCAATTGTATAAGAGTTGTCGGTGATTGCTCCAACCCAATATCCGGTAATTATAGCGTCCGGATCAGCCTTTTATGTCTATTTCCTTTTCAGTTGAATATGATCATGGTTGCTATGCGTAACAAAATGTTCGATAAATATACCTATGTAATCATAAATAATGTATTTGTATGTGTATGCCTGGTAGAGATCGCTATTAGTGATAAGGCCGCCTTTTTTTTTTAATTTGTGACAGGCTAGTGTTTGAACACTATCTCACCTGATGGTAAGTGACGATGTGATCGAAGCTGGTAAACACACTAGACCTCGAATACGCAGGCTCTCCGCCTGTTGTGATACTTCACGTATAAGCTTGTTTGTAACCTTTGTTTTTGTAAAGTGGATCAATAAAGTATTATCTATCTATCTACTAGCTATCTATCTCATGTAGTTTTTTTTTTTTTTTTCGAACGGACTACTTGCTGCTGGCTGTGTGTAGCCTCTGCAGCGTCACCGGGCGGTCTCATGTAGTCGGTATGCCTCTCTATTTATTCGTGTGACGGAATGTGGTGGTGGTAAAAATGGCGAATAATTAAAATGCAAAAGTTTCGCTTAATTTATATTATATTATAGATATAATATAATATAAGCGAAACTTTACACATTTCTGCTACACACCCTGTTTTTTCTTTTGCATAATTTAGCTGGAGCACTTATTGCATATTCTTATAATCTTATACTATTCGGATAGGTTAGATTAGGACCTAACCTATCCGAATAGGATCTAAGCTAAAAAATATGTATGTAGAATAAATATATGTATATGAGGACTTATGCGAATGAATGGGTCAGTCGATGGTTTCCTATTTATTCGCATAATTTGTTTGTGTGGGTGTGTGTGTGTGTCACTCACTTTTGTGTGTGCACAAATAGATAGCTTAGATGGAAAGCTTTTTGTTTGCGCTCACAAATTGCGTTATTCCAATTTGTTTACAACATACTTAAAAGGTAAAATGATCGCGTGCGCTTTTGTGAGTGAATCGGTCTATACCTATTCAAATTGAATAATAATAATATCTTGATATCATGGAAACTGCAAAGAAAGTACCAAGGAAACCTGTCCAAAAAACAAGCGCATCTAGCAAATCTGAAAACATTAAAAGGTACAGAGTATAATAAAACATTAATGAGTTGACTGCTAAATAAATGCTTTTACAATTTATATGAATACTTTTCATCTCAATAAAAAGTTTACCGTGTCATAAGTAACAATCAAGGAAACAATAATAATTTAGGAAATATAGGCAATTGACCCGTAGTTTGAAGTAGTAGAAAAAAAAAGGAAACAATAGTCAATACAAAATACTAGTCACTAAGACTTTGAAAAAGGCACTTCAGGTAACACTAACACGCAGAAGAAACCACTAAGTAGTTCTGTGGGGAATTCATTTTCTTCATCACACTTATATTATAAATGCGAAAGTTCGTGTGTAGATGTGTAAATGTGTAAGTATGTTAGTTATCTCTTCAGCTTCTGTAACAGTTGAACACTAATTATTAACGGCTATTTTTTATTTTAGTTTGCGTGGCTGAAGCCACGGTTACAGCTGGTAGATATAGTAATAATATTTTTGCATTGTCATGGCCAATTTTGGGAACCGATAACAATATCACTATAGTAACAATCAACATCCGTGAGCTCGGGTCTAGTTTTGGTAAACATAGGTAAGTAAACTATAGGTGTAGTTACCTATAGACTCGTAGAGGCCAGAACTTGTTTTTCGAGTCGAGAGATAAAAATGCAGCTATCAAGGTAACCACGTGCATATCACTCTGTCCACACTCTCATGTGTGTTACGTCTACTTTCTTTAATTATATACAACGACTAAACATTTAAGTTGTATATGTTATGATGATCTCTACATCAAATCTTAGGGCTGCGTCACAGGACGCATTTGGTTGGAATAGGCGCAGACACCGCAGTATGGGAGGCTACGGCGTGCGTCCTTTGTGTCAAAATCTTAAAAGACATCAGTCTCATAAGGTCTAAATTATATTTCGGTCGTTTGATAAGTGTTTTATAGATATAATTAAACACTAGAAGTGTCACTTTGTTGCATTGAATAAATATTAGATAATGTGGGTCTAGATTGTATACCTACCTACCTATCTATTGTGTTATTATATTATTTAAGTTATGTTATTAGGTTTTGTACAGTGAAAAATATACCAAATTTATTGTTTCTAATATAACTAAAATCAGCCGTGAAATTTCTATTTGATGTGTCTATTTGGAGAAATGAAAAAAAACCTTTAAATATGAAGTTTGAGACGCTCGACCTTGCGTAACCGCTACTGCTACGCTTAGTGTGAACCCTTTTTTTATACTAGTTAGACAAGAAAGACGCTTCCCTGATGGAAGCGTGTCATAACTGCAGTTTCAAAATTAAAATATAAATATTTTATTAATTTTTTCGCGTGGATCATGACTCCCTGAGTCTTACAGTGTTATACATATATCATTCATAAACAATTCTCAGTTCCCCACTCTTTGTTCGAGAATCGTTACAATCACACAGTAACTAGGTACACCCAGACACACAAATTTCCCTTTTAAAAAACCTTGTGCTCCAACCGGAATCGAACTCGATACCCGCATCTTAGAAGGTCGTGCATCCAACTATGCCAGCGGGCAGTGTGTCAGTGCTCAGTTAAAGTCCAAACCTCAAACGCGCTGGTCAAGTGTGGGTTGCCACATGTCATCGAATGGGATTCCTGATGGTTTCCTCACAATGTTTTCCTGAAGGTACGTTGTAGGTATGACTGCAAATTCCATACAGAACTTGAGAAAGTCATTGTTGGGATTCTCACCAAGGCAAGTAGAATAGAATTTATTTTACTGTAAACAGTGTAGAAGGGATGAAAATTAAAACTATCGTGAGTATTATAATTATGTATAATTAAGTAATAAGTATATATAATTTATGTTGTACAGGCTTAAAACAAGTAAAAAGAATGTCAGCTTACTTTGTAGGTAGGTACTTGTTTGACTACGAACTTCGTAGTTTGTTTTTTTACGTGTTTTAAGCTGTATACAACATAAATTATGTGTATATTTTGTATGCTGTATAGATAAACATTTCATTTGACCACCATCTCATCTGATGGAAAATGATGATGCGGGATGTGACATGTTTGTCTAGAAGATATATATTCACTCTTGACTTGAAGACTCCCAATTATACCCCTCGGGGAACAAAGATGCCGGTAATGAGTTCCTACGCTGGATGAGTCCTGTGGCGTGGGATTCAGTCTCTTACAGTATTGTACATTCAGTTGTTACAGCCGGTATAACATTGCAATAAATGAATATAAATATTAATAAAGTTCATTTAAAAACCATATTTTTATTCATTTTTCATAATTAATCTGAGGAATGATAATCATCATTTTACTGTGCGTGTGCAATGTAAGTAGCATTGTAATAGGTAAGTGAAAGGGAAATTCGTGAAAGGTAATTGATTGAAAGGGATTGGAGAAAGTGAAAATGACAGTTTTTTTGTAAAAAAAACTACTTTTAGTTGGTATTAATTGGAGAAGTTGACATCCATGATTGTTTTGGATTTAGCCTTTGGAATTCAACGCTACGGATATCTCGGGTACTGGTATACAACTTTCTTTACCTAGGTAAGAAATATTTTTGCTTATGGCACAAAGCAGGAAAGCTCGCTCAAGCGCGATCGAGAACCCAGCTATATATATACAATATAGATGACGAAAATGACACCCTTATTGGTGTCATTGTGTTTGAGTGTTTCCAGAACAAATAATTATTTTTTATTTTATTGTAGGTGTGAAATCGTGTATGAAAAGCCGCAAGCACCTTATTACTAGTATTATTTATGCTAGTCTTCTTCCTTATTAGTATAAAAAAGAAGTCGTGAATCACGACTTCTCACTCTCACTTTTAAAACGTCCAAGCGTTTTAAGTAGTGGAACTCAGAGTGGGCATGAAGTGCGCGAATTTTGCTCATTTGGGTATAGGTGTGCGTTATTTGGGTACAATAAATAATTTATCCTAAAAACGGCCAAAACGTCTTTTGACCGTAAATTATAACAAATTTATTATTAGATATATCTTCTATATAGTAGAAACAAATACATTTCCAAGAATTAAAGCTTACCAGTGTGTTTGTGTGTGTATCTAAATGAATAATTATTTACCAACAACACTGAGCAAAAAATTTAAATTATTTAATTATACAGTAACAAACACAAACATATGTATTTCCAATTACTTAAGGATTAGTGTGTATGTGTACGTGAGCGAAGGAATGTTTACACTTCAGAGCAGAAAGTTCGGTCATGACATAATCGTTCTATATTATACTAAAACAAACATACATAAATTTCCAATCATTTATGGATATCAGTTTGTGTGTACGTGAGTGAATAACAGCCCAATTTTCTGGAATTACATTAAGGAGGTAATTTCAAGAGACTATGTTTTGGAATTCACCAAAATTTTCCAGAGGAAGGTAGAATATATAATTTTTCTCATTTATGTTCCCGTTTAAAATATAATTGATCTCCTTTACATATTAAAGACATGAAAAACTAAACATTGAGAATAAAACTGGCTGGTTATGGGCATGAATTTAAAGCCATACAATTTCGTTTCGCTAATTTGATAGGGCTATAAATGTTTACACCCCAGTGCAAAAAGTTGCTCATTATCGTTTTCTATTTATACATTAACAAACAATGCATTATTAAGGTTATCTGTGTGTATACATTAATTAATGTATGTTTACACAATATCAGAAATTGTTCTCGCGCTAAAGTGTCCTGGTGCGTTCTAGTTTGGTTCTGTGATTTAGATTTTATTAAACTTTCGCCAACTGCAATCATGTGTTTATGAGAAAACCAGGTCTTTTTTCAAAATAAGATTATTTTTACTAACCTCGACGTTTCTTTGGTTTACTCCCTTAATAGAGTGTGAGAGTATAAGTGACTAACTAAAATTACGAAACGAGCCGTCTCTGAGAATATAAGTACAGTCATATTCCTGACATAACTGTCATTCTTATTTCAAAGCGCCATCGCAAGTGGATTGGTAGCAATTTTTTCACTTTCGCGGCAAAAATTAACTGCAATTTATACTAAAAATTAAAATATAACGCAAGAAGTATATACAATATTTGTAAATCCTAGTATGAGATTTAGTGGTCCTCTAATTTTATATTAAGTTACCACATAAACATAAAAATAAACACTTTCAAACTCAGAGCCCCACACTAATTTCCATACTTTGTGTCGTTGGTGCCGGAAACAAACACACTACATACAATCACACCCAGAACCAGAAACAAAAATAATTTTTTTTTAGACATAAGATGCCTTAGATTATTATTTTTCAAAGATAGATATCATTACACATTTCATTTGTTTCATTTAATTTTTTTGAGCAAATAAAGAATCATTTTTTTATTATATTCCAATACAGTAACAGGTACAAAAATAACGATATTAACAACAATAAAATTGTTGTAGAAAGTTGTGAATCTTCAATCACAAATATATAAAAGTAAAAATAAAATAGCACAAGCTTATTTATCTACTCTTAAATATCCCAAGAATTTTTGGTATTTTGGAAAAGACCCTGTATATAGTCATAGTCACAAGTCACAGTCAAAGTCAATTAATAGAGCCATGATCCAGTCATTTTCAAGGTATTTCCTCTGTACGCAGAAATTCCCAAAACAACTACAGCAATATAATACCTAAATCTGGGTTACCCTGGATGTTAAATAAGACTGTTATTATATAAGTTAAGGTTTTACCCATTCGGTAAACCCAGTGGACAATCCTAATTAGGTAATGGGTTATCAAGTTCGTTTTAAAATTACGTAAGTTAGTTATGTTGAATCAGGGACAAAACAAATTTGTTTTTCAAACACTGTAGGGGATAATATAGTCCATGTGTTATCATGTATCTAGGTATGAAAAATTAACCATCTATACAGAGTTGTTAATAATTATATTAACAACCCATGTAAAGATGGTTAGTTGAGGTGTCAAGTGTATATAGGTGTCTGGTTATTACCATATATATGCACTTGACATCTTAAACTTAACACATATTATAAATAATATATTGTGAAATTAATTTGAAAAATCATAAAACAGAAATCGAAGACGTTTTTCTCGATTGGTTGGAAAAAGAATGTCCAAATGGTTGGAATAATGTCCCAAGAAGTTTCTGGTATTTTACAAACAACCCTGTATATAATCCTAGTCACAAATCACAGCCAAAGTCAATTGATAGAGTCATGATCCAGTCATAGTCAAGTCGTTCCTGATTTTCTTACACTCGTGCACATTTAAGAACTAAGTAATAATTACTAGGGTTGTCAGTTCCAGATACACATTACCACCCAGAACCAGAAACACAATCCTTTGAGAAAAAATGTGTTCCTATCGGGAATCAAACTCGATACCCCGATGCTTAGATAGAAGCTCAGTCAACTACGCCAAAGGGCAGTTCGAAATAGTTCTTTTCTGCATCTACACTTCTATATTATGTAAATATCTAGACTCATGTGTGGGCGTTGGAGACTCTAACAGGAAGTCTCTAAAACAAAAATATTTTTTAAATACAACTGAAACAATAGATTTATCTTATACATAGTAAGTATCTTAAAGGAAAAAAATAATTAAAAGTAACAAACAAAAGCACTGGCTATCTGTACAATCAAATTTATATCCAACGCATCCAAGGTGCTAATTGCAGCGTTTACCACCACATTCACGGAACTGTCAGTTTCGCTAATGAGTACAAAACACTCCCGTGGTCATAATCTGGCTCTCTGATAACCGTTTTGCGCCTACACGCGCTCGGTTAAATGCGGCTAGCGTTTAAACGTAGGTGTTCGCACGCATCGGCCGCGACGCAGTCAAGATCAAGGGCGCGTGATTGCGCAAGAGTTGGCGCGGTCGCACCGCACTGCAAGTGTGATGTCATCGGGCGTCTGCCTCCCCCCTCCCCCCACTTCGGTCTAAAGGCCGCGGACGCGGAACGTTCTATTTTTAATTTTCGAGTGTAGGTATAGGTATATGAGGAATCTGCGACTGTACTCGCTTATCACTTCCCGTTTTGCTAATGGCCGGTGTTCTAAGCCTGGAGACACTAGTCTCCACTAGTGGTGACTGATAATCCTTTTGTATATTATCAGCGTGGTTTCGTCGCTATTGTTTTATTGCTACGTTCGTTCGCGGATCCTTCGCTAATGTATGAATAGCTAGATAATGATCTTATCTCACATTTGACATTTCGGACGCTTCGACCTTGAGGCTAGACATTGAGGTAGGCAGACTTTTAAAATTGCTATAATTTGTTAGGTTGGTAGGCAGCTCTGCCTAACAAAAAACGTAACTGTTTTGGTTATATAGGATAAGCACTTGTACAAATCTATTCAACATGAATGTTTTATGTGTTAGGTACCATTCTTATTTCGTTTATATTTTCGTCATCAGGAGTAATAATGATAATTATTGTTGCATTGAAAGTGAATTGGTGTTGTCAATTTTGTATTATTTTCCATAACTTCGAGTGTTCATGTGTAATAATGGTGGAATGAAAAGTATTAACCGTGAATAGTTCGTGAACGTGTATGATTGTAGGCTTAACATACAAAGTTGAAAAACGTGATTTTCATTTTCGCTCCAAATCTCTTATACCTACACGTTCTAGTAAGTCCACCACTTTACTAGGACATGACTTGACTTTGACAGAACAAGAACTAGTTCCATTATACCTAAGTTGAAAAAATATATATATGACTCAACACTGGCTAAATACACATATAAGATTTTAAACAGACATGGCTCACGTCGATAGTTAAAATTAATAATTTGATACTAGCGCGAGAACCAGATTTTTAATTTTTTGGATACAAACCATTTATGTATCTACTAGCCGTTCCCAAGGCTTCACCAGCGTTTCCTAGTTAAAAAAATAGCTTATTTCAATCATAGGTATTTCTATGTACATAAAGTCATCCAAATCTATTCTACCATTACAGAAAGAAAAACTGAACAGAAAACAACTATACTTACACACTTAAACACAAACTTTCGGATTTATAATATTATTTAGTGTGATGTGATTTTAAGAGTCAAGCTAATTAATCTTCTATATATTGAAATAAAGCATATTTAATACGATTTCAGGAAAACATTTGCAAATATATTGCAGTTGATAAAATTGCATTAAGTATGTTATTTTTATCAGAGTTATGAGATAAACTTATCAGCGTATGCGCACTGTAATCTACGTTATGCAACTTTTTAGCAATGAGTTATGTAACAAAAAGGTAAAATACCTAAACACGGAACTTTGTTGTAAGAATGAGCAAAGGTAGTTACTGTTAATATGGTTGTAATTCCTTTAAACATTACACCTATATTCTATTTAATATTAGAATCATCTGTACACGGAAATGTCCAATGACTGTAGAGCTGATGTTAGAATAGTTAAATGATGGTCTCGGAAGTATTTAGTATATAGATAATAATACTAGCTGCAACGTTGCATACGTTTCAATGCCTCGTAAAGATAAAGTATTGAACCTCTTTCACGTTTATGGTCGCCTAGTACCTACTTTAATACCATATTTAAAACATTTTGGATATTTTTCATACAAAAATCACGATAAAAAATGGAGGCTGAAAAATACCTTTCAACCTATTCTCATACCTACCAAATATACAAAAATATTTAATTAAAATAGGTCGAGCCATTTCGCCATTTCACAAACGTGACACGAGGTATTTATATATTAGAAAGATAATCACCGAGTTATTTTTAATACAAAAAACATCTTTGTTGTATGTACCCTTAAATGCTTATCGTCTTTCGAGTCATTGGAATTATTATTGGATAATGATCTCGGTAATATAAGTGAAATATGTAGCCAATTATAAAGGTACAAGTAATTTGGTGGCAACATTTAATCGATGCTAAAGTAAATTGTGAACAATGTACTATTATTAGCAGATAGTTCAATTTTACGTTAATATCGATTATATAACTTGTGTTTTACCTAATTATCTGTCAACATAAATCCAATACTTGAACCACAGATTAGTTAAAGTTACTACGCTTAATTGCCTTTTCTTACTGCATGTCTATACTTTTATAGTAGCGATAAATTGTTGATATAAAAATTAATTAATGTTCCTTTTATCCAGTTTTCCAAGAAGCTATACTATATATACAGACAGTGTATAGGACACTGTTTCTGCTAATAATAAATGCGAATATCTATGTATTAAGTTACGTATTAAATAACTAGAATTTTACTTATTTTATAATGGCATTCAGACTCACATCCC
This sequence comes from Lomographa bimaculata, assembly GCA_948107665.1. Taxonomy (NCBI): domain Eukaryota; kingdom Metazoa; phylum Arthropoda; class Insecta; order Lepidoptera; family Geometridae; genus Lomographa; species Lomographa bimaculata. The sequence goes on from OX403592.1 coordinate 9,252,286, forward strand.
CACACTAAGTATAACAAAAATACATAGTCCTTATATTTACTTAGCTATATTTATATTTCGTTTTTTTATGTATAATTTTTTTCCTCTCTTTGTTAATAATATGTAAAGTGAATCCGTAATTGAATATACGTATAACATTCATGAAATATCTTACCATGTTTAAGATCTGTTGATTTCGAATAAATAAAAATAAAATTTACATCACACCCAGAAACACAAATGTCCTATTCTGCTTATAGGAATCGAACCCTGCGGCGTAAAGAGCAAAGCCTTTCCCACTCTTTCGAAAAGTATAATATGGGGTTGTTCAATAAGAAAGTGAATAGGTATTTACTGAGCAAGCGTTCTCCATCTTCGACCGCATCGTCGCATTCCATCAGGTGAAATTGTAGTCGCTGGCTTAGTAAAAAAATAAACAGCTAGTCGACTAGGTAGGAACAGGAATTGCTTTTAGAAGTCTAGGCATTGTAAAAACACTAGATCTGTAGTGCGTCGTGATTACGAGCGATGACGTTCGGTTTGACCATGCGCGGCCTTCAGCTCACAATGCTACAGAATACCTATCTATGCCTATTATATGCGAGGTATAAAGGCATGTACATATTTAACTTACTCTATAGCTACGTGCTTTAGCACGTTAGTTTTTTTCAAGGAAAATCTGTTTCTGGTTCTGGGTTTAATTGCGTGTGGTCAATGTTTCCGGCACATGACACAAGTCCACGAACTTAGTGTGGGATGTTAGTATGAAAGTGACGTTTGTGTTCTAGAATTTAAAATAGGGGTTGTTTATGATAAACGCTTAAACTCACAGCACCACACTAAGTTCAATGACTTGTGTCGTGGGAGCCGGAAACATTTACACATAATCACAAAATGAAACACAAATTTCTGGAGGAAACTACCAATACCTGTTTAGAAAACCGACTACATGGCAGTGATGCACATATAAGGGTTTAGTGACTTTTATAGTAGATCAATGATATATAGCTTGTCTAGAATGAATAAGCTACCCTAGAGTGAACAAATTTCAAATATGTATAGGTATATTATTATGTACAATAATAATAATAAGATATCATTATGTGCAATAATCGTCTAAATCTTAAACCTTACTGCCTTTTAGTACTATTTTTATTATTAGAGCTGTTGTTTAATTGCGAATGCTTTTTCGATTTACTGGAGTCTCGTTTATTGATCGGCAGGGACACCATATGAAGTTAGGGCTGACATGGTCGGCTAGGTGTAATACTGTCCTTATCCCTCTTATCTAATTGAAGTGTCAACAAGTATTAATTGAATTATGAAGTATCGCCGTAACATTGTATCAAGATTTTTATTATTATTATGAGAAGTGTACTCTTCGCGCCTACAAATAATACGAGTATTAAGTATCAAGCGGCTTCGAACGCGTTTAGTAATTATATTTGTAAGTAAGTATATAAACATAAACGCTTTCACACTAAGTTCGAAGACTTGTATCGCGGGTGCGCGGAAGCATTCATATTACACATAGATTTTCACCCATTCACAGTAAATAAACGCGTAATAATTAAACGCTAGCAAAGCTAAAAAAACCGACTTCGTTGCTTATATTTTGGATTTGGCTTGATCGATTTAGATACAATTTATATGGGACCACCTCAGAAGTATAATTTACCAAACAAAAAGAAAAATCATCATAATCGATTCATAATTGGCGGAGCAACATTAACCATTTCAATAATTTGTCTATTTCTCAATAAAAATGCATTTACGTTTTCAAGTGAACGAATGTAGAGAACTGATAAAACAATAGTTCGGTTCCTAGTTATTATTATCATACTATTAACATATCCTAGTTATTATTACACACCAACAAACAACATTTACCATTTCAATAATTTGCCTATTTCCCAATAAAAATGCATTTACGTTTTCAAGTGAACGAATGTAGAGAACTGATAAAACAATAGTTCGGTTCCTAGTTATTATTACACACCATTAAGCAACATTTACCATTTTAATAATTTGCCTATTTCCCAGTAAAAATGCATTTACGTTTTCAAGTGAACGAATGTAGAGAACTGATAAAACAATAGTTTGGTACCTACCTAGTTATTATTATCATAACCCTGCAATATAATACAATGTAAGGCTATCATTAACGTTATCATTGTATGCGTAGGTAAACACAAAGGCCACGTGGGGAGATATATGCGATTTATTGAAATAAAACGGGCTTCTTGCCAACGACTATGCGTTTGGTAAATTTATATTGGAAAGGAAAAGACATAATGTATTAGGTATAATTGTAGAGGCAAATATATGGCTGACTGACCAGGCAGATCCGTATTTAAAAAGATACAATACTAGCTGTGCCCCGCGGCTTTGCCCGCGTTAATTAACTTAAACCGAATCCGCATAAAAAAAAGTGTTATTCAGGAACCTAGACTATCTACATTCATCAAAATCGGTTTATTTGTTACGAAGATACGTGGTAACAAACATTCGCACACACACAACTTTCGCATTTATAATATTATTATTAGGATGACAGGTGAACGATCTACCAATAATTTTTTGTACTTGAATATAGTTACAAATAATTTACAAATATTTAGAACAAAATGTGTGTAACAAAATATACTGAGATAACATACGTAGTGGCACATGGCTTCACCCGCGATTTTGAGATAAAAGTAGCCTATGTCCTTATACTACAAGACTATCTATTGCTAAATTTTAATCGAAATTCGTCAAGAAACTACAAAAGTACTGTTTCAAATATATTATTCACGCACTCTCATTCACCAACTTTCTGATTTATAATATTATTTATTTATTTATAGACGAACAGTAGAATGCTGATATTTCTATATCACAAGCTTGAATAAATAGAAAAAAACTTTGCTGATTCAGAGTGCTATCCTACTAATATTATAAATCCGAAAGTTAGTGTGTAAGTGTGTAAGTATGTTTGTTCCCTCTTCACGCTTTAACGGCTGCACGGATTTGGATGAAATTTGGAATGTTGGTACATAGCTTATAAGAATAACACATAGGCCACTTTTTAATTTCATAATAGCGGGCGAAGCCGCGTGACACGGCTAGTTAATTAATATTTTATAACAAAATATACCAATGTGTTAATCTTAGGTATAAGGTATGTACTTTCCAAATTTTAACAACTTTCACACAAACTTTCGGATTACTCCCGAGTTCACAGCACCCTGGATTAGAACATATTTATAGGCTCTTGTGTTTTCTATTCTGATAAACGTGGGTAAAACCGAAGGCCACAGCTAGAGTACAGCATAATGTTCACCAAATCAGTGTTATTTTTTTATCAACCTTTGCTTAGTGAGTTCTATCACATATTTATGCATAAGATGCCGTCGTTTTATGACTTTGGCGGCCGGCGTATTTTAAACGATCTTTTAAAAAGGCCGACTGATGCATCGTGTTCGAATTGCTAATCATATATTATTATTACGACTTATATACTTGCCTTTTATTACATTTGAAAAGATTGTGTCTCATCATTTAAAATTTACTTCTAGGCTCCTTGAATATCTTATTTGTGCGCTTTAATGGTTCTGTATAGCTCCTTGGGAATTTATACCTTCAATGATAAAGACATTTATACCTTTGAAACTGTTCATCAACAATTTTTACTACTCCTTCATCTATTTGACATGCAATGTTTGTATGCAAGTATGTATGTACTCGTATGTTCGGGTCAAATTTTGCAAGCAGGATAAGAACCACTTCCTCCTATTCTACGGAGTTGAATTTCTACATGTTGGTTCAGTTCTGATGACAATGCATTTTTATGATAAGCATGACCTAAAATTGACATTCAGGATTAACTCCAGATGAAGTAACTATTCAACAGTCAGCAGCACAGACATGTAATGATTTGTACGCTCTGGATTGGGTCCTGATTAGGGAACTCCTCAATAGTTACCAGCACAGACATGAAATGTTATAGTACCTGGATGGCCGAGCATTGCTCGGTTTTTATATTGGTAAAAAAAAAACTTCTGGTCTCGAACCGGGATCTTCTGGTTTTGGGACCGCCCCATTTCCCACCTAAGCTATAATAACCTTGTATCTGGTGGCGAAATATACCTTTGTATTCTAATGATATTGTAGTGGTTTTTATTGCTTGAAGACACGGATAAAACGACGATTTCAAAAATGAGACCTAGCTTGATTGATTTATACATACTAAATTTCATGAAAATCGTTGGAGCCATTTCCGAGATTCAGATTATATATATGCATAACAAGAATTGCTCGTTTAAAGGTATTATATACGCATTCAATTATGATAACACATTCTAAGTGTCACCATGGCTGTACCAAGCTTGTAATTTAAAATGTTTTGAACATTTATATATTATTACACTACTGCTGTCACATTGTCATTAATATATCATGTTTTGTACCGATTCTCTTAGTTATCAGCATTCTTTAGGACTCTTGCACACAAAGCAGCGCTGCCAATAAACTACACCGGGATTTCTAAAAAAGGCAATCAAGTAGGATGTGTCTGTACACTTGTAAGCTACAAGTAGTTTTGCCATAGGATTACGGCAGCATAAAAAAATCTTAATTTGCGCTTATATTATGAGTAGGTCAAGACAAATTGCCAAACGTCATCCATTTATGATTCCAGTTTGGACGTTTCGCTTCTACGTTCATCATCAGTACAGCGAAGGATTGGAATTGATAAGCTGAATCTTTGTTCCCCGAATGGTATGATCTGGTGAATAGGTATCTTCTAGGTGACCTATCTAGCATAAAAAAGGTACTTATGACGTCTCTGCTGATAAAGTCTCATTGAGCTAATGCCATGTAATCAAGGATACACGTAACACAGTTTCCGTTATCCTGTTTATTAGCTATTGACATTCCCAAAATGCTGTTATGCGATAGTACATAATGAGGCAAACTGTTCTCGTAATTATTATCTTTATAGGGCAATAGGAACGGTTACAGTATGTCTAATCAAAAACATGTTTGGGGGATTCCATTGCAATATATCCTATAAAATTCTTTGAATATACCGACATATTATATATATCCTACTAACTCATAACATACAATGAACTAAGTTCTAATTAATTCAGTTGGATATTCAAGTATCCAATTCATAATTGTTATATTGCAATGTATTACAAATATATATTGTTTATTAAACACTTTTATCACGTACTAAAAATTCTAATATTTTGACATTTGTAAATATCTAAATTGTAGTAGTAATATTACTTTTGTCATGTGCGAAGTTTGACAACGCTTCGTAAGCTTTGTCAGGAAGCAAATGACAAATGTCAAAACAAACGTCAAACTCGAAGGGCTTACTAGTAGCCACTAAAGAGTTCCACTATCCATCTCCTGGCTTCATCATCAGACCAGCTCCAAAATACTAAATTATAACTGTTATCTGAACAACATGTACTTACATAAAAAGTCTTATTTTGATACTACAATTAGATGTAGGTTAAATTGACTTCTTACTTTGTATTACCTTGTTTGTAATTTACAAGTGTTGCTAATAAAGGCGTGTTAATAAGGAAGCTATAAGCATTTTAATTTCATCCTAGACAAAGTATGTACCATAGTGGTTTATGACGTCAAAGTTCAAGGTCGTCATAAAAAATCTAGCCTTACTATGCGGGAAAAAGACAGTATCCAGTATACATATAAAAGGTATAAAAAACCTCTAAGAAACCTCTTGGGATATCGTTCCAATCATTGACCAATGTATTTCGTTATACGGCTAATGATAATTTTGTTGAAAATTTTTCAAATACATTTTATTTAATTCTAAGGTGTCAAGACGAGTGTCAATTGACGTTAGCATGCATATAAAGTACGAGACGCGACGCGGCGGCTTTGTTAATTGCGGGACAGTGTAGTTTAAACAACTTTTAATTATAGATTGTATAGAATAAATCATCTAAATTACTACTAGAGCTAAAAGTTGGAACTAAAATCAGAGTCTAAGATGTTTCTGGATTTAACCAATAACCCCTTATATTAGTTTCAACATAAAATCGTATCCCAAAGATTTCTAGTGACTAAAGGAAAATTCACATGAAACATCAAAAAAAACTTTCACTCTTAACCTACAACTAGAGCATAAAGCTCTTTTTGAACGAATTTAGGAATAATCGTTTAATTATTTTATAAACCCATGCTATTATTGTTGATCGAGCGAAACGGGATCTCTAAGTTGACTTGGGTCGTTCACCAATTTGTCCGTCCGTCTGTCTGTCAGAGGCATCTAGCGTCTAAACCATATAAGATACTTCAAAATATAGAATATGTAAAACTACAGCTCAAAGGCAGAAATTACATTTAAAATTATATAAATGGAAATATTAAGGGGGCATGTAAGTTGAGAGCAAAATATTTTTTATTTCGTTATCTACCTTTGTGGGGGTTTGACAAGTAGAATACGAAATCGGTTTAAAATAATCTATATTGGAAAATAACGATTTGGTAGGCCACCAAAGTCGCTATTTTTAGACCTATTTTGTCTCGGGTTCTATCTCAATAACGGCCTCAAACTGAACGCTGAAACTTGCGTATAATATCCGTTATATCCTGTACTTGAACAACAAATACAGAAATCAAACAATTATATATAGAAAAAAGTTACAAGCAAGTGACATCAAAAGGTTTTCTCTATGAGGGAAAATATAGGCGCGAGATCTTAGTTCGGCGCTTACGACTAGTTATATTAGTGTATCAAAGTTAGTATATATTCCTACAAAATTAATAAACCATTAATAACTAATTAAAAACACAGACCAATCAAAATTAAACTTTGCCCGTCCTAAAAAATAATTGAATTAATTAACTTTTGTGGGAATCATAATTATTCTAATGTTCGTTATCTGAAAAGGCTATATTATTGCAATTTTATTTCTAATTATCATAATAAAGTTGTATTTTGCAAGTTGCTTGTGGAATTGACCTTAACTTTATTTTAGAGCTAGACGTTACACGTGCCGACTAAGCCCATCAAGGATCAAGGCAATCAAGCTAAATTTGCACACAAAGCTAACAATTTTTCAGGGTTTATGGTTGAACAAGCTGCGCCGCGGTTTTACCCGCGTAAGTCTCGGATCCGAGGAAATTCCGGGATACATTTTTTGGGATAGTTTTTTTTAACCGTGTGTACTTGACATCATATTTTATTGTTATTGACATTCTTAGCTGACATTAATTAATTATATTATGATTTGATTTTTTTATATTTAAATTTTGTGCATATCTGACATAAAATATCTCAGATATGCACAAAATATGAAAAAGGCTACAGTTTGTGAGTGTGTTTGTATATTTATTGCTTCTTCACGATGAAACGGCTGGACTAATTTTGTTGAAATTCGGTATGCAGGTAGCTGACACCCTGACGCTTTTTTTATTTATTTATTTACTTTAATAAAAACGGTACATGCTTTCACCAATTACAATAATTAAAGGATTGTTATTTCATTAATTATACATACAAATTCAAATACTCAATGTTAATTATTCACAAAAAAATAAGAAATTAATATATCTTTATATTTTTATTCAACGAAATTTTAAAAAATGGGAAGATATGCGACTAGGTCCTGCGTGGACAGCATAAATTGTGTGCGATGCACACAATCTGCCTCGGTCACAATCAGAAAAGCGTTGGTGTTATACGTAAAATGCTTAGGTAAAATGATTTTTGATTGAATAAGCATTAACCTTTCAAGTTTTTCATGATTTACAAATACTCAAAAACAAACACACATTGCATGGTATTAAATGTTTTCGACTAGTAGATGCATCTGGTCCAGATATTGTTTGATTGATGTTAAAGCATACCATATCTACACAATTGGGACCACGGATAAAATAGACCACAGAATATAAGTATACCTACTCTAAGTCCAACACGACTTTTGGTAATGGATGCCACTGAGAAATATTAAATTAAAATTAAAACGGGAATTAGCGTGACTTGTGCGTTGTCGATGTCTAGATCGGCGATTGTTTTGGCTTCATTCGGAAGCCTTCTTCAGGATGAGTGCTCTCGCCGTCGCGTCCCACCGCACAACGCAGACGGTCAATTAAGTGTAAATTTCGGGAACCTTATTCCCGAAATTTCCACACTTAATTGACCGTCTCCATTTCAGCTTGGGCAAAATTGCTTTCGTTTGCCGGTCGGATTTACAGTTGTTTTTCCTCTAAAGGTCGCATTTCTCAACAAATCCTTGTAAAATTTTGTAAGCCGGCTCGATAATTATAAAGATTTTTTTTTGTGTTTCAATTTATGGAAATTTTTCAAAATGGCGGAGAAATGTGGGTTTGAAACGTAAGAAAATTTCAGCTATTTTTAAAAAGACGCGAGGTATCAGAGCCTCTAGTTTTAATTTAATAGTTTAAAATGTGCGTGAGTTTTTATCAAGAGTTGCTACTAAGTACTAAAAGATGTAGATATAGCTTTACACTACACGCGCAGTCTGCGCTGCGTGGAGATCAAGGTCGTGCGACGCACAGCCATACGTCGCGTTTCGCACGCCCTATCAGCCATGTGATTAGTTATAATGTATGGTCTAGATATAAACAGTTTAGGTACCAAACCTATCTATATAAGCCGTTCTTCGGACTTCAACTTATGTATTAGATTTTTTTTTTATGTTCTTATTACACTTTAAAAATGATATTAGACTAAATTAAACTGAAAACTAAATTAAATCTAACCAAAAAGACCAAAAATAATTATAACTAGAACAAATATGTACAAAACCTAATCTAATACACAGCTGGCTATTTATCCAGTGTCAAGTAATTAAATAAATAAAAAATCATAAATAAAAAATATGAAATATATATACTGTGAATGTGCACAAGATTGCGTAGCCAAAATTTAAAGAAAAAAACACTTGAAGATTCAGAATTGAAAATAAAATAGAAAAGCAACAACGCCATTTTTTTACTTTCGCGGCAAAACTCTCATTAGTGATATTAGAAACAACACAAATATCGCATTCAAAAAAAATATAAGCGACGTCACGGGACGCCACATTAGTAACACGATGTATGACTTCTTAAAGTCAAGTCATAATTGTTAAAGAATATTTTTTGAAGCCAAGTCAAAACTTATTCCAAAGAGTCAATTAAAACGCTTCTGAAACACGTGACCTTCCGCCGCATTTGTGCGATGCGTGGGGATCAAGGCCAGACAACGCATAGTGCCAGTGTAGTGCAGACTATACAAGTGCCTAGAATACTGTGTAGGGATGTGACATTTAGATTTTTTTTTGTTTTTTTCCTACTTACTACAGTATGGGAGTAATGATGTTAAGGGAAGTAAACTCACTAGGCTTAGAGTGTGATAATTAAGCTCTCAAAAATGCCGCCGGAACTTTATTTAGAGTTATTACACGATCTTTTTAACTACATTACTTTTTCTAAACAATTCTGATTATGTCACTGCACGTTTACTATTTTCTATATTAAAATAATGACATCTAGATTACAAGAGAGAGAAAGAGATCAATATTAAGAATACAATCTCCCTCCGAAAGGAAATTTGAAACGTTTTTCAGTACTTCCAACACCAATATCTCTGCTTTACCCAAGGCTCCTCATTTTCCCCCTACTTTGTAATAGAATTATATAATAAATTTTGTCAACCAATTTTCTATCATGCTAATAAGAAAGCATACTCTTTTCAATCATACTCTTTTCTGCTGATGTAGTACATTCTACCAAAGTAGTAGAATTACGAAGTATCTGAAACTGTATTGCTAGTTTTTTGTACTAATGGAGAGACCTGGTATCAGGATTTTACAGGACGCATAAAGGCATCTGACCTGACTTAACAACTGGTGTCTTACGACTAACAACCGGGACCGAGGCCTTAACGTGCCCTCCGAAGCATGGTAACACTCAGTCGAAACTTTATTGATATTTAGTGAGATCTATGGCGGTTGAAGTCATTTTTTAACAGGTATTTTTACATCACTATGCTAGAGCGTTTCGCACGCCAATCGGCCATGTGACTATATTCGTATTATGGTAGGAAGCACGCAGTCTATTGTCAAAGAATACTAACCATTAATACGTCATGAAGTTTACTATCTATATTCATGCAGAATCGAAATTGAAACGTTTGTGTTAAGTTATGTGGTTGGTTGTAGCACTATTTATTTTATTTCAAACTGTCCGTTGGCTTAGTTAGGTGGTGTTCGTCTTCTAAACAGGGGTATGGAGTTCGATTCCCGGCTAGAACACAAATTTTCTACCCAAGGAAAATTTGTGTTTCTGATTCTGGTTGTGATTGTTGGTGTGATCGAACTTAGTGTGGGGAACGCTTTCACACTCACAGAGTGTGAAAGCGTTTATATTATGTTAATTTTCGTGTTCGTATTTTTTGTGGAATGGGAATATTTGTTACTTGTTATTTCTACTCATAAGTACGAAACCATTTGTAATTGTTGAGTATTCATTTATTAGTGTAATGTAGTGTTTTGTAAGTGCTGAACATACAGAACGCATGAACATGTCTTCACCTTTTTTTTTCTTCGTTTTTGGCTTCGCTATCTTGTGCATTTAGCCAGTGTCAAGTTATAATATATTTCATATTAAATGCCTAATCATAAATCACAGTTAAAGTCAAGTAAAAGAGTCAAGGTTCAGTCATATTCAAGTCATGCCCTAGTGAAGAGGTAGAATCTTTAATAGAACTTGTATTCGAGTTTTGGAGCGAAGGCGAAAATCACGTTTTTCAACTTGGTAACATTTGCCTACACTTATGCACATTTACTAAGTATTAACGGTTAAAATCCACCAATAAAATACATTAACACTCGAAGAATCACAGGTTTTGGAAAATTATACAAAATCAACGACGCCATTTTTACACTTTCGCGGCAAAAATCATGTCTTTGCCTTAATAGAGACATTAAAAAAAAGTCTAATGAAAACATTCTTAGATATTTTGAATCTAACAGAATAACTTCAATTTAAGTTACTTATTATCCTAATCCTTAGGCTAGGGCACGGAAGCTCAACTCCGTCGAAAGATTTGATACCGCGACCAAGAAGCGGGCTTACTAAGACAGACCTATCGTGGCTTCAGATGTTATCTAACACACTTATTTGTATGTAGATTGGCAATCCGGTACATACAGTTATCACACAAAAATCACACCTATTAATTTCAAATTTGATTCCGTAATGTATGTCGAGTACCGGTTTAATACTAAAACGTATAAAACCATTTCACATAACACATCAGTTTTATACATAAAATAGTATATATATAATGAGTCTGAATTATATTAACAATGTGTATAGTTAGGTGCCTGAATTTAGCAAGTAATAAATACAATAAATACATAAATTCAATTTGAAACGCATATAACTTGAAAATGTAGTGTTTGCATCAACGATAAATAAAAGATTTTTATACGTAGGTATTTATAAGTGTATATAAACTATTATTTTTTGGAGCCAGTAGCGAGTTTTGGATACGCTTGTTAGACGTACGACATAAAACCATTAACGCTATCACACTCACAGCTCCACACCGTTCGAAGACAGGTGTCGTGGGTGCCGCATCACACTCACATACACAATTACACGCAAAACCAGAAACACAAAGTTCTCTTGGGAAGAAAACCTCCACCGAGAATCGAACCCGTTACCCGCTGTTTAGAAAGCGAACATGCACCCAACGGGCATTTATTATGTTGTGTCAAATGTAATCAGAGGGCCTAAAAAACAATCCAAACAGAAGACTATCCTTGCCACCACCGTTTAGTGACTTTTTTTACCTGACTGCCACTGTGATTCGGAGGGCGCGGTAAATTGTCGGTCCGGGTTGTTAGTCGTAAGACAACAGTCGTAAAGCCATGTCAGATGCCTTCGGCGGCCTGAAAAATCCCGACACTAGGACTGGCCACTAGTCTATACGACAAGCAAGCTACCACAAGCACAAGCACAAGCAAGTAGTGAGTAGAGTTCAAAAACTCGTGATAAAGATTGTGACGTCATGAGCATGTCACCAATATACCAAATCAGGTTATTCTTGAAGTGTCACATTTATTGATAAATAATTTACTAATATCGCAGAGTAATAAATTGAATAATATGAACGCAGAGCGACATTTCTCTTTGACTGGATTTATTGCTACGATGTAGAGCTAACATTGATAGGCATTTTGTGCAAAAACGTATGCGTAGGCGCTACATGTGCTACGCCCGCGCACCATGTCAACATTAGTTAAGGGGTGATACCAAAATGTCTCCTAAAACACATGTTTTTGTAACCGTTTTACTCAATATCCATAAAAAAAACCAGATAAATAAAAATATTCGTCGGAATCTGTGTGATGTAATAAATGATGGTTTCTGCTTAAAATGATCATAACGTTCCTAAATATAGGGGAAGAAAATATCAAATCTCATGCAAATAACATCAATTTGTATTTGTTTAATCATCTTGTTCCGCCATTTTTAACCGACTTCAAAAAAGGAGGTTCTCAATTCGACTGCATGTTTTTTTTTGTATGTATGTTACGCGATATCTCCGCAAATCATGAATCGATATTGATGATAATTTTTTTGTTTGGTAGGGTATACTTCAGAGATGGTCCCATATAAATTTTATCGAAATCGGTTTTATCAAAACGCAAAACGTAACGGTTGAAAATGACAGATTGCCACGCGTGACCTTGCGTAACCGCCACGATGTAATTTACGCAATATACACCTTTATGTGCAAAAGTGTAAGGGAGATAATTGCCTATCGTTAAAAGGTGCTCGCATTGACGTATCTGCCTCTTAACAACCACAATGCGCGATTGTACGTACCTATAAATAGATGGAGGGGTAATCACACACTCATCGAACCGCATATACCTATAGTGTTTTTATGTTACCACACCCACAGGGAGTTAGTGGATCTACTATTAATAAAGATGTCTGTCTGTATGTTCTAAAATTCCAAACAATCCAACTTTAACACCTTAGTAAATAAGAAAAAGATATTGGTTCATAGTTCCTTACGGGTTGTATATAATTATACTCCAATCACTTGGCGATATGAACGCTAAGTCAAAAAAAAACGGTCACGACTCTTTGCTACATTGTGTTGTTTTTATATGCAGAAAGAATTCGGCATGCATGTGCAAGTCTGGTCCAGTCGTTGATCGTTTAGCTTACGCGCTGCGGAGTGCTGGTTCGAACCCAGATTCTCTTAAAGCATTTTGGTAGATTTGGGTTTTTTAGAAATTCCAATGTTTGAAAGAAAGAGAGAAAGCCGGAAAGGAACTAGGTAAATTCCAATCGGTGGTGCCTCACGACATATTATCAAAGACCAGAAGTCCCTTTAACATTTTATAAATAAATTTATTAAATAATTATTTATTTAAATAATTGTGTTCTTTTAACTAATATTCGAGAAAAGCGGTCGCTCGTATTTTTATCTTTTCCTTTTGTTTGTTCAAATAAAAAAGATAACAACATGAATTTGAAGTACTATGTTTATTTGGATGTGAACATGATATGAAGTTATAATGATATATCCATCAGACAGACAAACGTACAAAGTAGAAACAAGTCAATATATGAAACGGACATTTACACTCGTTCAAAATATATCATGCAGAATAAAGTGAACAAACAAACGCATTCGTACTCACAGACCACCAATGCAAAATAGGTAAATTATACTTATTACGTTTTCGTTTAGTGGGATTTCCGACTAAGTATTACAATGCTTCGTAGGTCACGTTAAGCCGTCGGTCCCGGTTGTTGTCGGATGCCTTCATGCGGTTTGAATCCTGACAATGACTGCCCACTAGTCCATGCGAGTATGTAAACGTTACTATGAATATATTTCAGATTTAAAAAATTCTAGTAATTTGAACCCACAAACCAGAAGTCAAATAACTTTGAATTCACAACCGGAAGTCAAATAACTTTGAATCTACAAGTGGAACTCAAATAAGTATACTAATAATTCATTTACAGCAAGTAACACATACATTGAGGTTATCATTTATATTGAATTGATTGATTGAATTGATCGAGCGAAGCAGTCTCCGAGTTTGAGTGGTTAAGAACAGGCTGCTTTTCAGTTACACAGGCGATTATAGACCGTATGTTGTTACATATAGGGACGGGTTTAGCGGAGTAAAAATATGGGGGTTACTCAAGGTTGTGCTTGTGACACAGATTTTTAAGGTTTTCTCAGAAACAAAAAAATATACGAATATTATGCTGCAGATAAAAAAACTATGTTTTAAACCGTTATTATTTACGGCATACAAACGGTTTAAACCAAATCAACGTAGAATCCAAAATAACCTCAAAAGGCATAATTTTAGATAAAAAAATCTATCGGGGGAAACACATTCAACCGTGAAACTAAATCATATAATGGTGGCTTAATGGAGGATAGAAACAGTCTGAAAAATCATATATAATAAAGTTAGACATTGATAGGTATTAAAATTGATTAACTCCGGAGTTAATTGCAAAATATAATAATTTTAGGGGAGCCTTCTCTTAAAAAACAAACAAAGCAGTTGGGTTACCCTACTCGCTAGCTGCGAACATTTAGTTCGGGTTAGTTTTTTTGCACAATCTGGCGCTTAGTTAGAACCCGTCTAGCCGGATTCAATTCAAAATTTATCAGTTTCAAATTACAATCGTTAAAAATCACACCAAGAGCAAAACTCACCCATCGTGTTCCTGGATTCACTTGACGCCAATCTAAATACTACTGGTACATAGTGGTCTTTGAGTGATTATGAAGTGGTTACGGAATTATTATAGATTCGGTCTCATCGGAAATCCCAAAGCGCAAGTGGCATAAAAAATAAAGATCGCAAAACATGAGGTCGACGTTCCGAAAACAGTACGAACGTTACCATCAAAGGTGTAATCAGACTCGCGTTAGTTAGTGCGTGAAGAAAACAGTCATTTTGACTTATAAACGGATCCATAAAAAAATATGTGCCACTATAGCCTACTCAAATAATATAACCGTTTAGTTTAAACAACGATCGAATTAGTTCGGTTGGTAACAACATTGTGTGCGATTTCCGGGATTTGCAATCAACGCTACAGCGCGGCAACCGCGCGATAACAAATGATAACACTAACACACGCAGAGCGGTTTAGGTACCCTAAAAATTCGCTAATAATACTAGTCTGGCCGAAACGTCTGGCCACAAGACGGCAGGTTTCTGCATACAATTATGTAACAAACGTCAGTGTGTGCGTCTAGCAAGAAAAATACAAGCTCGTGACTCACGCACACATGCAATCTAGCCATAATGGTGTTGTTATAGAGATGCGAATAGGCGGTCGTGGAAATAACCGTCTAGGTTTTTTTATTACTTTATGTATAGATAGGCTAGTCCCCATGTTGACTATTGAACTCGTTCGAATTAGAAGGGGAAGCACAACGGTACGGGAGTTTTATAGATATGCTCGGCAATTTGCGCTTTTTGTTTTATTGCAATTATGCGATGTATGCATTTTTACAATGAAGATATTCGAGAATAAATGACACGTCTAGGGGTTAATTAAGTAGGCAAATGTTCGTTGCAATATTTATGAGACATTGGTAAGTGCCGATTAGAATAATTTTCTACGCACTAATGTATTGTAACGACTTCTTCTATGGTCTATGAAAAGGTGTAGAGCGATCTTTTTGTTTTATTTAGCTTTGACCAAGTGTGAATTGAGGATCAATAGTTACATAGGCAGAAACGTGATAGTTCGATGCAGCCTGCACAATGCCATTGGTTGGACAGATACCATTGTAACAAATGTGCGCATGTTTTGTTACATTTACGGATAACATTTGTTACATTTTTGGTAACACTTAAACGAGGTCCCTAAATCGTGGCAATCGGTATTTGAGATTAAGGAAGAGTACTTAATAAATTTTACGACTCTGTTGTCAGTGAGCAAGTCTGAATGCCTTTGTGAGTGTATTGTGATGTAGTTGTTTCCGGTGCACACTATATAAAATTTCGACTTGAGCATGGTTTTTTATATTTTTATTTTTAAAGTTTATTTATGTTACAGCCAATGAAGTTCTACTTTCTACCTCCCAGCTTGACAACTTTTGATAATACATTTTAGCGCACGCTTAGCTCTAGCCCTATAAGTCTCTATGCTTTGCCTTTGAAGGCTCAATAAGAACTAAGTACTTAAACATAACTTGATAGAAAGGGTAAGGCGATAGATATAGATAATTATAAAAAAAGATACGTTGAGCCTGACTATCCACTCGCGGACGAAGTTGCAAGTAGTAGCTACTTTATTAATAATGAATAAACAAAATAACGCAGAAACGAAATAACGCAATACCTACCGTACAATACAATACAATACTTCTTTATTGAACACCAATAAGATAGTAAAGTAACATGATATTAACATAAAACCTAAATATAATAATTGTTGTACAATGGGCGGCCTTATCACATAAAGCAATCTCTTATAGGCACCTTTGGATGGACAGGATAGTAATAATAGACATTTTTTGCGGTCGGTGGTGTTCTCTAATGAATTCGCTACACATGCATTATAAACAATTTAAACATTACTTACATACAAATAAAAATAATACATAAGTAGTAGAAACATACGTACACGATATAACTATATAAATTATGAAATATTATGACACAATTTACCTATATTTATATTGGCCTAAAATGTGTTAGTTCGGCATTTAAAGAAATCCTAGTGGGAATTCCCGTTTGACGCAACTAGTTTCAAGTTAAGCCAAATTTAGGTATCTATTTTATTAATCATTTTATATTTTGTTGGATTGTAAAACATTTTTTTTTACATAAGATTTCTAATAAAAACACTGATAGGAAATGTGGATAAATGAATTAATTGGCGCAGTCTCTTGGTGAACTTTCAGTTCGTTAGAACTGAAAGTTCACTGCGTGATAATGCGTGATAATGAATAGGGAATATATATTTAATAAACACACATATAGACACGTCTAACTTATAACACATGTTTGCGTCGTGGATTTACGTAAAAATATGTAGGTTACAAAAAGTTAGGGTCGGTCTTTAACGTGAAAAGATGTAGGTTACATAGTAGGGAATATGCCTTTTTTATGCTTTTAATCAATTGCTTAGTTTTTGAACACATTGCCGAAAATAAAAATCCATTAATAAAAAAATACATTTCATATTAAAATAAATATTTATATAAAGGAAAATTAATCAATCTGACTTCACACATCAGTTAAGTTAATAGCGTGTGTTATTTAAATTATTTGTAATTCCTGTTTAAAAATAATTTAACAATAATAAATCCACAGGAATATTCCCACGTGAATTAATACAAACATTACTTATCGCACCGAATTGTCAAACTTACCAAACAAAAAAAAACAGAAAAATCTTTATAAACATAATATTTATATTTTTCTTCTGTACGTGTGTATGTGACTTAATTAGGTACTCCTCAACGACTGAACTAGTTTTGATGAAATTTTTGTGTGTTCAAGTTGATTTAAGAATCACAATATGATCCGATAAATAAAGTTTTTTATTTAGCGGGTGAAGCCGCGGGGAACAACTAGTAATAAATATAACGATATATTAAAAAAACTTCTTTTTTTTATTCAAGGTGGTCAAAAGGCAAAATTTTGGCACCATCTCACCTGGTGGTAAGCGACGATGGAGGAAGCTTGCCTAAAAGATACCTATTCACTCGCGTCTTGGAGACTCCCATATTGTACTCATCAGGAAACACCGACTCAGGCAAAATACATTAAAATATCTATATTTAATTTTGATGTGAATGTTTCCGGCACCCACGATACAAGTCTTTGAACTTAGTGTGGGGCTGTGAGTGTGAACGTGTTTGTTTATTTAAATCTCGTGCATACTTTAGTCACATTTCAAGCACACTCGCGGTTTGATTATATTTTTATATAAACAGAAGCTACTTTCAGTCCCAGTGTATTTTTAACAAGCGCGAGTGAAGGACGCATGCGTCACTTCACCACGCTACGAACGCTACGAAGGGACAAAGCCCTTTAAGAGACATCAACGCGTGCTCTTAATAACATACAATGTTAACGTTACCACTAAAGTTGTCTAGAATGACATACATAATATCATACGTACATATAGATATGTTTTAATATACATATATTTGCCTTAAAGTGCAAAAATGGGGATAATTGTGATTCTGGTGTTATAATGGTGGATTATTAACTACTAGCCGTGCCCCGCGGCTTCGCCCGCGTTAATTAAGTTGAAAAGTAGCCTATCTGTTATTTTGGCACCTTAACTATCCACATTAAAATTTTCATCAAAATCGGGTTATTCGTTACGGAGATACGTGGTAACAAACATTCACACACACAAACTTTCGCATTTATAATATTAAGTAGTTAACAATTTTTGTGGTAAATAATTTTTGGATATTAATTAACAGAGTTCATTATAAATTTTAATATTTTATAATATAAAAAGATAAGTATCGGCATAACCGGCATATCGGCATATCGGCATAACACTGCATTTGGATTTTTAGTATCGCAGAGCAACGTTACCAATTAAATGATCCTTATTAAGTATATATATACCTATTGCGGAAAATATTTTATCATTTATTTGCGGTTATAGAATTCCCATGGTTTTGCAGAATTATATTATAACTTTATATTTGATTTATTTACTAAGTTCCAGGTGTTATTGTCATTTATATATCACATTTTTAAACGTATCATATTGTCTATTGAGACGCTATCAATTTTTTTTCGTTTTCCTAATATTTTTTTTATATTCAACGGTAGAGTGGAAGTTGTCGCGTCTTTGTTTGACAACCAAGTTGGCGCAGTGGGCGAGTATTTTCTCTAAGTGCCGCACGGCCTGGGTTCAATTACCGGCAGGAGCACAATATTCCTCTAATGGTAATTTGTGCTTCTGTTTCCGGATGTGATTGTGTGTGTGTGTGTGATATAAATGTTTCCGGCACGGTACAAGCCTCCTCCCAGATGATGGGCTTCTCACATGCCCGAAACTTGTCGGAAAATCCGACAAAAACCGCCGCGAGTCCCATTCTGTTAGAAAACCCCAGTCTGTTAGTTTGTCAAATACGATACAAGTTTTTTGAACTTAGTGGGCTGTGAGTGTGAATGCGTTTGTTTAGTTTGGTAGTGCGGAACCTTCTGAGCGCTTCGACTCCTATTTGACTGGTTTTATTCCAACCTTGTACAATCTATCTTTTGAGATCACCGGATTATATATTTATACAAAATTCGTCGTATTCTTGGTTAAATTATACCTTATGTGGTCTACTGGAATGTTTATTATATCTTTGTTAGAAATCTATGCAAATTACAAAATTGTAACTTTTTCATGTTGGTTCTATCAATAATTACCTAGTATGTATGACGGAGACAGAATAATACCCGTATAAAATAAAGAAAAGTTTAAAAAAATTATAATTTTAAGCCACCTTTTTTTATTCCTTTAGTTCATTTTCGTTTTACTTTTTTTTTATTTTTTTTTATTTGAGACTAAGCTAGCGTTTGACCACAATCTACTAATGAAAGGTGTTTGATAGTAGCCGTGCCCCGCGGATTCGCACGCGTTAATTGAGTAAAAAGTAACCTATGTGTTATTCCGGAATCTAAACTATCTACATTCTAAAATTCATCAAAATCGGTTTATTCGTTCCGGAGATACGTGGTAAATAACATTTACACAAACTTACTAATTTATAATATTAGTAGGATGAATGAGCAAACTAAACACAGTGGGTATACCTGTTGCGCCTGGGTTGCCATTCTTTCAATGATATTTTAAAAGTTAAAATGTTAACAATAGTTAAGGGTAGTTTAGTTTTGTGCACAATACAACATTTTTGCTGTCGCAGTCGATTACTACGTTGTGTTATCTACGTATTTTCGGAGAAAAATAGTGCGGTTTCGTAAGTCGCGACGCGCGGCAAGACATTTAATTTTTGAGGTATAATCCATATAACATAAAAACGCATTACATATTTTAAAAATAAAAAAACAAAACGTAGTTATGTCTTAGGAGGCTTGAGCAACATATAAGATATGCTTTCAGCAGAAAATGAGCATTCAGCTGTAAAAATATCTCATGGAAACATAGTAAAAAATCTTTTATCAACGGTGATTAACTTTAAGTTTTTCCTATGTTTATTTTAATAAAGAAAACTTTATAGGGAACTTAAGCTTGACCAATCCACCTTCTGCGTATGATTATAACTGTATAGTTTCATAATTCTTGTGTTATGACGCAAATACGTTTCCGTCTATCAGTTTAAAACCAGTCTAGGCCTTGGACAACAAATGTCTGAGTTACGAAGAGACAAGGTAGGGGTCAAACTTCTAAAAATAGATACACATTTAACTTGCATTAAAATGATCACATTAATATAGCCTTTTTATTATATAAAGGCTTTATTTTAATTTATTAGTTGAAGCGTTTATTTTGTACGTACGTATATATTCTTTGAAAAAAAAATATCACGATATAACACATATATAATTGTATGAATCTGAAAGTTTGTTTGTAAATGTGTCAGTGTGTAAGTATGTTTGTTTCTCTTCACGCTGTAACAGCTAAAATAATTTGGTCGAAATTTAAAAGTTTAATGGACCCAGGATTAACACAGGCTACTTTTTAACTTGATTCAACATTTGATCATTATCTCACGTGATGGTAAGTGACTATGCGATCGACGACGGAGAAAGTTACCAGCTCACTAAAAGACTCCCAGATTGTACTTATCGGAAAACAGACTCGGGTAAGAAATTACATTCCTTAGTGGTGTGCATAATAATTGTGCAAACAAATCACTTTGTGCCTATTTGTGAAATTACATATCACATATATATATATATATATACGCTATAATAATAGGAGATAAGCAGAACATGTCATTACTGCAATGACTATTTAAGATAATCAAAGCATTACTTTCATAAGATTTAAAATCGAAGGACAAATCAAATAGGTGCAGTGTCATCGAGGCTTTTATTTTTACTAGCATTTATTTAGCTTCCAATGTATGTATATTAGTTTAATTGTGGTCACAGACACGAAATTTTGTGTACGTATTTAATTATGATAGCTCGTTTTAAGTTTTACTATGACATGGTTGCTGCACACAGGGTTGGATCATGACTAGGGAACTGTTTAATAGTTAGCAGCACAGACACGAAATATTGTATGCGCATTCTATTATGATGACCCATGCATGTCATCATGACATGGCTATAGCACTATAGTTTGGCTCCTAACGAGGCAAGTCCGCGACTACTATTAATTTATTATGTATATTTATATAGTTACTATTAATTTATTTAAAACTTAGAAGAAAATAGGATGGAACACATTATTGGAACCAGGCTGGTTCTTAACCGTTTTTATTTTGCCATCCCTGTAGCATCTTGTCTAGACGTTCTGACATTTGGACTAATATACCCCGGAGTCATAATTTCAAATGGAAGATTAATAATAGATCATTAATAAGTAATAAAAAAAAAACAAAAAAAACGCATTCACACTCACAGCCCCACACTAAGTTCAAATACTTGTATCGTGGGCGCCGACAACATTTACATCACGCACACAAATACATCCAAAACCAGAAGCACAAAAATATCCCTTGGGAAGGCATTTGTGCTCCTGCCGGGAATCGAACTCACGACCCACGGTGCAGAGGGCGGAGACTGGTCCACTGCGCCAAGTGGGTCGTCAGAATATCTTGATTATTTAGGCATGTTTCGCTTCGTAGTCATCAAAATATATTAATATTTCGATGTCCGTAATTGACTGAGTGGTAAAAACTATAATCCCTGCATCTTAAAGAAGAATATAACTGTTAATTCATTCTTAAAAAACTAGAAATAAATAACGATCTAAGACTTCGATTCAAGGACACATCCCAGACTTATTCAAAGTTGAAATACAAGTATTCAAATGTATCTTAGTTTAAGATTGTAATCTTTATGTTCTTTTTAAATTCATAAAATTTAATCCTAGATTTATTTTATAGAAAAACTACTGTTTCTTCAGAAGTATTATATACTTATAGCAAATATAATGAGCATAGAGCACAGTATTTTGCTTCACTCACGTTATAACTAATGAAAAATAATTGAAACGCAAGCAAAGCTTAAAAAACCGACTTCAATATTTTTATATGCTTCGGTTTTGGCTTGACCTTGGCTTGATAATTTTTTTATGGGACCACCTCTGAGTATACTCTACCAAACAAAAAAAAACATCAGAATCGATTCATAATTGGCAGAGATATCGCGTAACATACATAAAAAAAACATACAGTCGAATTGAGAACCTCCTTTTTTGAAGTCGGTTAAAAAGAAATAAAGTAAAGCCTCCATGGACTCTATATATAATAGATACCTTGTGTTAAACATACACATATAGAAAGAAACAGACATGTGGTGGTGTATTGACATAAATAACATACATTTATATACATAAAATATTTACAGTTTTTTTTTTGTTTTGTCACATTTTCCCTGGTTAAGGCGATTTATCTAATCAGTATTGCGGTTCAGAATGACAATGCCGCTAAAATTTTGATATTGCTCGCGCTAGCCTCATCGAGTACTTGAGTTACCTATAAGCGTTGTAGAAGGCTTGTTTGGTGTTTATTAAAGTGTAATTTTTATTTTAAACAATAAAGCCAATCAGACCGTGTCCTAGAGTACAGATACAAATTTTCATTTAGTTTAAACATATGTGCTAAAATATTTTTGTAAATATTTAGGATTTAAGATTTCACTCACGGTTGGTTCACACGCTGAGACTGTCTATGAGCGTATTTGACTGATGAAGGAGCACTGACTGTTTCGAAACTAGTCTCGCAACTAAGCGAGAAACTAACCGTGAGAAAAATTGTACATCCCTTAATATGTGTAATACTGACACTCTTTCAATCAAACAATTTTGTAAATGTTATTCATGTACACTGTAATGATATTTTCTTTTGCGCTCCAAAAGCACTTTATCTATATATCTAATACCTTTAAACAAGCAATTCTTGTATATATATATAATCTGAATCTCGGAAACCCCAACTCCAACGATTTTCATGAAATTTGGTATGCAGGGAGTTTCGGGGGCGATAAATCGATCTAACTAGGTTTCATTTTTAGAAAACGTCGTTTTTTCCGAGCAAGGCTCGGTCATCCAGGTAGTGTATTTATATATATAAATAAATCAAATACTTTTAATTGTATATCGTTTTTGTATTCATCAGAATAACATGCAAGTGTAGTTATGTACGGTTTGCATATAATTAGCTTATTAAAATAGCAGATACTCATATACGACTACGTAATTATAGTCGATACCTATTGTCATTGACATTGACAGTAAGTAGGTATATTCATCATACACGTACATAGAGATTTAAATGCAAATATACAGGTTTATAAAATTGTTAAATGTCCAATAAAATATTCGTATATTAGTTACTAATAACAATTTTTTTACACACAATATTTTACTGTATTCGAAACATCATACCACTCAGATAATGTTAATATAATAATTTACAAAAAATATGCACCGGATTGATAACCGCCACTATCAAAATTTGTATTTTGTGCCAATATTTGATTTCCTGCAGCCATAACTGCAAGCTGTGTGTGCCTTAATAAAAATGATTATATTTAAATACCTACATACATAAACATTCAGTGGTGAATTCAGGATTTCGTTTGGGCGGGGCTTTACCCATCTGAGGGTAGATTTTGCGCTGCCGCTGCAACTATAGTTATCACGATACAACAATCACCCCCCAAAATAATCTGAGTTACGGAAGAACTCAGATTATTTTGGGGGGGCTTGAGCCCCTTAGACCTTTACCTCTAAATCCGCCACTGTATACATTTAAAATGATTTAATTTTTACTAGCTCTTATTTAGTTCAACTGTTCCGTTGTCTATCTATTGGCCGTAATTAAATCTAGCAAGCTTAATTAGACCAATTCCCCGATGTCTTCGGAGACAATACAATAATATGGTACTATGGAGCTGGTCTGATGATGGAGACGACTGAAGATAGCCATAGGAACTTCTAAACTAAACAAGATAAACCCATCGAGTTTGGGGTCGTTTTATTTGTCTTGGCAAGTTCTCTGGTTAAATAACTTTTTCGTTTTTATTTAAAACTGGTAAAAGCTTGAATTTTAAAAACTTTTACAAGTATTAGTTGTTTAAAAATGTCCGAACTTTTCTGAATTTAATTACGACATGGGAAACTCCGTGAATAAGATTTTCACCAAAATCATAAGATATATTTTTAAAACACTATGTAATGAATACCTACTGAAATTTCTAAGTAGGTATAATAATATATATTCGTAGCACATCTACCGATGATCACGTAGAAGCTAAGTGTAGCACATATAGCTTTAAACGCGTATATTAAAAACTAGTTAAAACAGATCAAGAAAATATTACTCGAAAATTAAGTAATGCGAAAACAGTTGAAAATTTACTATTTAAAATAAATATTAATATGTTCATAATGTTAGATGTAAATTATACGACTGTATGAAATAATTTAAACGCATGCAAATCTTAAAAAACCCGACTTCACCGCTTTATCTTCGGAACCTTGATCAGATTAAATGAATCAAATATGTATTATTGAGGTTAACTCAAAAACTATTACTTAAATGGGACCACACGAAAAGCACCCGCTTTCAGAAAATAAAATATGCATCAAAATCGGATCACCTAGAAAGAAGTTATAAGGTACAAAAAATATGCATCAAAATCGGTTCACCTAAAAAGAAGTTATAAGGTAGAAAAAAATATGCATCAAAATCGGTTCACCTAGAAAGAAGTTATAAGGTACAAAAAATATGCATCAAAATCGGTTCACCTAAAAAGAAGTTATAAGGTAGAAAAAAATATGCATCAAAATCGGTTCACCTAGAAAGAAGTTATAAGGTACACACAAAAAAAAAATTAAAATCATTCAAATTGAATACCTCCTAAGTCGGTAAAAAAACAATGCACTTACATTGACCTACCTTGGCGTATCACACAAAGAGCTGAAACCTGTGTACGGATTATTCAGGTTATCACGTTTTTATCAATGCACCAATTTGGCGTGGAATTATCTACCGTTTCATATGCGTCCAAGGGTAAAGTCTGCGCACACACGTGAGCGTTCGTTACATGTCTGCGTGTAGATCCGTGTGAGCTCTATACACCTAGGCCTATTGTCGACTGAGTGCATGTGTGCAAGTGGTATGTGTGAGTGAGGCGGCGACGGCGTTTTTCGATTGCAAATATAGTTGCTATGCCCGAAATACTTCGGAAATACACGGATGAATTTCGCGTCAATGTTAATTGCTAGGCATGCGAGGCGCCGCGGCCGCGCCGACGGCTGCGACCACACGGCCGAGCCGTTTGCATCGCCCGCGCATTCTCATAGATAATTCTATAGTTATTCATATCTGTTTTTGTACAAGTTTTTATTTGCAAAACTCGCTCATCAAGATTCAGCTCAAATACCTAGTCTTTGAAGACGGCTATCGCATTTTTTCGGCTCGATCCTGATCAGACCTGATTTGAACATTGATTTTGGGGTTCCGTACACATTGTATAAATAACCTTCCTGGTTGGTTATTCAGAGACTATAGGAGTAAAAATAATATTATAAAGATCATTTGTTTGACGGAAAGAAGTGATCTTTAATTTACCAAACAGTAGTTACGGTGGTTTATTAGATTTAGTTTTGTACATATTCATTCTAGTGGCTAGATTTGATTTAATTTATTTGAGTCATATACACAAAGACTGATATAATAAAGTTCTTTGTATTATAGGAATTATATATTGATTTACTAAACTGTTTGATTTTTTAAGGAATATTTTTCATTCATCATATGTATAGTCTTTCAGTTAACAATCAAGTAAACGTAATTGTTAAAAAAATCAGTTCGCACTTAGCGAATAAGCTTCAATTTCTTGTTACAAAAACCTAATAAAATGACCATAATAATATTAATTTGTATTATCTGAATTACAACTGGATCTGAATGAATTCTCAATAATGATATAAATATGTATATAACATTTAATTTATTTTCGATGTAGTACTTATACATCACACTGCATAATTATAGATACAGAATAATTTGTAGTTTCTGATTTCTAAGATACAAAAAAGGTTACAAACAAACTACCTAAAGGGTCACAGCTAAATCTCTACTAGGCAACATATCACTAATATATACATATGTCACTAATATAATAGTGACCATCGTTTAGTCGCAGAATATCCAATTCGCAAAATGTCAAGTGGTCGCGGAACGTCCAATTCCTGTAGTAACATGACTAATTCGTCTCTGATAGGCGAGCGTTATATGTTAGAAAGTGATTATGTGGTCGACAGTGGTAAAAACGATAGGCCTTGGTTTTGGCTTGAATGTAAGGTGTATTTAGATATATAATCCCCGGATTACTGGGTATTAAGATAAAGCGATTAACGCTGACGAAGCTGCGGTGTAATATAATTATAAATATTGAATAAAACCTAATCAAATCAGAAAACTAATTTTATTGCTACAACAAATCATGTGAGATCAATATAAATTTTAAAAATGTAGTCAAATATTAATTGAGAATAATTATTAGCCTTCAATAAAACGATTTTGTTGAATAAATAGACAATTTTACACCTTAGGTTCATTCTACTTATAGTCTAGCGCGAGCCTTAAGGAGGAGATACCAGAATATCTCCTAAACGAGTGACTTAATAATAATCTATGTTCTAGCAATCTTACTAATATTATAAATCCGAAAGTTTGTGTGTAAGTATGTTTGTTCTCTCTTCACGCTTAAACGGCCGAACGGATTTGGATGAAATTCGGGACGTAAATAGATTATTGATAATAGCGGGCGAAGCCGCGGGGCACGGCTTGTTCATAATAAATCCTGACATAAAAAAAATCGTGGGAATCTATGGGATTTAAGAAAGAATATTCATAACATTTAAAAATATTATTATGATGGGGAAAAATGTCAAATTAGTTGATTTTTTTGCTTTTGATTTGTTCTGTGTTTTTTATATCAGAACACTGTGAAAGTTCTTCCATTGTATTATTTTATTGAGATTCATTTTACGTAATTTGGAAAATTGCATGAAATCTCGAAGATTGCTACGCGTGACCTTGTGCAACAGCCATCATTTAAGATATGCAATATGCACCATTATATACAGTACAAGCTGAAAAATTGGCTATTTACAAAATAAGTTTGCATTTACATAATATAACATAACGTCATATCATGTTACTTATTACCAATTTGTCAACAATTTAAATATTATATTATTATTTTGGCTATAATTGAAGTAGACTAAGATATAACTTTGTTCTGACTATAATTTCTATCGACGGACGTTGAGGTTCATTCATGTACATGTTTGTGTAAGCACACCTTTCCTTTCCCACGATACGCTATTAGAGCACAATTAATATTATTACTAGGTCTATTTTCAGTTTAGACTTCAGTTGATTTCAGTAACCTTTTGTATTATCTTAAGCTGCTATTGTTTTATATATTGCCTCAGAATGAAAAATCATAAATATACATGTTTGCTCTAAATCCACATCAATAGAATATTTTGTCTATATTAGAATTGTATTTTTCGGTGTGTACGGTGGTGTTATTGCATTTTTCTAGAAATTATGCGTAATATAGTATGCCTATAACAAAATATCATCAGTAAAAATTTTAATATTCCTCGTGTCAATTTCATAAAAGACTGTTCTGCGTTGTAGCCATAAAAAGAAAAAAAAAATAAGGTGAAGATTGTGTAAAATAATTTTCCAGACGTCTAGTATAATAAATGTATGAGTTAAATACAAATACGGTTAGTTTCACTGATTAGTTCCATGATTTGAATGTATGTAGATTTTAATGCCAGTTGACAAAAGCATTAGCCTAAGTAATTAGTATTGCCAATGAAACGAATATAACTTTACGTCTAGCCGTCGAAAATCCTTGAATTTTTAGTTTTGCTTTGAAATGCTGTTTGAAATATATGTACGTAACAGATCATAGTTTTTGAAACATGTTATACACATAACTCATCCCGAGGAAGGACAAATTGGCAAACATCATCATCAACTTATGGTTGAAATAGTTCGCTCAAAGCGTTTCTCTTCTACGTTTATCATCCGTACTGCGAAGGAGTGGAACTCATTTCCCACGTCTATGTTCCCGTAACGGTATAATCTGGGAGTCTTCAAGTCAAAAATGAATAAGTATCTTCTAGGCAAGCATGCTACATCTTCGGCTGCATCATCGTTATCCATCAGGTGAGATAGTAGTTAAATGCTTGCTTATCAAGCATAAAAAAGACAACTCATTTTTTTATGCTAGATAGGCAAGCATTTGACCGCTATCTAACCTGATGGAATGCTTGCCTAGAAGGTACCTATTCACTCTAAAATTGAAGACACCCAGATTGTACCGTTCAGGGAACAAAGACGTAGGCAATAAGTTCCACTCCTTCGCTGTTCGGATAATGAACGTAGAAGCAAAACGCTTCGAGCGAACTGGAGGTATGTCAACCATAAGTGGATGGCGTTTGACAGTTTGTCTTGTTGTTTGATGGTAAAAAGGGCATGAAGGAATTATATCATGTAATTCCTGAGCACACTACAAAATGTAAACGATAGAATACCGAGTTATTCGACATCAAAGGAATTTGTAATTTTTAAGTGTGTCAAGCCATATAAAACATTAATTAATTATATATCGTGAGTATTATACATAATGAATCAATAGTTCTACCAATAGAAGATATTTATTATTGCGCATACTAATTATCTCTACCAGATAAATCTGGTCCCTATAGGCGAGATCAAACCACATATATTCAAATTAACATGTTTTTAATGGATATTGTAACTATTAATGATACTGTGTGAAAAATTCTCAATACGCATATATAAAAAGTGTGCCGGTTCCAATATCTTGGAACGATTCGTTTTGTTAACATTCACTCTGACTCAAGCTCAAGAAAACGTCTAGACCCAAAAGATTAAATCGAAAGTTCTAAGTCCTATCATGCAAACGTCGAGTTGTTGGACGAGGAATGCCTGCCCTGCCGTCATACAGTGTACAGAACTAGTACGAAGAGTAGAACTAAATCTTACAATCCACTCGTTTATTTGCAATTTCAATTAAAGACCGCTTCCATTTTGGAATACCTACTTAACATATAATATAAGATTTGTTTAACAATTGGAACAATGTTAATAATTTTGAGTTTTAGTTCGGAAAACACTTTGTTCTGTATCTTTAGTGTAAGACTAATTTAAGAAAACGTGTTATGAAGAAATAAACATCCATTCATTCATGTACCTACTGGTATTTTTGTCTTAGTACTTTCATAGAATCTTAACACCATCCATGATTGGACTATCGGAATTTACTTCTTCCAATTGTTCCATAATTATTTATCTTATACAATACTAGCCTTGTTTGTTCCATTTAATGTATAATATGTTAAAAAGTAACGAGTCATGGTTAAAACATTGTATAGAAATCGCACGAATGTTAATTTTTCAAAAAAATGTTTTAGTAAACTAACACTGGTTGTGAAAACTCTCAATGTCAAATATTATCTATGCAAACTTAAAATGTTGCACATTTGCATGACAAATGTTTTTTTGGCCAGGAAGGTGAAATTTTTAAAAACTTATTTGATAATAATATGAGTTTGCTAAAGTTACTGGAATGAGGTAGAAGGAAACTGTATGTAGAGATCTACGTTTAAGGATCGAGACACCCCATGTTGAAATATTTCTTTGTTTTTTTGAAGTGATACTTCTTGTCGGAGAGCTTTGAAATTCTGTTCCGCAACCTCTTTGTGTGACGAAAAGTGGTGGGAATAAACACTGTGATGAATAATTAAAATGTTCACCTGTAGTACAAAAGTTACACTTTTATCATTTGTATTTAAGACATATCTTGTTTTTTTGGTTAAACTTCTAAGAATTGCTAAATAGTTTTCATATGTTGCTTGATCAGCAAAACATGATCTAAGACATGTAAGACTCTACATGACTCTACTTAGTAGAGTATTATAGAGGATCTTGTTTTGCCAAAATTCAGACACGTACAGTCTGCTACATTGAACTTAGTGTCTAGGAAACTAGGTGCCTTAATTTTCTTATTTATTTTTCTACCTTTATATCAAGCCGTAATAAATATATACAAAACGCTTAACAATACGGATTTTTAGTAAACCATTTAGACAGGAGGTAATTTCAATTAATTTGTTTGTAAATAATGTGCTAATTAATACTTATAATACACATTAATAAAATTTGTTTATCCGTTTGCAGAGATTTTTAGACAATCCTTTAGATAGGAGCTATTTTACATTTTTTTCTTTAAATTATTGTAAATTGTTGACAAATAAGTCATGACAAGCTGACAACTTTACTGACAGCTTTACTTGTCAAATTGCACAATTTTATTGCAGAAAAAGATAAAAGTTTAAAAACTAAAACCCGACTACTAACTCTATATGGCTACCTACAATTTAAAACCAAATCAAGTGTTCGTATAGATTAGTGAGCAGTCCTAGTGTCTGGATTTTTCAGGCCACCCCAAGCCTGCGACATGGCTTAGCGACTGTTGTCTTATGACTAACAACCGAGACCGACAACTTAACGTATCCTCCGAAGCACGGTGACACTCTGTTGAAAATATCACTAAGCGTTCACCCATCGAAGCACTGGTCTGACTGAACAAGTGAACACCATTAGTACCACATGTGTTATGTATTTTTTAATTCGTATCTTGGAACTCTTTCCTTTGATACCCATGACGATAGCATTTGATTTTCTATTATTTAGCTCTGCACCTAACCTAAACTCTAAACCCAAAACCTAGCCTTTGACACCCGAAGAGTTGAAACAAATTCAACGGCACACGTTACAATAGGTTTACTAGATTAGACGTTGTGAACAAACGAACGTTTACTTTTTTGCTTTCCCGTAGGATAAAAATGTATATTGAACATGCATTTAGCTGGCGTCAAATAGGCGTCAAACATCAAGAAATAATGTCAAGCCAGTTGTATAGCTCTACTAACTAAATTGCCGACAGTTACGCATTGGTAACTTTTTCCTGAACTTTACGAACGCCTATTACGTGTTAACTGGTTTGCATACCCATAAATGAATATATTTTGATCAATAACAGATAACCATAACCATATGTAAATGCGATCGTTTCTTTAAATAGCTTGTATTTTCTCTATTGACCAAGGAACCCCCATAGCGTGATCGCATGCGGTTGATGCAATGGAAAAGAAATAGTTTTTTGCTTGTTCCACCTGAATTAGCAACACAAAGTTTTATCAACGACCAGTATTAGGAATACGCAAGCTACAGAAGGCGTTATTAATAGGGTGACATAGTTTAATGGCTCGATCTTCAATTTTAAACTGTTATAATATTATACTGTGAAATATGCTTACATAAAGGTTTTCTTGATATTATGTTGCGTAAAACGGCTACCAGAGGAACTCAGTCAATGCAACTACAGTTAGTTGTTCTTCTCTATTTCTAGTAAAGGCACCTAGCTCAGATTTGTAAGAATATGGAGAATGATTTATATATGCTTATAATAATATAAGCCAAATATTGTATAGAGGAAGGACAGCTAGTATTAAAGCACCATGAACAGAGCTGAAGCATTAAATTGTTATAAATTAACGTATACATTTGAAAGAACAACAAAATGTTTAAAAATTGTTTCACGACTTTTTCTTACAAAAGCATATTTATTTTTAAAGTATAGTCCTCCTGTCATACTGCAATCATAAACAATTAATTAATTATTTTATCTCGACCTACATTTAAATTTGTTTTATTCTATGTCTCAAATCGTATTTATTATAAAAACCATAGCATAAAATCATAAAAATAATTAAAGGCACGAAGAAAATAGACAAATCCCACTCTCTGCCCTGTATTAAACAGTCACCATGTATTAAGTAGAATTTATTGTTAGAATGATGAACAGATAAGCACAACATTTGAAATATTATATCTAGATATATCAAAATCAAAATCATAATCAAAATCGTTTATTCACATGGGCCCCAAAGAGGCACTCATGAAAGTTAATGAATCTATTGCCAGATTCGGAAAATTACAGTCATCTCGAGAAGAACCTGGCAAGAAACTCGGCTGCGCATTTTTTCATTCATTTTTTTTTTAAAACATTCTTAATTTCTAATACATAATTTTCTTAACCTACGTGTTATATATCAGATCTAAATAAACACAAAAGCTTTTACACTCACACTTAGTTCGATGACTTGTGTCGTGCGTGTCGGAAACATTCACATCACACACGCAATTACACCCAGAAACATAGATTTTTATAGATCAGTTATTTTTTTCTAAAATTCCAGTACGAATATCTAAAATATCGAATCTTTTTAATTGCTCAGACTCCACCGAGTCTAATCCATGAATATATTAATGCTGTGTTATTTCGTTGCATGATCTCATCTTACGAATCTGTTTAAAAAATGCATGCGTCTAGCAAATTGATGACCGTTATATATTAAGATTTTTCTTAGTTAATGTAATCCTTTAGAATTTTAGATTATTTATTATATATGCTCGTTGGCTTAGTTGGGTGGCGTTTGCCTTCTATCGGGTTCGAATCCCGCTGAAACACAAATTTCCTACCAAAGCAATTTTTTTGTTTCTTAAACACAAGTCTTCTTTCCAAGGAAACTTTGTGTTTCTGGTTGTTTTTGTGTGTGTGATGTAAATGTTTCCGGCACCCACGGCACAAATCATCGAACTTGGCGTGGAGGTTTGAGTGTGAAAGCGTTTTATGTTTTAATCATCTTTTAGTGAAGTATAGTTTGGAAATGCAGATCATGATAATTTATTTAGAATTACGCCTAGCACTATGCATTGTCAAAAGATATCTCGGATTTAGCACTAAGTATTTGGATTTAAGAGAATTTTAACAAAAAAACACGTTATTATCAAATTACTTAGATTATTCCAAACTTTTATTTAACTATTAAAGCGGATTTCGATACGTTAGGACTTTGATATATTACTTTGATACATTATTCATAAACATTAGAATTAATGTTTGATAGTAAACTATTAAGTCTAAATGGACAAAATTACTTTAGGGCTCATTGTTTATGTATTAATTATTAAAATTTAAATTTTCCATTTCTATATAAAATAATATTTCGGTTAGTAACACAAAACTTGATGAAAACATTTTGAACAGCCGATGTGGTATTATTCCTATGTTCCAACTAATAATGATAACTAAGTCGTACTTTTATGGAACGTTCACGACATTTGTTACAATTTATCTGTGAGACAGAAGTTGCTACGTCTATTATATGCTATATAGTTATTTACGAATTGACGCTATATGAAAATAATAGACCACGTCAAATTGACTCTATTTTCTATCTCGGATCTCATCATGAACTTGTTCACTTTGAATGATACATACATATATAACGTTATCGCAATACAATTGTTGCACCGTATTACGTATAAGACGTAAATAATGTACTGTGTTTGTGTATGATACAGTACAACGATACGTTACTCTTCTTCTTGCAAATGTAGTTTGGATCGCCTGCACTTAATCCCTTTGCGGATTTGAACCATTGATGATTCTTTGTGCTGATTAAAATTAAACTTTTTTGACTGTTGTATTTAATGCACATGTACTTACCGCTATTCGTGTTTGATAAATATTATAACATTCATGACAACGTTCACTGAGCTAATTTGTAGAGCAAATTACGTATTGCTTACATAATATATTTCTGACATATACTTACTATATACACTAATGTACTATATATAGTAAATTATATTAGTTCAATAAAATGTAAAACAAATTGAGCCTTATGCTCTACATTTTAAGATGCAGTGGTTAGTTTAATAGATATGAGATCAAAGAGACAATAAATGAAGATATATTTAACTCTCAATTATGTTATAATTGAATTATTATTATTATGACTTTAAAACATAGCTTACTATATTTATTATAACTATATTTGTCACACTTCTACGACATAACCATCATTAAAGTTAAACCATGCTATAAAAGTTATGGGTTATAATTTTTATCAGACAATATAGCCACTATTACAAAAAACCGGATTATATGATTTCTACAAATTTACGTCTTTTTTAATCATTCATAATATTTCATTGTATATAAATACGATGAAATGTGACACAACATAAAATTTTAAATATAAATCTGAATAAGTTAAATATTAATGAAACTTTAGGGAAAGCTTCTCATTTACATGCCGTACATCGCACTATCTTTCCTATTATTATTAAGTACATATATATTATAAAGGCGAGAGTTTGTTAGTGTGTTTGTATGTTTGTTACTTCTTCACGCTTAAACAGCTTGACCTATTTTGATGATAATTGGTATGGAGGTAGCTGACATCCTGTATTAACATGTAAATTACTTTTTATTCCGGAATTTCCGCGGGTCCGGGCCTTACGCGGGTAAAACCGCGGGGCGCAGCTAGTAAATATTATGTTACGGGATAATACAACATTGATACAACAATGATAGACTTGTACCAATTACATTGTTTCATAATTTCCTGTAAATAACAAACTCACACACGAAATCACATATATAACAATACATTTCATGCACGATCTTGAAGATAAAGAGAAGGTAAGATAAAGAAAACAAAGCAAGATTATAATAAAATTGTATATAGGCTTGGAAGAGTAGACTATAAATATGATTTGATCCATATTCGTCTCTAAATGTTTGTCCCACATAAAAAAAATCCACATTCGGCCCACGTGTATGTCCTTATTCGTCCCGAAATAAATATTTAGCTATCAAAGTTATTGTTTGAAATTAGAAGACGCAATTTTATACTAGTAGGAAGTATAAGGTGACTGATTCCTTTAGTCTGTCTGTCTTTCTGTGAGCACCTAATCTTGAAAAGTATTAGATGAGTTTAATTTTCAAGTTGTTTGCAATTTTCGATTACTTTCATTACAACGGTAGCTACTCAAGCTTAAGTGATAAGCTAAGTATCTATTTTAATGTTGTTAAATGCCTCGCACAAAACTAAAATGGAACATATTTCAAGTATAGAAGCTTTGTCTGATGTTTTATCTTTTCTAATTAGAGTGTA
Source organism: Lomographa bimaculata (assembly GCA_948107665.1). NCBI lineage: Eukaryota > Metazoa > Arthropoda > Insecta > Lepidoptera > Geometridae > Lomographa > Lomographa bimaculata. The sequence continues at coordinate 9,287,569 of OX403592.1, forward strand.
AGGGTTTATGGAAGGTCTGCGTAATTTCTATTTGTGTTTTATTTGTACTAATTATGAAGCAGTAATATTTTTCATAAACCAGAAAAAGAAGGTACTTCCGTCAATCTCAAGAGGCTGGTAGTCTTTAGTAGGTATAGATAAATTTAAAAAACGTGACTTGTTTACACAAGTTAATAAAACTTAATTACTGCAAAAATAATGTGAATATAATATATACATTTTATTATTGTACCTAATCAAGCAAATAAATGTAACAATTTCAATAATTCCGTTCCATTGATTCCAAATTCACATATACACATTTTATATGGATACAATTTATTAAATGGTGGATCTAAATGCCAACCCTTATCTTATCATTATTTGTATCAAAATTATAAGGCACCTACTGTATAATACTTAAACGAAGGAGTAAATAAATATATATATTTAATATAAATAGGCGTTTTTATATACAACAGTTTGGTTTTAAAACATATCATGGGGTAGCCTTATTTTTCTGTTCAAATAACAAGCCTGTTTACCATGCTTGACCACAGCATCACTGACTGTTTAAAAAGAGAAAACTATGATGAAAGTACTAAATAATTGAGTAACGAAAAATAAATTAAAAGAAAGATTAAACGCTTCATTTGTGTAATCAATTCTTAATTGCATATCAATGTTTTTATTCTATGCATGACGGTTTCACGTGGAGCGCGTGACTCTACTGTCTCTACAACGAACACTATTTGTATTACAAACTTACAGATGTCAGAATGTACCTATCGCAAAACAGTCGATATTATTATTAATTTAAATTGTACAAATGTACATGAACATTATCTAGTTAGTAATAAATGCCGGAATAGAAAACGTACACGGAATTGGAATACGTAGAGCAACTAAATCACAAAATTGTTGTAAAATAAATGCATTTTTGGCCGTGTATTGATAGCAGTTAATGATGATATGAACACAGTAATAAAGATAAATTATATTGTAGATAGTAAGCATCAACCAAGTGTCCAAGATTATAACTAAGAAATATAGGCACTAGAAGAATGTGAAACAAATGCATGCATATCAGAGAATTCCGCCTGCCGCCGCTGTGATCGCGGCTGACTCATAAATTAATTTTAAACATCAAACTAACAAGCTATCATAAAGTTTTGGATCATAATAATAAAAGTGTCTCTTTAATGCAAAAGTTGAATATTTTTATAAATGATTCGTAAATATAAACACACTTTTAAAAAGTAATTAATAAGCAAGATCGTAGGCGGGAAATGGAAAACTTGTCGTAGCACGAAAACTTCTTTCAGGTAGGTTACGAACGGCTTGAAAATAGTAGAAAACGTTAGTTACCGAGAGCGTTTTAAAAAGCTTTACCGAATAAATTTTCATGAAAATGCGCGTGAAGTATCGCGGAAATTCACATGAGTCACAGGCGATCCCTCATGTGTTGCGACCTACCTACCGAGTGCAGGGACGGCTAGGCGACGGGCGCTCGGCGGCGGCGGACACAACACTCACTACCAAATATCGTCTAACCTTGATGCGAATCGGCGCACTCCGGGTTCCATCCGTCGCTACAGACGGGCTGAAGGGCTCGCTTCAGGCGTAACAGTGAAAGCGTCACAGGTGAGTTAGGGCGCTTGTGTTTGTGTGCGCGAGCGCGGGCGGCGCTGGGGCTGCGGGCCGGGCGGCAGGCGCATCGGCGCGCCGCCACCGGCGGAAGAGTCGCGGGGCTGCGGCGCGGCGGCCGCGCTACATGTCACTGTGCGGCGAGCGCGCTCCTCGCGCCGTGGTCACCGACTCTCAGTGGCGTCGCCGTCCTACTGTCTGCCCGACGGCCGGGACGGCGGCGCGCGTTGCACCGCCCCGCTGCACCGCCTGCCCCCCTGCCGCCGGTGCGCCCCCCCTCTCCCGCCGCGCACACCCGCCCCGCCCCGAACAATTTTCCGCATCGGGCGGGAAAAATCGATTGTGCAGCGAGCCCCGAATAATTTCGGCAAGACGCACGGCGCCCTTGCGTCCTCACGCTGCCGCGACGACGACGGTCAAGCGCTGCCTTTCACTCCGGCACCCGCGCCGCCGCCGCCGCTGCCGTTCGGCGCCGCTGAAACTACTTCCTTCTCTGTGTTTGAGCACTCTACCCACACTTTGATTAGCATCCTATTTGCGATGTAGTTTTACACTTGCAGATGCATACTAGAACTTTTAAACAAAGGATATATTACCATATCATGATAGTGCCCATTTACTATATGCCACTAGAATATTATTTTTTGCCCTGAAGTCGTGTCATGTAACGTGTACTTTTCACTACGAATCGCCGTTAATTTACATTAAATATTTTATTCGAACAATAACAGCAGTTTTGTTATGTACTTTGCTGCATCCAGTCAAATTAGGTACACTAATTCAAAGAAGTACGTCGCGCATGAAACGCAAATAAAAAGCGACAGACACCCTCCGGGGTTTCTTTGTAGCGTCGACTTCTTTCAGGGTTTAAAAATGTTGAACCAACAAATCACACCACGATGGCATGCTGTTACTTTAAATAATAATAAATTTTAGATGTGTAAAGCGAAGGAAGCATTTTAAAGAAATGTATTTGTAAAGAATATGACGGTAAATAATCTTAAAAATGCATTTCATTTGCATCACATTCATTGCAAGAAAAGAAATATTTTAAAAGTTCTCAGCATATAAATTTAAGTCTTCCGGGTTTATTTCATGACATTTTTGTATGATATAAAAAAACTACTGGTTAATTTACATAACAAAAAAGATTTCTTTAACACAAATGTAGAAAGAATCAAGACTTGTCTTAATTTAAGACAGTGTTTCTAAATTATCGCAACAGAGATTGGCCAAGTGCATAACAAGCCTGAAAATTGCACGGCCATTGTAGCATCTGAGTTTCTTAACAGCCAAAGTTTCATAGCAAACAAAAACAAGAAAGCCTTAATTACTATTAACCAATTATATCAATACAGAGTGCTTAGCAGGTTGTGTAATTTGGATTAGACTCTATATCTGGTAGGTGTTTGTAAAAGAAGTTTTTTTTACAAGGACTACCCACTATTTAGCCCAACATACAATAAGCAAGCAACCAAAGAAAAATATTTAATCTACTTATTGGCAAAAAGTTCATCACGACGCTGAATTATAGTTGCACTAGGTACCTCCTTAATTATACAAAACTATGAGTGTTCTGACAAGTTCCATTGTGTTCACAATAAAAAGTATGAACTGAGCTCGTAAACTTTTTGATAAACTTATTTACGTTAAATACTTTATATTATTATCATATAAATAAAGTTCAAATAGAATGCTTATATGAAGTTTTATTATAAATAAATTCTTTCTTACATTTCGTTTTTACTTCAAAGCCAATAAAATGAGTTAACGTTTCTAAAAAATGCTTTCTATTTAAGTGCAATGACCAAATGCCGAGAGAGGCTTTGTCGCAAATTATCTATAAGAGCAAAATAAAAGTACTATTTCTGAATAAAAAAAACGTTATGAAAATTGCATAGAATAGGATAAAATTAGTTTAATAGAGTTTAAATTGAGGATCATCTGAGATTTCGTTTTAGTCACTTTCACACGACAACTTAAAATACGGCAATTTACGTACTTACTGTCCCTAATTAAATAATATTTATTGAGTATTTTGCGTAACAACTTACCAAAACCTTTTCCGAGATCACTATTCCTTATAGAAAGTCCACATTCACAAATAAACCAAAGCTTCTTTCACTGCTTTACTTTCTAAGCCGCCACTTAATGCTTGTGCTAAGACCGAACTATACAAAATACCTTCATATTCTGCGTGTAAAATTCGTCATAGGTACATTACTAACCTCATACATGAAACAAGCAATTTCTAATTCTTAGAATGTTTCCACAGTTGTTTCTCTGGGTGTTATGTTACTCCATTTATAAGTAAGCAGAGGTGGTATTTTACTTATTTAGAACTTTTATTCATCGAAAGTGATCCATTGGAATCCAGTTATCCATTCATGATATTCAGGTCAATGGTGGGAGTAAAAACCTTTATAGATACTAAGTATCTGTAGATAGTACGTTATTATGGATCATAAGTAGCCAATGTTTTAGGTCACATATAAGTTAAACTCTCGACAAAATTCTAACAATTTTTTTTTGTCGTTTTAGCGTGTTTTGTCGTCGTTAGGCAGTGGTAGTTATAGATAGAAAATATAAATACTTAATAAATCATAATAAAAAAAAAACAAAAAATCTATTTAATTGTTAAGATCATCCCTATGTTTACCTAAGTGTGTGTGAGTGTGAATAATATATCTGAATTAAGGTATCTCCGTAACGAGTGAACGTATTTCTTAATGCTAGATAGGCAAGCATTTGACCACTATCTCACCTGATGGAAAGTGATGATGTAATGACTGGAGATGCAGCATGATTGCCGAGAAAATATCTTTACACGCTAGATTGGTATTGTTTTTATTTATGATTTGGTATGTAATTATTTTAGACACTGAAAGTAACAAGGACTTAAGCTTTTTCATACTATCAAATCCGAGGGCGCAGTAGTTGCTCATATAATTTCTGCCGAAATTCTATCTTAATCAACTGACTTTTTTACGAATAATGCTATGAGTTTTTACTTATTTATATCGTCGTCTTCTTCTTATTCGTTTCGTTCTTGGCAGTTCAAAATTTAACTATCAACAAAAAAATACATTTAGAAGGAAAAAACACTGAACAAATTAATTAACAATTATAAATAATCTAATTAATCGAACCCGATACCCGCTTCATAGAAAGCAAATGCACGACCAACAGTTCCACTGGGTAAATCTGGAATTGAGCCGATTATTGTAAATAAAATTGGTACCCACCAATTTTATTTTCAATAATCCCTCCAAACCAGTCACACCAATCGAGTGGAATCGACCGTGACTCGTTGGGATTTTTTCCCCCATCAAGTAAAACGGTTGTTACTGGTTAGAACTTTTTTCCAGAATTATTCCCAACAGGTTACACACACTGTGATAGTGTGACTCGTTGGGAAGAATTTTCCTAAGCAGTAACGTGGTGTGTTAGAATTTTTTTTATCCACTACATAATTTCACTGCTGCTTTTAGATCGTTTAGTTGTATACAAAAATAGAGTATTATGCGCTGACTCAATATACTATTTGGTTTTTTACTTTATTGTAAACAGACTAGAGATTATCAATAATTACCTATGGTATCCTCCCGGAAAAAAAAGTTGCAACTAGTAACAACCGTGTAACTTGATGAGGAAAAAAATGTATTTGTTTGTTTATATTTGTGGTCGGATTTATGAGTTTAGCAGTTTAAAAAAAAGCAGTTAATTTAGCAGTTAACATCTCTTTTTTTTGTGAGTTCATTTATTTTTAGTATCATGACAAAATATTATAAGCTTATAAGACCATATGTTAAATTTATTCTAGCAAATAAATAATTATGTAATGGAACCAGTACATTTCACTTAAAGTGGTACTGTCCATACTAAGCAGTTACAACACTTTTTTTGCTTAGACACGGATATAAGTTTTTTTTCTATTTTACACCTTTAATTTGCAGAAAAAGTGTTGTCACGTTTTCGTAACGTGATGGAATCCATCGATGTCTGAGAAATCAATGATTTTGTCCCTTATAACAAAAGGTGTACGAGATGTACTTAAGAGCGAAAGGCCATTTTGACAAAAAACTGAAAGATCAATACAGACACAGGACTTTTTGCTGCATTAAGCTAATATAAAAAAATTTCGCTTCGTTCATCATCTGTACAGTGAAAGATTGGAACTCATTGCCCTTATTCTCGTCTTTGTTCCTTAACGGTATATTCTGGGAGTCTTAAGTTTAGACTAATTAGGTATATTCAAGCGCTCTACATCTTTAGCTGCACTTTCCATCTGGTGAGACAGTGGTCTAATGATAGTCTATCTAGCACAAAAAATAAATTAAGACCAATTTAAACGCTAGTTTATTAGAGATAAAAATAAACCAACTAGTGCGAGTATAACAAGTACGATCTTATAAATAAAAGCTTAATGCCTGTTTTTTCAATTTTTTTTATAAGTAACTATTTTTCTGTTTTTATTGTTTCTTGTTCTAGACATTGCTTCTTTCTGAATTTTTTTATGAATTTATGTCTATGGAAAGTACCCAGTAGGTTTTGATTTATTTGTGAGTACCGATATTGGCCATAATGGTAATTTTTGCCAAATAAATAGCGGTATTTTGATTTTGCGTTGACTTCAAAGATTTTTTATTTTAGCTCCATAGCTCTCAGTAATAGATATTAATTTCGGTTTGATACCTTTATCCTTTAAAGCGAAATACTGTCTTAGTGGACAGACAAACGGACAACGAAGTGATCCGATAAGGGTTCCTTTTTTTCCTTTTGAGATACGGAACCCAAAAATACGTAAGTGCCTACTTAGTGCCTTATATGTTAGTACCTTACACTCGTATTATGAAACTACTCGAACTCGAGACGACATTAACCTTTGCATCAATTTCGATACATTCTTTGAAACACATCACAAAACTCGGTTGCTAAACCTTTTCACAAATGTGAGTCTCACAGATTCAGCACAGCCGATTCTGAGAAGGCTCTACATGATACGTGCCCGCAAGATACTAATTCTCGTAACTGTGATTACAATTTTTAAATTAAAAATTGAGATAAATGCAGGGTATCAAATAGATGGTAGACGCCATGTTCGGCAACGAGAGATCGTGGCAGGCCGTGGAGCGGTCCAGAGAAATCGATAGCCAATTTTACCCGCTCCGGCGCAGACACTGGTAGAGAGTCAGGGGACCTTTTCACCAGCTTGCACGGCCCACACGTCTGGGGGTGGCCTTAGTGAGCAAGGTCACCCCTCCATGGGCGCAGTGGCCCGGTTTGCATCCGGGCCTACTGCCGGGGCAAGATAGCGACTGCTAGCGCGACTCTGCGCGACCATAACTTGCCTCGCAGGACTGCTCACGGGGGGGGTTGGTAGGAATAATCCCACCCTCCACCACCAAGCGATTCTCCGTGTTTATCATTAGCGTCTAGGTATGAATATAGAGTCGGTCAATGCGTTTGTTTAGTTTGTGTATGTTATGAAAGTACTAGGCAAACGTCAAACAGATAAAACAGTTCTTTACTTTACGCGGCTTTGCAACGCATGCCGGGTACAGCTAGTATAGAATAAAAAGTGAAAAACACGTGACTAATAATTGAAAATCTGACTACACAGATGTATCTTAAGAACCTTGATCAGATTTAATGTATTAAACACGCATTATTGACGATAACTCAAAAACTAGTGATCAGATCTTAATCAAATTTAAATGGGACCAATAAGAAAGCAACAGCTTTCAAACAAATTAATATTTTTCAGAACCGGTTCACTTGGAAAGAATTTATGAGGTAACTAGCACACATAAAATAATTAAACGCAAGTAAAGCTTAAAAAACCGACTTCACCGCTTTATCTTCAGAACCTTGATCAGATTTAATGTATTAAACACGCATTATAACGCATCACGACTATAACTCAAAAACAAGAGATCAGATCTTGACCAAATTTCAATGGGGCCACAAGAAAAGCACCAGCTTTCAAATAAAAAAAATCATCAAAATTGGGTCAAAACGAAAGAAGTTATGAGGTAACTTTTGAAGTCGGGTAAACGAGAACATCGTCAAAGTATGCGTACAAAATAGGCATTATTGTCGATATTTCAAAAACTACTGATCAGATCTTGATCAAATTTTAATAGGACAAATTAGAAAACAACATCTTTCAAACTAAAAAAAAATTTTGAAATCGGCTCGCGTGGAGAGAAGTAATGAGGTAACACACATAAAAAAAAAAATACAGTCGACTTGAGTACTCCTCCTCCTTTTTTGGGAAGTCGGTAAAAATACAGTCGAATTGAGTACCTCTCCCTTTTTGTGAAGTCGGTAGGAACTGGTGTTTCAGGCATAGAAGACTTATACAACATTTCTTTCATGATCAAAACAAAACGAGTTTTAGATATCCAGCTTTAAAAATAACTGAGCCTGAAAATCCTACATTGTTTTGATTGTGATCTGTTTTGTGCTTTAAATAAATAAACAAAAAATAAATAAAGATACTGATAAATTAAAAACGACTAAAGCGAAGTTTATTATTCAATTCGTTTATTCATACGGCATTACGTGAATTCCTAGCTGCAGCCGTCTGCGTCTGAATCATTTTTTGTGGCGCGTCTACTTTTTATCACTTAAAAAGCGTGTTGGGCATCGTTTTTTCAACGAGCCCGTCGCGTTCGTGACCTCGACTGACATTAAAAATATTTATGTTCATCGCACATATGCTATTTCGTAGCTCAAATGCAGACTGATTCTTTAAGAGTAGCGTTCAGATAGTTTGAATCTCACAATCTTTAGACATAAATATATGAACCGATAGAACACATATTATTTTAGCGGCTCTATTAGCTCTATTTAAAAAAATGCTGAAATATGTTTTTTTACGTATTTAACTCCGTTTTCAAAACCTGTTTTAAAAATGTTTCAAAACATTACTCGAAAAAAATAATTATAAAACCTGCTCACAAAATTTTACGAAAATCAGTTGATAATGCGAACTATATCGGAAAACAGCTGGACATCCGAAAACGGAGACGTTTCCCGCTCGCTCCGTCAATGGATAATCAAAGTTAGACGTGTTTTGTTGTAAGCCAAAAGTATTTTATAATGAATGTGTAATTTTTTTTAGCAAGTCAATAGTTACTATTTTGTATTCGAGCTCCAAATGTTGCTGGCTTGCTGCACGCTTTGGTCACGACTGTAGGTGCAGTAAGCAATTTTTTATTTTAAATAAATAAATGGAAATAGCAATTCTTGCAGAGCCTGGCAGTGCCTGAAAATATAACAAACACAAGGCATTCACACTTACCCTTACAGCCCCACATATATCAAAGAATTGTGTTCGTTTGTGCCGGAAGCATTTGCATCATATCCATAACCAGAAGCTCAAATGTACCTTGTATAGGAAATTTGTGTAAAATCAAACCCACGTCCTATGGCACGGGAGACAGAACCCACTGCGCCAACTGGGTCATAAACATAAACGCTTTAACACTCACATATTCACACTAATTTCGAATAATTGTGTCGTGGGTACCGGAAACATTCACATCATCCATACAATCACACCATAAATTAGAAACACAAATATTCCTTGGGGGATCACTTAGGTTTCCGGAATCGAACCCGATACCCGCTGCTTTACAAGCTGACGCGCAGCCACCTACTCCAGCGGGCAGTTGAAATACGGTTTTATTTAGTGTAAATTCACGTACTAATTTGCGAATCTTTATCTCTGGTAAAGATCAGTAATTAATTAATCAATATGTTTATAGATCAATAAAAGTTTAATTCATATAGATTTGTTGAAAGGTACAAATCTGTTTTAAAATTATTATATATTATATATATTTAAAATAATTATACATTTTATGGAGCAATGAGCATAATTATCTGTTAATTACTGCTAATCTTAAATAAAGATCATCTAGATTTTCACTTCAAATAATCAGTTGATTAAAGGGCAGCAGATTCTTTGACCAGTTAAATATCTTGAAGTATGCGAAATTATTTACAATTAATAAATCCAGACGGTACAACAAAAGTATCAGCTTTTTCAATTTTGATAAAATAATAATATAATAAAGCTGTAATAATAATAATTTCTTCCAAACTTCTTTATTCGATGCCCAGCTCGTTGGAACGAGTAAATTATATTTTGTTTAGTTTACTATTTTATAGAGTAATATGGACGCCATAGATCCTGGAAAATTTAATAAAAAATTATAATATTAACAAGAGCTGTGAAGGGTATAAAAATATTTTTGTATACGTACACTGTAATTATATACATTCTCGATTCGCCGTAGTCGGATACACATTTACCCATGACAAGACTAAAACAGGTAAAATAGGTACACATTATATACCTACATAATAATAATATGGATGAGATCTTCATGAAAAAAAGGACGTAACAAACGGTTTAAAATATTCGATTAATGAGATAAGATCAAAATATTATTATGATAACGATTGCAAAACAAAGCAGATTCTAATACCAACTATTTTCGAAAAATAGACCTTGTTAGCCTTGTTGACAGCATTTATTTTGAACTGACCTACACAATCTATTTTTAAATGAAGGTTGTTTTATTTTAAAACAGCCTAAAATAAACTAAGTAGGTCAACGAGCTAAAAACGGATTGAAAATATGTTATATTATATTATTATGTAAATTTATTATGCATCGAACATGTAATGTCTTTATTTTAAATAAAGTATCATATTGCAACGTTGATATCTATTCTGTTTTGTAAGCTAACCAACTGCAAAAAAAAGCAACTGCCTGTTTTAATGTCTTCACAATTACATATGTATACCAAATATTCATATTGTAAGTAGGCACATAGGTTAGAAGATCGAAATGCTATAGTGACGCGACGCGTGATCAAAATGCCAGTACTTATTTGGCTCAACGTATTAGCATTGCAATTCAGAGAGGCAATGCCGCCAGCATGATGGGAACGTTTGTATGCTTAGGTAAGTTAAAACAATAATTCTTGACGTCATTAATAAATGTCATTTAAATTCATACTACCATAGCTCGAGATTTACTTCGAGATATTTAGTTTTGATTTATTAGAAAATAAACGTTACCCTCTGGTAGTGGGCATGAGCACGTGAGTTACCTATAAGCTCGATGCCTTGTTGATAAGTTAGGTCTTTGCTGTATAGATGTTTTGGTTTAGTTTTAGGAAATTGTCCCGTAGATAGAGGACTTTGAAAAAAAAGATTAGGAGATATATACTTATACAGAAGAAATAAAAAATCAATAACAGCCTTATCAGCAAAATTTTAAAATACCATGAAGACGGCGTGAGAAAACAGTTAGATAAGGCCCTGATTTAACCAAAAGAAGTCATTGACATATTGAGGAAAACTCTCTGATGCTACCCTATAAAAAGCATTTAATAGACGTGACTGCTCTAATGATTTGCACTATGCCTTCAATTGCTTTTCTATGACTCATTTTATTTGAGGTAGCCACTATAAAGAAACTGTTTGACTCACGTTCGCTGACTTCAAGCAGCGACGGGTTTATGTAGAGCGAAATGCGGCTCAAAAACTTCCAGACGTTATCATATACCTATTTGTCTAGTTAATAAAAATACATCATTATGAAGGCGGGCCTTGCAGACGCATGCACACACATACAAGGCCAGACTGTCTTTGGTGGTCAACGAACTCCTATTTCGACGTCTACGCGCAGACGTCTAGTAAAAAGAGTTCAAAAGCAAGAGTCAAAAACCTAAACAGAATTAAATGCTATGTCAAATTTGATCAAAAATTTGGAATTTTGCTTAATTTATGTAAATGTCGATTTGATAAAAAAAGTTTGTAAAAAAATGAGTTCTTAGTCAGTGAGTTAGCTTACCCATTAGCACGGTCCACGGGTTCTTTGATTAAGCTGTACAGTTGTGACACTTATCTATAATAGATAACAATTGCGACGACGTCTTTGGCGCAGTGGGCAAGGTTGTACCCTCTGCGCTAGGGGTCCCAGGTTCGCTTCCCGGCGGAAGAACAATTTTCCTACTAAAGCGACGTTTATGCTCTGAGTGTGATTGTATGTATTTATTACCTATATTCACATCTCCAGTCGCATCATCACTTTCCGTCCATCACATTTTTTAGTAAATCAAATTATACAGCTACATACTTATTTCTAAACATCTCGAAAATAACGATTTTCAACTTTGTATGATTTGCCTACATTCGTGCACGTTTACGAAATATAAATGGTGAATAAACCACCAATATCACGCAATAATAGGTCCCATATAATCACAAGTTTTGGCAAATAATACAAAATTGACAATGTAATTTTTCACTTTGGTGTTTAATTAATAATTAATAATTTTTGTAAACGTGCATAAGTGTTGGCAAATCATAAAAATCGTGATTCTCGTTTTCGTTAAGAAATTTCAATAGAAGTTCGACAATAGAATAAAAAAACTTACCAGTAAAGTTTCTATCACTTTACCAGGGCATGACTTGACTATAACTGTGATTATTTTAATTGAGTTTGTCTGTGATTGGTGACAGAACTTGTACAAATAAATTTTAAACATTAGTTACTTGACGCCGCTGGCTACAAATAATTTGACGCTGAAAAATATAAAAGAACAGAGCGGCTAGGTATTTAATGAGCAAGCGTGCTCCATCTTCGACCACGTCGCCGTTTTTCATCAGGTGAGATTGTGGTCAAATGATGGCTTAGTCACAAATAAAAAAAATGCTCATAGATTGGGAAGCTTAAAAAAACTATAAATAAAACCACAGATGCAATCAGATACCAAATAATTAAACGCAAGCAAAGCTTAAAAGAAACCGACTTCACCGATTTATCTTCGGAACTTTGATCAGATTAGATGTACTAAATACGCATTATTGACGATATTTAAGAACTAGTGATCAGATCTTGATCAAATTTAAATGGGACCAATTGGAAAGCAACATCTATCAAAAAAAATTTAAATTGGTTCAAGTGGAAAGAAGTTATGAGGTAGCAAATATATAAAAAAAAACAGTCGACTTGAGTACCTCCACCTTTTTTGTGAAGTCGGGAGAAAAAGACCTAATGCATAAAATATAAGGTTATTAGCTTCCGCTTTACGGGTTCAAAATCTACTTATGAACCTCTAAATATCATCATAATAGAAGATATATATGTTTTTTATTGCATTTTTTTAATTACGTATGTAAATTTATAACATCTATATATAAACTCATTTTATAACGAACGCTGAATAATTCAGCGATAGTTTTAAATTCAAGTTTTTCTATCTATGTTTTAATTACAGATACAAGTCTACGAATGCACCGCTATCGATGAGTTCAGCATTCGGCTTAAAGTATATTATTAAATAATTTAAGAACGCAGACAAGCAACACAATAGAAGATGTTAACAGTATACAAGGTTAAATATGACTCCGGGGTGTATTAGTCCAAATGTCAGAACGTCCAAGGTGTAAAAATGTCCAGATACTACAAAGACAACAAGTCAATATGTACAAACGCCGAAATGTCCAAGGTATTAAAATGTCCAGATGCTACATAGAAAACGCCAAAAAGTCCAAGTTATGAAATCCTACTAATAATATGGTAAATGCGAAAGTGTGTGCGTGTAAATGTTTGTTACCACGTATCTCCGTAACGAATAAACCGATATTGATGACATTTAGAATATAATTATCTACATTCAAAATTTCACCAAAATCGGTTTAGGTAAAATATTTAGGTTTTCTATGGGCTTTATATAGGGTTATTATATAGGTTCCGTAATAACACACAGGCTACTATTTAACTAATGTATTGCCTCTCATGCTGGAAATTGCTATAATACATGTATACAGCTAAAGACGCTATATTCAATTTAGTTTGCAACGAAGCATGTTAGTATTTCTATTTTTTTATTCATTTTATTGCAACATCATCCCTACTTCCTACTTTAATTTAATTTAAGTTTATATTTCCATCCAAAGGTTGTCTGGAAGAAATCACTCTAAGCGATAATACCGCTCATTGTACCTATCTTTATAAGTTACTTTGTGAGCTGTATTAATCTTTTGATGTCAATAAAGAGTAATTGTATTGTATTGTAAAGCAATTTATACAACAATCGTGATTACACTTGCTTTATGGATGAAAATGTTGCGGTTTGAATCTCGAGCAAACACTGGTAAATAACTAAGTTAAAGTTTAATGATGAGTGTTCATTGTATTCGTTATTTATTCGACAATTCGTTTTAGTTTCATGTTATATATTTTTTTTTTATGATTTGGTGTTTAATTGTTTACAATTGTTATTTTTAACTAGAACATTTTTCCTGCTATCTTGACTTTTACCGACAGCCTAAGGACCTCATTATCTTTTTAGTTACATAAAAATACTATCACACTAATATTATAAAGGCGAAAAAATTTATGATTATTACTTCTTCACATTCAAAAGGCTGGACTAATTTTGATGAAATTTGGTATGGAGGTAGCTAACACCTTTGATTAACATATATTAACATACTTTTTATCCCGACACAGCGGGTAGCACCTCGGGGCGCAGCTATTAATATATACGAGTATATCGATGTCTGTCCTTTACCGAATTGCCTTTTAAGAAAATATTTAAATAACAAGAAAATGTGTAGATGTTTAATTTTTTTTGCATCAAGCTATGGTACTGTCTTCACAGTATGTTAAATGTATTCAAGTGGGTCGCCAGACGCATTAGCGTGAATTCCTAAAACCGACTGGTCTGGTTTCTTCTTTTGTTAGGTTTCGGTCTAGACCTCGCAAGCCTAGGTCTATTAATAATACCGGCAGATGCATCCGTGTAATAGGAATTTGACTTTTTTTAACTAGGTGTGGCTTATAAATTAGATAAAAACTATAGTTTTTATCTTATCCTAAATATGACAATGGAAGAAAAAAGAACAATTTTATTTTTGAATTGCTTCTTAGTTAGGTCCGTTTTTTTAAAACTTAACTTTGTACCATCAAATTGATAGAAAAAGAGGATGTGGTGGCAGAGCAAGCTTTCTTAGTAAATAATTTATACACTTTTCTTAAAAAAAAACCTGAAATCGTACCTTTCTGGAAATACGGATGACGGCAAAGCGTTCCGTTCTTTTGCTGTTGTATTAATGAACAAAGACGCGAAACGTTTTGTGCAAATGAACGTGATCGAATACTTTGGACACCTTATTTATTCTACAGTTTTCTTTGCTTTCACATTCACAGTTTTACAATAAATATCTATTGACGGCTGGAGTCTGGATGCCGTAAACATTCATACCACTCACATAATCTCACCCAGGACCATAAACACAAATTTTTTTTAGAGAGAAAACCTGTGTTTTCTCGGGGTATCGAACCCGATACTCGCAGCTTAAAAAGCGAATTCACAACCAACTAAGTCACCAGGCAGTGAAAGTTATTATTAAAAGGTAGACAGAATTATCTCTACGAATCGATTCTTAGCCAATTTTTGATGTTTTTATTTTATTTCATCACTTGTTCATTTACCACTTACCTTTTAGGTCTAGCGTGTTACTAGTCCTCGGCCAAGTTATTAGTTTACCAACAATTAAGAATGGCAATGTTTCAAGTAAAGTCACAGACATGAAGAAATTCAACATATCATATTTCCTAGAGTTACAAATTCAGTTTTAGGGGCAGGTATACGTCAATGCGAGCACCTTTTATAACCACAGCCAATTATCCCCCTTAAATTTTTGCACATTAAGGTGTATATTGTGTGAATTACATCTTAGCGGTTTAGGAAGGTCACGCGTAGAAATTTTTGATTTTTATGGTTTTATTCAAATAAAACGCGCCTAAAAAAAAAGCTGTAGACATCATTCGTCTAGTAAATATACGTATATGAAATAACACATTTCACAGTGTTTTGATATAAAATGGTTACAAAAATACAAATTGATGTTATTTTCATGAGATTTGATATTTTTTTCCTTTATGAATATTCTAAGAAGAAGGCATCATTAATCGTTTCACATAGATTTTTATTTATCTTTTTTTATTATGAATGCCGAGTAAAACGGTTACAAAAACACGCGTTTTAGATGAAATTCTGGTATCGCCACCTTAAACATTGAATTCAAAGTCGGAACTGTAACGGGCAAGGCGAGCAACTTGCCTGTCTCGTCTGCCAGTTTCATAATAAATTTACTTCCCAATATAGACGTAATGAAAACGCGGGTATTATGAGTCAGGTAACTTATCTTTTGTAATTTTAGCCAGTGTAATTTGCAGCAACACTACAGATACGTGCCCTATCACTCGCGAGCTGTCACTCATGAAAATAGCCTCTCAGATAACAGTGACACCTGCGTTAGAAAGAATTCTAGAATAGAGTTTGTAAAGTAACGCTTTAAAAGTGCATATAAAAAATGAAATTAATGACGTGAAAATTGAATTGATAATTGTTTTTGCAAATCGAGACGCTTCTGACATCTTGACCAAAGAATTGAAGTGTTTCCGATTGTATACATCATACACCATCAACAGTCAACGAGATCTTGTGGATTGTGAAAACATAAGTTTTTATATGCTTTTGTATGTTTTGATAATGATTTGGTAAGGCAAAGAAAAAGTCAGTTCTTACCAGTAGAGTTTGTCGTTTGAGGTCATTAAAGTTGAAGAATTTTTGGCTAAATCCGGCATCATGGTCGAGATAAAAGCCCATAGATTGCGCTGCCTTGGTCATCTAGAGAAAATAGTACGAATTGCAATATTACAAACATAAACCCTTTCATACTCACAGTCCCACACTAAGTTCGATGAATTGTGTCGTGCAGTGCCGGAAACATTCACGTCACACACACAATCACAACAAGAACTAGAAACACAAATTATCCATGGGGAGAAAATCTGTGTTTCCAGTAGGAATGGAACCCGATACCCCTGCTTAGAAGGTGAACGTGCAGCGAACTAAGCTAACAGGCAGTTCAACGACCAACGTATGGGCGCAGACCAATAAGCAAGCTAAGGTATCGCTGGATCGACCGAATGGAAATAAACTTGCGTGAACTTCAAACTCATTACTAGCTAGAAGTAGCGTAGGACTGATCAATGGCATTCTCTTATCTTGTAGGCCAAGGCCAACATTTGGCCGCTGAGCCAGCAAAGTAAGGTCGTGGATGGAGTAAGACAAAATACAAGAGTAAAAGCGTAACTTGGCTTGTCTTTCGTTAACAAATTCGACTTTCAGCCCATTCACCAACATAATTACCTTCTTTATTAGTAGTTGAAGATCAATACGTATCAAATGTCGCGAATCACATGATCCACGATGATCTTCAAGGCACAATATGTAAGAAATAAATAATGGAACAGAAAATGATTACTTGATGATACTTTGTGTCTGGATACAGAATAAAGTTGTTGAACTTTTATTTCGTAATTTAAATGTCACAGACGTCGAAGGTCATTGAAATATGATTTGAACAGGTGGCTCTGTGAATAATCAATTTAAAAGTGATATGATATTTTCACAAATCTTACTAAATCCAAATACATATCTAGATTTCCTATTTTGACTGTTTGATTATTTAATCCGTGAAATAAAAAAAAAGAAAGTCAACTCACTTCACAACAAAGCATTTAATGCGTACCACGCATCCTGCGCGCCACACAGATTTAATCATAATTGTCTAGCCAAGCGTGCTCCATCGTCGACCGCATTGTTATTTAACATCAGGTGAGAGAGTGGTCAAATGTTTGCCTATCACAGATAAAAAAATTGTTTTATTATATAAATAGTTTTTACGCTACATCGAAGAATCCTCTAGGAACTTGAAATAATTAATAATCTGAAGAGTTTTCATTTCACATTCATTGTGCAAACCGCAAAGAACTGGCACTGCTTGCTTGAGTCAGTTGTTCCTAAGTACAATAAAGGACATTATTCAAGTCTCTTGTAAATATAGATTTATTAAAGAACTAGCAGACCTGCCCGGCGTCGCCCGGATAAAAAAAACATAACCCATGACACTCACAAATAACGTGGCTTTATATTGGTAAAATAATTTTCAGAATCGGTTCCGTAGATCAAGATATTAAACCCCCTACAACCTCACAAACTCACAAACTTTACCGTTTTATAATATAAGTAAAAAATTACAAAATCACGTATTTTAGAAGACATTGGTGCTAACTTAAGTTAAAAGTTGAAATGACAGGACTAAAACTGATTTTGACAGCAACCAAATTGAATTGTATTCTAAGAGCCGCAATCACATATTCCTCCATTATAGACTTTGTAGGTCAGTATTTGCTTCATTAATTGCACATGTAATTCTTTCAAGTATGAGGATCACATTAAAAATAATCCAGACCTTTTTCATACAGACTAATTTGAGTTTAAAATTTCCATTTTTAGTCTTAATTTGACGTAAAACATGTACATCAGAATAAGAATTTGGTCATTTTCACTAAATAGAGTAACTAAACTAACTTAGTCCTGTCAAACTTAATTTTAGTTTAATCTTGCATTTTCTGAAAAGGTTTTGGACTAAAGCAGGACTAAAACTAATTTGAGGCTAGTTTAGTCTAATTCTGGACAACAGAATCGGCACCATTCTGGTACTTATCGAAATAAGGGATACTTATTTCGTTAAGTTGTAAATCAGAGGTGTGATAAGTACCAGAATCTATCTGCATAAACAATCATAAGTAATTTATATTTTGTCTAACCTCCATTACTTTACACCTTACTTTATCTTACAACAATTTAGCGTAAACTGAGACGATCGACGTTTTTAGCGAGGCGGAATTGTCGCTTATAATATGTATAATAATTATATTTAGTTAATATGTCGCTCATATGTCGCTTATTCCGTGGATACTTATGAGCGCGGACCCGAAATCCATGCGTGTATGTAAATCAGTCAGTATTATCTGTTATGTCACCTTGCCCTTGTGACAATGCTGCCGCTATCTAGCGCATTAGCTCGGCGGCGCATCGTGACCACAACCTTACCTGCCGAGATAGCATCGTGTTACGTAAGCTTAAGTGCATATCGATACATGCCTATTTCAATCTTTATCTGTACTCGCTTGCTTCTCGTATAGACTAGTGGGCAGTCCTAGTGTCAGGAATTTTCAGGCCGCTTGTAGGCATCCGACATGGCTTAACGATTGTTGTCTTACGACATACAACCGGGACTGACAGCTATCTTTCAACCTATTTATCTGTAGGTACTAACCGTAGTCGACTTCAATATAAATTTTAGCTTGCACTTTTACATATTTTGTGGTTTTGATAGAACTGTATGGATCATTTTGTCGACCCAGTTGGCGCGGTAAGTCTCTGCCCTCTGTGTTGTACTCACAACGCAGAGGTACACCTAAGTTCTATCACAACCTAAGTTCTATTCCCGGAGCACAATACGCCTTTTTTGCATATTTGTGCTTCTGGTTCCGGGTGTGATTGGTGTGATATGTTTTATAGCACCCTCGATACGACATTTTTAACTAAGTGTGAGTGTAAATGCGGTTGTTTGTTTGTTTATTCGTAAAGTTCGTTTTTCTAAATCAAAAATCAATTCTTCAAAAGCTACAAAAAGTGTGGTGGTGCCACAATTTTTTGCCTCGCGGCTTTATTATACCCCGTTATGCTAATAAGATAAAATTATTATTTATCCAAATATCTCTTTATCTCTCATATAATTGTCAATAAGATATGGGAACCAAAACTCGACAAAATGTACTTGTTTATAAAAATCGCTTTTCTTAAACATCTTCTGTATTTTATTTTAATAGAAATATGTACCTATGTAGTAGAATAATGGACCAAAAAAAAAAAACATGATCAAGTTGGCCGCCGTGTTCTCAGCCATTCCGCACGTGTACTTTCAATAACCCGATCATTCTGCTTTGATTCGTGACGGTATACAAACACCTTTTCCCCATTTCGGAGAACATACTGATGAAATAACTTCATAGAGTCATCATTCGTAACTTCTGTTGATATAGAGCTTTAACCTCTCCAATATTGTTGTAAAGCTCATGAATCGTATGACGTCAGTGGAAAAAGCTGGAAACAAAATGCAAAGCTGAGCATGTGAGCGGCTCGTATGGAAAACGAAAGTCTTTACGCTAGTTTCATTCAGACAAAGTTGGTTGGCTCGCGGCTGCTGCGAGCTTGATGCTAGAAGCGGGGGAGCGAACAATGCTTAGGAGGAGGTACTTAAAGTAAGATTGAGCGTTCTTTTTATAAGTTACTCAGTTCGCTTCTAAGTTTTAATATTCTGTTACATTATAATTTATAGTAATAATATTTTTTACAATTTGTTTTGCAGAGCGTAGTGACCAGGATATCAATAATTGTAATCATAAACAATTCAATAATTAATAAAATAAATTCAATCATTGCAATCATAATCTGATTACACCTTGGACTTAGTGTTACACTTGTGCTCCAAGGATTTGCTCGAATTATTCAAGATATATATATAAGCTTATGTCCTGTTCCTTGGTTTGAACCACCTACTTACCAAATTTAGTTACAGGGATAAATAAATAATATATTAACCCCTTTATTTCATACCTCAATAAAATTATAAAAAACAGAATGATAGCTGTACCAAAAATAGGAGCTAATAATAGCTGTACAAACGTACTCTTACCAAACTTTCAGTTTCAAGATATTATTACCTGAACGCGACCTAAAAGGTGTACTTAAATTGTCAGTGATCTATCAGCGAGACATATTTCAAATTCAAAGTAGCACATACTGAATAGCATTACATTGTAATGCGTAGATAATGAAAACCTTCAATACTATTTTGAAACCGAAATGTCTGTGTATTTACGCAGAAATCGCGGTGATTTCACAACGATTACTTTAAGACGGTTAATTCAAAGACATGATGCATTTATGACTTCAATTTTACTACTGAAGACATCATTAGCAGGAACGTTAAATAGACGAGGAGATAGCAACTTTTACAGTTACCTCAGTGTGAAATCACTTTACAATATCGTTATCTTTATCATAATTCTATAAAATTTTCACATAGCTTTGTGGAACCGCTATAATCACATTTCATAAAAAATTTTATGTTTTCAGCCTTTACAATAATTATCATGAGCCAAGGCATAGAACGTACATTATGGTATATTGCAACCTCAACAAGTTCAAAGGCTTTGGCGTCAAACCGTGAAAAGGTAAGTTATTAATTTTATAGATAGTATTAGTGCAACAGAGTGATGTAGATAGTGTGATCACATCTTATTTTCTGGTTATTACGCTCGTAGTATAATTAAATATTACTGTGTACTTCTCAAGGGCCACTATTTTATATACTAAACAAGTATTATACAAGCGCGCCGAGTCCTTCAGATATTGATTATATAAACATGTAATAATCTCTTTGGATTTGGGGCTCGTATAATTATGATAGAACTTCACGTACAGGTAAGTTCGTTTAATCGTTAATTATACAAGCGCGACGAGTCCTTCAGAGATTTATATCTCAGCGCGCTTGTATGCGCATGTAATGTACATGTGTATATAATCAATCTCTTGGAACTCCGCGCTCATATAATTATGATAGAACTTCACATACAGGTAAGTTCGTTTAATCATTAATTATTAGTGTAACGAATGAAAAATATCTCAATGGACAAATTTAACAACATAAATTATTATAAAGGGGTCAAATATTAAGTAAAATATATTTTTGTACAATATTTATTTCAATTAAAATTTAATACAAAAAACGTCAATCTTTTGCCTCCTCGTCCTAATGTGCCCATTATTCAAACTGCGATCCCACGTTAAGGAAAACTGTTGTCCAAGTATTCTTTAAACGGTACTTTAACGTGAAATAAACAATATTGAATGTAATTTGACTTGGATAATTTTAGTAATCACTTGAGATAAAATAGAAGTTTATTAAAAATACGTGTACGAAACATTCTCAAGATAAATATTGTTTAGCTCTTTGTCTAAAAAGCATTGAATTGGCATGATTGGTTTTGAATCCTGTTTGTTTTGTCATTATTACGATTGTTTATTTTACTGTCGGCTCTAGAACTATGGACAAGAATACATTTTATTGTCTCTGTTATTTTGTGGTCGATTTACTGAAATATATTAAGGTATGCTTCCTTTTTATATCAGCATTCTATATTATGATAAATTTGCTCTACTTTATGCATAGCATACCAGATTAAAATATTATACATTATATAGTCATGTTGCTTGTCTCCATTCTTATATCAAAAAACAATATTTATAAAGTGGTCAAATATGATACAAAATCACGATACAAAAGAGCAAAAGTACATCAAAATTGGTTCCGTTTGGCTGATTTGGTGCACAAAAAATTACACGTTTCTGCGTCAATGTTCAACATAAAGGTCGGCATCCACTGAAGCACAGGCTCCTGTGGTGTGAATCTATAAATTTCGTGTATATAACATGTTTTAATTGAGTTATTTTGAAAACATCTATGTCTTATACTACAACTGCTAGCCGTATACAGTTTATGAATTAACCTACTATACCTCATTTCAAACATTATCTTATACCAAACATTTTCACATAATGTTGATACTATATAATCTCGAGTAGCTATATAAAGCTAAGCAATATTTATGTGGATGCTGGAATTTATACTTCATTCATAAGAAACGTAAGAACTATGAGACATAAATTTACATTTGTGGGTGCTTTTTCACAAAAAAAATTACAGGCTTTTACTCTAAATAGTTCTTGCGGTTTTGTGGTCAGCAATATGAGGAAAAGAGTTGATTTATTTGCAAAATAGACCATTAAAACTATTGAAAGTGTACTGCGTCAATCGGATAAAGCCGTGAAGCTTTTTCAATAACTTTCTATTCATTTTCATAAATATAAAACTATTAGCTGTCCTACTGCAAGGATAAGTCATTAAACAATGTGAGAAAAACTGCGGGCAGAGTTGGTAATTAATAAATTAAAATTATCATTTTAGCAATATTAGTCATTATATATAGCTCATTTCTTTTTTGTTTTTAAACAAAAAAAAACAAATCTGCCATTAATACGTACCTAACTAAAAAGATAACAATACTTTTCATATACATAATAATATGTATATTTTAATATAGAATAAAATTGAGAGCTACGCTTAAATACTAAGTGTATCCAATACGGTTAGGTATTGATTATTAAAAACATACATACATAGAATACAATACAATAACTCTTTAATGACACCTAGAATAAAAACATTAACAGGCGTTTACTCTACTAATGAATTGGCGGTAAAATGGGCGGTGTTATCGTTAAAAGCAATCTCTTCCAGGCAACCTTTGTATGGATATGAATAATTAAGAGATAAGCAGGTTTGGTAGTGTGCTAAAACAAAGACTAGACTTACTGTTATTTAATACAAGCCGTGCACCGCGGCTTCGCCCGCTATTATCAAATTAAAAAGTAGCCTATGTGTTAATCCTAGGTATAAGCTATGTACATTCCAAATTTCATCCAAATCCGTTCAGCTGTTAAAGCGTGAAGAGGGAACAAACATACTTACACACTTACACACTTACACACAAACTTTCGGATTTATAATATTAGTAGGATGTACAATGTGTGTCTTATCGCTAAGAGCGATCTCTTCCAGTCAATCTTTGAATGGATATATAAAAGAAAAGATAATGTAGATCGATATTACAGTCTAGAGTCCTTCTTAATCAAAAACAATTTTTTTTTATGATTACTAAAATAACTGCCACCTCAATCTCTTCACACATCCATGAGTTTTAACTTTGCCAGACTCTAAACTTACTGCTTAATAACGGCAACAAATTATATCTACACCGAGAATACTTCCGTCCTTACCCCACTGCTCTACTTCCAACTGTTCTTGTTAAGAAAACAGCCGAAAACTTAAAGTATAGATATTTAAACACATTTACGTAGCAGTTGGATGAAAATACAAATAATATGAATACATTGGTCAATTGGGAAAATAACAGTTGTAAAGTAGATTATGGTGCCGATTCTGTTGTCCAGAATTAGACTTAACTAGCCTAAAATTAGTTTTAGTCCTGCTTTAGTCCAAAACCTATTCAGAAAATGCAAGATTAGACTAAAATTAAGTTTGACAGGACTAAGTTAGTTTAGTTACTATATTTAGTGAAAATAACCAAATTCTTATTCTGATGTACATGTTTTACGTCAAATTAAGACTAAAAATAGAAATTTTAAACTCAAATTAGTCTGTATGAAAAAGGTCTGGATTATTTTTTATGTGATCTTATACTTGATAGAATAACACGTGCAATTAATGAAGCAAATACTGACCTACAAAGTCTATAATGGAGGAATATGTGATTGCGGCTCTTGTGAATACAATTCAATTTGGTTGCTATCAAAATCAATTTTAGTCTTGTCATTTCAACTTTAAAATTAAGTTCAACGTAAAATCAGAATAGCGTTTAGGTATTCTTTGACTAAAATTAGTTTATTTATAGTTTAGTTTAGGTTAGTTCGGTGCTCAACAGAATTAGCACCAATGAGTAGCTGTGAGTGCAGACACTGTAGGTTTGCATTAGAGCGTTTAACATCTAATATCTCAGGGTGACGAACGCAGTTCTTTGCCGCGCATGATTTTGACTTATAAGTTCATAACTCTAGGTAGCACTGTACTGTAGTGGGCAAACTCGACGCTTACCATCAGGTGAGTGTCTTGCCAGTCTAGTCACTCAATAATATAAACAATAGACTGAATTCTGTAAACATAACTTTAGCTTCTTATACAAAAAGACAGATTGATCAAGCCTTTCACATTCACCCCGCAATACGATCAAAGACTTATATCGTAGGTGTCAGAAATATTCACATCACTATACAAGTACAAACAGAAACAAAATGTATGTTTTCACCGGAAATAGAATGTATATGCAACTAAAAGCAGTTCATTAAAATCATAACATAAACGTAAACGCTTTCACACTCACAGGCTCACACTAAGATCGATGACTTGTGAAGTGGGTACCGGAAATATTCACATCACACACAAACACAATTACTTTTTTTTTTATTCTCGATAGGCAAGCATTTGACCACTATCTCACGATGCGGTCGATGATGGAGCATGCTTGCCTAGAAGATACCTGTTCACTCGAGATTTAAAGACTCCTAGATTGTACTTAACGGGAAACACAGACTCGGGCAAAGAATTCCATTCCGTAGCAGTACGTATAATAAATGTGGAAGCAAAACGCTTCGTACGCACCCTTGGAATATCGACCATAAACCGATGTCGCGTGGAATCAAATTCAATCAGAACCAGAAACACAAATTTTCCTTGGGAATAAAATTCATGTTCTTGCCGGGAATCGAACCCAATACCCCTGCTAAGAAGGCGACCGCGCACCTAACTATGCTAACAGGCAGTTTAATCTAATAAAAAGCTTTAACAAAAGAATAATAATAATTTATTTCATTGACACAAGTATTATAACACAATTTAATTTATTTAAGTATTAGAACACCACAAAATAAGCATTATTGACGATATTCAAGATTGATCCGATCTTGATGAAATTTAAATGGGACCATAAGAAAGCAACATCTTTCAAACTAAAAAAAAATTTTCGAAATCGGTTCACGAGGAGAGAAGTTATGAGGTAACAAAAATAATAAAAAAAAAAAACTGTCGATTTGAGTACCTCCTCCTTTTTTGGGAAGTCGGTAAAAAGGAAATAGATCTACACTGGAAATTTAAAACAAGATAATTACGATAGATTGATTTTTGTTTATATAGCATTAGCTATCCCCGCCTCAAGCTATGATTTTTCCTTTCTAAATTTAAAATGTAATAACAATACTTACACAATTTAACAATTAAATTGACAAAAAAATATTTTTATTTAATACAAATCTGTACGTGGATTTCAAAAAGTGGGAAAAGGTCAACAATTTGTATGAATGGATAGAATAATAAATCAGAATGGGGGGAAAGCAGAGAACAGTATATTTGCAAAATGCGTGTTCACGTGATGCCCAAACAACAAAATTTTAAAGATTTACATTGGAAATGTAATACAAGGCAATTACGATAAATTGATTTTTGTTATTATATCATTAGCCATCCCCACCTAAAGCTATGATTTTTCCTTTCTAAATTTATCACTATATTCTTATCCTTACTATCCTCACTTCCGTACTAATATTATAAACGCGAAAGTTTGTATGTATAGATGTATGGATGTTTGTACTCTTTCCCGCAAAAACTACTGAATGGATTTTAATGAAACTTTACAAAAATTGTAGGTACTCTTTCCCGCAATAAATACTGAATGGATTTTAATGAAACTTTACAAAAATATAGCTTATACATCAGAATAATACATAGGCTATAATTTATAAAGATATAGTGTGAATTGTCCAAATTATAACGATAAGTGTCAAGTAACTAGGAAAAAAATCTGCCATCAGCGAGCTATTCTGGAGTGCGCTGCAAAAACCATTAGAGTTACACGTATATAATGTACAATGGAAATGTTAATCTTAAATAATCCTACAAGAAATCCCGCGACAGCATACATCTATCTTTTATGTGTAAGCCATTATCGCCAAAATAGTGAACCATAAACACAATGAAAATTGATAATTGATTTCTAATGCAACGACTGAACGGATTTGGAATGTGCACAGCTTATACCTATAGGATTACACATAGGTTTTTTTAATTCTAACTTGATCAACGCAAGCAAAGCCGCGGGGCAGGGCTAGTTTACTATAAAGATGATAATTATCATATTAACAAATATTACTCGTATGTTAGGTATCACGCAGAAATAAATGTATGTAAGAATACGGACCTACCTCATTGCCTTTTCCTAATCTGTCGTGCATAAAATGCAACAAGATTACGATAAAACTTATCAACGATTACATTTTTAGATAACTTAAAGGTCACAAGACAAGGTTTATATGAGTTACAAGCTATGCCCTGCGGTTTTACCCGCGTAAGTGCGGACCCTTTCGCATCGGAATACCGGGAATCCAGGGTGTCAGCTACCTCGATACCAAATTTTATTAAAATTAGTTCAGTCGTTTGAGCGTGAATAAGTAACAAAGATACATACACTCACAAATTTTCAACTTTATAATATTATAGTGTAAACTGATGAAGTGTGACTAGCTGTTGCCCGAGAAAGTACTTATTATAATAAAAAATATAACTAAACGCTTCCACACTCACATCCTTCCAATAGGTTCCAAGACTTGAATCTTGGGTGCCGGAAACATTTACATTTGGAAACACAAACATAATCAAACCCCGAACCAGGACCGTAAATTTCCCTTGGGCAGGAAACTTGTGTTCCCACCGGGAATCAAACCCTATACCCGCTGCTTAGAAATGCGTAACCAACTATGCCAGTGGGCAGTAATTACTCATTAGAGCTCAGTCAAAGAAGAAGAAAGTCTTTCGTCTTTCGTTCGGTACCTACTTTGTCATAAAAATGTTTGTGCGGCGCTGCAATTGTTATACGCATCTATTTTGATGTAGTAGCTAACCATCAAGAAAATATTTTGCTTGTCTCTTACTTCAATAGCATAACAGAAAAGACGCATTTAGGAACTTGGTGATGGGTTTTCGCTATCATATTAAAAACATAAACGCTTCCACACTCACAGCCTCACACTAAGTTCATTTGAGAGGTGGTAGAGCATTTTGTGAGTTTCTCGCCTAGCTTGCTACCAAAGTAGCTTACCACCATCAAGTTTAAAGTCTGCCGCCAAGCCAAATACGGTGTTCCGGCAGTTATCCTTGAGAGCCTGCGTATTCCAGGTCTAGTGTGTTTAACAGCTTCGATCACATCGTCACTTACCATCAGGTGAGATAGTGGTCAAACACTAGCCTGTCATAAATAAAAAAAAAATAAAAAAAAAGTTCGATGACTTGTGTCATGGGTGACGGAAACATTCACATCACACACACAATCACAACCAGAACCATAAACACAAATTTTGCTTGGGGAGAAAACTTGTGTTCCCGCCGGGAACCCTATACCCTTGCTTTAAAGGCGAACGCTCACCCAACTGAGCCAACGGGCAGTTCTATTTATGGTTTATTATTTGTTATTACATGTTCTGTCTTTATATATTACTAGCCGTGCCACGTGGCTTCGCCCGCGTTAATTAATTTAAAAAGTAGCCTATGTGTTATTCCGGAACTTAAACTATGTAAATTCAAAATTTCATCAAAATCGGTTTATTCGTTACGGAGATACATGGTAACAAACATTCACATACACACACACAAACACTTACAGAGTTATTAAGATTAATATAAATGTCTTTGTTCCCCGAGGGGTATAATTTGGGAGTCTTCAAGTTAAGAGTGGATAGGTATCTTCTAGACAAACGTCACATCTTCGGCCGCATCATCACTTTCCATCATATGAGATGGTGGTAAAATGTTTGTCTTTACAGCATAAAATAAATGTCCCTATAAAATCGACCTTCTTAAGAGGTGTGCATCATAACAATACAATCTTATGTCCGTTATTTGTTTTTGACAAAGCATATTTTTACCGACTTCACAAAAAAGGAGGAGGTACTCAAGTCGATTGTATTTTTTTTATGTGTGTTACCTCATATCTTTGTTGTCGTGAACCGATTTCGATTTTTTTTTGTTTGTAGAGATTGTTTTCCAATTGGGCCCATTTAAATTTGATCAAGATCTGATCAGTAGTTATTGAGATATCGTCAATAATGAGTGTTTAGTACATCTAATCTGATTAAAGTTCCGAAGATAAAGCGGTGAGGTAGGTTTTTTTAAGCTTTGCTTGCGTTTAATTATTTTCATTCATGGTCGATAATTAAGCTAGTAGATCATTATTGGGAAATAAATTATTCAAATCTCGAATCACATAGGCACGTTATGCAAATATTTTTTGTATTAGAATGAATCAATTACCTACTTACCATAATCAGTTTAGGCTTGGTAGGTATAAATTTGACACTGCCTATGGTTATAGCAGTTTTATGTTAATATGAAGATAACGATAAAAAATAACTAGATTTCCGCGTTGATACTTTATTATATTAATATATAATATTTAACATACTATGTGATTGCCGTTGCTCTGTTTAGCCTTTTGTACCTGTCTGCGGCAAAGCAAATAGGAGGGTTATGATTTACGTATTCATGTATGTATACAGAGTAAGTCTATATAAAAAATGTATGACACATATAGAATCTAACGTAGCTGTTTTTTTTTTTAATTGTAATTAAATAAGTCAAGAGTGAATAGGTATCTTCTAGGCAAGCATGCTACATCTTCGGCCGCATCATCACTTTCCATCAGGTGAGATTGTGGTCAAATGCAAGCCTATCAGGCATAAAAAATAAATAAATGAAAAAGGTCCGTATTCTACAACAAAAATATATAACATACACAATGATAAAGTATAAAGTAGATATATCTTACATAATTAACAGAGCAAGCACGATGCGTCTCTGTTTCAGCTTGGGAAAAAATTCGTTCATATGTCCAGATGTCCGGCTGTTCTTGTTTTTCACCAGGACGCATTTCTCAACCTATTCTCATGAAATTTTGTGAGTGGGTTCGATAATAACCTAGAATTTTTTTGGCGATTCTATTTTTGATTTTTTACACATATTACAGCCATTTCGAAAAATACGCGAGGTGCTCAGCATACAGAGCCACAAGTCTTATATACTGTTAGGTTTCATCTTTCATCCGCCAAACATTCCAAAGCATTTTTGCCCAAGCTGAAACATTTTTGCCCAAGCTGAAACATTTTTGCCTAAGCTGAAACAGATACGTTTTGGTCGCGCTGTTTGCTCTGTTCATTACACGATAGCTATTCATTTTTACCGACTTCACAAGAAAGGAGGAGGTACTCAAGTCGACTGTACTTATGTTTATTTTTTTTTATGTGCTCATAACTTCTTTCCACGTGAATCGATGTCCAAATTTTTTTTATTAGTTTGAAAGATGTTGCTTTCAAATTGGTCCCATTTAAATTTGATCAAGATCTGATCAATTGAAATATCGTCAATAATGCCTATTTTGTGGACTACTTTGACGATGTTCTCGTTTACCCGACTTCAAAAGTTACCTCTTAACTTCTTTTGTTGTGAGCCGACTTTGATGATTCTTTTTTTATTTGAAAGCTGGGGGATCAAGGTTCCGATGATAAAGCGGTGAAGTCGGTTTATTTAAGCTTTGCTTGCGTTTAATTATTAGTCAATAGTGACAGACATACAATAATCTTTGTTTTCATAATAACTAATTCAACTATGCCACAATCTGTTATTTATGGCGTCCTCTATTTTTATATTGAGTTAATTTATTTAAATATAATTATTATGTGTGAACCTTATCTTAATTTTTTTTTACTCAATATCAATTTAAAGATTTTTTCCGCTAAGATCACTTGAATTTATTATGTCACGTGCCTTTGATACAGAACATCGTTCTGTTTCGACTAAGCAAACTAACTTAAGAAGGTTAGAATAACTTAACATATAACAATTTGCAGGCAATAGTACACAACAATAGTAGTGTGTCAATAGGGGTGACACTAATGTTTTCAATGTCACGGGTAGGGGTCTACCCTTGCACTATATACCTATGTTATGTAAGGGTACATAGTAGGGTACATAGTACTATTTCTATGAGCGCACCCCACCGATTGTAATCTGGCGAGGGGCGAGCGTTTGAGGCGAACGGACCAATCGCTGTGCTCTCGTGACCAGAAAAGGGGGTGGAGTTTCGCACCCCTAGTTTTCTAGGGGTTAGTGTGCTTCCGCGGCCAACCTAGTTTGCCGTTACCCCGCGCACCCCTGCCCTCTAATTTAGGGTTGATCAATCGGCCGCGCGCCGGTCTTACGTAACGTAACAGACACCAGACGAATTTTGCCGCCGTGAGCGGTGCCCGCATCTCTACCCCTGCCTGCACTAGCTGCGTATCGATCGACGCATGGCTGGACCTCTCGGGGTCCTGCTGTCGTGTAACAATTTACAATACCACAAACTTACTGTAAAACAAAACATCAAACAAAAAACGCATTCACACTCACAGCCCCACACTAAGTTCAAAGACTTGTATCGTGGGTGTCGGAAACATTTACATCACTCACACATTACACCCAGACCAGAAGCACAAATGTCCCTTGGGAAGGAATTTGTGCTCCTCCCGGGAATCGAACCGAGGACCCGCGGCGCAGAGGGCGGACACCTGTCCGCTGCGCCAACTGGGTCGTCGAAACTAGTCATGTTAAAAACCACATTGTAAAACAATTAACAACAAAATAAACGCATCCACACTCACAGCCCCACACTAATTTCGTGGACTTGTATCGTGGGTGCCAGAAAAAATTCATTACACATACAATCACACCCAGAAATAGAAACACAAATGTCCCTAGGGAAGGAAACTTGTGCTCCTGTCGGGCTTCGAACCCAGAACCCACGGCGCCGTGGTAGAAACCTGCGCACTGCGCCAACTGGGTCGTCAAACCGATTTAACACTCATAACCCCACACTAAATTCAAAGAATTATACCGTGGGTGCCAGAAACATTTACATCACACACACACGGTCACACCCAGCACCAGAATCACAAATGCCTTTTGAAAAGAAAAATTGTGCTACTGCGGAATCGAACCAGGACCCACGGCGTAGGGGGCAAAGACTGACCCACTGCGCCAATTAGATCGTTTAACAGTTAAACTTTAAACTACAGTTAAACTTTACTTAGCAAAAAATCATTGCATTTTTCTTTTATGGGTCATAAGTAGATACTGATGATGTTGTTACATTAAACTTATTGAACAATCTGACATTAATCTGCAAATGTAGAGTTAGCATTAAACAAATCAATTAATTATTTATACATTACATTTATTTATTATTCAGGACTTTTAAATATAGTTGTGTCTTATAACGTAAAGCCTTCAAATAGATTTACAAATATTACATGTAGCTTACATGTACATATCACATGAACAATTTTATTAATTTAAATGAGTAGTCGTTTATATTATAAAAGCACTAGATGTGCGTTAATTAAGTTAAATAGTAGCCTATGTGTTATTCCGGAACCGAAAACTATCTACGTTCGAAATTTCATCAAAATCGGTTTATTCGTTACGGAGATACTGGTAACTAACATTCACACACACACACAAACTTTCGCATTTATAATGTTAAGTAGGATATAACCATTAAACCTGTATTGATAAATTTAGAAAGGAAATTTATCGCTTGAGGCGGGGTTTGAACCCGCGGCCATAGGGTGTCATGCCCTATTGCTCTAACCGCTGAGCTACTCAAGCCCTGCTTGAAGCGACGAAATTATCCTTTCCTTATTAATAACGTCTTCCGGGGACGTGTGACGTCATCTTCCGAAACAGTTTTTTAAAAACTACTACAATATATGTATCGTGGGTGCCGGAAACATTCACATCACACATACATTACACCCAGAACCAGAAGCACAAATATCCCTTGGGAAGAAATTTGTGCTCCTGCCGGGAATCGAACCCAGGACCCACGGTGCAGAGGGCAGACACTTGTCCACTGCGCCAACTGGGTCGTCTCTCTCTCTCTCTCGTCTCATATGATAGGATAGTGTATGTCATGCAAGATTTTCTTTTTAAAATATCTTTTCGCCTAACATACCGATGAGGTATAAAACGGACTTAATTGACTTAAAAAAATTGCTTGTTCCTTCATAACCATTATTATTTTATTAACTAAAGTATAATAAAAATACTTAGTTAATTACTGTAACTATATAGGTATCTACTTAATTAGAAAATAACTAAAAAAATCCCTAATATACTACTAACTACTCAAATAAGGGCTTGTATCACATTCTCTCATTAGCCACAATCTACCAGATAATAACATTAGTTATACATACATACATTAGTTATATATACAAGGAACGTTAGTGTTTTAGGTTCTGTTTTGTTTCGCCTCTTATTTTCCTCCAACACAAGTTGGAGACCGTTTTAAAGCAGGGTTTGATCTGTTATCAAGATGCAATGGGCCTAATTGAGCGACATGAATTTCTAGTAAATTGGTATGTTAATGTTTTTTATTGTATTGTGTGATCGTGTGTAGCTGTTATGTCAAAAACTTTTCTCTTTTTTTAATCTTTATTTTAATTTTGCAGTATTTTTTTCTTTATATTATTCTTGATAACATTATGCTTCTAAAATATAAATTAACATTTGTAATCGAGCTAATGGCCTCGATTCTGATGTACACTCACTTAATTAAATTTAAACTATCCCTGTCTCTTACAAAATAGATACACAAGACAGAGACGGCATATATTTTAGTGCTGTCAAGCTAGTTTATCAATTAAAATATGAACAGCAGAAGCAGAAAGGGGCGTGTTTTTAGTCAACATCAATTACATACTCGACTAAGCTTGCATAGACATCTAAGTTCTGACTAACTCAGCATTAAAATGTATGCTATCTCTGTCTTGTGTTCCTATTTTGTAAAAGATAGGAATAGTTTAAATTTAATTAAATTAAGTGTGTGACATCAGAATCGAGGCCATTAACTACATTAATTACTTCGAATTAAGGATTAATTTAGGATCTAGTTATGATAACAAGTCATCGAACTTTGTGTGGGGCTATGAGTGTGAAAGCGTTTATGTTTATGTTATGTAATACATTCGACAAGTGAAAGTTTGACTCGCTCACCGAGGGAACCGTACAAACTATAGTTCGTTGGTCAACGGGTCTCAAAGCTTTTTGCCCCTTTTTTAGGGTTCCGTACCCAAAGAGTAAAACGGGACCCAATTACTAAGACTTCGCTGTCCATCCGTCTGTCTGTCAATCTGTCACCAGGATGTATCTCATGAACCGTGATATAAAGACAGTTGAAATTTTCACATATGATGTATTTATATAACAACAAATACTAAAAAACACAAAAAAAAAAAATATTTAAGGGGGCTCCTATACAACAAACGTTATTTTTTGCCGGTTTTATAGATAACGGTACGGAACCTTTCGTGCGCGACCTCGACTCGCACTTGGCCGGTTTTTCTATTTACATGTTTATTTTACAAATAACTTTTTATTTTTCCGTTACGTGTATATTTACTGTTATTTTCGAAGATATCGTCAATTTTTGACGCAAATATTACCGTATATATTTATTATGTTGATTAATATGCTTGATTTTTTTACAACTCCATGGTACCACATTATTTATTATATATACATGCCTGAGTATTTGGTATTAATTTCAACTTGAAATTTTCAACCGACTTCAAAAAAGGCGGTTCTCAATTCGATTGTGTTTTTTTTTCATTTGTATATATGTAACTCGATATCTTCGCCAATTATGAATCGATTTTGATGTTTTTTTTTGTTTGGTAGAGTATACTTCAAAGGTGGTCCCATATAAATTTTATCGAAATAGGTCAAGCCAAAACCGAAATATAAGCGATGAAGTCGGTTTTTTAAGCTTTGCTTGCGTTTCAATTATTTAAGATCATTTTACAGATCTCTATAAATGAAATTTGTATGAACTTAGACTAAAAACTATCAGAAACTTGTCAGGAGTTCGAGAAACAGATCCTAAATTACATAAAATCCTAACAACATATTTTATTATGATTGGGATTTGATCCTTAACTGATCATGTTATTAAAACCACGGGAAAATTGCCCATTACTGTGAGAAATTTTAATAGTGTTGAAAGCAAAGAATGTACTTGGTTTACTTGTCATAAATAATACTCACAGCTAATGTTAAAATAATAATAATAATAGCAAACATAGTCAATTACTTAATATGCTGATGAAGGAAAATTTTATTTATTATTTTTTATGCATTATAAACAAACATTTGATCACTATCTAACCTGATAGAATGATAGTGATGATAGCGATGACGCGGCCGAAGATGTGACATTTTTATCTAGAAAGACCACTATAGAAGACCACCTGACTGTTGCCTTAGCTATAAAGCTGCGGGTTACGCGATAATTTCCATGATTTTGTGGCCTATAAATAAGTAGTCGGGCGTGTGGGACCACCTTAAAAAGGAACCGCGGTACCTTTTGCCCGATCAATCTATTTTATTATTTTTATTCGGCTGATTAGGACCAATCAAAAGTTTAACAAAAAATGTTTATCAACTCTAGTACAGTTAGAAGAAACAGTGTTGATATAAAAATCAAATCGGTCACTTAACTATTTATTGCTAAACAAAATATTGGAAGACGTATGTGTCATACTAGAAAATATCACGCACAATCTCAGATTTTCACTAGTAGATTATTTAGACACACTATCAGTGTTCAAATTGTCAGAAAAAGGACTCAAAAAACATAACCATACGGCTATCAAATCTCGGCCAAAATACCAGGGTAGCATGTATGATATGGATCTCTGAGATCTTTATTTTTTAACGATAAACAAAGAAAAAGAGATAAAGAGAGATATAGATCATTTTATTTGTAAAAACATGCGTTTACATACACATTTAAAGTTTTAAAAATATGCATGTAGGTTGGTAACAATTAGATTGTGGTGGTACATGTCTTTGCCTGAAAAAACGTACAAATTCAGTTTTGCCTAAACTGGCCATTGACAATAAATGTATATATATTTCCGCAATAAAATAGGGTTAAGTACCTAATCATACGAAATTATGTATAATTATTTAAAAATGAAAAGAAAAAAACAAATAATCTATCAATATTAAAACGATGTTCGCGTGTCAAAAATTTTAATAGTACTGAATTACAACAATAATATAAAAAAAAGAATACTGATATAATTTATTGATATAAGCAAATAGTATTAACAGTAGTAATTTTTTTTTTTTTTATTACAGCTTAAGAAACAAAACTAAATAAAATTGATGTCACATTGAATCAGTCAGAAAAAAATCATTGTTATGATAGTAGCATTCTTCTGTCAATAAATTTCTCGATTTCTTTTTAAATAGAACTACGGGTAAGTCTTTTAAACTGTTGGGTATCTAATTGTATATAATAGGAGCCATACAAAACAGACCTGCGCATGAAAGTAGTATTAGCAGTGTGTCATCCGAGTCTAGTATTGTCTCTTCTGCTGCGAGTAACTGTGACTGCTAGTCGAGGGAACAGTGTAGGATTTGTTTTGACGAAAATGGCGACCTCCAGAATATACTTTGATGGAAGAGTCAGAATGCAGTATTTAGTAAAAAAAGGCTTGCAGCTTTCTCTCGGTTTCAAATTAAACATTGTTTGAACACATATTTTTTGAGCTCTAAAGGCGGAATCTTTGTCCGTTGAGTTGCCCTAAAATGCGATTCCATATCGAATAGATGCTACCAGTCCATGTTTTACAGTTAACAGAGCGTCGGAATGAAGTT
This sequence comes from Lomographa bimaculata, assembly GCA_948107665.1. NCBI lineage: Eukaryota > Metazoa > Arthropoda > Insecta > Lepidoptera > Geometridae > Lomographa > Lomographa bimaculata. The sequence continues at coordinate 9,323,596 of OX403592.1, forward strand.
GTGGTACCAGATTATGTTACGCATACGCAGAAGAACTAAGTTTTTTACATTAACTCTGAATGTGCTCTTTTCAGTTTAATTTCTTGTCTATGATTAGACCAAGAAATTTCGTAGAAAAGAATACGTATAAATTGAAATTTAACGTTTCAGCTTCAACTTTGCAATGTATCTTCTTCTACATGTATACCTTAACTAGGTACCTATGTCGTAGTACTGGTGTGGCTCTATGCATGTATATGTAGGTACGTACAAACTAAAAAAACTTACATAAATTAGACTAATAGAGACTGATAAGTCATTATAAATAATGCTTTGTGTATTTTCTACTGACTTCACAAAAAAGGAGGAGGTACTCAATTTGACAGTTTTTTTTATGTGTACCTCATAACTTCTTTTCACGTGAACCAAATTTGAAAATTTTGTTTGAAATCTGTTGCTTATCCATTGGTCCCATTTAAATTTGATCAAGATCTGATCAGTAGTTTTGTATATTACAGTAGTGTTTAATACATTTAATCTGATCATGGTTACGAAGATAAAGCGGTGAAGTCGGTTTTGTAAAGCTTTGCTTGCGTTTAATTAAAACGGGAATTCGCGTGACTTCCGCATTGTAAATGTTTTGAACGACAACTGTTTCGGGTTCATTCATATAGCGTATTATCAAGATAGTGGTCAAATACATTCCCAAACAAGGCTCAGTATGAAAAGATGTAGAGCGCTCCCCGTCACGTCCCACCTCGCACGCCAGATCCCGTCTTAGTTTAAATTTATCGTTTAAAATGTGCCTGGGTTTCTAACAAATTAGATCACAATTAATAGCTTACCATAATAATAGTATGAAACATATATTGCTTCATAATCATTAATTGATATGAGCCGAACTGCTCGTTAATGTTATTTGCGTGTCCCTTCTAAGCAAGAGTATCGGGTTCAATTCCCGGCAGTAACATAAGTTTTCTCCCCAAGGAAAATTTGTGGTTCTGGTTGTGATTGTGTATGTGATGTGAATGTTTCCGGCACCCACGACACACGTCATCGAACTTAGTGTGAAGCTGTGAGTGTGAAAGCGTTCATGTTTAATTAAATGTTTTCCTTTACTCTTCGATCACATCTCTAACAAATGATTAAAGCTCTATTATTTAGAGTTACGTAAATATAAAGTTATTTTTATAGTTATTTTAAGAACACGTAAAATCCCAAATTAGGGCTTAGACGCTTGCGGCGATTACTAAGATACCTACTACAATTTATTAAGCATTAGAATAATACATTTAAAATAAGCGTATTTCATTGTTAGAAAACAATGGTACTTTTATCTAACAGAAACATTAACTCTTTGTACCTAATGATTCTGTTTACATAATCAAATTTTCAACCGACTTCAAAAAAGGAGGTTCTTAATTCGACCGTATGTATTTTTTTGTATGTATGTTACGCGATAATTCCGCTAATTACGAATCGATTTTGATGTTTTTTTTGTTAGGTAGATTATACTTTAGAGGTCATATAAATTTTATCGAAAACGATCAAGCCAAAACCAAAAAAAATTAAGCGGTATGTTCACCGATTTCTCTCCCATTTGTGGACCGATTCTCAAATTCTTTTTTTGTTTGGTAGATTATACTTCAGAGCCGGTCCCATATAAATTTTATCGAAATCGATCAATCCAAAACCAAAATATAAGCGATGATGACGGTTTTTTAAGCTTTGCTTACGTTTAAATTATGACTTGAAATTACTTTTGGATCCAACGTTCATAATTTGTAATACAGAAAAACTTTTACAAAATATTTTTTATACTATAGATAGATAAACTCCTTATTGTACACCAATTCAAAAAGAAAATAACAAATAACTTAGACTAGTACAATGGACGGTCTTATCGCTTAAAGCGATTTTTTCCAGACAATCTTTGCATGGAGAGGGTACAGATTTTTTTTTCCCAATCGTCAACAGTGTTGACAGGGTGTTACCGACCGGGAATGACCCCAAAATAATGTTGGCACTGTGGTGTACTACAGTTCAAAAAATATATACCTATATATAATAATAAAGTTAAAAATATATATATAAATAAAACTTATATAATAATATAAGATATTATACCGATATTCATAAATTAATACCAATTTGAGACAAGTAGATGTTTTTTACATTCTTTTTAAATGTGTACAGTGATGGTGAATGGCGAATACTGAAGCTGTTCCAAAGACAAACACCCTGAATAGTGAAAGATGTCATTATAATTAAACGCAAGCAAAGCTTAAAACAAACCGACTTCACCGCTTTATCTTCGGAACTTTGATCAGATTAGACATACTAAACACGCATTATATATTTATATATTTCAAGAACTATCGATAAGATCTTGATCAAATTTCAATGGGACCAATTGGAAAGCAACATCTTTCAAACAAAGAAATCGTTTCGGTTCTAACGAAGATATAAAGGTAACAAACACAAAAAAAGGTACTTTTGACTTGAGTACCTCCTCATTTTTTGTGAAGTCGGTAGAAAAGAGGTTGTGTGTAGTGTAATTGTAATGTATAGTAAAAATCTTAAATGATCAATTGATTATCATTAAAAATAACTTTTTTTTTGCAGATGCCTGTTTATTCAAATTACTGACGCGTGTTGATCCAATGGAAAGGAGAACGGTTCTAAATCTTTTCAAAACAGATTTGTAAGTATACAAATAAAGAAAGTATAACTTCTTTATTGGTGAACCGATTTTGATTATATTTTTTGTTTGTGGTCCCATTTAAATTTGATCAAGATCTAACAGGTAGTTTTTGAGTTATCCTCAATACGCATTAATTAATTTAATCTGATCAAGGGAAAGATAAACCAAAATTCTGATGATAAAACGGTGAAGTTGGATTATTTAAGCTTTGCATGCGTTTAAGTTATCTGTATGTATTAATTAATGCAAGAAAAATGTAATAACATTTTGTAGGAAGTACATTCAAATCAAATTCAAAATTTATTTAATTCGGACAACACAGTCCCTTTTGTTAGTATGAACTTAAAATATGAATATTACATTTTATCATTTATGTGATGATAATTCAAATGAATGGTACAATATATATTCATACTCATACGTTTATACTCATATATTTATATCATTCTTTAATTTTTATAAGTTTTGAACCAAATTTTCTGAGTGGAACTTGATTACTTTCGGCTTTTTTTACTAAGCACAGTTCCGCACGGCTGGCTTAGGATTTCCCCAATCGCGATCTAGAACTTCGGTCAATGACTGTCTACCATAATCTTAAACAGTCGACGCAGTATAACTGAGTAACAGTATCTAAGGTTCAGCAAACGCAACTAACTGCCTCACCCATCGCATCTATATTAAATATTGTAAAGTATAAAGTATTATTTGTGGTTAATACGTAATCTCTTTTAATAACGTTGTTCTGCAATAAAAGCTCGTTTGTTGCCAAACTCGATCTCGTATACATCTACGAAAGATCTCATTTAGCGTAGTTAAAATATAGTCGTTACGCGAGGTCGCGCGTCTCAAACTTCGGTTTTTGAGGTTTTTCCCATATTTTTGAAAAGTACTTATGAAAAAAACGCAATGCTATTTTGGGTTAGTGCTGAATACATAAAATGTATTTCTGTGTCGTTAGAATGCCGTGAAGTGCTCTATTTACCGAGATGTAGCATACTTATATGCAAGCATGCATGGCAAGCATTCTTCCTCTTCATCACATCGTCACTGTTTATCAGGTGAGATAGTAGTGAAATGCTTGCTTATCCTACTAATATTATAAATCCGAAAGTTTGTGTGTCAGTGTGTAAGTGTGTAAGTATGTTTGTTCCCTCTTCACGCTTAAACGGCTGAACGGATTTGGATGAAATTTGGAATGTAAGTAGATTATACCTAGGATTAACACATAGGCTACTTTTTAACTTGATAATAGCGGGTGAAGCCGCGGGGCACGGCTAGTCTAATATAAAAAACGGGTTATGATATGCTGCAGTGGCTTTTAAATTGAAATTAAAACAGAATTTGCTTGACTTACGCGTTGTTGACGTCTAGATAGGCAATTGTTTCGGCTTCTTCAGGATGAGTGCGGAGCGCTCATCGTCGCATACGATATATCGACAACGCTGAATTCACACTAATTTCCAATTTAATTATACGCCTACGATACAAGTGTTATACTTAGTGTAGGGCTTGCAAGAGCAGCATTCATACCTTATAATATTGTTACAGTTATAGTTACGCACAAAGTATGGTTATAAGTTAATTATTAAATATATGTACATTAGTTTAGTAAGGTTTATTGTAATCTATTAAGAGAAATAAATATTTTTTTATTTTGTATTTTAAATTTTGTGCGTGAGTTTGTATCAAATTATACAGTGGCTTTATTTGTGTACCTTCCCCTGAAATTGTGTTGAATTTAGTCACTGTCTCGACATCCATATCCTATAACTGCTTGTAAGATTATGCTTATTATGTTTCATCTCGCACCGGCTTATAAGCGTATTAGGCTTTTATGCTGATGAATTTATAATTTACAGCACACTATTTTAGTTTTATCGTTATATTTAGCTTCAATGCACTTCGCTTCTGTTAGCCATCATAATATTAATTAAAAATAAATTAATAAATACTGACGGAGTAGTGGGCAAGTCTCTGACCTCTACGCCGACCCATCCTGGGCATGTTCCTGGCAGGAGCACAATCTTCCTTCCCAAGAGACATTTATGATTCTAATTCTTGATGTGATTGTGATATAAGTCTTTGAACTAAGTGTGGGTGAATATCAATGTCTTTTTAATAACAATAAAATCAGTTATATAAATTCAAAAAGCCATGCGTGTTATTATATATTAAACACAGGTATATTTATATATTTGAAATGACGTGTACATAACATATATAACGACAGAACGAATCAGGTCAACATTTCTTTAAAGATATGGCGTATAATATACAGTATAATATATATATATATATATATTATTCTTAATAATTAAGCGACGCGTGATCAAAATGCTGGCACATATTTGGCTCAACGTATTAGCATTGCAATTCAGAGAGGCAATGCCGCCAGCATGATGGGAACGCTACCCACTGGTAGTGGGCTTGAGCACTTGAGTTACCTATAAGCTCGATGTCTTGTAGGTAACTTAGTACTTTGCTGTACATAGTTTTAGTTTAGTTTTAGGAAATATAGGCAATTGGCCCGTAGTTTTCTCATGGTTAATCCTAATATTTATATACAGTAATATATTATTATATAAATAGTCTCGACCGTAAATATGACAAGGGTACTTTTTCCGATAAAACACAAGCAAAGCAAAGGTATTTAATGTAAATGTAGTCATTACATACATTAAAACAATAAAATTGATGAACGACAGGCATTAATCGTTTTGAGATTAATTTGTAAAATCCACCTCTACTATCTATAAAAGATAAATATTTAATCGCATTTAAATATTATTATTAATTACCTATACAGTTTTAACATAATTTATATTCGTTTTCTTTATCTTATTGTCATGCAGTTTTGGTATTGCATCGCGCATTTGTTGATAGGTATAAGTGCGTTTCATTGAGTAAGGTAAAGGTGTAGATAATTAGGTATCGGTGCATTGTATATGATAAGCCTAAAATCCGAAAGATCATTCTTTGAAACGAATGGCAGATTTCAATCATAAAAAATATTATAACATTAAAATTATAAAGGCGAAAGTTTGTGTGTGTGTTTGTATGTTTGTTACTTCTTCAAGCTCAAACGGCGGAACCAATTTTGATAAAATTTGGTATGGAGGTAGCTGACACCCTGAATTAACATGTAGGTTTTATATCCTGGAATTCTCACGAGTCCGGGTCCGAGGGTAAAACCGCGGGGCGCATTTAGTTATTAATATTTATCCTGATTACCTGATAGTATGTGTATGTGAGTGTGTGTAAGAGAAAGAGAGAATGTTTAAAACGAGGTGTGGATATACGGAACTTTGTATATAGAATTGACTTATACTTTCTATCACATAGATATACACGATCACAAACAAAAATCCATTATCTAATGTGGCGTTCGCATCGATACTAAGGAATATGCATAATTGTTTTTAATCAATTGTTAATACAGTGTTGTTAAAAATATTTCATTCATCATATATTTAATTTGGTATCAAAATAAACATTTGAATATGCAAATGCATTGACCACCTGTACAAACTTATATACTTTTGGCTTTTTTTAATGCTAGATAGGCAAGCATTTGACCACTATCTTATCTGATGAAAAGTGAAGATGCAGCTGAAGATGTGACTTGCTTGCCTAGAAGATACCAATTTTTTCCTAGACTTGAAGACAGCCAGATTGTACCGTTTGGGAAACAAAGAAGGCAATGAGTTCCATTCCTTCGCTATACGGATGATAAACGTAGACAAATCACTTCGAGCTAACAGTATTTTATAATATGAGTGTGATCATTAGGAAAGCAAGGATTAATATGTTCTAGCGAGACGCGAGATCGATCGATCCGCGTCCATGGTCATCGAGTAATCAAATTTCACGAGCGAGGTAGCCCTGGCTAAGTCGATTTACGTTGATCCTTATTGGGAGAGTGCTCTCGCTAGCCGTTCTGTGCGAGTTGTATTTAATACTAGACGTTATAGTCTCAATATCGGCATCGAGAAGATAGCGAAGATCGTGACGCGGCGACTGCGACGCGCCTTATCGCCGCATCGGCTTCGTGGCCGTCGTAAATAATGTGCAAGTTTTCCCGCCACGCCCCTCTCGCGAACAAAAAATATGTGAAGTCGCAAGTTACATTTTCTAAAAGGATTGATGGAAAAATGCAATAATACCATTTGTGAAACATTTTCATTTTTGACAAATACACTATTCAATACAATCAAACGTGTTCACAGTCACAACCCTACGCTAAGTGCAAAGACGTGTATCGATACGTGTTCACAGTCACAACCCCACGCTTAGTATAAAGACGTGTATCGATACCGGAAACATTTACATTACATACCCAAAACCAGAAGCACAAATGTCCCTTGGGAAGCAAAATTGTGGTCCTTCCGGGAATCGAACCCAGAACCCATGGCGCCGAAGGCATACGTTGCCCCCAGCGCCAACTGGGTCGTTGGTATACAAAAATGCAGTGTTTTAACTAATCCTTAGAATAACGTTCTCTCATTCTTATTGAATGTATCATCCTTAAAACCTCTTGATACCCTTACTATAAGAACTTTTAGATACTAATTATTTATGTACGAAATCAGAAGATTTTTATACCTATTGTCGACATTTTGTGAACGAATCTCATTATTTATTCTATTGATAAACATTTCAACAATAGGCAAACTCAATGAATTGCAAATTTTTCATACTTTTCTGCAGTCCCTATAAATTCTATTTGATTGAATTATAAACATATTTGTAAACTAGTTATTAGCCCCTAAACTGAGACCTCACGTAATCTGATTGTCTATAGTGAGCAAAAATGTTTACACTTAATTAACGGTACTTATGCAACTTTTTCACCATAAACAATTTGTTTCTATTAGTTGTAGTTTAACAATACAACAAAATTTAAACTGTACGTAGGTAAAATTATTTTGACCTTTAGTGAAACGTTTAGTGACTTTAGAGATTTTATTTATGAGCTTCTGCTTTGCTTTCTGATGTTTGAATATTTTTATCGTTAATATGAAAGAAATAAAAAACAAAGAAAATACATTTAATTTTTCACATAAAATAATATAACATAAACATATAACAGTGATTTATTTAAACGTACACTTGTTTAACTCCCCGTTGACTTAGTTAGGTGAGCGTTCGCCTTCTAAGTAGGGGTATCGGGTTCGATACATGGAAACACAAGGTTTCTCCCCAAGGAAAATTTGTATTACTGGTTCTAGTTGTGATTGTGTTTTTGATGTGAATGTTTCCGGCACCCACGACAGTTACCATGTGACTTAGTGTGGGGATGTGAGTGTGGAAGCGTTATTTTTATTTTACCTAAGAAAATTTACTTGGTTTTTATCGTGTAAGGAACTCGGCACTGGTTTTCGGCTCAATCTTGAGGCTAGTACAATTTTACCTGAATATAAAAGTGCTATGAAAGTGTCTTCTTTTTGGTAGTTATCTAAGTCTCCATGGTTTTCTAGGCCCGCACACCTAGGCGATGCAGCGGTCGCCAAACTGCGGCAACACTATCGCAGTCGTGGCCGCAGCGTTGTTTTTGACTGAAAACGGTGCACGCGCGCTTCGAACCTTATTGATGGCCATTAATAAAGCGGGTAACAGCCTCTCTAGCCAAGTTGCAGGCAAAACGTTCTTTATCTTCTCAATCGTCCAACATAAATAAGCGATTTGTAACATTAACAACAATACTTTAATGATTGCTTAGGCGATTTATTCAGCCGATCGCAAAGTATTTTAAATATTTTAATGAAACAATTTCAAAATTAAACATTTAAGATTTAGTGGTACGTTTACTTTTTTTTTACAGTATAGGCAAACGTTTGTTACTACCACTAGCTCAAAATCGAGTCAATTGCAAAGATAGTGAACGGTATGCTTGAAACTTGGCTAGGGGCCTACTGTATTGATAAAGTATATTTAAGTTTATACAACAACAACTGCAAAGATCATTAGAAAATTGAGAGGCGTTTTTTTTTTCAAACTCATCCCCAATACCAATAATGTATGGTATACATCTCAATAATATTTATTTGTTTGGTTACCTTTCTTACTCTTCAGGAGACCAAAATCAAAGCAATTGCCTGAAACGTGGGATATGTCTATTAAATTAAATTATTTAGCTGAACCAATATGTTGCTACTTGTTTTTCGCAACTTTTTGCGTTGTATTACATTTAAAAAACATAAATTGCATTTTCATGTAAACATTTCGGGCTCCATCGGGCATGTCATACACTACGTATAACGTTTTGATCACTTCTCATTCGTTGATACTACATTAAGCTACGAAAAATTTACCAAATAGCAGATGGCCCCATTAATCTTAGCCCTTTGATTAGTGATTACGTCATATTTCGTCAAACTCATGGCCCCACCGTAACCCTACAGCTACCCACGCGGTGCTCGCTAAATGCGCCGTGTTTACACGAGACCCCGACCACTAGCCCGCGGCCAGCTAAATCCTACGCGGATATTAAATTTATATCGACCACCGCATGTATTTCGATGGCAAGGAAACAACTTTATGCATACCTTAGATTACATCGCTTACGGAATCTTATGAATATGTGAACACAAAACATCTGACTTAGCTACAGTGTATACTTTGGGGTACAGACGAAATTGTTGGTACTGCTTATAAACATATTAACTAGTACAAAACATTTTCTAAAACAATATTTATGCTAACCCCTGCTAAGCTCTGTGCTAACCACTGAGGAGTTCCCTAGTTAGGACCCAACCCTGAGAGCAGTAACAATACTATGGTAAAACTTAAACCTAGCTGTCATAATCAAATGCGTATATAAAATTACGTGAATGTGCTGTTGACCGTCGAAGAGTTTTTTTTAATTTTTTTTTATTTGTGACAGGCTAGTGTTTGACCACTATCTCACCTGATGGTAAGTGACGATGTGATCGAAGCTGGTAAACACACTAGACCTGGAATATGCAGAGTTCCATTATCTGGAGCTTATCCTGGTTGTCTATTCAGGTCATACTTACCATAAAAATTAATTGTCATCGGAACTGAACAAACAAGTGAAAATTCCTCTCAATAGTTCTAATTCAGTTTGCAAGATAAACCTTTAAACAACCTAGATATAAACATTGCAAGTTAAGTAAAAGCTTGTAAAAACATTTAAGGTTTTAGAATTAAGCTAAAATTTTATGTAATAACTTTGTATGCTACCTGCCCTCATGATTATTAACATACCATAAATGTGATAGAAAAGCGACTGACTTAATAATAGTAAAGCTAACGACGAAAAAAAAAGTATGAATTATGATTTTCTAGCGTAAAATTATAAAAAATTGCATCAATTCGAACATAGAAACTATTGTGAGTATTATAGATAATCAATTAAGTAATGTTTTATATGGTTTACATAAAAACGTCTACTTGCTTTGTGATAAAGAAAGAAAGAAGAAAGAAAATATATTTATTTGTGACAATAAACTCATAACAACAATAATATAGAAAATAAAATGAATGGTTACACATAAATAAATAATTAGTGCCATTGCCACAAATCGGTTCTAACTCAGCATAAATGCCGATCAAAAGATCAGCGCCTTCCGTTGGGACCAGATTTAAGGTGACGACACGGGCTACCTACATCAACACAAACGACTCACAATAAAACAATAATTAGAATAACAAAATTACAACATAGAAAGATTAACAGAAAATACATAAACATTAATTACTAGTACATTTACTAGGACAATCATTATATTGAAATTCTAATGCAATAATATAATATATAATAATAGTGTACATTGGTGTCATGTTTGAAAGGTTCCTGACTCTTTTGATGTTTAAAAATATACTTTTTTAGGATAGGATTTTAAAAGCATGAAAATATTTCAAGCTCTTCAGTGGCGGTGGTATATTGTTCCAACATTTGGTGGCAGCATAACGGAAACTACCTCTTAAAGCGGCAGAAGCTTGCCGCTGCAAAGAAAGCTGTACTGCGCACTGCCGGAACCCGTGAGGCCTTCGGCTTGATATCCATGTGAACTTTTCGTACAGATATGCGGGCGTTTTATTCTTAAAACGCCAAACAGAAGACAGGCTAGGTGAAGCTTTTTATGGTGTGTCATTTGTGAATATAAAATAATTATTTATATAAGGTGTTACATGACCTCTTAACGAAATATCGAAACAAAAACGGGTTTTTGTTTTTACACGCAGACTTTGTTGTACTTGAGCATGTTTAGAACGAGGTATCTTTGTGATGACCGAACGGATTTCGTATGTAGATATTAGATAGTCTAGGCCCTGGCATAAAGCATACCTACTTTAATCAAACATAGCAAGCAAGCTGCGGGGCACAGTTAATGATTAGGATTTGGAAGATAACTAAGATATAAATATTTTTTAAGGCACGTTCTTAAAATGTACCTTGACGTGACTTTAATTAATGGAATATCTCAATTAATTGATCCGTCTTACATTTAATTAATTTAAGCCATTACAAATTGCAATAAACTCTTAAATGTTCAGTATTTTTAAAATGTTAGGCAAAACACAGTTGAATAATGCCGCACAATTTTATCTTGAGTTTGAATAGACCTTGAAAATAGTGACATTTTAAAATGTAAATTGCCTTCTGTCTGTACCTAACAATAACTACTGCAAATGTGTGAATATCTTACGAAAATTTCAATTTTAAACAGGCTTTAGATCTCACTTTTTAGATAAAACTATACATATATGCATATTATATTCGCCTGGATGGACATTATAAACGGCTAAATGAATATTTATTCTTACCTGACGTTTACTCTCTATAAAATACTTACCTGTCAGATTTCAACTTTATAGGTCAAGAAGTTTTCGAGATCATGTATATACTTAATTAATAAAATAATATATATATATATAAGCAGCGAGTATTGAGTTACATATCCGGCAGGGACACGATTATTCTCTACAAGGAAAATTTGTGTTTCTCGTTCTAGGTGTGATTGTGTGTGTGATGTGAATGTTTTCGGCACCCACGACACAAGTTATCAAATTTAGTGTGACTTTAAAAGCATTCATGTTTATTAGCATCAGTTTAGCATAAGTATGTGTTTGTCTACACTAAGTCTAGACTAAGCACACATAGTCTAGAGTTTTAGACTATGTTTATAGTTTATTTAATATTTTATAAAAAAACCTGCCGTCAGTAAATGTTTATGTAAGCCTTTTACGTTTCGTCGTGGGTAAAAAATTGCATTTGTTTGATGGTAAGCGTCAGTACCAATACCAATAACATCAACAGTGCAATCGAAGACATGTATAACTTTCAATGACAAGTTCCACAATATACAAGACTTAACAAGACAAACCCTCAAACATCATCAATTTATGATTGGCATACCATACACATCCAGTTTCCAGTTGACACAATTACGTACGGATGATAAACTTAGAAGCAAATCGCTTCCAGCGAATGGTATATAGGTATTTCAACCATGCCGCATTATCGTCTGCCTAGATGCTCTGTAGTAAACGAGTAATGCGAGAAGCAGATCCCTTCCCTTTTAAACTCTCCGTGATGCAATTTGTAGAAAACTGACAGGCTTGCTATTTTTTGCCGATGATTGTGACTCTACAGTCGAGACTCGCTACTAGCTAACTAGCTGTAAGAATATTTAAAGATTGTACCGGAAGTTAAGCCCAAATCTATTTATGATTACAACATATGCAAATCTATTTTGGTTCTACCTTGACTCTATCTAGGCTATAATTCAAATAACTTACTAGGCTATACAAAATAGAAGGTAGCCTTCTACGATCACTTGCATATTACAATGCAAACGTTTAATATATATGTGTTTAAAAACAACGATAGTTAAACATTAGGTATGTTTTACTATCGTAGTCAATAGGAAATTTTGAAATTGAATACGTAGCAACTCTTTATATATATATATATATATATATATATATATATTATACTAGACCGTTTTAGAAATATTATTTAAAAAATCTGCTGACTAAAATACAAAATGTTTTTTTTTCTTAAAAAATATTTTTGTGTTTTTTTATGAGTATTATTCTGCTATTCGGGGCGGAGATAAATCCAACAAATCAAAGATCATGATTAAGTGGCATTATGGATGTTCCAAATATAAAAAGCTGTTTTGATGGTAAATTATGAAACGTTGATTGTTCTTGAATGTACGTGAGACAAATCATACAAAGTTGAAAACCATGATTTTCACTTTTGCTCCAAAACTTTAATAGAAGTTCAAGTATAGCTTCACCACTTTAATAAGTCATCTTTGACTATGCCTAGACCATGGTTCTTTTAATTGACTTTGACTTAATTGACGTGACTAATGCCTAGGACAACTTTTTAAAACTTTAAACCAAATATCTTAAAATATTTTATTACTCGACCAGGCTAAATGCACAGAGATTGCGAAGCCATATTAAAATTTAAGTAAAAATCTCTTGACTAGAGAATATAAACGTTTGATTAGGAGTTTTGCCGTGAAAGTGAAAAAAGTTGTTGATTTTGTATAATTTTCTAAAACCTGTGATTCTTCGAGTGTTCATGTGTAATAATGGTGGATTATTAACCGTTAATACTTAGTAAACGTCTCTATAAGTGTAGGCAAATCATACAAAGATGAAAAACGTGATTTTCGCCTTCGCTCCAAAACTCCAATAGAAGTCCTTGTAAAGTTTCTACCACTTTAATAGGACATAACTTGACTATGACTGGACCTTGACTCATTTACTGGACTTTGACTGTGACTTGAGACTAAGATTTTAATATGAAATACACTTGAAATATATTTTATTACTTGACACTGGCTAAATGCAAAAGATTGCGAAGCCAAAATTAAAAAAAAAAACGTTTGTTTTAAAACTCAGACAAATCCGCGGGCCAGGGCTGGTCTATTTACATATGTATTATACTGATTTACTATCTTAAATGATTACATTTAAAATATCAAGGTATGCATTATTAATTAATATGCATTTTATCATAAGATTATTATGTCTATCATTCTGCATAATCAAACAAGCTAAAAACAGATTTATATATTAAATATAATGACATAGTTGAATGCCACACAACGTGATTTTCTTATCAGAAAACCTATTTCTAATTTATTTTATTGTTCAAGTCAAAGTTCTTATTAAATAAAAATATCGTGAATCCGTGAAAAAATAATTGATTATATATATACTACATGAACTGCCCGTTGGATAGGTGGGTGCGCGTTCGCCTTCTTAGTAGGAGTATCGGGTTCGATTCCAAGCGGGAACTTTATTATTCCTCCAAGGGAAATTTGTATTTCTGGTTCTGGTTGTGAATGTGTGTGTATAAATTGTGAGTGTTTCCGGCACCCACGACGAGTCAATAAACTTACTGCAGGGATGTGAATGTGAAAGCTTTTATTAATTGTTTATTAAAAAAAATATTAATTTTAACAGAGTTTTAATATTTTGTTTCCTACTGTTAATACAACCTAGCTGTAAATAGAAACCTTTTAAGAGGGTTTATTCCTTTTATCTTCTCTCTCGCTCGCACAATTCGATATTTTTAATAAATACAATTATGTATGTGTTTAACTGTATGGACATTAATACAAGGATATTTTAAACTTCTTTTCGCTATCCTATCATTCAATAAGATGAGAAAAAACAGAGCTCCCAAATTTCAGTGTGATTTCACGCTTTCTTCGTTTAACTTAAAGATATGAAAAACGAAAGGTAGATCAGACATTCATTGTATTAATGTCTATATAGTTAGTCGAAAACATATTCAACTATATATTCATTTAATTCATTGAAACGACAGACACTTTCAACACGTTAACTAATTTAGTTGTTTAGACGTAGTAGAGATGAGTTTCTAGCAAAAACACTCGGTTCTTAATGACATAATTCAAAAAAGGACTGCTTGGCCTTTGGCAAGCACAATCGAACGAGTATTTTTTTTCTGTTTTCTTAAGTAGCAGATGTTAGCAAAGGCCATCGAACACTGCATTAACGGCTGTACGCACATTTTTAATGGAAATGTTTATATTATTGCCATCGGTAGTTTCTGTGTGATATTCAAATTGTATTTTATGAGAAGTAATGCCGCTAGCATTGCTCACGCCACCCACTGTACTGGTTATATAAATGATTGTATAGATGTACCTACATAATTTTTCTTTTGTTTTAGAAACTATAGGCAATTATTACTTCTACTTTCATCGTCCGAGTTATCATACTGCGAAGGAGTGAAACTCATTGCCCTCGTCTTTGTTCCCTGAACAGTATGATCTGGGAGTCTCCAAGTCAAGAGTAAATAGGTACCTTCTAGGCAAGCATGCTACATCTTCGACCGCGTCATCACTTTCAATCAGGTGAGATTGTGGTCAAATGATTTGTCTCATACACTACATTTTAAAGGCATAAAATATAAACGCTTTCGCACTTACAGCCCCACACTAAGTTCGATTACCTATGCTGTGGGTGCCAAAAACATTCACATCACAGACACAGTACCAGAAACACAAATTTCTTTTTGGGGAGCCTCATTATATTGACATACTTCTCTGAGGACAGTTATTAGTATACAATTATATATATATATTTATATTTTATATTTTTGGATATGTATGTATTATATTTATAATCTTAAGTATTTTATATTTATGTACAATACATATTTTTATTATCTTACATAATTATATTTTCTTCATCCCTGATTGATGCACGCCTCACGTCATTTTATTTCCACCGCAGGATTACTGGTAGAGAATGCTTTTGGCATTAAGTCCTCCTTTTGTACTCTATTATTAAGCAATAGAGTATTAAATTAATTAATTTACTACACATTCTCACATTCTTATAATTGTTTTATAGTATATATATGTGATGTTCAATAATAAGATTATTATTAAAATATACGCAGTTAAAAGAGATCACAGGTTATGTTAAACAGACATAATTAAGACTGTGAGCCTGTGATAACTGGATTTGTTTCTAGAAATAAATTATGCATACAATTATGCTTTATCTTTATGTTACTAGTCTTCTAAATCTTGTCATATTAAGTAAGCCTACATTAACTTATCTAATACTATAAGAATCTCTGTCCTGACATACTGATTTATTGACTGACTGACTTATGGTGGACATATACGCTACGAGAAATTGTTACGATCAGACTGTACAGTTCGAACGGTACCGATAAATCGCTACATGTATGTTATGAAACTGTACAGTTTCGTCCGATTTTTTAAGACTGTTGCGTCGAACGGAAAAGTATGAAAATTTCAATTGATTAATCGGAATCGGACGAACTGTGCCAACTGATCGTAACGTGTATGTGCTCGTCAGTTTTTGTGTTCAGTTTTGTTGTAACTCGCAGTTCGGATGGATGTGCGAAAACATCATCCGTCGAAGCCATCGCTGACACGTGTGCGTCGGCACCGTTTATTGTACCGTCTGATCGTAACGATAAACGTAGCGTATATGGCTTGTATGCCATGTACGATAAACTGTACCGTTCGAACTGTACAGTCTGATCGTAACGATTTCTCGTAGCGTATATGTCCACCATTAGAGACAACGCACGGCCTGAACCGCTGATCGTAGAGACTTGAAATGTGGAGGGTAGTGTTATTTTACTATAAATGTTTGTATCAATAACGGAATATTTACCATGTATTTCGTTTGTTTTGAGTTTCCGATATTTCGGCATTGTTGCAAGCACTATGTTCACAGAGTAACCCGTTCCCGTTATTGATACACACATTTATAGTGAAACTGTCAATTTTAGCTTAAAAATGTTTATTTTAATACGTAGAGGTGTACTAATTTTTGGAAATTATACCCTTAAGAGGATTAAATGGGGTGAAAACGTTTGTATGAAAGTTCTTTGTGTTTGAACTTATAGCGATGAAAATATTTAAGTAGTTCATTTAATACTAAAAATAGTTTATCAATATTTTTTTAAAGGGGTTTAAGTAATATTGATCACTTAATTTTTAGTATTAAATGAACTACTTAAAGTGGTGATGATGGGATCAAATTTCATGTTGAAAATTCTTTATTTATCAAGTTATACAGATCCAGGCCACTGAACTTAGTGTGGAGCTGTGAGTGTGAAAGCGAAAAAAAAATCAAAATAAAAATAAATTTCCGGTACCCACGATATACATTTCACTAGTATGTATCTATCTATATATAAAACATTAATTGTTCTGCGTTAGTCACAAAAACTCGAGAACCGCTCGACCGACCTGACTCGACTAATTCTTTTTAAGTAGTGTTCATAATTGTCAGGTCAAGGTTTGTATAAAACATTTTTTTAATGTGATGATACACTTTATAAAAAACTATTATTTCTCCATCTGTCCGCCACTCCGTATTTGTACACAATCGACACCTGTCTATAGGGTACCTTTAATGCATTTTCTCACGCGCAAATAAAATAATGATGTGGTTATTTACGTCTTTAGATATGATAAATATAACTGGGCTATGGGCGTGTATATCATAGAAGTATCTAACGAAGTTAGTAATAAATTAGTACAAATTATGTAAATAATATCTGACTGAATGTTGAAAGTAGGAGATGCCAAAACAGTCATATCTACTGGATGGTAATAGACTTATGTATTACTAGTCGTTCGCGCCAAACTGAGATCTCGCGCCTACATTTTGCCTGATAGAGAAAATCTTTTGAGGTTAATTGCTCATATTTTTTTTCTTTGATATAATTGATTGATTTATGTATTTTTTGTTCAAGTACAGGATATAATGGATGTTATACGTAAGTTTCAGCTTCAAGTCTGTTGCCGTTTTTGAGAAAGACCCCGACACAAAATAGGTCTACAAACAGTTGGTGGCCTACCAAATTGCTATTTTCCAACATAGACTTTTTTAAACCGGTTTTGTACTCTACTTGCCAAGCCCTTTTCAACGATACCCCACAAGGATATATAAAAAAATAAAATGTATGGGTGCCCCCTTATTATTTTCATGTATATCATTTTAATTGCTATATCTGGCTTTGGGCCATAGTTTTACATATTTATGGAGAATTTGAAGTTATTCGCTTGTATGATTTAGACGCTACATGCCTCTGAAAGACAGACGGGACAAAATGCTAAATTGTCTAAGTCAACTTAGAGATCTCGTTCCGCTCGATCAATGAGTGTCAGAAGTGCGTGTGTCCAATTAATACTTAGCCGACATTTTACACTAATATTGGAGATTTGATTTCAAATAGTTTATGTAAATCGTCAGAAATGTTTGATAGTTTTTTAAAACGATGTTAAGGTTTCCTACAAGAATTTTTACGTCCATTTACACGCTACCAAGTGCATCACACGTTTATTCACACGCTTCGTAGTGGTCTTGATCACTTGAGTTACCTATGAGCTTGATATCTTGTAATAAGCTCTCACTGTATTGATGTACCTAAACCTATAATTTTAGGCTTGGTTTAGTATAAGCTTAATAAAATATTTAGCAGCAAAAATGTACTCGGGCATTTCACGAATTAAAAAACCTGGTTTTGTGACTTTAGTCTATAGACAATAATTGACACAAGCAATGGCAAAAACCTTGTGTAAATATTTAATCTATTTTAAAAAATACAAGCAAAACATTCGTTTTGCATGAAGAAACAGTTAATTGTTGTAGACGTCTCTATTTGAAACTTTAAAAACTGTACGGCAACGTGTCTGTGTTAAATTGAACTAAACTTAATATTATACCTACTCATATAGAAAGGTTCATCACGCACGGATCTAACAAAGTGGGGAGGGTAGAGCGGGTTCAATGGGCATTGATTGAATACCCTTGTATGTTCTATCTATCTAATCTAATACCTTTAAACGAGCAAATCTTGTAAATATACAATCTGAATCCCGGAAACGGTTACAACGATATTCATGAAATTTATTATGTAGGGGGTTTCGGAGGCGATAAATCGGTTTAGGCGCATTAGGGCTAATTCTCATTATGGCAACCGACTCGCTAATGGACTACTTCCTAGCTAGGTTAAATTTTTAGAAAACGTCGTTTAACAAAAAAAAACCGTGCACAGTTTGGTCATCCAGGTACTAGTTATATAATTTTGGCTCGTTAAGGAGATATTAATTTTTTATAATTAATATACCATTTTTTTTATTTTCACCTTTACCTGCCCTTAGATACTAAAAGTTACTTAGTCTTTACGCAAATTATGGAAAATTAAAAAAAAACAGGGTTTGTCGTAAAGACACGATAGCAGTGAAACTTTAGTATTACAAATTACAGGGACATAAACATTTTAATTATTCGTCACAGTGTTCCACACAAAAAGGGTTCGAATTAAAATTTCAAAGCCCTCCTATAAGAGGTTTCACTTAAAAAAGCTATAGCTAGAATAGCTAATAGTAACTTTTTTATTTGGTGTGCAATAAATAATTATTGTATTGTATTGTTTAAATTCAAAACGTACGCCATCGGCTAGACTGATTTATGACGTCAATTCACACATTTTCAATATCAATGATTGGTTTTCCCTAACGATAACGATCGATGATTGGCTCGTAGACGCCACACACAAAACATCAAAATGACCACATCAAAAATTGCCGAAACCTGAATAGGTTTTTAAACATTAATTTTGATATGAAATGTAATCTTATAATCCATATAAAAATTAATGTTTATAATTGGATGAAGATATGTTTTTTTCTCAACCGACTAAATGTAATATAATGTTGACGAAAACAATGGAATAAAAAAATGCATATTCTCTATTATACAATTTTATATTCTACTAGCTGGCCCGGCAAACTTTGTACCGCAATTTATATGTCACATTTATTGTCAGTGGTCAAATATTTATAGTGCGTTCAGATATTATTTTTGTCTGGTACGAACAGTTTGTATGGGAAAATAAAATTGAGTTTTTTACTACTTTTCTTTACATTTTCTCCTTTTAAACCTTTCTTGGACTTCTACAAATATTTTAAAACCAAAATTAGGCAAATCGGTTCAGCCGTTCTCTAGTTTTTGTGTGACTAACAAACGTCAATTCATTTTTATGGATAGAGATTTTAGGCTTAGACCTAGAGCTTTACATACTGTGTGAGAATTATAAATAATTAACTAAATATCTTGTTTTTATAATTTTTGGGCTTCCGCGGCAATGTGCGTCACTGTATATATATATTCGCAGTCGCAATAACGTACAGTCGAATAAATCCGGCAAAACCTATACTTATAGCTCTAAGCGATTACTATCTGATGTTTTGTCATTGACCCCCAAAATAAAATATGCGTGTGCCTTGATAGTATTGTATATAAACACTGACATTGCTATTGGAACACGAGCTATTTATAACTCTTGTTTATATAACCTAGATAACTGTCAGATTTATTTTTAGAAGGTCAGAATTAGCTATTTCAAATAAATTTAATTGAAGGCTACATTTAGTAGGCATGTGTTATCGCGACATAAACTTGTTAAGTTACATATTTGAATACTAAACCTTGAAATACCCAGATCAAACTGGTAAATTGGTAATTTTATAATGTTTTTATTATGCAAAATAACCATAATTTATTATAGTGAAATTCATTGATTTGAACCTGTTAAATAAATTACATAAATCGTAACTAGGCAAATGGTGCAAACGATGTAATATTTTCTGTGTTTTTAGTTACAATATTAAGACAATAATTTTTATGTTTTATTTATAAACTTAAAAGGAACACCAATTCCTACGCACAAGTGATGATTAATTACGTAAATACATTACCGAAAATAAAATGTAATTAATAAAAAATTCATTACATTTCATATCAAAATTAATATTTGAAAATTCGAGCAGGTTTTTTTTTTCTTTCTGTGATATCAGAAAAGTTGGTATAAAGAATGTGTGATCTGCAAGGATTTTGTTGCTAACGTAGGTTTGTTTCCTATCTCGATGGTGATCTGTCACGAATCAGTTTAGTCAATAGCGTGCAATTTGCTGTTTTGAATTTCCCATGCATTTATAACACATATATTCTTACTATTTCAAATTAAAGAGCGTTTCATTAAGAAAGCAGCGATAATTATATAGCTAAAAACTTTAATTTGATTTGTTTTTATTTACTTTTTTATTTTTAATGTAGATATGTATTTACTTGTTTATTAATTTGATCTTTTATTTCAGCGCGTTCATTTTTCTCTAGATCTTCGTTCCTAGGTGTGTCAGTGCTTGCATGCTAGGCCCGATCGGTCGAACACGCAGTCCGCTCGTTGCGTGTCCCTAATGTTTGCATTTAGGTTGAAAACGGGTCAAAGATGGATTTTTATATGAGGTAATTGTTCTCTTTTTCAGTTATTTACGCTAATTGCAGGCAGTATGATTATCGTCGTGCGACAGAAAATGAGCATTTTTATTGCCATACAATTAAAAGTTAGTTTAAAATTGTATTTGAGTTATTAAGCCTGACGAATCTTATAATTTTAATTATGAGTTTCTTGTTAAATAGAAGTTCCTTGTTGTTTAATACAATACATTCATTTTTGTTTAATACTCTCTAAACAAATAGACAGAGTAACTTAAAAATTTTAGATATGTATTATTTATACCCAGCACTGCACAACATTTCATAATATATTTTTTATGGTTAAATTTTCAATTTTCCTTAGGATATTTGTGATATTTGCTGGTCACATATGCCGCAGAACTGACAACCGTTGGAGTAGACGAGTTCTGGGGTGGAGACCACGAATCGGTAAGCGTAGCAGAGGACGTCCTGTGACTAGGTGGAGCGACGATATACGTAGGGTGCTGGTAACGACTGGAGAAGAAGAGCCGAAGATCGGGCTCAGTGGCGCACCTTGGGAGAGGCCTATGTCCAACAGTGGACTGAGATAGGCTGAGTATGATGATGATGATTTGTGGTTATAAGCATAGTAGAAATATATAAGTAAGTGTGCACGGCCGTACGCACGTGCCTTAGCACGATATATTTCTACTATGTTATACGAGTAAGTGTGATTTTGTGTGTGTCACTCATACTTTGAACTTAGTGAGGGCCGTGAGTGTGAATGCGTTTGTTTGCTCGTTAGTTTATTAAATAGACATTTTTTAGACTATTTATTAATAAGTATCGAGTATATATGTATAAAAAGACAAATGTTTCTTTGTACTATTGTCCTCTATGCATCCCTAAACCATTCATCGGCTTGTGATAAAACTTTGGTGAGTTGTTCTGAGTACGCCTGCAAAGGTACCGGGTTTAAGAATGAAACACTGTGAGGTAGCTGGTATTAAAAAATAAAAAGCAGATGTTTTGTACAAATTCTCAATTATTAGTTAACTTTCAATTAAAAATAATATACAACACTTTAAATAGGTATTAATGTAATGGCGAAAACTTTTTTTTTATAATCAAATTGTCATGTTCTTATCAAAAAAGGCGAAAATTGAAGTACGAATTGGCTTCTTATACTTTAAATCAGAATCTTACCAGATCGCCACTTTGTATCAGGTGAGATAGAGGTCAAATGCCGGCCACTCGAGAATTAAAAAAAATAACTGCCATATAATAATAGAAAAAGAAAAGTAATAATTTGTCGTCTGTCTACACCATAGAGTACATATGTACTGTAAAGTAATATTACTATTAAAAATAGTAATATAATAGACGGAGTTTTGCCGCGAAACTGAAAAAATGGCGATGTTGATTTTGTATAATTTTCCAAAACCTGTGATTCTTCGAGTGTTATTGTGTATTAATGGTGGATTATTAACCGTTAGTACTTAGAAAACGTGCATAAGTGTAGGCAAATGATACAAAGTTGAAAACCGTGATTTTTCCCTTCGTTCCAAAACTCCAGTTGAAGTTCTATTACTTTACTATGACTAGGACTTTTAATATAAAATACACTTGAAATATATCATTACTTGACACTGGCTAAATGCACAAGATTGCGAAGCCAAAATTAAAAGGAAAAAAAATAGACCAGAGATAAAACATAATAAAATAATGTTTTATCTGTGGTCTATTATTTTCTGAATACAGGTAGTATGAATAAACTTTCTCACGTACACGTTAGAACAATAGATTACGTTAGTTAAACCAACCGATTATATTGTTCCACTTGACTTCTATTATTTCCTTGTTTGTAAAGGTCTAGGCTAAGTCTAGCAAGCAAATTTAAGTCTGGTAGATTTGAGTGAACTTGCGAATAGGTACTTTTTTACGTTATTAATATTGTTTAATTCTGACGGCGCACGGCGTATATGATATATAGCTACTATAATTTATACAACGACTATTTGTACTACTATAATATCAGAACAATTCTTATTCAAAAACAGATCTTATAATTAGTACTTGTATATAAATATATAATTATTAGTCTATAACCCGGTCACAATATCTGTGCACCTGACCTCGTGACGTCATGTCGGCGGTCTGGGTACGGTGTGAAAAAAAGTTTTTTCGAGAAATGTGGAGGTAAAAAAAAATTACTTACCTTTTCAAATCACAGAGGTGAGGAGGTGAGGGAGAGGTGACAGGGGAAGCGGGAGAGGCGCCGCATTCCAGCGAGGTGCACAGTTATTGTGACCGGGTTGTACCTTATAATAACATACAAGTTCTATTTGTAAGATTTATTTTTGTAATTGTAATCCTTTAATAATTATTATTAATATTGGAGCGACTCTGATGGACAAAGTGAGGAACATTGTGATAAGAGAAGATTGCGGCGTAGTAGAAGATGTAGTGACAAAGATTGACAAAGGGATGCTTAAATGGTTTGGACTTGTAGAGAGAATGGACGAAAATAGATTGTCAAAGCAGATTTATAAGGCGAGTGTGAATGGGCAAGTTGGTAAAGGTCGATCTACGAGTATCACGACCAGGTCAAAAACGTTTTGAAGACAGGCCAGGTCAAAAGTACCCGCAACCAACGAGCATGCATGAAAAGACTCGTATGAATGTAAGAGAAGCGAAAGATGTGTGTCAGGATCGTAGCAGGTGGAGAGATGTGGTCTCTGCCTACCCCAATGAGTAAGAGGCGTGATTGTATGTATGTATTAATATTATATCAGCCTGTGTCGTCTCACTGCTGGCCAAAGGACTCTGGTTTTTAGGAGGATCAGCCTAGGAGAGTGGGACTTTATTCTCCCACTTTTCTAGAGCAAGTGGGAATGAACTAGCAATGATTTGATGACCAGCGGAGATCGCCGGGCCCGCTACACCAAGGAGGCAGACTGTGGATGTTTGTTACATAATCACGCCAAACCAACAGATCAGATTCAGTTGAAATTTTAACAAAGTGACCTGGAATAACACTTTAGGTATTTCATAATCATCATCACTTTTTATCACAGTGAACGCAGATGAAACTGGAAAACCCAGCGAGTCTGTACTGTAATGTAAAAAAATGCGAAAGGTGGTGTGTTAGAAAGCGTGTAAATGTATAAGTATGTAAGTATGTTAGTTTTCTCTTTAGAACGTGTTAGTTGTATCCTGCGCTTTATGTAAGGTCTTATTACACTGTGACTTAAATGATCACCTGTATAAAACTGGTAATGTGAACAACCCTCTGTGCAGAGGTTGTATGGAGGAAGACGAGAATGTAGAGCATGTACTACTCCAATGCAAGGCTACAGAAGAAGTTAAAACAAAAACTCTTTAAGAATGTGATGAAGAACGGGAGTATGAAAGTAGTTGGTGCCTAATAGCTCGACACACCCCGCACGTGCAGGATGGCACGTTAAGGTATAACCACGCGACTTCACACCGGGGCACCTTCTCATTTTCAAAAAAAGAAAATAACAGCAAACAATTACATTAAAAATAACTTAGGCTAGTATAATGGGCTCATCAAGCTCAAGTCCGATCGTGTATGGAGTGCTGTGGCCACCTGTGGCTACTTTTTAACTTATTATATGCAGGCGATGCCGCAAAACACCGCTAAAAATTTGCAGTAAAACATTGTGTAGTCTTTTACAAGTAAATGTCGCAGAAAGACAGTTGATGTACGATTCCCATGGCGCATGTGCGCGCGTCCGCCATTATCAATTAGGCGGTGCGCGTGCGGCCTGTCATTACTGCCAGCGCACGACGCACTTGGCGGCGTTCGTGC
Source organism: Lomographa bimaculata (assembly GCA_948107665.1). Lineage (NCBI taxonomy): Eukaryota > Metazoa > Arthropoda > Insecta > Lepidoptera > Geometridae > Lomographa > Lomographa bimaculata. The sequence goes on from OX403592.1 coordinate 9,348,390, forward strand.
AAAACGCATTTCACAACATCTAACTTCTTTTGAATCTTCGGGTGTATACGTTGTAAATTTTTCGACTAAATGCAGCAATATTACTGTATTCAACAAAATTATGGTTTTAGATAAGCTTTTCAAAACTTTGCAAAACTTCAACTTATACTTAATTTCACACATCTAAAATAATTGAGCCAAATATACTTTCAAACATAGTTATAGTAATTTCCAACATAGATTTTTTTAATCCGGTTTCGTACTCTATTTGCAGAGTTCTTTTCAACCCCACTAGGGTAGATAAAAAATAAAAAATATTTTGCTCCCCGCTTACATATATGGGTGCTCCCTTAATATTTCCATTTATATTATTTTAATTGCCACAGCTTTACAATATCCTCAAAGAATTTGAAGTTATTTGCTTGTATGGTTTGGACGCTAGATGCGTCTGACTGACGGGCGGATGGACGGACGGATAGACAAACGGACGGACAAAGTGCAGAACGACCCAAGTAAACTTAAAAATCTCGCTTTACTCGAGCATTGACGTTTCAGTACGTTATGGCTAAAACGTTTACTTATAAACCAGTCATGTTAAATATTTATACCAAAATTAGTTATTTTTTAAAACTTTACAGTATTTTGCCCTCACGCATCCAGGAGGCTGAATGCAAATGGCGCGATCATAAGATACGACGCGACCTGCGCGTTCGCCGAAACGTGTGCGGTGGCCCTTACGTACGATCATCAGATATGACGATAACTATTTAAATTAAAAAGCTTGTTTATTTTTCGCAAATCATGCGTTTCTCACGCTGCCTTTGAACTCTACAAAACATAATAATATCTCTACTCTTTTCCCACTAATTGAGGTTGACAGAATATGTACTCTTCCTGGAGAGGAGTAAGACTGAATAATGGACTTTGGACTTGTACGTAAACTCTGTTTTGTATGAGATGTGGCATGATTTTTGCCTGACGTCAAAATTCTGAAGAAGCTTTCTTCGTCAATTAGCAGCTTTCAGGTGATGTCGGCATTCAAAGTACTTGGTGTTGTTCCACCCTTATGAACCATAAAACAATTGATAAGGTGTTATATGCATTTTTCGCACAACCATTTAGGGACATGATATACAAAGCGCCTGAGGCGCGCGGCTCAGGGACTGTGAAGGCAAAATGTATGGCACCTAACGGGCCATATACAAAGCGTCTAGTTTCCTGCCAGGTTCTTCTAGAAATAAATAAAAGAGTATATTTGCGGATCTGGCATTAAAGACATTAACATTTATAAGTGCATCTATACGGCCATGTGAATAACAAAAAAACAGAGTAAAAAAGCCACGTTAGATTTCATTAAACGGTCTATATATCAGTGTAATATATAGTGAGAGTACTGCAAAAGAACACATGAACAAAGTGTCTTACCCTTAAATAGAAACAATAAGAAAAGTGTTAATGGACACATTCTTAGTTTAGCAATGTAGCAGTTTAAGTTAAAGTAAAATTACTGATTAGCCATAGTTTGGCTAGATTGTAATTATAATAGGGCACCTTGTAAAAGGTACTCTAAAAGTAAAAAAAATAAAAAAATAAACGGTCTGAAAAGCAACCAGAAAAGGTCCAGGGCCCTTAAATATAATAATGTAAATTGCTAGAAAGCTTGTGCAGTTTGCTTTCAGCACTATATACTTTAAAAAGTTTTATAATTCAATGCTCTTTAAAAAGAGGAAGTAATTGACTATCAGAAAAGTACTCAGCAAATAAACTAGACAAAAACATGTCTGGCAAGTGGCTTGAAGTGGCTTATTGTTAAACAATATTTGGCCATTTTGGAGACAAACGATTTATATATGCTGCCTGTAATTATGCACCTACTAAATATCAGTCTAATATTGACCGATCACGGTCTCAAATACAAATACAAAATATTTATTTCAGTAAACTTAATCTAAGTTACATTTCATGGCTTTGGGACCCTCTTTTAAGTATGGAGATACCTGTTTTAGATGGTCTCGCTCTTCCGTAGTATACATTGATTTAATTAAGTCAAAACACTAGTTCGTATTTCTAATAATAACGGCAAAACCACCTGATTGGATTTTAAGCGATAATCAGTCGACATAAAAGCATCTTTGGTCACGGTTTTGGATCCTACGAGCTTGAGCTTTCGCTGAGGTTGATATCGCGAAGATATGGTGGTAGTTCATTTTCTCACGTTCACTTGGCTAGCTACCCTGAACCAAAATACAGTCGTGGTTAAGTAGAAATAACTGTCGAAGAGATCTTTTTGACTCGGATACCTTCTAGGTAAGGGGCCACCTTCAACTATTATCATTTACCAAAAGATCTGTCCCCGTAAGCTTATTTGGGTGCCCGTCCGCCTTCTAAGCTGCAGGTATTGGGTTCCATTCCCTGTGGAAACACAAGTTTACCAAAATTTGCGTTTTTGGTTCTGGGTGTGAAATGAATATTTCCGGCACCCACGACAAAAGTCATCAAACTGATTGTGGGGTTGTGAGAGTAAAAGCGTTTGTTCAAATGATGTTACAAAGAAGTGAGATGGCGATCAAAAGCTAACAAATTTTTTGAGTAAAATAATTAAAACGCAAGCATAGCTTAAAAACGACCATTTTGAAAAAAAATATATTGGACCACCTCTGTAGTATACCATACTTAACATCAAAAAAATCATCAAAATCGATTCATAATTGGCGGAGTTATCGCGTAACATACAAACAAAGAAAAAAACATACATTCTAATTGAGAACCTCCTTTTTTGAAGTCGGTTGATAAGCTGGTTTTATTTCGAGACCCAATTTATTTTAGTTATTTATTAACCATCCTTCTTTAATACTTAGGCTATAAATAGTATAGAGTATCAACAACCTGCTTTACAATAGAAGTCACGGTTACTTAGCATTACTTTGATATCAACAAAAAATGCTTCAAATTTTTTGCTACTCTACAATTTTTCACCAGATTTTCCTGTTCATTATAAACTCTGCGGTTTCCAATCTGAGCACGATACTCTCGTTTTAAAATTAAGCGTGTTAAAAAAAAATATGATAAAGACTAGTATAGATGCGAGTCTCTCTAAGAAAAAGCACAAAATAATCTATTATTATGGTGGTAGCCAATGGGCACTTACGGAAACTATAATATTCTAAAAAAATTGAAACTTGTTACTAAAGTTATTAAGTAGTTATTATTAAATTCGAAGCTACACCTACCTAAGTATATGGGTATATAAACTCAAACTAAATGTTGGTTCATACATTATCTTTTCTACTGGGTTGTACAACCACAAGACAAAAAAACATATTATTATATATAATGAAAATATTAATGTATTAAATAATACACTATGAACTGCCCGTTGGCTTAGTTTGGTGAGCGTTCGCCTTCTGAGCAGATGTATCGGGTTCGATTCCCGGCGGGAACACAAGTTTTCTCCCCAAGGAAAATTTGTGTTTCTGGTTCTGGTTGTGATTGTGTGTGTGATGTGAATGTTTTCAGCACCCACGACACAAGTCATCGAACTTAGTGTGGGACTGTGAGTGTGAAAGCGTTTATGTTTATATTTTTTATGATTATAAGATACATTATGAATTGCTATCATGATGTTGTTATAAATGAAACATTCTATCGCATTCAAATTCAAATCTTTATTGCATTCTCTAAATGTAGATGGGTGGTAGAAATAAATAATAGTAAATTAGAGACCCTGTTGGGAACAACAATTTAGAGCAGAGGAGGACGATGCTTCATTAATCATAATATATTCATCGATTATATCGCAATTTTATGTGACATAAAGATGTAAGGATGTACTAGGTACATCCTTACATGGAGATGGTAGAGCATTTTGTGAGTTGCTCGCCTGGCTTGCTACCAAAGTAGCTTACCACCATCAAGTTGAAAGTCTGCCGCCAAGCCAAATACGGTGTTCCGGCAGTTATCCTTGAGAGCCTGCGTATTCCAGGTCTAGTGTGTTTACCAGCTTCGATCACATCTTCACTTACCATCAGGTGAGATAGTGGACAAACACTAGCCTGTCACAAATAATAAAAAAAAAAAAACATGTTTTTGTGTTTTCCAATATTTATGGTAAGAATATTTTCTCGTCATTTTGATTAGTAAAGTAAAAAAAATAATTAAAATTACTATTGAGAGAAAATAGAGAGCTGTTGTGACGCTTTCTGCAAAGACTTGCGTGACCTATTAATTTATACGGAATTTTCATGAACAAGTGTTTATGAAAAATTGCTGTCTATAGAAGAATATTGTATTTTTTTTGTAAAATTTTAATTCCTGATGTATAATTCTCAACCGATAAACGAAAACTTTAAATATAAGCATTGTTTTCACAATAACTCACAATAATAATGAAAGCACATTTTTTTAATTTTCCTTTCTCAGCTCAAGCTTTTATCGGACTGAATGAAATAAAGTATTCTTACGGGGATATTATTATTCTTAAGGAAAAATAATATTGTGAAAGACTATTTTTTTGGTATATTTTACTCTTACTTATACTAATTATACCACGTTGTATGTATTACATTATACTAAAGAACGGATAATAATCCATTTTTATAAATATTGTGATGTAAGAGCGACTTGACGTTTCTGTACTAGTTTTACTCTATGTTGTTACGGTAATACCAAATACTTAATAAAAAAATTAATGATTTAAGTGCCTAAATGATTTTTTTAAAGCAAACGTCGCCTATAGTGTGTAGCTCTGTAAAAAATACATTGTCGTCGATGTTTTGCGTCTCTTGTAAGCATTTATTCAATTAAGACAACTCGTGCAAGTAGTAAATCTTACACGAGTTATCTAAATTGAATATATAATAATAATAGTAAATCTTACAAAGTAGGTACATGTGCGATTGACCTATGCGTAGATATATTGGGGGCTGAGTCACCCACGTCCGTAGGAGGATACCCCTTAAGTCTGACTTCCTACACGTGGTCCCCGGGTGGTGCTAATCAGGTGACATTTGAGAGGTGGTAGAGCATTTTGTGAGTTGCTCGCCTGGCTTGCTACCAAAGCAGCTTACCACCATCAAGTTGAAAGTCTGCCGCCAAGCCAAATACGGTGTTACGGCAGTTATCCTTCAGAGCCTGCGTATTCCAGGTCTAGTGTGTTTACCAGCTTCGATCACATCGTCACTTACCATCAGGTGAGATAGTGGTCAAACATTAGCCTGTCACAAATAAAAAAAAAAAAAATATATATATATAGGTACATTTACGAAAGTCTTAAAGCGATTACTATTTTTAGAAATGAAGATAAAATAGTAGATCAATTGAAAACGATCCCTCTACTCTATATAATGATGATGGATGTTTGGTTGTTTGTTACTCTCAAACTACTGAACCGATTTAGCTGAAATTTTAAGCATAACTAGATAGTGATCGGCAAAAATACATAGGATACGTATGATCATCATCATAATAATTGTCAACTCGGTTTGTAGCCTAAGTAAGTAACCTGAGTACCTAATTTGTATTTATGTCTATTATTATGTTTTTACACCACCGACCTCATTATATCAAATAATCCCTTTCATCCAAGGGTTGACTCTTTTAGCGATAAGTCCGCCCATTGTATTTTATTATTTTAAGATTAGGTACCCCTGTAACTAACTGTATTTGGTGTACAATAAAGAATTATCTAATCTATTCTATGTGTTAGAAATATTTTAACACTAAGCCCAAAATGTCTCATATTCATTTGTTAAATTAGAACCATACTTTCTTCTTTGGGATAAGAGTTTATGTTCACTAGAAATCATATAGATAGATGAACAAATGAATGTATTTATAAATATAAGATAGGTAATAGGTATAGGTACAATACAAAGGAAAAGTTGTCATTCATAAAATCAAAATGTAAAGCCCATTAAATCGGAGAAGCGTGAGAATTTGCAACAAAAAGACAATAATAATGTAAGTTATTGAGAAGAGACTACCGCACATACAGTCAGCAGCAAAAGCTGTTTTACAAAAAAAAATATATAATTGTAGTATGTATTTAAAACGAACGAACGAACGCATTCACACTCACAGCCCCACACTAAGTTCGAAGACTTGTGTCGTGGTTGCCGGCAACATTCACATCACAACACAACCAGAACCAGAAGCACAAATTTTCCTTGGGGAGAAAAGTTGTGTTTCCGCTGTAAAAATAATTAAAAACTGGAGAAATGGTAAGCGCTTCCTGAAGGTAAATTTGCTGATGCATCGTATTAATTATGAAGAATACAATTTTTTAAATTATTTTACTTCAAAAGTACACCTTTCAGTTTAAATATCGGTCAAATAAATGTAACATAATATTGAATGATTGTGAGTGACACAGCACAGCGGGTAAATCGCGAGGCGCAGCAAGTTTAATATTAAAAAAAACACAGTTCTTAAACAATCTTCTGAAATTGAATGGCTAATGGACTATTTTTTTTTGTGATGTTTGCGTATATCCCCATTAACATTAACTTATTTCAATTAGGTACATTTTATTTGTACAAAACGTCTATAACTTTAACGTTATTGTTTGTCGCAATGGGATAGCACTTAACCTAATCATCTTAATTATAACACTATTAAAAGATAGAAATCAAGATTCAATAGATAACGTCAGGTTAAGCTAAGTGGGTGGTCTCTTACCCCCTACTTCATCATAAAATAAAACGTTAAATAAAAGTTCTATACTTAAAATATGTTTTGTCTTATACACACGTGTCATTTAATGTTTATCGAACTTTTTCTTTCGGCCACCATCGTAACTATGTTTCGTAAACAGTTACCTAAAATAGATTGTCATGTTGTCTCGTAACCAAGTAACAAGCGATGATTTTTCCGTCTGATGTCTCCTTTCGAATATTTTTGTAATCACGGTGTTTTTTCAGGCGACGAGACATCAATTTTTTTTTAGGTAACCTTTAAGAAAATACCGTAGTTACGAAAATGTTACAAAATAGACACAAAAATCCCCGTTTGTAACTTTGTTACGAGACAAGACGACAATTTCTTTTTATGAAACATAGTTACGATGACTTTTTTTTATCAGAACAATTTTTTTTGGAACTTAATCTTTTAATGAATAAAGATATTTAAATTAGAAATTATTAATGAGCGTAAAGACGCGTTACAGCCACGTGTTTTAAAACAGGACAACGTGAAATTTACTTACAATTTCTTGATGCCCCTTTCAATTGTTCTTTGTTTGTAACTAAAATAATGATTAACTAGCACACCATCTTCAAGTAAAAAGACAATAAAACATATATTATGGAATAATAAATGATTGTCATTGAAATTACGTAACAAGCATTTGAATCTGTAACTCAGACAGTGTAACGGTGTCCAAGTTCTGTAAATTTTTTAAAACTTAAACGCTTTCACACTCGCCACACTAAATTCGAGGACTTGTGTCGTGAGTGCCGGAAACATTCACATCACACACAATCACATGCAGAACCAGACACACATTTTCTCTCTTGGAGTAAAATTGTGTGTTCTTATAATCCAACGGGCAGTTCAAATGTTATTATTGTAGTGTTTCCCGAACAGTAACCCAAGCTTCATGTGAGACTGGCCATTTCGTCAACGTTTTCTATTCCACAAGCTAAACAAAAGATAAATCGCACACATCCCACTCCCAAAGCCGGCTAGTTAGGTCCTCCGTACACATAACGAAAGCATCGGTCGTGCAACGCGCTGCGTGGTCGTGAGAGCGCGAGAGATAAGTGCGAGGTCGGCTCCACTCACGAGCCATGGACCACGGAACCTTAAGATGCAGATATACGTCAATGCGAGCATCTTTTTTAGCCACAGCCTATTATCCCCCTTATACTTTTGCAAGTAAAGGTGCATATTGCGTTAATTATATCTTGGCGGTTACGCAAGGTCACGGATGGCAATCTTTAATTTTTGGTGGTTTTAATCAAATTTCGTGAAAACGCGCCTGAATAAAATGAATCAAGCTGAAGAAATTATTCTTCTAGTAAATATGCGTATATCAAATGGGTACAAAAATACAAACTGATATTATTTACATGAGATTTGATATTTTTTGCTTTATATTTTTGAACGTTATTAATATTCTAAGAATAAGGCATCATTTATTATATCACACCGATTCAGACGTATATTTTTATTTATCTGGTTTTAATATGAATGCCAAATAAAACGGTTACAAAGTCACGTGTTTTAGGAGAAACTTTGGTATCACCCCCTTAACCGACAAACAATACCTCAACGAACAGAAATCTAAACCCTAAAGCAGCTAACGTAAAGTACAAAATTAGTATATAAATAAGTAATTCGCATTTATTTATTGTTGAGCTTCCTATTCGGTTAGCTTTGCCTACGATTACTTAAAAGTCATTTTATTTCTGCGACGCATTTTCAAAGTTGAAATTAAAATAGTTACATGTAAATTTTAATAGGAATATAGATTGATGTTTTGAATGCACTAATTAATAATTAAATTTAGTGAATACGGATGTTTTTATATTTATAATAGCTTCTGCGAATATAAAATGCTTAGTTAAGCACATTCCCAGCCGCAGCGTTCGTTTACCTCTATTGACCAATGTACGAAACATTTGGCAAATTTTGCTGGCCAAAGCGGCCAAAGCAAGAAGTCCTACTTAAATTTTCTGGCTATAGATAGTGTTATATTATTTTATTGGCTTTTATTACACATTGTTCTCTGATATTAATATAGATGTGTTACTGTACGGTTTTATTGGATTTCGTATTAGTTAATCTTTTAACTATATTTGTAGTTTCAAAATTGTTTATTTACAAAGAGGCACTCATGAAAGTTAATGACTCTACTGCCAGATTCGCAAAATGACAGCCATTATGTTAGGTATATTATAGACATTTATAGTGAATATTGTATGAGAACAATCATTGTAGTTTAATTTCATTTGCGTGTTTGTATTTATGCATTATGATGCATTTAAATATAATAGCAATTACGACACAATTTCATCACAAAATATATTTCACATAGATAGGGCTGGATTTAAAAAGTAATTAACATTATTTTTTACAGACTTTTATTTACATATATACTTTTATTTTGTACTTTTACTAGCTGTGCCCCGCAGCTTCGCCCGCGTGATTTAAAACTTTTTCAAGCTTTATAATTTTGGATTGATAGATTAATGGTTTGAATTCACAGTCTGTTCTATAATCTAAATCTAGTAGACCGTTTATTTGTACCGTTTTGAGTAAATCGAAGCAAGAAAAAAGATTTTCCATACCAACTTTAGAACTACCTTGGACACACCTTAGGGGTAGTTTTGTAAAAATAATATATACGTGTTTCATCATTTACCTTAATGTATTAAACTGAGTTTGGAAGGAATTGCACAAATAAATAAAAAAAATAATAAGAAGTTTAGAACTCTATTACACACACTAGGGGTAGTTTTGAAAAAATAAAATATACGTGTTTCATTATTAACTTTAATGTTTATTTGTACCGAGTTTTGAGTGAATCGAAGCGAGTAAACATTTCCATACAAACTTTTTCACCCTATTTAGTACACTTAAGGGTTGATGTTTGAAAATTAGATTAACCTTTGTGTTATACCTGAACTTGAACTATATATTTTCTAAATTTCATCAAAATCGGTTCATTCGTTACGGAGATACGTGGTAACAAACATTCACACACACACATACACAAACTTTCGGATTTATAATATTAGTAGATAGTATAGTATATAGTAAGATAAGATTTATATACACTTTTTTTCATCTGTTCTTGTATGACTGTAATCTAATCTTGCAAGTTAAATTTGACCCACTTTCCGGATTCCGAATGTGCTGAAATTTTGCATGCATATATAAATCAGATGACAATGCAATATTATTTACATAGAGCTAATCTAATAATGGAGTCGGAAGGTGGCACAATGTCATCGAGTTTGGGCTCGTTAGAATCATCTTGACACGTACTCTAGTCCTAGATGATATGTAGGATCTGTAATGGAACCGGAAGGTGGCCATGGGAACTCAGTAATACAACGCCGCAACTCCATCGAGTTTGGGCTCATCTTGAAATTTTTACTGGTTGTATAACTTTTAAGTTCTTTTAAATTGATAACCAATTGAAGCTAGTATTTAAAATATCTTTTATTTAGTCCAAGAAACTGTAACAATGCGGTTAGCATTTTTGCTTTGGCATAAATAACAAACATAAAAATGTTATATTCCTTTGTTTTAAAACGATGAATACTTTGATTAATAATTAATATTTTTTGTTGCGTTTACTATAATTATACCTTTTTTCATCCTCTAAACGATATGTAGTATTTTTGCTCTAGATTTTTAGAAACTATGTTTTTTATTCAATTATAGGTAGATTACAAAAAATAAAACTAGCAAGTATTTTTTTTTGTTTGACTAAGATATTTCGGTAATTGTAAGTTTTTGCCAGGACTTCAATCATTTAATTATTTTTTAATATAACAAAAGGAAGTAAGGGCAGTTACACAATGGACAATTACAAATGTTAGTAAAAACGTCAGACATCCGTCTGCACTCGCGGACATTTTACGTCTAAATTGGAGCGCAGTTGTAAACCTTTCCTTGATGACAATTTTGTAATTAGCGCAGACGTGTTTATTCGCTACGCATCCTATGTGGAAATGTTTTTTTGGTTGTCAGGTGGTTGGTAAGTTACAGGTACAATCCGAGCAGATAAAACGATTCGAAGACTGGCATGTTTTCTACGAATTAAAACAGTAATCATATGCAATTAAATATAGTCTGATCATGGTTAGGATTGAATGCATGCTTCCTGTATATTTTGTTGTCAGATAACCAGTTTTAACCTAGTTTAGCCATAGATACCTAGCCGTAACCAATTAGTTCTAATGTCATCAAAAATGCATATACTTACTATTTTGTTATTACTTCTTATTGGGCTACGTTCCGGTAAGCGATTGCAGCATTCCGTCCGCTACGTTAAATGCACTAAATGTTGGCTGCGAAAGGTTTGAGTAGAATAATAAAGCAGTCGTCGCGGGCTTTCCTAATATTTTTATGCATGTCAAAAATAAATATTTTAAACGCTCGTCTGATGCAATGCGACTCTCCCTGTATGGGAATGTAATGCTCTTATTCCTGAAACTTAAGTTTTTACTATATGTATGTCTATAATTTCATTTTTATTTTAAGCTAATTGGTGACACTACTTGTTTGTTATGTTATTGCGGGATATTTATCATGTTCAATCAAAATCTTAATGTACATGTCAGATATCCCGCAGCAAACATTAACATACCAAGTTCAATTATTATCCTGCATTACAACACATTTGACTGGAACTGGGAAGGTTGCGACCATTGTGGGCGATGAACAGAACGTAGCCATAGTGTTATAGAAACTGCTCGTTGCTTAAAGATAATGTTAAAGGAAATTTTTGTAAGAACTGAAACAAAATGTAATAAATGTAGGCCGTTTGCCTGAAGTTAGAACTTTGCTGCATTAGGTACACATAATATTGTTAACATTGCCAATATCGCCATCCATTAATGACAATCTCTTAATATACAGCTTTTTGGTCTTTTCAACTTTACTGTTAAGTAGATAAGTACCTAATTATGGCTCTGTAGACTTCTTTTTAAAAGCTTGTGAAGTTTTTTTATCACGTCCATCATCTTCTTATTGTTTATTCATTGCTGCATTACATCGCAATGAATAACAGATGAGCTGTCATAAAATAATTGCAGACAATTGAAGTTTTTGTGATTAATTTTATTATAAAAGCATTAGAGCTTTTCTAGTAAAAACATGATTAGTTTTAAAAAGACCTCCGATGTCGCTGGTAAGTGTAATTATTAAAGTCGTGTGCGATCTAAAAGGTCATATCTTTTTGTGTAATTTGCAATAATGCGTGAGCGCATCCTTGCAATTAAAAAAATTAGAGCTATTACGCTTGCACATTGAGGTATTAAGATAATATTTTTTCTCAGTCTTTGAAACGGCTTACAACCTCCGGCGGCATTTACAACATACCTCAAGTTAATTTTATGAGTTTTACCGCATTCTTTGTATTATTTAAGTGTTCATAGTTAATAACAATTCCGATTTTCATAGCGGTCTTTACATAAAAAAATATTTCGATCCAGTATTTTATTTTTCTTATATATTATAACTGATATTTTTTTATTATTAAATAATAAAAACATTAAATAATGCTACAAACACCTCATAGACTACAAACAGTTATTTTTTAATTATGAACTTGTTACCCTTTTTTTTAACTCTATAGGAAAATTAAGATCCATAAAATACTTAATAATTTGAACGTAAGCAAAGCTTAAAAATAGCGACTTCACCGTTTATATTTTGGTTTTGGCTCGAACGATTTCGATAAAATGTATACGGGACCATACTGAAGTATAATCTACAAAACAAAAAATAATTATGAGAATCGGTGCACAAATGGGGGAGAAATCGGTGAAAAACATAAAAAAAATACATACCGTCAAACATAGTACCTTCTCTTTTTTTGAAGTCGGTAAAAAATAATGTTGTATGTTATGTTGTGTTATTTACCAATGGTAGTACGTTTTCTTATGTATTTACACATTATGTTTATATTTCCTACGCAAGTTATCAAATCAAATAGACTACAGTCCCAGCATGAACATCCTCGACCACACTTACCAATAGGTCAAAAATGCCTCTAAATTTTTTATATGTAAGTACGTTGTAAGGAGCATCATAATATACCGATTTATCAAGTCCCTTCAATGAACGTAGACAATCGTCACGATTCAGAGAAGACTGTTATTTGAGTCCGAATGTGATCGGAAGCCGATGTAGACATCGAAATATTTGCCGACGGATTATCTATCACATAAAATTGTCATGCGATTCTTTTGTTGTGACTTATGAATCAATCGAGTCTTTGGGACTTGTTGAATCGATCGAGGCTTGACTTTACATATAAATAACTATCATATTTACCTGTCATATCGGGTTCGATTGCCGGTGGGAACACAAGTTTTCTTCTTTGTGTCTTTCTTCTTTCTTTTTGTATCTTGATGAACTTGAGCCTAAATCACAGTAGACTAGATATCGTCAATAACATACGCCTAAGCGCCATTATCATATATTTTTACTCTATGGTAGTTGATCGAGCCAAGTGAGATCTCTATGTTAACTCGGTGATTCAGCACTTTGTCCATTCGTCCGTCCGTCTGAGGCACTTAGTGCCTAAAACCATACAAGCGAATAAAATTCTCAGAGAATATGTAAAGATATGACCCAAAGCCAAAAATTACAAATAAAATTATATAAACATAAATATTAAGGGGGCACACATATACAGAATAGCAGAAGAGCAAGTGGGAAGCAAATATTTTTCAACCGACTTAAAAAAAGGAGGTTCTCAATTCGACTATATGTTTTTTTATGTATGTATGTTACGCGATGTCTCCGCCAATTGTGAATCGATTAGGATGATTCTATTTTGTTTGGTAGAGTATACTTCAGAGGTGGTCCCATATAAATTTTATCGAAATCGGTCCTGGCAAAACCGAAATATAAGCGATGATGTCGGTTTTTTTAAGCTTTGCTTGCGTTTAAATTATTTTATTTTTATATCTACCCTGGGATATCGTTGAAAAGAACTTTGCAAGTACGAAACCGTATAAAAAAATATATGTTAGAAAATAACAATTTAGTACCCAACCAAAGTCACCGTTTTTAGACCTATTTTGTCCCGGGGTCTATCTCAAAAACACCTACAGATTTAAAGCTGAAAATTACGTATAATATCCGTTTTATCATGAACTTGAGCAAAATATACAAACATTTTCTATTATAAATTACATTAATTAGAAAGAAAGCTATTTGCTTAAAAGTTTTTCTCTATCAAGCAAAAATTAGGCAAACGTAGCGCAAACGACTAGTCTAATATTATAAAGAAGTACAGTTTGTGAGTTTGTGAGGTTGTAGGGGTAACCTCTGTATATACTGAACCGATTTTGAAAATTCTTTTACCAATAGAAAGCCACGTTATTTGTGAGGCTTTGTTTTTTTATCCGGGCGACGACGGTGGCCCGGTTTGTATTCGGGCCTACCGCGCCGCGCCGGGGCACGGTAGAGACTGCTAGCGCGACCCTATCTTGCCCCACCTTTTTTTTTTACTCTATAGGCTAGCATTTGACCACTATCTCACCTGATGGAAAGCGATGAGGCGGCGGAAGATGTAGCATGCTTGGAAGATACCTATTCACTCTTGACTTGAAGACTCCCAGATTATACCGTTCGGGGAACAAAGACGCGGGCAATGAATTCCACACCTTCGACAGATGATAAATGTAAAAGCAAGACGCTTCGAGCGAACCAGAGGTATGTCAACCATAAATGGATGAAGTTTGCCAGATTGTCTTGTTGTTAGATGATGAAACGGGCATGGGAGAGGGACTGCTCACGACCCCCCCGTGAGCAGTCCCTCCCCCATGCCATGCGTTTTTAGTGGTTTCGAGCGGCACTAACCCCTTTCCTTCACCTCTGAGAAGGAAAGGAAGTGGTAGGCATTTTCCCCACGCTACAAAAAAAAGTTCTAGTAGTTTATACCACACAAAGGATCCTACAAAGGAGGATATCGTATGCTACTTTATGCTTACTTAACCGAACGAAACCGGAGGGAATTTATTAACTCTGTTCTAGTGCCGAAGCAGCCTAGTTTTGGATTACCTCGTATATACGAGTAGTTATTATTAAGTTGGGTATGTGGTTCGTAGAAGCACGTTACTTGATGCGCATGTGATTGGACGCCAATAGAGACCTCTAATTATTAGTCGATGGAATGTCTTTTATACACACATACATTATATATTATATTACATTAAAAAAATCTTTAAATTGAGCCAATGGCGTACAGTAGGTACCGTACATTCAAGTACAGTGGATTTGAACCAATTCCTAAAGGCAAATTATAGACCTCAAATACATGTTATACGTAGAATATAACGCGTTATGACTTCGTCTGTCTGTTTGTTTGTAGCATCGTAACCTTCAAACGATCGGTTTTAATGAATATTATTATATTAGGTTTAAGAATTAAATAGAATATAAAGTTTTGCAGTAACTGTGTACATTAGATGGTTAAACAAAAACATACTTAACAAGTTTCAATATCTCGACAGGGGACGAACGCAGTGCTTTTCCAATCAAGATTTTGACCAAGTTCAAAACTGTGCCACTGAACTGTTATAACAAGCATGACGCTTACAATCAGGCAATCGACTTGCTTTTTTCGTCTCTCAATAACCACAAAAAAGTATCATTAGTGTACCGTACCTATTTCGGGTATAGGTACATATTGAAGTAAAAATATAATCAAATTTTAAGGTCAAAAGCCTCAAAAGGAAAAAAAAGTTATCACTTACAATAAGGTGATATAGAGATCTACCTCTACAGAGAGCTACAAGCTATATATGTATAAGCTATAGCTTATATGAAATATGTAAGGCGCCCATATACAATCACTTCGTTAATCACCTGTACGTACGTCTGTCAATTGACTGATTCAAGATGAATGTTTATTGAGTAAAGCTATAGAAAAAAAAGTGATCGATTTTATTTGGTAGGTAATTAACTTGATTAAATATAAAAATTAGTATTTGAGTTGTTCATTTTATAATAAAAATGAAGTAATTTTTTTTTGCCAGGGGTGCATTATGTTGGTGCAATGGGGACCAAAGTTCATGTCAAAAGTTCTTTATTTATGAAGTCACATTGCTGGAAATTGGTATTTGAGCTGTTAATTTAAAATAAATTTAAATATTATCAATATTTTTTGGAAGAATGGGGGATGAAAGCTCATATGAAAAGTTTTCATTTATGAAGTTAAAGTGGTGAAAATAGTATTTTACGTAATTTTATTAATAAGTCATTACAGTAAATTTGAAATAACTACTGTAACGCGTAGTTAACTATATTACAATCACAATAATATTAGAAATGTGTTAGTGTGTATGTTTTTTGTCTTCACGCTGTAACGGATAAACAGATTTGGCTAAAATAAAATTAAATAAAATTCTAATGTACATAGCTTATACTCAGGATAAACACATAAGCTACTTTTAACTTAATTAACGTGGGTGAAGCTGCGGGTCACAGCTAGTACAATATATAGTAAACTAGATTCCCGTGATGGACCAAATTTCATACAATTGTGTACAAAACTCTCGATCGTTTGTTTTGTACGTTTTTCCGTCCGAGGTTCTCAATTCGACCGTATGTTTTTTGTATGTATGTTACGCGATATCTCCGGCAATTATATGAATAGATTTTGATGATTTTTTATTTTGCTTAGTGGAGTGCATTTAAGAGGTACCATATCAATTTTATCGAAATCGGTCAAGCCAAAACCGAAATATAAGCGATGAATCCAGTTTTTTTAAGCTTTGCTTGCGTTTCAATTATTTTTATATATAGCTTGTTTTAGCCATATGATTGGTCTAGATATAACGGATGTTTACTGAATTTTAAATTTTGCCTCCTTGCTAAGTTTCAAATGTGATTTTAAATTATAGTGTCGCATAGTATGCCGCATAGGTACCTTGAATCGATTGTCCACTGCAGCTATGGCCTCGACCACATGGCACGCAATCGTCTCGTTTTCAAACCGCCTAATGACAGGAACATTTTTCAATTTACAAGTTTTTCTAAAAAGTAATACTCTTTCCTATATTAGCAAGAAATAAATTACACGCACTTGGATGGAACTGGTAATTAATCATTTTAATCTAACCAGAATTGATAACCCATTTTATTACGTTCGTCTTTCTAACTGCAACTATATAGAATCTTCAAATATCTTCAAGAAGAAAATTTGTATCCACCCCCGATATCTCTATAGTATAGGGCAGGTCTTTTTTTAAGACATATAGGTAATCATTTGGCCGCTATCTTACCTGTGGAAAGTGACGATTCGGCCGAAGATAAAGCATGCTTAGCAATCTAGAATTTACTTTTTCACTTTAGACTCTCAGATTATACTGTATATTATACTGGTATCTGCCCTCTGAGCCATAGTTCCTAAGTTCGATCCTCGGCAGGAGCACAATTTCCCAAGAGACATTTTGTGCCTCTGATTCTGGGGGTAATTTAGTATGCTATGTAAATATTCAGGTCTTTAAATGTATAGTCTTACACTAACTGTGAGTAAATGTGAATGACTTTCTAGTAATTGTGCCTGAAACATTCACATAACACACAAAATTACACCCAGAACCAGAAGCACAAAATGTCCCTTGGGAAGAAAAATTGCGCTCCTGCCGGGGATCGAACTCAAGAACCACGGCGCAGAGGGCAGAGACCTGTCCTAAACTATAGGGATATCAGCGAGGGTCGATACAAATTTTCATCTTGATTTTAATACGACTGTACTACTATGTAGATAGATAGATAGATAGATAGATAACGCTTTATTGTCACACCTTACATAAATCACTTACAATAATTTTAAAAACTTAAATTTAGGTGTACAATCGGCGGTCTTATCGCTTAAAGCGATCTTTTCCAGACAACCTTTGGATGGAGAAGATTTTTAATAATTCGGTAAAACGGGGGTGTAAATACAAGATTAAGAGGAAATATAAATATATAGTAAGGTACATAAACATACTTAAACAAAATAAATTCTATAAGGCAATAATAATAATTAAATATGTTTATAATATAAATACATACCTATATACAATATATTATAATAAAGTAAGGATATTTGTTACAGCTTGAATCATATTATGATATATAAGTAGCAGAAAAAGTAAGACACAGAAAAGGTAGAGAGTTGGGAGAGAAAAAATTTTTTTACTTGAATTTTAAATGCATGAACTGTCTGAGCACGTCTTATTGGAACAGGAAGGGAGTTGCAGTTAGAGAGACGAACGTAATAAAATGAATATTAACTATCTGTAGAGACCAGCCTTCCTTTCATTGTTCCTGTTTGCTACCACTAAGCAGGCTTCAGTTCTACCATAAACCATCGCAACAGTAACACGTATTAGTAGGTACCCTAATATTCGGTTGCTATCAAATACGATTATTTCCAAATGTTTAAATAAAGTAATAATGCTATATTTAATGAATTCGTACACAACAGATGACGTAAATGCTTGTAAAAAAGAACAACTTCATTAATGAGAGATTATCATGCTCATACAACTCAACTGCACCCAAACCTGTTCCAACAATCTGCGCTCAAATTATCACGCATTTTGTGAAACAACCTCCGAACATTATTAACATCAGGTTAACATTATCATGTCGTTTATCTTGCGACGTACAATAACGATATCATAACATCGTTAGGGCCTTTAAGGGCCGCCAATTTATTTGTACAATTTATGGCTGCAGAAGTGGCAAAGTTAGCGCCTTTTGTTAACTGCATCTGCATACAATGAGACAGGACTACCAGAGTACGCTACTGTATTACTCTATTGGCGCTTTTATGTTAATATTGGTTATATTATAGTCTTACACCTGCACGTATGTTCAAATAAGGTTGTATGTTTGAATTTAATTTATTTATTACTGATAGTCTAATTTGGCCACTATTTCACCTGTTTTTAGTGGTGATAAGCTCGATATTGGCAATCATGCTAGGATGAGAATGGGAACCGCCTGGGGCTTTAAGGTTTGTTCCCGAAATAGTGTTTTGTGATTGGTGACAGTTTTTTTAATGAGGTACATAAATGCGTATAAAATTAGTGATTGTGAGACTATGTTGTTTTTAGGGTTCCGTACCCAAAGGGTAAAACGGGACCCTATTACTAAGATTTCGCTGTCCGTCCGTCTGTCACCAGGCTGTATCTCATGAACCGTGACAGTTAAAATGTTCACAGATGATGTATTTCTGTTGCTGCTATAACAACAAATACTAAAAAGTAATAAAATAAATATTTAAGGGGCTCCCATACAACAAACGTGATATTTTCTGCTCGTTTTTGCTTGATGATAATAACGGCAACAGGTAGACGCTTGAAATATTCACAGTATATTTATTTATATATTAATTTTAAAAGAAATAATTAAATTAAAAATAAACAAATGTTTAAAGGGGGTCCCATACAACAGATTTGATTATTTTGCCGTATTTATAGATAATGGGAAGGAACTCTTTGTGCGCGAGTCCGTCACGCATTTGGCCGGTTTTTTTATTATGTTTACCTAATATAAACTCAGTTTTATAATATTTTACTACAAAGTGAACTGTTGAAATTCACAAATGAGGTAGCGTTATTGAGGATTTTTTCTATTTTCCATTCCATATTGCCATAAATGAAGTTCTTAGAATATGATAGAGTGAAGTGTTGAAATACACAAACTGACGTTATTGACGAACACACAGCCACAAACTTCGATGTTGACAGAAAACAAACAAGAGTCAGCGAACTGCATGCTGCTTTAAAATCTGTATCAGAATCACGTTTTTTAAATTACAAATTAAAGTTATTTGTGTAGTTCTATAGCTTTAAAGGTTCAAACAACATAGGTATACGAGTTTTAAAACTATTAACCGATTTCAATCGCAAATATCCCCGAAACTCTTCTTCAAATCTTGATCGAATTATGATGGAATTAACTAGAACCCTTTCGAACAAAAATTTTCCAAATTGGTTAATGTTAGTTTGATAGATGTTGCTTTCCAATTGGTCCCATTTAAATTTGATCAAGATCTGATTAGTAATTCTTGAAATATCGTCAATAATGCGCATTCTGTGGAATAAATTGACGATGTTCTCGTTTTTGACCGACTTCAAAAGTTACCTCATAACTTCTTTCGTTGTAAACCGATTTTGATGATTATTTTTTAATTTGAAAGCTGGTGCTTTTCATGTGGACTCATTGAAATTTGATTAAGATCTGATCTATAGTTTTTGAGTTATCATCAATAATGCGTGTGCAATACATTAAATCTGATCAAGGTTCCGAAGATAAGGCGGTGAAGTCGGTTTTTTTAAGCTTTGCTTGCGTTTAATTATTAAATCATATTGTGCATATGGTTTGTTGCTCCGAGATATTTGGTATTCTAAAAATGTTTAGTTATCTGTTTTTTTATTGGAAAGGGTTCTAACTGACTTAACCCGATCTCGTATGAGTCACCAACATGTGCGGGCGGTTCACACACGATTCTCGATACAAGCGAGCTGACTTCGTACATTCTCCAATGCCCGTGGATTCAGTTGGCAAACACCTGCATTGGGTACTTTGTACTGACGCTGTGGTGACTTATCCGATGCGTAGCAATAAACGTAATAATTAAATAAGTTATCAACAAGCAAACTAGAAACCAGGAAAAAATGTGTTTTTGGTTCTTGTTGTGATGTGAATGTTTCCGGCACGACACAAGTCATCGAACTTAGTGTCGGGTTGTAAGTGTGAAAGCGTTGATTATGTTTTTTTTTATTAAAACGTATTCAAACTCAGAGGCCACTAAGTTTTGGAGGTGCGATGCCACAGACAGACTTTCAGATACACACTACAAACATATTATAACACCCCTATTTCTCGTCAGAGGTTTAAAAAGCTCGTTAGGTTTATTTATTTAAACAAACAGGCACATATATATCAGTTAAGTTTGTTTTCAACCGACTTTAAAAAAGGAGGTTCTCAATTCGACTGTAGATTTTTTTGTATGTATGTTACGCGATATCTCCGCAAATTATGAATCGATTTTGATTACTTCAGGGGTGGTCCCATATAAATTTTATGGAAATTGGTCAAGACCAGAATATAAGCGGTGAAGTCGGTTTTTTTCAAGCTTTGTTTAGTTATCATAATGTATATTTATTAATTGTTCATATTTTATCATAGTTAAATCTTCGTTCAGGTGATTCTCTTCTAATTTAATAATTCTAGACTTTGCTAATAAATAAACTGCAATCATCCATAGATCACGTAATTCTCTTCTTAGGAAGTAATAAATTTTTGACTTGAATATGAAGTGTTGACATTTTTAAGTAAGTTACTTTATTGCATCTTTAATGACATTTAAATCGATTCTCAGTCAAAGTCCCTTAATAAATGGTTGAGAACTTTGAGAACCATTTATTAAGGGACTTGAAATACAAAGCGCCCGAGGCGCACGCCCTGTAGTGCCGTCATAAGGAAAAAGACGTAACTAACATATTTGACAAAATTGAGTTATATACATCAGAGATGTCTTTTATTACTATTTAGTATATGTTATGACTTGTAGCAGCTGCGTCTTAATTAAAATTAAGATATAGTAGGTTGCGATTGAATATTTTAAAATAAAAAATAAAAGTAGATGCGTCTTTTTTTTCCTGATTCCGATAGTTTAGTTATATAGCTCAATTTTGACAAAAGTGCATAGACGTCTTTTCCTCCTAATGACAGCAGTATACAAAACGGCAGCGCGGGGGAGGAGTCGCGGGCACCCGTCTCTCGGCCACGCACCTCGTGCGCATTGTATGTACATTAAACATTTAATTAATTTGATTCTATTTTTAAATTTGATTTATTTGAAATTTTAATTTCTTAATTTTAATGATTAGTTTTTTTTATTGGTTTAGTTCGACATTTATATTGCTTTTAATAATTATTTAGTATTGTAATTTAATTTATTTGTTATTTTTGTGAATGTTCTATTGTAATTTTGTAGTTTTTATGGGTTGATTTACATGAAATAAATGGATTTTATTTTTTATTTTTATTGTATGTCAAGGTCCCTTACGCGCCATACATTTTACCTTCGCAGCGCCCGGGGCGCGTGCCTCGAGCCTTTGAAGTCCCTTACAAGAAAGCCTTTGATTAAACGCTTAGCATTGGTTTATTCGGAAGACTTAAGTCAAAGTCCAGGTGAGCGCTGCTCATTTAATGACAGACATGCAATTCGTGTACTGAGTGTAGTTTATTAATTAGAGCATTACTTAAAACATTTTTTTTAATTTAGTTTTAAGCATGACTTTAATATATTAATAATAAATTTGAACTGCCTGTTGGCTTAGTTGGGTGAACGATCGCTATCTCGGCGTATCTTCTCAGTATCGGGTTCGATTCCCGGCAGGAACACAAGTTTTCTCCCCAAAGAAAATTTGTGTTTCTGGTTCTGGTTGTGATTGTGCGTTGAATGTGAACGTGACCCACGACACAGGTCATTGAACTTAGTGTAGGGCTGTGAGTGTGAAAGCGTTTATGTGTATGTTTTATGTTTATTTAAACCTGAGTGGCAAAAAGAACAACAGATATTGATAACGATGACTAATATGATTGCCTCTATTATCAGAGGTACCTTTACCATAAAGCGTTTTGTGCTCTGTCATTTTGGAGTGATATTTAATTAGTGCGCTTTGCGCATGCTTAGAAAAAAAAACAAAAGATATACGTGCGCGAAGTTCGGGTTTCACCGTTCAATGGATAGAAAGTGCCATAGTAAAAAAAATACAAAATGCTGTATAAAACCCATAAAATAATGTCGTAAACAGTTAGAAATTTTGCGAATCTGGCAGTAGAGTCATTAATTTGAGTGCCTCTTTGAATGTTGTTTGGTTTTTAGCATTAAAGTGAATGCTTAAGTAACTACATACATTTAAGTGGACAAGCTAGCATTAAAATAATAAGGAATTATTTTTATGGCTGTATTTTATTTAATCAATTAAAACAATGATATACGGGCGAAGCACATTAAAACCATCCTAACAATTTCCACCTTTTACGAAGAGCGTTATTTTTTTCTCCTAGACGCCTAAAAACTTAAAATATAGCCAAAAGCTTCCAGCGGCAATGGAAATGACAAGCGGCATTCCTAAAAGCGTTCTTTCTTATAATTGAGTCGTAACCGATCATAAAGCAAAAGTTATGTGATAATTAGCAATCAGTATTAACAAGAGTTAATGCAACGAACCGTATCCAATAAATTAAAGGTGTGGACGCAATAACGGATGCAAGCAGTAAGAGAACTTTTGATTCAAGACAAATTCCTTGTCGTTGAATTTCATCGGTACATCGCATAATCAATAAATGCATAAATATTACTTTTAATCATAAAAATATGTATTACTTGTCCTCTGTAACGTATTCTTAGTACTATTTATACACTAAAAACAAGCGATTTGAAGTGAATCTGAGCATATTTAAATAACAATGAATCCTGACTAAATTGGACGATAAAAATGGAAGCGGTAAACATTGTTAAAAATTGTTAAGCTTACATATTTGTAATATTTATTATTTAGACTCAAATATGTAGTTTTGTCCTGTTTTGCTCGCTTTTATGGCAATTAATTTTTGAATAAAAATATAAAAAGCCTATGTATGAAAAATATCTAATATATGCCAGAATCGAATGCCGATTAATCCTTAAGTTGTCAAAATAAGACAAAACTTGTACAGTTTCACATTATAACATAATAGTGATTGCGGAGAATAATTGACCAAGCAGGCAGCACGAACGAAGCGTCTCCAGTTCAGTTCAGCAAAAATGCTTTCGCATGCCCAGATGTCCGGCAGATGTCTGTCTTTAGAGGACGCATTTCTCCACCCATTCTCGTGAAATGTTGTGAGCCACTAACTAGTTCCAATTATAATCATCTGTCAAATTATGCCTTAAACTAAATTTGTAGTAGTAGCCTGAGGAAGCTCTCTTACTGTTTGTACATTTATAACTTACGTACTAGGTGTTGGCGCCGCCTGCGTGGGGCGGCGCAAGCGCAACGCACGCAAATGCGTTGTAAAAAATACGCTTTTCATTCACCCACCATTTCTTGGCGCGATGAGAAAAAAGACAGCACTATTTATGCGCCTTTCATATTCAACGCGATGGAAAGTGGTTGCATTCTATTGCTGACATGACACGGTAGTGGGGCTTATTCAGCATTGATAGCAACTAATAGGATGGCATGGTGTACCGCCTTTATTGCCCAGTAATATGACACTTTTAGGCGAATTATTGTATTGACTATCTAAATCAATAAATTTACACTTTTGTTTTCGGGGAATGTGGAAGTTACTCTAATAATTCTCTTAACTCGAATAACACTTTCGAAGTATAATATAATTATGAGCTTAGTAAGAAGGTGACAACCATACATTAATCAATAAGACAGAAAATATATTATAGTAATAATACATATTAGCGTCTGTTTGGTTACGCAAGTTAAATAATACCAAAAGGGCTCTTGGCGTTAGCTACGGCTCTGCTAATGCCTAACAAAGGTCAGGGAACAGACCCGTGAGTATAAATAAATTCTATAATAATATAAGAAACGCTTGTTTGCATGTAAAGCGGACTCCGGTAAAACTACTTAAACTACTCAATATTAACATGTAAACTAGAACCACAAGCTGAAATAAATCATTAATTAAACCTGTACAATTTTTAAATGTTTACTACATTTCGATGATAATATCGCCATGAACAAAATGATGAGAATATCTTGTTGTGAGAGAATGCCCAAATTCGGGGATAGTTCGGTATGCTGGCTTATCTTTTGTTGTACCTAACTTAAACGCGATTTTAAAGTAAAATTATTGAGGTCCTGATAGTTAAAAACGTAGATCTGTGTAAACATAAACACCTTTAAAGCATCGAAAGTTTAATGATGGACTGCATGGTTTAAGGCCATTAAATCCATCAAGTGGCTATTTTAGTGTTTTATCTCTAAACTAGGGCAAACGTTTCTATTTCGTAAGTCAACTCAAATTGTTGGTTATTTCTGAAGTGTCCCCAATATAACTGGCCAGTTTGGTTTTTATTTTGCCGTTTCATCAAATAAAATGTATCCGTCGAAAGATGATTTTAATACGTTTTAAATTAATATACAACGAATGCTAATACATTTTTGTTTTTTTTTTTCATTTTACGCACCGAAAATAGATAATTTTGATTGATATTAAACCACTTCTAAACTTCTGATTTAAATTATTTTGTATTATAGTAAAAATAAATAATAAAATCAAATTAAAAATAGATTTTTAATTAATCTGAAATCTTTTACTGGTTACCGGAGAATGCCCAATTCTCAAAAGCACAGCATGCTGCGAATTCGGCCGCATCATCGTTTTCCTTCGGGTGAGACAGCGGTCAAATGCTTGCATATCAAGCATTAAAAAAAACTGATTCTTTTAAGGACTAATTCTATAAAGATATATGTACCTATACCTATTTAACTGCGTACTCACAATCGTCTTGAACAATGTCGTTGTTGTGCTATATATGTATAGGTAGGTATAAACAATTCTTAAAGAGAATGCCTGCCTCACGTATCAATTAATCGAAATGCACCTACAAACGTAGAAACTAGTGCGTGAGTTTGCAGCTTGTTAATAGCATTTATGGCGAAATGCGAAAGGTTAAGCCCATTACAGTCGAACAATGTTTTTAATGCGCATAAGCGTTAAGCGAACCGCCTTTCTCGATAAGTAATTAAACGTACTCGATTTACATATTATTTTTATCAGGTTCCCTACTAGATAGGTACACCTATATCTACGTGCGTCGTGTATTATGAATTTGGTATTTGTCAATGTAATTCGAACCATTCGAACGTGACCTTTTGCTGGGAAAATGTAACAGAAGTAAGTAGGTACAGTTACGTGCAAATATTCCACAAATATTTTTCGTTTACATTTCGCGTGTTGTTATGTTGTCTTTTGATAGGAAAGGTGCCGAAATGTTGGTACTAAATCTATCAAACTTTGAAACGCTTTCAAGTGTGTTACATATTTGACTGTATTTATTATACGCTGTAGGCTTTTCTTTTTTTTTTGCCCTTTTGGCAAACAATTGACCACTCGAATCTCACCCGATGGAAAGTGACGACGATGCGGCCGAAGATGTAGCATGCCTGCCTAGGAGGAACCTTATTCACTTTTGACATGAATACTCCCAGATTATACCGTTAGGGGAACAAACTATAGAGGTATTTTCCTAATTATGTAGGTCCGTACACATTATATCATAATATTGCTCTATTTTTACTTTTATTTATTCAATAGGTACTATCTTATCAATATAACACATATTGCGTTCCATTGTCTTTCTTCCGTCTCCATCATCAAATCAGCCAATATTATCATCAGAACTTCATGTTTACTTGTGCACGTCAACAGTCATGAAAAAGATTGTACTACTCGAATTAGGTCGAAATTAACTAACAAGATTAAATTTGACGCATGTTTATTCTGTAATTATATAACATAACCAGTTAGGCAATAATAAAATCTCTTTATTAGTCGAATAACTGTTCATATAAACAAAATCTTAAAAATAGAACAATCTGCGGTTTTATCGCGTATGTACCTAGTAGTTCTTCCAAACGTTAAAAAATAAATTTAATAGATATGTAATACAAATTATCAAAAATTAATCAGTTGATAGTACAGTAAGGCTCTTTTCAACTGATTTCAAAAAAGGAGGTTCTTAAGAGGTGGTCCCATTATCGAAATCGATCCAGCCAAAACTAAAAAAAAAGAAGTGAAGTCGGTTTTTTAGGCTTTGCTTGCGTTCAAATTATTGAATACATAAATGAACACTAACGCATAAAAAGATTTTCCTGTACTTAGGATATTAGTTCCCCTCTGCATTCGAATAAATAAACAATTTATATAGTAATAAAATTAACTCTCCCTTCCAAGCAAAATGTCAGCTCAAGTTAACAAACGAAACAATCAAACCTCATGCACAAAACGCCCACAAATCTAGTTTATACACAGCCTTAAACCAATTAGTCCAGTTTTAACCACCGACTGAACATTAAAATCCGTGACCTGAAACTGAAATATTAAAACCGACTGCGAATCCGTCCAACTGCACTCGGTTAGCCCACCTCGCTACCTTGCCAAAATTAACCAAACCCGTTACTAGATCAATAAGCAGACTGACGCTGACCTACTGAAATTGGAACGATACTCTATAAATAAAGTCTGTCTCGTCGGCAAGTTTTATGCAAAATGCCAATTTCAATTTTAGTTTTTATCCGTACGAACAGGGAGAAGCTTTTACGGGAACTATCGGTTATTTGCAAACTGACTGTTATGGTATACACGCCTACATAATGCATTTTATGGATCATCCAGGCACACATAAACGTCCAAAGCGATGATGCATTATCTGTCCATCTATAAGTAATATCATTTGTTTTTTGTTTATCTATATATATCGTGTATGTATTGTGTATATATTTTGTAGTTAATAGTATTTATATTGCGTATGTTTTTTTATTTAAGCATTAAACGCCACTCCTATCACCCTGCTCATTTTCTATCCATCCGAAGGTTGTATGGCAGAAATCGCTTAAAGCGATAAGGGCTATTGTGCTACTTCATATAATTCCTGTTTTATTTTAAGTTTTATTATTTTACTTTTATTTGGTGTGCAATAAAGAATTATTGCATTGTATTGTGTATATCAGTCCCACATGAGTACATATATATAAGGCTAACTAAGGCCCACGGTACTACAAGAATTCACATAAAACTGATCAGTTTGTGTGTATGTTTGTTTTCTCTTCACGCTACAACTGCTGAACGGATTTGAATCAACACATGGGCTACTTTTTAACTTGATAAGCGCGGACGAAGCCGCTGGCAAAAGTTATACGATTGTTACGATTTATTTTGATGATTTAGTTTATTTCATTTTTCAGTTTTAGGAATAAACTAACAAAATTGTATTTGGAAAATGAAGGCCTTACATAAAACAATGCACGGATTGTTTTATTTCGCTTAGGTATGTCCACCAGTCTAAAGATAGTCCATATAGAAACCGACTGAGGTGTCTGTAAGTACTAGGTATTACCTAATGTGTGTGTCACTTAAGTAGCATAGCGAATTAATGGCAATTTTAAACTCAATGCAATTGGTTTAACATCTCATTACTTTTTGTAAGGCTTTTTGAAAAAATACTTACACTCCTTCACAGCGTGTGTCTGTTTAAGCTTCATTATGAAATTGTGATCATGTCTTGCACGTTGACTAGAAATCTAATCGATGCTAATTGGTGTTTTTAACCGATGTCAATAAAAAGAGGAGGTTCTGAATTAGACTGTATTTTTATGTGTCAGATTTTTGTGAGAATCGACCCCGATACCCGCTGCTTACAAGGCGGACGCGCATCCAACAACACCATCTAGCACTTCAATATAAGTATAATATGTGTCTTATACTTGAAACTCATACAATATACAGTTCGCGGATCGCTCTATGTGAAGTTTAACTTATGCAGAATTGCAAAAAAGGCGGCATTTTGTCGGCTTTGATGCAACTTTGTATCACCCTTCACTTATGTAGGCTGTTCATAGTAAAGATAGACAAAAAAGTAGGAGATGGGGGTGCCATAATGACTTATTTTTTTATGAAAAATTAACTTTGATAATACCCGTATATCAGTATTTAGATACTCTTACATGGCTTTTTGAAATGCCCTAGAAGTCTGATTACTTTGTTCCATCTAGTCACACACACCAAAGTAACTCTTTTTTCCCGATTGTAGGATCCAAAGGAGGGTAATTTTACAAGCTTTTATTTAGTTTCACCTGTCCCGATGTTTGTCATCAAATCTTGCAAATTAAATTTGATCCACTTCCCGGTTACCGATTGAGCTGAAATTTTGCATACATGTGTAAATCGCGTGACAATGCAATATTATGATGACATGGTGCTGATCTGATGATGGAGCTGGATGGTGGCCAAAGGAAGTTCCTTTGGCCGCAATGAAACGACACAACCTCATCGAGTTTGGGCTCATTTGAATCATCTTGACTAGTAGTTTGTCTATCAATGGTAACCAGGGTCTGATGATAGAGCTGGAACGTCGTCATAAGAACTTTGTAATGAAACGACGCAACCCCATCGAGTTTCTACGCGTTTGATTCGTCTTGACAAGTTCTCTGGTTATATAACTTTTAGTCCTCTTTATTTACAACTTGTAAAAGCTTGATTTTAAAAAACTTTTTAAGGTATGACTTGTTGTTTATCAGTCTGTGTATGTATGTTTGTTCCTTTGTGGATCTTTAGCGACCAAACGCGTGAGCCAATTCTCAGGATTCTTACGTCAATTTATGTGTTTTAATCTCGCGAGTGTCATTAAAGACATGATCCTAATCGAAGTTCAATATAGCAAGCTGCGAGTTCGAGCGAGCTGGAGGTTTGTCAACTATAAATGATGACGTTGGACTGGTTGTCTTTCTGTTGGTTGGTAAAACGCATCATCCTACATCCGCATCATAAAACTACGACCACTCTGACATGAACGTATGCCTGAAGAGAGAAACGCATATTTAATTTATTCACCTCATATGTCCACCGTGCTCATTCTCCAGATTGATTAAACCTGCACCTGCAATAAAGGGGCATCCACACTAGAAGTGATAATTGATACATCCATGCTAATCGCGCGGAAAACCGCTTCACTGGTCGCTGAACATTTCGATTTTTCTCCTTTGATGTGTTCAATAATGCATGAGCCGGATCGGGAGCGCGCTCACGCGAATCGCACGACCATCCCTTGTGGTCATCGAGTTGCTAAACTTCAATACATAGGTAATAAGTAGGAAAGTAAGGTACTTTTCCTTATAGTATAGGTATATCCTATATCTACTAATATGCTTAAGTCTTTTTTTTATGCTGGATAGGCAAGCATTTGACCACTATCTCTCCTGAAAGAAAGTGAAGATGCCGCCGAAGATGGCACATGCTTGCATAGAAGGTACCTATTCACTCTGGACTTGAAGGCACCCAGATCATACCGTTCAGGGAACAAAAACGCAATGAGTTCCACTCCTTCGCTTTACGGATGAAAAACGTAGATGCGAAACGCTTCGAGTGAACTGGAGGTATGTCAACTATAAATGGATGTCGTTTGACAGATTTGTTGTTAGATGGTAGAAAGAAGCTTTCTAAGCAGGGGTATCGGGTTCGATTTCAGGCAGAACACAAATTTTCTCCCCAAGGACAATGTGTGTTTCGGGTTCTAGTTGTGATTGTGTGTGTGATGTAAATGTTTCCGGCACCCACGCCACAAGTCATCGAACTTAGTGTAGGGCTATGAGTGTTATAGCGTTAAATAAAAACCTTATTAAACTTGTTGAGTTTATGTATCCCAAACCATATATTGAATTCGAAGCCAAAAGGCGAACGAAACGTCCATTTTGTATATTAATTAGACTTCACTACGACATATTTCATCGTTATCTGCGTTACCGGATACCTATCGATTTCTCAGCAAATGGGCTTGGGTCCGCACTGTTGTCGAATTAATTGATTAAGTTAATGAATGCATAAATACCGACATGCCCAACATTCTTGACCTGTGTTGCCTTGACCGTGCTGTGTATGAGAATGTTATTACAATCCTATGCACATATTATTGCTTACTTATTTATTTTCGGGATAGGCATACTTTTGAACTGCCCAATGGCTTAGTTGGCTGTGCGTTCACCTCTTAATCAGCGGGTATGGGTTCGATACCCGATGGAAAGTTATCACAAGTTTTCTCCTCAAGAGAAATGTGTGTAATTGTGTGTGTGATGTGATTGTTTCCATCAGCACCTGCGATACAAGTTTTCAAATAGTGAGTGTGAAAGCGTTTATTTATTTTATTTATAGAAATGTTCAAAGTATAACAATTTTCAAACTCAGGTGTTCTCATTGGTACTAAGGGTCAATATAATTATGTCCATTCGAACACCTTTTAAAACACAGCCAATTATCATAATAGACGTTTATAATGACGGTTACGCAAGGTCATGCGTACGCGTGACATTCTTTGATTTTTTACAACTGACTTTAAAAAAGGAGGTCTCAATTCGACTGTATCTTTTTTTCTATTTATTTGCTATAATTCTGCCAATTATGAATCGATTTTGATGTTTTTTTTTGTTTGGTAGATTATACTTCAGAGGTGATCCCATATAAATTCTATAGAAATCGATCAAGCCAAAACCAACATATAAGCGGTGAAGTCGGGTTTTTAAACTTTGGTTGCGTTTAAATGATTATATATTCGAACGTCGTGAAAATAAGTATAAAAAACAAGCTGAAAATAACACTCGTCTTTTAAACTTATACGGTTACAAAATTACTCTCATACTGTTCTGATTTAAATTGATTTTGTAAATACGACAATAAATAAAACAAACTAAAGATGTCATTCGCCTAGTAAATACAAGTAGTTATATGACATAACCTTTACACCGTTCCGATATAAAGTTACGAAATCAAATGGATTTGGAACAAAAAATAGTGAGACTTGATTGTGATTTTACCTTGTATTTTTAAATGTTACTTATCGATATTCTTAGAAGAAGACTCACTTCTCGTGTATAATAATTCACACACAGATTCCGATGAATATGCTTATGTATTGTTGTAAATGCCGTGTTAAACGGTTACAAAGGAAAAAAGTTATTACTTATATATTTCAGTAGATATTTTGACATCACTTACTTAAACTGCTACTTCTGCTAATTGTTCTCATATATCTAAGTAAATAATATCCTATATTTTTTTCTAAAACACCAACCACAAACCTTTTCATAACTTAGTTACCGGCTTAGTTGGCTTTAATGAATAAAACAAAAAATTTTAGTCTAGCCGACATTTTAAAGTTATCAGTGTACCAACGAGTATATAAAAAAACAAAAACTAAATAAATATGAATAAGGTGTGAATGTTTCCGACACGATACAAGTCTTTGAACTTAGTGTGGGATTGTGAGTGTGAATGTATACATGAAAAATATTGTTTATATTCAATTAACAAATACGCAAAAACCCATTAATTTATATTAGTGTTGTTGTGTAGTCTATATCTAAAACCATATAATATAATACCATATTTATGTAATCGTAGAGTTGATATCTGCATATCATCAATGCGTAAATTCCAATAGCAAAAACGCAAATTGCGTCGCAGATAAATATTTTCCATCGTTATTATGTAGGGTAGCCACCAAGAATGTTTGCTTAGGACAGTGAAAGAAAGAAAGAAAATACACTTACTTATGACACATACAACTACACTACAAATACAGCCAGTTAATAAAATACACAAAAATATAAGTATACCGTCTTCGCCCGCTATTATCAAGTTTAAATATAGCCTATGTGCTAATCCTAGGTATAAGCTATGTACATTCCAAAGTTCCTCTAAATCCTTTCAGCCGTTAAAGCGTAAACAAACATACACATTTACACACAAACTTTCGGATAATATAATATTACAGTATGATAAATAATCAAAAATTAAACAAGTAAAGGAAAAATAAGTGTGATGTTCCGAGTGTCATAAATATGGGTCATGACAGCATACGACTATGGTTAAACCTTAGTCAATGTTTTTTTACGCAACCCATAGTCATCACAAACTTCAGGACAAACAACACTAAATATATGAGAACAAAAAAAGAGAACGAGTGTACTATCTACCAATAGTCACCATGTTAGTACTATCATTGAATCCATTTAGCATTAGTTACCTTGTAGTATTATTGTACATACCGACACCTTAACCAGAGACTTAATATTATACCTATTTTTTAAGAAGTTTCTACACCCAACAGGATCAAACGCCCAATATTGCGAAGTAGTTTGTCTGTTTATTTGGCCTATTTATTACAGAATATGCGCTATGATGCCCTATAGTATAATCATAAAGTGAATATAAAGAAAATTTAAAAACTAAAACTCACATATAAAATGACCTCTTATATAGTATACTATATTATTACTATATATATATATATCTCTCTTTTATCTTCTATCTATATATATATACTAGCTGACCCGCCCGGCGTCGCCCGGGTAAACAAAAGCTTACACATAAACGCTTTCACACTCACAGCCCCACTCTAAAAGTACTATAAGTTGTGTCGTGGGGCCGTAAACAATTAACACCACACACACAACATTCACGTCATACCCAGAACCAGAAACATAAACTTCCCGTGGGGAAAAAACTTTTGTTATTGTGTTCCCACCGAGATTCGAATCCGCTGCTTTGAAGACGAACGCGCACTCATCTACCCAGTGGGTAGTTCAAAGTTCAAAGATTCCCCAACCTGCGTCGCCCGATTAAAAAATCTACACATAAACACTTCCACGTTCACAGCCCCACACTAAGTTCAGTGACTTGTAGCGTGGGGCCGTAAACATCCAAGATTCACAACATATTAAAAACAAAAATTTCCCGTAGGGACAAAACTTCTGATACCACCGCGAATCGATCCCGCTGCTTTGAAGGCAAACGCGCACCCATTTACGCGAGAAGATAGTTCAAAGTTCAAAAATGACCCGCCCGGCGTCGCCCGGTTAAAAAATATACAAATAAACACTTCCACATTCACAGCCCCAAACTAAGTTCAATGACTTGTATCGGGGGGCCGTAAACATCCAAGATTCACAAAGCATTCACAACATACTCAAAACCAGGAACACAAATTTCCCGTGGAGAGAAATCTTCTAGGTAAATCCATCGCGCAACCATCTACGCCAGCGAGCAGTTCAAAGTTCAGGAACGACCCGCCCGGCGTCGGCCGGGTAGTAAATATTAAAAAACATACCCATAAACGCTTTCACATTCACAACCCCACACTAAGTTCAATGACTTGTATCGTGGGGCTGTAAACATCCAAGATTCACACAACATTGACAACATACTCAAAACCAGAAACACGAATTCCCGTGGAAAAACACCTGTATTCCCACCGGGAATCAAACCCGGTGCTTTAAAGGCAAACGCCCACCTAATTACTCCAGCGGGCAGTTCAAAGTTCAATGATAAGTTATAACCGACTAAACAAAAAAAAACAGTCGAATTTATATCCTCCTTCTTATGTAGTTCGGTTCAAAACATAGAAGTATGCTGGATTACGCAGTAACTGTTACATTCTGTGATCCACCGTTTTCACCCTCAAATAAACTTAACGATTTCTCCTAGACTATAGGTCCAAATTATATGCAGTGAAGAGCAAATTGCATCTACGTGAACTACGTAAGCCGATGAAATAGGTTTTTTTGATAAGGGTTAATATTAAATACTTAAAAAAAGGCAACGAAATAGAAGCCGCTATTTTTATGTGCTGGAATACGTAGTACGTGTCGATAAATTTCTGACCCGTTCCGTTCACGGGAGGACTACCGTGAAACTAATTTCACGATTTCTCATAGACTATTTATCCAAATCACATGCAGTGAAAAGCAAATTGTATCTACATGAACTACGTAAGACGATGAAATAGTTTATTTTGATAAGGATTAATACTGAATGTCTTAAAAAGCAAACTAAACAAAGCCCGCTTTTTTTTCAGATTTTTAACAAAGAAAAGTATTTTTTCTGAGCTATACATACATGTTAGATATATGCTGTCCCGGACTTTTTTGTAAAACTCATGAAGGCCAACATTTTTGCCATACATTGTATTCACCTATGTCTAACTGTTTAGTCAGCGTACGCCGATAAAGCGGAAAGTTAGCAAATTTTTCTCCGACTTGTCTTACGAATATTATTATTTCGAACTGATAACTAACTTCTATCCCAACAAAACATAGCCTATGACACTCACTGATAGTGTAGCTATCTATTAGTGAAAGAATTTTTGGAATCGGATCAGTAGTTTCAGAGATTACCTTTTACATACAAACAAACAAACAAACAAACAAACAAACAAACAAACAAACAAACTTTACCTCTTTATAATATTACAAACTTTACCTCTTTATAATATTAGTATAGATTATAGTATAGATATATAAAAAAAAATTGCCGTTTGTTAGTCTCACAAAAACTCGAGAACGGCTAAATCGATTTGCCTAATTTAGGTTTTGAATTATTTGTAGAAATTTAAGTAAGGTTTAAAAGGTGAGAAAATGTAAAGAAATTGCAAGTTTAACAGTAAAAATAACTATTTTATTTTCCCATACAAGCTGTTCGTACCTGTCAAAGTTTAGACACAAAATAATTTCTGAACGCACTATAAATATTTAACAATGACAAATGTGACATATATGTTTGTTAAAGTGCCGACAATTTTTATTGGCAGTACGAAGTTCGGCGGGTCAGCAAGTATGTTATACATTTTTGAAATTCTATTTTCGAGGTTTTTCTTTTGATATCTACGATTATATTTAACTTTTTATTTATCATTACTTTATGGACGCCATTTTATTTTGTATGAAAAAACCCAAATCTAATGACACCAGTAGAATTGAGGCGAATTCAACGATACCTTTTCATAGATTTTAAAAATATACCTCTATATACGTTTACTTCTAATAAGTACATGTTATACTATCTAAGAAATTGATGATTTCCAGACCGTCATAGTCTTATACGGCGACGGATCGGATAGCTGTTTTGAGCAGAAAATTTGATCCGCTGGCTGCCTATCAGAAATCGTTTTACTAACTCTAGGGGAAGATACAAGTACCTACGTCAGTCATTTTCTAAATATTTATAATCT
Source organism: Lomographa bimaculata (assembly GCA_948107665.1). NCBI lineage: Eukaryota > Metazoa > Arthropoda > Insecta > Lepidoptera > Geometridae > Lomographa > Lomographa bimaculata. The sequence continues at coordinate 9,383,851 of OX403592.1, forward strand.
AACTAATCATCAAAGCAAAATTAATACTCGTTTAATTTTTATTGCCTATTGGCGTGGTTAATGTGTGATGCGGTCATAAAGCCCTTTTGTTCCCACGAACATATTTCATAATGTAAGTTGTAGTAAGCCTGATGGTCGTATAGATAATACAATATAAGTCCACTAGCTTTAATGTACGATATTCTATGTTAATACTCAGTTCTTTTCTACCGTCTATCTCCTGAGACCACCTGAGTGAACCGTGGAAAGATGTTTTACAACGGCTCACCTTTTTCCAACTGGTGTTCCTTGGGAAATATTAAACCATTCCACCGTCCAACTTGTTATCAAAACTCTTCAGATTTGAAGTGCAAAGGATGATGATTATTATAATAATATGCTCTCTCAAAATACGTAAAGAAAAAACATCATCAGAAAAGCAATCCACAATTCCACATAATGCAATCAGTTCGAAAGACCTCGCGGCGTTCAATAATAGCGCAGTTAAAAAAATTAAAGAAATGTAAAACGTCAAATGAGCACATTACGGCATTTTAGCTTTATAATAAGTAGTTGTAACTCATAAAGAGGTATTATGGGCGCCCTACACGGCCGTAGTCGCGTGCGTTTTGTGCGTGCGTGCGCTTACAACCTATTCAATTACTGAAAGGTCAGATCGTTGCGCGGGCGCAAGATTATCGGTCTCACCTGTCCGTGCGCGAGCATTGGATTAATAGAAACGAGAAATGGAAATACTTTACGGAAAAATACAGTAAACATTCTGCTTATTGATGTTCTCTTTTGATGATATACATGTACTCATCCCATATATTTCTTGGTAATTCTTCTATAACAATGTGATTTCATTGCAGGTGTTCTCGTTCTCGCTTCGATAGGCGATGCCCAATGTGATCCTGGTGAAACGTCTCAAGAATATTATCGACATGCTGACCAAGAATGTATACGACTACGGGTGCACATTTATATAAACCCATACAGGATTAAGGGACAAGAAAACTGTCTTCAATTACATTTTCAGCTGTGTCATCACTATCCATCAGGTGAGGTAGTCGTCAAATGCTTGCTTTTCGAACATAAAAAAACGGTACCCTGCTGTATATAGGTAGCGGTTGAACAACAACCAAATAAAGAGCTACTGAGTTGTAGCTAGAAATTCGACAGAAATTGAAAATTCAAAATAATAATTGTCCTGCAGCGAGACCGCAGATTCCCTAATAATTAATATATAATAATATATTTGTTAAACTAACTAATTTGCCACTACACCCAAAATTGTTTAACTTTCAAAAATGGGTTTACTATCATAACTATTTATAACTAACTTCTCGTATCATTACCAAGTGGTGTTATAAGCATGGCATGCAAAAATTGCAAGCACGTTGTATCTTATACAAAAAAAATGTTATAATTGTTGTATTAGAACATTCAAACAAAAAAATTCACTAATAAATGACAAAGGTGATATAGTAATTATACTTATCGAAATCTATATTACTTGATTCTTCCATGCTCTTTTTACCTACAAAACAAATTGCCAAACAGCATCCATTTATGGTTGACATACTTCCACTCAAAGCATTTCGCTTCAGCATTAATCATCCGTACTTTTGTTGTTTTAAAGCGAAAGATTGGAACACGTTACCCGCGTCTTTGTTCAAGTCTAGAACGAATCAGTATTTTATATGGAAGCATACTATACTTGCATTTTATCAGTTCTCCATTGTCATCATCATCTAAGACGCAAGAAGTTCACTGCTGGATCGAGGCTTCCCGCAAAGATCTCCAAAAATAACGGTTGTCATCCAGCTGTGCATCCAGCGTTTTCATGTGACCTTCAATATGTCGTCTGTCCACCTTGTGGGCGGTCATCCGACACTACGAAGGACTTATTTGACTCTAGTGTCTTCTAGTATAAAAAAACTCTCCATCTTTAAAATTACCCATTTTAATTAGCTTTAGCTCAATAATTTATCGTTGTTCTTTTGAGTTTCAACGTGTGAATGTTTATTATTGTGAGGCCGTGAATTGTATGCAAATGGAAATATGCATATTTATTGTTTTTATAGAGTTGTGAAACCAGTTAAACTACGATATCTATAAATACTGATTGACCGAGCGTAACGATGTCTCTAAGTTTACTTGAGTAGTGCAGCACTTCCAAGATGAGGACCTGGAGGTTGGACGTCAGCTCAGCGAATGTCTTTTATCTTGTGCCAAGCACACGGGTGTTTCTTAGCCAAAATTGCTTTCTTCTTCCATCGCATTCTCCCACTTTGCCCATTAAGTTACGTTAGTGGAGTTGATATCTCTCTTGTCTAAGCACAACCAAAATACCCATATTTTATTTTCTTGAAACAATTCACCTTTTGTTTTGACGCGTAGAATAACCTGAATATTAGAATATTTTGACGATAGACCCCCATCTCGAATGCTTCAAGACCTTTCTGACCGACTTCAGCCAAACAAAAATTGCTCGTCATTGAATACTAAATAAAGTTAATTTATTATATTTAGTGTTAATCCCGATAAGGTAATATGCTATGTTACGTTGCTTTGGATTAGTTTAATATCCACCATACATATTCATTGATCCACATAGCATAGTACTGGTGGAAACGAGTTCAACTAAGATATGTTTTTTTTTATATGGAAAGATGCGTGCTGTGGTCGCGAGTGGTGTACCTCGCGGCGGCGTATCTTCATAGCACATTTTACTCAATCCGGTATATAGCTTAACATCAGTGGAAACGATTACATAGTTTCATAGCTTAGCTTTCACATCATCGTAACATAGATGCATAGTACATCTCTGGTGAAAAAGAACCCTCAAGCCTCTGCTCTCGCCGAACCCTGTTCGACCCGTTTTTAGCTCTACACTAGGTATCCTCAGTAGCTGTTGACTCGCCGAACGCTAGACTATCTTTCTAGCGTTCATATAGTTACTTAACCTAATCGGGATTAAAAATTAAACACTTAGGTATATTAATATACTAACTATAATAAATTAACGTAATGGTTACGAATGTCCGAAAAGCGATCTTAATAAAATAATATAAATTTACTAAATAAATGCCGCCGTCTAAATTCTGCACGCAGTCACTTCTTTTAATAGGTATTCTAAGTCGTAAACTTCAATTTCAAGACAATCCGCGTTCCCAAACATTTAAAGCATTTAATTATATTCCACTTAACATATAAATAGAAATTTAAATCTAATCACGCTCATTTTTAAGGATAACTATACTTGAAATTCATGCTAGTATGTAATTAGCACACTTAAATAATGACGAAATCCGTCAATCCAACATTAAAAATGCGCTTGCTATTTAATTGCGTTTACTAACTGTACTTTGCTTTCGCTATGCAAATCTCAGAAACAGTAGGAATATTAATTAGTTTATGAGCGATGTATTAAATTCATAAGCAAAAGCGTCTGGGACCTTGTTTAAGATGATACATTATATTATTTTCGTCGGAGCCAAGAAGCCAAGAATGAATAGGTATATTTCTAGGGAAGCACAGTCATCTTTGGCTGCATCGCCGCTTTCCATCAGGTGAGATTGTGGTCAAAAGCTTGCATATAGAGCATAAAAATAAAAGCATATATTAGAGTATTTCTTAGTCTCCTGCTAACCCAAAATCCACTACCTTGGGTACACATATCCCCCGAATTTTGTGATCTTGGATATACATCTTCCAGACCACCTTGTTATTATTGCAAACAAATGAAGACAGATAAATTAGTTACATGCAAAAAAATGTGAGTTGGTTGGCGTGTGTGTGTGTTTAACACGTTACACGTTTAAGGGTTTTGGAGGAAATTAGGCGGACGGAGGAGTCGACTAAAACCTAGAATAGGAAACATACTACTTTTTTATCGACTTATAAAAAATTTGGAGGTACTCAATTCGATTGTATTTTTTAAAGTGTGTTACCTCTTAATTTTTTCTAGGTGAACCGATTTCGATGATTCTTTTTTTATTGAAAGTTCGTGCTTTCCATATAATCCCATTGAAATTTATTCAAGATTGATCATTCGTTTTTGAGTTATCCTCAATAATGCATATTTAATTCATGTGTTCTGATCAAGGGTTCCGAAGAGAATGCGGTGAAGTCGGTATTTTTAAGCTTTGCTTGCGTTAATTTTTTTTAATTAATTAATTATTTAAATATGTACTTTATTTATTAATTCTTATCTTTGTAAACGCAAGCTAAGGCATAGAGTACAACTATTTCAAAGTTATGTTTCTTAACTTTACTATAACATTTTTAAGCATGTCCAATATCTACCTATAAATGTTTATCTAGTTAATAGTTTAGACACATTAAATACATTAAAGATAGTTCGTGCCTGAACTAAATGTTTATTGAATGGTAGTTAAAAGTAATGTAAGAACATTAAACAGATTTAGATGATAATTATATGTAGCAGTGGGCCGAATTTAAAATAGCGTTAAGTTCTTAATACATAGACATGTCCTAACTTTTAAAAAGTTTTTAAGGTTTTATTTAAAGTTGTTATTTGTTGGCGTAATTGGTCTAAGTTCTTAGCAGCGGGTATCAAGTTCGAATCCCGGTTTTTTTTTTTCAAGTTTTTTTTTTTTTCAAGTTTTTTTTTTTTTTTTGACAAGTTTTCTCCATGAATATTAGTGTTTCGAGCTCAGGGTTGGTGATTGTGTAATTCACACGTTTCACAGGGGCTGTGAGAGTGAAAGTACATGATCAAGTGATCGATCTAATGATTCATTACACGAATTGTCACACAGTTTAGAATTCGACCATCAAAAATCCACCTTGTATATTATGATCAAAATCATAAATTATAATGAAACAAGATTTTAAGTTACCTTGGTCACTTTTACTATAAGAGTTTGTATCAATAACGGGATATTTGCCCTGTATGTCGTTTGTTATGAGTTTTCGATATTTCGGCACTGTTGCAAGCACCATGATCACGGAGTAACTGGAGTAGTGGGGGTGGATGAAGATTTAGATTTAAATAACCCGTTATTGATACAAACATTCATATAATGAAATGGTTCCAACGGTCCATGTCAACGAATTCTCGGGCAAAAAATATATTTAACTATTTTAAATTTCTTATTTTATTTATAAATAGGAAAAAACGTTATGTCAACGGCCACATCGTAATTTCTGCAAATATTTGTTAAAAATCATGTAAAATTGGTAAAAAAATGTAACTGACAGAAGCACTTGATCACTGACTGACAGAAGATCTAGTTGTGTCGCAGTTATATCATACAATTAATTTGACACTAAAATGGAAACTTACATTAAACCATAAAAAACACATACCTTTTATTATAATGCATACTTTTTTTTCCTAAGACTAAACTAAAACTATACCTATACAGCAAAAAACCTAAGTTACCTACAAGACATCGAGCTTATAGGTAACTCAAAAGCTCAATCCCACTACCAATGGGTAGCGTTCCCATCATGCTGGTGGCATTGCCTCTCTGAATTGCAATGCTAATACGTTGAACTAAATAAATACTAGCATTTTGATCACACGTGTTGATACAATAATGGTTGATTATTAACTGCCTTACTAAACGTGCATAAATAAGTGTAGGTAAGTCGTACAAAGTTGAAAAACGTGATTTTCGCCTTCGATCCAAAACTCCAATAGAAGTTCTAGTAAAGTTTCTACCACTTTATTAGGGCAGGGCATGACTTGACTATGACTCGACCTTGTCTGTTTTACTTGACTTTAACTGTGACCTGTGACTAAGAATTTTATTATGAAATACACTTGAAATATATTATTACTTGACACTGGCTAAATGCACAAGATTGCGAAGCCAAATAAAAAAAAATATTCATCATCAACTTTCAGTTTGATTTCACGTACAGCTTTTCGCAGGAATTCTCATAAAAATAATTTGAATTTTTTTTTACATTTTGAAAATATTAAAATGACAAACTCTGTTTTTCCTTTTCACATTAAGTAGATTCGGCACAATATATTATCTTTTTGAAAGAGTGTCAAACAGATCTTTATTGTCTTAAACATAATATCGAATAAGTTTTCATAACCAATCGCCAGACTTAAGTAAAAAAGAAGGGTACTTTTTATTATTTAAAAAGAAAATATAGTAAAGAAAATTACATCCTTTGTTTGTTAAGGTCTGACACAACAAAATATCGAATAGGGTTAAACTCTGTAAATAAAAAGCGCATATTCTCGTCTAATCAGGCGAGCTGTGCACCGAATTAGTTTAATCCAGCACTTTGTTTAAATTAATAATACAAGATGAAAAGTTCATTTTGCAAGGCGGTACTGCGTTCGTTGGTTCAGGGGTCGGGCTCGATGACCCGAAATAAGGCTCAAGGGGGTGGTATTGCCTCCTCTTTGAGCTGATGGCTCCCCCTCCGCCCACCGGGTTGGAGCGCCGACCTCTCATTCATTACGCAATAAAAGTGTTCCGTTAACTATACATGGAGACTGTGTTTAGGTACTGCAACGAAATTGCCAGATTATCTAGAAGGTCTCGGAGGAAAAGTGCTGCAGCTCCCAGCGTTTTATGTTGAACCGAGAGACACGAATTCGGAATTTGCTGTGGCTAATACGGAGTCGTGTTAGATAACAAAGAGATTCGATATTTTACTAGGAAAGTAGTGTTTGTGAAGTTTTAGAGAATACTTGATAGTACCTATAGATATTTTTATTACTATGGTGACATACATTAGTACAAATACAAATATAATTAAACATAAACGCTTGTACACTCATAGCCCCACACTTAGTTATCTGACTAGTGTCGTGGGTGCCAAAAACATTCACATCACACAACAATCACCATCCCAGAACCAGAAACATCAATTTCCCTTGGAGAGCAAACTTGTGTTTCCACCGGGAATTGAACCCGATTCCCGATGCTTAGAAGGTGACCGTCAATACACTTAGAATATTATTAACATATGTGGCAGTACTATAAAAAATAAAACAATCTACAAATAATGATCAGGGTGTCTAAGCAACACGTAACCAATATGATGGCAAATATTTTGGACAAATTGAGCATTGCAACGTGGCAATGCTACCAGCACTGTGCTGATTGGCGGTGGTCTATAAGATGATTTATGCCATATTCGTCCCGAGGAAGTTCGGCCCATATGCAAAAATCTGCTTTCGTCCCGCATTGTATACCGTATTCGGCCCATATTAAGTTTTATAAATATTTATCCGTATATCCATTATATTACATCTATAATACCTATATAGCTCATGTTCCATCTTCGGCTGCATCGTCACTTACCATCAGGTGAGCTAGTGGTCAACTGTTTGCCTATTGAGCATAAAAAAATTACATCCAACAAAAATTACATATTTATTTTTCTAATATTTGTAATATTTGATAATGTTATTAATGAAAAACAGTTGTGTTTAATTGGTTCTATTATATTGTCAATTACTTTAACCTTATATCATAATTCCGTCGTCATCATGCAACAAACTCTTTAAAATAATTAACAACTGTTTTAGTTACGCATCATTGCGTTGCGCATGTCACGAATTGGAAAAATCTGAGTAAATAAAAATCCAGACAACCTTCAGCGTTCTAGCAAATTAACACACTTCAAACAAAGTGACGACAAATAGGTATCTAGCAATTTTGTAAATGCATGTTCTGTACAGTGAATAAGTGTGGAAAATGTTGAGATTAGTATTTATGAAGGAAATGTTTTCCAATATAATAGTCAGTATTCAACAATACAACTGCTGAAAATTGACATATCACAGAGACAGACGATATTTCGAAACATTTAGTAAGTACGTAAGTTTGTGTAAAGTAATAAGGTATAAGTTTGTGTATGTGTTTGTATATGACATTAATATTATTTAAGCATTGTATCTAGAATCATTCTTCCTTTAGTTAATATAATTGGTTTGCCGTTTTAATTACAGTAAATAAATAAATAAGGTATGGAATGCCCCTAATTTTGTACTATAGTATTACCTGCCCGTTACCCGTTGGCTTAATTAGGTGAGCGTTCGCCTTCTAAGCAGGGGTATTGGGTTCATCCCCGGCGGGAACACAAGTTTTGTCCTTAAGGAAAAAATCGTGTTTCTGGTTCTAGTTTTGATTGAGTGTGTTGTGAATGTTTCCGTCACCCACGACACTAGATATCGAACTTAGTATGGGACTGCAATGTGAAAGTGTTTATTAAGTTATGCTCGTATTTATATTATTAAATCCACGTTTGTTTACACTCGTATTTAAATCCAGGTTCATCATAAACGCGGATGAATTAAGCCACGGGAAACAACTAGTGTACCTATGTAGTAAAACTGTAAGAGTTAGCCAAAAACTATCAATGAAATATTGAGATAGTACCGACTCTCTCTTTTCATTTGTAAACTACAACATGTTGATATTTCAGTGCATGTGCCAAGTTTGGATGATATGAAGTAAAAGTAAAACGTAAGAAGAACGACCTGATTATATTTGGCATATTAAAATTAAAGAAAAGTAACAACGAATCTGCCTATATTCTATTGTACTAACCAATATTACATAATAAATTGGTTGAAATGTGTAATGCGTTCCTTATTAAATACATTTATAGAGGTAAAGTTGATATACATCCAGTTCGCTCGAAGCGTTTGGCTTCTTAGTTTATCATCCGTACAGTGAAAGAGTGGAAGTGGAACTCATTGCTCTTTGTTTCAACGATCAAGGTCAACGGTTCAAGCGGAGATAATAAAGAGGTAACTTCTAAGCAAGCAATGTCACAGCTTCGGCCGCATCGTCACTCGTCAGTTGAGAGTCGTCAGCTCGTCAGGTGAAATGCTTAGTTACCTATCTAGTAAGTGGTATAATTTATTAAAAAATATCATATAGTGGTTACAAAATCCATTTGGTCCGAAACCGTCCTTGATAAACACAATTCTACATTTATCATCCGTACTGCGAAGGAGTGGAACTCAATGCACTCGTCTTTGTTCCCCGAACGGTATAATCAGGGAGTCTTCAGGTCAAGAGTGGATAAGTACCTTCTAGGCAAGCATGCTACACCTTCGGCCGCATCATCACTTTTCATCAGGTGATTGTGGTCAAATGCTCGCATATCAGGAATAAAAAAATATACTTAGGATGATATGAGATAGCGCTCAAATGGTTGCTTATCTAGCATAAACAATCTTTAGCACACCGTTACGAGAAAGTCTTGTAAGAACCCTATACAAAGTACGAGTATAGTCTGTAGGTCGAGATCACAATAGATCTTGGCGGACGATTTACGCAGATTCTGTTCATAACGACTAGGCACGATGCGTCGGGCCTACAATTTGCGGTGATCGAACCAGGCTTAGAAAATCATAGACTGGCCATCTCTCAACTCATTTTAGGTGATCGTCGTCAATCTACGTTTGTTACCATTATGTTATAGTTAATGATTCTATAACACTATAAGGAAGTTCTCTGTAAATGACACGATATCTCTGTCAACTATGAATCGATTTTTATGTTTTTTTTTGTTTGGTAGATTTTAATTCAGAGGTGGTCCCGTATACATTATATCGAAATCAATCCATCCAAAACCAAAATATAAGCGTTGAAGTCGGTTTTTTTTAAGCTTTGCTTGCGTTTATTAATTTGTGCGTGAATAGAAGAAATTACAATAATTTTACGGACTCAGCACAACTGTACACAACAAAAAATAAAGATTTGTCCCAGTACACAACTAAGCAAAACAATGAAACTAACTATAATAAGTAAATGTAGTAGATTAGAAGGTGTATTAATATTGAGTGTGGAAGATCGAATTGATTTTGTTGAAAGATACTTATTTAGTAGTATATTTCCCTCATAAACGCTTTTATCGTCCTCTATTTTTAACCGACTTCCAAAAAGGAGGAGATTTTTGATTTCTCCCCAATTCTTTTTTTGTTTGGTAGATTATACTTCAGAAGTGGTCCCATATAATATAATATATAATAATAGCGGTGAAGTCGGTTTTTTTAAGCTTTGCTTACGTTTAAATGATTGTGTTAGTAGCTCCATTTACAAACTCCCTCGCGTCATCCTAGGGCTGCGAAGAGCACCGGTAATATTAGTGTAATAAGTAGAAAACGTTAGTGTGGTGGGCTGCGGATGAAGTCGCGGTATACAACAAGTATCTGCTACAAAACAAATGTATACAGTTCCATATTATTATGCGAAAGGTGGCCTAGTAATGCAATTGCTTCGGCTGACATAATTCTAGTATTAATAATGTTACTTGACAATGGAGAAACTTAAATCCTAAGCATGTGTAAGGAAACTTTAAATCTATACTTACTTTACAATACATGTTGAAATTGTGAAAAAGATTTGACAGCTTCAATCTCATGTTTATACCCTGTTATGGTAGTAGGGTATTTTCTCGTGCTTTGTCCGGCTAGCTGTCTATAACGAAATTAATTACCAAATTACCACCATCAAGTTGAAAAACATATCAGCAAGTAAACATGTGATAGGTATATGTATTTCTACCATAAATGTTTGTATCAATAACGGGATATTTACCATGTATTTCGTTTGTTTTGAGTTTCCGATATTTCGGCACTGTTGCAAGCGCCATGATCACGGAGTTACTGGAGTAGTGCGGCTGGATACAAACATTTATAGTGAAAGTGACCATGGTAGCTTGAAAACTTACAATGTTTTTCTACCTCTGACCATTTTACACTGACTTAAAAAAGTGGGAAGTTCTCAGTTCGATTGTATTTTTTTTATGTGTGTTACCTTAGTACTTTTTTCTAGGTGAACCGATTTTGATGATATTTTTTTTATTTATATTTATAATTTAAATTTAATCAAGATAATATTTAATTCATTTAATCTGACCAAGGGTTCCGATAAAGCGGTGAAGTTGTTTTTTTTAAGCTTTGCTTGCGTTTTTTTATCCGGGCTCTGCGTGGCCCAAGAGTTTCTGTTGCTTCATTTTTTTTGCAACAATATTCTTTCTTTTTTTTAAGTTTTCTTTTGTTAAGTAATTATTTTTTCTCGAATTAGTTATCTAAAAATAGTAAGCTGTCCTTGGAAGGCCTGACGTGCATAATACTTTCAGCCGGCTGACCACTTAAATACTTACAGGTGAGGTCTTACGGTAAATGCTTGTCTTCAGACACCGGAGTCTTGTTGATCGGCACCACGTGCATAAGAGGTCGGCTTGGGCTACAAGGTAAGCTATTGTAAGGTAACAAATAGGTGACGATTCGAATATCACACTTTTATACTTACCTACTAATATAACCCAAAAGTTTGTGTGTATGAAATTTTGGAATGTACATAGTTTATACCTAGGATAATCAAATAGGCTGCGGGCACGGCTAAAACTCATAAAAAGTTGGTGGGTGTACGGAGGTGAAGTAAAGACTCAACATAATCCTTTCATAATTTAATAAAAATATGCGATGGTTGTGAAAATGGTGTATATATTAAAGTAAGTAAAACTAATTAATTGGTAATCATCTAGCTCTATCATGTTTACTCCACCGATGCTTTTGTATTATTTTTCTCAAATGAATAGCAAAACGATTCTTGTTCAACTCGATTTATTTTCTAAAAAATGCAAGACAATTTTAAATTGCCTTCAAAAAGCTATTTCAACAAATTTGTTTTTTTTTTCTTTAAAAATTGGCTTCGCAATCTTATGCATTTAACCAGTGTCAAGTATTAATATATTTCATATTTAATGGCCTAGTCACAAGTCACAGTCAAAGTCAAGTAAAACAGTCATAGTCAAGTCATGCCCTAGTAAAGTTATAGAAACTTTACTAGAACTTCTATTGGAGTTTTGAAGTTGTATGATTTGCCTACACTTATGCACGTTCACTAAGTATTAATAGTTAATAATCCACCATTATTACACATTAACACTCCAGGTATCACAGGTTTTGAAAAATTATACAAAATCAACAACGACATTTTTCACTTATGCGGCAAAACCAAAAGATTTGTTATCTATAATTACCACGACAACTTTTTTCTATAAACACTTTTTTTATGAAAAAGTCTATTTCCTTCTGGGACACCCTTTATTATAAAAAAACACAAAGAATTCTTGATAAAAAATAATTTACCATCAAGTTATTTTAACACAACCAGATTAATAAAATCAATTTAGACTCGCAATAAAGGATGACATTTATGCGAGTTTTTGCATTCGCATAATCAGATAAAAAATGTATAATCCATAAATACCAAAAAATGCATTCGTTGACCCCACACGTCCGTTAGCGACAGCCTCTCTATCGATTAAAAAATAAAATCAGGTTTGCTAACTAGTTAGGTATAGATAATATCTAGACTATCTCCCGCAGACAACTCCGTTACCATGTGACCTAGGTAGACCTGCTAGACTGCCTGTGGACTTGCCTAAATCCTAAATGCTAGAGTGCATTGACTGCAGACTCTAGGCGTCGTTCACCCCGCGTGCACAAAATTCGAAGCTCCCTTTGTGTCAACACCCTTATGATCAGCACATCGCTCCAGTTACTAGCGGTGGTCGGTGAACTTTATGTTACGTAAGAAGGGTTGGGTGCGACAAAAGCGAATAATACGAGTTTTATTATTCGCTTGCGTTTGCAAGAGGATGAGTATCAATTTTAATAGTAAATGCTAATATACTAAGTTCGAGGAATTGTGTCGTAGGTGTGAAAACATTCATATCACACATACAATCAGAACTATAACCCGAAACACAAATTTTCCTTGGAGGATAAACATTAACTTCCCGCCGGGAATCGAACCCGAGACCCCTGATTAGAAGGCGAACGTTAACCGAAATAATCCAACGGGCAGTTTACCGGGAAGTTCAAATAAAAAGTACGTCCCTATCATGACGATTTTTGGATACCCTCCAGATCGAGATCAAGACTTGCTGGCTATAGTGGACAGTCTTGTTGCCAGGATTTTACAGGCTACCGAAGGCTTGCGACTTGTTTACTTACCGTCTTAAAAACAACAACTGGTACGGTTTAACGTGCCCTCCGTGGCGCAGTAACTCAATGTATAATTAAAAGCAAACAAAGATTTAAATACCGACTTCACCGCTTTATCTTCGGAAGCTTGATCAGATTAAATGTATTAAACACGCATTATTGACAATAGCTCAAAAACTACTGATCTGACCTTGATTACATTTAAATGGCACCAATGTGAAATCAAAGTTTTCAAACAAAAATAATTGGTACACGTGGAAAGAAGTTACGAGGTAAAACACATAAAAAAAAGAAAATACAGTCGAATTGAGTACCTCCTCTTATTTTGTGAAGTCGATAGAAAATCCTACTCAATAGTCACTCATCTCAGCACTGAACATTGTTTAATAATGTCAATTAATTACAATCGACCAGGCAGACCACGCTGAGAATGTTACAGTGAGATGACGTCAATAATCGTAAATGACGTCAATACATTAAGAGTAATAATACATTAATAAACTAAAATCCAACCGTAAAAAAACTAGTAAAATATATTCAAATGCGTTGCCCATTATGTATGTATAAGTTTTTCAGTCGGGTTTTTTATTTTTTTATCTATTTTTAATTTTATACCTTGTCAATAATACATAAGACTTATTATGCGATAATATATGAACTACAATGCAGCTTAATTATATGTATTGAACATTTAAGTGAGAATGGTTGCAAACCAAATTTTTTTATCTAACTTTAAATCAAGTAACACCTCCGTCTTTAATATTGGTGCTTTGAAAAGCGTATACGATTTCATTTCACTCGCTTCGGATTTATATAAGCATGAACACAAACGCTTTCACACTCACAACCTTCCACTATATTCTATAACTTATGCCGTGGGTGCCGGAAACATTCACATCACGCATACAATCATTCCTCCCAAAGGTTCCCAAGGGGAGAAAACTTGTGCCGGGAGTCGAACACAATACCCCTGCTCAGAAGGCGAACGCTCACCCAACTAAGGCAATGGGCAGTTCGATATATTATTATCTATGTTATCGTTTTTTTTTTAATTATTTCATGACCATGGATGCATAGTTCTTCTGTCGAAATATCAAACAAAAATTTACAAATTCTATATATTTCATAATAGAAGTCCTAGTCACAAGTCACAGTCAAAGTCAAGTAGTCAGTCATAGTCAAGTCATGTCCTTTAAAAGTGGTAGAAACTGTACTAGAACTTCTACTGGAGTTTTGGAGCGAAGGCGAATATCACGTTTTTCAAATTTGTATGATTTGCCTACAATTATGCACGTTTACTAATTATTAACTGTTAATAATCCACCATTATTACACATGAACACTCGAAGAATCACAGGTTTTGGAAAATTATACAAAATCAACATCGCCATTTTTTCTCTTTCGCGGCAATCAACATTTAGCACCCATACCAAAAATAAGTTTTTTCTGATATTAGACACCTAATTATTGCTTTTTCTATTTTGGCTCCGCAATCTTTGTGTATTTAGCCAGTGTTTAGTGATCATAAATACCTATAGCTCTAGTCATAAGTCACAGTCACAGTCAAAGTCAAGTCATGTCCTAGTAAAGTGGGAGAGACTTTATTAGAACACCTATTGTCGTTTTAGAACGAATGCGAATTTCATGTTTTTCAACTTTGTATGATTTGCCTATACTCATACACGTTCACGAACTATTAATAGTTAATAATCCACCATTATTACACATTAACTCGAATTTTGTATTATTAACCTAAACTTGTAGGTAACAAGTTTAGGTTAATAATACAAAATCGACAGCGCCATTTTTTTATTTTCGCAGCAAAACTATCCTAATTATTGCTTGACAAATGAAAATGAGGCGATAATCTACGGCAAGAAGCCGTAGAATATCGTAGAACTCTCTCGAACAAATAGACTGATAATTATCCTAATTAGATAGCTTTCAATAGATTAGTGTTTCAGGTTTCAGAATACAATATACCCAACACTTTAAAATATTCTTAGCTACTATATTAATGTAGTTTTCCCTAATCCTACTCCTATGAGAATTGCTTAGATATTTGTTCGTAGATGCCAAGGTCAATTAAGGTCAAGCCTGGTCTTTAACAAAGTTACATACAGTTTACGATGTAACTGTAAGTTACGTTTGAAAATGTAAAATTTTGTGTTTGTATTTTACGGTTTTCTATTTTCGTATTTATTTATTTATTTGGTTTACCAACAGTAGATACACAAATACTTTCATAATTTATAAACTAAAACAATTATATCTATGTGTACAACCAATTATAGGTAAATGCAGCAATGTAGATAGTTTAGGTCCTGGAATAACACATAGCTACTTTTTAACTTAATTAACAAGGGCGAAGCCGCGGGGCACGGCTAGTATTTGCGTGATATTAAAATATTTTTTCTTTCTTTGAACTGCCCGTTGGCGTGGTCGGCATAGCGTCTGCCTTCTAAGCAGCGGGTATCAGGTTCGATTCCCTGTGGGAACATATTTTTTCTCCCCAAGGTAGTTTGTTTCTGGTTCTAGGTGTGATTGTGTGTGATGTGAATGTTTTCGGTATCCATGACTCAAATGTATAAATCATTAGCCCTAATTTTTGCGCATTATGTATCGAATCCAAGTTAAAAAATATTTATGCGGAATAACTTTATGATTTGTAAAATTATGTGACTGAACATGCACCGTATTTAATATATATAAGTCACACATTTCTTTACAAGCTTTTATTCATTTTTACCTGTACCGATATTTGTCATCAAAATCTTGCAAATTAAATTTGACCCATTTTCCGGTTACCGATTGAGCTGAAATTTTGCATACATGTGTAAATCGCGTGACAATGCAATATTATGATGACATGGTGACCTGATGATGGAGCTGGAAGGTGGCCAAAGGAACTTCGCAATGAAACGACACAACCTCATCGAGTTTGGGCTCATTTGAAACGTCTTGACGAGTAGTTTGTTTTTCAATGGTAACCAGGGTCTGATGATGGAGCTGGAAGGTGGTCATAGGAACTCTGTAATGAAACGACGCAGCCCCATCAAGTTTCGGCTCATTTGATTCGTCTTGACAAGTTCTCTGGTTATATATCTTTTAGTTCTCTTTATCTACAACTTGTTTAAGCTTGATTTAAAAAAAAAAATTAAGTATGACTTTTTAATTGGGTTATATGCTTTTATCGCTGTCAAAGATCTGAAATTGTTTCAATCCAAATCAAAAGAAGTCAAGAATAAAATTAAATTAAAACATGCATGTTGCATAATATCTTGATGTCATGCACATACATTGACTTAAGTAGATGTCGTGCATAACTTGACATCTTATCTCAACTTTTAATGCCAAACTACGGGTAAAATTATAGAGAGTGAAACGGTGAAAAAGGTAATATTTATATTCTAGTCCAATCTTCTAGTTAAGAGTGAATAATCTTCTCAAGCATGTTTTATCTTCAACCGTATTATTGCTTGCCAGTAGATGAGATACTGACCTAAAGATAGATAGGCTTAGATAAAGATCCACATAGTACCTAGTGTGCAAACATTACTGTATTTCGGATTGAAGAGTAATGTTTCTAGTGAAATTACAAGGCTAAAAGAGATGTAACATCTAACATCTCGGGGTGAAGAACGGATTGCTTTTAACCTAAGCTTAAAACTCTGGGTGGCACTGTATTGTAACCGGCAAGCGTGACGCTTACCATCACTTCTACGCTACACGACTTCCTTAATTATAATTTATATTATTATATTAATGATACAAGTCTTTGAACTTAGTGTGGGGCTGTGAGTGTGATTGCGTTTGCGTTTTGAAATAAGTTCAGACAACTTTAAATTATCATCAAAAAAAGGTAGTCCTACATCGAAATATGAATACATATTTATAACTCGATATCTAGCACAAATAAATTTTACATACTTGTCAAAAAACGATGATGATCGCAGATGTTGCAATTCTTTGATTTTTCATCAGAACAATCTGTTCTTAGAATGCTGCGAGTTTTTTTCCGTGGAATTCAGATGCAGGTGTTTCACAATTTTGTATTTTTTGGTGTAATTTAGATGATATTCTAGACATCGTTTTCGAACATCTATGTTTTAAAAGTATTTAGCAGATGTATGCAATTTTTTCAATGTTTCACACTTAATCATACTAATTATATTTATCCTACTAATATTATAAATCCGAAAGTTTGTGTGTAAGTGTGTGTGCAAGTGTGTAAGTATGTTTGATCCCTCTTCACACTTTAACAGCTGAACGGATTTGGATGAAATTTGGAATGTACATAGATCATACCTAGGATTAACACATAGGCTACTTTTTAACTTGATAATAGCGGGCGAAGCCGCGGGGCTCGTCTAGTTATTATATAAAGGCGAATTTTTGTGAGTGTGTTTGTCACTTCTTCACGCTCAAACGGTTGGACCAATTGTGATGAAATTGAGTATAAAGGTAGCTGACACACTGGATTAACACATAGGCTACTTTTTATCTCGGGATTCCCGCGGGTAAAACCGCGGGCGCAACTAGAAACACTTGTCGTAGACAACCTTTAACCCAAATTTGTCCACTGTCTGCTTCTGCGTATTAATTCATAAGCCATAACTTGTATTATATACGTATATATGTAGCACATATATATATATATGTAGATAGTAGAAGGCGAGTGAAGTAAGTGCCAGTCAGGGTATCAGGTTCAGATTGGGTGCGGTCGTGCACTAGGGTCGTGGACCCTAGAACCTCGCTCCCGATTCAGGTTATCAACTCCACCCCAACCCTCCTCCCTGTGGAAATGCTGCAGGGATTTTCTAGAACATTATATGGAAGACGCGCTAGCGTCTGAGTGCGTTGACTCCAAATGAGCTCTTTGAAATGCACGTTATTATTTTTTACATCGTTAGTCGACCGCGCGGAGACTGAGGACCCACTTATTCATACTCGTTTGTATCGAACCGTGATTCATCTTGAAGTTCATTGGCGAATTTTGTTTATATGATTCCGTACACCGATATAAAAGTACTCATTAGATATGATGAACAAATTAATATATGTTAAAACTATCGTGAGTATTACACATTATGTTATGTTATATTCGGCTTAAATCACGAAAATTTTTCATTCATCAATGATGAAGGACAACTAATTTGTCCGAAACTAGTTGACTACAAAGTAAGTCGAAAAATTTTCGTGTTTTAAGCCGAATATAACATAACATAAATTAATATACCAGATAATTGAAACACCGACTTCATCGCTTATATTTTGGTTTTGGCTAGACCGATTTCGATAAAAATGGGACCACCTCTGAAGTATACTCTACCAAACAAAATAAAAATCATCAAAATCGATTCATAATTGACGGATATATCGCGTAACATACAAAAAAACTTACAGTCGAATTGAGAACCTCTATTTTTTAAGTCGGTTGCATAAAAAGCCAACTTACTCTTATCCTTCTATAATATTATAAATGCGAATGTTTGTGTATGTTTGGTACCACGTATCTTCGTAACGATACCCAATATCGACAGTTTTTTTTATGCTGGATAGGCAAGCAGTTGACCATTATCTCCCCTGATGGAAAGTGACGATGCGGCCGAAGATGAAATATGCTTGCCTAGAAACGTCGTTAGAAAAATGGTTAATCTAAAAATCACAAAATTTGAGGATATGTATCGTCAGCACGCCTTCACTGGCATTGTGATAGAAGATAGAACATTATTTTTTATTGTTGATAATTTTACTTGAGAGCTTACACTATAATGCCTACTGCAGTAAGCTATGAAGCTTAATATGTATGCATGTATTAAATATCCTCATATGAACACAAATACGTATAAATTATGTATTATAGATACCTTGGTTACTCAAATGTACAAATGGTATTGTATATTTGAGTAACCAAGAACAAAAAAAAGTTTCGTATTCCGCCCATATTTTGCGATAAATTTCAAGATAGTATGTTTTTTTTATATATTCACATTAAAAAAATACACTTTTTATTTGTATCCTGTATGTATCTATGTACATATTATAAACTTGTTTAATGTTAGATGTATGAAAATTACTGTATTGCATGCCATTTAGTAGGAAAGCTCCGCGTGACAGCACATCGTTCATAACACGTTAACGACGGACACGTAAACAAGTACAAAGAATAATCAATTTATATAAATAAGCTCGATAGCAAGTAGCTACATATATGCCGAACATGTGCTTTAGGTGTTTCAATTTTATGTCCGGCTTAAAACACAAAAATTTCGACTTGCTTCGTAGTCGACTAGTTTCGGACAAATTAGTTGTCCTTCATCAGGATGAGTCAGACGCGCGATACGCGAAGGAAGTCGAAATTTTCGTGTTTTAATCCGGATGTAACATTGAAACATAATGTATAATTCTCGCGATAGTTTTACCTTTAAAAATGTGCACCTAAAGCACATTTTTACCATAAATATTTCCAAACTGCATGTAGGATAGAAAAAGTATTTTTCAAGTCGTCCCAAAAATTGTACTCATACATTTGTAAGTAGAATAGAATAAAATAGAAAATTCTTATTGTACACCAAATAAAGTTAGTTACAGAGGTAATCTTACAAAACTAAAGTACAATGAGCGGACTTATCGCTAAAAGCGAAAAGTTCGGAAAAGTTCAAATCAGTTATAAAACGTTTGACAACATGCATGGAGGCAAACTACACAAGCGCTTTCTAGCGACTATAACTATACTATACGTCTGTATTATGTAGTCGCTAGAAAGCTAAAATACCTAGGCTAATATATATGTATTAGAATTAAGAATGTTTTTTTTTTAAATCATGAAAACAAAATGAGCCGCCGAGTGTCTTGCCAGGTTCTTATCAAGATAGCTGTAATTTTGCGAATCTGGCAGTAGTGTCATTAACTTTCATGAGTGCCTCTTTGGGGCCCATGTGAATAATGATTTTAATTGGCTACAGGACCAAAATTAAAGTTTTTAGATAGCCAACTTAGTTCGTGTAAGATTTTTCTGTGTGTACTTTTTGTTTTTCTTTATGCTTAATAGGCAAGCGTTGACCAATATCTCACCTGATGGAAAATGATGATGCGGTCGAAGATGTAGCCTGCTTGCCTAAAAGATACTTATTCACTTGTGACTCAAGATTCCCACATTATACCGGGGAACAAAGTCGAGAACGAGTTCCACTCCATTTCAGTATGGATGATACATATAGAAGTAAAACACTAACAGCGAACTAGAGGTATGTCAAACGCAAATTGATGATGTTTGATAGTCTGTCTTGTTGTTAGATGTTAAAATGGGCTTGGGGGAATTAGCTCGTTTAATAATGTGGTAGGTAAACTTACCAAGAGAACTCTTTGTTCTTTAGAACAGAGAACTCTGTTTTTAGTTATATGAACGAAATATGTGTACCATGCTAGGTGACCATTGTTTTTAGGAATGCCATACTACAATCGATTTTATAAATAAATCCATAACTACAAAGTTAATTTATTATATTTAGTTTTAATCCCGATAAGGTTGTTAGGCTTCAGGCAGGATGCAAGCTCGTCGTAAAAGTGATAAGTGCAACTATCCCGGAGTACACGCATCTTACTTGAAGCCTAACAACCTTTTTGGGATTAGCACTAAATAAAATAAATTAACTTTACCCTACTAAGTTATTGAGACCACACTAAGTTCTTAAGATTTGTATCGTGGTTGCCAGCTACATTTTCTTTACATATACAATCACACAACCTAAAGCACAATTATGTGAAGATATTATTAAAATTCGCGATTAGATGACAGTAAACGCGGCAAAATCTATAATTATTCATTAGTTTTCTATTTCGTGAGTAGAAACTCATTTATGCCAAAATGTTCAGGGGCTTAGTAATCCTTATTGGACACTATTTAAGTAGGGTAACAATAAATGTTAGCTCAAACGTCTGTTATAGTGAAATAGTCCTGCCATAAAAATGCCATAACCCATAGAGGATAGGTAGAGATAGCCATCGCTCATAATGACTGCAGGCCAGTATCATTATTCAATACACATCGACCTGTGACATTTCACCGACGCTGCACACGCTCTCGCGTGACGTCACGACGCTGCGTGACCGCGCCGAATGCACACAGAACTTTGTGCTTTTCAGCTTTTTATTTTCACCTCTGTGGACGCGTATCAACAAAGACAGTACCATAGATTGCAAACTTAAACAAATCCTAATATAATAAAACAGTAGGCTTTTTATATACTAGCCCCGCAGCTTTACCCGTGTTAATCCTTGATATAAGTTATGTACATTCCAAATTTCATCCAAATCTGTTAAGCCGTTACAGCGTGAAGAAAAAATAAACATACTGACACACTTACATGCAAACTTTCTGATTTATTCTAATTATGTAATCTAATTATCAAAGAAGTCACTACTAAGCAGCTGCCTCGCCGAGTTCACGCTTGGGCAAAACAAGTCTAACGTATTATTATGTCTACATCTGGCAATAGAATTATTAACTTTCATGAGTGCCTCTTTGGGGCCCATGTGAATAAACGATTTTGATTGATTTGATTGATTGATACATAAGGCCTGATATGTAAATGTTTCCGGCATCCACGATACAAGTTTTAGAACTTAGTGCGGGAATGTGAGTGTGAATGCGTTTTAAAAAAAAAGCTTTCACACTCACAACCACTAAGGTCAAATTCTCGTGTAGTGGGTACCGGAACATTCACATCACTCGCTCAATCCACTTAGTTCGATGACTCACAATCGTGAATGCGTTTATGTTTTATGTTAGAAACACAAAATGCCCTCGGAGAGAAACCTGTGCTCCCACCGGGAAACATGATACCCCAGATTAAAAGGCAAACGCGCACCCACCTAAGCCAAGTTACTGGCAGAAAAATGTTTAGAATGCAGGTAGCGACTTTATATACTGCGTTCCATTATACTCCTATCGCCGTTCTAGAACCGTGGGTGGCACTAAAGTGCTTAGATAATCTTTACCGCCTTTGTTGCTGGAAGAATTTAGGTGTCTGAAGCCTTTAGGAGTTATGTAAGAGCGACGTGATGCTTTAGCGCATTATGTCATAAATACGACTACTCGTATATTCTACCTACTTGTATTGTAAAAGCTGACAGGGCAACATTATTATGGTTAATCGGGAATTTGTGAAACATTTTTACAAAGTAAAAAAAGTAAATTTATCATTGCGTCGACTAAACTTAATCTGGAATTTTTGTGAGACTTAAGCATTTTAACTTAACCAGTTAACATTTTTTTTTTACATATTAATTCTAGAATAGTCTAGAATAGTCTGTTAGGCTATTTAGCCTGCTAAACAATGTGAACCACATAGTGTGATACTAAGTCATAAAGCTTTTAAGTATTGGCAGTTTAAATTTTTTGTCTAAGAACAGGGACTTCGCTGTCTCACTAAATTGTTATTGTGTTGTTATCAATAAAATGAATAATGGGTATCTTTTATGGCTTCCCAATGGTATTGGGCTTGAGCACTTGAATTACCTATAAACTCAATGCCTTCTAGGTAACTTAAGTGTTTGCTGTATAGATGTATATTTTAGTTTAGTTTTTGGAAATATAGGCAACTTTCTTTTTAGGAGGTACTCAAGTCGACTGTTTTTTTTTTATGTCTGTGTTACCTCATAACTTCTCTCCACGTGAGCCAATTTTTTTTAGTTTGAATGATGTTGATTTCTAGTTGGTCCCATTTAAATTTGATCAAGATCTGATCAGTAGTTCTTGAAATATCGTCAATAATGCCTATTTTGTGGACTATTTTGACGATGTTCTCGTTTAACCGACTTCAAAAGTAACCTCATAACTTCTTTCGTTGTGAGCCGATTTTGATGATATTTTTTTTATTTGAAAGCTGGTGCTTTTCATGTCCTATTGAATTTTGATCAAGATCTGATCTCTTGGATCAAGGTTCGGAAGATAAAGCGGTGAAGTCGGTTTTTTTAAGCTTTGCTTGCGTTTAATTATTATATTTTCTTTTTAAATAAATGAATTGGTTCTCTCTTCCTATTATTTTCTTTTTTTTCTAATGATCTTTATTTTCGGCTTTGGGCTTAATTAGCTTGTTTGTTGTTGTTGTTGTTTTGCTTTTTATAAATTTGTGTTTTTAGTTTTGGGTGTGACTTCATGACCAGTTTGAATGTTTTCAGAAGCAATAAAGAATTTAGTATTGGGTATCGAACGAAAAAGAACAAGCTAATAAAAATATATATATAGTTGACTGTCTGTGAAAAATATTATGTAATTCAGCTGATTTCGGAATAAAATGTTATTCAGCTATCATGTACCTTTATGATAGCTGATTAACATTTTAGCTGTATTATTTTAACACATTTTTCATCAAGCCCCTGAGAGATGGACAGACGGAAAATTTGCTGAATATACTAAGTAAAATCAGACAATTCTCTCTGCTTGGTCTATTATTATTATCTTTGTCTCGCCTTGGAGGCGACAATAAAGATACCGACGTCGTCGTCGCTAAGTACGCAATCATCGGAAACACAATGTATAATCCTAATCAAACTCACCAAAAATCAATATGCATACTGAAGAAGGACTTATACCCATAAAGTATGTGCTTGCTTGTACTTTTACCAACCGAACAGCAAAATAGTGTAACTTTTATGAAAAAAAAGTATATTTGATCCTCCATTGCAGCGTCATTTTCTGATAGCACATTTAAGACCATAATAGGAATTATTAAAATAACAAAGTATAAACATAAACACTTTTACCCATCAATGTAGAGCTGCCCCCACACTAAGGTTGAAGACTTGTGTTGTAGGTTCCGGAAACATTCACATCGCATACAAAACCAGGAATACAAATTTTCCTTCGGGACAAAAACTTAATATAAGCTATAAATAAGCTAACTTATGAAATAAAACACCATTATATCCAAAGTTCTACGCATAACTTTAAAGACTTGCATAGTGAGTGCCGCAATCACAATCACACGCAAAACCAAAACAAACAAACAAACCAAAAGCACAAATATTCCATGATGAGAAAAATTCTGCTGCTGCAGAATTGAACCCAGGTTCCGCGAAGTAGAAATCAACGTATAAAATTTACGCGCCAGGGGTCGTCAACATGCTAATTCATCATCATCGTAAACAGTCAGTATGTATGTAACAATAATTTAAACGCGAGCAAAGTTTAAAAAACCGACTTCACTGCTTTATCTTCGGAACCCTTGATCAGAATACATGAATTAAATACGCATTATTGAGGATAACTCAAAAAGTACTGGTCAGATCTTTATCGAATCAAAATAGGACTACATGGAAAGCACCAGCTTTCAAATCCTACTAATATTATAAATCCGAAAGTTTGTGTGTAAGTGCGTAAGTATGTTTGTTTCCTCTGCTGATCGGATTTGGATGATATATGGAATGTACATAGGTTATACCTAGGATTAACACATAGGCTACTTTTAACTTGATAATAGCGGGCGAAGCACGGCTAGTAAAAAATAATCATCAAATCGGATCACCTAGAAAGAAGCTATGAGACAGAAGATAACACACAAAAAAATTAAGTCGAATTGAGAAACGCTTGCTTTTTTTAGATCGGTTTAAAATACACATTCTACATATTGCATTTATTTTTGTAGTAGAAAACACGTCAGTTGCAGTTCACGACATGATTGCAGTATTGCATGACAGCCAACACCCGTGCTACAAAGGATACTGATTATACAAAAATATTGACCTGTGTTTTCTAGATTTAAGCTGTGCAACTCGGATACGACCGCATTATTTAGAATTAAAATAATTATGTTTTAAAAAAAAATCCTGTCAAGTTTACTTTTTTTAGTCCGTCCAATTATATAAGCACATTTCCTAAATTTATACTAAAATTATATACATATATGCAGCAAAGACCTAAATTACCTAAAAGGCATCGAGCTTATAGGTAACTCAAGTGCTCAAGACCAGCACCAGCGGATAGCGTTCCATTCATACTGGCGGCATTGCCTCTCTGAACGCTAATACGTTGAGCCATATTGTAAGGTTGACCCAAATATAAGTACCAACATTTTGATCACGCGTCGCCTAAACCAGGCGTTCTGATAGGTTCTTGAAGACAGAAAAGTTTACTTAAACCCTTTCAGCTGTTTTTTTTTTGTTTTATTTTCGTGACTTCTTGGTTTGTTGTTTGACGATAATTAATAATAATAATTAAACGTAAACAAAGCTTTAAAAAAAACAGGCTTCACCGCTCATATTTTGGTTTTGGCTTGATCCATTTCGATAAAATTTATATGGGACTACTTCTGAAGTATAATCTACCAAAAAAAAAACATCAAAACCGATAACTTCAATTAAGGCTTTAAGTAAAAAAGGCAAATCTTAAATATAACGCAAATATTATATTTAGTAGGCAATATATGGCGTCTGGTGTACGACATATTGACTTTTGACGTGATAACGTCTTATAAATCGATGAACACCGGCTGCACGCACGAAAAAGTGTCACGTTCCGCCTGAGCCTGAGCGTGCAAGCGAGAGCGCGGAACAAGCGATAGAGAGGCACGATCAGCCCAAGCGTTCATCTTATGACCGTTATCACGTAAAATTTTCGTCCGTTAGACTGATAAACACATTATCCACCTTTGCGTCACGCAGTTGGCTAAAATCTAACTAAAAGCTGCATTACTCTGCGATCTCTTTCACTCTCTCATGCACTTAGACCTTCTAACCCATAAAATAACTAGCCCCGCGGCTTCTCCCAGATTAATCAAGTTAAAACAATTTCATCCAAATCCGTTCAGTCGTTACAGTGTGAAGACAAAAGGAAACATATTCAACACACTTACACAAAGTTCCAGATGTAGGTATAATCATATTATAAGTGTGATTAAAATTTAAATCGACCTTTTTGAAGTAAATTGGTCAAAAATAAATGTAATGGACACTTCTTTTTGACCAATTTCCTTAATTATTTTTATTACTTCAACGGTCGAACTTTGGCTCTCTGATAAATTGCTGTATATCAATAAACATCTGTTTTAGCTCCTCCCTATTTAATATTTAATGTCGCATCGTTCTGCAGAAATTGCCTTATTTATTTTCTTAAATGTCAATTTTGCGGTACTTTAAAGAACTGGTAGCCTTGACCGTGGCTTTATGTTAGCTTTTGAAATGTTTAAAACTCGCGGCATCCGAACTAACCATAATGATTTAATTTATATTTTTTATTTTTATATTTTTATGTCCCGACAAACGCGGGCGAAGCCACGGGACTTATAATACTTCGGACTCATAATATTAATGTGATAAGATCCAGTTTTTCAACATTTATTAGTATAATTGTAAGTGCCTGAACATGGAAGAGACTGGTTGCCCACAACACAGGGTATCCTAGTGTGGAAATTAGAGAGAGCTTATAAGTTAAACAGCATATATTTATGTACTTATACCAATAATTCATATTAATTAAGATTCATATTATAATTTTTTTTTTATTTGAGTCTCTGATAGGCTAGCGTCTGATTATCGCCTAGCGTGTTTACCCGCAAAGGTCGGCCTGGAATGAGTCTTAAGAGTAACTAAAACAAACATAGGTACCTAAACTAAACACATTACTTTAGATTCCATTCCCCGTCGCGCGTCGTCTATACTACCTAAACATTTTTACTTCTAAATTATTCCTCAAAAATGCGCAACTTTTTAAATTCATCAGCATTGCATAGCGCGACTATTATGCAGTCTGTGCAATTTGTGTAGGTATCTGTTCATTTGGGTTAGTCAATGTAGACGTCTGGATGACGCCAATGTATCTAGAAGTACCTACGTATAAGTGTGTCTAGCTACGAAAACTATTGTGTGAAAGTTACTAAGCACTTTGCTTGTTGACGAATAGAATCAAGTTATGGAAAATGTTTGAGTCGCTATAAGGTAGTGTTCAGTAGAAAAAAGATAATGTTTTCATATAAAATATATATACTTACTAGCTGACCCGGCAATCATTGTTTTGCCATATACATTATTTCTAGGAATTTTTTTTTAGTTCAATAAAAAAAGGGGTTGATCGTAGAAGGATGAAAATTTAGGGTTGTATGTATTTTTCAATGCTGAATCATAAAAAAAACAAAAAGTGTTCTTACAAAAAAGCAGGTTTTTTTTTTTATTCTAGAATACCTCTTACAAAGTTTCCTTTTAATTGTAAACAACAATCTTACCAAACTATGGCTGATCAGTAATTTAACTTTAAATTAAACTGCTGCATTGCTTTGACTAACAATATGTCCATCAACACTTTTCTTATTGTCTCTATTTAAGGTAAAGACACTTTGTTCATGTGTTCTTTTGCAGCACTCTCACTATATAATACACTGGTATATACTAACTAACATTTCCCTTGTTCAAATTGTTTATATATTTTAAATCTTCTCACTGAGTATGTTATGTCAATGATCTGGATAGCCTCGACATTCACATGATAAACAGGAATGAGGCTTATATCCAGCAGTAGGTCAATACATGCTGATGATGATGATATTTTGCTACGTTACTAAGCAATTTAACACGTGTCTGGAGCAAACAATGTGTTAAATATTAAGGACGTAATCACGACTCACGAAGACGCACGTAGTTATACCAATACACTGTATATTATTCGCACTGCACTTTGTAGCCTATTATCTTTTTTAGAGTGTACTTGTTATGCAACTGAAAAATAAAAACCGTTTTCAAGGTGAAGACTGTGTTACATTATATGAGACATACCTAGTCGGTGCTATGCAATAAAATAATGTAAGATTCTAAACTGACATGGAAACTCACGTTACAATTATTGTAAGAAACGGGATATTTACCATATATTTTTGTTTTTTTTATTAAGTCCTCAATAGGTATTACATACTGACATGGTAAATATCTTCCTTTTAACAGTAATTCTAATGATATTATAATAGGGCTCCCATGCATGTAAGTGGGGAGCAAAGTATTTTTTATTTTTATATCAAGCCTTATGGGGTATCGCTAGACAAGAGTACGAAACCGGTTCAAAAAAAGCTTAAAAAAACCGACTTCTTCGCTTATATTTCGGTTTTCGCTTGACCGATTTCGATAATATTTACACCTATTTACACTTTAGGGACCACCTCTGAATAATACTCTACCAAACAAAAAAAAACATTAAATTCGATATCGTGTAACATACATAGAGAAAAAAATACAGTCGAATTGAGAACCTTCTTTTTTGAAGTCGGTTGAAAATACCCCTGCCGCTCTATCTGGAAAACGACTGCACCGGTTTTCACCAAACATAGATAAAAACACTCTCGATTAGTCACGTCGACAAATAAAAAAAACACATTTTATTTGGTTCACACGCTTAAGATCAACGGTGCTACAGACAGACACACACACACATAGCGGTCAAACTTATAACACCCCTCTTTTGCGTCGATAGTTAAAAAATACTATTAAATAAAACTTAATCCTCACATGCGTAAAGTATTTAGTACAAATGTACCTATTAAAATAATAATATGTTATCGTCTCAAACCGACCTCGGAAATAACTGTAATTACAATAATTATCATAAATATGAAGTTAAACACTATTGTAGGCCCAAGTAACCGAAAGGGTAAACTAACTGGTTCTTACTTTTACATAATTCTAATTAATATGATAATAAATTAGCAGGCTCATTATATTAAGTTCTATTAAATATATTTATTATCTGTTCCATCTAAAATGACATAAACACTTTCACACTCATACTCATAGTTTGATAATTTGAGTCATGGATACCGAAAACATTCACATCACACACACACAATCTCACAAAACACCTAGAACCAGAAACAAACTACTTTGGGGAAAAAAAATATGTTCCCACCGGGAATCGAACCTGATACCCGCTGCTTAGAAGGCAGACGCTATGCCGACCACGCCAACGGGCAGTTCAAAGAAAGAAAAAATATTTTAATATCACACTAATATAATAAGCTAGCCGTGCCCCGCGGCTTCGCCCTTGTTAATGAAGTTAAAAAGTAGCTTATGTGTTATTCCAGGACCTAAACTATCTACATTGCTGCATTTACCTATAATTGGTTGTGCACATAGATATAATTGTTTAGTCTTAAAATTATGAAGCAATTTGTGTATCTACTGTTGGTAAACCAAATAAATACATTTATAATTTCATCAAAATCGGTTTATTCATTACGTTTGTTACCACATATCTACGTGGTAACAAACATTCACACACACTCCTACGTCATTCGATTAGTACTAATCTTGAAATCGTCACTGAACACAAAACAGAAACCAAAATTCATTATGCCAACCATTATGCTAAATCAAGTCAAAACTACTGTACGGATTTGGATGAAATTGGCATGAAAATTGTTAACACATGAGATAGGACTTTTAACCTATTACGTGGACAAGACGCGGGCAGAAGCTAGTATTAAACAGAATTGGTACTACAGAAGAGAGAAGGAGGTTATTATTCGAGTTTGTATGGGACAGGACATGAGAGCAATATAATAGAAAAGACATCAACGCGTACCTATTAAATTCTTATTATTATTCACTCAAATTAATATATAATACACCACATTTTATTATAGGGATGGCTATAGATATCCCGTACTTGATTTTCATTTTTATATTCATTTATTTATTGCAATCTATAATAGTAATATATAGGTGTTTTTTTTTAAGAGTACAGTTCTATATAAATAGGTGGGGCATGTGGGGCATCACAAAAATCTTAGAAGAGAAAAGGACTGCTAGGTTTTGTTAACAGATAAGAAATAACCATACATTGTAAATAAAAAAAAAATATGGATTATGATTCTACTCTTTAAGGTACCAGGAAAACTTATTAAATAATTGTGATAACAAGTGGTTAAAGCAATATTTTGATATCCCCGACTCTCACCCGTTTTCACAAAACATAGCTATAAACAAAAATCAAACAATGATTGTCCGGCGAGCCAAAAGACTCATTGGCAACAAGTAAGCTAATCGAGTCCAGGTTTTAAAGTCTCTGTCACCGACGTAAGGTGGCAAGCTTATCGGTATTCTATCGCTTACATTTTGGAGAGTGTGCACATAAATTACAGGAGTTAATTCCCCCATGCCCTTTTTATCATCTAACAACAAGACAAACTATCAAACATCATCCATTTATAGTCGACATACCTCCATTTTGCTCGAAGCGTTTCGCTTCTACGTTCATCATCCGTACAGCGAAGAAGTGGAACTCATTACCTGCATCTACGTTCCCCGAACGGTATAATCTGGGAGTCTTCAAGTCTCTAGTAATTAGGTATCTTCTAGGCAAGCATGTCACATCTTTGGCCGCATCATCACTTTCCATCAGGTGAGATAGTGGTCAAATGCTTGCCTATTCAGCATTTATAAAAAAATATATAAAGAAAAAAATTTTATGCAATTAATTTCAAATACTTCTCTATTCGATAAAATGTAGGCGCCAGATACCAGTTTGGGGCGCATGACTGACATGAGTTATACACTATTAACAAAACTAATAAGTTGCTAGTACCTCGTTTGAAATAACATTCCTACTTACAAATTAATTATAAATGAATATTATTAATAACTAT
Organism: Lomographa bimaculata; assembly: GCA_948107665.1. Classification (NCBI taxonomy): domain Eukaryota; kingdom Metazoa; phylum Arthropoda; class Insecta; order Lepidoptera; family Geometridae; genus Lomographa; species Lomographa bimaculata. The sequence goes on from OX403592.1 coordinate 9,414,433, forward strand.
AATCATTGACTCGTTAAACGAATATCAGGAGGCTTTTTAATGGTAATATTAGCATATCTCCATCTGATGGGATTAGCAATAGAAAATAATTGTATCGGTCGTTGTATGGTCGCTGATCGTTGGTCGGTGGTCGTTGTTTATTTATTAAGCCCACTACCGTCGATGGTAATTAGCGATTTGCATGTACCTGATGCACTATTACTTGTCTCCGCTCTGCTCGCCTCTTACGCTCCAGTGGGTCCATGTTCAGACTGTGATACATGCAGGCTTTGCCCGCTATTATCAAGTTAAAAAGTAGCCTATGTGTTAATCCTGGGTATAAGCTATGTACATTCTATGTACTACTATGTACATTTTTTTTATGTTGAATCATTGTTTATGACAAATATTGCCGTTGGAAATGTACACAACAAGGGAGAGACTGTTACCCACAACACAGGATATCCTAGTGTGGGAACTAGCAATCCCAAGTCTGGCATAATTAAAGGCTTAAAATGTACTGCCCTCAAACTATGTCATTAAATATAATTTTACGTAATTTTAAGTTTTTCTTTATGTACCTACTATGTCATATGCTATATTATTTTTGTGAATAAAGATTTTATTTATTCCAAATTCCATCCAAATCCGTTCAGCCGTTAAAGCGTAAAGAAGGAACAATCATACTTAAACACTTACACATTTACACACAAAGTTGCGGATTTATAATATTAGTAGGATTTAGCGATGATATTGTATTGGATGCGGATTTTTCCGGCGTCAACGACAAAAATAGAATGTAATGCTAGTTTGAAAGCGTTTATAAATTTTATTCAGCGATTATCACACTATATAACATTATAAATCCGAAAGTTTATGTGTAAATGTAAGTACATATCTTTACGCTATAATGGCAGAACGGATTTGGATGGAATTTGAAATGTGCAAAGCATATACCTAGGATTAGCACATGGCTACTCTTTAACTTGATAATCGCGGGCGAAGCCGCGGGGCACGGCCAGTATAATATAAAAAAAGCTGAAGCGAGAGGAATACGCATTTCAAATTATAAACGCTTTCACACTCACAGCCCCAGACTAAGTTCAAATACTTGCGTCGTGGGTACCGGAAATGTTCACATCACACAAAATCACAACCAATTAATGTAAACTAATATTATAAATGAGAAAGTTTGAGTGTGTGTGTGTGTGTGAATGCTTATTTCCACGTATCTCTGTAACGAACAAACCGATATTGATGAAATTTTTAATGTAGATAGTTTAGGTTCTAGAATAACCTAATTAATCAAAAAAGTTAAAGAGATTAGGTTAAATGTGTGTGTCAAATTTTGCGAATCTAGCAGTAGAATCATTCACTTTCATGAGTGCCTCTTTGGGGCTCATGTGAATAAACGATTTTTACTTTGAACTTAAAATACAAAAGCTTGTATGCCGTCCTTGAATAAGCTTCTCATAAACTAAATATATCTATGTATGTTTGTCGCTACGCTGTTAGGAAACAACGTGACAGCGTCCTAACTAAGAAACTGATTGTCAGATGTACTGTAACGTTAAATTCGTCTCAATTCTACATATGTCATAAGCTACGTTTTTAAAAAACCATGTACAGTACCCGGCGATATATATTGCACATCGACCTTTGGAAAGAGACAATCGGCTAATTTCGGCTTCGTAGAGCGTTATCTCTGTCGCACGAAATACAAACAGTCCAGTATCTATCAGGAGTAGTATTATAATTGTAGTTATTTTAATCCCTATTTTGTTTGTCATACTCACAGCTCCACCCGCAGCTTAAGGCGAGTTTTCTGGTGCGCACCAGAGAACTAAGCCAACACGGATTGAAATTTTTGCTTCACCGTAGTCGGACAGTAAAGTTAGCTAATTCTTTAAACTGACGCTGCACTGAACGAGTCTCCTAATCAGAACACGAATGAAACCACTGGATTTTACGAGCGCTAGACTTCTAACGACATTCGTCTCCCATTAAGTAGGGAATAGGAAGGATAATGCCCAAAGCGCAGTTTGCGGATCCAAGTTTTGGTCGGTGCTTACCTACGTAATTGATGGGAGATTTCTAGAACGCCTGACGTTTTATTGCGTTTGTTATTTCGGAAGTTAATGACTGCAGATGGCGCTCCAAGGTTTAAAGTATTATTGTGTACGCTGTAGGAGAATTAAATTCACAGTGTAGCCTGCTTTCGAATTATCTGAATACTTTATTCTTTGGATGATTAGGGAGTGCCTAATCATCCAAAGAATAAAGTCCGTTTGCGCCCAATAGGCACTTGCCTATTGGGCGCAAACGGGGCCAAGTAATATGCATGATACATAGATTATTAAATATTATATATCTAAATTTTATTTTGTTTAATTTTTATTTATTTGGAAAACCAAACAGAATTCTCACAAAATAAATCAAAAACGTGAGAATAAGAGCACCTACCCCAACATAGGTTATCAGTTATTTAAACACCCCGGTTTTTTTATATCTACAGACTTACACCTAGTTCATTATTTTTTTCTATAGATGCTTTTAATTAAAGATTATTAATGGTAAGTACATATTGCTAATATTAGTAATTATGCATTGAGTCACTTAATGTCACTCGTACTTAATGTATTGAGTCCTTGTTTGCAAATTAAGTTAGTATTGAGTCCCTGTTTGCAAATTTAGTTATGTAGAGCAAATCTCTTAAGCGACATAACCACCTTTTGCTGGTTTTAGTTTCCATTGTAAGTGCCCTCTAGTATTGGTATGCAATTCTTCCATAATATATCACACTTAATATATTTAACCTTGCCTAGGCGGGAGGCTGAATTTTCCGACGTCTGTTTTAACGAAGTTACTTCGTGGCGGTTAGTGTAATTAGTATACATGCCTCTCTATATGTGGTAGAATACTCATGGTGCGACCCTCGTAAATACTATTATGTAGGTAGGTTATCGGTAGTAGGGCGTTTCATGATGCTAGTCTGGATTTTTAAACTACCTATAGTCTACTTCAAAACTTTATCGTTATTACCACATTCAAGGAGAATACTTAACACGGAACACTAAACCGTGTTCCAGCAACTATTATTGTTACACTGGTTCCCATTCTAGGTCTAGTATACTGTGACCTGGGATCATATCATCTATTACCAACAGATGATATAGTGGTCAAACGATAGCTTATAAATAAATAAAAAATGGTATGTTAAGTTCATTCAATAAAATGAAATTTTTTCCACAGATTAAAGTAAGAAATAACTGTTTCTAATCTTATGATACTTAAGCTTTGAACCCACTAACATTCCTATTTAGCTTGTATACTTAGCAAAAAGTTTTTATGCCCCTTACCAGCACAAAGGTATAAGTGCAAAGTTGCAGGTATTTACGTAAGCGACACGCCACTCTCCTCTCGCGTCATTTGTCCCGTCGTAATTTTCGCGCGTTTTCTCTTACGCTACTGAAACGCGGTGTACAGAATGACAGTACTTAACATTGTTTAATTGTAACAAGTGAAAATCAGATTAATCGACCAGTGTAAACGAATGTTTAGATAGTTTTGACGTGAAACTTCTTATGGGAGCGCTTTGAAATTCTAATCCGCAACCTTTTTGTGTGACGTGTGAAGTGGTGGGGGTAACCACTGTGATTTAATTAATTCCCTGTAATACAAAAGTATCATTTATTATTCTATCGTGTGTTTTTACGACACACCTTGTTTTCTTAAAGCCCGTTGGCTAAGTTGGGTGAGCGTTGGCCTTCTAAGCAGGGGTATCGGGTTCGATTCCCGGCGGGAACACAAGTTTTCTCCCACGACACAAGTCATTGAACTTAGTATGGGGCTGTGAGTGTGAAAGCGTTTATGTTTATGTTTATGTTTACTATTTGAGTGTTTGCGCTGACTGATTCTTGTAGTAATTTAGATCTCAGAACTATTAATTGTAATATTAATATTAGTCGAAGAAACCGATTGAATAGGCATCGAGAGACCAATACTTCCGTCATTAGGGAAAAAGACGTAACTGCATTTTTGACAAAATTGAGTTATGTACATCATCGGAATCAGGAAATATAAACGCATCTTCAATTTTGTTTTTTATTCAGACCCAACTTACCAAATCTTATTTATATTAAGAGGCATCTGCTACAAGTCAAAACATATACTTAATAAAAAAAAATATCACTATAGTTCTGCCTAGCATGGCTAATGCTATATAAATAAAATCAATATACTTAATAGTAAAGATATTTCTGATGTTTATAACTAAATTGACAAAAAAACATTTACGTCCTTTTTCTAATGACGGCAGAATATGCTGGATTGTATTCAGGGCAGAGGACAGCTCGGCAATGCAGCCAGCATTTGGTGCACTTTGCCGAACTTACCTATATATACAACGAGATCGACAACGTCTAAACAATCTTTAATTTATTTTTCTGCATATATTATGTAAGATTATAATTATATTTACCTACATGTATTGTAAGTTATTTTGTAGCATTAAATGCAGACATGGATATTAGCTCGTATTTTATAAATGCCTGCTATATTATTTGCACGAAGGTTACGGCTGCCTTGATGAAAGGCCTTAGCAATGGAAGCTAATAAAATGACGATACGACTTTTTAACTGACTTCAAAAAAGGTGGAGGTTCTCAATTCGCGATCTTTTAAATGTGTATTACCTCAGAACTTCTTTGTTTATAAATCGATTTGGAAAAAAATCTTTTTAAAGGTTGTAATTTCCGAATTATCCCATATTAAAAAAATATCAAAATCGGTTAATTAATTTGGTTTTAAAATTAAAATATCTGCAAAAAAGTGATACACATGCATAGGAAATTTAAAATAGTAAAACGCACGAATTGACTTAACTGATTCGTGACGTCAGATCACACACTTTTGGTGTCAATGATTGGTCAACTTTCTTTGACAGCAGCTACGATTGGACTGTGTCACAGAAATAATGTCAAAATGGCCGCGTTTAAAATTGCTCGAACCTGCTCACATTTTCAAATATTTCGTTTAATATGAAATGTAATGTTTTATGAATGAAATTATATATTCAATAGCGTTTATACGCTTAAACAGAAATGCTTTCACACTCACAGCCCCACACTAAGTTCGATGACTTCTGTGGTGTGTGCTGGAAACATTCACATCACACACACAATCACAATCAGATTCAGAAACACAAATTTTCCTTGGGGAGAAAACTTGTGTTCCCGCCAGGAATCGAACACGATACCCTGCTTAGGAGGCAAACGCTCAACAAGGCAGTTCAGTTTTAAGCTAAGCAATCGATTAAAAGCATAAAAAATATAAATGTATATTTCCTAAAGTCTGGATGTCATTCTCTGCATCAGAGGGTGGCAGCGGGTTATCAGGGGAAGTTGGGCAAGTCAGGTCGCTGATGTAAAAAGCGCCGCGTGTCGAGGTGCTCAGTGGCGCCATCTAGACGTCTACATTGGCGCCACTGCCGCCCGCTAAATTAATCTCGTGAGAAAAGGTGCAGTTTTCTGTGACGCAAAATCGTTTTTCATCAGTCAGGCGAATCTTTGTTCCTTAGAAATGGACGTCACTTCTTCAATGTTTTTTTTATACTTGATGTAGAGAACTACGATATACTACTTCGGACTGCGAGTCCGTAGGTAACTTTTTAAATTTTTAAATATATATTTATTTAAGTAGTTATGCGAGTCTTTGTTTCTTAAAACTGGTCGTCACTTATTATTTTTTATTCGTTACTACTTGAGATACTAAGTCCGTATCTTTTTTAAATTTAGAATAAGTTTGGTGTCTTTGTTTCTTAATTATCACTTCTTCAATGTTTTTTTATTCGATACTATCTAATCTAGTACTAATTCAGACTTTGTGTCCGTACCTTTTTCAAATTTTGAATACATATATTTTTTGTATCAGTCAGGTGAGTCTTTGTTCGTAAAAATAGTCGTCACTTCTTCAATGTTTTTGACTCGATACTACTCTACTACTTCTACTTCTACTTCAGAGTCTTCAGACTCTAAGTCCGTACCTTTTTTTTTTCAAATTGAGAATACATATTTTTTACAATATATACCTAAACTGTACTCACAATATATTCTATTCTTATGTTCTAAATAATTTGGGAGTACTATCCACTGGTAGTGGGCTTGAGCACTTGAGTCACCTATAATCTCTCTGGCTTGTAGGTAACTTAAGTCTTTGCTGCATAGATGTAGGTTGTTTAGAAAGGTACTTAGTCCATAATATACATTTGTATAGTATTATTTATTTAATGTTATTAGTATCTCTTAAAGGTATATTATTTAATAATATTGTAAGCTATTGATATTGTTCTTGTTACGTCCATTTGGTCGAACGGTAATTTTATATAAGAATTATTTCCATAATTTTTAAATTATCATACAGTTTAAAATTGTTGTTATGTTACTTATTCATTTTGATATCACATTCTGAACCAATTATGTAAAAGACCACTCTGCGTGCCTTAAACATGTTCCGAGTATCACCTAAAGTAGGCAATAATTGTCTATAACTAAGTAGTCGTAAATAGTAAATAATGTAACTACGTCACGACCTATAAAGTTACACGTGTTTCTAATAAAGTTTTATGTCCGCACCTTCTATTCTATAGGACTATAACTCTAAAATTATATAGGCAATTCTAACAATATGCGTAAGCAAATTACTCAGACAATACAATGTAGCTCTCAGCTCCGACAAAATGATGTAACTCATTAGATCATCTATTTGTCAGGTTTATAAAATGTTTTATTATCTGGAAATTATCGGGTATTAATTTCAGGCATTTTTATGCATATCTGTTCTCGACTTGACAATGGAGTAATAAGTAATATTTGTAGAGCACCTATTTCTTTGACTTTAAATAGGATTTCTTTATCTATCGCGGCAAATACTAATCACATTATTATGTAGGTATGTCGTAAAAATACGAAGATAGTAAGGTAGTGATCTTCTAAACAAAAAGCTAGCTGGACAACACTTAACTTGCGCCTATGAGAATAAATAACCTTCAAACCTAATGAATAAACTTGTTATTATATAGTTATAAACTTGAAACACTTATAACTCATTTCGGACCGAGCTATGTATCCTACTAATATTATAAATCTGAAAAATTGTGTGTAAGTGCGCAAGTATGTTTGTTTGACAGTTTGTCTTGTTGTTAGATGGTAAAACGGGCATGGAGGAATTTATATATATATATATATTAGTAGGATAAATATACTAGTATTATAAATCCGAAAGTTTGTGTGTAAATGTGTAAGTATGTTTGTTCCCTCTTCACGCTTTAATGGCTGAACGGATTTGGATAAAATTTGGAATGTACATAGATTATACCTAGGATTAACACATGGGCTACTTTTTAACTTGATAATAGCGGGCAAATTCGCGGGGCACGGCCAGTATAATATATAAAAGGTTATTATAAAAATGGAAATAGCGGAGTAATATGCATCAACAATATATTGTTAAGTTTTAGCTTGACAGTTTAATAAAGCGTCTGTAACTTTATTCTCTTCTGTTGAAACCATTATGCAGTTTTGTTATCTATATTAATATTATAAAGAGGTAAAGTTTGTGAGGTTGTAGGGGGTAATCTCTGGATCTACTGAACCGATTTTGAAAAATCTTTTATCAATAGAGAGCCACGTTATTTGTAAGTGTCAGTGGCTACGTTTGTTTTACGTTTTTTTTTTATTGGCGACGCCGGCAGGCTATTAAAAAATATGGGAACAAAAAGTTACATGTTTGCATATCCACTTGCAAGTTCAGCATTGTACTTTATTTACTTAACAATTTAAATTTGCATTTTTTTTTAAGCCCGTGATTGCCACTTCGTATAAAAACATACTCGTACTTCCAATCAAAGGGTCGCAGCTTCGAACACCACGCCATCAGGCTTTAGCTTCTCTAACATTCTACGCTCAGCGTGACTACCATTCTTGACCACGTAATCACTTACAAACAAGTGACATATATATATAAAACGCTAGCCTATCACAGATAAAATAATTAAAGTGCAAGCAAAGCTTCAAAAAACCGACTTTAACGCTCTCCGGAACCCATGAACAGATCTTGTAAATTTTTTCATGCGACCAACTTGACACCATACTCTTTCAAATAAAAAAGAATCGTTGGAATCGGTTCATATAGAAAAAGTTATTCAAATCGAGAACCTCATCCTTTTTTTAAATTCGGTTAAGAATAGTAATCTCAATTCATAAAAAGTGTGAAGAAATAGATATTCCTAATAATAATCGATATACTTACCTAAATACACTATCACAACAACTCCAAGTCCAAAAGCTTTAGTAGAGAAGCTCCAGTTACTGATTGCACATTCTCAAAAGCCTACATAACATTCTCACAAGATGGGTTATGCATACCTTACTTTTTATCCTTTTTGCTATCTAACGACGGCAACGCGTGGGAACGCGAACGCGATTATCTCCAAATAAAAAGGCCGTTAGTACAAGCACTACCCCCCATTTCTTCAAGGATTCCCCCCTTTCCCCCTTTTCCCCATAATCCCGCTGTCCTGCAGTCTACGACGTTGATTGATGCAGGTGCAAGAAACCTCGAGCATTACCTACTCGTCGACTAACTTTGGAGTTAACGTTGAAATGTTCAACGGTTTTTGTACAAATGTTATGTTCAAGTTGGGAAGAGTTGAGTGTAGAATTGTGAACAAAGTTATACAGGTGTTCGTAAAGATAAGCCTTAAGTTCTATATGATTTTGATTAAAAATATTGGAGGCAAGTATAAAGCAGGCTTGAAAGACCTTGACGTACTTAGAACACGTCACACTCACAGCTCCACACTAAGTGACTTGTGACGTGTGTGCCAGAAACATTCATGTCATCATTTTAACGTCAAATTTCCCTTGAAGAATGGGGAGAACTTTTCAACCGACTTCAAAAAAGACTAGACTTTTTTTTGTATGTATGTTACGCGATATCTCCACTTATTATGAATCGATTTTCATGATTTGGTTTTTGTTTAGTAGATTATACGTCAGAGGTGGTCCCATAATTTTTTTTATCTACTATCTTACTTTTTTATTTATATCGAAACTAGTCGACTACAAAGTAAGTCGAAAATTTTCGTGTTTTAAGCCGAATATAACATTGAAACATAATAAGTCGATTAATTATGGTCTTCCAGGAGTAAGAGTAAATAAGCAATGGTCTCTACACTTAGATACTCGCAAACCCAGGAGAGAGAACCTATATGGTATATCAAAACCTATATATATGTACTCTCTACTGAGTAATCAATAGCACTAACGTAACCAATACGATGATATTAACCAAAATATTTCAAAGTTACGCTCAGTTATGATCATATAACACTCAAAATACGTAATAGGGTAGATATTACATTAATGTAGAGAAAAATCTTTTCCAAGTAAATAATCCGATCGAATAGGATTCCGAGCATTGCAACGTCGACTTCGATAACGCTCCGTAGCCCACTTGCAATGTCTGATACTTAAGTAGCGTGGAAGCCGGCTGACCCCGCTCCTATGCTATGGACATGTCATTGTTGGCATCGTATAATAAAATCAGAACCACATCAAATATTGAATAACCGAACTGCTCGATGGGGTAGTTCGTAATGTGATCGTTAGGTAGCACTGCTTTCGTTCCGAACGCAAATTTTCTACGCAAAGAAAATGTGTGTTTCTCGTTCTGGTTGCAATTTGTGTGTGATGTGAATGTTTTCGGCACCTGCGATAAAAGTCTTCGATCTTAGTGCGGGGCTGTGTGTGTGAAAGTGTTTTGTTTTGTTAATCTTGTTACTCATTCACTGTAACATTCAAAGCTTTAGGTAAATACATACTATAGACACACCTAGGTAGGTACATAATATAGATACACCTGGTTTAATATAATTATGCATTAGTGTATAAAATGATAAAAAAAAATGAATGAAAACAAATGCGCCGCCGAGTTTCTTGTCCGGTTCTTTTCGAGATGGGTGTAATTTTGCGAATCTGACATTAGAGACATTAACTTTCATGAGTGCCTCTTTAAGGCCCATGTGAATAAACGATTTTGATTTGATTTAAACACATAGGCTACCTTTTAACTCGGGTGAAGCTGCCAGGCACGGCTAGTTAGTAATGATAAAGAGTACTGGTTATTGTAAGATGATTTCTTGTATAAGGACAGTAAGTACATCTATCCTACACGGTTCTCATAATACCAGACTCTATCACCACAGTGTCTGGACATAGGTAATTAATTAGAAACGAGAGCCTTCGATAACGATACGGTACCGACCTCTCATCAAAGTTGTCTTTATAAAGGACCATGTCGTAATTATATCACAGGTACCTAAGCCATTGCTGTTAACAATATTATTTTGGGTTCATAATTTAATTATCGTGGTACGCTCTCAAAAACAAAATCAAACTACCGCTCTGAAAGATTTGGTCCTAATTATGACGAAATAGAAAATTATTGCGACGTTTTGTTTGCCTACTCTCTTACATAAGTAACAGATTTTCTTTAAATTCCTTGGTTTTTTAAAGGCCTGTGAGGGTCTGGTTATAGGCTCAAGATTCTCTTATCTCTTTTCGCATTTAAAGGCATAAAAAATGTTTTATTGAGCTCTTGAAACTCCAGGAAGGTTACATTATATGGTATATATAATTAAAACCACAGATTAGATCGTTTTCTCCTGTTATGTAGAGAAACAATTAACGCGGGGAGGATTAGGATACCTGCCCACACGAAACTGTCGCAGTCCGCACGAAAAGCGAATACAGAGCTTCATCTGTGTCACCGAATCGAATATTTAATTTAATACATACCTGAATACGGGCCTGTGTCTAATACATGAATAAGATCTTCCTCTATCTTCGATCTATCCTCTTATGATTCAGGCAAAATTCAGTAAATTATTTACGTAACTTTTTAAGGGACAGAATAGAAAAACTTTGTATCAAAATCATAGAAAAGAACGTCTTAAGATTTCAAGAGAATATATCTTACTAATGAACGTGCATATACCCCACAGCATAAACCCCTAGTCATAAAAATCAATGAAACTTTGCAAATTATGTAAACAGATTTCGTGTTCCCCAGAACATTTATTTTAACTATTCATAGCGTAGTCTGACCGAGTCTTTATAGAGACTAAACACGCTCCCCTTTTTAGCTTAATTCCTATTCACTTTATCAACTAAGCAAACAGCTTTAAGCTGCTCTGTAAAGGCAGGGCCGAACTGGACAGCCCCGTGAGAAATCGTTTTAATACTCAAAATCCGCTTGCAGTTTCAGCGTTTAATGAATTACGTTGGAGGCAGCCTCCGGCGCAAGACGTACATCGATCAACGTCGCACGCCCACTTTCCCCCCCTTTTTGTGGGTGCATCTCCTGCCCCTGTTCCCCCACTTTGGGTAGGCGCAGGGGGCAGACGTCGCCGCGCTGCCCAAATAAAATATTCGCGCGAGCTTGCACTTACTAGCTTAGATATGACAGTTCGTGTCGCGTCGCGTGTCATACTGAAAAGTTTAGTGTCGAGTATACTGCTAGAGTGGTGGGTATATCTACTTTTTCTACTCGGCTGTTTATACATTTTTAAGCCACGGAAAATTCGTTTAATTTTATATACAGCTAAGTACTTGATCTTTCTCTTTTCTTTATTGACATTCATAAATTAATAAGGACTTTTTAATATTTGCTTTGCAGTTTCGTAAAACTGTTGTATTGATGATATAGAGACGCAACAAACGATACAATAAATTAAGAATGGTTTGAGTTACACATTTCTTATATCATTCTAATCCACTTTTACTAAGCATCCATACGAGAACTAATACAAAATTCAAATTTATTCCAGTGTTTAAGTAGGTACCTGCTGCTCAACTGTGAATTATTTCTAGACATACTACCTACAGTATTGGTACACCTACGTACTTGACTATTATATACCTATATATAGGTACCATAATTATTACTGCTAATCATAACAGGTCATTATTCCTTGAAACTTAGCACGTGGGTGAACTAAAACCTATGTGGGCAGCATGAAACTGAAACTGCCACTGAAATAGCTCGTCCTACACACAAAGCCATTACAGTTCTGTGTAGGTATTGCCGATATTATTTTCCCATAAAACATTACCAGTAGCATAAACATAGTTATTTGTGAAGCAAAATATTCCTCCGCATATATTAGAACATTCAAAACAATTTCCTTTTATGAGACCTTCGAAAAGTACAGAATTCTGTTCGATCCAATTTTCTTATTCAGCTTTATAGGTCCGGGCGTGAGATAAAAATAGGTAACTGCAAATTCGCCAGCGTTCTTGTGTAGCAAGGTTTCGCCCGGGGCTGGGTACGTGGACTCTAGGTACTTGGAGCTTGTATTCGTGGAGCTACGTTACGTGGTACGTGACGTTCCTGAATTATAAGAAAATGCATTTACGGCTGCCGCAAAGCGGACGGTCTCGTGCCTAGTACAGCCTGTGCTAGGGTTTAGAACTTTAGACGGATCGTATACTTTTTTTAGTGTCCAATAAGCTTCGTGAGGTGTTTTTGAAGTTTTAGACGCTTATTAATAGTTTGGGAGGGTACGTATTGTAGTGAAAGCCTCATTAGTGACATTTTCCTGGTACTGGTCACTGTTTCATGCTTTGACATCGTATGTATCAGATACAACCATGTTTTAACAACAATTGGTAATTTGGAATAGAAATAAGCTTAATTTAGCTAAACGTTTTAACACTTTTGTCGAAGTTTAAATTATTACCCTCTGCCTAAGTTTGAGGGGTTCACAAGTACATTTTGAAGAGTTTATCTTTCTTCTCCCGACACTAATATTAGACCTTTGTGAGCATAATAGAAGGCAGGTCTTCTAGCAAGTCAGCCTTGAGCGGTACCACCCTTATGCCAAACAGCTGAATAGAAAGACTAACTACAGCAAAAAAGTTTACCAATGTAATTATGTATGTGAGATGTAACACCGTAAGTCTCATGGAGAGGAGTGCATAATACATCTGCAGTATTACTTCAGGACCTCTAAAATTTTTAAACATTGCCGTAAACATTACCCTTCTTCTATAAATACCTATCTGTCTGCCAGTCTTTCTACTGAATTCCATCCAAATCCAATCAAACAAAACCCTAATTGCTATAATCAGTAAATGAGCTACATTTCGGCATCAACACACAAACAAAGTTGGAGCCGAGTTGTTTGTAACGGTCTCAGGAGGGGGCTCCCACCCCCTGCGAACAAAGCCTTCCGTGAAAGCCTTTGGACGTTGATAGATGCGATAAGCTCGGATGCAAGTAAGCTGCATACATTTCTTGCCAGGGTGTAATCATCCCAGGATTTGCTGAAACTTTCAGCCTTGTTTTCTCTGGATTTTTCGGTGCATCAAAGTTTATTTTAGACGAAAATTGCGTTTTTGAAAATGGGAACTCATTGAATGAATGTTGAAGAACTTTATGAAGCTACCGGTTTTGTTTATTAGAGAAAAAAGAAACTATAATTGCCGTGGTAAATTTAGGTCAGCTTATACTTACTTATCCTTTTTTACTTTACACGTACTGCGTATTGAGATTTTGGGATCCGTTTTTTTGGGTGTAATCATACCAGGATTTGCTAAAATTTTCAGCCATGCTATTTCAGAGCTTGAAAGTTAATTCGCATTGCGAAATAATTTATGGGGGATCCCAAAACAATTTTTTTTTCTTCAGCTTTAACTTATTAACTAGTCCGTTTTTCTCCCGGAAATAAAAACTTTGTTCTAAACCCACACTACTACACAGGCAAAATACGATCTGTACATCAAATCAGTTATTTACTCATTAGGACCACAGCCACCCAGCACTAGAATAGATCTAGTATGTTTGAGAAAGCCACAACATTACAAACTGTCCGAAAATAAAAAGTTATAATACTACCCTAATTTTAACCCTGACCTACTCTACACTGGTCAATATTATACGAGTACTGTCACCCGTTTGGCACCAGTCCAGTGAGCTTATCCTACAACGGTTTCTGAAGGACTAAAGAAGAGAAACCTTTGTTAGCTTTCGGATATGACTGTATGTAATATATACGTCTGTTTGTCAGTACTTGGTTAGGGTTTTCTTTAAAGATGAGACGTATCTAAAAACATATCGTGTGATCTTTGGCCATTGGTCTAGTATCAGAGTATTTATAAAGAAAGTTTATTTTATAATCTATTATAAAAATTGGCAAAAATGCATAGGGGCATTCTGCGAAAGCGCTTTCTTCGCAAAATAGAGATAATATTACAAAATATAGATAACAGGTTCAAATAACTAAATCATATTTATAATATGATTTAGTTATTTGAACCTGACATTTATAATATCGATTTTTATTTTCTATTTTTATATCAAAAACTTGCTGTTCCGGCGACCTTCATTCCGCCTAACAGTCAATGAATGTGCATGTTTAGGAAGGCACGCGGTACAATGCCACGAGACTATATTACCTCCTTCATGTTTATGTTTGCCTAGTACTTTACCAAATCCGAGTGACGTATGAGAAAACGATTTTTATACACCAAAAAAATAAAAAATGTGACGTTTCTAAAAAGTACAAATTTTCAGCCAAATCGATTCAGCCGTTCTTCAGTTATAAATAGTGAAACTAACACGACTTCCTTTTATATATATAGATGTAGTTTTCGAGAAGGCTGTAAATTTGCGAATTTTGCAATTACTTTTATGAGTTTCTCTAAGGGGCCTGTAGAAACAATTTTACGTTTTTGGAATATTTAGTGAACTGGGCTGTTGATTGTTAAAATACTCTGGTTGAACTTTTGAATGTTTTAATTGTATGTATTTCTAATACGTAAACAATACGCGTTGTATATCTACTTAATTCTGCTTCAATAGTGGAAGTGCAAGCATGGGCCTGCATCGATCAACGTCGCGCGCCGACCGGCACTAATGGCGCTGAGACCCAGCCCTGCCTGGCCAGGCCTAGACGGCACCACTACTATAGTAGACACTAACTTTCAAATTATTGGAAATTAGTCTTTTAGATTAGTCGATTAAAAAAGTTGAAGCAAGGAAGGCCTAGTACTGATGGCAAGATATGGATTTAAGCTGCAGTATTTATATACTTCATCATGTAGTAATTATAAAATAGCAAAATTATAGCTATCGGTATCATTACTGATAGCTATAAATTCGATATTATATAATTACTACATGATAGATACTTTTCCTTTTTTATTATATAAGGTAATCGGTCAAAGAAATATAAGTATTGTTACTATTTCCAATCAAGATATGACAGTTATTTGTATCAAATTCAAATTCGTTTCATCAGCCATCTCGAGAAGAACTTTGCAAGAAACTCGGTGGCGAATCGGTTTTTAACACTATAGATACTTATGTCTAAATGATTGTAGACTAGGTATAAAAGAGGTTTGCCGATTTATCCCGCACTTAAATTTAACTTTAATTTTGAAGAGAGCTACAAAGCTACAAAACTACTTACAGTAATAAAGCTAATGTGGCAAAGGTAAAGCCAGTGCGATGCGTTGGGAAGGTGGCCGATAGCATCGCATACCACCCACCACCCTTCGCTGATCACATACACACAAGCAGCCTCATCTACCGTTGCACCTTTTAGGAATAAACTAGAACGGTATAGCTACTCAAATATTGGTATTACATGTTTTAAGGAGAAGACTTTAACTTTGTAACCTGATTCCAATATTTACTTTTCACAGTTCACTTGCCTTTAAAAACAGTCACATTAATAATGCTTATTTTAATTAAAACTAGATTTCAGAAAACGATTAGAGCGTGACTTAACGAAACTTAGTTCTAACAAGTTTCGGCCAAGTCACGCCAAGCTTGCAGGTACCGTAAAGCAGCTCGATACTGCAGCTAACTGCATAATGGTATAGAAGGATGGATCAAAACTTCGAACCAATCATTTTGTAACCGAAGCGAAATTGGAGCCGTGATAAGGACGCAGACAGATCGCGGGCTCTCAGTCCGTGTCGGAGGGATCACTTCTATCCGAACGCTCCATCCTTCCACGTCTGGCGAACCTAGTACGTTTAATATCCGAACGCTGCTGGCGGCCGTCTTCGGGGTCTTTTTACCGCACCCGAGCGAAAAATAATTGATCGATTCCATTGCGCCACAGCTTAATGGCGGCATGACGTAGACGCAAAAGGAAATCGCGACGGATATTCTGTTTCACCTGCTTTTCACCCGGAAAACCAATTTGGTCGTCGGCCAAAGTGATCTGTCGTGAACGCATGTTTTGAGATAGTCGGGTATTCGCATTCCTTGGCACAGAGGAATCTTGTCAGTGATAAGGCAGTTGCTAACGTTACTGTTCGCAATCTATGTCTCTGCAAAGTCACTTATCTATGGTTTATTTTAAGTAACATAGAAATGTTAAAAAAACAATTTAGAAAGGAATAATTTAAATGTAAGCAAAGCTTAAAAAAACCGACTTCACCGCTTTTATTTTAGTTTTGGCTTGATCGATTTCGATAAAATTTATTTGGGATCACCTCCGAAGTATCTACCAAACAAAAAAAGAATTTGAGAATCGGTCTACAAATGGGGGAGAACTCGGTGAATATACATAAAAAAATACATACAGTCGAACATAGAACCTTCTCCTTTTTGAAGTCGGCTAAAAATATCAGTTGAGTTGGGAATTGGGCTCCTACTTCAGTTCTGCCTAGCATGGCCAATGCTATAAAAAAATGATCTGGTGGACGTAATCAACACAACGTGTAGCTAACTGCAAAGTTAAGACTCGTTGTAAACTATTTTGGTTGTGACGTCATACGTCCAAATAAGACGTTAATAAAAAGGAAAGGATAATTTCGTCGCCCTAAGCGGACTTGAATAGCTCAGCGGTTTAGAGTAATAGGACAAGAGACCACGGGTTCAAACCCCGCCTCAAGTGATATTTTTGTTTTCTAAATTTGCTAATTTAACTAGCAATATCCGGATGACCGAGCTTTGCTCCGTTTCTTGTTTTTAGTAGAATGTGTTTGAATTTGTAGCTCTATCTAGTGTCGAATAGAAACAGTTTTTTACATCGGTCATGGCGTAATAGATGGCGCTGATAGTTTCTTAATTTCGGTTTTTCAAATGCAGTTTGGGAACCGAGCATTTCTCGGACCTGGAACGTTGATAAATCGATTCCTCGGGCCGAAAAACCCCTAATCTGTAACTTTCATGAAAATCGTTGGAGCCGTTTCCGAGATCCTGATTACACATATATATACAAGAATTGCTCGTTTAAAGATATTAGATAACTAATGCTATAAAAATAGAAATAAATAAATATGTTATCTTCTCTTTGACATTAAAAATTGGAATTGATTAGAGGTCATGACTTATGAGAGGTAGTTCAAATATAGAAAAGTAAAAGATATTGGATTTAGACTTCCTTCCACGATCAATCTTTTCCGTGATAAATCCTTTCATTGTCCACTCGTCTCATAATACCCTCACGTCAGGATTGTTCACGATTTTTCAACATTATCTGTATCGTTAGACGCGAACAAAAGCGTCCACGTTGCTTGATAGTAGTAAGCAAGCTGCGAGGCTGCGAGACCTAGGTCGGGGGCTGGCCTTTAGAGAGATACGGCCATTGTCGGTCCATTGTCAAGGAAACAATGGCCATTTCAACACCTCACAATGGCTAGAGTTGGCTCCGTGAAAAATTAACGCGCTCAACCTGCGTGCGATGAACGCGCGAGCTTCCGAACTTCAGATTGACTGTAATTGAACTATTATTTACGCTGCTTTGTGTTTTGATTGCGCAAGATAAGTTTTCTTTAAGATAACATAATAACGGACATAGTTGGAACGTAACGTACAGCTTTTTTACCGACTTCCCAAAAAAGGAGGTCGACTGTATTTTTTTTTTATGTGTGTTACTTCATAACTTCTCTCCACGTGAGCCGATTTTGAAATATTTTTTTTTAGTTTGATAGATGTTGCTTTCTAATTGGTCCCATTCAAATTTAATCAGGACCTGATAAGCAGTTCTTGAAATATCGTCAATAATGCCTATTTTGTGACGAATAATGCGTACTTTGACGATGTTCTCGTTTACCCGATTTCAAAAGTTACCTCATAACTTCTTTCGTTGTGAGCCGATTTTTTTATTCTTTTTTTATTTGAAAGCTGGTGCTTTTTATGTAGTCCCATTGAAATTTGATCAAGGTCTGATCTCCAGTTTTTGAGATATAGTCAATAATGCGTGTTTATACATTAAATCTGATCAAGGTTCCGATGATAAAGCGGTGAAGTCGGTTTTTTTTAAGCTTTGCTTGCGTTTAATTATTTATATTGCATTAGGGAGTTAATAGAGTCCATTCACAAATACTGTGATAATCAAAACAATCTAAGCGTAAAAATAAAAAAACAATATAATGCGAAAGTTTGAGAGTGTTTGTATGTTTGTTACTACTTCACGCTCAAACGGCTGGACCAATTCTGATAAAATTTGGTATGAAGGTAGCTGACGCCCTGGATTGATACATAGGCTACTTTTTATCCCGGAATGCCCGCGGGTCCGGTACTCAGGCAGATAAAACCGCGGGGTGCAGCTATCCTAGTATTATTATAAATGCGAAAGTGTGTGTGTAAGTGTGTTAGTATGTTTGTTCACTCTTCACGCTTTAACAGCTGAACGGATTTGGATGAAATTTGGAATGTACATAGCTTATACCTAGGATTACTTTTAACTTATTTACTCACTTTCAATTTACTTTTTAACTTGATAATAGCGGGCGAAGCCACGGGGCACGGCTAGTTAACTTATAAAGTCACTAAAGCTATTGTTGCATGACACTCGTTGCGACGGGCCGCCTGGTCGATCGTAACTGATTGACAAGATACAGTCATATCTACTCAGGCCTGTGCTTGGAGGGAGACCGTTTAGTGGGATTTGAGTCCCGGCTGTTAGTCGTATGACAACAGTCGTTAGGCTATGTCATTGTTGCATGAGAGAAGTATGAGACCAATATTGTGGCCTTTTTAATCTAGTAACAACTTGCATACTGACTTATAAGCAATGTTCTTCTTGCCCTAGATTTCAAAGATGTAATTTTCTTGCTTGTTGTATTAGAGTTTGAAAGGATAACAAAGACCGTATTACTAGATATAGAGCAAGGTTGCGATTGCGATATACCTTCCCGCCCGAGTGGATCCCAATGTTGCCTCAAGGTCCTTCAAGACATTTGATATCTTGACTTTGATAGCTTTCTTTCAACCGTATAAAGATAATAATACGCTCACATGATGTTTGTTGATAAAATCATTAATGTTATTAGAAGCTAATAGACATTGTTTTATGCGATAGATTTTATTTTTATTCAACTTTTATTTGGCACTTTTACCTATTTTCTACCGACTTCACAAAAAAGGAGGAGGTACTCAAGTGGCCTGTTTCTTTTTTTTTTATGTGTGTTATTCCAAGAGACATTTATGGTACTGGTTCTAGGTGTGATTATGTGTGTGTATGATGTACCCACTATATAAGTATTTGGACTTAGTGAGGGGAGGATTGTGAGTGTGAATGCGGTTGTTAAAAGAAACTATGTTTATTTTTTATTTCTTTTCGCTGTCTTGGTAAATTTATCTGCTATTTACTTGAATTATGTACATTTCCAATCTATCGCAGTTCTCGTACATATAATTACGCGTTCAATTTTAAATAAATTAAAGGCTAAAAGCTTCCGCGTCACTAAACTAACATCCGAAAGCCATTATTCGAAATGTCAGGTCATCGAATCGTAGGAACGGAATAGGACACGAGCTGGCAAAATCGGCTATATCGATACGACAGCGGTGCGGTCTCAATACGGCCCAATTAGTCGGCACAGACTTCCGCACGTTTTTGCCCCAACACTAATAGGCAAGATCTCAGCTAAAAGGACCTTTACAATAACCTGTTCAAATCCGTACATACATTTAACTATTATTAAAATGATTTATGGGACTGTTATTTATAACAGCGAAAGGAATAGATAAAGGTGGAATTTATGTAAATTTCGTTGAAGAAATTGTAATAAAAGTACGTTGAAATCTCTTGATATTTCCATATTTCGTTTGTATAAAAATCCTAGTCGTTATCTTCGAAATAAATCTTATATCAAGGGATCTCGGAGCCAAGGTTTTTGGCTACAACAAGCAGCATACGTACCTATATTTCACTCGAAATGGAACACTGAAAGCTGATTATTTCGTATTACGTAAAAGTAGTTCCATCGGTATGTAGTTAACTCGTGACCATCGTATAAGTTTCATCGTAAAATGTAACACTCAATGTCAATAGAAAACGTACTATATTTTTACCCGACTGCGCTTCGTAAACGAGGGAATCTGTTTATCAAGTAGGTATGTATGTTTGTTCCATTATTACGCTCTTAGATTAAATGCGTGGGCCGATTTTGATGATTCCTAAGACAATCGATTTGTTATCATCTTATTTTTTTTTGTACCGCAAACTATGTGCACCTAGTGTCAAGTAATAAATAGGCTAGCTATTTAACAATTCAGTCCTAGTCACCCGCCACAGAGAAAGTCAAGTAAAAGATTCATGGTCCAGTCATTGTCAAGTCATGCCCTAGTGAAATGATAAAAACTTTACTAGAACTTCTATTTTGAACTAACCATTGGCTTAGTTAGGTAGATGTTTACCTTCTAAGCACTCGATACCCCGGGAAAATTTGTGTTTCTGGTTGTGATTGTGTGTGTGATGTGAATGTTTCCGGCACCCTTGACTGCACCGATGACTTGTGTCGTGGGTGCCGGAAACATTCACATAACAAACACGAAAACAACCAGAACCAGAAACACAATATTCTCATAGGGAGAAAACTTGTGTCACTGCCGGGAATCAAACCGGGTACCCTTGTTTAGAAGGTGAACGCCACCCAAGTAAGCCAACGAGCAGCTTCACAAATACGTGAAAAATGATAATGACATTGTTAGCACGACTTCACATGACTATACTCTGCAAACTATGAATGGACTATATAAGGATTGCAAGCATAGACCTACAAAGATCAATGATTGCTGATTGCAACGTTCGTTCGAAAATTATTCGCTGAATGCTGCACACAATTATTCGGGTGATGCTTGCAATCCTACCACAAGTCTAAAGATTGTAGAACTTTCAAAACGCGTAGAACAATGATCTTCCTCCGTCGCACCGCAAGGTATGAAGGGCCTCGCAGCTACGGATTGCTGGGTCGGCTCAGCACACAATTACGCGGGTCAAGCGTGCACTCCCGCACTGCCACAATTCAGGCCCGACGCCGGCTGTGCACTCGCTTTTATAATAAACACGCTTTATTCTACGAGACGAGAGCTCATTTGCTTTTCGGATTTCGGCTTGTTACTAACTAGTTGGCAGCACCCGGTTAGATAGTTTTGACGATGCACTTATTAAAAATAACTAGACATTCAGTGATATATTTACTGAATGTAAGATTATGTTCTTTTTTGTAATTTGTTTAACCGTTGGTGTTTAATTTCCGACTATGAATCTTTTTTCTAATGCTACAAAATATTTTTTTTATGTTTATGGCCGGCTACATTTCACCCCTATCAATAAAGTCGATCAAGACAATAATATCGGATAAGAAGACAAACTGCTAAGCGACATCGCTATATGGTATTCCACAAATGCGGACGAAGCGTTTTGCTTCCAAAATCATTGTGCGCACTTCAAAGGAATGGAACCCATTGCCTGAGTCGGTGTTTCCTGATAAGTACAGGCAAGCATACTCCATCGTCGACCACATCGTCGCTTACCATCAGGTGAGATAATGGTTAAAAGTTTGCCTATCTTTAATATAAAAGAAAAACGTGTAACGCTTTCACGTTATCGAGTGATTTTAATTGGATATAGGTACCTACCTTAAACGATGATATGGCAATAAAACACTATATAAGGCCAGCCCCTGGCTGAGCTGTGTTCCCAATGGCTCGATATTTTGATACTAAAATGTATGTAATCCATAAAGAAACCCTATTACCTTATCTGCTACTCTGTATAATCTTGAAATTATCAGCATTCATCAAGTAAGTTGAAACAATATGCCTATACGTAATTCAATGAACAACAGTAAATAGAAAACACCTATCTATTTTAATACCCACTAACCTTGCCTGCGTTCGAAACACTATTTCTAAGACTAATCGCTACAGTTCGCCAGCTCCATTACAGGCATTTGTTAGTACGAACTGCCTATTAAAATCACCGTTACAGCAATGATGAGTTTCGAGGAACCACGTGAAAATCTTAACGTGGGAAAGCTAGTACTTGGTGGAGACTCATAAACAAAGATAATTCACTTCGTTGCTCAGTGCTGCTTTCTACGCAGAAAATGCATGCCTATAAAGTTCACGATGGAATCATATAGCTTGGTCGATACTTGGTAGAGATGGGACGTTGCTCAAAATAGCCTATTCTATTTCAGTGTTTACATACGTCATTAAAAAACCCGAAAGCTTTAACGCTTTCATACCCACAGCCCCGCACTAGATTCAATGACTTGTGTCCTGGGTGCCGGTAACATTCACATCACGCACACAATCACACCCAGAACCAGAAACACAAATTTCCGTTGGGAAGAAAACTTGTGTTTCAGCCGAGAATTGAACCCAATAACCCAGCTTCGAAGGCGAACGAGAACATCATCGATGTAGTCCACAGAATACGCATTATTGAGGATTACTCAAAAACGACTAGTCAGATCTTGATCAAATTTAAATGGGACCAATTGGAAAGCAACATCTATCAAACAAAAAATATATTTCAAAATCGGATTTCAAGATGGTAAAAAAATGTGATTTTGTGATTTTCTGTGTCAGCAAAGATGTTCTCCCCAATGGAAATATGTGTTACTGGGTCTGACTGTGATTGTGTGTGATGTGAATATTTCCGGTATACACGACACATGTATTAAAACTTAGACTTAAGCTGTTAGTGTGTAAATGCTTATATTTATAACATTCTAATTGCCCAATTGTGAGCCGAATTTAGTACAGTCGAGAATAATTCCTACTTTGCTTTCACAGCCGCGAGAAAATAATTCGATCACCTCATCACACTCGTGACTGTGATTCCTAAATTTGTGTATTCCATAGCTGATTCATTTCTTACTAGACTATCCCTACACCGACTCAATAGATCGCATTGCCGTATAATAAGTAACCGCCGCGATTTTCAGAGTAAGTTCCCTTGTAGCCAGCGCACGCATTAGCTGGCGTTCTTGAAATATGCAAAGCGCACTCACGACCGACCCGACCCGCTATTCAACATCTCAGCAGTACATAAACTTGCGCTTTCCTACAACAAGTTCACAATTCTTTTAATTTATTTCAGACAGTTTAGCTATTAATAAAAATATAATAAAAAATAAGACGAAAGTTTCTAAACAAAAACGACCACTAGTACGAAAGGCTTCTGTAGTTTTAATCCAAACAAATAAAAGCCTAGGTCATACTTTATTATAATATGTATTACATATATTTTGGATCTCTTTCATTTGATAACCATGTCAATGGTATTTACTATTTAATTTTTTTGTCTCCCCTTTATGGGACACCTTTTTATAAAATTATTATTATTTTTATAAAAAAAAACCAAACCTCAGACTCTCGTATAATTGAGCCAAAAAGTTACAACTTACTAATGGTTTACTAAGTTGGAAAATGTGAAAAAACAAACGATCATACTTAGATAGATAAACATAAACACTTTCACAGTCGCGTCCCTTCAGTAAGTTCGATGAATTGTGTCGTGGGTGCCGAAAACATTCACATCACACACAATCACCAGAATCAGAAACACAAATTTTCCTCGGAGAGAAAACTTGTTTTTCATTCAGGAATCTAACCCTATAGCCCTATAGCCCAACTACCGTATGTATGTATGTATCGAACTGCCTATTGGCTACAGGCAGTTCGATACATACATACATTGCTAGAATAACCATAAATAAGTATCTACTAGATACTAAAATTATATATTTCAATGTGCATTTTTAGAGAGTTCAGTCACTCGTTTCCACAGTCTCGCGCGGCTGGTAATAGCGCGTGAGACGCTCTGAGCTTAAATCTCTTCGCTTTTTAGAAATCTAGCATGGGTCATGCATTACGGGCTATTGTGAAATAACGCACTCGCTTCTGACAGTGTTAATGCAAGCTTAGACATATGCATTTAATTCTAAGATGCATCTACTCTGATAGGATTGCCTGTTTACTGACATGTAAGTCGTTCCAACTTGGGCTATTGGTGGTTTTAATTATTGATTGTGATGGACAAGAGGTATGACGTATTACAAAATATAAGTTTACTAGCCGTGACCCGCGACTTTGCTTGCGTTAATCTCGGATAACTATTTACACTCCAAATCCATTCAGCCGTTACTGCGTGAAGAGAAAGCAAACATACATGTGTGTATGTTTGTCTTGCAAAATGCGAAAGTTTGTACACATTTACATACAAACTTTTACTATATTAGTGTGATCTTTAGTCTGTACAAGTGTGACTTTAAACATGGGACTAGCGAATAATCTAGGTTATTTTGTGATTCATCTTTAATTTCACCTAATTAGTGATGAACGTGAATTCATTCAAATTAGTGATAAAATCTGAAAATTAATTTAAATAAAAAAATATAAGTTACGTATTTGTTATTAAGCGATGTTTCAAGTTTGTTGAATACGAAATACCTGTTTTAAATATAAATAAATAAAATAGTTATTTGAACAAGAAAATGTTTAAATATTTGAATCTTTTATCTAAGTCTAACCATATATGTGCGAACTTAGCTAACCTACTTACCTAATGCAAAATGTCGTTGGTCGGCAGTATGCCCAAAATGCAGGCTGCGTTACCTCGTTTTACAACATGACCTAATTGCTGAACAAAATACAACCCAGCATTTTGGTCACGTGTCGACTCTTTCAGTCTTCCGAGGAATTAATGTCATTCCATCTAAGTCTTATATTATAATATGGAGTAATTATCAAAATTAAAAACATAGCTACAAACTATAAACAGCTGGAATCCGAACTAGAAGTGACTGTATCTCAGGTCGCAGTGCCCCAGATATAACTGTATTAATAAAATAAAGCAAAAGGTAAACATTAAATAGTCATAAGGACAAAAATAAACACGCATAATTGCACGCCTACTAAGGCAAAGAATATTATTACAATAACTATATGTACTTGCAAATGATTACCTTGAAGCTTGAAAGTTATTCGGGTACTTTTGTGGTTCATCTCTAAATTCAAGCCCGGTACGTTCTTTGCCAAGGATTTTGCAGCTAAACAAACCATGGGTTTATTTCCTATCTCGAGGTTCTGTGCCTAGGCCAAGCAATATGTCTAAAAAATTAAAAATAAAAGTAAAAATTCATTAGTAAAAAATAAGTCAATTATTGTCTTTACGTATAAGTTAAATTTATCAAACTCTGTTAATTAACGGCTGTGATTGTGTTAATAAATAAAAAAAAGTGGAACTATATGTCTAAATTCAAAACAGATAGCGACAGACATTAGCTGCTTTTTATCCTATTTAAATAAGGAGAAGCCGCAAGATACGTATGTCCCATAAAATTTGTAAAATACACTGAATACAAAAATGTTACTTATACAATGGCATTCTAGGAGATATTCCCAAAAATCACAAAATATTAGCTCTGGTACAGCTGGAACAAGCTGTACCTGATCGTCGCTTTCCATCAGGTGGGATTGTAGTCTAAAAATTGCCTATCTTAAATAAAATAAAGTTTTTTTAATAGGCAATGGGAAATAGAGACTAGGAAGAGGGAACAGGATAAATTGTAGAGCATAAATAAGTTAACGGCCGGGCTAGTGCGGCACGCACGCGCGACGTGGGTGCTTCGCTGCGTTATGTCTACTTTGCACAGGCAGTAATTCAGACCTGCAAAATATAAAACAAAATTTTTCACTATCAAGTTTTTATTTCTTTTACTTATGCTCGATAAGCTAGCGTTTGACCACCATCTCACCTTAAGGAAAGTGACGATGCGGTCGAAGATGTAACATGCTTGCCTAAATGAAAAAATCATTCTACACTTGAAGACCCAGATTCTACAGTTCGGGGAACAAAGGCGCGGGCAATGAGTGAAATAAACCTTACAAAACTTTAGTAAAACTCTTCGACCAAAATAAATGCTTCGTGCATTTATTTTGGTCCTTACAGCTTATCTATGTTAATAGCCAAAACATTCAAACGTTACATCAGCACCTAATTATTACTAGTGGTTCTGTGAGCTAAAGACTTCGCGTATTTTACCAAATGGCAGAAACATATATACATTTTTTTTAAGATTTCACCCACATTACCCCATAACTTAGTCATTTTGAAAAATTTCCAAAAACTGAATCGACGATAAAAATCTATATTATTATCGAACCTGCTCACAAAATTTCACGAGACTCGGTTAAAAAATGAGACCTGTAGAGGAGAACAACCGGAAAGCCGGACATACGAAAGTAATTTTGCCCAAGCTGAAACGGAGACGCTTTGCTCGCTCTGCTCGCTTGGTCCATTAGGTTTTTTGGATAGCATAAATGTAAGTTATTACGTCACGCATCCTACGGAGAGTCTGGAGACGAAATGAGTGCCGGTGCTATTAACCGCACGCTGCTCCCGTCATTTAATTTTGGTCGAAGGTAAATATTGTTGTCATTCAATTGTAGAGTCCATGCCTGTCTAGGATACGATGTAAGCGAATGGCGAGATTCTGCGTGCGAGATGCGCGCTGCGTGAGTCGTGACAAGCCCGCACACCACTCGGCGACTTTCACTGAGAATGTTCGCCCCACATGTAGAGCAGCGATAATGAACTTAACTCTATAGAATCGCGAGTTTACATCTATCAATTTTATTTATTATTATAACGGTCATTGGCGTGAGTTACACCTTCTTGATGATATAGAGCGACAATCTCACTAATCGTATAAATGCAAAAGCTAGAGTGTACATTTGTGTGTTGGTGTATAAATTAGTTATGTTTGTTTTCTCTTCAAGCTGTATCGGCTGAACGGATTTGAATGAAAGTAAGAAGTTTATATCCGGGATTAACACATAGGCTACTTTTAGACATGATTATATAACGCGGGCGAAGCCGTGGGACTCGGCTAGTAGGGAATATGTGTGAGATTGAAATGTAGGATAAGATTTATTTTTATCTTTATTTTTATTAAATAACACCTATAAAATTACATGCATACTTAAACGCTATTAAATTAGGAATTTAATAAAGAAATTGTAATAAAAATATAGTAGAAAAATTCAAAATACCAAAATGCACTCTATTCAAATTATTCTTCACGTAATTGGGTCGTAGAAATCTGCCGTAGGTTGATGCTGTTTCAATTGTTGAACTCGTAAAATTTACTATTATGTTCCCGAAAACAAAATAAACATTACTCGATGCATATTTAATTGAAATAGATATAAATAAACATTAGCCCGCGGCGCGATCTCAGTTGACTAAAGCTATAATTTTGTGCGCGGGCGCAACCCATACGATAAGAGTTGCAACTACCGAGTGGCAAGATTATTATACATTTAATAATATACGCCCAGAATCAGTTTCAGATTGATATACATTCAGAGTATGCTTTAACGATTTACTTTTTTGCATTGCAAAACTAATGCTTATAATTCTTGATGTTTAATGTAGGTACTAGTACGAAACCGTTTGAACTAGTGCGGTGTTAAACTATTAGCGTAATGTAGTACTATCGTAAAGATCATGAACAAAGTGTCTTCCCTTTAACAGGAACAATAAGAAAAGTGCCAATGTACACATTCTTAGTTACTGGTGACTTTAGCAATCTAAGTTTAATAAAAATTACTCATTAGCCAAATACAGGCTAGATTGTAATGAAATTAGGAAACATGCTTTTGTATTTTCTGGGTGTAATGTGTCTGTGATGTGAATGTTTCCGGCACCCACGATACAAGTCTTTGAACTTAGTGTGGGGCTGTGAGTGTGAAAGCGTTTGTTTTTGTATGTCTCCTAAGAAAGGAAAAAAAATCTAAAAGTACGAATACAGTTGTGGAGTTTTCGAATAGAAACAAACAAGATACAATCGACAACAACAAATAAAAGTCGGGAAATCAGATAAAATCACAAAATGTCGGTACAATAAAATATAATGAAACGCAAGCAAAGCTTTAAATACCCGACTTCACCGCTATATTTGCGGAACTTTGATTAGATTTAATGTATTAAACACGCATTATTTACGATAACTCAAAAACTACTGATCAGATCTTGATTAAATTTAAATGGGGCCAATGGGAAAGCAACAGCTTTCAGCTACACATAAAAAACCAGTCGAATTGAGTACCTCCTTCTTTTTTGTGAAGTCGTTAGAAAAGAAATACTTGAGAAATCTAAAAAAAGATAAGTATTATCGTATAGTATTACCGAAAATTCTCCATACGCTGCTTTGTAACCTGTGGCTTTTACCTCATACAACCGATCTATCAAAGGCACTAGATCGCAGGGAGGTGGGACGCACGCCTTCGGCCTATACGAATGCCCACGCAAGATACGGCTGAAGATACTCTAGTACTAGTAAAATACAATATAATACAATACAAAAACTCTTTATTGACATCAAAAGTTAAATACAACTTACAGATAAACTTATAAAGATAGGTAAAATGGGCGGTCTTATCACTAAGACTGATTTCTTCCAGACAACCTTTGGATGGAAATATAAACGAAAAGATAATGTAGGGATGGTGGTGCGATAAAATGAATGAAATAAAATTTAAAACAATGGAAATCCATTGTTTAAACTACATAAACAATACATACCAATAATAATACATGAATATACTCACATAAAATAAATTAATAATTACATATAATACATATTATTTAACATATATAATTCACATATAGTAAAGTTTACGGATTGGACGAATAAAAGATTATGACTTGTGTTTTAAATGACTCTTGGTAAGGTACGTAGGTACTAATTATTGTTCATCCGATTTTTATATAAAATCGCACATAAACATTGCCAGACCCGATTATTAACAGGGATAATTTTCGGGGAACGTGCATCATCCTCATTGTTGGAATTGAAATCAGTTTAGATTCACTTAAGTCGCACAACGTAGGTATGAACATAACCTCATCATGCAAGTCTAGGAATTCCAATGAAAAAAATCGTTTTTTCGCTCAATGTCTTTACATTACCATCCCGTTAAAATTGTGGACTCGCTAGCAATTGATGATGAGCTTGCACTTAAGTTACATATTGGATAAGTTGTTGTCTTAAGCTGATAGTTCTCTTCGCTCAGGCTGCATCAACGTTACGGTGAACGGGTGATATATTTATTTA
This sequence comes from Lomographa bimaculata, assembly GCA_948107665.1. NCBI lineage: Eukaryota > Metazoa > Arthropoda > Insecta > Lepidoptera > Geometridae > Lomographa > Lomographa bimaculata. Next base: position 9,443,852 of record OX403592.1, read on the forward strand.
TTTCATAGTTAAACAAACAAAACCAAAAACGCACTCCCTCTCATAGCCCACACAAAATTTCAAAGTCTTGTATCGTAAGTACCGGAAACATTAACATAATTATCACACACACAGTCACGTCCAGAACTAGAAGTATCTATATCTGGCTAGCCCACTACGCCAGCTGGTTCGTCAGAATCTTGTATCATATTTATATTTTAGCTTAGACGTAAATATAAGGATAAAGTTGGATTATCTTGCAGTGTCCGCCTGGGGCAGTACCACACCATTGTCAGACATTCAACCGCCAAGCAGTAGTGTGCAAACATTACTGTATTTCGACTTTCCAAAGTGTATCAATACCGATTGCAAATAAACTCGAACTTCTTGGTGTTTCTTTATCGTCGAACCTTAACTTCGGTACTTTCATCGAAGCCAGAGCTCAGCTGGCCGCTAAAAAACTAGGTGTCCTCGCAAAGGTTAGGCAGTACTTCACACCGGGGCAGCTTCTTAATTTATATCAAGCTCAAGTTCGATCGTGTATGGAGTACTGCGGCCACCTGTGGGATGGATCCGCTAAGTACCAGCTTGAAGCTCTTGAGTCCATCCGACCGGCGAGCAAAAAGACTCATTGGCGATGATAAGCTAGTTGAGTCCAAATTGCAGAGTCTCGGTCACCGACGTAAGGTCGCAAGTCTATCGGTATTGTACCGTTTACACTTTGGAGAGTGTGCGCAGGAATTACACGAGCTAATTCCCCCATACCCGTTCTACCATCTAACAACAAGACAAACTGTCAAACGTCATCCATATATGGTTGACATACCTCCAGTTCGCTCGAAGCGTTTCGCTTCTACGTTTATCATCCGTACAGCGAAGGAGTGGAACTCATTGCCCTCGTCTTTGTTCCCCGAACAGTATAATCTGGGAGTCTTCAAGTCAAGAGTGAATAGGTACCTTCTAGGCAAGCATGCTACATCTTCGGTCGCATCGTCGCTTTGAGATTATGGTCAAATGCTTGCCTATCGTACATAAAAAAAAAATTGAAAGCAATGTTTCCAGTGAAATTACAGAGCTTAAAGAGATTTATCATCTAATATCTCAGAGGGAAGAGCGCAGTTCTTTGCCCGCAGGATTTTGACCTATTTATGTTCATAATTACTCTGGGTAGCACTGAAATGTAATGGGTAAGCTTCTACGCCTACCATCAGGCCAACGCCTTGCTAGTCTAGTCAATAACATAAAAAATGTCTGGGATACTAATATTGATAATTGAAACGCAAGCAAAGCTTAAAAAAACGGCTTCATCGCTTATATTTCGGTTTTGGCTAGACCAATTCGATAAAATTTATATGGCCACCTCTGAAGTATACTCTATCAAACAAATACACCTCTGAAGTATATATTATACCAAACAAAAAAAAACATAAAAAAAAAACAATACAGTGGAATTGAGAACCTCCTTTTTAGAAGTCGGTTTAATAATCATGTCAATAAAAATAAAATTGTATTGATGTAAATTCAGAGAGCTTTTTTATAACGTAGCATTAAAATAAGGTGTGTAAATGTGGTGCTATATTTATTTAAAAATCATTTTAAATTACCGACCGTAAAGATTAATACCATAAAAATTCATTTACAATAGCAATAAAATGTTATCATACATTTAACACCCTGGGCAATAAAAATATAGATTCTTTATTAATTATCATGTCCTTTATAATAGTATACATTTAGACAGCTATTATTTTCTCAGTTGTAAGGTGTGTTGGTGTTTATGTCATTTCACGTTAGGATAAACAAAAATAATGTGTAAACATTTTAATTGTAGAAATGTTATTCAAATGGACTACTTGGAAACTTGAAAGTATTATTCAGCTCCTTAGTATATGTATGTTATTGAACAAGGGGCTTTATCATGCATGGATCACACGAATGTGGTGGAGACATAAAAGGCTGAATTAACTAAATGTCATTCGTTGACTATATAACTAACTTAATTAAGAAAAAAACGCTCCAGAATTAAATAATACGTCTAAATACGGTTTGGCTATAAATATCCGTTTCTTGATTTCAAACACTTTCACATTAACACTAAGTTCGATGACTTGTGTTGTGGGTGACTTGTGTTGAATGAAATTTGGAATGTACATAGGTTATACCTAGAATAAATACATAGGCTACTATTTAACTTGATAAACGCGGTACGCTTTCACTTATATCGTTGTTAACTGATCCAAATATCAAAGATTAAGAGTTCTCTCAGTTGAAAAGTCTTGCTTTTTTCTTTTTCTTTTATAAACAAACAAAACAGCATCATGCACGAGGACTCCAAATACAAACGTGTGAAGAAACAAAACAGCGTCACATACGATCATTCCAGATTTTTATATGAATATGTTATGATAACTGCTCCAAAAATGAGCATGTTTAAAATTAAGCTTGTTACACCAAGCGGCTGTTAAAGTAATTAGTGTTCAAATTGCCAAGTTGTGCGGAGAGTGCAACATTCTGCAGCAATTAGCTCAACTGTGTGAACTGCTTATGTTTTTACGAGTTTCTTTTTCCCGAAAAAATAGCCATAAGCAGTTTTGTAAAGCTGAGCCAAACATAACACAATACATTCATAAAAGTCTTTGAAATCATCCTAACCTTTTTTTAAAGTGAAACTTACGTAAGTAACATTCACATCACAGACACAATCTCACCCAGAACCAGAAAGTCAACTTTCCCTTGGGGAAAAAACTTGTGTTTCCACCGGGAATCGAACCCGATACCCGTTGCTTAAAATGCGAACAGGCACCCAACTTAACCGACAGGCAAATATTTTTTCTTGAAATTAGTTTTGCCGCGAAAGTAAAAAAATGGCTTTGTTGATTTTGTATAATTTTCTAAAACCTGTGATCCTTCGAGTGTTAATGTGTAATAATGGTGGATTACTAACCATTAGGTAATACTAAGTAAACGTGCATAAGTGTAGGCAAATGATACCAAGTTAAAAAAACGTGCCTTTCACCTTCGCTCCAAAACTCAAATAGAAGTTCTAGTAAAGTCTCTACCACTTTCCTAGGGCATGACTTGACTATGATCGGACCTTGACTCTTTTACTTGACTTTGACTGTGACTTGTTACTAGAACTTTTAATATGAAATATATTTTTACTTGACACTGACTATGCACGAGATTGCGAAGCTAAAGTTAAAAAAAAAAAAAAAAATTGCCCTATGCACGATTATAATTTTTTTTTTTTTATATTTTGTTATTTTTTAATATATTATATTATAGATATACATAATAAGATACAAGTTATAAAAATAAAGGTAAAAGATAATAATAATTAAAATTTTAATCACTAGCCCAAATCGGTATCTACGAGTACCTATGTTTAAATTTTCACTTTATATTCCATAAACAAACTACCAATATTTCCGTTACATCGAATGGATAGATTGTTCAACATTATAGTTTATCGTTTCGATGTCGGTGTTTGTAACGGTCGATATTAGATCACAGTGCGTTCAAATAATAAGTGCTTATAAAATTCCGTTGAACCAGAGATAGTCAACGTTCTAACTATAGTGAGAATCTATAATTTACAATAAAAAATAAAAAAGGTAACGCTGTAAATTTTTTACTGAATTATGTTCTCTAGAAAATTAAATTAAATAACTTAGAAGCTATGATTTAATGAACTGATTTAAAATGTTTAATTAGTAGAATTTGTCGAAACTCGATAAGTTAGCTTGATATCATGCTAAATGTTTACACACTCATAGCCCACACTAAATTCGATGCCTTGTGTAGTGGGGCCGGCAATCAAAAACATCACACATAGGCGAACTCACATGCAGAACCGCTTATATTTTGGATTTGACTTGATCGATTTCGATAAAATTTATATGGGACCACCTCTGAAGTTTAATCTACCAAACAAAACAAAACATCAAAATCGATTCATAATTGGTGGATATATCGAGAACCTCCTTTTTTGAAGTCGGTTGAAAACCGTCACAAAATAAATATAAATAAATTATATTACCAATTTAAAGAATTTTGAGATCTTATAAATAAATAATTCATTAAATAATCAGCTATTGCAATAACAATTATTTACGTTACTTAATTATAATAATTGCTCATGTAAGTGAATTTATGTATTCTTTTCTTTATGGGACGTCGCCATCCTATCTACGTGCAAATTGCCTATATTTCCTAAAACTATATACAGCAAAGACCTAAGTTACCTACAAGACATCAAGTTTATAGGTAACTCAAGTGTTTAAGCCCACTACCAGTGGGTAGCGTTTCCGTCATGCATTCTTATAAGAAATAAGGAATCGCAAACATCAAACAATTTTCCATACCTTCTTTATACATTAGCGGTGGACCGTGTTTTTTTAAGACTGGAAGATCTTTATATTTTTAAAACTTTTAGGTATACCCCTATTTGTACCTGCGCTCAAAGGTTGAGTGCCTCATCAGATAAGATGTTTTATGATTGCTGTCAACGAAACGCAACCGAAACGCAACCGATTGTTCGTCATGAAACCTTTCATCCTTAGAGGGCTGAGTTCCAACATACATCTTATCTTTATACCTAAAAGTTAGGCTGTCCTAAGTTTTAAAACAACGATAATAGAACCAGTAAATGTGAAAATCGGATACTATGATCCGTTGGGAAGTACCCGTATTTAGTCTACCCGGATATATTTTTCATGGTCAGTCAATTTTGTATGTAGATTTTTTTTACTTCGGTCTTATAAATAAATTAAAGTAATTAATTAATTATTTACGGAACCTTAAACCTAATTACAGCCGGTTCAGTCTGGGTGTCTTTAACTCTAGAGTAAAAAGGTATTTTCTAGGTAAGCATACTACATATTATCTTCTCTATCTAAAGGTTGTCTGGAAGATATCGCTTTTAGCGATAAGACCGCCGATTGTACACTATAAATTAAGTTTTTTATAAATACTGTAAGTGATTTATGTAAGGTGTGACAATAAAGCGTTATCTATCTATCATCTTATCGCTTACCATCAGGTGAGATAATGGTCAAAAGTTTGCCTATCATGAATAAAAAAAATAAAAAAAATCTGTCTATGTATTACATCTTTGGCCGTATCTTCACTTTCCATCAGGTGAGATGTGGTCAAATGCTTGCCTATCCAAATTTTAAAAAATATCTAGTGGTCTTTGGTGTTGTTAAAAGATACCCTGTTATTACATTAATAGGTGGCTATGAAACAGCGGGTATCGGGTTCGATTCACAGTGGATACACAAGTTTTCTCCCCAAGGGAAATTAGTGTTTCTGGTTCTTTGTTTAATTGTGTGTGTGATGTGAATGCTTCCGGCACCTACAACACTGGTCATCAAACTTAGTATGGAGCTTAGTGTGAAATCGTTTATGTTTATTATTAAGTTATTATTTTCAAAAGACGATAAAATGGTGAATACCTGTTAAATCAAACGTAAATATATACACCGGTTTATAATAATTAAGACTTAACTGAGGAATCAAGCAACGGATTGTTAACATATGATGATAACCTCCACGAACTTGTACATTCCATTACTAATAGTATATCCTATCCTACTAATATTATAAATTCCAAAGTTTGTGTGCAAGTGTGTAAATGTGTATGTTTGTTCCTTCTTCACGCTTTAATCATTGAACACATTTGGATGAAATTTGATTTTCACATTAGGATACACAAAGGCTACTTTTTAACTTGATAATAGCGGGCAAAGCCGCGGGGCGCGCCTCGTATACTTCCTATAGTCGTAGTTTACAACACAAATTCACAGCACAGGAAGTGCTTCATGTATATTTTGTGATTTTGTGTATATTGTACTCTTTTTCTTTCTTTCTTTTTCTCGCAATCCCACACGATAAGGAACTAAGAATCAAGTAACAAATATCACGTTTACACAACCTGCATTTTTAAATCCCATACCCAGTTGGAGACCGGCCAACTAAGAGCAGTCACGGATGGTCGCCGGTCGTGGCAAAACAAACTAAGCCGGGAGCGTGGGCGGGCACGATGGTGGGACGGTAAGGCACGCGCCGGACCGATACCACCATCTACCATCTACTATCTATCGTAAAGGCATAAGCGGAATTTGGAATAATAGCAAGAACCCGACATCGTAAAGCACCTGTTACCGTAAAACACGATAGAATTTTAATTATAACAGCTAGATCGACGGTCTTTAGTCTCTATGATGTTTCTATTATAATATCACCTCGAGTTAGTCTAATTCTATAAACGGGTTATCACACTGATATAAAAAATCCGAAAGTTTGTGTATAAGTAACTGGTAAACGGATTTGATTAAATTTGAAATATACATAACTCATACTTAAGATTAACTCATAGGCTACTTTTTAACTTGATAAACGTGGGTGAAGCCGCTGGACATGGCTAGTTTCCTATAAAACATTAGCGCTCTCATACTCAGAGCCGGAACATTCACTTCACACACAATCACAACCAGAACCGGCAACAAACATTTTCCTTGGGAAGAAAGCTTGTGTTCCCGCCGGGAATCGAACCCGATACCCCTGTTAAGAAGGCGAACGCGCTACTAACTAAACAAACGGGCAGTTCATTTTCTTTGAGGAATGAGGTCTCGATATTTCGGCACCGCTACAAGCGTCAACGCCATGATCACGAGAACTGACGTATTTGCTGGGATAGGTGGGTCTGTTTACAAGGCAGACAAAGACATATTACTGTGTGCTCTATTCCATACTAATTTTTCGTGTCAAACCTTGCTGCTACATTAATAAAATGTGCAATGTATCCTACCTATGTAAATATCTACAACATCATTCTAGATAAAAATTTTGTCAAATATTTCTAAAACGTGATAGTGCAACCATGCAACTATCTATTATAATATTTGACATAGAGATATAATAAGTGAAAAAAATGGCGTATTCGATTTTGTTTTATTTTCCAAGACTTATGAATCTTCTTGTAGATGGTGATGTGTAATATTTGTGGATTTTTAACCGTTTATACTTAGTGTACGTGTAAGTGTAGGCAAATCATAAAAAATTTGAAAAACGTGATTTTCGCTTTCGCACCAAAACTACAATGGAAGTTCTATTAAAGTTTATATTACTTATGACTATGAATATGATTGAACCTTTACTCTTTTACTTCGCTTTAACTGTGACTTATGACTTTTATGGAATAACTAATACACTTGAAATATTTTATTACTTGACCCTGACTAAATGCACAAATATAACAGAGTCAAAATGAAAAAAAACTTTTGTTTTAGTAGTACATTTTGACATCACCCATAATTTATGACATTAGTTGTAATATTTATTTGTTCTTTGCAAATTTTTAAATATTTTTTCAGCATTTTTTTACTTTATTTTTGGTTGTGTGTGTAGAAAATATATAACATTGATAGTACATTTCGGCTGGTAAACAATTTTGCCGTTCTACTACCGGCAGTAAGACACGGGAAGTAACCGCATCTTTTCGTCAGGTTGTATAATGCAGCGGGTATGTTTGCATGAAAATGTTAATATACAACTGAAATAAAAAAAGAAGTTTGATCCACTATGAATATGTAGCGTTCATAATCAAGATTTTACTGCAGGTGATTAGAATAAAAATGTTTAAATTTAGAACCTTAGTTTATCTGACCTTATACATCTGTTAGGTCTTCTACACGCTAGTAATTATATAATCAGTCACTCCAAATGTCCTATCCATCACCATAGCATATCTATGATAAACTAGGCAGGGAAATAACATCACAGCTTTGCGTAGCGTTTTAGCAACAATAAAACTTGGTTATAGAAGTCTACTTTTATTCATTCATACCGATAGGTAAATTAAATATCGGTCAAATCTGCTTGATATGAGAAAGTACTATTTTTCTTAAAATCAGGACATTTAAAATTATGAAGGAAAAAAATATGAATCAACAAGCAAATCATATATATTTTTTAGTTTTAAAAACATTATTATCTGCAATTTTATATCAGACATTATATTATAAGGAGCTATTATTTACAAGACGAAGGACATCTTCAGCTTAATTTTTTTGAGACGTATTTTCACGAAATTTGAATAAATCCAATAAAAAACAAAGATTATCACCCGTACCTTTACGTATACGTCATAATAGTTTTATTATAAGTAATTTAATATGTGTGTTACCTTTATGCGCAAAAACGTAGGGGAATAATTGACTATGGTTTAAAAAGCTCACAGTGACATAAGATTATCTGTGGCTATACCGTAATCAGAGCGTAGTTTTAGAGTGGATAGTTTTGAAGCATATACTATACTGTATATTTGCATATTTTGTTTAATTTTAAACACTGAAGTCGTTTATTTCTCCTTCTTTTTTCGAAGTCTAAGTCGGCGCCTCTCACAAATTATAATAATATTTTTGGGGCTGCGAGTAATAAGGTGGATCAGTCACACCAATTCCAGCATTTGACTTATCTAAGTGATGGTACATCTGCTTACATTATAAACAAGGCATGACCTAATTTTGAATGGGCCGTTTTGCGACGCTTCTGTAACTATTTGCGAATAGGGTGTTCTTCTATTAAACAATCATAAATCTACAGCTTGTACCTATCACATAGGTATATTGCTTATGTAATATAACCTCGTGAACGATATACACAGCTGAGTATTCACTCGACTGTGTATATTGTTAACGAGGTTATTTATTCATTTTGAATAACATACAATTTGGTTTACCTGTATAAAATTGATAAAATATATTTGTTTATTATTAAGTTTTTTACACAGTTTTAAGTATTACTTGGCGTTTTAAATACTATTATATAAAAGTCGGTAAAATGACAGTGCAGATAATAATCGCAGGGCGCCTCGGTATCGCCTTTGCGTAGTCATTTAATTAATTAAAACCTCACATTTGCTGATATGCAATTATTAATCCTGTGTCAAGTGGAAGGAGCTAAGTGCTATCACTAATCAAGATGCAGGTGGTTTTCACCTGCGCACAGCTCATTTAGTTAAGTGGTTCTAGTTAGAACGGATCGGTAGTCGTGGTAAACAGAATTAGCCTTTCGTATTATTTGATGGACCACTATTTGACTAATCCGTCCACGTCTGAAGCATACTTTGCTTAATTATGATGTCCGTTCACACCTGGTTCTTTTTATATTGCTAGTGTCGTTATATTTGTAACTCGTTGAACACCATGTTTAGAGATAAATATCTCATTATATTTGTACTCACTTCAAATGTTACTTATGTTATGTGATAACTTCATTTTTATTGCCCGCTGGCGTAGTTCTAACTGCATCTTAGGCGTATAGAGTTCGATTCCACGTATGACTACACGTTTTCCCAAAAAGAAAATGTATGGTCCTGATAGAGTGTGTGTGTATATGAGGTGTATGGTGGGACTGTGATTAAACATAACATATTACATTGCTTAAACTCACAGCCCAGCTAAGTTCGATAGCTTGTGTCATGGTTGCCGGAAAATTCAAATCACACCCATAACAAGAAACACTGATTTCCCTTGGGGAGAAAACTTGTGTTCACACCGGGAATCGAACCATATACCTACTGCATAGAATGATTGTGAAACGATATATGATTTCAGTAATTTAACAATCTCTTTTGCAATGTTTGTTTGTATCGGTCAAATCTTCTAGCTGAATTAGGACCACTTCCTCTTAGCGTACGGAGTTGAATTTTTACATATAAGTTCAGATCCTTATGGTGTTATATGTTCAGATTTTTATAGTAAGCACGACCTGAATCGACATCTAGGTTTGGCTCCAGATAAAGGAACTCTTCAACGATCAACAGAACAGGCAATTTTGTGTACGCATTTAATAATTCTGATTGTCGATTTTAAGTTTTACCATGACATGGTTGTTGCACTCAGGGTTGGGTCTTGACTAGGAAATTCCTCAATGGTTAGCATCACAATATGAAATGATCTAAACGCATTCAATTATCATAACCCATTCTAAGTGTCATCATGACGTGCTAAAGCACTCAAGGTTTAACACTTTCACATTCACTTCTAGTTTTCTTGGCCTTTTTACATATAAATAGGCACGTTTGGTAAATGATACGTTATCATAGTCTAGTTTGCAAACCATCAGATACTTCAGATAATGCCATATTATTTTTACAATCGCTTCAAAGGATCAGACAGCATTTTAAAATTAAGCCCTCAAAAGTGATGAAGACATCCCCTAATATATCAGCTGGAAATCGCGAACGAATCGAATTAAATCACTCACTGGCTGAAAAGAATCGTTCCTTGGCACGAACAACAATGCCTGTTATTAAAAAAAAGAATGGTGATAAAGAAGGTATAATTTATTCCGTAATTAATGCGGAGTGGTGTGACGAGGCGTGGGGCTTCTCATTTCGCATGCGAAGCCGTGTTCACTGATTACCGGTTCAGAAGAACATTGATACGACGATAAGAGCTAACCACTTTTGTACAATTAAACGTGGCTAATTGAGACATGTAGGCATTACTTTTATGTTAATGTAGAAAGAATTCAATAAGGAATAGCCATCATTTGTTTTATGGCTTTATTCAATTACGTTTTTTTAAGCTATTGCATAGCTTCTATCGCGGGCCTTGAGCGTGGAGACCGAATCCAGAAATTCCATAACGAAAATAACCTAATACCCCCCACTCCGACCGGCACAGCGGTGATACTTTTTAGTTTTGCCATCTATCGATGAATAGCAGAACTTTTAATGACTTTTTTTAAATATCACGCTTGTCTCTTTAGTTCAACAACACGCCTCTAGGTGGCAGGAAAAAAAATACTGCATAAATAAAATAAATAAATAATTATAATTGCATAAGTTGATAAAAAATGCTATAAATGCTATGCTTTACCGCGGCAGTCCCCGAGTGCCACACGTCTTTTTTTTTTCTCTTAATATTGGCTACGCAATCTTATGTATTTAGCCAGTGTCAAGTAATAATATATTTCAAGTGTATTTCATATAAAAAGTCATGGTCACAAGTCACAGTCAAAGTCAAGTAAAACAGTCAAGGTCCATTCATAGTCAAGTCATGCCCTAGTAAAGTGGTAGAAACTTTACTAAAACTTCTATTGTAGTTTTGAAGCGAAGCCGAAAATCACGTTTCTCAACTTCGTATGATTTGCCTACACTCACGCACGTTTACTAAGTATTAATGGTTAATAATCCACCATTATTACATATTAACACTCGAAGAATCACAGGTTTTGGAGAATTATACAAAATCAACAATGCCATTTTTGCATTTAGCGGCAAAATCTCCGTTTACGTTAATGCATTGCCGAAAATAAACGCGGCCATTTTGACGTTTCTGTTACGTCAGAGTCCAAGACTATAAAAAGCCATAGGGCTGCAAAAAAGAAAATACTCTACCCAATGGCTGCTGATGAAATCAGGAAACTGACGTCAAGAATCACTCATGCCAGTATCGTGAGTTTTGTAAATTTAATGTCCCACGCAGTTCTGTCTAAATTTCGTATTAAAAATAAGAAAATAATGTTGTAGGTGCAATTATATAGCTATAAAGATTAGATATATTCCCTATTGTAAATCGTTTAAATATGATTGTCAGCGTGCACGTTAGACGGGCGGTTAAAAATCTCATCTCGATAGGACCGCAGGACGACATGTGAATTGAATTGCATTGTCACTTGTCACGCGCCACTACGGTTGAACTGCCGGCAGGTCTACATAGACGGTACCTATATCTGCTTATATTTGTATTCGTGCAATGAGTACCTATAAAGAATTTCATTTCCATTCTTTTTGAGTTAAGTTTGTTGCGTGCAAAGCTGATGGATGAGCATTTTCTCGAGCCTGTCTAAGCTACCCCGTACTAAAATGCTTGTAGTTTACCACCTTCAGTATAAACAATCCAGTTGGCACAGTGGACAGGTGCTCGCCTTCTGCGCCGTGGGTCCTGGGTTCGATTCCCGGCAGGAGCACAAATTCCTTCCTAAGGGATATTTGTGCTTCTGGTTCTGGGTGTAATGTGTGTGTGTGTGATGTGAATGTTTCCGGCACCCACGATACAAGTCTTTGAACTTAGTGTGGGGCTGTGAATGCGTTTAAATATCTATCTGCAAGCTTGAAAATGGTATTACGGAAGCTGTCCTAGAAGATTTATATGCCAGTCAATTTCTAGGGCTAGGCTATATTTGCCTGGCTCGAACTCATCATTTACCAACGAGTGAGATATCGGTAAAACGCTATTAGAAATAACAAGTGGCAGAATCAACATTTGAAAATACCCTCGATGCCCTATCTGAAAAACGGCTGCACCTAATTTCAACAAACATATCGATTAAGTAACTTTTCAAACAAAAAATTAATAATAATGCAGCCGTTTGGGAGATACACAGCAGACACAACAGTTCTGTTTTTGTGTCGTGGGTTAAAAATATCCGTTACTTTAGACGTTTTTTTTTATCATGAGTTCTCAATTCTCATTTCATAAATTGTCACATAGACAAACTAAGACCGCAGTTGTGACTATATTATGACCAACGCTTTCATTCTTACAGACAATGTTAAAAAACATAACATACCCACACAATGTTCAAAAACATTCACATCACACACATTCACACCCAGGACCAGAAACACAAATTTCCTTTGGGTATAAAACGTATGTACCTACTGGGAATCGAACGTAAAGTATCCGCTGTTTAGAAAGCAGATGCGCAACCAACTTCGCCAGCGGGCATTTTATATGACCATTAAGAAACTCCTATTGCATTAATCTGTATTGGAAGCTCTATTGTTGATTAAATAAATAGCTCCATTAATTACGCAATAAATTCATCAGTTTAGTACCCTGCCACTTGATTTTATTATTATCGCTCCGTGACGTTTACAATTACCTAGAAATATCTGATTGCAATTAAATTTAGTACTCAATTTGTCTATTAAAATGCCACCAGTGCATTAATTAAAGCGGCACACACACGATCAGTTAGCCCGTCGTAGACTTCGTGCATCATTAGTTGGCGAGATCGACGTTCAATGGCGGGCCTCGAGGGTCGGCTGTCTGCGCTAGGCTTTACACTCGTATGGAGTTTATGAATGAGTGCGTACTTTGTTAATGAGTGACAGCCTTTACACTAGTGAACGATAGACATGGGATGAGGATTTAATGTTGAATTTAGGATTTATTTTGGGGTTATTAAAATAATGGCGCTGTCGATTTTATACTATTATCCAAAACTTGTGATTGCTCGAGGGTTAAATTGAACTATAATAGTGATAATAAGACTCTTTTACCTGACTTTGACTGCGACTTGTGACTAGCACTATATACTTTATGAAATGCTCAATTATAAGTACTATAAAATATTCATCACTTGACACTGGCTAAATGCACAAACATTGCCGAACCATAATAAAAAAGATGAAAAAAAACAGATTAATGTGTGACATTAAGCTTAACTACCCATGCATTAGCATTGCAATTCAGAAAGGCAATGCCGCCAGCATGATGAGAACGCTACCCACTGGTAGTGGGCTTGAGCACTTGAGTTACATATAAGCTCCATGTCTTATAGATAACTGAGTTCTTTGCTGTACATATTTTTAGTTTAGTTTTAGGAAATATAGGCAATTGGCCTGTAGATATTATGGAGTTATGTAGATATAACTACCCAAAATCTATTTATATAGTTTGCCAAATATTTTTCCAAAAAGTATTTTCTCCGTTGGCATACTAGGTGGCGCTGTTAACTCTTACAACAAAAGTTCGATCTTATTACATAATAATACTAGTTGTTCCCCGCGTTAAGTTCCAAAATATCATCAAAACCCCCAAAAAAAATTGACGTTCCTAAAAAGTATCCTATGTCCGTCTCCTGGTTCGAAGCTACCGCCCCACCAATTTTCAGCCATTCTTGAGTTATAAATGGTGTAACTAACACGACTTTCTTTTATATATATATATTGAAATATTCACTGAACGTTGTTCCTAAAGAATTCTATACTGAAGTGCTTATTAATGTCAAGTTGTCAATGACAAGTTTTCGTAACATTTGTTGTTATGGGTATTGTGGGTGTGTTATGGGCAGATAACTCCATCTAGATTTGTCCAAAGAAAACACAAACTTCTCAGTAACAAATATTCCTAAAATCTTTTAATGTTCAAAAATTACGCATGCGTAGACACCAAGCCATTTAAAAATCAATATATATTAATTTTGAAGAGATGTAATAGTAACATAAATAAATAAATCTAATATATAAAATTCTCGTGTCACAGTTTTCGTTGCCATACTCCTCCGAAACGGCTTGACCGATTTTGATGAAATTTTTTGTGCTCATCCGGTATCTATGAGAATCGGCCAACATCTATTTTTCATCATCATCATCATCATCACTTTTCATCATTATCAACGCGGGTGAAACCGCGGGGCGCAGCTAGTAATACAATAAATGTAACAATCAAAAAGTATTATATTTCCTGTTACAATACACTTAAAAATTCTGTATAATATTAAACTTAAATCAAATTGAGGATAAAACGTGTTAACTTATATATATATATCTATATATATTAATTAGGTAACAGGAACGAGTATACACGCACGTTTTTACTCTCAAACCTCTCCGCGAAATACAACGAAGAGCTCTATTTAAACTTGTTTCGGACTCAAATCTGGAATAACTTTGCATAGCATGCATTACAAAAAGCTTTCGTAAGTTAGGCTCGAACACACGAGCGAGAATCTCGTAAATTGTATTTACATTGGCACGATATATTTAACGGATGAAATGGCTGTGTGAATATGCAGAATAATTAAAAATAATTATATTACCTGTAGTACTATTAGAAAAAAGGCTTTGGCTATTGATGTTTTACCCGCAATTTTTTTTTATGCTAGATTGGCAAGCATTTGACCACTAATTCTAACTGGGGGCGATAAGGCCTACACTGACGACCCGCTGGGGGTGTATTGTGCATTTCCCCTGCAAGAAGTTAGCCCAGCCACCCGAACTCCTTCATCTTGGTTTTGGGTCGCTGGCACAATTGTTCCAGCGGTGAGGATGTAGGTGTGCATGATGTCGACTATGTTGCGTTGGAATGTTCATGAAAAGAAGTGACGATGCGACTGAAGTTGGAGCACGCTTGCTTAGAAGATACCTATTCACGCTAGACTTGAAGACTCCCAGATTGTACCGTTCTGAGAACGAAGACGCGGGCAATGAGTTCTACTCCTTCGCTGTACGGATGATAAACGTAGAAGCGAACTGGAGTTATGTCAATCATAAATGGATGACGTTCGATAGTTTTTCTTGTTGTGAAA
Organism: Lomographa bimaculata; assembly: GCA_948107665.1. Taxonomy (NCBI): domain Eukaryota; kingdom Metazoa; phylum Arthropoda; class Insecta; order Lepidoptera; family Geometridae; genus Lomographa; species Lomographa bimaculata. The sequence goes on from OX403592.1 coordinate 9,459,161, forward strand.
TGGTAAAAAGGGAATGGAGGAATTGTATCAAGTAATTCCTGAGCATACTTAGTAGGTTCATAGATAGCTCTCAGTCACGTGGCAGGTTTTCAAATATTATCCAAGAAATTACTTTTAGGGGCTATTACAGATAGCCCTCTAGTATGAAACATTTTCTTGGATTTTCTGTGGTAGGTACTCCGTAAATTAGTAACAAAAAAAATTAACAAACATCATCTAGAAGGTCATCAATGAGCTCTAAGCCATTTAAAAAAATAGCACATTAATTCGAACTTTTTTATTTGAACTGCCTCTTAGTTGGGTGCGTGAACGTCTTCTAAGCAGAATGGGAACACAAATAAATAATAAGTCCACTATTGGACATGGCGTGTATTTTACGCTACTTTAATTCCTCATCCTCAATTTTGTTCAGTTCCCAGGAGGATATTTCAAAGCCTACGATCTCTGATCCTGTCTAGGCCCCGGCGCAGTAGGCGGGAGGTCGCGCGTGCGCCCCGCGCATGCGTCGTGACCGCGCGCGCGCTGGCGTCACGCGCCCTGCGCGATGCTCGCCCGCACTATTTTATCGCATTCATTATTTGGAAAAGGATTCCTAGACCTATAGGGTTGCTACGTAAACTCTAATTTTGTTTTATATACCAATTTTTACAACGAGTTTGTGGATGTTAATATTATCATAGTTTTTTTTATTGGGTACCTATTAATCCAGAATCACACTTTATACTATCCCAGTTTATATGATACCACTAGCTGTCTGCGCCACAATTTACTTACTAGTTAGTTTATTTTTTCATTTTTTATTTTCATTTGTCAGTTGTTGATTCTAAGCCACCCCCTGCACAGAACTAGCCTACAATAAACCTATAATCAACAACTGACAGTATATTATTATTGTGTGATTATTTTAGTGAATAATCAATATTGTATGTAACATAATAATTAATATGTAGTGGAAAAAGGCTTTCAATAGTCAATCAAATAATTCTGGCAGGTGATAGATATTTCGATCAAGAACGAGTCGGTGTTCTAACGCATTGAAAATGATGAAACAGTTGGCTATGAATAACGAATCTAGTGATTTATGAATTATATTGTCAAGAGATTTTTTGACAAAGTAATAGGTTTGCTCAAAAATAAAAATAAAAATAACCGAACGAATTGTTGCTGCCACAGCGATATCCTAAAACTATATTTTTTACTTTAACAAGATTCCATCCCATTCTCATCGTGCGCGGATTTTCATCTCGTACTCATGGTTGGATTGGTAAGAATATTTTCCAGTTTTTCCTATATACGAAAGGTCTAGTAATCAACTATAAATTAAATAACAATCGTTTAAATAGGAACTTAATTCAGATTGATGTAACTAAAATGCAGAAATATAACGTTTTCTAAATAATTTATTTGTTTGAAATATCCCATTTTATAATATATCTAAAAAAATCTTTTAGAAGGACTGATTATTATAATAACAAGACTTATCTTTAAGTATTTATCTTTAAATTGTAAACATGTTGCTAAAACATCACAATGTTATAATATCTTACCTTTATACTGTAAGTGGTTGGCAACCCTATAATAAAGCCTGCATTCTTGCTAAGCCTGTCAGCCTGTGGGAACGCTTCTAAGCAACCTTTGTGCTTGAATCTATTCACGGACGGATTAGTCGACAAGTATGAGTAAGCCCATTATAATTAGGTTGTTATATTTTGAAGTAAGTTTAAAATTACTTTATTGATTTATTATTTAGATACTAAGTACTCTGTTATAATAATAGCCCGAGCGGGCGCGAAGCAACTCCGTTTCAGCTTAGGCAAAATTGCTTTCATTTGTCTTGATTTCCGTTTGATCTCCTCTACCGTTCGCATTTATTTAAAAAAAAACAATATTTTAGCCATTTAGAAAAAAAGCGAGGCCTTCAGCCCACAGAGCCACTAGTTTTTATATACAATTATATAAACAAGTGCTATTGCTAGCCAAGGCATTGCTAATTCTGTTCCTACATAATTATTCTAATTAGTAAAACTTTTTTTTTAGCTAAAATCTTAATTAAAACAACAGTCCTGTATTTAAAATATTTGAATACAAACAGATACAATCGAACCCTTAAAATATTTATACGTAAGCATTACTTCTCATTAACAGGTGTGTTTTTAGTCACGGTTTCAAATTATGCACATTTCGAATGACGAAATGCATTTCGGAGTAAAAATTATAATGAGTGAGTCATGAGTAATTTGTACTTTGTCCGGAAACATTAAATATGTACGTTTAACTGTGGCCTAGTTATACAATTTATGTAGTTAAAAAACGCGAGATGTTTCAAACATAAACTGAACGCTTCTTCAAAATCGTATGAACATTTCGATATTAAATTACATAATAGTATTTCTCAAAAAGACTTGATGAACAAAGCGCTCGAGATTTTAACCATTTCACATAAATATAACTAGGTATAAAAGCATTATAAATAAACAAGCAATCGTAATATTTGTGTAAGTATACCGACTGCTATTTAAACATCATAATGCAGGTTAAACAAACACATAACGTGCTGTCTGTGCGTGTAGGGCAGGCTTTATTGATTGTCTGGTCAGTAAAGGTGTAGCTGGACTGTTAGTTGGACGTGTTGTATGATAATTTTTTTTCACCAAAGAAGCTATTATTTAACAGTTTAAGTTTGCATATAATCATACGAATTTTTAAGTAGGTTTTTGTAATTCTTTCATATACTTTCGTATGTATACTTTGGCTCAACCGTCCGCTAAGAAAATGGGTGTCCTAGCTAAGAACAGTGAGCACTTCCCACTAAAGCAACTGCTTAATTAACCTTCATCAAAGCCCGTTCAACCTGTATGGTGTACTTTGACCAACTCTGGAATGGATTCACCTATCATATTCAAGCTCTTGAATCCATTAACTTACGGGCGAGTCCAAACTGCATTCATAAAAAGTAGACGTAAAAGATCGCTAGCTCACCAGTGTTCTTTCGTTTACGTTTTGTAGGATGCATGGAGGGAAACTACTCAAACGCTTTCTGGCGACTACATAACATAAATATACCTAAGTTAAGATCATTCCTGTATGAGTCATAAAAGAATGTTTGAAAATAAAAAAAATGCGTCGCCGAGTTTCATGCTAGGTTCTACTCGAGATTGCTGTAATTTTGAGAACCTGGCGGTAGAGTCATTAACTTTTATGATTCCCTCTTTAAGAACCATATGAATATATGAAATTGAATTTTGGAGAATCTGTGCAAGAATTACTAGACAACAAAAACAAAACGTAACAAAATATAGACCTTAACTAGTTTTAGTTATAAATAATCTGTGTAACGAATTACATAAATAAATAATTAGAAATTTAAGGGATATTTACCTCGCAACAAATACAGATTTTGTAATGTTTTGTGTAATGTATATCATTAGTTCATAGTATGAATGTAATACAAAAGAAAAACAGATAAAGAAAAATATTTTCAAATATTACTGTGTTTTTGTAGCCCCTGTGAACGCAGCCTTGTATCTGATTTACCGTTTACAAAAACGAACAAGTGCGGTGGGCAAGCGCTTGTATTACTAAAATCGCTGTAGCTTTCTACAATCATAATGACGGGTACCTTTTGTGCGCAGGGCGCAGCAAGATGGCTATTCGATCACAAACCTCATTTATACGGAAATAATAATAAAATTTAATTTTAGTGTTTAGGATTTAATAAATCTTCATTAATCTCTAGCCTATTACTAATAGCCCACTGATGACAATAGGTCTCTCCATTTGAGCACAATCCTCCGCCCCCCATCAGAGGGAGTCATCCAGAATTAGCAGCACAGTTACCATTTTTATACGAAATGTATTAGCTTTTCACAAACTACCTACCCAAAGGTTGTATTGATCACTGCATTGCGTTACGCGATCCGCAGCCTTCACTCATAATTACTTTTACCCAGTTACAGTAGGAATGTTTCCTCTAATTAGGTATTTGGAGGGCCTATAAATAGGTCTATGGTATAGACTCATTGCTGCCACCATCTTTTTCGCGACATTGAATATTATTAGTCGTGGATATGGTAGATGATGCGACGCACACAATCTTAATATAATACTATATAGATAGATAGAAACATAAAATTATTGTGCGCATTTAGGTTAAGCAAAACGAATAAATCTTTTATGGCAAATGGGGTTAGATTTTACAATAAAATTCCTAAAATTGTAACTGAATTACCACTGGGAAAGTTTAAATCAGTAATAAAACGGGCAAGAATTAAGAAAGCCCATTATAAAACTTTTGACTACATTAATGACAACGATGCATGGAGGCAAGCTGCACAGGCGCTTTCTAGTGACTTCATTATATAGATATACATAGGTTAATATACGTGTGTACCAGTGATAAGAAATGATTAAAAAAAAATGAAAAAAAATGCACCGCCTCGTTTATTCCCAGGTTCTTCTCGAGATGGCTGTAATTTTGCGAATCTGGCAGTAGAGTCATTAAATTTCGTGAGTGCCTCTTTGGGGCCCATGTGAATAAACGATTTTGATTTTGACGAGTCAAGCCTAACGGTACTAGACCTGGTACCCGGATGTTTGCGATTATTGCAATTCCTATCGTGTGCTTAATTTTCCTGTGAAAGTAAGATCGTAATGATATTCATGACTGAAGGCTGTTGTTAGGGTGTTCTGTTATGCTCCTATTAAAGCTATGCTTCTATTAAAGCTAGGTGGCAGTAGACCTCTAATCGAGCCAATCGAAACCTACCTCGGCCTTAAAGTTCGATGTATTCGTCTTCATGATACTTTAAGCATCATAACACTCTTCATATCTCATTGAATGCATTCAAATGTATGCATACATTTGAATCCAGTTCAATAGACTTGTATACCAGTAACTTATCCCTAACTTGGTTTACCATCCCGTTTCCCTAAGTCACAAGCGTCTGAGTCACCAGGATCTCTATTGTTCATCGGATGCATATTTCACCACCAGTAATATAATATTTTCATAGTAAGGAAGTCAGTGGATGGTTTAGGTGCTTATATATAAAATGGTACGTGCGTCTCTACTTTACGGTTATCTCCGAACCTTTCCGCCAGAAACGATGTGAGTGTACGGAAACATCGGTTTTGCAAGTCCCTAATTTTGCATATTTGTTTTCGGAATAATCTAAAAAATGTTGTACAGTTTCGTTATTTAATTGAGTTTAATAAAAATCAATCAACACAACAAAACTTATTTAGTATATCAGAAGTAACGTATCTTTGCGAAAATTATTTGTTTGTGAATTATTGGTTCATGCGCAGGTATTTGACGACCCAGTCGGTGGACTGGACAGGTCTCCGCCCTCTGCGCCGTGGATTTTGCGTTCGATTCCCGGCAAGAGCACAAATTCCTTCCCAAGGGATATGGGTGCTTCTGGTTCTGGGTGTATTTGTGTGTGTGATGTAAATGATACAATATAATGATGACCCATGATACAAGTATTTGAACTTAGTGTGGGGCTGCGAGTGTGAATGCATTTGTTTATAAATTATTAGGGATGGTTTTTTTACACAGAAGAGGGAGAATGTTACTTACAGTTTTTTTAGACAGATGTCTCAAAAACTAAACACAGTACAGTACTTCCCTTTAACATATTATTTTATGAGCAGGATCGATAATTAATGCAGGGAAATGTTTTTTTTAATGCAGGGAAATGCGTTTGAATATATTTTACTTGAATTTGGAATAAATATTGGATGTAGCATGAATTGCCATCTTTATTTTCAAAGTTGCCGCGCTTTTGTATCTAGTACAAATAGGTAGGGCGACACTTATACAAACGAAATAAGTAAAAAACATGGTAACCTAAAATGTCACGTTCCCGAGACATTTGGAGGGAAAAAAATTGCCGTATGAGAACAATTACAACAATTTAAAATGCAATAATGACGGGTGTATTACAGCATTTCTTTGATACTATTTAGTAACTTTATTAATAAAAGTAGAGCGTGTATGTCATCCATCAAATTTTTGCTGCTCACGAATAAAAAAAAGCGATGGCAATTTTTACCTCCAAATATTTCCATAGATAAGATCCACAATTATTAATTTTCATTTGGAAGCTTTCTTCGGGATGAGGTCAGAGTGCTCGTCGATTCTACCTCGCAGTGCTTGTCATGTGCTAATTCTAATTTCCGATTTAATTATATTAAAAGTTTAATATCAGCTATTTTTCTTGCCGACTGTACCTACTGTACGATTTTTCCTTAGTGGGGCTCTGCGGATAGGTAACGAGGAGCCTCCACTCAAAGGATAACGCAGCGTTACACCACATAAGATAGAAAATTATTCTTCTTCATCTTCTGTAGCTGCCCGGACTGAATAATATTGTCCGCAAGGTTTTCTTAATTTTATATTATCATGGAAAGATGTCCTAGAAAATGTGATAAACACGCTCGGTCAGAATATGTGACTGACATAGCCGAAACATTTTTGATGTTGATTATTTTTTAACGCTTTCAAACTCACAGCCCCACACTAAGTTCGGTAACTTGAGTCGTGGGTGCCGGAAATATAAACATCGTACACACAATCACAACCAGAACCAAAACACAATTTTTTTTTGGGTAGAATACTTGTGTTTCCGCCGGGAATCGAACCCAATATCTCTACTTAAAAGATGAACGCGCACCCAATTAAGCCAACGAGCAGTTCAAATTAGTATTGCGAAATTTTTATCTACTTGAGGGTGATGGTGTATCACAAATCATCATTTATCAATTTAATTTAATTAAAAGAAATATTATGATACTAGCTGCGCCCCGCGGTTTTACCCGCGTAAGTCCCAGACCCGCGGGAATTCCGGGATAAAATTTTCTTTCATAAAAACCTTCTCCTGACAATAACTAACTCGATGAACAAGGGAAATAGAGATTCATTTTTATTTATAAAAGAAGCCGATTTTGATGATAATTTTTTTATATGAAAGCTGGCGCGGTGAAGTCGGATTTTTTAAGCTTTGCTTGCGTTTAATTATTAGCTTTTTATCCCGATTTGCGCCGACGAAAGCTACAAATATAGTGAAAAACCATTAGTAAGTATACGTCAACATCCGTTAGCATCAAAATCAATATACGTTAAGAAGATATCCAATACATAAAAATCAATAATAAAAAGCCTATCTTACATTAAATGCATCTAATTTTGTGATATAATCATCACTTAGCAAAGTTAGATCCGAATATTTACACATAAGCTGCGCGCCTTTCAGATAAAATAATTAAGTGATCATATTTAAATGCTTTTCTGAAATAATATTTCATGCTTACTTATATAATAATTTTGCTAAGTATTGTTATTTTTAATTATTTTCAACAGCTAGTGACTTTGGGACTGAATTAAACATGCAAATAAAGCATACATAAAAGTAACATGCAGTTTATATTTCTTCTTCAAAGTCAATCTTGACTAACTGGTTAAAATATTCACTAACATAAATCAAATTAACGTTCGATTTTCTTATCTTAAATATCTTGTAGTAGGTACTTATTTTTTCAACTTTCCATCTAAATAATTAAAAATAAACTTAATAAAACTACGAAGTTCAGTTCACACGGCTGCTAATGGTCTACGGCGTAGCTGCGTAGTGCGTAGGTCTACGCCCGGTTGTTGAACCCTGCCGAACGTCGCCGAATTCGTAGCACCCTGTGAACTTAGTGCGCCCACCTTCCCAGGTCAAAGAGTAACGTCCTAGGCTCGTAGCTGACTCTAGGTAATAGAAAATCTGAAGTTTCGACGCAATTTGAAGGTAAGTACTTAACTACTTAGCAATCATCTTTTTAACGATTCAGCTTTTTTATAAGCTATTAAGAATTTAATCATGCAAATTGAAATTTTATATTTTAAGAAAGAACAATATAAAATAAAATGTTGCATGTTTTTATATTTTGATGACTCGCAGCAACCGCAGCCCGCTACTCCGGATGGTTTCCCATCAAGAGCACAATATTCTTTACCAGGGAACATCTTTGCTTTTGGTTGTAGGTATACCTATGCTATGTGTATGATGGAAGTGTTTTTGGTAAATCTTTGAAATAAGTTGTATTATATTTATATTTTGCGAATTTACATTTTCGAGGTTATCATTGAATACATTTTCTTTTTAAACAGGTCTCTGAGTTATGTTATAACAATTTAATAAGTATGCCATATAACAATTTAATTTAAATATTTTTTATCATAGAAGTGTGTACCACTTCAGACACATGTACATTTAGTTGAAAAGAATATAAGAACACGATAAGGAATTTTTTTTTCAAATAATACGCCAAAATGTTTTTTTTTGGTTTATAAAACTACTGCCTCAAACTTCGAATAACCTTAAACTAAAGGGCGCAAAAGCCTTGACCCAAGATCTTTGCGTGAAACAGTTATTCCTAAGTTTGTTTTATTTTTCCTAGTTTTGCTTGCTCGTACACCTATAAATAGCTATAAGTCAACATGAAACTATATGTCAGTATACCAATTTCATAGTTATACAAAGTTTGTTACACAGAGGAAATAACCACGCCGCCGTTTAGTTTGTTACACAAAAGAAGCGACACACACTGGATAGCATTATTTTGTGTTTCTTTTCTTTTAATTTTGGCTTCGCAATCTTGTGCATTTAGCCACTGGCAAGTTTTGAATTATTTCAGTTGTTTTATGTACACATTTCATAATAAAAGTCCTAGTCAAAATAAAGTAAGAGTCAAGGTCTAGTTATAGTTATAGTATTGTAATACAGTTTTTTTAAACCTACAGCAGGCTTTAGTTAAACTGACTTTATTTGTTTACAAGCAGATAAGAATACCAATGTGAGAAAAAGATAAAGACATTTTACTTTTAAACTTTACTAAAACTTCTATTTTTGAGCGAAATTTTGCAGTTTTAGAGCGAAAGCGAAAATGACGCTTTGTTTGATTTGCCTACAGTTATGCACGTTTAGTGAGAATTAGGGGTTAAAAAATCCACCATTATTACACATTATCACTCGAAGAATAACAAATTTCGGAAAATAATATAAAACCAACAACGCCATTTTTCACTTTCACGGCAAAACTCCTCTAACCACCGTTCAGTTTAATAAACAAAAAAAGCGACACATACTGTGTAGCGTTCTTTTGTTTCTGCCTACGACCATTTTCAAAACAAGTCAGTTTCCAACCGGTCACTAATCATCGCAAACTTGAAATAGCCGAACGGAACACACGAAAACGATTGTGAGTGTACCATAATCGTACATTTTTATCGAGCGGGCCTCGGGCGTGATAGATTATCTTTAGCTTCCTTTTTCCTTTTAGAGAGCGTCGACCGGCTATGAGTGGGGGGTGTGCACCCCCTGAACCGACGTCATTGCCCTGTCAACTGAACAATACTAAGCAGACGACGTTACGGGCAGCACCGATGCGGAATAGGTGCTAACCTGATAGGATCGATGAACTGTGCAGGCATTGTTATGATAGAGTTTTTAGATCTGGAGATTTAATTGTCGAATTGATATGTTTAAACTTGTTTTTTTTTAGTTTGGCTCTGCATTCTATGTGCATTTAGCCAGTGTCAAGTAGTTAATATTTTTCAAGTTAGTTAAATTATTTCATAAAATCAGTCCCAGGCACAAAGTCAATTACTAACACACAGACAAAATTGCCGATTTATATGATCGTTTCTCTTCTAATTCAATTACGTGGTATTACTCGTTATTACTGTATGTGTCTATGTTCTTAAAAAATAGAAAAATAATATTCAAGAATAGATAGAATATAGCTCTAATCTATCTTCTAAGAAAACGTTTTTCACCACTGAATTATCTTTTGTGACAGAAGGCTGGAATATCCCTTGGAAAATTCATTTTCTACCATCTGATTAAGACAGACGAAGCTGCAGGGCACAGCCAAAAGCAAATTATACTATAAAAATCTAGCATAATATTACTACAGACCGTTAAAGCGTATTAAGAAACTTTATACGCTACAACAATATAACGTTCCAGAATAGCAAGATTTTTCTCCATAAACCAAAGAAAACCTCTATTACCAACGAACAGATCAAACAAATAAAATCGTAGGTATAACTACCGTACAAATAGGTGCAGAAGCTCAACTGGAGCACTATAAAACTCTATTTAGAATACTATTTGCATTTTATTATGCCATAAAAATCTGAACACATTCCATCTATTTTATCGATTTGCACCTTGTACAGCGGTCTTTTAATTTTTTACATTACACCAAATTGCCGTTAAACCGTTCTTATAAACTTTAACGTGCATAAATTAAGATCTGATAAGCAATTAATTAAGCTTAATGTTAATTGAATAACAAACGCCCGCGCGCAATGATGCGACACAAACTATGGGAACAGCGATTAGAGCTACAATCATTTAATTATATTTTCTACCGGTTTCAAAACGGAAGAGATAATAAAGTAGTGAATATTGCTTGATTAGTTTACGCACCTATAATTGGCATTTTATGACCCCTTAACTACGTCTGTTTATCATTTGTCTATCAGTCTTAACCTTGAAAATATCTCTATTTTTTTAAACTGTAATAGGTAGCCAAATGAAGTTTTGATAGAATCTGACTAGACTATCAGGGCGAATGACTAAACAAATAATAGGGAAAAATAATTTAAATTAAATTAAATTAAAATCATTTATTTCAGGTTAAGACCCATACTTTTTACATTGTCTAGTGTACACATTAATAAAAATAATAAAAATTCAAATGGTAAATTATAAGTTCTAATTAAATAATAAATATAATGTCAGATAAAAAACAAAAAAAAGGTAATAATTAAATACTAAAACAATTAAACAATAGTTGTCAGATTTTAATGTCCCAAAAAATGTTAGTCTCTTTACGTGTGTTATTTTTAATTATTATATTTTACTTTTGTAAAAATTCTGTCCAAATTTACAACTTGGTATATTATAAAATAAAACCAAGTAGGTAAGTATAAGTTACGCTTGCGTCGTTGTGTAACATACACTTAGACTACTTTAATATCACTATGGTCTTGCATTTGCTGGTATATATGTGGGTTTTTATATTTTGTCGGGAACTCAATGATTTAAAATAAAACAGTAGATTTTATTTTTTGCCATTTTAGGCAGAAAAAAGTAGTACATTTAGAAATTATTCGAGGCTGGAATTGAACCCACGGTCAAAGACTATAGCCGCGGGCACAAGCAATATAGATATTTTGCCTTTCAACAAAACCTTTTTTCCTTTTAACAAAACGATAATTTTGTGTTTCAACATTTTCACTCTTAATCTATCCATTTTCGCCACGATTATCTATATATTAACGATCATAGCACATCCACGTGCTTACTTAATTGAAATATGGAGAACTTGTGGACATAAATCTATCACCCAGAAACAACAAAGGACTGATTCAAATTAATATGAGAGTCGCGAACAAAAACCGACATTCACCATAAAATATAAAGTCTAGACTGCATGCGTCACCCTTCGGTTCTCACGCAACGTGCTTTCAAGCTCGCCGCCTTTTTGTGCACTCCCCTTATACAGCCTACATAAGAAAATCAGTAGGACAGTTTGCAAAAGCTTTAAATAAATAACATTTTGAGAGTATCGAGAATAAATCCTTCCTACTAATATTATAAATGCCAAAGTTTATGTGTGTGTGAATGTTTGTTACCACGTATCTCCGTAACAAATAAACCGATATTGATGAAATTTATAATGTAGATAGTTTAGGTTCCGGAGTAACACATTTTTTACATAACGCGGGCGAAGCCGCAGGACACGGCTAGTATCATAAAATAATCAACTAAAAACTGCTTTTGCTTAGAACAATTCACATTCTAATAAAAATACATAAATGGGTTCGTAAAGGAAATCATTTTGTGTCAAATCAAAGATTAAAACAATATCATCGTAAAATTTTGATTTTTTTCGAACATTATACACTACGACGATATTTTGAAAACAAAGCTTATATTTCTTTAGCAATGACGCCTTTTTACCTAAGAAGATCAATGATATGTGATGATATGAATTGATTCTTCGATTCTAGGTAAGGGAAAATGTTCTCTTCACCAAGCCATAGTCGTATTAATATTTTTACTAACTGAAACTGCGTGCGTAATGTAAATTTAATATTCAATGCACTTCTTTTCTAACGACTTCATAAATTACAATTGCGAAAACTTAGAAATTATTTCTAAGTTTTCGCAACTTAGAATAAAATTTATAGTTTTGCAAATTACAGCAAGGCTAAGAATGTGAAAGCGTTTATGAAACGTAGTTGTACATTAATTACTTAACATTGTTTAATACTTTATTTAATTAATTAGCAATTAATTACTAAACTGCAATAAAGTTGATTTCAATTTAATGTCAATATTATCGCTTTGTCGCTCAACTGTTATGAATGTTTGTTACCTTATTTATCAAGCAAATTTATTTAAAAAAGATGTTACTTTTGGGTTGATATTCCTAATTTGAAAAGAACACTTACTGCTTCTAAAGTGTAGCGTGTCTAAGGAAAGGTAAATAGAGTGAAATAAATTATCCCTATCTATGAAGTAACGACTTGAAATATGGAAACTGTGAAACTAATGAGCTGCTTTATTCATCGAATGGAATTGGAAAATAGAAAAATAGGAGATTATGCACACTTATGTAACAATATCAAAATTATCAATTTCTTTATTGGTTTATTTTTTGCTGTTCATTTAAACCTTACAAAAAAGTTTCTTCTTATACGAGTATTGTATTGGGCCTAGTTTACTAATACACATATACGTGTATTTTAGTAATATGTTTCGTTAAGTGTTCTCGGGCATTTATGTTAGTGTGTTATTTAGAACATCGATCGGTCTCCTATAGTTTTAGAGTTGACGCATATTTGACGCTCTACAAGGACGGTTTTTGTATCTTCGCGAAGGCCAATACACAGTAGACGCACAGTATACCATAGCCCAAGAGACCGATAGTATATTCATAGAGTATTTTAAGATTGTGTAAAATATTTCACACTTACCCAAACAAATTGTTATAAATATAAGCAAAATGCTGAAAAATCGTTATCGGGGTTTAATGGCAGACGATGATGGACGCAGTTTGAGGACTGCGTCCATCATCGTCTTGTAATTGTGGCAACTATAATATGCTAACTATAATAATAGCTCCCAAATGAGCTCTTGCTGATATCTATAGCAATACCTAGTATATCATAAACCATATTCAAGAGGGAGAAAAAACACTTATTATCAGAAACGAAAACCTATGAGTATAAATGTTCATTTCCAATATTTTATTTGATTCGATATATATGATCTCTTCATATTTTCGAAATGGTAGACAAAACACGACGACGGGTGTCTGAATTTTTTGTATGAACAATTGGTGTCGAAACGGAACAGGTTATCAAACATACTTTGTGCAAAAAATATTTGGTGTCGGATCGGGACGGGTGACAAACATTGATATACCATTAATGGTAAAACTGAGACCTGACTAGTGCCGGTTTTACCTTAGAGGTAACACTATTCCATCGCCAAATATATTGCGATAGAGAAAACCTAATGCGTCGAAAATTAAACATCATACTGAACAGTAGAAACATAAAAATTCAAGCATACAATGGAATCAAATTTCTCAAAATCAATATTCGATTTACATAAACACAAAACAAAACAATGAAGCAACAGCAAAAACAACAAACCTACCTGCATAGAAAATAGAACGCAGAAACGAAAACTGCATATCTCCAAAACGGTAGACAAAACCCGATGCGTCATAACAAATTTCTCGAGCTGTAAGCTTCATGCAAGCCCACGAGACCGAAGGGGGAGAGGGTGGCTATCCCACCCCCTGTTTCCCACGCAACGACCTTTGTGCCTCCACGTTGCACTTTGACAGAGTTTACTAATTCAATAGATGGACGCTCCCGCCGCAAATCTTAACGTTAGGTAATTATACCTTTCATACATAATGAAGATAGAGAGTCAATATTGTTGGAACACGAGCTCTTTGAACAGGGAAATATGCAGTGATTATTTATAAAATGGTTTATATAGCAAGGAAACTTTCATCTATGGTGCAGAGTATTTACTCATTACAAAAATGTACAATGTTTTTATTCTATAGGAAAATGTTTATGTATATTCTACTAATATTATAAATCCGAAAGTTTGTATGTAAGTGTGTAAATGTGTAAGTAGGTATGTTAGTTATCTCTTCACGCTTAATAGCTGAATGGATTTGGATGAAATTTGGAATGTACATAGCTTATACCTAGGATTAACACATAGGCAATTTTTTAACTTGATAATAGCGGGCAAAGCCGCAGGGCGCGGCTAGTATTAATATAAAGATTTGTAGAAGTCCTGTCTTTTAACTTCTACTTTAGTTATAGTAAATGTTGTAAACAGCAGGGTCTTTCCAACATGATCTTCGCTTTAAAATGATCTTCAAATAGGAAGCCGAATTGGATGGATAAGCTAGTATTGTCGACGGCTCAGTTGGAGCAGTGGGAAAGTCTCTGCCCTCTGTGCCTTAAGTCTTGGGTTCGTTTCCTGACAGGAGCACAATTTTCTTTTCCAAGGGACATTATTGCTTCTGGGTCTGGGTGTGATCGTGTGTAATATAAATGTTTCCGGCACCTACATATACAGTCTTTGAACTTAATGTGATTTTGTTTGCTAATAAAGCCCAATAATTAATCAAGCAGTAATTCTAGGCCTAGAGTATTTACCAACTTCGACCACTTTATCACCTGCCTTGTACCTAGTGGTCAAACAATAGGATTTATAGTCAATTAACGTAATTTAAGAAAGTTATAGAAGTGAGTAGAAGACAGTCAGTAGGTAGACGCGTATGAGAGAAAAAAAAATTACATGGTTTTTCTATACAATCTAATATTATCGTTAATGCCTTTTAATATCGTTTTATTTGTTATTTCTTACACGTCTATCATTAGTACTCACGTATAACGAAGTGCTAGTTTTAAACTAACTAAAATCGATATGTATGGAATCCATCCATTTCTTCTTACACACTACACAATGATTGCATAATTCTTATATTGATTACAAATGACTTATAATAAACAAACATTTGATGTTTATTTTATTTACTATTTTTGTCTGCGCAATTCATCCCACCTTCACCAGGACATACATAACGTCGGCATCTCTGGTTCTACCATTTCAGGTTATGATCTAAAATCGCCGTGGCTGTTGCTCTCTTCGTAGTTTTCTTCTAGTACTATGAACCGCGCATAAGTTGAGTTCATATAAACACACTTTATAATAAAATCTAATTTGCGTGGAGGACTTCCAACGTACTCTCTGTAAAATTTAATAGTATAGTACTCTGTTCTCCATTATCGCCAATTAATTATGAACCTTACGAACTTCCCTATTAACACAACATCCTGGGTACTCCGCTTGTGTTTACGGACACAAATTAGCTAAACAGCTACCTAAGTACCTAGCTAAACGGGTATAGATTTATAGTCCACCCACTTTCGGCTTTGTGGCTAGATCTAAAAGACAGGAACGAATAATAGGTAGATCACGCAAGAATATAATTTATTTCGTAAAGCTTATATCTGTTCAAATTAATATATCGTACATAGTACAACATGCAAACTTTTTGATAAGCAATTACATTTGAACCTGGGCTTGCTAACAACACTTTGTATACTTGAGATTAGACTCAAGGTAACGGTTCATTTAAAGTACCTATATATAGATAAAATAGTGCTATTTTCAAACTTTTTTACTCATACTACTCACTGACCGATTGCATACCGTTTTAATTTAGTAATTAATATTGACATCCCTTTTGTGCCTGGAGACATCATTTATAAGGAGAACGATACATTAAAAAAATATAAATGTAAACGCTATAAAACTATAAACGCTTTCACACTCACAGCCCCACACTAAGATGACTTGTGTCGTTTGATGACGGGTGCCGGAAACATTCACATCACACACACGATCACAAGCAGAACCAGAAGCACAAATTTTCCTTTGGGAAGTTTTTGCCAGGAATCGAACCCGATATGCTGGCACCTAATTAAACCAATGAGCAGTTCCATCTTCCTATATATAAAAATCTCATGTCACGGTGTTTGTGGTAGAACTCCTCCGAAACAGCTCGACCGATTTTAATGTTTTTTTTGTTGTATATTTGGTAGGTATGAGAATAGGTCGTCAAGTATTTTCAAAATCAAAATCAAAATCGTTTATTCACATGGGCCCCAAAGAGGCACTCATGAAAGTTAATGAATCTATTGCCAGATTCGCAAAATTACAGCCATCTCGAGAACACCTGGCAAGAAACTCGGCAGCGCATTTTTTTTTTAGTCATTTATTTAAAAAACCATTCTTAATACATAATTTTCTTAACCTAGGTGTTATTATGGTTGTCGCTAGAAAGAGCCTGTGCAGTTTGCCTCCTTGCATCCTTGTCATTAATATAGTCTGTGGTTTTATAGTAGTTAAGCTTTCTTAATTAATGCCCGTTTTATTATAGATTTTTTTTCTCACCCTCCTACCGCCACCCGATTTTTTAATCGTGATTTTAGTGTTTTTATGAAAGATATCCAAAAAGTTTTTAGTATAGTATTAAAGTACTAGGCGACCGTAAACCTGAAAGAGTAAAGAGAAAGGTAAAACACTTTCTAAACGAGGCATTGCAACGCATTCCGGGTACAGCTAGACATATAAAAATACAGATAAAATCACATTCAGATACTGTTTAAACAAATCCTTCAACAATAACTGCGTATCACATTCTCACTAACATCTTGATAACCATATCCCAGTGTTTACGGGAACAAATTACCACGTACGTGCTCGGCACAGAAGTTACTGTTGCCTAAGCTGCGTCAGTCTCCGAGGATAATACCTGTGCGCTGTGCAACAAACTTATTAGGGGTGAACTGTGCGATCTTACCTGCTGTGAGTAATACAAACATGTTAGAGATGACTGTTACAATATGAATGCAAGATGTGACATACATTAGTGAATTAAAATCCGAACGGCTCGAGCTTGGAAAATAGTATACAAGGCATAAGTAACGCTAATATTACAAGTCTGCAAGTTTGATAGTGTGTGTGAGAGACAAAATATGTATAAAACGAGGAAACTCAAGAATTGTTTGGACTAATTAGGATGAATTCGGTATGTCGATAGTCTAGACACTGGAATAACACATCCATTTTGTCCAGACTTTTTTTTTTTTATTTGTTACAGGCTAGTGTTTGACCACTATCTCACCTGATGGTAAGTGACGATGTGATCGAAGCTGGTAAACACACTAGACCTGGAATACGCAGGCTCTCAAGGATAACTGCCGGAACACCGTATTTGGCTTGGCGGCAGACTTTCAAGTATCTTTTCGCCATGACGAAAACAATATGCTTTTTGAAGAATAAATTCAGTAGTTTTAATTGGTTGTTTCGCAACTGACGATGCAGTTGACACTGACATATGTCAAATCGACATTAAGTCGCAAGACCTACCTCGCTATCTTCCCCCGCTGATAAATTAGGTTATGAAGAGAAATGAGCTTCTTAAACTATCAGATTTATAATCTTTGATTTTATCCCTATGAACAAGCTTAATAAAGTCGGGTACAGCCAGTCGTAATATAAAATAGCGTATAGTTAGTATATTACACATATTAATGTTTAATGATTTACATAACTTATATGTAATATGCTCTACAATGGGATATGAACCAGTAATCCAAATTGTACCTAACAATTTGGGATTCGTCTAATTTTCAAAAAAAAATGCGTGCATTTTTAGAGGAAACGATCTATACGACCATATACGACGTTCTTTTAGATATACGTCATTTTAGACAAGTCACCTCTTCTTACGATGTGATACTACACATCATTATCAAAACAAACTTATTAGTGGTGAACTCTCCTTCTAATTACAAACAACAGTGTCGAATATTGAGATTAATTAATTTGCTATTTGCTACACAGTCGTTATTTAAAGCTCGTATCTAGTGGGAGCGACTGCAGGTGGGGTTGTTGACACTTACAAACAATAATGTTAAGACACGCCTCTCATGTTTTAATTGAACATTGTATGTTTATTATCTAAGGAAAACATAAGAATGGGAAACTCAATTCTCAACAGTTTTTAGTATTATGTCTAATTTACGAACTGTAAGACTTATGAACGATAATGAATGTTGAACAATATGCATAAAATAATTAGTAACTACACAAATAACTGTGCCTAATTAGAGCATCAAGATAATAGAAACTGCTAACATTTTGTGAGTGCTACTTCTGTTACCACTGAGAGCCTATTTCTAGAGGCAACAATTGAAAAATGTATAATGTGTTGGATTTATATTTTTCCAACAAAAGTTTATCCCACTCATACAAAAATTACTTAGTTGAACTAGACTCTTATCACTAAAAATATATGCATATATCTTTATCAGCTTTATGCATAAGAGGAACTCTGTTAGCAGTATTTACATACTAAGGTTATTGAATGTTTGACTATATAGGTCGGCATAGTTAATATCTTCTATAAAAAATACCGAGTTAGGCGAATTAAGTAAGTCACAAATTGTAACTGTGACTGATTTTTCAGAATTATTTGTATCTTTTTTTGCAATTGATCCAAACACCAGCAAAACGTAAACATCGAAAAAGTTTGATTATACATTTTGTAATACCATACCCCAGAGAAATCTACTTTACTAAAGAAAATTGCCAGCGTTTTACTAGTTACTAATAAACATCGTTAATATCGAACCTAAAGCAAAACATTTTAATTATCAACCACATCGCTAGGTGGGCATGAAAGGGCGAATCGGGTGGGTGCACTATCGATCTCCTTTGAATTAGTGTGCGGATCGGCCGTCGTCTTTGTGCGGCCGTCCTAGGGCCAAACAGACCAAAACAAGCCTGGAGGTGCGGGGGAGCCCCCACTACCACCCAGTGGAAGTAATTTAGACGAGACCGTTCCGAGTCCGACACAGATCAAATCATACCTACTTATTTCACATACGAAAGCTTCTGAGGGTATGATTGTTTGGATCTTTAACGGCTGAATTTATTAAAATATTTTGTGTGTTACCTACTTACAACAATTCAATAATCTAGCAGATCTTACGAGTTTGTAGTGTAGTTTTGTAATCGAGTAAGAAAGATTCTTTAGTCGAACGAATTCAAGTAAATTATACACAAGTATTTGCTTTTCTCTTCTCCTCTACCTACTAATACTTCTGAGAATCATCATACTAATATTATAATATCGAAAGTTTGTGAGTGTGTTTGTATGTTTGTAACTCCTTCACGTTCCAATGGCTGCACAAATTTTGATGTTAAAAAAGGTACTACCATATATTAATACACACCCCGGGGTGTCAGCTACATTTATTAATACATAGGCTACTTTTTTTTACTAAAATCCCGAGGGTCCAGGACGTAGGCGGGTAAAACCGCGGGGTGCAGCTAGTAATATTTATAAATCAATTAATATGGTGGAAAAAATCAGCTCCAGACCTGAAAGATTTCGCAATTTGATATTTTAACCTCGTCTCTAATTTGGGATCGGTGCAACATGTTTTAATATAATCATATTCTATAAGATTTGGCTTGGGTTTTATGTCCAGCTTGCCTTTATTTGACTATCCCTGGGAGTAATGTAGTGCAACACTGGAGCCTCGTTGGTTGAACGGTAGGCATTACGTGCAGTTGATGCCGACTTAGGCGGCTTGTTATATTAAATACATTAGTTAAAATAAGATTTTTAACTAAATAGTGGCTACAAAAAAAAACAGAACCGAATTTGTAGTGCGCAATATAAATCGCCCTTCAGTCGTTACCTCATTCCGGAACGTTCGTTTCGTGGTACGAGGACACTTCGAATTAAAATTGCTTGCTGATGATAAAATGAAGTGCCTTGAACATTTTGGGCATGGCAGAGGTTCAGTAACCTACCTATCATGACAACGCAAGTTAGGATAGATTTTTCTCAACATTAGATGTACCTAAGTACAAAGTGAAAATTTTACTTGTGCTAGCTATACAATACATATTCAGCTACGTTGCGAGTGCAACTCTCATCAAATAATTACGCATAATATTAATACAATAAATAGTTATTATATAGAAAAACTAGGCTAACGTACTTTTATATTCCTACTAGTATACCCAGTAATTGAAAATAATAGTTTTAAAATCTGTTTATTCGATACGAGGTATATAAATAAAATGATGTAAGTATTGCGTGATTTCGTTTAGCTGTAAGCTGTATATCATGCGGGCAAATCCGCGGGGCATAGCCTATATATCAAAGCCTAATATACGAAGACCAAACAAAAAATAGTTTCTGAAAGTATACATTCTACGTCATAAAACAAAATTGGACAATAGGGGGGTATTAAAGTTCGAAGAATTTATTTGTGTATTTATAAAAATCTATTAAAATGTATTGATTTCATCAATAAGTACTAGTCACAAGATAAGATTAGAAAAGGGGAAATTCATTAAATTTAATTAAAAAAAATTATGCCCGATAGGCAACCATTTGACTACAATCTCACCTGATTGAAAGTGATGATGTGGCCGAAGATGTATCATGCTAAATTATTTAGGCATAATTTTAATAACATTTATTTAACCCTAATTCGATCTAATGGTTTATTATCTTTCATTACCTAGTTTGTATGGTAAAAGCTCTAAATCTTTAGTAGGTACTATTTTTTCAATTACTATACTAATAGGAATATAAAATATTATGCTATTTCTGAGATTATAGCTTCCAAATAGATATATACCATTTAAATGCGATTTTTAATTTATACCTACTAATAATATTGTCCCGAAAGAAGAAATTAAGGCATAATTTTTCACTAGTCGTGCCCCGCGGCGTCGCCCGCGTTAATTAAGTTAAAAAGTAGCATATGTGTTATTCCGGAGCCTAAACTATTGACATTCAAAATTTCATCAAAATCGGTATATTCGTTACGGAGACACGTGGTAACAAACATTCACACACACCCACACACACACAAACTTTCGCATTTATAATATTAGTAGGATTACTTAATTTGTATAGTAAATGCTCTAAATCTTTAGCTGGTACTTGCCTACCATGGTTTGGTAAGCGATTCTCACTTAAGCAACCTTAACTTTAGTTAAAATATCAAACATAAAACAATGTGAAGCAACATAAAATTGTTCTGTGTAGCAGATTCATTTCTAGTAAGAACTTTTAAACGACCTTCGAGAGGGTTACTCAAGTTTCAGTTTCAGTCCAAAGTTACCACCCTACCCATCTGGGAAATTTGCATGATTAGACGAACCACGAGATGCATAAAAGAATATGAGTAAAGAGAGTGAAGTCACTCGAGTATGTAAAATGTGCAAATAACAATATATAGGTAGCTATACATACAAACTTCAAAACGTTGTAAAACTATGTTATGTAAAAAGATTCTGTCAGAGACGCCATAATAAAGAACCACCAATAGCTAGACTGGTAGATAAGTCTCAGAGATATCATCCCATTTTTTAATCCCCTAAAAACAGCACCGACGAAATGAGCTACTGCAAAATGAAACCGCATAATCCCTCTCAGTAAATGCACTATCCACTCAGCATCTACATTCGATACATACTTCAGTAATATGTACTGCTCGTATCTAACCAAAACCAATAGGTATCGACATACACGTTCCGAAATTGGAATCCACAACAAAGGGACGTCAAAGAAACTAGCAAGTGCACGCGTGCAAGGCAGCATAAAGAGAGACCGGCGCAGGCCGAGGAGCCTCGTGCGTCCATTACCCCCTTCCCCAAGGGGGGAAATGGGGGGCTGCCGAAAGTACAGGGTGGCAAGCGTCTCGCTCGCACCCAAAGATGCATCGAATTTCTGGACGAAACCACACTGCTGCGCACATAATGGTAATGAATTTCTCTATTTATTCCTTACCCCAGTACGTATTGAATCTATAGAATTGATTTCACTTCTGTAGGTACTAATTACTAACTTTAACTATAACGGTTATACTTGGACATTGGTTTTAGCTTTGAGTCACTAACAACATAAGGTTTCTTTTAATAACGTTGCAAACATGTTCAGAATTTGTTGCTGATGGGGCTGATACTGAAGCTCTACTGAAGATAGGTGACTAATCACCAGATTATTAATTATAGGTACATTGTGAGTCAACGCCTTTCGTATATACCCCAGAACGCTTACACAAACAAAGTCTTTGTCGTAATATTAAAAAAGGAATTGCTATTGCATATTTTTGGGTTTTGTCCGTCATTTAACTTCACCTTAACTTTCCTAAGCATTTCATCATATTACCTGCTTCCTATAGCCTATAATAACCTTAATTCTACAAAAGCCAAGCTACTCACTTACAGCAACTTTTGCTATAAATCTGCAATGTAAGTATACCACAGCGCTTAATCTCAAAGCATCTAATATTTGAAAATTTATTGAACCGAACCCCAACCAAGGAGTAAACACAATAGCACCTATGATGTATTTTGCTCAAAGCAGGCAGGTACATACCCCAGTCACGACATACCCTGCACCGATAAATCGCATTATGGCCCACGTGCAGGGAATACATTTTTAATCTTGTTTCCTTTATATTATCCGGCTTAGAAAAGCTGCAATGTGCCTCTAAAACGTAGGTATCTGCACGATACTCTCTAAGATATTTACTCGTGAGCCGATTACGAACAAAAGATCACGTGTCGCTAACTTGCCATCCTACAACAAGTAACTAGATTAGCTTTCGCATTATTTTAATGAAAGAGCAATTTATAAATAACGTCTCTGGACTCCAAACCCAAAGGACATTAGAGAGCATACAACATGTAAACATATGTCGAGGTACCGGCGTTGCCAAAAACAAACGGGAAAACAGCTCGGTAACGTTAATAACGCTCACGTTGGCATCCATGGGTCTTTTCATTCGGCGCGAGCCCGTGCAGCCTGTGTCAAAGCACGTAATTAGTATTTAGGAAGGTGGTAAGAAAGGCGAGGTCGTGGGCCAGACGTCGGGTATCGATCCGACCTGCCCCACGCTGCCACCCAAAAGGGAGGCAGCGGGAGCCACGCACATCGAGGCACCAATTGACACACTTAAGGTAATACTTGGCACTTAAAACGTCGCCTCGCTTGATCCTGGTCAGAAAAGCTAGCCTTTGTTACGGCTTCGGGGAAGCTAAGTTTCCAAACTACTTAGGTAGTTTTAACTGTAGAGTTAAGGAGGAAAATTTTAATTACTTACATAGGTGGTTATTCATTTTGATCACAATGAGATTGGTACGTATCGTAATGCAATACTGCTGTAGTTTAGAGACTGCAGTTGTCAGAGTTGCAAAACAGTTGAAAGTTTACAAAGAGTCCGACCCAGTTGGCTCCGAGCCCGCTTGCGAGTCGTTTTCATATAGACCAAAGAATAATTTGCTTAACCTTGTGGTGAGCTGTAAACAAAAACAAGGATGACTTTTTTCTGCATCTTGCGCACGTTCGTGAGTAGCTCATTTTCTTAATTCTTGATAAGGGTAAGGTTCTATATAGTTAAGTTACTATTTCGTTTTTGTTAGAATACAATGACGCCATATTAATTTTATTTAACCAGTATTTCTATTAGTATGACGAAGCTTAAGTAAGTAGGTATTGTCAGAAACAAAAATTGCTGAACATGTACCTACTTAATAACACATTTTCAATATTGCTAAACGTATATCTTTTTATTACAAACTATGGTCTAAAAAGTGCCTCAGTGTTTTAAATATCGCCCTACGCTAGGTAGGTCGATATTTAAAACACGCTAGTATATAGTTAATATTTCGTATCAATATGGTAAAAAACTAGAAATGTTCAGCTACTTTTATCGCTGACTGTACTAATGGAAGAATAATTATTCCAGAAAATGCATGCAGATTTTTCTAACCTGTTCGATCATTAATCCTCGTAGGAATACTGAGACACTGAAAATTTATTCTCCTTAATAACCAGGAAATAAAACGCATCCAATTCTTTTTATCACGCTTACAGTGGCGTTTCTCTCCAAAACTAAATTCTTCGTTCTTTATAAAGGCAATTTCCGGCAAAGGAATTACGGGTGAAAATAAGCAGAGCACGCAGATTGTCCGGAGCGACGTCGCGTCGGCGCTGCACTCGGGGGGTTCTGTGGAGTTAGACATTGGGAGGCCCCCTCTCGGGGTGGTGTAAAATCACCCGCAATCATTTATACCCGAACTGCCTGCAGAATTACTAGCCGTCACTGAATTTGCGACACCCACAGCCTGCGCTTCTTACATTGCTGCTTCTGATATTCCGCTTGCTTTGAGCTTAAATAACAAGGCAGCAACGTTCACTGTGGAAGATTATCTTCCGAACGAAATTATCGATAACACGGCGTGGGAGAGCATCCTAGGCACCTTCGAGTTGAGTCGGTATGTATATACTTATCTAGAATGTTCTAGATGCTCTTGTTGCAACTTTGGAACGGATTGTTCTATTCGCTACCTCAGTTCAACGTAGTGAAGTGACGGTAGATTTAGTCTAAAGTATAGATACCTAAAGGAAGATCAATCATCCAATTGTATTATATAAAGTCAACTGGTACTAATATACAATAGTATTCCTGAGCTACAAAGTAGGTATAATTTCTAGTTCTACTTTATTCAGTGTTAATGAGTACCTACGTATAATCTGCCATATTGTACACAAAGGAATCCTAAATACCTCATAAAATTATTTTCGCCTCCGCGAAGTTCTAATGAAGTCTACCACTTTGCTAGGGCATGACTTGACTATGATTGAACAATGACTCTTACTTGACTTAAATTGTGACTATATAAATATTAATGAAATAATCAATTATAGTCAAAAAATATTTATCACTCGACATTGGCTAAATGCACCAAGATTGCGGAGCCTAAAATAAAATAAAACATTAAATACAATAATTATTGTATAGTATATTTGGGACATGCGACGCCGTACCTATATCAAATCGTATTAGATATCTACCTATATTCTACAAACACGTATCTTTATCGAGTGAATTTGAGAGACGCCACGAGGCCACGTGGCGTAAAGCGACGCAGCTATTTGTGTCAGGAGCCTGCATCCGTGACCCAGTTGCGAACACCCCTTCCCAGACCCCTACTGCCATATATTTTGGTCTAGGTTATGCCAAGTTATATGGCTGACGTTTAGCTGCGCCATTTGTCAGTTTGATTCACGGTTTGATTGGTTTGATGGTGATGAAGATTCGTTACGGTTGTTTCATCACGTAAGTACCGTGTATCGACTTAGACCATAGTAGGTAAGTAGGTAGAGATAATACAATCTAATAAAAGGGAATATACTAATAGTGATAAATAGTTCTGCCTAGCATGGCTAATGCTATATAAATAAAATCAATTTAATATACTTACTTGAGGTTGAAATATAGGTTAAGTTTTTTAATCTTCTTAGCTATAGAATTAGGTATTATTCTTAACATTATTTTCTCATTTAAGTTTTACACTTCTTATGGGACTTTGAAATTCTAATCCGCGACGTATTTGTGTGACAAAATGTGGTGGGGGTACCTAAACACTGCGACGAATGATTTAAATGTTTCCCTGTAATACAAGTTTCACTAGCTATCGTGTGTCTTTACGACACCCTGTTTATTTTTTATACACTTACTTTTAATTTGGAAATTTTAATAAATAAATAAATATAAAAATTCATAGGTAGGGAATGTATATAGCAAAACGAACGCTATTGGCTAGACTGATTCGTGTCGTCAGTGTCCAGCAGGTACTATTTATGGCAGCCATGATTGGATCGTGGAGTTCACAGAAATAACGTTAACATGGCCGCGTTGCTGAACCTGCGAATTCAAATAATTATTTTGATATGAAACATTGTTATTATGAATTAATTTTATTTTTTAAATCATATCCAGGTTCACATACACATACACAATCATACCCAAACCTCTGTACCTACAAGATAATACCTTGGTAAATTAATTGAAACGGAAATTCGGACCGATTATATTAATACACAGAACTTTAAACTTTTATAATTATATATAATAGTATACATATTATAGTAGGTACTTAATTCCTTCTCTTAAAAATATGTTTGCCTGTCCGCGATCGGTTATGCCGGCTCTTAGGGATCCGTAGAGATGTTGTCCCAGTTGTATTTATATTTATATATATATATATATATATATATATATAATATATATATAATATATATATATATAATATAATATATAATATATATATATATATATATATATCTCTCTCTACCGATCTATGATAATGATCCGAAGCCCTATTAAATTGCGTTATTCTTCTTCATTCAAAGGTTGCCAGAAAGAGATCGATCTCAGCGATAAGACAGCCTATTGTTACAATTCCACAAGTATTAACTGTTATTCCTATTTGTGCTCTTTGTTATTTGAAGGTGTTAAATAAAGACTATAAACATAAACGCTTACGTTGCGTTATTCTTCTCCATTCAAAAGTTGCAAGTAAGAGATCGATCTCAGCGATAAGACAGCCTATTGTTACAATTCCACAAGTATTAGTTGTTATTCCTATTTGTGCTCTTTGTTATTTTGCTCTTTGGTTTTTGTTTCGGTGTTAAATAAAGAGTATGTGTATCTATCTATGATGACGTATGACAAAAGACATTCATGATTTTAACTACACGGCTAGGTATACACGTACCTACCTATACAAAGCTTTATTACAACTTAATATTCGATTTTTCTCTCGCGATAAGCGTACTCGCGCGGAAGCCGACGAATTAGCATGAATAATGAATGGTTCGCAGCGCCGGTGTCACGATCGTCTCTAATTACGATATCTAATTAAACGGAATATCACAATAATTGCATTGCTCAGTGCCGCAAATTAGACGCATTCGCTGCCTCTAGTGTTTATAATGGATTTAATGAGAACCAGAACGAATCGACACCGTGCGTGCGAGACCACTCAAATTCATCCATGCTTTCATTTCTACGGGATACCGATCGAGAGATAAAGATGTTCGTTCCGCGATCGAATACACAATTTACATTTTGTATCGTGTATTTTGGCATGTGTTAGGGTTCTTATATTGGCAGTTAATGCAGTCTTCTTGCGGATTTTAAAGTGTTTACCGAAATCCAAAAGTCGAGTAAAGTTACATGTCTGTTTTATCAATTACATTTTGGAGTCTGAATTCCGGTTTCCATGGGTCTATCTTATCAAACTAACGACAACCAGAAGCACTGCCTCTCGCCTCGCGACCTTATAGGAATTAGGTACTTAAAAACTAATGTAAATCGCTATCTAGGTTAATATTTCGCCTGTACGTGCTAAGCGTTTTGCATCTTAGGTATATAATGCGTGCCGTCAAGGAGTTAAACCATGTTAAACTCTTTGTCGGAGTGTGTGTTTTTTACGGTATTAATTTGGGATAAATCAATGAGTAGATCTTTTTGGTAAACGTGTAACATCTTCGACTACATCAAGGTGCGGCAGAAATAAATCGGGATCCTATTTTTTCAATTAAAAAAATCTCGAAATTCATAGGGAGGTACCTAAGTATGGCAAGTATTAGTAATAAGATAGATTTATCGCAAAACACTAGATGTTCTGGCAGCTATTATTTGCAAGCAACTTCAATTCAAGAGTAAATAGGTATCATGTTACATCATCGACCGCATCATCACTTCCCATAAGGTGATACATATAGTGTTCAACACGTCTTTCACAGATAAAATATACTATACATAGGGCGCAAGTTTAAAAACGCTTTCATCAGCGTCAGTGGCGCCGTCAGTTTTGAACGAACAATTAATCTACTGAATTAATACTTCAAGGGGCATGTTGTTTTTGTGAACGGGGGCAAAGAACAAAGATATTAGCCAAATATAAGCAGTCAAAAGTTATTTGTCTGTGTATGGGTAGGTATGTATGTACCTATACCTATATTGTTCTGGGTATGGCACTGCCGATGTTCACCTATAGGCGGGCATGACGATTACCATCAAACAATAAGTCTTGCTAGTCTCCTTTCTTACTTGTATAAAAATAAAAAAATCACCCTACATGGTCGTAGATTATTTTATAAGTACACGACTTCTACTTAACATTGTTTTGTGTATTTTGTCAATGAGAGCTAGTAATTCTAATTGTTTGATTTCTTCTGCTATAATTAGGAGTTAACCAGTAGGTATCGGAATCGATTCCCGGTTGTAACACAAGGAAAAAAGTGTTTTCTCCCCAAGGGAAATGTTTCTGATTCTGGGTCTGATTGAATGTTACCACGACATTCTGTTACCGAACTTAGTATCA
The DNA here is from genome assembly GCA_948107665.1 of Lomographa bimaculata. Lineage (NCBI taxonomy): Eukaryota > Metazoa > Arthropoda > Insecta > Lepidoptera > Geometridae > Lomographa > Lomographa bimaculata. Next base: position 9,487,543 of record OX403592.1, read on the forward strand.
TAAAAGCGTTTGTTATGCATTCTAGGCTTAGCGTGTTAATTTCCAATTCTCTCCCACGTCATCATTGAAATAGTGGTCAAATGCTAGCTTATCAAAAATGAAAAAAAAATGATATTAGTCCGCCGTGGTAATAAATAAGCGTGGGTCATGTTAACTTTACAGATTTTAAATGACAGCAATCCTACTAATCCTACTGATATTATAAATCCGAAAGTTTGTGTGTAAGTATGTTTGTTCCCTCTTCACGCTTTAACGGCTGAACGGATTTGGATGAAATTTGGAATGTACATAGATTATACTTAGGATTAACACATAGGCTACTTTTTAACTTGATATTAGCGGGCGAAGCCGCGGGGCAGTGCTAGTAGGTATATATGTTCAGACCACCATCTATGTAAGAGACACGAATATATATATTTTTTTGGACCATGTGGTCTTACTTACTGGATAGTAGGGGATCTAATCATAGCGCTTGTAACAATGCATAATATATATTGATAAATTTAGAATGGAAAAATTATCGCTTGAGGCGGGGTTTGAACACACACTACTCAAGCCCTGACTCAAGCGACGAAATTATCCTTTCCTTATAACGTCTTACCGATACCTTACGTGTGATGTCATCTACCGAAACAGTTTTTTTTTTTTACTAGAAACTATTAAAACAATTTTTTTTAGAAACTACTACGTCCAACGAAACTAATATTGCAGTTAGCTACACGTTGTGTTATTGTCCACCCAAATCAATTGATTTCGTTTTATATAGCATTAGCCATGCTAGCCAGAACTATATTGATAAATTTAGAAACGAAAAAGCTCAGCGGTTAGGGCAATAGGGCATGACATCCTATGGCCGCGGATTCAATCCCCGCATCAAGCGATATATTTTCCTTTCTAAATTTATCAATATAGTTCTGCCTAGCATGGCTAATGCTATATAAAACAAAATGAATGCTTAATATAGTCTTCTAAGAAATAAAGACTAAATAATTTCTACTAATGTCTTTATTACATTTAGAATTTAAATGTTACTTAATAACAAATATTATATTGTTTGCATTTAAATAAAACAAAACTGTATAAAATAATTATCTTTTAATTACAATTCATGTGTCTAGCACACAGTATGATTTTTTGTACACAATCAATACCTAGAAATAAAAACTTTAGTAAATCTTCTTCACTCACTTCAGTACTTAATGTAGGTATGTGTCTAACACATATAAATAGATCAGTAACAATTATTGCGGTACGGTTAACCTTTGGTACTGTTTAACACGCACAGACCTTTTGTTACTTCATTACTTAAAAACTAACTAGTGAGACCTATACTACAATAACTTAAATATATACAACGACTAATATAATGAGACCGCTAATGCCCGTGCAATTTTGTGAGTACTGTTTCAATATCAATGTTCTGAATATTCGCTGTTTTCAATAATAAATCAGCATCAGGTTTAGTTCGCTTACTACTAGAAGGTTCGTCAGATCCTTGCAACCTCTTACGCTTCTTTGACTCTGGTTTCTGTTTAGCCTCTGTTTCTTTTTCTTTAACTAACTCCGTCACACTGGTGTCGATGATTTTTACAGGACTTTTCGCCTTCAATGGCGTGTCTATACTTGTTAACGTAGAGTCGAATATTTCATAGACTTGAGCCTTTAATGAGTCTTTGAGTGGAGTGTATAATCTTTCCATATTGCTAATAGAGTTAACGGCTAATTCAGTTTCTTTGTAACTATAATCGATTTCTTCCACACAGAGCGTATCTGGATCGAGTACTAAATTAAACGGAGTCGCTTTTAATCTCACCGTTACGTCTTCAAGGCATATCTCCATGGAGTAGTTATCTTTCAGCGGTATCGGTGGTATTTGAGTAGGGCTTTCTTTGGCTTCGTCATGTTTGAACACAAAATAGTTTTCGCTCCCTTCGTAACAGTCGTGTACAGTGAATTCTATCTCGTCGTCATCCGTTTCATCTTGCGCTATTTGCTCATTTGTAATACTGCTGTCTTTTTCAAATTCCTTTTCAATTGACAAATCACCTTTTTTTGTCTCGACTATTTCTACTGATATAGGAAGCACCCTGCCGGAAGCTGATCGAGTGAGTGAAGGGGATTCATCAGTTAAAAGGTTTTCGATACTCTTCGCCGCTTGGGAATCGAATCCCTGTTTCAGTAAATGGTGGTGGAAATTGCTTTCACTCTCAATTGTAATAGCTGTACCTAAATTATCTTGCTCTTCAAATTTATCATTTGCACATACACCTTTACTCGCATCAGAAGAATCAATGAACTCCTTAATCTTGGTGATATCTTCAACTTCGTTGGATGTTGCGTTTGTATATTTTGCTTTAACGTCCTGTGACCCATCATCGGACCATCGAAGAGCTAGTTGCTCATTATCAGAATCGTGTGCAAGGCTAAGAGATTTTTCGCGACTGCTATTCGGTTTGTCATTAGATACCATTTCTGGAGAGTTGTGGCCGGAACTTTCAGAATTAAACATTTTCGTACAATGGAGCTTTCTAGGTGTAGATGATTTTCTGCGTGATTTAGATGGCATTGCGACTACTAATGGTGTCGCATTTACTGATTTATCTTTACTGGAAGTTCTTATTCTATGCAGACTGGGAGATCCCTTAGAATATGGAGATTTGATGATCTTTCTTCTGTTTCTTCCAGCGGGAGTTTCTTTTTTAGGTGTATATCTCGGTTTGATTTTCATGAAAGACTTAGTTTTGTCTTTCACTGCCGAATCTTTTGGAGACTTCTTTTTCCTACCAGTGCTGTTTCTTTTCTTAGCTTCTAATCGGTGGGTTCTATCCCGAGGTGTTTTAGGGTTCACGTTCTCTTTTTTATCAACAATGTCAAAGGAACTGTTAGCGCTTTTATTGTCGCTACAGGAAGACATAACATCAACGTTATCTTCGATCTTATTCGCAACAACGGAGCTTCTATAATACGAAACATTTTTAGTGCACTGACGAACCGGTCTAGGCCTAGATTTTTTTCCTTCTGTCTCTATTTCAATTGGTGATTTTTCAACGCTTGTATCATCTTTAGATGATGTCACTGGACATGTCGTAATGGTCATAAAATCGGGAGCAGGCATGTAGTCTTTATCGTCAGGTTTATAGTACGACCCTCCACTAGAGTAGTCGGTAGGGCGTGATGAGTACGAGGAAGGCGTGACTTGAGCAGGCTTCGGAGTATTTAAGAATCGAGGCGTAGTTATGCTCATTATTTTTATATCCGACAAAGGTTCATCCGGTAAATCAGCGCCCAAAAATCTCGGAGTCTCCATTTGGATATCATACAAAGCCTGTTTATAAGGAGTTTCCAATAAATCTGATAGATTTAGCTTGGCTCCAATCATATTTTGCAATGATAGCCTTTCAGTTTCAGGAGTATCAATGCACTCTTCATCTTTATCATGTGATTTATTTTTAATACTTTCAGTGTCGTTTTTGCTCTCGTGTATTGCATTACTATGATAGTTTGTATTGATTATATTTATCGTCGGTTTAATAGAAGTATTACTCTTTAGAATCATATCTGAAGGAAGTGCATCATCCTCTTCATCCATAACTTTTCTTGATTTAGTTCTCTTAACTCTTGGCGATTTTTTATTACGTGCTTTCTTTTTGCTATCAGTCTTATCATTTTCCGAGGATGAAGTTTTCTTTTTCGATGTTTTTTTTTGTTTTCGTTTTGTTGTAGGGTCATGTGTATTCGAAATCAGAGCCCGTAAATCAGCATCCCAATCTTTCTTTTTTGTTGGATTAATTTTATTCGTAATATCATTGGTTACGTTATTCACATCATTTTCCTTTACGGATGGATTTTCATAAGTAGTGCTTTCTTCGTTTACAACAACTGTAATATCAGATTTGGTAGCAAGATGTTCAGGATTACTTTGGGTACTTACAATATTTGGACTACCACTAAGGACTATCTCAACTGGAGGATCAGAACTTTGACTCGGTACTTGCTCATTAATGTTTTCGTGTAATATTCTTCTCGGTGTAGCGAAATCCAGAACCCTAACATGCGACGTACGTCGAGGTGTGGACGATGATTTCCTTAAGATAGGTAACACTTGAGGAGTATTAGATTCCTTACTAGAAACAACATTATCTTTAGGGACAGATGCATTTTTAATATCTACAGTTTTGACGAGGCCTGTTCTTATAGGCCTTCCGTCACTAAGATCAGGTAGAGCCGCGACGATGGATTTATCAGTTATGTCTGCGTTTGAGGGAACATCGATAATAAGAGGTCCTAAAACCCGTGGAGATGAAGTCATCTTCATTTCTACATTAGTATTTTGCGTCATAATAGGTTCGCAATGAGCGCTGGTTGGAATTTGAGATCCTGAAAATAATTCAAATTATGATTGGATGATCGACTCAATTAATCATATATCAATAAATATTTCATTCAAAATAATTATAATTACCTGATGATGCTGGCACAACGATTAGTGTGGGCATTGCCATGATTTCGTCTTGTGTGAAAGTATGCGTTTTGGCTGTATGTTTGAACGCAGGCATGCCATTTATTGTTATAGTCTGCATTGTGGTCTGCATCAACGGCGTAGACGTCGCGTTTTGTAGAACAGTGGGCATATTTCCATTATTTACTTCCCCGTATTGTTCGTCCACTTTGACATCAGAAATAATATGAATCTTATGTTCAACAGTTTCGTTTTTAGATTTTTTTGATGTTCTTGGTTTTGCGCTCTTCGGCGTTTCTGCTCGGCACGTTTGTATCTCTATGTTATCATTAACGTGGCTCAGTTGTAGTAGTAATTGAGGCGGCCGTTTGATATTGTTATTGTAGACGTCATTTGTTATGGGGGCTCTAAAATAATTAATGATCACACGTCAACATATTATCCACTGAGTTATTTTCATACATACATGTAAAGTAAAGTGCATGATAAAAATATATAGGTGCATAAGACACCCATTTCTTAATATAGACATATTATTAGACACTTGCAAAAGCATGCGTTTGTAAAATATCTCCATGCAGAGATACATGGCGGAATATTTCAGATATCATACGATATCTAGAAATACTCACGGCATAATCAATAAGTAAAAGTAGAAAAATGCTGTATTATACAGCATTTTAAGACTAATTATACATAAACGTAAACGCTTTCACTCTCAGCCCCAAACAAAGTTCGAAGACTTTTAACGTGGGTACCGGAAGCATTTACATCACACACACACACACACTATCATTCCCAGAACCAGAAGCACAGCTGTCCCATAAGAAGGAAAATTGTGCTCCTTCCGAAAATCGAACTCAGGACCCACTGCGCAAAGGACAGAGACATGACCACCTGCGCCAACTGGTCATCCAGAAATTAACTGAGTAATCTCAACATGACTTACCTAACGTTTAAATTTTCGGAAGTGCTCGAATCAGGTACATTGTAGGTGGCACTGGGTCTTTCACCACCTAAAAATTTAAATACAATAATTTTCAATTTGTTTTCTATGATTCAATGTGTTATATTTTAGGTTGTTTATAATCTTATACATGTATGTATCCACGTTCGTATATAGGTTAATTAGTACACTTATTTCGTGAAGCTCATACTAGACCCGTTTGATTGGAGGTTGATGGGTGTTTATTCTAATAATATTAATTATAAATAAATAAATCTTACTTAAAACTCCAGATGCGAAGGATTGGAACGTGCCTGCATTAGATATCCTGTGGCTGGTCGCGCTTTCTGAGCCGGACAACGATTTATTCTTACTCACAACGGATTTCAATACGTCGTCAAACTCTTCCAAGTTTTGATTTGACTTGGTTGGGTCGGCTGCTTTAACCTGAAAGTTTTGAAACAAGTTTATAGTATATATTTTATTTTTTACATACAATTGAGATACTAGACGAGCAAGTCGCTCGCCTGATGGTAAGCGTCACGTACATATAGAAGGGACTCCCAACTGATGAGAACATGTGAACAGAGCTATGCGAGCTCTACTCAATGCATTTTATCCAGAATTAAATCTGTAATTGTGTAATTTAAACACAATCTAAGATATTTTTGTAAGTAGGTAATTTATTACGCTTTAGTTAGCTTCATTTGCAACTAACATCATAATAAAATCTTAGAAAACTATTTTACCTACTGCTAATTGTTGTTTGGAAATTAAACTTTCCATGTAAGTTCATAAAACTCTAATTTGGTATCAGGGAGCTGATCTAATGATGAAGCCAGGAGAGGGATAATCGAACTCTTCAATGGCAATTAGTAAAAAAACCCTCAAGTTTGACGTTTGCTTTTGACATTTGTGCGTGATAAAAGCATACTTTTTTTTTTATGAGCGTCATATATTAATCTTTGATAAAAGATGACACTAACTTTCACAGTCCCATAGTAAATTTGATGACTTTTAATACAGGTGGCATTATTCAAATTATATACAAAATCATACCCAGAACCAAAAACACAAATTCTTCAAGAATATAGATATATTTCTCAACAGGATCTAATCTTGCACTAGCAGCACCAAAGTCCAAAGGTGAACCCAGTCTAACTCCCAGTACTAACAACAGTCAAATATGAATATTACTGATATTTTGTCTCTATTTTTATATATATTATTATTCTGAAAAAATTTAATAGGATTTCTTACAAACAGTCCATAATGATAACACTTACTGTTGAATCCAGATTCAAACTTAAGCTGTCACTGGTCTTGGGACCTGGACTATTTTCACAGCTGGCCAGGTATTCTTCGGGGCTGATATGGCTAGTTATCGACTGTTTTGCACTCCCATCAGCACTTTGTAGGCTGCTCACATTGGAGCTCAGAACTGTACTGTCTTTTTCTAATACTTTCACATGTTTCTTCCGTGTTGTCACGTGATTGCCTGAAGACCAGTAAGAATACCTAATGATTTATTTTGCTCGGCATCTTTGCAAATCGTTCAGCTATTACGGAGTTAAGAGGAAACAAACATACTTGCACAGTTACACACAAACTTTCGCATTTATAATAATGGTAGTAAAGGAGAATATGCGCTCCACACGCTGGAGGTGTGTGGCGCATAGGGCAGAGAGATCGTGGTAGGCAGTGGTCTCCTTCAGCGAAACGGTGACGGCGTAGGAGGCCGTGGAGCCGTGGCTAGAGCGGTCAGTCTCTGATTGGACCCGCTTTTTGCTGGTCCGGCGCAGACGAACGCAGGGAGGAGGAGGCGGTTTACCCACCTCCTCTCTCTTTCTCTGTAGTAGGTTTGCTGGTGGAAAGTCAGTGGGCTCTCCACCAACATGCACATCTCCACACATCTGGTGGGTGACCTTGGTCAGCAAGGTCACCTCTCCATGGGCGCAGTGGAGGGGTGACCTTGCTCACCAGGCTTTATCAGGGGCACATTAAGCTATTGGTCCCTGTTCTTTAATACATTTATACAGGTCTGTTAACAGAGAAACCGATACACAAAAATCAACATGCCTATCAATCTGGCAAATCAACAGAAATGGCAGGTGGTTTACAAGATTGAATCAGCCCTGGAAAGTAAACAATCATGTTTGACAACTTTTATCGATATTGAAGGTGCCTTCGACAAGACAATATTCCTTGGCAAAGAAAACAGACAAAGCAAACAAGGTGTAGACGACAGAGTGAACGGATGGGTCACAACAATGATATCTAACAGTGCAGCAAGCATCAAATGTCGGCAACAATGCGTTGTGTGGCCACTAGAGGCTACCCGCAAGGTATTCTGTCTCCTTTGCTATGAGTTTTAGTGGCAAACAAATTAATCAAATCACTTAAAAGACAGCATAACCACTATAGGATATGCAGAAAATGTAGTTATAATGGTATCTAGACTGTTCGAGGCAACTCTGTGTGAGAAAATACAGAATAAGCTTCTATTGGTTGAAAAATGGTGCGAAAATCACAGATAATCTGTAAATCCAACGAAGATGGAGATCGTTCTTTTCACCCACAAAATCTAGATTACGTACATAAAACTTCCACACTTATTTGTACGAAATTGTCACTCAATAAAGACATATTTAGGCATTTCCGGCTAGTAATCACAGGCTGCACAAAGAGCACAACATCTGCAGCGCTGGCGATTATTCTCCACTGCACCTGGCTCCGGCACTGAGAATAACGTCGACTAACAAATGGAAAGTAACTCATAATTTGCAATACTAAAATTTTAGACAAAGCTATAACAATCACCCCAGAAGCTAGCCAGGGTACAGACAAAATAGCTAGTATACACCTAGACAAAAAGGTGTACAAGCGTTCTATGGATGACAATTTGGTAAAGGGATCATTATTGAAAACTCACAATAGTTTCACCGATGCATGATGGTGCAAAAAATAAGGAAGAGGCAGGATGTGGAATGTTCTCACTGCAGCTGAATTTCGCAGTATTCCAGCCCTTAAAATATGGCAAAGGACAGGTCTTATCAAAAGACACTGTGACTTAAATTATAACTTGTATAAAATTGGTAGTACTACAGACAGACCTCTATGCAGAGGCTGCATGGAGGAAGATGTGACTGTAGAGCATCGCAAATGCAAGGCTACAGAGGAAATTAGAAGAAGAACTCTTTTAGAATGTGATGGAGAATGGGTGTTGCCTCTACAAAGAAACATCATCAAAAGGACAGACTTCAGGCTTAGCCAACCACATCAAAAACTCACGCATCAGCTTCTGCTTGTACACATTCGACACCACTTTCACTTTCACCATCATCATCTAAACACTTTGGAACAGCTTAGTTGCGACCTAGAACCATCCTATGCTACATAAAGGAGCTGGGATGGCTTGGGTAGTTGCCGCCTGGGGGGGAAATGCACAATACACCCCAAGCAGGATGTCAGTGCAGGCCATATCCCCCCCTACCACAAATTAGAATTGGAATTATAGTCCACATGACCAACAAGCAAACAAGTAATTTGATAATCTGTTACTTTCGATATTTAACTTACCCGGTAAATCAGCTAAAGGTGTTGCTTCAACAGAATTCTGAAGAGAACTTGCTTCCACATGACTGGCTGAAACACTTCCAGGGTGTTGTACATCCGTTGCTTTGCTTTTGCATACACAATTAGCAAGCTTCAAGGAATGACAAACATCACAAGTGTTCAAAGTCGTAGAACTGTTTTTCTTTTCATAGCTGTAATTAAGGCAAAGAGACTAATTTAACTACAATGTTATTACAGGCCACTAGTTGGTCGAAGGGGCTTTGTTTGCGTAAATTAAAAACCATTATTTGTCAGATCGAATTGTGAATCCACCTTAACACAAATAATTTTATCAAAATCAGTTGAGCTGTTTAGGGGATCAGTCACATACACACATACAGAAAAAATATATTTCACTGGTAAGTTGTCAAAGGTATGATATTATAATAACAGAATACAAAGAAGCACACAATCACAGGCACACACAGAGCTCAAAGATTTGTTGGCCAACAGAAAAGTATGCAGAATACTGGTTGCGTTTCCACGTTGAACAGCTATACTAACATCACTAATGCCTCAACCAAAGGTTTGATAAATCTTTAACAATTCCATGTGCACCCGGACCCCGCTGACCTAGTTTCTACCCCAAATATAATAACCTATATCAAGGTTGGAATATTTATGCTGTTTGAGGTTATGTACTTTGTTTTTTTCCCTTATTAATTGCTTTGGATTATCCTTGGTTGTTGACTGCAGTCACAGCTTTGCTTTTTAAACCCCTGACAAACAAGCACTTACCTAGTTTTTTCAGTGGCTTCCTGCAACTGTATTTTATTTATGTCCACATTGGTTATCAAGAACTTAACAATATCCAAAAGGTTTGTACACTGCCACATCTTTCTTCTCAGTGTGAATGGCTTGCATGTTTCCACTGAAAATTAAATTATAAATAATTAATTTATATAATATGTATTATTACTGTAGATCTTTTAAATGCTGTCATAACTTATATGTAATTATTTTTATTTCAGTCAGTATTAAAAGCTTAAGCACTTTCACACTCACAGCCCCACACTAAATTCGATGATTTGTGTCGTGAGAGTTGGAAAGTGTAGCAACTAAATTTTTATAACATAAAAAACATAAAAGTGGTTGCCTTTAAGATTTTAATATGTATATGTAACAAACAAATCATATAATAATTGATGATTATAGTGCAGAAACATATTATAATATCAACAGGAAATTCTTATCATCTGGCCTGATATCTGTAACTTCAGCAGCACTTATTTTATTCATAAGCATTCTTCTAACACTCAAATATGTATGGTGTTATTCATGCCAAGCTTTATGTATTGTGTAATCTCAACAATAACAATTTCTTGGAGTAACACATTTGAATTTGCCATTTACAACTAAAATTAACTTAATTTACTCCCAACTCTATGAATACTTCAAAATTCTTTCAAATTATACTCAGAAGCGTAGAGAAAGTAAAATGGATACAAACCATATATTTTTACAGCCCTGTATTCAGCCAAAATACTCTTGAGCGAGGTCATGAATATTCTGTCATACTCATTCCTGTGGGCGTCTAAATAGGGGCTAGCTTGTAGGAATTCATCGTAGGCAGTCATAAGTTGCTCCTCGGCCAGGTATCCTGGGCAGAAAACAAAGGAATTTAGCGTCCTGCTAGACCGTTAGAAGGTGTTAATTCCCGCCATGTATCACACCGTTTACCTAACACAAGTTTAGCCAAATCCTGCGATGGAAATGCTGGTATCGACATAGTTGTTTTTGATAGCACTTTCAGAATAAAACACGAAGGACTACATCCAAATTTACTTGGAATTAAAACCGTAACAAGTAAACACGAAACTCGAGAAATCAAAACCACGCACAATAATGTTTTTTTTTTAACTTCTCTTGACTTCTGTCTGTGGCAATCAATGCCAAAAAGTTGGCCGCAGACATCAGAGTATTAAATAAACTCTGTCTACGGTATGAAACATATTTTTTTTCTTTGGAACGTAACAATTTAGTCGACTTGCACTTAAAAATTTAAAATCGATTAGATTACGTTAAGCCGAGCTTTAGCTGATATGTACACAATATTTTTTCTTACCTAGATTTCTACACATATGAACTTCATAGATCAATACTTATGTCAGCATAATATGCTTACTTATGGGAAAAAAGAAGTTAGCAATACTAAGATTCAAATATCACTATCTTGTAAAAAAGAATGCCGCTGTCTCTTTATTGAAAAATCGTTGATGAAACATTCACTTACTAAAATACGGCAGATATAACGTCTAATGTACTTTTAAATTGGATAAAAATTTGATTCTGGCCATACTAGTAGTTCGCACAGAACTGAGATATCGCGCCTACATTTTGCCTATTAGAGAAAAACTCTGAGGTTAATTGCTCATAACTTTTTTCTTTATAATAGTTAATTGTTTTATTTCTGTATTTGTTGTTCAAGTACAGGATATAACGGATGTATACGTAAGTTTAAGCTTCAAACGTGAAGCCGTTTTTGAGATAGACCCCGGGACAGAATAGGTCTAAAAACGAGGCCTTTGGTGGCCTTCCAAATTATTATTTTCTGATATAGATAAAAAAAAACGGTTTCGTACTCTACTGGTCGTACTCTGGTTCAGACGCTAGATCCCTCTGACAGACGGACGGATGGATAGATGGACGCCCGGATGGATGGACAAAGTACTGAACCACCCAAGTCAAATTAGAGATTTCACTTCCCTCGATCAACAATTGATAATTTGCTTTATATACTCATTGTTAGTGCGCATGCTTAAAATGTTATAAGGTTGATCTTTCGACATTAATTGCCTTGCGCATACTTGATTTGAGCAATTTTTTGCTGGTATCAAACAATCTTCTTCTGCATAGTGTTAGTCCCTGCTGAGCTTGTGCCAGGATTAGCTCTTCAAATTAGGTTTCTTTCGCCACTTTGCAGTGGTTAAAATCCTCAATATTTGGACCACTGGCTCTCATATCATACTTCACAACATCAAGCCATTGTCGTTTGTGCTGGACGTCTGCGGCCCCTAGGTCTAGCGCCTGATACCACAAGGTCCGAGCATTGTCTATCAACAAATGCCACCGGATCTATATTAAATCGCTGCTAATATTCACGTTCACACACCAACTTTGGCATCACCATAAAAATCAGCAGCGTCTTTTATCGACGTGTGTTCGTGTGCACGACGTAGTTCGATAAGCTGTTAAGCAAGGTAAATATATGTACCCTGCTTAACATATTATTGCTACGTCTCACGAATCACGATCTTCAAAGCTGCCGTTTCTTTTTTTGAGTCTAGGTGGACTATTAATCGACTAAACGGTACATCACTTACATGCGTCAGGGGACAGCTGATGAGCTGGCCAATCGCGAAAGCGACGCCATATTTGCTAAATGGTAGCCATTTTTAAATAATCAGTTGTTGAATTTCATCAATCAGCATCATACATATTATTTTTATTCGGTTCTTTTGAATCATTTTGTTCAAAAGTGTTAGTAATTTACAGTCACATACATTTTGTTCTTGTGAATCTATTTATTAATAAATTCTATTATCATGAGTAACTCCGCCTCCACTCCACTTTTTGCTTGTTCCCGTTGTTTCTCAAGACATCCTTTCGAGGAACTGTCTCCTGGCGAACAGCTTTGCAAGGTGAATTATTGTAATAAATCCCACGTCTGGAAATTATTGTGAAAGTATCCGTGATCTATGTGGAGATAACGACGTTGCAGTTTACCAATTTACCTACTACGACGTTATTGTTAATGACGCCAATTTGATGGGCTTCCAGGAATGTCGCGGATCGTTTCCTGTCGTGAAGTGTACGTACTGCCGCTCCGAGTTTCAACAAACAAGGTCAGTGTCCATTGCCAAGGCTAAGAAAAACATCAACAACTCAATGCTTTTCATGTGTAGACATGAAAAGCATTGATTCTCACTGTTCAAATCTAGTGTAGTTACTTGTAGGGTCGATGATGTCAGGTGATATAGAATAACTTAAAACCAAGTTCAATGGCAACTTCCATGTAACAACCTTCGGTCTTAGTAGGTCATGACTCATGAAGCTGTCTATTATAATTTGCAATATAATTATAAGGATTATGGCATTCAATAAAATATTCCTACAAGGGTTTAGGTTAGATTCCCAGTTTTAAGACCCCAAAGCTTTGCCACTATTTGTGTGTAAAAAAAACAACCTATTTTAGGGTGTGTGTTCTGAGACAGAGGATACTGGTTGTTAATATTTAACTACATTAAGCACTTTTCAAATAATGTGTGCTAATAGTGTCAAGTAATTTGGTATACCTCTAAGCACTGAAAGTAAAAAAAGTGTTGTACCTAACAACCAATCAACCAAATTTTTGTTGTCCAAATTCAAATAGTTTTTAACAACCATATTGAGCTCATACATCTTAAAGTAAAGGATTAGGAATGCTCACTTAGGCTCAAATGGCATCAAAATTATTGAGCAGCTACTAATATACCACTTATCATTTCAACAATTCACTTTCTGGGTAGGTAGGCACTTATTCACAAAATTGGTGTTGCAAGGGATTATTTTCGTTTTAGGCATTATGTATTATATACAAAACTAGTGTTGCAAGGCATTATTTTTGTTCTAGGCATTATGTTCACTTCACCCGCGTTTATCAAGTTAAAAAGTAGCCTGTGTTAATCCTAGGTATGAACTATGTACATTCCAAATGCATACAAATCATTTCAGCCATACCTACAAACTTTTGAATTTAATAATATTTGTGTGATTTATATTGAGGGTTTTTTGTAATGGCTAAATGGAGTTGGGTTGATATTTAATATGTAAATAATCTAGACTTGGACATGGATGTTTATATGATTAATGCAGAGGAAAGTTGCTAGTACTCTACACTCACCGACATGATTAACGGCCCACCTTTTTCTTTCATCACCCTGTTTATTTACGTTAACTATGGCTTAACCATTGTTTTCTTTTGTGGTTAAGAGTTTTTAAATTGTGTGTTAAGTGGGAACTATTTCTACACTTACACCCTTATTTCCTTTGATGAACTTGTGTCACCGATGCATTTTTTGGAATTTAGTTGATATTTGACATTGTTGCTGCGGCGTTACCATGTTAAGATTTCCTGTTCTTTTCTGCCCCAATGTGTGAATATTGATTAATTTTGAATTTGTTTTGTTCTTCTATTGTTTGTGACTCTAAAAATACCACTCAATGCAACTGGTGCAGCTAGGGCTGTGGCTTTAGCTTACACTGGGTATAGCCTACGTCACATTGCTCATACACTCGGTATACCTTGAACTACTGTACGGAATGCCATTAAATGATTTCGGGAGTCTGGCTCATACCGCCCGGCCAGATACTGATGCTCATACGAGTCTTTTTGAAATGAGAAATGTCAGTGTGAGTGAACAGACCATTACAAGAATATTTGCAAAAATAAATCTGAGAGCTTATTGTCCAACTTGCGCTCAACAACTGCTGCCACAGCACCTTAGCTAGACTTGCTTTTGCGCGAGAATATGCTGACTGGACTGTGGAATGAAAATAACAGTGTTGGAGGAGTGGCACAAACACATTCTCACATGACATCTATAAAACTTACTTTGGAATGCCTTAGTTGGCGACCCAGAGCCATATAATGAGTTAGGGATGGTTTTGGTAGTTGCCGCCACGAGCAAATTCATAAAACACCCCAAAAGGGCCATCCGTGCAGGCACAAATTAGAATACAAAAGTAAAACAATGAATAATTGTTTAGTTATATCTGCTAAGTTTCAGTATTGTTATGAAATAATTAGTAGCGAGTATCCACACTAATGATAAGGGATAGGGCGCTGTAGTTCATGCATTTCATGAAGATGATTTATATTTTTAAACGACATTCCATGCCTATACCTAGAACTATGTCTCTATAGTTGGTTACGTACACTCGAGGTCTAAATCAGACAAAAGCAAATGGGCCTTGGAAAAATAACTTGTATATATAGAGATAATCTACTCTAAATTGAATGCAATAAGTTTGCAAAGGAATGGAACTGCTTGAGAGTTGCGAGTGAATAGGCATCTTATAGGCAAGTTTGCTCAATCAAATGGTAAAGAAATTTTAGTTTGTGGTAAACGCATGTTGAAAAATTTGTCACAGCTATTTTTGAAAGCCGGTCATATTCTAAGGTTTCTTCAAAATATGGTACCATCCTCGACCACATCACCCCTTACTAGCTAATGAAATAAATGTTTATAATCATATACATAATTATAGCCAGAGTATAGTATTATACCTATTAAAGATGCGCGCGTAGAACCGTCATGAATCGTTGCGATCGGCTACGATATAGTAAGAAATCCGACAAATCCATCGAGTCACACACTCTTTTCACTTCGATCACATCGTCACTTACCATCAGGTGAGATAGTGGTCAAACACTAGCCTGTCACAAATAAAAAAAAAAAGTCCCAGCTGTTGAGTAAAGAAATATAAAATGATGGCATTCACAATCGAATTATAGCCTTACAGAAAAAAAAACTTTACATTTCGCTTGAGTAATGTTAACATTTGATGTTCCAGTAAATCAAACACTTCATCTATTTGCAAGAAATGTGAGGCCAACGTGAAAGCTTACGGGAAACCTACAGCATGTGAATATTGCAACATCATAGCAGCATTTATTGGTGAGATTTCTTACAACGTTTATATTTCTACTTATAATTAAACTTATAAAGCTTCAATGAATTACAATAACCAACCGACATTCAGCGATCCCTTAGTCTGTCGTTATAATTATTGTAAAGGCATGTCTGAATGTAAAGTGGTGATAACTTTTGGGAGATAATTATATCGTCCTATGCTTGTAGAAATATAAAATGCCTCGTACTACATTGACTTCGACTCTGCTAATGCCTATTAAAGGTTCGGTCATAGACACGAGAGTTCAAATAAATATGTTCATAATAATAGATTTTTTCATGAGGGCATGCAGGCCGAGTGTTAACTATCTATGGGCCAATTGCCTATATTTCCTAAAACTGTATACATCTCTTTAGTAAAGTCCTAAGTTACCTACAAGCAAGGCATCGACCTTGTAGGTAATTCTACTACTCACTATGAGTGGGTAGCGTTCCACTCATGCTGGCCTCTGAATTGCAATGCTAATACGTTGAGCCAAATAAGTGCCAGCATTCTGATCACAAGTCGCCACAACCAGGCGCTCTGATAGATTTTTGAAAATAGAATGAGCTCCCGGTCCCCACGGGCCCTAAGTCTCAACACCAAACGCCTCAAATATGTAACCACTACCGAGGTTTAATATTTTCACCGTTTGCGGTGCTTTGCCGAAGTTGCTGCGGCCCCAACCCCATTCTATGTTTCAGGAAGATGTGACAGAGCTAAAGTGTCGATACAAGTTACATCCCACACTAAAGGCCGTCCCATCTTCCATGGAATTAAAGACATCTTTATTTCATTGACACTTAAATATTTATAACATTACATTACACATAATGTAATTTCTGGTGAGCCTTGAATCCCACTTTAAGATAAGGCCTGTGTCGTAGGATTCATTTTCTTTTAGTACTGTACATACAATTTGATATTCATAATGAATTTCAGGTAATAAATGCCAACGCTGCACAAATTCGGAGCGCAAGTACGGCCCGGCGGTGACGTGCGAGCAATGTAAACAGCGGTGCGCGTTCGACCGACATGACGATAGCAAAAAGGTGACCGAGGTTATAAATACGCTTTTTTACTTTTTATTTTCGTATATAAGAATTCACATATCTATACACACTCTTTCTGGGAATTCCTCTCGGCCGAGAATAGAAATTGGGCTTCTAGTAAGTTCTAGTTTGATCGTTTGCGAAAAGAATATAGTCCTCCGAACACTGAAATTTAGTTTTTACGTACTATCATACTCATACTAGTCACCTAGTTTTTTGAGGAGCTGGTTTTGTATGTATAGACAAGCATGTTACATCCTTGACCTCATTGTCACATTTCCTTCAGGTGAGATAGTGGTCCAATATTAAACTATCTTGTTTATCAACATTTTCAAATTTTGTCAATATCCTCGAAGTTCTATCTCAAGAACGGCTACACCAATTTTCACCAAACAGCTAAGAACAATCTCGATCTACACCAAACTAAAAGTAATCAAAATCAGTCCAGCCACTGCGAGCTACAAGGAACAGACACACTACAAATTTATAAAACTCCCTTTTTTCATCGGAGGTTAAATAAATGACTCGAGATTAGCTT
This sequence comes from Lomographa bimaculata, assembly GCA_948107665.1. Lineage (NCBI taxonomy): Eukaryota > Metazoa > Arthropoda > Insecta > Lepidoptera > Geometridae > Lomographa > Lomographa bimaculata. Next base: position 9,504,807 of record OX403592.1, read on the forward strand.
CATATTTCAATGTCATTCAAATATGTGACCTATTTCATAACAAACACGGTGTTCTTTGAAAGAAAGCCAATTCGCATTTCGATCTAATTTATTTGTTTTATTTGCGCTTATTGATGTAGTGCAAGTGCCGCTCATTGTAACTTTGTGTAATTAATGTTTATTTTAATTTGTACTTTGTGTGCAATAAAGTATTATTTTATTGTTGCATTCAGGACACGGTAACCTATAGACGATCCAGTCCACAAAAATGTCTTGCTTTCTACGCTACGGGTCTCGGGTTCGATTCCCGACAGGAGCACAATTTTCCTCTACAAGGGAACATTTTGCTTGTAGTTCTGGGTGTAATTTTTATGTATGTGAGATGTGAAAGTTTCCTGCTCCAGTGATACACGTTGAATCGTGTCAACTTACGATAAAGTGAGATCCAAAGTTGTGCAACCAAGCATAGTTGCATATCTTTTGGCGTGAATCTGATCTCACTGCAGGTCGAAAACATTTTTTTTATGCTAGATAGGCAAGCATTTGGCCACTATCTCACCTGATGGAAAGCGTAGATGCGGCCGAAGATGGTACATGCTTGCCTAGAAGATACCTATTCACTCTAGACTTGGAAACATTTAGATTATACCGTTTGGGGAATAAAGACACAGGCAATGAGTTCCAGTTCGCTGTACGGATGTTAAACGTTAAAGCGAAACTTTTCGAGCGAACTGGAGGTATGTCAACCATAAATAGATGACGTTTGGCTTGTTGGCGAAGTTAGGTTAATTTAGATTAGCCTAACTTAGCATTCGGGAAAAGGTGGAACTATCACCGCATCCTAGTAAAATTATAGATTTTTGACAAGCAGCGCCCTCACTATGTGTCAATTTAAAATTTGAAGATTTGTAATTGTTTTGTTGCGGTAGCGTTTCGACAACATGAAACTGTAGACGATTATAGTGTTCTCAACATGTTGTTTGTAGATGTTTTGGCTGGAAACATCCAGAGTTATAGTGCGTTTCGGTTCATGCTAACATTGCCGATATAGAGTGACCAACGAGATAGAGTGAGATGCTTAGACTAGGCAGATCGAGATAGGATAAAGATTGTTTTATTTGAATTAGATACGAGACGCCATTACAGTTCAGTGCAACCAAAAGTTTTGAAATTATATAGGTCAAAATACTGCGCGACAAAGCAGAGCGCTCATCACCTCGAGATATGTTAAATCTCCTTAAGCCTTGTAGTGTAATAACCACTGTAAACATTGCCCTTAAATCCGGAATACAGTTTGACAGTGTTCATGCAAATCATTCTGTGGTATGCAATTTCAATAATTTAGTGGTGGATAGAGAAATGACGCTTTTCAAATAGACCGAATCTGAATCCTACTAATATTATAAATCCGAAAGTTTGTGTGTTTCCTCTTCACGATTTAACGGCTTAACGGATTTGGATGAAATTTGGAATATACATAGATTATACCTAGGATTAACACATAGGCTACTTTTTAACTTGATAATAGCGGGCGAAGCTGCGGGGCACGGCTAGTGTATTATGAACTATTTATCTTGATATGAAATGTTATGTTTACATTTTAAGTTTATTTGTTTTTGGAAACAATCGATTTGAATCTTTCCATGTAATGTTTGAGAATCTCAAAATGTAACTATCGTCCTCACGCCTCTTTGTTTTCATGTTACAAAAAAAATATGTTTCATTGGTTACAGGTGGACGGCAAGCTACTATGTTGGCTCTGCACCCAATCTCTAAAGCGGGCCTTGGCCAGGACTAAGCAGCACATGTCATCCGTCGACAAACATAAGCACAGGGGACACAAGTAAGCATTCATAGTTAGGGCGAACGTGCCACACCGACCGCACCTTCACTTACCAACACGTAATATAGTGGTCCAACTGTAGTTTATCACGCTTATATTTTCATCTGAAATTGTGTGAGGATTTATATGAAATTTGAAAGAGACATTGCTCGTAAAATACTCAGGAATTTATGAGCTACTTTTCTCTCTTTGGTAGGCTAGCGTTTGACTACTCTCACCTGATGGTAAGTGATGTTGGTCGAGGATGGTCAGTGGCGTAGCATAGGTCAATAGTACCCGGTGCGGATTCCAAATTTGCCGCCCTCTTATTTTTGCAATTACAAAAAATATAAAACATTTGGTATGGTAAAAAGGGTACTTTTATTGAATAACACTAATCTGAAAAGTGAAAATAATATTTTTTGACATCTGACACGAATCTAAAAAGTGATAATAAAACGCAAGCAAAGCTTATAAAACCGACTTCAACGCTTATATTTTGGTTTTGGCTGGATCGATTTCGATAAAATTTATATGGAATCACATCTGAAGTATATATCTACCAAACAAAAAAAAAACATCAAAATCGATTCATAATTGGCGGAGATATCGCGTAAAATACATACAAAAAAAAAACAAAATACAGTCGAATTGAGAACCTCTTTTTTGTAGTCGAAGCTCAATTCATCATTATCATCATAATAAAAAAAAAAATACTGCGTCCGAGTGTACGGAAACACTAGTTAAGTATTCAACACAGGCAGCCAAATTCAAAATCAACATCATACTTAGCGAGTAATAACAAATCAATTCCTTTATTGTTTTCAGATCGAAGGGCAGTCACAAAGACAAACGCAAGTCAGACATGATGAAATCAATGAACTCCAGTGACGCCTCTCTTAATGATTCACAACCGCTGGAGAAGAAGTCCAAAATGAACCCATTGCAAGGTAAACACACCAATATCCTTAAAGCTGGCGCAGATGTCGCAAAAATATATATTGTTTGCATAATTTTATTATACCTTTGATATTATTTCCTTATCACTTTATATTTTCTGCTTTGTTATTTTTTTTTTTAATTTAAATCTCCAATTTTGTTCAAATTAACCTGTCTCAAGTAATAATATATTTCAAGTGTTATCACATATTTCATAAAGAAATCAAAGTCAAGAAAAATAGTCATGATCCAGTCATAGTCAAGTCATGCCCTTATAAAGTGGTGAAACTTTCATAGAACTTCTATTGGAGTTTGGAGCGAAAGCAAAACCACGTTTTTCAACGTCACGAATAAGTATGGCACCAAATAAATAATTTAATTGATAAATAGTCATCCAACGCATGCATAGTTATACCTGTTTGCTGTAAATATGCGTCTGATTCAGGCTTTTGCTTTGTTTTATTTATTTTTAATTTTCCTTTTTCTATTACGTTTTTAGGTTTCAACAACTTACTCATGAACCGTCAATTTCCAGGCGAATTGGACCCCAACAGTTCTGACCATGTAGTCGCTATGACACAACTTAAAGAAACTATTGCTAGTCTTCAGAAAAAAGTTCAACAGAAAGATGCTGAATTGTTGGCCAAAGACAAGTTGGTGAGTTTGATTATCGAGACAATCGATTTGGTTGTTTCTCATTTGTTTAATCGATAAAATAAGTGGCCATTAGTTGTGTTTATATTAGCTTAATTTTACACAACCAACAGATCCCTAAATACTGGAAGATATAAAAACTACAATCTAAAACATGTACAAACGCTTTCAGATAACGGAACTAAAAGCTCAGCACCACAACAACTCCACAGACCTGCGAACGGAAATGAAAAACAAGGAGCGACTAAACGAGACGCGGTTCAATCTAATGAACACCAAAATACAAAACTTACTCAAAGAAGTAGCGACACTTAGCAAATCAGCCAAGAAAACCAACGCGAAGACAAAAAGTGCGCTCGCGAACACTGAAAATAGTGGCAGTGGCACAGACAGCCCGAGCACTAACTAACATTAGCGCAATTCTCTCACTAACCTTATTTCTAGTACTATTACAAGAATGGAAATATTACCCTCATATTTCCCTATTATTTTTTTACTCTACAAATGATTTTATTTGTAGACTTTTTAATGTTAAGCGTAAGTAGATTTCGACACTATTACATCAGTTGCTTTATTGGTGCAACGTTAGATTTTTTTACCGAAGTACATAGAGTTAGATATTTTTGTATAGCTAATTCCAGTAATCCATTAAGTATTTATTTCCCCTTGTTAGAAATTTGAAATAGTAATCTAACATTGATTTGTCTCTCATTTAAAATTTTCATCCCACTTACAATGTTGACGATGGCGAGATATACATTTTAAATTTGATTCGGTGCTTTCTTACATCTCGGATCTCTCACTTTTATAAATAAGTCAAGAGCACGAATAAAACGCATATAGCCAATAATTTCAATTCCATGCGTAGATTTAAATTGACAAACTTGTTTTATTGCATTAACATGATTATTGATCTAGCCATTGATAAGTGATGTAGTTTTTACGATTAAAACGAATGCGGGTGTAAAGGTATTAAGAAACAATAAACAGACAGTTGGGAGATTAATTTTGTATAGTTTTTGTGTTAGTCTAGCAACTTGTTTTGTATTCACTGACTTCACAGTAGTTGTAGAAAAACAAATTAAAAACATTGTGTCGCCATTTTTAGATGAACCTATTTTGTATGCAACAAATTAAATGTATGAAAAATTGGATTTTCTTTTTAAAATCGATTCTATATCGTACGATTTTAAAAGATCTTAGTCTAAAAAAAAGTTAAGTTTAGATAAAAGATACGATCTATGTTGTGTGGTGTCAAGTCGGAACTGTCGTGATTCGTGATTTTCGGTGTTGAAATGTTATTATAGTAATATTAACTTATTACCTATCTTAATAAATGACAAACTACATTAGCAAACCGTATAAATAAGAAAATATCTAGTGATGAAACGAATTATGTGTTTAACTTAATTATTTTTGTACTTGTATTGTCTTTTTATCGTGTATACACACTTAGATACGGGGATTAACATATTGAGATATCGTTCGTATATACTGTCATAGAAATACATAATAGTCGGTAATATGACAATACTTTGATACTGTTAATTAAATGGTGACCGAAACCGCTCTACCGCGCCCTAAAGGCAGGCCGTCATTAGACACATGATAAAATATCCAAAGATTACCAACATCCAGAAATACCCAAAGGGCGTTTGGGTATTTCTGGGCCCCCCGCCTTGCCGCGCATTCCTAAGGTACAGCAGTTGCAGTCAAACTTATCAACAAATTAAGATTTTATATAGTTTACCTATATTATACGTTATAGTATATCGATCATGTCAATTAAATACCATCTTAGAATCTATTCGTTATTATATTATTTTTTATTTTTTTTAATTATTAGTGATTTGCACGTTTTCTGAATTAAACTTATACATATAAATATAGGGTTGATCCTTATATTCAAATGTTATCAAAATGTTAATCCCCATATGTTTTAAGTCAGTAATTGCGGTATGCTTCAGACCTAAGAAAATAATTAAATAGGACTGACTAATTTATTCATATCAGTGTTAACAATAATTAGTTAATTAAGAATCCTTATACAATGTGTAACAAAAGGTGTAGTAATACCCAAGCCACGTATGCTACATATATGGAGTCTAACAGGAACTTCTGAATACGCGGCAGCACCGAGAATATTGAGTTACGATGAATTTCCAAATAATAATAATATGAGAATATACACCACATAGTCTTTGAACCTAGACGTCTGACAGTGCTGGCCATAATAAAGGTCAAGGTCAAGCGCTACAGTAGTAATCGTAGGGTTGTCAAAAATATTTGAATACTTTTAATTTATGTGGAAATTTTATCTCCGATTTCGAATTTGCAAATAATCCTGGCACGATACACATACACCACCGAGTATTACTACACCTTTTTGTTACAGTTTGTATTTCTTATTTTTCGATAATTTGCAATGGAACTTAGATATAAGTAAATAGTAACTTAAACACTATATTACGTGACATAATTGTGATATAATAATAGACAAATTGAAACAAGCCCTGCCGATAATGCCCGATGCGCATACATCAAAATAAAATGATTACAAAATCAAATCATTTTACTAACTTACTGTCACTAAATATTTTTACTGCTATTTAAAGCATGTTATCAGTTATTTAGTTTGTATTATTTATCGTTTGTGTACCATTGCCATTGCAGGTTCGTAACGGCGGTATTGCCACGGTTCTTAATTTTAAAATAAGTAGATATAACATCGAATTTTTCGAACAAAAAAATGGAACGATAAATATTGATAGATCTTGAAAAATTTAATGATGTGAGGATCCAATATAAATACATGTGAACTAGATATGTATCGTTAGCAATGAAGAGAATGGAATAAATAATGTAAAATGATTTTTTCTTTTATTGTACCTACATTTATTAATGATCATACGTGTGACTAAAGTACTAAAGTAAACTGCGACGTTAGCTGTTGAAATTGTTAGCATACATAACAGTCGAACGATTGAAACTATTATTGTCAATGACAGTGATGTGTTAGGACAAGACAAGACATGTTTTCACACTTTGTTCTGTTTGTTAGCGGTGGCCGCGTTCGAACTACGGTGGCCTGCAATGTCTGTCTCGAGTTATTGTGCTTTGAAGTCGCTATTGTTTTAGATATATGCGTAGTATTCCTATCCTGTATAATGCTTGCCTTAGGCCTCTTTGTAGCGAGGTTGATTCTTCAATGATCACAGGGTTGTAAGACTCGTAAAGATGACGTGTATCCATGTAGATTCTTGTTCAAAATAACTCTTACTTATTCGCATCGTATAAAAAAGTTGGACGCTAAACATGCCTTCTTAATGGAAAAAGTTATTTGTACAGAGCAATAAATATTTCAATAATTAATGGATGATACATAGATTCTCAATTTGTAGCTATGCTTTTTTTGTATCTTTGTTACGCAATTACTCGAAGACGGCTGGACCGATTTGGAAAAATATTTTTTTGTTTATAACGGTATGACAGGAATTTTCAAGATCTGATCAAAGGTTCTGATATTCTTTATTGTACACATATATTCATTCAAAAGATGAACAAATGCACTACACAGAGTTTTCTTCCAGTAAAACCTTTAACCCGGCGTGAGTAAGGTTCAAATTTGTAACACCGAGCGTAAGGTTGGGTTTTTTGAACCCGACATGGTTACTGAAGCAAATCTATTAGTTTATTATTTATTACGAACTTTTATTAAATATTATGTTTATTTAGTCTACTTTTTATATATTAGTAAGTAAAATTTTGAAATAAAACAATTATTTTAAGTTATTTAGCTTTTTTAATTATAATCAACATTTTTGGTAAATATTTTTCATTAAAGCCTTTAATTGATCTTTTTTCATTTGAAACTAAATAAATTTAATGAAAACTTGAACATTTTTATAGGTTTATCTATGATGAATTGAATAAGAATATGTTTCATCTTATATAACTAGTCAGACCTTTGTTATTAATCTTGAGATCGTGCGCATTCTTCACATGTGAATATGGAGTGTTCCATGCATGTGTTTTGTTTTGCGAACCTTTTTAGATGAGTATATTGCACATCACCTGATTGGACTGGGTATCTTATTAGGGAGTTCCTCTGAAATGGTCCACAAATGTCGCTTTCACAGCTTCTTGTACTTATATAGTCAACTTCTATCTCACTATCCAAATCTCCCGATGAGTCCGCCTCAACACTATTCCAGAGCTCCAATAATTTTCTTTGATACCCTTGATACGACATGTTGAATGTTTAGTCCGAAATTATAATCATAAACTAAAATAAAGCAAAAAAGAGTAACATTTTACGTGTTCAAATTAGTAACACCGAGCGCTAGGTGGGTCAAACTCACCCGCCAACCACTTTGACACCGTCTAACTTCCGCACCGCGCGACGGCTGACTAAGCGGTGACACTCAACGCTTCCTTACCTATCCCTGCGCAGCTACTCAAACGCACAGCTTCATTCAGCGCACCAAATTCAAAATATCGACGAACATCAGATACCTCGGGTGTATTACACCCAACCTTACGCTCGCCGGGTTAAGTAGGATATAATTTATAAGAGCGAGTATGTTGTTGTGTACAAAGAAATATGATAATAATCTGAAATGATACCATTTATTTTGCAATCCTTGGAAATATCCTGATCTCTTCGTTTTTTCCAGGCACAAGAATAATTTATCTTGTCAATTTTAGTATTTTGAAAATTTGCTTCTCTTTTAAGCAACACAAAATTGCAAGTGGGGGTTTGGTAGGTATTTTGTATTTATTCGCCTGTGCCAACCTTCTATGGCATTATTTGCTCTATTTTTTTGGCCGTGGCAACTGAAAACCTCGCGTGTAATATTATTTATTCACTGGTTCTCAAAATATCCTTGAAATTTCTTAAATTATTCATTATGCGGAAATTTGTCTAGAACACTTAAATAGCCTTCTGGAATTAAATCAGGAGGAAGCCAGAAAACAAAGCAAAAATTGTTAAGAGATGAGTAATTTTTCGACCTTCATTTGTAGTATTTATTTTCAGTTTCTTACTCATTCTCCAAATGGGATTTAAGTAATGGTAGTAACACCTACTAACAGTAACATGCTCAAACACTTCTTTAGCAGCCTGTTGTGCAGCAACTTCATAGTCACATCTATACAGGACCATTATCATTCCAAATTGTGTCGATAAAATAGTAAACAGCCGTTTATAAGTTTCTTGCTTTTTATTGGGCAGCAGTGCATAATTATATTATCGGCACAAATCTTCTTCAGTATGTGATAAATCGACATGTACCGTGTTAAATTGAACAAATGGATTTGAAACCACTTTGAACACTTTTGTCTTTAACAACGTTGTTGCCCGTCGGGTACCAAAAATTTAAATTTTGTCATCATATCATATAGAAAAAATCTTTAAAAGAAGTACAGCTTTTGTTCAAATATTTATTGCGAATTCTATACAAGGTAGGTATTCCTACTCTTTTTACCGGAGAATGGTGGTATTGCATGTTCTGATATTGAAAGTTCAGTATTTTCTTCAAATATCTTTGGAATAGCACTGAAATGATTACATACCTCTTTTTGACATTCTTCCATTGTTACACTTATCGCATTACGTACGCAATCTGGACGACAAATATGTTGTGGAGCTTTTATTACTGCATTATTTACATCGAATGTTATAGACTTATTGCATTCTTTTTGTTTGTAACAACGCCAATTCGTAGCGAAAATTGTACCTACGTCCAGTTTAAAGCAAAACAGATTTACCTTTATTACATTCTATAAATTTCATATCCATTTTCAACTGAATTCAAAAAAGGAGGTTCTCAATTCGACTGAGTTTTTTTTTGTATGTAAAAGGTATGTTACGGGATATCTCCGCCAGTTATGAATCGATTTTGATGATTTTTGTTTGGTAGATTATACTCCAGAGGTGGTTTTCACCGAACACCGAAACCGACTTCACCGCTTATATTTTGGTTTTGGCTTGACCTATTTCGACAAAATGTTTATAGGACCACCTCAGAAGTATAATCTACCAACAAAAAAAAAACATAATAGATTCATACTTGGCGGAGATATCGCGTAACATATAAACATAATGAAAACGTACAGTCGAATTGAGAACCTCATTTTTTGAAGACGGTTAAAAATGTTGAAATATAGTAAGTATTAGAAAGTACCTAAACATATATATAAGTGTACGTTTTTGAGTTGCAAAAGGGTTGACTGTCGACCACATCACCACTTACGATCAGGTGGTATAGTGGTGAAAGATAAAAAAAAAATATGTTCAGAAAACGGCCTCAAGAACTGGAGAGCTGGCTCCTATTCTCATTTTTTGTTATGGTTATATTTATAGTGTGTCCTAATTAGGTTAGGACACACTATAAATATTAGTGTTGCCCAAATTCAGTCTTGGTCTTGCAGTCTTGGTCTTGTTCTTGCGTTTTCGCAAGACCAAGACCAAGAACAAGACCGCGTATTTTTAGCAAGACCAAGACCAAGACTGACCGTGCAAGACTTGAGCAAGAACAAGACATAGCCTGCAAGACTCTTGCGTCTTGCAGCTAGGACTTAGCGCTATTTCACTGAGTAGTTAGGTGTAACAGTTCGGTGTATAGGTAGGTACGCTTAGGAATTCTATGAGACGCAAAAAACTGTATCAAAGAATATGAAAAACTGGACCTATGCGCATTACGACTAATACCATAAACATAGCGAATAAAAAATATTTATTAAAATCAAACTGAATGCATGCATAGTTATGTTTTAAGATAAGTATTGTTCTTTAAAATACAGTCAAGTTATTGTAATTAATTTGTTTTTTTACATGTTTTAGCAAATGTAAGCTTATAAATCATAAATGTTTATTAAAAAACAGTTACTTCCATGGAAAACGACATATAGGTCAGTTGATTTTTCAAATTTCTTATCAAATCTTCAGTTATTTATTAATCTGCTTAATCTTTACTATGGCTATGTTAATTCAAGCTCACAATGTTCCAATTCTAATACGTTTTTCTAAGATTTAAAGTAAACTTTAATAAATAGTAATAGACTAATAGGTAATTGCAAGACTTGCAAGACTCTTGCTGCAAGACCAAGACCAAGACCAAGACTGGGAGCGCAAGACCAAGACCAAGACCAAGACCAGGTGTATTGGCGCAAGACCAAGACCAAGACTGGCTAAGTCTCGTCTTGTTCTTGCATTTGGGCAACACTAATAAATATAACCATAACAAAAAAATGAGCCACCGTTCCATGTGGAAATTCATCCGAAATTATACAATTTCGCAGTGGAATATTTGTCAGGTATTTAAAATATTATTTTGCTACATTGTTATTTTTTTCTGTTGTTAATAATTTGTTAATAATCATTTTTCTTGGTGTGCAATAAAGACTATTTGAATTGTATTTGTATATGACTAATTACAATAAATATATTACTAAAAATAAGAGTTATCACATCATGTTTACTGCTCAAGTCCTCATTATTACGACTTTGTTAGACTTGTTATCATACAAAACGTGTTGAAACGACTATAAACATATGAATAAAGTACGTCAGCATCCTGTTACACACCTTATATTATCAGAATTCAAATATGAGTTAAACCTGCCTCAAACGATACCTACGCGTTTGGTTTGCGCGGACCGGCAGCGGGCGTAGGTAGCACTTCTGTCACGATGTAAATAAACGGTGTCTGCCGGTATCTACGACGATGCATGTCTGAAACGCACTGTGTCTGTATATATGTATAAACGTACCAAGGTACGTTGAATTAAGTTCATATGCGTATCGTGAGTGGGAGCTATTAAAACATTTATATATAAAGCACACTGAGGCAACATTATATTATTCGCTTTCCTCAAAGAAAGTAACCGTAAAAATTATCCACCAGTTACAGTAGGTCTTTCTTTATTTTGCTGAATTTCCAACTCAAAATCTTAGGTTAACGCCGGGGTACCTCAAGGGTCGGTTCTTTCGGTAACGCTCTTTTTGCTGCACATAAACGATCTGCTTAAGCCCGGTATCTTTGGGTACGCAGACGATAGCACTGTTGTCGAAAGATATATATCCAATGCACGAGCTGGAGAGGTACAAGTTCAGTCACAGAGAGAGCCTATGATAGGACGATGGAACTCGAGCTTGATGGCGGTATCTTAATGTGATAATGTCAATTTGGTTCGATTCAATGCGTCCAAAACACAGGCGTGTCTCTTCTCCGCCAATCGGAGACCATTTCATTTGTTTCCAACCTTTCAAGATGTGCCAATACCGGCAGCTAACGAGCTTGAGCTACTTGGCGTTACCTTATCGTCGAATCTTAACTTTGGCACCTATATCGAAGCCAGAGCTCAACTGGCTGCTAAGAAGCTGGGTATTCTTGCTAAGGTCAGGCAGTACTTCACACCGGGGCAGCTTCTCATTTTATATCAAGCTCAAGTCAGATCGTGTATGGAGTACTGCGGTCACCTTTGGGTTGAATCCGCTAAGTACCAGCTAGAAGTTCTTGAGTCTATTGACCGGCGAACCAAAAGACTCATTGGCAATACAAGCTGAATCAAAACTGCAAAGGCTTGGTCACCGACGTAAGGTAGCAAGCCTATCGTTATTCTATCGCTTACATTTTGGAGAGTGTGCTCAGGAATTACATAATAATTATAGTTCCTCTAAACCCTTTTTACCATCAAACAACAAGACAAACTGTCAAACGTCATCCATTTATGGTCACACGTTAACATACTTGGAATTCGCTCGAAGCGTTTTGTTTCTACGTTTATCATCCGTACAGCGAAGGAGTGGAACTCATTGCCTGCGTCTTTGTTCAATGAACGGTAGATTATGGGTGTCTTCAAATCTAGAGTGGAATCTAGTTGGTAGGTACCTTCTAGGCAAGCATGTTCAATCTTCGGACGCATCGTCACTTTCCATCAGGTGCGATTGAGGTCAAATGCTTGCCAAACTAGCATAAAAAAGGTAATTACAGTCCTCCAAAAGATAGAGATAAAGTCAGTGCATCGCATATCCGTAAACTTATAGTGAAAGACTACAAAATGTATTTTCAGTTAGTCACGAGGACACGATATTTTACGTACGACATTCCTCATAAATAGCGAACCATTGAAATGTTATTAAGGAGTCAGTCTTAGCTTTGCTCCACAATCAGTAGTTAGTCTCTAACAATGGAGTTACGCGTTGTTTTAATTTTGTCTGCACTTGGAATAGTTCAATGTAAACGTAAGTAGTCGACCGCTTTTTTTCTAAATAAGGTTGGTTTGATTTGTAATTAACTGCATTTCAAACAAATATGAAAGAATCGAATAATATAAAATTAATTAATCTAAATTCTTCGTATTCTTCGATAAACGAAAGAGACCTTCAAAACAGGCTCGTCTAGTGTGGAAGTTAGAAATATTGAAAACTTGTATAAATGTTTAGTGTTTACCTAATATGGTAAACTATGGTTACGGGTATAAGTAAGTAAACGTTTATAAAACATTAGTGAAGATATCATATTTTGGGCAATTTTCAGTTTTGAATGCATGCAATTACACAAAGATATTTGTCAAAGGCCACAACATTAGACGTCTTCTCCTGGCCAAAGGCGAAGTTCTGGGACAACCTGCCGCTTCTAAAATGAATTATGTTGTAAGTTTAATCACTTTATTCTGATATTCTCTAAAATCTTGCTTTTGGATTCATGCGTTTCTTTGATAATAACTAGATAGTTTAATTAACTGAATAATTTAAGGCTTTTTGGCGACTGTGGTTAATGTGGGCAAAATATAGGCAAGATAAACGTAGTTGAAGATAAATTATGTAAAGAAGTAAGTTTGTATTTAAAAAAAAATAATGTGCCGCCGAGTTTCTTGTCAGGTTCTTCTCGAGATAGCTGTAAATTTGCGTGAGTGATTCTTTTGGGCACATTATGCGAATCAACAAATAAAATTTTGATTTTTGAAGTGATAACTTCTTTAGCGGCGTCGTTGTGCACTTTTTTTGGGTTGGGTAAAAAATGTTAAACTCGCGTCAGGACACGTGACCTAATCGAAAATTCGTAAGACGGAGGGAGAGTAGATACATAGTAGAAATATATACTATGGTAGATATCTCTTTCTACCGCGCGGCGAAAATGTAGATATGCCTGCTCCTGCTGTTTACAACTTTTAACTTCTGCCGGCATTCCCGGAGTGCAACCAGTTGTATTTTTTTTTTAGTGGCACTGCGTATACTGTTGTTTATACTCTCGGTTTAGATAAGTAAATGCAGGTGTATAGAATAGAAAGAGTATATCAATTTAGATTTTGCCACTTGTTTTAGATTTGGGACAAGGAACTAGCTGCAAAGGCATCTAAGTGGGCTTCAAAAAACAAGTATGGACATAACCCGGACCGTACCATCCGTATGTATCACACCACCGATATTATAATCACACTAATATTATTAATCCGAAAGTTTGTGTGTAAGTATGTTTGTGTTCTCTTCACGCCGTAACGGCTGAACGGATTTGGATGAAATTTGATGTACAAAGCATACCTAGGAAGAAGGATTAACACATAGGCCAATTTTTTTTTAAACTTGATAATCGCTGGCCACGGGGCACGACTAGTTAAACATAAAACATAAACTTAAACGCTTTCACACGCACTGCCCCACACTTAGTCCGATTACTTGTGTAGTGGGTGCCGAAAATATTACAACACGCACACTAGACACACAAATTCCCCTTGGGTTGAAAACTTATGTTTCACCGGTAATCGAACCCGATACTCGCTGCTTAGAAGGTGAACGCGCACCCAACTAAGCCGACGGACTTCCAATAATAATCAATCTACCTATTATCTCTTATCACAAAATATTGATGTTCCACAGCTTCGGGTAGATTTGGAGTAGGCGAAAACATCTTCTGGTACGGAACAAGCGACATGGATTACGATTTTAACCCGGACAGAGCTTTGGACGTGTGGTGGTGGGAACACACCGACTTTACCTACCATCCGTTAACTATGGAAGACTTCGGACGCATAAAAGTCGGGCACTATACACAGGTAAAAATAAGAATAAATTCAGTTATGACATAAATAACGATAATAATGATCCATTTAATTCAGGTAACTTGGAAAACAAACCGTTATTCTATGACCCATCCTATCCTATCCTACTAATGTTATAAATCCGAAAGTTTGCGTGTGTGTGTGAATGTTTGTTACCACGTATCTCCGTAACTACTAAGCCGATTACAATAAAATTTGGAATGTAGGTGGCTTATACTCTCTGGATACTCTGGATTACAACATAGGCTGCTTTAATCATCATCATCATCATCATCAGCGGGCGAAGTCGTGGGGCTCATCTAGTACCTTATAAAGCTACGGTACATATAATTTTAGATATACACTACTTACACTAATGCAATTAGTAGGAATAATTCTAATAGAAGTCGTTCGGCATTATTATGAATGCGGTACAATTTTTCGAATAGGACTTTCACTTGTTATTGTGTTTATCAAGCCTTGCTTTGAAAGTATTTAAAGGCCTTTAAATTAAATTAAAACTGGAATTGGCGTGACTTACGCTTTGTCGATTTCAAGATCGACAATTGTTTCGACTTCACTCGATCTTCAGATCGACTAAAGTCACGCTATTTACCTATTTCATTTCATGTCTACTGTCCTGCATGCAGAATTTATGCATATTATGTTCCCATAATATATCAACAATAATAATGTAATGGTTATTATTAACAAGTTGCGTTTTTGTTAACATTTTTGACGTGATAACGTCTTATAAATCGTACCGGCTGCACGCATGAAAAAGTGTCACGTTCCGCCTGAGCCTGAGCGTGCAAGCGAGAGCGCGGAACAAGCGATAGAGAGGCACGATCGGCCCAAGCGTTCGTCTTATGACGTTATCACGTAAAATTATCGTCCGTAAACCGACTTTACAGACAACCATATTTTTCTTTTTTATAAATAGTTTACTCGATCGATCGCAAATAAGTAGTGCATACCTACTTCTTTGTATGCAACACTATATAACATAAAAAATGCAGTTTTTTATCATCCTGCAAGATAAGTAACTAACAAAATTTTTTTATTTTAGATTAAAAAGATTGGCAGTGGATTTTGTAAAATATATAAATAGAAGGTATTGAGATTTGTGTTAATAACGGGTATTCACCATGTATTTCGTTTGTTTTGAGTTTCCGATATTTCGGCACTGTTGCAAGCGCCATGATCACGGAGTAACTGGAGTAGAGCGTGTGGAGTGCATGAAGATTTAGATTTACGAGCATACTAAACGGTCTACCCGCTTTCGTACCGTTTGTTGACACAAACATTTATAGTTGAGTGACCATGGTAGCCTGAAAGCTTTATATCTTACGAGATATTTTAATTTGGCCCCTCTAGATGACAATAACGATCAAACACTTTCTCCTACTAGGGGGCGTAGTAGTTAGTGAAACCGAGAATAACCACAGATATTTGCATTATCTTCCATTTTGTGTCTCGCACATATCGGCGTGCTCGATCGTCGGCCGCATAGTCACTTAACATTAGGTGAGATAGTGGTCAAACGTTTGCCGATAGGCAAAAACATAACAGATAAAAAAATAATTAGTTACCTGTGGACACAAAAACAAAATCAGTTGGTTCTAAACAAAAACAAAAATCAACTCGACTAGTTACTTCTAATATCGCTGGTAATTTTTATAGCGGTGATGTATAAACTTTTATGGCGCATGGAATTGTTCACCTGTGGTATACATTTATTGTGTTGGTATTTATTTTGGGTCATAAGCTATTTGTTCGATTTAATTGAATTTCAAAAAATATGTGTTCATTATTTATAACAAATAAACATATTTCATGCGTTGTGTATTACAAATTAAGCGTGAGGAAATTATTATTCTTAAATATTTGATGTTGTTAATTAGTACTGCGTAAGTTGTGTATAATGCGTAGACATTTTTTATGGAGCAAGAACGACAAATTGATATCGGCTGAGTTGCCCCAAAAAAATAGGCCGTAACTTAAATGACGGCACTAATAACCGTAATATGTGCTCAAGCTATGTTTCTAGATGTTACACTGATAATAATAGATAGAGCATAACATTTTTACTATTTATTTTACAAATATATGCCTTCCAGTTAAGATTGGAATCGATTACTACACCTAGAAAATGTAATGTGTAACAATATCGAGTAAAATTGTCTTTACAGATGGCGTGGGCGAATACAGTAAGAATTGGGTGCGCAATCTCACAATACGTTGCAAGAAATCTTAACAATTTCTACGTTGTTTGCAACTATGGTCCTGTGTAAGTAAAACGCCAAAATATGTCATTGATGCATATGATACTATACTACTATTCGGTTCAAATGTAGAGATATCTGTTTCACGGGCAAAATTAGGTATGCCGGATTATATGCAGTAACTTAATCAATATATCTAATGACTTCTACTAGACTATTTATTCAAATTATACGCAGCTATGGAATCTAGATAAAATACGTAAGGTGATGAAATACTTTATTTTTAAAAGGATTGATATGGAATGCCTCAAAACGAACAGAAAACAACTGGCTTTCTTTCAGATTTAAAGAGATTTTAAGAAAGAAAAGTATTTTATCTGGTCTAAATTAAAATATAATAAGTTAAATGTAAACGTTAAATATAATATGACTGTACAGACATGGACTTTCTAACAAAGCTGATAGAAGCTATTATTTTGTCGTAAGTTTTATCCACTTACGTTAAACTGTTGGCGTAGCGCAGTTGAGGAAAGTACTATGGTATAAGCCTTTGAATTGATTCTCAGACAGATAATTGAGCGCTGAGAACCGTTTATTAATAAGGAAGCATTTCTAAGACGTACAGTATTGATTTATTTGTACACATAGAGTCAAGGTTCATGTGAGCATTACTAGTCTAGTGAAAGATTTGCAATTCGAATGCTGATTGTAGTTCCAATAGTTTGAAGTTGAGTTTGATTTTAATTAATTAATACGGGCCTTTGTTCTACAAAAGTAAAAAGGGTTTGTATCTTCTTGATTGGTTACCTAATTATTTATCGTGAGAATGGTAATTAGAATGAAATATGCGCTGCATAATTATTTTCAGGAAATTGCGATTAGGTAGGTATTCCATGATAGCGTGATCTATTGTTGACCAAGTGATCTCTTCATGTCAGCGCAAGGTAATACTAAGATAAAGATTGTTTTTTGTGCTAAAATATAAGTAGGCAATTTTTCCATCAATGCTTCAAACTTTCAGAAACATTTCTCCAATAAAGGAATTGTAAATAAAAAAATACGTGGTTGTCTGCATGGTTTTGTATAAAGTTATTATTCCTGTATCTCCATATTTGCATTATTATTGTTTTTTTCAATCTCTGGTAGATTCTCTATAGGATTATCTCTTATAGCGATTGACCACTATCCATCGTGAACACGCTAGAACCATCTAGAACCGAGTATGTTTTATGCTTGTAATTTTAAGGATAGGGTTTACATAGGTAACAGCGCGTGCTTCTCAATACTTTATGTGTGAGTATAGACGCAATTCTTGTATATATTGTATGTATATATATAATCTGAATGTCGGAATTGGCTCCAACGATTTTCATGAAATTTAGTACGCAGGGGGTTTCGGGGGCGATAAATCGATCTAGCTAGGTCTCATTTTTAGAAAAAGTCGTTTTTCAGGCAATAAAAAACTGCTACAAAATCATTAGAATACGAATGTAAATTTCGCCAACATACCTACAAGGCTATAATAGCTCAGGTGGGAAATCGGGCGGTTCCGAAACCAGTTTCGAGTCCAGATTTTTTTTTTTTCA
Source organism: Lomographa bimaculata (assembly GCA_948107665.1). Lineage (NCBI taxonomy): Eukaryota > Metazoa > Arthropoda > Insecta > Lepidoptera > Geometridae > Lomographa > Lomographa bimaculata. The sequence goes on from OX403592.1 coordinate 9,523,055, forward strand.
AATATTTATTTATCCATTTTTTTTACTAGGGTATGACATAAATAGCATTGGACTTTTACTCTTTAACTTGACTTTGACTAGTGTCTTGGACTTGTAACTTCAATGAAATATATAATACAATTTAAATATTTTATCATTTTTATTGTAATTTCTATAACAATCGTTGATTTTTGGGATTGGGATCGTACCTACATTAGTATTTGTATTTTTTCAGCGGTAACACCTTGGGCCAGGCTCCGTATGAGAGCGGGAAAGGAGCGAGCAATAAGTTGGAATGCGGAATATCAGATTGTAGTCGAAAGTTTGGCGACTGCTAATCAGAAATAATATACCAATAATACCTACATAACAAAAGAAGTAATGCTTGTGAATTGTATACAACCAGAAAACATACATTTTATATAAACAGGTATACCTACGGGCAGAGGCGCGAAGCGTAGCCACAAAATATTTACGTATTCTTCTTAAAATGTATTCCATTCTTACTATTACTAATTGTAATGAGAAAATATTAAACCGACTGTTATTTCAAAATTAAATCAATTCAGTTGAGTTTTTATTTAATTTATAATACTGTACTGCGCCTATCTTTATACTTTGGATAATATGTGTGCTATCAAAAAATTAAGATAACGTGAAATCCTACGATTTACGTGATTAAAATGTAGAGTAGCAGCCACACCTAAGATTAAATGTAAATGTATTTTAATATCATAAAAGTAGATTTCGACACTTACGCGAGTTGTTTTGTTTTCCTGTATCTTTCTAGATTTGTATGAAATGTCCAAGCCGATCTCATCTGGAGTCATGAAATTGCCAAAGAGGTTTGACGTTAGGCAGGGTCAGGCTTTTCTCTTCCTCCAGTGAGAGTTAGCTACTTGTGATGCCGATCCTACTTGATACTTGAAAGAAAGTAAAAAAATAAACTTTTTTATCATCTTACGTAGTTTATGTAAATACAATTTGCCCTTTACTGTATATAATTTGGACTAATTGTCTAGGAGAAATCGATATTTTTTGAGGTCACAGCATGAGCACAGTAAACAGTTACTGCGTAATCGGCATTCCTGGTTTTGAACCGACTTACATAAGAATGAGGACATAAATTCGACTGTTTTGTTTTTTGATTGGCCTTATATTACTTATCTTTGAACTTTGAACTGCCCGCTGGCGTATTTAGGTGCGCGTTTGCCTTTACGGCACCGACTTCGATTCCCGGTGGTAACACAAGTTTTCTCCCCACGGGAAGTTTATATTTCTGGTAAATTCTGGTTCTGGGTATGATGTCAATGTTATGTCTGAGGTGTGGCTGTGAGTGTGCATTTATGTGAATGTTTTTTTACCCGGGCGACGACGCCGGGCGGGTCAGTTAGTTTATTATACCCAACAAGTTACCTTAAGTAAAACACTTGTGGGTTCAGGGAGGGAAGATGATGATGATCTAAAACGGTCAATAATATTAATAAGTTTGTTAGAAACAATTTGGCAACTAATTTTTAAGTCAATATTTTTTAAGTTACGAGTGGGTTAGAGGCACCTATGACTATATTTATATTCTGCGTTCATTCATATGAATAATTATATGCCTATAGTTATGTACCCTTGATAGGTTTCATTTCGTTGTTGTTTCCGATCAATCGGTTGAAGATATCTGCTTCAAAATTGAGTTGCAAGATTCTACCCAAACAAACATAAGTACATAATTAATGTTAACATAAGTACATTTATAATACATTGCAAGTTAAATAAAAGCTTGTAAAAAATACGCTAATGGCCAGGGACACAATAACGATGATGACGCCGGGGTTAAAAAAAATCTTATTTGTTTGTCAGTTAGATTAATCAAAAAATAAGTGTCCAATATTTTCAAACGACTTCAAAAATAGTCCGGTCAAATTAAGCGATATTTCGCAAAAGAGTGGAAATAATTAGGGAAGTTGTAAATTCTTGTGGAATCGTTAGATAACATGACTAGTAGTCTCACCCTGGTTCGCACCGTTCCTAGCGCGTACGGAACTATGTTAAATATTACGTACAAACTTTAAACGGCTGTTACTCCAAATGTATAAATAAATTGTTCTAGGAAATTTTAACCAGGAGTAGAGACTATCTCAGACCACGTCTTGATATACCTAAAAAGTTATTCGAAGCAAGGAATGCTGATTTATATGCTTTTTTTAGTGTGCGGCTCGAGGGAAATTCGAACTATAGGTGCAAACTTACACAATGCTTCCAGAGGCATTATAAACACTCAGTTAATTTTGCACCTTAGTGCAAGTAACGGAACATGTATTTTTTCATTTTTTGTAAATTGTACTTCGGGGAAAATTTGGGTAATTGTGCAAATTGTACTATAATAATCTATTCTGAGTTTATTACATTTGCCGCACATAAATAAAAGAAAAATGTTATCGGAACATTTAAAAAAAACAATATGTTATTTCATACTGCGGTGAGGCACGCGGGGCGCCCGCGCTCACAAAAGCCGACCGCGCAGGGCGATGCAAGGGAGCGGGCGGCACGTGCGGGAGGAAGCAGGGAGCGTCAATGGATAATTTGTGTCAGTCAAACAAAATAGAAATTAGTAGCCGAGCAGCACGACTTAGCGAGCGGGCGGATTTATTTTGCGTTGAGAGTTCATACTATTATTGTAACATCTATTCTATACTAATATTATAAAGAGGTAAAGTTTGTTTGTATGTAAAAGGTAATCTCTAAAACTACTGATCCGATTCTGAAAATTCTTTCAGTAATAGATAGTTACATTATCCCTGAGTGTCATAGGCTATGTTTTGTTGGGATAAAAGTTAGTTATCAGTTCGAGATAATAATATTCGTAAGATAATAATAGTCGGAGAACAATTTACTAACTTTCCGCTTTATCAGCGTACGCTGACTAAACAGTTAGGCATAGGTGAATACAATGTATGAAAAAAATGTTGGCCTTCATGAGTTTTACAAAAAAATACGTTACAGCATATATCTAACATGTATATTTAGCTCAGAAAAAAACTTTTCTTTGTCAAAAATCTGAAAAAAAAGCGGCTTGTGTTTAGTTAGCTTTTTGAGACATTAAGTATTAATCCTTATCAAAATAAGCTACTTCATCGTCTTACGTAGTTCATGTAAATACAATTTGCTCTTTACTGCATACGATTTGGATAAATAGTCTATAAGAAATCGTGAAATTGGTTTTATGGTAGGACGACGGGTCAAAAATTTATCGAATCCTACTACGAATTCCTGCACATTAAAAAATAGCGGCTTCTGTAATGTTGGCTTATTTTAAGTATTTAATATTAATCCTTATCAAAAAAACCTTTTCATCGGCTTACGTAGTTCACGTAGATGCAATTTGCTATTTACTGCATATAATTTGGACCTATAGTCTAGGAGAAATCATTAAGTTTATTTGAAAGTAAAAACGGTGGGTCACAGAATGAGTAACAGTTGCTGCGTAATCCGGCATACTTCTATGTTTTGAACCGAATTACATAAGAAGGAGCTCGAAATAAAAGTTGTAAAAAGACAAGTCGCAACACAAGAAGATAAAATAAATGTAGAGGCCTTCGCTAATGAACAGAAGTACAAAGAATTTCAGCTTGAACTAAAAAATTGATTTGAAGGGTTAGAATTAGATGAAAATATAGACCAGCAGTGGAATACTTTAAAGGAATCAGTTAAAGATGTAGCACTGAATACTTTAGGGAAAAAAAGCACAAAAGATGAGGAAATGGTTAACTGACGAATGTAAAAACATGATAGAAAGAAGAAGACAGCTAAAACAGCAAGCAGAACAAGATGAAAATGGAAACAAAAGTATGAAGAGCAACGAACTAAAACTAAAAAAGCTATAAAGAGAGCTAAAAAAAAAACACATGGAAAACATAGTATGGAACGAACATGGAAAAATTAATAAAATCAAGTGGCAGAAGAAAATTCTACCAAGAAATTTGGAATTTCAAGAAAGGATATCAACCGACTGTGCAAATGTTGGAGGATGATGATGGCAACCTCGTCACTGACCAAGTAAGAATAAATAAAATGTGGCCAGATCATTTTCAAAAACTCCGAAACTGCTTACCTCAAGATAAAACAGAAGAGAGTAGTAACGGCAGTGAAGAGAATATCATAATTCAACCACTCAGTCTTGATGAAATTAGACGAGCTATTATGAATCTTAAAAATAACTAATCCCAACTTGCCAGGGGAAGTATGGAAATATGGGAGTGCTATAATTTAGTGTAAGATATTCGAACTTATAAGTAGTATCTGGAATAGTTAGCTGCTACCAAAGGAATGGAATATTGGAGTCAATTGCCCGATCCACAAAAAGGCCTTGCTAACTACTGTATACAAGATCCTGTCTTACTTATTGCTGAGGAGACTAGAACCATACGCGGAGGCTATAATTGGCGATTATCAGTGTGGTTTCCAAAGCAGTCGTAGTACAGTCGATCAAATCTTCCTGCTCAAACAATTAATGGAGAAGAAGTGGGAGTATGCGCAGAGTGTCCACTCTTTGTTTTTGGATTTTGCTAAAGCATATGATAGTAAAGATCGTGACTCTCTTTATACAATATAAAAAAATACTTTGGGATTCCAAATAAGCTGGTACGAATGATATGGTAGCTACTAACAAAATCAAAGCTGTTGTTCGAGTTGGAGCGGATTTGACCAAGGAATTCGAAGTCCTTACCGGTTTAAAACAAGACGATGCGCTATCACCCATGCTGCTTAGTCTAGCACTTGAACACGTTATTCGACACGTATTGACACTTGACGGCGGAGTGCAGCTAAATGGACAGCATAAAGTGGTAGGCTACGCGGGTGACCTCGCTTTATAAGGGAATAGGAAAGATCAGGTAGAGAAAGAGCTGCAGAAGTACTAGAACGGGAGGCAAAACGTAGGACGCAGAATTAATCAGGATAAAACTGAGTATGTCCACATGCGCCGCTACAAAACATGCGCATGCCGAGAAATAACCTCAAAGTGAGAGACATCACATACAAAGGAGTAGAAAGGTATAATGGGCTAAATGGTAATGGGCTGTATTATGACGGACACCAATACCAGGGAAGAAGAGATAGATATCCGGATACAAAAACACCCTCCGTTGTAGTGCAGTCCTACACAAGATTTTGGTGTCCGGGCTTCTTAGCACAAATACCAAAGTGCGAATATACAAAACTGTAATAAGACCTATATTAATCTATGGATGCGAGACCTGGACACTGACTCTTAGGGATGAAAGCAAACTTCTTGTGACGGAGAGAAAAAAATTGCGGCAGATACTGGGTCGAACTCGAACAGAAGAAGGGATATGGAGAAGGAGGAAGAATAAAGATATTGAAGATCTGATCCCCGAGCTAAACATTATCGGCGAAACCAAAGCCCGCCGACATCGCTGGCTCGGTCACCTTGAAAGAACGGAAGAGAATCGTGCTGTAAAGCGAGCATATATGGGAAGGCCAAGCGGACATCGTCCCAGATACCGCTGGAGAGATGAAGTGGACAAAGACTTCGGGCAGCTCCAAGACCGTCTGAAGTGGCGACTTTTAGTATCGGAGGCCAAGACTTACTTTGGGTCACTGCGCGGTTCGAGTAGTAGTAGTATTACATAAGAAGAAGGATACAAATTCGGCTGTTTTATTTTGTTTTGTCGGTTATAACTTATCATTGAACTTTGAACTGCCCGCTGGCGTAGGTGGGCGTTTGCCTATATAGCACGGGGTTTAATTCCCGGTGGGAATGCAGGTGTTCTTCCCACGGGTAATTTGTGTGTCTGGTTTTGAGTATGTTGTGAATCTTGGATGTTTACGACCCCACGATACAAGTCATTGAACTTCGTGTAGGATTGTGAATGTGGAAGCGTTTATGGGTATGTTTTTTGATATTTTCTACTGCGGCGCGGGCGTAGATGGGTGCGCGTTCGCCTTCAAAGTAGCGGGTTCGATTGCCGGTGGTAATTTACCTAGAAGATTTCTCCCCACGGTAAATTAGTGTTCCTGGTTTTGAGTATATTGTGAATGTTGTGTGAATCTGAGATGTTTACGGCCCCACGATACAAGTCATTGAACTTAGTGCGAGGCTGTAAATGTGGAAGTGTTTATGTGTATATATTTTAACCGGGCGACGCAGGGTGGGTAAATTTTGAACTTTGAACTACCTACGCGTTCGTCTTCAAAGCAGCGGATTTGAATCTCGATGGGAACACAATAACACAAGTTTTTTTCCCTACGGAAAGTTTATGTTTCTGATTCTGGGTATGACGTGAATGTTGTGTGTGTGGTGCTAATGTTTACTGCCCCACGACACAAGTTATAATACTTTCAGAATAGGGCGACGCCGGGCGGGTCAGCTAGTAATAAATAAAGCTAATTAAGAATTAAATTTAAAATTAAATTGTATGTGTAAGTGTCCATGGAAAAATTGCGTTTGGGAAAGAAAATATTATTAATAATTATTATTATATTATGATTTAAATAAAAATATTAATAAGGCCAATTTGACAGCTTTACAGAACAATAATTAGTTTACTAGCGTTTCATATATAATTGAAACGCAAGCAAAGCTTAAAAAACCCGACTACATCGCTTATATTTCGGTTTTGACTTAACCGATTTCGATAATATTTATATTTCGATAGTTTTTATGGGTTACATATAGTTGCATATTATTAGCGCAAATTAAAATTCAAAACGTCTTTCTTCGCTCACAAGTTTCACTGTATAACTGCTAAACTATTGAGTTCTTCTCCTTATCTTTGTATTCAACGACTCAGATCATTGACCTTGCCCCCGCTCGCGCCCTGCCACTTGCATCGCCTTGCGCCGTGCACGTAAACGCCCGCGTGCCATGTATGAAATAAAACCTTTGTTTTTTTTAAATATTCCGGTAGCATTTTTCTTTTTTTATGTGCGGCAAATGTAATAAACTCGGAATAGATTATTATAGTACAATTTGCACAATTACCCGAATTTCCCTCGAAGTACAATTTACAAAAAATTAAAAAATACATGTTCCGGTACTTGCACTAAGGTGCAAAATTAACTGAGTTTTTACAATGCCTCTGGAAGCATTGTGTAAGTTTGCACCTATTGTTCGAATTTCCCCCGAGCCGCAAACTAAAAAAACATATAAATCAGCATTCCTTGCTTCGAATAACTTTTTAGGTATATCAAGACGTGGTCTGAGATAGTCTCTACTCCTGGTTAAAATTACCTAGAACAATTTATTTATACATTTGGAGTAACAGCCGTTTAAAGTTTGTACGTAATATTTAACATAGTTCCGTACGCGCTAGGAACGGTGCGAACCAGGGTGAGACTACTAGTCATGTTATCTAACGATTCCACAAGAATTTACAACTTCCCTAATTATTTCCACTCTGTAGCCTAATTTGACCGGACTAAAAAGGAGGTTCTCAATTCGACTTTATGTATTTTTTGTATGTATGTTACGCGATATCTCCGCCAATTATGAATCGATTTGATGTTTTTTTTTTGTTTGGTAGAGTATACTTCAGAGGTGGTCCCATATAAATTCAATCGAAATCGGTCAAGCCAAAACCGAGATATAAGCGATAAAGTCGGTTTTTTTAAGCTTTGCTTGCGTTTCAATTATTTGATCATCTAACTAACGGACTAATTAGATTTTTTCAGGGATCTAGCCAAAACCACATTTACAAAGCTAGTATGTTTTTAGGTATGAACATACTTAGTTATTACATACCTCTGTTTTATCATTAACCTATAATCTAGTGTCATTTTAAGTCCCTAATCATTATTGATAATGATAAAGAAACCGAATCCCAAAATGTCTTTGTAGTACTTAGGTATATTTTATCGCGTTAGTCGTACGCAATGTTATAACCTAGTTTAAGTTTAATTATTTGATAATGGTAAGTAAATATTTTTATTGGTGTGTTAATCTTAATATATAAAATTCTCGTGTCACAGTTTTCGTTGCCATACTCCTCCGAAACGGCTTGACCGATTTTGATTAAATTTTTTGTGCTTATCCGGTATCTATGAGAATCGGCCAACATCTATTTTTCATCATCATCATCATCATCACTTTTCATCATTATCAACGCGGGTGAAACCGCGGGGCGCAGCTAGTTAAATTTATATTTTTTAACTTAATAATTCAATATTTTTTAAGTAATATGCAATAAATTTTAATTTAGGTCGAATATTATTTATTAATCTTTAAATTACACCTGTAAAATGATTCGCTAATTTAAATAATATGTTTAATTAAGAAAAGTGATAAAAATGCATGGGTAATTCAATGCACGCTATTGGCTACACTGATTTGTGACGTCAGTGACCACGTTTTTCAAATTTCCTTCACTGCAATCATGGATCCTAGATTCTGACGTGAAAAAATGAACACCAAAATGCCGCGTTTAAAATTGCTAGTCTTGATCGCAGTTTTAAATATTAATTTTGTTTAAAATGTAATATTTTTATGAATTATTATTATTATGTTTTTTGGCTTTGTGTAAACAATCGATTTAAAGCCTAAAAAAATCATATTTTATTTTGATGCAGGTGTAAGACAAATTTAATATATGGGCTTAATTATTTCAAGACGTATCAATCTACCCACTTGCCACGAAAATTGTCAAAATTTACATACAATATTATATAATTATATTTAAATGTCTACAGCTTCCGATCTTAATATCTTACCTCCATAACTTCAGATTGTTCTCCTATTACTCGCGTGTGTCCCGGTATCATGGGCCGTGGACCCTCGCATTATAGAGCCCCCACTCCGGGTGGAGATGCCTCCACCACCGAGCTCCGGTGACAACGAGAGGAATGTCTTCGTAAGCTGGATGCCCATGCCCATTGACCATTTCGATCCCCAGAACACGGATCAATTCCTAATGGTATGTACCTACCAAAGACTAAATTATCTTTGTTACCTACATAGAAAAAAAAAGAAAAGGGAATAATATCGCTGATTTTCTTGCCACTTTCACCTCTAGGTGGTTGTAAATTTACAATTAGCCCATGTGAATAAAAAACGATATATTATTTTTCAGCATTTATGAATGAAACTTACAAATTTATTATTAGATACACATAACATATCATTTTGGTTTACTAGACACGTATACATTTTTGAAAATAACTGTCACCAACTTTAAAAGAAATTTGTTTCTTGCCTAACTACTTTACATAGCATAATCCTTATATTCATCATTTATATGTGACAAGTATAAGATGGTCGAACTACCAAGACATTCGCCCGATGGTAAGCGTTGTGCCTAGTTTTATATGCAGCGATGTACCTACTACCCTGCTCTCCCTTTTATTTCATAATGTTACATATTCTTATTGATCGAGCGAAACAAGATCTCTAAGTTGACTTGGGTGATTCAGCACTTTGACCGTATGTCCGTCTGTCAGAGGCATCTAAAACCATAATGCGATTTACTTCACATTCTCAGAGAATAAGTAAAGTTATGACCCAAAGCCAAAAATGGCAATAAAAGTGAAATGGGCCAAAACTAACAGGCTAATATGTAAAATGTGTCTATTAACACATTCCTCATTGTCTAATTACACTGATAGTGTGTTGATCTTGGACATCTTCCCATAGGACTGTAATTTTTATAGTACTCGTAGGCAGTTGAGCGGTAGATCAGTAAACTAGAGCCGCGAGTTCAAGAACAGCTCCAAAGCGACCCAATTCCATACTAAATTATTATATAAGTGGTTTCTGTATATAAACAAATATATTTAAGTTTTTATGTCATTTGGGAAGTTCATCCTTCCAACAATAACGACTGCTGCAATGTTATGTTTTGCCTAAGCGATGGAAACCCTATATGGACTCGCAAAGTTATAAGATACATAAGTATTAACAACCTACGTTTTCTCAGCGTTTTATGTTCAACGAACAATTCTTCGGTGGCGAAGGCTCTCCGATTTTCATCCTCATCGGTGGAGAATGGGCGATCGCCTCCGGCTGGCTGTTAGCTGGAAACATGTTCGAAATGGCTCGCGAGAACAATGGCTACCAGATATATACGGAGCATAGATACTACGGACAGACGCTACCGTATTCGTAAGTTGATGCTATTTTCAAAATCTGAATAAATAAGTTTTTTGTGGATACATTTCTTTTCAGTGATCCTTTTTAAGATACGTATTTTGTACTTGCTTTTCAAACCGAGTCCGAACATCATCAATTTTGATAGTCATTGAGAAGTATCAATTCCTTCCGGCTCTATCATCAGACCAGCTCCCGCGGTACCATATTATTATAATGCACTGTCGTTGAAGCTACCCATGTAATAGTTATCTGATGTGCCATTTTTCAGCTCAATCGGATGTCAGCAAATGCTCATCTAAGTAGGTAACTTGTTTATGCTGTTTAGTTTTGAGTTACTACCTACGCATAGTTGAGCCTATGACTTTGTACCTAATACGTGTCGAAGTAAACTAAGGAGCTCTGCACGTGGATAAATCATTTTAGGTTTTTTGATGTCACAAATTATGTACTTACATATAATACTTTTTATGAAATAAATAAACAAAATAGAGTACGAAATAAGCAAGATTATGAGAATCAATAACAAGTAGGCAATTAAAAAACTCTGAGTATATTTAACATGTCTACAATAAAGGTAAAACGTTAATATAATCAACAAAGTGATATTTTACTTCCAGAAACTTTACCACTGAAAACCTCCGCTTCCTAAACGTAGACCAAGCCCTAGCGGATCTCGCATACTTCATAAGAGAACTAAAGCAAGTGCCTCGTTTCTCCGAGAGCAAGGTTATTTTGTATGGAGGGTCATACGCAGCAAACATGGCGCTTTGGTTTAAACAACGCTACCCGCACTTGGCAGTAGGGTCAGTCGCATCGAGTGGGCCTATTTTAGGAAAAGTTGATTTCACAGGTAAGAAACGCTATACAATGTGTAACGGAAAGGTGTAGTAATACTCAAGTCACACATCTAGCTAAATGTATGGATTCTAAAGGGAACTTATGCATTCGCGGCAGCACATTTAATATTGAGTTATGATGAATTAAAGTTTCTAAAAAATTATGTCATTTGCATTTGCAACCCTATTTCATCAGCTACCGTTCTACACCACAGCCTTTGGACCTAGACGTCTGACAGTGGGGACCATAACAATGGTCAAGGTCACGCGCCACAGATGAATTCGTAGGGTTGGCAGAAAAATATTGTTTAATTTTTGTACGGAACAAATATCTCCGATTGCCGCACATGTAACTGTAGGGTTGTCAAAAGTATTTGAAAAATATAATGTCCGATTTCGACTTTCGTTCTCTGGCAGGCGATTCCTGGCACGACACACATACACACCACCAAGTATTACTACACCTTTTTGTTACAGGTTGTATATAAATATGAAATATAAAGTTATAAGCCCGAAGCCTTTATTTTTTTGTGGTAATGACGGCTCCATAAAGCCTTCCTACAGTAAATAAAGGACCTGGGATGGTGCTGGATAGGAGCCGCTAAAGAGTAACATTTTTGCCACATGAGAAATTAGAATTCAAATACTCTAAAGGGACTGGACTTCATAGCTTTTATCGAATAATTATATATATTAGCCACGAGTCATATCGTCGTAATTTATTATAACGAGTATTTTCAAAATTTTAAATTTAGCTTTTTATTAGTTCTTGATGATGATTATTCATTTGCTTTTTATCTAAAATTGCAACATCTATGATAGGTGAAATTTTGTGGTTACACTACAAACACTACTGTGTGAATAAAAAAAAAATGTTTACGGTTTTTCGGGTTATTTGAAGAAAACTTAAAATGCATCATTAGATTTTAGAAAGACTAATTTTTATACCCGGAAATTGGAACAGTTACTTTTGCATGTCCGCCCAATCAAGACGCTTGTCAAGACCAATTATCAAATGATCAAAGATGAAGTTAATTTATTTACCAAAATGTGCAGAACACCATAACTTACCAATACATAGATCGCTTTTTTCTTATGATATTGTCTTTCGATTTATATTTTATCTCCATTTATATTTATTTGCAGGATATTTGGAAGTGGTCCACGAAGCTTTCTTATCGGAGGGTGGTGAGCAATGCATAGAAACTATACGTCAGGGGATACAGGACACCATCCAAGCGATGAGGACCGAAACCGGGCGAAGAAATTTGGAAAGAGATTACCGGTTAGTATATATATATATAGTATAATTAGTATGCACAGAGCAAGCAAGACTACTTTCACTAATTTGTCAGTGAAATTTTTTTTTTTATGCTCGATGCATTTTGCCACTATCTGACTCTGATGGAAAGCGACGATGCAGCTGAAGATGTAGCATGCTTTTTTATAATATACCTATTCACTTGGCTTTAAGAATCCCAGATTACACCGTTCAGGAAATAATAATAAAAAGGCAATAAGTTCCACTCCTACGCAGTACGGATGACAAACATAGAAGCAAAACGCTTCGAGCGAACTGGAGGTATGTCAACTATAACTGGAAATTTGCCAGTTGACTTAGCAATTGAGACGAGGAATTTAGTCACGAAACATATTTCGAGTGCCACTGCAGAAATAAGCGTGGCGCAACAAGATCCACATCTACTGTCACACACCGTGCAGCTATTAAAAACACAATAATGATTAACTGAACTGCCCGTTGGCTTAGTTGGTTGGCTTTCGCCTTCTAAGCAGGGGTATCAGGTTCGATTCCCGGCGGGAACACAAGTTTTCTCCCCAAGGAAAATTTGTGTTTCTGGTTCTGGTTGTGATTGTGTGTGTGATGTAAATGTTTCCGGCACCCACGACACAAGTCATTAAACTTAGTGTGGGGCTGCGAGTGTGAAAAAAAATACTTATCTATAACGTTAGTGCGAATTTTGTAAGACTAACGTTATTGTCACATTAATAGTGCTCATAAGGTAGAAATCAACATGTTAAAAAAAAAATAAGATTGCTCATTGTCGTGACGTCATAACTCATGGTATATGGTCATATGTTCTTTCAGCCTCTGTGAAAGTCTGGATTACGACAATCCCTTCGATCTTGGTTACTTCTCTGGACTTATTACTTGGACGTTCTCGGGTTCAGTACAGGGCGCTAGACCGGGCTCGTTGATCAACGTTTGCAACAACTTTGCTAATAATACTTATGGTAACGCGTTTTTTTATATTTGCTTATATTATAAATCCGATTGTATGTAAGTGTGAGTTGTAAGTATATTGTACTCATGGATCTTCGTCGTGGCTGTAATCTCTTTGCGGATGAATGGCAAGAAATATTGTCCGTGTGTTAGTTCTGTTAGAATGTATAACAGTGTTGTTTGGGCATATAATAGTGTCAACTGATCTCCTATTTTGTTGATATTAATCAATGTAATTGGTATTTACCGTTTTGGTTAAATAACATAAATGCATGTATGAGAGCAAATGGAGAAATATCAAAGAGAAAGTTCAGAAACGATCTTTTGGTCACGACCCCCATCATTTGGGGAAACGATACATCGATGCAAGGAGTAGCTGAGTGTTTATGTTTGAAAAGAAGCATCTCTGTAACTGCTCGATGGTATTGGATGTGATTTGGGTTCCTATTAAGGGTTAACATGTAAATGTTCAAGATAATACTTAATTACCACAAGTGTTATATATTTTTAAAATGGTATTTTGTAGCTCTTGTATTATTTGTCACTACTCTATGGAGTTCTTTTTTTTTTAAAACAATCTAGTTAGCTTATGACATCTGTAGATTTTTTTTCTTACCTACCAATTACGTTTGGTACATCATTGGAATAACGATCTAGCCTTAAGAATAATAAGTAATTTAATTTAGACCTAAACTGTTAAGTACAGTAGTATACCAAGAATGTGTCCAATAACACTTTTCTTACAAAAGTAATATACTTAAACAAGACAGCCAATGAAGAAAACTTCCCAAGAAGCCAAATAATTTTTCTGTAGCGAAGCTCTAGCTGATCGCGTTTCTTTTTGACATGTGCTTTCCAGCAAGCTTGAACTTAGTGAGGGGTTGTGCAAAATATATTTTTTTCCGTAGTCCGGTTGGCCAGACAACTGAAACGTACCACGGACAAAGAGTGCGCGCGCGTGAATCTTATATTAGATCCCGGCAGAAGCACAATCGTCTGTGCATGCCTAGGTATTTTCGTACGGTATTGTTCGATCATATGTATACACTAGATTTTGGTCTTTTGTTGGTGAAATCTATATGTGTAGATTTTGTGTCATTGAGTTTTATCCTCAATTTCTTTCTCCGAGCGCAAATGGTATTGATGACAGTTTGGACTTTTTTACTGATTCCTCCTTGTGTGACTTCTGTTCCCATGATAGCTGGGCCATTCGCCAAAGTTGCTATAAGTAATGCTTTTCTCCAAAACTGGAATATCACAAGTGTATAATATAATAATTACAGGGCCGGACCTACTACACTTCCCTGTGGTACTCCAGCTTTAATTTCCTTTAACTGAGTATGCATCGTCTTGTCTTACTCTGAACATTCTGTGTGAGGTAAGACTAAGATATCCGCAAACTGATTTGGAAGTATAATTCCAAGTTTGTGTATGAAACCTTCATGCCACACCTTATCAAATGCTTGTGCTACATCCAGGAAGATGGTAGTACAAATTATCTTCTGTTCTAAAGTTTTTTCGATCATGCTGGTAATTCTGTGGACTTGATCTAGAGTAGAATGCTTTTCCCTAAAACCGAATTGGTAGTCAGAAATCATGTTGTTTACTTCTAGGATTGGTTTTAAATTTTTTAAGAGGAATATACGTCCAACCCTATACACGCACGTGTTTCAATCGATTCATTAACTTGAACGCTGTGAGGGAACAAACGCACCAACAGATGTATGTTGCTAAAATCATAACCCTCCGTTGCTTTGCCGTAGCCTAGTAATAAAATTATGCGTAGGATTTATCTCTTTTCAACAGACTTCTAAAAATGAGGTTCTCAATTCGACAGTTTTTTTTACCGACTTCCCAAAAAAGGAGGAAGTACTCAAGTCGACTGTATTTTTTATGTGTGTTACCTCATAACTTCTGTCCACGTGAGCCGAAAGATGTTGCTTTCTAATTGGTCCCATTTTTGATCAAGATCTGATCAGTTGTTCTTGAAATATAGTAGTTTGAAAGATGTTGCTTTCTAATTGGTCCCATTTAAATTTGATCAAGATCTGATCAGTAGTTCTTGAAATATCGTCAATAATGTTTATTTTGTGAGCAATATTGCGTACTTTGACGATGTTCTCGTTTACGCGACTTCAAAAGTTACCTCATAACTTCTTTCGTTGTGAGCCGATTTTGATGATTTTATTTGAAAGCTGATGCTTTTCATGTGGTCCCATTAAAATTTATCAATATCGGATTTCTAGTTTTTGAGTTATAGTCAATAATGAGTGTTTAATACATTAAATCTGATCAAGGTTCCGATGATAAAGCGGTGAAGTCGGTTTTTTTAAGCTTTGCTTGCGTTTAATTATATGTATGTATGTTACGCGATATGTCCGCCAATTATGAATCGATTTTGATAATTTTTTTTTTGTTTGGGAGATTATACTTCAAAGGTGGTCCCATATAAATTTTATCGAAATCGACCCAGCCAAAACCAAAATATAAGCGTTGAAGGCGGTTTTTTAAGCTTTGCTTGCGTTTAATTATTCAGTAGATATATCTGCAACGCTTGTAATGTATAAAGAAACTATAAGCCGCTAGCCCATTCACGCCAAATACATTCGAAGCACTCCTTTTGAGACTTCCTCGGTCAATTATGTTTCCGTAATTTTTGCAGGTACAACTCCAATGTCAAAAATAGGTGGATATATAGCCACAATCAGGAATCTACAGACTTGCTGGTCGATAAAGTATGAAGACTTTGTGGAATTCTATGCTGATACTAATCCTTCAATCTGTAAGTATTTTGTAACTAAAACTATTACTGGTTTTAGTACATCTCACAACACAAATAGATGAATGTGCTAGGAAAAAATATTATCATTGTTTGCTTGTTATGTGAACTAGTGTGTACACGAGAATGTGCCCGTTAAAGGGCTATTTATCGTTTAAGTACCACATATTAAACCAAATATGTTACAATACTAGAGTTAATTGGATTCTAGGATTTATTATATATCTTCTATTTATAGTTCAGTAAATACTCGCTCTGATCCCGTTGAATGTTTCGAATGTGTTCTGCGGCACAGATAACTTAATCTTGCTAGCTACTCTTCAGACATTTATGATTTGAGAAAATATACAATATGTATAATAAACCAACAATGCATTGTACCTACTCATCAAAAATGTGTAGTAGACTTTGTTATGGGTGTCGGAAACATTCACATAACGCACACAATTACAACCAGAACCAGAATTTTCCTAGGGAAGAAAACTTTTGTTCCTGTCGGAAATCGAACTCGATACCCCTGCTTAGAATGCGAACGCGCACCAACTAAGCTAACGAGCAGTTCATACAATATTTATATTATATCGATACAAATACCGAAAAAAAGATATCGTAATTTTGCTAAAGTTTACGAAACAGGCCATCAGATCTACTTATTATAAGTTATAACGTCGTAATCTTGTTGTAGTACTTATATACTGCTTCTATTTATATTAAGGATTTATACGATTTCACTGCGGTTGATACAAAACTAGTTTCGGCACAGTCGGTGCCCCTTCATCAGTCGAGTACGCGCGTAGTCCGTCCAGCGTCTCGTCCTACCTCAATATGTGTAATACTTACGAATCTTTAAATTGCATCTATTTATTTAATTTAAATGCTATGCTTTAATTGTAGCTCGAGCATGGTATTACCAGACTTGTACCGAATACGGTTACTTCCAAACCGCGCCGCGCATCGGCACCGTATTCGACCCCTTGGAGTGGCTCAGCGTAGAGTTTTATGTAGATATATGCAAGAGGGCGTTTGATGAAAAGTAAGTATTCAACATAAGACTTATT
Source organism: Lomographa bimaculata (assembly GCA_948107665.1). NCBI lineage: Eukaryota > Metazoa > Arthropoda > Insecta > Lepidoptera > Geometridae > Lomographa > Lomographa bimaculata. The sequence goes on from OX403592.1 coordinate 9,540,045, forward strand.
TGTGTAAAACATTGCTTATTACTTACCTAGGGGCCTATTATTTACTTAGGCCTGCATTTATTACACCTGTTGGTAAGTGTGAACAAGCAGGAAGAAGTGATTGCCTTACTAGTGAGAATGTGCGATTGATAACCAGAACGAAGAAGTCCTCCCCGATGATTTAATATGTTACTGGATTGTAAAGTCGCTTACCAGATTAGTAGTTACTGAGAAACATCAACAACAGAACGGTTTAATCTGGTAGTCTTTAAGTCAAGAGTGAATAGGTATCTTCTCGGCAAGCATACTCCATCTTTGGCCGCATCATCGCTTTCCATCAGGTCAAATGCTTGCCTATCGAGCATAAAAAAAATTGTGTCGATCGTACCATTGTCTTACATACTCTAAATTACATTATTACAGAGAATTAGGTATTCTGCTTTTAAATTTTCAATATCGATATACATTTATAAATCATTTTTAATATAGATTCGACGAAAAATTCGTGTACGACGCTGTAGAGCGAGTGAACCTGGTTTTTGGCGGTCTGCAACCCGACGTCAACAACACTATCAACATCCACGGCGCCATCGACCCGTGGCGCGCGCTCGGCGTCTACGACCACGACCTCAAGGAGACCTCCCCTACCTTCAATGTTCCAAGGTAAGGAAATGCACAGTTCATCGATCAGATTAGTGTACATATCAATAATCTGACGAGTTGAGCGTGACAAGAAAATGGGCGAGTCACAAAGTAAAAAAAAACGTTACCTCGAAATATTCAAGCCCAATTATTTTTTATTTTTATTTTTAAAGAAATCCTTTAAGGATTACGAAAAAAATATAATCTGACGATTTTCACATTTATATCTGTCAGATTTATATCTCTCGGTTTTCAGAAAGACGTAGGGTGTATACGCTATGAATGGCCGATACGCTCGAGTTTTTACAAGTAACAGATTTTGTCCATTTTTGAAAATTTTTACACGCCCCCACAATAAGGCATACTTGTCATAAACTTTTTTCCGTTTTTGAAACTAGTCTTCACAATCCAATAGGTCCCATGACGCTTTTAACTACCGATTTTGCATCCCGGGCTCCCCTACTACCATTATACGGGAAAAACAATTCTATGTATGAACACCCACGGCACCATCAATCTTGTGCCACGCTTCAGCGCTTAAGACCATGCTAGTCTACTTTCCTAGATAAGAATATTTGTTGAAATGTATAATTACTATGATTCACAATATTTTTTCTTTGAAAAATACTCATGCACTATTTGTTTGTCTTATACTTCGTGTTGTTATCAATGTAATATTATTAATGTACCTACCTGTTTATTTATTAATAGCCGCTATTAATATAGAGCTAGTGTTAATTATTATATGTCACTTATGATGCAAGAGAAGAGTCAATTAACCTCTTGATAACACCTTTTTGTTTTTAAATACACGAGAAAACAAGATTCTGACAAACAGTGCTTATCACTGTTAATACGAGACCTATGACACCACATTAAATAACAATAAATTTATTATTATTATAAAATACGCTTTTATTTATCTTTAAATGTCAATTTTGTTTGATAACTAGTGAACTGAACGGATAAATGGCAAAGTTTATCTTCAAACACGTCATGAGTACACGAAAATATACAAATGAGTCATACTTTCTCAATTCTGTTAAGAAATAATTATTACCTACAAACCGTGCCCCGCGGCTTCGCATGCTATTATCAAGTTCAAAAGTAGCCTATGTGTTAATCCTAGGTATAAACTATGTACATTCCAAATTTCATCCAAATCCGTTCAGCCTTTAAAGCGTGAAGAGGGAACATACATACTTCAACACAAACTTTCGGATTTATAATACTAGTAGGATTCAAAAAACACCTTCGTCGCAGAGGAGGTGTCTAACTATCCTTACCTGCCTACAAGATCTGTACTAATTTGTCATAAGTAAAAGTTATAACAATTCTTAACTAAAAAATATCACCAAAATCTAATTCTTCCCTACCTAGTTCCTAGTATACTAGAGACAAGAGGCTTGATCTCAAAAGCTCTCAAAAATCTGTCCCTCTTTATCTTTTGAACTTGAAAACATTTCCAAATTAAAAGTTTAAATATAAGATTGTAGTTTTGCAAGTAATCTATAAACGAAGAGGTTTATTAAACTGCTATTTCTGTTCTCAGGGCTTCTCACTGTTTCGACATGCTGTCCTGGCTTATCACTGACACCATCCGAATGACGAACGTTCAGCAAACGGCGCGGAGACTAGTCACCTCGTGGCTCACCTCTGACTGATTACTATTATGTAGTTTTAATGCTAACTTGATGAAAACGAAATAAATAAACATATATTTTCATTCCCGGCGATTAACCGGAAAACATAATTTTATTAATTATTAGTTAAAATTCCACAATCGATAATCCACAGAAGTTAATCGGAAACATTAACAGGTCGAAATTGAAATATATCGAAAAATATAATCACAAATAGATACATTTACTAACCGACCTACGTCGTAATTAAAAATTCCATACTAAAATGAACCCTATGTTAGGCAACGTAGGCTTCTCATTTAACTTACTCGTAGGATCACAATTACTTTATAATAATATAAATGCACAGCGTACTACTGCCCTGGTTTAGTCGGTGTGTTTTCAAAATGGCTCTTTTCCACGGCGTTCCTTTTCGGAAACACAACACAAATTGTGCAACGCAGGAGATGATAGCCGACATTGCCTTCAGAACTATTTACACAGCAAACAATGGTACTTACATTAGTGAAAGCGACTACATCGAGAACAGCACAAAATGACAGCAATATAACACCTCACCGCGTTTCACTATATTTGCAGTGAGCGAAGGCTCGCGAGCGCGGCCGAACATTCAAACCGAACGAGCAGTCTCGCGAACATTCGCTGCACTGTGACGCCCCAGGGAAGTAGTCTACTCTACCTAAATTGTCATAGCACTTACATGTAACTGAAAGATTGAGATTGCAGGCAGTCCTTCATTTAAGTATCAGGATTATATCAATTATTAAAAACACATTAAAACCAATCAAATATTAAATTCATCTTAAAATTATAGGACATAAATTCATTAATATATATATTAATTAAAAATATAGGCAGTGTAAACTCAACGGGAATTCATCTGGAATCGTGCGAGCTTAAACATTAGGACTGCCGCTATAAACCCTGAACTAACTCAAATTCAGAAATGACGGCACCTCGTTAAACCTACGTCTAAATCTAGTGAATACTTAATAATTACCGGGAATCTCGCGAATGCAACCGGGCTAGGCACAGTGATTCCATCGGCGAGATTCGAGTTTAGTTAAACATAATTGTCTAAGGAGAGCCGGCTCGGCGGCGCTCTCTACAAGTACAATGACACACATACAGTAACTGTTACAACATACTGGTGGAATATTTACAATGTTCTAGCGGCAGGTGTGGAGTCATTCTACGACGAGCGGCTTGGGGGTCTCCCAGGGGAAGCCCTGGCGGCCGAAGTGCCCGTACGTGCTGGTGCGCTGGTATATGGGCGCGCGGAGGTTCAGGTCCCTGGTCAACAACTTACAGTTAATATACACTAATAATCTGCAACACCATTGGCTACATATCACCACTATATCTATGATATTGATGGAACGTCAAGCTATGGTAACTTGTTATTGGAATAAAAACGCTCAAAACATACACAACATAATTATGTAAAAATGTAATTTTAACGGCGCTGTATCCAGCCCTAAGTAATAAAAATATTTATATTCTGAAACAATAACAACTCACGAGTTGTTATTGTTTTATAACTAGCAAAATGTAGCACACATTTATGTAGCCTAGTTTCTTTTTCAGAACCAGTTTTAGTTATAGTAAAATTTTCCTATAAGTAAGATACCTAGGAAAAAGATACATAGGAGTAAGATTGAAGCTAGCCTATATTAGTAATGTTCGTCAACGGCCATCTCCGAAAATTTCCATGGTTTGGGGGTAGCCCGGAAATGCACCGCTTGGGAATGTCTAAGAAATTAGGATTCCTTATGAAAAGAAACTCCGTTAAAAATTTGGTAGTGGGGTTAGTAGAATTGGATCAGGGTAAACCAACGATTTGGCAGTGACATTACTGAGTATAATTACATGAGACATACCTAAATCTGTGGTCCTAGGGGCGTATTTCTAGTCCGGTAACATCATTCAAAGTTTCAATATCAAGGTAAGTTTGATAGTCTTCTTTCTTACTAATTTAAAAATATCATTTAGATAAAAAGACTATATAATTGGTTTTGATTCTATAAGTGAAAACTTATTAGTGGTATGTAAAGGGCACTCACTTGACAATTTTCCCTGGTCGCAGGTCGAAGTTCTTCAGTATAATGGATAGCAGTTGCTGTTGTGTTTTGTGTGAAGTTCCATAGTCGAACACTGTTATGGAAAGGGGCTCTGCTACTCCGATGGCGTAGGCCACCTAAAAAAGGAAACGATACTTAGGTAAATATAATTTATAACATTAAATATTTTTTGACAAGTATAATATGTGCCGGTGATGAAAAATTGAGTAAATTTCCTGGAAACAACAAGAAACTATCACTGAAGTTATTTTTAATTGACAGGTATTTTAGTTTGAAAACACCTTACAACCCTGCTACTATATTAATATGAAAAAATGAAATCAAATAAATGCACTGGGTCAGTTATCTAAATGTAAGATAGTCTGTTAAGCTGGTTTAATTTGACAACATGCCCGATGCACCTGCATAGGATGTGTTAACTGTCATAGGCTTGGAGAAATCTTTGCAGTGCTTACTTGTGGTCTAATCTGGGTTTTATATACCGCACACTAAGGTTTGTAATGTAATACATATTTTCAATAGGGTATAGGCATTTTTCAAAATGTTTTCATTCGATTGTCTACGTTAACACATTACCGGAAAAAAAAAACATCACATATCATATCAATATAAATATTTTAAAACACAATCAGGTTGGGACAGTTTCAAAACGGTTTATTATTGACGTTCCTTTTATGACACATACTGTGTCTAATTATGAACGACATGCGTGTCCAATTATGGCTGCCTTAAGGGAAGGTTGACCAATCATGGACATCAAATATTTATGTATAGCCAAGAACGCGTGTTTTGCTGTCTCATGCATATAACCTTTGGGCCGTTCGCCCAAGACTAACATTGTTATATGGCCTAAGAGTAATATTGTAACTCCTGCGAGTAGCTAAGCTAGGGCATCGTTACGTTACCTGGACCATGCAGCGGCGGCACAGGCCCGCCTTGACGAGGGACTTGGCGACCCAACGCGCGGCGTAGGCGGCGGAGCGGTCCACTTTGGTGAAGTCCTTCCCGGAGAACGCGCCGCCGCCGTGTGCGCCCCACCCGCCGTATGTGTCCACGATTATCTTTCGCCCTGTGAGTCCCGCATCTGACTGTAATATGGAAACTATCGGATAAAGCATATCCAACTGAGGGCTCAATGTTATTAAACTAGTATAGGGAAGATAAGCCTAAGCTATTTCGCCAGGGCTCTGTTGTTACTTGGCATAAGTAATACGGAAGATTACCCAAAGCTTATCCGCCAGAGGTATCTGTGTTGTTAGTGAGCATAAGTAACATGGAAGACAAGCCGAGGTGTATCCGCTAGAGGGATGTGTTGTTACTGAGCATAAGTAACATAGAAGATAAAGCGAAGTGTATCCGCCAGAGGGATCTGGGTTAATACTTGGCATAAGTAATAAGGAAGATAAGCCGAAATGTATACGGAAGATTCATCAAAGCGTACCCGCCAGAGGGCTCTGTTATTAGGCAAAAGTAATTGACAGTTTGCATCTGTAATGGCTATGATTAGAAGTGGAGATTCTAGATAATACCTATTATTCAGTTGGTGGGTTTGTCGATTCAATGTGTCACATTCTAGACCATATCTTTCAATAAGCAATACAAGCAACGGCAATCATTCACTTAGAACTGACTAAAATGCTATCACTGTTGATGTGTACATTCAGTTCTAAAGCAAAATTCGTTGACTGTGGAGATATAACTATTAAGGTTCGTAACCTATAGTTGCAGTTCTTTAATATTGTTACTGCTATAATACAAATGCTTAGTATAATAGGGCCAGGTGCTCTCCACACTATAGGAATTCAATTCAATTTATTTATTTCAATTAAAACAGCAAACAACAATTACACTATCGAAATCAAATCAATGCAGCTACAAATACATTAGTGTATCTACCCGCCATGGCGGGCCCTCCTTATATTTTGCCACGCGCAAGAAACTTGTATACGATAAAAAGGGAGGTGAATATAAGTTTAAACCATTATTTAAATATCTTTATGGACTGAAACTTCTGTACTATGAAGTACTATGTGATGTTACTTACCTGAGGTCCACCGATTATGAACTTTCCACAAGGGTTGATGTGTATTTTCGTTCTTTCATCGAGGTAGTGAGCTGGAATGACCTCTTTTATGACCTTTTCTGAGATCTCAACACGAAGGTCATCCAGTGCGATCTGAAACAAAATTTACATATTTTTTTTTAAAAAATCCTCAAAATTGATTTTAATCCCTACTATCACAGTAAACCTGCATAAGTTCTTTATCAAAATATTTGTGAAAGTAATCCTAACAATAATTCATAGAAATGTACGCCATAGACTGTAAACCAAAGAAATGCAATATTCACTTTAAATTGAAAACTTCTTGCTCTATAAAGAGTAGAGATGAAACGGATATCTGGTAACTATCCGGTATCCGGCCTATCCGGCCTTGTTTTCACTATCCGGCCGGATACCGGATAGTAATACAGTATCCGGCCGGATGCCGGATAATAAATTTTAAAAAATCTCATTATTTTACACAAGGCAAATCATACTCCAATAGGTTATGGACACCGTTTATTTTTATAATCGCACATCAAAAATGTTTGTTTTATTTATTATTAGTTTAATACTCAAAATTAACAAGTGGCAAATTGTGATGAATAAATACCAAATTTTCCGCGTTTGTTGGTAGGAGGCGACTCCGCTTGGCTTCATATACCAGACCAGCTTCTGAATATTTTCAGAAGCTGGTCTGGTATACGGAAGCCTGGCAGTAGCGCTTACAGCGAAAGGCTATTGCCTTTCGCTGTAAGCGCTACTGCCAGGTGCTGAAAGATAAATTCTAGCAAACCTTGACAACTGCAGGTACTGATTTAGATTAACTGACTACCAAATGTATGGGTCGTAATTGCGATCGATTCGAGATGTCTTTAAAAAAAAGTCAATCTCGTTAGCAATTGGATTTTGTTTTTCTTGATCGCGACAATCACTAATAACGACTCAACTGAACGCGGTGCCGAGAGGCACCGATTTCTGCCAAGCCCAATTGAACATGGTTCCAATTGGAACCAAAACGGTGTGGTCGGTCCGTATCTCTGATTTTTCGTCATAATTTAAGTTTGGCCGTGTGTGCACTCCTTTAAGTTATGGGGAAATTAAGATTAATAATGTAGCAATATTTTCCATCGCTAAAATGTCAAAGTAAAATGAAACTATTAGACATTTTCAAACAATGAAAATGAGAAAGTCGTTTGAGTGCAAGGAAAGATAAGTGTTTTAAAAAAAAATACAAAATTGCCATAAGAAGTTATTTTATTGAGTGTTATACTAATATTTATTCCTTGTTTTAAGCTGTATCTGTTTACGTAATGGGTTTTTATGAAAAACGCATGTAAAGTAATAAATATCTTCTTCGAGTAACAACATTGACGAAAATTGCGTGAGTTATGATTTTTTGTCAAGTAATAACTATCGTATTTTTTTATATTTGCTCTAACTGCTACTGAAATACGACGTGGTAGGTATTAATCATTAGATTTATGTGCATATTGCTATACTTAATTATTTGCGTTTACGCGTAATCACCGTATTATGCCGGCGCGGCAGAATCCTTTGCTGCCGCCAAGATGGACTCGCCCAGGCTCTCGGTGCACTGCTGGCTCGAGTTCAAGGGGTAATCGCCAATTTCTATGTTATGATATGTATTTTATACATTGGAAAAAACATTGTTTTAGCATTTATGTAATTTAAACAATTTCGTTATTTGTGGAATATGTAGAATGATGGTTTTGTCTTTTATATAAATAATGGACTCGCCCGACGCGGGACGACGATGCTTTCGCGCGCTAATTCAGCCATTTGTTTTGTGTAAATATTATGACAGTGTTATTATTTGGCGCACTTTTCTGACAACAAGAGGATCTTTTCTCTATGTTCATTTTGTTTCTTTACTGAGAAAGTCAAATGGCAAATAACAATTGTCACTCAAAAGTGACTATGGTAACGAAGCGTTTTTTTTGTTTCCGATCAGAGTTTCAGATATTACAACAAGTTTTTCTGAGAAAGGTGTTTATTTTTTTATGAAATTGTGAAGGTAAGGAACGGCTTATTATAGCAATACTTTTGTTTATCACCTGCATGTTTTAAATGAATTACAATGAACGCATATTTACAGCGCGCGTTTTGACAAATTAATACGCCGCGCGGGAAATTTACTCAATCGTTCCTTAATTTTTTAAGGTAATTAATCATTTGCACAATGACATAAATTAATATGTAATCAAAAGCATAGTTAAAATACATCATTTTAACAACAAAAAAAATATATGTTATCGATCGCTATTTACGACAAAAAATAAAGATATCTGAAGAACTCCTAATTTTTCCCTGTGACAAACTTCTAACGTGTTTAATTCAATCAATTACTTTGTAACACACTTAAAATAAACACTTGAGATGAAGCGGTAATCTTTTACGAGCCCATAATGGTCATTTGTTTAGCAAACAAACCATTCTAAGTGGTCCTAACACTCGAATTTCTGCCGACGGGCGCGCGCCCGGAGAGGTCCGCCATAGATTGTCGAGTTCATGTTCAATTTGCCGCGTTTTCCCTAAAAACGTGTTCAAGCCACTGGCTATTATTCTTTGCCACTTCATTGAAACGGTTCCAAAAAGTGCCATGAGCTTCACGTGTAAACTTGGATCCAGTTTCATCTTCTTTCATTCGTTTAGCAGATGTTGAAGACGGCGATGATCTTTCACTGTCAGAAGAAGATTCCTCGTAAGAGTTTTTTATATACTCTATCATGATTTTCTGTCGGGATTTTTCGGTTCCAAGAACCCCTAAATAGTCTGACTTGAACCTTGGGTCTAAAAAGGTAGCAATTAGGTAGTTTGGATTATCTCCTAAGGATTTAAAACGACTTTCCAATTCAGCTTTCAAAGAAGCTCTCATACGAGTTAAGTCTGGTGTTCTTTGTGCAGTCTCGTTTTTGTCTAAATACTTTTTTAATGCAGAAATATGCGGAATCGCCTCGGATACACAGGAAAGGCCAGAACTTGTATTTTTCGTTATTTCTTCAAATGGTTTTAAAAGATTTATGCACTGCTCCATTAGGCCCCATTGTTGTATCGTCAAATTAGTCGAGTCGACCCGATCTCCGCTTACGTGCGACCCGAATGCGCCTGAATATTTCCGATCTCGTTCACCGCGCCAATATTCAAATCAAACTGATCGCCTCAACGCAATAAAGGGCCGAATATCCGGCAGCCGGATATCCGGCGCTCCGGCCTAGTAGCTTGCCGAATATCCGGTATCCGGTATCCGGCCAAACTACTATCCGTTTCATCTCTAATAAAGAGTCTTGCAAGTCAAGAGAGAATATGTGATCTTCAAGGCAGGCATGCTACATCTAGACATTATGTAAATTTCTATTTTAGATAGATTCGTAACTTAATTAATTAATTATCTTTGTCTGAAACAGTATCATCGTTTGAAATTATGAATTCAAATTCAAATTCAAATTCATTTATTAATTCAAAACAGATATACACATTATTAACCTAATATTTATACCACAATTTACATAATTTCAATTTATCCATAAATTAATATATAATACAATAATATGGTATATTAGGTGTTCGTTAGCAGCCGTACTAGGATACCCTGTGTTACAGCTGCTACGATTCCTGTCTCGAATTATTGGCGCGATGGAGGGATTAATTTTATTAGTTAGGACCAAAGGAAGAATTCTAATTTAAATGTAGGTAGTTGTGCATCTATATCCCAGCGAAATGCGGTAGGAAAAAATAGGCATACAACGTGCCGTGGCTCAACGCATCGCGCGAAACTGGTTTGCTGGGACGGAGACAACTTTGCCGTGTAGGTACTCTGCAACGTGAGCTGTACTTTTAGTGTGTGGTACAAGATCATACGCTCGAGCGATCCTTTAGCCAAAACATTATTTTAAATTAAAGCATGTTTGTTATTGTAAAACACCCGCCCTCGCGCCAGGGCTCAAAAATATAGTATTAAAATGATTAGTATTCGTAAGTTATACATCGAGATTTTTGTTATATTTATTACATAAGGCAGCATTGCATCTAAAGTGGTTAAGTGAAAAATTATAATATGTGTCTTTAGCGCAAACTGTTTAGTTGACAAGATAATAGTATAGATATTTGCGTTTAAATTTATTAATTAAATTTATTACATTTATTAATTTTTTTATTAAGTTTGTATAGTGTGTGTGTGTGTATGTGAATGTGAGTATGTGTATGTGTGTGAATGTGAGTGTGAGTGTGTGTGTGTGTGTGTGATGTTTATTTAAAATAATTGGGACGCGAAAAATAAAGATTATTTAATTACAGTTAGCAGTAATTCCGTTTCTTCGTACGACAGTTTCAGTAAAATGTTAAATAGGGATTGTTTGCATTTGCTAATTGTATAAGAAATTAAATCAATATTAAATTGTTTACTTATTTTCTTATACAGATGTGGTCCTAAGAAACATCGATGCCTTTGTGCAAGAGCAGTACAGAAGTTTACCGATGTTGTCACTAGCATATCTTTTCTACGCTTTCTAAGATAATCGTTAGGTACAAAAGGGTGGATTGTATGGGTAGATAGGATACATTTTAGTATGTAGGTTTTACGAACGGTTAGTATTTTTGTATCAGCATATAGTAACTTAGTAGGTGTTCTGAAAGGCAAATTTAGCATAACTTTAAGTATGGCTCTTTGTGCACGTTCAATTTTTAGCATATAGCTCTTATATGTACCGCCCCAAACACTCACACAATAGGTAAGCAATGAGTGGCCCAAAGCATAATATATAGAGGTGATTAATTGCACGTCCAATATGTGTCTCAGCCTCTTAAAAATCACTATCAACTTACGAACTCTACCCGTAAGGATTTTGATATGCTCCTGCCAGGTAAGTAAGCAGTCTATTGTCACGCCTAGATATTTTATTGAGGTAACTCGATCAAGTTTAACACAGTTAGTGAGCGAGCAATCCTGATCGTTATCGCAGGTATGAGCTCGGATATCTATTATTTCCTGGCTAGGTTGATCTTTCCACGAATTCGAAAAAGAAATAAATTTAGTCTTATTAAGGTTTAGTGTTGTGAATAGTAAGTAGTGAATGTAACAACATTTTGCGAAGGAGGGCGTCGGCAGCTGTGACAGTTTTACTCTACTATAGGTGTTATCGTTTTACCAATATTTTATCTATTCAACTTTGTTTCTTATCCTTAATAAAAGATTTACGTCTTCGGCCGCATCATCGCTTTCCATCAGGCGAGATATCCATTACTTGCCTACAAACTACTACTACTACTGACAAAAAAAAATACTTCATCTTATTTTAAAATGGTTTGAAGATTGTTCTTAATGACATTGACCACTAATGTCTAGTAGTAATTATCTTTTAAAATAACTAAGTAATATCTATTACTCTCACTTCGCAAAATGCTTGATGAAAATCTCGAGGCAAGTGTCGAGTATCCAGTCTAAAGAAGAATTCACATAACATCAGTTATTATTATTATTATTAATCTAAACAGCATCAATCAGCCAATCTATGAGAGAAATGTGGTTTTTCAGACAATCACTATTGTAAATACATCCTTTTTTAAAAGTAATGCTCTAAAGAGCATTTAAAATGCAAAAGTAAACCCATGCTATAATGTAGTTTATTGTTTTCTTAATCAGGAGTTATATACAAAGGAAACGATCGCAACCTTGTAAGTTGGACATCAATTTTGGCCGAAGAAGTATCTTACGATAATTATAATTCTCCTTCTTATCGATTATATGAAGACATTGATAAGTGTAACTGAAGCTGATCAATTCTGCATGCATTTTGCGTCACAAAGAGTGGAATCCGAGTTTCAATATTTACAAACAAAGGGTGATGCAAATTTTCAATAACTTATAGTTTGTTTTTACAATAATAATGTGTGCTGTTTATTGATAAATTATAACTTATTTGGGATATTGGGAGATATAATTATAAATTATTATTATTTTTTATTATAATGTCGCTTTGTGTGGGATTCTCAGGAAAATCATGTGGAACCGACTATATAGGTGATCCACTAAACCACCTATCAAATTAAAAAAATATTGATAATTATGGCTATCCTCAATCATATTTAACTAATAATTATTTCACTTATGACAAAGCCTCTCGAGTATACAGAGGCCATCTTGTGTACACAAATCTAAAATATAGAAATATTTGTGGCAAATACGTGTACTTATCTGTAAGACTAATATAACCGCCGACTTCAGTACAAACCCATTAATAATATTTTGCTTACAAAATAAATGTGAAAATTTGTATCTTGATTAACACGAGCAAAACCATAGAGCACAGCTAGTCTACAAGAAATAATCAAAGTGTTGTAAATCTTCATCTCCCTTCTTATTTCTCTCAAAGTGAGTACGGCATAACATAGCTATACTCTTTCTCTAGTTAGTAGTAGAAATGAATAATGAATAGAAATGATTGAGAATAAGAATCGGCAAATGTTTCTATGACTTACCGTTCTATAAATCTCGAGTAGGTAAGTAAACTTAATGCTAGTAACCGGATTTTGTGATTAATTATAAATCACTATTAGAGACGAGCCGTGCCCCGCGGCTTAGCCCGTTATTATCAAGACAAAAAGTAGCATACGTGTTAATCCTAGGTATAAGCTATGTACATTCCAAATTTCATCCAAATCCATTTAGCGTTTAAAGCGTGAAGAGGGAACAAACACTTACAAACTTTCGGATTTATAATTTTAGTAATAATGTACATTCCAAATTTCATCCAAATCCATTTAGCCTTTAAAGCGTGAAGAGGGAACAAACTCTTACAGACAAACTTTCGGATTTATAATTTTAGTAATAATGTACATTCCAAATTTCATCCAAATCCATTTAGCCTTTAAAGCGTGAAGAGGGAACAAACAAACTCTTACACACAAACTTTCGGATTTATAATTTTAGTAAGATAAACCATTCACATTGAAACCTCGTGTTCTCGACCCGATAACATGAATCAGCGTGGTATCACAACTTAACCTAAAACCTGTTATCGACCACGTGCAAGTACAACTATAAGCATCATCTAACAACTACGCCTCAGTCGTAGCATTAAGTTTTACGTCACTATCATAAATTCATAACATTTCTGATGAAATAATCTGAATCGTTCATTGGAATATCATGTACATTGGCCATGATTTGCTTTGAGGAAAATGGGAATTTGAGATAAGGAATATCAATACCAAAGAAGTATAATAAGTTACCTACATTCGTGATTGCTTGTACCGAGCTATTTTGATTTATAGATCGATATACATCGTTGGGTTTATATTAGAAAATATAGGTCAGCAGTGTAACAACTATAAGTTTAAATATTATAGAGAAAACAAACTGATAAATTGTGATTATTGGCAATATCACCGATTGAGCGAAGCGAGATCTCTAAGTTGACTTAGGTGGTGTAGCTTTTTGTCCGTCCATCTATCTGTCAGAGGCAAATAGCATCTAAACAATACAAACGAATAGCTTCAAATTCTTAGAAAATATGCATAGCCCATAGCTAAAAATAACAATTAAAATGACATAAATAAAAATATGTAGGGTAAGAAAGTCACTGTTTTAGACCCATTTTGTTCTGAGGTCTCTCAAAAAACGGCTACATATTTAAAGAAACTTGCATACAATATCCGTTATATCCTCTAATTAAACAAACATAAAAATTAAACAACTATTATTAAGAAAAAAGTATTTATCTATACTCTCGAGGCAATTAAGTCAACAAAGCAATTTATTAGATTTATTTTTAAGCTACGTTCGCGCACCTCTCACGTGATATGATAATAATTAAAAGTTGTTTTGTAGTTCGAGAGATAAATAGTTTATTAAACCAATAACCTAAGGCTAGACTGTGATACATCTTAAATGAAATGGTTACACATTTACTTTAAAGAAACGTTGTTTTGGTTCTATTAAAATTTAAACAAGTCTTTCCTAATAAAATGGTTTATATGTGAAAATGAAAAAATTCAGCTGCGTTTTTCGACGTCTTAATTAAAAATGTAGCTGACTACCACATTTTTGGCAATATTTTTTCTTCACATTGTATAACATATATATCGGGTTCACTACGCCTTCCCGAAACATAATATTTCAACTATGACGACTCATCGACCATTCATTAGATATAACATTCAATTTAAACAATATCTGATATGACTAAGTCCGTTTGTCCAGTCTATGTTTCACCCAAACACAATACTATAAACAAGAGGTTTCACAAGAAATTTCCAAGTATTTTTTTAATATTTTTGACTTTTCCGGGATAAAAAGTAGTTTGTCCAATCCATGGTTTAAGCTATTTCCATTTAAATTTTCATTCAAATCTGCCGTTATGGCGTGAATAAGAAACAAACTTTACCATTTACATTCATGCGCATTAATAATAATTTATTATTAATTAATTAAGTAATATCTAGTATAATTAATATGATAATTATTGTGAAGTTAGGGAAGTTACTAAAATTAACCTTGATAAACATCTAGATAAAAATAATTAAGACTTCATTAATTTACTTAAAATATGTCATTGAAATAATATTGTTATAGATGAAATGAAGGCGTTCGATGAGTCAACATAGGTAAAATGTAATATAGGTAAAATTTGAATCTGTTTCGGAAAGGCGTGAACGCATCAAAATCATATTATTATAATTTTCTTGCAAACGTGTGCATGAGAAGACACACAGAACGATTGCTACTATGCGTGATTTCTACTAAATCGAGGTGTACGTAATTTGATTCCAAGATTACTACGTTATTTTTTGCATTTTGATACTGCACGTGTTTGTAAAAGAGTGTAAGAAATACAACACCTATTATTTAGTGAGAAGAATAATAAAAACATTAGTAATATAGGTAGGTACATTTGAGTTTAGGTAGTTTTTACATATAGGCAGAAATTAATACGCGTATTTACCACGTGAGAGTTGTATTACGCAATCAGATAAATAAATAATATACCGGAACTAAATAGCACCACAATTATTTTTAACCTTTATCAAAAAAAGAGGTTTTCAATTCAATTGGTTTTTTTATCTGTTACCTAAGAACTCTTTTTTAGGTGAACCGATTTTGATGATGATTTTTTATTTATTTCATAGCATGCTTCCCATGTGGCCCCATTTTAATTTGATCAAGATCTAACCAATGGTTGCAAAGATAAAGCGGTGAACAAGTTTTATTTAAGCTTTGCTTGCGTATAAGTTATTTTGTATCACATCATTTAAAACGCGCGTAAAGCGTACAATTCAAATAGTTATGAAAACTTCAGCTCCTTGTTTATGGATGACGCAAACTCAATTCGTTTATACGACTTGGTATTTTATAATATTATGAGATATAAAATTCTACATCTAAAGCAGGGTGTTCATGTTAGTAAGTCGTAGAGGACACAGTTTCGATGTCTCCGGTGATAAAATCGTAAACATTAAAAATACAATACCTTATCGGAGTGTTGTAGCGATACCACGACTGTGTGCACTCTTTGGGGAACGGTGGCGCCGCCGGCGAACGTATACTCGCAGGTTACCTAGAAATCAAACATTTGTACATTAACACCGGTAGTATAAGATAAGTATTTATTAAATTAATTAACGCTTAATTTAATTTACGCTTTCACACTTACAACACAGCGCTTTCACCACACAAGTTCGACGACTTGTGTCTTGTCAATTACACTGAGAACCAGAAACAAAAATTTCCCTTAGGGAGAAATCTCGTGTTTCCAACGGTAATCGAACTCGATACGCGTTGCTTAGAAGGCGAACGCGCACCCTAACTCTAAGCCAACAAATAGTATTCTTCAGTAGGTAGAGGAAATTAGGTAGTAGCTTATAATTGGTATTATTAATAGTCTTCGTAATTCTTCAAGGCTTGTTCTATCGTCGATCGCATCGTCAATTACCATCGATGTGAGATAATGGTCAAATGATTACCAATTCCGAATAAATAAATAAAGTAAATGGCCAAGATCGTTTATGCACGAAAATAATTTTTTAACTTTTAATAATTTAAATGACATTAAAATACTTTTTATTCAAGATAGGCAAACTTTTGATCACCATCTCACCTGATGGTAAGAGACGATGTTATCGACGGTGGAGCTAGCTTGCCTAGAAGATACCTATTCACTCGCGACTTGAATACTCACATATTGCACTCATCAGGAAACCAGGAAACACCGACTCAATCAAGGAGTTCCATTCCCTTGCGGTTTCATGCTAAGTTATTTATTTTGGTATGGTAATGTACTCATTTTACTCGGTATTTTTTATATCTAAGCACAGCAATAATTAGTTAACATAAATTTCAAGTTAATTTGTCACAGGCCAGTAAGGCCAGGCACCTAAAATCCTACTAATATTATAAATCCGAAAGTTTGTGTGTAAGTATGTTTGTTCCCTCTTCACGTTTTAACGGCTGAACGGATTTGGACGAAATTTGGAATGTACATAGCTTATACCTAGGACTAACACATAGGCTACTTTTTAACTTGATTATAGCGGGCGTAGCTGCGGGGCACTGCTAGTATAAAATGTTTTACAGGCATTTTGTATAGCAAAAACTGCATAAACATTGTACGTATTAAAACTAACAGACTTGGTCAACTCACTTTGTTTTGCGAATAGAAATAACGAAAACTTCTTCTTTTGCAGGACCGTCGAAATATGGTTTGACATTAATGGAAATTAACGAGTATAGAACGGAATCGAGCACAGTTGTAACAAAATCTATTAAAATCTATAAATGATACTATCATTTTAACCCATTGAGTTGGGTATTAAATTAAATAGACTTTAAATAGAAAATGTTCTGTTATGATAAGCTTTTCATAAAGAAGTTTAGGGTATGGTTTACTTTGTTCAGTCAAAGCCCTTCTTCTCAGAAACGCGCGAAGAAATTCATATATCAAATACCTATGACTACGGTCCTTTGGAATTGAAAAATAACATGTTTTTATGACAAAATACTAACGGACATTTATGCCGCACATTTTAGGTATTATTGAAGCATAGTTACACGATGCAAATGACAGAAAAAACGAACGTAAACAGAAGATTTATAGTAAAAATTAGCGAATAATTTAAACGAAAGCAAAGCTTAAAAAACCGACTTCACCGCTTATATTTTGGTTTTGGCTTGATCAATTTCGATAAAATTTATATGGGACCACCACTAAAGTTTAATCTATCAAACAAAAAAAGAATTTTGGGAATCGGTCCACAAATGGGTGAGAAATAGGTAAACATACATTTAAAAAAACATAATCGAACATAGTACCTCTTCCTTTTTAGAGGTCGGTAAAAACAGCTTTCTATTGATATACAAAAAAATCTGGTGGTTACGGTGGCACTGCACTGTAATTGGCAAACGTGGCGCTTACCACCAGGCGAGAGTGACATTCACGTCTAGTCATTCAATCAAATAAATAAAATAAAACAATTAGAAGAAAAAAATCCCAAAGTTTTCGAGAATCGACTCCCACTATGAAATAACTATTTGCATACAAGTTTGTACGGCACAGAACCTTTGTACTAGAAAGATGTTGTCCGGTTTTATTTTTTACCAAGCAAACTTTTAATCTCTCTAGACTTATAGGTCATTAAAATAACTGCCAAGATAATATTAAGATCATAAGACCACCTAGTTGTAAGCCATATAGATACTCATTTGTTATATACCTAACTATTGTTCAGCCGCAACTTGATTACGACTCCTAATCTTTCTCCACACTACATTATACAATCTCTGAAACCGAGCTTTGTTTGAGCATTTTAAAGCAAAACAAAGCATTAAAGTGTTTTATTGGACACTCATTGTGTGGCATTCTGTCTCCAGTATAAATCGGTCTCGAATATCACTTGACACCGGTGTCACTTTATCACTCGGTCGCCAAACAGCTCAATAGAGCTGACGGCGAGGTTGACGCCAATCAGTAACCAGATATAACAAAGTTTGGATGAAAGCAAAAAACGTACTTATAAGCGTACATCGGCGGTCGCAGCAACCACGAGTTAGTGATCACGCTTGGAATTACTGCACACGTTTCTATACAGAGTTATGACTACGTCAATGGAGAATAAAATACGCAAACTATTGGAGTAATTTTGTTTCATAAGCTTTCTGTTTGTTATCAGATTTTCAACCTTGTTACATGGAATCCGATTCCAAAACTTAATTTCAGCATAACCATAGGCAATTGCGTGAAAATTATACGATTATTTAATACGATACTCATTATTTACAATTACTAATGAGAATCGCAAATTACTGCGAAGGAATGTGTTTTATTTAAAAATAAACCAAAACGATTGATATGATTTTAGTAGTAGTAGTTATACTTATAGTTTGTAGTCCTCTGATCAAAGTTGAAGATGAGCGAATTTTACTGGCCGACCTGACACGCCATCCGGAAATATAAACCATACACCGGTTTTTTTGAACTAGGTACATACTTTTTCAATACTCGTTCACTAAATTTTAGATCGGGTTTTTTTATTAAGATAGTTTATTTTGTTACTTTCTGAATTTTTAATCACGATGTATAACTTACACAAGAAATTGATTAATTCTATTGATCTCAATATATACTGAAATTTAATTTATTTTTCCACCCCTCCAACCGCATTCATGCTTACTAATTTTTTTTAATAATTATTTACCTTTTATGCGCAACAATGTACCTTCTATATTTCTGAAATTGAACATTATTTACCTGGGTTTTGGAGTCGGGTCGCGCCCACCAAAACTCGCCGTTTCGCCGCAGCTCGGCGATTTTCTGGTTCAGTCTGTGTGCAAGCACTACCGTCAATGGCATGCATTCTTCAGTTTCATCTGTCGCGTAGCCGAACATTAATCCCTGGGACAGCAAAAATAAAACACTATAGGAACACTCAAATAAGGGAATGTAAGAGATAATATCAGCTGTTAGTAAATCTACAGGCATCATTCAATCTCTAAAGATAAAAAATTTCATGACAGTACCGCTAATGAAATGCCCAAATCATAATGAAATGTTATAATAACGTTATGAAATTTTTTATCAACGGTTTAAAACAGACGATTTGCACATCTTTGCCACATCTTTTGTTATTGGAGAATTTTCAATAGACTTTTAATACAGAAGATCCTTAATTCAACTAAATATAGCTTATGTTTTGGGTATGTTAAATTCTTCAACGGTTTCTATTTTGGATTGGATTCGACTAAAATCTAGTTAGTGTAAATTGTTTTGAAAAAGGTTCAAAGTACGCGTTTTGTTTTGATGATATGATCTTAAGATCATGTCATCGGTCTCGTCTCGTCTCAGTAAACATACTTGAGAACGGTGATCGATCGAACGATAATTTGCCGAAAGAATAAAAATATCAAAGTAAGTCTACGTCTTCGTCGTGCGTCATACATTGCCTACATACAAAATTTCATTACAATTTTTTAGCCATTATACAAACCTCATTTCATATACTCTCAAAACAAACATCCAGGTTAAAAATACTAGTAAGGTAGTGTGATGCTTATTATTTACGAAGAATGACTGTTTCGCATTTAACAAGATTGATACAGTGCGAGGAAGGACCATTTATTTTAATACTTAATTGAGAGGCGAGACGAGCATTTTACTCGCCTAATGGTAAACGTCACGATTGCCTATTGCAGTTCAGTACCATCAAGAATTTCATTTTGAGATTTTAACAGAAAATTCTGCGCTGTACTGCCCTCGCCGACCTGAGATATTAGATGTCTCTTTATTTTATGCGGGGCACCTAACGTCTTTGATTCATAAAATAAATAAAAATGATCTATAGGTATCATGTTGACTAATGTTTTTAAATTTATTGAAAAGTTGACTAAAGAGCGATCTTAAATATGATAAGAAACGTTTGCCTTGTTATCATTTAAATCGGCAAATAAAGTTCTGAGATATTAGCATCGAAAGTTTTTTGGTGGTGGGCCTACCTACCTATCCCGCAAAGTATACAAGTATATAATTCGTATGACGATATTGACGTCATTAGCCTCTATAATGCTATTCATGTCTAGCATGAAATTAAAACGTTTATAACAGCCTAATTGATAAGTAGATTTTAATTCAACATCGTTATTACCAATTTCTAAGAGTTCCGGGTCGATTTACGACAGAAGTCTCAGAAATTGCTAACATACCAACAAGATAATTAAACGCAAGCTTAAAAAACCTATTTCACCGCTTTATCTTTGGAACCTTGATCAGATTAAATGTATTAAACACGCATTATTGACGATTACTCAAAAACTACTGATCAGATCTTGATCGAATTTAAACCGGACTAATCGAAAAGCAACAGCTTTCAAACAAAAAAAAATTATGAGGTAAAACACATGAAACAAAAAAAAAATACAATCGAATTGAGTACCTCCTCCATTTTTGTGAAGTGGGTAGAAAAATAACTATTTTAACAGCAGTTTGAATACAAAATCTCTTCTGAGATTCAGTCAAAAATATCCATAGCAATAGCTACACAACCAATACTAACAGCAATAGGTACAAAACTGTTAAATTATTTCGACTTCGTTAAACGTACTTGAACATGAAATTTTATAAATGAACACTTTTTTAATGATTTGTGCACGATAAATACTTCGACTATGATTAACGATTTGAATACTTTGCCGTTCTTGTTGAATTAAACAAACGCTTTCACACTAACAGCCCCACATTCAGTTAGATGACTTGTGTCGTGTGTGCCTGAAACATTCACATCGCACACACAATCACAACCAGAAACACAATTTTTTCCTTGGGGGAAAACTTGTGTTTCAATCGGGAATTGACCCAGATACCCCTGCTTAGAAGACGAACGCCACCCAACTAAACCAACGAGCAGTTCATTCAATTATACACATAAAAAAATATATATATCAACTTCTGCTGTCCCGATATTTTTCTTTCAATACAATGAAACGGGTCATTTAGTTAATATAAAAATTGGGAGTCAATGCAAATGCAATAAAAAAATATTACAACTTTGTAATTTATAAGAACAATTCACACTTGACCAAAATACTGACAGTTTAAATTAAATACCAATATTATTTTAACTCTAGAAATGACCTGACAGTTTCTTGTATCTCCATGATTATGATTTTAAATGACATGAAAAAATTTAATGAAAAATTTTATGACCCAATAAAAAAAAACCTAATATGCAGACTTACACAAATAGCTAATTTCAATATGCAAAACAACCCCATTCTTGATTTTATCATAATTCATTTTGCAAGATACATTATCCTAGTTAGTATTTCTGAAATAGTTATCCTGTTTGTGCTATTCAATACAAACTTACAAGTACAATACTGCCGTCATAAGGAAAAAGGACGTATCTGCATTTTGTCAAAATTTAGTTATAACATTATCGGAATCAGGAAAAATAGACACATCTACTATTATTTTTGTATTTTAAAATATTTAAACGCAACCTACTAAATTTTACTTTTAATTTAGACGCATCTGCTACAAGTCATAACATATACTAAATATTAAAGACATTTCTGCTGTATACAACTCAATTTTGATATAAATGTCAGTTACGTCTTTTTTCCTTATGACGACAGAATAGAACTTTAGAATCTTTATTTAAATTTTGAACCTAGATAACCTTTTTCTTTTATACTCGTATTTCAAAAGGTTCACTTCTCATTCTTATACAAATTAGAAAATACAATAGGTACTATTTATTTCATAACCAAGTTATTCATAAATGCAAATAAATTTGAGTGCTTGGTAAAATTCCTTTTATATCACACATAGGTTTCATACAAATAGTCATTGTAAATTATTTATAAATGTGATGCTTTATGTTTGTAGTTTGACATAAGGCTGAAAGGATAAAATTTTGTAAATTGATAGTTTAATCTACTTTTACTTTTGTAATTTAAGTATTTATAACTAATTCTGTCTAGTCTGTTACCATTTCTATGCTCAGTAATTTAACTGTCAGTATTTTCTCTCTGCTTAATGAACCCAATACTAATTAAACTGTTTACTGATAGTCATCCTAGCATGTCATATTGATATGAACCGAAAGAATTGTTTTTTTTTTTTGATTGGCCATACTGCCTATTATCACAATACAAAAAAATAACAATAACATTTCAGACGTAGCAATTGTAGAAATCAAATCAATATACTGGTAATGAGTAGATTTATCCCAAACTTTGAGATTTATTTTTCGATTGTTTACCTCAATATTAGTTAGTTTTTCCCTTTTTACATCTACATATACTAATTTGATTACCCTGATTAGTTTTGACTGAAACATTTAGTTAATATTTACATAGCAAACTGAAATTGACTACCTACAATACTGCAGGAAATACAATATGAGAAGTGCAGGCCTGCCATAAACTTTTTAAGCCTGCCAAGTTCCGGGCAGTTCATTTATTGGATCAATATTTGTCCTGCTAAAATTTGTATTAGATTAGATAAACTATTCTGTGATGCCGAAACAGGTCAAAACAGTTCAACAATCGCTTACCATACAAATTTTAGCAGGACAAATATCTATCCAATAATTTAACTGCCTGGCACTTGACAGGCTTTAAAAGTTCATGATAGGCCTGCTGATAATGGGAAGTATGACTACCAATACTAATTATTCTTGGACCACATCATCACTTTCTATCAGGTGAGATGGCAGCCAAAAGCTTGCATATCCAGTACGAAAAAAGATCACATACCAATATACGCCCCAAAGTCAGACATTAATTATTACGTGGTAAGGAAATAATATATCTAGCTAGAGGAAAGTGCACTATTAAAAGCAAAGTTTTGATAGTTTATGCCCTGTTAGACTTAATGAAAGTGTGAACATCATACCTGATCACCAGCCCCCACATCATCTTCGTCCCTGTTCTCATGCACCCCTGCGGCAATGTTTGGTGATTGTTGGTCGAGTGCCAGCATCACGGAGCACGTCTTGTAATCAAACCCTGATCCCAACATGCGTGTTATTAGTGTATGATGATTTTACGTTACACCTGACATGGTTCTTACATATTAATAAGACATAACTTGAGTTGGCCTGTATGTAACATTTCCCTAGAGATGTGGATAACTTAGCTCACACATATTATCCTAGGAATGGAACAACATGGCATCGCCTACATAAATGCTATTTGCTAACTTGTAGTGAAATAATTTCAATACAGTTTTCTGAATTGGAGCGTTTGTAGGTGAAGCAATGCTAGGGTTATAAAGAGTTTGTCAACCCATATGAATAATAATTTTGCTATGTTTAAAGAATGCTGATCTGCCTAATAAACTACGATTTTTTTATTCAGAAATTCTTGCAATAACCACGTTCCAGGATTGTACGAGTATTCCATAGTAATTACTATGATGTCAAAAACAAAAGGTCCCATTATAAATTTGGACAGGAATATCAAATTGAAGTTCTACTAATCTATTTTAAAATTGTTTGTTGAACTATAAAAGGTAACAAGATCGCATCTGTAAAATTCAGTCACACTTTATTGCAATTTTTATAATTTTAGACGAATGTCATTGATATCCTATAAGTTTATTTATAGAAAAATATACAAAATTATATACAACCTACATTTAATATATTTAAAGAGTCCATGATTCCCATAGTATATTTCCCTGCATAGAATGGCATGCATTTTGTAATTCCAACATATTATTGCGACTTTATTACATTTTTGAACCCATGTTTCGTGCAGCAGACTTGAATATAGTTTGTACCTGATCTCCGGCCCCAGTATCTACTTCCTCTCGGTTTTCGTGCACCCCTTGGGCAATATTTGGACTCTGCTCCTCTATAGCCACTAGTAAGTTCAGTGTACGCCAATCAAAACCTAGTTTACGGAACAATGTTTAACGCTACTCAGTAAAACAAAATTTAGCATAGTTTGTCTAGACAGTGCATCTGGCTTTATGCCAGTTACTATAACTAATGTAATGAGAAACTCAAGGATTTTGTTACATACCTTTGGACGAGTCGTCGTATCCAATGTGCCTGACTGTGTCTCTGACAACTTTCTGATAGTCAACATTGGCTTTAGATGTGATTTCACCGCACAACAGTACCATGCCGGTTTTAGTCACCGTTTCTGTTGATAATTTGCACTGTTAATTCACAATTTCTTGTTTCTGATATCAATCAATATTCTTCATCTCTGATAACTTACCGCATGCTACTTTGGCATTCGGATCTTGCTCCAAGTGAGCATCTAGGATAGCATCGCTGATTTGATCGCACATTTTGTCTGAAAATAAAAACATCCATGAAACTTGTAACCTCTCAACATCATGACATGTTCACCAAGATATAGTACACCAGAACCACGTGCTGTGGCTATTTTGACAAAGGTGGATCTATTGGCCGCCTCCCGCCACAATGATGTAACATATCAAAACATTGTCTCATTGGGCACCATGCGTGTTGACATCACATTGTAGTGAGCAATTCAGATTTCCATCTATCTCTACAAAATCTATCGATAAAGAAGGTATTTCTAATTGTACTATATCTGCGCACATGTTTGAGGCGGCCATTTTTCGTAACTCACAATTCCTGCATCGGCAGTATTGAAGAAAACTAACCTGGATGACCCTCGCCAACAGATTCTGATGTGAATAAAAACACTGATCCATCTTCCATATCATAACTGTGTCCATTTGTTTTTGCATATCCATTCATTTTCGACGTCTCCGGCATCCTGAATTTTGAGTTAGCTCACAAAAATAACCCGTAAATGCCCCTTGAAATAACACTGTGGAAAAGAGGTTCGGCTCGAGACAGCGCTGATATTTATAAGGTCGGCGGGGCGCCACTAGTTTTAAGTATTTGACCAATAGAAAAACTGGACGGTATTTAACTCTCACGCTGTGATTGGTTAAAATAATTTGTTTTGATTATTCAACCTGAAACAGATAACATAAATAAACCCGCGAATTTTTAAACAAGACCGTGAAAATATTATACCTAATTTTATAGCAAAATAAATATGTTATCCTAGGTTTCATGTACATATTCACATTTATTGTCTAAAAAATACACATTTTCACACAATAACGCTAACGCACTTGGTTAATTTAATGGTCGTAGCCTAAATTACTTAAGTAAACATAATTTACCATGCACTCGTGTCTTGTGCTACACTAAAAGCAATGCGAATGGTCAAGGAAAACGAATAGTTATGTATGCATATTAAAAAATCCTAAACTAAAAGTATTGGTAATAAAACAAAAATTAAACACAAAAATTAAAAGATTTTAGTACTTATTTAATGTAATAAATTTATGCTTAATCTTTATCATATATAACATACCCATAAAAAAAAATATCTAGCTTTTATGAAGCAAAAATGTATAGGTAGATAGTATACCTACTCAAATAATGCAGTAATGTTATCCTTTTAATATTCGTTGAATTATTGATGACCCACAATTCAATTAATATTCACTTAAAATCACAATTGAAGCACATGCACTAAATATTAAAACCGCAAAATGGCTCACGTCCGACACTTTCACGAATCTCAACGATACATCGACAACTAAGATATTTTCCTCGAGACGTGTGTACATAAAGGCTAGCACAATATTATTATTAGTATTATTACATAATTACTTACATACTTACTCGTACTTTTTTACCATGTAAGTGATAGTAGAGCAGTTCGAAACCAAACATTGGGACAGGACTTAGGCTACTTTTATCAGAATTGATGTGGGTATTAGCTATACATATAAAGCCGCGCGGCACTGCTTCTTTTTTATGTGACAGGCTAGCGTTTGTCCACTATCTAAGCTGTTGGTAAATGAAAATTTGGTCGGTACTCGTAGCTCTACAATGTGACTGGCACTCAAGGATAGCAACATTGCTGGCAAATTGTAAAACTAGACGATAAAATATTATTGACCTTTTTTTTAAATTATAATGTCTAAGTTATTGTTAAACTAGTATCTACACACGTTCAGAGACTTTTTTAATGCCATACAGGTAAGCATTTGGCCGTTATATCACCTGATGTAAAGTAATGATGCTCACTAGACTTGATGACTCCCAGGCCAGATGTATAATACAGCGTCGCGGGCATTGAGTTCCACTCCTTCGATGATAATTATTAACAGATTATTCAATAGGTAGGTATGTAAAATGGAAGTATATCAAACATTCAAATTGACTAGACAGAGTTGCGCTTTGGGTTTGGTACCTTTTACTATATAAGTTGTCCCCTAGTCAGCTATGTGACAAAATTGTAATTACTAACCCGAGTTACAAGAATAAATTATAATAATTGTCAGTGCTGATGTTAAAAAGCTAGGATTTCCCATTAGAAAATTAAGTTATCTAACAGTAAAAAAAAGTCCTAGTAAAGTACTGGTAATCTAACATGGATATCTACGAGGAATAAAGTTGCCCATTAGAAAACCAAGTTATCCAACAGTAAATATTTTTCCTCTTAGAATACTGGTTATCAATATAGTTATCTAAGAGGAATAAGGGATGTTTCATTATATGTCTGCCTGAGTCAAAAAGGGAAAAAGACTGTTTTTTGTACCTGAGCCATGCTGTATCGTTTTTATTATCTGTAAGGGATGTATCAAGATAAAAGTTGGATTTAGGTATGTAGTTTAGAGTTCTAGACCTTGGAATAGGATATGACTTATTTGTGTGAGAAATGCATCTAGTCATCATAATCAACATAAAACTGCTCTAAACTGTGCTGGCACCATTTGGGTTACATCTATCTTACTCTATATTATAGTCTATAACAACACACACTTTATAGAGCATCTAATATAGATATATATTATTATAGAACAGCCCGCTATCATAGTTGGGTGTGCGTTCGCTTTCTAAACTGCGGGTGTCGGATTCGATTCTCTTTAGAAACACAAGATTTCTTCTCAAGGGAAATTATTTCTTGTTCTGCGTGTGATTGTGTGTGATGTAATGTCTCCGGTACCCACGTTAGAGTCATCGAATTTAGTGTGGGTCTTTGAGTGTGAAAGCGTTTATGTTTATATATTATTTATTTCTAGCTGTACCCCGCGGTTTTGTCCGCCGCGCGATGTACGTAATAATATACAAGCTGCTCGTAATTATGTTCAGGAGAAGCGGAGTCGAGGAAGGTCAACGGCATATATCGCCCCTTAATGATAATGATGAAGAATTTGGTAGAAATCATCCTATGAGTTCTTCCGACCAAAGATGTTCAGCCAGGTGTGATAATGAGAGACCCACCTCACCACCTCCCATGAATGTTGCAACCTTGCACGGACCGAATCTCGGAACGAACGCTCTGTTTAAGTATGTAATGCCTTATAGCAGAAAGCGACAGTTCCTTTGAGATGTACAGATTAGCGTGATGTAAATGTGATAATTATTACAGTCCTCGCCAAACTATAACATATGTGGAACGAACATTAAATATGACATACCTACATAAAAACATAAACATAAACGCTTTCACACTAACAGCCCCACACTAAGTTCGATGACTTGTGTCGTGGGTGCCGGAAACGTTCACATCACACACACAATCACAACCAGAACCAGAAACACAAATTTTGACTGTTTTAAATTTTTTTACTTAATAGTCACTTATTCAGTACCTTATACTGTAGTTGTATCTCAATGGTGTGGAATGGCAGACGTGTACCCGAGACTGGAATGTTAATGTGATTGGATACGAGATTGTTATTAGGTCCGAGAAAATGTGATACAGTATCTTATATAAGGTATATTATATTATACGATATATTATATTTGTCGGTGCAATAGTTTATTGGTAAACTGGTTTCAAGGTTATGGCCCACGGGATGATTATATTACGATGAAATGAACGTACAAGAACAAAGATGGTAATATTATTCAGAACTGATTGTATATATGAGAAGAGGTTTACGTACCAGAGCAAAGGTTCATGACGCTTGCAGGTCCTTTTACTAAGTAAAGGTATAGTTTATAGGTACCATACTCAACTATATATATATTTTGGGTACTATATACTTCCTACCAAGCGGGTTTCCCCTTAGACAACCACTTAGCTTGTCTAAGGGTTTCCCTAAGAGTTTTCCAAGTAGGTTCGGGTCAAGAGCGACAAAATTTGTCGAGATTTTTTTCAATATTCGCGCCTTCTTTTGTCCTACACGTCAACATCAAAATAATTAAACGGAAGCAAAGCTTAAAAAAACCGACTTCACCGGAATATCTTCGGAACCTTGATCAAATCCAATGTATTAAACACGCATTATTGACGGTAACTCAAAAACTACTGATCAGATACAATACAATACAAAACTCTTTATTGTGTAACCAGTTTACAAAGTGTACAACTTAACAATAAGGCAATTATAGATTTTTTTGTGGTAATATAATCGGCGGTCTTATCGCGTATAGCAATTTCTTCCACACAACCTTACTATGGACGTAAATGTAACTGGAATGAATAGATCTTGACCAAACTTAAATGGTACCAATGGGTAACAACATACAGATAAAAAAAACTGTCGAATTGAGTACATATATCCTCTTTTTGAACTGCCCGTTGGCTAAGTTAGGTGAGCGTTCGCCTTCTAAGCAGGGGTATCGGGTTCGATTCCCGGCGGAAACACAAGTTTTCTCCCCAAGGAAAATTTGTGTTTCTAGTTCTGGTTGTGATTGTGTGTGTGATGTGTATGTTTCCGGCACCCACGACACAAGTCATTGAACTTAGTGTGGGGCTGTGAGTGTGAAAGCGTTTATGTTTATGTTTATGTTTATGTTTTGTCAAGTCGGTAGAACAAAAATCGTAAATATGTCCAATATGAAAATTTGGATCATCGAACTGGATCTTTACTTACTAGTTTACTTGAAGTTTAAGCGTATCATTTTCCATTTTGATCTATTTCAGGCTACAGATATTAGAAGGTATACCGGATTGTTTTCCTAGTACACTGTGGAGAAGAGAAACAATCGTTCCCAGGTTCTTTCGTTGTTTTATACATTAATTTAATTCATATAGAGCATATTTTATTGAGAATTGTTGATTTTATTTGTACTATTCAGTATTGGAGGGCGACTATATTCCATAGACATAGGACAACCAAGGTATCAAATCAGCCCCTGTTTATAGGGTGTTATGTGGTTGGCTACTTCGCCAGAGGCGAAAATATGGAAACCTCGGCAGTGGTTACATATTTAAGCCATTTGGTGTTGAGACACTGATGTGCCCGTGGGGACCAGCAGCTCATTGCATTTTCAAAAATTTATCAAAGCGCCTGGTTGAAGCGACGCGTGATCTAGAAGTTGGTATGTACATTATTTGGCTCAACGAATATATTAGTATATTATATTGCAATTCAGGCAATCCCGTTAGCAATGGGAATATAACTACATTAGCGCTTTATTTACCTAAAAGCTCCATGCCTTGTAGGTTGCTAACTTGGATCTTTGCTGTATAGATGTATATAAAGAAGAAAGACAAATAATTTATTTCGAAACGTAGCGAAAATATAACAATAATATTGAAACACTTATGAACTTATAATTACTTATCATAATGCATGCCGAAATGGGTTTCCCTCAGCACAAAAGTCAAGCACGAAACTCGACGCTGATTTCAGGCAAACCTGCGGGTGATATATAAAAGCGAGTAAACTTATTTACAGATATTTATCCAATAATAAATCTAAATAAATAAAAAAAACGAAAAAACCTATAACATATAATATACTTACATAAAAATAACTATAATACATACAGGAATACTTATTATATATAAATATAATTTTTGTTTTGTTTTAGGAAATATAGGCAAGTGGCTCGTACATAGCATATAGAGAGTAGAAATCAGCGAATTAATTATTTTCACTTATACTTTTGTAATACATCCACCGGGGCTAAACCGAAGTAGGTCAACTTGTAATCTATATTATCTATTCTATCTATATATATATAAATCAATGCCATTTTTCGTTGTAATTTTATAACTCAAGAACGGGCTCACCTATCCAAACCAAATGTTTAGGCTTAGTTCGGACTATTTAGTAGATGGTTTATGTGAAGTTTGCACAAAATCGGTCGAGCGGTTCTTCATTTATCACACCCGGGCGAAGCCGGGGCGGATCGCTAGTATTATATAAAAATCAATTGCCATGCGTTATTTATATACAATAATAATTAATCAAGTTAATCATTCGTCATATTGATAAACTTTGTACTTTCGAATAACCGCAATAACATAATATTATTTCGTTCTTATGTCATTCTTATTCATCTCTTACAATATCGCCATATTATTCTGTGCGATGATGTAATATTTTTGTAATAAGTAGAAATTGGAGAAAATTTCAAAATGTTAACGGAAAATTTCAAAATGGGTGTAGATACCAACAAAACACACAAGGAGTAATTTGAAAACAAAGAAAAAACTGTATTATATCTTCTGTCATTATAACCGTTTAATTTTTTGTGCTATCCAGGAGTTACTAAAAGACAATTCGATGGTGGCAATTTTTTACGCTGATAAACTTATAAATGAACTTTGAATTGCCTGTTGGTGTAGTCGATTGCATGTTTGCCCTGCAGCGGATATTGGGACCGATAGCCGACGGGAATACAAGTTTTTTAGAGGGATATTTGCACTTCTGGTTCAAGGTGTGTTTGATGTGAATGCTTCCGGCACCCACGATACATATCTTAGAATTAAAATTGGGGCTGTGAGTGTAGCAGCGTAAAACAACGCGTGTTTCGCTGGTAGATACAGCCTATCGCATACAACCTACATATGCCTACCCCACTA
The DNA here is from genome assembly GCA_948107665.1 of Lomographa bimaculata. Classification (NCBI taxonomy): domain Eukaryota; kingdom Metazoa; phylum Arthropoda; class Insecta; order Lepidoptera; family Geometridae; genus Lomographa; species Lomographa bimaculata. The sequence goes on from OX403592.1 coordinate 9,571,275, forward strand.
ATTAACTTATTCGACGACCGCATCGTCACTTATCAGGTGATAAAGTGGTCAAACGTCTGCCTATACGGAATAAAATAATTAACTTTGTGCAAAAAGGGAAAGATATGAGTAAGTAAGTAACTGTACACATAAATGAAGAAAATAACATATAATTTTCATTATCAACATTATGAGTACCTAGCTACCGTGGTTAATTTCACAACAGTGAAATGATAGTCCATCACATTTAACGAGTACGAAAGGGGGTAGGCCACTTTGTATGCACGTATATCTAAATCTCCATACAAGGAGTCAGTTTTGACGTTTTATTAGTGTTTGAATGGGGCCAAAAACTCCGATTGAGGAGGTCACTATCTACAAAGCAGTCGTTCATCGAAACTTCTTACATCATGACTTTGACTCTTTATTCTTACCGGAACATATATAGGGTTATCAGTCAGGGCAGTTATGTATCTGCCTAGCATACGTTACAGTAAGTGGATGTGAAGTTTATACAATACGATATGAAAACGGCACGAGCGAGAATTTTTAGAGATGATTAAGTAGTTACGTAAGTACAGTAGGCAATCGAGCCTTGCTAATAAAATGTTGTTGGACGTTTTCGTTCAAAATTAATTGCGTATCGTGTATGCATGACCAAGAAGGAATTCACAGTCAGAGACTAGGTTGACAGAGTCTGCAAGCCAGCGCAAGTTCCCGAGGGAAAAATGTAATCTAGAGTAGATCAAGATATACTCAAGATATAGGCTCAGGCGCCTATTTTGTCGTGGGTGAAAGGGGACTGTCGATTTTCACTGACTGCTGTTTTATGTCTTGGAGCAAGACGGAGCTTTCTTAAAATAAAAATACAAAAAACTATATAAATATATGGTGTCACGTACATGTCAAGTGTCTACTTCATTTCTAGATATAAGCTGGGGCGTGGCGCTGTGCAGGTGCTTTATCCGGCACCAAAATCTAACCAGTATATCACAACATGATATGTAAAGGTTTCTTTGAATTAAATCTTCATACTTCTATCTAAAAACAAACTCGGGATTAGTTATCGTCTCTACACTACTGAGTGTTGAGATGATAACGAATCCCGAGTTTTTTTTTGGATGCTTAAACAAACGGTAAACTCTACATGATCGAGTGTAACCTTTGTTTGAGTATATATGACTCTCGTCAAGTATCGTGGCAAAAACTACGAGTTCTTTACATTTTCATAATACCTATATACCGGTGTACGTAAATGTTAATACACCCCCAAACAGTCACAGACAGTACAAGTTGCTATTCTTTGAGTACAGCACAGGAATAACTGGTACGAGTCAACCACCACCAAGTTGACTCGTTCTAGGGGACGAAGACGAGATAATGATCGTACTCTGTTGATGATGTTCGATAGACCACCATCTCACGTGATATAAAGTGAAGATGCGGCCGAATTCACTCTAGATTTGAAGACACACAGTCACTATCACAATATATCGTTAAGGAAACAAAGACGCGGATAATAATTTCCACTCTTTCGCAGTACATATGACAAATGTAGAAACGAATCGCTTCGAGCGTTTATCTTGGTATCATGTCTGAGCTCGAAGCTGACGACGATAACTTTTTTTAAAGTACTACATAACGACATACATTATTTGCCTTTTCTAATTTTTTTACACAGAAATGTATTTTTCTGAGCTATATGTACATGTGAGACATATGTTGTCGCAGACTTTTTTATAAAACTCATAAAGGCCACCATTTTTGTCATACATTGTATTCACCCCTTTTGTTTCTGTGATCTGCGTATTCACCTATATCTAACTGTTTAATCAGCGTACCGATAAAGCGGCCAGTTAGCAAATTTATCTCCGACTTGTCTTACTAATATTATTATTTCGAACTGAAATCTAACTTTTATCCCAATAAAACATAAGCCCAGCGAAGGTGTAGCTATTTATTAGTGAAAGAATTTTCGGACTCAGATCATTAGTTTCAGAGATTACCTTTTACAAACAAACAAACTTTACCTCTTTATAATATCAGTATAAATATATTTATATTTTTCGCTTTAGGCGTATGATAAATAAAAAAAATATTGGTACACTGACATAATTGCTATTACAGTTACAGAAGGCACTAACGTAGCGGCACAAAATAACTACTACGGTTCGCATGGACGCAAATTGTTTCCGTTGACTTAAAATTTATATCAAGTTTATGAAGTCTTTGTCAATGGTTGGACGTAAATGGTACTTAATGGAATATAAGAATTATTCCGTGTGTAAAAGAAATATCAAATTTTGTTCCATAACAAGTTATTAGATCAACGCTTCATTTTTCTAATCTCTATTACATACATAAATAACCCCTCCCCACGAAAACATGCCTTTAGAAGCATCAAGTCAGTAATTGTGATTGGCCGTTCACTGATGCATCGGCCAATCAACAAGCACAAGTACATTTACTTTGTCCTCTTCTCCTGCTGGTGAATTTTGTTACGAAGGAAAATTTGCTTCATCCGCTGTCAACTGGTATATTTGATCTCTATGTATTTTGCCATCCAAAGGCTTAATCGAGAGTGTTCTTAGCTATGTTGGTAAAAATCTTATGTACCTATATAATTATCGCAATAAAATATATTCTATTCTTTTCAAATCCATTGAATGCTAAGAAGTTCATTTCGTTTAATGGTTGTATTCAGTGACGATAAGAAATAAAGTTTTTTTTATTATTTAAGGCATTATATATATAACTAGTTGAGGATTTAATTGAAATCGCTGAACATTAAAAATGATTAAGATACAAGTCTTTTTTTTTTTTTTTATTTGTGACAGGCTAGTGTTTGACCACTATCTCACCTGATGGTAAGTGACGATGTGATCAAAGCTGGTAAACACACTAGACCTGGAATACGCAGGCTCTCAAGGATAACTGCCGGAACACCTTATTTGGCTTGGCGGCAGACTTTCAACTTGATGGTGGTAAGCTACTATGGTAGCAAGCCAGGCGAGCAACTCACAAAATGCTCTACCACCTCTCAAATGTCACCTGATTAGCACCTTTGATCTTAGTGTGGGGCTGTGAGTGTGAATGAATGAATGCGATTACTGAAACTTTTCTAGATGAAGTTATTCCTCAAAATCGGCCTTTTTGAAACAATCCTACTTATATTATAAATGCGAAAGTTAGTGTGTGTATGTGAATGTTTATTACCACGTATCTCCGTAACGCAAAACAGATTTTGATGAAATTTAGAATGTAGATATTTTAAGTTCCAGAATAACACATAGGAACTTTTAAACTTAGTAAATGCGGGCGAAGCCGCAGAGCACGGCTAGTATTGTTTATATACCGTATCTTTATAATATTAACAGTTTAGAAATAAGATATCGGAAAATATTCATTTTGGCAACTCTGTAAACAGATGTATTACTTAACTATAAATATTCAGGACAAGACATTTGGCCATTACGAGCGTACAATCATAGTATGTACAATGAATGGTTTTATAAATTTAGTTTGTTTTTTATTATACTCTTAATTCTATACTTAATACAAATTACTTCTTATAACGTAACATATATGTTATATGCTGTATTAGCAAGCCTTTGACCACTATCTTTACTTATTATAAATACAAGATCTGTAGAGACGTGCTGTTATTAACTACCGACGCAAAAAAAAAAAAATATAACTACCAAACGGCTGAACCGATATGTTTTTTTTATAGCGTGACTTGATCTAGATTGATGAAAATCAGTGCGAATGTCTTCCAAAGAGGTCGATGCACAAAATTTTTATTTTGCCGCTTGTTTTTTCTTAAGTAATTCCTTAATATAAATAAAATATCCTCGTCCGAATCACAGCGACAAATGCGAACTTATCATGTAGGTACCTACCTAATTAATCTAGATATCGTTTTGATTATAAACCGATAATTTGTAAACATCATGTTGTTTAACACAATGATCAGTGCGGCGACAGTCGCAAACCAAAATACATACCTTTGCATGTTGAACAATCGACAAAAGTTGTTGTGGTTAGTCGCGGGCTGGAATGCTCACTCTATAAACCTAACAGTTACTAAAGATTAATGCTCTCAAGTGTTTTCAAGTGTTCTAAAATCACCAAGGATCCCTAATGCTAGTGCAGTGTTGCATGGTTAATAATGATTCAGTACAATAATAGTGTTTCCGAAATATGTATGGATATCATACTCTGCTATATTTTCTGACTTGTTTATGTTTTCTCCATGGATCACAGGTATTGTAGGTGTTTTATATGGTTGAGTAAAGTCTTATCTGTCTATATTAAGATAGGAACAGTGAGTAGATAATTACCAAAATCACCAAGTCCGGTAGATTGATTTGCCAATTATGTGATTTCGATAATATATGAAATACCTACTTATCAGTAGTCACAGAATATAATGGTGGAGTTGGAATGTGTTTTTGTCATGGCAATGCTATTTTTACCCGACTGTGCGACGCGAAAGAGGGTATTTATTGGAGGAGTGTTTATCAGTCTATGTATGTTTGTTCCTTTATGGCTCTCCAAAGACCAAAAGTGTGGGCCGATTTTGATGATTCTTACGTCAATCGATTTGTCTTAATCTTGCGATTGCTAATAAAGACATAACAGTCACCAACATTCAATATGGCGACAGCCAGACGCCATATTGTAAAAAAATAATAAGTCGACAAACTGCACGAAGTGGGGTATCATTGAATAGATATTTAAAAATCATCTCTAGGTTTTTCTTACCATTTTTCATTTTGAATTACCATTTAGGATCCATAACGTTTTAAAGTTGATCAGAAACCATTCTTACTCATATTTTCAACCTATAATAAGACATATACATAGCTGTAATAAAGATTTTATATAATCGCATAATAGGTCTTATTAAAAACAGCCACGACTAAGAGTTCCGTGCCATCCTACTAATATTATAAATCCGAAAGTTTGTGTGTAAGTGTGTAAGTATGTTTGTTCCCTCTTCACGCTTTAACGGCTGAATGGATTTGGATGAAATTTGGAATGTACATAGATTATACCTAGGGTTAACACATAGGCTACTTTTTAACTTGATAATAACGGGCGAAGCCGCGGGGCACGGCTAGTTATCTATAAAAACGGCAATAAAATCACGTTTGTTGTATGGGAGCTTTATTTTATTCAATTTTTTAGTATTTGTTGCTATAGCAGCAACAGAAATACATCATCTGTGAAAATTTAAACTGTCTAACTATCACGGTTCATAAGATACAGCCTGGTATCAGACGGACAGACAGACGGACGGTCAGCGGAGTCTTAGTAATAGGGTCCCGTTTAACCTTTGGGTACGAAACCCCAAAAACGTAAAAAATTTAAAAGTAAGTTTACCTAATACGCAATTGGGTTATTTGATTTTTACCGACTTAACAAAAAGGAGGAGATACTCAAGTCGACTGTATTTTTTTATTCTGTATGTTACCTCATAACTTCTTTCCACGACGTGAACCGATTTTGAAATATTTTTTTTGTTTGATAGATGTTATTTCCAATTGGTCCTATTTAAATTTAATCAAGATCCGACTAGTAGTTTTTGAGTTATCCTCAATAATGCGTATTCCGTGGACTACATTGACGATGTTTTTGTTTTTAACCGACTTTAAAAGTTACCTCATAACTTCTCTCTTTGTGCGCCGATTTTGATGATTATTTTTTTATTTGAAAGCTGGAAGTCAGTTTTTCTAAGTTTAATAATTTAGTATAATTATATTACAGTTAAAGATATTCATTACTTTGTTCGCCTGACTAAATGCCTTATATATTTCATGTATCCCCCCACAAAGCTTTATAGTGTTTTCTTCTCTAGTAGGTGGAACCTAAAGCACCTAAAATATATCTCTATAGCGAGCCAAACTGGTACAACATACATATGTATATGAGGCTACAGTCGATACACAATGAACTCCTCTGTCCCACCCTCCTACTTCGTTTGATCCATACCATACACGATGAATCATTCTGTATATTGTTATTATTGATTGTTAATTATTTGATTGCTCGTCACTGTTTACTTGTCGGATGGTCATAATAACTAAAAGTGGTCGTACTAGGGCCTTATCTCGCCAGCTATTCAGTCGTAGTTTCCTATTCAAGTATAATCATCTGTCTTCAAAGCGCTAAATGGTATTCCTGTAGCTCTTTTGAGCCTGTCGCTTTCTAGGCGTTGGTTTACCATCTTCGACCACTTCATCACGTACCAACAAGTCAGACACGCTTACATATATTCACCTTTAGTCATCTATGAACTGCCCGCTGGCGTAAATGGGTGCGCGTTCTACTTCAAAGCAACGGGTTCGAATCTCGGTGGGAACATAAGATTTCTCCCCACGGGAAGTTTGTGTTTCTGGTTCTGGGCATGATGTGAATGTTGAGTGTGTGTTCTTAATCTTTACGGCCCCACGACACGAGTTAAAGTACTTTGAGTGTGGGGCTGTGAGTGTGACAGCATTTATGTGCATGTTTTTTAACCCGGGCGACAGCGCCGGGTGATGGAGCCGGATAGTGGCCATGAGAACTCTGTAATAAAACCAAAGATATTGAATAAAACCATGCATCCATCGTTTGGGCTCATTTGATTCGTATTGACGAGTACTCTGGTTCTATAACTTTTGAGTATTTTTTTACTATAAAAATGAATACAAGCATGTTTTTATTTTATATTTATATAAAAAAAAACAACTTATGATATTTTTCTTTCACTCTTTTTATTTATACATTGTTTCCTGATTGTTTTCATATTTAAAATTATCAATTTCATAAGCTTTAATGTTCAGGCCGCTGGAATGACGTGGTCTGAATATTCTTACAAGTTTTCGCTTTATGGAAGTACTTCCCACTTGGTTTAGTTAAAATCACGGGGCTAATTATTTTTTCTTCCTGTCCAATTCTTACAACGCATTCTCCAGTCTTCCTTGGGGACCCTGGGCGATGTTTTTAGCGTTTTCATGGTTTAATTAATATTTTAATACGGGACTAAAAAAAAAATGTTATAAAAAGTTCTTACCTACGTAAAATCCGTAAATATACCTATTATAAATTAAATGAGAAGCTATGCTTAAATAAACATAAAAATAACATAAACGCTTTCACACTCACAGCCCCACACTAAGCTCGGTGACTTGTGTCGTGGGTGCCGGAAACATTCACATCATACACACAATCACAAATAGAACAAGAATAACTAATTTTAATTGGGAAGAAAACTTGTGTTCACGGCGGGAACTCAAGTCGATTTTGTTTAGAAGGAGAACATTCACCCAAATAAGCCAATACGGGCAGTTCCAATGGTGTTGCTTGTAATTCCCCTTAGGACTATTTCTGGATTTAAATTGATGTTTTTTAGGTGAAAGCCCATTTCAACGATGCCCTTGATCCAGCAAGAGTGGACTCTGCTGAGTGGCATCAAAGGGACCCTAGGGTTGCTGAGCGAAGCAGCGACGAACGAAACCTAGGATGTGAGAAGCCGAACTTCTATATTTGTGAGGTGCGTGGATATTGGTAGACTGTATATTTAACCGACTTCATAAAAACGGAGGAGGTTCTCAATTCGACTGTATATTTTTTTATGTGTGTTACCTCATAACTTCTCTTTGGGTGAACCGATTTTAACCGGTGGTGCTTTCCATGTGGTCCCATTTAAATTTGATCAAGATCTGACCAGTAGGTTTTGAGTTATCCACAAGAATGCGTGTTTCAGTCATTGAATCTGATAATGAGTTCGCATAATACAGACAATCACACCCAGTTTCCCCTGGAAAGAATAGTTGTGTTCCCACCGGGAATCAAACCCGATAACTACTGTATTAGTTAGGTTTGTAGAAGGCGAACGCGAACCCAAAAATACCAACGGGTAGTTCGATATTATAGAAAGTCTATGTTTAAAAAATACTGTTTTCAGACAATTATAAACTCTGTTGCATGATGCACGTCTCAGCAGGCTATGGTCTATCTTAGTCTGATGATGGATGAACTGGATCAATTTCGAAATACATAGAGTATTTTAGTAGTTTCCGGAAATCATCTGAGATATTATAATTTTTGTTGTAGTGCAATATTTTAATAATCCTCCAAAACGTTATATCTAATGGCTATCTACGGGCCAATTGTTTTTAAAATTATATTCATCTATATATATAGCAAAGACCCAAGTTACTATCTCTAGTATCATAATAATATGTTGGCGTCGCGACGTCGGTCAGGGCTAATTTGATAAATAATGCATTATTTTTTAATCGTTATACGCATAATAATGCAAATCGCTTTTAAAGCAAATAATCTAAGCGCATAACAATAAATTTGCCGTTTCTTTTCACTCTGTCAGATAGTCTATTTATATTGTGTACAATTCAGTTCAGGATGGCGTAAGCTCGATGCCTTTTTGGTAACTTGGGACTTGAAATACAAAGCGCCCGAGACGCGCGTACCTACAGGGCGCGCCGCCCGCTCTGCCGCGCGCCTCGGGTGCTTTGTATATACATATATCAAGATACTTATTTTTTGGATGGAGTTGAAAAACTTAAGCTTTATGCTGAACTAAAAAATAAACAGGCTATGCTGTGCTATTTTACCCTTTGATTATATACCTGTCTATATAATCAAAGATTTTACCGTAGGTACTTGCTTCTAAGTATTTTATTCGTCACATCCGCCCCACATTTTAGTTTAGAACTGCTGCATCAAAAGGTTTGATTTAATCTATTTCAAACACACAATAAGAAAAATTATCGAGCTGTGAAAGTTTTGTTTCTTTTGAACATTATTAAATGACACACTTATGTATGTCAATGATGTGTTTTGCTAGAAAACCACTAAAATGATGCTTGACTGCTTGATTCAAATACTTTGTCATTTCAGTGGATACACAGATATGGTTTTCGGAAGCCGTAGCACTTCCACTATGGGCCATACTACAGCGTTACTTTTGCATACATTGCGATAGTATACATAAGTACTTGATATAGCAGAATACCAAATTCGACCTTTTAGTCAGTATTATTGCAGTAGCATAGCTAGTTAGAGCTAGATAGTTAGTTTATCTGAGACTTGGGGCCTAGTTAACACGATAGTCATTGCTACATACACCCATGCCAGTCAGGGTATTGATCTTCTTTTTATAAATCCTTGTTACTTGCTAGACTTTGTGATAAGTATATGGGTAATTGAATAGTGCTATCGATAAGTACGCGCTAGTACGCGATAAGTCTTAATAAATACCATAAAACATATGCATTTTTTATGTTTACAATGTTTACAACTATCTTAATCAATCTGCAGTCCCCAAGGCAATAACCCTTGAAGGTGCGCCGGAAGTGCAATGATCCATTGTTTTGACAACAAGTAAAAGTACACAATAATATAAATATTTCTTTTCCTGAAATACAAACGGAATTTCAGGAAAAAAAAATACCTGAGATACGAAAATTTTTACACAAATGTTGTAAAATATTGATTTCTTTTAATAACCATGACTCAAGTACTATGACAACTTAGCGTGGGACTGTGAGTGTGAAATTGTGAATGCGTTAGTTTGTTAATTCACAAGGAGGCAGGTGGCCGGTCATAAAAACACATAGCAAATCTTACTTTTATTAATCGAGCGAAGCAAGATCTCTAAGGTAACTTGGGTCGTTCAGCACTTTGTCCGTCCGTTCATCCGTCCGTCCGTCTGTCAGAGGCATCTAGCGTCTAAACCATATAAGCGAATGACTTCAAATTCTCATAGAATAAGTAAAACAACGGCCCAAAGCCAGAAATGACGTTTAAAATTATTTTAGTCTATCTTAAAATGGCTTCACACTGAACGCTGAAACTTACGTATTATACCTGTTATATTCTGTGCTTGAACAACAAACACAGAAATCAACAATTATTATATATAAAAAAGTTATAAGCAAGTAACCTCAAAAGTTTTTCCTTATGAGACAAAATGTAGGCGCGAGATCTCAGTTCGGCGCGGACGAACATGGATTCAAAAATAAAGAGAAATAAGATGATCATGGTCTTCTTATATTATTTGTAATTGTATACTTAGGCATTAGAAGCATTAGGTACCTACTTAATGCAACGCGATCCTTACTCGTCGACAAATGGAAAAGCTTTAGTTCCATTCAATACTTCAATAATATCTCAATAAAGATCTTTTCATACAAAGTGTTGTTCCAGGAACATCCAAATTTAATCCACGTAGATATTTCCAAGACTTGCAACTATCGGAACGTGCGCTACCACGAACAAATCTACAGATGGGTGGCTGGACGAGGTTGTCTCCTCTACACGCCAGACTTTTTGTATGCAGCTGGCTTCAACACTATCAATTTGAATTCAGCATGTTTATATGGAGATCTCTGGGCACCCTGCTTGGAAATGGTTAGTATATATTTTTTTACGTACCTACTAGCTTTGCAATTCAGAGAGGCAATGACGCCAGCATGATGGGTACGCTACCCACTGGTAATGTTGAAGTTAGGTCTTCGCTGTATAAGTTTTAGTTTAATTTTAGGAAATATAGGCATGTGGCCCGTTGATGCTCTAGATGATATTATTATTGTCATATTTGCTGAAAACACGTGGTTTTAAATAGTTGAAAACAAAGAAAACATAAATCATACTAATATTATGAATCCGAAAGTTTCTGTGTAAGTATGTTTGTTCCCTCTTCACGTTTTAACAGCTGAACGGATTTGGATGAAATTTTGGAACCTCATACTTAGGATTAACACATAAGCTACTTTTAACTTGATAATAGCGGGCCAAGCCCCGGGGCACGGCTAGTACCTATGAACATAAACGCTTGTGTCGTAGGTGCCAGAAACAATCACAACACACACAAAAGAAAAACAACTTGTTTTTGATATTTCCGGTTAATCTAGATCAAGCTTTAAAAAAATGGCTCAATTTCATTATTTGAATGTCATGTTGATTTATACCTAAATACAGAATTCTAGGTCTACTATCACACGTAACACGAATCAAAGTTATGAAAATATCCCTAACGATATATCTGAAAAACAACTGCTACAATTTTCAGCAAACATCATACTTTGATGCTAATTTAATAAGGCTGGTTGTTATCAAAATCAGACTTATACTAAATGTTTCCGGCACCCACGATACGTCTTCGAATAGTATGGGGCTGTGAGTGTGAATGCGTTTGTTTTTTTAAACTACAAAAAAACTTAAACAAACAAAAAAAAGACTAGCTTTCAATTTAAAATATCCGCATTTAATTTGGTTTATCTGTATGGGTACTTTCGTCAGGGCATATGTCCAAACATCCGTTTGTTATTTGTATTTCATGTTCCTAGTGTCAAACATGCTAATTTCGGATGATTAAGAAATAAAGTTGTCTTATCGTATCTACTGCTTTTGATTTTAATGCTGATAAGTATCTATAATATCTACCTGTACCTACGCAATGATTGCTTATCAACATAAAATCAAAATACGATAAAAAATGCTTATAGGCAGTACTAATCGCGATTTTATAGTAGATAACAAATTGAAAGCCTCCGTATTTCGACAAAAATAACGACAGGTTCCTGGAGTACAAACAAACAAACACATTCACACTCACAGCCCGACTAAGTTCGAAGACGTATCGTGGGTGCCGAAAACATTTAGTATACATCGTAAAAAACATTTAGTATACGTAGTCCGAAAATATTTAGTATACATAGTAAGATAAATATGAATTTGAACATAGTTTTAACGTATATTCTTATACTTTACTTACTACAGCGATTGTAAGCATATTACAGGCTAAATTAGATGGCAGTTGTGGCTGCTTTCCCTTCGACCCAGCTCTACCAGAAGTGGCGAACGCAGTGAGAGAAGCTCTCATTCCAGCTGCCCACGGCCGATGGGAGAAATGCTTCTACACAGCCAGTGAATGCTGCAGTCATCATATGTCGGAAAATGTAACATGTATGTACAATAACGTTATCAGTATGTAGCTAACAATTCTTCAATCAATCCTTGAGGTGATACCGAATATGTCCTACAACGCATGACTTTTGTATATCCGTTTCACTTAGCAGTATGACAAAACTAAATATTCGTCGCAATCTGTATTATAAATGATAAATGACGCCTTCTTCTTCGACATCTAAAAGAATAAATACACAAGCAAAGCTTAAAAATACCGACGTTTCGCTTATATTTCGGTGTTGGCTTGACCGATTTCGATGATTTTTTTTATGGGACTACGTCTGAAGGTGCTATACCAAACAAAAAAAAATATCAAAATCGATTCATAATTGGCGGATAAATCGCGTAAAATACATATAAAAAATAACCCACAGCCGAATTGAGAGCCTCCTTTTTTGAAGTCGGTTGAAAATATAAACGAAAAAATATCAAAGCATATGCAAATTACATTAATGTTTCTTTTTGAAACAGTTTCGTTTTTTAATTTTATATCAGAGCACTGTGAAAGTTATTTTATATAAGTATCTACGTATTTACTAGACAAACGATTTCTTCAGCTTGCTTTATTTTTTTGAGGCGCTATTTACTGTATTAAAATACTTAAAGCCATAAAAAAACAAAGTTTGCTACGCATGACCTTGCGTAACCGCCACAATGTATACGTTATGCAATATGCACCTTTATGATCAAAAATGTAAGGAGCATAATTGCTGTGGCTTTGGTTAAAAAAGGTGCTCGCATTATTAACATTTATTTTCATATCAGGTGTATCTGTTAATAGTGAGCCTTTTACCCAAACCCAAGTAAGAGCTAGAATAGCTATTAGCCAGATAACTACTCTTTTTCATATGCTTGATGGGCAAGCATTTGAACACCATTTCACTTGATGGAAAGTCAAGAAGCGGCCGAAGATGTAACATGCTTGCCTAGAAGATTCCTTCGAAATGCCTTTGAATGCCCGCATCGTAGTATCCCAATCTAGTAGATATGTGGCATGCAGTTTTCAATAATTAGCGCGGATGCTGTATTACTAGTGTTTGGTTACGTCGTTGTTCGAATATCTCCGAATAAGACAAAACAAGATCATTTTTTATTGCACTTGATGTATGATAATTGCGTCAGCATGTATCTATTGTACGTCCTTGATAGTTTTATGCATATTATTTTTATATGTATAAAAATCTTGCGTCACGGTGTTTGTGGTCGAACTAGACCGATTTTAATGTTTTTTGAAAACTTCTTTAGCGGCGTTGTGCACTTTTTTTGGGATGGGTAAATTAATTTAAACTCGCGCCAGGACACGTGACCTGATCGAAAACTCGTAAGCCCTCCGTGTTACGAATTTTCGAGGAGGGGAAGTAATATCCCCCCCCATCCCCTCTCTTTCTACCGCGCGGCGAAAATGTATGCCTGCTCCTGCTGTTTACAACGTTAATGTTCAAGTTTTCACTGCCGGCACTCTCGGAGTTCAATTATTTTTTTGTATATTTGGTAGGTATGAGAATAGGTCGTAAAGTATTTTTCACCCTCTTACCCTAACCCCCTAATAATTTTCTTATCGTGATTTTAGTATTTTTGTGTGATCAATACTTAAATCATTTTTTATTTTCATGCAAAAAGTTTTTAATACAGTATTAAAGTAGGTGCTAGGCGACCATAAACGTGAAAGAAGTAAAACACTCTTTCTAAACGTGGCATTCCAGCGCATGACGGATACAGCTAGTTATTTATGCTTATCTGATAAAACAAAAGCAACGCAGCTAAGAAAAAAACATTGACTCATTGTTTCACATTTTATCATTGTTATATACCTTCGGCTCATATTCTTCTACGTCTACGCCTACATATATCTTGAGCTGATTTCTATTTTGCTAGTAAGACTCATATGCTTATTTTAACTTTACGCAATTCCATTACATGCACCTGCCATTGATTTCTAACCGGCGAGGTTCATCTTGACTTATTGGCCCCAATCACTCCAATTTTGACGGTTTGAGCATAATTATTTATATAAAGTACATTAACGATTCGCACTCGGCTGGGCAGCGTTAGAGAAACTTCGCAACGTCTTTTCGCCCAAAATACCTCGATGCCTCAAGACGAAAGTCTTTGAACAGTAGGTATGTTTTACCAGTGATGACATATGGTAACTACTGAAACGTGGCCTCTTACTGTTGGCCTTAGAAATAAACTCAGTCGTACAACAAGTTATGGAAAAGACTATGCTCGGGGTTTCTCTACGAGGTCGGATCAGAAATGAAGAGATTCGCAGTCGAACGAAAGTCACCTACATAGCGGATTAGTTTCTGTTGGATGTTCTATGTAGATAACTTCTATTATATAGCTAGAAATATACCACTTTTTTCTCAGCTTTGGGATATTGTGACACAACTTTCGACGGCTGGACTTGTTGGGGCGAGACAAAACCAGATACAATAGCTTCCGAAGTCTGCTCAGAATTCGCTTACTCCAACTCAGGACCTTCTTGTCATCGTAAGTGTTTGACAAAAATTTTATTAATATTTGTTAAATCATCATTATCAGCCCATTATCTTCGCTCCAACAGCTAGCACTCGGGAGTCTTTTCTAACAGCGATAGAGTCGATACTATTATCCACCACCTGCATCATTAATTGTAGGTTGGTGGCCAAAACATAAACTTAAACGCTTTCACACTCATAGCCCCACCCTCGATGACTTGTGTCTTGGGTGCCAAAAATTCACATCACACACACAATCACAACCAGAACCAGAAACACAAATGTTACTTGGCGAGAAATCTTGTGTCCCGTCTGGAATCGAACCCGATGCATAGAAGTCGAACGCGCACCCAAATAAGCCAACAAAAAGAATCATTTTGGATATGCCGGTTTCTCCACGATTTTATCCGTGTGTAGTAACGGTGAAGTTACTAGTGCGAGAGTTTTATTAAATTATATCTAATATCATTCTATTATCTATCATGAGTGTAAAATATGGTACTTCACCAGACATTCAACATTCATTTTGAGAACGAGTTTAAAAGAACTTTTTCAATTAATTCCCGTAATGCAACTTCGCAGACTACAGCACCAAGCAATGCTACCAAAACGGCACCTGGGAGCTCCAAACCGATTACAGCACCTGCAGCATCACGCCGCGTCTGGTCCGTCGTTACCGTTTCCACATTGCAATGCTATCCTTCTCCGTCGTATCCTGCCTTCCCGCTGTGTTCATTTTCTTCTTCTACAAACGGCTCAGGGTCACGAGAGTGGCGTTGCACAGGAACTTGTTAATTGCCATCATTATAAGGAACATATTAGTAATTATTAGCAGGAGCGAGGTGAGTGCATTTTCTTTTTACGATAACATAATTAGATTCTTCTATCTATATTTTTAAGAATTTCAAACCTAACTTACTGACTTACAGACAACGCACAGTCTAAGCCGCTGGTTGTAGAGTTTTAAAATTCGTAGGGTGTATGATGGGTTTTGATGAATAGAGATTTATTATAAGTAAGGTATTAATTTTTTTTTAATTCAACACCTAAGAGGGTAAAACCTAGGGTAAAGCCTTTTTGTATTAAAGTCTTTAGTTTTTGAACTTATAGTTGTAAAATGTTAGAAGCTATCGGATCCAATAATTTTGGTGTTATGAATTTTATTTACCGTCTTAATTGTACGTAGACTTTTTGTATTATTTAGACATTTAATATTAATAAGATAAAGTTTTTCTCTTCATCTTTTAGATCTATATAGACGAGCTGACGAACGCTACTGACACTGTAATGTCTACTCATGGATATGCCTGTAGAGTTCTGGCTATAGCAGAGAGAGTCGCGGCCAACTTCGTGTTTGTAGCCATGCTGGTTGAAGGGATTTACCTGCACAGAACTATCGTAGCTGTATTCAAAAAGAAACTCGATGTTATCTGGCTTTATGGAATCGGAGCAGGTAAACAGGGTGTCTCTTTATATTTCATAAATAAGGACCGTAAACTATCTATTACGCCCGAGACATTTAGGCTTCGAACGCGCGTAACGAGTAACGATCTAACGCTTATATGACTCGAGAGTGTAATAGATTGTTACACCCATGTGAACATACTATTTGTCATACAAAGTAATCACACACCTGACGAAATAAGTAATGTCTCCAAATAACCTCTAGGTAGAGAATAATAATTAAATTCTTTGGAATAATGTCTTCCGCCCATCTGCGCGGTGGTCTGCCATAAGAGTACTAAATATATATCATAGGCGTAGTAGTAGTAGACATTCTAATATTGGTGTGTTGTACAACCACTTACCACCTTATTATTTTACTTCGATTTTCCATTGTTTCTTTTATGCGTATCTTTTTGTAATGTTTCACTAATTATTTGTTACTTTAACCTTCTTGGGTGGAACAATTAGTTGTCTTCATTTGTGGCAATTATCAGCCAGATTGAAGAAGGAAAGAATAAACGCCAGACGCTCGTTACATTATAAGATTTGCATTCATCAAGAGCACTGAATGGATGTAAATTTACTTACATCCCTTTTTAAACAAGAGTGGGGAAATTCACCGACTTACCGAAAAAATAGTTTGAATGATACTGGTCCGGAAATTTGGTGAAAACTGAATAAATCTAGTCAAACATTCAATATGTTTTAATTTTGTTTAAAATGGATATTGGATTTCTGCTTTTGTAGTTCGAAGAAGTCCAATTTGTAACAAAATACTTTCTAAATTTGTGTTCAGTGGAAACGCTTTCTTAGATCCGGAAGCGTGTCCACTATCTATGCAGGTACTATACTTGACGACCCAGTTGGCGAAGTACCTAGGCCCTCTGTGCCGTGGGGTCTGGGTTTTATTCCTGGTAGTTGCGCAACCTTCCCTCCCATGGGACATTTGTGCTTCTGCTTCTGAGTATGATTGTGTTTATGATATGTTAATATTTCCAGCAACCACGAAGTCTGAACTTAGTGTGTGGTTATGAGTGTGAATGCGTCTGTTGTTATATACTATAAAATATAACAACGTTTATCTGTTTCAGTGATAGCCATTATTCCCGTAGTGATATGGTCCTTCATAATGGGTTTTATGAACAACCACTCTTGCTGGCTGGTGTATACGGTAGACCACATTCAATGGATATTGGACGCACCAAGGATTGCTATTTTATGTGTCAACACGGTATTGTTCTTTGACGTCCTGAGAGTTCTTCTGACGAAAATAAGGAACAGCGAGAATGCGAATCAATTGTAAGTGCCAGGGTGCAATAAAAAGGGAAGTATGATAGAAAAGATTATCTTTACTTATATAGTAAATAGGTAAAGTTTCACCTCTGGAACTACAGATCTGATTCTTGATATTGAAAATTTTTCACTAATAGAGCAAGGCTATTCCTGAGTGTCATATTAATCAATCAATCCCTAATTCTACGTAATCGTGAGTTCGCCCATTAGGATCACTATAGATCCATCCATCTATATAGGAATAGAACTTGATAGTTTGCTTCTTTAATTTTGTTTATTGGAAACTTAATAAAAACTAATGTAACTATCTCGAAACTGGAAACAGTGGAACTCATTTCCCGCGTCTTTGTTCCTCGAACGGTAGGTGTAATCTAGGAGTCTTTAAGTTTAGAGTGAATAGGTTACAACTTCACTTTCCATCAGGTGAGATGGCGGTCAAATGCTTGCCTATCATGTATGAAAAAAAAGTTAATAATGCTAAGCATGATCGGATATTAGGTTCTAAAATTGTTACTATTAATATAACGTTAAAATTGTAATATACTCGATACAATCTCTGTTAGGTTCACCATTCTATTCTAAAAAAACCTCGGTTATAACAACTCAACATTTTAAAATATGTTTGCTCCTAGCTCACTTCTTTGATATTCTGGCCGTTGGCTTAGTTGGGTGAGTGTTCGCCTTCTTGGCTCGGGTTCAATTCCCGGCGGGAACACAAGTTTTCTCCCCAAGGGAAATGTGTGTTTCTGGTTCACTCGGCAGCCACGACACAAGTCATTGAACTTAGTGTGGAAGTTTTATGTATATGTTATATTTATCTTTTCTTTCAGGAGCACTACTAAGGCTACCCTATTTCTAATGCCAATCTTCGGCACCCAGTTCCTCCTCACCGCATTTAGGCCTACGACGACTGATTGCACCGGAGAACAAATCTACTACTACGTGTCGTATGCTGTCGAGGGTCTGCAAGGGTTCACTGTTGCTATGCTGTATTGTTATGTTAACAAGGAGGTATGAAAACTTTTCCGATAGTAACATTTTTCTTTAGGAAGTCAGTCTAATATTATTTTTCTTTTACCACCCTAATCAGGTTAATCAAAACGTAATGCCAATATCAATAATGTAATTAGACATACTGACTTGATTTTTTATAGAATAGAAAAGAATCCCGTGAATGGCATACTTATCATATATAAGCTAAAGCTTACAAAAATTTTTTTTTTAATTGTCCTAACAAATTTCATAATAATTACTATGATTAATATTCTTCAGGTTCACATGCTAATTAAATCGACTTACAAGAAGACAGAACGCGCCGTCGTCACTCGTATCCGGAGAGATTCCATGTATCCCCGCTCCAGTAACGGACACTCAGATAGACGACTCACTTGCAGCACGGGCCTGCCATCGCAACAAGATGACAAAGAACAAGCCAGTACTAACGGCAAACCAAAACTTCATGTCGCTGAAATCATATCTATACAAGCTAGTGAACGCCTCGCAGAAATACTTGAACCAATATATGAAACTATACAAAACGGGGTAGTCAACGAAGGCTATGACTCATTAGAAAGGTCCGTTAATTCAAGTGTAGTAAACAGGTATTCTAAAGACGATTACTACGCCTTCACAAATGCTTCAAGCATTTCCATTGAATGCCAAGATTGGATAAAATGTGTATCGTCACCAGCTAGCAGCATTTACAACAATTCGGTAAGCGAATATGAAACGAAATATTTGGATAAGAAATTTCCATATCATCCCAGAATGCATGAAATTTACAAGGCCAGAGAAAGAAAATTACACAAAGATAAAACTGAAGCCGAAGAAGTTTATGAAGCTCCTAAGAATGTAATCGAAGAAATACAAACAGCACAAAAGGATAACGAATTGAAAACTATGAGTGATAAACGCGAAATAGAAGGAAGAGAAGTTTTGAGTCAAAATATTCCTGGGGTGGAATTAGACACGGAAAACAATGCTATGCTTGATGAAATAATGCAATACATTGATAAAAGTGAAGTTAATCCAGTAGCTTTGAAGTCGGAGTCACTCTGTCCTAATAGAAAAGATGAGGACAAGGTTGTTTTTGTTGATGAATGATGGTAGAGTAATAAGAAACACACACAATGTTTCTTATTACTCTACCTACCTATGTATCTATAACTCCGTAGAATTATAGATACTTTCTTCGACACAAAATATATAGCTCACAGTAAGATCATCACTCAGCAACATAAGAGGTTGTTCTATGTATTAAGTAATAAAGTTTGTATACTTTCAAGAACTACCTATACTATTTTAACCAGATTTTATTAAATACATTTATTTCTTTACTTTGAGTTTTATATACATGAACCACTAATATATATTCGTATTTTCATGGATTACTTAAAAGCTACGAGGTGATAATGTAGTGAATAAAAATCAACCACCAATTTAAATTCCTGACCCGAATCAGAATAGTACCTATATATATCAGAATAGAATAGTATAATAGTTGTAAGGACAATTACCCTGGACAAAAATATTAGCTCAAACTCCTTTATCACAATGATCATGTTTTTTTTCACACGACTGCGCGACGCAAAGAGGGTAATTGTTTATCCTACTAATATTATAAATGCGAAAGTTTGTGTGCGTGTGAATGTTTTTTACTACGTATCTCCGTAACGAATAAACCGATTCTGATGAAATAGTAGAGAAAAATGTACCTAAGCTCACTTTATACAGTTTTAAGAATTAGGTGTCGTTAATTTTTATTTAAAATAGGAAATCCATTTCTTGAATTACACCTCACACGCGATAAGATTATTTTACATTTATGAAGCAGACTGTTAATTCCACAGTTCATAAACGCAATGACTACCATTTAGACGACTAACATAATTATTCACATGCGTTTGCGCAACTATCACAGCATACGTTATTTCGGCACGGCGGGCGCGGCACACCTGTGCCACAGCTTATCTAACAGTATTCTAAACCTCGTAGAACATTAATTGATCTGTCAACTTGTAAGATCTAGATCCTTTCGAGAGGTTACAAAAGTGAGTGGAGCAGCGTGCCGCGCACAGTCGAGTATGGGACCTTACACTGACACATTCAAATATAAACTAAGTTAAACCACTTAGACCTTTAATAATCAATTTAACTACAGTTCTACGGTCAAATCTGTTTGTGGATCAAAGCAATCGAAAGAGGTTCTTCTTTTAATAATTTCGCCAGAGTTATACGTTTTACAAAATCTTTTGCGAGCTATAGGGCTTAGAATTTAAATTTAATCCTTATTTTAAAATGTGGTCAAAGGTAGTGCTAGGTTTGATACTGTGTTGGGGAGTGCAAAGTTTCCCAGATGGAGCGCCAATCGACGCGTGTGTACGAGATCGGCCTAATCAGCCAAACCATGGACAGCACAGGACGCAGCCACTGTCTAATCTGCCGTACAGGGTGGTAGCTTCAGCATCTGCGTATGGGCCGAATGCGCCTATCTCAGGTTCGTTAAGATCATTTATATTTAAAGAACTGTAAAGCTCTTTCCAGAAATACAAAGCCTTTAGGATTTTAAATAGTATTATACATGGGTCAATCAACTAATTTACCCACACTTAAGAAAGATAAGCAACGATTTTTTTTTTTAAATATTTTATTGATTATCTTTATTTTGATTCGCTAGAACCATTAGAAATATCAACTACTTTAATGATTCGAGTGGGCTACGATGTTCATAGATTATTGTGGTCACAATTTGTGAAAATCTACGAGCATGCCCAAAAAATAGTCTTTCGCGTTACCTGCGTGTAGTGTTAAATATATCCTTAATAAAACAAGTTAGAAACGTTTTGTCTTTTTTATTTACTTTTTCGTGCACAATCAACTGTTTTCGCATAATCAATCTTTTTAATTGTTAAACTTTTATAATAAAATCAATGAACATTTTGTCTTTTGCGTTACCAGTGTCACATAAAGAATGAATAACTTCTGAATAAAACGATTTGGATACTAAAAATAAATACAAATATCCTTTACTCTTACGCTTCATTAGCAATAGCATTCAAACCGCTACAAAAGGGATTTAATATAGAAGCATGGAACGCGTTACAACCGAAAATATAATTCAAAGTTAGGGGACAAAAAGTAACTCCAGAGACAATTTTGGTAACGCCTAAGACATAAAATAATTAACTCTTAAACACAACATACAAATATAAGAAGCCTAACGGAATGTTATTATACACTTCTGGACACATCTATTGGCCCACCTTGCATTTTCAGTTTCGTTTGGTCCTAGCTAAAATTTTATATTAGGTCGAGCAAAAACCATTGATGCAGTTTTAAACCTGATACATTTTACCATCTTTTTCGATCGTATTGTTTTAAATTTGAATTCAGAATACCACACGACATGGAGCTACCCCTAACAAGTCGGGTATGCGCCTTGATAAAGGCAATTGATTTTTTAATAAAAAACATGTTTTATCAAATAAAGGTTTAATTTAATAACGCGTGTTGCCTCCATGGGCATCTACCACAACAGCTCTCATACGATTAGGCATAGAGTTTATCAACCGCTCTATGAAATTTTGAGGGATCATCTCCCATTCCTCTTCTATGGCAGTTTTCAACTCCTGCATCGTCTGGGCAACTGGCTGACGAGCCCTTACACGTCTTTTTAGCTCCTCCCACATGTGCTCAATGGGGTGCATGTCTGGGCTTCTAGCTGGCCAGTCCTTAACTGTAATGTTCACATCCCGAAGATATTCCCTGACGATGCCGGCCGTATGGGCTCTTGCATTATCATGCATAAAAAGGAAATTTGGGCCCACATAGTCCGCGTATGGCATCACGTGAGGTTCTAAGCACTCACGAATGTACCTTTCAGCATTTAATGTTGGCAGCCGTGGTCCCGTAACAACCTCAAGTTGAGTTTTGCCGCTCGCGGATATACCGCCCCAGACAGTCCATGAGCCACCGCCATAAGCAACCCTCTCTTCAAAGCAGCATTGTGCGAAACGCTCTTCCTTACGTCGGTAGACCTTCTTCCTTCCATCATTGCCATATAACACAATTTTAGACTCATCAGAAAAGAGTACACGGCTCCAATGCTGCTGAGTCCAATTTAAATGAGTGCGCGCGAAATGAAGGCGCGCTGTTCGGTGGGCTCGCGTTAGTTTGGGGCCATTAGCTGGCTTGTGTGGTATATATATCGCGTTCTTTTAACCTTCTCCGAACAGTTCGAGCGCTCACAGATACTCCGTGGAAGTCGCGAAGTTGGTTTTGTATCTCAATGGAGGTAAGGTGACGATTTCTCAAGCTCGTCAGAACATAAACACAGAAATCATACAAACAAAATTCAATCAAACATTTTATCTCTGATAGGTTTGCGTTTGTGTTTCATCTGATATTTAGTGATGATGTGGTTGAGGGCGGTAAACACGCTAGGCCTAGAATGACTGGCTCTCAAGGATGCTGGAACATCATTGCTAGTGATTTGGCGACACATTTTTTTAAACTTGAGTTTGGTGAACTGCCACTGTGTTTGAACCAAAGTAGCCAGCCAGGTGAGCATGATAAAATGGCTACCACCATGTATAAAAGTAATTATTGGTTTTAGTTTACTTACACTCAAAAACCTATCAGATAGTGTGTCAATGTCTATGGAGTTACCATCAGTGTATTTAGAGTTACCCTCAGAGTAACTCAGTATACCGATAACTCAGCAGACAATAGACATACTTTGATAAAAATACACGTTGTTTTTAAAATAAAATACTAAACATTTAGTTCGGTCAGAAATCTAAACTATGTACTATAAAACAATCCTATTATTATTAATTAATAAGTTACTTACTTCGAGAAAATCCGGTCACTCAGTATACGACACAAAACGGTACGCACTCCCTCCGAACGCTTGTCGCATACTGAGCGGCTTTTCGGTACTATCAAAGGAGAGCCCGCCCGTGCCAAGCAAGACACTGCTCTATTGAAGCTAGTGACAACAAGAAGCGACATCTGCATGTTTTCTGGCGCAACTTTTGAGTATAACTCAGCCTACGCGAGCTAAAGGATATTTTGGAGGGACAGTAAAGAAACATTTTTTATTTTAAAAAGTATTTGAGTTATTTGTTATTTTTATGAACACGGTAAAAGTAATTGTTTATGTCTTTTAGTGGAATTAATATTTACTTATAGATTCATAGAAAAAAAATCTGTACAATGAAATAATCACAACTCATTGTGGACTCGGGACATGGACTTTTTGTATGGAGCAACTTTTTCGTATGTTGAGTTACCATAAAAATCGGAACAAATCAATGATTTTCAGGCCCGTTTAGAAGTTTCTTGTAATGCCTAATTATCTAAGATACGTTTGGAATACCATTTTTGTGTGGAATTACGGTAAATTATTGTATTTGTATCAAGAACTGGCGGGGACATCAAAGTGTGGGTAAATTAGTTGATTGACCCACATACCTATTTATATTACAACGCGAATAAACACTTATTTTAGGCAGAAAGTTTTAGAATGTCAGCTGTTTTAGTCAACCTACAGATTTATAAATAATTAAACGCAAGCAAAGTTAAAAAAAAAACGATTTCACGGCTTTATCTTCGGAACCTTGATCAGAATTAATGTATTAAACACCCATTATTGACGATAACTCAAAAACTAGAAATCAAATCTTGATCAAATTTCAATGGGACCACATGAAAAGCACCAGCTTTCAAATAAAAAAAATATCATTAAAATCGGTTCACGTTTTAAGCTTAATGTGTAAATTAAGATATTATTGTACGCCCGTAATGCGAAGACTGTCGATTCACTATGAATAATATAATATAAGAACATTGTACACAGTTTTATACAATAAATCTAATCTATTCTAACGAAAGAAGTTATGAGGTAACTTTTGAAGTCAGTTAAACGAGAACATCGTGAAAGTAGTCCACAAAATAGGCATTATTGACGATATTTTAAGAACCACTGATCAGATCTTGATCAAATTTAAATGGGATCAATTAGAAAGCAACATCTTTCAAACTAAATAAATTTCGCAACACATAAAAACATATATATAGTCGACTTGAGTACCTCTTCCTTTTTTGGGAAGTCGGTAAAAAATACTACCACAGATACGAACAAAGTAGCCGGAAGCTTTATATTATTGTATTATAATTTATTTACAAATATAAATTTACATATTTCCTGTTAGGTATTTTACAAATATAAATTTACATATTTCCTGTTAGGTATTATACATTGCATACCTTACATACCTAATACTTACGCAATTTGTTTACAAACAATACAGGACGACTCTGAATAGATGATGTGGATGACTTTAGTAGGGTACTTCTCAACGGATTATAGTATCAGGTTTTCACATCACCTGGTCATAACTGTTGTTCCCATCTGATCTCAAGATCACTTTATTATTTAATCGTTAAAATAAACTTAACTTCTCATTTGAAATTTCATAACTCAGGTAACGCCTTATGTATCTTTGCTCCGGACGGTTCTTAGGGGTTAATTAAAGGAATAAAAATGTTTGTTCCAGAAAAAGTACATCCAGTTGTTAAACTCGTATACTATACAAGTGATGTTAATTATACTATACATATGTGTTGTGGTCGGGGAGTGTAATAATAGAAATTATTACACTTCTAGATCATTTACTTACCATCGGGTGAAATAGAGGTCAAACCTGTTAAAGATTTTTTTTAAATCTCCAAAATTCTGACTAAGCTAGCTTTAGGTGTTTCTAAGAAAAGAGACAAACAAAACAAATATTGATTAAGAAAAATTTTATGAAGAAATAATTCATTAATAAGTGAAACAAGATAATAAAAATATACTGTTACTATTTTTGCTTGTATAATTAAATGTTATTAATAACCAAATATAATTACAACAAATTTAGTATAGATGATGTAATAGGTAAATCTGAGCCTTCGAGCTGATTCCTAGTGCTTGTAGCACTTTAATTAAAATTAAATCGTTTTCGTAATCTTTCCATCAAACGTTAACAAACTTCAAATTATTATCTTTAACATTTAAGCACTAATGCGATTTACGGTTAGCCTTTACAATCATTGCAATATTTTATGAGAACATCGTTTCGAAAGAAGTTACAACAGTGTTCAAGTTGTAAAGATGTTAAATGTTCCGCGCAGTTGTACTCAAAATATTCTAGGCAACACAAAAAATACATTTGCATATACCTAAACCAAGAGATAGTAACACCTACTTAATGGTGAGTGAGTGACGATGCGCCTACGCGCTTTGCACTGTTATAGACCATTGATAGATTTCATTCATATACGCGCACGCGATGTGCTCTGACCCCCTATTACCTATCTCTGTTGCAAAAGGTTTCAATACTCAATTGACAAAAATCCTATGAAATAAGGTTCATTTTTGCTTAATTCAAATAGAAACCGCGTGTAACAAAGATACGTAATAGCATAGTAGAAATATATTTCTACTTTGGTAATAGGATGGTAGGTGAGATCTAAATGGTAGTTATTTAGAATCATCGGTACTTATATTTGATCGAGCCAGATCTATAATTTGACTTGGGTGGTTCAGCACTTTGTCCGTCCGTCCGTCTGTCAGAGGAATATGACCTCATGCGATTCATGCGATTAACTTCAAATTCTCAGAGAATATGTAAAGCTGGGGCCCAAAGCCAGAAATGGCAATAAAAATGAAATAAATGATAAAAATAAGGGGCACCGATACCGGGCACGTAACCGGGGAGCAAAATATTTTTTTATCTATCCTTGTGGGGTATCGTTGAAAAGGGCTTGGCTAGTAAAGAGCGATACCAGTTTTGTAGAAAATCTATGTATGTTAATTTTATACTAAGATCTTTTGTTACACAGTTCATATATAGTTCATAAAAATTCTGATTCTGATTCTGATTCTGGAATATAACAATTTGGTTAGCACCAAAGTCACTGTTTTTAGACCTATTTTGTCGCGGAGTCTATCCAAAAACGGCTTCACATTTAAAAAAAAAACTTACGTATGATATTGCTTATATCCTGTACTAGAACAACAAATACAGAAATCAAACAATTATTAAAAGGAAAAAAAAATAAGCAATTATCCTCAAAAGTTTTTTCTATTAAGCATAATTAAGGGGCCGACATGCGGCCTAGTTGCGGAAAATAGCCCGCGCACCAAGTACCAAGTATATTAAGCAAAATGTAGGCGCGAGATCTCAGTTCGACGCGAACGACTAGTTATTTAAATGAGAGTTGAGGTACATCCCCATCCCTGTTTGTAATATTTTTATCATCTCCCTTTGGTCGTCTGGAAGAAATAAGACCGCCCTTTGTGCTCCTATGTTATATTTTGCAGTTATATATTTTCGCACGACCGGTCGTGCGAGGTACCCTTTCGAGGAACGCCGGAATCGTGGGAACCGAGTTTAAAAGGGTGCGTTCATAGAAAATCTTACGCAAGCATCCGTACATACATTGTAGGTCACTCGCCTATACTAGCCCGACCGGTTTCCGATGAACTAATAAACAGTAATAAACAACATGCACCTTGAAAATTGATCGTAAAATTGACGAAATACACTTAATATGACAGTCTGATATAGGTACATATTTACTCGTGTAGGGTGGGTAACGTAACATTGCCATGAATTAATTGCTTTTCAAAAGTCAAGTTCTCAGAAGCCACGTGCTGCCGGATTTATGTACGTCACGTCTTTATTATATTATGATATTGATAGATTTAATAACTGTATGCATAGAAAAGAATATACTCTACCCGAGATTGTATGTACCTACTAGCCTACTACAGCTCTCTCTCATCCTCACGTTCATTAACAACTTATTAATTCTAGGAACCATTTGATAACTGCCGATCTCTAACATCTATAGAAGATACATACTAGTAAGCAGATGTACCTACGCTAAATAAACTGCTATCCGAAGCCGGCTTGATAAAACAAACGTAACTTAAAGCTGTTTAACACTGAGTTGAACTATAAGTTCAAGGGTGTAATAGATAGACACACTCAACTCCGCTCTACCTTCACTTTACATATTTTTAATGCTCGACAGGTAAGCGTTTGACCACAATATAACCTGATGGAAAATTATGATGCGGTTAAAGATGTAGCATTCTTGCCTAGAAGATACCTAATAAGACTCGCAGATCATACCGTTCGGAGAACAAAGACAAGGGCTATGAGTTCGGTATACGGTTGATAAACGTAAAAGCGAAATGCTTCGAGCGAACTGGAGGCATGTCAACCATAAAGGCATGACGTTTGACAGTCTGTCTTGTTGTTAGATGGTAAAATAGGCTGGGGGAATTAACTCGTGTAATTCCTGTGCACACCCTCCAACATGTATATATACCATTGTACTGAAAAAAAGAAGCAATAAAGGAAAAATATAAACTACAATTTATTTGCTGTTGTAGTAGCACTATTTTGCAGAGGCCGCCTGTGGAAGTACTACACCTATGCCAGTCATTAAACTCCATTTCACGAAAAGCAATTTATCCAGTAAAATCATCCGATAGGACGAGCACAGTGCATTGCCGCAACTTTGTACTAGAGTACTTAAGAATAACTAGATCTTGCTGGGCCCAACAGTACCCACTGTTTCTCAAGAAAATTATCAAGCCGACCAATATGTGAAACCTATATGCATAGGAAAATGGCTTGGGATACACCGCTTAAAAAAGCGAAATAATGTAAGGGAACAAAAAGTCTCCTAGCAATGCTCCTACCATTAAGTACTTACTCGAGCAGGTGCTAAGTGAAATCTCAATGTTAAATTACACACAAAAGGCAATTAAAGCGCACTGAGAATACAGTACAATAACGCTTTCAGGATATTTTGGATGCCACCGAGCTTCTTTAGTTCTGAGTCACAGAATCGCGAACGATTGACTTTCATGCTATGTGAATTAAAAATGCTCTCATCTCAGCAGATTGCGCGGCAGTAGCAATAATACACTCAGAGCCACTAATGCGAACTAACTTGAGTAACCATCCAAAAACACCGATTCATATGATAATAGGAATTACATCGTAATAATTAGGTGTGCATTTTTTAAATATTTTTCCCCTTGCAGTATCCATCGAGGGATCAGAACCATTCAAAGGGTTTTTCATCCAAGCGCGCTCCATCGAAACGGATCAATGGTTGGGCGCTTGGGAGAACGCACCGAACACCACCATTCATCCCGAGTGCGCGTCCATAACGCACGCCGATCCAGTGGACAAAATCAGGGCTTCATTACTGTGGCGAGCACCCTCCGACAACCATGGAAGGGTTTACTTCACGTAAGTTTTCTTGCCACCTTTGTTAGTTATTAGATAGCAATTTGAGGATGCGGTTCATACGGCGTAAGCGGAATTATTGAGTGAACAGGTTCTCACTAAGTTGAGACCAGTAGTTCAATTAGTGGGAATGGCACAGAGTTCCTACGCCCCGAATGTGGGTCAATAATACTCGGTTTATAAAAACTGGCGCTAAGTACCAAACGTCCTAACTTTCCTAGAGCTATATCTTATTCTAGGCCTCACTATCTTACATCATCTATCTACTTACCAAAAGGTGATAGTGGGTTCAACCGATAGACTAATGAGACAAAAAAGATTGCCTTCTCTACTCCTGCTGTGTCATGTCTCTATCTTAAAAACAATTAAGCGAAAACAGCACTATGCCAAATATTACGATCCCAAAGGCAAAAAAATGTAGCTTAAATATAAGCAGCCGTATGTTAGTTATATGCAGCAATCGATAATACATTTTAGCTTATTAAATCTAATTGGGTCCCATATGGGGGTTTGAGCAACACTTGATAATGCGGTCGACGAACCTTACCCTATAGGTACTGTATATCGATTAACAGTAAGCAATATCAAAAATTCAACCAAAACTGTGAAGGTAGAGAAAATCCTCGGCTTGCCAGGGTGAAATCATTATGCTCTCACTATGCTATCACATCTCAATGTTCATTAGATTTACTCCAGCAATGCGTGAAGGAAACAAAACGCAAGTTTTCGGAAACGATCACAACTCGTACTAGGCCCAAGGATAAAATTAAATAGATTCAATATATACCACAAGTTCGAATCGGATTCCTTAGCGAAATATTTTTGAATCCTTTAATTAGTTATTCCTCCGCCGTCATACATCCCACCCAAATAAACTATGAGAAGTCCCTACTGCTATAACTAAATACTCCTTTCACTAGAGCGCATGGTTGCGTAATTAATGTGAACCGATCATGAGTGTCTTAGCACGCGTGACCTCAGATAAGCGATTTACTGCGCCTAATGATATTCTCTTATCAAATCATGGCATTGATTCTGCATATCATTGCTTTACTGGTTATTTCGTGGGCACGTTACAAGCCGGTTCAAAAAGCTATCAGTTCATCGAGAATGTTTATGTTTACTTGCATACTGTTGGATAAGTGATGACTGATGACACGTGCAAAATAATTTCGCATGTTTTGTTATTATTTTTAAGGAATAGATATCATATTTATTGACCGATCATCATACATGCTGTCGTTAATAAATAACATAATAAACGCATAAACGCTTTCACACTCACACTTACTGAAAAAAACTGACTTCACCGCTTTTTCTTCGAAACCTTGATCAGATTAAATGTATTAAACACGCATTTGACGATGAGAAAGCACCAGCTTTCAAACAAAATAAATCATCAAAATCGGTTCACGAAGTTATGAGTTAACACACACCGAAAAATACAGTGGAATTGATTACCTCTTCTTACCCACTGCTCAACTAGATTGCTCAACTAGTTAAGCCGTTGAGCAGTACCTACCTCCTCCTTTTTTGTGAAGTCGGTAAAAAATAATCTTTATGCAGCATGGTTAAACCGCTCTAGCCAAATTTCAAGGAACAGTCGCCACCGGGAATCGAGCTCGATACCTGTAATTCTTAGAGAAAGGGGACATCCATTAATTACGTGAGATGATTTTGGCGATTTTCGACCCCCCTCCCCCACCCCTAAACTCACGTGAGGTTTTTCAAAACGCGTATATTTGATGTAAATAAGTTATATAATATGTGCTTGATTGCGTTAGATTTATTTAACACACATTTTGTTCAATTCTTTTTATTTAAGACTAACCCCTACTAACTATGATTTGGCCATATTTCAGTAGTATTTTTTACTTCATTAAATATAATTTGGCTGGCACAAAAAGGCTAAAGCTAGTTTATTTGTGTTAAAAATAGAAAGAAAACAAAAAGCAAACAAAGAGATAAACGCTTTCACACTCACTGCCCTCCTGTTTGTCATACTGGTGTGACTACGAGTCGGTATCAGTACTTTTCCGGTTTATTTTATTATTATAGGTACATATACTATTTTATGTATCTGTTTATCTTAAATCCACAAATAAATAAACAACTTTGTTTACAGGGGAACAGTGTTGAAAAACTACGGTACATTCTGGGCGAACTTGATAGCAGAGGTTCCGCAGGATCCGGCGCAACTACAGACCCTTGGCTGAAATTACAAGCTTTCTGGAATAGTTTTTAACTATATTTAGTTGCGAGGATCTATTTCCTTGGCCTTTATAGGCAGGTGCTTACCTTCAGCCGAAAGACTTGTGTCCTTTCTTAATAGTATAGTATAATATAATACCCTATGATACAAATGCATATTTATTTCTGTACTTGATGATACAAAAAGTGCACAAACAAGAATAGCTCTATATTTTCGGACATTAACATCCACCTACATTGAGATTTCTTCCCTACCAGTAGGGATAGATCAGTAGAGATATGTGTAGATCGTTTTTATCTCAATAAATAAATTAATTAAGGAAGTGAATTGTCCGTGGTCCACCTACATTGTCTACCTGGCTTTACCAGTGGCAATTTTATTTTTCCTGTAAGATTACTGGGTGCACCAGGGGTTTTGTACATAACTGTCGCAAGCAAGCATAAAACTGCTTTATCTTCGGAACCTTGGCCGTACCCCTGGTGGTACGGTGGGTCTTTTGAAGTTAAATGGTACCACTAACTTATAGTGATGTGATGTCGAGATTTAGTATGTCTTGTAACACGAGACCGGAATCGTATGACCATGGGCCTTAGGTTATAGCTAGCCAAAATGCTTAAACCCACTACAAATGGATATCGTGCCCTTAAGTTGGCGGCATCGTTTCCCTGAACTGCAATGCTAAAACGTTGAGCCAGTATCAGTATTTTGATCATACGTCGCTGACCAGTTTTTTTAACGGAATGTGCTCCCGATCCCTCGGGCTCTGTCTCAACACCAAACGGCTCAAATATGCTACATCTTCGGCCGCATCATGAATTTCCATCACGTGTGATAGTGGTCAAATGCTTGCCTTTCCTACATAAAAAATTTAATCACTGATGAGGTTTACATATTTTCGCCGTTTGCTCTGCCGAAGTTGCCGCGGCGCCAGCCCCATTCTCTTTCAGGAAGATGTGATGGGGCTTAAAGTGTCGACACTATTTTTGTCCCACACTAAAGATCTTTCCAATGGGATTAGGGTAATTCCATCACATTTTACAATAAAATATTAATGTTTTTCAAGAATGGAGTACGAAATTAAACACCGAGTATAAATAAATAGTATATTAGTATTACATCATGTAACAAATGCATCTGCCATTGTACAATTCTTAGCTTTTAAGTCGCACTACTTTTATCTGGGATATAATTACTGGTCATTAGCGGATCGTGTTATTGAAGTGTCAAAGTTCGTATTGATTAAAAAGCAGCTCGTTTTGTAAAAACATATGACGTCACTAGTTATATCACATTAGTAAGCAGTAGAAAAATATAAACATTTCTATAGTCACGTTTTTTAGTCGTGGTGTCTTCGTAAAAAGCAAATGATATGCGAAAATGAGCCTTCAGTGTTTTAATTAGGCTGGATTTTTCTGTTTCATGACCGGCCTTTTTATGTCCATTAGATCGCAGAGCTCGTTTCTGATAGGCCTCAGTTCAGCTACGTCACGTTCCCAGTCGGTGTCAGCTAATACTGCCATCACCTGTCAATTAATAGGTAAATAAGAATACATTTAAATAAAACTATAGCCGCCTCTCTATAAGATGCATTTTTTTTTAGCTTCTAAGAGTAGAATAAGTCTTAATCAATAAAAATAAAAAGCTTTATTCACATGGGCCCCAAAGAGGCACTCATGAAAGTTAATGACTACTGCCAGATTCGCAAAATTACAGCCATCATAAACACTAGCCGTGTCTAGCGGCTTCGCCAGCGTTGATTAAGTAAAGAAATTGCCTATTTGTTAATCCTGAGTATATGCTATGTACATTGGAAATTTCACCAAATCAGTTTAGTTGTTACAGCGTAAAGTTAAAACAAACCTACACAATAACACATTTACTGTGTGTAAATGTGTTATTGTGTAGGTTTGTTTTAACTTTACGCTGTAACGGCTAAACTGATTAGCTCCATAGTTAAATACTTTCCATATGAACTTTCGTTCCCCATTTGCACCCCTGGCAAATAAAAAATATAACTTAATTTTTTTATATTAGATGAACAACTCAAATACCAATTTTCATTGCTATAAGTTAAAAAAAGAACTTTGTGTTCTCCCCATTTAACCCCCTTAGGGGTACAATTACCAAAAAAACATTCTTCATACACCTCTACGTACTAAGACAAATGTACCCTCCAAATTTCAAAGTCTCTACGATCAGCGGTATAGGCCGTGCGATGCCTCTAAGTCAGTCAGTGAATCAGTATATCAGGACAAAGATTCTTATAGCATTTGATTGCAGTTTTGGTAGATAGACTAACAGGAGAAGCTAAACTAAAGAATCTGTATTGATAAATTCATTGGACAACAAACAAATAGGTAAAACAAACCCACAAGTCAATAAACTGATGCAAGACTTAAATAATTGGTGAAAACGTGCGCCGGAGTTCATAGATAGTTCATCATAGAGGCCACTCAATGATAAAAAATCCGCAAAGTCATTTAATTAAAACAACACTTGAGTAATTGTCCGACCTAATGACGCAAGTGTGAGAGCAATATCCATGACGGGTGATATCAGTTCACAGTAACTGGCAACAATAAAATTGGGCGATAATGTACAGATTACATAATAATAAAATAAACATACGGATACACAATAGAACGATTACACAATCTTATATCACTTGGTGTAATGTGGTATCCGGAATCTCAAACGTGTACGAAATGTTTTATTTTTTTACTAGATAAGCAAATATTTGACTACTATTTCTCCCGATGGAAATCGACGACGCGGCCATAGCTTACCGAGAAGATACCTATTTATCTACTCTTTTGATTGAGTGCGTGTAAGTAAATAAAGCATAAATAATTGTTATAATATAATGTATTTACAGTTTGGAAAAAAATACTCATTTTAATCATTCATTTGCTGATCTCATTTTGTCTCGCACTGAATTAAAAGTGGTCGTGTACTCTGAGCTGCCTTAAACTGCAAGCACTTATTAATAACATTATATAATTATATATATTATACATAAAATTCTCGTGTCACAATGTTAGTTACCTTACTCCTCCGAAACGGCTAAACTGATTTTTACCAAATTTGATATGCATATTCAGTAGGTCTGAGAATCGGCTACTATCTATTTTTCATACCCCTAAGTGATAAAGGTTGTTCACACTTAAATATTTTTTTTTTAATTTTTTGGACAACATTTTTTGTTTTTATTTTTTTATGATTTAGCATGAAATAATGTATATGGCAAAACAACGTTTGCTGGGTCAGCTAGTATAATATATACATCATGATTATAAGTTGCTTTAAGATCTATAATTAAGATTTATATAAGTAGTACTTATGTACTACATTTAATTTATGTAAACAATATATACGATGATTAAAAAACTCAAGTCCGTGGAAGTAGAGAAAAAAGTTTGGACTTTTGTACGAGGGGTATATCTTACCTTGTCTAGGTTTTCTTTTATACGATGGG
This sequence comes from Lomographa bimaculata, assembly GCA_948107665.1. NCBI lineage: Eukaryota > Metazoa > Arthropoda > Insecta > Lepidoptera > Geometridae > Lomographa > Lomographa bimaculata. Next base: position 9,605,457 of record OX403592.1, read on the forward strand.
CATGTCTTACCTTGCCTAGGTTTTCTTTTATACGAGGGGCATGTCTTACCTTGCCTAGGTTTTCTTTTATACGAGGGGCATGTCTTACCTTGTCTAGGTTTTCTTTTGTACGAGGGGTATATCTTACCTTGTCTAGGTTTTCTTTTATACGAGGGGCATGTCTTACCTTGTCTAGGTTTTCTTTTGTACGAGGGGTATATCTTACCTTGTCTAGGTTTTCTTTTATACGAGGGGCATGTCTTACCTTGTCTAGGTTTTCTTTTGTACGAGGGGTATATCTTACCTTGTCAAGGTTTTCTTGCGGCACTGAACATTCGTCGCCGTAGAGGGTGAGGGCTTCGTAGAGGCGAGCCGCTGCGCACCGTCGCACGTAGCGATCCGCGTAGCACAGGTAGATCACTAACTGTCCCAGTGATTTGCCACAAACACTGCCGCCAACCTATGAGAGAAGTAGTTTCCATACAAGGACTGCCGTTATGATAGATTATCTGATGTTTGGGTCAGTATCGGGATATTTACCATTTATTTAGTTATTGACACAAACATTTATAGTTAGAGTGACCATTGTAGCTTAAAAACTTATATCTGATTTTATTTAGTAGTGTATGTTTTCTAATTGAAAGTGGTAGAATACGACTGCGCCAATGTTGCTTAAAGGCCATGCGAGCATTGCAAACTGGTTATTTTGTTCATAGATATAACTAACCTGAATCAGCTGACACAGTACATTGATGGAATCCAGAAGCTTGTATATGTTCTTGCCACCTCGGAGTTCTAGTTGTAGATACTTTAGCACGTCATTTGCGAATGTAGAGTCCGGATCATCTAATATTGGTGATATTGAACCTGTAATGAAAAATGCTGGTTAAGTCTTCGTGTGATTCCGGGGCATATTACATTTCACTTCTTTTTATCCCACGGGTGCAGTTAGAATACCAGAACTAGAACGAGAAGCGTGGCGGAGTACCCGATTCTTCGTTACCTAACTGCACTCTAGTTGTTTGGTGCAAGAGTAAAATCAAAATCAAAATTCGTTTATTCACATGGGCCCCAAAGAGGCACTATGACTCTGCTAGATTAGCAAAATAACAGCCATCTCGAGCGTTTCCTGATTAGCAATAACTATCAGTAGCATGGCTATATATTACCTATATTTCTATGTAAAGATGTTTCTATTTTGTATATACACGTATGTTACAAATATATTGTGAAAATGTGTGAGCAGGACAATATAATCTGGGAGTCGAGTGAATAGGTACCTTCTAGGCAAGCGTGTTACATCGGCGGTATCATCATTATCCATCAGGTGCGTTAGTGGTCAAATTGCTTATCAAGCATTTAAAAAAAGTACACATTAAAAATATCTTACCCGAACTTAGAAGCCTATCTAAAAAGTTGAACATTGGTCCTGTAATCCGTTTCACACGCAAATTATCTGCAAAAACTCGGATGATTGTATCGCAAATGGATTTTAGCATTTGCGGGTCCGTTTCAAGACTAGTTAGGTATGCGTAAAGAGACTGCGTTGTGTGTTTTACCTGTAATAAAAATATACATATTATAAATCTGAATCCTCGATGTATATAATAAATAAACATAAACGCTTTCCCTCACAGCCCCACACTGATTTCGTTGACTTGTGTCGTGGTTGCCGGAAACATTCACATCACACACACAATCACAACCAGAACCAGAAACACAAATTGTCCTTGGGGAGAAAATGTATGTTCCCGCCGGGAATCGAACTCGATACCCCCTGCTTAGAAGGCGAACGCCACCAAACTCAGCCAACGAGCAGTTCAGCAAGTATCTGTGGGAACCTCGAAAGATTTGGATGATTTTGGTGTGTAAGTAGTCAAAATTCTGCAATAGGACGTATGCTACTTTTTTTTCTGATTAACGTGGGCGAATCTAGTTCGTCTAGCAGGGCGCAGATAGTTAAAATTATTTTTTTGGTAATAATCAAGGGCAGGTAAATTCTTGTATTATGTATGTGAGCTTAAGGTATCGATTTCAATACTAATCACTTCAAAATATTCTAGGCAGGCATGCTACGTCATCCACCGAAGATAGAAAACTTTTCAGGAGAAGCTTTCAGATTACAGGTTGTGAGATCACTGGTTCGTAATGCATTAAAAATTATGTAGATCAGAACTAACTTCACGGATCGTTTAGGAAAGCACACGCGATACGATGAGAATTTCAACCTTACAGCTAGCATAATAGGATTCAATTTGGCATATATTCCAGAATATAATCATTCATTCTCACTGTTCTTCTTTCAATAGGAACTAATCTTTAACGATTTAAAAAAAAAAACAACATAATGACCATACGCGCCACAATAGATTTTCTACCTTACCACTTACAAAATATGATTCAAAATTTCAATTTACTTACCAAACTCTCAGTCAATTCCCCTGCACTAACCACCAGCCCTTTAACAACGCTATACCTATAGTCATCATAATTTAACAGCTGAACAAATCTCGGCATCGTATGGCCCGGAAACAGCCACAGTACCACGTTAGAATTCTCACTGGTCATCGAGTCTAGTCTTAAGGTACCGGGGTCTTCTTCATCGTCCTTGGTAAGGGGTTTAAGCTCCACTTCCTCGGATGGGAATATGCGCTTCAGAGCGTCATGGTGCGGAATGTTTGCGATCACTGGCTCGCTACAAAATGAGATATGTATATTAGAAAATATCTCTAAGTGTGAATGGATAATTTACTATTTTATATGCTTTATCATTTATTTTTTTCAGATAACATATTGAAACATTTGTATTTTTTTTTAAATGTCAAAGTCGAACTTAATTCCGCTCAAATCGATATCTGTTATTATTCGGGGGTGCTGATCACAAATTCAGGCCTTCAAGGCGCGTAGGTTACAAAAGTCATGCAAAGCAGAACATTTTGTATAAGGTAACCCAATTAGAGGCCGCGTTCCCAAAGTGGGGCCGATAGGGGAACGCTGTTTGGAGGTAAACAGTAATGAAGGTAGAAGGGAAATACCTCCCACGAACTAAAGAACTCAAGTCGGCTAGGGCGGGTACCTTCTGTCAAACAAGCAAATACTAGTAGTTTTAGTTATTTATAGTACAATATGGGAGTCTGTCACGAGTGAATATAATATCTTCTAGGCTAGATTGCTCCATCGCCGACTACATCTTCGCATACTATCAGGTGAGATTGTGGTCAAAAGTTTGCCTATATTGAATTTTAAAAAAAGTTCCGCCTTAAAGGGCAAGTTGACAGTTAATTACAGGGCATATGAGACAATGCCTCTTATCGAGAGATGTGCACTGCATTGCGATTTGCGACGCAATTAGTTATTAAATGTACTTGATGGTGGCAATAAAGATGGATGCTGATGTTTTATGCTGACTTTACGCCATCAAACAACTTGCCTATTACTTAACCGCATGTTTAATGGACGAATTCGTATCTTATATTGATCCATTACGTCATTTAATTACGGCCGGTTTGAACCACATAGACCCCATTGCGTATTTACAAATTACCTTGTTTGTATATATATATATTGTATATATAAAAATAAGTAGTATTTTATAATAATATAATGTAATCTATTTAAGTATACGTAAATTTATAATTTCTTGGAAGACCTTCTTTGCCGACTGGCTAACAGATCTTTAGAATATAAAGAAAAACAAATACTTGACTAGGTACATTATTATTTTAGTTTTAATCCTACATAAATATTGTAATTAAAGGCTATATTATTATATTATTACTATAAATTATTTATTTATATATTTTTGTTTTTATGCACTGTTCTGAACAATTTGTATCTATTTTTATGATGATAGAACGACGTCCTATTGCATTGCGTTTCTTCTCTCCACCCAAAGGTTGTCTGGAAGAAATCGCTTTTAGCGATAAGACCGCCTATTGTGACACTTATATAATTATTTACTGTCATTTCTACTTGTGTTCATTTTAAGGTGTTCAATAAAGAGTATATCTATCTATCTAACTTGCTATGATTGCAACGGTGTCTATGTGGGTCAAACTGCCCATAATTTCGATCTTTCACGGCGTCTACATCTTGCTTGAAGCTTAACAATCCGGATTTACACTAAATATAATAAATTAATATTTAATTCTTATAATACACTTACTTGTATATCAAAGATGTGAATATTCTACCGGCATGGGCGCGGGTTCTATCAATCTTTTCCACGGCTTGTTGCGCAATCCCACACATAATGGCTTTGATGATGGGAGACGAGTTCAAATGTGGAGCCTCTATGGCGCATTGCCGGCAGATTGAAAGCAAACCTGGATGAAAAAATATGCAATGGCAACGTCAAACAACATTTTTCAAGACTAGCAGTGTCCCACGACTTCACCCGAGTTAATTATGTTAAAAAGTAGCTTATGTGTTATTCCTGAGTATAAGCTATGTACATTGTAAATTTCAATCAAATTAATTTAGCCGTTACAGCGTGAAGATAAAAGAAACAAACTTACTGATTTACACATTTACACAAAAGTTTAGTCCATAGAATACGCATTATTGAGGATAACTCAAAAACTACTAGTCAGATCTTGATCAAATTTAAATGGGACTAATTGGAAAGCATCATCTAACAAACAAAAAAAAAATCAAAATCGTTTCACATGGAAAGAAGTTATGAGGTGACACACAAAAATATAATTAAACGCAAGCAAAGCTTGAAAAAACTGACTTTACATTATTGACTATAACTCAAAAACTAGAGATCAGATCTTGATCAAATTTCAATAGGACCACATGAAAAGCACCAGCTTTCAAATAAAAAAATATAATCATCAAAATCGGCTCACAACGAAAGAAGTTATGAGGTAACTTTTGAAGTCGGTTAACCGAAACATCGTCAAAGTAGTCCACAAAATATGCATTATTGACGATATTTCAAAAAATACTGATCAGATCTTGATACAATTTAAATGGGACCAATGAGAAAACAAAATCTTTTAAACTAAAAAAAAATAATATCGAAATCAGCTCACGTGGAGAGAAGTTATGAGGTAACACACATAAAAAAATACAGTCGACTTGAGTACCTCCTCCTTTTTTGTGAAGTCGGTAAAAATATGTATTATACATTTTTTCTTATTATAAATGAACTACTTAAATACCAATTTTAATCGCTATAAGTTCAAAAACAAAGATCATACAAATGTTTTCACCCCATTTTAACTTAGGGGTAGAATTTCCGAAAATCCTTTCTAAGTACATATCTACGTACTAATACAAATGTACGCTCCAAATTTTAAGTCTCTACGACCAGCGGATACACAAAAATCAATCCAATTTTCAGAGCCGTTACTTGAACTTCAATAGGGCGAATATTCGTTTTCCAAACAGAATTTGGTAATCGTCACGCGTTAATACGAGAAAGGTATCTTTTAAAAATATTTTATATTACTTTATCGCCCATACAATAACACTAGTTAATAAGTTCTTTTTATAGTTAGTTACGTGTACTTCTGAATAAAGAAATTTGAATTAGAATTTATGTGTTGTATAGTTGACGACAACGTCATTAAGCAGGGCATATAATTATAACGTAATGTATAGTATTTGTAACCCGAACGGTATCTATATAATATACATAATAATCTGGGCATTTTCAAGGCAATGAATGAAAAGGCATCGTCTAGGCAAGCGCGCTACATCTTCGGCCGTATCATTACTTTCACTATCCATCAGTTGAGAGAGGTTAAATGATTGCTTATCGAGCATAAAAAAAAGCGTTATACTCAATAATATCGATATATTATTATCGTGCAGTGTCTATTATTACACTTGGCAAAAATGATGATTCATGACACTCGTTTTGTTTAATTTTCTTACTTAAGTTTCTTTTAAGCTTTTTTGTTCTATTTGTTTATGATATTGCCCACAACACAGGGTATCCTAGTGTGGGAACTAGAGAGCCTATAAGTTCAACAGCATATATTTATGTACCTAGACTAATAAGTCATATTATTTAAGTTGTCTACGTTGTTGTAAGTGGCCACTTGTTATTTTGAATAAATTGAATTTGAATTTGATATATTTCGTTTTGTTTGTGTAAAATGTTTCCGGCACCCACTACACAAGTCATCGAATTTAGTGTGGGGCTGTGAGTGTGAAAGCGTTTGTTTTATGTTTATTAAGATCATACCCTCGATACACTGACAAAAATATATACAACAATATGACATGATAAATGTAACTTACCAGTCATGCTCGCTTCCCGTACCCAAGCTCCGATATCGCCCCTCATATCAATGGTATACTCCGACAGACACGCCAGTAACGCTTGCACTATATCATCAAGGTATTGCTCCACTCCGTTAACTATGCCTTGGGTTTGGCACACGTCTGTCAAGCCGACGACGGCGTCGCGTCTCGCTTCGGCCCATTTCTGAGTATTTTCGTTCACTTTAGTGCATTCTATTAGAGATCTAATGATTGTGGCAAGGTGCTCGGTTAGGACGAATTTTGGGAGAGAACCTGGAAATATGTAGATTTTGGTTGTTATCAACGTCTTAAAGCCAAACTAGTCACCAGTCAAAATTTAATTTCAATGAAAAAGAGTCATCAAGTCATGCCTTGGCAAAGTGGTGGAAAACTTTACTAGAACTTCTATTGTAGATTTGGAGCAGAAGCTAAAAATCACGTTTTTCATCTTCGTATAATTTACCTACACTCATGCACATCATGAACTAACTAACATCATAACTATTATCTGTTAATAATCCACTATTATGAACACTCGAAGAATCAGGGATTGGAAAATTGTTTAAAAACGTCTACTTATTTTCACTTTCGCGCCAAAAAACACAGCTTAGATTTCGTTATGCGTGAGAATATGCACCGGCCGCTATTTTGATTTCTTGTTAAATGATATTTTAAGATAACACATTGCATTAAATTTTATGATTTTATATACCCATATATTGTATACTACAATCAAAGTATACGAAACCTTTGGTCAAAAAAACTAAGTGGCGATGGCGGGGGGTCGATATACCACAAAAGTTGTCCTTTAATGTGTTAAAAAAATTAAGCCTTGTTTGTAGTATAAAAAAATTGAACTTACCAACCGCCCTAGCATGCCCCATCCTCAACACCAGCCCATTAACACCAGTATTGACCAACTGGTCGCAGTACTTTTCCACCAATATTTTTCGTTTCTGTTTGGAGTTCACATCGCCGTATGAGAGATTATCGTCACGTAAGTACTGGTCGAAGACTAGGGGCAACGCGGTGATAGCCTTCTCTCGGATACTTTGGACTTCGTGGGATAGGCACTCTTCGATTAGAGCTAGCCATTCATCTGTAAAAACAAGAGTAACAAAATGTTATTCAGTTCCAAGAATATACTAAATGATGTCATTTAGCTTTGTCTTCTCTTCTTTTCTTAGTAATTATAATAAGATCTTCATCAACTTACCAACAATCTCATCCAGCTGTTGAGCTATGTATTACCACGAATAGTTTCGAGCAGCTTGCTAACTTATAGATGGTTTCTTCCAGCAGCTGCAGTCTGTGACTCACCGATAATATTAAGTGTCTTCGAGCCGCTGCTGTCAGTGACTCACCGATGGTAACATCTTCCAGCTGCTGCTGTCAGTGACTCACCGATGGTAACATGTATCTTCCAGCTGCTGCTGTCAGTGACTCACCGATGGTAACATGTATCTTCCAGCTGCTGCTGTCAGTGACTCACCGATAGTATCTCCAAACTGCTTCTGTCAGTGACTCACTGATGGTATCTCCAAGCTGCTGCAGTCAGTGACTCACCGATGGTATCATACAACGGCTCCAGTCAGTGACTCACCGATGATATCTCCAAGCTGCTGCTGTTGGTGACTCACCGATGGTATCTTCTACTGCTGCAGTGACGGTCCTACCCATGGTATCTCCAAGCTGCTTCTGTCAGGGACTTACCGATGGTATCGTGGGAGTGGTATGGCGCGGCGGCAGGCGCCAGTGCGGCGATGCACTGGCAGCACGCTTGTCTCATCAGTTCTCCGCCGAGCCCGCGGAACTGCTGCTTCGCTCGCAGTTTCGGCACCAACTCGCGAACGGCGAGCGAAACATCCTCGGATATTAGAGTATCGGCTTTATCGCCTACAACGAAAAAAAAAACATTTACTAAGAACCGTGTATCAAACACCTGAATACTGGGAAAATATTCCTATTTTACCTTTGCATTCTCAAAGTTATTGAGAATGAGACTTTATACACTTCTCGAGCTCGATCTACGCCTATTTATTTATTCTTTTGCACAATATAGCTGTACACGGAGAACTTAATGCTAATACAGCAGACAGCTATCAGATGACATTTCATAGAATATAGTAATTCCATCTGCATGTTGCCGTTGGCGAGTATTTTACAGCTGGGTCACCACTAGTATAGTATAGTACTACTAGTTTGTCACGACTACTATAATAGTAGTCGTGACAAACTATCATCTGTACATTATAGTTTCAACTTACCGTTATCTAACATTGTTTGCGACAGCGCATAAATGACCTCCCCTATAGCAAGGATAGCACCATGCCTCACATTAAGATCTATGGATTCAGTCTTTTCAACTAGTTTTGGAAGTATGCTCGTCGCGACGTAATCGGGAATCTGAAATGAGAGACTACGTTAAAACTATAAAAATTTAAGATGTCTCGAGTTTCGCCCGCATTTATAAAAATGATAATGAATCTAGTTTAAAAGTATGATTATTTAATCAAAAGTCGTTCTAAATGATTAACATTATCTAAGACACAAATAAAAATAACAACCACCAAACTTCAAGTTCGGTATTGAGAGACAGTTTTGGAGTCTATTCTCTTAGAACATAGGTTATTAACACTAGGTTAATAATACATTATTCTCCTATTATTTTCAAAACATGCTTTAGGGATCGTAACTTCCGTATTTCAATGCAGCTCTTTTAAATAAACAAACACTAATAAGTTACTATTTGCACTTCCATAAGTAGAGCGAGACCTCTCCCTAAAAGTTGGCACAAAATAAGGTGAAATAGTCTGCTGTCAGTTGCTTTATTACCAGGCTAAAGGAATTCAAAAGCTAGCAGAGGCTACCACTACAAGGCATCCAGGCTAATGCAATCCACGCAACAAAATAGAAGAAAATATACAACTTACATCGGACATGTTTATACAGGAGCCAAGTGATACGACTGGCGTAGAATTGTAATAAGAGATACATAGGACAGTAAAAATATATTTAAAAAATTACTAACCTAACTTAGTCTATAACTTATATAAAATTGAATTATGTCAAATGCTGACAGCAATCATTTTCTAATTTTAAAATATTCTTCTTGTCAGCTTTAACGAAAGAGGTTTACATCAAATGAATATCTGAGGTTGTAAGTATTTTTCTACCGACTTCACATAAAAGGAGGAGGTTCTCAAGTCGACTGTATATATATCTTCGTTCTACATGAAACAATTTTGGAATATTTTTTATTTTGAAAGATGTTGCTTTCCAATTGGTCCCATTTAAATATGATCAAGATCTGATCAATAGTTCTTGAAATATCTTCAATAATGCGTGTTTAGTACATCTGATCAAAGTTCCAAAGATAAAGCGGTGAAGTCGGTTTTTTTTAAGCTTTGCTTGCGTTTAATTATCTTCATTCTTCTTATAGATACAAACTTTTTGATTTCAAGCAATTAGCAGCTATAATATTATACATTAAAACAAATAAAATTAGTTACAATATACATTATAATAACATAAAAAAAAAAAAAATTGTTTCAAACTTGTGTTATTTATTTTATGCAACAGTCACAAAACACGCACTTAATCACGACACTTGCAGATTAACATTCAACCATCAAATAAAAAATCTCCCAATCAACTCATCAACATATTTATCATTAACAAATCCGTACTGCGAAGTATTGCAACTCGCCCTCATCTTTTTACCCGAACGGCATTATCTGGGAATCTTAAATTCAAGTGTGAATGATCTTCTAGGCAAGCATATTACATCTTCGGCCGCATAATCGCTTTCCATCAGATTGTGGTCAAATGCCTTATCTTATTCTTATTCAATATGGCGGCGTTAAGGCCTGCACCCACATCCTATTTGGGGTGTGTTGTGCATTTCCTCCTGCCAGGAACTACCCCATCAACCCCAGTTCCTTAAAATAGCGGAGTGTGGTTTTGTGGTGCAGGCATAACTGTTCCAGTGGTGAAGTTGTTGTATTTGATTTAAGACAAATCAATTTCAGGTCAAATGACTATAACGAGCATAAAAAAAAGCTAGAAAGCCGATCCATTCATAGCTTAAGCTACTTAAAGTAGATTTAACAGGACGACTGGAGACGTGGTTCTTTTTCTTCAGCCTTATGGGTCCATTTTTGAACATAGGCTTTTCCCAATCTTATAGGAAAGTGAGTAACTTAAATCCAGAAACATGATTGACAGCAATAACGTCTTACCTTACATGTAAGCTTATTCAGAGATTTAGCGGCCAGTTCTCTAATAGCGCAGTCCCAATGGTCCACTTTCAGTTCAATGAGGTGATCAATCAACGGCTGCGTGTATTCCTGGTAGGCGGCGACTTGAGGCGCGATGATCAAGTACGCGTTGTTCCTGGGCCCGACTGATTGGAAGTCAGCGGTGGTCAGCACGTCGATACCGTGCGGGAACATGCCGTGACGGCCGACGTTTTCTTGGTACGCGGCTGAGGCGGCGCGCCGGCAGTTGATCTGTGAAGTGTTGTTTATAAGACTTGTTTATATTCAGAGTATTTCAGAGGCTACGTGAATTTTACAAGCTTTGCAACTTGCAATGTTTGTATGCATGTTTGGATCAAATCATGCAAACAGAATTGAAGAGTTGAGTTTCTACATGTTGGTTCAGTTCCAATGACAATGCAAGAAAGATGACAATATAAAATACAATGCAATTAGAGATAGTTGGTCCTTTCCTGACTAGGGAAGTACTCTATGGTTAGCAGCGCCGCTGAAAAGTTGCATACGCATTCAATTATAATAACCCATTCTAAGTATCATGTGTTTTAATCAATATTTTTTACTAAGTATAAACTTATTGCAATATAGGTCATTGTTACCTCAAATATTGAAAGTTTATATCAGTTATCGAAACTGTTGAGTGGTCTTAAAGATGCCATATTGCTTGTTTGTTTATTTTGTATGAACTGCTTTGTTGGCTAGTCTGCCTTCTAAGCGAGGGTAACGGGTACGAATCCCGACGGAAACAAGTTTTCTTCCCAATGAAAATTTGTGTTTATGGTTCTGGGTGTGATTGTGTGTATGATGAGAACGTTTCCGGTACCGACGACACAAATCATTGAACTAAGAAGGGTGAGTGTGAAAGAGTTTGTTATGTTTATGTTTTAAAGAGTTTGGAGCCTTCGTCCGCCTGTCTCCCTCGTATTGGCATAGAGGTTTCGAGCTAAAACAACAATAACATTCGGCCACAATGCGTCACCTCTCGATCGAAGCAGGCGGTGGCTATGAGCGCATTGGCCAGCGTGTTAGCGTAGGGCGCCAGCGCGTGTGCGTCGTAGGCTCTAGCGAACGCCCAGGCGGCGTGGCAGGCGGAGTCCCGCGCGGCGCGGCCTCCGCTGCCGGCGCCGTACGTGGCGCGCGGCTCGTCGCGGCTCAGGGCCGACACCACGCCGGCGATGCCGCTGCCTACCTGACGAGGTGACAGGAGACCCCGCCGAGCTGCCAAATACAAGTTTCCATTTGTATTTGGTATGCGGGAGTATTAGCAAGGCTACAAAGGATATCAGAACAACAACTCTTTTATAATGTAATGGAGAACGGGATTCGTCACCCTATAAAAAAATAATCAATAGGCCCGACTTCCCTCAGCCATCCACATCAAAAAGTCATGCATCAGCTTCTCCTGCTGTACACATTAGACACAAATTTCGCATATATCATCACCTAAATCACCTACTTTGATACCTTCTAGGCAAGAATGCTACATCTTCGGCCGCATCATCGCTTTCCATCAGGTGAGATTGTGGTCAAACGCTTGCCTATCATACATACCTATGTACATAAAAAAAAAACAAAAGCTTGACTAAGCTTGACTAAGCTTGTTTTTTTTTATTTGGAAACCCAGAGCCAAAGGAGTTGTTGGGATGGCTACTCAAGTTGTCACCAGTGGGAAATGTACAATACCCCCCAAGCGGGACGTTAGTGCAGGCTGCGTCGCCCCTACTACAAATTAGAATTAGATGAGTATTTGGTATGTTTTATATGTACTAGCTAATTACATTTAATAAAAATTACATGTAGTCTCAAAAGCGTGAAAATATTTGCTATTTTTCTACACACACGCAACTATCCTATCTTGCGTATAACAGTGGACGCCATTCAGACACAGTACCAGTACAATGCGGTTATATAGCGTTTGAGATCATGACCTCTCGCGTTCGATCTCTGTGAACAAAGTTAATACACATTGGCAACTCTTACGTATTCTATTAGTCAATTGTTACTATGGAAAACATTTAATGACCATTGAGTAGAACAGAAACCATGTTACCTAGTTCAGCGAGCGCCATACAACCTCCGTGCCAGGCCGTCTCGCGTTCGTTCTCGGTAAACAAGGCCAGTACACACTCGCACACATCCGCGGCGGCGACTGCGGGCAGTCGCGCGCCTATTCGGCCCACGCCTTTAGCGGCCGACCATCGCACCACTGTGTCGTCATCGCGGAGCGAGCATAGTAGGAGTTCCACTACGTCTTCTACCTGTTGGAAATTAAGGGTTTTGCTACTTTTATTATGATGTTACATATTGTAATATATTGAGACAAGACGAGACAAGCAGCTCGTTAGTCCATTACACTTCAGTACTACCCAGAGTTTGAACTTATAGAATTCGTACTCTTGCGCGGCAAAGCATTGCGCTTGTCACCTCGAGGTATTACATGTTAAATCTCTTTAAGCTCTGTTATTTCACAATTTACTATAAAAGTGTTCATGCTATAATGAAAATTAAGAAAACTGGTTTAATTGTTATCTTTCTAATTTTAAGTGCGGTAACATATGTGTTATAAGAATGAATCCGGCTCGAAGGACCAAAACCTATATACGGTTTATTGTTGCCGTACTTAGTTGTTGAAATGATATTAGTTTGATTAGTTGATTATGTTAATTATATTCATATAGAGAGAACTTATTATTATTAATGAGATGCGCGTGATTGATGAGGTGGTTGGTCGCGATTTGATGCATCTAGGCCACGGGCGTATGAACTGCACTCGCGGCAGATTGCCGTAGAGTCCAATTTTCGGCTTGTTCCGTACAACGTGTGTATATTTCTATCCCTCTTTGACATTATAGGTCCCAAACTGATGAACTGTTATTGATCAGTACATTTTATTAAACATTATTATTTAACCTAGTTAAAAAAAGGAGGAGGTTCTCAATTCATTAAAATACGTATTTTTTATGTGCGTTCCTCAATTACTCTAAGATGGCTCGACAGATTTGGAAAATTATACTTCTTAAAAATTGTCAAGATCTGATCAAATGTTCCATAAATAAAGCGGTGAAGTAGGTTTTTTTAAGGATTTGCTCGAGTTTAAATATAAGCGTTTATATTACGTAAGATAGAGGTCTCGTATAACTTTTGTGCTGTAGGCTAGCGTTTAGATCCGCAATTGAGTAGCTAAAGTGTACGATTACAATAAACGGAGTCACACACATGAAACGTTTTTATATTTATTTGTTTTAAATGTGTTTTCTGTAATAAATTAATTTACTTTTTCTTTAGTCAATTCAAATATATAAATGTTTTCACCTCTTGTGGTATATCGTGATCATCATCATCGACGGGCGGCGATGTGGCGGGCTCAGCGTCTCCCGCTGCGACTACTCCGCCGAGATTCATCGCGAGGGAGCGAGAGCCTCGCGTGTAGCGCCAAGTAGCTACTCTTGGTCGCAGGAATGTAAGCCCTGAATATGGAAACATTCAGTAAATTTTTATATCATACTCGTGGTTTTGCCCGCGTTAATCGGGAAAAGAGTTTATGTGCTATTTAATCATTTATTTGTTTATTCCTAGACCAAAGATTAGACAACTTATTGATAGCATGAGCTTTATTTTCCTTCATAACAAAATTCACCAGTGTGGAGATAAATGTATACTTGGGATTGGACGATACGACAGTTCTTAGCGTCAGTTGCGAAGCAACCAATTATAACCATTGAATTGATGCTTCAAAAGGCATGTTCTTTTCGTCAGACAGCAAAAATGCTAGCAGTGAACAGGATATTTTGTCCATTAACTTGACTATCTACACAATAAATTTCATCAATATTCTAGCTGACATTGCAAAGATACCACATTCACACTTATTATTATTCACACGGAAACTTTCGGATTTATAACATTACTGTGAGGTGTGATTAGTGTGGCCGTCTTTAAAAACAAATGGAAGTATAACAAAGCAGAGACTTAATAACTTGAGAGCACTCATTGATCGTTGATAAATTATATCAATCTTAAGGCCACAGCTTAAGGAGGTGACAAAAGCTATCACGGTCCTAGCGGCACTGTTTCTATCGGGTGAGCTTGCCGTTCCTTATGCTGTGTATACTCTCAGGTGTGCATTTAATAGCTTATTAAGTAGAACTTACCGATTCTTTGCACAATTTTCACTCCATACTTCCTCACTAACATGGCCTTATGGTTCTTGTAGTTCTGTTTTGTGACCCATTCGAGTAATCTTGGTGCATAGGGCAACAAGTCATCTCTTTTGCCATGTTTTAGAACAGCAGCTACAGCTGCTAGGACACCATAGCGTATAGTATCTTCTTCTTGTATATTGGAATGTAGTTCACAGGCCCAGTCAAAGAATGGGCCCATGTACAGCTCTTTTACATCTGACCTGAAATAAAAAGACAGAAGCGCATTAGTATTTGTACAGAGAGCATCTCAAATTGTTGTATGAATAATTATAATAGCAACTTAGTGGTGTCTTTCTACAAATAAAAAAATAAATATGCTTATAATCTGGTGTCTGAAATAGGAACAGTTGTTCCTCTGAATATTATGCCTATTGTACATCCCAAATGGACATTTAAAGTTTACTATTCATATATATTACTAAACATGAATTATCATCCTGTTAACACAGTTACATGTATGCAACAAATTTATTTCGGATTCTTATTCTGCAGGTGATATGATGGTCAACATTATCTCATCAGATGATGAAGTAGTAGAAGGTGGTAAATGCTGGGACTAGTATAAATGGTTGATTATTTATATTGCAACGTCAAGTCGAAAAATCTGGCCTTATACTATCAGTTGCTGTATTTTGGTACAGGGTTGCTAGTTTGGAAATAAAATGAAAGAGATAGTGCAGTACCACCATGTTTGAAAATTTTATCTCACCTGATCAAAAATTTGGAACTGAGATAAGCACTGGCTTCTGCACATGAGTCTTTACTCATTGCATATGTCTTGCAAATGTTCAATATTCTCTCCATTACTGTCACCTTCTTGGAGGCTCCAGTTGCATCTGAAATAATTATTTAAAAATGTTTAAGTAATAATAAAATAGTAAAAGTTAAGTGTATAAAGGAAAGCCACAACTACCTCAGGCCTTTTGTCACAAATCTTATGAAGAGACTCCTCATATTACACCTTACCAGCCTATAAGAAAAACGCCTCTGGGTTGACCTTTTCAGTGCTTTCAAGAAACTGCACTATTGCAACCTACCTAATTAAAGATATACACTGATAATTAAACGCAAGCAAAACTTTAAAAAACTGACTTCACCCCTTTTTCTTCGGAACCATAATCAGATTTAATGAATTAAACAGGCATTATTGACTATAACTCAAAAACTAGAGATCAGATCTTGATCAAATTTCAATGGGACCACATGAAAAGCACCAGCTTTCAAATAAAAATATAATATATACAATCGGCTCACAACGAAAGAAGTTATGAGGTTAACTTTTGAGTCAGTTAAACCAGAACATCGTCAAAGTAGTCCACAAAATATGCATTATTGACGATATTTCAAAAAATACTGATCAGATCTTGATACAATTTAAATGGGACCAATGAGAAAACAAAATCTTTTAAACTAAAAAAAAATAATATCGAAATCAGCTCACGTGGAGAGAAGTTATGAGGTAAACACATAAAAAAAAATACAGTCAATTTGAGTACCTCCTCCTTTTTTGGGAAGTTGATAAAAAGTGTACAAGGCTCTTCTGGGGGCAGATAATCAGCTTATTCAAGATTTTGCAAAGGCTGCATACAACTTCTTTAGTAAAAGAATTGTCCACAACTATCAGATGCTGTAGCCACTACAACAGTTGACTTTAACAAGGATGATAATTGGCTATACATAGAAAGAAAATTACTTCTATGTATATTCAATCTAATACTACAATGAAGTAGATATACCAGCACTGCTCAGCTTGTCTATAAACAAATAATAATAATCTTCATCAAAAAAGTGATCATGGAAATTATACCTATTTCCAAAGATTGACTAGAAGAGATCCCTACAGCAAAAAGTCCACCCATTATATATTAGTTTGAGTACCCCTGTAAATAAACTTTTTCTTTGGTGTACAAAAAAGATTTGTCTATTCTATTCTAATTTACTAACCTGTTTGACCAGGTGCAAATCCATCAAGTCGGCTCATGTGGAATGGAATAATAACAACAATGGAGAGCCACAGCAGCAATACAAATCTGCTGCGCCATGTCTCTTTGTCATTCGGGTCTTGGGCCTCGAGGTAAGTTAATACTGATAGGAGATCTGAAACCTTTAAAAAATATGAAAGGAGAATAGCAATTAACGCTCCTGTAAGTCAAAATCTAGGACTCTCAGAACAGACAGCTATAATTTTTTTTTTTTTTTTTATTTGTGACAGGCTAGTGTTTGACCACTATCTCACCTGATGGTAAGTGACGATGTGATCGAAGCTGGTAAACACACTAGACCTGGAATACGCAGGCTCTCAATATTTCATTCATGAGAATATGTTGGACAATTGTTCGACATTTGCAGAGGTGTGTACTAATGATAGACACTTTTGGATAATCACTATAGAACTATAGACTAATGGATGGATGAACATGGACTAATAATAATTGTAACAAATAATGAGTAAAAACTTTTAAGCCACTGTTTCTATGTTTGGTAGCTCATATATCTGGATTTCAACATTGATTGATTGATT
The DNA here is from genome assembly GCA_948107665.1 of Lomographa bimaculata. Classification (NCBI taxonomy): domain Eukaryota; kingdom Metazoa; phylum Arthropoda; class Insecta; order Lepidoptera; family Geometridae; genus Lomographa; species Lomographa bimaculata. Next base: position 9,622,694 of record OX403592.1, read on the forward strand.
GAAAATTCTTTATTGCACAAACAAAACAAATTGTAAGTACACAGTCGAACTTAATGCTATGAATCATTCGAATATGTGTAGGAAAATATGACGGCAAGGACTTGCCACCTAGAGAATGCAGCACTAAAAGGCAATCTCTATTGCTGATGGAGGCAGCAACATTAACGTGAGTAGGTTAAAAATGTTGAGAGGTATTACTGTAGTTCATTCAACTCCACCTGTCCATGTTTTATGCCTTTATGATTTAGTATTAGTAAAAACTTACCTCATGAGGTAGATGTCGCACAACAACTTTATAGCCTCTTACTCGAATAATCTGATACATATAATTAAACACAGCGTGTTTCAGTTCAAAGGGTGACTCTTTATCCTTGATCAAGCTTAAAAACTTGCCTAGAATTTTGTCTAAGTGCGGATCTAGCAAGTGCGGTTGCTCATAGTATTGCTTCAAGATATTGTACAATTTCTCGTATTCTACTTCAAATGCGGGTGTGTTATATATATTTTTCACGTTGTCGATCATATTCAAGACATCCTCAACTTCTGCAAAATGCTCCAGGGCACATCCCAGGCCAATGTTGTCGCAGTCTTCGTCCCGGTTGTGATCGGCTTCGACACCGACCATTTTGAATACTTTGTGACGGACACTCGTTCCTATTGTATTAGTTCTGGTATTTTTATCCGTGCTACTATTAAGATTTATAGCAAAATAATTTACTTTTTACACATGAATCACCACAAATACAGAATCGAGAAAGCGGGGAACAAAACAATTGAAAGCGATGAGTGAAAGATAACTTCAACTTCTTTTTTAAATGACTCTATCATTCCAAAAATAAGTCAACTTCAACTTATTCTTTAAATGGCGACTATAGGGCTGTCGCACCCAAGGATGTTGTAGCTAAAGTACCTAATCCGTAGGTTTGTTTCCTATCTCGATGGTCGCACCATAATAATTCTGCCAATATCGCGTATAGGTAGGAGCGCAGTTTAAAACACAGAAATAAGTCTATGGGCTATATTGAGGAGAGTGACAGGTTGATGACAATGACTTTAACATCAAACTGTTAAAGTCATCCTCAGACAGTGACAGTAAGTAGCTGTGTACCGATAAACGCACATGAGCTATCACAACACCACGCTCATGAATAATTTTATGATGTTTAGGGCACGTTCCATAATTCCGCAACGCTTACAACACGTACCACTATTGAGCGAGATGATTGCGATCGTCCATCTCGACTTCAAGCCTCTGTTAAGTCAAGATGATGTAAATCAAATGAAGTTCACGCAAGTATTTTGCAGCTAACTTACAAAAGGCCCTGTATGTTTCTCCTATTTCGATGTGCTCACGTATCGCCACGACCGCGACCGTAGCCAAAGATAATGTAATATGTAATTATTACATTTTAACGACGGCGGCGGCGGCGGCGACCGCCGCGCCGCGCCGCCGCCTGTAAGAGATTGGTCGGCGCAGGTGTCAAACTGTCGGGTGTAAAATTGAAAATTGCAATATTTTTCACGCGACGCGTCGCGTGAAAAATAAAATAATTAAGACACTCGCGACATCGTCACGACATCGTCGCGACGATGCGTTATCATTACTCTTAAATCAAACGCCATCAACGCTCACTACTTTTGGAATGCAAAACGATCGTTGTAAAACCAACTGTTGTAATTCACACCTTCATTTTTAACACAGGTGATTAAAGTGCCTTCATAAAAAGAATTTTCTTAATCTAGATATAATATATTAAGATAATCTAGATCAGAGAATCTAAGATACTTCAGAATAATAATGTAATTTTTATAGAACTTATGAACCAACTACAAGAAACAAGAATTAAGTTGCCAGAAATATAACAAATTTTGCTTGTTTCAATTTTTCGTCCAATTTAAGATGAACAAAATGAAAACATTAGTAATGAATAAAATAAGGCAAACAAATTAAAAAAAACTATATTTAAGATGGTTTTTTGTGAAAACGAAATGGAGGTGAATGAAAAAAGAAATTGGTGCCAGCGATGCTAGCGCGACGTTTTTGGCAATTTTCGTAAGTTTCCTGCATTAATTACTATTTAGTTTATTAGGTCCAAATTAATTTAAAATATTTGTAGGATTAGAGTGTAGTCGTAATTTGTATCGCGATCTTAGCGCACCCATTTTATCACTTGACGCTGGCTAAATGTACCAAGATTGCGGAGCCTAATTGGATAAAAAAGTTGACAGTAAAAAAATATTCTAATATTAGCGAAGCGTCAAGTTTGAAGAATCTGTGGACTAAAAATAGCATGTTTTAGATTTTATGTTTTGCTAATCTAAACATAGAGATCTATTTTAGCGTGAAAGAAACATTAAATGAAAGATGCATATCTAAGAGATAAAGCAACTAAGCTTAAAAATGAGTACGCGTAAGTATATCTTTAAAGTTATACAGTAAAATACTAAAATTGTTAGCTTGTGCTGTGACGACCAACGTAGCCGGGCTGAAGCTATTCTCTACTCTTCGCTAAATAATTCCAAGGTGGTACCGGTACCTGAAGTTTAAAGTTCTTGTAGTGTTTTTCCAAAGATTTGGTATATTGTTAGTAAGACAGCCCATAATTAACTACCCGTTGGCTTAGTCGGATACGCATTCTCCTTCTAAAGTGCAGGTATTGGGTTCGATTCCCGGTGCAAACATAGGTTTTCTCCCCAAAGGAAATTTGTGTTTCTGGTTCTGGGTGCAATTGAGTGTCATGTGAATGTTTCCGGTACCCACAGCACAAATCATCGGACTTTGAGTGTGAAAGTTTATAAGTTTATATTTGTTTATTTTATAATCCTTATTTTTTCGCGTCTTCATTTATTTATAGAACAGCAAACACTCTCACTGCACGAAAATATGCTAAGTCCCACAATGTGCTCTTCTGTGCTGTTAAGTGCTAATAAAATGTAACTTATAAGCAAAAGGAATGGAATATTTTGCCACCCTATGTATTTCCCGAAAGGTACAATTTGGGTGTGTTCAAAAGTAGGTCTTTACTGAGGAAGAGTGCTCCACCTTAGACTACATTGTCATTTTCCATCAGGTGTGACTATTGAAATGTTTGCTTAGTCGGTTATAAAAAAAAATACCATTAACCATTAAGATACCTATACATCCCACTATAACTAAGCCCAACCAGTGCTGCATGTGGCACTTACAATAAGCTTCCCAAGTATGGTTGATATCAGACAAGGAGCTCGTTTTGTAAACTCCTCTGATATCTAATCTATACCATGGGTTCGTGAGTCCATTCCACGCTTATTATTTCTCCTAGAAAAGTAATTTTTTTGCATATCCTATTCAATAAGAAAAGGACATGATATATAATATATATGTACTATATTAGGGGTGAATATTTAAATGTATTTTTTTATTTTTTATTTAAGATAGATATACCTTTTGACCACCATCCCACCGAATATTAAATGAATAAACAACAACAATGTATGTAATGTATATCTTAAATCTTTACTATTACAGAAGGAAGAGGACCAGAGAAGCGTAAAGTGAAGCCGCTAGAACCCCAATCACTTCTTGATTTTGACCTAGGGGAGGGAGAGAGTTCCGATGACTCCGACTTTCGTATCGAAGATCATGCTGAAGAAAGTGACGATTATTCCATAAACACTGATGATGAGGAGAAAAGTAAGCTTTGTAGACAATATTTTGTAGTATGTGCGTAGAATCGAAATAAGTTTTTGTGATTGTGTGTGTGATTTTTAATGTTTACGGCACCTACAATGCAAGTCATCGAAGTTAGTGTGGAGAAATGGCTGTACCGATTTTGTTGAAATTTTGCAAGTATATTAATGAAACTCATGAGCTACATATAGGCTTTTCATTAAGAAAATTGGATGTTTACCCCCATAAAACTGGGAAATTCTTGGCACACAGACGAGCATGCTTTATTGGCAAGCCTATATATTATTCAAGTTTATATTATTGGTCCATCTGGGCGAAGTCAGTGCAATTCAGTTAGGTAATGAAAGCATATTTCACAGTTTATTTCACTAAACATAATATTGTCTCATGTAAGATAGCATATGGGTACGTAGTACAATTAGTACAAGATTAAACAACATGTAGCAATGCAATGATGTAATTGTATCTCTGATGTTATATTTTCAAAACAGCTTTGTCTCTCGGAGATATGATGTCAAAAACACAAACAGATTGACAAAGCCTTCAAATTCATAATAGCAATTTTTTGGTTGTGGTTTAAATCAAGGTTTGTAGTCCTGACCTTCTGAATAAGGGGGAACTTTATTTGCAGTATACTTAAAAATTTGATAATATTGTGGCCAATAAGTACTCCATAGTGAACTAGGCGTGCACCGCGGCTTCACCTGCTATAATCAACTTTAAAATTAGCCTGTGTTAATATCTGTCAATCCTAGGTATAATCAATATACATTCCAAATTTCATCCAAATCCGTTCAGCTGTTAAAGCGTGAAGAGGGAACAAACATACTAACACACTTACATACAAATTTTCGGATTTATTATATTAGTAGGATTACTTAATGTAATGGTAATTACTTTATGTATTTGTAAATATGTATTATTAATCAAAATAATAGTAATTTAACTTTAATAATGTTATAGTTTTTTTTTTGGTTAATTTTAATTGAATTTTTAGTTTAATGTTATATATAAAGTAAAGAAAGGAAAAATTATCGCTTGAGGCGGGATTTGAACCCGCGGCTATAGGGTGTCATGCCCTATTGCTCTAACCGCTGAGCTACTCAAGCCTGCCTGAAGCAACGAAATTAACCTTTCCTTATTATTAACGTCTTAGGGGGATGTGTGACATCATCTACCGAAACAATTTATAAAAAAATCTTTCTAAATTTATCACTATAGTTCTGCCTAGCATGGCTAATGCTATACAAATAAAATCAATTATCACTATATTTTTATTAACACTTTAAATTTGTAATCCTCATCAATTCTATTTGTCAATACAAATGTCTGAATCACTACACAGGACTCATCCTAGTGTGGGATTCAGGGCTCGCCAGAAATTACATTATGAGTTATTATATTACTTAGTTGTGTTTTAAATATTTAAGTATCACTGATTTTTTCTATGTTCTAGGAGCTGCTGGAAAAGGTGTTTCTTCTGAGGGTGAATCTGAGTCAGGTTCAGAGGATGATAATAGATTTAAAGGCTCAAACAAACTGGGAGAGGAGATATCCATCAATGATGTACTTGAGAAGGCCAAAAGAATGGAGTTTAAGGTATTTTTCCTTACCCTTTACCAATATAAACCAAATACCAATTAGCTTTATATGTAATTTCTTCGTTTTTTTTGTTGTCTGTCTAAGACATCATGTTATTCTAATTTGTAGTAGGGGTGATAAGGCCTGCACTGACGTGCCGCTTGGGGTGTATTGTGCATTAAGACATAATGTAGTATCTCTCAAAATCAATCCAAAAAATACAAAACTCAAATTCCCAAAAAGAAATTAATGTGAAACCTGTATAGTTATCATTATATAAATAATTCATGTATGTATGTATGTGACTGAACTCTACGCAGCTGGACTGATTATTAAGATTTTCTTTGTGTGTGTTCGGGTAGATTCAAGAATGGTTTAGATTTACGATTTGATTCAGTAAACATGGGGAACAACTAGTAAAACATATAACTTTATCCCCTAAAACCTACATACATCACCTTGAAAAAGTGCTAGTAATTTTTATTATCAAAACTAAAAGTTGATTAAAACCTGTTTGTACATGTCACCCTTAGAAAAACAAATCTTAACAACTGGAATAAAATTTAGTTACTTATGAACTGTATGTGCTAAGCCAAGCAGCTCGTGACCGAAATGCTGGCAAATATTTTGGACAGAGATTAAGCCAAAATGCTTGCAGCATTGCCATGTTGAATGGCAATCTTTCACGTGGCAATGCTGCTAGCATTTTGGGTACTTTGCCAAGTGGTAGCAATTAAAGCGTATTATTATATCTATTAAAGTGTTTTAAGTGTTGTAGATATTTATATCTAGTTATACTTAGTTATTTTTGGTTAGTTTTAATTTAGTTTTTAGTGTAACTTATTATTATTAAATCATAAAACTAAGTTATTTATATCCACAAAATGAATAAAATAGCAATATTTCTAAAATCAACAACAGATTTGATTTTAACTAAACTAATTACAGGACCAACATTATCTGCATCTATATGCCTATTATTATATACATTTGTGCACAAATATTAAAAAAAAAATACTGCCAGTTCACTCAAAGCATTTCGCTACTACATTTAGATCCATACTGCGAAGGAGTGGAGCTCATTGTCCACATCTTTGTTTCCCGAATGGTATAATCTGAAGTCAAGAGTGAATAGGTATTGTCTAGACAAGTATGTTACCTCTTAGGCCGCATCATTGCTTTCCTTCAGGTAAAATAGTGGTCAAATACTTGCCTATCAAGCGTAAAAAATAAACATGTATTGAATGAAGTATAACATTTGTTTAATTATATCTTTTCTGTATTAGATTCCAGGTGAATTAGCGAATATATTGATCTGCTCCGGCTGCTTGGGATCCAGGAGCGATTCATACAATGAAATTGTTGAATGTGACGGCTGTGGAGTTACAGTGCATGAAGGTAAATGTTTTTTTATTTATTTCATATAATTTACACATGTGACTTACAGACTAATCCAACTGGTTACATTGTATAGTTACAAGGCAGATATTCCAATATTGCTACTTGAAGATCAGGTGCAGTGGGTTGGTCTCAGCCCTGTGCACCATGGGTCCTGGGTTCCATTCACAGCTATATTGCTTCGTAGCTAGTCCTCTCTAATTCTATTTATTGTCTTATTTTATTTATTTCTGTTTCAGGATGTTATGGAGTATCAGACACTACCAGTGAATCAAGTACAGTTAGTTCTGCGTCTACAGAGCCATGGTTTTGCGAGGCTTGCAAAGCTGGAGTAACCGACCCAAATTGTGAATTGTGTCCCAACAAAGGTAATACAACATAAACGCTCTCTCACTCACAGCCCCACACTGAGTTCGATGACTTGTGTCGTGGGTGCTGGAAACATTCACATCATACAAAATCACACCCAGAACTAGCAACACATATTTTCCTTGTAGAGAAATATAACCTGATTCCCGCTGCTTCGAAAGAGGATGTGCACCAACTAAGCTAACAGGCAGTACCTGCTTTAAGTTTAAACAGTTCATAAAATAAAAACATATGATTTACTCATTGCATGTTTTGGATATAATGTAACAATGACATATAATGTTCAGGAATTATAGGCTACTTTAATCCTTTATTATTTTTAGGCGGAATATTCAAAGAGACAGAGGTAGGAGCATGGGTGCATCTGGTATGTGCCCTCTATGTCCCTGGTGTGGCGTTCTCGGAGGTGAGAATATGAAATATCTTAGTAGTTTATAATAATAGTGAATATGTAATCATAATTGCTTTTAATTGATTTTTTACCTTAATATATTGCCGAAAATAAAATGTCATTCATAAAATCATTATCATATCAAAATAAATATTTAAAATTGGGATTATGTTAGAGCAATTTTAAACGCGGCCTTTTCGACGTTGTTTTTCTGGCATCCACAATATAATCACCGCCAAGGATAGTTGACCGCTAGCTGCTATCAAGAAAGTTGAGCAATCATAGATGTCAAAAATGTGTAAACTGATGTCACGAATCAGTCTAGGCCAGGGGTCGGGAACCTTTTGAGTCGGAAGAGTCAAAAATTACAATTTACAAAATTCCATAGTTTTATCGAGCCACAAATTTTTTTATTGTCTACAATAATCCTTAATGCCAACAATAATACCTGCTGTACTACGAGTATCGTATAGAAAACGTTATGCGCGCGTTATACCTAGTTATATCATCCCATAATTTACTTGTTTCAACTGTTTAAATGTACTTTTTTGCTACCTTTGAAGGGTTGTTAATGGCTCGATAGAAATAGTGTCTAATCCTCGTTAATCGATTCAGAACGTTTTTTTAAATGTTTTTTTTTAATAAATAATTTGCGTGTGGAACTAAAGAGCCGCAGCTTCACATCCAAAGAGCCCCATGTGGCTCGCGAGCCGCAGGTTCCCGACCCCTGGTCTAGGCAAAACCGTGTATTTTGCTTTTTAACATTACCCATGCTTTTTACCCGACGCCAATAGAAGGGTTATGTTTTTCGCGCGTATCTGCTATTTACGTACATAATATATATTATCTTCCAAGCAGCTGGATGGATTTCGACAGTTTGAAAACAAAAAAACAAAATGGCGGAATTTTGGCGAGAAATAGTAATACGTTAATAAAAAAAATAACCAAACATCGATTAGGGTATTTAAATGAAGGAAGTTAAAGGGGATCCCATAAAATTACATAATAAATAAAAGTAGTTTAATATTTTTCGCAGTCGGTTATTTTTAAATTTTTAGTATATTGATCTTTCTATGACTTTTTATTTATTAAAATTCCTAATAAGTTATTCTATAGCTATAAAGATAAAAAAATACTTAAACGATATTTAAATATCATACATATTCTAGGGAATATGTATGATATTTAAATATCGTTTAAGTATTTTTACAATGGGTTGTATCAGTTAAAATTAAACACAGTTCATTAAAATTACTTGAATATTGTTTATATAGATGTTTTCAACAGCTAATATTTTGTATTGTAGAATTCGATATTTATATTACTTTATTCCAAACTTGAAAGTATTTAATTTAAATGATAGGATATTTAGATTTGTACGTACTGTAACATTGCAGCAATTCATGTGTCAATCACAACGCATACATGTAATAGCTACGCATTTGAAACAGTTTTTATGCTCGTCAGTAGATTTGCAACATTTGTAAGTTGTGTTAGGTGAGGTTATGATTGACTGCGTAGAGGACACGGAATATGCCACACGCAGCACATGGAATATGCCCAGTATGGGCCCAGCAGCGCCGTTAACTCAATGCATTAGTGTTGGCCGACGTATCGCTTCAGGCTTTGGTGAAAGCTTTGTTCGATGGCGAAACGTCATGGGATCGCCTTCGCTGAGAAAGTGATGACGCCAAATTAATCTCGAACTACGAATAAACTATACAATTATGATCGTATAAAATAAGAGCCAGAATGGGAATACACAAACATTCCAACGCAACAGAGTCGACTTCATGTCCTACATCTTCACCACTGGAACAATTGTGCCAGCGACCTTGAGCCACACTCCGATGTATTAAGGAGTTGGGGTGGCTAGACTAACTGCTGGCCAAATAGACAGGAGGAAATGCACAGTACACCCTAAGAGACTTCAGTGAAGGCCTTATTGCCCCTAGTTAAAATAATAAATAAACTATACATAAAAAGATAATTCCCAAATAAATCTTCTATATTCTCGGCTCCGCTAGCTCACACAAACGAATTGACAATGATACGAAATACTTCTAGCTAACATGGAAAATACCCATTTAACAATGCAACGTCCGCACGGCCGAGATCGAACGTCAGAATGAAGCATCGCGCTGTATTTTTACGCCATTCCTCACGCGGTGTCTATCTCGTGGGGTCATTGTTTGGTCCAAGTTATGCTACGCTTTGTAGTTTATTCGTAGACCTCGACATTTAGGCGAACGTGCATCCCGATTGAGTCTCGTTAAATTTCATAACATTGTGTTCGAAAGATTATAAAGTAACGTCCGGGTGAGAGTACTAAAAGTTGTCACCTTTTTCAGGTGGAACGCCTCTCAGGAGTGACATTGTTCGAGATGGCTTACTCCCGCTGGGGCGCACGTTCGTGCGAGCTGTGCCAAGATACATACCTGGCACGCACCGGCGTGTGTGTGGGATGCGACGCGGGCTTGTGCAGGACGTTCTTCCACGTCACGTGGTATGTTGAGATGTACAATTTTTTATTTTCTTTTATGCTAGATAGGCAAGCATTGGACCACTATATCACTTGATGGAAAATGAAGATGCGGCCGAAGATGTAACATGCTTGCCTAGATGATACCTATTGAGACTTGAAGACACCCAGATTGAACTTGTTGAATGTACTTTAGGCCACGGTAGTTTAAACTGTGCAGCCACGTACCTAGTACGAGATATGATGTGTTGTATTTTACAACTTGATGGATGATATTTTAATGCGATGATAGTGCAGTGGTAATATTCCTGGCTCCCGATTAGTCGTTTTGAATTCTGCCGCGAGGGAACTTCCGTTGAAGGCAGCATCGTGAAGAGATCCGTGGACTTAGGGCATTTTGTCATGCTCACATGGCTACATACCCTGTACCGAAACATAGACGTAGTTTACTACCCTCAGGTAGAAAAATCTTGTGCTTGTGACTGGCTGATAGTTTTTTTTTTTTTTTTTTTTTTTATTCAGTATAGACAAGCGTTTGACCACTATCTCACCTGATGGTAAGCGATGATGTGGTAGACGATGGAGCAAACTTGCCTAGAAGATACCTATTCACTCGCGACTTGAAGACTCCCATATTGTACTCATCAGGAAACACCGACTCAGGCAAAGTGTTCCACTCCTTTGCGGTTCGCATAATAAATGTAGAAGCAAAACGCTTTGTTCGCAATTGTGGAATATCTACCATATACCGGTGTCGATTAGCAGATTGCCTGCTTGTTCGATGATAGAATGGGGATGGGGGAACTAGATCGTGTAATTCCTTGGCACATTCTCCGAAATGTATCCGATAAAATACCGAGAGACTAGCAACCTTGCGACGATGTCCCAAGCTTTGAAGCCTTTCATCGGCCAGCAGCTCGCTGTTAAAGAGCCTCTTGGCTCTTCGCTCAATGGTATCAAGAGCCTCAAGCTGGTACTTAGCTGAACCATCCCAAAGATGAGAACAGTACTCCATACATGAGCGGACTTGTGCTTGATACAAATTAAGCAACTGTCCTGGTGTGAAGTACCGTCTCACCTTTGCGAGGATTCCCAGCTATTTGGCGGCTAGTTGGGCTTTTGACTCAATGTAAGTTCCGAAATTGAGCTTGGAAGTTAAAGTCATACCAAGTAACTCGAGATGGTCTGTTACTGGCAGGGATACATCTCGGAAAATTGGAGTCAGTTCAAATGGACTCCGCTTTGCAGAGAACAAACACGCCTGTGTCTTGGTGGCATTAAACTTGACCAGGTTGGCATCGCCCCAATCGGAGACTGCCTTTAAGGACAAGTTAAGACGCTCAACCATGGCCTCCCTTTGTAACTAGATTTGTGCTCCACTAGCTCGTGCGTTGGATACATAACTCTCAAATACTGTGCTGTCGTCTGCATACCCAAATATACCGGGCTTCAGCAGATTGTTAATATGCAGCAGGAAAAGCGTTGCTGAGAGAACCGACCCTTGAGGAACCCCGGCATTGATTGCCAACTGATCAGACGAGCAGCCATCAATGACCACTCAAATTGATCGATCTCTCAAGAAGTCCGATATCCACACACAGAGACTAGTAGGCAGGCCGAATGATGGAAGCTTACTAATAAGGCTATCATGCCAAACCCTGTCAAAAGCCTTCGAGATATCTAGAGAAACAGCAAGTGCTTCGGTGACAGTTGACAACGGCAGTTACGGTATGACAAATAAATAGATACTTCAAAACGCAGTTTGTGGTCTTGAGGGGGGAAGGTAGAAGCGTTCTGCTAGTTTCTGATTTCTAGTACCTTTAAAATTTTGTCAATTACATTTTTTTGAGAAGCTTCTTTATACACTACATTTACATAGAATACTCGCTACATTAATTCCTTAAATTATTAAAATACGGCTTTTACTCACGTCATTTGATTGAAATGGTCGACCTAGGTTTCGAGCATATACGATGCTCTTCGGGATGAGTTTACACCGCGAGTACGCGAAGAAAGACGACGATTTATTCTATCATTATTTAACCATTTATTTTGTAGCGGGCAACGTGAAGGTCTTCTAGCTGAGGCGCATTCGGAGGAAGTCGAGCAAGCTGATCCGTTTTATGCCCATTGTCGACTCCACTCCGACAAAACATTCATCAAGAAACGCAAGAGGAACTGGCTTGTTTTACAATTACGTACAGAGAAGCGGTATGCATTTTTTTTAGTTTATATTGTACTGTGTTTTTAGTTTTATCTTTGATTCATTAGTCTCTTGCACAGGTAGCAGTAAATAAAAACTGTCAATTCTACAATTGTTTTTCAATCTAAAACGCGTATCAATCAATTATTTATAATTTTAAAAGCTCTTTTGATATCAACTGGCGGTGTCGGTAGGATATAAATAAAATCTCGCTAATTTTTTTAATATTCAGTAGTATCAATAAAACCTTAGAGATTTAAAAGTTAATTAATGATATTGCTTATTATTTTGGGGTGCCACCATATTTGATATATACAGAATATACAGATACAAATAATACTAATATTATAAATGGGAAAGTTTATGCGTAAATATGTTTGTTTTCTCTTCACATTGTAAAAAACACGGGCGAAGCCTCAGGGCACGGCTAGTGGTTAATAAAACAAATATTTTCTACCGACTTCACAAAAAAGGAGGAGGTACTCAATTCGACTGTATTTTTTTTTTTTGTTTGATGGCTGGGGGTTTCACTTTGGACCCATTTAAATTTGGTCAGAGACACTGATCAGTAGTTGCATTGAATTTGATCAAATTCCGATAAGATAAAGCGGTAAAGTCCGTTTTTTTAGGCTTTGCTTGCGTTCAATCAATTTCATCCTATACCTAGTTTTTATTTATTCAGAAAACTCGAGCTCCAAAATAATCAGAAGCCAGAGGAGAAAGCAAGAATTGAGCGCAAGTTGATCAAGTACAGAAGAAAGTATCAGCAGCAGAAGGAAAATCGAAACCCGCCATGGGGTAAGTTTTAGTGTATTTGCGAAGTTATCGGCGTACCCAATGGCTCGTTAAGTCATGGGCTCATATTGCCGATCTTTTGCTGAGCTGACATGACTTGGTAGCTAGCGAGACTCTATTAGTTCTGCTTTAAACATTAAGTTAGTCTGCGAATCTATTTGCTAACGATGAACTGCCCGTTAGCCTAGGTAATTTAACATATTTATTAAACTGTAGATACAAAATTACTGTCAACAATAGCATATTATAAGCTTCAGATGCCTAAAATGGGCTTATATTATAAACCTGTAATATAGGCATTCACACTAACCTTAATTACTCATTATAATGAATGTGCAGTGCAGAATGACTTCAAACTACGTATGTTCATTTAACATTTAAATCATTGTAGAATTATTCAAATACTTTGTGATTAATATATTTTTTAAATATATAATACAGTGCCTACACAGAAGATGGCTCGTATGCTGTACAGCAGCGCGTCTGCAATGAGGAAGTTTCAGCTCAAGGCGTTGTGTACGGGCGTCGATATCCATGCTCTGGAATTTGAAGATGCACAGGTAATTGTTTAACAACTATCTGTATGTAGTCACGGTATAAAGTACCCTATGTAGGGTTTATAGACTCAAGACTCTCGTCATACCTTTCAAACAAATCGGTTCCCTTGTTTTAGAGATATCTCATGCGCAACGTCTAATCGTCGTTTACCATCTGGTGGTATCTTCTATAAAAAAGGTAATGTATTTCATAAAAGTAGTCCTAGTCAACCCTTGACTGTTGACTAAGACTTAAGGAAAGAGGACTGAGGAGTCAAGTAAAAGAGTCATTATCCAGTCATAGTAAAGTCATGCCCTAACAAAATGGAAGAAACTTTACCAAAACTTCTATTGGAGTGTTAGAGCGAAAACAAAAATTACGTTTTTTTAACTTTGTATGATTTGCCCACATTTACTATTATTACACATTAACACTGTAAGTGTATTGGCAAATAATACAAAATAGACATATTTTTTTCACTTTCCCGGATATATCTCGGCGGTCGCTGTTTCTTTATTTATTTCGATATCTAATTAACAATTTTATCCAACAGATGGCAGCACTAAAAGACGTGTCTCGTCGATGGCACGTGCAGCCCGCGTTTTCAGTAGAGTTTGTCGGCTACTACTTGGAGAGAAACACCCGCGTGACGTCTCTGCGCCGGTCTCTCGAACGGCTCACCAAGGAGAACGAAAAGCTGCTGGCCGATGATGAAGACCTCAGGACTGATTATGATGAGGTGAGAGTTCCACACGCTAATAACGGTGAAGGTAAACATCGATAGGAAACTGGCATGTCCAAGAATTATATACTAATTCGAAGGCACTTGTGTTATCCACCACTTGCATTTAGATAAAAACTACTGAACCAATTTAGCTGTAATTTTGAGTGTAAGAAGATAGTGACCTTAAAATATACAGGGTAATTTGTAAAATACTGGAAACCTCTTGGGATATCATTCCAACCATGGACGGTATAGTTTAAACAACTATTAATTGTAGAATGTTTACATCATCTTAATTATTAGGGAAAATATAGCATTCTAAATCATGGAAAATATGTGTTTCTTGTTCTGGATGTCATTGTTTGTGTGATGTGAATGTTTCCGGCACTCACGACACAAGTCATAGAACTGAATGTGGGGCTGTGAGTGTGAAAGCGTTTATGTTTATTCAGAACAAAATTGTAAAACTAAATGAGATAAGGTTTAGAACAAGAATTAGGGTCTATTTTCCAAATAAACCTATGTCCAGGAATATTTTTCCATCACATGGATGGATCAAGAGGACAAGAATAGTCATACATATAATTTAAACGTAAGAAAAGCTTAAAAAACCGACTTCACCGCTTATTTTTTGGTTTTAGCTTGATCGATTTCGATAAAATTTATATGGGACCACCTCTCAAATATAATATACCAAACAAAAAAAGAAAATTTAATAAAGAGAATCACTCCACAAATGGGGGAGAAATCGGTGAACATACATAAAAAAAAATAAAAATACATACAGTTGAACATAAGTGCCTCCTCCTTTTTTGAAGTCGGTAAAAAGACGAATTGTTTTTGTAGAAAACTCGAGCGAAATCATTTATCTATTCTCCAGGCGTCAAAACAAAACTCGGACGCCATAGCCGAGTTGACATCCACACGGGAGAGTCTACAGAAGATCTATGCAGCTATCATAGCGATAAGCCCGAAGAAAACCGTTCCAGCTATAATGGACGACAAGCCTTTAGTGCCCGAGGTGTTACTGAGACCTACGCCTAAGGTTACACCGCAGCAGTTGCAGAAACGGTATGCTATCGTATCATATGTATGTACATACAAATAACTTGCCAAAGTTTAAAAAAACTAGTAATTTCCCAACTGAGCCACAATGTACTGGTTATACCATAATATGGGCCATACCAACAGGTGGGATTGTGGTTATTAGTTTGCCTAACTTGTATAAAAAAAAATACTTTTTGTAATTAATTTATGAACATAACGAGTACTAAATATAATGTAATCTGCGAGCCAATTGCCTGTATTTCCTAAAACTATATATATCTATACAGCAAAGACCTAAATTGCCTTCAAGGCACCGAGCTTATAGGTAACTCAAGTGCTCAAACCCACTTGAGTACACCAATCAGTGGGCAGTGTTCCCATCATTAAATATAAAGACCATTTCATAATAATTAATTTATAAGATTTTTTCATTGTTTTTTTGGGATATTCAACTATATAAACTGCTAAAGCTTTTATCATTGACAATATATAGACAGAAGTGTTAACCGTTGAACTTGTTTATATCCCTATGGTTCAATAATATTCGATTTAAATTGAACTCTATCGAATATATACTCTATTTCATATTGACATGAGAAATACACTTTCGTATCTGATTTGTTTGACACAACTTAATCATGCAACCATAATGGTATCATAGGCCATACAACTCTTCGTATGAGCCAAGTAAGAAACTGTATTCCTAATGTCAATAAGGTTCAATTCCCACTGACGCAGCGACGCAGTTTTGTTTCTACTCTTATATAGGTTCTTGTATAATTTATACGAGTTTAAAAAACTAATAACTTACAATCGCAAATGTCTCCAAAACACTTATCAGATCTTGATCAAACTATAATGAGACCACCTGGGAAGTATGGGTATCCTTTTTTTTAAACAAATAATTGTATAATCTACCAAACAAAAAAATAATTTTGAAAATCGGTCCACAAATAGTGGAGAAAGAATTTCTCGAATCGGTCGAAACGATAAAAAAAAATGATTTCGTCGAAATGTGAACCTCCTCCTCTTTTGAAGTCGGTTAAAAAGTAATTAAAATTCACTGCGTCTCTGCGTCAGATTTGATCCTAGTTAAAGATCGCAATTGTAGATATATCACTGAACATATCGTTTACTGTATAGCGACTTGGCCAGCAGGTCAATGACTGTGCCAACCGCGGCTGCACTTAAGATGGGCGTTGGTTTTCCTCTTAGCGACAACCCGGACGCTCGCCAAGGAAAAGTGTTGTCTACGTCTTTGGAAGGTGAGATGAATATAATTTTAACTAGTACAGGAGATTCACGAACAAAAATCGACCTAGTAACACATTCGCAGTTTAAAACCTACCAGCATTGAAGTTTTCGGACAGTAGGAAGCTAAACTGCCTATGTGTCAAATAATCATTATTGTTCATTAATGGTGGAGAAAACAATCGTAATCTGAAATAGTTTTACTGTATGCCGACGATTCTTGTTTGTGAACTTTGAGGTACTATTGACTATACTCATTCATCATTTAATATGCTATTTGTTGATAACGAATGTGCTGGCATTTCTGTTTTCGTTAGCAAAAGTTTAAACAACAAAAGCGAATGTATAAAGTTTTATATTTGTTATGCAATAATATGCTATTTTTATTCGCCAGATATTCTACTCTAGAATCGCGTTGCGATTCGGTAGCTTTCTTTGTAGAAAGATATTTAATAGATAGGCGCAGAGTCACTTTGCATTAATTTAGATATTATTTACATCTCTTAGATATAAATAATAAGAACTCGTTTTGTGTGAGTATTATAATATATATATATATATATATATATATATATATATATATATATATATATATACAACCTGTAACAAAAAGGTGTAGTAATACTTGGTGGTGTGTATGTGTATCGTGCCAGGAATCGTCTGCCAGAGAACGAAAGTCGAAATCGGACACAATTTTTTCCGTAGAAAATTTTATTTTTTTATTTTTAAATACTTTTGACAACCCTACTGTTACATGTGCGGCAATCGGAGATATTTGTTCCGTACAAAAATTAAAAAATATTTTTTTGCCAACCCTACGATTACTTCTGTGGCGCGTGACCTTGACGTTTGTTATGGCCTCCACTGTCAGATGTCCAGGTCCAAAGGCTATGTGGTGTAGAACGGTAGCTGATGAAATAGGGTTGCAAATGACATATTTTTTTAAACTTTAATTCATCATAACTCAATATTCATGGTGCTGCCGCGAATGCAGAAGTTCTAGTTAGATTCCATACATGTAGCTAAATGTGTGACTTGAGTATTACTACACCTTTCTGTTACACATTGTATATATATATATATATATATAAATAAAACAATGGGCACAATTTTCCTTCCCAAGGGATATTAAGTAGTCTGGTTCTGGGTGTAATGTGATGACTTGTGTCGTGAGCGCCGGAAACATTTACATCACACACACAATCACAACCAGAACCAGAAACACAAATTTTCCTCGAGAAGGAAACTTGCGTGTCCGCGAATCGAACCCGATACCCCTGCTTAGAAGGAAACTAAGAACGAATACTTTTTAGAAAAATACTTTTTGAAAACTTATTGAAGTGGGTATTTCTCAACCGTGTCTGGTTGCAGCGACGTCGCTGAGCGACGGCGGGTCGTGCGTGGCGGGGCGCGAGTGCGCGGCGTGCGGCCGCAGCAGCGAGCGACACCTCATGGCGGCCTGCGACACCTGCCGACAACACTACCACCTGCACTGCCTCAACCCGCCGCTGCAGCGACCGCCCAAGAAGAGCAAGCTCTATGGATGGTAACTATGTTCGCGCTACTCATCTTTGTAATAGGTGCAAGCCCGCCCGAGAAGAGCAAGCTGTATGGATTGTAACTATATTCGAGCTAGTCATTTTTGTAATAGGTGCAAGCCCGCCAGAGAAGAGCAAGCTCTATGGATGGTAACTATATTCGAGTTAGTCATTTTTGTAATAGGTGCAAGCCCGCCAGAGAAGAGCAAGCTGTATGGATTGTAACTATATTCGAGCTAGTCATTTTTGTAATAGGTGCAAGCCCGCCCGAGAAGAGCAAGCTGTATGGATTGTAACTATATTCGAGCTAGTCATTTTTGTAATAGGTGCAAGCCCGCCAGAGAAGAGCAAGCTGTATGGATTGTAACTATATTCGAGCTAGTCATTTTTGTAATAGGTGCAAGCCCGCCCGAGAAGAGCAAGCTGTATGGATTGTAACTATATTCGAGCTAGTCATTTTTGTAATAGGTGCAAGCCGGCCAGAGAAAAACAAGCTCTATGGATGGTAACTATATTCGAGTTAGTCATTTTTGTAATAGGTGCAAGCCCGCCCGAGAAGAGCAAGCTGTATGGATTGTAACTATATTCGAGCTAGTCATTTTTGTAATAGGTGCAAGCCGGCCAGAGAAAAACAAGCTCTATGGATGGTAACTATATTCGAGTTAGTCATTTTTGTAATAGGTGCAAGCCCGCCCGAGAAGAGCAAGCTGTATGGATTGTAACTATATTCGAGCTAGTCATTTTTGTAATAGGTGCAAGCCCGCCCGAGAAGAGCAAGCTGTATGGATTGTAACTATATTCGAGCTAGTCATTTTTGTAATAGGTGCAAGCCCGCCAGAGAAGAGCAAGCTGTATGGATTGTAACTATGTTCGAGCTAGTCATTTTTGTAATAGGTGCAAGCCCGCCAGAGAAGAGCAAGCTGTATGGATTGTAACTATATTCGAGCTAGTCATTTTTGTAATAGGTGCAAGCCCGCCCGAGAAGAGCAAGCTGTATGGATTGTAACTATATTCGAGCTAGTCATTTTTGTAATAGGTGCAAGCCGGCCAGAGAAGAGCAAGCTCTATGGATGGTAACTATATTCGAGTTAGTCATTTTTGTAATAGGTGCAAGCCCGCCAGAGAAGAGCAAGCTGTATGGATTGTAACTATATTCGAGCTAGTCATTTTTGTAATAGGTGCAAGCCCGCCCGAGAAGAGCAAGCTGTATGGATTGTAACTATATTCGAGCTAGTCATTTTTGTAATAGGTGCAAGCCCGCCAGAGAAGAGCAAGCTGTATGGATTGTAACTATATTCGAGCTAGTCATTTTTGTAATAGGTGCAAGCCCGCCCGAGAAGAGCAAGCTGTATGGATTGTAACTATATTCGAGCTAGTCATTTTTGTAATAGGTGCAAGCCGGCCAGAGAAGAGCAAGCTCTATGGATGGTAACTATATTCGAGTTAGTCATTTTTGTAATAGGTGCAAGCCCGCCAGAGAAGAGCAAGCTGTATGGATTGTAACTATATTCGAGCTAGTCATTTTTGTAATAGGTGCAAGCCCGCCCGAGAAGAGCAAGCTGTATGGATTGTAACTATATTCGAGCTAGTCATTTTTGTAATAGGTGCAAGCCCGCCAGAGAAGAGCAAGCTGTATGGATTGTAACTATATTCGAGCTAGTCATTTTTGTAATAGGTGCAAGCCCGCCAGAGAAGAGCAAGCTCTATGGATGGTAACTATATTCGAGTTAGTCATTTTTGTAATAGGTGCAAGCCCGCCAGAGAAGAGCAAGCTGTATGGATTGTAACTATATTCGAGCTAGTCATTTTTGTAATAGGTGCAAGCCCGCCCGAGAAGAGCAAGCTGTATGGATTGTAACTATATTCGAGCTAGTCATTTTTGTAATAGGTGCAAGCCCGCCAGAGAAGAGCAAGCTGTATGGATTGTAACTATATTCGAGCTAGTCATTTTTGTAATAGGTGCAAGCCGGCCAGAGAAGAGCAAGCTCTATGGATGGTAACTATATTCGAGTTAGTCATTTTTGTAATAGGTGCAAGCCCGCCAGAGAAGAGCAAGCTGTATGGATTGTAACTATATTCGAGCTAGTCATTTTTGTAATAGGTGCAAGCCCGCCCGAGAAGAGCAAGCTGTATGGATTGTAACTATATTCGAGCTAGTCATTTTTGTAATAGGTGCAAGCCCGCCAGAGAAGAGCAAGCTGTATGGATTGTAACTATATTCGAGCTAGTCATTTTTGTAATAGGTGCAAGCCCGCCCGAGAAGAGCAAGCTGTATGGATTGTAACTATATTCGAGCTAGTCATTTTTGTAATAGGTGCAAGCCCGCCAGAGAAGAGCAAGCTCTATGGATGGTAACTATGGTCGCGCTAGTAATCATTGTGATATTATGGAAGCCCGTTGAAGAAGAGAAAGCTCTACTGATGGTAATTGTACTCGTGCTAGTGATGTTAGTAATAGTATGAGTGTCCGCCCAAGAGTTGTCATTTATTGTACGTTTGTTGCGGACATAGTTTGCATAGTAAATGCAAAATTAGCAATGGTTCCCGTACTAGGTGACGACTATACTTTGTTTTTATAATATATACCTTATATATTTTTCTAAACTTGTATTAACACCCCCGTTTCACCGAATTATTAAAAATCTTCTCTATCTAAAGGTTGTCTGGAAGAGATCGCTTTTAGCGATAAGACCGCCGATTGTACACTATAATTTAAGATTCTAAAAAAAAAATTTTGTGGTTTATGTAAGGTGTGACAATAAAGCGTTATCTATCAATCTATCTATATTTTGGTGACTCTTGTTTTAACGAAGTGAACTCAAAGAATATTGTTGCATACTATATTTTACATTCTCAAATGAACGAAAGCGTTCATTCACTTTTCACAATTCATGATTTTATATGAAACCTACACTTAATAAACAAAGCACTGCTTTTTTGCAGGCAATGTTCCGAATGCGACAAAACATCCGATTCAGAAACAGAGATGCTCGAAAAGAAAGTGCCGCGACGCTCTCGAATCCGCTACAGCAAAGACGGCGCCATCATCGCCGACCCACTGAGCCCCGCCTCCGAACCCACTCCACCAAAATCCTCAGGAAAACCACCCAAAACCGAGAAACCAGTCAAAATAGCCACTACAGAAAACCAATCCCCAATAAAAGTCACGATCAAACCTTTCGAATTCACCAGCGACCACGAAACAGATCTGAAGTTAAGGAAAGAGAAGAAGATCAAGAAGAAGAAGGACCACGCGATCACAGAAGGGGATAATATGAAGAAGATTCACAAAAGGAGCTTCACGTCTCCCGCTTTGACTAACACTCCGCTCATGTCTATAACTCCTATAGTGGCCGATAGTCCGAACGATTCTCACAACGAAAATTCCAACGCGTCTACGAGCACAGCGAAACAAGAGTTCGTTCCGCAGAATCTTTCCTTTGCGTCTCTTTTAAGCGATAAAGAAAGAGATAGCAAGACTATTGAGAGCTCCATCGAGAGCACGTTGGCGAACTTATCATCCGACATCGCGACGTACAAAGCTAATAGGAAACGAAGGAAGGAGAAGCATCGGTCGCGATATTCGCCGGATTTGCTGCGCTCGCCGTCGAAATCGCATAAACATAAACGAAAGAAGAAGAATCAAGATATGGAAAATCCTGACACTCCGCATCCAAGGATCACTATCAAGGTACTTATCGCAAATTCAAATTCGTTTATTCACATGGGCCCCAAAAAGGCACTCATGGAAGTTAATAACTCTACTGCCAGATTCGTAAAATTACAGTCTTTAGTACCTATCCCTATTCCTATTACTTTAGAGTTTACTTTGCAGTTTTTATTAAATTAAGGTTTTCAAAAAGGATTTTGAATACGCTAATCTTATCATTTTTCTATCGGATATTTCAATATATTTGATCCAAAACCTCACCTTGTAATAATAATAATATATAGAAAAATCTAAGTATGACATCGCGCGATCTCGCCTAACTACCATATTTTTTCTCAGCTAAACGCGCTCCTATGAGCTACGGCATACGCTCTATATTCGCATGTGACAATCGTGCTTCGACCGAATCACGCTTGTTCTGTTGATGAAGCTGATGCTGAAGCTGACGTATTAAAAGTCTGTTTTATTTTACAGATAAAACCGATACCGAAACCTGATGGATCGTTGGATACGCAAATGTTTTACGTACCGACTGATAGCAACGATGGCCCCCCTCCATCTGTTATGAAGAAACTTAATAAGGTACATTTTTATGTCGTAAATACAATCAGATACTTTGTATATAATTCTTCTGTTCATTTAGTTCTTCTGTGTATGTAAGTAACGGCTGGACCGATTTTGAAAAATAAATCGTGTATGCAAAATCCTACTAATATTATAAATCCGAAAGTTCGTGTGTAAGTGTGCAAGTGTGTAAGTATGTTTGTTCCCTCTTCACGCTTTAACCGGTGAACGGATTTGGATGCAATTTGGAATGTACATAGATTATACCTAGGATTAACACATAGGCTACTTTTTAACTTGATAATAGCGGGCGAAGCCGCGGGGTACGGCTAGTATATAATAATTCACGAAAAAATCTCATGGACAGGAATACGTCTTGAATAGGCAACCACTAGATAAGTCCACCTAGAATATCGACTATGGTTACAATCCTAAAAGGTTGCTAGATACAATAGTTCAGTCTTATTTAACAAGCTTTTATTTAACTTGCAAGGTTTGTATGTATGCTCGGGTCAAATCTTGCAACAGCATTTTAAAGCAGTTATCCTCAATCTGAGAGAAATGAAATTTTGCATACTAGTTCAGTTTGGATGACGATTCATGATTGTATCAGTGACGTCATTCTAAATCCAATATGGCGGGCTAGTAATTTTTAAGCACTCCCATAGTAATATGGGGTATGGTTTGCTGAGAAGAATACGAAAAATAATATGACTAAACACAAAAGCTTGTATGATGAATTTTTTTACTATTAATTTAATTATAGTTAATCAAATTCCTTCAACTAATTAGATTTGCTTTTTTTTAAAACGAGTTAGATACTCCCATAGACAGCAATAATGTATAATGGCCGTAATTCTGTCGTCACACACTAAATTAAATTTAAACTATTCCTGTCTTTTACAAAATAGGAACACAAGACAGAGATAGCATACATTTTAGTGCTGTCAAGTTAGTCAGAACTTGATGTGTATGCAAGCTTAGTCGAATATGTAATTGATGTTGACTAAAAACACGTGCCTTTCTGCTTCTGCTGTTCATATTTTTAATGATAAACAAGCTTGACAGCACTAAAATTTATGCTATCTCTGTCTTGTGTTTCTATTTTGTAAGAGACAGGGATAGTTTAAATTTAATTTAGTGAGTGTACATCAGAATCGCGGCCAATATGTATAATGTAGCTTCAATTTTGTTTTTTTTTTATCTGTGATAGCCAAACATTTGACCACTATCTCACCTGATGTTAAGTGACGATGATACTAGCGATACTTCTATTAACAAAGTTTTTTATTATAGCAAGCGGAACAAGAAGCTGCGAAACTAGCGACGCCACCTGAAGAGCCTCCTCGGGAACCCACGCCAGTTGAAACCTCCATACTGGACACTACTCCTGTACGTATTCATTCACTTTTATAACATGTTTACCTAAGAAAACTAGTACAGGATATTCTCAATTACTTAGCAGGGACACGTTTTCAGTTTTCAACATCGACCTATAGACAACTGGACCTCGGGTCTGACACACACATTACCAAATAAGTGTGCTGATTACACTATAATCATAATCATTAATTATTTAATGCATTGATTCTAGGTCGATACAAGGTTTTAAATGAATAATAACTTCTATACAAAATTATTTAATTAAATAACAAATTTACAATGACATAATTATGAGTCAAAATAATTTTGTTAATTATCATAAATCATGAATTAAAATAAAAACATTTTAATATCATTCATTTATTACAATATTTAAGTTATCTCTTAAATTTGGTCAAGTTATTATAATGTCATATCATCATCATTTAAATGTATATGATTATAAACAAACTAAAACAGTTTATGTCTAATCTACATTATTACATATTTTTGCTTGCAACAAATCAGCGTACACAGCTTTGACTGACAACTGTCCCATTATTTTCAAGTTTTTTATCGAGAGGGGGTTTTGTTGCTTATATTTCGTTTTGTCGCCTATGTTCTGTGGACACTTATGAGCTCAGTGCCGATATACATGTATTGGTAGATTAATGATTTGAGTGCCATTTTTCGTGTTTTTTTTTACAGAATTACTATTATATATTAATACTATTATATTACTATTGAGAATTACTATTGTGTTATGTGATACATTTAATTATGCGTGTAGTAAATATGGAAAAATAGCTAAATATATTATCATTCAATTTAATTTAGTTTTCGTCACAGACGTTTATTAATTAATTAAATTAATGCGATACCCACATAGTAATTTTCTGTCAGAAGGTTCAAAAAACATCAAAGATCTTAGCAAAGTAAAAAAAAATGTCTGGCGACCCTGTTGACGCAGTGGGCAAGTCTATGCCTTCTGCGCCGTGCGTGCTTTTTTGATTTCCGGCAGAAGCAAAATTTTCCTTGTCAAGTGTCATTTGTGTTTCAGCTTCAGGGTGTAATTGTGTGTGTTATATATAAATGTTTCTGGCATACACGATACAAGTCTTTAAACTTGGCATAGTGCTGTGTTTTTGTTAATCTTCGAAATTATGTTTATTTGTAATACGCGTCGCTCGAGTTAGTAAAATGCTTTGTAAAATAATTGTATTACAGTATACGTTGTAAGTATTGTATGAAAGCATATGTGTATTTCTGTGCAAGCTTGACCCTATGCCGGAGATACCTAAACCTATGGAGCCGTCACTGATCCCGCTGCCGCCGTGCAAGCCGAAGGTAACGTTACCTCTTAGAAATTACGGAATGTAATCAGGGACCTGTTTGTTATGTATTTATATCATTAGCCATCCTAGGCAGAACTAAAGGAGTGAATTTAGATAGGTCGCTTGAGGCTGAGATTAAACCCGCGGCCTTAGGGTGTCATGCCCTGAGCCTCTAACCGCAACTGAGCAACTCAAATGGCGTCAACTGAGCTACTCATATGGTAGATGGCGTCACAGGTTCTCATAAAACGTTAATTATAAGGAGAGGATAAACTCGTCGCTTCAGGCTGGATTTCAGTAGCTCAGCTGTTAGAGCAATAGGGCATACACCCTATAGCCGCGCGGGTTCAATCCCGTTTCAAGGGATAACTTTTCCTTTCTTAATTTACATCTTTCTATTTTTAGTGTCGCTGACTGAATTCGATTATTAAAAAAATCTTACATAATAATTATATAAGTATATAGTTGGCAGGAAGACGAACTCACGGACAAAATGCTTCACACCCTTCTCAGAGACTTCGCTTCTCTGGGTCGAAAAGAATAAAAAAATAGTTCGACAAATGTATATACGTCGTGATTCCACTTCAAGCTGATTATTTGATTTATTATCTAAATTCTAAGATAAAACCTTTCCTCTCCTTAATCCAACAAGGAGCCATGTTATTTTGACTTTTTTTAATCATATCATTTATTATATCAACGGGCCAATTGCCTATATTTCCTAAAACTAAATAGATCTATACAGCAAACACCTGAGTTAACTACAAGGCACCGAGCTTATAGCTTATTTCGACTGCGTTATAAATATTATCGTATAGATCCAATGAATGACACAGCAAATACAGTATCTGATAGTACCTTTTTATGATATCCAGAGATCGCGCGAAGGGCGCTCGGCTCGAAGCTCGGGCGCTAGCGGTGCGGCGATACAGAACACTAAGCTCACGCCGATGACGCACTGCGACGTTTGTAAACAGCCCGGGGATCACAGTAACCTCGTCAGGTGAGTCACATATAATAAAATGAAAAGAAATCATTGGCACTTACATATGACAGGGTAATTTGTAAAATACCAGAAAGGTGTCAGACCCTGATTCTTGTTCTAAAACATGTCTAACATAACATTAAGTTTTGAATTCCACTCTAGGAAGAGCACTGTGTCGTGGGATTCAGTATCTTCTAGTATTGTATACATAAAAAATATATAAAAATTAACTGCCGTGTGATTTTTCTTTGTGTTTCGTGTTCGACTCATTGCAGTGATGGTTTACGATAAAAGAAAATTAGGTAAATCCCAAAATTCGAGATTGATAATTTTGTATAGGATTTGCCGGTTTACTTTCAATAGATGGCGTGGGACAAAGTTCACCAGGACACTGTATTAGTTAGACCTAGTTAGAAATAGATTACTTTTTACTACAGGAGCCCGTTTGGTTCACAGCTAGCTGGTCAATGCACGCCACATCTTTGGCTTTTGTCATCTAATAAAATCTAATAGAAACCGTTATTTTTTACAAACTTTTATTAAGTTTCATCGGACCCGGTGGCTGTATGTCTGTAATCAAATCTTGCAAGTTAAATTTGAATCACTTCCCGGTTTCCGATTGAGCTGAAATTTGGCATGCATATGTAAAATGGATGACAATGCAATATTATTATGCATTGTCATCCTGAAACACAGAAGGGGTAGGCGTCGCGGCAACTTCGGCAGAGCAGCGCAAACGGCGAAAATATGGTAACCTCACAATTATTATGTCATGGAGGTGATTTGATGATGGAGCCAGAAAGGGTGGCCATGGGAACTCAATAATAAAGCAACGCAACTAGTCGCGTTTTGGGTCGTTTGATTCGCCTTGACAAGTTATCTAGTTCTATAAAATTTCGTTATTTTTTATAAACATCTAACTAAGGCTTGTTTAAAAAAAACTTAATAGTTTTACATAGTAGTTGTATGATGCAGGTGCGACGAGTGCGCGCGACGCTACCACTTCACGTGTCTGGAGCCGCCGCTCAACAAGAATCCTAAGAAACGTGGCTACTCCTGGCACTGCGCTGATTGCGATCCCACGGTAATACTATTTTAATTATGTAGGGTATTTGCACGATATTTTATTATAGGATTTTTTTTTTATAAATTTAGAATGACACCTATGATTTTTTTTCTTATTTAATTGCTTTTTATTTAAGAATTTAATGAAAGAAATGTGTTTCCATTTTGAACACATTTCATTTATTTCATTCAATTTCATTCAAATTCTAGCTATGACTGATACGTGACATTCGTTTCCAGATTTTTGATGTCAATAATAAAATAATAAGAGTCCAATTATCCGACATGAAATCACACTAATAGAAGTTTGTGTGTATGTATGTTTGTTCCCTATTCACGCTGTGACGGCTAAACGGATTTGGATGAAAAAGAAAGAAGCTAAAAAAGAAGTTGCTTTCTAATTGGTCCCATTTAAATTTGATCAAGATCTGATCAGTAGTTCATCGTCAATAATGTCTATTTTATGACGGATATTGCGTACTTTGACGATGTTCTTGTTTACCCGACTTCAAAAGTTACCACATAACTTCTTTCGTTGTGAGTCGATTTTGATGATTATTTATTTATTTGAATGCTGGTGCTTTCCATGTGATCCTATTTAAATCGAGATCTTATCACTAGTTTTTGAGTTATCGTCAATAATACATGTTTAATTTAATCTGATCAAGGTTCCGAAGATGAAGCGGTGAAGTCGGTTTTTAAAGCTTTGAATGCGTTTTATTATTTAAGCTTTTCTTGCGTTTCAATTATTGAATGAAATCTTATTTTCAGCAATGTATTAAAGTAAACATATGATTAAAAGCATTAAAAGTTATGCATCTTTCTTTGAGAATTCAAATTTACTCGCTCAGGTTCAAAATCAATTTCAAAGTATTGTTTTTATTTAGTCACTAAATTATTAATGCGAGATATTTATATTCTTACAGGATTTAGAGGACAACAACAGTTAAAAAGCATTTACGAGTGAATATCATGAAGATTTTTTTTCGATGGAATCAGTAGGTATTGTTGTAATAGTATGTGATTTATGTAAATAGTTACTTATGATCTTTCGCTTTGTAATAATCTATGTATACTTCTACATCATCAATTTTAAAACTTGCTCTATATTATTTTAAGCTTTACCTTGTGACTCTACCATGCGTAGTCTTATGTTTTTTTCGGATGAAATAAATGTATTGCAATATATAAATAGTTTTATTTACTTTGAGTTTTACGGTTTAGTTTCATTTCTGCAAGTTACGTACTTAACTTGAGTTTACGTACTTATTTTTTATGATAGGCATACATTTGACTACTATCTCACCTGATGGAAAGTAAAGCTGCGGCCGAAGATGTGTCATGCTTGCCTAGAATATACCTATTCACTCTAGATTTGAATACACCCAGATTGTACCGTTCGGGAAACAAAGACGCAGCCAATGAGTACCACTCCCTCGCTGTTCGGATGATAAATGTAGAAGCAAAACGCTTCGAGCGAACCGGAGGTATGTCAACCATATAAGGATGACGTTTAACAGTCTGCTTTGTTGTTAGGTGGTAAAAAGGGCAAGGGGGAATTAAATATTGTTTCTGGTTCTGGGTGTAATTATGTACTTGATGTGTATGTTTCCGGCACCCACGACGCAAGTCGTCAAACTTAGTGTGTGGCTGTGAGTGTGAACGTTAATGTTTATGTTTTATGCAGCTGGTATCGGGATCGATTCCCGGTGAAAACAAGTTTTCTTTCCAAGGGATATTTGTGTTTCTGGGTGTGTGATATTAATAACACAAGTCGTTGGACTTAGTGTGGGGCTGTGAGTGTTATCCTGCGCGGCAAAGCACTGCGCTTGTGACCCTGTCATATTAGATAATTTTCTTTATGCTCTGTAATTTCACTGGAAACTTAGCCCTTTAATCCGAAATACATTCATGTTTGCACATTACAGCTATATCCCAGGCGGATTCTGCAAAAAAGTCCTACCTTTCTTTTGGGGAGAAAACGCGAAAATCGAACCCAAATTGAGTAAATTTTTTAGGCAGGCGAGGCGGTTGGGTAAAACTCCTACAACACGGTTTCAAAAGTGTGTTTATATATAATAATATGTATTGTGAGCCCAATACCGACCTAACTCATAGAAGGACATGGTGATGGAGATGATAAACGGAATCATCATCGGTTTTATTGACATCATTTGAACTGCCTTCTAAGCATTTCGGGTTCGATTCTTGGTGAGAACACAAGTTTTCGGCCCAAAGAAAATACTATGTGTTTCTGGTTCTGGTTGTGATCGTGTGTGCGATGTGAATGTTTCCGGTATTCACGACACAAGTCATGGAACTTAGTGTGGAGCTGTAAGTGTGAAAAATTATTTATATTGTGAAAGCGTTTATTGGGCAATGTTTATATTGACCTCTACGATGCATAATATCACAAGATCATACTTTGATAGTCGTATCCATTTAGCTTATAAAACCAATTATAGGTACGCCCAAAATTTCATAGTCAGCTCTCAATTACGACTTTCACCCAAGCTAATTTCGACGACAGGTATTATGCCATAAAATGAATTTATAGGCTACGCTGCAAGCGTTTACTGCAGCACTTTAAACTTAAATTCAAGTTAAAATATTTGTTGGATAAAATGTTAACGGCATGAATGAGAAACCTTTAGTCGACAGGAAATTAAACCACAAACTTCATAGTTCGCCGACAGGCACCGACAACTTAAGCCCTGTTTTGCTCATAAACAATTTACAGGTCATTGTGGATGTTGTGTAAAAGTTGCGAGAATTCATGCAGAGGGTGGTAGGTGACGAAACTTTGTTCCGAAAACTTCACTGAGAGGGGGTAGGTGAAGAGCGAACAATCCGACGGGAGCTTCGCTTTGTTCTTCCATTCGCCACTCGTTGCCAAGCACGTCTTAGATGCTGCGCGGACTATATAATGAATTCTAATAACTAGAGCACGACCGGCCGCGAAGTTGGGACCCCCGTGCTTGACAAATTCATTTGTTAGGTTATCTGAATAATCAGATTCTAAGGACTTTTAGAGGGCTATCTAAACTAATATTATCCGGGACCGTTTGTAGATGTTAGATTGTATAAATTCAATTTTGTTGTCCTCGACTCGAGTACAATTAAGTTTGTCGTTTTCTGTTTTGTTGTATCATTGTTATTGTTTGAAACAAAACAAATTTACATATGAATTGATATTATACAGATATTTCAGTTTATACATTTTACTGTTAGTCAAGCCAGCCCAATAGTACCGGGCATGCAAAATGAGAGCTTCTTAATGTGTAAGTAGGTAAACAATTCTTAGATAAAGAGAGTAATGGTTATCTATACCCAAACCGTTTTCTTTAAATTTGTCATTGCACTATAACGAACTCAAGAGATTATTCTATGTATGGCTATTTTACTATAATAGTTGCCTATTTTTTAACGACAAATTATAAAGGTAAAACTTGTAGGATAAAACTAAAGAGAAACCATGCTAAATTTCGAACGCGGTTTACGTGCATTGCACATTGCGCAAAGCGTTCTATAGCAGACATTGTAGTGCAATGTGAAATACGTGCATGTGATATGTTTAATATATCGTTTATAGTTTTATCTAAAAAATATAGGGATGATAAGATTCGAACGCGGTACGGCGTTATATCTAAACAAACACAGTCACAGCTCCACCTCAGAATCGGATGTCGGTCGAGTCGAATTTAAAGTTACTTAGTACCGCATGTTATTTGATAATATTAAAGAAATATATCAATTTTAATAGGTATTAAGTCTATTGCTAGTCTACACAATCGGTTTTAGAAAATTCTATAAAATATTAGGTAGATCCTGTATTTTCGCCGTTGATCGTACCACATCAATCTGCCAAAACTTGAAAGCTAAAGAATTACCATAGTTTGCAGTTCCATAACATTTTCGGAGGTGTATACTTCATGAATTATAACTACGAAAACTGCTCTACAAGTGTGAATTACTTCCAAACTATGATAAATATTTAATTCATCATTGCAGACGGCAAGTTATCGCCGCCGAGCGTCTACATCACGCCTCAAGTTAGTTCATTTATTCCACAAACTTCCATCCGACTGCATAATGTCTTCATATGGAAAGTTTCATGTTTTCTCGTAGTTACTGTTGTCGTTGCTAGTTTTTGTACATTTCCCTAGTTACTCACAGGATGCTCTACTTGGCAAGTAATGTTTTCGATATTCATTTTGTTTGTTTTCTCTGTGTCATTAATTTTACATTGATTTCCGAGTATCTGCCTGTTGCTTTTTATATTCGAATGCCAAGGAAAGGTAATGCTTTTCGCGCGTATCTTGTGTGTATGTTTATAAAAATTCTATATTACCTCGTATCTTTCAAACGGCTGGATGGATTTCGAGAGTTAAGGTATAGTTAGATTCGTCTCAAAAACGAAAGGGTCCTTAAATAGGTGTTTAAAAAAAAAATGGCGTATTTTTTTCAGTCTTACATTATTTATGACCAAACCTATTCATTATGATGTTAAAATAAAGGAATTTAAAAGGAGATAACTAAAATGTATATTATTATGTTTAAATTTAATTAGCAATAATACATTGGCAATCAATCCATTCAAATGGTTGTATTAGGTGCATTGCTTATATACCTACGTTTTGATTTATTTTATTTTGGAATGTTATAATATTATCCGTTTATAACACTCACCTTATTAATCTTCCTGGGAAAGTATGAAGACAAGTTTGCGTTGTTAGCGAAGTAGGTATTTTTTTTTTTACGCATTCACACTCACAGCCCCAAACTAAGTTCAAAGACTTGTATCATGGGTGCTGGAAACATTCACATCACACACACACATTACAGAACCTCCAGCACAAATATCCCTTGGGAATACCCCAATACCTCTACTCAATATTTCTTCAGCCCTCTTTAGTAATTTCAGTTAACTCGAAAACTACAAAAAGCGGTGAACGTTCATGGGGTATTTTCAGATACCCCCGGGGTGAGGCAATTAATGTTTTTCTTTGGACGTCACTGTTTTGTCCAAACAGTATGTGTCCCTGCATATAAGTACAAGATAAGTACTTACAATACTCTAGAATTATCAATTAAAATATCAGCTAGAATCAATTAGATACTTTTCCACTAAGGTAACCATACATACCTACCTAAACGCTTAAAACGCTTTCTCACTCATAGCCCCTCACTAAGTTCGATGACTTGTGTCGTGGTTGCCGGAAACATTCACATCACACACACAATCACAACCAGAACCAGAAACACAAATTTTCCTGGGGCGAAAACTTGTGTTCCCGCCGGGAATCGAACCCGATACCCCTGCTTGGAAGGCGAACGCTCACCTAACTAAGCCAATGGACAGTTCAACCTACTTTGACTACTTACCTGTGGTTTAAAGCTTGGCCAGTGATTACAACCTCGCAAGCTCTAGCTAATCTCAGTTAGTGCACGGTAGAGCGCACTCATTCATCTTAGTAGTGTCGTTAGTCACAGACCGTCTTGTGATCTTCAAGAATGTAATTTATGTGGCTTAAAAGGAGAACCACCAAGGAAACCTTTCTTTTAAAATGTAACGTGGAGAAAACTGCGGTAATTTAAGGCAAGTTTTTGATACTGTGGATACTTAACCCTTATTTAATGACTTAATAAGTTAGATAGTTAGATAGATAGATGAACTCTTTATTGTACACCAATTAAAAAAGAAAATAACAGCAAACAATAAATTTGAAAATAACTTAGGCTAGTACAATGGGCGGTAATACAAGTTAGGTACTTGTTAAAGTCTTTTTTAAGGACTAGTTTTTAGAAGTC
Organism: Lomographa bimaculata; assembly: GCA_948107665.1. NCBI lineage: Eukaryota > Metazoa > Arthropoda > Insecta > Lepidoptera > Geometridae > Lomographa > Lomographa bimaculata. The sequence goes on from OX403592.1 coordinate 9,655,470, forward strand.
TGCCATATTGGATTTAAAGACTCACTTTAAATCCAATATGGCAGACTTCTAAGTGACGTCACTTTATTTTTCGAGTTATTCTCAGCAAGCCCTTTCATTTGATACCCATATTGTAGTAGTGCATTAAAAATTACTTGTCCGCTTTTTTGGATGTTCCGCCATGAATCCGCAATGACGTCACACAGCTAACCATGCATTGTCATCCAAACTAAACGTGAATACAAAACTTCAGGATTTTTTTATGTTTGATAGGCAAGCATTTGACTATCTCACCTGATGGAAAGCGATGATGCGGCCGAAGATGTAAAATACCTGCCTAGAAGATACCTATTCACTCTTGACTTGAAGACTGCCAGATTATACCGCTTAGGAAACAAAGACGCGGGCAATGAGTTCCACTCCCTCACAGTACGGATGATATACGTAAAAGCGAAACGCTTCGAGCGAGCTGGAGGTATGTCAACCATGAATGGATGACGTTTGACTGTCTTGTTGTTAGATGGTGAAACGGGCTTGGGGGAATTAACTCGAATAATTCCTGCGCACACTCTCCGAATTGCAAACGATAGAAAACCGATAGAAGTTTGTTTAGTTGAAGATAACTGATTTAAAATTGAGTTGCAAGATTCCACACGGACAAACATACATATATTGCAAGTTAAAAAAAGCTTGCAAAAAGTTAAAACGTTCGATAAACCTATAGTTAAAATATGTTTGTATGATGTTAAATATCACGCGTCAAAATAAGACAAAATTTTAACTGTAGAAGGTTTATCGAATGTAGTATCTAATCACAATAGTGTTATTGTATTAGATTTACTTGGGGGCATCCATTAAATACGTGAGGTGATTTTGGCGATTTTTCGACCCCTCTCTCCCCTTGGTGAGATGTCCTGAGATGTTGCTAGACCCCTCCCCCTCCCCCCTAAACTCACGTGAGATTTTTCAAAATGCGTATATTTAAAAACTCTATTATAAGCAACATTTGTCACCTACTCGTATAAGGCAGGTACTTAATAACCTTAGGGCTTAGGCTAAAGAAACCTATTCGTCTCCAAATATAAATAATCATCCATACTGTAATTAGCAAGGTTACTAATTGATTAGTAACCTTGCCAATTAGATAGATAGATAAACACTTTATTGAACACCTTAACAAATACATGACAAGGAATAATAATCTAGAAAATAAGTGTAACAACAGGCGGTCTTATCGCTAAGAGCGATCTCTTCCAGACAACCTTTGGATGGAGAGGAGTAAGCAATGAAATTGGACGTCGGTGTTTTGTATTAATATAATAATATAGAAAATACAATAAACATACATAAACAATAATATACCTAAATTAAACTATGATATAGAATACATAAACGTAATACATAACTATTATACATATTTGCGTGACGAATAGAATGTTCACCTTCAAATCATGACAACAAAGTAAATTTGTATTATTATGTTTGACCTGCAAGATAATGTATTTTGACGGAGTCTTTAAATACAGTATGGATTGAATTAGGTACAGTATGGATGACCAGTATGGTTGACCAGTTGCTATACCATCAACTAGGTATTGTGCTTGTATGTAAATTGTTCAGTAACATTAAAAAAACCAATGGATATATATCTGGAACTTTTATCCGGTCTTGAGGCCAACAAGACATTTTCGCCTTTATCACCGACTGATCACCGAAAACGTTAACTGACTAAATCATATGATACCTCCTACATTTTATGTTGTGCATAAAACTACTTTGTTTTCTATTAGATCGGTTTCATTTATATGCTAAGTCAATTCCATAGGAAAATCGTTTTCCTACTGCGTCGTTAAGAAAATGGCTACAGCTCAGGGCGAGATCTCTACGACCACATTTACTGAGGTATAGTAATTTGAAAACGATGCGGTGCTGGAGTTGGTACTAGAAGAGAATCATAATGATAAAGACTGAGGTTGCTATCAGGATACCTACTTAGTAAAATAAGTTAATTTAGGACATTTTTGGCGGGTTAATTAATTGTAAAAAAACTTATCCCTCCTTCGTGCCAAAAGTTAGTCAGGAATCGTAGCAGCCGTAATTGGGTATCCTAGCACGGCTGCTAACGAATACGCAATTAGAAATAGAAATAGAAAACTTTATTCTGTATAACTGTGTTTATCAAGATTGAAAATTTGTGACATAGGTATCAACAGATTGTCCTTTTCGGACATACAATATTATATCTTAATAACTAAATAATAAAATGTACAATTAAAATTAAGATAGACAAGGAATATAAACAATATCTCTAACGCACCTCTGTTAATGCCTTTTAAATTTCGTGTACTCGAAATATTCGTCTAAATTGTAAAAACCTTTTTTCTATAAACCATTGCTTCAAATATATTTGAAATTATAATTGAATCAATAATATAAAAACAAAAATTGTTATAATCCTTGCTTGACGTACAGACAGTGGGCAGTCCTAGTGTCAGGATGTGTGTTGTATCTAAGGTTAATAACTTTTATTTGAATTTTACAAGCTTATTTTTTTATTTCACTTTTCCCGTCATATGTCGGTGTGTAATCAAATCTTGCAAGCTAAATTAGACTCACTTCCCAAATCGTCAAATTTGGCAAAACTACTGTTAAGCTGTAGGTTATATGTTCGATTTTATAGAAAATGTTGAACTATTGAGCTTAAAATGTTCGGTAATACAAACTATGTCCTACTGCTCAACTAGTTCAGCAATCTAGTTGAACAGTGGGTAGATCAAAGGTATTACCCACTGCTCAACTGTTCATAGTTGAGCAATTACCTACTCATTGAGCCGTTGGTATTACCCGCTGCTCAACTCGATGCAGTTGAGCAATTTGGTTGAGCAGTGGGGAAGAAACGACTTATGTATCTCTAGTGAAAATAAAATGATATGGTACCATGGAGCTGGTCTGATGACTGAGACGGAAGATGGCCATCGGAACTTCTGAACTAAACAAGATAAAACCATCGAGTTTAGGTTCGTTTCATTCGTCTGGACAACTTCTTTGGTTATATAACTTTTAGTCCTTTTTTTTAGATCTGGTAAAAGCTTGATTTTAGAAAACTTTTTAAAGTATTCCTTGTTTTTATTCCTTTTTTGTTTATTCATACATTATATAAACATAAACGCTTTCTCACTTACAGCCCCACACTTAGTCCGATGACTTGTGTCGTGGGTGCCGGAAACATTCACATCACACACACACAATCACAACCAGAACCAGAAACAGAAACAGTTTTAAAATAAATACCTATATGTCAATAATCATCATCATTGATACTGTATTCAGTGCACAAAACGGCGCCTGTCGGATTACGTGTAGTATTACGTTTAGTGATAAATTTAGAAAGATAAAATTGCTTATAGTAAGTATTACTTGTTTATTTGGCAATAACCTGAATTGGTTTCAGAATTTATCGACGACCCTGTTGGGCAAGCTTGCTTCTGCGTCCGGGCCCTAGGTTCAATTTCCGGCATGAACACGTTTTTTCTTCCCAAGGGATATTTGTGTTTCTGGTTCTGGGTGTGATTGTGGGTAATTTTTTCCGGCACCCAGGATACAATTCTTTGATATTAGTGCGGGGCTGTGCGTGTGAATGGTTTGTTAAACTTTATTCGTATCTAAATAGATTTTTAAAGCTCTAGAATAGTTTGTTTGTTTTAGGTGCCAAATAATTTGGATGTAAAAATCATCTATAGTTTGTAAAGCAGAAGAATGTAAAATTGGAATTGGAATCTTACATAGATTTATTGTAATATGGTAAAAAGGTAATTAATTAATGTAATTCCTGCGCACACTCTTCAGTGCACTGTCTTGAAACTGTGTGGTTTGAATAGAGCCATGTTTGATCAAGAAAATCAATACCAGATGGTATCTGGTGTTGATTTTCTTGATCAAACATGGCTCTATTCAAGATCGTAGATCAAAGTGCACAATCTCAGCACTATTTTACAAACTTGAACAGCCCGCTGGCGTAATTGGTTACATGTCTGCCTTCTTCATTGCGGGTTTCAGGTTCGATTACCAGTAAGAACACAATTTTGCTTCCTATAATTTTTTTAGTTCTGGTCTCGTGTGTGTACTTCCGGCACCTGTGATACAACTCTTTAAACTTAGTGGAGGGCTGTGAGTGAGAAAGTGTTTTTTAAACTACACATAGCATAAGCGCTTTCACACTCACAGCCCCACACTAAGTTCGATGACTTGTGTCGTGGGTGTCAGAAACAATCACATCACACACTCAATCGCAACCAGAACCAGAAACACAAATTTTCATGTAGGAGAAAACTTGTGACCCCGCCATGAATTGAACCCAATACCCCTACTTAGAAGGCGAACGTCACCCAACTAAGCCAACGGGAAGTTCAATACGTATTTAAATAGATTTTAAAAGCTCTAGAATAGTGCGCGAATAACTCAATGGAGTCGTCTACTTGTTACGACCATTACCTAAAGCGTTATCGCCTATCGCGTGGGGTTGTGGAGCTCTATCTGGCTATATCTACTTAAATCTGAAGCAGCTTATAGTTTAATTTTATCTTAATATCTACCTAAATCAGTTACGAGAAGCTGTGTTGTTGTTAGGGAGAGCTATATATATATAACTAACGGATATAAAATATATATAACGGATATGTAATATATAATGCTACCTCCATATATCGGATTGATTTCCAACTCTTTCTTTTCATTATAAATATGGTACAACTTAACACTGAAAACTGTGTAACTGGTTTCTGGTTGTGGTTGTGATTGTGTGTGTGATGTGAATGTTTCCGGCGCCCACGACACAAATCATAGAATTTAGTGTGGGGCTGTGAGTGTGAAAGCGTTTATGTTTATTTATTATTGTGTAAAGCCTTCCAAAACATGATATCAAGATGCGTAAAATTTTTCATGAAGGTCGTGGATAGGTTAGGTAATATGCCTATAGATACTAATATTATGAATGCGTTTGGGTGTAAGTGTGTATGATTAAAAAGATACACCTTACTTATATTTAGATGATATATATGTAGGTAGACTCTATCTTCTAGTCCCTACAGTAAGTAGGATATACGGGACGACACATAAATATACATATATATCTTAACTATAACCTAAATATAGTCGGGGCACATTCGTTTATCATGATATGTCCTTAATAATAATGATACCTATTGAGTTCTAATTCAACGATTATACTGCCAAAATTAGGTGTCCATAGTCTCTACTGAGAATAAATACATTAAAAGCTCCTATAAACTATAGATATAAAAATAAATGCCACTTTTCGTTGTAATTTTATAACTCAAGAACGGGTACAACAAATGTGTAGGCTTTGTTCGGACTATTTAGTAGATGGTTTATGTTTTGCACAAAATCGGTCGAGCGGTTCTTCATTTATCACACCCGGGCGAAGCCGGGGCGGATCGCTAGTAAACTATAGATCGGACAATCACTCTAAACTCAAACCAGAATATATTTGAAAAAGGTCATATAATATGCACAATGTATTCAGCCTGAATGCAGAGGTGCAAATATTAAAAAAATATTTTTGTTAAAAGTTTATAAATTCCTTAGGTAATATTTGTATTATGATGGATTTTTTTCCTATAAATTACTAATAATAAGTGTAAGGTACGTTCGCAACGTAAAGGTTTACTAAATAAAGGCGGTATCCAATACGTATTTTAGACATGCATAACTGGTATTCTGAAATGCACAATAGTAATGAATAATAAACTTTTAACAAGCCCAAACTACCTAACAGTCACCTAAATGCAAACCCGACATTTTCACGGAGTATTATTATATCCAAAGTTGTCCTAACGACATCTCGACCAAAATGACCTTTAACAACTAGCTCTGGCTCCACGTGTCTAGACAAAAGCTCGGGCCAAAGTTTCGCCGCAGCCTCCGTAATAGCTGTTATGCACCTACTTTAACTATGACAATATAATTTCTAATTTAAGCAACGTAAGCAGTGGAATTTATTTCCACAGGGTGCTTTTGTCTTAAACATATTTAGTATAGCTGTTTAAAATAGAAATAAGCTTATTGAGACTTGCACGTTTAAAGCTCACACAACAAGCTTCCAAACTAATATTAATATAGGCATATAGGCATATGTAGTCTGGATAGATAGCACACATTATTTATCCACACAATTGTCGGACATTCAACCACAATCCTATTAATATTTTCAAAATTCTATCAGAGCGCCTGGTTGAAGCGACGCGTGATCAAAATGCTGGCACTTATTTGGCTCAACGTATTAGCATTGCAATTCAGAGAGGCAATGCCGCCAACATGATGGGAACGCTACCCACTGGTAGTGGGCTTGAGCACTTGAGTTACCTATAAGCTCGATGTCTTGTAGGTAACTTAGTTCTTTCTGTGCATAGTTTTAGTTTAGTTTTAGGAATTATAGGCAATTGGCCCGTAGTTAGGTCTTTGACGATTTTCTCATATAGTTTACATGTCGTATATTATGTATATCAAATATTATAAATGTTATATATAGTTAGTATTAGCCCTAAGCAAACGTGCCCAGCGTAGACCGTATTATCGTTCCACAATGCTACAACTAAAAGGCAGTTGATTTTTAACAGTATCACTATAATTGTGCGTTGCAAATCAAGCCAGAGTGCGAGAACTTGGATCAAAGGGCTTCACCTAACTCATATATTTATTGCCACAATAAACCTACGTAAAGCACACGACTTTGAACCTTAGTCCATTGCAATAACTATGTGCTAGTCGTTAGGGTTTATTTATATTATGATTTTACAGAGGCAAGGCTGCCAGGCGCCCGGTGTCTTGTTCTCTGGCCGCAACTATAACTCCTGCTAATAAAGCAACGCTAAGTAAGCTTGGAAAAATCCTTCCGACCGCTTCAATGTAGGTGTGAAGAGAAATGTAGAGAAACCAGTGATAAGCTCGATAATTGACGTTTGTTCTATTGTATGTTTCATAGCAAAGTTTTGTTATTAATAAGCGGATATATAGGCTCTTTAGGCGAGATATAGTGACAAAGACAAGGCACTAATTTTTCACATTTGCCTTAACTAGGTATATATATAGATACTTACTCCTTCTATAATCGGTGCATTAGTGACTCGTTCGAAATTCCTATCTATCTTCCAAGAACTGTCAGCCTAACTATTCCAACCCAAATACACAACAGAACGCAGATTAGTTGTGATTGAGGAGGGTCCCATCTGGTATTTCGCCATTGATGAGCTCTACATACACTCTGAACACCCGTCTATCAAAATGTTCAAACTGAGTTAGAAGAACATTCAAATTATTTGCTCTTAGCTCCTGCTTCCTTATGTTACGTGTTAGTTAGGTAATAAGGTTCAATTTAGGTACCTATAAAAACGAACGAAGATGTCTTCAAGTTTTGTACCTACTTGAGAAAAGACCTTACTTGGCTTACGTCTCTCCAAACTAAGCTAGGTAAACCTTAGAAATCTTTGTGACCCAGTTGCTGAGCTTAACCGCTTGAACTATTTACTCTCACATTAAAGTAGGTACGTCCCTACTCGCTTGGGAAATTTTAAAACTGTTCATGTAGCTGCAGTGCAGTTTAATCGTGATATGATTTGCATCTTTAATGAAGCACATGAGCTTTCCGGCCGTGAGAAGTCAGTGTGAAAGCAGCGATTGGGCAATCAATTGTGTCACCAGGAAGTATTAAAAACATTTACGTTTCACATCTGCATACATCACACAGATGAAGCATACAGTCGCTCGGACGTCCACACAAAATAAAACGCGTCATCGCCAGTTGCTGATACGCTGAAAAATCCGGTCATGTGAACGAGGCTTTACGGGTGTGCCACTGCGAATTTCAACGTTTCATTTTCGTCAGCTGTATTCAGATTTTAAAGTAAAATTTTGCTCGTGTCGGTTTATTTTATCGTTTTTACGTGAAAAAAACAGTTTTCCATTTTTCAAAGGGAGCATTCGAGTTTCGTCTAGACTTAGCGCTATGAGATATAATTTGTACAAAGGTTAAAACTGCGAAAAAAAAGGATTTGTTGTAGATGTAAGTTATGTAGGTCATCGTATTCTAACTTAATATTATAATGGCACTAACTGAACCCGGCATGCGTTGCAATGCCCATAAAAGTGTTTTAACTCTTTCACGCTTATGGTTGCCAAGTAGGTACTTTAATACCATACTAAAAACTTGTTGCGATATTGTTCACATACAAATATTAAAATCGCGATAAAAAAATGGGGGGTAGGAGGGTGAGAGATAAATTATGACCTATTCTTATACCTACCAAATATACAAGAAAAATAATTAAACGCAAGCAAAGCTTTAAAAAAACCAACTTCATCGTTTTACCTTCGAAACTTTGATTAGATTAGATGTACTAAACACGCATTATTGACGATATTTATTACAAGAACTACTGATCAGATCTTGATCAAATTTAAATAGGACCAATTGGAATGCAACGTCTTCCAAACAAAAAATAAATAAATCGGATCACGTAGGAAGAAGATATGAGGTGATGATGATATATGCACATAAAAAAATATACTGTCGACTTGAGTACCTCTTCCTTTTTTGAAGGAAAGGAAGTGAAGTCGGTAGAAAACACTAAAATCGATCGAGCCGTTTCAGAGGAGTGCCACCACAGACACCATGACGAGATATTTATATAAAAGATTCGATTTATTTAGACAGAATTATAAGGTTTTTATTAGAAACAATCGTTACCGCGACTGCCGCAAGATATTAAAATGTTGAGCCTGCCTATTATGCTGCCAGTCTCTAGAACACAACGTTGAAGACTTTTCAATAAATTCCACTTCAACAACTCGAAAGACTTCAAATCAAAATTAATTCCAAGAAATGAATCCGCGCTCCTAACGGACGTCAACAGTTTGAGGTTGCGAGAAATTGTTTGTGAAAAGTTATAATGGCTATCCGACAGAAGCAATCACCTTGAGGGTATGAACAATTTCCTCCTTTGTAAAGCTTTGAAGTCAACCGACAGCTGTATTTGTTCGTTGCGATTTAAGCGTGTATCCGCTGCACTAGGCCATTATAGTTTCCTTAATATTATCATAGCCGCTGTAGTAGCTCAGAAACAATAATACACAGTAACTCACAATCTTATATCGTCGATGCAAGTTGAACTAAAGAGGCTGTAAGCATAGATAAATAAGTTATATACCTGGGTTGTAAGAACTTACTTCGTAATTTTAACCGTATTGTCAGCATTTTAGCCAGTTATACATCCATTTACGAACGATTTTGTTTGACCCACTCCGTTGAAAACTATGTAGTATAAAAGGATTTGTTTAATTTCGTTGCAAGTTTGATTGTCTTTTTTTGATGTAATCAAATGCTATTCCTAGGAATGATCATATTTTTAGAATTAGCAGTAGAATACAACATATTAATTAACATTACAAATTTGTTTTAGTTATGTATGTATTTGTTTTACGAGTATGTCTTATATGAACACGTAAGTAGACATTATAATCGTAGCGTTTTTATAATATTATTATAAAAATGGTGGACATTAACACCAAAATGTAGGTAACAGGTAGATATATTTGAGTAAGTTATAGAAAATAATTAAACGCAAGCAAAGATTTTAAAAACCAACTTCACCGCCTTATATTCGGAACTAAACACGCATTATTATCAATATCTCAAGAACTACTGATCAGATCTTGATCAAATTTAAATGGAACCAATTGGAAAGCAACATCTTTAATACAAAAAAATATTTCAAAATCGGTTCACGTGGAACGAAGTTATGAGGTGATAAAACACATAAAAAATAATTAAACGCAAGCAAAGCTTAAAAAACGACTTCACCGTTTTATCTTTGGAACCTTGATCAGATTTAATGTATTAAACACGCATTATAGACTATAAATAAAAAACTAGAAATCAGATCTTGATCAAATTTCAATGGGACCACATGAAAAGCACCAGCTTTCAAGTAAAAAAACAATCATCAAAATCGGCTCACATCGAAAGAAGTTATGAGGTAACTTTTGAAGTCGGCTAAACGAGAACATCATCAAAGTAGTCCACAAAATAAGCATTATTGACGATATTTAAAGAACTACCGATCCGATCTTGATCAAATTTAAATAGGACCTATTAGAAATCAACATCTTTCAAACTAAAAATTAGGAATCGGTTCACGTGGAGAGAAGTTATGAGGTACACACAAATAATAAAAAAAAAAACCGGCGACTTGAGTACCTCCTCCTTTTTTGGGAAGTCGTTAAAAATATAGTCGACTTGAGAGTTTTTTTGTGTGTTGTATCTCATAATTTCTTACCACGTACGAACAGATTTTGATGATTTGTTTTTGTTTGAAAGCTGGTGCTCTCCAATTAGTCCCATTTACATTTTATCGAGATCAGATCAGTAGTTTTTGAGTTATCGTCAACCGAAGATAAAGCTGTGAAGTCGGTTTTTTAAGCTTTGCTTGTGTTTAATTATTATGATAACATAACGTATTTTGCTAATACACAAAGCAAAACCATCATCGTTACCTTACAACTTATACTTCGCAAGAGCTCAATTTATACGAGTAAGTCCGTGATAATCTGCGAGATTTTTACTTCAGCGCTGTTCTCGAGTTTTCCGAGAGCCCTTCTCCATTCGAGTGCTATCCAAACAGCGACAAATCTTGGCTAACAGAATTCCTTTAACTCTTTTCTAACAAGTGGCTAAGGAAAGCTTATGTTGAAACGGAATTTCGGTATAAAAGATTGCTGTAACGTGGAATTGATTGTTGTTAGGACCTTTCACACAATTAGACTACTTAAGATGTACCTACACGTACCGTGGTATCGATGGGTTCAAGAGACTATAATATTTTTTTTAAGTATCACTTCGGTTCTTTTACTACAAAGATCTTCAGTACTCTTCAGTAGATATATTTGATCAGCTGGATGATACCACAAGCCACAAGTATAGTTGTAAGTTCCTTATTCATATATACACTTATAATAAAATTGGAATAGGATGATGTCTGTAACATTAAAGATATTAAAAAAATACTATTATGGGAGTCTTTATATAAGCCATTTTTATTTAAAAAGTTAACTAGCTTCGTATTTTTCTTTTTTCATGATTGATATTATTTTTTTAACCTCTCAGTCACTTGATGGAAAATGACGATGCGGCTAAAATATACTTTAATTCCAGACTTGAAGAGTTCCAGATTACGGAGAACAATGACGCGAGTAATGTGTTTTCACATGGATTTTAGTCTAAAATTGCATTGACACACTAACTTTTAAAATAAAAAAATATATATTTTACAAGTATTTTAAAAATTGTTTTGGTTCCACTAAATGCATACGCCCGTGCGTAGATGTTTAGTAGTACTTACATTTAAAATAATCTCCAGCCAGTAAGATTCCAAATCGAGAGGCGAATTAGGAATGTCAAGCCCACAGCCGTACTACAGCCATCAGCTGAACCATGAACCATTTCGAGTTATCCCATTCGGAGCTATGGAAGCGCGATGCAAATTTACCACCTGATGCATAAAAATATTTAAATGTGACGTTCATTCAGAATATTCTAAAATGATTCATAAATCTAAAGTGGAAATCGGAATCAGTCGCGCGTCCCGACATATCCCGCGGGTAGCTTTATTCTTCCATCTAACGTATTTCTTTTTAGAATCTGAGAACTCGATCTCGCTGATTAAGATTTTATCTAAACAGAACGAACGATAAAGCTTCATATATAACTTAAATGCAATCACACTTCACAATAATATTATAAAAGCAAAAGTTTTTGAGTGTGTTTGTTTGTTACTTCTTTATGCTCAAACTGCTGAACCTACTTTGATCAAATTTGGTTTGGAGTAGCTATCACCCTCGATTAACATATAAGCTTCTTGTTATCCCGAAATTACAGCGGGTCCGGGACTTACGCGGGTAAAACTGCGGGGCAGCTAGTTAATTAATATAGATGATAATGTAGATGTTATAAAAAAAAGTAGTGCTGATAACATTCGTATTGAGTGTTGATGTATGTCTTGAGTTAGAGCTCAAGATACAAAGATTCTACGAAGAATCTTATCTACCGAATTCACAAAAAAGAAGGAGGTACTCAAGTCGACTGTATTTTTTTTTTGTGTGTTACCTCATAACTTCGATCCACGTGAACCGATTTAAAAAAAAAATGTTGTTTGTAAGTTGTTGCTTTTTAATTGTCCCAAATAAATTGGATCAATATTTGATCAGTAGTTCTTGAAATATCGTCAATAATGCGAGTTAAGTACCTACATCTAATCTGATCAAAGTTCCGAAGATAAAGCGGTCAAGTCGGTTTTTAAGCTTTGCTTGCGTTTAATTATTTTTATATAAATAAAAAAAAATTGCCTCCATTCACGCCCTTAAGCTAAATAGACCAATAATGATCTTATAATTAATTTAGTTAAATTTAGGGCACCCAAATTTGGGTGAAGGTTTTCTCCATTTCTTTCCACGTCCTTTGGTTCTGGGCAAAGCGTCACGTTTTTTATATATATGACTAGCGATCCGCCCGGCTTCGCCCGGGTGTGATAAATGAAGAACCGCTCGACCGATTTTTTGCAAACTTCACATAAACCATCTACTAAATAGTCCAAACAAAGCCTAAACATTTGGTTTGGATAGGTGAGCCCGTTTTTGAGTTATAAAATAACAACGAAAAGTGGCATTGATTTTTGTATATATAGATAGATAGATAGGCAAATATTTGATACCTATCTCACCTGTGATCTTACAACTTTCTAACCTATACGTATAGGCGTATACTCACTAGAAACTCAGGGACATGCTATAACGAGAATGCGATTCAGTGTTTACGTATTCATCTACTATTTCCTGATGTGTTACGATGTCGCTTCTAGCTCAGTATATTATGGTATGCGCTACCGCAAATGTATGCAGTTAATTTCCTTTACGGCTCGCTGAAGTTCTGTTTGTTATGTGGAATTGTGGAATATATTAAATGCAACATACTTATATATATAATACTTGTCTTATATTTGACATGCATCCGTTACAAAGATGTGACACATTTTTGACTAGAGCAAAATTACCTGTATTTTTAACCGACTGCGTCTATTTCTGGCACGTTTTACTTACAGCCTAAAATACAGCTTGATATATTTTAACGTATGGGGTGTAGATTCGTCTTAATTGTGGGACTATTGTGTAGGTATTATAGTTATTATAAATATTTGTATATATAAAATATGTATACTAAAACTTCATTAAAACATTCGACACGAGATAGCATTTACAAGTCATAGAAAGTAACGGTGCGGGCAAAGATGTGTTCTTAGTTTATACTTATATACTTACTGTGAGGTTTATTTTGTTTTTTTACTGTAATTGAAATTATTTTGCCTATGAAACCATTATTTATACTTTGTTTTTTTTAAACAAGACTGTCTTTTAAAATGTATACTACCTACTTTTCAAAATAAACGCCGTTTACAGCCGTCGCGAGTGTTGTGACTATTAGGTACTTGAAAGGACCGTCTATTTGTAACGACCGTTATCCAAAGCGTTATCGCCTTCCGGCTTGGTAATGGGGTTCTATTTGGCAGTTTCCGACTGAATTATCTTTTAATTAAATTAGGAGTAGATCAGTTTAAGTGCTATGAAGAGTTGGCCAATAATACAGGGTGGCAACACGTGAACACTGAATCGACTTAATAGATAACAAGTGACGAAATTTTGTCTAGCTGTTCTCCACTACGTCGATTCTCGTAAAATTTTGTGAGCAGGTTCGATGATTATATGGATTTTTTCCGTCGAAATTTTTCAGTTTTTTTTTCAAAATGGCGGAGTTGCATAAAAAATCATATATCAGCCATTACGAAAAATGAGACAATTAGTTACTAAACGACTGAACGGTGTATGGAATTCGGCAGAAAAAGAGAGTTCATGCAGGAGGGAAAGTGACGTAATTTAAATTTGATTTAACTGATTGTTAGTACCTAAGTGTAACATATTTATGTAACAACACTTACGACTGTCTAAATTTTGATAAATATTAGCTCTAAGAATAAATTGTTACAATAGTACTTCTACCTAAATTGAAAATCCCGTAACTTCCTCAATCTTTTTAAGTCCCGGTAACCTTAAACCTTTCAGTCCGTTCGTGTATCTTGTCGAAAAACATGAAAAGGCTCCGTTACCTTCTTTTATTGGGATAATAAAATCACGGCTAATGTGTAGACGTTCGGTTCGTAAAGGTTCACCACATAAAGGCGGACACAACCGTGTCATTTGGCACACGGATAAAAATACCTGTATATCTAGAGTATACAGGTTTTTGATCAAACGCCTTTTGAAGAGCTGCTTCTTAACTCAAACTCGGCTACATAGTAATCTCGCCAATCGTAAATCGATCTCGTTATCCAAGACTCAGGTAAACTGCTTACAAAGAATAAGGAATCAGATTTTATCAGTTTACCTGCAAAAGTTTGAGTTAATATTTTTTACTGACACGGGCAATGCCGATTTTGTAATGGGGCTTTTCCAAGGATTACAAAGCTATTTGAAAGTGCAAAAGGGATCTTTTACCCAACTGCGCGACGCATAAGTGAATAATATGCTTATTAACCTATGTATGTATACCTATATATCTTTGTTCCTTTGAAGCATTCTTCAGACCAATTGCTTGAAACGTTTTGATGATTCTTACGTCAATTGATTTGTCTTTATTTTGCAAGTATCACTAAAGATATGTCAGTAGAAAGTCAGACAAAATTCAATACGACGGCAACATTTTCCTAAAAGAGTATTGCTCCTGATCAGTCATTAAAAAACCGACTAACTTACTCGTAAAAAAGATAATATCTCATTCCATTTTATTGCGTCGCATAGATAAATGCAAAATAGAACAATTAAATACAGTTGGCAGGAATTGAAAGCATTTTTAATCAGCTACTTCCGGCAAGATCCGGTTGATTAGCCGCGAGTCCGGTGGAACTACGATGTGCACTCATCTAGATCGTAAATTGATAATCGATTCCGGACGGAGAAAAGTGCTTCCTCTCGTAAATGCATGGTGAAGGAAGAATGGAATTTATAGTTTCCCATTTGCCTATAATCATGGTTGCAAAATTTAACTAAGTAGCCTTGTGGCTTTTTGATATTAAAACATGGGTAAGCAGTTATAATATCTTTGTAAATTGTTATTGTCTCGACAACACAGACTTAGTGAGAAGACTCAAAAGAACTAAACCTTTTGAGCTAACGTAGTGATGTGACAGTGTAATATAGTGAGTGCTATTAACAAAGAACACAATTATAAAGTGTCTTCCGATAATAGAGACAGTAAGAAAAGTGTTATTGGACACATTCTTAATATACTACTCTACTTAGCAGTTTAGGTCAAAATCAAATTACCTATTAGTCTTAAGGCTAGATCGTAATTCTAATGGTGTTCCAAACGTAACTGGTACATCATTATGTATATCTATAAGTTGGTTTGGGTGGTACAGCACTTTGTTCGTCTATCCGTCCGTCTGTCAGAGGCATTTAGCGTCTAATCCATACAGGCAAACAATTTCAAATTCTTAGAGAATTTGTAAATCTTTGGCCCTAAGCCATTGATAAATAATTAAAATTGCATGAAATAACCTTATAGTAAAAACATATTTTTATATATTAGCTTTTAGAATAACCTTGAGTGCAGTAGCAATTTGAATGCATATACAACATTTCATAGGTGTAAACTTAAAACTAACTATCATATTGAAATGCGTACACAAAATTAGGTGTATGTGCTTTTGACCATCAAAGAGTTTCTTTATCCGGAGCTAGTCCTGGACGTCGATTCAGGTCATCGTTATGAAATTAATTAAAAATGCATTGTCATCGGAACATAATCAACAAGTAAAAATGTAATTCCACAGGATATGAGAATGTCTAATTTAGCTTGCCAGACTTGACCTTAACAAATTGACATATGAACAAACATTGTAAGTTAAAAAAGACGTTTGGCACTCGGGGACTGCCGCGGTAAAGCTATTGCATAGCATTTTTTATCAACTTATGCAATTATAAATATTTATTTATTTTATTTATGCAGTATTTTTTTCCTGCCACCTAGAGGCGAGTTGCTGAACTAAAGAGACAAGCGTGATATTTAAAAAAAGTAATTAAAAGTTGTGCTATTCATCGATAGATGGCAAAACTAAAAAGTATCACCGCTGTGCCGGTCGAAGTGGGGGGTGTTAGGTTATTTTCGTTACGGAATTTCTGGATTCGGTCTCCACGCTCAAGGCCCGCGATAGAAGCTATGCAATAGTTTAACATTTTTGCAGCCATTTAAAAGTGTCTTGCGACTTGCCCTATTTAACCACCAAATAAAATTATCAAGCAAACATACCTCGACACAAACATACCTACACATTAACACATACTATTTTAATTTTGTTTTTAACGTTCAGTCTCGGCGGCAAGGATCCATCCATTGCCTTTGTGCTCGTTAGCTGCAGAGCGCTTGCAGATATTAAATTTATCGGTTCTTCAGCTGCTTGTTCCCAAAGCTAACTGACGCCGCAAAGTCTTTATAAAGTTATCTTGTAGTGAAATCTGGCTTTGGTATTAAGAAAATCTTGATAAAATATAAATATTTAGATTCAGAATCACACTAATATTATAAATCCGTAATATTGTAAATGTGTAAGTTTTTTAAAATTTAAGGTAGGCAAAGTTTTGACCACCCTCTCACCTGATGGTAAGCGGCGATGTGGTTGACGATGGAGCAAGCTTGCCTAGAAGATACCTATTCACTCGCGACTTGAAGACTCACATATTGTACTTATCAGGAAACACCGACTCAGGCTAGGAGATCCATTCCTTTACGGTTTGCACAATGAATTAATTTAAGTATGTTTGTTTTCTCTACATGCTGTAACGGCTGAACGGATTGGAATGAAATTTGGAATGTACATGTAGCTTATACCTAGGATTAACACATAAGTTACTGTTGAACTTAATAAACGCGGGAGAAGCCGTGGGGTATGGCTAGTTCAATATAAAATTCGTTTTCGAACGATATCATGTTCAAGTATGAATATAATAATATTAAAAAACCTATTTATAAATATAAATAACCTACTATGCAATCATAACACTGCTTAGAGCGAGAAATAAAACAGCTAGCTTAATAGAAATAACATAAATATAAACTCTTTTACACTCTCAGCCTCACACTAAGTTCGTTGACTTGTGTCGTGGGTGCAGGAAACATTCGTGATGTGAATATTTCCGGCACAATGTTTGTGACTGGCTGATGTTATATGACAGTTTTATTTTGCTTTCACACACAACCACACACTCAGTTCAAAGACTCGTGTCGTGGGTGCCGTAAACATTCACATCACAACACACAATCACAATCAGAACCAGAAACACAAATTTTCCTTGTAGAGAAAACTTGTGTTCCCGCTGGGAATCGAACGCGATACCCCTGCTTAGAAGGCGAACGTTCACCCAAATCACCACAGGGCAGTTCGATATTCTGGTGTTATGATGGTAGGTCTGTCTTCTAGTCTGTATGTTTATTATTATTATTTATATTGGTTTGTTATTCTTTTCTAGTTTATTTCTAGGCCTATGTTTTTGGCAGCATCAAATCCGTCGGAAGCTCGTTCGTTGCGTTTCGTGATCCAAGTGACGTACAGTTTGTTCGCGTTTCGTGCGTTTTCTAAAAGAAACAAAAGATAGGTGATGTTTTTAGTTAAAGCGTACAAAGTTTTTGGCTTTCCGGTCATTGCTTTTCCGTATAAAATCCACGGCTTATTGTTACTGCCGTCATAAGGAAAAAAGACGTAACTGCATTTTTGTTAAATTTCGTAACATACAGGAAAAATAAAGGCATCTACTATTATTTTTCATTTTAAAATATTCAACGTAACCTACTACATTTTACTTTTTATTTAGACGCATCTGCTACAATTCATAACATATACTAAATAGTAAAGACTTTTCTGATGTATATAACTCATAATTGAAAAAACTATCAGTTACGTCTTTTTTTCTTAAGACGGCAGTGCAAATAATCCTAGTTATATAAGTGTATAAGCCTCGCATTGCTAGGAGCGCTCACAGTTCAGTCCGATGTATTCGCTCAACGAACTGGATGGTCATTGTGATTAAATGAAGAAATACGTTTGAAAGCTCTCTTCTAAGACATCATATAGACTAGTATTTTAAAATGTGTTCCTTTTTTATTCTGAAAATACCATTCTGACTCTAGAGGATGTCACGACCGTTTTGCGAGAACTATTGTATTACAATGTATGACATCCTTTGTTCTCCAGTTGGCATCATTCAAGACAAAGCTGCCTTTAGGTAATTTATTAAAATGTGTTGTATGATCTGGGTCTTATCTATATATATAAAAGAAAGTCGTGTTAGTTACTCCACTTATAACTCAAGAACGGCTGAACCGATTCAGCTGAAAATTGGCAGGGAGGTAGTTTAGAGCCAGGAGAAGGACATAGGATACTTTTTAAGAACGTACATTTCTTTAAATTTTTTTTTTACATTTCGACATGCTTTCCATTTTCTCATACGTCACTCGGATTTGGTAAAGTACTAGGCAAACATAAACATGAAGGTTGTAATAATATAGTCACGTGACATTGTAACGCATGCCGGGTATGGCTTCCTAAATATGCACATTCATTGACTGTTAGGCGGAACGAAGGTCGCCGGGACACCTAGTTTGTAATAAAGCTCATTACCATTATATTTTATCTATGGGAACGGTATTTGATGAACTTGGATTTAGGCCCGTGCCTCATCCATACAGCAAAGGAGTGGAACTCGTCACTCGTCTTTGTTTCCGAACGGTAGGTAGGTATGATCTGACCTTGTAGTAATTTTCAAATACTGTACCTATATAGGTACCTATTATTTATTCAGAATTGTTTTTAAATATGTTATGTTATTGTAACATGTATTTATTTATTTATTTGTTATATGTATTTATAAATATATATTATTATAAATATATATAGTTAATCACAACACCAATCTACGTTCTTATATATATTTTTTCTTTTTCCATCCAAAGGTTGACTGGAAGAGATCGCTTTTACCGATAAGTTCGCCCATTGTAGTTAGATATAAATAATATGATTGTTTTTTATGTTATTTTATTTGGTGGTAACCCATGGTTGCAATAAAGTGTTTGGTATTATATTGTATTGTACCTTCTAGGTAAGCATGTTGCATTTACGGACCCATGGTTACTGTCCATCAGGTGAGATAGTGGTGAAATGCTTGCTTATCTAGCATTTAAAAAAAACGGTCCTAGTTCATAGCACAAGTTGATGTTCCGTTGTTTAGATTGCATTAACCGTTGCATGTTTCATTTTGACAGCTATTAATCTTAATTAGCTTTCATATCCCGGATAAACGATCGTATGTTTTAATCGGAGTTTGATGACTTGTACGAAATCTGAGAAACTATAAAACTCGGTCTTTTGAGGTAGGCAATCTTTAACCTATAAAAGTAGGTGACCACAAATCTAAAGTGCAGTTTTGCTGCTCAGTATTGACTGGCATGACATAGAAAAAAAAAACTTCCAAAATGGTGCTACGACATGAATGTTTAGAAATGAGTATGTCGAAATCGTTCTCAGTTGGAATTTTGTGATACTGACATGTTTTATGTTTTATTTCCTGAAGGGTTTGGTAGGTTGGTGAAATAATATAAGTAAATGATGATATTACTATTTTTTTTTCTTCGACGCTAAAAGAGGGACTTGATCGAGAGTGATCTTATTAGGTACTAGCCGTGCCTCTCATTTTCGCCTGGTATTATCAAGTTAACAAGTAGCATATGAGTTAATCCTTGGTATAAGCTATGTATATTCCAAATTTCATCCAAATCCGTTCAGCCGTTAAAGCGTGAAGAGGGAACAAACATACTTACACACAACTTACAAACTTTCGGATTTATAATATTAGTAGGATGTTTGATGAAAATCGGTGCAGTCGTTTTCCAACGCCGCGTCCGCACGTACACTCACTGAAGAAGAGTCTCCGACTGTCTCGAAACTATATGTCTTATATTGAGCCAAATACTCGTAAGTGTAATATTTTTAAGGTATAATATATTTAAGGTTTTGTACTGCAGATATAGCCTGGCATGTCGCTATCAAGCAAACGTCTTATTTGTCTCATATGTTACTTAAAGCAAAACAAAAAAATAGTATAAGTTCGGTAGATTGAAACGTAAAATATTATTCAACGAATTTAAACCTTATAACTTCAAAGTTGTTTGATTCTGTACAATATCCGTAGGTATTTACGCTGAAAAGAGCTACGAGAGCTCCTTTTGAGACTCAACACTTTGAGACAAAAGCTCGAGATTGAAAGTCCTTACTGTGGCGCTGTCTCGTCTCATCTATACTTAACTTAATAATGTTGTAATAAGGTCAAGTATTGTTAGTTTGTGTATAGGAGATAATTTAAATGTATTAAAAGTAATAGGTACAATTTGGAAACACACATAAAACACATGCCCTCACAAAAAATTGCAAATGGTCTCAAATTCAACGATGGGAAAGCTTTTAAGACGTATTCATGGAATAGGCCCGTTTCGGTAACGTTGTCTAAAACGTCAGTTAAAAATAATAATTAAAATGTGTCAATTCGGACAAGTGTTTGATATATTGTGTCCGAGTCGTCAGCCATAGAAAAGGTACGAGAGTTACGAAAATTTTGCTGTGGATGTTTAAAAAAAGCTGTTCCAATTAACATAAAATAAGACAAGGTACTTTCATTTTCTACCGACTTCAAAAAAGGAGGTTCTCAATTCGACTGAATGTTTTTTTTAAGCTATTGCATAGCTTCTATCGCGGGCCTTGAGCGTGGAGACCGAATCCAGAAATTCCGTAACGAAAATAACCTAACACCCCCCAATCCGACCGGCACAGCGGTGATACTTTTTAGTTTTGCCATCTATCGATGAATAGCAGAAATTTTAATGACTTTTTTGAAATATCACTCTTGTCTCTTTAGTTCAGCAACTCGCCTCTAGGTGGCAGGAAAAAAAATACTGCATAAATAAAATAAATAAATAATTATAATTGCATAAGTTGATAAAAAATGCTATGCAATAGCTTTACCGCGGCAGTCCCCGAGTGCCACACGTCTTTTTTTTGTATATGTTACGCGATATCACTGTTAAAACTCTGTGAAGGGTTAAGCTCGCCTTTGTACATCTTTTGTTATGGCCTTATTAAAGAATATACATATCACTGCCAATTATGAATCGATTTTGATGTTTTTTTTTGTTAAGTATACTTCAGAGGTGGTCCCATATAAATTTTATCGAAATCGGTCAAGCCAAAACAGAAATATAAACGATGAAGTCCGTTTTTTTAAGCTTTGCTTGCGTTTCAATTATTTTGCGCAATGGCGAGCGAACATTTTCATAGCACGCATTAATAATTTATTTATTATTGGTATGCAGAATTGTACCATAATTTAAGCGCAATAAATAGGTACTATTCTGCCCTGCTCGTCTCCGCGTTCCTAATGAGCTAGCCAAGTAGTAAATCCTAACTCATTAATTGATGGCCATGCATCATCTGCTCCAGACTCCAGTTGGCATAAATTGCCCCGATATCGGGAATATTAGTATCTCGTTTGCGGACAATAATTTCCGGTTGGTTTAGTAATTTATGCTCGCTTCGGGTCTCATTATCGAATTGCGAAGATTTGTAGCTTTGGACCGAATATCAGATAGACAAACGCTTGATACGAATCTTCAAACTTCTAACCAATCACACTTATATTAAAAATTCAAAAGTTTGCGTGTAAATGTGTGTGTAAGTATGTTTGTTTCGTCTTAACGGATTTGGATGAAATTTAGAATGTAATTTAAACACAAAAAGCACGCTTTTCTACTTCTGAACTTGATTAATGCGGACGAAGCTGAGGCAGGGCTAGTAAGGTCGTAAAGATAAATCTGTGTTCAAAGACATGGGCTCATGGGGACCGAGAGCTCAGAACTTTCAAAAATAATCAGACCACCTGTTTGCAGCGAGACGCGACGCGTTATTAAAATACTAGTAGTTATTTGCTTTTATGTATTTGCATTGCAATTCAGAGAGGCAATACCATTAGCGTAATGGGCATGTTGCCCAATAGTAGTGGGCTTTGGATTAACCTACATTGATAAATTTAGAAAGGAAAAATCACTGATTGTAATTTATGTAGTTATGCCTAGCATGGCTAATGCTATATAAATAACACCGGCCAAGTGCGAATCGGACTCGCGCACGAAGGTTTCCGTACCATTATCTATAAAAAATCAAGATTGTTGTATGGGAGCCCGCCATAAATATTTATTTTATTTTATTTTTAGTATTTGTTGTTATAGCGGCAATAGAAATACATCATCTGTGAAAATTTCAACTGTCTAGCTATCACCGTTCTTGAGATACAGCCTGGTGACGGACGGTCGGACGGACGGTTAGCGAAGTCTCAGTAATAGGGTCCCGTTTTTACCCTTTGGGTACGGAACCCTAAATAAAATCAATCAATAACCTTTTGCCCGGAATTGTAATTGTAATCTTGTGTTTGTGGCATAGTGGCTTTTCTCTCTAATTTTTCCATATTTGTCTTTCAGTCTTACAACATATTTCCCCCGGCTTTTAATCTAATACAAAGTTTTGCCTTAAACCTCAACTTTCTATCACTTAAGTCGTTACTTAATAGCTATCAAATAGCCTCGCCTAATCGTCTCCCAGTGCCAGAGACTTATAATTACTTCCAAATGAGTTTAATGACAGTTTTTCTCAGAAATTCTACCTTGAGACTGCCACGGGAAGGTTAAATGGAAATTCTTTGAAGATGCTTTTTGTGTTTAAATTATATTTGTGTATCAAAAAGATGAATTCGGAAGTAGGTGTTAAAACCTAAATATAGCTTATACCTTTACTTATTTTTATTTAGTTACGTTTCATTAATTAAGTGGCAATATTTTATGTAAGAACCTAGATAGGTTCTTACATAAAATATTGCAAGTATTTTAAGTAGTATTGTAAGTAGATACTTATTACCAGAGTACCTTTGATTTGTATTACGTATATAATATAAAAATAATTTTAAAAATTGAATATACAAAATTGATCTTAATTTGACACATTATAGATTTATTTAAACGCATAGGTACCTATATTCTTATTGATGTTTGTATATTATTATTTTGTATAATATTATATACGCCAACAAACCTTAATGAATAAATACCTACGTGACAAGCTTTAAAAATTTTAAAATCCAACTGCAAGAAATATGAACCTACTTTCAATGTAATTGTATGTAATCCCCTTTTTAATAATCTGGGAGTCTTCAAGTCTCGAGTGAATAGGTATCTTCTAGGCAAGCATGTCACACCTTCAGCCGCATCATAACTTTCCATTAGGTGATATAGTGGTCAAATGCTTGCCTATTCAAAATAAGAAAAAAGCCTAATTTTGATACCCTACTCGAAAGGCTTGGTTATTTTTTTCTAATTAACGTATATAATTACTATTTCACGCCAAAAATCTGCCATTTTCAAACACCTATCTAAGGACGCTTAGGTTTATTAATCGCCTAGAGTTTGACTGTGAAGTAGAAAGATGAAGGTTTAGATGGAAGATATCGAATGGATAAAAATCTAAAAATCGAGAGACAGAGCTACCTGTCGCCCTCGGGACATGTCGGCACGCACGGCTGATCCTGAATTCCACTTTAGATTTATGAATCATTCCGGAATATTCCGAATGAACGTCACATTTAAATATTTTTATGCATCAGGTGAGAACGGAGAATTTGCATTGCGCTTCCGAATCGGATAACTCGACATGGTTCATGGTTCAGCTGACGGCTGTAGAGCTTGACATTCCAATCCCGCTTCTCGATTTAAGAGGGATTACTAGGTATTAACGTATCGATGCATCGATAGCTTTGGTAATTCCTATAGTTTTCCATCACGATGAATGAAGTTTTGAAATTGTTTTGAAGTGCCCATTGGCCTTCTAAGCAAAACGGGATCGATTCCCGACTGGAACATAAGTTTTTTGTATCGTTGTAGTGCTACACTCACTAAAATATTGAGTAAGCGGTTTTCTTATATTCATTCTGTTATGTTTTCTGTGCCAAATAAACGTATTTCAGTCATTCATTTATTCAATTCAATTCATTAAAAAATAAATGTATTTTCTTATTGTGTACCTGCAACAGCCTAGTAAATTCCAAGCCTGTCTCATTCATAGCCAGTAATTGCTGCCCCTTAATTATGTCTGCATTCCAAGCGTTAATTTCATCTTGTTTGAGTTTTTTCGACTCCTAATTTTCGGTTGAAGCGAACCGAAAACGAATTGCAGCTGAAGTAAATTTTCGACGTGCTGGCTAACAATATGTGAGAGTGTGTAACATAGAGTACTGGTATTCAAAAATATTAATTTTCCTTTTCGTTATAGGTTAATACTGTTATGTTAGTTTTCATATTTTGAAGATATAAAAAATATATATATTCTTGTTTGTTATTATTACTTTAATACTTTTAGTCGTGCCTCGCGGCTTCGCCTGCGTTAATTAAGTTGAAATCAGGAACCTGAAATATCTATATTCAAAATTTCACCAAAATCATTGTATTCATAAATCATTTATAATATTATTAGGAAAGTAGGGTATTATAAATCTGAAAGTTTGACAATATAATTAATATTTTTTATCTATATTTTAAATTTAATATACATTTTCTTAACATATACTTATACTTTGTTGCAGGGCCGTACTTAGTTCCTTTTTTGTTGCAATAATCGACTATCCATAATATATTTAATAAACGAGCAATTCTTGTATATATTAATGTATATATATAATCTGAATCTCGGAAACGGGGGGATTCAAGCTAGGTTTCATTTTGAGAAAAGATAATTTACAAAAAAAAACGGAGTAATGCTACTAGTCGTAGTAGCTACGGAGTAAAGCGTCATCCGGGTACTAGGGTTATTATAGGGTGTACGTAACCGCTACAATAATTAGAACTTATTTCTGTGCCGTCGTGGGAAAAAATAAATAATTTACAAATAAATCTCACCTGATATTAACGCTATTTATCTTTATCCACCCGTTTGAACAGGGTTGAAGAAATTCTGTTAGCTAAGATTTGTCTCTATTTGGATTGCACTTGAGTCAGGGTTTTCGACTCAAAAAAACTCGACCCCTCAAAAAGCTCTCGCAGATAGGTCCTTATGACGAAAAGCGTTTTGTACCCGGGCCTTGCTTATAGCTTTTGACACGTTGGCTCAGATAAATAATAGAGTAGGTATAACTTCAAGATTATTGTTTAAATAAGCATGCTTCACGTGCAAGTATTTTCAACCGACTTCAAAAAAGGAGGTTCTCAATTCGACTGGATGTTGGCGGAGATATCGCGTAACATACAAAAAAAAACTTACAGTCGTATTAAAAACCTCCTTTTTTGAAGTCAGTTGTAAAATGGTAATAAATGAAAATTATAAGATACAGCTGTTTGAGAGGCACGTAAGCTAAATCTTATACGTATTATAATATGTATTTGAAAATTTTTTCTAATTTTTATTTGGCAAAATAAAGGCAAGGGAAAAAGAGGTCTCAGTTCGAAGCTACCATCGTCATAATGTAAATGACACATTAATGAGCAAAATGAAAGCTACAACATAAATACAAACTGCAAACTTGAAAATTGAAGTTTCAAGTTAAATACCTTAACTGGAAAGTTCAAAAGTTAACGACGGAGCCTGGAGGCAACAAACTTCCCACCAGGCATCAGCACAAATAGTTATCTACTAAGTAATTTTAATTATTTTTCATTTGAACTGCTTGCTGGTGCAGTCAGATGAGCATTCGGCATCTAAGCAGTGGGTATTGGGTTCGATTACCGGTGGGAATACAAGATTTCTTCCCAAGAAAAATTTGGGTTCTTGGTTGTGATTGTGGGTGTGATGTGATTGTTTCCAGCACCCACGATAAAAATCTTCGAACTTAGTGTGTGGCTGTGAGTCTGCGTTTCTTAATGTATCTGAGTGATGTATGCAGAAATATATATTATACTAGCCGTGCCCCGCGGCTTCGCCCGCGTTTGTCTAGTTAAAAAGCCAAGTGTTAATTTTAGGTATAAGTTATGTATATTCCAAATTTCATCCAAATCCGTTTAGCCGCGACAACGTGAAGACAAACATACCTACTAACACACTTACACATTTACACACAACCATTTGAATTTATAGTATAGTGAGATTTACTTCAATAAATCATTGCCAAATTGAAACTGAAATAGTGAAAATGTTGCAACTCGAACTCTGTTTTCACAATTTATAGTTTGTAAGTAATGTGCTGTGAAAAATAAAAAATAGTTCAAGTTAGTTCAAGTACTCAGTAACTGGGTCACATAGATTCCTAAGTTTGCAAGTGTCGTAAGTTTGCAGAGACGCGTAATAAATCAAAAAGTCATTTATGTTGTCGAACTTTTCTCAAAATACATACATTTATTCCTTAATAAATTGCTGCGCCCTGCGGTGTTACTTGTTTGCTTGGAGCCGTAGTGTGTTAACAGCGTGAAATAGTAAATAATTAAATGCAAGCAAAGCTTAAAAAACCGACTTCACCGCTTTATCATCGGAACCTTGATCCACCAGCTTTCAAATAAAAAAAGAATCATCAAAATCGGCTCACAACGAAAGAAGTTGTGAGGTAACTTTTGAAGTCGGGTAAACCAGAACATCGTCAAAGTACGCATTATTCGTCTCAAAATAGACATTATTGACGATATTTCAAGAACTACTGATCAGATCTTGATCAAATTTAAATGGGACCAATTAGAAAGCAACACCTTTCAAACTAAAAAAAAAAATCGGCTCACGTGGAGAGAAGTTATGAGGCAACACATATAAAAAAAAAAAATACAGTCGACTTGAGTACCTCCTCCTTTTTTGGGAAGTCGGTAAAAACAAACAAACTCACACTCACACACGTGTACTCCCTCATCAACATTTGCATTTAAAGTATTTGTGTGATGTGATTTAATATCTGGCGAACAACCTATTCGATAATCATGGAGTTTGGTCGTAATGCTAAAAAGCCGAATAGCCTATGTATTAATTCAGTTTATAAGTGTATAGCATACTATATTCAGTTTACTATCAACATTTCTTTATTATTTACTTCCAGAGAGCCTACGTATTCCAGGTCTAGTGTGTTTACCAACTTCGATCACATCGTCACTTACCATCAGGTGAGATAGTGGTCAAACACTAGCCTGTCACAAATAAAAAAAAATAAAATAAAAAAAAAACTTCTTTTAATATAATGTATTTTTTATGTAACAAACATCGGATTGAGAGGGACTGTATCCCACGACACAGGAGTTTTCCTAGCGTGGGATCCTGGGCTTCTCTTCACAAAAATAACATTTTAAAGAGAATTAGATATAATTTTCACGAAATAAATTAATAGAATAGAATATAATTATTCTAATCTTATCGGCGTTTTGGCGTGAAGAAGTAACAAACATACAAACTCACACACACTCTTACGTACTTTCGCATTTATTTTCTGCCTATAATACACAAAAACAAACTATAGTTCACGAATGCAATGTATGAATAAAGCGTCTAGATAGACTACTAGCAGCTATACATAGTATAGCTATACATAGTATAGCTACTCCATTGCTGTATAGGTTTTCTCCATTTTCTCTCGAATTCTTGGCAAACTAGAACTATAGAGGTGACGATGCTCCCGTGGCGCGGATTTGTGAGACAGTGACTGGATTAGCTGCCGAAGAACCTTGGGTATACCTATTTATGTATTTCACTCGAGAGTCTACCAAAGGGGATTTCCTTGTGGACAGCTTGTCAGTTTCTTAGTTGAGATTAAGGCCTTGTAGGAAGAACTTTTGTACAAGGCTTTGAATGGTGCTAATAACAGTAAGTAGTTTATACTATTTACGATACTATACTACTTATATACTAGTATATGCTTAGGTTATCCTAAGCATATACTTCATAATAAAATAAACTCAACCAAAGAATTAAATATGACAATGTGTGTGCTTACGTGACTCCTGAAAATTATTATAAAAATAAACTGTTATGAAAAATATACTAAAACTAATATAATTTCGGAAGGTAGGTAGTTCTTTAGGACTATTCTAGTGCCCGTTAGAACCACTGATAAGTCATAGGAAATCAAAATACGCAATTTCGTTTACTTAAATATTTTTACATAGTGATTAATTTAAAAGAAAAAAAAATATTGCTTGAGGCTGGGATTGAACCCGCGGCCATAAGGTGTGATCCCCGCTGAGCTACTGAAGGGACAAAATGATCTGCCTGGCATGGCTAATGCTATATAAACAAAATCATATTTTGCCAGTTGCTTTGATTTAAAAACTATACTACTTCTTGATAACATTTCTACGGGACCAATTTTAATGTATTTAATTACCTACATTATTATATAAGTAGACTAGCTGCGCCCCGCGGTTTCACCCGCGTTGATAATGATGAAAAGTGATGATGATGATGATGATGAAAAATAGATGTTGGCCGATTCTCATAGATACCGGATAAGCACAAAAAATTTCATCAAAATCGGTCAAGCCGTTTCGGAGGAGTATGGCAACGAAAACTGTGACACGAGAATTTTATATATAAGATATGTACATACTATATCCTTTAAAATAGCAAGGATTTTCCCAAATCAGTTTTATAAATGACGGAGTTCTGAGATAACAAACATAAAAAACACGACCGAATTGAGAGTATCCTCCTTTTTTTGAAGTCGGTAATTTTTTAAAAATATTTATAGATACTAATTTGTTTAATCACACATGTATATAACAACAGAATTGAATGATTAATGAGAAATTATTGCGTAACCAACAGTATATATTTTAGTCTCTCTATGCTGCTATATCAATGTAATGGAACAATTTGTTGCAGCTCCCGTTGTCTCAACAGTTGCTTTGTTGCTTTTAATTTGTATTTGTTGTAGGTACCTAGTTCAGTACAAACGTCAGATGTGGGATTGTTTACTTCACATTCGAGAGTTGCAACAAAATATTCCATTAGCGTCGGTGCAGTACAGTCGTTTTAACTGAAAACTGCTTTAGGCAGAGAGAGGGCAACCAAAATTTCTTACCATTTTATTCAAAGGGAAATTGATGTGTCAGTTTCTGGGTGTGATTTTGTTTTTGGCGAATGTTTCCGGCAGCCGCAATACAAGTCCTAGAACTTAATGTGGGACTGTGAGTGTAAAAGCATTTATTTAAAAATATTTATTTAAAAAATTGAAATTTCACTTATTACACGCTTTTTTAGCGCAGTTTGTCAAATAACACGTATTTTCTACGTCCTCTATAGTTAAAATGACGTTATATAGACGTATCCCAGCTCTCAACCTATTTCCACTGTTCCGTATAAAGTTTCCACCAAACAACAAACATCGTTCCCATGAATATTATACAGCTAGTTATGAGTGTTTATTTACCGTTTTATTATCAAGTCTTAGGTTTACTATAGAACAACAACAAAAATGGTAATATGAATCACAAAAGAAAAAAGGTAAAACCATCGAGATATTTATTTTTAGATGTATACACATATTTTACTATTTTACTTTTCTTTTATACTTATCTTATAAATCAGCTATAAATATTTAAAAAAAAAAACTACTTAGAACCCGCAAACTACTTTTTCCGGCTCGACAACCATCTCAGCTCGAGCAAGGGTTATGCTGAAAACCAGCCATGCGTAAAATGTCTATACATTTAGTTATTTTACACAAAAAAGCGCTGAGCATATCCCTATTGCCAACCACTATTTTAGTTAAGAAACACAAGATGGGCAATTTAACATGAAATAAAGAAATTTGATTTGATTTGATTTGACTATTGTTTTTGTATATAGCTATTTTTTATTTGTAACTGTATCGTATTTATCTGTATAAGTTAATTGTTATTTTACTCGTTATATTGTGTTGTAGAATATAAGAAATAAAAATCTAGCAATAAATACTTTTAATTTTTCTTTTGTTTTTACTAGATAGATGTACGGAGAGTAAAATAATATAAACATCAGAAGAACAATAGCAAAAAAAAAGTCTGAGAAACGACCAATCGTTACCATTAGGGTCTTATAAAGCGTATATAAGCGAGCAAAGCGCCAGAAGAAACCATCTGTTTATGGAAATTTGATATAATCGACCGAGGGAAGCGTGATCTCTAAGTTGACTTGGGTGGTTCATCACTTTTTCCGTCCATCAGTCTGTCCGTCCGTCCGTCCGTCTGTCAGAAGCATTTAGTATCTAAACCATACATGCAAATAACTTCAAATTCTCAGAGAACATGTAATCTTTGGCCCAAAATCAACTCTGTACTTAAACAAAAAATACAAAATCTAAAAGGTTGTTCATTTACTTTACGACCCATTCTCAATATACAAAAATAAACATTAACACATGTTGAGTTTATACTAATTTATGTTATTTTATGTACAGTATACATTTAATTAATATAATTCTATTTTAATAAGTTTGACACTTTTATTGCTTTAAATAATTATTTAGTATTATAATTTAATTTATTTGTTATTCTATTGTAATTTGAATGTTTTATTTGTTATTTGAATGTTCTATTGTAATTTTGTAGTTTTTATGGGTTAATTTACCTGAAATAAATGGATTTTATTTTTATTTATTTATTATTATTAAAAGCGGTCGAGCCGTTTCGGAGGAGTTCGATCACAAACACCGTGACAAGACATTTTTACATATTGTATACTATATATGTTAGATTTTCGCCTCCCAGACTATGCCACAAAGCCTATCGCCATAGATTATTAAACAGTTACTGCTGCGTCGTCCGCGTGACCATATCGCCCGCGGCGGATCATTGAATTGTTCAGCGATTTCGCGAGTGCACCAACATTTTCCGCGTGCGTAACTAACTGGGAGTTTTAAAACTATTTCTTTTGTAGAATTACCAACTTTCCAGCGCAGTAAATGATGTGCAAAGTGCAGTTGGAAACTTTCCGAATTGTAATTTGTAATGTCCGGAAAAAATGCGGACTTTGTAGAATGCAGATGGAAATAATGTAAATGTGGAAGTGTTTTTTACCAAGTTTGAGATTTACATATACTTCTGAAACGGATTGAATTAGGTAAATCAGCAGTTATCCTTGGGAGCCTGCGTATTCCAGGTCTAGTGTGTTTACCAGCTTCGATCACATCGTCACTTACCATCAGGTGAGATAGTGGTCAAACACTAGCCTGTCACAAATAAAAAAAAAAAAATAATAATAGAGAAAATCAGATGAAAGTATGTACTCACATTAAAGTATATTTTTTTAACTAAAAGGTTATTGTTTGATAACCATCTCACCCGATTAAAAGTGATGATGTGTTGATGATATAGTGAACACGCTAGGCCTTGAATAAATATGTATCTTCCAAGTTATAACCAATGATCATATCATAGATAGATAAACTCTTTATAGAACATCATATTTGTGATAAAAGAAAATAATGACTTCCAAAATAAGTGTAACAATAGGCGGTCTTATCGCTAAAAGCGATCTCTTCCAGAGACGCCCTTTGGATGGAAAGGAATTACGCAACAAAGTAGGACTTCAGTGTTTCAACATAACAAAATTTAGAAAGGTGCAAGATTTGAAAAAATATTAATTATATTATACCTACTTAACTATAAATAATGATAAATAACAATTAAAATACATTATTATGTATACCTATGTACAATTATGACCTAATACAAATACATATTACTACACATCATCATATGTTATTGGTTATGAATTACTTTTTTACCAGTTGGCGCGGTGGGCAAGTGTCTGCCCTCTGTGCCGTGGGTCCTGGGTTCGATTTCCGGCAGGAGCACATTTTTCCTTCCCAAGGGAGATTTGTGCTTCTGGTTCTGGGTGTAAGTTTGTGTGTGATATGTAAATGTTTCCGGCACCCCAGTCTTTGAACTTAGTGTGGGGCTGTGAGTGTGAATGCGTTTGTTTGTTTGTTTGTTCTATCCTACATTATAAGCTTCAACACGAGGTTTTATAGTTCTAAGATTTTTCAAAAACTATTAAAACTAAATTGAACGGCTAAGCACGGAAAGAAATATTGCGTTATAAATTACAATATAACTGAAATTTGTGCGTGATATTGTAGAATTGTCCTTAATATGAAAATATCAGCTTTGACAATTTGTCTTCCTCATAATTTTTTTTTTTTGCTGTAATTGTGAAATCAAAGTTTGACTTAATACTCACTCACATTATATTTTTAGTGCTTAAAAGACGATTAAAGCGTTTGTTTATTTTTTAAACAAGCTGTAGATATGTACAATTTCAGAAGCAGGAAGAATACCGCCTGGCGGGCGGAAGTGGTTGCGGGGCAGGCGGGGCGGGAAACATCCGCTTCCGGTGCGTACCTGTCGACTGAGAGGCAATCAGTTAGGTAGCCTAACGTTATCTCAACTAGAAATTCAATTAATTTTCGAGTTCCAGCAATATATTAAATGAAAAGATTATTTTTGCTATTTTGCGAGTAATACGTTCCTTTACGTTACGCTTTCTTATATACCTGACAAATAACTTCTGCATTTCCAACCTCAGGAATCCAACCAGGAATATACCTCCTCGAACCTATGTACCACCTGTAAATTCACTAGAAAACCTTTCTATCTGAATCCAGTCCAATCTCAGGCTGCTATTCGGCTATTCGCGGATATATATGTGTAACGCGATCATTTTTAAGATTTTCTCAGATTTGTATTTCTGTAACCGCCTTCTCCTATTTAAACTCGTTCGAATTACATCTCCAACGATAATACGAATCTAATTTTATTTAGGTAAACATTGGTAAATCTAATAATAAATAATTCAAATGGTTTCTCCAGAATATTTTAGTAGAAATGTGTAAACATTTAATACTTTTCGTTCCACCTGTTTCATAAACAAGACTGTTAAAACTTTGCGCCGTAAACATTAAAGACATTATCAGCAATTACATTTGAATTGCTAAACAAGAATACCTGCTTTTCTATTTTACTACCTTCGCTTCTTTCATAAAATTTAGAAAGGTTTTGTTTTATTGTCTTTCGTCTCTTTATTTATGGGACTTTTAAACTAGGACCTATGAATGACTTGACAATGCCTATAGGTATGAAAAATAATTTATAGGCACCAAATGAAAACACAGGATTTTTATTTGGTTTTTTTCTATAGTTTTTGCTCCTACCCCTTTGTGTAAATAATTAATTTTGTGCGTATGACTGTACTTTTAGCTCTAGAAATAAATTAAAAGTGACTTAGCCACTTTGTCACTTTACTATGTTACTTAATACAGGTTGACTCAATTAATTATTGACAAGTATGTTGTTTGGCCACATGTGATTTGCATTCCTTGTAGCTAAACTAGTGTGGCAGCCAAGTTACGCCACGAATAAAAGCTCGAAGCCTCGGATCCTCGGACTAACCTTTTGTTATATAATTATTTGTTTCTCAATAGGGTATGAAATTTCTTCATGTGTGTCTCTGGCAGCAATTTCTCTATAAATAAAGGCTGGGTAAAGTATTACATAACATATTAATTAGCTTGAAGCTTGTTGTTTCTAAGCTTTAGGTAAAGTTCGTTGCTCTCACATCCACGTCATAGATCGCCTCAGGACATGTTATGAGAACTTCAGGGCTGGCACTCTGCTTCTCTGCTGGTGAATACGCATGCCCAGTGTGGCATCGGTCCGCTTATATTAGGGAGGTAGAATACCGCTTACAAGAAACATGCCGAAAATAGGGCTGCCTTAAACCTACGCCGTTGGTCATATTATATCCACTAGCTGGTATCGCTCCGCCACACGTTCGCAGGAGTGTCGCTTGCTCGGTCGAAAACAAAAGCAGGAACTGGACAACAGACACTCACTTTTCCTGTCTCAACCGCAAAGTGGGGATGCAGACGCAAAAGCGACTCAATGTAATTGTGGCGCCCTTCTGCAAACTATGGATCACCTTTGTAAAGGGTGGACCAATCAATGATGTTCAAAGAAAAAAAAAACGAATGTATCACCCCCGGGAGTATCTGGAAATCTGCCGTGTATGCTCCTCGATTTTTCGTAGTTTTCTAGTTATGGTGATTTACATTTCCAACCAGAACGGTTAACACTTTTTTGGTGGGTTTTTGAAATATAGTCCTATATAGTATAAAATTCTGACAGAAAGTGAAGATTTGACGTTTGAGTGAGACAAAGTTGTCAACATCAAAAAAAAATAAAATAGATAGTCTATAATATATCTGAACAATTTGGAAACTACGCGGGCCCCTAACTTTTATAATAACACTAAAACAATACTACTTAAAAGGCTATTTGCTGAAATCGGTCTTCAATAGTATTGCTGTGAAGATCCCAGAGCAAATTATTATTGCCTATTTAGAACTAAATGAGCTAAGGGTTAGAATATGAATAAAAGTCTGAGAGCTTTGTGGTATTTAACGAATTATAACGAATTACACTGTATAAATAAGTAGGCAGCTTTAAAATGATAGCCGTATGATGTTTGGTCGACGTTCGCGACATCTCATCACAATAGCTTACCTGCCGGTAAACAGGTGCTAATGAATAATTCATACGATCAGGACGACACTCACCATACAGACAATGGTTGTATACCTATTGTACTTCCTGCTTTCCTGGTACAGTATTATGCTATTGCGGAACTGGGAAGAGACTGCAATGCATTGGCGTTATCCCTCTGAATAAGTACTATGCAGATAATTATTATGCGTAGTGCTGTGAGGTACTAGCAGGGAAACTATCTTTACTTACGAGTTTTATATCATACTAGTTGTACCCCGCGGCATCGCCCTCGTAAATAAAAAAAAATTACAATCCGTTCTAGGAACTTTAGTCAAAATCTGTAATAAAACGGGCATTAATTAAGAAAGCTTACTATAAAACGATCGACTATATTAATGACAAGGATGCATGGAGGCAAACTGCACAAGCTCTTTCTAGCGACTACCATAATAACAACTAGGTTAATAAAATTATGTATTAGAGATTAAGAATATTAAAAAAAAAAAATGAAAAAAAAATGCGCCGCCGAGTTTCTTGCCAGGTTCTTCTCGAGATGGCTGTAATTTTGTGAATCTGGCAATAGAATCATTAACTTTCATGAGTGCCTCTTTGGGGCCCATGTGAATAAACGATTTTGATTTTGAATGAGAAATCGTGTTTTTCATAATTTATTTTTTTGCAATTTTTATGATGTTTTAATAATTTGCCAAAAAAAACTTTTAACATTCCGCTATTATCCCAGAATATTTTTAAGATACTTTTACAAACATTTTTTATTCGGATTTAGATGCTTGCGAAACAAATGATTTGTGTTAGCTTTGGGCATTGCTATTAAATTCTTGCAATTGCGTGGTATTATTTATTATACGTGCCGTGCCATAAGGCTAAGCCCGCGTTTAATGAGTTAAAAAAATAAGTTTTAATCCGAACATTCCAAATTTCATCTAAATCCGTTCAGCCGTTACAGCGTGAAGATAAAATAAACATACTTACACGCTTATACATGTTTACACAACTTTCGGGTTTACAGTGTGTGAGGGTTGAAATGAACCCAAAAACTTACACAATTTTTTTATATACGCTACTTTGAAGTTATAAGTGAACGCTAATTATGGATTTTCTGTGAAAAAACTGAAAACATTTTCAAAATGAGTTGCTCTTTCAAAATGTTCAGCAAATTGTTTCCAACTCGACAAGGTGGGATTATTTTTATTTTGGCGGGGTCTTTGTCCGGGGCTCATCAAACCGGTCCGAGCTTAATAAGATTTTAATAATGGATGTGAGCCGAGGTGACAACATTTAGGTAGGATGCTTTTTATACACGGGCAAGGGTCCCCATTTACTTTATGATGTCTCTCGGAAAGGTACGCTTTTGAGAATTTATTTAGGCGTATTGAAATAAAAATAATACAGAAAAGGTATTTTGGTTAAAATATAAAAGATGAAAACATTTCTATGGAGGCTATCAAACTAGAATTCTCGGTATAAAATAAATATTATTACCTACTTGCGACCCGCCTCGGCTTCGCTAGGGTGCAATTTGGACAAAAAATGAAACAAATGGTTACTGCAAGTCAATCGTCACAGATAGAGATTCATCAAAGATTATTCTTTAGGATTTTAAAAGAACTACAATTCTCTAGTAGGTCCATCATCTTTATGTATCTTTTGAGGTTTAGCCTCCGTAAGCCAAGTAAAAGTATATTTCGGCGACTTGGTTACAAAACATTGCTTTTTCTACTTACATAAAAAATGTTTTTTATGTAAGTAGAAAAAGCAATGTTAATTAGGTTCTTTTATATATATAAACCTTCTGTGAATTTGATTTTATTTATTTAATTCTTATTGAACAAAAAGTACAAAAGGTGGACTTAATGCTAGGGGCATTCTCTACCAGTCAACCAGACATGGTAGACGAAAAGAGCGGTGTAGGCGTGCATCAAAAAGGCATAGAGCAATTGAACATTACATACCAAATAAAATCAAATTATCTAATGGTGAAAACCCCATCAAAATCCGTTGCGTGGTTTAGGAGGAGATAGCGGATAAATAGACAGAGAGACGCGGAAAGCGACTTTGTTATATTATACTATGTAGAGATAGAGAAGTAGAAGAGAAGCAATACTATCGACTAATTGCCGAATTAATAATTATCAATTTGCTTAGGATCATGTAAAGACTCATCGTAATTGTAATGTTGATCTATCAATGGCGACACCAAAATACAAAATATTGCTATTTAT
Organism: Lomographa bimaculata; assembly: GCA_948107665.1. Lineage (NCBI taxonomy): Eukaryota > Metazoa > Arthropoda > Insecta > Lepidoptera > Geometridae > Lomographa > Lomographa bimaculata. The sequence continues at coordinate 9,692,376 of OX403592.1, forward strand.
GATAATTTCCGTATGATAATATCCGTATATAAATTTCAGAGAAAAACAATATAGTCGTAATAACTTATCTTAATATTTGCAATCTTGTTCAGGAACTCTTTAATGTTGTGGCTTATATTGTCAACATTCCGATAGCAAAGTTTCCAAGCGAATTAGATAAGTTATAATTGATGGGATGATTTTCTGATAAATCGAGCGATATAAGCATCTTTCATGGAACATTTAGTAAAGAGTTAGCGGTGTCACTTAATTCGGGTTACTCGATAGTGGCCCGGTGCCAAACTTGGCCAGTCCTGGGTTGCAAATAATCCGCGCTATCGATTGTTCAAAAGAGATTATAACGTGAATTTTGAAAAAAAAATCATTTCACACCCACACTCCCACACTGAGTACGATGACTTGTACCGTGGGTGCCGAAAACATTTACATCACACACACAATCACAACCATAACCAGAAACACAAATGTTCGTTGCAGAGAAAACTGGAGTTTCAGTCGGGAATCGATACCCCTACTTAGTAGGCGAACGCCACCCAACTAAGCCAACGAGCAGTTCAAACACAAGTCACCGAACTTAGTGTAAGGCTGTGATTGTGAGTGTGAAAGCGTTTATCCAATGCTTTAATATTCTGTTACATTGAATTAACGGCACAAATTTATAGTTAACATTATTTAGGTTCTTTCGAAAGAAACAAAATACAAGTTGATTGGGTCTTGGAAATTAAAAAATTGAGCAAAAAATTCAAAAACTTTTACGGAAATACCAATTCTACCTTACTGAATCGAAGTTTTTATTATAAAGATATTTTTCAAGGAAAACCTTAAGAAAATTATATTAAAATTATCGTAGACGCTTTTAATTTTTGTGAAATGCAGAAACAATGTCGAATCGGAATTAAAAGAAACTTAATTAATATAATTTATCAGCTGGCGATACTTAATGTTTATCAAAAGAATTTCAGGATGATGTAACGAGAGAAACTTTGGTATGCTGATTCTCTTACTTTTCATATTTTAATACCTTTTTTAAAAGAAAAACATTTCAGTATAATATTTCTCGAACAAGCTATAAAACTTTCGTTAAATCCCTAGAGACTTGAGTTTTGTTGACTCCCTTGCATTATGCTGAAACTTTAAAGTCGTTAGCATCTTGTCTGGCTATGGCTTATGAAAGGGATGTGTGATGTTATGATTTGAAACTTAAAAGTATGCTGAGGGTAAATAAGACTTAGATCTTTCATTAAAAATCTAAATAAAATATTCATGAAAGATATAGGTATTCATGAGAGTTAATGACACTGATTCGCTGAACCTGCGCAAATCGATGTCGCATTTGTATCCGTTTTTTTCAAATAATACTTACTGTACCTGGATGACCGAGCTTCCTAGTCAAAATGACGTTTTCTAAAAATCAAACCTAGATCGGTTTATCGCCTCCGAAACCCCCTGCATACTACATTTTATGTAGATCGTTGGAGCCGTTTCCGAGATTTAGATTATATATATACAAGAATTGCTCGTTTAACGGTATTAGATAGATTACCGATATCAAAGGATCATAAACAATTGTATGTCAAGGTATTCTGCCTGGGTATATTTCCATAGCATACGGACGAAAATATCAATGTAGCTAATTAGTGGAGATTATTGATCTTTTGTTATTTATTCAAAATTCACAAAATTCCAAAACAGTTTTTTTGGAGCTAGTGACATAATATTATTTTTAAACCTATTTCCTTCTAACATTTTAAGTTCATAATATGTAGAACAGAGTAAACGTATTTTTTTTATTTATTTCTATCACGAAATTATATTTTAAATCCTGTTTTATTTATGTGTTTAGTTATTAAAATATCGCACTTAGCAATAGTGTAGTTGGAGTAGTTGAAAGATCTTGGTCGAAGCAAAGAGTTTCGCATAAAAAACTTTCGTATTCGTGTTCTAATAACACTTATTAGATCTTATGAAAGGATTAACACAAATGTGAACCCAAATATTTCATTACAGACCAAACACAAATGGATACCTAATTACCCATTTGCAATTACAAAATGAGCTCCAATTGACTATTGTGTGAACTAAATGTTCGCAGACGTGAAATTCTATAGCTGAAGGCTTTGCATGGTGAATCTTCTGCAGCGCGATTATTAACAGTTGCATCGTTTATTATCAATGTTTCCAATTACAGGGTTTAATCACAGTGTGAAATTACAGGGTTTAAAGAGACATCTGATTTATAAGGGTCATGAGCTTAGTGAGTTCTAAATATTTAATATTAAAACTCTGAGTGGGACTGAAATGTAATGAGCAAGCGTAAGTTTTTCTAAGGATTAAATACCTATTTCCCGTTAGTGCGAGCAACTTTTTTAACTACAGCAAATTTTTACTCACATAGAAGTGCATATTGCATAACTTATATTACGGTGGTTACGAAAGGTCACGCGTGGCAATCTTTGATTTTTTAAGGTTTTATTCAAATTTAGTGAAAGAGCGCCTCCAAAAAAAAGCTGAAGAAATCATTCGTCAAGCATACGTAGGTATATGATATAACTTTCACAAGGTTCTGATATTAAATGAAGTGACAAAGTGGTATCAAAAAGAAAAATATATCTAAGTAATTTGCATGTGTTTGTTATTTTTTTCTTTTACATTTATAAATGCCAATATGGACGTACGGTATTCAGCTGGGGGCTGTACCAAACATAGCAACATCCAGATGATACAAAGATTCCAAAACAAAGTACTGAGGAGCATTTTTAATGCACCATGGTACATTAAAAATTACGGTCTTCATCGGGACCTAAAAGTGGAACTCGTCGCTAGTGTTATAAAAAGACTCGCCGAAGCTCATGAACAAAGACTTCATCAGCATGTGAATGTTGAGGCAATCCAGCTCCTCGACAACACAGACTTAGTGAGAAGACTCAAAAGAACTAAACCTTTTGAGCTAGTGTAGTGATGCGACAGTGTAATATAGTGATTGCTATTAACAAAGAACACAAGAAAAAAGTGTCTGCCCGATAATAGAGACAGTAAGAAAAGTGTTATTGGACACATTCTTAATATATTACTCTACTTAGCAGTTTAGATCAAAATTAAATTACCTATTGATCTTAAGGCTAAATCGTTATTCCAATGGTGTACCAAAAGTAATTGGTACATCATAATAAGAAAAAAAAAATATAAATGTTATGAGTAAGTATTTTGAGAAGAACATATCATACAGATTCTGACAAATATTTGAAAAATCATAAAAAAAAAACAGAAGAAATTCCCAATAAAATGTTGTAACCGTGTTTTTGTTGATGTGATTGTTGAAATGTTGTGACTGTTTTACTCGGCAATCATAACAAGATTGCCGAGTAAAACAGTTACAAAAACACGGTTACAAAAAATTTTTTTGGGAATTTCCGGTAATTACCGGACTGTCATAAATATAGCTCTAAAAGTTTGCAATTTAGGATTTAAACAGTATTTGTGCAGTTTATGTATAGTATTAACCCCTCGTTGTGCTTTTAAAAATCGCTACGTGTAGAGGCTTCATAAGCTGTGTAGCACATTATGTCCATCGGGCTAATTGCAGAGCAGTCTTTAGGACACACGGCGCCCCAGGGTGTCGGGATAAGCAAAATCAGTTCGTGTGTGTACTAAATGACAAGAAATACAAATACCGGTAGAGATACTTTTATGTGTATTTGAAGTAGGTTGCGCGTCTGCTTTTTTACCAGGGGGGATGGGGTTCGATTCCCGGTGGGAACACAAGTTTTCTCCTTAAGGGAAATCAGTGTTTCTGGATGTGATTGTGTGTGTGATGTGAATGTTTTTGGCACCCAAGACAGAAGTATTCAAACTGAAGTTTGTTGTGTGCGTATTTGCATTGTAATTTCATGTTAAGTGTCTTCTCAGAATGTAATAACACTATATTCCCATTATTATATAAGTACGTCAGTTTCCAATCCATCTGGCGAAGTAAAAACACCCTCAAACAAATGTGACATCATTCATCACCTACCTATCCCGAAATCGCAAATTTCCACATGCAAACCAAAAGCGGCGAAACAATCACCGACCATGTGGTTGTTGCATAAATCAGTTTTTAATAACATTGATTTATTACTCGGGCCGGGTGTGGGCTCGTTCGGATATCTATGGGATACTGGGAATGAGTACCAGTCCGGTACCTGCGGAATCGCGATGATCGAACTCGAAGTTGAAGTTTTTATTTTGAGCTAAGTGTATATTTTATATGCTGTTCGACCTTTGGGGTTGCCTGATTTAAAGAAGTTGTGGTTAGCGTTAGCGTATCCTGATTATGCCGGTGAAAATAATCTATGTATAACAGGCGTCACCATTGTGATAAATTCGCGAGAGAAACAAACTCGAAAACTTTTGTACATATTTCTATTACTCGTTTATTATCTAGAATATCTGAAAATTCAATCGAGTACAAAATAAATTGTCCATAACATCACTCATCAATGTGTACACAATAATAAACACCGCACATACCAGTTTTGATAAGAAAAATAACATTGGTTATTGTTGAAAATATATTTGCAAGAGAGAGTAAATCTGTGTTGGAAATAACAATTTGGTATAATTTTGAACACTGTTTTTAGACCTATTTTGTGTTGGGGTCTATCTCAAACGGTTACACATTTAAAGCTGAAACGTATGTGTATTATAATATCCGTTAATTTATCCTGTACAACATGTAAAAGCAATTAGTATTAAGAAAAAAGTTATAAGCAATTAACCTCCAAAGTTATTTTAGTTATTACCTATTAGGTAAAATGTATGCGCAAGATATCAGTTCGAGGCGAATTACTAGTAGTAAATAAATCACGCAATTTTTCAAATCAGTCTAGGTGCTTGTTAACATTACTGCCACGTTCTCGTAGTCTATATAAATTGGTTGCAATCTGCCGTCTTACTCATAAACCGATACAGGTATGACAAGAACGTAAACTAATTTGTAGAAGCTCTTCCTATATAAAGTATATAAAGTATTTTTACTTGTTTAAGGTTAAAACTATCGTGAGTATTACACATAATGTTTCAATGTTATATACGGCTTAAAACACGTCAAAAATGACGACTTACTTTTTGTCGACTAGTTTCGGACAAATTAGTTATCCTTTCATCAGGATGAGTCAGACGCGCGATACGCTGAGGCTCGAGCCGCTCGCCTCCGGGTATCGCGCGTCTGACTCATTCTGATGACGGACAACTAATTTGTCCGAAACCAGTAGACAAAAAGTAAGTCGATTTTTTTAACGTGTCTTAAGCCGTTTATAACATTGAAATATCACAAACTTTTTGCTTGTTCGGGTAAAATGCGATATTATCTAAACCGGATACTGTTAAATCACCGGGTAGCTATAATGTGTCAGGGTTGTCCCGCGGGAGTTCGTCGGAAGGAAATTGTACACGACCGCATATGATGTCTCATAAGGAATTTAAACGGAAAATGAGATATCTCCGTGTTACGTCGCCTGCTAATGTTATTAATGTTCCTTTTTATGGCGAGGAAGATTTGTATTTTACCTATTTATTTCGGCATGCCCGAATAAGTAGAGCCTGCAGGCCCAAATTAAGACAAAAAGAGGTTGTGGAAATGAAATTATCTCGACGCTACAAAAACCGTCCCTTTTATTCCTTCACACCTTTACCTAAACATTATTGTTATTTTAGATACATGTGGGATCTGGAAATGCTTATAGGGGTTGTTAGGAAGATATTGCTCCGACTAATGTTACAAAAAAAAAACTATTTTTTGTTTTGTTATACTAAATTGAGGAGTAAAATAAAGAGTTAAAATATATATCTTTTACTATCTACATAGTATTTATTACAAATGAGAACATTTTGAAACGAGAAATGCAAATTCTTCGGCCACATCATCGCTTTCCATCAGGTGAGGTAGTGATCAAATGCTTGCTAATAGAGAATAAAAAAACTAATACATTCACACCCTCTCCTCAAGTGTTACGACTTATATAACAAAGGGTTTAAAATCGAGAAACCTTTTACATCCCTAGCTACCAAGAAACACTAAATTTTTTTCTTGGAGATGAAAATTCATTGTAAAGATTCGAGCCCGATTCCAGCGGTTTAGTAAGCTAAAAAAATAACAACTCCACTGGAGAACTGAAATACAACAAAGGCATAAAGTAGGAAGCTGCTCTCTTCGGCTTTAGCCCTGACGATTAAATTATTTTCAGTGGTCAGAAAAATGTGAAACCTAAATGGAAAAGCTTGCTCAGTTTGTAGGTTAACTGATCGACCTATAAATCGTATGTAACCGATCAGGACCTTCGCTTTTTCTTCGAGTCTAAACGTCGTTCAAAACGATTCATACAGTTTACGGGTTTGGCTCAGGAGTTTTACTACAAAGCCTTTGAGACATTTTCCCAGAGTCAATATAGTCAACAAACGGTATTGTACAAATTGGGCTTTGGTTATATTCTGTGCTTTTTTGCTGCGTTTATATACGCAATAGGTACAAATATGCTTTTTCGCTGCTTTTATATACGCAATAGGTACAAATATATGAAGAACATTGCTATGTTGATGAGGAATGTATATATTTTCTATTATTTTGGTACTGGATTATAAGAGCGAGTGAAGTGAAATCTCTTAGGTTGACTTGGGTGGTTCAGCACTTTGTCCGTCCATCTATCTCTCAGAGGCATTTAGCGTCTAAACTATACAAGCGAATTGTTTCGAAATCTCAGAGAATAAGTAAAACTATGACCCAAAGGAAAAATTGCAATTAAAACTAGTCGTTTGCGCCGAACTGAGATCTCGCGCCTACATTTTGCGTAAAACTTTTGAGGTTAATTATTCGCTTATGTAGTAAAAAGCCATAAGGTTGTCACTGAAAATTACTCGTATAAATCTATATATATAAAAGAAAGTCGTGTTAGTTACTCCACTTATAACTCAAGAACGGCTGAACCGATTTAGCTGAAAATTGGCAGGGAGGTAGTTTAGAGCCAGGAGAAGGACATAGGATACTTTTTAAGAACGTACATTTCTTAAAAAAAAATTTTTACATTTCGACATGCTTTCCATTTTCTCATACGTCACTCGGATTTGGTAAAGTACTAGGCAAACATAAACATGAAGGTTGTAATAATATAGTCACGTGACATTGTAACGCATGCCGGGTATGGCTTCCTAAATATGCACATTCATTGACTGTTAGGCGGAACGAAGGTCGCCGGGACAGCTAGTATTTATCTAAAAAAAAGAGAATAATATGACGAGTTCTAAAAACAGTAACTTTGAACGCATTCCCTCCATCTGGGCGCATTACCGCCTATTTACCTAACGACGAGCGAAATGACAGCGCCAAGCAGCCTCCTTTTTTATCTGACACTGATAACTCGCTCTTTTATTATGAGCTCGCTCAAAGGGTTGATGTTAATGGAGGTGCAGACATTATCTATTAGCGGACAAAGGGAACAATCCGCCCTAACTCTTTGTATTTACCTACAATAGCTTGAGATGGAATCGGGATTTTTAAAACGCCTTTGTAGATATAGTGCCAGTTTTTAACCGACTTCAGAAAAGGAGGTTCTCAATTCAACAGATGTTTTTTTTGTGTTTGTAACGCGATATCTCCGCCAATTATGAATCGATTTTGATGATTTTTTTGTTTGGAAGATTATAAGTGGTTCTTTAAATGTGGTCTTATGCAGCCAAAACCAAAATATAAGCGTTGAAGTCAGTCTTTTAGGCTTTGCTTGCGTTAAATTATGTAGTTACCTACAGATTACAGCATGACACTACAAACAAGTTACATCTCTTTGATTGTTGGCCGTTATACTGCCCGTTTTTTGTTTGGTAGATTATACTTTAGAGGTGGTCTTATACAGCCAAAACCTAAATAAAAGCGTTGAAGTCAGTCTTTTAAGCTTTGCTTGCGTTAAATTATGTAGTTACCTACAGATTACAGCATAACACTACAAACAAGTTACATCTCTTTGATTATTGGCCGTTATACTGCCCGTTGGCTTAGTCGGATGAGCGTACGCCTTCTAAGCATCGGGTTCGATTTCCGGCGAGAACACAAGTTTTCTCCCCAAGGAAAATTTGTGTTTCTGGTTCTGGTTGTGATTGTGTGTGTGATGTGAATGTTCCCGGCACCCACGGCAAAAGTCATCGATCTTACTGTGAGGCTCTGAGTGTGCTGTGATCGTGAAAGCATTTATGTTTATGTTTTTATTGGGTTTTCTCACGTTTTTTTAACCGACAAAAAAAAGGAGAAGGTTCTCAATTCGACAATATTTATTTTTTATTTGTGTTACTTCATAACTTCTTTCTTGGTAAACCGATTGTAGTGATTATTTTTATATTTGAAAGCTAGTGCTTCCCATGTGGTCCCAGTTAAATTTAATCAAGATCTGACCAGTGGTCGTTTTTTTTCTCAATAATGCGTATTTAATTAATTGAATCTGATCAAGGGTACCGAAGACAATCGAATTTTTTAAGCTTTGCTTGCATTTAAATTATTTTTATATTATTCTAGCCGTGTCCCGCGGCTTCGCCCGCTATTATTAAGTTAAAAAGTAGCCTACCTGTTAGTTCTAGGTTCAGCTATATACATTCCAAATTCCATCTAAATTAGTGCAGTCGTTAAAGCGTGAAGAGGGAACAAACATACTTTCACACTTACACACACACTTGCACACTTACACACTAACTTTCGGATTTAATATTACGAGTAGTAGGACTAGGTAAAAGAATTAGCTGTCTCTTGCCCAAATTAATCGGAATGAAGACCGCGTCCTGATTCAGGATCTAAACACAGACATAAACTTTTGGATTTATAATATTAAAGTTAGTATTTTAGTTAATTATTATATATACAGCTGTGCTAAGGAGGTACGTAGAGCTCGTCCAAGCTGAAATGACGCGCCCCACCTTCGCATTTACGAGAGCGAGCGTAGTCGGATTTATCATCCGACTAGTCGACCGTCTTGTACACGTGCAGATCCATTGTTCACTGAACAATCGACGCTCCCATACAGATGAAGTGTCGTCATTAATATTTGCACTCACACATCTAAATAAACTAATTAAGTAGTGGGGCGCGTCATTTCAGCTTGGACGAGCTCTACCTCAGTTATAAATAGGTATATGTATATTTGTTTAAAAATACAACAGGGTTGACACCATGTTGACACTAATAACTATCAAAGTAGCACTTTGGTCATTATTATATTATGTATTTTTGTTTTTTGTTTCAAAATATAATAGGGTTGACACCATGTTGAAACTACTAACTATCAAAGCAGCACTTTGGTCTTACCAGGCCACGGCTTGTTGGGGCTTGTTCCCATCATTTTAGTTTCAGCTATATCTTTCATTATCATCATCATAACTTTTTATCATCGTCAACGCGGGTGAAATCCCCCCATTTTACCCGCGTCACATGCAGCTAGTCACACTAATATTATAAATTTGAAAGTTGGTGGGTAAGTATGTTTGTTTTTTCTTCACGCTGTAACGGCTGATCGGATTTGCATGATATTTGGAATATAATGCATAATTTATACCTAGGTTTAACATATGGACTAATGTTTTAATTGATAAACGCAAGCGAAGCCGCGGGTAACGGCTAGAACAAATTAAATTCAATCCGTCATATTAGTATTTAATTTCTACTAAAGCACCACTCATCGCATTTCATTTCAAGACGGGAACAGAAAGCTATTTGCGTCGCATTTTACAATTCAAGAGACGTATAGATCCATTTGGAACCTGGGATTGAAATAAGAAACCTTTTTGTAGGAACAAATGAGATCTACGATTTTTACAACAGTTATAAATGGTAAAACTAACCTGATTTTGTTATATATATATATACATACACATATATCTATATATATAAAAGAAAGTCGTGTTAGTTACTCCACTTATAACTCAAGAACGGCTGAACCGATTTAGCTGAAAATTGGCAGGGAGGTAGTTTAGAGCCAGGAGAAGGACATAGGATACTTTTTAAGAACGTACATTTCTTAAAAAAAAATTTTTACATTTCGACATGCTTTCCATTTTCTCATACGTCACTCGGATTTGGTAAAGTACTAGGCAAACATAAACATGAAGGTTGTAATAATATAGTCAAGTGACATTGTAACGCATGCCGGGTATGGCTTCCTAAATATGCACATTCATTGACTGTTAGGCGGAACGAAGGTCGCCGGGACAGCTAGTATATATATATATACTAGTCGTTCGCGCCAAACTGAGATCTCGCGCCTACATTTTGCCCCATAGAGAAAAACTTTTGAGGTTAATTGCTTCGAACTGTTTTTCTAGATAATAATTGTTTGATTTCTGTATTTGTTGTTCAAGTACAGGATATATAACAGATATTATACGTTTAATTTCAGTGTTCAGCGTGAAGCCGTTTTTGAGATAGACCCCGGGACGAAATAGGTCTAAAACAGTGACTTTGGTGGCTGATATACGAGTACCTACTCTTTATTGAACACCTTATAACAAATAACACTAATAGGAATGATAGAAAATAATTATGTAAGTGTACATTAGGTGGTCTTATCGCTGAGATACAACCAACCTTTGGATGGAGAGGAATAACGCAACGTAATTAATAGGACGGTAATTAATTATTTAGTAATTAATTAATAGGATAATATACATATATATATATACATACAAATAATAAACTTATTATCTAATGCCCACAATATATATACTAGGTTATATGCTATGTTATTTCAGTGAATAAATATGTATTATTATAATAATTGTATTATGTCTATTTATTTAATCTAAGTAGGTACTTCTTCGTGTAACAAAATTATGCGTAAGTAAGTCGTAAGTAAGTAAGGCAGTAAGAGAGAGATGCCACAAAATTTTACAACTAAAACCATACCTGAAAAATATTTTCAAAAAATATATAGTTTTACTAGCGATCCGCCCCGGCTTCGCCCGGGTGTGATAAATGAAGAACCGCTCGACCGATTTTGTGTAAACTTCACATAAACTATCTACTAAATAGTTCGAACAAAGCCTAAACATTTGGTTTGGATAGGTGAATCCGTTCTTGAGTTATAAAATTACAACGAAAAGTGGCATCGATTTTTATATACATAGAGATTTGTCTGGTGTAATGTTGATCAAGTAGCTGTCATCGTATGTTATTTATATTTCCAGTTGACTATAGTTGGCAAGGCAGTAACGCAGTAGTAAGAACAGTGATTCATCAGAAATGCATCTATTCCACGTGACAAAGTTTCAGTAAGCATTCTTGTAGACTGCTATAAATACTAAAATTATTAAAAATGACAAAAGAGTAAATTTTTAAACTATCCAATTTTATATCAACGACGATGCGCATTGTCACACATGTCAGAAACATTGAAATCAAACACACACATAATCATACCCAATTGGAAAGAAATGGTGTTTCCACCGGGAATCGAACGTGATACCCGCTATGCGGCGTTTAGAAGGCAAACATGCACTCCAGCGAGCAGTTCCAAGTAACTGATGGTTGATGATCCTTCATAATATTTTTTTTTGGATCACTCATATAACATTGAGTAGCACCGATTTTACATCTCAATTAGCGCATGTTCAACAAAATTGTTCTATCTATCCAAGTTTAATACCTCTACTTCATTGGAGACAGTTATGGTCGATAAATAACAGCGCATGTGTTCTGAATGAAACGAAACGTTTTGCGAAGCTTCGAGAGGAAGTTGTCGACGGAAGTAGTTTAGGCGGGCGGAAGCTGCAGCGGTAAGATGGCGCCGCTTCCGGTGCCACTCTGTTGTTTACTTAGTTGATTGGGGTGGAGCAAGTGTGGGAGCAGCTTGAAATTTTTGGTAGAAACTACTATTAAATGAAATTTTATATATTTTCTTAAATATATTAAACATACTTACACACAAACTTGCGGATTTATAAAATTAATGTGATGTGTGTCATCTGTGAGTTGTTGGTCTTAAATAAATTGTGAAAATGAGTGTTGTATTCATTAGTTTTAGTTATTACCTACTTACTGTTTTTCCAACATTTATTTAAAGGGGTACTATTTACTTGATTTTTCTTACTTCCATGGGTACAGTAAACTCTTTTTCTATGATAAAATTGAAAAGAACATTGTGGGAGTTTTGCCGCGAAAATGAAAAATGGCGTTTTAGATTTTGTATAATTTTCCATGAGTGATTTTTCGAGTCTTCATGTGTGAAAATGGTAGATTATTAACCGTTAATACTTAGTAAATGTGCATAAGTGCAGGCAAGTCATACAAAGTTGAAAACGTGATTTTCGCCTTCTCTCCAAAACTCCAATAGAAGTTTTAGTAAATTTCTACCAATTTACTAGAGCATGAATTGACTATGACTGGACCTGACTCTTTTACTTGACTTTGACTGAGATTTGTGACTAAGACTTTTAACACGAAATACAATTGAAATATATTATTACTTGACGCTGGCTAAATGCACAAGATTGCGAAGCCAAAATTAAAAAAAAAGAACGTTGAGCGTTGGCAGTTGACAGAACTCCTGGTAGGGAGTAAGTGCGACAATTTGCAAGAGGGCGTTGTTGTTGCCTCAGGTAAAGAGGTTGTTTCCTCATACAAAGGGGTTGTTATTTAAGGGTCGCCAGTTATTAAAATCTCCCATTATAAGCATATACAAGAAGTTTACAATATTGCAATCAAGCTAGTTTTGTCTAATTTTGACGGAATGGAAACTTGGGTGTGCCATCCAACATCCAAATATAGAAACAACGAAAAAAACTTCAACGAATCCTATCTTGCCAGTGAGCAGTTCGGATCCCCAGATCATTTATTAGAATCTACTTGATCAAAGATTATTTTTGAGAAATGTGTGTTAAGACAAGAAAAAAAAATTAATAAAATTACAAAGATACTCAACGATACTATATTTCTTCTTCTACATATATAATATTTTAAATAGCGATGGTAAGATTCTCATACTGTATATAATATTTATTTTACAAGAAATAGTGGGATTAAAGAATATTTTGAAATGAAGTAGTTTATATAAAGTTTGTTATCAAATATGGCTGTGCAATTTCGTCTTTAATTAAAAATCTGTAAATTGTCTTCACCTTTGTTGGTAAGGGATTTTGCAGGAATTCTCAGCTTCCAACCTGGTAACCCTATATATACAGCCATAGGAAGATTGACAGATTTATAAAAAAGTGACACTTTACATGATTACGGCTTTAGTTCCGACTCTCACCAAGAGATACTTGCCGACTGCAGTCAAGGATTTTGTAGCTAAAGAGGTTTGATTCCTATATCGATGATAATAGTATTCTGACAGAAAGTGTCAGATGATGACATTATCTTTGGCTCCCGGTAATACTATTACTTCCGGTAGGGAGTAATAGTATTCTGTGGTAATTAAACGGAGTCATTACATTATCTTTGATCTTTGGTGTCAAGTTGGAGTAATAGTATTCTGTGCAAGTTGGTGTCAGACAGAGATAAATAAGATATATACCAGAGATAAATAAGATATATACCCAAGGTGTCAGATACAAAAATCTTTGAGATGGAAACAGAGTCTTTTAGATTAATGAAAGTAATGGATAAAAGGATAGAGGCAATTAATAATTCGTTCCTTGATCATTGCATAAGGCCTAATGTATTAATGTACTAAAATTTTATACCGAACACTTACTACGTTAACTGAACTGTTCTGCAATCCATACCTCGACTTTATTTAGTGTGGAGCACCGGTGTAGAGTTGATCATATATAATGCGGTGAGCAGCTAACAACTAACATAATATGTAAGTTGAATGATAATCGGATAAGAATAACTTTTAACTCTATAATAGAAAATTACAATTAGATAGCTAGTATAAGAAGTATTATTCTTTTATCAAAACCAATTTCAAAGGAGGAAACATTATTCTTATTTAGAAACCGGTTTCGAACCTATGTTTCGAATGTAGCGGAAACGGTGTGCCATGCTCCTGGTTTTTATATGTTCAGTGTTTCTTTTTTAATTTGTTCATAATTAAAAGCTATCTTATATGTTCATCTCACCTACTTGCTTGTGCATATTATATTATCCTATTTTTGAGCTGTGTTAATTCTGAGATATAAAATTGTCAACTAAGTTATATGCAATAAATTTATTTCTAATTATAATTCTGAAAAGAAACTGTTACCGCCCCAGCAATCTGTGCCCCTCAACCCCATCAATGTTTGAGGCTGCGCCAAATTAGACACATTTGGTTTGAACAGTTCGGCGGAGCGTGCGGGGTTGCGGGCGCGGTCACCGCTGCACGAGACGCGACCGCGCCCTGGACCCCGCACGCCATCCATTCGGGCCAGATGCACCTGTGTGGAGCTGCCATTAAACAAGAGACAACCTTAACACTTTGTTTATCCGTTACTATTATTGGGTGACGTTAATGTGTAATATTTGTATGGAGTGTCCGGTGTGATTAAAGTTTGGTTGCCCTCTGTGCTACAAAGGCACGTTTTTTTCTAGTAAAGTCTTTGCTATCTTCCAGTACTGTAATTAAATTTTTATATTTATATTAAATTAACAACCTGCCCACTCCCACGGCTCGATTTCCGGTACTTTTTCTAAAAAACTCTTTCATTTAAACGTTGATCTAACAATTACGAACACAACAAAAAAAACAGCTATAACGATTGAGTCGTTATCAAGTCATCTTTCAAACATACGGCGATTGATTTTTATATAAATAGATCTATTCATATCTATTTCTGTGACCAAATGTAATAACAAAATAAGAATTTGAGATTAGGTACGATATTAGAATCGGCTTACAGCAGATAAGTTGAATATGTTATGGATAAACAGCCCATATCGTGATCTGCTGTAAGCATGATATTTGATTGAGATATAAAATTTGGCTTCCTCATCATGAATCATAAGTGACATTTTTTTACCACAATCATTCCCCACGGAACAAAAGCGACAAAACGAAAGATGAGCGACAATTCGGCACCGCTAATTTCGTTGAGCTAATAAATTGTTGCAATCAAAAGTAAGCTGTGTTGTAATGGAGATTAGGCATATAAACATAACATAACATAAATGTTATCACACTAACATGCATCACAAACATTCACATCGCTCACACAATCACAACCAGAACATAAACACAAATTTTCTTTCGGGAGAAAACTTGTGTTTATGCCGGGAATCGAACCCGATAGTACATACAAGGCGAACACGCACACAACTAAGCTACCGAGCAAAAGGGATAGGTAAATTAAATTGGTTTATTATATTTTATTAATAATTATATGTTTCCATGGTAGTATAGGTTTTATTCTGTACACTTATTTGGAGAAGATTGTGTTATACCTGAGGTCCATTTATTTGTAGGTTGATGCTTTTATCCAAGATTTACCTAAAAACTATATTTGATTTTGAGTTTAAGCGAAGCCACGGGCCACAGTTAATAGGTATTAGATACAATCATATTTGTTGAGTCCAACCTTAATATATTATTTAGCTATGAATATGAATCATTATTGCTGCAAGTAGAGTAACCACGGTGACATGATGACGAGAGTAAAATCAATAATGGGTTATAAGGTACAATAGTACAAGCAGTAATGGGTAATAAGGTACAATAGTACAAGCAATAATGGGTAATAAGATACAATAGTACAAGCAATAATGGGTTTTAAGGTACAAGAGTACAAGCAATACGGTACAAGAGTACAAGCAATACGATACATAATAATAATTTATTTATTTTAAGAATCTACCTGTGCAGCTACATCGACGTTAACAAAATCACATTAGAAACGCTTTCACACACACAATCACACCCAGAACTAGAAGTAGAAATTATATTTGTAAAAAAAATCGTCCCCTGACGGAAATCAAACTTAGGAACCACAGAGCAAAGGTGAGACTAGCTCACTACATCAACTGAATAACTATAATAGAGAATATCATATAAGAAATGAGAGTATCATCATATTAATATTTTCTCATTTCTCTTTCTTTATCCAGGCTATCTAGGGCCAATTGTCTATATTTCCTAAAACTAAACTAAAATTATATACATCTATACAGCATAGACCCAAGTTATCTAAAAGGCATCGAGGTTATAGGTAACTCAAGGCCCACTACTAGTGGGTAGCATTCCCATCATTGCCTCTCTGGATTGCAATGCTAATACGTTGAGCCAAATAAGTACCAGGGTTTGATCACGTGTCGCCGCAACCAGGAGAACTGATAGATTTTTGAAAATAGAATGAGCGCCCGGTCCCCAAGGGTTCCCCACTGCTGAGGTTTCCATATTTTCGCCGTTTGCGGTGCTCTGCCGAAGTTGCCGCGGCGCCAACCCCATTCTGTATTTCAGGAAGATGTGACGGAGCTAAAGTGTCGACACAAATTGCATCCCACACCAAAGGCCGTCCCATCTTCTATGGAATTAAAGTCATACCGTTAATTGATTTTTAATAAGAAACACAATTTAATCTTTTGCCAAATTATCGAATCGAACATAATGTTTAATCTACGAGTAGATGTTTGTGACACTGGGGAATATCAGATATCGAACTCAGTTAGTTATTCAATGCAAATTTTTATCGCACGACCTAGATAATTTATACGAGGTTATTCCGATACCCCCCAATGCATACATACATATGTACAATAGTATCTACATAGAATTTGATGACGTAAGTATCTAATGATGAGGTGTGGTGCAATTTCGTTATCAGCTGTTTTGGGTTTAATATTCATAATTCACTAGCGATCTGCCCCGGCTTCGCCTTGGTGTGATAAATGAAGAACCGCTCTACCGATTTTCTGCAAACTTCACATAAACCATCTACTAAATAGTCCGAACAAAGCCTAAACATTTGGTTTGGATAGGTGAGCCCGTTCTTGAGTTATAAAATTACAACGAAAAGTGGCATTGATTTTTATATTTATAGATTTCGTACTAATTTGTTTCATATGTGTACTTACTCGGTATAAAACCTCATATAGTATTATAGTATTTTACTGTATGTAAATAAACTGTTATTATAATTGAATAAATATTCAGTCAGGGCACAGCATAACTGAGTTGGTATGATATAACACCTCCACGACAAGATCACGACTATCAAACGTCATCCATTTATGGTTGAAATACCTCTAGTTCGCTCGAAGCGTTTCGTTTCTACGTTTATCATCTGTACAGCAAAGGAGTGAAATTCATTGCCTGCGTCTTTGCTCCCCAAGCAGTACAATCTGGGTGCTTTCAAGTCTAGAATGAATACGTTTCTTCTAGGCAAGCATGTCCTATCTTCAGCTGCATTGTCACTTTCTATCAAGGGAGATGTGTGAGAAGTCTTTACTATAGGAAAAACATTTTTCTTATGTATTTTGTTAGAAGCACTCACTATACCTTATAAATTGTCACATCAAAAGTGTTCTCTTGGGTTCTCTTGAGTCTTCTCATCTCACTAAGTCTGTGTTGTCGAGGAGCTGGATTGCCTTAAGGTTCTGAAGTCTTTCTTCATGAACTTCGGCGAGTTTTTAATAATACTATTAAAGAACATACTACCGTACTTGTCGAAGTTCTGTCATAGACAAAGACTTCATAAAGTCCGTAACTATGAATTTACAAAAACATTCCTTGAAAAACGTTTTATTTGTAGTCTTACAATAGCAATGAGGAAAAGGTCGTTTTGCACTGATCAATGGGTCAATCAACTAATTTACCCACACTTTGATGTCCCCGCCAGTTCTTGATACAAATACAATAATTTACCGTAATGCCACACAGAAATGGTATTCCAAACGTATCTTAGATAATTAGGCATTACAAGAAACTTCTAAACGGGCCTGAAAATCATTGATTTGTTCCGATTTTTATGGTAACTCAACATACGAAAAAGTTGCTCCATACAAAAAGTCCATGTCCCGAGTCCACAATGAGTTGTGATTATTTCATTGTACAGTTTTTTTTTCTATGAATCTATAAGTAAATATTAATTCCACTAAAAGACATAAACAATTACTTTTACTGTGTTCATAAAAATAACAAATAATTCAAATACTTTTTAAAATAAAAAAAGTTTCTTTACTGTCCCTCCAAAATATCCTTTAGCTCGCGTATGCTGAGTTATACTCAAAAGTTGCGCCAGAAAACATGCAGATGTCGCTTCTTGTTGTCACTAGCTTCAATAGAGCAGTGTCTTGCTTGGCACGGGCGGGCTCTCCTTTGATAGTACCGAAAAGCCGCTCAGTCTGCGACAAGCGTTCGGAGGGAGTGCGTACCGTTTTGTGTCGTATACTGAGTGACCGGATTTTCTCGAAGTAAGTAACTTATTAATTAATAATAATAGGATTGTTTTATAGTACATAGTTTAGATTTCTGACCGAACTAAATGTTTAGTATTTTATTTTAAAAACAACGTGTATTTTTATCAAAGTATGTCTATTGTCTGCTGAGTTATCGGTATACTGTGTTACTCTGAGGGTAACTCTAAATACACTGATGGTAACTCCATAGACATTGACACACTATCTGATAGGTTTTTGAGTGTAAGTAAACTAAAACCAATAATTACTTTTATACATGGTGGTAGCCATTTTATCATGCTCACCTGGCTGGCTACTTTGGTTCAAACACAGTGGCAGTTCACCAAACTCAAGTTTAAAAAAATGTGTCGCCAAATCACTAGCAATGATGTTCCAGCATCCTTGAGAGCCAGTCATTCTAGGTCTAGCGTGTTTACCGCCCTCAACCACATCATCACTAAATATCAGATGAAACACAAACGCAAACCTATCAGAGATAAAATGTTTGATTGAATTTTGTTTGTATGATTTCTGTGTTTATGTTCTGACGAGCTTCAGAAATCGTCACCTTACCTCCATTGAGATACAAAACCAACTTCGCGACTTCCACGGAGTATCTGTGAGCGCTCGAACTGTTCGGAGAAGGTTAAAAGAACGCGATATATATACCACACAAGCCAGCTAATGGCCCCAAACTAACGCGAGCCTACCGAACAGCGCGCCTTCATTTCGCGCGCACTCAGCAGCATTGGAGCCATGTACTCTTTTCTGATGAGTCTAAAATTGTGTTATATGGCAATGATGGAAGGAAGAAGGTCTGCCGACGTAAGGGAGAGCGTTTCGCACAATGCTGCTTTGAAGAGAGGGTTGCTTATGGCGGTGGCTCATGGACTGTCTGGGGCGGTATATCCGCGAGCGGCAAAACTCAACTTGAGGTTGTTACGGGACCACGGCTGCCAACATTAAATGCTGAAAGGTACATTCGTGAGTGCTTAGAACCTCACGTGATGCCATACGCGGACTATGTGGGCCCAAATTTCCTTTTTATGCATGATAATGCAAGAGCCCATACGGCCGGCATCGTCAGGGAATATCTTCGGGATGTGAACATTACAGTTAAGGACTGGCCAGCCAGAAGCCCAGACATGCACCCCATTGAGCACATGTGGGAGGAGCTAAAAAGACGTGTTAGGGCTCGTCAGCCAGTTGCCCCGACGATGCAGGAGTTGAAAACTGCCATAGAAGAGGAATGGGAGATGATCCCTCAAAATTTCATAGAGCGGTTGATAAACTCTATGCCTAATCGTATGAGAGCTGTTGTGGTAGATGCCCATGGAGGCAACACGCGTTATTAAATTAAACCTTTATTTGATAAAACATGTTTTTTATTAAAAAAACAATTGCCTTTATCAAGGCGCATACCCGACTTGTTAGGGGTAGCTCCATGTCGTGTGGTATTCTGAATACAAATTTAAAACAATACGATCGAAAAAGATGGTAAAATGTATCAGGTTTAAAACTGCATCAATGGTTTTTGCTCGACCTAATATAACATTTTAGCTAGGACCAAACGAAACTGAAAATGCAAGGTGGGTCAATAGATGTGTCCAGAAGTGTATAATAACATTCCGTTAGGCTTCTTATATTTGTATGTTGTGTTTAAGAGTTAATTATTTTATGTCTTAGGCGTTACCAAAATTGTCTCTGGAGTTACTCTTTGTCCCCTAACTTTGAATTATATTTTCGGTTGTAACGCGTTCCATGCTTCTATATTAAATCCCTTTTGTAGCGGTTTGAATGCTATTGCTAATGAAGCGTAAGAGTATAGGATATTTGTATTTAGTTTTAGTATCCAAATCGTTTTATTCAGAAGTTATTCATTCTTTATGTGACACTGGTAACGCAAAAGACAAAATGTTCATTGATTTTATTATAAAAGTTTAACAATTAAAAAGATTGATTATGCGAAAACAGTTGATTGTGCACGAAAAAGTAAATAAAAAAGACAAAACGTTTCTAACTTGTTTTATTAAGGATATATTTAACACTAAACGCAGGTAACGCGAAAGACAATTTTTTGGGCATGCTCGTAGATTTTCACAAATTGTGACCACAATAATCTATGAACATCGTAGCCCTCTCGAATCATTAAAGTAGTTGATATTTCTAATGGTTCTAGCGAATCAAAATAAAGATAATCAATAAAATATTAAAAAAAAATAATCTTTGCTTATCTTTCTTAAGTGTGGGTAAATTAGTTGATTGACCCCTATACAGTTTCCACGTGCAAATTCTCCGAATCCAGGCTGATACCAGAGTAAAAGGCACGCAAATGCAACACACGAATGTACTATCAAGAGTCGGACATTAACGTTGGTATAGGTATCACTAAGAACTATATGCGGGCAATGTGGTAGTGTTCAGTGTTACTCTGAAATTGTAAGCTCCAGTTGAACATTGAAGCGTCGTAAATGTACGAAACTTGTGGCTTGCCTCTAGAAAGTCGTTAAATTCTGTGTTTACTGAATACTGTATGCTAATGTCAGATCAGTTGTTCTCGCTGTATATGCTTACATGGTAGTTTGTTATTTTATCATAGATGCACTTATTCATGTAATCATTTATAAAAATACTAGCCGAGTCCCGCGGTTTAACCCGGACCCGTGGGAACTCCGGAATAAATAGCGGTTCAGTGGTTTAGGCGTAAAAGTGTAACACAGTGTTACTTTCACATTTATAATATTAGAAGAGATTATTATTCCATTACGAGTGGCTTAGTGAGGTGAAGACCTCGAAGTATTTTTTAAAATGGCTGAAATATGTTTTTTAAGGTTTCCGATCAAATCCCCGCCATTTTGAAAATCCAAAACCGAATAGACAACAAAATAATCATGAATTTTATAGAACCTGCTCATAAAATGTGACCAGAATCGGTTGAGAATTACAACCTGTAGAGGAGAATAGCCGGACATCCAGATATTTGAAAGCATTTTTGCAAGCTGAAACGGAGACGCTTCGTTTACTCTCTTCAGCGCGGCTCACTCGGTCAATGAGAGTTCTGTGTCTGCCTCTGCTGTTTTATTAACGACACAATATTCAACCCTGTCCATCTGAAATTACCGTTTTCACTGCATTTTTATCACATACAAATTCATGACGAGAGGCTACTCGAAATAATATTTTGCTTTACAACAAACGCATTTTTTATCGACTTCCCAAAAAAGGAGGAGGTACTCAAGTCAAATGTATTTTTTTTTTTATCTATGTGTTACTTCATAACTTCTTTCCACGTGAACCGATTTCGAAACCTTTTTTAGGTTGATAAATGTTGCTTTCCAATTGGTCCCATTTAAAATTGATCAAGATCTGATCAGTAGTTCTTGAATTATCGTCAATAATGCGTATTCTGTGGACTGCATTGACGATGTTTTCGTTTTTGACCGACTTCAAAAATTTCCTCATAACTTCTTTCGTTGTGAACCGATTTTGATGACATTTTTTTTATTTAAAAGCTGGTGCTTTTCATGTGGTCCCATTGAAATTTGATCAAGATCTTATTTCTAGCTTTTGAGTTATCGTCAATAATGCGTGTTTAATACACTAAATCTGATCAAGGTTCCGAAGATAAAGCGGTGAAGTCGGTTTTTTAAGCTTTGCTTGCGTTTAATTATTACATACAAATTCATGACGAGAAGCCAATCGAAATAATATTTTGCTTCACTACAAACAGGCAGGTAAGCATTTGGCCGTTATCTCAACAGATGGAAATTGATGACGCGGCCAAAGATGTAGCATGCTAACCTAGAAGATACCTATTCACTCAATATACGTGAAATGGAATTGAAACAAAATATCATTTGATGTATCATCCTGAAAATCTTAGATATTACACTTATTTTAGGACACTTAGGAATTGGTTCACGATGTCAGCAACAGTAATTATTACAGTGACCACTGTATCTCACACTAGGCAATCCTGTGTTGTGAGATTCAGGTTCTTCCAACTAAAATTACTTAACGTAAGCAAATGTCTAAACTAAATCTTATTGTCTGTCTAACACAATTTTCTAACTGTGAACAGAAACTTGTGTTCCTGGTTCTGAGTGTGATGTAAATGTTTCCGGCATCCAATGTTTTGAATAGATCTTTTAGATTGCGAGTAGTTTATATTTGAATTAAGCAAAAATTAACCTATTCCTTCGTAGTTTTCCCGTTTTAGAATTGAAACCATTCGCAACAGAGATAGGTAAGAGGGTCAGAGCGCGTAGCAGATAGCTGCATTATCTCCCTCTGGAAAGAAACCAGTGCCCCTGCAACAAAAATAAGGATGGAAAATCAAATTCCTAGTACCTCTCCGAATCCGCACTCAGAGCCTGCATTACATTCCAACGCCGGTACGGTTCGCACGAGCATTTCAATACTCTACTATGTATGTGCTACTTGCCAGGTAGGAATCCGCGGATTTTCGGAAACTTTTCAACTCGTAAACAGGTTGAACGCGTACAAGCTATTTGAGGAAGTTCAAAGTTTATTTTAGTACTTCACGATCTATTCAGTAGTTGATGAAATATTTTAAACATTCAAAATGTTCAGAATATCCATTTATGGTTGACATACCTCTTGTTTGCTCGGAGCGTTTCGCTTCTAAATTTGATATCCGTATACAAATGAAGTATATTTTTTTACTGAAGATACTATCGAAGAATGATAAGTATCAGCAAATTATCGGTTTGCGACAATTTCTGTTATGTTAATCTTTTAAAATGTTTATCGATTTGTTAGAATATTGTAACAGTTGTATGTAGGTAGTACATATAGTAATGTTTTGGTAGAGTGCGATTATACCCACTCGAATGATAAAATGATATCTCGTTGCTGAATGAAATATTGGACTTATCAACCTACAAAGTTAAGTGATGTTCCTCTCATCTGCGCCGA
This sequence comes from Lomographa bimaculata, assembly GCA_948107665.1. Classification (NCBI taxonomy): domain Eukaryota; kingdom Metazoa; phylum Arthropoda; class Insecta; order Lepidoptera; family Geometridae; genus Lomographa; species Lomographa bimaculata. The sequence goes on from OX403592.1 coordinate 9,715,633, forward strand.
CTAACTGTTTCACACACTTTTTATTATATTGTAATTAAAAATTTCCCAAAAACGTATATTTGTACTTAATAGTATGCAGCTACTTTATTTATTGATTTATACATGATTGCCATTCAACGTGGTAATGCTGCCACAAACGGGTACTTCCCAACGGATCATAGAAACTATTGTGTACTGGCAAAGTGTAATCTGGATCTCGGAAACGGCTCCAACGATTTTCATGAAAGTTACAGATTTGGGGTTTTTCGGCCCAAGGAATCGATTTATCAACGTTCCAGGTCCGAGAAATGCTCGGTTCCCAAACTACATTTGAAAAACCGGGTTTAAGAAACTATCAGCGCCATGACCGATGTAAGAAACTGTTTCTACTCGACACTAGATGGAGCTTTCTGAGGCTACAAATTCAAACACATTCTACCATCGGTCATTCGGATATTTAAATTCAAAAGGGACGTGTGTGTTAATCCTGAGCTATGTACATTTTTAATTTCATTCGAATCTAGAGCGTGAAGAGGAAACAAACGCACATACACATTTACACACAAACGTTTGTACATTAAATGTCTCTTAGGTGCTTAGTAGCGGTAGAATAAACGCTAACTTATTTATCTGTTTTCACTCAAAATAGTAAAATAACAATAAAATTATTTATTGCCTACTCTACCTACAATAAATGAAAATAAATTAGTTAAAGTAATTACTGTAGACGATTTCCATTTCCACAGAAAAACCAATAAAACCCTATTTAAATGCTGTGCTGAAATCGGTTATCGTTTTGTCGCTTTTCAAGTGACGAATAAACTATTGGACGTTCTGACAATGGAATTCCATAATTTGTTTTTGGTGACAATTGTTGGTTTGTTCTATTTGTGCCGAGCTGAGGAAGAATGTATAAATATGGACGAAGATGGGACGTGTAAGTAAAGAGATCGATATTATCTGAATTAACTCCATATAGCTGTATTTAATTTTTTGTTACCTCATTTATTTATTTTTGTTACATAGGTATTTTTTGTTACATTCCTTTTTAGTTGCCGTCATTATTGTTTTATTTCTCATTTTTACCCTTGTATGGCAAAGAAAGTAAATTAATAGGCTCCTTGGTCAACTAAGTAATTAGTAGTGGTTCACGGAGTTTTGTTTTATTTTTCTTTCTTCCTTTTGCTTCACAGTAGGGACGAGTACACTCCTTACCCGTACATGACACATAACGTGTATGGAAAAACATTTACAATATGAAATGTTTCCGAATAGGTAAACAAAAATCTATCCTTATGCCTATCATCAGATTAAGAGATTGCTTGTAGGGAATAAAACTTATAACAGTAGGCAGTTTTTTCTATTTCATTTATTAAGTTATGCCTTACTCTTCTAATATACTTTTTCGTTGAATGCAATGGTTTCAGGTATATTTTTTGTACAATGACAAGGAAATAGTCCAGTCAAATTAGCTATCAACCTCGGAATTAGAGATAAGCTGATTCGTTATTTTGGCGTTCTAAAAGTTGTCTCAAAAATCTAATATAATCCCGTGTTTGCGTCGTAAGTTATTCAAGGGTTACATTAAATAAACTGGTTATCTGGGTTTCTATTACTACAATGATGCTAACATCTATATATTATATATATATATAAATCAATGCCACTTTTCGTTGTTATTTTATAACTCAAGAACGGGCTCACCTATCCAAACTAAATGTTTAGGCTTTGTTAGGACTATTTAGTAGATGGTTTATGTGAAGTTTGCAAAAAATCGGTCGAGCGGTTCTTCATTTATCACACCCGGGCGGATCGCTAGTCTCTTATAAAAATGTAGAACATAACATTTGCGACAAATTATATTTGAAACATTTTTTCACCGTTTTTGCGATAGAGGCCCATACTTACTTTAATGCAAGGTCCCAGAAATAAATGAAAATTTATATAACTATATTACACTTCAATTCTATATTTATTTATATTATTATATTTAAATGACAAATTAAACTTTTTACAAGTCCAAACTATACAACATCGTCATCAAATCAAAATCACTGCAGCTTTTCTCATTAGGTATAGTTTATTTTTTCCTCATTGATTTGTTGATTCATATTTGTGTGTGTATTTTATGTCTGTGCCGTGACTTTACCAAAAGGCTCCAGCGGAAGACCAGCATTGGTGTACAGTCAGTATTATGCTGAGTTGGAGCCGATTTGTGACAAACTGTTTTTGTTCCTGCCTTTTGTGTGTCTTTTATGTTTTGTAACAAATAAATAATTTCTATTCTATTTTATATCCATACTCAGGTCTCGAACACTGCTTAGAAGGTATGACCGTATACCTACCAGGATGTGACAACGAGACGATGTCCCAGCAAACCTGTCGCCAGCCATCATCCAAGTCTTTAGGCTACATCTGCGACTATACTCGCTGTGAGTGTGCCGAGTTGAAACTTTGGGATGAAGTCGCTAAAAAATGCGTAGTCGCCGAAGAATGCACCGACCAGTCGAAGATAGTGGATGAAGAAGAGAGATTGAAGAAGGAACAAGAAAGTGTCACCTACTCCACTTACACAGAAAAAGAACTTTATTAAGAAAATAAGAATTAAAAGATATGAAACAGTTGATCTTATTTTTTTTATCTGTACGATTTTTATAATTTTCTTCTACTTTACAGAGTTTAACAAAAACGAACGCATTAACACTCACAGCCCCTCACAAAGATTTGTATCGTGGATGTCGGAAACATTTACATATCACACACAATCACACCCAGAACCTCCCAAGCACAAATCTCCCTTGAGAAGGAAAATTGTGCTCCTACCGGGAATCGAACCCAGGGTCTACTGCGCAGAGAGCAGAGACTTGCCAACTGGGTCGTCAATCTAGATACGTACTTAATTTGAAAACTTATTTCACTTATCAATTATCAACGTATTTACACTCACAGCCTCACACTAAGTTCAAAGACTTGTATCGTGGATGCCGGAAACATTTACATATCACACACACAATCACACCCAGAACCTCCCAAGCGCAAATCTCCCTTGGGAAGGAAAATTGTGCTCCTACCGAAAACGAACCCAAGGTCTACTGCGACTTGTCCACTGCGTTAACTGGGTCGTCAATCTGGATTTAAAAACTTATTTCACTAATCATATAATCAATTCAAACTACATAATTAAACGCAATCAAAGCTTTAAAAAAACCGACTTCGGAACTTTGATCAGATCAGGTGTAGGTACTAAATACGCATTATTGATGATATCTCAAGAACTACTGATCAGATCTCGAGTACCTCGTCCTTTTTTGTGAAGTCGGTAGAAGGTAAATATTTATTGGCATGTATTTTAGGTAATTTAATAATAATATATTGATTGAACCCTACGTTAGTTATAAAATTATTGTATCAAACAGTGTCTTCCTTGAGACAAGTGGGTACATTACTACATTGTATCACATCACACTAATATTATGAACTAGTTGAGCCCCGCGGCTTCGCCCGCTGATGATGATGATGATTAAAGTAGCCTATGTCCTAATACAGAGTATAACCTACCTACATTCCAAATTTCATTAAAATCGGTTAAGTAGTTACGGATACGTGGTAACCAAACATTCACACACACACAAACTTTCGCATTTATAATATTAGTAGGATCCGAAAGTTTGCGTGTAAGTGTGTAAATGTGTAAGTATGTTTGTTTATGTACAAAGTTAGTGTATATTATTGAAGAAATAATTAATGAGTAGGTACATATTAAAAAAAAAACATAAGTAGTCTGTTGTTACCTATCAATGGATAATACTTATTATCAGATCCGTGTATTTGATAGCATATCAAAGGGGGCTTTAGATGGAATTACTTGTGTGTAACTACGAGCAGATATTTTCCTCTATTATTCAAAATTATTGTTGGTTTGGGTATATTTAAAATGTTCATAAAATAGATGGTTTGCTTATTATACTTTACTATGTCTGAGGTAGTACATATTATACAGGGTGTCCCGAAAATCGAGGTCAATCCAGAACCAGGTAAAAGGCTAAGTCATAACTGTTAACAGAAAATTAAAAAAAAAAAATGATTTCAAAATAGTATAACACTTGCTCGATTTTTTTTCAAATAAGGCAAAAGGATTGCATAACACAAGAAGATAAAAAAAAAGTTAAAGTTTAAAGCAACAGGAGTTAAAAAACCATCGCAGGGTGTAGATTTTTTTATATTTTTTATTGACAATATATAAATGTAATATTTTTTAAATACATAGCAAAGATTTTTTTAATATATTTTTCTGTTAACAGTTATTTATCTAAGCCTATCACCCGGTTTATAATAAGATTTAAAAAAAGTTAAGTTTTGTAGCAACAGGAGTTAAAGAACCGTCGCGTCGCAGGGTGTACATTTTTATATATTTTTATGAATGTTTTTTTTTTAATACATGGCAAAGTTTTTTTTCTGTTTACACTTATGACTTAGCCTAACACCCGGTTTTGGCTTGACCTTGATTTCCTGGACACCCTGTATGTATAAATGCTACTTTCCACATATCTGAGTGTATTCAAGTCTAGAGTGAATAGGTATCTTCTAAGCAAGCGTGTTACATCTTCTGCCATATCTTCACTTTCTATCGGGCGAGATAGTGGTCAAACGCTTGCCTATGTAGCATAAAAAGAAAAAAATCCTCCAAGTAGGTATGTGTTTTTGCCTCCAAGTATTTGTCGGATTTCATATATTTATTCCGATTTGCGTTTGTTTTCTTTGAATTTTGGTGTCGATCCTTAATTAAGTTGCCAAGAAATTGCAAAAAAAAAATTGTTCGCTTTTGCAGTAACGCTCTTTGTAAAACATATCTCAAGTAACTGCAAGGAAATTTCACATGAATATTGTTGTAAAATAACGTAATAATTAACATACTTAATCATAATTTACATGGGTCACATGGTTCTTACGAGCAGATATTTATCTAAGAGCCATGTGACCCCAAGTAGTTTCGTTATCGCTTTCTATTTAGAAAGCGATAATTACACTAGAGGGTACTATTATTTATTCTGTGACTGAATTTAATCTTAGAACACCTAGATCATAGTTCAAGTTATCACAGTCAACATGTGCTCGGTACATCAATACATTTTGTTAACCTTCAGTCCACTGATAGGCGATAGTATATATGAGTTGCTCCGCTCTATTAAAGTGATTACAAAAACAGGCAATATGTCATTAAAATGTTCTTTTTCATGTAATAACTTTATTATTCTACTATACTGTATAGCATGTATATAAGCCAATCACAAAAGAACAGCTGAACAAGTATAGGTAATATACTAAAAGGACAATATCTCTCATAAGAGAATCTTGTGTGTATAGAATATCAAAAAACACGACTGCTTAGAAAGTGAACTCTTTTTTAGGGTTCCGTACCCAAAGGGTAAAAACGGGACCCTATTACTGAGACTTCACTGTCCGTCCGTCCGTCCGTCCGTCAGTCTGTCCGTCTATCACCAGGCTGTATATCAAGAACGGTGATAGCTAGACAGTTGAAATTTACACAGATGATGTATTTCTATTGCCGCTATAACAACAAATACTAAAAATAAAATAAAATTAATATTTAAGGGTCCCATACAACAAACTTGACAAGTAGAATAACGGTGACCGGACTTTAACTGTTCACAGAATATTGAGTTTTATGTTCTCTTTAAATATAATTAATTAAAATAAAATAATAATTATAATGGTACGGAACCCTTCGTGCGCGAGTCACACTCGCACTTGGCCGATTTTTTATTATATATTACCTTTTTTTTGTTAAAAAGACCTATTATGCCATTATAGAATATCTTTATCACATCTTTACTAGTGGTTGGCGCTGAACTGAGATCTACATTCTACATTTTGCCTAATAGAGTAAAACATTTTAGTTTAATTGCTTATAACTTTTTCTTTATAATAATTGTTTGATTTCTGTATTTGTTGTTCAAGCTCAGGATATAACAGATATTATACGTAAGTTTCAGCTTTAAATGTGGAGCCTTTTTTGAGATAGACCCCAGGACAAAAAAGGGTAAAAAAATAGTGACTTTGCAAAGTTGGTTAATATCATTATTATTTTGCAAAGTTTGCAAAAAAAAATTGGTGCCCTACCAAACAGTTATTACCTAATACTTTAAAACATAGTTTTTTTTAAACCGGTTGTGTACTCTGCTTGCAGAGCTCTTTTCAACGATACCTCACAAAAGTAGATACAAAAACAAAAAATATGTTGCTCCCCACTTCGTGTATGGGACGCGGCCCTTAATAATATTTTAATTGTCATTTTTGGCTTTAGGCCATAATTTTACGTATTCAGTGAGAATTTGAAGTCATTCGCTTGTATGGTTCAGCTAGACCTTAGAAAAATACACATGACAGACGGTTGGACGGACGGAAGGAAGGACGGACGGACGGACGGACGAAGTGAAAACTTAGAGATCTCGCTTCGCTCGATCAATAATAAGTTTTAGAAATTTAAGTGAGATTGGTTGGTAACCAATTTGGATTCGTTATAGATCCTAGATGATTTTTAAATACATATTCAATAACCTTCATTATTTTAGTGGTCGCCATATTGAATTTTAATTAATGTTATGTGTTTAGTGACCTGCAAGATTAAGACAAATCGATTGTCGTAAGAATTATCAAAATCGGCCTTCGCGTTTGGTCTCTACAACGCCAGCGCCATAAAGATGCATAAATATGCTTATAAAAACATTACCATCATTTGCATCGTGCAGGCGAAAAAAAAAACAACTTAGACTTTTAATTGTTTAACAAAATGATCTCGATTTAAATAAGCAATACAAATAAAGAAATATGTGCTCAAGCCCCCTACTAGTGGGCAACATCCTTAAAATGCTGGCGCTACTATTCCTTCTGAATATCTTACAAGTATAGCATGCAGTGGATTATACGAAATAGATATCTTATAATAAGTGATTGTACGTGACCTAAACAATGTTAGGGAAAATTCTTTTGACCTCAGAACTTAACATTATCTTGAAGATAGTCTTATTATCATCTATAATTACTTATTTGTCCTCTAATTAACTCCGCTGTACTTACTTTGTTTATATTTGAAGTCAAGTTCATATCGGAAGCGTGAATGCAGAAGTTCATTACGCATTATAATAAGAACAAGGTAAGATGTGCTATTATCTATTCTTGCATCTAGCTTTAAAATATATTTCATATTCATAATTACTTTATATTGAATTAGCTGCGTCCCGCGGTTTTACTCGCGTAAGTCCCGGACCCGCAGGACTTCCGGGATAAAAAGTAGCCTTTGTGTTAAACCAGGGTGTCAGGTACTTCTATGTCAAATTTCATTAAAGTTGGTCCCTCCGTTTAAGCGTGAAGAAGTAACAAACATACAAACACACTCTTAAGCTTTCGCCTTTATAATATTATTGTGATAGTGTGATTAAATGAGATATTTTTTTCAGGTCTTCAACAACATGATGCTGTATCAAGTGCTAGTGACTTTAGTTGTTGCTGTTACAATACCGTCATTGGCGGTAGATCTTCAAAATGACGAATGTAATCATATCACATCGTGCTCATCCTGCATATTAAAAAGCTACTGCGTATGGTGTGTAACAAAGAGCAAGTGTACAAAACAGGAATGTGGTAACGACAATGTCATTTACCCGGACAATGTGGACGCTTTAATGGCCGGCCCTGGTTTCTGCCCCAGAGTTGTTGTTTCTGAACCAGATGTTCTGACAATCAAAAGTGGAAAGAGGGAAAGCATCGCTGTGAAAATAACGCAAATACATTTGTATATGGCGTTCACTCCGTGGAAATGTAAAATTATCATCGCCGGCGAAGAGACAGTTATAAACGCGATGCTGCTAGGAGACACTGTATTTTGCGAAGCCACCTTATTCGAAAACAAATCGACGGACCCTTACGTTAACGGTACCGTATCCGTTCTGTGGGATTACAGCAAGTCTTTCGACGGCACAGTGCCGATAAAAGTGTGCCGATGCGATCTCGATTCAAAATGCACAGCCTGTAAATAAATATCTTCCAGAGAATCTACCAATCGTTTTTAACGTATCCTCTCAAACGTGGCTCTCGAATTTTATAGTGAAAACTGATCAAAAGTTAAAAGTTTCATCTCGGAAACTTACGAGAGAAATATCGTTATGCTAGTTTTGGCCCGTGGCCTTCAGTGCAATCCCGCGTTTGTTAAATTTTATTTAAGAGCGAAGAGCGAAATGTTCAGTTTGCATGTACGGAAATAAAATGTACATTGTATTCCCGGTTCCTAACGTTATAGGACTAACATCTGCTCGCAGCTGTCGTGGGAAAAGGGTTTCATAAAAATATATTTATGGAGCGCAGGTATTTTATTAGAGACCGCAATTAATTAGATCGGAATCAGGGGCGGTATCGGATTAGGTTAATAAACAACGGGGAACAAAGCGAGCGATGTTCTGCCGTGAGCATTGTCTCGCTCATTTAGCCCAGTTAGTTGCCCCTTTCAATTAACAACCGCCGTGAGCAATTTTTCTTTCGGTAGAGATGCTTTCCACTCGAGAATAAGAGTAAACAAAATAATGCTGCACTCTGTCTTATTACACTGCCTTTTGTAAATAAAAGCAGCATTTAAAAGTTTTATTTACCAATATTTCTTCATTAGTACCAGCAACTGTTCAAATAGAAATAAAGTGTATTTATTATTGTCTTAATACAATGTTAATGACTTTCTCTTGATGTTTTTTATTTCAATGTTAAACTAGAGGTTTCACGTTCGATTACCGCTGTGCAGAACAAACTTATTTGTGCACAAAATGTGTTTATTTGCAATTTGTTCCGTGTTCATGTACTTTTAACTATTCTGTAGGTTAGGTGTCAATGTTATTAAAGCCGTTGTTATAAGGTAGCACATACCCAAATTATTTTATATAGACAGGCTATCCGTTAAAATTGGTCGAATAAATGAGTTAAATTATCTATTCCATCCAATTGACATATCATAATATCCCTCAATTAAAATGATATCATGGGGATCCAGCGTCCAACCACTATTAGTTAAGGAGTAAACAAAGGATAAACCTTGTAATATGATTTTGAATAAGGCCTCACAACAAACACAGTGTAAAAGTATTACAGAAGGTAATCTTAATAAAGGGTTTGGATGTCATTTCATACATAGGCTACTTTTTAACCTTAATAGGCTCTTTTTAATTTACCCTACTTATTAACAATTTAAACCTTAGGACAAGGGTAGTTTTTTCATCCTGACTGAAAATTCGTTTTAATACTTCTATTTACCTTACCTTAATAACCTTAGCTTACTTTTTCTTTTTGTGTGAAAGTTTTATTCTTTTGTATTATATTTTGTTGAAGGAGGTATATTTTATTGTCTCTTGTTGGTAATCAAGATTTAATGTAACGTTCAGGAGAAGTTCGTTTTTGAGTTTATTATTTTATCCTTGCTAATGAGAGCGAAGCAGTGTGGTCTCCACTAATAAATCTTGTAAAACTCGCAGTAATAGGCCATTGCCAACTTCATCATTCTGATTGCGAGCTGCGGCCGCATTAAGTATAGCTGTAAGCCGGGCATATATTTGCACAAATACTGTATTCTGCTACAACTTAGGTAAACTAGAAAATATAATGCATATTATTATTACGTATGATATTTAAAATCAAAACAGCACATTCAACCGATGCAGCCCGCTATCCATTCCATTTTTGCATAGATTACCTTCCACATCTAAGTTACTGTGTCAGAACTTCATCAAACGAGATATACGCCACTTAAATCGACCGCGGATTCGGGTGTCGGACGTGCACAGAATGCCTGAACTTTGTTTCGGTGCCTCTTGTCATTTTGTAATGTGTTGGTATGATAAAGAAGTTCCAATCCCCAGCGTGTGTGTGGGTTCGCTCTAGGGTTTTGTAACTAGTGACTTAGTTAACAATTTTGCTTTGTGTGGCTTATTGTTTGTGACAAGTAGGGGACTTCTAATTTGATAAATGTATTTCATAGAGTACTTGCGTTGTTTGTGTTGCTTAAATTTTTTATTGTTAAAGAATAAATTACGTTGCTATTTAAATTGTCAAGCCAAAGCGATATATGATGACAAAATTGTTCAAAATTATGAAGTAATAAATCACGCGGGATTTCCCTCATTCACAGGATAAAGAAAAGTAGACTCTTATCTCTTACATGTTGTATCTAAACTCGTCTGTCCAGTTATACATTTGTATTTAATTGCGTATATGTTTAGAGTAATGTATATCTTGCTGCTGAACGGATTTAAATGCAATTTGGAAGGTCTAATTTTGGATTAGGAGATAAAGGCAACTTTATATCGCAAACAACGCAAGTAAAGTCGAGAGCTATCTGATGTATGCCATTATTTTTGTCACGATAATATTTCTTCCGTAGATGTAAATTCATTATTTATTCTAAACGTAGATAAGTTAAAGGAAATTTGTGAACCGATAGGTAATCAATTAGCTCCGTGCCAATAATGAATCGCAAACATAATTAATTAATTTAATCTGTAAAATATCGTGTTCAATGTGGAATAGCAGGAGCGATATACTGTTATCGTTATAGCTATCAATTATACTTATCGGGTGTTATACTGATAGCTAGTTCGTTGTTTTTTATAACGGTGTCTTTCGATCTGGCTCAATTGCATAGGGAAGGGAACAAACATATTTTTTATGCTTTTAGTCAATTGTTCAACAACATTCAAATAATATATTTAATAACAAAATAAATGTAGGTATGTAACGCAATCGGGTTCGTTTTTACCATTTTTAAACTGGAAAACGCGCTAGGCTTAGGATGGGCTTAGGTTTAAGCAATCACCAGATATAATGAAATATAACGCACAAAAAATCGTAAGTACTTACCAGAATTTAATCCCCATTTTAATATGAAATTATCACCAATAAACGTAAAGTCTGCTAACCTAAAAAAGGCAAGTATCTTCAGAATAATCGCTGAGCTACCCAAAAAGGCCATGCATTCTTCAAATATGTACTCGCATTTTATTTAAAAATTTCATCCAAATATGTTACTATAAATAATTTTTTTCGTATAAATATTTTTGTATTAATTATTTAAAAAAATAACCTTACCCTACTGTTATCCGATTCGGTTCTGTCAGAGTATATTTTATTTTATTTTTGGTGGCCATCTAAATTATACCCTAAGTTAAAATTTGGTGCACGCGTGGCCTTTTTGGGTTATGAAAAGTTTTTGTAGTGCAGGCATGACTTAAATAGCCCGAAAGATTTTGGTACAGGTTTCATTTATTATATATTCTTTTGGATGAGGCTATTTAGGGCAACGATAGTTTTTTTGGTGGTCATTAAATTTCATCCCCTTAGGATGTACCTACGTGTAAACACTACTGCTTTATTTCCCGAAAAACATGAGAAAATTTCCTCGTCATGCCTCACCTATTTTATAACAATAGATATTATTTTACGAATTGGACATTCTGCGACTAAACGGTCGTGAACTCGCGCCTGACGATGGGGATCGGATATTCCCGAAACCACCGCAAGAGTCGATACTTTTTTTGGGGGCTGAGTCACCCACGTCCGTAGGAGGATACCCCTTAAGTCTGACTCCCTACACGTGGTCCCCGGGTGGTGCTAATCAGGTGACATTTGAGAGGTGGTAGAGCATTTTGTGAGTTGCTCGCCTGGCTTGCTACCAAAGTAGCTTACCACCATCAAGTTGAAAGTCTGCCGCCAAGCCAAATATGGTGTTCCGGCAGTTATCCTTGAGAGCCTGCGTATTCCAGGTCTAGTGTGTTTACCAGCTTCGATCACATCGTCACTTACCATCAGGTGAGATAGTGGTCAAACACTAGCCTGACACAAATAAAAAAAAAAAAAAAAAAAAAAACTAAATAGTCAGTGAAGCCATATTTATAATATATACCTATTTATTATTTATACAATACAATACATATACAAAAACTCATTATTGACACCAAAATATAAATATAATATAATAAATACAATATTTATAGTATTGCTATACTGATGATGATGAAGAGAGTGGATAAATCATATAGAATCCGTGAAAGATGCGATTGCCTTTGGCAAAAGCTAACAGGACTAGATTAGTAGAAACATATAAAAACAAGTAGGTTATTTAGTAACTAACATAACCTAAAGATACTTCGCATGATAGATTGTGGTTTGTTAAAAATGATGAAGTCCTCAATGTTCTATTCTTTATAACTTCTATAATGTACAAATGTTCTTAAAATTACATAATATTTGAGATCATCATGGACCTTCAGGAGCACATGCAAAATGAGTATGTATTTGATATTTATAACTGTTTGAGGTTTCTTATATGGTTATGTAATTTCGTTTTCTAGGGACCTTTAATGTACTTGTTTAGTATATTGGTACATCTTTTTTAATAAAAGATGATGGCTATAATTCTAGATATAAGTATTCTCAGTCAGTTTATGTTATTTAAACTATTTTTTTAGGATCGAAAACGAAGAGTCGGATGAAAGAAGAGATGTGGAAATAACTCTACTTCTAGAGCTATATTTATATTAGTGCAAAGCTGCAGATTTAGAACCAAAACATCCATACCATTCAAGTATTATCTAAATATAGGGATATTGTCTGTCTGCACCATTTATAAGGGCACCTCTTTAAGGATGGACCGATGTTACAGCCAACAAGTTAAACAGAGTAGCCCAACTCCAACCTAAAGCCTCATTTTTAATTGGACACCTAGGCGATAAATATAAACAAAAGCTTTCACACTTACAGCTCTTTAATAAATTCGAAGAATCAAATCATACCCTGAACGAGAAACACGAATTGTACTTGAATTATACTTTGGGAGAAAACTTGTGTTTCTGTCGGGAATAGAACCAGACACCCGCTGAATAGAAGGCAGTTGCGTCAGCTGATCCAACTAAGCCAACGCAGTTTAATTGTTTTCTCAGTTTTTTAAAATATAATAGTAATGTTACGTAAGTAAAAAGATATTATAAAGGGAACGGAACAATTTGGTAGACATTCGGTGTACAGTGGGAAGAAGCGACTAGTTTGAAGTATTACTGATTTGTTATGTTAAAAATACCCAAAAAAATCTGATAAATTGTAATATTAGCCATTTATCGCCACTTATCTTTGATTTTAGTGTTGTGAAGAACACTGGAATTAATCCTACCTAAAATTCCGGTTGATATCGACATAAACCTATCGTACATACTTTTTAATGAGCAGACAGACATATTAATACAAATATACAAAATTACTCACTCTGTTCTTGAAATAATTGAAACGCAAGCAAAGCTTAAAAAAACTGACTTTATCGCTTATATTTCGGTTATTGCTTGACCGATTTCGATACAATGTACATGGGACCACCTCCGATACACTACCAAACAAAAAATAAAAAAAATCTAAATCGATTAATAATTGGCGTAGATATCGCGTAACATACATACAAAAAAAAAATGAAACTCCTTTTTTGAAGTCGGTTGAAAAAGGTTCTTACTCGTAGTTCTATAGTTTACATTTCGGTGAGTGTGCTCAGGAATTACACGAGTTTATTCCCCCATGCCCGTTTTAACATCTAACAACAAGACAATCAGTCAAACGTCATCTATTTATGGTTGACATACCTTCAGTTTGCTTGAAGCATTTCGCTTCTACGTTTATCATCCGTACTGCGAAGGAGTGCGACTCATATCCCACGTCTTTGTTTCCAGAACGGTATATTCTGGGAATCTTCAAGTCGAGATCTAATAGGTATCTTCTAATTGGCCGCTTCATTACAAGTGAGATAGTGATCAAATGCTTGCCTTTCAAACATAAGAAAACGTACAAATTGCGGAAACTTAGTAGTCATGGCAGTTATCCCAAAAAGTCAAAGCCCCCCGTACGGTGTCTTAAAAGTTCACACAAACAAACCTGCAAATGTTATTCAAACTGCCTACTGGCTGAGTAGAGTGCGCGTTCCCCTTTTAAGCAGCGGGTTCGATTCCCGATGGTTCGATTCCCAGTGGAAACACAAGTTTTCTCCCTAAGGAAAATTTGTGCGTCTGGTTCTGATTGTGATTGTGTGTGTGATGTGAATGTTTCCGGCACCCACGACACAAAAGCTTTTATGTTTATGTAATCATTCAGCGATCAGGTAATGTTAGTGTTGGCATGGCTTAGAATCGCAACTGCTTCTCAAGGTTCGGTGCCGGAGCACCGTTTGATGCTCGAGCACAGAGTTGTACAACAGTTACAAAAGAGTGATATCGAGTATAAGCACAAACACAAACTGTTTAAAATAAGCTTTTACTGTAGTTACATGTTCGTTAATTGATTTGTTAGATAAGATAACTTATCTATGCTATTATATTAAGTGCTGGGGTAGCTCTTGAGTACTTAAATATATTAGAGGTGTAGTATCTGAGGCACGGACTTAAATGTTATGAATTAAATAGATAGATAGATAACTCTTTATTGTACACCAGAAATAAAGGAAAATACATTAAAGACCTTAAAATGGGCAGTCTTATCGCATAAAGCAATCTCTTCCAGACTTCCTTTGGATGGAGAGGAGATAGCAAAAAGTATTGTGACTCAGGTGTACCACATAGTTACGCAAACTTTATAATAATGCATTAGGATACTAAACAAAATAATTACTATTTATATACTAAAATAAATAAGTACATACATTATATATCATATACATTACTTACATGAATTAATATTAATTATAAATATTAATACCTACTTAGGAACGTTTAACAACTATAATTCGTGTTTTAAGCCGAATATAACATTGAAACATAATGTCTAATACTCACGATAGTTTTAACATTAGAACTATAAACTGGCCAAATACGTCGTAAAAGCAAACACTTATTATTTTGTAAAAAAAAAATGCTCTTTTAATAAGTTATCCTTCTGTTTTTATTCGTAGCATATTGTGCTGTAGAAGAAAGCAATTAATCAGCCCGACACTTTTCCCGGATTATAGTAAATAGCCCGGGATTACTGCCGCCTTCTTCCGGATATATCGCCTAGTTTCCTAAGAGACGATAAATGACTTTTCTTGCCCCTTCGTAAATAAAAGATAAAAATCAAAACACTCTATACACTCACACATAAAAAAAAAAAACTATAGAATCAAGTCTAAAAACATCATCCCATCTTCTGCTGCATCGTCACTTTCCATTAGTTGAGATAGTGGTCAAATGCTTGCCTATCTAACATAAAAAACATGTTTGTCTTGCCGCCAGACCACTACTAAATGTGCATTATTTAAAATATTTTAATCGATGGTTGTCAATTTTAAACGCGGCCATTTTGACGTTCTTTCTTTGACGTTTAAGATCTAATCATGGTTGTCGTAAAGGAAAGTTAGAACCAGAAAGACAAATGTATTTTGGGGAGGAAAATTGTGCTCCTGATGGGAATCGAACACAGAACAGAGATCGGCCCATTGCACCAATTAGGTCGTCAAAACCTTGTTCGTTTTGTTTACGGAATTTCTTCTCTTTATTCTTGTGGTCTGAGGGAAGTATTTTATTTATCTTATTTGTTCTTCTCTCTCTCTCTCTCGTACTATCGTCCAACGGGTGTACTTCTATTACACACCTGGGGTCGTAGATACCAAATTAAAATATGAATTTGACTTCTTAGATTTGTTTACATAATAATTAAAGCTAATACGTAGTCGTTTATAAGATATCGTAGCTAATTAATTAAATATTTCAGCAGATATGTTAGCATGTGGCACAATAAAGTGATTTTAATCCGACATGTTTATGTACCTACTCAATTAAGTGAATGTTTTAGCTAATTACTTTTAACAATTATACTGTTAAATACAAATTATACTCAGTCGTAAGTGTGACTTAGTCCGTAATTTTTTTTTGTTTTGTTTCGTCGCAATTTTAATTGATGTTCCGACTTTTATTAGTTTTTTGACTTTACGTTGTTTTATTGACAGTCCATTGTTTTTTTATCGCCTTTAAGGTGGTGGTCTACGGTGACAAACCCAAAAATTGATTATATATCTACCGAGGGTATTCCCATGAGAAATTAAAAACCGATGTAGGTACTTATTTATAAACCGACTTGGCATACAGGGTAATAAATAAGTTTAATGGTTTCTAAATAAGTTTTAAAATAATTACCATTTGATAAAAATATGCGTAATACATATTTTTCTCTTAACGATCATTATAATAATAAAACGAGCAAATAAATATCTATCACCAGATAAATAGCCGGTAGATAAAGGAACAAAGTGAGCAGAGCCAGTACGAAAAATATCAGTTGATCCAACGCGACTCTATTACTTACAGTACATGTGAATTCGTTGCCGGAGATATCAATATTTTTACCTCAAGCCCGCTGCCGAGCGGTCGCGTTCCCAGCACGAATTAATTAACTAACGCAGTGTGTTTATTTACCAAGCATATCGTGAAACTTAAACAGTTAATGACAATGACCGTAACGGTTTGAAGTGGACGTGATCCATAAATAAATATCTGCCGGTTTGCAAGTGATTATCGATCGTAGTTACTTTCCAAGAAGTCCGTGTTCGCAGAACTATGACTACGAGCGAGAACCCTCCGGCGCTTGTTGACGTCGTCGAAAGTAAGGCCATACAAGATAAACCGAAATCAAGCACAGTAACGGCGTGGTGCGCGACCCAATGGAGAGCAATATTGTCCGAATTGGTATCCACGGCCGTCCTCATTTTATTTGGTTGTATGACATGTATACCGATCGATGGATTAACTTATCAGTCGCCCATGTACGCCCCGCTAGGATTTGGATTAACTGTCATGATAAATATTCAAATTTTCGGCCATTTATCTGGAGCACACATGAACCCAGCTGTGACGCTGGCCAGTGTAATATGGGGGAGCACATCGATCCCTCTCGGACTGTGTTACGCAGTGGTTCAAATCCTGGGCGCTATTGTCGGTTACGGTATTCTCATTGGTCTCGCACAGATAGATGTGGCAAGTGCTGGAATTTGCGTGACAGCTCCTCATCCAAACATCAATGTTTTCCAGACGCTAGGAATTGAAATTATTCTCACTGGAATACTGTCTTTGCTTAACTGCGCTGTTTGGGATCCAGTGTATAAGAACAGGCAGGACTCGGTTCCAATTAAGTTCGGATTGGCTATTTTTGGTCTGTCTATTATAGGAGGCCCGTTGACTGGTGCCAGTATGAATCCAGCCAGGTCCCTCGGTCCAGCTCTTTGGACTGGTATGTGGGTAGACCACTGGGCGTACTGGGCAGGGCCATTTATTGGTGCAGCTGTGACTGCTATATTCTATAAATTAGCTTTTCTCAAAAATGATAAACAAAATTTATAGGTATCAACTCCAGAGAGAATTTGTTTATTAGACTGTAGTAGTTAAAGTAATGTACATATTTTTTTGGTGTAAGATATATTATTATGTAATTGTCACTATTTGTTATTGTAAATATACCGTTAGTATACGTTAAGCTAATATTGTTAATTTGATGCTGTAATAAAGTCAATTTAAAATTGACACAGCAGCCAGCAGGAGTTGTGGGGTAATTTGTTTCCATTCGTTAATTTTTGGAGTTATGTTTTCTTTATTCGCTTTTTTTTATGGAATTTGTTTTGCGTCATGTTTTGTTACGTCGAATTTGGATTCAACACCCCAAAACCATATTAATATAGAATTAAAAAATAAAAATGAATTCACAACATTTTTTACCAAAAATGTGTTTTTATAAGATAATTTAGTATTTATATTTTTAATAAGTGCATTTGGAAAGAGATTGGATTGTATATATATATTTGAAAATTCTTTATAGAGTTGGAAAGATATAAAACTGTATTCAAAGCAACTAATATGTTTAATTCTTTGAACGATCGATAACACTGTATCCTAGTCTATTTTTAAACTAAGCATTAAATGATTGAATATACTTCTCCGGTGTATATTATTATTGATGACTACAACCCGTTGTGTAGGCAACCATTGGAAATCACTGACCTAGAAAGCCGTTACGTTCTTCAATCAAGATTCTGAATGCAACATACCTATAAAAACAGGCAATTGTATTGATCAATGACCTGCTCAACGTTATTCACCTTACGCTTTTAACCGAATATTTTCCTTGAATAAATTGAACCCACAAGCTAAACAAATGTTGAACTATTTTCACGGTGAATTTTTCAAGCATTTTAGTGTATTTTTTTCGTTCAATAATATTATTATGCACTCCATTTTATTTAAACGTGTCTATTATTGTGACACCTCCGGACTCTTTCGTTTGGTTATATTTTCAGCAAATAGTGAATTTGAGCGTTCAATTGAAATTCGTTTCAGAATCGTTAATTGCTTGATACTGGCGAGCGTGAGTTATTTCCGTCATTATTATTTATGTTAACTGTGGATTGATGAATACAGTTCCTTTATCGAACGCAACGCAATAAAATGAACGCTTTCACACTCACAGCCCATACTAAGTTTAATGAGTTGTTTCGTGGGTTCCCGAAACATTCACATCGCACATACAAGCACACCCGGAACCAGAAACACAAGTTTCCCTTGAGGAGAAAACTTGTACCCGGAAATCGAACCTGATACCCGCTGCATAGAAGGTGAACAGAACTGCGCCAGCGGGCGGTTTAAAATGTATTAATATATTTTAAATTTTTGTCTCTTTTTTATCTTTTGCTGCACAAACGACAATACGATGGTATTGCTTTATGTTGTGTTATGTACCTACGCTTGCTTCAAATGCTATATTATTACATGACCCAATTATTCAATGAATGAACTTTAACTTCTTTTTTATAGCAATCATCAAAAGCTAAACGACATCTTGAACCTTAACAAACATTCACATCACACACACAACCAGAAACAGACAGACACATTTTCCTTGGGAAGAAAACTTGTGTTCCCGCCGGGAATCGAAACCGATGCTTATGGCGAACGCTTACCCAACTAAGCCAACGGGCAAATAACATCATTACTCATTGGGTTCGAACAGGTCGGCGTGCGGGGACGCGGGCGCGTGCACAACCTATCGAGTCCTGTGTTGCCTATCGAGTCCATTACAAAGAACAGAAAGAAGAAAGAAAAAGAGCGCAATTAAGAGAAAAGAGCGTAATTTTTTAGCATTATCGATACTATTGTAGCGTCTAAAGTGTATATTAACACTTGAAATCTTACTCTGCGTGGTGCACTGAGCCTTTGTGAGGTTCATACTTCATAGCCATTTTAGAGTTTGAGAGATAGACAAAGTCTTTATTGAAACCTTTATTGTAACAAAAACAGAGAAGAAAATAATGATTTATAAAATAACTGTAACAATAGGCTGTTTTAACGCTAAAAGCTATTTCTTTTAGACAACTTTTCGATAGATAGGATAGAAAGTTTGGTGCCTAAGTAGACCTTGTACCTAAAAACGACGGGATCCTACTACCAAACCTTTGCCGTCTGTCTGTCCATCCTCTTGGATCAAGACAAACTGATTGACGTAACCTGTCCGTGCGGTTGGTCTCCAGAACGCCACAATGGAACAAACATATTTTGTTTACTATCATGTCTTATTTAACAACTTTATTAATAACATATGAAAGCATTAAATTATTGAGTATTGAGTTTTGAGAATAGGCTGTTAACATTAAATATATTGGCTGAGTATATTATACCTTTGCGTCGCGCTGTCGAGTTAAAAGAATGCGGGTTCCCCATACTAGAAACACATTTCCATATTTCAAAGATTTTTTTGCTCTATCGCTACATAGTTATTAAAATTTCAAACTTTGTTAGATATCTATGCAGTATAAAACTATGAATTACAATAACAAAGACAGCCAACTGCGAGTCGTTTTTATGCCATTACATACGCCATACGCCTATGATGGGAACACTCTCGTTAGCTCAGATTACCTACATATAGCGTAACATTAGGGAGTATGTTTTTTATCATTCTCTTACGCTTTTTTTATTCAAGATAAGCAAGCGTTTGACCACTATCTCACCTGATGGTAAGCGACGATGCGGTCGACGATGGAGGACGTATGCCTAGAAATTTCATTCTTCTTACAATGACTTAAGCGTAGCGGGGTTATCTTGATGGCGCTTGTATCTGATAGTCATAGTGTAAGTACCTACTCATGAAACGAAGTTTGCTAATACCTTTGAGAGCGTAATTTAAAGATAAAAAAGTTATTTATTCAGGAAAAACAGTGTTTGGTACATATTGATTAAAGATAAAATATTTATGTGAGTAATAATTGCAATATTATGTACCTTTGTGATTCTCTGTCCCCAGCACTAGGTCTCCTAAGAGCCTGTATAGCTGGGTTACAGCAACCCTCTCCGGTTACATACTATAGCTTATTGTTAGGTATCCTTTACAGTAATTGTTGTTGTTGTTTTTTAATCTACGTATACATAATAGTAATTTCAATATAGTGTTAGTAATTAATCTGTTGGTAAAAAATTTCTATATTTAAAGGTTCATTGCCATTTTTTGTGTAGGTTATGGTGTGTAGCAGTGTAATAAAAAATAATAATAATAATCTTTGTACATATAAATAACTGTAAAGTGTCTTTGTATAATACTATATTCAGGTAATTTCCGTGAAACATGTATGATTGTAAGAGTGACAGGTGATTATTGTGTATGAATATTAACAATGGTTACATTGAGACAAAACGAAAATATGCGACAAGCTAAATAATCTTCCCGTTAACGCTGCGAATCATAAACGTAAAAAAAATGCTGAAATAGTTTAGCCACAAGGTAGAGACTTGATCTCTGCGCCAAACTACTTAAGATTATACTTGAGCTATATTTAAATTTCATGCATATTCCTTATTCTATGGTTCATATTCGGAGCGGCAAGGCCTGTACTGACGACCCGCTTGGGGTAGGTTGTGAAATTTCCCCTGCGTCATCTCTGCTACTTAAAGTAACGGAGTGTGCTTTTAGTATGATAATCCATTTATCAATTGGTGAGGATGTTGTTTGTGATGATACTCGGGTTCTTATTTGGCTTAAAGTATCCGTTATCATGCGCCCGCTGCCACTTGAAACGAAGTGGCTCGAGCACTTGCGCTAACTTTTAAGATATGATAGGTTCTTAGCAATGGACTACTGTCGCCTGTTGTATATATGTGGTCAAGGACAGGTAACAGAAGCCCTGGAAACGGTAACTTAGAGATCTGTTGGAATTTATGATAATACTAGTCGTGCCCCGCGGCTTCGCCCGCTATTATCAAGTTAAAAAGTAGCCTATGTGTTAATACTAGATATAATCTATGTACATTCCAAATTTCATCCAAATCCACTCATCCGTTAAAGCGTGAAGAGGGAACAAACATATAAACAAACTTTCGGATTTATAATGTTAGTAGAATTTAATTGCATATAATGACAAGCCTGTCAAGCCTCAAATAACGTTTCTGAATGTGTTACTGTTTAGGAGGAAATCCAAGATTTACTGTGCTTCGGAAACCCTGTCAAGCTACTTGACCTTATTTGTTAGTGGTGAAGTTGTAAAGCCTCAAGCCTCTACATGTCACAAGGTACCTTTAGGCCTAAAAATTCTTATGGCCACCTGGAAACTGTCAAACACCTGGTGGAAAACTGTCCACGAAACAAGCAAGTAAGCTAATTACGTTAATCAGTTTTCAGTTTTCAACCTTCTGATTTTATTCTATTAGCCGGAGCTGTTTACCAGATTCTCAATTCATAAGATTCGCAACTCACCAGATTCTCAACTCATCAGATTCTCAACTCATCAGATTCGCAACTCACTTGATTCTCAACTCATCAGATTTGCAACTCACCAGATTCTCAACTCTACAGATTCGCAACTCACTAGATTCTCAACTCATCAGATTCGCAACTCACTAGATTCTTAACTCAACAGATTCGCAACTAACCAGAAATACAATTAAAAACAAAACCAAATTAATTAAAATGTTGTATTATGAACTACATAAACAAAATTAAAGGAAATTCATTTATGACAAAAAAAATAATTTCAGGCCATGAACTATTTTCATATTGTACTCGCTAGCTAAAAGAATATTATATTTGCCTCTAAACATCGTAATGTAATGTGTTTTTTTGAGTTACTATCAGTGAAGTCTATTTTGTGTGATCGTACGTGCTAAGTAAAGCAAATTAAGTATGCTTTATTAAGAAAGGACGCTAAACAAAAAAAAAAAACTGTTGTCTCTTATGAAGAAAAGCATGCATGCAGCCAAAGATGTAGCAGGCTTGCCGATACGAATGATACGATCCCTGTTTACTCAGATTCGAAGACTCCAGACGTGGTTAGATAGTTTCACTTCAACTAGGCGCTATGTTTTTTATAATGCAGGCTGCATTCGGTTACTATGGGCATACATTTAAATTATAAATTGAGAGAGAACCTAGTTGTTAGTGCAAATCTCTTATCAACATGTTATTTGATTTATCAGAATCGAGTACCTACTTAACCGACCCAATTAGTTCTACTTTCAACAATGCTATATGGTTTAATAAAATCGACAATTGGTCTCACTCGGATCGTGTACGAGGAAAAAACGGAATTCCTGCACAAATTTACCAGCGCAGGAATTACTGAGGTGTATATTTTTAATAAATGAATCGCATAAAATTCTATTCTGTTAGGTATTACTTCTATGCGAGCGTTAGGCGCCACCTTCTATCCTTTCTATTGCGAAGCGGTCATGGCGCAGAAAAAGGCCGTGAAGCGAGCAAAGACAATAAATTGCACTAATTCCTTTTTCTATTTGGTTAATGTACGGTTGACAAATGTAGCGTTGTTATATTATACCTATTTTATATCGTGCTCTAGAAAATATTATCACACAATTTCTGACCACCATCTCCGATGTAGTTTATCCAATTTATTTTCAAATTATGTAATTTTTTTTAATATTATTATTTTATATGTAGAATCAAATCAAAATTGCGTTGATGTTTAACTATTATTTTTTAGTGAAATTTATAATAATGACAATTGTAACTTTCTCTAAATTAATCTGCATGCAGTCTTCACTTGTAATTGTATTGTCATATTTTTTTTTTTTCAAATACAAAATCGAGGAATATTTTATTGTAAAAACTGTGTGAGAAATGATGTTACAAAATTATCAACAGTAACATGTTAACTTTATGCTAGTAACGATGTTCATTGTGGTGGTGATAAATAAATGTACATTTCAAGAATCAACAGGTTTGCTACTTTTACGTCGATGGCTAAGCTTTAAAATTAACCAAGCTAATCGTCGTCTACGAGTCTTTTAGTTTTCCATAGAATATATAATGAGTTTTCACTGAGAGAACAAAATGGAAGCAATGCAAACAAGCAACGTGATATAGATACGACACAGCTACGGCAACGACAAACGAGAAACGTTCCTCTCAACGTTTACAAAAGAATTCAATTTGCCAACAAGAAAACTAGATTCCGAAAGCAAGAACGCGATACGTCAAGGGATCGGTCCACACAACGCGATTTGCGAAATTGAACGGAAAGGACCCACTATTATGTAGGATAATCTTTGTAATGCCGGCGAGGGATGACGTGATTTATACCCACTGTGCTCCAAACAAAATACTCAATTTGAATATTCTCGGGAAACTGGCCTTTTACAATGATATATCCTTATTTTTGTTGGTGACGATTGCTTACATTTAAAATAGATTGAATAGAACCGTTCCAACATTCGTCGATAGCTTAATGTAAAATATGCGACAAAGATCTTGTTGCTCTTGACTGCCGTTTGCAGTAGGCGTTGTTACTACAACACCTACTTTTGCAACTTTTTACCTCTTTGTTTTTTTAATTTTTCATGACCATGGATGCATAGTTCTTCAGTCGAAATATCAAACGAAAACTAACGAATTCTATATTTCATAAGAAAATAATCCTAGTCACAGTTACGTTTAAATTCAAGGTCTAGTCATAGTGGTAAAGACTTTACTAGAACTTCTATTGGAGTTTTGGAGCAAAGGCGAAAATCGCGTATTTATTTAACTTTGTCTTTTTTTTTATTTGTCTACACTTATATACACGTTTACTAAGTATTTAAGGTTAATAATCCACCTTTATTACTCATTAACACTCGAAAAATCACAGGTTTTGGAATATTATACAAAATCAACAACGCTATTTTTTTCACTTTCGCGGCAA
This sequence comes from Lomographa bimaculata, assembly GCA_948107665.1. Classification (NCBI taxonomy): domain Eukaryota; kingdom Metazoa; phylum Arthropoda; class Insecta; order Lepidoptera; family Geometridae; genus Lomographa; species Lomographa bimaculata. The sequence goes on from OX403592.1 coordinate 9,739,838, forward strand.
AACTCCACCTCTTTGTTTGTTGCAAAAAGGTCTCCAGCTAATAAAATGACAATACAAGAAGTACCTATATAATACTGTGATCAAGTGAGTTTAGTCTTATTTTGAAGAAAAAAAATATGTTTTACAACAACAACAATTCCATACAACAAAAGGCATTCCTATCAAATATAAATATTTATTTAAAAAATACAGCGTTATTTAAGTAGTTCAGGTTTGACATCAAAATATATTTGTTGTGTTACCTGTTTAAATTTCAAGTTTATTTATTACCGTAAATGGTCTTTAATTCAAGGAATTTTGTCGGGAATCCTTAGATTCCCACCTGGCAACTCTATATACAACCATAAGCGGACTAACAGATTTATTTAAAAGAGACACATAATAAGATGGCGATGCTAGTTCTAATCATGTCCAAGAGATTCTTGTCGTACTGTTGTACTTCTTGTTGTAATTTCATGTCATCATATTTTTTTTTATGTTCCAATCCAATAATTGATTCGCAGCCTTAATACTATTTTTGTGTTTATTTTTCGTGTTACTACCAAATATTGCCAGTAGTGAGGAAAAGTTAATACTCAATAATTTATTGCAAACTTTATGTTTATACGAATGGGTTACATTTTATAAGAAAACACATGACCACAGAAATCTAAATAATAAGGCACTAGAAGTCACATACCCGCGTGAACTTGCCACCGCACAGGTGACTAATGAACCACTAGTGCGCGAGTCAATTCATTAGTATTGTTCGGAACGGTGGACATCTAGAATACGCAGTAAATATTGGGAATCCATACTATGTATAAAGAAGCTGTTGAGAAGGTTCAACGTAAGTTTATACGCGAAATGAATGATAGGTGCCAGAGACGTTACTTCTCCTACTCCCAATTGCCAAGCAAATATAAACTCTCGAGTTTATACGCAAATACCTCGAAGCCACTACTTTGTACAAAATTGTTAATGATAAATTTAATTGTAAAGAGCTGGTTACGAGACTGTGTTATGTTGTGCTCAATAGCATTCATACACGTGAGGCACGAGCCCATCGCTTGTTTGCGTTGAGTCCGTGCCATTCGAACTCTGGATTACGAACGCCTTTTAGGCGGATGGTAGCGAGTCATACAATAATAAATTTGATGATATTGATATATTAAGTTGGGAAAAAAGTCTTTTCGCATTATAGTATGTATGAACTTGTAATAAAATCTCTTTGGCTATACGATTTGTATATTACTATTTGTCTGGCTGGTTTTGGTAGGTATCATTAAAAGTTTACGTTTCAAAGAAGATAATTCCAAATTCAAATTAGGAAAATGTGTGATTTTTATTTGTTTTTCGTACTGTCAAGATGAGTGAATCTAATGAAGAAATTCAATACATTTTAAAATTTTACTACAAAAAAGGTAAAAATGCAACGCAAGCCGCGAAAAAAATTGCGATGTTTATGGACCTAGTGCAGTGTGTGTGAGTAGCACAAATTTGGTTTTAGCGTTTTCAATCCGGAAATTTTGATGTCAAAGATGAGACCAGAATTCTGGTCACGAGTCGAGTGTTATTAAATTGATAACAAATACGGTTCATCAATCATATTTATGCATATTTTTATTCATGTATATTCAGTGAATTGATTTACCTAATAATGTTTGTAAGAGTTCAAACTGGCGATAATATAACCTTAGAGAATCACTTCTATTTGCACTTTGTCCATCTATCAAATCTTCTCGTTTCCAAGTCTACTGGACAAAGTAAACTTTTAAAAAAGTATGAACTGCCCGTTGGTATCTACTCAAATAGGTGAATATGTAAGTTTATTAAGTTTTTGGATATTTTAACTTTTGCATTTGATATACTTTTTTCCTAAATTTGCACAATCATTCTAAGTGCTCTTGACGTGCCCTGAACACTATCCTAAGCTTCCTACATAATCCTATGAATGACGCCTTTTGCAATATTCACTCACATTCTGTATTGATGAATTACGGAAAGAGAGTCTGCGAGTGGCAGCACTTGGCACCGAACTTGCTTATCTTTTGCATAATAAATCATGAGAGATCAAATATATTTTCTTGCTGCGATATTATTTTAGCAGAGAACTTTTATGTTTGGTATTTTTTGCGAATTTATCTGGGGTGCCCCGTAATCAGACATCAGACTTATAGCAGTAACAATTCAGCACTACTAGTTACTTGTTATTCCCGATTATGTACATTTAATAGGTGACTTACCTAAGTCTTTTGGTCCTGGTCGAAGGAGTAAACAAGCTAGACAAAGATTGCAACTGATTCTCGAGGATGGTTGCTAATTTTGCTAATGTGATTTTGCTAAACTTCTTACTAGGTGGAAAATTAAGACTGTATTACACTTCAGGATACTCTGATCATGTTAAATCCATAAAAGATTTTATCACGATGTTACCTTAATCCGGTATTAGAGATCGAAGTTGGTTTTGAAAACGACAACCTGATTGGGGTCCGGGTCCATTACCATTGCTACAGAATACAACATGCTATAGTAATTAGAGGTACCTTATATGAAGTACCAAGTCCAATTCTAAAATTCCACATATTATTGGGAACAAACTGAAAAGATGACAAAAGAAGCTAAAACTAAGGACTTAAAGCAAAAGAAAATTCGAGAATTTTCTTTATTTTGTATGTAAAATTATGTTCCGAAAAATTGCTAATCTATGAATGTATAAACAAACGGAACATGGCTTCATTGTTTTAGTTCTGGATAACATTATATACCATGAACAAGACTAAGATGTTATTTTTTTTAAGCAAGATTAGCAAGCATTTGACCGCTATATCACCTGATAGAAATGATAAACGGTGTTAGGATGACGTAAACACCAGTACATAATTACTTTCAATGTAGGTTACAAGAATACCTACAGTATTGATTAGGTATTTTAATGTATAATATTGTAACAGAGAAGTTTTACATCTGGATAAACGATGTAAGGTTTTGAGGTGTCATAAGTTATGTTATAAAAAAAAAAAAAAAAATTGCCGTTTGTTTAATTATATGTATGTCCTATGTATGTCCGTCCATATTCCCTAAATTGCGTCTAAACGAATATACGATTGTAACATGTAAATAGAGAGTATTTATATTTGACAACTGGGGAATTGAGCCCATTTCAGAAATGCCAGAGGCCTTCTAAATTTTGGGTGACCTAGTATATCGTTTTGTAGGTGTCATTGTTCTATGTACTTTATAAAATATTCGAAATCATATTAAAATATTTTTAGCGAAACTAGAGACGTACTATGACATAGCCTTGGATATAACAGGTTATATACACTTATGTTCATGATTACTACATATTCATGAACGTTTGAAGATTGCTATCACATCTCGGATATGGTATTATTATTTCATTTCAAAAGCATCATTATAATCAATTATTACAATAGTTTGCATCCGCCAAATCACATACGCTTATACGTACCTAGTTATTAGGATCGCATTAGTAGTAGTCACAGCATACAAAATAGTACCTAGGCGCCTCGCTGGCGTAGTTTTTAACGCTTCGCCTACTAAGCAGTGGATATCGGGTTTAATACTCCCAACGGGGCTCCGGAAACATTCACATCGCATTCACAACCATACCCAGAACTAAAAACAATAAAATTCCTTGGAAGAAAACTTGTTATTAAATGTATCGGGATCGGTTCCCGAGCCTTTCAATTGGTATCAGCCGTACAATCGGAGCAAATGAGTGTAAAACCCGGCATGTAACTAGTAGTAATAACGCGTAGGGTCGAATAAACAATCAGTAATTTATTTAAGTCACCGAGTATCTCTCTTCAGGCCATTTAGTACGAAACAACAGAAGGTAAAATAAAAAAAAACTATAATATCTGAAAGAGCTACAGCGTCATGATGACTCTGATGAAGGGAGATTCTTCCTGAAACTTGTGCTTCAGGAACTACTAACTCGTCTTCAATAGAAGTTCCACAGTGACTTGAATACATTTTTTTCTGACAGAATTCTTTTCTCAAGTGAAGTTTTGCAGTGTCTAGGAAGTAATCTGAATTAAATTTATACTGATATAGGATTCTATAAAATATATATTGATATGAAAGTTCACAAAGTCTTGGGCCTATTCTATTCACATAGCATTTATTACGAATATTTTGCAGCGCTATTGAACCGTTCTAAATAAAATGACCTTTGATGATGATTCTCACATAATTGTTGGAATCATAATAATTGTGACAATTATCTCGAAGAATATGTGAGAATCATCATGATTTGCTCTCGTCTAAGCATTTATAAGAACTAAAATTACTATCACTATGTATCGATTTGTTAATTGAGCACTTAAAGAACGCCACGCAGTTGAGAGGATGCCGCAATAGCCGCATACTATAAGTAGAAATAGGCAGATGTCTCACAAGAACCGGGAACATTCTAGATTGCGGCACAGGGCTGCAGAGTTTACTCGTATTTTGGTATTTAAAAATCACACAAATATTTTCACAAACCTTTTCACATTGATTGTAATATGTTTTCATTTTTATCTCTCCGTACGTATAAAATACGTAACCTAGGTTATCAAATTTGACTGCCGCTTTACATGTTATATAATACTAGCCGTGCCCCGCGGCCCGCGTGTTATTCCGGAACATAAAATATCTACTTTCTATATTTCATAAAAATCGGTTTATTCTTTAAGGAGATACCCGATAACAAATATTCACACACACACAAACTTCTAGATTTATTGATCGAGCTAAGCGAGATCTCTCTTGACTTGGGTCGTTCAGCACTTTGTCCGTCCGTCTGTTCGTCCGTCAGTCAGAGGCATCTAGCGTCTAAACCTTATACGAATGACTTCAAATTCTCATAGAATATGTAAAATTACGGCCAGAACTGACATTTAAAATTATATAAATGAAAATATTAAGGGGGCATGTATGAGAACATGTAAGTGGGGAGCACACTCATTTTTAATGTTTTATCTACCTTTGTGGGATATCGTTGAAAAGGGCTTGACAAGTAGACCACAAAATCGGATTATAAAAATGTATGTTGGAAAATAACGATTTGTTAGGCCACCAAAGTCACTGTTTTTAAACCTATTTTGTCCCGGGGTCTCGAAAACGGTTTTACACTGAACGCTGAAACTTACGTATAATATCCGTTATATCCTGTACTTGAACAACAAATACAGAAATCTAACAATTATTATATAGAAAAAAGTTGTAGGCAAATAACTAAAGTTTTTCTCTATAAGGCAATATGTAGGTTCGAGATCTCAGTTCGGCGCGAACGACTAGTAATGTTAGTAGGAATTAGGGTAGTTAATATCTTTTTTTAGTAGAATTGCAATATCTATGGTGTCACGGCAGCTATTGTTAAGAGCCATCATTTATCAAGATTACTGTTATTTTGTATTGAAGGGCAATATTTCTAGAAAAATTACAAATCATAAAGATATGATCATGTAATAATTGTATTGTTCATTGCCGCGCAGGATTTTGAACGGATAAAGCTCAGTTCTGGTGACATTGAACTGAAATAAGCAAACGGGGCGCTTACCATCAGGGAAGCAATTTGTTCGTCGCGTATTTCAGTAACATAAAATAAACCCGTTTATTTTATGTTACTGAAATATTACTGTTAAAAATATTAGTAGTTCAATATTATTTTACGTTATTACTATACTTTATTTTTTTTAATAAAAAAACTATGTAGACCCTCTAGGCCGCTCGAAGCGTTTCGCTTCTACGTTTGTCATCCGTACTGCGAAGGAGTGGAACTCATTGCCCGCGTCTTTGTGCCCCGAACGGTATAATCTGGGAGTCTTCAAGTCAGGAGTGAATAGGCATGTTAGGCAAACATGCTACATACAAATGCTTGCCTATCGTGCATGAAAAAAACTCCAGAAGAAATAGATTTTCATGTCATAAACTGAAAATAATAATGTACTTAGGTATAGTATACATATGTACTAAGGTATAAGATACTCCATATTGGTTAATCCTTTATAAATTAACTATTTCGTCACCATCACCTTTTAAACCGTAGAAATGTACCGGTCCTTAACATCATTTGACATCGGGCCTCTTACGTCTATGAATTAACATAAAAACTTTGTTACTAAATTACGTGACTTTTTTTTACCGACTTCCAAAAAAGGAGGAGGTACTCAAGTAGACTGTTTTTTTTTTGTTGGTGTTACCTCATAACTTCTCTCCACCTGAGCCGATTTCTAATTTTTTTTTTAGTTTGAAAGATGTTGCTTTCTAATTGGTCCCATTTAAATTTGATCAAGATCTGATCATTACTTCTTGAAATATCGTCAATAATGCCTATTTTGTGGATTACTTTGACGATGTTCTCGTTTACCCGACTTTCGTTGTGAGCCGATTTTGATGATTATTTGTTTATATGAAAGCTGGTGCTTTTCATGTAGTCTCATTGAAATTTGATCAAGATCTGATCTCTGGTTTTTGAGTTATAGTCAAAAATGCGAGTTTAATACATTAAATCTGATTAAGGTACCGAAGATAAAGCGGTGAAATCGGTTTTTTTTAAGCTTTGCTTGCGTTTAATTATTAAAGTTAACTAAACGAGGCTGCAATAAAAGACTGCTTACAAATTCGATAAACAAGTATGATTAGTTTTAAAAATTCGACGAACTGTTAGTTGGAGAATAGGGAGCTTACCGTTTGGTAGCCCTAGTCCTAATGGAGTTAGAAGCGCATCCTCTCACTGCAGCTGCCCACTGATAGGATAGCCGGCCGTAAACGAAGCTTAGCCGTTGATTGCCCTCGAGCTGAGACTGCATTGTAAATGTTTTAGTACTGTAATAACAATTAAACGCAAAAAAACCGACTTCAACGCTTGTATTTTCGTTTTGGCTGGATCGATTTCGATAAAATTTACATGGGACCACCTCTGAAGTATAATGTAGTTCCCAAACAAAAAACACCAAAATCGATTCATAATTGGCGGATATATCGCGTAATATACAAAAATCGCGTAATTTTGAAAATAATATAATATACCAGTTTAAACTTAAACACCGTCACTAGTCGTGCCCCGCGCCTTCACTCGCGTTGATCAAGCTAAAAAGTAGCCTATGTGTTAATCCTAGGTATAAGCTACGTACATTCCGAATTTCATCCAAATCCGTTCAGCCGTCACAGCTTGAAAAAACATGCTTGCACACTTACACACAAACTTTACAATATTGTTATGATTGTTAAGTAGAGTAAAATCCTGCAGGGGTGGTTTAAAATCGACAACTGCGTAGAAAAAGAGTTTTTTTTTGTTCTGCCTACTTGTCGATTCTAAACACCACCCCCTGCAGGATTGTACACTATGTTAACCAATGATGTATATATTCACTGGAATGTCCGCTGGCGTGGAAGGTTTCGCATCCGCCTACTACACAAGGAGGTATCAGGTTCGATTACCAGAGGGAATACATTTTTTTCTTTAAGAGAAATGTGTGTTTCTGGTTATGGATGTGATGTGTAAGTTTCTGGCACTCACAAGTCTCTGTGGACTTGTGTTTACACATTTTACATTTGCCTAGAGTAGAAGATACCTGTTATATAGAACTACCCTATTTGAGCAAAGCCTAAAATAAGTAGGTACACATTCTAATATCGTTACTATTATGCGGTTGGAATTGTTTGTGACGAGTGAAGAGGGTGAGATGATATACTCTAAAGTTTCGGGAATGAATTCCCTTGTACAATCATGAACAGAAGCATGTCGGGATGTAGGTAAGAAAGGCATGTTAATCTAGACAGGTGTCTTGTTTGTTTGTATTGTGGTGTGTGGTTGTAGTTTGTGTGATTTATGTACAAATTATTGATATACATTCTAAATATGCAATAATCAGGTTTATTGGTAACTCGGATGTATTTTTGTAGAGCGATGACAGCTTCGACAAAAGTTTTACTTGCGATAAAATTTTCCTTATAGCATACATTTAAAAAATCTATAAGTAACCACTCGTTCCCTACAATTGCGACATTTTATATTATCCTTTTTTCCGGTATGAAAAAAAAAGTTAAGAAATAAAATGTAAGTAATCGAAATTACACTAAATATTTGATTTACTGCATTCATTTGAAAGCTTGCAATAACTGTACTTGCAATAAGGGATGTCTAGTATTTATTATTAATTATAATTATTCTCTAGCATTAGAAATTTTGATAATTTTGCGATTGTCATAATACTTTATCGTGGCTTAATTTTGTTACCGTACACGCCTTATTGTACACCCGAAATGGGTAGACTGTTGTTCCTTTATACTTTTATTTTCCATCTTATGTACACAGTTAACGCAATAATTCTATTCATAACTGAATAAGCTGTAGCAATAAATATTTCGGAGAGGTACAAGCTCTCCTTGAAACCATTCAGTCCATTCTACTTTTATTAGAATGATATAAATAGGCACATGAAACCACAGAAAAAATATACATTCTAGTGTACGCAGCACGATTTTATTTTGTAAGTAATTTATGTAAATTAATGTTTGTAATACATACACCCATATATGTTTTAATCGTAATACTCCATTTTATTTCACTTGAGACGGATTTAGACTTTTCAATTACAAACCAGTCGCTAGACTAATAAGTAATTTATTTTGACCGAAACTGCTGAGTTGTATACAAAGAATGTATCCAATAACACTTTTCTTACTGTTTCTATTATAGAGAAGACTGTGTTCTTTGTTAATATAGCACTTACTGTATGACACGTCACATCACTACATTAACTCAAAAGGTTTAGTTCTCTAGAGTCTTCTGACTAAATCTGTAAGACTGTCTTAGAGGGGTAAAAATATTTTCTAAAAATAAAACTAATGCTTCGAAGCTTTCATCGCGTAGATCGGAATAAAAAGCTTATGATATGTCCACAGACATTCTACTAACCAAATTTCAACTAATCTATCCAGCCGTTACAGAAATGCCTCGTTTTAAATGTATTATCACTCACATACACGTTAACTTATATTAATATTATTGGTCTTGAACCCTTTTTGTTACCAACAAAACCTTGGCCTAAAACTTATGAATAACGAAAATGTTAACGTGAAAATAGAATTTTGTGGAAATTTGTTAACATACCCTTTTATTTGGCTAATCCATCTAATCATATCTACGTATAAAACCTACATTACTTATTCATTCAGGTTCTCAGGTAATTAATGAATAACTCGGCAGGTACTACTTATACTGAAGAAAATGTTGCAAAAATGTTTTCATAACATTTCATACTGTGTGATGTATTGTGTGTGTATGATCAAAGAATACCTTTGAATATACGCCGATATAAGTCGGTCTAACGGTTACATGAATGGCAGGTCGATTGGTGTGTAAAATAGATTAATTAATAATTTTAGATTCCTAATAATAACTCATAGTATAACTATGTAGGTTCTAAATTTAATGTTCGCAAACATTAACGATGGCCTGAAGTTGTTAAATTTTAATGAAATACATAAACATTAACGCTTTTACTTTCACAGCCCACATTGAGTAGTGTCGTGGGTGCCGGAAACTTTCACACACACAATCATATCCAGAACGAGAAACACAAATTCCTCTTGGGATGAAAACTCGTGTTTTCCACAAACCCTACTAACCCAACGGGCAGTTCATGAAAGTTAAATTAAATAAAGATAGAGAGCATAGATAACTTAATGATGGATTAAAATTGCAGTGCTTACTTTAAAATGTATAAGCTTGTATGTTTATATGGTATAAGAATGACGAAATAAACAATGACAGACACGCAATTGAAAGATTATTCCCGGTGACCATACTAAGTTCACAGCGGGACCAAAACGGCACATTTACAAGCATTGCAAGCAATCTTTAATGAATCTTAAATTAAATCGTAGTTGGCCAGTGCAAAAAATAACAACGGGTTGCACTCCGGGAGTGCCGTCAGAAGTGAAAACTTGAACATTAACGTTGTAAACAGCAGGAGCAGGCATACATTTTCGCCGCATGGTATAAAGAGAGGGGGATATTACTTCCTCTCCTACGCCGCTCCCTCCGTCTTACGAATTTTCGATCAGGTCACGTGACCAAGTGCACACAACTTGTTTATATATTTGTTGTGCTTATTTGTAAAACGATCACAATTTCCATGATCACCATTATCACAAAACTGTGTGTGTGATGTGAATATTTCCGGCACCCACGTCACAAGTTATTGAACTTAGAGTGGGGCTGTGGTCGTGAAACCGTTTATGTTATGATCAGAAAACGCTTTAATAATCACAGCCCCGTCTACGTTAAAAAAAAAACAATGTCTCTTAGTCTCTATCTATCTCTAAATTGACTGTACGGATGCGGATGATAACTATGTAGGAACACATAACACGTTGGTCCAACGTATATAATATAAATAAAAATTAAAAATCGCTTTATTGACACTATAAATATACGAGTAGGTACTACACGTAATTGTTCAGTGAATATTCAAGTTACTTATTTAACAACAACTATTAGTTTATCCGCGAAATATTATATGATTTTACAAAAGAGCTAATACTAGAGAGTACCTTCTTGAAAAATAATCTAAACAATTGCAAGTCAAAACAAAAGAATCAACGACCTGTCCCCTAACAATAGGTCATCATGGAACAATCGATCAACCAGTTAGAAAAATGAGAGATCGGACTGTGGCCTCTAGAGGCACCAATAATATTGCAACTATTAGTCTTCTTATTGATGTTGATCTACATAGAAATAGGGGTAAAATTAAGGAAAAACATTTTTGAGTATATTTCAAACACGATTTCAGTGTAGAGTTGAAAATTATGAAAATTTTGGCATAACTTTTTTGACTTTGAGATTTAACAAGTAAATCGTGAATCATGATTTTGAGTAGGCATTATGCACTTAATATCTTCAGCTTTACATTAATCGACATAGATTATTGTTTTTTAACCGACTTTAAAAAAGGAGAAGGTTCTATGTTCGACCATGTGTATTTTTTTTTAATGTATGTTCACTGGTTTCTTCTCCATTTTTGGACCGATTTTCAAAATATTTTTTGTTTGGTAGATTATATTCCAGAGGTGGTCCCATATAAATTGTATCGAACGATCAAGCCAAAACCAAAATATAAGCGGTGAAGTCGGTTTTTTTAAGATTTGCTTACGTTTAAATTATTATTGTTCGAGTATAAGGGTCGAGTAGCTGCGATAAAATAATTTATTTAATTAAAAACAGATGAAACCGGAGATATTAGAGGTAAAGTAGGTTCTGATTTATACAAAAAAAACTTCTGGTAGAGTCACGGCCATTAAGTTAAACCAAGGAATAAAATAAATAAACCCAAGAATAAAAGAGTTAAACCTATGGATGGAAAGAAATGGACCACTCGTTTCGTTGACCAATGAGCCGACATACCTACAGATCGAGCGAACATAAGAATACTTCATGTGCTTCTTAATACTTCAAAAAGTTTCAGATCAAAACCAAGCGTGCTCTTGGTATATCAATCGTCTCGTAAAATTTTGACATTAATTATGATCACGACTGTGCCTACAAATCGAAGTGGAACTCAATTGGGTACCTCCTCTCCTTTTGAAGTCCCTAAAATTAACTTCTCACAGAAGGCTTACAGTAATAACGCCTTAATTCCATCAGAAAATGTTACAAGATACAAGCCTGATTTTATGTGAGTTCACGCCCTTCGCACCTATATGCTTGGCATTTCTATTGGAATTGTAAAGAATACGTCCTTTGATCTTCTGACGAGCTTAGAAGCCAAAATTATCTTTGTTAGAAGCCTTGGAATAGCAGCTATAAATGGTTGTCTTCATTGTTTGTAAAGAGCAAACAAGGCACGTTTTAAAAAGCTGAAGTTATACCGTTATTTACTTGTTTTTCTTATTAGAAATGTATTTATCTATATATAATATCTAAAAAAAAATTATACTGTCATTAAAAAGGCAGTCCTAAAATCAGCGGCAATTTTTAAGTTTATAATTGTTATTTAATGTTTGTGTAAATAGTCCTGATCACCAAATCATCACTTAATAGCAGTTTAGATAATGATCAAACGCTAGCTTATCAAAAGTAAAAAATATGTGTTTCACCTTGACAATAGAATCTCAAAAAATTAGACATGATAACTATTGTTATATCTTAAAATGGTACAATAGTTATCATTTATTGATTTTATCGTCTTTATTTGCTGATATAACTATAGGATTATTACACGTCATGTTACTACAAGGGATTTATCGTTTACGCATAATTATCCGTTGACTAGAATGGTTCGACAGCATAACATTCTTACTAAAACCAAACAAGTTGACCTATTTGGCTATTTGGTTATATTAAAATAAAATAAAAAAATAAAACGCTTTCACACTGACAGCCCACACTAAGTTCAATGACTTGTGTCGTGGGTGCCGGAAACATTCACATCACACACACAATCACAACCAGAACCAGAAACACGAATTTTCCTTGGGGAGAAAACTTGTGTTCCCGCCGGGAATCGAACCCGATACCCCTGCTTAGAAGGCGAACGCCACCCAACTTCGCCAACGGGCAGTTCAAGTATGTGTATTATAATATTTATATATGTATTGTATATTATTTATTTATTTTGTATTTATCTTTGATTTATTTATGTATGTAACTATATGTATATGATTTGTTTAATTACATTAATGTATGTTTAAAATATTGCATGTATAATGATCATTGCCACACCAACGATCACTATTTGTTAAACTTTTTTTTATCCTCTCCATCCTAAGGTTGCCTGGAAGAGATCGCTGCTTAGCGATAAGGCCGCCGATTTTACTGCTATATTGTTATTTTTTCTATTGTAAATTGTTATTTTTCTTGGTGTGCAATAAAGAGTATTTGTATTGTATTGTATTGTATTTGTAGGCAATGTTAATTTGTTCAAAAAGTCCCTGACGTCCTGATACAGAACCTAAAATGTATTAATAAGGTTTTATGTCTTAACATTCATTTCGTAAGAAGCTACAGAATTTTCCCACCTTATGGTGGGAAAAAAATATTATAAATTGGTGAAACAGCTATCGGTGTACAACATTTTCCTATCTTGATAGGAAAATGTTGTACACCGATAGCTGTTTCACCAATTTATATATATTTTTTTTTTTTTATTTGTGTGGCTAGTGTTTGACCACTATCTCACCTGATGGTAAGTGACGATGTGATCGAAGCTGGTAAACACACTAGACCTGGAATACGCAGGCTCTCAAGGATAACTGCCGGAACACCGTATTTGGCTTGGCGGCAGACTTTCAACTTGATGGTGGTACGCTACTTTGGTAGCAAGCCAGGCGAGCAACTCACAAAATGCTCTACCACATCTCAAAAGACGAAAAAAAGAAAAAAAAGAGAAAAAAAAAAGAAAGAGAGAGTATTAAAGAGTTTATTAATCACTCAGTTAGCGCAGGGCAAGTTTCTGGTATCAGTGCCTTTGGTACTGGGTTCGATTCCCGACTCAGTTTCTCTTCCCAAGGGACATTTGTGCATTTGGTTCTGGCTGTGATTGTGTGAGAGATACTAATATTTATAAAAGTTTTCGGCACCCGCGATACAAGTCTTTGAACCTAGTGGGGCTATGAGTGTGAATGCGTTTTTTTATCGATATATTTCAAATAGTTAACATACATAGTACATATTTAAACAAGGATCGTAACAGTTCTGATATGTTAGAGTAAATAACGTTAATATCAACAAGAAAGATAAATAATTATAGTAGTAGCTATTACAAGTAGGTAATTAAAGAAATAGATCCGTACATTATAACTAATTACAATTATTGTAAGTACTTAAAATAGTGTAGGTACGTTTGTGTACGTTCGATAATTTCGTATGTCTTGTTAGTATCGTAAGTATTAACACGCATTATTGACTATAAATCAAAACTAGAGATCAGACCTTAATCAAATTTCAATGGGACCACATGAAAAACACCAGCTTTCAAATAAAAAAAGAATCATCAAAATCGGCTCACAACAAAATAAGTTATGAGGTCACTTTTGAAGTCGGGTAAACGAGAACATCGTCAAAGTATTGCTCACAAAATAAGCATTATTGAAGATATTTCAAGAACTACTGATCTTGATCAAATTTAAATGGGACCGATTAGAAAGCAACATATTTCAAACAAACATTTTTTTTTGAAATCGGCTCACTTGTAGTGAAGTTATGATGTAACACAAATTAAAATAAAAATATAGTCGACTTGAGTAACTCCTCCTTTTTTGGGAAGTCGGTAAAAAAATTGCATTCGCTTGAAGCTGGCCTACAGAAACATGTCGCTGAAATAATATAAATAATCACGAGGTAAACAGTGTACTATTGTATTCCGTTAAGACTGAGTATTTCAATATTAAACAGGTTCATGTTACATCATATTAATAATGCCGTTATTTGCTTACACATATTATTATATTTACCTTATTACTTATACTAACAATGAGTAAACACTTATAACACGCATGAATTCTACATACGTGTTGTTATATAAATTTAAATTTAATTAAAAGCTTTAATACTCGGCCCCACACTATGTGTGACAACTTGTGCTGTGGGTGCCAGAAACATTTACATCACACACACAATCATACGCAGAACCAGAAACACAAATTATCCTTGGGGAGGAAACTTATATTTCTACCGAGAATCCAACCCGATACCCATGCTTTGAAGGTGGACCCACACCCAACTAAGCCAATAGCTACCCACTGGTAGTGGGCTTGAGTACTTGAGTTACCTATAAGCTCGATGACTTGTAGGTAACTTGGGTCTTTGCTGTATAGATGTATATAATTAGTTTAGTTTTAGGAAATATAGGCAATTGGCGCGTATTTAGCCAAAAGGCAGTTCGATATAAGTCTTTGTATTTAGAGTCTGTGACTGTGAATAATATGTTTACTAACTTTAACAAAATTTCACTGGCTTCAGAAACAAAGATTTTAACTAGTTCAGGAGCCTATGGATTCATCATTAACGACGATTAATAATTATGTCAATAAAGTTATTTGTATTTGTATTCAAGAACCTTAAATGAATTGAAAGCAAACTATTGACGACGGAGAAATTATTTTGTGTTTTTCTTTGTGTGAAATGGAGCAATACAGAACTGATGGAAATACAAAACAACACCTCTACCAGCAAAGCCTTTGACGCTGCAGATTTGAATTGAAGGCCTGGCTGGACTGAACGCAATATGTAGTTTTTGATTTGCCTCAAAGAAGATAGTGCTCCGATTCAATTTCAAATAGTGTTATATATGACACATTTATATTTTTATTGACTAATTGAAGCGGGATTTCTAAGTTGACTTGGATATTTCATCACTTTGTCCGAACGTCCTTCTGTTTGTCTGTCAGAGGCATTTAGCTTCCAAACCATACAAGTGAATAACTTCAAATTTTTACTAATTGTGTAAAGCTGTGACCCAAAGCAAAAAATGGTAATTAAAACTAAATAAATTTAAATAAAAAAAAGAAAGTGGAGGGGCAATTATTTTTTTTTCTACCTGTGCAGTAGGTATTGTTGAAAAGAGCTTTGCAAATAGAATACAAAACCTTTTTTTGTTAATTGATGTAAAATAACTGCCAGGTAGGTATACATATAGTTCGTACACCAAAGTCACTGTTTATATACATATTTTGTCCCGGGATCTATTTAAAAACGGCTTAATTTACAAAGTTACTAAGTACTTATGTATGACTTTACTTATTTATACATGAAAAACAATTAAAAGCACACAATTATTAATTAGAAAATAGTTTTAAGCAAATAACATTAGTTGTTTAAGCTGTTACAAGATGGCTTTACAGGTAATATTGACACACGCATTATTTACGGTTTATCGGCCATGCTGAACCATTCGTTAAAGTACTAGCTTCACCGGTAAATTATACTACTGTAGTTATCAATTTAGAGATTCCACGATCGAAACTCGAGATACGTTACCTGCTCGATGCTGCCTTCAGATCAGATACCCGACATAACTGAAACCGTTCTCCAAAATTGTTCGCAACTGATACCGATGAATGATCGATATAAGTGGTTGAACTTTGGCAAAACTTTGTTCGACCTCTCCTCAACTTGGGAAATTTGAATTTTCTAACGCCATGAAAATCTTATTAAGAAAGTATCCAGTTCTTAATTAAACCCTTTTAAGTATCGATACGACCTCGATAATTTGAGTTGTTTTATTATCTGTTTTCATTAATTACAAGGCATTTTAAGAGATTAAAATATGTGCAGAAAGGCAAATTTAACTTTTAAATTCTACAAGATTTCACTTACATACCTTTGACATACACTGACCTAATTAGGCTTTTTTATATATTTGATTGGCTAGGACTACCCACACAGCATTATAAGTACTTCTATGTTTCAATGTTATATATGCTTAAAACACGAAAATTTCGACTTACTTTGTAGTCGACGAGGCCCGAGCCGCACGCCTCCGCGTATCGCACGTCTGACTCATCCTGATAAAGGACAACTAATTTGTCCGAAACTAGTCGACTACAAAGTAAGTCGAAATTTTCGTGTTTTAAGCCGAATATAGCATTGAAACATAATGTGTAATACTCACGATAGTTTAACCATTAAAGTAAGTAGTTCTATTTCGTGGTTTGACCACTATCTCACTTAATGGTGAGTTATGATGTGACCTAAGACGATAAATACGCTAAGGTAATTGTATCTCAAGGATAGATACTGGAACATATTTTTTGACTTAAGTTTGGTGAACTGCAACTGTAATCCCGGTACAATGTAACAAGCCATAAGATCACGAGAAATTACCATATCACCATGGATTTCATCACGATATAACCATTACCGAAAGCTCAAGCCTAATGTAGGACTCAAAACAGCGACCACACTACAAAATAGTATAAAATTGGTATTTTCAAGTTGTTTGATACAAGCGTAACTATTAATATTGCTTGGTAATGCTACAGTTGCTAATGAAATAACGGGTAATATGAATAATATATTTTTTTAAACACAATCAACTTTACATCAGGTGAGCTGATAGCGGTCAAATGTTTGTCTATCATATTACAAAAATGTAACAACTGACAATGCAATAGTCAAGCTTTTGTCCTATCTCGATGGCAGTTGTATACAAAACAATCATATGTATTTAATATTGACACGTTAATACTGTCAAAAATTTCCGTTACATATCATCCAGTTGAACCATTATGATCTTTAGGGTCATACCATATATGTATTAAACCCACTCAATTCATAGCTCATTCTATACCATTCTCAAGAGGTTTCTGGGTCATCTATTCAATATCTAAGCGTATGGACTAGATCTTAGTATGTATGTCTAGTGCTATCAAACATCCGTTCCAGGTGCAATTACAGGCAGATACGAGTACTTCCAGTACGCACAAGTGTCATGACTATAGTTAATTTGGCCACAACGTTTGCCTTGTCTCACACTGCGGCTGAAGATCTAGTATGTATATGTTGTATGTATGAATTCTCAATTGTTTTGTTTGCGATTCCTTTTACAATTTCGTCTATATGCTTCCCCAGAAGGGAATTAAAATCGAGATTTATAGTTTCCCTAATTATTGATATGACAACAACGACATTATACAGTGATAACGGTATCAGGTCCAATTCCCGAAGGGAACACAAGTTTTTTCCCTGACTGAGGGAACTGTTATGTACTCAGACAAGATATGTAGGTATGGGAAAATTGCTAACTAATTGTTTGCAGCAAAATGTAATTAATAACTCTTTACCAAATGCATCAATAGATCAAATAATAAGCTTGATTGAAGCAGAAAGTTTGATGAGAGTACATCTCTCATAAACTAGTCTGATACAAGCTTGATGAATGAAGATTATTATATAATTCCAATAAAGATAATAGGTTCTTATATATATTACATATATATTATATCTTATAGATAATAGGTTAATTCCAAAATAGGTAACAGCTGTTCAATGGATAAGAGAAATATATGCAAGTTGATTGATGTTTTAAATTGTAAAATTGAGTAAGGCTTAAAAACGGTAATATTATGTGCATTACCTTATTTTCATATGCTTAATTTAGGTAAACATAATGACATATGCAATTTAAATGTGCATATGTACAATTTGACATGTCGTCATAAAGACATACTTTATTTTGACACTAATATATTTATTAGTAAATTTATACTGACTCAGGATACTTTGCACCTGTTCAATAGAGATAAAACAACACATGCTATATTATATTGTTATGCTAATATAATATATATGACCCCGGTACAGATAGTATTACCTACTAATAAAAAAAAATGCGCCGCCGAGTTTCTTGCCAGGTTCTTCTCGAGAAGGCTGTAATTTTGCGAATCTGGCAGTAGAGTCATTATCTTTCATGATTGCCTCTTTAGGACCAATGTATATATAAACGATTTTGATTTTGATTGTGTGTGTAATGTGAATGTTTTCAAATTTTGTTCACTACGCACGGGCTTCGGGTATATCTACCCGAAGCCCGTGCGTAGTGAATCTTCTGTATATAGTGTTGTTATGAGTTATAATTATAGTGTAATTATCAAGTATTTATTCATCTTATAACCAGTCCGTGCACTAAACCTGTTTTTGAAATCAGATTTTTTTTAAATAACTATTATAACACTTATGTGTTATAACTTATTAAAGAGGGCATAACTAAAATCTTATATTTCTAGTAAGTGTCTAGCCTAACCTCACTATTTAATTTAAGTCACTAACACCCAGCTGAAGCTGTGCCCCGGCTCCCTGGATCCAATTACCGTGCAAAATAAAAAGCTAACAGACTCTTGTTTACTTCGAAAGAACGCAAATTCATCTATAACGAAGTTGACTTTACTCCTTGTTTTCGACGTCTTTAATGGAAAAACAAGCGAATTTCCTATAAAGTAGTTTTATAGTTTAGCTGGGTTGGTACTTTAAACTATTTAGTATTTGCGTAAACTTGCTTTATTGGATTTCTGCTTTAAATGTCGAGTAATTAAGTCTATTCTTGGACAAAGAAATACGTTTTACCATAGAGAAAAAACCCGTACTCAATTTAACGCCGCATATAAATGTGTCTATTTGAATCGATTTAATCTTGATCAATGTAATTAACAATTTTACAAATTTTCTTTTTCATAATAACAAACCTTATGTTAACTTGAAATAAGATATTTAAACGCAAGCAACGCCTAAAAAAACCGACTTCACCGCTTTATCTTCGGAATTTTGACCAGATTTGATGTACTAAACACGCATTATTGACGATATCTCAAGAACTACTAATCAGATCTTGATCAAATTAAAATGAGACCAATTGGAAATCAACATCTTTCAAAACCAAAAAAAAAATTTAAATCGGTTCATGTGGAACGAAGTTATGAATTAGAACACATAAAAAAAAACAGTCGACTTAAGTACCTACTTCCTCTCTTCTTGTGAAATCGGTAGATAAATAGTTTACTATGGTGTACGCAACAACATGACCTTGAGCATTGAGAAATAAATGTCCTGTTTGAAACCGTAAACTAAATGATTGAAACACGTCAGCTTAAAACGTCTTTTTACTTTATTTTAACTGCAGTAGATATAGGTAAAACGTGTGATATTTTTTAAAATGCACATTTAAGCTCTGCTGCACTATCCATTGTATTGTGCAAACAAAAAACGGGTTTCAGAAACGTATCGTGCCACAAAGGTTCTATTTCATCGTGTTATGCCGTGTCTGTTTCGTAGAAGAAATATTATTTCATTGTTATTCGAACTAACGTTTGAACGAATGAATTGATATTGTCGCAATTTTCATTATTATCCAAGTATTTATTTTATCTCACGGGTCTGTGCCCGCACCTTTGTAAGGCATTAGCGGAGCCGTAGCCAACGCTAAGACGCCCTTTGGTATAGTTACATTTTAATAATAACATATCAATTAATTATTATCATTGTTATTGAGTGACTAAACGAGCAAGTTGCTTGCCTGATGGTAAGCGTCACGCTTGCCTATTTCAGGTAAGTGCCACTCAGAGCTTCTAAGTAATCAAAATACTGGTCGACAAATCATTGCGTTCGTCACAGCCCCAGATATATTAGACGTTAAATTTCTTTAAGCCCTGTAATTTTACTAGAAACATTGGTTTTTCCATATTTATTTAGTTTTTGTAAATGTTATCTGCCGTCGTTTGTATTTTATGACTTTGTCATGAATTTCGTTGTTCTTGTCGCCTTTCTTTTAATCTGCATCTATTTTTCACTATCTTTTATTTAAATTGCAATGCTTGTTTGTTAATTTGTTTAGGACAAATCTTGCAAGCTGAATTAGAACTACTTCCTCTTATCTTAAGGACTTAATTTTGAGACATTGGTTCAGTTTTGGTTATAGTGAATTTCCTGATAAGCATGACCTGAATTGACTTCCAAGATTATCTACATATATTGGAACATTCTAACGGTCAACAGCACAGACACGAAATTTTGTGTACGCATTTAATTATGAAGCCCATTCCTTAGAGTAGGTGTTACAATGTCATGGCAACTGCACTCAAGGATGGTTCTTAAAAAGCTTGTTCTAAAAAAAAAAATTCATCGCTTACTATGTCGGAGAACCTAGGTGTTGCACACTTAACTTCTATTTTCTGTAGTGTTAGTCCAATACTACGAACTATAGTTCTAGTAATAGACCTAAACTGGACCTATAGGTCCTCCCTATAGCATTTAAAATAATTTACATTAACTTGTTAAGTTTAGTCACTGTCACTCATTACCTGCCAATAATAAGACCATGCTAAGTTACAATGTCAATAGTCATGTACCCGATGAGATTTCCCATCGTCATACGACTAATGACGATTTATTATATACTTTGAACCCGTATATAACCCCTTCTGGGATATATTTTCAAAATTGTTGCTCTTCTGTTGCATAATTTCAAGCTTCTAGACAACACTTACCGGATGAGGCTGTACGTTTTCTGTTAGTCACAGTTATAGTAGATTTTCAAAGCCTTATATAACCCGTTCAGAAGACATTTTTGCTAAAATCCTTTTTAAGTGCTCATTGATATTTTACGATATGTAACTCTTGTACAACATTTTATGTTTTAAAAACACAATCTAAACTGTTAGAAACCAGTTTAGATTGTGTTTTTTCTGTGTTGAATTAGATATTTAAGTATATTCTTTTGTGAAATGTCTATTCATAATATATAATCTAAATAATTACTATTAGATGTATATAGTTTTATTACTTTAGTTTTAGGAAATGTAGGCAATTTTGGCAAAATTGGCCAGTAGATATACAACAAAGAAAAAAAAAGTTAGATTAATTTAAATAATTAACTTTCCACGCCAAGGCATTATAAAGAGCTATGGAAAACCGCTATCATCTCTTTTTTCAGCAATTTTCATAAATTTCATTTTATTGTTCGAGTATCACACGAGTTGAAACGAGACTAGATTTGCATATTCATCGTACAGCTCGCGTTAAAAACCCTTTTTCACCATAAATGTCCAGCACACCTGTCTTTAAAGGCACGTTCGATCGTTCGTGCTGTCAGGATATTCGTATAGTATTTTTTTAAAGAAAAGCTACATAATTTAGTTTATTTCACCATTCAAAGCTACATAATTTAGTTTATTTCACCATTCTACAGTATTCCACTCTGTTTCTAAGTGTTCTTAGAAAAAAAATGTTGTACTCATTGTACATTTGTACAGTCCCTAAAAGACTAGCTGAACGTGACTTACATTTCAAAATAGATATCTAAAAAACGTCGCATTATTCGTCGCGTTTATGAAAAAACCTTGCCTCATAAATTTCTCATTTGAATAATAATTTATGCTTAACTGCTGCAGGAAATGTTTAGTTACTTTTGTTGCCGACTGTACCTACGTCGATATTAGATATTGCTGATGCTACGTAGTAGAAATAGGATAGGAGAACACATAAACATAAACGCTTTCACATTCACAGCCCCACACTAAGATTGATGACGTGCCGTGGGTGCCGGAAAAATTCACATCATACACACAATCACAACCAGAACCAGAAACACAAATTTTCTTTGGGAAAAAAACTTGTGTTTCAGTCGGGGAAGGCGAACGCCACCCAACTAAGCCAACAAGCAGTTCAGGAGAAGATGATGATGATGTCCGATTGTGTACATAATTTGGTGATCCAGTGTGCTGCAGAATTTACCTTGTTCTTATACCACTGAGTGTGTTCCCACACACTCATGAATATAAAATCTTGTTGTTAAAATATGTGGCAAGAGATTTACCAAACGCCACTTGCTAACCTTCTGAACCTTAAGGGACTTGATATTTTTGTTATACTAGAGCCATGCTTGAGCCTATACAAAAAGTCGTCAGTGTGGGGGGAAGCGCCGGCGTCGTCGTCGCGGGCGCGCGCTCGCCTCTCGGCCGCGCGCCCTGGCCGCTTTGTATATCATTGTCTCTTAGCCGCTATACATTGTATCTTTACAGCACCCGGGGCGCGCGCATCAGGCGCTTTGTAGGTATATCAAGTCCCTAAACCACTTCGGGAATGTGTTTGTGATTAACTGGACCTTTGTTTGTTGTTCGGCAGGCGTAACACGTGCCAGTTCGGCTATATTATGTCATACTGAGTTTATCTCCATATGTCAGCACCACTAAAAACTTTTCCGAAAATCGGCACCGATATATACGAGAACCAAAAAGTAGGCGACATATTAAATTTGTCCAATTACTGGAATAGGAAGTTAAGTGTAAATTCTGGAGCCACATGATAAATCCATATTCTCCATCTAAATAGGGGAAGATCGGTGTCAGTTAAGTGGATACGTTAATAGCTGCTCTATTCTAGACATTTTTAGTTCACGCGGATGGACGCGAGCGCTGTCGCCATACGAGCAGAACGACAGCGTCCGCGTCCGCGTCCCCGCACGCCGATTCGCGCGAACCAAATGCATATCATGCTATTTTGCGCTAAATCAAATGTATTCTTCAGTGGCGCGCGGTTCAGAATTTCGGGCCATCTTCAGGCGAGACTTTCCAAGAAGTAAGCATATTGGGTTACGAGCTCGCGGCAAGAGTTTCGGGAGGAGTGAAAACATTATAATTCGGAATTAGAGGGAGAGATTTTTAAAAATTCGTATTATGACAGCCGTTTTCAATCTCATTTGCATTGTACAAAACCTAACATAACTCAAATTAAATGCATTTTTATCACAATTTAGACACAAGTTTGCCATTTTTTTCTATGCATCGAAATGTAACAAATCGTGATTCGGATGGCCGAAAAGTAATGATCACATCCGGTATAATTACATACCTATATTTTTTTTAAGATTTAAATCCGAGCTATTTAAGAATAAAACAGGGTTCAAAACGCCTTTTTTCAGGGTCTTCCCCCGCCTTTAAGCGGTCTATAGTAAGAGAAACCCTTTACGTCTGTAATAAACGGCAGGTATTTAGAAAAATAATTCAATACTTTATAAATAAAATTACACGGAAGTAAAATATTTAATTTAATCTAATTAAACTGCTGCTTGAATTTCGTAAACAAAATTACATAACTATAGGTACATATATAATAATAAGAGTGACATTTATTATTTACCTACTACACACTACTTATCATATCAAATGATTATCATTCTTTAAACACTCGACGATATCTTGTTAAATCATCAAAAATAGTATAAACGACTCGTGCTGCTCCGCGAAGCCTCTCATATGAATAATTTATATTTCTATAATCATTATTTAGACTGTTTTCCTATTACTATCCTTTAGTGTATGTAAGTGAAAGAGAATCTGCACATTTTTTGTATATGTTGTAATGTATAATAGTATTGTACAGTAGATTTTTTTTTACCGGCAATGTATTATGCCGGTAAAAAAAAAACATTCATCAAAACATTACATTTCGTATCAAAATAAATATTTGAAAATGCAATTAAACACAGGCATTTTGATGCAGGCCGCCGTTCATTTTGGAGATCTTTGGGGGAGGCCTATATCCAGCAGTGGACTTCTTGCGGCTGAGATGATGATGATGATGATGATTTTGATGTTCTTTCTGTGACGTCAAAGTACGATCCAATGGCTTCTGTAAAGTTGAGTTGATCATTCACTTATTACCTTGTAGGTTACTATGCTGATTCACAGCTATTACAATTATATGAGACTCAAAATGTTACAACTATCTACATTTTTTATATCATAAAAAGTGAGTACGCATAATAAATTTGTTTTGTTTCGTATTTGTACTATGTTCGGGTAGAACTTTATAAATAATACTAACTTATAATATAATACTAACTGATAAATATTCGGAATGGAAGGTTAGCATTCGTAACACAGGGCGACTTAGCACGAATGCTAACGCTGCATCTTATTGTCTTGTTTGTTTTTATTATAATAATTAGTTCTATTTTAGCAATAAGTTTCTAATTGTAAGTTACAATCATACATATTGTAATTGGTTTTTGAATAAATAGAAATAAATAAAAAAAAAATATATACTGACATCATAAATGGTTAAACCGACGCGACGATGCTGGTAGGATGCTTTTTGCTTTTTTGAATTACTCTTAAATATTTTACGCTTTTTTATCATTAAAATCCTTATTAAAAAGCATTTAAGTAATAAGATCATAGGGTTATGTACTGTTCTAATTTACTCATGCCCGGAAGGCCGTACAGCATACATAATATTTAAAAAATCCGTACAATGGTTTTTTTTTAATTAAAAGTCCCAAAATATATTTCTACGAGATCTTGATACTATTCACAAGATGGCAACAAGTTATGTAACAAAATGGCTCATGTATATTATAATTAAATGTACCTAATTAAACTTTGGAAAAAAAAAAGTCTTGAATTTGTATACAAAATATGAAGAATCTTTTTTTCCCCTAGCCTTGATATTTATAAACCTACACATATAGGTATAGGTATAACATTTTGTATGATACAGATGATTGGCATGGATAATTTAATATGTAATGAAAAGAAGTAGACAAAAGGATCTACCTAACTTTTATAGGTACTTCACACGATAAATTAAATGTTCTTTTTTATCAAACAATCATACAATTTTTATCTTTACTGCTTCGGTTACGGGTGAATATGTGAATTTTATCTCGAAATTGGTTGTTACAAATATTTACTTTTATTATAACGCGCGGATGTTTTCGCGAAAATATTTCAGATCAAATACAATGCCTGTCCAAAATAAGTACACATTTTTTATATATTATTTTATATTATACATTTTATATAAGAACATATATGAAAAAATTGCTTAAAATGAGAATCTGAAGTAGCTGCTTATCATCCGTACTGAAAAGAAGTGGATCTCATTGCCCGCGTCTTTGTTCCCAGATCGGTATAACCTGGGATTCTTCAAGTCACGAGTGAATAGGTATCTTTTATGCAAGCATGCTACATCTCTGGCCGCATCATCACTTTCTATCAGGTGAGATAGTGGTCAAATGCTTGCCTATTGAGCATAAACAAATAAAAAAATAACTAAATAGATAGATAGATGATCATTACAGAAGCTTGGTGATCATAATACTTACTCGTAAAATAGATTGTTAGAAGTACGGTCAAAGACTATGAAAATTACTAGCCGTGTCCCGCGGCTTCGCCCGCTATTATCAAGTTAAAAAGTAGCCTATGTGTTAATCCTATGCATAATCTATGTACATTCCAAATTTCATCCAAATCCTTTCAGCCATTAAAACGTGAAGAGGGAACAAACATACTTACACACTTACAAACAAAATTTCGGATTTATAATATTAGTAGGATTAATTATTAATTTCAATATTTTATTATTAATTTGAATACTACAATGATTATTTTGAGTCACTGGGAGCCTCGGTAGCTGACGGTAATATTTACCAAGTATAAAAAACGACATACACAACTACATTCTATGTAAAATATATATCTATCAACGCTCCCAATTTCAGCCAAATCGTTTCAGCGTATTTCGGAGGTATAGATGTTTGTGACACATAAAAAACCAAACTTTAGCATTTTAATAGTAAGTAGTGATAAAATTTGCACGTGCAAAAATGTGTACTGGTTTTGGTTATTAACTGTATTTTTATATCTCGTTAAAGCAAAAAGAAAAAATTAATGACGGAATAAAAACGGATCGTTATGAAGGATAACCCCATCAGCTCTTTTTCGATGAAATCGGAGCTTTCTTTGATCATTGACCGCTCTATTTGGTTTCTTTCAATGAATTATATTTTAACTTGCAATGGTTTTCGTTGTAAATTTTATTTGTTTTCCTTCCTTCCTTCATTCTTACTTTAAAACTTGGCATAGACAGAAAACCATCCTCAATAAAACGCATATTACATATTTTCTTGTGCCATAGCAAATGTCGAAAAAAAAGCTGCCCAGTCCTAATATTTAAAAAATCACGTATCTCGAATACTATACCAATAAAAACATTGAACGCTCGAACCGGAAACATTGCAAACGTAGCTGTTGTTTTTTTGGAGAACGCACAAAACGCGAATATCTAGATGACAATCTGAAATGACACAGCAGGAGACCCTTTCAATTGTACAAGATAACCCTTTTGAATTGATTTAGTTCCGGTTGTACTCACGTTATGCATGTAATCGAGAATCTCGACCGGTGTTCGAGCGATACAGATCCTCTGGAGCGTGCGCTATAGCGGCAACGAGAACCTGGCGCGTACGCTCCTGAAAGGCTTAAATCGATATAAATACGACTCACGATAGTTATAATAATAATATGAGCCTTTTATGCATAAAAAGATAAAATGCTCGATAAACCTTTTCAGTTATCATTTTTATTTGTTTAATTTTGGCTCCGCAATGCATATGCATTTAGCCAGTGTCAACTAGTGTCAAGTAATAAAATAATTCAAGTGTATTAAATGTAAAAAAGTCCTAGTCAAAAGTCAAATAAGTTCAGTCATAGCCAAGTCACGCCCTAATAAAATGGTAGAAGAAACTTTACTATAGGTGGCTTATATTGAGTTCTGCGAAAGTGAATGTCACGTTTTTTTTACTTTGTAATTATTGATACTGGTGCACGTTCACTAAGACAGTTTAACAGATTAACGGTTAATAATCCACCATTATTACACATTTACACTCGAAGGATCACAAGGTTTGGATAAACAACGATATTATCTTTTCGCGGAAAAATTCCTTGACTGGTGTAAAATATCAGGCGTCAAAATATAACGAAACATATTTTAAGCCAAAGGAGGTTTTTAAACATAAATGTTGAAGTTATTTTTTTATGATTATGTTGGTATTTATGTATTTCCACCGCCTCGATAAATAGAATACTTATTTTGCTTCTTTACCTATTGTTATTCTGATTTGTTATAATCCAACAATGATCTATCAATCCTGACATACATTAATGTGTTCCAATTTGGTTGAGGTCTCAAACAGTTCAAGGGGTTCTTTTAATTAAATGCTACGCCTTTCTGAATTGAAATGGCTCTTTATTTATCGTTGCTGAAGTGCAAGATTAAACAACTGGACTTTCAAGATCGAAATTGGATTTTACCACATCGTTCAGCTTGTAGGTACACTAGTTGTTTACGTAAAACAAGTCGAACTTGATTTAACCTATCAATATTTTCAAAAAAAATATTGTGGTATTATAGTCATTATATTTTTTTTTATTTTAAGAGGTAACGGATTTTGATATTGTCAGATATTTTATATCAAAAATAAAAATAAAAATTAGTTACACAAATAACAAATTATGAATGTTTCATGTATTGCTTCATATCTCTTTTACAAAAACCTATAATCATTTTAAAATGCTGGTACTTATTTGGCTCAACGCATTAGCATTGCAATTCAGAGAGGCAATGCTGCCAGCATGATTTACCTAATTTTGGTTTTGGTTGTAGAAAATAAATTATAGCAAATCATTAAACGCAAGCAAAGCTTAAAAAAACCGCCTTTACCGCTTTATCTTCGGAACTATGATCAGATTAGATGTACTAAACACGCTATTTTGACGATATTTCAAGAGCTGCTGATCAGATCTTAATCAAATTTAAATAGAACCAATTGGAAAGCAACACCTTGCAAACAAACTTTTTTTTTAAATGGCTTTACGTGGAAAGAAATTATGAGGTAACAAACATAAGAAAAAAAAATCAGTCCCCTTTTTGTGAAGATCGGTAGAAAATCAAGAAATAACCTTAAAGAGAATGAGGTATCTTTTACTTATATCAAAATAAAGTGTGTACCAGTAATAAGTTAGGTATTGTTTGTCTGTGCTTTGATGTCAAATGTTCAAGGCAATTATGATTTGTTTTTGAATATAAGTCAAGTGTAAAAGGTAACATAACAACGTTCAGGTAAGTTGTTTTCGTTGTATAAAGAAGAGTGTATTCGTATACGCCAAACAATAAATTTCGCTCAGATTAGAAGTTTAAAGACAACTTTTTTTAGTTTTTTTTTTTTTTTTTTATGACAGGCTAGTGTTTGACCACTATCTCACCTGATGGTAAGTGACGATGTGATCGAAGCTGGTAAACACACTAGACCTGGAATACGCAGGCTCTCTAGTGCAGAGTGTTCTTAGGAGTTACATGATATAATTCCTCCGTGGCCTTTACCATCTAAAAACAAGACAAAATGTAAAACGTCCTCCATATTGAATACCTCCAGTTCGCTCGAAGCGTTTCACTTCTACCTTTATCATCCGTACAGCGAAGGAGTTGAACTCAATGCCTGCGTCTTTGTTACCCGAATGGTGAAATCTGGGTGTCTTCAAGTCTAGAGTGAGTAGGTACCTTCTAGACAAGCTTGTCCCATTTTCGGCCGCATCATCACATTCCATCACGTGAAATAGCGGTCAAATGCTTGGCTATTCAGCATAAAATAATCAATAAGTAACAATCGGAAAAATCTAAAATTTTATTACAAAAACTCTATACCAGAATTTTATATTCGGGTCTATGTTTTTTTTATTATACTGGTGGTAAAGTGAGTGATTTTAACTTATCTGATTATTTTCCTTAACTGATCTTGAAAATACGATCACTTATCCGTGGTCCCAGTGCGAAGTGAGTCAACCCATTACTTAACGTCCATGGGTCATTTTGTTACTTGTATACTAGTGACAGTAGAGATTAGAATTCAATTAACACTATATCGAAAGAAGAAATCAGCAACGATGAAGTTCATTTATTTAAATATCATTTATATTATTAAACAGCTTGCATAAAATACTAACATGTGTTTTCTTCATTTATCCGATAAAAATTTAAAGATTTTGTCTAATCGCCTATAATTGAAGTGAAAACTTCTTAAGCGGTGTTGTGCACATTTTTGGGATGGGTAAATAATATTAAACTAGCGTCAGGACACGTGACCTGATCTAAAATTTGTAAGATGGAAAATTCGTTAGACGAATGAGAGAAAGTAATTTCCCCCTCCCTCTCTTTCTACCGCGCGGCGAAAATCTATGCCTGCTCCTGCTGTTTATAACGTTAATGTTTAAGTTTGCACTTCTGTCGGCACTCCCGGAGTGCAACCCGTTGCAATTTTTTTATTGTAAGTATACTTAGTTTATGCAATAATAATTGTGGTAAAATGTTTGGTTTGAGTCTGTATATAAATTTTAGGGAATATGCATAAGATTTTAATATAGATAATGTTTTTTAATATTTATATAATTTTTACGTTTTAATGAATAAAAAGTAATATAAATGGGAAAATGTACTAGTACTGACTCGTGACGACAGCACCTCTAATTACTGCCCTTATCACAATGTATGTGTATTGTACATACAGATTAATCGACACACTAGTTTGTCAACCAGGGGACACTTTAAATTCATACTGCCAATTTGCAAGTGGCATTGCACTTTGTTAAATAATGAATTGGACGAGCAATAAGCTCGCAGCTCAATGAACTTTTTGAATAGACAGTAGTCTGATACGCATTCGATATGATACTCGGCCCATATTGGAGATATGCAGGTAGGTGTGTATATACACGAAAATAATCAAAGGAAAACATACTGTTTTTAGACTTATTTTTTCCCAGAGTTAACCTCAAAAACGGCTACATGTCTAAAGCTGAAATTTGCATACAATGTCCATTATATCATCGAAATAAACAACAAATACAAAAATAAAACATTATATGAAAAAAGTTATAAGCAATTAGCCTTAAATGTTATTCTCTATTAGGCAAAATGTTTGCACGAGATCTCTAGTCGGGGCGAACGACTAATGTAAATGAATTAATACGGGCTTTAAGTATCCCATTTGTCACAGTTTTGTACATAAGTCTCTTTCTAGGTATTGGTAAAGTATTTATGTAAGGGATTTATTTTGTTATTCAGTCAATTTAAAGATTCCCTCTGTTTATAGAGACTTCTACCTACTTAGAGACCTCTGTTTAGAGAACCTCTGTTTAAAGAACTCTAAATAATTCTCACTTGATCAAAAACTCTCTACTCTTCTTGTTTGAATTATACATGAATGTCTTTTAAACAAACATTCATTTGTTTCCCCGGATTTACAGTGTCAATCCTTAATTAAGTGGGGTACTGGCAAACATAGGATAATTCTGAAAACATGTACCAATTATACTATTCATGGTGGGACATTGGGGAAAGCTGGTAAAACTGATAGTCAAATTTATTTTTGTATTAGCATTATCGATGTATAATATTTTGTAACATTGGAAGCCTGTGATGGGTGAGCTGTATTATCCATTATCTGCAATAAGATCTTAAACATCACTATACTTTATAAAAAAATATATTATCTTATCTGGGAGTTCGGAGGGCCAAATTTTTTAAATAAAATAATACTTTTTATAATAACTTTTTCATACTAATATCAGTATACTACCTATATGCATATATTATGTGGGTATAGTATGTACCTATACATAACGTGTGAAGGTTTTGCGAGACATAAAAAATAAAGATTTATTTTCGCAAACGGTTTCCCTTTCACTAAAAAAGTTCCTTAACAAATTTTTGCGCTCGACGACCCGTGAAATTTCAGTAACGTACCTAATCTTTGGATTCCGATTACGTTGATATCCTTTGATTTTTTTTTCGCTTGAGTGATTGTCTAGGGAATGTTCAATCGTATTATCTATTAATAAAAGTCTTGATAGCTTTATCAAAGTATAATATATTTCCATAGTACGGTTTTTTTATTCAGCTTTTGTTTGAGACTTTCATCTATTTTGGTATGCCAGCCATCGAAATAATATACCCAAGCCAGCTCCATCAAACCCTATTTTTTCTTTGCATCTGTGCAAAATTATACAGTACAGAGAAAGTGCCACATCAGCCGATGGGTTTTTCCAAAATATGTGTGTAATTTCCAATATTATTCATATGTTAGTTTTTTTTTGCACAAATGACTTTATTTGAGTTTTTGTTCGGTCACACTCCATCAGCAAGTGGTTCTATCTTCCAATATAATACGGGTAGTAGTACACATAAATATACAATGTTTCATAGCTAACCTTAAAAAAATCTTTTACAAGTATTTTCCGAGAAGCTATTCATTTGTATGGTTTAGGCGCTAAATGACTCTGACAGACGGACGGACGGACAAAGTGCTGAACCACCTCAGGCAAGATAAATTTATGCTGTAAGTAAAGTTTTACCATTCTTTCGTGCTTGAATTTGCCTGGCAGTATGTAAGCTAAGATGTCAACTTTTGTAGCACAACTTTGCAACAAGCAAAAGCCCCTAAATATATGCAAATTTTATAAGCGGGCACAAACGCAAGGCTCCACAAACAAACTTTGTTTTCTTTGCTCTTTTTCGTAACGCGACGCACATGCTCATATATGTAGACACCTACAACCTCGTATGTGCATATTTTGTAACATTCCATCTCTTTACGTAGCGGGGTGTGAGAGCAGTTGGAAAGACTCGAAAGTAACCCTCTAATCTGCTTTCTACCTTTTAACTTTGTAACTGTGAAATGTTTATCTTTCGAAGTGTAGACTTTAGTCACTTATACGATTGAGGAAATTATGGTTTTTAACGGCTTAAAGAAAATCTCATGTGGCAACAAAAGGTTCTGTAATGCGTTAAAAACTGGGCAATTATAAATGTATACAATTATATACCGAGCCTCGAAGTCCTTTTGTTATTGCTTGTTCGTTTCTTTTTGTTTATAGATGACGTTTTATAAAAATGAAATCTATCTAGATCGCCCCCCTACATACAAAATTTTCGAAAATCGTTTGGTTTCCAAGATTCAGATATATATATATATATATATATATACACAAGAATTGCTCGTTTAAAGGTATTAGATATAGGTGTGACAATGTCAGATGATAATACAGGTATACAGGCGTGACACTATTATAAAAAAAACTCTGTTTTACTTACCATCACACAATATTTTATTATTACAATACGCACTAGATAAACTTAAGAAGAATGTTCTCTCCAAGACGGCCGTCTTCCATCTGCCCGCTAATCCCGCTACTCTATACACTCTATACATTTTTTCCAACCCCACCCAACAAACTAATATCAATTGACAGTCTATGAAATGTACCTAATCAAATGAAGTTCTTATGTAGAAGTCCATAGAATTACCAATCAAATCAAAAATAATTTATCAATCTAGTCAAATGAAGTACTCAAAAGTTAAATAACATCCAAATAAATTAAAACCTTACACTATTGATGTAATTATACTGAAATATAGTCATAGTATAGGTACTCTCAAATTATTATTTTTGACAAATAACCAAACGATGTTTCAGGACCTTTTATCCTTGAGCCAGTTATTCTAGGCCTTGCGTATTTACCTTCTATCGCTTACCGTAAGGAGACATAATGGTAAATCGCTAGTTTATCAGCGATAAAAAAATAACGTTAAATCACGATGTTTTACTTCATCGTTATCAGAGCGAGTACTATACGGTCTACGATTTAAGATATTTATTTCTCTAAAATAATACAATTCACTTATAAGAGAAATACAACAAAACTAATTACTAGTAAGTTTACGACCGTATGTATTTGTGTATTTTGACAAATTTAGTGTTTATTGTCTTCGTGAGACTATTTACAAGGCAATTTTGCCTTGTAAATAGTTAATTTGTCATCTTGTTATTGTTAATAACAAAAGTCTGTAAGCGGGTAGATGGTAGAATAAACAAAATAATGTACAAGACGCTGTAATTATCGCGAACCTATCCATATAAATATTTAGCTTTACATAAAATATGTTGTATTCATCTTAGTAATATATCGTTTTGATAAAAAAAAAGATAACTACCCACTACCCATATAACTTTCTTACGTGCTGAGTCCAAAGATGAAGTATTTCTGAACTGTCAGTACATGAGATACACTGCGTCTCTGTTTCTTTTATTCGTGCTAAAAGCAAATCAAACGGGAATATCAAATCAAACCTAACTAACTTGATCAACAACTTTACTTGCAAAATTTTCCATTAAATCGTTTTCGGCATCCTTATTATTTACTTAGTTTGAAAGCTAAATTATTTTAATTAACCCTTCAGAACCCTCGCGCAACTTACTAAATCTTTTGGGCTTTGAAATGTGCCACAAGTTTAATAATTACATTATTTATTAATAATAATAAATTAATCATTAATGCTTCAAGTCCCGTGGGACCCGCGACCTCTTTTCATACTCCCTTGATATTAATACCTTACCCTTTTTAAGGTTCAACATCGTACGTGGTTAAACAGAACCCTAATAAATTCCTTATTTTAGCGCTAGTTTTAGTTCATGTGTGCTTATGAAAGTTTTAGCAAGGTTACATATACATTTTATCTTATACGGGGTTGTTTGTAAAATAACAGAAACCTACTAGGATATCTTTTCAACGATAAAGAGCACTTTTTGGTTCGAATATTACATATTCTTATAATAAAAAGAAAATTATAAACTAGCGGACCCGTTTATTAATGAAAAAAACTTGAGAGGTATCAAGGGACGAAGTTCAATTTCCGTCTAGCCCCCTTTCGCAACGCGCGATAAGGAACTTTCGTTCCAAAAATTAAACATTAATCATCAAATTGTTAAAACTACACTTCTATTCCTATACTATTCCTGAATCCACTTGAACACATACATAAAAATACATCAAAATTGGTCCAGCTGTGTAGGAGGAGTTCAGTCACGTATCACGAACAGAAGATTTATATATGCAAAGATTATTTATCTTCTCAGGTGTCAAGTATCAAAAGGCGTGGGCAAGCGTATTACGAAACGCACGTACTTTAAACTACTATTAATTATGAGGTTTTATAAAATACTTCATCTTAATAAAAAGTTAAATAAAACGAATAATAAGTGAGAATAAACTAAAAAGTAGTTGAACTAAATGAGCCAAGAGTTAAAACAAGAATTAGGGAGTGAGCTTTCTAGTATTTTACAAATAACCCTGTATATGCTACAATTTGTTATTTCTTATTTTTGATCCAATTAATAAAGAAAAGGAGTAAGGTATTTACCTGATAAACGTGACAACAACGTTAAATAAGTGAAAGTGTGTTGGAGATATTCTTCTTGTCGCTTACCTGTATTGTTTAACCCTATATTTTGTAACAAAAAGTATCAAATAGGGGATAAATAATAAATAAACTGTGAAAGTCTACAACTAACTAGGTAACTCAAAGGTGTAAGTAATAACACTCAATTAAATCCTAATGAATATGCACTATTAAAAAGGTTTTTGAATTTAGTCTTCGCCCGCTATTATCAAGTTAAAAAGTATAAATTCCTATGTGTTAATCCTAGGCATAATCTATGTACATTCCAAATTTCATCCAAATCCGTTCATCCGTTAAAGCGTGAAGAGGGGACAAACATACTTACACACACACTTACACACAAACTTACATAATATTAGTAGGATTACAAAATACGTCATATCACTTCTACCAACACAACATAATAATGATTTTAATTAATACTACTACATAATAGATACTACGCCGCCGTAGCACTAGATTTACCAGTGATTTGCATGTTGCCTATAAACACACACCGTAGCAGAATGCGCTCTCAACGTAGCAGTCAATCTAGTGCTACGCCGGAGCGCTTACGGCATTAGCATACCAGTTTCAGGTGAATATTAGGTAATGCAATAACATACTTGTAGTGAAAATTGCCATGTGTTGTACTTGAGAGGAAAGTGATTGAGTAAGGAACTAAGGAAAGACTTTTTGATAATTTATAATTTCCGTTAAATGTTCGCTAGTAAATGTCCTCGTAGCAAACTATGACTTTAGTAGTGGTGTAATATATATCGTGCCTTTATTATAAATATCTAGTTGTTTTTTGTTTCAGCGCTCTATAGGTTTATGACTGAAAACCAGCGTTAAATGATAATTTTGCATAATGCTGAGTCATGCACCAATTCAACACTAAAACAATAACATAGCAATTTTTAACCGACTTCAAAAAAGGAGGTTCTCAATTCGACTGTATGTTTTTATTTTATGTATGTTACGCGATATCTCCGCCAATTATGAATCGGTTTTGATGATTTTTTTTGTTTGGTAGAGTATACTTCAGGGGTGGTGGTAAGGGTTATTTATTTATTTAAGAAACACCAACAGTATACATATTACACATTACAATTAATATAACATTTTATAAGGCTATGACATATGTCATAGTATATGTTCTGATACATATACCTTAAGTAAAATGAAGTAATAATGATGATAATTTTGTGCGCTTACGTATTTTAAATTCACTATATTTTTATTTTTTTACAGTTTTAATTTACTACATAGGCAATTATTGGCTTTTTTGACATATTAATGTTATTTTTATGTTTAATAAGTTTTAGTAGGTTTTATTGTCTTATATTAATTTGGATATTTTTTTGTGATATTTATGTTTTTAAGCCCGTTCAAATTTGAGTAGGTTATACGTATCGGAAATTTGACTTATACCAACAAACCATAAAATATTAGAACCTGGAAATATCCAGACAATGTTTATATCATATCAAGCTTGTTGCAATATATTACAAATTCTATAAAAAATAGGCAAAGAAATATTATTAAAATATTAGATACATGGCAATATGTTTCTTTATACACATAATATGTTCCCAGATTTAATATCTAAATGGGGTTATTTAATGTCATATTTCAAATACAGTTGACGAAATCTAGTCAAGAGCAGAAATAGATCAGAAATGCAGTAGTCCGGAAGTAAAACGCTTCCGGTGGTTTACATCCCGCAGCCACTTCCGGTATCTAACAGCATTTGCCACACCGTTACATTTAAATACTGTAGTTTGATTTTAATTTATGCTGTTTGCTTAATTTTATTTTTAGTCAGAGTATCTCTTAACTCTACCATTAAAAATAACAGCAAATTAAAAAATTTTACAAGCTTTAATTAAGTTTCACCTGTCCCGTCGTCTGTTGATTTGTCAGTCTGTATCATCAAATCTTGCAAGCTAAATTAGACCCACTATCCGGTGTCGATTGTACTCAAATTTAGTGCACTTGTGTATATTCGGTGCTACTAAAATGTTATGGTACTATGGAGCTGGTCTGATGATAGAGACGGAAGATGGCCATAAAAACTTTTGAAATAAACAAGATAAACCCATCGAGTTTGGGCTCGTTTCATTTGTCTTGACAAATTCTCTGGCCATAGAACTTTTTCGTTCTTTATTTATATTTGCAACTGATAAAAGCTTGATTTTAATAACTTTTAAAGTAAAAGTATAACTTGATTTTAGTTATCATTTTAAAAGTATTACTTGTTTTTAGCTATCAATTATCAATAATATTAAATAAATCTTAATATCGCATGCGTATAGACTGGCTAACATATAAAAATATGTGTATATTCATAATTTTTATTTGAAACTAGCTTTGCTCGCGATTCTTTTGCGAATTCTTTTTTGTTTATTGTTTGGCGTTCTTTCGCTTTTTTTGCTGAACAATTCAACAAATAATCATCACAATAGCATAGATGGTTTAGAAATGCAGAGAGTATATATTTTTACGAATGATATTTTAAAACATTTAATATAATTACACAATACATTCAATGTAATGTTTTTTTTTCTTTTAAATTAAATTAAATTATCGACTAAAATCAGTCGATAATTAATTAGTACAAAACTAGTTCTTTAAAAGAAATCAAATGCAAATTTCTTCTAATCTAAATATCAAATTCAACATTGTTTATTAACATTGGCCCCATAGAGACACTCGTGATAATGGCGCTAAAATGTTTCGCAGAGCTAAAGACATTCCGTTGGACAAACGAAGGCATACCCTTTTCAATGTGAATATTTTTCCTGTTTTGATTTCGTTTAAAACCTCTGTGAACTGAAAAATCTAAAACTCCAAGCTCCATTATGACCACAATCGATGTTTCAATCTGAGGTCCCACAGGAGCACGGTCGTTATCCGCGTTTGTATTTGTTCATCGACCGAATGGCAGGTGTACGGTGTAGGTCCGAGCGTCTGTCTAATAACACTAATAATGTTATGAGTTACAATTATGTAACACAAATAATAACAAGTGTGTATTTGTGTATGTGAAAGGGATTTTGATAGAAAATAGCGTTTGGAATATCTTTACACGCTACTTCATCTGGACAAGGAGTCTAGACTCTGCAATAGGACAAGGACTACTTTTTATCCGAGGTATTGCAGGCGGAGTCTTGGAGCACTAATTCTAATTCTGAGATGATATGTCCTGCTATGACGCACCGCTTCAGGGTGTAATATGAATGTTCCCCTGCCAGATCTTATCTTACCCGAGGCATGCTAACTTCTTTACATAACGGAAAATGAACTTGATCATCTGACATAGCTGTTGTAGTGTGATGGGAGTTGTAGATGAATTGATGGTGCTGGCGGTCCCAAAGGCAACTTCACGACAGATCTGCTTCAGTGCTCATCACTCTTAAAAATGTTCGAATGATTGCTTATGTTGCCTCATGCTGGAGTAAAAAAAGTTCTACAGTTTCATCTAGCTTCATGCAGCCTCTGCAGGGACTGTCAGTAGACCCCATTACGCACATGTGGTATTTGTAGGTTGCAATGTCCCGTGATAAGACTACCACAAGAGTAAGACGTGGTCTTGGTAACTTAACATATTTTTTTTTTTTTTATTTATGAAGAAAACATTGCGTTTACTTGCTTGCTTGCAGTTTGTCCTCTTATCCCACAAATGTTGTTTTTCTGTCTCGGAGTTAGTAATATTAGATGTGGTATCTTTTTCCACTCTGATAGCATTTGACCGCTTTCTCTCGCTTGTGCGTAGTAGGACAAAGGTAAAAATCATAATATAGATCTAGAATTAAAACTGACTTTTAAAAAAAATACTGGTTGAACGCGATTTGGTACATATTCTCTTCGCGATGACGAGCATTAAAAAATACCTTACTACTAAAAAACTCAAGTCAAGTACGTGGCGAAAAAATCCGCACTGTCTGACTCGTAACGCCAAGAAGTGACTATATTTCTACGTCTGAGTCCACCACACAAAGTAAACAGGGATTCAATTATAATTCAGTTACAAGACTTTTTGCTAAGGTGCTCGCCATCGGACAATATGCCGAACAGCAAAATGCCAGAAATGTCCACAACCGGTATAGGAAATCCCGTAGGAGATCGCTTGTTATCCTCGCTTGTGTTTGTTCACTGCTCACATGGACGTAGCTCGAATGCCTTCTACATGAATTGTAATAGCATCAAAATGGGTTAATGCAGGTCTGAGAGTGAATCGCGAACATTGAAAATTTGACGGGGCAGCTATAAACTCTCTAGCGAACTTGTATTGAGCGTAAATGAACACTTTTTCTCAACTTTGCGATTGCCTAAGGCAGATAAGAGCTAAATAGGTTATTTTTAGATTATATTTGAAGGTCATCCAATATTCGGAAGCACGATATAAAATACTTTTCTCTATAGAAAATAATGGCAATGTAACAATTGTTAAAACAAATTAAATTTGTTTGAAGACGTGCTTAAAACAAATTATCTAAACTATTTAAGATTTATCAAATATATTTAAACGAGCAATCCTTGCTCAGCAAAGCTTGCATAGACATCTAAGTTCTGACTAACTTGACAGCACAGCAGTATGCTATCTCTGTCTTGTGTTAGACAGGAATAGTTTAAATTTAATTTAGTGTGTGACATCAGAATCGAGGCCAATATCAACCTTAAATTAATGACGTTTATCAATTTGTCTTGTTGTTATACGGTATACAGGTATGGGGAATTAACTCGTGTAATTCCTGCGCACACTGCAAAATGTTAACGATATAACACCGTTAGGCTAGCGACCATACGACCATGACTCTGTAATTTGTTGAATACGATCAGTGGGGAACAATACCATGTCATAAGTACCTAGTTTAAATATTTATTTTGGTAAACGACGTTTTCTAAAAATGAAACCTAGCTAGATCGATTTATCACCCATGAAAGCCCAGTCAAAAGCCGTTTCCAAGATTCAGAGTATATATATAAATATGTATATACATATATATATATATATATATATATATATATATATATATATATGTATGTATAATAAACGCATTATACATACAGTGAAGCAGTGGAACTCATTACCATTCATATTTGTTCTCCGAACGGTCGCAGCTTCGCGTTTTTTCAGATCTTGGCCTAATTCTTGCTTATCACGCATAATTCCAAAAAACACACGATTAGCCCTGGCGTATTGCCGGACTCAGAAGACTGGTAGCAATCACGGCAATTATTTTGCGCTTTCCGGCGACTACAAAATATAGATATACCTTGGTTAATATAATTTCTGCATAAGAGAAGTGTTTTTAAAAAAAATGAAAAAGTGCGCCACCGTTTTTTTTTGCCAGGTTCTTCTAGAGATGACTGTAATTTTGCAAATTTGGCAGTAGTGAGTAGAGCCATTAACTTTTATGAGTGTATCTTTGGATCCCATGTGAATAAACGATTTTGAATTTGAATAATCTCGAATTCTTCTAGTCAATATGGGCATAATCAATATGGGCATAACTTATCTACAGGTAAAAAAAATGTATGCAATATAAAAATCTCACAACTAGCACAATCTTAACTAGCTAGAAATCAGTAGATATTGGCCTAACATGATTTTAGCCTGTGTAATGAAAAGGCCAGAGCGCCGGTAACGTCCACAATCGGTGCGGGGTTCAGGAACTACCTCGTTATCGACGCTTGTATTTGTTCAATGCTCGCTCCGACCAATGCAATGTGAAATCCTGTGTGTACCTATACCTACTTATTTGTCTAATGCTTGTGTGAATTTGTGTCACGAAACAGCATATTACTTTCTAAATCAACAATAATAAGTTAAAAAGTGAGTGAATGTCATCTTTCTCTTATTTCATATACTTTCGTACGTATTATACTTTTGATTTTGAATTAAGTGCTGCATGAAGATGCTGTCGTCCAATCGTAAATATTTATCAACAATAGGTTACTTAACCGCAAAATATTTTTTATTGTAATCAAAGTCGTTAAGTAGCAGAAAAAAGTGTTTAAAGAAACACAATGTTTCAGACGGAGAAATAAATCGTCTACGCGCTATGTTTATTCTTTCATCATTGAAGTAACGCAAAATGTTAAAGTAGCCCCAATTAACGGTATTGCTAGTGTCTATATTTTTTTTGTTCAATAGGTATCTGATATTCCTGTTGTTTAGTTAAGGTAATATCACGGGATTTAATTGCACTAAAAACTGTGTCTTTGATCACACTCTTTGACTCAACTATTGATAAGTTATCTATAACCTCTGGAATAGCAATGGCTTCTAAAGCGAAAATTGTAACCAATTTGTTTTATTTATACACTAGCTGCGCCCCGCGGTGCTACCCGCTGTGTCGGGATAAAAGTGTTTATCCAGGGTGTCAGCTACCTCCATACCAAATTTAATCAAAATTGGTTTAACTGTTTGAACGTAAAGAAGTAACAAACATACGAACACACTCACCAACTTTTGCTTTTATAATATTAGTAGAATAGGATAGTAGGAAGTAGTATTCGAAGTAGGATGTAATGCTAAAATAAAAAATAATAATAGAAAAATATAAGCTTAGGTTTTAGTGAAATTCGCCATTGCAATGTTTAATATATTTTTGTATAAACATAATCAGAACAATCAAGGAACAAACTCTTCTATAACACCGACAAAATGTTCATTACGAACATTTGCCCAGTTAACTGTAGGTAGGATAAGAAAGTAGGTACCGAATTAAAATTTTAATTAAGAAAATAGAACCGTGCCTTTTTCCTAAGTCTCGTTTGCAATGCAAATTCGCGATGCCATTCATTCTCTTACTTTTATTTTGCCTTTGATTTCAATCTCGAATCTTTTAAAAGGCACATCATAATTGAGTCAAGGTCTTTTTAATTTAATCAATTGATTTTAGCTTAGCTTAGATTTAGGTTAGCTGAGGTATTAGTATGTCGATAATGTTAATCGGTTTTTAAGACTTCTGATAAAATATAAGTATTTAAAAACAATATCAATAATTAAAAGTAATTTATCATTAGAAAACTTGCTCTACCTCTGAAAGTATATTATAATGGATAGCAAGTACTTTAACCCC
Source organism: Lomographa bimaculata (assembly GCA_948107665.1). Lineage (NCBI taxonomy): Eukaryota > Metazoa > Arthropoda > Insecta > Lepidoptera > Geometridae > Lomographa > Lomographa bimaculata. The sequence continues at coordinate 9,781,479 of OX403592.1, forward strand.
GGCCTTTAACCGACTTTTTAACTAGCTTTCAAAAATAGTAGCGAATCATCGAATATCTAATCTGAATTTCTATAGCTTTGAATACCTACTTAGAAAGACGAACATTACTGAATCGAGAATACAACTTCCCGCTGATTTTCTTTTATAGCTGGTAATTAATAAATTTGATTGTGTGCAATGTGTTGTGCACGACATAAGTCAGTAGTGCGGGGCTGTGAGTGCAAATGCATCTCTTTATAACAATAGGTGTAGGCATAGATTTCCCATACATATTGTTATGAATTTACTTAGACAAAGATGATCATCTTGTTGAATATTCAATTAATGAATTGTCATACAAAAGAAATGTACTTGATTACATAATCTTTTATTTCGACGTAAGCGATATGCATTATCTCCCTTCATCATTTCATCCTACGTTTAACGAACCTCATTTACAGCATCCTGAAATACCGTTGGATATTAAACTGGAGATTCTCGTTAGAAATAAGGAAGCTTGCTTTCATTTTTATCCTTTATAGCCATAATATAGATAATGGATTGATACAAGAGGATGCCGTATATCTGAGTTTACTCAATTCAAGTGACTGCAGGCGAGTGTTCCATTTAAGCGGGGAAGATATATCGTCCCTGTAAAATCTTTTTATTTTCCTGCCGCCTAAAAGAGGGCACCGTAACAGCTTGCATTTATATTGTGAAAGATTCAGGATGAGAACGTCGGTACCATTACCTTTTTACGTTTTCACCTGGATCTGTGACATTCGTAGCGCGCTGCACCTGGTCGAGCGTAATTAATTCATAATCATTTATTGCATTGGACAGATCTTGTCATGGTCAAATAAGTGATCTTACATTAACCCTTTGAGAATGTCGCAATTATAACACACATACAAATTTACTTTTTAGGGTTCCGTAACCAAAGGGTAAAAATGGGACCCTATTACTGAGACTTCGCTGTCCGTCCGTCCGTCTGTCACCAGGCTGTATCTCAAGAACGGTGATAGCTAGACAGTTGAAATTTTCACAGATGATGTATTTCTATTGCCGCTATAACAGCAAATACTAAAAATAAAATAAAATAAATATTTAAGGGGGGCTCCCATACAACAAACTTGATTTTTTATAGATAGCGGTACGGAACCTTTTGTGAGCGGCCAAGTGCGAGTCCGTCTTGCACTTGGCCGGTTTTATCATTATGTAACATTATTTGTTTGACAAGATTAAGGAATGTTTAGTGAAGCCAGTGCATAGATGGGTAACTGTTTAGTGGTTCAGCTGCTTGTTACCGTGATTCGAAGGGCACGTAGCGCCGTTGCTGTTTAGACAACAGTCGTTAAGCAATATCGAATGCCATCGGGCGGCCTGAAAAATGCTGACATTAGGATTACGTCCATACAAAAAGCAAGCAAGCTGGCGCGGTTGGTTGTACCAACGTTTGCCTTCTACGCAGAGCGGGTATCGGCTTCGATTCCCGATGGGAGCACAAGTTTTCTCCACAAGGGGAATTCGTGATTCTGGTACTGGGTGTGATTGTGTGTGTGATGTGAATATATCCAGCACCCATAAAACAAGTTGTCAATCTCCAGTGTAAGGCTCTGAGTGTGAAATGGTTTATTTATAGGTACGTCTAATTAGTGATAAGTCTGTAAAAACTAAACTAATTCTATCCTATGCCCATCGTCCCTTTTCGAAATTAAACATAATTTAAGGAATTAATTTAATTCTAAATCTTATGTACGTAATCTTAGGGAAACTTGCGTATAAATACCCACCGGCAGCGAATTCCTGTGGTTAGTTTACCTGTCAAAGTTTGCCTAGCTACACCAAAATTTGGGTATTCCTTAAGCCACACAGTACTTTTACCACCTAAATGTCAAGGTAATAAACTATGTTGGTATTTAGTATTATGTTATAAATGTAATACCTATATTGTGTGTATGTTTAATGTTGTTTCCACGTCTCATAAACCAACTAAACAAGATTGGATTTATGCTTATGCTTATAAGATGGATTAACAGATTTTCTATTATCAACCGACTTCAAAAAAGGAGGTTCTCAATTCAACTGTATGTTTTTTTTTGTATGTATGTTACGCGATATCTCCGCCAATTATGAATCTATTTTGATGTTTTTTTTTTGTTTGGTTGATTATACTTCAGAGTTGGAGTTCCCAGTTGGCGCAGTGGACAGGTGTCTGCCCTCTGCGCCGTGGGTCCTGGGTTCGATTCCCGGCAGGAGCACAAATTCCTTCCCAAGGGATATTTGTGCTTCTGGCGCTGGGTGTAATGTGTGCGTGATGTGAATGTTTCCGGCACCCACGATACAAGTCTTTGAACTTAGTGTGGGGCTGTGAGTGTGAATGCGTTTATGCGTATATACAATTTATCGAAATCGATCCAGCCAAAAAACAAAACTATATAAGCGTTGAAGTCGGTTTTTTTAAGTTTTGCTTGCGTTAATTAGCTATTAATTAACATGGACAAAATCATGGGGCACAGCTAATTATTCATATTTATAGTATTATGTAGATAACAATAGGTTACTTTATAATTAGGTAACTATTGTCAGAAAAATATACAGGGTAATTTGTAAAATACAAGAAATCTTTTGGGGCATCATTCCAACCACTGAGACTAACGCTGGCATCTGGAAAAAAGGACGTAAATTATATATTTGTCAAAATTGAGTTATACACATCAAAAATATCTTTGCTATTTAGTATATGTTATGACTTGTAGCAGATTCGTCTAAATTAAAAGTAAGATTTAGTAGGTTGCGTTTGAATATTTTTAACTAACAAAAAAAAAGTAGATGCGTCCATTTTTCCTGATTCCAATAATGTATGTTAGTATATTCCAATTTTGACAAAAATGCAGTTACGTCATTTTCATGATGACGGCAGAACGTCTTTCGTATGGTTTTAGTATAAAAACTATCGTGAGAGTTATTCATTATTATTATCTAAGCCAGCACTCAGTCAGTCGGCAATCTTTCGTGGTACGGCTATTCTGTCTGTTATGTGATTTTTCAGATTCATTTCAAAATATAATAATAATTTTCTCTATTAAGTCCAAGTTTCCAAGTGTCACCTGACTTATGCGTGTATATTACGAGGCTGACGTTCTGATGCCGTTATTCGCAAGACAACGTAATTTAAACAACTATTAATTAAATATTGTAAAGAATACATTATCTCAATTATTACGTAAAGTATATAATTCAGCAGGAAGTTGTAGAATTAAATGAGCAATTGAAGAGCAGAATGAAATGACTAAAAAACGAACCAGGGTATGACAGCTTTCTGGTTCTGGTTCTGGATTTTAATCGACGACTTCAAAAAATAGGAGAAGGTTCTAAATTCAACTGTATTTTCTTACCCAGACCAGTACTTTTGAGTTATCCTCAATAATGCGTATTTAATAAATTTGATCAAGTCGGTTTTTTAAGCTTTGCTTGCGTCTAAATTATTGTATTGGCTTAGGTGTATGATTACAAGTATTTGAACTTAGTGTGGGGCTGTGAGTGTGAATGCGTTTGTTTTTGTTTGTTTGTTTGTTTATTGAAAGCATCTTTGTCTTATTACACATACTAGTACCTACTACTAACTAAATCTTATCATCAGACGGTTATTACTCTACTCTACAAGCAAACATAAAAGAAACTTTAAGATACTCATTATCACATAGGAAAGTAAAACTTTTTAACTATTTAAGTATCTGTCCCTTAAACTTAAGTTTTGAGTTCTAGCACCAGACAGCATACAACCCGAAAGCTACAATACTCACTTTTGCTCCACGTTTGAAACAAGGCGTTCGCATGGAAACGAGGGAAAATTGCAACAACACCAACATACGAATATATTTCCGAGGCGCGAGAGAACTCGGTTAATAGGGAGGGTTGAAGCTTCTCCATCCATCAGTAGGATTAGTGTGGGCCTGTCGTCGCTCAAACCTTGTGGGATTAAAAGACCGAATGCGACCTCTACGAGTTCAATTATTCCGTTAAAAAACTGAGTGCTCGCTGCACACGACTCAAAGGCGTTTTTAAATTTTCGAGCGATTTTCGTTGCAAGAAAGTACTAAAATAAACAGTGCACTGAATGTTTGAGTGCAGTGCAGGTGGTTTTATATAGAATACCATCATAGTCCTGTGTCTTTATCTAAAAGTTTGAGAGTGCGTGCATATGTTACATGAGGCAGTGAGTTAGAATAAATGAAGTAGTTAAAGGCGAACGATACTGCTTTGAAAACAAACTAGAAGCCGCCTCTCTGAGTACATCTAATATATAAAATTCTCGTGTCACAGTTTTCGTTGACATACTCCTCCGAAACGGCTTGACCGATTTTGATGAATTTTTTTGTGCTTATCCGGTATCTATGAGAATCGGCCAACATCTATTTTTCATCATCATCATCATCATCACTTTTCATCATTATCAACGCGGGTGAAACCGCGGGGCGCAGCTAGTATAATATAGATACATATCTTCGCATGTTTATTTGCATTACACTGTGATCTCTTTTACTCTCTCACACAAGGCGATCTATTCATCTCACTCATTCACTTTACAGTGAATTTCACTCTTCAATTTTACAACAGTTAGTCGCCAAAGATTATTTACTATGTTTTCTATTTCAATAAAAATACAGTACTTTTGCGTGAAATAGTTTCGTTAAAAGTAAATACTTTGTCACAATATTTAGACGAATAGCCGCTATGTATTGCCGGACTCTGAAGTTCAAGACTGGCAGCGACCACGGAAATTTCTGGTTAATATGGGAGACAACTCATCTACAGGTAAAATCTTAGACATGAGTTATGTCAGCGGGATTAAGATGTTTTTTTTATATGGATAGTAGAATATACAATATGCAACTAGTAATGCAATAAATATGTTTGTTGATCACACGAATATTATAAATCCGAAAGTTTATGTGTAAATGTATAAGTGTGTAAGTATGATTGTTTTCTCTCACACATTTGGAATGCACATAGTTTACACCTAGGATTAGCACACAGGCTACATTTTAACTTGATAAACGTGGACGAAGCCGCGGGGCACAGATAGTTGATAATAAAAACATCTTGATAAAAGTTATTAATCTGATGTTTTAAAATAATTTTATAACGATTTAATTTATAAGATATAGGAATATTTTCCTTGTGATGCCGCCAGAATCTTGCAAATCCGGTCTTAGCGAGCGCTTTGAAGTTTCAAGTTTCTGGGCCTTGTATAGTTTCAGAGATTTTGTGAGGAATCAGCCGAGCCAAAGTAATCGTACCTACTTCGTTAAGTAGTAACAGTTGATTCTTTATCTGATTCAATTGTTAACATTATTTATCAGTTTTTTTACCACAAGATTTTTTTGTTTATGGTAATGGAGTGACGAAACGAGCAAATCGCTCGCCTGATGGTAAGCGTCACGCTTGCATTTAAAGTTAAATGAATTAATAATATAAAAAAAATTGTAATACCAGATGTAAAAATTGTATGTACAATACTGAAAGAAACTGAATCCCATGACACAGGACTCATCCTAGCGGGATTCAGGGCTAACCAGAAGTTTATTATGTGTAATGTAATTTTAGTTATTTTAAGTATTGAAGCGTCAATGAAATAAATTTATTATTTATTTATTATTATTAAATAATAAACTAATAGTTTAAAAATAAAGAATTTGAACTGCTCGTTGGCTTAGTTGGGTAGCGTTCGCCTTCTAAGCGGAGGTATCGGGTTCGATTCCTAGCGGGAACACAAGTTTTCTCCCCAAGGAAAATTTGTTCTGGTTCTGGTTGTGATTGTTTATGTGATTTGAATTTTTTCCCGCACCCACGATATAAGTCATCGAACTTAGTGTGGGGCTGTGAGTGTGAAAGCTTTAAAAAAAAGTTCATCTGGTATTTTGGCTTTTACATTGTCTTCTGGTTCTAGGTAGGAAACCTTTACGACTTTGTACTTGGTGTAGGATTATAGAGGTGACTGCTATGTGATATATGCCATCGTAGGTATGTGTGTTTAATTTTTGGGGCTAAATATAAACAAAAGAAAGTAATTTAATAATATCTATATTTTATACATAAATTCACTTTCTGAAACACTTTTTTATAACATTAAACTAATTTGACATAGATTATATTCGAACGGTTACATAAAAGGATCCATTATTATGGAATTCAAACGCGTCAGTACTTGGCCAAATATTTGAACATTTGGTCAAAATTAGGTATATTGTCTTGGGCCATGTAATCCCATTTATTACATTATATACCTATAAATTTCGAAAATTCTTTTAAACATGGGCTATGCACATTTTGATGAAAACGCTAATTAGATAGATACCTTATGCTATCGGCTACAATATCAATTTCAAATACCTAATATTGTAATAGTAAAATCTTATAAATAGTATAATACTTTATATATTCCAGTTGAAATAGCATAGCTTTGGCTCGTTATTACTTAATCATATTAATAATATTAAGTGTTTACACGTAATATACGGCTATATACGGCTTATAATCTACAAAGCGACAGAAATTACAAATAAATTGCTGATATTTGATGATTCTTTATAATTAAATCCACTCTAAAGAAATGCTGCTCGTTTAATATGATTTACTACGCTTGGAAAATAAAAACCAAATAGAGATACACTACTCTAAAGATGCACGCGCATCCACCGAATTTACCCTTCATTTGTCATTCAATATTCTGCCAAATATGGTAGAGAGACGTTCATTTATTAAATAGACGATCTCTACTATTTTGCAAAAACGGCAAACGAAATTAGAAAAAAAGCAATGAGCTTTCTTGTTTGTTTGCCTAATTATTGTTATATTTATTGGTTTTCCACCTACTAGAGTCATAATAATGTTTTAGATAATTAATTGATATTTTATGTAAGTACATAGACACTGATAGGTACTCGCTAATAATTTTTAAATATATTCAAATGCAGTTATAAGCTTGAAGCAGCATTTCAATGTTATAATATGTATGTATTTCCATAGCAAAACGCCAAATAACTGTGATCAAAAATTCAGTCGCATTTAACTTCTAAAACTAATGATAAAAACTACCGTAACTTACACAAATTATTTACATCAGCTTAAAACATAAGAGAATCACAAATGCACCATTACATTTTTTAAGCACATTTATCTCTATATACATTTAAAATCATCGATAGCTCTAAATGCACGAGGCGACATCTCGTCCCAATCACGTACATTAAAAAAATACATGAAAAATCACACGTGAAAAAAAAAACAGAAACAAAAATTTTGTTGCAATTACTTAAATAGGTAGGTATGCTATTTTTGTAATATAAATATTGATAGTAATTCTCTAAATGGCGTATTTTTTTTCCTTCAAAGAATAATATATTTTTATTTGATTTTATAATGATTTGCAAGCATACGTTGTAAGTTAAAATCGTGATATCTTTTTTGATAATATTTATTTAGCGATTCAATAAATAGATCTTTGAGAAATAACATGGAATGTATATTTTAATATATTATGGATAAACATATATATCAATTTAATACAATATAGAGGAAAAATTACATTTAAAATTATTTTACTTGGGTATAAATATGTTTTTTTTTCAAAGAAGGCACAACGGATTACTTAATCAAATCAAATTGAAATATGAGTAAATTGTAGTTAAGATAAACACTTACTAAATTAATGTAATAAAAAAAACAACTTACTGAATGTAAAAAGATGTAGCGTAGCTGATGTCTAAAACATTTAAGAAACGTATACATTAAAATAACCATTGTATTATGTTATATTTTAAAATTATTATTATTACTGGCAGTGAATTGGGTATAATTACGAGTATGTGAAAATCTTATAGCTACGTTTATTACAACATGCGTCCAAAAATCCAAGTACTGTTATATTAAATTTGTTTCAAAAGAAGGACTGTCAAAAGCAGCTTTGATTTTTCTAATACACAATCAGCTCAAATTTCATAAACTCAACTTTTTACATACGTATTGTATTTTCAACGCTGGCGTCAATCAATATATGATTTATAGTTTCATTGATTTTCTTTCAATAATTATTTTATATTATTGTTTTCTGACCAGCTGCGTCTCGCGGCAGTTTTTGTCGGATTTTCCGAGTAATTTCAGAAAAAAAAAACCGCCGCGTGTCCCAGCCGGTTCGTAAAAAATAATAATGAATAACACGCGAGATAGTTTTCAAACTCAATTATTGATAACTATTAACATCATTACAATGCTATAAATATTACAATTAAAAGGCAAATATTATACAAATATAAGAATATGTTATCACTATCAGAATAAACCATACATGGTAACAACATAATTACTAAGTTATATTATTGCGACGAAATAATTTACGAAAAATAACCCAACACGTCTAAAGCCTAATCGAGATTCTCTTGAAAATTACAACTTAAAATGTTCTTTGCAAATCCTGAAATAATTGACTTATTTAAATTAAATGGACGCTTTAATTTTGAAGTAGCCTTGCGAGTAAGAATGATAGAAGGAGAACGAATGATGTATGAGTGAGATGGTCGGCGCTGCCGGTAGCTCGAATGTCGCTATCCAAGACGAAAGGTTCGTCGATGACGTGGATGATTCCATTGGTGCACTCGACGTCGGGTCTGAACACGTAGATCCAGCGACCGTTCCATTCCACGTAGTAATCTGCGTAACAAATCCAATTTAAGCAGTCGGGCAGCGGGCTTACATCGATCCAGTAGAAATGATTGTTGTTTTTGCTTGTCCAGCATTTTTCTTGGTACATTTTTGCTATGGCACGTATGTTTGTATTAGGAGCTATGATATCTCTGTGGCGTTTTTAAATCCTACCACATTGCATCACATCAGGTTACATTGGGAATAACAGTGATGAAATCCATAGAGTCAGGCTATTTGCTATGCTCGCCTGGCTAGCTGCCTCTACACCGCGGGGCAGTCGAATTTTACCAACCTCAAGTATAAACTAGCCGGTAGCTATTCCTGAGAGCCAATCAATCACATAACGCTTAACAACAGCAACCAAGAATTTAAAATTTGAATATATCAAATCGAGAGTTTACCGGCATACAGCTAAGTTTGACCACATGTATATTAATCCTGAGTTTGAAGTAACATTTTAATGAAACCTGCTTTAGATAACTCTAAAAATTCATATTGCGTATAATAAATTGTCGAAATTTCATATTCATCCGTCTGTAATATCAGATCATTGTGCAAAACGAGCCACACCAAAATTTTAACATTGTAAATTGAGTAACATAATAAATCAGATATTTGAGTCCAATTACTGGACTGAACTGAACTGGCATCAAACTCTTAAGCCAATTTCCCCTTTACAGATAACGATGCAAATGAACTGTCAAAACGTACTTTTATCGGATTCCTTGATTCGCAGCCGCAGGGGGTCCCTCGACGTAGGCAGAACGAAGGGATGAGTCTCATTGGCAAGCAGTTTCAAATCTGACACAGTGTAAGTCCTGCTAGCCTTTATAACGTGACGCTCCAAGATCTGCTTAGTCTATACAAAAAAAAACAATTAAATTTTCATAATTTAAATCATCGTTCCTAAACCGGAGCTCGTTTGGGTCTCGGTCGTGTTTCGACTTGGCACGCTTCATCGAGCAATATTTTACGCGTTCTTTTTTGGGACATCGTTAACAAACGTTGGAAGCTTGATAGACTTCGGAAAATTGTTGGCATTTCAAGCAGATTTTGCTGTTAGTTGAAAACATATATGTAAATGCAATTAAGTATTTAATACTTTGAATAATAATAATTATTTTATTCACACATAAATTCTTAAGAGACAACTAACATTACATTACATATAATCTTACTTCTGGTGAGCTCTGAATCCCACACTATGATGAGTCTTGTGTCATAGCATTCAGTTGATCGAATGTAATTGTGTCCATCGTCATATTTGAAAAAGTTAAAACTTACGAAGTAGCCAAAGTCTTCCCTGAAGAGAGCCTTGTAAGCCGTAGGGTACTCGGTCTGGAACTTCAGCCAGGCATGGTCGCGAGGTACAAAGTATGTGTATCGGTGCTCGAGGTCGTTCAACTGCTGGTTGAACATCTGACGCTTGCCGAGTTTATAGGTAATGCTAGAGGAAATAAAGAACAAAGATTAAATATATTGGCTAAAAACGCCATCTGTCTCTATACCGGCTGATGAGTAAATAGATGATGAAATTGGCCATAAATTAGCGGAAAGTGAGTTAATTTAAGCTTCCAACTGAGTGGGTTGGTTCATGTGTAAATTACCTACTTTACTAACTTTCAGTAACAGTCGATTACATGTAAACATGTAAAGTCGGGCAGTATTTAGAATTTAATTAAAAGTTCGGTATCTCTATAGAATTTTATTATATTTATGTTATAGTAACAAATTGACTCATATATTTTTTTTTTATTTTGGCTCCGCAATCTTTGTGCATTTAGCCAGTATCAACTAAAAATTATTCAAGTGTATAAAATAGAAATATGTAAATTTCTTAGAAGTCATAGTCACAAATCACAGTCAGTATCAAGTAAAAGAGTCATAGTCAAGTCATGCCTAGTAAATTGGTAGACACTGTGCCTATATTGAGTTTTGGAGCGAAAGCGAAAAGGATGATTGGAAAAAAATACAAAATGGGCAATGCCATTTTTTACTTCCGCGGCAAACCTCTGTTTGATTAGTTATGAAGTATCAAAAACGAACGAGAGATCAATATTCCCGTTTCTTAAACAACCGTTGTTGCACGTTTGCACATTAACCTCTTATTAAATCTTAGTATTAGAGTTTAGAGTTACTTACTTGAGCATAGGATCGGTTTTAAGTTTCTCATATACTGTAGTGTAGGGCACGCCAAGAACTCGATCTATGATGTGCACGAAGCCGTTGGTTGCGGCGATATTCGGTAGAGTTACGGTGGCGTTCACTCCTCCACCTTCCACCGTTAGGGTTTGATTGGCGCCGTGAGTCAACACGTTGAAGTAAAGGTATTTTCGGAGAGACGCTGTCGGCGCTTGGTATATCTACAAAATAAGGATTTTATGTTTATGATCGTAGATTTATTGAGCTACTAGATGTACCCGGCATTCGTTGCAATGTCACGTTTAGACAAAGTGCTTTAACTTTTTCACGTTTATGGTCACAAACTTTAATACCATACTAAATTTATTATGTTTTTTTATTGGTTTAAGCCCGGGTGCTTGGAATACAAGTGGCATAACTTAACTATTAAATGTATTTCATATAAAAGCATTTAAATACAAGTGGGAAATACGTATTTAGCATTTTGTATTTCATTAGAAATCCTTACTTATGGTATTTTTATATACTTTCAAAATACTTAATACATGACTATATGTTTAAATTATTAATCTTTAAAAACTAAAGCAAGCACTTAACTAAACTTAGTTCAGGCGGAACGTGACACTTTTTCGTGCGTGCAGCCGGTGTTCATCGATGTATAAGACGTTATCACGTCAATATTATTTTAAAGATATGTCACATCTATATGGCATAAAGAACGGACAGATAAGACAAAACCGTCATCATTTACATTCACGTCGGTACATATTTACTAACACTTATAAGAGTACCATTGACAAAATAACGACACTTCATACAAACATTCGATAAATATCAAACTAAATTAAAGACAGGCATGCAGTTCCATACCTGAATGCAACTTTTAGATACTAACAAACAAAACACATTCACTAGAATTATTTTATTACGTGGATATACCATTCCAAACAATTAAATTCTACTCACTCTATTGTTTAATCCATAGACGATCATGCATGCTGATAAGTAGACATATGTACGACATGTAATATTTTATGATGATTGGAACAAACATCAAGATGAACAATAATTTACATAACAGACAACGAAACAAACATAATAACGAATAAATGAATGATTATTATTATATTAATGGTAAGTTAATGGACTTTTAAATAACGTACAGTTCCGGGAAGCTATCCGAAGCAGCGTCGAAACGGGAGAATGTAATCCAGTACACGATATTAATTTTAATCGGATATGCATTAATATGAAATAAAATTGTGGTAGCACATCGCGTCAAAAACATGGTATTGAATGAATGTTTAATGAAATTACTTTATCATTGGTATTATTAAAGTTTTAATGGGTTTACATTATTTACCTGGTTCATGTTGTTCAGTATAATAGCGTCCACAGGCAGTCTTTCGCGGACCAAATGCAGGTTCAAGATGTCGTTTAGCTTTTGGTGATTCCTATAAAAAAGAAGTTCAAGTTAATTCATTGAATAATTGGGACATGTAATAATATGCGTAGGTGCATAATACAACATAAAACAATACCACCGTATTGTCGTTTGTGCAGCAAAAAATAAAAAAGAGAGAATATTTTAAAATATACATAAATTTTGAACTACCTGCTGGCGCAGTTTTTTTCACCTTCTATGCAGCGGGTATCAGGTTCGATTTCCGGGTACAAGTTTTCTCCCCAATGGAAACTTGTGTTTCTGGTTCCGGGTGTGATTGTATGTGTGATTTGAATGTTTCGGACACCCAAGTCATCGAACTTAGTGTGAGGTTGGGAGTGTGACATTGTTTATAAATATTAAAAGAATTTAAAAAAGGGTTCAATTTACCGTAGAATGTTTTGCACGCTGAATTCGTTCCAGGCTTCATTTGAAGGTGCGAAGAGTGTGATGTCTTTAGCCAGGGTCAGTTCAGTCAAGAAATGGTTATTTGCCCCGAGGTCCATGATCACTTCGTAGAACTTGCAGAGAGGGCCGTCCTCCTTCTCCTAGTGTGGGAAATTATAACGGTATGGTTAGAGGACATTTCAGCTTACTGCGACTAAGTGTCTAAACAGACTATGCCGAAGAAACGCGTACGAAGTTCCGCGGCTGATTTTACGTTCCAAAGTATTCGGCTGATATGACAGACCATAAGTGCGGCAATTGAAATTCGGTTGCGCAACGTTGTGTGAATTCAGTATGCCGAGCGTTGTCGTGGTGTCGTTTCGTGTTGTCTAAGCAATGGATCATTTTACAGTAATAGCGTATGATGTACAGCTATACTTGCTATGTAGTAGAATACGTTCCCGCCGAACTTACGCCCGACCGAAGTTCGGTTGTATACCAAAACGTGACGTAATTTCGGCAAATGTGTTGCTACAAATTGAAATAGCATTGCAGGCGTAATCACGCCGAAGTTCGGTCGCGTAAATTCGGCATAGTATGTTTAGACACTAAGGGTTGTAACCCTTACGACCACATAGTTCACGCCTGCCTTTTCAGTGCCACCCTAAACCCAGATTAATGGAATTTCGCTACACTGCTCTAAGTCAACCCTATTTAACTGTAATTTCCGCAAGTCATTTTTCATTACCATTTATAGGGACAATTATAGAATATTATTGGTCAAATGTATCTCACATAAAATAAGCTTTACAAGTTCTTGTTGTTACTTAATTGTTTTCTAGCTGGACTATTTTATAGTTGTTTTAAAGGGCACGTATCGAAACTTTGAAAGTAATTTGACGTCTTCTAAATATCGCCAATTGTAAAGTGTTTTAATGATATCAGTTGTGTTGAAATATAATGTTTAGATAGTAAGTTGCGACGATGAGTGCATGTGCCAACAACCACTTGAGTTGTCCACCTGGTTGTCCATTAACTGTACATATATTTACACTCAACGAACCCGTTACGGTTCGTTGTTGACTTTAGAATCAAATGTTTCTAATCATGGCGACCCCGGTGGCTCAGCTTTTAACGCCGTGAGCTTGGGTTTGATTCTCGGTAGGAGCACCAGCTATATTTCCCAAGGGATAATTATGATGGGCGTTAATGTGTGTGTAATGTATGGCCTATATGTTTCAGCACCCACGATAAAAGTCTACGAACGTAGTGTGAGGCTGTAATTATTACTATAATATATAAAGTTTATTAAAAAAATATTTTTAATGTACTTTACTAATTTGCAAAAAACGATTTATTAGTATTTTTTACAGTGATTTTTTGTAACTATGGAGATATTGAGGTATTATAAAAATATTATCTGTATCTGTAACTGTATTTGTTGTTTTATGTAAAGATAATGCAGTCCCGGGTTAAAAAAACAAAAAAGGGTTAAAAAAAAAACAAAAAACAACAGGTACATTTATCTCGAAAAAAATAGGTAACTCGGGCAAATTTTAATTTATAAATGATGCTGCGTTTTATGTAATTACTTTTATAAATTTAGATACGAACCCATTTAGTCAGTATAATTATTATTAATGTTGCCAAAAGAATCCTGTATTCATAATAAATATAAAACAGTTATTTCAAATAACGCTCAATTTATTAACAAAGCCGAGATTCATGTTTACAGCAGTTCGATGTTTTGTAATTAAAACGGTCGTTAAAAGTAACGACCGTTTTAGGCTTTTCATAGAAAATGGTTTTCAACTTTAATTGAAATTAAAGAAATGACTTACCTTAGCCCAAGATTCGCAATAAAAATAAAATTTAAAATATTTCTAACTACCAAATAAGTAAGAAAGATAATATTTAAATAAAAAAACTGATTTCTGTGTTCTGCGAATGTTTAAGTGGGTGCAGATTTAGTTTGCATAAAAAAATATTTTTTAAACAAATTCAGACACAGAGTATTTTTGTAAAATGTTTTATAATCCATATTCTCCAGAACACAGAGCTTCAATTAAGGTAAGTGTTGTCTAAGAAAACAGTTCGTTTTATAGAATACTATTTCGTCATGCAACAAAAGGCAATACTTACAATCCCCTAAAGTTGTCAAGGGCATGCAGGTTCCAACATCGCAGCAGGAGGGACGCACAAATATATGAAAGACAGACAAATCTTTAACTAAATTTAAACTAAAAGTTTAGTTTTGTACAATACAATATGTTTCATTACCAAACCTACATCTGAGATACTAAAATATTATTTATTTGTTTATGGTTAAGGTTTATGATAACAAACGTGGAAAACAAAGCATTTATCATTAAAATATTATAATCATGCCCTTTATCTTAGTTTGCAGAAGGTTTACGCTATTGGACCCGCAAAGGGCACGCAAATGTTTGAGATGTGCCTAAATAAATAAAATGTATAAAAAATATCTCCAACACTATCGGATGGTATGGGTTCTATAAACTATTTTTCCTGCAAACGCAATATCAAAATAAAGCTCACCAAACAATACGGTTTATATAACAATTTCAAAGGTAACGTGCTTTAATTTATTGCTGATACTGAGAATTAATAAAATAAAAGAACACTTACAGGGATAAATACAATTCAAAAATGGAATAAATTAATGTCGCACTTCATTTTACCTTCATTGCCTGGTTCCCATAATAATGAAGCGGAAAGTCAACGGTATGTAAAATTAATTGTTCACCTGAGGTTAAATTTAATCAAGCAAAATTATGTAAAAGCATAATCGTGTTGGGTTAGCTTGGAAAAGAAAATTGTTAAGTTCACTTAGCAAAGAGTGCTTTTTGACATGAGAATGGGCAATGGGCATGCCTTGGTTCATGCATGTCCTGATATTTTGATACTAGTTAATTTAGAATTGTTTCGTAATTATTTATGGACATGAATGTGGTATTTGATTCTTTAGAGCTTATTTAGGGACTTGCTTGTCTCTACGAACCAACTTAAGTCAATGTAGAGTTCTGAATCTACTATTAAATAGTGTTAGCATCTTACCATTTTAACGCTTAGGTAGAGTTTAGGTAGATTACTAATTGATTTAATTTAGGTACATCATCTAAAGTATAATTATCTGGAAGATAAAAAACAGCACGTTGTAATATTGGTTGATAAACTTGATTATAGGTACTGTACAAAATCTTTACAAGAAAAGCGCCTCTTATTTGCCTTGCTCTCTTTCCAAATAAAAGGTTTTAATTTTTGTACACAATTAACTATCTGCTTGTCGCTTTGGATATAACAAATAATAGACCAATTCAACACGTAATTATATAGCAGGTTGCAATTGATCTTACTATTCATCGTTTGGTCAAAATTGGTGAATCCATTTCTCAGTCACGACGCGACGTCGACATTTTATTATTCAAAATTTTAATATATATTATACGTATTTTTCAATTGATGTATTTTTTTTTATTTAGCACAATAAATTGTTTCTCAGATGTATTATTTTCATGTTCAAAATAGTAGTTATGACAATCAAAAGTGAGTGTGAAAGCATGGAGTATTTTTTATCATATTCGCGCATATTTTGATTGTAACAGGGTTCAACAAAACGACTGTTTTGGGTGTTAACGATTCAAAATATCTATGTTTGTTAATATATGTTTGTGTCAGTATAACACTGTAGGACAAGGAAAAGGTTTTTGTTACCGAATTTGAGTCCTTCCAAAGTATGTACATATGAGACACTAAATTATTTGACAGAGGGAAAGCGCATTTTACCTTGTTTAGTTACCAGGACATGATGAAACGGCAAATGCTCTAAAACCCATTACCAAATCACCCAGCACAAAAGTTTCATAGTAAGTACAAATATAACGTAGAACATACCTTCAAGAAGTCTATGACTGTAGTGTCAACGACCATCAAAGGCCGTTGTATAAGATGGACTACTCCATTCTTGACAGGAATGTTAGCGCGAACGATGTCTGCTAGAACAACCCCTCGGCTGTGCTTAGCGTCGCCAGCAACAGTGTTGGATTTTACGTAGGCTGGAAGAGTTTGGGTAACTATAGAAAAATGTTTGCATAAAAACAATTATTAAGCTAATCTATAGCACTAAACATAGGATTTGGGATGATAGAGATCATCTATCTGAAACTGAACGTTTATCTGATACACTCCAATTAGTCGCCATTACTGGTCGTTAGGCGACCAAAGAAGACAGCTAAATTGTTACTACTAGAGGACGGTGGTAGTACGAGAAGGTACCACACGCTCGACACACACACAACTCGACGTTCAGTTTTAGTTCAGACGACCTTTTATAGTAGTAGATAAGATTACTTGCAATATACTTAGCCTTAATAGGATTTGAAAATACATGGATTAATTATATGATTTTATGAACTGAAATGAATGAATCACATTTTATATAACCTGAACTTATGCGTAGATGTTTTAACTTTGCTATATTATTATGACAAAACAATGTAACTTTTTTCTGCATGTACGGACATTATACGGCTGTAAGTTACACCTACATTTGGAACATTAGCATTAATTTTGTAGGAAAATAATGAACATGGTCATTAGTGTGATGCTAAAATGTTCTAGCTGGGATAGTTACTCCTTAACTTTTCTGTGGACATTTTAGTTGTTACATAGTTTACCTTCAGTTTCATTATGAATGGCTGCAAGATGAATACTTAAATCAATTTTTTATAATAATGTTCCTTATGAATTATTTTTCCAAGGTTGTATTATGTATGCAGCTATGGATACCAGTCCAGTCAAGGGGTATTCTTGCCGACGTATTGTTATATTATATTAGTTTCCTGACAGGTACCATGTAAGAGTATTTGAGTCTAAATTGAATAGGCATCTTCTAGTAGGTGTGTGAAAACTTCGACCACATTGTCCTTAACATGATGGCAGATAGTAAGGAAATACGACCCTATTTTCAAATAAATATATTTTTATTTCACTTATATGTACAATAAATAAAGACCTATATATTGTAGCATATAAATATCAATATCAACATCAACCGTGTTAACAAGACTTAAAAGAAACCTTTAATACAAATACTCAATCAAAATTCCTTATTAGGTATAAGAAAATAATTTGCAAAATGTATGATAAGTATGCCACATCCCGTCGATGTAAAGAAATAATATATACCTTTGTTACCTTTCGCCAGCTTTTTCTACAAAACAAGGTTATAACAAAGAAGTAAATCCAAATAGGCTATTCAAGTTTTGGTTAATATAAAAGAAAGAAAATCACTGTGTGTTAGGGGCAGAACTTACTTCGCTCTCAGGGAATAGTTCCACATAAAAGTATTTACCTACGCAACATGAGCGACTGCAAAGCAGAAACAATCATTGTATCTTTGCATAAATATTATGTGATCACAGACCGGTTGTGACACTATGATTTTATCCGCATAGTTTATCTAATTTCAATAAGTTACGCAATAAATTAAAGTTTATTAGTGAGGATATAAAGGTACAAGTCTACGTTTGTCTTTTTTTATAAGGTTAAGTAATTTTTTTTTCATAACCTTAGTAATTATTGCATTTAATTCTATACTAGCAGATTCTCACCGCTTTGTGTACACCCACGTTATAATGCAGCTTATGTGTAGCTAAGTTTCATCCTTTATTCCAAATTTCAACTAAATCAGTTAAGAAGTTTTGGCGTGAAAGAGTAATAACAAATATACATTATATAGTTTTATGTCTGAAAGTGTACTTGAGCTAATTGAGCCCGTAACAACAATAAATAATGCTAACATAGCTAATCTACAACTGACCAAAGGCTACATACATTTTATTTAATACTAGTTGTTCGCCACAACTTCACCCGCGTAAATTAAGTAGCTTATATTATGTTAATCCTGGGTATAAAGTGTACACATTTCAAATTCAGCCATTACAGCGTGAAGAGATAACAAACATTTACACATACACACACAAACTTTCGCATTTATAATATAAGCGTGATTATACGAATTAGATAATGGCACTAGTGAACTAAAAATTCAGTTATCAGCTTTATGACGTTTCACGAAACAACAATGATGTCATCCAGATCAAACTCCAAATAGCTAATCAATTTTGTGCAGTTTTGTCAGTCTCAAAGGTCGTGTAGGTTTGTATAAACCGTAATGACTGAAACCTGTAACCAAACACGGCCGTGGTTTAATTAATGGCCGTGCACAGAACTTCTGTTCTTATCGGAATTGTAAATCTATGTTCAATTTAGCCGTTGAATTAAACCCGCCTGATGGATTCACAGATAGCCAAGTTGGATAACAGGATAACTCAAATTATTGCAGGATATAATATGGCATATAAAATAATTGAATATTGTTATATCTTTATCATAGGCAAACAATAAAAAAATATAGTTTACGGTCAGGCTTGCTTGACTAAAACCCTGGGCTCTATTTATACCTAAGTATATTTATATCTTAAATTTTAAAAAAACCTTAAATGAAAAAGTAAACTATTTTCATAAACACAGGGCACACATTCATTTTAAAGTGGTACATTAACACCTACCATTTATACTTATTACTTATGTGCAAATCTGTTAAAACCTGACGTAACGATTGATTGCGCGGATTTGGCTGAAATTTGGAATGTACTTATATAATTGCCTGCAATAACAATAGACATTTAAACGCGCGAGGTTCTGCTAGTTAAAACTTATTCTAGAATTTGAGATTTTGTAAAAAATTACTTGTCAAGACAATCATATAAGAAATTATAAGTAAATGAAAAAAAGGATGTAATAATTAGGTACTTATTACTTAATTTTAAATTAAAGATAGTCAATACAACATATTTGTTACATATGACATTGAAAAAGCTAAAAAGCTTTAACCCACTAGAGAAGAAAATGCGGGCAAGACATTTTTTTATCATAATATATTTTTAGTTTCCAAAGTAAAAACTGCGCGATCTTTTGAGTTATGTTCTGAATAATATAAGCTTCATCTTTTAGGAAAACAATACGAAATCAATGAACAACGCAGGTTTTACATTGTCATCTAAACCTCGATCCTTCCCAAAATCCTTTTTTTCAGTGTTCTCCTAGTATTGACAGTTTCACTGTCAGCTTATTTGTGAGAGTCGTATGCCAAATACCAAACAATTCTTTCGAAACTTTACTGAACACTATTTTTGAAACTGTACTGACCCTAACCCGTGCCAGCACAGGGTTACCTCGAGTCATTAATTATTATTTATGGTAAAATGTTGATACTTACTAATTTCCTCCTGTCCATTCATGGATGTGCTGAATGAAATGATCACCTTCACATTGTCCCCAAAGGCGAGGGTCTCAAACTCCTGGTCATCAGCGGTTGCTTGAGTGAACAGCACTTGATGAGGTATCACGTGACCGTCTATTACCTTTTCGTCAATGAGGTCTGACCGAGTTGTAGGCTGTTGAAATGGCAGTTAAAATTAAAATGTACAGCCATAGGAAAATTCAATTGCTGTTACTTGAGTCGCATAAATTCATAAAAGGCACAAAAATTAATGTATCCCTCATGTCATGTCAAAAATTACACCGAAAGTGTTGTTCTGGCAGCTATTCTAGATAATCATTCTAAGTCAAGCGTGTTAACCATCCAAGATCACATCAACAGCAAAAATAATTTTCTGAATTTTTTTTTTTTTGTAAACCATTGTGCCTGATGTAATTTCCCAAACTAAACGTTTATGAAAATTTCATTTCAATCAGTTCAATATAACAGCTTTAAAATTCAGCTGCAAGATTTGACCCGAACATACATACTTACATGCAGACATTGCAAGTTAAATAAAAGCTTGAAATAAAAGTTTGAAAAATAAAGGGTGTTAGAGGTCCAAAAGCTTAGTAGCAAATGGCAATGTTGAAAGTTACAAAACTAATTTAACTTTTTAGCCCTGTCGCTCATTTACCTCACACGGGCTATACGGAATGCATCCACATCGAGGCAAACAAACTGACCAACTTGAGGGATAAAATAAATTTAAATTTGAATAACAAAATACGTAAAATATAACCACGGACGTAAATAAATACGGACGTAATGCCCCACACGAAACGCGTGAAACACCCTATATATATATATATATATATATATATATATAAGTATATATATATATAACAATATATTACTCAAACTCCAATTTTAATAAAATTATATTAAGACCTAAATTGATTACAAATACAAACGGAATAAGATAAAATTTACCTTGAAACCGTCATCCACAGGAATGAAGAAGGTATGCTTTCCATCAGCATTGAATACCTTGCTCTTCTTGAGTTGATTCACTTTTTGCCTGAACGACCTGCAATTCAAACAAACCGACACAGCGTCCATTAGTTTCCTTTTGATGTTAATATAAACAGGAAACCTTCAACCTTCAATTTTAATTGGACCATCAGATACCTGAGAGATACTTGAGAGTGCAATTTCTGATTCATAAACGGGATCTATTTATTTTGATTTAATGGAAAATCTAGAATTGTTAATTCATAACGTCAATGGTTTTATCTGAATTAAATAATCTAAACGCAACATCGATGTATGACTTCACCGCTTTATCTTCGGAACATTTTTAGGTTGTTAACTCGACCACTATAAGAAATTAGTACAGTCAGTGAAAAAAGTGTTTTAATTAATTGTTCTGGGAATAAAATTAAGCAAAATGTTTATAAGGACCAGTTTTTTCTTTATGCAAATAAACATAAGTTACTGCGTGTTAGGTTGTAGCTCATATAAGAGTTTATGAAATAATAAAGATAAAGAAACGATAAAACAATACTAACAACGAGTAACATTATGACAATACCGATCTAATCACGCAATTAGTGTTTATTCAGAGATTAAAAAATCAGAGTTTGTAACAGTTATCTACATATTTTAGTATACATTTTAGAATCCTTAAGAAATATTAGGCAGAGAAATTACACATAAATATTAAGATCATAAAAATTATAGCAGTGAATAGGTATTTTCTAGGGAACCATGCCACATCTTCAGCTGCATCATCGTTTTCTATCAGGTGAGATTGCTAACGCCTATCGAGCATAAAATCTATCGTATATCTTAAATTATGTTGATATTACCTATATATAATTCAGTATCAGCATGATCAGAGTTAAAATACTAAATAAAATGTATGATCCTAGTACGATTATTATTTTATTGCTGAGATAAAATAATAAGTAGGTACCTACCACATTTTCTTCGATCTTAAAAAATATATCATACCTTAGCCGATGTTGACCAATGTTAAAGACGTCCGAGTGTTCCAGGAATTGGTATGCGTTAGGGTTATAGAGAGGTCCAGGTGAACTGGAAGTGCTGGTACCGTGTGGTTGAAGCGGCTGGAGAACTTGGTCTATCACGTGCAGGGCCTGAAAGATATCGGTTTTTAACAAGGTTCTTCAAACAGCTATTGGAAGCCAAGGAGTGGAATTAATTACATGTGTCTTTGTTACCCGAAGAGTATAATCTGAGACTCTTCAAATCAGGAGTAAATAGGTATCTTCCAATTTGAGTATGAAAACGTTCACCAAGAACATTCAAAAAACTTCTAAAATACTTTGTATAATATACACACATGTAATACAATAAGTAATACGGATACCAACACAATATGCTCTAGAACTACCACTCACACCATAATATAGCAAAAAAATATTAATTAAGTAATTAACTAATATAATCTATTAATAAAACATAATTTAAAAAAACCTAATAATACATAATTATATTTATGTTATCACAAGACTAAATCTAAAACTCGGCACTTTCAGTGACACTTGTTCTGTGTGTAAACAAATTATGGTGGAACAAATACCTTATCATTAGTAAACACTTTTTTTAAACTATCCCTCATTTAATAACATTGAATAAATAATGTTCTTAATGCACCTACAAGGCGCCAAAATAATACATTTTGTCATTTAAGTGATTTTTTTTCTTTTTGAGAGAAGTAAAATATCTTAAACCAGAAAACTGTGACGAGTGTTATTAATTATTTTTTGACGGATTTTCCGACTAGTCACGAGCATGTACGATGCCCATCATCAAGGAGGTGGTATCTTCTAGGCAAGTATGTCATTTCTTCGGCCGCTTCATTGCTTACCATCAGGTGAGGTAGTGGTCAAAAGCTTATATAGTATTAAAAACAACACTAATCTATCTGAGAAAATTATTTAAATGCGGCTCAAGCCCTGGGTCAGAATGTGCCAAGATAACAATAATTACATACATCATTTAGAAGGTAAAACTTTCGTTTTTTAGACCCTAATAAAACGTATTTTTTAAAACGAACGCATTCACACTCACAGCCCCACACTAAGTTCAAAGACTTGTATCGTGGGTGCCGAAAACATTCACATCACACACACATTACACCCAGACCCAGAAGCACAAATATCCCTAGGGAAGGAATTTGTGCTCCTGCCGGGAATCGAACCCAGAACCAACGGCGCAGAGGGCGGACACCTGTCCACTGCGCCAAGTGGGTCGTCACTGGTCGTTTAAAGTTTAGTTAATGCAAAACACATTCAGTGTTTTTTGATAAGACAAGTGACTGACAGGTTAGGCACTATAAATTAGGAATGCGCAAAAATATGACTTAATATTCTCATACTAATTAATGTATTCCTGTCATTCCACGAGATGTACACTATTCATTTCGTGGAATGACGAATTATTCACTCATATTCAGTAGTGGGCTTATTTTGCTTGATAAATCCAGAATTCGAGGAAAAGCAATTTAGATGTAACTAGGTATCTAATAGCTACTTACGATACGTTGCTACTTTGATTATCTGATGATGTGTAGAACATAACATATATATTTTTTTGACTCTGTAACTCTTGTCACTAGGTTTTCTTATACTTGCCGGAATAAAAAAAATAGTATGTACAGTCAGCACAGTAATATAGTATAATTAATTTATTAATTTGTATGTAAGCGTTACGATGTTAAGATACAAAATAATTATCATACTATTTGTTCGTATATTTTTAGATATTTACATTTGTATCACACTCACAACCACACACTAAGTTCGATGACTTGTGTCGTGGGTGCCGGAAATATTCAAATCACATATGCTATCACACAAAGAACCAATCACAAATTACCCTAAGAGAGAAAACTTGTGTTTCCACTTAAATCTGGAGGCGAACCTAATACCTGCAACTTAAAAGGCGAACGCGAACCCATTTAAGCCAACGGGCAGTTCAAGTATTGCTTTTTAGAGTAACTTAATTTCTTGTGGCGACCTAGGAACTCTATATAAAGTTTACATATATTGTAGTAGTAATAGAACTCAAAATCATAAAGATTTAAACGAGGATCACAAAGGAGGATCGGTCATCGACGTAAGGTAGCAAGCCTATCGGTATTTTATCGCTTACATTGGAGAGTGTGCTCAGGAATTACATGATTTAATTCCTCGATGCCCTTTTTACTATAAAACAACAAGACAAACTGTCAAACGTCATCCATTTATGATTGACATACCTCCAGCTCGCTCGAAGCGTTTCGCTTCTACGTTTATTATCCTTACAGCGAATGAGTGGAACTTATTGCCTGCGTCTTTGTTCCCTGAATGGCACAATCTGGGTGTCTTTAAGTCTAAAGTGCATAGGTATCTTTTAGGCAAGCATATTCCATCTTCGGTCACATCGTCACTTTCCATCAGGTGAGATAGCAGTCAAATGCTTGACTAACGAGCAAAAAAAAAAAATGGGTCAATACCACATCTGCGTACTAGTACGTACTACCTTCTGACCATATCTTAATTTCATGAATTAATAAGTGAATGTGGCTAGTAAAGTTGAGTATAGTTCCCACCTGTCGCTTGTTATTACTATTGAAGGCCTGGAAAGACCTAGAGACGTAGACCTTGGCGTTGTTCACGTAAATATCATCGTGCATTGTTTCTCGTCGCCTCGTCACCCAGAGCGGAGGGTTGCCGTCCAGCTCTGAAGATATCGCGTAGTCCAAGTTAGCTAAGGTTGTAGCTAAGTTTGCTGCAACAAATAAAGACAGTAAAACTTATTTAATACAGTCAACCAATACTGGTTAGTTTTAATACTAAGACAATACATACATTTATTTAAG
This sequence comes from Lomographa bimaculata, assembly GCA_948107665.1. NCBI lineage: Eukaryota > Metazoa > Arthropoda > Insecta > Lepidoptera > Geometridae > Lomographa > Lomographa bimaculata. The sequence continues at coordinate 9,806,313 of OX403592.1, forward strand.
TGGAAAGCGCAAATAATCATTTGTGATATTTACTCGTCGTTCATTAGAAAGAGAAAATTAACATAGAATGGAGTTTGAAAAATTCTTGCGTGACAAATAAAAATGGTTTTCACTTATTTAGATACTAAAATTATCAAAAAAAATTTGTAAATATTATTTTTTTATCTTTTTTATGGTATATAGTAAGTATTATAGTAAGAAAATTAACGATATTATTGTCTTTGGCAGATTCTTCTATCGAGTAAAGTTTCACAAAACATGTTTCAGGACTTCGTTTTATATACCTTCAAGTATATAATACCTAAACATGAAAACATTATCTTTAATCACTACAGAAAATGATTAGTTCTTAGCGGCGCAAAACTGTATAGCGTCTTAAGGCTCGTCTAAGCTTATTTTTTACCCCTCGACTTTATTCAGATTAGTCAGAATATTCTATTAGAGGGTCAAAGTTCAGCTAAGATTTTCTTCGCGGCCTTCAATAAATATCGAAGTCCGTGCTTTGCCTTAATTTGAGTATGGACCATACCTGAGATAAGCATCAGCGATCGGCAACTAAAGCAAGCGCTTATCGAAACTAGATGCGATTGATCCCTAAGCTTCGCACTTTAGTTTCAGCAGTTAGATGCAGTAGTCGTTTGTTTATGTAAATGAACGTAGATGCAGTTATATTACTATTAGCTTTGAACTGCAACTAACAAGCGTTAGCGAGGATAAGAGGTTAGCTAATGACTCTTTCTCTATTCTTCTTAGATAAACAACGCCGCGTAGACTATCTACATAACACATTCTTACTCCATTTTACGGAAATACTTTAATTCAAACAATAAATCTTTAAAACACATACAGTAATATACTAGTGGCTCTGTTAGCTGAAAACCTCGCGTATTTATCGAAATGGCTCAAATATGTTGTTTTTTAACGTTCCCTCGTATCCATTTTGAAAAAATCCCTAAAACTATAGCAACAAAAAACATACATACAATTATCGAATCTGCTTACAAAATGTCACAAAAATAGGTTGAAAAATGCGACCTGTATAGGATACAGACCTCCGCCGGAAATACGAAAGGATTTTAGCCCAAACTGAAACGGAGACTATAGTATGAGGTAGGATAATACAAAGCAACAAGCACAAAGTTGCTACAATGATTTTGATATGCAGGATATGTGTGTTGATTAAGTTTATAGATTGTGGCCAGTTTATTTAAAAATAAATCTGTAAATCCAGAGATTTTTTACTAACTTACAATCTGTGCCTCTAGGTTTTGCCCACAATAAAATACTAGTTTAGGTTCTAATCCAGGATCTACCCTGCCTACACCAATAGTCCACTCATAGTCCAGTTTCTAGAGATAGAATGTAATCCAAGCTGAACTATCTTTATTGAATTTATAATCAAAGTTAAAGATAAAAGAGCAAATTTACATGATTGCGCAACTAAAAATCCAATTTTAAAATCTTTATTTCCAAAACTTTTCTCATTACAAAAACTTCAATTCAGAAAACGTTCCTAAGCAAACAGGGATACATCCTATTCGTAGAACGTTTTCGCAATGTCCTCAATGTATTTCCAACGTATTTAAGCGAAGTTTCACCGGAAGTTCAATAGCTTTGATAGGGTGACACATCGCAACTTGAGCTCGGATCGTGGGACAACTTCCCCAGTGTTTATCCGCGTCGGTGGCACAGTTGACGGGTGTCCCAACTTCGTGAGCAAATTGCAGGCATACTTGTATTGATTGCTGTGAAAGGTCTTGAAAGGGTCTCTGGATCCTTTTGAACTTTGGAATTCTCACAAATTATTAGCACATTAAAATTTACGAAGTTGTTACAATGCTGGTTTAAGTTTCAGTAAATATCTTGATGAAGGCGTCAGCTTCATACTCTATCAGATCACATTTCGCTTTGTCTTTGTATTACACAGTATAACTATTCAACTATGACACAGTATTGGCAGCCCTTGGGGCATGGAATTCCGGGAATACAACCGAACCCGTAAAAACACTTACTAAAAACTAAGAAAATAAATATTTTAGAAAATGTAAAAAAAAAGACTCGAATCTTAAGTCAATAACTTTTTCCGAGCCGCAATACGACTCGGTGCAGCAAGCAGGTTTTTCCTTCTGTGCCGTGGGACTCGGCTTCGATTCTCGGCAGGAGCACAATGTTCCTTCCCAAGGGACATTTGTGCTTATGATTCTGGATGTGATTTAGTATTTGAACTTAGCGTGGGGCTGTGTGCATTTGTTGTATTTTTTCAGGAATCTGTTTGTGTATTAAAACTCTAATTGCAAATAAACACATTTTTACATGAAAATAAAGCAGCTAGTGTATGCTAAGTTTTAGCTTAGCAAGTTAGCACTGATATGTTGATATATCGCAGCTTGGGTGTCGCGGCGCAAGTTTGCTGTTTATCTCCCGACGACATAGTTTGACAGCTGTTGCAACTTGCACCTAACAAACATGCTTTAGGATAGAAAATGTTTATAGAATAGGCGCTTTATTATAATCTCTTTTGTATTCTCTAAGAAACTCTTTTACATAAATTCAATATACCCATATCAATATTAAAACTATTTATAACTAGCCGTGCCCCGCGGTTTCGCCCGCGCTTATCAAATTAAAAAGTAGCCTATGTGTAAATCCTAGGTATAAGCTATATAATTTTACCCAAATCCGTTCAGCCGTTACAGCATAAAGAGAAAACAAACATACCTACAAAGTTCCACACAAATATAAATGTTTGTATCAATAACGGGATATTTACCATGTATTTCGTTTGTTTTGAGTTTGATACAAACATTTATAGTGAAAGTGACCATGGTAGCTTGAAAACTTACATCGTTCCACACAAACTTTCGGATTTATAATATTAGTGTGATAGTACTGCCCCGCGGTTGCGCCCGCGTTAATTAAGTAGCCTATATGTTAATCCAGGGTATAGTCTATGTACATTCCAAATTCATATCAAATATACCGTTCATTCCGTTACACCTTGAACTATCTAATGTATGAGACATATAGAAACACACCCTCATGCCTTGATTTTAGATGGGGGTCGTTTCGTTGAGTATCTGATACACAATGTTCAGTATGATAATTATACAGGGTAATTCGTAAAATACCAGAAAGCTCTTAGACCCTGATAATTAACCTATAGCACATTTAATTTTACGACTTTATTCTAAATACTACATTTTCCGTAATAATAAAGATGATCAATTATAATTAATAGTTGTCTAAACTACACTATCCAGCAAAGAACTGCATCGCCGCGCCGCGCCTCGCAATATGTAGGCCAACGCCAATTGACACTTGTCAAGTGTCTTAGACTTAACAGAAAAGATAAATCATGTATTTTAAAATTAATTTAAAAAATAATACAACATAATTTGTAATAGCCTTGTCACGAAAAACATTGTTGTAAATAATTAGAATGATGTACCAAGAGGTTTCTGATATTTTGAAAATAACCCTGTATACTAGTACATAATGTCATCCTATTTTGGTAATACTTTTAGATTAATTTTATCGTCCGACTTATTTTGTAAATACTGTTGAATTATAAAAAAAAATTGAACATTGTGTAGAAATCTAGTACGGAGTAGTCTTAAAACACAGTTTCAAGTAACTAGCTAAGTAACTGCACGAGCAGAGCTCGATATGTCAAGGTGTCCTTAGCCACTTCTCTAAGGAATCCTAATCTTTTTTTTATTTACCACGAGATCGTGAATCAGCGGAAGGTCGATAGATATTTTCCTAATCTAATATATATAAGCAACTGTGTAAGAAAAGAGGTGTCAACTCAATTCTTTTATCAATCTAAATATATATAACTCAAAGGTGACTGACTGACATAGTGATCTATCAACGCACAGCCCAAACCACTGGACGGATCGGGCTGAAATTTGGCATGCAGGTAGATGTTATGACGTAGGCATCCTATAGAAAGGATTTTGATTAATTCTACCCCCAAGGGGATAAAATAGGGGATGAAAGTTTGTTGTACTTCTTAACGCGAGCGAAGCCGCGGGCAAAAGCTAGTCACTCTATAAAATTGTTAGTCTGGTAATCAATACAGTTAGCTCATCACAACAACAAGACTCTTGGTAAACTTACTATGCATAGCTTGTGTGTTACATCTCAGTGAATTTCCCTTTAACATTCAAGGTGGAAGCTTACCGTAACCATAACTAAGGGATGATTTCACGAGTGCAAACATTTGCATTTAAATAACTCTACCTATATCGTTGCTTCTACGCTCACCGTAATCTCAACCAGCAATACTGCTGTTATTTTTACCACACAATACAGAGTCAGTGGAATTTAGACCCTATAGGCAACGCGGCTTTACGGCAAAGTTTCTAAGCTTGTAAATTGGAAATATCCTATATTGATTGATGTCAAGGGTATTTTGGGTTCGGAATCTTCCGCGCAACATGAATAGTTCTTGTACATAGTAAAACTACTGTTATGTAAACTGTAAGATTTATTAATATATATATATAAAATTTATTTGGATGTTAAAAATCTTATGGATAGACTAATTTATGTTTTAGGTAAGTAGTAAGTGTCTCTTCTAGAATTATGGCACTGAGAAAGAATAGCATTTATACAAAAACTATAAATGCTTAAAAAACCGACTTAAACGCTTATATTTTGGTTTCGGCACCACCTCTGAAAGATAATCTACCAAACGAATAAAGCATTTTGATTATCGGTCCACAAATGGGGGAAAAATCGGTGAACATACATAAAAAAATACGTACAGTCGAACATAGAACCTCCTCCTTTTTTGAAGTCGGTTAAAAATGTGTCGATGTGTTTAATAAGAATCAAGTGACCTTACTTTTTTGCATCTTTATTGATATACGTAGATTTAACCACTTGTATAACTACGTTATACATTATTTTATGAATATCTACTTGCATACGGCATGATGTGTACCGCTTTTACAGCGATGTCCTTTCAAAATCGCTGTAAAAGTTACGCTATAAGTGCCAAATGAAAGAAAATTAACTCACCAATATGGTAGAGCACTAGATTATCATCCATCTCGCCATTGAAACGCTGAAAGGCCTGATTGGTCGGCGCGAACAGCGTCATTTGCCTGTAGTGCAGACTCGTGTTAGCCACCACGTTCCGCTCCAATAACGCCAGGAACTGGGGACAAACAAATTGGATAAGCAACGTGTAATATGGACAAAGAAATAGGATAGTAGGCTTATAGCCCGCGCTACTAGAAGCGAAGTCCTTAATACGATTCTCCAGGTACGAATAGGTACAGTAAAAGTGATGACTAAAACTTAAATCAAAACTTTTGCAGCTCTTGTTGTGAATAAGAATAGTATTTATTGTAAAACTGTGTACAAATATAGTTCTTACATAATAAAATAGTTCCAACAGCTTTGTTCATTTCGAACATTAATACAATAATAAAGATGTAATAGGTACAATATGTACATATATCAATGTAATATACAATGTAATAGGTACATATAATAGATCGTACACAAAAATTTTAGGTTAAGTAATTATCAATTTATTTACAATGCTATTTAATTATATGACATAAAAAAATAATATTAATAGCTCTTGAGACATCTTATGTGTCGAAATGGGTCACAAGACATCTTATGTGTGATTTTTTTCTTTTTGGCAATTTGTAATTAAGTAATGTTTTCGGGATGTTTCGCTAAAACTCAATAGGTAATAAAAATAAATAATTCCGAAAGATCAAAGTATTGTGTGTGCCAATAAAATTATGAATAATTTTGAGCCAGCTAGCCCCGAGTGTATAGAGCAGATCAAAGCAAACACGGATATACATATGTACGTAGTATGATTGAGTAGGCACCTGAAAGAAATCAAATCAAAAAGAATCGCCTATATTCTGTGGTTATAAATAAAACATCGAACGGATCGTAGCTCATAGATATGAAAGTGAAACATGCTATAGGAAAACTCTCAAATGAATAGAAATCACGTTATACGCGTTGTTGTTGAGAACAATAGGACCACAAGAGAGACGGTGTTTACCTTCTACACATCTATGTACTCCTGGTGGATGGCCTTTATCGCATGAAAGCCGGCTATTGTTCAACTATGGTACGATCTTCAATAGATTATGTATTCCAATTATAATGTTAGACAAAATAATGACCCATAAAATAATAAAGCTTCCATAGTTACGCCATGTCCGGCCAGAGATGAGCAGAAGCATAAATAAAAGACATATCATGAAATAATATTAGGTAGGTATGCCTACTACACCCAAGCCAGGTCTGTGTTGTAGTGCCGGTGTTTTATGACTTTTATTGTTATACATTTTATTATTATGAGGTGTTAACTTGACTATATGTTATTAATGAAAATAAACGAAATTGAATTAAATTGATACATTCAACTTACACCGGTACTTCGTTATATAATTTATTTCAACAACTACAGGGAATTTCACGACTGACGTTTATTATTTCCGAAGCAATAAAATAAAATGAACAACAATTAATATTGCTTTGGGACGCATAAATCGAGATACGGGTTCAGTTTAACGATTCAATGTCAAAGAGACTTTGGGTAGATAACTTTTGTGATAAACGAGGTAGTTTTCAGTGATGCTAGTGGCTTTGTAAACTGAAGAACTCGCGAATTTTTTGAAATGGCCGAACAATTTTTTTTTACGCCACGATTGAACAGATTTGTTCTAGGCAAACATGCTCCATCGTCGATCGCATCGCCTGTTAGTATCAGCTAGTCAAATGATCGCCTATAACGATAATTGGAGTATGAATCAAGGAAAGTTCTAAACTTTTTTCTCACTTAAACCTCTTCTTACATCGGTTTGATGTATTACCGTACAGTAAACAATGCTACCAAACCTTTTAGATAAATATAACTCTTTATTAAAGTGAGACAATACTTTGTATATTTATTAAAGTCACGAACCCATACAAAAATAAAAAAAATGGTGAAACGCAATGGCAGTGATGTTCCAAACATTTAAATTTTACATGTGATAGAAGCATATTTTTGTTATTTAAACCAAACAAAAACTATCCGGAATGCTATTTAAAATTTATTAGTATAGTGTAGCCGTGATACAAATTTATTTATATTTTTTCACTGCACAATCCTCTCACCTAAACCTGAAACATGACTGCGGAGGTTCGTTTTATTACTCTGTTTTTAGCTCCATGATGTTTGATATAAATTGAAGTGAGATTTCAGCGCGGGAACATAAATTGTATGTTGAATGAGATGTTATATTACTTAGATCAAAATAACTCTTCATATAGAACCGTTGTCGCTACCTAACGAGAACGTATTTTTTCTACAATTCACCAAAACTCGTCTGTTTTTCCTAAAAACACACAACTTTATCAGCAATATTTCCAAACTTATGTGAAAGCTACTAAAACTACGCAAAAGGCAGTAAAACTACGCAACTCGTTTGAAAGAAAGGGTTTTTAGGAATGTTGTCAACGTTTTCTTATAGTACTCCGGGGAAGTGAGCGCAGGTCTATTTTTGGAAGCAAGTAGGCAGGTACTGTTTCATACGAGACAATTGCTGTAATTCGAACGGAAGTAAACCATTGAGGGTTGACGTACGCATTCATTCGTCTTCACTTGGCCCTTGACCTTTATTATTTCTGGGATCTTGTATCGACGATCGTTGAATTCGTTTATTACATACTTTTTTTAACTTGCAATGTTTAGTTTGCTGAGTTCAAATCAAGCTGAATTAGAACCACTGCCACTTATCCTATACGAAGTTGAATTTTTGCATGTTGGTTTAGTGCTAATAATAAAACATTTTTGTGGTAAGTTTGACCTAAATCGACGTCCAGGATTAGCTCCAGATAAAGGATCTATTCAACGGTCTACAGCTACAAAATTTTGTGTACGCATTTAATTATTATAGCCGTTCTTAAGTTTTACCATGACATGGTTGTCTACTGGAATTTGTAAATACACTATTGGTAGCTTGTCGTATAGACTATTGGACAATCCTAGTGTCAAGTCGCCTGAAAGCAACCGACATGGCTTAAATACTCTATTGACTTTAATATGTTGATTAAAATTTCTATCGGTTTTTATGATATGTGGGTCAGTAAATCGTCATTGAAATTTATTTATTTTCTAATTGAATTATAATCGAAACTGCATTTTTAATCCGTTTAAATTTTAATTTGTTTGTTTATGTTCATAAAAATGTATCTAATTTTAATCAATTCAAACATTTAATATTTATTTGAAAGCTAAATATTTTTGTACTAGAAATAGTCACACACAATTACCCCTGTAACAATAAATACAAATGTCCAACAGCAGAAATATTGTATTCATGTCAAAATTGAAACCCGCTACCCACGGCGTAGATGGAGAGAGTCTAAACCCTACGCTATAAAAAACACATGAAAAGTTTTATAAGACGTCCAGTTCCCCTCTATTTGCCACTTAGTAGTTTTATTTTGTCATAAAAATCAACTAACGACCGTATCAGAAACAACTTGTACTACTTTGTGAACCTTTTGCTACAAGTTTTAGTAAACTGTGTATACAATCTCATTATAACTTGTACGCATTTATGTCATGAGAAAAACATACCCAATTCTTTTAACGAGGAAAACAAACCGATACCTAAATAAGTGTTATTTTGAGAGAACACCCACGAACCGCTCGTTTTGTGTTCTCTCTTGAACATTTTGAGAATATGTAATTGTAGTCATTGTTATGGCAGAAAACATATTATCGTTGTTATAGAACAGCTCTCGATGTTGTATTAAAAATGATCAAAAAAAACACCGCAGTTTTTTGTTTTTAAATAAGTACGTAAACAAAAAAAACAGAGTATTCATAGTAATTACACATAAACAATAAAGAAAGAATAAAACAGATGTCTTGAATCAATAATAAAAAGCTTTCAAAGCACCAGAAATTAATTTCATATACGATCAAAGCCGGAACTAATTTCCCTTTGTAAGCAAAAATGTGTTTTTTTCCACAATTTAAATGCGATAGATAACAGAGGCGTAGAAGTCAAGTGAATCTCTGCGCTGATAGAGCATTTAATGTATTAAAGTGATATGTATATATACTGTTTGCATCGAAATATATACCGTCATTGGTATGTGCACAATCCTGCAGGGTTGGTTCTTAACCAATCGACAACAGAGGAGAATAGAAAAAAAAATACTGACGATATAAAAGTAACTATCAAGTAAACTATGGCTACTCGTAAACAGCTGCTAGAATAATAGCTTATCTGCTATGAGTGCTAAGTGGACTACGGAATCATTGAACTAGCATGTGACGAGAGGTCACACGAGGTCACAGCTGTTCATGAATTACGAGAATGTTAGATACTTACCTACTCCTAATAAATGTTGATTTTACTGCTAAACAAATGTATTAATTTAACTTACCTACTTATTATTTTAGCAGCTGTCTAAGAGTTGCCATAGTTTACTTGACAGTTACTAATTAATTTTCTGCCTCACTAACATTAAACAAGAAAGAAAATTTGTTTATTAATAGTTTTTTTATTTTTTATTCTGCCCAGTTGTCAATTCTAAACCACCCCCTGCAGGATTGTGTACTACTTACCAATGACGGTAAAAAGTGTTAGAGAAAAAGCACATGTGACTACCAGGCCGTCACCATTGTTTGACGACCCAGTTGGCGCAGTGGACAGGTGTCCGCCCTCTGCGCCGTGGGTCCTGGGTTCGATTCCCGGCAGGAGCACAAATTCCTTCCCAAGGGATATTTGTGCTTCTGGTTCTGGGTGTTCTGTGTGTGTGATGTGAATGTTTCCGGCACCCACGATACAAGTCTTTGAACTTAGTGTGGGGCTGTGAGTGTGAAAGCGTTTGTTTGTTTGTTTAATATCTGATAGGCTTATGTTTGAACATTATCTCATCTGATGGTAAATGATGATGTGGTCGAGGATGGTAAACACGCTTGTCAGTATTCTAATGTTAGCCGGCACTCATATGCTAATGTCGGAGGAAAATGCTCGAAACTGGTTTCGGACATACAAGACGTCTTCTTGGGACCTACGCTTACGTGTAATTAGTCAAGAAAGCTTAATATAAAACGAATTACTACATTAATGACAAGGATGCATTGGGGCGACTACATAATACAGATAAACCTAGGATAAGATATTACCTGCATTAGTAATTTAAGTGTTACAAAAAAATATATGAAAAAATTCGCCGCTGAGTTCCTTGCCAGGTTCTTTTCGAGATGCCTGTAATTTTGCGAATCTGGCAGTAGAGTTATTAACTTTCATGAGAGCCGCTTTGGGGCCCATGTGAATAAACGAATTTGAATTTGAGATCGCGGCGAGTAAGTCTAATTTAAAAAAGATTTACTATTTTTTTTTTATATTTGATAACAACTGTAGCATAAACTGTGAGTCTAACTTAAAATCACAACTGCTAGAAGATGAAGCATGATTACCTAGAATATACCTATTCACTCTAGACTTGAAGACTCCCAGACTTAAAGACTACGTAGACAGTATAAAGATACATTTTCTGATACTTTTGGCGCGATTTTGCGTAGTTTCGTATTCACCATATATTTCAAATGTGTTATTAACGTAAAACTAAATCATTGTGTTGTGTAGGATAATTATTTGTGTAATGTAGTTCACAAAAGCCCTGAAATAGTTTCAAGTAGGTGTGACGCAAAGTAAAGTGAAGTGTCCACATGTAAGTGACATGCGGGCGTGCGATAATACGTAAAGACCAAACACTAATGGAAAATGGAAGCTAGACGTAGAGAGGAACGTATTTAAGTTAATCTCCGCCAGTAAAGCCAGAGGGCTAGCAGAGATAAGTAGGTTTTGTATTTGCGTGGTTTTAAAAATATGTAATTTCATTTTAAAAAATTTATATATATATATATATATATATGTATATATATTAAAAAAATGAAATTACTTATTTTGTAATCCATGCCAGTATATTATTATTAATTTAATAATTTTGAATATAAAAATACTGTAGCATAATAGGTGTAGTCTAGTAGAGAAATATCTCTATTTTTTTTATCATTTGGAATTGGCAAGCATTTGACCACTATCTCACGTGAAGATGTAACATGCTTGCCTAGAAGATATCTATTCACTCGATACTAGAAGACTCCCAGACCATACCATTCGGGGAACAAAGACGCAGGCAATGAGTTCCACTCCTTTGTACGGATGATGAGCGTAGAAGCAAATGCTTTGAGCGAACTGGAGGTATGTCGACCATAAATCAATGACGTTTGATAGTTCATCTTGTTGTTAGATGGTAAAAAGGGGCCATGCTCTAGTATAACTTTTGTTAACTCATGTAATTTCCGTGCATACTCTCCAAAATGTAAGCGATAGAATACCGATAAGCTTGCAACCTATTTCGGCGATCGAGACTTTGCAACCTGGACTCGATGAGCTGATGATTTCTTATAATAAAAAAAAACATTCCTGAGAATAAATATCTGTAGTAGATTTTGAAGTATTTAGCTCTGTTAAGCAATCTATTATTAAATCTTATTCCCAAGTGTAACCGGAAACATTTCTGAAAAAATGTAACAGTGGTCAGTACACCTAGTTCTTGATTGTAACGGGATACACTTATAGAAATAAACAAAGGCTAGAACTCCTTGTTATTTAATGTAACAGAAAACATTTCTAAAAATATAATAGAGGCCAGTACACCTTGTCCCTCAGTGTAGGTACTAACTCTGGACTCTGTCATCAAGAAATAGTATTTAACTGAAAATACTATATAATTATCAAGTATTTATTAAATAATTTGTCGAAAAGAGGGTTTGACTAATTACCGATTTGACCAATATCAAATTTGACAAATGTCGTGTTGCCCTATTATTAATACAGACTCATCTTTTAGATTCATAATTATTTATAATCACTGGTATCTTAACATTTTCTGATTTTCTTGGTCACTTTCACGAGATAGAATAGAAAATAAGAAGGCCTAGCATACAACTAAATACTAAAACATATAAAGAGTTTCTGCAAACCATACACTGTGCCATCCAATTTAAACACAGTAGTATCTATTATCATGTTAGTTAAATAACAAACATTCAAGCATGTGTTTAATTAACATGCAATTGTGTTCGAGTATACTGCAATGAAACTAACATTTAAGCAAGCCGACAAAATGCAAACTAAATGAGCAGGTGTCCAAATACAGTGCATATACTAACGGGCAGTCACTATTTAGACGGAGAGCTTACTCTCTATAAAAACTGTTAGCATTTGATATTAAGGCGGTCATCCTACACTACTAGTCATACAACATACTACACAATATTAAAAAATATCTTAAGCGGTGTGTATGTGTGCTTGAGCATGAATATATATATATATATTATCTCTGTAATGTTTGGACGATTTGAATGAAATTTAGTAGTAGATAGTCTACACTCTTAAATAAAACAAATGCTTCATATCGTGATTGACGAAAACTTAATCTCGTAACACAGTAAGTTATTCTATAAGGTAGAAATGAATTGATAAACAAGTACACAAATAACTATAAAATAGGTTTACAACAACAGATATGGATAATTTATAATTTATTTTTACAAATGAATTAATCTTAATCTAACGGATTTTTTTTATAATTGCAAGGTGGAACGTGACGACGCAGTCACTTAGAAGAAGGTTTTCAAATGAAGCTGAAACTGTCGATATAGACTTTCATAATACAATAATTATCTTAATCTATAGGGCCAATTGCCTATATTTCCTAGAACTAAACTATTTTATATATATATATAAGCAAAGACCCAAGTTACCTACAAGACATTGAGGTTAAAAGTAACTCAAGTGCTCAAGCCCAGTATTATATTATATACATTATACTATAATAATTACATAATATAACACTGACTCTGTACAAATTAAATATTATTCAGCCTGTACCTAAGTATAAATAATATTTATTCACATTTTTTATGATCTTCATCGATTAACGTGACCTGAAAAAAGAATACTTCTTAATACAGTTTCTTTGATATATACTTTTTGGATAAATTTTAATCGAGTCGCCTCATCAACACTTGAAACAACTTAACATACAATAATTGAGATATTAAGTAAAAAATACTGATTCAACGATAGATTTCTGTTTTTAACCGACTTTTAAAAAAGGAGGAGGTACTCAATCTTATATATCGTTTTTTATGTATGTTCCGCGATTACTCAAAGACGCCTGGACCGATTCGAGAAATTCTTTTTTCGTATAAAAGGGTAAGGGTACTTCCCAGGTCAGGTTTTGATCAAGATCTGATGAAGAGTGTCGGAGATAATTGCGATTGAATTCGTTTTTAAACTCTTATATATTTTTTATGAGTATACTGTGTTTGACTGCTATATCACTTGAAGGTACCTTAGTGCGGTCGAAGGTAGTAGACAGACCTAGAACTACAGAATGACTGTTTTCTTTATTTTTCACAGTTTTAAATATGACTCTCATTATGTTTTATCTACTAGCGTCGATACTATAGGATCCACCATTAGCTAATTTCATAATAAATCCACAAAATCATAAGTACTCGTAAATCGACACCTCCTAGTCTATTAGGCAGGGATTTTCCAGAGGGAATAATTGTATACCCCACTGCATTTAATAATAGAACATTAAGCCCTCATTAATAAATGATGATAAACGTCCCAAAATGTGGAGCATGAATTATATTTAGATCACAAACAAACAAACAAACAAACGCATTCACACTCACAGCCCCACACTAAGTTCAAAGACTTGTATCGTGGGTGCCGGAAACATTCACATTACACACACATTACACCCAGAACCAGAAGCACAAATATCCCTTGGGAAGGAATTTGTGCTCCTGCCGGGAATCGAACCCAGGACCCATGGCGCAGAGGGCGGACACCTGTCCACTGCGCCAACTGGGTCGTCATATGAAATAACATTCGATAATACATTTTGAAATACTTTACTAATAGCCTTATTATGTGCTATTTTTCTTTTTTAACCTATTATGGCTATATTTTTAACAGGTGTGTACTATAATATAACATAACACATACTCACAGCCTAATACTAAGTTCGATGACTTGTGTCGTCGATGCCGAAAAAAATTACATAACATACCCATCTCGGAGCATCTTCAGCAATTCAATAACGTTACCAAATAAAAATATAACACCTACGTTGTTTGTTATCTTTAGACCTTCGATCTATAAATCACTACCCTAACGATGTTCAGCCAATTTCATCTGTATCTAATCTCAACCACGGAATCATGTAAGCGCGAAAATTATATTTGTTTTCCTTACAAAGGCCAGCGAATTCACTTAGTCAACCTTAATAAGCTTTTTGGAATTACCTATTTCAAAAGAAGTTAGGCGAAATGAAACTCCGACCATGATTATCCTCTTCAGTTTTCTTTGGGGATAACTTGTATTATCCAGAAATGAAGGGATTTAAAGGGTCTCAAAAATACTTTTGGGTGATCATAATTTTGGTTCATTTATGAGATGACAAAGAATCATCATCATTCTGCGTCAGTCCACTGCTGAACATATAAGCGCGACACTATGGGCCCGATCTTCTAAACATTATTACAGTGTACATTATTTACTTATGTTTTTTTTATTATTAAGGGACTTATTTTGATTAATCTTGAGAGACTGCAGGTCTTCGGACTGAAGACCACAGACGATGTTAATCAAAGTTCTATTATTTTATAATTTTTTTTTTTATATTTTAATAAATTTTAACGCAAATAAGTCGTGTTAATAGACAACAAAGACTGCACTTTGATGTTTTTATTGAAATACATTTTTGGCTATACCAAATTCCAATTTATTATGTTTTGAATTTACAAAATAGCAATATATATTTCATTCGCGGCTTAGTATAACACAACTTAGCAATTTAACAAAATATAATACGCTCCACGTATTACAAGTCAAAACCACAAGCCAAGTCAACGCTATTAATTCCATTAGCGCTTTACATTAGTTATAAGTAAAATGTATATATGTAGCTATTACGTAAGAGAATTATATTACGAAGGAAGCAACGGGATGTATGGCTTAATGTTTGATTTTATCAGGGAATTCCTTATTGGTAATAAAAGTAAGCCAATAAAGCTATCAAGAGCACTTGACCTGTCCAGAGAAGCCCAGACATTCTTTCATTAGTTGAGATCGCGAATGGAGTGCTCAAGTCACGAACAGTCGCAACAGGCGGCACTGCTTTGAAGTAAGCACCATAGCCACTCTTGAAATCGCACAAGAACGTCATTTATAAAATGTGTTTGCATATAGTCGTATTATCTCATCTTTAAGATGCGTAAGTGTGTTGCTAATTCTTTTCTATTTATACTTTAGTATTAGAGTAGAAGTGGAAGCAAGGAACGCTTCCCGCTTTACCTTTATTCCACCTTACATACAGACGGACGGCGCGCGGCGTCACGTCATCAATTTATGGTTGAAATACCGTTCATTCGCAGGAAACGTTACGCGTCTTTGTTCATTTATAGAACAGCAAAAGAATGGAACGCTTTGCCATCATCTGTATTTCCCAAAAGATACAATTTGGGTGTGTTCAAAAGTAAAGTGAATAGTTATTTACTCAGCAAGCGTGCTCCACCATAGACTAAATCGTCATTTTCCATCAGGTGTGATTGAAGTCAAACATTTGCTTAGACAGCTATAAAAAAAAAACATTGTTTAGTTTTCACATTACAGAAATTGCGACTGAAAAGTTGCGTGTTGTTTATCATTTTGGGATAAACGATACAGCTTGCAATACTTACTATCAAAACCATGCGATACTACACTTACCTGAAAAGAACTTGGTCATTACGTTCCATTATGCAAAAGAAAATTACAATGAAATGTAGTAACGCAGTAATGTAAAAAACAGAAATCAACTTCTAACTCTAAGGTGTTCATCATCATATTATTCTTTCTCTTATCCCAAGTGTGGACGACATATCATTTATATAAATGTTTGTATCAATATCGGGATATTTACCATGTATTTCGTTTGTTTTGAGTTTCCGGTATTTCGGCACTGTTGCAAGTTACTTCGTGATCATGGTGCTTGCAACAGTGCCGAAATATCGGAAACTTAAAACAAATAAAATACATGGTAAATATCCCGTTATTGATACAAACATTTATAGTGAAAGTGACCATGGTAGCTTAAAAACGTATATCATTTATATATATACCATGATGACTAAAAAGGAAATCTTTTTAACAATATAAATCCGTGGTACTACTTAGGTAAATAAAGACATTTAAAATATGGAGCTCAATATAATTCCAGTAAGTAACAATATCTGTCATAGCTAGAAATAGGTTACGAGTACGACATAACATTGGCTTGCAAAATAGGGTAACTCCTCGCATGGCGCCGTCGCGGCGGCCCCAACTATACGGGCAGATTTGGCAAAGTAAGGGAGTGAACTAATGCCCTATTTGCGGGACGTTTAATGACCTCATAGTTACGAACTTTGCTACAAATTGAACCGTACCGAGATTGGATCAAATTAGCTCAAGTTCTGGTGAAAGAGGCTTTGAGCTTTTGAAACTTGCATTACTAAAATATGTATCCGGCTCAGAAAATTTCCTTGTTCCTACGCTTAATACTAATGCAGAACCTCCGTCATGCTTGCGTAAGTACGTATAGTCGTATTCAGGGTTTCTTGTGTTTTATGCCAACGACCCTCAGTCGGGTTGACGTTTTTTGTGTAATTACTTTAGGGCTCCAACCGCCGAATGTTGACGCGACGGTTTTATCGTGGCGCTTGTCTGCAAGACTCATACAGATGAGCGAGCTCCTTTTAAATAGGGAGTTTTCTATAAAGGGAATTCGAGGATATTTATGAACGATTAGAATTTTAAATTTGTCCCATCGACGTGGCTGTAAAACACTTTTTGGTTTGGGATTGGGGAAAATACTACTTGAGTTTTTACTTATGTTAAACACAGAGCTTTAAATCTTACTTTTAGCACTTAAGTCGAGGTATTGTTGCGTAGATTATTTATCACTGCCATAATTTGCACAATGCAGACAATGGCTTTGTTCCTCCGAATAGGCTTTAGCGATTGCAGCGATAGTTTCTAGTACTGAGTGAAACTTGGCGAGCCCTTCTAATTAGGGACGTGTTATAGCCCCGCAGTGTGTGACCGCAAAGGCAAACCGCAAATGGTGCCTACACCGACACAGGTGGAAGCACAGACCGTAATAAAGTACTAGTCGTTCTCTATCAAGGCTACGGATTTTCCGTACGTATTGCTAATGTTCGTTTCTTACGGCCGATTCTTTTGACTCACATAACAACTAACCTACCTACAAAATATGTAGGTTAGTCAATCTAAATATAAATAAAAAAATGCCGCATGTATGAAAAACATAACTAGCATGGCTCGACTGATTAGGCTGATTTTTATATTCTACTAGCCGTGTCCCGCGGCTTCGCCCGCGTTAATTAATTTAAAAGGTAGATTCTGCTTTCTTCCGGAACCTGAAATATTTAACTTCAAAATTTCATCAAAATCGGTTAATTCGTTACGGAGATACGTGGTTACAAACTTTCGCATTTATGGCATTAGAAAGAAGTAGTATGTTACATTCTTAATTTGCATTTAACTTAATTTGCGCGGGCGAAGCTGTTGGGCATAACTAACATTTTATAATACTGATATGATCTCTCAGTACCTTATTATACACTTACTATATATTTTATTATTATTATTTATTTTTGTTTGATTTAATCTTTATATGTATTTGTATATTTAATTTTGGTTCTGTCGTGTAAAATATTAACTAATCTATTATTTAACTTTTTATTAACATTAATAATTGTTCTATTATTATTTCCGGAAATAGGCGTTGCTATCTTCGAGATCTTTTCATACTTTAGCTTCGTACTCTTTATTTTTCTTGGTATATCATGTTTTTGTACTAAATAATGACTTTTTTATTATTATTATTTATTTTGCTATTAGGTATAGGATTTCTTATAATACCCCAAAATAGTTATCATTGTTACTAAAAATGTTGTAGGTATATTTAGCGTAGATATAGTTCACGGGAGAACATTTTTTTTGGCAAGTCATATTCATTTGTTACCCGTTGACAATACTTTCCAGCTTCGTTATATTCGGCTTGCTATTTTTTGTTCTTCTAATTAATTCTGTTAATGTCCAACTCTAGAGCTCGAGTCGAAAAGCCTCGACTAAATTCAATTTTCTCTTAAGGAAGAGCAAGGTTTGTTAAATATACTTCGAGGGATGATGCAACTCTTTTTATTTTATTATATCCTCATGAAAGGCGTAATAAACTTCTAATGACCTCGCCGTACTGCGGTTTTACTAGCAGTGGTGGTGCATAATTATTTGTTCCATTTAGAACCATTCGTAAATTGATACATTCACATCACAATCTAACACTGCCATTGGCTAAGTTGGGTGATAGTTCACCTTCTAAGTTAAAGAAACGCTTTCACACTCACAGCACCACAGTAAGTTCGATGACTTGTGTCGTTGGTGCTGGAAACATTCACATCATCTACACAATAACAACCAGAACCAGAAACACAAATTTTCCTTGATGAGAAAACCTGTGTTTCCCACCGGTAATCGAACCCGATACTTAGAAGGCGAACACTCATCCGACTAAGCCAATGGGCAGTTATAGTTAGGATGTCTTCTACTTACTTCTTATGGCATAGTAGCTATAGGCCTTAATGCCTTTATTCTTGCCTAAGCTATGTGCTGAAAGTTATCGATCTCTGATGAGTTCTAATGAGGCTAAAGTGACAAAATTAGCAACTAAAGGTGCAACGTATTTAAAGTGACGGGTCCCGTTAAACCTTGATTAGCATGTTCACTGCTAATGAGCTGTTAATGAGGTGTGGCTAACTGTTCTCCGTTTGCAACTGCTGGACAATATAAACGTAGTGAGGTAGATTAATAGGTTAGCTAAGGTATTCTAGCTATACATGATTTAGTAGAGAACATGAAATAGTAGAGAAAGAGAGTATTATTACAATATTGTTAAAGGACTACCATTTCATTGTTTTCGAGTAACACCTGAGTTTTATGAATGGGATATGCTGAAAACCAGCTATGCAGAAACCCTTACTTTGTGCAGTCTTGGCGCTGAACATATTCCAATTGACAAATATTTCTTGCATGTGTTTTGTTTTGTGTACCAAATGATTGTTTTGAATATTGAGCAACAAATATTTTTTCTATTCTATTATATTCTACCTGGAAATATATGTAACTGTATAATTTCCTTTCGAATAAACTGATTGAATAGGATTGTGAGCTGGAAAAACCAATACCTTTCGCTTTCCTGATGTTACGTAAGTGACACGCCAGTTTATACTCAAATAATAATAAATCTAAATATATATTATTATTATGTGGTATGTAGGTACATATGTGTATGATATAAATTTTACTATTTATGTTATTTGTTATTTAAGGTGTTCAATAAAGAGTAGGTATATTTATCTATCTGCAGTATAGCGAAACATTGAATATCAAAGTTTCTCGTGGAATTGCAATGCGTTTCTCTCCCTAAAACTTTTTTATGTTATTAAGAGACGAGACGACCAAATAGTTCAAAATCTCAGCGGGAATGCACTGCACTCGTCACCCTGATATATTGGAAGATGATTTCACTGGAAACATTGACTTTTAATCCGAAATACAGTAATGTTTGTACGCTACTGCTAGCAATTGAATGTTTGGAATGGTGTGGTACTGCCCCATGGCGCCCAAGTGGACTCTGCAATCGTCTTACCACTACTACAGAATTTATGGCTTTGTCCAGTAACGAAATTAATATTTTTACTGTTTAGACGCTATCAAAACGTATATCTTGTCTTAGTAGATTCCAATAAGTAAGTTTCATGATGTAGGTCTTAATAAAACATTACCCTATACCGAGTATCGGGTCAATATTTTCTTAAAGTTAGACTTACCCCGTCCAGTCTGCTTACGTTAACGGGCAGGTGAGTCGAGTAAGTGACATTAAATAACATGGGCGCTGAACGTCCGCCTTGAAGCGCACCTATATTGCACTAAGCTTATTGGAAAAGCAAATACAATATTTGTATTTTATTAGAACGGATTGTTAGTACTATTTTAGCTACAAATTATCTCCATACATTTTATACATCTTCAGTCGAATCATCAGTGAGCTATCAATAAAAAAATAACTACTAATCTATTCTGGTTCTTGGTGTGATGTAAATGTTTCCGAAACCACGATACAAGTCTTTAAACTTAGTGTGGGGCTGTGAGTATGAGTGAATTAGATGCTTTTAAGAACCGTAATCCCTTGAGGAAATCATGATACAAATCACCCAGTACAACTATGTTCAAAGTACAAACAAAACAAACAAACGTATTGCCCTTTTAGAGGTTTCCTGATCTTTATGAAAAAAAAAACTGAATACAAATAAAACGAATAGTCTTATAGCAACTCAATCAGCTCACTATTGATTATTTTTAATGATAAAGCAAGTAGATTTATTTATGCAAAAATTGTTAAGCTATTTTTTTTCCTCAAAGCATAGGGGCACACCTAGTTCGCAATAAATTAGATTTTTATCAACATAAATAATAGCAATTTGACAATAGAAAGTAAGTACATCTGCCTGTTTATACATAAGCAAGCATAAAACCGGTAGAGAAAAAGAGCGTACCTCGTTCACGTAAAGGTCGGCTCATTCAGTTGTCGATAAAATCTCCGGCACCCTAATAACAACGTGTGAAATTGTTTATTCCAACTGGGATTTAGCGCTCTTTTGTTAGCGAAATTTAAATGTAAAGAATTACAGTGTGACACCCCTAATCTTGATTGGAAAGCGTTTACAAAAGACCCGACTTCACTAAGTGTTAATCTGATTTAATTCAATGTGTTTACACAGCGGGAGAGACGTATGACATTTTTTCAAATAAAAGGGTGTTGGGGACCAATAATTGAAACCCTCTTTGTGAAACGAGAAGTTATTGTTGATCTAATGTGTCGCGACTGTTGCGACAATGTCTCGCCTATTGGGCTTATCGGTTTTACAAATCTAGATTGAATAGAAGAATAACGCCAGTTTTATTACATTTTATTGCAATACCTATCACAGTAGTTTCCTTACGTCAAATAAATATCGACGTAAAGAAAGTTTTGTGGACTCTTAATTTATTCAATTAAAAAATAACGTACAGTTTTACAGTAGGTACCGTACCATTAAACCAATAGAGGTTTGTGTTGGTACAGTCATTCGCACCGATTCACACTGTTTAGCAATTACTAGATTTTAATCAACTTTTTAACTTAAAATGAACGAACATACACAATAAACATACATATAAGGTGCAAAATAAGGTGTGTACGAAACGCCAGGTTCTTCTCTAGATGGCTGTAATTTTGCAAATCGGGCAGTAGAGTCATTAACTTTCATCAGTGCCACTTTGGAGCCCATACGAATAAACGATTTTTAATTTGAATAAGTAGACTTCTAGACAATCTTAGTAATTATAAAAACTAGTAAACATAGACGCAAGTTAGTATATTATTATAATATGATAGACAAATCTTTAACCCAATGCGCATACTCTCAACGGATCTCTGTTCTATACAATCCTTTGCTATTAAATTATCGTCGCCGACTACTCTAGACTAAGAGGGCTGACAGTTAACAAACCAACAACAAATTGCCACGAATCCAGAAATCTAAAAGTCAAATTACTATGAACGAGTGTCCGTCCAAATGACTGGGGATTAGCTTTGCAGAGAGCTTTCATTAAAATATTTATGAAGGCCTTCTCGCAAAAATGTTCTTCTGTTTTTATGAGATAGGTAAACCATAGCGAGTTAACATAGGCGCATTATGTTTGCAAATAGTTCTGGACAGAAGACCTTATGAATATCTAAAGGAGTCCTAATGAGATATGTAGACACACGCATTTATAGTACCTACTTAAAACAAACAAGGTTGGTAAACAGTATCTCTTTTCAACCGACTTCAAAAACGGAGGTTCTCAATTTGACTGTATGGTTTTTTTTTTGTTTGTATGTTACGCGATATCTCCGCCAATTATGAATCGATTTTGATGTTTTTTTTTGATAGGTTACACTTCAAAGGTGGTCCCATATAAATTTTATCGAAATCTATTCATCCAAAACCAAAATATAAGCGTTGAAGTCGGGTTTTTAAGCTTTGCTTGCGTTTAATTATTACTTTCACCTAGTGGGGTCGCACTACATAAAATCCAAGCAATCTATGTTGTGAAATTAAATTAGGTCACGAATTTTTTAAACCGGCCGCCTGCCTTACCCCATACGTCTTTTGGAATTATTTTGTGATTCACCGTAGTCTCGTTCATTGATTGGCAGGGGCACCACGTGCAGGCGAGTTATGCTAGGCAGACTAATTGTAAGTAGATTGATATATTTTGTAATAATTATAAGTAACGTCATTGTATTTAGTGGTGCGCTGGAAAAAATGTTACCTCAATACCTTCCGACCTTCATGTAAAAAGGTCTGGCAATACGAAACCACTTGTCACTCAGAATATAAAAAAACATTTCCGCCACAGTTGGAAAAATGTTCAACATAAAAATCATGTTCATAGGGCAGCGTACGTTTACGTCGCTCGTGACTGGGTTCGTAATTATTTGTGCCGCTTTTTCCGCTCGCTTTTCACTGTATATTTTTTCAGCCAAACACGTATACCTACACCTTATTTATTCATTCCTTTCATTCATTCATCTCCGTGCTCTATACAACGGAAGAAGGTTAAAAGCGACTCGATATTTCGCACAATTTACTTCGCTGCTTCGCATATTTATGAATCTATAAGCATTTTTATCTCGTACACGAGGATTCCTCTTTTGTGTGTATAAAAGGTTGTGGCTTGGTTTCTTTGTACGCTGCTAATCCTGCTTAGTATACACGTATCTCGAATGCAGAGTTTTCAAGAAAATACCAGTAGATAGAATAAAGTAGTACACTTACATCTGTATCCGATTATATTTTCTATATATTTAAAAATCGACAGCCGTGCGTTAGTTTCGATAAAAGTTATGGTATTTTATTGCTAAATGAAATTATTAATTATATGATGTATCTAACTAAAAATTTATGCTTTTCACAATTTTTCCTTTATCTGTGCTATAAGACATTGCTTCGTACCAAATTTCAAGATTTGAGTTCACCGAAAGTATCCTGTAGGTTTTGATTTCCTTGCGAGTGTCGAAAATGTACAGAGGCTGTATCTTGCGTTTGATTTTTTCACAGCCTTAAGGGACAGTAGACCTGAGTATTTGATATGAATTTCAGCTTGATACCTCCACACGTTCCTGAGAAAAAGGGTCTTGACCGACAGACAGACGGACAACAAAGTGATCCTATAAGGATTCCGTTTTTTCCTTTTCAGGTATGGAACCGTAAAAAACTTTCGAACAATCGAAAAGATCTATATTTATTGGCTCTTCGGATTACTTTAAATAGATGACGTGGTAGGAACGTATTTTAGATTTGTAATTCGCTTTAATGCGGGAACCAGAGGCTTGATTGATTGTACGTCCAAAATGCATAAACTGTTGGCACAAAATAATAATTTTAGCACCAATTTTAGCATTACTCAGATATGTGATATGATAATTCTTATTCTTAAAGCTTACTGGAAAAAACAATATTCGCAACATTATTATTAACAAGTAGATGATTCGAATCATAATTCCTTTCAATAAGCAATTTGTCAGTAGTAATTCTATTTCCGAATTCACACTTTCAATTTCTGGAGGCGGATGATTGACGGAGAAAATTGAAAATTACCATAAATTCCGGAGGCTTCGCTAAAGGGATAACTTAAGCTTGAGGGCTGCTTTTTCCAAATTTTCCTTGAGGTAGGAATTCTTTGATGGAAAATAGTTTGCTTTGGAAAAACCATGCACTTTTGTTATGTTAACCGTTATCTCCTATGTAATAAAACGCTGATACTCTTATAACATAAAAGTATTATATATTATACAGGGTAAATTGTAAAATAACAGAAACCTTTTAGAAAATTATTACAACAATTGATACCAACATCATTCGTGATAGAACTATTGCATTAATAGAATTACATGAGCTAAGGGTTTGAATAGAAATAAGTGTTTCAGAGCTTTCTGATATATATTTTACAAATTAAACTGTATATAATAAATATTTTACAAGTGCTGAAAATCTTTAAACGATAGTCAGTTTTTTATAACATAAACCAGGCGTGAAAATGTTTATTGCTTGCACCAGACATCCTAAATTACAGTTTTTAAATGATTATTTAAAAATTCAACTATTATGTTAAGCAAATTATCAAATAACGTAGGAAAAACTACAAAAATAAAATGGACTGCGAATGCATTAAAAACCAAAAATTTTACTTTAACCGACTTCAAAAAAGGTGGTTCTCAATTCGACTGTATGTTTTTTGTGTAGATTATTACGCGATAATTATTAATCCAATTAATTATTAATCTATTATGATTATTTTTATTTGTTTGGTAGAGAATATACTTCATATAATTCAGAGGTTTCATATAAATTTTAACGAAGTCGATCAAGTCAAAACCGAAATATAAACGGTGAAGTCGGTTTTTAAAGCTTTGCTAGCGTGTAAATTATAATAATTTTAATTAGAGTCAGCCTGATGTATGTAACTACACTAACAGATAAAATTATAGTTTTTGTAGTTATAAGCATAGAAACGCATAAACTCTTTTACACTCACGGCTCCACACGAAACGACTTGTGCCGTAGTTGCCGGAAACATTGACATAACACACACAATTACACCCAGGCCCAATAACGGTAATTTCCCACTGGGAAAAAACGTGACTTCACCGGGAATCAAACCTAATACCCGCTGTTTAGAAAGCGCACCCAACTTAGCCTACGGGCAGTTCAAATTTTGTTGTTTCCTTGTTTGCCAATAACTACTTGTTTAGGCCCTAATATGATTAACAAAGTTTATTATAGAACGTTAATTATAACTTCCTGTTGTCCAAAAGTACATCAGCATAGATTGTAATAAATTATTACGCTCAATTAAAAAGAGAAACGGCTGAAGATTTTCTGGCTTGTTAACCTAATTTGCTTTGAGATTCTGGCACGAAATTTCTCCATTATTAAATTTTCTCCGGCTTACAAAAATAATCATTTAGCAGGCAGTTACAGCTGAGCGGGCACAAATAATTAAAACTGTTGAAATGCTAACTCTCGGGGCATACTTTGAATAGATAAGTACAAAATATGCTGTGTTCCGTAACTGTTATTATCTATATATAAAAGTCAACACTAATAAAAACCCGACTGCATATTTTTTTTTTTTATTATACATTATACGATTATCTAAGAACTTTTGATCGAGCGAAGCCAGATCTCAAAGTTGACTTGGACAATTCAGCACTTTGCCTGTCCGTTCGTCCGTCTGTATTTCATATTTAATTTTGATTACTGTCATGTCTTTGATGACACTCGCAAGATTAAAAACAATTCGATTGATGTTAGAGTTATCAAAATCAGCGTAGGCATTCACGACATTTGCACTCAAAGTTCCATCGAATTTGTAAGTAATTGATGACTTATTATACTACTTTATTAATTACAACGGTTTACGGTACAGTTTTTAGCACTACTGCACTGAAACAATCAGACAGATTATTTTTTCAAAAAATTTCAGATTCACCTTATTATTTAGCAAAGGTATCAAGTGTAGCAAGTATAAGAAAATATGTTGTCTAATTAGGACTCGAGAAGCATTACTAATGAATATGTTGAAATTCAGTCTTTGGCTAACAGTCACTACAGCATATGACATCGGGGGCCTTAGCCATAAACCAATTCTACTTTCGACAACGCTCGGAGAAACGCTAGAAATGTATGAAAATGACATTTCAAGCGTAAAGTTTGATAGAATAGCTAAGTGCTAGCCATAAACCAAGATAGCGTGTCGAAAAAACGAAACTTTTCGTAAAAGTTTAACGAATACGAAAAATTCCCATACAAATATCTAAAAACGGTAGCCATAAACCACTATTTGACAGGCGTTCACGAAAGACGACAATAAAAATGGCGTCTGTTTTGGTCAGCTGTTTTCGAACGTACGGGAAGTGTCATACAATTATAATATTAAATGTGTACATAGGCGAAGATACAATATTAATGACGGTAAACGGCTATAAACCTTTCTTTCAAAGGTTTTTAATGATGTGAAAACGCAGTGTAGAACCCATAAAATGGATTTTATAAAATCAAAGGTAAGAGTACAAACTCTTAACATTTAGTATAAGTAACACCCACCCTTATTGACTACCCAAGTAAGAAAATGAATTAACATACTTCTTACCTATAAATTGATGTTTGTATCTTTGTACCCAGATGCTGTGCAAGATTTCTAGAAGCCTATCATTTCAAGAAATAATATGCTCGTCCAGACATCAAACAAGTTATATACACATTAAATAAAACAGATAGAGTACAAGGTGAGTACTAAGTTAATTTGTTAAAATATTTCAATATGACTATCCATAGAGGAGTTTTTATTTATAACAAGCAATTAAATGTCATTAAAGAAATACAAATTGCATAAAACATATTTGTTCAATTTAAGTAGTTTAGTGTATACTATATTGAAACAATGGGTTATCAATATATTAAAAACAAGTAATACTTATGAAAGTTTTTTTAATATCAAGCTTTTACCTTAAAATAAAAAAATATTAAAACGGTATATAATCAGAGATTTTGTCAAGATGAATCCAACAAGCCCATACTCGATAGGTTTATCTTGTTTAGTTCAGAAGTTCCTATGGCCATCTTCCAGCTCCATCATCAGACCTTGGTTACCACTGAAAGACAAACTACTCGTCAAGACGATTCAAGTAAGCCCAAACTCGATAAGGTTGTGTTGTTTCATTGTGAAGTTCCTTTGGCCACCTCCTAGCTCCATCATTAAATCAGCACCATGTCATCATTATATTGCATTGTCACGCGATTTACACATGTATGCAAAATTTCAGGTCAATCAGTAACCAGGAAGTGGATCAAATTTAATTTGCAAGATTTGCTGACAAACATCAGGACAGGTGAAACTAAATAATAGCTTGTAAAATAGCTAGTTCATAATTAAATCAAGTAGTATGTATGTATGTAATAAATGAACTTATATATATATACAACAGTATCTAATAAGTTCAGACTCAAAATCCTTTTTGTAATAATTGGGCTATTAGTCCGGTTGACTAATTCGTTGATTTCTATTTCATTTCTTACCATTAACTCCTATAATGATCACCTTAAATTTTGATGATGTGGAGATATGATTCTAAAAAGTATGGTGATAACCCTCTTGGCAAGTCGGATCCCAGGGCTCGATTCTCAACAAGACCAGTAGATTCAGAGTTACCTTTTACTAAGAGACAGGTGTGTGTATGTGTGTTCTGAACATCCTTCTATAATACACCATTAAGTGTTCTATAAACCATCTTAATGATAGAATATCATGTCAATCATTTATAATGTTTCACAATAATATGTCTTCTGTTTCAGGTTTCACAAATGAAATTTCACCTTACAATCTAAGACTTACTTATGTTATTTTCCAGTATGTAATTTAATAAAAATAAAATAAAATTCTTGTGGTTTTATTCAATACTATAAATTACACAAATTGTTACTGGCGAGTGTCTCTATAATCCAGCTATACGTGCACTTAGCAGACCTAGCGCTGGTCACATAGAATCACAAAGGCAGATCACATAACACCTATATTTATTAAAACGTACCGCATGTTTGTTAATAATACAATAACTTTTTCACATTTTACTTCACTTATCTTAGTGTCGGGCTGAGTGTAAATGAGTTTATGGAATCAATTAAATATATAGTACTCAATAAAAATAACCTAAACACTCGTGCATAATTAAGTTTCCTACAAGTAGAATTTGGGTACCGGAGATTAATACTTATTTAAGTGTGTAACCACTCTAACTTGTGACAGCTTTATGCCCTAAAGATAAAATAAGTAGTAGTAGTTTTATTATATTTAATCAAACCTTTTTAAAATTATATTTACTTAATACAATTTAACACTAATAATAAGTAATGTTATGATTATATAATTAATTACATTTAAAGTAGGACATCAAGAGAGACAAGCCATTGCAGCACATGTAGGCCCTTATTATTAATTGACAGTTTGTAGTTTCTCAGTTGAAATGAACACTTAATAGATTGGTTATATTCCAATGATTTTCCATGTAATTCAAATTCTAACTGGTGGTGATAAGGCCTGCACTGATGTCTCGCTGGTGGGTGTAATGTGCATTTCCCCCTGCCAGCCACCCCAACTCCTTTATATATCGGAGTGCTGGCTCAATTGTTCCAGTGGTAACGTAAGTCTGCATGATGTCGACTCTGTTGCGTTGGAATGTTCATGTACTTATCCCAATTTTGGATCATATTTTTTTGTGGCCTCACAGTGCAACATCACGTTTTCCAGTTTCATTCTCCCGCAGGCAGGCACCAGTCTTATACATATGGCTATTTATTTATGCTCCAGATTCTAATAAGTTTTCCTGTAGCGTATTTTGTGACAGCACATTTCCTGATGAAAGGTGATACAAAGCCGCAGTTATTATTAATACATTAATTGACAGTACGGCATATGGTAACTTCTATGTTATCCTCTTGGTAGAAATGAGCACTTCTGACTTCGCGATTGTTTTCCTTATATTTTTGTTTGGAACGCTTGATTAGTTACATTTGTGTTCGATGCATGGGCTTTTTTATCCTTCACTTGAACAAGACAATCCATAGATTTGTACATGCACAGTCGACGATAGTTTTTCGAATAGATCTTTAATTATCTGCCCTAGGGATGGAATCACAGGTTCCCTGCTTGCGTCTTCTGTCTAACATGATTCATGATGATTCTAATAAGTTTGCCTACATCTTGAAATAAAGGAAACAAATTAATAGATTTTTAGAAAACAATCGCAGACCACAGACAGTACAATAATTCCGCCGTATTTTTTGTTTACTAATGTCAATTTCAATCATCGAGTTCTCAATCGATTTTTTTTTTCACTATACGTCATATCGATTATACAAAAATATCTGTTTTTCATTTTTCATTATTATGTTATGTTATTACATTACTATAGGTAATTTACCGGGCACAGAAAAGTGTTTAAGTTTATTCAGGTACTCGGCGTTTTGTCCATCTGTCCATTGGCATTTAGCATCTAAATCAAACAAGCCAATGACTTCAATTTACACTTGTTCATCGAGCGAAGCGAGGTCTATAAAGTTAATTTGGTGATTCAGTACATTGCCCGTCCATCCGTCTGTTAAAGGCATTTAGCTTCTAATCCATTAATATCACTTGAATTCTTAAATAACATGAAACGGTTGCCCTAAGCCAAAAATGGCAATTAAAATAAGGCAACTAAAATAAGCGACAAAAATGGCAATAAATTTGTATATCTTTTATTCAGGGGACTAACTATAACAATAACGGCTTTGGGGTCGTCCTTAAATCACGTGATGTTTTTAGCAACTTTTTAACCCCTCATATCTTTGGATGGATTTCGACAATTATCGAGAGATATCGTTACATGGGTATTTCTTATCAAATTTTGAAATTTGATTCCCGAGTCATTAGTGCCAAGTCATATGCATTAACTAAATAGGTAAGTCTTTTTTGATTTCAATGTTCGCTGTCTACACCACTATTGTTAGAAATCATCTCAAATATATCAATATTTTTAGTAAAAAAAATGCTAATATATTAGAAAGATGTTTGTTATTGTCTATAAAAGCTTCTATCTCACAACGACGAATTTATAAAAACGATAACTCGATTTTAAATGTCCCGAAAAAAAAAAACATTCACGAATTTTCGATTTCTAAACGTATCGAACGATATTTAGGAACACAACCTAAAATTTTTAGTACCTGGCAACACTCTCAAATGATTCAAACCGGCGATTTCTTCTCAACCGTAGGTGAGTTTGTGCAAAAACATGATAGGTAAAAAAAATTTAGGAGTGACATTTATTGCGATCATTATCATCCTCACGTTACATATATGCATTAAGCATTTTAGTATATATGTATATTATTTGTTCATTTTATGCGTTTTTGGGAGTAAAATCTATATTCCAAATGTAGCAAGCAATTTGAGATTATGTGCCGGTGTTTATGTAGCTTAAGTTAAAATTCGTCATTCCCTCACAGCATTTAGGAGTGAGAGAATGATTTATACAGTATTCTACAGTTATTTTAGATTTTTATTGATTGTTTGCAACATGGTATTTAATTTAAAACAGGTAAAATGGCACGACCAAAGAATTTGAGTGATGCAGAAAAAAAAAATTACATTTGTTACCTCTATAATAGTGTTCATTTTTATTTTCCGTGTTTATATAATATATTTGTATTGACTAAGTACAAAAGTTGAGTTTTTTCTTTATAATATGATATTTCATAGTTTAATACAATTAAAATAACATAATTTCCTATATTTTATTCATGTTTTTATTATAATATAATAATAAATCATTCTCTCACTCTATTAAACATTTACTCATTTATTTATTGTTTAATACCTTATTTTTTATAGATAAAATATTAAAATATGGAAGACCAATACTTCTTCATAGATCTCCTAAAAATTTTTTTTTATATCTGCAAAAAAATCTAAGTTTATCAAAAAAAAAAAAATTTTTCAATGATATCTCAAATTTCGCAATTTCATGAGAAATACCCATATATATTCGTCCTAAAACCCATGTGTCCACAAATGGATTATTGATACAAAATAGTAATACTTTAATAAAAAAAATAACCAAACCAATCAAGTTGGATACAAAAATGAGGGATATTAAAACGGGATTCCATAAAATTACATAACACATAAAAAACAGGTAAAAAATTCGCAGTCGGATTATTTGAATTTTCTGTTGTTCATTGACTTGTTTTCAACACTATTTCCATTTGTTAATGATTCGTAGAAGGGCTCTGTTTCCATGGCCATGAAATTAATCGAGTCAAATCGAGTGTATATTTATTTAGCCTAGGCATTCCTACTCATTTGATGAATTTGACGTTTCCATGCGCTACCACAGACAAAGTTCCAACTTTTTACATCTTAGAAAGTAGAATAGGCGTTAGCGTAAATGTGGCTTATGGCTACCGATCTTTTTTCTCTATTCTACCGAGAGAATAGAGCAATTTCTCTATTCGAATTTTCGAATAGAATTGTACGTGTGGTTTATGGCTAAGGGGGCGGGAATAGTACCTTCGCGTAGTTTAAAAATCCTCATGACATTAATCAGTGACACATGTTTACTTTGAAAGAATAAAAGCTTAAAAAAACCGACTTCACCGCTTATATTTTGGTTATGGCTGGATCGATTTCGATAAAATGTATATGGGACCGCCTCTGAAGTATACCTACTCTACAAAACAAAAATAATAACCATCAAAATGGATTCATAACTGGCGGAGATATCGCGTAACATACATACAAAAAAACATACGGTTGAATTGAAAACCTCCTTTTTTGAAGTCTGTTAAAATTTATAAAACAAGACACTCCTTAATGTTGACCTTTAATATGTGATTCAATCAGATTAAAATAAGAAACTAAAGTTTACGTAGAAAGAAACGATCTTGTGAAAGTGTATAAGAGCTTTTCCGTGTTCAGCCTATGGTACAATTATGTCTGATCTTCTACTACATAAACATTGAGTGCTTATAGTTAGCAAGTCATTAATGAACTTAAGTTCGAAAGCAAAGGTATTTCAGAGCGTCCATAATCGTATTAAAACAGTAATGCTTCCGCACCTCCTAAATGTAAGTTAAACACGTATATTTGCACCGTTACTCCCGAGTTCTCAAGCTTTTAATAACTCCGCAGCTATAAAATTTGCATTTTTATTCGATATTAATAACGAAAATTGTGTTTATTGTAGATGGAGCTTATTTGGAGAGAGCTTGTTAAATGGAGTGAGTGTTTCGCCTTGCGAAGCTTTAGGCGCTGCAAACATGTGTCAATATTTTAAAACTTTCTCGCGAAAAGTAAAAGTTGAAATTTTCTTTGAGCAGTGTTTCGATGAAACAGAAAAACCGTTGATGCCTTTCGTGTATTTTTTCTGCATAAACTTAGTATATTTCTAGAGACAAGACAAAATTTGCAATAGACCTAGTATAGCTCATAGAGTGAGATGGTCTATTTTCAAACTAATATTACTTACAATAAATTTTATTTGCAACCGTGACAGGCATTTATTTTTTTAGTAAATATATACATATCCCAAGAACCGAGTTATTTGCGTCTCTCTTTCATTCTCTCTTTTTATCTCTGACGGGGTAACCTTTGACCGCTATCTGATTTGGTGGTATTCACATACCATGATGTGGTCGTGGATAGTAAATATGGTTGGCCAAATAGACTGGCTCTCAAGGATTTTCTTAGATTCTTTTAAAGGAAATCTAAATACCTTTAAAAGAAGACCAGTGTTCCAGAAAGTATGGGATGTAAAAAACAATAGAGGAGCATGAACGTTCGTAGCTTGTGTTTTAGTTAATAGGATAAAAGAGACGAGCCAAGATAATTCGCTGCGGCAACGTCTCTAAGTGCTTTAATATTTAGTAGCTAATTCTACACTGCGGCTGGAGCACAGCTTGAAGATTAGCGACATACATTTGTTACATTTAATTAAATATATAATTTCACATCGAAACCACGAAAGTTTAACGAACTAAGTGCTTCCTGACTTCAGTGGATACTTTCTCGCATCGTACAAATGAGGGTCCCAATTTGGAAGATTAATTAGGTGGCACGGTAATTATGAACACCATTTCTCATTACCGTAGTCTTATATCTAATTTGGTTTATACCAAAAACTTTATTCTTCTCGAGCGCTCGTCTTATTTATTGTTCTTTGATCATAAGATTAAGGGACTTAAATAATTGAGTTAGGTATTTTTGCAATTAGTCTCAGTATTTTTATTTTGAATAAATTTACATAATATTTGACATACTTAGATATATGACGCTTAACACTAATTTAGACCCGTAGATATAAAATAATAAATAGCTCTATATACATTTCAGAATATACAAAGACATGATTTTTTGAGTAAAATTTTATTTATAATAAACATTTAGTACAAAATTTCTATTATAGTCTAGTTTAGCCACTTTTTGACTACTATCTTACTTGATGGAAAGTTACGATGCGGTCCGAAATGAAGATAGCTTGCTCATAAGATACCTATGACACCAGACTTATATACTCCCAGTATCTACCGTTCAGAGAATAAATCCTTTCACGTAATATGTTCCACTCCTTCGCTTTTGGACTTCGGAGACATGAACTAAAAAGCAAAACGCTTCGGGCGATCAGGATATATTGTCGATCATAAGTTAATGGTGTTAGACATTTTGTCTTGTAAAGGTATAATAAATATTATAAAATTATTCAGTTAAATTTCTAATTTACCTACAGATCAACATTAGTAAAACAAAATTATCAGTGCTATAATATACATACAAAGTACTTATTATTTAATTTTTCTATGAAGATACTTTTGAAATATTTACATTCGTAACGAGAGCAGGCAATGAGAGGTTATGAAAAGTTTTTGCATATATTTCACGGTTAAAGTATATCGAAAGACACATAACAAACCTTATAGACTGATGTTATAGTACTTAGGTATATCTAGGTGTAGGTATGGTTAAGGATTTTTATACTTAATTTATACATTTCCATCGATTGTAGTGGATACTTTTGTATATGAGTTTATAAGCAATATCTTGTTGATGTACTTATTGTACATATCTTGGATTGTACTAAAATTATTTACTCATTCTGGACTGTACAACAAAGACGTGTAAGCTTATGTTTATAAATAAATAAGTATATAGACAAATATGTTACTGTATATTCTTGACAAAAAAATGATTGGAGAGAAATAATTACAAAGCTTGACAACGCTTCGATTGGATAGTGAAAATATAAAGATATAGATAATATTATGTTAACATCGAATTCAAATTCGTTTATTCACATGTGCCCGAAATAGCGCTTATGAAAGTTAATGACTCTACTGCAAGATTCGCAAATTACAGTAATTTCGAGAAGAACCTAGCAAGAAAAAGATCCTTTTGTGTGTACAAATTCTAAAAGCGCAGAGTTAATAGGTCTATATTAATATAATTTGTTAGTATTTAAATAAATAAAAATCTAACTATGCCATAAGTCAAATAGTTTATTGCGAACTTATGATGTCAGGTCATGTAAAGCTAAGGATCAAACGGGAAGAAGTCTCGTCTATCTCTCGAATCGTTAAACAAATCACACAAGCCACCCTGTATTTCAAGGAACAGGGATATTGGCGCAATTGAGAAATAAGACCGCGCTGGTACTGGAGGACTGGAGAAACGGAAGAAATATGCGGCATGAAAATACGGGAATTGGCTGGAACAAACTGTGAAATGGGGAGGTACGTACAGCGCGTATATAATTATATACTTATATATTATGTTTTTTTTATATTCATATACATCAAAAGTTGTTCTCTAGGACTAGTCGTTCGCGCCAAACAAAGAGCTCGCGCCTACATTTTACCCCATAGAGAACAACTTTTGATGTTAATTGCTTGTAACTTTTTTTCTGCATATAAATTGTTTGATTTCTGTATTTGTTGTTCAAGTATAGGATATAACGGATACTGTACGTACGTGTTAGCGTTCAGTGTGAAGCCGTTTTTTAAATAGACCCTAGGATAAAAGAGGTCCAAAAACAGTGACTTTGATAGCGTACCAAATCGTTATTTTCCAACATAAAACTTTTTAAAACCGATTTCGTACTATGCTTGTCAAGCTCTTTTCAACAATACCCCACAAGAAAAAATCTAAAATATCAAAATTATTGTGCTCCCCATTTTCATGTATGGGGAGTCACTTTAATATTTTCATTTATAAAATGTTTAATGTAATTTTTGGCTTTGGACCGTAGTTTTACATATTCTATGAGAATTTGAAGTCATTCGCTTATATAGTTTAGACGCTAGATGCCTCTGACAGACGGACGGACGGACGGACAAAGTGCTGAACCACCCAAGTCAACTTAGAGATCTTTCTTCGCTTGATCAAAAATCAGCACACAAAAATCACGGGGGAACACTGAAATAACAGAAGGTTTCAAATGTTATAATTGTAAGAATTTTATACAGTCTGTCAGTCGTAAATATAGAGTGTTAGCTATCTCTATTCCAAATTTCATCATTATCCATAGAAATTTCAAAGTGAAGGATTGTATAATACAAACAAACACGCACACACCTTTTGATATTACCTTTCATATCTTACGTAATTAAATATATATATTTCTTAAAATTGATTTTATTTGTAGGAATTGATTAGGCCCTTATTAGTCCCTACGGACGACGGTCACGTTATTAAGTATAACCACGTAACATTTAGTAGTACAAGGTTGAACTGTAAATAATCAATACTTTTCCACTCGCACCTATCAGTAAAAGGATAGAACAAGGCACAACATGTACTCTACATGTTGTGCCTACTTAGTGGGACAAAGTAAGTGAAATGTTCAGTTGAAGTGAACGTTGGCTAAGTTGGGTGAGCTGTCGCCTTCTAAGCAGATGTATCGGGTTCGATTCCCGGCGGGAACACAAGTTTCTCCCCAAGGAAAAATTGTGTTTCTGGTTCTGGTGGTGATGTGAATGTTTCCGACTCCCATGACAAAAGTCATCGAACTTAGTGTGAGGCTGTGAGTGTGAAAGCGTTTAGTCTGTTTTAGATAGCGTCTTGATGAAATGCGTTATTTGATAGTATAGTGAATATGCATATGTTCATTAGATTTGCATTCGATTTTTATATTGATAATTTTAAACGCAATTTTGGCGTTCACGACTCAATCATAGCTGCCGTAAAAGAAAGTTGACCAATGACCTCAAAAATGTGGGGTCTATTCTGGGCATCGATTATCTTTATGACCCAGTTGGCGCAGTTGGACAGGTGTCCGCCCTCTGCGCCGTGGGTCCTGGGTTCGATTCCAGGCAGGAGCACAAATTCCTTTCCAAGGGATATTTGTGCTTCTGGTTCTGGGTGTAATGTGTGTGATGTGAATGTTTCTGGCACCCACGATACAAGTCTTTAAACTTAGTGTGAGGTTGTGAGTGTGAATGCGTTTGTTTGTTTTACATCGACGTCACGATTTATTTCTTATTGACGATTCTTACGACTGAACTTTCAACCTAACGACTGTCGCATCAATTCTAATAATCGTAGTTTACGACCAGAATATAGACCTACTGGAAACTGACGTTACAAATTCTACCCAATAGCGTGCATTTTGCTTTTTTTGTTTTTACAGGGCGTATTTATCATCACTTTTTATTCATTTAAAATTCTAATCGAAGGCATTTCAATAACACAATAATTTCGTACGTATATAGTACACATGTACATATAACAAAAGAGTAGTTTCTTTTTATCATAAAAATCCTTAAGCAATATATTCAAACTGAACTTTAAACTACTCACTCATTGTTATTGGAACAAGGTTTCCACTTAAAATCTTTTGTTACGTAGTGTACCTATACATCCAGACTGCTGCAACTCGATTATTGCTAACATCACTTAGCTACAACACTTAGTTCTCAACCGCTGGATGGAAACCTTCAGATTGAGGATGTAGAGATATCGATGGGCCTATTAAGAAGTACGTGCCAATCGTTCAAGTTGCGCTGAATCAGCCCATAAAACACGGCTACGGCAGCAACGAATCCCTAGAATCCTTCAAACAGCCGAGACGGATCAGGAAGGCTCCCGTTTTATTTTATTACCCTGTACCTTCAAATTGGGCACTTCACGCTACGCAAATAGAAAATCTTTAACCATAAATTAGAACAGCCTAACCAAAAGATGCTTCGATAATGTCACACCGTAAATCACTAAGTTCGTGCTTTATAGAAACGATGTAAATCAAATAGGTCTTATCAACGTTTCCACCAGCTATCTACATCTTTTCAAACGTTTACGGAGTATCAGGCTTATATAAAATGACATTCCAAGCGGAAAATTCAAATATACTATGTTGACTCAAGCCTCGAGCGTAATAGGTAGAGGCATAAGATCCACTGAGAAATTAACTACTCGGGTAACAGAAAATGCAAGAAAATTTTCATACTACCACACTTATATTAAGTCATTCTAGGCCTAGTGTAATTACCAATCTCCACAACATCATTACTTACTACTACTTAATTGGTGAATAAGTGGTCAATAACTAGATTTAAAAAAGCAAAGGTTTGTGTCTATGAAAATAGGCTACCTACTCTATTTTAAACGAGTTACTCTTTTACAAATCCCTAAATGGATTTTGATTAAATTTGGTGTGTATATAATCCTACTAATATATTTATATATCCGAAAGTTTGTGTGTAAGTGTGTAAGTATGTTTGTTCCCTCTTCACGCTTTAACGGTGAACGGATTTGCATGAAATTTGGATTGTACATAGATTATACCTAGGATTAACACATAGGCTACTTTTTAACTCGATAATAGCGGGCGAAGCCGCGTGGCACGGCTAGTCTAGTAATAAACTGCAGAGTGAACGCTGCCAATTTTAATATAATTGTATAATAAGGGTCTCAAATGTATTATTTTACTAGCTTGCGTAGAACTCCGGTAAGTTTCGAGCCTTTTGCTGCCATCTTAGAGTTATAGGATTTCAATTATACGCTACTACGGAGCTAGCAACCCGCCTATTCACCACGTAAGTGCCTGCCCTGCAGATCTAGATTACCCTCTAACCCGCTTCTATATACACACACTTTGGGTTTTAGCGAAACTTCAAAGAGAACAAACGAGACCATTCCGCTCAAAGTGAATTTCAGCCAAAATCTGAGAAAGTGCGAGCGATCGATTCTTTTACGATTGCTACATCCATGTAGATAGGTGTCCAATGGCGCATAAAATGAAATAAACCAAAAATAAAAATGTGCTTACAGTGCTGTTTATTTTATGATGTGCGTATTTATATTTACTTGGAAATTGATACCCTATCTTTATATGAGTACAATATCAGACATCTTTTGTTTTCCTTTTTGGTAACAATATATATATATTTTTAAAACAAACGCATTCACCCTTACAACTGCACACTAAGTTCAAAGACTTGTGTCGTGGGTGCCGGAAACATTCACATCACACACATTACACCCAGAACCAGAAGCACAAATGTCCCTTGGGGAGCAAAATTGTGCTCCTGCCGGGAATCGAACCAAGGACCCACGGCGCAGAGGCCAGAGACTTGCCCACCACGCCAACTGGGTTGTCATATTAAATTGCATAATACGCTTTCACACTGACAGCCCTGCACTAAGTTTGATGACTTATGTAGTGGGTGCCGGAAACATTCACATCACACAAACAAGCACAAGCAAGACCAGAAACACAAACTTTCTTTGGGGAGTAAACTTGTGGTCCCGCCGAGAATCGAACCCGAAACCACTGCTTAGAAGGCTAACGCTCACCCAATTAAGCCAATGGGCAGTAAGCAATAGTATAATAGTAGGCGTTACCGCAGTCTATTGACGCGAAATATCAATAAGTTGTGATATCAGATAGCCGAAAAAGTTCTGAAATGAACGAGAACAATCATCTAGTTTGCGGAGTGTAGCTGGCGCCAGAGTGTCGCGACGAGGCAGTCTTGCAGGCGCCAGGACTAAGCAGCTGTAGCGACAAGACATCAGGCCACCGACCCCGGCTGACCCCCATCCAGATTCACGACTTATATTACGCAAAGGCTTTGGGATATAAAACATTTCATTTACTGACTTATTCCAGGTTTCTTAGTGGTGGTTAGTGAGAGTTTCTGTTTAAGCGTTAGGAGTTTTTTTTTAGTTGTGGATAATATGTTTTTGTCATATTGACACCTTATTAACTTATGCATTTTATAATTATTTATCTGTTTCTGATATTTGCTCATGCCTTTAAATATTTTTCTTTCAGGGCAAAAGATCTCGATTCCTGACCAAATTTGATATGATGTCATCGTGGTATTCGTTAGTACAGAAATCTATTTAAAACATTAAAATATCATTATATATATAATTCTTCTATACGTGTGTATGTAACTGAACTCCTTCTAAACAGCTGGACTGATTTTTATGAAATGTTCGTAAGTGCTCAGGAGGATTCAAGAATGGTTTAAATTTACAATTCGATCCGAAAAATAATGTTCATTTAATTAACGCAGGCGAAGACGCGGAGATCATCTAGTAAATTTTTATAAATATTAATATTTCGATAGTTTAAAATGAGGTATCGGCCAAATAAGATAAAGGGCAAATGAATTAGGAAGACATATGTAGTACAAATAATGCAGTCTATAGACTATAGACTAACACTGGACAATCACTAGATTGCTATTGGGTTTTGGCCATAACAATAAAACAAAGACAATTTTACTTTTTAAATTGCACTGCAATTTTATGTGTACCAACAGGAATCACCATCACGCAAACGATTTCAACGCGCACGTCAATCCAAACACATTTCCTGCCATATGCTATGGCTTATGAAAAATAATCCGAGATCAACATGCCACTATTGAAAAATTAATTTAACAAATACGTTCACAATGCAGTTGTGTAATTATTGAATTTCGCCCAAATCTGCGCCGGGTATTTGTGCTAATTCCCCCTGAATGAAATTTGTGCACCCTCGCGAAGTTATCTGGTTCTGATTAATTTTGTATGAACAATCACTGGCTTTGTGAGCAGATAGCCAACTTCGCATACATTATGAATGGAACATAAGTTCAGTGCTGCCACATTTCATGTTACCAGACGCTGCCAAACTAAGCGCAAATCTGTTACTTGTAGATGTATTAAACATAAACATAAACGCTTTCACAGTCACAGCCCCACACTAAGTTCGATGACTTGTGTCGTGGGTGCCGGATTCACATTCGATTCCCGGTGGGAACACAAGGTTCTCCCCAAGGCAAATTTGTGTTTCTAGTTCTGGGTATAATTGTGTGTGTGTTGTTAATATATTTAACCCCACGGCACAAGTTTTTCTTTCAATCTTGTATTATCTACGGGCTAATTGCCTACATTTCCTAAAACGAAACTAAACCGATATACAGCAAAGAACTAAGTTACCTACAAGAAATCGAGCTTATAGGTATTAACACAAGCTATTGAACTTAATGTGGGGCTGTGAGAATGAAAGTATTTATTTAAAGAATCCATTAGAAGCGTGTCACCAAACGATCGAACCGCGAAAAAGGAAGATAATCAATCCAAATTGAAGTTTAGTACGCTCGAATATACAGGTCATATTTTATAAAACCAATATTCTTATCGATATCAAGCTGTCAAAAGCTAATAGATATTCCATGAAGCGTTTTACTTAAATTTTACGCCTACAAAGGGAACTTTTATCCACGTGGAAATACTATATATGGAATATAAATGTTTTCTAGCTCTCCAAACTCGCTAGGGAGAATATAAAGGGAGGTTGAATGTCAAGTGCCTAAAATGGTAGACAGATGAACGTATGAACAATAGCAGCCCGCATTTTACCAGACATTTCGTTTCGGATACATTAATTTTATCCTGACTTAAATTGTCACGTTTTGTTTCCTGAAGCCGCTTCAAATTGCAATTGCTCGTACAGATTGCTGCTTGATTCATAATTAATGGATATTTGTTTGTATTATGAAATAAGGTCAGCGTACATTTATTTTGTTTTCTGTATCTTCCATGGACAGTACAGTAGCTGATAGTAGCGTTTTAATTTTTATCATAAGTTCTAATTGTGAGATTTTTTTAATAACCTATTATTTGAATTTGATTAACTGAATTGATAGATGCAAAAACATACCTTGGGTATGTGTAAAGTAAGTAAACCTTAAACTATAAAAAATTGCTTATTCTTGACCCTTCTTCGTAAGTTATCAAAATAAACAATTATCAAAAAATTAAGCTTACATATTATAAGTAAAGCATTCTCACCTTCTCTTCTTGCCTAAGTTTCTAAAACATTTTCCTTTGCTTTACCTTTTTTGCTTTTTTTTTCTCCTTTATAATACACAGACATAAATGTATTGTTTGTAGATTAATAATTTACAAATTTTCTTCGGCCGCATCATCACTTTCCATCAGGTAAGATAGTGGACAAAAGTTTACCTATTCTACTTTAAAAAAATACACCGAAATATATGGGTGAATTGTTATACATATAGTATCTAGGTAAGTACGTACTTTACGTAAATTTATATAATTGATCTATATTTGGTTTATACGCATTGTTCTGAGTGAAACTTTTATGAACGTAAACCAACGACGTCAAAAGTAATTACTTTGCGTTATTCATATCCATCCAAAGGTTGTCTGGAAGAGATCGACCGCCTTTTGTTACACTTTAATGAAAACAAACTGTCATTCCTTTTTGTGTTCGTTATTTTAAGGTGTTCGATAAAGAGTAGGTATCTTTCTGTACGTCTATATTTTTTGCAAATAAACCTATAAACACACAAACAACATTTAAGCTATATATAGCTGTGTACCACTAGTACTTACGATAAGCCCTTTGATTATTTACCTGTCATAAACCTTGTAGTTGGTATTTAAATATGGCGTGACTCTTTCTACTTTGCGACGCTTGTAGCTACTCTAGAATCACGTGTATTGGATTTGAATTTACGATCAGCTTTCGTATTGAAAGCTACATTACGTCTTCGTGCTGCATAAGTCAACGTAGACGACCTACGTCTATTATTATTTATACCAAGCGCTCGCTCAATGAGAGTCTATCTCGCTACTAATATATTTATGAGCCGGGCAACCTCCAAGTTCAAAGGCATCGTAGTTGGATTCAGTGATTAGTTGCTTACGAAACTGTAAGCCCGTATAGATTAAGGCGTCTAGCGTCTGGACTTCATTCAGAGGTAAAATATTAATCCGAGGTTGGCAAATGGTCGTATAGAAAAGGTATTTTAAAATGCTGGAGACCTTTGGCATCTCAAAGTGACTTTGCTGCAGTCGCGCTTTGTGCTATAGTCGCCGGATAACAATGTGTCTGGGTAAAGAGAACCTAAAAGGACTTCTCCCCGTGCTAATATAATCATTAAAATGAGATTGAAATATAGCTTTAAATGTGATGTGATAAGCAAATAAATAATGAGATGTGTGTTACAACAAAGTTGTTTGAACAAAGAGATAAAAAAAATTAAATGCAAGCAAAGCTTCAAAAAACCGACTCAGGTGACTGAGATAAAGATCTCAGGAACCCTTAATCAGATCTTGAAAAGTGTATATGGGATCAAATTGACACCATACACTTAAGTAAATAAAAATCCAAATCGATGCGGCAGTCTTTAAATAATGAAGTAACAAACATATACAAAAAACATGCCATAGTCGAATTGAGAACCTCAATTTTTTTAAGTTAGTTTAAA
Organism: Lomographa bimaculata; assembly: GCA_948107665.1. NCBI lineage: Eukaryota > Metazoa > Arthropoda > Insecta > Lepidoptera > Geometridae > Lomographa > Lomographa bimaculata. Next base: position 9,848,905 of record OX403592.1, read on the forward strand.
TAGAAACAATAGATAGTACGATGCCACATGCTTGCAGATTTCAACGCTCACTTCAGTAGTTCTGTACGAATGGATTTTTTTTTGAACGACTTGGTATATGATTATACTTTCCGTATAATTATATTCATTAATACCGAAGCAGCTCCCGGAATGTATATCAGACCACCGGCTAAGAATATCCTTGTAATAGTACCCTTTTGATTTGCCGCTGGCTGCGCCGTGTGGCGCGCTCAGTTGCATTCAATATGAACCGCCCGAGGACAACGAAACCATTGTTATACCCGCTGATAAGCATGAAAGAATCCAAGCAGTTACTTCTTTATTCCAAGACTCATTATCAAGTCATTTCACTGTATCGTTCACCGAAATTCTGCATAAATCTTTCGCGGATGTTCGCGGATTTAAGCCATTTAGGATATTAAACTGTTTTCGCTAAATAAAACGAGTATGTAGATGGGAACGAGAATTGCTTACTCGCTTTAATATTCATTTAAAATAATGTTCACTTTGTTTTTATTAGAACATTCAGAAAGGAATTATTCTGGACTTTATAGTAGTGTTATATAGAATTTTATTGTAATAAATTAAAAGATTGTGCTGTCACAGAATGTGCTTTAGGTCTCAATAAGTTTAATTTAGTTTATATTTAGTCTTAAATTCGTTTTACTGTTTCTGTTATATAAGATGGAATTTAATTTAAGTTATTTTAATAATAAAACATTTTATTATTATTATTTTGTCAAAATCTACAATTAGGGAAACATAAGTGAGTTTACCTGCCTATTTATTGAAAATGTTGACATGTAGGTATGTGGAACACGGGAAGAAATTGCCCCTAGTACAGCCAGGTGGACAATATGGGTGGACTACGGGCAATGCCTAGGTATAAGTGCATGTTGGAAGATTTTTTACACAAAATAATTGTATTATTACAATTTAATAATGAATAGTCAATATATAATTTTCATAAACCAAAACCAGCTTCTTCAGCAATATTTCCAAAACCCTCTATTACTTATTATGATTAGGTTTTTATGGGACCAATGAGAGTTTTTCAACGAACAAATCTCATAATGTACTTACGCTGATTATATATGATTATGGTACCCACGAAACATAAAAAGTCACAGGACAACATAATAAGCAATTTAGTTTGCTTGTATGGCAAATTTTCTAGTTATTTTGATTTAAACCAAAATACTAACTAGATTTATATAAAAGTTCTATGGAATCAATTTAAAAGTATATTCTTTTAAACAACAATACGATCTTCCTAATCGGTTTATAAATGACGGAAATCTGAGGTAAAAGAATAAATACATACCGAATTGAGATCTTTTTCTTCTCATAGTAGCACTTCAAGTATATATATATATACATATAAATATAAATCAATTGTTATGCATCGTTAGTCTCGCAAAATCTCGAAAACGGCTCGACTGATTTCGCTGATTCTTTTTTTGATGTGTTCATTATTGCCAGGGCAAGGTTTGTGTTTTACAGTTATTTTTAATCTACCCGAAATTGCTCCCGCGTGAAACCGGGGCGGATCGCTAGTAATAAGATATTGTTCAGTATCTTTTAGATTTTTTCAATGAATGCAATCAAAAGCGAGACAACATCTTTACAACTTCAGTTCAAAAAAATACTAACAAATATCACATGAATCAAACATGGAAAGAAAAAATAAGCCAGCTACAAACAATATGTTTTATTGAATAAAGTTATACTAAAACTGTGACAAATTACTTTCAAGACTGGAGATTTCAAAAACAAATTCTAAGTTGTTCGTCACTTTCATCTTCGCTTTGTCCAAAAGTTATTTGACTGATATATTTGCGAACATTGTATCGATGGTTTGACGGCAGCACGTCCATTTATTTACAGCTGGACCCAAATAAATCTCCAGCCGAGTTGCGAAAACTGTGATCATTCATTTCATCCGAAATATTTGTTTGCAGAATATTCCAGGAACGCGAAATTATTGTTCAAACGCGAAGAAATTCGTAAACGTTTGTTTAATTAATTTAGAAACAATTTCAGGATTTTCGTAAATGAGTTTATTTAAATTAATGGACTTTGTTGCTGTGACGCAGTTTATGGTTTAACCATCTGGGTAACATTATTTTAGATAGATAGATAGAAAACTCTTTATTGCACAAACAATATTGTAGGTACATAGGCGAATTTAAAGCTACAATGCATTTTCTTCTTGTCAACCTGAACACTCTATTTTAAGTTATCAAGAATAAGCTAGCTGTACCAATGCGTTGCAATGTCACGATTAGAAAGTGTTTCACGTTTATGGTCGCCTAGTACTTTAATACCTTACAATTTTTTTTTTGAATATTGGTTATTTATACTAACATCGCGATCAAAAAATGGGTAGTAGAGGGTGAAAAATACTTATGTAAAAAAGTAGTTATAGTTATATAACTACAATAGTTGGACATATGGTCTCGCGAAGTTTTTTGTAGATATTGATAGGTATGTTCTATAATATTGTAGAACATTTTTTTGTTCTATCATCAATATTTTCCGCAGCGCATGCGATGAAAGACATTCAATGGCATTTTTTTTTACACATTGTGTTGGTTTTAGTAAGGATTTCTAAGGATCTCTAATTTCTAGTAATGAATATAGCCTATGGTACTCAGTGATAATGTAGCTTTCTAACGGCAAAAGAATTTTTGAAATCGGTCCAGTAGTTTTTAAGTTTATTCGTTACATACAAAAATACAAACCTTTCTTTTTATAATATTTGTGTACTACTCATTGTACTCATATACACATACATCTATTTTCTATATATAAGAGTATATATTAAACATATTTAAGTACATTTTGTGAAAACAAAACGTAATAGGTATCCCGTAGTCAACAAAAAATGTGTTGTTAATGCCCCGAAGCAACATACATGCGGCAAATGAGACCTCGCAAATAAAATACAAAGTTTTTGCGGACTGAAAATGGTGCTATCTTAAATTTATGCAAAGTTAGCACCAAAATTTTTGTTTCTGTTTGCAAACACAATGTGCAAAGATTTTTTGCACGGTCGTTAGCGCAAACACTTTGGATTATATTTCTAATCCGACGCGATTAAAAAAAGGGGTAGGGTATTAAGCAGCTCCCTTTCAATTTATAAATGGCCAAAAGAAGATTTTGAGAAATTGGACATTCAAATATTTACGGATCTCTGAAACCTTTTCTGTTATACTGAAACATTTTTTATTTAGATACACAAATTTTAGATCAAGCGTTTGAAATGATAGGCAATTAAGCGATCTATCGCTACAATACAACAATTTGGGGGTTACAGATTTATGAATGCCTTTTACTAATCGTTCACATTACGCCAAACATTATGCTATTTGCGGTCTGCTTGCCAATACACACTTTCCAGCAACTGATTCTACGTCGTCGACCTATCGACCAAGTGCTAACAGATCTAGGAACTACTCAGGACCATGTACCGCCACTACGCCTCACCGTGTTTCTAGCCCAGACGTTCCAGACTTGGTTTTTTTCTACGAATTTTATCATTCCAAACTTGGTCCCTTAGGCTGATGCCAAGCATGGCGTTCATGAAGTCTCTTTTCTACTGTGTCGCAATGCTTGCTGTTAGGGATTAAAAAATCGACTAATTAGAACGATAGCCGATGTTCAAAGAAAATTCTTTCATCAAAACTAACAATCTTTCAAAACCATCTGATTCAATTACGACGTGCAAAAAAAGTTAGAAGTGTTTTGTAAAGTTGGAATATCCACCTTTGTTCAAGTTCGAAATGACTGTAATGTACATTGAGACAAGGCGTTAAAGCATGCAACATACTGTGGCCGACAAGTCAAGCTAGTTAATACACCGGTAAGTAAGTGGGTGCTGCGGTCGGCGTCGGAAGCCCCACCCGTGCGCACCAGGCATTTCGCTCGAAACCGGAACACACCCTTGTCCGGCTTCCTTCAATTTACCTAGTTTTCACCGAACACTTACACGTAATAATATAACAATTTGTTGTTAAACTACTAGCTTTAGAGCGCAACTTCGTCTGCAAATGGGCTGTTAGAAATATATATTCATTCTTATTACCTAATGCTTATAAATAATTTAAACGTAAACAAAGCTCAAAATATCTGACATCGCCGCTTTATTTTCAAAAACAATGGTCAGATGCTGATCAAATTTAAACAGGACCACATGGGGAGCACTAGCTTCTAAATAAAAAAATAAATCATCAAGATCGGTTAACCAAGATAAAAGTTCTGTGATTAGGGGACTTCTTATATCAATATATGTATTTAACAATTAAAATTTACATTGTTTCTTTTAAACGACAAAATAATATAGTGAACCTTCAGTTCGATTTATACAACCGGATTCGCAATATTACTATCGAGTCCTAATGTAGATTCAAAGTAAGAAGGTGAACATATACTGTTGACGAGATGTTCATATTTTATGCAAAATTTATTAAATTATTAAGTACCACTAGGTAATTATCAAATACTGCTGTAATTATACACATACTGCGCTTAAGTCGCACTAATGTTTGAGTTTCACTATCAACCATACCCAGACGTTTAAAACTTGATACTACTTGACTATATATAGGTATAGTATATTCCACTATTCATTAGATAGAGCTTGTATTTATGACCACATAGAAAAGAAAGTTAATAGATAACTGCGGGAACCACAGTAGGTACCAGCAGGTAGGTACTATAGTTTATTTGTAATAGCTCAGCTCAGTAAAGTGAAAGTAAGAGATCCAAGCTCTAACGTAATGCGTTCGAACAATAACCTCTCATTGAATAGCGTTACTTTATTACATCGATTATACCCGCATATTCGATTATCCATCACAATAGGGAACTATTCAGATGCGTCGCTGTTATTAACAATAGCGTGTTGTACAACAAGCGTATTTTATCCCGAAACACGCGACAAAAAATTGAAGTTACGGACAAAACATGACAAATGACATGGCGGATTACGCACGGAATATCCCGTTGATCCCATCCTCTAATGTACTCTCCGTTGTTAAATGGCCTTCAATGATAGTAATTCTGACTAATCTGAGCAAGTTCTAGTGATTTATTTCTGTCACATCTGCTACGAAATTGTACCCAACGTTACGTTTTGGTAAGTAAAAAGCAAATAATTTAGACTTTTTTTGGTGGATAAATAAATTAATTGGTATTTAATAATATTATTAAATTACGGCTATCACTCACGTCATTTGATCGATATTGTCGACCTAGGTTTCGAGCATGTACGATGCTCTTCTTCGGGATGAGTTTACGCCGCGAGATCGCGACGATAGGTCGACAATATCGATCAAATGACGTGAGTGATAACCGTTATTTAATAATATTATAATGTTTAATTCTCACGAAAACTTTAATGGTATTTAATAGTTCATCGTTTGCTGTAAATATATATATATATATATCTATGTTTTTGTATTTTTATTGTATCTAATTCGTTTAAAGGAGCAATTATTGTATATATATATATATATATATATATATACATATATATTATCTGAATCTTGGAAACAGCTCCAACGATTTTCATGACATCTCGTATGCAGGGGGTTTCGGGGGCGAGTACATTGACTTGTTCATAGTACTATAGTATGCCAAAATAAAACACATACATATAAATATAGTCAAACATAACGAAGAGTCTATAGGTACTCAGCTTTTACGCTCCTAGAACACTCCCTTTGCAAGTTTATTCACTCGGAACCTCATTAATTTTGCCCTTAAGCTTTCTAAGTCCAACTATGTTTCTTTGTGACGTGATTGCAACTTCTAAGGGGCGAAGTTTAGAACTCGAAAAAACTTTGGGAAATATCCCTTATATAGAGTTCTGTAAATTTATGCGTTGCACCTAACTTAAAAAAGTCACGTTTGTCTTATCAGGTAAAGAAAAAAATAATATTTTAATAAATAGTGACGTGGTTTTATTATGAAAACCAAACGGTAAAACTTTCACTTAATATTTTTTTAATATGTAGATATTTGAATACAGTAGAAGAAATAAACAAATAATTTAAAAGTAAGAATAAGTAATCACTTAGGAACCTATCACACTAAAATTATAAATTTCTCATTGCATTGTTGAAAATTCGATTATGCGAATTAGACAATACATCAAATTATTGAATTGACAAGCGATATCTATAAACATCATAAACGCTTTCAAACTCACAGCCCCACACTAAGTTCAACCACTTGTGTCGTTGGAAACTTATACATCACGCACACAATCACACCTGCGGGAAACAAACACATCACACCCAGAACCAGAAACACAAATTTCCCTTGGGGAGAAAACTTGTGTGCCCACAGGTATAAGTAGAACGCTCATCCAACTAAGCCAACGGGTAGTTCAGCTGTAATATAGTTATAGTTTGCCAGTATCCTTCCAACACTAACGCTGTAAACAGACATAATACCTATATGACAGGGTACTGTAAACAGTTAGTCACAAGAAGAATACAACGTAGGACTCTGTCAGTTACTATCATAAAACAAATTAGTTGAACTTTGACAAGGAGGCAAACTGCACAAGCGCTTTCTAGCGACTACATACTACATACAACATACTACATACCTAGGTTAATATAATTATATATTAGTGTTAAGGAACGATTAAAAAATATATATTAATAAAAAAAATGCGCCACCGAGTTTCTTGCCAGGTCGTTCTCGAGATGGCTGTAATTTTGCGAATCTGGCATTAGAATCATTAACTTTCATGAGTCCCTCTTGAGGGACCATGGGCCCATGTGAATAATCGATTTTGATTTTGAGAGTTTTTTGGGTCCACTTCGATAAATGTCCCAGCAAAGGTTGTTCTCTTCTTTTCTTAACATACATGCTTAACTTACACACAGAGATACCTACTCCGATTTCTTGAAGAAAGACATTATTAATTGCTTCATGCTCCACAAAAACACTGTGCTATTTTGGAGTGGTGCTATTTTGGCATGGTACATAATGTATTGTTTATTTAGTTACTCTTACAAGTTCATTTAAATTGCAAAGTTTCCTCTAACTATTTAGAGTGTTGAATGTAGACTCGTAAAAGCGGAATAAATAAATACAAATTTGAATCAAACAGAATCTGTTATAGATTAATTATCATAATATAAATGGACTTCATTATCATTACAAAGCAAAATCAGATCGATCAGAAGATGAAGACTAATAACTACTGCATTTATATATCTTAAATTATTATTGAAAACTTTTATATCTTTGTTATATTGAAATAAAGACTATCATAGGCGGTCACTATATCTATGATATAATGCCTATGGTATGTAATCTATGGTGGTATCCTACTAATATTATAAATCCGAAAGTTTGTGTGTAAGTATGTTTGTTCTCTCTTCACGCTTTAACGGCTGAACGGATTTGGATGAAATTTGGAATGTACATAGCTTATACTTAGGATTAACACATAAGCTACTTTTTAACTTGATAATAGCGGGCGAAGCCGCGGGGCACGGCTAGTAATATATATAAATAATCTATGGTAGAACATTAAGTCGATAAAAGAACCTCTACTTCATTTTACTGGTTTGGTAGAGTATACATCAGAGGTGGTTCCATATTTTTTTTATCGAAATGGGTCAAGCCAAATCCGAAATATAAGCGATGAAGTCGGTTTTTTAAGCTTTGCTTGCGTTTCAATTATTAGCTCTGATGCCTATCAGTTTTAACATCAGCGTTTGACCACTATCTTAACCCATTAGTAAGTGATAAGTAATAGAGATATTTGTACAATAGAAGATTCATATAATTAAACATTGATTTTTATTCCGGTCGACTGATTATGTTTAATAAAGAGATCAAATCTAAGCTAAGTAAAGATAAGCCTAACTTTTTAGGTATGGTTTCATAGCAACTTAAAATATTTATATGTTAAATGTTCTGAATCTAAATGTATCTACATGATGGGAACGCTACCCACTGGTAGTGGGCTTGAGCACTTGAGTTACCTATAATATCGATGTCTTGTAGGTAACTTAGTTCTTTGCTGTACATAGTTTTAGTTTAGTTTTAGGAAATATAGGCAATTGGCCCGTAGTTAGGCAGTCGAAAAAAAATAATGTATTTGCTATATGCAATATGGGATACTCATTGCCTGAAATAAATAATTTTCATTTACTTATTTAAGCACGTTTATAAGGTTTCCGAAATATGTACATAAAGACAAAGATCCTGTAAACAAAGATCAAGCCTTATTAAATTAATTCAAATACACAGAGAAACCAAATATAATCTATTAGCTGAAAACAACAAGGATGGAGTTGCCTGTAAAGATTCTTCATGTTATTTTACTTTAATGCCTTTGTAATTCTGGCCCTCGGGGCTTTGATTATTTGATATTTGAGGATGTGTGTTACAATAGATACAGACAAATTGTTGTAAACTTGGGTGTGAATATTATAATAATTCGAATAGATACTTATGCGCATATTATGTACTTATATTCCAATTGAATTGTCAGACCAAAATCATAAAGACCATGATAGAAACAGCTTTACAATTATTTTATATAAAATTTATAAATCCATTATCCACCTTTTTAAATATGTTAATTACTATAGTACCTATATCTAGAATATAGAGAATATGCATGATATTGAAATATATATATGATAAGTTTTTTTCTTTCACGCTTATATGCCTATATCTAAAACTAAACTATACATCACAATTTTAACATTATTTTCTTAATTATATGCTTTTTAATTTAGAATTTTAATTATTGAAAAATTATAAATATGTATGGGGAAATTAATAATTGAATATGAAAAAATATAAATATGTATGGGAATTAGCTTAAAATAGCAAAACGCACGCTATTGGCCAAACTTATTCGTGATGTCAGTTCACCCATATTTAATATCTTTGATTTGTCAACTTCCCTTGACGGCAGCTCGCGCTCAACTTTTCCTAAATTAAATCAATACGGGTCCATTGCCTATACTTATATACAGCAATTAATGCCTAAATTACCTACAAGTTACTTTCACTTACATTGATTGGATTGTGGATGTCACAGAAAGAATGTCAAAATGATCGAGTTTAAAATTGTATAAATCTGCATAAAATATTTATTTTTATATGAAATAAAATGTTTCTATGAATGACATTTTATTTTTGGCAATATATTAAGTTACATCATTGAGTAAAAGCATAACAATATGCATGTTTCCTCTTGCCTTTGGTCAAGATATACTTGAACCGTAACTTTTGCTTTCAGGCGGCCTGAAAAATACTGACACTAGGACTGTCCACTAGTCTGTACGACAAGCAAGCAACTGTAACTGAGCGTACTTCCTATGATACGATGCAATGGACATCTGTGCAAGTTCCGCAAGACCGCCTTCAGCCTAGACAATATCATACATTTTGAACCTCGATAAATCATGATTTTAATTATACAGTCAGTTTTATATCCCCCAATAGACGCACCAGGAAGCTTCAGTACACAATAATACCGACTTATTGCTCCATTGTGGAAGTTTTGGCATACAGATCACGGCTCATCGACTTTTATTAGTGGGGGGACATCGGCAGCCGACCATAAATCGAACCCGATGACGGACTTAATGGGCCATACACGCTTTTTAAAATCAGTGGGAAGATATCGAGACCAATCCTTTTAAAAGTTTCAAACTCAGTTACGCAATCTATTCTAAGACCTGTTTTTACCCCACTGCCGACGCAAAGAAGAGTAATGGGTACCAGCCCATGTATGTATGTTTGTTTGTTCCTTTGTGGCGTTCTCGAGACCAAAAGCGTGGGCCGGTTTTGATGATTCTTACTTCAATCAATTTGTCTTAATATTACGAGTTTCACGATGACATGGCGGGTAATTATATCATTTTTCTTTTTGAATTTAAACCTTTTAGGGTCTATAACAATTTAAAGTTTATTAGCATCTATTCTCATTAAAATTTTCAATATCTATAATAAAGCTGTGATATACTTCTTATATAAACGCATATTAGGCCTTATTAACGAAGAAGTGTGAAAAAAAAAAGAACACTGACTCAGTTGGGGTATTTAATTTTAATTTTAGTACTATATAGTGTACTAGATAATTAATTTCGTTTGCATAGAACCAAAGACATCAAAGACTAGAGTGTTCGTTTAAAATGATCCACATAAAGAGTATGCAGCCTTACAAGGCGGGTTAAGGCGATAAAGATTATATATAACTGAAGCAGTCGTAGAGCTCGTAGGAAAAGTATTAAAACTTCCTTCTGTTAAGGAATTAAGGTTGAAAATGTGGACATTGTCTGGTGTTATACGATTGGATGCAACTACATACTTATCGCCTTTTGAATTCCCTCGTGATGTCACGTTTCGCAGCGAGCCACTTCGCACCTTGCACACCAAGTGGCGTTCGAATGTTGGCTTTGTACGTCAAGCGATGTTATCTCGACCGGGAATGTCACTACAGATTTTGAAGGAAACTTTACCTAGCTAGTCGTTAAAATAGTGTGGGTTCTTAATATAAGAACATCATTTGATTGTTATAACAAGATGTAAAGTTCAAAAACTAAAACGCGACTACTAGAACGAAATGGCTACTTTAAGTTTAAAGCCAATAATTAAACGCAAGCAATGCTTAAAAAATCGACTTCACCGCTTTATCAAATCAAATCAAATTAATGTATTGTCATTACTATAGGTACAATTATATGATGTTAAAAATTGTAGGTAGATCGCTGCAGCATGCCTTTTGTGCAATATTTTTAACATGCAGTTATATTTACTTCATATTAAATATTCATATACAATATTAACCATTCCTATTTTATTCGTAAAATTAATTAATAATATTAGTACATAACAATGACAAAATGTTTATTAATTTCTATTAGATGTACTGAACTCGCATTATTGGCGATATTTCAAGAACTACTGATCTGATCTTGATCAAATTTAAATGGGTGCAATTAGAAAGCAATATCTTTCAAACAAAAAAAACATTTCAAAATCGGTTCCCGTGGAACAAATTATGAGGTAACATACATAAAAAAAAATACAGTCGACTTGCGTATCTCCTAAAAAAACTATGCACTTAATTATATCATGTGTTTGTTATATATTTTTGAAATGGTATTTTGGAGTTCTTTTATTTAGTACCATGACGATCATATTTTATTAATCACTACTTTATAATAATATGTAGAAATGTAGAATTACGGCCGCCATTTTGCTTCCTTATAAAAAAACCTAGCATATGATACCTGTAGAGTTCAGACGATTTCAACGACACCCTTAACTTTACAATCGGTTTATTAATTTGGACGCTGTAAGCGAACAAACAAATACATATACATTTTTTTATGTTTGATAGGCAAGCATTTTACCACTAGCTCATAGATGGAAAATGACGATTTATATATTAAATATACATACAGTGCTAAAATCATAACCTTCCTTCCTGTTTCGCCGTAGTCGGTCGGTAAAATCTGCATCCATTTTATGTAACAACAAAATTAACGTATATTATTGAAAAAAATTACGATACACAAATTTTGAAACCATAATTTAAAAATACATATGTTTGCAGTTAAAAATCTTTTCTCGAATACATTAACCAAACTTCAAGCAAACATACTGGTTATATGACAAACACAACCAGAGATGTCAAACAAAGGAAAATAATACTTTGTCCAACACAAACAAGAAATGTCTACGAATTTACAAATTCTGGCGCTGAGCATTCGCCGTGACCCGCAGTGAATATAAAGGAGGTTCTGTCTCCTGCATCAGACACAGAGGCCGAACATTATTGGTTTCATTCGTATGTCAACTGCCGTGTAGAGCCATTTAGATATCGTTTAGTGTTTGCTGTTCCGATTCACATTTTTGGCAATAACTTTGAGTTGTAGCGAGCACGGTCGATTCAAACGGTTTGTGCTTCGACCGAAGATTTTAACAGTCGACACACATTGTAAATAGATTGAAAACTTGAAGAGAGCTTACATTTGGGTGTTTTTAACTGTTCTAAATAACCTAAGTTTCCCTAAAGCGGATTGATGAGATAATACTTTAACTGCCTGATAGCTTAGTTGTATGGTTTGCCTTCTAAGCAGGGGTATTGGCGGGAACGCAAGTATTCTCCCCAAGGAAAATTTGTGTTTCTGGTTCCGGTTGTGATATGAATGATTCCGGGACCCACGAGACAAGTCATTGAACTTTGTGTGGGGCTGTGAGTGTGAAAGCGTACGTCGAATTTCAATCCCTGTGATCCGTTTACTTGTGGTTATTGTTCTTTTCAAATGGTATTATGATTAGAAAATGAAATCTACCACTGCCGCATTGATAATGGACTTGATTACTTGAGTTATCTATAAGCTCGCTAAGCTGCCTTGTAGTTTGACGACCAAGTTGGCGCAGTGGACAGGTGTCCGCCCTCTGCGCCGTTGGTCCTGGGTTCGATTCCCGGCAGGAGCACTTATTCCTTCCCAAGGGATATTTGTGCTTCTGGTTCTGGGTGTAATGTGTGTGTGATGTGAATGTTTCCGGCACCCACGATACAAGTCTTTGAACTTAGTGTGGGGCTGTGAGTGTGAATGCGTTTTTTTGTTTTTTTTTAGTTAACTTAGGTCTTTGCTGTATATTATATTTAAGGAAATATAAGCAAGCTAAAATTTGCGCTTACATAATAACCAACACTTAGCAACAGGCGAGATAGTAGTGAAATGCAAAACTATCAAGTATTAACACAGTAAATACTATTATGTCAAGAATTATATATTCTTTGTTCAGTTTTTAATTGTGCAATTTACGTCCGCGATTTACTTTAACCTTGAAGAAATAGAGGTGACTTCACTTAACCGCCACTACATGTTTTGACTTTGACTCGACTTCTGACTGATTAATATTCCTGCGATGCTCTGCACCACTAGGTACAGGCCAACTCATGGCTATTAATGAAATCAAATCGTGCTTTGTTACTATTGCCTAATCTCTACCCGTACAGGGTATTTTATCGTTAACCGCTCCACAAATGGCAATAGCCAAGCACCTGTCTAGCTTTGGGTTTCAAATTGGAAATCAATGGATTGAATTTGACTTTTCGTATTGTTGCAATGCAATTTGCAAATTTAGACCAGGTTTGAAACTAGTAATAAATGTATGAATCGATGTTATTGGCAATATCACACAAAATTTGGTAGAAGTTTGTTCGAATAAACTTAATTAGCTTACCATCGGGTGAGATAGTGCTCAAAAGTTTGCCAATCTTGAATATAAAAGAAAAAAACAAAATGTTGGGTGTGTGATAATGTGTGAAAAAGAGTTATGCTCTAAAGGAAAGCCAAGTATATCGATACTGCAATTCACTTTAAAGCTTTTAAAACTGGTAATGTTAATTCAAATCATAACATAACATAAAACACTATCGCACTCACAGCCATAAGTTTTCGAACAAACTCCCCAAAAAATCTTCCAATTAATTTGAGTCATATTGTTTGATTTGTGTTGTCTCATTTAATTTGTTTTTGAGCAATTTCTATGATAATGTCTAATTTTATTTGTTTTTGGGACATTACTCTCTCAATTTATTTTATTTATATAGCATTAGCCATGCTAGGCAGAACTAAAGTGATAAATTTATATTTTTTTATATTTTTCCTTTCTAAATTTATCACTATAGTTCTGCCTAGCATGGCTAATGCTATATAAATAAAATCAATTGATTTGGGTAGACGTTATCAACACAACGTTGAGCTAACTGCAATGTTAGACTCGTTGGCCGTAGTAGTTTCTATAAACTGTTTCGGTAGATGACGTCACACGTCCCCGTAAGGCGTTAATAATAAGGAAAGGTTAATTTCGTCGCTTCAGGCGGGGCTTGAGTAGCTCAGAGGTTAGAGCAATAGGGCATGAGACATGGCCGCGGGTTCAAATCCCGCCTCAAGCGATAATTTTTCCTTTCTAAATGTATCACTATATTACTCTCTCAATTTTACTTCGGTAAATAAAGTTAATTCAAATTCCCCGCCGTCTACTACTAATGACACGATGAACCACGAGGAATACAAAGAGAATTTTGCTCTCAGTTTTCAAGTCAGAAAAACAAAATTCTGTACCTACTAGGAGGTGCAAAATAAATTTAATCGAAAATAAGCTTCTATAATATTTCCATCGCACGCTATTTTACCACAAAACCTATGTAAATTCGAGTACAACACACATAAATCTGTACAAGAGGTATCACTTAAGTGGATGTCACCCGCATCACTGTCAAGCTGTCGGACCCCAGCATTATTTGCATCCCTCCCACGATATTAAAACGTTTTGAATCACCCACGAATAACGGCACTTTGCTTTAAATACACATTTACATTGAACAAGGAATAAAATACTGTGACTGAAATGTTTAAAGATCAAGTTTATTTACAAATAAATACATTTGATTACTATTTATTCTGAGTCTGAGATAATTTTAGGTCTAATTTATTTAATTTCGCTAACAAAATAACGGCTATCTGTTAGGTAACCGTTATATTTTTTTGAATAAAGAGATCTTTTTAGATTAAATTATTTTTACTTATTGGGTTTTGTTATAATTTACTAATGAATCCGCAGTTTCGACCGCGTTATTAGTGAGAAGAATCCGGATAATATTTTACTAAACTTATACTTAACCTTAAAGAATATATGAACAAAAAACAACAAAAATATTTCGCTGGTTCTGTACTATTACCATCTTACTAACCAGCATTTTAAACAATTCATCGGCACTTACCATCAGGTGAAATGGCGGTCAAACGTTTCTCGAATAAAAAAAATATATTTTGATTCCGTTTCGATTGTGAGTAGCGTATTTAGCTAAAGTATAGTAACAATCTTAGTAACAATCTTAATATAAAATATATTAGTATACCGAAACAATTCAGTGAAGATAATTAAGAGTATCTATTTAGGATTTCACCCACAATTGTTATCTCGCATTGTAGGGAGACTAGTTTCGGAACAGTCGGTGCTCCTTTTTCAGTCAAGTATATGCGTCCGGTGACTCGGCATGTACAAAAACACACATATATTATATATATATATATATATATAATACTTACGAAACTTTCAATCAATTAATTCAGTGTAACTATTTAAAACACAGCCATGTGAGGGTGAAAAGATAATTTTCCGAATGGATAATTTACATTAATTTTATTTCAATTACATATAATACAGCTGAACTGACTAGATAATTCCTATCCTGGAGTGATAATAGCTTGCACCTGAGCTCTGAGGTGCAATTATTGACGTATAAGTGTCTAGTAAAATTGACCTAATGGAGCTATTTTCTTTAATTGAGTGTTTTAAAATTTTCCTGAACAATATGTTTGCTGCTTTATTTTGCAGTTAGTACTATCTATCGTACCATTTTAGATCATTAACTTATGGCTTATCATGTAAATAGTAGTTAAATTATCATTTTTGTGTGCCGGATAGGCAAGCATTTGACCTCAACGTCACCTGATGAAATGTGTTTTTTTTTATATTTACAGTAAAAAAAATACGTAGTTATAGAAACTACGGACTCTTTAATTACAACTTAATACTTTTTAAAATTACACTCCTTAAAACTACATTGTTCACAACTTTTTCGTTTGAATCATATATGTATATGATAATCCGTTCAAAGTTACTCCGGTACTCCATTGTACTATTGCAAATGAATTGTTTTTTGATCCAAATTCATACCTCATTAATACATATAATAATATGTAAAAATTATGATAAATAGAGGAAGTGGGTTTCATGATCCGAGATAATGCGAATGAAAGAACCAATTCTGCCCAATGAGTTATATCTGGTTTATATCAAGCTTGTTGAGTTGTTGCTCGATTATTTGCTGTAAATATATTTTTGTTTTTTTACCGACTTCTCAAAAAAAGAGGAGGTACTCAAGTCGGCTGTATTTTTTTATGTATGTTACCTCATAACTTCGTTCCTTGTGAACCGATTTTGAATTTGTTTTTGTTTGAAAGATTTTGCTTTCCAATTGGTCCCATTTAAATTTGATCAAGATCTGATCAGTAGTTCTTGAAATATCTTCAATAATGCGTGTTTAGTACATCTAATCTGATCAAAGTTCCGAAGATAAAGCGGTAAAGTTGTTTTTTTTTAAGCTGTGCTTGCGTTTAATTATGTTTTATGTTATTGAGTGACTAGACTAACAATTCGCTCGCCTGATGGCAAGCATTACGCTTGCCCATCACAGTTCAGTGCTACCCAGAGTTATGAACTCATATAGGTAAAAATCCTTCGCGGCAAAGAACTGCGCATATCACCCTGAAATATAAGATGTTAAATCTCTTTAAGCCGTTGTAATTTGCCTCTGTAATTTCACTAGAAACATTGTTATATAGGAAAATAGAAATTTAGCTCAATTTCAGAAAACACAAACTACAAAGGTTTACGTTTTAGATTATCAATTATACAAGCTTATTCTAATACAATTCCGCCGAGGTGGTCTTATTGACAAGTATCAGCGCCATTGCATCTTCCACTGGCTACAAATTTAATGATGGGGTCATGCAATAAGCATTAATGTTATAAGCACCACAGTTAAAATATTCCTTTAACGGATACAGGAAATGGCTCATGTTCATTGGACTTATTTAAATTCCTAATGCTTTGGTTTCACACCTCGATTTATAGGCAATTGTGGTCGCGAGTTTAACCGACATCCGACAGTCGAAAATACGTTGGAATAAGTTTAGGAGAATACATTAAGGATACATCTCAGGTGTGTAGGTGACACAGACAGAATACAAAAGCTTAAGTCGGAGAGGTAGATTTTAGTTTTTGTGCGAGTACGCGTTTATATGTTCATTTAGAATTTATTTAAATACGTTTTTATCTACTTGGTTGGATTTGCTCCAAAATCAATGTCGAGTTTTCTGATGCGTGGTTTGTATCAGAGAAAAAATAACCAGTTGTCTGCTAGGATACCTATTTGCCTCTAACGAAAAAAACATGCCTTTTGAAGCATCTATTCGGTAATTTTAATAGGTTATTCTGCTACTAACGCTGCAGTTGACGCTGGCCAATCATAAGAACGAATCGACCAATCACAAGCACGCATTTGCCAATTACATGCCTACTACCTTATTATCTATTACCTCGTCGTCTTCCCCTCTCGTGAATTTTTCTAATGAAGAGAAATTAGCTTCTTGCTATTAACTAATTTAATCAGGTTTGTTTTGTATTCAACGTGGCAGCTATTATCGGCACTAGTAAAAAAATGCGAGAATAGCCTTAACATTATTTTTTGATGTCTGCATCCAGGACATAACCGATCAAGCCCCCGGAAAGGCGAGCAAGCTGTTTTTACGATTATCCGCTAATTACGAGTTAAGATAAATAATTATTAGCTTACGGTTTTTCTATGGTTTTTGAAGTAAAAACTTCTTCATCGGCGTTATGCACTTTTTTTGGGATGGGTAAAAAATGTTAAACTCACGTCAGGACAAGTGGCCTGATCGAAAATTCGTAAGACAGAGAGAGAGTATATAACCCCCTCTCTTTCAACCGCGCGCCGAAAATGTTTGCCTGCTCGTGCTCACTTCCGCCGGCACTCACGGAGTGCAAGCCGATGTTTTTTTTAAGTACTTTATTTTGCACATGTAAATTATAACTCAATTGTTGTCTACCCATCCTACCTTCGAAAATGTCGTAGAGGTGCGTCACGCACGCACTGCTCCCGCATTAACACCACTTTATTGAATTCCCTAACAATTGATACTTCGCACCTTCCCAGGAATACAGGAAGCTTCGAGATGTATGGAATGATGCCATAGTGCCTCTATTATTCAAGCAATACGTAGGCATGTAAGAAATATCGAGATAGGCACACAAATGTAAGTGGATTTGGTTGTACATGTTACGACGATATTGCCTTTTTGATCGAGCAAACGCTTCAGAAACTTCAAATTTATGTTTCTATAATTGTTTGATTTAAAGTATTACACATTTTAAGGATTTATACGATTTCACTTACTGTAACTGTTTCTTTTTCCAGTACACGCCGAGAAGCCGGACGGTCTATGCGCATTCTCGACTGATGAAGAAGCACCGACCCATCCGAAACTAGTCTCGTGAAGTCTCGAAACAATGCGAGAAAACAAACGTGGGTGAAATTGTATAAATCTTTAATATTTCAACAACATTTACAATTTGTGTTTTCTTTTAATGCAGAATGAAATATATTTTAAATATGTTGTGGGCATTTTAATCATAAAAATAGCGATTGATTTCAAATATCTCTGAACGATAACACAAGAGGGAGGGCTTTAGGTACTACCAAATGCGGAAAAACTTAAAGAGTTTCACATTGAGATTTATGATCAAAATTTTGCAAGAACGCAAGAAAACGGAAACATTTTACAGGTTTTAAATTGCTGGACGATTGATTCATCAAAGTCTTGAATATCCAACGGATTTAAATTATTCTGCATTGGAGAGCGGTTCGCTTTTAAAAGAGGGCTGTTTTCCTGCCGTGGTTTCAAGGAGTGGGTCGGGTAATTGGAATTGGGTATTGAACTATCCGTATACCTTACTACCTACTTGCCCTGCGGGTTCACTTTCATACAGTACATAGACAGTAGATTATCTTACAGTATAAGTACCGCAAATTCGGTGTATATCTACTTTATATAAATCAATCTGGTTTAGGTTTTTATTTTAAATTACTTTTGATGCCCCATTAAAGTTTAAATTCCATCTGAAAATCCAGAAAAATTTTAGCCCGATTTTCACCATCATCCTATCTTCCATAAAACCCAAAAATAACTAAAAATGTTCAGAGAATATGTAAGGCTGTGGTACAAAGACGAAAATAATAATTAAAATGATGTTAATACGTGTATATAATATGTTCATATTAAAGATGCACCTATACACGTGAGTCGGGAGCAAATCATCCGTCTTCCCCAATTACTTCTTCATTTGACATGCTCTTTTTACTAGTGGGATATAAATTCTTTAGAGGAATTTAAAACTCCCTAACTAAAATAATTGTTAGTGAACTGACTAATACCAGCTGGATATCCCCAATTATGATTACATTTTGTGCCATACCTACGTATAGATATCTCAAGTGAACATACCTACCGTTTATAAATTGAATTCTACGCTCAAAGAGATCTTAAACACCGCAAATTCATCTTCAGATATGACATAAACACATTCTTGTGTATTAAATTTCGAGATAAAAGCATACCTGTTCAGAGTTTGGCAGCAAGAAGATTATTAAAATACTTTGGATTTGCTTCGTGGAATCCAGGTATAACTGGCTTTCGGTTGAAGCCTCAAATGCTTTTCACAACACACGTAACAATTTTCATTAAAATATTTTTACCTCAATCGTGAAAAGGGATTTTTTTAGCGATGGCCACATCGAGAATCTCGTTTCAGTTTCGTTGTAATGTTGTTACGTGTCGTTCTAGAAGAAAAATATCGATTTAATGAGGGTATTGATTTTCCGCCTGTGAAAGAAGGCCCAAAGCCCGAAACCCATCTCATCCGAAATGGGCAAATAATATACGTGGCTAGCAAGTATACATACATATAACATTTTGTAAAAGATAAAACGCGTAGTTCTCGTGAGTATGGAGACATTGTCTGATTCTAAGTCGGGCAGGCGGTAGTTTGAACCATATCACTCTTCTAGCCAAGCTATTATAACTATCTCTAGGTGTTACACAGGTCCCCAAGCTACAGTATTCCAGCAGTATTTTAGGTGTGCTTTACCATCTTAAACAGGGGAGCTAAAAATCAAACAAAACACAGGTAGCATTACCAATTGCTAAAATCACTTCCCCATCACGAAAACAGCCTGTATTTTGAAGCATCAATTCAGTAGTTATGATTTGTCGCTGATTGTCGCCTACACTGTCGCACCGGCCAACCACAAGCATGCTTACCTCGATTTCTTCTCCTGCTGGTGAATTAAATTTAATAGGAAAATTTGTCACAAACGCTATCAACTGCTTTTATATTATTTAAACATAATTAAACGCAATCAAAAAATCGACTTCACCGCTTTATCTTCGGAACCTTGATCAGATTTAATGTATTAAACACGCATTATTGACTATAACTCAAAAACTATAAATTAGATCTTGATCAAATTTCAATGGGACCATATGAAAAGCACCAGCTTTCAAATAAAAATATAATCATCAAAATCGGCTCACAACGAAAGATGTCATGAGGTAACTTTTGAAGTCGGGTAAACGAAACATCGTCAAAGTAGTCCACAAAATAGGCGTTATTAACGATATTTCAAGAACTACCGATCAGATCTTGATCAAATTTAAATGGGACCAATTAAAAAACAACATCATTGAAACTAAAAAAAAATTTTCGAAATCGGCTCACGTGGAGAGAAGTTATGAGGTAACAAACATAAAAAAAAATTTTTTTTTTTTTTTTATTTGTGACAGGCTAGTGTTTGACCACTATCTCACCTGATGGTAAGTGACGATGTGATCGAAGCTGGTAAACACACTAGACCTGGAATACGCAGGCTCTCAAGGATAACTGCCGGAACACCGTATTTGGCTTGGCGGCAGACTTTCAACTTGATGGTGGTAAGCTACTTTGGTAGCAAGCCAGGCGAGCAACTCACAAAATTTTCTACCACCTCTCAAAATATATATACAGTCAACTTGAGCACCTCCTCCTTTTTTGGGAAGTCGGTAAAAAATGTTTTTAACTGTAGAAAGTAGTAAAACGGTAAAAAGCCTATCAAACGACGTATGTATGTATATTAACATATTTTCCATTTAATAAGATCTAGTAACATTTGCAAATTCTCACAGTCCCATTGAAAGGAAATTCAAACTTCTTAAAACAGCTTGCATTCAATCAAACCCACATAAGAACGGCTTGTAACCTAATCCCGAGTTTAACCTTCAGAGGAAGCTCAAATGAAATTTAACTGTCCGTTGATTGACGAAGGGACCCGTTGTCTACACTAATTATCTTGAAGAGGAAGCGGGTAAGATGAGCAGTTGTTACGTCGTGGTCGCGTGCTCTGGGAATGTGAATGAAGATAATCTGTAAGTGTAGTTGTTTTTAGCATTTGTAACATCACATCCTATAATATTACAAATGTTAAAAACGTAGGTGAAGCTTTTGGTCAATTAAATTTCGTTGAGCGGAGTGGCATAACCCAATATTATAAATCTGAAAGTTTGTATGTAATTATGTTTCTTTTCTCTTCACGCTGTAACGACTGATGATCAGATTTGGATGAAATTTGGAATATACATATCTAATACCTAGGATTAACACATAGGCAATTTTTTCACTTACTTAATGCGGGCGAAGCCGTGGGGAACGGCTAGTAACAAATAAAATGGCAATATTTAGTTATAAACAAGACAACGTCTTTTGAACTTTGCTATAGCGCTATTAAAATTTGAAATATATTAACAAATATACAACTGAAAAAGAGTAAAAAGTATCACACTAAAATAATGGGTAAAATGTGTGTGTAAGTATGTTTGTTTTTTCTGTAACGGTTGAATAGTTTTTGGTTGAAATTTGGAATGTACTTAGCTTATACCTAGGATTAGCTCAAAGGCAATTTTTTTATTTGGCTAACGAAGGTGAAGCCGCTGGATCGGCTAGTTTTATATCTAACCAAAAATAGTTATAACTAAAATAAACATGAACAATACTTAAATATATCGCCATCAGTTGACAAAGTAAGTAAAATGTATTATGTTAATAAGACCGCACCTGAAATCGACTTTACTGTGATTTGTATCTTCCAAGGATTGCGTCTCGAGGGATTTACAATATGCGCAGCGGAAATCTATATTAAACCAACGATATTGCATCTTAACAACGTGGTTCTTTTGTATCGGCTTATCTTGATAAAAAAAAATGTCCGCTATTGATACAAGGAAATCATAGCCAAAGCATCAATCCGATATCACGTGATTCTTACGTCATGATTATTAGGTACTGCCCTCCTAGCTAAAAACCAAAACGCTTCGTGTCTATTCTATCAAAAGAATCGCTATTTTTCTTAACATTCAGAAAGCGTTTCTTTTGATAGAATAGAGACGAAGTTTGGCTAGGGGGCTGTTATTTCGATGCACTGAAAAGCATAACTCCTCAGTAATACCTCAGTAATACGCGTTGGGTATATATCTTATTTATCTATAGTTATACGTCAGAAGCAAAGACGCCTGTCAATGTCATCGGAAAAATTACGTTCAACTCCG
This sequence comes from Lomographa bimaculata, assembly GCA_948107665.1. Classification (NCBI taxonomy): domain Eukaryota; kingdom Metazoa; phylum Arthropoda; class Insecta; order Lepidoptera; family Geometridae; genus Lomographa; species Lomographa bimaculata. Next base: position 9,871,200 of record OX403592.1, read on the forward strand.
TTTTATCCGCAATTATCCGTAAATACAAGAAAAGTTGATAAAACTTTATTTTTTGTAAACATAGGCTGTTGTAGATGAAATACACACGTGTTTTTTATACCAGAAATGTGTTTAATTCAGCAAGATTAATTATTATATCATTCAGTTCTAAATAAGATCAAATCCAATCTTATGATAATTATGTCACTCATAATTATAAAGAATTTCCATTTCAAAATACTAATTACTAATTAAGTCCTTTAATGACATGTGGGGGTGAATGTTAATTTATAATTTCCGTTGGTATCAAATAAAATCGTAAAACATAAACGCTTTCACACGTGGTCACTCATGGGTGCCGGAAACATTCACATCACACACACAATCGCACCCAGAACCAGAAAAACAAATTTTCTTTGGGGAGAAAACAAAAAAAACCTGCTTAGAAGGCAGATGCCCTCCTAAATAAGCCATCACGCAATTAAACGTTCATATTCTTGTAAGGCGAATTAAAACTTTAACTTATGTAATAATATAGCTATCTATTAAGTAGATATGTAAGTACTAATATCAGTTAAGACTGAGCTAATGTACTACTTACTTTCTCCTAAAACTCCTAATGCAATATTTCTGACATACCTTTATCAAATATTGACTGTCTTTCCCCAGCTACACAACAAGTAGATTGTCTATTTTTATATTTCAAATGCAGCTATTGTGATTTATGACTTAAAACTCATTCCTACCACAATGATTACCAACATCGCCATCGAATCATCAATTTGAGCTAAAACAAAGATTTCAAGTCGCAACTTCGCTTCAGGCCCTGTTTTAACATCTCTTGATTAAGTTCCTATTAATGTATCTGGTAATTAGCGGTTTGTCGGATATTGACAATAATATAGTATGTTTTATTACTTTGTTTACCTAAGAACAGCGTAGCCATCGCTTTGTTTTAGCGCTGCTAAAATCGCAACTTACGCTTTTTAAGTTGCGGTATTATCAGCGTTATAATAATAGTGTTATTATTCTATGTTCGTTTGTTCGCCATCACAGGGCCCAAACTATAGGATCGATTGCAAATTACAACATAAAATCAAAAGTGTCATTGAAGTTTCTCAATGCTTTAATGGAACATAATCCAATATGGCGACAGTCATACCTACTCCGTAGTGGACCAAAGAAATTTAACTATAATTATATGCAACTAAAAATCCCATCTCTATAAAAACTTAGCAGCCCCAAGTGACTATCATTCATTAATTAATAAAGGAAAAGGTGGCGCTAACATCCCCTTAAATTTAAATAGTTCCAAAGGATTCCTCCACTGCTCAAGATTCTCCAGGAGTGGAAGCCCCTAGATTAGCCCAAAGTTCTATTGTAAGAGAGCCTATTAACGTTCGCAAAGCTAATAGCTAGGGACTCCTTTGATGAAGTTAGACTACAATGGTAAAAGGTAACCAACAGTTGCCGAGGTACAAATCGTAATTAAGACTAAGATAAGATGTAGAGTCATCTGTCTGGTCGGATTTTGTTTCTTTAATCCGACCAAAGATCCGGAATGTCGTGCCGATCCGATGAAAACGTAGAAAATTTAGGAATTGTTATGTGTTATGTATCTTCATCATCTACATCTTAAAATAATACAGAAATTCTACCATGTTTATTTGGCACTAAAATTTAAATTCTACAATTCGAAATGTCAATGGAAAAAAAAGACAAAGTACGTTTAACAATAATTAAAGTAAGTATTAGAAACTGCTAATAACTACTCTTTTTAAAGCCTACAAGTACCTACTTGTAGATATCAGGAGTACCTTTTCTTCACTCATATGTCATTGAACAGATATTTGTACACAGATAAACAATTTACTATAAACGATCTCTTCTTTTTACAACATTTAAAAGCTCTTTGTACTTAAAGCCTCAGTAAAACTCCTTAGTTTATTCTGCATATCTTGTTTCAACAAGGTACGCGGAATAAATTCTTGTATGAAGTTTAGTAACTGTATCCAACTGTGTCAAAGGAACGTTCATCACAAGACAAACGGATGCAACCGTTTGAGAGTCCTCTCAATTATGTAACTAAGGGCTTTTATCTCTTTACAATTAGGAGTATGACAAACAATAGACTATTCACGATTGTTAGTTCGTGGCTAAGTGGTTGCAATCTTTAAAGCTTTGAAGCAAGACATAATTACATTAGTTCGGGCTAAAACTAGTAATGTTTCCTATTTTTCATTCTATTACAGATCAGAAACAGCAGGTTTTGAAGGCGTATGTTGTGTGACAATTCTTAGTGTTAAAATATAAGTCTTTCAAGAGTGGAAGAAGAAAACCTGCGTTGCTATCTCCAAGCAGTCTTCTCTATCTCTGTTGCGAACGGTTTCAATACTAAATTGACAAAACTCCTAAGAAATAAGGTTCACTTTTGCTCAATTCAAACATAAAACGAGTGTAACAAAGATACGTATTTAATAGGGGGTATTGTAACCAGTGTTCGAAAGACTGGTGTGATGAATTTTTGTACTAACTCATATATTTTAAGCACATACAGATATTTAAAAATAAAAGTATTCATAAATATTGATAAATTCAGTTCGTGCCTTACTTTTTTTAGACCCAGCATTTGACTTGTATTTCATTAGCTTTGTAGTAAAGCGTAACAAAATAAGTTCATAGATATTGATGAAATACATTGCTTACTTCGATTTTAGGTTCGTGTCTAAGTTAGACCAATCCTTAGAACACCAAAGCAAGATAAAACAAAATTAGTTCATATATTCGATGCTGCATTTTGCGAACTAAATTTAAATTTAACAATGTATTGCGAAGCCACAAGTGCAAGATGTTAGCATGAGTAGCGTTATGTCGACAATTTAGTTATGCCATCTTTTCGGAACAACGTAAAACACGCTTCCTGCCGCTCCGGGCAAAATTTACATTGTGTTGCGCTAAAAAAAAAGCAAACATGTACGAGACAATAATTAACAAATAATACTGTGCAAATATGTGCACAGTATTTTATATTATATTTTATGTATATTTTGTATATGCAGGTTTTTTTTCTTAAATGACAAATTTTCTTTCGAACTGAAGAAATAAAATGGGATTAGTTATTGATCGAAGTAACTATGCGAGTCAAACATTTACTAGTGTGAAAAAGTGATTATCTGAATCGCGCGTCTTTTTCAAATTTAAGTTTCTACTTACAATCTCACATCTACGTTACATTGTATTACATCTGTGCACATCTGTGTTACATTTCACTCATATAACATCATTTAAAAGCTACCAAAAATTATGATTTTTGCAATGATATCCTGACTCGATCAACTTATTATCTCAAAGTGTAACTTTAATGCTCAGAATAAAGCTTTCTGTATTCTGAGCTTTAATGTTATTATCATGAAGAAAATTATGCGTTTATGAGTTTATCAACCGTCTTCAAAAAAAGAGGTTTTCAATTCAACTGTATGTTATTTTTTTTCTTCAGAGGTGGTCCCATATAACTTTTATCGAAATCGATCAAGCCGAAACCAAAATACAGTCGGTTCTTTTAGCTTTGCTTGCAATTATTTTGGATTTGCCGTTGAATTGGTTTTAGCCTCATTCCGTAAATAAATACCAGCAGTTAGAAAATAGTTCCGTAATATTCTTTATATATAATATAACTAGCCGTGCCCCGCGGCTTCGCCCGCTATTATCTAGTAAAAAAGTAGCCTATGTGTTAATCGTAGCTATAATCTATGTACAATCCAAATTTCACCCAAATCCCTTCAGCAGTTAAATCGTGAAGAGGGAACAAACATACTTACACACACAAACTTTCGGATTTATAATATTAGTAGGAGATATGTATATATATATATATATATATATATATATATTATTATAAGTACTGTTTCTGATGGCACCTATTGCTATATATAATATATATATATATATATATATATATATATATATATATATATATCTATTATATATAGCAATAGGTGCCATCAGAAACAGTACTTATAATAATAATATAAAAACTTCCACTTCCTACGCAGATCTGCGACCTACTTGTCTGAAATCCAGTTTACACCCAGTCAACATTTTGGAAAATATATAATATATGTGAATCATATTCGGTAGAACTTAACAAGACAATTGACGCCTACTCTGACTCGGATAACACATTAAATTGCTGCAATTTGAACCAATCCCGTATTTCACGGCTGTAAAATAATCTGTGTTTTTAGTTATTACTCATTTGGCGCAGTGAGCAAGTATCTGCCCACAGCGTCATGGGTCCTGGGTTCGATTCCCGGCAGGAGCACAATTTTCCTTAATAAGCGACATTTGTACATCTGGTTCTGGGTGTGATTGTATGTATGCATCATATGTAAATATTTCCGACACCCACGATAATATAAATCTTTGAACTATTGGTTTTGAGTGTGAATATATTTTTTTATAATTATACGCTTCGAAGATTATAGTTGTACTTATGTACTTTAAGTTCCGAATTGAAGTATATACATATAAAAAAGATGTCTTACAGTCTGAATAGACTACTATCTTTTTTATGTATATAGACGCACGTTTGACCTCTATCTGTTTGTGGATGTGTGAGAATGTTTGTTACCATGTATCTCCGTAACTACTTAACCGATTTTGATGAAATTTGGAACATGGGTAGTTTATACTCTGGATTAGGACATGGACTACTTTAATAATCATCATCATCAGCGGGCGAAGCCGCGGGGCTCAACTAGTCTTACATAAATGAAGATAATCATTATTACTCTTATATCAACAAACCCATATGAATCTGTCCAAAATCCATCTCGCTCATAATTGTTTATAAAGAGTAAAATTTTCATTCACTTTTATATGTAATTTATTATAACAGTAGTGCGTTTCTTAATGTTCATCATTCACGTTTCCATCACTATTGTCTACTATTTGTCTCTTATTGTCTATTGTATGTTTGTTTATCTTGTCCATAGTGCCAAATTAATATATTTCATTCATTCATTTCATTTATTCACTCTACCTATAGCTAAATTTATTACGAAGCACCAAACGGTACCCGGACAGTACAATATTATTCACTCGTACAAACAGGTAAGATATAAATGACATCTTTTGCTCTAATATGTCCATTGTTTTTCGATAGTTTAATGGTAATTTTCATAGTAACAATACCTAAAAACTTCCTATAATTTTGCAAGTAAAAAAAGTATTTATATTCCTATTTAAATTGATAAAAAATGCTAGTTATATCATTAACTGACGATAGTGTTCATAACCATGGCATTTTTTTATGAGAAGGCATTTGACTGTAATCTCACCTGATGAAAAGCGATGATGCGGTCGACGATGGGACATGCTTGCTTATAGAAAGTACCTGTTCACTGTTGACTTGAAGAGGCTTAAATTATACTTAACGGGAAACAATAACGAAGGCAGGGTGTTCCATTCCTTTTCCGATTGCATATTACCTAAGTGTAAATCATTTAGGTTATGTTACCTATTCGGATACATATCTTATGTGGTGATAATGGCCGAAGAAACCTGCAAATTACAACCATTCTCATAAATAACACAAAAAATTTGACGAAAACGAAGATCAATGCAACAGATAATTAGCCAAGGAAGGTTTTAGGGCTAAACAAACGGATCTTTTGTTTATTTCTACGATGTCCGATGCTCGGGACTGTATGCACCCGTAGATTAATTATCACGGTAATCACGGGACTTAAATGCGTTAAAAACTTTTTATTCACCTCGACGTTTTTGCCAAGTTGCATTAAATCAAGAAGACTGTATTTTTTTTTTTTTTTTCATAACTGACTAAGCAAACGTTTTACTACAATCACACGTGCCCCGTGCCCCGTGCATTCAGAACTTTTCGGTAACATACCGAATCGATACGATTGGATACATTTTTCTTTATATAATACATTTTATCATACTTACCATAACTAACCGAATCGGACGGTAACAGAGTTATTGTATGATTCAGATTCAGGAGGCTGATGGAAAATGACGATGCAGGTAGAGCACGCTTGCTCAGTAAATACCTATTCACTTTTCTTTTGAACACATCCAAATTGCATATTTCGAGAAATACAGATAACGGCAAAGCGTTCCATTCTTTTGCTGTTCTATAAATGAACGAAGACGCGAAACGTTTCGTTCGAATATACGGTATTTCAACCATAAATGGGTGACGCGACGCGCGTTGTCCGTCTGGATGTAAGGTGGAAAAAAGATGAAGCGGGAACAAGGTCCGATCCCATTCTTTTTAAGTACAATCAATGTATGAAAACAAGTGCGTAGAGAATCCCCTTTGCGTGACCATACGGAACTCCACGTCAAGGGTTAGCCAATGACTCACAGCTAGCCAGCTGCTTGATTACGGCGATAATTTCACAATACTTAAACACAACTGTTATGGAATTATGCAAGGAAACAATGACTCAAGAATATTGTGCAGTTATGTTCAGCTTGGCATGCCCATTCCGCGTAGTTTCATGTTAATCAAACATGAATGGTCTTTAGAATAATCGTACTGGTAAATAGGAAACTTTACAAAAACAAAATATTCAGTAAAATGTAGGCATAGACGAATAGAACAAAACATTATTTATTGTGCACAAAAAAAAGTTGAGTAACGATGGTGAGGTTGAGAAAGATGAAGAAGAATATCTTAAAATGTTAAGGTATACAATTTCTCGCTAAATTGGATCCATTTTAGTCACCTTCAGATGGAGAGAGGGAAATTAAAAAAAAATATATGTCGATAGTGTAAAAACACATACACATGAATACATTACTACATTTATTTTGTCTGTGATAGGCTAGCGTTTGACTACTATCTCACTTGATAGAAAGTGATTCAAGTAAAGAATAGAAAACTTTTGTTTCCACCTTATTTGATTAGAGGGCCATTTCCTATCCCAATTAGCATTTTGTATGACGAATAGGCAATAATAATTTGTTTGGATCAAATTACTGACTTTAAGAATTTTCACCTCATTACTATTGAAGACCGATTACTGCAACTAATATTAAGTATTATTGTTTTAGTGTTATTATGAAAGCTTAGGATACCGTAAAGTATTTAAAATACTTCAAAAACTATGGACTATTATTTTTAATTGATCAACATTGTCTTACTCAAACATTTTTTTTACATCTTCGGCCGCATCGTCACTTTCCATCAGGTGAGATAGCGGTCAAATGCTTGCCTATCTACCATAAAAAAAATCTTTACTTTTGATCAGTATTTTTGTAACTTGGGTTACTGGTAGGAAGCTGATAATTTTACGCGAGAAAGTATAATTCATTAGGTTCATACTACTAAAACTCATTTAAAACGCACCAAAAAAGCTATGAGTTTGTTTTTACCGTTCCGACCGGAAATTCTTAAATAAAACTTTAAATAATCGTAACTTGAAAAACACAACAAAATCGAAGTCGAAAAATCGTTTTTTTTTTTATACGTCATTGTTTGGTCCACCCTTTATTCTACTAATATTATAAATCCGAAAGTTTGTGTATGAGTATGTAAATGTGTAAGTATGTTTGTTCCCTCTTCACGCTTTAACGGCTGAACGGATTTGGATGAAATTTGGAATGTACATATTTTACCCAGGATTAACACATAGGCTAATTTTTAACTTGATAATAGTGGGCGAAGCCGCGGGGCATAGCTAGTTTAGTCATGTTTTTTCTGTTCATATTATTTTTGTTGTTCAAGTTACAATATTTTGAATATACAACACCAACAACTAAAACAAACGCTATCAGCTCCACACTAAGCTCGATAACTTGTGTCGTGGTTCCGGAAACAATTACATCACACATACAATCACACATAACTAAGTAGGTACTCATGGAAGTGAGGTATTAATTATGAATAAACAAATTAAATCATTATCACCAATATCGAGTATTTATGTGAGGGCTTTGAAATTCCGATCCGCAACCGTTTTGTGTGACGAAAACACTGATGAATAATTAAAATGTTTCCCTGTAATACAAAAGTTTCACTTTATGTATGTCTTTACCACACACCCTGTTTTTCTAAATGACTCTTACTTATAAGCAATTCTTTGTCTTTTGTCTTCTTTTAACGAGCTTATCAATGCTAAAATAATAAAGTTATTGTATACTAAAACTACTGATAAGAATAAAGTCACAAACAAACCGGTTCGCTTACCTACTCTAAACTTCTCGCAAGTTATTAAACTGGACGATTCAGGTCATTTGGAGACGATATATTATTTTTTCTTGTAAGGAAGTTAATTAGATTAGGTACATTAGCGTGATTCGGTGCATACAGAGGACTACTGTCACAGACGTTTTGTAATAAATAAAAAAATACATGTTGTTCTTATAACAAAAGTTATTTAAAAGTTTTAATACCTGCGAAAGGTCAGCATCTTCTCGAAGTTTCTCAGCAACAGTCAACCTCCTGTCGGCGGCTGCGACGCCAAGGCACATCACTAACAACACCAGTGGTCCACCCATCGTTAAAGACCACTAGAAACATCCGAAAAGTCACTAAACACTCGCGATTAACATGGATCACTCTGGCATATCGGGGTTACGCGCGGTGGACGAGAATGCGACGCGGTAAATGCCGGTACGGCAGCTCACTAGTCAGGCCGCGTTGACGCAGGCCCCTCTCCTGTCCCACTCGCGCCCGCGTGTCCCACGAACCAACAGTGGTCATCCTGGTCTCTTTACTCATCAACGGCCGTTGGGCTTCGAAATCGTGTCGAACTTTGAAGGTGTTTTGGAGGCTTGACTGATTTGCGTTTCGCGCTAACGGTCAAATGCTTTCCAAGGTTGGTAACAGCTTTGATATAAACTTGCCAATATAGTTTGTATACCTTACCTAACAATGAAAATGTTTGCTTTTTCCGGTAACGAACGCTTTGATTTTTTTACAGTCCCAATATCGACAAAAGTTTGTAATGCTTTTCAGTACACAATAATCAACGAAGACGGGTTTCAAATTTTTTTATATTGTATTTGAAATTATTTTAGTCTAAAAAATAAAATGCAACGTCATGAAGATAATACTTTAGTAGTTACGTTGTATGAAAACATTAACAAATTCGGAAGGCACAAAAAAGTTCACTTTATGTAGAGTAAAACTTAGACTCTATCAGCTATACCAGTAAATGTAGAGTATTATATACATGAAGACAAATCTGTTTATATAGTTTTCTATTTATATTTTGAAGCTGATTTTAAATTGGTAATAACCTATATTTTTTTATTTTTCTAACAAACAACTTTAAAAGTTCTGATTCAATTTAAATCTGGCAGATGTTCCAATTGAGGACCTATTAGTCACAATATCAACGACCTCTACCAATCAATGGGAGATCAACGATTTGATGTAGAGTTATTACCATAAGCGATGATTCAACGTAGTTAACACCCATGTAGTAGGAATGCTGATGGACAACTGACTATTTCTTCTTCTACTTCTATATTACTTTTCTTTAAGTATTAGATATAAAAATATTTCATAGGTCGCATAAGCATTGACGTATTAATGAGGTAGGGGTATATAGCCCCTTTAAAATCAAAATCAAAATCGTTTATTCACATGGGTCCCAAAGAAGCACTCATGAAAGTTAATGACTCTACTGCCAGGTTCGCAAAATTACAGCCATCTCGAGAAGAACCTGGCAAGAAACTCGGCACCTTAACTATAAGCCCAGTGTAAAAATAAAATGTTACTTTACAAGCCTAACTACATGAACATTTTATTAGGGGTTTATTACCTTTGTTATATTGCTTTATTGATTTTATCTATAATATAATTCTAATATAACTAATATCAACAAAGAAATTATTTGACACTCACAGTCCAATCGATTAATAAAATTAATTATCGGTATAATCTAGGAGTCTTCAAGTCTCGAGTAAATAGGTATCTTCTAGGCAAGCATGTCACACCTTCGGCCGCATCATCACTTTCCATCAGGTGAGATTGTGGTCAAATGCTTGCCTATTCAACATTTAAAAAAAATGTTAAACACAGTAGGATGAATCATCACACTAATCATAGGATTACTTTATCGGTAGCTTCTGCTACAGATGAAATAATGCTATAGATATCGTAGACTAGTTCCTCCTGCGAGTAAGCAAATTACATCGCAAAGGACATACCAAACTATCCAAAGCTTACGCTTTTGCAAACCTCTGCCAATGTAGTCAATGATGCAACTAAACAGGAAGCACGACAAATACTTCAAATATAAAAATAGACACGGGCACAATATACTTATGAACATCCATTGTTATCAACACTGTGTCAAAGTATGGGTAATGTGTTTTAGATTACATCACAACACACAAGCGTTACGAAACCGTTTGTAGACACACCTTGTATGCAGTTAAAGGGCTTATGAAAAGATTTTTTCATTCGTGCGGGTTTTTACCTGCACAGATTATTCCGTCGTTTGAATCAGACGTGACGGGAACCGATTATGGGCTATTGTTTCCATATCTGAGAATCAACTTTTTATGATACTATCTACTTTCTCTGCATTTTGTTACTACCGCGTATTGTCAGTGCTGTCTCATTAGATGCTTTGAGTGTGATTGTCTGGTTTTATCTTCTTGACTGTGAGGTTAAGGTTAAATATGGGATATTATTTTTATCATCATTAACAATAGTCCTTTTGTTTCTACTGCTTGTGTAATATGTTATTTTTTTTAGATTAATTGTATCACTAAAGTTGTGCACCGCTGCTTTATTATTTCATGGATGTCCTTCTAGAGTATGTTGCGTGCTGTGTAACAAGCAAACGTCTCTAGCATAGAAATAAAGAGCCGTGGCCTTCGTCCTTTGTTGTGCATAGCTTAACCTTTTTTTTGTTTTTCAGTCAACTGGAAAAAGCTTGATTAAAAAAAAACTTTTTAAAATAAAATTTTTTTTTGAAGGTATAGCTTATTTTAATTAGGTACACGTCGACAAACATGCGTCTCTAGCATAGAAAAATAGAGGCGTGGCCTTCGTCCTGTGTTGTGAATAACTTAACCTTTTTTTGTTGTTTTTCAGTCAAAGTGAATGAATTTTATCGCCAGCTTGCGGCGAGCAAAAGTCAGCTCATGTTTTTCATCACATTGTTTTAATATTAAATGTTGCTGTGGGAAAACGTCCAACTGCGTCGAAATCAGGGTTGTTACAGAAAGTTGTGTTAATATTATGATGACAATTTTATCAATTTTGACGTACAAATGTATTATTTAATGTATCAGCTATTTGTTGATGATGCACTGTGCCTTGACACCAGATTAATTTTCAACAAGTTTTATTGATTTAGTTTATTTACAACGAAGTTATAAGTACATACTTATGTACCTGTCTGCTTTATATCCCATATATATACTTATATGGGATAGAAAGCAGACATATTGATCCACTTCATATCATTAAATAAAACAAATTAAGCTATAGTGATTCCACAAAATCTTTATATTTTAGAATGTAGATATTTTTTTTTTGTTTTAACAGAGCACAAATTATGTCATTTAAACGCACGCATAGCTTGAAAAACCAACTTCACCGATTTATCTTCATCAAGGGTTCTGCCTTGATCAGATTAAATGAATTAAATACGCATTATAGAGGATAACCCAAAGACTACTGTTCAGATCTTAATAAAATTGAAATGGTACCACATGAAATTCACCAGCTTTCAAATAAAAATAATCAACTAAATCGGTTCACCTAGAAAAAAGTTCTAAGGCAACACACATAAAAAATAAAATAGAAATAGTCAAATTGAGAACCGACTCCTTTTTTTGAAGTCTGCTGAAAACTAGCTGTGCCCGAGTCTTCGCTTGCAATAATTATCACAAAAAATAGTCTTTGATTGCATTATGTCTCTTTAAATTTAATTGAGTAAATCTCGTTCAGTCATACTTGTATATAGTAAATAGTTTAGCAAGTTCCATGTGTCAAAAAAAATTTACAAAGCTACTTTATACCGTAGCCCTAGCATAAATTACTAATATCAATTACAAAAAAAACTGTCAACAAGCTTTAAAAGGTACCGAGTTCCTGCTCCAAGTATGTCGTAGTCAATTTGTCATTCATATTTTTGAACCGTATTTTCTCGATAGTCCTTTTAAATTAATATTACAAATCAATCCTGTCAATGGAGCTCAATTTATACCAGTAATAACGAACGATGAATTAAAAACAATGTTAATGCGCGGGATAAGGCATTCATGCAAACAAAAAGCATTTCAATGTAACTCTAGCCGCGGAAAAATATGCTTTTATGTCAAACTGTCGTATTTCAGTATCGAATAAATTGATTCTCACTTGTTTTCTGTTTATAGTCCGTGTTTTTGCTTTATTTTTTGTAGCGCTTTTGTGGACATAAATGTGTCGTTTTCATGGTTTTATAGTCAAAGGATAGGATAGTGATATTGAAACAGTTGGAGTTAATTTTAATTAAAATGTATGTTCAGAACGGAAATTCATGAAAAGATAATTTGTGAAATACTGCATTTTGGTGCGTTATTATTAACATATGGTAATGTTATAATGTTGCACTTAACACACGCCTGCATACGATGTTTTACTTTATGCTTTTAAAACTGCAAAATCAGCTTTATTTGGAAATTAGCAAACATCGTCATTTTGGCTCCCTTCACCATCATCATCACACATCAGGTTCATGCTGTCATAGCGATGTTTGCTGTGATAGTGTGTGAAATCAGGAATTTATTTAAAAAGCATGCTGAACTTCCATGATCCGTAAGAGCTTAATCAGAGATTATTAGGCGCTCATACATGAACAGGTTACTTACCAGGTAAGTGTAGTAAACTTCAGAGTTACATCCGGTGCTCTATAGATACTACATTCGCAACGGGCCTTTCTGTAGAGGGTTCGTTGTGATGAAATCCACAGCGGTAGGGCATTTTCTGATACCCGCCTGGTTAGTTACCTCGACCGTATAGGTCATGACTTACCCTCATTGAGAAACGTCAGTCACCAAGCTCTAAGTAGATACCACTTAGAGCTTTGTAACAGAAACAGCAGCTGTATCATGGAAATGCCTATGTCTAATAGTATGGCATTTGGCCACTATCTCACCTATTGGTAAGTCGAAAATTGCTTACAATAAAACAATTACTATTTGTTTTAAATATCATTAAGAGTCTACTCGTGCGTTTTGAAGTACGTCATTGAAAATTTGTAAGTTATATTTTCATTAGCATTTCAGTCAAGTTCGTCGTTCGGTCGGTTTATACTAACTTCTTAAAGCGTTAACTTTTCCTCCAAGTTGTAGCAGAACTTCCAGACATTCTAGTACCTACTGCCGGTACGTATAGTGACATATGCTGGTAGTTAATTTCTTGTGGTTTCATGAGTTCCACGATAGTGATCCGAACAGGTGTGTTATTTAGGCTCCCTAATTTAGACATTTGTAGCTGTGATAAGGTGACATTTTGTCAACTTTTCTTATTTACTTGTATTTTCGTTTTTTATTTTTAATCAATATAGCATAAACGCTTTCATATTTACAACACACACTACGTTCGATGACTTGTGTCACACACATAATCACACCCAGAATCAGAAAATCAAATTTCCCCAAAGGTAAAAACAACATTTACAATGAATTTGCAAACTTCCATAAAAGTTGGTTTGGTAGGAACGAGTTGGGTGCCGCCACGCAAAGTAAATAAGTTAGAGTTTCGAGTTTAGTTGCATAATGATTATAATAATGTAATAAATAACATTATGATGTGAAAGTAAATCGCTGGCATTCATGAAAAGCTAAATCTATTTTCCCAATCGCATTACATTTTAATCGACTTGAGGTTCTTATTTATACTGAATATTACTCTTTTTTACTGACTTCCCAAAAATGGCGGTGTTCCTCAAGTTGACTGTATTATTGAATGATTTTTTTTAATATTATGTATATCATACCTTCTTTCCACGTGAACCGATTTCAATAATTCTTTTATAGTTTAATAGATGTTGCTTTCCGATTGGTCCCATTTAAATTTGATCAAACTCTAATCAATAGTTCTTGAAATATCGTCAATAATGCGTATTCTGTGAACTACACTGACGATGTTCTCGTTTTTGACCGACTTCAAAAGTTATATAACTTCTTTCGTTGTGAGCCGATTTTGATGATTATTTTTTTATTTGAAAGCTGGAGCTTTCCATGTAGTGCCATTGAAATTTGATCAAGATTTAATCTCTCGTTTTTGAGTTATCGTCAATAATGCGCATTAAAGCTTTGTGTTTTAAATCTTATCAAGATTCCGAAGATACAGCGCTGAAGTCGGTTTTTTTAAGCTTTGCTTGCGTTTAATTACTATACATGTATTTTTCAAATCTTTTAAAAATCCAACTGTTGCAGAGAGTAGTTAAAACCTAATTATATGAGCTCTGCTCAGACGCAGCTCTACTCAGCACGTTCTAATTCGTCTCATATAATCCATCCTCATTTCGTCGAGTCCCCTGTGCTGTCTCTCAGTTCATTATTATTTGTGCAGCTCGTTAGTTTCTTAGTAATTAGATCCTCTTACTAAATTCGTGATTTAGTAATAAGCTAATGAACATAAAATGCAGATGTTTTAGTTTGATGTTCTATAATGAGACTACAGTACAGTAACCCTACTAATATTATAATAGCAACAGTTTGGGTACATTAATTCGAAAGTATTAGGCAGAGATTTTTAATATTAAAAAATACCAACTGCGTATAAAGTAAACCTTAAGATGATTTTCATATATTTATTTATTGATATCCCAATTAACACACCCCGTAACAAAACTTATGGAGGGACACATTCCAATGCCTGGCCGCGCTGTACCTATTCTCGAAACTGGTCGGAGTATTTTTGACGAAATTCACGCGATTAATAGCCGGTTAGTACCTATCACAAAGCAGACAAAGATTTTAAACTTAGGTATAACAACACTCTAATAGTAGAACTACTTAGATGCGCATTCGCCTTCTAAGGGGGTTTCGATTCATTGCGGAGCACAAGTTTTCTCCGAATGGAAATTTGTGTTTATGGTTCTAGGTGTGATTGCGTGTGTGTAGTGAATGTTTCCAGCACCCACGACACAAGTCGTTTAACTTAGTGTGGGGCTGTGAGTGTGAATGCATTTATGTTTTATGTGTTTATGTTAATTTTAGGGTAGTTAGAGATAATACTCGTCTTTTACGACGCTGACACCGCGTTTTGCAGATTGCTCAAGCCCATGGCCCGTGACCATGGTAAACGTTACTTAAAAAAATGACAAGGTCAATAAAAATAGTTTTTAGCACGATTTATTCCCGTGAATTACACGATTAAGTCCCGTGAATATCATGGGACTAGACTAAATATCTTAAAGATTGAAGGTAAAAAAAACTATAATTTACCTAATTTTCCAAATCAATTGTATTGTGTGACACATTACGTCTCAAGTGTATTAAGGGACATGTCAAGGTTGAAATTAGTCAAGTTAATTGGTTTATTAACTAAAGCCGAGACGGGATTATATGCGGACACATACAATTTAACTTGTTTCTATACCTACTCCTACAAGCACTAACACTACAAACGCTAACATACGGATGTAATTAGTTATTACCAATCTAATTAATGTACCTATCTAAATATAGGGTTATAGTTTTTAGCATTTTGGTTCGTTAAGTGCTAATTAAGAAAATAAGGCGTATTTTTAACTAATTTAGAAACAACTTTTTTATCCATAGATAATTATCGGTTACATTTTGGCGAGTGATCGCAGGAATTACACGAGTTAATTTCCCCATGCCCGTTTTACCATCTAACAACAAGACTAACTGGCAAACGTCATCCATTTATGGTTGACATACCTCCGGTTCGCTCGAAGTGTTTTGCTTCTACATTTGTCATCCGTACTGCGTAGGAGTGGAATTCATTGCCCGCGTCTTTGTTCCCCGAACGGTATAATCTGGGACTCTTCAAGTCAAGAGTGAATCTTCTAGGCAAGCATGCTACATCTTCGGCCGCATTATCACGTTTCATCAGGTGAGATAGTGGTCAAATGCTTGCCTAACGAGTATAAAAAAAAAACTCGCGTCGCCTTCATTTAGATATTAGTCCTATCTTAATAGCTTGCTTAATACTATAATATTTTGCAATGATCAATCTTATTCCTCCCTAATTCTATAATATTTTTGTAATGATCAATCTTATTCTATCAATGTGTTTGTTAATTTTTAGATTTCTCGTTGATATTTCGTATTTATTTTCGAGTATAGAGATAGATATAGAGATAAAAGTTATTTTATTCAGGAAGAACACTGTTTGGTACATTTGATTAAGGATACAACATTTATGTGAATAATAATTACGATATTATGTACCCTTGTGATTCTCTGTCCCCTACTATGATATGCTTAGCACTAGGTCTCTTAAGAACCTGTATATCTGGGTTACAGCGATCCTCTCCGGTAACACATTATTGTTGTGTACACGTGTATTGTTTGGTATCGTTTGCAGTAATTTTTGTTGTAATTTTATCTACGTATAATAGTAATTTTTATGCAGTATTAGTTATCATCTTATTTTACGAAAAATAAACGTATTTTACGAAAAATCTAAAAAACCTAAGTATGTCACGCGTGACTATGCGTTACAATATTTTGCGCTTTGTTATCACTTGTGATGACACCTAGTACTCGCTGCGCCCCGAGATTTTATCCGCGTATTTCCCGGACCCGCATGAATTCCGGGTTCAAAAGGAACCTTTGTCCTTTCCCAAGCTCTAGTCTACCTCTATACAAAATTTCATCAAAATCGGTTCTGTGGTTTAGGCGTGAAAGCGCAACAGCTGTGAGTTGCTATTGGATTTATAATATTACTATCTGCGCTCCATGGTTTCACCCGCGTAAGTCCCGGACCCACAGGAATTTCGGTATTAAAAGTTGCTTATATGCTAATCGCAGATATCACCTACCTCCATACCAAATTTCATCAAAATTGGTGTAGCTGTTTGAGCGTGAAGAAGTAATAAACATACAAACACACTCACAAACTTTCGCCTTCTTAATAGTGTGACATAAGAGTAGGTATTAAATGTAATTTCTATCAACATTTGCATTTCAAAAGTAAATTGTATACTAGGTACTTAATATTCATTAAAAGTACAGTATCATCTGCAAGAAAAAACATTCTAGAAAAGTTATTAAGTGTATACCTGGATAGAATATGAAAAAATAAACAAAGTAAGGAAGGGAAAGTTCTCAGTACAATATTGTCGGGACTGAAACTGCTCGACTTGGTTGGTGTAAATAGCTCTGCAGGAAAAGAATCTCAGAAAGTAATGAACTTACCGAAAAGTTATTTGGGGTTGAATAGCTCTAAACGCGACTGTTTGCTGAAACTTACCAAATTATATTTGTTAATACTATTGATACTTTTTGTGTAATTAAATAATTATCTTATTAAATTAAGTTCAAGTATCTTCCGATGTAATTCAACCAAAACGACATCATCTCCGGTTTGTTCACTGACTGATTTATTACGAAACCTCGACAAGTTTAGAACTTGAAACTGTTTTGTTCCAAAAACAGACATACCTATCTATAATATTATATTTAGGGAAGGTTCCGAAGTTTGTAAATGGGATATTAGGGTAATGCTTTTTCTAATAGTTACTATTATGTTTCGATGAGATAACCAAATCAGAGTCGCACAATGAAATAGGCAATAAAATTAATCCTCACTCATCATGGAAAGATAAATGTTATCTATGTTTGTAAAGAGTTTATATGGAAAATAAACTATTTTGTATTTTTTATGTAATAAGTTCGGTAAATCTGTTTTGTTAAATTGTGACGCGTGACATTTCATCGGTACAGTTACATAAACATAAACATAAACGCTTTCACACTCACTGCCCCACACTAAGTTTAATGACTTGTGTCGTGGGTGCCGGAAACATTCACATTACACACACAATCACAACCAGAACCAGAAACACACATTTTCTTTGGGGAGAAAACTTGTGTTCCTGCCGGGAATCGAACCCGATACCCCTGCTTAGAAGGCGAACGCTCACCTTACTAAACCGAAGGGTAGTTCAGATACAAAACACAGTTTACTTTTGAAGGTTTAGGCAAGGATTTTGCAGCACAAACTTTAGGTTGGTTTCATATCTCGATGGGTTTAGGGAATTGATATACAACACGCCCAGGCGCGCGGTCAGGGCGCTGCACGCTGTGAAGATAAACGGAATACGGCGCGTACAGGGCAAGCGTCCGGGGCGCGTGCTTTGGCCGCTTTGCGTATCAAGTTCCTTACCGAACATTTTTTTATGAACAAAGGCGATCTTTGCAAACCTCAGTAGATTGGTTTCTTATCTCGATGCATGTATATAAATCGGGTATTTTGCTTTCTTGTAAACGGCTTGCAATACGAGATAAATTATTCAATAGATAGAATGAGTAACATAGAATTTGAATGATGCTTTCGATGACAAAGGTACATTTTTAATTCCTTGTTGACCGAGCGATCGAAACGTTTCCGTTTCAGCTCGGGCAAAATTCCTTTCGTATGGTACATTTCTCGTGAAACGTTGTGAGCAGGTTCGATAATAATACAAAAACGTTTGTCGATTCAGTTTATAATGATAACGTAAGAAAACAAAATTAAGCCATTTCGAAAAATACGCGATAAAGTTGTACAATTATCAGCTCGTGCTGCAGACCACAGAGTACCTTGTATATACAGGAACAAACGGAATGTAGTTTGGCACCTCTGTTTGTTTCCTTTGCTACTCGTAACACTTCCCAGTATTTTAATTTAATTCTTGGTATCGCTTTCAGCTTGCGATTTTGCAATTTGCATGGCTGAGTTCTAAGAAATCTGGGCTAATCAGGTTTCTTTTTTACGCTTAATGAAATGTAATTCATCATGTTACGCAAAAAAGAAAGACTATACTCGGATAACTACAAAATATACTACAGTTTCACAGTTACAGAGTCATTAACTTTCATGAGTGCCTCTTTGGGGCCCATGTGAATACACGATTTTGATTTTGAATATACCTAATAGTTATTAACTAGTTCTAGAGTAATTATTAAGATTTTTGGTTTGGTACCTATAAACAATGTGAAATGATTTTATTTTAAATATGTAAAAGAATGCGCCACTGAGTTTTTCGCCAGGTTTTTCTCAAGATGGTTATAATTTTGTGAAACTAGCAGTTAGTCTTTAATTTTCATGAATGCCTCTTTGAGATTCATGAAAGGTAAAGAAAAAAAATTTTGATTTGTATGAATATACAACTGCACGGCAAATCAACGCACATTTTAAAGCAGTAAAATAAGGTAATAAGGTACGACACCTATCCACCACCTAATCTCAACTACACGTGATTCCCCTGCCGATCGACAAACGAGGCTCCAAAGAATACCATATGCATACACAAGAATGGTTAATACGTCAGGCATGTGGCCGTCATGTAATCTCACGCTTTTTACAACATGGATTCACATGTGAGTTCAGTGGAGCAGGACAGGTTTATAGATGATGATAGTAATAACCCGACTAAATAAAGAAAGTTCTGATATTGACGACAGTTGACTTTGCGACTCACTTCCACCAGCAATTAACGACAATAATGGCTGCGAGTTGCCGTGTCGACTGTCGTCAATCTTAAACTTTTCTTTATTCCGGGTTAAAAATATCTTTGCTCCGGGATATCTGAACTGCACGCTAGCTTAAATTGTTGGACGTTTGCCTTCTAAAAAGCGGCTATCAGGTTCGCTTCCGGTGGGGAACACAAGATTTCTCCTCAAGGGAAATTTGTGTTTTTATGTTCGATAGTCAAGCATTAGACCACTGTCTCAGCTAATGGAAAGTGATGATGCAGCCAAAGATTTAGATTTTGCTTTTACGGTATTGGGTGCTTTTATGTGTGATGTGTATATTTTCGGCACTCACGATAGCTGAGGCTGTGAGTAAGCAAGAGTTTATTTTATGTTTTTTAACTTTTTATACTAGATAGGCAAGCATTTAAAAACATAAACATAAACGCTTTCACACTCACAGCCCCACACTAAGTTCGATGACTTGTGTTGTGGGTGCCGGAAACATTCACATCACACACACAATCACAACCAGAACCAGAAACACACATTTTCCCTGGGAAGAAAACTTGTGTTCCCGCCGGGAATCGAACCCGGAAGATGGAAAGCGACGATGCGGCCAAAGATGGAACATGCTTGCTTAGAAGGTACCTATTCACTCTAGACTTGAAAACACCCAGATTATACTGTTCAGGGAACAAAGACGAAGGCAATGTTGTATGTATGTTCTACTCCTTCGCTGTACGGATGATGAACGTAGAAGCAAAACGCTTCGAACGAACTGTAGGTATGTCAACCATAAATGGATGACCTTTGACAGTTTGTCTTGTAGATGGTAAAAAGGGCATGGAGGAACTATATCATGTAATTCCTGAGCACACTCTCCAATATATAAGCGATAGAATACCGATAGGCTTGCTACCTTATGTCGGTGACCAAGACTTGTTTATATTTATATATATTGAATGTGAGATACGAAACCGATAATCCGTGGATAATATAGGATTGCGTTTAGCGGGGTGCAAACACAGATTCCAATTAGATACAAAGCAGTTCGGATACATTGGCACACGGCTTACGCGTCGGAGCTTCCGTTCGTGAAACATTAATTTACTCGTTTACGTGAACAAACTTTACGCATTGCGATTTAATTAACATTGTGTTAACAAGCAGCAGAAGTATTTATTAGTTTAATACTGATATAGTAGTGGATTCGAATAGGTAACATGCATTTTTATGTTTTTATTCGATCATTCATAAGCACTTTACATTTCCTATCAAAATGAGTTTTGAAAATGCAATTATATTCAAGCAATTTTAAACGCGGCCATTTACAGCCTTACTTATAAAAATGTCGCTAAGTAATGCTTAGCCATCTCTTAGTTAAGCAGCTCATAATCAATGATTCTCTTTTTCACCTGCCCATAATCAATGATTCTCTTTTCAATCATAAACATTAGTTAGGCGCTGCTTAGTTGAGAAACGCACAGAGAATCGAAAGTAATCGAAATTTACACGATCGCCACAAATTATAACCAAAATAGTCGGCTAAAAGTGAAATTATTCGAATACAGCTGTCAAAAATGTGGTTTCATTAATGTGTTGAAATAAAAATGAAAGACCGGTGACATTCAACGGTTGTCAAAGTAAACAATTTTGGGCCTTACGTAAAAAGTTTTGACATATTATTGAAAGATACTGCCATCAGACGCGCCTGCCATCTTGCCTCTTAGCAAGTTTTAAACTAGTTAATGGCGGTGTTTAATTTCGGCAACTATTTAAGCATTACTTAACGATCTATTAACGCTAAATCGCGTTTATGAGTAATTTTTTTGTTAAACTGTAGCTAAGCAATTGATTAAAAATTAAGAGGGGTTTATAAGTAAGACAGTTAGACGACTAATCATAGCTTCCGTAAAGGAAAGTTGACCAATTATTAACATACAAATGTTAAAATTGTTTTAGCTGTAAAATTGCTACAAAGATACAATAGCATCAGTCTAACTCAACCTATTATCAATATATTTGCCGTCTTCTATTTAGATGTTTTTAGGACTGCTGAATCGGAGAGCTCGTTAGATTTAAATTTTGAGATTTCTGTGCTATTTTGTGCATTATGTATACTTAGTACTCAATTACTCAACAGAAAAACAAAATAAATTTAGGTACCAAGAATTCAACGATCGAAATAATATCTATTCATCTTCTAAGCAAATTACATTTAATTCATCTACTCAGAACGCACACTCAATCTACAGAGCTACGAAAGGATTTATAATACAATTTACATAATGATGAGTTTAAAATGTGCGGGCGATAACGAGTGGGGAGCAAGGGTGGATCAAAGTAGGGTGAGTTTGAGTAGACACTTCTCAGAATCGTTAACTTAGGCTACGGTTATTACTATTCTTACTATTAGGTGTATAATAAAAAAAATATATTATCGACAAACATTTGAAAATGTTCTAGAAGAGCTCTAAAGAGATTTTTATAATGGCCGCGCCACACAGAATGCATTTGGTTCCAACAGATCAGCCATCCGTTCTTACGTCATGTGTGGCGAAACCATGAAATTTTGTTGACGAAAAAGAGACCCTAATCCTTTTAAACTTGAGACATTGCGAAAATTTTGTAAGGAAAAAAAATTCAAAATATCAAAAAGAAGGCGATCATGTTTTCTTCTTATATTTTGCTGCTAATAATGACCATAAAACATCATCTTCCGAAAAATAACTGTCTTCGATAGCCTTGTTAAAGCGATCACCTTAATCCAATTGCTGAATTGGTATGGCATGTGTGAAGCTGCGTTCAAATACAAACCGCGAGAGCGGTTACTTTGCTTTAACTCGTGCCAATTGTCTGCAAAGATCTTACAATTATCAATAGAATAGATATATAAGGTTTTATAGCTGTGGTCGCACCAGAGTCCATGCCAATCTTTTCGAACTAGGTATTTGCATCCGGTATGTAGCAGCAAAAAATAAAACCATTTGATTTGACCCACCTCGTTAGCTGTTGACATGATAAGGAACTAGTATCATTTAAAGTATTATTTTTACCGTTGCACAATCAAGCGTGATGTTGAGATATCATTAGCCATAATCCACTTTATCACAGCCCTGTAACTGTTCATTAATAGTTAAAAGCTCACACAACATGTTTGTTCGTCGTATCTGCTCCGGGCACTCTGTGCTCATAAAAAGCCGTCGCCCATCAACCGTTAATTGCCCCGCCCGCGATGACAGACCACCTAATGAAAATGTAAAGCCAAAACTTGGCAAGTGCACAGTTGCTTATTTAGGTTCACACGACACTGGGTGATGCATAATAAAGTTGTTAGTAAGCACCAGGTTGGCGCTCGGCCAGAACGGCTTACGCGATTTCTGTTCGATGATGAAATCTTCTTTTCGACTAATACCAATAAGCCTTAAGTTTTTAGTTATTGTACCTCAACACTCCTCAATACTCATATACCTCAATACTCATATCGGTGTTACTGCTGTTATCTTGTTTTTGATTCATTCATTCGCTTAGCCTGTCACCAGAAAAGCTTTTTTCATCCTGCATGTGGAATTTTTCGTTTATTTCTCATATTTTTCCAACTCACCGTCTTACCTGTAGTAAAACGGGGACACTATGTCCCCGTTTTACTACTTATACATACTAATATGTGCGAGGTGGGACACGACGGCGAGCGCTCCGCACTCATCCTGAAGAAGGCTTTCGAATGAAGCCGAAACAATTGTCGATTTATACATCGACAACGCGTAAGTCACGCTAATTCCCGTTTTAATTTTAATTTAAAAGGTCAAAATGTGCGTGAGTTTTTATCAAATTACTTACTAATAGTTGAAAACATTTTTCTAGTATACCTGGGCTGGTAGAAGAAAAATATTTTGTACCCATACTAGTAAAAATGTAGGAATAAATATTGGTAAACTCAATTGAAGGACGGAAGAGCAAACGAAATCATAAAATATATGAAGATCAATAACAACAAATAAAGATTAGATATAAAAAATAACATCAGAAAATAGCAAATAAATATCAGAATTATACAAAAGAAACACGTAAAAGCAGCAAAACCTTTTTAAAAAGATAAATACGAGTAAATAATTCAAGTGAAAAGCAAATGAAAATTATATGAGGTTTGAACATTTTAAGGATTTGAAAAAGGCTTTTAAGGTGAGCGAATCATAAATCAAACAACGTAATAAGTATCTATTATTGCAGATAACACCGATCATTGGTTTCATATTTGCATCTAGTACTGTGTGCAATATGTACGAGTATTATGCAAGAATGAACATTCTCAAACAGTTTGCCCTACCAAAACGAAAGTAACTTGAATAAAACGAGCAGAACGAAATATATTCAACTTACATCGTTATAAGTTCTACTAAAGTCCACATTTTCTGCACCAATGTTGGCATCGTCCGAAATCACAATTCTCGGCGCTAAGCTGGACTAGAATGACAGATATCGCCAGAAGGCTTATAACATATAATATAGATATCTTGTCAACTTGAAGCATTTGAAATACTGATACGGTTTAAAGATTCATGCATACAATATTAAGTTGTTAGGGAGTGTTTAAGACCCATACCAGAAACTATTGAGATAAATATCAAATGAAAAAGCTTACAATTTCTGTTCAAAATATAAAGGTAACATAATAAGGTAATAAACTAGTCGTTCGCGCCGAACTGAGATCTCGCGGCTACATTTTGCTCCATAGAGAAAAACTTTTCAGGTTAATTGCTTTTAACTTTTTTTCTATAAAATAATTGTTTGATTTATGTATATTTTGTTCAAGTACAGGATGTAACGAATATATTACGTAAGTTTCAGCGTTCAGTGTGAACTCGTTTTTGAGATAGACCCCGGGACAAAATAGGTCTAAAAACAGTGACTTTGGTTGCCTGCCAGATCGTTTATTTTCCCACATAGAATTTTTTGTAAACCGATTTCGTACTACAATTGTCAAGCCCTTTTCAACGATACCCCACAAAGGTTGATAAAAAAATTAAAAATATTTTGCTAACCACTCACATGTATGGGAGCCCCCTTAATATTTTCATTTATATAATTTTACATGTCATCTCTGGCTTTGGGTCGTAGTTTTACATATTGTATGAGAATCTGAAGTTATTCGCTTATATGGTTTAGACGCTAGATGCCTCTTACATACGGACGGACGGACAAAGTGCTCAAAGACCCAAGTCAACTTAGAAATCTCACTTCGCTCGATCTACAATGACGTAATACCACTTTTTTGATTTGAAATATAGGAATCCATAAAATATAATAGTACCCAATTTGTACTATCTACGGGCCAATTGCCTATATTTCCTAAAACTAAACTAAAACTATATACAGCAAAGAACCAAGTTACCTACAAGACATCGAGCCTATAGGTAACTCAAGTGCTCAAGCCCACTACCAGTGGGTAGCGTTCCCATCATGCTGGCTGCATTGCCTCTCTGAATTGCAATGCTAATACGTTGAGCCATATAAGTGCCAGCGTTTTGGTCACGCGTCGCCACAACCAGGCACTCTGATAGAATTTTGAAAACAGAATGAGCTCCCGGTCCCCACGGACCCAGTGTCTCAACACCAAGCGGCTCAAATATGTAACCACTGCCGAGGTTTCCATATTTTCGCCGTTTGTGCTGCTCTGCCGAAGTTGCCGCGACGCCAACCCCATTCTGTGTTTCAGGAAGATGTGACGGAGCTAAAGTATCGACACAAGTTGCATCCCACACTAAAGGCCGTCCCATCTTCCATGGAATTAAAGTCATTCCGTCGGGTCTTTTACCATCGTCACGCATCAGACCATTCGGTTCGAGAATGGCTGGAACGTTGGCACTGGTAAAAGCCCGGCGGATACATTGTATAAATAGTACCTATACTCCAGGCTAGTAAGCCTGTTAATAAGTAAGCCGGGTTTTAGTTTTTGCGTTTAGGTAATGAACTGGTATAATAAAATAAATCATTAAAATTTCCATAAGATTTAATTTCAAGTTCTATCTCTAGTTAGCCATCATACTACCAATGCTTTCGATAAATCTATTAACTAACTGTTTCATAGAAAATACAAATTCTCTCTTCATCACGTGTAAGTTCATCTCTGCATAAAGCTGGAGTTCATCTTTTGACATAGGTATAGGATATTCCGATACTTCAGTTATTTGTGCTGGCGGTTCCTCATTGTCATCCACCCACGGGACCCAGACGTAACCATAATAAGCGGGATTTGATCGCAAGTCGAACGAAGGCGGGCTTCTAGGAACTAATTCAGGCCACCGTAATCGAAAACGTAGGCTCATGTGTCGAACGATCTCCGGGAATGTGTTCCATAGATCCTGGGATTCTTCGGGGTCTGCGGTTATATTGTATAGACAGCCTTTAGCTAGAAAACACAAACAATTTTTAAATAAATTTATAATATTCTATTATAAATCATAAAAAAATATATAAATCAATTGACGTTTGTTAGTCTCATTAAAACTGGTAAACGGCTGAACCGATTTACCTAATTTTGAAATATTTGTAGAAGTCCAAGAAAAGTTTAAAAGGTGAGAAAATAAGAAGAAATTGCAAGAAAAATTTTAAAAACTACTTTTTTATTTTCCCATACAGATTGTTCGTACCTGTCAAAGATAAGACACAAAATTAATTTCTGAACGTACTATAAATATTTGACTACAGTAAATTTATCATATAAGTTTGTTGTCAAAGTTCAGATAACTTATAGTGGCGGTAAGAGTTCGCCGGGTCAGCTAGATAGGAATAAATTATGAAATTTCATAATTCAAAAATGAGTTTTGACATTCCACAATTTCGAACGAACCGTTTTGCATCCACGTTTAAGCAAAGGAAAGGAAACTCCTTGTTTTCTGATAAAGGGAGTCTTTAAGTCGCGAATTAATATTAATCTTTTAGGCAAACGTGTTTCGTCGTCGACCACATCTTCGCCTGTCATCGCCTGTCATCTGATAGTAAGCAACGACTTATTAATTCGCAATTTAAAGTCTGCCATATTGTACTTCTTAAATTAAAAAACAAAGCTAATTATAATCTTTGATTACCTTTTGTAGGAACACAGTATTCTTTTATTTCCCCTGTTTGTGCTTTTTGTTTTTTAAGGTTACACGCATCACGTTTTTCCATGGCATACGCGATATCTAAGCCCATCTCCAAATTCTCTATGAAAACTATAGAAGCGTTTGATGTCAGTAACGCTTGTTCGTAGTCCGGTGGGTCAAATCTGAGCTTATCCAGCTCTTGGCCATAGTATCCACATGTGTTGGGGACGCTGCCAACGATGATTTTAAAGTCCCCGTCTCTAAAAGCTCCCCATCCGTTTATATCATCAACTGCTATTATAGTTTCATTTCTGAGCTTTGGCTCTTCGTCAAAGGCTATTGATTCCCATTGGTTAATGCCGTCAAGATGTTTGGTTTCATTGCCACCAGCCGCGGCTAGCAGAGTTGGTAACCAGTCGGTAACATGGAAAAGACCTGGCCACACTTTTGGATTCATTGCTGCATGCCACAAAACAGCTGTGGATCGTACAGCGCCTTCCCAGGGAGTGCCCTTAGTACCTCTTAGAGGCATGTTAGAGCCATAATTTCTTGACACTCCTATTGACGCGGCTCCGTTGTTAGATACAAATAGGATTATCGTATTATTGAGTAAGTTGTTCAGAGCAAGCTCGCGTATAACTTTTCCAACACTGTTATCAACGCTCTTCACAAGACCTTAACCAAAAAATTACAGTTTTATGTATATAAACTGAAATAAAGTTAAATAAGATATACAACTTAAAACAGCAAGGTGTTGTAATACTTGACAGTGTCAATGTGTATCGTGCCAGGAATCGTCTGCATAGAATGGAAGTCGAAACCGGAGATATTTTTTTTCATACAAGAAATATATTTTTCAAATATTTTGACAACCCTACGGTTATATCTGTGGTGCGTGATCTTTGATGACCTTTGTAATGGCCTTCTCTGTCAGACTTATTTCATCAGCTACCATTCTACACGACTTTGTGGTGTAGAATGGTAGCTGATGAAATAGGGTTGCAAATGACATATTTTTTTGATAAACTTTAATTCATCATAACTGAACAAAGAATATTGATATTAAAATAGTATTTTGCTGCTGCCGCGAATTCAGAAATTCCTGTTAGATTCCATACATGTAGATGCGTGGCTTGACTATTACTACACCTTTCTGTTACACATTGCATAATGTAGACATACTTAGAAAATAATTATTGATTTTATATTAATTTCCAAACTCGTTTAAGAAAAATGTGTTTTTAATTACATTAAACAAAAACTAAATTAAAATTAACCAAAAAAAACTAATAATACAAATAAAAAATATATATTTATTTATGTATTTTATTAAGTGTTTGAACTGAACGCTGGTTAAGTAGGGTGCGAATTATGCCTTTTAAATAGCAGGTACGATTGTGAGTGTGATCTGTATAATGTTACCCGCACCCACGACACAAGTCATCAAACTTACTGTGCCAAAGCCCCATAGTAAATTTAATTGTTTCTTTTAATTTTGGCTTCGCATCTTGTGCATTTAGCCAGTGTCAAGTAATAATAAAATGTTTCACGTGTAGTCCATATTAAAAGTACTAGTTACAAGTCACAGTCATTGTCAAGTAAAAGAGTCAAGGTCCATTCTTAGTCAAGTCATACCCTAGTAAAGTAGTAGAAACTTTACTAGAACTTCTATTGGAGTTTTAGAGCGAAGGCGAAAATCACGTTTTTCCACTTTATATCATTTGCCTATGCTTGTTCACGTTTACTAAGTATTAACGGTTAACAATCCACCAATAACACATTTAGTCTCGACGAATCACAGGTTTAGGAAAATTATACAAAATCAACGCCATTATTTTCATTTACGCGGCAAATCTCCCGTAGTAAGTTATATATAGTGTGATAGCGTAATTTTTATGTTCAATGTGTGTGAATGAACGATTTGCTCACCTGCATAAAGTCTTCGAGCAGAGTGTGCAAGATGGCTATTTGCTTTTACGTCAGCAGCAGGAGCTTGCAAGTTCACTATCCCACCACCAATGTGGGCTGCGGCGTGCGCCAAGTGGAGATAGAGGGGTGTTGACGTATCATGATCTCTGATTACTGAAAAAGAAAAGGTTTTTTTATGATGATATGTAAGATCACACCGATTTAATAATCATTCCCGTTTCCCGATAAGTACAATCTGGGAGTCTTTAAATCTCAAGTGGACAGGTATTTTCTAGGCAAGCTTCATCCTCGACCACATCGTCACTTTCCATCAGGTTATCAGTTGAGATAGAGGGCAAATGAAATGTTTGCTAACATATTTTAAAAAACTTACTTTTTATACAGTCATAGATTCGTTTTTATATACAAGTAATAGCAAGAAGAAAGACAAGCAAAATGCTCGCAAAATAACTTAAAGAAAATCCCGCCAACCTCCGCAGTACCTCATCGAACTCTCAATAACAAATTACCAGGTGGGAATGCATGTACTCGTTTCCTCGAGACTCAAGGTGTTACATCAAATATGCCCATGCCCCTACATTTGTTCATAGCCATACCCCCTATTTTTGTCTTTAGTCAATTGTTTATGTTAATACATTGCCCGTAAAAAGTCATCACGTATCATATCAAACATAAGTATTAACTAATAATAGAATAAGCCAACGTGCAATGGCCAGCCGTTGCACGTTGGCTTCGTTAAAAGCGCATTTGAATACTAAGCAAATACAAGCTTTCTCTCCAAGGGAAGTTTGTGTGGAGTAAATGTCTTCGTCACCCACGACACTAGTCATGGAAGTTAGTGTGGGACTGAGAGTGTGAAAGCGTTTATTTTTATTTTTTATGGAGTTTGTACCTACTCCACTATTTTAATAGCGAAGTGTTATCAAAATGTGTTTTATATTTATAAAATGACTTAAAACTTACTCTGCAAGGCACGTTCAGTTAACACATCAGAAAGGTGACCACTTTGCTCATGGACAGGGTTAAAATTGTCAAACAAATTTAGTCCGAAATATTCAGTTTCGTTATAGGTCTGAAAGATAAGAATTATTCTATTATTGAGCCAAAGACCTGAAAACATAAGGACGTGACGTCTTATGTGATAAGTGATGACGTTATTTAATTTTACTTGCTCATTATAATAAAGGTGAATATAGGAAATTCGTTTTTTTACCAACTGACATATCTGATTTTTTTTCTCATTTCCTGTTTTTTTACTATTTTGATAACAATATAATTTATTAACTCTAAGTAATGATAAAAAACACATTTTTCAAATTTACTTCAAACAATAAAATATATATAAACGTATAGAGTCCTTCAATGTCTATATGCTTTTAAATCGCAAAATTCAATATTTTCAGCATCGAGAACACAATAACTTGATGAATTAACTAACTCAAGTGGTGAAAAAATATGGAATTTAAACATGGAAATTTTATAGCTATTGAGCTAAAACTGCAATAAATTATATAAATTTTCGTTCTTTGGTTGATGTATCTAATTCTATGTGTGTTCATACACACATTTATCTCTAGGGATATACCATAAAAGAAACAATAACACAATGTATTACATTTTCACAGCAAAAAAACTTTATGACACATAAGTAATATTTGCAAACAGCCTAATTTAGGCTGTTCCCCGACGTGACCTCCATCTAACCTTTTCCACTCCACTAGCTTACAAAACAAATGTGTGCTCGACTAACCTCCACGTGATTATAGTCATAGTAATCCACAGCGTGCGTGCAGCCATAGAAAGTATCAAATCCTCTATTCATCGGAAGGTAACACTTCCTCGAACTGCCGAGTTGCCATTTACCTACTAAGTGCGTGACGTAACCCAAGTCTTTTAAGTAAGAGGGCAATAATCGTTCCTTTAAGGGAACACCGCGATCCTCCATTCCGATTGATGGTCCTTGTGTTCCTGTAATTAAGTACCGGTAGGTCACTTTATGATTATGATAAAGCCGTTCAATCTATGCTATCTAATAACTTGTCACCAACTATTGATCGAGCGATGCGAGGTTTCTACGTTGACTTAGGTGGTACAGTAATTTGTCCGTCCGTCAGGGTTGGGCAGTTTTTGAATTACTTGTAATTAAAATACGTAATTGAAATACAAATACGTTTTTGGTATTTGTATTTCAATTACTTCCTTAAAATGTAATTTGTGATTCGTATTTCCAATACCTGATGCCGTATTTTGTAATTAGTATTTCAAATACTTGAGGCATAAAAATACATTTTAACATTAAAATACATTTAGCGATCGTGAGTGTGAGTACGAGGCGAGAGTGAAATGATGGTAAAGCAGCTATTAGAGTTGACAACACTGCACCTGTTATGTATACTATGGAACGCTATGAAAGGAAACTCTGGTTTTACTGATTAATTAATATTGCTTTTCTCTACTTTTCAGCCCGTTCTGGTCTATACTTATTTTGTATTTCAATTTATATAGCTAAAATACTGTATTTTGTATTTTATATTTCAAATACCTTACTTAAAGATATTTTGTCTTTCGTATTTTAATTACTTGCAATACAGTATTTCTTAATTTGTATTTCAATTAAAGCAAAGCATGTATTTTATCTCGGGGTTTATATAAAAAACGGCTGTATCCGTTATATCCTGCGCTTGAACAACAATTACAAAAATCAAACAACAATTACAAAGAAAATGTTTTTATCTACTAGACAAAATGCAGGCTCGAGTACTAATATTCAGTCTGGAGTGTAGAATATAGTCTGGAGTATAGAAATACTACCAGTTTATTCTTACTATATAAGGTGCAGCGCAGACGACAGACTATATACGTGACGCACTTTTTTGTTTATAAAGTAGAACCTTTGCAATTATATGCAGTAACGCTTACGGTTTTTTGTGCGCCGCAGACTCGATCGTACAAAAAGTGTGTCGTCTGCGCTGCACCTTATATAGTAAGAATAAACTGGTAGTATTTCTATACTCCAGTAAGCATCGTCCACTTTTTAAAAACGAGGTACCATACCAAGTATTTGTAATGCATGCAGTGCAGTACCTTTTTATCAATTATAAGTTTACAATGTTGCATTATTTGCATTAATTCATTCTCGAGCTGTACTGTCTGTCTCCATTTTCAGATAAATTAATAATCATTGAGACTTGACATGCGTGCAAAATTTCCAGTCGAAATCCTATCCTATGTACCTTCTGCAAGTACCATCGTTTGTACAATTGGCACTCGTAAAAATACCTACATTATTTTATCCAATTAACAATAACGGGAAATAGTTTTATAATAACATAGAATGTTTGAACCGGGAAGATAAACGAGAGAAGCAAGCATATAACATTAAAGAACACGTGTCGAATTCCTAACAACTCATTAAAATTATACATTTCTGAAGTCTGAAGCAAGCAGGTATTCATGTAATACAATAATTACACATTGCTCAAACATTTAAACAGTTGTTACATAAATGTATCACCAGCTTTGTTAGCTAATTAATCCAATGTTACCAAATTTCAGATTCATTGGATAATGGTTAAAAAGAGAACGAGTATAAAAACACATTTGGGACTGTATGTACCACTAAACTGTTGTTGTGTTAAAATTTTCATAATCATTTCAACTAAGCGATTTCAGTCATGCCAGTAAGTACTTGGATTCAAGCAGGTACTTGTATGAGGGAGCGTTTATTGAGATTTTCATCCGAGTGTTACCGTGTTTCGAAGATCACGTTAAGCCGTCCGCCCAGATTGCTAGTCGTAAGACAACAATACATTTTAAGCCAGGTCAGATGGTTTTGGTTGGCCCGAAAATTTTTACCAGTGTTGTCCACTAGTTCGTACAACAACCAAGCAATTGTATGCAAGCGCTGTATTCTGGCTGCACCCGAAAGAGAGGCTTCGTACGTCAGTATTAAAAAAATATCGCACTGATGAATAGGTGTGTACCGGTAGAGCTGATATGTCAGCCCCACCGGTAAAAATAAATCAAAATAAAGATATTATTTTATCGGTATTTTTTGGGGCTATGTCAATTATTGGACATGCAAAGCAACACTCAATTGAAAATCGTACCAACAATTTAACCTACCTTTGTCAAAGTTACGAAAAAAATAAATTTAAGTGGTGCTCAATTCCAATAAAATCAAACTCTTAGTTATAAAATGTCCGTACCTAAAAAGATCTCCAATCAAAAAATTAAATATTGTGGCCCATAACCACAGCTGCTTGCATAACTTCTTTATTGGGACATATAGTTACCCGCATATAGAAGTAGTAGAATCCCAAAAATACCTACGATTACAAATTGACAGTAAATTGAACTGAAGTAGTCAAATTGAGAGCGTTTGTAGTAAATTAAGACATTTTTTATCTAATAAAATTTGCTTCTGTACATAGGGGCGATTTCTGTAAAAACATATTTACCTGTATGCATTGGATATTTTCCGGTCATCATGGCACTACTTGAAGGTGTTCCATAACAGTCGCTGTAGTAGTTCGGTATTATGACACCTTGGTATCCGATCATGTCGATATTTGGAGTTTGGATGTGATTAGAACCGTGTAGGCTTATATCATCCCATCCCTGAAAAAAAAAATGTTTGATGTTGTTTATCTGTTTTTCACATGCAATTTTTATTATATAGGATAACCAAAGTTTTGACCACTATCACACCTGATGTTAAGTGATGTTGCGGTCGACGATGTTGGTCAATAAATAATGTTAAAATTCATAATCAAAAGTAAGACTAATAATTTAAACGCAAGGAAAGCCTAAATAAACCGCTTCACCGCTTATATTTTGGTTTTTGATAACATTTATATATATTTATATCTAACAAACAAAAAACAAAAAAAAAAAAGTCAAATTGTGAACCTCCTTTCTTAAAGTTGGTTGAAAAGTAAAAGAAATAAAATAAAATTCTTACATGAAATACTCAAAAATGTAAATAACAATAATTATTTATTGAAAACAACTACAATAATAATAACATTTCTGAAAGCATACGATTTAATTAGTTAGTCAGTCTCGACTTGAAGACTAAGATAGTTCTTTTTGGAAGCGCAGACTCTGTCAAGCAGTGTAATTAATTTGCAGTATAGTGTGCATAATGAACGAGAAACAAAATGCTTTGTGCGGCTTTGAGGAATATCTTTCAAATAGAGGTATCGCAATGCATTTTGTCTAGCAGTAACATTTTGAAAAACCAGTTGACTCAGAAATTCGAAGGTACGGTTGGACTACAGGAATCGCTGATGATTAGCTTCAGAATTACGTCATTAGCCAATCGTAAAATGTCTCACTTGTGAATAGCCGTTGTAAAAAGATCTAACAAGATCTTTTATGTCAGGTCAAGAATGTATGGAGGCAAACTGAACAAGCGCGTTCTAGCAACTACATAATATAGACACACCTAGATAAATTTAATACATGTATTAGTGTTTAAGAATCAAATGAAAAATTGCGCCGCCGAGTTTCTTGCCAGGTTCTTCTCGAGATGGCTGTAATTTCTCGAATCTGGCAGTAGAGTTATTAATTTTCATGAGTGCCTCTTTGGGGCCCATGTGAATAAACGATTTTGATTTTGCTGCAGAAAGCCTATCTGGGTTAGCGGCAACTCTCCTGTTGTGATTTACCACAACTCTTGTGTGCCTCATCATCAGGGAAGAAAATTGTCTTGGTAAAGTGCTAATTAGGTATGTAGACAGAGTGCTATATAGGAACTTTGATTTGCAGACAAAATAATTGACCGTGAGAAACGAGGTCTCTAATTTGACATGGGTGGTTCTGCATTTTGTCCGTTCATCTGTTTATTAGAGGCATTTAGCGTCTAAATAATACAAACCAATAACTTCCAATTCTCAGAGAATAAGCTAAAAGCTGGGGCCCAAAGGCAAAAATGGCAATTCAAATTATATAAATGAACCATAATTTGGACCATTTTATATAAATACACGTAATTGGAAAACAAAAAGATTTTTTTCTGCCCGTGTTACCTGATATATTTGAAAAAGAACTTTGCAAGAGTACTGAACCTTTATTCAAAAAAATCTATGTTGGAAAATTATAATTTGGTAGGGCACCGAAGTCACCGTTTTGCCTTTTTTTGATTTGGAGTCTATCTCGAGAATGGCTAAAGCTAAAAGTTACGTAAATTTTTGTTATATATCCTGTAGTTAGGCAACAAATGAAAAATAAAATATTAAAAAAAAAAGTTTACATACAATTACTATTAACCTCAAATTTTATTCTTTATTAGGCAAAATCAAACATTTATTTATCAGTTCGGGACGAATTACTATTGAGGCTTACGCAATCTGCTTTTTAGTAAACTTCGTCATTATTGGTGAGAAGTGCTTAGCTCAGAATCAACGTTATCTCCTAAAATTAGTCTTCACTATCACAAAAGTCAAATTCTTTGTTCCGGGTGCTCACGTTATAAAACGGGAATAGGATAAAACGAATCGGTTCCCGTCGAGGATTACCTACGTGATATTTCCAGTGCTTCGGAATAAAAAGTCATGCGTTGCACACTTGTTCTGCCAACTCTAAATCGATGGCTGTAATTTATGTGCACCTTTAAATTCAGTAGCGTATTTGATCGTTTGTAAATGTACAATGCCTTGTTTTTACATTAAAACGTATATTCTGTATAATAGTAGATCCTCCTCCTCATGTTTGTGTTATGGGTTTCTAATTCCTATGCAAATAATATATGACTAATTAAACATGGATATGCATATCTATATCAAAAGCCACGAAGTGATCTGATTTCCTTAATGGATGATGGTGCAAAGGTTTAATGGCAGACAGAGAAAGAAGTGTCGAGAGGACAAATTCTGCGTAGAGGGGAAATAATTCTCCTCCCGCGCCCCGCAAGGTCATCCTGTTTCTTTTTCCCTTTCTGTTGGAAGTGGTTTGAGCTTCGAGGTTAGCCAATTGCTCATGTAGTAGAATCTTGGAGCCTTGCCTCTCCGAGCGTTTGTCCCTACGTAGGCTACACTAAGGAAACTTCAAGTCTAGTGATTCTTTCCGGGTGGTCCCAGCGAGCCTTTTGGCAAACATTATCCACTTTTGGACAAAGGCCTCTTGTGCCATGCATCTCTGTCCTGAGCTAGGCGCGTCCACGTGACCCCGGCGGCCATTGTGATATCATCCGCCCAGCGGCGTAGCAGGCGCCCGGCGTGCGGCGCCCACCTCGCGGGTACCAGTGTAGCATCAGCTCCACCTTTCTTGCTTACTTCTCGCCGTCGTGTGTCCGGCCCCACGCAATTTCAGACGTTTTGCCATTTTTGTTCGCTCTACTATTCTTGTCTTATTGTGAATATAGGATATTATAGCACCCTAACTATCAGATTGTAGTCTGATGTATTGCAAAGCCACGCGGCACTTTGTAATTCGAAGTTACTTCAGTGTCGTGTTAATTACAACCAAGTGAAAGTCTACCTTGTCATGTATCTTACTAGCATATAAAACAATAGTGTAATTAATAATTCCAACTCCCAAGTCTTTATGTAGTTACCTAGAAAAATAATTAATACTTACTATGTCATCTCCCACAATCATAACGATATTTGGTCTTTCTATTTCATAACACGCTATATAAGCAGCATAAAACGATATAAGACTGAAACAAAAAAGAATCTGTTAAAATTTTGATCGTAATTGGTTTATTAACCTGGGTTCATTGCGTCCACAAAAGTAGACAACTGTACTGATAAAAATACACGGGTAAATAGGTATAATAAAGCTATTATATCCATCTGTCTCTGTACATTTTTGCACCAAGTGCGGCCGCGCATGCCGTTCCCGCGCTGGCCTTGCTTATCTCGTACCTAATCCAGACACTGATTAAACCGTCTCTAATAGACGTATAAGGCCTATGGTATGATATTGATATATACCTCACACAGTTAGACAAAAACTTTATCACAAAATTATCCTTTAATCAGCTTATTGATAAGTAGCGATCTCCTAGACAATTTTGTAAATGAATCTAACTAGATGCAATCTTACTTAAAATTTATCAAGGCGCCTGGTTGATTTGACCAACGTATTAGCATTGCGATTCAAATAGGCAATGCTGCCAGCATGATATATCGTAGTAGGCTTAAGCACTTGAGTTACCTATAAGCTATGACTTTTAGCGCTTCTAAGCTGAGGTCTTTTGCTGTATAGATGTGTAAATTTTAAATGGCTCGTAGAATCATATTATTATGTATAACTAAAATCTTACATAGATTTTAATAAAATCTGCTATACTTCTTAGAAAATCGAAATCCTTTAGTTTGCCATAAATAACGAGGTCTAACGATCACATACATAGTCCGGGTCACTCTTAATAGAATTTCTTGAACTTCAGTCCCGGAAATACGACGACCGTACTTCCAGAAACACTTAGATAGGGAGCAAACCTATAAGACGAGATAAGTATTACAAGATAGTATGCGTGAATTACACGTTTGCCTATTTTTATAAAGATAGATAGATAAACCCTTTATATAACACCTTAAATGTGACAAACCAGAACAAACATTATTGATTTACACAATAAGTGTAAGAATAGGCAGTCTTATCGCTAAAAGCGATCTCTTCCAGACAAACTCTGGATAGAGAAGAATTAAGCAATAAAGATGGACGTTGGTGTTTTTAAAAATAACATTTTGAAGAGTGCACGAGTCGAAAAAAATAAATAATAATACATTTTTGATAGAGCGAAGCGAGATCTCTAAGTCGACTTGGGTCGTTCAGCACTTTGTCCGTTTGTCCATCCGTCCGTCAACCATACCAGCAAATAACTTAAAATTCTCAAAGAATATATAAAGCTGTGGCCCAAAGCCAGAAATGACAATTAAAATGAGATTGAAATTTCAATGGTGCAACAATACACGTAAATAATATTAGATTTTTTATTTGCCTTTGTGGGGTATTGTTGAAAAGAGCTTGTCAAGTAGAGTACGAAACCGGTTTAAAAAAAAACATGTTGGAAAATAACGATATGGTAGGCCACCAAAATCACTGTTTTTAGACCTATTATCCCGAGAGATCACTTTTAGCGATAAGACCGCCTATTGGTACACTTATTTTGTATGTAATTATTTTCTATTATGCTTTGTCACAAATATGGTTTTTAATAAAGAGTTTATCTATCTATATATCTATCCCGGAGACTATCTCAAAAACGGCTTAACGTTTAAAGCTGAAACTTAAGTATACAATCCGTATTATATCCTGTACTTTAACAACAAATACAGAAATCAAACAATTATTTTAAAGATAAAAAGTCATAAGCAATTAACCTCAAACATTTTTCTCTAATAGGCAAAATGTAGGCGCGAGATCTCAGTTCGGCGCGAACGACTAGTAGTATATATATCAAAATCAAAATCAAAATCAAAATCGTTTATTCACATGGGCCCCAAAGAGGCACTCATGAAAGTTAATGAATCTATTGCCAGATTCGCAAAATTACAGCCATCTCGAGAAGAACCTGGCAAGAAACTCGGCGGCGCATATTTTTTTCAATCATTTTTTTTTTTTTTAAACATTCTTAATCTCTAATACATAAGTTTCTTAACCTAGGTGTTATTATGGTAGTCGCTAGAAAGAGCCTGTGCAGTTTGCCTCCATGCATCCTTGTCATTAATATAGTCTGTGGTTTTATAGTAGGCTTTCTTAATTAATGCCCGTTTTATTACAGATTTGAACTTTCCCAGTGGTAATTCAGTTACGATTTTAGGAATTCTATTGTAAAATCTAACACCATTTGCCATAAAAGATTTATTCGTTTTGCTTAATCTAAATGCGCGCACTGTAATTTTATGCTTATATCTAGTATTAAGATTATGTGCGTCGCTTCTTAATTTATATTTACTAATATTTTTGCGAACATGCATTATATTTTCAAAGATGTAAAGCGAAGGCATGGTAAGTATGCCTGTTTCTTTAAAGAATTCCCTGAGCGATTCGCGTGGACCCATATCATATATTGCACGAACTGCTCTCTTTTGGAGAATAAAAATAGTTTCAACATCGGCAGCAGATCCCCATAGCAAGATTCCGTAACTCATCAAACTATGAAAATATGCAAAGTAAACCAGCCTTGCCGTCGCTACATCAGTCAGCTGTCTAATTTTACGGACCGCAAAAGCAGCGGAACTCAAGCGACCTGCAAGCACAATATATAGTACAACGTAAAAGAATATCCTACTTTGTACTAATTATACAGGTACAGCTTTATAATGACTTCGCCTCTTCTGTAAATCGATAGGTTAATAAAATGTAAAAGTATTTAATTTCTAGGCTGAATGTACAAAAAGATGAAACCTTAAAATTAACAGGATAGAGTACGTTTTCCAGTAAGTATCGAGTTTGAAGCATAAGTTGTAAAAAAGGTACTTACAAAAATATTATTACTGCCATTTTAGCTATGTTGAGATTTTTTTAACACCGAACCACCTTCATGTTTGAACACTTCAAGACAATGTAAAAGTTTTAAGAATTATGGAGCTACCTATACCCCCTAAATTTGCATGACAATAAGTCTGTATATTTGATAATATTTATCAGGATATAGAATGCCATCTGCAGATACGTCAAGCTATAAGCGGAGCGGAAAATTATACGCACAAGATAGAGTAGTTCCTTCAAAAGTGAGCTGGCATAGCTTTATTTATTGCAGATAGTTCGTGGGATTTTATTTCCTACCATAAAGAAAGTGTTTTATTCAGAAACTATTGAAAAACTTGGTTTTCAGTTAGAATAGATTTTCAAATGATTTTCGTCGCAAAAAGAGTAGTGTAATATTATATAAATTGATATATGAAAAATATTTATTTATGTGTACCTATTATGCTATGTGTAATATCAGTACGTACCTACTTAACGTTAATCCGCTAATTTCATATCACTAAGATCGCGGTGTTAATTGAGCACCTGTTTAATCAATATTATCAAGATCAACAAAACTGCTAAATTAACAATGATGTATATCGATCCAAGAATATGACGTAAAATTTTTTGATAATTTTGGCATTGAAGCTTCTTAGTAACATGTTCTTTATACAGAATTTCGTCATGACAAATAAGATATATGTAGCTGTAACGTTTTTTAAATTCAAATTGTATTAAATCGTCACTTGTTACTCATGTGTGTAATATAATAAATGGAAAAAGCGAAAGAAACAGAATAAACAATAGCACTACGTCAAAACTTCATTCATATGGTTTAGATAACAATTTGCACGTTTTTAATCGACTTCAAAAAAGGAGGAGGTTCTCAATTCGAATGTTTTTTTTTATTTGTGTTACCTCAAAATGATTATGGTGATTCTTTTTTTATTTGAAAGCTTGTGCTTCCCATGTGGACCCATTTAAATTTTATCAAGATCTGACCAGTATTTTTTAGTAATATCCTTAACAATGCGTATTTAAATGATTTAATCTGATCAAGGTTTCCAATGATTTGCTAGCGTTTAAATTATTTACTACAATTTATTATTCCCGAATATTTACAGGTACTTTGCAAATATAATTCTACATATCGACTACCTATTTATTATACCTAGAGAACGTTAGAATACCTCTGTTGATTGAATAGCGAGGGAAGCCATTCAATCAGCGATGGCTGACATTTATTTCCCTTTTTATAATTGCCTGACGGCCAAGGAAGGGTTATGTTTTTCGTACGTGTCTTGTATGTAGGTATGTATGTTTATTAATAAATTTCTTTATTACCTCGTATCTTCCAAACGGCTGAATGGTTCTGCTGAATTTCTACGGTTATGGTATCGTTATGTTCGTCTTAAAAACGTATGTGCCCTAAGACAGGAGTTTGAAAAAAAATTTTTTTTTGCTTTTTTTTGGCGCGAAATAGTTATAGGTACGTCAGTAAAAAAATAACCAAACCCATCGTGTATCAAAATGAAGGAAATTAAAAGGCGATTATATAAAATTACATAATAACATAAAAAGCACAGAACTCATTTTTCTCAGTCGGGTACATCGACTTGTTTTTATTTTGAAATCGTTTTAGAATCAACCCATATGTTAACATGGATCAAATGAAAACTTTCTTGGATGTACAAAAACAAGATTGTTCCGAACTTTTTGCTATAAAACAACAATTTGCATGAAGAATGAGAACATCTGTTACAAAAACGGACTCGTGGTGTTCAGGAAACAAACCTTAATTAGTTACAAACTCATAAAATAAATACAAAGTTAGATATCAAACAGATTTAACGTAGATATACAACTGGAAACTTGTATTAGGTACATGATTTACAAAGCAAGACCCTACAAAGTTACGAATTACCTACTTTTCAGTCGCTTTGTTTCTATATACGTGTAAGTGATTATCGTAGGTACCCGTGTAAATATTTTTCTTTGTGTACCGAGTTTATTGACCGCATTGAGCACGCAGATGAAAAAATGGCGAAAGCGTTAGTTTGGAAAGCTAAGACGTGGCCACGGACGTAATGCCGCATCCATAACGGGTGAAGCACCCTAGATCCCACAAATTTGAATGACACAGATATACAAAAGGAGGGATACAATACACCTAGTAACTATTAGTTGTCTGTGGCAGTTTTTTTTATGTAATTGAGAGATGAGACAAGCAAGTCGCTCGCCTGATGTAAGCGTCACGCTTGCCCATTACAGTTAATTGCTACTCAAAGTTTTGAATTTAAGTATATAGTTTGAAGGGAGAAACACGCACACATGGGCATTTTAATGCTTCACCCAGGGCTGGATGAGGTTACGTCTGTATTTCTTTCAAGTCGGTGGACGCGGGTGAAATTCCTTACAGTACGATAATAATTACTGTTTCCCAGTTAAATGTACCTTCTGTACCTATTTTGCTATAACGGATAGAATATATAGCAAACTATATATTAACCTTTCGAAAGAAAAAAGTGCATACTTGTATCACCGAGAAAAATATAGGTACGAATTCAATTATAATGCTTTGGTCTGTCTCCTTATCATTATATCATCCTACTAATGTTATAAATCCGAAAGTTTTTGTGTAAGTATGTTTGTTCCCTCTTCACGCTTTAACGGCTGAACAGATTTGGATGAAATTTGGAATATACATAGATTATACTTAGGATTAACACATAGGCTACTTTTTAACTTGGTAATAGCGGGCGAAGCCGCGGGACACGGCTAGTTATAGCATAAAAATCTTACACATACATTACAAAATGTGTGTGTGCGAAATAATAAATGTTTAAAATTAATTTTCTCTGTAACGATTACATGGATGTGTATGAAATATCGTACGTATTTATATAATACTTAGTGTAATACTAGGCGATCTTGTTACTAATTATTATTGCAATATATACGTTTATGATGCAAAAATATGGTTCACTGGACTATTTAATTAGTTTTAACCCTCTAACTGATGGTCTTCCTTAAAAATAAACAAACAAATATGGAAAAATCTAGTTGCATTAAAAGCTGTACACTGGTGCAAATATTTAAAACAACCAAGTACTCAGTTAAAAACATATAGGTACCCTAATAGGTACGTCCTACGAACAACAAATAAGTTCAAGTGAACACGAGCGTTTATCGAGAAAATAAACAGTTATTTTATGCACTGAAATAGAAGGAAAAAATATTCCGCGACTGAAATTGCTGCTTTAGAGATTTATGACCATAATATACAGGACGAGAGTGATAATGTCCTTGGGAGGCTGGCAAATAGTATTTTTATACGGGAGATAGAAGCGCGGTTAGTTTTGTTCTCTTTGCTACTTTTATTTCCCACGTATTGTAAGAGATTTCTGATTCGATGAATTGTGGTTGTGCTAAATTGGGTTGTAAGTAGCATATACGTTATATAATATATATCTTACCTATACCTTATGCGGTTTAGCTGTGACATGATGAAAACACACAAACGGACAGAGTTACATTCGTATTTATAACATTTTAGAAGAAATAAATTTAAGTGGGACAAAGTAGGGAAAAGTAAGGATGGACCCTTATTTATAACCGCCGATACCGGGAATAAATGGTCTCTTGCCAGGTTTTTCTCGAGATGGCTGTAATGTTGCAATTCTGGCAGTGGAGTCATTACCTCGGATGAGTGCCTCTTTGGGCTCATGAATTTTAACGATTTTAAATTTGTGCATTGAAATGAATTAGAATTTAGAACAGTGTTTATACTTGACCATCGTACTACCAAAATAATTTTATCTGGGAGTCTTCACGGCAAGAGTTATGCCTATTGCTTACCTAGAAGATAGATATCTTCTAGGTAAGCATGCCACATCTTCGACCGCATCGTCACTTTCCATCAGGTGAGATAGTGGTCAAATGCTTGCCTATCTGCCTATACTCTCGTTATTTACTTTTGTAACCAAATTCTAGCTAAATTCAACAAGCTGTTGTATAGGCATATATATACCTGTATAATATGTTCAAATTCACAGTTTTACATCTACAAATTTAAATTCCACATACGCGATGTGCAACAGCTGTCGACGGAACCTATTTTCCAAAAAATCCGCAATTTTCCTGCATTTTTCAGAACTCATTTCCTGTATTCACTTACCTACCCTGTTCACATATGGATTTATCCAATTTTGTATTCAATTTGAGGCGAAAATCTAGCTGCTGCTGATTTTCGCTGTTGCCACAAAGCTTTCATGCGAGATTTTTTCATTTCGAGTATCTATTTCTGAAAACGGCAATATTCGACCAACCTTAGAGAGCTTGCGGTCTCTGTTTCTAAATGTTATTGGATAAAATAGCTATTTGACTTTAGGTGACATATATGAAAATATAAATCTATCTATTTTATGTTTTGTTTTGTTCGTAGTCCCAATTAAACATATTTCGTTGACTAATTTTTGGCCTGACAGCGTGGGGCAAAAGAGTATGTATGTTTGTTCCTTTGTACCTTTCTAGAGACCAAACGCGTGGGCCAATTTTGTTGATTAATATGTCAATCGATTTGTCTTCATTTCATGAGTATCGCTAAAGACATAACTAAATAAAATTCAATATGGCGACGACTTTACGCTATATATAGATACATTAAGATCATTAACGGTTTAAATTTCATTAGCAACCATTGTCACTTTTATTTTAATTAATTTCAATAAAGCTGTGATAAAGTTCTTATATAATCGCATAAAAGGTCTTATTATCGAAAAAGTTTAAATTATAAACGGTAAGTTCAAGATAATTAATCAAATATATTTCGTTTTATTTATCTTCTCGGTTAAGTCTAAGGTGTCAGTTGTTGTTCTTCTCTGTAGGTCGCATTTCTTATTCTATTGAGCAGGTTCGAAAATTAGGTATATTATTGTATCGATTCAGTATTCGGAAATTTTTCAAAATGGCGGTGATATGGGGGTAAAAAATAATAAAATATTAAAAACGTAAAATAAAGATATTTCAGCCATTTCGAACAATACGCGAGTTCTTTAGCTGATATATCCACTTTACTTATTTCACTCTTTACGAATAGGTACGTTAGTATTTGTGCTTTGTCCTCGATGTGTATTTTATCAAGTTTGTGAGCAGACAACAAGGTGCCTTGCGCTTGAAGTTTGA
Source organism: Lomographa bimaculata (assembly GCA_948107665.1). Classification (NCBI taxonomy): domain Eukaryota; kingdom Metazoa; phylum Arthropoda; class Insecta; order Lepidoptera; family Geometridae; genus Lomographa; species Lomographa bimaculata. Next base: position 9,915,437 of record OX403592.1, read on the forward strand.
ATTACGTGCTTGACTTTCAAGAGCTGAAATTACATTACGGGCTACACGAGAACCTGCATACTTGAGTGCCTATGTCTACCATGGAACACTTCATACTGGCAAAACGATCAATACTACGGGGAATAATCTGAAATAAAATCACTGACTTTGAAATGTTGTTATACCTTTTATTTTAGTTGCTACTAATCTTGAGATTAAATGGAAATAACAGTTATGATCGGTAAATGTGAAAATCTGATACTATGATCGGTTGGGAAGTACCCTACTTGACTATGACGCCATGCTGTGATATAACAGTGACTATGTTTAGTTGGTACTACAATCCCCAAGTTTCCACGTTACATAGATAAATTATTTTTAATCAAAAGATAATTTTCTAATAATCCTTAGCTGAGAACTTCAGCATAACTCTTAAAGTCTATAGTGAATAGGTATTTTCTAGGCAAGCTGCTTGCCTAGAACAATTTGAAGAAATATAGCATGCTGGTTTATTCATGTTACATCATTGGCCGCATCGTTACTACTGGATCTCAATTTCCATCGGTTGAGATAGTGGTTAAATATTTGCCTATCTAGTATACAAAGAACTCTTTTCTAAGTATCTTATCTTTTTCTATAATAATAGTTTAAAATCTTGACTGTTATAAATACATTTTATAGTTAAAAAAGTCAATGAAATTAATTCACACCCACAGTCCCACGCTAAGATCTAAGACTTGGGCGCTGGGGAAATTCACATCACACACACAGATCGCTCCCAGAACCCAGAAATTGAACTTTGAGAGAAACTTGTGCTTCCACCGAGAATCAAACTCGATACCCGCTGTTTCAAAATCAAATGCACAACTAACTACGCTTACGGAAAGCATCTATGTCCTGTGAACAACCTCTTTATTTTCTGATAGTTCAATCAGCAGCAAACTTAAAAAATGTTTGCGGCTGCCTCAGCATTTTAGTATTTGAACGTTGTACCTATGGGACTATGAGTGTGAAAGCAATTTATAAAACGACTGGACGCGTCGATTTATTGATCAGAAACTATAGTCCTCAAGCTAGACACAAAATTCCGATTATTGTGTAATAAAAAAACTTAACCAGGAAGTCCTCCAACCTAATTATCGAACAAAACGCCACTGATCGCAGAAGAACAAACATCCGATACTGTACCCGGTAGGAAGCTTTAGGCTTTCCTCACACAAGGCAACATATTTACTCAAAACTTGTATCTCTGTATCATATATACATAATCCATGAACGTTTAAACTAACATCTCTACCCATAAGGTGCCAATACAAACTATAAACTTGTAAAAGTAATATAGTAAAACGAAATATTAGTCTACAGTACCGGCGACTAGCGCCGATAATTTATTATAACGCTTTCAATGAAACATATAAGCATTTTAAAACTTAATTAAGCATATTTATATACCATTATATTTCAAAGTAACATCCCATAAATGGATTTAGGTAGGTACACTAATAATTAGGGGCCGTCCTAGGTCATACTTGTGTTACAGCCATAAGACAAGTATCCGTAATCCGTAGTACTCATCGCTCGATACTTGCAAACGAGTCTTTATATCGATGACCTTAATTTATACTTATGCTGCTTGAGCACAGCGTATTTCATACGCAGTATCCCTATTTAGTATAAAGCGTAGTTTAACCTCCCCAACTATGTTGTAAGCTAAGCGTTCTCTAACCTCACGATCGTCTCGATTATCAACCAAAACTTAACACTTTATTAATAAAATAAACAAATAATAAACTATTTATCGACGACTGCTGCACTTATAGCCTTGGCAAAACCTTAAACTTTTAATTTAAGGTACCAAATCGCAGTGAGACAATCGCGATTGAGAACGCTTCTTCGGCATCTCGGCTAGAGGAGGGCTGCCCCTTGGAAGGTACTCGATTCGTCATGTGTCGTTGCTTCGTGTGATAGGAGCCTAAGAACAAACAGCCGGTACGGTCCTGGCAGGAAACCTTAAATGCTCCTTGCCGAGTTGTGGAACTAATTAAAAGTTTAACACTTGTACCCGCACCCTGATCGCGTGTTCGTTCCACTAGCTGCTAAATTGGTTCACTGACTATTGGTGTTTGATTTGCTTATTGTTTGCGTTCGTGTTAACGAAGCAACCTTTTGATATTGAGATGAGATGAAACATATTTTGGGACAGTGTATCTTTTAGATAATAGGTGAAATGTATAATTGTAAAACTTAAACATTTATTTCGTAAATCTGGGCTGTTAAGCTTTTGGTCCAATAAAATATTTTTTATTATTTATTTTTATTAACGTCTTCGGCCGCATCATCACTTTCCATCAAGTGAGGTGAAAAGCCAGCCTATCGAACATAAAATATTCTAATATTTTTTAAAAACTACTTTTTTTATAAATATTTCCAAAATATTATAGCATTCTATAAATATAATGTTTTAGAATTCTTCTTTAAATATAAAACGCATTCAAACGCATTCACACTCACAGCCCCACACTAAGTTCAAAGACTTGTATCGTGGGTGCCGGAAACATTCACATCACACACACATTACACCCAGAACCAGAAGCACAAATTTCCCTTGGGAAGGAATTAGTTAATTATAATGTTTAACTTTTTTTACATAATGCGTTTATAACGCAGCCAGAAATAAAATCACCTTGTTAGCTTATGATATACCTATTATTTGCGATTTACTCGTATTTATGATTATACCTCTGAGCTTGCTTCGAATTTGTGTATAGAGAACCTTCCAGCAATACATGTATAAGTAATAGAACTGAGACTACATGTATGCAAATAACAATTTATCACTTTAACTACAGTACCTGCACCACCGTTAAAGTAGTTATAAAGTCACAGCTAGAAGTCGAAACTTTCCGACACAGGAATCCAATTTGTGAAAGCGGATCCGGCAGCCGCGTCAATCGTATTTTGCTTTAGAAGAGCAACTAGTCATACAGATTTTACTAGCAAATACCCGCGGCTTCGCTCGCGTTTATAAAATTTAAAAGTAGCCTATGTGTTAATCCTAGCCGTAAGCTATGTACATGTCAAATCCATTTAGCCGTTACAGCGTGAAGATAATACGAATATACTGACACACTTACTCATTTACACATATACATACACACAAACTTTCGGATTTATAATATTAGTGTGATAATAATAGTCGCATACGTATATAATAACTTTTTTTTTATTCAAACCTTAAGTCATCATATTTTATAGGAAATGAAATTTACTAGAAATTAACTTAGGGTAGTATAGTGGCTCAGTGTTTCTAGCTTATGTTTTCTTTACTTAAAAAAAACGCATTCAGTCTCACAGCCTCACATCTAAGCTCAAAGACTTGAATCGTGAGTGCCGGCACAATTTACATTAAACACATAATAACACCCAGCACCAGAAACACAAATGTAACCTTGAGAAGGAAAATTATGCTCCTGCAAGGAATCGAGCCCAAGACTGAGGGCAGAGACCTGCCCACTGCACTATTGGTTTGTCGTAGTATTCGATTAATTGCTCTTTATATTTAATGTATTACCTAAATTAATTATTAAAAGTTTAGGAACAGCACGGGCGTTAGGACTATTGTTATTAAATTTAAATAAAAATACTTATCTATAAATATTTGGGTCCAGCCGAATAAAATAAGGGGTAGGTATAGGTTTTTTTCAATGATTGATCATTATCCTCCTTTATCCTTAAATTGCATTAGGCCAATGACTTCGCAAATTTTTTATCCTAATGTAAACTGGCACTCAATCACGTATTAAATATGACGATAATACGTAGAAATTGCTCGTTCTTTTTTTAGTGTTACCACGGATCTTTGCCCTTCTGAAATATACCCAATGATCAGTCAGTTGACCGTCAATAGGATGCTTTGAGATACAACGTTCAAGTGAGCGTGTCTACAAATTTTGAGATGGTTTGTGATGAAAAATGGCACAGAAATTGATTCAATATTATTATGAATTTATGAAACACAATACGTGCCTCTATATTGCATTTATCTTATATTGTCTAACATAATTCACACCTTTCTAAAGAAACCTTATCTCAAACACTGCTCGCTACATAACCATCGGTCAAAGTCACGACTTCAGGTGTCCGTTCGCAGATGTCGGGGCTTCAGATAGAACTTTTGAAACGAACACTTTTCCCGAGAGTCTTTACACGGATTTTCTTTGAGGATTTAACTTGCATTCTGTTTGGGCTCCCATTGCGACTTTTTAAATTCCACAGGGGAAGTAGTTGTTCTTGAAAACGGAACACAACGCTTGGTAGGTCTCGGCTCTCTCTCTCTTTTTTATTAAAATAATATAAGCCAGTACATTTATTCCACTGCGCTCCACGACAAAATTATTAAGTACAGACAAGTAAATTTAACTGCGTATATGAAATAAATGCGTCTTCAGAAATACAAATGTTTTGTATGACTTAATTTCATGGATAATTTATTTTATTTGTAATTCTGAAACAAAGCGAATATTGCATACATTGATCAACTGAAATAGTTTGTTTTTATAGACAAAACAAATACTAATCGAATCATTTCACTTGTAACCGACTTCAAAAAAAGGTGGAGGTTCTCAATTCGATTGTATATATTTTTTTTTATGTTTGTTACCTCATATCTTCTGTCGTTGTGAGCCGATTTTGATCAAAATCTGATTACTAGTTTTTGATAGTTTAATACATTAAATCAAGGTTCCGAAGATAAAGCGGTGAAGTCGGTTTTTTAAAGCTTTGCTTGCGTTTAACTATTTTTATATTTTTATGATTTGACTTAGTTTTATTTTATTGTAATGTATGTAAAGGTAAATGAATACGAGTATTTTTTATGACAAGTCTAGGTAAATGTCGTACATACATGTAATATATGTACGACAAGATAATGTATGTGTAAGTCTAGAGTGAATAGGTATCTTCTAGATAAGCATGCTTTATCTTCGGCCGCATCGTCACTATCCATCAGGTGAGATGGCGGCCAAGAGCTTACCTATCTGTCATAAAAAATGTCGAGCGTAGCGAGGATGGGTGTTAGGGTACTTGTGATCAAAAAGCGTAACAGCGAAACGCCAGGAAAAGGCATTCTAAAAATACGATCAGTACATAAATTATATGCATATATCAGTGTACTTATGTGTACTTAGAATTTTTTAAACTTTCGCGAACTTCAATCATGTTTATGTGAGAAAACCGGGTCTTTTCGCGCTTTTATTTTAGTTATGTGTACTTGTCTAGTAAATTGTATCTCTTATTACTTTTTTACCACATGACTTTTGTATCAAGTTAATGGTAATTATGATAAATCATCAATTTATCAATGTATTTATGCAAAATGTCATAGTATTTCTTTTCATCCAATAGAGGTAGATAAAATAAAAAGAAACAAATATAATTAACTAGCGATATTATTATCTTTTATTGCTAACAAACTATCAAAGAAATTCCTGTACCTATTCGTATTACATAACATTATCAAACGTACACAAATTAGTTCATCCCAGTTGCATATAACGAGCTCACCTTGTGAAACTCCCGCATGTGGCAGACAGCGTGTCACTTCATACCGCGGGGCGCGTGACGTGCCAGCGACGATAATTAACGCCGCACAATGAAGCGCTGCCGATTGACGAATCAACCATCCACCCATCCACTGGAGAGCCTCTTTAACATGTAGATTAAATACGTCATAACGAGCACAGCTAGTAAAAAAACCTTTGGTACAGCATGACGTAATCGTGATGCGCGACGTGTCAGTAAATAATATGGTTTTTAAACAATTCGTACGAAGCGTTTCGCTTCCACTTTCATTATAAGAACTGCAAAAGAATGGAACATTTACCGTCCGCTGTGTTTCCCGAAAAGTATAATATGGGGTAATTCAAGAAGAGAGTGAAAAGGTATTAACTGAGCAAGCGTGCTCCATCTTCGGCCGAATCATCGCTTTCTATTGGGTGAGATAGTGGTCAAATTCTTGCCAATATTGAACATAAAAAAGTCGGGAAAAAAAAGTTTTAACTCTAATGTGAAAAATTATGGTCGTTGTCGATTTTGTATTATTTGCTAAATCTTTCATATATGTATCAACCACCTTTTAATTTGTATCAATCAAATGGTGCCCCATTTGACTTTTTGAAACACCCATTTGTTATATTTCTCAAGCAATTTTATTGCTTTCTTTATTATATATTGCTTAAAAAGGAGTGTATCGTAATGACACACGATAAAAGGGAAACTTTTGTTAAACTGAAATGCCACCGCTGTTCGTTAAACAAAAAAATTGCGGATCAGAATTTAAAATCCCTTCCATAAAAATCAATCAAAACATTTATTGACAAACATAAATTTAGAGGATACAATATAGATTATGTTGCCTCTGGTTCAAAATGTGAATAACACTGTTTAATAAGTTTCACATCAATAAGAAAATAATGCTAGAGTTGTATTCTATAGCTATAAAGAAAAAAGAACTATGTTCAAATCTCGTACATAATACCTACTAGCCGTACCGCGGCTTAGCCAAAATCAAGTTAAAAGGTAGACTATGTGTTAATCCTAGGTATAATCTATGTAGGTACATTCCGGCAAATTCTTTCAGCCATTAAAGCGTGAAAAAGCAACGGACACACTTACACACAAACTTTCGGATGTATAACATAAGTAGGATTGTATTTTTCGTGAGCATTTTAGACCACTAGATATGATCAAATTTGCCTGGCCGCGTGACACTACTCACTCTATCATCTGCGTCATATCGATTTACGGCACACAAAGAGGCACTGCCAGGTGCGAAATACTCTGCCTAAGCATATTGTTTACGTTTCCAAGATAGTATTGAACGTAATTGTCTCAAGAGAACTTAAGAAGCATTGTTATTTGGTAGAGGTCGGCTGTTCTAAAACTGAAAGTCACGCCACTAAGTGAATTCATGATCGAGAGTCAAATACAAATATTATGTTAATTAGTAACCGAACTGACACCTTGCGCTTAGAAAAAAAAAAACTTTTGAGGTTATTTGCTTATAACTTTTATTCTTAATAATAAATTGTTTGATTATTAATTTATGATTGGTTCAAGTAAACCCTTGACTAGTAAAGTACTTGAATTACGGATAGTACTTATACACGAGTTTCAGATTTAAGTGTGTATAACTGTTTTTGAGATAGATACGGCAAAATTTATTTATAGCCGTTTGGTGTTGAGGCACTGGGTCAATGGGGACCGGGAGCTCATTCTATTTTCAAAAATTTGTAACAGCGCCTGGTACATATTTGGCTTAACGTATTAGCATTGTAATTAAGAGAGGCAATGCCGCCAGCGTGATGAGAACGCTACCTACTGGTACTTGGCTTGAGCACTTGAGTTACCTATAAGCTCGATGCCTTGTAGGAAACTTAGGTTTTTGTATTATATTATAGTTTCAGTTTAGTTTTAAGAAATATATTTGGCCTGTAGATAAAAAAGTTTCATCGAAAAAATTTATATACTTACTAACAACAACAGTAGGTACATACGTATAGGTATACTACTTCCGTGGGAGTGAAATTTCAAATAACATATCGAAATAAGCAATTACCTCGTTTCAAATAATTAAGTAAATTTTATTATTATGCGCATTTACATATCTTTATGGATATCATTCTTATGTACGTATATAGGTATGTGACTGAACTCCTCCTAAACGTCCTCGTTTAGTCCTCCTAATCGTCCTTCTAGAACGATTTTTTTTTATGTGTGTTAGGCTGGATTCAAGAATTATTTAGATTTTCAATTTGATTCGAAAATTAATGTTTATTTTATTTACGCGGCAAAGCAACGGGGAACAACTACTATAATATAATATACAAACTAAACACTAAAAACTTAATATGATTTGACGTACAGTTTGGGTTTGGAGGATCTCTACTACAAATAAAACGAAAGCATTCGTATGATCCATCAAAATATTAAAAACTAGCCGTGCCCCGCGGCTTCGCCCGCTATTATCGAGTTAAAAAGTAGCTTATGTGTTAATCCTAGGTATAAGCTATGTACATTCCAAATATCATTCAAATCCGTTCAGCCGTTAAAGCGTGATGAGGGAACAAACATACTTACACACTTACACACAAACTTTTGGATTTAATATTAGTAGGATTGACCTGATGACGTCGAGCTATTATGATTTTCGGAGCATCCTACTTATGTGCACAAGTGCTGACGCCAGCACAAGACATACAATTCCTCTTAAATGTATAGTGGCTACGTAATAATATTTATCATAGTACTTTTCTGCAATTACGCAGAAAAATACTTAAAATTTTGACAAATAAAGTCGTCATTCTTGTGCAAACATAATAAGTGTTCAGTTTGAAGTAGGCATTGTGATTAAAGTTACGCTCTACATTATAATATTTGCGTTACGCTGTCGAAGGCCTTGGAAAATGTTCGAAGCGTAAACCAAAATGTTGATTAGCTTGCACAGATGGATAGAAATCTGAGAATGTTCTGTTGATTTCCGGTTTAATAAGTTGTTAATCTTAATTAATTTAAATACGAATAATATTACAAACGTTGTAAATGTTTTCTAGAAAAAGTTTGCACTTTTATAGAAAACCTTAAACTTTTCAATACGACAGTACTATATACTTATATCGAACTGCCAACTGGCTTAGTTGGGTGCGCGTTCGCTTTCTAAACAGCCAGTATCCGGTCGATTCCCGGTGGAAACACAAGTTTTCTCTCCAAGGGAAATTTGTGTTTCTATTTCTTGGTGTTATTGTGTGTGTGTGATGTAAATATTTCCGACACAAAAAAATGTATACCCAGCTTATGTATAGGTATTCTACCCTCTGCGCCGTGGTTTCTGGGTTCGATACCGTACAGGAGTACAATTTTCCATCCCAAGGGATATTTGTGCTTCTGGTTCTGGGTATGATTATTTGTGTGTGATGTAAATGTTTTCTGAACCCACAATACAAGTCTTTGAACTTAGTTTTTGCATTTATTTTTTGTTTATATAACGCTATATCTTTTGGCAGGATTGATTAGTTACGGACCTTATTATATTTATACCTAGCTATAGCTATGAGTCTGCGTGTTAAATTGTCGAATCCAATAATCTATGTAGACCGATATTCTACCATCTGTTAGTGTGAACCTGATTCGCGGATAATCTTAGAATTCAATTTGCCAGTGCTCAGCACAGCTGCGCGATCTTCATCAATTTGAGCACTGAGTGGAGGCTGTTTTGATTAATTACTCTGCGGTTAGGCGCTAACTATGCACTGCCAGACGCATTCAGAGTAGCTACTGATGCGTTTTACTCTTAGCTGCAGAATTACTAACTTTCTAAGAAAATTAATACGCTTATTACCCGCCTACGGGACGCAAAGTAAAGTTAAAAAGTATGTTTTTCAGTAAAAACAATTTTGGTACATTTTGGGAATTAAAATGTTTTATCTGTCCCCCTAATGCCGACAGATAAAACATTGAGGAGGTGAATAAAGTTCGAACTGTCCCCTTATCGCTAACAGGGGGACAGATCAAACTTTTTTGTTCGTTCTGTCACCCCATGTGGACAGAGCTGGGGGACAGATCGGAATATTCCATTGATTTGAGGTACTTCACAAAAAAGGAGGATGTACTCAAGTCTGTATACTGTATTTTTTTATGTCTGTTACCTCATAACTTCTTTCCACGTGAACCGATTATGAAATTTATGTTTGAAAGATGTTGCTTTCCATGTCCCATTTAAATTTCATCAAAATCTGATCAGTAGTTCATGAAAAATCTTCAATAATGCGTGTTTAGTACATCTAATCTGATCAAAGTTCCGAAGATAAAGTGGTGAAGTCGATTTTTTGAAGCTTTGCTTGCGTTTATTTATTTTATGCTAGTTAGGCAAGCTTTTGACTTCTATCTCACCTGAGGGAAAGTGAAGATGTAACATGCCTGCCTAGAAGATACCTACCTATTCACTCTAGGCTTGAAGACACCCAGATTGTACCGTTTGTGATATATTATGTGTGTTACAACATGTACCTTACTTACAAATGTATCTTAAGTACTGCTAATTAACTAATTAATCAGAATTTGTTCATTACGTTGAATGAGCGTTGATAGAAATGATATTTTGACTTATCACAAAATCCGTTAAGATTAATAATTAGATACGTTTAAAAATTTAATGATGTACTGAATGTTATTGCAGCTGACTGTACATCTTCAATATCATCGCTTATCATAAAGTAGGATATCTGCCAAATGCTTACGTATTATTCGTAAGAAAATCATTTCATTGATATAGACAAATGCTGCAAAGTACTTTTTTTATGCATTTTGGGCAAGATTTTTGACCACGATCTCATCTGAAGGAAAGTGACGAAGCGGCTGAAGATGTAACATGCTTGCCTAGAAGATATAAATTCACTCTAGACTTGAAGACTCCCAGATTATACCGTTCGGGCAATGCGTTCCACTCCTTCGCTGTACGAATGATGAACGTAGAAGCCGCTTCGAGCAAACTGAAGGTATGTCGACCATAAATGGATAACGCTTGATAATTTGTCTTTCTGCTAGATGGTAAATAGGTCACGGCGGAATTAACTCATGTAATTCCTGTGCACACTTTTCAAAAGTAAGTGATAGAATACCGATAAACTTTAATAAATTATTATGCATATTAAATAAATAGGTATCTAATAATATTATATTACATACTCATAAGTACTCAGGTAGCAAAACTTGTGCCTCAAGTGGGTATCATAATTAATCATCAATTAATTTGCCATCAGGGAATCCATCAAAGATTGATTAGTTAAGATACTTCAAAGGCAGTTTGGAAGTTTAAATTTCCCATAACTCTAGGGACGCAAATACTTTGGAATCTTGCGATGCCCAAATAAAATTAATTGTTAAAGTTGAAGTCTTGAAACGCCAATAAGTGATGTTTCTAATCAATTATTATGCGATACCAGTACCAGTAGTACCTGGCAAACATAAACGTAAAAGAAGTTAAATGCTTTTTTCTCTACGTGGCATTACAACGCATGCTAGGTATTTCCAGAAATACCTAGCATGCGTTGTAATGCCACGTAGAGAAAAAAGCATTTAACTTCTTTTACGTTTATGTTTGCCTATAGTACCTACTTTACCAATCCGAGTGACGTATGAATTCAAGTCCATGAGAAAATATATTTTTTATATCGATTCACTTTTTATTCAATTTTTTTTTATTAAAAATCATTTGAAATAATATAGTAATTTTAAACAAGGACTTCTTTTTTTCTTATAATTCTGGGTCCGCAATCTTGTGCATTTAGCCAGTGTTAAGTAATACAATTAAGTAAATTTCATAATATAAGTTCTAGTTACAAGTCCCTGTCAGTAAGTCAAGTAAAAGAGTCAAGGTTCAGTCCATGACCAGTCATAGTCAAGTCATGCCCTAATAAAGTGGTAGAAACTTTACTAAAACTGACATTGGAGTTTAGCGAACGTGAAAATAGCGTTTTTAAACTTTGTATGATTTGCTTACACTCATGCACGTTCACAAAGTATAAACGGTTAATCCACCATTATTACACATGAACATTCGAAGAATCACTAATTTTGGAAAATAATCCAAAATCAACAACGCTATTTTTACTTTCGCGGCAAAAATCCTATGAGTACTTCTATAGCTATAAGGATTTAAAAAAGAATACTTAACCGACCTATATTTAAATCTCATGCATATGCCCTGTTCAACAGTTAACCTCATTTTGAAAAATGTATGCAAATGTTAGTGGTCGTTAGTGGTGACGTCACCACGTGAAACAATCGCGCTACGTGTACACGTAAAGCCTCCTGATGACGCGCATGTAATTATAATTAGCATCCGCATCCGGCCGACATCTTTACATCCTCTCCGGCCGGGATTTCCGTGTGGATTATGTTCTTTACACACGACGCGTAGCTAATACGAGCACGCGGTATGTCGTATACAGCAATTAAGTATATACGACAGCTAGGCTTTTCGTTTATACATACTTTTTTATTCGACTTACGTATGAAAGTTAGACATTTTTATCGGGCGATGTAGTCGCTCAGAGACAATGCCTTTAAAAATATAATAATAATAATTAAACGCAAGCAAAGCTTAAAAAAACCGACTTCACCGCTTTATCTTCGGAACTTTGATCAGAATAGATGAACTAAACACGCATTATTGAAGATATTTCAAGAACTACTGTAGGTCTATTCCGGTCGTCAAAATACGATTGTTCGAATTTATGCGACGTCGATACGACAGTCGATTGGTTGAAATTTCAGTTGATTCGACGTTCATAACAAAAAAAATCGTTATTATTCGACGTTGATGTCTATGCCTGGAATAGTAATAGACCCTCTGATTAGATATTGATCAAATGGAAAGCAACATCTTTCCAAACAAAAAAAAATCAAAATCGGTTCACGTGGAAAAAAATTATGAGGTAACACACATAAAAAAAATACTTGAGTACCTCCTCCTTTTTTTGTGAAGTCGGTAGAAAAAAAAACTACTATCACACTAATATTATAAAGGCGAAAGTTTGTAGTGTGTTTGTTACTTCTTCACGCTCAAACGGCTGGACCAATTATGAAGAATTTGGTATGGACGTAGCTGGATTTACACATAGGCGCAGTTAGTTAATTATGTATTACTAGCTACGCCTCGAAGTTTTACTAAGGTAGGCTCATTTGAGCGCTGTTAAGTGGTGATGCGGTCGACCATGGAGCACGTTTGCCTATAAGATGCCTATTAACTTACGACTTGAAGACTCCCAGACTGGGTCTATAAATAGTGCATTTCCCCCTGGCGCGATGGCGGCTCTACCTTAGTCATCCCAGCTCCTTTATGCATCGGAGAATAGCAACATGTAACACTTATTATATGTTATGTTTTATAAACTTATGTTTTAAAATGTAATAATTGCATAATTTTTATGCGCGAAACGGACTGTTAAAGTTTTTTTAAATTTATATTTTAAATCTGGACACTGTACAAAACATTTTGATTATATTCTGACAAATAATAAGCATTGAAATATTCTGATTCTGTTTACTAGTAAAATATTTATATCAGAAAACGGGCTAAAAGTTTTTACTTAGTCGTATGCCTCTACCACCACATCCTCTAGTTCCGATCAAGACAAGGAGTAGCGGCGCTTCCAGTTTGAGATGGGTCTGAATTCCGTGCACGGAATTTAGAACAACATATAATTTATACAAAAGTATTCGAATATTTGAATACAATGTCTCCTAATACTAGTCATAATCGTAGTCGCTGCTACTCCGTGTATCACGGCCATAATGCAGAGTCCTGGCTCGTTAGATTTTATATTACTTTTAGTAACATTTCCCGCGGGTCAAATGAAGCTGGATAATGGGATATTGCAAGGTCAAGTCGTAAAATAAGTATAATCACACCTTGTTCAGCTGGCGGTAGGGGCTTTGTTTGTTGATTTTGTTTTGCTCTAGTTCCCTTTGGTAAGTACCTAGGTTGAACAAGCAAGGCTTTCGCGTAATGGTATCTACTAAATCTCTAGTAATTTGCATGGATTTGGAAAAATCACACTGCGCTCCTTTATGGCTCTGATAGGCTAGCGTTTGTCCATTATTTTATCTGTTGGTGAGTGTTGATGTTGTCGATGGTGGTTAACACGATAGAGCTAGAATTAAACTGGCTCTCAAGGATAGTTAAGCTGCTGAAACACTATATTAAAATTCAGACTCCATTATTAGTTAAATTAATCCCTACACGTTCACATATCATAACATAAATAACATACTTGTAGGTAAACGATTTTACAGCCTCACACTAAGTTTGATGCCTTGTGTCGTAGGTGCCGGAACCATTCACATCAGACACACAATCACAACCACAACCTAAAACACCAATTTTCCTTGATGATAAAACTTGTGTTCCAGCCGGGAATCGAACCATTATTGACCTCTGCTTAGAAGGCGAACGCGTTCGCATATCATAGATTTTTGACGACGCATCATCTTTAATCAGAAACGAGAGCCTGCGTATTCCAGGTCTAGTGTGTTTACCAGCTTCGATCACATCGTCACTTACCATCAGGTGAGATAGTGGTCAAACACTAGCCTGTCACAAATAAAATAAAAAAAACTGGACTAGCCAATGATAATGATTGTTGATCAATTGATTTTATCAGATCCGATTAGTTATGAAACGTTTCCTCACTACTTGTTATTTACTTCCCTAACTAATTTAACTTAAGAAATATCCCACCAAAGTTTTCTAACTAGTTAATCGAAAACAACAACAAACCGGTCGATTCATGCCATTCATTGTTGTTTCGTCAGACGTCAGAGGATGGGTGCAAAAACCCATTTCCCGTTTGTTTTACCTCCGTTGTGGTTTTTTCTTCATCTCGTTGGTTCAATTAGTTCAGACGTCCACACTGCCCACATGAGCACAGGTATCCGGGAATATGAGAGAGGTCTTCGACACCGTTTTGAAAATTGGATGTTTTTTAATCAGTTATAATGTTATGTGTACAATTTGTAAGCTAAACTCATTCTTAAAATAGAGCGTGGAATTTATTTTTCCGATTCAGAATTTTTGTTCAATTTGGGAGTGATAAGACCTGAATGGACGCGGATGTCACGCTATATATATATTTTGCATTTTCACCTGCGAGGACCAGGAGAAATGTGAGTCTCTGGATGGAAAATTGCCAACCGTTGGCACTAGCCGCCCTTTGTACAAAAAACGTAAGGTGTATCCGGTAAGTGAAAGTAGAAAGTATCATTTGCTTGTTCTTTATAACAACAAAAAAAACCTATTTTAAATATTACCAATTACTAGCTAAGTATGTTTTCAAGAAAATGTGAGACGATACTATCAAGTCGCTCGCCCGATGGTAAGCGTCAAGCTTTCCTATTACAGTTGAGTGCCACCCAGAGTTTAAAATTAATAATTTTAATGTATAAAAATATTATACATATCAATATCAAGTTATCAATTAGATCTAACCAACAAACACAATAACACTATTACGTACTTGAATTAACACGAAGTTGGATAAGTGCTGCTTCCTCTACAGTTCACACAGTAAGTTCTGCTGAACTTGCAAATGCAATCAAAGTTTGTATGAAACTATCAAATGCACCAAATGAGCGGTAACCCAATGTTAGAGTGATTTAATAACCTACCTTTTATATATTTGTAAAAAATGTTTTCATTCAACGGAATAAGTTCTGTTTACAGGCTTTTTGAAAAGGTATACGAGCAAAGTGTACGCCAAGCAAAATCCTACCAAATTATTTATAAGTTTTATACCTTCGGGTAGAAAGCAACTTATAAATTGACCAGGGGACCATGAACATGAAGAAATGCTATATTTTGGCGAGGATTCCCGTTTTTGTTTTCATCCATTATAATACAGAAAGGAGAACTCGTTGCCTGCCTTTTTGATCCCTGAACATTATAATCTGGGAATCTTCAAGTCTGGATGGAGCAGGTATCTGCCAGGCCAGGATGCTATATCTTCGGCTTTCATAATACTCTTTACCAGCGGGAAAAGAGGGCGAGGTAAAGGTTTGTGATTGGCCGATGTGTGTTTGTAATTCGCCGTTTTGTCATAGGTAGCAGCGATAGGACGAAACAATGTGGGGTCGAATAAGCCCAAACAGAGAAAATTGGGGATAACTAACCAGAAAGTTTTTTAAGACATGAAAACAAAGTAATACAAGTAATTTCGACTAGAAACTTAAGTCGAAATTACTTTTATTATTATTTTTAGTTACTACAAAATAACAAGACTGTTCTTATGAATAACAATAGGTTTAATTACAATTTCACAGAGTATGTCGATCTGTCACGATAATAACAATTTATAGTCGATATACTTTAAAGTTTGTAACCATTAGTAGGTATTCCAGTTTTATAAGGCTACCAGAACTAGGAATAGCTGGAAAAATCTGGTAGTACGTTCATATTTTTCTAATTGGATTTACACCCTCTTTATAATAAGCACCACTTTAATTTGGAATGCTATTAAATTATTAGCTGTCACAAATAACACAAGAATTTTAGCAACAGCAACGAGATATTATTCTCAGTAGAGAATGAAAATATCGAATATGCGAGGTGGCGATACTAGAATTTCATCTAAAAACGTGTTTTTGTAACCGTTTTACTCGACATTCATATAAAAAAAAATGTCGTAATCTGTGTGATAAATGATGCCTTCTTCTTATAACATTCATAAATCTCATGCAAATAACATCTATAAGTATATTTGTAACCATTGCGTTCCGTCATTTTATATCAAAACACTGTTAAAGTTATTTCATATACGAATATTTACTAGACGAATTATGTCTTTAGCTTATTTTTTTTGAGTCACTTTTTAACTAAATTTGAATAAAACCATAAAAAATCAAATATTGCCATGCGTGACTTTGCGTAACCACCACGATGTAATTCACGCAATATACGCCTTTTTGTACAAAAGTGTAAGGGGGATAATTGGCTGTGGTTAAAAAAGGTGCTCGCATTGACGTATACCTGCCCCTTAAGTTTGGTTAAGGTCGGCGCAAACCTGGGATCGATATGCCACGTGCGGATCGTAAATGTCAGCTCGATGCGACCTTATAATGATGTTAAATGTTATTCGACATATATTATAAAGAGGTTGAGGTAGGAAACTAGATGAGCAGTCATTTCCCCACGGTATTGCTTAAACTTTGCTAAGAATGCAAATGGACTCAAAGAACAATAGGTATCTAAAAATAATGCCGAATTCGCTCCTTAATTGTCTGTTCGTTAGAAGAAAATTTGTAGTTGTTTATTTTTTTATTCACTAACAGCTCTATTTAGCGAAAAATTTATTTTTTCTTTTATTAGCTCATGCCGATACACATATTTTCTTCCAAAGGGACATTCGTACTTCTGGTTCTGGGTGTGATTGTGTCTGTGATCATAGATGCCGGAAACATATCTATACTTTCGGCAACCCATAATACAAGTCTTTAAACTGTGTAGGGCTGTGAATAAATAAATAATAATAAATGCTTTCACACTCACAGCCCCACACTAAGTTTGATGACTTGTGTCGTGGGTGCCGGAAACATTCACATCATACACACAATCACAACCAGAACCAGAAAGACAAATTCCTTGGGGAGAAAACTTGTGTTCCCGCCGCGAATCGAACCCGATACCCCCTGCTTAGAAGGCGAAAGCCACCCGACTAAGCTAACAAGCAGTTCAGTGAATGTGCATGTGTTAGGAAAAAAACAATATATTACATATTTGGTGCGCGTCCGCCCTCTAAACAGCGGGTATCGGGTTCGATTCCCGGTAGAAACACAAGTTTTCTCCCCAAGGGAGTTTTGTTTCTGGTTTTGGGTGTGATTGTTTGTGTGATGTGGATGTTTTCGGTACCCACTACACAAGTTTTAGAGAACTTAGAGTGGGGGCTGTGAATGGGAAAGCGTTTAAGAAACATATAAATGAAACAGAATAACCTTCTTGAATCCGACCACAATCTGCTGGTACTCTAAGCGCATCTAAGGCAAGCTCTTTGGCTGCAATTTCAATTCCTGGCGTAATAAAAAAGTTTTCTTCATGAAAAAAACATTTACCTGATTCTAATAACTTTTTTACAATTCCTCTTAAAACATGTTTGTAGTGTGGGACTGGAAGACTATATAAGAGAACGATAACGTTTTCTAAAATCGATATTAGCAGCTTGGTGCCAATTCTCAGATACTTTTCGGAGCTTTTTACCTATATAACATAAATATACTATAAACAATGCATAAACCAAAGATAAGCATAAACCCATTTCCGCTTCCTCAATGCTGTGGTCGTGACCTTACAGTAATAGATCAAAGGAATGCTAATACCCGCCCGATGAGTCAGCGTAGACTGCAAAGCTGTATCTACAATGTCCTACGTCCATGGGATATCACATCGCTGATCATAAACTATGGCAATATTAGGTATATAATATATATTTTATGCTAACCAATACTTCGCTAACAAGTGATAGAATAAACCGCTGAATATTTTTTGTTCAGTACTCTTTAATAAATACCATGCACGGAGATGAATTTCTCAACGTTTGAACACTATCTCTCCAGATAGACGATGAGGTTGATCATGGACGTTTGTCTAGAAGATGCCTATTCACTGCCGACTTAAAGACTCCCTTGAGAGAAGAATATTGTATTTAAATAAATAAATAAACGCTTACACACTCACAGCCCCACACTAAGTTCGAAGACTTGTGTCGAGGGTGCCGGAAACATTCACATCACACACACAATCACAACCAGAACCTGAAACACAATTTATTAGGAAACACAGACTCGGGTAAGGAGTTCTCTTGCGATTTGCATTATGAATGTGGAAACAAAACGTTTCGTTCGCATGTCTTTAGGTATATAAGCTTTCGCGAATCACAAATAGTATTTCCCTCAAAACCAGTGTACAACTAACATTTTCCGAACAACTCAATCATTGAGGGTGCGACCTAGAAACCTTTCGTTTTCGGAACAGAAGACGCGAACTAATCCGAAATAGTGAAGACTGGACCGCGCGCCCTTCGCAAGACAGACAATCCATCAAGCTGTCCATTTGATGCGATGCCGGTTGGGCTCGGCACTTCCAACCCCGACCACGGAGAATAAATTCCCAGCAAAAACTTTCTAGGAATTAAAATTCTCAAATTCCCATCCAGAAGTTGTTTAACTCTGTTTACGTTTCTACACGAAGTATTCGCTACAATATTTAGCGAAAGGGGTTGTTTAATGAATGAACCGAATGAATAATTTATGTGGCGAAAGCTTATCTTTCTTTAGGAGATGATTATGAATAATAATTCTATGTGATTCGATGTTAATTATCTGCTGTTCGGTGGATGGTTAGCGTTGGTTTATTCCCGGTCGTCTCCACACGGTCGTCAGATGTTTAATTGCCATCTGTCTGTGGAACATAGATCAACATTAATATCGTGATTAGAATAACACGGCAGGTACATTGTCATGCAACACGTTATAATGCCAATCTACATGAATTTGGGTATTAGTGAAATGCTCAGTGTATAATTAATTTCTGCATACACATTAGTGGTAAAAATTAACATTCTGTTACGGGTACTTATAAGTGTTATAGCATAACGCCAACATAACATATACCATTTCTCTTATAATAATAAGATGTAATATTTTTTTCATAACTGTAGTAAACATTATAATTCTGTGTATAAACACATTTTAATGTTTTATTAGATAATAATTATTCCAAGTTTAAATAAATAAAAAAACGAAATTAATACAAAATTTTAGATGTGTCCACAGCACCAACGGGGTCGTCATTTATACAATACTAGCTGCGCCCCGCGGTTTCACCCGCGTAATTTTCGGACTCGCGGGAATTCTGGGATAAAATTTTGAATCTTAAAAAAAAAAAGAATTAGCGAAATTGTCCCATCCGTTCACGCGAAATACGGTGATCAAGGGAAATAGAGATATTTTTTTATATATATATAGATAGATAGATAATAATACGTCTAATCTATTGGCATTTTACGAACTTAGCATAATATAAAAAATTAACTCAATAAATTCCTCCGTCAATCTAAAAGTACATTGACTTTTATCCTGTTTAAGATGGAAATTTAGTGAGAATAATGTTAAAATTAAACCACTCACAGACTCGTTAATTCGAATATCTTAATTTCAATACTCATATTCTGTTATCTCCGTGCCAACAATGAACGTATTTAACATCACACCCACAGTATTATTACGAGGCGTGAGCGAGCAATAAAAACTTCGTGAAAGCTGAAACATCATGTGAATGTGAGCAAACATTTTTCCCAACTTTGCTCGAAACGCTCTAAAGGCATTAACAGTTATGCAAATGTTGAATACGCTTTGCAAAATTTGGGCTAATCGCTTCTACATTAACCGCATACAGTAATACCGACAGTATTGTGTATATTGCTTACATCTTGCTTATGAAATGTGTAATTGATAGAGGCTCTGCAGTTAATATAAATTACTAGCTGTACCTACGTAGCTATATAGCTACCTCTGTTGCAGTGCTATATAAAAGTGTTTAACCTCTTTCGCGTTTATGATTGCCTAGTACTTACTATAACCAAACCATATATCTCTAATATAGGGCGGCTCAGCTAACAAAATCGTGGCTTTAGGTACAGTGTAATTATGTTATGGCACTTTTGCGTTAAGAAATCAAATATCGACAAGAATCGGAAACACTTCCGGAAATGTCTCCCTACTCGCGGAAGCAGAGATCACGTTTCAAGGATTCATCCCTAACGTAACAATCCCTTGATGTATTTTGTACTGGTGTTAGAGTGTGGACCTGGAAACGCCGTCCAAATAAGATATTCAACACACAACGGTTCTTCCGGCCGCATCCGGCATACAGATGAACAGAATGTACGCGGTATCCCGAGATTGTCCTAAATGGACACGGAAATGATGTCACAATTTTCTCTCCTCTGAATATTTACAAGAATGGCAGCCACTGAAGCCCGTTTCGTGATGATCGCTTATGCTGTCAACATACAAACAACAAATATTTACGCTATTTTTATATTCATATTGTGACAAACTTAACTCACAAACAACAATATCTGAATTAAATACTTATTATTATTTATTGTAGCATTAAGTTACCGAAAAGGAAAGTTGACCAATCATTGACATCAAAAATTTGTGATTTGACGTCACGAATCAGTCAGCCCATAGCGTGCGTTTTGCTGTTTTGAATTTCCCATGCATTATTATTAGTACCTATATTCAAATGTAATATTATTTTTACTAAAGTTAATTATTTATTAATAATTCCAATTACAACGGAGAAATAATGTAATAGGTGCAGTTCTTAAGCTATAAAGACTGAAAAAGGAATACTTGAGCTATATTTAAATCACTTACATGTTTAAATAAAATCAATTCTTCGTTAGGTATAGAAGTCTTCTTATTACGTGATGCACAATGCTTAAATTCATTTCAAAGTCACAAAATTACATGTATGTACTTATATATATTTAATACTATAGCTGACCCGATAAAGAGGCCAGACTTCTCTTACGACTATTATTATTTCGAACTGAAAACTAACTTATATCAGAATTAAATTTAATATGGCTATATTTCTAAGTGTATAAATATATTTTACACTTAGAAATATAGCCTATTAGTATAAGAATTTTCAGAATCGAATCAGTAGTGTTACAGAGATTACCTTTTACAAACAAACAAACTTTACCTCTTTATAATATAATTAGTATAGACATATTTTATTATTGTTACTATCGTTCTCGCTGCAAGGAAGGAGAACTTCCATACACATTTCACACCCCCATTTCATCCCCTTAATGGCTTATTTTTCAAAAACGGTGAAACACGTGTTAATTATTTCTTTTGTTATTTAATAGATTACCAAAATTTCATAGCTTTTAAAACTACAGAAATGTAGCACTAAGAAAAAAAATCTCTTCACATAAACTACAACAGCCCTTATCACCCCTCTTCAAGGGGTAAAATTTGAGATAAAATGTATCCTACGTCCTGATCCGTAATATAATCACAACACCAAGTTTCATCAAAATCGGTTCAGTAATTTTAATTTATTTTAATATAGCGTGATGTGGTAACAAAAAATACTGATTTGGCATCTTCATCGGTAGTACAATTCCCTACTATCAACACTTAAAAAAAATATTTTATGTACAGATTTAGCTTGTCTACGGTTTTATGATATGTATAGATACGTACCAATAATTAAATCTTCGTATTCATTAGGATTCCGAACAAACAGAATAGGTAATATTTATGTAAGTTCTATCTACGAGTCAATTGCCTGTATTTCCTAAAACTAAACCAAAACTATATAAATCTATATAAACTATAGCAAAGACAAGTGGTCTTCGCTGTGTCCTACAAGGCACCGAACTTTTTAGTAACCATCTAGATAGATAGATAGATAACTCTTTATTGTACACCAGAAATAGAGGAAAATACATTAAAGACATTAAAACGAACAAACTTTATAATAATGGATTAAGATACTTAACAAAATAATTACCATTCATATATTAAAATAAATAAGTACAAACATAAGATATCATATACATTCTATACATATTATAAAACAAAAGAATAAATACATAAACAAAAATATACATACAATACATATAATATACATACATACATACAATACATAATTATAAACTTGCTTAATGAGCTGATATTTATATTTGAATACCGCTTTGAGCTAAGTAATGTTTCTTGACTCTCTCTTTGAAAACACATAGTGATGGCGAGTGCCGGATACTGACTGGTAAACTGTTCCAAAGGCGAACAGCCTGCACCGTGAACGATTCATCGTAAAAAGAAGTAGTGTGAGAAGGCATTTTTAACTGCAAAGTATCAGTGGATCTCAATGAAAGAGAATTTTGTGTAGAAAGAAAAATAAAGCGTTCTTTAAGATAGAACGGAAATGAAGGATTAAAAAGTGTACCGTATAGCATGGAAAGAATAGCTACAAGACAAACTGGAAAACGTCATCCATATATGGTTTACATACCTCCAGTTCGCTGCTTCAACGTTTGTCATCCGTACTGCGAAGGAGTGAAGCATTGCCCGCGTCTTTGTTCCCCGAATGGTAAGTATGCTACATGTTCGGCCGCTTCATCGCTTTCCATCAGGTGAGATAGTGGTCAGATGCTTGCCTATCGAGCAAAAAAAGAAAAGAAGTAGCTCGAGTGCTCAAGAGCTTTGTATTTGGTTGACATTTGAAGATATAATTAAGTGTGTTTGATCCCCATTTTATCCCGTGTACCTAATAAGAAAGATACTTAAAAATTTGCAGGGTAGTCTTTTCATCTGCATTCAGCGAAACAGAATACATTATTAACTCGCCCCCGATTGAATTAATAATTGAAAATGGGCGAGTACCTTTTTTAATCCACTGCACTGAAGATTGAAAGGGGTCACTTCACAGAAGAATACGTAACGAAGGCCGATGTTGTCCAAAGAGAATGAATTGTTGGACTAAAAGCAATGCCTCTCTTTTTCGGGAAAATTGATGTGAGCTAGACCCTTTGTGATGCATATGCAAAGAATCCATTAAATACAACAAACATCGAGTTCTAAACAGAAAGTACTTTTAACAACGCTGTTGAAGTTTTCCATTCATTAACAGTATATAAGAGAATCCTTAATAAAGCTAGTTTCCCTAAAAAAAAAAAAACAAATTTTTGGGTTTATTATGAATTTTATAGCCTAAATAAACAATATCCGGATGACCTTTGCTCAGTTTTTTGTTTTTGGTAGAATGTGTTTGAATTTGTAGCCTCAGAAAGCTCCATCTAGTGTCGAGTAGAAACAGTTTTTTACATCGGTCATGGCGTAATAGATGGCGCTGATAGTTTCTTAAACCCGGTTTTTCAAATGCAGTTTGGGAACCGAGCATTTCTCGGACCTGGAACGTTGATAAATCGATTCCTTGGGCCGAAAAACACCTAATATGTAACTTTCATGAAAATCTTTGGAGCCGTTTCCGAGATCCTGGTCACACATTTATATATATACTAGCTGTCCCGGCGACCTTCGTTCCGCCTAACAGTCAATGAATGTGCATGTTTAGGAAGCCATACCCGGCATACAATGCCACGTGACTATATTATTACCTCCTTCATTGTTATGTTTGCCTAGTACTTTACCAAATCTGAGTGACGTATGAGAGAATGATTTTTATACACCTATTTAATAAAAAAAATAAAAAAACATGTGGCGTTCCTAAAAAGTATCCTATGTCCTTCTCCTGGCTCTAAACTACCTCCCTGCCAATTTTCAGCTAAATCGGTTCAGCCGTTCTTGAGTTATAAGTGGAGTAACTAACACGACTTTCTTTTATATATATAGATATAAATGTACAAGAATATTAGATTAACAAAAATAAAGCCAAAGACTTGCATAGTGGATGCCTAAAACATTTACATATCACACACACAATCAATCAATTCAGAAACAAAAGCACAAATGACTCTAAGGATGGGACAACGTGCTGCTGCCAGGATTCGAACCTAGGTCCCAACTGGCCCATACGATAGATCCTGTGGCTAGACGATATAATGGTAAAAGGCGTAAATTTAGCTAAATATTTGCTGCTCTGAGACATAAATTACAACCAGAATTATATTATAAAGGGGCGAAAAGCCCCGATCCAAAATTAAGAGCAAAAAACGATATCTAGCTATTACAAAAATTCTACTCAGCGAGTTCAGCTTTAAATTGTTAATATAAAAAGTGTAGTTTCATATAATCTTATGTAGTCATTGGTTTCTATGGCTTTTCTGTCAGTGTCTTTTTTTTTTTTAGTTTAAAAACTATAATCAATTTATTAAGATATTTATTATCGTACAGTATCCGAACTAATTTCAATCAATTTTCCAACTATACCTTGAAATCAATCAAATTATCACAATTGTTGCCTTTCACGGGTAATTTGTGACGATTGAACTAGTTACTGTCATGACTGAGTTGTAGTTTGACAATAAAATGAGGAGCTATGCGGTCATACTGTCTTGTAGTCTATGGTTCCGCCTGATTGATGACGTGCTTTTATTCAATTGACCAGTTAATGTTCTCACAATAAAATTATGCTTTCAAATCTAAAAAATTGTTCTGTTTTTCTGCAATTGTAAGTCTTAAATATATATAACTCAAAGGTGACTGACTGACTGACTGACATAGTGATCTATCAACGCACAGCCCAAACCACTGGACGGATCTGACTGAAATTTGGCATGCAGGTAGATGTTATGACGTAGGCATCCGCTAAGAAAGAATTTTGATTAATTCTACCCCCAAGGGGAAAAAATAGGGGATGAAAGTTTGTATGAAACTTTGTCAAATTTAAAATAATACTGCTTAACGCGAGCGAAGCCGCGAGCAAAAGCTAGTCGAACATATTTTGCAAATTTGAAATCTTGTGATTCTGATTCTAAGTGAAAAGAAACGAAACTAATGATGGTGTGTATATAGTTTAGGGTCTAGAATATCTACATACAACAATATCGCAACTGCATGCTCTTATATGTGACTATAAATGTATTCACTTAGTTATTTGTATATTAATTTATTTTTATTTCTATAGTTTTTAACTCAAGTGAGCACACGGGACACAACAGTGTTTTTAACAAGCTTATTTCAAACTCTAGGTACCACTTACGAAGACATCATAATAAGTTATTATAGCGGTAATTCTAGAACTGAAAATATTTTCTTGTCAAATGCATTCACTTATTCTCAAGAGAGTGCTTGTTAAGTAATTTAATGCGATGCATGCACGTTAGACATTTTTGAACGTATCTAAGTCCAAACATCCCAAGTTGTATTAACGTCCGTCCTGAGACAGTCACTACATACTCAAAAATGCCTGATAAAAATTTATCGAATTGGTCGTTTGAAAGTGAAATAAAAATATCCGCAAAATCGATGTATATAGTTGGAACGCATCCTTACATTACTCGAGATACATTTAGGCGTTTGCAATTATTTTTTTTATCCATTGGGAACGGAGTGTGCCTCGGTTTACTCATCAACTCTATTTTCCTCCATGATCTTAAAAATGGAAGCTATGCAGACGCCAGCAAAAACGTTTCTATGCTCATCATTTGTTTAAATTCCAACATAAAATACTATACAATGCTTTACTGTCGAGATTCGTTAATCAGTCTCTTTCAAAGTATCAACCGGGATTATGAAGCTGCCAAGGAATTTGACGAAGACGAAAAGAATGTTACACTAGAATGTTCTCGAAAAGCAAATAAGATTTGCAAGGCTTTGATCGTTGTTCCTGTAGTTACTTGTGCCATATTTCCTGCAAAAGCCTTTATTCTAATGGCGTATTACTATTTTAAGGGAGAGACGCAGCTTGTTCCCATGTTTGATTTTACATTACCATACATAATAGAGAGATACAAAGATGAAACTTGGGCTTTCTGTGGCATATTTATGTTATGTTTTGGTTTTGATTGCTATGCTTTATTGGTCTACGTAGGCTTTGAGCCTTTGATTCCGATACTCACTTTGCACATCTGTGGTCAATTGAAATTACTTAGTTTGAAAATAAGCAAAGTGATATCAGAATCTACCAGTGAGCGGGAAATGGAACAAAAGCTTAAAGATATAAACGTGAAACTGCAACAAATGCATGAGTAAGTACATTTTGCAATGTGTGACAATAAGACATATTTCGTTTTAAATTAGGTATACGCCTTATAATTTAATGTAAATTAAATTGTTATAACGATGATGATCATGTTATGTCATGCATGTAAATTTATTTTATAGTTTCATGGATCACGTTCAAAACAATTTTATGATACTAATGGAGTTCAATATGAAAACAACAGCATTTGTGATGCCATGCATTGCATTTCAAATAGTGGAGGTAAGTAAGAACTAGACGAGTAATTAGATACTAATATACATATCAACATGTAACTTAAAGTCCTAACTACATAAATATATGGAACGGGATTCTGGCCCCCAAATATTTGTATTTTGAACTCAAATAACTGATTAACTCCAATAGACTATCGCCTTCTACTTTCGACTATCTTTTAGCTCGTCGCTTACCCCGAATAAAATTAAATGTGTTTTTTTTAACAGGACTATCGCAGAGATGGTGTAATGAACATTGAGTTCGTTATTCTTCTTATAGCTTCCTTCATACACTTCTTGACCCCTTGTTACTTTGGCGACATGCTTATGGAAGAGGTAAATTAACTAATAACTGAATTCGCTTATATCCGTAAAAAAATATCATTGTGTGTTGGAATTAAGAATTAATGCGATTCTTTAGCCTAGTGAGTGAGAAGAAATGGCAGTTTATAATAGTTCACAATATTTATCAAAGTCAGATATAGTTTAGAAGAAAAAGATGCACTCTTTTGTCAGTAACCGTTACGCGATACGATTTGAATAAACTCCTCCTCCTTGAGAGTCGTGATCAAATCGTGGTAACACTCTTTCTTTGATGATTTTCATTCAACTGTTCCAACTTTAATAAATTTCAGACTATAATCTTGATGGGTCACTAGGTACCAAATCCATGTATACTAACACCAACCAGGTCTACTTAAAATCTAGAATCGGTGCTTCTCGCACTCAAAATTACTTCTCATCAATCACGTTGACTCGTTAAAACAAACCAAATTTCAACTGATAAATCAGTATTTACATGAATTACCGTTAAAGAATTTCGTTATCTTCTACCTCCTGGATCCATCATCAGATCATCTCGATGGGAACAAATTTTTGTATTCTCAGTCGAATTAATGACTACAAAAGGTCTAGGAGAAATACATTTGCATAGTTTGAAATCGTTACGACGTTAATATTAGCAGAAGAAGTACAAAATTGAATGCTGAGATTTAAAACATAAACATAAACGCTTTTGCACTCACAGTGCCACACTAAGTTCAAAGACTTGTGTCGTGGGTGCCGGAAACATTGATATCTAAACAACCAGAAACTAAAATTTGCCTCGAAGAGGCACTGCTTAAAATTCAAATGATTTGTTCACATTTTTATACTTTGTCTTCATTATTTAGTTTGTTAGTTACATCCAATTCAATGTTTGTAAAAATAACTGATTACCCAATTATAAATATATTTTGCAAAAGGGATGGATAGTTATATTATATTATACAGTAAGTTGATAGTTGTAAATCGCTGTGACTTTCATTCATGGATAGAAATATATAGTTCGAAATGTTCAATCTGTTCGAACCTTCTTTAATTATATTTTCTTTGCTGTTATTTACATTTTCAAAAAAAGAACCATTGCCTTTTCATATGCTACTACTGATCGCTGATAATGAAAACATCGAACATTATCATGTTTAAATCTTAGATTATCGTAGCGAGCACATTCAGTCCTTTATAAACGCTTTCACACTCACTCGCAGCCCCACACTAAGTTCGATGACTTGTGTCGTACAGATAACATTCACATCACACACAATCACAACCAGAACCAGAAACACATTTTCCTTGGGGAGAAAACTTGTGTTCTCGCCGGGAATCGACACCGATACCCCTGCTTAGAAGGCGAACACGCAAAGCACTAAGCCAACGAGCAGTATACAAAGCACTCTTATGTGTATAGAGCGAGAACTTCCGTGACGCTATTTATTCATGCGGTTGGGAGAACTGCCGCCACCGCAGCGTCCGGAAAACTGTGCTGCTGATGATAACGAGGACCTCGAAACCCTTCAATATGAGCACAATCTTTTACTTCATTAGCTTGGACACGTTCGCAAATGTGAGTATGTTTATTATTGATAATAATTTTGGCGTCCACCATCTTAGTTTGGAATATTATATTGCAAGTACCTGGATGACACTTACTTTGCTCGGTTTTATTTTTTTGTTGAAAAAATTATAATATATAAAGTAATTTAATAAATTAATCATCTGGACTCGAAACGGGGTCTTCTGGTTTCGGGATCGCCGATTTGACATTTTTATTGTCTGAAAGCACGGATAAAACGACGTTTTCTAAAAATGAGACCTAGCTAGATCGATTTATCGCCCCCGAAACCGCCTGCATACAAAATGTAAAACAAAAGAAAATCGTTGGAGCCTTTTCCGAGATTCAGATTATATATAAAAATACAATAATTGCTCGTTTAAAGGTATTAGATAGATAGATATACTTATGATATTTTGTAATTGGATCATAGTTTACTATAATGTTCATTGAGCCTTTTGAGGTATTTTTTACAAGATAGGAATCTTAACATCGATTTCTTTAGGTGAGTAATCTTCGTGTTATTAACACAAATAGACTTAAAAAAATATTAGCCTAAAAGGCACAACATTGGTTCCCAAGGTTACAGTTGCTTTAAAAGTCCAAATAAATAACACGGCTGTACATGTAAACAAAGTATAAGTTCTTATATTTTTCTTTCAACTCTTACACTAGATGGTCCATATGGAGATAGTCATTGCTTACTGTTTAGTGCATTAAACATTAAAATACATTTTTTTATATAAAATGTACATTAACTATAGTTTTCCGATGCTAATATGTCACATCTCGCCCAACAGTTCAAAATCAAAATTTTAAGTGATTATGCAACAATCGAAACCGTAGAAAAAAGCATAATAAAACTCGTAAAAATTTAAACCTTTGTCTATTTTCCAGATGTGCCGCCAATCTTATGCCATATTCAACCTAATGACAGCAGCATGGTCATAAGCAAGTCGTCGCAATAACAACAAAAATATACCTAATTATAATCCTTCACTACTAGCACCAACCATATTTTGTAAAACTAGGAACAAGACTTTTCTTAGTGAGGTACCCAAAAAAAAACAAAACCTTATCGCCTTGCTAAGTGCTAATATTTTGATGTACTCAATACGAATACCACATTCTAATATCAATTGTATTTCTTTTTAAAAAAATATTTTGTATTCCAAATAGCTACCACATTTCTAAACGAATACCAAAACATGACTTATGGTACAGTCAAGATGAAACAACTTTTTATTCAAATATATTATAATTGAATCATATTTTTGTTGTTACGCCTTATATCAAACTAATACCGAAGACTAGACGATTTCAAAAAGAGGACAAAGATCCACTATTTTCAACCGACTTCAAAAAAGGAGGTTCTCAATTCGGCTGTATGTTTTTTTTTGTATATTACACGATATGTCCGGTAATTATGAATCGATTTTGATGTTTCTTTTTTGTTTGGTAGAGTATACTTCAGAGGTATTCCCATATAAATGTTATCGAAATCGATCAAGCCAAAACTGAAATACAACCGATGAAGTCGGTTTTTTAAGCCTTGCTTGCGTTTCATTAATATAGATAGCTAGAATAATAGACAAAATCAGAAAGGGGGCAGAGAACAGACCGTTGCGACGCGTCTTGTGTTCGTAGAGTTGCACTTTTTCCGTATCCGTTCACCAATTCAAAAAGTAGGTACCTACCCCCACGCTGAGGCGAAGCCGTTTGGAGGTTCGGTTATAGCGTTCAGTTCGAGCGAATTGAACGGTAGAGCGTTTAATGCCTCGGTTAGTCACAACCAAACAACCACCTCGAGATATGGTTATAAAACGTTCTGACATCTATTTTATGTTTATAGGATAATTCCCAATGAGAATATTATTTCACTTTAAAGTTAAGAAGCTTAGTCGGATGCTTTAGGGCAGCTTAAAAATCCTGACTCAAGGACTGCCTACTAGTTAAAACGACTAGCTTCTAGCAAGCAAGCAAAGAAAACATAAAAAAACTGCTGAGTGTTGATAAAAAACAATTAAACAACGGAAGTTATCGATTATGTGATTATGTGTAAGCGAAATTCCGTTTCGATACTATACATCTTAGAAAGTCTAGGCTCGCGCTGTCATCAGCATTTGATAAAAATGTTAGTTTAGTTATCTAATTTTATTAGTAATATAACGGATCTTTAAAAATAGATCTATGAAAGCGTTAGCCATGAAATGCCTCGAAAATACATGACGCGTTGAAATTATACTTTTAATTTTAAGTTACTTTATTTTAAGTTTTAGTTATTTAAATTTTAATTTGTAGTTTTCCTTGTCTTGTGGACCTTAGTTGTCTCTAATAAATACATTTTGTATTTTTTAATTTTGTTACCTAATTATTGTAACTAGACCTAGGACTGAGTTGCAGTATTTTCTTGCTTGCTCTTTGTCATAGAGTTAGTATTTTCATTTCAATAACAACATCAATTTAGAACCGTCAACACAGTCACTGAGCACAATTCAATTTCGATTATGCGACACTCGACAATGAGATAATTGTTATAGCACTCTATAGACAGGTATTCAATAGTATTCATTACCACTATCCTGATTCGGGGTTGGTGTACTACGCCCTAATTACCTACGCATCACAAACAATAGGTTGATGGGGAGCTTCTTGTGCTATTAACTGATTACATGATTATAGGCACGAAGCAAGGCCAAGTTAGTATGTCTACACTACTTTAGTATCTTCTATGTGTTTGTTTGTGTTTAAATAAAATGTGTATTTCCTAGCCCGAATATTATTTTCTTCCTACATTGTTAAATCTGTTTTATTATGTCCTTTAATAGTGTCTTGACAGTTTTCTTTGAGAATCGTATTCTAGGCCAGCGTGTTAACCACCCTCGATCTCATTACATACCAACAAGTGAGATACCTACTGTTCAAAATCGAACAAATTTTTAATTAGTTTGAACTGAACTGTCCGTTGGCTAAGTTGCGCGAGCGCTTGCCTTCTAATGAGGGGGTTTGGATTTGATTCCCGGCGAAAACAAGTTTTCTCCCCAAGGAAAATTTGTGTTTCTGGTTCCGGTTGTGATTGTGAATATTTCCGGCACCCACGACACAAATCATCGAACTTCGTGTGGGGCTGTGAGCGTTTATTTATTATTATTTACCGTGTATTATAAACAAACTGCGTTGACTAGCGGCATCATCAATTTATTATAAAATGAGTGTATAAAAATACAGTTTAATTGAGAACCTATTCCTTTGTTTTGAAGTCGGTAAAAAATGGTTTTGTGCAACTTATATGGAAAACGGCTGCACCAATTTTCACCAAACAAAGGTTAGATCCCGATTTAGTTACTTTGTAAGGAAAATAAATATCAAACTCTTTTCAGCCGTTTGACAAACACAGACAGACGCACGGTATATTCTGTTTACGTCGAGGATTAAAAAAAACACGGGTGGTATAATAAAAACAAAAAGTTTGTTATTATAAATGCATTGAGTCTCCGAACTCCATTGGTCTTTGTAAGTTGCAACGTCAGCTCTTAACAAGATGCGATGGGACATATTTATCAGGTCTTTTATGTTCGGTTTAAACGGATCTTTATCACACCACACCCACGTCCAGTGATACATGCCATATTGTATTTGACGGAAGAGACATTATGGAACATCAAGGTATTTAATTAATTACATTGGTGTCGTATGGGATAATATAGGCAGGCCTTAACGTGCCTTCTGAACCACTGTAACACTTAATTGAATATCTTTCTTAAGTCACCAAGTAAAGGATCATCTATGCGATGCAATCATGAAGAAAGAACTTCACTTGCTTCTACTGAACCGTTACGTCGACCGTAAGGAAAAAGTGAAACACAGAACATAGTTTAATTACCTATACATAGCTTTAATAAAAATGTTAAGTATCGTCTTGTAAAATCTTTGGTTTAGATCAAGGTAGGTCAAAGAAAGGCAAATCCTCCACTTTGGTGATCAGATCCGTGATATCCTGGTCCCTTATTACCTCCTCTTTTGCGAACGCTTTCAATTGGAAAACGACAAAAATGCTAAGAAATAAGATTTATTATTGCCTAATTCAAATAGAAAATGCTCGCAAGATAGAAACTCGTAGGTGATCAGGAGTTAATTCAAATGGAAACCAATCGTTAAAAAAGTAACAAAGTTAGGGAATAAGGGAACTGTTAACACAATATTTCAGCGTTCTAAGATGTATCTATATCTACTAGTCATAGATTTGTGGTCAAAAGCACATTGTAAAATTGGTCAATATGATAAGTATGATATAAATCCAAACCAAATAACGTTCGGTATATACGCTCTACGTGGCTCTACCGCTACATTGAATACGAGAACCCGTAAAAAGTAATATGAACCATTTCCATTTAGCAACTTTCAATCCTACAGTTGATGTTGTTTGCATAGCTTTATAGCCATTCCATTCTATTGTTCGATCTAGCCTAAATAAACAAGATGAGCAACAAAATAAGGGATGAACGAAAATTTATTCAACCCCAAAAAGTCACACAATTTACGAGAGATCGTAAATGGGGATAGGGGAAAGCTAGGGTTACCTCATATGAAATCTTTAATCAAACTAACATAATAACGGCAATGTATATTAAGTTTACCAATTTAGTAAATCAAAGATGGTGTCATTGTAGTAGTGAGCTATTGAGCTACTTGCTTCACGGTCGAGTCAAATAGTCAGAATTAGTTAAACAATATTTTGGTATAATTTCAACAAATTAACAAAGGCCCTCCTTCTTAACTACTTAATCTATTGATTTTCATATAATCAACTAACCGTGCCCCGCATCTTCGCCCGCTATTATCAAGTTAAAAAGTAGCCTATGTGTTAATCCTAGGTATAATCTATGTACATTCCAAATTTCATCCAAATCCGTTCAGCCGTTAAAGCGTGAAGGAACACACATACTTACACACAAACTTTCGGATTTATAATATTGGAAGGATTATGATGCATAACTTTTTACCGCGGGAAACGATTTAGACTTGTCGCGTGTAGTATCAAATAAAAAGGATTTTTTCAAAAATTATCTACGATATTGGACATCTTTATATTCAGGTGTTCGAATACGACACCAAACAACTTCTATAACATTATTCTATAATTGTCAGTCGGAGTTGATAGAAAAGGAGGTTTAATTTTTCTATCTCTTAAGATGCGTGATGTATCCCGCTTCTCACTTTTCAACTCTATAACATTCATTGATAGAGTTATCAACCCTAGAACTGCTACACAGAACAAGTGATTGTTGACATTCCCAAATTTCGGTAGAACAAATACTAATTTACTGACCTTTTCATGTTACTAACTATACAATAGTTTGTAATAGAACTTTATAACCAACAGGAATTTTGCATAAAATCAATTTGTACCTAATTTAATTATTTATTAAATTTTTTTTGTAATTCGTAACTTCGGCAGAGCAGCGCAGACGGCGAAAATATGGAAACCTTGGCAGTGGTTACATATTTGAGCCGTTTGGTGTTGAGACATTGGGTCCGTGGGGACCGGGAGCTCATTCTATTTTCAAAATTCTATCAGAGCGCCTGGTTGAGGCGACGCGTGATCAAAATGCTGGCACTTATTTGGCTCAACGTATTAGCATTGCAATTCAGAGAGGCAATGCCGCCAGCATGATGGGAACGCTACCCACTGGTAGTGGGCTTGAGCACTTGAGTTACCTATAAGCTCGATGGGTTGTCGGTAACTTAGTTCTTTGCTGTACATAGTTTTAGGAAATATAGGCAATTGGCCCGTAGATAGCATTTCTTAAAAAAAAAAAAAGAAATGTTCCTAAATGATATTATTTTATAGGTAATATTCGTATATATATAGTAAACGAAATAATAAGAAAATTTTGGTAAATACAGGCAGGTGTAATGCCTTTTTAACCGACTTTAATAAAAGTGAAGGTACAAAAGGCTTCGCAAAGGACGTGTTTGATTCGAACAGATCAGTGCACGCCACCTGTTCAAGCCAGGTATGTATTGTGTGGCAAAGCCTTAACAGGCACGGTCAATACGGCCATGCAAACTGACTGAAAAAGTTGAACATAAGCAGGAACAAAAAATGGAACATAAATAGATTTTCCCTCTGTCCGTGGGCGTTTCTTTTCTCAGACGAAAAACAATTAAAATGAAAACCTAGTAGTAAATTTAGATATCGTTCATGTCGTTAGAACTTCGTTCGTTACACTAGTACAACAATCGTTGAACAACAGATTACAGTTAACACTTTAGGAAAACAATGGTCACCTTTTGTAAAACTAAATGCCGCTGAAAATATGTTTACGCTTGCATAGTATTCATTACTTCACACCTACCTCTCTATACCTATCTTTATTTTACATACACATATCTCTGATAAATTTGTGTTTTACTATTTCATCCGAGGGTAAGTGTATGTGGTGGCGAATGGTAAACACGCTTTGTGTGTATCGCTTCTTCATATAGATATAGCGTATGTGTAGTAATTAAATAAAATGAAATGAGTATATTTCACACAAAATAGAGCAGTGGTAAATATAGAATGGAAAAATGATCGCTTGAGGCGGGGATTGAATCAGCGACCACATAGATAAGATACAGTTTAAAAAAATTAAAATATGAATAGTAAATGTTTTAAGTTATGTTACAGTACATTCTGACATTTCGGTTTCATGACCTTTTACTCTAACCGCTGAGCTACTAGAGCAATAGGGCATGACTCCCTATAGTCGCGGGTTCAAACCCCGCCTCAAGCGATATTTTTCCTTTCTAAATTTATCACTACAGTTCTGCGTAGCATGGCTAATGGTATATAAATAAAAATCGAAATAGAGTATACATATTGGTCTTCATTGTTGATTCGTCCTTCTATTTTGCCATGTGGTGGCAAGTGAAATTGCATGCAATAGTAATATATTATGTAATTATAATATTATAATTATATTTTAATAGCTCTACATTGCGAGCAGTAAGGGTGTTCCGTTTTAAAATTTAGACGATCTCTACACAGGTTATGTAAACTGCAGCGCGTCAGAGTAGAGCAATGCAAACTGATTCGCACATAGTCAATATTATCGGATCGTGTGTACCTTTACGAGGACCTATCAAATGATAGGTTTGCACCTGAATCGCTTCCCATTTGATTATTAACTATTATGACACAAACATAAAAACATGTACGCTTTCACACTCACAGCCCCACACTAGGATCGCTGACTTGTTTTGTGATTGCCGGAAACATTATTATCCCACATACACTCACAATCAGAAACACAAATCTTCCTTAAGGAGGAAACTTGTGTTCCCGCTGGGAATTGAACCCGATACCCCTGCTTAGAAGGCGAACACTGACCTAACTAAGCTAACGGGCATTTCATTTAAGATAGAAATATAAGGCATTCCACAATTCTAAAAATGACATTTCTGATGGAAACACAAATTTTATCCACAAGGGTATTTGTGTTGGTTCTGGGTGTGATTGTTTCGACACCCACGACACTAGTCATCGAACTTAGTGTGGGGAATATTTACAATCGAATTTTAAAATAAATAAAACAAAATAACGAATGATAAATAAAAAATAACTTATGTTAAGATACAGCTTAAAAAAATTTAAATATTTTATGTATAGTAAATATTTTAAGTTATGTTATAGTAGGTATATTCTGACATTTCGACATGGCCTAGAAAAAGCTGCGCCCCCTGTATGAGTCAGAAGTCTCATACAGGGGGCGCAGCTTTTTCTACTTGAGGCCTTCTGGCCTATATATACAAAAAATATAGCTTATCTATATGTAGTTTTATAAGATTTACATCTAATCTATATAATATTATTATACTTGCTCTAAATTTCCAATGAAATTCAAAACTGTTAATACACATGGGCCCCAAAGAGGCTCTCACAACTCTTTTTGATTAAATAACTTTTTGATTCTTAATATTATGCAGCACAAAAAACATATTCATGGGGGTTAGGGAATCAGACCCCTTACTTACTAACCTACTCATTTATCCACTTACATGACTGCACTCAGTTGACTCCAACATTTTATTCACAACACATATGGTCACACAGTAACCTTTATAAATCACTCCTACATAGACACGCGCACTAACACACATATTACATATGTTTGAGATTACCTGGGATATCTACATTAATTAACTAATTGATTTTGTTTATATAGCATTAACCATGCTAGGCAAATTAATCGATATTAATTAACTAATTAAGCATCTAAATGAACAGATTTGATCAATTATTTATTCAAAAGACATTGTAGAACAAGCAATTTTCGTCCTCTCCCGAAGAGGTATACAAAATGTTTCGTCTCCAAAAATAAAATTGGCCAAATTATATTTCTGGGCGTTTTTTCATTAGCAGTCGGTGGGTTGGAGCCAGTATTTTGTAATTGTGTTCCAAAGTACTGCTGGATAATAACGGCTTAATGAAATTCTGTTAGTGCAGACCCGGCCTTTGACTAACTTTCGGAAGGATGTCATTGTAGCTATGTGAAACTTATCTACGAAGGAAAATTACACATTATTATGAGTTGTGTATGATAATAATCCTACTAATATTATAATGTGAACGTTTGTGTGTGTGTGTACGTACCCGAATGGTATAATCGGGGAGTCTTCAAGTCTCGAGTGTATAGGTATCTTCTAGGCAAGCATGTCACATCTTCGGCCGCATCATCACTTTCCATCAGGTGAGATAGTGGTCAAATGCTTACATATTCAACAAAAAATAAATGATTTTGAATAATTAAAAATTTTGATAGTTTAGGTTCCGGAATAACTATCCTACTTTTTAACTTAATTAACGCGAGCGAAACACGTATACTGAATAATCATATACTTGACCGAGCTAACTCGAAGCGCGAGCAAAGCGTATCCGTTTCAGCTTGGGCAAATATGCTTCCGTATGTCTGCATGTCCGGTTGTTCTCCTCTACAGGTCGTATTTCTCAACAGATTCTCGTGAAGTTCTGTGTGCAGGTTCAATAATATAATTATATAGATGTGTTTGTTGATTCAGTTTGAAAACGTCCAAAAATATATTTCAGGCATTTTAAAAAATACGCGAAGGTTCAGCTCACGCATCTCCCTACTAGTAAGTTATTCAGGTCTATACGGCATACGTATTTTCATATATTAGTTAATATTCATTGTTGTATGGATCGTCATAATATTTTATTAATATGATGCAGACAGCAATCTGTGAATCATAAGTCAGAATTATCATCTGAGTAAGTATGACAGTCTTACTCAGATGATAATTCTTAGGTTGAATTACTCAGCGTCTGATATATTTTGTTAGACCTAGTCTTGATGAACTCGTGCCAAAGTAAACTTGAGTTGCCAAAAAAATTGGTTTGTCTGTATATCATTTTCAAGGAATAATTTTCAAGCTAGCTTTTATTGCTATTTAAGATACCGACTCCGGTTAACTGTTACTTCCATAACAGAAGTTAATCATGATAAAACCAGCTTAACCCAATGATTCAAAATTATGAAAATCAGTGCCATATTCAAAATTTAAAATCTGATGTTGTTTCAAATTTTATTTTTATTTTTCTTCTTTTCTCTTCTTCTTTTAATCGAGTCAATCAGTTAAACACTACCTAAATAATTTCTGCTAAATACGTCGCAATTGTTACAGGTTCTTCATTGTTAGCTTCTTATTTTTCTCCATTTGTGACACTTGAGTTGTGTTCCAAGGGAAATTTGTGTTTTCGAAAACTTCCATGGTACCGAAAACACAAATTTCCCTTGGAGAAAAACTTGTGTTCCCACCGGAAATCGAACATGGTACCGGCTACTTAAAAGGCGAACGAATACCTAACTACGCCAGCGGGAAGTTCACGCCAAGTTACTTATATAATTACCTCTTTTGGTATTTCTTTATTTTGTCGCATTAGGTGGCTGGTCACTCTTTTGACCTCATCTCTGTCTGATAACATCACCTTTATTCTACGGCAGTCTATTATTCCCTGAAACTTTGCTGTGAAGGAAATCACTTTAATTATCTTAAGACCCAGTTTGGTATAGAATCCTCTCTCGTTAGCTAATCCTAATAAGACTTTAATAGACTGCAGAAGTACTTCCGCTCGTAGACTGAGGTTTCGTTGCTTTTAACTGGTGTGGCTTTCACTTAGGAGAATTAAGATTTACAGTACATTTAACTTGAGTGTTGCAACACTCCATTTTGTTAGTCGTACAGTGAAACTAAAACCACAGGATAAATCTATTTAGTTATTACACATTATTATTACATAGGTACACTGAGAAAAATGTCTCGTTGCTGTTACTAACATTCTAGTGCTTTATACTAGAATGTTAGTAACAGCAACGAGACATTTTTCTTTATGTGACAACTATAATTGTTTAGTAATAAATAGATTATTTTGTAAAAATAGTGGAAAACGTAATTTAAAAAAAAATGATTCCGAGAACTTTAGTAGACTAGTTGACCTTATTATTTTTCTGTTATTATTATTTTTTTTTTTTTGTGACAGGCTAGTGTTTGACCACTATCTCACCTGATGGTAAGTGACGATGTGATCGAAGCTGGTAAACACACTAGACCTGGAATATTTATCAAACAGGATGTATCATTTTCAGATGGTAAAACGTAAACGTACAAACATAAAAATAAAAGCTTTCACGCTCACAGCCCGGAACTAAGTTCATAGACTTGTATCGTGGGTGCCGGAAACACACATACACCCAATCACACTCAAAACCAGAAACACAAATTTTCACTGCGGAGAACTTGTGACAACTATAATTGTTTAGTAATAAATAGATTATTTTGTAAAAATAGTGGAAAACGTAATTTAAAAAAAAATGATTC
The DNA here is from genome assembly GCA_948107665.1 of Lomographa bimaculata. Classification (NCBI taxonomy): domain Eukaryota; kingdom Metazoa; phylum Arthropoda; class Insecta; order Lepidoptera; family Geometridae; genus Lomographa; species Lomographa bimaculata. Next base: position 9,954,678 of record OX403592.1, read on the forward strand.
CGAGAACTTTAGTAGACTAGTTGACCTTATTATTTTTCTCCGTGTATACTTATGCCTTAGATAATACGTCTAATATAAGATTTTGTGCAAAGCGAACGTTTGCTTATCTTAAATTTAAAAAAAGGCGGTGCGTGTTAATTATATATTAGCAAAATTAAATATAACTATTACCGTTTGACATAAAGCCGTTTTTAGCCATTTTGCCTCTTAGTGCCCATTATAATGAATTATATTCCGTTTTATTTTTCAACCATAAATAATGTAATTTTCGTGATTAGGCCTTGACCTTGCTTCGTTCAGTAAATTTGTTTTTTTTTTAATTCAATTTGACCTTTTGCATTCTCATTAATCTCAAATGTATATAGACGCAGCAGTTAGCCCTTCAGTAAGTATTATAAAAGCGAGTATCCATAAAATCTATGCAGAAAATTCGTTATATCCTCTTTGTTTGCAAACGAGGCGCCTGAGATAAGCTTCTAAATGGTTAAAAGAGAGCGTGGAAAATGAATGGTACCATCCCTTAAATGAGGGGGACACCATAGAGCGAATGCAAAGTACCGTTAGCCTCCCAGGATGTACCTATCATCCTTACTCTTAAATGACTAAGGACTACAAAGCTGCCATTTTGTATGTTAATCTAAATTATTCTCTTCGGGTGTCCAAAAAGGACAATTTAATTATGTAGTCGTGCCAAAACGAATCTTGTCTTATTATTATTGTCTTATCAAAGTGAACGTAATCTAGCGTAAGTCAACGACCAGTCGGCGCAGTGAGCAGGTCTCTGTCTTCTGTGCCGTGGGTCCTTTGTTCAATTCTCTGCAGAAGCACAATTTTTTTTTTGAGAGACATTTGCGCTTCCGTGTCTGGTTGAGATTGTGTATGTGATGTTAATGTTTCCAGCACCCACGATACCAGTCTTTGAACTTAGTGTGTAGCTGTGAGTGTGAATGTGTTTGTTTGTTTTTATTATCTCTTTATGTATAATACTTTTAATTTTAAAATATTAACACTTATTAAAAAAATCTACGGTATGAATATAGGATTATATAGGACATCATCCCTTAATGCAAAAATACTTAACTTACTTCCAGACTAGTTGAATATCATACTCAATTTACTATGAAGTATAACATCGTGAAGAAACCTGCTAAAAAAAATATAAATTTGTCATCATCAGTCAACATACGTGGCGGATTAGACTCTATCCCTGTGAGAGAAGGCTTCAAGTCCCAGCTGTGGAAGCGTAAAGTTATATCAAATTTTTGTAAAACGGATCTAATGTCCAAGTAATCCTACTATGGCTAACATTTTTATAACCAATTCACAACACAATAAACCTTTACAGGTCTTCTTTTATGAACCAATAAAATAGTACCTAGGTGCCATTGAATCACTGCCAATGTTTCTGGGTTTACCTAAATTTTGATACAGTGTTTAACATAATAAGGTCCCTATTTACCAACACGTAGTCGTCGTTTATGCAACTTAACTTAACTAGTTGTATTTGAATGACATGTTAACAGCAGATTAAGTGGCAGTTATATTGTATCACTTATAATAACGACAATCCTAGTTTTAACTTGTAAATCTTCGAATTTACTACTCGAGTTTATGTAAGGATTTTTATAAAGATAGTTTTCGACTTTTTTTGCTTTTGAACTGCCCGTTGGGTTAGTTAGGTGTGCTTCCGACTTCTGAGCAGAAGTATTGGGTTCGATTCCCGGCGGGAACACAAGTTCTCCGCAATGGAAATTTGTGTTTCTGGTTCTGGGTGTGATTGGGTGTGTAATGTGAATGTTTCCGGCACCCACGATACAAGTCTATGAACTTAGTTCCGGGCTGTGAGCGTGAAAGCTATTTACCATCTGAAATTGATACATCCTGTTTGATAAAGACTATAATAACAGATAGAAATTAAACATTCACTTCCAACTTATAATTTTCGGACAACAGAAGGGCGTAGACATTAAATATATTCGGCTCGGCGCAATCAAGTTTCAAAGTGAGACCCCGATCTTAAACAATGACCTTATTTACATATCTAGGCATGGGTTAGAAAAGGCTCTAACAATGGCTAGATAAAGTAAATTTGGGCAGGGCTCCACAGTGTAAATAATTGAACAATCACGGCCGAGGGAACTCACTACCTAAACTCTGAGAATTATTTATTGTATCACGTCGGATCCCTCAACTTTATTGCGCGGATAAAACACATACGTATGAAGCTATCTGTATATAATAGTTTACGTTATATATCTGATTGAAAATTATTGTAGCAAAGGATTTTTAGGGAAGACTTAAGCGTTTAAGTAAGTATAGTTATTTAACTAAAAATTTTTACACTTTAATAGATTGTTAGATAAGATATACACTATAGTGTATATCTTATGATTTATACTTTTTATAATCATAATACTTACATAGGCCAATAATGGAGTTTCTTATTTCACATATATAATCTTTACTAGCTGTACCCGGCATGCGATGTTAAAGAAGTGTTTTACCTTTTTCACGTTTATGGTTGCCTAGTACTTTATTAGACTAAATTTGTTTGACTAGTGTTTGCCTGGTACTTTTTAATTAGGTTACAGATGTCTATGTATGTAAATGGGTAAATGTTTTAACTGTGACATATCTCGCACTTTTGGTACATAAACAGCGGGCATGAACAATGCCGCGGGTCATAGCCAGTTATGGAACAAAAATGTACCAATGAGCAACAAAATTTACACTCACAGCCCCACATAAAGATCAAAGACTTGTGTCGTGCGTGGTTGCCGTAAACATTAACATCATACACACACAATCACACCCAGAACCAGAAGCAAAAACATGCCTTGGAAAGGTAAATTGTGCTCTTGGCGGGAATCGAACCTAGAGTGCAGAGGGCAGATACCTGCTCACTGCGCCAACTGGGTCGTCAAACCAATGTTGAATTGTTGCAAAAAATATAAATGTATTGTATTTTTCCTGTAACTAGCACCACTAATCAAAATGTTAGAATTCATGCTACATCTTCGGCCGCGTCATCACTTTCCATCAGGTGAGATTGTGGTCAAACGCTTGCCTATCAGGCATAAAAAAAAAATGTGTGACAGCTCAGACTTAACTATTTACGCCTAAGGAAGAACCAAAACGACAGATTCATAGAAATAAGTGATTTGAACCAAAGTTTTCTTACATGTTCAAATATTCAAGTATTTTAATTTCCGTATTAAATATTCTTATAGAATGGAATACATTTTAGTCTGAAAATGCCGATTTTTTTAGAAACTTATTTTATGATCGCGGCAGACCCTCTGCCCATGACGTCCATGTAAAGTTATGCAAACTAGGTATCGCCCTAGGATCTCTAAACAGCGGCACAACTCTAGGTATTGTTCTCTTTATCTCAATCGCCAGTCGAGATAGTAATCTTGTCACGATATCAGGATTTTCAAAAGATATATCACTTGACTCGCATGGATCTTCTTTGATGTTAAACAAGCAAGGTTTATCTGAAAATAAAGACATAATAAGAGGGGTATCGTGTAACCTACTGCTTAGTCCACCTTCCTGTTGAAAGTAGCTGTGGTTATAGGAGCTAGTTTTTAACTACTAAATAATAGGATTAACTAATCTTTGATTACACTTAGGTATATACTAAACTACTTACGTTCAAATTGCCTATATTTCCTGAAACTGAATTAAAGCTAGATATATATACAGCAGTTATAAGTTGCCGTTGTAAGCGCACTACAAAATACCGAGATTATACGTTACTCTAGTGCTCAAACCCTTAATACACAACATTAAAGATTTTTTAGTGTACCTATTTTAATTCGAGTCTGTGTAAGTGTGAGTATGATCGAAACAAAGTAACCCTGTAACGGCTGGACGGATTGAGATGAAATTTGGTATCTAGAATAGGATATGGCTCGCTATATCTAGATTAACACGCAGAAGCTGTGGTGCAAAGCATGTTAATTCCGACAACGACGAATCAATTCATTGTTTAGGGTATAGGTAAACAATATTTTCCGGTGTTTACTACCAACTGTTGAATGAGGAAATGCCACTGATTTATTGGCAATAAACGCAATTATCGCTTGTTGTATGGACTAGCGGGTATTCCTAATGTTAGGATTTTTCAAGCCGCCTAAAGACATCCAACATGAACCTACAAGTAACAATCGAGAGAGCTTTACGATAGTATTACCACCGGGCATAATTCTATGCGATAGTATATTTTACCTTTCTGTGGTTGACACAATGTTGCACCTTCTCTATCACAACTCACTCTTATTTCATTTCGTAAACGAATACTTTTCAATTTAAAAATTCGGCCTACACTTTTTAGAGCCGAATATGTTTTGCTTTTTTCTAAAGCATCCACATAAGAAGGTCCCTTTCCAATAACACTTCGTAAATCGTCTCCTTGATAATCACTGTACTCTTTTATTACATTGCCTGTTACCAATTTATAGTCTCCAACTATAGCCGCAGCAAAACCTGTATAATCATCAATTTCAAAAATCTCATTTCTATCGGATTCAACGTTTTGATTAATTTTATCCCATAGATTCTTTCCATCAATATCCGACGGTACGTCAAAACCTGCAGCGTTGAGTAAAGTGGGTACCCAGTCTGATACGTGCATGTATCCATTCCACAAGTTGTGAGAATCATTAAGTTTTGGTGACCATAGAAGTCCTGCTACTCTTATTCCGCCTTCGAATGGAGACATCTTGATCCCTCGCAGCGGCCAGTTCGAAGCATAATTCAATGAATTTCCTGAAGTCATTCCACCATTGTCAGATATAAAGACCAAAATAGTATTTTGTAACATCCCTTTTTCTGATAGCGTTTGAACGACATCACCGACACTATCATCTAGCTTCTTCATCATTGCTGAAAGAAAGAATAATAGATAGTTTACGATTTATTTCAACAAAGCTAATTAATATTCCAATGCTTTGAGCCAAAATCCCTCCAAATGTAGTCATATGTACGGTTTTGTGGCGAACTAATTTACAACCGAATTGCGTTGACAATGTGGTTTGGTGATTTCGTGTGGTCACATGAGCGTGTGCCATCGTGGCAGCGTCACTAACAAATTGGCCGAAACATAAAAAAGAAATTTACAATTGTATTTTTTATAGAACGATTGAAATTATATATCTATTGTGCAATAAATTCGATAGGATAATTTAAAATTTCGGTAAGATATAATTAGATTGTGACGTTTATTATGAATTAGGCAGACCTGCATATATTCGCCTCTCTGGTAAGTCCACGTGCCTCTGAGCCCTGACTTCCTCGGGTGGTGCTTGAAGCAACGCGTTGTCGTTGCCGGAATGTGGTGCATTGTGGGCCAACATGAGAAACAGAGGCGTTGACGTGTCGTGGTTTTTGATAACTGACAAGGTAATAAAGACATCGTAACTTCTTAGTAATAACTTATTTTGAAAATATAGAAGCTGAATAACGTTTCCTCTTACAACGAAATCAATATTTACAAGATATGCCTCAACTTTGATACTTGTTTTAAATGCAATATTTATATTATACATGCATAATATTTAATTTCACTGACACAGGACACAGATAATGCTACAAATAGTGAGCCTTGTATCCCACACTAGGATAAGTCCTGTATCGAATGGATTCAGTTTCTATTGATAGAGATTCTTCGATAAAGATTCGGCAAATCATTTCAAGAATGAATACAACATAGCATTTGATAATATAACATGAGCAAATAGGTTTAATTGAAATTGCGTAATTGTTATGTTATACATTACTTAAGCTTATATGAGGGTTCTTTATTGGTACTATACAAACAAAATTTTAAAAAATCTGGCGTCTACTAATAAAAAATAGACAAGAACTAGTTCTAATCTTTTGAGTACTCTATTCTGATCAAAAAAGAGACACCGCTCGTTGCACAGTGCTACAGCCTAAACTGCTAGCCAACAAGCAAAAAACATAGCTTCTCATAAGATTCATTTCATAAATGATATTTTTGCTCTGTAATTCACAGACAGCAGTGCGAACAATTCATGCAAAGAAAACATTTCTCTTTCTACAATGTAGCGAGCGTAGTTAAAATCAATATTCCTAGTTAGAATAATACGTTTCGATTGGAAAGCGCGTTGCTAGATGGTAATGCATTTTGTGCTTTACAGGTTCATTTTATCCAATTTAGATAAAAGCCTGCCACACCGTATTGCCGAGGTGCTTTAGGTCTTTACTAACTGATTCTAATAAATGGACCTTTCTAAAGTGGCTTACCGCTATCTCTGGACAGACTTACCTAAAACAAATCGAAAGTAATGCTTGGTATTAATACATAAACATACTTAAACGCTTTCACACTCACAGCCCCACAATAAGTTCGATGACTTGTGTCGTGGGTGCCGGAAACATTTATATCGCACCCACAACCACTACCAGTACTTACCAGAAACACAAATTTTCCTTGGGGAGAAAACTTGTCTTCACAAACCCGATACTTTGTGTAGTACGATGTTTAGACGGCTCTCCCAACTAAGCCACCAGGCAGTTTAATATCTTTGAAACCTACGTATTTTTCTAGTCAAAATTACAGGTACTACGTTCTTTTTACAAAATAAGCTAGTTATTTTACCAGATATTTTTGTGATTGGTCCTAATAATTATAGTTTTCACATATTTATAGCACTACAAAGTTAGTAACAGCAACGAGACATTTTTCTCAGTGTACACGTACAGTATGTATATAATAATTTAAACGCAAACAAAGCTTAAAAAAACCGACTTCACCGCTTATATTTCGGTTTTGGCTTGACCAATTTCGATAAAATTTATATGGTACCACTCTACCAAACAAAAAAAAAAACATTAAAATCGATTTACAATTAGCGGAGATATCGCGTAACATACATACAAAAAAAACATACAGTCAAATTGAGAACCTCCTATTTTGAAGTCGGTTGAAATGATAACATGCACCATGACTTACTAGACTTAGCTTCATTATTGTAGAGATCTGTTATGTATCCCTCGGAATCCCAGTCAGGTGTCATGTTTCTATACAAATCCAAGCCAGACACTCTGCCAGATGTCCACTGCAATATCATACCACAACAATGTCACTAACACCTACATTTATTTATATACAAAGTACCTCAAACGCAGGCATAAGTGAGTAAGATAGTTTCGATTCAGTTTAGAATCAATCAGAAAATTGCCGGTTTCTAAACAACACGATTGTTATGACAAGTTTTTATGATATGTTGATAAATTTAGAATGGAATCGCTTGAGGCGGGGTTTGATTTGAACCCGCGGCCATAGGGTGTCATGCCCTATTGCTCTAACCGCTGAACTACTCAAGCCCTGCCTGAAGCGACAACAACGTCTTACGGGGACGTGTAAAAATTCGTTTTAAAATATTAGTGAACACACTTTGCAAGCCAAATGTATGTAATAGGATTAACATACTGATAGCGAAAGTATAGTTTTCTATGTGGGTTAAAAAGATCCTTTACTTACCACTTCTTGTGTAATATACTCATAGTAATCCAAGAACCCCCCCCTGTGCCCGAAGTGGGTGTCAAACCCCCTCATCGTAGGCAAATATTCCATTCTCGAGTGTCCGACATGCCATTTTCCCACCAAATGCGTCGCGTACCCGCGCTCTTTTAGATATTGTGGCAATATTTTCTCGGTAACTGGCAACCCTCTATCCTCCCCGTATGTCAACGGGTAGCCTTGCATACCTATAAATATTGCAATTAATTTTATAGGAATTCTGTAACGCTTCGTGAAAACAGCTAAGGAAAGTGTAAACTTAACTGAAACTACAACTGAACTAAACAAACGCTTACAGCCCCGCACTACGTTGAAATGCTTGTATCGTGGATATCCTAAACATTCAACACTAATATCCGAAAGTCTTAATGTGAGTTTGTACGTGTGTACATGTTTGTTTTCTCTTTAACAGCAGAACGGATTTTAATTATATATTTTTTCAAATGGTTATTTTTGCATAATAATTTTAGTTATTATTAGGTTTTTATTCAATTGTTTATGTTCATACGGTTACGAAAATTAATTAAAGAAAAACTATTTGAATACAATTTAATAAGAAAATAATGTTATAGGTATTCTATAGCTATAGAGTTTAAAATAAGTTTAATACACAGCATATACAATTTCGTAATAGTTTACAAAGGACCAAATTGTATAGGTACCTACAGCTACTTACAATATACGTACATTATAAGTTACATTCAGTTTTTTTTCATATCATCTTTCCATCAGGTGAGATAGTTGTCAAATACTTTCTTATCTCGCATTAAATAAAATCACCTTGCGTGTTTTTCACATACCCAAAGTGTATCCATACTTTCCGGTAAGGAGAGCCGCTCGAGATGGGGTACAAACACAGTGACTATAATATCGGCTAAGAGCTACTCCCGTGTACGCCAGCAAGTCTATATTTGGAGTCAATATCTGATCGGACCCGTGGAAACTGACATCGTCCCATCCCTAAAAAATCACGAACCAGCTTATAGCAAACAGCAAAATAACAAAAAAAAATAGTTTTCCCATGAAAGTAAATGGCGTTGTTGATTTTAGATTATTTTCCAAAACTGGTAATGATTGTGTGGATTATTAGGGTTATGCCACTGCGCTCCACGAAATAGTGGACAGCGCTCCACAAGTACTTTTTCTGACTTTTAATTAAAATAATATAAGCCAATACATTTGTTCCACTGCGCTCCACGAAATAGTGGACAGCGCTCCACAAGTACTTTTTCTGACTTTTAATTAAAATAATATAAGCCAATACATTTATTCCACTGCGCTCCACGAAATAGTGGACAGCGCTCCACAAGTACTTTTTCTGAATTTTAATTAAAATAATATAAGCCAATACATTTATTCCACTGCGCTCCATGACAAAATTATTAAATACAAACAGCAAGTAAAGCTCAACATTTTTTTTTAAATATATGTGGTTATTACGTTTCGTTACTTTAAGGCGTTTCTAATAAAATAGATAAACATACCATGGAAAAAATAAGACATGCAGGTTAGAAGCAGCTGTCAAACCAACCAATAACAGAAAACCGTTGATACTGAGTGAACGTGTATAAGTGAAGGCAAATCATACAAAGTTGAAAAACGTGATTTTCGCTTTCGCTTCAAAACTCCAATAGAAGTTCTAGTAAAGTTTCTACAACTTTATTAGGGCATGACTTGACTATGACTGGTCCTTGACTGACTGTTACTTGTGACTAGGACTTCTATTATGAAATGTATGATACCTACACTTGAATTATTTTATTACATAAAACCTGTCTAAATGCACAAGATTACAGAGCCAAAATTAAAATATGTAAACGCAAACAAAGCGTCCAAAAATCGACTTCGCCACTTTATCTCCAATTTTTTATTGGGACAAATTTGACACCTTACCCTTTGAAATAACAATGTATTCGAAGTCAATTCAATAAGCATTAAACAAAACAAACAAACGCATTGACACTCACAGCCCCACACTAAGTTCAAAGACTTGTATCGTGGGTGCCGGAAACATTCACATCACACACACATTACACCCAGAACCAGAAGCTCAAATATCCCTTGAGAAGGAATTTGTGCTCCTGCCGGGAATCGAACCCAGGACCCACGGCGCAGAGGGCGGACACCTGTCCACTGCGCCAACTGGGTCGTCAATAATCAAGGGTAACTTAAAAACTACTGGTCAGATCTTGACCTAATTTAAATGGTGTCACATGAAAAGCACCAGCTTTCAAATAAAAAAATTAGGTATCCTCAAAATCTGTTCACCTAGAAAAAAGTTCTGAGGTAACATACCTTATAAAAAATACAGATCGAATTAACAACGTCCTCCATATTTTTTTGAAGTCGTATTTATAAAAAAAAAGTTGAATATATAAAGACGAATATATATCATATCTTTGTTGAAAGTGCATACACAAAAAATATCTAAAATGATTAATAAAAAAAAATATTTGTTTGTATTGTTCGAATCTCCAAAAAATCATAACTTACCAAATCATCAGCAACAATCAGCACTATATTCGGCGGAGAAGTATTATTTCCACAAATTAAGGTGATTAAAACTCCTAGTAAGAGAAAGAAAAATCTAGTCGCCATATCTAAAAAAAAACTAATTTAACAATCGTCATATATACAAAAAGATATATAGTTAAAGTTAGAGCAAAGTTAATTCTTCTATGTTATAAACATTTTACAGTTGATATTTAACATGCACGACACGTGTTATCTTTCTAAAACAATAACTTGCTCTAAAAAAGATTTGCGTCCAAGTTCAACGGCCGTGACGACCGTTTAAAACACAATAACCTGAATTGGTTTCGCCCGCTATTTTATTTTCTGGTTATTCGATGCGCACTATTCACTGCAACAGCGCTTATGGTATAAAGCTTCTTATAATAATACTAGCCGTGCTCCGCGGCTTCGCCCGCTATTATCAAGTAAAAAAATAGCCTTAGTGTTAATCCTAGGTATTATCTATGCATTCCAAATTTCATCTAAATCCGTTCAGTCGTTAAAGCGTGAAGAGGGAACAAACACACTTACACATTTACAAACTTACACACAAGCTTTGAGATTTATGATATTAGTTAGGATTAGTAGGATATACCACCACCTGCATTCTTATTATCAGTGTTCGGATATAGGTAGTTGTCTTAATCGTTCTTCTATACGTGTGTACTGTGACTGTGTAATGTGACTGAGCTCCTTCTATAAACGGCTGAACCGATTTTGATGAAATTTTTGCGTTTTCGCGTGGATCCAAGAATGGTTTAGATTGACAATTCGACCCGACAAATTGTGTTTTTTTTATTTATTTATTTAATTAACGGGTTCGCTAGTTATATTATTCGTTGATCCCCGCGGCTTCGCCAGAGTACCTAAGTTAAAAAGACATTATTTATCGGATCGAATTGTTAATCTTAACCATTCTTGAATTACATCAAAATCGATCCAGCCATTTAGGAGTTTAGTCACATACACGCGAAGAAGAATTATAGATAAGGATATTATACGAGATACACTTACTCTGGGACTAAAAAGAAGATGGGTTCCATTACAATGATATAATACTAACTACATAACGCATATATACCAGCGCGTGCTGAAACATGGCTGTGACAACCATTATAGCGTGTGAATAGTAAGATAAAAAGAGACAAAAATCCAAATTACTTATTAATATACTTATATTCATTCGCTTTTTAAATCGCTCAATATTTTTTTTCTTTATCTTAATATACAACAAATAGGCTGTTAATAATTATAGCAGAGAATAGCTGGTGCCCCCGACTTCGTGTGTGCAGGATTAGTAGGTACTTCGAGTAGCATATTTTCTTCTCAAAGGACTATCTTGGAGAATCTTGGAGAAGAAAAAAATGACGGATAAGTATGCGCTGTGTAAGAGCTGTGTTCGTTATTTTTTAATTTCTTTCGTCGAACCAAATAAATGCGTTCTAGTTTTGTTTTCAATATTATTATCACGTATATCATTAATAATAATAAAAAACCTTATTTGGTTACAAAATATGTTAACACTTAAAAAAATAAATATAATAAAGTAACATTAGTGCATGTTGTGTGTTAATTAAGGATCCCTGAATCCCACACTAGGACGACCTGCGTCGTGGGATTCATTTCCTTTTAAAGGTTTAGTGAATCAGGTCAACAAAAAAGAAGCCTTATAATAACTATCCTAATTACTGTTCTAAATATCCCAAGTATATATCCTACACTTAATACAAGTCTGACGGTAAGGCAAAAGTATGGTAAAGTTAGTACTAATATCCTATCCCACCCGTCTCTCTATTTGTTACTGAACCAACATTGATTATTATTTCCTTGAATAGCAGTACTTGCCATACAGCGACTAGTATTTAGTAGGATCTGTAATAGTTGGCATCACTCACGGCATACAGTTACATTCCTACTCTTTAAATTGATAACAGAAATAATATCAATATAAAATTATAACCTTGCTGATATCGCAGATGCTGTTTGAGATAATAGTAACACATAGTAACGAAAAATGTTAGATACTATTTATAAAATACTAGCGATCCACCCCGGCTTCGCCCGGGTGTGATAAATGAAGAACCGCTCGACCGATTTTGGGCAACTTCACATAAACCATCTACTAAATAGTCCGAACAAAGCCTAAACATTTGGTTTGGATAGGTGAGCCCGTTCTTGAGTTATAAAATTACAACAAAAAGTGGTATTGATTTTTATATATATAGATTCAATTATGATTGAATATTTATCGATATAACAATAAGTTTATATCCCTATCTTACAGCATCTTACTAAAAATTTACGTAAACAGTATGATAACTCTTCTATGCCCGAATATATACCTAATACTACGCCATAGAATCTTCTAATCGCGCGGGTGCAACTTACGGTGCCTGAAGGCAAGCCACGATGGTGAACCTTGCCCTGACAATTACGAACACAACAAAAAGAAAAGCAAACATTCTAACAATCGAGAATCGTATTGGTAATGTCTTTTCTTCGAGGCGGAGAAGATATTAGTGAGGAAATGAAAGGTACTCAAATCGGAGTATATTCTAGAAAACTACAAACTCTTTTATCATCTTTACCGTGATATTCTCTCAGTAAAGATAATAAAAGAGAATGTCGTTTTATAGAATACTAGCCGTGCCCCAAGGCTTCGCCCGCTATTATCAAGTTGAAAAGTAACCTATGTGTTTATCCTAGGTATAATCTATGTACCTTCCAAATTTCATCCAAATCCGTTCAGCCGTTAAAGCGTGAAGAGGGACACATACTTACACACAAACTTTCGCATTTATAATATTAGTAGGATTAGTAGGATTTGATTAGTAGGATACTCAAATCGACCTTTCCTCGCTAATATCATTTCCGCCATCTCTTTGTCAAAGATTCAAAGTCCCGACTCTAAATATTTGTTTTTTTGGTGTGCTCGATAGGCAACCATTTCACCTGACGGAAAGCGATGTAGCAATGCTTGTATATTAAATACTTATTCACTCTTGACTTGTAGACTCCCAGATTCCCTTCGGGGAACAAGGATGCGGACAATGAGTTCCACTCCTTCTCAGTACGGATGTACGGTATTTGACGTTCGTCAAATATTTTATGGTACGTAGTTAGTTCCCTTCCTATCTACAAGTTAGGTACACACATATGATATAATATTACATCATCTCTGCAGCTTATATATTTTTTTATGACAGGTAAATCGTTTTATTTTATTTACATAATTATCCTTATCTTTTTTTTTGATGGTCATCCATTAATATCTATTAATAACCTAAAAACCATCTCCTCTAATGGATTCGACTCTTTCAAAAACTTTTAAGTAAAAATGTATTGTTAAAAAAGTCTTTGACACTTAGTTAAATCAAATTCATTTTGATAAGAGCTAGTTGATGTTTTTCATTCATAATATTTTCTTTACACACCTATATCTAAATGTTTTTATTTTCATTAATTTAAGGGACTTTTTTAATAATAACATTATTTCAATGAAAAACAATTTTATTCGTCTTAATCCTACTTATAATATCTGAATGTTCTATGAACTAAGTACAGATACGTATCACACTTCATTAAACTATAAACTGATTACAGCCAAGTACAACCTTATATAAAAAATACACATTATGAATAATATTTAAAATAATCTACAATTTGGTTATAATATTTACATATTGATCGTGATTTACTAGATATGCTACTTAGTAAGTTGTTTACACGAAAGGAAACATGAACATGAGATAGTTATTTACTTAACTTACGAAATAATAATGTACCAAGTAATACGTAAAATTACGTATATGGGACATGACATTCAAAGCGCCTGAGGCGCGCGCCCCGGGCGCTGTGAAGGTGACATGTATGGCGTGTAAGGGACCTTGATATACGAAGCGCCCGCGGCGCGCGGTGCCGTTTTATATATTGCCGTCATAAAAAGAAAAGAAGTATCTGCATTTTTGTCAAAATTGAGTTATATACATTATCGGAATCAGTCAAAATAGACGCATCTACTAGTACCTATTTTTTTATTTTAAAATATTCAAACGCAACCTACCAAATCTTACTTTTAATTTAGACGCATCTTGTTACAAGTCAGAACATATACTAAATAATAAAGACATTTCTGATTTATATAACTAAATTTTGACAAAATATTATTTACGTATTTATTCCTTATGACGGCAGTACAGAGCGCGCGTCTCGTACGCTTTTTATATCAAGTCCCTTATACATGTTGTATTATATTCGTTAAACAAATGTAATTATAACATTTAAATTAATAGTTATACGTTTCATTTTTCGCAAAAGTAAAACAAATGAGCGCTGCGACGGACAATTCAATGTCAGCACAGCGATTACAGTAACTATATTACTGTACCTATTATAGGTAAACAATATCGTCACAATTCTGATCAGCTTGAAACTTGCAATTCTATACTTTAATCAAGTACCATGTAAGTAACTTAGATTTACTTAGTCTAAAATAATTCCACAAAGGATATGAACCAAGTTTGTCGCGACTTAAAGCGGTAAGTCGCTAACGAACCGCCTGGTTAAAATAATAGCAAAGTTACTCAGAAGATTCTCTTCAATAAACACAAAAAGTTTCAGCTTTGCAATTAATGGAAGCCGCGTGAGTCGACTCTTTAGTCTCGTTTTTAGCAGCTTACCGTCATTGGTATTTTTGGCAAGTTGGCACTATTGGACAATTCGAGATTACCCTATTTTTACTATTGACACGACTGTTATCAACTATGATCAAACCATAGCAAAGTTAAAGAAGACACTCTTCGATGGTCGTTATTCGGGATATGAAATATCTTGGTCATAAAAATTTCAGGAGACCATCAAGAACTAATCAGATTTTGCAAAAATGGCACAGTCAGCAAGGGCAACGACTATTCTCGCGCATTATCTTAATTTACAACACTCTACTCAAAATGTTTCCAAGCCCATGATTCAACCACCTGCTAACCGTCCCTTAAGAACGCTCGCACGGAAGTTATATCGAGCTATTTCCAAAGGAAGCTGTAATAAATTAAGCCGAGTTTCTCAAAAGACACTTTTCAATATACACAAAAAGTTCCTGATCCCCGTTGTACCATTACAGTTAACGGGCGCAGCTTGAGTCGGGTCCCTGCTGCCTGTTCTATTGGAACTGACTCTGATTGACAAGTTGACACTATCGACCATCCTCTCAATCGGTATCACGTTATTGGTAACTTCGTTGATCCATGGCCGCCAATTGTATCCAAAGTTAGCAGGATCAGATTCGTTCTGTAAATTAGGCGGGCCTCGTCTTAGCTGTTGGGACCAAAGCCCTCTTAGCCTGCTCGTTAACAGGACTCCTATCTTGGGAGCTCGGTTCCAGAGGTCGTGGCTTTCTGATGGGTCGCGACGTACGTTGAAGAGGCAGCCGCGGGCTGGAAGTAATTGAATAATAGGCGCTCTAAGTAATTGCTCTAACATAAATCAATCAACTAAATCTGAAAGACATATTGAATCAAACAACAGAGTTTAACAAATTGTTGATAAGTGGTACAGAATCGATACTTAAATATTAGGGTGCAGATTTAAACAAACAAATAAATGCATTCAAACTCACAGCTGCACACTAAGTTTAAACACTTGTATTGTGGGTGCCGGATATATTTACATCTCACACATAATGACAGCCAGAACCAGGAAACACAAACGTTCCTTAATAAGAAAAATAATGCTGCTGCTGGGAATCAAACCCAGGACCTACGGCGCAGGAGACAGAGACCATTGCACTAACTGGGTCATCATTAAAATTTTACAAACTTGTATTACCACATATATTTTCAATACTTACTGGGTGTCGGTTCACAGGGCGTCGCATCTCTAACGGTGTCTTCTTGTCTAACAGTAGCAGCATTCCTCATTACACCCACTTGTTCTACATTTAAGTACATTCCCATCTCTTCAAAAACTCTGGCCACATCGCAGGATCGCAAATTTGGGTAATATTCTTGAGTAGGCGCTCTATTAACCATGAATTCAGCTCCATAGTATCCGTTGCTTAGTCCCGTGACGTTTCCAACAATTACTTTGTAATCGCCTGCTCTGTACGCTGCGTACATATTTCTAGCGCTATCTTCAACTGCGAGTAGGACTTCTCGTCTTTTAGACAGACCGTCTTGTACTATAGAATCCCATTGGTTGACGCCATCTATCTGTTTATTGATGCCACCTCCAGCCGCTGCCGTTAAAGTTGGAAGCCAGTCAGTGATGTGCATTAGACCGTCCCAAACTCTTGGTCTAAGCGAAGAATGCCATATAAATGCCGGGACTCTTACGGCACCTTCCCATGGAGTATTCTTTTTTCCTCTCAGAGGTAAGTTAACACCCCAATTGCTAAGGTCCCCAACAGTTGGAGCACCATTATCAGATGCGAATATAATTATTGTGTCGTCTAACAGATCTTTGTCTGATAGTGCTCGTATGATTCGCCCAACACTGTAGTCGATTTGACTCACCACCTCTGGAAAAAACGTTTCGCAATTTTAGTAGTGTGCTTATTACCTACCACTCAAAATATGGTGCATAATGCCTTTCACAACTTACTCAAAAATATTATTCATCTTAGCAAGTTTAAAAGTAATAGCCCTAATTCGGTGTCCTTTCTCTCAGCCTTCGAAAAACTGGTCAGGAAAGTCTTGCCATAATTTGACAATGGGTTAACTTTCGATCCAGTTTTTAATATCCTTTCACTCGAATACTAGAATCAGGTCACGTAAGTTGTTGGTGTGTAAAATTTAATTCTGCGTAATGTGTATAAGTTTGGTGTGATTCTTATTTCACCATAATAATATAGTAATAATAAAATGCACAATTAGGATAATTGGTCGAGTGAAGCGAGATCTCTAAGTTGACTTGGGTCGTTCAGCACTTTGTCCGTCCGTCCGTCCGTCCATCCGTCTGTCAGAGGCATCTAGCGTCTAAACCATACAAGCGAATGACTTCAAATTCTTATAGAATTTGTAAAACTATGGCCCAAAGCCAGAAAGGACATTTAAAATGAAAATATTAAGGGGCCTCCCTTACACGTAAGTGGGGTGAAATAAATTTTTAATTTTTTTATCTGCCCTTGTGGGGTACCATTGAAAAGGGATTGAAAAGTAGAGTACGAAACTGGTTTAAAAATCTATGTTGAAAAATAATGATTTGGTAGGCCACCATAGTCACTGTTTTTAGACGTATTTTGTCCCGGGAGCTATCTCAAAAATGGCTTACGTATAAAATCCGTTATATCCAGTACTTGAACAACAAATATTCATTATTTTTTTAAAGAATAAATGTTCTACAAATTTTTCTCTATAAAGCAAAATGCAGGCGCGATATCTCAGTTCGGCGCGAACAACTAGTAAAACTGATATTGTAGGCGCGTCGTAGGTAAGGAAGAATGTGACTTGTGATTTGTTGTGAAACTACAGTACACTACCTCGACAACACTTAGCCTCTGGTTAGCTAAACGCTGAAAATAAGGCTTATTTCGATTGTGTATTATTATCTAAGTGAATATTTTAGTACTTACTCAAACAACTTGCATTAAAATATAATGTAATGTAGCAATGTACTTAAAATTATTATGTTTGCATAAACATACCTACATAATATTGTACGCCATAAACGGGCAGAACTTATATTTGGCTTCACAATCTTGTGCACTTAGCCAGTGTCATGTAATAATATATTTCAAGTGAATTTCAAGTTAAAAGTCCTAGTCACAAGTCACATTCAAAGTCAAGTACAAAAGTCAAGGTCCAGTCATAGTCAAGTTATGCCCTAGTAAAGTGGTAGATACTTTACTAGAACTTCTATTGGAGTTTTGGAGCGAAGGCAAAAATCACGATTTTCAAATTTGTATGACTTGCCTACACTTATGCACATTTACTAATATTTTTTTACTTTCGCGGCAAAACTCGGGCAGACTGTTGAAACTCTTTACTACATTTCATGATCTTAATACACAGTTTATATAATAAAAAAATATTCTATTCTATTCTAGAGATAACGTAACACCGCTGGTTCTTAGCTAACGAGTGGTGGTTAGTAATACCATATGCACGAATAACACTTATACTCTTACCAGCATATAACCTTCTGTTAGAGTTGGCGATGTGCCGATTCTTGGCTTGTAAATAAAGTGGTGGCTGCAGAGCCGCCCCATCGTTCCCTGCGTGCGGTGCATTATGCGTCACATGCAAGAATAAGGGACGGGATGTGTTGTGGCGCTGAATAACTGGAAGAAGGTTTAACGAAATTAAACACAAACGCTTTCAGACTTACAGCCCCTAAGTTTAATTACTATTGTCGTGGGTGCCGGAAAAAATCACATCACACACACAACCAAAAATAGAAACAAAATTTTCCTTGGGGAGAAAAACGTCTTTCCAGGTACGACTACTGAAATTTAAAGATTTTCGAAATACATTTTAAAATATCTGGCGCGTCGCGGCAATGCTGTTCTTTGCGGAAAAGAGCAGTTTCAACAACTATTAACTATCAATTATTAGTTGTCCCGGCGACCTTCGTTCCGCCTAACAGGCAATGAATGTGCATGTTTAGGAAGCCATACCCGGCATGCGTTACAGTACCACGTGACTAAATTATTACCTCCTTCATGTTATGTTTGCCTAGTACTTTACCAAATCCGAGTGACGTATGAAAAATGATTTTTAGCTATAAAAAAAAAGTGATGTTCCTAAAAAGATTCTCCTATGTCCTTCTCCTGGTTCTAAGCTACCTCCCCACCAATTTTCAGCCAAATCGGTTCAGCCGTTCTTGAGTTATAAATAGTGTAACTAACAAGACAAATGCACCTGAAAGAGACACTCATAAATCTTAATGACTCTACTGCCAGTCGTAATCCACCCCTAAGATTAACAAAATCTTTAAAACTATCGCCAAGTAACATTTAACGATGCAAGTCTTTGAACTTAACGTGGAGCCTGTGATGGCATCAAATAAATGTTTCGGCTGTTCCTGTTTTCGGATGTTCTAGGCCTTGTGTGCTTATCATCCTCGACCACATCTTCACTTACCAACAAATGAAATGGTAGTTAAAATTTCAAACGCTAGAGGGTGAGTCGTAAAGACACACGATAGAAGTGAAACTTTTGTGTTACAGGGAAACATTTAAATTGTTCATCACAGTGTTCACTCCCACCAATTTTTGCACACAATGAAGTAACACACATAAAAAAATGGGAAGTCAGTAAAAAGGTAGCGGATCAGAATTTCAAAGCACTCGATGAAAAAGTCCTCTTCAAAAAACCTAATTAAATAAATCCTTACTCGACGATATTGTATAACGTAGTTACAAAGCTAGCTCTGCTAATGATCGAGGAGATAAATAATTAACGCAACATTATTCGCAAATTAACGGCTTAAGCCTAAATTAAATGCCAAGTTGTATTGTAACTATAAAATAAATGGCTATATTAATACAATTGACATTGTATGTCATGGATAAAGTGATTAGTCGGCGATTGTTTGAAATCGCGTGACATTATACTTATTTACTTTGTGATTTTATTACTTAGAAGCACAGTTAGTACAATAATGACTCAAAGGATTATGTTGCAATTACAAAATGGAATAGATTTGATCAAAAATACAAATAGGTACTCTTCAATCATTAAGGTAATCTTTAATAAGTCTCATTGCCTACAAATCGTGTCGATTATTTGCTATTATTTCTAAATAGCGGTTTGATACCATCGACCAACAAACAAATGGATCTCGGATCTAACTTAAACTTCAAGAACGGATTAAAACCTATATAGTTATGGATACATTATAATATTAATGGATATATTACATTATAATTAAACAAACTGAAAAAAATATATGTCTATCTCCATTAATCTAATACATAAACTCACACACTCATCATCTTACACACGCACACATATATACACTCACCCAGGCCTACCTGGGTACTCCTGAAATAGGTAAATATACTCTTTACATACTAGCGAACAGGAGTAACCACCCTACATACATATTGTATATACACAAAAGAGGTACCTTACCTTACTCTACTTCAATAAATTTTTCAATATGGTTTTTCGTTAATGTTTTTCTAATATAGATAATAAATTGATTTCTTGTTTATACTTAAAGGATTCAACCTGTACTACGGAAGTGCGAGACCCTCTAACACAGGTATCTCCATACTTAAAAGAGGGTCCCGAACCCATGAAATGTATCTAAGATAGATAGATGAATTACACCAAAAAAGAACACTTACAAAGAAATCTTAAATTTAACGTAGGAGCACAAAGGGCGGTCTTATCGCTCAAAGCAATTTCTTCCAGACAACCTAAGGGAGATGATCAAAATATTACAAACAGGGACGGTGGTATACCTCACCACTAAAAGGGTTTAGTGTTCCTTTTTTTACTAGGCTAGGTATATTGCATTGTTAAAAAATATAAATTTAGTTAGGTACATAAATACTCATATACAAAATACAGACAATGTAGCTCTGTTCCTCTTCTTAATAACAATAATATATTATAAACTATTTACTATATTCAATACAATACAATACAAAACACTTTATTGCACCAAATAAAATTACATAAAAAGCAATCATAATATATTATTAAGTTTACTGAAATTAATATTTGTATATGTTAATACACTGCTCAATTTTTCATGCAACAATTTACCAGCGTACGCGGTTATGAAGACGGTCTCGCTATATTAATTTAAGCGAGGCGGGGTTGTTGGTTATAATTAGTTTTGTCGCGGTCTATGTTCCGTGAACACTTTACAACAACGGACCCGAAATCCATGTATTGATAGATCGAAGTTCGATACGAATAATATACAACTGTTACATAAAAAATACTGACTGAGTAAACGATAATGTTATAGCCAATATTTCAATTTCAATTTATTCATCATAATACTTAAACTTAATTAAACAGATAAATTACAAAACGTGTAATGCATTTGCAATACTTTGCTGTTTATAAAAGATTACCACTAACTCCCACACTAAAGTGATGATCCTGACTTGTGGCCTGTGTTGTGGGATTCAGTCTCGTCCCCAAATATGTAAGTCAATGATTTAATTCAAAATCACCTGACGCCTTGCATAGCTGGATTTTATAATTGATAGTAATTGTACGATTTCGCGGTTGTGAACCCGTAAGTAATGAGTTCGAAATTAATTAAGTCCCGTCAGTTGAATAATTGCGAACTCTTTGACCTATTTAAACCAAGTTTCATGCTCTGGTTACAAGAAGTCTGATTGATTTTGTAACCTGCTCACGTCCTTTCACTATAAAAAAAGATTCAAAAACATCTACATAAATAAAATACTAGCTATGCCCCGCAGGTTTTACCCGTGTTAGTCCCGGACCTGCGGTAATTCCGGAACAAAGAGTAGTCTATGTGTTAATCTAGGTGTCAGCTACCTCCACACCAAATTTCAACAGAATTGGTGCAGCTGTTTGAGCGTGAAGAAGTATCAAACATACAAACAAACTCACAAACTTGAGCCTTTATAATAATAGTGTGATATATATGGTGTGGCTAAAACAACTGACCTTTTATAGCTCTATCTGTAAGCGCATCGACAATGTACCTCTGTTCCTCTTCTTGTGGGACAGAGCCATCGTAGAGATCCAGCCCAAACAATTGCCGCCCATTCGGCCACTAAAAAAAACACGTATTACAGTCGTAAATCATCATAGGTTTATTTTCAATAATATATAAGTCAAAATAATACGTAAAAATAATTTGCAAATTAATGTAACAATTATTGAAAATTGCAACTGTTTCAACCATCACCATTTCACTACTCTTATCCTTCATACAAATGTAAACATTTTAGTTCACTATAATTATGTTAGCCATCATCTCCACATTTACTCATTTATTTACACTATCCATTCATCTTTCCTTTGACCTTCATTTACTTTTATACTGGACCTGGTTTGACCATGACACAAATTATCATATCAGTTTACGTGCTGATATGATCATTTGTACAAGAATTTCAAACATTTTCAAGGAAACAACACGGGATTGTTTCAGCCTGATATATGTCATCAGAGCCTAGACATCAACCTCTCTTAATCAACTTCATCGGTCTTCGGCTCTTCGCATACAGTTTCTAACGACTTCTTTTTGCAGGTTGTCGCTTCTACCAAGGGGCGTCCTATGCTACGTTTGCCAAGGCGCGGTTTCCACTCAAATATGTGTCTCCTGCAGCGGTAATCCGTCCGTCTAGAAACGTGACCAGCTCACTGATATTTCAGCTTGCTAAATCTTTGAGTTACCTTATTTTTTTATGCCACTTTAATAATGGCCAAATGCTTACTACCTATCTGAAAAAAATGTCTTACTACCTAAGTAGTTTGAATTTAAAACCTCTTATTTGCACGAAGTATTTTATACTATTAAAACTATTCCAAACAGACTATTAATGGTACCGAGTTAAACATTGGAAGAATTGTTTCATAATTTAATTCAGGCTACATCACTTATGAATTATTGAGTGGAGATCTGTATAGTTGAATTAATTCACGGGTCAATTTTTTACGTGACTCGTAAAAGTCACAGGAATCTTTGGATCATAAGCACAGCGAGCTAATGTAATCTTAACAAAAGATACCTATAAATAATATCCTCACTCACCGTTTCAATTTTATTATAGGTGTAATAGTCGATAAAACCTCCTCGCATGCCGTAATGTGTGTCATATCCTCTGGAAGTGGGCAGATATTCCTGCCTGGACATTCCTACATGCCACTTGCCGACAAGATGCGTGGAGTACCCCAGCTCTTTAAGGTAGGAAGGTAGGAGGCGCTCTGTCAGTGGTATGCCTCGATCTTCAGAATTGAAGAGGGGCATACCGTGCATTCCTGGAAACGGGAATAATGTAAATAAAAAGTCAACAGCTTTAGTTTCCTTAGTCCTTAGTAGACAAGTCGGCCAATGACTTGGCCATGAAACACTTTGAGTGTAACACATAACACTCGCTGTTAATTACTGTGACACGTACGTAACATAAATATTACTCATAATATTACTACGATCTGAGAAATCGAATTAACTTTCAGGCAAATGTATTAAATATTTGCTTTTATTGCTTGCTTATTATTTACAGCTTAAACCTGTATTGTTAAAAAAGGTGCCTTTGAAGAATTATTTTTAACAGTAGGTAACAACAGCTTTGGAAGCTTTACAAAGACCCTAAAGATACACTCATGAAGTTTAAAAGTGTATTTCTAACGTATCGATAATGTAACAAACAGACAGTCTATTCCGTGGATCCCTTATATAATATCATTGTTTGGCAAAGGTCTTTCTTGAAATATTTTCTAGGCTTTTGTACACTTGTATTTTTTTTTCTACTAGTTGTCAGAATGTATAGAAGATAATAAAACCGCTCACCTATATTAAATTAAAACTTTTTTAAATATTAATAATGTTATACTTTAAAGTGAAGACTTTATATATCTCACTCGTTGCAAACTAAATTGTACCATCCCTAAAAAGATTATTCCAAACAGTTTAGCGTCAATCTGAATTGCATGTAGATACGCTGTTAGGTTATGAACAGCAGTCTAACAGCCTTGATTATATATTAAAATAGCTGAACAGTCACGCGTGCTAAAGTCCTAATCTCAATTCAACAATGCAGAAAATTAAGTAACCAGTTCTTGACGAAAATGCTCGGGAATCAAGTTACTTGCATCTTTAAACACTGGTAGATTCGATGACAGCGCCGCGCGCCCGCGCCCGCGCCCGCGCCCGCGCCCGCGCCCGCGCATTATGATGATGCTTTCATTTTATAACACCTTTTGTTTAAGTTTTTTTGCTGTTAGTTATTGATATATTTCACTAAGAACGCTGTGAAACTGTATTTTCTCAGTGGATGACTGATTTGAAAGTTGCATTTGTGGCATTTTGCACCTTCATTGAAGAAAAATAAAATAAATGTATGACCTGTTATTTGAATACCTAAATATTCCAACCTTTTAATAGTTCCTTGACTTTGACTGAACTTTAACTTTTTTCTTTTCTTCATGACTATCTCTTCTTCTACCTATTATTCTATTTAAAATGCACTTTTTGCTTCACACATTTACGTCCGTTTCATTAAAAAATATTGCAGACTTGGCTGCACTTCACTTGAATTTTCAGTAAAATTGTTTTGTATGGTTAATTTTGTTAAAATCTTTAATGATTTCTTATGTGGGTATAATTTATACTATTTCTTTTTAAATGCAATAATAAATAATTATGTCAATATATATTTTTGGATAAGATATAATAAAAATCATCAAGTCAAGTAGTATCTAGTAGAGGTGAATTTAAGTAAACCAAGGAAGATTCGTATAGATCTGAAGTAGAATCGACCACTAGGTGGTTCGTTCTTTTTTTTATTTCAGCACATTGTTTTTGTATTGCAACTGAAGGACGAGATGAGCTAGCGCCACTTTGAATATTTTGAACATCAATTTTGTCCAACAAATCAAAATCCTGAGCGGCAATGAACTGCACTTATCATAAATACAATTTACGTCAAATCTATTTATACCTTGTAATTTCACTGATGGAAATATCGCAGACTCTACTTTCACTTATCATAAATATAAATTATGTTAAATCTATTTATACCCTGTAATTTCACTGATGAAGATATCGCAGACTCTACTTTCACTTATCATAAATATAATTTATGTTAAATCAATTTATGCCCTATAATTTCACTGATGGAAATATCGCAGACTCTACTTTCACTTATCATAAATATAATTTATGTTAAATCTATTTATACCCTGTAATTTCACTGATGAAGATATCGCAGACTCTACTTTCACTTATCATAAATATAATTTAGGTTAAATCTATTTAAACCCTATAATTTCACTGATAGAAATATCGCAGACTCTACTTTCACTTCTCATAAATATAATTTATGTTAAATATATTTATTTATACCCTATAATTTCACTGATGGAAATATCGCATTTCAAGCTCAGTCATGATTGTAGTACAGTGCTGTTGAATGACTGGCAAATGTGTACTTTCAGTGGTACTTTCTTAGGGGGACTCTGTAAAAGAACCTAAACTGTTGTAGATCCTACAACGGCAGAGATGTTACATTTTATCGAAAAAAATATTTTTAATTTTAATTTTAAAGATGTCTTACCCAATCTCATAGGATATTTGCCAGTAAGAAGTGCTGTTCGCGCAGGAGTGCAGATAGCTTCGCTGTAATATTGCTGTAGTATCACTCCTTGGTAGGCCAAAGCATCAATGTTGGGCGTGAGGATCTGATTTGAGCCATGGAAGGACACATCATTCCAGCCCTGAAAGATATGGTTATAGTTGGTTGAGCTAGTACGAAAATAAGGTATAAGAGTAAACAGAAATATTTTTAAGACCATAACATCATGCGTATGTAATGAAGTATCACATACGCATGATTTTGTATTAATTTGGCTAACAATACGACTATCTAACCTTATTTTAAGTTATGATGTAGTCGATGCTGGTAAATGATAGGCAAAGAATGAATAGACTATAACAGATACGGAAAGAAAATTGCGGTTTTATTTCAATTTTTTTGGTAGAACAGTTAGCCGCCTTAGATGACCACACCTGCACGTGATGCCTCTACCGATCAACTAAAAAGGCTCCGGTCAAACACAAAAACATGCACCAGGAGAGCTCACATATTAGCCGGCAAAACTTTTTACAACAAGGATTCATAAGTTCATATAGTGACTCCACCGGGTGCGAGAAAAACGAAATGTTACCCTCTTTTCTAGGAACCACACCCATTGTATGTACCTTATTTTGCATGTACCGTATTATCTATACTATCTAGCTCGTTATTGGCTAAATACTTATTTAATATAATTAGATTTCATTATGTTAGATCATTATGTAATTAAAAATATGACCACTAGCAATTTTCTTATTTTCTTTATTAAGGGTCAGACACTTTGTGTAAGTGGTAGACGTCGCGTTTGTCTCACGGTTTAAAGCCACCCAGAATTTTCAACCTCATCAGTTCAATGAGCGCCAATGGACTGCGCGTGTCACCCTAGGGGACGAGTCGTCTCGTAATAAAACTGGGAACAGTGGCGAGTTCCACCTTTTTTCTACCGACTTCAAAAAAGGAGGTTCTTAATTATTTGAGTGTATGTTTTTTTAACTCACCTTCATATTCTTATTTGATCGTAGATTACTGCAGAGCCCATCTTAATTA
The DNA here is from genome assembly GCA_948107665.1 of Lomographa bimaculata. Taxonomy (NCBI): domain Eukaryota; kingdom Metazoa; phylum Arthropoda; class Insecta; order Lepidoptera; family Geometridae; genus Lomographa; species Lomographa bimaculata. Next base: position 9,981,023 of record OX403592.1, read on the forward strand.
AAATTTTCAGAGTTTGCATATTCAGTAGTATATTTTCTAAAGGTGATAAATAGGTGACATAATTATTAGGTGTATTCTCTTTATTTAATCTGATTAAAAACACCGACAACCACAACTATTTCGACATCCAGTTGTTGTTAAATGTAATATCATGCTCATTCGGCATACAATAAAGTAATAAAGTTTATTTGAAAGGAAGAATAAAACTTATTTGCCGACAGATAATACCTACTTGTTATTTACAACTTTAGTGGTTTCTCAATGTCTTCAAACTTATTAGATTAGTTGTAATTTAACTGTTTTATGAGTTAGGTAATTCATACCAATTAACTTAAGCGTAAGGGCCTGTTACTTACATTGTGATACAAGATCTTAGTGGAATTATATGAAGCCTTATTTCGATATAGTAATAATACAATTTATAGTTTCCAATTCAATTATCATTATTAAAATAAACATTCATAACTACTGATCTTAATTAAATATAATTGTTATACATATAATAAAATACAGGCACTTAAATTGAGATTAAGATTTGTTGATTACCATCTAGAAATCTTTCAAAAATCGGACTGATCAAAAAGAAACTTTATCCGTGTGGCAAGGTACCAAGAAAACTTAATTTACATTTTGATAATTGATCGAGTGATGCGAGATCTCTAAGTTGACTTTTGTCTGTCTGTCAGAAACATTCAGTATCTAGACCATAAACTCTAAGAACTTCAAATCCTCAGAGAATATGTAACCAAAATCTATTTTGTTTAAGAATAATTTGGTAGGATATGTATTTAAAAAACGGCTACATATTTAAAGCTGAATCTTGCGTATAATATCCGGTATATTCTTTAATTAAATAACAAACCCTAAAAGTTAAACAGTTATTTTAAAGAAAAAAAGTAATAAGCGGTTTATCTCAAAAGTTTTTCTCTATTAGGCAATTTTTTTTTATCAAACTCTAACTTTCTAAAAACAAACATAACTTTGTATTTTGTATAATGTTTTGCTTTAAACCCTTCTCAATCCTAGTCCCTGTAAGAATACTATATTAAAACTGTTACCTATTAAAGACAAAGACTTAGCACAGCATAGTTATTAGTATATATGTTACCTACTCATTTATATTCAAGAATAATTATGCATAAGTATTTATAAGAATTAATTACTTTTTATGATGCTGCGTAATTTTTTGTTGTTTGAGCGAACAAAGTAAAGGTATACTTTACGAGAAAAAGCAGTCACCTACACCGACATCGGTCATTGCATTGTTACTGAAGCGTGGACGACCCTTGAAGGTTCTTCTGACGACCTTTTTAAAGGGCCCACGGAGCTAAATATTTAGTACTGAATATACCTGCGTATAATATCTTGTAACTTTTAGCATATATTATATAGTACAGTAAAAATATACTTACGTACATAGTATAAAACTTTACAAAGACATACAATTTACGACTATCTTAGCAGATGGATAGCGATGATGCAGCTGAAGATGTAGCGTGCTTGCCTAGACAAGCCTACTTCTATATTATATACATATATATATACATATACAAATATGTAGGTTTTCTTTTCTATCTTCATAAGGCAACATTTTGAGTATTTGTGAGAGTTAATCTTATCTCTCAGTTATATTTTAACTTATATTTAGGTAATTCAAGGGTAGAGTATATTCTTTTCTATGGTGGGTAGCACCTGACGGTATTGTCTCTGTAGATTACAATGCTAAAAATTTGAGCCCAATAATTAAGAACATTTGATATATATAAATCTACAGACGTAGAGCGCTTCTTCTGTCGCTTAACAAAGGTACTAAAAAGTCTTTTGTCAGGTGGCAATAAGGCTAATGCTTTCAACGCTTGGGTTATGTCTTTGCTCATATACTCCTTCGGCATATTAAGGTGGAGGCAGATTGAACTGGATGCATTGGATCGGAGAGTTCGATCCATGCTCACTTCACATCGTATACTTCACCCGCGCTCGTCTGTGATAAGATTGTATATCCCTCGGAAGTGTGGGGGTCGTGGCTTTTTCAATGCTAAGAATCTCAAACCGAGAGAAATGCAAACTCCGGCATTATTTCCAGAACATCGAGCACGGGCTGTATAGCGATGTTGTAGCAGTTGATGGGAACTTTACCCCGCTCTCCTTGGCAAACGAGAACTGGAGTAAGTCAATGGTGTTGAGTACAGAAGATCGCAAGGATATATGGAAGAGCAAGTAACTGCACGGACGGTTCTATTGGGCCTTGACTGGGTGTTTTGTATGTGCAATTGCTGACGAGGTTATCAAGACAAATAACTATCGGAAATATATCCTGAAGGACGGTACGGTTGACATTTGTCGGGTATGCCGCCGTCCTGGTGAGTCACTCAGGCATATTATTTCTGGTTGTTCTCATCTTGCTAACGGCGAGTAATTGCAATTGTATAGCAACTTGCTTTTCAAAATATTGAAAATATATTTTGCTCGCCACTGACGTACATGGGAGCTCCTTAATATTTTCATTTATATCATTTTAATTGCCATTATTGGCCAAATCCAGTAATAGCCCAAACGACCATAGTTAGCATATTCTCTGAGAATTTTAAGATATTGTCTTGTATGGATTAACCGCTAGATGCCCCTGACGGACGGACGGACGGAATTATTTATTCATTCAAAGTAGAGAATAGAGGATAGAGAAATAGAGATCTCGCTTCACTCGAACAAAAAAACTGTGGGCTATAGCTAGTATTCGACAAATTTTAACGTCATAACGTTCAAGTATATACCTACGTTTTGATCTTTACCTTTGATCTCTCTTTGGTATACCTACTTATTAAATTTGGGTTTTGTGTCTCTACTAGTAATGGAAAACATACAACAGACACGTACATTGTCTTTACCTTGACATTGCTTGCCGCAAAAACTGCCAGATAATTTCACAATAATGATCGATAACGATTTCGCATGCAAGCAACTAAAATAGGTAGATATTTTTTACAACATGCCAATGTCAAGTTCGTCTAGACTAGAGTACTAATTAATCAGGATACTTATTATATTAAAGATTTCGAAGGTCATGTCTTATCCTAGCGAAAAAAAATGTATAGCAACATGTGTTTCGCTACCTGGTTGGGTGCTACCCACATGACAGACGTGTATGTAGATTTTATGACATATTTAGTTAGTAGTTTCGTATAACACTAGCACTAAACAATGTGAATGGGTGATATTGTAACCTTTAGCTTAACGCTTTGATCTTGTCAGTCATATGATATAAACACTAAGATCGATGACTTGTGTCAAGGTTGCCGGAAACATTCACATCACACACACAATTACACCCAGAAGCAGAAACACAATTTTCTCTTGAGCTGAAAACTTGTGTTCCCACTGGGAATCGAACCCGATATACCTACCTTTTAATCATTAACCCCTGCTTAGAAGGCAGACGCGCACCTAAGCCAATGGGCAGTTCATGTTTCTTATGATACATAAATTATTAATCAATGCCTCCATTGTAGACACAATGGATCTGTACACACTTTTAAACTCTATATTGTTTCAAGGAACACTACCAGTTACAACAGAGCTCTATGTAATATGAAGAAATGTTACTAAAACATGATGTTTGATGTAGTAGTTTCAGGAAATACGGATACTGAGTCTTCAGCTTACATAATTTTTGATACTACATAGTCATAAACATTTGATATTAACTTATACATTTAGATCTGGTAGAGCTCCAAGAAACCACATAATTTAACATTTAAAAAACGTGATTCTAGTCTATCAACCAAATTAGTAAAACTTAAGTAATTTATTGATGTGATCTACAAGAGTCACGCTCTCACACGTACAGTCTCACACTAAGTTCAAAGACTTGTATCGTTGGTGCCACAAACGTGCACATGACACTCACCAAAAACACTAATTTCCTTGGAGAAGTATCTTCTAGGGAAACATGTTCCATTGGCGACCTTATCGTGCTACTTACCACCTTAGCTGAGACAGTAGTCAAATGGTTTCCTATCCCGAATAAAAAATACATAGGTACATGCACTTAAAACTCATCTTTCATTCTTTTTTTTTACTCTCTCAGCCCCACACTAAGTTCAAAGACTAATATCGTGGGTGCCGGAAACATTCACATCACACACACAACTACACCCAGAACCAGAAGCACAAATAGGAAGGAATGGGTGCTCCTGCCGGGAATCCAACCCAGGACCCACGGCGCAGAGGGCGGACACTGCGTCAATTGGGTCGCCAAAATTCTAATAATAAGGTCAAAATATAATGACCGCAATTTATACTACATATCACGATGTGTAACGTGTATACGTTACATACAATTTGACACACTAATGTACGTTATTGTACAGTAATGTACATTAGTGTGTCAAATTAATGCAAAAATTCGAGAAGGAACGCACAGTTTAAGTCGTTTAAGCTTAGATCTTTGAATCTATAAATATTCATGAGGTAGTTCGTTCAGTACAGGTTTTTTCATTGTATTTTCAGTATTATTTACGTACCATATCGTCGACCATTATGAAGACGACGTTGGAAGGCTGTCGAGTATTCGCCGACACCGACACTACGCACATAATCACGCACCATTGCTTCCTGAAAAAAGCGAATCGCATTAAATTTTAAATTGGAAAGCTTGTGACGAAGTTTCGACTCGATTTTTTCCTTTCGTTCACGTTCGTAACTAAACCTTCATAACCAGCTACGAACGAACTTTTTTCCTCATTTGATAACCAGCTTCGAAAGCAGAATTAAACTGTAGTGTTTGTAACCGATTTTCATAAACAGCTACGAAAATGGATATATTTATCTCTGGTCATAACTGGTTATCAAAACAGAATTAAATCCATTTTTAGTAACTTAACATTTTAAAAGAATATGGAGGCCACATTCGAAGTTAGTATTTGTAAATCAAAAAATATTTAAAATAAGATTACTATTCAACATCTGAATCGATTAATTTGTTAAATAAGACCAGATTTTACGTCCTTTTTACAAGCTTTTTCCAACCAACTTTTTTTTTCAACCTGCCCCGTTGTCTATTTGTCGGTCGGTAATCAAATCTTGTAAGCTAAATTAGACCCACTTCCCGATTTCCGATTGAACTCAAATTTGGTGTACTATGTTATTTAGGTGACAATAAAATAATATGGTACCACGGTACTGGTCTCATGATGGAGGCGGAAAGTGGCCATATATAGTTCTAAACTAAGCAAGACAAACCCATCGAGTTTGGTCACGTTTGATTCGTCTTGACAAGTTCTCTGGTTATATCACTTTTTAGTCCTTATTTTATTTACAACTGGTAAAAGCTTCATTTTAAAATACATTTTTCAAAAATTACTTCTTATATAATTGTTTATTATGAATTGCTGTCGTGACTTTTCAATACAATACACTAAAAAGTCAACAATCACAATATAACTAATATCATGATAAGAGTTTTGGTTTTAAAAACTGTTGGATCATAAATCACTAACTTGATAATGTCATCTAAGGACATCAGTTCAATATTTTCACAACAATGGAATTGTAAAACTAGACAATCAAAATGTTTATAGCAAGATAACTATAACATATTTAAGTGTAGATACACTTAAATATGTGTATAATTAAGTTAATTAATCTATATATAGATTAACTTATTAAACCTTTGATTAAACGCAAAAAAATATACACATATTCCCTAGTCACTAATTATGAAACGTTAAAGATTAAGTATGACCATGAGCTACATTGATAAAAAAATCCATGTCGTCGTAATTTTGTGTTTGTCGCTCAGTTATCTGGTTTATGTTCCTTACGCCCTAGAAAATAGTACATGCCTAAATCTAGGCTATTCGTATACATTACTTTATAAGTACTTACTTTACTAGCTAAGTATTTAAATTAACATCCTTTATCCGAGATAATAACACACACAAATAGCTATCACACTTATAAGTCAATAATTTATAGCAAGTAAAGCTTAAAAAAAACCGACTTTACCGTTTATATTTTGGTTTTGGTTTGATCGATTTCGATAAAATGTATATGGGACCACCTCTGAAGTATAATCTACCAAGAAACATCAAAGTCGATTCATAATTGGCGGCGATAGCGAGTAACATACATACAAAAAAAATATTCGGGGATTAAATAATTTGATTTGTTAGTTAATTTCTATTATATAATTTGTTTAATTCAAATCTTTAGTATGTATTAAAGTACTAGGCAACCATAAACGTGACAGAGGCTTTTTTTTCTTTACGTGGCATTGCACCGCATGCCGGGTACAGCTCATCATATTACACTGATACGAGTATTATAAAGGCAAAAGTGTGAGTGTGTTTGTACGTTTGTTACTTCTTCACGCTCAAACGGCTTGACCAAATTTGGTGAAGAGGTAGTTGACATCCTGGATTAACACATAGGCTAATAGTTATTACGGAATTCTTGCGGGTCCGGGGCTTACAGCTAGTAGTTATAATAAAAATCAATGTTAATGATTCTTTTCTAGAACCGATTTTAATGATTATTTTTTATTAAAAAGGATATGGTGTCAAGCTGGTCCCATATAAAAATTGACCAGACTTGATTGAGGGTTCTTGAAATAATGCGGTGAAGTCAGTTTTTACCGACTTTCCAAAAAAAGGAGGAGGTACTCAAGTCGACTGTTTTTTTTTTTTTTTTTGTGTGTGTGTGTGTTACCTCGTAACTTCTCTCCACGTGAGCCGATTTCCAACATTTTTTTTAGTTTGAAAGATTTTTCTTTCTAATTGGTCCCATTTAAATTTGATCAAGATCTGATCAGTAGTTCTTGAAATATCTTCAATAATGCCTATTTTGTGGACTACTTTGACGATGTTCTCGTTTAACCGACTTCAAAAGTTACCTCATAACTTCTTACGTTGAGAGCCGATTTTGATGATTTTTTTATTTGAATGATTGTGCTTTTCTTGTGGTTCCATTGATATTTGATCAAGATCTGATCTCTAGTTTTTGAGTTATAGTCAATAATGCGTGTTTAATACATAAAATCTGATCAAGGTTCCAAAGATAAAGCGGTGAAGTCGGTTTTAATAAGCTTTGCTTGCGTTTCAAAATATATTTATATATATATTTGCAAGGTATGTACTAGGTATTACATTATTACAGAGACAATAGAATATTAATAGATACCTAGTACGTTTTAAAAACTTAGATCATCCGATAGCATAGGGTCCGGTTGGTAACGTGTAGTTCAGTGTCTAAGTTACCTATTAAATGACATGGCAAAATGAAATACAATAAATTAATTCTCTTAGCAAAATTCAAAGTGAGAAGACAAAAGTTCTGAGTGGTCGTTCTTGGAATTGTTGATATAATGTTTGTATATTGTGGTAACATTAAAAACTATTGTCGTCAAAAATAAATGAAAAAAATGAATGGATAACTCTTTATTGTACACCACTTTAAAAGATTATTTTGTACAATACTTTAAATTTAAATAGGCTGGTACCACTAGCCATTTTAACGCTTTACGCGATAATTTCCAGACAAACTTTGTATGGAGAGGAGATAGCAAAATATAGTTTGGTACTAAGGAGATCGACATAGTTACGCAAACTTTATAATAATATAACAAAATAATAAACATAACGTGCTTATTAATTCTTTAATAAATATATTATACGACAAATATCGATGAACATACAATTTCCTACACCTATTAAAAGATTACTAAAAAAAAACTCAAAAGATTTCAATGAACATTTTGGGTATAGGGGAGTATTCGTAACTAGAAATTAGGTCTTATTTTCAGCATTAATTTCCGTTAGAACATCGTTGCTGTCAAGCATTAGTTTGACAGCAAATATTATGTTTTATCTTATATCTACATATATATTCTTAATTATGTATTACTTTATAAATGATTTTTTGCCCGAACGTGAATAAACATCTTTGTCGATTTTTGAATTATATTTCAAAACTTGTAATTTTTCGATTGATAATTTGTAATAATGTTTGATTATTAATTTTTTATAGTTTTTGTACGTTCATGAGTGTAGGCAAATCATACAAAGTTGAAAAATTTTCGCTTTCGCTTCAAAAAATCCAATAGGAGTTCTAGTAAAATATCTACAACTTTACTAGGGCATGACCGGGCACTTGACCGTGACTAGATCATGACTCTTACTTGATTTTGACTGTGACTGGTGACTGAGGCTGATTTACGAAATAACTTAATTAAAAAATATTACTTGACACTGGCTAAATGCACATAATTTTCGGAGCTAAAAAAACATCAAAATAAACTTAATATCGAGCGAATCTTGGTCGACTTTTTATACATTCATTTTTTGTTATGTTTGAATAGAATAGAATAGAATAGAATATTTTTATTGTATAAACTGTGTACAAAGATCATAATGTTGTAAATAGTTTCAACAGTCTGCCCGTTTCGGGCGTACAATATTAGGAGGTATATGCTTATGCAAACATGTTATTATAAATTACAAAGCTTACTATTATGTGTTAAATAATTTAGCTTACTATTATGTGTTATGTGTTTGGTCACATCATTCAAAATTAATATAAAAGCCAAATTTAAATCCCGTATCCATATCCCGTATCCAATAATTTCAGTTTTAGATTATAACAATTTAGTTATAAAATAACAGCATTTGTATTTATGAATCTACCATAAGTTTTGAAATGTGTAAATATGTATTGCAAAACAATGACGTCATAAGGAAAAATAAAATAATTAGAGCTAAATATGATTTGTGTTCGTTAGTTTTAAACAATAGTTATTTTTAATTTAAACAAAAAACTAAGGCAACTGGCAGCAGCCAGCATGATGGGAACGCTACCAACTGGTAGTGGGCTTGAGCACTTGAGTTACCTCGATGTCTTTTAGGTAACTTAGGTGTACAGCAAGTATATAGTTATAGTTTCATTTAAGGAAATGTAGGACCGTAGTTTGAATATTTATTAAAAACTTCATGTAATAATTTTAGGAACGGAATTTTATTTTAAAAAAACAAAAATAATAAAATAACATATGTAGTTAAACTTACCAGCTAACACCCACGATCATTTTACTCAAAAATCGAGCACTATTACACTTATATAACTATATACATAAAGATATGTATATATATATATCCTTTTTTAAGGTAGTAACGCACTTGTTTCCTCGCAAGAGGTGTGCACACCGCGCGCGGTCAACTCGCACAATCCGCGGTCGAGGGCTACAGTGAAACGACTGTCTTACTTCTGAACATCACAAGGCCATGATAATGAAAATTCAGTCAATGAAATACCTTTTAAGACGTAGACTTAGTTTTAAGGCCAGGGTGATTATTAATTTATCTTGCTTTTGTACTAGCTTCTCGCCCGCGATTCGCTCGCATAGGCGACACAAGTTATAAGTGTAGGTATATACTTCATCATACTAATATTATACACACTAATATTATAAATCCCCTTCACGAACAAAAATAACATTGTTGTTATTGTATGTGTTATTATTAAAAAGATTCAAGAAATAAAAATTATTCTTAAAAAAATCGAATGTTTGTGTGTAAGTTTGTTCCCTCTTCACGCTGTAATGGCTGAACGAATTTGCATGAAATTTGGAATGTATATGGCTTATACCTAGGATTAACATATAGGCTACTTTTGAACTTGATCAACGCGAGCTAAGCCGCGGGGCACGGCTTGTAGTAGGTAGTGTATATAGGACTCTTGCAGAGTCTACCTGGGGAAGTAGTTTCGTTGAAGGGCAATGATTGCAGTGAAATTACAAGGCATAAAGTTATTTATCTAAAGGATGACAAATGCAGATGATCGTTTTCCTCTATATAATTTATATACCTGTTTTATTGATTGTTTTACTTGACACTCAACATCATAGGTACCCCATTTTACCCTAACAAGATACAATTTCTAAAAGGTTTATTATTTTAATTTAGATTTTATATAAAGATTTAATGTTTTATGGATTTTATTGGAAGTAGAATACCATGTTTCTAGAAAATCTATTATATGTTTTATATGTCAAACAAAAAATTGTTGATGGAGTAAAAGTGGGAGTATGCATAAAGCATCCACGCACTGTTTGTGGACTTTGCGAAGGCATATGACAGCATAGACCGAAAATCATGTTTTCTTAATATCATGTTAAATATCCAAATCCCCATTAATCTAGTCAAGATGACGCAAGATAACTAATGTATTTGATATTGAAACTGGGTTAAAACAAGGAGATGCTCTGTCACCGATGTTGTTCAATATAGCGCTAGAATATGTTATAAGACAGTTTCTCGCATTAAACGGCGGTGAATGGACAATATAGGGTGATAGTGTATGCAGATGACTTGGCTCTGGTTGGAGAAACAAAGCCAGAAGTCAAAGAGGCAGTTAAGACCCTATTTATGGAAGCTAAGAAGATTGGCCTCGGAACTAATCAGGCGAAAACTGAATACTTACACATGCGGAGGTACAAGAACACCAGAAATCCTAGAGAGGACCTTGAGGTGGATGGCACAGTCTATAAAGGCGTGGATAAATGTAGATACCTTGGCTACACAATGACGGACAGAAACATCAGAGAAGACGAAATTGACATAAGAGTCCAAAATGCCCTCCGGTGTCCAAGCTCGTAACAGAAGAACAAAATTTCTTAACTAAAAAAAATTTTTTAATTAGGTACTTATTGTATATAAAAATGTACATAAGACCTATTCTCATGTACCTACGGATGCGAAGCTTGGACACTGACTCAAATAGAGGAAATAAAGCTTCTTCTAGCAGAGCGTAAGGTACTCCGAAAAATTTTGGGGCCAGTTAAGGGGAAGGATGGCACTTGGAGAGTCTAGAAGAACATAGAAATGAAGAACTAGTGGCGGATCCAAACATCATTGGCAAAACAAAAGAACATAGACTTCGTTGGCTTGGTCATTTAGTACGGATGGGAAAGGATCGTGCAGCAAAGCGAGCGTACCTGGGACGGCCAACAGGCAGGTGACCTGTGGGGCATCTCAGATACCGCTAGAAGGACGAAACAGAGATGGACTTGCTTGAGCTCCAAGCCACCTCGTGGCAGGAAATTCACACAGGACAGAGAGAAATGACGTCTTCTGGTATCGGAGGCCAAGACTCATTTTGGGTCATTGTGCCCCGATAAGTAAGTAAGTATTGACTTGATTGACATTGGTCAAACAAACATTACCACCCACAACTTCCATTAGGGAGGAGTATTAAAAAAACATGAAACACGTGATTATTTGAAAAAATCTTATGAAGCTCTAATATCAAATTCCAATTTTTTTTTAATTCTATCCTAAATTTGATATTTTGTGAATGGGGTCACCCAACGAAATCATTATAAAAAAATCAACTACTCACTTATCGATAACTTTAATTTATACGTCACATAGTGCAATAATATTGAGTAAAAGCCCTAAAAATTATTATCATCCTTATCATTTCATTTTTGTTCGAATATGCCAGTTCTTGTATAATATTTAGCCATGCTATGCAGAACTAAAATGTTCCTTTTTATACTAACTAAATTATATCTCACTCACGTGATGTGACAAAACGTAGTGATAACGTTGAAAAATAGTGTTTTATTTCAAATCATCTAGCTAAATCGGTTCAAAAAATGTTTCTGTCGTGATTGAGCAACAAACATTCACACATACTTACAATCATCTAAACTTTCGCAATTATAGACAATCACACTAAACATCATATAAAACATAATTAAACGCAAAGCTTAAAAAAACCGACTTCAACGCTTTATCTTCGGAACCTAGATCAGATTTAATGTATTAAACACGCATTAATGACTATAACTCAAAAACTAGAGATCAGATCTTGATCAAATTTATATGGGACTAATTGGAAAGACATTTTTGAAATCGTTTCACGTGGAAAGAAGTTATGAGGTAACACACATAAATAAAACTGTCGACTTGAGTACCTCCTCCTTTTTTGGGAAGTCGGTAAAAATGAAATTCTTGTTAGTGTACGATCCTTTCTGTGTAAATTGATGGATAAACACTTAAATTATGATTATATGACAAATGATATATGCAATGACAAAATAATTAATATTTTACTATTCATGCTAATCAATTACTATTTTATGAACATTTTATTTTAGACATATATTATGGACTTTTTAACACCTTGGACGTTCTGACCTTTGGACTAATGTACCTACCCCGAGTCCTTATATATATATATATATATATATATATTTAACGCTTTCACACTCACAGCCCTCACTAAGTTCGATGACTTGTGTTGTGGGTACCGAAAACATTCACAGCACACAAACAATAACAACCAGGCAGTACTTCACACCTGGACAGCTTCTTAATTTATATCAAGCCCAAGTCCGATCTTGTATGGAGTACTGCAGCCACCTTTGGGATGGATCAGCCAAGTATCAGCTTGATACTCTTGACTCTATTGATAGGCGAGCAAAGCGACTCATTGGTGATGACAAGCTAGTTGAGTCCAAGTTGCAGAGCCTCAGTCATCGACGTAAGGTAGCTAGCTAGCTTGTCGGTGTTCTATCGCTTGCATTTCGGAGAGTGTGCACTCGAATTACACCAGTTGATTCCCCCTTGCCCTTTCTATAATCGGACCACAAGACAAACAAACCAACGTCATCCATATATGGTTGACCTACCTCATATCCGGTCAAAGCGTTTTGCTTCAACATTTGTTATCCGTACGGCGAAGGTGTGGAACTCACTGCCCGCATCCTTGTTCCCCGAACAGTATAATCTGGGAGTCTTCAAGTCTAGAGTGAATAGGTACCTTCTAGGTAAGCATGCTTCATCTTCGGCCGCATCGTCACTTTCCATCAGGTGAGATAGCGGCCAAGTGCTTGCCTATTCGTCATAAAAAAAAAAAAAAAACAACCTTAAATTTTCCCTGGGGAACATGTGTTTCCGCCAGGGATCGAACCCGATACCCCTGCTCGGAAGGCGAACGCTCACCCAACTAAAAATTGGCAAATGATAGGCACTCCGAAATTGTCATGCATATCAAAAACTTCTCTTGTTGTACTTTTAATAATAATAATAATAATAATATGTTTTTATTTACGGACAACAATACAAGATCCATGTTTGTTAGTTACTTACTTAACTATAAAAACTTACAATACAATACAATACAATACAAACTATACTATACTTACTTAACTATGAAAACTTACAATACAATACAATAAAAACTTACAATACAATACAATAAGGTTAGTACTTATACTAATAAGGAAGACAGTAACTTAGTAAGTCATGTATTTCGGAGGCATCTTCTGCGAAATCATGAATACAGGTGCATGCGGGTCATCCGCTATGACTTTCAGGATGCTATTATCACTCCCCCGAAGCCTTCTCACTAGAGACGCCACCTTTTTTCTAATGATGGCATGGAAGCCATCAGTGTGGTTCTCGGCAAACATACCGGAGGCGCTGCAAAATGGGGGGAGTTTCAACATCATCCTGAATACATTGTTGTATTGGACGCGCAGAGAGTCCAGTGACTTCTGGGAACAGCTGAACCACAGACTACCAGTGTACATGCCCTGACAAAACGCTTTGAATAGAGTAATTTTAACCTGGTCTGTACACCGGGCAAATCTGCGGGCCAACATGTTCCCCCGCGCCGCTAGTGCTCTGCGTTCCCTCTCCACATCTTCATCGTCTTTAAGGTCATCGGCAAGGAAGTGTCCTAGATATTTAAACCGAGTTACTCGGTTCAAGCTCATGCCGTTAAGGGTAATTGTAGGAATAGTATCTGGACACCTGCCGGCGGCCTTAAAGACCATGAACTCACTTTTTTTGACATTATACATCAGACCATGCGATGCGGCGTAGTTCTCACAAACCCGTAGCATGTCTCCGATAGATTTCGCAGTCGGGCCCAGCAGCACCATGTCATCCGCGTAGCTGATGTTGTTTACACAAACACCCCCTACGTGGCAACCGACGCGCATGCTGCTGAGCTCGACCAGGAGATCGTTCACGTACAGGTTGAAAATCTTCGGAGACGATAAACCCCCCTGTCTCACGCCGCATTCCAACCTGTATGAGTCGGAGAGGATATTTGCCCACTTAACATTATTGATCTGATGTCCGTACCAATACTGGAACAATCTGAGCAGTCCCTCCGGCATACCCCTGTCCTCCATCTTTCTCCAAAGCACGTCATAGGAAACGAGATCGAAGGCTTTGGAGAGGTCCAGAAAACAGGCGTACACCGGAGTCTTCCGCTCAGTATAATATTGGACAGTATGCTTGAGAGCTAGGATTGCGCTTTCTGTGGAAAGTCCAGCACGAAAACCGAACTGCGCGTCGTGAATGTTTAAAAAGTTATCCAACTTTTAATTTTAAGTTTAATTATAATATGTATGATGTGGCAGTGCTATATTAAATAAATAAACTAAGCCAAACAAACAAACGCAAACGCATTCACACTCACAGCCCCACACTAAGTTCAAAGACTTGTATCGTGGGTGCCGGAAACATTCACATCACACACACATTACACCCTGAACCAGAAGCACAAATATCCCTTGTAAAGGAATTTGTGCTCCTGCCGGGAATCGATCCCAGGACCCACGGCACAGAGAGCGGACACCTGTCCACTACGCCAACTGGGTCGTCAGATGATCGTCACAGAACCAACGAGCAGATGTTTATGTGATAATGATATACCTGATGCGCAATGTTATATTCCAATGTAATGTGACATGGCCAAAATAACAATCACTTTTATATTTTACCAGCTGCGTCCCGCGGTTTTACCCGCGTAGTATAACATTTTCTTTCATAAGAACCTTCTCCTGAAAATATTTAACACAACAAAAAAAGAATTAGCGAAATTGTTCCATCCGTTCACGCGTGATGCGATGAACTAGGGAATAGAGATTCATTTTTAGGGTTCCGTACCCAAAGGGTAAAAACGGGACCCTATTACTGAGACTTCGTTGTCCGTCCGTCCGTCCGTCCATCTGTCACCAGGCTGTATCTTAAGAACGGTGATAGCTAGACAGTTGAAATTTTCACAGATGATGTATTTCTATTTTGCCGCTATAAAAACAAATACTAAAAATTAAATAAAATAAATATTTAAGGGGGGCTCCCATACAACAAACTTGTTTTTTTATAGATAATGGTACGGAACCCTTCGTGCGCGAGTCTGACTCGCACTTGGCCGGTTTTATTATAAATATATATAGATTAAGGTGAATAAAACATCTTTAGCTGTTTTAGCTGGGCGATGATTAGTCAATCGGGGACAATGCCATTATAATATATACACATTTTAGTAGTGGTAGGACTCTTTTTGCAGAGTCCACCTGGGGCAGTACGACACCTTTGCCAGTTATTCTACCGCCAAGCAGTAGTGTGCAAGCATTACTGTGTTTCGGTTTGAAGGGCAATGTTACCAGAGAAATTACTGGGCATGAAGAGATTTGACATCTTATATCTCAGGGTGATGAGCGCAGTGCAGTGCGGCGCACGATTTTGTTCGCAAGTTCACAATTCTGACACTGCTACTGTTATGGGCAGGCGTGATGCTTACCACCAGGCGAACGTCCCGCTCGTCTCGTCACTCACCTGCATAAAAAAAAAACATAGATTTGTACGAGTACGTGTAATTGGCTCGTTAATTATACACTGGTCACGAGATGATGTTATAGTTAACAATTACTTATCGAGAAACATCTTTTGTACTTAAAAATAACAATAATATATTAGTATAATAATATTTTATTGTAAATCAGCGTTATCAGCAGAAAGTTTGTATCTTTTTAGGGAACACTCAAGTATATCTAAGGGCCTACTACAGATTTCAACATCCGAAACTTCGAGCCCAAATATTTTTTTAATGCTAGATAAGCAAGCATTTGATCACTATTTCACCTGATGGAAAATAAAGATGTGGCTGAAGATGTAACCTTTTCAACGTCCAGTTTATATCAGCCTCATCGTAGCAGAAAATGATAAAGCTAAAGGAGTATTTATTGTCAATCACGAGTACGGAATAATAATAATATATTTAGCATTAGGCAGCTACATGCTTGGCCTGTTTAGGTATACAATATAACAATTTAATCATTATAATAATTTAGAAAGCAGCGGTGTGTGCTTTCCAATTGAGCTGACTATCTATTATCAAGCCAGTGGCGGATTTACACAATTGCCGCCAGTAGAGTATATAATTTTGCCGCTCTTACCAACCTCTACAATTCAATTACTTAGTTCACAATCATATTAATTGCAATGTTTTCGTCAATGAAATATTATGATTCCTAAATCATAATGTAGCAATTTCAATAAAAGGTTAGTGTAATAGGATGATAGTGTATATTACACCATCTTTCGCCCGTAATTAGTATGAATGCAAACTAGTCAAAAAAAATTGGTCCCAAATTTGCCGGCCCTTAAATCTGCCGCCCTAGGCTCCAGCCTACTCAGCCTGCTGGTAAATCCATCACTGTATCAAGCCCAAAAACTAGATTTTACTTACTGTAATATTGTTTTTCTGAAAATTCACATTTAGGATATATATAATCATAGGAATGAGAGCTACCGGTCGGTAGTTTTGTATTTGTTCTTTATTATCTGTTTGGTTTCATCACACGGAATATACACCTTTATTTATACACAGTTATATTAGACTAGCCGTGCCCCGCGGCTTCGCCCGCTATTATCAAGTTAAAAAGTAGCCTATATGTTAATCCTAGGTATAATCTACGTACATTCCAAATTTCATCCAAATCCGTTCAGCCGTTAAAGCGTGAAGAGGGAACAAACATACTTACACACAAACTTTCGGATTTATAATATTAGTAAGATTACATAAATGCTCACATATTAAATTAACACAAAAAAAATATCATTTTTCTATAGGATATGCTGTCGTAACCCACTTTTGTCACATTTTTAAGCCATTTTTTTAAATCTCATGATTATTTGTTATATTTAACAAATGGGATGTTACATTAAGACCTTTAATTGGTTCTATTTTACCTATAAAACATTTGCTAGGGTTACTATGTCAATTGAGGTCGTTATAAAGCAATTATGAACATTAATTTGTAATATTGGGTCACATGGAATATTTCATCTAGAGTTATGATCCTACTATAAAATCTTAAAAGAATGACGAGATTCCGATTTCCACGGCCTAGCGTCTTAAAACGAAAGCATGTCGAATATGAAACACTCCAAAAAGATTCAAAATTTTTGCCACTTCTCAGATGAAGTTGACAACTGATGTATCGATACATGTTGCATCCTGCACTTAGGCCATCGCACCTTGTGAAAATAAGGTAATACCGTCAGGTCTTTAACATCGTCACGCATCAGAACATTCGCTTTAAAAACTGCAACTTTGGCACTGGTAAAAGCCTAGCGGAAGGTGTGGCGGGAAATTTGCCATTCACTTTTAAAACATGAGAGATTGCGATGACTACTGATCGGCAGTACCTAAATACCATACTGATACTGAACGTAAGAAGACGGTCATAATGTATAGATAATATCCGGATGACCGAGCTTTGCTCGCTTTTTTGTTTTTGGTAGAATGTGTTTGAATAAGCTCCATCTAGTGTCGAGTAGAAACAGTTTTTTTACATCGGTCATGGCATAATAGATGGCGCTGATAGTTTCTTAAACCCGGTTTTTCAAATGCAGTTTGGGAACCGAGCATTTCTCGGACCTAGAACGTTGATAAATCGATTCCTTGGGCCGAAAAACCCCTAATCTGTAACTTTCATGAAAATGTTGGAGCCGTTTTCGAGATCCTGATCACACACACGTAATTATGTATGTATACAAGAATTGCTCGTTTATAGATATAAGATATAGTGAGAAGACGAAAAGCAGACAATTGTATTAAATGCAATGAAAGTGAGGTCCGACTTTTTGCAAAACTCCTCAGATGTGTGAAAAGGTATACATCTGATGGCACTATGGCAAAGCCAACTTTTTCAAATTTCCACCCAGAAATCTAAAAAAGAATATACTCTGGGACGGTAAGACACATATCACACTTCACGCTATTGTTATAAATCCGAAAGCTTGTGTGTAAGTATGTTTGTTTTCTCTTCACACTGTTACGGCTAGACGGATTTGGATAAAATTCGGAATATAAATAGCTTATACCTAGAATTACCACATAGGCATTTTTTTACTTAATAAACGCGGGCGGAACCGCGGTTCATGACTAGTTTTAAATATATTTCAAATGTAAGTACTACATACATTGTTAAGAATAGTAGAAAAAAGCTTTATAACTATCGTAACGGTTTCGTATAAAATTAATAACATAAACGATTTCACACTCACAGCCCCACACTAAGTTCGATGATTTGTGTGGTGGGTGGCGGGATTTCAAATACACAAACAACCAGAACCAGAAACACAAATTTTCCTATGGGGAGAAAGCATGTGTTCCTGCCGGGAATCGATGCCCCCCCCTGCTTAGATGGCGAACGCTTTAACGCCTACCCAACTAAGGCAACGGACAGATCAATGACAACAATAACAAAAACTCCTAAGTATTTATTTACATAATAATGATTTGATAACCAAAATCATTCAACGCATTGACATTGTAGATCAAAACAAATAATAATATTATACGTACTAGCGATCCGCCCCGGATTAAAAAAAGTGTTACATACAAACCTTGCCCGTAATATAATATATGAAATCTGTATTCTATATATATATACATGTATATAGACTACAGTTTTCGTAGATATCTAAACCTATCTTGGTCGCAGATCTCTCCAAGACAATATCAAACTGAAATGGAATGGGTACTGTATACATTCTGTACAGAATAGTACAGCTGCAACGTACTAATTGAATGTCTTGCGTGGTGCCACTGCCTCTATACAAGTGGTACAACAGTGTTACGTAAACTAGAAGTGACAAGAGTTTGATAACAAAGCATTGAAATAGACCTTGTTCCACTAAACTTTTACTATATTCGTGTGATTACTATTCGAAGTGACGGAAAGGTTTACTTGGAAAATATAGCGGTTGAAATCATAATAATGCTTTTTCGTTGCGACACCGAAGTAGTTAATCTACAACTTTAGGTCCCATTTTTAAAATTGTGGTTACGAGAGCACGATTTAATAAAATCTTGGTTGTTGTAGGTGGTGGTTTGGCAATCGAAGCTTTAGGTACACATTATTATAAATAAATAACTAAATTATTACAGCTACTTTCAACTGTGAGTAGAATATAGCATACTAGCCGTGCCCCGCGGCTTCACCCACTATTATCAAGTTAAAAAGTAACCTATGTGTTAATCCTAGGTATAAGCTATGTACATTCAAAATTTCATCCAAATCCGTTCAGCCGTTAAAGCGTGAAGAGGAAACAAACAATCTTACACACTTACACATTTCCACACAAACTTTTCGATTTATAATATTAGTAGGATTAGTAGGATACGTTTACATGATACAGTGACACATATAATCAGATCTTAAGCATAAATGTCCCTAAAGAAGGAAAATAAAGCTCCTGCCGGGAATCGAACCCAGGATCTACGGCAGAGGAGATCTGCCCAATACGCCAACTGAGCGCGGCATCGAGTAGCGAATAAACATTGATATCCAGGAAAACGATTAATATTAAAACGTACCAAAAAACCAACTGTATTGAATAAAATGCCCATCATGGACGTTACTATCACTTCTGCTTATAATCTTCTACACAGAAAATGACTAATTCTATAAAATAAAGATCAAACTTCAACAAGGTAAGTAATCTATTGTGACAACAAGTGACACACAACTTGTTAGTTACATTTATTTATTTCATTTAAAAGGATCCCCAATAAAAGATACACTAGGCTACTTAATATAAGTTAATATATTCAAAAAAAACAAAATCCCGACTGCGTGAACACACTTTTTTTAATTAACATAAGGTCTATTATGCGAATGTATAACAACTATATCACAGCTTTATTATAAGTTTTGAAAATTTTAGTAGGGTTTATATTCATAATGCTTTCTAAACAACGTTGAACACAACCCTAAAAGGTCTTTCGAAATTAAAAAATGATAAGATATACCTAAGATGATTTTCACATATCTACAGTACAATGATACTCCAATTGACACAGTTCGTCGACTTTTTTTTCTATTTTTCACAATATGGCGTCTGGCTATCGCCATATTGAATTTTGATTATTTTCATAAATAGTGACTGTCAAGATTAAGACAAATCGATTGACTTATTAATCATCATTCGACCCCCGCGTTTAGTCTCTACAACATACAAAGGCTGTTAAATACCCTCCATAGCGTCGAGAAGACGGGTAATTAGTCATATTATTATATATGTTAGTTGCAAATTGTGTCTCTTCAATTACAGAAGACAAAACAAAATCATGCCCGTATATATTTAAAGCCGTGCCCGGCTTCGCCCGCGTTTATGAAGTTGAAAAGTTGATAGATTGTGTTAATTCTAGGTATAAGCTGTGTACATTGTACATTCCCAATTGCATCCAAATCCGTTCGGCCATTACAGCGTGAAGAGGAAACAACCACACTTACACACTTACACATTTACACACACACACAAACTTTCAGATTTATAATATAAGTGTGATACTTATTATAGAAAAGTAGAACAGTCGTAGAAAATTACATTTACCAATGACCTACATCCTTCACCTTTTGCTAGCGACCAGTAATGTTTTATGTCGTTTTCGACAGCATTTTGACCAATACAAAATAATTACTTTACCTATCTGAAATCTGTGTAACAATCACGAAGTTATAGGAACTTAATAGGTACCTATAGGTCACGGTTGGTTATCTAATAGCAATCTGGCATACACGATGTCTGACTTTGAGCTAGGTGCAAATGAACAGTACAAATATTAGAAGGTACTATAGTAATAATGAATCTTGTAATAATACTGAATAATTAAATTAGTCTTGTAATAAAACTGTATGAATAATAATTATTTTTTGACTTAGCAATTTTTTTTTTGCACACTTCGAGGCACATTTTATGTGGAGAGATTTGTATACCTTAAAACCTAATTTTAATGTTATTACCCATATAAATGTTTTTCTTTTTCATTTTACCTAGAACTATATTAAATTAAACTTTAAACTAAATTAAAACTAAACAGAAATATCTATTAACTAGATATAAATATGTACAAAATTTAATCTAATGAATAATTTTGATTTGATTTGATTTAATAGGTTCCGTACGGCGAAGGAGTCGAACTCACTGCCGGCGTCTTAGTTTCCCGAACAATATAATTTGGAAGTCTTCAAGTTACGAGTGAATAGGTATCTTTTAGATAAGCTTGCTGCATCTTCGGCCGCATCATCACCTTCCATCAGGTGAGTTAGACAAATGCTTACCTATCTAGCATAAAAATGGGTAAATAACATAACTTAACAGAAACGCTTTCACACTCACAGCCCCACACTTAAATCGATGACTTGTGTTGTGGGTGCCGGAAACATTCACATCACGGACACTGATACCCAGAACCCCAGAAACACAAATTTCCCTTGGGGAGAAAACTTGTGGTTCCACCGGGAATCTAACCCGATGCCCATTGCTTACAAGGCGAACGCGCGCCGAACTGAACCAAGAAATAGATAATGAATACCCCCGACTTTTTAAGCCCTTCTTCAGAAATATAGATTGAATGATCGGTATGGCATGCGTGGTATTTTGTTTTTTTTATGTTTTGACGAAAGGGGTATTTTTCGGTTTTCTGTTCTTCATGATGGGGCCCTATTCATCATCATCAGCCTATGGAAGTCCACTGCTGGACATAGGCCTCTCCAATTGCACGCCACTGAGCACCAGTAATCGTCAAGCCGTAGCGTGAGTCCGTTGTACAACTGAACTGGTCCTATTATATTATAATAAATATTCTTTACAAATGCTTTGATAGGACACACACATCACTTACCATTACTACTATACTAAGTACACCGTACCGCAAATAAAGGCATCGCCACGTCGCGCTTCGTAATATGTACGCTAATTCAAGTAGATACAAGACACCGTAGCCATAAAAGAGGAGATAAATAATATACATAAAAATATTTTTAAAATCAGTAAACGAAATTTGCAATAGCCGTACCACAAAAGACGTTGGACTCGTCTTAATAGTTGGAATGATGTCCCAAGAGGTTTTGTACAAATAACCCTTTATAAGCGAGAAATAAATAGCATAATTGTAGTAACGTTGGAAAACGACTAAAAAAATATGCTTTATAGTGTTTTCGGTGACTGTACAATCTGTTATTTAACATTGAATATTATAACAATCCGTAAAGTTTATAATGTGTATGACCTTTACAGTTAGTAACACAGTTACAGTTAGTCATATACATTGATATGTAGCTATATTTATATCTTAAATCAAAATCAAAATCGTCTATTCACATGGGCTCCAAAAAGGCACTCATGAAAGTTAATAACACTACGGCCAGATTCGCAAAATTACATCCATCTCGAGAAAAACCTGGCAAGAAATTCGGCGGCGCATTTTTTTTAATTCACATTTATTTTAATAATTCTTAAAAACAGGTATAAAAAGTTTCAGGAGTTTTGCCGCGAAAGTGAACAATGGCGTTGTTGATTTTGTATTGTTTTCTAAAACCTGTCATTATTCGAGTGCTATTTGTAATAATGGTGAATTACTAACCGTTAATACTTAGTGAACGTGTAGGTATGAGTGTAGGCAAATCATATAAAGTTGAAAAACCTGAATTTAGCTTTCGCGCCAAAACTCCAATAGAAGTTCTAGTAAAGTTTCTACTACTTTACTAGGGCATGAAAAGACTATGCCTGGGCCTTGACTCTTTTACTTGACTAAGACTTTTATAATGAAATACGGTTGAAATATTTTATTACTTTGTGCATTTAGATGCACGAGATTGTGAAGCCAAAATTAAAAGGAAAAAAGTTTCAGTGCATTCGGTATTGGCGTCTTCTTACATAAAGGTGTTACAATCGTTAATGTTAAACAGTTTTAGTACCAACAAAAACTATATTGCTGCACAATTTTTAAACAATTTACAATACAAAGCTGTATGTTGCATCGATTTCACTGAGAACAGTGAGCAGATTTTTATCTGAGGGTACTTATTTCTTTTGTCTTCGATTTAATTGTTTTCCAAATGGCCATGATTTTCGCTCCAATTTCGGCGATATTTTAGCAACATCTTTACACAATTGGGCTTGCAAACAACACTGAAGGTATGGCAGGCTTTTTATTATAATTAGGTATATGAGATAAGCGATATGAACAATACGCTACTTAGTACCAAATCATCTCCTAACGTTTCCACACTTAGAACACCAGCTTCAACTTAGAACACGACATACGTCAAGTCAAGGCCTAGTAAAATTAGTAGAAACATTAAACTAGAACTTCGAGTTTTGGAGCGAAAGCGAAAATTACGTTTTATTTTTG
Source organism: Lomographa bimaculata (assembly GCA_948107665.1). NCBI lineage: Eukaryota > Metazoa > Arthropoda > Insecta > Lepidoptera > Geometridae > Lomographa > Lomographa bimaculata. Next base: position 10,004,525 of record OX403592.1, read on the forward strand.
CCTACACTCATAGTACAACGACACAAATTTTGAAAAATAATATGTAATCATTAACGATTATTTTTTACTTTCGCGCCAAAACATCAAGAAGTTTTCTTGGTGCTTTTTTTTAGTTTAGGTTCTGCAAGTTATGCACATTTAGCCAGTGTCAAGTAGTCAGTTTTTTATTTTTATTTAATTGCTAGGTACTTCATAATGAGTTCAAGCTCTAGAGAAGTGGTAGAAACTTGCCGTCAATAATGCACGTTTACAAACTGTTAACAGTTAATAAGCAATCATTATTACTTATTACACATGCACACTCGAGGAATCACAAGTTTAGGGATATACATATTAATTAATACAAAAATTTTTAAACATGTTTTTTTTTACTTTCGCGCTAAAGCCATCTTGATGTTGTTAATGCTGCCTTAGATATTTTAATACACAGACTCTTTGACATAAACATTTGAACAGATAATAGTTATGATTGGATCATCCTACTAAGAAAATTGAGTGTAAGTGTGTAAGTATATTTGTTCCCTCTTCACGCTATAACGGCTGAACGGATTTGGATGAAATTTGGAATGTACTTACATACCTTATACCTAGGATTAACACATAGGCTACTTTCTAACTTGATAATAGCGGGCGAAGCTGCGGAGCACGGCTAGTTGTTCATAATATATACACTGAAACAGAAATGTATGCAAGAAGCCACAGAGAAAGTGACCCATTAACAAGAAGCCAATATAAGATGTCACGTGAGAGCTAGAGACCAGCTGAACCCATCGAGATAAGAAACAAACCTACGGTTTGTAAACAAAATCCTTGGCTAAACCACAGATAACACGTACGAGTGTGTTGCATAATTATCTTCGATTTTAGCCCAATGTCAATTTCTTCACAGTCACGTGAATGTGGGAAACCAAGCGTAGAAGATATCTCACTAGAAATAACAAAACAATAAGGCGCGTAGCAATTAAAACGTCTACCTAATTAAAAGTAATAGTATTCTGTAACCGTAATTTGCTTTTTTAAAATCATATACGTTCCTCTTCTGACTTGTCCTTCGTTGGCGCAGTGGACAGGCGCTCGCCCTCAGCGCCGTGGGTCCTGGGTTCAATTCCCGGCAGGAGCACAAATTCCTTTCCAAGGGATATTTGTGCTACTGGTTCTGGGTGTAATGTGTGTGTGATGTGAATGTTTCCGGCACCCACGATACAAGTCTTTGAACTTAATGTGGGGCTGTGAGTGTGAAAGCGTTTGTTTGTTTTGTTGTTTTGTTTTGTAATTAGGGTTGACACGACTTAATTTTCTTTCCTTATTTCACAAAAAGCAACTACGTATGAGTTGGAATCGCCAAAGATTCCGTACAATCAAGTAATGGTAAAACCACGAGTTACACTGGTTTGGTTGTTAAGTTTCTTTTGTATTTTACTGTAGAGTTTACAGTATGTTATTACCTGTTACTGTGATGTTATTACTACAGGCTAAGGAAATTTATTAAATCAGGGGAAATAATTCTTGTAGTTTTGTAAATTCCTATAGTGGTGTTCAGATGAACATATACTAAAAGTCTTCAAGAGTGGAGGATACGCTGGGAGTGTAGGGGTTTGTTTGTATTTCGTATGTATTTCTTAAATCATCTATTTTTTAACTTTCAGTTAACTTAAACACACTGTGCCTCCATCCCGCTACAACAGCGTGGCCCTTCGCAACGCAACTGATAAACAAGATGAAAATTAAAAAATATAATCCGATAACCAACCTATAAATATAACATAATGGATTCCTATAGGAATCTATAAACATATGGTTTGAAACATAAAAATATGTTTTTTTTTCTTAATTTTGGCTTCGCAATCTTTTGCGTTTAGCCAGTGTCAAGTAATAATATATTTCGTATATTAGGTACATAAAACTACGTGAAATATGCTACCTCTTCTTTTCATTCATCATTCAAAAGATGGCATCTCATGCCATAAATAAGTACTAGGTAGATGTTTTGCCGCGAAAATGGAAAAATGGCGTTGTTGATTTTGTATAATTTTCCAAAACCTGTGGCTCTTCGAGTTGTAATGTGTAGTAATGGTGGATTATTAACCGTTAATACTAGTGAGCGTGCATAAGTGTAGGCAAATCATACAAAATTGAAAAACGTGATTTTTGCCTTCGCTCCAACACTCCAACAGAAGTACTAGTAAAGTTTTTACCACTTTACTAGGGCATGACAGGACTATGACTGGACCTTGACTCTTTTACTTGACTTTGACTGTGACTTGTGACTAGGACTTTTAATATGAAATACACTTGAAATATATTATTACTTGACACTGGCTAAATGCACAAGATTACGAAGCCAAAATTAAAATAGCTACTAGAAAAGCATTGTTTGTAATAAAAATTTATAAACATTTTTTTCTGTTGTTTTTATCGTTATTACTTATGTAGTAAAGTATAAGTATTAGATGGATAAACATGCTACATAGTGATTTTTTGTTTCCCATAAAAAATGTATGCTAGTAAGGCGTTTATAAAAAGATCTGTCACGGTATACGTTGATTAATTAGGACCTTGAATGCTGTCCCATAATTAGTACAGACAATACTTAATAGTCATGCCATTGTTATCATGCTGTAGCGCAGCATCTTGCATGACTTTACAACTAGCTTAGGGGTTATAAGAATAATATTAGTGTACCTACTTACGTACTTTAGTTAAGATTTTCGAAAGTTTTATTTTGTACTTACTGTAATGTCGGGTTTTTGTGACACAGCACTAAAAGGGCAAAATGTAGAACAGCCATCGAGATAGGAAACAAACCTACGTTATTACTTTAGCTACAACATCCTTGAGAACAGCACCATATTTGACAACAAAACAAACTGTCAAACGTCATCCATTTATGGATGACATTCGTACAATTCTCGCTCGAAGCCATTCGCTTCAGCTATGTTTTTCATCCGTTCAGCAAAGGAGTGGAACTCATTGCCTGCGTCATTGTCCCCCGAACGGTACAAATCTGGGGGTCTATAAGTCTACAGTGAATAGGTACCTTCTAGGCAAGCATGTCCCATCTTCGGCCGCATCGTCACTTTCCATCAGGTGAGATAGTGGTCAAATAATTGCCTTTCTAGCATAAAAATATAATTTGGAACTGTAAATCGTCACCTTCACACAAAATCACTTTTGAATTTTGTTACCCGTCTTTATCATTCAGAACTTATTGACTACCTTTGGTTATATACTGGATCATAGCATTGCTTTTGAATAATATTATGTATATGTATATATATATATATTATATATTATGCATAACGGATTCCTTTTGTCACTCATTCGACTGTCTCTCCGTTTCGTCTTATTTTTAAAGTGAAGCGTGTAGAATGTTGTTCCAAAAACGAATATTGTTTTTTTACGTATTCACACTCGCCGACACAAGGCTTTGAACTCAATGTGGGGCCACATTGAGTTCAAAGACTTCTGTCATAAGTGCCGAAAACATTTACATCACACACACAATCACACTTAGAGAAAGAAGCACAAAAGCCCTTTGGGAAAGAAAATTGTGCTCTTGCCGGGATTCGAACCCAGGAAACAAGGTGCAGAGGGCAGAGGCTTGCCCACTGCACCAAATGGGTCAATTGAAAATGAAAGGAGATATTATATACCTAGGATTAACACATAGGCTACTTTTTAACTTAATAAACCCGGGCGAAGCCGCAGGGCACGGCTTTTATATATTATTTGGTCAAAGTTACTTGAAATGAATGATACTTGATTTTTGACTTGAGTATGCATTATGAACAATAAGAAAATGGCTTAAACGGCCTATGAATTGATTCTCATTCATAGATTTGAGCGCTGAGATTTTAAAAATTGGATAAAAAAAAAATATTAAAAAATGCGCCGCCGAGTTTCTTGCTAGGTTCTTCTCGAGATGGTTGTAATTTTGCGAATCTGGCTGTAGAATTATTAACTTTTATGAGTCCCTCTTTGGGGCCCATGTAAATAAACGATTTTGATTTTGAAGACTTGATTTGACACTTGGTATATGTTTATTCATAAGACTTGAGTCAAGATTAAGGTGAGCGCTACTCGTCTAGTGACAGATTTGCAATTCGAGTGCTGAGTGTAGTTTAATAATTAAAGCGTTACTTGTAACATTTTAAAACTAAGTAGTTTGAATTTGAGTTTAATTTATTAAAACGGGTCTTAGATTTTTTATTGATCTTACATACACTATTTCGTCATTTAAAACATGTTTAAATATTATATAAATATAATATATTATTATTAATGAAGTAGGTACATAAACAATGTAAAAATAAAAAAAAGTTTATTTTTAATTCAAAATTGCGATTACTTGGGCCTGAACGGCGCCTGTATCTTGGGAACCCCAGACTAAAACTATTATAAAGACATCAACTTAGTGGGCATCAATTAAGTAGGTATAATAAGTAATATATAAAATTAAATAAACAAGTAAGTAACATTGAAATAAAGAGATCGAAACGCTGATTATATCTGATTACATTTTAATTTCGTTGCAGTAGATATTGCCAGCCCTAACGCATCTGCACGCAATGTCTTAATGATGACGTTAGCGTAATCTTGCGAATAGTCATCATTAACATCTCTCGTTCTGATGAAGGTTCTATTGAAGTTCAAATCGTTTAGTTTGTTTTTACGGCCGATTCCTTGATGATAACAAGCCTTAACAATGTATCATAGAATAGGGTAGTTACTACCTACGTAATTTTGCTACTAAAATGTATTCATCATCTACACCATCTATAATTAGACCATGACTGGGCCTATACTATGCCTATACTATTTTCTGTTATATTTGACTTTGACTTATATAATGGAATATGGATAAATAAGAATAAATATTACACTTGAAATTACCTGACTCTGGCTAAAGGCATAAGATTGCCAAAACTTACAGAAAAAAAAACATTTTGTGTCGGAATCAGCATTTGATACTCCTACGCGTCAAGCTAGTTCCAGGCGTCCAAGGTAGGCAGCCCTGGCGGTCTAGACTCCAAAAATGTTAGGTAATACCAGACCATTACACAACTTTCATATTATCATGTGAACCCAAACTACTTTCGCATATTACCCACAATTAATTCAGTGCAAGGTCACATAAGTGTATCTGTTGCCATTGCTACATTCTTATGGAAAGTACCCCGAAAGGATAATGCCTTTTTCTACGGACACACCTGACCGGATTACTAAATGGCTTTAATTTAATTAGGTAGGCTGTACGCATAACTAAAACTCAAGGTTAAGCTTGCAAACCACTGCCGTGTGAGGTTTTTATCCAAGTGACCCAAGCGGAACTAAAAGTAGGTAGGTACCTTTAGGTACGCACTAATTATGTAGGTACCTACTATTTTTTATTCTGTGCTCACAAAGGATGTGACACGTCCTAATTAGGTACCTACTATTAAGCACACCCACATATTTAAATGGCAGCCTAGGCGAGTACAATCATAGAAAATAATGTACCCTCTACAATAGGTTTAGGGTCATGGTTTAGTTATACCTATTTGGTAGCCAAACAAAAGTGAATCGATTCAATCGAACAAAATGAAAGACATGCTCGATTTCACAGTATGACGATGGAATAAGAGAAACAAGTGCTACCTGCACATTTACCTACCCGGAGAATTAATTATTATGTATATTTTATACATAGATATAAAATATACAGTATCAACTATTTTTATACTAATATTATAAATCGGTAGGTGTTGGGTTGTGCTTAGTGTTTGTGAGTAAGCTTGAAAATTTGTAAGTTATCTCTGTATCTCGAAATTGAATTAAATAATTGGGTAATATAATAAAGTAATCTAAGGTACACCGGTACATTAAGAAGTTAAACTGGAGAAGGATATTATTAATTGTAATGTGTGTGATGTGAATGTTTCCGGCACCCACGATACAAGTATTTTTATTATTTTTTTTTTTTTCATTTATTTACCATTTAAAAAGTATACAAAAATTTGATAGTATAGCATTTAAAAAACCACTAAGGTTTGTAATATAATACTACAACTAGTCTACATTATACCTAAATAATAAGAAGTTGATAAGTGCACATGTTTGATTTGAACTTAGTGTGGGGCTGTAAGTGTGAATGGGTTTTTTTTTTATTATTTTATGTAGCTACCTATTATTAATATGTAGGTACCTAAGCATGAGCAAAGCTGCAAGGCGCAACTACTGCTAACAAGACTAAGTTAGTGCTTATTTAAGTTAGCTAGAGGCTTTAGAGCTAAGCAAAATCCCAAATAAATTTAAGGCAGGTGATAGTGGTCAAACGCTAGTAGGTACTTATATCACGGATAGTAAAATAATAATACCATAAAGCATACCATGAAATGTAATCATTGTTCTCAAAAGGTGAATTGTTACTATTTAATTATGGGCGTAGTTCCACCGCAAAACATTTCACGATTTGTTGCAATACCACAATACTTACCTACATACCTATGATCTAGGTATAGGTTTATTACCACAGAATGGCAATAGAATCATTAACTTTGAGTGAGTGACTCTTTAGGGCCCATGTGAATAAATGATTTTGAATAAGAAACTAGCTCGCGCTGCATCTCTACTCAAGCTAGTGTCATTATCTGTGGGTATTACCCTCTTACATGAGGGAAAGGTATATAGAGGCAAGAGGTGCGTAAAATGTCATTGGGGGTTTTTGCCGCGAAAGTGAAAAAATGGCGTTGTTGATCTTGTATTACTGCTACTACTAATTTTCCAAAACCTGTGATTCTTCGAGCGTTAATGTGTAATAATGATAGATTATTAACCGTTAATGCTTAGTAAACGTGCATAAGTATCGGCAAATCTTACAAACTTGAAAAACGTGATTTGTTCCAAAACTCTAATATAAGTTATAGTAAAGTTTCTACCAATATACTAGAGCATGATTTGACTATGACTGAAGCTTGACTCTCTTACTTGACTTTGACTGTGACTAGGACTTTTATAATACGAAATACACTTAAAATATATTATTACTTGGCACCGGCTAAATGCACAAGCGAAGCCGAAATTAAAAAAAAAACAATAAAAAAAGGTATAGAGGCAAGAGATGAGTAAAATGTCGTTGTGTACTACGTAGGTACTTATTTAAGTATCGAGGTGCATAAATTGTAAACTAAAGTGTTTTAATTAGTCATTGAATATTTTTTCTCCATTTTTATTGAGTTTTATCTAAATAGAGCAATCGGCACGCTTTGCTAAGGTCAGCATGTACACTGCGAGATCACGCATTTGCTCGAAATCGCTAATAATCATACCCGGGCTGTATGTTGTTATTTTGATAAAATTGACAAACAATTTTATTAGTAGTTACTGCGTAGTGATGTTTCGTTTTTAGATAACGCTTTTTTTTATTTAGATACTTAAAATGACCACATCGTCACTGACCATCAGGCGAGATAGTGGCCAAACACTGTCTATTTGGGATATTGTAAAGATTTCAAAAAAAAAAATTTATTATGTTTCGATGATAAAGCAAAAAAGCGTATACCTAAGTATATATCTGGTATATATATAAATAAACTTCTAAAATTGCATCAGTAAGTAGGTAGATATAATGATGGACTGTGTAGTACCTAATTGTATCAATGGTTTGAGCATATACATTTGTGCCTAAATCATATGTATACTGACGAGATAAGAAGAAGACAGTTTTCAACCAACTTCAAAAAAGGAGGTTTTCAATTCGACTTTATGTTTTTTTTGTATGTATGTATGGTCCGCGATATCTTCGCCAATTATGAATCAATTTTGATGTTTTTTTTTTATTTTGTAGATTATACCTACTTCAGAGGTAGTCTCATAGAAATAGAAATCGGTTCAGCCAAAACCAAAATATAAGCGATGAATTTGTTTTATTAAAGCTTTGATTGCGTTTAATAAGAATTTTGTATTTTGTGTAATATAATCCATCATTATTAGGTACACATTAACACTCGAAGAATCACAAGTTTAAGAAAAAAAATACAATTTATAATACAGATAACGCCATTTTTTCAGTTTCGCGCCGAATTAAATAGCTCGGGAAAAGTTGGAATGGTGTACATACATATTACATGATAATAATTTCATCGCATCATCCGAGCGCATACTTACCACACGATCCAAAACTAGTTCGTGAGCAATCACAGCAATTACGCTCACAACTATTCACCACGCATATTTTGTCGTTTTAAAAGACGAACGCGTTGTCGTCTTAAGCTCATTTTAGACAATCTAATCTAGGGTCAGTAAAAGTTATAAGATTTTGTAAGAAATTTTATATATATATATATATTCACAACTTTGTGAAGTAAATTATGTTAAATCATGAGGTAAAATATGATATATATATATATAAATGATGATCGGCATCACTGCCATCACACTTCGTTCTCTTGTATGTGCGGCGAGTCATGTCTACGTGCGTATGTGCGCGTAAATTTTCTTACACTAGTGTAAAATATTTGTATATGGATGCGTTTATAACAACACAAACAATTTTTGCTACCTTATCAATGTTTATATCCCTCCACAAAAACTAACAGAACTGATTTTTAGCAGAATTAAAGACGTGCCGCGTCCCTAAGTCAAATTGTCTTAGACTTTCCTAAAGAAAAACTATTAATTTTATTTTAACAACAAAATGTTACGCCCACATCGCTTCCGCGGTCGCCACGCTCGTGGTGCTGGTGTGCGTATCATTTGTAACGTTATTGACTTGACAGGGGCTCGAAATGGATACCGTAACGATCACACCCAATAGTGCCGTTCGTGAGCGTTGCGATCGTTGCGGATGAATTTTGGAACGGTCAGATAATTACTCGTCAATGTCAAGAATAAATCATAACTGTCAAGTTGACAACAGCTGTGTTTATCGATTGTTGATTGGGTTGGGTGAATTGATTTATTTTGATTTTTCCTCACAGTAGCCGCCATAGAGGAACTTTTTATACCGAAAAGTAGTCGCAGACAGCCTATCCTAGTCATGGCAGGAGTATTAAAAGCCCTTATCATAGCGTCTGAACGCGCAGCTTCTATTGCACGAGCTTGTTGCTCTGACTCGACACATGAAGCTTTGTTTGTCGCTGAAAAAATCGATGGCGAAGCCAACGCTCGGTTCGATAAGGACTTCAAGACTATAGCTGATGTCTTGGCTCAGGAGTCAGCAAAATCTGAGATAGCTGCTCTTTTTCCAGAACTGGCTGATAAAGTAAGAGGAGAGGAGTGTTCTGAAATAGGTGGAGTAAACATAGCTGTGCAACAAACGGTTGAAAGAACTACTGAACTGCTGAACTATCTCGTGCCTTCTGACGCAGCGCAGCGTATGGCTGAAGCAGTTCATAGTAAGATCGAACTCGATCTTGAGAATCTTCCTGTTGACCTTCCAGAATTAAACCCTTCAGACTTAGGAGTGTGGATAGATCCTATTGGTGAGTTGATACCTTTTTAAATAGTACTCCTCGTGGTTTCATTTGGTAAGGTGAAAAGTAATCAATAATCAATTGAGTCCATATTTATATAATAAATGAAATGAATGAAAAATCTTTTTTTGGACAAAAACTTAAATTTAAAGTAGATTAGAAATATTATGTTAATTAAACTTTAAATAGGAATAAATAATAAAAAGGAAACAAAAATAAATCTTACTTCCTCAAAGTTTTGTTGTTTTCAAATTGAAACCGATTGCAGTAGAGATCCTTCTAATATTATAAATCCGAAAGTTTGTGTGTAAGTGTATAAGTATGTTTGTTTCCTCTTCACCCTTTAACAGCTGAATAGATTTAAATGAAATTTGATATGTGCATTGCTTATACCTAGGATTAACACATAGGCTACTTTTCGAATCCACGGGGCACGGCTAGTAGGTAATATGGGTTCAGATGATAATATTATGTTATCAGCAAGCTGTATCTTGAGAAGAGAACTACAACCTATTTGTTCACTTCACGAGTGAGTATGAGTGCCAAATCAAGTTTGAGGATATTGGCCCAGATCCAGAGTTATTCAACAGTATTAAAAATTTAATTGCCTGTCACGTTCTGATGATTTTAGAATGTATGGTTATAGCACGCTAATCTGACGATGGAGGCAGGAAGTATATATGTTTATTGAAGTTAATTGTTTTCTTATATAAGGAATATTAGTCTTTACGAAAAATAAGCAATCTTTAATGTGAAATATGACTTAACTCAATTAATAACAGTATAATGATAAACATTTGGTAAGCAAACTGTATTGAATATCCATTTTAATAGAGTTGTTGATTTATTTATGTAAAATAAATGCTGTCACACTCACAGCCCTACACCAAGCCCAAAACACAAATTTTGTGTAATTGTAGTCAAACATTTGCTTAGTCTGTAATAAAAAAAAATCTAGGTAAACCCAATTCTCAGCATGAAATTTCACCAAATATTTTCAGATGCCACAGCCGAGTTTATAGCTGGAGCCCAAGGCAGTGCTTCTGTTGGTCATGGTCTTCAATGTGTGACAGTGCTCATTGGAGCCTATCTCAGGTCTACTGGAGAACCTGTGATGGGAGTTGTCAATCAACCTTTCCACGATGAGTATGTAGTGTTTTTACTTTTATCTAATTCTGTATTGAAATTAGTAATTTTTTATAATTTTATTAAAAAATCTGCCAAATCAATTGAGCTATTCTTGAGTTTGTGCGAGTCTAATACATAGCGTTTAATTTTTATATATAATATACATATAGATTTGCTGGATTCAGACAGTTAATTTAGTCACACTTTACTCTAATATTATAGAATTGACATTTTGTGTGTAAATGTGTAAGTATGTTTGTTTCCCCTTTACAATATAACAACAAATTTGGAATGTACATGGCTTGTACCTAGAATTAACAAATAGGCTACAAAAGAAGTCGCAGGTACCGTTTAGTTAACTCATAATAGTTTGAATATATAGCTTGTGTGTTGATGTAGTTTATCTAGTCAGAGTGATCAAATGCCTTTTGTTTCTACCATTGCAGTTTAGTCTGAATTCTATATTGATTATGCCATCATTTAATATTTTTTTATTAATAAAATGTCTTTGGATATGTTCAATGTATGACCAATTAATATCAAATTAGTCTTCTCAAAAAGAATTACTATATCACAATGAACCCTTTTAGGGCCATGTTTAAAAATTACGTTCTATGATGTTAATTGTTGGAACATATTTTCTCAGCCAATTTTGATGTTAGCACAGAACAATAAATTGATTAGTCACATTTAGTCAAATTTGTATTCAGTTAAGTGTCCAAAACTCAATCAAAATCAAGAACAATAAAAATAGAGATTTGACTACATAGCATGGTCCAAATAGCTATTTGTCTAAACCAGGAATGGTCAATGGCATGGATAGCACAATAAGCTATTGTAGGCTGTATTGGTTTGATGTGTGTTCAATTAAGTGTTATCTATCTATCCTTATTAGGGATAGAAGGCGAACTGAGCCAATGGGCAGATATTAGGGATTCCCTAGATAACTGCTTGTTGCCTTAGTTGGGTGCATATTCGCCTTCTAAGCAGCAGGTATCGGGTTCAATTACTGGTAGAAACACAAGTTTTCTCCCCATGGGAAACTTGTGTTTCTGGTTCTTGGTATGAGTGTATGTAAATGTTTCCGACACCCACGACACAAATAGCTTATTTATTTATATGATACATTAATTACAATCAGTAAAACACCTTCAATATTTTTCTTTTCAGTGGTAAAGGTCGCATAGTTTGGGGTGTTTGCTATAAAGACATCCGTGAATGCGGGGGAACTAAGATGGGCCAAGAAACAGGCAGTAACACCATCCTAATGAGTGCTGCAGAGAGACCCGAAGTGGCAGAAAAGATTAAAAGTCTGGGGTGGAATGTGAAGTCTGTGCCTGGAGCTGGACATAAATTGCTGAAAGTTGCATTAGGTAAGCTGGTAAATAATGTTTAACCTTACACATAAAGAAAAGTATTGTTGGTTTAATTATACACAAGTGTATTTTAGTCAGGAGTGCTAGAAAATCGGACGGACTATTCACTTGCCTTTCATTAGAAAGAGATACACCTACAGGGTAATTTGTAAAATACCAGGAACTTCTTGGGACATAATTCCAACCATTGAAACTAACGTGTTAAGTTTAACGTGTCTAGTGTCAACTGGCTAAGACGTGCATTTCGTCAAATGCAAGACACGTTATACAACACGTTCCCTGTTCACCATAATATAAGGCGCGGCACGGCGATGCCGTTCTTTGTTTCGGGATTTTAAAAACATCCCTTGGAAGGGAAAATTGTGCATCTGCCGGGAATCGATCCCAAAACTGTGCAAAGGACAAATGCTTGCCAACTGCGTATCTGGGTGGTCAAAAGTTATTGTTAGGTTGTTGTGTACATTTTTATTAAATTTTTGATACATATTTACATTATCTACTTTATTATAGGTGAAGCAGCTGCATACATCGTGTCCAAAGGCACCACATTCCGTTGGGACACCTGTGCCCCTCATTCGATACTTCGTGCTCTGGGAGGAGATCTTCTAAATTATACCACGAAATCTCCAATAACATACAATGACCCAGAAGATGTTAAAACCAAAGAATACTGCAACTCTGGTGGAGTCATAGCATACGCCGATAAAGCTGTCTATGACAAAATGGAAACTATCTTCAATTAAAGGCTAAGAGACCTCCGACCAAGGCTTAAAGCCTATAAAACCTATTTTGTATTTTAGCCATGAATTAGAATTCATGACTCAAAATATCGAATTTAATCAATGAATAGTAGAACAATTTGAATCCTTGTTTACTTATTCATATTTGAAATCACTATAGTACGTTCCAAATTTAATTTATTCATAGAATTAAAGTATAATTGATCCACATGCTAATCAAGCCTCCACTAAACATTCCATGCAAAGATCCGGATCTCTAATATGGCATATTTATTATACTTTATTATGTTTAAAATGTCCGTAATTAAGTTTATTGTGGTACTAAACAGCTATTAATCGCGTGTATTTTGTCTCGAAAATGCTCCGACCAGTTTCGAGCGTATACAAAGCTCTTCTTCGTAGGCGTATAAACGCTCTTCTTAGGCATATAAACGCTCTTCTTCTAAAGTAGGCGTATACAACGCTTTTCTCCTGGAATAGGCGTAAACAACGCTTTCTTCTGGAGTAGGCGAACAAAGCGCTCTTCTTCTGGAGTAGGTGAATAGGACGTCAATCCTGTGATCTCGACGCCTGGTCGCGCGCGACTAAATATGTATTAACTAATAATTCACGTAATTAATAAGTTAGTACTATAATAAACAGCAATAGCGATCGTTTTTATAATAAAATTAAGTTTATTGTACAATGCAAACAAAGTACTTGTAAACAAGGAGTAGTTAATTAAGGTAACTATATTTATAAACATATACATAAATGTATACATAATTCTGAATGTTTATATGTTAGGTAATCATAAGGGTGTCTCTATAGCTAGAGATCATCTAATCTAAAATGTAACACCCTCGGCTTTGTCAAACGATGGAGTCTCGAATATAATTGAATAAAATTGAATGGTGTGTTCAGATTTATTTTAGAAGTTCTCTGAATGGTTAAGTCTGATGTGCCATGTTTTTTTGTCTTACATTATATCTAGTCAGTGTACTGTTTCTATATGTCTTTATAATTATAATCTTTCAAGATCTGAGTATATTCTGTAAGTATTGTAATAATATCATTTGTCTTTTATCAAATATTTGTTTGAAGTTTTTAATGTAATTATATAAAGCTTTAAAACTCTTCCTTTAAAACCAGTATTATTCTGATATCATTTTATATTTTTTATATTATAATAAGTGGTAATATTGTGGTTGTGTTTCATAAATCACACTGTAAACGGTTTGTTATTGTATAATGTGTAAGTGAAAGAAAAAATATTAAATAAAATTTATAAATTATTTTATTGCTTAAACTTAAATTAATCATCACTTGAAGAATCTGAACTAGAACTTCTACTTTTTTTCTTCTTTTTCTTTTTGCTTTTCTTTTCTTTTTTCTTCTTTTTTGGCTTTGATTCTTTTTCCTGTAACAATGAACACACATTATTTACTTTATTTTTTCACTGATTTGTGTGTAAATTTACACTACAAACAAAAACTTATTTCACTCTAAACTAGACCCAAAAAAGATAGGCAAAATTGGAGACAAAGAACAATGGCGAACTCCCATACATCATTTTAGTTGAAGCAAAATAGCATCGTACATAGATAAAAAAATATCTTACGTAAGGCCGGTTGCCTTCTGAGCTTAATTTAAAAAGAATTGTCGTTTTAGAAGGCCTAGTTATTAAGATATTAAACAAAACATATTTGTAGGTTATGGCTCAGCACACTTTGCCGATCTCTTTTTGAAAACGCCAACAGTTCTGACAGTCGTGAATTCGTGATAAAAGCCCATTCCAAAGAGCCACCACTACGTTTAAACTTGAAATATATTATTACTTGACACTGGCTAAATGCACAAGATTGCGAAGCTAATATTAAAAGAAAAAAGAAAAAAAAAACCAACATCAAAAGTGAAAACGTCATTCATACGACAGCTTTTTCCCCTTAAATGTCGATGACTGCAATAGCAACCGCAGCTATTTTTAGAAAACCTGTGAATGACAGACGGAATCTAGACAGCTGATGGTTCATACATAAGTTTCCATAGTATTTTTTGTTTTATGGATACACCATAAGCATTAGCATTACGGCTTAGGAATATAGAGATGCACTAGGGTAAGGCAATGGACATGGTAACATCTTATTATATAACCACAGTATAGACAAAATCAGAAAAATAAAAAATGGTTGAAAGTAATCGTTTTGTTTCTTTTAATGTGTATTTTTTTACCTGACTTCGTCTGCCTTTTCTGTTGTTTTAGTAAATCTTTGTAATTTATTTGAGTGAATTTCGTTAATTTCACATTTAAATACGATCAAACATAGGCCAACAAAAATTTCGCCATTGTTCTTTCTAACATCCCAAAATTGAGGAGAAGAGAAAGAGCTTGCCTGCTTCACTGCCACTTCTTCAATCTTTATATCGGGTGCTGCAACTGGGTTGGTTTGAACGATAGGAGCACATCCCTCCATCCTGATTGCCGCTGTCACTTCATCTATTTTACTTAAATCTGCATTTGGTACTTTATATTGTTCACAGTGGTCAACCCTGATTGTTCGGCCAAGTATCTGAAAAAATATGTTGGCCACATAATAATTCTATCCTTAAATGGACCTATTCATTTTGCCAAACATACCATTGGAGAAGTATAATCTGAGAGGAACTGCCTGTTGGCTTAGTTGGGTGCACATTTGCTTTCTAAGCAGCAAATACCATGTTCGAGTCCCAGTGGAAACAAGTTGCCTCCCGGGATGTTTCTGGTTCAGGATGTGATTGATTAATTCAACATTGGCAACACTATGAGTTAGGCTGCCAATTCGTAACGGACCCTCTGCTAACTGTAATATATACTAAAAACTCCAGGCTACTATGAAAAGGTTTTAAGGCTTAACTTCTAAATTAAAAATAATGCTAGATATACTGTAACATATACATTTAGTCTGCCACTAAACACTATATGCTATTCTGGCGTATCCTTGAGAGCCAGTCATATAAAAGGGTTTACCTCCCTTCAGCTACAATATCTCATGATATCAGATTGTGGTTAAATGATAACCTACCATAGATAAAATATAACCTGCCTGTCAAATAATAAAAATTAACAATGCATATTTTTGTCACCTTGATCCCATTCAAGTTATCAACAGCGAGTATTGTTGACCTTTGATCTTCATAGCATATGAATGAGAATCCCCTCGATTTGCCAGTAGCTTTATCTCTCACCAAGTTAATGTTTACAATTTCACCATACCTGTAATTATGGACGTAACAGTTTAACCAACATGAAAATTACCAAATGTCATGGTTAAAGACTACATTAACCATAGATTTAATATACTGGGTTTCTCGAGAACACCTAGACTAAAATTTTGAAATATACGTTATTGAAATCTTTAGGGTTATAACTATTTTACTTCTACTTACTGGGAAAATACACAAATAATGTCCCCTTCAGTTAGGTCATAAGGCAAACCGCCAACAAATATCCAAGCGCTGTCTTTATACTGATCATGCCATGAGCTTTTTGAGTTATTAGCGAGCTCCCGTTCACTTAACTTCAGAACATTTTTCACATTTCTGGAAAATAGAAGGTGAGATAGAAAAGGATCAATGTACGACACAATTTAACAAAAATAATAATAAAGCTCACGTCATAGGATTCATCTTGAATTCGAGTAACTATTTAATATGGAATAGGGGTAAGTACTATTGGATTAAAAAATTTATAGATATTTTTCTAAGCAACATATTATTATATAATATATTTTGTTGACTATGTTTCTTTTCAACTTGTTTGCAATTATTTTTTTCAACTTCATCTTCCACTAACAACTTTTTTTCGGATTTAGGTTACGTTCCATACATCGTCGGACGGAACGCCCCGCCTCGGCAAGTTACTTCAATGCCTGTTCTATACGAACTAATAACTAAACAAAAATGTACGGATGACTTTGATCGATTTGTAATTAAATAGATTGTGTAAATAGCTGAAGTCTTTGCGATGTGGGCTGAGCCCTAGGATGTAGGTATATTGGATTTCTTATACTAAAAAATAATGTCCATGCTAGGCCGCAGGAGTAGAAAGGACAAAAATATCAGTTATAGCTAATAATCGATCACTTATCACATCTTCGGCCGAGTTCGGCCTCATCATCAGTTGAGATAGCGGTCAAATGATATTCAGCATTTAAAAAAAACTTATGAAGCCCTTTAGTGAAGCCACAATGAAATGACACTGACAGAACATAGTAACTCAACAATAAAAAGTCAAAAATAGAAGAATAAAATACTTTTCTATAGTTCTTCGGTGTAACTAATAAATATAACATAAACAAAATACGTAAAAAGGTATAGAATCATTTCTTACAGTGGAGACATTTTTCTATCTACTGCAATATAAAGTTTCCAAAAACGATGACCACTCCTACACCAGACAATCCTGAGAATTTTGATCAGGTAAACAACGCCAATATTACTGGAAAGTTTCTATGCTTACAAATGTATAATGCATCCTTGACATGGCATTTTCTTTCGTGATTGCGGCTTGTAAGTAGTTAGAATATATCTTTGATTTATTTGTCATCAGCCCGTATGTGCTACTTCTGAGAGTTCTGAGAAGCAGCACAAGGCTGCTCTAAAACAAGAGGTGGAAACCAGTCAGGTGCGATTTTGCGATCATTTTCTATGACATTTCTTACTATTTGACCTGCTTGCTTTTTCCAGTTCGAGGATGAAGAAGGTGAACAGCAACTTGGTGCTACTGCAAGTGGACGTAAGAGACTTTTCAGTAAAGAACTGAGGTGTATGATGTATGGTTTTGGAGATGACCAGAACCCTTATACTGAGAGTGTTGACTTCTTAGAAGACCTTGTTATAGAGTTTATAACTGAAACTACACATAAGTAAGTTGCACTCTTTATCAATTATTCAAAACATAGGATATAGAAATATTAATTGTCTAGAATGATATAAAACCTATTTTCATTGGGAAGAAAACTTGTATTCCTGCGGGGAATTTAACCTGATACCCCTGCTTAGAAGCCGAAGGCACACCTAATTTAGCCAGCAAGCAGTTAAAATTGATGCTATTATTGTATTTGTACTGTATATATCAGTAAACAATGCTTTCTCTTTACAATTAGACCCCTTTTTTTGAAGGACCTATTGTATCTGGAAAATTTAAAATTGTGTACAAGATTTATGTAAAAACGAAAATTCATTATTGGATTTAATCTCTCTGCTAACTTAGCTATTTTGCAAGCTTTTAGAAAGAGATTTAGCACTATCCGTGCCAAGGCACCAAAAGTGTTAAAATGTATTATAAGAGTAGGTATAAATAAAGACATTTATAAAGCTTGAAGTGCGCATTTTGGTATAAAAAGTAAATAATTTTTACATCTACAGGGCTATGGAAGTCGGCCGAACAGGTCGTGTACAAGTAGAAGACATTATTTTCCTAGTACGAAAGGACCCTAGAAAATATGCACGCGTTAAGGATTTGCTAACAATGAATGAGGAATTGAAGAAAGCTAGGAAAGCTTTTGATGAAGTTAAATATGTTGGTAAGTAATATGAAATGATGATTGATTAAATCAATAATACCTCCGAATTTAATGGCATACAGTTTGATATCCGATAAAGTGTGGTGCTGCCGTTCTTAAATAATATACTTTATAACACCATTCCTAAGCAAGCAGCATGCAATTTACCATGCAACAACTTATGATGATTAAAAATGTGTGTTGGAGCAATCAAAATGTGTCATAATAAGGGTAGAATAGCTGTCAAATGAGAAACATCATTACTACAAAACATAAAAGTATTTTATCTTTTTTGTTTTAATAGCAATAATTCTAGGTAAAATCTTAAGTCCTTGTTTTTTGTAATTATATTTATGTTTTTCAACAACATGTGACAAAAATCACATCTTTGCCTATTAGACAAAATGTCAAATGTTTTTATTATTTTCTGCTTCCGTGGATTAGCAGTGCACAATTTGTGTATTTGCCAGTTACTGTGTATCTTATCATTCTTCTAAAGATTATGAATTTCTGCACAAATTTTTTTGTGACTTATTGTATAATGTTATTTTGTTGTATATTTTCAAAGGATAAGAGACCTCAAAACCCTGAAAAAACAAGTATCATTTGACATCTACACTTCCCCTAAGTAACATATATTTGAACAATTATAGAAATAACTGCCTGATTGTAAAGACAAAGCTGCGAAATTTAATCAATTTATGTGAAATGTTGTCATGAATGTACCATTAATGTTTTTGTAAACTTATAGAAGATCAACAATAACTTAGATGGCCAAGCGACTTGCCACGCTTCTAAGACTGATGCAAGTAATGGAATTCAATATTGACACCTGCTTTGTTGTGCACTTTGTTCTAAATGTGGCCATGCTACAATTTAAGTTAGCAATAAGTTGGGGAATCTGTCCTATTTGAAGTATAGCTTAGTTGCTTATTGTGAACTGTCTCCGTGATTCAAGTCACTACCAATGTCTAAGCAGCAAATGTTAATCTGCCAAAAATAAGTATTGAATGACACCCTGCTTGTCACAGTATGCGTACAGGCATATTTGCACATATCATTTGTCAAACCCCACCTCTTAAATCTTACCTCCTTTTAAATCTTTATGATTGAAAATTTTGATTCACTTCAATGTTTTGTGATCATGTTATGAAATGCAAAAAATAGGACAGATTAAAAATGCTTGTAGTGAACCTGTGAACTAACCTTTCTAGTCTAGTGCTATAATATTAATGTTCTCAATTGGCATAGTTTTGAGATGCTAACAAATCTATGTAGATCATGACCAGATTATTAAACCAGTTGATAGCGCATCAGGCTAATTTCCCCTCATAATAAAATTCACCATCAGGGGAAGAAGATGGGGTAAATGTATGCTTGTGATTGGCTGATGTGAGCTTGTCATTAGCCATCCATGCATGTGATTGGCTGAAGCAACAATTTGCAGTTTCAGTTGAGGAGTTAGTTGTGGAACAACCTACATAACTACTGAATGGGTGCTTTAAAAGGTTGTTTTCTAGAGGAGCGAAAATATCATAGCAGTCAACTGGTTATTTTCTGTGGTCATGACTTTGCTGTTCCTTACCTTGTCCTCTGGACCTATGTATTATCCAAATGCCATATCTGTGTATTCACTAGTAAACAGTATTAAGATTTAATTTTCACTTCATATTAATGTCTATAATAATATAGGTGTGTGGAGCCTATATTGTGAGTGTAGCCAAAGTAAATAAAGTCGCTTACCATCAGGTGGAATAGTGGTCCAAAGTTTGCCTATCTCGAATACAAAAGAAAAATGTTTTTTTCGCTCTTGTTAGACTAAGGCCAAGTTCATTTGAAAAAAGCCAAAAAGTTGACAGTTACTTTGCTTTGACGGCACTGATTTGAAACTTACTCATTTCAAACAGGTATATATCCTTAACTGCAACTTAAGACGCAAATCATACAGTTTTCTGCAATTGTAAAAACCTGTAATGAATGAAGCCTAGGCCTAAGTAAAAACCCCAGTCCATTAGGTATTGAGCTATTTCCTTTTGTTATTGCTTCTGATTGTACCTTCATCATAGAAAACTATTTTCTAGTGAATATGTGGAATTCCCGTTGCCTTTTATTGTATGCATATTTAACTAGTTGAAAGGGTAATGTCTGGGTTTGTTATACTATGTTGGTACAGAATTAACGTTGTAACGATTATTTCAGAATAAATCCATACTATTACCAGGACTTGAACAAAATCAGTTCGGAAGATTGTGTAAATAGGACAAATATTTTGCTGACATTCCATAAATGAAGACTGTGAATGAATGGTGTCCAAAATATTTTATTTTCACATAACTATGTTAATTAATTTAAGATACCTATTATTAAAAAAAAAATTTTACTTTCCGAGTTTTACTTTAACAAACCTAAATTCTAATATTTATGACCACAAACATGATGTATGATCCAAGACTGGTCACATAGGAGTACCTATATAAAAGAAAAACAAAATATTTGAGAAACATTTATTTGTGCACAGTGAATTACAAAGTAACGCAGTAAAATTAATCTAATACAAAAAGCAATAACATAACACTGTCATAAATAAGCAATTAACATAATTTTAAATAAAAAAACATCAAATAATATTTATTTGTACACACCTACAATTACAGCCAAAATGTTATTTTATGGCATACAGACAAAGAAAACATTGCTATAATAGTTAAAATAATAATAACAAAGTATTATTTAATAACCTGCATTAAGGTGGTACGTTAGAGTACCGTAACCATACAAATACTATTGGACATAACTATATGTCTGAAGTGTAAAAATGCCTGAATACGTGACATACAAGAAGTTTTAGGAGTAGATTAGGACTATTAAATACTTATACTAGATACCTTTACAATGTGTAATATATAGGGAAGCGCAGATGCCTATATTACAGGATTTTAAGTCTAGCTTAGGCATCTGAGGCTCATAATATGCTATTGTTGACAATAATTTTGTATCTACAGTTTAATATGTCACTAAAATGTTAAAGTTATAAAGTCCAATAAATAATTTGATTTTGATTTGATTTGTGATATGTATACATTATGATTTTCAATTTAGAAACAATAAAAAAAGCACTATTGTATGAGAAACTTTGTTTATTATTTTTAAGTATTGCTGATATTATACATTTTACACTTCATATAGCTCGTATTTATCCATAGCTTTTTGGAAGGGAAGGGAATATAACGGACCACCTTAAATACCTATATATTTCAATAAAAAAAATATGTAACAAGATCGGTTGTAAATAATGTTTCAATAATAATGTTCACATTTTAGGCGACTAGACCGGATGTTCAAAAAACAGCCAAAAGTCTAAACTTTGGTTTAAATGTTCACAACAGTTATATTTGATAACAATATCATATAATTTTAATAATTTAATAATATAAATAGGCCATTTATGGCAGTGAGTTAGTCATATCGATATAATTATAGATAAATAAGTTACTTACTAAGGTACTCTCTAAGCTCAGATTAAAAGATGTCACAATGTTCAGATATATTCATTGGAATTATATGGAATGGTTAAAAATTTCAATATTTTTTTTCAGAAATTTATTGCTACTGAGATAATTCCAAGATTTATTATTATCATAAAGTAATTACAATATATTGGCAGATGTTTGGCCGGCAAGCAGGAAGACACTTTGAGCTCGCTTTATTATAAATATTACACCTAATAATTGAAACATAAAAGTCGCATTATATTGTGTCCCCTGACACCTTAAACTGGCTCGATTCACGCCGCGAATGGTTTTCTAGTTATTTCAAAAGCCAACATTTTGCGTGTCATTACCATATCTATTTATTCTTCTTTTGCACAATTTCGATGAACAGAAAGGAATTATGTTCTTATTAGCTAAAAAAATCTGACGTATCCATCTGAATCGAATTCAGGTAAAAAAATACGTATGTAGAATAACTTAACGACATGAAATTTATGTATATAGATAGTTCGCAAGGGTAAACTCTCGCGGTGACTTCGCGGTTCGAGGCATGAATCTAAAGAGCCTACTATAGTTGATTAGACATGTAACTTTTGTCTACCAACGTTACTCATTCGACATTTATGTCGAAACAATGAATGCACTAATAAAACGTTTAAACGTTCAAGTGTCAAGAGCACTTATGCGAAATATAAATAAACAATGATAATCTCAGAATAATAGTTATCATTGAGTAAAACTCCAATATGCATACGCTACATTAATAACGGTGTAAATAACTCTTATTCTACATGATTTCGATAAACTTTATATTATTTTTAACAGCCGATTCTAAGGCAAGTACACAAGTCTTCTAAATAAAAGAGTATCTAAGTGGTCAAAAGTTACTACCAATATGCAGTTAGTGGGTAGATACCTACAGCTTAAAATAACTATCCGACGCAAACTCGGCCCTCTAAACAATCAACCCTAGGAGGGTTACCAATACAACGTCAACAATAGATAGTAAGGTAACTTTTGGTCAAAGTTGAAAATGGATAGGAAGAATCCTAAACATCTATCTACTTACTTTATATTGTAGGTAAAAATTGTTTCGAAATTATCAATATTTTATATCAGTACTTAAACAAATAAATCAAAACGCGAGAGAACATGTAACGAACTAAAATGTAATAAAGTTTTTTTTTTATCATTATATTTTTAGTTGAGTAACTAAAAACTCGTTCTCTCTGGTTTTATAAAAGTGAAAAAGCAAGGATTTTGCAGAAACAAAATCCGTTCAGCTGTTTCAGAGCAAAAAATCAAAATATCACCAATCATCACACATTTTTTAAGATGGCAAGCTAAATGCGAGTCCGAAAAACTTTTATTAATCCGTCCTATTAAAGACATAAAATGTTCGATAAATGTTTAAAAGTCAGATTATGTTTTGCCTTGTTTAGACGCGTCACTTCAGTCAGAATAAGGCAAAACATTTTTGCAGGCACCGCTCAATATACAATTTAAATTCTGTATGTACTTTTAAATTATGTAGAAGACATTACAGTTCTAAAGTAAAAGATATTTTTTGAGTCTAATATAAAAAATAATGTGGATACGTTCCATCAGACTAAGTTCAATTTTCATATCAATTTTCACCTGTTATGTACTGACGAGTTCAAAACTGATAGGTACTACTCTACTCGGCAATGCAACGTTGACACATCTGATGATTTTGCTTTTAATTGAATCCACAATGGAAACTCCATGGCCAAAAAACGCGTCAATATTACCTGATTTAAGTGGAATCTTCCTTGATACGTGACGCGCCATTAGACTTGTTTCATCGTTTAGTTATTGGAACTTAGCCCTGACATTTCTGTATACTTTTACCTACACAAAGTTGCAATCTGTTTTTATTTGAAAGCACAACTCAAAATAGAAACTAGATTGCATATGTCTGGTATTTGTTTAGTCTGTAGGAGGGTCCATGGCGACTACTATTGCTTTCATGACGGCTGCGGCAGCGAGAGCAGCGTGAGGCTGCCATTCCTTGCCTCGAGTTCCGTCTCTGTAGTCCGAGATGCCTGTGAAATCACAAATTATATCTCAAATATACTTAAAGTACCTATACGACACGAAGTTGTCTGAAAGGTTAACCTCGACTCCTTTGAGTCTAACAATGCAAAAGTTGTTCTCCTTTAAGGCTACATAAATTGTTTTTTTTTAATTATGTATTCTACCTTTACGGTAAGAGCTAGTTGCATTTTTTTCTATAGCTTTAGCCATAGAAAGGCATAACTAAAGTAGTTACGTAATAAAAAATATCACATGGCATGATAAATTAATAGCGAGTGCTATTAATTTATCAAAAATATGCGATTAGAAATAAGAAGCTGTCGAGCTTGTGATACTCAGATTTTCTAGCATCAGCTTAAGTATCGAGTCATACGCCTTGGCGCAGTGAGGGCATCAGCAGATACATACAGATCCCTGTATCCTGTGGGTGTGACACTGGCAGATCGCTGTCGACATACCTCTGATAGACACGAAGCAGTCCTTTCGGTTTCCCATGACACTGTCGAAAACGGCGTTCAGCTCGCAGTCGTTGGGCTCACTGGCAGATTGCTATATCAGTGGACATACCTCTGATAGTGTTGACACTGGGACTCCTGTTGAGTATTCAGTCATACGATTTGGCGCAGTGAAGGCATTAGCAGACACATACAAATTCCTGTATTGCGTGGGTGTGACACTGGCAGATCGCTGTATCAGTGGACGTACCTCTGATAGAAGTTTTGCATACTTGCGTTGACGCTGGGAGATCTCTTGAGTATCGAGTCATATGCCTTAGCGCGGTGAAGGCATCCTGAGGCTATGTCACATGCAAATATCTGTATCCTGTCGGTGTGACACTGGCAGATCGCTGTATCAGTGGACATACCTCTGATAGAAGTTTCTAGCATTGACACCGGGAGACCTCTTGAGTATCGAGTCATATGCCTTAGCGCGGTGAAGGCATCCCGAGAGTATGTCACATGCAGATCTCTGTATCCTGTGGGTGCGACACTGGAAAATCGTTGTGGACATACCTCTGATGGACACGAAGCAGTCCTTCCGGTTGCCGACGACGCTGTCGAGCACGGCGTCCAGCTCGCAGTCGTATGCCTTGGCGCGGTGGTGGGAGGCGAAGGCGGCGCGCGCCTCGCCCGTGCTCGCCACCAGCCGCCCGCCCGCCACCGGCGCCGTGTGCACGCGCAGCCCCGCACCCGCCTCGTCGCTGCACCAACACAACCGTTACGTTATATAAATAAATAAATCAACATTTTCAGAGACTTGGCAAGACTCTTGGATTCGATCCAGGCAGGAACACAATTTTCATTCGTAAAGGATGTTACCTTGTGTCGAGTTCTGGGTGTTTTGTGTGTGTGCGTGGGTGTTGTGTGTGCGTGGGTGTTGTGTGTGTGTGAGCGTGTGTGTGAGCGTGTGTGTGTGACATGTAAATGTTACCTGGATGTAAAAGTATACGAAATTAGTAAGGAGCTGGAATATGAAAAAGAAATTATAGAAGTCTTTGAATTAAGTGTGGAGCTGCGAGTTTGAATACATTTGTACGTGTAAGAAATTTTACAATCTTTAAATAGGTATTGTTTCATTATTTATCGGCCACATGCCAGCGACCATAAATTATATATCCATCTTGAATTTGGCAAATGAATGTAGTGAGAACATTCATAAATTCTAAGGTTATACAACATTTACATTCAAGTGGCTTCTATCTTGTTTGTTAAACATAATACACAACAAACATTAAATCAAGGCCGAATTACATATAAAACAGTGTTGCAATTCACATAGCTCGGTAATTGCAATAAATAACAGCCATTTTCGTTCCCACACACCACAGGTTGAACTAATTATCTGAATCAACGCCTTTAGTCTAAGCAACGTCGCTACGATAAGTAAAATATAATGTAAATGTAGATCGGAGCCGATGTTGGTGTAAAATCTGACCTCTCTATTATTATATTTATATCACTGCTGCTCGTTGGCTTAGTCGGGTGGCGGTCGCCTTCTAAGCAGGATTATCGGGTTCGATTCCCAGCGGGAACACAAGTTTTTTATCTAAGGAAAATTCTGCTAAAAAAAATTTTTTTTTCCAACTATTTATTAACTTTTATCTGGTAAAATCACATTCATCAAACGCGCGCTGTAGTCTGTAAAATAGTCGTTAAGTTTGAAATTTTCCAACTTTTTTCGCAATTTTCTTAATTTTTCTTTCCGTAGCAACCTTCCGATTAAGTCGTTCTCAAATTATGGCGTGACCAAGGTACATAGGGATAATTTTTTATATATGTTTAAAGCCAATGTTGTAATCCAAGATCTAGATATACGTTATTATTAAAAAAAAAAAAAAAAAAAAAAAAAAAAAATATGATAACAAAATTCAAAAATTTCCATTGTACTCAATAGTAGTAAACTACGCAGGCTGACATAATGTCACGGGTTTTTGTTAACCACAATGTTGCTTGATAAAGATATTTATGTAATGCCATACTAGGACAGTTTATGATCAAATAAGGATGTTTATGAAAGCATTTCGTGTTTTACTAATTTTCAGTCAATAAATGTAAGTAACATAACAATATAGAGAGGCGAACATTATTTTGTATTTATCCTGTACTGATAAACTCCCGAGAAATACAAATATTATTAATTTAAGTAAAAACAGACGTTATTTTATATTATCCCTACTAGTCCCTACTAATATTATAAATGCAAAAGTAACTCTGTCTGTCTGTCTGTTACGCTTTCACGCCTAAACTAATGAACCGATTTTGATGAAATTTGGTACAGATATAGACTAGAGCTTGGGAAAGGACATCGGGTACTTTTTATCCCGGAATTCCCGCGGGTCCAGGACTTACGCGGGTAAAACCGCGGGACGCAGCTAGTTATATATATTGCCACCCACACAATTCCTAATACATATATATTTTTTTACAAATGAACACGTCAGTACTTTAAAGTCAAAATATACATATGCTGCCCGTTGGCTAAGTTGGGTGAGCGTTCGCCTTCTAAGCAGGGGTATCGGGTTCGATTCCCGGCAGGAACACAAGTTTTCTCCTCAAGGAAAATTTGTGTTTCTGGTTCTGGTTGTGATTGTGTGTGTGATGTGAATGTTTCCGGCACCCACGACACAAGTCATTGAACTTAGTGTGGGGCTGTGAGTGTGAAAGCGTTTATGTTTATGTTTACATACATACATATACATAATATATAGTAATTACGAAGTAGCATTTAATTTTCCTATTTACCATATTTTTTAAATTTGTCCTAATAATATTATATAATTTAATAATTCATAACTGAAATTAATCTAATGTAATAATTCATATATATTTTCAAATTTACCAATAACACTAGGCCAGGGGTCGGCAACCTTTTGAGTCGGAAGTGTCAAAAATTACAATTTACAAAATTTCAAAGTTTTATGGACACATTTTTTTTCTTGCCAACAATAATACCTACCGTACTATGAGTATCGCATAGAAAACGTTATGCACGCGTTACACATACCTAATATCCCATAATTTACTTGTTTCAACTGTATAAATGTACTTTTTTGCTACCTTTGAAGGCTTGTTAATGGCTCGATAGGTGCCTAATCCTCGTTAATCGATTCAGAACGTTTTTTTATTTTTTAATAATTAATATTTGCTTATGGAACTAAAGCGCCGCAGCTTCATATCCAAAGTGCACCAGGCTGTACTAACAAAAATCAATTTGTTGCTCTAATGTGTCAATGATGACCACGTACAGGATATGTTAGTGTAGCAAATACCCAATCCTATTGATAACATTGTGAACCGGGCACCCAAGATACACTACTACTCCTTAAATAAAACCATAACCTAAGCTTGTATCGAAGAACTTACTTTATAATTTAAGGTCAATGATGTACGTGTCTAATATGCATCTATATTTTTACTAAAACATTTTGTTTTCATGTATTATTTTTGCTTAAGAAAAATATAAAGCCAAAAAAAATGTATCTAAAATGTTTAAGTTCCTTCCTTAGCATAAATTTTACTAAGTATTATATAAAATTGTATTTCATACTTTACATAACATTTAAATATATATGCATAAGAATTTTAAAAAGACG
Source organism: Lomographa bimaculata (assembly GCA_948107665.1). Taxonomy (NCBI): domain Eukaryota; kingdom Metazoa; phylum Arthropoda; class Insecta; order Lepidoptera; family Geometridae; genus Lomographa; species Lomographa bimaculata. Next base: position 10,032,385 of record OX403592.1, read on the forward strand.
CCATAGTCTGTATAAAATAAATTTTAGTATTATGATAGTTTTAACATAGTTATTATATTATGTGTTAAATTAGTTTAATTGTTATGAGTATTAAAGATATTTAAAAACAAACCCAAGATACAGGCGTTGCGTTGCCTAGTTTGGGACCCACAGACAAGACGCACCTGACCCAACGCCTTGAGTGTACATGTGTATTGATTCCTATAAGTACCACTTTATTGGAAATAAATACGTTTTTTAAAAACTTTTTTTAACATATATTTTTCCACTTTAGTAGTAAAAAAAGATTACAATTTATCATCAAAAAATAAATCTTAAAATTAAGCATAGGTAGTTAATAATTAATTTAAATGCTAATTAGTCGGAAATGTTTACTTAATATTTAAATTATCATCATCATCAATTATACTCTTATATTTTTGTATGGACTAGAAGAATTCAAGGTAATTGCCATCATTGCTACCAGTCTTTTTTATTTTATTTATTAATATAGCACTGCCACATCATACATATTATAATTAAACTTAAAATTAACAACAAGGGAATTTTCCGATATGCATGACAATTTCGGCGTGCCTATCATTTGCAAAATGTACTCAAAAAGCAAGAAATAATAAAATAATGATGAATAAAAATAGAAGGAATTCTTAAAATTACTAACAATACAATAACTTTAATTTATATTGAAAATTTACTTAGGGTCAAATGTACTTTGTGATTGCGACATATATCTCAAAATTTTGAGCTTAAATACTGCTAGAGAATTGCAAAAAATATCAAGGTCACTGATTTGATTGTTGAAACTATTATATTCATTTGCGATACGTGAAGTGGGATTTTGTAAACCCATATTAGTACGGTAAGCTGGGGTATGGAAAATATTCTTTATCGGATGTCGAGGATATAAGTAGGGAACCGAAAGAGGAAACTTTTCTAGTAATTGGCTGCACTGTATTTTGGAATTCATAGTTTTGTGTAAAAATGTCATATCGATTACTTTTCTACGATCGCGGAGTGATATCATGTTAAATTTATCTAGTCTTAGTTTGTAAGGATGTCTGTGAGAGAATTCTGGCGATAGAAAAGCCAAATGCCTAGTAAAGGATCTTTGAATACTTTCTTGCACTTCGGAATCTGGCAATATCTCCTCGCTAATCGAAGTGTGTTTTATAGCCAAAAAAATGTGATGTTAATACCTTCCTGTGCCTTTAGACACTGCTATGTGAGAGACCAGAAATTTTCAATTTACGTGTAAGTACATAACTGTATTTTTATAGTAATATTAAAAAAATAAGACGCTACACACGTTTTCTCCCCAAGGACATTTGTGTTTCTGGTAATGATTGTGATTGTGTGTGTGATGTGATTGTTTCCGGCACCCACAAGACACAAGTCATAGAACTTAGTGTGGGGCCTGTGAGTGTGAAAGCGTTTATGTTTTGTTGTAATTTATCTAGTCTTAGGTGACTGTTGACGTTAAGTGAATGAACGAGATAGATAAATCGTCTTGTGTGAGAGAGAAAAAGAGATCGCAGCGTAATATACAATGTGTAACAGAAAGGTGTAGAAATACTCAATCTAGATAAATGTATGGAGTCTAACAGGAACTTCTACATTTGCGGCAGCACCATTAATATTGAGTTATGATGAATTAAAGTTTCTAAAAAAATATGTCATTCGCAAACCTATTTCATCAGCTACCGTTCTACACCACATAGCCTTTGGACCTAGACGTCTGACAGTAGTGACCATAACAAAGGTCAAGGTCACGCGCCACAGATGTAATCGTAGGGTTGGCAAAAATTATTTTTTATTTTTGTACGGAACAGATATCTTCAATTGCCGCACATGTAACTGTAGTGTTGTCAAAAGTATTTGAAATATATTATTTTTAATTTTTGTACGGAAAAAATGATGTCCGATTTCGACTTCCGTGCTCTGGCAGACGATTCCTGGCACGATACACATACACACCACCAAGTATTACTACACCTTTTTGTTACAGGTTGTATATAAACATGTGTAGGTAAGTAGGTAGGCGGCTATTAATTATGTTTAAATCAGTTTTTCGGCTTGAACTACCCTATTCCAACTCACTGCATATACACCAATTCATTGCCATGGCACATAAATGCCTGTAATTAATTAATTCAATATTACTACTCATCCCGATATAAAGGAAAGACATCTAGATACTAGTATAAATCGATCAATTAATAGCTATTCACCAAATACAGTAATAAATACATATAAGGTAAACCAATGCCCTATGATTAAATATAGAATAATAGTATTTTCAAAGAAACAGGAGGCAAATAATATACTAGCACTAGGAATATAGTTACAAATTTATAATACTAAGAACTTAGACGGAGCTATGTTTCAAACTAAACAGGATTATTTCTTAACAAACGCGTCATAATAGTACTTATATATACTATGTAAGTACTGTACTTACGTACTATATATACATATATATACTAATATAACTTATGACTATGGCATAATAATAGCTGGTTGAGTTTGTCACCCGTTTTGCTTTACTTCATATAATTATCTAAACAAAGGAATTAATTTTCATTAGTCGTTGTCCAAGCTAGGATATGCCTAATTTTTTAAATCTTGGTTATGGTTTTGATTTTAAATGTTGTCTGCTTGCTTTTTGACGTTACGCACAATTATTAGTATGTTTAACAAGTACAGTATTTTTTTAACGGAAAACACTCACAGATCCACACTTAGTTAAATGATATCAAACCAGAAACACAAGTTTCTAAAATCTGTAAAAACTACCTGGTTGGGGCGACGCGTGATCAAAAAACTTATTTAGCAACCTATTATCATTGCTATTCAGAAGGGCAATGCCGCCAGCATGATGGAAACGCTACCCACTGGTAGTGGGCTTGAGCACTTGTTACCTATAAGCTAGATGTCTTGTAGGTAACTTAGGTCTTCGCTGTATATAGTTTTAGTTTAGTCTTAGGAAATATAGGCAATTGGTCCGTAGTTAGGAATACATAATTACTCACTCATAAAAAATAAAAAACGTAGAAGTGAAACGCTTCGAGCGAACCCGATGTATAACAATAGATGATGTCTGACATTTTGTCTTGTTATTAGATGGTAAAATGACTCGTGTAATTCCTGAGCACACTCTCCAAAATGTAAACGGTTCATCCGCTTAGGCTTCTTCCCTAACATTACAGTCGTTTTAAAAGGTTTGGCTACTAATGGAACTCACATTTGATCTCCTTGTGGCGCCGGGTGTGAAACCTCAATGTACGCGCCGTTTCCTACATCCATGCAAAGGCGATCTGCTACGCCTTCAGGCGGCTCCCAGCGGCCAGGTACGCTCTTCAGACGTTCCAAACCTGGAAAAATATTTAAGAAAGTTACGACAATGGTACGGCGCTGGCAACATAGTTGCCAGCTATTTAGCTTTGAACTGGGTAAAAATAATTATTCACTGCCACATCTCAGTAATATTTTAGATCGGAAAGTTAGTATGTGTGAGTAAGTACAATACAAAGTAGTGTTGTATCTGTGAAATTAATGGATAGTTTTTTAGGGTTTAGTAAAGTAAGTTAAGTAAGTTTCAAAAGGAAAAAAACGGAACCCTTATAAGATCACTTAGTAGAAGCACAGATAAAGGAAAAATTGCGAAAAGCATACATAAACAATTTTTATTTTTATTTTGTTTTATTATTATATTATGTACCACATCACTAATCTATATCTCTACGTATAGCTAGAACTCGCGCTTCGGCCGGGATCGGCCCGCTTTCGCTCGCGTCGGCCGCGGCGGCTGCGTCGGCCAATCACAAGCGTAATTATTACGCTGTCCCCCGACCCCGACGTGATGAGTTGTGTTTTGATTCAAAAATGGCCTCTTGTCTCATCAACTGGTTATATTATCTTTGTATGGAGACAAGCTCAAACATCTTCATCAAATATCTTCTTCCATCTATCTCTAGCCGTCATCTATTTTATCTTGCGTTGAACAATTACGAGTGTCTCATATCGCATTAATCGCCAATGCTACTTTATAAGGACAAAATTAACTAACTGTTAAAAGTTATAGGTGCGTCATAGTTAATGATGTCAACAAATGACGATAAGTTGGCAAAATAAATTTAACAATTAGCCCATACTATATAGGAAATATTAGTTTTTTATTTATTCATAAAATCAAGGTTTATACAATATTCATTGTAATGCAGTATATGATTCCAATACTAGAGATATTCTAAAAATGACTCCACTTCTCCAACAAATGTTTCATACATTTGACACTTGAGTATATTTAACTGTCGAAACAGGTGGCGTTAGTTTTAGCAACGGTATGCACTAAAGAACAATGGCGAAATTTTAGTTGGCCTATGTTTGATCGTATTTAAATGTGAAATTAACGAAATTCACTCAAATAAATTACAAAGATTTACTAAAACAACAGAAAAGGCAGACGAAGCCAGGTAAAAAAATACACATTAAAAGAAACAAAACGATTACTTTCAACCATTTTTAATTTTTCTGTTTTTGTCTATGCTGTGGTTATTTTTTTTTTTTATATTATTATTTCATGACCATGGATGCAAAGTCCTTCAGTCGAAATATTAAACAAATATTAACAATTTCTATTCTTCATAATAAAAGTCTTAGTCACAAGTCACAGTCAAAGTCAAGTAGTCAGTCATAGTCAAGTCATGCCCTAGTAAAGTGGTAGAAACTTTACTAGAACTTCTATTGGAGTTTTGGAGCGAAGGCGAAAATCACGTTTTTCAACTTTGTATGACTTGCCTACACTTATGCACATTTACTAAGTATTAACGGTTAATAATCCACCATTATTACACATTAACACTCGAAGAATCACAGGTTTTGGAAAATTATACAAAATCAACAACGCCATTATTTCACGTTCGCGGCAAAACTCCCTGCTGTGGTTATATAATAAGATGTTACCATGTCCATTACCTTACCCTAGTGCATCTCTATATTCCTAAGCCGTAATGCTAATGCTTATGATGTATCCATAAAACAAAAAATACTATGGTAACTTATGTATGAACCATCAGCTGTCTAGAATCCGTCTGTCATTCACAGGTTTTCTAAAAATAGCTGCGGTTGCTATTGCAGTCATCGACATTTAAAGGGGAAAAAGCAACTGTCATGGCAATACCAAACTGTCGTATGAATGACGTTTTCACTTTTGACGTTTGTTTTTTTTTTCTTTTTTCTTTTAATATTAGCTTCGCAATCTTGTGCATTTAGCCAGTGTCAAGTAAATATATATTTCAAGTTTAAACGTAGTGGTGGCTCTTTGGAATGGGCTTTTATCACGAATTCACGACTGTCAGAACTGTTGGCGTATTCAAAAAGAGATCGGCAAAGTGTGCTGAGCCATAACCTACAAATATGTTTTGTTTAATATCTTAATAACTAGGCCTTCTAAAACGACTATTCTTTTAAAATTAAGCTCAGAAGGCAACCGGCCTTACGTAAGATATTTTTTTATCTATATACGATGCTATTTTACTTCAACTAAAATGATTTATGGGAGTTCGCCATTGTTCTTTGAAATTAAATTTGTATAATTTCTCAGTAAGTGAATTGCTGCAATTATTTTGAGAAATAAATATCTTTAACCACATTGTCTCTACAAGACCGGTTCCGATTCAGGAGTTTATTTAACAAACAAACAAACAAACGCATTCACACTCACAGCCCCACACTAAGTTCAAAGACTTGTATCGTGGGTGCCGGAAACATTCACATCACACACACATTACACCCAGAACCAGAAGCACAAATATCCCTTGGGAAGGAATTTGTGCTCCTGCCGGGAATCGAACCCAGGACCCACGGCGCAGAGGGCGGACACCTGTCCACTGCACCTACTGGGTCGTCGCCTTTATGCGGTGGTTCTCTTATTCTCTAGCAAGGTTTATAAATGGTTGACAGCAAAAATCTAAAATAAGAGTTGCGTTGTTACAACATTGGAACTGCTCTTAAGACGCTAAGCATTTTTTAAGTCTCTATGAACTAGTCATATTCGGTAATAACAAAATTATGCACGCGATTAAATTTAGGTTAAGTATTTTTTTGTATCTTTATGGCAATAGCAATGCACCTGTAATATACCTTATTTTAATGCTTTTTAGTAAGGAAATTTAACATATAAAAAGTTATAAATTACAAAGGAAATTCAAATGCTAAAACGCCCACTATTAGTTAGCTGATTGAACTATTCGTTTTTTTTGTATGTAGGTTACGCGATAATTCCGGCAATTATGAATCGATTTTGATGATTTTCTTTTTGTTTGGTAGATTATACTTCAGAGGTCCCTTATAAATTTTATCGAAACCGGTCAAAATCAAAATATAAGCGGTGAAGTCAGTTTTTTAAGCTGTCAACTTCTCTTCGCTTGATATGAAATGTAATTCCCGGCGGGAACACTAGTTTTCTCCCCAAGGAAAATTTGTGTATCTGGTTCTAGTTGTGATTGCGTGTGGTGTGAATGTTGCCGACGCCCACGACACCTTCCTATTATATCCCACGACGACGACGTACCTATTATCCGGTAGGTGACGTAAATTTCCTCCATAAGTAATGTATTGAAGTCGCATCCCATATGATACACGTTTCCTTATAGATATAAGGAAACGTGTATCATATGGGATGCGACTATTCAGTTGAATATTAATTATTATTCCGAACCCAATTGATCTCATTCACAACTGTGTGCACTATTGACCACACGTAGGCTCGTGCCTACCTACATTGTGGCACACCATTGAGGTCAATGATTAGTAATTAATTAATCATGTACTTATACATACTTATACCTACCGGTCATACCGGGTTAACATTCCACTTCAAACTTTAGCACGTCGGCTTTACCCAAATAATTTCATAGTATAATGTATGTACAAATGACACCGTGATGATGGTGATTTTGTGACGCAAATATCAACGCTTATAAAGGTGAAATCAACGAGAACTTATGCCTTGTAATTATAAACGTAAGCTTAAATGCGTCAAACCAGTACAATCATTAGATTTTCCGATGAGCTATACATAACTATACCTAGTGAAACTAGGCGAACTATGGTCAGAAGCATAATTGGTTACGTAACCTGATAAAACTGTAGTTACCTATTTATTCAATATGGAAATATGCATATTTTAAGCTATTGAATAGCTTCTATCGCGGGCCTTGAGCGTGGAGACCGAATCCAGAAATTCCGTAAATAACCTAACACCCCCCACTCCGACCGGCATAGCGGTGATACTTTTTAGTTTTGCCATCTATCGATGAATAGCAGAACTTTTAATGACTTTTTTGAAATATCACGCTTGTCTCTTTAGTTCAGCAACTCGCCTCTAGGTGGCTGGAAAAAAAATACTGCATAAATAAAATAAATAAATAATTATAATTGCATAAGTTGATAAAAAATGTTATACAATAGCTTTACCGCGGCAATACCCGAGTGCCACACGTCTTTTTTTATGGTTTACATTTTTTTAAAACTTATATAAATATATTACTATAAAACGAAATTCCATTAAAAAAAAAATATATTTCTTGAAATAAAAATTTAAAAATGCGATCTGGTTCTTTCTGTGACATCCACGATATAATCATGGCTGCTGTAAAGGAATATTAACTAACCATTGACTTTAAAATCTGGAAACTGACGTCACGAGTGAGTCTAGCCAATAGCGTGCGTTTTAATATTTTTTGCTAATTTGTCATTTCACATATATTAATATTATTTTTTATTGATTACATTTTAAAATAATTGAGAACTATTAATTAAGATAATAACTTTATAGGTGTAATTGATGTAGTTCTATATCTATAAAGTCATTGAGAGCTACGATGAATCGGTCTAGCCGTTTGGGAGCTGCGATGTTACAGACAGACACACAGATAGATACTTCTAACATTCCCCTTTTTCGTCGGTGTTAAAAATACCATAATTTTGTGTCCTATTCCAAGACCTTAGGTCTAGATTCTAGATGAATCTAGACAGTCTACATTTCAAATCCGTCCATCTTTTGTAGCCTGGCTCGAACGGACGCGGGCTCGGTCGCTATTCGCGCAGCGGTTTCCGCGCCCGCATTCCCTCACGCCAATACGTTCGAACCTAACTCACCTTAGTTACGTTGATCGAGAGTGTTCTTAGCTGTTGAACCAAAATCAGTGCAGCCGTTTTTTATGGGTATTTTCAAAGTTTTGATTTTGCCACTTGTTTATATTTATTAACGAATTCAAAGGGGCAGAACACAGTAGGAAACTAACACGGACGTCGTGAACGTTGAACAGGTACATAAATCTCATCTCTTGTATATTAATTAGGTCAGACGAGGCAAAGGTCAAATAATGAAATTAGATCACCCGAGTAGGTATCCACCGGTAAGGTGTGTCATTGTGGTTTAGTTTACATAGATAGTATATTGAATGAAGCGCCACGCGCCAGACAGATGTCAAATACACCATTGACTTTAACCATTATACGTCATGCGGTCATTTTCTATTTGGGGGTATCGTCCAAGCCCGTGCAATTAACTCATGCGACTAATAAATAAACAAAAAAATCGCTTTCACACTCACAACCCTACTCTAAGTTCAATTGTTTCGCGGGTGCCGGAAACATTCACATCACACACACCAGAAACACAAAATTGCCAGGGGGAGAAAACTTGTGTTCCAGGAACCAGGAACCGAATCTCTGCTTAGAAGGCGGATGCACACCTAACTAAACTAACGGGCAGCACTAAGCGCAATATAGAAGCCATGATTGGCAGAATGTGATACGGTGATGTCAGAAAACTATCATATACCTATTTTACCTTATGCCTATATGTGCTAGACCATAAATGTATGACGTGCCCGTTTCAATTCGGATACCTTAGGATTACCTTAGGAATTCTATTGCTTTTTTTTCTGACAAACACAATTTGAATTTAAGATCTACCAACACTCTGAGGTGACAAATCTTTCAATTCATATCTAGGCGTCAATATTATTATTAACATCCGCCCGTTTACTATAAAAATAGACATCACTAACTGCGTCCCGCGGATTCTCTCGCGCTTATGATTCGTACAAAAAAAGTAGAATATTTATCTTCATAAATTAAATACCGATTTCAATCGTCGACATCGTGAGAAGTGGTGTTGGACGTTTGCGATAATTATTACATATTCGGACGACCTAATAGTAAATTGGACTGTAAGTATGTACAATTAGGTCGTCCATCTTATATAATTTACGCTTGGTCGAACTTATATAACTGAAATTTGATGATAATGATCTATTAGGTTAAAAAGTAAACCATATCTTTCGACTCCAATTGATTCCTACTAAAATATAAAAATCACGACGATCCTTTGCTACGTTCCAACGTGATAATATTTGTAGTGATCGCAGTACAGTAGGAGATAACAGTAAGTAAAGGGTCAAAATCACTCAAATATTATAAATGCGAAAGTTTGTGTGTATAACTTTGATATTGATCGAATGTCTTAAGTGTTTCATTGATCAAATAGTTTCTCAATAATAATCAGGTTTTTTATGCTCAATTGGCAAGCATTTGACCACTATCTCACCTGATGGAAGATGCGGCCGAAGATGTAGCATGCTTGCCTAGAAGATACCTATTCACTCTTGACTTGAAGACTCCCAGATTATACCGTTCTGAAAACAACGATGCGGGTAATGAGTTGGGTAGTAGGGTATGATAATTTACCTTCGCTGACGTACAAGTTCCACTGGGCATGCGACTTGGTCAGGCGGATGGCTATTTCTTGCAGGAGGAAGTTCTCCGGCTTGTAAGGTTTTATTTCATAGTCCCATCCACCTTTTTCGTTGCGGTTCGCTTTCTCACAGAAGACATACACCGACCTGCAAACGATTAGAGATCAGCATTTGTTCTCTGGGCGTTATACAAAAGTTAGTTGATTTTTATTGAACTATCGAACTTTTTCGTTGATTAGTTGGGTGCGCGTTCGTCTTCTAAGCGTCGGGTATCGGGTTCATCGGGTTTAATTAAAGCAATTATAACCAATGCTAATTGTGTTATGTTAAACAGTAAGTTAATTATTGATATACTAAAAGTATATCGACTATTGGCGAACTCTACACGTGTTGCGTGTTTAGGCGAGTGAAAAAAAAACTGAGCAAGCAATTAGTTGATTTTCTGCTTAATACACCTTTTAACTGCTTGCCTTGGTCAATAAAATTTTAAATCATCTATAGGCAGATCGGTTAAATGAGTCCCGGCGGCAGGCACACCGCCTCCCGCATCTCTTACGGTCTCCCTTCCCGTCCTGCCCCGCGCACGTGTGCCAGGTCGAGGGGGCCGTGGTCACATTTAACCGGTCGCGGTCTGCCTATTATGATTTAATGCTAAATAAAGTTCTCAATGTTCTCCTATCAACTTTTTTTTTCGTTAGTCGATTGGATGGTTATTTAGTTACAGCTCCAAGTTCGACCAAACTACCACGCTTAAGAACCTGCGAGTAGAAATCTACTTTTAAGTTTAGTTTTCTGAATTTAATATAAAAAATAAAAAAAGTTTTTCTACTCGCCATTTTTATTTATTTCCTTGCTTAATGGTAAGATTTGGCAAGAAAATTGTGGCGCAGACAGTTTAGAAGTAACTGTCAAGTAAACTATGGCAACTCTTAAACAGCTGCTAAAATAATACTTTTAATGGTCGGAAAGTCTCATTTTAAGTTAATTAACATAAGTTATTGTCTAAACGATTTGTCTTTTTTAGACCCTGCTAAGCTAGCGTTCGACAACTACAGGTACGTGACGATGAGTTCAAGGATGATAAACATAAATATCTATAAAATATACCCAAAACAGTTTTCAACCTACGAATACCTATCAAAAGATGTTTTTAAATATTTCCGGTGCCCATCTAGGATACACGACCTTTATATATGGATCTAACGTAAGCCCACGCAATGTACAATTTAAGTAATTTGCCTAATTTAAATACTTAAACTTGTACGTATAAAGAAAAGACAGGATAAATTATAGCATTAATGATTCTATAAAAGTCTTGAAAGACAGAAATAGATCCAAATGGGATTTTAAATAATTATATACACACGGCTTCATTCCTTGTGGGCTCGCATTAATTTTTATTATACACAATTACAAATAATAATATAATCTATTATATTTTTTTTAATAGAGAAAAATGCCATCAGGTTCCTTTAAAGAGATGTGTGTGTGTGCCCGAATCCACTGAAAACCCTGCATGAGCAGTCCCTCGCAGAGGTGTAGCAATTAATATTTTTTTTTATCTTTTTTAGCGCCGGTGTAAGAAGAACTCAAGAGTTTCAAATGAACTACTTTGAAATATAATTCTAAATTCTGTGGGGAATACTTCCACTAATAACGTTTCTGAAATCCACTTGTTTAGATTGGATATAATCAAGTATATATTTTCCGAATCCATATATTTTGTTGTTACTGAACACGACTTATTCTTAGCGGGTCAAAACAATTGCATAGCGTCTTCAACTCATTCCAACTAAATGTCCGGTCATAAAAATAGAAATAAGTTATAAGTAACCAAGATATAACCTTATGACTACTTAATTTTCTGAGTTACATAATATTTTTACACACAGTTTTTTGTTGTAGGTTATTTAAAGTAATTGAGGCACGACACAAGCAAGTCGCTTGTCTAGTACAGTTCAGTGCCACCCAGAGGTTTGAATTTAAATAGTTTAACATCCTGCGCAACAAAACACTGCGATGTAAATCTCTAAGCATTGGTCTTCAATCTGAAATACAGTAATATTTTCACACTAAGCTTGGTGGCTCAATGTCTGGCAATGGTGTAGTACCTCCTCAGGCGACCTTTGCAAGGGAGTTTAACCACTACGTAAGCGGACTCGATCTCGCTTGTTAGCGGAGGTTCCATCTCTCCGGTACCCGCGATGTATTCTATTTCCTCCTAAACAAAGTCCTAACCAGCCTTCCCCTACTCGCTACCCGGGAAAACGCACGGGCCACGGCCTCTAAGGATTGAGGGTACTCCGGCACTATATGACCAATAAAGGCATTTATTATAGAGACTATTTGTTGGTGTTGACTGTAACATAGTGGTTGGCTATAATAATATTAAGTAATTTTTTTTTTCCTTTAGTATATACTCGTACGTTACATCATTCAATATTCTCCCATTGAAACCAAAATAGGGTTGAACCTAAACACACTATAATGACCTAAACACACAGAATACATGTGTTTTCCAATCATGTAATACTTAATTCTAAATATGCAATACGTACGTTTTACGGTAATATTGCGGTTACGTAATGTACCATTGTTTCTGCCTTCTACGCTGGTGTCGAGTCGATTCCCGGTGGGAACACCTGTTTCTACCCCACGGGTAATCAGTGTTGCTTGTATGTGTATATAATATACCCACAAAAAATCAGGAATCCACATGATTAAGCTATGAGGTGTCGTGGGTGCCGGAAACATTTATATCACACACACACACAACCAGAACCAGAAACAGAAATTTTCCTTAAGGAGACAACTAGTGTTCCCGCCGGGATTCAAACCCGATTCTTCTGTTTCAAAGACTAACCCGCACCCAATTAAATCAGTTCGAGTGTATTTGCTAGAATGTCGCCAGCTGGCCGGTTTCCACGGGACCCGGACTGTCAACCACTTGAAAAGACATTGCTATCAAAGTATAAGTACGTTCTATGGTCATGCAGAGAAAAGACGTGACCGAAATAAGTATAATAGTAGGTAGGGTTAAGGTGTCAGCACAGGATTCAGTTCAGGCGTACCTGTCCTCTGGCCTTATGCACGCTAGACGTGCGTAATTTAAACGTGCCAAAACCGAATTTCCGATAATAGATCGGAAATAGATTTTGACAGACGAATAATTTACCTATAATAATTTAAGTGATACTAACTTTATGTGAGTAGAAAACTCACATTAGATATGCATCATTCTCATAGATCCATAAAATAGACATATAAATCACTGAGTTTTATTTTCTTTTCTTATACACTTATTATGGATTCAAATGTCACTGTTGTATGGAAAGCGGCCAACGGATACTGAAATAATTTAATGCCTCAAATTTAGGTCATAGGCTATTCCATGCAATAAAAGTTTAGACTGAGAGTTGGCCACATTATCTGGACATCATTTTATAATTCTCTACAGTTTTACTATCGCAGTTTTAAAACTACCTTACTCGTCATCAAGTTTGGTTAGATAGATAGAAAAATGCTTTATTTGCACACCAAAAGAGAGCACTTACAAAGAAATCTTAAACATAACATAGGAGCACAAATGGCGGTATCGCTCAAAGCGATTTCTACCTCAGATCTAGATAATGTGCATATAAAAAAATTGGATACACTTTAATAGTATCGAAGGTCTTCTCCAACATTTATTAAACAACATACAATTCTTTTGGTCTGAGGGATAAAAATTAATAATTCGAGGATTTAAAAATATTTAACCCTTTCCTAATGTGCGAGGTGGGACGCGCTTCACACTTATCCTGAAGAAGTTTCCAAATGAATCCGAAACAATTGTCGATCTAGACATCTACAACACGTAAATCATGCTAATTCCCGTTTTAATTTTATTTTAATAGTTTTAAATGTACGTATGAGTTGTTATCAAATTACCTTTGCTATTGCATAAATGACGTGGAATTTCTGTTTCCAGCTCTTTATATACTTACTTGTCTGGCAAATCTGGGGCAGGAGTGGAAACGACGACGTCACCCAGTCGGACATGTCTCGAGTAGTCGGTGTAGTGTGGAACTCCACCGCCAACTCCCACCAGAAACACATATTCCACCTGTCAATCAAACAGAAATAGAAATTAATTAAATAAAATAGGTTAGAAATTTTGGCTGTTATCTAGAATTTTGTTTAACTAAATAACTCAGAGGATGAGTAATGAATATTGACGTCTGACATACCTAGCAGTAAGGAAATGTGTAAAATTATATGTGAATGCGAAAGTATGGTAGTTTGTAACCTGATCACGACAAAACTACTGTAACTTTTAACTTTGAATAGGATGTTTCAATATTATTGTCATCAGTTTTCATTGTTGTTAACGCGGGAAAAACTGGAAGGACAAAGACAGTATATGGCAATGCTGTGAAAGGTATGTCATTTTAAGTTAGTGATTTTTTTTGTTTTATTTAATATGAATTTAATCTGATTTGCAATATTAATGTTTGATTTACATCATTGTATAACATCATAATTTTTATTAAATTAATTTTGTAACCGTCCTGACATTTTACTATTTTAATTTGTATTTTTATATCGTGTCGTGTAATAAGTAACCATTTATTATATGAATGAATATTTATTTATTTATTGCACTATATTACATAATGGAATATAGACCCGGGTAGGGTATTGCAAACTTAATTATACATATTTATATGTCATGTAACAAAAGATACTTATCTTTTAAATATTAAATTAAAATAAAACTAGTCTTTAAACATTAAATATACGAGTATATACTTTACTGTTATCTGTTATACCATAAAACTCATTAATTTAAGTTCTTAAATAAGTCCTAATTACTACATCTCGCATGTGACCACTACCTATATGATGGAAAGCAATGATACGAGCGGCGACGACGGTGTACTATTTTTGTTTTATGAATTTTTCCGTAATTATTAGTCTTAATTGTATTTGGGTGGCCTACAGCAAACTTTTCAAAGTAAATATAAACTCAAACTTGAGAAAATCCAATAACAGCCATCCATAGGCAGTAAAAGAGTACATTAATACAATTGTAATAAATAATTTTACAGGATAAATATGTAGGAAAGAATAGCCTTTTCTATAAGATAATACGGTATATATACATCGAAGATTATCTAATTTGTATTGACTACCTAATCAAAGGGCGGATATTCCAGACGAACAGATGCTTTAGTTTGCTGAGGTAGAACAAACTTACGTATATTGAAAATATCGTTATCAAGCTGTAGGTAGCAGTAACCATGAGAAATAAGCAAGGCCAAACCCATCGTCTGCACCATCATCGCACTTGACCTTCAACTACACCTACACACCTCATAGGCCTCTTGTGTAGTGTTGTTTTGTGTCCAATCTTGGCCTCATTTTACTCTTCGGTTAGAGAGAGCCCCTTACATGTCACCCTTACAGTGAGGCTATGGAAATTGCATAGGCAAGCCTTTATTGATTATGGAATTATGGTGCGGTTCACAGAAGACCTGTATCAAGACTTATCAATACGTAATTTGAGGTACATAGTAAAAGAATAAACCAAATCCAGTGGATTTAAAGATGATGCTTAAGTCGGATTTATGTTTGTTAGCGGATGAAAGGGATACCTTCATCCGATCTTAATATTATAGACATTATATCTCATTATCACAAAAATGAGAACAAGCAAAAACCGACTGGTTTTTGCTTGTTCTCATTTGAAATTTGAATTAAGGACCTGTTGGAAGTTTGTTTTTATAGATAACATTTTTCTCTTTATTCATATATATATGTCGGGTGCATGCTAGCTAATAATTGCTTCTTTGGTAGAAAATAAACTTTGTTGCTGAGGGGAAGAGTCACTGATTTTTATTTGAAATTATGGCAGCCAGCTAACTGTTTTGAAGTGATTTTTTTATGTGAGTGCTTGGAAATTCTAATCCGCAACCTTTTTGTGTGACGAAATGTGGTGGAGGTAAACACTATGATGAATAATTAAAATGTAACCCTGTAATATAAAAGTTTAACTTCTATTGTGTGTCTTGACGGCGCACCCTGTTTTTTTGTAAACTCTTTAAACTTCTATAAGTAGGATTATACCCGTTGTCCTAAAGAACAAAGGGTCTAATTAGATTATTTAGCCTAGATTTAGAGACTAGATTATTTGAGCCTTTCATGTGAAGTTTCTGAAAAACTCAAATAATCGTCACAATACAATAACATTTTACGTACAGTAAATGTATATCATCAAATAGCAGAATATTATGAATTTACGATGAGGATGGCGTAATAAATTCGTTACAATCGGAAAGCATTATTGCACTTGCAATAAAAACGAAATATTACTAGGTTGGTAATTTAATTGGAAAGCGTCCAAAACGTTGATTTTAATAGCTTTTTTTTCACACCCTAGAATTCTTGGTGATAACTAGCCATTTGAAAAAAAGTATACATAATACGAGGACGCTGCATGCGTATTTGCGTAGGTATAACTGTTACAAGCAGATTTTTATGGGTAGTATGAGACCGTTTCTGGCACCCACAATACAAGTCTTTGAACTTAATGTAGGGTCATCAGTGGTGTAGGGACATGGAGTGTGAATGTTGAATGCGCTAAATTTGTGTCATAGATATCTGGGATATCTATTGATGTATAACTCATTGACCCGTGTCTTTGTTTCCTGAATGGTATAATCTGGGAGTCTTCAAGTCAATACTGAATAGGTATCTTTTAGGCAAGCATGCTATCTTCGGCCGTATCGCTTTCTATCAGATGAAATAGTGGTCCTTGGAAGACAAAAAAAAATAATGTTGCAATACTATAATAATGGTAGTTGGCTTGAGCACTCGAGTTACCTATATGCTCGGTGTCTTGTTAAATTAAGTACGTCTTTGCTGTACATATGTAGGTACATAGTTATAGGAAATATAGGCTATTGGCACGTAGATTGAGTATTTCAGTTTCTTTGTATAAATAATCGTTTCGTCCATATCCAGTTTATATAGCATAAAAAGGTGACTTTCAGTTTCTAGACACAATGCTTTAGATTTAGAGTACTGGAATAATAAAACACGACCAATACAAACTTTCGCCTATAATTAAATCAGGCATCTGGCGAGTCATATCATAACACAACATTTTAACTGTTCATTGGTATGCAATATTATTACAATATATCAAGAGTGCTAAATGCGTCCAAACACATGGACCAAACATGCCGATCTTATGCAATCACGGCTATTTCACGGTTCAATACAAACCGGAGAGCTCAAGGGCGCTGTGAACGTTTTATAAAGGTAATCACACAATATAAGATTTTTGGACTCAACCGAAATCAATTCAATATTCTTTTAACAAGTTTTTATTTTTAGCATTTTACAAGTTTCCGGTGGCGACTGTCTGTCTGAAATTAAACCCAATTTTCTTAAGTTCGACTTAAGCTGAAATTGCATGCATACCTACGTAAATCGGATGACAATTCAATATCCTACTAATATTATAAATCCGAAAGTTTGTGTGTAAGTGTGTAAGTGTGTAAGTATGTTTGTTCCCTCTTCACGCTTTAACGGCTGAACGGATTTGGATGAAATTTGGAATATACATAGATTATACCTAGGATTAACACATAGGCTACTTTTTAACTTGATAATAGCGGGCGAAGCCGCGGGGCACGGCTAGTTGTTCATATGACATGAAGCTAATCTGATGATGGAGTCGGAAGGTGGCCATAGAAAATCTGTAATCAAACGACGCTACCCCATCGAGTCTTCACGTTATATTTTGGCTCGTTTGACTCGTCTTGACACGTTCTTTGGTTCTATAACTTTTTAGTTATTTCTTTTTATAACTTCTTATTAAAAATATTTATTATTTTACTATGAACATAATTTAAACGCAAGCTAAGCTTAAAAAACCGACACTACTTTATCTTCGGAACCCTTGATCAGATTAAATGAACTAAAAGCGTATTATTGAGGATAACTCAAAAACTACTGCTCAGATTTTGTTCAAATTTAAATGGGACCAAACTGGAAGCATCAGATTTTAAATAAAAAATAATTATTAAAATTGATTCACCTAGAAAGAAGTAATAAGGTAAAACACATAAAAATATACAGTCGAATTGAGAATGTCTTTTTTTTAGAAGTCGGATAAAAAGATACATGTCTGCTTATTAATCTGCAGCGGCACCGGAACTTAGAATAACAATGTGACGCATGGCACTGCAGTGCGTTCTACTTTATGTCTCATGTACCAAGTAATAAGACAATATGGCGTCACACTGTTTTCGTCCTGCTATTCTACCGTTTGGCAAAGGGATGAAACCTAAAACCCGAAGCGGACTCACGAAAAGTCCTATAACTGCGATTGGTCAGGGGTTTCATCTATCCGATCTTGTGGTACCCAGCAGGCTATTTACCCAGGGCAGTTTTATACGTTTCCAATATCCGCCACCTGCGAACGCGGCCTCTAACCTACTCTGAAGAAAACTATAAGAAAAAACACACTATCCATTAAGATCATGAATGGATAATCAGAACCAGATTCACAAATTTTCCATGGGAAGACAATTTGTGTTCCTGCCGGGAATCGAACCTGATATATATAAGCCGAACGCGAATCCAACAAAGCCATCAAAGGCAGTTCACAACTTTGCAACGGTAAATATTTCAATCTACTTTATTTATAAAGCAGGGAACGGTACATGCATGGAGTAACTATTGGTATCTTTTTGTTGGTTCAGTTAACCTCAAGACTATAGGACTGAAAAACTGAAATCTAGAAGTATCGGACGCAAGCATAACCATGTTTATTCAAACAATAGCCTAAAGACTCGACTTTTCTTTGCAGTATTGCAAGTATAAACCTTCGTAGACACCTACGTAGATTCTAATTGTTAAGAGTTTTATTATGGCATTATTCCATAAATTATAATATTTGGAGCGATCGATATCCCAATGTGAACATCTCTTTACAGATACATAAATCAATCAGATTAACGGTAACATACGAAATCGATACAAAAATAGCAGTTTTATTACTCATAACGCATTCCGACTCCGTCTCCCTTGTTGGTACTTTTAGACCACTTAGCATTTTTCATTACCACTTTTAATTACACGATTTTTAGCGTTCTAGCGATCTTTATGACGCGTCTCCTCTGGGAATGGCAGTGGCGGAATACTGGGCCCCAAAAATATAAGGATAATCAACACGAAGAAAAAGCGTTTTAGCTATTCTTTGCATGGATTTGATGAAATAAATTAGAGAAAATTTTATTTTTACAGAAAAATACAAATGATATTATTTGATATTTCACCTTAAACCTATACATGAGATAAATGGTGTCAGTGAATATGTGATATTTATAGTCGGATTGGGTAGATACCCGAGAGTTTAATTGATAGGCTTACAGTATTGTCATACACTCTAATATTGTTCCTACTAGCATTTTGATTATCAAAATATTTAAAAAATGTTTTAGTTACTTTATTTTCATAAATAAAAGTTTTAAACACCGCAGAAGTTTTCTTTTTTGTTAAGCTAATTCCGCGTAAGTGAAACAAATACCTTTTAGAGTATTTAATACACTTATTTTATACTTTGACATCGTAACTGAAATTAATAAGTACCAATTTATGGATACATTATACATGTCTAAAGTATTTCAAATAATATAATCAGTTTATGTCTCTCCTGAAAACTAAGCAAATTAGATTTGCGCGGTATTGTTAGCTAAGCGAGGATTAATTACCAAAATTCTTTTTTATTTTTGAAACCGACAACACTTTAAAGCAATTAGGTAAATTTTTGCCTAATTAAAATATAAACAGATAGCAAATGCATTTAAAAATAGAGGGTCAGACCAGGATCATCGTATTGGTTAGATGATAATTTGAATCCATACGTAGAGTGACAGAGCTAATTTAGAAACGTTTAATTAATATTTAATTATTCGCAGAATTAAGTAGATTCATTCGGATTTCCTTCTTACTATATATGGTAATCACGTCATTAATTAGCGACGACATCGTTGATACGAGACCGAGACGTCATCGTTTTACTTGTAACGTATCGAGTGTAGATACGGTAATATAACGAATAACGGTGACATCCGCAGTCAAATATACATCACACTAATATTATAAAGTAAGTGTATTTGTAGTTTGTAAGTGTATTTGTATGTTTGTTACTTCATCACGCTTAAACGTCTGAACCAATTTTGATGAAATTTAAAATGAAAATTGGTATGGAGGTAGATGGCAACCTGGATTAACACATAGGCTACTTTTTATCCCGGAATTTCCACTGGTCCGGGACTTACCCGGGTAAAACATCTAGGACTAAAGGTTTTTCTCTCCTCCATTTAGCTAAGCAGTTCCACGACTAAACGGGTTTTACTCGGTAAATAGTTTCGGTAAAAATTATGCCTTATGAGTTTATTTCGGACTTTACGTTGAAATTGCCTTAGCCTATTGCCGTAAACAAATACTACAGTAAGGAGACATAGTTTACTATCCGCTTCTTAGCCAACAATTTCATATATTTCTTACTTATAGAAAATTCAACGAAAAAATCTATATATGGGACGCGTGACCTTACGTAACCGTCATATTTATTCCGCTAGACGCACCTCTATCTGCTACGTCATACGCTCTGTAATCGCGCGTGATGACCATGGTGCTCGGACCGAAGCGCAGCCTGCTTTTAATCGTATCACTGCGCTGAAAGCACAGAAATCTAAAGCCTCATCTGCTTCTGTCCATGAATCTGATTAAAAACTTGCATGATGTTCTTGGATGATATCATCCGGCAACCGGTTCACTGCAGGAACAATGAGGTGGTGTTCATTTTCTTTCTAAACATTTAGACCACATACTGCGAGCCACGGCATTCAGAACATTAAATTATAAGTTTTGAGCATTTCATCGCGATTGTGAAAGTTAGGAAAGGAATGTTCGAGGGATATCGTAAAATCCTACACGTGTTATATTCGTAGAAGAAGTAATAAATCAGTAACATAATTATGTAGAGAGGATGCGTCTATGTAATGGAATGGTAATGAAAGAAAACAATGAGTTTAAAGAATTTAGTCTCCAAAATGTGGCGTTGAAGATGTAGTAATTTTTGTCTACTAAGATATTCACCCTAAAACTATTGGCTGGGTTGTAATGAGACTTGCTGAAATTTGTTCTGTAGAATTCAAGGATTGTTTACAAGTATTTCATCGAATTCGCTCAGAATGTTATACTCGTTTTAATAAATGGGGAAGCAGAGATCTTGCTACCAGTGTAAATATTTGTTCTTATGCAGCTAAGAGTTGGCGGGTTTTAAGTCAGGTACAAGGTTACGTTGTAGATGCCTCTTGACGTACCGATGAAATCAAAACACGAGACACAAGATTTGTCACCTATAGCAAAACTTCCGAAATGTATGATTCCAACTGTATGTACATAGTCTAGTCTAGGCTCTAGACCCTAAAGTATATAGGATAATACCTCAATAGAATTCCGATTAACGCAGGCAAAGCCGCGGGTCACATTAAGTTGTAATAAAAAACTCTTTCACACTCACATCCCCACTTTATGACTGGTGTCGTGGGTGCCGGAAACATTCACATTTCACACACAACCACACCCAGAACCAGAAACAAACATTTCGCTTGGGGAGAACAAACAAACGCCGGTAATCGAAACTAATACCCACTGTTTAGACGGCGAACGCGCACCTAAGTCAAAGGGCAGTAAAATATATAAAGCTTATTATAATAAAGTATTAAACAAGAAACGATAGATTTGACATAGTTTATAGGTAGTCCGTCTTTGGGTTTGGCATTGCTAAACAGAGCATACTTATACCATATAGCCTTTGAACCTAGACGTCTGAAAATGGTGGCCGTAACAAAGGTCAAGGTCACGCGCAGACGATTCCCGGCACGATACACATACACCCCACTAAGTACTACTCTACACCTTTCCGTTACAGATTGTATAATAAATGTACAAATGGAATCAGGCACAAATACATAATAATGTGAAAACTACTAAATTGCGTCTGACAGATGTCTCAACTGATGGCAGGTAATGATATGTTAAAGGATGTAGACGGGTCTAGAATAACTAGCTCTCAATTATAGCTGCTAAAGAGATGTGTATGTGTATTCTCATTAAAATAAATAGTGTACCTGATTAAGGCACAATTCATTGAGAATAGCTGCAGGAAAAGCGCATTGATAATTATTTAATGCGAAAATATGCAATGTGCTCATTTATATCATTTAACCTTTAACTCCCTGACGTCAATTGAAGCACTTCCATGGGTACTGGAACTCCTGATTCACCTGTACTAGGGGAATATTCGCGGATCAAAAGTCAACAATATTTCCAAATGACATAAACATAAAGAGGTAAAACACTATAAAACATGGTAAATAAAAACCTCGAACCCTTTTGCAGTGGATTTCATGACTAAGCACATTAGACTTAGGAGATCTTATTCTTCTTAGCGTGATGATGGCAACACTAACACCTTTTTAGCTCAATATTCAGCAACGCAAACATCATTCGGCCTAGCTTCGTATAGGTCTTCTGGTGTACAAGAACCTTGGTTTCCTGAGCATGATAATAAATGAGCCATAGTTTGAGGTCGATGTAGCCCTTATGAACAGATTGTTTTTTTGAACTGCCAACCTGGGTACGCAGCCACAGGCATTGCAGAGAATGTCTCATTTAGAAAACGAGTAGATAGACCAGATTTTTTTCTCGTATATATCTTTCGAGAACTTGTAGTTTTCGTTGCGGTGTTATTGACTTAGGAGTCAATAACACCTGCTAACTCAGTCTCTTGTGAAACAGTTGCAACTCAACTTACTCAATAAAATTTAATGAATAAATATGACATTAATTTAAAAAGCACAATGTGTTTTCTGTAAATGTGTGTTATTAGACAATTAAGTTATTATGAAAAGGTTAGAATCTCAGCAAATGCTGTAGATTTAAAAGGAGTAGTCAAAATAATGTTTCTTCTGAAGCGCGGAAAATCCAAATAAACTCAAACCAAGCTTCGCCTGTAACTTTATAACATTTGCATCATAAATATCCGAAAATTAAGCAACTTCACACTCTCATTCACTTCATTAATCGGTAATAGAATAAATAAGTTGTTGAGATTTCCTTACATTTTTTATAGTATTTATTTAACCCTCAATCGGAATCGTGGGTAATTTTTTATCCAAAGACCACCAACGACTTAAGTCAATAGTGTGGGGCTATGAGTGAGAGAGTAAGAGTTATTTTTTATATTAAATTATTAATAAGCTGAAAGTGCCTAATTCCTCAAACTACCTTTTGGAAGATTCCAAGGAGCCTCGTAGTAGTGTTACCAGCTGCTGTCATAGCTTCTCTCGTCCTGCCAACTGATGGCAGTTTGGTGGTGACCACGCGGTGAGCACCGATCGTTCCCAAAGTGTAAACATTCGATTCACCTGTAAAAAATATGTATTGTTTAGGAGGCAAGTCGGTAACGCGTAGATTCAATTTAATAGCATTGCCTGATTCATAAAAACTATGAAATTATTCAAGGCATAGTAATTTGGATTATCGTAACAACAATTGGATGTTATTTTTAGTACATGGTTGTAATAAAAGGGACATTCTGAGAAAACGACATTTTGGGAAGGGAACATTTTGCACCAAAACGATTCTGAAGGGTCGTCATATTTTTTTTATAATTGTCTTTGTTTCTCTATGAATTAAACTACATCTTTGTCTATCACTCAGATCATCACTTATTAACAGGTGAGATATTGGCACAAGTATGTCTATCGCCAATAATTAATGTGTCATTAAAAATCACTCAACAAAAATAGATTTTGATTAAAATTCCTGTTGTCGTTTCGTAGTGTTTGAGTAAAAAAACTAACAAACAAACGTCTAGTGTTAAGCATTTAACATTTATTTATGCTATAGATAGGCAAACACTTGACCGCTATTTCAATATAATAATAATATATGTATCAATTTGTTAATATTTTCCAGGTTACCGTAACTCAAAAGGGATTAAGGAACTCTTACTGTCCGTCCGTCAAGACTTTTTTTCTCAGAAACGCATAGAAGTATTGTATTAAGTTGAAATATTTTTTTAATAATTAAGTCAAATTTTAATTTACCATCATTATCTCTCTCTTTTTAAATAACCAGTATCCACATTGAGCAGAAGTATGTATGTAATTATATTTTATTTCATATTTATTTTTAATAATAGTATGTATTTTAGTATAGTTTAGTATTTATTTAGTAATAATTTAGCAATGAAATATTTAGTAATTAACTATTAAATGTGTTTATCTTTAAAGTATCATTTTTTATTACTTTTGTTATATTAAGTATCTTTACTGTGAAACTAATAATATAAAACATATAATTATAGCGCAAAGCACTACTAGATCTATTATAGACAAAGATTAGCTGGAAGAAAATGCTAATTAGCATTAACTTCGCCTATCAACCAGTTTTATCTTGTGCAATAAAGAATGTTCTATCTATCTAAAGAGCAGTAAGAAAACAAAGCTTACATAAGTAAAAAAATCATTACATTTATGCGGTTTGTTCAGCATATTTTATTAGTCGCAAGTCAACCAAGTACAAGGATACTTTCCGTGGCGTACAGGATCACGAATATTAGTCTGAAGCAATGCCTCACTCAACAACATAAGTAAAAGAAAAGAGGCGAAAATCGTTAATTTGAAATCTTTGAGCTCGATTCCCTTGATGGGCATTTCTACTACACTTAATTTAATGGTCTAGAAATAAAAAGTAGCAAGGAACTATCCTACTAATATTATAAATCCGAAAATTTGTGTGTAAGTATGTTTGTTCCCTCTTCACGCTTTAACGGCTGAACTGAAAATATTTTGATGAAATTTGGAATATACATAGATTATACCTAGGATTAACACATAGGCTACTTTTTAACCTGATAATAGCGGGCGAAGCCACGGGGCTCGGCTAGTTTTAAATAAAAAATAATTGTATGCACTGTATAATCATAATGTATTTCTATATTAACATAGTTAATTTCTGCATAATGTATATTAAATCGACGCATATGTGAATAATTATTTTATTGAATGAATTATATATTTGCATGGTTTGCAGCAAATTGTAAGGGAACTCCCACTTAAGGATGTAGTCAATTAATATACAACGTATTGAAGGTATTAAGCTCGATAATGACGTAGACGTACGTAACGAAAGGACTTTTATAGTTATATGAATCAGAAAACATTTGTATATAATAAAAGGACACTGGACTCAATCATTCAGTGTGTATTAAACATAATTTAGTATAGGACATATAAAAGGGATCAACTCTTCTCAGACTTACATTAGACAAAAACACGTCTGATTGTAATCATACTTCAGAACTAAAGTATCATAAGTTAATAAGTGATATAAATATATATCAATCGAACTCTTTCAAGTTAATTATAATGAAAATGCATTCAGTGGTGTTGCTTTCCGCGTTGCTAATGGCGATAACAAATAATAATGTGTTAGCACGTCCGACTGATATGGAATTTAGAACAAAGAGGTAAGGTCTAACTTTTTTCTTATTAATTAGTATATAGATTTAACCTAGTCATAATATTATAGTGTAATCCACCCATGTTAGTTTTTTTTTAACTGTGATAGGCAAACATTTGACCACTATCTCACCTGATATTAAGTGACGATGCGGTCGACGATGGTGCTCCATCACATGCCTAGAAAATACCTATTAATTGACTTGAAGACTCCAAGATTGTACTTATCTTAGTTGTGTTTTAAGTGTCGATGATTTTTTTAATCCAATCGATTTAAGTCCATATTAATATTTTTTGTGAAATTAAAATAGTTTATTGAACATATTTTCTAAACGTATAGTTTACGTATAAAATAGAGTCGCTTTTTCCTTTTGTCCTTGTATTTTACAATGCTCTGTTCTGCTCACTCCGTTTCGTTTACGTACATAATTAAGAATATATTTAATTTATTACTATACCTACTCATTGAATTAATTAGAGCAGATTAAGACTTAATAAGTGCTGACAAAGATATTTACGATCGATCAGAACAACCTTGAAATCATATTTTTTATATATATGTCAACAATTACTGCTAATAATACATGTATTATCATACTTAGATACAATAGGCGTAGCAGAGCTAAATCTATATATATAAAAGAAAGTCGTGTTAGTTACTCTATTTATAACTCAAGAACGGCTGAACCGATTTAGCTGAAAATTGGCAGGGAGGTTGTTTAGAGCCAGGAGAAGGACATAGGATACTTTTTAGGAACGCCACATGTTTTTTTTTATTTTTTTAAATAGGTGTATAAAAATCATTTTCTCATACGTCACTCAGATTTGGTAAAGTACTAGGCAAACATAACAACGAAGGAGGTAATAATATAGTCACGTGGCATTGTATGCCGGGTATGGCTTCCTAAACATGCACATTTATTGACTGTTAGGCGGAACGAAGGTCGCCGGGACAGCTAGTTATAAATAAATGTCTAATATTTTACTATTATTCTTCTTTACAGATCGGCGAATGACCTATTTAGCCCGAAACAAATTAAATTGCCAACAAAAATGAGGAACGGTTTCCAACTGATCATTAATGGAAGCATCAACACAAAAGCTACCAAGTAAATATTTTTATTTCCAGATTCATGTACCTTAATACATCAGTTGCTTATATATATATAATAATATAAATATATATACGGAAATAAATATAACACACAATGACCCAATTTTGTCAAAATTTGATAAACACATAATTTTACTTCAAAAAGTTTAAGATTCTCTTTTTTACAAAATAATTCAAACTATATAAACAGCTTTATTCTTATTCAAATCTACAATACCCAATTTGATTCAAATTTAGTCAACGAATTCCAGAGATATTAATATTACAATGTAATCAATAGATATTATGTGAAATTGAGTAACATCTTACTAATATTATAAATGCGATTGTTTGTGTGTGTGTGTGTGTGAATGTTTGTTATATCTCCGTAACGAACAAACCGATACTGATAAAATAATTTAGGTTAATAACACATAGACTACTTTTTAACTTACTTAATTAACGCGGGCGCCGCGAGGCATGGCTAGTTTGGAATACATTTTATGTTTTTTTTAAATATGGATATGCATTTTTCAGGTTCGAAACTATTATAAAAGCTGCCAGCCTTAAAGAAGAAGACCACTGCAAAATAGTGTTTAATTTAGACAGCAAGATGGTGGAAGTAACGCCTTCGAAGCCAGGTACCGAAGGGTCTGCTAATCTGATACCAGACGACGGGACGACTAACACCATAGGTAAGAGGCGATTAATATTAAATTAGACTACAATATATCTAGAATATTCTAGAGCACAGTGCAACATACTGTTATCTTCCCGTTGGCTTAGTTGGGCGATCGTTCGCCTACTAAGCAGGGGGTATCGGGTTCGATTCCCGACTGGAACACAAGCTTCTCCCCAAGGAAAACGTGTTTGGGGTTCTGGTTGTGATTGTGTGGGTGATGTGAATGTTTACGGCACCCATAAGTCATCGAATTAAGTGTGGGGCCGTGAGTATGAAATCCTTTATGTTTATGTTTATACATTGCAATAGATACTGCAAATATTTCAATTAATCTCGCTTCGTAGCTCCCAAACTGATATACTGATTTCACCGAGTTATTTTTATTCGATAAGTGTTTTTCTGGATCCTATATTTTCCATATTTTTTTCGGGATGATTCATAGAGTGTGGTGAAAATTGGTGAAGCTGTTTTCCAGACATGACGTCAGGGGTTTCTTTAAATGTTTAATATAAACACTTTTTTGCTTTCCCGCTTTATTTTTATTATTCCCTTTATAGTCTTATGCTAGCAGAAAAATGGCGTAACGCGAATCTCGCCTATAAGCATACATTTGAAAATTTAGGGCACTCTGTAATAGGTAATAAAAATATTTCAATGAAAGAACTGCATCATTACATAATAATAGACTTACCTACATAAATATACATAAAGGACTTTTTTTTTTCAGGTCACGACGTTACTTTTTCACTCACCATAACAATTGACAATGGCTTCCAAATTATGCCTGAATATAACGCTGTAAAACCTCTCCATATGATGATTTGCCCGAAAACTAATTACAATGACTACTTACACATAGAATTCAGCGAGGGGCTTCACAGCATCAGCACTCTAACTTTTCAGTTCAATGCATTGACTGTTTTATAATTATATAAGACGGAATGAAAGACTACTAGTATAGAGAAACAAAAACAATAGAAGAAATTCTCAACAAAGATATTTAATAAAATAAATGGGTTGATAGTTGCGTGTAAATCGTATAAAGATATTTTGCAGGCATTGAATATCAGCATTTGTTTTTTGTAATGTGATAACAACATTCCATTATGTTGATATACTATTTCCTAAATGTTTACAACTTAAGACATTTTAAAGTACACGAGGTTATATACTTAATAATTTATTTTTAGAAGGTTAAGATTCTAGTCAATTGTTATAAACGGCTGGCTCCGTTACATTAAAAGTATTTATTTATAATGTTTAATTTAAAACTTGAAATAAAATATTGTAACTTATGTTATTTTATTTTTCTATACCCTGTCTATGATTTCTTACCCACACCTTCTGAGAATGGTACATATAAATAAGTAAAGAATAGAAATTACGTATTTATGAAAAAAAATGCGTAATCCGTTTAGCGATAGCTGCTTTCAACCTTGACACAGGATATTGCTGTGTTAAAATCTTACTAAGGTTAAGCTACAACCTGCTGAAATGTACAAAGAGGCTAAGTTTTCAACGGGTTTTAACATTCCATCTTAACTGTAAAATGTAGTATATTCCGACTTATTGCTGTTTTTTTGGCAGATTATTATTTCTGTAACTTACGTCAAGTACTTCCATTAAAACCTTATTTTGATAAAAAATACAATTTCTTACGTTATGGTCCAAATATTTATAAGAAGGTAGGCAGAAAACGAACTCATCAGTCGTAACTAAAGATACCGTAATTAAATCAGTCTAACCAGGGACACAAAAACAGTAACCGTGGTTAAATTAAAGTATAACCCATGTGACCACGTCCACCAGTCTAACTACGGACACTGAGATTGTATCAGTCTAACCAAGGACACTAAACAGTGTCCGTGGTTAGATCAATCTAACTGACTGATCTGACTATGGATATCTAACGAAATAATATATCGAATATGATTTAGTGTGTTATTTCTTGTCATACCACGGTTCACGCCATGGATAGATAAAAATCGAAGACCATCATACATTTTTATATACTTAGTATTATTAAATTATTGGCAATGATCGAGAGTAACTTTACGATTACATAAATCAGTTACAACTTACGACAGAAGGTAATATTTAGAATCAAGCCTCTTCAAAGTCACGTATGTTTTGAGGAATAACCTACCAACATTCAAAGTGTCGATAGACACGCAACTAAGAAATATGTTAGTAAGTAAGCGTCTGTAATACGTGTTGAGCATGTAGTTATGATATATATTTTATTATATATACTATTATAGCTGGAGCTAGTTCACATTCCTGGCCTAGTGTTGTTACCTTAACTGCACCATTATTTCACATTTTTGAGCTGAATTTCGCACATTATAATAGTTTTATGTATTTTTTGTTTCGTTTCATCTCGAGATAAGCAATAAATTTAGGAAAAAGAAATCGTGACGCGCGACCCTACTTTAAAAATATGCCTAATTGATAACCGTGGTAAGAAATGTGTTCAAGTTGCATCATACCATAGTAGAAATATATCAGTAAGATAACTCGATGCCCGTAGGAGATTCAAAAGCCTACTCTAGCCGAATACGCAGGGTTGTCACTATCTCCGACTTTTAAAGGTACCTATATATGTAAAATGTATATTTTAACAAACCAACGACGTGTACATGAAGACTAAGGTATAATTAATGTATTGACAATATGTTTCTTTTTAAAAGTCACAAATTTGATACTGAAAAATATTTTCTCCGGTTACGGCAAGTTTTGAATGCTTTATTATTGAAGTTAAAGTAAAATATATCCTCATTCTAATAAATAATTTCGTCGACGAGCGCGTGGGCGGCCCCGGCTCGTGTTGGCTTCGCCGGTCTGTTTGTTATCATAGTGTGCGTGCTGAGGCACGTGCATACGGCCGTGCACACATACAAGCCGCGTTTGGTACCACTCTGTGAAGACAACTTACTTATATATTTCTACTATGATCATATGGTATGGGCAGCAGCTAATTTACTATACGTAGATGGCCATACAGCTAGCTATAAAGGTATTTATATAAAACATTTAAAATAGGATTTCCAAGCTAAACTTCAATAAAATAATTCTTTTCTAAGACTTATAAAATTTTTATCGTCTATGTGAAACCAAGAATATGGAATGTGCTTAATTATACAATTTATAAAAAACATATGAAAAAAAATGTACCTACCGACACTCCGTTACAAGAAAATCAAACCAGTTATCAATAATGACTTCATAAGCCGTCACGTTTTTTATATTCATTTTCAAATATTTGTAAACAAAACACACGTGATTTATAGGTAATTAGATTATTATGTAAGCTATAACAAATTATTATAATTGAGGAAATTGTATTAAAAAGGAATTCAGTTATTTTATTAACCAAGTTGGCGTTTATTTGTTTGTAAAGCTGACACATTGTGTAATAACGTACAAAGGAAACTTTTAAGGAAATTATTTATACATACCTACCATATATTGAGATATTTTATGATCAAAATAATACTACTTAAAGCATACAAACTGTCTAAATGACTCAGTAGAAACAATTATGCGTATACCCTATTAAATGTATCTAAATACTGCATCGAGAGGAGACCCTATTATCTAACCTTAGCAACAAAATCTTTGGTGTACCGTGCTAACAAGCTTGAGCTACTTGGCGTTACCTTATCGTCGAATCTCAACTTTGGCATTAATATCAAAGCCAGAGCTCAACTGGCTGCTGAGAAGCTAGGTATCCTAGCTAAGATCAGGCAGTACTTCACACCGGGGCAGTTTCTCATTTTATATCAAGCTCAAGTCCGATCGTATTTGAAGTACTGCGGCCACCTTTGGGGTAGATCGGCTGAGTATTGACCGGCGAGCCAAAAGACTAATTGGCGATAGGCTAGTTGAGTCAAAACTGCAAAGTCTTGGTCACCGACGACGTAAGGTAGCAAGCCTTAGGTATTCTATCGCTTACATTTTGGAGAGAGTGCTCAGGAATTAAATGATATAATTCCTCCATACCCTTTTTACAATCTTAAGACAAGACTGTCAAACGTCATCCATTTATGGTTCACATACCTCCAGTTCGCTCGAAGCGTTTCGTTTCTACCTTTATCATCCGTACAGCGAAGGAGTGGAATCATTGCCTGCGTCTTTGTTCCCGGAACGGTCCAATCTGGGTGTCTTCAAGTCTAGAGTGAATAGGTACCTTCTAGGCTAGATGAATTCTAAAATGGAACAGAATTTATATAAAACTAGCCGGCATGCGTTTTTTCAAGATGTGTAAGATAAAGAATTAAGGAACAACGATCGATTAACTTTTTGATCTAATAAACGACAAGCCTTTCAAATGATGTTGATCTTACTTGCCACTGCGATTGCAAGCAAGGTGAAACTTAGATCAAATAAAATTGGCTAAGAGCGTATCATTAGAATACATCAACTCTAAGGTTCCTTAGAAGCCTTTTTCTAATAAATGAGTCATATGGGCTACAAAATCTTGATAACATTTAACAAGAAACTGGCAAAATCTGATTCGAGCTGATTTCGAGCGACTTTTTCGAATTCATGGTAATGATTACCCGTTGAATTTCATACCACGCCATCTATTGGAAGTACTCGTAATTCGATGTAGCGATTTTCACACAAAACTACCAGTTTCGATTGTTCTGATTTTTGGGTTTTCCTGATTTTCTTTTTTCCTAAGCCACGACAGTAATTGATTTTTATATTTACAGAAGAAAAAACTGACTGAATTATTTTTTTCAATATTTTAACCGACCGTAACGTCACCTCAGTAAGTTGCCTCAAAACTACAATGATACAAACTGTTGTTTAAATCGGGTTCTTTCTCCTTCCAACCGTGTATTCGTGAAACATATTTTTTTGTTAAAGAAATGTTATTTACGGCAATGTACCTATTTGTTTTTCCTATTCTCGATAGGCAAGCATTTGACCACTATATCTCCTGATGAATGTTTAAACGTAAATAATCAATTAAAAGCATAAATATGCATATTCCCTATTACGGTCTTCTCCGAAAAAACCGCATAAGAAATAGACTACATCAAAAATAATGTAAATTTTGTTTTCAAAAGATGAGCATGCAACATATTTATATCACGAGTTTTATAGATAAATCTGATGAACACTACAAACTGCCCGTTGGTTTAGTTGGCTGCGCGGTTGCCTTCTAAGCAGTATACATGTATCGGGTTCGATATCTGGTGAAGACGCAAGTTTTTTCTCTAAGGGAAATTTGTGTTTCTGGTTGTGTGTGTAATGTGAATGTTTCCGGTACCAACGACACAAGTCATCGAACTTAGTGTGAGGCAAGTGAGTGTAAAAGCGGTTATGTTATGTGTATGTACTATAATATACTGACCCACCATGGCTACGCACGGGTATAATGAAGAAAAAAGAGATTAACATTTAATTATTGGGGACTTGGATGTAAAGTATTGTTTTTTCTACTTACGTAAAAACTTAATTCGTTTTTATTTGGAATATATATAACCCTTCCGTAAAAAATGTTCTAATTGATGGTGAAAACCGCATCAAAAACCCCTTGTGTGGTTTAGGAGGAGTTAGCAGACAGACGCGGAAGTGGATAGAAAAGATGTTACATAGATAATTTAGACGCATGTAAAGCTTAAAAAAGACCGACTTTATCGCTTTATTTTCGGAACCCTTGATGATCAAATGAATTAAATACACATTATTGAGGATAACTCAAAAACTTTCGGTCAGATCTTGATCATATTTTAATGGGACCACATAGGAAGTACCAGCATTCAAACAAAATTACAAGTCACTTCCAGTAAAGACCCTGTTGGCGCAGTGAGCAAGTATCTGCCCTCTGCGCCGTGGGTCCTGGGTTCGATTCCCAGCAGAAGCACAATTGTTTTAAAATCTGTTCACCTAAAACGATGTTATGTACACACATAAAAAAAATGCAGTCGAATTGATCGGTCGGTAAGATAAGTCGGTTAAAAAGAGATAAACATATACCACCTATCGCAACAAAATCAATGTTGCGAGTGCTGATGGCTGAAGCGCTGAAGCACCTATATTTATTACAGAGACCGCGCATCAGCCTAATAAGGTAAACTTTACACTCGGAGCATGATTAAGGGAAATAACCAGTTGTCACATATTGCTCTAGTACACCTAGTCACTATAAAACAACGCACCATTGACGCTCTTTGAAATTTTAACACGGAAAAGTGACTCTTAATATTTCTACACACCAATCCCTTTTCCTGATGATACTTACTCACACAATTGATATACATTTTCTGGTTTGATAAAAAGCAATACATGCGTATATCGAATGAGTCATCTACAACGGTATCTAAATAATTTAATAACTAAACGCAAGCAAAGCTTAAAAAATACCGACTTCACCCCTTTATCTTCGGAACTTTGATCCAATTAGATGTACTAAACACGCATTATTGAAGATATTTCAAGAACTACTGATCAGATCTTTATCAAATTTACATGGGACCAATTGGAAAGCAACATGTTTCAAACAAAAAAAAATTCAATATAGGTTCACGTGGAACAAAGTTATGAGGTAAGAGTTTCTCCTCCTTTTTTGTGAAGTCGGTAGAAAAGGTACAGCGCCACAGGTACCTGATTAAAACAATAAAATTATTTTGCCATGCATCCGATATCCGGTATTAGCCTGAAACATAGTGTATGTAGGTACATATAGTGTAGGTTGCGTGCGTAACGCTTACTATCAGAAGAAAGACTTGCCTTAACTCTACTCTTGAAATAATAAAAAAATAGTCCACAATTTGTCAAATGTATGAAAAATTGGGCGTGATTTTTTTTTACCGTCGATAAGCAAGCTATAGACCACTATCTCACCTGACGGAAAGCGATGATGCGGCCAAAGATGTAGCATGCTTGCCTCAAAAATACATATTCGGTCTTGACTTTAAAATTCCCAGAATATACCGTTCGGAGAACAAAGACGCGGAAAAAATAAAGAAGATTAATTATTTAAGAAGATTTGTTAAAAAAACAATGGTAAGGTCCAGGTTCAATGAGCTTAACTAAGGATAATTATATTATACGACATAATCATAAAATTATAAAAACCATCGAAATATTGTATATTTTTTTTTTATGCAGAATAGGCAAGCATTTGACCACTATCTCACCTGATGGAAAGTGATGATGCGGTCGAAGATGTGACATGCTTGCCTAGAAGATACCTATTCACTCTTGATTTGAAGACTCCCAAATTATACCACTCAGGGAACAATGACGCAGGCAATGAGTTCCACTCCTTCGCTGTACGGATGATGAACGTAGAAGCAAACCGCTTCGAGCGAACTGGAGGTATGTCAACCATAAATGGATGACGTTTGTCAGTTTGTCTGGTTGTTAGATGGTAAAATGGGCATGGTGGAATTAACTCATGTAATTCCTGCGCAAACTCTCCAAAATGCAAACGATAGAATACCGATAGACTTGCGACCATACGCCTGTGACCAAAGCTGTGCAATCTGGACTCAATCAGCTTACTATCGCCAATAAGTCTTTTTGCCCGTCGGTCAATAGCCTCAAGACCTTCAAGCTGGTACTTAGCGGATCCATCCCAGAGATAGCCACAGTACTCCGACAGTACACGATCGGACTTGCGCTATTATTTCAAAAGATAAAAACCAAAAAACGCAATTTAAATAAAAATAAAAAAGTTATAGTTCAATTTTTTTTTATTTGGCTTAGACCAGTTTTATAAATAAAAAAGGACTAAAAAGTTAAATAACTAGAACACTAACTAACAACTAAAGAACAGACGGATATTTTTTTATGCTCGATAGGTTAGCTTTTGACCACTATTTCTACTTTGATAATGCGAACTGCAAAAAAGGAGTGCAATACCCTGCCTTCGTTCTTGTTTCCCGATAAGTATAACTTAGGCCTCTTCAAGTCAAGAGTGAACAGGTACCTTCTATTAGGCAAGCATGTCCCACCCTCGACCGCATCGTCGCTTTCCAGCAGTTGAGATAGCGGTCAAATGCTAGCCTATTTGTCATAAAAAAAAACTATCTCACCTGAAGGAAACTGAAGATGCGGCCGAATATCATAAGAATAAACATCTTGTAACACTGGTATTGAAACGTTACGCGCCGCCTCATTTCCGAGTGAAACAATAACATCAATAATTCCAGTGACTTCAAGTGACGACCCTGCTGGCGCGGAGAGCAAGTCTCTGCCCTCTGCGCCGTGGGTCCTGGGTTCGATTCCCAGCAGAAGCACAATTGTCCTTCCCGAGAGACAGTTCTGCATCTGGTTCACGGTGTAATTGTGTGTGATATGTAAATGTTACTGGCAGCCACGATATAAGTTTTTGAACTTAGTGTGGGGCTGTGAGGGTGAATGCGATTGCGTTTTGAGTTAGCATAGGACATCTTTACCCATTGCATCTTAGGCCACAGGAACCATGCCTATCAGGACCCATAGGAGCGAGTATGGCCGTATTTACATTGTCACGCTATGATGGCACATACTATTTTCCTAAAGACCTGGATGTGTCCGTTTATGGTTGCAAAAAAGCCAAAGTCCGTGAACCCTCAAGTCCATATTATGTCACATGGACGTGACATGGAAAAATTTAACTGATTTACGTATAGGGTTGTGACTCAGGTTTTAACATTTATTATAAAAGGATCACAATTACACTCAGTTAGTATTGACTGCATGTAAACTGGTATAACTCCTATTGGGACGACCATGTATATTTAATTTACAAATTAATTAAATACGCACGCAGTTCAACTGACACTTCTTCAAGAACAACAGTGTCATAACACATAATAAAAAAAACGTTATATTTACAAGTTAAATACCTATTATTAAAAATGGATTCACCCGTTTTACGTTTCGTGTTAGTGCTGGCGATAACAGTCTCTGTAGTGCAAGCACGCGCAACTGATATGGGATTAAAAATAAAAAGGTAAGAATATTTTCTTAACTTCTGTCATAATAAATCTAATATATAAAATTCTCGTGTCACAGTTTTCGTTGCCATACTCCTCCGAAACGGCTTTGATGAAATTTTTTGTGCTTATCCGGTATCTATGAGAATCGGCCAACATCTATTTTTCATCATCATCATCATCATCACTTTTCATCATTATCAACGCGGGTGAAACCGCGGGGCGCAGCTAGTCTAATATATAAAATTCTCGTGTCACAGTTTTCGTTGCCATACTCCTCCGAAACGGCTTGACCGATTTTGATGAAATTTTTTGTGCTTATCCGGTATCTATGAGAATCGGCCAACATCTATTTTTCATCATCATCATCATCATCAATTTTCATCATTATCAACGCGGGTGAAACCGCGGGGCGCAGCTAGTTATAATATAAAAAGGATTGACGTATCTCATTTCTGAACCACTTAACTGATTTCGATGAAATCTTTAAATATAAAACAAAGTCGGGTTTGTTCGAACACATATAACTTTAGAACGGACCGATTTTAATGGTCTGATGATTTGTTGGATTTTTCTCCCCCTCAATAGCAGAATAACTATTAAAATGTCGGGAAAAATTACGAAAAAAATAATAATTTTCTCTTAAATTTTGTAACGGACTGGGGTTTTGATGATATTTCGAAATTTAACGCGGGCGAAGCCGCGGGGAACAACTAGTGTTAAATATATTATAATTAGTCCTGGAGCAAGACATTCGTTTATAAACTTTATTGCAATGCGCCTTTCTCGTCAAGTGTCTAGTAATGTCATTCGATGCTTTTCTCTTTCATTCCACATTTTTTAAATGGTAAATATAATACGAAAAAAGAAATAAATAAAATTCCATATTTTTTTTAGGTCAACTGATCAAGAAGAGTTTAGACCTACTAAACTTGAATTCCCTGTTGAAATGAGGAAAGACTTCAGAATTGTCATAGAGGGTGAAGCACCGGAAGATGAAACGTAAGTTATTTAAATACATGTAAAATAAATTACACTACTTCTTTAAATTCGCATAATTCGCATTAAATATTACAATATTATTTTAAAGAAAATAAAAATAACTTTTCTACCGACTTCACAATAAAAAAGGTACTCAATTCAACTGTATTTTTTATGTGTGAAACCTCGTAACTTCTTTCCGCGTGAACCGATTAAGATTTTTTTTTGTTAGGATGCTGTTGCTTTCCCATTGGTCCCATTTAAATTTGATCAAATTCTGATCAGTACTTTTTTAGTTATCGTCAATAATGCGTGTTTAATACATTTAATCTGATTAAGGTTTCGAAGACAAAGCGGTTAAGCTTAGCTTGCGTTTAATTATCTTATATTATAAACTGCTAGATGTGTAAGTCATTTTGCATACTCTGTTTAGACATATACGAATAATTTTATCTTCCAATTACCACGACGCAAATGTGTTAAAATCTAAGTATTAACATACGTATGGTATTGATTTCAGGTTTGAAACAAGCTTTGTTTTCACCAATACTGTACTGGAAGATGGGACGAAAAAATATGTAACAGAATATTGCAATATAACATTGGAAAAGATGAAAGTTACCGTTTTACCGGGTCCTATCGGAAAAGAAAAGGGAAGTGTGTATACATATCAACCAGATGATGATATTACAGGTAAGATGCGATATTAATTACACTACATGATTCCTCCAGGTTTCACTATCGGATCAGACAATAAGACATTCTAAATCTCAATCGTCCATAATGCACATTTCTACTATTAGAACTAAGCATTCCGCTATAACATTTATGCGTACTACTAAGTAACATACCACTTTACCAGCGTACTATCCAATCTTATATACCTACAACAAAACTATGGGTCGATAGGAAGAGCACGCTGCATCTTATATGGCGATGAAATGCTTCACCATCTTTATTTGGATGTGTGTTTGTTTGTTAAGTCTTCTTTTCATTAAAAACATTGAAGAAAAGTCTTTTTGTCTGCATTAAACAAGAGAAAACCATAATGATATTCGCGTATTTTTTCTTCGTTTTTTTTTATTTGTGACAGGCTAGTGTTTGACCACTATCTCACCTGATGGTAAGTGACGATGTGATCGAAGCTGGTAAACACACTAGACCTGGAATACGCAGGTCTTATTTAGATAAGAAATATATTTAACACTTTCTTTATAACATTTTAACAAATATCTTGTTTTGTTTGATTCAAATTAGTACAGGTATTTGAGCTTAAGAAGGGGTCTATGTCCAGCAGTGGATTGATATAGTC
This sequence comes from Lomographa bimaculata, assembly GCA_948107665.1. NCBI lineage: Eukaryota > Metazoa > Arthropoda > Insecta > Lepidoptera > Geometridae > Lomographa > Lomographa bimaculata. The sequence goes on from OX403592.1 coordinate 10,070,749, forward strand.
TTATGATGATGTAAATTTTGTTCTAAAATCTTATGGTCCCAGCTAAAAGAAAAAAATACAGACGTCTATGTCAGAAAAAGGTTAAAACATATTTTTTAACGGTTATTTTTTTTTATTTCAGCGGAACGTGCTGCCTTTTCAATACACCTAGTTATGGGCATATCTCAAGGTGTCTCGGTAAAGACAATCTACAAAGATATGTCCACCTCTTCTATGATATGCTCCATAAAGAACATCAATGACATCGAGTTGGCTTACATTCGATTTGAAAAAGGGCGTCCTTTAATTAAAGCCGTTTCATTTAAATTTGGGGGAATATAATGCGGCAGAATTTGGAGTGCTGCTCTACTATACGTTTACTTGTACCTTATCTATCGTATTGTCGATCCTTCTTAGTTGAAAATACAAATAGTGGAGATAATTTGTTCATAGTAAAGTTTCAAAAGAGCTCTTTTGTTCTAGCTTTATATAGGTTCAAACTTACGCTCTCCACGTAGTTTCAGCCTCAAAAAAAATCTGGCTTCTTGCCGCATTTATGCGCGATTTTGCTCAAACTCTTTTTGTTACTTATTTTTATATTAATCATACTACGCCTAGCACTAGTCAAATACAAAATGTTCTGATTCCGAGTTCAGAGGGTCTCTGGGGATTACTTATTCACAAGCTAAACATGGTGTACTTTGTTGCAGTAACTATATACTAAATGAAAGAATTGAAAGACATCCAAGCTTTTAACCCTATATAAATCAAATGTAAATATGAACTTATACGTATCACTTTGGTTTTGTTCAAAGATCGACTGTTTTGAAATAAGGGAATATCGAGAACATTTACTGTAAAATTGTTTTTCTTGTTAACAGAGGCTAGTGATTTTATTTATTTTTAGTATACATGTAAGCAATTCTAGTCCTATTTAACGGCTGGTTCCGTTTTTTAAATCTATTATCAATTGTATAAATTTTGTATTTGATGGTTATGTGAATAAATGAGATTAAATGTATACATATGTTTTAATTATTACACAATCGGTACTGATAATGCCTAAGCTAAAACTAATGGCATCTAATAGGGTTACGGACGTGAGTGAAAAATGTTTGCTATTCAATAGAAGTGTTATACATAGATATTTTTTTTATTTACTTCATAAATGTCGATGTTATCTGATAATCTATACACATAATTTCATTGAGCATAACACTGTCCTAAGTGAGCACACTAAACTATAGAAAGAATATAAATTACAACTTCTATTAGTATGTCATAATAGGGTATTGAGTATATTGTGATTATTGGTATTAATACGATTACTCATAGCTATGTAAGTAATGAAAATGTAGTCACGTATGTTGTATTAAACTGCCTACGGAAATATATAACTATATAATTATAAGATTGGTTCTTATAGATTTCGAAAACTAAAAAACATAAATACTTACAAAGCGTATATTATGTTACCTAGTGCATGCAATAGATGTGGATATATTTGTGGTACAATAGTCCATAAAACGTGAAGTAAGCACATTCAAACATAAAGGCAATTGATACGTTGTACAGTCGGCTGCAATTACAAGTAAACATTTCCAAATGTTCAAATATATATGTTACAGATAAACTATAAACGGAATAGATAGATAGAAAATTCTTTATTGCACAAACGATATTGTAGGTACATAGGCGAACTTAATGCTACAAAGTATTTTATTCAAAATCAAAATCAAAATCGTTTATTCACATGGGCCCCAAAGAGGCACTCATGAAAGTTAATGAATCTATTGCCAGGTTCGGAAAATTACAGCCATCTCGAGAAGAACCTGGCAAGAAACTAGGCGGCGCATATTTTTTCATTCATTTTTTTTTTTTAGAACGTTCCTTATTTTTAATACATAATTTTCTTAACCTAGGTGTTATTATGGTCGCTAGAAAGAGCCTGTGCAGTTTGCCTCCATGCATCCTTGTCATTAATATAGTCTGTAGTCTTATAATAAGCTTTCTTAATTAATGCCCGTTTTATTACAGATTTGAACTTTCCCAGTGGTAATTCAGTTACAATTTTAGGAATTGTATTGTAAAATCTAACCCCATTTGCCAAAAAAGATTTATTCGTTTTGCTTAATCTAAATGCGCGCACTGTAATTTTATGCTTATATCTAGTATTAAGATTGTGTGCGTCGCTTCTTAATTTATATCTATACTAATATTATAAAGAGGTAAAGTTTGTTTGTTTGTTTGTTTGTTTGTATGTAAAAGGTAATCTCTGAAACTACTGATCCGATTCTAAAAATTCTTTCACCAATAGATAGCTGCACTATCACTGAGTGTCATAGGCTATGTTTTGTCGGGATAGAAGTTAGTTATCAGTTCGAAATAATAATATTCGTAAGACAAGTCGGAGAAAAATTTGCTAACTTTCCGCTTTATCGGCGTACGCTGACTAAACGGTAAGACATAGTTGAATACAATGTATGGCAAAAATGTTGGCCTTCATGAGTTTAACAAAAAAGTCCGCGACAGCATATATCTAACATGTATGTATAGCTCAGAAAAAATACTTTTCTTTGTTAAAAATCTGAAAAAAAAGCGGCCTATGTTTAGTTGGCTTTTTGAGACATTCAGTATTAATCCTTATCAAAATAAACTAATTCATCGTCTTACGTAGTTCATGTAGATACATTTTGGTTTTTACTGCATATGATTTGGATAAATAGTCTATGAGAAATCGTGAAATTAGTTTCACGGGAGCCCGCCCGTGAACGGGACGGGTCAGAAATGTACCGCCACGTACTACGAATTCCTGCACATTAAAAAATAGCGGCTTCTATTTCGTTGGCTTTTTTTAAGTATTTAATATTAATCCTTATCAAAAAAACCTATTTCATCGGCTTACGTAGTTCAGGTAGATGTAATTTGCTCTTTACTGCACATAATTTGGACCTATAGTCTATGAGAAATCGTTAAGTTTATTTGAGGGTGAAAACGGTGGATCACAGAATGGAACAGTTACTGCGTAATCCGGCATACGTCTATGTTTTGAACCGACTAACATAAGAAGGATGATATAAATTCGACTGTTTTTTTTTGTTTAGTCTTATCATTAAACTTTGAACTGCCCGCTAGCGTAGTTAGGTGGGCGTTTGCCTTTAAAGCACCGGGTTTGATGCCCGGTGGGAACACAGGTGTTTTCCCACGGGAATTTGTGTTTCTGGTTTTGAGTATGTTGTGAATGTTGTGTGAATCTTGGATGTTTACTGCCCCTTGATACAAGTCATTGAACTTAGTGTGGGGTTGTGAATGTGAAAGCGTTTATGGGTATGTTTTTTAATATTTACTACCCGGCCGACGCCGGGCGGGTCGTTCCTGAACTTTGAATTGCTCGCTGGCGTAGATGGGTGCGCGTTCGCCTTCAAAACAGCGGGTTCGATTACCGGTGGTAATTTACCTAGAAAATTTATCTCCACGAGAAATTTGTGTTCCTGGTTTTGAGTATGTTGTGAATACTTTGTTAATCTTGGATGTTTACGGCCCCCGATACAAGTCATTGAACTTAGGGTGGGGCTGTGAATGTGGAAGTGTGTTTCTTTGCATATGTTTTAACCGGGCGACGCCGGGCGGGTCATCTTTTGAACTATCTACTCGCGTAAATGGGTACGCGTTTGCCTTCAAAGCAGCGGGATCGATTCGCGGTGGTAACAGAAGTTTTCTCCCTACGGGAAATTTGTGTTCCTGGTTTTTAATATGTTGTGAATCTTGGATGTTTACGGCCCCACGTTACAAGTCACTGAACTTAGTGTGGGGCTGTGAATGTGGAAGTGTTTATGTGTAGATTTTTTAACCGGGCGACGCAGAGTGGGGAATCTTTGAACTTTGAACTACCCACTGGCGTAGATGAGTGCGCGTTCGTCTTTAAAGCAGCGGGTTCGAATCTCGGTGGGAACACAATAACAAAAGTTTATTCCCCACGGGCAGTTTATATTTCTGGTTCTGGGTATGACATGAATGTTGTGTGTGTGGTGTTAATTGTTTACGGCCCCACGACACAACTTATAGTACTTTTACAGTGAGGCTGTGAGTGAGAAAGCGTTTATATGTAAGCTTTTGTTTACCCGGGCAACGCCGGGCGGGTCAGCTAGTTTACTAATATTTTTGCGAACATGCATAATATTTTCAAAGATGTAAAGCGAAGGCATGGTAAGTATTCCAGTTTACCTGTTCGAGGATATTTCGATCTAGTGTACATGATCAGTAAAAAGTTTCTTGTTTTACGAAGTCCCTAGTTTGTATATACAATGTGTAACAGAAAGGGGTAGTAATACTCAAGTCACACATCTAGCTAAATGTATTGAGTCTAACAGGAACTTCTGCATTCGCGGCAGCACCATGAATATTGAGTTATGATTATGAATTAAAGTTTCTACAAAATTATGTCATTTGCAACCCATTTGATCAGCAACCGATCTACACCACAAATCCTTTGGACCTAGACGTCTGACAGTGGTGGCCATAACAAAGGTCAAGGTCACGCGCCACAGATGTAATCGTAGGGTTGGCAAAAAAATATTTTCTATTTTTTGTACGGAACAAATATCTCCGATTACCGCACATGTAACTATAGGGTTGTTAAAAGTTTTAAAAAATATATTTTTTAAATTTTTGTACGGAAAATATTATGTGCGATTTCGACTTTCGTTCTCTGGCAGACGATTCCTGGCACGATACACATACACACCACCAAGTATTACTACACTTTTTTGTTACAGGTTGTATAGTATTACTTATATAAAAACGACATGCTGAAATTCTGTTTAGATTACTAGTTAGATACATTTGAAGATGTTTACATATTAATGCAGCCGACTGTACTTATGTTGTGGGAGTTGTATTAATTAAACAATATGTCAAATATGTTAACATAGCACTACGTAAACAGGACTAGTTACCACTAAAGGGCGAGTAGGAACGAGAAGCGCATTGCAATGCCTTTAGTTATACTATTAGTATATACATAGTTTAGGTAATATCTCAGGACTTAATCGCGCTAAAAAGCTATTTTTATTTACCTCGACGTTTCGGCCAAGTTGCATTGGCCATGGTCTCGAGAAGACTGATGTATATACAGGCTTGTAACTTAGCATCAGGCGAACGTACCTAAAAGGCGTTCGTAAAACTATTTGAAGCGTCGTTAGCTTTGTGTTGATTTCATGTGTTATAATAGGTTCACCCCTCATCCTGCGGCTGCCCTCAGAACACGCAAAACAAGACAGGATATCAGCAGCAGAAAAAGGTGAAAGAAAGCATCGCAGGGAGTGTCTATCGTCAAGACACGGACTTAATATGTATTCTTTGTAGTTCGTGCGTCAAGTTTAATAATTAATATACTTGTTTTGTAGGGATGCTCCTTTTGCTATGTTTAGCTACTTTAACTCTACTTGTAATAGAGTGCAACATAGTATTCCGGCAGCTGTATTGTTGCATGCATCTTTGACAACAGAATCTCTTACCAACAGGTAAGATAGTAGTCAAGCGATATACTACAAGATCACCATGGCATGAAATTACGTTCGAGTCAGTTTTATGTACATAATTGTAGATAATTTAAACACAAGCAAAGGTTGATAAAGTGCCGAGGTAACACATATAAACACATAAAAAAAATCCGTTGAATTGAGAACCTCCTTCTTTTTTTGAAGTCGGTTAATAATCAGTTTTTTTTTTGCCATTTTTTATTGAAACACAAATGGGAAAGTATTTAAAATCTCAAAATTGAATCAGTCGATTGTCAATACCCCGATAGCGATTAATTCACTTTTTTTTAATCCTTACCTATTTGTGTTTTGCCCGTATAATAAAAAAACGCTTTACGCGTTTAAATTGCTAATTGTTCTAATTTCAAGTTTCTATTTTAATTATAGTTTTCATGCAATAAATATTATTATTGAACTAGTCAATGTACTAAAAATTTTAAAAACTCGACTGCGAAAAATTTTCAAATACTTTTTATGTAATTTTATTTGATTTCCTTCATTTTGACACCCTACTCGGTAGGTAATTTCGCACCAAAAATACGCCATTACGTTTTTTTTTTCAAAACTGTCGAAATCCTTCCAGCCGTTTAAAAGATACGAGGTAATAAAGAAATTAACAAATTTACATGCATAGATACAAGATACGATCGAAAAACATAACCCTTCCTGGCAGTCGGTTTGGATTCGATAGAGCGACGCGCAAAGAGGCTAATTAACAATGACGCTTTAGTTGAAGCCAGATTGCAAAGTTTTAAACATCAGCGTATAGTTACAAGCCTGTCGGTATTCTATAACTACACAACCTTGTTCCCGCTTCACCTTTTTTCCACCTTACATCCAGAATGACGGCGTCACGTCACCCATTTATGGTTGAAATACCGTTCATTCGCACGAAACGTTTCGCGTCTGCGTTCATTTATAGAACAGCAAAAGAAGGGAACGCTTTGCCGTCATCTGTGTTGCCCGAAAGGTACAATTTGGGTGTATTCTAAATTAAAGTGAATAGGTATTTACTGAGCAAGCGTACTCCACCTTAGACTACATCATCACTTTCCATAAGGTGTGATTGTAATCAAACGTTTGCTTAGAATGATATAAAAAAAATATAGTTTTATGTAACACAAATAGAGTCAATTTTACTCTACGAAATAAAAAAACGATTATGAAATTACCAAAAATTCAGGATACATTACCTATTTGTAGTACCCACTTATAGCCATCTAACACTTTATTACATCGTTATTCACTTCAAGAAAATAAAATGAATAAAGATATCATTATAATATTTCATCTTGTTTTATTTTACAATCAAAACATTACATTTTTCAAATCCTTTCTTTCCCCGACTGCTCTTTTTCCTATGGTGGTCGAGTTGATAAGTAATATAAAAATTAAAAGTGGCGACTCGGCCACGCGGTCAAGTATTTCGCGGTTGAGTTAACAACTGGCTTCTTAATGTAGAATAGAACACTTTTATTGGTAATCAGTCAATAATAAGTTTTGAACATTACTTTAAGCTTTTTTTTTTATATTCCTATTTTTTTTTAAGTTACAGTTAAATACACAGTCTTTCAGTAAAAAAAAAAAATATTTACTTTATTATCCTAGATACGACATTACAAATAAATTTCTCAGAAATTCCAAGTGTTGTTAGAGTTATCTACAATGGGCAAATAGATTAAGCTCACACAGATAAAGGATAGCAGTGGTTACGATAATTTTATTTTATTCGCTACTTGCGTCCCGCACTCACACTATTGTATCTTCCTTTGTTTATTTAATCTAAAAATAATTCTAATGAAGTAACGTTCAGTTGGATCTCAAATCAGTTCAACGTTAACGATAGGTCTGTAACAAGTGAATGGAGATAGGTTAATTAATTCCTACTTAAATATGATTTTAATGACAAATACAGTGTAATTTCTATTATAACAGCAATATTTTCCTTCTTCACAGTGAAATTCAAGCAAAATCAAAATAGCACAAGTGATATTAGGTAAGTTTGTATACGTCGAGTTTTTAATTAAATATTCATTTACTTATTAACCGACTTCACAAAAGGAGGAGGTTCTATGTTCGACTGTATGTATTTTTTTTTATGTATGTTCACCGATTTCTCCCCCATTTGTGGACCGATTTTAAAAATTCTTTTTTTGTTCGGTAGATTATACTTCAAAGGTGGTCCCATATACATTTTATCGTAATCAATCAAGCCAAAACGAAAATATTAGCGGTGAATTCGGATTTTTTAAGCTTTGCTTACGTTTAATTATATATCACAGATTCCGACGAATATTTTTATTTCATATAAAATAAATTACATTTTATTTACATGAGAAACCAAATAAATATGTTAGTAAATGTTATGTGCTGAGTTTACAGTCAGAAATCGCATATGCTAATATTTATGCATTATACAGAATTATTGAGTCCAGAGCAGGTAACCTTAGATTATTCATTATTTTTCTGCAAATGTCCGACCTCTATGCCCTGGCATTTATCCAGATTAACACAACAGAGCCAAAGGACTTGCTCTTTCATGCTTAAAGTTTTATATTTTGTTTTACACGTTACTACGCTAAACTACGCTTCTCTAAGGATCGTACATTGTGTTTTGAAATGATAAGTACGTGAACAAGATAATTGGTAAGTACCTATTTTAACTTCTTTTAAAATAAGGTCTATTATATTAAGTAAATTGACTGCTGGCAGTTTTAACGAAAATAAAAAACATTGATAAAATTAATAACAATTCACAACGCACAACAATCTAACGCGTCGAACTGCTTTTTCTTGTACAATTGTATGTTATTTTTTCACCAAATAAATTCATTTTTATAGAGGAGAATGTAGAAGTCATAGAAGTGCCAACCAGGAAAACAGAAATGTACGGTATGTATTCATGGCAAATAAAATTAAAAGTAAGTAAGCGCCACAGAGCATTATAAGTACTCGTAGTTAGAGATGCTATAATTATAGTTTAGCTAATATTTCGGAACTTAATCGCGCTTAAAATATTATTTTTTTTACCTCGACGTTTCGGCCAAGTTGTATTGGCCATGATCTCGAGAAGACAGACTTGGATAGATAAGGAAGACATAAATTCGACAGTCTTTTTCGTTTTGCAGATTAAAACTTATCTTTGAACTTTGAACTGCCCGCTAGCGTAGTTAGGTGCGCGTTTGCCTTTAAAGCACTGGGTTCGATTCCCGGTGGGAACACAAGTTTTCTCACCACGGGAAATTTGTGTTCCTGGTTCCGAGTATCATGTGAATGTGTGTAACTTGGATGTTTATGGGCCCACGACACAAGTAATTGAACTTAGTGTAGAGCTGTGAATGTGAAAGTGTTTATGTGTATATTTTTGACCAGGCAACGCCGCCAAGCGGGTCGACTTTGAACTTTAGTTATGATGTGAAAATTGTGTGTGTGGTGTTAATGTTTAGAGCCCCCCGATACAAGTCATAGTACTTTTAGTGTGGGGCTGTGAGTATGACAGCATTTACTTTCTTATACACGGGCGACGCCGGGAGAGTAAGCTAGTATCGCATAAAACCGCACCATAGCATACCACTCGCAATTTGTCTTTTCAACAAAACTTTTGATTACGAACACGCAATATATTAGAAGAGCAAAGCGCGTATTGCGCTTTTTTTATTTGAAAGATGGAGTTTCTCTTGTTGTCCTATTTAAATTTGATCAAGATCTGACCAGTAGTATTTAAGTCATCCTCAATTATGCGTATTTAATTTATTTAATCTGATGAAGGGTGGTAGATAAAGCGGTAAAGTCGGTTTTTTATCGACTTCCCAAAAAAGGACGAGGTACTTAAGTCGACTGTATATTTTTTTTATGTGTGTTACCTCATAGCTTCGTTCCACGTGAACCGATTTTAAATTATTTATTATTTTCGTATGATAGATGTTGCTTTCCAATTGGTCCCATTTAAATTTGATCTTCTATATAACTTCTTTCTTTGTGCACCGATCTTGATGACTATGATGCTTTCCATGTAGTCCCATTTAAATTAGGTCAAGATCTGATCACTAGTTTTTGAGTTATTGTCAATAATGCGTGTTTAATACGTTGAATCTGATCAAGGTTCCGAAGATAAAACGGTGAAGTCAGTTTTTTTAAGCTATGCTTGCGTTTAATTATTCCATATTTGCTTGCGTTCAATTCTTTAGGCCTAACTTGATACAAGTTAAAGTTTATCGCTCTTAGTTTTTTGTTGTGACCAAAAATTAATTATATATGACAATGAGGCTATTCACAATCTCAAACGCGACACGTAAAGGCGTGTTTGTTTTCTTCTTACGTCATCGCATCCAATCCGAACCTCCATCTTAGAAATTACCTTTAGTTGCCGATACGTGTCTGTCGATACCGCTACACTGCGCGAGCGCAACGTGCGATAATTTAAGAACATGTTGAAAGCCTGTTGGGAGTGCATAGCCGGGTACGATTTGATTAGGCAATATTATAATAGCCAACGTTATTTGATATTAACTGTGAAGTGTTCGTGATTTAGAATACTAACAACAAAATTATGGAAGGAATTTACATGTGAAAGATGTCAAGTTTTGTCGTTAATTGGTATGCCATGCAGGCTACCACGAGCGAAGTTTTGTTGCTTCTGTAGTAGGTAATAGTCTAAAAATATATGCAAACATTTTCCAGTGTTATTGAGGTGTGCTTGTGAATGAAGTGTTATTAATTATAGATGATACTGTTAGATGTATTTTTGGTCTGTGCTGTAGGTCAATATCAGTAAGCTTAATTAACGAAGTAGAACGTCTGTATTTATGACAAACATCAAGGTTCCCAAGGTTGATGTACCGTTGAACCTAATATGAACCTAATATTTGATACAGAGATAATTGAAGACATGGATACAGGTACTTTTTATTTCAATTGGATGAGTAATTAGAGATGCTAGGATCAATTAGAAAATGATAAAGAGATGTTGAACTGAGTGTATAAGATTTTTTGAATGTCATTGCACTAGTTATTTTTATCTACCGCGGAACATTGACAGCTGCAACGAACTATCAATACATTACTCATTTATACGCGTCATTAGTAAATTAGTCATATTTTTTATTTGTTAGTTCAGTCACAGATTCTGGTAAAAAAAATGTTTATTGGTTCTTTTATACTCACAGTCAAAATAAGTATTTATAAGGAAAGTAATACAATTTACAATTTGATTATTCATACAAGATGTTAATATATGTTTTTGTTAATCTATTTATATTCTATATATTACAAAATATAGTTACTTACAAAAATAGAGCATATTTACAATCAGTAAGAAATGAATTTTAATAAAACGATATAACACTATCAAATAAAATAAACAAACGTTTTCACACTCACAACCTCACTTAAGTACTTGTTTGGCGGGTGCTGAGAACATTCACACCACTTACAATCCCATCTACAACCAGAAGCACAAAATGTCCAAAGGGTCGTCGACCTGCCAGAAAGCGAACTCAGGATCCGTCCGTCAATTACATTATCCTCATTGTTCATGCACACATCTTCAAAAACTATTTTTAAAAAAACTTGCTCAGCTACCTCACAGCAAATGCTCTGAGTCTCCTTACTACTGACTGGCATTAGTATAAAATGTACAAAACGTCAATCTCGTGCTTATCAATATTTATAATTCAAGTGAAATAAATACAAATAGTCCGCATTAAAAATAACCAACGTTATCGTATTTATAGTAAAGTTTGCTTAGAATCTCGCTTTATCGGTCGCTTTATTGGTAAACATTTGATTTCCTTGATTAAATATGTTTTCAAGACACACGGTTTCAACATTGTGGACAGATTATAATGCCTCCTCAAGACAGACTGTAACTAATTTATAGGTACTCCCATCTTATTGGATGAATACGTGCATTAGGTGTCATCTAATAAGATGGGAGTGGGATATGGGATCATTCATCTGATTGGATGAATAGGTTGATTATAGTAAGAGTGCCTACGAGTGCCTTTTGTCAACGAGCAAATAGGCCAAGACTCTGAACATCATTCTACTGAGATTGCACAGTTTATTTAATAGTTACTAGTGAGGGAACTTATTGTTTGACATATCTTCGACGTATCAGCGCAGTAGGCAAGCTTTCTACACCTTGGACCCAGGGTATGATTACCAGAAGAAAAACAATTATATTTTCCAACCCAAAGGATATTTTAGTTTTTAGGTCTAGGTAAATTTAAATGTTTTCAACGCCTGCGTTACGACCTATTCGACGAGTGGTGACCGCGCCTTCTGTCTGCGAACGCAGCGCGAAGTAACTATTGTTAAATCTGTGAGTTTTGTGGACATAAAAGGATGAAAGCGGAACGCGGAAACGCGCGCCTACTGTTTGATTGTGAGCCTAGTCTGAAAGTCAAAGACACTTTCTGAGTCTATACTCACACTTCGCAATGTCAAAACAAGAATTTGACGCGAACAATGAGTACGAACTTAGAATACAGAGATATGTTTTATGAATACATAGTTTAGTAACACGGGTAAAGAATATCCACGTCCTTTAGAAATTCTGATAGTAAGACTTGGTACTTCTTATAAACACGTTTCTATGATAATCTTTACATTCTGATAATATAATACGACTCTACATGTACTATTATTTATTCTGTTTCTCTACTAATTACTACTTTTAGTTACTTTTTATATATAAAAATATACTGTGTTTGTAGTGAGCAGCAGAGACCGAATGATGATGATCGGTATAATGTGCATATGAATGGTTCAAGCGCTCCATCGCCGTGGGCACCGTCTGGGCAATTCGGAAAAATATTTACGGTGCCGATAGAATTAGGACATGACGATACCATTCGTATAAAAGGCATCATGCAAGATGAAATGTAAGTAATTTTCTGTGGTGGAAATACATTTTCTAATGTTGACTTGGCTAGCTAGCTTCTTTAGTAGTATAACACAGTGGAAGTTTACTATCCTCCAGTAGGACATCGATCGCCAATCATCAACATTAACCTCCGACAGCCATACCTATTCCAGCGCTTATTGGTTTGCCTGATTCCCAAGAACCTCCGTCGTAGATGGCAAATATGAAAACGCCAGTTAGGAAGTAAAACTCATCACTGTATTAGCAAAATAAAAAACCTCCCGCCTACCAAAAACCGGTGAGAAGCTTCGTCAATAAACTAGGTGGTAGAACGTGGTACTACCCCTTTGATAAACAGCCGAATACTAGGACTGCGCTAGCAACACTGGTTCTGGATGAGAGCGCAAGGTACTATTGTAATTTCTGCGCATTGCAGAGACACTCGATAGATATCTCAATGTCTGAGGAAGAATTTTGATAGACATGCCGGATAGTCTAAACTAGGAAATTTACATTATTTTATTTTTATACTATCCATGCCCCGTGGCTTCGCCCGCGTATATCAAGTTAAACATGTGTTCCTAGGTATAAGCTATGTACATGTATTCTAAATTTCAGCCGTAAGAACGTGAATAGACAACAAGCATACTTAAACACAACATTTCAGATTTATAATATCAGTGTGATAGAATGAAGGGCAACGCCGCGGGGCTCATATTGCTTATAATTATTATACTTCGACAAACCAGTCTTATATTGTGTTTTTCAGTTTTAATATTGCACTGAGCTCGGATGCACATAAACAAAACGTAGTGTGCGAAGTGAATGTAGTACTTCCAACAAGTGAAGTACCCAACGGGCAAATTCAAATAACAAATACACATAATGGTATCAGTCAAACACTTGACGAGCTTACATCGTCAGATTATTTCAATGGTAAGCTAATTTCATTTCAAATTCAAATATTGTGATTCAGCGACAGGAAATACATACTTAGGAAATAAGGTCCATTCCTTTGCGGAACGAATAATAAATGTGGAAACATTTGTGGAACATCTACCAAACATCGAATGCTGCATAGCAATTTTCAAATGTCCGATGTTTGAACGTGGATTTGAATGATAGATAGTCTTCAAGTCGACAGTGAATAGGTATCTTTTAGGTAAGCTTGCTCCATCGTCGACCACATCGTCGCTTACCATCAGGTGAGATGCTGGTCAAAAGTTAGCCTATCTAGAATTAAAAATAAATGTAATTTTGTGGCACTTTCTCCGAAATGTATTCGAGATACTTGCGACGATTTTTTCAAGCATTGCATCAGTCAACTGGCCGCTGCAATTTTTTTTTTGGCTATTCGATCAATGGTTTTAAGATCCTCAAGTATTTAGCTCAACTGTATCATAGATAAGAACAAACTTCTATACAGTACATGACAGTAAATTATTTAGCATAAAAAAGTTCGTCTGTTTCTTTTTACAAGCTTTTTAACTAGCAATATATTATGTATGTAACTATGTTTGTTCGGGTAAATTTTGAAGCACATATCTTAAGCCGATTGTGCTGAAATATTTGAATTTACATTTAGTTTGGATGAAAATTCATAGTTACCTGGGTGACGCGATGACGTCATTCTAAATCCAACATGACGGAACACCCAAAATGGTGCCGATTTTTTGTACCGATTCAGTATCTATTCCTAATTAACTAATTAATCACCTAATGGCGAGTGCCTGATATGTTTTGGTTGAAAAAAATAATACAATAGCTTTGCTGTAGATAAAACGTCATTAAACTAATTATTTATTTATTTACAGATACCCAATTCGACATACATATTATGCTGCTATCTAGAAGTTTAATGATAAAGGCAGAAGGAAATACCATAGGATCAATAATACCCGAAAGTGAAAATTATTATTCTGACATCCGATACATTTCTGTTATAGGAAAGGTGACAGAGTTAAACTTCACATTTAACAGGTCTGATTGAAATTTTCGCAATACGTATGAACAACCCGATAGCGCGTAGGTATTTATTTTATATTTATTAAAGCTGGTTCCTCCGACTACTGTGAAACATTGCAGTTATATAAGTTTTCGCTGGAATATCTTACTAATATTATAAAAGGGAAAGTATGTGAGTGTGTTTGTATGTTTGTTACTTCTTCACACTCAAACTGCTGGACCAATTTTAATGTAATTTGGTATGGAGGTAGCTGTCCACCTGAATTAGCACATAGTCCGGGACTTACGCGGGTAAAACCGCGGGGCGTATCTAATAGTAAATAAACCACCGAGTACAACATATTAAATTATGCCAATAAATATTTATAAAGCAAGAAAGGAATTCAAATGAAAAAGTAATTAAATGTTGTATGAATTATTCAATAAATAAGTATGTCATAGTAATGTATGAACATAGTGACAATAATTCCTTTGTAATTTTACGTTTTATTACGCATGATTTTTTTTACATATATATCTGTTGCTAATGATGAGTGGAAATAAGTATGTAATACTAGAAATAAGTATGTAATACTAGAAATAAGTATGTAATACTAGAAATAAGTATGTAGTAAGGATGTAGAAGGAAATAAGTATGTAATAAGAATGTAATACTTAAATTTTACGTTTTATTATGCAAGTATTTTTTTTATCATATAATATATCTGTTGCTAATGATGAGTGGAAATAAGTATGTAATACTAGAAATAAGTATGTAGTAAGGATGTAGAAGGAAATAAGTATGTAATAAGAATGTAATCCTTACTCAAAATTAAACACTTGAGTAAGTACTACATTTAAAATCGAACGAAAACATTACATTCTAATCATATAAATTCAAAGTCATATAATTGTATATGAAATTACATACATTTTGACGCCGAAAAAGCATTTATATATTTAGTTAATAGAAAAGCATGATAGTTAAAACATAAGTAGATATAGTAGTGTATAAACCGCAGCGAAGAACAGTTATAGACTGATTTTATACGGAGTAATAATAAAAACACATACATATTGGATTCTATAGCAAAGAATACTTACTATTATACACTATAATTGACTATAGGCACTGTTGAAGTGAGTGAAATCATATAATTTTCTATGTGCAAACATGACGATTTTTCTATGGTACATATAGTTTTTGTATGTAAAAAGATATATTGTATGTTAAAAAGACAAATTGTTTACCAAAGTTAATCGGCATTACATAATCGCAGAGATGTTAGATAATGTTAAGTAAGCATCAAGTATTAACCACCATGCTATAAATAAATTTAGCTATATAAGACAAAAATGTGTTAAATATGGATTTGATTAAATAACGTGAAATATATTTTTTTAATTTAATAAGGTTATAATATTATACAATAACTTTTAAGTCATATATTTGCACGCTGGTTTTCAGATTAAATATATTGTTAAAAATAAATCTTGTAAGATTATATATGTGCTTGTGGGCATTAGCGCCATGCTAGGTAGAATTTTGAACTGCTCGTTGGCTTAGTTGGGTGACGTTCGTCTTCTAAGCAGAGTATCGGGTTCGATTCCCGGCGGGAACACAAGTTTTCTCCCCAAGGAAAATTTGTGTTTCTGGTTCTGGTTGTGATTGTGAGTGTGATGTGAATGTTTCCGGCACCCACAACATAAGTCATCGAAATTAGTGTGGAGCTGTGAGTGTGAAAGCGTTTATTTATTATTTTTAATTAAGGTATGAAACATTTTACAAAGGAGAAACATCGCTTGGACCTCCCAAGACAAAGTATCCCATAGATCGCTGCTATAGGTCGTCATGAGTAATGCTAGCTATCCAAACCTCGCCATAAGCGATGAATTTATCACACGCTTCTTTATGACGTTTTTAGTACATATTTTGGCAGCTAAAGTCAATAAATTTGTTACGAATTTTCATTAGAACATCACAATTGAATTAAAACTGTTACAAAAAAATGTGTTTATTTTAAGTACCTACCTATGATCATCATACATTTAAGATGTTAACCATGTAATTAAATCTATGAATTAAGCTCAGTCTGATAACGTCTGGTACAAACTGTACTACATGTTACATCGTCGGCCGCATCGTCACTTTCCATTAGGTGAGATAGTGGTCAAATGCTTACGTACTCATGATTAATGAAAAAGTAGTTATTTCTAATGTACTGTAAATATTGTAATGTCTTATCAATAAAATTACCTTTCATTTTACTAATCAGATACAATTTACATCACTTTAACTTCATAAATAAAAAACATTCCATATGAACTTTCATTCCCCATCGCACTACCTTAATGCACCCCTGGCAAAAAATATTTATAACAGAATTTTTCTATTTTAAATGAACTATTCAAATACCAATTTTCATCGCTATAAGTTCAAAAACAAAGAACTTTCTTACAAACATTTTCACCCCATTTAACCCTCTTACGAGTAGAATTTCCAAAAATCCATTCTTAGTACATGTATGTACTAAAACAAATGAACTCATCAAATTTCAAGTCTTTACGACCAGCGGTTTAGGCTGTGCGATGTCTCTAAGTCAGTCAGTCAGTCAGTGAATCAGTATGTCAGGACAAAGATTCTTATAGTATTAGATGATTAAATAAGAATCAGATATCTTTAACAAAAAAAAAACTTTTAATATGTGTTATACTTACATCTTTTAATATAATTTATTTACAGTTTAATAAAATTTAAATACCCATAAAATAAACGTGTTTTTTTTTAATTAAAGGCTTTTGTTTTTGCTCACTTAAAACATAACACAATAAAAGTGAAGGATCCATGAACAAATAATAAAACGCGCCCAGATTCGCAAAACCTAGCTATTCCACCCACCTTAACGTTCCCTGAAAACATTCTTCATGAGCGTGGTAGGTGGGAACTTATTTTGTAAAAAACAATCAAAACATTAGATAATGCGTACCACGCATTCTGCGCTTAGACCTGTGTCTTTTCAGCTGCGTGTTTCAACGTACGCGGCCAAATGCTAATATTGGCAGGTAGTGGTATCCTTCGTGAGCGTTACGTTCGATGCGGTGAAATTTTGGAACGTAGCCAAACTGTCAAATCGACGTCAACGTTACTTCTTAATCTTAATGTCATTTGTCACGTGCGACGAACGTCATTCAAATTTTAGTAGTCTTCGGACATCAAACAAGTTCGTATGAGTATTTCACGCGTTAGATTGTGAAAGTTTGTTTATTGTTTTAGTCCGGTACAATGTTTCATAAGGTCATCATTGTGATTTGAAAGTATTTAGGTATATTTTTGGAGCAGAAGCAACCCATCCCCACTGTGTATTAAAATTCCTGTTCTAATAAGACAAGGTGAAGGCCCTATCAATTAGGGACACCTATTGTATTCTGTAAGTGCATTACTCATTTAGAACAATTATGGTAAAGATAACCAGATAAACACCTACGCATTTAGAATACTTGCTAGTTACCTAGTTCTAGTGTATATCTTTCATGGAGTAGAGAGAGTAGAGAGTATTATAAACCTACTCGCATTGAAAAAATATCTCGCGCGTTTCAGTGATAGTTTTATAGTAGTGTTGAAAGTACGGATACAACTAAAATAAATAAGAGAAAGAAAAAAAATTACATATTATACAGTTTGCAAAGATTGACTAAGAAGGTATCTAGTAGTATCTACATAACATTGGCTAGTAAATAACTGTCCCTCTAAATTAAGCAAAAATGAACCTTTTTGTTTTATTCAAATTGAAACTGTTTGCAACAGAGATAGGTAATAGGGGGTCTGGTTTTGATATTCAATGGGAAAGTCTATTTTGGTGTGAAAGTTTTTTAGCAGTTGCACATTCTTAGTCATATTCAATAGTATATATCTAATGTTCATTGTTACAGTGACCAGCTCAGTGACAACCAATATACTTATGTGAACAGAGTATCACCTTCATCAGAGGGTCTACTGGAAATGTATGGAAACAACAAAATGTTTACCGTGCCCACAACTTTAAGGACAGATAATAAAATAATTATTAAAGGCAACATGACTGATGGAGAGTAAGTTCTTTTTATCACTAATACTTAGAAGAGTGTAGATTATTTTGTAATCTCTATTAGAATATTAATATTTTTTATGCTTTTAATCAATTGTTTACATTAATTTATTGCCAAAAATAGAATTTCATTTATAAAAACATTGCTTTTCATATCAAATTTCGAAAATATTAGCAGTCTTTAAATGAGGCCATTTTGACATTCTTTCTGTGACGTCCAAGATCAAATCACTGTTGCTGTAAAGGAAAGTTGACTATTCAGTGACATTAAATAGGTGTGAACTGATGAGTTTAGTCAATACATTGTGTTTGCTCATTCAAAAAGCGTTTAAATAAGATAATAATGCTATAGATGCAACTTTTTATCAGTAACCATAAAAATAATTGTCTATACTGAAATCTCATGGATATTCTGATATTATTACGCAATATCTTTTATATATATATATTTTTGTATAGCAATATCACTATGTTATACAAAGGAGGTTTAATAGTTAAAAATGTATGAATTAATTCTATGAATGTTCGTACTATTTGTACAGTTTGTTCAGCCTCATTTCGTTTTATTCATTTAGTTCCATTTTATTAAGTCCTATTAATATAATAAATCAGAAAATATGTCAGTGTAAGACTTTTTGATATGTGGTATATTTAATGGTTTGAATGAAATATGGAGACAGTTAAACACTGGAACAGGATATCATTGTTGATTAAGCAACTTAACATCAGGTGAGATAATGGTCAAATGTTTGCCTATAGAGATAACATTTAACTTTACAATTATTTTGTTTGTTTTTTGCAGGCTAGATATTGCGTTAAGGCCTGATAGTAGTCAATACAATATAGTGTGCAAATTAAATGTACTTTACTCAGAAAATGGAGGAGAAGATCGAATACTAATATCAAGTACGCAGAATGGCTACGACAAAAAAATTTATGAAACAGTAGCATCAGATTATTTTTACAGTAAGTTCATTCATCACATAATAATATACTTTTTATGTATCAAGTGAATTTAGTTACCTAATTACTTGAGTATGGAAATGTATGAATGGAAGAGGAAGGATGTAATTATTATATGTTTCGCTTATTCGCTTCAATGGACTAAATTCAATACTTCTTTGTTCCCTGATCCGAGTAATTGGAAGTTTATTTGTTAAGGAATCGGGTCTTTTTATGTAAACATTTTGGTTCTCATTATAATATTCATTTTTAAGAAAACGGTGCAATAAGAGAAGCAAGAAGAATTTCTAATTAGAAACTCAATTAAACAATCACCACCATATGAAACAATGATCTAATATTAGTCTGATAAGTAAAGGAAAGGATGATTGATTGCTTAGTTTACAAACTGCGCCCCGCGGTTTTGCCCGCGTAACTCCCGGACTCACGGGAATTCCAGGATAAAAAATACTCTGTGTTAATCCAGGGTGTCAGCTACTTTCATACCAAATTTAATCTACATTGGTCCAGCCGTTTTAGCGTAAAGAAGTAACAAACATACAAACACACTCACAACTATATAATAACATAATCTTTTAGCTGAGCCTGCGACTATTAATTGGTAAACAGTAAACATAGTTAAAGTTTCCGCAATAATGGTTACGTATATCCAGACAGATTGTATGTACGTTTGCAACATAACAAGTTTGCATAAATTATGCAATCAGCATTATTTTATCCATATATTTTTTTAAGATGTTAGCCATTTTGAAAGTATCTGCTCCATCTTCATTATCAATTTCAATTTTAGTTTTAGATTATCTGGGCCGATTTGATTGATAAATTTACTACGGTTTTTTTTTTTATTTATCGTCAGATATTTTTATTTAGAAGCTGTTTTGAGCTTTTATAGAAGATTTTTTTTTTTTTAAGATTTCTTCATGAGTTTTGATTGCTTTTGAAGGATTGAGCCAAGATTATCAAAGAAATTATCTTTATTTTTCTGCTACAAAATTTAAACACCAGTTGGCACCAGTAGCACCAATTTGAGTTTTGTAATTATTCTTATGTGTTCACACTCACAGCCCCACACTAAGTTCAATGACTTGTGTCATGGGTACCGGAAACACATCACACACACAATCGGAACCAGAAAAATAAACTTTCCTCGGGAGAAAACATTTGTTCCCGCCGGGAATCGAACCCGATACCCCTGTTTAGAAGGCGAATGCTGGACCAATGAAGCCAATGCAACGGGCTGTTCAATTAATTAAGTATTAGACCAATTTTTGCAAATGAAATGTAACTTTTATAATTACAGGCTCAGAATTCAATATTGGTTTCACACTATTATCGGGAGCTATAAGCATAACAGCGGATGGAACAACTTTGAAAAGCATACCGCTGCAACATTCTTTAGAAGACATCAGATTCATATCAATCACAGGACAAGTTAATGAATTAAAATTCATATTCGAAGCAGCTGATATATTATAATTAGTTATTATCAAGCACTGCAATTGTAATGTATCCACCAAACGAGTAAAAACAATTTGAGTACCTATCAAATATCTTAAATTGCCAGGCTTTATAGTTATTCCGATTTGGTTCGTTATCTTTAATTTTAATTCATAACGAGAGCTGGACCAAATTGCTTTGCTTTGCACAAACTTTGTTATTTCCTGCTGTAACCGTCTAGTTGTTTACTCAAGTATTAGAATATAACACAATATAGTATTTCTACTATCGAGCCATATAGATTTTAAGTTATTTTTATTAACTACTTATATTCATATATTGAGACCTTAACGATTAAAATCACGGTTGGTTTCTAGCATTGTTGCTTGACTAGTTTCGGAACAGTCGGTGCTCCTTCATCAGTCGAGCGTAGACCATCCGGCGCGGCGTCTCAGCGTGTACTGTATTTATTTACGATTAATTTATGTGACTGCTTCGTGGATCCAATTAAATGCATTTTCGTAGATCAGTTAAGTTCCTATAAGATTATTTTATGTTAGATTGTCGATGTAGTAGATGTCTATATGGTGTTTTCAGAAGATTTTCTAATTTAACGAACCCACCCACGCACAACAATCCGCCCATTATTTCACTGTTATGTTTTACTTATTTATATATTAAAATCAGGTAGGAAAAATATAGCATCACAATTTTGTACCTACCTTATTTGTTCGAATATTGTTCATAATTGTTTATATAATTTATTGCATAATAAAGAAGTATTTAATAGCTGCCTTCGTTTTATTTACTTATGAAATAGAGTTCTAACAAAAAGTACAAACAACTTTATGTACCTACTAGCTGCGCCCCGCGGTTTCACCCGCGTTGATAATGATGAAAAGTGATGATGATGATGATGATGAAAAATAGATGTTGGCCGATTCTCATAGATACCGGATAAGCACAAAAAATTTCATCAAAATCGGTCAAGCCGTTTCGGAGGAGTATTGCAACGAAAACTGTGACACGAGAATTTTATATATTAGATTCATTTTTTATGACGAATACCTAAGCAGGTAACTTAATTGATCGAGCGAAGCGAGACATCTAAGTTGAATTGGTCGTTCAGCAATTCATCCGTCCGTCCGTCTGTCAGAGGCATCTAGCGTCTAAGCCATATAAGCGAATGACTTCAAATTCTCATAGAATATGTCAAACTACGGCCCAAAGCCAGAAATGACATTGAAAATTATATAAATTAAAATATTAAGGGGGCTCCTATACATGTAAGTGGGGAGCAAAATATTTTTAATTTTTTATCTACCCATGTGGGGTATCGTTGAAAAGGGCTTAACAAGTAGAGTACGGAGCTGTTTTTAAATAAAATCTATGTTGGAAAATAACGATTTGGTAGGCAACCAAGGTCACTGTTTTTAGACCTATTTTGTCCCGGGGTCTATCTCAAAAACGGCTTCACAGTGATCGCTGAAACTTATGTATAATATCCGTTATATCCTGTACTTGAACAACAAATATAGAAGCCAAACAATTAAATAAAAAAAGTTATAAGCAAGTAACCTCAAAAGTTTTTCTCTATGAAGCAAAATGTAGGCGCGAGATCTCAGTTCGGCGCGAACGACTACTAAGTAATTGGTAAAAAATTAACGGGCACTCGTACATGTAAGCGGGAAGCAAAACATTTTTTTTTTCTACCCCTGTGGGGTATCGTTGAAAAGAGCTCTGCAAGTACGAAACCGGTTTAAAAAAGTGTTGGAAATAATAATTTGGTAGGCCACCGAAGTCACTTAGAACTATTTTGTCCCGGGGTCTATCTCAAAAAACGGCTTCATATTTAAGTGAAACTTCCGTATAATATCCATTATATCCTATACTTGAACAATCCGTCTTCTATAGCAGCGGGTTCGATTTCCGTGTTTCTGGTTCTGGGTGTCATTGAGACCGTGAACATTAGCGGCACCAGCAACACAAGTCATCGAACTTAGCGTGGGGCTGTATGTAAATGGTGCCGTGTTACGCCTACACATCAAAACTAGGCACCTAGTTATATAACTATCCGATTATGTAAGTATGATTAAAACGAGCTATCTGTGTAACGATACAATTTGTTATATAAAGCCTGGAATAGGCTATTCTCTTATTCCATTTAACGCAGGCACTATATATGGACATCATCATTTACCATGAGAAGGTGAAATAAACAAGTACAATGTACTAAAAATACAAAACCCGACTGCAAAAAATGAAAACATACTTTTTATGTAATCCCTTTTAATTTCATTTATATTGATTCCCTACTCGATAGGTTTGGCTATTTGTGTCGAAATCCATCCAGCCGTTTGGAAGATACGAGGTAATAAAGAAAATTGCATAATAAATTTACATACAAGATACGCGCGAAAAACATAACCCTTCCTTGGCAGTCAGATAAAAAAGACAAATAAATATAAATAACAATATAAAATAAAATAAAAATAGACAATAGTTGCTTGTAGTATAATATTTAGTATACAGTGTAGATAATTCTATTTTAACAACAAAACTTGAATACAGAATGTTTTATGGCGATAAACTTCACGAACTCTATTTCAATTATTTATACTACAGATCAATGATAGAAGAATGTACGAGGAACTGTAGCAGAATTTTAATCTTATTTTATCTTGAAACTTATAAAAAATGTCGTAAGTAACTGAAGTAGATGTGAGTTCCCAGAACGGGCTATATTATTATATATAGCTAGTATTATTATACTAGCTGTGCTTTATATAAAGAAGTCATGAGATAATCTACTCATTAAATAAGTAGGTATAGTATAACAAAGATCGTTAAAATTATAAGTAGTTTAATACTAGAAATAGTATTAGTGTGTAAACGGAGGTATAAATTATGACTTTTTGTAAAAGTTAAACAGGTCGTCACGATACAGGCATTTCCAAGTGTGAGGCCACCTTATTCATTCTTTTGAGGTACATCTTGTATTAACATATTGATTCATCTCTGCCTAAAACCTTTAGTTTTTACGCATGTTAGTCGCTAGCATAGTGAAACATCCTAAATTGTTTTTATGCAGCAAATAAACATTTTTCATTTTCATTTTATTTTTTTAAATCATGAATGAACAAAAAGAAGCTTACGTTAATCCTGGGTATAATTGAGCTTTATTAATTGATCGAGCGAAGCGAGATCTCTAAGGTGACTTGTCCATCCGTCCGTCTGTCAGAGGCATCTAGCGTCTACCGTAAACCAAATAAGCGAATGACTTCAAATTGTCATAGAATATGTAAAACTACGACCCAAAGCCAGAAAATGACATTTATAAAATTTATTTATAATATTTAATAAAAAAAAATACATGTACTTAAGTGGAAAGCAAAAATGTTTTAATTTTTTTATCTACTCTGGTATCGTTGAAAAGGGCTTGACAAGTAGAGTACGAAACCGTTTAAAAAAATCTATGTTGGATAATAACGATTTGTTAGGCCACCAAAGTCACTGCTTTTTACCCGGGCTCTATCTCAAAAATGGCTTCACACTGCACACTGAAACTTATGTATAATATCCGTTATATCCTGTACTTGAATAGCAGATACAGAAATCAAACAGTTATTATATAGAAAAAAAGTTATAAGCAAGTAACCTCAAAAGTTTTTCTCTATGAGGCAAAATGTAGGCGCGAGATCTCAGTTCGGCGCGAACGACTAGTTCTAAACTATCCGTTACGAATCAGTCGAGCCAATAGAATGCGTTTTATCCCTTTTCAGTAACTAACACTAGAATTAAAATAGACTAGAACTAATTTACCTTTCAGATTTGAATAATTTAAAAACTATTTGACCTATGGAAATGAGACTTAGGAAATTTTTATAATATATTTAGTACAACGAAACTATGTATAAAAATAATTCACATCTCTTTTAAATATCTCTTTAACAGCTGTAAGCGGATTTAGCCGCGAAAGTAAAAAAAGACTCAATTTTGTACATTTTCCAAAACTTGCGATTCTTCGAGTGTTCATCAGAAACCTGTTATACAATTTAATCAAGTGCGTATATGGATATCTTCCTATTCTGCAATTTCTGCATCCTTATAACTCACTTCTGTTGAGTGCTTTTGGGGGCTGAGTCACCCACGTCCGTAGGAGGATACCCCTTAAGTCTGACTCCCTACACGTGGTCGTGCTAATAAGGTGACATTTGAGAGGTGGTAGAGCATTTTGTGAGTTGCTCGCCTGGCTTGCTACCAAAGTATCTTACCACCATCAAGTTGAAAGTCTTCCGCCAACCCAAATACGGTGTTCCGGCAGTTATCCTTGAGAGCCTGCGTATTCCAGGTCTAGTGTGTTTACCAGCTTCGATCACATCGTCACTTACCATCAGGTGAGATAGTGGTCAAACACTAGCCTGTCACAAATAACAAATAAAAAAAAAAAGTGCAACCCTATTCTGAGAAAACTTAAAATTCCATGCTAATTAATGGTAGCCAGTAGTTGACGTAGGTAGGTAATGAATACATGAATGAATTCTCACGTGCATTACGTGGCATGGGTTTTACTATATGAGAATAATAAAGAAAACGCTTGAGCACACGCGCACACAAAAATCTAATGTTTTTTACCCGACTGCGCGACACAAAGAATGGTAATGTGTTAATCCGCCTATGTATGTATGTTTGTTCCTTCGTGGCGCTCTAGAGACCAAACGCGTGGGCCGATTTATAATGATTCTTACGTCAATAGATTTGTATTCAACTTGCGAGTGTCACTTAAGGCATGATAGCAATCAAAATTCAATACGGTGACATCCAGACGCTATATTGTGAAATGGTTGGTCAACTTTAATTATTTTATAATAATGAAATTCGACTAACTATGTTAAGATAATTATTCCCCAGTATCATTTAATATGATTGTTATTATATTTTATATTACGATAGCCCAGTTTCATTGAATAGGTATTTAAAAATCATATTTAGGTTTCATTGACTATTCTTCTTTCTAATGGCCAATTAGGGTCTATAACGGTTTAAAGTTGGTTAACATCCATTCTCACTCTAATTTTGAATACTTATAAAGTACTAGCCGTGCCCCGCGGCTTCGCCCGCTATCAAGTTAAAATGTAGCCTATGTGTTAATCCTAGGTATAATCTATGTACATTCCAAATTTCATCCAAATCCGTTGAGCCGTTAAAGCGTGAAGGGGAAACAAACATACTTACAAACTTTCGGATTTATAATATTAGTAGGATTATAGGTGATGATAAAGTGTTATAAACCGCATTTTATAAGAACTTTATCGCAATATATCTTATAAATGAAAAAGTGTTAGAGGAAATAATTGAAACTCAAACAAAGCTTAAAAAACCGACTTCATCGCTTATATCTCGGATTTGGCTTGACCGATTACGATAAAAATTATATGGGACCACCTCTGAAGTATACTCTACAAAACAAAAAAAAAACATCATAATCGATTCATAATTGGCAGAGATATCGCATAACCTAAATACAAAAAAACATGAATTCGAATTGAGAAACTCCTTTTTTGAAGTCGGTTGAAAAGTAAGTTCACTTTTTACCCAGTCGGGATTTTTTAATTTTAATTATATTGTCTTGTAACTATATTAATAAAATACGCATAAATCTGTCGCAAATACGCATTCAGCTTACATACTACAACACATTACAAATAAATTAATTATTGATTATAAAATGAATTAGCATTTAATTATAATTAATTGCTAAGATTAATTAGCATTTCATTATATAGAGAAACACATTTTGGTATTGAACATGTAAGTAATATGTTATGCCCAATGCAGGAAAAAATACTTAAATCTATCTTATTCCTTATTAATTAGGGCAAAGTAGAGCTAATCTCAATGTAATTAACGAAATCGCTAAAATTTTAAGTTAATCTTCCTGCATACTGTATGCACGACATAATGTTTACTTTATTCGATAGCAAAAGTTTGCAAAACTGTATCTATACTGGCGGAATTTCCCGTCTGCTTCACTGCAAATTATGGAATTTACTAGTTTACTGAAGAGACTGACGAGACAATAACCTCGTGGATTTGACCTTGAACTGCCTGTTGGTTAAGTTGGATGCCCATTCGCCTTTTAAACAGCTATATCGGGTTCTATTTCAGATGGAAACACATTTCTTCCCAAGATAAATTTGTGTTTGTTTCTAAGAGTAATGGTGTATGAGATGTGAATGTTTCCAGCATCCACGATACAAGTTATCAAACTGTGAGTGAGAATGAGTTGGTTTGATTTACAGTCTCTTCTTGCAGCAGCTGCTAAGGGTCATAGCATGCTCTGAATATACACTAAAAAGTTCGTTATCTAGCTGCACTCCAAAAATTTAAATCACGATAATGATGATGTTGATTCACGAAAAAAAGTACCCCATGTCCTTCTCCGTGATTTGAAATATATCTCTACCAACCATTCACATCGGTTAAGCCATAAAAAGGTAACAAACAGACAGGGAAGATTTATATACGGGTTTATATTATGGATAATTACAATGCGATATTGCTATATCGCAAGTACGGATGACGTTTCACGATCAATGGCCACATGAGAGGATAATGCTGCCACGCCTGTAAATTTACCTATACCTACAGATACATAGGTTATACCAAACAATTTTTGTCATTATCATGCTTCTAATAAATCCCAAATCAAGCTTTATTTTTATTTGCTGGGTAGAATTTACAGGTTGCTAAATTGTTCAACTGTGGAACCCCCGTTCCTTAGTTTGGCAAATGACTAAACTCTTTTAAATCGAAATTAGACATCGAAATCGGAATGGGAAATTTGCATTGAAAAATGTATAACGACAGGATTGGTCTGGTTGTCAAGGATGGCAACCGCAACGTCATCACTTCGTATGTTGATACCGAACAAGGTGAGTCGACGCGTTTGTGCGTTTTCAGTGAGGTGTAATATTATGTTGGCTCGTAGATTTGCTGTACTACGTGAACTAGCATTTAGGGCGTACTGTCTGTCGTTTAACACGTGCAGAATATACAACACACCAACCACCAACAACCAAATACACACAGAAATCCTACCTACGAGTTCAATATAACTATGGTTTGAGGATGCTATTGGAGCTACCACGTTTTTGTAGTGCATCAGGGATGTTTGCGTACACACGTAGATGATTTCTTTGCCATTATGCGAAAAAAGACAGCACAGGGATAGACAGATAGATATATAATACTTTATTGATCCACTTTACAAGATGAGATAATACAAAGGTAACAAACAAGCTTATACGTAAAGTATCACAACAGGCGGCCTTAACACTAATAGCGATCTCTACCAGGGATGCTGTTTTGAGCCGCATACGTGGGGGCTTAGTTTAATTGGGTTATAATGTAATTGTTTTAATTTTACGTGTACTAGCAATAGTGTTTATAATTGTGTTTACCAAGTATTTTTATGGATCAATGTGGTCTGAATTTCTTTTTAATATATCAATATCTAAAACATCTTAACAAAAGTTTTAAGATATCCACCGGAGCCAAAACTAAGGATGTATAAACGAGAGGCAAAAGCATGGGTTAGGGAAGTGAACTGCCCGCGCTGGGGTAAGTATCGAGTTCGATCCCCGGTGGAAACACAGTATTTTCCCTAAATGTGTTTCTGGTTTTTCGTGTGATGTGAATGTTTTCAGCAATCATGATACTAATCATTAAACTTCCCACAAGAAGTGAAGAAGCTATATGTGTGAAAGCATTTATGTTTAGAACTTGATATGTCCAATATAATCGTAAAATAGTTACTTATTCAATTAGCGAGGCAATTCGGTTCTTATGGCACGCAATTTCAATCCAGATAAAGCCAAGGAAAAACGAATAACGAGTTTTAAAATAGATTGCATAGCAAGGGGTTCAAAGGCACGAGAACTCGAGACGATGAGATGAGAACTACGCTACGTATATAACTTTACACCAGTGAGAGACATTTGAGATGTGGGTCCTATCAGACAGAGAGCGGTCACGCGGTCAAGCGTTCTGCGTTCGCGTTCTGCGTTCGTGCGTGCAATTGCTCACGAACCCCGCTGTTGAACGATCGTTGAGCTGCGGTCAGAATGCCTCCTGTGAATATATCCATGTAACGTAATATAACACAAAGAACGCAAAACTGACCGCTTGATCGCTTGACCGCGCGACCGCTCTGTCTGATAGAACCCTAAGAAAAACAATTCAAATTTATATATACACTACTATACTACTACTAGACGTGCCCCGCGGCTACTTTAAAAAGTAGCGCGTTGAACAAGTTAAAAGTAGCCAATGTGTTAATCCTATCCATCCAAATCCGTTCAGCCGCTAAAGCGTGAAGAGGGAACAAACATACTTACAAACTTTCAGATTTATAATATTAGTGTGATACTTTATGCACACATAATATGCAGTTTTTTTTTTTTAAACGCATACACACTCACAGCCCCGCACTAAGTTCAAAGACTTGTATCGTGGGTGCCGGAAACATTTACATATCACACACTCAAATACACCCAGAACCAGAAGCACAAATATCCCTTGGGAAGGAATTTGTGCTCCAGCCGGGAATCGAACCCAGGACCCACGGCGCAGAGGGCGGAGACCTGTCCACTGCGCCAACTGGGTCGTCGTAATAGTAGTGCAAGAGTTAATTATAAAATAATTAAACGCAATCAAAGCTTAAAAAAACCGAATTCACCGCTTTATCTTCGGAACCTTGATTAGATTTAATGTATTAAACACGCATTATTGACTATAATAAAAAAACTAGAGATCAGATCTTGATCAAATTTCAATGGGACCACGTGAAAAGCACCAGCTTTGAAATAAAAGAGAATCATCAAAACCGGCTCACAACGAAAGAAGTTAAGAGGTAACTTTTAAAGTCAAAGGAGTCCACAAAATAGGCATTATTGACGATATTTCAAGAACTATTGATCAGATCTTGATCAAATTGAAATGGGACCAATTAAAAAGCAACATCATTCAAACTAAAAAAAAAATTCGATATCGGCTCACGTGGAGAGAAGATATGAGGTAACACACACATAAAAAAAAATAGTCGACTTGAGTACCTGCTCCTTTTTTGAGAAGTCGGTAAATTATAAAATATAAAAATTGAGATGACCGATGACCGTTTTTGATAAAGTGTTTTCATTTTATTTAAAAGGTGTTTTGATCGAAAGTGTTCTTAGCTATGTTTAGTGAAAGTCGACGCAGCTGTTATTCAGATAAGAGTGTGTATTTATTTTGATTTCACCAGTAGTTTTTTAGTTTCCCTGCGCTTTTGACAGGCAAGCATTTGACCACTCACCTGATGGAAAGTGGTCATGCGGCCGAAGATGTAGCATGTTTGCCTAGAAGATACCTATTCACTCTTCACTTGAAGACTCCAAGATTATACTCTTCGGGGAATGAAGACGCGCAAGCAATGAGTTCCTCTGGTGAGACTTCTTCGTGAGATAAATACTACAGTTATCACGATTTATGTATATACATTATAATTTTACTAAAACGACGCTGTAAATGGCAATATATTTGACACGCATTAATTTACGGTTTAATACAATAATGACGTCCATGGTAATTTTATATGACAAAATGAAAAGACAATTCCACACCGTTACTTATCATTGTGTTGTCATAGCCATCATTAGTTTGTACTCACACGTCACCATCACTTTTAACACTAATATTATATAAACGAAAGTTTGTGAGTGTGTTTATATTTTTGTTACTTCTTCACGCTCAAACGGCAGGACCAATTTTGTTGAAAGGGCTTTGGGTAAGTTTATATGGAGTCATGGCGTTATTTTTTTTTTATGCGACCACTGATGCAAAATGTATTAAGTTTAAGTACTACACGTGTATCTTTATTATAAATAACAAAATACGTCGTAACTTCTATCGGGGCCTAAATATTAGATTTTAAAGTCAGAAGAATAATATCGTCCAAGTATGCGATAATATACATTTTAATTTCAAAAATACTATTATTTTACTTGGAATGAGTAAGTTAGAAATAAAAAACATTGATCCCATAAATAATACTTTATTTCTAATACTACTCTAGGTATTTACAGTTCTATGCCACATTATACTTTATATAAACAAAACGACTTGACTCACGATTTAAGGTCGACTCTTGCGACCTAGGTTGAGTGAGCGCCGTGACCTTCCGTCGTGAACTCGCCTGATGATGGGGATCGGACATCCCCGAAACCTAGGTCGCAAGAGTCGACCTTAAATTGTGAGTCAAGTCGTTTTGTTTATATAAAGTATAATGTGTCAAACTCACGAAAACTTTAACAGTAAAAGTTCTATGGCACTCAGATAACTTATAATTAATCTGATCTAGTCTTCCAATTCGTCATAAGCTTCAGTTTCTGCTTCGTTTTGGATTATAAGGTCTAGAAATTGTGCCGGGGGAGATAGATTTTCTTGGTATCGCCCCCACCCCAGGTACCATATAATAGACATTATATGAGCACAACATCCTAACGTGCGTTTCCCCGCTACACTTGTACAATAGTGTACTATTATGGCTGGTCGCCCTTGAACTTCTCGTTCGATTAATATATAAACCAAATAGGTTCGCCTGTTTGTATGTCGCGATTGTATTGTATGTTCGATTTCATTCAACCTACTATTGGGTTCTATGAAATGAATTATTGCTTACTAAAAACTATAGGGAAGTCTTATTAATTGTCTATCTAGACGATCATTTTATGGTTTTTATGAAATTCGATATCTCGTTTCCGATATATTTTAAGTAGTGGCTGTAGTAATAAAAGTTGCTCATTTTTGAGAGTATTAATTAATGGCAATAGTTTTTTAACTGGTCGCGGATCATCAAAAACAACGCCACTTTTACCCAATGCCCTTTGGTATGGAGGTAGCTGACAACTGGATTACCACATAGGCTACATTTTATCCCGGAATTTCCGCGGGTCCGGGACTTAAGCGGGTACCGCGGGGCGCAGCTAGTAAATATAGCTATACGTATAAAGAGATTCGGGGAAATGCAAGCCTCAAGCACATATATTACAGATCTAGTCAAACGTTGATCTTCAATGCAAAGTTACAATGCTTGCTTAACGTTTGAAACATAATATCAATAACCCAAGAACTGCACATCGCCTCCCAATCATCGATCGGGTTGTATACCCGGCGGGAAGACAAGTATTCTCCACAAGGACATTTTGTGTTTGAAAGAAAGAAAAAATAAAAAAATACATTTATTTGAGACAACACGCGACGTTACATTATTTACATAAAACAACAAGACAAAGCACATAACAAAATACAAATATAAACAATATTAAATATGTTTCTGGTTCTGGTTGTGATTGTGTGTATGATGTGAATGTTTCCGGCACCCACGACACAAGTCATCGAACTTAGTGTGGTCTGTGAGTGTGGAAGTGTTTATGTTATGTACCGTTAATACTTCCTGTCGACGCGACAATTGTTCACGACACGATTGAGCAATCACAACCTGTGTTTTGCTATATTTATTTTGTCGCTAGATCAGGCGCAAATTGTTTCTTGCAACAGATATTTCCGTTACAGCGATAGATTACGAAATCTTATGACCTCATGCATTTGGATTGCAATATTATCTACCTTTATCTACTTAGTATAAATCTCTGCGGCGGAAAGCGAGCTTACCCGTTACAACATTTTAAGAATTATAAAATACTAGCTGCGCGCCGCGGTTTTACCCGCGTAAGACCCGGACCCGCGGGAATTCTGGAATAAAAATTAGCCTATGTCCTTTTCCAAGCTATATCTTTGTACCAAATTTCATCAAAATTGGTTCAGTGGTTTAGGCGTGAAAGCTACTTTCGTATTTATAGGGATTAAATTAAAGTTGATGATTAAATAATTGTTAGTTTTGTTATCTGTATTTTGTGTATCAAAATTGTCTATGCTCTCTGCCTATGGTAATAAAAAAAAATCGTTAACTGCATAAGAGATTTTTACTGATAGGTTATGGGCCCAGTACGCTTCCACTGCGCACCTACGAGATAATATGTTTAATTAAACTAAACTAAGCGTTATGACAGTTTGGAAACAATAAATGAAAATTATTTAGTTCCTGGTGGGCTTATGACGTGGCATAGACATCTCTCATCTCTATCTAAGACAACCAAAATATATGAAAAATAATATTAACAAACGTAAACCACCTGTTCTTCATTGGTTAAAGTATATCAAGTGCCAAGTATGCCAAGACAAGCATTCCATGTGTTTTTTTTTTCATTTATTTACCATTTAAAAAGAGTTCAAAAATATTGATAGTGTAGCATTTTAAAAACCACTAAGGTTTGTAATGTATGTGACAACTGATAGTGATAAGAAATTGTTAAGTGTACATCTACGTCATCGTCAGCATTCAAGTTGTTGCTAATAATAAGAAAATTTTTAATTTAATGTTACATGGTGAGAATTATTTACACAAATTCGGTGGTAAGCTGTTAATTAGTCGAGGAACGAAATACAAACATTTTTTTATCAAGCCGCTTGATCCATCCGCTTTACTAGTACGCGCATGTTTCAAGCCGCTTGCGCATCCTCGAGGCTCTTTTGTCATAACATAAAATATGTTATATGATAGCGGTGGACAGGTTTCCTACCTTGTCACCATTATGATGATAATGATAGGTATCGTTTACACTAATAGGGGTATTTTTATTGACGTAACTTAATTGTATAAGGGACAATAAGTCAACATTAATCTACCACACATACGTCATACATAGCCGTGTGTTCAATAGGTGACACGTGCCATGAAATGCCCATGATGCAATCTTTATTATGGATCACTGAACTTACGCTATAATATACTGGATATAATTTAAACGCAAGCAAAGCTTAGAAGAACTTTGATCAGATTAGATGTACTAAACACGCATTATTGATTATTGACGATATTTCAAGAACTACTGATCAGATCTTGATCAAATTTAAATGGGACCAATTGGAAAGCAACATCTTTCAAACAAAAAAATATTTCAACATCGGTTCACGTGGAACGAAGCTATAAGGTACAAATAAAATAAAAAAACAGTCGACTTGATGACCTCCTCCTTTTTTGTGAAGTCGGTAGAAAATAGTTTATTGTATGAGTGGCTCAATCTTATCGAGACAGATCACATCATAAGGATCTTTTATTTATGATTATATTTATATACACCAATCTTTTATAGCTTAGCTGGTGTTCTGTACATTTAAAATTATTTTTATTTTCTTCTTTTCCTGGGTTCGATTACCGGCAGGAGCACAATTTTACTTCCCAAAGAATGA
The DNA here is from genome assembly GCA_948107665.1 of Lomographa bimaculata. Classification (NCBI taxonomy): domain Eukaryota; kingdom Metazoa; phylum Arthropoda; class Insecta; order Lepidoptera; family Geometridae; genus Lomographa; species Lomographa bimaculata. The sequence goes on from OX403592.1 coordinate 10,104,912, forward strand.
TAATTGTTACTAACTGTAACCCGCAGATTTGCCCGCATACATCAAGATTACATATAGCCTGATATATCAGAAATCCGTTTATTCGTTACTAGCTGTCCCGGCGACCTTCGTTCCGCCTAACAGTCAATGAATATGCATGTTTAGGAAGCCATACCCGGCATGCGTTACAATGCCACGTGACTATATTATTACCTTCTTCATGTTTATGTTTGCCTAGTACTTTACCAAATCCAAGTGACGTATGAGAAAATTATATTTTTTTTTTTTTTTTAATTCAAGATAGGCAAACGTTTGACCGCCATCTCACCTGATGGTAAGTGACGATGCGGTCGACGATGGAGCACGTTTGCCTAGAAGATGCCTATTCACTCGCGACTTAAAGACTCCCATATTGTATTTATCAGGGAACACAGACTCAGGTAAGGAATTCCAATCTTTTGCAGTTCGCATAATGAATGTGGATGCAAAACGCTTCGTTCGCATTTGAGGAATATCAACCATATAGCGGTGTCGCTTAAGAGTCTGTCTCGATGTCCGATGATAGAATGGGGATGGGGGAATTAGGTTGTGTAATTCCGTTGCACACTCTCCGAAATGTATCCGATAAAATACCGAGAGACTCGCCACCATGCGACGATGCCCCAAGCTCTGAAGTTTTGCATCAGTCAACTGGTCGCTGTTAATAAGTCTCTTGGCTCTTCGCTCAATGATTTCAAGAGCCTCAAGTTGGTATTTAGCCGAACCGTCCCAAAGATGAGAACAATACTCCATACTTGAACGCACCTGCGCTTGGTACAAGTCGAGCAATTGTTCCGGAGTGAAGTACCGTCTCACCTTTGCAAGGATTCCCAGTTTTTTGGCGGCTAGTTGGGCTTTTGTCTCAATGTAAGACCCAAAATTGAGTTTTGAGGTTAACGACATACCAAGTAACTCAAGATGGTCAGTTACTGGTATGGATACATCTCGAAAAGTTGGAGTCTGATCGAAAAGACTCCTTTTAGCGGAGAATAAACACGCCTGTGTTTTGGAAGCGTTAAACTTTACCAGGTTAGCATCGCCCCAATCGGAGACTGCTTTTAAGGACAAGTTTAGACGCTCAACCATTGCCTCCCTTTGTGAATGGATTTGTGCACCACTAGCACGTGCGTTGGATACATAACTCTCAACAACCGTGCTGTCATCTGCATACCCAAATATTCCGGGTTTAATTAGGTCATTTATATGCAGCAGGAAGAGTGTTGCAGAGAGAACCGACCCCTGAGGGACCCCAGCATTTATAGCCAATTGGTCAGACGAGCAGCCATCAATGACTACTCGAATTGACCGGTCCCTCAAGAAATCTGATATCCACACACAGAGACTAGTGGGCAAACCGTATGACGGAAGCTTACCTATAAGGCTATCATGCCAAACCCTGTCGAAGGCCTTCGAGATGTCGAGAGAAACGGCGAGCGCTTCTCCGTGTTTCTCGATGGCCTCACTCCAGATGTGTGTGGCATACGCTAGAAGATCACCAGTTGACCGGTTTTGGCGAAAACCGTACTGTCGGTCACTGAGAAGGTCGTTAGCTTCTAGGTATGCCAGGAGCCTGTTGTTCAGAACACGTTCCATAGTCTTGCAGAGTATGGACGTGACTGAGATTGGCCTGTAGTTGGCAGGGTCGGCACGACTACCTTTTTTTGGTACGGGCTGTACGTTAGCAAGCTTCCATGATTTCGGCACATTTCTAGTTTTCAAAGAGAGTCGAAACAGGCGTGTTAAAACAGGAGCAAGCTCAGGCCCACATGTTTTGAGTACTATGGCTGGAATCCCATCAGGACCACTGGCTTTGTTCACATCTAGATTCAGCAGCGTTTTTCGAACTTCGGTTTGTCGGATGCGAATTTCTGACATAAATGTTTCGCTTGCCGACAAACTCGGCGGTTCCTCGCCTGCTGCATCCAGACGCGAAGAATCAGCAAAGAGGTTAGCGAACAAATTTGCTTTCTCTTTAGCCGTATGTGCCAGTGCACCGTCAGGTATCAGCAGTGGAGGTAGTGAGGGGCGACAGAAGTTCGATTCGACCGACTTAGCCAGGGACCAGAACGCTTTGCTACCAGCTGGGTATGAAGCTAGTTTGTTCCCTATTCGGCTAATGTGGTCATATCGAGCCTTCCGTAAAGCTAATTTGCACGACTTGGCGGCTTTGTTAAAGGCTTTCTTCTTGACTGATATATCTTTGGGTTTGCGGTTTCGAGCGTCAACCCAGGACAGGTACGCCTCGTGCTTTAGCGCTTCTGCGCGTCGGCACTCTGTCCTGAACCAAGGTTGAGCTTTGCCTGACATTGGTACGTCAGAGTATGGAATGAAATATTCCATCCCTTGACGCAACACATCTGTCACAGCATCCGCGCATATAGAAGGATCATCCGAAGAAAAGCAAATAGGCCGCCAAGGATAAGACGCAAAGAACGATCGCATCTCATCCCAATCCGCTGACTTGTATCTCCACACACGCCGGGTGCCTCTAGGGCTGGGATCGGGCGGTGAGTATACAGATACAGATTTCACCAGACAGTGGTCGGAGCTACCCAGCGGAGATGATATCGACACTGAGTAGCGGTCTGGATCAGTCGTCAGCAGAAGGTCTAAGCAATTGGCTGTTTGGCCGTCAACATCAGGAACCCTTGTAGCTCCCTGGACCAGCTGGGTGAGATCTAACGCCAAAGCAAGTTTTCGCGTCTCTCTCCCAGCATGGTCAGTGCACTGGTGTGGAAAGAGCCACTCCTGGTGATGGGCATTAAAGTCCCCCAGTAGCACGAGTTGGGCCGAAGGGTACTTTTGCTGGCCGGCATCCGCCGCTTCAACTAGATATTCCATGAGCCTGGTTGTTTCCTGATCTCCCTTGTGCGACCGGTAGACACAGGCATAGAGAATTTTCTCTATGCCTGTGTCCACCAGGACCCAAAGTACCGAGAAGCGGGAGTCTTCGAGATTTCGGAGACGCCGACAGCAAATGTCATCACGGGCGTACACGCATACCCCCGCACGGGGTTTAAAATTGTGCTCCAAGGTAAATCCTGGGTAAGAGAGGTACGCCACGTCAGGCGGACATCGTATCTGCGTCTCCGAAAGGAATAAGAGTGCTGGTTTTTCAGTCTCTAGGTGGTGATGGACTGCATCGAGATTAGAGGTCAGGTGCACTTTGAGTGAGAGGGAGTGCAGCCGCTGTTTAACAGTACTCTTATTTCTTTGTTTTTTCATATTGTGTAAACTTTGGAGTGAAGAAAGATGAAAAGACGGCAGTGGAATGCGGCGTTACGCTATTGAACCTCAGACACATCACTATGATACAACACCAGCGGGGGACTAGTTCGGAGACTGCGGGGACGCCCGAGCCCCCCCGGGGATGTCCATAGGGCCCTCTCGTCCGGTCGCCAACCGGCACTATGACGCATCCCGGGATTTTTCGCGAGGTGGCGGGGCAGCCTTTTGCGAGTGGCTAGCTTGCTACTTGGGCCCTTATATGTATACAAAATTTTTAAAAAAAAGTGACGTTCCTTAAAAGTATCATATGTCCGTCTCCTCGTTCTAAGCTACCTCCCCACCAATTTTCAGCCAAATCGGTTCAGCCGTTCTTGAGTTATAAATAGTGTAACTAACACGACTTTCTTTTATATATATAGATACATATATATACTGCTCTTATCTCGCAGAGTTAACCTGTAATAGAAAACTACTCACCGACTGTGGTGTACCGGACGTAAGTTTCTTGATTGTCCATCATGGCGTCTACAGCTTGTTTCTCACAATACAGCGCGGTGATAACGGCTATGCTCGGCTGTCGCGATGAACACAGCGTTGGCATTTGTTTCACCACCTATGGAAAGATAAAACATAAACATAAACGCTCTCACACTCATAGACCAACTCTAAGTCTGGAGGACTTCGTCGTTTTTAGCGATAAACCGCCGACTGTACACTAAAATTTTTATTATATTATTTATTTTAAGTGATGTATGTAAGGTGTGACAATAAAGCGTATCTATCTATCTAAGTTCAATTACTTGTTTCGTGGATGCTGGAAACTTTCACATCACACACAATCACACCCAGAACCAAAAACTCAAATTTAGCTTGGGCAGAAATCCTGTGTTCCCACCGGGAATAAAACCGGTACCCCTGCTTGGAAGTTGGATGTGCATCTAACTAAGCCAACGGGCAGTTCAAAGATGAATGAAATTTATTTTGTTCAACACATTAATAATACAATAGTTCCACATTGGCCCCCAAACTAGGCATTGCCTGTATTTTAGATGCCCTATAGCATACGTTAACAAAGATACAATCATTGTTTCCTTGCCCTTTTTTTTGTATGAGACTGAGAGATTAGACGAGCAAGTCGCTTGCCTGATGGTAAGCGTCACGCTTGCCCATTACAGCAGGCCTATCATGGCGGGTGGACACTTTTCCCTGAGGAGTAGATAAAAATCTTTTCCCCAATGTCAATATTTTCCTCGCTCTGAGCATGGACGCACAGGTGGACACACATTATCCACGGTGGAAAGGAGGGAAACGCCATATGCGGTGGCTACGTCAAATAAACTCACGAGGACGTGAGTTTAATTTTGACGTAGCAACCGCATATGGAATTAGCATAGAAATTATCCTCATTCGTTCCTACGAATTTCTCTCTACCAAATGTGAAACAGAGCAGTTTTATCCACTTTTGATTCATTTAACATGAGATGAGATAGGGGAAAAACGCAAGCCCATCTGATATAAAAAATATATATATACCTACAAGGTGATAGCACTCTCATGAAGTCTCATGAACCTTAGCAATAAAAGCACAGTGATAGTGGCAGTAGTGGAACTCTTACAGAGTCCACCTGAGGCAGTACCAGAGTCCACCTGGGGCAGTACCAGAGTCCACCTGGCGCAGTACCACACCATTGCCTGACATTGAACCGTTAGCAGTAGTGTGCAAACAATACTGTATTTCGGACTGAACGTCAATGTTTCCACACTCACAGCTCCACACTAAGTTGTGTGTGCCAGAAACAACCAGAAACACAAATTACTCTTGGCGAAATTATAAAACTTGTGTTTCCACCGTGAATCAAACCCGATACCTGCTATATTATACCTTAGAAGGCGAACGCGTACCCAACTAAGCCAACGGGCGGGCGTTCAGTTTTACATTTCATTATTTTATACTTATAAACACTAAAGAACATGACTGTACCCACTAGCGATCTGTATTTAGGAACTGCAACACAAATCTGCGTTTAACCTCGTTCTTAAGGCCGTTTCAACGATGTCGTCTAGTTCGTTCTATATCATAGTTATGTAGATGCCTTAAAGACTATTTTCAAGTTGCTCAAAATACAGTAACTAATGTACTATTCTAATTTTTTCAAATTTCAAATTCAAATACATACTCCAATTAACTTTACCAAAAACCGTCAACACCAACAAATTAATTGATTTTGTTTATATAGCATTAGACATGCTAGGCAGAACTATATTGATAAATTTAGAAAGGAAAAATTATCGCTTGAGGCGTGGTTTGAAGTAGCTTAAGTAGCTCAGCGGTTAGAGCAATAGGGCATGACACCCTATGGCCGCGGGTTCAAACCCCGACCTTAAGCGATAATTTTTCCTTTCTAAATATACCAAAAAAAATTATTGATAAAGGCAAAAATCTCTCAAGGATTTACTATGGAAAAAAAGTATTCTATATGAAGGAGCGCAATATAATAATAAACTTTCTAAAACGGTCACAGATGCGCAGTCTTTGCAATTTTTTTAAATAAACTTAAATTATTTGTGTTCGAAAAATATTGTTAAATAGTGCCCACTGAGACAACTAAATTTATGTTATATCACATAGGCGAGAGAGTGTTTCTTGTGATTTTGAATAAAGATGTCTTAAACTAAGCCAATTTTTAACCGACTTCAAAAAAGGAGGTCCTCAATTCGACAGAATGTTTTTTTTTTAATTTATTTTAAGCGATATCTCCGCCAATTATAAATCTATTTTGATGATTTTTTTTTTGTTTGGTAAAGTATACTTTAGAGGTGGTCCCATAATTTTTTTCGAAATCGGTCAAGCCAAAACCGAAATATAAGCGATGAAGTCGGTTTTTTAAGCGTTGCTTGCGTTTCAATTATTACGTAACAAATCCTAATGTACCTGTGTGTCCACACTATGCTGCCTCACGTAAATCCCATCAGACATGGCGCGCGTGAGACCTTTTTCTTCCAATGATTCCAGAGCATCTTTCACTTCTGCCTTTGACCAACCAGTTCTGAAATGATAAACGCAATGTTTTCAACAAATTGAATAATTATTGACGTCATCAGACGGACGGTCCTATGAAGTCATGTAATTTTTAAGCTATTGAATAGCTTCTATCGCGGGCCTTGAGCGTGGACCCCCACTCCGACCGGCACAGCGGTGATACTTTTTAGTTTTGCCATCTATCGATGAATAGCAGAACTTTTAATGACTTTTTTGAAATATCATGCTTGTCTCTTTAGTTCAGCAACTCGCCTCTAGGTGGCAGGAAAAAAAATACTGCATAAATAAAATAAATAAATAATTATAATTGCATAAGTTGATTAAAAATGCTACGCAATAGCTTTACCGAGGCAGTACCCGAGTGCCACACGTCTTTTTAATTGCATAGATGCCGATACTAAGGAGACAAGAAAATTCTATTAGTGAATTTATCTATACTTTTGTATCCGTTGTCTTATATTATATTGCATTGTTTTATGTTGCTACGATAATTATTTTAAGTTAATTCCTATGTATATAACTTATCTATCGAAAGGTCGATTTTAAGCGTTTTTGTTTTAGAAATCATTAAAATCAATAAAATACTTTTTTTTCTTATAATTTCGACTTCTTCTTGTGCCTTTAGCCAGTATCAAGTATAATTATAATGTATTTTTAGTGTATTTCATATTAAAAGTCCTAATCACATTCAAAGTCAAGTATAAAAGAGTCAAGGTCTAGTGTCATTTGTAAGTCTAGTTACATTCACATCTCGCACATAATCACATCCAAAACTAGAAACACAAAATTCCTTAGGGGAAAATACTAGTGTTCCCGCCGAGAATCGAGTCCGATACCAGTTCCTTAGTAGGCAGACGCGCAACCAACTATGCCAGTGGGCAGGTTTGCAGAGTATGTCTGGTGAAGTACACCTTTTTTAATCTCTAAGCAGTAGTGTGCAAACATTACCGTATTCGGATTAAATAACAATGTTCCCAGTGAAATTAAAGGCGATAAAGAGATTTAACATCTCGTATTAAGTGCCCCTTGGCTTAGATGGGTGCGCGTCTGCCTTCTAAGCAGTGGATACCGGGTTCGATTCTCGGTGAAAATACAAGTTTTCTCCATAAGGTAAATTTGTAAAGCTGGGTGTGATTCTGTGTCGGCCACCACAACACAAATATTCGAACATAGTGTGGGTCTGTGAGTGTGAAAGCGTTTATAAAGTTTATAAAAATATCTCAAGGCGACGAGACCAATTTATTACCGCCCAGGATTTTGAACTATAGAATTTCAAAATTGACCAATGAGCAAGCGTGACGCTAACCTTCAGTCGAAGGAATTGCTCATCTCGTTCCTCATATTACTTTAAGTTACTACTAGTTGTTCTCCGCGGCTTCGCCCGCGCAAATTAAGTAGCATAGGTGTTAATCCTGGGTATAAGCTATGCACATTCCAAATTTCATTCACATCCGTTCAGGCATTATTGCGTAAACTTTAGTATTGGGTGTAATGTGTGTATGATGTGAATGTTTCCGGCACCCACGATACAAGTCTTTGAACTTAGTGTGGGGCTGTGAGTGTGAATGAGTTTGTTTGTTTGTTTATTAACCATATTAGTATCATTAAGAATAAATACTTACGTGACAAAATCGTCTACAGCCATCGGATTGGGGTATGCATTCTCTATCATATCTAGCACCTTTTGCTCTGATATCACGGGTGTATGATTTAGGATGCTTTCGTTTATATATGCTGAAAAAACATAATATTAAACAATCAAAACGATATCATCAAAATACGGAAGTAGAGAATGCTGTGTGTATGTACAAATTAGTAGTGTAAGTTTGTTCAGTCGGCGTCAAATAGATTATACTATTATCAATATTTAATATAAGCGAAAATACTTTTTAAGTTACATGTAAGCATTCAAATAAGTCAAGAATACCTTAAGCAGCTCAGTTCCAACATTACACTAGATAAGTTTTTTTTTTAAATATATTTCAGACTAAGGTATCATACTACGTGTAGGTACATTCATAGTCTTGGATGCCCGGTTCACAATGTTAAGCAATATGACAATGCACATATCAAATAGTGTACATTGATAACCGTTAAAATTTTACCTTAAATAAAAATTCTTCAAAAATGTTATCCAGCTATTTGAACTTTTTTGGACTAAATTAATCACTTGTATTTGGCGCTGACTGTACAAATTGATTCCTGTGACCATCAAACATGATATAGTGTTTGGAAGTAGTGATGATACAGTGCACGCTCCGAAAAAAAGTGTGAGTGGATTTGTAGGGGCAAGCATTTAATAAATTAAACATTAGACGCACAAAGGTTTTGAGAAACCTTCTTCACTGTAACCTTTTTTTGACCTACTTTATCAATTTTTTTTTCAGAGTGACTAGACTGTGGTAAGTCTCTCGCATGATAGTAAGCTTCACACTTGACATTAAAGTTTGTGCTACGTTTTTTTTTTTTCTTCAATATCCTGTACTAACTACGGGCCAATTGCCTATATTTCCTAAAACTAAACTAAAACTATGTACAGCAAAGAACTAAAGTTACCTACAAGACATCGAGCTTATAGGTAACTCAAGTGCTCAAGCCCACTACCAGTGGGTAGCGTTCCCATCATGCTGGCGGCATTGCCTCTCTGAATTGCAATGCTAATACGTTGAGCCAAATAAGTGCCAGCATTTTGATCACGCGTCGCTTCATCCAGGCGCTCTGATAGAATTTTGAAAATAGAATGAGCTCCCGGTCCCCACGGACCCAGTGTCTCAACAGTGCTACCTAGAGTTATATGTAATATATAGGTTAAAATCCTGCGCGACAAAAAACTACTTCGGCAGTCGTGCTATTATACTTTATCCTCAGGCTTACCATTGTACCATATACCCTAAAAATAAAAGAAATCGAACCTACTTTCAAATATGGAATAAGTACCTAATGTCATTATAATGTATTTATGACCTGCCAACATGACCGAAAGCTTCATGATATAGTGAAAATAAATACATATAACTATAAACAAATTCAAATGAACTCTACTCAAATTACATGTATAAGGTATCATAATAACTCATCTTTATAGTTAAAATGTATGACTATAGTCATCGGCCTGCAAACAAATCGACCTCGGGTCTAACAGAACTTCTCGAAATAAGTGGATATTTATGGATAGTTTATGTTATTACGTAGTTTCCACTGACGACGCGATTGTCGCGCTATTGCACCTTTTTAGATTTTCTTCCCTATATTTCGTTTGCATATGTTCTTTGGATACTTTAGAGCGCGGACCCGAAATCTATTTATTGGTACATCAATGGCTAGTCTATATAATTCAATTGTATGACTTCTGTGTACAACTATAAACAAAATTAGAACTATTGTTTGAAACGGTATTTTTTTTGTCTTAAGACGAGACGAGCAAGTCACTGGCCTGATGGTAAGCGTCACGCTTGCTCATTAAAGTTCAGTGCCTCTCAGAGCTTGAGCTTGAACGCAAAGCACTATGCTCGTCGCCCCGAGATATTAGATCTCTCTAATCTCTATATTTACCAATGTATTTTTAATTTTTATTGAGGTTTCGATATTCAAAAATAGATGGTGAATACCCCGTTTCAAAGAGTAATTCTAATGTAAGTGAATAATATGTACAATACATACAAAATATGTAATTTATGAAACAATAAAATAAACGAAACTAGTACTATTTTCTAACCTTAAGTAACAAAAAATATATAAATAACACAAAACAAACAAAGAAATGATATTTCATACTATAAAAATATGTACAATATGAAAGTAAAACAGAAAGTATTAGCGCATACCAATAACAAGAAATATTTAGTACATAAATAAAGGAGAAGACGAAAAATACATGTACTGAAAGTCGAGGATACAAAATGGAACATGCACAAAACATTGCATTGTATACTTATATAATATTATACATACTTCCGTTACCATAGCCGTATATTATGCTCTTGGTAAGAACGCCGTTTGAGTCTGTTTGATAAAAGCAAAGGATTTATTTAGTTAATGCAAGCTTTCTAAGGAAAGTTTAACAAATAAAACTCCATTACTAGTACAAAACGGCTTCCTTTACTATAATTCCATACCAATCATTCTGCGGTACACATTATTACAATGTGTATTATTAATTATTGTATTACTAATGTATTATTTCTTTTCCCATCACGATGATGTTTGTCTATGTTTTTGTCACTACTTTATTAAATTCGACACGTCCCGTCGTCCCATTTTTTAAATCCTATTATAACACCCGTCCATAAACATACCATAAACATAAACGCATTCACAATCACAGCCCTACACTAAGTTCGATGACTTGTGTCGTGGGCGCCAAAAACATTTACATCACACACACAATTACAACCAGAACAAGAAACAAATTTTCCTTAGGGAGAAAACTTGGGTTCCCGTCCGGTGATGAACCCGATACCCATAAATTCAACGATATTCTATACATTATAACCGGGTTAGTTTGGACTCTGTCAGGGAGAACAAACGAACATAATATGTTATAATACATATACATACATACATCCTACTAATATTATAAATCCGAAAGTTTGTGTGCAAGTGTGTAGGTATGTTTGTTCCCTCTTCACGCTTTAACGGATTTGTATGAAATTTGAAATGTACATAGCTTATTAGGATTAACACATAGGCTACTTTATAACTTGATAAAAGCGGGCGAAGCCGCGGGGCACGGCTAGTGTTGTAATAAAATCGTAATCTTCATCTTTTCTTTCACAGGAATTCTGCTGTTCTTATTCGACTATTCGAATAAAAATAATTGATTTCCTGCATGCTTTTTTCATTTACTCGTATATTTGATACTTATAAGATAAAGTATGCTCATTTAATTTTCAAAAGATTTGACTTCTAGTATTATTTTATAATACAACGGATGTTTATCGCTGCATCGGTACCAATAGGTGCGTAGGTAAAGCATTCTATGAGTATTTTGTCTCAGTCATATTTGTGAATAAAAATAATGGCTACTGCAATAGTAATTGTTATGCAAATGTATAATGAAAGATATCGAAACAAGTATGTGAATTTCATTATTATATCACACGAGTAACTAAATATATAATCATATCCAGTTACAGACATCATTTTATTTGAATTAATGACGGGTATCCTAATATGCTACGTTCAGCCAAACAATGGCTGAAAAATAATCAAACAAGTCTGTAAGCGCACCCGATATTAAAAGGTCTATCAACGGTTAGATAAGATCATTCACACTCACAACCCCACACTAAGTTCGATGACGAATGTCTTGGTTGGTGGAAACATTCACATTACACAAACAACTCACCTAGAACAAAAAACATAAATTTCCCATGGGGAGAAAACTTGTGTTCAAACCGGGAATCGAACCCGATACCCGCTGCTTAAAAAGTGTACAAGCACCCTGCTATACCAACGGGCAGCTCATATAACGAAACTGTGTTTCAACTATAAAATCCACATCATAGTCACATGTCTGCACTATAAAGACGCGTTTTACACGTCGACATGTGCGTTCTATTCTCTTATTATTCCTACTTCAGTCGTAACAGTAAAGTCCTCTTCATATTACTAAAAGTCCAATGCAACTCCGTAGGCATTCGCATGAAGTTCAAACGCGCAAACACGTCGCAATTCTATGAATATATAAAATTGTGAATCAACCTCGAAATAAGCTTGTATTTAACAATATAAGCAGTATATTATTTATATATATAAGACAAGTATTAAGTCAGGAAGGAAAATATTATTCATTTTTCTCATTAAGGCAAGTATGTACAAATTACCTACAGAGACAAAGAAACAGATTCACAGTATTTCGAAATATTATGATAATTTTAACATGCTACCAATCTTTGATATCCTATTAGTGTTTTGAATGACTTAAACATCAAGAAATTATGAGATACGCGTTGCTTCATTGGGTTGAAATTTTGGTAAATATATGCTCGAGAATCAGCGAATTCGGAATGAACAAAAAAATCTCAGCAGGCGCCTGATCTTCTTAATAATATATAAGAATATTTAATTTACCTGGTGGCGGTGCTCCACATTCCTCTTGCCTGAGTTCAATTTCCAACAGTTTTAACTGGTGATATTTGTGCTGCATCAATTTCATAATTTTCTTGATGAATCCCACATAATCTGAAATGAAAAACAAAGAAGATTATTTTTTGTGTAGCAGTAATGCAGATCATGAAAGAAAACGAACATGTTTCGAAGTTGTAGGACTCTTTTGCAGTTCTCCTTGGGAAGGACATTACCATTGCCTGTCTATCAATAGCTAAGCAGTATTGCGTATATGTAATTAAGGTTTGTGATTGAATGGATACAGTGGAAACGTGAGTTACTTTTTGTTAAGTCTAAGCTTTTTTGTGAAAACATAAGCGACAATCCCACCTCGATAAAAACTTCGTATGGTAAAATAGAGCGATCGTAGTCGTCGGTCGAAGCAGTGCACGCTGATAAATTGTTGCAAGTAAAAGTAAACTGTGTAGTAATAGAGATTAAACATATATATTATTAACATTCTCACGTTTTTGACTTATTTTGTAAGAAGGCTGTTTGGTTTTCAAAATAAATAAAAATAATGTATGTTTCCACGTTTGTATAGGTTTTAATCGGTATAGTTAATTCGTGAAGTTTGTGTTAGACCCGAGGTCCGTTTGCTTGTAGATCGACGACTGTGCACCACTGCCTTTTTTAATAAGAGTTGGGATAGCTTGAAAAGTCAAAGAGAAATACAAAAATTTCCTGTGCTGATGTAAGTGCTGGCCCTGGCATACCCAACGCAAATTAGAATTAAATGCAAATAGCATAGGTTCTATTTTTCCTCGGGTTCTGCTTAACACTGAAATCAAAGTACCTAACCGATCTCCGATAGCTCTAGATCTGATTATTGGCAACGTATATGCCTTCCAGCATATTATCTTTGCTACTCCACAAATCAGATGCGTCCTGGTCCAGAAGCGGACATGTCCACAGGACTAACAGGGTCATTTGAAAGAAAATAGACGAGTGATACATATCATCAATGGACGGTTTTGATGGTTGATCAAACTCACCTTTTGGAAAATCTTGTGGGCTGACGAGTTCTCTGAAGAACGCTTGTGCTTCATGGAACCTCTCGTCCGGAGGCACTTGAGGTTTGAACCAGAATCGGAGCGCCCTGGCCTCCCGCGTGTGAGAGCCCGTCGCGGCTGACACCAAGTATACGGAAAACTCCAGTTGCGCGTGACATGGCTCTGTGACTCCATTCTCTGTAATTAATTAATACCAACAATTGAATTTAATGTACAGGTATATTTCTGAAACACCAAAATAATCCAGTGTAATTACAGGACTTAAAGAGATTTAACATCTCAAATCTCGAGGTGACGTGCGCAGTGCTTTGCCGCGCAGGTTTTTGTTTTTTCGAGACTCAAACCCTGAGCAAAATTATTGAAAGCTTGTATTGCAGGGGACCGAAAATATTTACAACACACCAACACAATCACACCTAAAAGAGCACATTAACTCTTTAGGAGGATTATTGAAGTCTGGCGCAAATCGTACTCAGAATTAGTTAACGATCAGAAGTTGAATCTCTATGCCAACAGAGCAGTCAGTCCCACTACAAAGTCACTATATACATCTAGAATTTTACATCCCAGCTGAAAATGACCTTGATAACTGTGAGAACTTGCATCGAAATGACTGTCAATTGCATCTTACAAGACTTGTAGCATTAACAACTATATAATAATATGTTGAAGGCTTACATTTTAATAGTTTAATTTTAGATATAGCGCGTTAGGGGTAACAGAAAAACAAATAATACTAATAAAATTCTTAATAGGTTTATAAATGAAAGAGTTGTTAAACATTAAATCCACAACACAAATTGTAGTTAACATGATTAATTATAATCTCATTAACGTGGTCTATTAATAATCGTAGTTATCTCGTTAACAGGGTAATGTACTCATTAGCCTATCTTACAAATACCTACGGGGGCAGATTATATCATTCTTAATGGCTTAATGAAACCCATTAGAGTTCTTGGCATACAATGAGCATTGTCTCAATGTTAGTCATGCTTTTTATTGCTTTTGCCAGTTATAGCGTGGTGTTTGCGTTAGATGTTAATTTTAAGTATTTATTATCAACTTCAAAAAAGGAGGTTCTCAATTTGATTGTATCTCCACCAATTATGAATTGATTTTGATGTTGTCCCATATAAATGTTATCTAAATCGATCCAGCCAAAACCAAAATATAAGCGATGAAGTCGTTTTTTTTAGCTTTGCTTGCATTTAATTGTAGATAATGGTTTTTTACCAGGGTAATATTTTACACCTTTATACATATAAAGATCTGTGATATTATTATTATTCAGTATAGATGTTTCTCATCATTTGCCATTTTTCACAGAAAAAGTATGTGCTTTTAACAGTATATTACCCAGGAACAAAAGCACATATTATTATGTTCCTTGGAAAGAAGAATAATAATTGGGCTCCTGCCAGGAATTAGACCCAGGTTCCAATCTGTATCAGGGTCTAAAATAAAATTATACTTATAGGTCCACATAAACTTCTTCTGGAGGGCTCCAAACTAAGCAAGGCCCTGTATCTTGGAAGATAGATAGATAGATAGATAACTCTTTATTGTACACCAGAAATAGAGGAAAATACATTAAAGACATTAAAACGAACTTAGGCTAGTACAATGGGCGGTCTTATCGCTTAAAGCGATCTCTTCCAGACAACCTTTGGATGGAGAGGAGATAGCAAAATGTATTGGGACTCAGGTGTACCACATAGTTACGCAAACTTTATAATAATGGATTAAGATACTAAACAAAATAATTACTATTGATATACTAAAATAAATAAGTACATACATAAGATATCATATACATTCTATACATATTATAACAACAATAGAATAAATACATAAACAAAAATATACATACAATACATATAACATACATATACATACAATACATATAACATACAATACATATAAACTTGCTTAATGAGCTGATATTTATATTTGAATACCGCTTTGAGCTAAGTAATGTTTCTTGACTCTCTCTTTGAAAACAGATAGTGATGTCGAGTGCCGGATACTGACTGGTAAACTGTTCCAAAGGCGAACAGCCTGCACCGTGAACGATTCATCGTAAAAAGAAGTAGTGTGAGAAGGCATTTTTAACTGCAAAGTATCATTGGATCTCAATGAAAGAGAATTTTGTGTAGAAAGAAAAATAAAGCGTTCTTTAAGATAGAACGGAAATGAAGGATTAAAAAGTATACCGTATAGCATGGAAAGAATGTGAGTATTTCGACGAAGACGAATTGGAAGCCACTTGAGCTTATGACGAAAACTGGAAACGTGGTCATATTTTTAGGTTCATAGGTTCTGCTAGTAGGCTGTGATTTGAAACAAAAATTGTTAACCATTTCTGACATGACTTTCAAGTAGGTAGAAATAGCCATTATTTGAGTGAGTCTTTACCTGCAGGGGTATCGGGTTTGATTCCCGGCGGGAACACAAGTTTTCTCCCCTAGGAAAATTTGTGATTCTGGTTCTGGTTGTGTGAGATGTGAATGTTTCCAACACCCACGAAACAAGTAATCGAACTTATTATGGGGCTGTGTGTGCGTTTGTTTTTGGTGTTTGTTATATTATGATTGAATGGAGGTTACAGAATACAAACAAATACTTGGTTCAATAGTGTAGCGGATTATAAATAATTTGTATATATAACAGGATAAAGGAGGTTGGCAAAGTGATAACATTGAATGTCAAATATTTGAAACATTGGAATGTTCAATAATATGCTTTTTATAATAAATAATGATTTATGTAAGGGATAGTTACTGTTATCTTGTACTCATTTGTAATCACTATTTATTGAAATGCATATAAAATTCTTTCTTATGGATCCGAATTACATAAGATTTATGAAATAAATTATTAAAAAAATATGTTACGTAAATGTTTTTGTACTAAACTATAGTAGATGTAATTGTAAATGAGATTTTTTTTAAGCTATGCATGTCAGCGCTTATATTTAAAACACCTTATAATCCCTAATAATATACATATAAAAAACTTAATGGTGCAAACATGTTCTGTTGGTAATATTTGCTTTAAATATCTCTTTGTATTGGAGTACCTGCAATATCCAACAAAACATTTCTCTTGTCAATAATTTAAGGAACATAAATTAATGAATCAGCTTTTATTAATTACTAGTTGTGAATTGCGGCTTCACCTGCGTAAAATAAAAAAAAGACTGTTCTAAAAATATTACCAAAACCTTGTTAAGTAAAATGTATGAGAAAATGTTTGCATAAATGTGAATGATTTTTTCTGGTGTTTTTATAGTTATTCTGCAATTTGGGTGAAGACAAATCAAATATCATAAAAATCAAGCTCAGCAGTTCTTCAATTATTAATGGTGTAACTAACCTGACTTTGTTCGATTTAAAAAGATTTTTAGTAGATTATGTAATGTTCCAAATACAAAATAGTAAGGGTCTGGTCTGGTCCCAGGTCCATTATGAGAAGCCAGCATGCAATTGAATTATGGGGTGCTAAGGGACTTATAATCAATAACAGTTAATAAATAGGCAACCAGATATCTAGGGCAGATGGGTAGGGCAGTAGGGGCTGGGCTTTTGTGAACTAAAAGCATTTATACATTAATTAATTATGAGTATAATCTACGAATAAGGTAAGTTAATGATTGAAATGTAAGGGACGCAGACACTTACATTTTTATCACAATAATTATTATTGTGATAAAAATGTTAAAAAAATATTTTTACGCATTAAGTAAATAGTTTTTTTATTTCATATGAATTTGGGTGTGCATAGGGTGCATGTTCGCCTTTTAAGCAACAGGTAGGTCAGAGAATCGTAAAGGGGGCAGAAGAGAATTATTTTTTTTCCACTTTAAAATTGCTATATTTAATGATGATTAGAGTACTTAGTAACCTTCATATTGAGGTCATTGACCTTGACCTTAACTGATTTTGCCAAACTTCTTTAGTTAGGACAACATGTAATTTAAAACACTCACAGCCCCGCAATATACAATATACAGAAAGTTTCTATGGCGCTCCGCCGGCCGCTGCCGCGGCATTCTCACTTCACTTGCTCGGTTCGCACGTTGTGGTCACAAGAAGCCTAACTACTCCTCTTTGCTTCGCCTGTCGTCATACCCATTGATGACTGCCCTAGCCTAAATTATAAGCAAAATTTTTCTAAGTCCTTTTTCCTCAGTGCTCCCTTTACGACACCCTAACCAGCACGTTTCGGGTTTGATTCCTTAGCAAGTTTTCTCCACAAGGGACTTTTTGTTTCTAGCATAACAGATAATTTCATATTTTATTCAGAAATTATTTCACCACATTCAAGTATTTTTTTAAATTATTACGTTAACACTTTTTAACTTACCATATACATTTTCTTTGTTGATAATGATGCCAGTGTGGTCACCACCAGCCACATGTATCTTGTCACTAGCTTCCGGCTCAACAGCTTTTCTTTCTACCACCAGAGTGGTAGATGAAGCTGTCTTGCATTTAGGGGTCATTACCACCTTCTCCATTATATCAGCCATGGTTAAATTCTAAAAAGTACAGATCCGTGTCAATAAGAAACAGTGGTCACCTATGACTCACCAACACACAATCACAACAATCTTTTTAAAACTGTGAGCTCATACCAACACTGCTTAACTTTGGCTTCTAATCTAGTTGTGACCAATCTTTTGATTAGGCACACAAATAATCTTGTTAGATCGATGTTCGCAAGACAATCTTGCGTTTGAAAAGCACTGTAGGTCATTTAAATGCGTGACATAGGATAATAATGTTGATAACCTTCACCTGATCCTGTTAATATTAATTTAGTCCGATAAATAGTTTACAAAGTACCTTATTGTCAGTGAATAAGTAAACTGAATCATCAAATAATAACGTTTCGAACTTATAAAAGTTTTCGTACTTAAGCAATAATTGTTTGTTTACCAATTTTAGTAGAAAACCCGATGGAAAGGAATGAAAGAAAAGTGAACAATGATGTATGAGTGAGAGAGGTTATATGCAAGGAGTAGAGGCAGTTCCATAGAAAAGAATATACTCTACCCGAAACACCAGAGAGATTGTGCCTGATAGTGAAGGGCGCTTGAAAAATTAAATTTGGTCGGACATACACCTCTTTTAAGTAGATTTTGAAATATACAAAAAACATTGGGTTGTACACAATGAACCAGGGTTCATTCTTTGGTATTCCACGTTATGGACAAAAATATTTCTATTCAACCTCTTGTTTAGGTATAACGTTTTCAATGGCTCAATCTCGCTTTTAAGGTAAATAAAGAGATAGAGCATAATGGATAATTTTAATGAAAAAAAATTTGCAAATCGTATTTTTGTTCAGTCGTAACTAATATAATAATATATAAATAAAATTCCATGCGAGATCTCTAAGTTGAACTGGATGGTTCAGCACTTTATCCGTGCGCCCATCCGTCCATCCATCTGTCTGAGGTATTTAGAGTCTAAACTATACAAGCGAATAACTTCAAATTCTTAGGGAATATGTAAAGCTATGGCTCGAAGCTAGAATGGTAATATAAATAAAAATGACAATGTTAATGGGGCACCTATACACGTAATTAAAGTATGGAGTGAAATCCTTGCGCGGTATCATTGAAAAAAACTTCGCAAGTAGAGTACGAAACCGGTTTCAAAAAACTATGTTGGATAATAACAATTTGGTATTCCACTAAAGACATTGTTTTTAGACCTATCTCAAAAACGGTAACACATTTAAAGCTGAAATTCACCTATCATATCCGTTATATCCTGTGCATGATTAACAAATACAAAAATCTATTGATATTATTTATTAGAAAAAAGGTATAAGCAATTAAACTAAAACGTTTTTCTATCATAGGCAAAATGTAAGTGTAATACCTTAACTAGTTTGAATGCAAGTTTAAGATACATTTGCTAGTTGTCTGTGTAAGATTCGACTGCAAATAACAATTTAAAGTTAATGCCCTCTACAATTTACCCATGAACAACGTAGACGTACCCTATGTATGCATGTAAGCCGATTGTAACAAATGCGGTGTCGTGTCGTTGAATTCCGGGTTTCATACGCTGTAGTTTGAAAGAACTAGAAAACTTACCCTTGTCAGAGTAAGTTGATAAGGTACGATCCGAATGAACCCTTATTTGATTATGTACTAGCCGTGTCCCGAGGCTTTCCTCGCGTTCATCAAGTAGCCTATGTGTTAATCCAAGGCATAAGCTATGTATATTCCAAATTTCATCCAAATCCGTTCAGCCCTTACAGCGTGTAGATGAAACAAACATACATATACACAAACATTCGGGTTTAAATATTAGTATTCATGGTTACGGCATGAAAAATGTGTAGACGTCCCTATGGCCGTGACATACATACTTTTTGACAGTGACGTATCAGTCCAACACACACGTCACCCACGTCAGTTCTGACTTAGCGCAATTGAGGTGAATGGCGATGGGTTGTTGACGAATGACGACGACGCCGCTGTCGCCGCTATTCATTCTTGATCGTGTTATTTTTTCGTTATTTATTAGGTACCTGTAGATTACGAAAATATGAAGTATTTGTACTGCTTCTTAGTAATAGTATGGGCAGTGATACAGGTCGATTGTTTCACCCTACAAAGTGTTAGCGACGATGAACTACTGGAACTTATAGCCAGTAAAGAAAAACATATTGTGTTGTTCTGTAAGTATTCATACTTTAGCAAATTCTTGTAATAAATGCAGTTTATCCTCCGGTCTAGAGTCTTAAGAACCCATGTTTTAGGTATAGGTAAATACTGCTCGATGCAGTTTGGATAACTAACCTTATTTTATGTTAAACTAGCATAAGACATTTTGACCACTATCTCACCTGATGGTAAATTATAATGATGTACGAAACAGCATTATTAATGTTTTTAGGGGTACTGTGAACAATAATAGAGGTTAAAACTTAATCATTTATTTTACTAATTCAGTAAAGATTTGTTACCAACTGACTTGGTGACAACTTTTAAGCCACTATATGAAGTATTATGTTGATAGCTGTATCCTGGAGCATTACCATTTTTAATTTAAAAGTTGCATACCTATATCCTTTTCCAGGCTCTAAATTATCTACATACCAAATTTAATCCAAATCTGTCCAGCTGTTATAGGGAGACAATAATGTACGACCCGATATTTCACAGCCCGATTTTGTACAGCCAATAATGCACACCCTGATAATTCATGTACATGCATTTGAAATATCAGGCCGTGCATTCCCGGGTTGCCAATTATTGCCTGTACAAAATTGGTCCGTATTGATAATGTATGGCCAATAAGGTACAGCCAATAATTCATGTACATGGCTTCCAAATATGAGGATGTGCAATACTGTGCGTGCAATACTGGCTGTGTAAAATGAGACCGTGACGATATTGTACGGCCAGTATTGCACAGCAAAAATTGGAAGCCAACCATAGACAAACATGCTCTCTATGCGATGCCTCGTTTGTTTAGGCGAGTCGCCAGAAAGAGATGGCACAGACTACAAAAAAGTTCTAACCTAAGAACATTAAAAACTTTTGCTTCTCTATGGTGTCAATAAAATTGCATGATTTTAAATGATATTTCGTATGCAAAAGATAGAATACCGAGAGACTTGCGACCACACGTCTGTGACCGAGGCTCTGCAATCTGGACTCGATTAGCGTATCATCGCCAATGAGTTTTTTTGTTCGTCGGTCAATAAACTCTGACCAAGCTGGTACTTAGTGGATCCATCCCAGAGATGGCTACAGTACTCCATACACAATCGGACTTGCGCTTGTTATAAATTAAGAATCTGGCGAGGTTTGAAGAACTGCCGATACAGTTATATAATATGGTTTAGACGCTAGATGCCTCTGCCAGACGGACGGACGGATGGACAGACAAAGTGCTGAACGACCCAAGTCACACTACTAACCAATGGCGGTTTATATAATTATATAGGATAAAAAAAAGTTTTTGATTTCGTTACAATGATTTATGACTTGTTATTTTATTTTATTTCTTTCAATGTTGGCTTCGCAATCTTATGCATTTAGCAAGTGTCACGTAATAATATATTTCAAGTGTATTCCATATTGAATGTCCTAATCACAAGTCACAAGTCACAGTCAATGTCAAATAAATAAAAGAGTCAAGGTTCAGTCATAGTAAAGCGGACTTAAACTTAACTAGAACTTCTGTTGGAGTTTTGGAGCGAAGGCGAAAATCGTTAGTTATATTCGTAGTATCTTGTGACATCCCACTACTACTTTTGATTTTGAGGTGGGTCTTCTGAGCACATGTATTATAGCTGGACTACCGGTGATGAACTTAGCGGTTGTGCCTTCTCGTCTGCCTTCAGAAATTTGAAATATTTTATTAGCAGCGAGTAGTAAGTCCATTGCTTCTTCATGAATGATTGTAGTGGTCTTGTTTACAGCTGTTGATTTCACTAGTCCAGTTACAATGAATAATATCTCTGCCATCTGAAATGAAATAAGAATATTTCTCACAAAATAGAGTATATGTATGTATTGGTGTTGACGAATCGGGTTCGATTCGACAGAAGAAATTTACTCTAAGGAAAATTTGTTTCTGGTTCTGGTTGTGATTGTTTAAAAAAAAAAGTAAAAATTGTTTATTTCATAAATTATTGTACATTTTACAAATTGCGGCCCTAGTTACCAAACTGGGTGTGAGTAACACCCGTATCTTGGTAATTAGTTCCTTCCTAAAGTGAACATTTTATTAAGTACTTCTTATCTAGGTCGTTAAAACATTGAAAAATTTAGAAAAATTAAAAAATTGAAAAATTAAATTAAAAAAAAAGACAAAATAAAATTTAAATCAAGCAATTGTATGTGTGATGTGAATGTTTCCGGCACCCATGACACAAGTCATTGAACATAGTGTGTGTTGTGAGTGTAAAAAATTCTCTGGGATAAATACACTTTCTAGATATATGCTGTCACAGACTTTTTTCTAAAATTAATGAAGGTCAACATTTTTGAAATATTTGTAAAAAAGTTAGTAAAAAATTAATTACTTGGCCGCTTTTTCAATGAACACTAACTGTTTATAATTATTATGACCTACCTTATACAAACAAACACACTTTACCTCTTTATAATGTTATAATAGAGAATAATTTCTTCTAAGTATTTCTTCCCATATGAATTTCCTCCCTTACACAACTACAATAAATATTCTTTATCAATTTTATTTATTGCCAGGTATGAGCATATTGATGGATACTGCAACTTTCTTGATGATTTTGCATGTGGAAGACAAATACTGAAAAATAATAAAAATACCAATGAGGCAATAAGTAATATAAGGTTCCCTCAGTGAATATTTAAAAAAGTAGAATTCTTTTATTATACCAGATTGGTAAGCATTTGGCCAACAAAATTAAATGTTTAAAAATGCTCAAAAGTAGACATGCATTAGCTTAAAACTGATAGTTACAATAATAATCATGATTATTCAGCCCCAGTAAGGGTGGTCTCAGTATCAAACCCCCATCATGGGCTTGAACTACTTGAGATGGTACATAACAACGTGGTTAAATCTACCACGATCTTAAGTCGTCCGTCGGCTACCATGTAATGAAATAGTCATATTTTCTAAAACACTGAACCATAGTTATATTGCCTGGTTAGCATTTAAATTCAATGTGTTCTTCAGTAACGGAACATCATGAAAAAAACAGTCGAATCTTGATTTATCTCGTAATAACATAAATTGCTTTGTAAATCATTTTTGTAAAATATCACAAAAATGATTTTTATCGCAGCGATGGGCATTCAATGACTACAATTTGAGTTACCTCTACAGTAACAGAGTACAGTAACTTACCTTTTTTATGAATTCATCAGAAATACAACATGGTCCGTCCATTTTACTGTATGAGTAAGTTACTGTAGGTTCCACTTCAACACACCTCAACTAGGCAGGCAATTGATTTAGAAATACAACTCACAGACTAATCCCCTTGTTTAAAGAATATACGTATCAGTGGATTAACCCGTTTTTATTAAAATTAGAAACCTTCTCGCCCATTTTCTACATGTTTGAGTGACTACATTGTCTTTGTTTGTTTTGTTTTTTTTTTACTTTGCCACAAACTACATAATTATACTAAACCCTCTAAGTATGTTTGAGGATTTCTATCTTTTTAATAATCTATGGAAATTACTGGATCATCCAAACGAGGCTTTGACTTTGTCATTTGTTTGTACATGAATTATCAGCCGTGCATTATTGGCTGTACATTATCAGCGAGTGCTAATATTTTCCGACCTGTATTGTACGGCCAGTATTGCACGACCTGATATTTCGTGTACATTGAATTCACATATTGGTTGCGTTTTACTGGCTGCGTATTATTGGCTGTACAAAATCGGTCCGTGTTGTTATTTCACATCCAATAATGTACGGCCCGTATTGCACAACCTGATAATTGGAAGCCATGCCGTGGAATACTGGTTGCGAATTATTGGCCGTACATTATCAGGCCGTGCATTATTGGTCGTACAATATAGGGACCCCTGCTATAGATACATTGTTTCAAACATTGTGGTTGTAACGCACCACAATGTTTGAAACAAACTTTTTGATTTATGATATGATATTCTTAATGTGTTATGAAATTTATAATTTGGAAACTAAAACAACTGTTTCACAAATTGTCAATCTACTGTGCAGTGTTTACATTTTTAAACAATAATGCTACAACATTTTTAAAACACAAGCCGTGCCCCATGGCTTTGCCCACATTTATCAAGTTACAAAGTATCCTACATGTTAATCCTAGGTATAAGCTAAACATTTTCTAAATTTCATCCAAATCCATTCAGCTATTACGTGTCAGCGTGAAGAGAAAACAAACATTCTTATGCTATTATACACAAAATTTCAGATTTATCATATTAGTGTGATTAGCATAATTTTGAATATTGCACCTTATAAACTGCATGATAAAACTCTTTAGTTTGGAAAAAGAAAAATAACTAGCTGTGGTGCAGCTTCACACCCTTTTATCAAGTTAAAAAGTAGCCTATGTGTTAATACTAAATACAAGCTAGGTACATTTTAAATTTCATCCAAATCTGTTCAGCTGTTACAGAGTGAAGAGAAAACAAATATACACTTACACACATCCACACAAACTTTTGAATTTATACAATTAGTTTGATTGTTTTTTGTCCATTTCAGCAAAAGACAATTGTAAAACATGTGACGCATTAGAGAGAATTGTGGAGAGCTTACATGATGACTTCAAGAAGCAGTTAGGGGCTACTAGTGTGAAAGCTGTAAACAGCTACCTGGCACGCCTCTATAACCCTGCTAAGGAACCAGCTCTAGTTTTCTTCCGAGAGGGAGCAATACCATTGCTATATAGTGGTAAGGTTTTAAGCTTGTAAATTGAGTAAGATCTGCCAAAACGTATATACGCCAGGAGGTAAGTATGTTGTTACTTGTAAGAGGTAATTGACAGTTTACGTTAACATTAGCATCCCCATATTATCTAAGCCTCTGTATTTTTCTTTTAATTTTTGGTTTTGCAAGCTTTGTGCATTTAGCCAATTATTTTTTATTTTTATATGTAGTTCATAAAACTAGCTACCTAGTCATCAGATACAGGCGAAGTCAAGTAAAATCAGTCATGTTCCAGTTATAGTCTAGTCCTTGTAAAGTGGTAGAAACATAACTAGAACTTCTATTGGTTATTTGTAGCAAAAATGAAAATCACACGTTGAGTAGAGTTATGAGTATGTACATTATAACTATCAGTAAAGTAGTTTGATAGAGAAAGAAAAAATATTCACAGTGTATTTACAATCGATTCCTCAGGTCAAATATTTAATTTTAGGTGAGCCAGATGAAAATGAAATCTATGGCTTCTTTGAGAAGAACCAGTCGCCGGCTGTGAAAGAGTTAACTGACAAGATATTTGAACATATCACTCAAGCTGCCACTGGTGCTACTACTGGTGACTGGTTTGTCATGTTGTAAGTATCAATAGATAAAGAATAATCAATGACAAAAAAAAACATAACTGAGTTAAAATAACAATGACTGTTGCAAAGGATGTATATTACATAATATTATTTTGATGTTTCTTAATTGGATCCTTAAGTCATAAATAATCGGTGAAGATTTTATTGAAATGTTATGAAATTGATTAGTGCACATAATGCATGTGCTGGAACGCAGTATGGGCCAGGCTCTCGTTGCCGCTACAGCACATTCTCCAGAGGATGAGTGTCTATATTGCTTGAACACCGGTAATTATAGTGAGCTGGTAGGCCACTTTCATGTTGTTATATCCCTTTAATATCAATTTTGTTCTAGCTATGGATCTCAGTGTGTAGAATGCCAAAGGCTGCATGCCGTATGGGAGAGTGTGGGTGCTTCTGTGAAAAATCGTATCAATGTTGCAAGGATGGATGCCAATAGGGCTGGTGTAAACACAGCCAAACGGTTCCAAGTTACAGATCTGCCTACTTTCCTTTTGTAAGTATTACTACTAGATTAAAACAAATGCATTCACAGCCCCACACTAAGTTCAAAAACTTTTATCATTGTTGCTGGAAACATTTACATATCACACACACAATCACACCCAGAACCAGAAGCACAAATCTCCCTTGGGAATAAAAATGTGCACCTGCCCGGAAATTAACCCAGGACCCACAGTGCAGAGAGCAGACTTGTCCACTGCGTTAACTGGGTCGTCAAATTTTTTTTTATTTAATATACTATGGACATGACAGAAATGGCTGTGACCCACTGCTTTGTTCTCATTAATCAGAATAAAATTAACCTTATGTACTATCTGCATACATGTCCTGCTGTATGTCCGTCTATCTGCTAATAGTTTCTAAATCAATTATTTCAAATTCATTCCAAATTTAATCTCTATGCACCAGCCTTTTCAGTGCAAAGGAGTATCAGCAAATATACTAACTCACACACACAATCTTTCTCATTTATAATATTGTGTTATACAATATGTGTAAGTATGAAAGGTGAATAAATTCTGTTGCAGGTTCCGTCTCGGAAAAGTGTACAAGTACAACCTGCCTAAAACCGATGTCAAGTCATTTGTAACATTTGCTCAAGACTGGTACAAGAATACCAAAGGAGAAACTGTGCCTCTGCTCGCATCTCCATTGTAAGTTGTTTCTCAATACATTTTGCCAGGAAAAGCCAATATAGACATTGATAAGATTTGTTAAGTATTACCCCAGTAAAATTGCCATCTACATGAAAGTTTCTGTGGTGCAGCAGCTGACCTTATGGACTGCTGGTTGAGAGGTGATGTTCAAACCTCAGATTGGTGGTAATTTTTGTTAGAAAATACCTGCTTTTTGAAAAGATTGCATCACCTTCCGAAAATATATTTAAATGCATGTACAGTAAGTTAATAGGCACGACAACTTGCGTAAGTCTTTAGGCTAGTCGCTAGATCAAATGTGCTCAGAAGATAGTAAAAATCTATTAAATTTACTATAAATCATTCTCAAGCCAGTGTATTTTGTAAACATGAGGCAATTATGTTCAATTTTATCCCTCAAGCCTTGAGTGAATAGGTAACTTCTAGATAAGTGTGCTAGATCTTCAGCCGCATTGTCACTTTCCATTTGTTATCGTAGTGGCCAAATACTTTCTTATCAAGCATAAAAAGTATAAATTAATGGGAAGTACATAAGTTAATTAATTTTAATTTTATAGCTGATGGTTGCAATTAAATCTGAAAAGATTTGCTATGTTTTTGAGATAAGTGATATTTTACTTTTCATTTCAGTGACGAAACTGTGGACTGGTGTGTGGCAATGATCAAGACTGCTATTGCTTATGGACGTTTGACTGCTTTGGAGATTCTTGAACAATACCCTTGGATTTGGCAAGTGGGCCAAATAGGTATAGCTGGATTTGGACTTGTTGCAATAACAGCATTGATTGCTTTAGTGAAAGCAGGCCGGTCGAGACCTGTGAAAGAAACTAAGAAAGAAAAAAAACGTAAATGAGATGATCTAAGTTGATGTACCAGTTTAAGTTCTATTCTATTTTACAGTATAGGGATTTTATATAATGTTAATAGTACATTTTCTTATTTTTTTATTCATATACGTAAGTATAGGTAGTGTATGATTAATTACTGTATAATATTAATAATATATCATGCATTTATTATGTGATTATGTAAAAAAGACTGCTTCTCTCTTTGGTCATTTTGATCAGTTTCCTTGTCTAATTCTTTACAAATAAAAGAGAAGAAATATATATTTTTACAGCACTGTAAAGGAGTTGGCACGCTACTTGTCTTCCAGCAAACCACTTTTGTCTATTAGATATATTTAATACTATTTGGATACCAAGGTTTCTGCTCCTTTAAGTAGGATAAAACTCCTGTTATACCAGGGTTTAGCTCTAGCTAAATATCTAGCAATATATAAATATATAGCATCTATGCTATATACAAAATTTTATCAGATTTCATCAAACCTTTATTGAAGTGGTTTAAACATTCATAGATACCCCCAAATATTTGTATAATAATAGAGGATAGAAGTAACTGAAGTGATAGTTCTAAAAAAAAATTATATGAGGTGCATAAATAGTGTTTAAACAGGGCTATATTTGAATTGATATTAATTTGATCTTTCTTTATCTTTTACTAATATTATATACCTATATATTTTGATATAAGGTTTTGTTATTAAACTGATTATATGTGATATATAAAGTAAATACAATCCGGCCTTTTGTACTGAAGTAAAAACGTTTATTAAAACTACAAGAATAGTTAAAAATTGTTTTATTGCTTTTAAAATTGCATCATTTTATACGTAAATTATAAAACCTTGCTATTAAAGCTGTGCACACACACACATTCTTATTGTGATGCTATATATACCTACACAACAGTGAAATAAATAGGTAAAGCTAAGGAACCATACAATGTGCTTACGCCTTGACTCCTCAAACTACACAAAAATTCATACTAAATTATGCACATAAATTCATTAAATGCTAATTAATTCTAGGAATGTACTTATAATACTTTAGTTAGACTAATGAGATTTTTTGTTACATTCATCAATAATTAACAAAGCACTGTATTAGAGGTAATTTAAAGTTAATATTTTAAACATACATTGCACTTGATATTGTTATCCGAATGACAATAAAAAATCTTAAATAAGTACCTACATCACTATCATACCAAGACATTAGAAGGAGATAGTAATGACTGGAATAGAATGAGAAAATATTTCCATTGCAATTTAATATTTTATCTAAACAAAAACTGGAACATGTATGTGCTAAAATGTGTATTGCATGTCAATCACATATTATTGTCGAAGAAAAATGCTCCGACAAGGATTAGGACCAGGCCATATTCGAAGTCTTAGTGCCAGTTTAGATAATAATATAATGAGTATTATAGGCGTTTAGAAAATTAGTACACCTCAGAATTATATCTCTGAAGGTGCATGTCATCTATGTCACTAGAAAATCTTAAAGTTGCTGACACCAGACTTCTTTGCATTCGATAGTTAAGAATTTAGATTGAGGCGACTTTACATGCAAAAATGTGAAATCTAAAATTAAATGCCAAATTAGATGTGAATTAATAAGACAGCTTATAGTATAACAATTAAGTAAGAATAAATAAATACATTCTAACACAAGCTATTAAAAGTACAAATAGGAAGCTCACAAAAATTAGTGATGAGCATAAAAAATAATAGAAATGTACTATTGTGAAGAGCACATAGCTCTAGTATATGTAAAATTGGCTATAATTTGAGACTAAACAGTGTCTATTTCTATATTTATTCTAAAAACTGATGCAGGATCAGCAAGCTCATTCCTAATAGAATTCTCAAACTTTTTGAATATCAGTGAGAACTCCATCATATCTTGAGGTTTTGACTCAATCCATAGTCTATCAAATTCATAAAAAAGATAACAGTAGAATCTATGAAATAGTTTCATATTAGGCAGGGTTCGCCTCGCATTGAACATGTAGGTTTTTGCTGAACCATCCTTGAGTAGATAATAAGCCATAGATGTGAGATTGATACCAACAATTGCAAAGGTGTAGCCGTATCGAGGGTGGTGTGAGTGGCTTAATACATGGCTCGATGCTTGTGGATATGCTGCAGCAAAGAACAACAAGTTTTCTAGTCCAAGAAGTCCCATGCCACGGAAGTCTGTTTTAGGATCATCCCCCTAAAATAAAAAAAAATTGTTAAATAGTTATAACTAGAAATATAGCTATTTGGCTTGATTAATTGCCATTTGCCATGTAAGCAAGGGGTATCGGGTTTGATTTCCAGT
This sequence comes from Lomographa bimaculata, assembly GCA_948107665.1. NCBI lineage: Eukaryota > Metazoa > Arthropoda > Insecta > Lepidoptera > Geometridae > Lomographa > Lomographa bimaculata. The sequence continues at coordinate 10,134,689 of OX403592.1, forward strand.
ATGATCACATGTCTTCTGCTGAAGAGAAATTTGTGTTTCTGGTTCTGGGTGTGATGTGAATGTTTCTGGTATGGGTGCCTAAAAAGATGTGATGGGTGACAGAAGTAATCAAACTTAGTATGGGGTTGTGAGAAAGTGTTTGTTATCTTCATAAAGGAGACAAACATTTTAGGGTTCTGTGCAATGTGCAGGTGGGGAGATGTAATCTTGTAGAAGAGCAATGATATCTTAGCATAGGGCAGAGCTTGGGGCTTCCAACAACAACAAAATTTGTGTTTCTGGTTCTGGGTGTGATGTGAATGTTTCTGGTATGGGTGCCTAAAAAGATGTGATGGGTGACAGAAGTAATCAAACTTAGTATGGGGTTGTAAGAAAGTGTTTGTTATCTTCATAAAGGAGACAAACATTTTAGGGTTCTGTAGATTCAATGTCCAGTTAGGAGATGTTAGCATAGGGCAGAGCTTGGGGCTTCCAACAACAACAAAAAATTTATTAAAAGTATAATTAAGTTTTAAAAACTGATTTATTTACTTAGACAAAATGGCTAGACAGATTTCGTAAGTAGTCGCTTAGTAGAGTAGTCAAAGGTCCTGGAAAAGGGCTAAGGGTCACCTATACTTTTTATGCTAATTCATGTCTGCCAATCTACAGGATGCAACTAATATTTTCTATGATAAAATGATTACCTGAAATCCAATATACTGCCATTGTTTAGTCACTCTATGTTCCAGTTTTTCATTGGGTACCAATAATGACCACAGGTGTAATAATTTTTCTTCATGCTCTGGATTATTCGAGTCATATTGTGTTTTCCGTAAATCTTCTACTTCATCAACTAAACTTCTATAACTCCAGATTTGTTCTAAGCATTTTCTAAATGATACCAAAAACGCTCCATGTAGCTTCGGGTTGATTTTCTTTGCTCTGAGAACGATAGCTACAGATGGATTCAGTATATCGCGGAAATTTGCTGGAGAGAATCTCCGTTCGTAAACGACGGCATCTAAAAAGGAAACAACCTCTTTCACATCTCTTGTTCGTGATAACATCAAAGATTTCTCTACGTTGCAAGTCCTGGCTGCTCCAGGCTTATCTCCGTAGCAAATTCTTTGTAATTCGCATAGCCGTGTGGTTTTCCTTAAGAACCATTTTATAAAAGGTCTGAGGTACCATTGCAATACAGCCCATAAATTAAACATAATAATTTCAGCCACAAATCTTCATTTATAAAATATAGCTTGAAATAGAAATAATTGTAGGATTTGGTTAAAATTTGGTTGTCATGACCACCGTGAACAGTTCTGTTTTTGGAATTGACATTGACATTGATATATATACAACCTTGACATTAAGATTAAAACGACGTCACAATAGCTTCGTTTCAATATTATCTCGTGAGAGATTGCGCTAACCACGACCATGCGTCGATAGTCTAATAAAATATTTCAGAGCAAGACCGAAACTGCATATTCAAAAGTTATAAAGCTTAATATATTGTAACGAGCCAATCAAAGATCTCCATGGTTAGGAAGTAGATATCTATAACCCTGGAAAAGGACACGGGAAGGCACTGATGAAGGGAACTGCACTGATTTTCAGGATAAAAAGTATTTTATCCCGAAAATCAGTGCAGTTCCTGTGAGTTAAGACACATTTGTTAAGTTGTATCTTTATTATTGTTGGTCGGATTTTGATAACATTATTGGTAGGGAGACAGCAATCTCCCTACCTATAATGTTATCTAAAATAGAATAGGCTACTTTTGGTCGCAAAAGTGAGCAGAGTTCCTGGGAATATACCCTACATTTTATAGAGAGTTTGAAAAGAGGTGTGTCTGTAACTGTTGGTCAGATTTTCTACCCTCGGGCCTCGGGTAGAGTATATTCTTTTCTATAACTCTACCCATCTCGATACTAAACAATTTGTTACTCCCCGATAGATGGCGCTAAAAGTTAAACAAAGTAAATCTTTTGCAAGTCCTCGTAAAAAGTTGAATAAAGAAGTGGTTAAAAATCTACAATGGGAATATATTTCGGCATATTTGTATTTGTTGGCCAGATTTCGATTTGTAGTAGGTAAAAAGATAGCTGTGACTTATTATCATTAAAATCTGTGCAGTTTCTGTGGGATAGGATATTTTTTTGCGATGTTTATAACTAACCAGGTATATTCATCACTCACCACCCTTTCGTAGATTGTAAATCCGAAAATATGTGTGTGTGTATATAAGTGTCTAAGCAAAAAATGTGTTCCTACTTTAAATGCTTAAAAATACATAATTATATCGACATCGTCTGCGATGTATATATATTTTTTAAGCTACTTTGTTATCTATACATTTCTAAACATTTTAAAAGGATAAAATGAAACAACCACCTAGATCGAATTTGTGTTTTATTTGATGAAAATTGTAATTAATAAATTTAAATTTAAAATTATGTACAATGCCATAATAATTATATCACGAACGGGCGGTCAGCAAACTGACAATTTATATTTACAAAGGCGACACGGGGTGATTATCAATATTTCATAAAGATTGTGATGCTGAGATACTGTGAAACATAAATATATTCAATAAAATAAGTAGTAAGCAACTGAACAGAGAAAGTTAACGCGTACAAGCGTTCTTATATTTCATTGACGCATTCCTAATTCGTAACTCCTACCTAATCAGTGCAAGAACTAGCTGTTGATTCCTACTCTTCATACAAAAAAATCTAGGATATAGGGATCCCAGGTAAAATACAAATTTTTGGTATAAGTTCATATCAGTCACTTATCCGCCAGATAAATGGTATACGCATTGCATCCTACTTCTAGCGTTTATCGGAACATCTGAATGTTTATCTAAGTATATGCAATAACAAAATATCAATTGATTACAAGTGTTCTTATCTAATTTATTATCTATTTAATTGCTTTATAAAAGGTGGGGTACCTTCATTAATTACAAAATGTAGCCTACAGTGTTCCTTAACATGATCAGCCATTACTTCGTATTGTATGATTATATACGTAGTAATGTAGTTAATGTGTTTACAAAACGTGTACTTTCTTACGATATACCACCATATACAAGCCCTTAGTATTAAAAATATTAACTGTTTTGGTGTATGAAATTTCGTAAACTGCCGCGATTTGAACACAGTTTACGGCTGAGCTAGATGGACTTAATTGTATTAAAGATTTGCCTCTTGATGGACGCATACAACTTTCCGTAACGTCAAAGATCTGTTTAGCGCGTCTGTCCCATTTTGCCGTAATCTAAGTTCTAAAGTTACAACGCATCGACATGTGTTGTGTTTTGTATCACATAGCTAACCAGTAACCACCCGAGATCCAGTTGCCATTCTATGCCCAATGGCTTACTATATTTGACCATACGATATCATCATTTGATAACAGTTGAGATAGCGGTCAAACTTAAGCAAAAACATAAAAAGTAAATTATGTTACATCTTTGTGTAGAAAATTCCGAAAACTCTTATAATATTTGTAATCTATCATGCAATACAATTGAGGTGATGGCGAAATGAAGTGACATAAAAATGAGGACTGACTAAGGGGTGTTAGGGATTAGTTTTTTTGCTGAATTTCCTGAAACCCTCAGTACCTATGTATTTGATTTATATTATTATGTATATACTACACAAGTTATTTAGATAGGTAGTGTTTATCTTATAACCTACTCATTAAGCAACTCAAAAATAATTAGTTGGCTTGGCGAGCGAGACTAGCTTTTACATTTAGCCGAGCATCATGTGGTACCAGCTACAAGATTTTTTAACTATTTACCATTGCCATTGCGTCATCGTTGCCTTTTGTGAGAGAGGTCAGACTTATAAAAATATGATCTTTACCTTAAAGCAAAATATATAAAAGAAAAAAAATCTACTCGTATAGTGACTGATAGATTCATAAAAATATCTTCATTTAAAAATATGTCCTTTAGTTTATGTTACAGTAATGATAGCACTTCAAATAATACTTCTATATAAATCTGTGTAGGAAAATTTGCGTGTACAGAGTATAATACTCATTTTGAAATTAATTATCTCACTAATGTCTTTTCATCCATTTTTATGTTCACGGCCTTAAGTCTATACTTATCTAGATATACATACATAGATATTTATCTACATTAACTGAAAACAATAATTAAAACAGGTAAAGTAGGTACCTGCCTTGGATTAAAAATGTAGCATGTATTCAGATTATCAAGTAGTATAACGTTTATATTTGTTGTAAAGTGGAGCTAAACATAAGAAACATAATTACTTAGATGTTAATATCTAGTTGTGATAATAATGGTTGCATATTATACTTTGTAAGACCTTGATTATTAAGTTCCATTTTTTTATTTTGGCTTTGGAACTAGCAATAATAAATAATTCGCATACAATAATATCAGATGTTCATAAAAGCAATGCAAGGTATATGAAAAACAGCCGTAAATAAATACAACCTTTCCAGAAGATTTTCGAAACTATAACTGAAAGTATCTACCTACTTTTGCTACATACAGGTACTAATATATTACTTATAGCAATGTATCCAGCATGTTTACCTAATGAAGTAGGTATACATATATTAAGCAAACGAACGGCAAACATCGTGCATGCACTTTTGGCATGCGTAGTATCTAATACTGATCTGTGTTTTGTTTGGACTAAACGCGAACTACTAGCAATTCTTTCCAAAACAGGGCATGAAGCACTATACTTATATCCATAGATATTCCTTTTTAATATAAGAGTGCTTTAGATAGTATTTGGTACGATATGGCACAAAGCTAGTTTAGGTAAAATAAATCTCAAAATTTCTGTAAATCTTAGAATTGAAGAAATAAATGTTGAACTATAACAAGCTCAAGCAATTACGACTGAGTTTCACTGCCTAAAATTCTAAATCAAAGTTTATATTTATTAATATTGATTTATGCTAAGATCCCCATACTTTAGTAAGATTACGTGTGTGTGCTACACACTGAAACTTCAGGATTTATACTGAAATTGTTTATATCAAGTTGTCTTATTTATACATTTTTAACAGGTGGTTGATATCTTTATATTTATCAATACTAATAATATGTCCTCGGAAATTCATAAATATTGTACCTAATTATCCAGTGGAATGAGTATTTTGGATATGACAAAGAGTACCTAAGACCAATAGCAAATTCCTTAACGTAAGGCAAAGACGAAACTTTATCAAGTATGCGCTGTAACGTATTATATATTATTATGCCTTGATTTACGTAACAATTACAAAGACAAGGCACGGCACAACACATAGCTAGTTTATCTTTTTAGTAACGTGTTTCTTGCAAATTTTTAGTCTAACTGTCTATACTAGAGCTTTCCAAGTTATAAGAAAGTTGCAAACAATGTAACTAGTACAAACTGATTTTACTTTCACGTAAAAATAGCTTATTACGACAAGAAAATCTTGTTCTGTGCTCATTTGTTTCTTTACAACTTAAAGTGCTTCACGTGATCCATTGGCTTTTCTGTGGTATAAGTCACATCACATCATAATATACAATTGATAGTGCTTATGATCTGAATTTAATACCCCTTTTATATGGCTGTAATGTTGACCCATAAATTCGCGGACCACTATCTCACCAAATGGAAAGTTATAACAACTGTCGATTTATAGCATTTAATCAACGTTAATTAATAAATTTGGTCGTCACTTGATTTTCAGGGCGGTCCTTTAATGGTCTGTTGCTTAATTGATAGTAAAATAAATGGATTTTTTAAAAATAAATTTCTCATTTATGATTGCCGTTTTACATTATTTCAATTAAAAAAATAGTTTGATTAGCTTTCTCATGTATTATTTTAAACGCCTATATTTATGTATATGCTAATTTTGACTATTACTATATTACTTTTAGGTTCTACCTTGCCACTGTTCTCGTTATGTTTAATCAAAGCTTAGATTTAACAAGAATAGGAATATAAATTAGATGCATAGGAAATATTGTAAAGGTTTTTCAAATTAGTCCTTAGCATGGTGTAACAGTAACAGCTTACAAAATACATTTAATATTAAAATAATTAGTAAATATATATTCATAATTAAATATCAAAAGTGGTAACAATTTATTTATAGGCAACGTAGAATATTATAACTTTAATAGGATAGTATAAGTAGGCAGATATAATCTTATAAAGCGAATGATATGTTGTTTACACCTTTTAGGTACATACTTTAATTCGTAGGTATAAATATTTTAATCGAAGCAAAACTATATCACTTTATAGGGAATTATAGCGAAGGTACTTGATTTTGTAGACTACAAAATATATAACGAATAATAAAATATTTACTTATGTCAACCATGGAGATCAAATATTTAATACATTAACAAATAAAAACCTACAGGTTTAGAATATATAGATATCATTTATATATGTTTTAACATTTTGTACTGATTATATATATTAAAACAGTTATAGGTTGAGCTTCAATTTAAATTGAATACGTGATTTCTTGTTAGTATACTCAGAGAAATTGACCATTTTATAAGAGCCGTTTTAATGCATCTCTACGATGTAGCATATACTACGAATAATAAAATGCTACGCCGTAGAGGTGCTACGCTTTCTCTTGTAGGTACCCACTTCACTTAATTCGCTTTCAAACCAATTCAAAGGTTACAAATTACGTTACAATTACAGGCATACTACAGATATTATACAATATTCAATTTTGAGTAAAAGCACAGCCAAAACGCGTTCCTTACAAGATATCAATTTATTATATTATAATATACTATTTCCAAAACAGTTGACTCGTTGGTCCACTCATTTAATAAGCAAAAGGCAATCGTGTCGATGGTGTTCAGTTATTATAAATGGAAATATATAATTTATCCACCAAATTTATCGTTTATTCGTAGGTACTAATATTCTCTTTGATCAGACATTGGTTTGTAATAAAAGAAAAAGTAATATAGGTATATTTAATATTTGTACCAAGTTATAATATAGATACTGAAAACAAACTGCAATAAGGCAATGCCTAGTTTATAAAATAGCTAGCCACTAGTAACTAAATAGCTAGTGCTTCTGAATGCTAAACTACATAAGGTGTGATTTTCAAGAAATTTTAATTGTTTTCATAATAAATATATATTACTCACGAGAAGTAAAGTTTACTACATATAATATACATATGCAACAAATTAGGTGACGGTATGGTCTCACAGCACAATATTCACTTACAAAGTATAAACTATATCTATGTTTCTGTACAGTCGATGAAGTGAACTATTATACCTCATTGTACTTAACTGCGATGCGAATTATATTTAATTAGGGTTTTAAACACAACAAACCGATACAATGTTTAGTAGGTACACAAATAGTGTGTAATGTATTTGAAATAAATACACTAAGTATTATTATTATTTATGTTTTTTCTTTAATTCTCTCGTTTCGGAGGTATGTCTTCTATTTTTACGGGATTTTGGCCAAGCAAAAACAGGCATTATCATTTTATTCTTTTGATAGGAACTCGCGTACAACTCTGCAGGTGTTAAGTATTGCTGCTTTTTGCAGCAACAAATAAGTCAGTTTATGTATGTCTAATGTGACTAAAATTGTAAAGAGAGTGCAGGGTATACTGCCAGTTTTATTATTATATTAATTTTTTCATTCACTCATTCTTTAAAAAATAATAAAATCACTCCATCCCCAATTCATCTATAAATCTAAATAATTACACGTAAGCAAAGCTTAAAAAAACGATTTCACCGCTTTATCTTCGGTACCTTGATCTGTTTAAATTTATTAAACACGTATTATTGACAATAACTCAAAACTACTGATCAGATCTTGATCAAATTTCAATGGGACCAATGGGAAAGCAAAAACATTATCTTAATAACAAAGCTATAAAAGTCATAGCGTACACACTTTTAAGGTTTTAAAAATTCCTGACATGAAAACAAAAGAGTTTTACATGCGTAATAGTACAAACTGTTTGTTTTTTTTTGTACGTATTTTGCGCTATATATCCGCCAATTTTGAATCGATTTTGAGGTTTTTTTTTGTTTGGTAGATTATACTTCAGAGGTGGTCCCATTAAAAATTTTACGAAATCGATTCAGCCAAAACATAAATATAAACGGTGAAGTCGGTTTTTTAAGCTTTGCTTGCGTACAAATATTTTAGTACAAAACAAATATTCTGGTACGCGGCATTTTAAATTAAATTAAGAACTTTTTGGTGATAACAGTTCACTACTTCGACGTTATATACATTTTCCACTCTCTGACATAATTATTTATACCTTACGTATAGATAGGTGTTATTTATGTATTTACATAGCGGACAAATCTGCCATTTCTCGACTTAATATTAAGGTAGGCAAAAAAACTTTAACATGTAAGAAGGCATGTTCATGGTCTCATGTAAACACAATGTGGTGTTCAACTAAACGTCTAAGTCTTTTAACATTCATCGAATTATGTTTGGTTAACACATAAAATAAATTATATTTAATAATTAAAAGTTATAAACAACTTGAGCTTTACCTATCTATGAGTACAATTGTATTATCTAAACTATACTTCAATCCAGAACTCTAATAATTATTGTTATGTAAAGAAGCAGCTGGTAGAACATATTACATCGGATGCTTTGCAAGTGAGGGTAATATGATTGTTTTTACTACGGTGGCTGATATTACTCTACTTACATATAAAAGTATTCATGTCTTTTTGCTATCTTATAACGTAGATACAATAATTTATTAAACTTAAAAGCGAATCAATTGGACTGGTCTTTAGGTTTGAAATAGATTTCTTCGTCAATAGAAAAACGATTCTCCGTACGTTCCACCTTTCCATATTTCCTCCTTACGGCTTTGAAACACCGTAACTATACCACATACTTTTATGTTATTGATCCCTCTTTATTCTATCATAAGTATTTTTCTGTATTCACAAAATGTCTTTGTAAATCTTACTCAGTATATTACATCAATCTATTCAAAAACTCTCCTTGAAAACTATTTCAAAACCCATAGAAAATGTTCATTCATCTATCTTACATTAAAAAGAAAGCTGCGTCAATAGCTTTCATCGGTCAAAGTGTTTCGACTTCCTTAAAGTTAGGGTCTTAAGGCTTTATGCAGGTATAATAACAATCGCCAACGAACGCGTGGCGTTATATTATTGAGTGACGAATAGAATCGAGAACACAGTATAAGAGTTCGTTTACGTGAAGCGGCCAGCGGCAGCGGAAAACGTAGAGGCAGTATTAAGAGAACGCCTTGTAGTGGATGAAGAAGAAGATGAGAAACACGGCGTAGGCAGTGGGGAATGTAATCCTCGCGATCACGTCGATGGTTTTCGCCACTCGGATCGGGTGCGGCGGTTCTTTTTTGCGAACCTGGACGAAACATGGCTGAAAGAGATTAATTTGCAAATGAATGATGATAGTAAGCGGATACTGTGATAACTACGATGGGACAATGCCTTGGGCAGAACCAGCGCAACCAATTTTGTTCCTACAGTGCAGCAGAGGCGTTATAATATCTGCGCTCCTATAGACAAAAACCAAAACGCTTCGTCTCTATTCTAACAAATAAACGCTTTCGTAATGTAATAGACTTTAAAACTTGTGTACAAAGGTTTCAAATAACAAGTCAAGATACTTTAAACCTAATGTTTACATGTTTTAAGGTCTGTTACATTTAGAAAGCGTTTCTTTTGATAGAGTAGAGACGAAGCGTTTTGATTTTTGGCTAGGGAGGCTGCGCTTCTAAAACGAAATAACCACTAATTACCGTATTTTTAACCCCTAATGCAAAATCAGGGATGTTAAAAATTTAAGGTATATAGATGTGTTTGTCTGTGCCATCGTAACACCCAAACGGCTATAGTTTTTTTTGTTTTCGAAAGGTGACTGACCGGAAGCGCTCTTAGCTATGTTTAGTGAAAATTGGTGCAGCCGTATTCCAGATAGGGCGCCGGGGGTATTTACAATATTTTGATTTTTCTACTTGTTATTTCACAGTATCGCTTGTATTTGCTAAAATACGTATAAAGTTGTGGATATGTTTGTTTTTTTTAATAAGCAAGCTCTAGTGAAGGTCCTTATGTGGAATAATAATAAAATGGTGTAGGTACTAGCCATTATCTATTTGTACTTGTAACATTTATTTAATTTATGTAAGCGGGTGGTAAATTAAAGGCCGTTTATAACTAAATTCTTTTAAGGGATACAATAAAATAAATTTCCAATGTTTTTTTTTGGTATTATACAAGACAAATACCAAAATATTAAGGTATTTTATTGTTAAATTAATAATATTGAATGTATTTAAATTTGGTTTGGGGGATCCCTAGAATATTGGGTAATTAATGCAATTGAGATTGTTTGAAAGTTTCTTTTTCTTGAAAGTGTTGTCACAAGGTCAATCAGTATTTTCGAAACAAAAAATATCATTCCTAGTAGGTATCTTATAGAGCATTTGATCGCGATAGGTAAGAGTCGTTGATATGCAATTAATTTTAAACTTCCTATCCCTTAAAGACTACCATTTGACTACTATCTCACAAAATTATAGTAAGTGATGATATGGTCGAGAATAGTAGACACACTAGTCATCAAATGTGACCGGCTCTCAAGGATAGCTACACCATTTAGTGCTGACAGATCTTTCTACATGGTAAACTATAGCACGTTCAGGGTTCATGTAGCTTGTAGTTGTTATAGAAAATATGTTACACAAAATTATTTGGGGATAACTTGACCCATCGTCGACCACATCGTTCACTTATCCTCAGGTGAGATAGCGGTCAAACTAGCCTATCTCGAATTTAAAAAAACTACCGGAACACCGTTTATTTTTGAACTTTTGGCGACAAATTTTTCTACTTGCAATTTGAATGAAAACTACAATTGTTTAGATAATGCATTATGGCATTCACATTTAAAGATAGATTTTAAAGCAAATTGCAACGTACAGGTGTGATTCTATCGTAAAATATCAAGTACAAGTGTACCTCAGAAACACCGCCGTTATTAGCGGTATGGGTACATGAGCCCGGGGGACCGGAACATGTCGTGCATGTCACCAGATCCGCTCCCCCTGTCGACTCCCGCTTTTTATCTCCCTGGAACATTTCAGAAAGTAATAAGAGACGAATATTTCATATATGTAAAGAGACATAAAAAACAAGAATATAATTGTTCTACTCAAATATTTAAGGTCAAAGTACACTAATCAACCTGGAACTTAAACGCGCACCGCTTATCGCAAACTTGTGCCGAATTATAGTTACTTCGTAAATAGACCATCGATCGGTAAGTAATTCTTTATAAATAAAGCATTGGTTAGTAATTCACGCGCAGTCGAGGTTGTGCTGATATGGTTCCGGTTTGATTAGTCTCTTACTGTATTTTTGCAATGAGAACGAAAACTAAAACCTACGTCATGATAACATTATTAAAGTAAAATGCCTGTGTAGTTCATGAACATTAATTTTCAAAATTAGATCTAAAAGTAACTAAAACGACCATTAATAAGTATACTTAGTTGAATATGATTAAGAAATGAATGAAATACGTCATACTCACAGGCTGTAGAGTTCCAAGGCAGCATTAAATAGAGAAATGTGTTAGTTTTCGTGATACCACATTCAGTCAATGATGATGGGGCAAATGATGGTTGTCATAATCACTTACAGCACCGCTACATTCCGGCTGCGGGACATCTGACTTTGCCCATTGTATGAAAGCCATCGCCTCCTATGCAAATAGGGCAAACTTTTAGCAAAGCATGAAGGCGATCAAGTCTTAGCAGAGTGACGAAGCTTAATAAGCATTGTCTCTTTACTGCTCGCTAAAGCTTTGCTTACTTATGAAACCTACTATCATAACAAAAGTATTTCTGAAATGCTGTATTTAGATTGTAGTACCCACCAAGCTGATAGGTATTCCGTTAATCAGTGAAGACAGTATCTGAAATTCGAATCAATTCAATAAGCGCTGGAAGCATGCAAAGTAAATAAATTAAACAAAACGTGGTGTTTCAAAGTAATTTTATACCTAGAATAATAAGCAAATGAATAAGAAGATAATTAAAGAAAGGGTTTTTTTAAAATTTCTTTCTGTTATTTATCAAAATGCTTCTCAAATGGAGTTTAAATGCGGCATGCTTTACTAAGGGGTAGGGCTTAGGTGCCGTGCCTCAAAATGATAATTTAACATTGTTCATGTTTTTTTTAATAAACGGTTCGAAGTGTCCAACTGGTGTTAAGTATGTAACGAGTTCAGAATAGGTATATGTACGTTATCTATAGGTAATCTATATACGTAAACTCTATAGAACATTCTATATTTAAAAATAACGATCAGTAAACTGATCCATGGGTATGGTCTATTGATCGCCATCCATCGAAGTGTATGTACAGCTTCTTGAAAAACAAAGGAAAACAAACAAGAAATATACATGACAATGTTCGAATAGTGCCAATGAATGTGGCGAATGTTCTTACCAAGGGGCTGGCCAGTATTATGCCAATTCTGCTCAGGACAGCGGGCAGACGCTGTGAACACATCACACACACATTGTTCACTCATGACTGATGGTCGGCAGTGCAGTGAACGTAGACTAACTTGTTGTGGCCACTCATTTAAAGTTAACTTTATCAATATCAGACCGATATTAAAAAATCTGATGCGTTCTTTGCAATGTTTTCTCCTTGCTTTTATTTATATTGCTCCAAAGTCAATTGATGATATTTAATGACTGGTAAATAATATGATTTATGGCCACACAAAATAGTCTCATCATTTCTGTGGAGTGATACAATAGATGACATATGTGATGAATTCTGGCTTACCCAATGTTTCGTATTATTCATGCAGGTTTTTTAATAAAATGTTTTAAGCATGCTGTGAAAGGAAAACTTAATAACATGACATCGCCGATTGTGTTTGGTAGGAAAAAAAGGGTAAATAGGAATAACATGCTATGTTTTGTTGTTGAGAGGTTAAAAGAAAACATTGCAAAGAGTAGAGATAGAAAAACTGCAGTATTCGCGAAGGAACATTCAGAGCTTAGTTGATGACATCGAAGTAGCTTTGTATGTTATTCAACATGATATATTTTATTTAATCTTTAGGTTTATAGAATACTTTTAAATTTGCAGCCATTGTAAAGATCCTTCGTAAATGCTCATACATATCTTTAGGCGAAAATCGTAGTGAATGTGTGTAATATTTGAATATTTTATTGCTTTTTGACTAAATGGACCACAACTAAGTAAATACTGTTCAATAGCACAAAATGTGTATATACAAGTACGTCTAGGGCTTTTAGTAGGAAAATATGCGCTGGGTAAATTGTGCTCATTAAAAATATTCAAAAGTGCAATCCGATTTATTAAAATGCGCTACAAGACGACATAGATCACAAAATTTAAACTAAATGGACACAGAACATCAATCCAATTAGAGCTTTATTACGTAATATTTATAGACGCGATTAAATCGCCACATTAAACATAGACACACGTGACATCGATATCGATCGTATAGAAGCGGCTCTCACCTGAGTGACTGGGTTTTCGCCTGGTCGGTAGACCACATTGTGCAAAGGTCGCTTCCTTCCCACGTAGTTCACGCACACAAATTCGAGCAGCGATGCGTAGATGAAACACATGCACACCCCGTCCCACACGTTCATGGCTGTCAGGTTGGACACCACTGGCAGCGTGGAACGGAAACCGTTCGATGTCGTGAAAAAATTCAACATCGTTGTTACACCTGCACACGAAATTGACACGATTAACATTGTACAATTAACACTGAGATATAAGAAAACAAAAGAAGCTCGTGAATTAGATATATATAAGTACATATACTGTGAAAAATACTTGATGGTTTAAATTAGTTCATGAAGAGAATTCTAAGAAGAAGCGCTAGTATGTACATCTAATACGTAAAGCAGTCATGCGCTAATTGTAAACAATACAAATAAATTTTGATCTTATCATACTCGTAGTAAGCTCGTAAAATAAATATTTGGCTTGTAAGTACTTACATAAATAAGCCAATTGTTCCCAGAACTTTGCTATAAGAGCCAAATGTTAATCAAACAACACTCAGTTGAATCGTTAGCAACAATTAAGCAAATAATAAAACCAACCTATCATTACTCTAGCAGGCACTGCATTCCATTCCAGCCAAAAAGTAATAAACGATGACGTCACCAAAATGATCCCCGGAATGAAAACTGTGGTGAAGTAAAATGATCTATCCCGCGTGAAGATAAGATCCACTCTGAGGCAGCTGTAATTACCTAAAAATATCAAGCAAACTCTAAAATAAATAAAAATATTGGCTTTGGTGTTAGAGACCGCTTGAAATCCTTTTATATTGTATTTACAATGCTAAAGATAACAAGGCCAATTAAGCAGAACCTGCAAAATTAATTAATAGCGTGTTGTATTGACAGCCCCAGCCACATCTACAAGAGAGAGAGAGAGAGAGATATAAAGAGAAAGAAATGCTGTACGCAAAACCGAGACCGACTGCCAGCCGAGTTTTACCTATCATAGAACGGGCTGGTACAGCGTTCCACTCCAGCCAAAATGTGATGAAGGAAGATGTCACCAGGATAATCCCCGGAATAAATACAGTGGTAAAGTAGAACGCTCGGTCTCTAGTAAAGATTAAGTCGACCTTTAAACAGCTGTAGTTACCTGCGAAGTGAATTGTTAGATAAGATCCGAACACAGCACAACATCAAAATATTCTAATAGCGCATGTTGTGCTTTGTTCCAAAAGAAAAAAATAAAAATTGGATTCCAGGTGAAGAAGGCGTGGATATAAAATTCCAAATAACTCCATTCAGAGGCCTTGCTTGTCGTTAAGGTTTCTAACTTATAGCGGCAAAAGGAAGGTCTTCTAATTGACTAACTACGGTCCTATATGTATGAGTAATGCGTGTTGTGTCATAGTGTTTATGAACATAAATCGTAGCACATGAAGTTCAAAATAAGAACATAGATAAGTACAATTCACACGTGCTTCCACATAATTTCATGCATGGCAAAGATGAAAAGGTGACAATTTTATCCGCATATAAACATGGTCGTGGGTATGGATCAATAAGTAAATGGGCCTCGGTAATACCTTTCAGCGGCTGACTTTTTACACCGAACATCAGATCATATAACACAATAACGCATTTACTCACACATAAGCGGATAATATGTGAAATACCACGACACCGGACGGAACGTAGCTCGTCCGGTGCACAAGTACCTTGCTCCTCAAAGCGTCTCTGGCAAAGATTACATGTCAGCTCTTCATCTTCCTCGTAAAGTGAATTACCCTCAGCTGCTTGCAAAGACGTTAATAAACTCTTACATTCTACATTTACGTTAAAAAATCTTTATTAGTCCACTAATGTACTAGACGGTACTTTTAAGTTCTAGTAATAGCAAACGTGTTAGTTTTACCGTAATTGTTTCGAGTGTCACTAGGTACCACGATATGATCAACAAACTAATGAACATGCGATACAGCTAGCGAATCGATCGATATACTACGTCAACTCACACATACTAAGAACAGTACGGAACTTCTAGGAAGCTAACTACATCTAGACCGATGAAAAGAAAAACAACAAACAAATTACATCTTAGAAATCAAGACCAAGCTGAAAAGAGTTAATCAGAATTTCAATTACGAAATCGTCATTGTTCCTCTGTGCAACGTATAAGGATGTGCTTGAAAGTAAAAGAAAAGGTTTTTTTGGAGTCTAATCTACATAATTCGATTTGGAGTTTGAACTTAAAATATTTCCTTTGAATGCTTCAATAAGCGATGTAGTTTTCATGTTAGTGTGAGGTTTGAGTGAAACGATATTTACCTCTCCAGCTGGCTTTGATAGGGCACGGGATCGTCTGATTCTGAATCAGGTATGCGTTTAGAGTCGTTAACGAAGGCGACTTCCTTAGAGTGTCCTCGTCATTTTTCCACACATAAGTGATGGCTGATTGCTCATAAGATACTGAAATTTTAACGAATATTATGTTAATACTTTGAATAATGAACGTGGTGATGCATTCTGTCTATTCTACAACAAACATCGCTAGAGAAAATTTCAAATGTAGGCTACAAAAAGCGTCCCATGAAGACGGAATTATAGGGAGAAGAAAAAATCGAGACACGCAATGCACAGTTACTTTCTTAGTTATTGTATCGCAGAATAATCGATTTTCTCTCCCCAAAAGATATAGGTCTACTAAAGGGTTTACTTACTACTTTCTAAGGCAAATGAACACAATGGGTCGTCAAATGGAAAAATGTTGAGCCGTCCCTGGCAGGACAGGATAAGATGCCTCCGCATCAAGTAATTTATAGTGCCGTTGCGGTATATACGCAACGCGAAATGCATTGGTATTATTGGATCCTGAAATGCAATAACTACGTTTACTGATTAACCTACGAACAAATTCATCAACAAAAGCATCTACAGAATCTAACTAAATCCCTGTCAAAACTATCTGTGCCAAATCTATAATAAACACCCGTATTTTTGCAACTGCTATCGTCTTGTCAACCTCCGGACCAGCTTAAGGTGGGTGGGCATAAGAAGTAAAAACCGCCAAGAAATAGTAGGCCAATAAAATAATAGTGCGAGCTATTAAAAAAACTTGTATTTTACAAAGTCCTTTGAGGTTCAAGAAGCATTGTATGTAGTTATAAATACCGATGAGTGTTCGGCAAACTCCTTCAGACGAAAGCATGGTGGAAACAATTACGTATAAAATTAGATGTTACCGTAAATGTATGTTAGTTTTGGTAACACTGCGGTGGAAACTGACCTTAAAGTCCCCGTGCATGATAAAGTATGTGTCGGGGAGCCAAATGTCTTCGTGATGATGAATGGCGTTTAGAAAGTCGTAGTGTGACTGGTTAGAGTACCGCAACCGCGGGTCGTACCACTGCTGCTGAAGTAGAAACTCTACTTCGTATTTCTGTAATTAACAATTAACCATAAAAACGAGTATCAACATTCTAAAATATAAATATCGATAAAAAGAATAGCAAGAAACTTACAAGACTAGATTCATCAGGAGATGCTAAGCTAAGAAGTAGCACGCTAACATTTACGGTGAGGACACCTGAAAATTGATACAGTAATGGTATGAGTTTGTTTATGAAACGTACGAAATATATGCACTTATGCCTATATTAAAATAGAAGGTACACACAAACAACAACACATTTCATGCTTTACAGGTGTGCCAGAGCTTAGCATTATAGTTGGTTACTTATGTAATATCGTATTTTATTTAAAGTAGGTAAATATTCAAAATTCTTAGTCTAAAGGGATATTGTATTTTGAGAAGTCAAAGAAAGATTATATAGAGAAGCTTTATTTTTATGTATTCAAATGTTCAAAATAAAGAAAACTGCGAAACTTATCAGCAATACTTGGCAACAATAACTCAAAGAAATAGGCAGATCCGATTTCAGTTCAAATATGAAATGAATACAAGTAAGTACTGATAATATAACACTTTGTGTTTAATGTTTGTGAAAAGAGAAAAAATATTGAAAATTAAAAAGCATGACACGGAAATCGAAGACACATTTTATGATTGTGAATTGTTTAAAACTGTAAAATATATCGTAATTTTATTGATTTTCTTCAAATTAGCCAATCAAGAATTTCCTGTTAGTATAAACATATATACAATCTATAAATTCAATTAATTGATTTGGAATCGTGTGTTATGTTCTACTAGCTAACATCAAGAAGTGCATTGAAATGAACCGATAACTAAACATAATATAAGCTTACGTGGAATTGTCGATATTTATAGACTAAAGCGAGGGAGTAGATAATAATAATACAGAGGTGTCTACAACTGCGTGTGGTGAAACGTAAATAACATTGCGTGCAAATAGTTGGTTGCAGTTGAACATAAACTGAAGGAATCTACAATTTACATAAAATGCAAGGAGGATATTTCTCTTTTCATAAACATAGAACACAACGCACCACGGTTGTGCGAGCGAGGCCGGAGCGACGAGAACCCGACCCTATTTTGTGCCAGAGAGTCGTTGGGAGATGTTAGACCACAACAGAATTCTGGATCTGCAATATTATACCAATCTTGTATAACCTAGATAATGCACCCTACTGCAAGGAACTAACACAACCTAATAGAAAATACACATACTACAGTGAAAGTTAACAATGATGATGAGTGAACTAGAAACACAAATAACTCGACTAGTAAATATATATTTACCATCTACTGGTGGAAGCAGTCTTTTGTCATAGCGGGAATTTTTCAGGAGATTGTCTAGTATCTCCTTGTCCGACTTTCCCGCGGCAAAACTAGAAAGAAGAAGTTTGATATTAGCGAACTTTTAATAATAAACTTTCAGACAGTGAACCCACAAGCGAAAATGCGAGCAAAATTACTTGCGGCAAAGAAAATGTTTCGGTAAAATTTGAGAAATCGCATAAAGTATAATATAACCATATAATAATATATTCTCGGTTTATGGTATCAAAAGTAAACATCAACATAAATCATTTATATTTTCGGGGGACGTCCGCACGATATTGTAGAAGGTATCGCATAGATCTATTATTTATTACGGTAGCACTGTCTTTGTTCTCTATCTACCTGAACAGCATAGTAATATGAAGTAGGTCACCCAACCCTGCGATCTGTTGAAAATGTAATGAGGTACGCGGGATACCATGACGTCGCATTTGTGAACACAAGCTAGAAATCTTAAACAAAGACTTGGCCCTCTCAATAACGTGCGAATTTTTTACACTAGTCGTCATCATAATTATACTCGAGGCAGCACAATGAAATTGAAGTGTTCTTTTTCTTACAATCGGTCGGACACATGTACCGTGATGCCTGGTAACAAAATGGCAATATAGGGAGTGGTAGGTACATCAAAAAACATAACAACTCTCTACCGAGAAGTAAACTATAAATATTCATAGTGATAACAAACAATTTACAATTTTATTTCCCACTGCAACCTCGCTACCGTACCTTATATATTTTTGGTCCTTCGATCCGGATACCGTACCTAATATCTTGTGAGGCACAGTAATAAGAGATCTCAACAGCTATATTATCAAGGTCGCAAAAATAACATCCCTTCATCTATTTGTATTTGATTTTCCTCAAATAAATGGTCCGTATTGTGAAAAAACGGCAAAACATTGGGAGCGTGAAATCGCTTCACAGCAAATTAGCCGTGTGAGAACCGCGCTCGTTGTTATCGATTTTAGATTAGCTCTATTACCTAGAACGTCCATTTGACTAAATAAAAAGAAAATATATTATTCATTTATATACAAACTATTCCCTTGATACTTTTATTTACATAAATAATACTTTTAGTTAGTATCTTAATTATCAAAATAATAATGTTATGTCTTGTTCTTACATGTGTTGACAAACCTCGAGTCTGACGCGATTTAATTTATTATCAAATGAACATTTATACTAAAAGATACCTACTTCAATAAAAACTTTAGGCACACAAGATAGAACTTCATCCATCTCAGCTCTCTATAATGCAGGCTGATATTGCCTTCAGAAGACAACTCTAATATCAATCATAATTCCTTCCATTTTGCTAAAAATGAAACACATAGGTACTAAGTGTTATGTGTCTGGTATCAGCTTGACATTATTTATTCGCGTCCGAGTATAAAACCCTATCTCGATCATTGCTCATAGAGATCCTTCGATTAGAGAGCCTTTGTATATAGCATGATCTAGTAAACTTTGTAGGTATCTATCTTATTAAATATATCTTTGCGCGCGTTCAGTCTCGCCAAATATTTGTTTAAATTTTCTGCTTCGAACGCTTACTTTGATGACGTAATTACGAGAAATGTTTCAAAGTTTCCTCGGTAGGCCTTGTGTGTAGAATTAATTAAATCGGGACTCAGTTGAAACTTAATTGTACTATTCCAGGTTAACAAGATAGAGTAGTACAAGGTATAGTTTGCCAACAAGTCTCTTTGATGCATGAAACATGTTCCTATGTACGTTATATCATATACAGTACGTTTGCTTTGTATAGAAGTTTAATTAAAGCGATGTCAAGGCTATATACAGTAGTCATTCCACGTATGGAATCGAAATGTATTAAAATAATTTCACCATAGAATTTCACCTTTGTTTCTTCAGTATTCATCAGTTTCACCTTTGTGTTCGTAGCTAGCGAGGAATCTAATTCGCCAGGTGAAGTGAGGAAAATCATTATCGTCTAAACTTTACCCATTAAGGTACGGGGCGCGGTAACTGAAAGTGATAAATGGAAGTAGGATGATAATAATATGCTGGAGCATGGTTGGTGAAGTTTGCACCACAGATTTACTCTGACCATGGAAGGTAGTTAGGCAGTTAAAGGTATTTTGCAATTTTGCGGGTAGGTTCTATAAATAGCACAGCGGTTTACGGCTGGCTGCGCGCCTAGCGTATGCCCACCGCGTTATATGCGCTTCGTCGCTTGCCGATCGCCTGTTTACGTGTTCACGAGTGGGATGTATAAGTAGCTTGTGGATTCAATGTCATATTAAGATAGAAGAAAAAAAAAGAAAGAAGTAAACATTAAACATGTTTGATTGAAATTTATCAGGTTAATACTATATCTTTTCTTTGTCAAGTCAAGTGAACTTTCGTTGTCTTAATAATTTCGTTAAAATCTTTTAACGGACATTTCGCGTAAATTTTAAATTTTCGAAAAAGCGTTTGTAGTCTACATAGTCTCCGTGACCACATTTCACATTCTTTGCCACTACCATTGTTTTATCACCTGTACATGCAAATATAAGTTTTGTATAGAAAATGATCTTACATGTCGGATGTGAGAGCCGATACACTGCTGAGCATTAGGAAGAATACCACGGCGCGTGCCACGACGCATGACCAACCCATATTAGGACATCTGAAATAAGAAAAAGTTGTGTTTTCATCACAACACATCATACTACTAAATCTCAAAGTAATTCTGTCTCTGTCTGCTTGTTACATCATGGCTAAACCTTGTGGTTTAGCCATGATGTAACAAACCAACCAATGACCAATAGGGACATTATATACAAAGCGCCCGAGGCGAGCGCCCCGGGCGCTGTGAAGGTAAACTGTTAGGCGCGTAAGAGACCTTGACTTACAAAGCGCCCGAGGCGTGCTGCCAAGCTCGTGCTCGCAATTCATCCTCCCGCGGTGCAGTTTGTATAATAGAGCGAGCGCCACCGGCGCGTGGCGGGCGCGCGCCCTGTACGCGCGCCTCAATGTAATTGATATAGTTAGTCCGACAGTTAGATTTAAAAAATATTGGACATGTATTTTTTATTTATTTAACAAATTAATAGAAATGACAAAGATAAAGAGTGTCAAAGTTCGCTATCTATGAGCCAACTGCCTTTATTTCTTTAAACTAAACTAAAAAACGTTCACTTTTTACTGAGGCGTGTCGTCACGCGGAACATGCACTATATCTTCGACATTTTTTGTTTGACAAAAAAAAATAAGTGTCTAATACTTTTTGATAATGATAATTATGGACTTAATAGAATTTTTCAGGCATCTAGTCTATCATGATTAATTTTGTAAAGATTTTGTATACGAGATATGAGTTTCACTAACTTTGATGCTTGTTTATTATATGGACTAGTTAGTAGGCAGCCTTGATATAAAAACATTTCAAACCGCCTAAAGCCATAAGACATGGCGAATGTCGTCGTACGGCAACCGGCTCAGAAAATAAATAATATCTTTGAAAAACTTTTTTAAAAAGAAGCTTTTAGAAGTCTACCATATTGGATTTAGAGTAAAGTAAAAAGTTGTATGTATGTACGCTTAATCTCCACCAATTATTAATCGATTTTAATGATTTTTTTGTTTGGTAGAGTATACCTACTTCAGAGGAAGTCCCACATAAATTTTATCGAAATCGGTCAAGCTAAAACTGAAATATAAGCGATGAAGTCGGTTTTTTTAAGCTTTGCTTGCGTTTCAATTATTCGAGCTATTCTCAGCAAGCCCTTTCATTTGATATCCATATTGTAGGAGTGCATTAACAATAACTTGTCCGCCATTTTGGGGGTTCTGCCATGTTAGATTTAGAATGACGTCACACAGATAACCATGCATTATCGGCCTAACTAAACGTGAATACAAAATTTCAGCTCAATCGGTTGAATATATCTGCTTCAAAATTGAGTTGCAAGATTCCAACCGAACAAACATAGTATAACATACGAGTACATTCATTGCAAGTTAAATAATAGCTTGTAAAATGTACCTACTACTGGTTTACTACTTACGTGCCAAAGAACATAAACACATACATTATTAGTAGAGTACATGCGACTAAAAAGAAGAGAAAATTATTATTATAGCTGCATTGTTGTGACACCATCTTACCGTATATTAATTGGTGATTATTATAATTATTAGTTAAGCCTACCAAGATACTCGAACTATAGTTAATTACATGCAGATTGCTTGGGTTGCGTAATTAGAACAGCAGTAAATGGCCACATAAACTTAGGTATGAGTAGTTATGTCAAGGTATAGGCAGTGTCACAGTTATGACGTTATTTACAGCTGTATTGCTCATTGCTGCTATTGTCACCACAACAGCATTCACGACATTAGTACTCTTACTATTACTATATTTATAACACTATGCTTGACCTGGTAAGGGACTGGCTCTCAAGCATAGACTGAATAACCAATAAAATTAACTGCTAATACATTTTACCCTCAGGATAACAACATACATTTTGAAGCATAAATTGAGTTGTTTCGCCGCAACTGATGCTGACAACTATCGCATCGGCCAATCACAAGCATAGGTTCATTTACTTCGATCTCTTCGACCGCTGGTTCATATAGAATAGACTCGTGCGTTATCAACGGGTTTTATATTTTTTGCTCTCAAGGATAGAAATGCGCGCAAGGTTCATTCGAATAATTGTTTCGCAGATTTTATAATATTTATATATAGGTAATAGCTTCTTTTTGAGATTACTGAGAAAACAAAACAAACAAATGCATTCACACTCACATTCCCACACTAAGTTTAAAGACTTTACACATCACACACACAATCACACCCAGAACCAGAAGACACTAACAGTTCTGTTTGTATCTTACAAATCTCCCTTGGGAAGGAAAAATTGTGCTCCTGCCGGAAATCGAACCCAGGACCCACGGCCCAGAGGGCAGGCTCTAGGCCCCAAGCCAACTGGGTCGTCAAAATAAATACATCAAATGTATGCTCAAATAACGAATAGGTATGTATTTATGGGAGTATAGGAAAGCTTCTTCTCGGCTTGCTTGGGTACCTATAATTAGTACCACATGATACAAATGTATTTAATTAATTAAAATACATACAAAAACCTCTTTTTTAACAAAATTTACGCAACCATAATCATAAATCTAAATATTAACTTACTTGGATTTATGAAGTAGGTATATTATTACGAATTCGTTTCCATGCGGAATGTCTCAGGGTGGTAGTATTATTATGCAAATAACATTAAATTAAGGTTGTTCAAGGTTGTTTGTGTACTATTTTTAACAACTATACAAAAAGGTTGATTCACGAGATTTAAACATGTTAACCTTTTTGTATTGACATTTTAACAAATAGTATCTAGATGAGCTTTGCTTGGTTATAACGAAATTTTCTAAAAATGAAACCTAGGCTATTTAGATCGACCAAGTTAGATCAATTTATCGCCCCCGACATCCCCTTCATACAAAATTTCATGAAAATCGTTCGAGCCGTTTCCGAGATTCAGATTATATATATATTTACAAGAATTGCTCGTTTAAAGGTATTAGATAGATGATATAAAGAGTTTCCCGCGAATTCATCCGCTTTAAAATTTCTAAATCAGCGCTTCCCTACACAAAGGAAGCTTTCTTGAAAATTTCACGTCTTTATGCTGCATTGTACGAGTATGTAGACTGCTCCCTAATTGTCATTCAGTCTTTCTTAAGTATTTTATAATAATGAATATAGATATATGTGTGTTACCTCATAACATCTTTCCACGTGAACGGATTTAAATATTTTTTTTAGTTTGAAAGATGTTGCTTTCCAATTGGTCCCATTTAAATTTGATCAAGATCTGATCAGTAGTTCTTGAAATATCGTCAATAATGCGTATTCTGAGGACTGCATAGACGATTTTTTCGTTTTTAACAGACTTCAAAAGTTACCTCATAACTTCTTTCGTTGTGAGCCGATTTTGATGATTATTTTTTTATTTGAAAGCTGGTGCTATTCATGTGGTCCCATTGAAATTTGATCAAGATCTGATTAATAGTTCTTGAAATGTTTAGTGCAACTAATCTCATCAAAGTTCCGAAGATAATGCGGAGAAGTCGGTTTTTTCAAGCTTTGCTTGCGTTTAATTATACGTAATTAGTTTAATAGATATATTGTAAAAAAAAACCTGTATCTAAAGATAATAAGGGTAACCAGAACTCAGGTGAGATATCATATCACACTAATATTATAATGTTGAAAATTTGTGAGTGTGTTTGTAACTTCTCACGCTCTTACAGCTGGACCAATTTTGATAAAATTTGGTATGAAGGTAGCCGACACCCTGGATTAACACACAGGCTATTTTTATCCCGGAATTCCCGCGGTTCCGGGACTCGTTTATATTATTACTAGCTGCAGTTAGTAATAATAGAAGCCACCAAATATTCAAGTACTCGTTTTAGATAAACAGTTATTGTGAACCCATATATATCCATCCATAATCCATAATATAATTATAAAGGCGTATTCCAGCATTCAAAAGCGTCCTACTACTAACGTAAAAGATGTCCTTCGTATGTTTGGACACGCCTGGTAATATTGTCATTAAATGTAATTATACCAAAGGACATCTTAGCGCTGGCTACGGCTCCGCTAATGCCTAACATAGACCCATAATTTTAAATTAACATGATAATAAGAATAAACTACTATAAAACTGCAGCGATTTCCTCGCCTAATACAGTTTTCTATGGAAATATCTACATGAACGAAATAAAACATGTTTAATATGACTGCTCATATTAAACATGAATTAACATAATTATGCCAAATGTTTCCAGGCGGGTACTCCTCAGGGTTGGCTGCAAGCGCAGTTCTGCGTGTTGCAAGGCCGTACAATCCGTATATACTTACATGACATAATATTTTTTATATTATGCCACCTCGCAATACGCGACCTACTTACTAAAGTTGTTATGGTTAAATGACGTCAAAGAGCTGGAGGACACGTAAATCATTGATGGAAATAATGGGTAAACTTGTTGTTTCATGTCGCACCTGCATGCTACCTACTTTGAATTTAAAAGTTCTATTTATCCGCATGCGGCTACGTGGTTGCTGAGCTTTGTTATAAGAAAATCGATAAGGTATTTATATGAAAACTAGTAGTTCACCGCGGCATCGTCCGCGTAAATAAATAATAACTATTATCGGATTGAATTGAGAATCTAAACCACTCTTGAATCCACTTAAAGACACAAAACATTTCATCAAAATCGGTCGTTTAGGAGGAGTTCAGTCGATACACACGTACAGAAGAATTATATATTACAAGATTACGATATACTACGGTTATATAGTACATAGTAGTTACATGAGTAATACCTATAAGCTAGATGTTTCATTTAATGTTAGTTGTTCTAATATTTTATAAAACTACGCCAAATTTGAAAAAGTATTATAAAAATATAATGAACTCTATTTGAGTTTGGAAAAGTTCTAGCAAGCAAGTAAACCAACAGATGATTGCGAAACTCAATTGCAATAGCGGTCGAAAGGAATAAACAAATGGAATTAAAATGAAAAGTGTCACCTTCAGAGGTAGCGTTGCCAGACGTCCCTTTTTTACATATGTCCTGATTTTCAGGGGATTTACATATGTCCTGATTTTCAGGGGTTTGGGGACACGTCCCGATTAACCCTTGATCGGGAATCCAAATGTCTCGATTTGATTGAATCTTCAATTTAAACTACGCGCTATAATTATACGTACGAAGCTAATATTATTAAATAAAAAAAAAGTTTTACGGAGCCACCAATTAAAATGGTACTTTTGTGATTGTTTTTTGTCTGGGCAGGGATATAAACACAAAAACAATAAATGTGTATGTACAAAAACAAGTTTTTTTAGTTGTACCGATTTTAAAACCCAAATTCCGATTTTATTTACTTACTGCCCCGAATTTTGATAAAATGGACCTGGCAACACTATTATGAGGGTACGTTTATATGTCTGTACCGGATGTAAGTCTTAAGATAACGGTCATCAAGCCATATCGGATGCCTTTAGGCGGCCTGAGAAATCTGACACTAAGAATGCTTACAAGTTTATACAAAAAGCTTGCAAGCAATGTGTAATTGAGTGCTATCTTTCTCGGAAACTACAAAATATTATTTCACGACGCGTTTTATTATCATTGTTTCTATCTTCAACATAAACACGTTTTAGGTGCAATTTAGACAAACGCTCCTTCGGGGTCTCAAAATTGGAACTTCACAAAATTAGAATGAATGTTCACAATATTGTCTTTTATTGTTATGTTTATACATTCACATTTATTTTTATCGAAATATTTGTGACCTTGCATAAGAAAAATACGCGATTGGCTTTATTGGTTACTAGCCGTGGTCCGCGGCTTCGCCCGCTATTATCAAGTTAAAAAGTAACATAGGCTACTTGCTAACGCATTGAGTTGAAATGCAGCATACAATGAAGACGCTTCAACAATCTCCCAAGTAATTAACGTTGCCAGACGCAGGTTTCTTATTTCGAACCTTTTCCTTAATAAAACTAACCTTTCTGCTGACTGCAGAGTGTTGTCGGCATGTGGGGGTTGTTCAGCTCGCCCGCACCCCCAACGACCTTCGCCACAACATGTCGCTAGATCTGTAACAATGTCGTAAAAAACATGTCAAGCGAATTTCCTCCGGCCATGTGTGTAACATGAAAATCGAGGACGAATGGAGTACTGGTGTTCGTTACTCCTGTGAGGCGATTTCTACATCGCGCGTATTTAAAGGTAAATACTTTGTGTTATGCGGCGATATATCGTGTAATGCGATATCAACGGGCATGTCAAGTCAAAGTTTAAGTCAAAACGTTTGAATAAAATGCTTAATAATAAATACATTTATTTCATTGACACTCATTGCCTGTGTCTTCCCCGTTCCCCGAACGGTATAATTTGGGTCACGCATGTCCTATCTTTGGCCGCATCATCACCTGGTCTTGGGTCTTTACTGTATAGATATATGTATATGGTAAATCAGCAGATTGTAAATCAGCGCTGTGAGCACTTGAAAATGTACGCACAGCATATGCTGAATCTACCCCTATTGCCCTATTTTAGAATATGATCCCATGTATGCACATGAATTTTGAAAATGCTGTATGTATTTTTCTTCTTTTGTTATTGTTTTTGTAGTTATGGGCAATAAATATATTTTTAATTTTGATTTGATTTGATTTGATGGTATTAGTTTTGTTTTAGGAAATATAGACAATGGGACCCTACGTACGGATACGTACTTACATTACAATTTACTTATGGAGAGTCCTTAATCAGGGATGAGCCCTGTGCCGTAGGATTCAGTCTCTTTCAGTATTGTCAATTAAAAATTGCTTACATTTGTATTTATTTTTATTTTCATATTTTCTCATATTAGGTATATTATAACATAGTTGAATGGTAATAAACGCTTTCACACTCACAGCTCCACACTAAGTACGGTGACTTGTGTCGTGAGTGCCGGAAACATTCACATCACACACACAATCACAACCAGAACCAGAAACACAAATTTTCCATGGGGAGAAAACTTGTGTTCCCGCCGGGAATCGAACCCGATACCCCTGCTTAGAAGGCGAACGCCACCCAACTAAGCCAA
Organism: Lomographa bimaculata; assembly: GCA_948107665.1. Taxonomy (NCBI): domain Eukaryota; kingdom Metazoa; phylum Arthropoda; class Insecta; order Lepidoptera; family Geometridae; genus Lomographa; species Lomographa bimaculata. The sequence goes on from OX403592.1 coordinate 10,162,687, forward strand.
CGGGCAGTTCAGTTCAATTCAAATAAAAATACATGGCTTAGATAAGATCGATGTTGTTATATTTCATATAAATATTTTATGTCAAGATAGTTTTTTTTTCTATTAAGCCCGCGTTTCACCATTATCTTACCTGATAGTAAGTGATAATATAACTAATTTATATAAACGCGCTGTGAGTGGGAACTCACAGCCCTACACAAAGTTTGATGATTTGTGGCGTATGTACCGTAAACATTCACATCGCACTCAGAACCAGAATAACAGATTTCTCTTTTGGATAAAACTTATGTTCTCGAATCGAACCCGATACCCGCTGTTTAGAAAGCAAACTCGTACTCAACAACGCCAGTGGGTAGTTCAGTATTATGTTCATATGATGTAAAACGTAAATAGTAGAGTTACCCAATATCTTGATTTAAAGGCGATTCGGCTGGAACCCTTGAAATAGTAACATAATCTGTCGTTATTCACCGCCATAAAGGAGACGGCAGTAGCTATTCGGGCCTGGAAAGGATCCGAGAATCATATTTCTTGCTTATAGCGCACGTATAGATAAGTTTAACTGCCGCACCTTTGTTATCTCATTTTATTTCTGGGTCAGGTGAGAAAATTGTTATATGCATTAGGATTCTACTCACTAAGTGGGGTGGGTCTTTATGATGTACCCATTACAGTGAGGTTAACCAATTTATTACGATCTCATGTTGAATATTGTAATTTAGTTGGGATTGAAGTTTTTACAATAAGAACTTTTGGTTCACGGATAGATTTTTTAATATCACTTCAGTTCATTTGTTTATTTAAAAACATCAAAAAAATACGACAGCTGTTGCAATAGTGTCTAAACAAAAAAAGGCTGTCTAAACAATATTTATGAACCATATGAACACTAGTTCTGTTGTTCCTTAGCGGCTTCCCCTGCATAAATAAAAAAAAAACATTATTTATCGAATCGAACAGTGAATCTAGATCATCCTAGAATTCACCGTTTAGGAGGAGTTCAGTCACACACACAAGTAAAGTAAAATTAAACATATAAATATATCTTTATTAAGATATAAAAGTGGAAGTTACATATATAAGTACATTTGTTAAATTGTGCAATTCATATCATTAGTCCTAGTGAAATCGTTGAAATAAAAAGCTAGTAACATATCTACTAAAAACATAACTTTCATTTGTTAGTTACTAATATATAAAATGCAGATAACATTTACATATACATATTATTCAACACGATTATGTAATTATAAATGATAATCTAATGGATTGCTTCACAAACCATTTCGTGTTCTCCGATATTTAAACATTTTTTTTTAACAACTTTACGCTACGCACTGGTAGTGGGCTTGAGCACTTGAGTTACCTTTAAGCTCGAGGTCTTGTAGGTAATTTAGGTTTTTGCTGTATGTAGTTTTAGTTTAGTTTTAGGAAATATAGGCTATTAGCGCGTAGGTTCGTAATACCACTGGTTGATGTTAAACTTTACACTCCTTGTTACACATCGAATGGGCCCTATTCTTATTACATATTTTTAAGTTTACGAGACACATCCCGTCTCTGCTAAATCTTGTATAATAATATAATATATATATATATATATATAACTCAAAGGTGACTGACTGACTGACATAGTGATCTATCAACGCACAGCCCAAACCACTGGACGGATCGGGCTGAAATTTGGCATGCAGGTAGATGTTATAACGAAGGCATCCGCTAAGAAAGTATTTTGATTAATTCTACCCCCAAGGGGATAAAATAGGGGATGAAAGTTTGTATGAAACTTTGTAAATTTTAAAATAATACTTCTTAACGCGAGCGAAGCCGCGGGCAAAAGCTAGTACAGGTATAAGAAACTAAAATTGAATACACCTCCTCCAAAAGTTTGAATGTATTTGATTTTCAATATGAATTAGACTATCTTTTTATATTACTGTGTATCGGATTAAAAGGCAATGTTTCCAGTGAAATTACAATCTCTTTAGATTTAACATCATATCTCAGGGTGACGAGCGCAGTGCTTTGCCAAGCTGACACTAATATGTAATGGGCAAGTGTGAGTCAACAATATAAAAAAAATTATACGTTTTTGAACTATAAACACTTTGTATACTTTATAGTCCAGAGATATCACTAATTTAAATGTCTTGACATAGATCATAATCATAATCATTTTTATTGATAACCATAAAATTTACACGTCATTAACATATATCTAAATACTTTTGGATACACTACTACAATTTAAGTAGGAAAAATATCAAATATACATAACAATTTAATAATAATATTAAAATCATATAAGTCAATACTAATATTAAAATGCCTATGAAGTAAATGTCAGTAAAAATAATAATTATCAAGTTATGAAATAAATATAATAATATGATTACAATTTGTAATTAATAAATTCGTCAAAGCTGTAGAACGTCTGCTGGATAAGCCAGTATTTTAGGCGATTTTTAAAAGAAGTAAGTGTGGGCGCTTCAGTTATTTGTTCTGGCAGCTTGTTATATACCGTCGGGCCCATAACATGCGAAATTTTGCCAGATTTTGTGAGGATCACATAATATCCTATGTTTATTATCAAATAGTAAAATAGTAAAGCCTATTTTCGAATACATTAAACTTTAGTAAGGCTCGTGCGTTCTCTCCGTGCCCCGCGGGGATGTCACTCTTTCGTCCTTGCGGTCTTGTCGGATCATCAAATTACAATGTTTCATTAGTTAATTAAATACCAGACGTCTTTACGAAGTTGTCATTGTTAAAAGAAATCGCAAAAGTTTTATGGCATCTGAATAATTTGAAACGTTGTAAATTACAACTTTGGTGTGGTTTATCATTTTTAATTTTATGTTTTATGGCTTTTTTGGTCACGAATCTGTTTGGATTGAATGTATAGTTTTTAAATGTTTCTAAGAATGATTGATGCAAAAGCACTGTTGAGCAAATAATGAAACGACCATGCACATTTATTTTTATTTTTCATAGAATTTATTTGTTTTTTGTCACCTCTATTGGTATTCCATAACCAATATTCTGTGGATGGGAACAAGTGAACCAATTTATCGTGTCTTCGTAATTAATTTACTTAATGTTACAACAACAAATATTTAGTGGCCTTACGTATATCTCATGATTCTCATCCTTCAAATGCCGTAAAGTGCCCGTTGGCTTAGTTGGACTCGCGTTCGCCTTCTAAGCAGCAGCGGGTTCGGTTTCTGGTGGAAGCACAAATTTTCTTCCGAAGAGAAATCTGTCTGTTTCTGGGCGTGATGGTGTGAGTGATGCAAATGTTTCTGGCACCCACGACATCATCGAACTAATTATGGCGTTTATGTTTAAATGTCTTTGACATAAATAAAGAGTATTTAAAACAAGTCACCAAACCAAGCATTAAATAAATCTGACCATTCTGTGCCCAAATTAAGTCCATCTGACGGAAAAGAGTGAAACGATTTCAAAGTAATGTTTTAATTCAAATCTTAATTTACCGCACCCGTAGAAATGCCGACGGGATGCCTCGGCAGTGTCCCACCACCTCGACCCTTTTCACCTCTTTTCACCCATTTTCACCCCTTTTCATCGGGTCACGCAAAGCTTAATGAAATGAACAGACGCCTTTCATTTTTATCATGTTTTTGCGGTGAACAGTATATTTTATTTCTGGCGGGTTGATATTTGCTTTTTATGCAATAAACAAGGTTTGCTTTACCCTTTGTCCCGTTATTTTTGCAATACGCTCCTATTTTTCTTTTACCGTATATTCCGGATTCAATTCGTTTTTAGAGCGCTACACATATCGATTTTAAAATATAAAAAAACTATAAAATTTTATAGTAATTATTTTTCTGTTTAAAAATAATTTCATTGTAGCGGTTAAACTCTATAAGGTCAGATGAATTTTCTGATAAAGTTTGACCACTATCTCATGTGATCGTAAGTGACGATGTGAGTATTCGATTACTTAGCATTAATTAAGATTAGGATATAATTTGGCCACTGTCAGCTGAGGAGAGTGACGATGCGGCCGATGTAGCAAGTTGTCTATATGTCTGTTTATGTGCACTACCATATCGAAATATCCTCGATACGCCCAGTTTAACTGGAAGAAAAGGCTTTGTACTATTCTGTTCGCCTATGTACCTACAATATTGTCTGTGCAATAAAGAATTTTCTATTTATGTTGTCTCGAAGATACCTAATAATAAGAATTGATTGTGTCTTGGTAACATTGAGTGACCTGATGTGTACAGTTTACTAGTTCTTCTTTAGTTTTGTCAAAAATACTTATAAACGCTAAACATTTCCACACTCACAGTCCCATACTAAGTTCAATAACTAGTGTCGTGGGTGCTGGAAACATTCGCATCACACCTAGAGCCAGAAACACATTTCCTTGGGGAGAAAACTTGTGTTCCCAACGGGAATCGAACCCGATTCCGTTGCTTAGAAGACGGACGCGCACCTCAATGGGCTAACAGGCAATTCAATAGAAAAAAACGTTCACTTTCGTTTTTAGGTCTTTATTATGCGATATAAAAAATAATGACCTTGTTTATCAATCTATATAAACCAATTCGAGGAAAATAATCTCATAAAAATATTTCGAAGTATATATGCTAATATTAGACTTGTTTTGTTAATTTGGAGAAAGAAATTGGTGTAAAAATTTTGCCCTTGGCAGTTGTGCGACAATGGCTGTATTGAATCCAAGGCTAAGCTGGTTGCCAAGAAATACCCTGCCTTCGTTTTCTTGTTTCCCATTAAGTATAATTTAGGCCTCTTCAAGCCTCAAGACTGAAAAGGTATCTAGGCGAGCATGTCCCACCGTCGACAGCATTGTCGCTTTCCATCAGGTGAGATAGCAAATAAATTATCTGCTCGGCAAAAATCTGAGTTAAACCTTTTTGGCATACAAAAAAACTCACAATAAAGATTAAAAAACTGTATTTTAATGTTAGTTTTTTAAGTTAATTGTTATTTTTATTTTTTTATAGTGCCAAATAAATGTGTTTTCTTTCTTTCTTTCTTTTCTTTCTTTCAAATGCTAGCCTGATGGACATTAAAAAAAATGGTTCAAAACTGTTTGGTTTGTTAGGTATATACAGTAACTACAATGTTCAACTAATTCCGTAAGTTTTACTATACTTACCTTCGAGTAAAACATTATCATCATCATCGGAAAATCAAATTTCAGAATGTGTTACGTTTACAGTAATATTCTATTTTATTAATATTATTGTTTTGCCAAACAACATCGGCTATGAATAATAAAATCAAATACGACAGCTAAGAAAACTGAATATCGATAGAACACATAGTTATAATACAAAAATAAAAATTCATTGGAACAAAGATAGAGAACGTCTTTCAAATACAATCAGGCTTAGCTGTTACGATAACGTTACCACCGCGTGTGTATAACTCAATTCAGAAAAAGGCAGAAAAACTCAACAAAATAAGCTACAAACATTTTTTATTTAGTCGAGTTTTACATTCCCATCATGTGGATACTGTCCAGATACTGGTCAAACTGAAATGTAGGCAATTAGCCCGTAGATAGTACAATAAAAAAACAAAACAATAAAAAACTAGTGTTTTTCTAGCGCACATGAGAAACAAAATCACAGTAGAGTAAATAGCCCGATAATTTCGCGATTATTATAAATTGGGACACATTGTTTAAGATTTAATATCCATATATTGTAGTCATCGTGTACATATACACTAAATTTAAACGCAATCCGTTATACGTTTTTATTCAGACTGCATCGGATTTCACAGTAAAAATAGGAGCTTCTCCTATTAAAACTACACACGTACATAAAAGTACTAATTGATAAATCCAAGGAAAAAGATACACACGGCTAACTTAGCGTTTTGCTTCTAAATTAATTGTGCGAACCGCAAATGAATGTAACTCCTTGCCTGAGTCGGTATTTTCTGAGAAAAATACAATATGGTATCTTCTAGGCAAACGTCTATCGTCAATCGCATCGTCGCTTGCTATCAGGTGAGATTGCGGTAAAACATTTGCCTATACTGAATAAAAGCAGGCTAGTATTTCATAATAAATATACACTAATTCACAGTTAAAATACATGCAATTAATATGTGCATTGGTCTTCAACTTCCAATCGGGTCTCGATATCGCTCTTAATTAAATTAATATTTTATACACGAACAAGCTTTGAAACTCACTCTAAAATTAGCAGGTCGGCATCTATCGAACCTTAAGACAACATACACATTTATTTTAGCTGGAGGTTCAAAAATACTTTTTACCCCCAATACATTAAAAAGAGATTATCGTAGTAATATGTCGGTTAAGCAATAATTCGTAAAAACTCGATTTGCGTGACAACTATACAATGTAAAATTGAAATGGATTCGATTTATTTAGTATAACAATTATCTAAAGAATGTAGTAAAACATTTGTTTAGGAATTCTACATGGTTAGATTATATCCTCAATGATATATTATATTGATACTAGCTGACCCAGCAAACTTTGTTTTGCCATATACATTATTTCATGCTGAATCAAAAAACATAAAAAAAAAAAATTGCGGGGTATGAAAAATAGATGTTGGCCGATTCTCAGACCTAGCTGATATGCACACAAAATTTCATAAGAATCGGTCGAGCGGTTTCAGAGGAGTAAGGTTACTACCATTGTGACACGAGAATTTTATATATAAGATGTTCTTTACGGAAATTATTATATTTATAATTTTTATTTTTATTTCGTAATTTGTCATTTTGACATTTTTCATTTTATTATTGTATTTTTGATTAAGAAATATCTCATTTTAGACCTTACAATATGACGTGTAAACAAATGTTTATGAATAAATTAGTATTTGAGTATACTGTACAAATATGTAAGCTTGATTTTTTATCGTCGCGGAATACGACTAATTCCGTTTCCAAAAATTTGCATAGCGTCTTAAGCTAAAAGTTTCAATAGCATTTGCACGGCTTGAAACCCACTGGGAGAAAAGCACTGCAATGCGGAAGCTGGAAAGTACCTAGAATACTTATTTGAATGTTCTCGTATGGGGTAAGCAAGCACATATACCAATACAGTCAGCACCAAAAGTAACTGGCATAGCTAGTCTTACAAAGATTTTAAACTATAAATAAGATATTAACATATTCTGTTGTTTCAAAATCAAGCTTTTGTGATTCACCGGAGCCTACTTTATCGATCGGCAGGGGCAACATGTACAGGTGAGGTCGGCTTGGGCGGTTACATGTTATACCACCGCCATCTTCCTATCTTCGTTGTTCTGATCAGAGTATTTATTTAACACAGCGATATTTAAATTCAACTTCAAAAATTCGAGCAAGGTACGAAGCAAACCAGACATAATCCAATAATCCTATTGAACAAAAACCTCCTGATCCCCTAAAAACTGTTAAAACCATGAAAAAATTCCGACGGTTCTGCTTTGTTCTCTCTTTTAAGAACAATGGTGGTATCACTCGTAGCTAATTGCGAGCGCCATTGATGCAAATTAAGGCTATTGTTTCGAGGCTTATCAGCTCCAGCTAATCTAATTATGGAGAGAGAAGCCGTCGTAGCAACGTAGCATCGTAGCGCCGTAGACGCTACACGGATTCGAACCAAAGTGATTTCATTTTGTTAGGTAACTTCGCAATTTGAGCAATACGTGACTTTGCTTAAGATTTGTGTTACGTAACTCTGTTACTTGATGAAAAATGTTGCTTTACCCGACTCTTTAGACCGTATTATTACAACTCGAACACAGATAGTTAATGAAGCTACCCAAAAAATCCGTTTATTTGAGAAACTATTAATTTCTTGAGAGAATAGATTAGAAATATTGTATTTGTGAAGAACAAAAAAAACACAAGAGTCAATAACAAAATTAACATTTCAATGTTCCAGAGGAGTACCTTTAAAGATACTAGCGATATAAGCTAGTACACACTAGTTCCCTTAAGGGTACAAAGTGAGGGTTCTACTTCTATTTTTCAATTTTGTTCCATACTGTTTGAATTATTTGGGAGCCAATCATCCTAGCGTGTTTACCATCCTTGACCACACCTTCAATTACATAAATGTGATGGAATTCAACCGGTTACCTATCAGAGATATAAAACAGTACGGAATCGCCACAAAGCAGTAATTCTTATACATGTTAATAGTTTTGTAACTGGGCTATTTCCATTAACAACAAATAACTGCCTATTGTCAAGTAAATAAGCTATTATAATTAAGTGAACCTAGGACGATTTGGTTGTTCGACCAGTATAGTATAAGTGTAACCTTTATTAAAACTAAAGTTATCAAACAATTATTGTACAAATTATTTATAACTTCTATTTAAAGCTCAGTTTAAAATGTTTGAAAATTCCAACACCTACATTAGGTTATAATTTAGGTTTATAAGTATGCACTCGTAGCAGTCATAACTTCAGTTTTATTACGGACTTATGAAATTATAACACAAGTCGTATATTTTACAGAGTAACAATTACAGACGGAACGACAGACATATAATTTTACGGTTAAGAGAACTCTTAGACAATGAAAATGGCTTAAAAGTTATCATTACATTAAATTCATCTTACTACCTAAAACGAGAAAGAAGTTAATTTACGAGTAGAGTGCGAATAAGCTCTTGGTTAAAGTAATGTATTTTATAGCGACTTCACAAAACAAGGTTTTCATTTCTACTAAATAATACTTAATTTTTTCTCTACTCATAGGCGTATATGTCCATTTGGATAATCCTTATTTTTGGCACCAGACGTAAAAAGATGGCATCCTCTATGTGTCTGTATGTGGCATCGTAGCTCCCAAACGGCTGGACCGATTTTGATTAAGTTTTTTGTTGAAAAGGTGACTTGATCGAAAGTGTTTTTAGCTGTTCGGTGAAAAATCTTTATAGCCGTTTTCCAATATAATTTAATTTGCCTTCCCAAGAAAATATAGGTTTTATATCTTATGTTGTTAAAATATAGGTTATTCGAAAAACGAGATATCCGTCGAGTCCGTGTGAGAAATAAAAAAAATAAATGCTTTTACAATTGTCACTTGTTGTGACGTGTGTGTCTGAAACATTTACATCACATCCAGAACCAAAAACGTTATTTTCTCTTCGAGAGAAAACTTGTGTTTCTTCCGCAAATCGAACCCGATACCCGCTGCTTGAAAGCAAAAGGGCAGTTCATTTTTGGATGACGATAAAAAAAGTCCAGTTTCATATAAAAACATAGGGTACGTTTTAGATTAACTCAAGGGAATCCGCGGGGCTCAGATTCTATAATATATGTATATAGTTTTTAACTGTGTTACTGGCTGGGCTTACAGTTAATTAACGCAAACTGACAATTTTACGACTGAGAGCCCATCTAAATCACAAAGGACTACTAATCTAATCTTTGATATAGGAATACTCAATAGTTATTACAAATTGCATCACCAAATCGGCTGTCTCATAGAACACAGTTCACACATGTCCTTCCATATATTTTACAAGTAGATAATGTAGAATAGCTATCATTGTACTTGGCACAGAGGAAAACTGGCGTCTGGCTTGTAGCCAAAAACACGTGTGATCTTGCATTCTTATTAGCTAGTATGTGAAACTGCGCTTGATATTGTAGTGCACGTGATTACAAAAGGAGTTTTGCCGAATTACCTTTTATATTTCTGATAGGTTAGCGGTTTATTATAGAACAGTTGTCGAGAGTTGTAAGCGAGCCTATAGGCGAGGCAATTATGGAAGTTAATGACTCCAATGGTTCGGGAATTCATAACCATCTCGAGAAGAACCTGGCAAGAAACTCGACGCGGCGCATTTATTTTCCATTCTTTTTAAAAATAAAAACGTACTTCTCTAATACATATGTTACCTTATTCTAGGTCTCTATATTTTGCCGCCGCCAGAAAGCGCTTGTGCAGTTTGCTTCCATGCACCCCTGTCATTAATATAATCATTGATTTTAGCTTTTAGATTTTTAGCTTTCTTAATCCACTTTACTTTATACACTTTATACTATTAGCTTTAACGTTCCCATTGGTAGTTCATATAAATACAGAAACGAAAAGTTTGATTTGTTCGTATAATTAAACATCTAGAAAATATATTATGGAACAGCAATATGGAAGACAAACATTCTTACAGGCATAGCACTAAACGACCGTTATCGTTCAATTAATATCCTGAAAAAAAAAATTGATTAAATTTTATGCGTAGATGTTTTAGTATCATATGTAGCCATGATAGAATAATAAATATTGTTTACGGTACTCGGGTTTTCTATTATTTTTTCAATTATTTCGTGCACGCAATACACGTTGTTTATATTTTAATAGTTTTCCTGGTCATTTATCACTCTCACAATAGATAAAAGTAATATATTTGATGGACAGTTGAAAGGTACAGGGTATACAAGGTACACCGTACCACGCAACGACGATAAATATATCATAAAATTACAGTACATACTCGTATAATGTAAAATACTTAAGTTCTCAGTGTTTATTGATTTTAGGAACATTGTATGTTTCGTTTTGTTGATATTTTAAATCAATAAATAACTCACTAAAGATTCATATTCACAAAGATTAATTATTATTACAGGCAAAGGCATCGAGTTTGCCAGAATTATAATGAAACTGAGATCCGAGGTGGTGGTGGTTAGGAACGGCAATCGGTATATCGTTTTGGTAGGACGGAAATAAACTTCCGTTGATCACAAGGCTAGCCATGTTAAATGCGCCAATAGACAAGGTGGTAAGACTTCTGCATGTTTAAAGTAGATAAAGGAATAACTTCACAAAAACAGACGGGTTTTTCGTCTGGCTCATCCTAGTGTACCTATTAACAAAAAAACAAGTTTTAGAAATTAATTCATTAATGAGTTTTGGCCATGTCAAAACATGGTTAGTATATTGTTATAAACAGTGACAAAATATAACTGTTTTTTTTTATATTGTCTCTGATACGCTAATGGCAATATTTAGCCTGTCATAGTTAGTATCGTGGTGCAACCAGCTGGACAACGCAGTAGAACTAAGGACACCAAACAATCGTTTGACCACTATCGCACCTACCTAATGATAAGATTTTATATAGTCGAGGATAGTAAATTTTTTTTAAACAGCGTGTTTAGGCCTAGAATAAGTAGCTTTCAAAGATAACTACCGGAATAAAACATTTTGTGACTATACGATTTTTCTGCTTGTGGGTGAACTGCGACTCAAATTTGGTACGGGGAGGCAAGTTAGGCTAACACGAAAAAATGCCTTACCACCATGGATTTCATGATTTCGAGTTTGTATCACACTTTTTCTAAACTTTATAACATCTAACTAACAACATGAACACTAACATTCACTGACAGCAACTATAGGGCTTGCCACTGGCAGTCCATTAAACATTACAACGTATCATCCTCGTTAACCGGAGCATCGCATTAGTCCGATCCGGATCCATCCGGAACGTTTCAATGGTTTTCCGGTCACGCCACGGTCTGTGTAATCCCGGGATCCGGGGCTCGCGTCCGGTTCCCGGCCAGTTTCCGCGGGGACTTAGCGCCACATCACACGATCGTTGATCCGTTCGCATCTGCCAATTTGAATTCCTCTACTGTTGTTTTTGGGTATTTTTGCTCGTGTTGATCGTGTTTTGTCTTCTTATGACTAAACGAAGTTAAAAAAAGGTATACATCTATTTATTATATTTATTATATCTATTTATTTATATTAATACGATTACTTTAGCTGCAAAATCTTTGGTTCCAATCCATACCAGTATACACCTCAATATTTATTGCCCGTACAAAAGTTTTAATAATTACAAAGTAAATATTTTATACAAAAAAAAACAAAACCGATACATAATAAAAAATAAAATGTTTGCTTTCGATTGCATTTGGCAAAAGGAATACACTCAGCACTAGTGCGCAGACTATGTCTACGCAGGGCTGGTTTCAGTATATCCCTATTGCTCGAGCTCAGTTGTTAGTCGAGCATAATGAAAACAATGAGTGGGAAGCAACACAGCGAATAAATTTTCTACAAACAAGTGTAACAGACAAATAGAACAACAATATATAATTATTATAATAAATATGTATTCTATTCCAAACAATAATTATCCGACGATAAGGCGATGCGAGATGTATAGGTATATAGCTTTACAAACCTACCAACCACAGATGTACTTATGGAGACCAATTACTGAGAGTATGCTGCTATGTGTTTTCATGAGGAAGACTTGTAGTCTATTTACCGGTTGTTTTGCCTGTATTAGGATCCATAAATCACAAATGAAATGAAATTTATTTACAAAAATAGGGTATTATACTGATCTTAGTATATTAAATGTAGAGTAGAGTATGTATTTTGCCGTTACTCTGCATGTGAAATTGGTCAAATGTTAATAAAGGCAAGTTAGTATACAATTCAACGTGTAGAAGAAAAGAATACTTGGCGTAATTGTGGTGGCATTACCATAGATAGTTACAGAAATAAGTAGAAAAATCACGGTTGTACAGTACATAATATGTCCAAGTATTTTTACACTATTATTATATGTCGAATGTGTGATTATTATATTAGATTAATTCCTTTATTAAGGTACTAGCCGTGCCCCGCTGCTTCGCCCGCTATTATCAAGTTAAAAAGTAGCCTATGTGTTAATCCTAGCTATAATCTATGTACATTCCAATCTTCATCCAAAGCGTGAAGAGGGAACAAACATACTCACACACTTACACACAAACTGTCGGATTTTTAATATTAGTATGAGTAGGATACAATTCAATGTGAGATGCGAAGTTAAAATAAATATTAACAGATTGGCATGTCAAAAGTAGAAAATAAAAATAAATGTCTACAAATTTGTCTCTAAACATGAACCTAACTAAAATTTAATAATCCAACCCTAACCGCAAGCATTAGGTACTTTATAAGGCGTAAATAACCCATGTGGCAGAACTAAAGTATAAATTGACTACTTTAACAATGTGGTTATCCCTTCCCCGTCGTAGACAGTTGTTTCTCTTCACAACTACCCTTATACTTTCCTTATTGCTCGATCGCTAAACTGTTCAATGATCCCTCATATTGTGTCGTTTTACATCATGAGCAATTGAGCAATTCACCCCTAAATTTGTATGCTCCCATGATCAAGTAAAATGCCCAGAAAAAGGTTTTTATAAAGATGTCTCGTTTATCTCTGTAATGCCCATAAGGTTCAAAAGGTTATATGGTAGAGGCCCTTAATGTTCCATCATACGACTCACTAAAACTTTCCTGATCTTCTGAAAAGAGGTCGTAATGTTGATCTTATGGTTTTGACAAGTTGTTGAATACAGGAGCTTAACAATTTATTTAGTTACAATGATGATTTATATCTGTAATAATGTTCATAAGGTTCAAAAGGTTGTGTGGTGGAGGCCCTTAATGTTCCATTATACTACTCACTGAAACTTGCCTGATCTTCTGAAAAGAGGTTATAATGTTGAGCTTATGGTTCTGACAAGTCGTTAAATATGGTTTTGACAAGGTGCTTCAATATATTTAGTTACAGTGATGATTTAAGTATAAGGTAGATGAGGACATCGCCATTTCTAACCGACATCAAAAAAGGAGGAGGTTCTATGTTCGACTGTATGTATTTTTTTTTCATTTGTGGACCGATTCTCAAAATTATGTTTTTGTTTGGTAGATTATATGCTTGACGACTATTTTTGTTCGTTGCGTTCATTTTTAAATAAGAGAATATCTACCTTTATACCATCAGTTTGAAAAATATTATTGATACAATCATAAACTAGGTATTTTTTTCTGTTTAGCATTAGTTGCTACATGTGACATTTATAATTATTTAGTAACAACCACAAACATTTTTGGTAATGACTAGCTTATTTTGTAAAAAGAACATAGTGACTGTAATTTTGACTAGAAAACATGTTCCTGGGAACTTCAGTAGTCTAGTAGAACTACCCGTTGGCTAAGCTTTCTCCTTCTAAGCTGGTGTATCGGGTTCGATTCCCGGCGGTAACACAAGTTTTCTCCCCAAGGATACTTAATTTGTGTTTCTTGTTCTAGTTGTGATTGTGGATGTGATGTAAGTGTTTCTGGCACCCACGACACAAGTCATCGAACTTAGTGTGGGGCTGTGAGTCTGAAAGCGTTTATGTTTGTCCTAATTTTTTTTCGATGTGTATGTGAATATATCGCTGTGTCTAAAGGTCCCGTATGCCAGGTTGTGCCCCGGAGCTATTCATAGCTTACAACTTTTGATCTTCTTTCATTCTCGGATATCACAAAGTTCCTCAGTTACTTGCCTTATCGCAATGCAAGATTAATATCTGGAGGGGTTGTGGGATTCGGTATCTTGGTTTTGTGCGGTTAGAGATAGCGTTTGGCTTATATTGTTTTAAAGGATAATTAATGTGTTCATTTGTTTCTGACATTGAAAGTATCAAGCACTTTATTTTATTATTTTTCGAGTCCGTAATTATTTCAAATTTAAATGCTTACAGATTTCTTTTAATTTTGTTTTGCTAACTTGGATCTTTTTACACCATTTTTATTTTGTTATGATAGTTTTAAAAATATAAAATTCTTTAAAAAAATCTTTAAAAAATTTCATTTAGAAAAATCTTTAGACATTAGTTGGAGGTGGATAGATGGAAGGGTGCAAATCACTTATATAAGTTTTTTATCATCTAAACTCATTAAATCATTGTTATACTGTACACGTGTGACCTTATTACAAACATTAACGCATTCATACTCATAACACTCACAGCAAACATTAAGTACGATGAATTGTGTTGAACCGTAAACATTTACAACTCCCACAATCGCATCCCGAACCCAGAACCAGTAACACAAACTAGCCTTGGGGAGAAAACTTACGCTCCCAGCATGAATCGATCCCGATAGAGTAGAAGGCGGACGTGCACCTAATTACGCAGTTCATTTCACAGGCAGACCTACATACAATTAATAAACGCTTATTTAAGCGTTCGCTTTCACACTCACAGACCCATACTAAGTTCACATCACACACACAACACAATCAGAACCAGAAACACAAATTTTCCATGGACAGAAAACTTGCGTTCTCGCCGGGAATCGAACCCGATAACCCTGCTTAGAAAGCGAACGTTTACCCAACTAAGGCAACAGGCAGTTCAAGTAAATAACATCATGGTAAAATTAACATATTAATTTAATAAAACTGACTTGACCGTGAGTAACTGGATCCGCGGTTCAGTCCACCCAATTCGTATAAAACAGAGTTTCGTCATAATTATTAAACGAAATATTATATTTAGCAACCCTTGCCCAGTGAAATAACATTAAATCGAAAACGAGACTATTACCACCAGCTGTTACAGCTCTACGCTGAGTGGACTTCCCGCCGGCAACAATGCCCCAAGCTACATAATTCAATATTTTGATGAGAAAAATACCCGACACAAAGGAACAGAACGATGATAACAGTAAATAGTGCATACTGCAAACCTTGCAAAACAAAACGGAAAAGAAGCTGTAATTTCTACTTTAACTCAACTTATCTAGATAACTTATTTTATTTGCTAGCGTTGTTCGTGAACGGGAAAGCCCTTGTTTCACAGTTTGTGGAATCGAACACAATACCCCCGCTTCTTAGAAAGCGAACGCCCACCTAACTGATTCATCGGGCAATTAATAATAACATGGCCGTTTAAGCCCGTTATTTCTTACTCTTGAGTAATCTTTTTAAATGCCAATCATAAACTTATCATATAAACAAGTTAAGTATACAACAACAGTATACAACAAGGTGACAAACAAATTTACTAATGAACTTAAAACTCATTAAGGAATTATACAGGGTAGTTTTTTGAGAGAGGCGGTGATGGCGAAGTCCGAAACCACGAGAGATAGATAAAAGTTGTGAAAGGAGTCATGCCCTGGTTTTATAAGAAAATTATTGAACCAATGGATGTTGTTGCTGATAAGGATCAATTATTGCAAACAAAAGTATTACTCTCAAAATACATGTCTTTTAAAAAAAAAAACATTCTAGTCGGTTTCCGTCAAAAGAAAAAGATAAAAGAAAACTAAATATCCAGTTATTGTTTTCTTATAAATCGAAGGCATGACTCCTTCCACGACTTTTCTGTAGCTCTCGTGGTTTCTAACTTGGCCATCACCGCCCCTCTCAAAAACCACCCTGTATATATTATGGGGGTGCCCATAAAATGTATAATGCCGAATAACGAATTTTTACGTTAGGTAAGTAGATACTTTTATATACATACTAGCTGCGCCCCGCGGTTTCACCCGCGTTGATAATGATGAAAAGTGATGATGATGATGATGATGAAAAATAGATGTTGGCCGATTCTCATAGATACCGGATAAGCACAAAAAATTTCATCAAAATCGGTCAAGCCGTTTCGGAGGAGTATGGCAACGAAAACTGTGACACGAGAATTTTATATATTAGATTTTATATAGAGTTTGTTTATAGATGTTTGTTATATTAAAAATATTACCCGCTAACACTGAAATACAATGTTTTTGCTATTATATTTAATAAACAGACATTACAGGCTTCAATGCTAAAGCACAATATAACTAGTTACCTATTTATACCTAAGGCTTTATTTTTAACATCTGTTAAGTTTACACGACTCATCGTCTCTCAAGGTAAAAACCAATGGGAAGTCAGGAAAACCAAATCAGTTCAGTTTAAATGGAGTTGTATACGTCAACTACATATTATAACAAATTCAATGCTATGTGTATCGAGCACTTACTGCATTGCGTTCTTACCTCGGTACGTCATAAAATATCATGTATAGTTACGTCATTGTAGCTCGTGACGTCATTCGAGACGTCATACTATTACACTGATATAGAAAATAGAAATATAAAAGTTTATGTGGGTACTGTCGTGATAGAAGCTTTAAGGCTTAAGACGAGTAGGCGAGTAACGGGCTTGGATGAAATTTTGAATGTAGGTAGATTGTCTAGGCCATATCACTTAACTTAATCACATTAAAACTAATACGACTTAAGCAAGTTTTCACACCATTTTTTTTTCTTTGATATCATCATCATCACACTCACCCTATCTCAGTCCACTGTTGGACATAGGCCTCTCCCCAAGGTCGGTCCTGAGCCCGATCTTCAGCTCTTCTTTTCCAGTCGTTACCATCAGCCCTACGTATATCGTCGTTCCACCTAGTCAGAGAACGTCCTCTGCTACGCTTACCGATTCGTGGTCTCCACTCTAGAACTCGTCTACTCCAACGGTTGTCAGTTCTGCGGCTTTTGTGAACAGCCCACTGCCACTACAGCTTGCGAATCCTTTGAGCTATGTCGATGACTACTATTATCTCTGATTGGCTAGCGTTTAATCACTATCTGATCTCATAGTAAATGATGATGTAGTTGAGGGCGGTAAACACACTAGACCTAGAATGGACTCTTAAGGATGTATATATCACACATAATCACGCCCCGAATCAGTAGCTCAAATATCCGTTGTGTAGGAAAATTAAGATCCTACCAGAAATCGAACCCAGGACCTAACGTGCAGAAAGCACACGTCTTGTCTTCTGTGCCAACTGGATCGGCCTAATAATAAAAATAAAATCGTTTAAGCACATGGGCGCCAACGAAGCACTCATGAAAGTTAATAACTATGTTATATAACTAAGCCCATATCTAAGTTATAGGTATATATTTTATGGTATTTTTGACATTTTGTATGTCCTGTAAGGCGAAACAGCGCAGAATACTACCTTTATAAGCTTGCAGCATGTATATCTATGTTTACGATTAATAAACAATGTGAATTTGGTAAAAAATATTTCTATTAATTACCTAAAATAATATACGAACAGAAATTCGCATAAAAATACCATAGCATTTCGTTTCTGAAAACAACTTAATTTTCGCATACCACACGTCCCGGAGAGCGAAAAACATTTTTCAATATTGGAATATGGAAGCTCGTCTATGCAAATTGGTGGCTGAAATTTGGTTACATGAATGGTCTACCTAGTTACGGGATAGGGGTGACTCGTCCTTATAAAGCTGGGACCAGTCCACGTTACCCCAATTTCGAGGTATCTACGCAGATTTTTTTTAAATGCATTCAGACACACATACCAACTCTAAGTTCAAAGACTTGTTTCGTGGGTGCTGAAAACATTTACATATCACACAAACACTTCCAGAACCAAAACAAATGTCCCTTGGGAAGGTAAATTGTGCTCCTGCCGGGAATCGAACCCAGGACCAACGATGCAGAGGGCAGAGACTTGCCCACTGCGCCAATTGCGTCGTCTTGTAGTATACTATTATGTTAGAGATACGAAGCCACAAAATTCTACAGTTTTAGTACATTTCTTTATTTGTATTAAAAGGTTTTGCCACACACAAAGATATAACCAGTAAGATATAACTGCGCATCAGTCCATTTTTGATTTAAAACACAACTCTTCAAGTCGGGGAACAAGAAAAAATTACGTTTGTGATAGGCAAAAGCGTCTGACGCGGGACGAAGCGGGCCAATGCGGGCCGAATCATAAAATAGTGATGACATACGATACGGCCTGTAGCAAATATTAATAATCATAATATTTGGACTAACAGTACTAGCGTCTCACACGCGCAAAGATTCATGTGGAATGAGAAACTCGACGAACACCGGTCGAGTTTCTCGATTAAATTAAACATAAGGTGAGTACAACCGGAACTAAAACAATATGCATACGACGCACGATAGTTTTAATAATAATATTATGGATTTTAACACAATGTTACCTTTACTTGAAGCTCCAGCCTGTTGTAGCATCCAAAAGCATTTAGCAGTACTGAAATTCATCCATCGAATGTGTTATTTTCGGAGTCACAAAAAGCCTCGTAAACCTCATGCAAATTATCCACCCATCATAATGAACGTTTGCAAGAAACAAAAGCTTTTCTAACGACCTGTGGTTCAGCTGTGCATCACTCGTTTGGCTCGCTCGAGCACACTTAGCGAAAGGTAGGCTTCGTGTGTCAAAAGAACTTGACACTCGCGGAATGAGTTGCAAAAATAAAATGCTCTAACAGCTGTCCGCTTGTCTTCAGTTTCTTTACCTCAGTAACATTATAAATCCGAAAGTTTGTGTGCGTGTGTGTTTGAACTACCTGTTGGCTTTGTTAAGTGCGAGTTTTACCCAAAGGAAATTTGTATTTATGTAATTGTATGTCTGTAATTTGTATGTTATAGCCAGAAACACAAATTTCCCCTTACAAATAATTTTGGGAAGTAAATGTTTCCGGCACCCACGATACAATTTTTCGAACTAAGTGTAGACCTGAGAGAGTGAATTCGTTTTATAATGTTAGTGTAATGTTGGCCGGTCACGTAATATTTTAGTCTTTTTATATCGAACTATCGCTTCCACTGATATCGATTCAGAGGAATGAGGAGGAAGGGTTCATTGTAGATATGAGTTATTTCGATTTAACTGTCAGGATTAATAATAAAAGTTATTAAAAGAATATTTTGTTAAAGATTATTGCTTAAATCAAATCAAATCAAATCAAAATCGTTTATTCTCATAGGCCCCAAAGAGGCACTCATGAAAGACAATGACTCTACTGCCAGATTTGCAAAATTACAGCCATCTCAAGTAGAAATGAGGAAGTTCTTAGTTGTTTGTATGGATAGAGACATAGTTATAATTTTAAAATATTCAATGTACAGCCAAAAAAGTATTATAGCATGCGTTACAATGCCACGTGTAAAAAGTGTTTGACCTCTTTCACTTTTATGGTCGCCTAGTACTTTAATACTAAAACTTTTTGGACATTGTCAATACAAATACACTTAACATGCGATAAAAAAATAGGGATTGCGGTAGGAGGGTGAATAATCAAACTCAAGCAAAGCTTAAAAAAACCGACTTCACCGCTTTTCTTCGGAACCTTGATCAAATTTAATGTATTAATCACGCACGAAATAAGTTATGACGTAACTTTTGAAGTCGGTTGAAAACGAGAACATCGTCGAATCTTTCAAGAACTTAAATTTATGGGACCAACATCTTTTAAAATAAAACAAAATCGGTACACCTGGAAAACGTTATGAAATAACACACATAAAAAAAAATACAGTCGACTTGAGTACCTCCTCCTCCTTTTTTGTGAAGTCGGTAATAAAAATACTACGACTTATTCTAATATACTAGCTTTACGACATATTTTCATAGCTACCAAATATACAAATAACATTAAAATTGGTCAAGCCGTTTCGGAGGAGTTCAACCACAAACACCGCAACACGAGATATTTATATAAGTATATACATGTAACTTCAATGTCTACGTAGAAAATAAACGTTTCAACGAAATTAAAGTTTCAAAGAAGCCCACAAACACGGACCTAACTCAACAAAATATTAAAATCAACCCAGTTAAAGGTTGAAGTCTTCATCTTCCCTGTTTGCCCTTAGGCCTGCGGTATCGCGTGACTGAACTGTAGTTTGCTCAGTCCTTGCTTGGGGTATATTACTAAACACTCACGTCAATATTGAAAGCCCGGTTAATAATTCAGCTTTAGCCAACGTAAAGCCAAACTGCGCGGCCATATTTTGTGGCCACGAATTAGTTCAGGTTTTTATTTTTCGCAGGTTCGTATGTGTCTTTTTCATCCTAAATAGGCAAGCATTTTCTTTTTTTTACAGCATCGATGATATCTACGGGCCAATTGCTAATATTTCCTTAAACTAAACTTTAACTATGTACAGCAAAGAACTAAGTTACCTACAAGACATCGAGCTTATAGGTTACTTAAGTGCTCAGGCCCACTACCAGTAAGTAGCGTTCCCATCATGCTAGCGGCATTGCCTCTCTGAATTGCAATGTTAATACGTTGAGCCAAATAAGTTCCAGCATTTTGAACACGCGTCGCCTCAACCAGGAGCTCTGTTAGATTTTTGGCAAGCATTTGACAACTACCTCACCGGATGATGAACGTACAAGCAACACGCTTCGAGTATGTCAAAAGTATTTATTTATTCGTGAAAGCTGTGATATAACATATTTTATTAGTTTCTTCTCTCAAGAGTTTTAGTTTACTCTAAACAAATTATTGATGAGTCGTCATAGATAAGGTGTAGTACGAACCGTTTTAAGAAGTGTTGTATTGAACCCCACCATGACTTGGTTTGGACAATTTACCTGTGACATATTTAATAAACAGTTCTACATGAGTTTCAGACATTGTTCTTTTAATTTTTTTTTATATTATTGTAATTTTATTATTAATGAATTGTATATAAAGAAAAAATTAAAATTCTAATTCCTAGCCTGCCAGCGAAAATGTTCTGGCATATAAGACGCAAGCTCATCATCGTTACTTACCATCAGGTGAGATAGTGGTCAAACACTAGCCTGTCACAAATAAAAAAAAAAAAAAAAAAAGCTAAATAAATACAAATCACAAACATGATTGGTGAAAGTTTTTTCGATAGAATTATTCTCCGAAGGTGGAACTTTTGGACTTTTTTTTTATTGGGCTTTTACTCTTAGCGACCACATCGCCCTTTAGACTAATAATTAAATATTAAATTCTTTAGATAATGGAAATACATAAATAAATGAAAACTATATTTATGTATAGTGGTACTAAATAACTATTAATCGCGTGATTTTAATCGCGATAGTTTTCGTAATAACACTATATATTTTTAATGTAGTTCAAACGAGATTTATAATTTATCACTTACCCGATACGACCTCATCTAGAACATCGGTTGACAAATTAATAATGATTGATTACTCGCTCACCGTCGAAGCTGTTTACTTCAAGTATAAATAATTGAATTGAATCGGGCACTTAAGTTGTAATTTACAATGAAGGGTCCTACGGGAAATAATTGGTTTTTAGGTGTTATAAAGCCATAAGTAATAAAATAAAATAAACAAAAAAAAGCATAAATAAATATATATATATATCAAATTCTTATAAATAAATCTAATATATAAAATTCTCGTGTCACAGTTTTCGTTGCCATACTCCTCCGACACGGCTTGACCGATTTTGATGAAATTTTTTGTGCTTATCCGGTATCTATGAGAATCGGCCAACATCTATTTTTCATCATCATCATCATCATCACTTTTCATCATTATCAACGCGGGTGAAACCGCGGGGCGCAGCTAGTATATGAATAAAATTCTCGTGTCGCGGTGTTTGTTACCAAACTCCTCCGAAACGGCTCGACCAATTTTTATGATTTTTTTTGTGCATATCGGGTAGGTCTGAAAATCGGTCAATATCTATTTTCCATACCCCTAAATGTTAAGGGTGGTGAAAACAATTTTTTTTTTATTGTTTGGACAACATTTTTTGTTTTTATTTTTTTATGATTCAGCATGAAATAATGTATATGGCAAAACAACGTTTGCCGGGTCAGTTAGTATTTTATAAACTTTAGATACAAAAACATTTTAAATACATGCACGTCTGCATGCAGGCTGAATACATATTATTTCAAACTATAAGACCTTCTTAACATGTTTCAAGAAGATTTATAATACATAGTCTGGCAAATAAATGTTTGAGTTTGAGAGTTTAAGTTTAGAAATAAAAATTTTCGCTTCCCATTGTTATCTTTAGAATGTCTAATGAAATTACTTAATTAAAAGATAAATGTTGAAAAATACAACGGAAAAAATTAAAGATGAAATATAAACATAGAATTAAGTGGTTCGAGGCACTTATTTGGCTGTGTCTTTCTCACAAGAAAATAAGAAAGAAATGCTTCATTTCAGATTTCATTTCCTCTTAATTGGCGCCATTTCGCGCCTGCCCGCCATTACGCCTAAAGTGCCATTTGAAAGTTTTTTCTTTTATAAGCTCCAAGTTCACTGAGCTTGGAAAAACAAACGAAAATATTTACACAGTATTTTAAGGAAAAATTAAGACCCATGCCGTTGTACATTTATATTTTTATTAATGCACGATAGGCAACCATTTGACCACCATCTCATCTGAGGGAAGGTGAAGATGCGGTCGAAGATGTAACAAGCATGTCTAGAAGATACCTATTCACGCTCCCAAACTTGACGACTCCCAGATTATATTATGTACATTGTCTACGTCCGTCTTTAGTACGTCCTAATAAGTAGACCTATAGATATATATAGTCTATTTGAACACCTATAGAGTGCACTTGCAAATAAAACACTTTCACATTCACAGCCCCACATTAAGTTCAAAGACTTGTGTTGGGGTGCCGGAAACATTTATGTAACACACCCACCCATAACCATAAACTAATTTCCTTTGTGGAGAAAACTTGTGTTCTCACCGGGAAAAGAATCTGTTACCCGGAACCAAAGTTACTTGGAAGACACGGAAGGACCCGCAACCAACTACGCCATCAGACAATAAAGAAACGGTAAATATAACAAAGGAGCACGTCATAGCGGTGTTATCGTATAAATTATACTAATATAATTAGTCCAAGTAATTTTAAGTTCAATATTATTCTAAGTGGTTTATTTGTGTGACGAGACGCGCAGAAAAGATTTTTTCCCACTCACATATATATTTTTCGTTTTATCTTAATGTCTGCGAAAGTCTCAACATTTTTTTTTACTTCTAGAATGCTGCTTATAAAGTTCCCTGTTTTAATTACAATCTAGCCAAAATGTGGCTAATTTAACTTTAACATAAACTGGTACATTGCTATGACTAAGAATGTGTCCATTAAAACTTTTCTTATTATCTCTATTTAAGGGTAAGACACTTTGTTCATGTCTTTTTTTGCAGCACTCTCACTATATATTTACCAATACAATTTACCGGTATCTATACGTCGCTCTCAATCATTGCATACCTAATTATAAAGAACAAAATAAAAAAAATATCAGTATCAAATAAGATAAAGGCAGAATATCCTTTATTAGTCATATATATTAGTTTATGTATTTATATAGGTTTTTGTAGGTATATTCTGTTATATGTGTAAGTACGTCTATTTAAATGAGTGTTGAGGTACACCACCGTTCCTGTTTGTAATTTTTATCATCTCCCTTTGGTTGTCTGGAAGAAATCACTTTGAGCGGTAAGACCGCACTTTGTGCTTCTATGTTATATTCAAGATTTCTTTGTAAGTGCTCTCTTTTGGTGAGCACATAAATAATTTATATATATATATTACTCTGACTGCGAACGCCTCAACTTATGACGAGGAAAATGTATCAACTCAAATTTATTCATCCACCGGGATACTCAATAATTAAAATTAAACTTTAGGAAGTCTCAGAATTACGAATTGAATTAAAACGAAAGAAAAATTAACCTTTTGTATAATAAAATCAACATTTGTATGTATCTAAGCGCAGTATGTTAATTCCAACAGAGTTTAGTAAATGCGAGTTGTGATCCGTTGCGTGACTCTATCCATTACGAGCTATGTTTGGACTCCTTCGTTACAGAACCTTGAAGGAGTGGCTCAATTTAATGCAAGAATTAATAACGAAGAAAGATTGAATATTAATATTCTGACGGATTTTCTTTGATATGATGTGATGTTAAATTTTTCAATACAATATCATCAAGATACTCACAGAAGCTTGAGTATATGTTTCTGATAATATTATTATTTCGATGCTCTGATAAGTAAACAGAGCGCGTTTTGAACGGCCACTAGAAATAAAAATAACTTCATCATCTATAAATGGGTACTGGAACTTGACGCACTAGTATTGTTTTTATATTAATTACTAATCGTGCATTCATTTATCGTAATAGTAATTTTACAACTGACAAAATAAATCATTTAATTGACTAAACAACCAAACGCATTCACACTCACAGCCCCACTTTAAGTTCAAAGACTTGTATCGTGGGTGCCGGAAGCAGCTTGAGCAAGGATGCTTTCGTGAGGCTGTTCTCCTCTACAGATTCCATTTCCCAACCGATTCTCGTGAAATTTAGTGAGCAGGTTCAAAAATGATGTGGATTTTTTATCGATTTAGTTCTTGGATTTTTTTTCAAAATGGCGAAGATACGTTAAAAAGCTCACAGAGCCAATAGTTATTAATCGCTCAATTCAATGCTATGATATTGACTTTGACATAGATTCATCTATAAAAAGTTGATGATATCTATACTAAAAGGTTAATTAAAAAGTTATCCGACACAAAAATCTCCCGATACCAAAGGTCCGTATTGTTAATCTAAAGGGTTGTGACCGATCAAACTTTCAATTATTTGGTACGTTAGTAACTGTTATGTTGCAAATGAATTATTCGTAGTCCAGTTACATTAGTCAAATTAGTGCACTTATTAAGAATCACTGCGCGCGCTCTGCCCTCTATTTCGAAAATTTTTTAAACAAAAGTTGTAGAAAATTGTATCCTCTACAATATTACAAATAAAAATAGCAAAAAACCCATAGGAAACGAGATATTTGTAATCAATGTGTTTATCTGTAGTCGCGGCACTCTCGATAAGTAGGTGTCTCAAAACCCACTTTTTTCCAAGTTTTAGGGAGCCAAAATAAAGGTTTATATAACTTTATAGCAGACTATCTCTCATTCCGAGGTGAAACCCTAGTTCCTGGACTATCGTTGCTACTTCGGCTTCAACATTTCAATGACATTTATTTAGTCATTGTACTATTTTTAAAACGATATAAACGTAAATATTCTAATAAATCTGAGCTAAATATAGACAATTGTATGACAAAGGACCCATATCATTTGTCTGGTTAATTAGTAAGCACCAACCAATTATGAATCTTACGTTTTATTGCTAAGCTTTAATTTGCAAAGTTCTATGTTCCATCCTCATGGCCAATTAACAAATAGTAAATATCTCGGTAGTGAGATCACCAGGGACCTATTAAGATGCTAGTGGAACTGTTGAATTTAGACATCATCTGTTTCCTGTATAATTGCGGATGGAAACCAACGTCCATCTTAATTAAAGAAGGCCTTAGGTAGCCCTAGTTAATAGAACCGCCCTTCAGTTACAAGGCCCAAGGTCTAGGAAATCTTTGCCCCAAGGACTAGCTTGTAACAAGGTCTGTTTTATCTTAAAGTACTACCGAGATACGAACTTTTACAAAGTTACTCTTATTTCTGTTTAGATGAAACTTGTTTATTTTTTTGGCGGCTTTTTTTTTTGCTTAGACTTTTTTTGTATTTATAACATAGCCAACGTCTTAGTGGTAATACAAAATAGAATTTAAGGAGAAATACGGTTACATTTATCTTTCTTAGATATTGTACTTCTAGGTTAGTACTATTTTATTTATTATGCTGTAATGTTTATCGGTATTTTACCTTTTACATTTTGGAGACTGTGCGCAGGAATTACACGACTTAATTCCCCCATGCCCGTTTTACCATATACCTAAAAACAAAACAAACTGTCCATTTGTCTAGGTTGCTCAAAGCGTTTCTACGTTTATCAACCGTATATCATCCGTTGCGAAGGAGTTGAACTCATTGCCCTCGTCTTTGTTCCCCGAACAGTATAATCTAGGAGTGTTAAGTATCTCTAGACAAACATACTACATCTTCGGCTGCATCATCACTTTCCATCGGGGTGTGATCAAACGCTTGCCTATCGAGCATAAAAAAACTTAATAGTTGGTGATATTTCAGAGTATTTATCTTACTGTGCTTCAAGCTGTTACGAGTTCTTGGCTTGGTAAAACTACTATTAATATAAACTAGAATCAACAATATAAGACGCTTTACTACAAGCCATATCCAAAAGTGCCTTTCATTCTACCTTTCAATATAGTACTATCAACCATAAGTACATCTTTATCTAATCTATACAAATCGCTGTAGTTCAGATTTCAGGCATATTGGTATACGAACGTACGTTATCTTGAAATAACATCAGAGCCTTAAAGGTCAGTACACACTGGCAGCCCAGGTTCGTTAACCGTGTATCGCATACCGTCTACTTGGCTATTGATCCAGCTCAAAGGTAACGTCTTGTAACAAAGTGGAAGAATGGATTTTACTACACTGGCCAGCGGCTTTTAGACGATTAAATGTGAGCTATGTGACGAGAATGTCATTGACCTACTTTTATGTTGCATGAACTGGAAATGTGGATAAAGCTTACGTACATAGGTTTTTAATTACTAATACGGAGGGTAGTTTCAACAATGTAATATTTTTATTTTATATATTTCCTATCAGGAGGTAGTTCTCTAAAAAATGATAATTCACATAAATAATATTATTTATTTTCATATAATTTATTTAAATATATTATTATTAATATAAATTAAATACTTTTTAATTTCTTTTTAAATCATATTTTTTAATTTTTTATATAAATAAAGAAGAACGAAAGCGAAAGTGAAAGCGTTTTTGTTAATTAATATGATAACATCTTTGGAATTAAGTTTATCGAAGGAAGCAAAAGTAAATATTTCGTTTATATGTATTTTAATTCCATAAAGAGTTCAGGTCTCTATTAATAGATTCAAAGTAACTTTACAAAATATGAAGGTACAAATCATAAAAAAACATCCATATATCCAACAAATAAAGATGGTTCAGACTACATAATTGTCAATAAATAATCACTATAATTGGATTTGTGGGTACAACAACAAATTTTCAAGCAGACAGAACCAGAAAATGTAAAACAAACATAATTTAATCGAAATTCATTTATTTGCTACTACACAGTTTACATTTACTAGTGTGCTACATGAGTATACTTATTACGATGTTTCATTTTCATGTTACAATTTAGACATAAATTAATAATAATTTTAGACAATTTGACGCCTTGGATATTTAAGCATGGTGCCTATAGTACCGGTATCCTGGCATACCGTACGGGACGCAAATACAATCTACCTCCACGTCACACACTCATAAGTGTTCAAAAATATCACGTTAAATTAATATCCACAAATGGTTATTCCTTGAATAAATAATTGCTCACTAAACCAAGGTATACCTACAGAAACCACTTATTTACAAAATGTCGGATCCTTGACCGAAATATGCGTTTAGTTTCGCCCTGATAGGTCATTTGAATTGTTCGAATGAATAGCGACATTGTGAATGTCAAACTGAGTTGTTCTATTAAGATCAGACCCTATTACCGAACTCAACTCGACAAAATCTCCATATTGGTCGCTATAGAATGTACGTATTTCATTGATCGTTGGTAACCTGAAATAATCCTCTATGTAATAGAGAATATGCATGAGATTATTACATAGGTTCAGTTTTATACATATACATTACTGCAATATTGTATACTACCATTACTATAATATTGAAATGCCTTAGAATTAAATCAATAAAAGGTGATTAAAATAAAATAACAAAACGCACGAAATTGGCCAAATTGATTCGTGACGTCAGTTCATAAATTTTTGATGTTTGTGATCGGTCAACTTTCCTTGTGGATGTTATAAAAAGAACGTAAAAACGGCCGCGATTAAAATTGCTTGAACATGGTCGCATCTTCAAATATTTCGTTTAATATATAAAAGTTTATGAATGACATTTTATTTTCGGCTATATACTTAAACAATCGCATAAAAACATGCATATTTCCTATTAGAGCTTCCCTATAAGCTTTAAGACCTCCAACTCGAAACGCAGGACAAATGCAATTGAAAATTGTTGGTAAACCAGCTTACATAGTCTTACTTCGCTTGGGTTAATCCTTTGCACCTAATTTGACCCGGGCGTAAGATTAAACAGCGACTTACATGGACAATAGATGTCCAAATTAGCTTGACCTATAATAGCGTTAGTGTTCTATCACATATTAAACCCTGTAACACTCAAATTAAGATAGGATTACTTTATGTAGCATGTATGCAATCTGGCGTCAACGCGCAATGAGATAAGATTCCGCAGAATTTAAGTTCAAAAGCAAACCTCATACAATTTGTTCAGTTGTTTTTGATGCTCAACATGGTAACAAACAAACAATCAAATATTTGTATTAGTGGCGTCCGAATAATACAAGTCAAATCACGATTCGTGTTTAAAAATATCTTCAAGCTGGTTCAGTTAGGGCTTTATAACAAGATTTATTTTCTTGCAACTCGTAAGTTTACCTACTTCATAATTTTTCGCTCTAACGTAAAAAAAAAATGTTTTGATATTACCAGTGACTTAAATATTCCATACATCATCAGTGCTGCTAATGTCCTTAAATTTTTTCACCATAGGTTCGGCTAACAACTCGATGTTGAGTATAATATTTAAACATACATTTGTTAACAAAAGTTTGACATTTAATTCAAGCGTAAATTTTATTTATTCTACCTATGAATGATGACTGCGTATAGTCACGATAAATCACTGAAAAAACCAAATGCTGACATTTATTTCGGTAGATATGAATCAGTACGTATCAGTTTCAGTATTTCATGAGAACCCACCTTTTTTACGTTACGAGGGAAACATGCAAATGAGTCTTGTATGTGGCAACCCTATCTCGGCCTTTTGGTTCGCTAAAACAAAGAGGGTGTTCACTCTTCCGGAATAAGTTACTGGGGCATTTTTTTCACGTCGGATATCTTTTGTTAAGTCTTTATTTTACCTGTCTCTGACTGTTTGCTTAGGCCTTATGAAAATATGTCTGTTGAACGGTTTGTTATTTTTCATTTATCTGTTTTTTTACACAAAGCCACACCCTATTCGCCCGATGTGATCACTATTGGGAAAAGTATTACTTGAGCTTGGATTGAGCTGCTATATATTTATATATCTTATCATGTAACATCTAAGTTAGTCCTTCCAGATCCGTCAAAGGACTTCGATATAATGATTAAAAAAACACCATCAAAAGAAGTCATTAAACGACAGGTGCGAGAGTACTTCTTAAAAAAAGATAAGCACTAATATTACATCTTAGCTTATATTCTTATTTAGCACATATTATATTTATTTATGTATTATATATATATATATATATATATATATATATATAATTATTAAGCTTATATATTATATAAGCCATATAATATTATATTTAACAAATAATATTTTACAAATTATAATTATAGTTTAAGTTATGTACAAT
Organism: Lomographa bimaculata; assembly: GCA_948107665.1. Lineage (NCBI taxonomy): Eukaryota > Metazoa > Arthropoda > Insecta > Lepidoptera > Geometridae > Lomographa > Lomographa bimaculata. The sequence continues at coordinate 10,192,784 of OX403592.1, forward strand.
CACTGTTCTGATGCACGCTTTACTTTTGTTCTTTCCCTTGCTGGATGACCGGTAGAAAATGCTCTTAGCATTAAGTCCTCCAATTGTACATTGTTTTTGTTGTGCAATAAAGTATAAATAAATAAAAAACCTATCAATCAGATCTTTTAACGTATTCTATTACTCAATGGCATTCCTTATAGTAAAGAAATTCCAAGTGCGTAATTTTTCCTACACTCAATCATTAACAAACAACTCGGCAAATCAATCGGTCTCCTGTAAGCACATCATTAATCAGTCCAACAAGAACCCGAAGCCATCGAGTTCCGACGAAGGGAAGCCGATCATTGTTTACAATTTATCACAAACGACGCTTAATCTGGACCTCGAGAGGCCTATTTCAGTCCCCGACAAAGTCCTCTCAACGAGTCACTGTGGAACCACTCAAGCCCTTTTAGCTAGAGCCACTCTACAGACGTCTTATCTTTGTACGGAGGGCTCTTACGTCGAAACTTTTGTCTGTTAACTACCCGTCACAGCTTCAGACCAGTCTGTGTTTCGAGGATACGGGTCGGAATGTTGGCTGATATAATTTATGGGTTACTTAGCTGAATAATAGTATGAATAGAGCTGTTTTGCATTGTATTTGGAACAACCATTAAGCAAATAAGCACGCATTTAGTGAAGGTTGTTTGCTTAAGCGTCACGTTTCGTGAATGCTCTGACCATGTTAGGAGCTTTCTATGTTAAGTGGAGGCAAGCTGCCGCTTATGAATAAACAATATTGTGACTGCTTTTTATTAGTAACGGTTTATTTTTATATAGTTCTCTTTTAAGATCATAACATTACAACATTACACTATAAATTGTGTCAATGACTACCTACTAACCTCAACTTGATTAATTGTTCTTGCATCAATCATTCTCTGTTGTTGCTACGTATCTAATAAATTAAGATTTTTCAGTCGAATCCAGATTGGTTTGACAAAATGCAGTTAGTTAATTAGAATAGACATCGTAGAGGGTTCATTGCAATTGCATTGCGTGTTCATATCTAATTCATATTGTGTATATACAAACTCATATATATACCTATACCTAGGTATTTTATAGGTCACTATTATTAGGTATTATTAAGTGTTGTCATAAGCCTTTCTAATATTTTGTTGCTCACCTTACTTCAGTTCTACTTTCAGCTAGGCATAACTCCCAAATTGTCAACCCATCTTGCCGCCGGCGCTGTGTTTGCCCTTACTTGGTCATCTCTTAGTTTACACGTTCCTCCACTTATCTCCGCGACGCCCGGGCCTTTTGCTCCGCCCAAGTTAAATTTAGGTTCATTTTCATTTGACGTCGATCATATGGACTCGGTTTAATACCAAACATTTGTTTGCTTTTGAGTTCTGCGTAAACTATAAGCACAGCTTATGTGTAAGCGTCCATGTCTCAGTACCAAAAGTCGTGGCGAACATAAGACATTGGTTAAACAGGCACATTTTAAGACATTGTAGGACCTGGCAGACTTTAGAATGTCTTCGAGTTTCACACTGCAGTGTAGTTCTCTATTTATCAACGTTATTAACCATAGTTGACTCTCCCTATACTATAATTGCGAATCTATGCCTAATCACTCAAAACATAATAGAATATAGACCTCTCTAATCACTCAAAACTACGCTAAAGGTGCAACAATGGGGTAATATTGATAGTATTTTTATACGCAAAAACGTAAATCAGTTTTATAGAACAAATGACTATCATTTTTTCTTTTTTCAAGTTATCTGGGTAATATTAACTGTGACTGGTTGTAGCTCAGCGATTGCCAGCTCGGTTGTTATGCCAGAAGCAACGGGATCGGATTGCATCCAGAATACATTTTCTAGGAATAACTGTGTTTAATAAGGCTATTATTTTTTTCTCTTATGTACTGGTAACTTGAATTTGTAGAAGTACCTAAATAATCTTCTAAAGGTAACGTGGCTGCGTCAAACGAAAAACGTTATTGCCCGCAGAATTTAATTAATTAGATGAACGGTGTAAGAAAACATCCTGAGGAAAGGGGCATGACCGTCAAAATTTGAACTCTCCCACAAGATAGCTGAAACAATACATAAAAATAAATGTTTGTTCGTATTTCATGCACTGCCGTTCATCCGATTGTGATGAAACTTTGTTGTTCTGCGTGCAAATATTTACAAATGATTTGATTAATGATTTTGTTTACACTTTATTTTATTTTATTTGTCTCGCCTGCCTAACTTGTTAAAGCTCTATATATGCAAACATTAACTAAATTTTTTAGTCATAAAGTTTGAATACGGTAGTAAAGTACTAGGCAATAATAAACGTGGAAGAAACAAAACACTTTTTGTCATTACGTAGCATCGCAACGTATGGCGGGTAAAGCTAGTAAACTATAATATATGTATTTTAGAGTACTATATGTATTCTATTCTATGACATTTCTATTCGTACTGCAAGTAGCACACATATTGATCTATAGCCTACGAAATGGTTTTCAGTTCGAAGCAAACAGCGTGCGAATGGAGCGATGGACGAAACCCGGCAATCTGCAAAATGTCGGGTTACGAATGCTGTTTCAGTTTTTTGCGCCCAAAAGAACATCCAGCTGACTTTTGTATTCGAAACAGCGATGGAAACTTGCTTGATTTATTGACTCTTTACAACTAGCCCACTGGGAATTGGGAATCGCTTCGTGATAGGAAAACGAGTTTTGTTTCCAATATTGGAACATAATTGCTATTTGTATTGAAAGTTTTTTAAAAATAACTTTCAAGTATCCGCAGGCCATTTCAAAGTACCTATACAATAATGACCCTCGCAAAGTTTAGAATTCTAACTCCGTGATGGATGGCCGATGTCTGTAGGAAAATGGATCGTGGTTGGTCGCGTAATATTCTACACGCATTTGTTTCTCGCGGACCGGAGTGCTGACCGTCTCTACTAAATGTTTTGTGCGTCTTGTGTGACAGCTTTAACATCATAGACTGTCGTATTAGTTTCATGTTAACAGGGAGCAGTCATTGAAAATCTTTATTCGAAAAAAAAACACTTTATATTTGGTACCAGAGAATTAAAGATCCACTATTTGTCTCTACGTTGTTTAAATTTAGTAGTTCTTTACCCACCGAGGTTATTGATATTGCTTAAAGTAGCTCTAATCTAGTATTCATAATGTGGATTAAATACATTCTTAATACAGCACATCTCCTACCGCGTAAGTCGGCACATTATAAACTTCGAGATCCACATTTTTTTTTCTACTTAATTAAAAAATATTTCACATAAAACGTACTGGGATTCAGATCTCCAATTTGAATATAACTTGTAGGCTGTATACCTTTTATATTGCAACACATCGTGCACAAGTTTTAATATATCTAATGTATTCTATCGAAAGTAAAATTACGTAATACAATTAATCAAAATGTCAGGTTGAAATTGTAACCCTAAGAATATTTATTTATTTATTTATTCAATTAGTAAATAAATACATTTTAAATATGTATTGTACCGTAAAACCACAAAAAGTTTGTCTTGGTACTCACATTCGTATTTCGCCGTGCTTAAATTATCATGAGTATGTAGCTTAATTAGGTACAAACATAATATTACTTTAAGAACATGAGGTTACTGTCCTTTAAACAAAAATAAAAATGAAACTGTGGGTAGGAAATGTAGTTTAAGGTATACAATAAATAATAGTACAACTTTGTGTTACTTATTAAATTTGGTACATTTCTGTTATTTTGAAATAAATACATGAGAATATAATAATAATATACAAATATACATGAGAATTTAATAATAATTTACAAATATATAGATGAGCTAACGATGGAAACTGTAATTTTTTTGTGAATTTCAACACCTATATCGTTTCAAACGCTTCATAAACACACACTAATTTCGAAGACTTGTTTCGGTGGTGCCAAAATAATTCACATCACACACATACAATCACGGTATTTTACAATTCATATCCCTTTGTGAGTGAGCAATCCTTGTATGTTCGAAGCTCTCAATAGTAAAACAAGGAAGAATGTCTAACTGAATGGTCTTAGTTGGGATTGACATGGTAAGGGCGGGATTGATTGCGGCCATGGTTAAAAATAGATGGATTGCAGACCTTTTTTACATGTTAAAAGTTCGCAACCTGGAACTTTGGAGATTGGTGGTTTTTTTATGTATTGAATTTAAAAGTAGTTTAAGTATTTATACAAAACAACGAGTTGAGAATTCTTGAGCAGATTGCTTGGAGATAGGTCGCAGCTGGATTTGACATGCGTTTTAATCATATATTGGAAAATAACTAAAAGAAAGTTATGAGAGCATCTGATAATAATATCAGTGCCATGTCGCATTATCTTGGGTAAGCGGTAAATGATAACAATGTTTTGCATATAAACTATATTTGAAAAATATATACAAATAAAAATAAATCACCGCAAGCACTCGTATGAAAGGTTGTATCACTTGAGAACGGCTCGACCCATACAGCTGATATTTTTTTGTTGTTTTCGTAATTTTGACAAGGGTGCACCCACGTAGTAAAATGTAGGTAGGTACTTACTATTCATCTTTTCTAGAGTCAGAGTAAGAACGACAATAGAGTTTCTAGATACCCAATTTAGAAAAACAATTGTATTAAATCGAGAAATGCGTGTGGCGTGTTATGTTTCTGATGGCTTTCATTTATTTAGATTTAATCCTAAAGTACATGAAAACTTTATCTTTTCTACCGACTCACAAAGGAAGAGGTACTCAAGTCGACTGTAATTTTTTATTTGTTTTACCTCATATCTTGTTTCCACGTAAACCGATTTAGAGTTTTTTTTGTTTGCATAACTTTCCTATTGGTCCCATTTTAATTTGATCAAGATCTGATCAGTAGTTCTTGAAATATCGTCAATAATATAATGCGTGTCTAGTACATCTAATCTGATCAAAGTTCCGAAGGTTAAGCGGTGGAAGCGTTAAGCGGTGAAGTCGGTTTTTTTTAAGCTTTGCTTGCGTTTAATTATTTAGTTAGTAGGCATGTGATTGCTATGGAGAGAATTTCCAACTTTATAACGAACATTGTTATTTTTACACTAGGCTAGAAAAAAAGTAGGACCAGATGTGAGTTACTTTACAGAATAAAAAATAATACAAATACTCACATTGTCAGTGCAATTTACAGCAACCCCTCCGAACCGTTGTAGATTAAAATGTATGATGACAGCAGGGTAGTGCTCCTCTTTCCTATATTCATTGCTTATGACATGCAGTAGGTATAAATAAGTACGTATACGTATATTTTTGCGATAGCAAATTTAACTTTAGTGTGCAATTTTTTTTTTATATGTGATTGTTTGATTCGACAATTGTTACTTGTTCTAAATTAATCTGCAAGCAGTCTTTACCTGTCATTGTAATGTCACTAATCTTTTCAACAGTAACATGTTAACTTTATGCTTGTAACGGTGTTCATTGCGTTGGCGATCAATATAAAAATAAATAAAAGCAGTCATAGCAAGATTTTCAAATTAAAAGTGTTATGGTAAGTAATAAGTTAATTATATCGATTATAAAATTAAAGCTTTCTTAAAATCTAATAATTAATTCATAATCGATACATAGCTATAAATTACTATAAAACACCAAATGTGAACAAGTGAACCAAGGCAATTAAATCGAGTTCTACCGGTGTTAATTGCCCTGGTCCACAGTTTATAATACCTAGTTTTTAGAATCAGTGTGTGTGTCTAAGTAAAGCAACTGAGTTTAGTAAATCTATAAAATCAAATATTTAGCTTGCAAAATTCGTATTGCATCATGGAAATAGTTTAACTAGTGTCTGGTTTTTTTTTATTGCAAGATAGGCAAGCATTTGACCGCTATCTAATCTGATGGAAAGTGACGATGCGGCCGAAGATGGAACATGCTACAGGGAACAAAGACGCAGGCAATGAACGTACATTAAAATATTGAACATTAATATGTCTGGTTCGTAACATTAAAATTTCTTCTTGCAAAGCCTCCCCCTAATTCAAAGTGATTGATCCATTTGGAAATATGGACCATTTGTTATATCCTATATTTCTTGTAAATGCTAATGCTCTTTTCGAATGATATCCAGTAAACAGCGCAACATTCTTATTCATTTCGATGTCAGGTTGAAAAGCGGGCGGGATGGGCTTTCAACCGTAGAAAGTAAACCCCGCGTTTCGAAGGCTTTTAGCTCAAATAGGTTAAGATGGGCGGCATTCACTCTGATACATGTATACAACATCGGAAGTAAACATTGACCTCTGTTCAGATGAATAAAAAAACCTATAAAATTCAAAAGGCGTGTTTGTAAACTTTGTTTTCAACAGATTTTGAAAAAGAAGACTTTGACCAAGGTTATGTGTATACATAACCCATCGATATAGGGGACAAACCTTAAAAATAATCTCTTTCTCGTGTACATTTAAAAAAAACAAAGGCATGTAACCGATTACTTAAAGGCTTATGTAAGAAAGGTTAATAGGATTTGAACTATCTTTAATAAAAGAGTATCAATTGTATTTAGACCACTTGATATAGCCTCTATAAAGTAGACCATGCACTGAAAGGCGATTGATATCGTAGTGAGGATTGAAATTTTAGTCAGTATTGTTTTAAGTTTAGAAAAGTGTACATAAATTATCCACTTAGCATCAAGATTAACCGTGATTGCAATTGAAAAACAGATCAATCACTACCTGTATATACTTGTAATTAAGAAAATCTTTACAAACCAAAGGAAAGCCTTTGGGACTACTAAAATATCACAACAAAGGTATCCCTAAGCAAAATCGTAACCTTGAACAGTTATTGCGTTTCCTCGTAGCGAGGTTATTAGCTCGAATTACTTTCACCATTTGCTAAATTACTTCTAACCTAAGCCGGTTCTGAACGTCTTCTCATCGAAGGAAAGTAACCGCAAACCTAAATAGGGTTGGTAAATAGTCGATTGCAATGTTGTACTCGAGTCTTGTTTTTCTGTTTTGATTAGGTACGCGATCTTGAGCGACTTTTAATAAATGTATCATGGGAACTTGTTGTTTTTCTAATCTGATAACCATATAATAACAATAATTATTATAGTAACCATTTTTTTGTTTCGAGCCCAGCGTCGATTCAATCTAATCGGTTCTAGTCGATTTACGTAATTCGTAAAACTCATTACATAAATCAGTGTACATATTAAAAATACTGAATAAATCAGTATTATTATTTTAAACCAATTTATGATAAAGCAAACTACGTGTTGGTTCAATTTCATAATATACAGATACTTAGATTCAATATAAATGTATAACAAAATTATTTCGATACCTCGAGCCATACAGACTAACTCACAAATGTGCGTGCTTGTCGTATTGACTATTGGGCAGTCGTTTCAAGGTTATTTTAGTCAACCAATAGTGCTTCACGATTGTTGTTTGATGACTAGCATGTGCTTAAAGCATGGTAGCACTCTGCTAAAAATCATATTGCAGTAAACGGTCATCCATCCAAGCCCTGGTCTTATAAAACTCTCAGGTTTCACACATAAAATGTAACAAAGAAATACATTCCGCCATATACTACGTATCCATCTCTAAATGAGTCGATTGAAGGTTTCGCAATGTCCCACATGTTTTATGTTCCAGAACAGGGATGGCTCTCACAATCCTTCAATCTGACTGATAAGGAAATTGGAGAAACCTATGGCATGAACGGACAAATGAATTAGCTTTGTGTGCGGCTTCTTGATGCTTGTTGAACATATGATTGAAATTATTGAAAGACTATAAAAATCTTAAGTACTTTTTGCTGAATTGCTTTTCGTAGATGTAGAGTACTTACGTAGGAACACTGATAAAGCTACCGTAGGACCTGACATATTGCTTTAACTGTGTTAAACACATAAGAATATTAATCTATGCATCATTAATTATCAGAAACATAAGTAATCCCACGTATTATTACCAAATATTGTATATATTATTATTAAAACTATCTTGAGTCGTGTTCATGTTGATTTAGTTTCTACAGACATTGTAAATGTAACAATAGCAGATACAAAATAAAGATAGTACTATATATGTATCGATAAACATGTAGAAAAGAAATTGAATTGACTCTGGCAGCCCTCCATTCGTACTCATACATGTATACAGTAATATACACGAATACGTGTAGTGGTGTAGCTCCTCACGAGACGATAGATATATGTATGTGGAAAGGCAAATATTTACAGACCACACAAAACAAAACACACAAAGTTCGCACACAAAGAAAATGTACAAAAAGCTACGGAACTATATTGAGTAGAAAGGTGAGTGAACCAGAAAATGTGACAAAAACATTCAATTTAGAAACGTTTGTTTCAAGTGAGGTAATGATAACACGTTTCAGAAATATTGTAACTATTATAAAGTTAGCTAGCTCAGCTGGGAATCGGGATGCAAGTTGGCGCAGTAGGCAAGTATCGGCGCTCTGCGCCCTGGGTTCTGGGTTCGATTCCCGGCAGGAGCATACAGTAGCTTTGAGAACCTCCTTTTTTGAAGTCGGTTGAAAAGATGTATAGCCTAAAAGACATGAGTAGTTTACTATCCATGTTGTTAAGACAGTGTGGCGATGAGAGTTAACCGAAGTGGGTGAAAGAAGAATACATGGTGTGACCCCATTGTGAAGTAGAATAAGAGCATAACTACCTCGTTTAACTACCCTGAGGAACATGACTATCAATCTTATATCGTGTACTAAAATTGTGTTTCTAAAGAATATTTATTCATGCCGCAACGTCGGAATATGGAGTACTAATACTTATCACTCTACGCTATGTGTGTATACCCATATTCAAGCAAACAAAGAAATTTGTATTTGTAATTTAAATATTACGATTATTTGTAAAAAAATATTAATTATTTCAAAGCGGCTGTAGTAAATTATTGTGTCTAATTATTTGACTATAACTACATTTTATTAATTATAATTTGACATAATTTTATGATTACACTATAATTAATCAATATACAAATTTAACTAATCTACTTACCTAATACAAAAAGTAATTGGTCGCCAGTGCCCAAAATGCTGGCTGCGTTACCTCGTTGTACAGCGAGAAGGCTGTAGTTGAGTATGGGTATAGTCCTAATTGAATTAGGTAGCTGAAGCCCAGTTGCCATAATACATATGATTGCTGTATTTATACTCACTGTGACTTTCTTACTGACGGTAATACCTAATAAGGTATACCTTATATCAATAAAATATTACACATATAAGTTTGATGTTTTGTGCCGCGATTGCCGAAAATGATTTTTTTATAGATAGGCAAGCATTTGCCCACTATCTCACCTGATGGGAAATGACGATGTGACCGAAGATAGAATATGCTTGCCCAGAAGGTACTTTAAGATACCCAGATTGTACCGTTCGGGGAACAAAAACGCAGGATATGAGTTCTACTCCTTCGCTGTACGGGTGTATATTTACAATACACATACAATCATATTCACACAGAAAAGAAAATAGAATATGAATAAATGTTGGAAATATTCACAAAGAACGCATATTATCCAAGGCGCACCTCGGATAATACAATAACTTGTGGCTGCGACTCAACCCCTAAACCGTGGGAGTCAATCTTACGGGAAGCACGTAGGCGCTTAAGCGAAATCTTGGCGCCACGTGATTCCACGTAGCCGTGTGACAAATATCATAAGAAAAACATTATCTTAGCAGGATATGAGTCATATATTATATTTATACATTACCTTCGTTAGCTTAATAAACCAAAAAGTATATAAGTTAGATATGAGGTTTATTTTTTAACGACTTCCCAAAAAAGGAGGAGGTACTCAAGTCGACTGTATCATATTTGTGTTACCTCATAACTTCTTTCCACGTGAACCGATTTTGAAATATTTTTTTACTTGAAAGATGTTGCTTTCCTATTGGTCCCATTATAATGTGATCAATATCTGATCAGTAGTTCTTGAAAGTCAATAATGCGTGTTTTATTAGATGTACTATCAAATCTGATCAAAGTTCCAAAGATAAAGCGGTGAAGTCGGTTTTTTTAAGCTTTGCTTGCGTTTAATTATTGTGTGATATGAATACGACTCAAGTCATCAAACTTAATGTAGGGCGAGTGTGAGAGCGTTTATTTTATGGTTATATTTTATATTTATAAAATTATCCCCATTCGTATAGTTGATGTCCTGAATATTTGCCTCCTATCTCTACGTAGCTCTACATAACACATTCCTATATAGTTACAATATTATATTCTTTTTTTTGAACTGCTCCTTGGCTTGGTTGGATGAACGTTCGCCTTCTTAGCATGGGTATCGGGTTCGATTCCCGGCGGGAACACATGCTTTCTCCCCATTGAAAATTTGTGTTTCTGGTTCTGGTTGTGATTGTGTGTGTGTGTGTGATGTGAATGTTTCCGGCACCCACGACATAAGTCAACGAACTTAGTGTGGGGCTATGAGTATGAAAGCGTTTATATAATATATTATATATCTACGCATATTTCGTAGCTCTCTAGTTCCTAGTCGTAACTACAAAGTATATCGCATTATTTATTATTCTGGCAATAACTTCCAGTTTAATGTGTAGTGTCTACTAAAATCTGCGCATTAAATGGCAGCGCACAGTTGTTACGACAGGTGAATGTATGCCAAGGCCGCACACGCGTTGGCTTCAGGAAGTGAACCCAGGGGCGCGCGCCTCTTTAATTTATATTATAATTTACTGTTATAAGCTTCCAGTCTCAAGATAACTTTTTGTGGCGAAGCGTCGAAGTTTAAAGGTTTTTGTTAGGAAGTTGTTAAGGTTTGAAACCATTTCAGACACCTATACCAGTCGCAAAAATTTACTTTGATTTTTTTAGCCCCTAGGAGCTTTATTCGTCTTGGTCGGTTCCATGTTTTATAACTCGCTCTTACCCGCGACTCCGTCCGAGCGGACTGTAAGAACTATTCAGGATGATTATTATATTTGTCCTATTACTTTGAGTTATTCCTATCCATCCAAAGGTTGTCTGGAAGAGATCGCTTTCAGCGATAAGACCGCTTATTGTTACACTTTTCTAAAAATGTACTGTTAAAATTTTACTATTTGTGTTATTTATTATTTAAGGTGTTCAATAAAGAGTATATCTATCTATCTATATGTTCTAGTTTTAAACTATTTTTAGTTATAAAGAACTTTTAAACACAAAAAGTTTAATTAAATCGTTTTGATACATTTCCGAGGGGCTCGAACAAACAGCCATACGTTGTAAGTACTTTGAATTTGTAAGAGAAGAAAATATATTTTAAACCATGAGTTAAAGCACCCGTTGAAATGCAATGATAGTTTTCTTAGTTGGATACGCGTTCGCCTTCTAAGGGTATCGGGGTTGATTCCCGGCAGGATCACAAGTTTTCTCCCCAAGGAATATTTGTGTTCTGTTACTGGTTCTGATTGCGTGTGTAATGTGAATGTTTCCGGCACCCACGACAATGTCTTCGAACTTATTGTGGGGGCTATGAGTGTGAAAGCATTGTTTTTTTAATAGTAGCTAGCATGTTTAAACCGAAGTTGATGAAACATGAAACGTTAGTTTTTGCCACAATACTTCAACAAACCCTGTAATTCCTTAAATAATTCAAATCATATTACAAAGAAATTAATAAACTTAAGCTTAAACTTCTACACAAAGTTAGAATCTCTTGAAATTGAATTCAGTTCCATTTAACTTATCGAAGTTTATTTAAACTTTCCGGCGTATTTATAGAATTAAGCTTTCGTGTTCTTATAAAATCAACTTAAGATTGTATACAATCTACGGATGTGAAAAAATATAGTTGCGCTATTTACTTGCCTAATTGTAGAAAGAGACAAACATTTTGAGCAGAGCTACGTCAACCGAGGTAAGCAAGTAATGATAAAAATACACACATGAGATTTATCTTATACAAGTACCCCTATACTAGATGCTGCTTATAAGACAATATAAACATTTATTTTATTCGGAGATATAAAAATCGGAAGAGCTATTTACTCGTCATACATTAAACAGAGATAAACATATAGAACAGAGCCACGTCTTATTCTTTCAGTTAAGCGATACATCGAAAAGCACTTCTTGCGTGAAAATAAAAATGAGCTGTATTTTAATTACTTAAAGAATGTATATAGCAAAACATATTTTTTTTATCTTTTTTAGATGGTGTAAGAGCTACATCAAAATACTCTATTATAAAATAAAAAAACAATGTTGTATATGTTGCAAAATGATGTTTTCTTAAGGAACCATGACATTATCGCTTTTAATTCTGATAGAGGAGCAAGTTTTAGAAGAATCGTAAAAGATGCATTTGTTAATAAAGTAGGTACTTTAACATATTTACTATTTAACAACCAGTGACAAAAAAATATGAAATAATCCAACCAAGGACACTAAACAGTATGTGTGGTCAGATCAATCTGACAAAGAATACCTAACGTAAAATTTCTAGCCGTAGTTGGGTAAAAAAAGCTATTTTTATAACTCGAAGGACGCACCGTATCCAGTCACGATATACTAATATATTGATTTAACATTATTTGTCTCTACATGGAGGAATGTATTTTAATCGTCATGATTGATATCGAACTTAGTTAAAACAAATTGTGCCTGCATACATAGCTAGAATCAAAAAACATACTTTGTTAATAACACGACGTGTTTAGTTAGTCGGTATGAAATATCGATTGTTCGTCGACCTGGTGAAGTCATGCCATCATGAGCAAACCGATGTTTTATAAAAAGCTCTTCGAATTTTTTATCACAATTAATAAAAGCTTCGTTCTGCTGACTCACTGGTCCTCGCCACCTCCTGTTCATTCCACTTCTTTTGTAAATAACTCTTTCAGAGTTGTCGCGGTACGCCTCTGGAACTCACGGAATACGGAAATGTGAGAACGAAGAAAATTTTAAGCGTCTGGTTCGAAAACACTTTCTGGAAGTCATTCAAGGTTGAACCGTTACACTAAAAACCGTTATAAACATCGAATTTATAGGTACTATTTCTCTTGTATATGTAATTTATATAGAATATTTTATATATATATAAATAATAGTAAAGTAGTATACGTATAATATTGGAATGTATGTATCATATGATCTGTTGTATGTATGTTTATGTATAGAATTCTAAAAGTTTTTGCATAATAATATACATGTTTTATATTAAGTTTATGTATTATATTTTCATATACACATATATAGGAGCAAGTTTTAGAAGTATCGTAAAAGATGCATTCGTTAATGAAGTAGGTACTTTAACATACTTACTATTTAACAACCAGTGACAAAAAAATAATCCAACCAAGGACACTAATCAGTGTGTGTGGTCAGATCAATCTGACAAAGAATACCTAACGTAAAATTTCAAGCCGTAGTTCGGTAAAAAAAGCTATTTTTATAACTCGAAGGACGCACCGTAGTTTTCCAATCACGATATACTAATATATTGATTTAACATTATTTGTCTCTACATGGAGGAATGTATTTTAATCGTCATGATTGATATCGAACTTAGTTTAAACAAATTGTGCCTGCATACATAGCTAGAATCAAAAAACATACTTTGTTAATAACACGACGTGTTTAGTTAGTCGGTATGAAATATCGATTGTTCGTCGACCTGGTGAAGTCATGCCATCATGAGCAAACCGATGTTTTATAAAAAGCTCTTCGAATTTTTTATCACAATTAATAAAAGCTTCGTTCTGCTGACTCACTGGTCCTCGCCACTCCTGTTCATTCCACTTCTTTTGTAAATAACTCTTTCAGAGTTGTCGCGGTACGCCTCTGGAACTCACGGAATACGGAAATGTGAGAACGAAGAAAATTTTAAGCGTCTGGTTCGAAAACACTTTCTGGAAGTCATTCAAGGTTGAACCGTTACACTAAAAACCGTTATAAACATCGAATTTATAGGTACTATTTCTCTTGTATATGTAATTTATATAGAATATTTTATATATATATAAATAATAGTAAAGTAGTATACGTATAATATTGGAATGTATGTATCATATGATCTGTTGTATGTATGTTTATGTATAGAATTCTAAAAGTTTTTGCATAATAATATACATGTTTTATATTAAGTTTATGTATTATATTTTCATATACACATATATAGGAGCAAGTTTTAGAAGTATCGTAAAAGATGCATTCGTTAATGAAGTAGGTACTTTAACATACTTACTATTTAACAACCAGTGACAAAAAAATAATCCAACCAAGGACACTAATCAGTGTGTGTGGTCAGATCAATCTGACAAAGAATACCTAACGTAAAATTTCAAGCCGTAGTTCGGTAAAAAAAGCTATTTTTATAACTCGAAGGACGCACCGTAGTTTTCCAATCACGATATACTAATATATTGATTTAACATTATTTGTCTCTACATGGAGGAATGTATTTTAATCGTCATGATTGATATCGAACTTAGTTTAAACAAATTGTGCCTGCATACATAGCTAGAATCAAAAAACATACTTTGTTAATAACACGACGTGTTTAGTTAGTCGGTATGAAATATCGATTGTTCGTCGACCTGGTGAAGTCATGCCACCATGAGCAAACCGATGTTTTATAAAAAGCTCTTCGAATTTTTTATCACAATTAATAAAACAAACGGTTTCACACTCGCAGCCCTACACTTAGTTTGATGACTTATTTCGTGGTAGCCGGAAACCATTCACATCAATAACAAAATGACAATCAGAACTAGAAACACAAATGTTTCTTGTGGAAAAAACTTTTGTTCCTGCCGGGAATCGAACGAACCACCCAACTAAGGTTACAGGCAGTTCAAAATCTTGTTATTAACATTTTAGAGAAGGCTTCTATAAAATTGTGATAATTTATACACTTCAAATGATTGATTGAAACTTTTGTTTATAACAGTGATAATCAACTACTAATTCAAACAATAACATTTTTTATAGGTAATGAAACCAAGTGCGAGCCGAACTGGAAATATAACAAAATATATTTCGACTTAAGAGATTATATTTTAAACTATAGAGATCTGAGAAAAAACAAAAAGCTACCAAACGTTTCAAAATTTCTTATTTGAGATCTCCGTTTGTGATTTTTTAAATCATTAGTAAAAATATTCACCAAACGAAAGTTTAAAAGTAACAAAAGATAAAGAATCACTTTAATGTTAAGACAAACGGCCTATGTAGACTTCTATAAAGGTCCCGTTAAAAAAAAAAACAAAAATAATAAATATGTTACTTGAATGTGTCGAGATTTATAGGCCATAGGATTTTCATTCTCTAAATACGAAACATGACAGGATCTTAAATTTGTTGTCTCCTGAAATCTTAAACTGTATATTTAACTCCAGAACAACCAAAACACATGAACATACATAGTATATAAGCGTAAGATACGTTGGTATTGGATGTTTCTTAATAGGCGGGAGTGATTTTACCATTGTGGTCCCAAGACAACTATATGTAATCCACAGATCAAATAAATGGGCTAATCTATAGTCCGCCTCATCCAAGTAATCCTATAGGCACAATATGAGTCAGCCTAGATATATCCAAACTATCGGTGTATATTACTGTATAAGTAAAGAACATACGTTATAATATTTATTGAATTATTTATCATATTAATTATCATAAATCATATTAAGATGATTTATGATAATTAAAATACAAAACATCTATAAAATACAGCCTATTAAATACATGGTATTCCTTTAAAAATAAGGAGAAGGTTCTCAATTAGTCGGAATCTTTTTTTTATTAAGTTTCTTCGATTACTCAAATAGGTACGCCTCGACCGATTTAAGAAATTATTTCATTTTTTTTAAATCAAATCAATTTATTGTCATTACTACAGGTACAATTATATGATGTTAACAAATTATAGGTAGACCGCTCCAGCATGCCTGTTAGGCGTACAATATTAAATTTTTAACATGCAGTATTATTTACTTCATATTACATATTCATAATTATACAATATTAACCATTTCTATTCTATTCGTAAAATTAATTAATAATATTAGTACATAACAATGTCAAAATGTTTATTAATTTTAATGCAGCAAAATAATTATTAAATTAAAAATGTCAACAAAATAAAACTTTAAATAGGTACATAATTAAATCTTCTAATATTTTGTCCATTAAAATTCAATAGTATAGTAGCATTTTTCTGTTAATCATTTATTTAAATTTCTTTTAAAAGTAGGTACATCTCCAGTTTTAAAACTCTCCGGTAACTTGTTAAATAGTTTCGGAGCCATAATGTATATACTTTTATTAAAGAACGTAGTTTTTGTTTTACTTCCCAAGTAGTCCCAATATAATTTGATCAAGATCTGATGTGTAGGAGATATTTGCGAGTAAAGTCAGTTGTTAGTTTTTACTCGTATATATTATCCTATTATGTATTTGTTTTAGTAAGGAACATAGCATGTCGGAATATTATACAAATATCGTCACATATATTATAAAAATACATACTCTTCTATGTATAAGTATTCACTAATAAGAATTATTAAGCAACCATTAATATGTCAGTTAAGGAATTTATAGTTTAAGGTAATAAATATTCTATTTATATATCTCTCTCAAAATACTGAAAATAAACTTGACAACGACAAAATATAGAATTACTACGCAATACGTATTCTGCGCATATTAATTTTCAGTTGATTCTTCCGTTACAACAACTACAAAAAGCTTTTGTTTATACCACAGTCTTGATTTAATTCTCATCTATCTATCATATTTTTTTTATAATTCTCATTGATTTGTCTAAAAGTTGCCGTAGTCGAAGTAGAGACTATCTAGAGACCTTCTTTATTCAAATTAATCATATTACACCAAGACAGCAAAATATCGTATACCTCTATATATTATGTCTAATTTGAGTGAAATGCTAAAATATCATGCTAAAAACAACAAAGAGCTACTCGTCCAGAATACCTAAATACCGCGGTAGCCTCGCGAAAATAGCCTTCTCAAACGTCCGAGGTCTGAATAAGAAGTGGAACATGATTTATGTTATTTTATTCGTGTCAGGGCGCTTATAGGAAACTGCTAGCATAAGAGTGAGAAGATAAATCTTCCAGTTCAAAAATATCTCGGAGATATCTACATGGCAAAAGGGTACCTATGTTAGGGGAGTAAGTCCCCGGGGATTGTACGCGAACAGATGTGTTGAATAATTTACTTGGCATTACTTTGTGCTAGCTCGGGCTGCCGAGACTTGGAGAATAGCATTCCCCATTACCGCTCGCGGCCGGCCCACTGCGCGCTGAGGGACTAAACAGATGAAAATTTCAGTACGGTCAATTAGTAAGACCAACTTTTAACCGGTTTCAATGTCGTCTAATGGGCTTGTTTGAAAATAGTTTTGGTATTTGCTATTTACAGGGAATTGCGTACGTTTCTCTTAAATAACAATCGCGCTAAAACTGGGCAGTTTCATCTGTCGTTATCAGAATTCCGCTTGTGTCTTAAAGCATATTGTCTTTATCGTTACTAAAAAAAAACAGGGAGCGCCGTAAAGACATACGATAGAAGTTTAACTTTTGTATTACAGGGAAACATTTTGATTATTAATCACAATGTTTACCACCACCACTTTTTGTCACACAAAAAGTTGCGAATCAGAATTTCAAAGCTTTCCCATAAAAAAATTCACTTCAAAAATCATTTAGGTGACTTTTTTTATACTAAATATTTGCAAGCATTTGACCGCTATCTCACCTGATGGAAAGTCACGATGCGGCCAAAGATGGAACATGATTGCCTAGAAGGTAATTACATCGCACAGCAGCGCTCAACCAAAACTCTACACAACAACAGGTTCTGGTTAAGAGTAGTGTAATTACCGAGTTTATACTATAATTATAAGCTATACAGGGAAAGTTAATATTTGTCATTAGATATATAAATAACTCTTTATTTTTTCGACGACCCAGTTGGCGCAGTGGACAGGTCTCCGCTCTCTGCGCTTTGGGTTCTGGGTTCGATTCCAGGCAAGAGCAAAAATTCCTACCCTAGGGACATTTTGTCCTTCTGGTTCTGGGCGTAGTGTGTGTGTGATTTGAATGTTATCGGCACTCACGATACAAGTCTTTGAACTTAGTGTGTATGGCTGTGAGTGTGAATGCGTTTGTTTGTTTGTACAACATAAATAAAATAAAATACTTTAAAAAAATCTTAAAATAGACTTAGACTAGTACAATGGGCATCCTATTGCTTAATACGATATTTTCCAGACAACCTTAGGGTAGAGAAGATAATTTGGGACCGATTTTACTACATAGTTACGTACTACAAAATGTACAATAAAATAATTTAATTAACTAAATATCATTTTTATAAATATGTTAATATAAATAGGGTCATTTATATTACATACATTCTATGCTTATATTTAATAATATTCGCATTTACGCATAATTGAGCAAAGTAATGATTTATGACTCTCTCTTTGAACACGCACGATGGCAAGCGCCGGATACTGATTAGTAAACTGTTCCAAATATAAATTTGCCATTCTATGAAGGTAGCATGACACTGGATAATTTTAAACTCCTTGTAGCAACCGTCCATTTCGTATAGCAAAAGAGGATATCAAACATTTACGACCTGCTTTAAAATTTCATAACTTTCGTTCGTCGTCTACTTCAAAATTAAAACATCATAAACTTTGCTCGCAAAATGTGGCTTTGTATGATGTAGGTAATACAAATATTTGGCTTGGGTCGTGTATCTTAATAGACTATTGTCTGGGCTACAATATAGCGTAAGTGGGATTACACGGGTTCTATTATGGGAGTGGGCCGTGGAATAAGTAATGCAACATCAAAACCTTTAGTTTTAGCCCGATATAGAAACAGTTATGTAGATATCCTAACATAAGTTAATAGAATATACTGTAAAGAAATAGTTATTGGGGCGACATGTTTATATGTATATTATATGTTTATATTACATACCTACTAGATATAACCGGCATGCGTTGCAATTAATAAAAGCATTTTATCTCTTTGCGTTTATAGTTGCCTAGTACTTACTTGATACAATACAGAACCGTATTGACTAAATTATTACCTCCTTCATGTTTATGTTTGCTTAGTACTTTACCAAATCTGAGTGACGTATTTCTGTCTATGTTTTGTTGTGAAGTACTTGAGTAACGAAAATATTGTTCTAAAATTGAACCTTAGTAAAATATTAAACAATGACGTTCTAACGTAATGCGTCCAGAAAGTGGCAGTGAATTCTTTAGTTTAAGGGTTAAACATACCATCTGGAAAGATAGTTGTCAAACGTTTTGCCTTTCTTGCATAATCAAAAATTATGAGGAAAGAAAACTGATTCGTTATGACAATTTATGTTAGGCTTGTCACAATAGAATGAGGCACGTAGAAAAGCCAACATAACCTTATTATGTGAGACGTGCTCATTAATTCACACCCGCTTTTGTCGAAAACGATTTCCGGCACCAGAAAAGATATTGAGACCAGACTTATATTATATTTCGGTGACAACATATTTATTTGGTGCTCTTTTAAAATGTACAAATGTATGTATTATTCTGTACATGTGTATGTGTCTGTACTCCACATAAACTACAGGACCGATTTTGATGATTTTTTTGTGTATTCAGGTGGTTAAATGGTTTAGATTCACAATTAAAGCTGATAAATAAAGTTTTTTTACACTTACGCCTATGAAGCGGTTTGAAAGTAAAAGTAAAAAGTATTTATTGCCAAATAAATATGCATTGCTATATTAAAATCTTGTACGAGTATCTGGTTTTAAATATGAATGAACTTATTTTGTTTTTCAAGGGTGGTGGCAAATTATTAAATCTTTTCGCTGCTCTATATTTAAATCAAGTTTTATAATTATGTCTTATAAATTTGTGTAAATTTTTACAAACATACGGTGTTGAAATCATAACCCTCCTTTTTGTTTCTCTGTCAGGTAAAATCGGTGGACTCCTAGAAGCTACGACGTTATTTTATGTCAGTCTTACAAGAAAGCGTTGTAATCAACATACCTTACTTTTACGACTCAGTAGAGTCAGTAGCGAAGTGATACTATGGTCTGTTTTATACCTTGCCTGCAGTTTAAAGGGAATTAGTGATTTACATATGTTGGTCTTTGCTTCAAAATATTCTTAGAAAGGTGGAAAATTATACACCTGGGTCTGCTCATCTAATACAATTACAATTACAATGATCAAAAATGTGTCTATAAATTATTTATTTATTTATACTACATGACTTTCAATTAATTTAATTCATTAAACCAATATCTCACCAGTAAGTATAAACATAACATAAGAAATATTTACTCTTTCACACTCACAGCCCCACACTAAAATACTTGTGTCGTGGGAGCCGGAAAAATCAACATCACACACATACCTCATCACAACCAGAACCAGAAATACAAGTTTTCCATGGGGAGAAAATCTATGTTCCCGTTGGGAATCGAACCCGATACCCTGCTAGAAGGCGGACGTCCACCCAACTAAGCCAACTGGCAGATCTGCCGATTTACTACTTATGCAATGTACAATATATGGCTTTCAAAAATGTGACTCCATTTTTTTTTTCAATTACTATAATACCAATACTATCTTAGCGGTAGGTCTATCTAGAAAATCTAGAGCGACGGCTTCGACAACGTTCACCACAGTCGGGTTTACAATGAACCTAGGGATCACGGTTCATCGGACACAATGGTTCGTTTCATCCACTCCATTAGCGCATCGGCCAGTCTGTGCTGTGACGCAAGGCGATATTGGTTTTATTTATTTGCTTTTGTTTATTGTAAATGTAAAGTTTTAATCTGTTACAAACAGATTAGAACTTTATATTTACAATAAAGAAGTTTGTAGTATACCCAAATAATTTAACGCAAGCAAAGCTTAAAAAAACCGACTTCACCACTTTATCTTCAGAACTTTGATCAGATTAGATTTAGTAAACACGCATTATTGACGATATTTCAAGAACTACTGATCAGATCTTGATCAAATTTAAATGGAACCAATTGGAAAGCAACATCATTCAAACAAAAAAAAAGTCTAAATCGGTTCACGTGGAACGTAGTTACGAGGTTACACAAAAAAAAATACAGTCGACTTGAATACCTCCTCCTTTTTTGTAAAGTCGGTAGAAAAACCAACTTCACTGTTTTATCTTCCGAACTTCTTAAAAACTACTGGTAAGATCTTGGTCAAATTTAAATAGGTACCACATAAGAAGCATCGGCTTTCAAATAAAAAAAATATCATCAAAATCGTTTCACCCAGAAATAAGTTATGAGGTAAAATACAGTCAAATTGAGAACGTCCTCCTTTTTTGAAGTTGGTTAAAACCACAAATAAAGAAACACCCGCAGGTAATTTGCATGAGATTCAAATATAGGTTTCTTTATTGCTATAGTATTATTCCTATAACTTTAATATCCTATATAAACGCTTTTTAATTAAAAATTCTCATGAATAAAAAAATATATAAATGTATTGGAAATCCTAACTAAATTCACACTATTGGCTTAACTCATTCGTGACGTCATTTCACACATTTTTGCAGCCAATGATTGGTCAACTTTCCTTTACGGCGTTATTTTGATATGAAATGTAATGTTTTTATTAATAAAATTTTATTTTCAGCAATGTATTAAAGTAAAAGGTTAGCTGGTCGATGGTTTGGTTGGAACCAACACTTGCCTTCTAAAAAGCGGGTATCGGGTTTGATTTCCCAAACACAAGTTTTCATACCAAGGGATTTCTCTAGTGAGAATTTTCGTCACTCACGACGTCCTAGAACTTAGTGTAGATTAAAAGCATAATATATATATATATATACAAATCCCCTATTATGATACAATTCCCCTACTGTTTCCTTATAGTTTATTGATAAAACTCCATCTTGTTTGGTTTAATTAACGCGACACGTTTTCTGTAGTCCGGAATACAGCCCGAGGTTAGAAGTCCAGAGCTCGGGCGCGGATCGATTGCCGCCGCAATTTGAATTCTTTACATAACCCTGGGCGCTGGCAGACACGTAGGGGCGATATTGTCTGAGAAATAGGTACACGTATACTATTCTTTTAATTTTAAATCATATGGAAGGTGTATGATTCAAGAAAATTTCAATTCATAGATACGTTGAAGGAATAGAAAATTGATAATTGATCGAGCAAAGCGTGATTTTTAGGTTGACTTGGGTGTTTCAGCACTTTGTCCGTCCGTCTATCAGAGGCATCTAGCGTCTATGCCATACAAACGAATAACTTCAAATTCTCATTCAAAAGCCACGGCCCAAAGCAAGAAATGGCAATTAGGTAAGTCCCCACTTAACTACGTGTATGGGTATTTTCATTAGCAAAATATTTTTGATATTTGTTTCTACCCGTGTGGGGTATTGTTGAAAAGAGCTTGGCATATTGAGAAGGATACTATTTTTCAACACAATTTAAGACAAATTTAAGTTGGAAATGATTGTAACTGAGATGTCGCGCCTATTTTTGGCTAATAAGGCCTTAGCTTTACACATTCTCATTAAATTTTAAGTTGTTTCCTTTGATGGTTATTATATTACCTGCCTAAGGTATGCGTTGAAGGTGAATTATTTTTAATTATGGCATAGTTATTCTTTTGCATATGCAGAACTGAATAGTCATAACAGCATTATTTTGACTAACCTCAACGTTTCGGCAGGGTTGCACCGGCCGTGGTCACGAGAGACTGAGGTGGAGGGTGTCATCGTCTTGATTAGCGAGCAGTATTTACAACTACCCGCACTTGTTTTTCTAAGTCCCTGGACCGACACACAACACTAATAATATCCTCGGATACGTTAGACGATAAATCGCGTCGCGAACACTTTATCAGAACCGGATTCCACGATGACGACAACTTAAAACCATCTTCACGATTGAAATTTGCCTATATAGATAGCCTCCCGAACTAGCCTCTGATGGTAACGTCGTTCGATGCAGACGATGAAAATTGAAGCGCGAAAAGATCCGTTTTTCTCATATAAACTTGAATAGTCATAAGCTGTTCGATATTGATCAGCGTAATTAATCTGGTTTCCTACGTTGGATCGCGAAGTCCAAATGCCGGGAATCTAGACTATGGCTGCAATTCAAATTCCATGCATTTATGTATAGGTACAATAGGGGAGAACTGGGGTAAGGGGTTTAACTGCATACAATTGCGCCATAGAAAAACTTGTCATCTATATTATTATAAATCCGAAAGTTTGTGTGTAAGTATGTTTGCTCCGTTTTCACGCTGTAATGGCTGAATGGATTTGGATGGAATTTGGAATGTACATAGATTATACCTAGGATTAACACATAGGCTTTTTAATTTGATAATAGCGGGCGAAGCCGCAGGGCACGGCTAGTCTATATTAAATTCGAAAGTTTGTGTGTAAGTGTGTAGGTATGTTTTTTCCCTCTTCGCGCTGTATCGGCTGAACGGATTTTGGATGAAATTTGGAATAACATTTAGCTTATGCCGAGGATTAACACATATATAGGTTACTTTTTAACTTGATCGCGAGCGAAGCCGCGGGGCACAGCTAGTTTATAATTGTGGGTACAAGTAAATGAATTATAAAACTATAAACATTACGATGGTCAAAATATCACTTTAATTTGTTTTCTTAACCTCTGATTATAAATAAGAGTAGGATCAATAATAATAACCAATATTCTTACCCAGGATCACATCTGTACGTTCCGTTAACATCCCTTTTATTTTTTCATCTTTCATTTTTGTAGGTTTATTTGCAGACAGAGATATAGGACAAGTTTCACATTTTTTATAGTTTTGTTTACGTCAGTCTAGGCAGTAATCTCCCGTCTTAGTACTATGTTACAGAAGCTGAACAAACAAATTTATCTTGAACTGGAAAGCATCATGTTTAACAAAGGTTCTTCGCAGATTTGCAACTGAATAAATGAACATTGCCGTATTTAGGTGCTAAACAATTCACAATGAAATTGTACGCAAATCGCACTGCATAGGCCCGATTTAATCCCGGCAAGGTTCTCTCAAACGGAGTAATATGCATATTTTTTTTATAATTGTAGGAAATAGTTATTTTTATACGTCGTCATTTGTTTTAAATTAACGTCACCGTTGGTGCAGTGGGCAAGTCTCTGCCCTCTGCCCTGGGTTCGATTCCCAACAGGAGCATAATTTTCAATCTTAAAGGACGTTTGTGCTTCTGGTTCTGGATGTGATTGTGTTTGTAATGAAAATGTTTTCGGCACGCACGATTCAAGCATTGAACTTAGTGTGGGGTTGTGAAAGTGAAGGCGTTTGTTGTTATAAATACATTTTACCGCGTAGTTGTTTGACGATTATATATATTTAATATATATTATTATATATATATCTCAACTACAGTGAGCATCTCCAAATTGGTGCACGTTTACTCGTTATAAACATGGAAGCCTGTTTGACATTAGTTAGACTAAACAAAGACAAAAAAACGCTTCTTAATCAATTATACTAGTCGTGCCCCGTGGCTTCGCTAGCGTTTATCATGTTAAAAAGTAGCCTATGTGTTACTCCTAGGTATAAGTTATGTACATATTCCAAAATCAAAAATCCATTTAGCCGTTACAGTGCGAAGAGAAAATAAACACACGTAGGTACTTTACACACACACAAAATGTCGGATTCATACATTTAGAGTGATTCATTCATTTTAAAGTGTTTGAAAGATTTTTATTTGTCAAACATACAGGGTGTAATGCTGGACACAGTCACATAAATAACATTATGCATATTTTTTCATGCTATTCGCCTTTGTTAGTCTTTTAATAGACAAGGTGTTACGTACTTTTAACATTGTTAATCTTCATACTAAATTACTAGAAGATTATACTAAGAGAATTTTTTAATGGGTCTTTTGTGCCAGGCGCATTTTTGTTATAGTGACCGCTGTACAAGCCTCAACAGCAAAATACCGCAATATGATAAAAAATGCAATTAAAACTCAAATATCGAACTACAATTTCATTTGAACACATAAATGGAAATTAATAACATCCAGAGCGCACATTAGGGCAACAGCTGGTAACTGGTAAATATCAAATAAGCGCGTGCAAATGACATTGATTGTATTCGGAACGGGCTGGAAGCTGGTAAGTTAGGTCACAGGCTCACGTATGATCAATCAACAGTATGGAGCAGTGCATTCTGAAGTGATACGTTTTTAAAGTGGTGGTAATAAGTTTGTTTAATAATAAGTAAATTTTTTTGTAGTATTTTTGCTACCGTTGTATAATGCAAAAATATGATCTACATTACCGCACAACAGTATTGCCAACTACCCATACTGACAATTCCTGTACTCTGCGGATCCTGCCGTCCAGTCCCAATTACGGGCAGTTCCCGTAGATAAATCTGCTCAGATGGGCTATTTATACAGCCTGAACGATGCCTCCGTGTAGAACGGTTAACCAGTCTCTGGTCGGTGGCATGTTACTTCACTCGAGGGAGACATGTTCGCACTCTTATATAACTACTGATGACAGATAGCCTAGTTTGCGGTCATCCTGGGACTTTTATAGGTCTATAGCGGTGATATTTCTTACTTGTTGATATTGAGAGATACTATCATAATCATTCAATCATAGACTAAATAAGAAGTCTATTTAATCTATGAATTCAAAACGATTAGGGTACGACGGCTTATACGTAACATTGCAGAAAAAAAAAAAAAATAGTGTTTGTAACATCTTTCTTGCATTTGTGAAATTGTAAAATTTGCTTGTATTGATTGGCTATTTTTTTATGCCCGATAGGCAAGCATTTGACCATAATCTCACCTGATGGGAATTGGTGATACGGCCGAAGATGTAGCATGCTTGCCTAAAAGGTACCTATTCAGTCTTGAATTGAAGACTCCCAGATTATGCCGTTCGTGAAACTAAGACGAGGGCAATGATAATGGTAATAATGATAACGGCAATCACTTTCACATAGGCAAAATAAGCCTGTTTTTAATAGATTTCAAAAGAAGATGAGGCTCTCAAAGTATGCTACATTAACTTAGTTTATATTGATTATATAGTAACCATAATAATTCATAACATTGTTTATTTGTTTTTAAACTATAAGAAGTCGTTTCGTACTAGTAGTCGGGTTTTAGTTTCTGATCTTCATTTGTTAATATGAACTAATTAAAACCGGAAATGCATGCGTCCTAGAGAAGACATCAAGGCGACCGACAGATCGATTATAATTAGCCGGACTCACTTGCCAAGTTGGCCGGACTGTCCGTCGCCTAGCCTCTACCAACTAGTTCTCAGACTCATCGCGTTTTCGATATTGCTATAAATGGTTACCAAATGAATAATGCTATGAAACTAACCGTGTATGGATTTTTGAATATAGTTAGTAAGAAAACTGGAGATTAAATTACAGTTTGTCTTTTAGTGGAAGAAGAACATCCAGCAGATTTCGAGCATAAGTACCAATTAAAATGTTTCTACAAACTACAATACAGTAAAGTACCTATTTGTATGATGACGGGAGAGCACTGATATCCTACACACAGGGCAGTAATTAGGAGTTAGGGTTTATCTATGTACACGGGAAATACCTCCTTAGTGATCAGCTTATACTGGCCAAATTATGATCAAATTTAAATGGCACCAAATGGGAAGCACCAGTTTTCAAAAAAACATTAAAATTGGTTATTTTCTAATAGAAAATTATAAGGTACCTAACACATAAAAAAATACAGTTGAATTGAGAATCGCCTTCTCTTTTGAACGCGGTTAAAATAAATTAATAGCATTCGTAGTAGGTGAATCAATCTTCCTCTACGGTTACACAAAAATTTACATATTGTGCGTGTCTTTCTTGTATGGACCTTTTCATCAATTCATGCTTATCGTGGATTTTTTCACTTGGATTTATTTCTACCCTCCTTTACCTACTTATTTTAGACGTCGCCACATTGGCGACGGTTTCTTTTCATCGCTCATTGTGAGAGATTGTAAGCGAATGCCTACAACGGCAATCTGTGAGGGATTTTATGAAGGACACTAATTTATCTAGGAAATAGTCTGGTTCTGCCCTACATATCAGCAGGCTACAAAATGAAGCTTTTTTGCTTGGAATATAAGCTACGCACATATCATCGCGTTACATGTTGATTTCATTATGATTAAAATGGATTGGAATTTCAAAATAGCAAAACGCACACTATTGCTTAGACTGATTCGTGATGTCAGTGTATGCGTTTTTGATGGTAATTGCCTGCCAACTTACTTTTACAGCAGTCATTGAGTGTAGGATTATTATTCTTAATCCTAGCATAGAGCCGTGCAACACGTGCTCTGTAATAGAAAGACACGTAATAGAAAGACCGTTAAACTTGCCTGAACCTGAATGCATAAAAAAATATATTGATGAAAAATGTTACGTTTTTATGAATCTTTTTTTACCGGCCATGCGTTGAGGTAAGCAATCAGCTTAAAGCATAAAAAAAGCATATTCCCTACACTGAACTAAACCTGATATCATTACTAAATCGCTACTATTTAATACACCATTCGGCAATGAATGAAATGTCTCAACAGTTACAGTTAAACCAATATAAGGAAATCGTTAGATTTGTTCGAAAACATTTCGATTAGCCCTGAACTCTGAAACGGTTACAAGTGCTGCATAATTCCTAAAAAGGTTCTTTCGGCAAGATTTAACGAACGTTAAACGTAACTTATTGCATCGGGTACCACCTTTTTCCCTTTCACACGCTAATATTAAACCGGTACTCCCACGGTCCAAAGCATTTAAGAGTTTGGTTTCAGATTAAACATTGCTATTTTATTTATTTTAGCTTTTTTTATGTACGATATTATGTACGATTTAGGTAAGCGTTTGACCACAATCTCACCTGATAGAAAGCTTTGATGCGGCCGAAGATGTATCATGCTTGCCAAGAAGGTAGATTCCCAGATTATACTGTTCGGGGAACAAAGATGAGGGCAATGAGTTCCACTCCTTCGCTGTACGGATGATAAACGTAAAAGCGAAACGCTTCGAGCGAACTGGAGGTATGTCAACCATATATGGATGACTTTTGACAGTTTTTCTTGTTGTTAGATAGTAAAACGAGCATGGGGGAATTAGATCGTGTAATTCCTGCGCACACTCTCCAAAGTTGTAAACAGTTGAAGCTATTGAAATTCAGATGCGAAGTGCTATTGAAGGCAGTACATTCGGCTTTTTTAAAAAGAACACAAAGCTACAGATTTCAAATAATGTAAATCGTCCTTTTTATCACCGCTTAGACATATTTAAACAATTACATATATTAATAAGTATGGAAATCTATCGCCAAATCAAATTAATAATCTTCCAGCAGCTATTCTTGAAAGCTTATCATTCTAGGTAAAGCGTATTTACCACCCTCGAACATATCATAATTTAATAACAGATGAGATAGTGGTTTAATTTCGACAAGGTTGCGATTAATAGTACAACTAAAATGAGATAGTGCTTTAAAAAGCATAAGTCAACTTAAATCATACGAACGACTAACCTACGCATAGTTATTTCAGAGCTTTTATCACAGTCTATTTTTGCAAGAGTAATCTGCCCTAACATATTAGATGTACAGATTAGACAACCATCAGGCTCTGACATTCTCAGAGTGTATTTAGTGAGTGCACGGTTGAGAGGATCGCATACCACTGCCCTCTTATCTTTTCAGTGTCTATGCCAGGAATCCCGTAAGCGACCTCAATCCTGCTCTCGGCAATGGAATGAGTCGGAGTAATTAAACTAACACAAAGAGGATGTAAGTAATCAGATTTGAACTGAATGTATTTAGATTTGCATGGAGTCTGTGGACGATGTAAGGAAATTTGCTTTGAGAACGAAATATACATATTATTATATTATATTCAGATAAGTAGTTGATGCACACGTTAGTTCTTACGAGCTTTAATTTAGTTTCACCTGTTCCGAGGTCTATCTATTTGTCAGTCTGTAATAAAATCTTGCAAGCTAAATTAGACCCCCTTCCCGGTGTCCGATTGGACTTATATTTTATGTAGGTACTTAGGTATCTTCGGTGACAATACAATGATCTAGTACCATAGAGTTGGTCTGATGATAGATGATGAGACGGAAGATGGGCAAAAGAACTTTTGAAGAAAATCCATCGGAGTTTAGTATTTTTTTATTCGTCGTGACAAGTTCTCAGGTTGTATAACTTTTAAGTCCTATTTTATTTACAACTGGTAAAAGCTTCACTTTTAAAAAACTTTTATAGTATTAAGTACTTGTTTATGATTATTCTGCAAGATTAAGTAGTACATATTTTTTTCGTAACTTAAGGTAAACGCTATCATCATGTTGTGATGATGATATGTTTAGGTTTTACTACAACGCACAGAAATTGAAAGGTTTGCAAGACTAGTCTAGTGTTTGAGGGGTTTGACCAATAATTCCTGTGTCACTGAAATTTACATTTTGTAGGATGATAATGTATAGGAATGCGATCAACATATTATTATTGTCCGTTTTTTTATTGGGATGTTAATTTTTTTTACCTTGACAAGAAAATCACTCGTGGTGGAAATATTCTCGGTGGCTTTAATACAATGAATCTCTTATTTGATTGGACTAGAATTAAATGTACTTGGCTTGTTGGCGAAATTATTTTGTTTCACATTAAATCAAAAAATATATATCAATATTAGCCGTGCCCTACGGCTTCTCCCGCTATTATCAAGTTTTAAAGTAGCCTATGTGTTAATTCTAGGTATGAGATATGTACATTCCAAATTTCATCCAAATCCGTTCAGCCGTTAAAGCGTGAAAAGGGAAAAACAAATAGACATTTACACACCAACTTTAGGATTTATAATATTAGTATGATTAGATGTATGTTTTTATTTGATATTTGTTTGTCTAATAAGTGTATCACGATAAATCAAACTCAGGTTGTATGTCTGTACACTTGGTTTATTACTTTCACTTCTCTTCATAAATTACGACCGTACAATTCGATGGTAGGCAGCGAACTGAACTTCCCTTGCTCCATTTTCCACCTCCCTCGGCCCACCGGTCCGGTGTCACGTCTGATTACGCGTTTGATGTGATTGGCTGGGCTCCAGCCAATCACAAATGCCAGCCAACCACAAGCTATCAAGGTGCTGCCAGACCAAAGTATAATGTTGCAATGCTAAAATATTAAGTTATGGCAATTCAAAAGAACGAATCATGACATTCGGCCATCCGACATAAAGCAACCTCCCGGTTGAGCTATTCTTGACAAATAATTAGTAATTTTAACTAAAATATTACATTTAAACAGAAATTGTATCACTAGGGTTTATAATCATGGCAGTCGGTATATTATACAATACAATTTGCTCATTGTAATGTATGCTTAAGCTAGAATTACTTAAGTATAATCATGACATTCGGTACATAGTTTTTATATTTAACTTAAACGTAGGCCTATATTATTATATAGGTATTACAGTTAGAACCTAAGTTGTAACATAGAACTCTGTAGCCATATTCTAACATTTTGATGTGCCAATTAATTTAAATTCCAAAAGTGATTTATATAATTAATTAACATACTGTTTAAATCGTTAATTACACAACGTCAAATATCTACGAAATGACTTGTAAAACTTTATAAATTACATCAAACATGTTGACAATGTTACAATAACTAAGTTTATCCAAAATATATGATATATTTTTTTGTCTTTAATCAATTCCACAATTTAAAAAAAAAAAAAAAAAAAAAACATCGAGTAGTTCATCGTGACGAGAGAAATGCTTTTAATTTATTTTTGAATAATAAATAATAATAATAAATTATTTTATTCATGGACACTTAAATATTTAGACAATATTACAATTATATATTATGTTATTTCTGGTGAGCACTAAAGCCACACTAAGAAGTGTCCTTTGTCGTGGGACTCTGTCTCTTTCAGTATCATACATACAAACGTTACAGTAGAAGAAATTAATAAATGAATATGAACATAAATAAACAACTTTTTTGTTTACAATTACTTCAATGCAGAAATTTGAACATCAATAAAAATAGGTTAATATATAATAATGCTAGCATTACTTGAAACTAAGAAAATAATAAATCTGCTATTATATATGACACTCATTGAAAAATTGTGAAAACTGTGGCATTATAGATAAATATAATTTTGACCAATATGAAAGAATTAATTAATATACATATTTTTTTAATATTGTACATATCGTGATTACTTATATAGAGCGCTTCTCGCAGTTTTTATTTAATTAATGTACATAAAAAATAACGTTTCAGTAAAATGCAATAACATAAGTAAGCGTTTAGGTATTACAATATATCTGCATTGCCTATGACGAGCAGAAAGAGCCATAACAACTGCAACCGTTATGTTGAAAATATCTGAATGGTGTCTATATATTTATATCTTTTAAATAATATCAACTAATATATAAGTACTGATCGAGGCGTCACAATTTTAGGCTTTAGATGTCTGCAAGAATCGTAAAAATTTCACAATGCCATCAATATATCAAATATTATCAAGCTTACATTTTATTTATCATTTATTTCATAAAAAACTATAATATTACATTTACATTATACATTTGTGACACCTAAAAACTAATATGGTTTATCCAGGTGCAGAACTTCTCTGTTTACAACACGTATCAACTTTGAATAATACAATAATAGGTACAAAGGTGTCAACATAAAGGGCAGGTATGCTCAATTATGCGTAGGTAACACTAAACAACATTTATATAAGTCACTAAAAATGTTTACTGTGAATTAATATATTATGATTACATAAATGTGTAAATATAATAATTCTATAACAGATATTGGCAATTACAGGTGACCTTATTGCTATAGTGTGCATCAGATAGAACTAGTCAGTGGATTATGTAGATATTTATAATTTACCAATCGGTCACTAAAGATTCAAATTAGCTGCTGTAAACTACTTTAATGAAATAATTATAATTTCTTTCAAATATACATATATTTTATGTGACATCTATCATCATCGAGGACTTTTCAAATCAATTCAATTCAATTTCAAGTCAATTTCAAAAAGACAAAATTCATTTTTGTTCGCACAAAACGTGGTACAGACAAGGTTGATGAGCAAATAACAATAGATCAGACCGGCATGCAAAAAAAAAAACCATCAAAACAACTTAAATATTAATGTCATAATTTAATACTCGTAATTTTTAAACACATACGTTTTGTATATACGAACACGAATATTATCAACATACCATAAATATGATTGTCACATTTAATACAATGTTGACAGGAGTAGTCTACATATATTTATATCCGATTTCAAAAGTCTTCAGGCTACCTACAACAAGGTCACTCTTTATAAGCCAAATAGATAGGAGCATCTTTTATCCTGGAAATTGAAATATGTGGTAAAAGATTGTAAGTTTATGTTCCGTGCTCAGATATAATGCAAAATGGTTGCGAAAATTAAAAGAGCTTATTAAGTACTCGACAATCGTAACCGCATAGTATAACTATTCCATAATATGTGGTTGCAAACCTACCCTTTTTGTATATTTTTTTTGGTTAGATACAATACTAATGTTCAGATCTCTAGAGCGACGATCTGTTAATATTGAACATTTATTTATGGAACGATATACAATTTTCTTTACCGTATTTTTGACACTTATGTGCTATAATATGCTCAAATATATAATAATAAATAAACAATCACACCAAGAAATAGAAATACATTTTCCTTGCGGAGAAATCCTGTGTACACCCACCGGGAATCGAACCCGATCTCCGTTGTTTATGTAGCAGGTTCATAACCAATTACACTAACCAGTTTTATTAAACACAAAAATCCTCAGGTCAATTGTATGGTTCATTAGAACGTAATTCTTATATTTGTTGTCAAGTTTTTCATCAATTGAGAGTCAAAGCAAGTGTCATAAAACTCTGGCAAAGATGTCAGTAATTATTCGATTTGATAAATAAATGTAATATATATATATATACCACTATATAGTGATCTGATAGCTTTGTATCAGATATCACTATCAGTGCCTCTTTGGGGCCCATGTGAATAAACGATTTTGATTTTTGATTTGAGTTTAGTACGTATGACTACGTATTATTTACCATTATAATAACTAAAAAAAATCAAGTCAGTGGATTATTATTATAACAGATATTATCTTTTCTGTAAAATACTTTATTTTAACTTGTTTCATACGAGTCAGTCATTTGCTTTGCAGCAACTAATCATTTTAATCAAAAATAAACTAGCGCGTCATATTTCAAATAAATATGTTATTATAGACTGCTCGTCTGCGAGCCTATGCTTTTAATGTTATCAAATATACATAAAGTAATTCGCACTCACTTAGTGCGGAGGCAGACACACTAAGTTCGAGTCACTTGGTGCCGGAAATACCGAAAATCCAAAATAGAAACCGATACCCCTGTTTAGAAGGCAAAAGCACGCTAGACTAAGCCGAAATTTCAACTATAAAAGTAGGTAGGTACCCCACCGATTAGTGCTCTTGCGTCTGTATGTAGCATGGTTTACGATGTTGATCGTACTAGAACGATGAAAGGCAACTGTTGCTTTGGACAATCAATTCTATACTAACCAGACAGTTTGCAATATATATTTATTTTAGGAGGTTGGCAAGTGGTCTAGTTGTGTTATCAAAATCCTTGGCAAGATATTGTAACGAAAAAGTAAGCAACATGAACTGACAAATAAATGGAACTTGTTAAGTCAGAACTTGATTTCTAAATTACATCACAATGAATCAATTTATCTACTAAAATGCAGACTGGTTTTCTCTAATTCAAGTCTATAAAGATAACAATCAAACAACTTGATGACTTGTGTCGTGGGTACTGGGAACATTCACATCATATAAACAATCACAACCAGAACCAAAAACACAAATTTCCCTTTGGGAGAAATCTTGTGTTTCCGCCGGGAGTCGAACCCGAAACTCCATCTTAGAAGGCGAACGCTCGTCCAAATAAGCCAACGAGCAGTACCCGTAAGATTATACAAGTGATAATAACCATCTGTCGACCAATCTCATCCTTCACTTACGCGACCTTCTCCCTTAATACTTTGTCCAGAGCAATCATGGAAACGGCAACTAAAGCAAACATTAAACATAAGAATAACATGTCGACCTTTTCTTTGGTTCTTGAAATTGGTGAATTGGAATATTTAGTGCTTAAATAAATTTTCATCAAAGAACTAATAACATAATTCGTTTTTAGGAATAATTAAGGTACTCGTATAAGACCTTTGCTAG
This sequence comes from Lomographa bimaculata, assembly GCA_948107665.1. Classification (NCBI taxonomy): domain Eukaryota; kingdom Metazoa; phylum Arthropoda; class Insecta; order Lepidoptera; family Geometridae; genus Lomographa; species Lomographa bimaculata. The sequence continues at coordinate 10,227,208 of OX403592.1, forward strand.
AGTAGTGATGTTAAATTAAGTAAAACAGATGTTCATCGCCACGCGCAGACTATACTGTAATAAAAAAATGTTAACTTTATTATTTTATATTGATTCTTTGGTTAGATATTAAGACTTCAAAAATATTACACGTTTGCTATACAGCAGTTACACAGGGAAGCTACGTGATAGCTTATCAAATAGAATGGTTACGTAATTATATAACATCTACTCGTTTTCTTTCTGGTACAGGCCGCTCCATAACCTCCGATGCAATATAACAAATAATTAGTTATCTTGTTGCTATTATGATCACTGAATGGAATTTAGTTATTTAATTGTTATGATCGTACGAAGACAGTTTTATAAAACTTAAATGAAAAATATTTCTGGTTTCTTTAACTTCACTGAAAAATTTAATCTGTTCCGATAAAATATGTTGATAAATTACTAAAATAATGAAGTTCCTGCTGACTAATAATAAACATAAATGGACACCTAATTGGCAAAAAAAATGGCGCACTTGGTCACTTTGTTTTGTCTACTCTAACACGCAACTCATACATACATTGGGCACACATAGCCCCCAGGCTTACATTGGGCACACATGGCCCCAGACCTACATTAGGCACACATGGCCCCAGACCTACATTAGGCACACATGGCCCCAGACCTACATTAGGCACACATGGCCCCAGACCTACATTGGGCACACATGGCCCTCTAGACACACATGGTCTACTATTAACAGTTCACTAGACACACATGGCCCTCTAGACACACATGGTCCACTATAATCTCAATGTTCTTTCGTCTTCGTGGTAGCTCCAACAGTGTTTTGTTTATGATTGCATCTCGTCTGGACTGCCCAATTCAGAAACATTGGGTGAATGTAGGCACGGGTAGAATAAAATAAGTAGGTCCACTAGTAAGTGTGTACCTACCTATATTTATTTCTTTGTATTTCAAATTGATTAATAATTGTAATAACGATGCAACCAATAATAATTATAATTTTACTAACAGTTATTAAGTTATTTTGTTACTAACAACTCTATGGATTATGTCCGAAATAAATGATATTTGTTTTAATTCATTTATAAACAGTTCACTAGACACACATGGTCCACTATTAATAGTTCACTTAGCATTTATGTATACACCTTTAATTAGTTATTTTAATAAAAAGTGATAACTACAAACGATTACAGATGCAATTGTCATAGGACTGTTACCGCAATCCGAAGATATCTATAACCAAACTGACAAAATGCTAAATTCAATTTAACTCGAAACAAGACAATAAAATTTTGATCACATTTTTTTGATCATTTGCATTACACAATGTGTTAATACGATGTCGGTAATTTTAACCATCTGTATCAGAGAGTAGCCCTGATCAAACGATTTCAATCACCAACAGCGCACATTTATTGACTAAGTTGGCATGATCGGATAGTCTCAGAATATTTCTGACCGACCTGTACTAACAGAATCTTTAGTATTTTGTGAATGCAAATGATAGAACGGCTATTGCTCAAAAACAAAAAAAAAACATTTGATCAGTAATTGTATGCACAGTGTAGGAAGCTTTAACACCGCTATCGAAGAGTTGCCTCCATGAAGCAATTATCAAAGCCACCTCACATTAATTAAGCTAGTACGATCGGATAATGTCGGCAGTAGTTCCGACCGACCTATACTAACAACATGTTTGGCATTTTGTAAATTCAACTCTTAGAAAATCTATTACACTACATCATTAATGTTATCATCAAAGTATAGCAATTGGTTTGAGGAGTTTAACATTTGCCTCACAATATTAGCACAGTGTCTGTAGTCTCAAATACTGTTAACGGAGAGTAGCCCCGATCAAACGATTTCAAACGCCGACACTGTACATTTTATGTGATTAAGCTAGCACGATCGGATAGTCTCGGGATAATTCCGACCGATCTATGCTAACAGAATCATTAGTATATTGTGAATGCATATGACAATAATATAGAAAGCCATTAAGCTAAATCGTAAAGTAACTACTTCATCAAAAAAAATTTTTTTTTTAATTATATGCAGGGTAGATTCAAAATATCGCTGTCGGAGCGTTGCTTCGATCAAGTGATTTCAAAAACTAGCATCACACATTTATTCATTAAATTAGCACGATCGGGTAGTCTCGTATTATCACGACCGACATATGCTGACAAAACCTTCAGTATTTTGCAAAATAAAATCATGTACTAGAATTATTCGAAAAGTGGGCGGTTTTTCATACCTTGGTAGTTTTCCCTCTTCTGATTTATCACGATAAATCAAACTCAGGTTGTATGTCTGTACACTTGGTTTATTACTTTCACTTCTCTTCATAAATTACGACCGTACAATTCGATGGTAGGCAGCGAACTGAACTTCCCTTGCTCCATTTTCCACCTCCCTCGGCCCACCGGTCCGGTGTCACGTCTGATTACGCGTTTGATGTGATTGGCTGGGCTCCAGCCAATCACAAATGCCAGCCAACCACAAGCTATCAAGGTGCTGCCAGACCAAAGTATAATGTTGCAATGCTAAAATATTAAGTTATGGCAATTCAAAAGAACGAATCATGACAAGTGCTTCAATCATTAAAACAAAAACCAATTAAGCAAGAATATCAGGTGAAATGAAGGTAGGTCCTTTTAATTAAAAATTATAAAAACAGACGTAAAAATCATAAAATTACTCCAATTAACCGCCACATAAAAGAAGATCATTAAGGAAACGTACCAGAACCGTCAGTTTAATTTAATGTTTCCTTGTAAAACAGAGATAGATGGCCGCAATTAGATATTCTAACAAACCGAAAACATAGACTGTCGATGAAAATACACAGGAAAAAACAGAAATAAAGTGTAAGTAGTGGAACTTTTACTTTCGAGAAAATTGGAAAATCGGGATTTGTGGACTATTTTTCTGATTGCGTTTGATGATACATAAATTAGTGTGTAAACATTATACCTACATAAGCTTCATGATAATAGCTAGGTATTTTTTATTCTTGAGAATTCCCATTTTTAAAGTGTCGTCTCTATCGAATGTACGAGTCACGAGATACAAACATAAATATATACAATACATTTAGTATACAATTTAGTAGATTGCTCAAAGCAATTAATATAATGACTTTTTAATTATTCTGCTCTGTGTTTCTTCGCATTGTCTATCTATAAATTTATATGTTAAAGAAAAAAGGCAAGATTAACTCATAAATAAATAGTCCGATAATAATGGCACATAAACTTCTATAATATCTGGGTACTACGTGAAAATTTCTGTACCTATAAATTAATCAGATCGTTCCAAATAGCAAATTCATAGTAAATATAATCTGTATGTCGATTGGTGCGACTCGTTTCAAAACCCACAAAACAGTCGCTTTAGTTTTGCCGCGAAAGAGAAAAAATGGCGTTGTTGATTTAGTGTAATTTTCCAAAACATGTGAGTGTTAATGTTAATAATAGTGAATTACTAACCGTTAATACTTAGTAAACGTGCATATGTGTAGGCAAACCATACAAACTTGATTTTCGCCTTCGCTCCAAAACTCTAAAAGAAGTTCTAGTTAAGTTTCTACCTCTTTACTAGGGCATGACTTGACTATGACTGGATCTTGACTTTTACTGTGACTTGTGACTAGTGCTTTTAATATGATATACACTTGAAATATGATTACTTGACACTGGCTAAATGCACAAGATTGCGAAGCCAAAATTGAAAGAAAAAAAAAACAGTCGCTATCATTTTTACTTATGTAAGCCCCAGCATCCCGTTTAATATCCCAGCAATTACTCCTGCAGTATTTACAAACAGCTGGTCGATGTATCGTTAAATTTTAATTACATGAATATTGATGCTATTAAACGAATGCTATACGTGTTCGAACTTGGTTCAGTTAATTAATGATTTTTAGCATTAAGACTGTACACCTATTGCTTACATACTTACTAATGTTGTGTGCGGACTTTTGATATACTATATTACTACTATAATCTAAGAAATGATACCATAAGTAAAATGGCACGGTCTGGGCTATAAAGCTTTTTTTTCAAGTTCTATGCTATAAAAAAGTTAATGAAGACAAGCAATCCACTCTCCGGGAAATGTATACTGGGTTATTTTTCTCGAGCTTCTTGGCTCCCTACAGGCACCCGTCAAAGCTCCCACCGTTAATCCTGTTACCTAAACTAAAAACATAACGGCCTCGTAAAACGTTAAAAAGTGGGACACCAAGCTCAAACATTATTAGGTACCTACAGGTAATGCAGGGGAGCCAAAGTGCCTTTTAATGAAGTTATGTAGCTATTATTTAATTAAACTTGTAATTTTGTGAAACCGGCAGTAGTCATTAACTTTCATGACTGCCTCTTTGGGGCCCATGTGAATAAACGATTTTGAATTTATTTCTAGACAGGCCACGTAATAAAGGTACAAATTATGTGGGCTAATTTTATTTTGTAAATAGGTATAGGTATAGCCCGAAGATAGTAAACACTAAACACGCTAGGCCTTGAAAGAAGGGCTTTCAAGGATATAAAATAAGTAACCTGGAGTAACTATATTTTTTGGGATTTTTCACTTGATCTAAATACAATTGCATTTTGGCATAAGATAACATGCTAGGCAAGCAAGAGAAAAGACTTTGACACCATGGAATTCATGCTAATGTTATGTTCCTTCGCCGAATGGCTTTTACCAACCTAATATCGTTATAAATTCTAAATGGTAATTTTAAATGAAAAATGTTAAGAGAAACCTTGATTGAAAAGATGATTTTAACCACGGCCGCGACCCGGGCGCTGTGAAGATAAATATATGGCGCTTAAGGGACTTAATATACAAAATGCCAGGGCGCGCCTGCGATGCTTCCCTTCGCGCTTTTGACATTTTTGTAAAGACTCTAGTCATTATAATCTATACTAAGCGGACAAGGCGTATTTATACAGTGGCAGCAGCAGCGGCCGAGGTGCGCGTAAAGAGCGCGCGGCGGGCGCGCGTTTGTGGCGCTTTGTCTATAAAAATAAAGTCTACGAGACTTGATATATCAAGTCCCTTAGACTTTTTTTTTAAATTTATCTAGCGTTTAGTTGTCACCGAATTAAATATTGATTACTGTCATGTCTTTAATGACACTCGCAAGATTAAGTAGAAATAAATAGTACTAAATTTAACTTACAAATATGCCGTAATATTACGATTTAATTTAACAAAACGAGTTAAGGTTCCTAAGAGACTTCATCCATCAAATACACAGCTGTCCCAAGCAGCTAAAATTATAGCAATTTTATTGGACTATCTTTTAAAGTCACGCCAAATGTTGTCGAGGAAAATGAAGTGTCTACTTGATAAAACGTATCATTTATCATAATATGAGGATCCTTTGGGATATTTAACATTTCAGGGTGATGTAGTGGATCAAAGTTAATTTCTTGAAAACTCTGATGTAGGTACCTAAAATTTTTAAGTTTTTTTTTTACTGCCCTTTGGCTAAGTTGGTTGCACGTTCGCTCTTTAAGCAATGTGTATGGGGTTCGATTTCCGATCGAAACACAAGTATTTAATTCTCCCCACGGGAAATTTGTGTTTCTGGTTCTGGGTGCCACGATTTGAATGTTTCCGCACCCACAACACAAGTCCGATGAAATATTGTGCTGTGAGTGTGAAAGTGTTTATGTTATGTTTTTATGTTTATTTAATTACTTGACTTATATTTTGGACATGGTAAAGTATTTTGAATACAAAGAGTTCACACTTTTTTGGGCTTACTGTAGATAGGTACATTACAGTCAACATACATTGAAACATATACATACAAAGTTTGTGTTTAAACATTTTTATCAATGTCTTAGTTTTTATCAAAACAAATAGCCAATCGGGTTTAAATTACAGAGGTAGTACCTATAATTGATTTTCTGTTTGGATAGTTATTTATTCGGATAGATGGGAGGTGGAGCCTCAGGCCCTGATCAGGGCGCAAGCGCAGAACTAACGTTGAAATACCTACTACTGTTTGTTACTGCTTGATGAACTTTTTTTACTATGCTGTTATGCTAGATTGGCAAGCATTTGACCACTATCTCACCTTATAACTATATCAAAGTGACAATGCTTGCCTAGAAGGTATATATAGAAGGTAACCTATTCACTCTAGACTTAAATACATCCAGATTGTACCGTTCGGGGAACAAAGACGCAGGCAATGAGTTCCACTACTTCTCTGTACATATGATAAACGTAGAAGCACGTAAAAGCCAGACGCATCAAGCAAACTGGAGGTATGTCAACTATAAATGGATGAAGTTTAATAGTTTGTCTTGTTAAAAAGGCATGAAGTAAAAATATTATGTAATTGCTGAGCTATGTGCTCAGAAATTACTCCAAAATGTAAACGATAGAATACCGATAGACTGGCTACCTTACGTCGGTGACCGAGACTTTGCAAAACTTTGTTAATAACCGTATACAAATAGCATCGAATATTACCTCCCCCCCACTTCTATAGTGGGTAATTAACGTCTGCTCGTTTACAACGTTGCTGAGCGTCATTAACGTTGCTTTAAAAACCTGGCCCTCTTTCAGCGAATTTACACATCCGCTGTAAGTTTACATTAACAAAGTAATGAGCATTAATATTTGTATGTTATTTTTATGATCGTAGTAAAAACTTTAACGCAGTTCGAGTTATTTTACAGTATTAGCCTATTGTTAGCTATATAAGAGTGGGAGAGTTACTCTCGGACTCTTACATCTTGCATCACATTTTGATGCCATGATGCTTATAGTGATTATGTGTGTGATGTGAATTTCCCCGGCACCAGCGACACCAGTCTTCAAACATAGTGGGCTGTGCGTGTGAAATCGTTTCTATTAGTTATTTTTATAATTGTCTTAATGTCGCGGTTGCGGATCATACAAGGAATTCTACAAGCTCCTATTTTCAACCGACTTCAAAAAAGGAAGTTCTTAATTCGACTGTATGATTTTTTTTGTATGTATGGTACGCGATAATTCCGCAAATTATAAATCGATTTTGATAATTCTTTTTTTGTTTGGTAGATCATACTTCAGAAGTGATCCCATGTAAACTTTATAGAAATTGATTAAGCACTTTTTGAAGTTGGATTTTTCAATCTGCTTGCTTACGTTTGATAAATCCACTCCCAAATAAAAAAATCTGCAGCCTTAGCGTGTTTACTATCCATATTATCACTTATCAACTCAAGTGAGATAATGGTCAGACAAAAAAAGTAAACATAAACTCTTTCACACTCATAGCCCCACACTAAGTTCGACGACTTGTGGCGTGGGTGCCGGAAACATTCACATCACACATACAATCACAACCAGAACCAGAAACACAAATTTTCCATGTGGAGAAAACTTCTGTTCCCGCCGGGAATCGAACCCGATACTCCTGCTTAGAAGGCGAACGTCCTCCAACTAAGCTAACGGGCAGTTCAAAGAAAAGTGGAACAGTAAAAAAAATTTTACCATTTATTTTTGGTCCATTACGTCATACTGAAGAATTATATATATTCAATGGCATGGCAAAGAATATATTCCGCTCTACTTCTTACATGATGGTAAAGTTTCGGCACAGAGACGTAGCAGCTCATCTGTGAGAGCAATTACCTTGGTACGTACTTTATGAATCGTTGACGAGCTGCATTCATCAAACTTGCTCGTACTTATATGACTTAGGTTGAAATATTCAAACGTCTGTGAAGTTGCATGACTGTTTGGGAACATAGAAAGGTCAGCGCGCGATCGAAATAAGAGGATAAATTAAGAAAATTCTTTGAAACTGTTCAGTTGGTGCCTGCAAACGAAAACAGCATAATCGAACAGACAAAGCTAATGAAGATATTCACTCTCTACATTAATTAAACGCAAGCAAAGTTTAAAAAAACCGACTTCACCGCTTTATCTTCGAAACTTTGATCAGATTAGATGTATTAAACACGCATTATTGACGATATTTCAAGAACTACTGATCAGAATGTTGATCAAATTTAAATGGGACCAATGAGAATGGAACATGTACCAAACAAAAAAAAAACAAAATCGGTTCACGTGGAAAAAAGTTATAATATAACAACACACACAAAAAAAATACAGTCGACTTGAGACATCCGTTACTTATTAGCGGATATTAAAAAATATAAAAACACTTCTATTTCTTTCATTAACATTCCATTTCTTCATTGTTGTCTCATATCGACGTAAGATAACCGATTTAGTATCTTTTTGTTTCTGTGAGAAAGGTTATTAAAAGCATTTATTTTAACATTACAAACCGTAGAGTTGTCTTCTATCTCGATGATTCTAACCAAGATAGAATTACGGGTAACGGATAATGACGACGAAATCTATTTAAAAAAAAGCCAAGCCAAACTTATTATATACGTTTTGTACCACATCCAAAATATGTCATAAATGGTTTTTAAAAACATTGGTATGTAGTAGTAGTATTTATATTTTGAAGTGAAAACTTCTATAGTGGTGTTGTGCACTTTTTGGCATGGGTAAAAAATTTTAAACTCGCGTCAGGACACGTGGCCTGATCTAAAATTCGTAAGACTGAGGGAGAGTAGACCGCTCGCGCGGTAGGAGAGGAAATTATATCCCCTCTCTTTCTACCGCGCGGCGAAAACGTTCTGCTCCTGCTGTTTACAACGTTAATGTTCAAGTTTTCACTTCTGCCGGCACTCCCGGAGTGTAACCCGTTGTTTTTTTTTTGTCAACTATCTACGATGAGTGTTGTGCACGGAACTGTTTAATATTACTCATAACGGATGCTGTTACAGAAAGATTGTCACCACACGTGCAATTTAGTCATGGTTAGATATTTATTGTAACCTTGCCAAACATATGCTTTTGGCCGCCACTCGTGATTGAATGTACTACAAAGGAGCAGGACAACAATGTTATTTATTGAAGAGTTGAAGACGAGAGTTGAGATTGAAAACAATGTTATTTTTAGAAGGTAGGTTAATTAACTTATTAACTTTCCAAGTCATATTTCCACTTAATAATCGGCCTGTTCAAAAAAAGCGATTCAAAATTAAAAATTAAAATCGATTATTCACATGGGCCCCAAAGAGTCACTCATGAAAGTTGATGACTCTACACTTAGTCAGTCTGAACTTAACTGAAACTTCCTTAAAAAATATATAAAATGTTTTTATACTATAATTTTATTACGACCACAATCAAAGGTAAAGAAATATTTTAGTAAACCAACTCTGAAACTCGATGAAAAACTTCTAAAGATTGCGTAACAATATTCGTTTTTATTTCAACGAATTGGTATCTCAGAGGTAAAGAAAGATTTTACTAAACCAACACTCGTAAAGTCACAGGTAGCGTAAAGCTTGTTCAAGGGTTTTTGTGAGAAAGGCGGTTATATTAAACGAGAAGATAAGCCCGCGAGGCTTAGCCAAATATCTATATGGAATATATTACCGGCTCCTTGTGTAGAGGTATAGGTACGTTTAGGGAAACGATAATATCGGGGAGATGTAGGTAATGAGGATCACTTAAGCAAGAATTGAAATAAATCAAAATCTTTTAATCAACTACTTATTGCTAGGCTTTTATAATAAACTTTACTTATTTAACTTTCAATTGAGATCAACTTTAATCACTTTGGCTAATCAATTTTGGAATAATAATTTTTTTTTAAAATATCAGGTTTGATCACCATTGTCGACATTGGTTGGCAATGGTGATCAACATGTAGACAATGGTGATCACCACATTTCGCACGCATGATTGCGAGCAGAGTTCCACCCAGTACAGCCAGCATGAGCCCAAAGCCCACAAGATGTGTACCGATACCATATTTCGTTGTCTCGTCCGAATTCCCCACATACAAGAACGTGTACCTGCCCCATCTGAATCGTCATCTTCATCATCCTGGCAAAACTCGTCCGTGTTCACGTCTGACGAAATACCATTCGATACCTGCAAAATTTTCTTCTTAACTTTCCTAACCCCTTCCTTTTGTGGCTTGCTTATCTTTACTACTTCTTTTCTCTCATTTTTCTCATCTTTAGCCTTTCTTTTGATTTCTTTTTCGAACGGAGCGTCTTTAATCGGTGCTGAAGTCAAAATCGTTGCATGTTGTTTTTCTCTTCCTTCTCTTTTCTTGTAATTAGGTGCTTTGACAGGCATTTGGATTAAAATTTGGATACTTGATGGTGATAAAGTTAGGTAATGTAGGCAATGGGGGTCACCATGTAGGCAATTGTAGTCACTGTGACGTTGTGACTCCGATTACCTACATGGGCGAAAATTAAAAAAAACGGTCCCTGACGAGAAAGTTGATAATATAATAGCTATCTGAGTTTTAATTAGCAAAGTAAAATGTTACGATTACGACATATCACAAGTACAGAAATAAAGATTTAGTAATTTAAGACTTACATTCGGTTTTATCTACTCGTAAAATTACATCAAAATGGCGCTAAATCTTCTCACGTCCATTACTCTCCAGTGCGTCACGTGAACTGAGTGAGCGACCGACCGCGCACGGGAATGATGTGAAGCTAGCGCGTAGTTATGTTGGAATCAGTTGGTTGCGTTCGGTTTTTGTTATTCAGTGGTGATCACCATTGCCCACTGACTACGATTACCTACATCTCCCCTCATACTCATATTCTATGTATTAATTAAATATTTAAAATTATGTTTACGGTGCGAGCGCGGGCGTTTAACAGTACATTTTCCAAATAGAACCATGATAAGAATTGATTTTGTTTATATAGCATTACATGCTAGGCAGAACTATATTGATACATTTAGAAAGCGATAATATTAATTTTCCTTTCTTAATTTATCAACATAATAAGAATAACGGGTCAAGTCCGAGACCAGCAAAACATCCAAGTGAACAACAAACAATTATATTAACACTCACAGCCCCGCACTAAGTTCGTAAAGAATGTATCGTGGGTACCGCTCATATTAATATCGCATACACGAACACAGATCCAGGAGCTATATACTTAACAAAAGAAAATTGTGCCCAAGCCAGGAATAGAACCCAGGCTTCGCGGTCTATAAAAACAGACTTGCCTCGTCATTAACGAAATAGCCACTTTAAAGTAAGAATGTATTTAGAGGAATTTATATTTAGCCACAGCTGCTTGCTTGATTTTCTCAACACTTTTTTTATTTGATATCATCATCCAGTTATAAATAGCAAAAGGTTTCTAGACTAGGCTTACCTACCTATTTGTAATATTGGTTGGATTTTCCAACAGCTTCCTTTTTCTTATCTATTTTGTTATTCTTGTTACGGGCCATTAAAATCGGTTCTTTTAAGCCTTGCTTGCGTTTATTTTTTTAATTCATGATATGCAAAATCCTAAATACATAAGCTGTGTATATTTGAAATTTCAGCCAAATTAGTTAAGCCATTACAGCGTAAAGATAAAACAAACATACTTAAACACTAATACATTTTCACGTAAACTTTCGTATTTATAGTATTAGTGTGATTTTTATAATAACTAACGGGCTAACTACGTGTTAGAGTAGTTATTTCTAATTTACTCTAATGACTTATTCATAAAGTTACCTTTTATTTTACTACTCAGATACATCACTTTAACTTCATAAATAAAAAACTTTATATGTGAACTTTCATTCCCCATTGCATACCCCTCTGGTATGCACCCCTGGCAAAAAAAAAACCTACTTAATTTTTTATATTAAATCAAATACCGATTTTCATCACTATGAGTTCAAAAACAAAGAACTTTCATACAACATACAGTTTTCACCCATATAAACCTCTAAGTCAGTCAGTCAACCAGTTGTTCCGCCATTATATATTAAAGCATCGTGAAAGTTATTTCATATTACGCTACCCATTGGTAGTGGGCTTGAGCGCTTGAGTTACCTATAAGCTCGATGTCTTGTAGGTAGCTTATATCTTTGCTGTATATTTTTAGTTTAGTCTTAGGAAATATAGGCAATTGGCCTGTAGGTTTTTACTAGACGAATGATTTCTTCAGCTTGTTCATTTTTTGTGGCGCGTTTTTACGAAATTTAAATAAAACCAGGAAAAATGAAAGATTGCCCTGCGTGACCTTGCGTAACGCCACGATACAATTTACGCAATATACACCTTTACGTGCAAGAATTTAAGGGGGAAAATTGTCTGTGGTTAAAAAAGGTGCTCGCATTTACGCATATCTATCTGCCCTTATAGTATTAGATTTAGGAATAATTGCGTATGTGATGTTAATATCTTTTCTACAACGCGTTTTCGAACTATAAGTGTGAAAGTGTTCGTGTCGTAACAAATGTTATATTTAACTAACAAATGAGAGAACCGAAAAACTTTACTCCACGCCATCAACACAAAACTTTTAGCTAACGTATCATAAACATTTCGTTAAAACACTTCCAAGCACGTATCCGAGCATAAGTCGCAAACTCCAAGGTTTTGGAAGAGAAAGTTGGCCGAGAGCTGCCCGAATACTAACTAAATCTCGTAGACAAACGATGTTTAAAAATGAGGAATAAAACGAGAATAGAAACGGATAGCATTTAAAATAGCTCTTCGTATTGATCTGATCTAAGTTCCGGCCTTCACTATATTTAACCGACTTCAATAAAGGAGGAGGTTCTATGTTCTATAATTATTTTATGTATGTTCACCGATTTATCCCCTATTTGTGGACTGTCAAAATTATTTATTTGTTTGGTAGATTATACCTCAGAGGTGGTCCCATATACATTTTATCGAAGTCGATCATGCCAAATATAAGCGGTGTAGTCGGTTTTTTTAGGCTTTGCTTAACGCAAGCAAAGCCTAAAAAAACCGAAATGAAATATACAAAAATAGCAATAAATAATAAATGCTCTCATGCATGCTATCAAAACGAAAGATTTATCTTTGCATCGAATAACGAAACAAACAATAACAGAGGTAAATGGATACCTCTGAAAGCATTGCCAGCTTTTAGGTAAAATTAAACAGGATTCACTGCATTTATTTCCGCAGACTATCTATTATGATTATAACAATGCCTACGCAAATTGCGTGTATGAAAATATCCAGAATATTGTTTTTCTGGTGCTCTACACTTGCTTTGTCGATACTTAGCTTCACAGCATAGATTGTGTATTTGTGCTTATAATTATGATGTAAATGCTATAATAGAATATTATTATTATTTTTTAACTTTGTCTGTAGGTACTCGTTGCTACGCCCTTACATGTAAATGAACATAATTAAGTGTTATGGTAATTTTTACATTTGTACAATAAATAAATAATATTGTAGCAAGACAACGCAATGTAGCTACGCAATAAGAGGAAGAAAATACTTTGAAAGTTACCTCTTCAAAAATAGTTATCTTGTTGAAGATAAGACGTTTGTAGACAATGATGTCGTAAGTTACAAACAATTTATTAAGTAAAATTAAGAAATGTATTACGGATTTTAAACTCTTTTATTAGTTACAAAAATAAACATTAGCTAAGCTTTGCTGGCACAACCGCAAGCAGTACTTACCTACATATTACGGAAAGAATACGTGTCCAGGCATATTATTATATAAAGACAAGTCTTACAGAGAGAGCTCATTGCATTGCCCCACGGGACTTTACTATAAAGTACCTAGGTGACCGAGCTGTGCTGGTTAAAACGAAGTTTTGTAAAGATTAGAGCCTAGCTGCCTAGCTAGATCGATTTATCGGCCCCGAAACCCCCTCCATACTAAATTTCATGAAAATCGTTGGAGCCGTATCCGAGATTCAGAATATACAATATATATTGAAATCTATCTACGGGCCAATTGCCTATATTTTTTAAAACTAAATACAGCAGAGAACCAAGTTACCTACAAGACATCGAGCCTATAGGTAACTCAAGTGCTCAAGCCCACTAACAGTGGGTAGCGTTCCCATCATGCTGTCAGCATAAAAATATATATAATAATAAGTTATTAGATAAACGTAATTTCGTGAGAGCGTGACTTTTGCTTACAGGCGAATGATTTATTTGTTTCTACTTTTATATTCGGTAAGTTATACTAATATCAAGCTGATAATTTTCTCAAACATGATTTATTTTATTTTACAGCAGGTCAGATTGTCTCATGTAATATAAATACGAGTAAGTACAAGCATCAACAATTATTATTCATTAGTTCGGTCTCGACGCGATCTTTCATCGTGTCACGGTTCGTTATGCCTTATTCAAGCTTCATCTTATATATACTTTAATGAAAGACCACCCAGAGGGTATTTGAAAAAGAAAGTAAACATAATGTAGGTACATACCTATTGTACCTTGAGATAACCTTTGCCAATTCTCTGGTATCTGTATTCAAGGTAATTTGTAAAGATTACTCCTATTACATCATGTCCACTTGAAGATGTCTTAAGTAGATAATGTAGGTGTTTACGTAGAATTGACCGAATACCTGTTCCTTAAAATGCGGCTTGGTGTTCCCGTGTGGACAACGCTTCGTTTCGCGACTGTCCTAAATGAACTGAAACCTCAAATAAAAATACAAAGTAACTAGTCGTTTGTCCCGAACTGAGATCTCGCGTCAACCTTTTGCATTGCAGAAAAACTATTGAGGTTAATTGCTTATAATTTTTTTTTTTAATAATATGCAGTCGTTTTTTTAGATAGACCCCAGGACAAAATAGGTCTAAATCAATGACTTTGATGTGCCCTACCAAAGAGTTACCTTCCAACATAGGATTTTTTAAAACGGTGTCTCTACTTTCAAAGTTTTTTCAACAATAACACACACGTGCCAAAAATAGAAAAAATACTCCCCATTTACGTGTACGCCCCTTAATATTTTGTTTACCCATAAGCCCCTTAATATTTTCCTTTATATCATTTAAATTACCATTTTTTAGTCTTGGCCCATATCTTTACATATTCTCGGAGAGTTAGACGTTATTCTCTTGTATGGTTAAAACGCTAAACTGACAGACGGACGGACGTACGAAGTGCTGAACCACCCAAGTCTACTACAAAATTTTGCCGCACTTGATTAACAAAATATATAAATATAATATAATAAAGAAAAAAAGTACACCAAAAGGCCAATGATGACTCAAATCCACCAGTTCGTTGTAAATAAACGTAGATAATTTGAATGTAATATATCTATATTCAGGATTAAACATGGCAGCTTACAACACAATTTAACTTATTTAATCTCATTCGCCGGTTGGCCCAGACAATAGCTTTCAGAACAGATGGTAGCTAACGGCAGATTTGTTTCCGAGGTGAATCTAGGACATCGGAAATACCTGGATTTACCCGTCGGAAGCCATCGGACATAGACCGCGCCCCGCGGCTTTTGTACTAGAGTACTAGACAGTACCTACTAGTTTAATCGATTCATTTTGAGTTTTGTCTATTTTGCTCTTATTTATTCTTGTATTGATTGTTGTACACACATTAATCATATTTTTTACAATAAGGCCAGAAGATGTAAAAAGGCGATTATTGTCACTTTCTTTCTTTATTGTTGTGGATTTTTAACATTAGTGTTTTATTTGTTATTTGAACTTCTAAAGCTTTATAGGGTAGATAAGCAATTACCAATAAATTAAATGTAATAATTGTAAAAATAATAGCAAAAATGTCTATAATTCCTAATTCCTAATTCTAAAGTACTAATTTAATTTAACTCGTAACAACCAAACAGTGAAAAGAAAACATCGTAGAATATCAAGAAACAAGCAGATAGTGGATAGTACACACGATAATATATATTTATATAATAATAATAATATGGTTAATGTTAATTTAATAATCGTGCACGTAGGATATCTATAACTTTATATGTAAGTAATACCGAACTAGATACGTTTCGTACCGAGAAAATGCTTATTAACAGCTCAAAATGTAATAAATACAAGAAAACAGTTTCGAAAAAAACATAAGAAAGAAAATTAATAAACAAAAAGTGCCAATAGTGTACTCAGCATTTTTGCCTAGTGTAACACTAACACTGTCGCTGGTTTTCAGTCAAATTAATATATTATTATAGAAGGAAAAAATATTTTATAATAAATTAGACCACAACATAACCTTCTTTAAAGGTCTACAAAAAAAAAAAACTACTTCAAAAAATGAACTTTCTCTAGGTGAAAAGATTTTGATGTTTTTATTATTTGAACGCTGGTGCTTCCCATGTGGTCTTATTTAAATTTGATCAGGAACTGACTAGCGGTTTTTTTAAGTTCTGATAAAGGGTTCTGAAGACAAAGCAGTGGAGACGGTTTTTGTAAGTTTCGTTGCATTAAAATTACAATTATAATTGTATAAAACATTATAATTCTCTTAAATAAAAATAAATGATAAATGTTTATTTTGCAGCGGCTAGTGTTTAACAAACAATTTAAGTGATTCGTTTATGCACAATAATTATAAATTTTGCTAATCGCTGATGATAGCTTACAGATTCGAGCATGTGAAAGAAAGAAAGAAAAGAAACGAACCCGTATTCACAAGAAAAATGTCTCATCGCCTCAACTCAGTTTTGACAATGGAGCATCGGTACTCCAAGAGGTCTCGTAATAGTGTAATAACATTCCAGATTTTCCGAGATGGAGCATAATATTATCGCGTATTGCTGACCTAAAGCCCCTTGTTATATGGGTGCGGAATGTTGGATTAGTTAACGGCGCGATCCCTCTGCGAAGCTTTAGATAGATCTCTCTTGAGACAGTGCAATTATGTGAACAAAAGTATGGGAATAAAAATGTTTAAGCTTTTAATATATTTTAGGTATGCGATATGTGGATTCAAGTTCAAGTTAAAATAAAAGTAATAAAATGAATGTAGGTAAGTTGTCAATTATTATTATTTTTAATTAAGTATGTTATTATTTTTCAATTTATGCACCCTTTATAATGTTGTTTTCTTCAACACCGACGTCCAACTTTATTGCGTAATACCTCTCTATCTTAAAGACTGGAATAGATTTTTAGCGATTCATTTTAAGCGATAGGATCGCCTATTAGATAGATAGATAGATAATACTTTATTGATCCACTTTATAAGATGAGATAAAACAAAGGTAACAAACAAGCTTATACGTAAAGTATCACAACAGGCGGCCTAATCACTAATAGCGATCTCTAGTAGCTAGTTTCTGTTCTGTTTTATCACAATTAAGGTGTTTAATAAAGAGTTTAACTATCTATCTACGTCTAAATTTCTTCATACATTAGTATATAATATCAAGATCATTTCTTTGTCATCATAATTTTTTTTAAAAGCCTGAGCTTAGAGTCCCTAAGCTAAGCACGAAACCATCGTCTTAATAATCTATACATCTCTTGCTAGCTACGATAAAAACACTCGACGCCTTGCATACAATTTTGCCGCTCTACATAATGTCACTATGCTAAATTGCTTAATCTCTTGAAAATCTATTGAAACCTACACTGAAACAAGCGTCACAATTACTAAATCTGTGCACCGACAACATCGGTGCACAGATTTAGTAATTGTGACGCGGATCATGTTTTAAGCCGGATGATCCGGTGCCAACCAATTATCCGGCTGGCGGCGTCAATTATACCTTTGATTGGCGGTACGTTGAGCCGTTGTCATGGCTTGTTCACATTGTATCATGTTACATGTTCTAACAAATTCACCAATAAAACAGCAGTGATATAGGATAATGCATTTTTCTTTAAAATTATAGTATCAGGCAAGATTTCTCGACGTATTTATTTACTAAATATAATTTAGTAGGTAAACTTGCCTTACAATTACAAAAATGGATAAATATAGAGATTAGAGCCACATTATCTTGGTTAAGCGATATATCGTAAAACTCGTTAGAACTATACCATTTAAAGTAAAAATAATATCTAATTATTTAGTATTTTTAATTGTCTAAAGAATGTAGTAAACAAAAATATTTTTAAGAGCCGATTTAAAAGCGATATTAGTTTCTAATTAACTTATAAAAAAATATCGAGAAAACTTGCACCAATCTCGTTTATGGTTTCATTTATTTAGATATTTTCCATAGCTATATATTATTTTACCCCACAAAATTTATTTAGGTTCATTGGGATATAGCTCCCTAGAAGTTAGACGCGAAAAGCACCAACTGCAAAATTCTCAGGGGTAATACTGATGCACCTGAACTTCATGAGGTGCTTTGTCGATTGTTCACTGCTAACAACTTTTGCAGAGCTCGAAGGCATAAGTTGTTTGTCGTGCTCAAGTGCCGTACTGTTGCGCGAGTGAACTCGCCCATACCACGTTCCCTCTCCACTCTCAACACTCTCTGAAAGATATAAACAAATAATAATATTTATTTATATCTTTATGTATGTAATTTTTTATATATTTTACATATTAAAAATGTTTGTTTATTTACCTGTGTGTATTTGACATAACATTTTATTATTATTGACATTCTTAGCTGATATTTATTAGTTCTATTATGATTTATATTTTTTTATTTTAATTTTATGCATATTTGACATATATATTTTTTTGTGAAGTTTTAACATTAGAAATTTGAATTTTTATGTTTGAGTAAATAATGGAATAAAAATCTTGTAATTATTGTAATTGGTGTATGCATGTACCGTTTAATTAAAGTAAATAAATAAATTGTCCAAATATGAAAGCTTTATCTTTTGTCGTTACTGAATTCAAGTAATACAAAACGGCTAAAAAAAAAAGTCTTAAATTCAGTGTATTTTTTATTGATGATAGTGTGAACAAAGTGGGTTCGGAGTTTGGCTGAATATCTCCTAGAATATCGAATTTGGCACGGTTTTAACGAGATTTATTAAAACTAACACGTTTTTTTTACAAGCTATTATTTAACATGCAATGTTTGTAAGTTAGTTTGTGTAGGTAAATCTTACAAGCTGAATTAAAACCACTGTCTCTTATTATACGGTAATGCATTTATTGTCAAATGTTTGACCACTATCTCACCTGATGGTAAGCGACGATGAAGCAAGTTTGCATAGAAGATTGAAAAGGCCATAAAAGTTTCGGAAATGAGTGCTGAAAGGATATGTTTCAAAATTGAAGGAGCTTGGGCCAGCACCATGTACCATATACATACATATAGCTATACGATATAGTAACCGTTTTTTAATGTTTATTTTCTTCAGTTTAATGTACATTTAAAATATCTTGGTACATTGATAGCAACACAACACAGTTACAAATGGCGGGAGTTTTGCCGCGAACGTGAAAAAATGGCGTTGTTGATTTTGTATAATGTTCCAAAACCTGTGATTCTTCGAGTGTTAATGTGTAATAATGGTGGAATATTAACCGTTAATACTTAGTAAATGTTCATAAATGTAGGCAAGTCATACAAAGTTGAAAAACGTGATTTTCGCCTTCGCTCCAAAACTCCAATAGAAGTTCTAGTAAAGTTTCTACCACTTTACTAGGGCATGACTTGACTATGACTGACTACTTGACTTTGACTGTGACTTGTGACTAAGACTTTTATTATGAAGAATAGAAATTGTTAATATTTGTTTAATATTTCGACTGAAAGACTATGCATCCGTGGTCATGAAAATATTAAAAAAAAAAAAACATATGGCAGATTGCGACAATATTGAACTGTCATTTTGACGTGTCATTGATCATTTATTGTAAACAACCATCGAGATAGGAAACAAACCTACGGTTTGTAAAGCTACAACATCCTTGTAAACAACATATAAATTCTAATATATTAAGGTTTCGTTGTAATTATAATAGGACTATATAATATGTTACTCGATTGAAATGACATTTATTATCTTCTTGTCATGGCTGCCCCAAAAATAGGGTTAGATATTTAAAAATAATAATTTGATAGTACAGCTGTAATCTTCTTCAGATTAATTTATTTGAATTTTTAAGAAAATGCAATATTTTTTCCCTATTTTTCTATGTATGGTACATAGTGCTGGCCCAAAATGAAACATCTCCTTTATAATTTCCATAGATCCCTTAGGTAGGTACGTAAGTACCGACAAGAACTTACGGATTTCTCAGAAAGCCAACGGAACTCAGAAGTTTGAAACGTCTGCTTTATAATAGAATTGCTTCAGAAAAGCTTTGTGGATACGTTACGAAACCCGTTATTCTTTCAACAAGAGTGTCCTGAATAAGCTTCTATTATATCTTTAAGATATGTTTACGAGATAAAACTAAGTTCTTGTAGGTACTCTTCCTTTTTACCCGACTGCACAATGCAAAGGAAGGTAATGTTTATAAGCCTGTGTATGTGTGTATGTTTCTTTTTCTTTTGTAACGTTCTAGAGACCAAATGCGTAGGCCGAATTTGATGATTCTAACGTTGATCATTTTGTCTTAATTTTGCGAGTGTTACTAAATATATTAGGCAGACATGCCAGTTATCAAAACTCAATATTATTACACGTAAGAAGTACTCAATATTATTACACAGGATTTATCTGACCGTGTAAGTATCGTTGAAAAGAGCATTTTAAGTAGAATACGAAACCGCTTTTTAATTATTATTTATGTTGGAATATAACAATTTGACAATGCAGCAAAGTCTACCTCGGCGATGGACTGCTCACGGGGGGGGTTTTGGTGGGTTCGAGCCCCACACTCCCCTTTCTTCATCCCTGGGAAGGAAAAAAGTGCTAGGCATTCCCCCCCCCCCCGCACAAAAAAAGGAGAGAAAAATCACTGTTTATCGACCTATTTTGTTCCGTTAGCTCCGTATCTTCTAATAAACAATAAATACATATTTTTCTATTCTGTTCTAAATAATAATAGTTAAAATCAGCCGCGATATTAAATTAAAGTTCCAAGCTAAATACACACAGACAATTGCACAGCTTGAAAAGACCGCACAGTTCTTTTACTGAGTTCTTCAGAAACAGAAGTCAACCAAGCGGAAACACAAAAGTGGAACTCCGTGGACAATGCGCTTTTTGTTCCTACTATCTTATTGGTTTTTAGTTCGAAGTTTTCCAGAGCTTGTGGTCACAGAATTCTTAGGAAAGTCACAGAAGGATTAGTACTTATATTACTACACTGCAAGAATTAATATCCACCATTTTAATTAGGAGGATTCATATCTTTAGGCAGTGCTTTAGTTCCAGCACTAATTGATCAAAAACAGACGAAAACAACAGCAATTAGAAAAAACGTAAAAAAAAATATTTCCATCAGGTGAGTAGTGATTATTTGCTTATCGAAAAAAAAAGAAAAACAAGACCTTTGTATGGCCCTTACCTAATTCTGCTAATCCTTTTTTTATATATTTGTAGGTGTCATAATAAACAACTATGAATTCCAGATATATGATGATAGCTATGTATTACGTGTAAAATATGCATTATAGTAATTGGGTCTAGTCTGAAGCTTTTGGGTTGTAATCAGCCCTTAAAAGGTACCTGCCCATGCCAACCTAATTCACGTTTAGCAATCCAGTCCTAATTCAGCATTACTTAAGAATCTTTTAATTGAGTAAATCCGTCGCAGACGTATTGATTAACAGACTGCAGCTCTAATAATAGACTTTGTTTCGTCGGTGACATGAAAACCTTATACTTCTTATATAGATACGATACGTTCTGCTTCGTTCATTGGTTTCAATAAATAATGTTTCAATCTAACGGTCTACTAAAGGTTAACTTAACTCAGTTTCTATTCAAAACCCTTTATGTACCCATACCTGTAAATGGATAAAGTACCTAGGTATAGATACACATTCGACGGTGGCTATAGTGGTGGGTAATAGTTATTTAGCATATTTTTATTTTGGTGTCACATGAATAAGTACCTTCACAACTTTTTGTAACTAAAGGTACTTTATAGGGTTAAATTAGACACAGTGTCGACCTATATATCTACGTACGTAGCGAGGGATACTAAGGCTCAATTTAAACAAATCTTGTAGGTATAGTTGCGCCACAGAATAGGGCCAAGTTAACTGTGTAATTGCGCTGATTGTAACAACTGTTGATGAGTAATTGGCTAGCGAATCGTGCCAGCATTGGATGTGCGCGGCAGAATGTATTTTTAAATAGATCCAAAACAAATGTCAATAGTACAGTCACGCTGTTCTATGGGGAATGCAATGCACGCACTACCGTTGTCCGTAACGTAGGTAGTAGGTTACGTGTATGTTGTAGTAGGACTCTTTTATCCACAGTCCGCTTGGGGTAGTACTGCCAGACATTGAACCGCTAGCAGATGTGTTACTGTACTATTATACTTTATATTGAAGGGCAACTACCTATAGATAAATATTCTAATAAAACTACAGAGCATAAAAATATTTAACATTAGAATATTTCAGTGTGACGAGAGCAGTGCTATGCTGCGCAGGATTTTGTCTATTTTAGTTCAAAAGTCTGGATGGCACTGTATTATAATAAGCACGCGTGACGTTACCATCAGACGAGTTACATGCTCGTTTCATCTCGAAATAATGTAAAAAAATGGTAACAGCTATCAACGAGACCAGTCTATGTACTAACAGAAATACACAGGTAGGTACTAATGTCTATCAATTTATGTTAAACTTGGTAATGTACCTATGCATTAAAGAAAATAGTAGATATATATTTGTAGAAGATTCCTATGTATTAGCTAAGGAAATATAAAATAATCAACTAACATCACATCAGCAGGTACTGGTAGAAAGCATTTTTTATACACGCGGCTTACGTGTCCAAGACACTTAACATGGCAAACAACAACTGCACAAAAAAATATTTTTATTCAAATATATCACATTATAATTCCTAGACATAATTGTTTTAGATCTTATAACAAAAAAGCAGTCAACCCTTATTTGTATTTTTACACTACCCGTTATTCTTAAACTTTATTTTACATCTACGTGGTTATTGTACCACATTTTAATAAATAAATTCTCTGGCAAGAAAATATCACGCGATCTTTGGTGCACAGTGATTTAAAAACTATATATATAGAGGACTGCTGGATCAGCAATTTTTCTACCCAAATTTGATTTTCTCGCTTACCCGTTTCTATATGTATATATACTTTATATAGGGGCGTATATTGTGTATTCAAAATACAGCACTTACGGAAGGTCACGCAGCGTGCTTTGATTTTTCGAGGTATTTTTCAAATAACATTGTTTGCAAATATGGTAAAAAAGACGTAACATACCGATGTTAGATTAATGTACCACGCATTTGTCCCCGCAATAACGATGAAACTATATTTTAGATTAGTAAGAGTAAGTAAGCCCGCTACCCACTGGTAGTGGGCTTGAGCACTTGAGTTACCTATAAGCTCGATGTCTTGTAGGTAAATTAGTTCTTTGCTGTAGGTATATAGTTTTAGTTTAGTTTATACGTTAACTAATACGTTAAAAAAAAATAAGTTAGTTTAGTTTAGTAAGAGTACCAAAGTTCTAAGTAAAAATATTAAGAAAAGCCTTCAAACTAGTTTTATGAAGGTACTAAGCAACAAATGGCAAAAATTATGACTTACCAAATGAAGATGTTCAATGTATTTCTAGGAACCTTAACACAAAATCTTACCTACATTTATTGTGTGGCGTATATACTCTTCAACTTGCATTTTATTTTTATAATTAATGGAAATATATAAAATAGTTTAACCGACAGGGTTAGTACCTAGTGATATAATTATAATGTATAATTACTTATATCATTAATGGTATAAGTTTTAATTCGTAGATAGTAAATGTCCATACCTTCTTATAAGTAAATCTATACTATAGTCAGAAATTGTAGAGAGAGAATGATTATTTACTGTACAAATAATCAAATATCAAAATATATCAATCAAATGGACTAAAATGGAGCCCGCGATTTCCACAGGAAATAGATCTCGCCATGCTTGAGCTGCAAGGCCACGTTGAAATTTGATTAATGAATAACATTGACGGCAACATTTTTGAAAATAGAGCCTTAAGTAACCCAAACAAATATTAGTATATTAATATAGTATAGTAGTATGTGCCTTGTTCCATGCTTGAAGCGTCACCTCTTATGTTTCTTCACATCATACTTCACACTAATATTATAAAGGCGAAAGTTTGTGAGTGTGTCTGTATGGTTGTTACTTCTTCACGCTAAAACGGCTGGACAAATGTTGATGACATTTAGTATGGAGGTAGCTAGCATCCTGGATAAACACATAGGCTTCTTTTTATCCCGACTTATGCGGGTAACTAGTTGACTCTATATATAAATACATACCTACACGCTATTGGTGCCCAAATGTGGCAAAGTAATTATGAATATAAATATTTGATATCGCCAAACATGTAGGCAACTAAATGCACAGTTAATTACAATCTCAATACTCAAAGGTATAAAATTGATTAAGCATCTCAACGAGATTAAGAACGGGTCTGAAGGCGATAGGAAGGTAATTGAAAGCGATATTATCACACACGCTCTCACGATTTCTCGGATGATAGAGTTTTACTTTCGCTCGGGATGTCTATACAAGGGTGATACTTATTAATAACTTACCCTCGCTTGGGACACCTTGGGATAAAGCAAAACATTTTTGCGTGATGTCTTAAAACTTTGGTTCCTACAAACAAACGCATTCACACTCACAGCTCTACATGTATTTCAAATACTTGTATCGTGAGCGCTGGAAAAAATGACATTATATATACATACAAAATTTACACAATGAGGCAACAAGAGGCACAGAAATTGTCCTGCTCAACAACACAAATGATAGTGTTTTTTTCTCTTACATTAAAAAAACATAAAAATTTAAACCATTAGTCTTAATATGGCCTACATTATTTAGACTAAACGATTTTAGAATTATATCGGATACTAATGCGGCTCTACGACCACGCAACGCGTAGCTACTTTATTTTATACTAGCCGTGGCCCGCAGCTTCGCCCGCTATTATGTGGTTAAAAAGTAGCCTATGTGTTGATCCTAGGTATAATCTATGTACATTCCAATTTTCATCCAAATCCGTTCAGCCGTTAAAGCGTGAAGAGGGAACAGACATACTTACACACTTACACATAAACTTTCGGATTTATAATATTAGTAGGATTTAACTTAGGGTAAAATATATTCGCAATTTGTTTGAATGTAGGTTGTCGGGGTAATTAAGGCAATGACGCATTACTTCATTGTTGGACACTAAATTTACTCATCAGGCAAATTTTGTTTGTACGTAACGTGCGTAGGTAAGTAAGCTGAGCAGCTTAGTGTCAATCAAATATATCGCATTTTGCTTAAGTACGACGTCCTCATACCTAAGTATATACTCTGCCTTCTTAATTGACAAGTTATAAAATTAAAATGAAAACAGAGCAAAATCTTTATTTAAAGGAAATACAGAGACTGTCTTCAAACACCTTCTAAAGCAAAAACATGTCGCTCAATATTTTTACCAAATAAACAACATGCGTGCATGTTTTGTAACATGTATCTTTACGCGTATTTTATTCTTTTTTATCTATTTTCATACATGAAAATTAATTAAATATATGATCATAGATGCAGCCTTGTCATACTAAATCGATTTTTTGTATTAACTGCATGAACAATATGTAAACAAAGCGTCTAATTGTTCGGTATTCCGCTCTTGAAAGCGAAGTTATGATTAAACCCGATCCGGGTACAATCGAAAGGCATTCATAAAAATTTAATTAAAATCAATTTCGTGTTTGTATCAAAATCCAAAATGACTACTTAGTTACAAAATATGACAGGAATACCAGAATCCATCAGTCAACCTTCTGTCGACGTAATTCTCTTGTTACTCTGTCTCCTAATTACAACGATCATCTCAGAAGTGTCTCTATTATCCCAGAATGCATAATACGGCGTCCTTTCATACAATATTCATGTCTCGAGATTCTCTCACTGAAATACAAAGGGTTCTGTATTTAAGTAGGTACTAGGTAGGTACGCTAGCTTGTTACGAGTTGTCACGAACCTGATCGATGTTTCCAATTGACTGTCTTTGTTATTTGAGACTGTTTAAAAGAAAGGTTATAATTTGTTTTTGGTAAGTCTTTATCTGTATCTTAATCAACATAAAGCTTATAATTGCTGTTAGATGAGTGAGGTGATTCGTTGGCTTTCAACGGCCCATTTCGAGTTTTACGATAGACCGTGTTCATCAAACAAGGTTCTTCATAGGTATAGTTAATACCTTACATAGTTAATGAAAAGTAAACTCTTTAGATGTGATAGGCCGACGATAAAACGTTCATTATGTTCTATTATATATAAATATACTTTGTCAGATATATTACTAACAAAGAATTTGAAACGAGTCGAAGTGCGTGGTTACTTAAATACCTATCTATAAATTGATAAAGTTATAAAAATTCATTCTTAATATATTCTCTCTCTCTCTCTCTCTCTCTATATATATATATATATATATACGTGTATGTATATAACAGAACGGTGCTGTGATTGCGTGACCGTATTATTCAAAATTATTATCATCTATTCATTAAAACAATCATGAATTCGTGCACGTAATAAACGTTTCGTTCAAATTACTCCCCGTTCAATTAACTACCTAACGACAATAGTTATAAATATTAACTTTGTGAACTACTAATAAAATGATAGAGGTACATAGATATACGAATCATTACTTAATATCAGTGATGACAAAAAAACATAGTTTTGTGAAGGATAATAATTGAAATAAACGAAGCTTACATACATTTTACAGCGATGTAACGTTACATAGTCTATGACGTAAACTGGTTTTATGGACCAGCTCCGGACCTATTTATCTGACCTAGTTTCCTGAAGAACACCTACGTCATAGTTTGGCTAAATCCCAATTTTTTGAAAGTTTGCTACGTCGTAGACTTGTAGCAGATAAAGCCGCCCTGTCTACGATTTCTGTAGCGTTTCGTAGAATAGGACACCGTCAGCCCATAGTAGGCTACATGAAGCCTTTTTGTTATACCATTTGCTTGACTTTTCAGTGTTTTGTATAAAATAGTATGTTATTTTAATGCTCATTATATAGGACTGTAATAGCAACAATAAAAAAACCAAGCTCACGATGTCTTTTGTGCAGCAAAATTTTTTACACAATAGAAAACCGTTAACGCTCAAATCGAACGTTCCGTTCAATTGTCACAGTTTGTAACATGAATTAGGTAACACTAACAATGCGCGGACGCGTCGAAAAGCCAGCCTTGAATAATATATATCTTACTCGAAGGGTATCTACTAGAAACTTCTGGCTTTGGTCCTAAAAGTAGACCGGCGTTTCTAAATCCATGTCAGTTTTAAAGCCTAGTCTGCGCAGCCTTACATAACGTACTACTGTACTTAAATTTAAAGTTATAGGTATCAAAAAAAACTTACATTCGCCGCTCCCACCGCAGTATCGATTGGTACCACGAGCGCTCGGCACGGTCTCACGCCACCACTAGCAGCTCGGCAAAGCAAAACAAAGCAAATTAACACAACACTGGAACGTCCACACTATTCCAAAGGCAGCCGGCGAGAGCCGCATCCGTTCACTTTCCTCCAGTCAACTTATAAACTTCAAAACTAAAAAAAAGGCTCAAGCGAGAGACGAAAAGTTAAGAAAAAAAACGTAGTTAGAATTAAAAATGTTCAAGGGTCGGGGCAGAGGAGCGCGGCCGCGGGAAAGTTTTATATCGGTTTACGTTCCTCCATAGCGTAGCCGCGGACCGGGAGAAAGTTTTCAGCGAGACGTCGGGAGGCGAATGTGCTTTTGTTACGCAATTCACTGCGGCGCGAGTCCGCCAGGGGGCAGCGCGCACCCGAGTGGCGCAGTGGCGGGCATGCGCACAGCGCCCGTCCCGAATCGTGAATTCGTGATCCTCCGCCGCCTGCCAATGGGAGCATACATAAATCTTTCCTTACTTTTCACCAGTCATCGTTCTACTAGGACCATATGGGTTCACATCGAACATCGGGACAGTTTAATTTGTATATTGGGCAGGGCAGCTCCAGTGGACGTCCTCGTACGTGTTAAATAGTTTTCTTTGTACGAACATATTTAGTAAAGATATTAATCGGAATACCTACAACTAATTCATTTTCAACCGACTTCAAAAAAGAGGTTGTCATTACGACTGTATGTTTTTTTTTGTATATGTATGTTTCCGCAAATTATGTTTTTTTTTTGTTTGGTAGATTATGCTTCAGAGGTGGTCCCATATAAATTCTATCGAATCGCCAAAACCAAAATATAAGCGATGAAGTCGGTTTTTTTTAAGTTTTCTTGTGTTTAATTATATACAGAACAAATGTATCTTTACAAAATAATTTAAGTAGTTGTTACTTTACTAAACAGTTTTTATACGAACTTTTTCTTTGTATAAACATTTTTATAAAGTATAATAATCGGAATACAACTAATTAGTTTTATACATAACGAATATATATCTTGTACGATATAATGCAGTCTGTTGTATTTATCTGGTCATCAAAACTTAGATATAATTCCTCCAACTGTAGGTACCTAATTAATCAAACAATAAACCCGAGAAACAATGTACTTTTATAATTTAGGTTGGTAGTAGGTACCAAAGTACGAGCAGTAGGTACAAGTAACTAACATGAGAAAAGTATTATTTCTGTAATAAATAAGGAAGGTAAGTACTACAACTTTCGTTTATTATAAGTATAGGTATGTCCAATTACCTAATTACCTTTTTACAATCACGAAGCAAACTATGGTGATGGGTGAGAAGTGAAAAGTTTCGCTACTGCGACTGCCTGAAGAGCTTTATCAAAGTCAATTTCACTTGACCCTCTTCAATATTCCTTACTACGTCGAGGAAAGTCAATAGTAATACGGCTGAGGTCAGGGCGCTAAGAAATCGCGTGAACGCCAATAATGGAACCAGCAGGCGCGCTATCTTTGATCTCCCTCATAAAATAAGTAGAGAGTTAACTTTGAAAATATACGCCAGTATTCTGACATTCTGACTCACAAACTAGTAGGTAATGTTTGATACCTTTGTCTGAAATAGGCAAAAAAAGAAAATGAAATCAATGCAAAAACATAATACAAACAGCAACAAAAAGAATGATTCGTTGTGGGTTATACATTGATCAGCAAGTGCACCATGTGGGGTAAGCTTGGGCTACTAGCTGTTGTAACCACTATGTCTCATTAGCGTTATTATGGCTGTAGGTACTAGTTGTTCCTTGCGGCGTTGTCCGCATTCGCTATAATAATAAAAGTAACCTGTGCCCTACGCCAGGGCCTAGGCATAATAATATATCAAAATCAATCCAGCCAATACAAACCTTGTATCAAACACACATATACCTACGCTTTCCAATTTGTTAAGCATATTATGGTAAGTACCTATCTAGTTTTATAGGCTTAACAGGTTTATTAGGTACATTATCAGTAGGTATGGTATCGATTATTAGTTTAATTGCACTTTACAAAAGAATGAGAAACTGTCTATAATTACGAGTATCTTATATTAGTAGTAGGAGGATACCCCTTAAGTCTGACTCCCTACACGTGGTCCCCGGGTGGTGCTAATCAGGTGACATTTGAGAGGTGGTAGAGCATTTTGTGAGTTGCTCGCCTGGCTTGCTACCAAAGTAGCTTACCACCATCAAGTTGAAAGTCTGCCGCCAAGCCAAATACGGTGTTCCGGCAGTTATCCTTGAGAGCCTGCGTATTCCAGGTCTAGTGTGTTTACCAGCTTCGATCACATCGTCACTTACCATCAGGTGAGATAGTGGTCAAACACTAGCCTGTCAAAAATAAAAAAATCTTAGACATAGTGATTCTTCCCATGACGGCTGACTATTACTTATTCTAGTTCTATTATAGTCTACTTATTCCTAGAGTTTATCGACTAGATACTTATAGGTCATGCGGCCACGCTTCCACGTACCTATAATCAGCTATTGAAATATTTATAGGTATCGAACTAACCTCCTGGAAATTGTATAGGTACCCATACGTAGGTATACCTATACAAAGGATATGGTAACTGACCGAGTTCTTATGGCGCCATTGTTTTTGCAAACCTAATTGGCTTCCTAGCTAACGCCTAGTTGCCTGCTATGAGCCCGAGTGTTATGAATATTTGAATAGGCGCATGAAGAATGTATGTCTGTTAGTGATTATAAGTGAAGCTTTGATTGTATTGGAATTATAAGCGATAAAGGAATTATCTACCTACATGTATGAGGTAAGTATGTACTATTGGGATATATTTAAGTGTAGGTACAGTTTGAACAGTGGACCACATTCTCGTAAGTCACGATTTCGAAGTCGGGAAAACTTGCTATTTAAAACGATTCTCCTTTTATTTAAATAAGGGATACTGGTGAATAGATGTGTTCACGAGGATCCCCTGGGGATCCTGATATTATTATGATTAATTGCCCACATCAAGTCAAGAGTGAATAGATATCTTCTATACAAACATGCTACAACTTCGGCAGCATCATTACTTTCCATTAGGTGAGATGCTCAGTGAGGTATGCCTTTCGAACATAAAAAACATTTGAGTTCACCAGGATCTCCTGGGGATCGGGCTAGGGGATCCTGGGGCCGAACTCTTTTCTATACCTACCTTATAATACAGTAGTGCTCGCCAGCTAGGAAAGCAAAATTAAAAATCCATACCTCCCAGGGAATGGATTTTTATCACAATGTTACCTTCACCTAGAACTCGATTCACTGACGTAAGTACGTAGACTTTTTAAATGTCTTGTTACCTATGTTTGCGGTGGTCGCGGATTCAAAACCTACGATGGACTTGAGTTTTCGATGCAGATAATGTCAAGGTGTTGGGCATTTTCTCGTGCTCCCAGGCTGGCTGACATGTACTGAAACAGTGAGTTTACACCCACTAGTAAAAAATCTATCGCAAAGCTTAAGTGGTGTTCCAGGAGAGGATACTACCAACCTGGGCCATATCATTACTATGGTTAGTGATGATGTGGGATAGTTATCAAATGCTATCCTTTCAAATATATACTAACCATTAAAGACTTTAAAACATATTGATTAAAAAATTATTCAGTTTGAATTTTTTTTTTAGTTAACTATCGTGAGTATTACGCATAATGTTTCAATATTATAAGTACGGCTTAAAACACGTAAAAAATAACGACTAGTTTTGGACATTAGTTGTCCTTCTAATTTGTCCGATACTAGTACAACAAAGTAGAATACGTACATTGAAACAAAGCCACCTTTATTGCAATAATATTAATTGAGTAATAACCTACGGTTATTCAAAGCGTTCATTGTCATTGAATCTAGCTAATGTATAAGTATAATAGGGGTTATAAAATGAAACACAAATTTATTTACACACTTTATTGAATTAACATAATGAAAACAAACATTACCATATATGTAAATGAACCTCGGTCGCAGTACCTACACTGTAACCGTAATACAACATTTATATTAAGAAATAACATTTAATCAATTCAATTCACAAAAAGATTAGATATGTCGATATTACAGTGATATTTTCAAGATATGAGTGAATTACTAAATTTGACCTGAGAATTCTCAAAGGACATCACACAACACATACGTGACATAGATTATAATATTGTAGAATAACGTATAATTTATGCTAGCTATTGTAGTACCCCCTACAAATAATACAAGCTGCCAATAAACAAATAACAGTCGAATTACTGAAGAACGTTGCATGATGTAGGGAGAATATATTTTATCTACGTAACTAATCCGAAACATAGAAAACAATTGAAAAAACGTTAAAAGGCTTTTATTGAATTCGAATATTCAGCCGCACTCCTAGTTATATTAAATGAGTTGACAAAAACTAGCAGTTGTAGATTTTTGTCGTCATGTTTGAAGTAGCGAATATTGCCGTGCAAAAGTAATGAAATCGATATGATTAAGATTTCGCACATTTCATATTTCCGTCTCAAAGAGTAGGTACACTTCAATGCATTAGTCTGACAATCGGATCACACAACGAAGCCTACAATGATGTTGAAAGATACGAATTTAGAACCAACAACCAAACAAACCTCTTGTTACTTTATACGCTTTAAAATAAGGTCTATTTTGTACAATCCAAGGTATGATGAACTAGACTAAATAACCAGTTGACTGCTAATTTTGAACATCAATTCAGTAGTTATGATTGGTCGTCCCGCAATTGATGTCACAACTGACGCTGGCAACTATCGCATTGGACAATCAAAAGCACGGATGGTCTAACCAATCACAAGAACGCATCGACAAGCAAATGTATGCTTGTGTGACCTAGCCCTGTTCTCCCGCTGGCGCATTTTGTTATGGAGGAAAATTGCCCTTGTGCGGTAACAGCTGGTTTTATTATCTTTGGTGCCGATTGAGGCTTACCCTGATCATATAAATTCGCTTGAAGAATCAAATATAAATTGAATTACAGTTTTGTTGTACCGATACAAAAATACCTTTGATAGGTGTAAATATTTACTTTAAATGGTTTCCCGCAATACATTGATAATGCCTACTCCTATATAGAATCGAAGACTCTACCTCACCGTTCTTTGTTCGTTTAAGAAATGTGCGAATCACTTTTATGAGTAAAAACAATGTTCCTTGATACAGATAACCAAATTATAAAATAAATGCTTATTGAAATTGCAGCAGTGACAGAACAGTTGACTTTTGAGATTGATTTCTTAACTATACTCAGTCAATTATTACTAATTTATATACTAAAAAGACATGAAAGAAAATGAAGTAATGCTTTACATCTAATATTAGCGAATGAAATATTAATTATCAGAAGATTACAGAGGTGCACGGATACTATGCACAAATACACCGTGCTAAGTGTTCCGTAACAATGATTAAAACTTTGTGTTTAAATTATGTATTTGTTTAGACATATAGTACAACAGTTAAAATATTAAATTGCCCCTTTGATTGTATTAAAAAAATATTTATACTGTCGTGCAATTGTTGCTGTTGGCAAACAATTAAGTATGTGGTATGGTTATAATACCCATACTGACCTCCTCAGTATGATCTTGCGCCGTTGTCGTAGGCGCCGACTGAGCGCATTCTCATTCTCAAATTCATCTCTTGTTATAGTCTGTAAAAGGCATACTACGGACACTTACTGGGCTATAAGTATTAAGTTATATAAGCTCCGAGTATAAGATGTTTTTTTTTTAACATTTAAGAGATGTTTCATCAACTTTGCTGAAGGGACTTACGAAACAGTTGGCAACACAAATGCAAGATAGTACAAATGAATTTGAACTGTTATACCAAGATTTAAAGTAGTTATTTGATTTTAAATACGATTGTGTAACGTGAACTTATAGATAAAATCATGTTTAATCGTTTACCCTGACGTTACTACTCGGAAAAATAGAACATTGTAACTATATGTAGATAGTAAATAATGAAGCCAATTTGTATATTGCCCAGTAAATTACACAACCCTTTTTATTTTACCCATATGCCTTGAAAACCTGTATTATATATATATATTACAATGCCTTTATAATTTTATACTGCAAGAAGCTTATCAATAATTACTTATTATTTTTTATTAAAATATATTTTTATCGGAAAATTGGTGCAATGTTGGTGTAAAGAAATATGTGACAGATCTTTTGCCAATGTAAAGGCGACGGCCACAATGATGAAAATAGTGCAAGAATTATTAAATTCAAGTGCTATTATACAAATACATACGGAATATTCTCCTACGTGTATATAATTTGCTAAAATTGAATTCATTACACTATCAAAGTGTACTCGACCCTGTCAATAAAGGCTAATACGATATATATCAAACAATACACTAAAATACAGTATAAGAAGAAATAAACTAAAAAAAAAACATTTGTTTTTAGTAAATAATATTTAACATAAAATGGGTCTTTGTATATTTCTCTCCTCATGATACTATTTATATTTAGATCTACTCATAATAACAAACTAATATATATTTAAAACAACTAATTTCAGATTCATTGCAATATTTTCACATATCCAGCAATTTACGATTTAATATTTCCCTGTGCAAAATCATTGATAAAAAATGTAGAAACGTGATTATTAAAAAGAAATATGAACTTTGTTCTGTCCTTACATACGGCTCCTTTTTATACATATCGAATATCATATCTTATTGAACAACATAACAAACTAAACATATTTTCCGAAGCCTAGCTTACGTTAACATTCAGAAAATTGAGCAAATCAAAATAACAGTAACAATAATGAATAAACTATGTATTCTAAATACGAGTATAATAAAGATTAATATTGATTGTAGTGATTATTATAAAGTATAATTGAACGTAATACACATGACGAAAATTAATTTTAGTTTATTAGCTAATTTATATTTAATTTAAAATTGCATTGTACTACGTTTTTTAATATTGACAACACCAATGATCTAATATTTTTATATATTTCTAGAAAGTGTTTGCTTTACATTTGCCGCGGACATAGATGTCCTAAAGTACATTCTGCGCTCGAAGTTCCGGCCGAGCTCAGTGGTTTGAACTATAAGCGAACACTACACTATGTACTCGATCCACTAATGCTCTCAACCCGACAGCGCGGTGCACAAAAGTGCACTCCATCTTTAATCACAGCTATGTCATCTCTCCTTTTTAGAAATAATGTATACCTACATCTCCAAACTTGTCTTGTCAGTTACACTATCGAATACCTCTAATTTACCTGTGTGGTACTTACTTTACAAAGCTCTATACAATTTCTTAATTGCAATTTAGACTATAAATAATTGATTTTATCAAAATTTTATTGCTAAGTTATAGGTTATATATATTTAAGGGAGACCACACGAAAATAATTTGGAAAATTTGACGAGTAGGACACAGATAATAATTTAATTTTGTAAAACAAACGAGATTTCAATAAATTTTGACTAGAATTAGTAAGAATAATTTCATAATAATGTCTTTTAGAAATTTGACTAGCATAATATAAAACAATTAACCACACAAACATTACAAATTTTGTAAAATTGAACATTCAATTCTAAATAGACACAGCTTTGGCACAAACATTCAATTATTACTGAAACACTGAGGGGGAAGACTTGGGGATATTTATGTATAGGGGATATGCTTCGAAAATTTTAAATCTAATTGCATTATCTTACTTCTAGGGTGCAAAATTAATAAGTAAATAGTGGATAATATAGTATTAGACAATATGATTTTAAAATTTGACACTTCACGATCTTTATGATTAAAATCGTATTTTAAAATACAACAGTACGACCGTAGGGTACAGTCGAAACCGCGTTGGCACTGGATTCCGCAGTCGTGGCACAAATTGTATTCTAAGCAAACAATTTTCACTGGAAAGCCTCGAATACAGTGGTCCTATATTATCTTACGCTACTTTATCCTAATTTTTTTTTATTTTTGAAATATGTATTTAGATTACCACAGGACTATCTAAACGACCATCTAGACTAAATACAATGAGCAGTCTGGAGAGGGTAATAAAATAATTCAAAATAAACCGTTCACATTAAATTACTAAACATTAACTACTCTGACAATAATTTAGCATAAATCCACAACATTATTAATGTTAAACAAACTTCAACAATCTTTGGTTTTGTTCCCATTAAATATATTCCTCGACTCAATTTTCCTACAGCAGCCGATGTTACACATTGTGTAGTTGTTAGAGATCTTTACAGTTCAAAAGTAAAATAAATTAGAAGACTATCACATTTAGCAACACTATTTTATAACTAACGTCTTTTTTGTTCTTACCACGACTTTTGTTTTATATGAAATGTCCACGTCCGTCTCTGTCTCCGTTTAATGTTAGTTTCTTAAAGGATTTGATCCCACCGGTTTCGTATCGCGCCGCGTCCGCGCGACGCAACTATTACTGTAACACCTAATTTCCAGGTCATTACGATTATTTTATTTACAAATATTGTCTTTAACCCTCTCACTCTGTTCGCTACTCTAACTCTACGCTACGGCAGCGGGCCCGAGGTCGATCGAAACGCGTCTACACCTACAGTGCACCGACACTCGATTTTAACGTATTTTGAACATTATTTTGTGATCAGTACTGATGGTATTCAAAAATAAATCCAATAGACAATTGATATACTCAACCGCTTACTCCATAGTAAATTCGATCAGCTTAGCTAACTCTCGTCACATACTTTGTAACATCGCGCCCGCGGGCAGTGGTCGAGTGCGAGCGACGTCGCGCGGAAGCGTTCACTGCCCACGGATAGTTCAAAATTTTAAAATCTCAGTCATTCATTTTTTCTCAATATTACAATTCTCAAAATCCCTAAGCTTCTCAGGTATGTTCTATACCATCGATATGTCCCGCACCAATCAATTAAATACGTACAGTGGAGAATAAATATAAGAATATCTAAAATACTTATAAACTCGTAACAAATGTAAACATACATTCAGCAAGAATCTAACGAACTGCCAATTGATTCCCTTCACCAATAGAGATTTTGGTCTCAATGTTTGAGGAAGTATATCGGAGCCAGGGCTCGGTACAGCGGCGGAGGGCGGGCGGGGCACGGCTTGTAGGCGCCGAGACCGGCCCGGGGGCCGCCCAGCCCCATTCAATGGATCGGAGCCTTCACGATGTGGTTCGGGGCGATGTAGTGGTACCCGGGCAGCGGCAGTCCAGCCGTCTCCATAGTGATCCTGCAACGTCACACATCGGTCACTACCCACGCTGCATGCTAACGAGTGCACGACTGTTCATGATACCAGGTTATTGAAAAGGCGAAACTCACGATTAAAATGAAACTGGATAGCTTGGAAATGGAAACAGGATCGAAATGCGGGTCAAAATGCTAGTCCTTATTGATGGTAATTAGGTGTACGTATTGAACAGTAATTCGGAACGCTAGGGTATAAAGTAAATGTAAAGGAAGTCTTACCAGGAGTTTGGGTGATCCGGTGAGCTGTGGGATGTAGGTTCTTGATGGAGCAGAGTTCATCATACAGGTAACACAGGATTGGCCTGGGTAGGTTGGGTAGTGGCGTGGGTGCTCGACTAGGAAGCTTTGATTTAGACGATTATACGTCTTATTTACCTGTACTTAATTCTTTAATTACAATATTAGTATACAATATGGTATAAAATAAAAAATCCGTTTAGAACTATTGTTTTATTAAGACGTATGTACTTTAAACAATACACTTTTGCTTAACACTTCTAGCGATTAATATAAATCCTGAAACAATACGAAAATGTCTACTTTCTTAGAAAATAACATGATTTTATATAAATAATAAGATTACATTGCTGTGTCTCTTAAGGACCTATCTTTAGAAACATACGAATTGGACCTCGATTTTAAATTCGCACTAATTAAAAAGGTCAGGCTGCTTGATCGTCTCTAACTGACTATGTCGATCAC
The DNA here is from genome assembly GCA_948107665.1 of Lomographa bimaculata. NCBI lineage: Eukaryota > Metazoa > Arthropoda > Insecta > Lepidoptera > Geometridae > Lomographa > Lomographa bimaculata. Next base: position 10,264,615 of record OX403592.1, read on the forward strand.
TAATCTACGACGATCACGTCAAACGCCTTCACTAAACTATATATGTATTTAAATGTAAACAGTCCAAATATATGAGAATCGTAAATAACTCATTCTCTACAAGTTACGATCAAAAACATTCCGCTATGCGAAAACGTAGCGATGTAAAAAATATTCGATAAAAACTAATAACTTATAGAAAAACGATTTGCATTGACATAACTGATTGAGAAAGCCTATACATTATAATTATAAAAGTAACAATAATACGATTATATTTGAACGCCTTTAGTAGATAATTGAAACACAATGGGTATAGTAACACTGTTAATATATCCCGAATATATTTCCTTTTGTTAAAATGTCAGCAAATTTTGTAAACGCACTAATTTCATAAAAAATATATTTATGCACAGATTTCATTTTGTGTTGCAACTATATACATTCTTAAAGTGGTACAATACTGATTTTCCTGCGTTTGAATTAAACTTGCCAATCTCACTTTAATCTTTTTTTGTTTATTTCGACACCTAGCCCTTCATGCCTAGCTTGTATGCCAGTTAGTAATTTTAATACCAACTTCACCAAACATTAATTAAATTCCTAAAATATTTCCTAAAACTACCTTCAATATAAAATTTACGTTTTTTTAAATAAGGAATTTTGGCCACACAAGTGGATGAATAACCACAAACAGTAGATCGTGGAATACAATACTAATTTTTCTTAATAATTTACCTATACAACTTATGTTTGAGATAAAGATCATTTTTAAACAAGTATATTCCATGGCAATTGAACATACTTTTATTACCTACGTAAACGAGCCAATTCATTTCAAATAATCTCATCTTTCTTTTATACAATACAGCAAACACAATTCATTCCCAAACTAAATATAAATATGGAATAATTGTTTGTATGCTGTTTCTAACTAAATTGACCACAATGCATACGAGTTGAGAAAACTTTTAACTGCAATTGTATATTTACCAACATTGGCAAATTTCTTACCTGTTAATGAAATACACAAAGCGTGTGGTTAATCATTACTAGTTTTGTATCGCACGTATGTGTTACATATAGCTAATTGTTTAGCTAGTATGAAACTGTATCGAACAACAGTCAATTCAATACGGGCGTTGACAAAAGCGAAAGGCAGTGCCTTATGATCCCTCTATCATCCTAAGTTTTGAATCCCGACTGATTTGTCAAGAGCACTGCCAAATCCCTACATTAAATCTTAAAGGAAACTTTGGTCCGATTCTTGCGAACTGTAGTGTGCCAGGACTTCACAGACAAAGATTAGTATGAAGCATTGACCGACTGATTAACCATCCTAAATTTGATTAACAAGATACCCACATAGTATTTCCTGACACTTTTCTGGATGTGTCCCTACATTGTTATGAAAAGAAATTATAAAATCCTATAGTATTCGTACGCGAAGCCTCTTTCTACAGCTTTTTAGCTTCTACGTAACCTACTATTGTCAAGATCCCTAGTTCAAAATCACACTAATCTCTCATTAACCGTGTTAAAAATTCATCCTCTGGTCGATTTCTAAAATGTATATCTATGTAAACGGCGACTACACGCAAATCGTATCCTCGATACTTTTTGGCAACGTAACGAATCAAAATGTGTCATCGTCTTAATCCTATCAAATCATTCATTTGTTTTTTGTTTATGTCTTCAACCTTGAAAAATATACGATAGATACGTTTCGCGTGTCCGCCCCCAAAAAACACTTGTAGTAGTAGATAATTTGATATTCTTGTAGATTCGATTTCCCTAACTTTCAAAGTAACCTATTCGTATACCTACTGTATACAGAATTACTATTTAAATGAAAATACACATTCAATAGTATTTTTTATTCGTATAGATCTCGTCGCACAAAGAAATGAGCAACAAAAAATCTCCTATAACGATTACCACGAATGAACATTTTACTAATGTTCTTCAGTCTAAATAAAATTTATCCTTTTGTAAATAAATTGTGTCGATAATACTTACGGGTAAATTACTCAGACGTTCGAATTAACAAGTAAAAATAAGACGCAGATTCTCTCCAAAAAAAATTAACCATCTGAGTTCCCTGGTGAAAACTAGGACAGGGTTTATTATAGTTTCGAATAATAACTTAAGGGATAAGGAAAGGACAAGGTAGTAGTAGGATAAGGATAGCCTCAATCTTTATACAAATGTAAGTTTATTTACCAAAACCTGAGATTATGATATATGATTCGTGTGGAATAAACGTTACCATAAAAATACAGTAAAAAGCCATAAACATATGTTTAAAATATGTGAAAAGTAACCGATTGTTACAGCTTCAATACAATGTGAACTAAATAAAGTAGATACAGTTATGAAAAGTATCCGTACAAGCTAAACATCTCAAAAGTGTAAAATGGTCGCCATCGCAACTTACTGAAAGGCAAATGTGTAAACCAACTACCATAAGCATTAATACTATAAAGCCAGTATTTGGGAACACGAGGTGCTAGAGGAGACTGTTTAAACCCTTTTAAACTATGTCTAGCTTACTTAGTAATCGTAATCGCCTTTATGTACTAATATATTTAATTTAACAGATTCGTCGAGTATGTCCATCAAGTTTCTCGTCCCAACATAACTTTATCTAAGTAAAGATAAGTACTAAAAAAAATCAAGATAATTCGAATTTCAAATAAGTAAGTTAATTTTGTAGTTTTACGATAATTATTACCTTAGGGCCAACTATTTTTTAGAAATTTACTATCTTTGAACCTTGTAAAATATTTGTATTAAATACAGCGCAGTGAAAAATTTGCTAGAGGGTTTCGTCAGACACTAGAATGCCACAGAAGTTGAAAAAAAATCGAGATAAGGGTTAGGTTAGCCTCCAGTTGCGTAATCCAAAATGCTAGCTTATATACGCAGATACATCTAAAGGTTACATGCGAGGATCGAGGAGATTTGGTGAGGATCGGATAATAGCTACACATTGAAAGGATTAAGGAGCAGTTATTTCACCAAACACCTCTAGCCCTCCTACAATAAACAGCGCCTAATTACGATTAAATGCGACGAGACTATTTCTATACAACACCTACATCACCCAGTTAAATAACTTTATGATACCTAAAGATACATGATTCGATGATAACTTAAATGTCCGATAATTTTTAAATATTATAACCAAATGATTTTTGCTTATAAGAAGATTGTGTCTTATATCTAAAAGTCTCGTAAAGTAAAACGGTGTTAACCCGCTCCCAGACGTGTAAGGAAATATTTATCTGAATACTTCATTAGCATTTCATTGTTTACCTATTTGTTTATCCCATTCCCGAATGGTGGCTCACACACAGTTTTAGTGTTTTCTATTTACATCATAGCATAAAAGTCAAAGAACAATAAATTCGACTCGCAAATCATATATATATCTCTCTCTCTCCTAAACAACTGAGCAGCAGTAGGTTTTGCTAAACTGACAAAAATAAAATATATTCCCCTTTTAGTTCGTATGAAAGGCACCATAAATGTACCAAGAATACCTTATTACCTGGCAAATGGTTAAAATTAGCGAATACAATGTGTTTTGGTCGGTTAAATATAGATATGTCTTTAGCTATATTCCCGATGCATAAACGAAATAAATTAAGTTTGTTAAATAGGGAATTACTAATTAAATTCAAATGAGATCTGCTCTGTTGATAATTTTTGACGCGATAACGTCTTATAAATCGATGAACACCGGCTGCACGCACGAAAAAGTGTCACGTTCCGCCTGAGCGTGCAAGCGAGAGCGCGGAACCAGCGATAGAGAGGCACGATCGGCCTAAGCGTTCGTCTTATGTCGTTATAACGTAAAATGATGGTCCGTAAACCGACTTTATAGACAACCATTTTTTTATTTTATTATTTTTAGTCGAATTGCGTAACAGCGTTTGAGTATAAGTCAATCACGGATATAATTATATCAATCACAAATCATTAACGCACACGTCTGCGAGCGGGCTAAGACCGGACCGAGCCGCGTCGGCCGTTCTTTGGGAAGTCGCCGCGAGCGAACCTAGTACGGGTTGTACTTGTTTCGCTCCTTGGAGGATTTGGTGGGCGTTTCGTCGTCGCCGCCACGGCGTTGGTTGAAGGATTTGTGGTTTCTGTGGACGCCGGTGGTTTGGACCGGCGAGTTGGAGTTGGAGCCGCTGAGGAGGTCGGTAAGGCCGCCGAGGGCGGAGAGGGAACTCAGTGCGCCGAGAGCGCCCGACTTGCTGAGGAGTTGTGCCAGGGGGATGGCGGAGGCGAGCGGGGAGCCGCCGCCCGAGCCGCCCGCGCCGCCCCCGCCGCCCTCTAGGTTCGCCTTCTGCAGCTCCACACTGCGGGCCGAGAGCCGCGTCAGCGCAGGGACCGCCTCGAAGCCGCACGGACGCTGACCTGACGCGAGTCCGACTATACCGGGCTAGGGCGTTCGTTGCAGCTTCACGGACGACTTGGGACTAGGGACTGGTGTACGAGGGACGTTCAATGTCTCGGTATGACCGAGGGAAATTTTATGGTTCTGGGTTTTGGGAGTGCTATATGAATGTTTCCGACATCCGCGATATATGTGAACTTAGTGCGGGGCTGTGAGCGTGCGCAATATGAATCATTAGTATGAAAAACAATGAAGATTCAATTGATTTTTTTTTTGCATCTAAGTAAATTTTTTGCAACTTTATATATTTTTTTGTTCAACGAAATAATTACTCTCTTCTTGGTAGAATGTGCATTTATTTACACGTCCGTCGAGCTGTCGGAATAGTTCTTCGAACCTTTTTCTTTCTTATGGCATTGCATAGAGCCCTGCTTACTTTCAGGGTCATAGTAATGACACCATGTTTCTTCTCCAGTAATGATTCCGTCGGAAACTAGATCTTTACCGGTGAGCCCCAGAAACTATTTACAGCTAAGGTGCATTAGACATTCGAGGCACTCACATTGTTTACCCTGACTTTCGAAAGGTCAGGATGATTATTAAGACGTGCATGGAGCCGGTGAATATTGTTCTCTTGTTTGTTTTTAACCTCCCCTTTAACATTTTGTAAAATTATTTCATTCATTCATCATTCAATGCTCTTCCTGCCCCTTTTAAATGTCTGATAACTTTTGAGCTGTACCATGCAGAATCGTGATAAAGCAGCGTTTGTGTATGATTTTTTGTACCATTCTTTGATTCTTTTAATCGATTTTCTTCGATATTAAGCGTCAGTTACTTTATTTTTTTTTACTTAGGATTATTAAAAAACGAGTCATAACTATATATAACTAACATACCCTCAGATAATGTTCTTTATTTAGTGATGCTATAATTATCTACTTTATTGTTTAATTACAATACATTGAACGCCCTTCGTATGGGAAATTGAGCTACCAAGGAGCTGTTTTTTGCACGTTTAGAATTCTACCGGGAGCTGTGTTATATTGATTCGCTTCACTTGCTGCATTACAGTCGAACAAAGTATGGAGTCTATTCTTTGATTCGACGAACGATCCATCGTGATCGTGTTTAGTGTAGTCCTGCGCCAACTGACATAGCCAGAAGAGTACAGAGCAACGAAAACGACTGCGATGCATCGATTGTCGAAGCAGAAGATTGACTTTTAGTTATGCAAGAATTCTTTGGACGTGGCGTGCAGAGAATGTAAGGGTTTTCTTTACAGGTCACGTGCAAAAAATCTTGTAACGCTATAATGAGCCAAGCGGTTCGCCCGATGGTGAGTCATAGCTGTCTATAAAATCTGCGGTGCCAGCAAGAACATTCAATTTCAAAGTCCTGCGTGAGCGTGCAAGCGTGTACTTTTGTTTTTGTGCAAGGAGTAATTATTGCCAAAATAAAAATATATCTACCGTTTGGAAGTAAATACATGTCATTTTTGATTTTGAAAAATATAGCTCAATAATTCTAGTCGCTCAAAGTAGAAATTCGCGTTTATGTCGTTACCTATTCTCAGGTCAGCCGTCACGTCATTCAGACCGCCGACTTCGAAACGGTCCGTAAGGTATACATACAGGAAAGATGGGGATATCAAACAAATAGAGATGTCACAAGGTATTCTGAACGGAATAAGGCTTATGTGATCGAATCGGGCAAAGGTTCGGGAGGATGTTGCTTTGTTATTGTGTGATTTCAATCTTTGTGATATGCGATAGCGACTAGTGACTGCGACGTCATACATAAAGAAATGTCAATAATTTTACTTACGGTACGGGCAGCAATGGATCAGAGTAAGTAAGTGCGCGCGAGGCTTCAGAATTCATAAGATGATAATCGACTTTTCAACTCGAGTCATAAAGTTCAATTTATCATTATCTACAAGATCAGGCATCTTTCGCTATATTTAAGTCGCTCTTTGCTGCCGCGTATTTTATTAATTTTCTTCCATCATGCATTGTTACCTTTGTTATAGAATTGTATTTTTTTTTATGAAGTCTTGACGCAGTCACGTGTCACTTTTAGACGCAAAGGATCGTTAAAAGAAATTAATCGTAAGAAATGATTACTATGAAAAGAACCGACACTCGCTGACACTTGACGAATGCGTAATATCTTCAAACGTGACTAATATAAAAAAAACACTCTGCATTTGTGAGGCCTATATGTTACACTTACGATTTTTAGTTGATTGTTTTTTCTTTTACTGATTTGTGAACCGATTTCGATAATTATTGTTCAAAATTTGACAAATATTTTCAAAGAAAGTAACGACTGAAGTTTGATTTAAGATTTCCAAAAAAAAATCTACAATAAAAAAATGATATTTGAATATCAGCGTTATCGAAACTGTATAATCGGATGGGATGCGAGTGCGGGAGTGTCGGATCTATATAAATTTACTAAAGCTGCGTTCTTACCTCATATTGATGAGATACTGAGCCAGCGCGACGGAATCCGGGTTTCCGGATATAGTGATGGTGCGGTCAGTGCTACCGCCTTCACGTTCCTCGCAGTTCGATATCCGGATCATTGCGCCGGATATCTGACGGATCTCGGCGATTTTAGTGCCTCCCTGCAATTGCGTGATGATTTACTTTTAATGCACTATAGATAAAAGTAGTTGTGCCTCACGGATAGAATTATATCAATCCGTCCATCAGCAACTAATTGTTTTAGGTCGATGATGATACCTTATCTAGAAATAACGGATTTCGAATAGGTTAGTTGTGGAAACAAAACTAAAGTGATTATAAAACCTAGCGCTCATTGCCTAAATTGGCTAGAAATGGATTTTATTTCTTTGTTCTATTATTGTTTCAGTTGTTATTATTGTGTCAATGCTCATGCACTATAATAAAATAAACATACTGAAATGCCAAATTAAAGAGCGTTATTTTTGTTACCAAAGCGTTATTTAACGTTTTGTAGCACAATATGTATGTACCGACCTTGCCAATAATGCAGCCAATGAGCTCATTGGGCACGGTCATCTCGTGCGACTGCTGATTGGTGGCTGGCTGATTGCGAGTCTGATTGGACGAGCGAAGCTGCGATCCAGCCAGCGCCGCCAGGGCTGCTACATAAACAAAATAAATCTATTAATCTTCACTTCTCGTATCAGTCATATATAGATAAGTATAAGAAGAGTATCAGTCAATTGACAGAACACTTGGTCATGTCTGAAAATCTATAAAACAAAGATTATTGCAGTAGAAGAATTGCGTTGTGAGACATGCATTTTTGTACATGTTGTTTTTGGTGGGATATTTATTAGAGTATATATAATATTAGTGTCAAAGATGCCACATATATTTTACAAGTGACACGTCTATATTTAAATAAATTATGACTTTCCACCGCAATAGAAGGATACCTTTCTTCCAATATTAATTAAATTCAGTCACTCTTTGCAGATGTATCTCTATGTAAATCATATTTAATCGTAGTACATTTTTAGTTAAGTAGAATATTGCTTTAGGCGGGGTTCGGTATCGCGGATTTTTAGTACCATGAATTATTGCTCTAAACGCTGAGCCACCCAATCCACAAAATAAATAAGTCACATTATTATGATATCCTTATCATTAAAGTCTTAAGGGGACTTCTGACGCGAGAAAAAGTTAGTGGTCAAACGATTGCCTGTATTGATATTAAAAAAAACCGACATAATTTCAAACTGTACTGTAATACAGGCATCTAGGTGGCATGCGTAATACATTTTACACTCAAAAGTAGAAAAAAAATCGCCTAACACCAAAAGGTCCGACTGCTACATTTGAGAGCCAGCCCTATTCTATTCCTAGCCTGTTTACTATCAGCAACCAATTGATCACTTTCACAGATGAGATAGTGGTCAAACACTAGATTATCAGCCATTAAGAAGATGTATATGGATCTGCGTCTGTACCAGTATTACCTGCCGGGTTAAGTCCCGTGGTGTTAGCCGGTCCCAGGCCTCCCAGTCCAAGCGCCGCCAGTCCAGCCAGTGGGGACTTCGCTAGACCGCCCATCTTGAAACGAGAGGTTTGGTCAGATTTCGAAGACGTGGAATGAACAAATCGTGGATTCTAAGCCACAAGGGATGTTTGCAAAGCTTTGCAGTTGCTTTATGTCCAAATTAATTTAAACGACCGGAATACTTGCGCGATTGTGCAGAGTGCCCAAATTTTGGATGGTAAACTTCCGTTGTGGCAAAACATAACAATTCGTATTGCTTATATTAGGCCATCTCTTGTTCAGGTCTAGCCCATAACTGAGACTACGTATTTGTAAAAATAAAATACACAAGTCTGAGGGCAATAATTGTATTCGACACGATTTAGCATAAACCAAAAGCGGACTAAGTATATTTACGCACAAACTTATCAAAATAGATCTCAGGTCTTAATCGGACTTGTCCAATACTCGATCAATGCAAACTTGGCCGCAACGTCTGTTAGTCAAACCTTTATTCTGATAAATCAGTGCGCGAACGACCCGTCAGATTATACATATTATGTGAATAGGACCAAGTTTGAAGGCACTGTAATTTATTCATGAGAGTAAATACGATACTATGGTACATACAGTTGATGGGCTATTTGAACCCATCAACATTTGATTATGTAGGTATTTAGAGGTAACACGATTTGTATAGTACCCCTTGATAAACTAGATGATATATCTGGACCACGCATGCGCTTAAGTAGGTTCGTTTAATATACCAGCGCTTTCAAATTTGAACCAGCATATAATAAACACCTTATAACTAATATTATACAGCTCCAGCTGCTTGTTTTCGTCTTCTCTGACATGGCCGGGATGGGATCGCTGGATAGGGTTACCTGGGTACAAACTACATTTTACAAAGTAAACATTAGAAACTAAGAAAATCCGAAATCACCTAGCATGAATAATCCAGAGTCCAGTCGAATCTGCCTGGATTAAACACACTATCGAGCAAAACGAAAAGTCTACGGATTTTCTTAGAAGATATAAGTTAACAGAAATCCACATTGTGAGCTTGACTGGTGCTGCCCATATACGCACCGCTTGAAACAAATAGGCATATTTACTGAACTATAAAACAAATCGTATCAACCTTAAGCCATGCTTACATGGTTAATCATCAATATTATTTCTGGTGACAACAAAAGTGATATAAAAACGAGAGATGTTGGAAAGGCAATTCAAAGGCAAAATAAGGAAAGGTGCAAGTACGGGGATGTATTGTACTTGAAATCGCTGAAATGTGCTTGAGCGGCATTTGAAGTACAAAAGGCTCTTATCTCGGCGATGCCAGAAAACAAACAGATAAAGCTTCGACAGTGAATGTGTTTCTACACATGTATATCTATAAAGATTACGTACAGTGCTAAATACAAATTAAATATTAATGCTACGTATATTTTATTTACATTGGATTCTAAAAGGGTATTCGCTACGATATAGGGAACGTGCAAATAAGAAAGAACAATGAGAATCAGGCGCAGGGTAGACAGTACAGAGTAAAATAATATACATTCCTCAGATTATCACCAGGATCTATTAACGCTATGGGTAGACAGGGTTAATCAAATGTTGCTACGGGGTCGACTCCACACATCCAAACCAATTCAAGGGATTTTGGGGCAGCACCATTCACAGTATCACTCCGAGTACCTCACAACTCATAGAGAAAACAAGTCATACACAGTTCCTGATGAGAGGATAATAGTGAGCTAGTGTTCGGAATATCATCGTTTAGTGAAACAGAATCGAGTCTATAATAAAAACGAATTGAAAGCCATTCGATTTTACCAGAAACAGGATGAGATTGCCGCATGTTCCAAACCACACTTTTGCTTCATACAAAAACATCATGAATGCAACATTTTTGTACGAAAAAGTAAATAGTTTCTGAGCATATAGACTCTTCATTTCAATTGATTTGTTCACTAAAAGAGATTCGTAAACTACAGTTTTGTAGGTATAGATTTGGATAGAATATAATGTGAGCGAAGAAGATCATTCAAGAAAGTGTGGATATTGTCTACACAGGCTGGATATAATATGTAGCCATTTCAATTACAATTGTATGTAATGTGTATGCTTGGACTGTAACTACCGATGACTTCTTGGAATAAAATTTTGGAATTATGTACATTTTATTAAATATATTAATAAGAATCTATTCACCGAGAAGACTATGGATACTTAAAGATTAATTACTTTTAAAGAAGGTACATGATAAACAATGCTGTATCAGAGTAAACCTTTAGAGCGTTATCAGTAACCTAACTATAAATGATAACTTGAACTATCCAATCGATTTAATCGTGACATTTGAAGATTAGTCCCGCAAAACATAACTTAGCCACACGTATTTAATACGTATATAAAATTATAAATAGCCAATTAATCCAGTGTCGACCTTTATAAAAGTGATGTAGGTTAATTTATTGTACTAGCTGAGCTAATTATTACCTTGTTATGTTACCGCCGCTGAGTTAACGTGTAGAATAATAGTTATTCCTAAATATTGTAACTGTAGCAAATAAACGATTAAATATAAGTCAGCATTTGGCCTCAGAGGTATGTTTGAATATTATTTCAGATTATATGTTTTCGTTAATCTTACCAAAACTAAGCTTTTGTTATTAAAACTAAATGTGATTTGAACTTTTCTCCAGATATTACACACACAAAATTTAACTCAGTTCGCAATAAACTATTGGAAGTTATTAAGATAAAGCAGTCTAGAAAAAAGTCTAAAAAAGAAGTATGTTAAGATATTTCGTTCAAAACATGTTTTTAAGGTTATTCTGGATATTTCTTCTATAGAGACTATTTTTTGAATTCGTGTTTCTGAATAATGTAAATATAATTTTAGTAAAATATAATTAAAAGTAATATAATTATATTTGCTGCTATAAACCGAATAAACTTTGCTTGCTTTTAAGCAGTCCTAGACTCAGAAATTTTTCAGGGCGCTAAAAACGTTTCAGTGTCAGCCTGATTTTTGTATTTGGATATTGTCATCGTTAAACATTTATTCCAAGAAGGCATTTAACATGAGTGTTCTCTATGAGTGTATGAGGCGCGGTCCGGAGCGAGCGACTCACGATGTGGTGTTCGTGAAGCGGCGGGTGCAGCAAGTGATGCGGGGGCAGAGCGCCCACCAGGGGCGGCTTCACCTCCAGCAGGGGGAACACGGGCGCGCACACCGCCTGCCAACGCCCCGCCCTCATTACGTACCCGTGCTATATAGCCGTGCCAGCTGTGTATTGTGCTACTCAGGACCCACTTAACTTATGTACTTGGTACGCAGTACTATTGTATACCAAGAACTTACACTCCTGAGCATAGACGATATCAAAATCTTGGTACATATACCAAGACTTACACTCCTGCGCATTGGCAGTATTTTAGTATTTTTATTGTTTGCACTAAATCCGTATTAAATTAAGATACAGTTGCTCTAGAACATTCAAAACGAAAATAGACCCTGTTAGGGTATGGCAAAGATAACAAAGGAGAGGGAACATTACACGTGAGTGGGTAGTCGAACTCTTGGTACATATACCAAGACTTACACTCCTGAGCATAGGCGGTACTCAAACTCTTGGTATATATACCAAGACTTACACTCCTGAGCATAGGCGGTACTCAAACTCTTGGTATATATACCAAGACTTACACTCCTGAGCATAGGCGGTAGTCAAACTCTTGGTATATATACCAAGAGTTACACTCCTGAGCATAGGCGGTAGTCAAATTCTTGGTACATATACCAAGAGTTACCCTCCTGAGCAAAGACGGTAGTCAAATTCTTGATACATATATAGCAAGGACTTACTTGCGAGCATAGACTGCAGTCAAAAATCTCTTTCAGCTAATGTATTTAGAACTTGGTAAGTACAGTTAAATCAAGGTTTTATACTTCTGAACAGACCACTGTCTAATTTGGATCTATGTACCTCCTAACTTATGTTCTTGGTATGTATACCACGGACTTATACTTCCTAGCATAAACCGCATGTCAAACTCTTGGTACATATACCAAGACTTAAACTTCTGAGCATGGACGGTAGTCAAACTCTTGGTACATAAACAACGGACTCTCACTTTTGACAATAGATGCTATTCAGAATGTGGGTTTATGTCTCTGTTAACTTATGTGCTTGGTATGTATATCAACGACTTATACTCGCGAGCATAGACCGCAGTCGAAAAATCTCTTTTAGATAATGTATTTGGAACTTGGTAAGTATAGCTATACCGAGGACTTATACTTCTGAATAGACCACTGTCTAATTTGGATCTATGTCCCTCTTAACTCATGTACTTGGTCTGTATACCACGCATACTTATACTCCCCAGCATAAACCGCATTCAAAACAAGGACTATGTATCTATTAGCCCATGTAGGTAGGTACTTCGCAGGTATACGAAAAATTTGACACTCCTGATGTATATAGATGGTTCTATGTTGTATTGCGCTCAATTAGGATGAGTTACAAACATATATCCTGTAGTAACTACAAGGGCCAATAGATGGTTCTGATTTTCGAAGGTAATAATAATAATAATGCTAGATCAAAATAGTAAAAACTGTAGAATTTGATAAACAAAGAATTCTTTAGTTTACAATATGAGTAAAAAAATATTCTTTATACGAATGTAGTAGTGGTAAATTGGCTTTTTAAAACTTACGAAATATATATATTGGACTTACATGAAAAGTCAGTAATGAGAACCAGGACACTTACACCCCTAAGCAAAACCTCTAGTGAGAACCATGAATGTATTTTTGACTTATAAATTACTTATGCAAGGGTAGAACACGTTATATTGCCAGTAGTGCATAGCGCTTCACTGATGAGCCTCTTAATTTACCAGACTTACACTCCTAGGTATAATTCGTAACAGTTTATATTATTACACATATAATATAATAGCTTATAGTAGACACTACCACGTGTTTGTATATGGAGATAATATGGTGACTTTACTTGAGTCTAGTAAAGACAAGTGACCAGACACTTACGCTTCTGTACATGGCCCCTAAGAAGCTGGATCTATGTATGGTTCTCAATATTACACTGATAAAAATGCTTGCAGTAGAAACTGTTTACGTATGTGTAAGGACTACTTTTATATTCAGATTCAGATAAATTGACAAAAGGTGACTTTATGCAAATGTCCATGATGCATTGGGTGTTGTGAATTGTTTAAACTGAAAATTATTTTTCTTACTGTAATAAAAACTTAAATTAATTCACCTGATAAGATGGTAAGAACCTGGATCTATATATGAACCAATGTATAACTGTTAAATACTTATTCAATATTCATAATTAAGGTCATATATCTGTTATACATTGGATCTAACTTTAATCATTATACTATGATAGCTTTTAGTAGAATAATTTGTACCTCTTTCTAAGTCCTACGGTACTACAAAAAGTACTAAATAAACATAGTCATTCAGACCCAGAGCATTCAACATCCAAGTAGGCATAACAACCCACAGTAAAACTCGAGTAAGGACTATGAGGTGTTAAAAGCTTAAAAACACTTAAGGTAGTGATAATTTTTAATGAATACAAAAGGGAAAATTGGTTGATTGTCTTGGAAACAGTATTCAATTTCAACTTTCTGCTTTCTCTAGTTTAATACTGAAGTAATTAAAACTTACTGGGTCTGTTAAAAGGCATACCTACTTATTTCTGTACAATATATCGTATATGAAACAGAAGCTTTCTATCATGATTTTAATCCAACCAAGCAGTCAAAATTAATAAGATATACTTGGAAAACATTATCATAGTCTGGTGCAATATATCTTTTACAATTTGCGACAAAGTGCCTAACACAATAAAGCTGGTTCACATAAAGCAGGCCTCATAATCGTTGCTTTCATTAAATATTAAAGCTTAATCAATAATTACGAAGTCTTATTAATATGAGCGTGGTACGTGTAGATAATACTTACATCTTGAGCAGGCACTGCATAGTTCCCTTGAATGGTGTATGCTTGTCCTCCAGCCAGGATCACAGGGCCGGCCACATTTGGCTTTGGCCTGTAAGGAATGGTCGCGCCTTTTGGTGGACTCTGAAATAATTAAATTTTTCTTGTGTATTTCGTGTGATCGTATTTTGAATGTAATTGTATGAGACGAGTCAGTCGTCGCCTAAAGCGGCACTCTTGCCCATTACAGTTTAGTGCCATCCAGAATTTTTAACTTAGTGCGCTAACTGCGAGGTAAATTATGCTAAGATATTTGATGTTAGAGTTCCTTGGTATATGACCATTTTCGAGTTTACAGCACGGCAATTGCTTTTATAAATATGTATTAAAAGGCAATGTTTGCAGTAGCAAAGCATAAAGAGATGGTTGATCAACAAAATGTTTTAATGCAACAGAGTGACAAGTCGATAGACCGATAGTAACTAGCGCTATTCTTGCTCATTTGAACTGCTCGTTGGCTTAGTTGGGTGGCGTTTGTCTTCACAGGGGTATTGGGTTCGATTCACGGCTGGAACACAAGTTTTCTCCCCAAAGACAATTTGTGTTTCTGGTTTTGTTTGTGTGTGTGAAGTGAATGTTTCCGGCACCCATGACACAAGTCATCGAAAGACACATTTATTTTTATTTTATTTTTTCATTACGGATCAGTGCCTCCAGAATTCAGACAGTTCAAAATCCTGTGCGGCTATGCACTGCGTAATTGAACTGACTTTATAATATTCAAAAATGTTAATCGATTCAAATGAGTCTGCTCCAGGGACAATACTATAGATCCAAAAAGTCATTAATATGCAGTTGAAACCTTTAATACCACAGAAGAGGCACCAAGCACGATCTTACGCCACGTGTGCTTTCATTATCATAAGTCTATTTTATTCTTTTGATTGTGTATATCTTTACAACTAGCTCAGTCCCGCTTTAATCAGGAAACGGGAATGGAATAATTAACATTACAAGAACACAAGACTTAATCCGTAAAGATATTTGAATAAGTAGCAACTTTTAATGGGACGCAATGAAGTTACAATTCAGTTGGCACGCCTTTACAACTCAGTTGGCAAAGTTTCAGTTAAATCTATTTAGCGGTTGCAAAGGTTCACATAATATATACAATAAAAAACTGCAGTACTTCGGTCATATCATGCGAAACAAGAAATACGAACTCCTTTAATTGATAATGCAGGGAAAGATCCAAGACGTACCTCGTGGCTGAAAAACCTTCGAACATGGTTCAATTTAAACACAAGATCCCTATTTCGAACGGCTGTATCAAAGATCCGTATTACCTTAATGATAGCTAACCTCTGGTAGGAGATGGCACCAGAAGAAGAAGAAACAATAAAATGTATCAGTAGATAAATATGTTGAACAAATTGGTATTTTAAGCACTAAATCTAGTTTGTACTACAGCAAAACTTTAGGCTTATCAGTACAATTTTGTTTGTTGTACTTCGGCAAATCGAGAATTGTGTTTTTTAAAAAAAGGTGGTTGTTTACCTCTAGCATAACACAGCAAATATGATAAATGCACTGTGTGATGGCATCGCAGGTTCCACTGATGGTCACAGCTCTTTCAGTCGAGTTTGCCAGCATCTCGCTCGCTACCTGCAAATAAGTAAATAAAGAATTAGTAACAGATACAGCTGTGCTAAAGTAGCCTATGTTAGGACTGGGTATTGGCTATGTACTATGAGTAGGGAACAAACACATACACACTAACTCTCTGATTTATGTAAAGGGTCCTGTTTTGAGTAGGATGTAAATTTTCCTTCTAAAAGTAAAATGTGTTCTAATTTCGCAGGCGTTTAGGGAATGCACACCACATCTCATATTCGTATCTTGGAGCCGCCCTTGCCAATGAGGAAGCCACTCTGCGACGCGGGTACAATGAGCCGGAGAGTGACCAGTAGTGAGTTACCGGTGAGTGAGCGGTACTTTGTTAACTACCTAAATATTAGCGCCGGTGCCATCGCGGATTTCTTTGATTTTAGAGCCGCTCTTGCCGATGAGGGAGCCACACTACGACGCGGGCACGATGAGTCGGAGAGTGGCCGTAGCGGTACTATGTGTATTACCTGAATATTAGCGCCGGTGACATCGCGGATTTCTTTGATCTTGGAGCCGCCCTTGCCGATGAGGGAGCCACACTGTGACGCGGGCACAATGAGTCGGAGAGTGATCGGTGCACGCGACCCACCGCCGCCGCCTTCGTTGAACTGAGAGCACCACTGGAAACGACATTACTTCGTAAGCTTTTGTCATGGTACACAATTTAAACGACCAGCACGCTGGCGCAGTGAATCTAACCCTATATGCTTAAAAGGCGAACGCGCACTCAACTACGCCAGCGGGCACAGTTTGCTATTGGTCTTGAAAGCTATTTTGTATGTTTAAAATAAGTTTCTAAGTATAGTATGATGCGACCTATTTAGGTAGATATATATTTCTAACACGCCATATTTAATTAACTATATGGACAAACTTAAATTACAAATGTACACCGTTGACAGAAGTTGTTTGCACTAGATTTGTAAGATATCTCAAAACAAACAATGCAAGTCGCGCATATCATGATCATAACCGTGTCAGTTTATATTATTACTTTGATTTAGTCCACCACATTCAAACATTCAGTACTTTATCAGTGAAATATTGAATATCTGCATTATTTTATAGTAGTACTGTACGTATTCTAACACGCGATCGTGATCTCGAGTAAAAATTCGATCTTTTTTTGTATATTTAAATAAAATAAAAAATAATTTATAAAAATTACAATAAAGAAATATAAATAGGTACAATAATGTTAAATCTAATTCGAATCATTAATAATGTCAGATTATAATAGAACAAAAATAATAACACCAAAATAAAAAAAAAAATGATGTCGGATTTTACTGCCCAAAAAGATAATAATAAGTCAGAATTAGTCATGGTTCTACAATCTAAGTTATCAATCGGACATAATATATCTGTCCGGCATAGATACTGAAATCTGTCACAATTTCATCCCAGTCTGAACTAAAACATTGTGACTCAATAAAACTAATTAACATAACAACAACTAAAATAAAGATCTGAATTCAAAGCCCTTTGATTTCATAAACATGAAATAGTTTAAAGATTCTGTAGACAAAAGAAAAATCCCTTGATGTAAACTGAGACAATAAATCTTCGGTTTTATGGCAGTATTCGCAAACATACCGTGAGATCCGACCAGACGTATATTTTCGACGTTATCAACGCACTCGCGAGGCCAAATTCTTTTGGTAATTGACTGCTCTTAGCTCCACCATTATTGACATTAATACTCCTGGTACATTAGTGGACATCAGGCGGAATAGGTGTTTTTATCACTATGTACTTAGCAACTTTGCGCATACCAACTGCAACATTTTACTTTGCATACTTCGCGGTCTTAGAATATTTGTATCAAATTGTCTGAGAATTTGCTAATAATAGGCATTTTTAACATACGCTATGCTCATTTTTTGAGTTTGTCGTATTTAGTAAGGACAAAAGATAAAGCTTTCAATTTGGACAATATATACTTAATGATATAAATAAAATAATTAGAAACTATAAACATGATTGATTTTACTATAGAATTATTATTCAATGTTGGGTCTTTTAAAAAGTTCTTAAACCGGATCTAAAACAATTTTTTGTTTTTAGTATATTGTAAAAATAATCTAAATACCTTTATAAATAGAAACGACTTTAATTTTTAACCGACTTCAAATAATTTTTATTTTTGGTATATATGTTCACCGATTTCTTCCCCATTTGTGGAACGATTCTCAAAATTCTTTTTTTGTTTGATAGATTATACTTCAGAGGTAAATTTAATCTAAATCGATCAAGCCAAAACCACAAAACGAGATTTTATGATTTATCCCTTCCGAGATAATGAGACGTGGCTTTGATCTTTATGGTTATCTTTTTTAATGTAAGGCGAGTAGATAGCTCGTCCGATATTTCAACCTCCGCCGGCTAAAGTAAATCGTCTAAGTCATGTGTATCGTCTTAACACAAAGGCCAGTTGGTTGATATGCTTACAATTAGCTTATGTCATATTGAATAACGATGTCCGACGCTTTTTCATATCCCAACCACGGTAATAAGTAGCCCATATATTTTTTTATTCAGTATAGACATATGTTTGACCACTATTTCACCTGATGCGAAAGCGATGATGTAGTCGATATTCTTAATATTTTTTTGGACGTTTTAAATTGAATTTCAAGTTTTTTTATGGGGAGGAAGCCCTGTGTGCCTTTCCCCAAAAGCCACTCGCTTTTCGGGAATTTATAGTTTAGTATTATATTATTTACATACAAATGTATTTAGTACAGTATAGTTAATGCATATTCCCGATGACCACACAGTCGTAAGACAACAGTCGTCAGGCCATGTCAGATACCTTCAGGCGGCCTGAAAAATCCTGACACTAGGACTGCCCACTAGTCTATACAACAAGCAAGCAAGCAAGAATATATAAAATTGTATAGCGATTTTGGAATTTGACATCATACGCGGCTATAGAGCACTCTGTCTAGTTAGTCTCTTTTATATTTTTTTTCACTGAATT
This sequence comes from Lomographa bimaculata, assembly GCA_948107665.1. NCBI lineage: Eukaryota > Metazoa > Arthropoda > Insecta > Lepidoptera > Geometridae > Lomographa > Lomographa bimaculata. The sequence goes on from OX403592.1 coordinate 10,283,644, forward strand.
GCTCTTTAGATTGATAGCTTTATTATACGGCAATATAAATAGTGAGTATTGCCGCAGTAGTAGTTTAGGTTTCTACAGGAATATTATGATAAGATTTAAGTAGGTAATATTATGGTGCTGGATAAAAGCGTGAATGATATCCCTTTATTTGAATTTCGAGAACAACACTGATACTCGGCGACAGTAGCTGAGCACGTCGAGACTCATTGAATAGCCTATGATATAATGGGCAGGTGTTTAACATAACATCTGGAAGGGTGCCTTTCTTACAAAAATGCACATGTGTAAGCGCAATAACTTGTTTTGCTTTCGCTTTCGCCAAGATACGAATAAAAGTTCATTCTTAAAAATAATATTTACTTTTATACCCAAGACAGCTGTACCCTAGTGAATTTAAAAACGACTGTATCCTATTTCCCACACTATATATTGAGGAGGTACCCGTAGCAAGTATTCTGGTCGCTACGCAAGTCGAAACCGGGCGACAGTTACTACGCAGAACTTATGCACCGTCTATTATAAACCAAATGAAAAATAAATACGTCATACTCTATTACCACGTGAGTTTTATGTTTGCAATGGTATTTTGCATATCTTTAGTTTTATACCCATTTTGATTGTATATTGTTTTTATTCTTTAGTTGACTAATAAATGGAGTAGGTACAATATACGCTACAATACACTCATGCAATCTAGGTTTAAAAAAAATAATAATAAAAAAGTCCTATACCGGACCTGTATTGAAACTATATAATCAATTGCATATATGCTGCAATCGGTTTATTGGGTTGGACGCTATGAAGGAACCTACGCTATTTATTTTCTACCGACTTCACAAAAAAGGAGGAGGTACTCAAGTCGACTGTATTTTTTTAATGTGTTTTACTTCATAACTTCGTTCCGCGTGAACTGATTTTGATTTTTTTTTTGTTTGATAGATGTTGCTTTCCAATTGGTCCCATTTCAATTTGATCAAGATCTGATCAGTAGTTCTTGAAATATCTTCAATAATGCGTGTTTAGTAGTACATCTAATCTGATCAAAGTTCCGAAGATAAAGCGATGAAGTCGGTTCTTATAAGCTTTGCTTGCGATTAATATTGATTTGATTTAGCGTAAGTTAATCAATAAGGATAGTTACCTCTTCGAACTTCTTGCATATGAGCGTAAATGCTTTGAATATAGCGCTTGTGTTGCCAGTAACGGTAACAATACGCTCTGGGCATGATCCATCGGATATGTTGATTTTGGCTCCAGACTGAAAAAAGAGAAAAGTAAATTAGGAACTGTGCAACTTTTAAATATCATAATAATTCTAAGTGACTGCACTCACCTCTTCCCTAAATCTCTTAACAATTTCTCCCTTTTTGCCAATAATACTGCCAACTTCCTGTAAACAATAAGCAAATAATGTTATTTTCTCTCATACTTGTACCGCTAAAATAGCCCAACGGATTACGCATTGGCACGTATTGTGCAACGAGCCGCACGCGTAATTAATGCAGTGAGTTTAGATTTATAGTAGGTACAAAAGATTTCCCGTCTGCTCGCCAATAATAGATGTCGCATCGAGCGATTCTTTGCACCCGAAGCAATGGGGTTGCATCAGACAGTTTTAGAGTGGACGAAACAGTTTGTTCCTGCCAACGGGCATGTTGACTCCTTCAGTATGTGAACAATGCACTTGCAACACATCGTACATCTTTGGACGACACAAATAGCAAAGTTGATTGATGTTGAAACTGTAGTTCAAAGAACTTTCGGTGCTACGTTTACACCGTGACGGTCAAACAGCATCGAATTCGATTTATAAATTATAATAGTTAATTACCAATCGTTAATATTGAGTGGTTACGTGTAGCGTTGTTTTCTTTTTATTCATTTATCAAGCTGAGTTGCGATCACGAAACGAATCGGTTTTCTTTACAAGGAAATAAATATACATGTTAATAGGTTGGAAAATACGATATTTCATTATATTTAATCCTCAACGCAATAAGAGGGTGATCGAAGTTTGACGCTTTATCTGTGGGTTGCTTCATTGATTCAAAACGAATGGACAGATTTCAATAAGCTTTTTTTAATAAAGCTGCTTTATAAGGATGGTTCTTAGACACGTTTGGTGAAATTCGGTGAAACTATTTCAGTTAAGACTCAAATGACGTCGGAGTTCTCTTTTTAATTTTAATAGAATAAGCACCTATTATTATATAAATAATATTGTGTAGAGTAATATTGTAATTATGCATGTTGTGTATTAAGAATAAGGTGTGATTATTGATCGAGCGAAGCGAGATCTCTAAGTTGACTTGGGTCGTTTAGCACTTTGTCCGTCCGTCTGTCAGAGGCATCTAGCGTCTTAACCATATAAGCGAATGACTTCAAATTCTCATAGAATATATAAAACTATGACGCAAAGCCAGAAATGAAATTTAAAATTACATAAATGAAAATATTAAGGGGGCTCCCATACATGTAAGTGGGGAGCAAAACATTTTTAATTTTTTTATCTACCCTTGAAAGGTCTAGACAAATACAGTACGAAACCGGTTTAAAAAAAAATCTATGTTGGAAAAAAACGATTTGGTAGGCCACCAGAGTCACTGTTTTTATACCTATTTTGTCCCCGGGTCTATCTCAAAAACGGCTTCACACTGAACTCTGAAAATAACGTATAATATCCGTTATATCCTGTACTTGAACAACAAATACAGAAATCAAACAATTAATATATTGAAAAATAAATTATAAGCAAGTAACTTCAAAAGGTAATCTCTTTGAGGCAAAATGTAAGCGCGAGATCTCAGTTCGGCGCAAATGATTAGTTTATACTAAGGTTTGGCACGTGGTTTCACCCGTGATCAGAACCAGTAGGTACTCATCGTTGGTCCGTATCATCTGTATATTTACACTGAACCAATTTGGTTACATATTTTGAATCAAAATTTCATGTAAATTGGTTCAGTCGTTTCGACTTGACGAAGGTACATATTAGTAGTTTTAATATAACACAACACTAGCTATATCACATCAAAATGAAATAAAACGATCTCTCACCAAAAATGTCTAGATAGAAATTTGTCTAGACATGATTAAGGAAGTGTTTAAAAGCAGACAACATAAACCAAACATTATTTCAATTTAGAAAAAGAAACAAATCGACATATTTGATGAACAGGGCGAGTGCCAATAGTTGGCAACGAGCCAGATGTACTTTGTATTGGATTACAGCCAATTAAAAGTACCTAGACGTAAGAGTCGGTGGAGTCTAACATCAATACATTTCAGATGTCAGGCCTATCTAGCCACATCTAGGTGTGCTAAATTAGTACTGCAATTGAGCAACATATATCAAAACTTGTTGTTGAACACACAGCGAGCTCATACAAATTGTATGTCTGAGCAAATAAATAGACCATTCACTACAGTATCATAAACATAAACGCTTTCACACTTACAGCCCCACACAGAATTTGATAACTTGTGTCGTGGGTGCCTGAAACATTCACATCACACTTCACATCAGTCTTAAGACTTAGACAAACATACACATACTGAAGGTATTTAGCAGAATGTACATTAAAGCAATTAGGACAATTATTGTAAGCACTTAGGTAAGGTATTACGAGAACTGTTTCCGCTCAAATTTATTGGACAAACATGATTATTGGGAAGTGTTATTCATGAATATGCAGCCCAACACTAAGTTCAAAGACTTGTACCGTGTGGCCGGAAATATTTACATATCACACTGCACGCAAAATAATACAAACATGTTTTCCAGCCGGGAATTGAACCCAGGGCAGAGGGCATACTTGCCCACCGGACCAACTACCGGGTCTAAAAAGCAGAAACACTTTTGTATGAGATAATGTTCAAATATTTACATATATGAAAATCATCCATTTAAATGTTTTGCCGTCGTATCAATCACAAAAAACTACTTGCATAATAAGTATTTAGGTATACTCTTCACAGAGCTCATATTCGTCCATTCATTTTGTATGGGACAAGTAGGTACATTAACGGGCCACCTTAATAGTTAATAATGAAAGCCTAGTCATAGGCAAGCCTACATGGTTAACAAACAGGATACTGTGTCAGGCAACCATACAAGTGTGTGTATCCCTAACAAGATTTAAATACCAAAGTCATATTAGATTACCATATTGTGTTTGTGAATGTGTAAATACAACTCTTTCTAGATGTCTTTATGCAATGTAAGTATGTGTGTAATATGTTATGTATAGAAAATAAGTTAATTATTGTATTAATTACCAAATTTACGTCATTCAAGTATATTACTAGTTACATCTTAAACACTAGCTGACCTGCCCGGCGTCGCCCGGGTAAAAACACATGAAAAACATACACATAGGCTAAACAAAAAAACACAGTCCAATTTAGACCCTTCTTGTTGCATAAGTTGGTTAAAAAAATTAGACCTGTCTTATATACATAATGTACTGGATTGAGCAGTAACTGAAGAATCTGATAAAACAAAACAAAATAAAACAAATTTTCCATCTCCAAGACTATTTGTCCAAAAATATACAAATTGTATCTACATGAACTACGTAAGACGATGAAATAGTTTGTTTTGATAAGGATTTATACTGAATGATTAAAAAAGCCAACCAAAAACAGAGTAACAAGAGTACTATTTAATGGAGAACATATTTTTATTACACCTTCTAGCTGAGTGGAACTTACTGTTTATAAAAAAAATCTATAGAAATTTCTCCAGTTGGACTTTCCCTTCAGCACTTACAGTATGTGATTCAATAGTAATTCTCTTAGTTTATTTGTAATAAGTATAATTTTATAGTTCATTTTAAGTAGCTCTTTTTTTCAGTGTTATTAAGTACATGATAAAGTTCACAATATTATCAGTACAGTTCAATGTAGTAATCACACCTCGGTAATATATGGAACATTAAATACAAATTTACCTTTATCGCTTTATGTAAATAAAACATTGTAAAAGACACATCTGTATATATGACCAGTATATTATTGTATTATTTTCCTGTTACTGGCATCTGTTGGACCATATTAGTGTATTTATATAAGACTATAGAATTATATATATTTTTCTAGATTCCTATTCTGCGTATTTTTTTTAGTATTCTTCTATGGAATATTCTATGGAAGAAGCAATGACCATTCTACAATGTAATCCTACTTAATATTATAAATCCAAAAGTTTGTGTGTCCAAAAGTATGTTTGTTCCCTCTTCACACTATAATGGCTGAATGGATTTGGATGAAATTCGGAATGTACATGGCTTCACATAGGCTACTTTTTAACTTGATAATTGCAGGTGACGGCGCGGGGCTATTTGAAATATATTTAGCAAAAATCTTTTCACATTTATATCACACACACACACAATGAAAACCAGAACCAGGAGCACAAATAACCCTTATGCAGGAAAGTAAACATATTTTTTTATGTGTTAAATCATTACTTTACATTTCCTTAGATATTTGCTCTTGAATTTGTAATGTATAAATGTATCATTATCATATATTTTTGTGACTTTAGTTTCTGTATGTTTCATGTCTTTAGAGCAATTTAATAAAATATATAATAAACATTGTCACATACTCTAAAGAAGAAACAGTAGAAACCATTCTATTATTTAAACCCGACTCCTACATATGTTGTGTACACGGAATACAGCTTTGTGCTTCTCAATCTGTACTACAGAAGTGAGAAAACTGCCAGATACAACCGGAGTAGGCAGGTCATGGTGACCTGGAGATTACACTTTAAATGCCTAATATGATCATGAGATTGTCCTATAAATTATAGATACCAATATCCGAATGCCTTTGAAAACAACTAAGCCCAGGATAGAACTAATTAGAACAACTGGAGGACCTATGTCTGGCATTGGAACGGCATTTCTCATTATATTTTAGTATTAGTAAATAATATGATTATGTGTTTCAAGTAGAAGACTATAAAAACAATTGAGCAAACACAGAGAGGACATTCAAAGACATATTTGAAGGCCAACCTAACAAGCTTAGGTATTTCCTTTTTACCGTGCACTTAATTAGGTATATAATTATTTAAAAACTAGCATGATACAAGTTGCAGTATAAAACATTGCCACAATAATGTTTTTGTGTCTTAGAGACATGAATATACTGACTGTAAAATAGAACTAACTTGCTAAAGTTATTATATTATTAATTGGATGCAATATTACATTCAAATTATTGTAATTGACTACACTCACTACACTAAGAGCAAATAGGCTACAATGGTTACGGATTATAGTATTATTCATATAATTCTAGGAGCACACTACTGTAATTAGGGGGAACTTATTAAGAAGAAGGTAATGTACACATTCACGTGAGAACATCACAAGTACTTAAACTGCCAATCGGTAGGAATAATGTGTGACGTCTTACCTTCCCCTGCATAATCAGTCTGATAGTGAGGGTGACTTTGGAGTCTTCCTCATGGAGAGTGGGGGCTTTCTCCAGATCCATGCTGGAGGTGGAGTCCGTAGTGTCGCGCGGAATTTTGGCTGCGTACAGGGCTACGTGTGGGCAGACACAGGGGACACTCCACTCAATCTAATGGCTGGGTTCTGGGGCTCGTGGCACTCACTGCAGGCAGGGTAAGCTGGAAAACAGGCGCACATCTCAAAAGGAACGTCCGGGGACTCGAGCCAACTAAAGGTGAGGGGCATGGGCACTTAATGTCCTTTCAAAGCGAAGCCGATTACCGAATATTTATTTACAGAGAGCGTCGGCAAGCGTAACGGAATGAGGGCGGCAAATGAGGATCTAGACGCTATTATAAACAGGTCTCAGGTGCGACCGGATTCTGCGGGTGTAACGCGAGTCGGCCGGCTCGGCCGCAGGACCGTTACTTGAACTCCGATACCTGTTCGCGGCTCGCAACATAACCTCAGCGAAGCGCCTCATGGCTAGCCGTCCCAGGTTATCGATCCCGCTGATCCCAAACAATAACGCGGGAGCCGACCCGCCGCTTCGACTCTTACCTCGATTGATTTTTCCACTTTTCAACAGTGACATAACAAATCTTAACACTAATTATCACCAAGATTTGTATAAAAATCACACTTATCACAATTTCTTTGTCACTTATAATTAAAAAATAAAAATATTCCGACGGTGACGCGTCGGTGGTGAAGCTTGTAATGTCAAAAATCATAGACAAGCACAAGTGACTTGACGTAGAAGTGAGTGTTGCAAATCGTAAATAGTTAAAATACCCCGGTATTGGATGTAATACCGAAAACGTGGTATCGATATGCACAGAAACTATTTTATCTTGAAACCCGTTATTGCTCTGAACCGATTACTCGATCGTGCCTTTGATATTTTAAATATCGCGTTTGCCGTTACCTAAATAGAAAGAAAATCTTACAATACTATCCTACTAATATTATAAATCCGATAGTTTGTGTGTATAAGTGTGTAAGTATGTTTGTTCCCCTTTAACGGCTGAACGGATTTGGATAAAATTTTGAATGTACATTGATTATACCTAGGATTAACACATAGGCTACTTTTTCACTTGATAATAGCGGGCGAAGCCGCGGGGCACGGCTAGTATAATATAAGGTAGGCCGAATCTGGCTGAATCAGCTTGCAAACCAAAACGAGTTGCGACAAAGTATTGACACTTATTAGGTTTTTCCCATCCTAGGTATTGAAACATTCATTTTATTGTCATCGATACTGTGATTGTACCGATACAGGTAAAATAACCAGCTATTCGTTATTCTTCAATACCTAGTTTCAAAACGAGTTATTGCTAACTGTTAATTTAACACCTAGAGTCGAGTAGCGACTGCGACGCTACACGCAATAATGTATCGTGTCTGTCATTGTCATCAGGACAGCAGTGTCGTTAAAGCAGTTTGAAAATAGCGGGAATTTTTAAATATTCATGAACAAGTTTTAGTTCAATGCAAATGATAAACTGATGAAAATTTTAAGTATTGTATGGACTCGCCGCGAAGGACACACCTCGACGGGAATTTATTATGTTATGTTAATACTTATGACGAGAACTTTTTTTTATTAATTATTTTACTAAATGCGAGTCAATTTGTCTTTATTTTCTAAAACCGTGGGATAACATATTTTTTATTTCTTTTAGTCCGAGTGGAACGCACCGGATGTCCGGATGTCCGGATTTCCGGGTGTTCTCCTCTACAGATCTCACAAATTGTGTTGAGAAATGCTCAACCAATTCTCGTAAAAATTTGTGAGTTACGAGTAGGTATATATTTTTTTTTCGATTCAGTGTTTGTACATTTTTTAAAATGTATATACGGAGGTTGAAAACACAAAAAAAACATATTTCAGCCATTTTGAAAAATGCGCAAACTCACAGAGCATTTATTAGGTACTTGTGCCTTTCGGTTTTTAAATATAACGTAGACTAAGTCCTATTATAATTACAGTGTATAACAAGTTCGAGTATGTATCTATGTAAGTATATTTGTTTACTAACCAGTGCTCTCCGGTGTCTCCGGAATGTCATGCCCCCAACCTACGTCTTCTAGGAGTTATGTATCTAAAGGAAGCGCATGTCTCATTTCAGAACGCAACGGAAAAAGGACGGAAGCATATAATATGTAGGTATGTCCAAAAGCTGGACGAAGCATTTTCTTTAAAAAATAATACGAAAGTGCCGGTTAACATTGTAATAATTAATTACGATAGTTTACGTATTAAGACTAAGTATCTGGGATGCCTTCAAGGTCTAGGGCAGACGATAAAGCGCATTCACCCACCTTAGTGCCCAAACATTGGACTCGAGCTTTCAACTATGTTACAAGCTATATAAAAATTATATCCGCTCGCTGGCGTAGTTGGTAGCGTGTTTGCCTCAAGCAGCGCGGGTATCGGGTTAGATTCTCAGTGGAAAACACAGTGTTCTAACCAATGAAATTGAGTATGTGTGCGATGTGAATGTTTTCGGCGTTCACAATACAAGTATACCTACTCGAACTTAATGCGTGAAGGTAAAAATGCTTATGATTATGAAATCTATGTATAGGTATGTCACCGATGTTATTTCATCCATCAACCTCCAAATGACGACTGCAACCATTCGTCATCGTCTGGTATCGCTTGGATATCGCATAGGTTTATTGGTATTGGTAGGAAGTTTTCTAATGTAGGTACCTAGTCCCGTCAAAAGCCAAACATAAAACACATAGCAATTTCGTTCGGAACTGGCCTTCAAAGCTTCCACTGAAAAAGCCGATAGGTCCCCACGCGGCAATATTAAAGTTACATGCTCTGTCCCATGCAAATGCGTTTGATTTTATTGCCTTCGACCGAACTCTTCACCAGGTAAACGTCGCGCGTGGAGTGCTCGAGTGTACAAAGCTGTTTCTATTGTGTTTACCGACACGGACGTCGGCACTTTGTTCACTGTTTCACACCAAGGGGTGACGTATGCAATGTAAATTGACTTTGGCAGACAAGTAGATACCTAAGTTGCAATAGGCGAGGTATGCAAATCGAAATTAATTAAAGGTACTACAGTCAAAGGGTTTCCCCTTTTGGGTCGATTCTGGGAAGCTTTGAATGGTGAGTTTCTTCTTTTGGAATAAACTGGTACTTAGCTACCTATATGTATTATATTTTATGCATATATTATGATATACCGACTTTACATTAATTGGGAAATGAACAGAGAAATGTTGATCTAAATCATACCAAGGTAATATCGTATTAGGGAGAATAATTGTAATGGGCGGAAATTATATGATTTTTGACAATTAAAAAGGAGGAGGTTCTCAATTCGACTGTTTTTTTACCTACTTCACAAAAAAGGAGGAGGTACCTCAAGTCGATTGTATGTTTTTTTATGTGTGTTACCTCATAACTTCTTTCCACCGGTGAACCGGTTTCGATTTTTTTTTTTTTTGAAAGCTGGTGCTTTTAATGTGGTCCCATTTAAATTTGGTCAAGATCTGATCACTTGTTTTTGAGTGATTGTCAATAATGCGCGTTTAATACGTTAAATCTGATGAAGGTTCCGAGGATAAAGCGGTGAAGTCGGTTTTTTAAGCTTTGTTTGCGTTTAATTATTGAACTAAAACTTCATATTGTAGGGCTTTGAAATTCTGATGCTCAACCTTTTTGCGTGGCTAAAAGTGGTGGGGTTAAACAATGTGATGAATAATGTTTCCCAGTAATACAAACGTTTTACTTCTATCGTGTGTCTTTACGACACACCTTTTTTTTGAAATTTTTTTTCTGGCGGTGTCAAATATATTTCTTTATCTATTATTTGAACTGTTTTCTGCCCCGGGTTAGCAGTAACAATGTATTTGGATAAAAAATACATCCTACTAATATTATAAATCCGAAAGTTTGTGAGTGTGTGAGTATGTTTGTTCACTCTTCACGCTTTAACGGCTGAACGTATTTGGATAAAATTTGGAATGTACATAACTTATACCAAGGATTAACACATAGGCTACTTTTCAACTTAATAGTAGCGGGCGAAGCCGCGGGGCACGGCTAGTTAGTAAATAAATTTAACTAGCTATTAGGAAGAAGTTCCCTAAAAATTATATAATTTCTCTTCGTCGAGTCAATCACATATCTTATAAGCCAAAATATTGTTATTTCTCTTATTTTTTGAGTAGAACAAATACTTAAAAATTGAATGTTGACGCATGTGATCGCAAAGCAAACGTTCTCTCAACGAAGTGCAGCCAGCTCTTTACACGATAAAGTACCGTATGTCCTATTCCATGCTAGACGATAAGATATACCTAACCTACATACCAAATTTAATCTCAAACATCTATAGACATTGCCAAAAGAGATACCTCAATTTAAACATAGATACGTAGGTAATCAAACATTGCAAACATTCAGTAATAAAATATAAGTGTAAATTGTGATAATATAACATCTAAGCGTACTGTGTAGGTACTGCGCTGATTGTGTTTAGTATTTTTGTTGATAGGGTTGAAGAGCAACATTAAAATTTTATTACCTCTCAGAAATGTGTAAATAATTTACAGTATCATTAAGTATCGAATCGAATATAAGTACCTATAAAAGGTACTATCATTTAGCTGTAAAATTGCTTAGGTAATAGCCACTTTCTCGTTTATTTCTTGAGCAGTGATTCGTATAGATGCAACTACTGCATACGATGCTTTAATTACACCATTTTCTCTACAAAAGTATGGAGTACATATAAGTAGGTACGAGTAGATATTAAACAGACATTTTTTTATTGACAGGAATAGGTAAGTATAAAAGATATCTCCCTATTTCCACAATCTCACAATTTGATGACTTGTATCGTGGTTGCCGGACGCATTCACATCACATACAATCACAACCAGAACTAGAAACACGGAATACAACTTGTATTTCCACCGGGAATCAAACCCATTGCCCACTACATAGAAAGCGAACGCGCACACAGCTAAGCCAACGGCAGCTCAACTAATAAGACTACATTTCTGCATGTTTTGATTGAGAATAATTTAAACTAATACAACTAAGGGTAAATTGAGCGTTTGCTTCTTTATTTCAAACCTTTGAACCTGCTTTGAACCGATATTATTTTGTATAAGTGTAACAACAGACCGTGCTGTTACAGAGTTTTCTTTTGAGCTTACACCTTAATGGACCGCTCTGGCGTGTTTGTTTGCCAGGTCGACAAGGAGTGCAACGATCGTGAACATCCTTCATATCTTTACTAGAAAACTTCAAAATAATAGCCTCCTGTATTTACGAATTTCATATATAAGCTTTTATTTATCATTGATTTAATTGAGTCTTGTGAACTTCTATAACTACATACCATTGATGAAAGTAGATATATCTACCAATGATGTAAAAATGTGTTTATTAATATAATTGTTCTTTTTTTTCTATATTTTCAAATTCAAATTCTTAATCGTTCATTGACTCGGGTCCCAAAGAGACACTCATGAAAGTTAATAACTCTCACTGCCATGCAGATTCGCCAAATTACAGCCATCTCGAGAGGAAACTGGCAAGAAACGTGGTCGTGCATTTTTAAATTTTTTTTCAAACAATATTACATCACTAATACATTAATTATATAAATCTAGGTGAGATATATCTATTATTATCTATATTTTGTAGTCGCATCTATATAATGCGCTCATGCAGCTTACATAAGCTTACATCCCTGTCATTAATGTAATTTAAAATCTTAGGAATTTTAACGTAAAATTGAACCCCATTTGCTATAAAAGATTTATTCTTTTTGCTTAATGAAAATACGCGCACCGATATTTTATTTTATACTTATATCTAGTATCAATATTGTGTACGTTGCTTCTTATCTACTTATATTAACGAATATGCATTTTAATTTCCACGATGTTAAGCGAAGGCATGGTAAGTATGTCTTTTATTATTTAAATAAGTCCCTGAGAAATTCGCGCGGACCCATTACATATGGAAAATGTGTGTTTCTGGTTCTGGGTGTGATTGTGTGCGTGATCTGAAAGTTTCCGGTACAACACAAGTCATCAAACTTAGTGTGGAGCTATGAGTGTGAAAGTGTTATGTTATGTTTGTATCTCTTAAATATTTGTGTACTTAAAAAGCAAAGCAATTATTATTTTTAGTGTGAAACGGTCGAGTCGTAAAGCATGGGGGATCATTGAATGGATTAGTCCTCGAATAAAGGTATAATCTTCATGACAGAGGCCGGAATTCTGTGTTCGTACATACTTAGATAATGCATTTTAGGGTGGAAGTGATCTCGTCCCATTTAGAGTTGCGATGATATAATCACGATTACTAATCAAATTTATTCTTACTTTTCATAAACATAAACGCTTTCACACTCGCAGCTCCACACTAAATTCGATGACTTGTGCCGTGGGTACCGGAAACATTTACATCACACACAATCACAACCAGAACCTCAATATCTATGCTTAGACGGCGAACCCGCACCCAACTGAGCCGAAGTGCACTGTGAGGTCAAATGCTTGCCTATGAAGCATAACAAAGCTTTTTTTATTGGAAAATGCCAAATAGCAAAAATAAATTGTCCCAATTTAACCAGGATCACGTCTAAGTAGGTATAAGTAAGCACACAAGAGGCTCTCAATGGATAATCCAACTGAAGGATCAGCTTAGTGAGATCTACTGTCATTTGTTCAGTGATTATCTTCTGACTACCCAAAAAAATAAATACAAGGACAAGGTGACCCGAGTGAACTGCAAATATATTTACTGTATTTAGATATAGACCTAGGTAATTAAGTATTATTCAGAGATCTGGAAAACACTTTTATACTTTAGTATCATGAGCGTTGGACAAGTGGGGAAATATACGATTTTTGAAGCAATAAATAAATTAAGAACATAAATTTAAACGCTATCACACTCACAGCCCTCAAGTTTGTAACTTGTATCGTGGGTGAAGGTTTTATTCACATCTCACACATAATAATATTTATATATATACATATATGTATATAATCATTTATGTATATTTATTATTTTAACTAATCATTTAACTTTATTTCGTCTCTCGCCCTCTCTATACGATTTTGAGGCACGCCTACACCCCTCTTCTCGTCTACCATGTGTGGTTGACTGGTAGAGAATGCCCCTAGAATTAAGTCCACCTTTTGTACTTTTTGTGCAATACAGAATTAATTAAATAAATAAATAATCACACCCAGGACTAGAAACACAAATTTATCAGGTTTACTAACTCTTTATGGTAAAAGTCCATAATGTTATGCGATAATTTTTAATTTCGAACTTTTACCAGCGTTCACTCAGTTTTTCTTAGTTTTTACCTCAATAAAATGGTAAATATTGAAAAGTTAACTATATATAGCATTTATTTTAAGCCGTATATAGATAAAATTGAAACACATTCCATATTGACAACGTAGACATCTACAACGTCAAGCAAGTCAAGCTTATTCCCGTTTTAATTAAATAAAAACAATCTTGTTTTAAAATGTTTAAATAAAAACCGTAGTTATCCCTTCTATACAGGAAATGTACAATTCTTTTACTGTGTACTACGTAAGTATATACTTAAGTATTACTTATCAACAGTCCCTTCGGTCTCGGTGTCAGTGCCTCAGGTATCTTCATCTAAGTAATTCAACAGCTTGACATTGAAAAGGTGCTCTGTAATGTTTTATCTACTTGAGTGAGTTATTACCGTTGTCCATTCTCGGAGCGGTTTGTGTACAGACATTCATATTTCTCACTGAAGATAGAGCATGTATATCTTCGTATCTGTATTATATCTTCGTTCATAATTCAACAACTTAAGTGTGGTGTTTCGTTTGTTGATAATATTCGAGTCTAAGTCGATTCTATGTTTTGAATCCCGCAAGAGCGTTTTTAGCTTATGGTCCATGGGACTTTTCTATAATGTACTTACTTAATTAATTGAGCACATTGCCTTACAAATGTTTGCATCAGTATTTATTTTGAATTAAATAGTTTTAGACGATTAGCATTTTAAAGAAATCACGTCTTTTTTATGTATGTTAGCAATACCTGTAATCTACAGTTTCCAATATGTTATTGTAAAAAGATGGAAGGAAGAATAGACACGCGAAAAGTTTTGAAACGAAAAAAAAAAGAATATCAGATTATATCGTGCTTTATTTTTAACAATTTCGTTCTTCTAAAAGCTTGTTCTAAAACTAGTAAAAAGAAACAAAAAAGTCATTTTCTTTGATTCTGCAAATCACCACGTGATGGATGTTTGTCAAAAATTTACGTAAAATATGAGAGACCATATAATAACGTTATCTCTTACTGTGGATTTACAGCGCACATCAGCAATAAGTACCTGGATGACCGTGCTTTGCTTATTAAAACGACGTTTTCTAAAAATGAAACCTAGCTTATCAATTTATCGCCCCCGAAGCCCCCTGCATACCAAATTACATGAAAATCGTTATAGCCGTTTCCATCATACAGATCATAGGTATATATACAAGAATTGCTCCTTTAAAGGTATTAGATTAGATAGATTTACATCCGATATGTGTGCGCGTTTGTTTCTCCTCGACGCCTTAATGGCTTTCATCATCATCATTATCATCACAGTGGATGTAACTGCGTGACGGAAATACATATACACGAGACTAATAACTTCAAACTTATACTAAGCTCCGTATCTCAAATGGAACCATTTTGTAAGTTACCGTGAATGTTGGACATTCTTCGAATTGGACGTTCCGCGTATTGGACATTCCGCGAAATGGACATCTCAGGAATAGGACATATCGTGAATTTGACATTCCATGACTTCTAGACATTTTACGAATTGGACATTCGGTGACTAAACGGTTCCAACATACAATCTTCTTTCTCTTATATATAAAAATGAATTGCTGTTCGTTAGTCTCGCTAAAACTCGAGAATGGCTGGACCGATTTGGCTAATTTTGATCTTGAAATATTTGTGGAAGTTCAGGGAAGGTTTAAAAGGTGAGAAAATATAAAGAAATTGCGATAAAATTAGTAAAAAGTAGTATATTATTTTCCCATAAAAGTTGTGTCGTACCTGTCAAACAGGAGATGTTTCTGAATATTTGACCACAGACAATTGGCGGTATGAAGTTCGCCGGGTCAACTAGTAATTTTATAAGAACGTGTTGACGTTTCACTGTCGTACGTAGTTGTATAACACTGAATCGAAAAGCTACCAAAGCTCACGCGTCGCTATCGGGCGCTGCGAGCGCGAATACCGCGGTCGCACTATCAACATGTTTGTATTAATAGCTTATTATTTAGAACCCTCAAATGCCACCTCATATTAATAACTATACCTACCATGAACCTACGCTACTCGTTACGTGCTTACGCTCTGTATTTTGCTTAAAGCGTTCATCTATGGATTTTCCTATAAGAGACTAGGTTCAAATTTTAGGTATAACTTACGCGATTTTAATATATTAGCACTTACATGTTACAAAGCAATTCTTGTCGGGATTAGAAAGGAGGCTTCTCACTTTCTTATCTGTAACAATGAATAATAAATTTTATTAGTTCAACAATTTAACTCAAGCATAATAATATTCTAACTAAAGGATCTGAGTTCTCCTAAATGTATATAGTTCTAAGTAGTTTCTGCAATACACAAACCTATATAGGTACATTGTACTGACGACGTATAGACTGTATATGTACTGACTGACTGTGTATGAACTGCCCGTTGGTTTAGTTGGGTGGCGTTCGCCTTCTAAACAGGGATATTGGGTTCGATTCCCGGCGGGATCATAAGTTTCTTCCCCATGGAAAATTTGTGTTTCTGGTTCTGGTTGTGATAGTGTGTGATGTAAATGTTTTCGGCACCCACGACACAATTCATTGAACTTAGTGTGAAGCTGTGAGTGTGAGTGTCTTTCATTGTACTAAGTATATTGCCTAATAGTGTTAATTTATTTTTCCATAAGAAACTAGCTAATTAAATTTCGTGTATAAAATTTCGTTTTATTAAATATGTACTAGGATGATAAAATAATATATAACAATCTATTATTGACACCACAATCCTTAATTATTCTAATCACAGATCACGATTTTCTAATATAATTAAACTAAATAATCCCATTTCAGACATTAATTATGCGAAGCAATCAGCAGGCTGTAAAGTAACTTCATCTCCCCTATTAGATCTATTTAAAATAATGACGCGCCAGTTCAATTAATGATAAAAAAATAATTAATGATGTTTAAAACTCAAGTTTAATAAATATTCCAATAGGCTTCTGGCACCGCAAACAGTTTAAAAGTAGGGGTTATATATACTTACGATAGAGATCGTTTCACAGCAGGTCTGGGAACCAATTAAAGTTCTTAATCCCTAGAATAAGGCGGCCGCTTTTAAATTAAGCTTTCAGATTTGGTTGGTTTTATCTTTCTTCGAAGGCTTCTCATGCATTTTTAATGATGCAAGAATATGTCTTTTGACGTGAGTTTGATGAATGTTTTACGTCAGGGTAAGAAATCATCCAAAAAGAAATTGTGTAACAAAAACTTTGTGATTTCGAGGCTATATAACATGTGTAACGTAAGCATTATAGTCGGTTCTTTTTAAGATTTGCTTGGGTTTAATTATTTAAATTCCTAATTAAAAAAGCGTTTATGTAAAGGTGTTAAATAAATCTACATCTCAAAATAAGAAAAAAAAAATCTTACCCTATATTTAAACCTCAACTTATTGTTTAGCCTATCACCAAATAGTCTAGAGATAAATTAAGTACTTATATGCCTATTGTGAACTATGTGATATCGCATTGCGCAAACAATAGTACCATTGTTTTGGTCCCAGGAATCCGTATGAGCAGCTAAACGCTGTATTGATATCTGGCATTCCAGCGTGTTCATCTCAATGCGGGTGTTAGCTATCTTGTATGGGACATCTTGATTGTATCTATTGAGCAACGCCGAAATCCAATATCAACTATATTTGGTAGGAGTTAATGACATTGTTGAAATGTATGTGGCTATAATTTCAACTTTGTAACAATCCTAAGCGGGCGAACTGTACAGAGACGGTCTTTGTACATTTCAAGAATTATTTGAACACACGTCTATAGATGAATATCGTTTTAGTTTAGATATAGGCAATTGGTATTGTAAAATTATGCTGTCTACGGAAGATAGCATATTAAAAAAATAATTACAAGAAATCCACAGTATTTGCATATTTTTGGGCTTCACTTGCAAGAGTATCTAGTAGGAACTTGTTCCAACGCCTTACTAAAGTGCCAAATGCCTAACTAAAAACTATAAGAAAAAAAAAGAACTCAGCATAAAGAACCTTTAACGTATTTTTATTTAACATCTTTATAGGTTGCTTTTAAACGTCTCTTGCTCTAAGATTTTTCAAAGTACTTATATAGGTATTTTAATATATAAAGTTATGTTTACAAAGACCAAAAATACCTTTTAACTTAAAAAAGTAAAAATCTGTTTCCATCATCACTAAAAATTACGTTAAGTCAATTCCCAGTCAAGGTCCTGCGTCATGCTACATCTTCAGCTGCATCGTCACTTATCGTAGTGAGGTTATGAGTCAAACGCTAGGCTAATAGAAGTAGCAAAAACTTACTTATTAACCCTTTTGTAAAGTAAACAAATTTTTCAAAGACTTCTTCTAAAACAAAACAATGCCTGATTTAAGCGGAGAATCTAACCTCATAAACATCACCTGAATAGTCTAGAGGACTAACAGTCAACATTTAAGCGCTTTAAGCGCTATCGGCTCACAAAACGAAATAGGATACCGTAGAAAGGTAAATACAAACAAACTACCCCAATATTGTTGAACGCTGTATAAGCGCTCGTCATGGGCTAGTGGCTGCAATAAATAACATATCGTATAAGTGCTTCCCTGGCATAATTGCTTTCAGCGATGACCTGAGGCGTGAATTACAGATTGCTGAAACCGGAATGAGTTTTGAGTTTTGTTTATTTATTGTGGCTTGTTTGTACGCTGTTTTAATATTGCAATGTATGTTGGATACATTTTTTTCGCCCATTTTTCCCACGCTGATCAGGATTTCGATTGCCATTCCATAATCTAGATTGTCTACGTATTTCTATTAGGATGTGCTATATTTTACCATATATTTGGATTTTTGGCGTACAGAAGTATTGGTATGGGTATTACAGGGAAAGCTGACACAAATAACTTCCCTGTATAGTGTAGTGTTTAGTGATACGCTTTATAATGTATTATATGTAAGAATTTTAGTTTAAGGTCTATCTATGGGTGAATATTGTAATTTTAGTAATAAAGTTGCTTGAAATAATTGATTATCGTTTTTAATATCCAGCCGTTATGGAGATACCTAATTATTGAAATGCGAGTTAATTCCACCATGCACATTTAACCATCTAACAACCAGATAAACTGTCGAACGTCACCTATTTATGGTTAACATACCTTCAGTTCGTTCGAAGCGTTTTGCTTCTACGTTAATCATCCGTACAGCGATGGATTGGAATTCATTGCCTGTGTCGTTGTACCTCGAGGGGTGTAATCTGGGAGTCTTCAAGTCAAGAGTGAATATGTATCTTCTAGGCAAGCATGTCACATCATTGGCGGCATCATCTCTTTCCATTAGGTGAGAAAGTGGTCAAATGCTTGCATAAAAGAAAAACAACAAGCAAAACAAAAAGAACAGCTTCTAATCAAAATCTCACATTTATCATCATCCGCCAAGCCTTCTATTACTAAGTGAGGACGGCAAAATACCTTGCTTAGAGGAAGAGTAAATAATTTATCCTATACCGTGTTTATGGTTTACTATTTTCACTATGATTTTTTCTTACCTACCTAGGGTATGGTTTACACACAAAGAACGACTATTATATCTATTTATTTCTAACTTCACCCTCAAAATGTGAATACCCTTATCGTTTTCGTAAAGCTCTACTTTACCTATGTAAATAAAGTGATTTGGTTTATCATAAAACTTGCATAAAAGGGCTTTTGAAATGAGATAAAAAGCTCATTCCAGATAAGTTTGTCTATTTACTTTGGCTATTCAACTATAACATGTTGTAGTATACGTAGGAATTGTTATAACGTTAATAGGTTTATGGGAGGTTATAATAATGACCATCTGTCAGTAATACAATTACACTAAATCGATCTATTACAATACACATATGCCCTGATACTAACACCAACCTGATACAAATTCGATTAATTCACTAAATATTTATATTATATTATTCAAATTTAAATTTTTGTTAATATAGAAGTGTGTAAATAAAGAAAGATTTTTTTGAAATCAAATTTTACTAAAGGCAAGGATTTGTAGAGGTTAACTGTATAAGCGTTTGATGATGACTGCAATACAAAAGTCAAATGGTATTAATGGTACGAGTATAAGCAGTATATTAAAAAAAGAGACAGAAAAACATCCCCCAACAGTGTCTCCTCCAGTTTCTGCTCGAGGCCATTAAAGTCAAACAACTATCATGAAAAGGTTTTCATTTGAATAAACATTTTAATTTTGTTGTTACTGTTATGTACGTAAGCTCAACGAAAATGACTTCGTAGCACCTCTGCTACGCCATCTCAATTAATTGTTAAAAAAATATAAAACAAATATCCTACAAGCAGCTATATAGGTCTTATTCGTATATCGATGACTTAATCAAATTCGTGGAATAAGTCACCTAACCCAGAAATAGTGACACCTAGATTTTTTAATTGTATTTCGCGGTTACCTCACTGTATACGGAGGCAAGTTTTTAATTGCGCCGTGTGGCGCCCATTCACCCCACTACGCAGCCCGTAGCGTCTCATAAAAGAACTTATTCTTGTAAAGAGATGCAACGCCAACTTTGTGTCCCCTCGGAAAAATTCACGTCTAGGCGAGGTCTTTTCAATTGGAATGACTTGACGTGGGGACGGGCTTAAATGGAATATTTTAGTATAATGACGCTGGGTGCAGTGCTTAAAATTATTGGAATGTAAAAATGTGGAAATAGAAGTCATGTTAAATACATGTTTTAAGTACTACAGACGAAGAATGTAGAAAAGAGGAGAATAAAAAAACAAGCTTCTAGTTATCTCATACATACTTGATTAAACGTACCTACTAAGAAAACAGGCGTATTAGGATTACTTGGAAGAAGAACTTTACGGATAGACCAGTTGAACGAAATAAGGATATTATTTAATCCATAATCCAGCCTTTGATATATAGACACATGTCTAGAAAATACCTTTTAACTGGCAACTTATAGACTCCCAAATTGTAAGTACTTATAGGGAAACACATGAGTATGATGTAAAAACTACAAGGAATGACCTAGTTGATTAGACTTCTCTGGCAAGGAGTTCTATTCCTATAAGGTACGCGTAATAAAAGTAGTATATACCGTTTCGTTCGGATAAGTGAAATATCTACCATATAACGGTGTCGTTTAGTATTCTATTTGTCAGATGAGATGGACGAGAGAATTAGGTCGTAAAATTCCGCAGCACATTTTCTGAAATGTATCGTGTTTACAAAAAATATACAGATTAGCTTTTCTGCAAATGTAAATAAGTATTTTAGTTTTTGACCAGGTGAAACTGATATTTACAAGATCCGTGTTTATAAATGAAGGTCCACGTGGCATACAAGCTATGTGTACAAATGTATAATGGAATAAAACATCCTTCGCTCTAAGAATCTTTGTCTTGACATACGTACTACTGATTCACTGACTGACTGACTTAGAGACGAAGCACAGCCAAAACCGCTGGTCGTAGTGTCTTGGAATTTAGAGGGTACATTTGTACTGTGGGTACTTAGTACGTAAAAATTTAATAATAATGGATTTTTAGAAATTCTAAGAGGGGTACTGTGTGAAAACGTTTGTATAAAAGTTCTTTGTTTGTGAAGTAAGCGATGAAAATTAGTATTTGAGTAATAAATTTAATATAAAAAAAAAGTTATCAATATTTTGGCAATGGGGGATAAAAGTTCATGTTTGACATGTTGACAGTTTCTTATTTATGAAAATAAATAAAATCTTTCGACAAACATATATAATCGAAATAATATAGATTCAATGCAGTAGCCAAAAAGTTACACTGATTAAAATTGGTATTTGAGCAGATCATTTAAAACAAAAAAACAGATGTTCTCAATTTTTTTTGCCAGGGTCAGGTTACTGCAAAGATTAAGCTGAAATTTGCAATGTACATAGCTTATACCCAGGATTAACACACTACATTTTAACTCAATAAACGCGGGTGAAGCCGCGGGGCACGGTTGGTTTTCCAATAAACAGCTCGGAATAATAATCTAACTCTTCATAATTATTAATTTTGAACTATTTTAAGCTGTTGACTGAATTAGTCTACTCTTGTAAAAGTTGTTTACATCATCGTCTCATGTGTCTACCGTCTAATATTCAAACTAAACAAAATAGCTCTGTGTTTATCACAGCGGTTGTAATTAACAGTAACGATGTTTTGGAGGATTATAAAGGAACCCCCCATTGTATTTAACTAACGGTCGGAAGATTATGGTAACTTAAGACGTTTGCCTAAATAAATTAGCGGAACTTTGTTTGTACCTCGTCATCATCTAAGTCACAGCTTTTGGTTACTGCTGCTGGGCGAGATACATGATATAATGTTCTACATGAAATATTTTGATTTTTGTTATTGTAAAATATCCAAAATTCAAAATCGTTTATTTACATGGGCCCCAAAGAGGGACTCATGCAAGTTAATGACTACTGCCACATTCGCAAAATTACATCATATATTTATGATGTCTCTCATCATATATTGTACCTGGATGACCGAGCTTTGTAAATGAAACCTAGCTAGATCGATTTATCGCCCCCGAAACCCTCTGCTAGAAACCCCTGCAATTTTCATGAAATTAAACAAAATCGTTGGAGCCGTTTCCGAGGTTCATATTATATAAACAATAATTGCTCGTTTAAATGTATTAGATACGTTTCAAAACTAGAATTAATTATTGTGATTCCAGGTCTAACGTGTTTACCGTCTTTGACCACATCATCATTTGCCATCAGGCGAGTTCAAACGATAACCGATCAGAGAAAAACAAACAAAGCAGTAGAAGGCTTACCACTTTGTTTTTTAACACAGATTTCATGGCTAGCCTGCATTTGTTTGCATTAATTATATGTGAAATTGTAAATAAACGTTTTTAAAATCTCTATCATTATTTTTACGACATAAAGTAGCAAATAAGCTGAAGACGTGGCGATCGCCTGATGGTAAGTCGTCCACTTGCAGCTAGGTTATGGTTATCTACAATTAGTATTATTGATGGTAACACGTCTCAATCTTGATTTTTGAAGTGACCTATCGAAAATTTACAATGAAAATCTTAATCTTAATCCTTTGATTATATAGACAGGTATATAATCAAAGTCTTTATCTTATGTACTGGTTCAAGTCATAATTATGTGTATATATACCTACTTAAGTATTGCGGCACTTCAGTTTATCTCAGTAAGTGAATTGTAAATTCTAGTGAGATAATAAAGTTTTATTTGTAGACGACAGATAGAAATCTTATCTGAGATCTTATATCTATTCTCTATTAAAAAAATCACGATAAACGATGCCAAATATACACATGAACCTCTTCCAAGTTTAGCCTCTGAGGTGTCATCGCGAGACGTCTATTGCAGCTAGCAGATTGCAGTGTTTAGACATATTTCCCATGTGGAAGCACCCTTATATCGCAGAGTACAGTAATCGGATTATACCTCCTCAGCAGTCGGGACTTAACTTATACACACGTTGGCGAAGTACCATGTTTTGACGCTTCTGAAGCTTATGTTTGGAGATCTTGCCATGGTATATTTGCTTTGGAAGCGTTAGTGTTGTATCTAAGTTCTTGTATTATGATAGTATACCTATACACATAAAAAGCGTAAAGGTGTTTGTAGCTAAGTCGTAAGTCATCTTTCGCTCTAGAGACTTGCGTTTTTCACTTTAGTGTATCAAGGAAAACATCTTAAACATGTCATATTTAATGTATCTTTTATGTATATATAAAAATAAAAATACATATTTTATTTATTTATTTTATGTGTCATTTAATAATATATTACTGGTTTATGTATATTTATATTGTATTTATGCCATAGTATAAGTAATGGTATTTATTAAGTTAATTAGCTATTCCACACACCCATTTATTATACCCTATAGCTCTCTCCATACTAAGGTTGCCTGGTAGAGATCGCTATTAGTGATAAGGCCGCCTGTTGTAATACTTTACGTATAAGCTTGTTTGTTACCTTTGTTTGTTACCTTTTTTTATCGTATCTTATAAAGTGGATGAATAAAGTATTATCTATCTATCTAAGTATATTCTTTATTGAACAACGCCAGTAACCATAGATTGTCCATATGAATGTAGAATAACTGCTTTCGGCCACGCCAGTCTGATGTTGGGGACAATAGGTGCAAAAGAAAATTGCTGTTTTAATACATTATACAACGATACAAAACCTATATGTTAAAAACATGGTCCCATCTTGAAATAACCTTGATGTAAAAATACAAAATTAATGCACACATAAATGCTGAAATGCTTTCACACTCACAGCGTCCCACTAAGTTCTATGACTTGTGTAATGGGTGTCAGAAACATTCACATCATACACATGAAATAAATAAATTTTTTTTTTATAAATTTCAAATAGCTAGATATATATATATTAAACATTCAATGATGACCACCTTTAGACTTAAGACCATGTAATTGTAGTGCTGAGATCTGTGACTCCCATCTTCTAATATATAAAATTCTCGTGTCACAGTTTTCGTTGCCATACTCCTCCGAAACGGCTTGACCGATTTTGATGAAATTTTTTGTGCTTATCCGGTATCTATGAGAATCGGCCAACATCTATTTTTCATCATCATCATCATCATCACTTTTCATCATTATCAACGCGGGTGAAACCGCGGGGCGCAGCTAGTTACTATATAAATTGTTGAATTCAATGCAGACACATTAGATGCATTTCTACAGTAATTGCAAAGTTTTCATTTTATTTATGTTTTTATGCAGTACATTTTTGGTAACTAAAAAGAAATTAATCTACGAGCATTATATTATATATTATTAAAGATTAGTCTTAGAGACTGATAAGGTCGGTACATGACCAAAATGCTGGGTAGTATTTGGGGCAGAGGATAAGCGTCGCTATACAGCGTGTTAATACAGCAAGCATTTTGCCGAACATTAAAGATCATCTAAACAAACTTTAACCTCTTTTTTCTTTTATTTTTATCTATAAAATAACATAAACGCTTTCACTCTCACAGCTCCACACTTAGTTCAATGACTTGTATCGTGGGTGCCTGAAACATTCACATCACACACAAAATCACAACCAGAAACACAAATTTTCCTCGAGGAGAAAGCTTGTGATCCCGCCGGGAGTCGAACCCGATACCCCTACTAAGAAGGCGAACGCTCAACCAACCAAGGTAACGGGCAGTTCTATCTACGATATAAGTTATGTAAAGAGCTTCCTAATTTCGTATTGAAGACAATACGTGTGGTTAATGTCTAGGTATAACCTACTCGAACGGCAACCCGGGAATTCCGCTCCGTTCATATTGTGTAACCGTAGAGACGCGGTCTTTGACAAGTTTTCCCGAGTCGTTCACTCACAGCCACTCACGTAACTTCGCGATTTCAGTCTATAGAACTTCAAGACGTTTGCCAAGTATTCACGTACACGAAACTTACGAAATTAAGGAATTTAATTTCAACTGGCGTTCACGAAAATATTTATCCTGTGCGGTTGATATATCGCTCGAACGACGTGTAGCGATTTATGGTAAAGTGCTGTTATTAGATTTTTGAGCATACCACAGTATGCGATTCATATATGGGAATATATGATGCGGAAGTTAAGGTAAAAGAGCTTTTGTGGCCGTAATCCGTCTCTCCATGATACAAACGCAATTCTTGCGGAACTCATTTGTCTACATATGATTAAGACGCCGGGAGTCTGATGTCAGATTTGCTTAATGTCTACAATTTTTCTTCAGTTTCCACCTGTTCATATCAAGAATTATATTTTTGGTCTGCATAATTTTTTTACTCGTTATATGAAATAATCACTGAAATTACAACGATAACTTTTGCAGGAACAATTTAAGTTTGAGCATTCTATTGAAAACATTTTAGTGACATTTTGGACATAAAATGTTGTGTAGTATTGTCAAGATTGAAAGAAAATGAAAGGGGTCTATTTTATTTCAATTTGGCACACTCAATTCTATTACTATAGGTATGACGCGATTTAAACTAATGCTTTCACCGTTTCGAGTCTATAGATTTTCTTTGAAAGTTAAAGCTCGGGGGAGCTCGATAAACGATTGCTACTATAAAATTGAATTGTGACCCCAAGTTAGGCGTATAGGTGAGATGGAGGTGCAGCGAGATTCGAAAGGAAGCCCGAATTTATGGATGTGCTCGACAGGAAAACTGTTGCCATGCGAATTAAACATTGGAATTAACTGAATTACCACTGGGAATGTTTGAATCAGTATCGCGCATGAATTAATAAAGCTTACAATAAAAGTAATGACTTCATTAATAACAAAGAATAGTAATGAACTCCCCGTTGGCTTTGTGGAAACACAAGAATTTTCCCCAAGGGAAAATTGTGTTTCTGATACTGGGTGTGTTTGTGTGTGAGATGTGAATGTTTCTGTCACCCACGACGCAAGTTTTCACTTGGTGTGAAAGCCTTTTTATTAATTTTAGAATTTTTTATTATTTGAAGATGCATGGGGTAAACTGCACAAGTCTTTCTAGCAACTGAATAATATATCGATATACCTAGGTTAAGGTAAATAATGTACCATTTGTTGATAAAAAGATATGATAAAATTACGTCCCCGTATTATTTGTCAAGTTCTTATCAAGATAGCTGTATTTTTGAGAATGTGGCAACTAGAATACTTAATCAATTTATGATGGTTAGATAGCCCGTGTGTAGAATTTATTTTTAGTTCATAAATGTATGAACTCGCTTATAAATTGTTAGTAATAATGTATTCATTGTAATAGTTAAGATTACATAACACGAAGGGTTACTTATTAGATTATCCACCAGATGAAATACATATAATAGACCAGTAGGCCGGCCAAGGTATCGCTGGATCGACGAACTGGAGGCAGACTTGTGTCTGCTTCAAACCCGTAACTGGCAAGAAGCTGCGCAGAACGGAGACCAATGGCGTTCCCTTATATCGGAAGCCAAGCACTGAGCCAGCTGAGTAAGTAAGTAAGTATATATTATATTAAGGTTAATATTCAAAAAAATATGTAGTTATTACATATTTTATGCTATATGGCCACAATTACCGTAATAAAGCTCGTAAACATCTTTAATACTTTATTCATACTACACCGCCAACAAATTAACTCCCTTCATAACATCAGGTTGCTCCTTTCACATCCGTCTAAATACTTCAAAACTTCTCAACCCTTAAACTTTTATCACTCTCAATATAAATTCCCCGAACCTGATAAAACTCATATTAATTCAAGGCTCCCGGGAAGCACAATTGGCCATAGACAAGTTTAATTCCTCTCTAAGTGGAAAAGAAATGAACAGAGACCTCTGCCAAAATGAAAAGACACCTGATTTATAGGGCTGCGTAAAACCGTCGGCAGGATCTTATTAACATTACTTTTTATAACACGGAGGGTGTTAAATTGTAACAATGTAGGAGGAAATTTAATTAAAACGTCCAGGAGGTGTTAACTAGCGGTATCAAGTGGCATGTTCTGCTGAAAATTACTATGAAAGCAGGTTGTTATTTGTCACAATGGTGAAATATTAGACGGATCTGAAGGTCCTGGTCAAGTTTAATTGATTTATTTTTCTACACTAATAATAATAATTAAACGCAAGCAAAGCTTAAAAAACCGACTTCACCGCTTTATTGACGATAGCTCAAAAACTGCTGATCAGATCTTGACTAAATTTAAATGGGACCAATAGGAAAGCACCAGCCTTCAAACAAGAATCAAAAAATCTTTAAAATCTGTTCACGTGGGAAGAAGATAAAAAAAACAGTCGATTTGAGTACCTCCTGCTTTTTTGTGAAGTCGGCAGAAAGAATAGATGATAGCGAGCAATACAACAAGAGACAACACACATGGTGTGGCGCAGAAGTTCTAGGAGGGTGACCTCAAATAAGATTGGATAATATCCAGAATAAAGAAGAAGGAGTGCATATATCTTGCAAGATATGAAACGAATCCAAAAACGACGATTGATGCTATGAAAACACAGACACAAGGGAATCAAACTCACAAGGGATTCAAACTCAGATGGGATTCAAAGTTATATTACACTTATTATTATTTTTGCGTGCGGGGCTAATATACAGAAATGGGGCAATGAGGTAGTCCCGTCCTTGTAATTTACCCAAACGCCTCAGGCCTTCGCCGTACATGCCTCTTATTAAAACTTAGGAAATTCTGTAGGTGGTTGGCCTCCAATCAAAGTTAATTGAAAATAAAAAGCAAAATTAATAAACCTAAAATATAGTAAGCTTTTGTTTTGATTATCAAGCACGCTTGCTTGCAGAGAGTGGCAGGTAGTGCGATTTTAATAGCTGCTAGACGATGGACGCATTAGGTTCGAACTGGTGGGAGCACGCAGTCCGTTTGAACCAAATGCGTAGCAGCTACAGATCCTGGGTGAATCGGCTCTTCACCAATGACTTTTACATTTCCGTAATGCGGAATTCGCGCTGACTCTGATAAAACATGGTGAAAAAACCAATAAAGTCCAATATAATATCTTCGATTATAAACTATTCCAGAATTTTTGATCATCAAAATTAACTCGGTACCTTTTTATGTTTCTATTTTTTAATTATAACTTGAAAATGTATGTTAAATGAACCATAGCTTACTTATTACTAGTAATTGCGAAAGAGTCCGAATCGATCCGAATGGAAATGAATAAATGTACCAACACAAATCTTTTTTGGTTTAATAGTATCTAAGTGCTTACTATATAAATACCTACCTACCTACTATATAAATGAATGTGTATAATTAAACGCAAGCAAAGCTTAAAAAACCGACTTCAACGCAATTTTGGTTTTGGCTGGATCGATTTCGATAAAATTTATATGGGACTTCTGAAGTATAATCTGCCATACAAAAAAAAAAACATCAAAATAGATTCATTATTGGCGGAGAAATCGCGTAACATACATAAAAAAGCATACAATCTAATAGAGAACCTCCTTCTTTGAAGTCGGTAGAAAATCATATTGTATAGGCCCATGTTTGCTCACCGGGAATCAATAGCAGCAGTACTTGTAACATTGATGGCAGACATATAACCAACTACGCCAACCGATCAATATGTACCGAAGGCATGTATTTTATCAATATTTTTTAAACATATCTGTATACTTTTATGCCCCCTCGAGCATTATTGCATTCAACGTTCGTTATATATAACAAACAAATAATAAAACAAACGTATTCAGGCTCACAGCCACACACTAAATTCAAATTCAAACAAATGCCCCTTGGGAAGGAAAATTGTTCTCGTGACGGGAATCTAACCCAGTACCTACGGCGCATAGGGTAGAGCCTGCCCACTGCACCAACTGGGTTATGGACTCTAGAGCCTAATGATGTATAATAAACTGTAACTTCTAAATCATATATTATAATTATATTTTATTACCTTTGCTGACATACATGTAAGAAATTATAACAAGCAATTCTAAGTACGGGTCAAATGCCTATAATTCCTAAAACTAAACTAAAATTATATACATCTATACAGCAAAGACCCAAGTTACCTACAAGTCATCGAGCTTATAGGTAACTCAAGTGCTCAAGCCAGTGTGTAGCGTAAGCAATTAGCAATTCTTGTATATATATAATCTGAATTTCGGGAACGGCTACAACGATTTTCATGAAGTTTTGTATGCAGGGGTTGCAGGGGCGATGAATCGATCTAGCTAGGTTTCATTTTTAGAAAACGTCATTTACCAAAAAAATCGACCAAAGCTCGGTCATCCAGGTACTATAAATAATGTATAATTGAACATTTTGAACAGTTGTTTGCTAATGAGTTAAAACAATCTTTACAATGCATTGCGTGTTTTGTAAGAAGAACTTTACAATCGTTAGAATATTTATCAAAGCGGAATACTGTTTCACTCATGGTTCGATATAAAGTAAGCTCTCATACACACTTGAAAGGCTGTACGTTTTAAAAGAGGTTCCTGATATAAAAACGCCTTTTGTATTCGGGTCTACGGATTTTCAGAAAGCGCTCTGAGAGTTTCCCAGTAATAAGCGTATCGTATATATTTTTCACAGAACTTTTTTTTTCGTGCTATGAGTGCCAAGAAGGAATTGTTGGTGAAGTATTGCATAGTGTGTTAAATTTTGCATAATTTTTATTTTTATTTAAGACAGGCAAACGTCTGTCCGCTATCTCACCTGATGGTAAGTGACGATGCGGTCGACGATGGAGCGCGTAAAAAATCATGCACGTTACAAATTGAAAAGTTATAAATCATTTATTGTATAGGAATAAATAGGATGAAGTACAGATTTAACGAATAATTGACAACAAATGGGAACAAAATTGGATTACCTATTAATTATTATTTGAGAGATTCCTAAGACAATTTAATTAAAAATAGTCAGGTTAGCCTAATTCTCTAGAAGACGTGTTCTCAGGAGGTGGTTTTTAGGAGATAGGTAAAACTCATCTCAAAGAAGAACATCGTATATGCTCGAAACCTAGGTCGACAGTTTCGATCATACGACGAGAGTGATAACCATTTCTCAATAATTTTATGAGGTAAGACTTCCCAGAAAAGGAGGGAAATAACTAGAAATAACAAACCTTCCGTGACCGGAGATATGGAACTCATTTAACGAGTTAGCCGCTGACAGCCCCTCTCTAAGTTCGATGACCTGAATCGTGGGGTCGTAAAAAATCACAGCCAGAAGAAGAAAAGCAAATTTACCTTGAGGAGAAAACTTGTGTTCCCACCAAGAGTCGACCAAGACCGGTACCCGCTGCATAGAAGACAAACGCACGCCAAACTGCGCTAGCGGGCAATTTAAATAAAAAATAGCGTTTTTGATATTGTATTATTTTTCAAAACTTGTGAAAATTATCTACTAGGTAGTTTTTATATGAATTGAACGTGAATCTTAAATGTAATACTACAATATGTGAACTAACACAGCCCTGCCGATGTGCACGCACAGTCCTATTTAATGTTTAATACTGTAGACAATCCATATATTGTCGGCTGTTTGTCAAAGGGATGCTACTGCCCCAGGCCGACTCGCAAAAAATCATACTTATCACTTTGTTTGTTGACCAAATATTTTTTCTTTTATATTTGGCTGCGCAATGTACATTTAGCTCGTATCAAATTTAGTAGAAGCTTTACTAGAACTTCTGTTGGAGTTTTGGAGCGAAAGCGAGGATCACGGTTTTCAACTTTGTAAGATTTCCCTACACTCATGCACGTCCACGAACGGGTATAATAATGCACCATTATAACTTAATTTGTGTAAAATCAAAATCAAAAATGTTAGATATATTTTCAATTTCGCGGCAAAACAATCGGGGGCTGAGTCACCCACGTCCGTAGGAGGATACCCCTTAAGTCTGACTCCCTACACGTGGTCCCCGGGTGGTGCTAATCAGGTGACATTTGAGAGGTGGTAGAGCATTTTGTGAGTTGCTCTCCTGGCTTGCTACCAAAGTAGCTTACCACCATCAAGTTGAAAGTCTGCCGCCAAGCCAAATGCGGTGTTCCGGCAGTTATCCTTGAGAGCCTGCGTATTCCAGGTCTAGTGTGTTTACCAGCTTCGATCACATCGTCACTTACCATCAGGTGAGATAGTGGTCAAACACTAGCCTGTCAAAAAAAAAAAAAAAACTTCCACTGCTTAAGAGCTTATTTTCCGATTGACGTTTGTTAAATTAAAAAGAAATGTTTCGTCATCATGACACCTAAGTATATACATCGAGATAGGAAACAAACCTACGGTTTGTAAAGCTACAAATCCTTGAGTATATTCTAATATCCAAGTATACGATTCTTTTTCTCCATATTGAAGTGTAGTTGACCAATTTAAACAGACATAGCTAACCATGAAGACATTGACAAGCAATAGTGTCACGGATCCGACAAGGGTAAAAAGGGTCCGGGACGAGACAGATGTCCGTATAATAAAACATTGGAATAGGAAAGTTTGCAAGTAAGCGATTGACTCAAAAACTGACTTCATATCGTCTGATAAAGATTTTTGTACTACCTATGCCTCACAATGTGTAGCTTCAAATATGTACGAGGATATGCTTAACATTATTTTGGACAATTATAGGTCTTTAATATCTTCTATTCAAATCAAAATCTTCCCGGAGCCTCCGCGTTAATAAAGATAAATTATGTAGACTTTGTCATATTCCAGGGTCTCCTGTACATTTAACAAACGAAACACGGAATTTTAAACATTTGAAACTTACTGGCACACATACACGAATCACATAATTAACCACAGAAAAGAAATAAATCTAAATGTTTTGAGGTGACAATTAGTGAGTGTGATATGGGAAATAAATAGCTGCAAGCTTGCTTGCAATGACTTGTTCTATTTTATTTGGTCAAGGAAAATAAAACTAAGTAACCATCATTCATTAATAAAATCAGAATTATAAGAAAAAACGAATGGAAATCTATTTGAAATTGTCAAGGAATTATAAAAGCTACTTAATTATCGCCATTTACCTTATTAGCTCAAATAATTATTACAAATAGTTTTTTTTCTTTTAATTTTAGCTTCGTAATCTTGTGGATTTTGGCAGTATCAAGTAATAATATATTTCAAAGTAAAAGTCTTAGCCACAAGTCACTGTCAAAAACAAGTAAAAGAGTCAAGATCCAGTCATAGTCAAGTCATGTCCTAGTAAAGTGGTAGAATCTTTACTAGAACTTCTATTGGAGTTTTGGAGCGAAGGCGAAAATCGTGTTTTTCAACTTGGTATCATTTGACTACACTTATGCACGTTTACTAAGTATTAACGGGTTAATAGTCCACCATTATTATACATATTAACACTCGAAGAATCACAGGTTTTGGAAAATTATTCAAAATCAACAACAGCCATTTTTTCACTATTGCGGCCAAACTCCTGCAAATAGTTATTTCTGCACATTGCCGATTTTGGAAAAACAAAAAAAATAATAAGTAGGTTGCGCCAAGTAAAGCGCCGTCAAAAACATAGGCGAGTGTAAAAGACACAAAGTCGAAAATAAAGGCTCATAGCTTAAGGATCAAGCTATTACTGCTAGTCAAACATTAGTTCTCCTTTGTATCTGAAATTCCAAACCAGACCTATTAGAATAACGGTATGACTGAGCCGTGCTCACAAATAATCATAACATATACAAAAATATTTCGTTTCTCGTTGTTTATCCTTTATCGAATAAAATTGGTATGGGCCTCTCAATTGTTGAGAGTTCCGAAGGTATGCGGAAGGGGGATGAGACAAGGGTTTGTGAAAGAGCAGATGTAAACCGTACAGAAAAAAATATTTATTAAATCGAGAGAGCTTTTCATATTGCATTGTGAGCTTTCATAATAAATATGTGATACGTTCGTTCGCTGAAATGTGGAAATTGAGTTATGAAGGCTTTTCCATGTTTATTGAAATAGATTTTACACGGTGTTTTCAGTAGCTTTCAATATTGGAATATTTTGAATACAGTGGATGCAATATAATGCGAAACAAACATCATAGGCGAGAGAAAAGCCCATAGACTGCGCTGGCTTGGTCATCTAGAAAGAATGGGTGCGTGTCGTAACGTCAAGAATGCGTATTTGGGAAAGCTGTATGGGCGCAGACCAGTAGACCGGCCAAGGTATCGCTGGATCGACGAACTGGAGGCAGACTTGCGTGTACTTCAAACCCATAACTGGCAAGAAGTTGCGCAGAACCGAGACCAATGGCGTTCTCTTAATTGGAGGCCAAGACCCACTTTGGGTAGCTGAGCCAGCTGAGTAAGTAAGTAAGTAAGGATGCAATATAACACTAATTGAAAAAAGACGTGTGGCAGTCGGGGATTGCCGCGGTAAAGCTATTGCATGGTATTTTTTATCAACTTATGCAATTATAATTATTTATTTATTTTATTTATGCAGTATTTTTTTCTCTGCCACCTAGAGGCGAGTTGCTGAACTAAAGAGACAAGCGTGATATTTCAAAAAAGTCATTTAAAGTTCTGCTATTCATCAATAAATTTGTGTTTCTGGTTCTGGTTGTGAGTGTTCGTGTGATGTGAATGTTTGCGGCACCCACGACACAAGCCATCAAACTTAGTGTGGAGCTGTGAGTGTGAAAGCGTTTATGTTATGTTTTATTATATATGTGCTGTAAATACTATGTTACGCTACTGGGTTTTGTAAAATTTTCATTGGTTCATAATGTAAGTGTAGGTTACTAAATATTATAAGCAGTACGTATATACTTTTCTAATATACCTTAAATATACTTATATTATTGTATTGTATTTATATAAAGCTAAACTCAACTCATAACAGCTGTACAAAGCAGGTTATAATAATTATATAATTAATTAATTTAGCGAACTGTATGGGATGCCATGGTCTCCTGTAATTGAAGGAACACAAATTTCAGAAAGGATAGTTGTCTAATTTTTTTTTAAAGCTGGTGCTTTTCATGTGGTTTTATTTAAATTTAAATAAGATATGACTAGTAGTTTTTGAATTGTCTTCATTAATAAGCGGTGAAGTCGATTTTTTTTAGCTTTGCTTGCGTTTAAATTATTGTATTTGTGTTACCTACATCAGATTTTTGTTCTGCGTGAACCGATTTTAACGTTCTTTTTTGTTTGAAAGCTGGTGCTTCTCACGTAGCGTAGTTCCATTTAAATTTGATCAAGATCTGACAAGTACTTTTTGATTAATCCTTAATAATGCGTTTTTAATTGACTTCGACCACATTTTTATTAAATTATATTTTTTATTAAGGTTATCTGGTTTGTCCTATATAAAATTTGTCCTGATCTAATCAAAACGAAGTAGAAACGAACCAGTCCGAGACGCGGTACACAAGCCTTATACTATGCCTATAGCCTACACGCAAAGGCATGTCATAATATAATATGTTGATAAAGTTATATTGCAATCAGATAAACGGCGCGGCAGCACATATAATATATATGTGTGTATAGTAACATTAACTTAATATAGATGAATATAAATCAATTGCTGTAAGTTGAAGCTGTTTTTTTGGTTTGTTTAAACTGAAATACGTAGTGCAGTTTAATTCAGTCAGTCTGTATACAATAGAAATGCTAATTCTCCATCAACTTTTGGAACAAAATGTAAAAATTTCCAACAAATCGAGCGGTAAGCTTGCTGGAAGATGCAAGAAAATCTTCAGCTTATAGTTTTCATTTCAGTTTTGGTTTTCATAGTTCTTCAGCTTACGTCGTTCCCGCGCCCTTTAGTTTTGATCCTCTGATAAGTCAAAAGATTGGAAATTAAAGAGCAGGTCAGCTGTAAGTTCTACTATATAACTTTTATAAATTTTCAATATATGCTTTTGGTTTGCTTATAAATAAGTAACAGTTAGTAACTTATATACGGCATTTGTTGATGGAGTGAGCCTGGAAGAATAATAAGAGGCTATTATCTGGTATGAGCGAAAAGCTTATCGGTTAGTACTACAACCATAGGCAATACTAATTCCTATCACAGAATATTATAAACTGTATTGCCTTGAAATGTTTCCCAAATATCTGTCAATATAAGCACCAAACAATGATACAGCAATCGTACTGGTACTCGTGGCCAGTACCGATTCTAGGCCTAGCCTTCTTCTATATTGGATTACATCACCATTTACCAACATATACTATTAATTATAGTAATTCGACCAACGCTAGCCGATGATATAAAATATTGGTTTTTTATATTCTGCTGATATTAAAGGCAGGCGTGACGCTTACCAAACATGAAATCATAAGCTAATTTAAAAACAACAGTTATTTAAAAATTGTAATTTAGATGCATCTGCTATAAGTAATAACATATACTAAATAGTAAAGACATTTCTGATGTATATGCAACTCAATTTTGACAACAATAATATCAGTTACGTCTTTTTTCCTTATGACGGCAGTACACGGCCCGCGCCTGGGGCGCGCTGCTGGCGCGCGCCTCAGGCGCTTTGTATATTATGTCACTAATACAAGACAAAATACGTTTGTACTAAGGAGCAGTAATTTTTGCATTGTAAATTAATAGTAAAAAAAACACATGCAATACGACAATATATGAAAATAGTCAAATAAATGAATTCATCATGCACACCAGGAAAATCTGTGCCTGTTCTAAAAAGCCTTTGAGACCGTTTGGACTTCCGCTAGTGTTTTTTATACTTACTTTTACCCTAAAGGCTTAGGGATTTTTGATTTTGAATGCATTCTGACTACTATTTTTTGTCTGCAATATACCTTCTCTACAGAAAAATAAAATTATTTGCGTCTCTAATGTACATTAACAGAAGGTAAAACTGTATACTTATAAATCTACGAAAGGCTTCCTTTTGTGGTACTCTTTGGTTGATGGTTCAGGTGTTTATTATTTGAATTATAATATTTATTTTGAACTGCCCGTTGGCTTAGTTGGGCGCATGACCGCCTTTTATCAGGTTCAATTCCCGGTGGAAGCACAAGTTTTCTCCCCTAGGGAAATTTTTGTTTCTGGTTCTGGGTGTGATGTCTCCGTCACCCACAGTACAAGTCATTGAAAGCGTTTATGTTATGTTATGCCTATATTTAAGAACAACGGCTGTTTGTACATAAAATATATTTTAAGAGATCAAATTAACTTCTAGAAGTGAAGTTCGATCATTATTATATCAGTCGCTTCATTCGAAGATACAATTAACAAGGTAGTCCTTTTAGTAAGTTGCTACATATAATTATAAAAAATACCTGAAAGCCATGCCTGCTTACGATTCAATAGGTACCTAAGTTCCAAGCAAATACAACATTTTTAAATAACCACGAAACTGTGCGTCTTCCTTTTGATAAAAAACGTATCGAAGATATAACATTCGATCAATTCAAAATATTTCTTTTCAAGAGGCTTTACCTCTGGGTTATAATACCATAATTTGATTTTCTATTCCCTCGTTATTCAATCATCCAATACTTTGTACGCGTGTTTGTGAATCATAAATTTCAATTAGGGAAACGTGGAATAATAACAGAAAAGTAATGCTTGAAAATGTAGCAAAATTTCTTTGATGATACTGTTATTAGGCACTTGTCGCTGAGCTGAAACATTTCTTACAGTAATTATTTCCAAGCCATGTTTATATCTGCTATTAGCATTTTATGTCTTAATAACAGGACTTTAGCGCGGTGTAAATTAATTTGTGGGTAATGATTAAGCTGTGGGTTTGTTTTGTTACAATATGGAAATTATAATCTACAAGCGATCCGCCCCGGCTTCGCCCGGGTGTGATAAATGAAGAACCGCTCGACCGATTTAGTGCAAACTTCACATAAACCATCTACTAAATAGTCCAAACAAAGCCTAAACATTTGGTTTGGATAGGTGAGCCCGTTCTCGAGTTATAAAATTACAACGAGAAGTGGCATTGATTTTTATATATATAGATTTAAGGGCCAATTGCCTAGATGTCCTTATAAGACCTAAGTTACATATAAAACACCGAGCTTATAGGTAACTCAAGTGCTCAAGCCGGCATTGCCTCTCTGAATTGCATTGGCAAATACGTTGAGTCAAAAAGTACCAGCTTTTGAACACGCATCTCTTCAACCAGGCGCTCGGATAGATTTTTGAAAATAGAATGAGCTCCCGGTCCCCACGGGCCCAGTGTCTCAACACCAAACGTCTCAAATAATTAATATTAATCTATTTGTATGTTCCTTTAGTCAGCCTCTCAACGTCTCTGCGATGCCGAAAATTTTACCGTTTGATTTGAAATATTATTTATCGCCTATCTAGGCAATTTTTGTGATTATTTTATCTAGATCTGGTTATATATAACAAAATAAAATATTTTTCAATAAATCCCACGACTTTTTTCAAATGCTTCATAAATTTTCAACAAATTCATATCCACATCAAACAAAGTTTCAATGAAATTGGTTCATCCGCAAGTTGATGAATTAAGAAACTTGCCAAGAATGTGACAACTTCGGCCGCATCGTCATTTTCCATCAGGATGTATGGTTGTCAAATGCTTGTCTATAAAAAAAGTGGCAGAAATTTGCTCTTAATATTTTAAATCAATTTTTTTGTTATTAATGAGTAATTTGCTAATAACCATTTTAATATAATATTTTGCTGATAACCAGCTATGCAGCTACGGAAACCGCGAAGCTTTCGAAAACCACCGACCGCAGAATATCAGTGTCAGCGCTAATAGAGCCATTGAACCTCCATCAAAAGTTAAAGCTAACAAAATTTTATCGCGTATTTACATATTTAATCAATTATTCGTGGCGCATTAATGATGCAAATTGACAAATAAGCTATCGTTGGCCACAACCCTGGGTCATCCCGTGGGGCCGCTAAATAAATAGCTATTGCTTTCAACGTCGTGATCGGTTTCAATAGGCCGTTGCCTAGTTGGCAAACACGGATAATCGAAATACTGATATTGGAATACTGTAGTAGACCTTTACAGCTGTGTACCAATGATATGAGCAAATGATACTTTGAGAATATGAACTGCCCGTTGGCTAAGTTGGGTGAGCGTCCGCCTTCTAAGCAGGGGTATCGGGTTCGGTTCCCGGCGGAAACACGAGTTTTCTCCCCAAGGAATATTTGTGTTTCTGGTTCTGGTTGTGATTTATTTCCTTTATTTACCAATTAAAATATTTACAATAGGTACAAACAAACAGTAATAGCATTTAAAAAAACCACTAAAGTTTGTAGGGATAATGCTATCATTTTCAATCTACATCAAATTAGTGTATGTGTGATGTGAATGTTTCCGGCACCCACGACACAAGTCATCAAACTTAGTGTGGGGCTGTGAGTGTGAAAGCGTATATGTTTATGTTAATTTAGGTATAACTTGTAATTTGGTACAATTCCAACCATGTAATATGACCCATGGTGAGCTCATTCAATTTAAAAAAAATATCAGAGCACCTGATTTGGGCGACGCGTGATCCATATGCTGGCACTTATTTGGCTTAAGGTTGTAATGCAATTTTTTTTAACACTCGATAGGCAAGCATTTACTACAACCTCACCTGATGAAATAAAATAAAACAGAGAGAGAAAGCTAGGTAACTTAGGTCTTTGCTGTATAGATGTAGGTATATAGTTCTAGTTCAGTTTAGGAAATATAGGTTATTGGCCCTTAGATATTCCAACCATGGTGTAATTATAAAATTATTTAAATACGGCTATCACTCACGTCATTTGATCAATATTGTCGTGGTGTAGTCAAATAAAATGTCCTTTTTGAACCGCGGTATGGTAAATATTATGAGCGTTTACAGGTATGAAAGATATCCGGCTTGCTACGAAGGCTTTGTAAATGTTCAAAATGTTAAACACTTAACAAACAGTAAACTCGTTTATAAACTCTTCCATAGATACACTCTACTCTGCCATATATACATATTAAGTATTCAAAAGATGAAATACTAAAGCCACCTATTGGGTAAATAGGTATAACCCAAGGATGTTGTAGCTAAACAAACCGTAGGTTTGTTTCCTATCTCGATGGTATAACCTACATGTCAGAGAAAAGATAGATGAAAGTTCTTTTATGAAAAAAATTTGCAGTTGGTACCAAAAAGTAGCAAAATAAAAAAAAAACCCCAATGCCCTATTAGATTTTATTTAATACTAGCCGCGCCCCGCCCGCTATTATCAAGTTAAAAAGTAGCTTATGTGTTCATCCTAGGTATAATCTATGTACATTCCAAATTACATCCAAATCCATTCAGCTGTTAAAGCATGAAAAGGGAACAAACATACTTACACACTCACACAAACTTTCGGATTTATAATATTAGTAGGATAGCTAAAAACACTATCAGATTTTGATTTAATTTTAGTTTGAAAGGTGACTTACCTTTCAAACTAAAATTAAATCAAAATTGGTTCAGCCGTTTGAGAGCTACGATGCTACAGATACACACTTACACACGTTAAACTACATACACTCATTGCCCTCGTCTTTGTTCCCCGAACGGTATATTCTGGGAGTCTTCAACTCAAGAGTGAATAGATATCTTCTAGGCAAGCATTTTTTTATTTTTATTCACGCTAGGCAAACTTTTGACCACAATCTCACCTGATAGTAAGCGACGATGTGGTCGACGATGGAGCAAGCTTGCCTAGAAGATACCTATTCACTCATGACTTGCAGACTCCCTAATTGTATTCATCAGGAAACACCGACTCAGGCAAGGAGTTCCATTCCTTTGCAGTTTTGCTACATATTCGGCCGCATCTTTCCATCACGTGAGATTGTGGTCAAATGCTTGCCTATTGAGCATAAAAAAAACGAATAGGCAACTCTTTTTGCGTCAGGAATTAACAATATGTAATTTAGTGTTACTTTAAACTAATTATCAATGACGCGTACATCCATCATAGTAGCAAGCGTCTATCGTAGTATCCAATTGATCGACGTTAACAGTAGCTAATTTCACCAATCAAAACGCCCCGCACCAAATACCGATTACCCAAAATGAAGCTCTCGCCGTTCGCCATCCCTCTACAAATGTTCATAATACCAAACAAACCAGGCATTATCAATGCAAATTGACGATTAAGCTATAATTGCTCGCCGTAACCAGGGTTCAGCCACAAAATAAACAAATATAAAATGGAGGCTCTCGCGCGTCTCATTGTTCTGTTTAAAGAGATTATAATATCACTTGTTGCAATATTTTGTGGGAAATACAATATGCCATAATTTTTGTATATATTCAGATTTTTCATACACGTTGCTGTTAACTGTCATGTGTTTTTAAATACTTCAATTTATACTAAACTACGGGTTTTTTTTGACGTGAGTGAAAAAATAGCGTTGTTGATTTTGTAAAATTTTCCAAAACCTGTGATTCTTCGAGTGTTCATGTGTAATAGTGGTGGATTATTGACCGTTGATACTAAGTGAACGTTCATAAGTGTAGGCAAATTATACAAAGTTGAAAAACGTGATTTTCGCCTTCGCTCCAAAACTCCAATAGAGTTCTAGTAAAGTTTCCACCACTTTACTAGGGCATGACTTTACTATGACTGGACCTTGACTCTTTTACTTGACTTTGACTGTGACTTGTGACTAGGACTTATAATATGAATTACACTTGAAATATTATATTATCACTTGACACTGGCTAAATGCACAAGATTGCGAAGCCATAACTAAGAAGAAGAAGAATAGTAAACTACTAGCTGTACCAAGCATGCGTTGGAATGCCACACATATTTATAATGGTTTTACTCTACCACAGTTACAATCAATTTATTTCTGTTTTTTAACTGTGATAGGCAAACATTTGACCAATATCTCACCTGATGTTAAGTGACGATGCGGTCGACGATGGGGCACGCTTGCCTAGAAAATACCTATTCACTCTCGACTTGAAGACTCCAAGATTGTACTTATCTGGTAAAACAGACTCTGGCAAGGAGTTCCACTCCTTTGCAGTGCGCATCATGAATGTGGAAGCAAGTACTACGACTTTACTGTTTGGTTAAGTGTTAGTACCAACGGTTTAGTGCTCCTAGCAAAATAGTTACTTAGTTAGTAATCAGTTGTTAAAATTTTCTTACTATAAGATAACAATAATATTTTTAATTGAAAGCCCCTCTATCAAATTTGTCAAACGATTCTGTGTCTAATGTATTAATTTTATTGTGGAGGGGCGTGCACATTTAGATTGGATCTACTCTATGTATGTATGTAAGATCCTAGTTATGATTTTTCCGCTGATAGGCTAGCGCTTGACCTCTATCTCACCTTATTTTACCAAATATATGAATAAACAGTTTCACACTCACAGTTCCAAACTTAGTTCAATGGCTTTCATCGTGGGTGCTGGAAACATTCATGAAAAAAAGAACACACAACCAGAAACACAAATTTTCCTTGGGGAGAAAACTTGTGTTCCCTCCGGGAATTAAACTGTTACCCGCGGCATAGAAACGAACGCGCGCTCAACTACGCCATCGGGCAGTTCATAGAATAATGTTATTGAAATAAACTACTAGAACCTGAAAGCCATGCCTAAAACTCCTATCAACTGCCAAATTACCAAAATTCCGGACGAATAACGAATAGTATCATCACATTTTCATATGACTGAAAAACAATGCGTTACTGTATCAGGATTGCCTCGCTTTGAACCAATAATTTAGCTCATAAGAATTACTATTCGGCAAACGTGCACAATAAAATAAAATAGTCAAGGAACGAGACGGCGAGGCATTGAGTAACGGGCGCAGGCTCCAGCGGGGCACAGGTCAGGCGCGGAGGCAGGGAGTGATCCTTGGGGGCCATTTCATCCAACACGTGACCTAACGTAGCTAAACATGATAATGGTCAGAAATACACTTTTATTTTTTATCTCTGATATCGTAGGTCCACTATTTCACAAGCTACCAACTGGAGCAAAAAAGGAGGAGGTACTCAAGTCGAGTGTATTTTTTTATGTATTACGAAGATATGAGCTTCGTTCCACGTAAACCGATTTTTTTTTTTTTTGTTTGGTAGATGTTGCTTTCCAATTGGTTTCCATTTAAATTTGATCAAGATCTGACTAGTAGTTTTTGAATTATCCTCAATAATGCGTGTTGAATACGTTGAATCTGATCTAGGTTCCGAAGATAAAGCGGTGAAGTCGGTTTTTTTAAGCTTTGCTTGCGTTTAATTATTAGTTATTTAGGCGACATGTTTTGCTACTTGAAGCTGGTAAACTAAGTCTGTATTTCGGTACAGGGCAGGGCTTATAATCTTTGATACAGTTTTGGTCCCGTTTTACCCTTTGGGTACGGAACCCTAAAAAAAGCGCTATGCGGACATGTAAATGTATGTATATATATATATATATATATATATATATATATACATATATATATATATATACATATAAATTATCAGTTATGTGTTCCTGCAGTTTGCCTCCGTACGTCCATGCGAAGGAGTGGAAAGCGTTGCCTTCGTCTTTGTTCCCTGAACGGTATAATCAAGGAGTCTTCAAGTCGAGAGTGAATAGGTATCTTCTAAGCAAGCATGCTACATCTTCGGCCGCATCATCGCTTTCCATCAGGTGAAATTGTGGTGAAATGCTTGAGTATCAAGCATAAAAAAACCTTGTTAGTTCTATACTGTTGTAACTGATTCCATTCCTGGCACTGGTTGTACAATTCTTGCGGTTTCTACGGAGCCGGGAGCAGCTATAGTGTTCCCGAATATTGCTGCTATTAATCAGATTCCTCGAGGGCAAGAAGAATGGCACACCAAACAATAACCCCCGACCTCTGGCCCGCCAAATGGCACGCCATATTTGTATGTATTTGGACAATACTTTACGTGGAATTACTAATGTTTGCACCTCACGCTGAGAGCATGGTAATGTGCAGTGCAGTCGACTTGTTGTATATATATATAAACATAAATAGTAGCGCTAAATATTCACCAACAAGTCGACTGCACTGCACATTATCATGCTCTCTAGAAACCTCTTCGCACTTAATTTTTTTTTATTCCAGATAGGCAAGCATTTGACCACAATCTCACCTAATGGAAAGTGAGGATGCGGCCGAAAATCTAGCATGCTTGCCTAGAAGGTACCTATTCACTCTTGACTTAAAGACTCTCAGATTACGAGTATACCGTTCGGGGAACAAAGACGACAATGAGTTCCACTCTTTCGCAGGCAATTCAACAATTGATGCCAATATCTTTCTTTGTAAGGCTATTGCAAATCCAGT
This sequence comes from Lomographa bimaculata, assembly GCA_948107665.1. Lineage (NCBI taxonomy): Eukaryota > Metazoa > Arthropoda > Insecta > Lepidoptera > Geometridae > Lomographa > Lomographa bimaculata. The sequence goes on from OX403592.1 coordinate 10,327,238, forward strand.
TGTACGTTTTTTTATATAATTAACTTTCTCTGTTGAGTCTAACGCGTCAAGTGTTAAAAAGCGTTGGCGTGCATGTTACGAAGCGGCAATGCTGTTTTTGCAGGATGTGATGAATATAATTAATAGTTGAGTAATTATTATTATTATTTTTTTATTTGTGACAGGCTAGTGTTTGACCACTATCTCACCTGATGATAAGTGACGATGTGATCGAAGCTGGTAAACACACTAGACCTGGAATACGCAGGCTCTCAAGGATAACTGCCGGAACACCGTATAATTTAAAAAACTATTAATTCATATTGTATAGGACACATCATCTTGATTTGATTATTACAGAAAATATAGCATTCTAAAAGCTTTTTTATATTTTACAAAAAAAAATTACAAATTATCCTACATGTTGAGTTGTTTGAAAATATTTAGAACAGCTTCTTCTTTTGCAATAAAAATGAAATAAAAGTATTTATTACTTTGATCTTCAAATATACGAAAAAACTTTATCAATAGAAAAATAGAAGAAAACAAGCAACTTGATTTAAGATTCATGACGTTCTTTCTACCCCAGAGGCAAAGCTTGGTCAAATACTTCGGCAAAGTCGGCAACTTACATGTCAAACAAATATGTCACATCTCATTCCAAAAGTTGGGCGAGTCACATGGACTTTTCGATTGAGCCAACAGAGGCAGCCACATATTGGCTTTTGGAACCAATTAAAGTTTTCATCGGGATTCGGAAACTAATTTTCAGCAGTTTGACAGAGTCAGCTCCCAGGTAACATAGTTGGTGACGTAGACCGTTGGCTAAATTGTTCGAGAAATTAAACAGCAGTTTTAAATTAAGACGCCCATCAAGCCACCAAGCGAGTGATTTAATAACAAACTTTAATGGAGTTGTAATGGAATAGTTTTCGGCAACGTTATCGGGTTTCATAAATTGTTTCGGAGAAAATCGATTATCGAAGCTCATATGCATCGGGCTTGTATAATAAGCGGAAATTAAAGTGGGTTTTAAATGAAGTTTATAATAGGCAATATTTATGAGATTTAAATATACGTAACATTTTTTTATCTTTGTATGGCTATAGAATTACATGTATATTATTAATTTCTTATTTTAACGCATACGCTTTTAAATTAATAATAATTAAACGCAAGCAAAGCTTAAAAAACCGACTTCACCGCTTTATTATCGGAACCTTGATCCCCAGCTTTCAAATAAAAAGAGAATCATCAAAACGAAAGAAGTTATGAGGTAACTTTTAAAGTCGGGTAAACGAGAACATCGTCAAATTACGCATTATTCGTCACAAAATAGGCATTATTGATGATATTTCAAGAACTACTGATCAGATCTTGATCAAATTTGAATGGGACCAATTAGAAAGCAACATCTTTCAAACTAAAAAAAAATTTTCGAAATCGGCTCACGTGGAGAGAAGTTATGAGGTACAAATAAAAAATAAAAAAATACAGTCGACTTGAGTACCTCCTCCTTTTTCGGGAAGTCGGTAAAAAAGTTATACAAAAGCAATGCAAATTCAAAATAGAAACACGCACGCTATTGGCAAGATTGTTTCTTGACGTCAGCATCCCGATTTTAAAGTCATTGATTGGGCAACTTTCCTTTATGACAGTCATGATTGGGTAGTGGACTGTCATGGAAAGAAATTTAAAATAGCTGCGTTTGAAATTACCTGAACCTGATTGCATTTCAAATAGGTATATATTTTGATATGATGTGTAATGATTTTTTAAATTATATTATATTTTACCGGCAATGTAAAATATAGAAATTCGAAAATTCCCAATTAATCGACACAGTAATGCGATAAAATATTTTCTTAAAAGAAAATTCTATTTAACTAAAAATTAGAAACCAAAAGTGTTAAATTTGTTTACGTAAAAATTTGATAAGTTTTACCAATCACTGGAAACTATTAATTAATTCTAAAACTCTTTACTGTTAAAAATGTACCCTCTAAAACAATATAATTTTATCCTTTGATGGTTCACCTTGTTATTACAAGTTATAAATTTCAATCACAAACTAATAAATCCAGAGCCTGACGAAATTGCGAAACCGCAAAAACATTTTAGTAAAACAGTTTTACATTTCATCCATAAACCCCTTTTGGCAAAATGTAATAAAAGCAAACACAGCACTAAATTAACTTTCTCAGTGGCAGGTCAAGCGCACTTCATATACTAAGTTCGCATTTCGGTTGTTTTGTTTCAATTAAAATTGCAGCATTTCGCGCTGAGGCTAACAAATAATTATGAACTTGTTCGTTTGGTGATGAGAAAACTTTATCTCTTCCAACTTTAAATTATTCGTTGCATTTAATCACGTCAGTTGCATACGCCTTCATGATATTATTATTATTTTACTAAAATTGTGTCAAATATGTAACGTTATTTTTATTACATACTGCGACAGAACTGCATGGTTTAATTCCTCCAGCTCCTTTCCATCATGGGACAACAAGGCGTACTAAAACAAGACATCCTTTTATGGTGGATATTCCTCAGATTAGAACCAAGCGTTTTGCCTCTACTTTTATAATGCGAACTGCAAAGGAGTGGAATACCCTGCCTTCGTTCTTGTTTCCCGATAAGTATAACTTAGGCTTCTTTAAGTCAAAAGTGAACAGGTACCTTCTAGGCAAGCATGTCCCACCGTCGACCGCTTCGTCGCTTTCCATCAGGTGAGATTGCGGTCAAATGCTAGCTGATTTGGTATAAAAAAAAAAGTAGGCGGAACTTTAAGGATCTGTGCACATCTGGTATGCGCTGTTATATTATTATGTCTTCTGTGCAGTCGTGGACTAGAACAGTATTAAACATAGATACTATAAGTTATTGGTAATAAATATTTTTAAGTCACCGATTTGTAGAATACTTATCTTTCTAAGCGTTAAAAGTGAAAAATTCATGCAAAATATTATAAACTCTATCTAAAACAATCTTAAAATCCAATTATGATTACAGCGAACAGACTTAGTAAATGGTATGACTCTATTGCCGAATCCGCCTGGGGCAGTACCACAACAGTGCTAGACGTTCAACCGCCAAGCAGAAGTGTGCAAACATCACTGTATTTCGGAGGAAAGGGCAATGTTTCCAGTGAAAATACAGGGCTTTAAGAGATTTAACATTTAATATTTACTTTTATTTATATCTTAGACTTTCCGTACGTCACCCTACACAGATCGGAGCTGAAAATCAGCGCAAGCTCTGTCCTCAGGATTATGCTGAGCTATGCAGACCTTTTCCGACAAAATATGAAATAACAATAACGTTCTTCGCAATCAGTTTAACATTGGTAGTTAAGTTAAGTTTGTCGGAATAAATGATTATTCTATTCTATAATATCTCAGGGTGACGAGCGCAATGCTATGAGTTCGAACTATATAAGTTCAAAACTCTGGGTGGCACTCACAGTCTTACTTATAAACCCCTCTTAATTTTTAATCTATTGCTTATCTACAGTTTATCCAAAATTTCACTCATAAACGCGATTTAGCGTTAAGTAATGCTTAAATAGTTGTCAAAATTAAACAACGCCATTGCCTAGTTTAAACTTGCTTGGAGGCAAGATGGCGGGACTGATATATTTGAATAATAATTGTGTCAAAACTTTTTACGTAAGGCGCAAAATTATTAACTTTAGATTTTCATTTCAATAGATTAATAAAACCACATTTCTGACAGCTGTATTCGTATAATTTCACTTTTAGTAGACTATTTTGGTTATAATCTTTGGCGATCGTGTAAATTTCGAATATTTTCGATTCTCTGTGTGTTTCTCAACTAAGCAGAGCCTAACTAATGTTTATGAGTGAAAAAAAGTTAATCGTTGATTATGGGCTTAAGAGCTGCTTAACTAAGAGGTGGCTAAGCATTGCTTAGCGACATTTTTATAAGTAAGACTGTAAATTGTAATGGGAAAACTCACCGCTCACCATCAGGCAAGTGACTTGCTCGCCTTGTCTTTCAATGTCATAAAAAAGACATCAGTTCGAGCCAATAATTAATACAGTGGAACCTGGTTAATTGGGATCTCAAGGGACCAAGAATGTTGTACCATTTATTGAGTGTTTCCATTAATCCAGTTTTCCAATTAGGCAGGTTTAAAATTATAGTTGTCTCATTTACAGAGGCTCCTGCTTATAGAGGTTGAAATGTACGGCTATTTCATTTTTAGAGGGAGAGGTGGAAATGTTAATAAAAATGCGTATTTTTGGTGTAATTAATCTAATATATTATGTAGGTATGAATGTACAAACATTATGTATAACGTGGAATTTTTTTTTTTTTTTTCATCAAGTTTGATATTTACGTTTGGGCATTTTGTACACTTTTACTCCCTTGTTTTTAGGTCAAAACTTGAGATAGTACTGACAAACAAAGCGTATGCGAAAGACATTCTAATGTGTAAACAAAAGTGTCAAAACCTGTCGCAACCTGTTAATTTGTCTCATTTATAGAGGGAATTGAGTTACAGAGTCCCAATTATAAAGGTAAACATCGATTAAATCCTAGAAATCAGATCTCATTTAACCAGGTTCGAAAAGTCCCATTAATAGAGGTTATTCAATGAAAAAGTACCGGGACCTTATTGTAACTCTCAATAATAGAGGTTTCTCATTTATCCAGGTCCCATTTAACCAAGTTTCACTGTATAATTAAAATGCAATAAATAAGAATATTTCAAATATAATAATTGAAACCAAATAATTCGAAGAAGAAGCTTATTGTAAAACTTTACACCGGCCTACAGCAAAACTTTAATAGTAAGCCTAAACAGACAGAACATTTCTGTCAGCAGCAGTATACAGCGAGGTTGATACGTCCCAGATTCCTTGACATGGGACACGGCCAGATCGGCCACAAAGCCACTGATAGGCTTCGATATACCCGTCTGCCGTTTGATTGAAAACGTCAACGCGATAGTGTATAAGTAGACCGAGAGGAAGCCTTTACAAACCGCATAGAATGGTAGTCGTAACACAATCATCATCGCGGACAGTATCATAGCTTTTGCCGTTAGAAACTTCGAGCAGAAAGTAGGAACCTAGATGACAATTGACTTGAAAATATACATACTTAGTAAAGTTTTTTAAATCAAGCTATTGCCAGTTGTAAATAAAGGAGGACATAAAAGTTATATAACCCGACAACTTTTCAAGACTACTGGACATTTTAACATCTTGGATTTTCTGACATTTGGACTAATACACCCCGGAATCCGATATAATTATATTGTTATCAATGATACATACCTACTTATGTAACATAAGTATAGCTATCTTTGATTTGCTTTGATACCTACATCAAATTTGAGTACAATAGGATATTGGGAAGTGACTCTAATTTAGCTTGTAAGATTTGATTACAAACCGACTGACAGACAACAGAACAAAATAGAAACGCCAAAAGTATCTTACAGTTAATATGCTTTATAAATTACTGATCAAAATAGGTTTATTCGTTACGGAGATACGTGGTAACAAACATTCACACACACACACACAAACTTTCGTATTTATAACATTAGTAGGATTTAATTGCGATGATAACATAATTATCATATATTTACAAGACATCGCTATATGTTATCGATTCGGAATATACTTTTGTCACCAATGCAAAAAAAAAAACATCTATCAAAGGGCACAAGGAAGAAACTAGGTTTATAAGTTAGGCATTATTTTTATTTTACTCAAAACGAACTTGTGTTTTTTAAGTTTTGTTTTGAAAGATCTCTACTTGTAACAATAACCACCTTTGTATTAAACGTCTCCACTGTCCTCCCAGTGGTAATGCGATAGTGAACAGAAGTAGGGTACCCATTGTTAAGCATAACGGCCGACACTCACGGAAGCACTTGTCACTGTCACCGGAGGACGACTTCTGATAAATGTTAATGTCAGTGTATAATAGAAAATAGATGTTGTGCTCACCTATTATGAGAATCAACGGTTAAGCACGACATTGCACTACCATTTGTGATTAAATTTAACGGCGGAGATGTTGAGATTTTAGGATGTGAAGGTTAAGCGATTTGGCACATAATTATAAAAAAATAATCTACTGGACTTCTTCACGCGTTTGCCGAAGTTGGTATTAGCTAATATTGGCAGCCAAACAGCCTCTATTTCCTAAAATTCCTAAACAGCAATCTACTATATACTTTTATTTTTAACTATAACTTTTTATTTCTATTTACTATTATAATTATTAGTAACATATAATAGCAAATTGGGTATAAGAAGTTCCTCAGTCTTTAGATATTATATTAAATTTCATGAACATCCGTCCAGCCAGACAGTCCGTTACGGAGAAGCCACGTCAAACATTTTAATTTATAATTTAATATAAACGCTTTCACACTCACAGCCCCACACTAAGTTCGATGACTTGTATTGTGGATGCCGGAAACATTCACTTCACACACAATCACAACTAGAACCAGAAACACAAAGTTTTACACACTCACACTGTCATAAACATAACAATATGATAAGATAAATATTATTATTGTAATGTTGACTTAATTGGGTGCGCGTTCGCTTTCTATCGGGTTCGATTCCCGGCGGAAACAAGTTTTCTCCCTAAAGGAAATTTTTATTTCTGGTTCTTGATGTGATTGTGTATGTGATGTAGGTTAATATTGTGAGTGTGAGTGAGTGAATAGATTGTATCCAGCTCATGACTCAATATTATTATATGTATATATTTTGACGTAAGTATAAACATATTGTTAACGAAGAAATAACGAATATTTTTGGGCAAGTAAGTTTTAATGTTTCAACATTCAATTTTAATTATTCAATTGTGCACAAATCATTTAAATTTTTAATACAGGCAGATAATAACAATTGCCATTAGCTAAACCAAATTAGCCATGCAAATTCTGTAAGCTCGGTACATTATTGGCGGCATCCTTTCAAGGGTCTGATAAATAAACATGAACCCGAAGATCCCATGGGAAACCAATTTTAGTCTGATACCTATAAATGGTAATTTAATTTGAATACGAAGGTATCGACTAAGTGAGACCAAATTCTCAATTTTATCGTTCGTATCATGTCAATTTTAATACGAAACGTTATGGTACTTCTGGTATCTTTCTTTTATTATACAAATTTTGATCATAATCGAACTTGAACTGAAATGTTGTTAGACGACAAAAAATACAAATAAAAACTCCATCCATCTTAAAAAGCATGATATGATACATTTGGGTTAGTTTAAAATAAAAAATAATATTTTTGAAGAATCGAATTCTAACAAGAATATTATTTGTTAAGTACTTTATTACATAATAATAATGTACAAAAGAAGGACTTAATCCTAAAATTTTTATCCGCCCGTCATTCGCGGAGAAAACAAAATGAGACGTAGCACGTAGCACTCGTAGCAAACACCTTATTAGCTATCATTGTAGAAGCTGCTTAAGAGGTGCCGTAGTTTACTTGAAAGTAACTACAAAACTGTATTGTCACAGTTTACATACCAAACAGTAAACTTTAAATATTTTTGTTGGTACCAGTTGCTGAATTTAAATAACCCTTGCAAAGTTGTACACTACTAACTCCTGACCCTATAGCTATATACTAAATCATAAATATTGTAGCACCCGATATAAAAATTTTACGCCAAAATAATGTGCCAGCAATAATTATCGTTAATAGCCAGTCATTAACAGTTTATCGTGTTTACCACCCTCGACCACAATACCACATCGTCACTTACAATCAGGTGACAAAGTCATTTAACGCTAAGCTAACAAATAGGCTAACCTCAAAAAGTTTATTTGTATGTATCAAACTTGTTAAGCATAATTAGCCTGAAACTTCCCGTACCAACAAAATTTCACGAATTGTTGTTTCCTACTCCAATGAAATTGCGAGCGCTTTTATAGAGGCGAGTTTACAAATGAGAAACACGGTAAGCTCCAGTGACACATTTATGTGAGCTGTTACAAGTTGACAGAAAGCACGTTTGAATTCACGGTTGCGCGGACACAGATGCTCGAAATACAGAAATTATTTCACATTTATATGCTGCTGCTATCAAAATTGTACCTCAAACTGCAGACAGGCACTGTTTGGTATTCATTAGAAGATCTAGTCTGACTTCAGAGAGCCAGATTCATTACAAGGTAACTCAAAGCGCAGTCTAATTAACAATACAAATAATTTATGCCTCACGATCATAGAGATCGTGTGCCGTTTAATGCATTCGTAATATCAGTGCATAAATGATTGTGTTCACTCAGACGTAGCTTAATGTCCCATGTTATTAAATATTACAGACGTCGCGTTAATATTTTTATTGCTTTTTTTATTACAAGAATATTAGTTTCTATTTTTCAACAGTAATTTCTCATTACGTCTCAATAAAGCAAACGAAAAGGAAAACAGTTTATAAAGCAGGAAACGTCGGGCACCCCGAGTTATTCGTTAATAAAACAATATGCCCATGACTTTTGTCCAATAAAGAAATGCTTTGAATTAAAGGAATGTAAGCTCTCCACGGGGAAGAGCGAACATTTATTCTTGTAGCGTAGGTAACTGAGGACTCGCAATTATTGGGCAAATGTTTGCCGAGCCGAGTGGCCTTCTGCTCTCGCTCTGTGCATGTGCCAAGTGCACCATTATAGGAAAGTACTAGTTGCTTTCTCACGAACTCGCTGCAAGACACAATGAGCCAATAAATAGATACTAATAGCGAATGCCGACTGCATTTACGTACCCGTTGTTAAAGACGATTTTTAACGGTGCTCTTTGAATTTCTACGTGATTAGCGCGGGCAGTCAGTGAGAAACAGAGCGTTAAACTTTATTTATACATTTGAGAAACGAGATATAGAGTGAGTACCTAATGAATGCGCCAAGTAAGATTTATGCAGTTCAAATATTCATGTATTACGCGACAGCATCGTAAACTAAGTAGCTACTTACATAGTAGAGGAATGTAAACATGTATATATTTACTATGAACTAATTACATATACAGCATTATTTGTAAAATACCGAAAAGCTTTTAGACACTGATTCTTGTTCTAACCCTAATCGCATTAAATTCTATTACTTTCATCAAAATTAAGGTGTAGGTGAAGGTAATTAAGGTGATGTATTCCATACAATCAATCCTACTAATATTATAAATCCGAAAGTTTGTGTGTAAGTGTGTAAGTATGTTTGTTCCCTCTTCACGCTTTAACGGCTGAACGGATTTGGATGAAATTTGGAATGTACATAGATTATACCTAGGATTAACACATAGGCTACTTTTTAACTTGATAATAGCGGCGAAGCCGCGGGACACGGCTAGTAATTAATAGTTGCTTAAACTATATCATCCTGCAAAGAAGGGAGCAATTTCGAGCCGCGGCGCGGCGCGTAATATGCTCGTCAACGCAGTACAAACTTGACACCTTAGAGTTAACAGAGAAGATAAATATAAATAAATACTTTTTTTTTTGGAAAATCATAAAACAGAATTTGCACTAGTCGTACAACGAAAGTTGTTGATCTCAATTGTTGAAATTATGTCTCTAGATAAATTACCTAATTTATACGATGTTTTTGGCAGTAAATAGCACATACAAAAAATTTGCACAAGACAGGCGTTTAAGAAATTTCTTTTAGACTTTTCGTTGTTTACGCTCTGAACCTTGAAAGTCAAGAGGAAAACCACATAAATAAAATATACAAAATACGCTTGCAAATATTAAAACTCGAAGCGTTCGCAGAGTAAACTTCTGAAATCTCTTGTGATCATATAAATTTCTACGGGGAGGATAATCTGGTTGGCAAAACTGATTCGCCCATAAATTGAATAAGAGGGAATATCGCACGAGTGGGTGCTACGTTGGAGCATTTAGAGTCCCTTGTGTAAGAGCATTAAGGGCATGTTTTCGGCATGCTTGATACAAGTCTTTTAAATGAGTGTGGGGCTGTGACTGTGAAAGCGGTAGTAAATATAGAAAGGATAAATAAAGTTTAAGGTACATGTGTGTGCTTCAAATTCAGCTAGATAATAAAAACGTAATAATACATATAAACGTAAACGCTTTCATACCCACGCCGTAATAGTAAGTAAGAGAAATAAAACTATACTTTATTATAATTAATTTCGACTATTATTGGGTGGGCGCGTCAGCTAGTTTAGCTGTACTTGAGAACAATTTGGTTCTCCATCAATCGTTTTGTCAGACAATTAATTATATGCCTGACGCTTAGACCAACAATGTAGCCGTAGTAAGTAGGTACCTATCTATTTCAGTAAAACTCCATACTCGTTTAATATATATAGTTGAGGTGAAATAAATTAACGTCCACAAAGTGAACTTATGCAAACTCTCGCGATCATAGTATAAATCTCGACGTACGAGATAATCGGGTTGTCCGAACTGATTCGCTCACAAATTGAATCAGAGAGAATATCGCCCGAGTGCGGGTGCCCCTGGAAGGAGAATCGCCCGCTTAAACTGTGAAACACTTCACTTACAACCTATTGCTCTGTACTAATGAAAACTTAAAGTTTAACCACACGTGTGTAGTTTGTTCGATAGACGGAGTTGAAGGACCAAGTTTGAGATTAAGTTTCATGACACTTGGTTTGATGAGATGATAGACTGCTAAATTAAGTTTAGGGAAACATTGTGTGGTTGTGTATAGCTAATAATTTGAGTGTTTTCATATCTACAAGCGAATTTAATTGTATCATATATGTTTTATTTGTAAATCATTCAACTAGCAAGGCTGATACTAAGTTTAGAAATAGGAATAAGATTTGTTTAGAGTTAATTATACGCAAGTAAAGCTTAAAAAAACCGACTTCATCGCTTATATTTTGGTTTTGGCTGGACCGATTTCGATAAAATTTAAATGGAACCACCTCTCGTTTAATTACCAAACAAAAAAAATATCAAAATCTATTCATAATTGGCGGAGATATCGCGTAAGTCGCGTAACATACATATACCCACTGCTTAGGCAGACGCACCAACAACACCAGCGAGCTGTTTAAATAACGAAAGATAAACAAATGCTAGTAAAGTTACTACTGGTGTAGTGGTACCAACAAATTCTGAATTGAGCTACAAGTTTTATTAACTCCCTGTACAAACAACCGAGACGGAATCTAGGGGTAATTACATAAACAAATATAATGTGGGCCGAAACGTGAAAACTTTTCCGCCCCTTTTAGAATCAATTACTACGCGACAACTTTCCAACACGACGACTAACTTACAAAACGCCATCATTTTGCCAGATCAGTGTCTTCGTAAAGTTCTTTTAATGTCTTCCTGGGTTTGGTGAAATCCCGGGGGAGTATTTCATTACTTTTATCAAATTTAGCGGAAAATCAAATCTTTCAATGAGATTATCCCGACGTCCGGACACTCGGTCTCTGATTCAGGGTCTTGCCTCGATCGACGGACGCGATTTCTAACATCAAAAAAATGATGTAAGATGTCGTGTAAAGTTTGATCACTTGAAGAAGCAATTATTTCTTCGTTAATAAACTTTACGATTGATCATCGATCGCCTAAATTGTCAACCCAAAACTTCTACGCTGTCGACACGGTTTGAAAAGCGTCATTATTAAATCAGGCGCGCACTCAAATTGATTACTTATTCAATAAACATGCCCACGTGTAGCTCTTTTACACATCAATAAATTTCACTCTAGGAGAGGTGAGCTCAATTATTATCAGTCGTATATTCTCAATAATACATTTTACTACGAAATTATAAAACTCACGTGCACGAACTGTCTTTAATTTTACACAAACAATCTTAAACATCTTATCCTACATAATGCATTGCATGCAAAAAATAATTTCGTCCAATTTATCTGACCTATAATATGCCTGCAATCGAACAAAATATTACTTAATTACAATATATTTTTTATCTTTAAGAATTTAATTAAATAGAATCGCGGATTTTAAAACATTGACGACCATGTGAACGGGATAGGTAGGTATCTGCCTTCTGCGTCGTGGGAACTGGGTTCGATTCCCGGCAGGAGCACAATTTTTCATACCAAGGGACAATTGTGTATCTTATTCTGGGTGTGATTGCTTTTGTGATATTTAAATATTTCCGGCAACCTCGATACTTTGAACGTAGTGTGGGGCTGTGAGTGCGAATGGAAGAAATGGCTCGCAAAATCCTCTAATTTGCCTGCATAGACTTTCTGTTTTATAAATCATATTGATAACTTCAATGCCGATTATAACTAATATTAATAAGGCAAAAAATTGTGATTGTCTATATGTTTGTTACCTTTTTACGCTAAAACGGCTGGACCAATTTTGATGAAATTTGGAGGTAGCTGACACTCTGTATTAACACAAAGGCTACTTTTTATCCCGCGATCCCTGTGGGTCCGGGACTTACGTGGAATTACGCGGGACGAAGCTAGTTCTTAATAAATCTATCGGCAACATCTAAAATATCTCTTTTAATAGAGACACGATTCAATGCAATCATAGGCTTAACATGATCTTGAAGTCGGGCAAAATTTTTGAATAAGCAATAATAACAATTTTGAATGGCAGACTCTAAAAAAACGAAAGAAGTCACGAGAAACATGCAAATAACTTAACAAAAAACTCAGACGAACTCTGCACCATAATATTATTAGTTCAGCAAATTATTCAACTAGATTTGAAATTCATTAAGTAGATACGATATCGTTTCTGGAAAGTTCAAGAGTCGTTTTAATGTAAACATAATTTCTGAGAATTCATATTGTTCTTAGATTGTCTATGTAGCAAATTCCTTATCCAATTTATTAATAAGTAAGGGTAGAAAAGATAAGATAACAGTGGTTTAGCAATGTCGGATGCCTTTAGGCGGTCTAAAAAATATGACAAAATTATAAAAAGAAATTAATAATTTTTATTATATATTTTTTTTTTTTATTGACTGGCCACTAAATCCTACTTATATTATACAACCGTAAGTTTGTGTGTAAGTGTGTATGTTTCCTCTTCACTGTTTGTCCCCTCTTCACGCTTTTACGGATTTGGATGAAATTGGGAATGTACACAGCTTATACCTAGGATTAACACATATGCTACTTTTTAACTTGATAATAGCGGGCGAAGCCGCGGGCCACATGACAAGTAAGCATTAAAAGATATATAATACTAGCGATCCGCCCCGGCTTCGCCCGGGTGTGATAAATGAAGAACCGCTCGACCGATTTTGTGCAAACTTCACATAAACCATCTAATAAATAGTCCGAACAAAGCCTAAACATTTGGTTTGGATAGGTGAGCCCGTTCTTGAGTTATAAAATTACAACGAAAAGTGGCATTGATTTTTATATATATATAGAATAGATAGACAGATAATAGATATAGATATAGATAAATAAATGATAGGGATATAAACGATATTTAATTATAAGGCAAGTATTACAGTTATTTATATGCTTTTATATGAAAAAATAAGGAATAAAAATATAAAAATGCATGGGAAATTGAAAATATCAAAACGCTTGCTATAAGCTCTGCTAGACTGGTTCGTGACGACAGTTTTTAGACTTTTTTGTCAATGGTCAACTTTCCGTTACGGCAGCCATGATTAGGTCAAAATAATGAGACGTGGGTACAACTGGTACTTAATCGATATCAATGACTCACGATAGTTTTTATAACAATATTAAATGTTTTGTTTTGATTAATGATTTTTATATCAGCAATGTATTAACGTAAATAGTCAATAAAAAAAAATTTTTTTTGATGAAAAACAATAAAATTTATATTTATTTACTATAATTAAACTGGCGAACCAATTGCATTTTAAAGGAACATTATTTCTAGATACGATAATTATTATATAATTTTAATCTCGAAAACGGCTCCAACGTTTTTCATGAAATTTAGTATGCAGGTTCCAGGGGCGATAAATCGATCTAGCTAGGTTTAATTTTAAAAAACGTCGTTTTAACGAGCAAAACTCGGTCATCCAGGTACTTAAAATGAATGTCACATACCAAATAAAAGAGTCTAGACCCCTAAGTCAAAATAAAAATATGTAGGTATGCTATCATCGATATCACAATCAGTTCATGAGAATAGAATTGTATGGTCAGTTGTTTGTAAATATTAGGACTCCAAATTTATACTAAAGAAAGTACCTAACCGCGGAGTTTAAACTCTCTGATTGAAATTTTATTACTTCATTTCCCAGTCTGCGGTGCCTTTGGCTTTTCACGCCCACAAAAAGGCAAGTCACCCTTGACGTTGATGGATTTAATTGATGTTTTCGCGTGGAAATACCTAAATAATTAGTGGTAGTTTGGCTACGACAGTTGGTCACTAGCGGCACAGAATGTGGCGGTTACCTTTAGGTACGATAGGTGCAAGCAAAATGCAATGTGAGTTGCTGCCCGGATTTTCCACTTCGCTCGGTTCAGCTACGTTTGCTAGTTATTTAAACCCGGATTTGATTTATCTAGGGATAAGGTAAGCTGACTTATTAATATAGTTTATATCTTGTTATTTGTAGTTTATACCATGTGTTTTACACCTTCTTTTAAACCTCTTCCATCATTCCAACTTTTGAGACCGACGTCTTTCGTGGTGCGACTATTGTGAATATGTAATTATGATTTTCTAAAAAAATAAAAGGTATGTGTATATTTAAAGATTAAGATTTTTATTCAAAGTTTAAGATATGCAATTAAAGCGTTAGTGTGTGGACAATGCGCGGCGATTCCATTATTTGCGGGACAGTATATTATGAATAACTATTTATTACCTATAGATTCCTCTCTATAAAACCTTTCTATAACTTCTATAACTTCCATCATCATGAATATCATGTTGCATGTGCCCGACAGGGTCCATAATGATCTCAATATGTAACTTATTATGTTATGTAATTTTAAGAACCCATGTACATTATGGAAGCAATAAAGAATTGAGTATTGAGTATACCAATAATTGGGTCTACCAGTAACATTACACAAGTGAAGTAACTTGGTGAAAATCGCGTAAGGACTTTTCTACGCTTAACTTTCTGCTACTAAAATCCGGATAGCTCTTACGATGGCACCCGTGGGATAACAAGGCGAGAACCTATAATAACAATACAGGCAAATGAGACGTAAAAGACAGCACGGAATATTAGTGTAGGTACCTATTGGTAATAAATAAGTAAAACTTTGTCTGTTAGTTTGTAACTTATTTACTGTAGTAAATAAGTTACAAACAAACAGACAAAGTTTTACTTAATGTCGATTTACAAATCGTCTTAATCAATTTGGAGGATATATTTTAAAACATATTTTTAGACCATCATCATATTTTTAATTGATTCGCCATCGTTATCATCCGACTTCAAAAAGGAGATTCTCAATTCGACTGTATGATTTTTTTGTATGTTTGTTAGGCGATATCTCCACCAATTATGAATCGATTTTGATGTTTTTTTTTCGTAGATTATAATTCAGAGGTAGTCCCATATAAATTATATCGAAATCGATTCAGCCAAAACCAAGATATAAGCGTTGAAGTCGTTTTTTTTAAGCTTTGCTTGCGTTTTAATTATGTTAATACGTATTTTTAACATTACTTGTATCTTTAACAGTTTAACACAATAACATAAACGCATTTAAATTTACAACCCCATTAGAAGACGTTTGTATCGTAACGTAATCGACGTTGCCAAAAATAAGCACATCACACACAAATACACATAATTATTAAAATCTATCAGAGCGCCCGCCTGGTTGAGGCAACGCGTGATTTAAAATGCTGGTACTTATTTGGCTCAACGTATTAGCATGGCAGTTCAGAGAGGCAATACCACCAGCATGATGGGAACGCTTTTTAGTTACTAACGAGCTCTATGTCTTGTAGGTAGCTTAGGTCTTTGCTGTATATAGTTTGAAATACAGGCCCGTAATTTGAGTTAATTAAACCCAAAATCAGAAAAACAATTTTTTTACCTTGAGGAGAAAACCTGTGATCCCATCGGGAATCGAACCCAATACCCGCAGCTTAGAAAACAGACGTGCAACCAACTACGCCAACGTGAAATTACAAAACGAATAACAATGCATAAATTGACTAAAAGCTTACATTAACAAAAGCTCAAGTCGTCGTAAAATAAACTGTAAAACAGCCAAATGACCCGAAGACGGTCGTCCACAAATATGTCCAGAACAAAATCGATTGTGTGTACATTCAATTACATTAAAGGATCGGAGCAGTAAATTCCTCACATTATACGGGTATAAAAAGCCATGGGAAAAGGGTCTCTTCATAAATATTTTAACAACCCCCATAGCCTGTCTCAAGAAGAAATAACAGGAAGACTAGAGATCTTTTGAAAAATAAAATTTGCACTTAATTTATAGTCACTCAATTTTTTTCTTTAGGTGTGTGATACTTAAATTAAACTTTTATATTTAATTTCATTACTATTTCTTTTGCTCTTATATTACAAATGTATCTGTTTTTGTTAATTTTATATTTGAATTTGTTAATTTTATAGTCGAATAATAAAATTTTGATTACAATTGACAAAAATGTTTATAGCCTACTATGTTAGAAGGTGAATAAATGATGATTATGATTATGAAACTAAGTAAAGTTAAAAAGATAAGGTGAAATTTAAATATCGTACATATATACGGTCTATCCAAACTGTTTAAAAAATTAAACGCTTTCACACTCAGAGCCCCACACTAAAAGTTCAATTACTTGTGTCGTGAGTGCTGGAAACATTCACATCAAACACACTCACAACCAGAACCAGAAACACAAATTGCCCTTAGAGAGAAAACTTGTTTTCCCACCGGGAATCGAACCTGATACTGCTGCTTAGAAGGCGGACGCGCACCTCACTCAACAAACGGGCAGTTCAAAGGACCTTTGGAAATTTTCCAGAAAATATAATATGTTGTTATCGTTATTTTTTTTTAAACTAAGTATTAATTTTTAAACTTCCTCTCATTATCAAGCGGTGTACGCCTTAGTACTTATTTATTAAGTAATTTTGGTTACATGTACTCGAGTTTTACATAGATTTTTATTTATCAAAGGCAGAGATTTTTCTACGTAAAATTATAATTTAAATGAAATGAGACATCTCCTTTGTAAACTTAATCTATGAAAATGTCTTTCTCCGAACTAAACCCTGTCTGCGGCATAAAGCGTCATCCGCTTAAAAGAGGGAAATTATAATGAAACTTTAAAAAAAAGAAGAAGTCAGAGAACTTATTTTTCAAACAGATCTAAATGAAATGAAAATTCCTTATAAAAGAATGCTCCTATGCTCGAAGTTCTGAAAAAAAGCGTTTGAAGTGCTTTTATTTTTTTCTATAGCGTGTCGGGTGACTAAATTTTCATCACCCATACTCGAAAACAGGTCCGTAAAATGATTATATGAAAGTGCATACATAAATTATGTCTATACGAGGAAATTTAAGATTTCACACTTGTTTTTGTTTTGCTAGGCCGGGTGGTAAACACATATAATATCTTTTTTTTCTTTTCATTTTGGCTTCGCAATCTTGTGCATTTAGCCAGTGTCAAGTAATAATATATTTCAAATGTATTTTATATTAAAAATCCTAGTCACAAGTCAAGTAAAAGAGTCAAGGTCCAGTCATAGTCATTTCATGCCCTAGTATAGTGGTAGAAGAACTTCTATTAGAGTTTTGGAGCGAAGGCGAAAATCATGTTTTTCAACTTGGTATCATTTGCCTACACGTATGCACGTTTACTAAGATTAACGGTTAATAATCCACCATTATTACACATTAACACTAGAAGAATCACACACAGGTCTTGGAAAATTATACAAAACCAACAACGCCATTTTTTCACTTTCGCGGCAAAACTCCTACTATCTTATTTACAAGCAATATATTTGTTTTCTACAGACTGGGACCCGCCACTGTTTTTGTCGGATTGCCCGACTAGTTTTGGGAATGTAAGATGCCTATCATCTGGGAGGTGGCCGATCGTAACGTTCATAGTTTTCAAATTTAAGCAATATATTACACCCGTTTGATTGCATAAATTACATATAGGATTAGTTATTTCTTTCCCACAAATGTAATGATATAATATTTATTAATAACCAAAAATCAAATTAGCAGCTAACTATTAATATCTATGGAACTCTTCATCTTCTCTTATTTTTTATGAGACCAACTGTACTGCTACTAGAAACTATACATCTTCAATAACAAATATATAACCATCAATAAAAAAAATTACATACGCTATATCTCTTACCTTATATTACCTATATTACCGAAGTACGACGTAGATCTGTGTGCTTAGGCTTGAAAAGTGTCCTTTCTTAAAGTTGGTTATTGAAAACAACATAACCCTTCATCTTATATCGTTTATTATCTCCGGTAGGTTGCCATACAAATATCTTTCAATAAGCACCTTTATTACATAAGATTACTTCTATTTAGTCTCCTTTTCATCTCGCCCACACCACCGCTACAATTCCCCGTCCGTCGCCATATTTTCTTCTGATTGACGTCTCTCGCGCCGATCTCGACCTGTCAGATCTGCCATTTTACGTTATAATACACGCAGCGCTCCTAGTGTGCTAACATTATACATATATAACATCGTGTGATATACAACGTGGATAAGGTAACAACTGCTGTTAGACACTATACATATTTTGTAACAATAAAAAAAACATTTATATCGATTTATATACGTACTGCATTACTATTTCCCTGTCGAGGTATAACACATATGTCCAAGCCCGGCTTGAAAATTGTTTCCATTCTTGAAGTCGGTTAAATAACCGACTAAATAAATATTTAAAGATAATAATAACGTCCTGTGACACAAGGGGATAAGGTAAACGATGGTCTACTCTTGCCTAACATTATTTTGCTGTATGACTACGGCTCGGTGTTTTTTTCGAACAACATACTTACCACCCTTGTAACACATTGTAGCATTATCTTATCTGTAAACAGATTTAGTATTAAAAGCCTCATGTTAAGGAAAACTGGTAAGAAACCTTTTTGTTAATTTAAATACATATCTTGTACACGCTCTGGTTTAGCCTTTGTTATTTTTACCTTTCACATTGACCCAGTTAAGTGACTTCTGGGCTTCTGGGTTTTACTGCTGGCTGAATACAATTTTCATGACATGGAAAAGTTTTTTTCCAGAGTTGTGGAGCAAAAAGGCTGCGTTTATCGAACAACACCGAGATTAATGAAACATGGTGCTGATTATAAATTGTGGTGCCGAGGGAAATCTTGCTTAAGTTCCGGCCAACAACGGCCACATCACATAAAATATTCCTACTAATATTCTCATTTATACGAACACTCTCGGGACTTTTACTATTCAATATAATGTGGCAACAGCTTTATGTTCCTTGCGTTCAGCGGAATGTAGCCATATGTGACGTTATGATGGCTTTAAACATCGCAATTTGCTTGTTTATTTCCTTTGAACAAATGATTTATGTGTATATTTATGTTATTTTAGTATAACAAGGCTTACAACTTCAGTACAACTCGTTTGTATAATCTCTCACATTGATCTTATATGTAGAATCAAATCACAATAAACATAAACGCTTTCACACACACAGCCCCACACTAAGTTCGATGACTTATGTTGTTGGTGCCGGAAACATTCACATCACACAATCACAACCAAAACCAGAAACACAAATTTTCCTTGTGGAGAAAACTTGTGCTCCCGCCGGGAATCAAACCCGATACCCCTGCTTAGAAGGCAAACGCTCACCTAACTAAGCCAATGGGCAGTACAATCGCGATTATTTTGAGCTATTATTTTTCTTGCAATTAAATGTACGACAATTGTTACTCGCTGTAAATTAATCTGCAAGCAGTCTTCACCTATATATGTAATGTCACTAACCTTTTTCAACAGTAACATGTTAACTTTATGTTAGTAACGGTGTTTATTGTGTTGGTGATCAACAAATAAGATACTTTAAGCGGCACGAATTCAAAACTTTCCAACCATAGTTAGCAGGAACTCCGGAAGCAAGAATCTTGTATATAGAACCGATTTAACGTAAATGTTAATAATATCATAAAAAATTAGACCCGAGATGTGAAATATAACGAAAAATTACATAAAAAGGTTAATGTAAATGACACAAGTTCATTATATCAAACCGCTTCCCGACACTTTGTGAACCCTACACAAATGAAATAAATTCACACATTTTAAATTACATATAAATTAACGCACGCTCAGGGCGGGCGGGATCTTTCGCTTTTACTGTAAACCCACGCAGCCTGTTATATTTATTTTAACAATGCGTGAATTTCAATTACGTCGTTATTTTTACGCCAATTAAACAGGTTGCGGCTTATTTGCACCGCACGATGAAATTCCATAACAAGTTCGGCGAAAACAAATATTGTATTTTTGTATCAAAACTGCCGACGTGATCCATTAATCGTATTTATATTTTTTGATCTTAATTTAAACGCTTTGAACTAGTTCGAAACTAGTATCGTGAATGCGGGAATCATTTACATCACACAAACAATCACACCCAGAACAAGAAAAACAAATTTCCCTTGGAAAGAAAACTTGTGTTATGGGAATTTAACCCGATACCCGTTGCTGTTTAAAAGGCAAACGCGCAACCAACTACGCCAGTGGTCAGAAAAATTAAATCTGTCAATATAATAATCATATTGTTTTCATTCAATGTATGTTTTTACAATGAATTAGCTATCTACAGGCCTATATTTAGGCCTATATTTCCTAAACCTAAACTAAAACTATATACAGCAAAGAACCAAGTTACCTACAAGACATCGAGCCTATAGGTAACTAAGTGCTCAAGCCCACTACCAGTGGGTAGCGTTCCCATCATGCTGGCTGCATTGCCTCTCTGAATTGCAATGCTAATACGTTGAGCCAAATAAGTGCCTGCATTTTGATCACGCGTCGCCTCAACCAGGCGCTCTGATAGATTTTTGAAAATAGAATGAGCTCCCGGTCCCCACAGACCCAGTGTCTCAACACCATACGGCTCAAATATGTCACTACTGCTGAGGTTTCCATATTTTCGCCGTTTGCGCTGCTCTGCCGAAAAAAATTATATATTTTCTCTACATATTAATATGCAAAAGATGGAATCTTTAGCTTGTTTAGATATTTCTTCTGATTTAAATCAGTTGTACTTGGAACACTTACCTATGAACAAAATATCTGATGAGGTGTAACACAGATTCAACTGTGATATAATATTTAAAACACGAGTTACAGAATCAGGAACTACGTGATCATAATTTAATTACCAACTCGGCGACGTACGTACTACGTACTGCACATTTTATTATACAAATGTTTGGATATGGCTAGTGGTATTTGCTCTATTACTAAGCGAAATAATAAATGTTTGCGTCGTGGCAGGCTAAGTTGTTTTAGCGGCAAAGTTACATGGAAGCGGAGTGGGGTTTAGTGTCGCCGTGTGCATCCTTGTGGATAAGTTTGACCATCACAAAACTTTATACTCAGAGCTTTGTGGATGTAAAGCACCTTCACTTAAATACAGCGCATTAAAACGCGCTTAATGCCTCTCGGAATGAGGTCAGCTCTCTAGGGTATTCTTTCTTTCTCGTAACTACTTAGCAATGTTTTCGTTTGCATTTTTAATTGTGACTGGCCACTTCTGTGGGGTGCTTATGAGCTAAATGTAGGCCCAATATATAAACGCTGCACCTGCATCCCGCTTCGCGTTTAATAAACTTTTAGATTTAAGAAAGTGTAAATGGGAAATGTAGCCGAAAATGGTATACTTACTCAAACTTGTTGGTAAATAGTTTTATTGAGCGAGCGAAGCGCGCTTTCTAAGTTGACTTTAGTGGTTCTGACTTTGTCCGTCTTTCCGTCTGTCAGAGGCATTTAGGGTCTAAACCATACTAGATAATAACTTCGAATTCTCAGAGAGTATGTAAGCTATGGCCCAAAGCCATAAATGGCAATTAAAATGTTATAAATGGTAATATTAAGGGGAACACATAAATACGTAAGTGAGGAGCAAACATTTATTTTCTACCTGTGTTGGGTATATTTGAAAATAACTTTGCAAGTAGATTACGAAACGTTTAAAAAAAAATATGTTTCAAAATAACAAATTGGTAGGCCATCAAAGTCACTGTTTTTAGACATATTTTGTTTCGGAGTCTATCTCTAAAACGGCTTCACATTTAAAGCTGAAACTTACGTTTAATATCCGTTATATGCTGCACTTAAATAACAAATACAAAAATCAAACAAATATTTCTAGAAAAAAGTTATAAGCAATTATAAGTTAACATAAGTCATTTGTATATAGCTAATATAAGTTCGGGGCGAACGACTAGTTTAATTTAAGCATACGGAAAACTGCTTTTTTTATTGCCCGATACGCTAGCATTTGACCAAAATCTCACCTGATGGAAAGTGATGATGCGGCCGAAGATGTAGCATACTTGCCTAGAAAGTACCTATTCACTCTTGACTTGAAAACTCGCAGATTATACCGTTCGGGAAACAAAGAATAGGGCAATGAGTTCCATGCTATAATACAATTGACACCATAGTTCAAACTATGAGCTTAAATCTTAGCACGTCTTCGCATCAATGGTTACTGGCCCTATTACTAGTTCAAAGCAAGCAATTGAATTCACGTTCCTAGTATGGCACGGCTGACTGCGCCGCACAGCGTTTCAAATAATTGATGTCCTCCCAGGCGCACTGAAATGTAACTTGTTACTGAGATACTCTTGTAGACGATACTGTAGAAAGCTAACTCCACCATTAATACACTCATGGAATTGTACTCCATTCGAGCGATCTCTGTTACAAGATGTGGTTATTCAAGTTAAGTCTATAAATGTATATCCTTTGTACCTACTTGATATTAATCTACACGGAGAAAAACATTTGGGACAACTAGACAACTAAAGTTCTCAGAAACATATTTAACAGTAACAACGTTCTTTTTACAATACAAACTAGTTGTTTTCTTAAACACCGACGTCCAACTCTATTGCGTAATTCCGGTCCATCCAAAGGTTGTCTGGAAGAGATCGCTTTTAGCGATAAGACCGCCTATTGTTACACTTTTTTTTTTTGTAAATAATTATTTTGTTTTGTTTCTTGTCTTAATTAAGGTGTTCAATAAAGAGTTTATCTATCTATCTATCTATCTATCTATCTAGAATAAATATAAGTCGAGGAAGTAGAATTCAAGACGCAAGTCGGTTACATTTTGGCGAGTGTGCGCAGGAATTACACAAGCTAATTCCCCCATGCCCGTTTTACCATCTAACAAGAAGACAAACTGGCAAACGTCATCCATTTATGGTTGACATACCTCCGGTTCGCTCGAAGCGTTTTCTTTCTACATTTGTCATCCCTACTGCGAAGGGGTGGAATTCATTGCCCGCGTTTTTGTTCCCTGAACGATATAATCTGGGACTCTTCAAGTCAAGAGTGAATCTTCTAGGCAAGCATGCTACATCTTCGGCCCTATCATCACTTTCCGTCAGGTGAGATGGTGGACAAATGCTTGCCTATCAAGTACCTACAAATAAAAAAAATATATATAACTAGAAAAATATATAAGTCTGTTGAGTATACACTAAACAGACTTATAATTTGTTCGTAGGTTATTTCTAAATAATTTTGTGATTGTTACTAACTAATTATAGTTGTCAAATATAGCACTTGAATGATACTAACAGCAACAAGACATTTTTTTGGTTGTGATTGTGTGTGTAATGTGAATGTTTCCGGCACCCACGACGCAAGTCATTGGACTTTATGTGGATCTGTGAGCGTGAAAGCTTTTATGTTTTATGTTTATTATTGGTTTTAAAAAACAATACTTTTAGGATATTGATAACACTTCAAGAAGCTAAAAGATGTTCTCTGATTGACGTTAGCATTTAGTAGTATTCATAAAAAAACTTTTCCAGCAGCCTCGTAACTAAAGTAACATCGAACCTTTCAGCTTTCCATATAGCCTAATAACCCTGATGACCTGGAACTTCTCTGACCTGTGAAGCGTTTGTCCATACGATACACATAATCTCATTTTCTATATACTGTCACACAGAAAGCTTGCCGCCACACGTATTCGTGATCGTACCAAAATATAGTGGCTATTATAGTTGTACCTAGTTTGACTAAAATAGTTTTAAATCTAATGTTCTTGAGAATGACGTCTCAGAAAATTTATCACTTAAATATATATAATCTAAAAACGCAGAAACGCTTTCGCAAATATTAAGTTATTTTGTGCAGAGTTCATTTTTTTTGCCCATCCTTGTGACATTCTTATTTATTTATATAATTCTTTTTTGCACAAAAAATTACAAAAAGTGGACTTAATGCTAGGGGCATTCTCTACCAGTACATTCTCTACCAACACATGGAAGACGAGATAATTATGTTCATAAAATACACATATACTAATAAATACATATATTATAATTATATCGATACTTATAATTTAATAAAATATATAATACATACCAAATAATGACATATAATAAAAATAAACATAGAAATGAAATAATAGCAACGAAATAATGAACGGAAAAGAAAAAAATAAAATAAGTAATAATTTAGATACAGATAAATCTAGTTTGGATAAATTTAGGTTCTCTTAGTGTTCAGTCAAATCAGTAATTGGATGGGATCGCATAGTGAGTTTTTAACAGAGTGTCACTTCGAGTGCTTCGGAGGGCAAGCTGTCGGTCTCGGTAGTTAGTCGTAAAACAAAAGTCGTTAGCCATGTTAGATGCCTTCAGGTGACCTGAAAAATCCTGACACTAGGGCTGCCCACTAGTCTATAAGACAAGTAGGCACTAAAAGACTTAGTACAACATGTACTTCGCTTCCGTCACTTATAAGTTCATGTCAGTCGCCATCTATAAACGAAGGTATAATGAAGGAGAGGTATATAGGAGTATATAGGAGTATCTTCTTAGTACTTGAATATTTAGTCATATTAACTTTCTACAATCCATCTATCTCTTTTATTATTTTAATATACTCACGTTTTATCCAAATTCATATTCAGTACTCTATTCGAAACGCACACGTTTTTATAGTAGTAAATTTAAAAAGGAAAAATTAACGCTTGTAAGGTATCATTGCTCTATTGCTCTAACCTCTAAGCTAGCCCCGCTTGAAGAGAAAAAACAATTTCGTAAATGGCGATCATTTTTCCTTTCTAAATTTACTAATATAGTTCTAACAAGTTTTTGTTGCTGCGCAGAGTTTTATAATACTCTAAAATAGCACCAATCAGGAATCCCCTATTCCAAACAAGTCATCAGAATTCCACCATGTAAACAAAAAAGCATCAAACTTTTTAGTTTTCCAATAGCCTAACAACTCTAATGACCTGTAACTGCGATGACCTGTAAAGCTTTTGTCCCATACGATACGTAATCCTCTACACAATATTGTCGCAAGGCCTACCATCACACCGTGTATCCGACGACAATTTAATCCGTTAATTCTCCGGAAACACAATAGGTAAACAGTTGTTATTGATGAGCCGGTAATATCGAGAACAGGAGTGTTTAGCTGGAACTTAATAGTTTGATTGTAGGTGGTTGTTTTCTTAGAAGTATTTACAGAAATATTGCATTTTACTGAATCGCTTGTTTGCGTGCTCTCTTTTTGTGATTTTTAAGCATTTTTATGTGCGGAGTAATGTTGTCTTGACGGAGTTTAAGCGTACTTACCAACATAAATAGAATCACTTGCCAGTGTGACTTGTTCAGAACAAACAAAAAAAAGCAAAGGATTTTTTGGTTAGTGATGATCTAAGTGCTATGACTAGGAGAGTCCAGCAGCTTCTTTGACGGCTCTCAATGATCAAAGAAAATGCTTAAAGACAGATATTTTGATTAAAAGTGGTAACATATAGGTCTGGTAGAGTTGAAGCTGGTCACGGGAGCGTTAGAGAATAGGTACTTTATAACCAAATAAAAACCACAATAGAGTTTACGAATACTATAGACAGAAGGTGCACGAGTACGCTTTCGTATGCACGTTTCTCCTTCTGCTTCTGATACCCCGTCTTTTATTTATGCTTATTTTGACAGCACTCGGATGAGTTTGTTGTAACGCTGGATCACAAAATGATAATGCCGGGTCTATGCAAGTGACCCCATGTATTTGCATATATAATTTGTAAATTGAATATTTCTAAGTACTTTGTTGCTCGTCTGTCCATAATTGCAAGCGCGTTGCGTTTCGGCAGAGTAATTAGGCTCGGTAATCATTAATTGTTGGGGCACAGCATTCCAATATGCCCAGTTTGATTATCTTTGACCACTTGATCAGTGTGGGCACTCAGTTATTGTGCTGATTAACAGCTATTCGACTATTCTAGTATATATTGGTGAATCGCACAGAAATAGTGAAAAGGAAATCCCTTCCTCTTCTACCGCCAAACAGGAAGATTATTAGACATCAGCTAGTCATCTATTATAGGCATCTATTTAACCAATGATTTTGCAGCTTGCAGCCATAATTATCTAATATAATATTGTACTAAATATCGAACTGATATTATAATTTATAATGATCGAGTGTATGTAGGTGTGTTCTATTGACTTTTCATGTAGCCCAGCTGATTGGAAATATATCGAGCATAAAAAAAAATATAATGACTTTACTGCTTATATGCAGAATTAATACATGGATTATTTTTTATCTTAATTTATCATTATTATAGACGAGGGTAAAATTTAGAGAGTAAAGATTGGAGACTTCTGACCACTATTATATTATTATATATTAGGTAGCATAGCAGATAGACGAACTAACCAACTGGCTGCTCTCATGGCCACACGTTCCACAAATCTTTATCCTTACTTAATATTATAAATGCGAAAGTAACTCTGTCTGTCTGTCGCGCTTTCACGCCAAAACTACTGAACCGATTTAAATGAAATTTGATACACAGATAGTCTAGAGCTTGGGAAATAACATAGGCTTCTTTTTATCCCGGAATTCCCGCGGGTCCGGAACTTACGTGGGTAAAACCGCGGGGCGCAGCTAGTTTTATATAATTAGGGACCAATTTATTAGCTACTGGCTTCTGCTCCATAACACCTAATATAAAAACTGTGACTCACCTTTACAGCTTCTTCAAAGCTTAGTAAAACTGTTATCCCGCAATGAGGTGAACCTGAAACAAGTAAAAATGTCTTGTTAATGCTTATTTCATTTTAAACTGCGACAAACCCAATAAGTATACCATTAGTCTGTGAGGATCTGTTTTCGTCATCAGGATTCAGGACAGATAACAACAACCCTTAACCAAGTTGCAGGCCAGGCGTTTTCTATCTTTCCGATTATCTCACAGAATTAAGTTATTTTATTTTTTATTTCTATTTTTTTGTTTGTTCTGAACAAGTCACACTGGCAAGTGATTCTATTTATGTTGGTAAGTACGCTTAAACTCCGTCAAGACAACATTACTCCGCACATAAAAATGCTTAAAAATCACAAAAAGAGAGCACGCAAACAAGCGATTCAGTAAAATGCAATATTTCTGTAAATACTTCTAAGAAAACAACCACCTACAATCAAACTATTAAGTTCCAGCTAAACACTCCTGTTCTCGATATTACCGGCTCATCAATAACAACTGTTTACCTATTGTGTTTCCGGAGAATTAACGGATTAAATTGTCGTCGGATACACGGTGTGATGGTAGGCCTTGCGACAATATTGTGTAGAGGATTACGTATCGTATGGGACAAAAGCTTTACAGGTCATCGCAGTTACAGGTCATTAGAGTTGTTAGGCTATTGGAAAACTAAAAAGTTTGATGCTTTTTTGTTTACATGGTGGAATTCTGATGACTTGTTTGGAATAGGGGATTCCTGATTGGTGCTATTTTAGAGTATTATAAAACTCTGCGCAGCAACAAAAACTTGTTAGAACTATATTAGTAAATTTAGAAAGGAAAAATGATCGCCATTTACGAAATTGTTTTTTCTCTTCAAGCGGGGCTAGCTTAGAGGTTAGAGCAATAGAGCAATGATACCTTACAAGCGTTAATTTTTCCTTTTTAAATTTACTACTATAAAAACGTGTGCGTTTCGAATAGAGTACTGAATATGAATTTGGATAAAACGTGAGTATATTAAAATAATAAAAGAGATAGATGGATTGTAGAAAGTTAATATGACTAAATATTCAAGTACTAAGAAGATACTCCTATATACTCCTATATACCTCTCCTTCATTATACCTTCGTTTATAGATGGCGACTGACATGAACTTATAAGTGACGGAAGCGAAGTACATGTTGTACTAAGTCTTTTAGTGCCTACTTGTCTTATAGACTAGTGGGCAGCCCTAGTATCAGGATTTTTCAGGTCGCCTGAAGGCATCTAACATGGCTAACGACTTTTGTTTTACGACTAACTACCGAGACCGACAGCTTGCCCTCCGAAGCATGGTGACACTCAGTTGAAAACTCACTAAGCGATCCCATCCAATCACTGGTTTGACTGAACACTAAGAGAACCTATATTGTATATATAACCTATGTATGTAAAATATCACTTATTTTATTTTTTTTCTTTTCTGTTTTTTATTTCGTTGCTATTGTTTTATTTCTATGTTTATTTTTATTATATGTCATTATTTGGTATGTATCATATATTTTATTAAATTATAAGTATCGATATATAATATATGTATATAATAATTTATGTATATTTATTAGTATATATGTATTTAATGAACATAATTATGTAATGTTCTATTACTCTATACCTTTTTGATGCAGCCTACACCCCTCTTCTCCTCTTCCATGTGGGGTTGATTGGTAGAGAATGCCCCTAGCATTAAGTCCACTTTTTGTAGATTTTTGTGCAAAAAAGAATTATATAAATAAATAAGAGTGTCACAAGTGGCCAATGGGCAAAAAAAATGAACTCTGCACAAAATAACTTAATTAAACGTTCAATATGTACCCAACTATCTTTCAACCTACTAGATGTACCAAACATTCTCAAACATGCATAGACAATATTTTAACCAATATTAAACAGTATAAGACAGAAGTCATACATTTAGGATTATCAGATCACACTGCGCAAACCATTCAACTAGCAACTAACAGAAGCTATCATGAAAAATATTGGTACATTGAACGAAGAAATATAGATAAATATCTATCTGTATTCTTAAAATACATACAACAAGTTAATTTCATTCAAGTGTTTCATATAAGAGAACCAAACGAAGCGTACAGAGAGTTCTTACATTTATATGAACTATTATTCAAATTATGTATTCCCATAGAAAAAATTAAAGTAACTTATAATAGAAAGCCGAATTGGAAAACAAAAGGCATAAAAACATCGAGCAAAACTAAAAGAGAAAAATATATAGAAACCCTAAAGATAAACAATGAACAACATTATAAATCTTATAAAACCTACTGCAAAATATTTAAAAAGGCTGTTCGTGTCTCGAAAAAAATCTCGAATATTAATTACATCAATAGAAGCACAAATAAAACCAAAGCTACCTGGGGTATCATAAAACAAAATACTTCACATGTAAATTTAATTAAAACAACTATTGATAAACTCATAGTAGAAAGTGATGAAATCAGTAAACCCTTTGATATTGCGAGCTCTCTAAATACCTTTTTTATAAAATCTTCCATATCAAATTCAGAAAATATTCATAATGCTAAAGTATATACCAGTAACTGTAAATCTATTTTTATGACACCAGTGACTGTACAAGAAATAAAAGATATTGTTAAAAATTTAAAAAGTAAAAAGAGTGCAGGGTATGACGGTATCTCTACACAAGTCATAAAAAGCACTATTGATTACATAGTCGAACCTTTAGTCCACATAATAAATTTGTCCATCGAAACGGGAATATTCCCAGAGGATCTAAAAATTGCTCTCATTAAACCTCTTTACAAGAAAAAAGGTGCTAAAACTGACATGAACAACTACCGACCAATAGCATTACTACCTAGCTTTTCCAAAATATTTGAGAAAATTATATATTCAAGAATTATGTCTTTCCTCAGTTACAACCAAATACTACACGAAAATCAATTTGGATTCCAGAAAGGAAAATCTACATCTCTAGCAATCTTCAAAATATTAAAGCAGGTTTATGAAAATATAAATAACAAAACGGCAGGTATAGCTCTTTTTCTAGATTTAAATAAAGCATTTGATAGTGTGATTCACAACATTCTTTTAAAAAAATTGGATTCAATCGGAATAAGAGGAACAGCACTAAAACTTCTTG
Organism: Lomographa bimaculata; assembly: GCA_948107665.1. Lineage (NCBI taxonomy): Eukaryota > Metazoa > Arthropoda > Insecta > Lepidoptera > Geometridae > Lomographa > Lomographa bimaculata. The sequence continues at coordinate 10,357,577 of OX403592.1, forward strand.
AATCATACTTGTGTGATAGAAATCAGGCAACCATAATAGATGCCTATAACAAAAATTCAAAAACAATAGAACATATATCTTCTAAATCTAAAAATATAGTATCAGGAGTACCCCAGGGTAGTGTTCTAGGGCCCCTGTTATTTCTAATCTATATAAATGATTTGCCCCTAGTCACGAAACATTCTACTGTAATGTTTGCCGACGATGCTACAATCTTTATCGAACAGATCAGTCAGACCCGTGATGATTTTGAAATCGAGATTAATAACACATTAAAGTTAGTGGTAGATTGGTTGGCTTGTTTGAATCTAAAAGTAAATATAAAAAAAACGAAATCCCTACAATTTAGGAATCATAAAACAGTCCCACTTAATTTGAACGTCCTAAATAACGACAATCCAGTAACAGAAGTCAACGAAACCAACTTTTTAGGGATAAATATTGATTGTCACCTGAACTGGAAAAGTCATATCTCTAATATTAATAATAAAATGGCTAAATACTGTTATCCTCTGTCGATATTATCTGACATTTCTAATAAATCCATAGCCATTAATGCATATTATGGATATGTTTATCCTCTTCTATCTTATGGGGTAATATTTTGGGGAAATTCCGTTGAATTGCAATCTACCTTTGTACTGCAAAAGCGTTGCTTAAGATCAATTTTTAAGTTGCAAAGTACTACATCTCTTCGAGATTTTTTCAAACAGTACGGTATCTTGACTGTAACCTGCATTTACATATTGGAAATATGTGTTTTCATAAAAAATAATGAACAATTCTTTTTTAACATTAAATCAAATCGTGCTAACTGTCTACGAAATAAATATAAATATAATATATGTATTCCTCAAATAAACAATAGCATGTTTTATAACAGTCCTTATATAAATGCAGTTAAAATTTACAACCATCTTCCGCTAGAATTCAAACTTTTGGATGGAAAAAAATTCAAAAATAGTCTGAAAGATTGGCTATTAAGCAGGGTTTATTATAATTTAAAGGAATATTTTGACATCCCTTAGTATAATATTGTAAGTAGCCTAATTATAATGTGTAAATAATTTAAAGATATGTAAAAGATATTTAAAGATATTATGTATAAAAAAAAATGTATGTAAACAAAATGCTATTACTATTTTTTTTTTAACGTATTAGCATTGCAATTCAGAGAGGCAATGCAGCCAGCATGATGGGAACGCTACCCACTGGTAGTGGGCTTGAGCACTTGAGTTACCTATAGGCTCGATGGCTTGTAGGTAACTTGGCTCTTTGCTGTATATAGTTTTAGTTTAGTTTTAGAGGCAATTGGCCCGTAGATTGTATTTTTTTTTTAAAACAAAACATGTATAATATCCGAATGTCGAATTGTACGCCCGAAAGGGAAAAACTGTTGATACATACTACTTTTTAAGTTTAAGACCATGTACCTAATTATTAGTTCACACACAGTTTATGCAATAAAAATGATTTCTAATGATTTCTAAGCAATTTGAAATCTTAACAAAAATAGAGGCCGGGGAGGCTGTGAAACGATCTATAGGCAGTCTCTGTTTAACTGGCAAACTGTGCCCATGCTTGATGCGATAGCACTACCGACCGAACAAATTATGATAGGTGCCATAATACCAAAAATTATGAATGAAAATGATAATCTATGTTTCTGTTGTAATGACAAAAAAATGTGTTAGTTTTAATACAAAACGAATAAGTTAAAGATGCGACATTTACGTCGTAATAATGTGTGAAAATCAATTGGTTTATATTTCGTTTAAGGTAATTACCTTAAACGAAATATATTTACAAGGTAAAAAAAAAAAAAAAAAAAATTTGAATAAAAACTATCCAGGAACCTAGATTAATATGTTTTAAATCTGAATAACAGCACAGTATGGTGGTAATATGCTTGAATTATAAATAATTTCGGTTTTACGATTGTATGGGCAAATCAACCTCCGCAGGCCCCTTAAGGTCTATTGGCTAACCCATAAATAAGTAAGTTTAATTATTTGAAAATAATAAGCAGTTATTGTTAAGCTGATAGTCGAGTGCGATTGAGAACGCTTTTCTGGTACCTTAGCTAGAAAGTTTTTTCAAAAGTTTTAAGCTGACGCAATTATTAAAAGTATAAATTCACAAAAATGACCACGAAGATAAAGGCAGCTTTCCTAGCACCCAGAGAGAAAACGTTTTTAGTTTTGCAGTGAAAAATAAAAACTCACAAAACTATGTTTAATATTATTGTGTTAGCTGTTTATGTAGGTATATATATTATATATATATATACATCTATTTATATATATTGTGTATGTAATAGTATGTATATTATGTATGTTTTTTATTTATTAATTTATATAGATATATTATGTATTAGTATAGAACGCCACACCAACCCAAATCATCCTTCACATTTTCTATCCATCCAAAGGTAGTCTGGCAGAAACCGCTTAAAGCGATAAGACGGGCGGTCTTATCGCTTTAAGCGATTTCTGCCTGTACTATCTCATATCACTGTATTATTTTACGTTTTACAATTTATATTATTTGGTGTGCAATAAAGAATTACAGTATTGTATTGTATGTTACTATTACTGTTGTTAACAATACAATCACTGCAACTCTGTTGCAGACATCTCTTCGTACGATTGCAAAAAAACTGTACTCAATGTTATAGTGTCACTAGACAATCCATAATTCGCTTCTTTAAGCCGGTGCTTTGTAAAATACCTGAAAGCTTTCAGATCCTAATTCTTGTTACTCATTTAACTCTATGATCTTTTTCTGAATGTTATATTTACTGTAATAATTAAGATGATGTATTCCATACAATGTAATACATCTTATACCTTTTAACGAGCAATTTTTGTATATATATATATATATATATATATATATACATATATATATCTATATATATACATATATATATCTATATATATAAAAATTTCGTGTTTACCATACTCCTCCGAAACGGCTGAACCAATTTTGATAAAAATTTATATTCACACTTGGTTGGTCTGAGAATAGGTTGTTATATATTTTTCATCCCCCTAAGTGATAAGGGTGGCCCACCACGAAATTATTTTTTTAAATTTTCGGACTGTTTTTTTTATGATTTAGCATTAAAAAATACATACAACCCTAAATTTTCACCCTTCTACGATCAACCTCTAGGTATTTATTTATTGAACTAAAAAAATATTTCCTAGAAAAAATGTATATGACAAAACAACGTTTGCCGGGTCAGCTAGTATAATAATATATATAATCTGAATCTCAGAAACGGTTCCAACGATATTCATGAAGTTAAGTATGCAGGGAGTTTCGGGGGCGATAAATCGATCTAGTTAGGTTTAATTTTTGAAAACGTCGTTTTAACGAGCAATGCTTCGCATTCCAGGTCCTAGTTGTTTAAACTGCACTATCCCGCAAAGAACTGAATCGCCATGTCGCTCATCGTAGTATGCTCGCCACACTTGACACCTTAGATTAGACCTTATTTATTAGAGAAGAAAAATTTTAAAATGTATTTGAAGAATCGAAAAACAGAATTCCAAATAGCCGTACAAAGAAAAACTTTAGTCTCTATGGTTGAAATGATGTCCCAAGAGTTTGCAGGTATTTTACAAATTAGCCTGTACAATAAAATCGAACATAATAAACGTACCCTCACTATCTTTATTACAAACACTGATAAGTAGACAACACAATAGGATCGAATTGTTCGCGAGGCGAGAGGCGATAGCAGAGTGGTTAATCTAGCTGTCTTGTATCGAGGGTCGTGTCCTGAGCAACCACTCGCGTGGAGGGTGTGTGCTTTCGCCAATAAGCATTGAGATTTCTTTATTGGATTACAACACAACAATACAATACCTCTTTATTGCTAAACCAGGTGCAGATAAATAACGAAAAATATAATAAAATGTTCTCGAATTCTTCTCAAAAGGTAATAAAGAAATTTACAAATATACATACATACACAAACAAGGTACGCGCAAAAAACATAACCCTACCTTGGCAGACGGGTGAAAATGAAATTAAGAAAAGACTTTTATTGTTGATTTTTATGAAAAAGGTGGTTTTTAATCCGCGAAGATATTGACCTTTTTTATTCTCATCTGATTGTAAGTTCCTCCCCACTTGCCGCCTATATTACAGCTCCGTGCCACCCAGAAATTTGAATTTAAGTAGTTCTAACCCCTGAGCAGTAAAGCACTGCTATAGTTACCCTGATATATTAGATGTTAAATCTCTTTATGCCTTGTAATTTATATGTATGTTGAGCATAAATGGACGCTGGCGAAGACGAGGGTCACAGCTTGAGTATAGCACTTGTACTAAATTAGGCGAAATTTCACCACAAAATGGTTTTGTTATGCTCATAAACATACGTTTATTTGCAAACTAGTTATTTTAGACTTCTTAGTATCCTACTATCTTCTACAAAATATGCTGTTTTATGTACCTGTTATATTATCAAGAGAAAAGCTTCTAGTAACCACTTGCGTGGAGGGTCTCTCGACAATAAGAGGTGATATTTGTTTCTTTGATTAATGCTTTTATAACATAATTTCGTTCTGTTATATCTTATGTTGAGCTTCAAACAACAATTGCAGTATTTGTTACAAGGAATATGAGTACAAAGAGAGGTCTCATCACTCTGAGCGAACTCTATCACTAACCCTCTCAAATCCAATATATATGGCAAAATAGCCGTATTTTTAATGATTTGTCTTAAAAGCCTTTAATACTAATAGGTCCGTAGCGTTCCTGAGAAACAGACCGGCAGACGCAATACTAAAAATATATACTAGTTTATCAGTTTTGATCTAATTAAAATGGAACCATTTGTAACAAAATAATAATTTTCCAAATCGGTTAATAAATTACGGAGTTCTGGGGATACATAGGTAAAGAAAAGATTTCAACGAATTGAGAGCCTCCTTTTTTTTCGAAGTCGGTTTGAATTATCCTAATCTATTAACGATAAGTATACTACAGTTATTTAATATATTATAATTTCATAAAAAATAATCATTTTACGTACTTATTGAATTTGTATTAATTGTATCTTTCTCTTGTTTGTTTTTTTCAAAGGCGCATATTTTTGCGTAGGTATAGCAAATCGTAAGATTGAAAGTCATAAAGCTCATGTTTCTACACTCTTCATTTATTTACTTTAGTTTGAAAGTAAATAAATATACTGCTCTTTATTTCTTCATGGTCGCCAGGATAATATATAATACGATATAACCGCGTAAATTCCCCGAGGAAGAGCATCGGATATGCATGAAACCTCAAGTCTGGGTCGAGTGAATCGAGATAAAAATGTTATTTATGAATCATTAGGTTAATTGTTTTAAAATTAGACGGTGATAGTGTGTGTACGAGTAAGTTATATATTTTCATGGAAGTTCCTCTATTGAAAGTTATATGTTTCGGTAATGGACCGTGGACTGGTTGTCGTCAACCCTACCTCATCGTGTATCAAAATGAGACTGTTGTGTGTAAAAAGTTATGCAAAAAAATCAGGGTTGCCTGATTGCCTGCCATGCGACAGAAAAGAATATCAATTTTTTTGGTAAAATTTACCTCATCGAGTACCAAGTAAGGACATGGTACTAGCTCAATAAGCATTTTGTCTATATTACTTAGGTTCGGTACAGTATCATTCATATTGTTTCTAGGCAGACCAGATGGTCACAAATAGTAAAATCATGGAATTTACATGTAGGTTTATAGGCTTACTCCGCTCACGAAATGCCTCGGTTTTTACGAGAGTATGAGCAGATAGCCGAGGCAGGTGGTAGCTAGGAGGTCAATCAATGTAAGTTTTTAGTTAGGATTAACACATTATGCAGGTATTAATTAGATCAACGTAGGAGAAACCACGGAGCCCAGCTAATTCTAAATATAGGTAAGCAAAGCATATTCAGCCGTAACCTCTCTGTTATTGAGACAATGGCTTCTCCCAGACACGGAAATAATCCTCTTACCGATACTAATTAACTCATGGTCAAACAAAATGTATGTTCCGTTGTCCTGAGAAGTATTATAGGCACTTGGCAACCCTAGCTCGTTACCCGGGAGACAAATGGTCGGCGCTGCGAAGAGTTGCCGCCTTTACCGGCCGTTTATTAGTATTAACAAACTTCGCTGCCAAGTTCATTTATACCCATAAAAATCTAGAAAACCTTGAACTGCCCTTTGGTTTAGTTGGTTGGGCGTTCGTCTTGTAAGCAGGGGGGTAATGGCTTCGATTCCCGGCGGGAACACAAGTTTTATCCCCAAGGAAAATTCAATGTTTTTCGGGTTTTGGCTGTGATTATTTGTGTGATGTGAATGTTTCCGGCACCCACGACACAAGTCATTGAGCTTACTGTAGAACTGTGAGTATGAAAGCGTTTAATTGGTGAATGAAGCGAACTATGCGTATATACCAGTATTTTATCGTCTGTACTGAGAAAAAATTTGGGACAACTGTACTACAAAATTCTTAAAAAATATTCTGGTCAAAATTAAATTTACTACGTTAATTTTACAAAATAAGCTAGTTTATTACCAAATAGTTTTGTGATTTTTAAATAATTGGATGAATGATATATTTATTCATGTACACTAACTTATAAGACAATTTTAAGATATATTAGTCAGCATTGATACATAAACTGTGTTATGGCGTATCAATGCCCCCCCGCTAACAGTAATTGTATTATAGTGATAAATTTAGAAAAGAAAAATTATCGCTTGAGGCGGGATTTGAACCCGCGGCCATAGGGTCTCATGCCCTATTGCTCTAACCAGATAATTTCGATAATTTTTCGTTTCTAAATTTATCACTATAGTTCTGCCTAGCATGGCTAATGCTATATAAATAAAATCAAGTAATTGTATTGATTAAGAATATTTACGAATGAATTATCTAACAAAATTGGTTACTAAAATAAGTATAGTATATAGTAAATGTCTTGTTTAAACGAATATTGACACATTATTTTAGGATACATTTATGTAAAATTATTCAGAACTATAAATATAAGTATAGTAAATTAAATTTGATTACATAATACATATATATATATATATATATATTGTTTGTGGTTAATTTAGAAATCCTTGCCTTTATTTTTCTTAAGAAATAGTTTTAATTATTGATTCTGTAGCTAAGTAATCTTGTTTTAGTAGCTAACTCTGTATAATAAGTTAATAGTTGTCACACACACTCTCCAAAATGTAAATGATAGAATACCGATAGACTTGCGACCTTATACATCGCAAGTTTATCGGTATTTACCTTTATACACTTTAATCTTGAAGTATTTATTTCTATTAAATCTTTTTTCATACCAAGGTATGTAATAACAATCATTTCATATTTTATTATTCCGTCATGTTAAAGCATGTTACTGCTACTTGTAATGGATGTTAAATTTCGATTATGAGTGAATATATTCTGCAGTGAATTGTTCACGAATAAATGTTGAATCATTAAAACAAAACAATTAAAATTGCATGTAAACGAAAATTTATCAGGCGATGATACATCGATATTAAAACATATTCTGTCGGGATATATTAATTTGCGGGCTTGCGGATGAGGGAGCACTATGAACACTGCGATAGGTATAACGGAAATTTAATTGAAGTTTTGATTAAGCACTATCGCACATGCCAGGCCCAGCTCTGACAGAATCAACGAGCTGGTGACAGCCCTAATTAAGTAGTACCATGTCGCAATGGATTCCCTTAAAAGCTAAAGATTTTTGTATGCGAAACTCTTTAGATCAAGCACGATTGATAAATACTCTGGCATTGCTATCACTGTTTTATTCGCGTTTACCGTATTAGGTGGGTCTTTATATTTTTAAACGACTTCAAAAAATAGGGATTAAAATAAAAAGGTTTAGATTGGCCTCATTGAAATATCATACTCGGGTTAGTTAATTGAATAATTTAATTTTAATAAGGCTTTAATTGTTTTATGAAGTCGGTTATTTTTTTTAAGTTATCAACTTTAGTCAAGAAATAATAAAAAAAATACGTGACACAGAGTTCGTTTTTAGGCTCACTATTATACACCCAGGAAAAAGACCAGTGAAGCTTGGCAGATGGACTATTTCTATAAATTTTGTTGAATTTGTGTGTTTTACTTTCTTACCAATGTTTTGTTTCATCGTATGTAGAAAAATTACGCACAAACTACCTTCTCCGTCACTATCTCTGGATTTCCTAGATCCTGTTCACGATACATTGTAAAGTGCCAGCCCTTATAATACTGCAGGTAGCGGCGATAACCACTTATCATCAGGCAGCATGCTTGCTTGTCAATTATTCCACAAAATAAAAAATAATGTTTTAGAACCAACAGTCACTATAAAAAAAAACATCTCAATCATCAACTGGATAACGTCCGCAGGAGAAATAACGTATTATCCAAAAAATAACGAAATAAAAATCATGAAGCAAATTCAAGTTTTATTTAAATAGAAACCGCTTTCACTGAGACGTTAAAGTTACATTTAATTACAAATTTCCAACCGCTTGACTTACCTGCCTAGTTGTAGACCTTAGAAAGTTCCCCAAACAAATGTACAAGCCCGTGCCTTTGTAAAATTGGAGATCTTTCCTCGGATTTATAGAACTCGAGTACCCGAAATCTGTACTGAAATTTGTAAGCTTTATTAAACTGAAATCTGAGTTTTAACTGCGATGTCTTAAGGTATAAATTGTGTTGTGAAGCTGTGCAGTTTTGTCGTTACGCTTTCTGCTCCGTAAACAAATAATGGGAGCAAGGGATTGATGGAAGTGAATGAGCCCACGTCCTAAGCAAACTTCTGCAGTATCCGAACTAGGGCCATTCTATTGTATTCAAAACGTAGCTGTCAAACCGCCGGAGAAATATTGATCTTTTTAGTTTATTCAATATTGAATACGTGAGTAGATATCCTCTTATCTGGAAAATGAGATGTGCGCGTAATGGAGCCTTTAGGCGTATATACATATTTGGATTTCTTAGAAATCCTTCGTACCTTTTGCAAATCTTTTCCTTTCAGTACCTATAGTTAACGAGGTTTGCGTAAATATTGCTCACTTTATTGTGTTGTACTATGCCGAACAACTAATTCGTCCATTTATGAAGGCACAATTTAACCTTTATGTCGTTGTATAACATTTTAATATAGTAAAAAGATGAAATATCATCACAAATACAGTTGATAAGTAATTGCAACAATTGAATTTAAACTAATATTAAAAAGTCAATGTAAAAAAAAACCGACTGCGTGAGGAGTAAACTTAATTATCTTATTATACAATTTTAATCAATAAGATTATGCTATTATATAAGCACTTTATCAAAGCTTTATTTATCATTTTAAAGCTTTATTGAACATTTGAGTGAGAATGCTTATCAGACAATGTCAAATCTTTTTGTTATAACTGACTAAGCAAACATTTGACTACAAACACAACTGATGGAAAGTGACGATGTGGTCTAAGGTTGACGCTTGCTCAGCAAATACCTTTTTCACTTTACTCTTAAGCACACCCAAGTTTTACCTTTCGGGAAATAAAGTTGACGGCAAAGCGTTCCATTCTTTTGCTGTTCTTTAAATGAACGAAGACGGGAAACGTTTCGTGCGAAAGATCGTTAAAGATCCTAAACGATCATTCAAATTGAAAAACTTAAATATTTTATTTTTCATCACTTATATGGCTTCTTATAGTTGCCACATATAATTTTGATTACTGTCATGTCTTTGTGATACTCGTAAGATAAAGCCAAATCGATTGGCATAAGAATCATCAAAAAAGGCCCACGCTTTCAGTCTCTAAAACGCCACAATGGAACAGACATAAATACATCATTATTGTAATCTCTAAGTTGACTTGGGTCGTTTAGCACTTTGTCCGTCCGTCCGTCCGTCTGTCAGAGGTCCGTCTGTCATCTAGCGTCTAAACTATATAAGCGAATGACTTCAAATTCTCATAGAATACTATATGTAAAACTAACGGCCCAAAGCCAGAAATTATATTAATTAAAATATTTAGGGGGCTCCCATACATGTAAGTGGGGAGCAAGATATTTTTTATTATTTTATCACGCGAACGACTAGTTTATTTTATGGACTGATAATCACATTATAAATATGAAATGAAATACATTTATTTGGCACTAAGGATAAGATAAACAAACAACAAAAACATGAAATATGCAATAAAAAACAGCTTATAAAGGTAATTAGGCATAAGTAAAAAAAGTGCCAAAAGGGTCGTGACTCAGCATTATTGCCAATAGGCGCATATTTTCAGTCACAACCCAGAGGTGGCGGATCTAAAACAGTAAAAATATAAACAACATTACGGAACAACAAATGGAAAGGGGGGCTTTGCGTTGAGCAATGGTGTAAAACGTACCTTTGTGACGTATTAATGTGCACCATCAACAATCTCAGCGACAATATCAATGTTTAACATAGAACACAAAAAAAGCCTTTTTCATAAAAAAGCAATACACTATCACTTTCGTATAACTTGGATCAGAATACGAAAGAAATATGATGAAACGCCTCACAAAATTGCCAGCAAAGTATAATAATAGCCATTATTACATCGGAGTCAGACACTAATATCTCGTCCCGTCGAGCTAGCGGCAAGCAAACAACACAACTTTAATAAAAGTAAATCGTATTAGCACCTAACTTGTTAAGCTCTTTTATTGTCCCTCTGAGTGATGTACCAGCGAGAGACATTTTACAGCACGAAAATAAACCTTAGTTACTATTAAAACTGAATGCAACTAGATATATTTTTGAACGGTCTACGAAAATATATCTCGATGTATTCAGTTTTATTTTCTTGCCTAATTTTCAGTTTTTTGGCTTCTCAGTATAGGGTAATGGGTTGAACCAGTTTTATCTCCAAAATGTGTGTTTTTGGTTAAGGTTGTAATTGCGTGTGTGATCTTCGTGCGTTATTATATTAATAATAAGTTAATACTATAAAAAAAAAGATCCCGTGCGCAAAAATTTACTGATTATATTTATTTTGCACTTTTTCATTTAAGACGTTTTATGGCATTATATAAGAACTTTGTTGCTTACCAAATTTGAATAGTTATATATATATAGATTCTAAATGGTCATTTGAAATGAAAAATAGTCGGATAAATCTAAAGATAATGTTTAATACCTATTCAATGATACCCAAATTAACCCAGATTTTAGACTTTTATTTATGTTATTTTTCATAATGTGGACTGGTTGTCACCATATTGAATTTTAACTACTGTCATGCAAGATTAAGACAAATTGATTGACATAAAAATCATCTAAATTAAACGCAAGCAAAGCTTAAAAAAATTTTCATCACCGCCATATCTTCGGAACCTCGATCAGAATTAATGTATTAAACACGCATTATTGACTTTAAATCACATGAAAAGCACCAGCTTTCAAATAAAAAAATAATTATCAAAATCGGCGCACAACGAAAGAAGTTATGTGGTAACTTTTGAAGTCGGTTAAACGTGAACATCGTCAAAGTAGTCCACAAAATAGGCATTATTGAAGATATTTCAAGAACTACTGATCCGATCTTGATGAAATTTAAATGGGACCAATTAGAAAGCAACTTCTATCAAACTAAAAACAAATTTTCGAAATCGGCTCACGTGGAGAGAAGAAGAAATTTTGAGGTAACACATAAAAAAAAGTACCTCCTCTTTTTTTGGGGAGTCGGTAAAAAAACCGACTTCAACGCTTACATTTTGGTTTCGGCTAGATCGATTTCGATAAAATGTATATGGGACCAACTATGAAGTAGGCACCTATAATCTACCGAACAAAAAAAACATTCATAATTGGCGGAAAAAACACGTAGCATACATAAAAAAAACATACAGTCGAATTGTAAACCTCCTTTTCTGAAGTCGGTTGAAAATTGGCCTATAGACTTAAGAAATGACTTAAAAAATTTATATCGAGAGCAATGTAACTCTCCAAGAGTATCTATAGTTTAGTATGTGTTTATATACATTGACTATACTCACCAACCATTTGCTATTTTCAAAGTTTAAAGTATATTTTTCTCGAATTATTCGAATGATGAATTTTGAGTCTCACTTTTCCAGCTATTTTCATTGTATTAACCTCGTTGAGGATCATAAACCTCAGTCGAGGTTCAGCATAAACCCGATAACCCAAGATAGGTATTTATTACTTCCCCGAGAGCGATTCTTCTCGCGAGATGGTAAGTAAACGTCTCTCGACGATTCAACTCAAATTACTCGAGAGAAACATAAACAGAAACTACTTAGAGAATAAACTCGCGTATGAACTCAAGATGCCGTTTAACTAAAGAACTTTATTTAAAAGGCGATTAATGCGCCACTTCGTGAGCAAACTCTTAATTAAAATGGATAATTATATTACCAAGTAGAAAAAGAATTTCGTGAAAGTGATTAACGAAAACGTTTCAGCCTGGATCACAAAAAGCCGTCTGGAGCAAAAATCTAATTTCTATGGTATAAAGGGAATGCGGCCGCGGTTGTGTGGGAGACCCATATCGATAAATTTAATTTCAGCTTTGCCACCGTATTGGTAACGAACTAAAGGCTACATAGAAAAGCGAGTCTGCCAACTTTGTTTGGATGGGAATTAAACTATACTATTTGTGCACGGCCTCGCCCGCGTATATTAAAAAAACAATCCCTTCGAGAAATACGATCAAAAAACCCGTTGATGAAAATGTATAAGAAAAATAATTCATACAAAAAAAATTTGAGAATTTTTTACATGTTTTAATAGTCTACTATTTGGGGTGGAGTGGAGACACATCCAACAAATCAAAAACCATGAAAATCAGTTCAGCAGTTCTAAAGTTATTAAGTGTTAAGTGTTGTAACAACCCCGACTTAGTTTTATATATAAAAAATACTAGCCAAAATACAAGTAACCTATGTGTTTATCCTAGGTATAAGTTATGTACATTCCAAATTTCCTCCAAATCCGCTCAGCCGTCACAGCGTGAAGAGACAATCAAACATACTTACACAATTACACACTGCACACAAACTTTCGGACTTATAATATTAGTATGATGATATATATATAGATTAAACGACGTGATAGAGGCTTGCGGATAGTTTATTTTTCCGAGAGACCGGTGCGCAGTGAAAAGTCGTAATTAACGTGGCTTTCAGCGCGGCCTGCGAGCCTCCTCTTATGGAATTGTTGTGACACAAACTACTCGGCTATTGTTACCAAATAAAAATAGGAACTGGTTTGTTTTCGGCTTTAGAGCGCACAGGAGAATTCGCAAACAAGCTTAACAGTTTCGCAAATTTAATTTGATTTCCCGGATGTTTAGGAACTTGAAACTTTGGAATGATGTTTCAAACATTTAATCCCATATGATGGTAGAGCATTCTTATTGCTCTCCTATAGAATAACTACGTTTTCATGTAACATAATCATTATTTACAGCTAACACTCAAATAAAAAATAATTCTCCAAGCGCAAACCGAAGTTCCGATAGTTATCTTTGAGAGCCAATTTCGATTCGATTACATATCCATACTATTTTATCCTGTTTGTGTACTCCAACATAATATGTGTAATCCTTTGTGTAGGTAAAGTAATAAAATATAATTATAGGATGTATATTACTTTTAAAAACATGTATTCCAGTAATATTTTCATTTAATCATTTAACTTATTGCGGTAACTCTACAGCTATATTCAATACACTGTGACATCATTTTAGAAAACATACAAAATAGACTCAGGACGTTTGTTATGTACCTATTTGTTATCCACTCAAGCGTCATGAACGTTTGAATAGAACGATATCGTCTGGGTACTACACTCACCATGGACAAGTAAGACAAGATTTTTTTGGGGACTGTAGTCGCCACGGATCTTGAGTGGTTACGGCAGTTTATTTTGCGGTAATACAGTTTTGATTAGTGAATTGAGAACTATTTTTATGCGTTTGAATAATCGCTCTCCGTCATTAACATGTCATAGTATCTAAAGTTTACAAAACGTACAAAAAATAAGCTCCATTTATAACCTAACAAAGGTGCGAATAAAATCACCAGACCGATCTGTAGAGCAAAAATATGTTTTTTACAGAATGCCTGCAGGTGGAAGCTTTACCGCTCTAATGAAGCCAGGGATGCACCGCACGTTATTAAAGGATTACGCTTGCCTTATGTATGAATACAGTGTTTTATTAACTTCATTTTAATGCTTGCAAGCTATAACTTACGCCGCCTAATCGGTGATTATGTAGCCGTTAGCTTGCGGTGTAGCTAACTTAGCGCGAGGCTTAAATCGACGATATATTATGATAAAAAGAAGGAAGGAAGGAAATTAGAGAACATGAACTTGAGTTTAGTTTTGACTTCTTGGCAAGTAGCGGCTGTAATGCTGTTTTGTTAATTATGAATGATGAAGTATAAAGTAGTATAGAGGTTTTGATTGGCAACTGATTATAACCTTATCCCCAGAATTATTATTAGATATTTTATTCAATTTGTCCATATTAGCCTAGTTTTATTTGAAGTTATGAGTATACGCCGGTTGGTTTATGCGCCCACTTGACCGGTACAAGAGCACCGAGTGCTCCGAAACTAGTTTTGCAACTTTATGATAAACGAACCATGAGTGAAAACGTTAAATTATATATACGAAGTAATAAAGTCTATCTTATAATAGGCTCCATCTTTATCAAGCTTCGTAGCTTTTAAATGTTAGATTTCTTAATAGAATACAATGTAGAGAATTTTATCACTTTAATACTGGTCGTAATACCTGGTTATGACTTGGGTAAAAATTTAACATTCAGTCTGGAGTTTATCATACAGTTTAACCATTTAACGATTGGTCAACTTTTCTTGACGGCAGCTGTGATTAATTCGTAGACGTCGCAGAAAGAACGTCAAAATGGCCGCATTTAACACTGCTCAAACCTACTCGCATTTTTGAATGTAATATATACAAAATTTCATTCTATAAAGATAGAATGAAATTTTGTATCGGCAATGTAGTGAACAAGCCACCTTGATGCTGCATAACACCTCCAAGGTAATAAAATCACATACATAACCAAATAGTCCTGTAGTATCTCATTTAAATGGTCACCAGGTGTACATTAAGCCGAATGGATACAGCAGTGTGGCTTCACCGAAATTGAATTTAAAAAATATTACCGAGTGGCGGAACTTTGGCCGCTCTCCAAAAGACAATACCTACCATCTACCTTCTTGTGTACTCATTTTATAGGAATAAATACTCGTACTTACTGCGCAGAAGAGCCCAGAGCAAGACTACTCGCTTGTTAGTAGCTAAACGCGTGGAATAATGACCTGCCGGTGCAGTTATTTTCTATGAACATTTTAGCTTTATTTAATAGGGAAGAGGTGCATTTTTACTTACGGACTTTCTGGGAAATTGGAGTTAGCCAGTTGGAAAAGAGCATTGAAATAGATTCAATGCGATGTGCCCTTAACGTAGGATCTAATGCGGAAAATTGGCTTAGATTTTAGAACATATGTACTTTCTTTCTATTTTTAAAATATTGTAATGTTTTCATAATCACAGATAGATAGCAACCTCACATTTTAGCGTTAGTCAGTGGTATTGACGGTGGTAACGATATAGTCAGGGTTAGCAAGCTAGGCCTTAAATGAAATTAGGCTCAAGGGGAACCATGGAACGTGACAGATTATCTGTTACAGTTCAGAAAACGACGACTGCATATAAGTAGAGTGGCATTTAACTAGGCGATATGCCTTTCTACCAAAAATATAGGTGAAGGCATGTGGAGAATTAGTAGTATACAATTCGTCCTTCTGCTTCTCTAGCTTCCCTTTGCCTGTTCTGATGGTAGGTAATGAAAATTAATGAAACAAACGTATTAAAATGTAATAAAAATATACGTAAAACTTTATTCCACAACGTTATACACAGATGTCTCATAAAAATCATCTAAAATTGCCGAACCCTTATATTAAGTGCTGGAGTAACTGCTACACAAATATGATAATTTATTACTTATTGTCTTAAGAAACTTAGACATTTATCTACTTACATGAGAATTTTTGTATCGTAATTCTCTGTAACTAGCTTCTAGTTCTCATATGCAAGTAATCTATATGAACATTATATCAATCTGTATTTCTGAAAATTTACTCATAAATTTCGCAAACTTTTAAAATGTTGATTCAAAAGAGGTGAGCAACCGGAAGAGACAAAGTACCCGCTGAATTTGTTGATATTTTGAATGCAAACAAAACAGCATCAGCACCTCGTGGAAGTTTTTACATTAGCCGGTCGGAGTCTGTTTGTTTCGTGCCTTCGAACCGGATTCCCAACTACGGTACGCAAGTTTCGGGTCTCATTTTAAAACTCTCTGCCCTCGCCTGAGGTAAATTTTAATCATAAAGAGACAATAGAGGTGGGCACACGCTCAACTTTCTCGCAGACTGATTTATGGTTTATTTTTTAGCCCGAAAGAGTTGCATGATAAATTTAATTTTGGAACGGTTTTTAAATAAAAGCAATAACGTCTGGGAACTTCTTTTAACAAGCTTTTACTTAAGTTTCACGTGTCCCAATGTCTGTCTGTCTGCCTACAATCAAATCTTGCAAGTTAAATTTGATCTGATTCCCGGTTTCCGATTGAGCTGAAATTTTACATGCATATGTAAATCGGATAACAATGCAGTATTATTATGGCATAAAGCTGATCTGAAGATGAATCCGGAAGGTGGCTACGGGAACTTTGTATTAAAACGATGCAACTACATTGAGTTTAGGCTTGCTTGATTCGTCATTTTTATTTTATTGTTTTTTTTATCTAAGATAGGCAATCTTTTGACCACCATCTCACCTGATGGTAAGCGACGATGTGGTCGACGATGGATCAAGCTTGCTTAAAAGATACCTATTCACTCGCGACTTGAAGACTCCCATATTGTACTCATCAGGAAACACCGACGCAGGCAAGGAGTTCCATTCCTTGACAAGTACTCTAGCCCTAAATGATATCCCGGGTCTGGTGATGGAGCCGGAAAGTAGCCATGGGAACTCTATAGTAAAACGATGTAACCTCGTCAAGTTTGGGCTCGTTCGCATTGTCTTGATAAGTTCTTTTAAAAAAGTCTTTACTCAAATCATTTATTTCTTTTTTGAACATTTTCACCCAAACATGTTATAGGGTATAATTTGGTTTGTTGAATAACATAAAATTGGCGTTAAAACAGCTTTTTTACTTACATTACAGCTCGTACACTTGAATTTATAGATATTGATTGATAGAGTTATCTTAAGTTAGTTTACCAGTGCATTTTCACTGCACTGCTTCACCCAAGAGTCGATATCTTTGGTTAGTTTACCGGTACGTTTCCACTCCACTGCTTGCTGAGCCGTTCTGCGTTTCCGACAGCCTATATATGTACCCAGAAATTGGCGTACAAAAATTTAAATCAGGGTTAGGTCACGCCGCAGAAAAGGAGCTAAGCTTGGGGCGTTGTAGGTTATACGGCTCCACACCGCTTTAAAACTTTTGTGGCTCTGCTATATAAGACCTGTACTTAGTTCTATACATTAGTGCAGGTACATGAACATGGTTATTTGGGGAAGACCCTTCTACCAATATAAAGGTTTTATGACCTAGTTTGGTGGCTATATCTATGTCCAGCTAAATTTATGTTAAGAGTTGTGTAAGCAGCAGATTGTTATGAGTCTGTCGGATCTACTTTGCCATTCGACAATGTTTAGACGTTGACTGAAGATTGCCACCTAATTAATTTTTAGACGTACAAAGATTGTTATTGTAAACATCTATTATTTTATTTAAGTTTTTTTATATAGTGTTTACTCATAACGTACATCCCGCATGAACTACAATTTAATGTTACAAAAACTTTACACATATTTACCCAAAGAGTAGCAAATTAACTACTCGCTGATAAAGTTGTTTGCGCGTCTACCTTTTAAGCAACGGGGACAGGGTTCGACTTCCGGTGAAAAAAATATTTTTTGGTTTTGGGTGTGATTGTGTGTAATGTGAATGTTTTCGGCACCCACGATACAAGTCTTCGAACTTAATGTAAGGCTGTGAGTCTAAAAGTGTTATGCTCACCTCAATTATACCAAGCTGTACCTACTTTTAATTCTTTTGCAAAGATCTTTTTTACGGTCACGGATTCAGCGAGAGTTCTCAGACAAGTAAATGACACGGGAAGGTTGTTTTAAACAAGGGTATAACTAACTGAGCGTGGATTTAAACATCAAATATATAGCGGGGTAGAATTGTGGGCAAACAACTCCTTGTTTTAATATGTAAGTACATTTATGATAAATAAACACACAAACAAACTCACACACCCACACTAAGTTCAAAGACATATATATCGCGGGTGCTGGAAACATTCACATATCACATGATTGTGTGTAATACACCAAGAACAGAAGCACAAATCTCCCTTGAGAAGGAAAACTTTGCTCCTGCCGGGAATCGAACCCAAGACCTACGGCGCAGTGGGCAGAAACTTGTCCGCCGTCCCAATTGGGTTGACAAATGCTTGTTTACTACGGGTCTGTGGCTGTGGCCATTTATTGCGTATCTTTGTGTCTCTTTCATTATTGTACTGCGTTGTGTCTCGTTCATGTATAAAATTTTCTTCGTCATCGTACTAATAATATGATCAGAATTTCGCTCTACATAATATAGGGATATTTGTTCTTGTTTTATTTAAACTGAGCAATTGAATAGTGATTTGTTGTGAAATGATGAAATACGTTTAAACGACCCCCAAACCAGTGGCAAAATCAACGTCTTGAAAATACCCTCGATGCTCTAACTGGAAAACGGCTACACCGGTTTTTACCAAACATAGGTAAGGCACTCTCGAACAAGTCTCTTTTGAAACAAAAATAAATTAAATCAAAATCGGTCACGCCGGGAGCCACAAAGCTACAGGCAGACACAGATATACACTCGTTTAACTTATACCACCCCTCTGCATTAGGGGTAAAAACTGGGATAAAAATATCACATCATAAAATCATAGTAAATAATAATAATCCTGTAGCTATCCTTAAGAGCCCGTGCCCGGCGGCTTCGCCCGCGCACATGCTTGAACACGCTTATAAAGTTAAAAAGTAGACTATGGCGTATCCTTACGTTAAAAGTTACAGCATGAAGAGAAAACAAACATACTTACACATTAACAATTTTCTGTTTTATAATATTAGTATTATTTACCATCCTAGTCCACATTACCACTTACCATCAAGTGAGATAGAGAACAGACACCTATAAAAAGATTTTAAAAACTAAACATTAATTAAATTGGTGAAAGCATACAATGTTATTAAATATTAATATAAGGTAGATTCGCTTTCAAACCAAATTAGTCGTCACAATATCTAATACTCTTAATTTTCCCATCAAATACTCGGCTAAAGATTACAAACATTTGAAATCGTTTTCCGGGACTTAGCCGTTAAAGATCCATAAATTTTAATATTCAATTATTCAAGATTTTATTAAGAGGGAAAAAGATTATAAGATTTCTTGATCGGTTTGGCCGATAATGAGTTTCCGGTATAACAGTTTGCTGGAATGAGGTTCCGGGCAAAACTGCTTCATTACCGGTGGAATCTATTACGGGGAATAGCATCAAAAGGTAGGCCTTCGTGCCCTTCCTTATACTAGTACTGCGTAGCGTTAGTTTGGCCTGAGTTTGGTATCAAGTAAACATTTCATTAGGGAGGACAAAGAATATTACAACATTTACTTTGATAGCAACATTTCTAATCTACTAACTTTTCTAAGAGACTACCCTTATTCGAAGCAACCGCTGATTACATGATAAGCAAAAACTATTACGTAGGTAGTAAGTTCTTATTTTCTTCATACCTGGCGTTATTACAAGGAAAATTATAACTGAACCCAAATTCACCATCGCATTTTACTTTTGCAAGGTCTCCCAAATATGAGTTTTGGCCATTTTTGGGTCATATTTTTCCCACAAACTTGTCTTATTAATTTTAATAGGCAGCGTAGGGAGGCGGTGGGGCAATTTACCGTAAAATGAGTTTACGCAAACTTATTTGGGATAATAATTGCTGGGAAATATGAGTGTACGAATAAGGATTCGTATTTCGTCGGAGTAACGTTAATTTCTCATTCCTGTACAGGTTAAGTTTGTGGGGAGTAATTAGTTTTGTTTTCTCCGTATTGTACAATGATTCTGAAAACGAAAGCGCCCAATTAGGGAAATGAATGCGTGCCCACTGCTTTGTTTATTACAATTTAGGTCGGATATAAAGAAAACGTAGAGTTCGAGTATTTATAGAGTTCAATGTAGGTATAAAATATAAATGCTACGAAATTTATCAATATAAATCTACGGGCCAATTGCCTAAAATTAGAGCATTTCACTGATAGTACATTTTAATATATTGACTGCTCCTAAGTATTTTACCGTTTATCGGCAAAATAAGTTAAAAAAAAATAGGTATACAATTCAACGTGTGGTTTAAATTCATATTTGGCGAAATTGTGGTAGCATAACTATAGAAAGCTATAATTTTTTTAATTATATTGAAAATTAATAGGTTGACATGTCAATAGTAATAGAAGTTAGGTACAGTTAGTTAAAAGGGTCCTGAATGTTTTGTCTAGAGATATCATATTGAATTTGTGTTTTCTTCTTCTAAAAAGGGGGTTCTCAATTCGACTGTATGTTTTTTTAAAATTGAAATCTTCTTTAGGCGCGTTAAGCATTTTTTGGGTGAAACTCACGTCATCGTCAATGCACGCTTCCCATGAGCTATATGCATACTGTGTATAGTTTTCAGTTAATTATATTAATATATAGTTTTCAGTCCCCAAAGAATGCCCCACATGCATACGAGATTTTTTTTGTGTGTATTTTACGCGAGATCTCCGCCAATTATGAATCGATTTTGATGTTTTTTTTAGAGGTGGTCTCATATAAATTTTATCGAAATCGGTCAAGCCCAAACCAAAATATGAGCGGTGTAGTCGGTGTTTTTAAACTTAGCTTGCGTTTAACTATGTTTGTGAAGTATTTCAAATGGGCATTCCATGGTCTAAATAATATGCATTAGACATATCAAAACTCTCTCCTATTACAGGCTAAAAACTTTTAACATACAAAACTTAATACAAAATTTGTTAAGCCGTTAGCAAGATACCTCATTTCTAACATACTCGCAAATACACTTCTGAACTTACCTTTTTTCAAGTATTTCAACCAATAACTGAATTATAGTTAATAGAGGTATTCAAATCTCGTCATAAGCCAAACTGAGCTCTAATTTCATTAGGCTTTCATAGAATATCATTGATAGCATTTTGGTATTAGCAGGTGATAGTTAGGTTTTGAGGGATAAACTGATATTGCTGCCACTATAAATGTGACGGTAATTTTGAGCGCGGACTTCAATTCCGTATTTTGTCAGTTTCCATTAGGTGAGATAATTGTTAAATGTTTGCCACATAAATGTTGAAACCGTGTTGGCACCGCCGTCGTTTTTACCCGTCTCCCGATTTGGTCGCGGCTTTGAATCCTACGAGGAGCTGAATATTCTGGCAAAAATAACATCATGATGAAAAAGCTTTATATTTAACAAATACAAATACAAAATCTTTATTTACTTGAATATAGGTACAATTAGCTAGTGGGAGTTATGACAGCAGTGCTCCATATTCCGTCACTGCGGCATTAAAAAATTATACAATAACAGTGACCAGAGATCACATATTATACCATGTAGAACACACAGAAATTGGTACGGTAATAAAGGTTTTATTGAAAAGAAAGATTGATAAATGATCATGTTAAGGATTATGACTGAAAATGATTTTGTGGTGGCAGCCATCTTGAATTTGATTTTTTTATGATAAACTGCATTCGACTAGTCAAACCCTTTCATTTGAAATTCATATTGAGAGGGTTAAAAAAATGAAATCCGCTATCTTGTGGCGGCGGCCATCTTAGATTTACAATAACTCTGAATATACATAATTGCATTGTCATCCAAACTAAAGGTGTGTACCAAATTTCAGATCAATTGGTCGATAGATAGGGTGTAAAATTTTAATTAGCAAATTTGTCTCAACAAACGGGGCAAACTAAATAAAACCGCTTAAAAACTACATCATTATAAATGAACGTTATACGAAAATTATACTTAAATTCAAGCCAGTCTACCCTTTCACAAATATTCTCGCACTTGGCATAGGAACCATAGGAAGAATCTGTAGTTTTAACAAGATTTCCCTAGACAGTATTCTCCGAGTCATACCCAAACTCGTTTGACGGAAACAAAAAATACTCTTTGCTCAAAAACCCTTTCAATATTTTATAACTACTCCAATTTAATAACTACGTTCATACCATTTTGGGTCGGTTTATGTATCTTCAATATCTTTCGGGATTTTGTGAAGGTAGGACTTGAAGGTACAATTAAATAGAATATAGAGTCCGGAATAAGTACTTATAAGAGTAATAAAAAATGTAGGTGAGTTAAAAACTGTGCAATGGAAAAAAAAAATTAAGCGGGGTCGGAAATTTGTTTAACAAAAAAAATTGTACAAAAAGCCCAGATGTATTGGATAAATTCGAGTTTTACTTAAATAAGAAATTATAAATTTGTGTATATATTGTTCAGTATTTTTTTACCTCTACTCGTAAGTGACGCGGTCGTTGACAAAGCTTGTTTATTTGTTTGTTATTACCTTCCGTGTATCTGATAGTTTTTTCCAATAACATAGGTACCTTGAAACAGAATATAAGTTACTTTATATCCCGGTCAAAGCTAAGTTGTGGATCACAGTAAGTCAACAAAAAAACCCATTGGTTTATCGGCCAAGTGCGCTTTCATGTCAGTGATGCCACAATCAAAAAGCATTAAAAATTACTTAGTCCAACGAACTTAGTCTGTGTCAATGTGGCCTTAATTCCAACGCACACAGTGCAGTCAATAAAATGCACCATCTCTTAACTCCCTCGACACAACCGGGGTAGACATATTAAAAGCACATTGGCATAAAAGCAACCCTGTAACCAAAAGCCCATCTAGCGAAATTGCCATCCGCTCGCTCATTACGGACTGAGCCACCGCGAGATCCGATATCCCGGCACGTGACTAAAGGAAATTGAAAACTCTATCGGTTAATCGAAATATTCAATCGTTTTTTTTTCTAAAAACAGAATTTTAATTGTTCCTTGACGTTATCGCTTTGGAACTTTTGTTAAATTCTTATCGAAAAGATCTGACGTTGATGGTTTGGATGCGAATGAAATACAGACGGGACGTGGAATCTATTTATGGTCTTATGGAGTGAAATGGTTAATATTACATTTTCATAAAATACATATATGTTTTTATCTTGTTTCACGCATGGGTACACAAAGTAATATTATAATTACTTAGTTTAACATTTTTAGCGATAGTACTGATTTCGCAAAGTAAATCATATGATTTGTTATTTTCTACGAAACTGCCCGTTGGCTTAGTTGCCTTCTAAGCAGCCGGTATCGGGTTCGATTCCCGGTGGCCACAAGTTTTCTCCTCAAGGGACATTTGTGTTTTTGGTTTGATGTGAATGTTTTCGGTACCTACGACATAAAACATCGAACTAAGTATGTGAGGCTGTTAGTGTCAAAGTGTTATTGTTATACATACAAAGACATATATTACAATTTAGTAAGCTAATGAGTAATTTAAGTTAGATTGCTACAGAGATCCATAATATTATGTAACTAAGAAAGTATATATAGGTAATTTTATTTATTGCTTCTGAGGGAAAAATACTTTGTTCATGTGTTCATTATAGCACTTGTGCTACGTTTCACTGTTTGTTATATGTCTCAAGGATTGCTAATAAGCACGAGACTTTTAAAGTAGAATTTTAAAAGTAAATAAAATTTCAGATCCTGTAGCTTGGAAGATAAAAAATAGGCATTTTTTCGGCAGTTGAACAATAAACGTGCAATCCTGTATGCTGAGAGCGGTTGTTGATGAAATTATCACAACCATGTCTTTGACATTGTGACCGAGTTAAATTGAGTACGTTGCACCTTATTTATTAGGAACGCATACATTCGAGTCACATAATATCTTTCCACTTTATATCACATCCTTGAAAATGACATAAGTATAACCTTATTTAGGTCATAACAGCCTGTTTATAAAACCGCCTTATTTATATAACAGCCTTATTTAGGTCATAATACCTGTGTTTCAAAAGTAGTATGTAATAAAAAACTAATCAAACCCATACGGCGGCTCGTAGCGACACTTTCAGCTTTCCCTTACCTGAAAGTGAAAATAGAAACGTTAAGATGGGTAAAGGTGAAGATCCCGATTAGTAGATAGGGGACAAGCACAGTGGGCGTATTCCTGTTCCCTGGATGGCGATGGTACACTGGAATGGAAGCCTCTTATTATGAGCCTGCACGGCCTGCTACTTGAACACGTTTGCTTGCCACAATCTTGAGAGGTCCTTTATTTCGCCATTCGTTTAATTTCGCTTTTTTCGCTAAGCATTCGTCTGAGGTCAGGTCGAGGTCATAAGGGCTCATTAGGGAACGACCGCTGCTTGCTATAGCCACCGACGTTCGGTATGTATGGACTATTTTGTTTGTAAGCTACCGGGAGATGTTTGAAGAAATTTGGAGAATATTTTCTTTTCGTACAGTTACTTCCGTTCATTGTCTCAATATAAAAAAATACATACGAGAGGTATTCGTTTTAATCGCAAAACAAATACATATTTTGTAATGGTATTAATCGCGTGTCAACTCGTAATATTTCACAAAATCATCAAAAATCATAATCAGCCTTATGGTGTGGTATACTTTTATTAGGTAGATAATCTATTTCGTACTTTTAGTTCATCAATCTACTAACAAGTGTCAAAATTAAATTTCTCTATCTGGAAAACGGCTTCACCGATTTTCATCAAACATAGCTAAGAACGCTCCAGAGTAATTCAAGTTTCAAACAAAAAAAAAAACAAAATCGGTTCATCCGTTCGGGAGCTACGATGCCACAGACACACACAGACACGTCAAACTTATAACACCCCGTCGTTTTCGTGTCGAGGGCTAAAAATACATATACATGACGAGAATCATAAAAGTGAAGCCAGAAAAGCGGATTCAATTTCACTAATACAATTTGTCTACAGGTCCAAATACATATATTTTCTAAAACTACTATTTTAATGATACCTACACCTATAAATATAATGTAGCTATATCTACCTATAGATAATAGGTATAGATGTATATTTTGTTATATATATTAGTATGGTGCTAGTTTACCACCACCACTAGAAAAAACATTTTTCGCCAAACTATAAGCAACATTTCGGTTGATATCCTTGTAAACTAGTCATTCTAGGCCTTAGTGTTTAGCACCCTCGGCTGCATCACTTCACCACAGTCTATCTCTATAGAAATAATTGATATAGTAAATACTTTTTCAATTATATTGCTGAATATTTTGTATTTGCAAAAAATACAAAAAGTTGATGCACAAAAATATTTATAAACGCCAATGAGTTTATATAGTACTTAAGTAGTATTTGCACTAAGGCTACCCTTATCGCGGGCTATAAATTCTAAATTTTATGACGTTTAGTCGGGCAAAACTTAAAATAATATTATTTTAACACTAAAAAACATTATTTAGCAGTTTATAATTACGGCTCGTCCCTATTTGCATTACTAAAGCAACAGCGGCTGATCTTTCGCCATAGACAAACTTAATACATATGCAAGTAATATAATTCAGAAATTAGATGGGAACTGTTCACCTGTATAAGCGATTATAAATTAACTAACAACTTGGGTCCGGACGCTGTAAAATTAACTCAGCGCTTAAACTCTGAGGTTCGAGCTGCGACAATTAATTTGAAACTAAACAAGACGAAACTTGAATTATTACCACGATAGTATGAAATTGCGTCTTATAGCTGAAAACCAAACATGTCATACTTTAAAAAGTTTTTTAATATCAAGCTTTTACAAGTTGTAAATAAATAGGACTAAAAGTTACATAACCAGAGAACTTGTAAAGACGAATCAAACGAGCCGAAACTCGATGAGGTTGCGACGTTTCTTTACAGAGTTCCTATGACCACCTTCTAGCTCCATCATCAGACCCTGGTTACCATTGAAAGACAAACTACTTGTCAAGACGATTAAAATTAGCCCAAACTCGATGAGGTTGTGTCGTTTCATCAGCACCATGTCATCATAATATTGCATTGTTTTCATTGTCACGCGATTTACACATGTATGCAAAATTTCAGCTCAATCGGTAACCAGGAAGTGGATCGAATTTAATTTACAAGATTTGATGACAAACATGGTGAAGTGAATCTAAATAAAAGCTTGTAAAATACTGAACTGCCTGTTGGCTTAGTAAGGAAAGTTGAAGTGCAGATTAAACACAAATTGGGAAACCACAAGAGAAATTTGTGTTTCTGGTTCTGGGTGTGATCGATATAAATGTTGCACGGCACCCACAATACAAGTCATTGTAAACTCATCCCGAAGAAGAGCATCGTACATGCCTATCATCGAAACCTAGTCGACAATTTCGACAAATGACGTGAGTGATAGCCGTATTTTAATAATAAAAATTATAATGTCTAATTCTCACGAAAACTTTAATAGTAAAAAAAGTCATCGAACTTAGTGTGGGACTGTAGTTTTAAAGCGTTTATGTTATTCTATGTTTTTTTACCTGAATGCAATGGATACGAGCGCACTAAAATTCTACAAACGATATGTATTTTTTTTTTAATTTTATTTGTGACAGGCTAGTGTTTGACCACTATCTCACCTGATGGTAAGTGACGATGTGATCGAAGCTGGTAAACACACTAGACCTGGAATACGCAGGCTCTCAAGGATAACTGCCGGAACACCGTATTTGGCTTGGCGGTAGACTTTCAACTTGATGGTGGTAAGCTACTTTGGTAGCAAGCCAGGCGAGCAACTCACAAAATGCTCTACCACCTCTCAAATGTCACCTGATTAGCACCACCCGAGGACCACGTGTAGGGAGTCAGACTTAAGGGGTATCCTCCTACGGACGTGGGTGACTCAGCCCCATGTATGGAGTTATAGTACTGTTTTGCACTGTTTTTAACGATCCTGTATGACGACTAGGTGTAAATGGAGGCAAATTCGTCAATTTATATGCGAAAAGCTCCGCCTTTGAGATGCGATAACGCCTTTAGCGTGAAAAATCTATTAGTTTTCTAACAACACTGAAATTAGGTCGTCATATTGTCTTTCAGCCAAATAAGTAAGTCTCTTAAAAAATAAATATATATAAAAAACAATTTTCAAAACGTTTTTTTACGTTTGGATGCAAGGTGCAATGTTGCCCATTTGGCTCAACGTATTAACATTGCAAATCAGAAAGGCAATGCCGCCAGCATGATGGGAACGCTAGCTACTGGTAGTGGGATTGAGCACTTAAGTTACATATAAGCTCGGTGTCTTGTAGGTTACTTAGGTCCTTGCTGTATATAGTTTTAGTTTAGTTTTAGAAAAGATAGGCAATTGACCCGTAGTTAGGCACCATCATAAAATATATATGAATATATGTTCAAAACATGCTTTTAGGAGTCAACCTAGGGCAGCAACTATGTCATGATAAAACTTAATCCTGTTATCATAGTTAATAAATGCAAACACAAAATTTCGTATTAAAAAGTATAAGTTTTAAATTCTGTTTCGTGTCTATATTAAATACTACCAAATTGCAAAAAAAAATGCCGTTATCTTATTGTAAAAACAGTTTTAAAAATAATAATAAGCATAAAAATTATCCCATGCAATTCTAAAGAACTCCACCGGAATAGGAGCGTTGTGTATTTATTTATAATACAGATATATCCAGCGGTTGCAGCATTCAGTTACTTTGAACTCAAAGAGATCTTGACATCAACTATATTCAAAAGAACTTATCGCTTACGAAGAACGAGATGCGATCGCTTATTACGAAGCTGAAGGTATCTTTTCTAGTGCTTTTATGAAAACCTTTTATTGGATTTCACAAAAAAAAAACCTCAGAACACTATGGTTTACCATGCGGTAAAGTCAGTGACAACAGACTTAAGTATGTATTTAAGTCTGTTGTCACTGAAACTTTTTTGTCAAGCCTCTACGTAATATAGATAGAAAATTATTAATTGCACAAACAATATTATTAATAGGTACATAGGCGAACTTAATTATATAAAGCATTTTCTTCCAGTTAACCTGGGTGTATCGTAGATATTTCGATATGGAAGTACACATGATCTGTAAGAAGAAGTTTAATATACGTCACAATTACTCTTACTTAATATTATTCGAAGTGCTCGCTTACCATCAGGAGAGCGACTTGTTAGTTTCATCTCTCTATTATATTAAAAAAAGTGTCCATTGGCTTAGTTGGGTCCGCTGTCGCCTTATTAGCAGCGAGCATTGCGTTCGATTCCCGGTCATAACACAGGTTTTCTTATCAACATTTTTGTTCCTGGTTTTGGGTGTAATTGTTAATGTATAAATGTTTTTGACATCCACGACATAAGTAATCGAACGTACTGTGAGACTGTGAGTGTGAAAGTGATTACGTTTATGCTTATGTTTTTTTTTATAATAGAAATAGATATGTTATATGTTGTATTTTTGCCTGTAGTATGACTTATACATATGATAATATTAATATGAAATTAATGACTGAACGGATGCGATGAAATTTGGTGCGTATATTATAGTCTGAAATAGACTTTATGCACCTAAGATTGGTAAAACCCTACTTCTAAACTATTTCAAGTGGTTGCCTCTGCCAATCAACAAACTTACATACTTTTTACAATGTGATATAGTTTTCATCATCAAACAAAATATCCGCTGAGGAAATAGCACTAGGCGTAGTTTTTAATGTAAACTTGTAAGAAAATAGATGGTGCCACACCAAAAATTAAGGTTCCCATCTATAATCCAAATGTTTTATGTTTTATGTTTGGTATTAATTGTCTGCAAAGACATCATTATTTAAACTAGAATATTCATGATATTAACTTCAAAATTGACTCTGATAATAATTTCTGAGATATTACTTGATGAGCTTGAGGATGCCTGTCTATGAAACCTATTAGCGGACACACAAGTAAGTTTATTTCTATTTTTATCAAAATCAGACAGTTTGGATTCAGATAACAACGAACACACAAATACTCACGCACACACACAAACCTTATCATATCTATATAATATAATTCTTCTGTACTGTGTACGTGACTGAACCCCTAAATAGCGGGACCGATTTTGATGAAATGTTTCGTTGGTACTCAGGTCTAAACTATTCTAGAGAATGGTTTAGATTCACAATTCAATGACGCGGGCATAGATAGATATTTAATTCTTTAATAAACTATAGTATATTAGTACTGCTATAATTAATGTTTCCTAATCAAAAGCAACGCAATAACTTTAAAAAATCACCCAACAGATGCTATTAGCCCACCTTTTTGTACTTAAAATTAATTATCTATTTAACACCGACGTAAAGTTTATGCGATGAATCTTCGTAAACGAAGATATTTTCTCCGCTTTATTATTTAATTATGGTTTTTTAACTGTTATAATAAAGTCTTATTACGTGGCAAGCGTCGAGGTTCATTAAAAAATCTCTTTTTCTCGTTGCTGACTTTAATTATCCGTTTTCATTGTTGGATAGCGTTGGATATCTGACGGTACAGTGACGGTTGGTAAATACTTGGCTGTATTTTATCTTATGATCTTTATACATTTAATAGCTCATTTCATTTTAAACAAACAAACGCATTCACACTCACAGCCCCACAATAAATTCAAAGACTTGTATCGTAGGTGCTGGAAACGTTCAAATCACACACACGCTACACCCAGAACCAGAAGCACAAATTTTAATATCCCTTGGGTTGGAATTTGTGCTCCTGCCGGGAATCGAACCCGGGACCCACGGCGCAGAGGGCGGACACCTGTCCGCTTCGCCAACTGGGTCATCAAAAAAACGAAACAAACTTATAATATAAAGTTCGAATGGTGTCTATGTGTGTGTGTCTATAAATTTTTTAAACCGCAGCGGCTGAACGGATTTCGTTGAAATGTGGAATGTATATACCCTGTTACGTTTTTAATACAGAGATTTTAAGCTTGGCCTGTGTGTTATTATTATTTATTACATGTAAAATATTTTAATATTGCTTTTTGTTTCCCAAAAATCATTTTTCAATATTTATGTCAGCAAACACATTTTATTGTCTAGTTAAACTTAAGCTCGGTTTACAGGCAAATAAATATAAAAATCTACACTATTTATTTTTATAAATTGTTATTTGACATCACAAATTTGAATTTTTAGTATGCAATTATAACATCTAATATATTAATTTATTAACATACCACAACAAAAAAAAATTAAATATTATTTTGCTTTTTTAAATATTTTGCTGGCCAAAGGTCTCTCCTATATATCACATTTGGTACAAATTCTAATGAATATTATTATATAATCAATAGTTAAAAGCAGTTACTTAACAAAATCTACATTAATACAATTTAAATTTTGTCAATATCTAATGTACAAACCAAATAAAGTAAAGCTATGCATATACTTACATACATAAAGTAAGAATCATTTGAAATATATTATTATTATCTAAGGAGAACGAAATGAGCCAGTCTTGATTATAAATAATAGTAACTATATTTAATTGTCTCAAGACTAAAATTGTATCCACGCGAGACAATACTTCTAATTACAAAAAATCAATGTAAAAAATAAACGTAGCTCCGAAATATGAACGTTAGCATAATTACTCGAAAACAAGACAGGGCTAAGACAACTTTAATCAAAGGTAACCGCTCCCTTGTTTAAAATGTCGGTAGTACCTCCCTCACCCTTTGAAAGTTGTTTTATTCCAATTTCCTCCTGGATTCTTACTTTTGATTTCTTGTACTTTACGACAAAGCATTTTTTGTTCGCGTTTTCCTTTGCTTTACAAGTTGTTAAGCTATTTATTCGGTATCTTTATTAAATATTTAGATTAGAGTTGTGAATAAAAGGAGTGAATTAGTTAATGTACGCCCTTTTTCTGTGTTATAATAAAACATACCTACCTATCTATAATTTGTTCACAAAATCTCGTAGGAAATGCAGTAAATTACATAAACAAAACACTGTAAACAAAGACTTGGGACTTGAAGTGGGTGCCGGAAACATTTACATATCACACTCTATCACACCCTGAACTAGAAGCAAAAATGCTCTTTGGGAAAATTATGTTTCATGTTTCCTTCTTGTTCTTCTTCTTTTGTTTCTTTGTCTCTAAAAATGTCAACAATGTCTTTGTGTTACTTCCGGGAATCGAACCCAGTACCCACGGCACGGAGGGCAGAGATTTGCGACTGGCTGGTCCTAAGAAAGAACGAAGTTCCTTGGGTATTTTGGGTGCTTATTATTATTTTAAAAAAAGCATTAATTTACCCACACTTATATAATGACTGTGATATATTCACTCTCATTCAGTATCTTTATATATATATATATATATATATCATTCTTCTGTACGTGTATATGTTAGTAAGCCTAAACATCTAGACCGATTTTCATGAAATTTAGTATGCTGGGGGTATCGGGGGCCATAAATCGATCAAGCTAGGTCTCATTTTTAGAAAATGTCGTTTTATCCGTGTTTTCAGGAATTAAAAAACCGCTACAATATCTTAGAATACGAAGGTAAATTTCGCCACTATATTGGTACACAAGGTCATAGTAGCTCAGGGAAATCGGGCGGTCCTGAAACCAGAAGACCCCTTCAAAGAAGTTCAAGCCCACATGACTTTTTTTTCAAATTATATCTTTTTTTTTTTTAACTGCAAATAACCGTGCAAAGCTCTGTCATCCAGGCACTAAATATTAATTCACGAAAAAAGAAATATTTTCTCATGGACAGGAGGAATACGTCATTCGAATTTGGTAAAGTAGGTTCTAAGTAGGTATTACAGTACTAGGCAAACATAAACGTGAAAGAGATAAAATGCTTTCACTCTTTACATGTCATAGCAACGCGTGCCGGGTATAGCTCCATATATATATTTCGGTAAAAAGTTTTAAAAGAAGGCAAGTTCTCAATCCTTTTGTACCCTTTATAAGCCGGCAGCAGAGTTTCAAAGTCACTTCAATGTTGGGAACTAGAAGAACTAACACTAAGTACGATTGACCACAACATAACAAATCACTTAGCTCTGCTCTGATACTACTTTCAGTGGTGATACTTTTTATTTCCTTTTTTTTTCTTTAGTTTTAGCAACTAGTTTGCTGTGGTGTAGTTCTAGATTGTAAATTAAGAAGTTATGTTAAAGGAATATATATATATATATATATATATATATATATATATATATATATATATATAATATATATATAATAATATAGCACTTTTGGAATAGAAGTTTATATTATTAGTTTAATTTTAGATCATCTAAGCAATTCTAAAAAAATATATCTGGACAAGATCTACAAATATTTTTCACATTTATTAGCTACTGGTCGTGCTCCGGGCTTCGCCCGCTATTATCAAGTTAAAAAGTAGCCTATGTGTTAATCCTAGATCTAATCTATGTACATTCCAAATTTCATCCAAATCCGTTCAGCCGTTAAAACGGGAAGAGGGAACAAACATACTTACACACTTACACACAAACTTTCGGATTTATAATATTAGTAGGATATTAGTAGGATTGACATCAAATAACAAAATTGACTTTGAATCTGTTGAATTTTTTAATACTGTTTACTGTCATGTTAATTATAATACTAGCCATGTCTCACGGCTTTACCCGCGTTTATCAAGTTTAAAAGTAGCCTATGTGTTACCCTATTATGTTCCTAGGTATAAACTATTCATATTCCAAATTTTATCCAAACCCGTTCCCGTTGCAGCGTGAAGAGATAAATTTTGTTATCTCTTCACACTGTAACTTACACACAAACTTTCAGATTTATAATATTAGTGTGATGTTCGTAGTTTCGTACAATGATGTTGTCTTATAGATTATTTAAATATTATAACAATGATTGTAGCAATTACAAATACATTTGATTTATAAGCTGTTACAAAATGAGTTATTTTAAAGAAGAATTTATGGAATAATAACGAATACCGTGGGGTGCATAACAGCATTTGAGAGGCCAAGCGGAAGATAATAATTTTCAGGTCCATTTACTTTATTACGTTTCGGTGTGGGTAATGAGCACACGGTAAGGGCATAACGTATTCTTTGGTATGAAATAGGGATGAACAAAATATATCGACAATATGCCACATTTTATGTTATTTATATTATTTTTTTCATGATAGATATGTAAGCATTTGGCCGCTATCTCATCCGATGGAAAGTGATGATGCGGCCGAAGATAAAACATGCTTACCTAGAAGATACCTATTCACTCTAGACTTGAAGGCTCCCTGATTATATGCACTGTTCGCGAAATAAGACGAGGGCAGTGACTACACTCCTATTGAGCATATAACTACTTTATTACCTGTGAAAGCAATGATTCCATTTAAATAATTATTTTCATAGGTAAGTATTAGTCGTATTTAGAAAGAGCTTTCTGATAAAAAAATAAAATAGGTAGGTACAAACATCAGCTGGCTGCTCCGTAAAAGAAAAATAAAATTATTTGATAGTTGAAAGTCGTCTCTGTTCGTGATTTTTGAGAAATAAATATCATATTCGTAAATGTCACATTTTATTGATGATGAATTTGTATGTCATTATTAAAACGAACGATATCAAATTAATTTTATCGATAAATTATTTTTATGCACATCAATTTCAGTAATTTCACATCTCTATTCTTAGTCTCAAATGTAGAGGTTGTGTCTGTAATAAACGTGCAAACTTTATGAAAATGTTGGACTAGTACAAAATAATATTTTAAATGTACTTGTAACTAAATGACAAAGTTTACACTCACTCCCAGTAGAATAAACGTTTCCCTTTGCCTCTATAAACAGATAATGAACCGCTAACATGATTGTTAAGGATAGAGCATTCCATACGTTGTTTTTATAGGAACTTTTTTCCTAGACAAATTTTGATATATTATAAATATCTAAAAAAATACCATTACAAAACATTGTCATTTTATCTTCGCTGCGTGAAAATTTATCTCCGCTGCGTGAAAATTTTGTTAACTACTTGGTAAGTACATAATAAACTAAGTACACACAAACTAGTTGCTAAGTAAACAAAAAATATTTATGAGCTAAAAGCTTTTTCTCAAGATTTACCTAACTTGCTACTCCTTCAATAACAAATGATTATTTAGTGTTGTCTAATAAACGCAAAAAAGCAAAAATACGTAACGCATAAGATCGTTGCGTAAGGGATTATATTTAATGCGTTTACAAACTGCAATATTAACTGAAAATAAATCTCAAGAAAGCAGATACATACAGATACTTTGCTGTACATAGTTTTAGTTTAGTTTTAGGAAATATAGGCAATTGGCCCGTAGTTTTAGAAGGTTAAAAAAAAAAGAAAGCATATCTTCAGACATCGAATATACGTTCCTACATTAAACACCTTTATTTGCTATCAATTATAGAAGATTTTAAATAATACCTTTAATATCCTTATTATTACTCTATAATATAGCCTTAAGTTTAACTTGGTAGCAGAAGTTGCAGGCAGCAGTAATCTAATAATATTATAACCATCCAGCATCCTGATGCCTTGCCAAAAATATCTCGGACGCCAGAAGGTTTTGGCAGAATTTTGGCAAGCCGCCTATGAAGTAAGCATGAATATCTCAGTGGCTGGACTCTTTAGGGACTAAGAATAATATAAAAGTATATAAACTAATTATTATTTATATATTGATAAGACTGTTTGTAAATAATGTTTTTTATGTTGCTCGTATAACTAGTTTTAATAAGGACATATCTTAAATATTGGTGGCGATTCTGTCTTACACTCTATATCTCTATTTAAAATTATTTTAGAAAATTTTGTATTATGATTTGAAATAACCCTTAATTTAAACATCGTTTGGCAGCAATTATTTATTAATCCTATTGTGTTTATTTAGAATCAGTTGCAGTTTAACCACGTTTGACGCTCCGCTCAGCGTGAATAACTCCAGGTTGAATATAATTTCATCATTCGCTAACGGAATGCAATGTAACAAGACTGTAGTTTTATGCAATCTTTAAAATTAAGTTTCACACTGTTGAACGTTATTTTAGAGAATTTAAGTAATAGAGATGTCTTACAGAATCGTTTATTATATACGTAATTGATATATTAAACATAACCATTTTAAAATACACCTTCTTTCATAAACAGACGTAACAATTAATATTAACTCTGCGATTAAAATTTATTATCACTTAGGTAGCTGTCAAGTACCATTTTATAAGCGACTAAAAAACCTGGCTAATTTCATAAGTAATTTTTAATTTAAAAGAATACTTTGATAAACAATAAGTTCATGTATAACATACATAACTTAGGTTAAGATAATTATAATGTTGTCAAGATATAAAGACTGTAATATAATATATTGTGTTGTTTGTCAGTGTTTTATTAAAATTGCTCGTCCGAAAAAGGCTGTTGAAACCTAACATTACTTTTGTAAAATGTTTGCACACAGTTTTTCGGCAATAAGAAAATTGTGATTGTGGTTAAATAAATACCTAGAAAAATTCTGCCAAGGGAAACATTTATAGAATCCCCTTGGCTAATAAATTATCTCCACCTTACACCAACCCTGTTGCTTCCAAAAAGGAGAAGCCCAGAGCCGTCACGTCAATATATTATGACGATGGGTCCATCCGTCATCATTTGCCAATACCCAAGCTGTTAGCCGCATGGATAACTTGTAAAATACCTCCTAGCTCGAGAACATTTTGAAGATGTTTCCTCGTTCAATCACGACAGGAATCTTTTTGGGCAAATATTTGGAACAAATGTTTAGCGTTCTGGACTTTGTTGTTGAAGACGGGAAAATGTTATTCTAATACGCCCAAATACTTAAAATTGTATCTGAAAATGTAGAAACTTTTAAATTCTACATTTTATTTAGTCCTAAGAGAAAACACAACGTTGTGCTGCTACCTAATAATAAAATGCTTGTTTAAACAAGTGCCAGTTTGCGTTGCATAGTGCGCGTCCGCTTTCTAAGTAATGGGTTCGATTATAGTTGAAGTCGAATTTTTTACAAAAAAAAAAATGTGTTTCTTGGTTTGATTGTGTGTGTCATGAGAATGTTTTATAAGTGTAGAAGAATTTGATAGGTGAAAAAGAAAGGCGTTAAGATACCAATAAATGAACTCAAGAAATAAACTTGATAAATTTACTTACGCTTAAAATATATATTTATATTGACTTATTCGATATGGGAATGGCTGGAAATTTAATACTGTTTACTGTCATGTTAATCATAATACTAGCCATGCCCCAAGGCTTTACCCGCGTTTATCAAGTTTAAAAGTAGCCTATGTGTTACCCTATTATGTTCCTAGGTATAAACTATTCATATTCCAAATTTTATCCAAACCCGTTCCCGTTGCAGCGTGAAGAGATAAATTTTGTTATCTCTTCACACTGTAACTTACACACAAACTTTCGGATTTATAATATTAGTGTGATGTTCGTAGTTTCGTACAATGATGTTGTCTTATAGATTATTTAAATGTTATAACAATGATTGTAGCAATTATAAATACATTTGATTTATAAGCTGTTACAAAACGAGTTATTTTAGCGAAGAATTTATGGAATAATAACGAAAGTGGGGTGAAACCGGAAACCGTGGGGTGCATAACAGCATTTGAGAGGCCAAGCGGAAGATAATAATTTTCAGGTCCATTTACTTTATTACGTTTCGGTGTGGGTAATGAGCACACGGTAAGGGCATAACGTATTCTTTGGTATGAAATAGGGATGAACAAAATATATCGACAGTATGCCACATTTTATGTTATTTATATTATTTTTTTCATGATAGATGAAAAATGCTGACTTCAGCATTTGGCCGCTATCTCACCCGATGGAAAGTGATGATGCGGCCGAATATAAAACATGCTTACTTAGAAGATACTATTCACTCAAGACTTGAAGGCTACCTGATTATATATACTGTTCGCGAAAAAAGACGAGGGCAGTGACTACACTCCTATATGAGCATATAACTGCTTTATTACCTGTGAAAGCAATGATTCCATTTAAATCATTATTTTCATAGGTAAGTATTAGTCGTATTTAGAAAGAGCTTTCTGATTAAAAAATAAAATAGGTAGGTACAAACATCAGCTGGCTGCTCCGTAAAAGAAAAATAAAATTATTTGATAGTTGAAAGTCGTCTCTGTTCGTAATTTTTGAGAAATAAATATCATATTCGTAAATGTCACATTTTATTGATGATGAATTTGTATGTCATTATTAAAACGACGATAAAAATTGATTTTATCGATAAATTATATTTTCGCACATCAATTTCAGTAATTTCACATCTCTATTCTTAGTCTCAAATGTAGACGTTGTGTCTGTAATAAACGTGCAAACTTTATGAAAATGTTGGACTAGTACAAAAAAATATTTTAAATGTAGGTACTTGTAACTAAATGACAAAGTTTACACTCACTCCCAGTAG
Source organism: Lomographa bimaculata (assembly GCA_948107665.1). Classification (NCBI taxonomy): domain Eukaryota; kingdom Metazoa; phylum Arthropoda; class Insecta; order Lepidoptera; family Geometridae; genus Lomographa; species Lomographa bimaculata. The sequence continues at coordinate 10,395,349 of OX403592.1, forward strand.
AATAAACGTTTCCCTTTGCCTCTATAAGCAGATAATGAACCGCTAACATGATTGTTAAGGATAGAGCATTCCATACGTTGTTTATATAGAAACTTTTTCCTAGACAAATTTTGATATATTATAAATATCTAAAAAAAATACCATTACAAAACATTGTCATATTATCTCCGCTGCGTGAAAATTTTGTTAACTACTTGGTAAGTACATACATACTAGTTGCTAAGTAAACAAAAAATATTTATGAGCAAAAAGTTTTTTCTCAAGATTTACCTAACTTGCTACTCCTTCAATAACAAATGACTATTTAGTGTTGTCTAATAAACGCAAAAAAAGCAAAAATACGTAACGCATAAGATCGTTGCATAAGGGATTATATTTAATGCGTTTACAAGCAATATTAACTGAAAATAAATCTCAAGAAAGCAGATACATACAGATACTTTGCTGTACATAGTTTTAGTTTAGTTTTAGGAAATATAGGCAATTGGCCCGTAGTTTTAGAAGGTTAAAAAAAAAAGAAAGCAGATCTTCAGACATCGAATATACGTTCCTACATTAAACACCTTTATTTGCTATCAATTATAGAAGATTTTAAATAATACCTTTAATATCCTACCTTATTATTACTCTATAATATAGCCTTAAGTTTAACTTGGTAGCAGAAGTTGCAGGCAGCAGTAATCTAATAATATTATAACCATCCAGCATCCTGATGCCTTGCCAAAAATATCTCGGACGCCAGAAGGTTTTGGCAGAATTTTGGCAAGCCGTCTATGAAGTAAGCATGAATATCTCAGTGGCTGGACTCTTTAGGGACTAAGAATAATATAAAAGTATATAAACTAATTATTATTTATATATTGATAAGACTGTTTGTAAATAATGTTTTTTATGTTGCTCGTATAACTAGTTTTAATAAGGACATATCTTAAATATTGGTGGCGATTCTGTCTTACACTCTATATCTCTATTTAAAATTATTTTAGAAAATTTTGTATTATGATTTGAAATAACCCTTAATTTAAACATCGTTTGGCAGCAATTATTTATTAATCCTATTGTGTTTATTTAGAATCAGTTGCAGTTTAACCACGTTTGACGCTCCGCTCAGCGTGAATAACTCCAGGTTGAATATAATTTCATCATTCGCTAACGGAATGCAATGTAACAAGACTGTAGTTTTATGCAATCTTTAAAATTAAGTTTCACACTGTTGAACGTTATTTTAGAGAATTTAAGTAATAGAGATGTCTTACAGAATCGTTTATTATATACGTAATTGATATATTAAACATAACCATTTTAAAATACACCTTCTTTCATAAACAGACGTAACAATTAATATTAACTCTGCGATTAAAATTTATTATCACTTAGGTAGCTGTCAAGTACCATTTTATAAGCGACTAAAAAACCTGGCTAATTTCATAAGTAATTTTTAATTTAAAAGAATACTTTGATAAACAATAAGTTCATGTATAACATACATAACTTAGGTTAAGATAATTATAATGTTGTCAAGATATAAAGACTGTAATATAATATATTGTGTTGTTTGTCAGTGTTTTATTAAAATTGCTCGTCCGAAAAAGGCTGTTGAAACCTAACATTACTTTTGTAAAATGTTTGCACACAGTTTTTCGGCAATAAGAAAATTGTGATTGTGGTTAAATAAATACCTAGAAAAATTCTGCCAAGGGAAACATTTATAGAATCCCCTTGGCTAATAAATTATCTCCACCTTACACCAACCCTGTTGCTTCCAAAAAGGAGAAGCCCAGAGCCGTCACGTCAATATATTATGACGATGGGTCCATCCGTCATCATTTGCCAATACCCAAGCTGTTAGCCGCATGGATAACTTGTAAAATACCTCCTAGCTCGAGAACATTTTGAAGATGTTTCCTCGTTCAATCACGACAGGAATCTTTTTGGGCAAATATTTGGAACAAATGTTTAGCGTTCTGGACTTTGTTGTTGAAGACGGGAAAATGTTATTCTAATACGCCCAAATACTTAAAATTGTATCTGAAAATGTAGAAACTTTTAAATTCTACATTTTATTTAGTCCTAAGAGAAAACACAACGTTGTGCTGCTACCTAATAATAAAATGCTTGTTTAAACAAGTGCCAGTTTGCGTTGCATAGTGCGCGTCCGCTTTCTAAGTAATGGGTTCGATTATAGTTGAAGTCGAATTTTTTACAAAAAAAAAAATGTGTTTCTTGGTTTGATTGTGTGTGTCATGAGAATGTTTTATAAGTGTAGAAGAATTTGATAGGTGAAAAAGAAAGGCGTTAAGATACCAATAAATGAACTCAAGAAATAAACTTGATAAATTTACTTACGCTTAAAATATATATTTATATTGACTTATTCGATATGGGAATGGCTCACACGAGAATAATTATTATAGATAAGTTAAATTAAAACGTCTTCATCGTGATCTCGCGACGTAAACTCATCCCGAAAAAGAGCATCGTATATGCTCGAATCCAAATTTTCGACATAGGAATGTCGACAATTTGGATTAAATGGCGTGAGTGAAAGCTCTATTTTAATAATTTTATGAACATAAAACCTACCTAAAACGCATTCTAAAATAACATCAAATGACGATCAACCTTTATCACACGAAATGAAGTGTCGCAATAGCTCAGGCGTCACTTGTCTAAATGTCCAATCATCTGTCTCGATAGCTAGGTGTCACGTGTCTCAATGACCCATCAGCTAAATCAATCTCCAGTTACCGTCACTCGCAATATACGAGTAGCATATATAGGCTGATATAAATAGGAGAAAGGACTCACAAAACTCAGGTTACAACCACGAGTAATGTGAACAAAAATTTGTCAGAAACGCGATTCCTTGACTGACGTAACAATGGGTTTAATCTTCACGTAGAAAATGTGATGCCCGAATAGAAAGCGGACAATGAGAGAACATTTTTTCTTTTGCGAAGTGAATTAAAATAGTTTCTGTCTCGGTGGATTTAGTAGCTAGCGAGTTTATCCGTGATCCTTTGGAAAAGGTTTCTATTTACATTGCAAACACAGTATATAAATTATTTTCTTAAGTTAAATAGAAATTTTCTCAAAAAATGACTTTCTCTTTTCCAATGAGATTGTTAAATAATTTTAATGAAGCAACATCTGAGTGTTAACTGAACAGTTTCTATCTCGTTGATTTAGTAGCTTGCGAGTTTATCAGTGATGATTTGGAAAAATGGAAACCTTTTTTACTCGACTGCCAAGGAAGGGTTTTGTTTTTCGCACTACCTTGTGTACCTATATGTATGAATGTATATTTGTAAATTTCTTTATTACCTCGTATCTTCCAAACGGCTAGATTTAAGGTATTGTAATATTTGTCTTAAAAACCTTAGTGTCCTTAGATAGACGTTTAAAAAAAAACTAAATAACGGATTTTGGGCGTAAAATAGTAATACATTTATAAAAAAATAACGAAACCTATCGAGTAGAGTTTAAAAATTTAAAAGGGGATTACATAACACATAAAAAGTAGGTTCACATTTTTCGTAGTCGTGTTTTTTTTTTGTATACATTGATTTGTTTAACATGCCAAACTCAACCCTGTACATAATTTTGTTTATTTCGTCCATTAAAAACGTAAAATAATTCTAACGATACTATCTCTGAACATTTCAGTAACACGCGAGTTCATCATTGATCTATTTAAAAAAGGTCTTATTCTATAATATAATATATTCTAGGTCTTATTAGATTAGGTTCTATTTACATCAAACCCAGTAGGTATATAAAACTTTCCCTAATAGTTACTTTCTCTCGTCCAATGAGAATTGAAAACGTTAAATAATTCTAATGAGGCAACCTCGGGGTTTTCAACAGTCGAAAGTTAGGTCACCGCGTAATGTTATCCTCTATTGCGTCACGTCTGCGAAAGGGTACTTTGTTTAATTTGCATAGGGGTCGAGTTGGAAAAGCAGGCAGTTTAGCCGGCCTCCAACGGCCCAACTGTGGTGGAAATAAACACGTAATATCACAGTTGATAGTGGATGTCGGCCAACCGCGTATTACGCAAACATGCCGCTTGACGTAACAATTTGTTAGGGCTGTTCTTTGTAAATGTCTCGCTTTGTGATTCCCGTGAACACGGCGTGAACATTTTGACAAGTGAAATTTGTTCTCCAAAAGTATTTCCGCCGGATACTTTATGTGAACTTGACGTTATAATACGTTCATATAAAAGGTTCCCTTTCATCCTGTCTGATTATGCAAATGAAAAATAAACCTAAGTATCAACAGCAGAAGGATATAAGCTTAGAGGCAAAAACGATGCAATGCGAATTAGGCCACTTGACGGCGGTAGGGTGTGTCTTAATCTGACTATAGCTGCCACTCTACCTGTGCAGTTATATTCATCTTTTAGTATAATTATTAGCCAAGCATCTAGCAGGTGCCGTAAAGAAAAAAAATCATATACATCAAAAGTGGGTGAACTGACATCACAATTTAGTCAAGCTAATAGCGTGATTGCTTTTTTAAATTATCATAAAAAAAGTCCTAATTTAAAAACATTTACATATTAAAATTATCTTTTAAGTGTAATTCTATGGCTATAAAGGATAAAAAAAATACTTCTTAATCTATATTTTAATCTCATGCATATGTCCCTGTAGGATAAAGATCCAAAAACATCACATAGATACTTACTTTTAAAAAATGTACCCCATCTAGTCGATATAAAGAAACTATACAGATATATTAACACATTCTCCATTCCAACTCAAGTACAATACAATTAGTACAGAAAGCTTGAGCTCGGAACTCATTGTAAGTTCATTAGAAGACCATTTCGGGCAGAACTCGCTTGTGTGCACAGCGTCGGCAAACAGAGCAATCACACAAATAGAGAGTACACACACATACGCCCGCGGCGAATGTTACACAGAATTTTTCCGACGTTTAATTTCCTCCTGTAAAGTTTTAATTCGAGACATAAAGCGTGCTTTAAAAGCGGTGTCTGGCAAGTTTCATCATCGTACAGATGCTTCTGTAGGAAGCTTACTTTGCACACAAAGCCTACTACTACAAAAGACTCAGTCTACGCTCCATTTTGTGTCTGACAAGCGGCAACGCGATGAGACGCGTCAACTGTATTTTGACGTCAACAGTTAAAATGCCGGAATTCCAACGTGTCTGTAAACGTGTTTAAGCACAAGTCAGTTCGAGACTTAAATAAACTTGGCTTGCTTAGTACCTTGCAAGTGAAAGAGGATCAAAGTTTGTTCTTATTTTACTAAAGCGTTCGAGTTTTTGAACAAAGGCGAAGACGCTTTTCCGCGTAATATTCTATAGACTTAAGTGATCTGGATATCAAAGTTATTTATATATTACTAGCTGTACCTGGCATGCGTTGCAATGCAACGTTTAGAAAAAATGTTTAACCTCTTTTACGTTTATGGTCGCCTAATACCTACTTAAATACCGTACTAAAACCTTTTAGGATTTTGGTTAAACACAAATACTGAAATCACGATTAAAAATGGGGGGCGGGTATAGGAGGGTAAGAATTACATAACGACCTATTCTAATACCAACCAAATACACAAAAAAAATCTTTAAAAATTATTGCAACTGAACCATCATGTAAAAATTTTACTCCGTAGAACTAACATATTATTATAAAAATTGCAAGTTAAATGAAACATTGTAATTGAGGAAAATATCAACATTTAATCGAGCTCAGAACCTAAGTATGTATCACTAAATTTAAAGATAATATAGGTAGGTATTCTATCTCGTATCCATCTGAAGGTTGTCTGAAAGAGATCGCTTTAAGCGATAAGACCGCCTATTGTACGTATTAGCATAACATAGACCTAGTATTTTTAGTTACTTATAAAATGTCGCACAATATTTGTACCGTATACTCTTAAATCAATGCATCATTGTTTCTTGCCTACTGTACGATAATACATCGACCACAATTTGTAACTATTACTCAGTACCTATCTAGATCTAGTGTAAAAATAAAATATACATGACTAGCGATCCGCCCCGGCTTCGCCCGGGTGTGATAAATGAAGAACCGCTCGACCGATTTTGTACAAACTTTACATAAACCATCTACTAAATAGTCCGAAAAAAGCCTAAACATTTGGTTTGGATAGATGAGCCCGTTCTTGAGTAATAAATTTACAACGAAAATTGGCATTGATTTTTATATATATAGATAACAGGCTACTCTGAAAGTATAGTTTGGTCCTAATCATTCATATTCCACACAGATACTAACAAACAAACAAACGCTTTCACACTCACAGCCCTGAACTAAATTAGAAGACTTGTATCGCGTGTACCGAATCATCTGGTACACGCACAAATATTACAATGAGAACTTGCTCCATCGTCAACCACATCGTCATTTACCTTCAAGTAAGATAGTAGTCAAACGTTTATTTATTTATTTAGTAACCACCTGGAATCGAACTCGACACCCACAGCGTAGAAGGCAGATATGTAGATAATCAACTACGATAAGCAATTAAATAATTTTCACATCAAAATACCAAAAGGGCCATAAATAGATTGAGCTAAGTAGTAACGAGGTCATGTCACGCCCACCAGGGTTGCGATTAAATCTCACTATACGACAGATATAAATTTAGACAAAAGTCGCACATTAGAGCTGACTTCTACTATAAAACCTTAATAATATTATTTAATTAAAGCAAGGCAAAAACATTGTCTAATTATATTGTAGTTTAACCAAAGTTAAGGGCAATAAATAGATTGAGCTTGTTCGTAACGAGGGCACGTCGCGCACACCTGTCCCGCGATTAAACTCGCCGAACGATATCGTTTCATTTCGAAGTCGTTCTTTAGAGCTTTTACTATGAATTGATAAATAATACTTTAAAACAGGGACATTTATAACAATTAATACCTATTGTACCCACACCAAAGTTAATCAATCAATACACAACGGGGCGCAGATTGAACAAGGTTTTATCGGGGGGTTTTTCGATTAAACTTCATATTATAAAACCTTTTCGCTTTGATCTTGATGCATACAAATGTCTGTGTGTGTGATCCGCGCTGTGTTCTATGAAAGATTACAGAATAGTTACTAATCTTACTGTAGGTGAATGTCGTATGTCGGTTTATTTTTATGCGTGATGTAGCTCGCGTATATACCGTCATTAGTACGTAGTGCGCAATCCTGCAGGGAGTGGTTTAGAATCGACAACTGAGCGGAATAAAAAAAATTAAAAATAAATTTATTATAACTCAAAAAAAAAACTATTTTCCTTACTTACTGGTAAGTAGATGGTTTAGAAGTAACGAAGTAGCTGGCTAAGAGATGCCATAGTTTACTTCACAGATACTACTAAACTATCTGCGCCACGATTTACTTACAACTTACCAGTATGGAAAAAAATTGAGTTGAAAGAGAACACTTTTTTTTATTCTGCTCAGCTGTCGATTCTAAACCACCCCCTGCAGGGTTGTGCACTACTTACCAATGAAGGAATATGACTAAAGAAATTTGTGAGACCTAGGATGATTTACCCATTTTCTACCGACGTCACCAAAAAGGAGGAGGTACTCAATTCGACTGTTTTTTTTGTGTGTGTGTTACCTTATTGCTTCTTTCCACGTGAATCGATTTTGAAAATTTCATGAGAAAGCAACAGCTTTCCAAAGAAAGCAAGGTTCCGAAGACAAAGCGGTGAAGTCGGTTTTTTAAGTTTTGCTTGCATTTAATTATAGATGCAATACTACGTTCCTATTTATTTCAATTTCGTGATTTTAAGACAGCAAAATATGGACATTATCCAAGTTTTATATTTTAAAACACAATTATATGAGCGATTAAGAAATTAAGCTAGTTTTACAACACGGTAAAGTCACGCTGACGAGATGTTTTTATTGTAGAATAATCTTTAATATACCTGATTTTGAAGTCAATATAGTTCTTTTATAAAGTACGCAGCCAAACGACTTCATTAAAAAGCCAAAAAACGATAAAATTGAATACAAACAGAATATTTGCTTACAATTTATTATTTTCACCGCCACGTTTTTTAGTAGAGCCTAAGCTTTTGTATCGATCCTAAAACAGGAACCTGCTCTAAAATTGCATATAAGTATGTTTTCCTTAAGCGAAGCGGCGCTTCCTGAACTCAACATTATCATTTTGGCAATAATATCATATTAAATATGCTCGACAGTACATTCCCCCCTATAAAATCCTCTTGCCCCTCCCTCGCTGGCAACGTCGAGTATCAGAAATAGTATTAGAAATTCATGGTCTATTATTGAACGACTTTCGCATGCAGATTGTTGTTGTGTGATTGTTTGAAGGATGCAGTTACAGCAGAATATTTAAGTTATAAGAATAATTTGTTATGCGATTGATACGCTTGAAGTGTTTTTAAATCTAAAAATAAATTGTGTTTTTTATCTAGCAAAGCAAGAAAGATAGGACAAATACGTGATCCGTGGCGTCCGTGTTGATTATGGTGATAATCAAACAGGACAAAATATAGGTAGAATATCCTATTTATTATTTTTGGTTAAACCGTCACAAAGTTACAAAAAGACACCTAGGCAGACAGTTACTTTTACAAATTGATAATAATATTTTTTTTCGTTGTAGGTACTAAACATATTAATGCAATAGGTGAGAGATTGGTCAAACGGAGCTACTGTTTGACCAATCTCTCAGTTGAGATGAAAAAAAATATGGCGAGGTCAATTTGACTCCTTCTTAGAATATAATACATAAATAGTGAGTCTATAAATTTACAAGCCTGGAAGAGATCGCTCTTAGCGATAAAACCGCAAATTGCTACACTAATTATTTCTAGTTTTTTTTTCTATTTTGCTTAAAGTTTGGAACGCAGGCAGATAGCTTATATTCTGGACTATGCAATACGGTGCTATTTAAACTAACTATAATTAACAATAATGATAAGTTACAATACACAACGCTATATACATAACCAATATACATAAGCATCTATTGCTTTGAAATCCAGCTTTCCAAATCCTGTCGATTCCCAAACTGGCAGATGTTGTCTAACCAGGCAACGTATTTGAGGGAGGTAGGAAAACGTTTAGATTTCCCATCAGCACGTGAGCACGATCGATGTTCTCGACGTACAAATATTTCGGTATACCTGAACGCTGCATGACAGATAAGAGAGGAGCGACGAGCGACCAGACAATATGCTTCCGCCTTCAGCGCAAACTCGGCGAGGCGGCAGAATGCGGCGGCGGTGCGGAAACGGCGAAGTGCGAAAATGTGATGGTTAGGATACCGGGTAGACATTTTTATGATATGGTAACAAGGGAAATTGAATTGCACGTTTTTGAAGATTGATTTTGATGGATATATTGTTCTTCTCCGCTGAGTAGGAAACGGAAAAGCAGGTACTCACCTACGCAACACGAGTGATATTATATCACTTGTTGTTGCATGATGACTAATGATAATGAACAAATCCTACTAATATTATAAATCCGAAAGTTTGTGTGTAAGTGTGCGTCTAAGTATGTTGGTTTCCTCTTCACGCTTTGACGGCTGAACGGATTTGGATGAAATGTGGAATGCACATAGATTATACCTAGGATTAACACATAGACTACTTATTAATTTAATAATAGCGGGCAAAGCCGCGGGGCACGGCTAGTATTTTTATAAGTTTCAAGTGAAATGCCTTATAACAAACATGAATTTTTTTTATAGGAAGTTTTGTAAGCTCTTTACATATTTAGGATTTAATATATTTATCAGTACCTGCCGTGACGCCGAAAGGTCTACGCGTGTACTCAACTGATAATGAAACACCGACTGCTCCGAAACTAGTCTCACAACAATGCGAGAAACCAATTGTTAGAGACATTTTAAATTTAAAAGTTTCATCCAGATTAAACAAATAAATAGAAAAACAACAGAATAATAATAGTACAGGCAAAGATCAATAAACAATCAGTTAGAGATGAGAAAAAGATAAAGTAAAGAGAAGTTCGAATCGCGAAAGTTTAAAAGTTACAAAGTAAAGTCAGTTGGATAATGGTATCTTGCATATAAACATACAATCTTTACTAATCCAATATAAAATATCTCGTATCACGAATGTTTGTGGTCGCACTCCTCCAAAACGGCTCGACCGATTTTAATATTTTTTTTGTATATTTGGTAGGTACGAGAATAGGTTATAAAGTATTATCACCCTTCTACCCCCACCCCCCATTTCTTAAATGTGATTTTGGTATTTTTGTATGAACAATACCCCAGTTTTTAGATATAGTATTCAAGTACTAGGCGACCATAAACGTGAAAGAGGTAAAACACTATTTTTAACGAGGCATTGCAACGCATGTCGGGTATAGCTAGTCCTTACTTATATGTATGGATGTTTGTTACTCTTCCACGCAAAAACTACTAAATGGATTTAAATGAAACTTTACGATAATATAGTTTATACATCAGAATAACATATAGGCTTTAATTTATTAAGATATTGGGGGATTTTCCAATGAGTTACACGTATATAATGTATGTATGATGGAAATGTTTATCAAAAACGCCCGCCACAGTATATATCAATCTTTTATGTGTAAGCCATTATCGCCGAAATAGTGAACCATATATACAATAATAATTGATAATTTATTTCTAATGCAACGACTAAACGAAGCTAATAATTATAGGATTAACACATAGGCTTATTTAATTTTAACTTTATCAACGCGAGCGAAGCCGCGGGCATGGGTAGTATACATATAATAATCATACAGGTAATTAAAACGGCAATCTCTTGACAAAATTTTCAATTAACTACCCGAAAGAAAACACGTCTGTGCCAGTGACAGGGACAGTCGGCGGCGGCTCTTGAAGCTTGACAGTTCTAATATCCGTTATTGTTTTGTAAATGTTTTTATCCTTTGATGGAGATTGCTTGCGCTTGGCTGGCTGAAAATCAGGGGAAATGACGTCATCAAAATTTACGCTCACTGATTTGATTTTAAATAAAATAAAATATGTTGCTCGTTTTCTCAGTGAGTATTATTGTTATTATGACACAATATTTTAATGTTTTATATGTTTATGACAGAAAACTATACACGGAGAAATTTTTTGCGTTACCTAACTAGACTACCAGCAAGTTCTCTAAAACATATTTTTTATAATAAGATATTTTTTACAAAATAAGCTAACAAAATAGTTATTACCAAATAAAAAGACTTTTCTTTTAAATAACTACTAGCCGTGCCCCACGGCTTCGCTCGTGTTGATCAAGTGAAAAAGTAGCCTATGTGTTAACCTTAGGTATAAGCTATGTACATTCAAAATTTCATCTAAATCCGTTCAGCTACAGCGTGAAGAGGGTACAAACATACTTACACACAAACTTTTGGATTTATAATATTAGTAGGAGTAATATTATTACCAGACATTGCAAGTTACAAGGCTAAATGAAATGAATGTACATAAAACAATGAGAATTCCTTTTGTGTAAGTATGTTTGTTCCCTCTTCACGCTTTAACGGCTGAACGGATTTGGAATGTACATAGATTATACATAGGCTACTTTTTAACTTGATAATAGCGGGCGAAACCGCGGGGCATGGCTAGTATTTGTATAATTAGTATCGTTATTTAACGTGGAAACGCAGCCAGTATTCTGGACACTTTTCCTTCGGCAAGCGGTTTACACAATTTGTGAGTGCTATTTGTTGTATTACCCTTTTGTAGTCTTAATTAAGTTTAAATGTAGCCTATGTTACCAGAACCTAAACTATCTACATTCTAAATTTCTACGTTCATTCGTTACAGATATACGTGGTAACAAACATTCACACACACACACACACCTATTTATTATATTAAGTATGATAGGATAGGATTGTTTAATCCTACTAATATTATAAATCCGAAAGTTTGTGTGTAAGTGTGCAAGTGTGTAGGTATGTTTGTTCCTTCTTCACGCTTTGACGGCTGAACGGATTTGGATGAAATTTAGAATATATATAGCTTATACCTAGGATTAGAACATAAGCTATTTTTTAAATTGATAATAGCGGGTGAAGCCGCGGGGCACGGCTAGTATTAAATAAAGATGTTGATTATTAATCTTAAAAACGTTATATCTGTAAGATTAAAATGTGATATGATGTGACGTTCTAATGTAATTCTTCTATAATTCATGTTTTCTGTCCATTAATTTCATTTAGCAATGTTCTAAACATTGGTATTTAATAGCTGGCGTAGCAATAAGCTCGGTATTTGTAATATCGTGAAAGTAAATACATAAGCCAATGGTGGCGAAGGGATTATAAAGGATGACGCGAGGTTGTTGCCTTAGCATTAAAACATCATCCGAAACTTTGGAATAATCTGCCTCCCCAAACACGAAAGAATTTTATTATGAAACCTCTTTGGGAAAACGTTTTTGAGAGCTTTTCAACTTCCGACGGGAATGACGAAATGGGAGTTGGCAGTTTTCAACTCTAAGCTGATGCTGAGCGGAACCTAATCGCTGTCAAATTTTATTACAATAACAACTAATACAGCGTTGATTATGTAAGATCAAGGAGCTTGGTAACTCACTAATTAAAGTTCTTTTATACGCGTACTGTTTAATGTCATCATTAATTATTTTAACAAGTGCTTAAAACGTAATAAGTAACCGATTGCGAAAATGTTGAACCTAGTTTTTATGTATTATGTTAAATTAAACTAAAAACTAAATTAAAACTAATGATATTATTATGTAATTTTATGTAATCCCTTTTTAAATTCCTTCATTTTAATACCTTACTCGATAGATCTGGTTATTTTTTTAAATGTATTACTATTTCTCGCAAAAAATCCGCAATTTTTTTTTCAAACACCTGTCTAAGAACACTTAGGTTTTTAAGACGAATAACGATACCTTAACTGTCGAAATCCATCCATATGTTTGTAATATTACGAGGTAATAAAGAAATTTATAAATATATAGTTTATTTGGGTGGGATATTAGTTGGGTGGGCGTACGGCTTCTCAGCAGGGGTATCGGGTTCGATTCCCGACGGGAACACAAGTTTTCTCCACAAGGAACATTTGTGTTTCTGGATCTGGTTGTGAGTGTGTGATGTGAATGTTTCCGGCACCCACGACACAAGTCATCGAGCTTAGTGTGTGGCTGTGAGTGTGAATGCGTTTATATACATACGAGATACGCGTGAAAAACATAACCCTTGGTAGTGGGGTAGAAATTGTGTTTTCATTTTTGTTTATCCATTTCCCCGTTTCTTTTAATTCATTTTGTAGTTGTTATCCTTATTTTCGATTTGTCGAATAGAGAAAAGCTTTAGGGTTGTCGACTGTCCTTTGTCCTCTGTTAATATTTATGACTTTGTTATTTTATCTTCTTTGGGTTTGTTGCTAAGAGATCTATATTAGAATTATATTAGTAACTCATATATTATTTGCACGTCTGTAAGTAAAATATGATACGTTTATGGATCAGCAAGCAACTAATATGGTTACTTTAGAAGAGAAGGTATTTAGAACAGTCCTAAAGAAGGATATTCTAAGGTCAGTTGTTAGTAAAAAGAAGCATAGTAGGTAGTGCCAGTTTTTTAAACATGTCATGTATAATAAAAGCGAATTAATTTTTTTTAATGTAGAACTTGCAAAAATATTAAAAACCGCTGTTCTATTTTTCTCTGTTTGGTGCACGCCTACACCCCTCTTCTCGTCTCCCATGTGTAGTTGACTGGTAGAGAATAACCCTAGCATTAAGTCCACCTTTTGTACTTTTAATGTAACTAAAAATTTGTACAATTTAAGTAATTTTTTTTTTTCACACTCACAGTCCCACTTAAAGTTCTAGGACTTGTATCATGGGTGCCGTAAATATTTAAATGTGTAATTGTGTGTGAAAAACAAAAATGACACTTGGGAAGGAAAATGGCCGAAAATCTATCCCAGGAACCGTAGTTTCTAACTGGTTCAACTTAAAAAACGTAAAGCTAGTATTTAAACATTCAGTCAAAAAAACTTCCATTACAGAATGAATAATCCTCGTGAACAAGACAATAATGTAAGTCACCGTGGAACATTTGACGGTGTCAAGTGTTGTGACGACGGTGGAGTGGTCTTGGCACACAAACGTGCTCGCGACTCTACAGCTTTCGTATTCACCCGAGTGTGGATGTAAACCAGTGATCTCGTTTGTCTTTCGTAGTTAAACTTTATGAATTAAAATTGTGACTAAACAAATGATAAGTCACCTGTGTAGGTATGCTTCAAAACATTTTTTTTTAATCAAAGAGTTTACTTTTGAATTACTTACACGGAGAAAAACAGGGATATTGACGACGCAATTGACGCAGTGGACAGGTGCCCGCTCTCTGCGCTGTGGGTCCTTGGTTCGATTCCCGGCACGAGCACACATTCCTTCCCAAGGGATATTTGTGTTTCTGGTTCTGAGTATAATGTGTGTGTGTGATGTGAATGTTTCCGGCACCCACGATACAAGTCTTTGAACTTAGTGTGGGGCAGTGAGTGTGACGTTTGTTTGTTTTTTTTGATAACTGGACTACTAAAGTTCTCAGTAACACAATTTCAAAAGTCAAAACTACAGTTCTTTTCACAAATAATTGTTACTAAATAATCATAGTTGTCATATAATATATAGCACTAGAATGTTAGTGACAGCAACGATACATTTTTCTCAGTATAGATGATTCTGATTTAGATGGCATGATGAATGATTATGTTAGCTTCCATTTGTCTTGTAGTGATATAAACCCTTTGGAGAACAAACAACAAACACATTCACACTCATAGCTTTTTTTTTTTATTTAAGATAGGCAAACGTTTGACCGCCATCTCACCTGATCGTAAGTGACGATGCGGTCGACGATGGAGCACGTTTGCCTAGAAGATGCCTATTCACTCGCGACTTAAAGACTCCCATATTGTATTTATCAGGGAACACAGACTCAGGTAAGGAATTCCATTCTTTTGCAGTTCGCATAATGAATGCAACTCAACGCTATGTTTAAAAATTTGTATTGTCGCTACCAGATACCAGTGGCAATCATACCCAGAACCAATCTACATTTCTCTATCTACAATACTCTGTTTATCAAGACAGAGATTTCGATTAGAGACTGATTTTGTATGAAATAAATGGATTACCTTATAGTCTTACCTTATAGAACATACCTTATAGTCTTTGGCATAGTCTATGCTACAAAGTACAAACCACAAAGATTCGCTAACTGTATATGTATTACTACAGTGAGCATGTCTGTATCGAAACTCTACGCAAACCGTATCCTTACTTAAATTAATATTTAATGGAGCACGTTACTAATAGTATCGATTTTTAATCTAGCCCATTAAAGTTAGAGTGTCTGGCTGATTGCTCCATCAGGAGGGTAATACGTTTACTAGCAGATACATCACCACTGCTAAAAGCAATTTAGTTACTACATTTTGCTACCCCATGTAATAAGCCTCACTCCGACTGCTGATTGTCGAGTTAACCGTCATGAAACCCTGCGATGCATCATGTGTGCCTTATAGTAACCGCAAGTTTAATAAAAAAAAATCTAGATTTCATGAGTTATTTGTTGTTATGTTCGTATTCTTTTCAGAATGCCCTTTCATTTTATACCCATTTCATGATCGTGAACAAAAATAACAGTAGTCCGCCAATTTAGGCCATCCGCCATATTTGATTTAAAATAACGTTACTTAGACGTTATCATGGATTGTCAACGAAACTAAACGTCTAAGCAAAATGTCATCTTAAACGGTTGAGGAAAACTGCTCTAAAATTTAGTTGCATGATTTGACGCGAACATACATACAAACATTGCAATAAAAGCTTGTGAAAATAATGCTTAAACATTTTTTGGCACTGCTTTTTTAACAGTTGCTTTTTGTGACATATTCAGTCTTTTTAACCGACTTCAAAAAAGGAGAAGGTTCTTTGTTCGGCTGTATGTATTTTTTTTATGTATGTTCACCGATTTCTCCCCCATTAGTGGACCGATACTCAAAATTCTTTTTTTGTTTCGATATTATATTTCAGAGGTGGTCCCGTATAAATCAAGCCAAAACCAAAATATAAGCAGTGAAGTCGGTTTTTTAAGCTTTGCTTACGTTTAAATTATTAACATAGATAAGTTGGTGCACTACTAATACCCGCTAAGAGTCAAAGTAAAAACCTTTATTAAAAATTGTCTGAACTGCGCATCCGGCGCCGGTGTCTCTTTGTATCGAATTTTAGTAACAGTCATTGGACTATTACAATTTTAGTCCTAGACATTGGACTATAACTAAAATTGGAGCCTTAACCGACAAACCTTAATTACACCAAACTAAGAGAGATGCAACGAGACGCTGCCGGCGTCGGATGCGCAGCTCAAATTTAATGAAAATAACAACTTTATATATTATTTAAACAAAAGTATAATAACTTGAAAAAATAACAGCGTAGGTTCTTGTCATGGCTTTTACATAATTAAACTTATAAAAAATCGTAAACTTGAGGTGTTTTGTTTCAAACACGTTTTAAGGGGCTAAGTGAATTGCCCATTGGTTTAGTTGGGTGCGCGTTCCTCTTATAAGCAGGAGTGTAGTGGGCCTTAACTGAATATGGGGCTGTGAGTGTGAAACTGCCATTTTTTAATGGAGAATTTTCGCAATGCTCTTTTATAATCATTGCAAACATGATCCAAAATAACATACTTGTTTCTTGCTACTATAAACTTAATACATTCAGTCTCTCCAACAAAAGATATCCTGTAAAGTCCCTGCGTTCTAGAATTGATACACAAGATTAAAATGCGCTTGAGACGTTAATTATGCATGCAAAGGCTCGAAGCGTGCTTCACGTGAGCTTAATCGGATGATAACTTAGATGCAAGTTAGCATATTTTCCGCATATTGTAACGAAGATACAAAGTTAAAGTTAAAGTTGCTTGGAGAAATGAGTTTGGTAATCACTTTGCGGATTGAATTTTATGCGATGCTATTTTTATCAGAGGTTGCATGCATTTTCATAGTTTGTTTGAGCTTAGAGAGTTCATCCAATAACGGATTAAAAACTGCGATAGAACTTCGAGTTTCAGTTCTCGCGGATAATTTTGCATAATAACAGTTTGTATTTCAGTTATACCTGCAAGTCTTGTTAAGAAATATATTATAGAAGTGTAATTCGACTTGGCAAAATTTTATAAAAAAAACACCAGTGCGCCTGTTTTTTAGGTCATCGTATTAGCATTGCAATTCAGAGAGGCAATGCCGCCAGCATGATGGGAATGCTATCTTCAGGTAGTGGGTTTAAGCTCTTAAATAACCTATAAGGTCGGTGCCTTGTAGGTAGCTGTATATAGTATTCGTTTAGTGTTAGGGAATAAAGGCAATTGGCCTGTAGATATATGTATACCTATAGTTCAATTTTTACAAAACATGCCCTGTTTATATGACAATAACTTCATTTTTTACCGACTTCCCAAAAAAGGAGGAGGTACTGAAGTCGGTTGTGTTTTTTTTTTATGTGTGTTACTTCATAACTTCTCTCCACGTGAGTCGATTTCGAATTTTTTTTTTAGTTTGAAAGATGTTGCTTTCTAATTGGTCCCATTTAAATTTGATCAAGATCCGATCAGTAGTTCTTGAAATATCGTTAATAATGTCTATTTTGTGGCGAATAATGCGTACTTTGACGATGTTCTGGTTTACCCGACTTCAAAAGTTACCTCACAACTTCTTTCGTTGTAAGCCGATTTTGATGATATTTTTTTTATTTGAAAGCTAGTGGATCAAGGTTCCGATGATAAAGCGGTGAAGTCGGTTTTTTTAAGCTTTGCTTGCGTTTAATTATTTATGAAAGTTTTCACCAAATGTAATGTATTATCAAATTCAACTCTGAGAATGTTCGTTGAAACATTTAGGTAAACGAACGGGCTTAATTTTCACGCCTTGTAGATATTTCAACATTTTCAACATTACTGTATGGTTTGTCGAATCGAATGAAGAGAAACAAGATTGTTTAGTTTGTTTATAAAATCTTTACAAAAATAGATATTCTACTCCACTACTTCTCTGTAGTGATCAATATAGATTTAGTAGCCTTTCTATCCCGGGTAACATCTCAGTGTCTCACCTTGTTTGTAACTTGTAGAAGAGACGGGAGAGCAAAAAATCTATTTTCAACTTTTATAAGTTTTGTTGAACCACGATTTATGTGTCCCTCGTAGTTTAGAGATAAAACAATCAAATCTGTTTCCGTATGCCTGAACTCGGGTTTGTTATTGTTTGCTCTATATGGTATTTTTGAAGGGAAAGTTTGTTTTGATTTTAACCTATTCAAACAGAAAAGTACTTACTTATTCCGTGAAATGTTTTCTTGACGCTCAAACGAAATTTACAATAGAAATGTTTTGTAACCTTTCAAGAAGTATTTTATGTTACTTTTGCAGAAAATATTTTAGTATCTAGGGATAAAGAGTGCGGATCGTAACGTCAAGAATGCGTATTTAGAACATTTAGGGAGAATGGGTGCGGACTGTTACAGTCTTGACGTTACAAGAATGCGTATTTAGAACATTTAGGGAGAATGGGTGCGGACCGTAACGTCAAGAATGCGTATTTAGGACATCTAGAGAGAATGGGTGCGGATCGTTACGTCAAAAATGCATATTTGGGAAAGCCGAATCGGCGCAGATCAGTATGCCGGCCAAGGTAACGCTGGATCCACGAACTGGAGGCAGACTTGCGTGTGCTTCAAATCCGTAACTGGCAAGAAGTTGCGCAGAACCGAGACCCATGGCGTTCTCTTATCTCGGAAGCCAAGGTCCACTTAGGGTCGCTGAGCCAGCGGAGTAAATACATTAGTTGGGATTTTATTAATGACATTTGTTTTAATATCCCAATAAGACTGCGTCATAAAACTATACACTCCTACATTAAAAATAATTACCTATTAAAAACTATTACCAAATTCGCAAAATTACAGCCATTTCGATAAGAATAAATGCTTACTTATCAATAATAAATGCTTTCAGGTGACGGTAGTTATTTCACTACACAAAGTTAGTATTGATTTGTAATTTACACGGTTTAAATCAAGATAGAAATAATATTATTAATGGCGCTAAGGCCGGGGTCGGACCCGGTCAACATTAATATTATCCACGGAATATCCAATATTCCCGGGTAATGGACTGTACTTAACATAAACAACACGTAAGAAAATCTGAAAGGTATTAATACCTTGCAAAAATCGTAACGTAATGGAATACTTTGACAGTTTTATGCGAGAAAGATGTAATGCCTTTTATTTGTAGTATTTTTTATAAAAAATGGGTTGACAAGGGTAAACAAATGTATAAATGGGCAACTAGGAAGTCCTTTATCTTTTTAAATATCTTTCAGAGGCTTATTTAGGGCCCCGTATCCAAAGGGTCCCCTTGTTAACTAATCTTCCACCGTCTGCATGTCGGTCTTAAAATCAAAAGGTTAAATGACGTTAGTTGACAGCCATTGGCAAAGAAAATTTTAATGACTAAATGTTTAAACACACCATAGATTCCACACAGATACACTGATCAAAAGTATTACTATTTTGGAGTGAAACTTTTTATGGGCTTTGAAATTCTGATCCGCAACCTTTTTGCGTGACGAAAAATGGTGGGAGTGAACACTATGATGTTTAATTAAAATGTTTTCCTGTAATACATATGAGTAAGTTTCACTTCTATCGTGTGTTTACGACATAATGGCACACCCTGTTTTTTTTCTACTTATAAAATCTTTTCCCGAACAATCTATCGATGAAACTAAACGCCCCTTAGTTTCCATGTTGCAGTCCCAATACTATCGTATATCAACACCAACCTAATTAAAATTAACTGCAACCCAACATCGAACATATTTTGTCCAAGCAATTACGATGAAGTCCCGGCCAGGAAGGTTTCGAAATAAGTAAATCCCAAACTATAACCAACGGGGATTTATAAACAGGACCCTTGTGCCGAGGGATTCAACTTTATGTTTGGGTAACTTCCTTTTGATTAAATTAATTTAAAGTAACATAAAATATTAGATTCCGAAAGACAAGAGCTCAGTGCTACTTACTAACTTTGCTGTCTTTCGTTTTTCGTTTTTCACGGTCCAATAACAATGGTACAGTTTTCTTAGAAAAAGAATAACATTCGATAAACTTTTTATGCCTAGAAATATAGGTTTATATCTCGGTTTTCGTGATGTAGAACGTCATGAAATGTTAAAATAAGAGAAACCAATTTTCTTTAATTAATTTGGGACATATTGTTGAGCATTGAGATAAAATAAAATTAATACTAGAATCTAACGACATGGTATTATACTTTATGAATAAGTAATGGCAAATTGACAATACACATAAAATTGTGTTATTATATATTATTCTGCTCGAACTGTCCACTACACGCGTTATTTCTAAAGCGTGGGCGTCATGGGTTCGATTCCTGGTGGAAACACAAGTTTTTCGCCTAGGGAAATGTATGTTTCTGGTTGTGATTGTTTGTGTGATTTGACTGTTTTAGGTAACTAAGACACAAACCACCGAACTTAGTGAGGGGCTGTGAGTGTTAACGAGTTAATGATAAGTAAATATTTTGTTTCTTTTCCTCAGCATTAAATTCAAGAGATATTTTTATTTCTACAGTACTTTTACAATTTTTATTATATTTTTTTCATGTCCCAGAAGACTGAAATAAGGAATTCTCTATAGCTGAAATAATTAACGCTATTTTAAAACAGGGCTCCTTGTGCTCAGAGCCTTTACCCTTATGCGCAGGGTACTTCCTTTTGAATAATTTAATTATTTACCATTAGTATATTATTTAATTCCACTTTAACTAACTAAAATAAACCCAAAGCTTCCTCGATTGAATTTCATCAACAAAGCTCCCAACTGCGACTTTCATACGACATTAATTGACGTTATATAATTTAAACAACTCCCGAAATTGGTTGGAAACTTGGAAGATACACGAGCTCCGGCCTAACGCTGACGTCATAAACATTTCTATTAATTAGAGTTTCCCGTCACAAGAACACGGGTCGGCCCTTTGATTGTCCCTTTTAGAAGAACTTAATGTTTACATTTCAGAGTTCGCACCCCCGTTTAGCTCTTATCTTTGTTGCTATTTATCATCGTTCAAATTAAAACTTTCGACGAAATAGACAGTAGACTTTAACGCTTCTTATTGCTTGTTAGATGGCTATGATTACCTTGTTCTCTGTGATTTATATTGTTCACAAACAATGGTGGCAATTACGATTGGGTTATTAATCTATTTGTAGCATAGTCTATGTATAATTATATATCGCTCTTAATCGTATTGTTGTTTTGTGGTGGAGTCTTGGTAAGATTCCAATCAATTGAGTAAGAAGCTTTTAAGATTTAAAAACTTTATTCATAGTAACAACATAATTTAAGTAGCAATTGTACATTACATTAAACTAAAAACTAAATTAAAATTAAACAAAAAAAAAACTATAATTAGATATAAATATGTACAAAACTTAATCTAATAGTCCGCTACCAGTAGGCAAAGTACCCAAAATGCTGGCAGCATTGCCACGTTGAATGGCAATACTCAATCTCTGTCCAAAATATTTGCCAGCATTTTGGTCACGAGTTGATTCGACCAAACGCTTTGTTAATTCATTGTAGAATGTATGTGCTCCCGGTCCCCACGGTCCCAACGTCTCAACCCCAAAAGGCACAAATATATAACCACTATCAAGATTACTATATTTGCGCCTTTTGAGAGTCTCTGCTGATTCAGCCGCAACACCAGCCTTATTTTTAGTTCCAGAAAGATGAGACGGTGCTAGGGTGTCTACGCAAGTTGTTGTTTAAGATTTTGTTTGCCGTTTTGGATAGTTATATACAAACATTTACAGCATTTTTCATTTACGTTAAAGAGTTGTGGAATGATATTGGAACTTAGTTACTTACTTAGTACTGGAGTAACTTGATTTGTATGGAATTTTCGAACGGTATTTAATAAAGTTTTTGTTTATATGACGTACCAATTACGTTTGGTACACCATTGAAATTAAGATCTAGCCTTAAGACTTATAAGTAATTAAATTTTGACCTAAACTGCTAAGTAGGTATAGGTAGGTAAGTAGGTATACTATGGTTTTGAGTGTGATGTGATTATTTCCCACATTCATCACAAAAATCTTTGAATTTAGTATGGGATTGTGAGTGTGTAAGCGTTTATGCTAACCATCGAGGAGTGTCATACAATAATCAGAAATGATAAAACAAATAGCCCATGTACAAATCCCAAGTCTCGCTAGTCACTTATAATAGATACGCCATACAAACATATTCTATTTCCAAACAAACATTCAACAAAGTTACTGATACGCAACACAGTAACCAAATGCGCATTTAAACACGCCAAAGAGGCAACAGACAGAAGTTAGTTTCAGACACAAGATTCAACGCAAGTCTTGTTGCAGCCGCAGAAGGCACCAAACTTGTAGACTCGGCGCAGATTACTAACTGAAGTTTCTTCACACCTGCAAGATGCCGCTTGACTTCATTTACATTAACTTACGTCTGTGAGTACGTTTCATTGTTGCAATTTGTTTAATTTAATTACGAGTGAAAATTGTATAAATTTATTACAGAAATGAGAAATTGTACCTAATAATCTTTTTTCCACCTTATACCTAGACGGACGGCGTCGAGTCACCCATTTATGGTTGTAATACCGTTCATTCGCACGAAACGTTTCGCGTCTTCGTTCATTTATAGAACAGCAAAGGAGACGCTTTGACATCATGTGGTTCCTTAATATTCCCGAAAGGTAAAATTTGGGTGTGTTCAAAGGAAAGTGAATAGGTATATACTGAGCAAACGTGCTCCACCTTAGACTATATCGTCACTTTCCATCAGGTGTGATTGTAGTCCAACGTCTGGTTAGTCAGTTATAAAAAAAACCACAAGATTATAACTAGATTTCTATAGGCAGTCTTGCAGTTTAGTCTTGTATCAACTACACGATGGTATTATTTCATATATTTTATAAATATTCTTGTAATTGACCTCAAGTAAGTTCACCTACCTTAAAATTATTTGTTTTTCTTCCATTTTTATAGCCTACACTAAGTTCAAGGACTCGTATTGCGGGTGTTAACATTCACATCACACACACACACTATGTGATAGTAGGTACCAGAACAGTTACTCAGAAACGGAAACAAATTACGTACGGGGAGGAAACTTTTGTTCCTACAAGGAATCGAACTAGATACCCGATGTTTAGAAGCAAAACGTTCATCAGACTACTCCGCGGGTAGTTTAAACTACTGATATGTTACTAACCTAGCTGTAAATTGTCCTAAAAGTAATAAATCTTATTTACTTCAGTTTGTGTATAAGTGTTTAATTCCAATTAGCATGACATTGTGACTCTAGTTGTTACAATACTTTGCTATTCTAACCTTCACTAATATATTTCAACCTGTTTTAAAAGCTCATGCTAAATCCAACCTTAGACCATATTCATATTAGCGTAACCGCTCACGAATAATTGAAGCATGCATCCAAATCCGAAATAAATGTATTCTTGACCAATGAAACGTCCATTTGGCGGAATGAGGTGTTGCTCTAAAACAGGAGAGTTCCATTTGTCTAGCGACACTTTCGGAAAGCGACTCGATCGGCGGCGCTAAATTAGGATTGACGCCGACAGGTTTTGTAAAAGCATTGCACTGTTGAATTATTAAGGCAACTCCGGCTGGTGCTATATTCGTACTGCCGAGCCAGTCGACGTCTGAACTCGCCTACATATTCGTACCTAGTAGTACATACGCCGAAGCCCGCTCATTTTCAATTCTGACACCCGGATAAAGTGGTCGGCGAATGAATGTAAGTTGCACTAGGCAATACGCAAAACAAAAAACCATTTCTACAATTGAAACCTTTTAACCGTTATGAATCGAGGCCCGCCCGCGGTTGGTAAAGCACCGATTCCATTACATATGTAGCAGTATACATACTGCAGGCTTGGTTCGTGTTTGTTTTATGGAAGTCAATTTAATACATGGACTTTGCGATCAAAACTACGCCTACGGAAATTAAGTCGGAACTTATTGAGGGTGGAAGAGTTTGAAAGCAATTTTGTGAAAATTTAATGCTCCTTGGAAGTTACGCGAGTGAGGATTTTGAGAAACGTAGCCAACACTGAGCATAGCTAATTTGTTGAGAATTTTTAATAAGGTCCACCAAAGCCGCTTCATGACGACAACTTACTGCAGGCCTTTCTTAGGGTTGATATTAAACATTTATAATTCTGTCAAAAACTTCAAGTACGGGTTCGCTTTTGAAGATACTTTTTAGCCGACAGCATAAAGAATGAGGTTCTCAATTGGACCGATTATTACTTATTTTTTTCTCTCTCCCTTTTCAATAGAATAGCGTTTTACCACTATTTTTTTTTTCCTGTTGGTAAGTTATGACGTGGTTGAGTGTGGTAAACACGCTGCATTATCAAGTGTATCGTTTCATCGTGTCAATGTTATTTTTTTTATTTATTTAAGAAGTCCTAAGCTCTACTCGCAAAATTTTTTTGGCCCAGTACTCTGCCACCTGAACGAAACTTCCTTCATGGAGTCGTGGTTGTATATTTATATTTTTTGACGTTTTAATTTTCTATATATTTAATGTGTCCTAATTAGTTTAAATACTTATGTTTTGGATATCACCTAAGTATAAAAACCGTACGGATCTGAATATTTATTAACATTACAATCAATCAGTCAATCAAAATGTGAAAATTCTAAACAAGTCGGTTTTTGGAAAAAATAAAATTTGTTAAAGGTAATGTACCTAATAGCCAAATTTGATACTAATTTTTAATGTTAATTACACAATACCTGATTACTCGTTTGTGTTTAAGCTTCGTGCAATTATGAACGTGTCTGGATTAACGCGAATGAAATCGAGATATCGAGACAATAATTAATGCTGATAATTGGTGTCGATATCAATTAAGGTACCATCCACTTTCGTATCATTAGGGACTTGAAATACAAAGTGCGCGGCGGGCGCGCGCCTTGGGCGCTTTGTATATCAAGGTCCCTCATCGAAAGAGATTCAAAATACGAACATAAATTGAAATTTTACGTTACGAACAATTTATTCGTCGTTGCGAACGCTGAATATCAGAGTTTGTTTGTAATTAATATATGGCTTGAATGAACATTAAGAGTTAGTACCTGATATCCATATTATAAAACCAACTTAAAATACTGTTTGGTAGCAGTATTTCATATTGGTATATATTTCAATCTGTTCAGTTCTGACTCTGAACTATGCTCTACAAATATTTGTGTACAAATGAACTGTTTGAGTACTGTAAAATCTGGGCATCTTCAAGTCTAGAGGTATCTTCTAGGCAAGCATATCACATCTTCGGCCGCATCTTCGCTTTCCATCAAAAGTTTCCATCTTAAAGTTTTAGTTTAGTTTCAGGAAACTAAACTAAAACTAAATACATCTACACTTTAGTTACCTTTAAGGCACCGAGCTTATAGCTACCTTCAAAATAAGGTCTATTTGATATTTCTAACAGATATTGTTTTCTAGCTCTTTCTAATATATATAAATATCTCGTGTTACGGTGTTCGTGGTCGCACTCCACCAAAACTATATTCGGCAGGTATTATAATAGTTCGTAAAGTGGCTTTCAACCTCCTACCCCCCAACAAATAGTATTTTCGTATGAACAACTAGCCGTTCTCCGCGGCTTCGCCCGCGTTAATTAAGTTAAAAGTATCCTGTGTAAAAAATATCATGTGTCATTCCGGATCCCAAACTATCTACATTCTAAATTTCGTCAAAATCGGTCAATTCGTTAAGGAGATACGTGGTAACAAACATTTACACACACACACACACACACACAGAAGTCACATTGACATTTTATTCTTTATCATAACGGACTTGGTTAAGTACTAGGCAAACATAAACATGAAAGAGGTAATAATTAAGTACTTAAGTTTTTAGTATGATATTAAAGTACCAGGCAACCATAAACGTGAATGATGTAGAACACTATTTCTTTACGTGACATTAGAACGTATGCCGGATACAGCTAGTTTAGTATACGTATATGACCTATCGAAATTAATTTACTTCAAGCCAGCAAATGTCGATGTGAGGAATCATTTAAGCGTGGTTTTAACCAGTCCAGGGGTGCTAGGTTTCCTCTATCTAGTACAATCTAATTAGGACGTTTAGATTGTTTGCTTGGCGCAGTGAATGCTTTGTAGCCAGAGGCAGGCGCCCTAACAAACAGGCTCGAGCACCCATTGTTCCGGCCATGTTTATTTAGGTGCGTACGATTGGTTAATAATTTTGTTTAACGATGATTGCTGAGCTATTTTTTGAGTTTAATACTAACAATATCTATAAAAACAGCAGTTACTATGTTTTTTTTCCATCTAAAATAATTTTATTGAATTGTTAACTGGATTAAGCCTAATGACACCGGTAATTTTGATTCCGCGTCTTTTCAAAATAGTTATTAAATAGAAAAAGCTTTCCATCCCTACCAGCCCATTGAGGTGTATCAACAACGAACGGCTCAAATATCTAACTACTGCTAAAGTTTCCATATTTTCGCCGCTTGCGCTTAAGAAGTTGACGTGAAGCACCATGCATCCAGACGTAAGCATTACTACGAAGCAAAAAGTATACCAGCATTAAAAGAAAAGTTGGCTTGTAACCAAATTTTTTTTCATGATAGATATGTAAGCATTTGACCGCTATCTAACCTGATAGAAAGCGACAATACGGCCGAAGATGATGCATGCTTACCTAGAAGATACCTATTCACTCTAGAGTTAAATTTTAATTAAAATTCTGTCCTCATCTGACTAAGGCACCTATCGTTGTACCTACCTATGAAATAACACAAAACTCAACGGGTTAAATAACTATTAGCTACCATTGAGTCAACGCTCTCGCGCAATTTTGTTCAGTTCAACTCAATTCTACAAAACTCCGTCAATTCATGTAGACGGAGAAAAACTCTGCTATAAAATCAAACAATATTATACCTTATTTAATCCCACTCAATAAATAAAGATTATTTTCTATAGACGACTACTCTCTGATGTGGAATTCCTTCACAGTTAGATTCCCTAGAAGGCACTCCACATAGCGGTTCTGTATTTATATCCCTGTAGGTACACATTTGCAGAAAACATCGGCCCGTTATTAATGAGTTCTTGACGCCGACATAACAGGATAAGTTCCGGCTGCGGTGGCATTTCAGCCACGCGGATAGTTTTAGGGAGAGAGCTAACGCAAGATTTAATCACACTACTTCGTACCTGCACTTATTTACAAGTAATTTGCTGATTAAAATATTTTTTACCAACAATCATTTAATTTAAGTATAGTTTTATTAGACATTTATATGTATTTTGTATAGTAAACAAATATTTGAATAAATTGATTATTAATTGGAATTTAATAAAATTTTGTTTAAATATCTCTATTTTTTTTTCAAATTTCAAGTCTTTACGATCAGAGATTTAGGCTGTGCCTTGTCTCTAAGTCAGTCAGTCAGTGAATCAGTATGACAGGACCAATATTCTTATAGTGTTAGATTTAGCTTTATATTGCTAACTAATGAGACGTAATCAAACCATATCCAGTTTTATTATAAACAATGTGTGGACGGAAACAGGACACACGATACACAAGTGGACGGAATTGTGCCCATCTCTCAGCCTAGGTCAGGTGAGCCTCCGTCCTTTTTGCGCTGACGTACTTCTGATTAAGAGCAAGGGAGCGGGCATAAATTCCGGCGTGAATCATGAATCAATAGACTGGTGCACCCACACCGCGTTTGTGTGCTGTTGCGTCACACAAACAAGTTTTGACTGTAGTATAATAACAGTGCCGAAGGTTCCCATAGATATGATATACAATACAGACAACATAGGTACAATACTACAGAACATATTAGGATTGTAGAACAAATTTTTTTGACAACAACTCTATTTCTATGGCAATCTTAACCAATAAAATAATTTACGAGATTTTGTGTAAACTGTACCTTGAACAATTTCATCCCACTTTGAACTGCCCGTTGGTTTAGTTGGGTGCGCGTTGGCCTTCTAAACTGGTATCTGAATAGAAAATTTCTCTCGAAGGAAAATTTGTGTTTCTGGTTCTGTTGTGATAGTGTGATGCGAATATTTCCGGTTGTGATAGTGTGGTGCGAATATTTCCGGCAACCACGACACAAGTCATCGAACTTAGTGTTACTGTGAATGTGGAAACGTCTTTTGTTTGTTTGTAATTATCATGAAATTCTTTGTACAAAGCTAAAGCTCTGTACTCCATAGTTGAGTATTTTGACGGGAGACTGGATCGCAGTTTAGAAATTATTATACCCCGCTTGAGGGTCGATGTGGTGGCCGAGGAGACGGGAAAAACGTCGCAATCACATATAATAATTGAAATAGATGGTGTAAAATTGTTTTCGTCCCCACTACGAAGCTAATGTCTTGTAGCGAAGCTTTTAAAAGCGAGGCGTGGACCACTTTTTTAAGACATTTGGGGGAATAAATTGATAAACGACGCGACTCTATGGTACACTTGTTGGTTTTGTGATCTAAGACTGGCATGGTACATTTATGCCATTATTGCAAAAGTAATATCAATACTTACTACAACCTACAATAGATACTACCCTTTTAGAGGGTCTAGACTAGTCTTTCTACAAACGAATTTTATCAGAATCTGTCCAGCTGTTACAAAGATGCAGAAGCTTTTTTCTAACTTAAAGATTTAATATACTATAGGTTAGCTTAATGTAAATAGGCATTATTCCTAGTTTTTTTTTCATAGTAGTTAAATATAGTACGGTTAGTAGGTAACAAATCTAATCTTAATCTATTTTTATGTTTTTGAATAACGTTTGACAAATTAAATGTCAAACAATAGTAAGCGATGACGTCATCGAGGGTAGTAAACGCTAGGACTCAGAACTAATCAATTCAACAGTCTTTATAATAGTCAAGTATCTCCTTAACGTATTTCTTACTTTTATTACATTTCAAATTAACTCCGAAAAGGAGCAAAATAACTGACTCAAGCAGCAAAGAGGGATTAAAATGGATCATCTAATAATGGATTCTTTTTCACAGTTTTTTGCCGCTGCTATAATCGGCTTGTAAACTTCAGCTTTGGCTGTCATTTTTCGAATTATAGAGTGAAATTGTAGAGAATAAATTGTCAATTGTGCAGTTGTATTTTGTAGATTTTGTATATACATTATACCTACGTACTTGATTGATGTGATATTATAGCTTTACTAGCTAACCCAGCAAACGTTGTTTTGCCATAATATACATTATTTCATGAATGATCGAATCGTAAACAAAAATAACAAAAAAATTGTCCATAAATTTTAAAAAAACATTTTGGTTTTGGCCACCCTTAACATTTAGAGGTATGAAAAATAGATGTTGACTGATTCTCAGACCTACCCAATTTGCACACAAAATTTTATAAAAATCGGTCGAGCCGTTTCGGAGGAGTTTGGTAACAAACACCGCGACACGAGAATTTTATATATTAGACTAGCTGCGCCCCGCGGTTTCACCCGCGTTGATAATGATGAAAAGTGATGATGATGATGATGATGAAAAATAGATGTTGGCCGATTCTCATAGATACCAGATAAGCACAAAAAATTTCATCAAAATCGGTCAAGCCGTTTCGGAGGAGTATGGCAACGAAAACTGTGACACGAGAATTTTATATATTAGACTAGCTGCGCCCCGCGGTTTCACCCGCGTTGATAATGATGAAAAGTGATGATGATGATGATGATGAAAAATAGATGTTGGCCGATTCTCATAGATACCGGATAAGCACAAAAAATTTCATCAAAATCGGTCAAGCCGTTTCGGAGGAGTATGGCAACGAAAACTGTGACACGAGAATTTTATATATTAGATAAATCACAGTGGTCATGTAATTAAATTTTATATTATGAACTTTCATGAGTGCCTCTTTGGAATAAACGATTTTGTATTTAAATTTGAATTCAGTTCATTTACTTATTCCAAAACAAGAACATACTATGTTATAAAACGTTTTATCATATTTAAAACTTTACGTTTCAGAGGAGACATCAAAAATAGTGGAAGTATATCAATAAATTAAAAATATCATAAAGCCTGACTGCAAAATAGTAAACTTTTAAGCAATGCACTAACCAAAAAAATGTATTGATTGCCAATTTTGATAAATTGGCAATAAAAAATTAAAAACTTAATTACATTACAGTTTCATACTTATAATATAATATATAATTGTAATCTTTTAATTTCTTTTATTCTGACAACATACTCGATAGGTTTGGTTAAAAAATTAAATTACAATTTGGCGCCAAACTCCGCCATTTTATTTTTAAAAGGGTTTTTAAGACGAATTTAATGATATCTTAAATGTTGAAATCTATCCAGCCGTTTGGAAGTCCAAAAAAAGGTAATATTTTTCAAGTTCTGGGTGGTCACACAATCGTGCGTGTGATGTGAATGTTTCCGGCACGCACCACAAATCATCGAACTTAGTGTGGGACTGTGAGTGTCAAAGCGTTTATACATAGAAAAAAATTTCGCTTGAATTTGGATGGTCAATCCGACACGAGTTGTAAGACGTAAGTAGAAGCAGCCTGAAATATCCTCATTTGTGATTCTTTTCAATATAATCGAACCCAAAGCCAAATAAGTAGCATCAGAATTTACTTTTATCCGCTGATTTTTCTTTGCATTTTCGTTATACACATACTATACAACATTGATTTTGCTTTCACAAAATCAAAACGGTATGCGAACGACGTGAATATCCAATTAAGCGTCAATAAACTGACGTATAGTGAATAGGCGGTCCCATGTCCTGCACCCCACTCAACTCTGACAGATTCCATTTACTAATTTTTGATTTGCGGGTAAACGACGTTTGTTTAGATGCTTGGAGATACATCAACGTCAAGTTGCCTCAAGTTACGTATAAAGTAATAATTAAACGCAAGCAAAGCTAAAAAAACCGACATCACCGCTTTATTTTCGAAACCTTGATCAAATTTAATGCATTAAACACGCAGTATTGACGATATTTCAAGAACTACTGATCAGATCTTGATAAAATTTCAATGTGACCAATTAAAAAGCAACATCTTTCAAACTAAAAAAAATATTTAAAATCGGCTCACATGGAGAGAATATTTGAGGTAACACACATATGAAACAAATAAAAAAAAAATACATTCGACTTGAGTACCTCATCCTTTTGACTTTTTGGGAAGTCGGTAAAAAAGTAGAGTTAAAATGACATTGTCAATATTGTATTATTTTCCAAAACTTGTGTTTCTTCCAGTGGTGAAGTATGGTGAATTATTAATTCATAATAGTTCGTGAATGTGCACGAGTATAGGCAAATCATACAAAACTAAAAAACGTGATTTTCGTTTTCTTTTCAAAACAGAAGCTCAAGTAATGTTTTTATATCACTTTATGCTTGACTCTAACATGACCATTTTTTTGACTGTGAC
Source organism: Lomographa bimaculata (assembly GCA_948107665.1). Classification (NCBI taxonomy): domain Eukaryota; kingdom Metazoa; phylum Arthropoda; class Insecta; order Lepidoptera; family Geometridae; genus Lomographa; species Lomographa bimaculata. The sequence goes on from OX403592.1 coordinate 10,427,002, forward strand.
TCTATGACTGTATGAATATTATTTTTTTATAAATAACTGACAAAACTTTTAATACTTTTGAGTAATTACGTATTTGACACTGACTAAATGCTCATAGATTGCGGAGCCAAATAAAAGATAATATAAACCTCTTGATGGGCAATCGAAGATGATAATATTATTTTTTTACTTTTCACTGATGGTAAATGATGCTGATGAAAAATATATATTTTTTTAATATTGAGAAGAATTCCCATCAAGTCACACTAGCGTGGAAGTGGGAATCGATGGGAAAAAATATCCCAACGTGTGACAGTGTAACTCGTTTGGTGTGACTGGTTGGGAACCCACCAGTTTACCGAGTATGATAAACTATTACTGTAATAAGAATTATTACTTTGTAAGTCATCTTTAAGGCAAATATAGTGTTATATCCAATCATACGTTTTTAGTAGTTTTGAATAATCATAACTCATTTGCTTAGTCTGATAAAAAGAGACGCAAACCGAAAATTAAGGTTTCATTTTGTTGTTATCAAGTTAATTTAGACGATCTTTAATTTAGTCGCTAATTTATATGAGTGCTTGTTTAATCAAACTCGAGACTGTTAAAATGCACAACGTAAAGGTGAAAACTCTATCTCATTTATCAGCTCTCCCTTTAAATAAGGTATTTTATTTCGATCACGTCCCGTCTGTTTGAAATATTCAACAGCATCGATTATCGGCTCACTTTGTACACAAATACTTTTTATTCAATTTGGCGAACTGGAATGATGCGACACATTTTAGACAACGTTTCTTAAGATCTTAAGGGAAACGTTTGTGTTTTCTTTAAGAATGGGTGATGTTTCCACTCCGATGAGTTTGTATTGAAGATACACGTAACAGGATGTTCGTGATATTTATCTTGCTATTTGACCCGTAAATTCTACCTGTACAATTGTATCTAAAGGGCGGACTATTCTGAACTGTATACAAAGAAGAGATAATATTAAAAAAGTTAAATAGAAAATGTTATAAAGCTGTTAGTCGCCCTCTGTATTTTGTGTTTAGCAATAAATAGTTATGTGACAAATTTGCTTTTTATTTCAACACTGCTTCTTGTAACTGTAGTAGAGTTAAGAATGCATTTTATTTGTTAAAATTTTGATTTTTCCTAATCACCCGAATAAAAATAATAAAATGAATTGACCGGATAAAAGGGACCATGGTTCCTTTTTGAGATGGTTCCATTCGCCCGCAGAGAGTCTGCGGCCTCGTCCTCGTTCAGAAATTAGTTTTTGATGCATTCTGCTACTATCAATCATCATTTTGCTTATATTAAACATGATTATCTTATTTATTGTAACATTTGGAGAAGGACAAGCGAATGATGATAATAAAGTGAGATAAATTGTCTTACATACTAATTTTTTTGTGTATAACGTTTTTTAATTTTAATCTTACTCTTGAACAATTACAATAGATAGCAAAAATAAGTAGCTCAGCGGTTAGAGCAATAGGGCATGACACCAGGGCATGACACCATATAGCCGTGAGTTCGTTTTCAGCAACAAACGATATTTTTTCCCTTCTAAAATGTACTCCCTTAGCCTACACAAAATCTGAAGGTATCTTTTGATATAAAATCATGATGCAAACACTTTATTAAAGGTTGTTGTCTAATGTAGTTACTTTTCATCAGGTGAGATGCGTAAGATGCGGTCATATATATAAAGTAAGACGTACTAATATTATGTATGGGTTTCCATTAACACTAAAACTCTACATAAAAACGAAATTTTGAAAATACCCCCTACTTTCTATTTGAAACACGGCTACACCAATTTTCATTAAAAAAGACACTCTCGATCAAGTCACCTTTCAAACAAAAAAACTAAATCGAAATCGCTTCAGCCGCTTAGGAGCTACGATGCGTGTGTATGACACACACAGATACACACTACAAACTTATAACACCTTTTTCGTCGGAGGTTAAAACATTTGAATTTACACCACGAGCCGATAATGCGATAAAGTCAACACTGTCAACAGAGATATACACGCAAGATGGAAGGCGTCATCACGATACTGATTCGAGACTTGTTTGCACAAATCTTGTTAGAAAGGGACACGTCGGAACGCCCCAGGCAAAATGAGCGCGTTACTTGCATGTTACATAATATTGAAGGAAGAATCCGATTTATACACCCTAATGATACCTACTGAACCTTTAGCTTGCTTTGCCGAACAAGTATTGACAAATCTTCTGGGTGCGAGGTCGAGCATGCTTGAAATTAATTTAATGGGGTATTTGATGACGTACTATGTATTGCTTTAGGGTGTTTTCATTGACACGATACGTTGGGAATTACTACAATTTAAACGGAAGCAAAGCTTTAAATATCTGACTTCACCACTTTATCTTCGGAACTCTTGATCAAGTTTTGATAACTTTTATAAGGGACCAACTTGATAGCATAGCCCTTTAAATATTTTTTTAATCGGTAAAGTAAACAACCTCTTCCTTTAAAAAATAACTATTTTATATCTGACAACAAAAATTCATGTGTTATTATTAGCTTACAATATAGTGACATTGTGTTAGTATTATAATAACTATTATAGGTAAAAAATAATAGTCTTTAGAAAAACGGATCTGTTCCTCTGACTTCCTCTCATACAAGAAAGTGTCAAGCCACGAAGCACATAATCATCTTGTGCATAAAAGTTTTTTGTACAAAGTTTTGGTGAGGTACACCTTTATGGATGCCGGTAAAAAATGTGTCTAACATTAAATGGGAGGATTTCTGTACGATTTTTATAGGATAATTGCTAGACTATACGATAATTGCTAGACTAAACTAAAACTACAAAAGCGTATATTAAATGCTCTTTTACTACCCAGCCATTTTTATTATTAGTTATAGATCGAATGGAGGACTAAATTAAGTTTAAAGTCGGTACCGGGTTTTCAATCAGTAGGCGTCGAGTCGGGTGTCGCGTGTCGTGTAGTCAATCAGGTTAAATTGGACGTGTCACAGAACGCTCTTTTCAATGGATAAATGTCGGATTTGCACCATAGTTATACCATAGGAGCCTACTTAATGCGAATTTATTTATTCAATTAAATTGGTAACTGTAATGAAAACGTGTTTTACACTTTTCAAAACTCCATAGAATTTCTAGTAAGTTCATGACTTGGCTATGACTGAACCATGACTCTTTTAATTGACATTGACTGTGACTAAGACTAGTTTTAAAACTAAAAAACAAGAAATATTTCATTACTTGACACCTTTTTAAGAATACATTATTACACAATTAAGTAGTTTAAGAATAAAATACTATTAAAGTAGTACATACATGAGGGTAACAGGCCTAAGCTAGGATAGGAAATAGATCTCCATGACTTGACGACAGGTTTTGGCATGATTAATTATAATTATATCACATGTAGAGTGGTAGCTAACGAAGACTATCAGTGATGAATGAGCGAAGACCATGCAATGGAAACGCTTTAATTCTAAATCTAGAACAAGCACCCTACAATACGTAGTTGTTAATATTTGAATAAACAGCAGAATAACCACATTCAAGTAATTTATGATCCATTGGAATAGCCACTAAAATAAATGACAAACATGTTGTCCAAACAGATACAAAATTTACAAACGGTAGCTATTAATACGCATGATGGATCGTGTGAGGTTACAATTTGTTGCATTTACTTTTTATCCCCGTAATTTTGTTAACATCATTACCATTAATCACACAAAGTGAGACACGTAATATATGTTATGTTAATTGTAACAGCGAATACAGAACAATAGGCTAGGAGCTAAGACCATTAATCTCAGTCAGGGCTCAGAACTGTGGTAAAGGTAGTAGGCGAATCCATGGGGAACGGTGACATAAGTGCTGCCTTAGACTTGATACATAAACTACAGTCTCGTCAAATTATACTCTGCTGGTATGTCTTGGGAAGCTTACAGTGGGAGATCTAGAAATATAATAATCAATTACTTTACAAGTCTTCTTGAGCCTCATTTGAATAAACATTGTTAATTTGACTTGATGGAACCCATATAAGATAAATAACATATTTTTACACCCGTTGATGCGTCAGCTAGTAATTTTTCGTCAAATTTGCTTATTCAGTTAGACTAAAAAGTAGCCAGCTATTTAGACACACAAATCTATCATTTTTGCTGTTTACAGATTACAAAATAAGAAAGAAAGCATTAGCATTGCAATTCAGAGAGGCAATGCCGCCAGCGTGATGGGAATTCTACCCACTGGTAGTGGGCTTCTGTAATAGGTAACTTAGTTCTTTGCTGTATGTAGTTTTAGTTTAGTTTTAGGAAATATAGGCAATTGGCCCGTTGATAATCCTTTGAGCATGCTCACATGGAAAGAACATTATATTATATCCCCGGAGTAAGGCTAGAAACCGGGATCTGTAACGTGTCAACCATAAGATTTAAAAACAAAAATCTAAATATTAAATCACAGGCAAATTCAAAGGTCTGCAAACATTTATTAAATGTCCATAGTCCAAATGCTAATTATCATTAAAAACATAATTAAATTCATTTACGTCCATCTATACAGTTCCATCAAACAATATCAGGAATATTCGACAGTCTCATTTAAATACGGAATACAAACTAAACGTCCTAATTATTAATTCTGATTGGATTTCAAATTAGTTCATCGACAAGTTTGGTTTTCATCACATCTAAATCGAATCGTAAGATAATTGAAATCAATTCGGAGCAAAAACCGCAAATGGAATTTATTTAGCGCTGCGCCTGCGGGCTGTTTGTTCGAAATTGAAAGGCAAACAGTCAGTTATCGCCTCAACGTCCTTACTAAATATCTATGGCAGGACCCTATCAATCTTAATTACTCGGAGTAAGTTTCTGGATCGCCAAGCCATTATCTAAATGAGAGTGAAAACGCTCCGCGCCACAAATGGTCCAACTTGATGTATAACATTTCCGAGCATTAATTTAATTCATATTCCTCCTTCACCATCCCACTTTTTGTTTAGGAATTACGAAATAAATTACATTACTTTGGGATTACCTGACGTTGACATACTTCGTTAGGGAACATTTTAATTCGATACTCGTTGGGAAACAATCGAAATTTTAATTACGTCGTACCTACATCTGGTGCTGATAATGTATTCTTTATATGTTAACCTTTCGAAAACTTTCATGACAAATTATTCATGAATTTGATTCTATTTAATTTTCAACCGATTTCAAAAGAGGAGGTTCTCAATTCAACTGTATGCTTTTTTTGTTTGGTAGATTATACTTCAGAGGTGGTCCCATATACATTTTATCGATCAAGCCAAAACCAAAATATAAGCGGTGAAGTCGGTTTTTTAGGCTTTGCTTGCGTTTAATTATCATATGTTTTAATTGTCGCTTTCCTTATTGACATTAAATATATCACTAACAGCTACATGTTATATATAATCCAAGTACAGGTCATAACTTAAACACAAGGGTGAATGTATCAAATTGTAAACGAATAAAAAACCAAACAAGTAAATATAAATAATTTGATAGACTCCGAATACAAAGGCGGGGTATAAATTAAATCAACGACATGGAAATGAAAGCGACATGATTTTCTTTAGAAATAAATAATTTGATAAAATTATCCATTACATATAGCCATTTTCGCGTACACGAAATGAAATGGGACGCGTTGTACGTACTTTATATTTTTTATGCGCTGAAACAAAAAGGATTTGTAACAAGGAAAAGAAAAAGTTTAATGGATTGCAAAAGGAAATGCAATGAGGAACACCATTAGCGCTGAGCCGATCATTTTGTTTTGGTTGGCACTTGCAGATGTGGAGGTTACCTCTCTCTTTGCTTATTTATAGCTTTGTGTTTATGTATTTACTTAACGATCCTTATAACAAATTAAATCAACTTCCTTAATTTGAATCTACTTTGTTTTTTTAATATATCATACTAATATAAAAAACTGAAAGTTAGTGTATAAGTATGTTTGTACGCTGTTGTTGGATAAAATTTGGAATGTAAGTACATAGCCTATACCTAGGATTAACACATAGGCTACGGGGCACAGCTAGCATGATAATATGTATACTTTTATTTTGCATTTTATTATTATATTCATTGTATGTATACATTAAAAGACTAGATTGTTTATTGAAAGAATCTTTGAGTATAGTTTACGGTGTTGGAACACCATCTTCATTAGAGAAACAGTCAAGACGAGAAGAGTCATGACGATGTTACACCCTGCTTTGATCGGAACTCCGATAAAGAACATTAAATATTTCAGTACTATAAAAACTATCTCCCATTGACTAAAATGTACAAGTAGCTAACGTACGCCAGCACATATTTTTTTATTGATATTTGTAATTTACCTTCACAACTCTTCGTGATTTACACTACCTGAACTTACCATTTTTTAATTTTTAAATTCCCGACGGCCGCTTCATCACTTTCAATCAGGTGAGATGATGACCAAATGTTTGTCTTAGCCAGCACTTTCTGTCGGTAAAAGTCAAGTAAAAAATCTATCACCAACACGATGATTAGGTAAGCTGTTCTCGAGCAACCAGTTTACTAAGCAACTTAGCAAGAGTGTCTACCAAAAACTTTTCCTAAGTCGCTTAGTAAACTGACTACTTACTTGTGTAAACATTATCTTACTAATATTATAGATCTGAAAGTTTGTGTGTAAGTGCGTAAGTATGTTTGTTCCCTCTTCACGCTTTAACGGCTGAACGAATTTGGATGAAATTTGGAATATACACAGCTTATACCTAGAATTAACACATAAGCTACTCTTTAAACTTGATAATAGCAGGCGAAGCCACGGAGCACGACTATTTGTAAATAAATAATGCTTAATTTCAACCGCAGCATTGTTCGCCAATGGTGTTAAATTAGTTAAAACTTTTCTACTGAACAATAAGTAGGTAATGCAAACCAAATGGATTGGAAAACAACAAAAATCATGTGGTCGCAGCTGAGAACAGAATCCCCGAGCAGTATTGTAATGGGTGTCTTCCGTGCGTGAGGTCCTAACGGCAGTAAGTAGCCTAATGGTCCGGAACTCATTGGAAATTTGCACTCGACTAGGTTGGCCAGATAATGCTTTTTGTCTTGAGCTCCGTTCCAATTTTAAAATTTGAGATTTGTATTTTACGTGGCTTTTGCATTAGGGCTATATAAAGTGTAGATACAAACATTTTAAGCGTAAACATTTGTGAGAGAAACATATTGCACATTTTTTTTGTGGGTATTGAAAATGCCGTGCTCTTCTTTTCCTTCCCTAAAGGTGTGCAGGGCACTGAGCTGCTACGAGTGCTAAGTGCCACTGAATCACTGAACCTACTAGATGATTAATTCTTTCAAATTAAGTAATTATACTTTACTTATGAGTATTTACTTAATATATAAATAATTAAAAACGCTTTCACACTCACAGCCCCACAATAAGTTCGATGACTTGTGCCGTAGGTGTCGGATACATTCACATATAATACACACAATCACAACCAGAACCAGAAACACAAATTTTCCTTGGAGGGAAAACTTGTATCTCGCTACGGGAATCGAACTCGATAGTCGATCCCTGCTTAGAAGGTAAACCGACGAATAAACGGAGAAGTTTCTAAAGTCGACGCGTATTATAATTTTTTATGTATGACCACGCATTACTTTTTACAGAGTAGTCCGATTTTGATAATTCTTTTTTGTTTTGTATATTATACTCTAGAGGTGGTCCCGTATATTTTTTATAGTAATCAATGAAGCCAAAACCAAAATTCGCCGCTTTTCAATTTTTGGTTGTTAAATCTTTAATAACACTAACCAAGATAATACGAAATAATTAATTACATAAGATCAAAATGCTGGCACTTATTTGGCTCAATATATTACCAATGCAATTCAGAGAGGCACGATGGGCATGATGGGAACGCTACCCACTGGTAGTGGGCTTGATCACTTGAGTTACCTATAAGCTCGATGACTTGTAGGTAACTTAGATCTTTGCTGTATATAGTTTTAGGAAATATAGGCAATTGGTCCATGGATTTGTTGGTTTTAAGTAGATACATTACATAAGTATATTTTCTTATTCATATCATCTTATCGGAAAACAACTTGATCCTTTTAAACAAATCCAACAATCTAGTTTCCGTTTTGTAGAAATACGAAGCGCTTTCGAGAACTGGGGGTGAACTAAAGGCCATGGAATCAATTCACTGGCGCCAGATAATTTGAACTCGATGCTTTGCGGCGTCAATTTTCTATTAATAGGTACTTTTGATTCCAAAGATATCTTCACGTCTATATATCAAATACTACTTACTTACTTTCATCGCTATAAGTTCAAAAATCAAAGAACTTTAATACAAACGCTTTCACCCCATTCAACTCTCTTAGGGGTAGAATGTCCAAAAATCTTTTCTTAATACACCTTTACGTACTAAGACAAATGTACCCTCCAAATTTCAAGTCTCTACGACCAGCAGTTTAGACTGAGCGTTGTCTCTAAGTCAGTCAGTCAGTCAGTCAGTATGTTAGTAGACAGATTCTTATAGTATTAGATATAGGACGGCATGCTATAGATTTGTAACAAAATCGTATATTCTTTAAATGTTTCGTCAATCTTTATTATGTATACTAACATAGAATTAATTTATAATGTAACTAACAACTATTCTATTGATTTATCCGAAATAAATAATTTTTAATTAAATTTTTTAAATATATTTTTTGTTATGGTCAATGGTGGTAAATACTCTAGATTGCTAGTATTCAAAATAAGAATAGAATTACGAGCATATTAGTTATTAATGACTATTATTATGTTATACAATCTGTTACAGAAAGGTGTAGTAATGCTTGGTGGTGTGTATGTGTATCGTGCCACGAATCGTCTGCCAGAGAACGAAAGTCGAAATCTGAGATATTTTTTTTCCATACAACAAATAAAAATTAGACATTCCTAATTTTTTTACAACCATACCGTTACATCTATGGCGCGTGAACTTGGCCTTAGTTATGGCCGCCACTGTCAGACATCTAGGTCCAAAGACTATGTGATGTAGAACGGTAGCTGATGAAATAGGGTTGCGAAAGCATATTGTTTAGAAACTTTAATTTATCATAACTCAATATGCATGCTGCTGCCTCGAATTTAGAAGTTCTTTTTACACTCCAAACATGTAGCTAGATGCGAGGCTTGAGGATTACTACACCTTTCTGTTACACATTGTATATATTATTTCTACTTCAATAGCAATATTTATTTTTACCTAAATTATAAACATAATGTAACTGGATACAGTACATAAAATTATGCATGGAATTAATAACCATTCATGTAGTAAGTAAAAATTGTTTGCTATTCAGGTTATTGTAAAAAAAAATATGTCATTTACAAAAGACACAAGCAACTCTCTCGCCTGATAGTAAGCGTCACGCTTACCATAACATACCATTCACTATCTTCACTTGAGCACTTGAGTTACTTATATATAAGCTATGTCTTGTAGGTAACTTAGTTCTTTGCTGTACATAGTTTTAGGAAATATAGGCAATTGGCCCGTAGATAGAAAACAATATTTCTTCAGTTACTAATATTTTTACAAAATTATTTATCATTATCAATTTATTTTAAAGTAAAAATATGTTCTCTTATTAAATATATTATTATGTAACAATGGTACATAAATTTATATAAATCTCTAAATAGAGAATACCCCAATAGTATTTTGAATGGCAGCTGAATATTATAAAAGAAAGGCCGTGGACTTGTGGTCGGTACTATACTTATTGTATTAAACAGAAATAATATTCATATATTTCATAATATTTATTCCATAACCTTTTTTAAAATTACACTCCGCTAGCACCACAAAAAGCATCAAAAAATTGTGAAAATCACGCAAAAGTGGTAACGTATGGTTACATGCAATGACAACTAACGTATTATTAATGGTTATAATAAATAGGACGTTAACTCTAATTAAAAACAGCATGAGACGCAGGTCTGGCCCGAGCATAAAGGTGAACTATAAAGAAGTAACGAGATAATAAGGCTGGGTTCCGTATGCATAATGTGGGTCCATTCGCACACAATTTACTGTAGCAAGGCCCTGACCCTCTGACCGGCGCGAAACGTGACCGAGGTACCAAATAACTACCCTCCATACGCTTGAGATTAGGTGTTACAAAGGGGTGTAATAAATACTTAAAAGAAACGTGGAGTAGGGCACGTTTCGCTACAGAAACATTTTAGAAGAGCATCGAAAAGAGCAGTAGGCAAATAGTTCCTGAAAGATGTGAAAATATCAAATTTATTAAATTAATTCATAATTAACTAGCCGCGCCCTACGGATTTTCCCGCTATTATCAAGTTATAAAGTAGCCTATGTGTTAATATAAGGTATAAGCTATGTACATTCCAAATTTCATCCAAATCCGTTCAGCCGTTAAAGCGTGAAGATGGAACAAACATACTTACACACAAACTTATGGTTTTACTAGCCGTGCCCCGCGGCTTCGCCCGCTATTATCAAGTTAAAAAGTAGCCTATGTGTTAATCCTAAGTATAATCTATGTACATTCCAAATTTCATCCAAATCCGTTCAGCCGTTAAAGCAGGAAGAGGGAACAAACATACTTACACACTTACACACAAACTTTTGGATTTATAATATTAGTAGGATAATATTAGTAGGATATACCTAATAATAACTTTAATATAAAAGAACATAAACAATTTCACACTCATAGCCCCACACGAAGTTCGATGACTTGTGTCATTGGTGTCGGAAACATTAATATCACACACACAATCACAACCAATACGCACCCAATTAAGCCAATGGGTTCAAATAAAAATTTACTGTTTTTGTAATATAAAAAAGAACATTTAGTAAACATCAAGTATTAAAATTCATCCGATAAAACAACCTCGTACGTGTTACCCACACAAGTTACAAGCTTAATCTAATATAATAGACATAAAAAATCACATTACTTAAACACAGATGAGCTGCACGCTTCGCCGTGAAACAATTTTCGTAATCGAACGAAGGAGAGGAAATATGATAAAAGCTAGGAAAAGCAAGAATCTTTTGATTCGCGACAAAGTGGTGTCTCGTATTCAAATAACTTAAGAAAAATATATGTTATAGCGGCCTCGAGTCTCGCGAGATCAAAAATCCGTGGATGTTTTAATGGCATGCACGTCAAAAATGTCGGAAAGAGCGATCAGTATTTCAGGATATTGCCTTTTATAAGTATAAAGGGCGCTTCTGCGGAGCTTGAGTATATTTACGAGTATCACAGCAGGTTAATAAAATATTCAGATCAAATTCTTAGGGATGGAAAATAATCGAATTGTCTGCTTACAAATACGAAATGTCCATTTTTATCGAATATAGATTGTATTGTTTACTAGCTGCTCTGTGGCTTTGTGAGCGTTACTGATCAAAATATTCCTGACTAGCCGTGCCGCGCGGCTTCGTTCTTAATTATCAAGTTAAAAAGTAGCCTATGTGTTAACCCTAGGTATAAGCTAACTACATTCCAAACTTCATCCAAATCCGTTCAGCCGTTAAAGCGTGAAGAGGGAACAAATATACTTATACACTAACACACCTATAAATTTTTATACATTAACTTTCGGATTTATAATATAAGTATATTATATATATATATATATATAATATACTTATATTATAAATCCGAAAGTTAATGTATAAAAATTTATAGGTGTGTTAGTGTATAAGTATATTTGTTCCCTCTTCTCTATATATATATATATATATATATATATATATATGTGTGTGTGTGTGTAGGATTGAGTGATAGTATGTTAGGATGTCGTGGGTGCCATCACCCACGGTATGTGTGATGTAAGCTGTTGTATATTCTGTGTCCATACACAGAATATACAACAATTTACATCACACATACTATCACACCCAGAACCTGAAACACAACCTTGGGAGGGAAAATTGAACCCAATACGTACGACGTTATTGGTCTACAAAAAAAAATTGAAAATAGATAGATACATAGATAGATAGATAACGCTTTATTGTCACACCTTACATAAATCACTTACAATAATTTTTAAAACTTAAATTTAAGTGTACAATCGGCGGTCTTATCGCTTAAAGCGATCTCTTCCAGACATCCTTTGGATGGAGAAGATTTTTAATAATTCGGTGAAACGGGGGTGTAAATATACAAGATTATAAGGAAATATAAATATAAAGTAAGGTATATATACATAAACATACTTAAACAAAATAAATTCTATAATAATTACATATGTTTAAAAAATATATATATATATACAATATATTATAATAAAGTAAAGATATTAGTTACAGCTTGAATCATATTATGATATATAAGTAGCAGAAAAAGTAAGAATAAAAATAAATGAAAATAAATAGTTTTACCATCAAAAATGAACAAAGAGACAGGGTTATTTTCGATTTTAAATTGATTTGAAATTGACTGTAATGTGTTGTGGTGGTGCGATATGAGCAGTTTGCTGTATCATTTATGAGTTCCATACATTAATTCTGAAAGCAAATAGATCTCGATGTAAAAAAGCTATTTAAAGCTATCAGCCTGTAATCACATCCACCAGCTTCAGCTTCCTTTTAAAAATCAGCTTAGAAAAAATATATAAGTTTTTATTAAAATATTTTCAATTTCTATTGTATCTTCTATACTTGGTATCTATTTACCGGCTCTTATGCTTCAGAATAAGTTGCACATCTCTTCTTTATGCCCACGCGTGTCTTTTAAGCCTCAGATGGTCCGACGATGCAATGTAGGTAGCTGAAAAGCATTGTAAATTCGTTTTGCCCAGCACAAAGGGGGACAAGGAGCGTCGAGAAAAAGGGCTTAAATTGTGGTTAGATTTAATATCTTGAGACATTGCTACGGTAAGTTTTATCTATAGAAATATACACCTACCTAATTGCCTGCGTCTTTGTTTCTCGAACGGTACAATCTGCGTGTCTTCAAGTCTAGAGTTAATAGGTATCTTCTAGGCAAGCATGTTACATCTTTGGCCGCATCTTCACTTTCCATCAGGTGAGATAGTGGATCAAATGTTTGCCTATCTAGCGTAAAAAATGGCTTACAAGCAAAAATATTTTTTTGAGGTAGAACCTAATTTTTAAAGAAAGAAAAGTCCATGATTGAGTCATGAAGACGCGTGATTGTGTCTCGCTAATGTAAAAATTTTTCCTGTTTTATGTTTTTAACTGAAATCTATACTATTATATTTATATAATTTAAAAATATATAATCCTACTAATATTATAAATCCGAAAATTTGTGTGTAAGTGTGTAAGTATGTTTGTTCCCTCTTCACAGTTTAACGGCTGAACGGATTTGGAAGAAATTTGGAATGCACATAGCTTATACACAGGATTAACACATAGGCTACTTATTAACTTGATAATAGCGGGCGAAGCCGCGGGGCACGGCTAGTATACTATAACTATTACTTATATGTTTTTCAATAAAGTTATTTTTATTCATTTTATTCTGGATAGGGTCGATTGTGAAATGCCTGTCGCATTTGACCATTATCGCACCTGATGGAAAGCGATGATGCAGCCAAAGATATAGCACGCTTGCCAAGAAGATTATTCATTATACCTTATGTTCCATGGTAATATCGATTTCAGTGCAGATCAGTGTTTTAAAAACATTAGAAAATGTGCTGTATTAATCTGTGACACCAGATAATTCACTAACTACACAGTTTCCTATCTAAGCAATGGCTTGAGTGAACATCACCTACACAAACTTGTCAATCATCTGACCCCCTATTACCTATCTCTGTTGCAAACTGTTTAAATACGAAATTGACAATACACCTTAGAAATAAGGCTCATTTTTGTTTAATTCAAATAGAAACCGCGTGCAACAAAGATACGTAATATATACTGACCACTTCGAGTGTTAAACAAGTTTCACTATCATCTATACTAATATTATAAAGAGGTTAAGTTTGTGAGGTTTGTGTTTGGGGTTTGTGGGTTTTTGAGTAGGGGGTAATCTCTAGATCTACTAAACCGATTTTGAAAATTATTATATCAACAATAGAAAGCCACGTTATTTGTGAGTCTCATAGGCTTTTTTTTTACTCGGGCGACGCGAACGACTAGTTTTGACGTGAAAGTAAAAAAACTGCGTCATCGTTTTTGTATTATTTACCAAAACTCGTGATTCTTCGAGTGATAATTGAGGATTATTAGCCGTTAACACGTAGTGACCGTGCATAAGTGTAGGCAAACTATACATAGTTGAAAAACGTGATTTTCGCTTTCGCTCTTTAATTCAATTATAAGTTCTAGTAAAGTTTCTACTACTTTATTAGGGCGTGACTGTGACTGGGCCTTGACTCTTTTACTTGAGTTGTGACTAGGACTTCGATTAAGAATTTAGTTTACTTGAAATATTATTTCTTGAAAGTTGAAACTGGCTAAATGAACAAAAATTTGGAGCGAAAATAACATAAACGCTTTCACACTCACAGCTCCACACTAAGTTCGATAACTTGTGTCGTGGGTGCCGAAAACATTAAAATCACACACACAATCACAACCAGAACCAGAAACACAATTCTTTGAGGAGAAAACTTGTGTGAAAAAAGAAAATAAATCGATTACTAAACAATTGAACGAAAGAAAACCAACTTTACCGCTTATTTTGGTTTTGGCTGAACCGATTTCGATAAAATTTATAAGGGACCACCTCTGAAGTATAATCTACCAAATAAAAAACACATCAAAATCCATTCATAATTGGCGGAGATATCCCGTAACATGCATACAAAAAAAAAACACGTAATTTTTTTTCTTTGGTTTTCTGATTCTATAATCAAAAAAGCTACTTTTTTGAAGTCGGTTGAAAAGACTCGCCTTCCCTTCGTTCTCAAAACGCCTTCTACTGAGGAAATAAGACGGGGATGATAAACAAACGGTTAATCTTTAATCGCGAATTCGTTATTTCACATTCCGCTCCGATGTGAGTTTAGGGTTCTTGTTTAGCGGTTCGTTTTCTTTGTATTGGGTGTTGACCTACTTTTGGGGTTTTGAATTTACTTTTCAATTACTCTTACTTATTGTACACGCTTATTTGCAACGATTGAATCTGGTTATTTTCTACCGACTTCACAAAAAAGGAGGAGGTGCTCGAATCGACTGTATATATATTTTTTTATTTGTTACCTCATAACCACGTGAACCGATTTTGAATTATTTTTTTGTTTGAAAGATGCTGCTTTCCAATTGGTCTCATTTAAATTTGATCAAGATCTGATGAGTAGTTCTTGAAATATCGTCAATAATGCGTGTTTAGTACATCTAATCTGATCAAACTTCCGAAGATAAAGCGGTGAAGTCGGTTTACTTCTATCGACTTCACAAAAAAGGAGGAGGTACTCAAGATGAATGTTTTTTTTTTATTTGTGTTACTTCATAACTTCGTTCCAGGTGTACCGATATTGAATTTTTTTTTCAAAGATGTTGCTTTCCAATTGGTCCCATTTAAATTTAATCAAGATCTGACCAGTAAGTAGTTCTTCAAATATCGTCAATAATGCGTGTTTAGTACATCTAATTTCATCAAAGTTCCCAAGATAAAGCGGTGAAGTCGGTTTTTTTTAAGCTTTGCTTGCGTTTAATTATTTAAGTTTAGCTTGCGTTTAATTATAACCGTTTAAGTTCCGGGCGCGCGCCTCGGGCGCTTTGTATATCATCTCCCTAATTAAACTACATTTTCCAACGAAACTGTTCCATCTTACCATGTCGTATCAACAAATAATTCAGCTATAAAGCACAAAATATATAAAGCCACCCGAAGACTTTGTATGTGAACAATAAAATATTTTACGATCATATTTTTACGATGTAGAATTCTGTAAGTGACTCGATGTTAGCAGGATAATGTATATGACATAACATCATAGAGTTGTACCTGCATTTAATATTTTTGCGTATGTATATACTAGCTATACCCAGGTATAGCGTTGCAATGCCACGTAATCTTTATTATTATTATTGTTAAATATATAACTCAAAGGTGACTGACTGACTGACTGACATAGTGATCTATCAACGCACAGTCCAAACCACTGGACGGATCGGGCTGAAATTTGGCATGCAGGTAGATGTTATGACGTAGGCATCCGCTAAGAAAGGATTTTGATTAATTCTACCCCCAAGGGAATAAAATAGGGGATGAAAGTTTGTATGAAACTTTGTCAATTTTAAAATAATACTTCTTAACGCGAGCGAAGCCGCGGGCAAAAGCTAGTAGTATATAAAGATAGTGGTCAAATGCTTGCCTATCGAGCATTAAAAAATTACGTAAAGAATAAAAGCAATTTACCTCTTTCATGTTTATATTTAGTACTTTACGAAATTCGAGTGACCTATTCCTTCCTGTCCATATAAAAAAAAAAAATTTTTACAGGGTTTAGATATCGGGTTCTATTCGCGGTAATAACATTTCTGGTTCTCGGTGTGTTTGTGTGTGCGATGTGAATGTTACCGACACAAGTCCCGACGACACAAGTCATTGAACTTAAATACTAATAATATACTAAGTTAAATTAATTCGTCGACCGCATCGTCACTTACCATCATGTGAGATGGCGGTCAAACGTTTGCATATCTTAAATAAAAAAATGATAAAAAAAATTACTGGATATATCCAATACCCCATGAAATCGCTATTTACTAATTCATACAGTATAATAGACATTGTACATCTATTATATCGATACATAATACTCAAAGCACATTGTATTCATTGTATTCATTCCACAAATACCGACCACACGACCCAATCTATGCGTAGCTAATTGGCAGAATATATTGACCCGAAACCAAATTACGATTGCCGGGAAAGGAGACCAACACAAGTCTCAATAGTTCATGATTGGGACTTTATTTACCATTCCACCTTTTGGCGACACCTTTGCGGCGAGCTCTTATTTAGCTATCAACCCGACTTGAAACAATCGTGAGTCAAAAGGTAAGATGATAAATAAACGCGGAACAATTGTGAGGATAGGGCTTCAAAGCTTTCACCACCGCGAGGGATGTATTATTAGAGAATAATATGTAGTATGTGTTGCTCCTTAATTGAAGAAGCGTAATGCAATATGCTATTTGACGTATTGACTTATAGTTGTGTAAGGCCATGTTGATTTGCTTAAGCCATGCGTGTTATTTGTCGTAGAAGCGTGTAGCTTGGTGGTTTGTGTGGATTGTAGTGTTATTATACTTATATGCACTAACGCACTTATAGCTCTGTGGTTGTTTTTCGTTGGAATTGCAATGTTATTAATTATGATATAATTTGGAGAACACTAAAATATAGTCGTAGCTGATTTAATCACCCAAATTTAACCAAGCACTAAATAGTTTTGGGAGCTATCCTGAAGAACCAGTACCCGCGGCGTAAAGCCAAATACTTGTTCACTGAGTCGTCAACATATACATTTAATGTTAATCAATCCGTATTCATGAAATCCATAGATAGGGAAAGATGCGATTTCCCTAATCAGAGTTAGCTATTTAACAATAGCATAAGGAAAGAACGAGTCAAAATAAAGCATAAGTTAGTATAATAATATATGCTAGTAAAGAGCGTCGTAAGCGCAATATTCACGAATATTCGGATAAAGAGTGACATATTATTACCAAGTTTTTTTTTGACGTAAAAGAAGCAAGCCTCATTATGAATCGAAGTAGCTCGAAACGATCGTGAGTCAAGGGCTCAAAGCACCTTTAAATTATTGGGGAGTCGGAACGCACAGTTTCTTAATTAAAAGACTTCAGTCAGGCGTTATTCGCAATATCGGATCGTTTGTCTGTTCCAACTTTATGTACATCGATAAGAAGGATCACCCCATTTGAGCGGGAAACGAGCTCGAATAATTACTACGAGTTGACGTGACGCAAATTTTGCGTGAGGGAATGACAAAGAATCTCGTTGGCGTTAGGGATTTTGTTAACTGGATAAAATAACTCCTATAGGAACTACAGTATCTATATTAACTACCATTGATTTTCAGCGGTTGTTTTTGCAGATTTTCAAAGGTTTCAACTAACGATGATATAGATTTTTGAAAACAGATCAAGTGTTACACTTCTTTACTTACACAATACCTAGAATAAATCTAAGTAATAACAAAATTATATGTATAGGTACTACTACGTGTGCCCCGGGGCTTTGCCCTCGTTATTTAAGGTAATTAGCCTATATGTTATTCCGGAACCTAAACTATCTACATTCTAAATCTCATCAAAATCGGTTTCTTCGTTACAGAGATATAGGTATAGTAGAAATATATAAGTAAGTTGTCTTCATAGAGTGGTACCAAACGCGGCTTGTATGTGTGCACGGCCGTACGCACGTGCCTCAGCACGCACACTATGACAACAAACAGAACGGCGAAGACGACACGAGCCGGGGTCGCCCCCGCACTCGTCGATGCGGTCGACGACATTTCGCCGTATTCTAGGCATTCGCCACGGGCCTTTCCGCGCAGACGGATGTCGCGTGCCCCGTGCTGAGTACCTCTGTGAAGTTAGCAACCAAGTTGGGAAAAATGCTGGTTTTATGATATCAAAGGATTGTACCGGGAGTGTACCCGTTTGTACCGTTTTCGAAATTAGGGTACAAACGTTGGGGTGCGAGATATTGGGGTGCAAAAATTTGGGCAAAGAAAAATATTTTTTCGTACTTTCGCTGGACCGTGCTTATTAATTATTATGTCAAATGATTGGAGACAACATGGGCTTGTTGGCACCGATTCGATCGTTGTTTGGACCTCAAGAGTTGGGAAGATATAGGGGTTCAAAAATAAGGCTACATTCAATTGAATATTTTAGCACTTTCGTTTAACTGTGCTAAATGTGTATCGGCTTAAAGGATTGTACCCGACATGAGACTACTGGCACCGTTTATATAATCGTTTGAACCTCTGGGGTTCAGGAGGTATGGGGGTTCAAAATTTTTCATGAAACTTTCCATATTATAGTACTTTCGTTCGACTGAACTCAATATCTATCTACACAAAAGATTGAAGCCAACATCCGCCGGTTGGCACCGAATCGATCATCGTTTGAACCTCAAGGGTTGGGAAGATATAGGGGTTCAAAAATAAGGATAAATTCAATTAAATATTTTAGCACTTTCGCTTAACTGTGCTAAATGTGTATCGGCTTAAAGGATTGTACCCAACATGGGACTACTGGCACCGTTTCTATAATCGTTTGAACCTCTGGGGTTCAGGAGGTATGGGGGTTCAACATTTTTTCATGAAACTTTCCATATTATAGTACTTTCGTTCGACTGAACTCAATAATTGTCTACACAAAAGATTGAGACTGACATTCGCCTGTTGGCACCGAATTGACCATCGTTTGAACCTCAAGGGTTGCGAAGATATAGGGGCTCAAAAATAAGGCTAAATTCTATTGAATATTTTAGCACTTTCGTTTAACTGTGCTAAATATGTATCGGCTTAGAGGATTGTACCCGATATGGGACTATTGGCACCGTTTCTATAATCTTTTGAAACTCTGGGGTTCAGGAGGTATGGGGGTTCAAACATTTTTCATGAAACTTTCCATATTATAGTACTTTCGTTCGACTGAACTCAATATCTGTCTACACAAAAGATTGAAGCCGATATCCGCCTGTTGGCACAGAATCGATCATCGTTTGAACCTCAAGGGTTGTGAAGATATAGGGGTTCAAAAATAAGGCTAAATTCAATTGAATATTTTAGCACTTTCGTTTAACTGTGCTAAATTTGTATCGGCTTAAAGGATTGTACCCGATATGAGACAACTGGCACCGTTTCTATAATCGTTTGAACCTCTGGGGTTCAGGAGGTATGGGGGTTCAAAAATTTTTCATGAAACTTTCCATATTATAGAACTTTCATTCGACTGAACTCAATATCCGTCAACACAAAAGATTGAAGCCGACATCCGCCTGTTGGCACCGAACCGATCATCGTTTGAACCTCAAGGGTTGTGAAGATATAGGGGTTCAAAAATAAGGCTAAATTCAATTGAATATTTTAGCAATTTCGTTTAACTGTGCTAAATATGTATCGGCTTAAAGGATTGTACCCGACATGGGACTACTGGCACCGTTTCTATAATCGTTTGAACCTCTGGGATTCAGGAGGTATGGGGGATCAAAAACTTTTTAAGAAACTTTTTTATTAATTACATACATGCGCTTAAGTCTTACAAAATATATTTTCTAATCAGCTTTGTTCTATAAAAAAGAAAATGTATATCTAAACAGAATAGATAAAACGCTGTGAACAAGATTTTTAAATTTCTGTCTACTCATAAGATATATCGGGTTTTTTTTTTTTTTACTTTTTATTAATCATATACTTGCGCTCAAGTCTTACAAAATATATTATCTAATCAGCTTTGTTCTATTAAAAAGAAAATTTATATATAAACAGAAAAGATAAAACGCTGTGAACAAGATTTTATCTAAAAAATTTGAAGAATTATAATTTACATTAAATTTACATAAAGAAGGACTATCAAATCAAGTCAATGTATGCTTGTATTATATTTTTTAAGTACCTACGTTCGACCGAACTTAATTTCTATCAACTTATCAAATATATCGGGATTAATTGTTTTTTGTTTTTTCTTTTTTATTAATTACATATATGCGCTAAAGTTTTACAAAATATATTTTCCAATCAGCTATGTTATATTAAAAAGAAAATGTATATTAAAACGGAATAGCTATACGGAATAGATAACACGCTGTGAACAAGATTTTATCCAAAAAAAAGGAGAATAATAATAATTTACATTATCTAATAAAGACTATCAAATCAAGTCAAATTGTACTCGTATTATATTTTTTAACTTTTTTACTGTTGATGTGATTCTTGTACTTTGTGTGTTGATCATAGTGTTAAGCCCATCGAAAGATCTACACACTGTTGTTTACATCTTATGAGAATTACGCCGAGATGAATTGAGTACAGTCTAGTACATTCTAGGTTGTACCTTTTGTTTTGTGCTAAAATATTCAATTGAATTTAGCCTTATTTTTGAACCCCTATATCTTCACAATCCTTGAGGTTCAAACGATGATCGATTCGGTGCCAACAGGCGGATGTCGGCTTCCATCTTTTGTGTAGACAAATATTGAGTTTAGTCGAACGAAAGTACTATAAATATGGAAAGTTTCATAGAAAAATTTTGAACCCCCATACCTTTTGAACCCCAGAGGTTCAAACGATTATAGAAACGGTACCAGTAGTCCCATGTCGGGTACAATCCTTTAAGCCGATACATATTTAGCACAATTAAACGAAAGTGCTAAAATATTTAATAGAATTTAGCCTTATTTTTGAACCCCTATATCTTCACAACCCTTGAGGTTCAAACGATGATCGGTTCGGTGCCAACAGGCGGATGTTGGTTTCAATCTTTTGTGTAGACAGATATTAAGTTCAGTCGAACGAAAGTACTATAAATATGGAAAGTTTCATAGAAAAATTTTGAACCCCCATACCTCCTGAACCCCAGAGGTTCAAACGATTATAGAAACGGTGCCAGTAGTCTCATGTCGGGTACAATCCTTTAAGCCGATACATATTTAGCACAGTTAAACGAAAGTGCTAAAATATTCAATTGAATTTAGCCTTATTTTTTAACCCCTATATCTTCACAACCCTTGAGGTTCAAACGATGATCGGTTCGGTGCCAACAGGCGGATGTCGGCTTCAATCTTTTGTGTAGACGGATATTGAGATCAGTCGAATGAAAGTTCTATAATATGGAAAGTTTCATGAAACATTTTTGAACCCCCATACCTCCTGAACCTCAGAGGTTCAAACGATTATAGAAACGGTGCCAGTAGTCTCATATCGGGTACAATCCTTTAAGCCGATACAAATTTAGCACAGTTAAACGAAAGTGCTAAAATATTCAATTGAATTTAGCCTTATTTTTGAACCCCTATATCTTCACAACCCTTGAGGTTCAAACGATGATCAGTTCGGTGCCAACAGACGGATGTTGGTTTTAATCTTTTGTGTAGACAGTTATTAAGTTGAGTCGAACGAAAGTACTATAATATGGAAAGTTTCATAAAAAAATTTTGAACCCCCATACCTCCTGAACCCCAGAGGTTCAAACGATTATAGAAACGGTGCCAGTAGTCTCATGTCGGGTACAATCCTTTAAGCCGATACATATTTAGCACAGTTAAACGAAAGTGTTAAAATATTCAATTGAATTTAGCCTTATTTTTGAACCCCTATATCTTCACAACCCTTGAGGTTCAAACGATGATCGATTCTGTGCCAACAGGCGGATATCGGCTTCAATCTTTTGTGTAGACAGATATTGAGTTCAGTCGAACGAAAGTACTATAATATGGAAAGTTTCATGAAAAATTTTTGAACCCCCATACCTCCTGAACCCCAGAGGATCAAACGATTATAGAAACGGTGCCAGTAGTCTCATGTTGGGTACAATCCTTTAAGCCGATACATATTTAGCACAGTTAAACGAAAGTGCAAAAATATTCCATTGAATTTAGCCTTATTTTTGAACCCCTATATCTTCACAACCCTTGAGGCTCAAACGATGATCGATTCGGTGCCAACAGGCGGATATCGGCTTCAATCTTTTGTGTAGACAGATATTGAGTTCAGTCGAACGAAAGTACTATAATATGGAAAGTTTCATGAAAAATTTTTGAACCCCCATACCTCCTGAACCCCAGAGGATCAAACGATTATAGAAACGGTGCCAGTAGTCTCATGTTGGGTGCAATCTTTTAAGCCGATACATATTTAGCACAGTTAAACGAAAGTGCAAAAATATTCCATTGAATTTAGCCTTATTTTTGAACCCCTATATCTTCACAACCCTTGAGGCTCAAACGATGATCGATTCGGTGCCAACAGGCGGATATCGGCTTCAATCTTTTGTGTAGACAGATATTGAGTTCAGTCGAACGAAAGTACTATAATATGGAAAGTTTCATGAAAAATTTTTGAACCCCCATACCTCCTGAACCCCAGAGGTTCAAACGATTATAGAAACGGTGCCAGTAGTCCCATGTTGGGTACAATCCTTTAAGCCGATACATATTTAGCACAGTTAAACGAAAGTGCTAAAATATTTAATTGAATTTACCCTTATTTTTGAGCCCCTATATCTTCCCAACCCTAGAGGTTCAAACAACGATCGTCTCGGTGCCAACAAGCCCCTGTTGTCTGCAATCATTTGACATAATAATTAATAAGCACGGTCCAGCGAAAGTACGAAAAAATATTTTTATTTACCCAAATTTTTGCACCCCAGTATCTGGCACCCCAACGTTTGTACCCTAATTTCGAAAACGGTACAAACGGGTACACTTCCGGTACAATCCTTTGATATCACAAAACCAGCATTTTTCCCAACTTGGTTGCTAACTTCACAGAGGTGTGCTGAGTTGCGTGCGCGCGTTTATATTTTGTAAACAGATAGGTAAAGTTCATATACCTACTTATAGTGTAACCTACTTTACGTGTTTATTCAATTTATGTAGGTTTTTAAAGTGAAAACTTCTATAGGTGCGTTGAGCACTTTTTGGGTGAACAAAAATCATGGAACTCGCGTCATCGTCACCGACGGCCAATATTATTGATTTATTGAAGCCTACTTAGCTATATTAGTTTTCCTTTTAACTTCGTTATATATACTACTACCGTGATTTCTTTTCACATATGCAAAACAATATTTTTTTCAAGATTTTTTTTGACTTCGTCGGCGCCTAATATGCAAATGAAATCGTATCTATTTTACCACCACATTTTATACTATTTTATTGTACCTAACTTGTTGGTTTGTTAAAATATACATTTTACCTATAGGTACCTTTAAAAGTCGGAGATAGTGACAACCCTGCGTATTCGGCTAGAGTAGGCATTTGAATCTCCTACAGGCCTCGAGTCATCTTACTTATATATTTCTACTATGATATAGGTAACAAACATTCACACAAACTCACAAACTTTCGCTTTTACAATATTAGTAAGATTATCGTACTTTGAGTGAAAGAACATTATTATTATTAACTAGTAAACATAAACGTAACCCAAACGCTTTCACACTCACAGCGCCACACTAAATTCAGTGACGTATGTCGTGGGGTCGGAAACATTCACATCACACCCAAAAACAGAAACATACATTTCCCGTGGGGGAAATACCGATACCCGTTGCTTCGAAGGCGAATGCGCACTCAACTACTCCAGCAGGCAGTTAATAAATAATAATAATAAACGCTTTCACACTCACAGCCCTACGCTAAGTTCAATGACTTATGTCGTGGGGTCGGAAACAGTAGGTATAAGTCATAGCATTTACATCACACCCAGAAACGGAAATACATATTTTCCGTGGGGGGAAATGTGTGTTCTCAATGAGAATCGAAGCCGATACCCATTGCTTAGAAGACGAACGCGCACCCAACTACACCAGCGAGCAGTTACACTACTTTAATGTTCAGAATCAGCGATAGAATCTACGACACCATTCTATCTGAAATCAAAACTAAACTACAACCAATAACATTTGGCACTCCATCTCGAGATTGCGGTTCTAACTTCGTGATTTCTGAACGTAAAAGTGCATATCACAGTCGAGCGGTAAAAGTTGAAACGAAACTTAAATTGAGTCGTAATACTCCTTCAAAGGGTTTCATTTACTTTGCGACTAATTAAAATATTAAAATTGAAATTAGCGAGTTTTCGTTGGCGCAGCACGGAACTATTACTGCGTTATGATTTTAAGCTCTTCATTCAATTGTTGCCACTGAATAATTAACCGAGGTCTCTATATATGTGTGGTTCAGATCTTATCCGTCCGTTCGTCCGTCTGTCAGTGGCATTTAGCGTCTTAACCATACTTCTTCTTCTTCTTAGTTATGGCTTCGCAATCTTGTGCATTTAGCCAGTGTCAAGTGATAATATAATATTTCAAGTGTATTTCATATTATAAGTCCTAGTCACAAGTCACAGTCAAAGTCAAGTAAAAGAGTCAAGGTCCAGTCATAGTAAAGTCATGCCCTAGTAAAGTGGTGGAAAATTTTGTTTTGGAGAACCTAAACCATACTAACGAATAACTTCAAATTGTCAGAGATTATGCCAAGCAGTAGCCAAAAGCAAAAAATGACAACTAAAATGACATACTCGTAAATGAAAAATATTAAAGCACCATTAATATTTTTTACTAACGAGTACTTAATCTATACATTACACATATACGTAAGGGGTGTTATACTACTTTTTTTCCGTCCTGCAGTAGAAACTTTGCAAGTAGAGAGCGAAGCCGTTTTTTTATCTATGTTGGGTAATAATAATTTGTTAGGACACCAACGTCACTGTTTTTAGATTTTTTAGCATCTTGAAAGCGGCTACACATTTAATTATGCCTGTTTCTTTGAACAAATCTACTGCACCGTACTTCACAAACGAATTTGGATTTTTATTACCCATTTATTATGCTAATGGTACCTTGCATAAGATTGTTGGTACATGGTTTAGCAAAAACCACTAAGGGACATGATATACAAAGCGAAGCGCGCGCCCCGGGCGCATGAAGGTAAAATCATAAAATGTATGGCGCGTAAGGGACCTTGATATACAAAGTATATACAAAGTACTCTGTGTAAACAAAGCGCCCGAGGTGCGCGGCATAGAGTAACTTTTTATACTGTGCGCGGTCAAGCCCCGGTTTTTCCCCGCGCTTTCGTTTTGTATACTGACTGCCCTCATAATGAAAGAAGGTGTAACTGCATTTTTGTCATATTTTTGTTTAATATTGATTTTTTATTTTAAAATATTCAAACGCAACTTACTAAATCTCACTTTTAATTTAGATGCATCTGCTGCAAGTCATAACATAGTATAGCAAAGACATTTCAGATGTATAAAACTCAATTTTGACAAAAATATCAGTTACGTCATTTTTTCCTTATGACGGAAGCAAAGAGCGCGCGCCTCGGGCGCTTTGTATATCATGTCCCTAATATTCTATGTAAACAGTGTGTAATTAACATTATCATGCCTGTGTCTCAGCTCGGTTGACGTTCTCTATATTGACAGCCTACTATTTGCTTACAGGTAATTATGGCGCGCAGTCGAGGTACTGACAAGCATACAAGATGCAAGGCAATTACATCCTGAACTCCTGAGCGTGTGTACAATAAACGTGGGTCCCCTTGAAATGCGCACAACTAAGTAATTGATCATCTTGCGTGGAATGCATAGTTGTTTGAAGCCCTCTAAGGAATCGTGTAACATAGACAAAAAAAGACATGGTCGTTTTTTATGCTTTGGCCGCAAAGGTAAAGGTTAGGAAGATTAGGCCCCATCCTCATAATTTTATTTATTCTATTCACAAAAGTTCTCAGTGAAAATTAAACAAGGGGCTATGTGAGCTGAAGACCTCGCCAATTTTTCGAAACAGCTAAAATTATTATTTTTTACGTTTTCTTCCCCCAACTCACCACAAAAGAATCCAAAAAAAATGAATCGCCAAATAAAACTATATAATTATCGAGCCTGCTCTCAAAATTTCACGAGTCCATTGAGAAATGCCGCTTGTACATACGAAAACAATCCTGCCCAAGCTGAAACGGAGACGCTTCGCCCTTGCTTGGTCAATAATGCATTTGACGATCAAAGGAATGAGCCATCTATCCCTTTGAAAAAACTCGTTGTGACTGAATTAGAAGTGATCAAAATGTTGATAGTTTTGATTGTTGCACATCCAATTCAGAGCATTCAAATACTCTCTTAATTTTTCGGGATAGCTTATTATTTTAATATATAGAATCAAGACTACTATCACTTCTAAAAAGCGATGTGAGATCGCAACAGGATTTAAAGTCTTAACTCATTTTAGTACTTTAACATTACTAGCATTTACCAGTTCGCCTGTACCACACCGAGATGACAATGCCTACAAGCAAATTTCAACCATGAAACAGTACACTCAAGAGCGGTTTTATAAAGATAATTTCCTTTATTGCAATGCCTAGGTGTACCAGACACACAATAGGGATTTCCTGAGGACGCATGAGTACGTAAAGCCACTTCCCTGTGATTGTGACAATGATGGGATATTGATTGTTAATCATACGGTTTCATCAAGTGAATGTTCTTTTCTCTAATCTCTTAGAGGATTCTTTAAAGAAGTAGGTATTCTTATCCTGCCATCGCTATACATCTTGGAATATATAATGCATGTTTGGAAATATATCAATAAACATAAAAGGTGTCGAACATAGTTCTAATAGTAGACATAAGCGTAACGCGCGTTTAGATTAAGCATAATATATAAGTCTTTCATATCAAATAGGGTAAGGTTTTGAAAATTGTTATAACAAATTGTGACTGAATTACTGATGGGAAAGTTAAAATCAATAATAAAATGTGTGTTGATAAAAGAAGCTATAAAGTATATCGATAAAATCATTGATTATGTTAACAACCAGGAATTAAACTGCACAAGCGTTTTCTGGCGACTGCAACATATAGACTAATCTAACAAGTATTTGAAAAAAGAATGAAAAACAAAATGCACCGCCGAGTTTCTTGCCAGGTTCTTATCAAGATGATAAAGAATCACAATAAATTTTCATGAGTGCCTTTATGGGGCCCGTATCAATGATTAACTGATTTATAATAATAATAATAATAATAATAAACATTTATTGACATAAGTTTTTACATAAAATTTTATGAATCCATAGGCTCCTGAACTAGTGTTAGAACACTGTGTTTCAGGTGCCAGTGGCTTCTACCAATAATTAATCTTATTATATCTTATTACGTCACAAATGTTTAAATAATTAATGTACCTAACATTAATTTTGCGTAAACAATATTTATTAATAGGTTGTGGGTGTGGGTGTGTGTGAGGGAAATGTATGTGTGTGTGTGAGTGTGTGTGAGTGTGTGTGCGTGTGTGTAGTGATGGTTGTGTGTGTGTATGTGTGTGTATATGTGTGTGTATGTGTGTGTGCGTGTATGTATGTGAATATAACGGTGTACCAGCGCTTTTAGATTTTAATATTAAACATTGTTTCAACATCTTCGTATTCAAATTGTTTTAACCAATTTAATATTATTTGTTTTACCTCATTATTTGATTTGTTTTTTATTTGTAATTCCTTATTTAATTTGTTATATATGTGGGGGACTATAAAATCAAATTGTTTTTGTGCGAATCTTGATTTTACGGATGGAATAGGACAGCGGTCGATTCTTTTATTGGAAGTTGGTAATGTAGGTACGACTTTTTTATGGTACCTGCGTAAACTTTCATAAATAAATATTTTTCTTACACTCAACACATTTGATTTATTATAGACGTCAGCAGTTGGATGCCTAAATGGTAAATATAGTAAAACTTTAAGGGCAGCGCGCTGTGCACGTTCAATAGATATAAGGTGAGTTTTAGCTGCGCTACCCCATGCGCATACACAATACCTAATGAGGCACTCACCAAGCGCTTGATAGATTTGAATGGCTAATTTGCTATCAACTACAGATCTGAGGTTTTTAAATGCATATATAAGTTTTCTAGTCCTTGATGCTAAAGTTGAAATATGAACGCTCCACTTAAGTTTATCGTCGATTATGACGCCTAGGTATCTAATTGATGGGACCCTACTTAGTGATGTGCAGTTACAGCCATGGCTTTGAAATCGTTTTGTGCGGTTGCAAGGAAAGGTATGAATTTTTATATCTATACTCGTTCCTGGGTCACCGACTTGTGTCTTACTGTAGCACATATATTTAGTTTTGCTAGTGTTGAGTGTAAGAAGACTGTCTTCTAACCAGACAGTGACAGTAGAAATACAATATTCTGCTAGATTTGCGACCCTAGGCCAAGTCTTTTCATGGAGCAAAAGTACAGTGTCGTCCGCAAACATAATTAGGTCTAATCCAGGTAGTACAATTTTACACAGGTCATTGATGTAAATTAAAAAGAGGGTAGGACCTAACGTACTACCTTGTGGTACCCCATAGCTACAGACTGCACTCTCACTCTCATGCTCTTCAACTTTGACTAGCTGTGTTCTTCCGATTAAATAGGATCTAAACCAGTCAAGGGCGACACCTCTTATCCCTACGTTCTCTAGACGTGTTAAAAGAATAGGGGTAGATACGGTGTCAAACGCCTTTTGTAGGTCTAGATATATACCTAAGCACTTGTCTCCCCCATTTGAATTGAATCTTTAGTAGGTGCAACCTAAAACCTTAAAAATTGTTTGGCGACTTTACATAGTAATTTAATAATTATCAGGATTGTATTAACGAGTGCAAATCTTAATATTTAATATTAATGTTTAAACTTTTAACTTAAATTTTCAGGTTAGGAAAATAAGAACTGCCCGTTGGCTAAGTTGATTGAGCGTTTGCCTTCTGCAGGGGTATCGGGTTCGATTCCCGGCGGGAACACAAGCTTTCTCTCCAAGGAAAATCTGTGATTCTGGTTCTGGTCGTAATTGTGTGTGTGATGTGAATGTTTCCGGCACCCACGACACAAGTCATCGAACTTAGTGTGGGGCTGTGAGTGTAAAAGCGTTTATGTTTAAGAGGTTTGACGTTTTGTTTAAATATGCACTATTATAACTTAACATAGTTTTCATATACTTAAGACATACTTGAAATAAATGCATCCAGCTTCGATAACCTCATTAAAAGATTACTGTTCAGTGGATTTAAAAGTTAAATCAATTTGTACAGATGGAGCCAAGCACATGTAGCTAATTAGATGAGCATTATACATTTTTGCAAAGTGCTCGAACAAAAACAGCTTTATAATATTAAAGAGAGATTATTTACAGATTTTGATAATCATTTGACCATGAGTACTTTGAAAATAATATACTATTAAGAGGAATTTAAGTATAGAGCAGCTACATATATATTTTTTTTAAAAACGCATTTTCACTCACAGCCCCACACCAAATTCAAAGACTTGTATCGTGGGTGCCGGAAACATTCACATCATACACAGCAATACATCCAGAACCAGAAGCACAAATATCCCTTGGAAAGGAATTTATGCTCCTGCCGGGAATCGAAACCAGGACCCATGGCGCAGAAGGCGGAAACCTGTCCACTGCGCCAATTGGGTCGTTCTTTGTTTACTTTGGATTTGTTTAGTCAAATTCAAAATCATTTAATTACGTGGGCCAGAGAGGCATTCGTGAAATTTAATCACTCTGATTGTTGGAATCAGAAAATATAATAAAGAGATCACGGACTTTAAAGAAATTAAAGAGATTAAGAAAAAGTTACTTGACCTTTCTAAGTCGTAGGCTCTAATAAGAATGTTTGTTGACATTTCTTTAATAAATCTACGTCCATTAAATGTGACTTATACTAGTCACGGACTACTGTCCGTCATAATACTCATGCATTGTCGTAAAACAACTTTGTGTTATGCTACATTAACTGCCCGTTGGTTCAGTTGGGTGAGCGTTCGCCTTCTATGTAAGAGTATCGGGTTCGATTCCCAGAGGGAACGCATGTTTTCTTCCCAAAGAAAATTTGTGTTTCTGGTTCTGGGTGTGTTTGTGTGTGTGATGTGAATGTTTCCGACACCCACGAAACAAGTCATCGAAATTAGTGTGGGGCTGTGAGTGTGAAAGCGTTTATGTTGTTTGATAGTTACATCGTACCACACATTTTTGGTTGCTGACAGAATGCAATAATACAAAAACACCTCAGTTTTTACCACCTCTTGTTGATTGTTAACATTAGAGATACCTAGTCTAAATATTTCTCAAATATATAATACCTAAGTAAATAACTTACTATATAATGTAAAAAACTACACGTAAACACATAAAACTAGGAATCAAAAGTATGGTGTTTTCTAACATTAGCGTGAAAAGCAGAGTGACAGCGAGAACGCCATACATTTTTAGTGGCTAATACCTAATAGCCACTAAAAATGATCCACCATAATTATACATACAAATAAAATACAGTTAAATTTATTTTTTTCTTCGGTAGAACTGTTCAAGACTTATGTATGAATTCAAGGGGTGCAATGTGCAATATTATTGATGTAAGTTTCAGAATCGAAATTCAGATATCTAAAACCTGTAGAAACATTTTTTATTTTATAACAAGTTGTTCCCCGCGGCTTCGCCAGCGTTAAATTTCGAAATATCATCAAAACCCCAGTCCGTTACAAAATGTAAGAGATTTTTTTTTTCGTAGATTTTTCCCGATATTTTAATAGTTATTCTGCTATTCGGGGGGGAGATAAATCCAACAAATTAAAGACCATTAAAATCGGTCACCCGTTCTCGAGTTATAGGTGTTCGAACAAACCCGACTTTGTTTTATATATATAAGATTGTTTTTATACTACTATAAATATATATCATACTAGCTGCGCCCCGCGGTTTCACCCGCGTTGATAATGATGAAAAGTGATGATGATGATGAAAAATAGATGTTGGCCGATTCTCATAGATACCGGATAAGCACAAAAAATTTCATCAAAATCGGTCAAGCCGTTTCGGAGGAGTATGGCAACGAAAACTGTGACACGAGAATTTTATATATTAGATTATGCATACAAAATCATGTGTGTCAGGATTTTTTGTATTACTGCATCAGCCACTTATCGTAAAAAATCTAGTGTCGCCCCGTTTTTGACTCCACTTGTCCTTTCACGTGTTGTAACTTGTACGGACGCCTAATGAGGAAGAAAGTTTCTCCATTGTTACTTATAAACACTTTCACACTCACAGCCCAAACTAAGTACAAAGACTCGTAGCGCGGATGCTTGAAAGATTCGCATCACACACCAAAACCTCTTGGGTTGTCGTGTTGCCCCCAGGAATTCCACTCGAAATTATGGGGTATTTGGGATTATCATATAAGGGATGATAAAGATACTCTTATAAGTAATTTACATTCTACATCTCCGGTTCACAGCGCGGTATAAAGCAGTCAAAAATGGTAGAAATTATCCCCCATCTGTCTTAGCTATCTCTTACCTTGGCGCGAAGAGTTGCAGTGCAAATCTGAAACAAATAAAGGCAACGTAAGTCCTAGCATTAGTGACTATTTAACTAACGACACACAAATATATACCCCGGCAATATACTTATCATGTCGTAAAGCTGAGTAGGTTCAGTTTATTGACCCTAAAGGCGTGTTATCGTTACATTTGCATAAGGCTGCGAACACACGCGACCTCTCGGTACTAACCCTTCGTTTTTACGAGCAGGATGTGCCTATACAGTCTAGGGTATCCTACTTTTATAAGGAAACATATTTTCCCTCTTACGTACTAAGAATATTATTCAGAATCAATATTTGTATGAATTATGATGGTTGGAAAGGTGCATTGAATAACTTTATGGGTGGCCCATGATGAGAACCATCTCTATCTAAAACCTTTAAACGAGCAATTCTTGTATCATATATATGTGTAATCTGGATCTCGGAAACGGCTCCAACGATTTTCATGAAAGTTACAGATTAGGGGTTTTTCGGCCCAAGGAATCGATTTATCAACGTTCCAGGTCCGAGAAATGCTCGGTTCCCAAACTGCATTTGTAAAACCGGGCTTAAGAAACTATCAGCGCCATCTATTACGCCATGACCGATTTATAAAACTGTGTCCACTCGACACTAGATGGAGCTTTCTGAGGCTACAAATTCAAACACATTCTACCAAAAACAAAAAACCGAGCAAAGCTGCGGGAAACAAATAGTAATAAAATAAATTATCTAGGTGGAAAAATCTAAAATGGCGCGCGAGAAACATGGGTGAAAATAACACAGCTTTATTATGTACTAAAAGTGAGATTTAGATAGAATA
The DNA here is from genome assembly GCA_948107665.1 of Lomographa bimaculata. NCBI lineage: Eukaryota > Metazoa > Arthropoda > Insecta > Lepidoptera > Geometridae > Lomographa > Lomographa bimaculata. The sequence goes on from OX403592.1 coordinate 10,459,957, forward strand.
AGTAATGGACTATCATTATAAAATCATATTTTTAAGAAAGAATGGAATACTTAAGTAGTATATAATAAATTTACACGTTTTGTTAAACGCCACTCATTTCTCTTTCAATAACTCAACAAAGGAGACAAAGAAGTAAAACTTCACAAATCTAATAAAGACAATGAATTGTTTAAATTTTATATTTGAGAAAATTCAATTCTCACTCCATCCGAACAATAATCCTTGTTTGAATGCTAATTAATTTGAATTAAATTAATACCGAGAAAAAGTATAACGAAGTAAACAAAGCGAACATTTTGCTAAAGAATACTCAGTGATTACTGCGCAGTCCGATATTGTTATTTGAATACGAATTGGACACGCTTTAGAAGTTTTTGGGTAAGGCGAAAATTTGTATCTATTTATATAACTGCTCGTTGGTTTCGTTGGGTGAGCGTTCGCCTTCTAAGCAGTGGTTCGATTCCCAGCGGAAACACAAGTTTTCTCCCCAAGGAAAATGTGTGTTTCTGGTTCTGGATGAGATGTTAATGTTTCCGGCACCTACGACACAAGTCATAGAACTTAGTGTGGGGCTATAAGTGTGAAAGCGTTTATTTTTATGTTTATAACAACTTTTACATCAAAATCTCAAGTCACAACATTTTTATTGCGAATAAACTGCTATTAGGATACTACAAACATTTCCAGCCCAATTCTGATAAGTTTCTAGTATAAAATTTCCAGCCCAATTCTGATAAGTTCCTAGTATAACATTTCCAGCCAAATTCTGATAAGCTTGTATCATAATTCTTAAGCTTCGTAGAAGTTTTTAATCTTTATAAAATAATAAGTCTAATAAAAATGTCTAAAATACCTGTTTAAAAAAACGTTACTTAGATCCCTTTATTTTGGTCCAAAATAAATACAAAAATATTAGAAAACCTATTAAAATATATTCTAGGTTTATAGATTAACCAAATCCATCGAAATATTTTAAGTTATAGGTAGGTAGTACCTTTAGACAAAATAATAATCATACTATAATATCATAAATGGGAAATATTGTGTATGAGTGTGTAAGTAGTATATTTGTTTTCAGTTCACTGCTGGGTGAAATTTTGAATGTGCGTAGCTTGTACCCAAGATATACTCAGGCTACTTTTCAACATAATTTGAAGACACGGGGAACAACTGTAATGTATGAAAATAAATTGACCTGCGTGTGTGCTTGTGAAGTAGATTATGTTTGAAACGAAGTATTTCTTAACTGCTAGATGAAATTGGATGAAAGTTGGTATGTATATGGTCTAGTCTAGACCCTGTAAGGACACAGGCTAAATCTTAATGAAATTGACCCTGGCAAACCACGGGACAAAATTTTAAAGAAAAAATTAAAAGGTTTAATTTGTCAATCTATGCGTGTGATTGGTCATTAATGATTATAATTTAAGTAGTTATTTTTAAAACAGGCGAGCTATGTTAGGTAGTTAGTTATGTATCCCCCTCGCCCTTGTGTATTAGACTAGAGAGGGCTTACTCAAGCACATCCGATGCATTTCTCAGAAGAGCTGAGTAAGAACTCCTGTAATGTTAAGCTAGCATTTAAGTCTTCGTGTGAAGAACTAGCGATAAGCGATTCATTAATATTAAAGCCTCCAAATCGGCTACACGTAGTTTTAATTTAGAATTAATTAGTTTTTAAAAAGTAAAGTTGAAGCTCCCAAAGTTTGACTGGCGCAGCCGGTAGGATTCGCTCTTATAAAGCTGCGCTAGTTTCCACGATTATAGGCATCAAAATCTGCTTGATCCGGGAACCAGCCGCGACATAGCTGTTGAGTGAATCCTCGAACCAAACAAATTCGTCAAACGGGACTACGAGCGAGGGCTGAGTATGGGTGCGGTCGGCTGGTGAGTACAACTCTTCGCCATCCTTGCCAAATTCCTCTCATCTTGCCCTTGAACTTGTTACTTACTTGTTGTAGTCGAGATAAAACTCTCTCGTTATAACGTGTCTGGTTACTAAGTATAAAACTCTACGAAGTGCCATTAGCGATAAGGAATAAAAACATACTTAGAGCTATAGAGCTCTAGAGACGACAGTTTAATAAAACTCTTAAATTGTGTCAAATTAGATTAAGTTATAGTTTAAAGCTAAATGTTGAATACAGTTCTCAAAATCGATCTGATTCCCTATTTACCTGTGTTTTTCTAGAAATAAAGTAAATTGATAATCATATAAATTTTTAATTTTTACGTAAACCGTTTTACAGTTTACTCAATTTACTTTATTACTGCTATTGTATTGTTTTTGTGTGTATTTTATTTGTGTTATATTTGTGTTTTACTTGTGTGTGTATTTTTGTGTGTCCACTCTACCTGATTATATACTACAATGGCTGAAGAAGTCACGGCTATTCCTCGCGAAATTTTAAATCTTATTCCCATCTTTGGAGGTGATAAAAGACAATTAAGTTTGTTTGTCCGGAAAAGCGAGTATGTAATCAGTAGATATAGAGGTAATGAAGCACAAAATCTTTATGTGTACCATTCTGTGACGAGTAGACTAACCGGTGACGCATCCGCGTTATTGTCAGAACGCGAAGACGTTTTATCTTGGACACAGTTAAAGGCATTGTTAGAACAGCATTTTGGAGATCCGCGTAGTGAACAGTGTATTAATATCGAACTAGAGTCAATGAAAATTAAACCCGCCGAAACATACCTAGACTTTTGTAACCGTATACAGAGTGTTCGATCTTTGCTTATCTCGAAAGTAAACATGTTAGATGTTAGACGATGTGGAATTAAAGCGCGCGAAAATTTCGATTTATAATAATACATCCCTAAATGTGTTTCTATACAATCTGCCCGAAAATATGGTGCGTGTCGTTAGATTAAAAGACCCCGCGACTTTGGAAGATGCTCTGAGTGTTGTGCTTGAAGAGGTGAATTTTCACGATCAGTACGTTATGCGAAATCGTATTCACGGTAGTGTTAATAGTGTACCTAAAACGATATTGCCGATTACACAAAACAGTGGTTTTAAATTTGGTGTACCACAGTCCTCCGCGCCATCAGCGCAACCAACTGGCTTTAGGCTTCCAGCTCCATTGCTGAATAGTGGGCCGCCCAAATTTAGTTTTGGCAATCAACCTCAAGGCTACCGCCCGCCTCAGCTAGGCTACCGCCCGCCTCAGTTTGGTTACCGCCCGCCTCAGTTCGGGTACCGTCCACCGCAGTTTGGATATAGACCTGAGTTAGGTTACCGTCCACAGTTAGGAAATAACCAACCTCAACCGATAGGCTTTCGGCCTACCCCTAACGTAGGGATGACGCCTCAACAATTCGGGTACAAACCACCCCAAATACAACCACCACAATTCCAATCCTCTGACGTCACGATGAGAACAGCTCCACCAAGACCGCGAGAAAACTTGCAATTTAATGAGCTTTATGACGAAACGCAGTACTATGACAACTACTACACTGATACTGACTATGATATGTATGGATGTGTGTATGACGCTGACTCTGAGAGATATAATGACGAAACGACGTATGAACCTTTGCAGACAGACTTACCTCAGGGCCCCGTAGATGAAAATTTTCGGATACAGGCCTCCACAACAGACAAGAAATCATAAAGTTGAACTGTGACACAGCGCTAGAGTTACCTTACATATATATCCCTGAGATAGATGCGAAAATGATGTTGGATACGGGGAGTACAAGGTCATTTTTGAGCCCCGAAAAAGCGTATGGTTACTTTCTAGATTTTATTAAACACGAGCCATTTAAAGTTATCAGTACCCACTCATCTAGTAGCCACAGTGAGGTAATCGAAATTCCACCTTTACCTACCTTTGAAAGTGACGATTGGCACAAGTTCTACATTTATAATGTCGATGCGCGATATGACGGAGTAATAGGAAGCGATTTGTTGAGACAACAGGATGCAATAATCGACCTTAGAAATTTGGTTCTTACAACGAAAACTGCATGCATACCAGTAACTCACAATTTTACCCGATATGACTCTACTGTTATTCAGTACACCTCCTTAACGGTCCAACAGCCCTTGAGTTCTACTAAAGATTACAATACCGAATGTAATAACCTCCAACGGACCAACTGTGCCTCTGACATACAGACAGATAAGTTACTTGAAGACGCCTTAAGCACAATCAAAGTACATGCAATCGACTCGGACGATGACGAAAATTCGATGAACGTAAACGTAGATCAGAAAGACCATAAACTTCAAAGGGAAATTTATGACATTATTCAGAATATCAAAGAATTACAGGCCGACCAGACAAGAAAAACTGATCGTCAAGACTCAACGACTATAACAATATCAGACACAAGTAGGACGATTACACCTAGCCCTATAACTATATCAGATACATCATCAAACAAATCTTCTCGCACCCTTTCAATAGAAAAATCAGTCTATTCACCCTCTATACAAAGTAGTAAATCACAAACGATCCATTCAGCTGCAGACCTAGAGTCTACAGGAATACCAATACTGCACGAAGCTGTCGATAACAAGCCGAATCAAATTTTAGTGTTTTCATGGCTTAAAAACGAAATTCACGTCAAAGATATTTCTCGAGAGAAACACAAAATTTTGGAAGTATTTCTGCCGAAAAATAATCCGGAATTAGTCAAAGACTTCCTGAAAGAGTATGTTAAACCAAAACTCAAGTATTTCATTTACTTCGAGGAAGATGAACATCGCAGACAGTTCAGCAATATAGTTATTGCGTTATTTAAGAAAGATATGATTAAACTGTATGAATGCACAGAACGAGTGGTGTATGTTGAGAATGAGAATGAACAAAAAACAATTGTCCTGAAATACCACCAAGGAAAAACTTGTCATCGAGGTATTAAGGAAACGTTAGTCCGGCTACGTAGGTGCTATTGTTGGAGTAAAATGGAAGAGACAGTTACGGCTATAATCAACGGGTGTGAAGCATGTAGTACTATGAAATATGATAGAAAACCAATAAAACCTATAATGCAATTGACACAAACTCAGGATGCCCCCTTTCAAGAGATTTTTATTGATCTCTTTTCCATAGAAAACAAATATTATTTGACTCTTATAGACGCATTTAGTAAATTAGGTCAGGCTATCGAAATCCCGAATAAATCGACACCGGAAGTTGTAAGAGCGTTGCTGAAATATTTCTCATTTTATGGTATTCCGAAAAAGATAAGTTCTGATCCCGGAATGGAATTTAATAATGAGCTGATGAAGGAATTCCTTAATTTACACAAAATTGAACGTCACATAGGCACAATAAATAATCCAAACTCAATGGGTCTCATTGAACGTTTTCACTCTACGATCATTGAGATATACAGGTTAGCTAAATACGAACAAAAGTGTACTGATGCCGCGTCTATTATGACGTATTCGGTTATGGCATACAACCATACAATCCATTCAACCACAGGTTTAACTCCTTTCGAGGTAATATTCGGTCATACCGATACAGACACCCCTTTTAATGTAGAGTTTGAAAAGTCATACACCCAGCAATTAGTTAAAGACCACGAAAAGCGTACTAAGTTTCTATACAAACATTTGGCAGAAAAATTAGTAACTAATAAAGAAAAGCTAAGGGAAAAGAAAGGTGGTGAAGCCGAGGTAGAGCTGCCGCTTGGAAAAACCGTTTTCGTTAAAGACATCAACAAACGAAAAAGTAAGGATAAGGCGAGGTATAAAAAGGCGAAAGTAGTGGATGTAGTTGAAAGAAATGTAGTTCCCATCAAGGTAGAGACCGAAAAGCGAAACACAAAGGCTCCGCTTAAAAACATTAAACGCCCAACTCACTTAATGCATTCTCCTGATGCCCATGACGCAGCTGGCACCTGCCCCTCATCTGGTGTCACTTAAACTAATATAAACAAAATAACTTCCGTAATAACTAATGACCAAGCAATCGATTCAAATAACTGAACTCTCCTTAACCGATAATTATTATTATTATTAGCTATTATGTAACACTTAACTTTTTATAAGCACTGTCTATATCTTAACAATATTTTATATTGTAAACTCTACCGTACTCTATGAGCATGTATATTTTAAACGATATCTAAAACTGGCACTAGTATAATATGAACCTAATAAAATGTAATTAGAAACCTAGAAGAAACTATTTTGTAAAATCAATAAGAAAAACCAGATCACGTTTGTTATAGAAATTCCGTTTTCACCTATTACTATTAAAAAAAAATGTATTCCTAACCCATTTTCCATGAACCTGTTAATCTTACCTTACCTATATTTCTTTAATACCCTTACCTCTTGGCGAAAGGGTTGAAAAACTTACCGATTGCCGTTGCCTATGTCGCCCTCTCACCGCTGCACGCTGGAGACCAGGCTCTATGATGACAACAGAGCCTATACATAGTAACCTCACCGCATAAGGTTTATAGTAACCTCACCTGCTGCAGACAGCAACGCACCCATGTAGAAGATGCGAAATTCTAGAGAGTTATCCTGAAAACTTTATACTCTACACGCAGCTGAAGACAACGCTTACAGAATTCTCTTATTAACCAAGATTCGGGACTTACGTCGTAACTCTTGTCATGCTCTGTGACTTGGAAATTAATGTAATTCATATTCGCTACCAACGTGTCTACAGAGAGTCAGAAGTAGCGACGCCGCTTCCGATCATCAACATGACGCCGCGCCGCTACGTACGAACGCGAGGTGGTTGAGTGCACGCGCACTTAACATGCATGAAGGAAAATGTGAAGTGTTCGTGAGTGGTTGTAACAGAGAAATAAGACTCTAACCTCAGTGTATAAGTTTATGCCACGTTATATTCGTAATTTGAGTAATATTGTGTTTTCTTTTATGTGTTTTTATGTATGGTTACATAAATTTTATTGCTTTTATATGTTTTTATGTTATTAATGTTTGTATCGATTCTACGAAATTTTCGGAAAAGCTCTATATCCGAATTTTCCGATAATTTCTCTCTTAGGGAGGGAGGAGTTATGTATCCCCCTCGCCCTTGTGTATTAGACTAGAGAGGGCTTACTCAAGCACATCCGATGCATTTCTCAGAAGAGCTGAGTAAGAACTCCTGTAATGTTAAGCTAGCATTTAAGTCTTCGTGTGAAGAACTAGCGATAAGCGATTCATTAATATTAAAGCCTCCAAATCGGCTACACGTAGTTTTAATTTAGAATTAATTAGTTTTTAAAAAGTAAAGTTGAAGCTCCCAAAGTTTGACTAGTTATGTTAATTATAAAAAACGGAACATAACATCGACACCAAAAATGTGTGAACTGACGCCACGATCAATTATTTAAAATTAATCAAAACACTTTTCAATAATAATATAATGTTATAGGTGTAATTCCTTGGTAAAAACTTTTAAATTTAAATTAAAACGGGCCTTAGCATAACTAACGCGTTGTTGATGTCTAGATCGACAATTGTTTCGGCTTCACGCATAAGTCACGTTAATCCCCCTCTTTTTCATTTTAATTTATTAGTGATAATATTATATAAAACTATAGCTATAAACATAAAAAAACGCTTTCACACTCACAGCCCACACTAAGTTCGATGACTTGTGATGTGGGTGCCGAAAACATTCACATCACACACACACAATCACAACCAGAACCAGAAACACAAATTGTCTTTTGGGAGAAAACTTGTGTTTCCGCCGGGAATCGAACCCGATACCCCTGCTTAGAAAAATACTTGACGATAAAGGTTTAAAAAAATACTTGACGTATATTTTATTTAATGCATATTTCGTATTTATTTTAAATTTTTACTAGTATTTTGCTTTTCAGTGCTACAAGTGAAGTTAAGACTAACATAACAGATTTGTAAGTTCTCTGTTAAAACTATCGAATAAATTGATTGATTGATTGAATTATTCTAAACTTTACTGTGAAAGTTTAACCAATATGAATATTATACTTAAAATTTTCTATTTTTCACTAACAATGCGAGACGTCTCTCAATACGACTAGGTGATTAAACAAGAATACTGTAAAATAATGTACCATTTATAACACAACTAAAATGGTTTTTCTAGAATGCAGGAAACTTCCAACTGATTGCATCCACAAGTTGGATTTGTTATTTATTAACAAAACTTGGCGTCGACTGGGAAGTGAATTTGAGCAAACGGAATCCTGAATGATATGCTAATTTAGAGCAAAGTATACCAAACAGAATCTTATATATGAAAATAATCGTGGATGTATGAAATAAGATGTCCGAAGCGTCGTGTTGCGACGATGCGGACATTTTAGTTTCTAATTTAATATTATAATATTTTATTAAATTTTTTTTATATACCTATTCAAAAGCAATTTTAACGAATATTAACTAAGTTACTGGCATTAATTAAGTAATTTTGTATTTCTCAAACAAGTGAATTATTATTCATTACGAGAAATAAATATCTTAAACCATAAACCATATTTATAGCACCGCAGCTAAACAACTGTCAATTAGATGACTTCGGAATTTCAAGTAAAAAACAACGAAAACGGTTTGTTACCCGTTCGGCAAATTCACAGTAAGCCGAATTTTTGGAACGTCATTCGAACAAATCATACCTGTTTGTCAATTGTTCAAGGAGTCCTCACTTCTATTAACTTTTCTGTTTGTTCCCAATATGTGAAATTTTAGAAAACTTACATATTACTTACACAGCGATCATATTATATATCATATCACACTTTATACTAATCATATAAATGCGATTTGTGTGTGTGTCAGTATTATATAATATGTTTGTTTTCTTTTCACGCCGTACTTAATGGTTGAACGGATTTGGATAAAATTTTAAATGAGCATAACTTATGTTCAGAATAAATAGATCAAAACGTTTGTGAAAATTGTGCTCCTGTCGGGAATCGAACCCAGGACTCTCAGCGTAGAAGACAGATACTTGCTCGGTGCGCTAACTGGGTCGTCATACTTTTTAAAGTAAGTACCCCGATATATCACCTTTCTTGGGCATAGCAGACTGTGTACCTACTTATATTATTCTTAATGCGTGTGTGCGAGTTAGTTTAATTGTTTCTTCTTTTGATGAAATGTAGTATGAAGTTAGCTTATACCCAGAATTAGCACATAGGCTACTATTATCCCTAAATCTTGCCCCCCTGGGTGTAGCTAGTGCATTCGTATCATCTATTTCGTAAATCATTATATACATAGTTAAATGCAAAAACAATACAGATTATATACCTCAGGGGAGATTGGTCGGAGTGCTTACTATTCTGCTAAGTTGAACTTAAATTGTTGGTGTCATTTTATGGTTAACTTAACTTTGCATGACAAGAACTTAACAACTTCATGCTTAGAGCTTGTCTTGGAACTTGGAGATCGGTTTTTCTAACGGAACTATGTATACTTTGCGTTACTTTGAAATGCGACTATACCTTTTTATTTATTGTATAATAAATAAAAGAGAAAGAGAGATCACATCAATGAATAAATCGAAAATATACATAATTATATCACATTCATAGGTATTAAATTAAAATTTACTTACATGTATTTATATTTTGTCGATGTAAAGATCGACAATGGTTTGAATTAAAACCGAAATAATTGTCGATCTAAACATCGACAAAGCGTAAGTCACGCTAATTCCCGTTTTAATTTTTATTTAATTGTTCTAAATGTGCTCATTTATAGGTACTTACATAGCTTTCCAGTGTCACGATGTTTCAGACGAAGGCATTCGACACGCCAACTAGCTAATATTTACAAAAAGAGAATAATAAATATTTAAAATACGCAGAGCTCCATCCATCAAGACTTCGTAAATGATTTTTTAAGGAAGGCACGACAGCCGAATACCTAATGAGCGCCAGTATTCGACGCTTTGTTCCACCTTATTCATTACCTGCCACGGCTGGGGCCAAGTGCGAGTCAAGGCTAGCGAATTTTTATATCCTGCAACCTCAATCTTCAGCAAAACTCCATGGCGCACCCATGCCTGATAAAAAGAATTAAAAAAAAAACCAATTAAAGATTTCTTGAGAATCAGACATATTATTAAAGTACGGCTTTCACTCGCTTTGATCGAAGAAAAGAAGCGTACATGCTTGAAACCTAGGCCGGCAATTTCGATCAAATTACGTCAGCAAGAGCCGTATTATGATAATAAGTATTATAATAAATATAACAAAAAAAATGCTAAATCCTTACTATATAATATTATAAATGCGAAAGTAACTCTGTCTGTCTGTCTGTTACGCTTTCACGCTAAAACTACAGAACCGATTTAAACGAAATTTGGTACACAGATAGTCTAGAGCCTGAGAAAGGAAATAGGCTACTTTTTAACCCCGAATACTGGCTGGTCCGGGACTTACGCGGGCAAAGCCGCGGGGCGCAGCTAGTAGTTAATATAGTCTCATATAAACAAAATGGTTTATACCGTTCCTGTTGACAAATGCCAAAATCATCACTTATAAATAACGAAAAATCATAATTTTCAGATACCCCGGGATGAGGTATTATATTTTTTCTTTGGACGTTGTTTTTTGAAATCCTCATGAAATATAAAGTAAAATTTGTAACGGTAGCAAAATTCTATTGGCCAAGTAACAAAAACATTGACTGCTATAATCAGAGATTAAGGGTATTTTCCTTAATTGATCAACGGGCACGTCGCGTCAGCTTGTTACTAAGAGATCCATTTTAATATTCAGGTGCGGATTCCCAAAAATATTACATTGTTCCGCTCACCCCAAGAGAATAAACAAACAATATCTCAAACAATTTTGAGGTCAAGCGATTCCAACGAATAGGCAAGAAGATAATTAGAGAAAACAAGCTTAATTAGTACAAATTGTTGTTATGGCAACGTGGTCTAAAGAATTTTTACGGCAGCTTAAGAAACTTTGGTAATTTGATATTGTCCCGCATAATAATTTTTGGTTATTTTTCTGTTTATGGATAAAGTTACTAGGTTGGCATCTCTTCCAATTACGTTGACAGTTTTTCCCATTATCTGAAATTTATTCTGAATTTTATTTTAACACGCGAAAGAACAATTCAAAGGGCATTAAATTTTTTTTTTTGTAAACATTTTTAAAGTATTTAAAGTAGTTTCTACGATGTATACCTTTACAGGGCGTTCGTATGAAAGTCCAATTTTAACAATCTATATTGATTGTTTGTCGATTAATAAGAAAACCAAGATTATCATGTGTAAAAGCCTAAAGGTGTTATCAGTGGAACCTATTTGAAAAGAGGCTGTAGGTAGAGGCCATCAAAATATTTTTATACTTACTAGCTGTACCCCCCATGCGTTGCAATGCTATGTAAAGAAGTGTTTTACCTCTTACACGTTTATGGTTGCCTATTACTTCATTACAATAATATTTTAAACTTAATGTCTCAATTATTACCTCTGTCATGTTTATGTTTGCCTAGTATTTTTTGAAGCCTGACGAACGTGTTTTTTTTTCTGTTCCAAATTTTTAATTTTCTGAAATATTTCAAGCGCCATTTTCTTATTTTTTCTTTCCGTAAGAACCTTCTACAAAGTATTGGAAAATTAAAAAAAAATTAAATCGATAAAGTCGTTATCAGGTTGACCAAGGTAAATTGGGATTCATTTTCATTAATAAAGATTTATTGAGATGGTAGAGTAGGACTGTTTTTAAAGAGCTACAAAGTCAGTAATATTGAAATACTATGATTAATAGATTGATTCTTGGTATCAGTATGAAAAACACTGCGAATAAAATTTCGTATTACATCTTGGTACACTATAACTGTTACCCTATAAACGATATTATTTACCGGGTATTGTAAATAATAACGTTATTTCTTACCAGAAGAATGGGTATTAGAATATTTATTGCATGAAAAACATGTTCCATGATGGTCTTGTTTAAAATTTGAGATGATACTTTACCTAGTTACAACATATTACAATTTAGGTTTAGCGTTATTTATTGATGTTTTGGTTGATTTCATAGAAATTTATGTCATTTGTGTAAAAGATGTGAAAGTTTAAACTTTGCAGAAAAAGTTGACAGATAAAAATGTATATATATGTATATTTAAAGTTACTGAATACTAGATCTCAAAATCAACAATGTTAAACTATAATTGCGTAAAAAACTTTATATGTTCTAAAGGTCCTTAATTATTGTAAAATATGTATTATTTTATAATAATATAGTATCTCTTTAACTATATCATTATGTAAATCTATAATTTTTATTGTTTTTGATCACTGTTCTTAACAAAAGTTTTATGAACGTAGAACGACGTCCTATTACGTCCGTTGCGTTATTCCTCTCCATCAAAGCTTCTCTGGAAGAGATGGCTCTCAGCAATAGGACCGCATATTGTTATTTGCAGACAATCCTATTTGGGTCTTTGTTATTTTAAAAGTGTAAATCTATCTATTTATCTATATTGTGTATTATAATGTGTATAGAATGTATATAATACGTAATGTATGAACCTATTTATTCTAATATAATTATAATAGTTATATTAAGTTTAGTATATTAATGCACTATACAGTTTGCGTAACTCTGCGGTACACCTGAGCCTCAAATTTTTTTTTGTTATTTCTTCTCCATCCAAAGGTTGTCTCATGTACTTTCTCTTCTTTATAACATTCTTTTAAATCTCTTCACGTCTTCATATCTGAAAGAAAATTTCAAGTTCTTTGACTCCTCCATTTCACTGCTGCTAAGGTCATCGGAAAACTTGCGTCTCAAAATGCTAGCGCACAGCACGAGCTTCTTCGATTCTTCTTTTACCATAGAAGCCGTGCGTCTCTAGAATGCTCTGCCTGTGAATGTTAATAGCGCGCCAACTCAAGTCATTAAAAACTCAAGTCAAAATTTTAATGTCACAACTATCGTGAGTAAAAACACAAAAATTTCTACAAAGTAAGTCGAAATTTTCGTGTTTTAAGCCGAATATAACATTGAAACATCAAGTCAAAATGTTTTATTTGTCATGTTTTAGTTATATATGTTAAATAATATGTATTACTCATAATATGAGTACCTATGTAATTATTCATTTATTGTATGTAAGTATATTCTGATATTATTATTGGTATGGATTGTTTATGTAGTTCAAACAATGAATTTCAATTATTTAAAATTTTATTTAATTTTTTTTATCGCACCACCATCCCTACATTATCTTTTCGTTTATATTTCCATCCAAAGGCTGTCTGGAAGAGATCGCTATTAGCGATAAGACCGCCCATTGTACCTCTTTATATAAGTTTCTCTGTAAGTTGTATTTATCTTTAGGTGTCAATAAAAAGTTATTGTATTGTATTGTTGTCTGTAAGAGATCGCTTTAAGCTATAAAACTGCCTATAGAACTTGCCTAAGTAAATTTTAAGGTATTTAATGTATTTTTCTTTATTTATGGTGTTGGTACAATACAGAGTTATTTATCTATATTGTACTATGCACATGCATTATCTTAGTTAACAGACTTGATGCAAAGATCTACAAATTGAGTTGTTGTTAGTTACAACCACTTGGCTCTACTTAGATATTGCACTTCAGGCAATGATTGAGTTATAGATTAAGTTGTTGCTTCCCTGCCTACTTAGCTGTTAAAACACGAGCCATGTTGCGCTTCCTTTGTTATGAGAGATCTTATTATATTTAGCTAGGGTTTATTGAATTGTGTTATTTGCTTTAAGTCATCCGATAAAACGCATCTGTACCTTATGTCTTTAAGTATAACATTAACTTTGTCAATAACTCATCCTACTATTCTACTAATACTATAATAGCGAAATTGTGTGTAAGTATATGTATGTAAGTATGTTTGTTCCCTCTACACGCTTTAAAGGCAGAACTAGTTTGGATGAAATTTGGAATATACCTACTAGTACATAGCTTATACCTAGGGTTAACAAATAGGCTACTTTTATACCTGAGAATAGCGGGCGAAGCCGCGGGGCACGGCTAGTATAATATTTACCTACATATTATTATTTTTATGTTTTTTGGATTTTCGTTTGTACACTTTTACCGACTTCCCAAAAAAGAAGGAGATACTCAAGTCGACTGTATTTTTTTTTTATCAGTGTTACCTCATCACTTCTCTCCACGTGCGCCGATTTCGAAAATATTTTTTTAGTTTGAAAGATGTTGCTTTCTAATTGGTCCCATTAAAATTTGATCAAGATCTGATCGGTAGTTGTTGAAATATCATCAATAATGTCTATTTTGTGACGAATAAGGCGTACTTTGACGATATTCTCGTTTACCCGACTTCAAAAGTTACCTCATAACTTCTTTCGTTGTGAGTCGATTTTGATGATTCTTTTTTTATTTGAAAACTGGTGCTTTTCATGTGGTCCCATTGAAATTTGATCAAGATCTGATCTCTAGTTTTTGAGTTATAGTCAATAATGCGTGTTTAATACATTAAATCTGATCAAGGTTCCGAAGATAAAGCGGTCAAGTCTTTTTTTTTAAGCTTTGCTTGCGTTTAATTATTCTAATTTGAAATACTGGACGTCCTGTATAATTTTGTACTAATCTTATAAAGAGGTTAAGTTTGTTTGTTTGTACGTAGAAGGTAATCTATGAAACTACTAATCCGATTCTAAAACATTTTTCACTATTAGATATCTACACTATCCCCAAGTGTCATATGTTTTGTTGTGATAAAAGTTAGTTTTCAGTTCGAAATAATAATATTCGTTAGACAAGTCGGAGAAAAATTTGCTAACTGGCCGCTTTATCGGCGTATGCTGACTAAACCGTTAGACATGGGTGAATACAATGTATGACAAAAATGTTGGCCTTTGCGAGTTTTAAAAATCCACGACAGCATATATAGCTCAGAAAAAAATACTTTCTTTTATAAAAATCTGAAAAAATAGCAGCTTGTCATTTTGTTGTCTGTTTTAAGTATTCAATATTTATCAAGATAATGAAATAATTCTTATCAAGATAAATTATTTCTTCGTCTTACATAGTTTACGTAGATAGAATTTGCCCTTTACTGCATATAATTTGGACCTAGGAGAAATCGTGATATTTATTTGAGGATAAAAACGATGGTTCACAGAATGAATTACAGTTAATGCATTATTGCAATTGCAATTATCCAGCATAAAAAACACAAGCTTTTAGGAGCAAACCTTGGGTGCAGTGACACATAGAATGGATCATTATTATTGAATGCGTACCTATATACCGAACATTAATTCATGTCATTCATTATGACTTTTTGTATTAGGTTAGAAGTTTAGTTAAATCTGTATTTTTTTATTTATAAACAATCTGTAACTGTCCGAGCTGCATCATAATTACATGCACACATAAAAGTACACAAAAATTCTAGTAACCGTTGATAACGACCTTTATTTAGAGCTAATTCTGGTTGTCGATTTAGATAATGCGTATCGGAGTTGAACCAACAATTAAAAACAAACTTAAGTCTAATTGAGCTTGCAAAATTTTACCGCAGCAAAAATTATAAGTTATTCTCGTACATTCTAAATTTTCCGTAGCTAAATATTCAAGTCCCACACTCAAGAAACTGCGAACCGCTAAAAGAGAATTTTTCGATACATAAAGCACCTCCACACTAGTTTGTAGATCGGGTAAGTGTTGTCGGGTAAATCCGATCAAATATGGATAGGAAAATTCTAAAGGCACCCACCAGCTTTCGCCGAAGCAGCCTTTTGCACCGGCTGAAACAGACGCATCATTGGGTAGAGAGTTTTGTGCTATTACTTTTGTGTTTTATTTTTGCTCTTTGCACTTTAATGATACAAAAAGCATCAGAGTCTTAATGATCTTCAACAATGTAAGATCACAATTGAGTGGTTTCAGATCGTACTATATCGACCGTATTTTCTACACAATGGTTGCTAATTTGATGCTTGTTATTTTTTAGTTTGCTGTGAGGGATGTTGTGTACCTAATAAGATAGAAAGCAAATGGTTAACATAATTTAAACAACGTTGTTTAATTTTCACTAGCATAGAGCTAGTTTATTAACAGAATTGAATAATTTACTAAATATTATTTTTCTCTCTAGTAGTCATGTTCTGTTTTATTTTTGCATTAGCTTTTCGTTACATAAAAATAACACGTGTCGAATAAGAATTATAGATTAATATACATAGTACAGTCATGATTCGCTATTTAAAATTGCCATTACCAAATATTTTAGTGTTGCAACACTTTATTTTGGCATGGCAGCACCTTGCTAGCTTGTGATTGGCTGGTTGTACCGACCAATCATCGTCGAGCGCGCCATTTGACGAAACGACGGATCGATGGATCGATAGGGGTCGAGTTTAGCCAGCGAGTCAATTCGTCCTGTGCTACCAATTTTAACTGCCGCCAAAATTTTAGAAATTATGTGTAGTATAAAGTAAAATATCTTATAGTAACAGTATAAAGTACAATAATATCGAAAAAATAAACTATGATACATCCTACGACTTAAATTTACTTGAAATTGTTGTTATTTAATGCCCTCATAACTAATTTACGGCACAACAGTCTGAATTTCAGATTTCCATATGTGATTGTGAGGTGACACATTTCATGTGATCCCGTCGTCGGTCTCGATCGCTTCACGCACAGTAATTTAGGAGATTGCACCTCTCGCCACAACTTGTGCCTCAATCACACCACAACCCGACTCGTCGATCAGCTATTCAATAACTTTATTTGCAGATGCAATTCTTTTTCCGAAGCAACGGTCAACCTATATACATTTCTACCTCAACTGGAATAAACACCCATTTTTTTGGTGGACAATTTACATAAACGTTAAATTTAATTAAATAAAAGTTAAATTCGTTAAATTGATATTTATTCCCATTAAGACATTTCTCACTTACACAAGAATACAGTATACATATATTGTTTGTCATTTTAATAATATAACAATTAAATAAATTAAAAAATATATGTACTTAGATCCGGCACCCACGAAACAAGTCATCGAGCTTAAGGTGTCGTTAGTGTTTATATTAGCGTGGGGCTGTGAGTGTGAAAGTGTTTATTTATAATTCACAATATTATGCAGCCGTAGATAGACACCATCACCGCAATACCACCAATATGAATAAAATATAACAGCGTCAAACGACGCGCTTAAAACGTCAGAGTTTGATGGGAAATAGCTACTTTAACAGAGAGGGGACGGCGGGGTAAGTCGGGTAAAGTCGGTTTAGTGTGGAGCCCGTATGTTGACCCGAAGTACATTCCGGTCAAGAGGCAACACATGTCCCAGTGGCGCTCCCATATCATCAATATTATATGAACCGTACGGCGACGAGCGCAGTTCGAATGGACTACACACTTTTTCCATTTTTAAAGGCACACTCGTTATGTTGCCCGTGAATGTAATCGGCGCAATAATCGCAGTCGTATTCCAAATGATAATGGAGCCATTTCACATGGGGGTAATGTAAAATCACGGTTTCTGTAATAGAAGCTTATGAGGTTTGCTACATGCGATCTGTAGAATGTTTATAGGAGGGTTATTGTAACAACTATGGCATAAACCTAGACTTTTTTCAGGATTCAAACACATATAAGTACTAGAAGGTGTAAGGTAAGTATATTTGAACTGCCTGTTGGCTTTTTTGGGTGCGCGTGCCTTCTAAGCAGCGATATCAGGTTCGATTCCCGGTTAACACAAGTTTTCTCCTCAGGGAAAATTTGTGTCTGGTTCTGGTTGTGATCGTGTGTGATGTGAACGTTTCCGGCACCAAAGACTCAAGTCGTCAAACTTAGTGTGGGGCTGCGAGAGTGAAAGCGTTTATTATTATTAAATAATTATACATACAACAAAGGCCCCCTTGGCAAGCTATTGACCACAATCTCACCTGATGGAAAGTGATGATGCGGCCGAAGATGTAGCATGGTTGCCTAAGAGATACCTATTCATATGTAGTTGTTTGCTTAATAATCCAAATGTTCGACACTCTATACTCAAAATATAAAAATGGTCCACCAAACTAAGTAAACCCCATCTACCTTTAGTTCTTAATAAATCCTTTTGATCTACGTAACCGAGTTACTTATCAAGTTACCTCATTTTTGCTATCATATTTTTCTAGATCAGTAAGTAGATACCCAGGTATATTAACATTGAAACCATTTGTTTACGTGACGCAGCCATAGTAGTTAGACTTCGTTCGGATGACAATGTTCAATTCCCCCAGCAATAACTCGTAAATTCGTATTACGGTCTGTACAAGTTCGAATATGGTAACACTGTTATCTATACGTACTTATTTTTAGGTGTTTGTGAGAGTTATTTAGCGGCTATGGAAACAAACTATGAAATCTATAGGATTTGTATCGGTAATACTGATTTAGAGCGTTAATATAGATATTACAATTTTTATAAGGTTATCTAATCTTAACTAATACCTTTAAACGAGCTATTCTCGTATATATATATATATATATAATCTGAATCTCGGAAACGGCTGCAATGATTTCATGAAATTTAGTATGCAGGGATTCGGGGGTGATAAATCGAACTAGCTTGATTTAAATTTTAGAAAACGTCGTTTACAAAAAAAACCGAGCAAGGCTCGGTCATCCAGGTAATACTAATATTGTACCGAGAATTTTATGTGAAATGTATGTGAATGTTTCCGGCACACACAACATAAGTCATCGAACTTGATGTGGGGCTCTAAGCGTGCAAGCGTTTATGTGCACTTTTATTAGATCCATGATTATATATAAGAATTTAGTAACCATATACAGTAAAACCAAGAATTACTCATGCTCATTTGAAATTATTTCTAAAACCATAGATACAAATAAATAGAAAGCCTTAGAAAAAAAAACTATGAAGTTAAACAAAGATCAAAGCTCCCTTGAAATTATTTGTAAAACCACAGATAAAACGGAAATAGAAAGCAGCAGGATCATTTGATAAGAGCTCATGATTGATAAACGTTCAACATTGAATACGAGCCAAAAAAACAACCTATCCAAAAAATGCTAACATACCCATTACCCACATAAATCATAATATATAACGTTACTGTACGTTACGACATGCTCGATACTGGAACGTGTCCGAAATATAGAATGATGTTAATTTATTTGATCCCCCAATAACTTTTGTCGTGTTCCCGTCATGTTACAAAACTTTATTTAACATGTTTTTATCTCTCAACAATTTTTAACTTTGGCGTTTCATAACTTTATAATTGAGAGCAAATAACTCGACGTCGTTACACTGTTTTTGCTGAATTTTGTTTCTGACACTGACTACACTAGTCGTTCGCGCCGAACTGAGATCTCGCGCCTATATTTTGCCTAATAGAGAAAAACTTTACTGGTAAATTGCTTATAGCTTTTATGTATAGTTATTGTTTGATTTCTGTACTAGTTTCAGTCAAGTACAGGATATAACGGATAATATAGATAAGTAACAGCTTCAAGTGTGAAGCCGTTTTTGAGATAGACCCCGGGACAGAATAGGTCTAAAAACAGTGACTTTGGTGGCCTACCAAATTTTTATTTTCCAATATAGATTATTTCTAAAATCGGTTTCATACCTTACATGAAAAGTTCTTTTCAACGATACCCCATATATACGAGGGTATATGAAAAGATAAAAAAATAATTTGCTCCCCACTTACATGTATGAGTGCCTCCATAATATTTTCATGTATATCATTTTAATTGTCATTTCTAGCTTTGGGCTATAGTTTTACATATTCTCTGAAAATTGAAAGTTATTTACTTATACGGTTTAGACGCTAGATGCCTCTGACATACGGACAGACGGACGGACAAAGTGCCGAATCACCCAAGTCAATTAAGAGATCTTGTTTCGCTCGATCAATAAACATAGATTGCCTATACATATGCACTCAATCAATCAATGCACTCAAATTGCACTATCAAACAAATCATGATAACATCATACATTCGAAGGTTTGTGTGTGTGTGTTTGTTTTTTAAAACTATGTATCTCTATAATGTCTGGATATCGATGAAATTAGATATTGTAGATTGTCTAGACCCTAGAGGCCTTTATTTTAATCCTCATTAGCGTTTGCGAAGCCGTACTGCAAAGCTAGTTATAAGATTGTACGATATATGTTTTTGTTCGAGCCACCGCACGTCTTTCTCTGATCAGCAAGTAATTTTGTCATAACGCATTTAATCAGGTAGTAATAGTAGTTAGGTAGTTCGCTCTCGTAATCCATCCAGCAAAGCATTAACAATAAACATCTATCAGAGAATTTAAAAAGTATCTGTAGGTACGAGGTGCCAATATTAGTTTTGATATGCTTTTAATCTTCATTGCCGGTAGTAAAATCACATTCATAAAAACATTACATTTCATATCAAAACAATATTTTAATGCAAGTAGGTCCGTGCAATTTTGAGCGGCCATTTTGTAGTTCGTTCTGTGACATTTACGATTCATCACGGCAGCCGTTAAGTAAAGTTGACCAATCATTGACTTCAAAAAATATGTGAACTGACGTCACGAATCAGTCTAACCAATAACTTGCGTTTTGCTGTAGATTTTCCCCATGAATTTTTATTACTTTTTATTAATTCAAAATCGTTTATTCACATAGACTCCAAAGAGGCACTCATGAATGTTAATGACTGTACTGCCAGATTCGAAAAATTACCGCCATCTTGAGAAGAATCTGGCAAGAAAACAGGCGGCTAGCTGACCATAGAAAGATGTGCGGTAGCCCGAAGAAAAAGTTTTGAATGAAAATCTGTTACTGCTTTATTTTTTAATACGGTGCAAAGACTAACCTACTTAGACATGTAAATTAGTAAACATTTACGGCAAAATGTGCCTACATCACTGACTGACGTAGGTTACGCCACGTCTCTCCAAGTTAGCTGCAAAACGGATTAGGGCTCGACATACTCGTAAGAGAGATTTAATTAATAGGAAATTACGTAACGTACGTGAGAAAATTAACTCACATTTTCATATTTTACTGCTTGTCGCTGAAAAGGGTTTTTCTGTTCACACAATTGAGGGCAAATCAACATTTGTTCGTTAAGTACCCTCCATGTTAATTAGGAGAAATAGTGTAAAAGTATAGTCAAATTTTAACCTAGTTACCATTACAAAAAGTAGTATATTGTACTTGCTTCTACGAATAACCATAAGCACAATATAGTTTCAAGTATAATATTTCACGAACACAAACACAAACTTTCGACTTCACCGCTTTTTCTTCGGAACCTTGATCAGATTAAATGTATTAAGCACGCATTATTGGCGATAACTTTTGAGTTATCGCATGATAACTCAAAAGTTATCGTTGAGTTGATCTGGGTGCAAACAAAGATCTTGATCAAATGTAAATGGGACCAATGGGAAAGCAACAGCTTTCAAACAAAAAAATAAAACAAAATCTGTTCACGTGGAAAGAAGATATAAACATAAAAAAACAATCGAATTGAGTACCTCCTCCTTTTTTGTGAAGTCTATAAAAAATAAAAGTAGATACCATAGTCTTGGGTAGCTATAATATATATAGCACCATTATTAAGTAAATAAGACATAACGTAAAACATTTTTTTTCTGGTTGTATACCTACTTGCAGTAGTCGAGTATTCGTTTTTAAACTTTCATCTCATTAATAACAGGTAAGACTCTATGATTTGTACATACTCAATTCTATTAAACTCTTGCTTACCTAACATCTGTACTCGCATACTCGGCACACTTATAAAGTGCATTAATATGTAAGAGCATGAAATTATAATAGTCCGACTTCCCCTATTCCTTTTGATGTAACTCTGATACCCTGTTTAAGAATAATCTCATTGTAAGTTTGTCCACTTGTGAGACTCTAGATTGAGGGGTTGTATGACTCCTTTACATCCAAATAGGATATGAACGTCATGAGCGTGTGGAACGGAACCCTCGTGTCCTGCAAACCAACCTGCCCCCTAACTGGATTACCTAGGAAAGGCCACGGATTGCTTTACTAGAAGTGGCCGATAAATTATAAACTGTTTGCTTCTCGTTAAATTCTTTTTCCTTCGTGAGTCTGGTCTTTACTTAAGCCAACATTCTAGTATATACCTAAATAATTATAATTTAATAATCGAATCATTTTTTTCTGGATCAGAAATATAGTCGTTACGAGCACATATATAGAGCTATTTTTATATTTGCGCGAAGGTTAGTAATATTGTTTAAGTAGCATAAATATTTCTTTACACTTATATTATAGGTCCATTCAGATATGTTCTAGTTACACCGATATATAATATTAATCTAAAGTAATTATTAGACGAAGCTATTTGAATTTGACATATAAATAAATCTCTGTTGCAG
This sequence comes from Lomographa bimaculata, assembly GCA_948107665.1. Lineage (NCBI taxonomy): Eukaryota > Metazoa > Arthropoda > Insecta > Lepidoptera > Geometridae > Lomographa > Lomographa bimaculata. Next base: position 10,482,290 of record OX403592.1, read on the forward strand.
TGAATTAGCATATTACGAGTATATTAAAGTAATTTCGTTTACATAATTAAATTATGAAGAATGAATTGTTCATTTTTTTATTGGCACACTAATTACGCACATTTGCATGTTATATACATGTGTGCGTATGAAGAACCATAGTATAATTGAGAGTTCAAATCCACGAGGCCACATCCAGGCTTCACTTAAGTCCGTGCACGGGACCGACGTCGTATGTCGCAGCGCACTTATTCAATAATCTGATATTCTGATTCAATTCTGAGTGAAGGTACAGTTTCATGCTTTCTGACGTCTTATTTAATATTCCATTTCTGTTTTCGTCCATCTATGAGCTTGTATTTTCAAATTTGAGCTACACTCGAATGTTAAATTTAGTGGCGCTGATATTCATGGAACATTACTCCGGAGCAATAAACTGTTGCATGAATATGTTAACTATGTCCAGTTTGATTAACGTGCCGAAGTACGTTAATGCCTTTTGTACGTCAAATGTACCATTTTGTACATGTATGTAATAAACTTTGATCACATATGATAGGATTTATTTATAAATAGTAAGTAAGTCATTTTACAAAAATACCAGACAATATTTATCTAAGTTTATTTACTTAGAAATTACAAATAAAATAAAACCTTGCAGTCCTCCTCTCTTCTAAGTTTTGCTGTGCCCTACAGGGTCTATAAATACCTATTATAGATTGCAATAAATAAATATGAAAATGATGATATTAAAATCAGGAATATTCGTAACCTAACTCCTAAAGCGTCCGCATACTTTAGGTGCAATGCACACAATATGAAAAATTTACTAAATAAGACCTTAAGTACTGTTCGGAAATCAATAACTACAATGTTAATTTTATTACATGGTCAAAATGACTTGAGTGAAAGCCGTACTTGCTTTAATAATTTGACAAAGTTATTTTGACGTGACAAAGTCTTATAAATCGATGAACACCGGCTGCACGCACGAAAAAGTGTCACGTTCCGCCTGAGCCTGAGCGTGCAAGCGAGAGCGCGGAACAAGCGATAGAGAGGCACGATCGGCCTAAGCGTTCGTGTTATGACGTTATCACGCAAAATTATCGTCCGTAAACCGACTTTACACACAACCAATTTTTTTGTAATTTGTGTTTTGTTACCTAATTGGGACTAGCACTAAATGCGAGTATAATAAATTAACTTGTACAGTGCACTAAGTAAAATAAAGCGTATAGAACCTTTAGTCACAATCGGATTAAAGTCTTTGTCACACGTTATGATCACTCAAATACTTATTTATTCATAAACATTAGTTTACACGTCGTATTGTAAGGTCTAAAATGAGATATTCCATAGTTAAAAATACAATTACTAAATGGAAAATGTCAAAATGAAAAATTACGAAATAAAAATTAAAAATATATATAATAATTTCCATAAAGAACATGTCAACATAATTTATGTCAATGTATAAAACTATAAAATATTCTTAAACTCATCTGCATAAAATCATCTGGAATATTGCAAAAGTGTATGCTTTTACAAGATGTAAGTATCAACAGCTCAAGAACTACAGAATAAACTATATGTCTCGCTTGTAGTTGTTTCAGCTGTTGTTTTCGTGATGTATGTACCGTATCCTCCAAATTATACAAACACGTACAAACTTGTACAACTACAAAAATAAAATTATAAAACAGTACAATGGTTTACTGATTTTAGCTATTTCTGCCAGACAACCTTTGGATATGGATTTTTAATGACGTCGATTATCGGGAAAATCTTAATCAACCCTGTCACCTGCTTAATTTTTTTATCTATGATATGCTGGCGTTTGACTACTATGGTGTGCCTTATTTCAACCGACTTCAAATAAAAAGGTTTTTTTTTTGTATGTATGTTACGTGATAATTCCGCCAATCACGAATTAATTTAGATGTTTTTTTTTGTTTGGTAGATTATACTTCAGAGGGAATAATAACATATACATTTTATCCAAACGGATCAAGCCAAAACCAAATTATAAGCGGTTGAATCGGTTTTTTTAAACTTAGCTTGCGTTTAAATTATTAAGTACCAACATTACAAGTATTTTGAAGCAACTTATCAATAATGCACAAACATGAACAAATACAGTCGGTCAAATTAACGGAACTATCTACATAGTTCTGTAATGAACGCAGTCAGTCAGTAATAATTAAACTGACCACACTTACGAACTTAGCAGGATTATTGCAAACCAAAATACATGAAACATAAATAAAGTTAACAGATTTTTTAGATGTCTTTATAGAAAAACAAAAATTATCACGTCTTTAGCAACTTGCAGGGAATGTAGATAAATATTCGATATCAAAAAAATATTCTGTCTCCATAGGCAGCATATTTATATAACATATCTAAATTAAAGTAGAAACATATTGCTTTAGATCGTCATTGTTAAAGTGTTATGTAGTATTGACGTCTGAGCTATGCGTACTCAAACTTTCGGATTTATAATATTAGTGGGACTACAGTTGGAACCCAAGCATCATATGATTATGAGGTCCATGTGTGTTTATTGAGCATGTGATGCACAATTTACTGTCCTACACCCAGAATGAGACGGCAGTGCAAGACTTATCACCCCCACTCAGAAGTCCATCAATCTTGTCCTGACATACTGATTCACTGACTGCCTGACTGACTGACTGACTTAGAGTCAACGCACAGCCTAAACCGCTGGTCGTAGAGAATTGAAATTTTGAGGGTAGATCTGTCTAAGTAAGTAGAGGTGTATTAAGAAAAGCATGTCACATCTTCGGTCGCATCGTCACTTTCCATCAGATGAGATAGTGATCAAATGCTTGCCTAATTTGCATAAAAAAAATATTTGGAAATTCTACCCCTAAGAGGGTTAAATGGGGTGAAAACGTTTGTATGAAAGTACTTTGTTTTTGAGCTTATAGCGATGAAAATTGGTATTAGAGTGGTTGATTTAATAAAAAAAAATATGTCTATAATATTTTTTGCCAGAGGTGCGTAATCAGGGTGGTGTAATGGGAAATAATTAATGTTGAAAGTTCTTTATTTATAAATTTATACTGATTGAAATAAGTAACTGAGTAGTTCATTTCAAATAAAATAAAGCAGGCGGCTCAAGAGCTGTATTATTTTGTGAGTCAGCTTAAGTTAATTTAATTTAGTTACATTTTTTTTTCAATTATTACTTTATTTGCCCTAACGTGAGAACATACAATAGAACCAACATATTGTTAAATAAAGGTCCTTATTTTTTTTTATTAATAATAAAGATGTTATTTAAATTTTGCCCAGGGGTGCATTAAGGTGGTGCAATAGGGAATGAATGTTCACATGGGAATTTTCAGTGTTGGAGTCAATTTGATGTAAACTGTATCGGAGTAGTAAAATGAATTGTGATTTAATTAATAAGTAATTCCAATTAATTAGAAATAGCTAACTTATTTACTTTATTAACGCGGGCAAACATAATATCAAGTTGTAAACGTCCTTATACAATCCAACACACTTCTGGCCGATAATAGTTGGCACTTTAAAAATCTTTAGTAATTTTCGTGTGCTACAAACATTATCTCCGCCGAGTCTGTGTCACGTACCGCCCAGCCCATTAGCGGGAAACTGCGACTCGTGAAGAAAACTCGTGAAAATGGACTGGGTACTATTATTTTTATGTGGAACTGAAGAAGGGGTGGTCATGAATTTCTAAGTTCTATATCAACTATGGTACTACTGGATGATGAACCCAAAAGGGAAACGTTTCTGGAGGTAAAGCAACCATGAATAACGTAATTTACTCCTGTTTGATTCCTTATGTAATAAATGATATGACACCCATATATCACTAACCGAGACTCTATAGTTTGGACTCCGGTTCGAGCCAAAAGGCTCACTGACGATGTAGTAAACTATGTAAGTGATATAGTAAACTATGCTCGCCAGTTCGAGCCAAAAGGGTCATTGACGATATTGTAAACTATGCAGTCCAAACTACAGTCTCGTTACTTGATACATCGGTATTACATCGTTTACATACAGGAACTAAACAGGAGTAAATTACGTTATTCAAGGTACCTATACCTTCAGAAGCGTTTCCCTTTTGGGTTCATCATCCAACACATCGAAGAAGCGGAAACTTGTTACTTGCCTATTTGTGCTTCAAACGGGAATCTGAGATTCTTCAAGTCTAGATTCAATAGATACCTATACTCTATAAGCGAGTGTATCTTGCTATTAGATGGTATAGTGTTTATACGCTTGCCTATCAAGGATATAAAGTCAATGGATTTTTTAGTGCCGTATTCCTACGCAACACTTTATATTATTATTTATTTTGCGACACTTGTCGACGGTAACTGTAGGGAATTGATCTTGTCCGCTCCGCTCATTAGCTGCAAACTAGAGCGTAAAAATAAACATGTTAATGGCTTTTGCGTGTTATTTTTATGGGAAATGACGTGGGCATAAACGTTTTCATAGAGTTAGTTAATGGAGTAATATATTATGGAGTGTTAGTAACTCAATATTTTATGAGCATGAAGCAGATGAATCTAAAATCTGTCTAGTATCAAAGAAATATTAAATGGATATACTAACAAGTGAGATGTGGTGAGTGAGTGAGAGTTAGCTCTATAATTTTTAATTTTCTTAATAGAATATGATAAATATATTAATTTAAGTTTACGTACCATAGGGAATAGCACAATATTATTTTATGCTTTTAATCGATTGTTTACGTTATTACATTGCCGATGATTTTTTATAAAAACCCTTATCGTCAATTTTGAAAGATTCTCTTCTTCCTCGTTCTATGTGAAGTGATATAAAACTCGTAACACCACGAGACGTTTCACGTGAAATTAAATACTATATAAGTCATCGAAAAGCTCCAGGATGTGATTTTCTAAGCGTTTATATTAAAAGAAATACTTGACAGTTTCAGTAAACAACAATTATTGATGCAGCACTAAAAATAAAGCATGTCCCAAACGTATGGAAAGTGCTGTATAAATCATGATAGTATCTACTTAGGTAAAACCTGGAAAACTGCCTCATGAAATATAATTTTACAAGCCAATCTTTTCTCATCCTATATTGTCAAAATTGTTTGAAAAGCTACTGCTTAAAAGACTGATCGTTTAGATAAAGTTTACCAATTTTAATTGAACAAATTTAATTGTAAAATTATTAAACGTCGTTCACACCTATGTTTAGTTTAGTAAAACAAATGAAGAAAGCTAAAATAAGTCTTACGTAAATCATAACGAATAAAAGTTGTTTAAAAAAGAATACAGTAAAAATGACACCAAATACATTAACCCTAGAAGCCTAATCTATTTCAGAAGTACACAAAGCCTTAACATACGTCTCAGAGGCGTACACATATAATTCAAAATTTTTATGTAAAAATAGCCTAATTTGTTATTTTTGTAGTGGAAATTCAAATTTGGTATATAAGCTAAAAATAAAACAACACTGTTATGAATAATTACTATAATCACAGTTATTTATAACAAAAATAAAACTAGGTGAATAAATTGGAACAAAAAAATCAACTTCTTCAAAATCAACAGAAACATATTATTTTTCCATAGAAAATTTTGTTTTTATAACGTTTGTTAGTTATTCTTAGAGCAAATATTAAAACTAATCAGACTTCAAAAGACTAGGTAAACTTTAAGAGCAGTCTACACAAATATCTACCTTGTGCTCGCCACACACAGATTTTTTACATTTATAACAAACCAATTTGGACAAGTGGTGAAACACGGTCAGCATCAGATGATGGACAATCTTCTGTAACAGGGGCTGGGTCGGTTTCTTCAGAGGAAGCAGGTTCTTGTAAAGACGAAACATACTCAGTCACATAAATATTTTCATCTTCGCTTTGAACGTCGTTGATAATCTGGTCATCCTCAATTTCGGAATCCGAATCTTCCAAAGAAGGATCATCTTCCTCGTTTAGGATCGCTAAAATATCGATATATAATCTTCGAGACCGTGACATATTTTATATTATCTGAAACAGGAAAATAGACATACAATATACGAAAAACGAACAAAAGTAAAATCACATAAACCTATTTAAAAGTTACGCAAAGCCTAAACATACGTCTCGCAGGCGTGCAATACTTCGATAAATCAAAAATGGCGGGACTTACCTTAACGATACGGGCACCGTACGCTAGCTCCCGGCGGCCACTGAGTTGGCGAAAGAGCACGACGCGCTAGCTTCAACCGTTAGAAAGATACAAACGATATTCGGTTTCGTGTACGCCTCGCAGACGTAGATTAGGCTTCTAGGGTTAATAGTAACCTAAATTTTTACATACCTAAACACTTGTGCGTAAATCTTGTGGCCCTTGATGTAGCTGAAAATGTTTCAGGGCTTAATTAATATATCAATGGTACATTTTATATATTAGTGGCTCTATGAGCTGACGACCTCGCGTTTTTTCGAAATGGCTGAAATATGTTTTTTTTTACGTTTTCAAACCCCAAATCTCCTCCTCTCTATTTTAAAAAAATCTATTAACTAAATTATAAAAAAATCTTTATAATTTGAAATTGCTCACAAAATTTCACGAGAATCGGTTGAGAAATGCGACGTGTAGAGGAGAACTATCGAAAATTCGGACATCCGGATATACGAAAGAAATCTTGTCCAAGCAGAACGCTTCGCTCGCGTTTATTGCTCGCTCGGTCAACTAATACAAAAGGACATACAAAATCCAAACAAATGATACTGTATATAATGTACATATACTTCACCCTAACGTACTCTTAAATCACTTCTGAGGTAAGTTAATGAATTTTACTTGGCACAAAATTAGCCTATTTTGAGTTAAGGGTTAGCGCATTAACATTGTACGGCATGGGGTGTAAGAGGGGTGTAAATGGCCAATAAACGATTATTTGGGTGCCGCTGCTCCTTGGGAAATTTACAGGCCACGAAAATAACAGCCTATTTTTGGAACTCCGTAACCAAACGGCTCAAACAATTGAAACCGTCTGTCGGTCGGTCTGTCCTACCCTTTATGCCGCGATCTTTTAAACGATGCATATAATGTAAACTAATAATTTCATATATAATAAAACAAATAAGGATATTATCTTTTTTTTTGTTCCTTAAAACAATACGATTATGAATTTTTGGGTGATTATAACGTAATGAAATCAGACATAACTCCGTAGAAAAGGAAGGAAGTAGTTCTAATTCAGCTTGCAAGATTTAACCTTGTTTTTATTATTAATGTTTTGTACATTTTTCAAACAACAAGTTAACTTAATTTTTGGCATACCTAAACCATAGTTATAAACCACCGAAAAATAACTATTTCATTATTATTTTACAATTTCTTAGATACCTCTGATTTAGCAAAACATTTCCAAGCCGTATCGAATTTCTCGACGTTTTTAAATAAATTGATCTCATAAAATATTGTTTATAATAAACTCGCAGAATATTCTTCAAATAAGTATACCTTTTCGCTGGCTTCGCTGTTTAGAGTATTTTTCAATTCAATTTAAAGTAAAATTAATTTCCTCGCCATAAATGGTACACTCGAAGCATGAAAATAATGTTTCATAGGCTTTTCACGCTATGATAAAAATCATACCGCCGAGGCGGAAAATGTTTTCATCAATAATATACCTTTGTTTTTCAGATATTTTATGAGTGAGTTATACGACTTATACGTTATAATAGAGTTTATTGAATATTACTCAGATTAAATGTTTCAAATAACTAAACAATAGGCAGAAATTCACTTGAATTTTCATTCTGCCACTAGGCTCGTATTTAGGATAAAAATGCCTATGTTCTATTACCTGGGGTTCTATACAAAATTTTTAGATAACCTGTTCAGCCGCTTTAGAATTACCTTGTTTCAAACAATTTTACACCCACAGGTCATGTAGGTAATTACTGCGTTTTACCTACACCCCAAACAAGGTCTTAATTTTAGTACTTTTTAGATTCTCAAGATTAGTACGGCATACCTGAGTCTAATGTGTTTATCAGCCTTTGTATTGATCTGTTCTGGCGTTCTAAATACCTAACCCGTGGACTCTATTTTGATGTTTCTTTCGTCAATCAAGATATCTTTATCTTACGAGGGGTATTGTTGAATTAATTTCAAATGACCATTAAGGATCTATAACGAACCATTTTCACTTAAATGTTCAATACTTATAATAAAGCAGCGACAAAGTTTTTACATAATTGCTTAATAGGCATGTTATTAACGTAAAAGAAATAAAGTTCACATTGTACGCAGTCGGGTTATTTGATTTTTTAATATATTGACTTGTTAAATTACATTCCAAGGTTCAGTTTACCTATCTATTAATACCTGATTTATTAATTAGTGGTATGAATATGCATCTAGGCAATATTATGGTGATATGATTACCTACCCTATATTTTCAACCGGCTTGAAAAAAGGAGGTTCTCAATTCAACTGTATGTTTTTTTTTGTATGTATGTTACGATTACTCCGCCAATTATGAATCGATTTTGATGTTTTGTAGATTATAGATTTTTGTAGATTTTTTGTTTGGTAGATTATACTTCTTCCATATAAATTTTATCGAAATCGATCAATCCAAAACCAAAATATAAGCAGTAAAGTCGATTTTTCTAAGCTTTGCTTGCGTTTAATTATCACAACCCTGTTCTCACAGTGGATAAGTCTATGCTTTCTACGCTGGGGGTCCGAGTTCAAATCTCGGCGGCTTTTTTCCAATCCCAGGAACATTTATGTCTCTATTTCGGGGTGTATACGTATTGTAAACGTTTGCGACACCTGTGTTTGTATTCATTATGTTTTTGGTTGTTGCGTCACCTAGCATATATTCATAGAAAAAGACATACTGATAAGATGATATCATCGACAAGCTCGAGGCATTTATTCATTTGAAAGCATTCCAACAATAAAATGAACCCAAACAAGCACAATGTATAGGAGGGTCTCACGTCTCGGCATCTAGGGGAGCCTTTTGAAAGGCTTTCTCTGCACTCGGCTTTTCAATAAAAGCTCAATGAATACCTCTCGCGAAACTTACTTCCCAACCTGAAAATTAATAACCTCCTTTCTCACGTCGCCGAGTCGAGGTGAACGATATCTGATAGAGTGAAAGAACAAATGGAAACTTTGAAGAACGAATAAACTGTTCCAATTTTTTACTTTAAATAAATGCATTATATCAATGGTTGCGACTTTTTACGGCAATTTGTTTGTATTTATTAAGACGAAAACATGTTTAAGGCTATTCAGGCCAATGTTTAAACAGGACCCTATTACTATAAGCCTATTTACGCCATTTGTCTGTCTGTCTGTTTTAACCGTTAGAAGGTTCTATATTTTGGACTATAACACTTGGCAGAAATGTTCAAGGAAACAGTATGCCATTACGGCAGATAGGTATCATACTAAATACTAAAAAGTAAAAATGTAACATATATTTTTTTTTATGTCTCTTACCTCATATCTTCTCTCCACGTGAGCCGATTTTTTTAGTTTGAAAGATGTTGCTTTCTAATTGGTCCCATTTAAATTTAATCAAGATCTGATCAGTAGTTCTTGAAATATCGTCAATAATGCCTATTTTGTTGACTACTTTGAGGATGTTCTCGTTTAACCAACTTCAAAAGTTACCTCATAACTTCTTTCGTTGTGAGCCGATTTTGATGATTATTTTATCCGCCAATTTGACGATTTTTTTATTTGAAAGCTGGTGCTTTTTATGTGGTCCCATTGAAGTTTGATCAAGATCTGATTTCTAGTTTTTGAGTTATAGTCGATAATGCCTGTTTAATATATTAAATCTGATCAAGGTTCTGAAGATAAAGCGGTGAAGTCGATTTTTTTAAGATTTGCTTGCGTTTAATTGTTGGTTTATTACCATTGATGATAAAAATGAACACAATAACAAAAGTGAAACGTAATAGTTTATGCGTATATCCTAAAGCGGGCAAAGCCGCAGGCGGCGTCAAACAGCTATTACATAGGTAATAAATTAAAGTTACTATAGTGGATGAATAGTCGACTACATTAACAATAATTCAGCAGTAATTAATTGTGGAAACAAAAGCATTTAACTTCACACACGACTCAGAAAATTAAACATAATAAATTAAATAATTCAAAATTCCGTCCGTTTCAATGCTATTTCAAATTAACTACGCTACAGCAAGTAACAGACAAAGCTTTGTTTGTTGCTGTACACTCGGCAACTTTTACTTTAACTTGTTTTTATATAGTGCAATCTATTATCTTATTTGAAATATGTTGATGCTTGTTTCAATTTAAATAAATAGTGCTGATTAAATACAATAAATTAAATAATACATCATTCCGTTCATTTCAGTGCTTTTTCTAATTAACTACGCAACAGCAAGTAACAGACAAAGCTTTGTTTGTTCCTTTACACTCGGCAACTTTTTCAATAACTTGTTTTTATGTTGTGCATATTACTACGAAAATATTTAGTTCTGTTATACAAAAATGTTCTTATATGTGGTAAGTCACCATTTTTTTTATTGTAAAATAAGGTTTTTTAACTTCAAACACAGGTGTGTTTGAAGTTAAAAAACAGAGGGGTTGTAAGTTTGACGTGTGTGTCTGTAGCATCGTAGCTTCTGAGTGGATGGACCAATTTGAACATAACCTTTAAAAAAAAGGTGGCTTCACCGAAAACATTCTTAAAAATTAAACGAGATAACAACCTAGCTTTAAAAAAAAGAGTGGTATTTTCAAAAAAATTCAGAAAAATATAAATAATATCTTGTAATAAAATATTTTTTCGCTCGTGACTTCAGTGATTTAAAATGGATCCCTTTTTTATTTTCGATAGCAAAGCATTTAACCACTTTCTCATGTGATGGAAAGCGATGATGCGGCAAAAAAAGAAAATGTAATATAAATAAATATAAAAGACAAATATACAACATGAGGGCAATGAGTTCCACACCTTCGCAGTTCGGTAATGAGAAACGCTTAGAGCGAACTGCAGGTATGTCCGAGTACTTTCCAACAGATCATATCCTTACATTTACATTATTTAATGTGATCATAATTTATTATTTAATGCTAACCCAATTATTAGAGTAAGCTTTTCATAACGCTCATAAATTTTTTCACTTTTTTTTTACAAATATTGATTATTATAATTATACTAGCCGTGCCCCGCGGCTTCGTCCGCTTTAATTAAGTCAAAAAGTAGCCTATGTCTAATTACGGAACCTAAACTATCTACATTAATCAAAATCGGTGTATTCGTTACGGAGATACGTGGTAACAAACATTCACACACATAAAACACAAAATTTCGCATTTATAATATTAGTAGTATAGGATAGGATTAGAAGACAAGAGAGGATATAACTCTAGCAGGTCATTTATATAGCTCCGTATGTTTAATGCAATTTGTAGGTACTTTATATTTTACAAGCTCTTATTTAGTTTCACTTTTATCTATCGGCCTGTAATCAAATCTAGCAAGCTAAATTAGACCCAATTCCCGATGTACTTATGTATCTTCGTTGAAAATACAATGAATATGGCCATAGAAACTTCTGAACTAATTAAGATAGGTATTTTGCTATTGAATTTGGGCTTGTTAGATTCGTCTTGACAATGAAGTGCTCTAATTACTATATAACGTTTTAGCCCTTTTTTTTTACAACTGTTAAAAGCTTGATTTTAAATAACTTTTTAAGGTACGTTTTTAAGTGTTTTCATGACTACGAGCGACATTTACGTAGCATAAAAAAGTTGCCACGTTTAACGTCCCCCGCTAAATCAAATATTAAACGTACGGAATGAAATGAAAAGCTTGGATAATACGAAATGGAAAAACGATCAACCTGTTTGTAGACCGGCATTTACAATATCAAATTCCGACGTGGGCGTTTGTTTGTGAAGATTTGTAGTCGGGATCCGGGGTTTTATAACGTGAAAACGTTGGAATTGAATAGGTTAGGTATGTTTTGGATGGATAGCTCGTTAGGGAGTAGAATACAAAATGTTATCAGTTTTTCTCGTAACTGAAAAGCTCATATTCAAAGTCGCGTATTTAATTTTTAATCTATGTAGCTAACAACGATTATGACTATTTAAAATAAATAAATATGTTTAACTGTCAGGTATGTAACTTTTAGTGTCTCGATCCTAAATCATACCTTTTTAAATATTTTTGAAGTTCTGTTTAGAAAACCGGTGCATTGATTTACACCAAACATCTAAGAACATTCTTGATCTAGTAACGTTTTGAACAAAAAAATAAAATCAAAATGTCAGCGACAACACACCACAAACTTATAACACCCCTATTTTTGTCAGAGGTTAAAAATCAAGATCGATAATGTTGCAACATCGATTGAAATATAGCAGCCGTTTTCACTTGATTTGATTCTGAACGGACATTCCCTATAAATACGATATAATAATATCTAAAAGTTTAATAACAATGTTGTTTGGTTCGTGTTTAGATAGTCAGACTCGAAATTTTTGGACTCATTTTTTGCGAATGAGAAAGTAAGTATATATAACAGAAGACAACTAGTGGTATTGCGCTAACGTTTTAATACAAAGAGTATAATGGAAGATTGCAGGGTCGAACTTATTCTTTCCATGTTTTTAAAAGGAAAAGTTACGAGCCCTAATTAATTAGCCAAAAGATTAAAGGCAGCAATAAAAAAATCTTTAACCGCAAACCTATTAAGGGAATTAATTTTGCAGTAAACCGCGTTAGCCGTGTAAATTTAATCAGGTCGCAAACAAATGATGGAGGTGGGACCCTCACATTATCACGGGAGCCACGGACTACAGTTAATATGAAAATGCGGGTAACCAGCGCGAAAATATGATGGCATTAATATAAATTGCACTTAGTCCGGCGCTGGGGAAAAACAACTATTAGGAACGAACGTACGAGGAACCCGAACAGTGCGTGTAGTATAAAGTTAGCTCGTCGCCATTATGCGCCTGTTTTTAATTGCAAAATACATTTAAACTTCTCTATGACAAACAAACTCTTTTACATTTTCAGCCCTGCACTAAGTTAAAAGCGCTGCCGGGCGCACCTGTTGGCGGCGCCCGCGCCTCAACGCCGTCACTGTCAGGGTCACCAAATGGTGCAGCATCCGGAGCTAGGGTTATCCCATGAAAACTGTATATATTTTATAGATTGTTCCTTGTCTTCCTTAACTATAATTTGTATAACTAACTTAAAGAGTTGGATTAGTCTGTAAACAACATGTGTTAATTATATTAAATATTTGATTCATATATTTCATATAATTTACACATGATATAATATATATTTTTTCTTTTGAATAGAAAATTGGCAAATTAATACTATCGTGATTAATTCACATTATGTTTCAATATTATAATAAGTTATTTTTTTTTAAGTGTTAGAAGCTGTATATACGAGATTCAAACAATATGAGAAAATTTGTGGTTCACACCTTTAAGGTAGACATGTAACCAAGTACGCCGACGGACAGTTCAATTAGAACATTAAACATAACATAAACGCTTTCACACTCACAGTCCCACACTATGTTGACGATGACGATGACTTGTACCGTGGGTGCCGGAAACATTCACATCACACACATAATCACAACCAGAACCAGAAACACAAATTTCCAAAACTTGTGTTACCGCCGGGAATCAAACCCGATACCCTTGTTAAGAAGGCAGACGCTAACCCAACTAAACTAACGGCCAGTTCAAACGTTAGCCTCCCGAAACACATAATTGGTTTTGTTCATAGTTTTGTTCTAGCTTTGATTCACTAATAAAATAGGCACAAAGGTACCAATAAACAGCTTTAATCTATACCCTTGTCCCTTTTCCGCTAGGATCAAACCAACCCGCCTAAAGAAGTGGAATCAGCAAACCGTGTTTTCTTTGAAAACTGATCCCGCGAACCGAAATGCCTTCCCCACACGGAATGAGGTTCCGTCACAGTTTATAAAAACAACCTTTGGATCTTCCGCGTATTTACATTATATGAACGACTCCAACTGCTGCAGATATATTATATTATAATTGTATGTTGATTATATTTTGATGTTGTGTCTGTATCAATTTATGCGTTAATTTTGTTTCTTTTTTCAAATTTATGTTCAACAAGTTATTTAGCGTCTCAAACAGGACGTCAGATAGATGCTATTATATTTATTTATTTATTTATTTATAAAGCACTGCCACATCATACATATTATAATTAAACTTAAAATTAACAACAAGGGAATTTTCCGATATGCATGACAATTTCGGCGTGCCTATCATTTGCCAAATGTACTCAAAAAGCAAGAAATAATAAAATAATGAAAATAAAAATAGAAGGAATTCTTAAAATTACTAACAATACAATAACTTTAATTTACATTGAAAATTTACTTAGGGTCAAATGTACTTTGTGATTGCGACATATATCTCAAAATTTTGAGCTTAAATACTGCTAGAGAATTGCAAAAAATATCAAAGTCACTGATTTGATTGTTGAAACTATTATATTCATTTGCGATACGTGAAGTGGGATTTTGTAAACCCATATTAGTACGGTAAGCTGGGGTATGGAAAATATTCTTTATCGGATGTCGAGGATATAAGTAGGGAACCGAAAGAGGAAACTTTTCTAAAAGAGATGTTCCCGAGGTACTCAAATATGATAAGAATTATAAAAATTCAAATCGGTATATATTTAAGTAAGTAGTCATAAGTCTATTCTAATGTGACATGTCCGTAAGGACAAACCGTTAAGACTATATGTTAAACTAGCTTTTGCTCGCGGCTTCCCTCGCGTTAAGAAGTATTATTTTAAAATTGACAAAGTTTCATACTAACTTTCATTCCCTATTTTTTCCCCTTGGGGGTAGAATTAATCAAAATCCTTTCTTAGCGGATGCCTACGTCATAACATCTACCTGCATGCCAAATTTCAGCCCGATCCGTCCAGTGGTTTGGGCTGTGCGTTGATAGATCACTATGTCAGTCAGTCAGTCAGTAAGTTAATTTTTTGTACACAGTTTAAGCAATAATATTGATTATATTGATTATATAATAAAAAATAGGAACAAGTTGCGCAACATTGTCAAAGATAAAGTGATCCGCGGAAGGGGTTACGACCCTCAGTATAGATATCGACGCAGAGAGAGAGAAATACAAATATATTAATAGAAGTTAATCTTTATTGGTCCTTCAAACAAATTAAAAATGTTCGATCTTTATTTAAATGATGAAAGAGCAATTCTTGTATATATATACCTATATATATATAAATGAATTGTTCTTTTAAATGTATAAGATAGATAAGATATATATACTTACTGCAAAATTAATAACTTTTCTTATTTTAGTATAAACTTTTCTGGCCTTCTGGCCGTGTAGGAAAAAACAATAGGTATTGTTTTTTCCTACTTCCACTGTAACATTTTAGTTTTAAATTCTCTAAATAAGTTTAGCTTCCTGACGCTTTATTAAGGGTAGGATATTTAATTGTCTCGCATTCTTGCTTGTACATCTTATCAATTCTGATCCTTATCGAAACGTTTAGAGCTGTAAAAGTTACTTCAGCGCCGGCCCCATTAAATGAAGTGTTTTCAAGTTTCTCTAAACGTAAAATTAAATTCGGAATTCGCGATTTGTATTTTCCAATCCAATAATAGAGGCTCAGTTAAAGACGAAATTCTAATTTGTTTTCCAAGCTAATTAAGATGGGCTTGATTGACATTGTGTTTATTTTTGGATGAAGAGTAGAAGTTAAATATGTAATAACTAATTAGCGTATTCATTTTATTTGAAAAAAAGCTTACTTAGCTTCGGATACGTAATGTCTCACCCTTGTAATCTGTTTAACCAATTGTGGTAACGTATCGGCGTTCAGAGATTGGTTGTAAAAGACACATATAATGTACTAGCCGTGCCCCGCGGCTTCGCCCGCTATTATCTAGTTAAAAAGTAGCCCATGTGTTAATCCTAGGTATAATCTATGTACATTCCAAATTTCATCCAAATCCGTTCAGCCGTTAAAGCGTGAAGAGGGAACAAACATACTTACACAATTACACACAAACTTTCGGATTTATAATATTAGTAGGATTATGGGATCATATCGTCAATTACCTAGCATCAGGTAAGATTGTGATCAAATGTATGCCTATCACTAAAAAACTAATTTAAAACAGCTACATATTCGAAACCATGTTTTTTTGAATTATGATTGCCTAATGTTTATATGCTTAATCGAAGCTTTTATTTTTAAATGATTGAGAACTGTGACGAGTTTAACTTATAATTTATAATTCTGCTTCAGGTTGGAACTGGGTTATAATTGTTAATTATTTATGTTTCCAGCATTCGCGATACAAGCCTTCAAACTTAATACGTAACTGTGAGTATGAAAACATTTTTTACTACAGAACGTTAAAAGACATAAAAAAAACAGGATCTGTCGTAGAAATATACTTTTTGATACACAAAAAGGTGTCGGATCTGAATTTTAAAGCTCTACCATAAGAATTTTCACCTAAAAAAATCGTAAGCAAGTATTTTCAACTATTTAGGCGACTTTGTATTATTTACTTTTGGTACGTGTTTTATGATTAGTGGTCTAAGCTGATTTAAAAAAAAATCAATGGCGCCTATCTTCTCCAACTTTGCTGCGAGTTAAAATAACTTGATATTTTTTCTAAAACACCAAGGATTGCTAGATAGTCGTATTACAGAGGTTTCTCATGATACCTCGTGTAGGGTTACTTCCTAAGGTGGGTTCACAAAGGAGTCGCGAGCCGTGGGCGTCATGTTGCTTCAATATTCTGCGGTGGTGACCGCAAACCACAGCCGACAGCTATGGCTATTCGATATCTAAGCTAAATAGGTAGCGATGTGAACATGCTTTTATATGTAAGGTACCTACTTATGTGTTTCCTTTAACTATGTTTCACAAATCTAGAGCTGATTTTCTATAAGAATATCAAACGTTTGAACTGCCAGCTGGCGTAGTCGGGTGAGCGTTATTGCTTTCTAAGCAGCGGGTATCGGATTCGATTCCAGGTATAAACAAAGTTTTTCCCCAAAAAAAATGTGTGTGAATGACATGAAGTGTAGTATAGGACTCGGAGTGTGATAGTGTTTCTGTTTGATCTTATAAAAATCGCCAATATTCGACGGTGTTCCGACAGCGAGCCAGACATATGTGAGATCTAGCTAGTTTACCGCCCCCGACTATATTTAATTATAATCATTTTTCAATCAACAGGTAATATTGTAATAGTCAAAAGCATTATAAGAGATGAAAGATAATGCATTAGATTTTTTTTGCTTTGCAATTTTTTCGTTTAATTTTTAAAGCTTAGTCTTATGAAAAGAAATTTATTTTGAGCAAGTTTGTTTTCACATCTTACAAATTTGTCGTCGTCACATGTATTTGACTCCTTTTCGTTAAAAAGACCTATTAAGCGATTATATAAGAACTTTATCACAGCTTCATTATATATATTAAAAATGTTATTGAGGATGGTTAAGCTATACGATTTTATATCGTTATAGATCCTTAATAGTAATTCAAAATGAAAAATGATAAACTGAAGCATAAAATTGATTTTCAAATACCTATTTTATTAGATTTTGTTTATATAGCATTAGCCATGCTAGGCAGAACTATATTGATAACCCACTTTAAATTTCATTTTATTATTTTTCACAATCTGGCGTCTGGTTCTCACCATATTAAAATGTTGTATACTGTCATGTCTGATGACTCTATCTTATTACTCTTGCAAGATTAAGACAATTCGATTGACGTCAAAGCAAAAAAATAGAAACAAAACATGTGCATAATAATTATACTCACATGCTTTGTTTCTTTTTTTTGAAAGAAATGTCATAAGTAAGAATGAATTATTAATTATTAATAATTCATTCTTACTTATGACATTTCTTTGGCCGGATCATCACTTTCCATCAGGTGATATGGTGGTCAAATGCTTGTATGCATTAAAAAAAAACGCAAGTATCATCAAAATCGGACAACGCGTGTAGTCTCTACAACGCCACAAAGTAACAAAAATACATACATTGACTGATAATCACATCACATTTATATATCACGTGCACAGTCGGGTCCCAGACAAGAAACACAAAAGACTGTAATTCCGTCAAAGTATATAATTAGGGGGTGAGTAATAAGATAGCTTAATATCTCCCTGTGTATAGGAGTTACACGCCAATGCGTGAATAATAAGCTCGATTCCCATCTTCTGTTACGAGAAAAAACCTCTAGTAAATTAAGTCTATATCGACTAATGTATGAATATTACGTAAGTATCGAATCTTTATATATATAATTCTTCTGTATGCGTGTATGTGACGGAACTTCTCTTCAAATCAAAATCGGTCCAGCAGTTTTTTGTGCTTTCAGTTGGATTCAAGATTTTTTTTTTTTTGTGACAGGCTAGTGTTTGACCACTATCTCACATGATGGTAAGTGACGATGTGATCGAAGCTGGTAAACACACTAGACCTGGAATACGCAGGCTCTCAATGGTTAGATTCACAATTCAAACAACAATACTCATACAAATGAGATATTTACACGCATGTCATCGCAAAGCTGCTTCCGTACTGTGGAACCCTTTTATAATCCACACTTTTTCAGCCCTTTTTCGTTTAAATATGAATGTAAAAGAACCCCCCTTTTTGCCCTTACGCTTATATTTTACTGGATATTAAAAGCGATAAAGAAAATGCGATCGTATTGTGCCAATTAGATTTTGTTTGAGGCAGACCTAATGTTCTGATAGAGGTAATACTTATTGTGTGTAGTAAGGTTAAATAAGCAACTTTATACGCTTGATCATTTATTATTAGACGACAGATACAATGTTTGATAACGTGTTTTTCGTTGTTATACTATTATAGCTTTGTATAATTGTTAGTTTAAGTAAAACAGGTGTAGACTATCTACATTAAATTTCATTTAAATCGGTTCAACCGTTGCAAATATACCTTGTTTCGAACATAGTCACTCCCTATCACAGTTCCTAACACGTCGCACAGTAGTCGGGTCAAGAATTTTTTTATTTTTATGACCACTTGAATTTTTTTATATATGATAGGCAAGAATTTGATAAATATTTGCGTGTTACAGTGGATTTCCTTGAAATCAAGGCATATCTTCCTATATTCCACTACTACGCTTGACGACATTATCACTTACCAACCAACAACAAAAAGACGCATTTACTCAACTGTATTAAATCTAGTAAAATAGTCGATCTAGTAATAATCTTTCTCATATTACATTTGTGAATTTATATTATTAGTATCAAAGTCAGGCAATTCTTTAAATATAATAACATTTAATCCAGTAACACGTAATGATGTGGGTTGTTAGTAGCTTTTCCCTACTAAAGTTACGGCAGTTTAGAACTTCTGGCCATGACATGCTGTTGACGTGTTCTCAAGTTGTGAGAATTAGTACATTAAAGTTCAACGTTATTAAGTTCTAACTAGGGATTCCTGGTGGAAAATTCTACATACAACATTCCTAGAAAGTCCGAGATTTCATGTCTCGTACTGGCAATTCTGGCACTCTTGACTAAAATCATTGGATGTTTTGTAACAATTTTGTTCCTATTTTTGTAAGTACGACTTAAAAATAGAAAAATATTAAAGCTAAGGCTTCTTTCGTCGCGTTTTTTAATCTGTATACTAGATCAATTTTAAGAATTTGATCTAGTATACAGATTAAAGGACGCGACGGGTGCGCCGCCATCGTTTATTCTTCTGCTACTTATGCTCTGGCTTTTATTTACTTGTTCTCGAAGCATTTGCGGGATGAAATGCGTTTTATCTTATATTGTAATAATACATTTGTATATTCAAGATAATAATTAGTTTAATTTTATTATTAATGTTTGAAAATACAGGTAATTGGCTCGTAGAGAGGGTTGTGAGAAGGAATCTACACTTACCATACATTCATAAGGCAATGAGGCGGTTCCAGGTACACAATTCTTGGCACCTGCATGATAGGTTTTATATTCATACGTAGATACATACCTGAAAATAAACAAAATAAGTGTTCATAAAATACACATACAATCTCTTTAAATTTTAATTGAGATTAAATGATATTGTTAAAAGTTGAGAGTTATAAATGAGAATGTTTGTGTTAATTTATTTTACAACAGAATTAGGGTCGCTGGTGAAGGTTTTCTTCCTTTATCAGACGCCTAGTTCTACTAACTATTACAACTGTACGGCCAAATATCAGATTGAAGCACGATATAAGGAAGAGGAAAGAGGTTCATTGGCTTCGAGGCTACAAAACGTAGACATATAGGAATATACTATATACCTTCGCAGGGTTGCAAGTCTATCGGTATTTAACTGGTGACACTTCACATATTGTGCTTTAAAAAACCTCATCCGACAAATAGATGCACTTTACTGATGCCAAATTGTTTTACAACAGAGCATTATAAAGCAGAGCAAAACTGAAAAATTAAAATTAAGTATAATGTTTTTCGTTTACATATGCAAACGGAATTGCACAATTGCAATAACATGGGAGCAGCCATTGCAAATGTAGAATAATAAATCAGCACTGATTAAATAATAAATCAATGTAGTATTGCTTTAAGCAAATATTAAATCTACGGTTTCATTTGTTTGAGGTTCATTTGTTTTGACATGGGTATGTAGGCGCAGAGAGCATTTCTTTGCTCCCAACCCCATAGAATCAACTCCCGGCAAGAGCACTGTTTGCTTCCCAAAGAGCATTTGTGCTGTGATGTGATTGTGTGTGCAATGAAATTGTTATAGGCGTGCGTGACCCAAGTCTTTGATTTTGGTGTGTAGAAGTAAGTGTAAACGCGATTTTGATAAAAAATATTTTTAGTCCGTAATTTTTTGTACGATGTTTAGTCGACATTTAAAAGAATTGAATGTATTAAGAAGTTTTTTAGAGGTCTGCTCGTTATTATTGTATACTAGCTGATACGACAGACGCTGTGTCAAACGCGCGAAGTAAAAATATCGCGATTTTCTTATGTTTTCTTTCCGTAAGAAACTTCAAAGAAAACTTAAAAAAGATGACTGAAATGAGTAAAGTCGTTCTCAAGTGTCGTGACGTGACGGAGGTAATAGATGCATATTTACAAGTATAATTATATATACTAGCATTCAAAATTTTATTAAAATCGGTTCATTCGTTACGGAAATACGTGGTAACAAATATTCGCACACACACACACGCACATAAACAAACTTTCGTACTTGTTATATTAGTAGGATAGGATAGGTACTAGCTTCGCCACGCGGTTTTGCCTGCGTTAGTCCCGGATCCGGGAATTCCGGGATATAAAGTAGCCTATGTGTTTATCTAGGGTGTCAACTACCTCATAAAATTTCATCAAAATTGGTCCAACCGTTTGAGCCTGAAAAAGTAACAAACATACAAACACACTCACAAACTTTCGCCTTTATAATATGAGACATCGATAAATAGCTTCTGCTCTATAAACATATGTCATGCAACACTGTTCTAGCTTTCATGCAGTTCCAGTTACAATTCTGGCCAGACGTTAGTCACATTAGTGTATTTATAAACTGGGGGTATTTTAGTACACACTTACAAATTACGCGTTTCTAAATATTTCGACGGTCGCGCCGTAAACTAATAGTTTTAGTAGGTTTGAATGTTTTACGTTTATATTCGTCTCTTAAACACCTGTCTTGTTTGCTTTTTCTCAAAATCGGCTACATATTTAAAGCTAAAACTTGCATATAATATCCGTTATTGAAATGCCCGTTGCCTTAGTTGGACGCGCATTCGCCTTCTATGCAACAGGCATCGGGTTTGATGTCCGGTGGGATCGCAAGTTTTCTCCCCAAATAAGATTTGTGTTTCCGGTTCTGAGTGTGATTGTATGTGTGATAAGAATGCACCCATGACACAAGTCATCGAACTTATTGTGGGGTTGTGAGTGTGTTTATGTTAATGTGTCATCCAATAAGCCGCAACGGGCTAGCATGGTGGATTATGGCCTAGACTTGTAGGAGAAGATCTCGATTTATACTTGATTTCAAACAAAAATAATCAAACGCAAGCAAATCTAAAATAATTAAACGCAATTAAATATAAAAACAACCGAATTCACCGCTTTATCCTCGGAACTTTGATCATATTAGATGTACTTAACACGCATTCTTGACGATATTTCAAGAACTACTGATCAAATCTTGATCAAATTTAAATAGGAACAATTGGAAAGCAACATCATTCAAACAAAAAAAAACAACATCGGTTCACGTGGAAAGAAAAAATTTTAGATCATGTCACTTGTCCTGTCGCGAGTTTAACATTTTTTACCCATCCCAAAAAAGTGCACAACACCGCTAAAGAAGTTTTCACTTCAAAAATACTCTCGATTACTCGGTAGAAAAACAGCTAGATTAATGAGAGATTTTAGATATACATATATCCTTTTAAGCAGAATATACAAACAAGTCGTTTCTCCAAGCATAAGCCGAGAATTAAATACAGCAATTAAAAGATTACTCAATGAGGGCGAAGAATTCGGAGAATTTCCCATTACTCAAGAATGCTTCAAACCTGTTGACTTAATCGATGAGATGAGGAAACATAAGTAGGTACAAGAAAAGCAATAAATAGCGAACTGCAATAAAAACTTTGCACAGGAGCCAATGAAAAGTTTTCACACAAAGAAGCCGAATGCAGTCCAAGCATTGCTGTGTTTTTGGACTAAAAGCTATTGATGTACCAAAACTTTGGAGCGGGGTCGGGTTTAATATTTAATACCTGTCTCGCTGTCTAAAATGTTCCGGACAAAATTAGCATCGCCCTTTTCTTGCAAAATATCTACAGACATTTAGGACTGTACAGTTTTTCTTAAAATAATTAAACGCAATAAAGCTTAAAAAAACGACTTCCCCGCTTTATCTTCGGAACCTTGATCAGATTTAACGTATTAAACACGCATTATTGTCAATAACTCAAAAACTAGTTATCAAATCTTGACTTAATTTAAACGGGACCACATGGAAAGCACAAGTATTCAAAAAAAATATCATTAAAATCGGCGCACGAAGAAAGAAGTTATGAGGTTACTTTTGAAGTCGGTTAAAAATGAGAACACCGTCAATGTAGTCCATAGAAAACGCATTATTTAGGATAACTCAAAAACTACTAGTCAGATCTTGATCAAATTTAGAAAGGGGCCAATTGGAAAGCAGCATATATCAAACAAAAAAAAAATTCAAAATCGGTTCACGAAGCTATGAGATAACACACATAAAAAAATACAATCGACTTGAGTACCTCCTCCTTTTTTGGTAAGTCGGTAAAAATATGTAATGTAACGTATATTTTCATTACTGATTGTGACATAAGAGTTGAATCTGATTTTATATTAGCTAAATATTATTTTTTATGTTTACAAACTGGTTAAATCCATTAATCTTTACCTCCTATAATTTGTATCATGCTTTTTAAGTTTAATGTAATGTTAATTATGTCAAAAGAGTATTATTGGTTTAACATACAAAGTTAAAGGTACATATAGATATGAGAATTACATTAGTACTTAATTACGGAAACAACATTCTCCTCCAATCATTGAGTTATTGTTGCTTTTATTCTTATGTTTTATGACTATAATATAGTGTGTACGTACGTGGACATAACTGTTTTTACCTTTATTACCTTTACTACCTTTTAACCTTTATTCTTGAGATGGAGAACATTGGAGCCCCTGGAGGACAGCGGAAGTGACTGATTGGTATGGCTGAAAAACAGCATTTGCTCTAGAGGCCCTAACCTTTTCTTGCACTTATAATATTATTGTATAACATATTTTGTGTTTTTTGAATAAATGTCTTCTTTATTTTATTTATTCAATAAACAAAAGTTGTCAGTTTGTTTCTGACCTTTATTTCGAATTGAATAAATAACCTGTGGCGAATCGCCACTATCTGTAGTGTCCCAACACTAAAGTTCGCCCATCACTAATCCGCGAGATTGTCAATGTCACTGGTCAGAACTCGCGGCAAAAACATTAGACAGACTTTTACTTTTGATTATCATCCACCAACTGCGATTTGTATCTAAGCTAATATTATTATAATTGTGATTATTGGTGTTCCATGAATATAACGTGTCGATTATTGTACTCCGGACGTTTCCTTCAACACGTTCCCCTCACCCATCATATTGATGAAGCAAAGCGTTAGAGAGAAACCTCGGGGTGCTTCCATGACTGGATTCCCCGGTTTCCCAAAGTGGTGACCTCCTCGCGTAACTGAAGATTGCGCCCTACAACGTGAGGTGGATAACGTCTGCGATACGATCATTGCATCAGTCGTCAGCCTGTGCGGGACGACTCTGACGCTACTCGCCTACTCGAAGGACGACGGAGCTACAACGAGGCAGCCTACCCGCTGCGCCGCCCTGCATACCATATGAGTGCAGGTGGCAACCTGCCTCAGTCTTCATAGCGCCAATCCGACATTCCAGCCAAACTAGTGCCCTGACAAGTGTTTTGGTTGTGTATCAGTTATCCTAGTGCCCTCAAACACTATCAAATATTAATAAGTGCATGTGTTCTTTCCAAATTGCAAACATTCACCATAATAATATGGATTCATTCACATCTGTTGGATAAGTGCACCTAATCCATTGCCCGTCATTGTTTGGTCATTAAATGCATGCTCCGACTGGCATAACACCGTGTCACCGACTCACCTGGATTGCCAACCTATCGCATATGGTATAAGAATGCTGTGCATGTGTGAGTCGACATCCATGATAGTATCGCCCCAGCCACGCAAGTACTGTTTGACTTTTTAGATTTTTTTTGTTTTGTTATTTTATTTCTTGTGTTTACAACATACAATAACACAGTGGTAACCAAGCAAGCAACTAACCATTGGGACTGGTATAAACAACAAAATTATTATTGCCTATATATAATTTAGCATTAGGGTATTTTTGTATGACAATGTTTGATTTTTGTTCGCATGTTCACTTAAGGCTTGTCAATTAATTGGTGATTTGTTTGGGAATGTGATACCTTTTTAGTGCCTTTTACACACATTTAAAAGTGGAACATTTATATACTTTTTCATTTTTTATTACATACTCAGCTATCTTATTTTAATTGCCGAACCCAACATTGACAAGACTTAATTTTTATTTTTGTGTGTGCATGAACAGTCTTATCATAAAACTTAATATTGTTTTGTACGCCTAAATGTGACTGATACTAATTCCATTTTTTTTTTTTATGTTATCATCTCCATTGTAACAAACATAATATTTCATAATTATTAACTTGGAATGTAAGTATATGGTGTCTATTGGTTTGGGTTGTGTGTTATATTTGTAAAAGTTTTTTTACTTATTTCTTGCCTGCCTTCCAACACTTGTCATGGATGCAGAACTGGAGGCTCGCTTGGCTGCTCTGGAGGCTGAGAATATAAAACTGCATTCTCAGACCAAAGTTGAGAATGTCGATACACCTTCTGTTTGTCGTATTATTGTCAAGCTACCACCCTTGTGGCCTGATAGGATCACTGTGTGGTTTGCTCAAGCCGAAGCACAATTTCAAATTGCCGGCATTCAGTCAGACATTACAAGGTACAGCTATATTCTCAGTCAGTTAGACCAGACAACAGCTGCTGAGGTGGAGGATGTCATCATAAATCCGCCTTCTGAAGGCAAGTACCAGAAATTGAAGGAGACATTGATTAACCGGTTTTCAGCATCCGAGCAACAGCGTATGAGGCAACTTCTGAGTGAAGAAGGATCTGGGGATAAGAAACCGTCTCAAATCCTTCGTCATCTTAGGTCACTTGCAGGCACCACAATGTCCAGCGATAACATCCTTCGCCAGTTATGGCTTCGTCGGCTGCCTCAAAATGTACAAGGTATTCTTGCAGCACAAGCTGACCTCCCATTAGAAAAATTGGCTGAGATAGCTGACAGAATAATTGAAGCCGAACCTAGTCCTCCGACTGTTTGTGCTACAACCGCATCTCCGCTAGACACCATGATGGAACATATACAGGAACTTAGCAGACAAGTTGCTGCTTTATCTTGTTCCGGAGCATCTAAGTCCCATGTTCGTCCAACAGCCAAATGCAGCCAGTCACCGCGCAGCACTACTCATGACCAACATGCAAAATACTGCTGGTATCATAGGATATACGGGTCTAAGGCCCTCAAATGCATTTCTCCCTGTAGTTGGAAGGTGGAAAACATAAAACGCAGTCAGTAGCGGCGGCGACTGATTGCGACTCCAGTCAATACTCAAGCCGCCGTCTTTTTGTTACTGACCGTGTCTCAAAACGACAATTTTTAATTGATACAGGTTCCGACTTGTGTTGTTACCCTCGCATCTGGCTTTCAGACCGGAGGAAACCTTCCGACTATGAGCTCAGCGCGGCTAACGGTAGCAGCATTAAAACATACGGTACTGTCAATTTGTCGCTCAACTTCGGCCTTCGACGGCAATTTGTGTGGAAGTTTGTTGTCGCCGATGTTACTTCTGCTATAATTGGTTCAGATTTCTTAGCGCATTACCACCTACTTCCAGACTGCCGAGTCAAACGTTTGGTTGACGGCCTTACCAGCCTTTCTACGCCAGCTTCCGTCGCTACTTCGGAACAGCTGAGCGTAAAGGCCGTGGCCTCGGATTCTGTTTATGCTCGGATATTAGCAGAGTTTCCGGAAATTACTCGCCCTCCTGGACTTCCTAGGATTATTAAGCACAATACTGTGCATCACATCCAGACGACAGATGGCCCACCGATTTCTTGCCGTCCTCGCCGCTTGGCTCCTCAAAAATTATTGGCAGCCAAAAAGGAGTTTGAGGACATGGTAAAGTCGGGCACTGCAAGGCCTTCTAAAAGTGCTTGGTCATCTCCGTTGC
Source organism: Lomographa bimaculata (assembly GCA_948107665.1). NCBI lineage: Eukaryota > Metazoa > Arthropoda > Insecta > Lepidoptera > Geometridae > Lomographa > Lomographa bimaculata. Next base: position 10,509,264 of record OX403592.1, read on the forward strand.
ACATGACTCTGAAAAAGGACGATACTTGGCGTCCATGTGGCGACTATCGCTCACTTAACGCCAGAACTGTACCGGATAGGTACCCAGTCCGGCACATTCATGACTTTGCCCACAACCTCAATGGTTCCAAGGTCTTTAGTACTATTGATTTGGTAAAAGCATACCACCAAATCCCCGTACTTGAGGAAGACGTTCCGAAGACTGCCATCGTCACCCCGTTTGGCCTCTTCGAATTTCCTTTTATGACCTTCGGACTTCGCAATGCTGGTCAGACTTTCCAGCGGTTTATCGATGAAGTCACACGGGGTCTCGATTTCTGTTTTCCTTATGTGGACGATATTCTCGTCTATTCTCCGGATGAGATTCGCCACCAGGAACATCTTCGGATCCTCTTTGACCGACTGAAAGATTACGGCGTGGTAGTCAACCCATCGAAGTGCAATCTTGGAGTTCGTAATGTCACGTTCCTGGGTTACCAAATTAGTTCTGAAGGCACTCAGCCTCCGCCCGATCGCGTACAAGCCATTTTGGATTTCCCCCCTCCGAAGACAGTCCAAGGCGTACGTCGTTTTCTCGGCATGTTGAACTACTACCGTCGTTTCGTGCCGCACGCTGCGCAGTTCCAAGCTCCTCTTATAGACTCCGTAGTAGCTACTAACAGCAAGGGTGCAAAGCCATTTTTATGGTCGCCCGAGCTTTTAGCTCAATTTGAAGCCTGTAAACGGAGTTTATCCAATGCCACGCTGTTGCAACATCCAATAGGCAACGCACCCCTTGGACTGTTCACGGATGCTTCCAGCGTCCATATTGGGTCCTGCCTCCAACAGCAAGTAGGCGATGAATGGTTCCCCCTTGCTTTCTTTAGTAAGAAACTTACTAAACAGCAAGCACAGTGGCCAGCCTATTACCGTGAGCTTTTGGCGGTTTATGAAAGCGTGCAGCATTTTCGTCACATCCTAGAGGTTCAACACGGCACCATATTCACGGATCATAAACCTCTGCTGTATGCTTTCCTACAGCGTCGTGAAAAGCTTCCACCCGCTCAGTTAAATCAGCTGTCATTTATAAGTCAGTTCACGACAGACATAAGATATATAAAAGGAGAAGACAACGTCGTTGCTGATGCGATGTCGCGTGTTGACGCCATCGCTCTAGAGCAAGATTACGAAGCCCTTGCTAAATCGCAAGAGACGGACCAGGAGTTATCAAACTTGCACCACCACGGCTCCAGCTTACAATTGAAAAAAATTATCCTCCCTGGTGCTAACATATCCGTCACTTGTGATGTATCTACTGGCAAACCTCGTCCATACTTGACACCTCTTTTCCGACGATCAGTCTTTAATAGGCTCCATCAATTGAGTCATCCCGGTGGACGAGCTACAACTCGTCTCGTGACTGAACGCTATGTTTGGCCTTCTGTCAATAAGGACTGCAAAGAGTGGGTGCGAATTTGCGAAGCCTGTCAACGTGCCAAAATATCGCGCCATAATTCATCTCCTCTTGGTAGTTTTGATCTTCCTTCTGGTCGCTTTCGGCATATCCATATCGACATCATCGGACCCTTGCCGACGTGCAACGATTTTAGATATTGTTTAACAGCTATCGACAGGGCCACCAGATGGCCAGAGGTTTGGCCAATGCGTTCAATCACTGCAGAAGAAGTTGCTGAGACATTAACACGAGAGTGGGTCTCCCGGTATGGTGTGCCATCCGTTATCACAACTGACCAAGGCGCTCAATTTGAATCTGATCTCTTCCGCAGACTAATGACACACTTTGCTACCAAACGAGTCAGGACAACTTCCTATCATCCTTGTGCAAATGGGATGATAGAACGTGTTCATCGCCAACTCAAGGCTGCTCTTATGTGTCATAAAGATTCTTGGGTTCGGTCGCTTCCTTTCGTCCTTCTCGGCATGCGTTCTGCATTCAAGGAAGACCTGAAGGCCACAGCCGCTGAGATGTTGTATGGGGAACCCCTTAGATTGCCCGGTGAGTTACTGGTATCAGCCTCCAGCTCTGACGTTCTTGACGACCCTGCTGATTTTGTTGTACAGCTGCGTCGAAAAATGTCAGCTGTGCGTCCAGTGCCCGCATCACGTCACACTCAACCTTCTTCCTTCATTTTTAAGGATCTCTCATCGGCAACTCACGTTTTCCTTCGGGATGACACTGTTCGACGTCCTTTACAACCACCTTATACGGGCCCGTATCCGGTCACAGATCGTGCCAGCGACGGTAAAACCATAACCCTGAACTTTAAGGGGAAACAGGTGGTTGTAAGTGTCGACCGTGTCAAGCCAGCATACGTCGATAACTCTGAAGAGACTTCCCAGGGGACGCCGACGAGACCCTTGCAATGTTCTAATCCAACATCACAACCACCGCCATCGCTCTTAAAAACCGTTCCATCCTCAAAACAGCCTGACACTGCTCTTTCACCAACAGATATCACCGAAGCCACCAATAAACTGCCATATACTACACGATCTGGCAGACCTGTTAAATTTAAGAAATTTTTTGACTTTTGTTAATACGTTATCCTTCTACGTGGGGGGGTGGTGTGGCGAATCGCCACTATCTGTAGTGTCCCAACACTAAAGTTCGCCCATCACTAATCCGCGAGATTGTCAATGTCACTGGTCAGAACTCGCGGCAAAAACATTAGACAGACTTTTACTTTTGATTATCATCCACCAACTGCGATTTGTATCTAAGCTAATATTATTATAATTGTGATTATTGGTGTTCCATGAATATAACGTGTCGATTATTGTACTCCGGACGTTTCCTTCAACACGTTCCCCTCACCCATCATATTGATGAAGCAAAGCGTTAGAGAGAAACCTCGGGGTGCTTCCATGACTGGATTCCCCGGTTTCCCAAAAACCCATAAGGAGTTGAAACAAACTGGCAACACTCAGTCAGCTGGATAGAGAATTAGCATAGCAAAGTAATTTAACTTGCCAAGTTTTTCAAGTCACATCGTTAATACCATATTTAGGCGTAAAACTTGGCAAGATTTTAAACTGAGCTCTTAAGTGCCATTTCGCAAAATGTGGGAGATCGAGCCGTAATGTATGGCGCTTGCATTTATATCGCAATTTATAGCAGTTCCAAGTGATGATAAATATTATTTTGTGAGTAATGTAATGAATAGTTTTATATACTTTTGATTTAGATTCAATAAAGACCAAAGTCACATAAACGCATGAATTTTTTGTCACAAATGTGACTATTTTAAATAAAATATGGAAGTAAAGTAGGGTTAAAATAGGGTTTGTATTTTGTTTTTTTATTAATCAACGTAAATAAAAATCAAAATTCTGCTATATTATGTGTCAATAATATTATGTGCCTGATGTTTAGGCATATGTAACTAATAGATTCAATTCATTTTAATCAATGTATAAGGAGCTTAAATTTTACTCTGTTATCGTTTTTACTAAAAAAAGTTCTGTAAATTGAATATTATAAAATAATTAGAGATTTTAAAAAATCTGTTACATTATGTGACAATTCCAAAGATTGATCTTTATTTAACAAATATAAAACAGTATGAAATCTTTTTCCAAGATAGTAAATGAGGCGCTCAAAATCTTCGATTATTATTCACTGGACATGCGAAATGGCTCTTAAACAGATCAGTACCGGTAAGCAAAACTAAACTTGACGTAACTTTGTCGTTGGGTGTTTATGAGGAATTGTAGTGAATAGCTTTACAATACGGGATTGTTCTTGGAAACTAATCCCTAAGTTATCGAGTCGGGAGTCGGGACATCCCTTCAAGTTGGCTCAAGATCGAGTTCAAGTGGTGTTTGTCGTGCGAACAGACTTTAATTTCGTACCTACCGTGAACTTCACTCTGGCATCACTAACTAGCTGACTTATTAGCATGTCTGTAAGCACTCGTACCCAATTTGGGCGTGCTTAGTCTCGCTATTGTGAGATTTTATGTGAACAATGAGGGTTGACTCTGGAATTCTGAGCCCTGTTTTGCATCAACTAATTAACGCATGCTAAATAGGCATAGTAAACAGTTTTACAGTTGTGTTCCGTACCTTCTAGCGGCAACTCGTGGCATTGAAATGATTCCACAGCAAAAACATCATATATATTCATACACAATAAATAAATATCTATATTATTATTTTGCCGACCCAGTTGGCGCGGTAGGCAAGTCTCTGCTCTCTGCGCCGTGGGTCCTGGGTTCTATTCCCGGCAGGAGCACACTTTTCCTTCCCAATGGACATTTGTGCTTCTGATTCTGGGTGTGTTTGTGTGTGTGATATGTAAATGTTTCCTGCACCCACGATACAAGTCTCTGAACTTAGTGTGGGGCTGTGAGTGTTAATAAATATATATATATATATAGTCAGATATATGGATAATTTTTCTATTCTAGATACTTATATTATTTTGAACCCATGACATGTGGACGTATTTTAATTTAGTTATTTTTTTGTTTCAAAGGTGACTTAATCGAGAATGTTTTCAGTGCAGCATTTTCCAGAAAGCGTCGTAAAGGGGGTAATTTCAAAATTTTGATATTATCAGTTATTTATTTAAACAGTTTTAAACGAATTGTATCGCGTATATTTTAAACAGTTTTTGTTTTTGATTTTTGGAACAGTTTGCAGCGTTATTAAGCAAAGGAAGATTGAAAATCCATTAAAACTTGTTTAATTGAAAGAATTATAGTCGCAAGAACTTAAATGTTAGTCGACTACATTGAAATGCATTTAAGTAACGTGAAATGAAAATCAACGTTTATTCTCCATACAAAGGACAGGGAATTTCAGATTTTGCCGCACCCATATCGTAACAAACGCAAAACCCGTGCACAATTGAGTTGTACGAATACGGTATGCAAAATTAAACAAGCTGTTAGCAGTGCTGCATGCACAGAACGTAGGACAAGTATTATATATATATATATATACATACCCACCGTACTTAAAATTCAATGAGGTTGTTTAAATCATCTGTAGGATATGGTACGCTGGGAAGGTGCCGTATCTATCTAGAAGGATTTTATAAATTAAACTGCAATTCATGAATACTTTAGATATATTCGCAAGAACAAACATCTAACGCGCACACACTCCCGAACCAGACTGGCCCATAAGGCCCTCACTAGTGTTGTTTCCCATGCGTAGGGTTGGGACTAGTATTTTATTTCGGTAGATGGAAAAGTCGATTATCAAAATTGATATCTTATCTAGAAGCTCTGTTGTTTCTTTCAAAGTAATAAGAATATTTTTCGGTTCCATAAATAATAATGAATCGGTAAAAATCATTTTTAAGGTAAATGGTTTTATTGAAAAGAAAGATAATGACGATGTAAACAATGTGCTAAAAGCTCAATAAAAAAGATAAAAAAGAAAATTTGGCAGCGGCCGTAATGGATTTACAATGTCTATAAATATATAAATTGTCATCAAAACTAAAGATGTGTAGCAAATTTCAGATCAATCGGTCGGCAAGAATGGTGTACATTGTTTATTACTTAATTTGAATTAACAAACAGGGCAAGGTAAATAAAACCATTTCTCAATGAATATTACCATCTGCTATGATTTAACGAAAATTTTGATACCAAAACGCTTATTTATATATCTAAACAAGAAATTACTTAGTGACAGCAAGTAATAATCACTAAAGCTTTAATACTCCAGTAACCTGATATCATATCAGAGATCTACAAGCCAAATTCATCTCAAATCTCAATAACAAAGAGGACAGAGTGTTATATTGTCACAATATAAATCAGGGAATATTTTCTCAGGAAATATCATACAAAAGACAAGAGAAGGACAGTCTAGAAAAATAATTGGCAAGAGTTGTAGCCGGTGCCGGCACAAAGGGGCATTGCGTAGTCACAAGTCAAAGCTCGGCGTCTCGTTACCACACTTCAAGTTATATGTACCTTCAAGTGGTTTGCGACTTTTTCACAGGAAAATTAATGAATACGGGGCTTTTCCAGGGAAAACATTGTACCCAATGTTGGCTTAATTTTAACATAATACGTTTATTTCGTTTTGAGGTGAACCTTTTTATAGGAAGTCTTTGAAATTCTAATCCGCAACCTTTTAGTGTGACGATAAGTGATGAGGGATGAATTGTGATGAATAATTAAATGTTTCCCTGTAATACAAAAGTTTCTTTTCTATCGTATGTCTTAACGATACACCCAGTTTTGTTTACAACAACACATTGTGTACTTGACAAATGTTACTAACGCAGTATCGTAAAGGACCTATAGGAATGTCATAAACATTGACAAGGTAAGGGTGAAAGCAGACACTTCTAGAAGCAATATTAATCTATATATATATATATATATATATATTCTTGACCTATATCAAGTTTTATGATTTGTATTTCAAGATATTCGTAAGGCAGCTAAAGGCAAAATATAGATAAATGTTACTAAAATAACTCGTCGCAGCAATCACGCGTACCTAATTGTTATCTTTCTTCTAAATATATATAACTCAAAGGTGACTGACTGACTGACTGACATAGTGATCTATCAACGCACAGCCCAAACCACTGGACCGATCGGGCTGAAGTTTGGCATGCAGGTAGATGTTATGACGTAGGCATCCGCTAAGAAAGGATTTTGATTAATTCTACCCCCAAGGGGATAAAATAGGGGATGAAACTTAACGCGAGCGAAGCCGCGGGCAAAAGCTAGTCTATCTATATGATTAGATCAAAAATGTTGTGCCATTGAAATTTTATTAATTGAGTAATTTATTGCAATAATTGTAATTCATATTAATTGTGTAGGACGAACAACAGTTATAAAAAAGTATTGTATTAGACTTTTAATTTCCGACGGATAACAAACGTCAGTTTTTAAACAGATAGCAATTTCGAACCGCCATAATATGATCTTCAAATGTGGCTAACAAGATATGGTCTAGGTGTCTTAAAGTAGTGACCGATAAGCAACCAAAATAACCAGGTGTCCAACCAATTTTGATGCAACATAATTCGAGATCGATCTTACTGACTCTCGAAACCATACTCAAAACTGTGACAATGTTGCCGGTACGTCATAAAGTCGGAAGGAATTTTATGTTTTACGCTTTCATACCCATTGCCAGTGACGAGGAGTGCATTCTATTGTTTTCCGATGGCTGCCGACAGGAGATGGATGCTTGTTCCATTGTCTATACCTAGCAACCTTAGTGTACATATGAAATTTTATGATATTCGATAGAGTTTGGAAGAACATATGTTCTGAATTTATTCAAAACAAAAACAAGGATGTATCTGACCCCTGAATTGTTAATTTGCATCGTTAAAACTTAAGATTTTTTTGTTGTTCATGATACATAAACGTAAGTAGTAGTAACGCACCTGTTGTAGGGAAAAATATATGTAGTAGCGTGCCTATATATAAGAATATCATCTGAAATGCTACTTTCATTTAAAACTTACGCTTTCATATTCACAGCCCACCACTAAGTTCGATGACTTGTGTCGTGGGTTCCGGAAACTGTCACATCACACTTACAATCACAACCAAAACCAGAAACACAAATTTTCCTTCGGCAGAAAACTTATGACAGCGGCGGGAATCGAACCCGATACCACTGCTCATAAGGCATGTAAATATATGCTGTGAAGTTGTAACTAAAGTTATTGTTATATAAAATTTGGTAAAACTAACTTATTTGGTAAAAATTACATAATTAATGTATAAATAGAAAATATGTTTTAGACAACTTTCTAGTAGACTAGTTCCATTTTTTTCCGTGTACCTTGCCTGATTTTTAAGCTAAAAGCCTCTGACAGATAGACGGACGGAGGAACTCGTAAAGTGCTGAAATATCCAAGATAAATCTCTTTTTCGCTTGCTTAATTAAAAGTATCAGTGTTGAAATTATCATCATTAATGCTTCATGATTCTGATTCCACCATTTTGTATTGGAAACGAAATCACGTAGAAGAGCTCGCCAGTAATCTGTTTTTCGATACTCTGATTGAAATTAATATTACCTTCACTCATTGTAAGTGCTTTTAAGCCGATGAGTTCCAAATAGGCACCGAATTTCATAAATAAATTGTTATCATGTCACTCTTGACGCTTTAATCATTTAATAAATAATTAGTAGGATTTTAATTAACAGATTAACTATCGCGTGTAATTATACTACTGCAACTAATGATAAGGATTTGGTAAATAATAACACAATTAAGTATGATTCAACAGTGTTAAATAAATAATTAATTCGTAATTGTAACAATTATAAAAAAAAACTATTCAAGGTATAGAAACATTAAGTACCAAGTCCTATATACTAACATTCAAAATAATAATAACGTAACTTTCAACATGTCAACACAATTTACTAAATATTGTTTTTGTCACAGATCTGGAAGTATGTACTCGTTGGTACCTGGTTGTGATTGTGTATGTGATGTGAATGTTTCCGGCGCCCACGACACTAGTCATCAAACTTAGTGGGCTGTGAGTGTGAAAGCGTGTATGTTTTATGTTATGTTTACTGGTAGGTATATCGTTTTTACCACACAATATATACCAATTCTTACATTTTTATGGTTCTTGTTTACTCGAACAAACACTAAGTATCAAAATTAATTTTATCTTGTTTTTTCTATGGACTATCTACAGGCCTATATTTCCTAAAAATATATACAGCAAAGAACTAAGTTACCTACAAGACATAGAGCTTATATGTAACTCAAGTGCTCAAGCCCTTTTGAAAATAGAATGAGCTCCCGGTTCCCACGGACCCAATGTCTCAACACCAAACGGCTCAAATATGTAACCACTACCAAGGCTTCCATTTTTTATTTTATCTGATCAGAGTATACCATAAATACTTCTTATGACATTGACATTATATTTTACCAAACCTTTATTATAACCGCTCCGAGGTATTATCAAGTAACGAGATAAGTAATATCCCATTTTCTCTCGATGTTTTTTATACAATTGTGTTTTTCCAATGTTGGAAGGCTCTGCTTCTCGGGATTTGTGCGGATTTGGGGGTTGCCAATCTGTACCGCGGTAACCGCCCCGAGCGGCTGAATACTTCGACCGGATAAAAAGGTCCTCCTTATTCCTTGTTAACAGATCTCTAAAGGAACAAAAAACATCTGCCATTTCCTTTTTGGTTATATTAACTTGAACCATAGAGACGTGACAGGTGAAGCTCCGCATTCATCCACGTATACAGCAGAAATGCTTGGTTGTAATTTGGTTAGCAACTTCGCAAGCCTCGTGTCCGATCCGACGTCCAGCAGATATTTAATGCAGTTGCGGAAAACTAAGCCTAACTAAGAGTTATCAAACAAGGGTACAGGTGGCGGCACTCAACAAATTATGCAGAGCCATATGGGCGCTAATCCATCAAGCGATCGTGATCGTGTGCCGGCTCTCATTAATCATCCTCTATTGATTAATGTGTCTCCACACAAAGTAAGTAATTTACCCCGCATCAACGCCCCAATTGATAGGCTGCGCGCTTCGATTTTTGTTGTTAGCACTCGAAGCTCTCCGTAAAATGTGATATCAATTCAGGCGTGTGTCGGGACATTCATAAAAGATTGGTAGAGACCAGTGCCATCACTTCGAAATTAAAGTAACCGGCCGACAGTCGTAAAGGGGTTATAAAGAAAATATGAAACGATTCGGTGACGCGTAAAGGTCTCATCAAATAGTTAGGTAACGTATATTGTTTAATCCTGATGCTATCCCGCACGTTGGTTATTACCCCGGAACATCGGCCGGCGGCTCGCATAATTAATATTGCAAATGTTGTTAGCAGTTAGGGAGCGAGGTGTATTTAGAAGTGAGACGTAACCGCATTGCCGGATGACGTCACTGGCGTACGTGCTATGCATGTCTGCTGAAAGTTATCTATTCCATTCAACAACGCTAATTAATTAGTATACTGCTACATATAACACAGGTTTCTATCACAAACCAATTTCACCATAGTCCATCGTGCATTGCATTTTTGGGCTGTTGATTTAAACTGATTGGTATTTAGTCAAAATCATAGTTATCTATAATATTACTTTACCTATTATAAATATGTTTCCTTAGTCAATCCCAACAGTTGTGTTTTTGATAGAGCGAAGCGAGATCTCTAAGTTAACTTGGGTCGTTAGGCACTTTCTCTGTCCGTCCGTCCGTCCGTCCGTCCGTCCGTCTGTCAGAGGCATTTAGCGCCTATCCAAATAAGCGAATGACTTCAAATTCTCAGAGAATGTGTAAAACTACGGCCCAAAACCAGAAATGACATTAAAAATTATATAAATGAAAATATTAAGTGGGGAGCAAAATATTTTTTATTTTTTTATGTAGTACCCTTGTGGGTATCGTTAAAAAGGGCTTCACAAGTAGAGTACGAAACCGGAATAAAAGAATCTATGTTGGAAAATAACAATTTGGAAGGCCACAGTCACTGTTTTTAGATCTGTTTTGTCCCGGGGCCTATCTCAAAAACGGCTTCGCACTAAACGCTGAAACTTACGTATAATATCCATTATATCCTGAACTTGAACAACAAATACAGAAATTAAACAATTATTTTATAGAAAAAAAGTTATAAGCAAGTAACCCCAAAAGGTTTTCTCTATGAGGCAAAATGTAGGCGCGAGATCTCAGTTTGGAACGAACGACTAGTTTTAAATGCTGTTTTTCTAATAAGCCCTAGGAAAGTAATTAATAAATAGTCCAGGTTTCTCTAGAAAGTTCTCGGTGCGAGCTACCAGTGGCGATCACGCTTTCTATCGCTGCGCTGCCTGCATCATTAGTGTGGTGACGACATGAGCTGTTATTCAATGGAAATATCAATTTAATAAAATATATTTGGTGAGTTTATTGAGTTATCTAAGCAGCAGTTCGAGTTCTGGATAGTACTGGATAGACTTACACGGAACAGATTTTTGGCGAGCAGCGCGTTTGCCATTTTACATTTAATTTCATACGAAATGTATAATAAATAAAAACATATTGTTTTGTAAAACTGAACAATTTGGCTTTTTCATGGTGTCATTGGCTTTTTTAATTAGTCGAATTATAAATAGCTTAGAAATTCCCCGATTGTCATAGTCAAAATTTTCTAGATAGTTTATTTTTTCTTTTTAGGTGTTGGTTTGAATAATGTACCATAAGAATAGAGATATTTTCGAGCTGTCGTTAGAATGAATACCTACACGAGATTATTTTCTTGATCTCTGATAGGCAAAAATTTTACCATTGCATACTTGTTAGCTACTGAGGGTAAATTGACAACACACGCTAGACCTATAATAGCTGGCTTTCAAGGTAGCCTATAATAGCTACCAGAACATCATTTACTGATTTGCTGAATGCTAACACATTGTTGCATTAGAGTGTGGAAATAAACTACAACTATATTTCATGACAAGACAGCATTTTTACTCTGCCACACTCACAGTTCCACATTAAGTTCGAAGACTTGTATCATAGTTGCCAGAAACATTCACGTCACATACACGATTACACCCAGGACCAAAAACACATATTTCCTTTAGGCAGAAAAATTGTGTTCTTGACGGGAACGAACCCGACACTCGCTGCTTAAAAGGCAGTCGCGCAAACATGGTTGGTTGCGCTAGCGGGCAAAACGCAAACGAAAACGCATTGCATTCAAATTCATGAAGTTGTTACCTTGACGGAAAGCTCAAGTGCTTCGCGTGGTTGGAAACAGCTAAGTACCGTCCAATCGTTAGCCGCACCACAACGACCACAGAAGATATAACGCATTTCTTCTGTGTTCCATGTTCATGAACTAATCCTTGCCATTATCGCTTATAAATTTAAAATTTCTTTGAGCATGGGCCAGATTACTCCAAGTTTATGTCAACAGGTTAATTGATAATGCGGCACGCATAATAAACCTACTTCCCTAAAGCTTCCGCTTTAGGGAAGTATATTATACTGAGAAGTATATCTATGGTTCCCCTTAGATATAATAACAATAAAAGTACATACACATAAAATTAATTGAATTAGGCGTTACTTTTCGGAAATCCATAACGACAAAGTTAATTTATTATATTTAGTGTTAATCCCGATAATGTAGTTAGGCTTCAAGCAGGATGCAATACCCGCCCGCCCGCACGCCGCGAAAGTTAGTGTTATTGGGGTGCGAACGTTAGTATTATTATCGTAGGAACTCCGCCGAAGCCTCTGCTCTCGCTGAACACAGCTCCTGAGGATGCCTCGTGTAGAGGCGAAACACGCGTCGGGTTCGGCGAGAGCAGAGGCTTCGGCGGAGTTCCCACAATAATAATACTAACGTTCTCACCCCAATAACACTAACTTTCGCGGCGTGCGGGCGGGCGGGTTGTGCATCCTGCTTGAAGCCTAACAACATTATCGGGATTAACACTAAATATAATAAATTAACTTTGTACATACACATACAACATAGGTAAGGTAATAGTAACAGATTAGCACGTGTTCTTCATATGTACTTATTTTATACCTATGAATGTATGTGTGTGTTTACTTCTTCATCCATTCTTACTTCTTCATCCAATGAAAGTGCAATTACATCACAATCAGCTCTTTGAAAAAATTAGAATAAAAAAACTGCGCGTTGGCATAGTTAGATGCACGTTAGCTTTCTAAGAAGGGTCGATAACTGTGATTCGATTCCCGCTGGGAACATTCGTTTTCTTAGGGTAATAAGTGTTTCTGGTTCTTCTTCACGACACAAGTCATTGAACTTACTGTGGGTGTGAACGTTTTTTTTTTATTTGATTACGTTAAATAAAATTGTATGTACTGTAAAATGATGTTTGTACCTTGAAATTATATAAGTTTTTCGAATGTTTTAAAGAGTTATATACATTTTATATACAAATACTTAAAGATATTGATTATGTTTGGCTTTGTATTATTTTTAATTTTGAACAAAACTGATATTCTTATACCACACGTAGGTAATATTTATAAATGAACCGAACATTCCTAACGTAAGCATCGTAGAGTAATCCCATTCTAATTTTAATGTATATATAACATAGACAAAACAACTAAGTTACCTACAAGACATCGAGCTTATAGGTAACTTAAGTGCTCAAGCCCACTACCAGTTGCTACATAGTTTTAGTTTAGTTTTAGGAATTGGCACGTAGATAGATAGATAAATTCTTTATTTGCACACCAATAAAATAAAATTTACAAAGAAATCTTAAATATAATATATTAGGTCTTATCGCTCAAAGCGATTTCTTCCAGACAACCAAAGGGAGATGATAAAAATATTACAAACAGGGACGGTGGTATACTCAACACACATATAGATGTTGTTGATTTTCACCGTCATAAAAATTGCACATTCTATACGAAAGTCCCACCAGTAAGTCGATATGTCCTCAGGCGTGTGTTGACAGGTTGACGACCTATAAAAAGCTTCGTGTATGCGAAAGCGTTCTGCCTAGGAATAGTGCGTGGTCGGGGAGAAGACCGGTTTGCTCACAGATAGGTAGTTCTGATAACTACGAAAATAACATAGGTAAGTAAGTAAAATATAATAATAACTTTGAAATATATGGCGGAAGTGGAAACATTTTGTATAATTTTCTGAAATATATCTTTTGAGTGTCGATGTGTGGACCATTACCCGTTTATAGTTTGTAAACGTGCATGATTGTAGGTAAACTAGTCGTACGCGCCGAACTGAGATCTCGCGCCTACATTTTCCCTAATAGAGAAAAACTTTTGATGTTAATTGCTTATAACTTTGTTTTGTGTAATTGTTTGATTTCTGCATTTGTTGCTCAATGTAACGGATTACATACGTAAGCTCAGCTTTAAATGGGAAGCTGTTTCTGAAATAGACCCCGAGACAAAATAGGTCTATAAACAGTGACTTTGATGGCCTACTAAATTATTATTTTCCAGCAAAGTTTTTTTCTAAAATCTTAAAACTTACATGTATGTCATTTCTAGTTTTACATAATATCTGAAAATTTGAAATTATTTACTTGAACGGTTTAGACGCTAGATGCCTCTGACAGACGGACGGACTGACGGACAAAGTGCCGAATCACCCAAGTCAACTTAGAGATCTCGGTTTGCTCGATCAATTATACAAAACTTAAAACGTGATTTTCATTTCCGCTCCAAGAATCCAAATGAACTGTTCTAGTAAAGTTCTACTTTTTTACATGACTATGATTGGACCATGATCCTTTTGACTTTGACTGAGACTGATGACAAGGACTTGTTTTGAAATACATATACCTTACTAAAATATTAAGTAAACTTCACATTGACTAAATGGAGTTCGCAGAGGAAGAAAATAAAAATAATAACAACTGTGTTACAGACATATAATATAAGAATTTGCATAAGAAAAATCCTTGATACATAGAGTTATAGATGCATTTTTTGTTCATAGATTACCAAAACGAAAAAAAATATAAGTAAGTTCAATTTCTTTGATAATTCATCTAAAAAATATTATACCTTTGACGGAATGCTACCATATCAGGTATATCCTACTAATATTATAAATCCGAAAGTTTGTGTGTGTGTGTGTGTGTGTAAGTATATGTCCCTCTTCACGCTTTAACGGCTGAACGGATTTGGATGAAATTTGGAATGTACATAGATTATACCTAGGATTAACATATAGGCTACTTTTTAACTTGATAATAGCGGGCAAAGCCGCGGGGCACGGCTAGTTAACAATAAACTAACCCTATTACAATCACCTGACGGCTCTTACTCCAGGACTACCTCAGGATGGTGACCCCCCGGCGTGGGAAGAGGTCACCCGCATGCGGCGGCAGGCGCGGGCCGCCCTGTTGCGGCGGTGGACTGAGGACCTAGCTCCACCTGTCCCCGGGCAGAGGACGGTGGAGGCCATCCGCCCGGTCCTTCAGAGGTGGGTGCGGCGACGATTTGGCTCGCTGACCTTCCGGTTGGTGCAGGTGCTTTCCGGACACGGATGTTTCGGAAAGTACCTGCACCAAATTGCGAGACGGGAGCCAACCCCAGCCTGCCACGAATGTGGGGCGCTGGAGGATACGGCGCTCCACACGCTGGAGGTGTGTGCCGCATGGGGCCCACAGCGGCACACACTTTTGGCGTATATAGGTGGAGATCTCTCCCTGCCGAGCGTAGTAAACGCCATGCTCGGCAGCGAGAGATCGTGGCAGGCTGTGGTCTCCTTCTGCGAAGCGGTGATGGCGCAGAAGGAGGCCGCGGAACGGGCCAGAGAGGTCGATCCCCTTTCTGACCCGGTCCGTCGCAGACGGATGGGGGGGAGGAGGAGGCAGTTCGCCCGCCTCCTCTCTCCTCCTCTGTAGTGGGGTCACTGGTGGAGAGTCAGGGAGCTCTCCACTGGCTTGCACGGCCCCACAAGTCTGAGGGGTGGCTTTGGTGAGCAAGGTCACCCCTACATGGGCGCAATGGCCCGGTTTGTACTCGGGCCTGCCGCCGGGGCAAGATAGTGACTGCTAACGCGACCCTATCTTGCCCCACCTCGGCGAGGGACTGCTCACGGGGGGGTTTTTAGTGGGTTCGAGCCCCACATACCCCCTTCCTTCACCCCTGGGAAGGAAGGGAAATGCAAGGCATTTTCCCCCCCACAAAAAAAAAAAAAAAAAAAAAAAAAAAGGACTACCTCAGGATATCTAGAGAACATCGTTAGTAGCAGTAACTAGATAGTCGTGTACCGATACTCGTTTATAATACGCTAACAGGGCCGTTGCAAGGCAGGGCTGAGGGCCCGGTTGGGTATTAAGGATTTACTATAAAACAACAACAAAAAATATGGAAAGATGTTTTTTAATAAATTAAAGAATACATTATTTTACTTGAGGTAACCAAGTTAGAAGTTAGCATAAGTTATTATTTGTTAAGTCACTGTGGAAGTCCGTAAATAAATGTTGATTTAAAAACAACAGTTCATAAAGAGTGCCAAATACCTCCTGCAGACGCTTCAAGGCCAGAGAGATAAAACTCCGGCAACAAACGAGGTAATAGAACTTTTTGATAGTCGGCATGGGGTGGATCGCCGAACAAACAAATAGTTTAGTAGCACGGCAAGCAAGCTTTGTTCCATCCCTATTAAATATTACAATTCACCTACAACTCCAGGCGTTTCACATATAGGATTACCTGCTTTACGATTCATAAATACTAAACCACAGGCAATGCTACTTATTCTTAGTCCTACTGGTAGAACCACGAATACAAATACCCTTGGTACTATCAGTTGAACGACAGGCAATTGCTACTTGTCCGTAGTCCTACTGGTTGAACAACGGACAAAAAAATGCCCTTGGTGTTACTAGTAGCACTACGCGGTATGTCCACGGGCAACAAATGAAAATGCTTAAGCCTAAGATCTGTTTTCAGCCTGTGATGTCAGCAGAAACTAGAGTTAAAGCCTCTTGTGTTTCTTGATGTTTTTACCCATTAGGATTCAGACAACATAATTTTCTTCAAATCTGGAGATACTCTTTCTTATTAGAACAGTATGTGTATTACTACAGCAACTTATGTTGTATGATTTAATTCCAAGAACTACTACTACTGTGGAGCGATTGTGTACAATATCTTAGTAAATTAAAATTGCATGCCATCCCGAGAGACAGTTTCATCCCTAAATCTTCAAAATATCTCGTCAATTTAATAACGTCATCCTCTATTGGTAAAAATACCGACCATTCACACGAAGCGTTTCGCTTCCACTTTTATTATGAGAACTGCAAAAGAATGGAGCGCCATGCCGTCTACTGTGTTTCCCGAAAAGTATAATATGGGGTTGTTTAAGAAGAGAGTGTATTGGTATTTAGTGAGCAAGCGTGCTCCTTCTTCGATCGCATCGTCGCTTTCCATCAGGTAAGAGACAAACGCTGGCTTAGTCCCAAATAAAATAAAAAATGCCTCTGAAGTCTATATTTTGTCCAATTACATAATTCCTGAGAATGCCGCTAACCGCGTCATAAACCGTGATCACGCCGGCTAGACGATGTTGACCGTTTACCCCACTAAAATCTAATCCTTACTCCGTTCATGCAGTCTTAACTTTTTATCGGACATTCTTTAGTACCGTCTATGGTACCGTAGTCCCTTTATATGGACAGTGGACATGAAAGCAGTACGCATTAGAAAACTAAATGTTTTGCTCTATTTTAACGGTAACTGGGTACTTGAAAGGAATTGCAATCCGCTATAATCCATCATCATTTGAAAAAAATATATAGAAGCAGAAAATATAAATAAAATAAGGAAAAGTAAGTTTACTACTTTTGCTTGTATTCACACAAAATATAAGATACACACAACATACCATTTCGAATAATATATATAATATTTTTTTTAGATCTAATTTAAATAACATTTCAAACTGGTGTCACATTTTAAACTAGATACTTCCGTATTATACTCACGAGTCTGTGCTCGGACCTTTGTAAGGCATTAGCGGAGCCGTAGCCAACGCTAAGAGGCCCTTTGATATAGTTACATTTTAATCTATAATATATATTATTATTATTATGTTCTGCACTATATGAAAAAGTTTTTATCTACGTTTTAACACTTTTCTTTATAAAAGATAAAATTAATTTTAAATAAATTTCTTTGAAACCATTAAAAAAACACACACCAATGTTATTTATTTGATGTAATAAACCCTTTTCTTATACAATTTCCAGCAATAACTTGTCAAGTTTCCCTCCCGTCTCCATACCCATTGTTAAACAATGTTTCTCGACATCAATGTGGTTTCCAAACGACAAATATTACAGCGGCTTTAGCTCCGTTTTCAAATCAAATACTGTTACCTAATTATAAAGGAGCTGGCAATGTTTGTCATTCCCGATTAACTAAAGGCACCTTAATTCAATAACAGCTATTGTATAGGGACCATATTTCAATTCCCTCTTTAATTGTTCTGCTGTGACTCCGAGTTAAGGTCCTTATACACATACGCTTCAATAGCATGTTTTATACTAATATAATTTACCACAAAGTAAAAAAAACCTATAAATAAGTTCTTTCCATATGCACTTAAAAAATCTGAACGCGTTATTATAGCTTGATCTGAGATTAGCAATATTGTTCATAATTGAAATTTTTATCTGACATTTACTTACTTCTAAAAATAATTAAGTGTTATTTTGCAATATTTATTACATAATAATATATATCAACCAAAGAGGTTCTCTGTGTGTTATTTTTTTCGTTTCAATTTACTTTCATGTTTAAGTTTTTTTTTACTATTATAGGTCACGATGGTGTGTTCCCTATTTTTGTTACAATCTAGCCAAGATTAGGCTAATAAGTAACTTAAATTAAACTTATTTTTAATTTAATGTGTTTTTTATTTAACTAATGTTATATTTTTTAACGCTCACAAGTGCGCAGTGAGAATTGAATTGATCTATAAGTATGCTGGTCTAGAAAAACATTGCCTATATTTTACAACTAAACTAAAATTGTAATTATATTATTCCATATAAGCTACACTTTAACATCATGCATATTTTTTTAAAGAGGCCTCCTAATAGCATCATGCCTCACATAGCATGTTATTATAGAGCATGTGTATCAGTACCTTTATTATAATTGCGTATATTTGAGCTAATTAATGTAGCCTATCAAATCGAGCTACACATCGTATATAATTAAATTAAAATTAATGTTGTTTGCCAATTTTATGAGACAGCAGGATCTATATCATGAATTTTATTGTTTGAGTAATTAGGATCTATATTTAATTTGTACTAATTTCAGCGTAAATGTATCTTTTGTGTTTGCATATTCAAAGAAACTAATGGGTTTAAATGGATGTTGATTTATAATCTACAATCCGGTCGCTTTTCTTTCCCTTATTTTGAAAAAACAATATTTATTTAATTATTTTATATAGACAGGAAAGCATAAACATAAAGGCTTTTAAACTCACAGCCTCACACTAAGTCCAATGACTTGTGTCGTAGGTGCCGGAAACATTCATCACACACACAATCACAATCAGAACCAGAAACACAAGGCTTCCTTGGGGAGAAAACTTGTGTTCCCGCCGGGAATCGAACTCGATACCCCTGCTTAGAAGACGAACGCTCACCCCAATTAGCCAATAATTCAGTTCAATATATGTACAATGCAGTTCAATACAAAGAAGCGCGATGAGGTTTTTATTTTGTATCTAATGTTATAAAAGCTTTCACACTCACTGGTCCACACCAAGTTTTACGACTTGTGTCGTGGGTGCCGGAAACACACAACACAACCAGAACCAGAAAAACAAATTTCCGAGGGGAAATTTGTGTTCTCCTTCCTTGTCTTCCCACTGGGAATCCAACCGGGCACCCGCAGCGAAGAAGGCAGTCGTATAACCAACTATGCCAACGGCCAGTTTGAACATATTTTATCATGTTTCATTATTATAACCATGTAAATAATTCTAATTCAAGTTTTAAACGATATATAAAATTATGTCACATCAAGAGACTCAATGTAAAATGAAATATAAAAACCGAACAAATTCAACTATCTTGTATTACGTAAATTTATTTTTATGAAAGGGTTTAAAATTTATTTTTATTTTAATATCAAATATGCTTGATTTGATCTTTAAAAGAACAAATATTTACAAACTAAAAGGTATTTTTTCGGCCTTTGTAGCAAATCACAGATTTAATCTGCGAGTATCAAAAGCTTTGAACGTACGAAAAATATATTTTGTTATAACAAAATATTTTGCGCCACAGTAATCCTTGCAAAATCGACGTAGGTAAGTCCTGTTACATTTCATACCAAACCGAATGAAATCACAGTGAGAACTGATCGAAAATGAACCATGGCTCTTTTTGTAAGTTGTAACGCGACTAGCTTCAAATGATCTGTACTTATAGACTAATTATTTAATACTTCGTAACTCATTTTAAAATGAAATTTCTTAACAATTATTTATTTCTGTAGGCATTGATATTTATAGCCCGGTAGCCAGGGCATCAGAACATTGCTACGGTATCCACTGCTTGTCGTAAGAGGCGACTAAAAAGGGTCCTATGGGTACGTGGGGGTAGGAGTTGGGGCTCCAACCGCCACTCAACTGTGCCTGAGGAGGACAGCAATGAGGTGGGGTCCCCTACTGTTGTGGCGCTGCGGGGATGTTGAAGATGGCCCAATCCTTCAGCAGCATTCTCGCGGTTGCGACGGAAAAGAAGCACAAATGTCAGTATCTCCGGGAAGAGCAAAAATGCAAGAAAGAAGGGTTCCAGTGGCCTCCAATATCCACGGAGGCTTGCCACCGAGATGGTTTTAGTGGGTGAAAATCGCACATTTTCATTTCATTTAATTTATTACACAAAATTATAATAGCATTGCAGCCTAAGCCAAGACGATGTTATGAGGAAATATAAAGCATTAAATCAAATTTATATATATAGTTTGTAATAAAATATAAATCAAACTAATTTTCTAAGCTTTCCTGTACCGCCTCTGTGAATTGCGTCAGGGAGACATTAAAAATAAGTAAATCGTTCGATACATTAGTTATTATTCAAATAACCCGGTTGGTCCCCAAAAGTAACCGGGTATTTTTAAAAGATTTCCCCCAGTTAACTAAAAAAAAGAAATTAATAATTAAAAAGAAATTTATCTCCGCTCCAAAGTTCGATGATTAATGTTGTGGATGCAGGAAACATTCAAACCACTCACAAAATCACGCCCAGGACTAGAAACACAAAATCCCCTCTGGGTATCGAACCTGCTGCTTATAAGTCTAACGCTCTGCTATCGGGCAGTTCATGGTAAGGTCTAAATTGTACCGTTAGTCGGTACGTACATAATAACATGTGACTATCACTACTACAATTCAAAGGTGATGGTATTCATTCGATAGATTTATATAACGAGCTCTAGCCCAAAGGAACGCTTACTGTCAGCGGAATCGAATTGTTTGATAGTAGAGCCTGCGTATTCCAGGTCTAGTGTGTTTACCAGCTTCGATCACATCGTCACTTACCATCAGGTGAGATAGTGGTCAAACACTAGCGTGTCACAAAAAAAAAAAAAAAAAAGTTTTTCAGAAAATATAGACGTTTTAAAAATTGGAATAATATTTTTAAGCTATAAGGTTGAAGAGTCTTGAAAGGCTAATCCTCTACCCCAAATTAAATAATCCATAGTAATATCTTGTCATTAAACTGTCATCGCGTTTTTTTTTTTAACCGACGCCGCAAAATGTGCTTTTAATCTATGACATCGTAGCTCTCAAACGAGTAAATTGATTTTGATTTAAGTAGTATTTTTTTTTGAACGGTGACTTGATCGCTATTTCCCTTAGCTACGTTTAGTGAAATAGGTATGCAACCATTTTCCAGATAGTGCGTTGGGAGTATTTACAGAATGTTGGTTTTGTCACTGTTAAAAACTATTTATGTTTATGATCAAACTTAGATTTTTGAAGGATTATGATAGAAAACTATGTATTGACCACCAATAGGTTAATATCATCCCCGTTCTATAATATACATAATATCACAATTGTATCATATTGACCAGCAGAAAATCTTTTAAGCGAACCGCTATATGGTAGACATTCCATAAATGCGGACGAAGCGATCCACGATCCACGTTAATTGTGCGTCATCGTACGAAGTAAGATCACTTGTGTCGTGGTTTACGGAAATATTCACATCACTTACACAATCACAGAAACAGAAAAACAATATTCCCTTGAATAATAAAAAAAGCGTTGTGTTCTCACAGGAAATTGAACCCAATTCCCGTTGCTTGTAAGGTTTAACTTTAACTTTAACATTAACAATTTTTTTTTTATTATTCTGCAGAGATAAAAAAATATCATATAAGAGATATAGCTAGGCGAAGTGATGACAGGTAGAGCAAGGTTTTAACAGAGTGGTAACCAAGACAAGGCAAACGCAGCGTCGAACGTCCAGCGGCAAGATGGATGACGTTATTGTTAGCATTGCAGGTCGACCCTGGAGAAGACTAGCACAGTACCGAAGCGAATGACAGAATATGAGAGAAGCTTATACCCATCACTGGGATCAAAAGGGCTGTGGATGATGATGATGATGAAGAAATTATCACAACTATTAATATAAAATATACACAATATGAAAATAAGAGTAATGGTATCAAAAGCACTATACAAAATCCGATAAAATATCAATTTCTCAGATCTCCGATTTGATATCATAAGAGCACCGAACCTATTCGCAGCCCCAGGATGAGTTTACGTTGCATCGCGCCCTTTCAGGCCGCTCCAGTTCCCAAGTGGCAGGTCGCCATTATTCCCGAAAGCATAGCCCGCAGCTAATTGGAGGAAGCTCGGGAAATGAATATGTTCCGATTTTTCACGAGATTTAATTTCTTTCCAACTGTCAAATGTTGGTATTGAGTAAAGTCAGATACTTCGGAGTACCTATCTGCTTTTCTTTATATTGTAACATCTATTAGATTGATACTATCTATACCTCTCGATCAAATTACTACATTCAGGCCTATTTATAATGAGTTTACGACGGGCATTGACATAGAACAGGGAAAAGAATTGTACCTATATCTCTTAAGTGGCATCATTGGCCTTTCAAGTTGCTCCAGTTTTCACAGGTTTCATAAATAAAAAAAACTACATTTAGATGGATACTACGACTGTACTTCTGTCTAGCATTGAAATGCCTTACCACTAAAAAATAAGCATGGGCAAGATGGCCAATGTTCTGTGGTACCTACTCTACTGTTAATACCTTGGCTTCGCATTGCCTAATCTGACGACAACCGCGGGGTAAAAATGGGTGAACCAATTAAAACGCTGGTTCTACGCCAAACTAATAGTGGTAGAAAATGAAAATACAATGAAAAATAAATTAACGGGGCCAGAAGGCATTTAAAATTTTTAATTGTATTGGAACGTAATTATAGGAATAATAGTTTGAAATTCCATAATTAAAGCTAATTGCGAATAAATATATATTTTTATTCATTATTCTACATTCGCTCCAAATTTTCCGAAAATTATTAAAAAAAATTCTAACCGAGCATAAAATATGATTCCACATTGAGGAGAGATGCCATTAGAAAACAATGAAATCCACTCGAGCTGGCGTGGTGTCACGGGACGCGACACGTCTGCGATCCCACTCCGAAACTGTCACGTCTAGGACTATTTACTCAGCACCGGGTTGGTAATATATTTTACGTATTTTCTTGAACAGAGCTACCCCGTCTCTTGTGCATAATGTAAGTGACACAAAATTTTTAAAAACTTCACTTCACGAGATAATATTTGAAAAACTAAAAACTACTATCATAGTAGAAATATATTTTCAACTATGCTACTACTGTACTGAATAACTTCTTACAAATTATATTTATTTAATTTGAATTATTTTGAAAATACCAATACAAAATAGCTTACAAATCTAATAATTTTCAGGTTAAGCATAAAACAATGAGCCAATTAAATTAATAGTTATATCTTGTTTCTATTATGTAAATATATAGGCTATACTTATGTATATGGGTTAGTTATAGAAAAAGTCACTGCTCAATAGCCATCTTGCTGACGCGACGCGCTGTACTAGAATAGAATAGAGCTAAATCTAGGTGGATACCAAGTTTATTGAAAATTCTACTCGTTTGCCATAAATATGAGTTTGTCTATAATTTGTTTATACTATGGGCACATTCAGTAAATAATTATACCTCATTGGCTTAAACGGTGGGACTAGATCAATTTTACTTCTAATATTATGATTCGGGACAGTCGTCAAGGCTTAGACTAAATCTTTAGAATAAATGTCATATCTGCAATGTCCCTTCTATTAACATGGGAAAGAAAATAAAGTTTTAAATGGTTACTCGATCACATAGGTATACACGGTAACATAGGTATTTCATAAACTTCTTTTTTATAATTTAATAACAAATGAATTATTCGACGTTATACTGTATTACCAAATGTGTTATATATTTTTGAAAAGGTATTTTGGAGCCTTTTCGTTGGATGCCCTTCACGATGCTATTCGACTGTTCCTTTTTTGTCACTACTTTATGGAGAACTACAGACGTCATTTTATTTTTATATAAAAAACCGAGCCTAAGCCACCAGTTAAGTAAGAAAAATCCAACGATACTCAATACTTTTCAGTCGGTTTATTAGTTTGGACGCTGAGGTGTCGAACAAACCAACATACACAGAACATTTTTTGCGTGAAATCAAAATATGTGTCAAAAATCAGTGATCGAAAATCGAAATTGCATCTCAGAGTAGCTCACTCGACGTCGTCGCTCACTTCGGAATATTGGGACGACCCACGCTGCATATTGACACGGGTACCCACTACTATAATAATGCGATCTCGGAGAACGAATACAAATTCCTTTTATATGAATAGAACGTGAAAATAGAGGAAGTTGACGGGACAAATGTGAAAAACGGTTAGTTCTTTAGTCTTTCATGAGGAACCTTAAGTTCAAACTTTTACCGTAAACGTGTCACGCCAGTGTCACGTCTATGACTCCTACTCGTGTGTTTTTCAAGAAATGAGTTTTATCCGAAAATGAATGAAAACCTGCATGGCAACATTATAGTTTACATACAATGAGGAGTTTTGCCGCGAAAGTGAAAAAATGGCGTTGTTGATTTTGTGTAATTTTCCAAAACCTGTGATTCTTCGAGTGTTAATGTGTAATAATTGTGGATGTGCATAAGTCAAGTCTAAGGAAGGCAAGTCATACAAAGTTGAAAAACGTGATTTTCGCCTTCGCTCCAAAACTCCAATAGAAGTTCTAGTAAAGTTTCTACCACTTTACTAGGGCATGACTTGACTATGACTGACTACTTGACTTTGACTGTGACTTGTGACTAAGACTTTTATTATGAAGAATAGAAATTGTTAATATTTGTTTAATACTTCGACTGAAGGACTATACATCCATGGTCATGAAATAATTAAAAAAAAAACATACAATTAATTAGTGAGTTTTTTTTAAAATCTTTATTTAAAGAGCTTAATCAACAAGATTATGTCGCTCTATAAGCAAACACAAGATATAAATAATATGCTATAAAGTACATGTAAGTGACACATACAAAAAACAACTAAATAATATTATTTGAGTTGTAATAAAATATCCCGAAGCCATTTCTTGATAATGGCTGAAATGATTTTAAATGACATCTCAACAAAGTGATTAACAGACATACGTAAAAACGTATATCACCCTATACTTGAGTCTGATGTAATTCTATTATAATTATGTAAACGCTTTCACTTATACAGCCCTGTACCTATATTTTAAGTCTTATAGCGTGGTCTCCGAAAACAATCACGTCACACATTCAATTTCACCCACATGCAACTAAAAACGCAATTTTCCCTTATCGTCGAGAAAACATTTGCTTCCTCCGGAAATCGAACCTGGCATCCACGTCAAAAGGCAATCCTAGATACATTTATTGAACTCTCTACACTAAAGATTTGTTCATATGTACTCGTAGATTTATTTATTTAGTTTGCTACGTTTATTGTTTACTAGCTGTACCCGGCATGCGTTGCAATGCCACGTCTAGAAAAAGTGTTTCACCTCTTTCACGTTCGTGGTTGCCTAGTACCATACTAAAAACTTTTTGGATATTGTATATACAACTATATACTAAAATCGTGATAAAAAAACGTAGAGTGGGGGTAGGAGGGTGAAAAACACTTTACTGCCTATTCACATACCTACCAAATGTACAAAAAAAAAACACTAAAATCGGTCGAGCCGTTTCAGAGGAGTGCGACCACAAACACCGTGTCACGAGATATGTTTATATTAGAAGATGTTACATTCACAAACATATGAAGTTCGTAGCTACGCATGTGTGATCAATACTGTGTCATGCCGAGACGAGACATAACCCAAATTCCTGTGTTTGGATATTAATTAACAATAATGTTCGTGTATCCAGGACCACATATACCTAACAAGATACAGATACCTCATAGGTAACAAGGTATAATCGAGGTACCGAGCTTCACGCATGAATACCTTATTTTAATGATTATAAAAAAATACAACGTTGTTTTTCATCACTGTAGATACAATAATAGCAGTGTTTTGTTTTCGCGTCGTGCTTTTATATATTGCATTTTAGGATACAAATTGATTAACGTCGCGCGTCATACAGGCACGCCTTCGTCAACAAATAATCCAATCCACAGAGGTTTCTATACTAGTAAGTAATAATTTGGAAAATGTTTACCTTAATAGCAGAAGTCTTAGTATTCTTCGATGTCATTATGATCATTGATCAGTATCATGAACTTTGTGAATCTCGAAGCACCGCATCTGAGACTAATTTTAAATATTTTCGTTATTAAGTTATTCATATTGAACCGTCACGGAAGCTTTGCGAGGCGGACGTGGGATAAACGGACACTGCATGGAACAGATCACCAGCCAGATGCTCAGAAGATATTATAAAGGTGAAAGTAGAGCAGTGGATTAATTTTGCACAAGACAAGAACAATCGGAAATATGCAAACTTAATATTATTTTAAACGTTTTTTTTTAAATTCTATATTATAGTTTACGTATATATTGTCAGTAATAAGAAACATTCATGAAAAACGTTACATTATTTATTATAACTATTAGCCTTGACTGTCCCAGTGCAGGGCAAAGGCCTCTCTTCCCTCTTTCGAATCTTGACGGTTTTGTGCTTTGTCTGTCCAGTCATTCCAATAAAAATCAAGCTCATCCCGCCATCTCATCCAGGGCCTGCCGCGACCTCTTTTTCGATTCAATGGAACCCATTCTGTGGTTGTTTTGACGATGTGACCAGCCCAGTGGCCTTTTGTCTAACATCAGCGATATGGATTTTGGAACGTAGTATCGTATTTCTTATCATCATATCATATAAAATATTTAAATGTTTGAAATTGCAATCAAGTTCGGACAGTTTAAATCGCGACCTTTTTGCCCTTCTTCTTCAACCCAATATGGCTGCTGCAAAGGAAGGCTCTTTCAAAAATCTAGACACTGATGTTCTAAATCCGATCAGTCTAGCTATAAGCGCGTGTGTTGCTTTTTTATTTTCCTATGCATTTTTATCATTCCTTATTCATTAAAATATCGAATGTAAGAGTATGCAACGTGTAAGACTATAGTTATAAACAGTAAAATTAAAATACTTCACCTATATATAAATCTCATGCATAATATTGCCAATCGTTGGGAGAAATATCATCGCCCAGCAGAGATTAGATTACGGAAATAATGACAATAAAGGCTCAAATAGTTCCTAATAATGTAGAAAGCGTAGTATCAAACAACAACCGCAATAAGACAACAATCAGAGCCTATTACAATACCATATAATACAAACTAATGGATTATGCATATTAGACCTAGGCAATCCATCAGTTGCCGTTTAATATGCACGATGACATGACACGAGTCAAACAAAGCCGCCTAATGAAGAAACTAATAACCGACTGTGGTATATACAAAACTATAGATATTATGTTTTCTGCCTATAATCATAAAAAAAGTTTAACTTAGAGGAGAAACTAAAAGTAGTCTACTTATTGGCTTTATGGAAAGGTAAAGTTATTTTGTAATCACGCAACTCTCAACTTTTTTTACCCACCTGCGCGACGATAAGGATAATGTGTTTGTCCGCCTATTTATGTATGTTTGTTATTTTGTGGAACTCTAGAGACCAACGCGTGGATCGATTTTAATAATTTTACGTCAATTGTTTTGTCTTCATCTTGCGAGAGTCTCTACAGACATGACGGTAATCAAAATTCAATATGGTGACCATTAAACGCCATATTTAAAAAAAAAAGTCGACGAACTGCAATGAACGGGATAAAATCTAGATAAGGTATTTGAAAATTATTTATATTGATGAATTACAATTTAGAATCTAAAAATATTTTGAATTGGTTAATAAACATTTTAACTGAAATTTTTTATACATAAATGAAAGCTATGATAAAGTCCTTATTCAATCATACCTAAAATATCTTATTTACGAAAAATTGTACATAAAAAAGTAAGTTCACTTTTTACGATGTCAGGGTATTTTGATAATTAGCATACTGACTCCCTTAAAATAATGACGTTCGCAGTGCTTTGGTTAAAAACGGTAAACTGTCAGACTGTAAACATGGGTAATTATTGAACACAGGAGCACAATACTATCTATGGAGCTCCCTAATCCCCGGTAATCTTTTAAGATAACCTAAATCATGCTTAATCTAGCTAATTTAACGAAATGCCAAAAAAATGCACGGATCAATTGCATCTCTTAAATAAACGAAGTAAATTCCAGTGCAAAATGCCAGCTGTAGGTTTTAATTGGAAATTCCAGCTTCATAAATAAAGTTTGTTCATTAGAACAGGTATCGGCTGGAGTGGAGCAAGTCCGTAAATAAGTGTACAAAGTGGTACCTAATGATAAAATGGGTACGTATCTGCGAATGCGGAGAAATCCGAGAACTTTTCCATTCTGCTGCATACGGAATATTTTACGTCATTACTTTATACACTTAGCTATATCACATAAATCTGAAACTGAAACATTCGAATACAATATTACGTTTCGTTTTACGAATGGAGAAATTAAAGGATTTCACAGTAAATTTGGTTACACTTACTTTCTCGTATAAAACTGAACATTTCCATAACAAACACAGTAAATTGCTTCCAAAAAAGTTTCAACATCACGGAAAACATGTTTCTCGATGTTAAGCGTGTCAATTCATTACATATAAGCTGTTCGTACATTTTGAGAGGGCTTTAATCTTTCCCCGAATCGCAGACATCCAGCTCTACCAAAGGTGAGTTACATTTTTGCCGCCTCATTTATATTCAAATTTCTGTAACTTTTATGCGAAATCAAGATCACACGGATCCCGTGTGTAACGAAACATCAGTGAGTCAAATTCGCAAAAATGTTTCGTTTATGGCAGCTAACGTGAGATTTCAATTTTCATGAAAATTATCTTTTTATACATGAAAGTGAAGTATTTTCCGTTTCCATTGAAGAGCCGTGATTGTGGAAAAATATTAAAGGTCTTTTAACATCAAAAGTTTAATAGTATTGAAGTAATCTTGCAGTTTTGCTATAATTTGTTAAGTAAATGAAATCTTTGCTTCATTAAGCAAATATTTCAAGTTGGAACTTCGATGATAATAAATATTTAGAGACCGTTTTATCTTAAACCGAACTCAACTAGTCTATCGATTAAATACTAAATATATTATTATTAATTTAAACGTACGCAATGCTTAAAAAAACTGAATTCACCGCTTGTATTTTGATTTTGGCTTGATCGATTTCGATAAAATTTATATGGGACCACCTCTGAAGTATAATCTGCCAAACAAAATCAAACAGAAAACCAAGCAGAATTTTGTGAATCGGTCCATAAATGTGCGAGAAATCGGTGAACATACGTAAAAAATTACATACAGTCGAACATAGAACCTCATAATTTCCTGAAGTCGACAAGAAAAAACAGTTTTAATTTACAAAATCTCTACTTGGCTATATAATACTATGGAAACAAGACCAAATGTATCGCCACTAGTACCTAACTATATGTAGCTTAAAGTCTACATAATGTTATCGTCATAGCCGTTAAGCATTAAGAGAATAGCCGCCTGAAAAATCGTGACAACAATACCGCTCATTAGTCCTTACGACTAGAACCACTACATCCTTTATCGATAAAAATATTATAAACCTAACTCTGTTACAAATTTTCATTGTTATTTAATTTTACTGGTTTTACGCTAAACTGAAACTAGCCAGCCCGAAACTATAGCAACTGAAAGAAATGAGTATCTTATAAAGCTTAATAATTATTGTCTTTATCGGATCGTCACTACTCACGCGCGTCGTCGTCGACATAATAAAATTTGCGTTTGGTACAAGTCGATGGGACAATAACGTAACGAGTACACAGTTATTATGATAAAATAAAATCAATAAATTATGACCCAATTTAAAGGTAAGCGATTGTTCATTGTTCATTGTTTATTTGGGTTCACTGTCGAAATACATAATATTAATCTCCATTATTTTGATACAAATTGTAAATACTTACATAAACATAATTTATCATAATGTTACAATACATACTTGTATAATATCATTTTTTTATGTAACTAATAATATTGAAACACATACGCTACAAAAATACATAAATCTTAAAAATTATAATAATTTTCACCATAACTATTCCTAAACGTAAACGAAAATACCCATAATACTTAATTAAGTATTTACTGTATTAAATTTTGTTATCCTGAACAAATCGAAATTTACTAAAAACCGTTAAGGCATTTTGCTCTTCACTACTCTAAACTTTATAAAGTGAGAACAAACAATGTGTTGTAGTTTTTGCAAGCGTGATTCTAGTGTTTAGTGTTTCAAACTTTTGAGCACTATTTTTTTCGATATAATGTTGGAAACAGAATCTTGTAATATCTTTTAAACAAATAAAGGTGGTGAAAATCTCAACATAACTGGATTGTCATTTGAGAAAAACCAGTTGGCAAATCAATCGGCTAATTAAACTAGTTGGCTTAGAAATATATATAATGGTGTGCAGGTGCAGGTTTTTGGGTTGATATAAAAAAAACTCCTTAACCTACCGTCATCCGACTCTGTTCTGTCTCAGGAAAGCTTTCAGTTGTAACAATTTTATGCCAACTGCAACAATGATTTGAATTCATTTAATATAGTTAAAATAAATAAGAATTTTAGTTGTTTGATAATAATTCTATGATTTAAATAATTATGAAAAACATTAAAATTCGTTTTGTTTTTATGAATGGTAAACCAAATGAATAAAAATATATATACAAATTATAGGAATAATGTACAATTATAGCAAAAAAAGTATGAATTACAACTGTTACACTAATCAGTATTATATGATATAAATAGTATTAGTAGACTAAATCATGTACTACATTTTATTAATCTGAACCATGATGAATATAAACATTATATAAAATGAATTATGTAAAAAAAATTGAAAAATAATGTTATGACAAGCAACGGTAACCCGTTTATGTGTACAGCAACTAGATCTACAGAATCATATAAAAGCATTAATCTTGCTGAAAGCGCTTCCGCTCCTGACATCAAAAATATCCAATCGGTACGGAATTCGTTTTGTCCAGTAAAGCGTTTATTGTGAGTGCAGTAATCTCTCTCTGAAAGGCATAGTTTGTTAAATGTTAATAAAACTCCTATGAGCGGACAGTCGATACACGGTACGCTGGACATGATCAATCAATATAACTTTCTGATAACAGGACTATGTTTCACCAATTTCTGCAATTTTGAAATGGATATTGCAAATAACTTTACTTCAATTTGTAACCAGCTATTACTCTGTTACATATAAAACAATACAATGATATCGAAGCCTACAAAATAAGATGAAATAACTAATGCCTGAAATTATCTAAAAATATGTGTCGTCCTAAAGTAACAACCAAGAAGATTAATAAAAAGAAACTCATGCCTTAAAGACCTTAACGAAGGTAGAAACGAAGAATTTATATTAACATGGTAGTTGAAACAAGATAGGATTCATCAATGGAAGTCCATATCAAGGTCATAGTCAAGAAAGTCTTTAAATCGTTAATTACCAATTTAGGTAGACGTCAGAAAATAGGTCTTAAAAACCCTTGCCAATCAATCGTATAATATGGATTTGCAAATGAGTTCATCCATGTTGTGGATAGGAGAAGGACAATGAGAATGCAGATGATGATAGGTATTTAATTTTTACTGCAATATTATTTGAAAATAAGTATATGATTGTAAAGTCGTTTCATACAGTTATTCTTTTAAATCTATAATGTAGATATAGCTCAGTGACATAGGATCCCGATCAGGCGGTTGCGGTTTGGATTTATACGACATATACTTGAGCTGTCAATGAAGGTAATATTGTGATGAAATCCATGATGGAAGCCGTGGTAGAGCAGTGGCCAGGGTTAAAGTTGCGACTGGTTGTGTGTTTTTTAATATCTAATGCTTTATCGACAAACATTTGACCACTATCTCACCTGATGGAAAGTGATGATGCGGCCGAAGATGTGACATGTTCGTCTAGAAGATACCTATTGACTTGAATACTCCGAAATTATACCCTTCGGGGAACAAAGACGCAGGTAATGAGATCCACTCCTTCGCCGTACGGATGATGAAAATAGCGAAACGCTTTGAGTGAACTGGAGGTATGTCAACCATAAATGGATAACGTTTGACAGTTGGTCTTGTTGTTAGATGCTAAAATGGGCATGGAGGAATTAACTCATGTAATTCCTGCGCACACTCTCCAAAATGTAGACGATAGAATACCGATAGACTGGCGACCTTACGTCGGTGACCGAGACTCCGCAATTTGGACTCTACTAGCTTATCATCGCCAATGAGTCTTTTTGCTCGCCGGTCGATGGACTCAAGAGCTTTAATGAGAATGACACAAGCCATCAAATGTAGAGTAATGAATGTAAACTCATTTTTATGTTTAGGAGTACCTCATTGATAATAATTTGAGAGGTGGTAGAGCATTTTGTGAGTTGCTCGCCTGGCTTGCTACCAAAGTAGCTTACCACCATCAAGTTGAAAGTCTGCCGCCAAGCCAAATACGGTGTTCCGGCAGTTATCCTTGAGAGGCTGCGTATTTCAGGTCTAGTGTGTTTACCAGCTTTGATCACATCGTCACTTACCATCAGGTGAGATAGTGGTCAAACACTAGCCTGTCACAAATAAAGAAAAAAGAAAAAATCTATTAAGTTATTGTTAATACAATAACTTAATATATTATTATCTACTATTAATATAGTGAATGTAAACTCTTTTTTATGTTTAGGATTACCTCATTGATTATTAAGTTATTGTACTATCTTTTTTACTAATAGCTACGAATTCCGTAGCATCTTTCAGATACCTACAGATTTTGTTTTCAGCGCTCGACTTGCTACCGCTTTGGGGAAAATTTTATCCACGATTCGAGCCCTCGCGTCCAGTCACGCGTGCACGATTGACAACTGACGAAAATATCAAACAGAGCGGGGAAAATCACGCAAAAATCACTTCCATCAGGAAAAATCACGATTGTATAAAAGGACACGATGCGATGCGACTTCAACCGTTTGAACGAACTCAATAATTTTTCCTCGACGGAACTTCTGATGCTTTTTTGAATAACTACAAAAACTGTTTCACGGATGTTTGGTGTTGTTCCGGTAGAAATAAAAAATGACATTTTATATAATATGCATACATCATTATGGGCATGTCAGTATTTTTTATTTAATTTTATTGCACTAAATATGAATTTGTAATCCATTTATTGAAATTATTATTATCTTTGGCAATATATTATTATTATGGTTTTTTTTTTCTAGATAAAATTGCATTTGACCACTATATCAGCTGATGGAAACCGGCCGAAAATATGCTTGACTAGAAGATACCTATTCACTCTTTTATACGTAACAGATTACCACTGCTTACTGATGCAGTATAAAGTAGGGCTTATTTTGAAGTTTCTTAGTCTTAAAATGTGGAATATCATAGAATCTTTTGTATTCAAACGGTAGGATTAGTAGGTTTAACTACATGAAAGGGAATACCCTTGCTTTGAAAGATTTATAGAACCCTTAGTAAATGGTCTAGGTAAAGAACTACCTATTTTCCAAGTAACCTATCTAATAAATCTACGTACGAGTAAGTAATATGAATTCAAGGATATATTCATGGATTTTTTAAAATACCTTATTTACCAGTTAGTAATGTTTAAACTTGTATTTCATAGTTTTACATTTAAGTTTAAAAAAGTGCTAGATAGGCAAGCACTTGTCCAAGATCTCAAGTGATGGAAAGTGACGATAGAGCTGAAGATGGAATATGCTAACATGCTTACCTACAAGATACCTATTCACTCAAGACGAAGGCACCCAGATTGTACAATAATATTTTTTAAAGCATTTGAAATCTCTACAAGCCATCAAGTTTAAGTATAACTGAAGCGCACGACGATTGGACATATTATTATCTGTTATTTTTATTAAATATAATTATTTATAAACATCAAGCCTGTCATTCCTTCAATAAATATTAGGCACGCCGATTATATATTTGTCACAGTATTGTTCTGCGCTTCAGGATAGAGTAACACTAAAATTAGGCTTACAAAACAAGTTTCATGCCACACTAAAGACCATCCGATCTTCCACGGATACACGATCATTCCGTTAACCCATTTCCATTGTCACGGCACGTATCAGACATTGGTTCGGAAAACACTGCGAACGTTAGCGCTAGTAAAATTCCGGTAGAGGCTGGCGTGGCGGAAAATTCGGCCAGTACTTTTGGAACACGAGAGTCTGTGTTGACCGAGCCGGTCAACAGCAATACCACACTGGCAACGATGTGCAGTGATGCGCAAAATAGTAGCTACCTTGCACACGGATGTAAACATATTGCGATGTATATGGATATATATATATATATATAGTAAACCAAGTGGATAGATATATAGATAGATAGATAGGGATAGATACTAAACTCTGACTTGATTTATCTTGAACTAGATCTCTAAGTTGACTTGGGTGGCTCAGCACTTTGTCCATCCGTCCGTCTGTCCGTCACTCCGTCCGTCCATTCATCTGTCGGTCAGAGGACTAGATGCCTTGTCTAAACCATACAAGCATATAACTTCAAATTATTGGGTATCGTTGATAGGAGCTCAGCAAGTAAAGTATGAAACCGCTTTAAAAAAAAAAATATGTTGGAAAATAACAATTTCGTATGCCACTAAAGTCACTTTTTTTAGACCTGTTTATACCGAAGTCTATCTAAAATACGGCTTCACAGTTAAAGCTGAAACTTACGCATGATATTCGTTCCATCCTATACTTGAACAACAAATACAGAAATCAAACAATTATTTTAAAGAAAAAAGTTATAAGGCAATTACACTCAAAAGTTTTGCTCTGATAGGCAAAATATAGGCGCGAGATCTCAGTTCGGCGCGAACGACTAATTAAACATAACATAAACAGAAACGCTTTCACACTCAAAGCCTTACACTAAGTTCAAATACTTGTGTCGTGGGTGGAAACATTCACATCACACACACACACAATCACAACCAGAACCAGAAACACAAGTTTTCTATGGGGTAAAAGCTTGTGTTCTAGCCGGGAATCGAACTCGATACCCCTGCTTAGAAGGCGAAAGCGTACACAACTTAGCCAACGGGCAGTTTAGTTATTAAATTAAATTAATAAAAAAATACAAGTATATTACACTCGTTTCATCTCAATGTTTACCGAGCACAAATTAAATCATGACAAAGAGGTGAAGCCGAGCTAAGCACCCACTTTACTCACAGCGACTCGGTTCTAAGAAAGAGAAATAATACAAATCTCTTCACTGTTTAAATTAATATTATCCGACTTTGTTCTTAGAGTTCATTTCACTTAACTCGGAGCCGTGTTTGTTTTGGAATACCTACACAATTTATTAGACTAAAACGCGCACTACAAACTCTATTAGTTGATGGATCAAACTATTAGCTCGGTAAGTGTAAACATGACATCTATCCGAGTCAAAGTTTCCCGCCCTGCCCCCCTAGCCAAAAACCAAAACGCTACGTAATTTTATCAAAAGAAACGCTTTCTAAATTTAACAGACCTTAAAACTTTAGTACATAAGATTCAAAATACCATGATTTGTTATTTTGCGCTCACCGAGATTGCAAAGTTACAGACAAGCAATTTGTAGCCTTTGTACATAAGTTTTAAAGTCTGTCACATTTGGTAAGCGTTTCTTTTATAGAATAAAGACGAAGCGTTTTGGTTTTTGGCTAGGGGGCTGTATTGACCTGCCATTATAACAGATTTACTCCTGTTGTCAGAACAGGCAACAAAGCTGTACGAATTTGGATGAAATTTGATATGGTTTGACCCTGGTGTTAATTTACTGTAGTTAAAATATAGTAGGTTTTTATGCTAGATGGGCAAACTTTTGACGACTATCTCACAAGGTGACGATGCGGACGAAGACAGAACATGCTTGCCTAGAAGATATCTATTCATTCTAGACTTGAAGACACCTAGATTGTACTGTTTGGGGAAAAAGACGCAGGTAATGAGTTCCACTCTTTCGCTTAGAGCGAAATGGAGGTATGTCAAGTATGTGAACCATAAATGAATTGATTGGACTGTTTATCTTATTGTTAGATGGTAAAAAGGGCATGGAGAAATAATCGCACTAATATTTTAAATCCAAAAGTTCGTGTGTTAGAAGGTTTGTTTTCTATTCACACTGTAACAGTTGAACAAATTAGGATGAAATTTAGAACGTACATAGCTTTTACATAGGCTCACCACTGTTACTTTTTAATTTGATAAACGCGGGCGAAGCCGCGGTGCACAGCTTGTAGGTATCATATAATTTCTGTTCACATCACTCCAAAATGCAAGCGTGGAATACCGATAGGCTTGCTAACTTACGTCGCGTCGGTGACAAAATCATTAAATTAAAACGGGAATTAACGTGATTTACGCGTTGTCGATGTATGTACAAAATTATAAACATTTTATAGTATCAAGGGACTTACCTAAATTATTAATATGTGTTCGAATCGCGAAAGTGTTATAGTTAATATTCATCTAAAAGCATCAATTTCGTTCTGTGTAGTCGGATTGCTAGCTTTTTAAAAAGTTAATACCTGGCTTTAGAATAGCAAGCTATAAATGGCCAGCCCAGACTGTTCGTACTCGCTAAATTAGTCAGATGACAGGAGAAACGTCCAAAGTTCCGCTTTCCGGAAATACCTCAAATCAATACGAAGCGGTGGCTAAGTTATTTAAAATGCAGTTGACACTTCATCCACAGTGGAAATGCAATTTTCGCCTTGCCCATGCGGAAACGCGTTTATGTTCAATCGCGTTTTTATCGGAATTTTCACGGCACTGACTCCGATGGCACTGTTTTTCAATAATTCGGTTTGGTTTATTCAATGAACATTATTTCATTGCATTCGTATTATTTTGTTATAGAATGATAATTATTCCTGATGACCTATTTTCTTTGAACAAGTATAGGTTCTCATAATTTGGCTGTGTTCTGAATCTCTGATCTAACTCTATCTCCAATTTTAATAGGATATTATTTTCCATAGGGACGTACACAAAAGTCTAACTGCATTTCAAAATCGGAAAAAATAAGCACTACATCTTAAATTTTAAATTCCTCGTTCGTCGTTTCTTAAGGTTTTATTAAGACAAGTTTTTTTTACTGAGAATTATGAGTATACAATAGTATACATTCTTAAACTTAACAAAACAAATTATACCATAATATTTAAAGATACAGTCTACAAAATGGATTAGTAAAGTAGGTAGGTACACTAATCTTTGGTGGTCGTGCTATCATACCTTTATAACAACCATCAAGCCCCTATGTACATATTTGAAATTAAAAATACAAGAGAAAAGTAGAGTTTGAGATTCCTAATTAATAGCGACTTGAGTGACATAAAAAAATTATAAGTACATAGGTACTTATAATTTTTTTATGTCACTCAAGTCAGATCAGTCTTAGACCATAGGGTCTAAAAAAATACAAGAGTAGAGTAGAGTCATTAACTTTCATAAGTGCCTCTTTGGGCCCATGTGAATAAACGATTTCGATTCGATTCTTATATTTTCGAAAACAAGTTATAGGTCTACACACTTATTTAGAAAATAACCATCTATATACAAACTTAACTAACCTACTTAGCTACCTTTACTTACCTAGTACATCAGGATTTTAGACGTTATGTGTAATACCTAATAGGAATATATTATGTGTATCTTTTAGAAATAGGTTTTTTTTTTGGTTAGTTCTTAAACCAGCTCCACCAAATAGCAGCGAACCAATACAAGGACAATACGTTGAATCAAATAAGTAGCTACCCGCATTTTTTGCCATAAAGTGCTTTCGCCTGTACTCTTTAATGTTATAACAAATAAATATTACATTCCTTGCTCTCCCAGCAACCGCAATCCCATATTTACAAACGGTAATAAACATGTTTGCCGCCAGTCGTCAACGGATACGACTTGTTGTCATCCTGTGAGCTTTATAAATGACGGCCTGTCGAGATTCCTTTGCACACGTCATGTATTCATCTTTCACGGCATTTGAGTGATTTCATTTCCAACGCGTAAGTAAGTATTTATGGTCAACATTTCATTTAGACGCATTTTTAAGTTGCGAAGCGAAACATTCAGTGTACAAATCATATTTCATTTATTTTCAGATGAAATGGCATGCAACAATGTTATCATAATTATTTTAGAGATCAAACATAGTATACCTATTATTACCTATACACGTGTGCAAATGATAAATCATAGTAGTACAATCGTATGAAATATTAGAAAATAAAATTATTACACAAAAAAAAAAATTCGTTAATGTCTTATTAATACAATAGATTAGAATATTTAAAAAGTCAGAAGAATTACAGTAAACGTAAAACATAAATTTACTCATAGTTTCACTAGTAGTTCCAAAATCGGGGTCTTTATAATACACATCTTTTTCTGAAATAGTTATTTCAGAAAAAGATGTGTTTAATATCAATTGAGTTGAATTACTCAGTGGTATATAATAATAGTTGCTAAGCCTCATATAACACTATTATTCAATAACATGCTAATAACTTTAAAATTCTTATTCGTGAAAATTTATAACTCAATAGCCAGATTTGCAAATTTCTTATCTCGACAAGAAGCTCGCAAGTAGTCCATTCTTATTTCAAACAATATAGTAATAAATATCTTAAACATCTGCTGTTTTTCGTGCTGTTTTTTGGACTCATGGACAAATCTAAGATGTATAATTTTAAATCCAACATGTTCTCAGTGCGAAAGCTATCCACGATTTTCTAAAAGAAAAAAGCAATACAATCGTTCCCGGAGTATTAATCGTTGGAAACGCGTCAGCCATTCTGTTTGTCCTCTTTTATCTATTAGTCGTATCGTTTCACAAAGCCACTTCTAAGGGGAAAATAAACGTCACTTTTATGCGAGAAAACCTCATTGAGGCTAGTGTCCTTTCCGGTTCACGAGTTTTATTCTTTTCTCCACATTACGAGCCTTAACGGGTAAGTTTTCAAAGAATTATTCGCATTCGATATTCTTAGCGAGTTTTATAAATTTATTAAGTACTTTTTTGTTTTTTCTATTAATTTTGGCTTCGCAATCTTGTGCATTTAGTCAGTGTCAAGTAATAATATGTTTCATATTAAAAGTCCTAGTTACAATTCCCAGTCAAAGTCAATTAAAGGTGTCAAACTCCAGTCATGGGCTAGAGATCCAGAACTTCTATTGCAGTTCTGGAGCGGTGGCGAAAATCACGTATTTCAATTTTGTTTGATTTGCCTACACTTATGCACGTTTATTAAGTATTAACGATTAATAATCCACCATTATTATACATTAACACTCGAAGAATCACAGGTTTTGGAAAATTATACAAAATCAACAATGTCATTTTTCCACTGTCGCGGCAAACTCCTATTAAGTACTTATTAAGGATTTAAACGACTTCACTCGCGGATGTTTGCTCGCATTGTTACGAGACTAGTTTCGGAACATTTGGTGACCCTTATTAGAAAATAAAACAAAAATTTTGTTTAACGTGATCATTAACATGACGTAGTAGTACGTTACCATACATATCCAAGCAGTTCCTTTTATTTTACTCAACTTAACGAGTAGTTATACAACTTTGGCTCCACTTTAGGCAAATTCCTTAAGCAAGTTTGTCTTCCTAAGTGAATGAGGTATAACAATATTTCATTCTGAAGCACTGACACTGTGAACTTCGCAGACAGCTTTGTCTACAAAACTTTTCAGTTAACTAGTCTAAAGTTTACCTATCTTTAACAAGTCCACCGTGACGAACACATACGTAGTTTCAATATTTTTGAATGTGTCTATTATTTATGAACCCCCAATTATAAGTTTACCGTCACGTATTGTGTCTTCTAACATAATATTACGTTATTCAACGCTTATTTGAAAGCGTGGCGGAAGCGGGAACAAGGATAATAATATTTGCCTATCTTTAACACCTACGAAGTTTCTTCGATATTTTTTAACCGACTTCAAAAAGGGAGAGTTTTAATTACCTGTACATGTTGTTTTATGAATTTTGTTACCTCAGAACTCCGCTCGTCGTATTAAAATAAATTTATATGTTTTTTTATTTGAACGGTTATTATGTGAATTAGCCCCATAGAGATGTTATCAAAATCTGATCAGTAATTTGGTTTTTAAATTAAAATATTTTAAAAAATATGTCATCCCAGTAAAGAAAATTGCGTATTTAGTTTCGTGAGATTTTTTTATTTCTTAAGAACGACATAATATATCCAGCGTACATTGTGAGATATAGATTTGTGTTTTGAAAGAGTGTTTCTTTGGTCCCATGAAAAGCCAAATATATAATGGGATTTTGGAAATATTGTAGGCGAAGTCGGTTTTTTGTACTTATAAAAAAGATTGGGTGTATCTATTCGTTGTAAATTCTAAATAATAAGTCTACTTTCACTCATTGTTTCCGAGATAATACTATGTTAATATGCGGCAACGAAAACTAAGAAAATAATATAGGTACTTACACTAACTTTTCCAGTGAATATATCATTTTGATTTCCAAATCAAACTAAATAAAAATGCCTCAGTTATAACAGTAGATTTAGCTAAGCACACTGATATCTATATATATAAAAGAAAGTCGTGTTAGTTACTCCACTTATAACTCAAGAACGGCTGAACCGATTTAGCTAAAAATTGGCAGGGAGGTAGTTTAGAGCCAGGAGAAGGACATAGGATACTTTTAAGGAACGTCACTTATTTTTTTTTATATAGGTGTATAAATATCACTTTCTCATACGTCACTCGGATTTGGTAAAGTACTAGGCAAACATAAACACGAAGGAGGTAATAATATAGTCACGTGGCATTGTATCGCATGCCGGGTATGGCTTCCTAAACATGCACATTCATTGACTGTTAGGCGGAACGAAGGTCGCCGGGACACCTAGTACTGAATATATCAATTTGTTTTCCAAATCAAATTAAATTATAATGCCTTATTTATAACAGTAGGTTTAGCAAGAGTGAATAGGTATCTTCTAGGCAGTCATGCTACATCTTCGGCCGCATCATCGCTTTCCATCACGAAGATAGTGGTCAAATGCTTGCTTAACAAACAAAAAAAAATTGCAAGACACTATGATACAAGTACTGAAGATAATATACTAATGCATTCCGCTCCTCGTACCAAAAATAAGCCTGCGTTCCCAAAGACCTCAATCCACATATTATTTCATCAAGCCACACTTGTCTATACCTTAGCTCACATTTGACGCTGGCAGAGTACATAAATGCGAGAGGCTTAGTACATTAGAGTGTCAACAACCTGACAGGTCTTAGCTGGCAGGCGGGCCCGGATGCCGGCGATATGGGGACGTAATCCTGCAAACAGAACTCTTGGTTGTCGAATGCGAGGTCTTGAACTATTAATAGTATTAGGAGACTTTAATATTGACTTTGCTTTGGAACTGAGAATTGGACGGAGTCAAATCAAATTACAAACAAATGCTTCCATACTCACACTCTACACTAAGTTCGATGACTTGTGACGTGGGTGCTGGAAACATTCACATTACACACACAATCACAACCAAAAACAAAAAAATTCCTTGGTGAGAAAACTTGTGTTCCCGCCAGGGCAAACGCCCACGGAGAACGCCCACATAACTAAGCCATCGGGCAGTTCAAATTAAGTTATTATACAATTTCACTAGTCATAAATTAGCACTTCATAATTCTCATCACAAATTATATAAATACTATTTGAACTGCTCGTTGGCTTAGTTGGGTGGCGTTCGCCTTCTAAACAGGAGTATCGGTTTCGATTCCCGGCGCCAACACAAGTTTTCTCCCCAAGGGAAATATATGTTTCTGGTTCTGGTTGTGTTTGTATGTGTGATGTGAATGTTTAGGGCACCCACGATACAAGTCATCGAAATTAATGAGGGGGTGTGAGTGTGAAAGCGTTTAAACGTTTATTATTCGTTTTCTCGTCAAAGATATCTTATGCGATTTTAAGTAATGGTATAATAATTTGTGACTTTAAATTTAAAAACCGAGCTACTGCACTGATTTTGATAAAATTTCTGTGAAATCAATTAAACCTTAAAAATATTTTTTCGAAGATTTTAATACAGACCGACAAAAAGATATATAACTGGACAGGTACAACTAAATAAAAGCTTGTAATAAGTTATTACAATTGGCAACTAATTATGGACGCTAGCTTCAATATATCTTATAAATTATTATATACATTTATTCTATAATCGGTGTATCATTATGACGCAAAGGAACAAACGAATATACATACATATCACTCCTTAAATC
Source organism: Lomographa bimaculata (assembly GCA_948107665.1). Lineage (NCBI taxonomy): Eukaryota > Metazoa > Arthropoda > Insecta > Lepidoptera > Geometridae > Lomographa > Lomographa bimaculata. The sequence goes on from OX403592.1 coordinate 10,551,808, forward strand.
ATAGCCTTCCTTTTTGCTTCACCGTAGTCAGGTAAAAAATGCTAATCAACAGCATCTCTCTATCATCTACTAATCCTACCTGGTATTCTACGAAACATGCTTCAAAATTCTCCGTTTATCCAAGTACAGCATTTCTAACTGCACCAGGCCCTTAACAAAAACTCATCAAATCCGTTACGATGGCTGCTTTCGATTTGCGATCGGGTTTCTCTCCAACCTGCCACACCAGTTATGCGAGCCCTGACATTGCAAGTTGATTATTAGACCTAGACGCAAGGCTTCCTGTTATTTGAGATCTGACTAAAATTATTTGCAGCTTCGCGTTTGCTGGGAGTAAAATGTGAAGTTTATTTAAACGTTCTGTTTAAAGTATTATGCTGTAGTTGAGTAATTTTGTCATAAATATCACTTTTGATATAACTAGTCCTTCGCCCCAAACTGTGATCTCGCGCCTACAGCCAATTTTCGTCTTTGTTCCCCGAACAGTATAATCTGGGAGTCTTCAAGTCAAGAGTGAATAGATACCTTCTAGGCAAGCATGCTACATCTTCGGCCGCATCGTCGCTTACCATCAGGTGAGATTGTGGTCAAACGCTTGCATATCGTATATAAAAAAATAATAATAATTGAGAAACATTTTAGTGGTTAATTGGTAATCACTTTTTTCGTAACCATAATCAAATTTTGTTCAAGTACAGGATACAACGGATATTAGACGTAACTTTCAGCTTTAAATATGTAGCCGCTTTTGATATAATCATTCTAAAAGTAATTCTAGTCTAAAAACATCTACTTTGATGGCCTTCCAAATTGTTATCACCCAATTTTTTTTTAAACAGTTATTACGTAGTACTCTACTAGCTAAATTCTTTTCAACAATACTACACACGGATAAAAATAATATATTGCCCTACATACGTGACGGACAGACGGACGAACTAAGTGCTGTGCCACCCAAGTTTACTTAGTTCGATACTCTAATACTCGTTCGATTTATGAATATAACTTTAAAGCTTTGGTTAGCTGAGGTTTATCCCAATGGTAGAAAACCGACCAGGCGGTGACGGTCTGAATCTTATTTAGGATTTTATTTTATCACGAGTGAGCGCGAAGTGCTGTTAGGTCTTCAGCTCACAGAGCCACTAGTGTTTATTTGTTTAAGAAACACCAACATTAATGAGTAACATTTTATATGGCTACGACCGACGTCTTAGTACACGTTCCGATACATACCTTTTACAGGTGTTTACAACATTCACCATTTTACGAGTGTATTCGGTGAAGGTACATCGTAATGAAATTAACGGTGGTAGGGAATCTTCCAACGATTGCTTGTCTCTGTATATCAGAAGTAGCTAACCACATTCTGTACCTTGCTACAGGTGTAGGTATTTTAGATATATATTACTAACATTAAACAATGAGAAAATGTTTTTTCTTAATGTTATTACATTTGCTTCTAATATAATAATACTTCATTACTTAATACCAATCTACGGGCTAGTTGCCTATATTCCCTATCACTTAACCAGTAATTCGCCACGAATAGAATAGTAAAGAAAAACATTGTGGTTTATTTCTAACTTTTTTCTAAATAATAATTGTTTTATTTTTGTATTTGTTGTTGAAGTACAGGATTTTGAGTATTACGGGATTATACAGAAGGTTCACCTATAAATGTCTGTCCTTTTTAAGATAGACCCCAGGACCAAATAGGTCTAAAAATAGTGACTGGTCTTACCAAATTGTTAATGTCCAATAAATACCCTTTTTATTTCGTATTCCAAACCGACGGATGGACCACCCAGGTCAATATAGAGCTCGCTTCCATAAAATGTACTTAATTTATTTTATTAAAATGTATTATTACTATACGTTAATGTTATCTTGATGTGAAATATTAGAATCACGATGAAGATATTCAACCTCAGCTAATAGTATTGAAGCAGCGGCTACTTTACACAATTTTATAGGAAAATGTATGTACGTTGTATGTGCAGAAGTATCCAAACACCAAATTACTTTTTACAGTCGGTAAAAATAAACATTTTGGGTACCGAACTCTGACTACAGCTAAGTATTATAGAACTGAACACTTCGAGACATTATCCCTTAAAATCGGTTTACTGAAACCACGCTTTTAGAGGACTTTCAGAAGTAGGTTTTAATTAAGTTAAAAATTTAAATGGGGACAAATCCTGAGGAATTCGCAAGAAGACATTTTGCTGTTGAAAGTGGATTGTTACATTTTTATATACATACTTTGATTCTACTTATTGCTTATGTCATAATACCTATAGCTTAACTTGTGCTTTATAAAGACCAAAATCTTAAGCTCGAACCATGTGTTTGGCTGTAGGTAAGTCCGTTTTTTTAATATTTTTTTTACGTTTGAGTAAAGAGAGCAAAATACTTGGGCTCGAAACGTGGATTGCTTAACATCACGCATCCCGTATAGGCAACATTTATTTTGGGACATTGTAGGTGAATTGTAACACCAGTGTAACAAAATGACTCATTTTCAACAAATTAAAAGTATTAAGTACGTGCCGAAGATAGTGCGATCTACACAAACAAATAACATTTAAACTATACTATACAACTCCCCTTTTCGCTATTCCGCATCCATACCAAATGCGAAATATAAAAAAGGTTGTCTGTGTGACATGTTTGTACCTTTTTAGATTAAATGTTGTTCCTATATTGTTTAAGTAGCTATTATAAATTCTAAAGTTTATGTGCGTGAGTGATTTAAAATACAAGAACATTTGAATTATTTATCAACTGCCCTTTAGGTTAGTTGGATGAGCGTTCGCTTGGAGCGGGAATCAAACCCGATACCCCTACTTAGAGTAGGGGTATCGGGTTTGATTCCCGGCAGGAAAACTAGTTTTCTCCCCGAGGAAAATTTGTATGTCTGGTTCTAGTTGTGATTGTGTGTGTGACTCCAACTCCTCTTACAAATAGAACATAAAATATCTCCAACATTATTGATAAATAACACAGCTTTAATGTTTAATTATAGAAACCTAAGAATCTTACCCATATTTAGCTCTCCAGGGAGCTAAATATGGGAACCTTGTCTAGTCCGAAACATTACGAACGACATTAATCCAAACGCCAACGGGCACTTAGTTTTAATGGGAATAACGTGGAAATATGGACTAACCTATAAAGAAATACAAAATCATTAGATTTCGTAACAATAAAAGCTTTATAAAACATTAAAACGCCAGTAACTTCATCCACGTGAGGGAAAAAAGTAGCCTTTGTCATGGTCCAAGGTCTAGACCGTCTTCAACGTTTTGTAATATTATATGTAGGAATATATACAAATATATATGTATATTTTGTATACCAAAAAAAAAAATATTAAAAAATAAATGTTTTTACTTCTATGGCAGAATATTTGATAAATAATAATCGATAATGTATAAAAAAGGATAGATTTTTAAACTCAAACGAAACCAAGGTTACACACCTTTGGTTTGCTTATATGAAATGCGAAGTGGAACAAGTTCAAAAAGAAAAAAGCATTATTTTTTGTTCGACAATTTCATTTCTGGACCGAAAAATTATGAAACCTTTATGATGTCCTTTTATTCAATTCCATTCTGACCTTACAATGTGCAATAAACAAGATAGATAACAATACCGCTTTGAACCGTTTAAGGATAAAACATAAGGATCTCGAGATCCCTGGAGGACTGAAAATGGAAACCTTGTCTAGTCCTGAAACCATTATGAAAGACATTAATCCAGACGCCAACGGGCTCTTAATTTTAATGTAGATAACGTGGAAATATGGACTTACATATTATGGGACCAATGACTTGGTAACACTAAAAGCTTTTAACAAAATATGAAACAGTCTTGGACTGATGAACTTTCACAAGAACTATGTATGAAAGGTGTGATATGAAGAAGTATTCATAAAAAGAAGTAATTTGTAAAACACACTATTTATTAAACCTTCCTACTTACTTTTAAACCGCTACATATTACAGTTTTTATTCTACTAGCCGTGCCCCGCGGCCTCGCCCGCTATTATCGAGTTAAAAAGTAGCCTATGTGTTAATCCTAGGTATAATCTATGTACATTCCAAATTTAATCCAAATCCGTTTAGCCGTTAAAGCGTGAAGAGGGAACAAACATCTTTACACACACACTTCCACACAAACTTTTGGATTCCGATCCGGATATCCTACTAGTAGGACTAGTAGGATATTAGTAGGATTATTAGTTATAATTTTCTTTAATTATTTGCGTTCGGTATTTATGTATGTATAATAATAATAATTTATATTAGTGTATATATTGTTTTATTTATGTATAAGTATCTAGAGTAGGTATAAATAATTATGTAGTATTATATTATTTTTTTATTGTACACCACTGTCTATTTATTCTTCTGTTACTATCCATCCAAAGGTTGTCTGAAAGAGACAGCTTTAAGCGATTGTACTACCACGATGATTGTAACATTTTATTTGTGATTTTTATATTTGTATAAACAATAAAGTGTCTTGTATTGTAAGTAATGAGCTATCTATTGCTAGTTATACAGCTATATAACATAAAAAAAATATTAAAAGCTCTTGAGAGACTTTATTTGTCGAAATACTCCTTCAGGTTATAATAAGCTTTGCAGATTATCCAGTGTTTCAAGCCATCTGTAAATTTAGTGCCATGTAAGAATTTAAACTGAAGCTGCATGTTCTACGGACCGTAAAAAAATTAAACTCCTTGTCGGAGTCTATTCTTCTTGATTGGTACATGAATAGGCGTCTTCAAGGCAAACGTGCTCTAACGTCAGCCGCATCGTCTCTTAACATCAGGTGAAATATTACTGAATATCTTGGTTAAAGTACTTTTAAAGTGAAGAAGCAACTTTCCAAATCAGGAACTTTATAGATACCCATTTATAAAAAGCTATCAAACAAACTTCATACTAGATTACATAGTGGCTTACCTAGTGTGCAAAATATGTTGCGGACTATTCATTCATTGGTAATCAAAGTCACATGGTCAAATGCTTATCCAGTATAAAAAAAAGTTAAACTGCAATGCTTTTTCAACCTCAATTCAGGTTCTCAAATCGAATGCAGGTATGTTTTTTTTATGTATGTATGTTACGCGATATCTCCGCCAATTTTGAACCGATTTCTTTTTTTGGTAAATTATACTTCAGAGGTGGCCATATAAATTTTATGGAAATCTTTTACGTCAAAACCACTGTATTTTTTATATTTTTTTGTACATACAACAACACATGTGTTACCTCATATCTTCGTTCCACGTGGACCGATTTTGAATTTTTTTTTGTTTGAATAATGTTGCTTTCCAATTGGTCCTATTTATATTTGATCAAGACCTGATCAGTAGTTCTTAAAATAGCTTTAATAATGAGGGTTTGTTACATCTAATCTGATCAAAGTTCCGAAGATAAAGCGGTGAAGTCGGGCTTTTTAAGGTGTGCTTGCGTTTAATTATTTAAGTTTTTCTTGCGTTTAATTATTGTATGCAATCACTAGCGCTCGTAATCGCAATGCCGAAAAAGCAACGTAACGTTAACCTTTGCGTTCACTCCTCCGTTAAATATTTCCCCAAAATACACCAAACCAACCTCCTATATCAAACCCAGACGCAAAGTGATTTTCCACCCAAAACGCTTCGACATGGTCGCATGTAATGTAATAGACACAAGAATTTCCAGAACTTCCCTTTCCCAGAAAATATTTATTATAGACACATATCTAGGCCACCATTCGATCGGTGAAAAGAAAAACCAATGTCATGAACTTGTAATTTTTCTCCGGAAGCGTAATAGATTGTATCGAGGTAGGTGGCCTAAAAGGGCGGTCACAGGTCCCTATTGAATAAAAACGTAGTATCTGAGTGAATAATGTAGTTTAGGCGCGACGCCTTATGTAACTATTATAGTTACGTTATAATAATCTAACTAGTACTTCGCCCTGAACTGAGACCTCGCGCCTACATTTTTGCTTAACAGAGGACTAGATTGTTTAAGTCATTTGCTTATAACTTTCTTTCTTAATAATAATTGTTTGATTTTTGTATTTTTTAATTTATCTAATATCTTTAAACGAGCAATTCTTATATATATATATATATATATATATAGGTATATATATATGACTGTGTAAACAGGATCTCGGAAACGGCTCCAACGATTTTCATGAAAGTTACAGATTAGGGGTTTTTCGGACCAAGGAATCGATTTATCAACGTTCCAGGTCCGAGAAATGCTCGGTTCCCAAACTGCATTTGAAAAACCGGGTTTAAGAAACTATCAGCGCCATCTATTACGTCATGACCGATGTAAAAAACTGTTTCTACTCAACACTAGATGGAGCTTTCTGAGGCTACAAATTCAAACACATTCTACCAAAAACAAAAAACCGAGCAAAGCTCGGTAATCCGGATATTGTAATTTTAATTGCTATATTTGGCTTTTGGCCACAGCTTTACATGATCTCTCAGAATTTGAACATCATTACTTTCAATCTGAGACAGTGGTCAAATGCTTGGTTTACGTAGTTCTAGAAAAAAACTAGCATGTTTTAACACTAAGGGAAAATAAATAATAAACTAAACAAATACTACATTTAAACTAACCAAAAATAACTATTACTAGATATATATTATATGTATGTGCAAAACTTAATCTAATAGAAAATAAATTGATTCATAAAGACAAAAAGTTTATTGGCGACAAGTATTTTAAAAAAAAACAGCAATTTTCGAGTTTGTGTAGTTGTGACAGTAAGGATTACCAAATTATTAATTTGGCACGAACAAAGATTTCATCTCTGACTTTCTAGCGTTTGACCACTATCTCACTTGATAGTAAGTAAAGAAGAGTTATATGATGGTAAATGATTGGCTAGAATAATTTAGTGATTTTAACGAAATAATTTAATACTTACTTAATGTTTTGTCTTACAAGTAAAATGTATACCATTTATATTGTTTATTAAAATTATCTCTACTCATTTAAAAATCCTATAAAAAACTAAAAATAACAGCGTTTAATTCAGGAATTAATTTGCGTTATGGTCGTCGTATTTAAAAACTTCCTCAAACTAAAAGCTCTCAACCTATGTTCATATCTTTTTTTACATTTAATATTGGCTTCGCAATCTTGTGCATTTAGCCAGTGTCAATTATTTATGTATTTGAAGTGCATTTCATATCAAAAGTCCCACTCTCAAGTCACAGTCAAAGTTGATTAAAACAGTCAAGGTCCCTGGTCATAATCAAGTCATGCCCTAGAAAAGTGGTAGAACCTTTACTATAAATCCTATTGGAGTTTTGCAGTGAAGGCAAAAATCACGTTTTTTAACTTTACTCTTATGCACGTTCACTTAGTATTAACGGTTAATAATCTACCATTGTTACACATTAACACTCGAAGAATCACAGGTTTTGGAAAATTATACAAAATCAACGACGCCATTTTTTCACTTTCGCGGCAAAACTCTTCTGTTCATATCTTATTTACAAAGACCAGAGGCTCTCAACGTATAAGTTACAGAGTATAAAATATGAATAGAAGCTTTCGCAATGGTCATGTAATGTACAATAACTCTAAGGTCCCAAAAGAGGCGTATGTCTCCATTTTGCGCCCCTGGACGCTTATAATTTACGCATAAAGAACCCAAAAGGAAAGTTTGTCATGTGTATTATATATAGTATGTTTATGTAGTTACCTGAACTTTTATGCCCTTGGCGGCGTCAAATGTTTTTGGGTTTAGAGTTTTATTTGTTTCACAATTTTAAGCGCTGGTCTGCTGTGCGAGTTTTTTTGCGAGCGTGTTTTGTTTGTCCTGTTCTACTAAAGCACCTAGATGTTAATAATTTATATTTATTGATTAATTAAGTAGTTAATAAAGCTGTAGTAGTGTTAAGCAATAATGTATTTTTTTTTTGTTTATATCTATTAAACGAGATGGTTGAATTAAGATAATATTTATATAAAAAGGGTGTATAAGTCCGATGATCCGATGATCTAAATAAGTAAGGGCTGTAAGAGTTTGATTGACATTGAAATCATTATCATTCGTCATTTAATGTAAAGGTATCCCTAAAAGTACTTATTAAATATTTAGCTACATATATATGTATATTCGTTAAACTTAGTGTAAACTTTAACGGGCTTATGTAGCATAAGATGACTTTTTTTTTGATTACTATAACTCTTGGTAAAATTCAAACATTCCTTCTCTAAAGTAAGTGATAAATTCCAAGATGTATGTCTTATTTAGTTGCCACACACCAGATGTGTATTAATTGTATTATATTTGTTGGCTCGTTCACGTGATATGACTTCCTTGTACAGGAATATTACGTCGTAATTAGTGACCCAAACAGGAAGCGAAGAAGTTGTGCACCCTCAATAATCTCATCCCTTTCCTCTAAAAGGCAATTAACGTGCAACTTAAGGCTTTCGGTCGGTCGTTTCGCCCATTAATTATTCTCTATCTGTTTTATTCAATCTCCGTTGTGTATACAATGGGCATCTAAAAATCTCGAGAAAGAAACAACTTCGGCACACAATAGATCTGCAGAGGCCTAGGGCGGCCGGCCTTATCAAAAATGTAAGATATCAGCTGAACTTTCCGTAATTCAATTTTCTTGAGGCCAAGTTACGTATATCCAATCTTAAAAGTTGAACAGAGAAGAAATCTTTCTAACTCCAACAAGATTTTTCGGCTGGAAGTATGTAACTACACATAAATATATAACAAGCTTTACCTGGAACAAAGGAATTTGATAAAAAATCATGCATATTTTGATCTATCAAATTAAAATTGAAACTGTCAAAAATACAATATTGTCGATCTAGACATCGACAACGTGTAAATCACGCTAATTCCCGTTTTAAGTGTATGGAACAAAGAGATGTTTAAAAAATATTTGGATAGTCCGGTTTGTAGCTTTGATATTTAAAACAAGAATTCTGTAAAAAAATACACATAGCAGTAGCGTAATTAAGCAAAAAAATAAACGTAAAACGAATCTGGCTTCCCGGTGTTGTAAAGTAATCACGCTCCGGCGAGATTAAAGCCACACGTATCTAAAGAAAGATCTCTCTGAGACCACTTAAAAATTCGAAGAGCATATTTAAAAAAAGCAGACTCAGCGTACTTACCAAGTGCTTGACAGATGCAAATGAGACCGGCCGGCACGAGGGCGCACCGCTCGCACTACCTCTTACAATCCAAACAATCCTTCACACACAAACCTTCTAAGTTCGAAAGGGCCTCACATAAAGTCTTAACTCTACTCTTAACGCCACTAAAAAAAATTAAATTCTTAGACGAAAGTTCGTATCGGGTGAGAGGATCGTGATACGAGGGGATATGTTGTTGATGTTCGCGTGAGACGCGGCTACAGTTAGTACCGGTGGGGTTCGGAGAGATCGTACGTCGCGGACAGGAGAGGTTCGGACACACGATCGAGGAGACCGAGACGACGTGAGTGACGCCGGTGCGGATGCCTCCCGCCCGCCTAGCGCCCGCGCCCGCCGCCGCTCCGAGCAAAAGGGATGCAGCGAGACCATAGCCGAGCCCGCGAATATCGCTGCTAGGATCTGCGCGCCAGAGTCTCAAGTGCTCTCGACCGCCGCTACCGCTCTCGCCGAGAGGGAGGGCTCCGGCGCCCTCAATACTGAAACGACGCAAATAACCGTCACCAACCCATCCGGGTTTCTAACTTACGATCGTCAATTTAGAACACATTTTCACAGCCAGTTCGCGAGATGAACACCTGACGTTCGGCGTCACAGTGAAAAACGTATGCCCCCGTTGGCTAGGTGTAGCAAATACCATAACGAATACTTTGGCTGAACACGGGCCATATTATGCAACGTTACGGCTTGTATTGTGCACTATGAAATTTTCTCGTCCTTAGCGCGAGCTTTCAGATGGAGTTTGCGTTCGGATATTCAAACTTTCTTTTTCAGAAACTTTGTTTGACAATGTACTTTCGTGTCTCTACTTTCGTTTCAGTAAGTTTACGTAAAGTGTTGCGACTCTTAGGGTGACTTTTAAAGCTACCTATTGCTCTTAATTTAATACCTCAATAACTGAAACACATTTGAGGAAGTTAATTATAATTGAACATCTAAGTAGGTTAACTGTGCATGTATGTGAGATAAAGTTTGTTTGTTTGTTTATAAAATGAAATCTCTGGAACTACGTGCGGCACCAATACACGTAATTGGGAAGTAAACCATTTCTTTTCTCTGCTCTTGCGGTATCTCGTTTTTGTATGCAAGGAGTTTCGGGGGCGATAAATCGATCTAGCTAGGTCTCATTTTTAGAAATCGTCGTTTTATCTGTGTTTTCAGACAATAAAAACTGCTACAACATCATTAGAATACGTAGGTTAATTTCGCCATAAATAATATAATAGCTCAGGTGGGAGAAATCGGACGGTCCCGAAACCAGAAGATCCCGGTTCGAGTCCATGATTATTTTTTCAAATAATTTTTTATTATTAATCATCCAGTCATCCAGGTACTTTCATTAATACCAACAAGTGAAAGTAACAATCATCTTCTTCTAATATATAATAATCTTGTGTCACTGTGTTTGTGGTCGAACGGCTCGACCGATTTTTGGGGACAGACAGGGGATTTTTATGATATTTTTGGGGACAGACTCACTTTTACACCATTTTGTTACACCAGTGTGGAACAGAAGCATTTTTTTCCTCCGTATCACACCGTCTGGTGAAACTAGCAATAACTAACTACATTGTAAGAATAACTATCATACTAGATAGTTAGCTGCATAAACAACAGAAAAGATGAAACCATCAATATATGAGGTAAGTTTGTACATAAATTACTTAACGTAAATTGTTTAGAAAGGTTTCAATTTTGATTCGATTATGTATTGACGAATTTGATTTTTCATTATGATTGTGTCCTTAATTCGTTCTAAATCTCTCCTTGAGGTTGATATTGCTTTTCAGATCATTACAAATTTATTTACCGTGAAGTGTTCCCTTAATACTGTGAGTAATTTGTCAATGGTATCGTAATGGTCGTAAAGTAATTTTTACCCTCCTACCTCTACCCCCATTTTTATCGTGATTTTAGTATTTTAGTATGAACAATATCTAAAAAGTTTTTACGATGGTATTTAAGTTAGACGACTAAAAAGATTAAACACTTTTCTAAACGTGACATTGCAACGCATGTCGGGTACAGCTAGTAATAATATAATATATTATGTTCCCACCGGGAATCGAACCCGATATCCTACAAATGCGAAGGCGAATGCTCACCCAACTAAGCCAACGGGCTGTTCGAGTTCAAGTACATTATGTAAATTATACATAATGTACTTGAACTCGAACCTTCGCATTTGAAGGACATCGGGTTCAATTCCCGGTGGGAACACTTTCACCCCAAGAAAAGCGTGTTTCTGGTTCTGGTTGTGATTGTGAGTGAATGTTTCCGGCACCGACGACACTAGTCAGCAAACTTAGTGTAGAGCTGTGAGTGTGAAAGTGTTTATGTTTATAGTGTAACATTAGTCTACGGGCTTATTGTTTAGTTTCTAAGACGTAATATAAAATTATATATGCATCTACTTAGCTTGAGCTTACGATACAAGCCAAGCTTAAATAATAAAAGCCAAATAATAAGTAATTGATCATCGATTTTTAATCATGTAAGTAAATGTTTAACAAATTAGTGTGACGTGTTACTGACAATAAAATGAACAATTTATTATTTCCCTCATAAAGTCTATAGATATCTGTCTATCTATAGTTACATAAAGATATTTCTTCTTTTCCTCAGGAAAGTTGCCATTGAAACGCATTAAGAAAATAATAAATTTCTCTCTCGGATGCTGTTCATGTTCAATAAATAAAGGAGGCTAACCACTCCTAATTGATTGATGGATTGATGCGGCTTCGGGAAGGCAACTTGGAGAAATATCTTCAATAGGTACAGCTGGGGAGTTTCTGATAACTTTTGTTTTGTTAATGGGAACGGAAAATTAATGCGATTACATTTACAAACTAGTTATGCTTCGCTACTTTGTCCAATACAATTGGAATAAAAAGTATTACAGCCTATGCCTACTTTGAGACAGTCTAGAGACTTTTCGTCTAGCAATTAGCTACTGTGTATTACACACACACCCTTTTGGATTTATAACATTAGTGTGACAACATTCACTAGCTGAGGATAGCGCCTGCTTAAAGCAGCCTTATTGCTTTTCCAGGGTTTCGAATGTCTATATACCAAGTTCGTTAATTCATGCTAAATGTCTTACGACTAAGTACCAGTTGGCTTCATCTTGTCTTCAGTTCATTCGAAAGAACCCATTATCATATTAAATTGCTCCATTATAAATAAAATTTGTATTTTAAATATATTAAAACAGTTATGACCCTAAAATAAAAAAAATAGAAGTATTTGGCTTTATCTCAGAACTATTTTAGTTCTGAGATAAATAATCTACCTATATCAAAAGGTAGATAAGTAATCTACCTATATCAAAAGGTTGGAAAGTATTTGACGTTTACATAATTGCTTGAAAATATGATAGAAATAATAATATTTGGTTTACACCACTTTTATTTTATATACTTTCACATCACTCATCACTTTTTTCTCCGACTGTACTTTGTATGAGTGGTCGAGTTAACAACAATAAAAATTAAAGTTGGCAACTCGCACGCGCGGTGAGTTTCGGTCCATGGACCTCCTCGAGCTTTGGCTCATCTCAGCAATTTTTTTAAATTTTTTTTTTTCCTAAACCAGTCCTAGTCACCAGTCACAGTCAAAGTCATGCCCTAGTTAAGTAAAAGAAACTTTACTAGAGCTTCTGTTTGAGTTTTGGAGCGACAACGAAAATCACATTTTTCAACTTTGTATGATTGTCTAGGTAGATTCATGCACGTTTACGAACTATTAATCCACCATTATTGCAAATCTCGAAATACTTGAAAAATCACAAGTTATGGAGTATAATAAAAAATTACAACGATATTTATTCACTTTTGCGTCGAAAAGCCAGGTTCATAGCTTTGTTAGACGCATTCATCGAGATAGGAAACAAACCTCTTTGGTTATGCGACTTAAATGACAGTGAGACGTGATGACAGGTGTCAGATAATAGAGCCGAGGCCGGGAGATGGATAGCGGAACTCTTCAATGGCTCTAGTAAGGGAGTAATAGTATTCAGTGCTAGTAAGCCCCTTGAGTTTGGGCTCATTTTGATTAAAAGCCAAATATAATGCGTGTTCTTTAGTAATTTTATGCAGGATACGACCATTTGGCAATTTCACCTGATAAGAAGCAGTGATGCAACGGAATGTGATTTGCTATGTGCTAGAACATTCTTAATCACTAGTCTTCTATCTACGGGCCAATTGCCTATATTTCCTAAAACTAGACTACATATATTTACATTTATACAGCAAAAACCAAAGTTACAAGGCATCGAATAAGTAACTCATGTGCTCAAGTCCACTACCAGTGGGTAGCGTTCCCATCACACTGGCGGCATTGCCTCTCTAATACGTTGAGCCAAATATGTACCAGCACTTTGATCACGCGTCGCCTCAACCAGGCGCTCTCGTTAGATTTTTGAAAATATCACGAGCACCCGGACCCGACGGGCCCAGTGTCTCAAGACCAAACGGCTCAAATATGTAACCAATGCCAAGGTTTCTATATTTTCGTCATTTGCGCTGCTCTGCCGAAGTTGCCGCGGCGCCAACCCTATTCTGTGTTTCAGGAAGATAATGGCTTAGATAATTATTACACATAATGTTTCAGATACCGTAAACACTCGAAAAAGGCAATAACATTTGCGGCTTCGTGCATCGGAAACGTCCGGACGAGTGTAAACACACCGCGCCGCCGAAACATTTCCAACTTTTTCATTTTTTTTACTTTTTTAATTCTATTCGGGCGGCGGGTGATGTTTGTTCTGGCCAATATAGACCCAATCGTTGGTTTGCTAATAATGACTGTGGTGCTCGCTTTATTTTAAATTCAAAAGTTCCAATCGATGTTTATTTGGATTTTTGTTGTTGGTTGTTTTATCTAATTTAGGTGAACGTGATCTATGATAATACATAGGATTGAGAGTTCTTTTAATTACAAGCATTTATTATTTAAATTGCAATGTTTGTATGTTAGTTTGATTAGGTCAAATTTTACAATCTTAATTAGAAGCAATTCTTCTTATCTTATGGAATTGATTTTGAGATGTTGGTTTAGTTCTGATGACAATGCTTTTTTTAACCACCTTAAAAAAGGAGGAGGTTCTATGTTCGACTGTATGTATTATATTTTTTATGTATTTTCACCGATTTCTCCCACATTTGTAAACCGTTAAGTAACCGTTTAAGTAAGCATGTTCCATCTTCGGCCGCATCATCAGTTTCCATAGGTGAGATAGCGGTCAAATGCTTGCCTATTTAGCATAAAAAAACGTTTTTACAAATAGTTTGTTTGTCAGTAATGATTGAACTCGTACGTTGAAGTTCAACTACTTCTACTTTGTTCGCGTTGGATTGGATGATGCAATTTAAGTTTGAAAAGTCAGTTTCTCGCAGAGTGGCCACCCTGATAGGTATCATATTTGTTTAATGCTCGATAGCCTATAATTGGACTAAAATCTCACCTGATGAAAAGCGATACATGCCTTACACTAGTCGGAAATTCATCAAACCTTCCATGCGTGAATAAAGAGATATGGATATATAAGGAATACAAGTACCTGGGGCGATGCCAACCTGGTCAAGTTTAATGCCACCAAGATACAGGCGTGTTTGTTTTCTGCAAAGCGGAGTCCATTTGAACAGACTCTAATTTTCCGAGATGTATCCCTCCCAGTAACAGACCATCTCGAGTTACTTCGTATGACCTTAACTTCCAAGCTCAATTTCGGAACTTACATTGAGTCAAAAGCCCAACTAGCAGCCAAAAAGCTGGAAATCCTCGCAAAGGTGAGACGGTACTTCACACCAGGACAGTTGCTTAATTTGTATCAAGCACAATTCCGCTCATGTATGGAGTACTGTTCTCATCTTTGGGATGGTTCAGCTAAGTACCAGCTTGAGGCCTTAGAGCGAAGAGCCAAGAGACTCATTGACAGCGAGCAGTTGGCCGATGAAAGGCTTCAGAGCTTGGGACATCGTCGCAAGGTAGCTAGTCTGTCGGTATTTTATCGGATACATTTCGGAGAATGTACCAAGGAATTACACGATCTTGTTCCCCCATCCCCATTCTATCATCGAACAAGCAGACAAACTGCTAATCGACACCGGTATATGGTAGATATTGGTTGCTTCTACATTTATTATGCGAACCGCAAAGTAATGGAACACCTCACCTGAGTCGGTTTTTCCTAATAGGTCTTCAAGTCGCGAGTGAATAGGTATCTTCTAGGCAAGTTTGCTCCATCGTCGAACACATCATCGCTTACCATCTGGTGAGATAGTGGTCAAACGCTTATCTATATTGAATTTTAAAAAAAATCTAGTTCTTTCAAAAGTTTTATAAATATTTATACCAGTTATGAATAAAATAGGACTAAAAAGTTATATGACCAGACGAATCAAACGAGCCCAAACACGATGGGTTTATCTTGTTTAGTTCAGAAGTTCCTGAGGATATCTTCCCGCTCCATCATTAGACCAGCTCCATGGTACCAAATTAAAGTACAATCGGACATCAGAAAGTAGCTCTAATTTAGTTGTACGATTTGATTACAGACCGACAGATAACGAGATAGGTGAAAATAAATAAAAGTTTGTAAATAATTGCATAAAAGTATTAATTCTATATTTCATCTCAATCCGTTCAGCCGTTGCAGTGTGAAGAGGGAACAAATTTATACACGCCAGTCTACCGCGATGTCGTTTCCCATTATGACAGTTCTATAGTGTGGTAGTTTTTAGATCATCTGGCATGCGGCAGGCATTGTTCGGCTCTGTCCTATTCCAATGCTGATTTTTAGGTCCAATCTGTGACTTTAGCCTTTGAACGCAGTATTTTTTTATATGATTAAAGCGTTTGATCTATATCTCACCTAATGGAAAGCATTGATGTGGCCGAAGATGTAGTCATGTCTGGCTAGAAGATTCACCTATTCACTCTTGATTTGAAGATTGCCAGATTGTTCCACTCCCTCTCAGTACGGATGATAAACGTAGAAGCGAAACGCATCGAGGGAGCTGGAGGTATGTCAACTATGGATGGATGACGTTTGACTGTTTGTCTTGTTGTAAGATGTTAAAAACGGACTGGGGGAATTAACTCGTATAATTTTTGCGCACACTTTCCGAAATGCAAACAATAGAAAACCGATAGGCACGCTACCTTACGTCGATGACCGATTCTCAAAAGTTTTGTCTCAACCAGTTTATAACCAATAAGTATTTTGGCTCGGTAGTCGATGGATTCCATAGCTTCAAGCTATGGAATCTATCATTCATATATATATACATATATATATTCATATCATTCTATCTATCATTTCTAGGCAGAGCCATCCCAAAGGTGGCCACAATAGTCCATACATGATTGGACTTGTGCTTAATATGACTTGTGATAATAGTATGAAAAACTTATTTTCTAATTATAAAAGGTAATGTTATTTACGCAGGCCCCCATCAATGAACATGATACCAATTCATCGGCTAATAGAAATAATAAATTAGCATATTCCCGTATGGTCGATGACTGAACGCGTGACTTCGCATGACACACTCCAATATGTCTCCGCAATCGATCCGCACGTTTGACACCCCTGATGGATGGATCGAGTTTCATTTACCCAATTGCTAAGCGTAAATATACCTACAACAACATAAACACTCGATTAGGCTACGATTTAGAGAAATGTCAAACCAATTTTGTTAAAATATACAATTCGACATCCGAGAAATGATTGAGGAATCGTTTCTCGGAAGTCGGAATGTATATTTCAAACAACCTCTCGTTTCGGTTTTAGGCTAGGGGGGCTGGCTTCTCATAAAAACACGAAATTTATTCGCCGGACTATGGCATAAATGCTAGTAAGCATAGAATTCTTTTTTTCCTCGTAACGTTCCCGTTGTACAAATAATTCATTAATTACCTAAATGTAATGCCCAGTAGGTGCAACAAAATGATAACTCTAATATTAGATGTAATTCACCGAGTAGTTTTGACCAGTACAAAATCTATTAATTGATCGAGCTTAGCGAGATCTCTAAGTTGACTTGGATCATTCAGATCTTCGTCCGTCTATCCGTCCATCCGTTCATCCATCCGTCCGTCTGACAGAGGAATCTAGCGTCTAACTAAACTACATACCTAAGCGAATGACTTCAAATTATCTTAGAACGGCCCAAAGCCAGAAATGATAATTAAAGTTTTATAAATGAAATTACTAAGGGGCATTAAAAAAATAAGCAAAATGTGTTTTATTTTTTTACCTACCCTTTTGTGGTATCGTTGAAAAGGGATTGAAACTTTGGTAAGCCACCAAAGTTACTGTTTTAAGGACTATTTTGACCCGAGGGCTATCTCAAAAACAGCTTCACACTGAACGCTGAAACTTACGTATAATGTCCGTTATATCCTGTACTTGAACAGCAAATATAGAAATCAAACAATTATTATCTAAACAATAAATTATAAGCAAGTAACCTCAAAAGTTTTTCTCTAAGAGGCAAAATGTAGGCGCGAGATCTCAGTTCAGTGCAAAAGACGCGAACCAATAAAATTCTGATTCTGATTCTGACTAGTATACGTAATTCATAAATACTTTTATCACTAACCAAATGATCTTGCAGAAAAAATGTGTGAGAGCTTTGTCGATCAAAGATGATTCCGGAGTCTACCGGAGTCACAGTTTGCTAAGGAGCAAAGTCTCTTCAAAGCTACAAAACTTTATTTAAAACATTTTCAATTTTGCCTTTCCTATACATATTTGAACTACGAATATTTGTCAATGAAAATCATGCTCTTATTAAGAAATGCAATGATGTTGTCGCAACGTTTCGCTTCTACGTTTGTCATCCGTTCTGCAAAGGAGTGGAACTCATTAGCTTCGTCCTTGTTCCCAGAACGGTATAATCTGGGAGTCTTTAAGTCAAAAGCGAAAAGGTATTGTTAGACAAGCATGCTAGATCTTCAGCCGCAGCATCATTTTCCAAAAGGCAAAAAGCAAAAAAAGGCTAGTGTCAAATTGTCACTGACATATTGCTTGAAAGGATTTATAAAGTTGGTGTTGCTTCTACGTTCATCATCTGTACAGTGGAAATCATTGCCTGCGTCTTTGTTCCCCGAACGATATAATCTGGGAGTCGTCAAGTCTAGAGTGAATAGATATCTTCTAGGCAAGAATGTGACATCTTCGGCCGCTTCGTGGTTTTCCATCAGGTAAGATACATAAAACTAGACAACAATTTTGTATAAATAGTTTAATTTGTCACTATAATAAATAAAGAATTAGATTTTTTTTAATTTGAATAGTATTACACTCGTCGTTCTCCAAGCTAATAAACCTACGCAACAAGGCCAACTAACATGTATAATAACGAACCATACGTCCTCTAAAAGGGATGTTCCACGGATGCCGCCCGAAGTTAAACTAACTTCCGTTGCCACAGTAATCGTATTTCCTTTGTTTCTGGCCATGGCTGAAATATTCCAAGTCGATTCATCATAAACAAATATAGTCAACTAGCTGTACCCTGAATGCGTTGAATTGCCATGTAAAGAAAAAAAGTGATTGAATATATATCTCTTCCATACTTATGGTTGCCTAGTATTTTATTACCATTATATGAACTGAGTGACCAAGTTATTACCTTCTTCATGTTTATTAATTATATTTGCCTATGCAGTCACCGTGCTTCACAAAGTAGAACAGACGTAATCCTGTCCAAAATTATATTTAAAAAATAACAACTATTCAACTATTTCTGGACCTATATGTAACCTATAGTTTAGGTAATATCTCGGGACTTAATCGCGCTAAAAAAATATGTTTTGTTTACCTCAACGTTTATATAATACTGCAATCAAAAACTCAATAGGTTTCCTATCAAAAGTTGTAAAAATGTTACATTGATGAAACATATGCAATTAACTGGATAAAGAAGCTTGGATACATCATGACATGAATAGTTTATGGGTTTAGATTTCACTTTACATATAGATCATACAGAACTAGACCCGCCCTTGAATAGTCACAAGCAACTACGAAGTAACATAGCGAAGAAACATTACAAGTTCTGAGAAGCCACATTGCTTAACACCTCTCATGTCGCCGTCCATTTAGTAAATACCGTACCTGTCTCCTCAAGACGGCTGTTGCCAAGTCAGTTACCTACAAATTAGTTTTACCTTTGAGATACTTCGTAGAAATTATGTATATCTGCAAGGTTATATGTATATATACATAATTTTGTCCTATTTGAACACAGGAAAAATTATAAAACTGTTTCGAATGTAGGAAAAATATAATTTTGCTAATAAGTAGCACACTTAAGCACCCGATGGTACGAATAAGTAATTACCGTCGGCTATAAACATTTGCAATACTAGGAGCATTATATATTATCTCAGGTGGAAACGCATTTTACAGATTGGAGACTAAAGCGAGATGTGCAATTCGCGGATGAGTTTTCAAGCGAATACGGGAAGCCGGGGATATAATCGTTAAACAGAGACGAGATCAATGATCTCTTCTAAGCAATCCCCAAACACAATACATACGAGAAGTAAAGTCGAATCACCCGTACATTAATCAAAGAAACGTGATTTGTCTTGACCAATATTTAGTCATCAGTGTACCTAGTAGTCATCTCGACAGCCTCTCTCGACTTTTTTAAGGCATCCAAGACCATAACAGAAAAAGCATTGCTTCTATTTGCTAGCTGACTTTAAAATACGAAGTTATTTATCAAATTGTTAAATGTCTTTGTCAGATTTCATGCTACAATGCTAAAGGTACTCGTACATTGATGAAAACTAGGCCGAACGGCTATTGAATATTCATACCGAAGGCTCATTGAAAAAGAATATTTAATTATTCGTCAGTTTCACTGGGCAGGCAAACGAATTTTGCGAAATCGCGGGCGATACTAAGTGAAAGTATGGCTTGAAACAAAGATTATAAAATAAATTAAGCATGAGATTACAATATAGGTCAAGTATTATTTTTTAATATATAATTTGTAGAATTAACACTTTTTTTATTATTGTCATGTTTAAATGCTTTTCTACCGACTTTACAAAAAAGGAGGAGGTACTCAAGTCGACTGTATTGTTTTTTAAGTACCTCATAACTCCGTTCCACGTGAACCGATTTTAGTATTTTTTTTTTAAATGATTTTCAATTGGTTCCATTTAAATTTGATCAAGATCTGATCTGTAGTTCTTGAAATATCGTCAATAATGCGTGTTTAGTACATCTAATCTGTTAGTATCTGCAACTTCCGATAAAGCGTTGAAGTCGGTTTTTTAAGCTTTGCCTGCGTTTAATTATTAATGAACAAGAAGTGATAAAAATACATAGGCAATTAAAAAAAACAAAACGCACGTCATTGGCTCACTTGATTTGTTTTTTTTATGTTGATAGGCAAGTATTTGACCACTATCTAACCTGATGGAAAGTGATGATGCGGCCGAAGATGACGTCAGTAAAGATATATACAATATCTAGATAAAATATATACCTAAATATATACACATTTTTGCTGTCAATGATTGGATCGGATTGTTTATGTATATAAAATAATTGCTCGAACCTCAACCACATGAACCGATTTTAAAGATTTTTTTTGTTTAAAAGCTGGTGCAGCTGGTTTCTCATTGGTCCCATTTAAATCTGGTTAAGATCTGATAAGCAGTTTTTGAGTTATCATCAATAATGCGTGTTTAATACATTTCAGTGATTACGGTTCCGAAGATAAAGCGGTGAAGTCGGTTTTTTTAAGGTTTGCTTGCGTTTTAATTAGTAATCATTTGTTTTTTCCGAGGGTGAAAGTTTTTTCGCTAAATATGTTTGACTGTGACAATTTTCAATTAAACTAACCCAATGTGTCAATGTGAATATTAGATAACACTTTTGGAATAATAGACACATCAAAGTGTAGAAAATACGTTGACAATGGATTTGCTATCATATTGTGACGTGACGGGCTTCTCTCGCGTGGTTGGGCATCGGTGAATGTATAGATAGTATGTATGTATACCTAGTAAGGATAGTAAGTTTCCAATAGTTACATCGAAATATTAGCAAGCAAGATTATTGTATCTGAAACATATTGACGATAAGCCTATATTTGATTGGTAATTGTCCATTTATTGTATTCTATCTCATAGGATTACTGATCTGTGCATGTCTGTGTGCGATAGGCAATAATCGTGGTGTTGTATATTAGAGTGGGGAGAGGTGTAGTAGATAACATATAGAGGCACTCTTGGAAAGTATGAGTTAAGAGAATATGTTCTGTTTGGAAAATAGATGAGACCTAAAATGGGAACTTTGAATGAAATTTAAATACATATATGTTGTCTTATTTTTTTTATCAGTAACACTTTAAAATATTGTCTGTAATATAACTAATAAATGATTTTTAAGTAGCAATTTTAATAAATAAAAAGTGTCAAAAATGCAAAATAGCAAAATGCACGCCATTGGCTAGACTGAGTCGTGACGTCAGTGTCTAGATTCGTGATGTCATTAGTGGGTCTAAAAAGAAAATAAAAATAGCCGCGTTTAAAATTGCTCGAACCTGCTTTTAAAATTAAATATCTATTACATATGAATCCAATACTCTCATTAATTATATATTATTTTTGACAATAAATTAACATAAATAATTAATTAAAACCACAAAAATATGCTCAAGTACTTATTCTCCGTTACGAAATATGGCAAAAAAATAACACTAGAAAAAATAAAAAGTGGTAAGTAGTGCACATTTTAAACCATCCCCTGCAGGATTACAGGGGGTGGTTTAAAATCGACAAATGAGCAAAATAAAAAATATTTTAAAAAATGTTTTTTTACAACTCATAAAAAACCGTATTTACTAGTTAGTAAATTTTGGCGCAGACAGTTTAAAAGTAACAGTCAAGTAAACTATGGCAACAGCTACTAAAATAATAGCACTTAGCACTCGTAGCAGTCATAATTGCTACGAGTGCTAAGTGTTACGTAATCATTAAACTAACATGTGACGAGAGGTCACAGCTGTTTATGAATTACGAGAATGTTAGATATTTACCTACTCCCAATTAATGTTCATTTAACTGCTAAACAAACCTACTTAGGTATTAGCAGTATTGAATACCTACACCAACCTGGGTAGGTAAGTATCTAACATTCTCGTAATTCATGGACAGCTGTGACCTCTCGTGACCTCTCGTCACATGTTAGTTCAATGATTCCGTAGCACTTAGCACTCGTAGCAGTCATAAGCTATTATTTTAGCAGCTGTCTAAGAGTTGCCATAGTTTACTTGAAAATTAGTACTAAACTGTCTGCGCCACAATTCACTTTACTGTAAGGAAATTATTTAAATTTTTATTCTGCTCAGTTGTCGATTCTAAATTACCCCCTGCAAGATTGTGCACTACTTACCAATGACGGTATATATGGATCCTTTCGTGTGTTAGTCGTACTACACTTGACAGCCGAGCTTTTTAATAAACTTTACCTCTTTCTTTATCATACTCATCTAGTGCAATCGATTTAAAACTCAACTTTCTAAGTTCATTTCAGTTTCCATTTGTTTAGCAAAAGTAGTCACGTAGAGAGCCAGCTGCAATACTTCGTTTACAAATAGTAAACAAACGTACTGCAAATGTACAAATAAGTAAAACCGGTCATGGTCCGACGGGCTTCGGTCTCGCGTCCCATGAATTTAGATTGCAAGTTTATGCCAAGTTCAAAATTCATTCGATATTCCAGCATAGTCGTCATAATTCTATGCAGCGAATATGATTCCACTCATGCTAACAAAGTAGTATGCTAGTTGTTTGCCCTGAACTAAGATGCGTTATTTTTGATTAGTAACTTTTTAATTGGGAAATCTGAGATTTTACGTATCAAACAAATGACTTCAGATTTTTAGATACGAGTAGACTAGAGATAAAATGTGTCTTAAACAGTGACTCCAATGTCCCATTTCTAATGTAGCAGAGTTTCGTGATGTTGTTATTGTTTTGTCGTGATTTTTAAACTGTTTGCATAATCCGAGTTGTAATAGTTGTAACTATACAAATATTAAAATCTCACATTTATATTCATATCATTGTAAATAGTACTATTTAGAACTTTAGGCAAGAGATTTACCTAAATATCTGAGAATTTGAAGTAGTTTATATCTTCTTTCTTTTTTTTTAAAGGTTAACGCACGCACACTTACAGTCCCACGCTAAGTTCCCACATTCACTTTACACCCACACAAACACAACCTGAACCGGAAACACAAATTTTCCTTGGGGAAAAAACGTAGGTATGTTCCCGCCGGGAAACGAACCCGATACCCCTGCTTGGCGAACACGCTACTGACTATGCAAACGGGCAGTTCAAATATATTTATATATTGTAGGAAATAATAAATCTGATTCTGTTTAACATTTACGTACATTCTGAAGCATCCAGGCTATTACAGAGATGTCGCGTCTGTCATTTTCTACCAACTTCACAAAAAAAGGAGGAGGTACTCAAGTTTTTTTTTTCTTATGTGTGTTACCTCATAACTTCGTTCCACGTGAACCGATTTTTTTGTTTGAATGATGTTGCTTTTGGTATTGGTCCCATTTAAATTTGATCAAGATCAGATCAGTAGTTCTTGAGATATCTTCAATAATGCGTGTTTAGTACATCAAAGCAATAAAGCTTAAAAAAACCCACTTCACCGCTGTATTTTCGGTACTTTGATCAGATTCAAAGTTCCGAAGATAAAACGCTGATGTCGGTTTATTTTAAGCTTTGCTTGCGTTTAATTATTATGTACCTACTGATTTTTACTAACAGCAGATACATATTTATCTGCTGTGTGTATGTACCAATCTAAGCTAATAAAACCAAAATCCAGCAAAAATTTACTTATAAAGATTAGCTAAGCCTGCTATAAACTGTTTTACCCTGTTTCTACGCCGTCCAACCTGCCTTTATTAAAATGTAGATAAAAAAAATCTTATTTAACAAACACCCCTTCACTTTAGCCGAAATTAATCCAACGGAATACCCGCTTCCAGCTGCAGACGTCAGAATAAAAGCCGAGTAAGGTGCGAAAATTAATCCTCAACAAGGAGTTGACAGCTCAAATTTCTGTAGCTAGTTATTGTGACAGAGAGCGTCTTGCTGGCGTATTACAAAAGTCGACTTCTAATGAAAACTGAACTTCCTTATCGTATTTTCCTTATCGTAAAGTGGAAAGGTTCAATTTACGTCGGGTTGTGTTGTTGTGTCGAGAACATAGGTTGGCATCCCTTTGTGCGTTATCTGTGGAACACACGCGTTGGAGCCTGAACGGAGAGTGGCACACAAAGACGCATCTGACGGCCTGAATGTTTCACAGTTGATGCATAACTTGGGAATATGAGCTAAGTGCTTTAGTGGCAAATGGGACGTTCAAAGACTTGCCCGAGCGGAGGTTGATCGGAGATTGAATTATTTCCTCGGTGAGGTTGTACGTAGAGAGTTTGTTATGGAAATAAATGTGTTAGGTCAATTATTTTTACAAGCTTTTAACAACCAAGCTAAAAATAAACACATTTTTTTGTTATTGTCCTTATCTAGTACATTTTCTTAAATCATAATTTGCTGTGCGAACAAATTCACACGCGACATCGGTTTATGGTTAATATTCCAAGGGTGCGTACGAAGCGTTTTGCTTCCACATTTAATATACGTACTGCTAATGAATGGAACTCATTGCCCGAGTCTATTTCCCGATAAGTACTATCTGGGAAACTTTAAATCTAGAGTGAATAGGTATCTAGGCAAGCATGCTCCAACTTCGACCAAATCGTCACTTTCCATCAGATGAGATAGTGGTCAAATGCTTGCCAATCGAGAATAAAAATAAATATTCATGGACGAAGGAAATAAGTCATATATTGTGTATTACGAGTATTCGTGTATTTTATGTTCTAATTATCTATCCCATCTTATTAAACAGTTACCTACCTAATATATGGTATTCTCTAAAGTAGGTAAAATACTAATTTTTATTTTTGCTTTATAAAATTTCGGTCACCATTTCATCTTGTCAAAATCTTCTTTTTCTTATTCCATTTGGATTGTCATAGAGAACCTCTTGTAATTTGATTTAAACTCACGCTTACAAAAGCGTCATTATGATGGGTTTTTTTTATTCTCGATAGGCAAGCATTTGACCACTATCTCACCTGATGGAAAGTGACGATGTGGTCGAAGATTGTGTTTCCTAGTGGACAAATTGGCACAAAAGGTAATTTACTTAACAAACAAGTAAGTTAATAAGTTTAATAAATAATAAGTCTAATAAGTTTTATCGGAAAAACCCTGATTTTAAAAAAGTTACATCTCTTCATGACCATACTATAATAAAAATCAAATTCGTTTATTCACATGGGCCCCAAAGAGGCACTCATGAAAGTTAATGACATACTGCCAGATTCGCAACATTACAGCCATTTCGAGAAGAACCTGGCAATATACTCTACGGCGCATTTTTTTTTTTTATCTTTCTTTAACACGAATACATGAATTATATTATTAAGCTAGGCATTTCTATATTATGTAGTCGCTAGAAAGCGCTTAAATAAGTGATACCTACTATATTACAAATAACATGTCACCATATACGACACCATAACTTAAAACGAACTTTATCAATAACCAACCTAACTTAACTAACTTAACATAGCAATTTGATTTATCAAGGAAAAGGTAAGTTACAAGCATTGTGAAGCAAACTAATATTCAGTCGGGGTATTCAATTCTTCCCGAGTCCCGTAACCTTAGAGTCATAACGATATCTCTACAGTAAACGTACTTTGCCAACTTTATTAAAAGTTTGCTACGTGATCTTTTCTCAGTAGTAGATAGTAGCATCTACTTAGATGCGATCCGTGCGATTTCACAAAACTTTTTAGTAAAATAGATTTGGAGCGGATCATGTTTTCCTTTGTAAACATCGCAATTGAAGGATATCGTAGATGCTTGTTAGATTTAGGTTAGTATGCACTTTAGACAATGCACAGTTTTTTTTTTTGTAGAGATACCCGATATTTAGTCACTGAAAAATGCTTGGTCGGCCAGAGCGCATCTAGACTCTTTTTTTTAGTGTTCTCATTTTAATTGTAAGGAAAAAAAAATAAGATTTTTATCTTTATGGTGGCGAAAAACCCGTTCTTACCTTTTCAATCGACTTCAAAAAAGGAGGTTCTCAATTCGACTGAATGTTTTTTTTTAGTAGTAAATATGTTACGCGATAATTCTGCCAATTATAAATCGATTTTGATTTTTTTTTTTTTTTTTTGATAATTTAGATAGCTAAATGCGAGCAGAAAGACCTATGAGACAAAGCCAGTATTGACAATTGACATATATGTATTCTTTTGAACTGCCCGTTGATTGATTAGTTGGGTGCGCGTTCGCTTTCTAAGCTAAAATATCGGGTTCGATTCCGAGCGGGAACACAAGTTTTTCTTCAAGGACAATTTGTGTTTCTGGTTTTGGTTGTGATTGTATGTGTGATATGAATATTTTCGGCACTCACGGCACAAGTCATCGTACTTAGTGTGGGGTCCCACTCACAGGAGCGTGAAAGCGTTTGCTTATGTTATTTATAACATACTAGCTGCGCCCCGCAGTTTCACCCGCGTTGATAATGATGAAAAGTGATGATGATGGAAAATAGATGTTGGCCGATTCTCATAGATACCGGATAAGCACAAAAAATTTCATCAAAATCGGTCAAGCCGTTTCGGAGGAGTATGGCAACGAAAACTGTGACACGAGAATTTTATATAACATACTAGCTGCGCCCCGCGGTTTCACCCGCGTTGATAATGATGAAAAGTGATGATGATGATGATGATGAAAAATAGATGTTGGCCGATTCTCATAGATACCGGATAAGCACAAAAAATTTCATCAAAATCGGTCAAGCCGTTTCGGAGGAGTATGGCAACGAAAACTGTGACACGAGAATTTTATATATTAGATGTATTACTAGACACACTTGATAACATTTTCACAAACCATAAAACAGTTATAAAAGAGAAAATTGTGTAACACAAGTTGTAAGTTTGCAGTGGTATTGTCGCACAACAAACTTAACTTTCAGAACTTCGGAGACATTACATGCTCGTTCTTAACTTTTGTTATTATAACTGACGCTGCTCAAAATGTTTTAATAAAATTGATATAAGGCTTCAGGACTGAAATAAGAAGTTAATTAAACTAAGTTCTATTTTAAACTAAGCTCATGAACGCTTCGGTCAGATCGAGAGCGCGGTGCTAGAGTCATTTTTACAGGCTTTTATTTAACTTGCAATGTTTGTATGTTGTAGTTTGCTTAGTTTTCACTTTGTCTTATCCTACTAAGTTGAACTACATGTACATAAGTATTTTTCCCGCCACTTACATTGTAGTATATGTGTATTAAATTATTAATATTTTAATTGCCATTTGTGGCTTTGGGCTACAGGTAATATAATATCATATAATATGTCAAGATATTATCTGAGAAACTGAAATGTTCTGAATTAACCAAGTTAACTTATAGATCTGAGCTAGTTATCGGTCAATTATATTCCATTTCAACCGACTACAAAAAAAGAAATCTCAATGCGACTGTATTTTTTTTTCTTATGTATGTTACGCGATAATTCCGCCAATCATGAATCGATTTGCATGATTTTTTTTGTTTGGTAGATTAATTATACTTCAGAGGTGTTCCCATACAAATGTTATCGAAATCAACCAAGTCAAAACGAAAATATAAGCGGTGAAGTCAGTGTTTTTAAGCTTTGCTTGCATTTTAATTATTATTGACCCCATCAAAAGGATGCTCAAAACAATAACGGACCGAGAACGTTCCATGAGAATCAGAAGCAGATGATAAGATTCACGGTACTTGATCCACTTGATCCGAAACATGAGAGATTGAATTAAATTCCTCACGTGCGACGTCAGAGAAAAGTGATACGTGACCAATTTGAGGTGGCTTGGCAGAGGTGGCGTCCCGTAGCTCGTGAGTACGTACTCCTAAGAACCGACGACCCACTGCAGAATGATATATTCATCAGCCTTGGTACCTATAGTCTACGATGAATGAAGTTGGAACTTTTTCTTCTTGAGAACAGTCAAACTTAGGCCATAGGCATACTTGATATATATACATAATGCTTCGCGCGGCTGCAACGTTCGATGAATTTTCCAAATAAATTAACAATAACATACATGCCATTGTCTTGACTAAAGGGAATATGCATATATTTTTATGACCTTATTTGATTGTTTACGTTGATACATTGTCGGTAAAAAAAACATTCATAAATAAGTAATAAGTTTCATATCAAAATAAATATTTGAATATGCAATCAGGTTCAGGCAATTTTAACGTCCATTTTGACTTTATTTCTGTAACATCCGCGACCAAACTAATGTATATTCTCCATAACGAAGGAAAAAACAGCGAGAATAACGCACGGCAATTTATTTTTATAAAATTCTGAAATTTTAATGTTAATTCAAAACTAGCTGCGCCCGCAACAAAAAATAATTAGCGAAATTGCTTCCGTTCACGCGTGATGCGATCACCAAGGGAAACAGAGATTCAAAATCTATATATATATTTATATATATGTATAGATTACTCTTCCAAGATTTTCTCACCTAAACCTGAATCCTCAAAGGCGACAAACCCATAGTCGTATTTGACTGCAGCGTTACCGCCTAGTAGAGGGTATGTCTGAGGGGAGCCGTCGATATTCAAGGACTTTGATATCGGAGCGGAGGCCATCGCGCTATTGTGGTATTTGGTTGCAGTATCAGCATGCATTCATTATTTCCAGTGGTATAAATGTATGCAAATATTTTCACTAAACTTGCATGAATTCGCATCGATCACTTTCTTTATACATTATAATAATATGCGGATCAGGAAGTTTAATTCCGCGATCGATGGTATAACCTGTAATGTGAAATAATTATGCACATTTTTATTTCACTTCAAGAAGGAAACAGGAAGCCTATTAAATATTTTTCTGATTCTGAACAGCTCATTTAGCTGATTTTGTTTATATTATATCAGCAGCGGTTAAGGCAATAAGGCATGACACTCTATGGCCGCGGGTTCAAACCCCGCCTCAAGTGATAATTTTCCCATTCTAAATTTATCAATACAGCTCATTCAGCGACTAGTTTCGGACAACTAGTTTGTCCGACACTAGTCGACGACAAAGTAAGTCGAAATTGTTTTGCGTGTTTTAATCCGTGTGTAACTTACCTCTATTAAAACATTACCTCTATTTGTAAAATTATACACAGGTAGGACAGAACCTCACCTACTTGTTGTCTAGAACCATGTGGCTCGCCGTTCCAGCCTGCAGGGGGTAGATAAGTCACGTATTCATTACACTAACTTTGAGCCCTGGATGTATGGCGACATACAGTGATAGATGGCAGCGAAGCTTGCTGTAGTTACAGTATTCGGATGTATTAGTAAGCAGAATTGCAGAGTCTCAGTCACCGACGTAAGGTCGCGAGATTATCGGTATTCTATCGTATACATTTTGGAAAGTGTGCGCAGGAATTATACGAGCTAATTCCACCTTGTCCATTTTACCATCTAACAACAAGACAAACTATCAAACGTCATGCATATATGATTGACATACCTCCAGTTCGCTCGAAGCGTTTCGCTTTTACGTTTATCATCCGTACTGCGAAGTAGTGGAACTCATTGCCTTCGTCTTTGTTCCCCGAACGGTACAATCTGAGAGTCTTCAAGTCAAGAGTGAATAGGTATCTTCTAGGCAGGCATGCTACACCTTCGGCTGCATTATCACTTTCCATCAGGTGTGATTGTAGTCAAATTCTTGCCTATCAGGCATAAAAAAGTATTAGTATTGAAATGTGACCGACTCGTGTAATCTTGAGCGGTAAATGTTACATGAGGTATTTTTACCCGACTGTGCGACACAAAGAAGGGTTTGTCAGCCTATACAGTTCCTTTGTAGCTCTCTAGAGATAAAACGCGTGGACCAAGTTTGATGGTTCTTACGACAATCGATGTGTCTTCTAAATCTTGCTAGTGTCACTAAAGACTTGACAGTTACTTAAAACTGTCAAGTCTCTTAAAGTTGTCGCCTTGTGAAAAATAAAATTGGGTTTTGCCGCGAAAGTTAAAAAAAGGTTGTTGATTTTGAATATTTTTTCAAAACCTGTGATTCTTTGAGTGCTAGTGAGTAATAATGGTAGATTATTAACCGTTAACACTTAGTAAAAGTGCATAAATGTAGGCAAATCATACTAAGTTGAAAATTTCGCCTTCGCTCCAAAACTCCAATATAAGTTCTAGTAAAGTTTCTACCACTTTACTAGAGCATGACTTGGCTATGACTGGACCTTGACTCATTTACTTGACTTTGACAGTGTATTGTGACTATGACTTTTAATTTGAAATACACTTAAAATTTATTATCACTTGACAAAAATTGCTAAATAAAAACAAAAAAAAATTTTACTGTGTAAAGTGGGTATTTGGTTTTTTAGTTTTTTTTATCATTAATCATTTCAAATGACCGTTTTAGATCCTTTCGGGCCCCTCGACACCACGGGCTCGCACCAATAATGGTGCAAAAGGTATTTTTTAATACCCATTACACTACCAAAGAGCTGAGACACCACAGTCACGGTATGATCTATAACGATTCAAAGTTGGTTAAAAACCATTCTCCTTTAAATTTTCAATACTTTTAATATACTGTGATAAATTTCTTATAAAATAACATAATAAGTCTTAACGAAAAAGTGTTTCATAAAAAGGTAAGTTCACTTTTTACCAATAAGTCCCACAAAAAAGGACGCGGCGCCGTGGCTGACATAGAAGGAGACGGCGGAATCACTTTGTTTCTTACTTCCAAGTATGGTCACCCAGGATTGCGAAAGGTGGAAAGAGAGGCCATTGCCTGACACCGTAGGCTAATAATAATAATATATTGCCTTGTTGTTTTGTAGTCATACTAATACATGTGTGCTCTACAAATCAAAGCAAATGTGTGTGTTGTACATATATATATATATATATATATATATATATACATGTTTTCTAATTACTGCAAACACTTCCCAATTTATTCACATACCACAGTACAGTACCGCTGACGAAAATAGACTTGATGCCTAAAATCCTGCGACTCGCTATTCCACCAGCCTGCCAGGAATAGATAAGTCACGTTTTCATTACACTAACTTTAGGCTGAATGTATGGCGACGCGTTGTGATAGACGACAGCGTGACTGTGGACCGTACATTATGTATTAAATCCTACTAACATTATAAATGCGACAGTGTGTGTGTGTGTGTGAATGTTTGTTACCATGTATCTCCGTTTTTCTACTCCGTTTGATGAAATTTTAAATGTAGATAGTATAGGTTCCGGAATAACACATAGCCTACTTTTTAACTTAATTAACGCGGGCGAAGCCGCGGGACCCGGCTAGTAGTCAATAATTTGAATCTCAAAAGGCGCAAATGTAGTAATCTTGATAGTGGTTATATATTTGTGCCTTTTGGGGTAGAGACGTTGGAACCGTAGGGACCGGGAGAACATACAATCTTCAAAGAATTATCAGAGCGTTTGGTCGAAGCAACACGTGACCAAAATGCTGGCAAATATTTTGGACCAAGATTGAGCATTGCCATTCAACGTGTTGTTCAGCAGTTTTTGTACTTTGCCAACGGGCAGCGGTCTATTAAATTAAGTTTTGTACATATTTATATCTATAGGTTTAATTATTTTCGTTTAGTTTTAAATTTAGCTTTTATTTTATGTCATAGTAAATTTATTTTTGTTAATAAACGCTAGCAAAGCTTAAAAACACCTTCGCCTTTTAATCTTCGGAACCCTTAAGTGAAGTAACCATTAAGTGAATGAAATACGCATAATTGGGGATAACACAAAAACGACTGGTTAGATCTTGATATAATTTGGTGGTCCCATTTAATATAGGGTGCACCAAATTTCAAATGACAAAAATCATCGAAATCGGTTCACCTAGAAAGTTGAGGTAACACACTAAGAAGAATATTCAAAAAACACTGCTCCTATTTTTGAAGTCGGCTAAAAACATATTTCGCGTAGTATGTAGATAGCCGGTAGATATCGTCCTCTCGCTAAATAATGTTATATATTGTCTTAAATTTTTTTATGCCTGAAAGGCAAGCATTTGATCACAATTACACCTGATGGAAAGTGATGATGCGGCCGAAGATGTAGCATGCTTGCCTAGAAGGTACCTATTCACTCTTGACTTGAAGACTCCCAGATTATACTGTTCGGGGAACAAAGACGAGGACGCTCCAATCCTTCGCAAAACGGATGATAAACGAAGAAGCGAAACGCTTCGAGCGAACTAGAGGTATGTAATTGTGTGCTAGATTCAGTTAAAGGGCGTTCAGTTTTATTTATCCCTACAAAAGATCTAGGATCAGGGACGAGTAGATTTTCAACCCTCGATACTATCTATAAACTCCCAGCTGGTGTAGTTGGCTACGCGCTCGCCTCCTAAGCAGCGGGTATCGTGTTCGATTCCACAGAAAGAACACAAGTCTTCTGCCAAAGGGAAATTTGTGTTTTTGGTTCTGGTTGTAATTCTGTGTGTGATGTGAACGTTTCGGGCACCCAAGATAGTCATAAAACGCAATGTGGGGTAGTGAGTGTGAAAGCATTTAAATGCACACCAAAAGTAAACAAACAAAACTACCTGGTTATGCAACAACGTGCTGAAGCAGCATAGTCAACTTAGAGATTTTGCTAATGTCCCTTCCACTAATATATTATCAAGGTAAAAATTTGTGAGTGTATTTGTTTGTTTGTTACTTCTTCACGCTCAAACGGCTAGACCAATTTTGATGAAATTTGGTATGGAGGTAGCTCACATCCCGGATAAACACATAGATTTCTTTTTATCCCGGAATGTCCGCGGTTCCGGTACTTAGGCGGGTAAAAACTGCGGGGCGCAGCTAGTTAACCATAATACCTACCTAATTGATCAAATTTACGGTTAATGTTATTAAAAATTAAAATCATTCATTTCAGGTTAGAAGCCATACATTTTACATTATCTAGTACGCATTAATAAAAATAAAATCAAATGACAAAATACATGTACATATTATAATACATATTATAATATTAACATACCATATTATAACCCATACCTACCTATTCTAGATAGATAACTATGATAATATAACTATGTACATACATATGTACTGTACTTGTGTATATGATATTGCTTATAACGACTATCGGATATAACGTCGGCAACTATACGGTCCCTTCAATGTCGTTATAAACGGTTTTGACTGTAATTACATAAAATTTATTTTCGGTAATATACTTATCTATAAACGTAAACAATCAATAAAATGCAAAAAAAACTATGTATTCTCTATTACCCGGATCAATTTATTATAATTTATAAACGAGCAAATCAAACACAAAGAACACATAATAGCGAAATATCAACTTTCATCTCTTTCGAGCTCTCTCGCAATGAATCTATCAATGGCTGAAACCATAAAACCACTGAGGGTAGACTTTAATTAGGTGATTATTTGTGTTAGAGGATCAGCATGCCCCATTTGAGGTATCTCGGGAGATAGATAAATAGGTCTGCTTTGTTGGAGTGGGATAATAAATCCGCAGGTACAATTATTTAGGTCGGTATACTTATTTTATATAATTCGTGGTAATGATATGAGTATTATTCGACTTCTCACATTTGTGAAGATGATATTCACAAAAGATAATAAGTGATACATACAAAACTTATGTATTGATCAAGCGAAGCAAGATCTCTAAGTTGACTTCAGCACATCCATCCGTCCGCCCTTCTTTCAGACGAATTTAGCGTCTAAACCATACAAGCAAATAACTTAAAATTCTCAGAAAATATAAAGGCTATCGCTTAAAGCCAAAAATGGTTATTTAAATTATTAAGTGAAAATAATTAGTGGTCACTCATACACGTCAGAGGCGGGCAAGAATTTTTTTATACCTTTGTGGGGGGGTGGGGGTAGAGTATGAAACCGTTTTTTGTAAAAATGTATGTTGGTGAATAACAATTTAGTAGGTAGTACAGCTTTATACTAATAAGTTTTAAAACAAAAAACTTTTATATTAAAGTTTTCACCCCATTCAACCCTCTTCGGGGTATAATTTCCAATAATCTATCATAGTACACCCTTACGTACTAAGACAAATGTACCCTCCAAATTTCAAATCTCTACGACTATCGGTTTAGGCTGTGCGTTGTCTCCAAGTCAGTCAGTCAGTGAATCGATATGTCAGGACAAAGATTCTTATAGTATAAGATTATTCAAAAGATTTTCTTTATTCGGCAAAATGTAACTAGTATAGTTATTGTGTATAAATATGGTGTAGTAGTTACTACACTACACATATTATATGCAAAACGTGAACTTTCTTTGGGATTAGTATTTCGGGTTAGTTTTTGCTGGCATTTATAGGCAAATGTAGAATTGAGACCTGCGCTTCAAGTAGGCCCTGACTCGTATTACACTTTTGAAAGTCGGAAAGACTTGAAATTACTCGTAGTCATATATCACCAAATCATGTACTTAAAGAGTCGTTGCGGGCAATTCCTCTACGCGGTGTAGTTAGTGGACGCTACTCTCGCCCTATCACGCTCAGTCACTTGAGAGAGTCCTTTTAGTTCCCAGCATCACTAGACATCGCGAAGTAAAACACTGTTTCCAATGGGGATAAGAGGAATATTCAGTTATTTAAGCAGATTTCCAATTCAAGATCATTACTTCATAATTGATAACAATAAACTGATATATATGTAAATTTTCGGTTAGGGTGTCGTAAAGGGGGCACTGAGGTAAAAGGACTTAGAAAAATTTCGCTTATAATTTAGGCTAGGGCAGTCATCAATAGGTACGACGACGAGCTAAGGTTTCTTGTGACCACAACGCGCGAGCCGAGCGACCGAAGCGAGCGTGCCGTGGCAGCGGCCGGCGAAGCGCCAGAAAAACTTTATGTATATTGTATATTGTGGGGCTGTGAGTGTTTTAAATTACATAACTAAAGACTGTCTTGGATAGTTCTATCGAATCCCGAAATAAAAACATAATAATATAAGTGTCTGCCCCCTTCTCGACACCTGCTGTATTTTTTGTGCCATGATGACTCTATATTTTTTTTATGCCATCATGTAGAACAAACTTTCTGGACACTTGTTTGTCTAAAACGTTTTTACCTCAAACCTACCCCTACCAAGTTATGGGCAAAATCAGTTAAGGTCAAGGTCAATGACCTCGATATAAAGGTTACTGACTCCAAGCATCATTAAATATGGCAATTATAAAGAGAAAAAAAAAACTGTTCTGCCCCCTTTACGACACTCTGACCAAAAGTTTGCTTACATCAACCGTGGAGGTCGACTGTGCGCCGCCACATACTCATCATGTCCAGAGCTCGCAATCGTAATATTAAAAACTGATTCTTTTCTGAATCGTGCAATAAAACTTTTTAATTAATATAGCAATAATCAGCTTTGTCCTATTCATGCTCCAATCAGACAGTCACTGCCAATTAATATCATAAAAGGTATTAAAGAACTGTATAATCTGGTTGAAGTCTCCGGTAATGGAATATCGTTTATCGATATAAGCCATCTGTTAAGTGCTCGATACAGTGAAGAGTAAGTGGCATAGAAAAGGATAAGATTCTCTATAAACAAGGATACTTGATGTAAGAAACTTGATTGTACACAGCAGGACATTTGATAAATAGCGTATTTTTCCCCTGAAGGGTATATTTATATAAACTAGGAGTCTTCTAATCAAGAGTATTTAAGCATGTCACATCTTCGGCCGCATCATCACTTTCCATCATTGGTCAAATGCTTGCCTATATAAATAATTTAAACGTAAGCAAAGCTTAAAAAAACCGACTTCACCGGTTACATTTTGGTTTAGGCTAGATCGATTTCGATAAAATTTATAGGGGACCACCTCTGAAGTATAATCTAATAAACAAAAAATTTGAGAATCGGTCCAGAAATGGGGGAGAAAACGGTGAGCATACATAAAAAAAATACATACAGTCGAACATAAAACCTCCTCCTTTTTTGAAGTCTGTTAAAAAAATCCTCGTTGTCGCTCGTTGTTGCTTTAATAAATTTAGTGATCAGTGGCGCTTATTAATGTAATTATTTATACCCAATTAATTTTTATTTAATTTTTTTTTTAATTTATTAATTTATAAGGTTTAAAGAAATTTATTTTCTCAAAAAGACAAAACGTCACTTACATGAGAAAAATATTAAACATTCCGTGATTTTACATTCGTCATTCCGTTTTATTATTAATTGATTTGAATGAAGTCAAAACAATTGTCGATCAAGACATCGACAACGCCTTAAATATAATAACTAAATCCAATAAAAGAGCTTATTTTTAACTAAACATAAACATTAACGCTTTTACACTATCAGCGGCTACTTGTGAGAAACATTCACATCACACACACAATCACAACCAGAACCAGAAACACAAATTTCCCTTGGGGAGAAAAAACTGGACTATATAGTAAATATACATCGGTTGTAGTGGAGATCTGTTGTTAGGGCGGTCGGTAGTGCAAATTTTTTTGAACTTCTGGCGTAAGAAATATCAAACATACGAACGCATTCACACTTATAGTCCCACACTAAGTTCAAAGACTTGTATCGTGATTAAATTAATGGTGGGAGGGCATTTTCGAATACTCTGACATCAACATTTCTGATAAATACGCTTAAGTAAAAAGCCTATTTGGCTCTTGTCACCTTTAACAGCACCAACAATAAAATATCCACTTCATCCTAACCTCAGACAACATACAACCGCTCAAACTCCTAGTAAAATACAAAGTGGGATTCAATATCTTTATCTACGTCACATCCGACGTTCTTAGAAATCTGTTCCGTGGCGCTTGGCACCTCGGTCACGTACCGCTCCTAACCGTCCCGGTGTTACTAACAAATTGATATTTTTCAGATACTCCTTCACAAACAAACTCTGGCTCGGAGGTGAACGGGTCGAAATTCGATTAGGAGTTTAGCACGCCTTTTTTGCTTTCGTACGAATTTTGTTTTGGCTTTGTTTGTTAATGCTAGATTTGGAGAGCTAAAAGCCCTGAACCCCAATCATAGATCTTTGGATAAGTTATAGTGATATCTACAAGAAAAGGTCTTGTTTGTTTTTTGTGAATCGTTTGAAAACAATCTCACCAGATGGAAAACGACGATGCGGTCGAGGATGAAAATTTAGATTCAGATTGTACATTGCCTCCATATATACATTACAAGGTGTTACATTCCAAAAACAATGTCTCATATGGACACCTGGACCTTGTCGGGGGTAACAATTTAAGAGAGAAGAAGACGCAATCTTAATCGGTACAACAAGGCAAAAAGGCTATAGGTATAATAATTTTCAACTCAATTGCTGAAGCTAGTGGCAGTACTTTATCATATTTGTTAACACACCACGAGCTTTAAAAATAGGCTGCCCATTACTAGTTGGTCTAAGCTCTTGAGCTAGTGATAAGATAAGCTTGTTGTATTTTATTTAGTTTAAGTTTAGTGTTTAAAGAAAATAAGTATAGTCGTTTGGCTTGTAAATTAGATTGTGTTTGTGTACACTTAGTACACATGACATTACACTGAGTATACTTACTTCTACGAATGAACTATTTATTAGGAGACTTACTTACCCTGAATATAATGCCACAGATTACCTATTAGACGTACCTATTCGTTATGCGACCAAAAATATCAATAGCAA
This sequence comes from Lomographa bimaculata, assembly GCA_948107665.1. NCBI lineage: Eukaryota > Metazoa > Arthropoda > Insecta > Lepidoptera > Geometridae > Lomographa > Lomographa bimaculata. The sequence continues at coordinate 10,589,908 of OX403592.1, forward strand.
TAATAACGATTTAGCCGATTGTAGAGATATACAATAACTTGAACTGCCCGTGGGCTTAGTTGATTGAGCGTTCGCCTTCTAAGCAGGGGTATCGGGTTCGATTCCTGGCGGGAACACATGTTTTCTCCCCAAGGAAAATATGTGTTTCTGGTTCTGGTTGTGATTGTGTGTGTGATGTGAATGTTTCCGGCACCCACGACACAAGTCAATAAACTTAGTGTGGGGCAGTGAGTGTGAAAGCGTTTATGTTATGTTATGTTAACTAACCTAATACAATAGTTAGCATCCTGCTTTCAAATCACACTATTCATGTTTGTCTTATATTTTTCATCGTACCTATATTTCACTCTAAATTTTCATAAACTTGAACTTCCAATCAAATTCAAAAAGTTTTCATTGCCCCAACTTACATGTGAAGTTACACTTACCTATTTCTCATGTAGTTGCAGTTTCACTTCGTAAGCATAACACTAAGTTATGGCCAAACTTGCTCTGCTCAGTAGTTCGCATGCACAAAATCACTTAACAAAGGCATGTTCATAACATATCGTACAACTAAACCAAACTTGCGCCGCGAAGAGGCATCGTCAACTTTTCTTTTATTCACTCAAACTTCCCGCCGCGCAGTATTAACAAATTCATTTCTCGTCGCGACCGTTCTGTTTGCTCTTTTGAACTTTTGGAGATTAAAGCATTTGATGTATAAGAGAGCGAAGCGGTTTATTTCTTTGCCATTATTGGCAACCTTTATGCAACACATCATGTGTGAATACCGCTCTCTTTTGTCACTTGTCGTGTAATTTGTCCCGGATGTAAACACACTTTATGACAAATCTTGAATATGGGAACTCAAGTGAGACTAAAACCGGGTCATGTTGACTCTGTTATTCGAGCTTTCGCGCTTCCTATTAACTTTTTTTTAGTATTCATGATGTGTATGGCAGCAAACATACGTTAGAGACATAGAGAAAGGTTTCTTACGTTTGGGTTTAAATATGGGTTGTTGGTTTGGTTAGCAGTTGTCTAGACGTCTCAATATGCTCACTGATCAAAAAGCTTATCTCGCCGGCCAGAAAATAAGTTTGGCTTCAGCAAAGTAATATGTTAAAATTTCACCGGCTTTTTGGGCCAGCAACTTAAACATAGAACCGATGTGTTTTATTATCCTTTTATTGCAGTTTTATGTCCCGGATATATAGGTATAATATTTCGTAGTAATAGTTTAATTAAATATTGAGTGCACACATAAAATATTTTATGGCTAGATATATATAATAAAAAAACGGGTAAAAAGCGGCAATGGCTATAGTATGGGATTCCCTTTAAAAAATTGTTTTATTGTAATTTATTTATTGATTTTTAAAGTGAATATATAAGCCCCTTTAAATTAATATTTTATTCTACTTCTTAGTATTTGCTTTTATAGCGGCAAAAAAATACATCATCTGTGAAAATCTCAACTGTCTAACAATCACGGTTCATGAGATACAGCCTGGCGACAGACGGACGGACAGCGGAGTCTTAGTAATAGGGTCCCGTATTACCCTTTGGCTACGGAACCCTAAGAATTACTTAAGTAATATACGTGACATTCAGTTTGTGTAATATCAATATAGGTAACATTAATTACCTAATTGTAGATTTAGGTATCACAGTTTCTTTGTTTGACACTGTTGGGTTTTACGCTTCTTGCCCGTAATACAATTGGGGTTTCACGCTGCACCATCGACGAAATTTCTTCTGGTACACATTTCTCCCGGACTGGTGCAAATTATTTATGTGACACAGTCGACTTGACCACCGTACCACTGCTTCCTCCAGTTGGAGAGATCGAGAGAGAGTAAACTTTTATCCGGCTTCTTTACCGGCTGAGTACAAACTGACCTTCAGCTTATTTATATCGACGATCAATAACTTCGAAATAGTTATCAGGAGGATACAGTTATTTCAAATTACATATTCACAGACAGACTTCATTACAAATTCAGTAGTATGTATGTAAGTTTTTATGTTTCAAACGACGTTTTCAGCAGCAGCTGAGCGCGTTAATATAAAATTTGGTATACTAAAAATGGAATAGATCCTTATTTTTACAAAAAAAAAAAACATCTTAGTATGCAAAGTAAAGTAAGTCGAGCAAGTAGCTCGATAGTCAGTGCCATTAGAATTTGCGGTTGCATAGCACTATGAATGGATGTTCTGAAAAACGGGGATATATTCTTAAGAAAGATTTTTAAATTGATAAACGCGGTAGAAACCGCGTTGAACTGCTGAATTATTATAGGAAAATAAAAGTTACATTAAAATGTTATATACATTATTATATATAAGCATCTAATTACCATCAAACAATCGTTGTTAAGAAAAAGTTTTAAGCAATTTTTTATATTTTGTTATACTATATAGGCAAGCATTGACCATTATCTCACCTGATGGAAAGTGATGAGCGGCATAAGATATGACATGCTTGTGCTTGTCTAGAAGATACATTCACTCTTGATTTGAAGACTCCCAGGTTATACCCTTCAAGAAACAATAACCTCACAAAAATCTCTATTATCCAAAATGTAGCCGTGAGGTCTCACTTCGAGGCCAAAGACTAGTGTTAATTATTTCGACGCAATTATCGCACGATCGCGCTAAATATTCCAACCAAATACCACACTGGTTGTGTAATTGTGGATCCCATTGCCAAAGCCGTCCCTGTCAGCTACTATCAACGGCTCTTGTCAAACAAGCCCTCCACTGGACAACAAGCGCTGTAGTTTACTGATGGCTTTGATAGGCTTAATTAATTTACAAGTTATGAAATAGATTTACCTATTCAAGTAGATATTATTGGTTGCTCGACCCGAACTGAGACCTCTGCCTATATTTTGCTTAATAGAAGAAAAACTTTTAAGGTTGATTAATTATTAAGGTTAAACTTTTAAGGTTAATTGCTTATGATTTTCTCTCAGGACAGGTCTCTACTTTCTGCGCTGTGAGTCATTGGTTCGATTCGCAGCAGTCACAACTTTCCTAACCACCGGACATTTGTGCTTCTGGTTCAGTGAGTAACCATGTCAATGATTCTGGCACCCGCGACACAAGTCTTTGAACTTAGTAGAAGGGCTGTGTGAAACCGTTTGTTTGTTTGTTATTTAAAATGTCAGTTGGGAGCGGTCTAGTGGTGTTCTAATTTACTAAGTTTAAAATTATTTTGTCAGTTCAACATTATAAGCCAAATGCAACAGCACCATTGAAGCTTGTTTGGTACAACAACTTCAAAACAAAAGGTCCCTGTAGTGTGGCCTGCAATCACAGCAAGCTATGTAATTTTGCCTATACGCCTAGCCATTCGATCAGTCTCTGCCACCAAACATAGCCGGCCATTACGAGGCACATTAATTTTTCACATCCGGTCGCCGACATAATTGAGCGTTTCCACCTCGAGCCGAGCTTTAGGGCATTTCACATGTTAGTACTGTAATACACAGTGACAAGTGCGGAAATGTACAATCGGAGTCAATGTTACGTGTTGGTCAATCGTTTAAAATATTGTTTTTGGCCTTGGTCTCTTTGGGGCAGGTATTCAAAGGAAGTGGTAAGGATAATGTACACAATAACAGAAATTAAACCAAAATTTAAAAAAATGCTATTTAAAAAAAAATACCTGCGGTTCAAGCGAGTTCTCTGCTTTGCATCGACTTTATTTCTTACTGTAATTTCTTTATACTAAAATATAATAATTAACTTTCATCTATAGACGAATATTACATGAAAGATATTAAATTTATATAAAATAACTCACAAGATCACCTAGGTACCTTTACTATTTTGTATGCATTATTAATTAATTCGTTGATTTTATCATGTTAAATCCTACGCCTTATTTCCTTCATAATTGGTTAAGTCATTGTAACTACCCCCGGACCTCTTTAATAATTGACTTAGATTCTATAGAATAATAGTAATTTATAAATTAACCTTGTTATAAGATTATTTTAATGTGTTTCGATACTTGTTATCGATGTAATAATTGTGGGTGAACCAGAAATAAATAAATTGTAAGATTAGCTAACAAAAAAAAACAAAAAAGAAAACATTTCTTCAATACTAGTTTAACCATTATTCACCACTATGTTTTCCTATTAAGAGGGTTTATTCCTTTTGTCTTCTCTCTCGCTCGCACATTTCGTTATTTTTAATAAATAGATACAAATAGCTACGTGTGTTTTTGAAAATGTTTTCAATCAACTATATGGACATGAATACAATTAATGTTTTAATCTACCTTTCGTTAGTCATATATTTAAGTTAAACGAAGAAACCGGGAAAAGCACATTGAAATTTGTGAACTCGTTTTTTTTCATCTTATCGAAGGATATGATAGCAAAAAAAAGTTTGCAACATCCTTGTATTAATGTCCATATAGTTAGTTGTAAACATTTTCAATAATACACGTACATAATTGTATTTAATAAAAATATCGAATTGTGCAAGCGACAGAGAAGACAAAAAGAATAAACCCTCTTAATAATAACCAGGCTTTAGCCATTCTCGTTAATAAATTTAAATACAAGGTACTCATTTTTATAATAAACCCACCCAGAAAATAATAATGAATCGTCGAACCGACATATAAAGGCTTCGTCACACTCACCTTCGGTACCCTGCCGGCTTTTCCACAAAATTTAATTTAAACTGTAATTTATCCACACGACAGCCATGTGAACACCCATTACTTTGGTTACATGGAAGGACTATTTTATGATGTTTCAGGGAAAATATTAAGTAACGACCTTATTCTTGATTTTGCGGAATTTTACCGTCTTTCCTAGGACATTGTTTTTTTTTTCTTTTAATTTTGGTTTCGCAATCTTGTGCATTTAGCCAATGTCAAGTAATAATATAATTTAAGTGTATTTAATATAATAAGTCCTAGTCACAAGTCAAAGTCATGTAAAAGAGTTAAGTCCAGTCATAGTCAAGTCATGCTCTATTAAAGTGGTAGAAAGTTTGTTTACAAGCAAATGATGCATTTCTGCAAATATTTTCTCGACAATACGATGAATGGTTTGGTTACTGATCGGACCAATTATTAACTAACTAGCCGTGTCCCGCGGCTTCAGCCGCTATTATCAAGTTAAAAAGTAGCCTAAGTGTTAATCCTATACCTATAATCTATGTACATTCCAAATTTTATCCAAATCCATGCAGCCGTTAAAGCATGAAGAGGGAACAAACATACTTACACACAAACTTTCGGATTTATAATATGTGTAGGAAGTAGGATAATTCGCCCCGAACTGATACCGTACATTTAGCCAATTAGAGAAATACTTATTTTAGTTCATTGCTGTTAATTCTTATAGTACCTAAAAAATAGTTTGTACTCTATTATTAAGTTTTATGATTAAGATATATCATAAACTTATAAATTTTTAGGCTAAGGAGTCGGAGCAAGCGACTCCCTAGCATCATCTATATATATTCTAGCCGCCTCGTCCCAGCTTCCAAGCGGTTTGAGTCATAAAACAATTTTTACAGTTTTTTTTTTAGTAAGTACGTATTTGTTATGTTTTGGTAAGTACCTACTTACAGGATACCATTTAATCAGTCATAAAACTGAAATAACTTAAAGTTATGTCCATTGTGTTTGGGCCGCTTGCCGTCTTCGGTGGCTTTTTTGGTGACTCTACCTTTTGACACCCGCTCCCAAAGATATGATTCTCACTACTCAAAGCTATACTAAAAGGATTTGTCTAAGAGAAAAAAATACGGTTTACAATAAATGACGTAATAAATAACAATGAATCTGCAGATTTTTTTACATATTTATACGGAGTTTTGAACTTTTACCTAATGATTTTCGCAAGAGCAATAACATAAACGCTTTCACACACTCACAGCCACACAAAAAGTTTGCGTGGATACTGGAAACATTCACATAACAAAATCACAATCAGGGAACCAGAAATACAAATTTTCCTTGAGGAAAAAGCTTGTGTTTGCGCCGGGAATCGAACACGATACCCCTGATTAAAAGGCGAACGCTCGCCCATCTAAGCCAATGGGCAGTTCATATCTTGGTAGTTGCCCTGACTTCCATGAAATTGTTCTTAAACACTAAATACTATAATGAAAATCAATTAGCTGCTCGTTTTTGTGCTATATTTATAATAGTTTTTGTTAGAGCTATGTTTATTTTAAGGAACTAGTCCGTTTTTACCGACTTCCCAAAAAAGGAGTAACTTCTTTCGTTGTGAACATGAGTTTGATGATTCTTTTTTTATTTGAAAGCTGGTGCTTTTTATGTAGTCCCATTGAAATTTGATCTAGATCTGATCTCTAGTTTTTGAGTTATAGTCAATAATGCGTGTGCAATACATTACATCTGATCAAGGTTCCGATGATAAAGCGGTGAAGTCACAGTTACAGAATTTTCAGACCACTTTCAATTCTTAAAAGCACCTTTATAGAAAGTACGCTTTGTCCACCGTTTGAGTGCAATGTAATGAAATTGAGAGGTGAGCTAGCAGTGAAATACTCCTCTAATAGTAGAATAAAAAACCTTTCACTAAGGTAAAACTACGAACATTTCTCCGTGGTTTACTTTAAAGAAAAAAAAATCCTTTTTAACTTAATATAACAAAAGCTGAGGCTAAGACTTACCTGCTAAGAACAGGTAGTCGATAAAAAAATCACCATTTTTATAATAAATTAAATGCTAGCATAAAAACTAAAAAAAATCGTATGAGCTGAAAAATATCAATGATGAGGATAATGATAGGATGAACCTAACTTATTAAACAAAATTTACACACTCTTCACTCACTCACGCTTGAAAGCCTTTTTCACATTCACATACTCACCTATACAAACACATACATAAACACACACAAGCGTGACGCTTAACATCAGGCGAACGACTAGCCCGTCTCGTCTCTCAATCATATAAAAATATATATATATTGTCCAATAATAGTCCGATAGAACGTTCGATAAATAAAGAAGTCGTCGAGGTAAACACGTTTAATAAACTAATATCTAGTTATGTATCCCCCTCGCCCTTGTGTATTAGACTAGAGAGGGCTTACTCAAGCACATCCGATGTATTTCTCAGAAGAGATGAGTAAGAACTCCAGTAATGTTAAGCTAGCATTTAAGTCTTCATGTGAAGAACTAGCGATAAGCGATTATTAATATTAAAGCCTCCAAATCGGCTACACGTAGTTTTAATTTAGAATTAATTAGTTTTTAAAAAGTAAAGTTGAAGCTCCCAAAGTTTGACTATCTACCTAATAAAGTCCATCTTTCACAACATCAAAATTAACTCCAAATCAACAATAATGCATAGTAATTATGTTATAAGTATGTACGAGTATGTACTGATGTTATGTCGTGAAGTCATGACTATGGGACATGATATACAAAGCGCCCGAGGCGCGCACCCCGGGTGCTGTGAAGGTAAAATATATGGCGTAAGGGACCTTGATACACAAAGCGCCCGCGACTTCACCCCCCATCCGCCTGCGCGACCCCGCCGCCGTTTTGTATTGCCTGATTCCGATAATGTATATAACTCACTTTTGACAAAAATATACTTACGTCTTTTTCTTTATGACAGCAGTACAGCCTCAGGCGCTTTGTATATCATGTCCCTTATAGAGTTACGACTGAAAATCAGTGACTAAGATCAAACCTTAGTCATTTGCTGAGTCGTAACTCATATTCATGACACTAACAACATCACATTTCTCCTTCTTTAACTTGTTTTAATGTTGATTATTTATGTACGTATATTTTTGTGTATTTTATTTATTTTGGTGCTTGTTGTTGCAGTGTAATGCTGTGAATGTAATCATCAAAATATTTCTATAATGAATGTAAACTCCTAAAAGTCTGCTATATACAGGGAATTTGTCGCAAAGGCAAACTAAATGGTATATTTCAAAAGTCAGAGTTTTTGCGCAGAAATCTTTTATATATTCCGCGCCATATACATATGCTAAGATGAACAAAATTCTTGACATATTCAAATGTACAAAATATATCGGTAAACGCAAAATAACCACATGGCTGCTAAGCCAAAACTATAAGCAAACATGAATAGGATTCGCATTTTTTATAAATTATTTATATAAACTCATCATTGGTAATTTTTGCAGAAGAATGCACGCATCCCTAACACATACACATGCTCACATACACTCACACGCAGCCATACATCCTCACACACACTCGCCTCTGCATCTGAAGTTCTGGTCACAGCTATTTTCAACATATTTGTCTAGTTATTAGTCTAGAAATAAAATTTGTAGTAAATGTTGGAGTGGTAAATTATAAATCATATTTTAATGGAATATATCTAAAGAGCCTCAAAAGCAATTCTAATGATCCTTACGTAAAGAAACTAGTTCCTCTAACACGGGGAATCCTAGTATGGGAACTAGTTTATCAAACACTAGCACACTTAAGACTTATTAATAGAAAGATATATAATATAATTAGACAGTTACAAATTAAAATAATTAGAGAGTAAGTAATTTTTTTTAAATGCACTTTAAATGTTTCATTATTGTATGTTTAATTTATCAACCACCTGTATTGTCTGTTTTGTTTTATGCGTGTAAATAAACAATTTCAATTTTAAATAATAAATGTATTTTCTTTCTTTTACTATACTTACACATGTATATTCCTTAAGGTGGCGATACCAGAAGTTCAACTAAAATGCGTGTTTTTGTAACCGTTTTACTCGGCATTCATAATAAAACCAGATAAATAAAAATATTTGTCGTAATCTGTGTGATACGATAAATGATGCCTTCTTCTTAATATATTTATAACGTTCGTAAATATAAAGGAAATAAATATCAAATCTCATGTAAATAACATCAATTTGTGTTTTTGTAACCATTTCGTTCCGCCATTTTATATCAAAACACTGTGAAAGTTATTTCATATACGTATATTTACTAGACAAATGATGTCTTCAGCTTATTTTTTTTTATTTGAGGCGCATTTACACGAAATTTGAATAAAACCATTAAAAATCAAAGATCGCCACGCGCGACCTAGCGTAACCGCCACGATGTAATTCACGCAATATACACCTTTACGTGCAATAGTGTAAGGGGGATAATTGACTGTGGTTAAAAAAGGTGCTCGCATTGACGTATACCAGCCCCTTAAAAAACTAACACGAAGAGTAATCTACGAAAACAATTGAGAACACGTACAAAAATAACACTAATTCAGTAAGTGAGCCACTAAGAACAATAATCCATACAAGTTCCACTAAGCAGCTAAGTATTCCGCCGCAAAAACTCCTGACATAAATTGGAGAGCACCTATAGTAAGCCACTCGAAGCAGGGTACTTAGTACAAAGCCGCACTAGCCCATCGAACAGACAATAACTAGTACTTAGGCTTAACGAGCCAAATCAACCGAGAGGGCGCTCGGATTAGAGCCAATAACGTCTTGCAATTACTTATCTAATCAATTGGCCGGTATTATTATTGCTATGGGAAATACAAGTTCAAGTTCCTCCAGTTCGCTAGAAGCGTTTTGCTTCTACCTTCATCATCCGTACAGCGAAGGAGTGGAATTCATTGCCTGCGTCATTGTTCCCCGAGGGGTATAATCTAGGAGTCTTTAAGTAAAGATTGAATAGGTATCTTCTAGGCAAGCATGTTACATCTTCGGCCGCATCGTCACTTTCCATCAGGTGAGATAATAGTCAAATTAGGCATAAAAAAAGAAAGACAACCAGATGATGTGCAAAGACTTGCCGTCTGCGCCGTGGATTTTAGGTTCGATTCCCAGCAGGATCACAATTTTCCTTCCCTGAGGCAATAATATTGGGTTACTAGTTTTGGGTGTGATGGTATATGTGAGGTAAATATTTCCGGTACCCTCGATACATGTCTTTGAATTTAGTTTGGGACTGTAAAAGTGAACAAGAACATTTAAGAACAATTACATAAATTTGCTTATATGCTGTGGTAACGAGAAGATCAGATCAGATATTAATTGAAACAAAAAAATGTGTTTAGATGGCTAAACAGGTGTCAGGAAGACGGAGTGCAGAAAATCTTAAAACCAATGGAACTTCCTGAAATATCAAAACAATATTTATATTCCCGTTCAAGGCTACTAGATCGTACAAAAACTCGTATTTCAAAACTAAAATGCTAAACTATATGTAAAAATATATTAAAACCTACAAAAAAAAAAGTTATTTATAATTAAAACGTGATTTCCTAGTAATTTTTTAGCCATGTCCCGTGGTTTTGCCTAGATTAATCAAATTAAAATGTAGGCTACGTATAAAAAAAATAGAATATACCGACTGTATCTACCGTTTCTTACTATGAAAATTATTTTATGTATTTTTTTTATAATCACTACGTAAAAAATATTTTGGGTTATTCCAGTTCATTTATGTCGAAACACATTTACCAAAACTTCAGTTAAATATGTTAGTTATATTAGATTTGCGTGATTGAAGAAACAAATTTTACATTTATGAAGTGACGTCGATATAAATTATTTCTCATGATCGACAGCGCCGAACAGCGACAGAAGTGACACGTGACGCGTTCGACGTCAGTTAGCAAAAAATTTATAAAAACGTGTATAAAACATTTTATTGCAAGCAAGGATTTTGTAACCGTATGTTTGTTTCCTTTCTCGATGATTGCAAGCTACACATTGACATTAATAACACTCGATCATTCGACTTAGTAAATAACATGGCTCTACAATTTTAATCTGTAGCTCTCCGCCTCTATTTATAATCTGTACGTATACACTTACCACCGTCCCAAATGCGCAAGATTAAATTGCTATGAATCCGACTGTAATAATAATGTCTTTGCAGAAGCACCGGTGACATAAAGCCTCGGTTTAACTGCAGTCAGCTGTGTCCCCTGGTTATAAACTTGTAAACCTGGGTACTTGCATTTGCGGACTACACGCGTTCAAGTGTGACTGCGCGATTTTATTGTGCAGTCATGGCTTCACTCAACTTCTGTTAGAGGTACTCTGTGTGACTTTTTATAGTCTTAATTCTAATTGAAATATAATTTATAAATATCCTGGCGTTGATTGGATTGCTAAGGATAAGAATTATAAAATACTTAGATCATCGTTACGTAGAATAATATAAGGATATAACAAAAAAAAACTTGATCTATATATAAATCTCATGCATATTTTATTCATTTCATTGCTTCACTTTTATGTAAAACTAGCTGTCCCGGCGACCTTCGTTCCGCCTAACAGTCAATGAATGTGCATATTTAGGAAGCCATACCCGGCATGCGTTACAATGTCACGTGACTATATTATTACAACCTTCATGTTTATGTTTGCCTAGTACTTTACCAAATCCGAGTGACGTATGAGAAAAAGGAAAGCATGTCGAAATGTAAAAAAAAAAATTTAAAGAAATGTACGTTCTTAAAAAGTATCCTATGTCCTTCTCCTGGCTCTAAACTACCTCCCTGCCAATTTTCAGCTAAATCGGTTCAGCCGTTCTTGAGTTATAAGTGGAGTAACTAACACGACTTTCTTTTATATGTATACTAGCTGTCCCGGCGACCTTCGTTCCGCCTAACAGTCAATGAATGTACATATTTAGGAAGCCATACCCGGCATGCGTTACAATGTCACGTGACTATATTATTACAACCTTCATGTTTATGTTTGCCTAATACTTTACCAAATCCGAGTGACGTATGAGAAAATGGAATAAAGTTCGAAAGTTAAAAAAAAAAATTTAAAGAAATGTACGTTCTTAAAAAGTATCCTATGTCCTTCTCCTGGCTCTAAACTACCTCCCTGCCAATTTTCAGCTAAATCGGTTCAGCCGTTCTTGAGTTATAAGTGGAGTAACTAACACGACTTTCTTTTATATATATAAGATATATAGATAGATAAATGGTTGTATGTAAAGTCGGTTTACGGACCATAATTTGACGTGACCGCTTAAGCCGATCGTGGCTCTCTATCGCTTGTTCCGCGCTCTCGCTTGCACGCTCGGCTCAGGCCGAACTTGACATCTTTTTCGTGCGCGCAGCCGGCATTCATCAATTTATAAGCTGATATAACGTCAAAAATTTTTGTCTTCATAGAAGGTGAACCAAATACATAGAAACAAAAGGTACCTGCTTTACTGCGCAGTTAAACGGAACTTTACAACGCCGTGTGTACCGTCGTCCATTATTACAGACAAAGTGTAACAGTGGAAGACAGTTCGTTTTAATCGTACAACTAACTTTGTGGATGTTAGATTGAAACTGGATTAATTGAGTGCTACGTTCGAGTTAAATTCGATTGAAAACTGTGTATTTGGTACTAGTGAAGATGAAGTAGAATCACATGTGTACGAGTAGGTTCTACGTTCCTGCTCCAACACGACACAAAAAAAAAACAAACTCAAAAATGTTCATGTATTTGAGCCACAAGGAGGCACGTCTAAAAGAGACTAATAATTGCATACGTGCACAAAAAACGTGCTGATGCCAGGAATCGAGCCCAGTATACGCCGACGGCGTTGTAATTCCAAGGCTGCAATCACCCACCGTGAAAGCACAGTATGTTACAATGATTAAATAATAGCAAGACGTAAGTAATAGGCATTATTGTAACCTCAAACAAAATAACGTCGTGGTCAAAATTAATCGGAATTGTATCCACGATTTTAATTTTGTTAAAAGTTACCTGTTTGGGACATGACACACACATACTCGCACTTTACACACGTTTACTTAATATACAAATTTCTAAAGGGAAACTAACGATTTGTAATTTAGGAACTTTCACAAACACTGCCCTGAAGGACACAATTCATAAGTGTGCTATTTTACTAGAGGCGATGCAAAAAGCTTTGTGATAATAAAACTGTACCTTGGAATTACCAGAAATTGTCAAGCACTTTTAATTAAAGAGACGATTCAGCCCATTTTTACTGTCAGTGACAAACTAAGTTATTACGTATTTTAATGGCAATAAAATCTAAGTACTTTCTGTTGGACATTGTTGTTTCTTTGTAAACCGTACAAGGGGATTTAGTTTTGTTTTAATTCAGGTACTTTGTCTTCATTTTTAAATCTTACGCCGTGGTGGTCTGCTCTCTTATAGATTGTACCGTCGATGTTCTAAAATATGCAAAATATGTTTTTGTCACAATTTGTATTGTAGATTTAGATTGTAGTAAAGTTACAGTTATTTAATATAGTGATAAGAGTCACAGCGCAAGCGCATTCATCAACTATCTAACAGATATTGGTATAACAATTGTTTCGATGGTTTATTTGCATTACTTTTGAGTTCTGAGCCTATAAAAACTTTCGTAGTTACCTAATAAATCGTCTTTTTTCAGCTTTTTCAGTTCGATTTAGTTTACCTTGGTTTTAGTGCCGTAGAGTCAGGTATTTATGTCATTAGACACAAAAATTGTTTAGAAAAGATTTCTACTAGGGGTCTGATTCTAACGTACCTTTTGGGTTATATTTTTAAATTTTACAATTCAGTCAGTTGAGTAGTTATTCTAAACTGTAGTTCTATCATTATAATTGATTGAGGCAGTGAAATAATAACAAAAAAACGGTGAATATATGTCGTAACATTTTTCGTAGCTATCCAAACTGCACTTCGAACAGCCCAACAGCACAATAGGATGATAGAGGACGTTATGAGCGGCAGGAAAAGTTTCGACCTTCGATAAAGATTTCAGTCAATAGTTGTCTAACGATGTGCCAAAACACCCTTCACCTATGGATTGTTCCATAGGTGAAGGGTGTTTTGGCACATCGTACAGAGGCCGGTATTAAAAAGACACCATGTTGGGTCTAGGCTAGAAGGACGATTTTATTTGTTTTTGGAGCTAAAACCGTGAAGGAAATCATCCAGCGACAAATGGCCCAAAAGAATTTTACAACCACAAAACTCGAAGACATTATACACATTTCAACCCACATTGGGCCCTCGTGCTAGGAAGGCAAAGAAATAAATAAAATACAATACTGTCAGAAATCTACCTGAGAACCGAAAGACTGCTTTGACATTATATCTCTTCTTAATATTTATACATACAAAATTTTATGTGACCAGTGGAGAAGATCGCTTCACAATGGATGTCTGAAAATAAGAAACGCCGCTGCCGTAGATGAAGAAAGAGGTGGTGATGTAAATTGGATGAGTAAAAAATGGGCGCGTGCGAGATAGCCCAAGAAAGAAGGACATGGAAGGAGTTGGTTGAGGCATATGCCTAGCAGAGAATCACTGCTACATATGCCTCACCCTACTCCTACTACAACGCTCTAGCTTGTTCAAATCAAAATATCAATCTCCCCCTCTTAAGTACTTCTTCTTCTTCTAGTGCCGCTCCATTTATTGAAGGTTGGCAGTCAGCTTTTTAAACTTTTCTTTGTCCAGAGCTAGTCTGAACAGCTGTTCTACAGTCTTAATATTAGTCCACTCCCGGATGTTTCGGAGCCATGACATCTTGCGGCTTCCTATCTTTCTTTTGCCAGGTATTTTGCCCATCATTATGGTTTGTAGCAGTTGGTATTTATTGTTACGCAAAATGTGTCCGAGGTAAGCGACTTTTCGTTGTTTTGTAGTCCGGATAAGTTCCAGTTTCTTACCCATGCGCTCTTAAATTTTGGTATTGGGTACTTTATCCGTCCAACTGATGCGAAGCATACGACGATATCACCACATCTCAAAAGCTTCCACTTTTATACGAAGCTGTATTTTACACCACACAAAAAATACTAACACGTAGTAAGACGGTAGCAAAGAATATCATATACCTTTAAACGGTAGGAAGGTTTTGCGCTGATGGAAAAGTATCACCCTTGCAACATCAATTACCGATTAGTATGAAGGTGCAGTCTTGAAATTACAAAGTACCTGCCAAGCGCTTACTAAGATAATTAAAAGGAAGAAACCCGATAAAAGCTTCGTACCTTAGGTTTATATTCCAGATCGTTTTGTTCCCGCCTAACAATGGGTCTGCTCAAAAAGTTGAAACGGTTTTTCAACAAAGAAGAATTCGATTATACTGAAGGATTAATAAACCCTTATGAATTTCACTCAACATTCTACATCTTTACAAAATTATTTCGCGTCTTTGATGGAAGCACACCGAAGTGGACGTAATTATAAATTATTTTTGTACCAGTATTTTTTTAATTATTTTAACTTAAATTTGCCGACTCAAAGTATGGTAAAACTGTCAGATGGCAACTTTTTTAATAAATACCTATACATATAGGCATACAATGCATCAGTTGATTTATGTTCACTATTATTATAAAAAACATCTTCGAATATAAATTGACGAACGAGCGCGAAACGCAAGCGAAGCGTCTCCGTTACAGCTTGGACAAAATTGTTTTCGTATGTCCGGATTTCCGGTTGTTTTCCTCTACAGGTCGCATTTTTCAACCGATTTTCGTGAAAGTTTGTGAGCAGGTAATGTATTTAGTTAATTCAGATTTTAAAAAATCTAAATGCGGAGATGTGGAGAGTGAAAACGTAAAAAAACATATTTCAGCTATTTCGAAAAATACGCGAGTTCTTTAGCTCACAAAGCCACTAATTATTGTTATTGGCTGCTTTGTTGCAATGGGCATCACCTGGATTACTACTGGATTGCAACATTTCGCTGGTTTCGTTTGCAGACTACATTTATATTATATATCTGTGAAATTGTTGTTGCTACGTAATGTCGGCTCTCTACAAACTAGTTTTATTCGTTCTCTTACACAGAACTACACAAAATTCAACCTTATAAGAAACAATTAAAAGTGGACTCCCATCCCTAATATTTAACATTATGCACATGAATTATAAATATACTTCTTATGTGTCACCGCGTGATGCTGAAACCGCATTTAATAGAAAGACTACTTATCTAGGACATCGATATTTAACAAAATAGAACATGCGCTTTCATTTTGCAGGATTGTAACTCCAATATTTGTGGCTACCTGTGGAATTCTGGGGGCTATTCTAAGCCTATTAGCTTGTAGCAACGCTATAGTCAACAAAGATGTGCCACTCGCCACAGAGTCCGGGACATATGTAATTATAATGATCTACAAGGTACTCATTTTGTCCACCACAAGGACAGATCTGAAGTGCTATTACAATTTATTTCAAGCTATGAGAGATGACTTTAAATATATTTGCACAGTGGGCGGTGAATACAGGTTTGTACCTAAAACAAGTTTTAGTGTAGGTAAGCACTGGCGTGGGTTCCAATTTAACATGTAACATTGTAGTGGGGTCACTGGTGGAGAGTCAGGGCACCTCTCCATCGGCTTGCACGGCCCCACACGTCTGGGGGGTGGCCTTGGTGAGGAAGGTCACCCCTCCATGGGCGCAGTGGCCCGGAGGAGTTTGCATCCGGGCCTACCGCCGCCGGGGCAAGATAGTAACTGCTAGCGCGACCTTATCTTGCCCTACCTGCCCGTGAGCAGTCCCTCACCGAGCTTTGAAGTTTGAGGCCGAGGGAAGGGTTTTAGTGGGTTCGAGCCCCACATAACCCTTTCCTTCACTACTCACCACAAAAAAAAAAAGGGTTCCAACATAACATTTTGTACTATACAATTAAAATTGAAACGGGATTTAGCGTAGCTTGACTTACGAGTTATCGATGCGAGATCGACAATTTGTTTAAGTTTTATTAGTTGAAATTGCTACCTATTGAATAATTTCAATTCTTGTTTTACAGGAAAAAGTTCATCGAAAACCATCTGCTAACGTTCAAAGTCAGTGTACTATCAGGAATCTTCGTGGGCAGCATTGGAATTGGCATGGTAGTCTGCGCTAACTTAGCCGTTTTTGTAAACATTCTCAACCATGACCCTAACGATACAAGCCCTGGAAATAAGCCTCTACCATTCCCCATTTACTTATTCGGTTTGGAAATTCAGAAATCACCAATATATGAATTGGTGTTTCTATTTTTAAATTTTTGTATTTTTTCTCAATCCATTACTTATATCTGTGAGTATCTTAGTATATAATTTATAATTATATATTATAGTTTTTTATCGAAGTTCTCAATATATATTCTCTGTCTAAAATTCCATATTCCTTCTATAGTATTGCGAAAGTTTTGATGTTTGTATGTTTGTTTCAATCGCATTGTCACGGCTGAACGGATTGCGATGCACGTTGATTAATGAGCAAAGCCACGTGAAAGACTTAATATTATATTTAATATTATAAATGTTTAGAATAAATAAATGAATGATTTATTCCAGCTTGTGGTTCTAGGTTGATAAAGCGGGCAAAGTCGCGAGTTTAAGCTATGTTAAGCTAAATAATTTAAACGTAAGCAAAACAAAAAAAAAACAGGTTTCACCGTTTATATTTTGGTTTTGGCTTGACCGATTTCGACACAATTTATTTGGTACCACCTTTGAAGTACCAAAAACCTTTGAACCCTACACAGGTCGGAGCTGAAAACCAGCGCTGAGGCTCTGTCTTCAGCATTATGCTGAGCTTGCAGACCTTTTCCGGCAAACTGGAATAACAATAACGTTCTTCGCATTCGGTTTATCATTGGTAGTTAAGTTAAGTTAAGTTTTTTTTTTTTTTTTTTTTTTATGATAAATAGGCAAGCATTTGA
Source organism: Lomographa bimaculata (assembly GCA_948107665.1). Lineage (NCBI taxonomy): Eukaryota > Metazoa > Arthropoda > Insecta > Lepidoptera > Geometridae > Lomographa > Lomographa bimaculata. The sequence goes on from OX403592.1 coordinate 10,607,550, forward strand.
CCACTATCTCACCTGATGGGAAGTGAAGATGCGGCCGAAGATGTGACATGCTTGCCTAGAAGATACCTATTCACTCTAGACTTGAAGACACCCAGATTGTACTGTTCGGGAAACAAAGACGCAGGCAATGAGTTCCACTCCCTCGCTGTACGGATAATAAACGTAGAAGCAAAACGCTTCTACGTTTATTTTTAGTTTGTCGGAATAAATTATTATTCTATTCTATTCTATTCTGTAGTATCTACCGAACAAAAATTTCGAACATACAACGTCCTACTTTTTTGAAGTCGGTTAAAAAAGTATAATCACCTAGCATCAAGTGAGATAGGAATATAGCCCTGAGATGCTAACAACCTGTTTCAATGTGATAGGTGTTGTAGATAGCTACAACCATAGTGGTGATGTTGGTACAATACATGGTGCTGGCGGTCACGCTATACTACCGTACCGTACTCTTGCATAAACTAATCATAGGTTTTTAAATGATAACGAAAAAAAGCATCCACATCAGACATCAGCTTACTATGAAACACCGATACTGATTAAATAGTTTACATCGCACATGACGATTACTCCGTGGTCATTTATACGAGATAAAAGATCTCGATAAGAAATAATAGGGTTATTTCACAAACCCACGATCTTTTTAATCCATATTACAGTTATGATGCAAAATCAAATAGTATGGATTAGACAGGTGACGTCTAAAGCGGACGTCATAATATGGAGAATCCAGGAATTGTTAGTCGGCGTCCATCCAGCTACATCTCAAGAGGAAGAAAAACACTATGCACAAACGATTAAATTGAGGTTAAGGCACATAATAAAGTTGCATCATTCTATGTTGATGTAAGTCAAAACAAAAATAAATGCATTCATGTCTACTATCTAATGCGTTATATCAATCATTTTATTATCTTTTTAAGGTTGTTAGAAGATTACGCTGGAGTTTATAAGAAGTTTTTGATGTTTGAACAGACATTCGCAGCGCCCGTCGTCTGTCTTACAGCATTTTGTGCTGCTCAGGTAAAGAATAAAATATTCTAGGTAATATTCTAGAAGGCATAAGCTAATTATCTTTATCGAACTAAGGGCTATTAAGTTTTCTGTTACAGGGTTAGACGAAACATTTTTAAACTATGAATTTACTAGTAGCTCGCGCCGTACTGAGATCTCGCGCTTACATTTTGCCTCATCCTACTAAAACAGACTTTGGTGGTCAAATCGTTATATTCCAACATATAATTTTTGAAGTGAAAACTTGTTTAGCAGCTTTGTGCACTTTTTAGGATGGGTGAAAATGTTAAACTCGCGTCAGGAAACGTGACCGGATCGAAAATTCGTAAGTCGAAGGTAGAGTAGACCGCCGGCGTGGCGTAGGAGAGGAAGTACTCGTAATATCCCCCTATTTTTCTACCGCGCGGCGAAAATGTATGCCTGCTCCTGCTGTTTACAACGTTAATGTTAAAATCAACTTAGAGATCTGGCTTCGCTCGATCAATTATGTATGTATTGAAGTACAATCTGAATAGTTCCATGCTCCAACCATAATTATAGCCAACATATTACAACCATTAACAACCACTTGCACAACAAATGGATCAATCTTCAGGATCCGATCTACTTTTCATACTTACCACTTACCAGCGTGCATGCAATGAAAAACACCGATGTGCCGATTAATTGACAAATCATTATAATTTTTGTTTCAGCGTCTGGACAATGGAGAATTTGATGGAATATTGATTCTGCTTTTTGTTTCTGCTGTAGTGTTGATCTTTGTTCCCAGTTATTTATGCACGTTTTTAACTGAAAAGGTAGGCATTTTGATTTTAGTAATCACATCACACTTTTCCCATCACATCACATTATACTATAAGTAAACCCAAAAAGTAGCTAGTATAGAGTTCAAATCTTCAAAAGAGTTTCTATAGTCACTTAATTTATCTGCATGTTTGTTAATAAAAATTTTCATGGCTAAACTACTGGACTCAATTATAAATTGAGTCATGAAAAGTAGGTACACGGATACCTACCAAAAAAAACAACTTTTTACTCTGATTCATAATAAAATAAACTTGGTCGATGTCGCCGAGTTCAACTAGTCAGTTATAATAATAAAATACCATAACCGTAAAGTTGGTGTTGTATTTGTTTTTATATTATGATGTGTTATGTCTATACAGTTTTTTCGCTTTTGTAAGTTTGTATTAATATTTTTTTTCTTTCTTTATATCTTTTTTTTATTATTATTCTTGATAACTTCTTATTGGTTATATTTATCAAAGGTCCAATCAATCAGCGATGCCTGTTGGAACATTCCGTTCTGGAATGCCGGACCCGTGCTGCGGCCATACCTGGTCCTCATCATGCAGAGAGCCATACGGCCTCTGCCAATACACGCATCTGGTTTTAAAGATGTTTCATTGGAGACTTATTCTAGTGTAAGTAATAACATAAATTCCAATCAACATAATATTGTAAATATGGGTAAAGTTGTTTTTTATGCCAAATAGGTAAACATTTATCGCTATGTCACCTGATAGAAAGTGATGATACAGCCGATGATGTAGTTTGCTTCCCTAGAAGATACCTAGTCACTTGCCATCACCTTACCCTCACCTAGACTTGAAAACACGAATCGACGCACACAATCTTAATACTAGATAAAAGTATCTACAAAATAGATATTTAAGAATGTTTTTAAAAAATGAATAAAAAATGCGCCGCCAGTGTCTTGACAGGTACTTCTCGAGATGGCTGTAATTTTGCGAATCTGCCAGTAGAGTCATAAACTTTTATGAGTGCCTCTTTGAGGTGAATAAACGATTTTGAATTCCAATTTTTATTTGAATGTTTTTCCGTTGTTTTCAGATGATGACGAACGCATACTCGTGCTTCAATATGCTCCGACAATCGAAATATGAAGTTTGAATGCACCTTTTACGAGCATTCTCATAAAACATCATACAATCATTAATTATATTTATTTAATTATATAGCTAAACTAAAATAAAAATAGTATATATAAACGCTTGCACACCCACCGCCCTACACTAAGTTCAAAGGCTTACGTCGTGATGAGCGCCAGAAACATTTATCTTACAGACATGCACACCCAAAACTGAAAACAGTTATTTCTCTTGAGACAAAAACTTGTATTTCTAACGGGAACGTTCGATTCCCGTCTGATACCTACGCTGATAGACGCGCAACTGACCAGGCCAGTGGGTCACATTTTCAATTTCTTGCAAGAATTGCATTTTATCAAGGAATATATTGGAATCGTACATTTTACCATGAAAATCACATCGTCACATCTATACGTTGGCTATGACCATGATTCACATTAGATAGAAAATTATATATGTCATTAAAATACTTACGAATAAGCACTTTGATGATGATGACAATGATTGGTCCTGAAAAATTTCGGCTACAGTCGGCTACTGCTTTTTATATTTATAACATTACAATTTCTTCTAAAATGTGCTCTCATACATAATTATTTAACCAAGTCAATCTTCATTTGAAAACTCTTGCGCATAGCAGCTAAAGATCATACTATATAGTCAAGGTTTAATTTCGTCGCAATATGGAATAGGATCACGCCATCTAGAAAAAAAACAGGTATGAAAATATTAACTGTTATGTATGTACCTAAAAATATAAATATACTTCTTATTAATAGAATGAAAAAAAAACGTTTTCACACTTACAGCCTCACACTAAGCTCAATCAATGACTTTTGTCGTGGCTGCCGAAAACATTTACATCACACACAATCACACCCAGAACCAGAAACACACATTTCCCTTGGGGAGAAAACATGTGTTACCATCGGAAATCGAACCCTATGCTTAGAACACGGACGCGAACGGGCAAGCCAACGGGCAGTTTGAATATTTCCTAGAAGATAGGTAATAGGCACTCTATAATTACCGCTAAGATTTTACCGTCCTTTCGTGGTAATAGCTTGATTGCCCGTATAACTTGCCTGAAAAATTATTTTTAACTTAAGCGTGACATTTATTGAAAGCTTATAACAGTTAAACGCAGTTTAAGCCTTATTAAAAGATCATTACTGTACGAAAGCAACAATTTCTTACCCTACAGGGTGTGAAAACTCAAACGCTTGATTATGGAGAACACAGCTGTTTCATACACAACACAACTGTTTAGACACTATTAAATTGGTGGCATAAGAAACTCAGCATTCATTTGATAATTGCAAATCATTCCTAAGACATAAAAAAATTAAGATGCTTGGGCCGCTTAAAAAACGGTTTTCGGTTTATCTGAATAAAGAAAACTTTGATCACACTCAAGAATTTATAGATCCATATAAGTATCATTCTTGCTTTGTTGCTTTTGCTAATTTATTTAGCGTTATGGACTATGACAAATTGCCTTTCTGGATGTAAGTAATATTAATAAACAGAGACATGTCAGATCGGGCGTTGCAAAAATAAATTGTTTAAGTGGGGCATGATTGACCAGACTGAAACACAATCTCCAAATTCTTCTTTCACAATCTCCAAATTTTTCTTCTGATCCAAATTCACATTTAATATGTACCAATAGTCGATAATAAGAAGACAGAGATATATAAATTAAATATTATTATATAGTCATTGTTTTATAATATAATTGATATGTCTATGATAAATATCGGATATCTATTCTAGAGCTAAAGAGTTGAGTTATGTCAGCAAAAAACATTGTTTAAGAAGTAATTTATTTATAGGTACATATCACCAATCTTTGTGGTTTCCGTTGGAGTTACAGCTGGTACGATGTTTGCTATCTCCGCCTGTTACTACGTTCAAAAGTTCCAAATATATGGCATCATTGAAGCTGGTTCCTATTTGCTCATCATGCTTTATAAGTTACTGATAATTTCTTGTACGTTCACGGATAAAATGTACTACCACAGAATGTTGACAGCGCTGAAGGATGACTTCGAATACATACGCACGACAGGAGTTAAATACAGGTCTGTCAATAATTATTATACCTACGTAATCCAATTGTTAGTTTGAAAATTGAATAACAAAACTCACACATATTTTGAACTATTAAATTATAATTCGGAAATTAGCGTGACTTACGCGTTGTCGATGTCTACAATTGTTTCAGCTTATTTGGAAGACTGTCAATGTAGCAAGTATTCAAATGAATGAAAATTTTACTTCTACCAGGAGCATACGTACAATATATGCATATGTATAATTAAGAAATTAAAAATGGAAAGTTAGACCCGCCCTGCTAATTCAATTTTTTCAACAACCACAGAGATAGTTTTATTTGCAACCATCTTGTCTCAAGCAGGGGATATGCTGAAAATCCATCCAGCCCTCCGTAAGCTATATTTAGTTCACGCAAACAAGCGCTAAGCATACCCTATTACCAAACCACGTATTGTTAATGTCTATATTAAATTTACAGAGATCGTTTCTTCGAAAATCAAAAGCTGACATTCAAAGCATGTGTGCTATCAGCAATTTTCATTGGTAGTATGGGGTCAGGAATGCTTTTATGTGCGTGTCTTGCAGTGGTCTGGTACTGGTTGGCCAACAAGAAAGACGAGGGTGCTGGAAGGCCACTAATGTTTCCATTCTGGCTGTTTGAACATGATGTCAGCTCGACTCCAGCATTTGAAATCCTGTTTGGCCTATCTCTTATAATAACGTTCAGTCATACCTACACTTATATATGTAAGTATCTTTTAAAATTTTGGTTTCTCTTTTATATTTCATTTGTTTAGTTTTTGTATATCCATTTTACATTTGACCATCTGATGAAAAGTGATATACGGCCGGAGATACTTATAGCATGATTGCCTCGAAGATACGTCTAGGCCATCATTATTTAATCATTGACTTGTAGAATCCCAGATTATGCCGTTTGGAGAACAGAGACGAGTTTCACTCCTTTGCAGTTCGGGTGATAAACGTAGTCATATCAAAGTTCGCATAAGACCACCATGCATTGAGTATACCTCCATAATTGTCCGTATGTCATTTAGCGTCTAAACCATACAAGCGAATTACTTTTATTTCTCTGAGAATATTGGTTGTGGCCCAAATACAAATATCTGGGTCTGTCTCAAAAACGGCTACACATGTAGAGGTGAAACTTAAGTGTAATATCCGTTATATCCTGTACTTGAACATCAAATACAAAAAAACAAACAATTATTATTTAAAAAAAAAGTTAGAAGCATTAACCTGAAAAGGGCTGAATGAAGGCGCGACGTATCAGTTCGGGGCGAATTACCGTTTTATTGGGTTCTACAGCATAATCCATTACTATTTTTAACTAACTGCGCTCGCGTTGATCAAGTTAAAAAGTAGCCTATGTGTTAATCCTAGGTATAAGCATTCCAAATTTCATCCAAATCCGTTCAGCCGTTACAATGTGAAGATGGAACAAACATATTTACACACAAACTTTCGGATTTATAATATTAGTATGATTTACGAATAGATACAACGCTTTCTACAAGTTTTTACCGACTTCCCAAAAATGGAGGAGGTACTCAAGTCGATTGAATTTTTTTTTATGTCTGTTACCTCATAAAATCTCTCCACGTGAGCCGATTCCAAAAATTTTTTTTTAGTTTGAAAGTTGTTAGTTTCTAATTGGTCCCATTTAAATTTGATCAAGATCTGATCAGTAGTTTTTGAAATATCGTCAATAATGCTTATTTTGTGGACTACTTTGACGATGTTCTCGTTTACCCGACTTCAAAAGTTGCCTCATAACTTCTTTCGTTGTGAGCCGATTTTGATGATTATTTTTTTATTTGAAAGCTGTCGCTTTTCATATGGTTCTATTTACATTTGATCAAGATCTGAATACTTTTTGAGTTATCGTCAATAATGCGTGTTTAATACATTAAATCTGATCAAGGTTCCAAAAATAAAGCGGTGAAGTCGGTTTTTTTAAGCTTTGCTTGCGTTTAATTATTTACAATAAATATCTCTTAAGCTTTTTGAATCAGTCGGTATATAAAGCAAAAGATTCAAGATAAAGCATTGCAATGAAATTTTAATGATGTTCGTAGTCTGAATAAGTATTATCACATATTGTAACTATGTATACTTTGTTTTATTTTACTTATTAAATCCTGCAGTCATGATGCAAACTCAAATTCTGTGGGTAAGAGAGATCACGTGCAAAGCTGACATCGTTATTTGGAGCATTCAAGACCTTCTGGTGGATGTACAGCCGGCAAGGAATAATGAAGAAAAAGAATATTACGCGCTGGTCATCCGTCACCGAATGAGGGATATCATTTCCATGCATCATTCCATGTTCAAGTAAGAATTTACTCTTAAAACATCTTCTAATATGAAGCTACTTTACATGATGATTTTCCTAGTGTTTATTTATAAACCAAATATCACAGCAGTGTAAAATTGTATAATGTTATTTTTCAAATCTTTTTCTTACTCTGGTTATGACAGAAACAATAAGTGTTAAGATAAACTTCTTCTATACTTATGTACGCCATTTTGCGTAATTTTTGCGTTTACTAGGAAACAATTTACATTAAGTAAATCACTATCATCATCATCATAATCTAAGCCGCAAGAAGGCCACTGCTGAATATAGGCCGCCCCCAAAGATCTCCAAAAAGAACGGTTGTTGGCAGCCTGAATCCAGCGTCTTCGTCTTTTATTTATTAAGTAAATACAATTTATTATATTACAGGTTGGCTGAAGATTACGCAGCAGTCTACAAGAAGTGCCTTTTATATGAACAGAAATTAGCTGCCCCCATAATTTGTATGACTGCATTTTGTGCAGCCGAGGCAAGTGAATGCACATGCATAGACTAGTCACATCACGAAACTGATCAAATCACATCACACTTTACACGTGTCACATCATATTAAGTATAAGTCACATCACATTACCATAGGACATTATAATAATATATCGCAGTAATGACATCATATTATCGCATCAATTAACATCACTATTTATATTCACTATTTACTTTTTTAGTATACTATTTATTTTTTTAGTTTTTTTTCTTTAGATTGATTTTCTTGTGGGAAGTCTACTTATTTATTTATCAATATTTTTACTATAATTTATAGATACAATAACGAATATGCATTTTATGCTATTAGTCTTTAATACAATACCTGGGGAAAAAAATCAAATATTTTAAATTAGCAGAACTCGGGCAATTTTATTAACGCAGGTCATTGACAGCAAAAACGCGCACGCTGATGTCACAAATCAGTCTAGCTAATAGCGTGCCTTTTTCTGTGTTGGAATTGCATGGGCATTTTATAACTTTTTATTCATAAAATTTTCTCACTCATAATCCGTGTAAGTAATTATCATACTTTACCTATTATAACCAGTTTTGTTTTGTTTTAGAAATTTGACCAGGGAGAAGTTCAAGGCATTTTGATGGTGCTTTGTTTTGCTGTGGTCGTGGTGGTGTTCATTCCAAGCTACTTGTGTACTTTTTTATTAGAAAAGGTAACTACTAACAAATAATTGTAGGTATTGATTATTGTAGACATTTTAAAACATTTTTTATTCGATTGTTTTTTTTAATAACTTTATGCTAGTAAATATTTTAGTAACTACACTGTACACTGGCAATTAGCCAGTAAAAAGTTTTAAAATATTTCATGTGTATTACTTCCACGTAGCTTTCCAGTAACAGTCTAAGTCAAAACTGTCAATATCTAATCATAGTTAGGTCATGCCTTGGTAAATACTTTACAGGGACTTCTTTGTAGTTTTGGAGTGAAAACGAAAACCACGTTTTTCATCTTTGTATAATTTAGAGGTTTAGTATTAAACTTTGCTTTAAGCGCAGATAATCGGTTTGATTTTAAAATATTATACAAAATTCATACCTTTAGAACTAGACGAAATTATTTTTCAATTCCGATGATCGTACCTACATGCAAAGCTAGGTATGCTAGGTAAGCCACGTAAGCTACTATACTTCTTTCATATTATGTTCGAAGGTACAATCCGTGTGTGACGCGTGCTGGGACATTCCATTCTGGGTCGCGGGTCCAGTGGTGCGTCCATACCTGGTGCTCATAATGCAGCGGTCTATGCGCCAGCTACCGATAGTAGCCGCTGGTTTCGAGGACATATCCCTTCAGACTTATTCAAACGTAAACCTGTTCCCACTACCTGTATATTTTGATTTATATTTATATCCAGAATTTTAATTTAAGGGTGACAATGGGTTAGGCAATACGCTGCTCGGTGTTATGCAACGTGCACGGAGACAATTTGCTAGGAGAATTTAGTTCGTATGTACTTGTACTATTAAGCACATGCTGAACTACTATCGCTGGCAATTTCCCCTTCGATTGTGTACAAAAATTACAAAAGAGTCGAAGCGTTTGTTCCTGCGTATAGGCTTCACCTGGTGATGGCTTTACGGACTTTTTGCTTTGTACTTTGACATTTACCTGTGAAGTAACTATTTATAGCATAAAAAATTGCCAACCCTTAGTTAACTACGGGCCAGCCAATTGCCTATATTTCCTAAAACTAAACTAAAATTATATACATCTATACAGCAAAGACCCTAGTTCCCTACAAGGCATCGAGCTTATAGGTAACTCAAATGTGAAGGCCATCCACTACCAGTGGGTAGCGATCCCAATGCTGGCGGCATTGCCTCTCTGAATCGCAACGCTAATACGTTGAGCCATATAAGTACCAGAATTTTGATCATGCGTCGCCTCAACCAGGCGCTCTGATAGATTTTTGAAAATAGTTTGAACTCGCGGTCCCCACGGGCCCAGTGTCTCAATACCAAACGGCTCAAATATTCCGCGGCGCCAACCCCATTCTGTGTATCGGGAAGATGTGGTGGAGCTAATGTGTCAACACAAGTTGCAACTCATTCAATTAAACTAATTTAACTGTTGATGTATATGTTGCTAGTCGTTTAGTCAAGCCAAATGCCTTCAGTCGGCCTGAAAAATCCGGACACTAGGACACGCGTCTAGTACAAACGAAAAGCAACTGCATTATTCATAGGCTTCCGTTTTCCCTCCCCCACGCTTCCTCACTCCTCATCTCTGACATCGGTTTGATGACGATTGATTTTCGTCTTAATTTTACTCACAATTTATAATTTTAATAATACTTTTGTTTTTTCAGATAATGACTAGAGCTTACTCGTGCTTCAATATGCTACGCCAAGGAAACTTCGACATTTAATAATTAAATCCTTTGTATTTAATATTTTTGTCCCACAAAATAATACTACTACACTTAAAATATTTACTAAACACATTCCACCCTCAATTAAATTCTACTATTTGTCAAACTATTTCATTGTTAACTACCCTTTTAAAATAATAAAGTGAAAACAATGTTTTTTTGAAGAAATCTTTAACAATATTAAATACGGATATTTTTTATATTTTCCTATCTTATAAATGACGGAATGGAGAAAATCATTTGGACGGAAGAAATAATAAAGAAAGAAATACTAAAACAATCGATATGATAATGAAAATCATTCGATCCCCCTCTACTTTCCACTTGCCATCCAAGTTTAACAGTACATTTTGAAACATTGCAAGTGGGGTGTTTCAAACTGTGCTGTTAAACCTGCCCCCCCTTACTAACACATTATTATTGCGTAGTTAACGGAAGATCATGGCTAAGTGAATGAAGGTATATTATAGTTAGGATTGAAATCAATGTGATCATTGAAAGTTGAAATATTAACATCTTTAATTACCTATCTTTAATGTATAGCCCAGCAAGTTCGATAGCTGGATAAATCAATGCCATGATGAGCCTTATAATGATTGTGCGATGGCTCTGATTTTACATATTATTCCTTGATTTAACATTTCTAGCTTTCTACTGGCTTCAAAAAAGGAGGTTCTCAATACGACTGTTTTTTTTTTGTATGTATGTTACGTGATGTCTCCGCCAATAATAATTATGAATCGATTTTAATGATTTTTTTTGTTTGGTAGAGAATACTTCAAAGGTGGTCCCATAATTTTTTTATCGAAATCGGTCAAGCCAATGATGTCGGTTTTTTTAAGCTTTGCTTGCGTTTCATTTATTGTCAGATAGTAATCAAATTCGAAAGTTACTAGATTCCACCATCATGCTCAAACATATATATTAGTAGAGGATAGACAAATGCTTTCATCTTCATTTATAATGTAAAATAGAACGGTAGGCTATATTTGTAAATAATAATATATCATATTATTTCATCTTCACACAACAATTAATCCTCGTGCAGTTAATGATGTTTTTTTTTATGATATTTGTTTTTCTAGACATCTGTGCTTTGAAAGTGAATCATAAATTTTTTCTTCAAAGCATAATCATCCGACGAAGAAATCCAGCTTAATATTTATAATCTTCAAGTATGTTTAGTAATAAATAAGTAGCCATACTACATTTAAGTGACGGCCTTTAGTGCAATTTTCACTTCTCAGCTCCAGTTATTTAAAATTATCATTTTTAATTAATGTATTTAAATTTATAATATGACACATTAATCCTACTAATATTATAAACAAACAAACAAACGCATTTACACTCACAGCCCCACACTAAGTTCAAAGACTTGTATCGTGGGTGCCGGAAACATTCACATGAAACACACATTACACCCAGAACCAGAAGCACAAATATCCCTAGGGTAGGAATTTTTGCTCCTGCCGGGAATCGAACCCAGGGCCCACGGCGCAGAGGGCGGAGACCTGTCCACTGTGCCAACTGGTCGTCGTATAAATCCGAAAGTTTGTGTGTAAGTGTGCAAGTGTATGTGTAAGTGTGTAAGTATGTTTGTTCCCTCTTCACGCTTTGACGGCTGCACGGATTTAAATGAAATTTGGAATATACAGAGCTTATGCCTAGGACAAACACATAGGCTACTTTTTAACTTGATAATAGCGGGCGAAGCCGCGGGACACGGCTAGTAAATTATATTGCCATCCAGTTTCGTGATTTGATATAATAATATACTCGATATAAATTGGTCAATCGCGTAGGTACGTAAATAGAGCATATTTTAAGAAGATAGGTAATAGCTTCATTATAATGTTTTATTGTATGTTGTTTTCATTATATGTTAGCCTGCAAGTATGATAACGGGAAGTCAACAACAGTCGAGTGTGATCATCAGTGTGACCATTGTTAAATGAATTGAGATATACGGTCTGGGTACTTTATTTTTAGCTGTATTTAGTAAATGCAGCGAGAATACGTCGCGTACTGAGGCTGCGGTGTCTTCGGCGAGTGCGCGAGTGGCAGCTGCTTGTAAGACAGCGAAGCACGTGCGGCAAGTGCCGGCTGTGGCACCTGCTCAACAGGCGGCCTGCGCTAATGGGGCTCTGCGGGTAACGGCTTAGTGGCTGCTCGCGTTCGAAACTTTGTTAGAGCTGGCTCGATACTTGATTTGTTTTGCATACATCTAAGTGTCACTAGACAATCTTGGAATTCTTAAGATAGGTACTCCTTTATGATATATTTTTTAATAAAGTGCGAATAAAATATTGGTATTTTCTTCTTGTAATATAAAATACGATCAGGCATTTATAAATCGGCTTAAAACAATTCAGATCCTTTTCTAATATCATTGTCCATATTGCAATGAATAGCTACAAAGCGATATCTGCGATAGCCACCATTGACCTGCAGAATTTGTTATGTTTCGATGGCCAGTTCCGTGTCGGCTATTTTCAGATATAAAATTCATACCTAGGACCTAGACCTTATCCAGTTATCAAAATTCTTGGGAATACGATGAATAGGTATACCAAATAACATATATTTTAATGAGGGACTTGTTTTTATAAAATATTGTTTAAGATATCGACGTTTAAATATTTTGCGCCCATATGAATCAATATGAATTTGTTACAGATGAATCAGAAAATAAAATTAAAATAAAAATATTTATGTAGATTTGCTATTTTAAGAAAATTATCATATTTTAACAGAAACAATAATCTGTTTTAATGAACAATTATCTATTTATTAGTGATAATAAAATACATTTCTTTCATTTTTGATTTTCACAGAGGATATCTGGATCTTTTCTTATGTTTTTCATCCTTCAACATTCAGCGAGTTTCTTTTTCTCTTTCTTTTTATCTTTGGTTTGTGACATTGTTGGGAACTGCAACATTAAAATAACATAATTTATGTACTTTGACTTATGAATAAATAGATTTTTATGATTGTTTATAAGGAATATTAATGAGTATTTCACACATTAATCTTCTTATTAACAATCATAATCATAATAAATATCCGGGTTATCTCGTCTCGGATGATTGAACGAGTGACTTGTACACAGTCAATTGGACAAGGAGAATTACGCAACAAAATCGATCCTTTCTTGCTGGAGAGGGGAAAAACGAATATATTATATGATTCATTTGGGTTTTAACCATATGACTTAGGCATAGATTAACCAATATTTTGCCTAAAATCATGGATCATATTATATAGACTTCACAGTATTTGCAGTTTTCTACACGAATCTATAACCCAAAAGCATCAAACGAAACTCAGATTACAGTTTTAAAACAATAAAATAAATTTTATACAGTAGGCATTGTAATCAGAATGACACCAAACACAAATTAAGACGCGAATCGCGAAAGTTTAAAAATTACAAACACAAATTAATCAGATATTTACCTTCGTAGCACCGGGATCTAAGCCAACCAACCGCATATTGTCCTTTTTATAGCTGATCCGTTGCTCTCATCATTATTACCTGACCAAGTACGGTTAAGCGCAGCTTACGCCACATTAATCAGTATTATACTCCGGACACTTCTTATTTACTTATTTATAAACACACTAACGTAGTTATAACTAATACATATATTTATTGTAAGAGGACAATCATTACCTTTCGATTATATTATAATTAATATTGATGTTACAAAAGTTTGAGGGTCCATGTCTGCTCGCGTCCGTAGGACTTAGCCCTAGATGTCTCACACGTGGCCTTCAGATGGCGCTAAAGGAGCAACCTTATAAGTGTTGGTAGGTCTCAGCCACCGGCTTATAAACCTACCCCCGGACTGGGTCATGGTGCCAAGCGACTCGCTAAGCGTTTTGTGTTCCACCTTGTTATCCGGGTTAGCCATCTAGGAGGACGGGTCGAGTACAGATGCGCTAATAAAGTTGACAGAATGAGTGAAACAGCATAACGCCGCATCGAGTAGCCAAAATCGGAGAGCAGCGGGATCCGAGGCACGGTTCTCCGCTGGCCGACCGCAGATAGTTGGGGCCCAAGCTAGCCACTCATGAAAGGCTGCCCCGCGATCTAGCGAAAAATCCCAAGAGAGTGCCATCGTGCCGTTTGGCGACCGGAGGCGAGGTCCCGATGGACACTCCCCCAAAAAAAACATGAAATTAAGAAACAGTAACAGTAAGACATATAAACAACAGAAGCACGGCCTTGCTCTTCATGTGCACCTATGCAATATAAGAGATTTGCACAGTGATATAAACCCGGTCCACCACGACCTTGAAACCATAATATCTCACCTACTGTTCCTTACGGAGACGCAGATCAGATGTCCGGCCGAAATGGCGTATCTTGCTATTCCGGGCCTTGGACATAAGTTCAAGCAACGCTCTGATATTTGCATTTACGCCCGCAATGACATCTGTTTTCGGCGTCTCCGTAATCTTGAAGTCCCCAGCCTCTCAACTCGGGTTTTAGTGGACACTGGTATAGAGAAAATTCTTTATGCCGGTGTCTACCGTTCGCAAAATAAGTACAGGAGACGTGAAGACAAAACGGCTCACGAAACATCTCAGTGAGGCAGCCGACGCACGTGGCAGATATGAATCAGAAGAACAAACTTCAATTATTTTTATTTTGTACCTAGACATCAATTATTTCAAAAATATAATTTGCTCCAGTTAGGGATATGTAACTAAAATGTACAAAAAACATTATTATACCTCATAACATTATAAACGTAGTTAAAGAGTCTTTACCGAATCATATTATTATGGTATGAAAACGATAATTGTATAAGTAATGGGTGTGAAACCATAAGCGCATGATTATGGACAATACAACTGTCACCTATAAGGACACACTCATATAATGCTCAGAAATGATAGATGCAGCGGTCGTAGGGCTATTATAGAAGTCAGTATTTTAAAAAAATGAAGGGGCCGTTAAAACGATTTTTGGCTTATCTGAATAAGGAAAATTTTGATCAAACTCGAGCATTTGTAGATCCATTTGAATATCATTCTTGCTTTGTTGTTTTTGCTAATCTATTTAGCGTTATGGACTATGACAAATTGCCATGCTGGATGTAAGTAAACAAGATTTTATCGTTGTGTTTAAACGCAAAAAAATAATACACATTAATGTTTTTAAAATTTAATTGTTTATCAAGTTATTTATTTCAAGGTACATAACGCCAATCTACATGGTTTTCATAGGCGTTATTGCAGCAACGATGTTTGGTATCTCCGTTTTTAACTACGTCCGAAAGTTACAAATTTATGGCATTATAGAAGCTGGAACCTATTTTTTCATCATGATTTATAAATTACTGGTAATTTCGTGTACGTTTAGGGATAAGATACACTACCACAATTTGCTCAAAGCGCTGCGGGAGGACTTCGAATACGTACGTACTACAGGAGTAAAATACAGGTTGGTTAATAAGCTTTATCAAACAGTGCTCAAGGAATAAAAATCTATATATATAGTATTTTGTATATTTTATAACAAATAAATTGCAACCTAGAGCATGTTTTCATAAATCTCCTCTGCTTATCTTAGGGACTTTATATACAAAGCGCCACAGGCGCGCGGCCAGAGGCCCTATATACCTTACCTTTATCTGTTGCCGATTGTTGTCATTATCAAATTTACAAAAATGGCCGTTTTGGTATTACGTATCCACGCTTTCTGTGCCGCAGTTGCGAAGTGAGCTTGATATATATTTTAATTATAAATTATCTAGTAAACTTGATACAAAATATTCCTGAAATAGTATATGATGACCCAGTAGCGCAGTGGGCAGGTCTCTGTCATCTGCGCCGTGGATCCTGGGTTCAAATGCCTGCAGGAGCACAATTTTTCTTACCAAGGGATATTTTACCTGTTGTCGGTTCTGAATGTAAATGTTTTCGGTACAAGTCTTTAAACTTATTGTGGGGCTGTGAGTGGAAATTCATCACAGCGCGTGCTAGCACTATATCATGACTAAATCTTAAGTAACAAAGCTAAAGTACATGGCACACCTTCCAGATTCATCATCAGACCCTGGTTACCATTGAAAGACAAACTACTCGTCAAGACAATTCAAATGAGCCCCAACTCGATGAGGTTGTGTCGTTTTATTGCAAAGTTCCTTTGGTCACCTTCCAGCTTCATCATCAGATCAGCACTATGTTATCATAATATTGCATTGTCACGCGATTTACACATGTATGCAAAATTTCAGCTCAATCGGTTTTTTTTTTTTTTTTTTTTTATTACAGACCAAGCAAACGTTTGACCACAATCACACCTGATGGAAAGCGACGATGTAGTCTAAGGTGGAGCACGCTTGCTTAGTAAATACCTATTCACCGGTTTTTCGGTAACCGGGAAGTGGATCAAATTTAATTTGCAAGGTTTGATGACAAATAATGACAAATAATAAAAGCTTGTATAAAGATGGTATGCAAGTTGACAAATATTTTGAGTACATAATAATATAACAAGAAATACTGTGAGGCATTGCAAAAGGCACCTCTCCTTGAGACTTACAGTTATATATGCATTTGAAGTTAGTAGTGGAGTTGTATTTGGAGGACTAGTGCTAATACGGAAATGTAGGTTGAGTTTTAGGTTATATTGACAAGCAAAACGTACTTACTAGGAAACATTTTCAACCGACTTAAAAAAGGAGGTTTGACAGTGTTTTTTTTTGTATATATGTTACGCGATATCTCCGCTAATTATGAATCAATTTTTATTTGTTTTTGTTTGGTAGAGTATATACTTCAGAGGTGATCCCATAGAAATTTTATCGAAATCCGTCCAGCCAAAACCGAAATATAAGAGTTTTTTTAAGGTTTGCTTGTGTTTCAATTATTCGGAATAAAAAAAGGCTTCAGATTGCTGACCTTTTTATATCCGAGGAGGTCTTGGCACTAAATCGACAAGGTGTTTTTGTTATTTCTTGAATTGAAATAAAATAACAATGTTAGGATTATGGCGGACGGCGTACGAGTATATGTATTTACATGATATACATACTTTAAGTTAACCTATTTACCTAGATTTTAGAAAACGATATAATGAAATAAGCTTTAATTAGTAAAATAATAACAAAACTTGTCACCCCCGTATTTGAAAATAAATATTTATCTAAAGCATGCAGTTTCCATATAGACAAAACAATATAGAGTCGTATTAATCAGCTTTTTTAAGTTGTACTGTTATACCTTTCTTAGGCGATGCATAGCACACGAAACTTGTGCAACGACTTCGTACATTTGTAGATTTTGTAGGATTATCAACGTTTTCACATTGTCGAATATTCTCGATGAACCTATAATGAAACATGGACCCGAAGAGATACGTAATACCAAGCGCGCCAGTGGTTCTTTGCCTAATATCAAGCCCCTAATATTATAAAAAAAATACTTAGAAATTTACAGAGACCGTTTCTTCGAAAATCAAAAGCTGACCTTCAAAGCGTGTGTGCTAGCAGCAATTTTCATTGGCTGCATGGGATTTGGAATGAGTTTAAGTGCATGTATTGCAGCAGCCTGGTTTTGGATGATCCATGGAAAAGACTATGGTGATGGGAGGCCCCAAATGTTTCCATTGTGGCTGTTCGATTATGATTTAACCGTCACTCCGGTATTTGAATTTATATTTTTTTTTTTTTTTTTTTTTTTTTTTTTTTTTTTTTTTTTTTTTTTTTCCCGGGCGCAAAGGCCCGGTCAGCGTGTTGCTCCCTAACATGATCAGGGATTTGGGGTGCAATTATTTTTTTTTTCTTTATTACAATATAAAAAATAAAAAATTTACAAATTCTTGTTACATTAAAAACATTTAAAGCACACCCTATTCAAATATCACATTTTAAATTCATCAAATTAGTCACAACATAAAAGATTTTATTCTAGTATTGAATTTATATTAGGTCTATCTATTATAATAACGTTCAGTCACACCTACACTTATATGTGTAAGTATCTACCGATGTCAGATATCTCATATAATAGTACTTTTATTAATTATTCGATAAGTATTTCATAATTCGATAATCATATTCCAGAATAACACTCTACAATTTAATGGGTATTCATTAGAATTGAAAATGACTACTAACGTTTTTAAAAATGTCTAAAACTATTTGAGCACCAAAAACACGGCAATCCTTTTTGCTGGAGTAATTATACATAAATAAGATTTTAAAGTTTGTTATTTTTCTGTTATATTTTTTTCATTTTATGATTTTCACCAGTATTGTCCATAAGCATGTAAGGCACTTTTGTGAAATTTCGTGTTTATGTAGATATATTTATGTTGTTCTTTCGAATATTCAAAATGTAAAATATTTACAATAGATTTATTTATACTTATGGGCAGCAGATCCCCATAGTAAGATGCCGTGATCAGTTTTACTGTCGCTACAATCGTTAAATTTTATGGACCGCAATAGCAGCGGAACTCAAGTAATCCGATAGAAAATCACTTCATCAGAGACACTTTTATTTTTTAAGATTTAATTTGGTATTTTCTATCATTACATTAGCATCTACCACAACATAAAAAAAAATAACTTAGTATTGCTAGCGTTTAAAATCAGTTGTAATAAGTAAACCACTTACAGACTTTACTTGATTTAATGTAAACCTAATTTAATTCTGTATCTCTTCTATCATGTTCAGAAACAAGTGATGTGCCAGCAAATAAAACGAGATCTCATGTTATGTTGTAATCTTATCACTTATATATACTAATAGGACAAAATTTCACAAACTGTAAATCCGACTACTAGTAAAAACGGATTCTTTTAGTTTTAACCAAAACAATGTTCTAATGTATACTTAATTACTAATATTTTAGAGTTTGTTTTTTCTCTCGACCTACCGGAACTCGACCGCACGGTGGAGTTGGCACCTATAAATATACTGTAGCTGTTATATATTTTTGAGATGGTATCTTGAAGTTCTTACATTTGATACCCATGACGATGGTATTTGAGTTTTATAGTTTATTTTATCACTATTTCATGACCGTGGTCGTCATTTTAGTTTTTTTTTTTTAAATACACCCGTGAAATTGAGACGAATTCAACGATAACCTATACGCAACCAAAACAAAAAACAAACACATATACAAAAATACATAAAAACAATGCTAAAATTGTAACCCTCACTTTTGCTTCGTTGTAGTGGGGAAAAAAAGGAATGATCATAATATTGATCCCTGAGGGACGCCTTTTTCACTGTAGACCCTTCAGATGTATAAGTAACAAACATCACTGTAGACACTTTTAGCTTAATTACTTTTATTATATCCTGCAGTCTCGATGCAAACTCAAATTCTGTGGATTAGAGAGATCGCATGCAAAGCAGATATTGTGATTTGGAGCATTCAAGACCTTCTGGTGGATGTACAGCCGGCAAGGACTAACGAAGAAAAAGAATATTACGCTCTGGTCATCCGTCACCGAATGAGGCTTATAATTTCCATGCATCACTCTATGTTCAAGTAAGTATGGACTAATAAATTTATATTTTAAGGTAAGGCAACTTGAAGTTTAAACTTGAGTACAAAATCAAGTTAAAAAAAAAATCAATAATATTTGCGTTTGGGCGGACAAAGAGCTGAACACCCGAGTTTACTTTAAGTCCTCGCTCCACGTTTTTTTTACTGTCAGGTGCATTCTAATATTCCTTTTATTGCTAAGCTTTTAGAAATTACATGCACAACTAACCGATTGTTATTCACTAAAGTTACATATAATTTATTACATTACAGGTTGGCTGAGGATTACGCAGCAGTCTACAAGAAGTGCTTATTGTATGAACAGAAATTAGCTGCCCCAATCATTTGTATGACTGCATTCTGTGCAGCCGAGGCAAGTGAATGCATGAATCGATTGGTGATATGATGATTAACAATCGATTCATGATGATCAACACGTATAACATCACATCACACTATCACGCTTCGTTCTACTATACAAATTTGATTGATTTGTCTGGATTGATTAATTTTATTGTAGAGATAGTGAGTCAAGAAGAACTATATCTATTTATTCATTAGCATCATCATCATCATCACATTCAGTAACCGCGGGGTGTAGCTAATATGAATAAATAAGTTATTTGTTTGTTCATTTGTTTTTCTTTGTCATTTATTGACCATAATATTTGGAGAATATTTCGATACGCAACTTCATGTATCATTTAGTTTAGGTTATTCGAGCTTTATATTATTTTTATATACTTCGATGTTTCTGCCAAGTTGCTTTGCCCATGGTCCCGAGAATACTGAAGAATGCGCGGACATGCTGTCTCTAACTACCCGCACTTAGTTTTGTAAGAAATTATTGTCGCAACACACAACACTAGTGACACCCGTAGATATCGCGAGATAAATTGTGACACGAACACTTTCAAATGACTGGCCTCCAAACCCATTTCACCGCTTAAAATTTGGATCTTACTTAATTTTAACTGCTTTACGTATGTATAATCGTGACGTACAGTGGAGAGAATTTTCTACCGACTTCACAAAAAAGGAGGAGGTATACAAGTCGACTGTTTTTTTTATTTTTGTTACCTCATATCTTTGTTCCGCGTGAACCGATTTCGATTTTTTTTTGTTTGAAATAGATTGCTTTCCAATTGGTCCCATTTAAATTTGATCAAGATCTGATCAGTAGTTTCTGAGTTATCGTCAATAATGCGTGTTTACTACATTTAATCTGATCAAGGTTCCGAAGATAAAGCGGCTTTATCTTTGAAACTTCAAATTTAAATGGGACCAACTGGAAAGCAACATCCTCCAAGCAAAAACAAAATTTTACAAGGTTTTAAAAACGAAATTATGAGGTTATAATACACATAAAAAAATATTAAAAAAATATATAATCTACTTGAGTACTCCTCCTTTTTTGTGAAGTCGGTAGAAAAAAGGCAAATTTGCACTTTGTAACTTAAACTGCTACATTGCATTAAGAATGTGTCCGTTAACACTTTTTTCATTGTCTCTATTAAGGGTAAGTCACATTGATCATGTGTTCTTTTGTAGCAAGAAATGAGCCAGCCCTCTTGTTAACAGTGGTGTCGACGACATGTGGTCTTATCCTAAAACATTAACATTGGAAATGTTTAGAGTGCCTTTCGTTGCTATGCTACGTTGATGCATCGCATAGCTCGAGATTCGCATCTTCTTCGCACAGCTACCTTCACAGCACATCTTACTCAATCCGCTACATAGTTTAGCATAAGTGGAAAGGGTCACATAGTTTCGTAGCTTAACTTTCACATCCTCGCAGCATAGCTGCATTGCACATTGGAAAAGCACCCATATTTGGGGGTGTTTGAAGCGTTTTTAGCACTAAACCACGGTTTCAAAAATAGATCTTGAACTGTTCGATCACGGAAGCTAAAACTTTGCAAGAGTATAGGTTAATAACAATTTTTGTATTGTTTTAGAAATTTGACCAGGGAGAAGTACAAGGAATTTTGTTGGTACTTTGTTTAGCTGTTACCGTGGTGGTGCTGATTCCAAGCTATTTATGTACCTTTTTATTAGAAAAGGTAACCATTTACAAAACAATTTATATACTATTTTGTATTTGAATGTTTAAGCTACCTTTCAGGAACAATGAAATACAAGGCAGTACACCATTATATAAACTGTAGATATAGTTACCTCCTTGGCTTTGGTTTGACCACAGAGTATCAGATTAGTCTCCTAATTGTTCAAACTCGTTTATTTGACTTGTATATATGTTAAGAACAAGTAGCTACTATTTTTCCATTTTGTCATGGCACATGTAGAGTTGAGTGAGCCTGAGTGTATGATTACTTTATTAATTTTATGTTGGTAGGTACAATCCATATCTGATGCGTGCTGGAACACTCCATTCTGGGTCGCGGGTCCAGTGGTGCGTCCATACCTGGTGCTCATAATGCAGCGGTCTATGCGCCAGCTACCGATAGTAGCCGCTGGTTTCGAGGACATATCCCTTCAGACTTATTCAAACGTAAAACCTTATCTCTCTACTGGTATATTTTAGTAACATAAAGACCTCGTATTCTGAGATAAAGACGAACGAATTTATGCAGTGTCATATTGAATTATTATTGCTAATGAAACGCTTAAAAGCTTTTACATTCACAGCCACACACTATATTCGAAAACTTGTATCGTGGGTGCCGGAAACACTCACATCGCATATAGAACCAGAAATACAAATTTCCCCGGGAATCGAACCCGTTACCCGCGTATCGGGTTTCGATGCTTGCATGCTTTTTGTCGAGACTAGTGGGCAGTCCGAATTTTTCAGCCCGACTGAAAGCATATGACATGACCTAACAACTGTTTTCTTATAGTAGGGGAGCCCGGGATGCTAAATTCTTGTGAAGATTAGGTGCAAAAACTAAGAAAAAATATGACAAGTATGCCTTTATGTGGGGAGGAGAGCGTGTACAAATTTTCAAAAATATAAAAAAAATGGAAATACTCGAGCGCATCAGACATTCATAGAGTATACGCCCTACGTCTTTCTGATAACCGAGAGATATTAATCTGACGGTTTGTTAGTTGGAGATGGCCCTAAAAAGGGGTAGTTTTTTTTTTAAAGCTATTCGATCTTGTCAGATTTTTTGAGGGAATGTTAAATAAACCCAAAAACAAAATCCTATTCAAATGACTGACGATTTGGACGCGACCAAAAGTCATGACCGATTTTTGGTAAGGTAAAAAAAAACGTGGCTTTGAAATACTCGAGCGAGTCAGATTTTTATACATAGACGGTGCAGCTCGACGTCATCGTCCTAAATTATAATCTGACAATTAAATGAAGAAAATTCGTTAATCTTACAAATTGAAAAAAAAAATTTTTTTGTTCTAAGTATTATAAAAAAACCGATTTGTTGTTTAGTCACTCGCAGATAAGGCACTTAAAAACATAATAATATTCTGCAAGGTTTCGATTTAAAAAATATTACAATAGATAAGATTTTAATATTACTATAGACCATAATTTCTACTACTCGGAAACTTTTATTAACTATTACCCCCTACACAGGGTATTTTTGTAACCGTTCATTAGGACCGTAACCACGATTGTTGATTTATTCAATTGATAAAACGATTTGACATTGTAAATACACTCTTATTCAGTTGTGATAAGATGTTTGATATTCGGCACTGTAAATTTGTCAGTTATCTATCACATGACTTTAGCTGCAAAATTCCTTGGGAAATACACAGTTCTCAGCAGAAGTACGCTCCACGCTTTATTGGTGGTTTTAGCTACATTGCCTTGTGAAAATCGTATTATTTTTTCCGTAATCCTTAAAGGATTTCCTTCAAAATAAAAGAAAAATAATCGCGCTTGAATATTTCGAGGTGACGTTTTTTTTTTACAACTTTGTGACTCGCCTATTTTCTTATCCTCAAATCGTCAGATTTGAAATGTACACTTTTCTGCGTATAATTAACTTACCTTGTCTTAATCTGATGCATTCGAGTTTTTCTAACGATCGATTTTTTATTACTAATCAGATCGAGTGCCCTCATCGCACTCCCTATATTAAGGGTTCATATATGGTGGGGGTACATTACAGGGTGCAAGGTTTCTTCCTATATGGTTTTCTGACGCGCTTGAGTATAACGCCAAAACCCCGTTTAGGCTCCCCTACTGTTACGACTATTAACCAGGACCGACGGTTTAACGTGTCCTCCAAAGCACGGACACACAGTTTAAAATCCCACTAAAAGGTCACTCATCCAAAAACAAGCTGCTTAAATGTCAGACGCACAAACCACTACGCCAGCGGGCAGTTAACTTTTGGATAATTGACATTCTAGGTGGCACTAAGTGACTCAGTACATCCAGAATAGCAGTAATGGTATATTTATTTTCAGATAATGACTAGAGCATACTCGTGCTTCAATATGCTACGCCAAGGAAATTTCGAGCTCTCATAAAAATATTTTTCAACCGACTTCAAAATTCTTCTCAATTCTACTGTATGTTATTTTTAATATGTATTTTACGTGATATCTTACCAATTATGAATCGATTTTGATGTTTTTGTTTGGTAGATTATACTTCAGAGGTGGTTCCATATAAATGTTATCGAAATCGTACCAGTCTAAACCAAAATTTAAGCGTTGGAGTCGGTTTTTTAAGCTTTGCTTGTGTTTCACTTTGAGCTTTCATAAATAAACTAATTTTATTAAAATGTTTTGTCAATCATAACAATATTTCACTTAAAATATTTAATAACACATCACACTCTTAAATTAATTGTAGTTTTACCTAAACTAACTTTGAAATGTTAACTACCATAATACAAAGAGAATAAAAAAGTGACTTAGATACTGAAAGCTTTTAATTTTAAGTTACGAATGATGGGATGAAGAAAATTTGAAAAATATCCTGACGAAAATAATAATAAATAAAACAAGAAGAACAACAATAAATAATCTTGGCGTTCGCGAGCGAGATCTTCAAGTTGACTTGGGTCGTTCAGCCTTTTGTCCGTCCGTCCGTCCGTCTGTCAGAGGCATCTAGCGTCTAACAATATATGCGAATTAGCTACTTCAAATTATCATAGAATATGTAAAACTACGGCACAAAGCCAGAAATGTCATTTAAAATTATATAAATGAAAATATTAGCGGCTGCGCTTACATCGCTTAAAACCTACCTCAATAACATAGCTTCTCTAGCTTCTCAGATTTATGATTACTTAAGAAAAATCCACTTCAGAAGACCTTTGTCTTTACTTTAACCTTTATCTACCCTTGTGGGGTATCGTTAAAAAGGGCTTGACAAGTATAGTACGAAATCGGCTTAAAAAAATTCTATGTTGGAAAACAACGATTTGGTAGGCCACCAAAGTCACTGTTAGACCTATATTGTACCGGGGTCTATCTCAAAAACGGCTTCACGCTGAACGCTGAAACTAACGTGTAATATCCGTTATATATTGTACTTGAACAACAAATACAGAAATCAATCAAATATTATTTAGAAAAAAAGTTAAAAGCAATTAACCTCAGAAGTTTTTCTCTATGGGGTTTGCCCCTTTGATGTAGGCGCGAGATTTCAGTTCGGCGCGAACGACTGGTCTAATTAAATAAACATAAACAGTTAATCAGTTTCGCACAGCAGTTAAAAAAACTTTATACCAGTCATCAACTTTTATTCCGACTGTCAACATGTCTAGGACGGGGACGTAACAAAGAAGACGTCATAAAGCGAAATATCGACTACAACACGTAAATTATGACGCTTCACTGGACACTGAAAATAGACTAGGAGGAAAGAGGCAAGCTTTATCCAATAATAATTCTCACTGGGACGCTCTATTTGCTCGCCCGTCGCACGATCTGATATTGAATATGGATAAAGTGAATTATATTCAGAGTGGCTGGTAGCGTCGACTCGCAGAGTTCCAGATAAGAGGATTACTTACAACTTATAATTGGTTCTCGCTATTCGAGTGAATAAGAGAAAAACCCAGTGTCTCCTCAAGCACCTCTTAACTTCTTAGATAAAGGCACCAATTATTTTTTGTGCGACTTCTGAATTCATTATCGCTTGGCTTTTGTTTCGTTGGTAATTGTTTTATTGAATGGCTGGAGTGATTTATATAAGTTGAGGTTTATAATAAGTAATACTTTAAAAAGTTTTTTAAAATAAGCTTTGACCAGTAGTAAATAAAAAAAGACTAAAAAGTTATAAAACCGAGAACCATTATGTTCATAATTCCCTTTTGAATGGCCATCTTCCGTCTCCATCAGCAGAACAGCTCCATGGTACTATATCATTGTATTTTCACCGAATACATAAGGACACCAAAGTTTAGTCCAATCAAAAGGGAAGTAGGTCTAAATTAGCTTGCAAGATTTGATTACATACCGACAGATAGACAACGGGATAGGTGAAACTAAAAAAACCACACGTGTGAAACTAAAAAAAACCACACGGTGGACCACACGAAAAAGTGTTCCATTAATAATAGCATAATGTTTCGTGTATATCAGTAACAAGGCAAATTCTTCAAGTAATCTAGATTTTACTTACAGTGCGACAAGGTTCTTGTGGCACTTGACTGACATTTACAGGGGGCGTTAATGTTGCCTCAGCCAAAAAGGTTGTTGCCTCAGACAAAAAGGTTGTTGCCTCAGACAAAAAGGTTGTTGCCTCAGACAAAAAGGTTGTTGCCTCAGACAAAGAGTTTGTTGCTTAAAGGTCGCTTATAAAATTTCCCTTTGGGAGAATACAAGAAGTTTTTCTAATTTTGTCTAATATAGACGGAATCTTTGGGAATGGATCCAACATCCTACATGCAAATAATGAAAAAAAAAACAGACAAAGAGGTTATTGCTTAAAGGACGCTTATAAAATCTCACTTTATGAGAATACAAGAAGTTTACAATATTACAATCAAATAAATTTTGTCTAATTTTGACGAAATGGATAATGATCCATTGCATTTCCAATCGGGAATGGATCCAACTT
Organism: Lomographa bimaculata; assembly: GCA_948107665.1. Lineage (NCBI taxonomy): Eukaryota > Metazoa > Arthropoda > Insecta > Lepidoptera > Geometridae > Lomographa > Lomographa bimaculata. Next base: position 10,634,308 of record OX403592.1, read on the forward strand.
CCAAATATGCAAATATTTAGAAAAACTACTTTGCCCATCAGTTCGGCGTGCATTTATTTGATCAAATCCAAATCTACTTGATCAAATATTATTTTAGAGAAATCTTTGTACAAAATTGACACGATTCTGTCCGACTGCCAAGAGATCGTTGTCGCACTATTCAGTAATTGGATATTAATCAAAACTAATATTTGCAAAGTTTAAATAGTAAGGGTTGTTTCATACGCATCAGTCGCCTCGTTAGCGACTTATACAAACAATACTATCTTCCAAAGAAATCTTTGTAGTTATTTATGTACAGTCATATCTGCCTGATTGCTTTCCAAATCATAAATAATACTCCACCACCTCAAACAAGGTAACAAAACGACAAACACAAAACACATCCAGGAATGGTAGCTGTGTAACAATAGGCGAAGTTAAAAGCCGATGTTAATTAAATCGGGTTCGGATTGCAGGCGGCGCTCGGTAATTGTGTTAGCAGCAAACATGTCCCTGGCTCCTAGCCTCCGCGACTTTTTGTCCCGGCTTGTTACTGACAACGGGATTTTTTACCTTTGCTGAAATGGACGCCGGTAACTCGATTATGATACGTCATTGCGACCGTTTGTCAGACAGGGCCGTGGAAAGGCAATTTGACTTAAAGGTACATTTTTGCATTTCTTCGCCGATATCGGACGATATCAGTGTAACGCTATAGTTTCTCATATATTTATTATTTTTGATATAAATTTATTTTAATTCATAAAAGTTTATATATATAAATATAACAGAGTTGGGTTAGTTATACCATTTATAACTCACAAAAGGCTGGGCCGATTTTTATGATCTTAAATTTTGTCTTACTATTGAAAAAATTCACGAAAAAAATTATGCATAACATTCATTTTTAATACATTTTATATGGATTTTGGCGTGTTGTCTTTCGGACTCGGTGAATTACTAGGCAAACATAAACATGAAAGAGGTAATAATGTAGTTATTAAGTTTTAGTATGGTAGTGAAGTACTAGGCAACCATAAACGTTAAAGAGGTAAAACACTTTTTTCTTAACGTGGCATTGCAGCGCATGCCGAGTACAGCTAGTATAAAAAAAATTGTACAGCTAGTATAAAAAAAAGTTTACGCGCACTATACATCACTCGGGGGTTGCATTGAGTTTTTGTGCTTAGGCAAACCCATTACGGCATTAATAACCTTGTCTAAATATAATTACATTCACTTTGCTACATTAAAACGTGTCGAGATACATTATTTTTATTTTCTGTAATAAGAAGAGGGAATAAAAGTTGTATACTATTATGTAATCATATATTATACTAAATAGTAACTTTCGGTGCCATGCGGCTTCGCTCGGCTTATGTGTTAATACAGATATTGTCTACATTTTTAGATTCAGATCATAACTAGGTTTCTCGAAAAAAAAAACTTACATGAGAAAACTATATATTAACACTTATACAGTACTGGGCTTAAAATCCAATACAACTAAAATAATAATTACTTCAGCATAATACTAATAAAATTACGGCAGTATCATAAATTGTGTACATACATTCCAAATTTCAAATCGGTTCAGTATTTTCAGTATGACTAAGTAACAAACATTCAAACTTTTGCATCTATATTACTATAGGTTGGATAGGATCAATAAATAATAGGGAGACAATCCGTTTTTATCGCTGTTTTTATACAAAATTATCTCGCCCATTGATAAAGGTACCTTATTACTATGTGAAATGCGAGGCGGACTGCGAGATCTGCGGACTGAGGGCAGAAGCCCTTCCCAGAACAGTGAAACTCTGTGTATAGAGTTACCCTATTTCAACAAACTGTATTTTATCTTACCCTCATATCAAGTGACACTATCTCCATGTCCGGTGTCGCAACACAGAACCTTTTCGTTCGCCTTTGAAGTTTTGATATTTGTAACATCTGCATTCACAAGTTGTCTGAAACATCCGACGGACGAGTGGTCAAGCCGAAACCTATTTGCAGGCCGACATTATCGGCCGGCAAATTTTCTACAATCTCTGGCCCTTTTGTGACCGCAACTGCTCTTGACATGTCAATTACGATATCCTGGAAACTCTCACTGATGGCTCGTGGTCCGCTGTGTGGGAAGCTTGTATGTGGATATTGTGAGTATTTGTGAGTACATTTTAATTGCTGGTGGGCTGCAGTTCCTTTTGAACGGATATTAAAGCTTTGTTTGATAAAGGTGGTTTTTATCTTTTCATTTTGGCTTCGCAATGTTGTGCATTTAGCCAGTGTCAAGTAATAATATATTTCAAGTGTATTTCATATTAAAAGACCTAGTCACAAGTCACATTCAAAGTCCAGTCATAGTCAAGGCATGCCCTAGTAAAGTGGTAGAAACTTTACTAGAACTTCTATTGTAGTTTTGGAGCGAAGGCGAAAATCACATTTTCAACTTGGTATCATTTGCCTACACTTACGCACGTTTACTAAGTATAAACGGTTAATAATCCACCATTATTACACATTAACACTCGAAGAATCACAGGATTTGGAAAATTATACAAAATCAACAACGCCATTTTTTCACTTTCGCGGCAAAAACCTAGAGGTGGTTTATTATTCAATATATAGTATGAGAATAGTAGAGCAAGTTTATGAGTTAATAGTCTTGAATATAAAATGATTTACTATTTTTTGTTGTAGGTATTCTTTCTTCTTTGTATTTCTTTTTTGTATTCAATTATACTTATAGTTTTTTTATGGCGGTGGAAATCCCAATTAGCAGTGCAATTAAAATGATAAGGCACTAATCCCGATTTTTTGTTGTATTCTTTCTATTCATAAATATTCTCAAACAGCTTAAAATTTAATATCAACTAACATAACAAAGAATATTATGCTAATTCCAATCGGTCATCCAAAATCGCATCAGAAATAAAACATAACAAACCAAATAATGCTCCGACAACGCTGACAGGGCAGGAGAAGCGTGACACGTCCACGAGTCACCGGTGCACGGCGTTGAGTGACGTCTTATTTCCTTATGCGACGTCACTGAAGCGCCTGCATTGTACTCATACTATAGGACAGTAAGGGCAAAACGTATAAAATACGCTTTTAAAGAAAATCACATTGAATTTCAAGTTTTACTGTTTATCTGCAAACTACATGTCTAAGTTAGGTAATAGAAGAAAGGATAACGTTTGGTGTAAATAAACAAAGAAAAAGAATTTTAATTTGAAATTGATTTTAGGATACACACGTTTCACTTGCCACAAGTAGCCAACTTGTGTCTTTTGTTGACCTCTATGGCTTAAATATTGTAACGAGGGTAAAATCGACTGTTCTTTCCATTATTAGGACGTCGTGTCGGGACACGTATGTCCCGAATTCTTCTATATAAAATATTAAACATATTATGTAGAGTAGAAGTAACTTAGTTATTAGTAAGAATAATTGGGATTGTTTTACTTAAAAAAGTACCTACTATTATACTATGGACAACACATTAAATAAATAAGTATACCAAATGAGATTTTTTTCTTTCAAATTTAGTGAAGTATGCTGAGTTACATAGAGGTCCGGTAGTATTTAACTTATACAAATGTACAAAAAAATACCGAAGCTTAAATAATAAGGGTACTTAATTAGATTTACATTAAAACTGTCGCATATATCTTTGTATTAAGTACGTTTATACTGATTACCAATAGTGGCTCAAGACAAAATTACAATATACAATGCTAAATTATATAATAATAACACCAAATAAAGATAAAAACTACAAAATTAATATGATAAGGCAGTACACTGAGTGATCTTATCGCTTTCAGCGATTTCTGTCAGACAACATATGGCCTATATAATCAAATATAAATTTAATAATATACAGAATCACAATCTAGGGCTAATCATTACAGTAATTTTTGATACAATATGAAAGCATTTATAACGTTAAATTTACATGAGAAAATTGGCCAAGTGTCCATAATGTCAGTATCGATTCATGCTAGTAAGTAGAATAGAAATGCCATTGAATGTCACAGGAACTCACATGAGTGTCCCACTTTACATTGTGTCCCATATTGCTACATACAAACACAGCTATAAACTTTTCAAGTACCATGTATTCTCAATAGTAAATAGAGTAACTGTCATGCTCATATTGTACTACGCGTCAAAAGTTTGTACGAGGGTCTGTGATAGATAAGAGTCAACCAACGCAAGTTTCCTTCAAATGACAATATAATAGGGAACCATTTATACCTAGTTTATATACATTGATATCGTAAACAATTCTGTTAAGCACATAGAGGTACCTACATACAGGTTGTGTTAAGTACATAGAGGTACCTACATATTTGTATTTCTGAGTGTGTGTGATGTGCGGAAACACAATTTCCACCACCCACGGTACAAGTTGTTAAACTTGTTCGGGAGTGTGAGTGTGCAGTGTTTTTATGAGGGTGGCGCTTTTTGGGCACATTAATCTGTATAATCATGCTATAGAATAATATACATAAAACAATTCTGTTACGTACCAATTAAGGCTTTGTGTTTCTGGTTAGTTATTAAGTGTATGTGATATACCCATGTGTTTCCGACACACACGATGCAAGTCATTAACCTTAATGCGGGGGTATAAGTGTGGAAGCCTTTGTTTGCCTTTTTTGCCTTGACACAAACAAAATTGGTGGAGTTTTAGTAGTAAAGATTCGAGTAGAAAGGTTTGTATTTGGCGATCATGTCACCCATAAAATGACGATTCGGTCGCGGACGCAACATACTTGTCTAGAAGATACTTATTCTATACTTGAAGACTCCCATATTATATTATCCATATATTATAACATATATATTGTAATAATTGAATAATATTAAAATGTTTTTATTTTAATTAATGATTTATAATAATTGACATGATAATATATGACTCAAATGTCGTTGTAAACTTTGTTAAGTATACTCATACTCATACTCATACGTTTATTTGCAAACTAAGTGTTACATGGATCTTATTCTAAGTAATCAGAACTTAAACTTAGCCGCCTTTTACAAGCATAGCAAATTATTATACATAACATCATAAAAAACAAAGACAAAATATTAAATTATCCGTAGCTGGAGAATCATTCATACAGATCAGATAGTAAGTATATTATTACTTCAATTAAGTATTTATTAATATTATTTGATGGTAAGATATTCGTCTATTGTGTAAAAAGCTTTTTTAATAAGGAACTTTTTGAGCTTGGTACCAAAAGTAACAAGTTTAGTTTGGTTCTTAATATCCTGTGGTAACTTATTAAATACTTTGATGGCCATGAAGTACGGGCTAGTGTTAAGCATTTTTAATCTTGAGGGTGGTAGGAATAGATTGTTATTATGACGGGTATTAATGGTGTGGACGTTTTTGAATTGGGTGAATAAATTTTTATTTTTATATACGAAAATACATAAATCTTCTATATACATTGATATCAATGTGAGTATTTTTAATTTAACGAAAAATGGCCTGCAACTCTGTGTGTTATCTATATGTGCTATGATTCTCACACACCTTTTCTGTAAAGTGAATAAATCTTTGGCATTTACACTATTACCCCACAACATTATTCCATACTTTAGCCAAGAGTGGGCGTACGCATAATAAGCAGATGTTGCTGTTTCCGAATCAGTGCTGCATTTAATTTCAAATAATGCGTAGATAAACCTAGATAATTTTGATTTAATTTGTTCTACGTGAGTTTTCCAGTTTATATGAGTATCGATATGTATTCCTAATAGATTAAAAGATTCTACGACTTCGAGGGCGACGTTATGATTGGAAATGTTTATATTTAAAGCAGGGTTTTTATAAGATTTAAATTGCATAATTTTTGTTTTATTTATATTTAATTCTAAGTTGTGTTCTGTAAGCCAGTTTGTTACGGTTTGTAGGTTATCGTTTATAAGTGTGTTTGGGTCATCAGTCTTTTCACATTTTATGAGAATTGAAATATCATCAGCGAATAATACCGGCAGTGCTATTTCTTTATCTAAAATTTTTGGTAAATCGTTGATGTATATTAGAAATAATATACATCCTAATACACTGCCTTGGGGTATTGAATTTGTCATATGTTTTTCTATAGATCTAACAGTCTCTACTTTATTAGTTGTATAATTGTGGTTTTCTATTTGAACTATTTGCTTTCTGTCACTGAGATACGATTTAAACCAGAGATGACTAACACCACGAATGCCTGAGCCATAAAGTTTAGACAACAGGATATCATACGAGACTTTATCATAGGCTTTTGTCATATCCAATAGAAGACCCAAGGCATGTTTTTTGTCATTTATAAGCTTCAAAGCAGTCTGGACGTAGTTATACACAGCTGACGTTGTGGATTTCGATTTCCTGAATCCATTTTGACAATCATCAAGGATGTTATGTTTTTCAAAGAAGGTGTAAATGCGGTTATACATTGCCTTTTCGAAAACTTTTGAAAAACTCGGTAAAAGAGATATTGGTCTATAGTTTGAAGGGTTTTTAGTGTCTCCTTTTTTATGGACGGGCTTGACAAGTGATATTTTTAATAAATCTGGGAACTGGCCATCTTCAAAGCTTTGGTTAATTAGAGTAGTCAATGGAATTGCAAGTTCTTCCGCACATTGTTTAATTAGAATTGGTGGTATATCGTCTATACCACAACTGTGTTTGTTTTTTAGATTATTAATGAGTTTTATTGTTTCGGTTTGGTCGATATTGTGCAGATACATGGAGTTACTTGGAGAACTGATAACTGGTCTTCCTGTTTTTTTCAATATGTTAGGATCATTAATTGTGCTGCCAATGGTTGCAAAATACTCGTTAAAAGTGTTACAAATGATTTCAGGACAAGTAATGCTGTTATTGTTTATATTAAGAATAAAATTTTCATGTTTAATTTTTTTATGCTTTCCTGTTTTACTATTTATAATCTGCCACATGGTTTTAGTTTTATTATCTGATTTTCTCATTTGTTCAATGTATTTAAGTTTTTTTGAAGCATTGACAATGCTTTTTAATGTTTTACTATATGCTTTTAAATATGTTTTTATAATGGGACTTTTAGTTTCATTGTGGATAATTCTTAACACTCTTTTATGTTGACATGACTTTTTTAGGCCTTTAGTTAGCCATCCTTTTTTATGTATACATTTCATTTTTATTTTCTGTATTGGTATAAATTTATTGAGTAGCATTTTAATTTGGTTATCAAATGATTTATAGTTTTCATTTATGTTTTTATTTATGTCAATCACTTCGTTCCAGTCAACCTCTTTTAATGTTTTTTTAAAACATTGGATATTGTTATTATTGAATAATCTTTTTTCTTTGTACCAAATTTTTTTCTCTTCATTGTTTTCACCATTTATTGCAACATTTATAGACTTATGGTCAGACAGGCCATAATCTTTTACGTCAGTTTCGTTTAATAGGGCAACATTGTTGGTAAATATTAAGTCAATGCATGTTGATGTAGTTTTTGTAACACGTGTGGCCTCGCTAACTAATTGCTTAAAATTGTAAGAAGACATGAAGTTTAAAAACTCGTTACTTTTAGTAGTTTTTTCAAGAATATTTATGTTAATGTCTCCGCCTATTATTGTTAGTTTGTTTTTATCAATTTTGTTAATTTTATTTAAAACTTTGGACATTTGTTCATAAAATATATCTATACTACGATCTGCTCTATACAGTCCTATAACTATGCATTTCAGTTTTGGTATTTCTATTGCACAAATTTCTATAACATATTCTTTGGAATAGTTGACAAGATCAGTTCTTTCTATATATTCAAAACATTCTTTTACATACATGCAAACACCTCCCCCTTGATGTGTTTTCCTACAAAATATAGATCCAAGCACATATCCAGGTAGATTAATGGATCGACAAAAATTTTCACATTTCCATAGTTCTGACATTACAAATATATCAATTTTTATGTCTGTTAGTAATTGTTCTAATAGATGTAGTTTATTGCCTATACTTTGAATGTTTTGGAACGTTACAATATATTTACTTTCGAAAAAACTGTTTGTTTTGTCTATCGCCTGTCTGTAAAGTTGTGTTTGTTTGTAAATTGGTGGCTTTTAGTTCTTGTTCATCTTGGACCGTTGATTCTACATTGTTGGTATATGAAGAATTGTAGTCCGATATTTGCTTTCCGTTTACAAACAGTTTGTTATTTTTAATAAAAGCATGATCACCGTTTTTCCGAGCGTTGTTTAGATCTTTACGCATTGCATTTTTCTGTTGTAGAGTTTTGCCATCTAAGAATTGTCCAACAGCTAATCCAGTGTTTCTGAATCTTTTTGCATTTTCAATTATGTATTTACTCATTCTCTTGCTTATTAACTCGATGGCTAAAGGTCTTTTGTTTCCACGGATTCCTATGCGTTTGATTTCTTCTATGTAGGGGTTGATATTAATATTCATTATTTCTTGGAAGGCCATTGAAACTCGATTGTACAAGTCCCCTTCCTCCTCGTTGTATTCTTCCGGAAGCCCATAGAGCACGATTTTTTTTGTTGTCTCGAGATTGTGCAGTTCTTGCTGTATGCTCTGTATCTTTTTGTCAATGGTGTTTATTTCTTCTTTATAGTTTTTTTGCATAGTAGAGATAGAGGTTGTATTTTTTTCTACGTTGTTTTGAATATTTTGTATCGCGTTATTTAACTCAGCTTGGATGGTTGCTTTTACGTCCAAGAGTATTGACTCTTTCATCTTCTCCAATTTTGTGTCTAACAACTGACTAAATTGATCCAAAGTTATAGAGGGAGTTTTATTTCTAATTTGCATGATAGAGGGTTCAATGCAAATAGTTTTATTTAGCATTTCTGGGGACGCTCTTTTAATCGAGTGTTCCTGGGCATCACTTTGAGTATCGCCAGTAGTCTCTTCGATTTCAATTGTTTTTTCGTGGAAATTAATATCATATGTATTAATACGTTTTTTGTTTAAGGCACTCTGTTTAATGACGGGCTTCTGTCTTCTTGTGTTAGTGACAGCAGTTGGCCCACTAGGTGATATTCTAGTGTGCTGACGTACTGGGGTGTCGTCATTTCTAATTCGACGAGTGAGATTTTCACATTCTGGACAGGTCCAGTTTCGCTGCAAGTCCTGCAGTTGAGCTCTGTAGTATTCTTTCGATATATTGACACACGAATTATGGAATTGTCCATTGCACTTGGTACAGTCTAAAACTTCAGATATTCTAATGTGCTTCGTACATGCGATACAGGTCCTCATCTTTATGGGTAATATGTACTGCTGTTATCTAGTAGGTAGGTATGTATGTACTTTATTTAGTAATTTTTCACACAAACTTACGATTTTAGTTGTATTACCGAGTCACTAGATCTTAGATATTAAATTTATTTAGTGCTTTTAGAATCACTATAAATTAATTTACTCACTCAGCACTGTCCATCTAGCTCCTAAAATTTAGTAATGCACTTTATAAGCAAATACTACTTAATTTTTGCCAAGCATTCCGTAGAGTGAGCTCGTACATAGAGCGCCGAAGTCGGGAAGGTCAACGGCCTTTGTGGCGGTTGGCGGTTGGCTGCTTCAAATCGTAGTGACGCGATGTAAGCTTCAGAGCGGGAAGCAACGGCGGCGGCGTCAATATTTTTGAGTGTTGGAGATTATTATTTTCGTGATTGCACTTATGATTGTAGTTATTTTTAATATCACTATATCTCTTTTTGTTCACTGTTATAAAATCTTTATTTCTAGCTATGTTTGAATTACATGTGTTGAACTTTTACTAACAAAAGGATTTTATTTTTACAAATTTAAACAGAAACACGTCCGGCGCGCGTGACTGACGCGCGCGAACTTTTCTAATTAAATTATATATTTATATATTTTTAATTAAATAACAAAAACATGTATAACGGTAGTACAAACTACCGTTGCGGGTAAAGACGTGGGGCACGTCTAGTTAATAATAAGTTTCATACAAATGAAACTTATTATTAACTAGACGTGCCCCACGTCTTTACCCGCATTTTTCAAGTTAAAAGGAACAAATGTGTTAATCCTAGGTATACACTATATATACACTTCAATTTTCATCGAAATCTGTTTATTCGTTACAGCGCAGAAAAGTTTTGCCGCAAAAATAAAAAAATGGCGTTGTTAATTTTGTATAATTCTCCAAAACCTATTATTATTATTATTATTCGAATGTTTATGTGAATGTAATGGTGGATTTTTAACCGTTAATGCTTAGTATACGTGCATAAGAGTAAGCAAATCATACAAAGTAAAAAAAAAACGTTATTTTCTTCTTCGCTCCAAAACTCCAATAGAGTTCTTGTAAAGTTTCTACCACTTTACTAGGGCAAAAATTGACTTACTAGACCTTAATCATTTACTTGACTTTGACTGTGACTTGTGACTAGGACTTTTAATATGAAATACACTTGAAATATTATATAATTACTTACAATGAGGCAATGCCGCCAGCATGATGGGAACGCTACCCACTGGTAGTGGGCTTTGAGCACTTGAGTTACCTATAAGCTCGATGTCTTGTAGGTAACTTTAGTTCTTTGCTGTACATAGTTTTAGTTTAGTTTTAGGAAATATAGGCAATTGGCCCGTAGTTAGTACAGGATATGAAAAAAAAAAAAAATAAATAAAAAAAAAAAATAAAAAAAAAAAAATAAAAAAAAAAAAATTACTTACACATTTACACATATAATTTCAAATTTATAATATTAGTATGATGTGACACCTTGTACCTACCAACATTCTATGCATCAAATGAATTGTGAGATAGATTATTCTTTTCCATTGCGTTTAATTTACAACACTGTACTATCATAGCAAGAACCAAGTAACAGGAAATAAAAGATTGATCCCCATTGTTTTATAAGCTCGCAAAGTATGAGGCTTCAAAGTCAGCTAAAAAGAATTGTATGCTGGGAGCATAAAGGGCTTGTAGATCGCTGGGCTAAGCGCCGTGTGATGAGAACGCGCACTGAGCGTGTTCATGAATTATTAACGGAGTACGACGACCGGTGACTCCCACACCTTTGCGCCTTACGCGGAGAGACTGTGTTATAAGTCGCGCGTTTTTATCTGACTGCGCGACTCATAGGACGGCAATGTGTTTATCGGCCTATGTTTTATGCCAAATAGGCAAGCGGTCGAAGATGTGACATGCTTGCCTAAAAGATACATATTCACTCTTGATTTGAAAAATGGCAGATTATACCCCTGGGGGAACAATGACGCAGGCAATGAGTTCCACTCCTTCGCTGTACGGATGATGAACGTAGAAGCAAACCGCTTCGAGCGAACTGGAGGTATGTCAACCATAAATGGATGATGTTTGACAGTTTGTCTGGTTGTTAGATGGTAAAATGGGCATGGTGGAATTAACTCATGTAATTCCTTCGCACACTGTCCAAAATGTAATCTTTGTAGCGTTTTAAGAACCAAACCCATTGGCAGATTTTGATGATTCTTACGTCAATCGTGTTTATGAATAATTAACGGAGTACGACACGGCCGGTGACTCCCACACCTACGGGCCTTACTGTGTCTTAAGTCGCGCGTTTTTACCTGACAGCGCGACTTATAGGACGGTAATATGTTCATCGGCCTTTGTATCCTTTGTAGCACTCTGATACAGGTATTAAAAACTATAATATTTGCGAAAAAGCTTCCAAATTTTAACTTAACATCGACTTCAAAAAGGGAGGTTCTCAATTCGACTGTATGTTTTTTTTAAATTAACGTCTCAAGGCAAATGAAAAAATGTGTAGGAAAACAGCTATATTTATAGAGATTATTCATGATAAATCAATATTCTTTATAATTGAAACGCAAGCAAAGCTTAAAAAACCGACTGCAACGCTAATATTTAGGTTTTGGCTTGACTGATTTCGATAAAATTTATTTGGGACCACCTCCGAAGTATACTCTACCAAACAAAAAAAAATCTACAAAATCGATTCATAATTGGCGGAGATATCGCGTAACATACATACAAAAAAAACATACAGTCGAATTGAGAACCTCCTTTTTTGAAGTCGGTTGAAAATAAGAGGCCATTTCAAAAAGTGTGGCATCTGTCCCTGTTTTACCCTAGATTAAGTTTTACGTCCTAGTAGATACGTCCACTAACATTGGCAATAATGTCTCATACATTTATGAGAATATATCTATAAATCTAAATATATAAAGGTCGATATCACTCTTAGCCGTTCGTTCGTAATCCTACTAATATTATAAATCCGAAAGTTTGTTTGTAAGGGTGTAAGTGTGTAAGTATGTTTGTTCCCTCTTCACGCTTTAACGGCTGAACGGATTTGAATGAAATTTGGAATGTACATAGATTATACCTAGGATTAACACATAGGCCTTTTTTTAACTTGATAAAAGCGGGCGAAGCCGGCACGGCTAGTAAATAGATAAATATGCAGATATGCACTACGCGCGAAGACGACTTATGAATCTTTTTCATGCATAATAAGCGCAGATAAATATGCTAACTACGGGCCAATTGCCTATATTTCCTAAAACTAAACTAAAACTATGTACAGCAAAGAACTAAAGTTACCTACAAGACATCGAGCTTATAGGTAACTCAAGTGCTCAAGCCCACTACCAGTGGGTAGCGTTCCCATCATGCTGGCGGCATTGCCTCTCTGAATTGCAATGCTAATACGTTGAGCCAAATAAGTGCCAGCATTTTGATCACGCGTCGCTTCAACCAGGCGCTCTGATAGAATTTTGAAAATAGAATGAGCTCCCGGTCTCCACGGACCAGTGTCTCAACACCAAACGGCTCAAATATGTAACCACTGCCAAGGTTTCCATATTTGCGCCGTTTACGCTGCTCTGCCGAAGTTAATATGCTTAATAAGCATTTGACCACCATCTCACCTGAAGAAAAGTGATGATGAGGCCGAGGTTGTTACTTTTGCTTATATAGAAGATACCTATTTACTCTAGACTTAAAAACTCCCACATTATACTGTCCGGGGAACAAAGACGCGGGCAATGAGGTCCACTCCTTTGCTCTGTGAAAAATTTATTTATGAAAATTATTTTTGCACTGTAAAATGTCGCAACGTGCAAGAGCTGTTATTATGAGATCGCTTTGAGCCCTTCAAGTGCGGTTGAAAATTTCCTTTTTGTCACAGTGGCAAAAATATGACGGGAAATGTTGTACAAATGATGCTCCGTGACGTTTTTGTCGGATTGATCTTTCAATTAGAAATTCTTTTGGATGTAGAGTGGATTTGAATAAGTATTCGAATTCAGTTTTTGTCAGATTGTTTTTCTGTTTGATCCTACAGTTTCGTGAGTTGTAAAGGTACGACCTGTATTATACAGCCATTTGTTTTTTTTTACAATGGCACTTTTTTGCTAGATACCTGGCTTCAAAAGTACCATGGTGGAAAGTGGTGATGCGGATGATGATTTACCATATTTACCTGGAAGATACCTATTCACTCTAGACCTGTAAATATATACAATTCGAGGAACAAAGACGCGGTCAGCGAGTTTCACACCTAAATTAAAATTAAAACGGGATTTAGCGTGACTTACACGCTGTCAATGTCTAAATTAACAATTGTTTCGGCTTCATTCGGAAGCCTTCTTTAGGATGAGTGTGGAGCGCTCGCTGCCGCCGCCGCGCCCGTCGCGTCTCACCACGAGGTGTGCGACGTGTATTGACAACGCGTAAGACACGCAAATTCCCAATTAAATTTAAATTTACTAGTAATAAATATGCGTGAGTTTTTATCGAGTTTCACTCCTTCGTAGTAGAGATGATAAATATAGAAGCCAAACGCTTCCGGCGGATGTGAGGTAAATCAATCATAAATGGATGACGTTTATCAGTTTGTCTTGTGGTCCAATGATAGAAAGAGCATGAGGAAATCACTGGTGTAATGCGTGTACACACTCTCTGAAATGTAAGCGATAGAACCTCGGGTAGAGTATATTCTTTTCTATGGATAGAACACTGAGGCAAGCTACCTTACGTTGATGATAAAATGACACCGCTAGCTTAAAACTGATGATATTCCATTTAATAAGTTTGGACATAGCAGCTATATGGTTTATATATAATATGTTCTTACAAATCTTTGAACCATATCGTAACCAGCCATGTTATATTTTTATTTTAAGTAAATTAACTACTTTCCTCGTGCTCGTTCCGAAATTATGCTCATAAAAGGGTTCAGACTATGCATTATATTATTGTTATATCATAATAATCAAAAAACTTTCATTTTTTGATTAGGATACGGTAACTAGGGAGAATGAAAGCTGAGAAACATGATATAGTCGTAAAACTATCTCAACTTAAATACTTTGTTATCCATCACACGTTTCCACACAGTTATTTTTTATATTAGTAGAAATTTGAATGTCATCGGCAAAAAAGAGCAACCTTTCTTTTATATTTTCATCAAATGTTTTTGACGTCAGCAAAACTCAAACAAGAATAAGATTACAGTTCAAGAGTCTGATCGTAAAAACGTTTGTTTCAGTAGACTGAAAGACAAGAGTCTGATCGTAATCTTATTCTTGTTTGAGTTTTGCTGACGTCAAAAACATTTGATGAAAATATAAAAGAAAGGTTGCTCTTTTTTGCCGATGACATTCAAATTTCTACTAATATAAAAAATAACTGTGTGGAAACGTGTGATGGATACCTAAGTATTTAAGTAGAGATAGTTTTACGACTATATCATGATTCTCAGCCTTAGAAGGTTAAATTTTTTCATAAAAACATGACTTTGATTTTACACTATAATAATATGTCATTATTCACGTTAGAGATAGAAAGTCTCAAATTCAATTTAATATCGTTTATTTACATGGGTCTCAAAGAGGCACTCATGAAAGTTGTTGACTCTACTGCCAGTCTAAGGTAAATAGATCAACCATATAAGATCTTCGGCCGCATCGTCACTTTCCATTAGGTGAGATAGTGGTCATATTCTTTACCTGTGATAAAAAAAAATCTAAGACAAATAAGGATTTCGCATGAAATTTACACGTAAACCATTTTTTTTTCAATTTTTATAGCTTTAGAATTACTGCTATAAAGTTAATTTTTATTCTTGATTATTGTTGATTTGTGTCTATTGTAATGTATAGATAATGTCTGAAATAAATGGATTAATAATAATTTAATCAAATTTTTATGACTTATGAATTTTAAACGCGTTGATCAACACTCTTTTACAGCAGCAATGATTGGGTAGTATACGTAACATAGAAAGAACGTCAAAATGCCCGCGTCTAAAATTGACTATATTATGATATGTATTTTTTTTTTTTTACGCGTAACTATTCAATAAAAATATCAGATTTTTTTTATTCTTTTCTACGTGCCTATTGTCTATATAAAACTTAACTAAAATTATACATCTATACAACAAAGACCTAAGCTACCTACAAGGTATTGAGCTTATAGGTAACTCAAGTGCTCAAGCTCACTACCAATGGGTAGCGTTCTCATCATGCTGGCGGCATTGCCTCTCTGAATTGCAATGCTAATACGTTGACCCAAATAAGTATCAGCATTTTGATCACGCGTCGCCTCAACCAGGCGCAATGATAGATTTTTGAAAATGTAATCAATTAACATAAACAATCGAATAAAATAAAAATATTGTAACCTATTGCACCTACTCTATACAAAAGAGATACCCTTACCTTACTCTACTTCCAAATCTAATACCTTTAAATGAGCAATTCATGTATATATATATTATGAATATCAGAAACGGCTCCAACGATTTCATGAAATTTAGTTTGCAGGGGGTTTCGGGGGCGATAAATTGATCTAGCTAGGTCTCATTTAGAGAAAACGTCGTTTTATCCGTGTTAGGCAATAAAAAACTGCTACAGTATCTAATGATATTGTAGCAGTTTTTTATTATAACCGTATTCTAATGAATACGAAGGTAAATTTTTCCACTATCTACAAGGTTATAATAGCTCAGGTGGGAAATCGGGCGGTCCTGAAACCAGAAGACACCGGTTTGATTCCAGATGATTATTTTTTTTTATCAAAAAAGAAAACCGAGCAAAGCTTGGTCATCCAGGTACTGGTTTTCAAATATCTAAATTCTTTAGTTAGTTATTTTTTTTGTAATATAGATTACATAGATTTATATCGTGTTTATATTTTATCAAATCAACCTGTACTACGGAAGAGCGAGACCCTCTAAAACAAGTATTTCCATACTTAAAAGGGAGTCCCGAACCCATGAAATGTATCTAAGATTAAGTTTACTGAAATAAATATTTGTATTGTATTGTATTGTTAGAACATAACCCGAAGCATTACCCCTGACACTTCATTGCACGAAAAATAAATAACTTGTCTAACTTACAATCAGTTTTTATAGCTCAAATAAAACGTACTCTACGTAGCTTAGGTAGAGTTTACATCTGAGCATCTTGTCTCGGCGCCAACAGCCTGTGAAGCCGTTCTCTACAAACGTTAACCTCCGCAATAACAGTTCCTTACCAGACTCTAGGAGCTCTACCAAGCGCGAATTATTACGAATGCTTTAATTACTACACGTATGTATACATACATTGCTAGAAACGAAAATAATTGGTAAAATTTCTTAAATTCGAGGCCTAGTTTGTAGCACCTTCGACCACAACATCATTTTCCAACACCTGAGGTAGTGGTTAAACGCTAGTCTATCTGAGGTTTAAAAATTACTACATGTTTAATACTAGCGGTGCCCTGCGGCTTCGCCCGCGTTTGTCAAATTAAAAAGTAGCACATGTGTTAATCCTCGGTACAAGCTATGTTATTTTTATAAGATTTACTCCAGTCGACAAAAATAAAAAAGGTATAAACTATGTACACTCCAAATTAGATTATTTTCAAAAACTCGTACTCTACTTGCAGTGCTCTTTTCAACGATACCACACAAGTGTAGATAAAAATATAAAATATTTTTGCTCCCCCTTTACGTGTATGGGTGTGCCCACTTAATATTTTCATTTATATAATTTTACCTGTATTTTTTTGTTATAGGCCTTAGCTATTAATATCCTCTGAGAATTTGAAGTTTTTTGCTTGTATGGTTTTGACTCTAGATACCTCTGATAGACAGACGGACGGACGGACAATGTGTAGAACGACCCAAGTCAACTCAGACTTCTCACTTTGCTCTATCAATTAATGAAATATCTATGAAGTAAAGAAAATTATTGAGCACAATTAGCTAGGTATTAACTTTATTATTTTTTAATTATGCTTAACATATTTATGACTTAAGTTTTGAGAAAATATTTATTTTATCTATAGTATCGTAACATGATATTATTATGCAGCCAAAATTAAACATAACATCAACACTTTTACACTCACAGCTCCGCACTAAGTTCAAAGACTAGTATCCCAGGAGGCGGATTTATAAAACACATATAGTTAATCACACCCATAACCAGACGCACATTTTCCCCTTGATTAGAAAAAATACACCTGCCGGAAATCGAGCCCAAAAGCAGCGACTCGAATACTGCGCCACTAGGGTCAGCCACCATTTTATCAAGCATCAAGCCGCAGGAAATATATATTAATTATTTTATAAGTACTTAAACATATTTAAATTCGAGAGTTAGCGTACTTACAACCTTCCCCCATCAACAACAGGTAAAAAAGTAAAATTAAATATATTTTTGTATTTCGGCATAACACAAACAAGCACACTTTATCGCATCAAGCGTCATCCGACAAGGCTGGGAAAGCTTTTAAAACAATTAGTTCTGCTGTCCAGTAATGGATGCAAAGTGCTTGAATTGATTTCAGTGGAAATTTATAGCAAATGCATTTATAGAGAAACACGCAGGTAAATGTCTGTCTAAGCGTTTTACAGTTTGGATTTATGAGCTTTCTCACTCTACCCAAGCTGTACTATATGTTTGATTGAAACATTCGTAAGTATTAACATAATTAGGATTTAACGATTTTCCTTCGTTAATCTATTGTACGCCCGTAACGGGCAGATTGTTGAAATATAAAAAAAAAATCCATATTTTTTTATGATAGATAGGCAAGCATTTGACCGCTATCAATTATACCGCTATCTTTTTAATTTTATATGTACACAGTTTTAAACAATAAATATATTCTCAGTCAAGTCATGCCCTAGTAAAGTGGCAGTAACTTTACTAGGACTTGTATTGGAGTTTTGGAGCGAAGGCGAAAATCACGGTTTTCATTGGTATCATTTGTCTACACTTATGCACGTTTACTAAGTATTAACGGTTAATAATCCACCATTATTACACATCAAGACTCAAAGAAACACAGGTTTTGGAAAAATATATAAACTAGCAACGCCATTTTTTCACTTTAGCGGCAAAACTTCACCTTCGACTTTACAGAGAAGGTAAATAATACATTTTTTTTAAACTCATGAAACATAATTTGCAATAACAGTAAAACGAAAGTTATTGGTATATATGCTTGAATTTATATCTCAAGAGGTTTCTCTTATTTTACAAATCCCTGTTTGAATCAATTATCATAATTATTTTCGACAAGTATTTATTCCATATCCTTGCACACATGCCGATAACATAACCGTATGCGCACTACCCGCTTCCGATTGACAACGTTTTAAAACCCGTTAACCCAAATGATTTACTCCACTAAACATACCGGATCAGCAAGCTTTTATTTATATGCCACTTTGAAGTGAGGCAGTCCTCTGAAAGGGTTAATTAAGTGAAAGATCCTCGGGACCGCTGGGCCGAGTGATCGCGTTACACAATTAGAACGTGTTATTGAGCAAAGAACATGTTTATAAACCCACACAGGGGATGGAGCTTTTTGCGATAAGACCCTTGTGATAGTGACATAGAGGTCAGTATTCTATAGCACGTCTTTGTGTTTTGCTTTCTAAAACATAACTATGTGTAACACCATATTTCCAGTCATTCGCTCCGAACTGAGATCTAACGCCTATATTTTGCCTAACAGAAAGAACAAACAATAGGTTAATTGCTTACAACTTTTTCAACCGACTTCAAAAAAGGAGGTTGTCAATTCGACTGTTTATTTTTTTTTGTATGTGTGTTACGCGATGTCTCCGGCAATTATGAATCGATTTTGATGATTTTTGTTTGTTTGGTAGATTATACTTCAGAGGTGGGTCCCATATAAATTTTATCGAAATCGATCAAGCCAAAACCAAAATATAAGGGTTGAAGTCGGTTTTTTTAACTTTGCTGGCGTTTAATTATGCAATAATTGTTTGATGTTTGTATGTGTTGTTTATTTAGAGGATATAACTGATTTTATATGCTACTTTCAGCTTTAAATGTGTAGCCGTTTTTGAGATAGACTACGGGAAAAAATAAATCTAAAAACAGTAAGTATTAATTTCCAATGGTTTTGCACTCTACATGTAGGTACTCTTCTTTTCAATGACACCCCACTCGGGCAGATAATGGGTTCCCTTAATATTTTCATTTATATCATTTTACCTTTATTTTTTTGTTATCGGCCATAGCTCTTAATATTCTGTGAGAATTTGGAGTTATTTGCTCGTATGGTTTAGACGCTAGATGCTTCTGACAGACGGACGGACGGTCGGACAGAAAGTGCTAAACCCAAGTCTACTTAGAGAAATCAAGTTTATTATCGTGGATGATGAATATTGTTACATTTTAGCCAACGTATTGGATATCAATGTGCCGGTGCATAATAGTTTGAGTGGTTTTTGGTTTTCTTACCAACGGGGTAGGTATATAGGTAGCGGAAAAAACCTAGAAGTCATATATAGAACGCCCGGACTAGCTGCGAATATAATACTGTGCAGTCCCATTCAATAGTATCGATCAGGAAGTAGTGGGAAACCAGGTGAGACTACAAACAAACAAATGCATTCACACTAAGACCACCAACTAAGTTCAAAGACTTGTATCGTGAGTGCCGGAAACATTTACACATCACTCACACAAATATATCCAGAACCAGAAGCACAAATATCCCTAGGGAAGGAATTTGTGGTCCTGCCGGGAATCGAACCCAGGACCCACGGTGCAGAGGGCGAAGACCTGTCCACTGCGCCAACTGGGTCGTCGACTGATCGATATAAAAAATTATATCATCGACCTACTTACTAATGGACCCACGTCTAAAACAAACTTCACTAAATGAGTATACCGATTAACCCATACAAACTTAGATAAGAACATGATAAACAAACTAAACAATTTAGTTTGTGTCCAATCTCTATTACTTTTGATGTTGCTTGTACATACTTACACGGCTACTTATTATAGCTTACTTTTCCTTGCAACAATTTATTAGAGTACGCATCTTTGACTGCTCGCACTATTTTCACCTTGCGATTTTGAAGTGAAAACTTCTTTGGGCGCGTTGAGCACTTTTTGGGTGAACAAAAGTCATGGAACTCGCGTTGTCGTCACCAAACGGCCAATATATGTTGAGCTCTACGCGCGATACATGTTGCTCACGATCGGGGATCAACTTATAATTGGTTATATTAAGTTTACTCGATACCTACCTCACAATTCCATATAATAAACAAGTCAATATACCAAAAATTAAAAAAACGAGTGCGTAAAATGTAATAATAATAAAAATGTAAATGTATACTGTATATATATATATACGTGTACTTTTTGGATAAACAAAAAGCTTAAAACTCGCGTCATCGTCACCGCACGCTTCCCAGAAGCTTATTTATACTGTATATATATATATATGTATTATATATAGTTTTCACTTCTATCGGCAGTCTCCAAAGACTGCCTGGGCTAAAACTTTTTTTTTATGCTAAATAGGCAAGCATTTGACCGCTCTTTCACCTGATGGAAAGTGACGATGCGGCCGAAGATGGAACATGCCTGCCTAGAAGAAAAAAAAATCCTTTCAAAAGAAAACTCAGTAAAAAGAATAACAAATGAAAAACATTTTAGTTATGTAACTAAACAACAAATAATTCCAGCAACTAATTTCTCCAAATCAGTATCTAGGTAGGCTAATTAATACCGGCCATCCAATTAACGCTGGAACCACATCAGTCTATTACCTGATGGGGTAACTTTACCGTTCAATAGTTTGTGTTGAGGTAGATTTGCACCTACTCGTTTGACTAAAACTCAGATTTCGGTTAGTTTGAGTTAGTGCTGACTGCTTTGATTGACTTTTGCGGTTGCGTAGACGAAATAGATTCATACTTAATTAGTGCTTCTCAATCACTCAAAGCTATTGAGAAAATACTAATGTAAGTTTTTTTTTTTTTTTTTTTTCTGTACTAACTACGGGCCAATTGCCTATATTTCCTAAAACTAAACTAAAACTATGTACAGCAAAGAACTAAAGTTACCTACAAGACATCGAGCTTATAGGTAACTCAAGTGCTCAAGCCCACTACCAGTGGGTAGCGTTCCCATCATGCTAGCGGCATTGCCTCTCTGAATTGCAATGCTAATACGTTGAGCCAAATAAGTGCCAGCATTTTGATCACGCGTCGCTTCAACCAGGCGCTCTGATAGAATTTTGAAAATAGAATGAGCTCCTGGTCCCCACGGACCCAGTGTCTCAACACCAAACGGCTCAAATATGTAACCACTGCCAAGGTTTCCATATTTGCGCCGTTTACGCTGCTCTGCCGAAGTTGCCGCGACGCCAACCCCATTCTGTGTTTCAGGAAGATGTGACGGAGCTAAAGTATCGACACAAGTTGCATCCCATACTAAAGGCCGTCCCATCTTCCATGGAATTAAAGTCATGCCGTCGGGTCTTTTACCATCGTCACGCATCAGACCATTCGGTTCGAGAATGGCTGGAACGTTGGCACTGGTAAAAGCCCGGCGAATGATATCGTTGAGGCTGGCGTGGCGGGAAATTCGGCCAGCACTTTTCTGGCACGAGAGGCCGTGGTGACCGAGCTGGTCAACAGCAGTACCACACTGACAGCTATGGGCAACATAGCACCTTGCACCCAAACGTAAGCATATAGCGAGACGGAAAGCAGATGGATCTATAAGTGTACCAGTATTAAAAGAGGGAATGGCCTGCAACCAAAGCCCTGACTCCCATACAGAAACTGCTAGAAGTCGAGCACGCTCTGTGACGCTAGGACACGTATCTAAAAGATGTTTCCGTGCTAGTTCACAGAGCGGCCGATCCCACAGTCTCTGTGAGGATAACCTCACTGGGAGCCCGGTATTTGGGCATGCCATCTCCCAGGCGCTTCTGGCCTCAGTCAGGTTTGCTATTTCTAAAGAACCCAAACTATGTGAAAGTATTTTTTCGACTAATTTAGAAGTACCATGAACTGAGGACAAGAAAGCCGGTAACGCAACACTAGAAATTTTACGTATACCTAAGCCTCCTAGTCTTACAGGTAAAGAAGCTTGCGACCAAGCCCTGTCATCTATGTCAATATTCAAAACCGATATAAGAGTATTCTTTACGATATTGTCCATGCTCTCGAGGAGCGTGCCATGTTTCCATAGCGGACAACATCTTAAAGAATACGTAAATTTTGGGACAAAAAGACAGAATCTAATAATTGTAAAAGCCATATGAGTGTTAATTTTGAGCAATCTGTCAGAAGAATTTTTAAAATTTTGAATTTTTTCTTCTACAAAAGGTGAAAATGATTCATCTAATATCGGCGAACCCAAAAGGCGAAGTGAACTCTTGTCTACTAGTTTTATATTGTAAGCCAATGAGTTAAATTTTTGTAAAACCGATAATTTGTCTGAACAGTTATCGCAAACAAAAAGTTCGCATTTCGAAAAATTTAGTTCAAGCCCAATCTTTTTAAATTCATCAATTATTAATTTTAAATCACTTAAGACAGTATTCACATCACCTCCCAGAGTTCCGTCATCCAAATACCAAACATTTAGTTTGGATTGGAGACGTTGAATTATTGGATTGACAGCTAAAGAAAAAATTGCTGGGCCGCACGGGTCACCCTGCTGACAGCCAACGGAAGACAAAAGAACATCGTTTTTGTAAATTAATTTTGATGGTTTGCCATAGCATTGCCAAATAAAATTATATAACTCTGGAATTTTATCTTTCACCTGGGTCAGAAGGGTGCCTCTATCAACAGAATTAAAAGCATTCTTAACATCCACCTTTAGCAACACCTCTCCACAATAATAAAAAATACTTATTACCTCTTATTGGAAATTGAACTGCCCGTTGGATGAATTGGGTGAGCGTTGGTCTTCTAAGCAGGGGTACCGGGTTCGATTCCCGGCGGGAACACAAGTTTTCACTCCAAAGAAAATTAGTATTTCTGGTTATGGTTGTGATTATGTGAGTGATGTAAACGTTTCCGGTACCCACGACACAAGTCATCGAACTTAGTATGGGGCTGTGAGTGTGATAGCGTTTATGTTTTTTGTGTATTTATTTCGAAGATCCAAGGAATTACACGATCTAGTGCCCCCATCCCAATTATATAATCGAACAAAGAGACAAACTGCTAAGCGACACCTGTGGGTAGATACTCCACAACTGCAGACAAAGCGTTTTGCTTCCACATTTATTGTGCGAACCGCAACGAAATGAAACTCCTTGTCTAAGTCTATATTTCCGGATAGATACAATATGGGAGTCTTTAAGTCACGAGTGAATTGGTATCTTCGAGGGAAACGTGCTCCATCATCGACCGCATCGCCGTTTATCATCAGGCGAGATAGTCAAACGTATTCCTATAAAGAATAAAAAAAACCTCTTATCAGAAACAAATTCTAGTATTTCATTCGGTAAAAGGTCAGGATAGAGCGCCTGATGTTGGGTTGTTAGATTCGTCGGTAACACAGTTCTAAGTCCTCATTTACTAATTCAGGTCTTTCACGGATCATTAAAGTTGAAAAGGACTTGAAGCGAGAAAGAACGAGACTGTCTATCAGAGGCGTAACCTAAATGTTAAAGGGCTATCTTGTTTTAGGTATACTGTATAAGTCTATCTTTATAAACTATTAACTACTACTGCAATAGCAGGCACTAAACTTTAACACTTAAGTTATATAGAACTATAAAATGAAATGAATTGAAATATATTTATTTGGCACTATAAACAAGATAAACATAACATAAAATTGATAAAAAGAAGACGTGACTCAGCATTTTTGCAAAGTGTAACACTAGGCGCTGATTTTCAGTCACAACCCAAAGGTGGCGGATCTAAAACAGTAAATATATAAAAAATATAATAAATTACAAATAAATACATAAAATAAGCTCAAATAATATGGTATATTATTAGTTTTTAGTTTATTGTAAGATATTTGTCTTATGGTATCCAATAAATATACTGACATATTATATACAATATACATTATGATGGGAACGCTGCCTATAACTCGATGTCTTGTAGGTAACTTAGTTCTTTGCTGTATGAACACATACTGTACATTTACATATGTATAAATGAACAGCAAACAAGCAAAGTAAAAAAAAACTACTAATTTTCTAGAGTATATAATATTTACATATCATAATCTTCTGTTTGTATAGCTTAGGACTTACTTATAATAAAGCTCTGATATACAATACAATAATACTGTATTGCACACCAAATACAAAAAAACAAGTACTTACTTACTTAAAATTATACAGTGGTTACTGTACAATGGGCGGTCTTATCGCTTATTCTGCCAGCCTTTGGATAAACAGAAAAAGAACACGTTAATTTGGGTCGGTGTTAAGTTCTTATATAATCGCATAATAGATTAAAGAAAAATGCAAAATAAAAAAGGAAGGTCATTTTTTCGCAATACATGTTTTAGGTTTTTAATTTTATTTACTAGCTATACCAATTATATTCAATTAAATTAAATAATTAATTATTATATTAAATTATGTTGTTACTATGACTAATTATTAGTAAATTATATATTGTTGTTAATTACATCTAAACTTTAATCATACAAGTAATTAAAATTATTAAAAATTAAAATGAGTATTATTATGTTATTATTATATTCATATTCATATTCATATTCTTTATTGCAAACATATACAATTACATTAAAACTAGGTACAAACTGGTAACTTAGTTGAAAAATAATTACAAGTTCACTAAACATTAATGCCTATTTCTATAGTCTTAAAATTATTATAAACATTTACAAAAGTAAGTATTTAGTAGTAAGTAAGTATAAAGTAATCAACTCCAGCAGAATAATTTAATATTTTTCGTTCAGCGTGGAACCGTCAATTTGGATTCCTAAAAGAGTAACATCTTTAACTTTGTCAATATTGAGGGATTTTGATAAAGAAGTCAGGTCTAAAGGAGTTTTTTGGTATGGTAAAAATTGAATTAACTTTGTCTTTTTTAGATTTATTTCAAGTTTATGTGTTTCTATCCACGTTTTTACATCTCCAAAGGTATTTTTTAGGTAATGTTGTGAATTTATGTCCATTGAGCATTTAAATATGAATGACACGTCATCTGCAAAAATAATGCAAGGAGCTTCTGTTATTTTTGGCAGGTCATTTATGTAGATGAGAAATAAGACACAGCCTAGAACACTGGGTGAAGCCGCGGGACATGACTAACTTTAATATAAAGTGTTAATGAAATCGGAAAAGTTTGAGGAAACTTACAAGGATCTATGAACTCCTATAAGTAAAAGAAATAAATTGAATCCAGAAAAATGCATTCAGAAGGTAAACGAACCAGCTTTAAACTTTCCTTTGGCGTTGACCTTTTTGTTTGACAGGTAAGCGGCAATGAAGAAAGTTTTGAAAGGGTTTTTCTTTCCAATCCCCGCAGCAACCACTTTTCTAGTTTAATTAAATTAGTAATAAGATATCTCACCTGAAAAATTATGAAATGCGCAGAGTAGATTACTTGATATTCATGTAATTAGATCAAACCTATTCTTATAACAAGCTTTTTAACTTGAAATGTATGTATGTATGTTTGTCCGGGTGGAATCTTGCAACGCAATTTTGAAGCAAATATCTTCAACCGATTGAGCTGAAATTTTGTATTCACGTTTAGTTTGGATGACAATTGCATGGTTAGCTGTGTGACGTCATTCTAAATCCAACATGGCGAAACACCCAATTCAATTCAATTTCAATTTGTTTATTTCAATAAAAACGGCAAACACCAATTACATTATCGAAATCAAATTAATACAATTAAATAAAAATAAAATAGAATATAACAATGACAATAAGATGATACAAATTAAATTAATAACAAATAAAAAAAAAATAAAAAAAAAATGATAAAAAAACAATGTCAAATCAGAAGTTCAAAATGGTGGACAAGTAATTTTTAATGCACTCCTACAATATCGGTATCAAATGAAAGGGCTTGCTGAGAATAACTCGTAAAATAAAGTGACTTCACTATAAATCCAATGTGGCGGACTTCTAAAAGCTTGTCTTTGAAAAAGTTTTTAACAAGTAACTTATAATATTGACAACCCAGTTGGCGTGGTGGGCTAAACTCTACCCTCTGCTTCGTGAATCCTGGATGCGATTCCAAGTAGTAGCGCAATTATGGTTTCCAAGGGGCATTTGTTCTTCTGGTTCTGGGTGTGATTGGGTGTGTGATATGTAAATCTTTCCAGCACTCACAATATAACAAGTTTTTGAACTTAGTGTAGAGCTGTGAGTGTGAATGCTAAACAATAATAGAGTCTAGATTCACACTAGTCTAGTCCTAGTCTGTAGATTAAGACCCAAGTTCAACAAGACAAGTTCATCGTTCCATCGTCGCAGCGTCGCGTCGCTTAATCCTCCGGTTAATTATCATCCACGGTTGCATATAAAGACGTTTATTTTGACCCGGATAAAAGACTGTTATGTCTTTATCGAGATATTAATGAACACAGGCTTGGTTGAGTCTGCATTTCATCCTCATAGGCCGTGAGTAGGTTGTAGGCCATCCTAACTCGTCGTGTATAAGATATGGGTGTTTTGTCTAAATTTTATGCTAAATGAAAAGAATATAAAGATATGACAAATATAATATTATAATTGATCCCAGCATTAATAATGTAAATGTATGAGAGATAATAAATGATGTGCATTAAATCGATTATATCATAATTATGTAGCGTATTCCAAAATGTATCCAAATGTATTATTGTTTTAAATGTAAATGTTTATTTTACATAAAATTTACATACTTTAATACATTTTATGACTTATAATTTCTGGCTTGTTGCATAATTATATCTATAACCTGCAGACCTTACAGTATAAGACTAGTTTCGTGTCGTAAACCTTCGGGGCACAGATATGTGGCCACAACCTCTTTCCTTACTCTACAAAATGCATTTACAAAATTCAAAGCTAAACTACGTAATGATTCCTTCCTTTTTAATAGAACTACTCCTAAATATAACTGTCGCTAGTCATAAACATTAACATATAATGTAAGAAAAGACGCTACATATAGAACAGATTGGAATAATGAGCCAAATTCTATTGTTGAACTAGACCATCGATTAGATGCTGCCTGACATTTGTAGTTAAAACGTCACCTCGTTTAACGTCTATATTCGTTCTCAATCTGTATTTAAATCAGAGATAAATAAGATATATACCCAAGGATTCAAATACAAACTATATCAATGAAATGTTTTAATATTGTTTGTTTCACATAATATATTATAACTAGTGTGAACTGAAAACCTCGCATATTTTCAAAATGACTAAAATATGTTTTTTTACGTTTTCAATCTCCATATCTTCGCCAGCTCATCACTCCAGCGGTCAGTTCGCGAAGCGATGGTAATGGCACCAAAAAGTTTTTTAAATTTTTTTGTACCTGTAAAGTTTCATATAGATGGATAGGTCAATAACACTTTATTGAACTCCAAATTACAATAGTGACAAAGTAATAGAAAACTTAAATTATGTGTACAAAGGGCATTCTTATCACTTTCCATAAAACCTTATCATGTAAAGAATATTAATACTTAATTATAATCATTTAAGGGGGGTGTAGTAGACAGCCATAATATATGTAGTACCTTGATCCGACCCTGCATCACGGTCAGCGTAGAACGTGTATTCCTAGGCTAAAATTAATAACCTGTCGGACATGAGTTCCTCATGGCAGTTTTGAATAAAACCCAATCTAAACGGTGGTATGCATCGGACATTTGTATTTTTTTTTCTGGTTTGTTTAAATCCTGGCCTTTTGTTGCCAGTAAAATAGTTTTCTACCGACTTCACCAAAAAGGAGGAGATGCTCAAGTCGACCGATTTTTTTAATGTGTTTTACCTCATAGCTTCGTTTTACGTGAACCGATTTAAATATTTTTTTGTTAGAAATATATAGCTTTTCAATTAGTCCGATTTAAATTTGATCAAGATCTGATCAGTAGTTCTTGAAATATCTTCAATAATGCGTGTTTAGTACATCTAATCTGATCAAAGTTCCGAAGATAAAGCGATGAAGTCGGTTTTTTTAGCCTTCCTTGCATTTAATTATTAGTATTGTACATCAAATAAAATTAAATTACAGGGGTAATCTTAAAAAACTTAAGTACAATGGGCGGACTTATCGCTAAGAGCGATCTCTTCCAGTCAACCTTTGGATGAAGACAGGGATAATTTAACTAATTATCTTTGCTTAACATATTATTAGCTGAGAATTTGAAGTTATTCGCTTGAATGGTTTAGAGTTTAGACGCTATGTAAATACTTCTGACAGACGGTCGACGGATAAAGTGCTGAACCACACAAGCCAACATTGAGACCTCGCTTCGTTCATTCAAATATAAGGTAGGAATCAAACTAAAACTGAAAGTCTCAACATTTTTAACCATTAGTGTCCAATATAATGATAGTTCTCGTACAGAGCAACCAGCAACTTGATACCCTTGATACAAGTCGCTGAGAGCAACCTTCCCTACAGCATGTGATAAGGTAGACAACCCACTACCTACGTAGTGGGTTACATCTTGCCTAGACAAGAATATTCTGTTCTCGGGAATATAATGTGACTATACTTGACATACTTGCCAACTTATAATGTAACGACCTCGTTATTTTATAACCGAAGTTTTAGAATAAGTACATATTTGTAGGAGTTTGTATGATTTACAATTTTGAAATCCACATAAGTCTATGTTTGATCCAAGAGTTTTGTTAGTTGTATTGTAGGTACAAAATATAAGAGTAGGTACCATATATTTTTTTATAATAGCCAACTTACATATTAAGGCATACCACCACTTGGTAATCCTAGAATGAGTCTATACAGATTCCAGCCTTTTACGCCTTAGGTATTTGTTTCCCTTGATGTTTACCTCTCAACGAGTGTTCCTTTTTTTAGCTTTACTTGCTGTCTGTACTTAATAATTTTCTTGTGGAGCGCAGTGGAATAAATGTACTGGCTTAGTCAGAAAAAGTGCTCGTGGAGCGTTGTTCACTATTTCGTGGAGTTCAGTGGCACAACCCCTTTACCGCTACCTGGGAAAGGTAGGCTACTCATACAGAGACAAATTGTGATGTAAGTGTAATTGTGGAATTCGAAATAAACTAAGCAAGCCACCCAAGACGGATTCTTTGTTACCTTGTATTTAATATAAATAAAACTTGAGTCTCGGTTGCCTAACAAAACTAATTTGCATATTAATCAAACACACAAAGATCTGCATCGAACCCGCCTCGCCACTGCCGCTAGTTTCAAAATTGTATCTGCAAATTGGCAACAGTTTCCTGTAACTGAATAAAAACTGAAAAATATTTGAAATCCCTTTCCTGAACCGATGAAAAATATATCGACTCCGCTGCTATCAAAACAACGGATTGGAAGTAGAAAGTCCTGAGCGGAACGACTAGGTAGGTATATAAACACTGAGGTCTGCCGTGCAAACGGCCAGGTATACAGAGCAAAAACCAATACGTAAATCTTTGAAAAAAATATTTCAGCCCCGTTGGTAGCCGGACGTGTTTCACAAACGCGGAGCCATGTTTCTCTTTCGATTACTGAAATATTGGAAATAAAATATAACCACTATCGGATTTCGACGCGACAGGCGGAAATCGAGCTTGCCTGCCGAGTGTCGACAGTGGAGCAAGCGGAGTGAGCCTGTGATGCTATGACGTATCTCTAAGTCTGAATATACGTAATGGGGGTACATTTAGAATGCTTACATACCAGCACTTTTTTTCTATAAACTCATCTAAATTTATAGTCAATGGGCCCCAATTTCAAATAACTCTTAATAGTAGGTCTTGTAGGTAACTTAGGTCTTTGCTGTATATAGCTTTAGTTTAGTTTTAGAAAATAAAGGCAATTGGCCCGTAGATAACAACTCTTGGTTGTTATATCAGGTGCCAAAAAAAACTGCGATTTTTCCTTAAAAAAATAAAAGTACAATACAAATCACTGTATTGTATACCAACAAATATAAACAATGATACATAAAATATTACAATCATCGAGGTTGTACAATGGGCGGTCTTATCGCTTAAAGCGATCTCTTCCAGGCTCTTCCTTTGGATGGACAGTAACAGAAGAATTAATAGACGATAGTACAAGTAAAAATTGCGATTTTTCCTGAAAAAAAAAAAAGTATTTCACAGAAAATACCAATCCTAATGATAAGTAGGTCTTTTTATTTAAACATTTAGCTAATATATACAGAATAAGATAAATCGATCGACGTAATCGACGTACGACTATCACTGAAACCGGTCCACGCGTTAGGTCTCTAGAAACCCCCAAAGGTATAAAAATATATTCATACATAGACTGATAAACACATCACCCTCTTTTGCATCGCCTAGTCGGGTAAAAAAGGGATATTGTGTAATAGGTACTAAAAGCGAAAGTTAAGTATTAAACTCTTTGTGTAAATGATAGAAAATTAAACGACAATTTTATAGCACCTTTATTTCTTTTTCTTTAGTTCTAAAATTGATAAGACTTCTTTCTTAATGCCTATATAGGTATAGCAATTGCAACCGGTATACTTAAACATTGTAACAGCAGACTTAGTAGGTTTCTTTGTTAACTATTTATTATTGCTACTAAGTATTCTATCAGTAGGTAATTAGTACCTATTGATTTTATAATACGGACTAGTACAATAAAGCATTTTAGTGAACACACTGATTATATTTACCCAGGTAAGATTATAATTACATAGTTAAATTATTAATAATTTAACTATTATCATAAAACCAGACGTAGATCCTCCCTGAATGCTCAATTTTGTTATAGCTAAATTTTTTTACAAAGAAAATACCTATATAGGTATAGGTACCCATAAAAACAATAAAAAAAAAAGAAGTTAATACGAATATATAGGTATAAATATATTTTCAAATTTACAACATTAGCATGATGTGTGATTTATACATTTTGTGAAGTAAGTCTTAAACATAGTTATATTTTTTACTGCAATAAATATCATCCTATTCTAATATTTAGTTAGTATATCAAGTATTTCAGCAGTAAGATTACGCTTAAGAACATAAAGCTAGTTAAAAAAATAGACTACTCTACATTTACTAGACCTTCCAAAATATGATAATATTGTCTAAAATTGAATCGCAAGGTAAAATCGCAAATTAAATCACAAAATGTAAAATAACATAGGAAGGTTATTTCCTTCTTTTTCAACCGACTTTAAAAAAGGAGGTTCTCAATTAAACTGTATGTTTTTTTGTATGTATGTTACGCGATATTTCCGCCATGCTTGCATGCATGGGGTCCATTATACATTTTATCGAAATTGATTAAGCAATGTTTGAGAAAATCTACAAAAAATATTGAAATGAAGTTAGTTATTGCCTTGTATAGTTTAACCACTTCCTCCGACAGACGAACAAAATAAATAAATAAATAAATAAAAATAAATAAATATATTTATTTTTTTTACTATTATAGGTCACGATGGTGTGTTCCCTATATTTGTTACAATCTAGCCAAGATTAGGCTAATAATTAACTTAAATTTAACTTATTCTGCTAGATTAAAATATCCAAGAATGTGTCCATTTACACTTTTCTTATTGTCTCTATTAAGGCGAAAACACTTTGGTTCATGTGTTCTTTTGAGCAGCACTTATAAAACACTACATTACACTAATACACTAACACTTAACCAGTTCAAACGGTTTTGTTCTTTTCCTATTTATATGAGCACATATTTATTAATATTATGCTCGATGAAACGAGCCCAGGTCACAGATTAAACAATACTTACTAGGTAACGTGTAATTCAAATTTCAATCGTGGTGATAATCGTCGTAGTCGGAAATGAAGTGCTGTTGGCCGCTCGTAGGCCACTGCGTTCATTACCTGGACAAAGCTGAGTGTTTTCCACGTTAAATTGAGCGTAGAGAGGCAATTTGAACAGGGCATCTGCTCGCGACACCGCCGACAGACCGAGTTTTTTAATTTTTGGTCCTCCGCTCCCGGCTCTCGCATACACACGTCGTTCGTACATACATTTGTTTTACTTTTAGTTCCTACATGTGTGAGTTGTGTGCGTGGTTTTCAATTATGTTGGCCCGTTTCGCTAGCTGATATTTATAAAATGTTTTCCTTTTTTTCTATGATTCACTTTGAGCTATTCAATACGAGTCTGTGTTTATTTTGTTGGTAGTTTTGATGCGCAGTTGGGGATCCAGGTAGGCTGTAGTTTGTAGGTTTGAGTTCACCTCCCTATATAATACACATACACACGTTGATTTTATCTTAATTGTGCTCGCTTAAACCGTCCACGGCTGCCGGTTACAATTTCCGGCGGGATTACAAATTTAATTCCCAAGGGGAAGTCTTTCTGGTTCAGTGTATAATAAGATTGGTATATAGCATCTTGTCAACTAAGCCGACCTCACCTGCAAGTGGGGGACCACAACCGATCAACAAATAAGTCTCCGGTGACTTACAATAAGCATCTCCATTAACGATTAATGGCAGACGGGCAGATCAATCATAAAATAAAATATTACCTTATACACCAGTAAGAAGCCATTCTTCACTTGCTCGTGAAGACTATCTTACTCTTTCTCCAGGAAGAAAGCATTCAGGGCCGATCATCCTGTACCATTATATTTAATTATTATTATTTTTTATTTATTTCATTTATGTATTTTTTCTTTTATGTACGATAGGCAAGCGTTTGACCACAATCTCACCTGATAAAAAGCGATGATGCGGCCGAAGATGTAGCATGCTTACCTGTCCACTCTTGACTTGAAGACTCCCAGATTATACTGTTCGGGGAACAAAGACGAGGGCAATGAGTTCCATTTCTTCGCTGTACGGATGATAAACGTGGAAGCGAAACGCTTCGAGCGAACTGTACTTACAAAATTTATTTATCTTTAAGTATTTACCTATCCTTTTCACGATGTCTATTTGTCGGTCTGTAATCAAATGTTGTAAGCTACTTCCCGATATCCGATTGGACTTAAATTTGATGTAAGTACTTATGTATCTTCGGTGACAATACAATGATATGGTACCATTGAGCTGGTCTGCTGATGGAGACGGAAGATGGCCATAGGAACTTCTGCACTAAACAAGATAGAACCATCGGGTCTGGACTCGTTTGATTCATCTTAACAAGTTCTCTGGTTACATTAGTCCTTTTTTATTTACAACTAGTAAATGCTAGATTTTAAAGAATGTTTAAAGTATTAATTGTTAATGTTATTTTAAGTTTATGTATCTTCATAATAATTAAACGCAAGCAAAGTTTAAAAAACCGACTTCACCGCTTATATTTTGATTTTGGCTTGATCGATTTTGATAAAATTTATATCTAACAAACAAAAATCGATTCATAATTGGCGGAGATATCGCGTAATAATTAATTATTATAATGAATGACATAACATATATACAAAAAAAAACATACAATCAAATTGAGTACCTCTTTTTTTGAAGTCGATTAAAAAGCCACCTTTACGGTTCCTAAAGAATTTTAAGAAGTAGAAAGTCCTGAGCGGAACGACTAGGTAGGTATATAAACACTGAGGTCTGCCGTGCAAACGGCCAGGTATACAGAGCAAAAACCAATACGTAAATCTTTGAAAAAATATTTCAGCCCCGATGGTAGCCGGACGTGTTTCACAAACGCGGAGCCATGTTTCTCTTTCGATTACTGAAATATTGGAAATAAAATATAACCACTATCGGATTTCGACGCGACAGGCGGAAATCGAGCTTGCCTGCCGAGTGTCGACAGCGGAGCAAGCGGAGTGAGCCT
The DNA here is from genome assembly GCA_948107665.1 of Lomographa bimaculata. Taxonomy (NCBI): domain Eukaryota; kingdom Metazoa; phylum Arthropoda; class Insecta; order Lepidoptera; family Geometridae; genus Lomographa; species Lomographa bimaculata. Next base: position 10,668,544 of record OX403592.1, read on the forward strand.
GTGATGCTATGACGTATCTCTAAGTCTGAATATACGTAATGGGGGTACATTTAGAATGCTTACATATCAGCGCTTTTTCTATAAACTCATCTAAATTTATAGTCAATGAGCCCCAATTTCAAATAACTCTTAATAGTGGGCTTGAGCAAGTGATCAAGCCCCTTGAGTAACCTATAAGATGTCTTGTAGGTAACTTAAGTCTTTGCTGTATATAGCTTTAGTTTAGTTTAGAAAATATAGGCAATTGGCCCGTAGATAACAACTCTTGGTTAATATATCAGGTGACAAAAAAAAATGCGATTTTTCCTTAAAAAAATAAAAGTACAATACAAAACACTTTATTGTAAACCAACAAATGTAAACAATGACACATAAAATATCACAATCATCGAGGTTGTACAATGGGCGGTCTTATCGCTTAAAGCGATCTCTTCCAGGCAACCTTTGGATGGACAGTAACAGAAGAATTAATAGACGATGGTACAAGTAAAAATTGCGATTTTTCCTGAAAAAAAAAAAAAGTATTTCACAGAAAATACCAATCCTAATGATAAGTAGGTCTTTCTATTTAAACATTTAGCTAATATATACAGAATAAGATAAATCGATCGACGTAATCGACGTACGACTATCACTGAAACCGGTCCACGCGTTAGGTCTCTAGAAACCCCCAAAGGAATAAACATACATTCATACATAGACTGATAAACACATCACCCTCTTTTGCATCGCTTAGTCGGGTAAAAAGGGGTATTGTGTAATAGGTACTAAAAGCGAAAGTGAAGTATCAAACTCTTTGTGTAAGTGATAGAAAATTAAACGACAATTTTATAGCACCTTTATTTCTTTTTCTTTAGTTCTAAAATTGATAAGACTTCTTTCTTAATGCCTATATGGGTATAGCTATTGCAACCGGTATACTTAAACATTGTAACAGCAGACTTAGTAGGTTTTTTTGTTAACTATTTATTATTGCTACAAAGTATTCTATCAGTAGGTAATTAGTACCTATTGATTTTATAATACGGACTAGTACAATGAAGCATTTTAGTGAACACACTGATTATATTTACACAGGTAAGATTATAATTACATAGTTAAATTATTAATAATTTAACTATTATCATAAAACCAGACGTAGATCCTCCCTGAATGCTCAATTTTGTTATAGCTAAATTTTTTTACAAAGAAAATACCTATATAGGTATAGGTACCCATAAAAACAAGTAAAAAAAAAAGAAGTTAATACGAATATATAGGTATAAATACATTTTCAAATTTACAACATTAGCGTGATGTGTCATTTATACATTTTGTGAAGTAACGCTTAAACATAATTTTTTTTTTAACTGCCATAAATATCATCTTATTCTAATATTTAGTTAGTATATCAAGTATTCCAGCAGTAAGATGATATTATTTACGAACGCTTAAGAACATAAAGCTAGTTAAAAAAAATAGACTACTCTACATTTACTAGACCTTCCAAAATATGATAATATTGTCTAAAATTGAATCGCAAGGTAAAATCGCAAATTAAATCACAAAATATAAAATAACATAGGAAGGTTATTTCCTTCTTTTTCAACCAACTTTAAAAAAGGAGGTTCGCAATTAGACTGTATGTTTTTTTGTGTGTAAGTTACGCGATATTTCCGCCATGCTTCAGAGGGGTCCATTATACATTTTATCGAAATTGATTAAGCAATATTATTATTAAAACTATTGTGAGTCGCATTCATGTTGATTTAGTCGAGTCGGTCGAGTTTCTCGATTAAATCAAAAATAACGTGAGTACAACTGGAACTAAATCTACATGATTAAGCAATGTTTGAGAAAATATGACAAAAAGTATATTGAATTTAAGTTTATTGCATTGTATAGTTTAACCACTTCCACCGACAGACGAACAAAATGCTGAACCTTCCAAGTCAACTTAAAGACCTTGTTTCGGTTGTTCTATAATTTGGCTTAGGTACTATAAACACTTAGGTACTATTTATATCAGCACATATTTATTAATATTATGCTCGATGAAACGAGCCCAGGTCACAGATTAAACAATACTTACTAGGTAACGTGTAATTCAAATTTCAATCGTGGTGATAATCGTCGTAGTCGGAAATGAAGTGCTGTTGGCCGCTCGTAGGCCACTGCGTTCATTACCTGGACAAAGCTGAGTGTTTTCCACGTTAAATTGAGCGTAGAGAGGCAATTTGAACAGGGCATCTGCTCGCGACACCGCCGACAGACCGAGTTTTTTAATTTTTGGTCCTCCGCTCCCGGCTCTCGCATACACACGTCGTTCGTACATACATTTGTTTTACTTTTAGTTCCTACATGTGTGAGTTGTGTGCGTGGTTTTCAATTATGTTGGCCCGTTTCGCTAGCTGATATTTATAAAATGTTTTCCTTTTTTCTATGATTCACTTTGAGCTATTCAATACGAGTCTGTGTTTATTTTGTTGGGAGTTTCGATGCGCAGTTGGGGATCCAGGTAGGCTGTAGTTTGTAGGTTTGAGTTCACCTCCCTATATAATAGACATACACACGTTGTTTTTTTCTTAATTGTGCTCGCATAAACTGTCCACGGCTGCCGGTTACAATTTCCGGCGGGATTACAAATTTAATTCCCAAGGGGAAGTCTTTCTGGTTCAGTGTTTAATAAGATTGGTATATAGCATCTTGTCAACTAAGCAGACCTCACCTGCACGTGGGGGACCACAACCGATCAACAAATAAGTCTCCGGTGACTTACAATAAGCATCCCCATTAACGGCTGATAACAGAAGGGAGATCAATCATAAAAATGTATTAACTTATTCAACATTATAAATCCATTCTTCACTTGCTCGTTAAGACTACCTTATTCTTTCTCCATCAGGAAGATAGCATTTAGGGCCCATTATATTTTAATATTATTATAATTAATTTATTTCATAAAAAGTGTTCCATGTGACACCTAAAAACTTAAAATGATAATTAATAATAGTATAATTCTGTTACTTACTACAACACTGTTTTCTGTTCTTACCATATATATCCATTTCTATAGGTTCCATAGGTCTTCCAACTTAGTTCGGGGCAGTGAGTTCAGAGTCTTTAGTCAATTCGTTTTTTTTGTTTTTTTAGATACATACCAAGGTTCTTTATACAGTAGGATAGTTGTAAATTTTGTAAGTAGTGTAAATACACACTACTTACAAAATTTACAACAGTTACAAGCTTTTATTTACCTATCCCTTTCACGTTGTCTATTTGTCGGTCTGTAATCAAATCTTGCAAGCTACTTCCCGATATCCGATTGGACTCAAAGTTTGTGTACTTATGTATCTTCGGTTACAATACAATGATATGGTGCCATGAAGCTGGTCTGCTGATGGAGACGGAAGATGGCCATAGGAACTTCTGCACTAAACAAGATAAACCCATCGGGTCTGGACTCATTTGATTCGTCTTGACAAGTTCTCTGATTACATTAGTCTTTTCTTTATTTAAAACTAGTAAATGTTTGATTTTAAATAACTTTTAAAATTATTCATCGTTTGTTTTTCGTACGTTTAAGTATCTACATAATAATTAAACGCAAGCCAAGCTTAAAAAACCGACTTCACCACTTATATTTTGGTTTTGGCTTGATCGATTTTGATAAAATTTATATCTACCAAACAAAAATCGATTCATAATTGGCGAATATATCGCGTAATGAATGATATAACATATATACAAAAAAAACATATAGTCGAATTGAGTACTTCCTTTTTTGAAGTCGATTAAAAAGCCACCTTTACGGTTCCTAAAGAATTTTAATGTAGTTCCAATCTAACCACATAATTGACGCAATCACCATGATGAGATAACAGTACAGTAAATTAACTGGTTTATCAAGTTTTTTATTAACAAGAATTTAAGGTTAACCATCCGGTAGGCTTGATAGCGTGTCGTTGAATTATAAACACGGTCTATTTCAAGTTATTAAGGTTCAAAATCATTCAAATAGGTACATGTAGTTAGTACGTTTAGTATGCTCCTAAAGCGTAAACTAGTAGGTACCTATATTCGGAAGTCCTCGTAAATGTAGGCAATGAATATAAAATATCCATTTTTACATGCTTTTTATTAGCTTCACTTGTATGTATTTTTGTAACCGACTCTTTTGGACTTGATTTTGACCCACTTCAAACCGTCGGTTTTCATTTAAACTTCGTAGACTTATCGAGGACCGATGACAATACAAAAATAAGTTTTTTTTTTATTTATAAAGCTTGTTTTTTATTTTTTACCGACTTCCCAAAAAAGGAGGTACTCAAATCGACTGTTTTTTTTTTTATTTGTGTTACCTCATAGCTTCTCTCCACGCGAGCCGGTTTAAATTTTTTTTTTAGTTTGAAAGATGTTGCTTTCTAATTGGTCCCATTTAAATTTGATCAAGATCTGATCAGTAGTTTTTGAAATATCGTCAATAATGCCTATTTTGTTCGCCTACTTTGACGATGTTCTCGTTTACCCGACTTCAAAAGTTACCTCATAACTTATTTCGTTGTGAGCCGATTTTGATGATTCTTTTTTTATTTGAAAGCTGGTGCTTTTTTTGTGGTCCCATTGAAATTTGATCAAGATCTGATCTCTTGTTTTTGAGTTATAGTCAATAATGCGTGTTTAATACATTAAATCTGATTAAGGTTCTGAAGATAAAGCGGTGAAGTCGGTTTTTTAAGCTTTGCTTGCGTTTAATTATTTTAACTTTTATGCTATTATATAAGAACTAAACACCGACCCAAATTATCGTGTCCTCTTCTGTCCATCCAAAGGTTGTCTGGCAGAAATCGCTTAAAGCAATAAGACCGCCTATTGTAGGTTACTGTATAATTTTAAGTACTTGTTTTTTTTTATTTGGTTTGCAATAAAGTATTATTTTATTACGTTCCTAAAGCTTAACAAGAACGGTAATCGATGTTCGGAAGTCCTTGTTAGAATGTATGCAGTGAGAATTGATATGAAGTTTATATTAATGAATATTAATATATACTTAACATAGTTAAGTTTTTTGTTCAAATCAAATTTCCTAAAAAAATGTTTTTTTTTAATAACAAAACTTCACAATAAGTAAATGGACTCAACAGTTTGTTTTATGCAACTGCACGTTGGGTTCGTGGGGTGCGTGTTCGGGATCTAAGCAGTGATTGTGGTGTTCGAGTCCCTGTGGAAACACAAGTTTTCTTTCCAAAGGGAAATTTGTAAAAATAATAAAACAAATAAATTATCTTTATACTCATAACCTATCACTAAGTTCGAGGACTTGTGTCTTGGGTGTCTGAAACATTCACAACACATACAAATCACACCCAAAAACAGAAATACAAATTGTCCTAGGGAAGAATACAAGTGTTCTCACCGGGAGACGAACCCGATGACTTAATGGCGATAGTACCTAGGGTAGACGAGTCTAAAATGCAAAGTCATGGTCACCGACGTAAGGTAGCAGTCTATCGGTATTCTATCGCATACATTTTTGAGAGGGTGCGCAGGAATTACATGAGTTAATTCCGCCATGCCCTTTTTAATATCTTACTAGACAAACTGTCAAACGCCATCCATTTATGGTTGACATACCTCCAGTTCGTTCGAAGCGTTTTGCTTTTACATTTATCATCCGTAGAGCGAAGGAGTGGAACTCATTACTTGTTTTTGTTTCCCAAACGGTACAAGGTTATATCTTCGGTCGTATCGTCACTTTCCATTAGGTGAGATAGTGGTCAAATGCTTGACTTGACCAAACCCAATATCAACCCAGTTGGCGCAGTGGTCAGGTGTCTGCCCTCTGCGCCGTGAATCCTGGGTTTGATTCCCCGCAGGAGCACAAATTCCTTCCCAAGGGATATTTGTGCTTCTGGTTCTGGGTGTAATGTGTGTGTGATGTGAATGTTTCCGGCACCCACGATACAAGTATTTGAACTTAGTGTGAATGCGTTGGTTTGTTTGTTTTTTTGTTTATCTAGCATAAAAAATATACATTATTTTACGTTATAAATCTGATACCAAATTGCGCTTGGAGCTCGATTATGCCATTAGCTTATTCGACAGGTGTATGGTCGATCGGAACCAAATTAAACCAGCCAGCCGAAGGCTCAACCCGAGGCAGGCCTCATGAAATATTAAACACTTCTATACCCTACCTTATATTGATACATATATGATATCTTAGGTATTTAGTCACACATTCAAAAAGTATTATTTTGACCCGACTACGCGACGCAAAGGAATGTGTTAATCTGTATTTATGTGGCAGTAGAGTCATTACTTTCATGAGTGCCTCTTTGGGCCCATGTGAATAAACTATTTTGATTTGATTTGATCAGCCTATGTAATGTATGTTTGTTCATTTGTTGCTCTCTAGAGACCAAACGCGTAGGCCGATCTTAATAATTCTTACGTTAATCCATTTGTCTAAATTGTGCGATGACAGTAATCAAAATTCAGTATGGCGACCGAACCACCCGACGCCATCTTGTGTAAAATAAAAATAAAATAAGTCGGCGAACTGTGTCAAATAGGGGTAAAATAAAAAAATAATAAGTCGGCAAACTGTGTCAAGTAGGGCATCCTTGATTAGATATTTAAAAACCATTTTTTATCATTTTTCATTTGAAATAAACATTTAGGATCTATAACGATATAAAGTAGGTTAGCAACCATTCTCACTTCTTCCTCTCAACCTTCTTCATGATAGGTTGATAGATATCTTTTGACCACCATCTCACCTGATGGTAAACGATGATGTGGTCGACGATGGAGCAAGCTTGCCTAGAAGATACCTATTCACTCGCGACTTGAAGACTCCCATATTGTAGGTACTCATCAGGAAACACCGACTCAGGTAAGCACAATGAATATGGAGGACTTATATTATAATAAAGCCAAAGTTAATATAATCGCATAATAGGTTTTACTAAAAAAAAGTGTACATTTTAAAGGTTTATTGAGTTTTTTACCGACTTCCCAAAAAAGTAGGAGGTACTCAAGTCAGCTGTATTTTTTTTTTATGTGTCTTACCTCATAACTTCTCTCCACCTGAGCCGATTTCGAAAATTTTTATTTAGCTTGAAATGTGTTGCTTTCTTATTAGTCCCATTTAAATTTGATCAAGATCTGATTAGTAGTTCTTGAAATATCGTCAATAATGCCTATTTTGTGACGAATAATGCGTACTTTGACGATGTTCTCGTTTACCCGACTTCAAAAGTTACCTCATAACTTCTTTCGTTGTGAGCCGATTTTGATGATTCTTTTTTTATTTGAAAGCTGGTGCTTTTTATGTAGTCCCATTGAAATTTGATCAAGGTTTGATTTCTAGTTTTTATGTTATAGTCAATAATGCCTGTTTATACATTAAATCTGATTAAGGTTCCGAAGATAAAGCGGTGAAGTCGGTTTTTTTAAGCTTTGCTTGCGTTTAATTATTTCTAGTTTGTAGGCAACTATAGGGACTTGTTTAGTTTCAAGTAGATTGCACGCGGGATCAATGAAGTACCATCAGATTGTATCAGCTTGTACTATTAATGGTACAATTTGACAGTATTCAAAAGGTATAGTCAATGGACACAAGACATTGCTATTTAATTTACCAGATAACAAAGCATTTGCCTATGTCGAGTAAGATAAGGTATATGACGTTCACTATCGGGCAAACGACTTGCTTGTCTCCTATAATTGCATAAAAGTTCATTTCTAAGATAAAATAAAAAAATCAAGAAAGAATTACGGACGTAACCTCATACAATCATTGGTGAAGCATACAAATCCGTGTGTGCGTGCATCTCGCTGCAAATTGTCACAGACAACTTAATAGTTACTAGGTGTATTGACTGCGATTGTCAGACCTTTGGTGTGTAAGCCTCGCATTATGTCAAGCGAAATTTGTAGGACCTAGGGTGCTTCACCCGTATTGTATGCAGCAATACGTCCATATTTTTTACGTCCGTGGAGAGCAGTGCGTTGGATTAATAGTGAATTATTTAATTACTACGCTTCTAGTCTTTTTAGAACGGATATATTTAAAATATCAGCAAAATACAAGGTAAAACAATTTATTTTAATTAGTTTATCAACGATATTGTTTGCATTTTAATTGGAATTTATACATAAATATTGCCATTTTGGCACAACTTGTGAATGAGGCCTTGTAGAGTTTGTGAATTCAACGTGTTAGCTCGATTGTTGATATTATGTTTAGTTTGCGTTTAGGAGTGTTTAATGTATGTAACGCCTAACTATAGGTACAATTTGGTTAGATGAGAAGTGTACAGGCACCAAGACAAGGTAATATAAAGTTAAAAAGACACCAAAAATCATTGAAATTTTATCTCCGTTTGATACGTGTGAAATTTTTTCACTGGTTGCTACATAACATAATTCATAAACAAAATACCTTATTAAAAGATTTTCACCTGTAACATGCTATTTCTACAAACTAAGAAATACATTTGAGGTTATTCGTATCAAAAACTATTTTTATTACAAAAAATCCTCAACAAATTGAAGCGCGCGCCGCTGCCGTTTGACCTCGTGTAACCGCTTCGTATAGGTATATATACATGTAATAGGTATACAATCACACTAATATTATTAATCCGAAAGTTTGTGTGTAAGTGTGTATGTTTGTTTTCTCTTCACGCTGTAACGGCTAAATGGATTTGGATGAAATTTCGAATGTACTTAGCTTATACCTAGGATTAATATATAGGCTACTTTTTACTTGATAAACTCGGGTGAAACCACGGGGATCAGCTAATATTCAACGCCATAAAAACGTTGCTGATTTTGAGGCTATACAATGCCCTTCAAAATGGCTTAAAACGCTTGTGAAAAAAAAACAAGTCCATCGATCTAGGAATAATTTTTTATTTATTTTTTATTATTCGACCTGTAGTAATGCATTTTACTAATAAATCAATCAGTTATTATAAAAAAAAACAATATTTAGTAACATTTTGTTCCAAACTTGGGACTGAAAATGCTGATCGGAATTGATAAAATTCTTATACTTATAAATAAAAGGTTGTTCCGACTCAAACACAATCAATTAAATAGTTATATATAGTTTTAGGAAATATAGGCAAATGGCCCTTATTTACTGATTTATGACAGACCACCAACCTTGATTAATGTATTAAACATGCATTATTGACGATAATTCAAAAACGAATGATCATATTTTGATCAAATTTTAATGGGAACTACATGGAAAGCACCAGCCTTCATATTAAAAAATAATCATCAAAATCGGCTCATAACGAAAGAAGTTATGAGGTAACTTAAAGTCGCTTAAAAACGAGATCATCATCAGAGTATTCCACAGAATACGCATTATTGAGGATAACTCAAAAACTACTAGTCAGATCTTGATCAAATTTAAATGGAACCACATGGAAAGCACCAGCTTTCAAATAAAAAAATAATTATGAAATTCGGCTCATAACGAAAGAAGTCATAAGGACATACCTAAACATAAAAAAATACAGTCGAATTGAGAACCTCCTCTTTTTTTTTTGAAGTCGGTTAAAAAATCTGATATCATCGTTGTGATACCTTTCAAACTTAATGGTGCATAACCATTAGAATATAACCAATCCCACATAATGAATATAGTAAATGTGGATCAAACACACACGCAGATATTTTTGTTTTTTAGTATTTTATCTATTATAATGTAATCAATTTTGGCTGGAGAAGTAATCATAAATTATAAACGGTATTAATTAAGAGGTGTGCATTTATTTAAATAAAAAATGACGATGAAGACTTGTTTTCAACCGACTTCAAAAAAGATGATTCTCAATTCGACTATATGTTTTTTTAGAAGATTATACTTCAGAGGTGGTTCCTTATAAATTTTATCGAAATCGGTTTAGCCAAAACCAAAATATAAGCGGTGAAGTCGGTTTTTTAAGCTTTGCTTACGTTTAATTATTAGAGATTAATAGGGGTGTAAACAGGTCATTTTTCGGTCAGTCTATCTGTCTTACTTTCTAATAGCTAGGCTAATTGATGACAAAATATAGCAATGTTATCCTGATCCGCAATAAATAATCAAAAATTAAAAAAACCATACAAACAAGTTTATTTTATTAGAGACTTTTCTATCGACTTCACAAAAAAGGAGGAGGTACTCAAGTCGACTGTATTTTTTTCTTTATGTGTGTTACCTCGTAACTTCGCTCCACGTTAACCGATTTTGATTTTTTTTTTGTTTGAATGATGATGCTTTTCAATTGGTCCCATTTAAATGTGATCAAGGTCTGATCAGTAGTTCTTGTAATATCGTCAATAATGCGTGTTGTAATACATCTAAACTGATCAAAGTTCCGAAGATAAAGCGGTGGAGTCGGTTTTTTTTAAGCTTTGCTTGCATTTAATTATATTTGCTCTAATGCAAAAACTGTGAACATACCAGCGTCAAACTAAGTTGGTTATAGTTGAGACTCTCATGTAAATAAATAAAAGCTTTCACAGTTAGGTACAGCCCCACACAAATGTGCCGGAAATAATTATATCACACACACAAATATGAACTAACAATCCTACTAAAATTCAATTTGTGTGTGTGTGAATGTTTGTTACCACGCATCTGAATTTATAACGAATAAACCGATTTTTATGAAATTTAGATAGTGTTGGTGCCGGAATAATACAAAGCCTGGTAGAGATCGCTATTAGTGATAAGGCCGCCTGTTGTGATACTTTACGTATAAGCTTGTTTGTTACCTTTGTTTTATCTCATCTTATAAGGTGGATCAATAAAATATTATCTATCTATCTATCTAAAGGATACTTTCTAACTGAACTAAAGCGGGCGTAGCTGCGGTGCATGGCTAGTTATTAATTAAAACCAGCCAAGTGTAACCGAGGTCTGCGCCATTTTTAGATGGTAGTGTTAAAGAACTTTTGGTACGCAACTCCGATTCGCACATATCCGGATTTTCCTCCTCAAGAGCTGACGGTGACCAGCATTTTGATTGTCTTACATTACAAGCACTTTACGGGTAAACTGGTGACAAGTATTTATAGTGACGCTCTACATGTCTGAATTATATGTATACACTAGCTTTTGCCCGCGGCTTCGCTCGCGTTAAGAAGTATTTTAAAATTGACAAAGTTTCATACAAACTTCCATCCCCTATTTTATCCCCTTGGGGGTAGAATTAATCAAAATCCTTTCTTAGCGGATGCCTACGTCATAACATCTACCTGCATGCCAAATATTAGCCCGATCCGTCCAGTGGTTTGGGCTGTGCGTTGATAGATCACTATGTCAGTCAGTCAGTCACCTTTGAGTTATATATATTTAGATTTTTATGTTTTGTACCTACTCTAAAAATTCTATAACATGTTACTAAAACTTCTTAGTGCCTAAACAGCTTCGACTTACCTTAAGCTACAAAATGAATCATAATTAATATATACCATATAATTAAACACAACAAAGCTTAAAAAACCGACTTCACCGCTTTATCTTCAAAAATAGGACCAATTGGAAAGCAACAAAAAAATTGGTTCACGTGGAAATAAGTTAAGACAAAAAAATAATACAATCGACTTGATGACCTTCTTTTATTTAAAGTCTGTAGAAAATATTGTGTAAAATAACAAGTGTGTAAGTATATACTTGCATTATAACAAAAATACTATAAATAATTACATAAAATAACTAATTATGGATATCATTAACCGTACAACCCGTAATGCATCCTTGTCCTTTTACGTGGATAAAGAGCGTATGTCCTATTTCAGAACTATCGCGCTAATTTTCATCGAAATCCGCTGTCTTACCTTTGAAAATTCCACAAAAATATTTTGAACACACGATACATTCGGCGTATTATCGTTTTTTGCAACCATTGATCACTCACAAACATTAATACAAATGCATACAAAACATTAGTATAAGTCACTTAAAAACAAATTTACTATAGGATTGTTCACTAATGCCTTAGTTCTTTCACCGTACACAAACTCTAAATGAGTGAAATCCAGTGATTTATTAAACTCAACATAACTCACTACGTTTGGCAACTTAGTCCGTAGCATTTTCACGTCTTCCACTGTGCTAAACCAATCCGAATCACTCACAAACAAGTCTATCGGTGTGCTTATCAAGGAGATGTCAAATTCCGGAGGCATTGGCGATGAATATAAATCCATATTTTGTTTAATGCCATAGTCAAACCTCTGGAAGCGTCTGCTCAGGTATATTTGAAAGAAGTGCTCGAATGTCTTCGAAGAGACTCCCGCCGGAATATGACTCGCGATCACTGGTAACCGATCTGTGTTCAGGTTAGAAATGTTCTTTATGCCGTAAGAAAGCGCGTATTCCAATTCACATAACACACTTGCAGGTACTCCAACCTGACACGCGGATGCATGGAACCATTTCAGCAGAGCATTATTTTGGAATAAATTGTAGACACCAATACTGTCAAGGAGCGATTTAGCCAGGCCAGAATTTTTAGCAAAAAAACTCATGTATGGATACTTGACATTAGTGAGTTCAGCCACAGGTGCAAGTAAAACAGCTTTCTTAATTTTCTCGTTGTATTCTGGACGCAGACTGCACATGATGAAGAACAACGTGGTGCCTTGAGAAAACCCAACGTAATACAGCTTTGGCTGATTTGTTATGGACAGAATATAGTCCACTGTTGCAGGCATATCCAAATATCCCATCTCTTCATAACTGAAGCTCCAGTATTGCTTTTTAGAAAGGTTTCTAACATGACCTTTGCTGTATTTATTTCCTCTTGCGTTGTAAAGCCATACATCATATCCAAGGTTAGATAATTGATATGCCAATGATGACGTCGGGCTTGTGACTAGCCAGCAGTCGGAGCTGTCACCGATCCCATGCACCATCAGCACCGCTGGTCCTTTCTTCGGTATTCTGAACAAATTCACTATATATCCATCATCCGTGATAACCGAATGTCGCTGAGGAACGTCTCCATATTTTGAAATTAATTGTAGCGAGTCCAGGTTTATATCAGAATTCGGGTCTTGTACATCCGCAATTTTAAGTTTTCTTTTGTTTTGTACGTAACCGGAGCAGAAAACAAAGATAACACTTATAATGAGATTCGCGTTTTTTAAGTTCATTGCTGCGGTCAATGCGTCTCGCTATAACAGAAACTAAAATTAATCTGCCCGTTTACGTTCGTATTTTTGTTGTTTTAGTCACAGATTGGCCGTCAATGCCGTAGCAAGACAAGTCGGATAGCTTAACGTAGCATTAACCTTAGCAGCGACCTACAGTCGAGTTCGTCACCATTGAAACTATGAATGAAAGGTTATGAATTACCATGCAATTAAAATTAATAGTCAACAATTGTTGTTGTCAACAATGTTGAATGTTATGGTTAATGGATGACCTATATTTTCTAATATATATATATATATAGTTCATATTAATATGAACTGCGACGACCCAGTTAGCGCAGTGGACTGGTATCCGCCCTCTGCGCCGTGGGTCCTGGGCTCGATTCCCGGCAGGAGTAAAAATTCCTACCCTAGGAATATGTTTGCTTCTGGTTCTGGATGTAATGTGTGTGTGATGTGAATGTTTCCGACATCCACGATACAAGTCTTTAAACTTAGTGTGGGATTGTGAGTGTAAAAAATTTTATGAATTAATTAATTAATATTTTTGAAATTACGATCAATGTTTATCATTTGTACCTATAATAATAATTAATTGTATAAATAACATGTGCTACATACAGGAAACAGGGATTCCTGCATTTTAGTATGGTATTTAGTACGGTAGGTAGGTACCCTGTGACTTATAATGAGGTTACACCTATATTTGGTACTTACTTCACTGTGTGGTACCTAGACAATTACTTTTAGAACAACACTTGTTGAGTCTCAACAACAGCAGCGTGTTTTACTTACTAATAATTGAATTGCAAGCAAAGCTTAAAAGACCGACTTCACCGCTTGTTGGTTCTCGTTGATTTTCTCAAAAAGCGCTTAATCAATTTCGATAAAATGTATATGAGACCACCTCTGAAGTATGATCTACCAAACGAAATAGAATCATCAAAATCGATTCATAATTAGCGGAATGAAAATAATTGAAACGCAAGCAAAGCTTAAAAAACTGACTTCATCGCTTATATTTCTGTTTTGGCTTGACTGATTTCGATAAAATTTATATGGGACCACCTCTGAAGTATACTCTACCAAACAAAAAAAAACATCAAAAGCGATTCATAATTTTTTGTATCAAATAATTTTTATTTGTATCACAATTATGAAGACTAATATTATGTATAAATACATGTTCATAATTGGCGGAGATATCGCGTAACATACATACAAAAAAAAACATACAGTCGAATTGAGAATCTCCTTATTTGCTGTCGGTTGAAAACTTAAATTCTTTTATTGGTACTTAATAATATTTTGGGAAGCGGAAGATTGGACCAAAGAGAGGTCATGTTTGCGAAATGCCTGATGCGAGTTTAAATATAGTCCAAGAGCTAGTAATACTCACTCGTCCATGTTCATGAGCCGTAAGTTACAGCTTAATCCAAAGATCTCAGGATCTTTCTTCTTAGAATTTTTTAAACCTTCGCGAACTTCAATGGTTTATATGAGAAAACCGGGTCTTCTTTCTTGTTAGCTTAAATAGTGATTACAATCATTTGATTGAATTCTAAAATTATTGTCATTACCTACCTGTTTAAGCAGAAACGTCATTATATGCGACAATGAATTGTCATAGAATAGAATATGCATTTTTCTACCACAAAAAAGGAGGAGGTACCCAAGTAGACTTTTTTATGTGTGTTACCTCATAATTTATTTCCACGTGAACCGATTTTGTTTTTTTTTGTTTGATGTTGCTTTCCAATTGGTCCCATTTAAATTTGATCAAGATCTGAGCAGTAGTTCTTGAAATATCGTCAATAATGCGTGTTTAGTACATCTAATCTGATCAAAGATCCGAAGATAAAGCGGGGAAGTCGGTTTTTTTAAGCTTTGATTGCTTTTAATTATTTTATGCTTATAATCGATTGATTGACTTACGTTATTATATTTCCAAAAATATGTTTTATTAATAAAAATCATCACATTTCATATCAAAATAAATTTCGAGGGATATTTTAAACGCGGCCAAGTTTCGTTCTTGACTTTTTGAACGTACGAAACTCGCCGTCCAATCACCGTCGAAAAAAGCTGACCGCTAACCTGCCATCAAGGAAAAATTACCGGTATTTTTTTCATAAAAAAAATTTACCCTTGCTATCACGTCACGACTCATTTTAAGCCAAAAACGTGCGTTTTACTATTTTTAATTTCCCACGCAGTTTTATCACTTTTTATTTACTCAAATTCCTAATTAAAAAGCATATAAATGAGATAGTAAAGACATAGGTGTAATTCTATAGCTTTAAAGATAAAAAAACAATACTTAACCTATATATGTATTTCACATAAGATAGGTACGTTCTTGATTATGAAAAGCATATCAATTCTTAAAACTTAATTTTTTAACAAATGATAAGCACCTTTTTTCTAATTTTTATCTTGCTTGCGCAAGTCATTCACTTGCGCAAGCAATCTATCAATCTATCACGAGACTAAAATGTTTCTATGGAAAAAGTATGAAGCTCTATACAAAAAAACGTCTTCTGCTCTTACACTAAAATATCACAACTTCACGACTAATTTGAAAGAGCAAGCTATCTCACGGACTTGGATCAGATTCTACAGTTCCACGGTCATTGACGCGGAAGTAAAAACCAGTTCTGCTATAAAACTTGTTAATTATAGTTATTGGCGGGATTATAACTGACTTGTGTAAGTTATTAAACATTTTTGGATGAATTTTGTCCAAAACTTATACGTGCAGTAAGAATTTGATTCTGTGTTAAACTGTTAACCTATTCGATAAAACACAGATTTTACTATAAACTACTTGCTGTGCCCCGGGGCTTCGCCCGCGTTAATTAAGTTAAAAGTAGCCTATGTGTTATTCCGGAAACTAAACTATCTACATTATACATTTCATCAAAATCGGGTTATAGGTACGTTACGGACATGCGTGGTAACAAACATTGACACACAGACAAACCTTCGCATTGAGAATATTAGTAGGATAGTAGGATGTTTTTATTCAGTTGGTAATTCATTTCCAAAGATTTGTAAGCTTATAATAGTAGGTAAACTTTGTTGCGATGGGTTTATATTAATTAGAAAAAAATCTTCTTTTGGCGAGTCCTTTGCCTAACTATCAGGAGCCTGGCTAAACTGCGTCTGGTTCGGGTTTCGTAAGAGATAAACCAAAGTAGCAAGGCATTGATATATTTTTAACCGACTTCTAAAAAGGAGTTTCTCAATTCGACTGTTTTTTTTTGTATGTATGTTATGCGATATCTCCGCCAATTATAAATCGATTTTGATGTTTTTTTTGTTTGGTAGATTATATTCAGACGGTCCCAAATAAAATTCATCGAAATCGATCCTGCCAAAACCAAAATATAAGCGGTGTAGTCGGTTTTTATTGTTTAATTCTTGTTTTATTAACTTCCAACATTATATGCGCTGGGGTTTTATGTTATTTGTTATTTTTCGCGGTTAAATGTTTTTATATTGGTGATTATGTTAAGCATTGTAGGTCTCAAATGGATGCAATTTCAAAATGTACAAAGTTAGCCCATTATGGATTCCTACAGATGTAATGGTTTCAAACTATTCAAACTATTTATTTACAATAATTAATATAATTATAACAATAACTGTTTACTGTAAAAAGACCTATCGATTTGTCACACACACGCGACCTGTTGTTCAAACAATGACATAAATCTCATATTATTTGTAAACATTCGGTTATCTTGATTCAATGATAATAGCACAGTTGTTCTATGACACTGGCCTATTGTATATCATTTCTGAATAAGCTTTATTAGTGAGTGAAAACAGTGATTGCATTTCATTTGTCATCTGGGCAAAATGAGATCAACACGGCATCCCTATTGAAGGTTAGTGATTTTTTTATTTGAATTTTCATTTCATTTAATTTTACGCGCGAAGCCAAACGGTGAGTTCTGAGGTGTAAGAGTTTAGTCCTTATTTGATCAGCGTGGTTTTGAATTGAAAAATAACGGGTTTAAGAAGGAAAAAGGTTGGTTCTAGGAGAAATAATTCCTTTTTAATTATAAGAACTATCGCGATTGCTCTTCATATTTTGTGGTACTACGTGGCTATTAATCTTGTGATTTTTGTGTCGAAATAAACCCTCTTTCTTAATACGTGACAATTTTAATAACCATGTATAGCAATCTGTATATATATCCAATTAAACGCAAGCAAAGCTTAAAAACCCGACTTCACAGCTTTATCTTCGGTACCTTGATCTGATTAAATGTATTAAACACGCGTTATTGACAATAACTCAAAAAGTACTGATCAGAACTTGATCAAATTTAAATGTGATAAATGGGAAAGCAACACATAAACAAAAAAATACAGTCGAATTGAGTAACTTCTCCTTTTTTGTGAAGTCTATAGAAAAGGCAATTTCCCGATTAACTCATCATCGCCCAGCCGAAACCGTTATAGGCGGAAAAGTGAAATTTGGAGGATATGTTGTTTTTGTTACGGAGGCGCGATAAGAAGCGGTATTTTGAAATTCATCCCCTAAACGTATTTCATTTCATCATTTCATTTCATTTCATAAACGGAGAAAAGGGGTGGTAAAGTTTGTATGGAAATTTTGAATATTTTGGTCGGGATTCTTTGAATTGAACTATTATTATTATGCTTTTTACTAAAATTAATAAAAGTTGAGTTTCACTGTTTTTGAATAATCTTCCCCTAAGAGGAGAAAGGAGGTAGCAAAATGTGAATTGTATTTCAAAAAACCTGTTTAAATTCGGGGAAAATTCGCACATATACTTCTTTTCACAAACAATTAAATAGGAATATATGAGCGTTTTAAAAAATAAACCCCTAATATGAAAAAAGGGGTAGTAAACGTTCATGTTAAAAAAAAATTAGATGAACTTGAACAAAAGTTGGAAAAACTCAAATTTAGGATTTATTTTTCTCAACACAATCGATGAGACACGTGCTTCAGCGTTTTTCAAAAATTAACCCTTAAGGGAAGTTAGGGGGTGAATAATTTTGTATGGTTAATTTTTACATTCAAACAAAACAAACGAAGTTCCGAATGACTTGAAATTTCGGATACATGCTTTTCAAAATATTTGATGAAATACGTGTTTCAGTGCTTTCGAAAATATGCCTAAGCTCAAGCTGAGCAAAATGGTATAAGTTAGAAACTTTGATAGAAATAAGTTTTTGAATAACTTGGAATTTAGGATTCATCTTTCTTAGCTTATTAGGTCAGATACGTGTTTCAGTGTTTGAGAAAAATCAACCCCTAAAGGGAGTTAGGGGCTACCCCCGTAATAGTTTATAAGTTAGTATGGTTATTTTTTTATTCGGTTCCAAATTACTTGAAATTTTAAATTGATATTTTTCTTTAATTTTTAATGAAACATGTAATTTAGTGCTTTAAAAAAATCCACTACTAAGAGGAGAAAAAGGTAGTTAATTTAGAGTCTTAGATGAAAAAAAAGATTCGGAATAACTTGAAATTTAGGATTCACATTTTTGAACACAATTGATGAGACACGTAGTGTTTTTGAAAAATCAACTCATAAGGGAGTTAGGCGATGAACAGAAAGGCAAATTATTTAATATTGTTATTTTTTTTATTTCCTTCCTAATTACTTAAAATATTATTTTAAGCAAGCATTTGACCTGATATATCTCACCTGATGTAAAGTGATCTAACATTCTTGCCTAGAAAATACCTATTCACTCAAGACTTGGACAAAGACGCGGGCAATGTGTTCCACTCCATCGCACAGGTGAACGTAGATGTGAAACGCTTTGAGCGAACTGGAAGTATGTCGACCATAAATGGATGACGCTTGACAGTTTGTCATGGTATGGAGGAATTATTTGAACTGCCCGTGTGCTTAGTAGGCCGCCTGTTTGCCTTCTAAGCAGGGTTATCAGGTTCGATTCCCGATGGGAACACGTTTTCTATCCAAAGGAAATATGTTTCTGGTTCTAGGTGTATGATTGAATGTTTGCCGCGCCTATAATAACACTTAGTGTGGGACTGAGTGTAAAAAACATTTTTTTAAATGATGTCTAAAAATGTAGAAAAAGAAGTTGTTGACGAATTTAAACAACCGCATCCTAACGGATATAATATATTCATATATTTTAGAAGGACCTTCTTGCTTCAGTATAGCGGCCTTTATAATTAAATGTCAAATAATTCACGAGAGGGACATTAACCTGTTTCAAATTAAAACAATTCCAATGAATTAAAAAAAACACCCATATTTCATCTCCTGGATCCAATCCATCTTAGACGACGACTTTAAACAACCGCATCATATGGTGCGTTCTTAGATTTTTCTATCAGCTAACGCGTACTGTTTCATGTCTTTCGACATCTTATAACTTTAACGGTCTTTTATTTATGTGTATAGATATAAAAATGTCCAAGCGCATCGTTTTCTTGCGAAGTACATAAGAGCAAAAGTGAGTTTTACTGCTCTTGACCGCATCCACGCAGCAGTGTTCAGCGATTTGAAGTGGGGGCAATAACTTCCACCGCCACCCGGCGGCAACTGGGAATTTTATTCCCAATTGCCATCTGGTGGCAATCCATGCGGGGGTGACTGGGAATATACCATATTTTTCAACGTTTATCATGTCTCATCAGGATTCCAATAATGGACGAGATCTACAATTGGACGAATGAAATTGGAATAAAGAAATGTAATAGACAAAATCTTAAAAGGGGCAAGTGGCCAATAGACCAACCTTATACCTGAATACTGGTAAACTATGGTCGCAAAACATTTTGGGCTTTTGAACCGACTTCAAAAAGAGGAAAAGGTTCTCAATTCGTCATAATCTTCTTTTTTATGTATGTTCCCTGATTACTCAAAGACGCCTGGACCGATTCGAGAAATTCTTTATTTGTTTAAAAGGGTGGTTCCATTAGAATTTGATCAAGATATGATAAAGAGTATCTGTGATATTTGCGTTATTGAATTCTGTGATATTGAAGTCGGTTATTAGTTTTTAAACTCGTATATATTATACCATAAAGAGTTGTTGAATCTTTGATTTACTGGATTGGGATATGTCATACTTCGAGCTTTACATACGTATGTACATATATATTTAGTTATGAAGAAATTTATAAAGATCTATAAAATTATAGATCTTTTATTTTACAGATTTTCTTTATTAATTTTTGCCTTGTTCTTTTGACCTTTTGTAATCGTGATGACATTGAAATATCCACCAACATCGTCATTGTAGTGGTTTGCGGTTTCAGCCTTCACGAGTTTGGATAAGTAGGTTCAATTGGTGCCTTGGTCACCGCTATTTGTGTGCCCGCATTATTATATAAAATTATGAGACAAATAAATACTCCAGCAAGCAAATAGACCAAGGCTTTAAATAACAAAAGAAATAGATACAATGTTTGGGTGATTATCGGTACAATTACAAAGATCGTGGTATCTAATAAATGCATAGGTATAATTCACATATATTAATGTTTAGAGATTGGATAAATATATTTTTTTACTTTAGTTTTAAATGAATCTTGAGTTTGAGCACGTTTGATATTCACAGGTAGAGCATCCACAGACGCACGGCTTCTATGGTGAAAGATGAATCAAAGAAACTCGTACTGTGCGATGGCATTTTGAGACGCAAAATTTTCCGCATACCATTTTTACTTTTCTGAAAAGATTCCCAAACTCACTCAATTCTCCGCTCTTCCTCACAAGACGCCAAGTGTGAGTCCTTGCGCGGACGTCAATTCACTTAGAGGGTCGATCATGATTCTGCCACGCCGCTTGCTGCTAAAAGCTACTAAAAGCCCCCATAAAAGCAATAATTAAATTGGTGTAACGCAATTTAGTGAGGCCACAGTGTAAGAAGTATAGTCGTATAGGCGAGTAGGTATTGTAGGTACATTCGTAGAAAAACTGTTTCTTTTGTCTTTTTTTAGTAGGTTAGGTGGTCCCATATACATTTTATCGAAATTGATTTAGCGCTTTTTAAGAAAATCAACAAAAACCAATATATAAGTGGTGAAGTCGGTTTTTTTAAGCTTTGCTTGCGTTTAAAGTATAAAATATATGTACGAGTATCTACGAACGCATGAGTTAAGAGTAAGTGTACCTAAACAAGATTATCTTACTATTAAAGTAAGCAAATTGGGAAACTTTGCCAAATACTGTTTATCTATCTTAAATAAGTATTACTAATATTAAAAACTTACACTATAGGTATATCTATCTTAAATATTACTAACATTAAAACGTTGGCACCGGTAAATAGTGACCGTGTCGTGGGAGTGGACGTTAAAAAATCATAACCAATTATACCTAGTCCTTCAAGAAGCTCTATAGATTTAAAATAGGAAGAAAAATACATAGCCTGGAAAATTCGGAGTAAATTTTGTAAAAATGAGGCTGTTTAGCTCTAAAATATTATTCTACAAA
Source organism: Lomographa bimaculata (assembly GCA_948107665.1). Classification (NCBI taxonomy): domain Eukaryota; kingdom Metazoa; phylum Arthropoda; class Insecta; order Lepidoptera; family Geometridae; genus Lomographa; species Lomographa bimaculata. Next base: position 10,690,158 of record OX403592.1, read on the forward strand.
TCCATTCACGTTTTAATTCTAAAGATTTCCTCAATTTGCAACATATATTGCAAACAAAAAAAAGTAAACATGTAATGGAGAAAGATAAAGTAATGAGGAATTTGAGTATATAAGTAGCATAGTGTAGCTCTAAGGGATACTTACTATATATACAAGACAAAGAATATACTATACAAAACGTCGGTAGCGTAGCAGGTCCAGCCGATCGGCCGCTCGCCTGGTGCGCTTTGTATATTAAGTCCCTTACGGGAAGGCATAAGGGACCTTGATATACAAAACGCCCAAGGCGAGCGGCCCAGTGGTGGGCGCTCGGCGGGCACCGGCCCTCGCGACTATGGCGCTAGGACTCTTTTGCCTTATGATAAGAGTATATCTAAAAGAGAAGATAATATGGGTAGGGTTTATTAGGAATAGTCAACTTAAAGAAAACCACACCACCTTAACAAAAAATATATTCCTAATTAATTTTACACTATGACTACTTATATATTTAGCTATATCATGAAATTTAAATAGTCATGTAAATTTTATAATTTAAACGCAAGCTTCCAAAAACCGACTTCATCGTTTTATCTCCGGAACCCTTGATCAGATTTTGACAATTTGGGACACCATACCCTTATAAATAAAAATTGAATTTTTCAAATCGGTCCGGCCGTCTTCGAGTAATCGAGTAAACACAAAAAATAATATAGTCAAATTGAGAACCTGCTCTTTTTTTGAAATCCGTAAAAAACGTTTAATTTTCATTGATCGGGCCATGGACGATTATGGCACATTATGAAGAAGCCATTAGACAGTTGATCATTAACCAGAAATGCCATCATTTCTTGATTTATGGTCAACCGCTTCATGATTTGATCAATCCTATTGGCTCCAACATTATAAAATAAATACATTAGTTGAACTGCCCATAGGCTTAGTTAAGTGCCCGTTTGCCTTCTAAGTATCGGGTTCGATTCCCGGCGAGAACACAATTTTTCTTCCCAAGGAACATTTGTGTTTCTGGTTCTAGTTGTGATAGTGTGTGATGTGAATGTTTCCATCACCCACGACACAAAGCATCGAATTTAGTGGGGCTGTGAGTGTGAACGGCGCAACCATAATTTTTATTTACAAAACACAACGCAAAATGTTAGAAAACAGCGTCTACGTACCTACTATGTCACATAGACTGTGGTGAGACGACGCTTCAGGAAGCAGTATACCTATGATTTCCACATACCTCTGCGAATTCTATAAGTAGGGAGGCACTTACTATACCTATACATACATACATCATACCACGGAATAGGACTTAGGTATAATGCTGTGTGTAAACCATACTCATATACATCATCACATAGGAGAAACATCTTTTGACGTTGCACACCCATGTATAAAGGGTAGTTTGTATAGGAATTATTATTAATTTAACAGCTTGTGTAGGTCGATAACCTACATTATATGCAATAAATGAATTATGATTATAATTATAGCTACGTATTACGTAGTAGTTTTTGATTAGAGTGACGAAACGAGCAAAGCGCTCGCCTGATGGCAAGCGCCACGCTTGCCGTCAGTTCAGTGCCACCCAGAGTTTTGAACTTATATATACTTAGGTCAAAATCCTGCGCGGCTTGGCACTTCGCTCGTCACCGTGAGATATATGATGTTAAATCTCTTTATGTTCTGTAATTACCCAACCCGAATTACAGTAATGTTTATATACTACACGTAAAAAAATGGGTTATGCCACTGCGCTCCACGGCTATTGTTCTCAAACGATTAAATGAATGTCCATACTTTGTATCCACTGGGCTCCACTGAACAAAAATTAAAATTATATTTTTAGTCGTAATCGCTCCATAGAAATTTTAGTACTGTTAGCAAATGAATTGTCGGATTGGGAATATGGGCTCTCTTCTGTGCACACTTGGCTTGGCGGTTGAACGTCTGGCAAGCAATGGTGAGGTACTGCCCCGGCGGAGTTGGCAAAAGTGTCATATCACTACAAATCGGTACGCATAGAATGTAAAGCAGGTATGTATGAAAGTAGGTAGGTACTCAAAGTATTAGGTAAAAAGGTAGGTATTCTCTGTGTTATGAATTTTTTGGGCACTTGAGAATGTGTTTATGGGGCAAATTTTTAAAAGACAAATTAAAAGCTGCATTATATTTTGACATTATTTCGTGAATTACCCCTTGGTGTAGAATTGTAGATGGTATTGCGCAGCGTCCTTCTATATAGCAGGTATCAAGTTCGATTACCTAAACCTGAGTTTTCTCCCCAAGGACAATTTATGTTTCTAATTTTGGGTGTGATTTGTGTGTGTGATGTGTTACCGGCACTCACGATACAAGGCTCCGAACTTAGTATGCGGCTGTGAACATGGATGCATGGAGGCAAACTACACAAGCGCATTCTAGCGACTACATAACTAATATAGATATAATAATATATGTATTAGTGTTTAAGAATGTTTTTTTTTAATTAATGAAAAAATGCGCCCGCCTTTTTTCATTAATTATTTTTTAGCAAATTTTCGCACTAGGTATGTATTTTATTTTTAAGTAGTCGTGTAGAGCTTCTCAAATCCGTAACTACGAAGAATATCATAAATTGTAATAATCTGCCGCCAAGCCAAATACGGTGTTCCGGCAGTTATCCTTGAGAGCCTGCGTATTCCAGGTCTAGTGTGTTTACCAGCTTCGATCACATCGTCACTTACCATCAGGTGAGATAGAGGTCAAACACTAGCCTGTCACAAATAAAAAAAAAAAAAAAAACACTTTCCATCAGGTGGTCAAAACTAGCCTAAGAAACATAAAAAAATATCTGTATTGATAGCCTCGGGGCCGATTTTGTAGAAAATATTTCCACAACTTCCAACAAATCTAATTATGTATTACGCCATCTATAACAACGTGTACCACAAATAAAAATATTATTTTCGAATTCGATTCGAAAAAGGTGGATAGATGCCGCATATCACAACGCAGTTTGACGTAAGAGTTGTCATTGTCAAATTGACAATGAACATTTTTTATCAACGTCAAATTGTCTTCAAATATCAGCTGTTGCGAGTGTTTTGGTTCATTAATAATACTTATTGTAAGAACGTAACGTGATGTTTTTGCTTTCAAGCAATAATTATTTACCATTACAATACACATACTTCACAGCAGCAAGGTTAAAGTCTCAAGTAATCATCTATTGTAGGCTGGTCAGTTGAAATCAGTACGCCTCGCTGATTTGAAGTGTTTGCGTTAGTTTATTTACTGTGTAATATAGAATTATTTGTTTATCTTCAGGACCACAGTAGATCAATGCCGAGATGACCATATTGAGTCAAATAATTTGCAATGAGGACATGCAAAAAATCACTGCTGAATTTTCTCGCTTGGGAGGTAAATAAATGTTTTACTTTCTCTGAAGTGTTGGATTAGTATTTTAAATAACGAATATCAATGATTTGCGAATACGTGTCGATTTGGTAAAGCGAACCCAGAGCAATTTACATATATTTGTTACTGATTGAACCCACTATCTAACACCAATGCTCATTATAGTTGCTAGCCAAAGACCAGTAAAAAGTTTGAACACAAATTATTGAATGATTAGATAATCATAGTAAATACACACATAAAGTAATATTATATAATATAAATAATAGATTTAACTTCTGAAGATTCATAAGTTAAATAAACATTATTTTATGTGTGTTTACTATCATGTCAACCTGTTATAACGATTTGTTGGCTATTAAATCTATGTACTAATTATACGATTTCACTTATATCCTTGCTGTGAGTTTCATAACTTTGTATATAAAAAATGTGCCTATTTGGTAACATATATACATACATATCTACTGTTGAGTTTTGTTGCAAGGCACATTAGATGCGATAACCTATCATTATTATGTGAGAGCAATGCTTTTGAAGCTAGTACAGGTTCTAGCTTCACTAAACAAATAAATAATAAGCTTCTAAATAAATTCTCTTTCGAGTTTGTTATACCCTTTTCACAAAATCTAAGAATTTTTAGATTTTTTTTAACTACCAACGTAAATACATGGCAGACGAACTTAGTCAACATTGAGATTCACCAATCTAGCTCAATATCGATATTGGGTGCTGATCATGAATTTGGATCCACAAACCAGGTGCATGGGTCGCTTTTGGCCTGTGCATGACCACTATTGCAACAAATTTATTAACATAACCTGTGTATTTGATATGCCTGCTTTATAAACCTCTATTATATAGTTACAGTTTATTTTAGCCATTGGTACAATAATTATGTGAATTTCTAAAATAAAAGTATCTTTTAAACAGGGTCATGCACACCAAGTTGATAAGAAAACTTGTTTGTTATTGTAATTGTTAAGCTACTTATACGTTTTATATCAACCAACTGTGTCAATATGCTATTTAAAATAGAATAAAGAATGAAAAGATGCTTGTTTCTTAATGTTTTAAATACTTTTTCAGTATTTTTTTTTTATATTGATGTTATTGTGATACAACTCTCCTGATGGTAAGCGTCATGCTTTCCTATTACAGTTAAGTGTCACACAAAGTTTTGAACCTAAGGTTAAAGTAGTGGGCTTGAGCACTTAGGCTTGATGGCTTGTAGGTAACTTGGCTCTTTGCTGTATATAGTTTTAGTTTAGTTTTAGGAAATATAGGCAATTGGCCCGTAGATTATTACCTATCATAATTTGAAAAAAAAAAAAAAAAAAAAAAAAAAAAAAAAAAAAAAAGTTAAAGTTTAACATTTGTAACTTAGTATCACACTTTGTAACTGCGCTGGAAACATTGCCCTACACTACCCACTGGTAATGGGCTTTAGCACTTGAGTTGCATATAAGCTCAGTGGCTTGTAGGTAACTAAGGCATTTCGCTGTATAGACTTGATAGAAGGCTTGAAGTTGATAAATACACCACACATGCATGACAATCATACACATAAATATAGTAATAAACACAACCTCTTGCTCCTGCCAGGAAAAAAACATTGCTTCTAGGTATAGCAGACTTAGTTGTGTTTTACTCCACCAGTAGTGCAGGTAGTCTAAACAAGTTCATGTTAGAGTTTATCCTTTCTTAACATGTAACGGCAGAATTAAATTGGATGAGAATTGGTGTATATTATATCCATTAAGAAATATAATACCTTTTATAGCTAGCTAATTAAAATATAATTTGAATATTAAAATAATATGCTTATTCTTTCAGATAGATGTTACATAGACAATGCTGGAGCCTCATTATACCCACAATGCTTGATAACAGCAGTAAACGAAGACTTGATGAAAAATTTCTATATGAACCCACATTCCGACAAATACACAAAAGATTGTATAGAACAAATAAGATGCCTTATACTTAAACATTTCAATACTGATTCATCACAGTACACAGTAGTATTTACATCGGGATGCACGCAATCTCTCAAATTGATCGCCGAGACATTTCAATTTACTAATGAAGAAGATGATCCTCCATCCTCAGGAGCATATGTATACCTACAAGATAATCACACATCTGTGCTTGGACTGAGAGAGATAGCCACACAGAAATCAGCCGACGTCATTCACATATCACCAGGAGATTTTCTAACTGCAGTGAAGGAAAAACATGTCACGCCATGGAATAAACACAGAAACGATGGCAACACATTGTTAGCGTATCCTGCTCAGAGTAACTTCAACGGGTTCAAGTATCCAATTGATTGCATGGAAAGTATCAGAGACGGATGTCTCAATAACTATGTAATGAAACATTTATGCAAAATAAATTGCAATTGGTACATATTACTAGATGCAGCGACATTTGTATCTACAAGCAAATTAAATTTGTCAAAAAATCAGCCCGATTTTGTCTGCTTATCGTTCTACAAAATATTTGGATTTCCTACTGGACTTGGGGCAGTTCTTATTAGGAACAGCAGTGAATCAGTCCTGAACAATAAAACTTATTTCGGAGGTGGAACTGTTGATATTGTTTTGAGTAATGAGAATTTTCATGTTAAAAGGCAAAACTTGCATGAACGGTATGTATAAAAATTATTTGTAGTTTTATTATAGATAGATTCTGTTTTGTCCCTAAATAAAGCCTATAGGTTTTTGTTATTGAGGTAAAGTTGCACTATACATGATTCAAGCATTAATGGTCTGCAATGTATTATCTAAATACATTTATAAATTATAAGAATATAACTATCAATTAGATAATAGACTCATGAAGTCGTTTCTGAAATGAGTTAATTATCTCAAAAGACTGCTAATATATCTACTTATCTCTTCAATGCAATTAGGAGTCAACAACCAGTCTTTTGCCTGCTGATTAGCATCACACCTATCAATGCAATGCAACCCGGAAGTTCTAAATTACAACTCGAAACTTAAGATGTTGTCTCATATGCCCATAAACAACACTGTTAACTTGCCCCTAGTCAAATTACCTTAGAGGTGCTATTTGGCTGTTCTGCAATGAGCTGGTACAACCCCAAGCTATCTTTCGAAAACTCCTATGCCCCATTATTATGGTCTGCAGAAGGTATGTTTGTTATTTACCCTGGTTAAGTTTGTTATGGTAGGATTCTTTTGCAGGGTCCACTTGAGGCAGTACCAGACATTATTAGTAGTGTGCAAACATTGCTGAAATTCAAATTAAAAGCAATGCTTTCAATGAATCAGTGCATTGGCGTGCAGGATTTTGAGCTATTTAAGTATTGGAATCGCACTGTAATGGGCAAGCGTGATGTTTACCATCAAGCAAGCATTTTGCTAATTTTGTCTCTCAATTACATTAAAAAAATACTGTGAAGGGATTATCCCTTATCCACCACCCGGGATGTCTTTTAGAGAAACCTATACTATTCTTAGTGAAGCAATTTTTTTCTACTTCCAGGCTTGAAGACGGCACAGTCTCTTACTTATCAATTATCGCCTTAAAACATTGCTTTGACACAATGCACAAACTTATACCTAAATTGGTCCACAATGATATAATGGAAACAATAGCGCTTCACACATTCTGCTTAGCGAGAGATCTGTATTACCAGCTTTCAGAATTGAGACATCATAATGGCACTAAGGCAGCTGTGATGTACATGAATTCAGATTTTAGCCACGTCAAGTACCAAGGCGGTTATGTAACTTTTAACTTACGCCGGCAAGACGGATCTTTTATTGGGTATGCAGAGGTAACACAATAATCTAACTTAGTGGAAACATGCTCGTTAGATTTAATATGCACGAACTTTTAGATGCGTATGAGATAAATTGATAATAGTCTGCTGTATTAACATGTAGGTGAACATCTCCAAATTTTTATTTTCAAATGTTCTTAAACTTCTTAACTACTAATTTGACAAAGTTATTGCATGCAATAATGAACATGCATAAGATGTAAATATGGGTTAAGTTTTTTTTATCTTTATTGTTATAGAATTTCATTTTAAAAAGCATTTTCTTATTTAATTAAAATAATAATTATGCTTTTTAACTAGGACATGAATAAAAATGCATAGAAAATTTAAAATATCAGTTGCATTGGCTAGAGTCTAGACTGATTCGTGACGTCAGTGTTCAGATTTTCAGTCTAAGTCAGACTGTTCAGCCAATGATTTACTAACTTTACGGCAGCCATGATTGGAACATGGACTTTAAAGAAAAAACGTCATAAAGGCCGCGTTTCAAATTGCTCAAACCTGCTCGCATTTTATTTTTGTACGAAATGTAATAAAGTAAAACATTTGTAATGTTTTTATGAATGACCATTTATTTTTGACAATATATTAACATTCGATTCATAGCATTAAAAAATCCATGTTTCTTATTTGGAGATGTATACATGTTAATGCTTCTGCTTGTACAGTCAGCAACAAATGTCGCTGAACATTGTTATTTTTTTTATGTAGGTTAACCGTATCGGATTGATAGATTAATTATCGTCTTGTTTAAAGTATAAGTTGCGCTAACAACTCGCAACTGTTCAAAACATTCTTAAAAGATTACATTATTTTTTTATAGATGTTCAGCATTTTGAAAATCTAGACATCTACAGATGTTGCTTGCTGTAGGTACGCAGTAGGACTGTACGCACATCTTCTTATTACCAAATATTATAATAAGATAATAGAAATAGCCACAAACTTGTCCTATTATAGCAACTAAAGCTATAATGTCTATACTTAAGTCATTTAATTGGTTTCATTCATTGAAAATTAAAAAAACCCAGATTGCTATGTTTTGTACCTACTGGGTGTAAAAGCCATCATTCCGAGAACGATTACATTAGCGAAATATTATAATTTTAAAATACCAGAGTACACATATATTTGAACCCAAAAATGTATGAAAATTAGAAATATTAAATCTCAATAAAGCATTTTTGACTGGTAATTTAATCAATTAAGTACCGTAAAATACGATATCAAATTAAAGTTTGATTAAGTAATTAAATATTCTATGAATGGTGCTTTGTTTAATAATTACCTGTTTAGGTATCTATAGATGTAGCTCTATGATATATCTTTTCCAATAAAGATATATAGTTTGTTTTATTAGGGCTGTGGAATGCACTTCTATTACGTATTTGTGTTTCTGCTTATAATGATAGTAAAACTGGTTCGTACTCTTTCAGAATATTAACATTACCTATTGGTCTAGCTTTTTATACGTTGATTTATTTTCAGTTCCAACACATGGCGGACTTATTCAATGTCAATATACGAACAGGATGTTTCTGCAACTCGGGTTCTTGCCAGAGACACCTGATGGCGACCAATAAAGAGATGAAAGAAATGTACAAAGCGGGCCACAAGTGCGGCGATGACTTTGACTTAGTGAATGGGAGGCCCACGGGAGCAGTGAGAGTCTCATTCGGATATTTCAACACATTCGTCGATGTAGACAAGCTGATGCTTATGATAACCCGTTGCTTTGTCAGAACACAACTCACACAGCCAAAGCGTCAGATGATTATCTTCAAAACTTATGATACATTTAATATCAAAAGGACTCCCGTTCCGGAGGTTGCACATAAAGTGTTCAATGACTTAGAACATTTGACAAATGATTTAAATGACCACGCACAATTTGATTCTTCAATATATATGAAAGCGATGGCCATATTTCCGATTAAGTCCTGTGGTGCGTTCAAAGTCAGATCTACCTGGAAGATAGGGCAAAAAGGATTCGAGTTTGACAGAGAGTGGATGATCGTCAACAGCAATGGGGTATGCTTAACTCAGAAGCAAAATACTAGAATGTGTATGATTCTACCAAGAATAGATTTAAAAAGAAAGCTTTTGGTTTTGAATTTCAAAGGTTAGTGTATTTTAACAACTAATTACTTTCTTAAACTATTAAGGTAATATAAGCGTCAGCGTCCAGTTATTCGTCTGATGGCAAGCGTCACCCCTGCCTATAACATTTACAGTGCAACACCGCACTTGAAATAATTAAGTCTGAATTCCTATCAAATTGTTATTTTCCAACATAGATTTCTTACTAAAAAAAAAAAATTTTTTGCCAACCGCTTACCTTAATATTTTAATTGCCATTTTCTCTCAAAATTTGAAGTTATTCGCTTCTATGGTTTGGTCGCTAAATACCTCTGACAGATGAACGGACAGACAAAGTGCTGAACCACCCAACGCTGCGTTTGCACCGCTCCACTACCGCAGGAATTTACTCAGTTATGTGCTACGGTTCCCTGTAACAGGTAGCTGTTCTCATAAGCATACACAGTAATTATTTAATTACGCTGTTAACTCGCCATTCTACTGGGATTAGTTCCATTTTGCAGTGTTGTCCTGTTATGCAGACTGTTCGCAAAGATGTATTATAATAATATGATAAAAATATTAGTTTTTCAGCCTTCAATATAAGTTTATAATTTTCAGGCAAATTACCAATTGCTGTGCCACTAGAATTGCCCGCCCAAAATAAGCTCAAAGACGCTACAATATGCCAGAGCAGAGTCTGCTCGGATGTTGTAAAAGGATACGATTGCGGTGATCTTGTTAGCGATTGGATATCCGAGGCATGTGAGGTATCATTCCTTCGACTGATCAGACAGGCCAGTACCAATGGAAGGGCACAGAAGAAGAAAAACGAGAACGAAGATAAACTCCTTTCTCTCAGCAACCAAGCTCAATACCTGCTTATAAATGTAGCTACGGTTAGATGGCTGCGTGATAGAATTGTCGACCAAAGCTTTACAGATGATATCGAAAAGTTGACCGATAGATTCAGAGGGAATATCATTATTGATATGGAACAGGAGTTAGCTGAACGGCAGTGGCATAAGCTACTCATTGGGAAGCACGAGTTCAAGGTAATTGTTGGCTATTTTTTTAAAGTTATTTAATTTACATTAAAATATTTCTACACTTAACATTCCAATTAAAGATTAGAAATCGTTATAATGGTCATCTAATTAACTAATTGGGAGAACTACTACCAGTTTTTCAAGTTCAGAGCTTGTTAGCCTAAATTGACAGAAAAAATTGCAGTTACCCCAAAATATATTTTTTTCCCCAGTTTATATTTATTGTAAGTAAAACTAATATTTTAATGAGCTTTTTCTAAATATTACATACGAATAAAATACATGTGGTTATGGGTTTGCATAGTAAACGCATAACCACATGTTTGAGTGCATAGAATCATGGCATGCCACATTCATTCAATCCCTGTAAAATGTAGGACGCGTCTCGGACCCAATAAGCCTTAAAAATATATTTACATAGGTCAGGGTCGGCAACCTGCGGCTCGCGAGCCACATGCGGCTCTTTGGATGTGAAGCTGAGGCTCTTTAGTTCCATACGCAAATGTTATTTAATTTATTAAAAAATATAAAACATTAAAAAATCGTTCTGAATCAATAAACGAGGATTAGGCACCATTTATATCTCTCAGCCACTTGTGTTGTACTCGCTTTTTAACGCACCCCTCCTTCGTGACAAATTTTTTTGTGGCTCTTTAAAAACTTTGAAATTTTGTAAATTGTAATTTTTGACTCTTCCGACTCAAAAGGTTGCCGTTCCCTGACATAGGTACATAGTACTTTAGTACCACACCACAACTTTACCTTCCTATGAGCGCCAATTTTGAAAATATTATACTGTTGAAGTGGGTAGGTAAAATTTTATTTAATTTTTTCCTATTAACGCCGCTAAATACTTATATTAGGTAATTATTCCTGTTAAGGCAAGTGAAGCCGCGTGGCAGCATAATAGCTAGCTTTCGTTGTGTAAATATTTTTTGAAAACCATAACCTTCAAAATCTGTCTCTTCTCTAAAACTCAATTCATACTTGCTTGATTAAACTAGACTAGCCTTCCAACAAAAAAGGAATCATACAAATCGGCCAAGATATGAGAAAAAAAACTTGAGAGGTGTCAAGGGACACCTGGATGGAACGAAGTTCAATTTCCGTCTAGCCCCCTTTCGCAACGCGAGATAAGAAACTTTCGTTCCAAAATTAAAAGAAGCATGCAAAAACCAACATCACGCGGTGTTCCCAGGCGGTCACCCATCCAAGTACTGGCCGCGCCCGACGTTGCTTAACTTCTATTTGGTGATCGGACGAGAATGTGGTATGGCTTACAACTATAGCAAAAAGTGTCTTTACAACTTATGGTCTTCCGTCTAGCCCCCTTTCGCAACGCGCGATAAGGAACTTTCGTTCCAAATACCCAAAAAAAGGGTAAATAGGTATGGTAAGCACAATATATACATCAATTTCTATTTTTCCAGGTCGAGGGACAATGTCCACGATGCACGATGGTGTGCATCGACCAACAAACCGGTGCTAAAACTATAGAACCACTGAGAACGATTTCAGAGCAGTTTGCCGGGAAACTGCGTTTTGGCATCTATCTTACTTACATCGGCACCGTAGATGGATCCAACGATCGTATTTTGAAATCCAGTGCAGTGATTAAACCTATCATAAATGATGATAATATAAGCAGGTGAAATTATCACAACTAGGTATGTAAAGTAGATGCAAGTGGTGCAGAGGTTTCAAACAATGCACAGTCTATTGGCTCAAACAAAATAAGACATGTCACATATCAATGAGCTGTTAATTTTATAATTAGTTTGACTGACACAAGATTTTACGCCGATTCTCACTTATTTTTGCAATTAATAATGGTTTTCCATTATTACCTCCAATTGGATCCTTGATGGATCCAAAGATACTTTATTGTCGATGTGAATCCATTGAGAACTTTAATTTTAAATAATGGGTCACCTCTCGTTTACTTGAGTCCACTTGCACCATTTGAATCAATCCATTGATGGATCCAATGGCGTTACGAATTGCCTTATATTGCCAATATTTTGTGATACTTAAATGATGTGAATGTGATATATTAATATATATGTTTGTTTAAATATTTTTAAAATTGTTTATATATTTGGAGTAAGTACATGAAGTTTGTAATGAACAATTGATTAAAGTTTAATAAAATATGGGATTTCTTTAATAGACAATTTTTTTACATACTAAGTACTTGTGTTTTTAATTTGAGTAAGTTTATATACTTACTAATTATACTTAGCATGGAACAAATGAGTTCTCAGCCATAACTCAAGTAATATCGAATTCCACGTTTCATGTGTATGGGAAACACTTGCTTAAATGGTGCACTATATATAAAAAAGCTCATTTCTGTATGACAGTCATTCCAAATGTAGTTTAATGTAGTTACCATGTTCTTATTTAATACAGGTTTTCGAGAAATCTCATAATTTCTCATAGGTACTTTGAATCGACATCTAAAAGAGAATCTCGAATTATAATAGCACTTATGGGCATAGTAATTATACCTTTAAACCATCATTCCAACTTAAATTCATGTTGTTAAATAAAGAACTACTTACTTTTTGTTTGTGCTCCCTTGGTTTTGCCAATAATATTATTAATTATTGCCAACAAATAAGTGTCTAAAGTATGAACAATTTGGAACAGGTTCGTGCAGTTTAAGTTTAGAAGATATAGCTTAAGACATAGGTTATATTATTATAGGGTATATGTACTTAGCAAAACTAAGTAGTTTTACTAGTACATATACCCTGTTTAGCAGTTATTATAATCTAATTATCTATATTGTTATGTATGAAATAGTATATAGATGTCAACTTGATTTTTTGAGATGCGACAGTAAGGGCAGGTACCTTTTGCAGCTACAAGAAAACATTCTAAAGGTATGTCCAAAATTTTCGAATATTTTTAGCTTCATGAAACCCTAGAAAATTTCTAGTATTTTAACTTCTGTTTAGATTTAATCTTGATTTATAAGTTCACACTTATTTTCGAATCTCAACATTGACACATCAAACCCAGAGCTCAACTGATCTCTAAGAAACAGGGTATCTTCATTAAGGTTAGGCATTCACAACAGTACATCTTCTAAACTATATACTGCAGTTTCCTCTGGGAAGCATCCGCCAAGTAGTGTCTTCAAGTGAAAAGTTAATAGGCATCTTTAAGGAAAGCATGCCATGTACTCAGCATCATCACTTTCCATCAGGTTATATAGTGGTCAAATGCTTGTCTTAGCATAAAAATTAAGTCCCAAGATGTTTTTTTTTGTCATTACATAACTGCCACATCTCAATTATCACCTTGCCTTAGTAATATAGTGTATTAGCTCCGAATTTAAATCTGTGGTAAAACCAATAAGAATGTGTAAGGTACAGCTAGACTATACTTATCAAATATATTATAATTACTGTTGCGTCTAACCTATGTGTAACGCTATTTACTTGTATATATTGTAATGTTTTTTTTTTCATATCATAGAGAGATGGGATGGCTCAGTCACTTAAGCCATAGATCTCGTTCTATATGAAATGATTAAGTCAGAAAGAGATGCTTCTAAAGAGGGTAATTATTATTACCATGTTACTATAGTATATAAGGGATTTCATTTAATGTTGTATAATTACCACTTGAAATGTTAATTTAAATATTTTAAATGCATTATATGTGAAATATGGAAATTTTGTATTTTAAAAATACACACATGATAAACATACTTTATTAGTAAGACACATTTTTAGACTTATATTAAAACATTTCAGAAACAATTTTTACTTACCTATTTTGATTCTGTAATTAAAGAAATAAGTATTGAATATATGTGTGCTGTTTTTTTTTAATAAATCTTATCTTTTATAGTATGGTAAATATCATGTTATGATTGTTAACAGCATAGCTTCTGTTTAAATGTAACAAAAACTAAAAACAATATTATTTAGAGCTTTATTTAAATGAGTAACAAAATTAACACTTAAAACTTTATACATTCTAATTTACACAAACATGTTAATACTAATATTTGTAAACCTATCTATCACGACCTACAGGAAATAATTTGATAAATAATTTTTCACACTAATTGCCACTCACAACAACATTATTTACGTTTACCTTTGCCTTTTAGCTGCAAAAATAATGTTTTTACAAACTAAAAAAAATAATTTCCTTTCTTTAATTGAATAAAGTTAAGGGATAGAGCATAACTGAGTAGGCTACTGGGGTAGGAATGCAGTGTAGGAGTGGTTTGAGAATTATATGGCGTGATATCTGTTGCATGTTACACTAATAAATGTTACATAATTGCACAGTCAATTGGCTGTTGTCCTTTTATTACCCTCGGTTCACTTCCATTTGACACATCATTTACGACTTGAGCTACTTCATCATAGTCTGGCAAAGCCATCGTCTGGAGCTTTGAATAAATTAGTTGGTCATTCACAACTACCTCAAACGAGCCTGAAACAAAAGCAGCAACTAGAATATTTATAGTGAACATAAATGTAAAATTAAGAATAGGAAATTAATGTTCATTATAAGAAATGCATTAAAAAAGGAATATTTCAATTTGTAGCAGACACTGACTTTTTTTTCTTTTTGGTTATTGCCAGCTCAGTTTACAAATGTGGCTTAGTAGGTTCCAAAGCAAATTCCAGATCTCATGAAAATTTTCTGCAAAGCCAGAAGATTTGAAGACAATCTTTTAAACTGAGTTCTGTTTAAGTAATAGTAATTGTCCAACCAGTTTGATGAGCAAGTCCCTCATTTTACGGTAAGTGTCAGTGCACTCAGCATTGGTGCCTACATCTTTGGTTTTAGCACCATGGAATATTCAATCTAATACTATAAGACTCTTTGTCCTGACATACTGACTGACCGACTTAGAGACAACGCATAGCAACGCATCAATACCAATCAGAATCAAAGATAGGTAATGAGTTTCGCTCCTTCGCTGTATGAATGATAAACCTAAATTATTATTTTTTGTGAGAAAATTGCCTACCTTGTCTTCCCCGATTGCACGATACTGTTGCATTAGGAGTGCTTAATCGTATAATTTGTGAAAGCGCCAGACAGTGACCGCTATAATCGCAGGCCCCACTAAAAACGCACTGTCTTCGTTACTTAGGTACATAATATTAAGGCATATGTTCGGAATAAATACTGAATTGCTACTTATAGACCGAATTAAAATTATTGTAATAGATTTTAATAGGTTATTTACCAGTATTCAACATTAATGTTGAGGTTATTTTCTGTTTTGGCAAATACTTGATCTTGAGACATTTTGAGCGGAGATGGCAAAGATAATGTAATCACTTCGGGAGTTGGAGTCAAGAAATTGGAAAATAAAATTCTAGAAGAATTCAAAAACCTATAAAATAAATACAGAATACTATTACTCCTGAAACGTAATAATTACATTAACTCTGTTTTGTACCGACCGGGATAAATAAGATATATACCCAAGGGTACCGACTTAAATCCAAAGATAATGTAATCGCCAATCGGCCACCCTTATTTACACTACGTGGCAAAAATATAATACTACGACAAAAAACAAGTTCCCAAAAAATAAAAAAAAAAACAAAATTCAGGATAATTAGTAGAATATCAGAAACCTCTTGGGACATCATTCCAACCATTGAGATCAGTGTCTTTCCTGGTACGGCTGTTTCTTATTTTTCAAATATTTTTTAAATTCATTATTTATTTTCTCTGTTAAGTATAAGGTGTCAAGTTTAGTGTCAACAGGCGTTGGCGTGCAATCACAAAATCAAAGCGTTTCACTTCTACGTTTATCATAAATACTACGTAGGAGTGAAACTCATTGACCGCGTCTTTGTTCCTCGAAGAGGAACAAGTCTAGTCTAAGTAGAAGATACCTATTAATTCTTGACTTGAAGACTCAAGTCAAGAATTAATAGGTATCTTCTAGGCAAACATGCTATATCTTCAGCCACATCATCACTTGTCATCAGGTGAGATAGTATGCAAATGCTTGCCTGACAGTAAGCAACGCGCCCGCCTTTATACATCTAGTGGCACCCAGAGATTTGAATAACAAAGTTCCGCGTGGGACTGCACTGCAATACGCTCTACCATAGCGAATAGCTGTTATATTGGCTATTCACTCTGTCAGCCAGAAATTCTGTTAGTGCAGTGCTGTTCGGCATAGGGTTGGAACCGCAGTGCGCCGCTGGTGGACTTATACGAAGTCTTCTTACGGTCCTCTAAACGGAGTTTCATCTCTGCTGCATTGTTTTTCACAAGAGATATTATAATGAATTAACATACCTTATAAATAATTCATTAATTCTTCTCATAAATAAATAATATAGTTTCCCACCTATCCTGGATCATTTTACTTTCCAACGGGCATTCCCCTACCCACCACATACAATGCAATCCCTGGGGAATTTATCCATGACTGGCAACATTAGGGCAGAGACATTTGTATGTGTGCGTGTTTTCTTTCAATGTGTTTAACTTTTGGTGCTTTTTGGACTGTGGCGACTAGAGGTACCTATGTAAACTATATGATATGCATGGCGTTTGACAGTTTGTCTTGTTGGTAGAAGGTAAAACGAGATGAGGGAATTAACTTGTGTAATTACTGTGCACACTGTCTGGAAAACACTCTATGGAATGGAAAAGATAGAAAACCGAAAAGGGTTTAATTCAAGCTGAGCCTATAATAGAGTTATAACTGTATGGCACCAGTTTAGAACAGCAAATCTTTTTCTGTCCTGGTATTATTTCTATTTACGTAGTGTAAATAAGGGTGGCCCTTGGATAAATGATTAAGTTGACCTTATGATCAAAGATAATGTAATCACTTCGTTGTTTAGAACTTTCAATCTACGGAAGTAAACACCAGAGATAAATAAGATTTTTATACCCCAGTGGTCTGTGATATACCCAAGGGTAAACACTCCGGTTAGATGCATAGGTACCTATATAATAAATAAAGTTATGTTTGTTGTACTACACCGCTATCCTTGTTTTATTACGTTAGATATACCAGAAAGTGGAAAGTTTCAAAGATTTTAATCATGATAGATGAAGACAACAATTTAGATGATTCAATAATGGACTTCACATTCTTATCAAACATATCCATAATAGGGATAAAGGGAGTTCCTCCGAAGGTAAGCTGGCACTCTCGACACAGTACGATAAAATAGTCAATTATTGACTTCAAATTCACCATATTATGTTTACAGTGGTCTCTCATTCATGTGGTAAAGGCAGTTGCGAAGTATGTGGCAGGACCATTCGAACCACTAAATTTCACTATGAAGAATGGCAACAAGACTTGTTATTTACGGCTTTCAAAAACATTGGATCCACTTAAAGTTGCGGAAAGTATAACGTCTGGTTTAGGGCGTCAAGGATTCATTGCTTATATTCCTGAATATATCCCAAAGGTAAGTATACAAAGATCAGTGTAAGTATCAAATAAAAACAGGTAACGAAAGGGTATTATAAGTACATAAACATAACATAAATGTTTTCACACTCACAGCCCCACTAACGATGACTTGTGTCTTGGGTGTCGGAAATAATCACATCACTCACAAGCACACCAAGAACCTGAAACACAAAGTTCCCTTGGGGAGAAAACTTGTGTTTCCACTGGGAATCATACCTAATACCAGCTGTTTAAAAGGCGTGCACCCAGCTAATCCAACGGACAGTTCAAATTTGTTCAATTTTATCTGCTTGTCACCTCAATTCACTACTTTAAAAAAAAAAGGCTATTAGCTTCTATCATAGCTCAGTCTCTCACTCACAGATATGCTATAAATGCCTACCATGTAGGGTATACTTGAGGACTTTCGCCAAGCTGTTGTTGGCACATCAAAAGGTCTATTACAAGTTATGTTTCTACACAGAAATAAAATATGAAATTACAGTCTGTTTCTATGTCTACATTTTTACTAAATAAAATTAAGTAAACATTAACACTTTCACTCTCACAGCCCAACACATATGGTTGATGACGGAAACATTCACATAACACACAAACACAACTAAAAATACAAATGTCCTTTGTGGAGAAACTTGTGTTCCCTTTGGGAATCAAACTCAATACCTGCTGCGTGGAAGGCTAACATGCTGCCAACTATAGCCACTAGGCTAATTTACATCAAATTAAAATAAAAACAAATAATCATATGCAGCTATTGTCTTACATCTTATCAAAAAATGTTTTTTTGCAGATTAAGTTTACTAATAAAAGTTAAATTCCAATGAACCTTCGGATCAAACATTACATACCAGAGTTCGAGTTGCCACATGAAGTGAGTCTAAATCTTAAATAATTCTATAGACAAGTGTGAGTCTGATTGACACACTATTTTATAAAAAAAAGTAAATTTATCTAGAATATTCTAAATAGTCCCTCACTTAGCTTTGGTTCCTCTAGGACTCTCATTTCTTGTAATTTTTAGTTATCGATTTCGCATTATTATATGGCAAAAAAACATCTTTCAAAATGGCCGAACATTAGTTTGGCAGGCTATGGGGTAGGTATCTATTTTTAGACATTGGTCCAGTAAATCCTAATAACTAAACTAGTAGGTAGTAACAATGAGATGTCTACATCTCCTTGAAACATATGTTTTATTTTGAAAATGAAAATGAAAAATCTGTTTATTTGGACAATAACTTAACTAATATGAAACACTCTATGTACCTACTCATAACTAGCTATAGTAATAGTAGGAACACTATTGTGTGTCAACACAGCATCTTATATTATTTGGTATATTACTTGGCTCATACAGGTAGTTCATCCTACCAATATTATTAATCCGAAAGTTTGTGTGTAAGTGTGTAAGTATGTTTGTTCCCAAATCCGTTCACCCGTTAAAGCGTGAAGAGTCACGCTTTAACGGGTGAACGGATTTGGATGAAATTTGGAATGTACATAGATTATACCTAGGATTAACACATAGGCTACTTTTTAACTTGATAATAGCGAACAAAGCCGCGGGGCACGGCTAGTAATTAATAATTTTATATGATAATTGTTCATTTGCATAATTTTAAATGTCATAAAGTTATTCTGTATACATATTTTTAAGTCTGTATCCGATTCGGAAAGGTTAGGTTTTTTGGGCTTATAACAAAATATATAGTTATATATATATTAAGTATGTTCAGCTAAATTGTGCTAAAAATAGGACCTTTTATACTGTGTGAGATGAGTATCTTCCAAAATGTTGACAGGTGATCACCAACACACACTATGAGGTTTTTACAGAGCTGCAATGCAAATACCCGAGACTGTACAATCTGAGCAATAAGACTGGCCACAAACTACTTGATGAACTTGCACTAGTAAGTGGTACTGCTATCTTTAATTTTTAATTAAAAATCACTTAGGGTAAGCAATTTTAAGGTCAATAAATATAGGTAGGCAAATGGTAAAAAAAAATAAAGTAAAAAAAAATAATGATCAAAATTGCCTTTCTACAAAGACAGTGAAGGCGTGCCTGTATGTGCCTGATTATGGAAGAGACAAGTTGCACACATTAGGGCATCCTAGTGTGATAACTAGATAGCTTGTTCTGTTTAACAAGTTAACATACTTTCTTATTTTTAAAAATATTAAAGTATGTATATATTGTAAGTGCTCACTTTTTTATGTTGAACAAATACACTTTGAATTAGTTCTTTTGCCACGAAATAATTACATACAGGCTAGGGATAAAAAAGTACTATACAATAAAAAAACTTTCACTGCTTATTTTTATGTAAACGTAGTGTAACATTTATTGTACTTTACCCAATGTATATATATTAACTTTCATTCCCCACTGCACCACCTTAATGCGCCCCTGGCAAAAAACATTGATGACATCATTTTTCTATTTTAAATGTAATACTCAAATACTAGTTTCCATCAGTGTAACTTCATAAATAAATAACTTTCGACATGAACTTCCATCCCCCATTGTACCACCTTAATGCACCCTGGCAAAAAATATAGATAACATTTTTTTTATAATAAATCAACTACTCAATACCAATTTTCATCGTGATAAGTTCAAAAACAAAGAGCTTTCATACAAACGTTTTCACCCCATTAAACCCTTTTAGGAATAGAATTCCCAAAAAACCATTCTTAGTATACCCCTATGTACTAAGACAAATGTACCCTCCAAATTTAAAGTCTTCAGGACCAGCTGTTTAGGCTGTGCGTTGTCTCTAAGTCAGTCAGTGAATCAGTATGTCAGGACTACTTGTAGTATTAGATTGATATATAAATAGATATATAGATAACGGAAACATATAATCCTAAATCACCACCAGCCATGGTTGAGACACGGACAGAGAACTTAGCCATTACATAAAATTTCATGCACTACCAGCAGTAGACTGGTGGTAAAATCGTGACAAATAAACGAAATTAACCAATAATGTGTACTCCATTAGATAATAGGTGAGCGTCTCAAGGTCATAATGGATACAAAACCAGGTTTCTACGATACATCGTTTGTACTCAGCGAGTGCTACCGCAAGACGCATCCACACTTAACGGACTTCCAACTCATCCTGTCAACACTGCATCGGCTGCAGGACGCCTGCGGAGCACCGCGCGCGAATCTCAAACAGGCGGAGCTCGCCGCTTCTATCGAACAATCCTATGGTATAGCAATTACTAGCTTGCTATTATTTCAACGTTCTGTTATTATTTACATCCACTGCGGACGTGAGACGGATGACTGTTTCGAACGTTCAATTTAGTATTATATTTTGCTTCAGAGAGCACGCTAAACCATCGATCGCGATTTTTAGTCGTAGAGCATCGTCATATGCCTTTTCTCTTAAGTGGCTTCAGAAATCCTGACACCAGGACTGCCCACATAGTCCTCACAATGAAAGCAAATATTGCGGTCATACTATGAACAATTTTTACCAAACTACGATCATAGGGGCATATTTTATATGATTTTCAATACGTTTTAATCATAGTTTTTAAATACGAATGAAAAGTAGGGCGTTTTAAATAATTTTAGCTTTACATATAACTTCCTAGTTTTACATTGTATGGAATTCTGAGAAATGTTCTTTCCTAATTGTATAGTATGTATGAAAAATTCACCTAACTTATAATAATATGCAGTTATATTAATATAGTAAACCTAATTTGTTAAGAGCGTCTATCCGTTACATATGCATCCAGTAGGATTACCTCAAACTTTTTAAGCCTGCCAAGTTCAGTATTGGATCGATATTAGTCCTGCTAAAATTTGTACTTACAACGAACATACAATTGCTGAACTGTTTTCTCCTGCTTCTTGCATCACAGAGTAATTTATCTAATATAATATATTTTTTTGCAGGACCAATACCGATCTAATAAATGAACTGCCCGGAACTTGGCAGGCTTAAAAAGTTCACGGTAGGCCTGCAGTACAGACTCGACAATTGCGAGTGCTACAGTTTGCAGGTTCTTGTGTCTATGCTACAACTTGATACAAGTATTGACGTTATTTTCAGAGGTCCACAACATACATATCCAACAAATAAAAAATGCATGCAATGAGTACAACAAGAGTATCTGCAGCGCGGTAACTGCTCACGTGACGGCACTCGATTCAGAACCCTCGCCCCACGATACAGAAGAGGACGTGGCGAGGAAGAAAATAAGAGAGGAGCTGAAAAAAATACTGCCTCAATTGCCTAAAGTGAGTGTACGGAGCACATTAACTTGCATAATAATATGATCTACCTACCTGGCGAGTGCGCTTTGATACGCCGCGACCGACACACGCGAGTAGGAATCGGCTCAATTACGTTAATATATATCGTATTGAATATTGTGCATAAACTTTACACATGATAACTGGACTTTAACTACTAACTCTTATAGTGTCTCTACCTGGACGCTACAGTGAGTGTATTTAAATATCTTCATCAACGATATGGAAGAATTATATATTGTTTTCTGAATATTTTCATCCAGGTACTGTGTAAAAACAAAGACCAAAATGATTTCCTTGATCAGTAATGATTATTGGTGGAATCATCTTCATACTCAGCCTACCTTAGTCCACTGTTGAACATAGGTATCTCCCAAAGCGAGCCACTGAGCCCGATCTTCGGCTGTTCTATTCCATTCGTTACTAGCAGCCCTACATTGCCGTATATCGTCGCTCCACATACTCTTAGGTTCTGCGGCATATTTGACCAGTTCACTGCCACTTCAGCTTGCTAACCCTTCGAGCTATGTCAATGAATGAATATATGTCTATATTGATGGTATGCCGGACAATAAATCCCTACATTATCATCTTTCGTACATATGAATAAGAGCGAAAATTTGTGTGTGTGTGTGCTCATGTGCATTTGAATTAAAATAATATATCGGTTGAAGAGAATTGTGATTAATCCTCTATTTTAATAGCATCTATCTTCCATGTTTATATGAGAAAACCGGGTCACGATTTCGCGCTTTCAATTTTGACGTTTCGGCAGAGTTGCACCGGCCGTGGTCACGAGAGACAGTCTCGTGAAATTAAAAGCGCGAAATGACCCGGTTTTCCCATATAAACATGATTAAAGTTCGCGAACGTTTAAAAAATTCCATCTATCTTCCAATCATTATAGTCGCTTCATGACTCATGAACAAACGATGTCCACTATAATATAAGAGACTAGCTTACCCGCTGTGGCTTTGCCCATGTGGACAGAAATCTTGTCGTCTGTAATATTGGCGTTTAAATATAAATAACATGAAGGAGACATTGCTCTTACAGGGGTTACACCACATTGTTACGTCGTATTTTGTCCCTGAAGAAGAACCACACCGCAGAGTTCGGGTAAGTTAAAAAATAATAATATTTATAATTTAAGTAAAGTTCTATCACTTAAGCAATGATGTGTAAATAAAACGGGACCCTATTACTAAGCCTATTACTCCGCTGTCCGTCTGTCACCAGGCTGTATCTCATGAACCTTAATAGTTAGATAGTTGACATTTTCACAGATCTATTTATGTTGCCGCTATAATATCAAATACTAAAAAACAGAATAAAATAAATGTTTAAAGAGCTTCCATACAACAAACGTGACTTTTTGCTTGTTTTTGCTTGATATTAATAACGGCAACAGGTAGAAGCTTGGAATATTCACAGAATATTTAGTTATATATTCACTTTAAAAATATTTAAATTAAAATAAAAGAAGTATTTGAGGGGGGCTCCAATACAACAAACGTGATTTTTTTGCTCGTTTTTATAGATAATGGTACGAAACCTTACGTGCGTGAGTCCGACTCGCATTTGGCCGGTTTTTTTTATTAAAATACAATTCAATATTTATTTATTGAACACCAATATAGTAAAGTAACATAATGATAAAATAAAAACTGAAAATAATAATTGTTGTACAATGGGCGGTCTTAGCCTTAGCCTTCCATGTTAAGCTTATTTTGTCACTAATAATATTTAACAATTTTTGGATGAAATTCTAACTAAACCTAAGGCCATTATTGTATCTAGTATGTGTTATAATGTTACACAAAATATATTTCTTTCGTACCCATTAAAAAAAGTTATGAAATGTGCACTTATAAATTGATTGACTTTTAATAAGGTTATGTTTATAACCTTATTAAAAGTCAATCAATTTATTTATTTATTTATTCTTTGCACAATACATATGTACACGGAGGACTTAATGCTAATACAGCATTTTCTGCCAGTCAACCGAAAAGGTGCAGAAAAATTCGTGGTAGTGCAGTATAAGGGGTTAATATCTATTATTTATGATTTAAAATATACCAACATATATACACATAACATACAACAAATATACTAAAATATAAATATATAATATTATCGTACAAAAATAAAATATAAGATAAAAAGTACAATACACATACATAAACATAAAATTGTATATACTTAGTAAGTATCTTATGACGACAACATAGTAAACGAACTAAACACAAAACATTATGTTATTATAATGATGATGATACCATTAAGAGTGGAGCTTTTTAAAGAAATGGGCTTGAGTTTGCCGCTTAAAGGTAACTTTGGTGGTAACCTTTTTTATGTCAGCTGGCAATTCATTCCAGAGTCTGACAGCAACAACAGAAAAAGAATTGTCAAGAAAAGAACTGGAATGTTGGGGAACAGCAAGAAGTAAGTTAGAGGCAGACCGAAGGTCACGCTCATGAGTATCACTCAGAAATTGGCAGGCATCTTTAAGGTAGATGGGGGTGTTTGGGTCGTTTAGGACCGAGTAAAGCATGCAGAGGATCCTTACGTTCCTTCGCTCACGGATTGGCAGCCACTTTAGTTTTCTCCGATATTCCGAAATATGATCATACTTCCGAAGACCGAAAATAAACCTAATACAAGTATTGAGAAGGCGATCCAACTTGTTAAGAAGATCAACATTAAGATCAATCATGCATACATCAGCGTAATCAAGGATTGGCAAAAGAAGAGCATTTACTAGAGAAATTTTGGTAGAAAGTGGAAGGAAATTTTTTAACCGAACGATTGAGTGAAATGATGCAAAAAACTTGCGGGAGATATCTTTAATATGCTCAGACCAACCAAGATTAGAGTCTATAATAATACCAAGGTTTTTCACAGTAGAAGAAAAGGGAATAATGTGACCATTATAAGACAGTGAAGGAAGATTAGACTGGTCAATTTTAATAAGCTGCCGCGAACTACCTACGATTATTGCCTTTTATTTATAAGTGCACAAGTATCTAAGTCTAAAAATAAATGTTTGTTTTAGACTTAGATATGCCCAATTAATCGTAAAACGGATCATAATTACAGAAATACGAAGTATTAGAGTAACCATGGTTACTAATCCTATTATAAATTAGTCAGGACTGATTACCTAAACCATAGTAATTATGATTAAGCATACTTTTTAGGCGCACTACTTAAAAAAAAATATCGTCCACAGATGTACGGCGAGCCGTTCCTACCTCCTGAAATGATCCAGTCAATCGTCCGGCGATTCAACAAGGTGGGCTCCCGAGCACTCCGCTCGTTTCGAATGTACAACCTGTTACAGTTCAAAGTGAACCAAATCCAATACTGCGCACTGCAAGCCATGCACGAGAATGTCGTCAGTGAGTAACTTTATATCGACGCGTCGGAAACATCATGGTAATGTAATGTTTCTTGGTTGCAAAGAGTTCGAAAAAAGAACCTTCGAATTTTTGGTATATAACTTTAAAAATACATCGAACTGATTTTATTTATATAGCATTAGCCATGCTAGGCAGAACTATAGTGATAAATTTAGAAAGCAAAAATTATCGCTTGAGGCGGGGTTTGAACCCGCGGCCATAGGGTGTCATGCCCTATTGCTCTAACCGCTGAGCTACTCAAGCCCCGCATCAAACGATAATTTTTCCATTCAAAATTTATCACTATACATCGAACTGCCCGTTGGCTTTGCTGGGTGCGCGTTCGCCTTCTAAGCAGGGGTATCGGGTTCGATTCCCCGCTGGAACACAAGTTTTCTCCTCAAGGAAAAATTGTGTTCCTGGTTCTGGTTGTGATTGTGTGTGATGTGAATGTTTCCGGCACCCACGACACAAGCCATCGAACTTAGCGTGAGGCTGTGAGTGTGAAAGCGTTTATGTTTACATATTTTTAGTAAACCTTTTAAAAGATATGTAGTTTTTTTTTATTTCTGATAGTCTAGAGTTTGAAAAGCTATATCTACGTCCGCAGATGGCGCGAAGTTGACGATCCGGAGCGAAGGTCCTATGCGCGAGATTAGCCCGAGGCTCCGAACCCAGCTGGCTGTACACTTTGGGGGCACGGGCGTTGTTTCCGCTAAAGGGGATGCGGACTTTGACCGGATGGACCTTGGGGGCGATTGGCAAAACAGACCTGCGGGACACATTTGACGACATCCAATGGGCAGTAAAAGCGAGTGGCTCATTTAAAACAATCTGAAAGAGTCACTTGAAAGATTCAATGAAGTCACATGAAATGATCCAAGGGAATCACATAAAGTGATCTGAGGAAGTCGCATGAAACGATCTGAGAGAGTCACTTGAAACAATCCGACAGTCACATATAAAAAGCGTTACTTGAAACAATCTGAGGGAGAGTCACTTGAAATGATCTTAGGGAGTAATAATTTGTGAAAGTTCCTTAATATTACTAGTGTAAATAATATTCATATTTATTTGCTTGTGACAACTAATTAAAAAACTTAGTTCTGACAGTGTTATTTTTAATATAGTAAACGACTGGGTATCCCTAAAAGTTGTTTATTTGCCGTCTAACAGGAATAAGTATTATTTTTAGCCCTTTTGTGTCCGTATGTGGCATCTTAGCTAACAAATGGCTAAACCGATTTTAATTTCGTTTTTACTAGAAGGTGACTAGATAGAGAGTGTTCTTATCTACGAGTATGTTTGGTAAAATCGGTGCAGCCATTTGGCAGATAGAGCGTAAGCATTTAAAAAAAATTACAAATTAAGTCTATTAACCGGCGAGCCAAAAGACTTATTGGCTATATTATAAGCTAGTTGAGTCAAAGCTGCAGTCTTGGTCACCGTCGTAAGGTAGCAAGCCTATCGGTATTCTATCACTTACATTTTGGAGAGTGTGTTCAGGATTTACATGATATAATTACTCCATCCAACAACAAGACAAACTGTCAAACGTCATCCATTTATGGTTGACGTACCCCCAGTTCGCTCGAAGCGTTTCACTTCTACGTTTATTATCCGTACAACTAAGGAGTGGAACTCATTGCCTGCGTCTTCTTGCCTGAACGGAAGTCACAGTGGAAGATTTGCCGCGAAAGTGAAAAAATGGCGTTGTTGATTTTGTATAATTTTCCACTGTTAATTTTTCGAATGTTAATGTGTTGTAATGGTGGATTATTATCCGTTAATACTTAGTAAACATGCATAAGTATAGGCAAATGGTACCAAGTTGAAATACGTAATTTTCGCCTTCGCTACAAAACTCCAATAGAAGTTCTAGTAAAATTTCTACTACTTTACTAGGACATGACTATGACGGGACCTTGACTCTTTTACTTGACTTTGACTTTTAATATGAAATACACTTGAAATATGTTATTACTTTACACTGGCTAAATGCAAGAGATTGCGAAGCCAAAATTAAAAGAAAAAAATGTCTGGGGTAATTACTACTCTTGTACAGCCAAAGACAATAAATCTGTGTGTACAGCATCGAGATAGGAAACAAACCTACGGTTTGTAAAAGGAGAGCTAACTCCGCCGAAAATCTGTGTCCTAGTGAGAGGTCACAAAAAACCTCTGTGTCCCTTTTCTTTAGGGTAACCCTGATTTTGAGATTTGTATACATATATGCGTAATTAATATCCACACTTATGTTTCAAAATGCATTTAAATTTAATTAAAATTATATATATTTATTTACTAGTATCTATCCGCGGCTTCGTCCGCTTATCCGACTATAAAATGCGTATATGTGTTTTTTTTATACCCAGAAGAAAGCCGGTTGGGTCAGCTATTAACTATTATGAAAGACTAAGTTACTTTTGGTTTAATTGACCGAACGAGCGCAAAGCGGGAACGAAGGGATTTCATTTCAACTTGGGCAAAATTGCTTTCGTAGGTCCGGATTTCCGGTGGTTCTCCTCTACAGGTCGCATTTCTCAACCGATTCTCGTGATATTTTGTGAGCAGGTTCGATATTTTTCAAAATGGCGGAGATATTTGCTGTAAAATTGTTGTAATAAGCTTCTAGATACATTTACAACCCATGTTTAAATTTATATCCTAGAATAAAGATAATCCATGAATCGATGACAGATATTATTACTATATTGATATGTCAGAATCTTGGTAAATATTATTATTATTACATACTTATATCAAACTAATTTATTCATCCGAAAGTTTGTGTGTAATTGTGGCATTATTTAAGTATGTCTATTTTCTCTTCACGCGGCAACGGCTGAATGAATTTTTATAAATTTGGAATGTACGCAGCTTATGCCTAGGATTAACAAATAGGCTGCTATTACCTTGACAAACGCAGACAAAGCTGCGGGGCGGCACGGCTAGATCTTTAATATATCCATAAAAAATCCAATGAAGGTAAACCCTAACTTTTATGACACCTAACTGACATAAATTGTTGTGTTCAAATTGTTGTCGAAGAGTGTGACCCAATGCAAAATTAAAAATTACTAATTTCTTCAAGTCTAGCGTTGACTTGAAGAAATTAGTAATTTTTAATTTTGCATGCACACAACATTTTAAGAATGAAACATATGCCATACGTTTTGGCCTATAATAGTTATATATTAAGAAAAATATAACAATGCAATAAATTATCAATAGGAAATAAGCATACAATTTACATACAGGTCAAGTTTTTTTTTTTTTAAATCTTTATTTTGATAAAATTACACCCATAATACGATTTTCTTCTTTAATTGTTTTTTATTAGGAGTTTTAATAAATAAAATGAATGGGAATTTCAAAATAGCAAATCGCTCGCTAAAGCTGATCGTGACTAAGTTACACATTTTTGAGGTCAACTGATTGGTCAACTTTCCTTTTATTGTATTTGTTTTTTCAAAATAGCTGTGTTTAAATTTGCTAAACTTTTTTTCTCCGCTATATGGAGTCAATTTGAACTGACTTCAACTTTCCGAAATGTATCCCTACCAGTAACTGACCATCTCGAGTTACTCGGTTTGACTCTAACTTCAAAGCTCAATTTTGGTACTTTCGTCGACTCAAAAGCCCAACAAGCTACAAGTACAATATGGGAGTCTTCAAGTCGTGAGTGAATAGGTATCTTCTAGGCAAGCTTGCTCCATTGTCGACCACATCGTCGCTTACCATCAGGTGAGATAGTGGTCAAAAGTTACCTTTATTGAATAAAAAAAAAACCGGATTGCATTTTCCAATGCCTATTTATTTCGATATGAGATGTATTGTTATGAAGAAAAATTTTCTTTCCGGCAATGTATTAACGGAAACAATCGAATAAAAATGTATGCATATTCCATATACACAAACGTATTAATTAATATAATCATAATTGAGCGTCAAGAAGGAACAAACTACAAACACACTCACAAACTTTTGCCTTGATAACATTAGTAGGAAGTATGATAACTTTATTTTGTTTTTATAAATTGCGGATGTAGTTGTGTAGCTTGGCTTGTATACCCATATATCAAAAATAATATCATAAAACCTAATACTATAAGGAAAAAAAACGGTTTATTGAGAATAGTTTGATAGTAGGTAGTTAGAAACATATTCTGTAAAAGGTTTCGATTAATCAAATAATTACGACAGATAAGATCTTATTATTACTACAGGCTATAATTTCTACCACTGGGAAACTTTTTTAGAACTAGTCGCTCTTGTGCGAGAGGGACACAGGGGTCTTTTGTAACCTTTCACCCGATTTCAACGAGACCGCAACCACGATTGGTTCTTTATGCAATTGATAAAACTATTTGACATTGTAAATACGCTCTAAGTCAGTTGTGATAAGATTCCAAGCATGTTTGATATTCGGCACTGTAAGTTTGTCAGTTATCCATCCTATTACTTTAGCTACAACATCCTTGGTGTACAGCATTTGTACAGTGTACTAGTTATATGCTCTTTGGAACAGTGCTCTTATTTATCTCTGATTCTCTGGTAAAGTCTGGTATACTCATTGGACAAATTTTGGACTTCATGCGAAGCTGATATTATTTACATTTGTTAAAATCTAATTAAATTTTACATTTATAAATATATCCTACTTAAAATGTCCGTGATAGGGGTAAAGGGAGTTCCAGTGAAGGTAAATTGACTAGTACCAATCCTAATTCAGCAAGTTAGCCGGTTGTTTATTTGCTGAAGACCACAATTCTATTTTTACAGTGGTCTTTCATCGATGTGGTGAAGGCAGTTGCGGATTGTGTAGCAGGACCGTTCGAACCTATGAATTTCTCACCTAATAGTAATAAGTTCAACTCTCAGACCAAGACTTGTTATTTGCGCCTTGCCGAGACATTGAATCCAATACGAGTCGTAGAAAGGATAACCTCAGGCTTGGGATATAAAGGACTCACTGCTTTTATTCCTGATCATATGCCAGACGTAAGTATAATCAAAAGATGTATTTATTAACAGTAACTATTGCAAGCATATGGTTAATGAAATAGGACGAGCGAAGTGAGGCTCTAAGTTGATCTGGGTGGTTCAGCATTTTATTTATTTGCGATAGGCAAACATTTGATCAATATCTCACTTCATGGAAAGTGAAAATCTTGCCGACAATGGTGCATATGTACCTAAAAGATACCTGTTCACTTAAAGACTCCCAGAAACACAGACTCAGGCAAGAAGTTCCACCTTTGCAGTATGTATCATGAATGTGAGAGCTAAACACTTAAGAGGCCTGCGGAGGTTGATTTGCCCATACAATCGTAATACCAAAATTATTTATAATTCAAGAATATTACCACCATACTGTGCTGTTATTCAGATTAAATACATATTAATCTAGGTTGCTGGATAGTTTTTATTCCAAAATAATTACCTAAAACGAAATATAAACCAATTGATTTTTACACATTATTACGACATAAATGTCGCATCTTTAACTTATTCGTTTTGTATTAAAAACTAACACATTTCTTTTGTCATTACAACAGGAACATAGATTATCATTTCAAGGTACTATTAATGCAAAAAACACTGGCTAAACATTACATTTTCATTCATAATTTTTGGTATTATGGCACATATCATAATTTGATCAGTCGGTAGTGCTATCGCATCAAGCATGGGCACAGTTTGCCAGTTAAACAGAGACAGCCTATAAACTCGTTCAAAGCCTCCCCGGCCTCTTAATGCACACTGCTGGAATTTCTACCATAAATAGATGTTGTATAGATGTACTAGCCGTGCCCCGCGGCTTCTACCGCTATTTCCAAGCTCAAAAGTAGCCTATGTGTTAATCCTAGGTATAATCTGTTCAGCCATTAAAGCGTGAAGAGGGAACAAACATACCTCCACACTTACGCACACACTTACACACAAACTTTCGGATTTATAATAGTAGTAGGACGTTTGGTTGTCCCATTGGTAGAAAAGAGAGGGGGATTAGATGTAATTCAGTGGCACACTCAAAATTATCCTATTAAAGACGACAACCTTGCGATGATGCGGCTGAAGTTGTAGTATGCTTAGACTCTTGACTTGAAGACTCCTAGATTATACTGTTTGGGGAACAAAGACACAGACAATGACTTCTACTCTTTTGCTTTCATTTCAACTTACCTATAATTATTGGGATTTTTTTATTTATCTTCGATATGTCAGCATTTGTCCACTATCTCATCTAGGAATGATGTGGTCAAGGATCATAAACCTAGTGTTTCCCAACTTTTCCATCAAATCCAGTTTCCTTTAAGGATGCATTTCCTATATATATATTATATACATTAGCTTCCCGTATCACCCCAATTTGCAGCAAGCAAATAGTTTTTGAGTTATAATTTTTTGAAGTAATAACTTCTTTAGCGGCATTGTGCACTTTTTTGGGATTGGTAAAAAAATTTAAACTTGTGTCAAGACACGTGACCTGATCGAATATTCATTAGACAGAAAATTCGTAAGACGAATAAGAGGGAGTAATATCCCCCTCTCTTTCTACCGCGTGGCGAATTTTTTTTAAGATTTCACTTCTACCGGCACTCCCAGAGTGCAACCTGTTGTTTTTTTCTATTAAACCTCAGCTCTGATTACACACTAATTACTCTTATTGATGAATGTAGGGGAGATGTTGAGTGTGAATCTGTATTACATAATTTTTCTGGTTCTGGGTGTGATTGTGTGTGTGATGTGAATGTTCCCGGCACCCCCAATACAAGTCTTCTAACTTAGTGTGAGGCTGTGAGTGTAAGTATGTATATTAGGTTATGCAAATATTTTCTGCAACCTTTTAGTTATAATTTGATACTTTTTCTTTGCAGGTTCCAGTATCACAAAAACATAAAATTCCAATGAAGCTTCGCAAAAAACTTAATATTCCTGAGTTGGAGATGCCATATCAAGTGAGTCGACATCATTATTATTATAGTATAAACTTATACACATATAATATTTTTTTAACAATTAAAATTTAGCATATTTTGTTATTAGGTTTTTTGCTTGTGATTAACTGAGGCACTGAGTGCACTAGAGTGTTTCAACCTGCACGGAGTGCTCTAACCAAGCCTCCAAATGGGCTCCGACCAGTGCGGAAATGTTGCAACCAGTGGGTAGGCACTGAACGCAGCCCTTGGCGTCTATAGTGGTTTTTGCTGACACCTGCTAACATGAAATTAAATTTTAATAATTGCAGAGAATACAGACTAAAACAATTATTTTTATATTTGTCTTTTTAAAAAAAAAATAGTATTCAGTAAATTTTTGATGTAAGTAGTACTTTTTTCTGAATTATAAATAGTTATAATTATTATTATTATTTTTTTTTAAATCAAAGTTTGTTAGTTACGTACATAGCATAAATAGGATACAGTATACTAGGAATCTATTAAAAATGTTTACAGGTGATCACGAACACACATCATGAGGTTTTTACAGAGCTGCAATACAAATATCCTGGTCTGTATAATCTGAGCCGTAAGACTGGCCACAAATTACTTGATGAACTTGCGCTGGTAAGTACTAAGTAGTGTGTTAAAAAATACTTGTAGGTCAATAAGTTTATGAGCAGCCAAACCATAATACTTTGCAAATAAATGGTTATTAAGTCGATTTTATTAATATAGCATTAGTCTTGCCAGGCAGAACTATAGTGATAAATTTAGAAAGGAAAAATTATCGCTTGAGGCGGGGATGGAACCTGCGGTCACAGGGTGTCATGCCTTATTGCTCTAGCCACTGAGCTACTCAAGACTTGCCTGAATCGACGAAATTATCCTTTCCTTATTATTAACGTCTTATGGGGAGTTGGGGACGTGTGACGTCATCTACCGAAAAAGTTGATTGAAACTACTACTGGTTATTAGGTCTTCTTACTATGTTTGTTACATCAAGAAACTTAATAGCCTCATCATTTACATGACAATGATTTCTATGTTTGTGAGCTTCTGCATAAACGTTTTTTTCATGTTAAATAGACAAAAATTTATCACTCTCTCACCTGATGGAAAGTGATGATGCGGCTGAAGTCGTGACAAGTTTGTCTAGAGATACCTATTCACTCTTGACTTAAGGCTCCCAAATTATACCCTTCGGGGAACAAAGACGCTGCACGCTGGTAATGAGTTCCTTCCACTCCATTGCTTCATTTGGTTGATGAATTTAGGTTACTTTTTCTATTAACTCGTATATTAAGGCGAAGATGGTTATCTTCGTTTTCGTCATGCCAGGGAGTAGTTATGACAATTTTCCTCAATACTTTGTTTTCGAAGTGTTAGTAAGACTACATAAATAACTCTAATTTTGCCATAAGATCAATCTGAAATGACTTTCAATAATTAATAAGAACTATTGGCAGTATCCTAACTTCCATGCCCAGAGATACTTTCAAGCTCGATTTTCTTGTGTTCCAATAACTAAATCATAGAAAAATTTCGTGTTATTACTTGATCTGCCATTTCCGACTGTCATTTGTTTTTCCAGCTTTAGGTAATCTGTTTCTATATCCTATTTTTATTTGTTTTTCCATTTTTCTTTTGCTTTTCAACTTTCATGTTGATATTATCCTGTTTTCGAATCCTCCGGACTTTGTATATATCCGGCAGTAGTAATAGCAGGTAGAGAATTTTCCCAAACTTCTTATGGCAGTGAGCATTGGAATGATTTGAAAATAATTATGTGTACTCTCATTAGAAAATAGGTGATCGTCTCAAGCACATAATGGACACAAACGCGGAGGTGCGTGACTCATCGTTTAAACTGAGCAAGTGCTACCGGAAGACGCATCCCCACTTCGGGGACTTCCAGCTTATCTTGTCGACACTGCATCACCTTCAGGACACCAGCGGAGCGCCGCGCGCCCAACTCAACGAAGCGGAGCTAGCCGCATCCACCACGCAGCCCTACGGTAGGCAGAAAGATAAATTCTTTATTTACAGAGAAAAAAGAGCACTTACAAAGAAATCACACTAATATTATAAATCCGAAAGTTTGTATGTAGGTGTATAAATGTGCAAGTGTGTAAGTATGTTTGTTTTCTCTTTACACTGTATCGGCTGAACGGATTTGGATAAATTTGGAATATACCTAGCTTATACCTAGGATTGACACATGCCTACGTTTTAACTTGATAAACGCGGGCGAACCTGTGGGGCACGGCTAGTCTTAAAATAACGTAGGAGCACAACAAGATTTCTTCCAGACAACCAAAGGGAGATGAAAAAAATATTATAAATAGGGATGGTGGTGTACCTCCATTACTAAAACCTATGGTACATGACTGCTATCATTTTAACTTTATCGAAGGCCAGAGGATTCGATTTGATATTTTACAGAGCGTAGCAAAGTATCTAAGTTAACTCTGGTGTATTTTAGACTACAGACAAACTGGTCTGTCCATCCGTCTATCAGAGGCACATAGCAGCTAAACCATACAAGTGACTAACTTCATATTTTGAAAAACTTGTAAAGATGGAGCCCAAAGCAAAAAACGGCAATTAAAATGATATAAATTACAATATTATTCACATGTGTGGCAATTTTTTTTTAAAGTTTTCAATTGGTGACCTCCGACATTATAACGGTTTTCAGTGGTCGACAACATACCCCTTGACAAAGTGAAGGCTGCTTGTAATAAATACAATGAGCGCATATGCAGCGCGATAACTGCTCACGTGACGGCACTCGATTCTAAACCAGCGCTCAACGATACGGAAGAGGATGTAGCAAGGAAGAAGATAAGGGAGGAACTAAAGAAAATACTGCCTCATTTGCCTACAGTGAGTATGAAAATTATACTACATGTTCATCAAAGATATGAACATATCTACATATATAGATATGAACATATTTATTTTGTTGATTTTGAGTTTATGACTTAGTTTATAATATAACGTTTTTTATAATTACCGTTATCAAAGTAATTAACACAGTAGATACCTAGTAGGTAATCAATTTGTTTGTTTATAGGTATCAACCAAAATTGTTCCCTTGATCAGTAGTAATTGTAAGTGGAATGCCAAATCATCACATCTTATATATGGGACAGTGCGTTTGTTTGTGTAAAGTCTGGTATGGATTGAACGACTTTGCCAACTATTTTCGATTGTTATCATTGTTATCTATGTTTAAATATTATAATCGTTTCATGATGACGTCTCGATGAAAGTCCTAATGTGTCTTCGTAACAGAAGATAATTTATAATATTGGTTTTAATTAACATTTTGTAAATATTTATTTTACAGGCGTTAAAACAAATTGTTTCATCACATTTCATCCCTGAAGAACAACCATACCGCAGAGTTCGAGTAAGTAAGAGAATACTATAGTATTCTAAAAATGTGAAAAAATTCATAAAGTCGTAAAGCTACATAAACATATATTATACACACATGCTAGTATTTTATATGATCTTTAGCTATTATTTATTTAAATCTGTTTGATCTAAATTTGACTCAGTTTAGTCAATAATTATAAATATTTACGCCGAATAATTAATATAATTCTAAACTATACAAGGATTATGCATTGTAAATCTGGAAGAGATTTCATTAATTTACTTTACTTTCCACAGATCTACGGCGAGCCATTCCTACCTCCCCGCGATGCGATGCAGCCCTTCACCCGGCGGTATAACAAGGTGGGCTCGCGGGTGTTCCGCTCGTCTCGGATGTATAACCTGCTTCAGTTCAAGGCGGATCACACGCAGTACTGCGCGCTGCGAACCATGGACGGAACTGTCATTAGTGAGTAATTTACAGTATGCACATGCCCGGACACAATTCAACCTAGAAACTACTCATATAGCCAATAATAAAAGCTTATAGATAATAATCTAAACCTGTTAGTATCTTTCAAACATAAATATGGATGTTGATGTTAGATTTATTAATAAAAGTTAAATGAATACGTTAAGCAATTTTTTGAGCCACTTTGTTGTATTCAGTAACAAATACAGATAAAACCATATTTATTTAGACACAAATTATAATTTATGTTGTATACGGCTTGAAACACGTAGAAAATGTCGTCTTACTTTGTAGTCGACTAGTTTCGGATAAATTTGTTGTCCTTCATCAGGATGAGTCAGACGCGCGAAACGCAGAAGCGAGCGGCTCGGGTCTCGGCGCGTGACTGTCGCGCGTCGTCACGCGTGTGTAATACTCACGATAGTTTTAATTTTAATAACACAAATTATACACTATATCAAATAAAGATGAACAAAACTGCTAAAATGATGCTGAGATGCATCTTATTTTCCAAAATTTAGTTTTCGCTGATCAATTCTTTTATGTTTTTCTTTTACGGGCAGTAAAAATATCAGTCAACATCCATAATTACCTTTGAAATTAACTAATTTCAACCCTGTGTTATGTGCGAAAATACAAAAAAATAAACAATTACCTTTTTTTATTAACAATGTACTTTTGCAGACGGTGCGAAGTTGACTATCCGGAGTGATGGCCCGATCCGTGAGATCAACCCGACGCTTCGAACCGAGCTGGCTGTTTACTTCGGAGGCACGGGCGCTCCGCATACTAGAGTAGCCGAAGAGGACGAACAAATGGAAAGCGGGGATGAGTGGCAGGAATAATCTATTGCAGCGCGCGGGGCTCGTTTCAAACGATTAGAGATACTCTTGAAATAATCTAAGGGACTCACTTGAAACTATTCCAGGGAGCGAGGGCACTTGGCACTACCCGAGGATTTACTTAAAGTTACCTAAAGTACTTACTTGAAAAAAGCCTGGGAGTAACTTGAAATTATCTGAGTGAATAACTTGGTACAAACCGAGTCACCTGAAGATGTCACTAGAAACGATCTGAGGGAGTATCTTGAATGAAACGATCTAAGAGAATCATTTATATCATAAGTTGATTCAATCCGAGGCAGAGATTTAAAACAACTCATCTTGTTTTG
This sequence comes from Lomographa bimaculata, assembly GCA_948107665.1. Taxonomy (NCBI): domain Eukaryota; kingdom Metazoa; phylum Arthropoda; class Insecta; order Lepidoptera; family Geometridae; genus Lomographa; species Lomographa bimaculata. The sequence continues at coordinate 10,727,588 of OX403592.1, forward strand.
TCAGATAAATTTAATGTTAAGTTTTAATGGAAATGTTAAGCGTGCCTACATTCCGTGGATTGTGAATTTCTAATACGAACTTTTAAAAATATGGTTTGCCTACGAATCCTACGATTGCGCCGGTCGAGCCGTTTGCTCTTAAGTGTAAGGCAGCAACTCAAATTAGATAAGCTATAATAAAATATATTTTTTATGGAACTAAGTTTTGTAAATAAATAAGTATATTACTTATTCATTTTCAATGAGTTTGATTTAATACCTCGATAATCAAATTCTTACATGAGAAAAAATGCACTTACAAAGATATTGCATGTAATTAGCATGTAATTCAAAATACCAAGAACAAAGAGGATTGGCATTTCTGACCGAGAAGTGGTCCGTCAGCAGTGGGAGGTGAATTTTAATGTAATGTGTAGATGGAGAAATTAAATATTGATAATTATTATGATCGAAGGGTCGGGGCACTTTGCCCTTAGAATCATCGGCCATCATCAAAATCAAAACATCATCACTTTCTATCACGTGAGATAGTGGTCAAATGCTTGCCTATATAGAATTGAAAAAAATACGATATGACAATGGCCCTTTTACTTTAATTTGCCTAGTTTTGTAAATTAACAATTGTTTGCGGTCTCAAACAAAGAAAAAATTCATGGCACTAATGAGCACAGAAAAGAACCCAAGTTTAGGCGCGAAAGTGTAAAATTGTCGTTGTCTATGTTGAATTATATTCCAAAAAATTTAATTCTTCGTGTATGTTATATAATGGAAGATTATTAACCGTTTACAGTTCTAGAACGTGTACGAGTGCAGCAAATCATACAAAGTTGAACGTGATTTTAGTTTTCATTCTATAACTTCATTAGAAGCTCTAGTAAAATTTCTACCACTTAACTAGGGCATGACTTGACTATGACTAGACGATGACTCTTTTACTCGACTGTGACTTGTAATGTGACTAGGACTATATTTTATGAAATAATTAATACATAAAATTTCTTGAAAAATATTCATCTCTTGGCACTGGCTAAATGCACTAAGATAGTGGAGCCAAAAGAAGAAAAAAAAAACATTCTATGAGTATGACACTGACATTAAAGAAACAATGACAAAAATATAAGAATTAAGAAGACGAAGAATAGATTAATCAATGGAATCATTGATTTCGTTTGTTGTTATTTATTTTTCCAACGAATGCCTCTAAATAATTTGATCGTTGTGCTAAGTTCTGCCATTGACAAAGGCCATTCCTTTACATTCAAGTTTGTTTCATGTACTGATGCAAGGGTTACAGCTATCAAGGAGCAATTTAAACTATAGTGTGTAACTGTACTGAATCCATCATCAATATGGATTACGATTATTTAATAAAACTGCTTTGCGTTGGAGACTCGGGTGTTGGGAAAACAAGCTTCCTTTACAAATATACTGATGGAGTGTTCCACACTCAGTTTATATCTACAGTTGGCATCGACTTCAGAGAAAAGAGTGTGGTAAGTTCCTTATCCCTGGAGTACAAAAACTTGCTTAGCTAATAAAACTATTTAAGTTTATTGATTGGAGTAACTTAAACAATAATACACGAATATATTTATATTAGTTATCTAACCTTGGCATTTACAAAGTTTTGATCTTTTCTTACTCAGCCACTCCTTAGGTGCTGGTCATGTCTTGAATCTTGATCTGATGCCTTTGGTTCCAGATCTAGTCTGTTACTGTTTTTCAAGAATAAGCTACTTCTTCCATAAAAAAAAAGAATTATACTAAGTGTAAAAAGAATATCAAAAAGCTTAATAACATCTTGAATAAGTATACATCTTGCTACATTTACAGGCACATCTTTGCTTTCCATCAGGTGAGATAGTGGTCAAATGCTTATCTATCTAGAAAAAGTCTTCTGTATTCATAAATAATTTGAGTATTTTTTCTACAGAGTCCACTATGTAGGTTTACTTTTCATGTCCAGTTCTATAATTCATATCATTCCATCTAATATTATTCTGTCATATTGGTTTGATTAAGAGGCCGGGGTGGCTTTGAACGAGTCTATAGGCTGTCTCTGTTTAACTTGCAAACTGTGCCCATGCTTGATGCAATAGCACTACCGAACGAACAATTATAATAGGTGCCGTAATACCAAAAATTATGAATGAAAATGTAATGTTTAGCCATTGTTTTTTGTATTAATAGTACCTTGAAATGATAGTCTATGTTCCTGTTGTAATGACAAAAGAAATGTGTTCGTTTTTAATACAAAACGAATAAGTTAAAGATGCGACATTTACGTCGTAATAATGTGTGAAAATCAATTGGTTTATATTTCGTTTTAGGTAATTATTTTGGAATAAAAACTATCCAGGAACCTAGATTAATACGTTTTTAATCTGAATAACAGCACAGTATGGTGGTTATATGCTTGAATTATAAATCATTTCGGTATTACGATTGTATGGGCAAATCAACCACTACCCGGCGCCTTAAGGTTTTCCGTAAAGTATGCCTTAGCATTAGCTTTTAATCAAATTTTTTAATCTAGTAGAGTGTAAACTAGTGCAGTGATGGAACTAATTATTTAAACAATTTTTCAGACAACTCACCTAAGCAATTAAACTTTCGCAGTCACAGCCCTGCATTAAGACCGATAGAGCTATTAAAATGACTCCCTTAATACTTTGCCAGTAAACCTGAATCATCAAAAAACAACATTATATTTTATAAAAATAAATATTTGAAAATGCCATTAGGTTTAGGCAATTTTAAATACAGCCATTTTGACAGCCTTTTGTGACATCCACAAGCTATCATGGCTGCCATAATAGATGGTATTACATGGTAATATCTAATATCTCAAAGTGGCGTGCACAGTGCTTTAAGGCACAGAAGTTTTAATTTTATAAGTTCGAAACTCTTGTCGGCACTGAATTGTAATGGCCATTCATGAAACAACTTGCTCATCTTGTCTCTTAATGACATAAAAAAATGTAGAAAACTCAGGTAAGGCATGCATACAGACCAAACAAGCTGCCGATTGTAGCTGAAGATATAGGAGATCACTTAGAAGTTGATTGCATAACATCAAAAGCCCTATTTATATTTCCTTTCTTCAATATTATTTTAATAAAGTACTGATAAGATTAGCTTTTACTAAAATAAACAAAGCTACTATATTAATTCTAAAAGAAGTATTTCACTTAACCAATTTCACTTTTTATTAAGTGATTTAATATTGTCAAATTCCAGATATATCAGCAAAATGGGAGACAGCATCGGATACATTTGCAGCTATGGGATACGGCTGGGCAAGAGAGGTATAAACATGTTATATTCTAGAAGCATGCTGCATCTTTAGCCGCATTATCACTTTCCATCAGGTGAGCTAGTGGCCAAATGCTTACTATCATAAAAAAGAACTATATAGCATAAAAAAAAACTTTATAAAACTATAAGCTCAATATAATCATTATATAGATCTACCAATGCAGAAGGAAATACAGGGGGAAATGCACAATATACCCCGAGCGGGACATCAGTGCAGGCCATATCGCCCCCAGTTAGAATAAGAATTAAATTATTAGTATGACGAGGCTCAGTCACTGACCTCGACATAGTTGACATCTACATGTACAAATATACAGGGTTATTTGTAAAATACCTGAAAGCTCTTAGACCCTGATTCTTGTTCTAACCCTTAGCTCATTTAGTTCTATGACTATACTGAATGCTACGTTTTGCGTAATAATTAAGATAATGTATTACTAGCCATGCCGTGTAGCCGCTCGCGTTGATCAAGTTAAAAAGTAGCCTATATGTTAATCCTAAGTATAAACTATTTACATTCCAAATTCCACCTAAATCCCTTCTGCCTACTTACACCCTTACATATAAACTTTCGGATTTATAATATAAGTATGATAATCAATCTATCAATACTAGTTATTTATGAAAAGAACGCTGCGTCTCGTAATACACGCCAATGCCAGTTGACACTTGACATCTTAGATTCAATAGAGAAGATAAACAATATTTAAAAAAATATTTGAATAATAATAAAACAATGTGCAGTGGCCATGATCTGAATGATCTGAATGATGTCTCAAGATGTATCTGGTATTCTACAAATTACCATGTATACGGAATGCATGTATTGAATAATTCTACCCAAACTTTATATGTATACAGTAGAGATTGGAACCTGGACTTCCTTGAAAGATCATTTAGCTGCATCCGCAGCTTAGCGTGCTTTTATCACTATAAAAGATGATTTAAGACATTTGACATCCCTTCAAATTTCAACAAAATTTGTTTATTGCAAATTAATAACAAAAATCAAACATTCAAACATTTGCAATAATTATTTATATTACTAGGAAGTAATATGAATAGCAAATTGACAGTTGATTTGTTATCAACTTTCCTCTTAGAGATTAGGATTGAAGGTTGTTATAGTAGAAATTTCAGCTTTATTAACTATAGTGCTTTTAATTCTGATGATAAGGGAGCTATCTACACACCAATGACTATATCGGCTCATTTCAGGGTTCCACAGAATGGTATAATCTGGGTGCCTACAAGTGAAGAGTGAATTGGTATCTTATAGGCAAGCATGCTATATCTTCGGCCGCATCATCACTTTCCGTCGAGTGAGACAGTGGTCCAATGCTTGCCTCTTGAAAAAGATAAAGTTAAGGAAAAAATCAGAAAATCGATAAAAAATTAAGCAAAAATCTTCGATTTTCATGATGGACATTATTATTGTAACTATTATACTAATATTATAAAAAGATCTTATGTTATAAAGAGATCTAATATTATTAAAGGTAATCTTTGAAACTACTCATCCGATTCTGAAAATTCTTTAACTAAATAGATATCTACACTATCGCTGAGTGTCATAGGCTATATTTCTGATTACGATTATGTCATAGGTAGTTCGAAATAATAATATTCGTAAGACAAGTCGGAGAAAAATTTGCTAACTGGCCGCTTTATCGGCGTATGTTGACTAAACAGTTAGACATAGTTGAATACAATGGTTGGCAAAAATGTTGGCCTTTATGAGTTTTAAAAAAGTCAACGAAAGCATATATCTAACATGTATAATAGACCAGAGAAAATACATTCCTTTATTAAAAATAAAAAGAAATTGCAAGGCATTAAATGTTAATCCTTATCAAAATAAACTATTTCATCGTCTTACGTAGTTCATGTAGATACAATTTGCCCTTTACTGCTTAAGTAATGCAAATAGTTTAAGAGAAATCGTTAAATTTATTTAAGGATAAAATCTGTGGGACACAGAATGAGTAACAGTTACTGTGTAATCCGGTATATATTCTACGTTTTGAACCGACTAACATAAGGAGGACATAAATTCGACTGTTTTTTTGTTTTGTCGGTTATAACTTATCTTTGAACTTTGTGCTGCTCGCTGGCGTAGTTAGGTGCGCGTTTGCCTTTAAAGCACCGGGTTCGATTCCCGGTAGGAACACAAGTTTTCTCCCCACAGGAAGTTTGTGTTTCAGGTTCTGGCAATACTACGGCTCCTCGAGTCAGTACTTTTAGTGTGGGACTGTGAGTTTGAAAGCATTTATGTGTAAGTTTTTTTTTACCCGGGCGACGCTGGGCGGGCTGCTGGTAATCTATACTAATCTATACTAATATTATAAAGAGGTAAAGTTTGTTTGTTTGTTTGTATGTAAAAGGTAATCTCTGAAACTACTGATCCGATTCTGAAAATTCTTTCACCAATAGATAGCTACACTATCACTGAGTGTCATAGGCTATGTTTTGTCGGGATAGAAGTTAGTTATCAGTTCGAAATAATAATATTCGTAAGACAAGTCGGAGAAAAATTTGCTAACTTTCCGCTTTATCGGCGTACGCTGACTAAACGGTAAGACATAGTTGAATACAATGTATGGCAAAAATGTTGGCCTTCATGAGTTTTACAAAAAAGTCCGCGACAGCATATATCTAACATGTATGTATAGCTCAGAAAAAATACTTTTCTTTGTTAAAAATCTGAAAAAAAAGCGGCCTATGTTTAGTTGGCTTTTTGAGACATTCAGTATTAATCCTTATCAAAATAAACTATTTCATCGTCTTACGTAGTTCATGTAGATACATTTTGCTTTTTACTGCATATGATTTGGATAAATAGTCTATGAGAAATCGTGAAATTAGTTTCACGGGAGCCCGCCCGTGAACGGGACGGGTCAGAAATGTACCGCCACGTACTACGAATTCCTGCACATTAAAAAATAGCGGCTTCTATTTCGTTGGCTTTTTTTAAGTATTTAATATTAATCCTTATCAAAAAAACCTATTTCATCGGCTTACGTAGTTCAGGTAGATGTAATTTGCTCTTTACTGCACATAATTTGGACCTATAGTCTAGGAGAAATCGTTAAGTTTATTTGAGGGTGAAAACGGTGGATCACAGAATGGAACAGTTACTGCGTAATCCGGCATACGTCTATGTTTTGAACCGACTAACATAAGAAGGAGGATATAAATTCGACTGTTTTTTTTTGTTTAGTCTTATCATTAAACTTTGAACTGCCCGCTAGCGTAGTTAGGTGGGCGTTTGCCTTTTTGCCTTTAAAGCACCGGGTTTGATGCCCGGTGGGAACACAGGTGTTTTCCCACGGGAATTTGTGTTTCTGGTTTTGAGTATGTTGTGAATGTTGTGTGAATCTTGGATGTTTACTGCCCCTTGATACAAGTCATTGAACTTAGTGTGGGGTTGTGAATGTGAAAGCGTTTATGGGTATGTTTTTTAATATTTACTACCCGGCCGACGCCGGGCGGGTCGTTCCTGAACTTTGAATTGCTCGCTGGCGTAGATGGGTGCGCGTTCGCCTTCAAAGCAGCGGGTTCGATTACCGGTGGTAATTTACCTAGAAAATTTATCTCCACGAGAAATTTGTGTTCCTGGTTTTGAGTATGTTCTGAATACTTTGTTAATCTTGGATGTTTACGGCCCCCGATACAAGTCATTGAACTTAGGGTGGGGCTGTGAATGTGGAAGTGTGTTTCTTTGCATATTTTTAACCGGGCGACGCCGGGCGGGTCATCTTTTGAACTATCTACTCGCGTAAATGGGTACGCGATTGCCTTCAAAGCAGCGGGATCGATTCGCGGTGGTAACAGAAGTTTTCTCCCTACGGGAAATTTGTGTTCCTGGTTTTTAATATGTTGTGAATCTTGGATGTTTACGGCCCCACGCTACAAGTCACTGAACTTAGTGTGGGGCTGTGAATGTGGAAGTGTTTATGTGTAGATTTTTTAACCGGGCGACGCAGAGTGGGGAATCTTTGAACTTTGAACTACCCACTGGCGTAGATGAGTGCACGTTCGTCTTTAAAGCAGCGGGTTCGAATCTCGGTGGGAACACAATAACAAAAGTTTATTCCTCACGGGCAGTTTATATTTCTGATTCTGGGTATGACATGAATGTTGTGTGTGTGGTGTTAATTGTTTACGGCCCCACGACACAACTTGTAGTACTTTTACAGTGAGGCTGTGAGTGAGAAAGCGTTTATATGTAAGCTTTTGTTTACCCGGGCAACGCCGGGCGGGTCAGCTAGTAAATATATATTTGCGTTTGTACGGAACACCTATTGCCCATAATGCAGACTCACACTTGCCCCACTTACTTGGTTTATTTACTGTAGAAATTATGAAAGGGAATTTAAGTAATTTCGTCACTAGGCTCACATGTATCCAAGGATTAAATTTCAATATTATTATTAATGTTTTTGAGAGTGTGCAACAATATAAATGATTAATGAAGCAGCTTCACTCACGATGGAAAAATTTACTTAAAACTGCTTTAAGTACTGTGCCATTATTAAAAGAGTCATTATGAAACCCAACATTTAGTCGCCAGCCAATTTTGATACCCATTTTAATTTATTTAGACGTCACACACAACTACTTAATGTTAGATCTCGATTACATACGTTCCAATACTAAAGTTTCTACAAAATGCAATTTGTTGTTTCAGATTCCGAAGCCTGACAACAGCGTTCTACCGAGATGCGATGGGCTTCCTCCTACTTTTCGATTTAACTAACGAGTCTTCATTCTTAGAAGTGAGGAACTGGATTGAACAGCTCAAGGTTAGCCATGTATATTTTCTTTTAGTTCTAACAAATATTACCATCATATTCACACTTGAAGATCCGCATTAAGCTAAAAGACTGTTAAAAGCCTGTCGGTATTCTATAAAATACACGCTGGCTGTTTTTTTATGCTGGCATTGTTTGTATAGGGATAAATAAGGAGTTTAAGTATTCTTTTTAAAACTTTTTACTTATAAAGATGAATATTTATTTAGTAGACATGAAATCATCATTTGCACGTGTGCTAGCTGACTAAAAATATTGTGTCACCACTTACATCTTTATTTTCATTTTTTTATTATGACTAAGCAAACGTTTGACTACAATCACACCTGGTGGAAAGTGACTATGTAGTCTAAGTTGGAGCACGCTTGATCAGTAAAAACCTATCCATTTTACTTTTGAACATACCCAAATTGTACCTCTCGGGAAACACAGATGACAAAGCGTTCCATTCTTTTGCTGTTCTATAAATGAACGAAGACGCGAAACGTTTTGTGCGAATGAACGGTATTTCAATCATAAATGGGTGACGCGACGCCGTTCGTCTGGATGTAAGGTGGAAAAAGGGTAAATGTACCTAAGCAAATAAGATTTGATTAAGTAAAAACAACGTGATTTCAGACCCACAGCCTCAGTGACGATCCCGACATAGTGCTTTGCGGCCACAAGTGCGATCTCCAAGAGAAGAGGCTCGTGAACCAAAACCGTGCGCGGGAGTTTGCTAAGAACTACAACCTTCCATACCTGGAAACCAGTGCCAAGAGCGGGCAGAACGTGGATCGGGCCATCGAGATCCTGCTTGATAGAGTTATGTTAAGGTTCGTATAGCTATTTTTACATTCAATATTGACATAAATTCACATGGGCCAAGTAGAGGCACTTATGAAAGTTAATTACTCTAATACAGGTTTGCCAATTTACAGCCATCTACAGAAGAACCTGGCAAGAATCTCGGTGGCGAATTTTCTTTTAAAATTTTTTGGAAAGTTTCTTTTTTGGGAATGCTTTAAAATTCTGATCCGTAACCTTTTTGTGTGACGAAATGTGTCGAAAAGTGAACGGAGTAGGGATAAGCAATGTGATGAATAATTAAAATGTTTCTCTGTAATAAAAAAGTATCACTTTTATCGTGTGCCTTTACGACGTACCTTGTATTTATTTTGGAATAAATACTTACTTCTCTAAATTAATACATAAAAATAAACACCTTCACACTCACAGCTGTTCGATAACTTGTGTGGGTGCCGGAAACATTCAAATCACACACACAATCACAACCAGAACCGGGAACACAAATTTTCTTTGGGGAGAAAACTTATGTTCCCGTCGAGAATCGAACTCTTTTTACACACAACACTTAGATTTTTGGCGTTTAGATGCCTCTTAGTTTTTTATTAATTTATTATTTTAACATCTGGATGACAATAGAAACCCGCGATCACTTCATGGTTACAATAGTAAGCCGCGATCACTCCAGGGTTACAATAGTAAGCCGCGATCACTCCAGGGTTACAATAGTAAACCAGAATCACTCCAGAGTTACAATAGTACTGTATTAATAAAACAATAACTTTGTTACAGAATGGAGTCTTCCGTAGAATACGCGATGCTCTGCGCCTCAGGCCGCCGACGGCACTCTCTGCAAAAGCTGCAAGCGAAGAAGGAAAGGGAGATATGTTCATGTTAGAATCGTCTGTGATTTTATATTTATACATTAATTTTTACTTAACGATTTAACTTCCTTTTTTAAAACTAATTGCTATATATTTACAAAATAATCGTTTAGATTAAGATGTCTTAAAAAATATATCATATTTCGAACGTTTCGGAACCAAACTGTCGCCCGCATTGGGGTCCGTCTTAATGAGACTGATTTTAATTTCTAACTGAAAACATATTTTTATTTATATCGTACAATTAACAACACTATCGCGAGTATTATTCATATTTGTGTACTAGCGCTTGGGACTCAAGGTGGTTGTTGTCGTATTTTTCCACTAGTTTCGGGTATGTAAGATGCCCATCATCGAGAAGGTGGCCGATCTCAACGTTGGTTACCGCGTATTCACTATTGACAGTGAGAACAGACAAACTTTGACACCTTCAAAGTTAGACATCTAATTAACCTGTAATTTTGTTCACTCTTATCCTAATTTAGTTCATATAGATCATTCGGTTCTTTCCCGCTCAAAAGCGTGGACGTTTTCTCGACTCCGAATTTTTCGTTTATTGCTATTGCAAAGTCGGGCGCTCTATTTCCGCATAAACTATTATCTTGTCGATTGTGCGGCGATAATCGCGTATTTCGCAAATATAGCCTACTGTAGGGCTGAGGATTGAGGGACGTCGAGATTGGAAACCGGCAGCAGCGCATCCGCGCTTTCCAAGTGACATCAACCCTATCCTTCCCAAACCTCTGATCCAAAACCCCGTCAACTGGAAGAAACGCCAGAGCCCGCACACTCGCGGCTTTAGATGAGCTATATTTTGTCCAATTCGTTAATTGTTCTCGAGCCCGACATTGACCCCTTATTTTCCTAACCATTTGTCGAATAAATTTAAGATACAGTCCACTAACTATCGCACAGCGCGAAACCGAAATAATTGGAAAATCCGACAAAAGCCACCGCGAGTCCCAGCCGGTTAGTTAACAAACATAATTAACAAAACAATTAATTAAATTAATAAAAAGTACAATCTGTGTACATAATGACATTATAAGTGTATTGTGTTAGAACTGTTATAATTTGTTATAACATAGAGAAATATGCATTTAAATCCTTAAAAGTGCAGGGTATTTCTAGTCAAATGATAAAAAGACCTAATATGCTTATATAAGGGAGTTTATTGAAGTTATTCTTGCTTTTGCATTTAGCATTCGATTTTTGCACAAGTGTGAATGTTAGGCACAATTAAATTATATTTCTTTTGTTTTATTATATTGTAAGGCGAAGTTTTGATCTCGTAAATATACCAATTATTACTAGTACTAGGTACCAGTATGATTATCTTATGATGACGTCATTGAAGTCCAATATCTACAGGACACAATTAAATATCATATTATATATCTTTAGGAATGATAAATTACGATAATATTGTGATCGTTCGGCTTATAAATGTTAAAATAACAAAATTTTAATATATTAAAATATAAAATACTATAATTATAAATAAAATATTTTATCTTCCCCTGACCAAGCTGCCGTATTGTGTAGGATGTGTGTCAATTTGTGAACAATTGCTGATTTGATGTTTTCTGTGTAATAAAATCAAAATGATGAAATAATCGGTTTTAATGATGGTACCTATTTACATATAATTTTTCATAAAACTAATGGAACAGTTTATTGCAGACCTCTGATAGTTATAGGAGTCACAGGTAATCATAATGATCATTAATAATGCGTGTTGTTTCAATAGCATTATTGCTTTATTTACAAAATGCCGGCTTTTACTGTCCTAGAATATTTCAATGTTTAGATTATATAACACATTTTTTTGTATTATTTAACATACACTCAAAACATTCTCAAAGATATAAACGTGGTTAGAAATGATTGGCTCATTAAATTTTTAGAATAGAATAAAAGTAGAATTTATATTATTATTTTGTAAGTTTGTATAAAAAAGGTTGGTAACATAATATTATATAATAAGCGAAAAAAAAGTGTTATATATCTTTGAGTGTGTGAGTGTATGTGTGTATGTAAGTATGTGTGGGTGAGTTAAGAGATGGCGTGTGTTGTGTGTATGGGCCTCACGTGTTCTAGGTGTTGGTATGCCTGTATGTTGGCTGTTTTTTTTTCCCCTAAATATAACATCATAGAACCATGTGCATGTTACCAACAGGCTTTTCGTGAATACTATTAAATAAAAAAATGTAATGATTCAACAGCCGATACAACTGATACACCGATTTTTGATGAATGTAGACAGAGCAAATGGTAGAGAATGGTTTTGTACTGCGAGGACTCTTGCAGAGTCCGTCTGGGGTCTACCGCGACATTGCCAGATATTCAACCGCCAAGCAGTAGTGTGCAAATATTACTGTATTTTGAAGATTGCCAATGTTTACGTAAAATTACGAAGCATTAAATTGTTAAAATGAGATTTTCGAAATTCAACGATAACAATAATTGAGATTTTCGTAATCCATTTAGTATGTTGGCAATGAATTACAATAGGCAAGCGTGACGCTAAATCATGAACATATTGTTGCTCTCGCTTGTTAATAAAACAAGTAGCAAAATCTAAATTAAAAAAAACCCTCGTTACGGATCTGTAAAACGGCTGTACCGATATTCACAAAACACAGCTGATGACACTCGATCACCTATCAAATAAAAAAAAAACTAAATCAAGATAGGTCCAGCCGTTTGGGAGCTACGTTGCCACAAACAAATCACTACAAACTTTAAACAATTCTTTTTTGTCGGGGATTGAAAATAAAAAGTGATATATTTCTTTTGCTAACGTTATTTATAATTTTGCACCTTGTGTCCGTAGATAATCTACTATTATCTGCTGTGGGTGGATATAAAATGTGTTATATTGTAGTCAGTGCATGCATTTATACAATTTTGATTGTGTCCGTCTTAATTTTAGTAAGACGCTGTCTGTATCTTATTATTCTTCGATGTAATATCCCTTGCACCATCGTTCACTACTGAATGCATTATTTTTTGTTTGCAGTCTCAAGAAAATTAGAAGACCTACATATAAAGAAATGCATGGTCAGGCGGTAAGTCTTCTTTTAACTCATATATTAAGGGTATATAATTTCTCAGCCGCACCGATCCTATACCACCACGCGTAATTTTGGGTGGCCTATTTTAACATTTTTACTGTACTTATATGTTGTTTTTAACTTAAACATATGTTCCTCATTAAAATAACGTAAGTATGCAGGTAACCGTAAACGATTTGATAAAGTACTCAGGTCGTTCAAATTTCAGCTTTCTATACCAAGTCTAAGTAGTTCTTAACTTTTATTCCAGCAATGCTCAAAATGGCTTCTATATAAATATGAGCACTGCATTCAAAAATAAAATGAACTGAGTTTTATTTGTTTTGAAACCCTACGCTTTTGTGAGGGGTCGTGAACTCATACGTTCTCGAAACTGCAATCATCTGGCCCCCTACACGTGATGCGCGCGCCTGCAGTGCTATCACCATTTGCAATTCGCTATCAACCATATGTTATGTGTAACAAGGCCTACAATGGCTTGAAGTTGTAATGATAAGCTGCATTGAAGGGTGATAATACCCCTCTAGACTCTGTCGTAAGGACACAGTGTCCAAATTGGCCCTGCGTTGTGCCTCCGGATCGCACGGCGCAGACGCGGAAGAATACGTCACACTAGCGCTAATCTTGGTTTTCCCATAATGCTTTTGTATCGTTTCTTTCCCAATGTCCTCTTACTCCATCTTATTTTGGATTCACATGTTCAAATTACTAGTTTATTTACAGTTAATTTTTAATGATAATTACCTCTAATGATAGTTAAAATAGGTAATAAAAGAGCGATAAAAGCAGCAGTAGAGTAGGCGGCAATCGCGGCTAGCTTCATCCCATACGGTTTGTTTATGTATTGAAAGACAACAGATTGGGTGCAAGCCGGCTTCCGCTGGCGTGAAACGCGGAGTGATTTCAGTAAGACTCGGTTCATGAATGAGACGGCTAAAATATAGGCCGTTTTCTCAGTACGTCAGTAGCGTACTAGTGTATAATACACGTGGTTGGAACAGGAACAGTGAAATAACCCGCGGGAAAAACAGTGCAGTGTTGACGATACTCGAGCGGTTGATTCGACTGTTAACGAACGATTATTGAATTGTAGATAATTGTGTACGTGGTTAATACACGGTGAGTATTTTTTACTTTTTAAAATATATATATTGTTCTCTGTAACATAAGAGTGGTTTATTAGTAATCAAATTTAGAACGTTTTTTTAAATAGAAAATAATTGCCGCTATAACTTTTCATGATTTAGGAACGTTATAAGTTCATTTCAAAATAAGTTTTGTGAATGTATATCACGTGCTTTTAGTAGTTTTAATTCAATTTGTTGATCGAAAAGTTTTAATCAAAATTCAAATTCAATTACGAAAGAAGCATTCAAAATTCAGAGCTTTGTTTTATCTGCTTCTCGTAAAAGCTCCCACAAAGATGTAACCAGTGTCACATAAAATTTTCATGTTTGTGTTCCCGCAATGCACATTTTCTGCTCGGTCCGAGATTTGCCGTTTCTTTATTTTATCCGAAGTAATGGGCGGCGCTTTAAATTACTTTTTTATGTTTATGCCACATACATTTTATATGAAATGCGCTGAAGCAACATTATTCGATGGTTCTGGATTTCAAATTTAAAGCTGTAGGTAAAAAGAATGCAGTACTGTTTTGAATTAAAGAGTTCCATATATTTCCTTATGTTTGAATTTACTTAGTTTATTTAGGATAAACAGACGCTTCGTATTATTTATTATTGACGAGGATTGTTTTGAAATTATTGCGATATATATGAGAGTTTTGTTTAGATTGATTGAGATTAGATTTTCAGATCTATAGGATCTGCATATATTTAATTTACGATAATTTAGCAAGTTCTAAATATTTTGGGTCCTTATCAAATTTTTAATAGCATTATAAAAGGGGGGAGCCCTGATGAGGTCCTCGAAATACCTACGAAAGCCAAATTGCTTGAAATTGAGCTTGGATTTAGTGACTTCTATTTTGAACATAATATTTACTTAACTGGATGACCCAGTCGGCAAGTCTTCCCTCTGCACTGCGGGTTCAGTGTTCGATTCCCGACAGAAGCACAATTTTCCTACCCAAGAGGCTTTTGTTCTTCTGGATCTGGGCATGATTGTATTTGTCGCATGTTTCCGGCACCCACAATGCAAGTCTTTGAAGTTAATATGGGGCTGTGAGTGTGAATGTGTTCGATTCATTGTTTGATTTCATTGTATGATGATCGTGTGAACCTAAAACACACGAATATACATACATACTGTGCTGAAATTGTAACGCTTCTTGCTTTGCCGTAGACGGGTTAACATGTAGACAGCAAGTCTTGGCAGCAAGTATTTTGTGACATAACATAAATTCATATTTCCAATGCTCGCCAAATAGCAGTCAGAAAATGTCGATCTGCAATACAGATAGACGCTGGAATCTCTATTGAGATTGGACTATGCAAAGTGCTGCATAATATAAAGTTCACTTATTCACTAGCACATGTTTCATTTACATTTTAATTGTATTGGTATAATTTTTAACTATCATTGTTAAATATAACTGTTATTCTCACCAGTATATAATTAAACGCAAGCAAAGCTTAAAAAAACCGACTTTACCGCTTTATCTTCGGAACCTTGATCAGATTCAACGTATTAAACACGCATTATTGACAATAACTCAAAAACTAGTGATCAGATCTTGACCAAATTTATATGGGACCACGTGGAAAGCACCAGCTTTCAAATAAAAAAAAAAATTAAATACGGTTCACGTGAAACGAAGTTATGAGGTAACACACATAAAAAAATACAGTCGAATTGAGTACCACCTCCTTTTTTGTGAAGTCGGTAAATAAAAAGGGTTTTAGCAGCCAAATAATATAGTTGAATTCGTCTTAATTCTGCGGCTAGTGCAGCAAAAGACGTAAGATACCTCAAAAGTAAGTCAAGTGGTCAAGCCCACTACCAGGGAATACAGTGTCTATTATACTGTCAGGTCAGGTATCAAGTAGGTACGCCATAAAAAATGGACAAAAATACAAATTCCATCTCATATTAAATTTCAAATGACCTACTCTTTAATAATGTAATTTCAGAAATACTTGTATGATATGACACAAGTGGCAATGGCATCAAGTATACACCGACTTAAAAAAGGAGTATCGTTTAGTAAGTCGGTTTTAGTTATTCAACGTGTGTCTGTTATCTTATGATGACTAGTTTGCTACGATGGCGTAGTGGCTTCTAGACATCTACGCTCGGAAGGACTAGGCTTGTTTCCTGGCAAAAGCGATGGCTGTGTTCCTGGTTCTGAATGTGGTTGTATTTCTATAGTGACTCAAGCCCAAAGGCTTTATTCACTTAGTGAAGAAGACATCTACTAGACTACTAGAAGATCAGAAACTTAGTCTGCTTCTTTGTATCGACGATTGGTACATTATTAAATTTAGAATTTGGACCAGAGAGTCGCCAAATCTATTGCTGCATCAGTGCACTGGAACAGCTCTTGTTTACAGGATGGGCATTCCAGCAAGTGCGAAATTGTTTGTAATGGGGAGCCGCAGTCGCGTTGTGTTTCAGTCTTTCAGTTTGACCTTAGTTTTGGACTTTTTAACTTGCACACATGCCATATTTACTTATTATTATTATTTACCGATTTTTAGGAGGAACTCAAGTTGACTGTTTTTTTTATGTGTGTTACCTCATATCTTCTCTCCACGTGAGCCGAATTCGACATTTTAGTTTGAAAGATGTTGCTTTCTAATTGGTCCCATTCAAATTTGATCAAGATCTGATCAGTAGTTATTGAAATATCGTCAATAATGCCTATTTTATGGACTACTTTGACGATGTTCTCGTTTAACCGACTTCAAAAGATACCTCATAACTTTTTTCGTTGTGAGCCGATTTTGATGATAATTTTTTTATTTGAAAGCTGGTGCTAATAAAAATGGGGTCCCATTGAAATTTGATCAAGATCTGATCTCTAGTTTTTGAGTTAGTCAATCATGCGTGTTTAATACATTAGATCTAATTAAGGTTCCGAAGATAAAGCGGTGAAGTTGATTTTTTAAGCTTTGCTTGCGTTTAATTATTTTGAATGACATAGTCCGGGTGCTATACAGCTGTAGAGTTGTCTGTTTTCCACTATCGCTTGCTTTTATATGCAATAGAGACAAAGCCACCGTAGTAACGTGTCTCTACAATGTTTCTAGACAGGTACTGAAGGCACACGTAGAGTCTATATGAACAATATCTTTATAGAAACGCAAACTGGACATCTGAACATTGTAGAGACAGTCTACGGCGGAATTGTTTTAGTTATTGTGCAGTTGTTAGTTACAATACAATACAAAATGTTTTTATTATTCTTAAGAAATAGCGACGGTAAATAGTAATTGTTTTATAAATAAATAGCACTTAAAACCAGGACATATAGTACTGTCAGTTAGGTACATGTTTATTGCATATACAAGCATTTGACTACAGGTGAAATTACCTGGTGGAAAGCGATGAAGTGGCCGAAGATGTAGCTTGTTGGAGTAGAAAATATTTAAGAAAAATATACTTAATTTAATAATATGATACTCTACTTTTCTGTTTAATACCTACGAAGACCAAACAATTAATTATGTAGACGTACAGGTCGAGAATATTATTGAAATAATTTGAATTGAAATCATATTTCATGAAAATTTTATTCATTATGTTTGTTAATATTTCACAGCGTGCGGTCCAATGTCTAAAACTAATTGCATAGGTATGTCTTTACATATATGTATAGATACAGAATAAAAGAGCTTACTACATGGAGATAGATATATATTATAACTAGCTTTTGCCCGCGGCTTCGCTCACGTTAAGAAGTACAACAAACTTTCATCCCCTATTTTATCCCCTTGGGGGTAGAATTAATCAAAATCCTTTCTTAGCGGATGCCTACGTCATAACATCTACCTGCATGCCAAATTTCAGCCCGATCCGTCCAGTGGTTTGGGCTGTGCGTTGATAGATCACTATGTCAGTCAGTCAGTCAGTCAGTCACCTTTGAGTTATATATATTTAGATAACATTTATTGACTCGGTCATATTCATTTATTATTAATTAAATATACAACAGACCTAGTGCACGTTTTTTTTTACATTCAATTATGTTAGAATAAGCTCGATGTCTTGTAGGTAACTAAGGTCTTTGCTGTATATAGTTATAATTTAGTTTAAGGAAATATAGGCAATTGGCCCGTATATATTAGTATCAGGGGAAAAAAATGTTAGACATTATACTCAATAAGATAATAAATCCGAATATTTGTGCGCAAATAATATGTTTGTTTTCTCTTTACGTTGTAACGGCTGATCGGATCCACGGAAATTTGGAATATTCATAGCTTATACCTAGCATTAACAAATAGGCTACTTTTTAACTTGATAAACGGGTCGAAGCCTCGGGCACAGCTAGTACTATAATAACCAAACTAAACATAAATACATTAAGGTACATTCGACATTTATACACCAAGACACTAAGCTTATTATTTATTAGATAAGTATTACAATTAGCGTGTTAATCACCCACAACCACATCATCACTTATCAGGCGAGAGAGTGGTAAAACGCTACCATATCAGGAATAAATAAAATAATTTACAATACAGAAAATATAGTAAATTGAATGATGTCAGGCCGCGGGTGTCCGTTCCAAATATTTATTCCCGCGGTCTATTGCATCCAATTAATCTTCATTAAACTTAATAACTTGTTAATTTCTACGGAGTGTTGCTGCCTATTTAATTTTGGTCTTTTGTGGCCGGAACAAAAGCTTGGAACTTACAAATTCCCTTTCTTGTTAAAGTGTCTTTTCCTTGTGGTTCTCAACAATGTCTCAGTGCCGGGGAACTGTTTTCCCGGGGTAGGAATTAGCTTAGATACAAATAGATAGTATTTTGTTAACTTAAAAAAATACGGTACCTATATTATTTTCCAGGTTTATTTTTATTTGGCACTGATATAAAAGAATACCTAAGTATATACTCTAGACGGAATAAGGTACGGTCTAAACAAAGCGAGGGACACCTAGTTTAGTCGCTGCATTCAGAACTCTAGCTCTAATATACTTAGAGCCAAATTTAAGATTTGGTTAGTGTTACCTTACCCACGTTCTTGGTACTTTATGTATCTTATGTTATAAATGCGTTCGACTTTATCTCGTGATAATAATCTCAATATCGTAATATTTTTAAATCTAACAACTCCTTAAGGCTGTAGAAAGGAAACATAGACTCGAAAAAATTAACCGTCCTCCTGCGCTGTCGCGTAATAAATAACAAACAATTATTATTAACCGAGATCTCGCGTCTATATTTTGCCTAATGGAGAAAAAGTTCTGAGGTTAATTGCTTATAATTTTTCTTTCAACAATACATGCTTACGTGTTCTATACACTGCCTTCTTAATATTTTCATTTATATCATTTTAATTGCCATGTTTGGCTTTGAGCATGACATATACACTGAGAATTTGAAGTCGTTCGCTTTTATAATTTATAAGCTGCCTCTAAAAGACAGACGGGCGGACGGACAAATAGAATGCTAAACCAACTTAAAAATCTCGCTTCGCCCGATCAATTATGATTTTTTCGAATTGCATCGTTCATTATACGCGCTGACTTCCCTTAGTTATCGCCCACTACCACGCCTGTAAAAATTTTAATGTTCTGCCTGAACTGAACGTTCGAACCAAAAACCGTCGAATATTCTGCAGTGTTAATATTTTTAATGGATGCGCATTCGTGTTTAGTGACAGTTTGCAAGTAAACTGTAAAGTTTTGCGTTTGGATGCCCACGAAGTTATCTCATAAAGGTGGATGTTAGTCCAGTACAATTCTAGAAACTTACCTTGGAAGCGCATGTTCAAAGCTTGATGGTTATTGCTATCTGAATCGTAGGCAAACTTCCTAACGGCTCAACTTGCAAATTATTTTATGTTAGACGTATCCATATTTTGAGTCTTAATCCCAGATATTAAGACTCAAAATATGGATACGTCAGTGCAGAGTCTTTGTAATTCCGCTATGTATAATCAGTATGTATGACCTGAAAATTAAAAAGTTATCACATTATTTTATTTGTCTACATTCTACATGTCATAATGCTTTAACAGTTATTGTGCATTTAACGAGGAAAACTAAGACAACTTTTTTTATTCACTATCTTGTTATTTTTTTTATTTTATTTTTTATTTGTGACAGGCTAGTGTTTGACCACTATCTCACCTGATGGTAAGTGACGATGTGATCGAAGCTGGTAAACACACTAGACCTGGAATACACAACTACTGTTATAAATCAAATTAGCAATTATTGACCGAGTGAAGCGAGATCTCTAAGTTGATTCGGGTCTGTCCGTCCGTCCTTCTGTCAGAGGCATTTAGCGCTTAAACCTTACAAGCGAAACACTTTAAATTCTCAAAGAAAATGTAAAGCTGTGGTCCAAAGCTTAAAATGACATACTTAAATGAAAATCTTAAGGGATGTGTTTTTTAAAAGACCTTTGCAATTAGAATACGGTACCGTTTAAACAATTTTACTAGTTGACATCATCAAATGGTATAAAATATCATCAAAGTCACAGTTTTTAGACCTATTTTGCCCTGGGGTATATCTCAAAAACAGTTACACATTTAAATCTGAAACTTACGTATAATATCATGTTAAATCCTTCACTTGAACAACAAATAGGCAAACTTAAACAATTCTTATGAATACATATATTAAAAAAAAACGCAATCTTGCAAAGTTTTATATTCGGAACCCTTGGTCAGATTTAATTAATTAATTAAATACGCATTATTGAGGATAACTCTAAAAGTACTGGTCAGATCTTGGTCAAATTTAAATGGGACCACAGTGGATCACATGCGAAGCACTAGCTTTCAAACAATAAAATAATAATAAAAATCGGTGCACCTAGAAAGAAGTTATGAAGAAACACACTTAAAAAAAATACAGTCGAATTGAAAACCTCCTTTTTAATGTACTACAAAAAAGACTACAAAAAGGAGGTTCTCAATTCGAATGTATTTTTTTACCCCAGAACACAAGAAACACATTTTTTTATAAAGGAAAATATATGTATAATCTAGTTCTGGATGTATGCGTGATATGATCTAGCATCGCAATCACGATACATGTCTTCAAACTTAGTGAGGTGCTGTGAGTGTTATGTGTTTATGTTTAGGTATATTTG
Source organism: Lomographa bimaculata (assembly GCA_948107665.1). Classification (NCBI taxonomy): domain Eukaryota; kingdom Metazoa; phylum Arthropoda; class Insecta; order Lepidoptera; family Geometridae; genus Lomographa; species Lomographa bimaculata. The sequence goes on from OX403592.1 coordinate 10,748,707, forward strand.
TATGAGGTCTCGCGTAAAATACGCATTGACGTGCCAACTAGTTCATCCGTCTCAGACTGAGTACAAATAGTGTAAATTTAGTCTCCCAACGTGAAAACATTTTTTGCGATAGTAGGTATCATAGTCACAGACGTACATGATCAAATATCAAAAAAAAAATATTGGAAAGTTGACTTGATCGAGATTGTTCTTAGTTATGTATGGTGAAAATCGGTGCACGTTTTCCAGATAGAACATAAGGAGAATTTTCAATTTTTTTGATTTTGCCTCTTGTCATATAGATTAATCTTATAATTAAAATATGTCATATATCAAACACCATTGGGATTAATATTGAATACCTCAAAAAGCTGACTAATTATACGCTGCTATATACATTTTCAGATTTGTATCAAACGAATGTAATTATTCTGGGCAGTAAATATATGTTAGATAAATGATGTCCGTGGACTTTTTGTAAAGCTAATAGAGGCCAACAATTTTGCCATAAATTGTATTAACTTACTTCTAACTGTTTATTCAGCGTACGCTGATAAAGCGGTAAATTAGTTTATTTTTTCTGACTTTCCTTACGAATAATGTGATTTCGTACTGAATACTAACCTTCAACCCAATAAAAAACAGACTATGTCACTCAGGGATAGGTATAGGTAGCTATTAGTGAAAAAGAATAGAGTCAGTACTTACTTACAGAGAGTATCTTTTACAAACAAATTTTAGCTGGTCTAATAATAATAATCTGGTCGGAGTATTTACTTCGACACAATAATCACGCAATTAATAGCCGGTCAGTACCACAAATACAAATTTAAGCTCTTTATAATATGAATGTAGATGTTGATTTATTTCAAACTTCACACTAATCATACTCAAGAGCCATCAAGTCTAAGATTGATCATGTACTTTCTAATCAAGCTTGCTACATCTTCACGCTTTCAATTAGGTGAGATAATGGCCAAATATACATGCTTAGCCTGCATTAGCAAGTTAATTATACGTACTAAAATATAAAAAATCTTGATTGCGTAAAAGTTAATTTGTGTGAATGATTGCTAATCAACCTAAGATCCTAAATGGTCATTCGAAATAAAAATGGTAAAAGAAACAATGATGATTTTTAAGTACTTACCTTTTTAACGATACCCCAATTACACAGTACTTCTTATACGAAGGACGGCTGAATGTCTGATGCTCTGTTGGCTTTCCAATATAAATATCTGCTTCAGTGATAAGGTAGATAGAAAATTGTGTGAACTCTATGCCAAGAACTTACAAGATGTTGCCATATTTTGATATGGCGTAGAACTAACAAAAATTTTGAAACTTATTGGACAAGACTTGTTTGGATCACTCATCATCAACACTGCGCATTATAGTTGGTTACAATTTAATTATTATATTAATAGAAATACGTTTAACTTCATTCGTGTTAAGATCATATTTGTTATTCCGTTTGTAATTTTATTCCATGCTGCGTAGGTTCGATCATCTTAGTCATGTATACCACATGAGTTTGTATAAACAAACTTAGATATAACCAATTTTCCGGATGCCTTCCGTCTTTCTCATCGACCAATATAAACAATTTACATTATAAAAATTGGGATAAGGTTAAATCTGACACGATATGTCTGTATTTACGTCTACTACAGTTTCCGCAGACGTTCGCAAAACGTTTTAAAAATTTCGTAATAAAATTGATGTATGGACGTGACCCGTAAAGTGGTTCCTGAGCTCTTTAGTCTGTTTGCGTAACTCTCTTAACAATAATAATCTCTTAACGTAGAAGCGGTTTGCTTCTACGTTCATCATCCGTACAGCGAAGGAGTGGAACTCATTGCCTGCGTCATTGTTCCCTGAGGGGTATAATCTGGGAGTCTTCAAATCGAGGGTGAATAGGTATCTTCTAGGCAAGCATGTCACATCTTCGACCGCATCATCACTTTCCATCAGGTGAGATAGTGGTCAAATGCTTGCCTATTCTGCATAAAAAAAAAAAATCCAAATAATGTTGCGATGTAGGTATATTCTATATTCATTATGTCATTATCCCATTACTTGAATTTACTCTACCTAAAGCCTTGAACGAACCACTTGTACAAATATCTTTCCTTTTCACAGGCATTGTAATAGTCCTTCTATTGTGTTTCTTTTCTTTTGTGTTCGCAAAAATCTGTTCGTGTCTTCCTAAATTATATTCAGTAATCGCATGCTGGAAAGTCCTCTTGAGCTATCATCTTTCATTAAATAAAAAGACTGTTTAATAGGATCTGTCATTGAAAGAATTTCAATCGTCTTGTAATCTCCGGGAAATAGGATGCCGTCAATGTTGGTCAACATCTAAAGGAAATCGCCTTTCAAATTGAAATTTAGAAAGAAATCGCCGATAAACGAGGCCCTCGGTGCGATGGCATTACGATCTGGCGATGACGTTGGCAACTGTCCGGCCTTATCTGGCTGACCCAACCCTTTTCACTGCCACTTTCAAAGGCCTTTTATACATCCCTAGTTATATGAAAACCCTCATGAAGTCATGTGGCGATTATAAAATAGCCACTCGGTAACCTTGGCTTGTTCCTCGGGTGACGTTAATCTTTCCAATTCGTCAGAGCATTCTACATCATCGACGAGTTTGAGTTGTTCCCTGAATATTTTTTGTACCAATTTCTCTCCCCACTGCGGAACCCTCATTAGATCTTGATGATTTTATTTACTAACTAGACCCTTTGAAACAAAGTAAACATTATTGAAATCGAATCACGTACGTACACCGGAGATAGCGTGAATGTAGCCAAAAAAAACGACAAATCCTAGAAGCCGGTTAAAAAGCTTCCTTGAATTGATATAAAATATTTTGTGAAATATCTATTTTCGTGAAAACTACCCGTTTTAGTATTCCTATCTCGAAATGCTGCTACCTAAAGAGAGTTATCAAGATCGTTTTATTGATCAGTATTCTCGTCACTTGCCAGAAGTATGTCTGTTGACCTTTCTAAGCACATTCCTTAGATCGATCAGCTGTCTTCTATCCGAGGAGAATGCTTACCTATATTTGTTTGCCATTTTGATCAAGAAAATGTGTAGGTACATTTCTTAGTTTAGTTTAGTTTTATTGCTTTCGTCTGATCCACATTTAAAATTTTAAACAAACATCCTTGAAGCGTTTTCACAACCTTTTGTTATCCAATAAAAACAACATTTTTGTGCGTGTTCTATATATCAGCTCATCGCCCAATTCCGTTCAATTTAATAGTCTATAACTGTTTTACGTGTTACGATTACGTAATCATGAGTTCATGAGAGTAACAATGTAATATTTAATGCCTAATTTATGTTCGTAGTTCATCACTAGACACGTACTGTACAAATACTGAGCTCTGTTCGAAGATATTTTCGTAAAAATTTTCCAGACTGAACGCTAACACAGTTTCTGACAGTGAAATAGTAGCGGCTAGAATAGTAGTTTTGCTCGAAATCCGGTTAAATTGTGGGTCTCACGTCCCACTATAAATCCGTTGTCAGATGCGTCTTTAGTTATCGGCAGCTGACCGCCCAACCCTCGCAGAGCCGAGCCCCTACTGCAACCCCGCGCTGTTATCGAAGGATTTCGTATAATGTTTTAGGGAATTTAAATTCGTGCTGACTAATCTCTTTTATTGCACAAAAATGCCTCATCAGAAATCATCTCGCTGTATATTTGAACTAAGATAAGATGTTCAATAAACACGTGCAGTCGTGAGATTTATGAAGCCCGGTAAAAAAGTCAAGCTACGGGCGGCAGTGCGCTCTATCTCTCAAAAAATATGTGTTCATGGCATGCACAGGAATTTAACGGAACAATTTATGTTCAGACAATGTTTTACATTTCACTGACCCCGACAAAGTGCACTTAGGCAGTACACGGTAAATGCACAATATAGCCGAAATCCATCAATGTCGCCTTTTCTCGTATGGGGGTGCGTTCTAACAGTTTTTATCGAGTATAGAGCTCTTACATGCTCTATTGTGCTCGCAGTAGTTGCTGTCTGTAGTTATAGTATCTATGTATATTGAGAGGTATTCGCATCCATACGATGCCGTGATCCCTTTTGATTGTCATCTCTCCTTACGATTCCATTGCTCGCTTTTACAAAGGAGCCCTTTTCGTTATCAGCGACCTCCGTGTTTTGTTACGGTCCTCTGTTATTTACGGTCTATTTATTATGGTTGGAAAAGAATCGTACAAAATGTCGCCTAATTTAGAGTTTTAGTACGTCATCAATTCAATCAGTTCATCGTTCGCTTTTCAGTGACAATCGACGTTATTGATCGTCTTTTTTGTTTTGGAGGAAAAATCACCCTTATCGAGACGTAATTCTTTCTTACAATTTGTTTATTATTCCTGTATATAAAAGGGTATCGGTTAGTGGTCGCGCAAATTGAGGCTTTGGCAATAATCCAAAAGTGTTTAAAAGTATGTAATGGTAGGAAGCAGCTGTTACGTCATCAATGGATATAATATACCTTCTACCCAAGTAAGTATTGGCACAAACACCCGAAAGCTTATTTCGAGTCGACCCACTTTATACTTAAGCATTTTTCTTTTAAATATTTAAGTGTTATTATTTACTAACAGACTATTTTGTGTACGATACGAATATTTAGGTACTTATTTATATACCTATGATTCACTTTTGTAGTCCAAAATACTTTCAAATAAAACACAACGCTAACATTTGATTATTTTACCTATAAGTTCCTACTTATACCGCTTCAGTTCTTTCATCTAATTCGTAGAAAAATTATCACTGGACTGCTCTATCTCTAATTTCAAGTGGAGAGTCGGTTCGCCAGTCACAATGGAATGATGTATGAGGGGTCATTACCCGATATTATCTTTGTAAAACAAAGTGCCCTTTGACAGAGTGCATCTGAAAGACGCTTCGTTAGCGCCACAAACCGCAAGAGCGCATAGTGATCCACTGTTGGTCATTATTGCATGCATGCTATTTGATACTTGCATCTGGCATGGTTCGCATTCCATTTTACTTAGCCACTACGACTCATATATAGCTATATCCCAATGTATAATTTGCCCGGAGCTCCTTAGCCACTCTGGATAATCGGCTTTATTATTTTCAAGCTAAATGCTTACTACGTTAAGCTTTCATGCTTTCGTTTTTACTTCGTGCGGTTTTGTGGCTTCCTACAGTTGCTATAGAAATCTTTAACAGTCTTGACTCATTTATAGTAGATTTCTTGTACATTTTCTCTCTTTATAAGCTTGGGCTATTGAATTCTTGATTTACTATTCGTGGTCTAAACAAAGGCATCGTAGAAAAAGAACATCGTGATAGTGTTTGTGGTCGGTATTTGCCGCTCTGATTGGATGTTGCCTGACGGTGGACAATGTCAACTTGATCAACGTGAAATTCTACCGTACCTCTTGCGATCGATACCTCGGCAGATTCGCCGATTCCACTTCCCTCTGCTTACTTTTAATTTACCCACCGGCTTCCTTAAACATGCAAATTCCCTTTAATAAAGTGTGAAGTTGATGTGCTGGGGCCCTGACTCCGAAACTCGCAACCGGGTTTTATATATCCAGCGGAAAGCCGTGCAATAAAGTATGCTAGCAATTTGAGTAGAATATGCATTTAGTGGCATGACAGCGATAAATTCACTGGCAGCAAATGAACGAGCATCCGTTAGCGCTACGTTTTGTGGGCTTTCGTTGGAAACGGATGAGATACGGACTGGAACGTGGAATAAAAACATTCTGGAAATGTTAGCCTGTTGAAAAAAATAATTAGATATTACCTACTTTAGCACCTTTTTCAGTTGTCATGTTTATTTTAGCATACATCACGCTGAATAATATACTCCTCTACATTTGCATTGGTGAACATAAAATATTTTTGCAAGTGAATAATAGTTACTTTTTATTGTTGAAGCTTGATTGCAGTGACATACGAGTTCAAAAATACGTACTACATTATACAATACTCAACTTCCCTGTTCTGCCTCACATTATCCATCTCCTCGTGATTACGTTGTGCAGTACAATTAAACTCGTAATTTAAAACATTTGTTTAATTATTATTTTCGTTATATTTTACTGTATTATCTAGGGGTTGGCATAACGAAACAGAACAACAAGCTATCATTTTGTTCTTAATTTATCACTTCGACTTACAGAGGCAAATGGCCTTAGGGGCTTAAAACACGGGCCTTTAATGAACCAAATGTACCACAAACAGAAGTTTGTGGTAACTTTCTTATAAGCATCGTTATTTATTGCCAGTCTTTAAGGAATATTGTTTTATTTGTATTGGTTCATTGGAAGAAGGAAGTTTACTGAATAATTTATAGCTTTCAAGAGACAACGAACTTGGAGATTTGGCTTTCGGTGACTGAATCAAAATTCAATCAAACTGTCTTAATGTGGTGGATTATGTAGATAGAAGGTAAGATGAAGTTGAACATAATTTATTTCCTATAGAAAATATTTACAGTAATATGATAATTTGTGAAATCAAATTTTACTTACCGCAAACTTCAACAGATACTTCTTAAGTCATAAGACTAGGTACCCACATTACAGATGTGTAAATACATAGGGTATTTACACATCTGTAATGTACCTAGTCTTATTAAATTAAGATTTTTAACTACTTATTAAGTATCTTCCAACATAGTTTATTGTATTTACAGAATCACACAAGATTTATTGACCCATACCTTGCAAATTCAACAAGAAATACTAGTAAGACTAATTAAACTAATAATTAAACGCAAGCAAAGCTTAAAAAAACCGACTTCACCGCTTTATCTTCAGAACCTTGATCAGATATAATGTATTAAACAGGCATTATTGACTATAACTCTAAAACAAGAGATCAGATCTTGATCAAATTTCAATTGGACCACAAGAAAAGCACCAGCTTTCAAATAAAAAAAGAATCATTAAAATCGGCTCACAACGAAAGAAGTTATGTGGTAACTTTTGAAGTCGGGTAAACGAGAACATCGTCAAAGTAGGCGTACAAAAATAGGCATTATTGAAGATATTTCAAAAACTACTAATCAGATCTTGATCAAATTTAAATGGGACCAATTAAAAAGCAACATCTTTCAAACTAAAAAAAAATTTTCTAAATCGGCTCGCGTGGAGAGAAGTTATGAGGTAACACAGTACAGTCGACTTGAGTACCTCCTCCTTTTTTGGGAAGTCGGTAAAAACTAAATTAAATCTCACAAAAATAATTAAAGCTAGAATTTCTTCAAATAATAATTTACAGGAATCGATTCTATTCGATTCTAAATCAATTCAATTCCAACTGATTCTAAATCTACGTAGCAATTATGATCAAGTCATAGATGGCCATTAAATTGATAGCCAATGAAATTTGTTTTCTAAATCATAAGACGTCATTAATTCAAACTTGCAATAATTATTGGACTTAGTGATAGTTTTTCGCAAAATAAACTTAGCCGAACTTTCAACACATACGTTTTTACGAAAATATCTCTTTTCTACCGAATTCACCAAAATGTAGGAGGTACTCAAGTCGACTGTATTTTTTTAAATTTTTATGTGTGATTTTTTCCTCATAAATTCTTTCCACGTAAACAGATTTTGTTTTTTTTTGTTTGAATGATGTTGCTTTCCAATTGGTCCCATTTTAATTTGATCAAGATCTGATCAGTAGTTCTTGAAATATCTTCAATAATGCGTGTTTAGTACATCTAATCTGATCAAAGTTCCGAAGATAAAGCGGTGAAGTCGGTTTTTTTAAACTTTGCTTGCGTTTAACAGACGTTTCTCTAATTTACTTCAAATCAACATAACACTTATTTCTCAATTTAATATCGATTGAATCGAAATGATCAAATCTAGAAAACTGCATTCGTAATAAAAGCCAAGACCTCATTTCAAATTAATTCATTCAATTATTGAAAAACATTTCAAAAAATAATCTTAAAACATAATATGCTTATTAACAATTAATAGTTAATGATAATTACTACTATTTGAGATGGCATTAATTATAAAAAACATAATATCAGTCAGTGACTTTAAACGCGCATTATCTCCTAAACGCATATCAAACTCCATACAGATTTTGTAAATGACTTTAAAGCCAGCATGTTCGGACTGTAATGTCCGATATTTGGGTCAATGTGATCGCACATGTAAACCATAGCACACAAATACCGCCGCGCCGGTGTAAACATAGCCCATAGCCGAATCAATCCTGTTTCCGTTGATTACGACATAGGATTTTTTTCATACCTTCGGCCTTTTAAATATTTACTTGACATTGGCCCGTGTTCAATAGGTAAAATGTTTCAAAATATAGCGGTATGTAAATAGGGTTGGACGAAGCAGCTTAGGTTCTGGTAATGTGAGATAAAGGCAATAACTAAATGGAAGATAGCTTCTATGCAAACGCCAAACATACTATATCTTCGGCCGCATCATATCTTTTCATCAGGCGAAATAATGGTTAAATGCTTGCATATGAAGGATTAAAATTTTTTTTTTTTACATCTCTGTGTTTCGTTTGAACAGCTGTTTTTTGAGGGTTGTAAATCACATTTAATAATCTCATCAAACTCCCTCTGCCGTAGTTCGTCTTGCAAAACCACGAAATGTTTGTGATATCTTTTTGAGTCTCTTTAATTTTAGTTAAACAACGCTTTGAAAAGTTATATTATACATATATTAAGTCATAAGCGGTTTGCAATGCTCGTCTTCCAAACCCAACGTCACGGGTTCGATCCCAAGCGACAAATTACGCGCATAACTATAATCGATTCTATTTATACAGAATCGATTATTTAAAGTATGTATCTGTCTGCGATCGCTCTAAAATCGGTAAGGAGATCGACATGTCTGATAAAGAGTCCCATTCTGAGACGAGCGTTCTTACCTATCCTCGACCACACCAAAAAATAAAATAGAGGTCCAAATATAGGGATAAAAATTTCAAACTCTTCAATCTTGGATGCCGGAAACATTTATATGTCACACATTGAACAGTATAGTTGAACTATGTGAGAGCATAACCCATTATAAACCTCACGTGATTGGTCCTTCCAGGGTTGAAATATGTTTATTTTTTATTGATTCAAGAGAGACATGCCTTTGTTTTCCAATTGATCATCCACCGCAACAGCAGCACAAAGCGCCCGTTCCCCAGCGGATCCACTTTAATTCCCATCAAGTGCGTAACTCCGAAATAGGTCTCCGGGTAACCTGCCGTATATCGTGCACAATAACACAGGATCGAATAAGGCAACTCGAATAAATCAAGCTGCCTCGCAGACTTACCGCAAATTCTGCTATATATCCGCTTTGTTCGAAGCGTGTATTAAATCGTGGTTTAAAATAAACACTTTCATATACTGTCAATAAGCGTAAATAAATATTAAAAGTATAAACTAGTATGGATGCTAACCAGTTTTAAATCGTTAATTATAAATGGTAATAAAAAATGAAAATGTTAAGGGAAACGTAGAGATGATTTTGAAATACCTACTTAACACAGTTTGTCGGCTTAATTTTTATTTATTTTTTTCGCAATATGACGTGGTTGTCGCCATATTAGAACTAGAACGCCACAAAGGAACAAATAAACCTACTCACATATATACATCTGATTCCCATTACCCTCCTCTGTATCACACAGTCGGATAAAAATGTCTTCATACCTCTATCAATTAATTAATTGTTCATGAAATTGGATTCCCAAATAAACACCAAATAGTGAACTCTTAAATGAATGAAAGCTTTTTCATAACCCCAATATAAACTTGTTACGGAAGACAAGGGGCAGGGATGAACCCACTCCCTTAATAGTAGACCCTTTAGCAAATCACTAGGTGAGCCGTTCGAACTAATAAAATAACGAATTCTTGGACAATAGTAATTCTTTCCAACTGACATCAAAAGTCTCTTTTGCTATATATATTTAGAGTTCAAATTACTTTCTCTTTGGGAGTTATTTCGGTAGCTCTTTGCGGTCTAAGGGTAGGGGTCAATTTAATTAATTACAGAAACCGCGACACGAGCCCTATTAAACCTTTGTTACGAGGTATTATTTTATTTTCTACGGCCCATGTGAGAATTTATTGTTATTTATTTTCACAGTGACCGTAAATTCTGAGTTCAAATAATACGGCGTCCCTACGTCCAAATCAATATATTGGGAGCTTTGATCATCTAATCTAATCTCAAGCGATGGCTACCTCGAGCGAACTAATATCATTTAAAGAAATCTAATCCAAAGCAACTTGATATTGTCATGTTTTATAACCACGTCTATAATTATACTTACCTACTGCGGGTGTTCAATGAGTAATGCAACCATTATATTCAACCTTCGATTAACCAAATGCTGGATGACTCAAGCACAGTGGCTATTATAAGACTCCAACGTCTTTGCACTGACACTTTGGTTCTTGCTGATCTATTTGCGTGCTGTACCTTACCTGTCGGTTACGATACCCATTTATATCCTACTGAAAGGTTCTGAGTTCTGACACTAATGTAGATGCATTAATACCGAGCTTTAATGTTTCAATAACGTGATATTTGAGTTGTGATGCTGAAATTCTTTATGTTCACTCCCATAGATATTCATAAAAAAACAAAATGTTCATCAAAACTTTAAACATGATTTGAAGATTTACATTTCGCATTAGCGAAAATTAGACAAAATATATTTTAACTATGGAATGTTTATCGAACTTTTTACCTTTTTATGAAGAAGGAGGTTAGCGTACTGCGGCGTCATCTCTATGTCGTGTTGTACAACGGAGACATAGCTCGTTAAGCTTGTCATTTGAGGAACCAAATTATGTTAGCTTCAGATATCCAGATATCTGAACCAGTTTCAGAAGTGACTGCAAGATTTGCTACAAGAAGGGAGATAAGGGTGGTGTAATCTGGTAGATCTTGCTACCCAAGCTGACCTTACTTGCACGTGGTACACCTGACGAACAAATGAGCTCCGGTGAATCACAAAAACATTGCCAGGGCAGGTTACCTTTAGCCGGCCGGCCATAAATATTCTTGCCTGTCTTTTTACAACATTTACTCTTAAGACAGTTCGTCCCTCGATGATGAGAGGAGAAGAACAAAGAGATAATGGTGAAATTACTACAACTTTGACTTAGACATCAGTAGGTATACGTAATCAATGCTTGGACTCTCAACCAATAATGAAGCTATAAAAAGGTACTTAGACTTTGTAATATGTGCATGGGTCGTGCCTGATAGAAGTTCTTTCTCAATCAACCGTCATTAAAAAAAAAATAACTTGGTGAAGAATTTCAGATAAAGCAGAGATAGATGTCAAAAACACACCAGGTTTAAAAAGAGTGTTACATGTTAGTTCAGCATATTTGCAGACTAGCCTGGTCATCTAGTTTATAGATGAGTAACAAAATTCTATTGCCCATCGTAGCCCTATCTCGGGCCTTAGTCGAGTCGGCGGCTGGCCTTCTCTCTAAAATATGATATAACCCTTCATTTTCACTGAGTTCTGTAGTTTATTACGTGCTTTGTTCAAGTTACATTGATACTTCAGAGTTGAACCTCCCATCCAATGGCTCCCTGACTTTTAAGGTCTCATAAAATTGTTTCAGACATCGAAGTATTGTTTTGAAACTTTTAAAAAGAGACTGAACGTTTTATCTGAATTTGAATATTTATATTCTTATTTATGCTTAGTTCTGGTGACATAAAATTTATAATTATAGCTATGCTAATGAGTACTTAAATATCTATTGCTCTTTTCGTTCTCTAAATGACGGCCAAGCTAATGTAATGTAGTGTTTTTGACGTGTAATTATTCCGACTATGAAGTGATTTTGTTTTGTTGGAAATATCACTTACTATTTCATTATAATAACTTGAGTTCAGATATTTCTTTATTTTCTCTGACTAGCTCATCCAACGGCTTCGCCCGGGTAAAAAAAAACCATACACTTGCTTTCACACTCACAGCCCCACACTATAACGTAAAAGGAAGTAAACACACAACATTCAGATCATATCCAGAACCAGCAACAAAAACTTCCCATGGGGAGAAAACTCGTGTTGCCATCGGGATTCGAACCCGCTGCTTTGAAGGAAGGAAGAAATGCACACCCGCGCCAGCGAGCAGTTCAAAGTTCATAAAGGACCTGGCCATCAGGCGTCGCCCGGATAGAATATATAATAAAAAACATACACATAAACGCTTTTGCATTCACAGCCTCACATGTTGTTGTGGGTCCGTAAACATTAATATCAAACACACAATATTCACACCAAACCCAAAACCAGCAACACGAATTTCCCGTGGGGAGGAAACTTGTCCCACCGGGAATCGAACCCTGTGCTTTAAAGGCAAACGCGCACCTAGCTATGACAGCGGGTAGTTCAAAGTTCAAATATAGGTAAGTCATAACCGCCAAAAAAAAAACACTCGAATTTATGTCCTCCTTATTTAAGTTGGTTCAAAACGTAGAAGTATACTATTACTTAGTATATTATATTAGTAGTATTTAGAAGAGATGCTACGTAGTAACTGTTATTCATTACGTATTTGCTTTTATCCTCAAATAAAATTAACGATTTCCCCTAGACTATTTGTTCAAATTATACGCAGTAAAGGGCAAATTGTATCTACATTACCTATGTAAGACGATGAAATAGTTTATTTTGATAAGGATAAATATTGAATGCCTCAAAAAGCCAACAAAACTAACTTTTATCCCAATAAAACAGAATCGGATCAGTAGATTCAGAGATTACCTTTTACAGACAAACAAACAAACAAACAAACCTCTTTATAATATTATTAGTATAGATAGGTTAGCTATGAAGTGTTCTCTAGATCTCTATAACGGAGAGAAGTTTGGGATTTAAGCGTCAGTCAGTGGATAGATAGAGTAACACACAATACCACCAACATTTGAAACAAGGTCAGTACAGTTTATGTATCAGCAGAGATGGTTCGCTGGGTTCGATTCAGATGTCACTCGCATGCTTCCGCCATATCGGGGATGCTCGCTCGATGCTTATTTATCGCGCCCGCCTGAATAGAATACCCATTCGCATTCAACGCGTGAGAGTTGTGGAAAAATGGGACCAGAGATAGATCTATTGTAAGAATATTTGATCTGATAAGATTCTGATGAACAATCATTATTTTCAAAGGGGTATTATGATGCTATAAAGTCTTGTCACGTCTCAACGAAACTCCAGTGATTAGGATTCTGAAGTAGTGAAGAGATGGGGCAGATATATCTACTGGCCGATTTTTTAAGACTAAGTTAAAAATATAAATATTGGTCACTCAAGTGCTCAAGCCCACTTTTGACATTTCCTTCGTAATAAAAGTTACGAAGCTTCTTCAAGCTTCACGCATTACAAAAGTAAACTTAGACATTTACAAATATCAACAGTTTCTAATTTTTAGTGCGTGATAAAAGTGTTTTATATTTTTGTTTATTCCATATATTTTTATTTATATCTGAAGTTAAGAATGCGCTTTGTATCGTTCGTGAAAAATCTAAAAAGTTATTAAATATCAGAACTCTACTCACGTCAAGATTTAAACGTAGCTGTAAGAGCCTTTTAACGAAATATTTGTTTTGTTATTCCATTACAAATACCAGTTTAGATGCCACGTCCACGCAGCCGTGCAACACAACGCAACGTGTTTACACATATGTCACAGGCGCAAATGTGCGGCCGCCGCGCGGCGGTCGGCGACAAACCGCACAATTTCAGTTAGACGTCATAATTGATATAACGCGGCCTATGGCGCGTGTTGTATTAATTTGCCTGCTATCACATTTTAATTAAAGCCACGATTATGTAATTGGAGTATTCCATGTCCAAATAAATGGGGGCGACAATTTGATCTCCCGAAATAAGCTACGAAACTTTTGGCTGATTTATTCAACTAATTTCTAGAGGGTTGGCTTAGAATTGTAGAAATTTGAGTTGAACTTAGTGTAGGAATTGTTAAGTTTGCGAACAATAGATTCCAATTTTCTCATCGACTCGCGATTTTTAGAAGAGCAAAGTCATCAATTATAGCTAAATAATTGAATTTAACAGAATGCTCTTGGCAATTGTAGACAAAGTCAACTACACAGCAATTAGTAACAGGGGCAGCTGCACTATTAAGCCTATTTGCTAATTATCAGCAAATCTCCTAACATATGGATTTATATATAGTTGTTTTCTGATTCTGAGTGATGTAAATGTTTCCGTTATGCGTGGTACAGTTCATCGAGCTTAGTGCGTGGCTGTGAGTTTGAAATGTTTGCATTTTATTTTTGCTCGATAGGTATGCATTTTACCACAATCCTACTTAATGGAAAGCGATTATGCAGCCGAAGATGTAGGCATGCTTGCCTAGAAGATACCTATTTACTCTTGACTCGAAGACTCCTATTTTAAGTGTACTGTTTGAGGAACTATGATGAGGCAAATGAGTTCCACTCCTTCGCAGTATATATAAAAACAAAAGATAAACGTAGAAGCGAACGCTTTGATCGAACTGGAGGTATATTTACCTCACGTTTAACAGTTTGTCTTGTTGTTAGATGGTAAAACGGTTATGGCGGAATTGTATTTTGTATCAGCAAAGAGACAATGCAGATAGTTGCACATGTAGATTGTGTTAAACAAAATAGGTGCAAGCTCCAGTCTAAAACTAATTTAAAAAGTGACTCATATCGCTCTTACACTTCGACCTTCAGTACTGATGTAACACTGCATCGTATCCTGAAAATAATTCGCCGCTGCCCACTGGCCTCGCTCTGGAATATTACTTTTAGTTTACGATGGTGTTATATACCTAGTTGTGCTTAAAATATTACCGTAATTTGTTACGGCTCGTATTGTTATTTGCCGTTCACTAGCTAAATATACTCGTTACATTGGACCAAAGTTTCAAATGAGTTCATTTTCAAATTCGGCGTGAGGCTGCATAAATATGGGAGTGCTACCAAAGTGATAGTTTTTGTACGCGATTAAAATACTAAAACTTGAGCAACACTCTCATAGCAGTTAGAACCAACAGCTAAGAACACTCTCGATCAAGTCACCTTTCGAGCAAAAGAACTAAATCAAATTCGGTCCAGCTGTTTGGGTGCTACAATGCCATAGACAGACATACAGATAGACATTACATATATATAACACCCCTCTTTTGCGTCGGGGGTTTAATAAGGAAGTAAAGTACTAGTAGCTACCTAGAGCAATCTTCTAGCTACCTTGTGATGTTACTTTTAGTTGGATATTAGATTTTTATTAAAATAGATGAAGTACACAGTTTTCATAGAGTTGTCTGTTCTATATAACAAAATACAAGCAAGTAGGTTAAGATCTATAAAGTAGCTAGTCGTACGTCTGTTACGCCTTAATGTCTATTTATATATCTTTGCAACTTTATGAGGGACATAAACGATCAGAGATCATCAATAAAACTAAATATACAGGCATGATTATTGTAACCACCGTGGTAGACGAGCGTGGGACTGAAATATCCTAGTTCAATTTGAGCATTAGACGTAGACCAACGATCCGGAGCGCAATATCAACTTAATTAACTGATTAAGCAGCGAGACAACACCCATACGTGCGAGTAAGCAGCGCAACCATTTAATGTCGCTCTCTGTAACAATTTAGTGTTGCACACCAGCAATCTAGCAGACGCCCATAGTACTAATTACTTGTCATCAAACCCTCTGGTTTATTACGAACGTTTTATAGCGAGTCATTCAAAAGTAATTATTGTTTGTTACAGAGACCGCGGCGTCCGGCGCGACTGAACGATATTGTGATATTCAAAATGATGGGCTTCCAGTTTTCGCTTTAATATTTTGGGGGTTGTGTGACATTGCGGGTTTATATCGGGATATTAAGTTGTTGGTGTTCGGAGACCACAATGGAGTGAAGAGCGGGAGATGACTGCGAGGGAAGTGGAGTTGAATGGCGGCGCGCCGTGGGGTTTCCGCATGCACGGCGGCGCTGATTTGAACCAGCCGCTCAGGATATCTAGGGTATGTGAAGTATCTTATATATAAAATTCTCGTGTCGCGGTGTTTGTTACCAAACTCCTCCGAAACGGTTCGACCGATTTTTATGAAATTTTGTGTGCATATCGGGTAGGTCTGAGAATCGGTCAACATCTATTTTTATACCCCTAAATGTTAAGGGTGGTCCAATACAAATTATTTTTCGACTTTTTTTTTGAAATGTATATGGCATAACAATGTTTGCCGGGTTAGCTAGTTTCTTTATACTATTCATCATTTATATAAGGCAATCAATGTCGATTTCTAGTTGATAAGCCTCGTGCCGCCTTAACAAAACTGTATCTAAATAATTTACAATCTACATCATAATACGAAAGGGTGATATCGAGATAATTGCGTGAACATATTAGCTGAAACCTTATACACTTCTCTGGATGAATTAAGTGGTAAAGTTGTGTCACTGCAACTAGAATGTAACACTGCCTTGATCTATAGATATACCTAAATAAAGTAATATTATTATAACCAAAATATTTCAACGACGGCTAGTGGCGTTTTAAAATGATCTCCACTGCGCCATACTTTTTGCCGACTTAAGCCTTATACGGACAAAATATATTTTTGATTTTGGAAAAAATTCTAGCAATATCCTAATTGTCACTTGTCACTTTGTCAGAATATGCAATTAGCGCTGTCTGTAAATTGAGACATCTCTTGTAGAGGGCACTTTGTCCGCGGAAGACTCTACGTACGTCGACGAATTGCCGAAGAGTATGTTTTGTCAGAACTTTTGCCTAATCCACCTAATATTCCGTTAAGTTCTATGAATACAATCTAGTGTTTAATAAATATTGTTGCCGTCAAAGTGTAAAATGTTATATCGCAAAGCTCTGTGAAGATAACCACCGCCAGCTGTGTCGAATAAATCCCCTAAAGTCTACAATGCTTCTTCAGAGACGGAAATATAATCAGCTAGGTTTGTAAAACCAACTGAGCTCGGCACAATGTCTATGTTGTCTTGTCATGTTATGCAATTAGAGTTGTTTGCAAACTGAATCGTCTCTTGTGGACTTCGTCCGTGAAAGGCTCTCAGCGGTTTGTGTTTAGTTGAAACTCTTTAAGCTCAGTAAAGACTACCACGGGAATCTATTTACCCTAGATCACTAACCATTCGTATAAAAGACTACGCAAATGCGCGATTTTGGTACGGCCCCTGTCATCAACCGGCGACCCCTGGGTTGATTCATTTCCTAAATAGTGACCTGCGTGCATTTGTCGCGCAATGTGCTGCTCCTGGTCTTAAAAAAACGTCGCATGACAAACTATCATGAAAGGTTGCAAAAGAGCTATCAATAGGAAGCATATCGCTGCCATGTAGGTTGTTTAATTATTTAATTTTTAACATAAGGATGCATATGGAACATAAAGACGTAGTGTGTCATGAGAAAAGTTGATTATATAAATAATGATGTTTTATCGTCGTCGTAAGTGGTAATGTTACTCGAAATAAAGATTAGTGCGCTAGGGTTAAACATTATTGCAATCTAAATTGTAAAACGTTCTTCGTCTAGCTTTAACATTTGTAAAGGAAGACAACCACTAGACCCTAATAAACATTGTAGCTGTCTGTATAGTATAAAGTGCTCTCTATGAACAAACATTTAATCCTCGGCAAGTATTATTGTTGTCTTGTTGTCAGATTATGCAATTAGAGTTGTCTGCAAACTGTGAATCATCTCTAGTGGAGAGCACTTACTCCGCGCGACGACTCCGGGATTTGTCGAGAAAATTTTGTTTTTTCATTAAACTATGTTTTATCTATCATAGAGTCCGATAAAAATAATCTTTTGTGTTAAAAACAATTCAACATGCTACCTAATTTGTTTACATGCATATACATACTCAGAATATCATAGCATGATACAGTAAGGAAGGTCTTTTTTATGCAATGAGAAGAGCAAGTCGTTTGCCCGATGGTAAGAGCTACGTTTGTTCAATGCCATCCAAACTTTTAAATTTACCTATTCAAAATTGGGGAAGCAAAGCTTTGTGCTCGTCACACTGTGTATAAGATTACCCTGAAATATATTATAAAAGTTTTGCAATTCTATTTATTTATTTAATACTTTATTGCACAGTAAAAAGTGTACAAAAGGAGGACTTAATGCTAAAAGCATTCTCTACCAGTCATCCAGCGGTGGAAAATGAAATGACATGAGGCGTGCATCAATCAGGGGTAAAGAAAATATATGTTAATGAAATTTATATCGAATTGTAATGTACATAAATATAAAATACTTAAGATTATACATACTAACTAATAAAAATATATAACATAAATATCATAAAAAATATAATATATAAGAAAAAATCTAAAAAATATATAACATAAATATATATATAAATATATTCTTATAACTGTATATTTATGATCTGTATTATTATTTTCACAAGCAAACGCCTTTGCTCCCCTTTAACGAAGCCTTACTAAGACAGGGTAAAAGTTTTGCAATCAAATCATAAGATACCAAACAAACTCTAGCGCTGGAAATCTATATTGAAACGAAATAAACTCAAAGCATACTTTTTGCTTTCTTACTTAGATTTTCTGTTTTGTTATGTGATCTCGCCTTAAAATAATTATTGAATGGGTTAAACCAACTATGAGGAAATAGTAGAGTAAGGAGGTTTCAGGAATTCTTATGAGATAAGAAAGTCACCCTTTTTTTTATTTCAAGTTATAGTTAGGATTTAGGTAATGCACTGAAACTTATTTTCAGTGCTACCTAAGTTGGTACAGATCTCTCAACATATGCAAAGTTTCTCAATTATTATAATTATAACATTAAAAAAACATGAATTACACTTACTGATCTTACAACTCATATCATTATTGCCATTTGTGACCACGTGTTTGAAGGCTGAGCTTTCGGTACCGTCGCGTCGTGATGAAATTTATGGTGCTTGGACAATCTCTCGTGTTCTCCTGGATAGCTACCCTGTTCTGAAATGGAGTCCTAGTTTAGCAAGTATAACTTTTTACCACAAGAGGAAAAATCTGTCACCAACATTTATACGATTATCTTATTCAGAAATTCCTCTATAAAATGCGTAAATGTGTGAAAAAATATTGAAATGCATAAGAAGCTCTTGCTGTAGATATTAAGGGCTCTTGCTGTAGATTTTTCGCTAGATATTACAATCGGCGCCTATTTTTATCACCGCGAAAAATGTCATCTAAAATGACTTTTAGACCTGCGGCCTGCAAAGAGGCTGACAGCGTTTCAACTGCTTACAAATAGCTCGGTACCTTATTCTAAGACCATCTTAATGTTAAAACAAGAAAATTTTGGAATTATGGACTAAACGTGTTACATGGCACCCAAAAAACTTGGTAAGCAAAATTAATACATTAGTTAATAACTCATCAATAAACGTGAAACTTTTCCGTTTCCAGAGTCTGAGCGACACCCCATACCGCACTTTTGACGTGAGTAAGAATGTGTGCCGATTGTGTTTGCTAACCAAACAATAATCAATCATTTTCGCTAACGATCCCCTATCGCCTTTATTGAATTTCTTTTACGGCGTACGCTTCGTTTGAGAAGGAGGACGAATTTTTGTAACATCTCATTGTTTTAGGTCTAATTTTTACTTATTTAATGTAAATGACGCTTGTCTCTATACAAAAAGTTAAATACTTTAAGCACACAGTAATCTTTCTACTATATATGTTTTCATTATTACTAATATACTTATATTAAACAATCTATTAACAAATTCTTGAATAATACGTACCCTAACCAACTATACTATAAGAAATCTATGATATTGAGGGATACGGGGCGGCATAGTGGTCCTGCCGTTCAACCACAGACAAAATAGCCAGTTAACTGCTAATACCTTTTACCCCTCACGAAATTTAGATAACCTTTTGAAGCCCCAATCCAGTCAGTGTGATTAGTCTTTCAACAACTGAAGCCGCAACTGACACTGACAACTGTTGTTACCGGCCAATATACAACATGCATAGAGTTACCTCCGCTGATGAATTTTGCTATGAAGGAAATTATCCTCATGCGCTATGAATTGCTTTTATAATTTTAGCGTTTAATGAACTAGACTTCGGTGTTCCATAACAGCATTGAAACACAAGTTTCGAGGAGGAAACCTCGAAACTTGTGTTTCAATACTGTTGTCATGAAATTCTAGCCAAATCCTATGCAACATATTTTAAAAGGAAACATGTTGTGCCAAGTTTCCGAGCCTTTCTTTTTTCCTAGGGACTAGAGCGCGAAATCAACATTAATTTATCACACGGTTTAGAGTTGTTCGACTAATTTTGTCATATTAAAGTGTCCTCCAGAATTAAAATATTCCATAACGCTAGATTGAGCAACCTATTACTGCCATAAAATTTGGCCGAGATTGGTCAATCACATACATTTTTAATCAAAGGAAATTCGAAGAATTTCTTTTGTATTTTTGTTAGTATTCGGGCCAGTGATGTCGCAGGTTAAATCTTCGTTTCTTAATGTAACAAGATACTAAGATCTTTTCTATATCGTTTGATGGCTCAATAAGAATCGAAGATTAGGGGATTTCTGTTGTGGTCGTGATACTGTTGTACATTATTTATTATCTTTACTTGGGAGATAATAACTTATTTGTGGTGTACCGATGTCCTAACAGCTTCTTTGTTACGAAACATAATGGAGGGTTACGATTTAGCAGCGTGTGTGTAATTTGTATTAATAAAAAAGCGATGGTATAATATGTGTACCTTCGTTTGTTCTCTTATAGCGCCCATATACTAATAAATTAATTGTAACATATAAATTAACTCTGAATTCGTCTTGTTATCTGGTGAAGTAATCACTTTTTAGATTTTATAATTAAATTTTTGTTTTATTTATACTCTGATACGAAGTTACTCTACATATTTTTTTCACCGAATAGCCTTTTATTCTCCAACATAAGCTTTGGTTATCATAGTTTAATTCAGATTTATACTCAATCCTGCCGTCGGCTTTACTCCGGAGTAATCCGGAGTATGGCTCTATATGGAGCACCGGTCTGGGTGGACGCCCTCAACCGCGGAAACAACACCCTGCCTGTACGTCCGCAGCGGGTCATTGCGACGAGGGCGATACGCGGGTACTGGACAGTGTCCTGGACGGCAGCGTGCGTGCTTGCGGGTGATCCCCCCTGGGAGCTCTCAGCGGAGATCCTCGCTGAAGTTTACCACTTTGTGGCGGCGAGGAGGGCTCGAGGAGACCCCCCAGCGTGGGAAGAAGTCACCCGCATGCGGTGGCGGGCGCGGGCTGCCCTGTTGCAGCGGTGGACGGAGGACCTGGCTCCACCGGGCCCAGGGCTGTGGACGGTGGAGGCCATCCGCCCGGTCCTTCGGAGGTGGGTGCGGCGGCGTTTTGGGTCGCTTACCTTCCGATTGGTGCAGGTGCTTTCCGGACATGGATGTTTCGGAAAGTACCTGCACCAAATCGCGAGACGGGAGCCGACCCCGGCCTGCCTCGAATGTGGGGCGCTGGAGGATACGGCGCTCCACACGCTGGAAGTGTGTGCCGCATGGGGTCCGCAGCGGCACACGCTTTCAGCGATCATAGGCGGTGATCTCTCCCTGCCGAGCGTGGTAGACGCCATGCTCGGCAGTGAGAGATTGTGGCAGGTGGTGGTCTCCTTCTGCGAAACGGTGATGGCGCAGAAGGAGGCGGCGGAACGGGCCAGAGAGGTCGATCCCCTTTCTGACCCGATCCGTCGCAGACGGATGGGGGGGAGGAGGAGGCAGTTCGCCCGCCTCCTCTCTCCTCCTCTGTAGTGGGGTCACCGGTGGAGAGTCAGGGAGCTCTCCACTGGCTTGCACGGCCCCACAAGTCTGAGGGGTGGCCTTGGTGAGCAAGGTCACCCCTACATGGGCGCAGTGGCCCGGTTTGTACTAGGGCCTACCGCCGGGGCAAGATAGTGACTGCTAGCGCGACCCTATCTTGCCCCACCTCGGCGAGGGACTGCTCGAGGGGGGGGTTTTTAGTGGGTTCGAGCCCCACATACCCCCTTCCTTCGCCCCTGGGAAGGAAGGGAAGTGCAAGGCATTTTCCCCCCCACAAAATAAAATAAATAAAAAAAAAAAGATTTATACTCAATGTCAAATTGGATGCGGTCGCAATACGTTACTTTTGTTCTCGTACAGGATATAACTGATATCACTGTGCGTAAGCATTAACTTAAAAATGACCTTTTTAGATTATATGACCCAGAGGGTCAAATCAGTACTAATAAAGCGTGTAAATATGGCAATATTGCTGTCTAAATTGTTATTTTAAGTTGTAGACGGATTCGTACTTTAATGAAATTGAAAAGCTCTTTTTCAAGAGCAAAGCGAGATCCGTCTGTCAGAGGTATCTAGCGTCTAAACCATACAAGCGAATAACTTCAAATTTTCAGAGAATATCTAAAAGTATGGCCCAAAGTCAGAAGTGATAATTAAAAAATATAAATGAACATGTTAAGGGGGCACCCATACACGTAAGCGGGGTGCAAAATATTTTTTTTTATCTACGCGTATCTGTGGGGTATTGTTTAAAATAGCACTTCAAGTAGAGCACAAAACCGGATTAAAAAAAAATTATGGTGGAAAATAAGTATATCATTTTAACGACTCCTTCAATCTTTGTGTCATAACTTTGCATATTGACTCTTAGAAATTGAAGTAATAAACTTGATGGTTAGAAGATAAAAGCCTGTGACGGATGGACGGGTGGACAAAATAATAAACACCTGAGAGAAATTTGCTTCTTTCGGATAAATATATATACCTATATGTAATGATAGCTTTTTGAACGCCTAACGATAGCACGGTGTCATCAGTGTGTATAATAACGAGGACGAAAGGATTACAAAGTTCAGTGCTAATTCTCGATAATCCTACGTCCAGACAATGAGTGATCAAAGCCTAGTTAAATGTCAATCTCAAAAGTCAGGGTATTTTCGCGTTACTAGGTACAGGTACGAAGGTACAGGCACGTTTGAACTGCCCGATGGCTTACTTGGGTGGGCTTTCGCCCTTTAAACAGAGTATCGGGTTCGATTCCTGGCGGGAACACAAGTTTTCTCCCTAAGGAACATTTGTGTTTCTGGGTCTGGTTGTGATTGTGTGTGTGATGTGAATGTTTCCAGCAACCACAACACAAGTCATCGAACTTAGTGTGGGGCTGTGAGTATGAAAGCGTTTATGTTAGACTCGTTGGCCGTATTCTGTGAATTAGATTATTATCTATTAATTAATAATTAGATTAATAATTAGTCAGTTTTTTCTCATGATTAGGTATTCCTTATCATGAGAAAAAACTGACTGTGGCCATGGTTTCCGTTTCTATCTAAGTTTTTTTTTATCCCAACATCTGAAAAAATATTGAACGCAATTTCTGATATGGAGTACTGTTTTTAGCACGTGATCAAGTGGTACATAAAAAAACAATAAAAGGCAACTACCTCACTAATATCTATAAATGTAATGTAATGTAAATGTAAGAAGAAATCTTCTTATTGTGTTTATATAATTAATGTAGTTGTCCTTTTCCCACTCACCGAAAAAAATCGTAATCCCACAACTGCGCCGCACTCAACCGTGTCAAAGAAAAAAAAAACGTAAGTTTGTGACTGCAATTATGATCTCGACCATATCTACGTACCTAGATAGATTGCAAGGGTTCCTGATGAAAAGCTTTGTCGTTTGCCCACGCGTAAATTCGTACCTCGCATTCGACAATTACGTACAAACGCTCGTTTAGAAAATCGTCATGTATGTAACAGCACGATTATGTGCGTGTGCTGTGTTTAATGTCCGTTTACGGGTACGTTTGAATTTTGTGTTGTGAATTGTAAGAAGGAATAAAAGCGAAGGGTTTATGATTAGAGGCTATTATATATATGTTGTTTAAATGAAATTAATTCAAAGAAAAATTTGACCTATAAACGTAGAACAGAAAGGCTTTCACACTCACAGTTGTACTCTAAGTTCGATGACTTATGTTTTGTGCCGGTAACTAATTCACATCAAACACACAATTACAACTAGAATTTAACCCACCTATGTTATGTTCCCAGGTTTAAATGATTCATCCCATAATAATTCAATCTCTTAGTTAAAAATAATACGTCGAATCTTTACTTAACAATGTTGCTAGATTATTAGAATGATCGATATCCAATTACGACTTTGAAAATGTTAGACTGTTATTTACAGATATACTCCCGGAAGTTACATTTCCCCGAATCCATTACTCTGTGTTTGGCTCATCCCTTCCGTTTTTGACGCCGAACACAAAGTATAGAGTGATAAAAGTGTACAGAATGCCCCGAAATAAGTAGGATAAATTGGGCATGGGATTCGAGTAGATATGCGACTCGGATCATGAATCCAACACACGTGCATGAGGAGTCACGCGGCCTACGTGCCCCGCATTCAGATGCCATACACGTGCCCAGTTTACACAGACCCGTCAATACCTCTAGCCCTCGAAGCTTTCGCGTCGCATCTAGAGTGTGAAAAAGGAGAAACAGATCTAATTACATTGGTGGTTTCTAAAGCATCCTGTATCTAACCACGCTATCACACGTCGCGTAATTTTATTAGCGCCTTTTAGACGCGATTTCAAATTCATTTTCGAGTCATATTGTTTTCCCTTTTCTACGCCGCTGACGATAGCTTTGAGGAATATTGTCTTGATAAAACGCGAACAAAAACCTATATACTCTCGGTAGGAATGTTTCATAAAAGATGCGCATCGCGAGTATTTCCTCCCACACTCGCTATTATTCAAATCCGTCGCACTTTCCATGTTGAAATTTTAAACGAATAGAGTTGTCAGAGTAAAGCGAGGCTCTACACTTGATTTAATTGCACTAACAAGACACCGTCGGCAAGTTCTGTATTTAATTATACACTACGAGACACTCATAAGAAAAGGAGTAAAATTGACGAGAGGTCCTCAGTCAACGGTTTCGCTGTTAGATTTTGTGTCCCTTGGAAGTTTTACAGGGCAATGACAAGTTTAGTTGTGAAGTGTAGGTAGCAAGCCAGTCAGAGAGATGAGAATGTTTTTAAGGATACGCACACAAGAGGTGCAAGAGCTGTACCTTAGTAAGCCATTTATCAGTATGTCCCACTTTTAAAAGGATTCACCTTTTTTGAGTTATTAAATATGTAGTCGGCTGAGATAAAGTTGTTTAAACATATATCAACTTGTACCATAAATTACGCTTAGCTCATCGTATAACAGACAAAGTGACTTAGTTTTTGATCTACTATTCATTTATATTGGCATTAAAAATCTGTTACAACATCAAAATCACAATCATAACAAATAAAGTAATTTATTCACATTGAAGCAAATAGAGTAGGTCGTTAGCATTACCCGTATGCAATAACTTTTGGCTATCACCTATAAACCTCTGCTTAAATCTTGCTACAACTAATTCCAGTTCCTTCCATACAAACTATCCTACAAGAACATTATCTGCTAGAGCGCTCTTCTACATAGTGATCAGTTACCAGTAAAATAAAGCTCGCATAAAATTTATTCTTCATCGGTTTCGAGAACGCATTAATCTGTAACTAAGCTCGGCGTTACCTACACGTTTAAGCTCTTTCCGACGCCCCACATGGCCATGGAACAATGGACTTGCAATTTGAATTTCCCTGCAGCGAATGCCTTTTCTTTTCCATATTCATCGGCTTGGAACACCACCACTCCTTATACGACTAGCGTAGATGGGCTCGCTTATCGTAAGTGCTTTTGCAAAATACTATAAGCACATATTGAGGTGCTTCCACATCGACTTATAACATATTGTTATTGTGTGGTTATGATGCACGTGTTCGAGTTTTTGGCAAAGACTTTGCAAAATTGTTGTAAGTTTTAGGCTGCTTTTACAAAATATTTATGCGCTTAAATATGTACATCTAAAACCATTAGATATATTAGTACTAGCTAAATGACAGCTCTATTGAAGAGACTTTAAAATGCCGTAACTTTAATTCTATCTCACCTCCAGCTCCGGTATGACGCTACCTCAAGACTCAAGTTTACATTACTTCCCTTGGGTGATAGGGAATGCTTCTGATTATACACGAGGGTAACATTAATGAGTGTTATTACTGTGTTACCACTTGACTCGCTTCGAGCTAATTAGCCGCTCCAAAATGAGAGCCCTTATACGCTTAATAATTTCATGTTTTAGTGAATGAGCAGCATTACGAAAACATTCAGAAATATTCGCAGCTAATCTTATGGTATTTCCATACAATGTGGAGGTTCATTGTCCTATTAAGTATACAGTGCCTACACCTCAAGAGCACGACAGTCGATACCTCGGCTCACCTTCGACAAGATTAATATTCTTGGCGAGCTATCGTCCCGACGTAACAATAGGCGTGTGTCGTCCCTCGCAGGGCGGCGCATGCATTTTCGAATAATGCCCATATAATGTTTCGATGAAATTGGCTGTTACGTCGCGTGCCCACCTTTGGAGGTTCAGTATCGTCAGTGGCTTTCTTGAGGTAGCCATGACCGCGGCCGTTCTCGATTGCGTAATCGAAACCCTTCCGCGTTCGTCTTATTAGTGTAATTTGTGCGTTTTTGTGTCATTTGCTTCATGTAATTGCATGTAATCACATAGTAATCTCTTCGTCCGAAATGACACTATAATCGTTGATAGCAATGACCTTTCTCAACGTAGTGAGTGTGTTCGTAGGGTGAATATTTATAGGTTTGTGTGCGTGTGAGGTTGGGTGTTGTGGGCCGGGGGTGGTCTAGGGTGAGCTTCAGGAAGGAAACATGTTGAAGTTCTGTTCACCGGCGGCAAGGCGTCGGGAACCGAATGCGGTTTGTAACTAAAGTTGCTCACTTGTTTCCCGACTAGTTACGCGTAACGTAGGAGGCGGTATAATTTTACTTGATAAATAACCACCGATATGGTTTCAGGACTTGCGGGAAATGTTTGTTTTGTATGTGGAACGTGTTTTGTTCTTTAGGTACTATTAGAGTTGTTGATATTAGTATAATTGATTTGGCTTATTTGTCTGCTACTGCCGATAATTTCATTGACACTCGTGTGATACATTTAAAGTATGTTTTATACAAATAAGAGTAGGTATGCGAAGGCATTTTAATGACTAGTTAGGGTCAGTTAAGTTAGTCTAGTTAGGGTAAAGAAGAGAACTAAGATGCATAGAAGATAGCAGAAATTAATAATTATATTTCATGTGAACATAAAACAAGGGTTAAATTGCATCGCGTAGAGATTTTTGGTTTGTACTGTCGCACACCAAATTATTAAAATAAACGGTAATTATTAAGGGAGCATAAAAACAAATATCTATATAATAAAAAGCTGGATAACCAACACGTATAATTAATTGAGCATTCTTCTTTATTATTCTTGGTAAAGTACATTGAGTTCTAGGATTCTAGTAAATTTTGTCCTTAACTATTTTTGCTGTAATATTGTCTGCCTTAAAAAAACTTGTAGCTTAGAACTTTCGCTTTTGCCTTCTAACCTATTCAAAGTGAAATCCGCCCTTGATTGTTTTTGGTATAACTTATATTGGAAATCATTGAATTTCTTCTGCCGAACGATGGTAACAATTGTATGAAACCATTCAGTTATTGCTATTTTTTTTATATACTCAAAGCCCCACGCTAAGTAGACTTATGTCATGAATGTCGAAAATATTCACATCACACACACAATCACACCCAAAACCAGAAACAGAAATTTCCCTTATAGGGAGAAAACTTGTGTTCCTGCCGTGAGAAGGCGGACGCGCACTGATCTAAGCCAACGGGCAGTTAATTGTGAGGAACGTCACAGATTAATCCTACTAATATTTTAAATTTCGAAAGTTTGTGTGTAAGTATGTTTGTTCTCCCCTTTTACGCTTTAACTAGCCGTGTCTAATAAATCAGTTATTGTTGATTGTAGGCAAGCATTGAATGTCCCGCTGCCTTAAATTGTAGATTTAGGTTTCTGTTTCAGGGGTATTAGTAAATTAGGTCGTTGTTCTTTTCAGGTGAACCCTGGTCGCAAGGCGTCACTATGCGGCATTCGCGAAGGAGACGTGATATCCTCGATCAACGGCCGTCCGACTAGAAGTATGAGCAACGCTGACGCCCACGCGATGCTCAGATCTGCCGGCCCTGTACTTAGGCTAGGGTTGAACGAGTAAGTATTAGGATATCCACATTGATATATACATGAAATAGCTAGGAGATAAGAGCTCTGATAATGAGGTCGGCAAGGTTAAGGTGCCGGTCTATGCCGGCAATCGACCGGAGATATGGGAGTTTAGTGGTAATTAGGTCGAAGGTTTAAATCCTACCACTTGTTTGAGTTCAGTATTGAATCCATAGTGGTGGGGCGTTTTCTAATGCCAAACCCTGGCAGCTAGTAGCTACCAAGCTACCAGCAGTAGCTTACTACGCTCAAGTAAAAAATCCGAGCGCCTAATGTCAGTTCCGTATCTAGCTTTTGAGAGCTGCTTATATATATGGCATTGACCATGTCATTCGCTAACAATGTTTAATGTTTTGATTCCGATGCAATACTTTCAAAGATTTTTATAAACATATAAAATTAAAAGAAACTGGACAAATAATTTTAAGTCGAACTTGGAGAGTTGACCAACAGAGCGTGAGTAAATACTCGTAGTAGAACTTTTTAAACTTTCTCGAACCGAATTCATATTCTTTTGTTTTGAGTATCTCGTAACCACGACCGATGCAACTCTCTCGAAACGTCAATGTTAGTCAAAATAAGAACATTTTGATTAATGTGCGCGAGAATAAATCAAAACAAATGAGTTTTTTGGCCTTTATAACTTTTACATTCTAGTGACATATTAAATGTAGATACAAAATTATTGTCAACAATAGCATATTATGAGCCTCAGATGCCTAAGCTAGGCTTAAAAACCTGTAATATAGGCATCTGCGCTTCCCTATATATTACACATTGTAAACGTATCTAGTATAAGTATTTAATAGCGGGTATGGATCTTACACTATTTAAATTATTTAATTATTCGTAAATTGCCACATTAAATTAAAATTTGTTCGGTAGGAATTTGCATGCGTGTTGGTGCGTGTTTGTGTGTGGTGTATGTGTAACATTGCGAATGTTTTTAAATATAGCTCTATAAGTTTACGTATTCTCCTGTTGAGAGCCTTCACGTGCATCATAAAGCTCAGAGTGTTATCGAGCAGTACACCTAAATATGTTAGTGAGCTAGTTCTATCTAATTTACGGCATGTGCAATGTTTGCGGAACAAGCACCAGTTGTGTTCTGTCTCTTTATAATAAATCAATATAAAAGTCAAAATAGAGCTTCAAACTTTAGAATCGACTCTGGATTAGGACTACGCTTCAATTTGTATTTTTTAGGCGACTATATCCTACTTGTTAGTAACTAATGATGTCGCCAAGGGTCTTCGCAACTCGCTAGTCCTAAAATGACTGGCCCTTAAGGATAGCTGTGGAAACACCACTTCAGAGTTTAGGTTCAGATTTTCTACTTGGGAGTGAGAAACATTTTTTTTAATGTCCGTATAGGCAAGCGTTTGACCACAATCTCACCTGATGGAAAGCAATGATGCGGCCGAAAATGAAACTATCATCGTATTTTAGTACAGATAGCCAGACGAGCTCGATATCCTATAATGGATTTAAATACGATGTTACCTTTAAATAAATAATATTGTATTCAGGCAATATTGTTAGATTACATGTCGATAAGTTTTATGATTATAAGTACGAGTATCTAAAAAAAACTTAAGTCATGTTAAAATTTAAAAATTTGCTTAATATTAATTAATCACGTTATTATATCTACCTATATATTTATTTTTAAATTTATAAGTATTTAGTCACAATAATAATGTATGATTTAAACTTCATGTATAATGCTCATTGTACTGACAACGCGACAGCAGCACCTATCGCTTTTAGATCACAACTTTATCATCCTCCCCACCCCAACAAGGTCTGGTAGTGATCGCTTCTTTATCGGAAGCTCCCATCCTAGGATTCGAAACCTCGACTAATCGATAGAGAGGCGCAATTACTACAAATCTACTATCCTACCTTTTAAAAATGATACCGATTTTCTATATAACTATATAGTAATAAGTATATCTCAGGCACACAGTTTTACAATAAATGCAATTCTTATTCTTATTTCTTACTCTCAGAATAAATAAGTACACGCATAGGTATCTTTTGACCTGACACTGTACTGATGAGCTGACCTAGATGTGATATCTAACATCAAAGCTGGTTTGTTTAAGAGAAAAAGCCTCGTGTATCATGCTTTACCCTAGGGTCTGAAACGAATGCTTTCTTTACGATCTCGTAGCCTACGTTTAAGATTTAGGTCAAAGCAATTGTGCGAAATGAATAATATGTGACAGGACTGATATTGGACGAGCGATGCGAGGTGTTTATGTTGATTGAGGTGTAACAGGACACTGTCCGTCCGTCTGTCGAAGGCATTTAGCGTCTTAACTATACAAACAAATAATTCCAAATTCTCAAAGAATGTTACGCTTTCAGGCCTGAACCACAAAAACCGAGTTTTTTGAAATTTGGTACAGAGATAGACTAGAGCTTGGAAAAGGCTACTTTTATTCCCGGAATTCCCGTGGGTCCGGGACTTACGCGGGTAAAACAGCGGCGAACAGCTAGTATAAAATATACATAACATAAAACATAAACAAACGCTTTCACACTCACAGCCCCACACTAATTTCGATGACTTGTGTCGTGGGTGCCGGAAACATTCACATCACACACACAATCAAAACCAGAACCAGAAACAAATTTTCCTAGGGGAGAAAACTTGTGTTCCCGCCGGGAATCGAACCCGATACCCTGGCTTAGAAGGCGAACGCCAGCCAACTAAGCCAAAGAGCAGTTACAGCGGTACCTACGTAATACAAAATATATTTAAAAAAAAAACCGATTACAATACAAAATTAAAAACAAATTATGGTGTAGCCATGTGTCGTTGATCTAATGATCGTGAAGGAACAGTGAAACATTGATGGTGATTGGATAAATTAAGAGCAGCTTTCTGTACCAAATACGCATTTGAAAAAACCAATGTCTTTTTATTCAAAAGCTTACCTAGATTTTGCCGTTTCAAAATCAAATCTCAACGCAAACAAACCACAACACTGCAACATAAATATTCCGCGTTCGTCTGCATCGGAAGATAGCACACGTTGCCGGTTATTGCCGCTTAAACCGAGCTCCGATTCACGGCACATCAGTACAACGGCTGACGCTAATCCGATCACTCTTCGCCGTTTCACGCGGGAGTTGCACGGACGTCTGCGGATTACACGGACCAGGATTGAACCACTTAGTGGACCTACGACAGACGTTCAACGTGGCTAATGAATTTAGCTGGACTGTCTTTGTAACTAAGCTATTGATGTCTAGCTTTACTACTATTTCGTGGTTGGTAGATGATAATCGGATTTACCCATTATCTCTTTACTTCATTTAATTAAGTTATTGTTAGTTGTTACAATTAGTATAACGGCCGACAATGGCGGTGAAATCTCTTCCAATTTTTTTTATTTGATTTGATTTGATACAGACATGAGATATTGCAGATAGTCCAGCAAATGTACATTTATAGCTAATAATAATAAAAAAACCATTGATTAATGTTAATCCCATCACTCTTTGCTGTTTTACGCGGGAGTTGCACGAACTGCGGATACGGACCAAGATTGAAACACTTAGTGTCTATACAGACTATGCCGAATTTACGCGCGAACTTCGGCGTGATTACGCCTGCAATGCTATTTCAATTAGTTCAACTACTATTAGTTAAACAACACATTTGCCGAAATTACGTCACGTTATGGCGTACAACCGAACTTCGTTCGTCCGTAAGTTCGGCGGGAACGTATTCTACTATATAGTAAGTATAGCAACGCATCATACGCTGTTACTGTAAAATGGTCCATTGTTTAGACAACACGAAATGACACCACGACAGCGCTTGGTACACTGAATTCACACAACGAAGCGCAACCGATCTTCAGTCGCGTAATTTTCGCACTTATGATCTGTCATATCAGCCGAATACGTCGGAAAGTAAAATCAGCCGCGGAACTTCGATCGAGTTTCTTCGGCATAGTCTGTTAAGACACTTAGACGTACGGCAGACGTTCGACGTTGGTAATAAATTGAACTGTTAACTTAACTGGACGAACCATGGTAATAAATTGAACTTTTAACTTAACTGGACTGTTTAGTACAAAGCAATTGATTTTTAACGTTACTACTAGGTTCTACTACTATGACGTAGTTGATAGATGTAAATACGAAACTCTTCACTATTTTCACGGAAATTGTTCGACATAGATACGTGTGTATTATAATTTCGAATTGATAGCATTATTAACTAAACGGGTAGCATACGAGTGCTTAGGTTACCTACCATGATATGAGGGAATAAATTAAGTGCGTCTGATTTTATGGGTAATTTCTAATACTTAGCTGTCAACGTGTAGCCTTGTATGATAAGTTCGTCGATTTATGTTAATCCGATCACTCTTCGGCGTTTCATTCACAGACGTCTACATATAATACGGATTGAATCATTTATTGAACGTATGCCGCAAACTCGGTTAGGGAATGAATTGAGCCGGGCTCTGTGACATATTTCTGATTAGTAAAAAATTTAATATAGTGATATTAGCTTAGTAATATAAGTTATTTTGTGACTTAAGTGCTGACATTTAAAGCTATAAGTCCCTCCATGTAAATCTGATCTCTTTTTACGTGGCAAGCTGTAGTCGGATTGTACTTATAAATTATAGAATTTATTAGGAGCCTGTTATACAAATCTTACAATCTAACGTGAGGGATTAAATTAAGCCAGACTCATAATTTGATAAAGACTTATGCACATTTTGAAATATTAAATTAAAATTAAAACGAGAATTAGCGTGACTTACAATTGACGATCAAGATATCGACAACAAATGATAATGTTATTTATTAAATGATCTTACCTATCAGACGCAAAAAGTATCAAATCGTGTCCCAAAACATGTTGTCCGTGGAACATACAATGTATGTTTTTATAGATCATAAACTCTACAATCATACTAGAGAACGATTATTTATTGAAAAGAGCATTGGATACATAGACAGAGGTTTGCAAATGGGCATCAATAAAAGACTATCTTTTGCAGTCGGTGGTAGGTGATCGCATTTCGCACAAGCATAGTCAAATTGTATTGTACCACCCTAATTTAGAACGTATCGCTAAGCACCTAATGGTATTCCGGTAGCTGAAAAATCACATTTTGTTGTATGTAATTGGATGTTGTTATTGGAAAATAGAAACCCATATAGAAATACTAGCCGTGCCCCGCGGTTTCGCTTGTTTTTTATTAAGCTTAAAAGTAGCCTATGTGTTAATCCTAGGTATAAGCTATGTATTTTCCAAATTTCATTCAAATACGTTTAGCCGTTTCAGCGTATAAGAGGAAACAAACACACTTGCACACATACACATTTACACACTTACACACAAACTTTCGGATTTATAATATTAGTGTGATGCCATATAAAATAGAATATACACTGACAGCCCCACACTAAATTCAATGACTTGTATCATGGTTGCCGGTACCATTAACATAACCAGAAACACAAATTTCCCTTGGGGAGAAAACTCGTGTTCCCACCGGGAATACTATATATTTGTATATAGGTATATATCTTTTATAAAGGTAACTATTTTATAATAAAGTTTATATTGTAATTCAGCAAGTAGTTGTTTCCGTTGTCTAATCTAAGTTTTCTTGTCGCCAGAGACCGGGAGATGTCACCTCGAAGAAGATCTATTGGCAAAGGCAGCGAGTTGAAAAGTAAGTTGTTGTATGGATAACTTGATTTACAGAACGCTTTCTTATGTTACCTGTATTTTGTGATAAGGAGACTTTTCTATTTATCATTTCTTAGGATGTCTCTCTAGACATAACGTGTCATTTGTATACTCCTTGGGAATATTTATTATTTAACTTTTTAACGAAACAGAAGAAAATAAATGTTGTGTCCGACACGGTAGTAGATCTATAGACCCGTTAGATTTAATTTCGTGTTCACATTTTCTGTCCCGCATTACGTTTGAAGACTTGTTAGGCGAGTGCTGATAATATTTAAACGTGTGTACACTCAGAAATAAAAAATCGAGTTTTGATTGAAAATTTAAATTGCCTTTCAACGCTTCCGGGAATAAGAACTGGCGCCCGAGGTGTTGCAGGCAGTTACAGTCATTCACTCTTATATAATAAATCCGAAAGTTTTTATAGAAGTACCTATATACATAAGTACTTTTATAGTAATATGATAATGGTCAAATGTTTGTCTATCAGCATAAAAAAAAATCATATTACCAAAGCGTGACTTTCTCTCCTCTCTTCAAGCCGCAACCGATTTTGAATGTAATTTAATCTGATATAGCTTATCCTCAGGAATAACACATTTTGAATCTAATACCTTTGAACGAGCAATTCTTGTATATATGTATATTTATAATCTGAATCTAGGAAACGGTTTCAACGATTTTCATGAAATTTTGTATACAGGGGTTTTCGGCGGTAAATCGATCTAGCTAGGTTTCATTTTTAGAAAACGTCGTTTTATTTGTGTTTTCAGCCAATGAAAAACTGCTATAATAAAAAAAAAAACTGAGCAAAGCTCTGTCACCCAGGTACTGTAATTTAAACCGATATAGCTTATCCTCAGGAATAACACATAGACTACCTTTAATCCAGAATCATTATTCAGAAGCCGTGGTGCATAGCCAGCTCTGTATCATATGCTTATTACAAACAGAAGCATGTAGATAGTGGATCAGAGAGACGCAGATGCTTTTATTGCGTCGTATCTAATATTAATATTGCTTTTAAGTTTATTGCACGTTTCATTTCACCGCCAGGCTTCTCGTTCCCTTTGACTGTAGTCAAGGTAGCTTAATATTATCATCAACTGCGTTGCAATCTAGCGTAATCCCTGTCTCGGATGCTGAGAGCGAGACTGCGCGGAGCTTTTGAATGCCATCCTTTGTTCCAACTGTATTTTCTTCCGACTGCCTTAAAAATGCATGGTCGTTGTTACAAGTAGATTCAACGACTGATTAATTTGTCTTTCTATACATTTTATATACGTACAAATTGATCGTTATTAGATCAAACAAATTTTTAGACCTACAGTCCACGTAGGTACTTCACAGATGTATGAAATATGTGTGATAGTGTTGGGTTTATATAATTTAGAATAGAATTATATTCTAAACCTATTAATAGAAACCCAACAGTATCAATCTTGTATGTACAAGATTATTGTATGATAGTGTTGGGTTTGTATCATTAGGTTTAGAATACATATCTCAATAAAGTACGCGGACAGTACATCTAAAAATTTGTTTTTGAGGATACATGTATATGTATCCTATGGTATTAAATGTGTCATTAGTCACTTGCCTCATCCCTTTATGAGCTATAAAAAGCAAACATTAGTAAAATCAAACAAACAAGAAGCTTTCACACTCACAGCTCCACGCTAAGTTCAAAGACATGTATTGTGAGTGCTGGAAACATTACATACAACAGTATATCATCATCACATGTACCATCATATCAACATTACATAGATATAACAGTATTTTTTTCTTGGGAAGCAAAATTGTGCTCTTGCCAGGAATCGCACCCAGGACCCGCATCATAGAAATCTAGGACTTGCCGACTGTTACTAGACGCAATATATGATTATGAAATCAAATGCAGCTCGTATAGCTTTTTTTATGTAATCGAGTGACGAGACGAGCTAATTGCGACCGGAAACACGCATATAAATTTTGTCTCACAGCACGTAATGGACACTGCTGTAATATCCATTTTCAAAACACTCCTACCCAGCCCTTTTTACATTCACAATAAATTTGATTGGAATAAATCCGTCATCTAGAGGTATATGTATACACAATGTATGTTTTAAGGTAATGTGCTAAATTACCATTTACCAGATACTAGTCATACAGAACTCATGTGTCAAAAATGTACATCAGAAGAGCTACTGTATAAATACTCATGAGTTAACAGTTACTTGCATGTATAAAATGTTTGGCAGTAGCCTGAGTAATAATTGCCTGAGTAAAAAGCCGATGGTAGTGACAAAATGTCTTAATACTTATCTAACTAAACCATATCTATACAAAACACCTGTGTCCGAATTCATTGCTTTGCTCCTCTTCATCCAAAGGTTGTCTAGAAGAGATCGCTCTTAGCGATAAGGCCGACTATTGTTACACTTAATTTCTAGATTATTATTCCTTGTCGTGTATTTGTGAAAGTGTTCAATAAAGAGTTTATCTATCTATTTTAATTCCAACAAAACTTTGTCTTCCATTCAGAGACTTCTGTTTATTATTATTAGGGAGATGATTCGATTGCTACTTTCCCTGTAACATTAAACTCAAATAATTATCTATATTAGATGAAACATGAAACAACGAAATTTTATCAGAATACAATACGGATTTCAAAGTATTAGGTTCCATTAGTATGTTTCTAGGTACCCAAGATCTCACTGGAATTAACCACTCGCCCCGGGCTATATAATGGGAAAACTCGGCTCACAACAAAACTATAGTCCTCTAACATTCAGAGGCTGTTGTTTCCATTAAATGTTATAGTGCTTCGTGCCGTGGTATTAAATTTCAGTATCCGTGATAGAAAAATTTTAGTATTTTTAAATATTAAACTAAATGAAATAACACGAACACTGTGCTCGCAAAAGTAATCCTAGCACTCAGTTTTTGCTATTTTAAATAACCCAGTGACAGACGCGTTCAGTATGAAAGGTCCTACAAATATTTCGCTTAAAAGTTTTTTTTTATGACAGATTGGTAAGCATTTGGCCGCTATCTCCTGATAGAAAGTGACGATGCGGCCGATGATGAAGCATGTTTACCTAGAAGATACCTATTCACTCTAGACTTGAAGACTCCCAGATTATACTGTTCGGGGAACAAGGATGCGGGCAGTGAGTTCTGCCGTACGGATAACAAATGTTGAAGCAAAACGCTTCGACCGGATGTGAGGTATGTCAACCATATATGGATGACGTTGGTTTGTTTGTCTTGTGGTCCGATTATAGAAAGGGCAAGGTGGAATCAACTGGTGTGATTCGTTTAATTCAAACTTAATGTCTGTAGTAGTTTGCGTAATTGAATGAGCGAGCAGCGTGAGCGGAGCTTCGTTTCAGTTTAGACAAAAATGATTTCGTATGGCTGGCGGATGTTCGGCTGTTCTACTCTACAGTTCGCATTTATCAACCGAATCTCGTAAAATTTTGTGAGAAAGCTCGATAATTATATGGATTTTATTGTCTTGGAGTCTTTGGAATGTTTTAAAAATGGCGATGATACGGGGGTAGAGAACGTAAAAAAATAATTTATTTGGTAAAGTTTTTATTTTATAAAACGAATACAAATCCACTAAGAAATATAAATTTCATAGTAGTATTTAGAGTAAGACCGGTAGGAACAGATATGGTCATTATTTTATTGCTATTGAGAATTAATCTTTGCAGTAAAAAAAATATTTAAAATCTCGTAAGTACAAATAACAGAACCCAGGTTTTCAACAGACTTCAAAAAAGGAGGGTCGCAATTCGACTGTATGTTATTTTTTGTATTTATTTTACGCGATATTTCCATTAATTGTGAATCGATCTTGATGATTTTTTTGTTTGGTAGATTATACTTCAGAGGAGGTCCCATATAAATTTTATCGAAATCGATCCAGCCAAAAACGAAATATAAGCGTTGAAGTCGGTTTTTTAAGCTTTGCTTGCGTTTCAATTATTGTAAATGTATACATAGGTATTTGATGTAGTATGATACCTTACGACTTATAAAATGTGGGTAGTTTAACCTACACTTATCTAATTAAGTAATTATATAAAACAACAACACCTGTTTGAACTCGATAAGCACGAAAGAAATAAAGTATAAAATTATACAAACACTATCTAACAAATTATTTAAAACCACGCGCCATTTCTAAAAATGCGTGAGGCCTTCCTCTCACAACCACTAGTTTTTAATTATACCGATCTGAGGTCTTATTTAAACGAGCGTGTCTGTCAGTCCCATGTACTGTTTGATATTGTCACGTCTATCGTCTGTGCAACATCCGTAGCTTTGATAGGAAACGTCTGATTTTATGCACGAATAATAAAGAGGAAGTGTGTTGTAAGTATCTAGGAGGTAATACCCGGAACTACTTACCTGATTCTGAAAATTCTTTTATTAATAGGAAGTAAGAAAAAGTTTAAATAATAGTACTCAAGGGGTAGTAGAATTCAGTGTAGATCTATATGGTTCTGATACAGATAATTACACTTCAAATATTTTCTGATTATGTTTAGAAAAAATAAACAACAATCTGTTTTATCAAGGTGCCTGTATGTGTGCCTGTGCTATGTCTTATTTCCAAGTTAACATACAGGGTAATTTGTAACACCTCCTCACCTCTTGGGGACAACAATGCAACCATTGAGACTAACGTCAGTACGGGAATTGCAAATTCGGAAAAGAATCGGTGTGAGAGCCTTCTGGTATTTTACAAATAACCCTGTATTCTTGACGACCCAGTTGGCGCAGCGGACAGGTGTCCGCCCTCTGCGCCGCGGGTCCTGGGTTCGATTGCTGGTAGGAGCACAAATTCCTTCCCAAGGGACATTTGTGCTTCTGGTCTGAGTGTAATGTGTGTGTTTGATGTGAATGTTTCCGGCAGCCACAATACAAATCTTTGAACTTAGTGTGGGGCTGTAAGTGTGAATGCGTTTGTTTGTTTTGTTTGTATATCCATCCGGACAAAGCCGGGATGGATTAGCTAGTCATCATCATCATCTCTATAACTGAGTGGAATCAGCACATGAACTGACTTGTGAATCCATGTTGTGAAAAGATTTGGTTGAGTTTCTATGGCCAGCTTGACGTCAAACCTCCTTGGATGGACGTGGGCACCACGTGAAACAATCATAGTATAATCAAAGCACTATACAGTAAAATTAAATAGAACATTGATTTCAGTGTCAGATTTTCATCGGTAGATTTCTAGAATCCCAGCGCTCGCCCCGCGCCCCGGGTTGTAATGGGAAAACTCTACTCCCTACAAAACTATTCCGCGCTTTAGAGGCTTATGATATTACCATTGTAAGATTTGATTACTATGTTTCGTGATACCAAACATTGTAATAAAATGAGATCTAACTAAAGGGAGTAAAGTCGTTTTATACTTAAGTTCCTTTAA
The DNA here is from genome assembly GCA_948107665.1 of Lomographa bimaculata. Lineage (NCBI taxonomy): Eukaryota > Metazoa > Arthropoda > Insecta > Lepidoptera > Geometridae > Lomographa > Lomographa bimaculata. Next base: position 10,788,159 of record OX403592.1, read on the forward strand.
CCACATTTCGGCTCCATTAATACCTGATCTCTAATTACTCTTTGTCAAGTTTGATGATACCGCTCTACGAGTAACAAGCTGATTGGTGGATTTTTAAAACTTTTATTTTGATGCCTTTCCGTCTCCCTCGTAAGGACTCTATGTTCGGCATTAACCAACTAATTACCGAGACTAATCGGTCAGTTCATTTTCCTATCGGTTACATATTATTATAACGTTAATAGCTTGATTTAACATGGATGAAACGACGTTTTCTAAAAATGAGACCTAGCTAGATCGATTTATCGGCCCTGAAACTCCCTGCATACTAAAATTCATGAAAATCGTTGGAGCCGTTTTTTTTTATTCAAGATAGGCAAACTTTTGACCACCATCTCATCTGATGGTAAGCGACGATGTTGTCGACGATGGAGCAAGCTTGCCTAGAAGATACCTATTCACTCGCGACTTGAAGACTCCCATATTTTACTCCGTTTCCGAGATTCAGATTATATATATATACAAGAATTGGTCATAAAGGTATAAGATTATTATTATTATCAATATATGGTATTATCAATATCTCGCGAAATAATTTTATTAGATAAAAAATACAATTTTATCATTTGTATGTTACCTTTAATAAGAAATAGCATGTCTGTTCTAATAAAACCAACAAAAGTGCATCTGCCCCGGGGAACGGTTAACTCACGACAGAACTATTAAGTTCTCCCATTCGCAATTATCTACACGAAGAGAGCAACTCGATTATCATAATCTTTATTGCAAAGTCACTTGAGCTGATAAAGAGATTCCATTTAATTTAATTAGTTTGCAAGAGATCGTTTTGTTTTGAAAATTGTTCCGCGTATTTTCTGTAAAAGCTTTGCATGTAATCCTTTATCGCTTTTGTGGATTTCTTTGAATTTTCTTGGTTTCTGATATTTGATACTTATTATGATGTTTGACTCTTAATAATTAAAATAATGTTACGTTCACGTTTCATATAAGAATTGTGTTACGCACTAGCGTTTGATTCGGAATACTTGGGTCTATAGATTCCCAACAATACTGGGCTTTCTCAGAAGGATGTAATTGTAATTGAGCATTATCCAAATGCCTGGTATATCATAACTAGCGCCCCGCGGTTTTACCCGCGAAAGTCCCAGACTTGTAAAAATTCCGGGATAAAAAACAGCCTATGTGTTAATCCAGGTTGTCAGCTACCTCCAAACTACATTTCATCAAAATTGGTCCAGCCAATGATTGAGCGTGAACAAGTAACAAACATGCAATACTCATAAACTTACGCATTTATAATATTAGTGTAATATGTTAAGCACCAAATTTTTTTATGCAGAATAGGTAAGCGTTTGACTACCACTATCTCACCTGATGGAAAGTGATGATGCGGCCGAAGATGTAACATGCTTGCCTAGAAGATACCTATTTATTCGAGACTTGAAGACTCCCAGATTATACCGTTCGGGGAACAAAGACGGAGACAATAAGTTTCACTGAATAATTTGAAACCAAAACCGTGTATCATACCTAAGCGAAAATACAAAACAACTTATTGTTATAAATCAGGTACATTTACTTTCGTAGAATATATCCTTTATACAATAAATCGCATGTATCGCACACGTAGTTTATCTCACGTCTGCATGTGCAAAGGCATTGCTAGGCAGTCGGTGACTTTATCATCCCGTTTGCGAGCAAATGTTCAAAAGCAACTGGTTCCGAGCCTCGGAAAGTTCTCAGTATTCATGCCAAAGTTCAATATTGCGAGAGAAACTGATTTGAATCTATGTTTATTCGGAAATTTCCATGTTTTATATTGCCTTATGCATAGGTGAATTTACTGTCTATAGACGTATGCATGCAATTTAGTTCGATGTTAGATTTTAAATTTAATTTATATAAATTCCTATTTGCCGCGCCTTTAGCTATAAATTAATGACTGGCAATTAGGTGTAGTCAGTTGCAAGAAGAAATCAAAATATTGTATTTTTAGTAGGTGCTATATGTGTGCGAAGTTACGATGATCATAAATTATTTAATATTTAAGTATGAATACTTTTAAAACAATGTTGCTAGGACCATTTGTTTGGTTTCAGGACCATCCCAACTGATCGCCGAGACGGACGCGGGCCGAGCGACCCCGCAAGCTCCTGTTTACGCCACTATAAGGCCCTCACAATCTCCGCTCGGCCGACCATCGCCATCAATCAGAGCTTCCCTCAACTCACTTCCGACCGCACTAAATTCCACGCCACTTGTCAAATCCGTCGCCGACGCAGAACCCCCCAGATTCCATCCCACAAACCCCTTTTATACGACACTCCCGTCGAATTACTCGATTGCTTCCAAACTGCCCGTACCGAACAGTAGACCATCCTTTTCCACGTTAGATAGGAGAACTAAAGACTCGTGCAGTGATTACAGTGGCGACTTGAAATCGCCTTCATTTTTCACGAGATCTGTAGATTCGGGCCCTGCGAGTCTTCCATACTCACCGTACAACGGAGACAGTAATGGCTACGAGCCCGCCACGAAATCTAGTGATAAGAACGATTATTCGTTCAATAGAACATTCGATCAATTCAATAATCACAGTCTTCCAAATGACGATAAGATTAAAAATCCTTTCGATTCGAAACGAAACAGCGATCCTTTTGAAAAGTATTTGAGGGAGAATAAAATGAACGGCACTTTTGATCACGATATTAAAACTATACCAAGCTCGATGAGCGATAGTAACTTTCGGAGTAAAGAGGAAACGATAAAATGTTCGACGATCAGCGAGCACAAGATAAGTGAAGTCGAGGAGTTGAAGACGATTAAAAAAATAATCTTCAATGGACGAGATGACTCAAGTGAAAGATCGAGCGATGTATTGTATAAATCACCAGAAAAGGGTAGAACGACTGACTTCGGTTCGCATCGGGCTAAAGAGATTTCATCAGGCCAACAATCTCGGAGGGAACCTATACCTATAACCCCGAGCCAACAACGAAATGAACCTTTTAGTGCGTCATTCGATCAAAAAGAAAGGGAAGAAAGGAACTTCACCCCTACGGCTACGTCACGTCAATCGACGCAACGGGGATTCGTCGGCCAATGTTCAGGTAAGACTTTCTATACATGTTATGTAGAAAATGTAAACAAAAGAAATCTAAATTTATAAAAGACCTCATTTTGCACAAACGAAACACATCATGTTTATTCGTTCGTTGTAGGTTCGTTCTGATGTGAATTATCAAACATCTTTTAAAAGCTTTTCCAATAGAGTGATTTAATTTGACGTTAATAATAATTGTCACGACCACTAGTTTTAAAATATTTACAAAGCGCAGTTTATTCTCATTGAAATATCAAACCTGCTATATTTGCCACGTAAATCTTGAAAATGAACCTTATTTGAAAGTGGTAGAGTTGTTATATGTATGTGAAATGAGGGTAGAGTGTTTAACAGGATAGATCGTTTCAGGCGGGCTTAGTTCCGATACGACACGATTTATGCCGATGACTTTCTACGTCACGTATCCCGTGAGTAAACTTCATAAAACGTATGGTGTAATTAGATGTTAGATAAATTATGGAGGATACATGTGTAAGGTGTCGGGTCGTGCTTTAATAGATGATCGGATTCGTCGTTACTTTATCATAGTCATTTTTAAGACACGCTATTGGTTTCTAACTAGTACGTTTCCCACTATACTCCAGGTAACTCTAAATGGACACTGACCGCCTGGACGGCAAGAATGGAAAAAAACCAACAGACTTTTATGGGGTAATCAATTCATAGCGATCATGCTGTTTTCTTTTAGATAGGTTTTAGCATAACTCATATATTCGGCGATATTTTGTAATTTGAACGAGACGGTTTCATCCTAGATCAGTAATGTAGACTTTCAAAGATTATGGCAATATTTGTCATTAGGAAGTCTTTTTGAAATATAGCTGATCAATAAGCGTGAGTTATTTCTATTTTCAAATGTTTCGAAACGTCTGTGAGTAACATTACCGACATTCATTAGGATCGTATTTCCCTGGTAAATCGAAAAGTCATTTCTCAACGAACATTAAGGCTTTCACCCGACCACCCGCACTATTTCTAAGACTTGCTTTGCGGATGCTGAAAATATTTACACAATTACATTCCAAACCAGATATACTTTATTGATAAATTTGCAAAGGAAAAATTATCGCTTGAGGCGGGGTTAGAACCCGCGGCCATAGGGATATACTTTAATTTGTGAAGAAAGTTTGTTTTTTGTGTGTGTTGATTCTCACCGGGGACCCAATGCCTCCTTAGGAGACATGCGTGAGCAACTACCTAGTGACCAAGACGTTATCATTAGAATCATCGGTCGTCTTTCACGACGGCATATCAGATGTCACAATGGACTTAAAATGTTCTGATTCTTGGAAATGCCAGTTTCCTTGAGGTTGTTCCTTCACCTTTATTTTACCATAAACTTTACTACATCGAGAAAGCCACTGAAAAATCATCATATTTTGAATATTGCCCTCAGAGACTAGCGTAATTTGTAACAAAACCGTCGTTTCTTGTCAAACACTGCCTTCTTAACAGCATCGTAAACTTCAAGTCTTCACAAGTGTATACAAGGATGTGGACGCTTAAACAAACATGTACCGAGCGGGTTTACTTAGTAGCATCCTAAATATGTACACAATACTGGTGCTAACATAATGCAGATATTTTACTTAGGTACAAGATGATTTTATCACCGAACCTGTACTAAGCACCTTAACTTGTTGTTGGAGTTGAGAGCCGTTCGATTGGAATTAAAGCTGATCCCAGTCTGAAACACTGAATACCTGTTAGAACTCATTATCAAAGTTAGATGCTCTATGATCAACTTAGTCATTTACCTACCGGGCGGAATCCGCGCTGCTTTAGTGACTTTCATCATTACGGAAACTCCATCCAAGTTAAGTTTTAAAACTCAAGTGGAGTGACTAAGTCCTGCCGGGAGGGGTAAGTAGGTGCTCGCGAGTTCCAGACTTATTTAAAGAGCTGTTGAGGCGGTTGAGAAGCGTGAGTACTGCGTAAGTATCGGGGTATTGAATGCAGATTAAGTTCTTGCGAGCTGTTTAGAAATTGCATTTGGTTTTTTGTATGGAACTCGAAGTATTTAGAGTGTGTTTGAGAATTTAGTAAAGCATAAATTCCAGGCTAAAATAGAACAGTTTGATACTTTGATCCAGAAGCACTAGGAGGGCTGACCCCTAATAAATTGGAATCTATTATTTCAATTTATTTGTTCCGTTGGAAAGAAAAATTATTCCAATTTCTAAAATAACATATACATGAGTGAATGTGTAACGTGTTATACAAACAAACGCATTCACACTCACAGCCTAACACTAAGTTCAAAGACTTGTATCGTAACTGAATACATTTGGCAGTCAAACACACCCAGAACTAGATGTACAAATGTCCCTTGGGAAGAAAAATTGCACTCCTGCCGGGAATCGACCCACGGCGCAGATGGCAAAGATTTACCCACCGCGCCACCTTGATCGTCGACGATATGACTGCGAAAATCATCGTATAAAATTGGCTTCGGCTGTTGGTCTTCCTTATAAATAAAAATAAATAAATAAATATTGATACGTAAAAGTGTGATCGTGTTCTGTTCATGTGCGTTGCTATCGTCACAGTGGCAGGCGTTGGCATTGCGATTATCATAACGTTGTAATTGTGAATAAGCTATTATTTGAGAGAGTGTAAGAATAGATCTAGAAGACCCATTAGTATGTAATTATCCGTATACCAAAATTTCAGTGTAGATTTGGACTGTTTTTAATCTTCGTAGCGAATAAGCAGGACGTATACATTTTATCTCAACTAGCGAAACCGCGGTTCACTTCAAGTTGTAAAATTAAAAGACTAATTCTTTTTTATTTGTTACTAGCGACCCGCCCCTGCTTTGCACGAGCGCCTTTAATTGAGTAGATTTTTTCATACAAAACTTTTCTGGATAAATTACGAACACAATTGATTTTTATTTATATAGATAGGGCAGCATTGGAGCACTATATCACCGATCAAATTAACAGAAATTCAATAAAGTTATATAACATCCACATTGAAATTGTTGACTGCGGTCGCTTAGCTTATGCCTAAGGTAGGCAGGCTTATTATGTAAATAAAGTCAATCTACGTCTCCCAAATCTCTCCATAGATACTTACCAATTCAAAGCTAAAGATAAATTGGCATAATCAAAGAACAATGTAGAACCTTCCTACTTTATATTCTTTCAAAATCTCGTAAGTTTTAATAGGAGCCTTTGTGCATAGTACCCAAAATATACATATTCTATGATGTTTGATTGATGAAACACCTTTTGACACGAGGTTATACATGTTTATTTCCCCCGGGTGCCGGATGGAAGACCCCTGAAAATTAGATAAATGAGCTTGTTCGGATTCATGCGCCGCGAACCAGGAAATTATCTTTTTCTCTATATAATAGGGTGCTAATTGGTGCAAAAACTAAAGCTCTTGTTTTCGTTACAATTATTTGTTTGACCTGTTGGTAAATGAAGATGTCGTCGAGTGTTGTAAGCTGGTCATACTATATGAGAACTGGTTCTTAAAGATAGTTTCCGGAACACTGTTTAGTTACTGCTTGGCGACAGATTTTCTGCTTGAAGATGATCACTAGATATGGATTATGTTCACAGAGTACACAGTAAAAGAAAACCGCTATATGGGCCATTTAAGTTGATACAGTACATTTTTAACATTGGAGTCTTACTAGATAATAAATAAGGGAATTAATTACTCATAATTCCACAAATGAGGATGAATTATTTTGCTTCCACATTGATTATGCGAACCGCAAAAGATTTAACTCCTTACCTGAATCTATATTTCCTGTTAAATACGATATGGGAGTTTTTAAGTCACGAGTAAATAGGTACCTTCTAGGCAAACGTGCTCCACCGTCTGCGTCGCTTGCCATCAGGTGAGATAGAGGTCAAACATTTATCTATATTGAATATAAAAAAAATGTTTCCAAGTCGTTTAATTATTAAATTTTATACATATAAACAACAACGTTTAAATGAAAAAAGACAAACATAGGGAAGTAGTAGAGTGTCTATACGTCATCCTTGAGACTAACAAGGAACAAGCAGTACTCAAGGGCGTCATTACTTCGTACCTACATTTATAGGAATTTTGCTTGAAGGATCCCTAAAGGTTATCTAACTTTTAGAGCTTAATACGCTGACAAGTACCAAATAGGTTATTTAATATTTTTAGCAAAACCTAAACGGTTAATAGCAATAACTCATATAAATGCTATTTTTGAACACATTTGGCACCTAAGATTTCAACACTATTACGAAAAAAGTATATTATACAAATATCCAAGAATTACCTTAAAACAGACTCTAAACAAAATACCAAATTTCTTTACAATAAATATATATTATAAATGAAATAAACATATTATAAATGACATTAACATGACATTATGTGTCAGACTATATAATAATAAAGAGCTGTTATTTTCTAATAAGTTGTTGCTTTTTTTTTAAATATGTTAATTTAACTGCGCATCCGACGCATCTCTCTTTGTTTAGTAATTATCTCATTAGTTTTATATTTTAGATACTGACTGTTAATTCAATTACTGTTATACTTATATTATCTGTTAAGTCCTAAATTCTGATAACACTATAGGTACCTAGGTTCAAACTAATTTTTAAATTCGCGGAGTGGGGAACTGGTGACCTGTAATACAGTTTTTTTTAAACCTACATCAGGCACCAGTGTCTCACAACACTGGTTTACGCTTTAGTAATAAGTACCTCAATTGTTAACTAGCTGATAAGTATACCTTTGTGAGAGAAAATAAATATATTATTTATTTATTATTATTGAGTGCAAAATGACAGTGATCGCTGACGTCTGAATTTGAGGACTGGTGAGCGTTTTAATGTATTATATACAATTCTAGTTTAACTTGCAAGATCAATCAAGTGTAATTTTCCGTCTAATCCTTCGTCCGATTTCCTTACGCTCTAGTAAATTGCTATTGTCTAGACATCGACACAAGCCCACCAATCGCAGCCATAACCAATGATCTAGATATTCATTTCGCCATTGAACAGTCTACATAGTCTGATTCCGGTTAATTACGACCACAAATCTTAATGAGACAGCCAAGGTCCCTGGGGCTTGTTCTGAGGAGTGGCCGCACGCTCCAGTGCCTTCCTGGATACATCATCTCTGATCTTAGTCAGTACCGCCGCTGACAACCCAACATTCTCCTAGACATTACCGAGAACAGACGTTTATCCGCTGTAAAAATAAAACAGAAATACAAAAGAATTATGTTTGTTTGTGGTAAAGGACTGTGCCGCGTTTAAGTGTTCTTGTGATCTAAGATGAATTCTCCCTGTTTCTCGAGCAGCCCGTACATATTTCACCCGGTATCCGACACTTCGGCTACAGAATCGGACGATAGTGTGGACTCGGGTCGCGAAAAGATTGTTGATGTTGTCGCGAACGACGGCGACGGGAATCGAACGAAAAAGTACGCCGATCCGAAATCGAGAACGATTAACAAAGTTAGCAAGAAGATATTGAAAGCGATTGAGAGATTAACATGTAACATCAAGAAGAGTGCGAGCAAGAAACTTAAGAAGATTGTAGAGCCAGCAGTAGAAAAGGGTTCGTTTTTTCGTACTTGCACGTAAGCTAATCCAAATACTGTACTGTAAAGCACCCTAACCTAAATTAAACTAAAACTTTCTGATCATTGTTGTATCATACACCATAAATGTGGTGTGGGAGTATTCAAGTAAAAGAATAAACATGATCTTCTAAGCGTACGTGCTCAATCGTTGATCTCATCTTCACTTACCATCGGACGAGATAGGAATCGAACGTTTGTCTACCGCGATTAAAAAAGAAGCATAAGTTCTTATGCTTCAATAGTAAGATCAAATGGATGTAATCAGTAGAATTGATAATCCGCAATTCGTCTGTTAAAAAATACCAAATCTGAAAAAAAAACTGAGCTTTCATCAAATTTACTTTACCTGTACAATATTTCATCTCACGAAAAGAGTTCCTTCTCAGTCGGTCGCATAATGGTCGCCTACTCGCCTATCTTTTGCTGGCGCTGTGACATATATTTACATGTTATGTTTAAACATCTTGTTTACGGGATAGCAGCAACAGTTTTAGAAAAAATCTCTACAAATAGGTCAGTGAAACGACGCAGTAGATATAATCTTGACTATCGATTATGCAAATTTGTGTGGAAACTCATGTATCCCTCGGGAAGACTTAGTTCAGATGACCTATTTCTGGTCCATTATATTGAGTAATGTATGGTAATGTTCTATAGCTACGTACCTAGCGCAAACCGAGAAAGGTTATCCGTGTGCATGAACATGGAGTAATAACATTGGTACCCACGTCTGATATATCGTTAGCTTATCTCTGAATAACTTAAGTGGTAGTATAATGGATCGTTAAGTCGTAAATTTAGTTTTATAGTTTTCCGTATCACTTGCTGGAAATCTGATCTTTTAATGCAAATCTATACCATAGTTACAATAGTCCTACATGCAATATTAAATAGGTTTGTTTATACAACCGTGTTTATATATAACATAAAACTAATAGTAAAATAGTTTCCTTCGTAGATTAGTTTATATTTTTGGATGTTTCCATTTAAATTGGGATTTCATTATATTTTCAAAAAAAGATATCAGAACGCCTGGTTGAGACACGTGATCAAAATGCGCTAAATAAGTGCCAGTATTTAGCTCAACGTTTTAGCATTGCAATCTAGATGGCCAGACAATGGCAATGCCACCAGCATTATGGGCACGCTTCTCACCGGTAGTGACATCGAGGTAATAGAGTAGAGCAATGCCCTCAGCATTAAAATATTTTAAGGTCCAGTTGCAGCCAAGCATAAAGCTCACTAAAACGAAAACAATTTGACTATATGTTTGCTTAATATCATAAAAAAATATCTAATAGAGCACAAAAATATACCTATAGCATAAAACTCACACTCCGAATTTCTTTATTCAACCAATTACAAGCAAATGTCAAGTGTAAGACTGTAAATAATGGTTTAAAACCTTATGTTAAGTGTAAAGCAAATATGCTTAGCACTTTACCTGTAAAGATTTTCTGAAGGTGTCTTAAAAGTTTACTTCAGATAAATAAAGCAACTAACTTACTCATTCAAAAGGCTCTTCGTCACTCCTTGAAACAAACGCGAAAACTTAAAAATAAATACCAACATAATGCTAAATTAAATGTATTCCTTGACTAGCTGACCCTTCCCTGCTTCACCGGTGTGGACAAATATAAAGGAAGCCTCAAGATATTGTACCTAAAATATTAAATCTTAATTCTTCAATCACTAACTAACTTTAAAATATTAAAGTGTTGTTTGTTTAAACTTATTTATTGGCTAAGTAAAATTTTAAAATTAAAAAAAAAAAGCTAAACATATTTTTCTGGAAAATATTCTAGATATAACACCCATATGGCCATATTTTGAACTGCTCGTTGGCTTAGTTGGGTGGCGTTCACCTTCTAAGCAGGTGAACCTTCTGTCGGGTTCGGTTCCCGACTGGAACACAAGTTTTCTCTCCAAGGAACATTTCTGTTTCTGATTCTGGTTGTGTTTGTGTGTGTGATGTGAATGTTTCCGGCACCCACGGCACAAGTCATAGAACTTAGTGTGGGGCTGTGAGTGTGAAAGCGTTTATGTTATGTTATAAATAGAAATATAACAATCGCGAGGTTTTTGTCACTAGTATTATAAATGCGAGTGTTTGTAAGCATATAAGTATATATATATATATATATATATATATATATATATACCAATGTTTGTTTTCTCTTTACGGTCCATCGATCGGCTGAACGCATTTCGAGTTTTTGGTTCGGTAGTTATAACGATTCTTGTGAATAAAAACGCGAACTAAGTCGCGGGTACCAGCTAGTTGTATATAAAATGCAATAATATTCGAGGAAAAGAATATAATTGATAAAATGACATTATATTTAGAAGATCCTACTTACTCGTACTTTAATATATACTTTCGTAAAACGGCTAGAAACTTCTAACTACAAATCCAAGTTAAAAAGTACAAATGACCCAAAGTTTTGTTTCAGAGTTTCCCGTCTCAACGAAGCTCTCACTTTACATCGAAGTGTATTTCTTCATTAGTTTCCGTCGATATTCGAAACCGTTCTCTCTCGGTTCTAAGAAACAACCTGATCCCAATGTTATTGGTATTTCGAGACTTGATTTGCTGAAATGGTGGAAGTTGTTCATGCTAGTTTCGTGGAATGTTAATAATAAACTGGTAGTGTTAGGGCGCTAAGTCAATCTCATCCGTGTTAGCTTGTTACGTTACGTTTTCTTACATACAACCTTTATGAAACAAAAACACATAAAAATATAAATATGGGTTAATCAACCTATTCATTTTATTTATTATAGAACAATGACAATACGTCTGCGCTACCTAAATACAATGAGCACAGGAGTAAGCCGCTCGCTGTTAGTAAACGACACGCTTGTTTTTTACATTCAAGAAGCCGGGGTAGTCTGTGAAACGATCTATAGGCTGTCTCTGTTTAACTGGCAAACTGTGCCCATGCTTGATGCGATAGCACTACCGACCGAACAAATTATGATAGGTGCCGTAATAGTTAAAATTATGAATGAAAATGTAATGTTTAGCCATTGTTTTTTGCATTTATAGTACCTTGAAATGATAATCTATGTTCCTGTTGTAATGACAAAAGAAATGTATTAGTTTTTAATACAAAACGAATAAGTTAAAGATGCGACATTTACGTCGTAATAATGTGTGAAAATGAATTGGTTTATATTTCGGTTTAGGTAATTATTTTGGAAAAAAACTATCCAGGAATCTAGATTAATACGTTTTTAATCTGAATAACAGCACAGTATGGTGGTAATATGCTTGAATTATAAATAATTTCGGTATTACGATTGTATGGGCAAATCAACCTCCGCAGGCCTCTTAAGAGTTTGAATTTTAAATAGTTCAAAATCCTCTGCAGCAAAGCAGTTAAATCTCTTTATGCCCTATATTTTTACTGCAAAGATTGCCTTCAATAAGTACGTACAGTAAGGTTGTATACTACTGCTAGCGGTTTAATGTTTTGCAATTGTGTGGTTACTGCCCATGACGGACTCTGCAATATATTCCTACCACTACATTAATACATTGCTAGCTTGCTTGTATAAGAAGTTGTGTGCAGTCAGACTAATGGTGCTAGAATTTTTGAGGCTGTCTGGAGGCATCCGATGCTTAGTTTTAATCTTCTCAATAGATCAGTCTTGTCGAACAGGTCTCACTCGTTAGATAGACTTAGACCTCTCTTAAAGCACGTTGTCTTAAGATTGGGTTTATCTTGAGAGGCACGTGTCTTCTTTATGCCTTGTATGTTTGATTGAATTTAGGAAATGTTACAAAATTCGGTATTTTATGTAGCATCTACTTTATGGGATTGACATTCGCCTAGCAAAGTAAGTCTCGACCTTTATTAGTTTACACAAGTTGCTAGGTTGTTCTTATGCTAGGACATTGTTTAGGCAATGGCTTCAAGAAACCGTCCCTCACTAAAAGGAAGCCGTCAACATGTACCGCTGATGCGAAATTGTGATCTCTCTTCCTCTGATCTGAAATTTTGACAAAAAAGCGTCATATTTAGTAAAATACAGCTCTAGCTTTTTAAAGTTTTAAGCCTTCATACTGTTTGTTTTGAGGCATCATCATAAGCTCCCGACTAAAGGACCGAATTTAATGCAGATTTAATTTATTGCGTGACTAGTTAAATCTAAACGATTCCTATAAAAAAACTATTTCATTATACAATACAATACAAATACTCTTTACTACACACCAAGAAAAAAAATCTTCTAATACTAAAAGAATCTTTGTCCTGACATACTGACTGACTAACTTAGAGACAACGCACAGCCTAAACCGCAGATCGTAGAGACTTCAAATTTAGAGGGTACATTTGTCTGAGATCGTAGAGGTGTATTAAGAAAGGATTTTTGGAAATTCTATCCCTAAGAGGCTTAAATGGGGTGAAAATGTTTGTCTGAAAGTTCTTTGTTTTTGAACTTAAAGCGATGAAGTTCATTTAATATATTATTATTTTATCTATTTTTGTTTATTTGAAACCTAATAGGTATATAATAATGATAATTAGTCGAAAGTCAGTCTTATTCTTCACATTTCACACACGCAGTATAGTATAGTAGTTATGTATACAATTAATCGAGTGAAACGAGATCTCTAAGCTGACTTGGATGGATTTGACATGTAGAGTACGAAACCGTTTTAAAAACAATCTATGTTGGAAAATAACAATTTGGTAGGCCACAGTGTTTTTAGACCTATTTTGCCCCGGGGTCTACTCACGCCTACATTTTGCTTAATAGAGAAAATCTTTTGAGGTTATTTGTACAGGACATAACAGATATTATACGTAAGTATCAACTTTAAACGTGAAGCCGATTTTGAGATCTCAGTTCGACGCGAACGACTACTTAATATAAGCATATATAGTTTATATCGTTTCTCGGTTAGAAACTTTGCGATTATCGTAAAGTACACTCATTCCGCTAGTTTACTTCGGAACAATAGACTTGAGGGTAATGAGGAAGGGTTGGTCGTAAACGCTCTACAATAATACACATACATGCGTACATAGACATATTGTATATATATAGGCTTGTTAACTGGAAGCCTTCACAGGTGCCGTGTTGGGATGACGAATTGATCTGAATGGAACATTTCGTTTTTATGTTTCTTTTCTTCCTATCCGGTTTATGTGAGAATTTATTCCATTATAATATGATGTAGGTACATACTAGATGATAAAACAGATAACTAGAAAAGTATTAATCTGACTCTATAAGGTTTTTAAAACCATTATGACGCCGCCGTCTACCGTTCATTGAGTGGTCGCGGTGTCGAATCCTTCGAATGAAATAATTTTGTTTTAATTTGTGATATGCAAACATTTGACCACTATCTGCGTTTGTTTGTTTGTTTAACATTTGCGTTCATTTTCACATAACAAGTATCACTCGTCATATTAAAATGAACGAAAATAAGTACTTAAATTCCAGTATTATCAATTTATCACATCGGTACGATGATTCATAGAGACATAAACCCTAATGGAGAACTTCAAGCATTCTACTGAAACACTTTTAACATTAGTACAAGTAATCCAATTTTGCACCAGCATACTTTCATCCGACCCGAATGTTTTGAACATCTTCGCAGAGTTCGCAGTACGCAGGTTTATGCTCTTATCTCGTGAGTTTGACCTTCCATCTCCAGAATTATGATTAAGTTCTATTTTGATCCCAGCGCAGCTCTACACCATGATGTAGGGATGTAGAACGGTGAAAATAATACATTTATGAGCTTTCAGATACACATCTAAACTCATTGTACTTAAATTTGACTTCTAAGCAGGGGTATTGGGTTCGATTCTCGGCGCAGCACACAAGTTTTCTCCCCAAGAAAAATCTGTGATTCTGGTTTTGGTTGTGATTGCGTGTGCGATGTAAATGTTTCTGGCACCCAAGACACAAGTCATCGAACTTTGTGTAGGGCTGTGAGTGTTAAAGCAATTATTTTTATGTTTATAGAAGATACAGAAAATCTTTAGGGAGTTTTTTCAAATTTCAGATAGGCAAACGTTGGATCACTATCTCACTTGATGAAAAATAAATGACGATGTGATTTCTGAATAGCACATATAGTTTCTGAAATAAACATTTTTATTATTAATTATACTAGTACCTGGATGACCGAACTTTGCTGAGATTTTTTTTGGTAAATCTCGTTTTCTAAAAATGATGTATACTACATTTCATGAAAATCTTTGAAACCGTTTCCGAGATTCAGATAACATATATACAAGAATTTCTCGTTTAAAGGTATTAGATAAGTTATCGTCTGTTGTCAGTTATTATCATAAACCTTCATAGCGTTTGTACGTCTCTACATTTAGTAAACTATAATAGAGCTTTCAGCGCTGGAGCGCTGCAAGCTTAAAACAGCGCTATCTGCAGTAAAACAGCCACCTCACAGCCAAATCCGTATATCGAAATCCTAGGCCTCCGGGCTGTAGTAAGTACCTATTTAGTTTTGTTGATCTTGGCTATAGCACAATCAAGAAGTAAGCACCACAAGCTTGACTTCAAGTTAGTACAATTTAATGAATGGACGAGGATAGCGAAATTAGTAAAAGGAATGTTGAATCGTTTTTTATTGCCTCATAATAAAGCTGACCTTTTTAACAGAGACCGTTAAAGAACAATTATTCATATAATTTGTTCAAAAAACCCTCCTATTCATACTAATTTTATAAATCCGAAAGTTTGTGTGTAGGTATGTTTGTTCCCTTTCCACGCTGTAACGGCTGAACGGATTTGGATGAAATTTAGAATGTATGGAATGTACTTACAAAAACGAAAGCGAGCGAAGCCGCGGGGCACGGCTAGTGTTATGTTATCCTTCTAATATTATAAATCCGAAAGCTTGTGTGTAAGTATGTTTGTTCCCTCTTCACGCTTTAAAGGCTGAACGGATTTGGATGAAATTTTAAATGTACATAGATTATACTTAGGATTAACACATAGGCTACTTTTTAACTTGATAATAGCGGGTGAAGCCGCGGGGCACGGCTAGTTGTATTATAAATGCGAAAGTAACTCTGTATATCTGTTATGCTTTCACGCCGCCTAGACCACAAAACCGATTTTGATGAAATTTGGTACAGAGATAGAGTAGAGCTTAAGAAAGGACATGGGCTTCATTTTATCCTGGAATTACCGTGGATTAGGGACTAACGCAGGTAAAACCGCGCGGTGCAGCTAGTATTGTATAAAGGTTTATTTAATGCTACATAGAGAGCGCACTGTTGGGGCTTAAGACGTCAATTATTTTACCATACAAATTCTTAACAAAATCTCGCTTTGCGGAAAAACCACATAGCATCCACGCACAATTTAAACTCGTATCTATCAGAACTAAATAACCGATTTACATTATTTTCATTGTGTATATTATTTATAAGTAATTTTATTTATTAAGACATATATTTCAATAATCATGTTATTTTTAATGTATCAGACAACAGTCATGTGAGCTCTTTAGTTACGTAGTAAAATACGGTTTCAACATTTGCTTTAAAGCCACGCGTGATCGATAATTAATTGGATCAACAGAATGTTATAATGACAGATGTCAATGTAGATAGGTACTACATAACAAAAACTTCATCAATTATCGTGATAGGTATACGCTTTTAAAAGCTATTATAGCTGAAGGTAAATTAAACATAAGTATTGATATATTCTAGCGCCATAGATAAAGTATCGTATAGGATTATAGATTAACTGAGTAGGTCCTGCGGTATTGAAGCGGTGTGGAAGGAGCTAGCTGACGTCACGTGAATTAAAGACACTGCACGCACTTTTTCGCTCCACTTCCGCAGGAACATACTCAGTTATCATACGCTCATGTATGGAGTACTGTTCTCATCTTTGGGATAGTTCAGGTAAGTACCAGCATGAGACTCTTGATACCACCGAGCGTAGAGCCAAGAGGCTCATTGACAGCGAGCAGTTGGCCGATGTAAGGCTTCAGAGCTTGGGACATTGTCGCAAGGTCTCTAGGTATTTTATCGGATACATTTCGGAGTATGTGCCAAGGAATTACATGATCTAGTTCCCCATCCCCATTCTATCATCGAACAAGCAGACAAACTGCTAATCGACACTGGTATACGGTAAATATTGCACAAATGCAAACAAAGCGTTTTGCTTTTACATTTATTATACGAACCGCAAAGGAATGGAACACCTTACCTGAGTCGGTGTTTCCTAATGTAATCCATATGGGAGTCTTCTGCTCGCGAGTGAATAGGTATCTTCTAGGCAAGCGTGCTCCATCGTCGACCACATCTTCGCTTACCATCAGGGAAGATAGTGGTCAAACGCTTGTATATAATGAAAAAAAAAAGTTATGCGCTAAACCTGTGATAGCACAAGCATGTTATGTTACTTCATATCCACATATTATTATAATAAACTAATACCGTCCAAGGAGTAAATAGAACCGATGGCGTTACCATACATGGTCTGGCACAATGTATCGCTTCCGTGAATGATCAAAACCATGCGTGCATTCTGGCTATTTATTTGTATTGGTTCAACGCACTCCGATCGCTGCGGTAAAGTCCGGCTCATTTGACCTGTTGCAGTTTCAATATTGTATAGTTTCGATATCCATATGCGGGTATGGCTTTGAATACTTACATTGTGAACGCAACGTATTGATGCCGTAAGCTTTTAACATGGTATCTGAAAGTAAAACTGCGACTGCATCTGTTGCATATTTATGCTTTATGTCTGTGATAACAGCTGCTATAACTACAATAGATGGTTGTCAAGTACTATAGCTCTAATTAGTATGCTACCAAATCATATCACCGACGTGCTTCGAATGGCAGTTTGCACGTTTAGGTGGTCACCTTGACTGATGTCAGGTAGCTTTAGATAATCTTACACCAGATTACTAGTTCGTATGAAAAGTATCTAATTTCCTTATTTTTTTTTTCATTATAGAAATCAGTGTCGGTTGGTTGATTTAATTTATATTATAGGTATTATCTTACGACGAAACTCTTAGATTTATGGTTTATATTTTGTGTCACTAACTCACTACTTAGTTTATCTTTGCACAACATGTGAATCCATTTCGTAAAACGATTTGATATGACTTTATATGACTTGGGTGACATCAACCTTCCTTGGTAGTGCTTTTGTGATTTACCCCAGCTTCGTTTGTGGATCGACACTGTCACCATGTGTAGATAAGGTTGTACCTTTGCTACGATACTTACCTAATGATAAGTAGATATCTACCACACAAAATGCTAAAATCTTTGGTAGACGCATTCAGTACATGACATTATCAAAATCATTTTAAAATTATTTGTACTAGCTTCTGTCCGCGACTTCGTCCGCGTTGTAGGTAAAAAGTCCTATCTCATGTGTTAAACCCGGTAATAAACTATCTCTGTGCCAAATCTCATCCAAATCCGTACAGTAGTAGTTTTGACGTGATTGAGCTACAAACATCCATCTAGAATTTCACATTTATTATATTAAGTACCACCACATCATGTGCGGTATCATCGAACAGGGGCTTTAAAATAAAGGTTAAAGAGATACATCATATTTTTGTCAAGCGTACTGTTTGCGAGAGATACCCCTTCAAAGTTATGAAAACTATTACTTTTTTAGTCAGATTTTAGTTTTTAGACTTTCGTTGTACTTTGTTGTACAAAGTAACATAACCTAAATATAAACAACCAAATATAACAACAAAAACGAAATATTTTTTACACACATCATTTGATGTTCTACCCAGGAGCATCAGTGAGCAGTTCGTCCTGAGATCGACATCGGGGCGGCTTGAAGTGTCTAAACTAGCTACTTGTTGATGGTCATAGCGAAACATACGCTTACGGGTAACTGCAAGCGTTTAAATTGTAATGGAAATTATTGGGAACGATAGGTACGCGTGGTATGAAAATTATTACACCAGCTCTACATACAGCCCGTAAGAATTTAGGCTTCTATAGTATTATATCGAAGCGACGACTCTTTAAGGCGGGTTCCATTGCATAGCTTTGGACGGGTCAAGTTCCGAAACATAATTCACTTTCAGATATTTTGCGCGATCGATGCTTTGCGCGGGAGTAAAAGTGTAGTGTTTAAGCAGTACGAATAATTCAATTCCATGCAGTAGTTTTCGCTAGATGCTCGTACAAACAGACAGACAGTGCGATAAATTTGAGCCTATATTTTAAGTTAGACCTGTAGGAATACATCGGTGAAAACAGCATTCGATTTCATGCAGTTTTTGCGTGATCCGCCTACAAAAACCCAGACAGACAGACAGACAGACAAGAGCTCTAAAATTGGTTGTATTAGCTTCTGTTTCTCGAAAATAGACCCCTCATATTTATTTTTCTTCAATATCTTATTCTACAGACATCAGCCTGTTACAATAGTATTTAATAGACATGGATATAAACGAATTCTTCTTGGTTCAACAGCAAGCATCGGGCTTGCCTATTACATCTCGAACAATCCAATAAAACAAGTGCATCTCCCCCTGGGAATTAAGTTATTCACTTTTATTATTTCTTCGAAACACACATAATCCACATAAAAAAAACATCTATCGCTATTTCGCTTATAATTCTAGCTTATGATAATTTTCAAATTGGTTAAGACAGCCTTTAGGACATCTAAAGTGGATACAAAAATTAATATTGCTGTGTGTCGTACAATATAAATTACATTTTTAGAGATAAAGCTATCGTGAATATTACACATTGTTTCAACAAATTTATCCGAAACTAGTCGATTACAAAGTAAGTCGAATTTTTTTTACGTGTTTGAAACTGTATATAACATTAAAACATACATTACATTTTCATAAATGTAATGCTGCTCGGGGCTCTAAGTGACTTTCAATTAGAAACAGTACTCAACGTAGGTGTAGCGTAGCTCTCGTGACTATAGTTATTATTTTTAACAGTTATAAAGGTGAACAAGAACGTTGTCTAACGAAAGATACCTACAGCTTAGCTAATTTCAGAATTTTTTTATGTGATCATTATGATCAATATCTGGTAGCGTGACTGGTAAAATTCAAACTCAAACTTCGAAGGATATCGAAAATGGCAAAATAAGGTTCTATTTCTGAAAAAAAAAAAAATTTTTTTTTTACTTTTTAAAAATACACTTTAATTTTACATCAGAATCAGTAGCGAAACTAATTTGATACATTTTCGTTATTTCTCATAATTTCGTGGCCATTGACGACAATAATTCATATTGTATTTATTGATAAGTATATGTTTTTTATACAATAATCTAGAGTCATACCCATTTTATAGAAACAACAAGCAATATCCTTCGAAACAATTCATGCGAGTACTACCCACCATAAGCCACTTATAAGGTTGGCAGGTGTTGCCTATCTTTCGTTATTGGAACAGTGCTCCTAGTTTGGAACGCAACACGCCCAAAGATTGTACCGCGGTTTGTTCGGGCACGTAAATGTTCGAATTTACATTTCACACACAAAGACACTTGACCCAAAAACTTACTGCGCAAGTGAAATAGTTGAGCTAGGCAGCGATGTTGCAGGATAGCGTTTACGATTACTGCAGTCATTGTCAACTTGAATAGCATATGTAGCATCAATGAACGAAATAGGCTTAATTTAACTTGATTCATTCATAAAAAGGCCGTAGATAAATTTACGCTAGGTCGAAATACAGCCGGATGTAGCACAATGATAGCTTTTCCACTATCCAAAGGGGTGCGCCTACGCATTGCGTTATTATCCGACAGGCACAGTTCCGCCGATTTGATTGGTTCGCCTCGCGTCACGCTCCAACAAACACGTGTGTTGGCGTATTACGGTCTTGCATAATCAGCCATTGATGATTTTTCCCGCGCAAATAAACATCACCAATGTAAATAGACCGATGTGTTTCTTACAGCTCGATATGTCTGAATGCACGTCAGAGATCATGTTACGTTGGAGCCGATCAAAAACCGAGTGGAACTAAAGGAAGCACCGGACGCGCCTTCTGTCGTAAATTGCATTGTTGTTGTAAAGTAGTAATGTATGGCTTGATCGATGTTTACGATCAGTATTAAACTTTTGAAAACAAAACCAAATGGATTAATTGGTTAAAAGTTTTTCAAATCAAAGTTTCCTTAATAATGATAGAATTAGAAAAGAATAGTCATGATTGCCTGGAAATAACAATAAGCAATCAATACGACGTTATAATGACAAATTATCCATGTTCTACATTTCTGTCGGTTAGTGGAACGACTTTGAATAGACTGTGACACGTATCAAAGTGATGGATGTTCGAACCAACTTATTTGGTCTCGCACAATTAACCTGACATTCCGCCACCACACCTTGCCTTCGTACAATATATTGTATGTCAATCATTGGTCACACGCACGGAACTACGCATTAACGCTAGTAAAATCTGTCCAATCTTCATAAAAAACCTATCTGCAACGGTCTCTACATTTTGTGCTTTAGTTTATATCTCAAGCCGGTGCGGTGAGTGCTTTTACAAGTTATTTTAGTCGGACCCAATTTGCCAGTTGGTGCTTGTAGGAGCAAAATATTTTAAACACCCAAATTTGAAACTGCAACGACTGTTTTAATATTAACTAGTTCCTAGACAAAGTCTAAACTTTGTTTTAGATAATTACTCTTCTGTATTTTTCCCACGCTGTAGAAAAATAACGTTATAAAAGTCCGATTCATCCGGAATCATTTTCATGTCATAGATTTTGGATATATGGAAGCTTAATCAATTAAGTTTAATATCATCTGCCCTTCTAGTAACATCGGTCAATTCGGTGGCGCCCAACGTGACTCTCTGAAAGAGACTTTTACTGTGATACATAAAGATAATATTCGTTCGGCCGGTTAAAAATGTGATGGAGCCTGGATGCCCCGTTCGGTGTTTAGTTCAGCGTGTCGTAATGTGTGCACAAAGCGGGTATTTTATTGTGATTTACATACAGAAAGTGTCCATTGTAGGCGCTCGCCCTGTCACAGTTGCCCTCCGGCCTCCGCCGGCCAGCGCCGCTGCTGTCCACTTGACCCGCGACGCGTTTATAAGGTTAATATATTAGTGAAGTGAACTTAACACCGCCACTTGACACGCGCTCTCACTTCACAAATTCAATTTTGTCTACAGAATCTGTGTAAGTAAAACATTATCAAAAATTCGATTCACGTTTTCCCAAGTAATTAAACTGTTCTGTTCTTGCCTATTTATCTTTATTGATAAGAAAAAGGACTACTTAATCACTTTTGAATTGCCCACCGTCGCAAATGCAATATTTATTGGCTGACTTCTCTAACAAGAATTTATTGAAATCGAGTTCTTTAGATGTTCATTGAAGGAGATTTTCCTCAATATACCCCAAAACAAATTACGGCCGTAAACATCGGCAGATGATCTGTTTATTGGAACAAAGTGTTGCCGCTCCGACCTTAACAGCTTTATTTGTAAATTTTCTCGACATCTGAAGCAGAACTTGTGTCGGCTTGATATCATAGCTAACGAAGTGGGACGACCGAGTAACGACGGTCCTTACCAGGCAATCTTACCTCTCGAAAAATAAACTCAAAGCTTTGTCGAGATTGATCGAATTATTGAATCTTATTAAAACATTTCTTGCGATACTTATTCGATTTGTTTACGGTTACGTAGAAAAACGGGATGTTTCGCATAATCTGGAATCGAACTCAAAATATATGAGTAAAAGAAAGTCAATATCCCGTGCCGCCAAGGTGTTTTGGGCAGCTATTTCAATAAAAATAAACTTTGATAAGTACTTTGTTGTTAGGGTGTCCCCTAACAAATATAAGGGCGTTCGGTGACGGCTCGGTGGGCGCCGACAATAACAAACAATATTGTTTGGGTGGGCTTTGGACTTTACTTTTAGTTTAACATTCTACCTTCAAACAAGTCTGGCTATTGAGATAATAATACAAAGATTTTTATATGAATCGTTTTGATTGTACACAATTGTACTTAACCAGCAATTCAGAATACATACACGAAAAGTAAAATTATAGATTGTACGTTGCTTCCTCAAGATTGAATTGTAGTAATTGGGGCATGTTGATTAGAGAGATTTATTTAGCAAGCCGGTAGAGCGGGTCAATAGAAAGACAAAGCTGTGCCAAGTCCAATCAACTCGTTTCCTGGTGGGTACCAGATGCAGCCAGAGTTCGCATTTAGTCCGAGCTCGTTTTGTCAGTGGTCCGCAAACCGAACGCTCGCCGGGAAGTGCACAAGTCTGATTACAACAACAAGCCTCCTTATAAATCGGGTTCACTGGAACCAACTAATTTTAAACCTATCGGAAAACGTTGTTCCCGCTCTAATCCGCAGCTGTGCTGATTACAACTGCATTAGTTGAAATTCTGCAGAATCTAGCGAATAAGCTGTCCTCACGAATGCTATTCCGCAATCGAATCATTTTACTCCGCCCGAAATTATGGTAAGTGACTCTCAGTTCTCAGCAAACGTGGGAGGTTATTTATGTTGATTGATGTCAAAGCATTTTCAAAGTTGGTTTCTTTATTGTTTTCTCAAAATTAGGCTCCGGTTTGATTTTCTCCTCGAGCTAAAAAGCATTAATTTTCTCTCAGACTTAATAACTTTGCAAGCTTTAGATTCCTAAAGCTCTAACGCAAACTTTCTAGTCTGTGAAGTTGTTTATGCTGAAAATTCGCGTGCATTTTCAATATTATGAAATGTTCTCGAAAAAATCCTTTGTAAGTAAACGTGGCGCTAATATTGTGACTCCTGGACCGGGCCGCGATGTCAGACAAATATAAATAAAGTGCGCGACACAGTCGTAGTAGACGGAGCAGACTCAAGCCCCCAAATAATTTATTGTTTGCAAAGAAGCGACTTCATATTTGTTTTCGCTCCTTCTTTTACCTTTGCTCCTCGCCTTATTAGAGCGGAGTAGGTAAGCTCTTTGTGAGACGATGGAGTTTACACAAACAGTTTGCGGGACTAGACTACTTTGTCCTACGATGCCTTTACTTTTATTTGGTTAAAAGGATCTGAATGGTCTGTCTGCGTCTGTTTATTTTTATATTTTGAAGGTAACTTGGGTATCGGGTTTCAGGCATGTGCATGTGTGTATGTGTAAATCATTTTCTATGCTCGCTAACGATATTGATGTTTGATGATTATTGATTCTTACTTTTTCAACAGCGGAGACGCCGGTCAGCGACGTGGTTACCATCAAGCCGCCGCTAAAGTCACCGAGTACTCCAACACCCGTCGCCCCGAGCCCCACCCAAAAACGTGAGTACATTAAATGTATATATAGGCAGATGCAATAATGTGCATTGTTAATATAATTCTATTTATGGACAAAACAAACAACAAACAGACGCATTCACACTCACAGCCCCACACTAAGTTCAAAGACTTGTATCGTGGGTGCTTAAAAGATTTACATGTCACATACACAATTACACCCTGAACCAGAAGCACAAATGTCCCTTCGGAAGGCAAGCGGTGCAAGTGCCGGGAATCAAGTCGGAGACTTACGGCGCAGAGGACAGAGACTTGCCCAATGCGTCAACTGGGTCGTCATAAAATAATTAAAAAAATATAATTAGTGTATATAGTTAGATTATTTTATAGGACTGGAATTTATTATTGTTGTTATCACACTTATATTAAGAATCGTACGTGTGTATTTTTGTTGTCCTCTTTTCACGATGTAACGGTTGAAATGAACGATGACCTATAATCAAGATTAGCACATAGATTAGCGGGAGAATTCGTGGGGCATCGATACTTGTACATAAATTGAGTTATGTTTCGGTTCGCCACAATCGTGTATCAAATTATAATATACGAGTGTTCTACATTTTTGTTTGACATTGCTTTGCAACTCACACCCAAAATGGACCCTTTTGTTCTGTGATTGAAACCCCTTTGTGTTTTGAGCAACTTGACACCTTCACTCGCGCCGAGTAGTAGTTTAGGATTACCTCTACGTTTGTTCTCAAAGCTTTGTAGTTTTTATAAAACGAACTCGACTTACTACGTCTTTGACTACATGTTTTATTACGTTACCTATTCTCCTAATATAACCGTCGTATTTGTCGTAGAGAGAACTAATAGAAGTCACGAATGAATATTTTGAATTTCTGGCACCTAGCATGATGCTATTTTTAATTGCATTAATCTTGTTGCAAACTGTTTTGCGCTAGCCATTAATATGACCTAGTTTTTCCAAGAAATTTGTTAATTAGTTCATAGTTGGCCATGCAAAATGAAGTAGATGTCGGTATTTGTGATCGGCAACACTATCTTGATATATTTTAGGGTATGTATACAGTGGCGGATTTACCAGCAGGCTGAGTAGGCTCGAGCCTAGGGCGGCAGATTTTGGGGGCGGCAAATTTGGGGAACGATTTTTTTTTTTTTACCTCATAGAAATCAAAAAGATTTTTCTATGACGGTTTTCTGATGTCTTAAAGATAGAAGTCTGCAACAAATTTTGTCGATGACTTCTCTCACTTGTCATTGCATATTCCGAGAGTAGCAAACTTCCATATTCTAGAGTAAAACAGCTAGTTCGCCGCCCCTTAAGCAGTAATCGGCCTCTCGCCTCTGCGCCTTTTGCCCACACATGAGTGAAAAGAGCGCAATTGTAAAAAATATGCCCCTCTTCCCACTAACAACCCATACATGCCAGTCTTACTACTGGTTGGAGGCTACGAACTGGATGGTTTGTATATAATTTTTCGATTTGTATTCGAATATAATGAATAATTTAGTGAATAATTTTACCAAATGTTCATTATTGTGTAAATAGCATACATTACATATACATGATTGAGCTTCGATTAGCTCAAAAACATACCGATAAAATATTTTACGTGCAATTTCAACGAAATTGTTGCATTGTAAAAATAATGTATGATATGACAATTGTTGAGGCAAGGGCGGCCAAAACTATTCAGCCTATACATTGAAAATTTGTAAATCCGCCACTGTATGTATAGTGCTAGTTCCTACAGTAAAAATGTACCTACTTAATCTTCTAGATTTTAATCGCAATAATCACTGACGAAACAATATCATCTCACCTAAATATACCTTTACCCTAGATTTGTATTGGTTTATCTTTTAATTTTACGTGAAATAGAGAATAAGATACACTTCCAACGTCGACGGCCGGCGGTCAGTCTGCAACATTAGCAAGTGAAATGGGCGATTGTCATACAGCGACCTGGATCCTATATTTATGCTATGTTGACCTGCGGATATCCTTGGAATTTACCTATCATTGCGTTATATAGCGAAATGCTGTCTTGACTAGTTTTGAAAGATATTCTCATTTCTTTACGTGCCATGTTCATTCCTCTTCAATGGATCAGTGGATATACATCGTCGTAGAATATCGAGTATCTCAGTATTCTTTGAGATGCATTTCGTGCCATGGAATTACGCGATAATTCCTTCATTCCCATCCTATCACTGGACCACCAGACGAATGCATTGCAACTCCGATATCAACCAATATTCCGATATTGCCAGAGTGTGTTCCCCGATAAGTACAATCTTGGAGTTTTCAAGTCGAGACTTAACTTGCAGTAGTTTAAAATGTTAGCACAATAACTTATTTTATGGTATTGCCATTTGCGCTATCATCGAGCCAGATTAGACCACAAATCATAAGAAACAAGGTCCGTTATTTAAGTTACCACCTGTCAGACTCGCCGGTCTACTAGCTTGTACTATTGGCAACTAGTACTATAAATAGTACTACTCGTACCGGATTATACCACAGCTAGTCATCAATGTTAATGACTTCCTAAGTACCTGGTACAGCTTTTTTCAACCGACTTCAAAAAAGGAGGTTCTCATTTGCTGTATGTTTTTTTCGTATTTATGTTACGCGATAATTCCGCCAATTATGAATCGATTTTGATGGTTTATTTTTTGGTAGATTTTGATTGGTAAACTTCAGAGATGGTAACCATATAAATTTTATCGAAATCGATAAACTCCAAAACCAAGATATTAGCCGTGAAGTCGGTTTTTTTAAGCTTTGGTTGCGTTTAAATAATATACTGGGTTGAAACAAGGAGAACGTTCTCAATTCGTAGCGAATGTTGCTTATTGGTCTTGTTTTGCTTTGTTCGGGCATATGTGAACCCATTTCGATGCTCGTAAGGTATTGTTAGTGGTTCTCATCATACAAGACTGTTTAAGGTTTTTGATGATCGTGGCAAATTAATTCGATATTTAGTTTTTGTACTACAATTCTCACTGCCAATATAAGCTGTTTGTAATTGCAAATATTTGGATTCAACTACTTGAAGCCATCACGTGGACATTTGCAATTAAAATGGCCCTTGGCGATTTATACGACAGGAAAGGTTGATCCAGGACAGCAAAAAATATGTAGTTTAAGTCGAGAACGAATCCTTTTTACCCAGTATTTCGAGATTTTGGTATTTCGGCCAAATGATTACCTATCACTGATAAAAAAAAAACGTTTCTTGCTATTGAGCATCGACATAAAATTGTACACAATTTCTGATCTGAAATGAGGCCGAGTCCTGCAATAGCTTCCCGCTGGGAGTGTTTTGTGCATATCCCTCCCAACCGAGCCATAATATCTTCTTTATATAATGGAATATGAATCTAAGATGCTTTGGTGGTGTAGATTATTGTTGCAATAAGCATGATGTTGATATTGGTCCATTTAATGGTGCTGGAGGTCCTGAAATCGAACTCGTGTAGCGAACCAATTGTTTTAAGACCCTTGCCACTTTTTAGAGTGTTCCATTGCATTTACTCGGTTGCCTAACAGTGGAGTAGAATATTATCTAAAGATTCGGCTAACTTTATGCACCCTATTTACAGGGGATTGTCAGTTATACACCCTATTTTATGCAATTAGTGGTGTAAGAT
Source organism: Lomographa bimaculata (assembly GCA_948107665.1). Taxonomy (NCBI): domain Eukaryota; kingdom Metazoa; phylum Arthropoda; class Insecta; order Lepidoptera; family Geometridae; genus Lomographa; species Lomographa bimaculata. Next base: position 10,815,823 of record OX403592.1, read on the forward strand.
GCAATGTCCTGCAATAAGACCCACCTTAATATAAAGTTAAAGTCTTGGTAACTTGGTAAATCTTATTTATTTTTAAATGGAAACATCAGTTATGTTTCTCTGAGACCTGTTTTATTATCCTACAAATGTTGTTTATTCCACAAACAACTTTTGTGGGATAGTAAAACGGATATCAGGCAAACAAATCGTCTGTTTCTTTTTTTTGTTTAAAATGGTAGTTGGTCTGACTTCACACTTACTTCTTACACAGCGGTAGATTCACAGACGAAAACAAGGTTTCGTCATTTTGTCTGCTAGCTTATATGGTATATCTGTCTACTAACTTGGTACAATTTTGTTGCATTCAAATAAAAACTAAGATCTAGTTGTATGTTTTCTAAGGAGAGCTGCGCTATCAGTAATAAACAGAAGTTAGTAACGATACTGTCAGATCTATGTATCATTGATATGATGTTTTCGTTGCTGGCATCAGCAGCCCCACTTTTTCTGTTAGGAGTAGGAGTATAATAGTTAATTTCTGTTGGGCCATGGATACAGCCTGCTAGCTATGGTGATTAAAACACATATCTTTTCCCATATTTAGTTTTTGCATCATATGTGTGAATATTGTATGTAGATTTACTTTTGTATGCAATCCTCTAATAACATTGGAAGCATTTAGTTTAGTTAACAAAACTCATAGTAATAATAAACCAAGCTGTGTTTCTGTAATTTATTCGTACTTGTTTCGTCAATTATTCTACAGTTAACCTTGATCGCCCTTGTTAGCGACCCGATTGCATCTTCTAAATACGTACGCGTATTTAAAACAATACAATTTATCAGTTCACGCATGCAGTCGACACATTCACCTTACCCTCTGACTGCGTGCCAAAAAACTGGCGTCTCGCCGCCCCGGTCGCCCGGCGCTTTTGGCACACTGGCCCGGATCTATCCAGCGATTATGTCATGCATAGAGATTTCTCCAATCCGTTTGTTGTTCCACCGTACCCCGCAAACAAATATCAAAATGGCGTTTTATTGCCGTGAAGAAAGCGACTCGGTATGAGGGTGGGATATTTCTGGAAGGTCGCGCGTTCAAGTCGACGACTTGACAGTTTGCGAAACGCACTGAATTCTCGGTCGGAATTATTGAAAAGTTCGTGCCTGTTAGTTATTCAAGATGTCGTATCTTATTGTGCGGTAAATGTTAAATTCATCGAACTTTTTTAAATTTGAACAATTATTTTAGATAGTCAATATCTAAATAACAATATCTTTGTAACTGGGTTACCATCATTTCATATTAAGTTAATTCTAGGCTAAGCGTTTTAACCCTCCTCGATCTCATCTTCGCTTACCATCCGGTGATATAGTAACTAATACGTATCGGAGATAAAATATATTATTTAATAAATCACAGAGAAAACTTATGTTTGCTGAAAATAAACAGAGGTTACAATTTGATTGAGCGGTATCGTACGAATTGAAATGCGTTGAATATATTATCGAAAGTCTTGACCTATTTGTTGGTGTGTGTTTTGTTTATCTACTATACGAATACTTTGCTTTCATCTGCTTGGCAGTTTAGCAAATTCAATGGATGTATACATTGTATGTATAGTTAATGATTTCAATAGCCAAACTAAATGGCATTGTTTTTGCTATTACACATTCATCCGAATTAAGAAGGAGTTCCGAGAGAAAGACATCCTTACCAACATCTTTGTTTATTGGAAGGCATAATCTTAGTCTTCCTGTCTAGAGTGAACAGGTATCTTCTAGGTGAGCATTTTAAAATCTCGGTCGCTTTCATGAATTGTGATTAGAGGCCAAACTATAAATAGAAGCTGTTTGTGTAACGTTCTTAATACTGCCTCATTAAAATGCCAAAAAATCGCTCATCATAATATTTTGATACGATATATTTCATTATAATGAGAAAACGTTTCATAATATCGTAGAGTGATAGCGTATATCTAATACTTTTAAACGAGCAATTCTTGTATATATATATATATATACTAGCTGCGCCCCGCGGTTTCACCCGCGTTGATAATGATGAAAAGTGATGATGATGATGATGATGAAAAATAGATGTTGGCCGATTCTCATAGATACCGGATAAGCACAAAAAATTTCATCAAAATCGGTCAAGCCGTTTCGGAGGAGTATGGCAACGAAAACTGTGACACGAGAATTTTATATATATATATATATGTGTAATCAGGATCTCGGAAACGATTTTCATGAAATTTTGTATGCAGGGGGTTTCGGGGGCGATAAATCTATCTAGCTAGGTTTCAATAGGGTAGTTAGGGTTTTAACCGTGTTTTTAGCCGAGCAAAGCTCGGTCATCCGGGTACTATAGAAAATGCACAATTTTTGTCAATAACGCGATACGATTTACATAATTCATATTAAATGGTGCCATATTCAAAGAGTGTAGGTACCAAATACTTCTCATTAATAGGTATCCTGAGTAAAAAAATCTGATTTGTTATCCTAAAATTGTATGCTCCTCACAATTTCTAGATGTCCTGTCGGAGGGACACCCGGAGTAGACGACAGTTTCAGAAGTCCAACATCCCATTATTGCAGTCATGCTCGCTCCATATATTTTTCTTTGTGAGCTTGCTTACTTACTGCCACGTTTCGCTTTACGATCTAAGACAAATCAGAATTTCTAAAAGTACTTTTTATTACGGTTTTACGCGCGTCAGTCAATCGTTAAAATAATTAAAGGAGCATTATCTCATCTCGCAAGATAATTCTGTGATATTTGGCACTCACCAACGTTATTTTGAGGTAACTACATAATATTTGTGGTAACGCCGTGTATGTTGGTAACGCCTAGATTGTTTTCAAGTACTACGTAATGCCTAACATAAAATCACTTTAGAAGTACGTAACTGGAATGATTAGTCGGGTTTGTTTTTAGACTTACGACTAGCTTCTACGCAACACCAATACAACACACTAGGTACAAAATCTAAAGTGGTAGTCTTCAAAGGCTTATTAATAGGTATGTGATCTCATTGTTTTATGCTAATTCAAAAGTCTACATATCTATATACTATCTGTATATCTACATATCTATATGTAGGTAGGTTACCTATTATTTGGAATTGTTATATTTCGTCGCATATCCGTAGTGTAAGTAACATAGAATAGAATATAATTTAATTCGTGAAACTTTTATCTAATTCATACAATAACAATTATTTTGTGTAATATCCCACACCCACACTAGGAAAAATCCTGTGTCGTGGGATACAGTCTCTTTAAATCCGCTGTTCATTACATAAAGAAATACATTTTATTATTAGCTATCTGAGATAACCCATAGCCAGTAGTACTGGTCGTAATTTGCCACCATCAAGTTAAAAATATGTAGGCAAATTTGCTTAAGAGTCAGGACAAATACGATTCAAATCAGCGTTAATGTTATAGAAGAAGATACGTTTGACGTGTAAATTTTTTTAATAGTTAATTTGGATATTATCATGTTTATAAATGTGCTACTTGCATTAGTCTGCTCCGGTGAATGTTTTATCATTACTGATTTCCGTGTTAATCACCCGTTCACCGGTGACCATGATTTAAGTAAACATTCTCTCAATTACTCTGAATCGAATTGCTCCAGGCATTGTATAAAGCCTTTGTGCCTAAACTTTCGATGCCAGTTTAAATTTCTTGATTTCATTTTAATTATTTTGGTCACTTTATTTACTTAATTTTCAACCTACTTCCAAAAAGGAGGTTCACAATTCGAATGCACATTTTTTTTCGAATCGATTATGATATGATATTGATCGATATTGCGACTTATGGGGCTTTCTGAGAGAGCGTTTTCTCACAATCCAAATGTAAAATCCAGAAAATAAGACTCTAAAAAGCGGCGACTTATAGTAATACAACTGTTTACATTTCTTAAAAGCATGAACCTAATTAATAAGGTATAAAGATCAATCCAGTATTTCATATCATCGCAAAACTTTTTCTATAAAAAAACTGCATATCTTGTTACGTTAAAAAGTGTAATGCACTACTTCCATATGACCCTGCATCATGGCTACAAAACACATTTTGATTGAACGTAACTGCGTCGTCCCAGTGGAAGTGGTCAATCAGCCTAGATCGCCTGCAAGTCTAGATACCAGGTACCTACACTGGGCTGGTTGGTCCACTTTTAGTACACCCACCCTGTTAGCTAATACATCCCGTTTTTCTAAACTAGTCGAGTGCCGTAATGTATCTATGCTTATAATATGATGCCATAATGCTTTACAAAGTTGAAATAATTATTTATTTACAACGCATTTGATGTAGAACACTGCCGATTTTAAATGCTAAACTGATATATTATTATTATTATCTCCAAATTAAATTTAATACCATTAAGGCTATAATGTTCTGTTTAAATTACGGTTTTATCAGCTATATATTTTTCCTACTTATGAATAATGGCATTAATACAGACGGTGGACATAATAATATGTGTTTCGCCGTGCCCAGATGCATTAATATATTTTTATTAGATGCAGTAATTTATTTAGTAGGACGAAGTATATTATGGGTTTTTGTTGTTGATAACTTACCGAGTAACATGTGAGCCTTTTATATGCAGCTAGTAGAGCAAAAAATATTATGATTGCTGTGGGTTATTTTGTTCATTACGAACTAAATCTGACTACTTATATGAAAAATTAGAATTTTTAACGTTTATTTCCTGACAGTCTCAGAAAGTACCATTGAAATAATGATAAACAAAATTATTATTTTATCTCAAGGTAATCAAAAGATAAATCGACGCTATCTTTATCACTTAACATTGGCCACGGCTCGCTTGATTATGCGAATGCTTGTTTTTGTATTTTATCATACCTACATAATAAATATGAGTATAATGAACGAGTAAAACTAATTGTTTGTAGTATAGCTACATAATGTTATTTTAAATATGTACAGTACAAAATACTTAGATACCTACTTAAATGATTTACAAGCATCTTCCATTTGGCACATTTTCTTAGTTCGTGCGTCATATCTACTATTTCACTTGGTGTTTAACTGGATTTTATGAGTTATTATCATACCTTTGCTAGATTTATTTCAAAAATTCAGTACGTAAACACATATCTTGCTAATTACATGCACACGTTTCCATGTAGCCATATTCGATCTTACTATGTATTATCAGCATGCTTAGTTTAGATTTTCTGACTACTAATTTTGTTTGCGTCCATTCAAAGCCTAATAAGAATGAGAAGCTATTGTCTTTTCGACCTCCTCCCCGTTATTCTCCCCTAAAATGGTGAAAGAGCGTGTGTGCAATATTAATTCAAGATTTACATAGTGCGCGATGATATATCGGCCGGGCTCGGCGGGCGTTGAGCGGCGACCGGCGCGCGCGCTCCCTTCGTGTCCGAGTGCCGGCGTCGCGAGCGCACCACTCGCGTACACGTCTCCGCGTAAAAATAAAGTCCACAGCGCTCGCTCGCGTACTTCAACCCATTTATAATTATCAGTAAATCGCCGCGCTAGTGCACGACTGCCGCGGCCGGCGTCCGCTCGCCGAAAAATCACAATCGGTAACCTCGAACCCGAATCTGACGTCGCCGTCTCGCGGGCCCTTTAGCCACGAACGACACGAAATCCCTATCACCGACGCTCGCTAGGACGCACCTCGCCCGTACAGTCACTCCTACGCAATAGATACCGGTGTTGTGAGACGCGTCGCTTTTCAATGAACGTGTGTGTGTGATAATGATTACGTCGTTTTAGTGATACAAGTGTAGTGTTTTTTTTAATATGCCTGAAAAAGCCAAGCGCCGTAAAAACAAAAACAAACGTAAGAATAAAAACATTCGTAACGATGTCAACAAATGTGACGACGAGGTGATAGAAAAAGAAAGTGAAGAATCGTGTAGTAGCCAAATTAATAATGACGAAACACTTCCTATACATGAAGAACATGACTCGCCTGTAGCTGCAGAAGATCAGTTACATTCAAATGCAACTGTAGAATCACCGGTCATACCAGAAGTTGTATGCAGTGATGTTTTAAGTGTCAGTGAAGATGTTAATAATAATGACAGAACGCATACTGTTGAAACTCTACAAGTCCCTGCTCTACACAGTGTAAGTAATAATTGCGCTGATGATGTAAATACCGAAGTTCTAGAAAGTGATACGTATATAGTCGAATCTCCTGAACAGCCCCTGAAAGCGAAACCAAAGCTTACCAAAACAGTTAAAAGTAAAAGTTTGGATAATGATGATACCACGAAAATTGTAGATATTACCGATGATATTACTTCTCAATCTGAAGAAGGTACAACTGTAGCTGTTATGGAAACAGGTAATGTTTCGATATCAGATGTTGAGTCCGATGTTGAGTGGGAAAAAACTGATGAATTAAATGATGTTGATATACTCCTTAAAAAAGATGTTGGAACACTTTCATTAACAACCATGCCGCTCAATGTCGCTCAGTGCCAAGAAATAAGTACATCTCTTACCCCCGATGTTGAAACGTCTCTACGCAACTATCTTAGAACTTTAGATTTATCAACACATCCAGAAAATGTCAATTCAGTAGAAATTAAGGCAGAAATTGAACAACTTATAAATCGTGAAATAAGACACAGATTACGCAAAAAAGCCTTAGCTGATGAAGTTGGTTTACAACGACTTGGCCCACCTCGGATATTAGATGTAATCGATGAAGAAGGTAGTGGTGAATCATCTAAGTCTTCTCGTCGTCAGTCTTATCTAAGCGATAGAAAAAGTGATATTGAAGATCTTGAAGATGATGTATTTGAAGATAAAAATAAAGTACAAGAGAAAATTTCAAGACGAACAGAAACGACATTTCACCATAAAAAAACATTCGGACGCTTGGTTCCTCAACAATGCATGCTAGTAGGGGCAAAAATTAAAAATCCTGAAGTGACTGAGGCACGAGGTGATTGGACGATGCAAACCGTAGAAAAAATGACTGGTGCTGAAGTAGTTTATTTGACTGACTCTTCTAGTAGTACTAGCTCTCTGCACGATTATGGCGATGAAACTGATGATGGAATGGAAACTGATGTATCAGTGCGTATGATAACACCTACAATAGAGGTAACAGACACAGAAAATTTACTTAAAAATTCTTTCATTACACAAAAACGTGAAAATAATCTGCAAGATGTAAAAAAAATAAATGAACATATTATTAAAATTGATTATGAAAAAGATAATCAAAAACAAGCTCTTTTTGATGCTGCTCAAAATACTCATGAAATAGTTGTTCTTTCAACTGACAATATACAAACAAATTTATATGTCAAAGATGTTGAACCTTCACAATTAAATAATGCCGAACCTGTGACAAAAGAAAGTACTGAAGAAAAAACACAAAACATGAATGACAAATATGATTTGGAGATAAAAGTATTGAAGTGTGAATTAAATGATGCGATCAATAACTTAATAAAAGAAGTTTCTGACTCAGAACTTAACGATAGTATCATTGAAACCTTTGCTCGTCAAGATTCTTCCAGTAGCGTATCCTCTTCTCAATGCACAGCCAAGTACAACCCTACGTCTTCGTCCTTGAATGATGTATCTAACATATTGCATGACGACACCTGCGAAAACGACAAATCGAATCCGGGTATAAGTGATTTATTGTGTGCTGGTAGTCATGTTAAAGACGTGATTGAACATGTTGCAGGAACTACAACTGAAGCTAACAACACGTTAGACGTAGCCAGTAAAGAGCCTTCATATCTTCGAGATATATGTGTAAGGAGAATAGCTTCGCTACCTTATGGTGACAAGATTCTGGAAGAACTTGCATCAGTGTCAAAACGCATACAAAATATAACTGGAGCCTTTACAACTGACCGCCTTGAAGATCTAAACTCAGGTGAAAAAGATCAGCCTAAAAAATATAATATGCCTTTATATCAGTTGCCTGAAGTATCGCCTGTAGAAAAAGTTATTTTGCCAACAAAATGTAAGGAAAATTTAGCTCCACCAGTACCTGTACCGCCACGCCACTCTTCATTAAAAAAGACATCTCGAGAGGAAGAAACTTTGACCGGATTGCATACAAAACCTGAATCTGTACCTCCGCCAGTACCGATGCAACCTCGACATTTGTCGCAAAGAAAAATTTCTCAAGAAGAACAGCATTATACTGGAGTAAATAGCAAAGTGGAATCTGTACCACTACCAGTACCAATGCAGCCTCGACTTTCTTCACTGAAAAAAATATCTCGAGAGGAAGAAGTTTGGACTGGAGTACCCACTAAAACTGAACCCGTGTATGTTTGTTTATCTCCATCACAAAAAATGTTAATGGAAAAAACACAAACAGTTATTACTAAAGAAGACGCTAGTGAACTCACAGAAATGCATAAAAAATATGTTGATCGAAGAGGCTTTAGTGAGAACACCATATATAAACAAAGAAATGAGATAGATAATGAAGTTTCCCCTGTAGTGCCGTTTAAATCTCAAACTGGAAGTCGCTTACTAGCCCTTATACGGGATCCAACTGTCACAAGTAGTATCAACAGCTATAACAGAAATAGTAGTTTAAACCAATCAGAAAATAAATCGACAATAGCACAGACAACATCAACTAATCATCACAATAGATTCGAAAATATTTCAAATACTTTCAAGCCTATACCACCTCCAAGGCCTAAGAAAATGGCTTCGTCATGGTATGAAAGCGATGAAAGTTCCGATTTCACCGACAGTTCTATGCGTTCTATGAAAAGTGATCGTAAATTCTTTCACTTTTCAACTGGAAATTTGAATAAAGAGATTGAAGATGATATTTCTTCTATACAAAACATGCATAGATATTACACAAACACTAGAGACAGTATAAGGGGTTGTCCCCGAAGACCATCATTACCCAAAGATTTATGTGATCAGCAAATGGAGTACATTCGACAGAAAGAAAAAGAAGTGGAAGCTGAAATTAAGCGCCTTGAAACACTTCGTAGCACTGTACCATCTTCTGCACAAAAACTTGGCCCAAGAGCGCCTTTATTGTCTGAAAATGAAGTGATAAACGAAAACATTAAAGATTCAAATAACTATTTCATATCAAAAAGAAGAAATTTTTTTGCAAGTTTAAGTACTCCAGAAGAAAGTGAAAAAACCTATACAAATGTTAACCATAAAAAAGAAAAAGGGAAGCTCTCGTCAGTATTTTCAAGCAGTCAGGAAGAACTTTTGCGTGAAAAAATGTATTCCGAGTATGTGACTCAGATGGCTCAACGAGAAGAAAGGAAACAACATAAAGTAATTAAGATCACGGATACATTAACTGCACCTAGTACTAAAATATCAAAAAGTATGCCGTCAATAGATGTATTAGATTCTAAAGTAAATAATCGTATAGAAAAAGAATTTATTTCTAAAGCTCGTGAACGATGGGACAAATTAGGAATAAAAGATCCTGAGACAGAAGATGAAAGAGATATAGGCAACAACGTGTATAGGGAACCAAAAGTGATTGAACATAAAATTAAAGTGATTGAAGGTGGTCAAGAAAAAGATGTAAAGAATTTGCCACGCCATCTTCAAGATTTTGTTCGTTTCACCGCGAAAGACAAGGAGCAAAGGACTGACAGCTCCGGTGAGTCGCAGAGTGATCCGGCATCCCCGCACGTTATGATTTGGTGTGCAGTGCTTATAATAGCGCTAGCGGTTGGAAAATATTTCCTTCGTTTGTTTCGAAATCAATGAAACTAACATTGTGTTCATGAGACTGTTACTGTTTTGTTTGCCTGTATGTGTAGTGTGCATAGCGTAGTGTGTCCATGCATGTTTGTGTGTCCATGTTAAGTAATTTAGCTTTTAATTAAATAATAACAGTTATATCTATGTCATCATTGTACCCCAGTCCAAGCAGAAGAATGGCGAAAAGATCAAAATTCAGAAAGGTAAGATTGAAACCACTTTACATTTTATGTAACATATTGAAATCGTTCTCCTTCCATCTTAACGTCTTTCATTTACTAAATGGAAATTTTCTGAATGACTCAGTAGCATTTTAGAAACATATGCATTTGTAATGTTTCCAATTTTGTATTCGATACCATTAGTGTAGATTTAGAATCTGTTTATCAGATACGATGTGGAGGCGTGCATGGAGTTTGAAGATATTTTACAATTATATATTAAATAGGGTTATAATATGTGTGCCAACTGAAATCTAGTAAATACCTCAGGCTTATTTTATCTTGAATCTGCATTCGTTCAGTGCGAGATTGTATCTGTACATTTCCGTTTAAACTTTATTCTATTTAAATGAAAGCTAGTTTGGAAATGATACGTACGATATATGTTTGAAGTAATGTTTTTAAAAGGCACATGCTAGTAATCTGTTATTTACAAAGTAGCGTGTTTGAAATTTAAAATTAAATTCAATGCAAGAGGTTATGATTTCAGCTGGGTAGTAGAACATGTGACCATGTTCTTGTATATATATTTTTTCTGTCACATCAGATTGTAATGTATAAGTTATTGAGAAAAACTTTATTGGTTTGTGTGTATTATCTGGTTTTCTTTCAATACATAACCTAAAATAATTTTTTTAAGTTGAAGTGAAAACTGATTATTATTTTAATATTTATCAAGATGAAACTATATGAATTAAAACATTTTGCAATGCATTAAAAATATAAATTTTTCTGTTATCAATTATCTAGTCAGGCGAATAATCCAAACTCTTCTTTCACTAGTAGCACTCATTGAAATTGTTAATTTCAATTGTTTGCCTTATTTAGTGTAAAAATATAGAACAATTTGAACTCTATTGTGATAACAATAATACCTAATTGTTATCTGGATGTGCATTTGCGTTCGTGACATTGCCACTATAACTTCGACCTTGCTACGTCATGTTAAGTTCATGAATACGATGATGTAGTTTACACATAGATAGTTTGCTAGGAACTGTATAATGTAACTAGTCTTCATGCTTATTATTATGACAGACAGCTGTTTGCAAGATACTTTAGAATACTCTTATCGCCATCGTCAGTTATTCTCCACCAATGTACAAAATAACAAACACGATAATAATTAGATATTACGCCAAATGCCGAACTGTGCCAATAATTAATCGATAAGGCATTCTCTGCGATAACAATGCAGCCAACAATTTATCACCATCCAATATACTGATTCAGTTTCCCTATATATCTCAAGAATAATTTGCCGAGAGAGGCAAGAGCGACGTCCGTGAAAATATTTGGATCGTCTAAATCTGTGCTAAATGGCCTTTGGTGACTCAAAGTCGCGACCGCATACCTCGTTATTTTGCAACACAAATTGAACGTATATCCAATGAAATGAAGAAGTGGTAAAATGCTGCTAATAGATAAATCCACACGATTGCATCACGCAACAAGAAGTCTAGAAACGATCACTGTTAAAAATAAATAACATGTTACCCAACAACATACAACAGGTAGGTATGTTGTTCAGTTTTCAACGAGAATTCGTGTCGTAATATACAAAAATAATTAGATTGCGGGTGACGTGTAGAGAGCCGAGAGGGGTCGGTAATAACCTCTATCTAAATTATCAATCCCCGTCAATTAAATTGTCCAATCTCGACCCGCCGGTGTGGTGCAGGGGCAATGACGCTGGCATTTCAATTAATGTCAGACATAACTATATAATGTTGGCTTCGATCAAATAAACACGCTATATCCGTTCGACCCTTTTTGGGACAATATCCGATAGGTAATGTTAGCGAGCAGTTCATCAACTGCTTGTCATAATAGATTGTTGATGTAGGTATTTATTTAGATATATAAGTGTTAGGCAGTTTTGTTGTCTACAATATTGCCACTGTCTTCTTAAAATCTAGACAGAAATGGAAAAGATTTGTGATCTCAACTAAACGGTTAATTTATGTTAACAGACACTGTCAGTATATCTATACTTATGAATCTCAAATCTACTTTCGCTAATGTATTGGCAAGACGTGCGCCGTCGGAAATATCGGCTTGTGTATCGTAAAATTTGGAAATGCAAACGGAGAAAACGTAAATCGGAAACGTACACGTCTTGAATACATAGCTCTCATCCTTTTTGGAAGTCAGTAAAAAACTGCATGTAAAGTTCCAATTATCATACACAATTTTTTTACTTAATTTCGAGTTAAAACTGTTCACATTCCTGTGTTATCACGCGAATGAACATTAAAGCGGCTGAACGGATTTGAATAATATTTTGTGTGTAGACAGCCGAGACCTTGGAATAAAGGTTACTTTTTATGCTAAATACGGGACAGTGTATTTGTTAGATTTAACTTTATTATTTAAGGAACCTGCACCTTACACTTCACAATTACATTTCATACCCGTAAATAGGTACATACAAACAGCAACTATGCTTATAAAATTAAATACCAATAATAATTAAATGATTTAACATAAGACTTCATGCTGATCTCGGTACAGATGTGTAGTAGTGAATAGCCAATCTTTATGAGTCGATGCTAGATAACGGGCACACAAGATACAGGCTATGCTTAGGTTGGACCCCACAGGCAAGATGCAGTCAAAACCTGCAGTATTTCTAAAAATAACACCTGTACCTACCTATCTTCTGGAAATAAACGAATTTTTAATATAAAAAAAAAAATCTTCTCTAAACGTTCAAATGTAAAAATAACATATTATGGAGCATGTAAATACATGCTATGTTGCATGTCCTATCCTACTAATATTATCAATGCGAAAGTTTGTGTGTGTGTGAATGTTTGTTAATCTTCGTTACGAATAAACCGATTTTGATGAAATTTTGAATGTAGGTAGATAGTTTAGGTTCTGGAATAACACATAGGCTACTTTAACTTTATTAATGCGGGCGAAGCCGCGGGGCACGGTTAGTTCATATTTTTTGTCGATATTTTCAAATTTTAAAAGTAAATAGATATAATAACTATCCAATAATGTTTAAATATAATGATTATGAATATAAACATAATTATAGTGTAAAGGTGAGGTATACAAATCATCAGTTTCTCACATATCTGAAGCAGTATAGATATACCTATGTGTATAATCCTCGTCATCGATTTCGATGAGGGCGACCTTAGTAATCACGGATTATTTTTGAGCCCTAATGATATTACACCCAGACCGAACTTGGTCTAAAATGCCCTAGAACACGTGATGCAATAGAGTATATATTATCTATATGAGACAATATTTACATACCAAAATACCAATGTTTAAAATACCTAAATGTTGTTAATACCGTTACAAAAAAGATAACCTCTTTTATACCTTTCCTTGTTAGATATTAAATATATTTTTATTATTATGTATGACTCGACTCCATGGTATAGCTGCTGTATAGTATAGCCGTTATTAAAGCTTATTGTCAAGACTGTTCTAGAAAAGCTAAGCAAATATCTTAACAACTTTGCGATCGACATAAACTCCGTTACATTTTCCGCGTGGTTAGCCACCTGAGTCCAGGAGATCTGACGCGTCAGGGTTCCGAACAAAGAGCAGCGTCAGAGATCGCGGGCGTGCCGGAAGCGATTTGACACCGGAAGTCGACATGGGGGGCGCCGGTGACAAGCAATCTACTTCCTAGTGTTATTGACACGCCAGTGGCATCATCAGTTGCTGCATTGCAGTCAATAACGCGGCAGTTTTCAAGATTATCATTGATTGTTGTTTATTGATAATTTTTATTTATTATCTATTAAATGTTATCATGTTCGAAATGCTTAAAATTCTGTTTTATCTGTAATCTCAGAACAATCCATAAGTAGATCAGTACTAAAATAGTAAATATAGCTTTTAAAATAAGGACTTTACGTGAGATTTAAATTAAGAAACCATATAAATAAATGAATTACCAGTGCATATTTGCAGCACGTAGGTAATCCAGATATTAAAAATTGCTTAAAAAAATCAAACGTTTGCTTATCTTGAATAAAAAATAATACTTCCGAATGAACTCGCTATGAAACTAACGCCATCTACACTTCGCGCAAGTAAACGCAGAGTTCTTTAGATCCCCGGTAGATGTCTTCAGAAGTTCGATTTTTCGGCAGCGGATATATCTTTCCACATCCGACAGTTAAAAATATCCCTAGAAATTGAGTTAATTTTTTGGCACGAAACATCACTAAAATGAGCGTACATTGTTACATCTAATGAATGCTAAAATAAGATGGAGTGAGTAAGATTTAATTCTACGAGTGATATATCCGTTTGAGATTTATAAATGTAACGTGTTAGCGTGTTACTAATTAAAATTACGCGCGGTATTCTGTTTTGTTATTTGCAGTGAAACGAATGTAAAATTAAACATGTGCACTTGAAACATCTTTAAAAATATGTCGGTCAAGTACCTTAATGCAATAAAGAAAAGTAAACGCATGAATAATGTTGAATGTATATATTGATATACCTAACATTAATCAGTCAGGCTTAGGCTTATCTAGACAATGGTAGCATATATTTGTGATAGAAACCTGCAAGTTCATGCAACCATCCAATGGTCCCAGAGGTGCATTAGGTAAGACTTACCTTGTATGAGGCATTTGTAATAGACACACTATCTACCAATTCTTGATCTTGTAGTAGGCCTGTGCGTGTAAGCTGCATAATTCTGGATTCTGGATATTTGTGATTGCCTGCGATGAAGTGGATAAATAGGTTTGAAATTGGTTTTAGAGAAATCGTGTTTAGGACTTAGCTATGCAATAATTTAATATAGGTAATTAACACTGGATCATATGTATCTCTTAAATGAAATGATTCTGTTCTTTTTTTTGCGATATCACAATCACAACCCTGCATTAAGTTCGGTGACATACACCACCAAGCAATACGAGTATGTCGTGGTTGCCGGATTCACATCACACTCTGAAACACAAATTTCTTTTATGTACCTGGAATCGAACCCGCAAACCCGCACTCAACTACGCCATCGTATATAGTTCTTTCAAATTAACTCAACATGTGTAAAATTCGCTCAGATTTTTTGTTTACTTACATTTTGTTACATGTTGCAAAATAGTCCACTACGCGGTTTCTTAAAAGACTCTTTATTACTGCATACTAAATATCACTTTTGTAGTTCCCGGCTCTTCTGTTGACAGCGTGGAATCTAAATTACGTCCCAGTATACGGCACACATACTCCAAAGCTCGGTTTATGAACCTCGGCACACACGGCTAATGAAACTTTGTTTACTCTACGAAATTTCTGGCGTCTATGGTACAGACTCTCTTTAAACCGTTGGGGGCGCGCAGACGCCCTTCAGAGTACCGCAGATTTAATTGCATAAATGATTCACAAAGCGGATTACTGCGAAATTCATAGCTGGATATAGGGATACTACTGAGATTTAAATCAATTTCAGCAGTCATACAACTATACACATTACTCTAGAGACGATAGACCTAATATGGGATTCAAATTCGTGAATTACTAGCTATATTGTTAAAAAATATTATGAGAAAACTTTAAAATCTCCAGAAGGAGAACATCTGTGCGGTATCAAAGTTCTGAGTGAAATAAAAAAATGTTTTTTTTATGGGGTCACTACGATTTATTAAAGTCCTTTGTGGTACATACCTACTTACCGTCAACTTTTTTCCTATCTTATAACATTTGACTTTACTACATCACCTAAAGGAATGCGAAGGTGCAATCGAGCATATAGCATGCTTTTTAGAATATAATACAAATTCACTCTATAGACTTGAAGTCATCAGATTGTACTGTTAAGGAAACATAAACAAAAATACAGATACAAAATGCCTTTATTTTTATTATTTTATTCGAGATAGCAAACTTTTGACCACTATCTCACCTGATGGTAAGCGACGATGTGTTCGACGATGGAGCAAGCTTGCCTAGAAGAAACCTATTTACTCATGACTTGAAGACTCCCATATTGTACTCATCAGGGAACACCAACTCAGACAAGGTGTTCCATTCCTTTGCAGTTCACACAATAAAGGTGGAAGCAAAACGTTTTGTCCGCATTTGTGGAATGTCTACCATATAGCGGTGTCGCTTAGCAGTTTGTCTGCATGTCCGATGATAGAACGGGGATGTGGGAACTACATCGTGTAGTTCTTTGGCACACTCTCCGAAATGTATCTGATAAAAACCAATTTTGATGTTATATTGCTTGTATAGTACTTAGCTGATAATTAATTCTATGCAGTTGTCGATCAATGTAAATAGCAAAACGCTTTGCGCAAAAAATACGTAAATAAATATTTCTTCATAATAGCAGCAAAAAAATTACAAAACTGAATTTCAAACAGAGGCTTGCGCGGTATTTTACTTTCTAAAGTTTAATTTAGATTCACATAATATACATAATTTTATATACGCGCGAACTGATTTCCCTATACATGAAATTTGGGTCTGCGCTCAAAAGTGTCTTAGGAACATAGGCAACAAAACGAATATAAGTGACAATTCCATCTCGCAAAACCATTTTAAGGTGATAGTATTGCGATCGTGTCGTCAGTAGAAGCTGCGTAGGTAGATATGCGTACGTGTGGTAATGTAGATTAGACATACATTAAATCGTTTTGGTTTTTTTTTAAATTCTAGATAGGCAAACATTTCACCGCTATCTCACCTGATGGAAATTATGCGGCCGAAGATGGAACATGCTTGCCTAGAAGGTACCTTTTCAGTCTATTCACTCTAGACTTGAAGACACTTCGATTGTACCGTTCAGGGAACAAAGACGCAGACAATGAGTTCCTCTCCTTCGCTGCACGGATGATGAACGTAGAAGCAAAACGCTTCGAGCGAACTGGAGGTATGTCAACCATAAATGGATGACGTTTGACAATTTTTCTTGTTGTTTGATGGTAAAAATGACATGGAGGAATTATATCATGTAGTTCCAGAGCACACTCTCCAAAATGTAAGCGATCGAATATCAATAGCCTTGCTACCTTACATCGGTGACCAAGACTTTGCAGTTTTATGTATAATCATATACATGTTTCCACGTCTGTATAGATTTTAATCGTTTATGTTAGAACCGAGGCCCAATTGTTTCTAGGTTAAAATACCCAAAGCTGATATTTTACACATAAACGAACCAAAACTAGCCTAAATAATTAATTAATGTCATAGATCTAAGTGCTTCCTCATTCCGCCCTAGACTTGGTGACATAATATTATTATTGTACGTTGTAACCTTAACCGAGACACGCCGAGGCCTACTAATTTTGACGCTATGGGAAGGAAACAATTTAAGTTAATTTGTTTTATTGCTACCCGACTTTACACCTAACTTCAATGTATGATCTGTTTTGCGAGGTCATCCTATTTTCTTATTTGTAAGGATTTCAACCGAGTCGTAAACCATGTTTCCAAAGCCACTGTTCTTGGTTATATAATTTTTGTTTATTGCTGAGATGGTTTTAAAAATAATTAAACGCAGGCAAAGCTCAATAAACCGACTTCACCGCATATATTTTGTTTTTTGTTAATTTTCTCAAAAAGCGCTTCATCGATTTCGATAAATTTATATGGGACCACCGCGGTATTATTACGTAAAATACCGACATTAAAAAAAAAACTTTTTCCTCCTTTTTTGAAGTCGGTTAAATTACATAATAATGGATAAAAATTAAATTTCAGTGTTAATAATACGACCACCTAAATATTGCTGAATCTTTGCGGATAAAAGGATATTACACTATATAATAATTAAACGCAAGCAAAGCTAAAAAAAAAACGACTTTACCGCTTATATTTTGGTTTTGCCGTGATCGAGTTCGATAAAATGTATATGGGACCACCTCTGAAGTATAATTTACAAAACAAAAAAAAACATTAAAATCGATTAATAATTGGCGGAGACAGCGCGTAACATACTTACAAAAAAAACATGCTATCGAATTTAGAACCTCCTTTTTTGAAGTCGATTGAAAAGAGTTCAAGGCTATTTTTATTTGTCCTGTTGTAGTTCTGTAAATAATAAGACAAACTATATATTTTTATTAGTTGGCATAATGATAATTCTGTGCTTATGGCTAATGATTAGGTAATAACATAAATTAAAGAAGTGCTTGAAATGATTGTATAAGCATTTAATATATTAACCTTTGTCGTTTTCTTTAAAAGTGTTTATCGTTCCTATCTATAGTTTTGTTCTCAAAACTAAATCGGGTATCTATCGACATATCAGTATAACGCAATATGTATAGTTTACTTTTACTGATGGCCCTTCCGAATTGATTGACGACACTCCAATCTGAATCAATCATTGAATTGATTGATCCACAGCGTAGTGTATCGGTATGTCCTGGATAGGTTCCTTGTTTTAATCCGATGGTCACTGTGTCGCAAATTATTTGGATTATTCGAAGCTATAGAGAGGAGAGATAATAACTGTAGAAAGGCTTCGGTTTTCAATCGACTTCAAAAAATAAGGTTCTCAATTCGACTGAAATTTTTTTTATGCATGTTACTCGATATATCCGCCAAATATTTATCAATTTTTGATGATGAATTTTTCGTTTGATACAGTATACTTCAGAGGTGGTCCCATATAAATTTTATCGAAATCGGTCAAGCTAAAATCGAAATATAAGCGATGAAGTCGGTTTTTTTAAGCTTTGCTTGCGTTTCAATTATTTAGTAGATAATTGAGGTTGATCTTTATATTATTTCATAAGAAAGGTTTAGTCTTTTTTTGTGTCTAACTACTAAAAATATAATTTATCCAATACATTTAATTGACAATGAATTTTAATTGTCATGATGTTTTGAAATCACCTGAAATGCACAAATCTTCACAGTAATAAGATACATTTGAAAATTAATTAATAAAAGCTATTACACAAGTTCGAAATATCTCAAAGACAAAATATAATTATTGCATATTATTATTTAACACTAAATGCAATTTAATATTAGCTCACATTAATAAAACAAAAATACTTGACAATATACTATAGCACTAACACTGATAACAACACTATACACATATACTACAACAATATTAATAATAAATAATTACGAAATCTTATTACAAATTAATTTGATATATTATTAATGAAGCATATTATTATCGTCCTCCTCAGCTCTAAATTATTGTGCCCAATCTTTAATGTACCTATTGTCATTTATTTCTACTAACTATCTAAATTTCTATTTAGAGAAGTTGAATTTGATATTGAGTTTGAAAATTTAAATATAGTTCATGCAGCCGTTTTGTTATAAATTTTTAAATGTGATGAAGAACTTTAAGCCATGGAAATTCTCGTCACAGTGTTACTGACTGCGGCTCCTTTGACGAATTGAAACGTACGAATGACGTTTGAAACGTCCTCGCGGCGCATGCAGCTGTTGATACTAATAATCCAATAATTTAAAGAGTCACAACAAGCATTCTCCAATAGTCCTGGGAAATGCTTGTGAGACTTAACACAAAATTGTTTTTTTATTTTTTAATTACATTAGTAGACGGTGGCCAAGAGGAATCAAGTCAGGTAAGTTATTACTCTTCCTCCCGAAGATTACAACACTACTTAATTGAAAAAAAAGAAAGGAGATGATGATGAATACTAAGACAAATTCTTTTCTTTTGTTTATCAACGTAAATGCCTTCACACTCACAGCCCCACACTAAATTGACCTGTGTCGTGGGTGCCGGAAACATTCACATCACACACACAATCACAACCAGAATCAGAAACACTTATTTTCCTAGGGGAGAAAATTTGTGTTACCGCTGGGTATCGAACCCCCAGCTTAGAAGGCAAATACTAAATCAACCGGCAAAAACTAAACAAATTAAACCAACGACGGGCAGTTCGTTTCCACTTTCATTTGCATGCATTTATCACTTTAATATATTCGTATTTTTTTGACAAAAATACGAATATATGTATGTATATATGAGAACTATAAGTAGTAATATCTATACCAAGTTTAATACATATTACTACTTATAGTTAGTAGTAATATGTATTATACTTGATATGTTAAAACAGCCTTTTTATATAATATTATATACAAATTGTAAAATGAGACTTCATTTTACCGATTATTTGCTACTACCATAACTATCGAAATATCCTCGATACACCCAGGTTAAATGGAAGAAAATGATTTGTAGCATTAAGTTCGCCTATGTACCTACAATATTGTTTGTGCAATCAAGAATGTTCTATCAATCTTTCTAATACGTCAATACTAATGGGATATTATATGCAGTGAAGTAATAGTAATAGCATTCCATCCATTTATGGAAACAACACAAACCTATGTAAAAAGCCTACGTTACAATCCATTCGTTCTATTAATTACGAATCACGTCACAATTCCCGACTACGAATCAAGCTGAACGTCTTCAATTATACAATTTAGCATTTCAACAGTCGGCACCGCGTAAGTCAGGACTGAATTGGTCTCAAACGCCACATCCGCGCGGATCCCACCGTGGGAAAGTCCGCATCGGGCAAGATTAATTAGTGTTGTGGTTAAATTAATAACGGGTGGCACGCACCCCTGGACGGCCGCCTCGACGCTCACGGCCGGTCCAAACAAAACAATGCCTCGAGATTATCAAATCGTATTAACGCTTTGAATGCGCTCGAGGATTAGGTCCACTGTTTTCGTAGATTGTCCGTCCAATCTCCGTTGTTGCACGTTCGACTATTAAAAACTTTAATCTTTCTCAAACGATTAGTGGCGTAGTTTAAACTGCTATGCGGTTTTGGGTTTATTCGAAATATTGTTCTTATCTTTTAATTTCATCAATAATTGCGTCCTTTAGCATCCATTCTTCTTTCTTCAGTGCAATCGTGAGTTCAAAAGCCTTTTGATGTAGAAATTCGAGTGGTTGTCTGAGCCACCACTCAATCTACATCTTAATTTTAAGCTTTGCTGAAATAAATAATTCAATAATGTTTAATTTTCTTTGTTAAATGATTTATTCTGTAACATTCTATTATTTTACCTTTTGGAATCAAAGCAATCAATTGGTTTTTTCATGAGAAGCTAGACAATAATGAGAGGCCATCAGAGCTGAGATTAAAGGGCAGACATAATAAGAAGACCTTTAGATCTTTTGTAGTTGTTAATTGGATAATAATGTAGCTGTCTAGGCTCTAGTTTATTATGTCTATTCTAGTCGAGTGATATAATAAAGTCGGAGTGACCTCTAGTGACACGACACCGCATTGGGATGCAAATTACATTAGATGTAGTAACGTTATGAATGAGTTCATACTGGCAACTGTTACCGACCCAAGGTTGCAACGGTTGGTGTCATTGTTAAATATAAAAAAATGACAAACGATGCCTTGATGATAGATAATTATGAGTTGGTAGTCATCTCGACCGATCAGAACTCGACAACGCGGTCGAGTCGCCACCTTTAATTTTTATATAATTTTTTTAGTTGTTAACTCGACCACTAGAGAAAATTAGTAGTCAGTTAAAAATTAAATAAATACCTAAAGACATATTTCTAAGCGACACAGCTATATGGTAGTCATTCCACATATGCGAAAGAAGCGTTTTGTCTCCACATTCATTATGCGAACCGTAAAGGAGTGGAACTCCTTATCTGGTGTGTTTTCTGACAAATACAATACAGGAGTCTTTTAGTTGCGAGTGAATTGGCATCTTCATTGGGCAAACGTGCTCCATCGTCGACCGCATCGTCGCTTACCATTAGGTGAGATGCCTAATTAAGAAAATAAAGCAAAACACTGTTATTCACACATTTTCGGTTTGCTGTTTAAAATTACAACAATTGTCTGTCGATAATATGATTAGCGTTCAGATATATATCCAGAATAATTTTCGTTATTGTGAAATCAAACTGTATGAATAATGCAGTTCATTTGGCGAGCGCACCGTGGAAACGAATACCATATGTCAGGGGACATCGATATCGGATGAGCTAATTTGGTTAGCCCAATATTATAACGGTCAATTTGTGACCACTGATGGTCTTTAAAAATAAACTCAGTCTAAATCAATCTAATATTCAAAACTGCCAGTTGGCTTAGTTCGATGAGCATTCGCCTTCTTTTCCCCCTCCATGGAAATTTGTGTTTCTGGTAGCGTTTATTTTAATTATAAATTCGAAAATGTGTGTGTAAGTATGTAAGAATGTTTGTTTTCTCTTCACGCTGTAACGGCTGAATGGATTTGGATGAATTTTGGATTGTACATAGCTTATACCTAGGATTAACACATAGGCTACTTAAACTTAATAAACGCGGGAGAAGCCGTGGGGCAAGGACAGTAATTTCTATCTACGTATTACGTACTCTATATACACCTACGGGTGCTCTGGGCACTCAGTCAGCTTCTAATACATATAATATTAATAGTTACTATTTTATACGAAGTTTGTGTGTGGGTTGTATACGTTGGATACGAGATATCTCTGTGATACCTGAAAGGATTGAAATTGAATTGGATAATAGTGAGAATGTATCGAAATAAATATAAATTAAAGATTAATCTTAATTGTGTATATATGTATCTACCTACATTCTTGACATGAATCCGAAAGCGTGTCTATTTTAGACATGCAATATTTTTCCAGATCATCGAAATAATATACACACATATAATTATTTCGATTTTCAAGATCTAATACCTATATAAATATCTCGTGTTACGGTGTTTTAGGCCGCACTCCACCAAAACGACTCAACCTAATTTAATGGTTATTTTTGTGTATTTGATATGATGTTTTTAATTGGAACTGCCCGTTTGCTTATTTGGGTAGGCGTTTGCCTTCTAAGCAAGGCATCGGGTTTGGTTCCAGGAAACACAAGTTTTCTCCCCAAGGAAGATTTGTGTTTCTGGTTCTGGGTGTGATGTGAATGTTTCCGGCACCCACGACACAAGTCATCGAACTTAGTGTGGAGCTGTGAGTGTGAAAGGGTAACTTTTTTTCATGTAATTATATATGAACCATATCCAATATGGCAGAACAACGTTTGCTGGGTCAATGTACAAAATCTTAGCCAGCGAGATCAAGCTTTTGACAAAATATCTCCTACCATTTAAAGAGCATTAACTATTTTCCATGATATTCAGAGATCTTATTTTATTTTTTTGTCTGACTGAATAATTATGTTCCAGGTTCCTATAATATACACAATGGTTATGAGGTCTGAATTCTAACAATATGAATAATACAGCTTTATTATATGGTGAGCTGTGAGAGTACAATAGATACTATAGATATCAAGGGATATCAATAACAGCTATTTTCGCCCGTATAATAACGGTCCAATTTGTTTGAGTCCGCTGGGTCTTTATAAAATGTTTAATTTCTGTTATTGTTGTGGCATTGAGTTGGGACACGTTTTAAGTATAATTGTAACTTTTTTTGCCCCAATAGTCTGTTTCTTTACTAGAATCATCATACTTCATTATATATTCATTATTTCGTGTGCACTCTGGTTTAAAATATTAGGCGGCACATCCGCTCCGTTCCTCCTCTCAGATTACCTTTGACTATTTACCCATGCGCGTTTACAATTTACTATTTTTACCGTCATTTAGGAAGGCTATTTATCGCAAATAATCTCGATAAATAGCCTTCCTGTGACTTAAGACACTGCACAAACATATGTTTAATTTCTCGCTATCATATTGTATTTTTTCTAATAGAAAAGGCGACTGTTGTCACTATAAAGTCTTGTATCAGAAAGTAAGAGATCGCAGCGTAATGCATATGAATATTCGTAGGTATGTAGATAGGTGGCTTCTTTTTAGTTTTTAAAGCAGTGTTGTTCGGCTACTCTATTTATTCCAACTCACTGTTATTAAATATTAATTTATATTATATAAAATATATGTGACTATCATCCGATATCCGAAGCATTGAATTCGAAATGTTTTCACATTTAATTCGAAAATGTTTGATGGTTTTGGCCGTTCATTAGAGCTAAATAAAATTGCGATGTACAATTTTTTTGCAATAATATGGTTCGTATTTTTTCCTACGGTAAAACACAAATAGATTAATAAACAATATGCGTTTTTTTATACATCAATTTGTCTATGTTACTGGCTTGAACTATTTAAATTTAATTCAGCCCCGCCTAAAACAATATGTCTGGCTTTTAAAATAAGTACTTAAATCTGTAAAACAACAAAGTTAGAGCGCTTTCAGATATACAATATTTAACAAGTAAAAGCCCCTAGACGAGAAGAAATCTAATTTTAGGACTCGAGAATACACTCTCACTCCATTTGAAACTCTGTATTTGCAAAGGAAACCAATTCTACATACAATCCGCAAATACATAGATTCCCGATAGATAGTGGGAGTTAGACGTAGAGTAGTGTATACAACGTCTATGTAGAGTTACATTGGGGTTGCGCTCTAACCAGTGATGCTCCAGAGCTTGGTTACTCAACTTCTAGTGAACTCCGCTCACTCTACATTAAATACTGGAACATGTGATATTGTTTACTTTAGGTACAACATGTGACTGCACTTGTACACTAAGTCCTTTGACTTGTGTCATGGAAGCCTAAAGCATTTACATCACTCACAGATCCAGAAATACAAATTTACTTTGCGGAAAAAAAAACGTGTTTCCACCGGGAATCGAGGCCTTACACCCTACCCTTTGCTTAGAAGGCGACGCGCATTAATTAAGCCAAGGCTATTCATATTTTAAGTAATCACATTTCTCAATACATGTTCACATCATAACTTCACTAATTTATGAATCTGTACATAAAAATATGTCATATCCCTCTGACCCTCTTACTATTTGTTACTTCATTACGGCATAGACCGCTGGATATTGTCGAATTTGCTAGATTTAAAGAAAAAAAAGATTTCTCATTGTTGTTTATCATCAGGGAGGCGCGGTTAGTATGTATAATTGTTATGATATTTCAGTGTTCTGTTTAGCAACTAAAATTTTCAGCCACACTTAGAATGTTATCATTTTAATCCAAAGTGTTTAAATGACTTCATTGTATTGTATAATTTGTACGTATGCATATATATATAATACTATTATTAATTACTTAGTGTTTCGGGGTCGATTTACGTAATATATTTTTCATTTGAAAAAAATCCGAACTGAAGAGGTGGTTTCATTATGTTAAACTAAACTACATTATGAAATAACAAATAACTTACACTGTAAAGGCGAAATGCCCTTCAGCACAGATTTATAAAGCTTAAAAAATTTTTTCATACTATATTGTCTACCTCACAATAGTAATAACGAGTACTGCTACTTCTACAACTAGTAACTGAACTAGCTAAGTTAGGGAATCAAGGTCAAAGATCGAATGTTCTTTAAACTGTCGGGTATGAGATACCCGATCTCATTCATGACTGGTTAGTAAAATAAAATTATGAAATCCTCACACAAAATGTCGTACTCGTGTACAAGGGTTTTACGCCATGTTTACTCGTAGGTAGGAAACTTCTCGTATAAAACTTGCGTAGCGCCTGCTACAAAATTTTCAGGTAGTATATTATTTGTGTGTAGGTAATTCAGAAAGATCTCGCAGTTAGGCAGCTATGAGGTTATTTTTTATAGGTCTATATAAAATAAGAAATATAAAGTTTTATTTTAGTTTAAATAATAGTCATGTTATGTGTCAAACGAATTAAGAGTTTCAGCTCTATGAAAAAAATGGACAATCACTATTTCTTTTACTATGATATTATCTAACTGACAGTAGAACGACTAATGGAATTTTCTAATATCAAACAAGCAAGAAAAAGTTATTCAAGAAATATTAAATTCGGCATACAAAACTGTAAAATAGAATCGACAAATTTTAATAGTCTTCTTCATAGTTTCTAGTAACCCGAACTGGATACTTCAGTTATTTCCAGATATTTGGTTCCAGTTTATTTCGGGCCCTTCCTGTCGCGCCGTACGAACGTGCGAATTTAAGGGTGCCACTAAAATACGACTACTCTGCGAATCTGTATGCGCCCAGTTTCCCATTCCTTTAGTTTTGTTTACCCTCGTTCGGCCGACTGTCAAGGGAAATTCGTTAATATACGAGCCAAGTATACAAATAATTTGAGCAAATATATTTGTTCCAATATTGATGCCAAGATCT
The DNA here is from genome assembly GCA_948107665.1 of Lomographa bimaculata. NCBI lineage: Eukaryota > Metazoa > Arthropoda > Insecta > Lepidoptera > Geometridae > Lomographa > Lomographa bimaculata. The sequence goes on from OX403592.1 coordinate 10,841,928, forward strand.
CTAGAGCCACCTTTTCTGGGAGATGACGTAGTTTTATATTTGAGTAAATAATGACATTGATTTGATATGAATTGTTTGCTAGCGAACTTATGATCATACACGCTAAGGACATATGAAAATGTTCTAGAGAGAGAGAGTATTGGTCTCTAAGAATCTCAAGCAACCTGTGTCTAAAAGGTGCAAAATAATTGCTCTGTAACTAACATACCATATAATAATTAAAAGAAAAAAAAATGGCTCTACATGTCATCCCAATTTAACGAAAATTTGTCGACATTATAGAGTGCCTAAAACATAGAAGAACAACTTCTATTTTAAAATGCTTTATCTTATATTTTCGTTCGTAAACTTTCGTTTTCAAAAGGGTCACGCTAATAAATGAAAACTTACAAGCTCTTTCAGCTCTCATTTTCCCCGGCTCTGTACAAATAAATTGAACATGTCTACTGCCGCAATGAAAAGTAAGCGTCGTCGTAGCAACGCCTTCAATTACCTGTAAATCAAACCTCGTATCATCTCATTACTGTTATCTCTTGAAAATAACCATAACACGTCGCGTTTCCATTGTTTTCCATTTTCCTGTCGGCGGTATCGCGTCGCGGCGTTATCACAGGCAGTCAGACGTCGGTCGTGGCTGTGGACGCACGCCCGCGCTTCGCCGCCGCGTTTTCCTTCTCCCACGTTTCCACGACAGTTTCCCGCTCTCGCATCCGTCACGCTCACGCTCGCCTCTACTCGCAACGTACCGCGCCGGGAAATGTCACGCTGATACACCACAACACGGTGTGTACACATATACAATAGTGCTCTTACCTTAACGATAAGTTAATGTGTAGCTTCGACACAGTGTGTGCTACGCGTGATCGGATTGCAAATCGAAGGGATAATATTGTTTTATCTGACGTAAGTAGGTAACATTAGGGTGCTAATGAATACGAAGAGCGACCGCTGTCCGGCTTGAGATCAGAGATTAACCGTGATTAAGGACATAGTGTGTCGAAGGCCACACTGATTGTAATGTTTATCTTTTTTATCAAATTTGTTTGGGTGCTGTTATCTTTCTTGTCAGATTTTTTCAGATTTAATTTTTGTATATTATGTTTTGCTGTGCTAAGAAACATCTATCGATCAAGATCTATCTCTATTATGTGCTGAATGCAATTATTCAATGTGTCGTTATGAATCTATTATGCATTGCAGGACGTTATCCAACGTCAATTACGTACTCAGATCCTATTACAGTATTACATATTGAGATTTACCAATGTTTCCTGATGTTATCTTATCAAATGTGTTGTGTGATTTGACATTTGATACAGATGTGGCAAGATTTTCTATCGTATATGAATATTAGATTAAGTTTATTACGTTTGTACGCATACCATCAGAGCCCATGAAGGGCACGCATATTATCATAAAATGCTATTGGAACATTTTTGTGTTGCGTGAACATTCAAATCATGTTTATGTTCTCGCCTCCCCTGCGTATTATCTATACGCCTCGCGATAGTATCTGCCACCCCTTTTCAACTCCATAACCTAATATGTATGCATATTTGTATATCCTGTACCTCTCTGTCCTCTCTTCACTTTTTATGATATTATGACATACTTAGTCTTTAAATTCAGAAATTGTGCCTAAATGAGACATAGTTAAGGGCAATGTTGAAAAATATATGTTGCGCCTCGGTGCTGTGCCTTCAATAATCAAGGAAAATAGTTTTCGTATCCCAGACTATTTTCCCAAATTTCATCTAAATCTGTTCAGCTGCTACATAAATGCCAGTGTCTTAAGTAGTCACCTACAAACTTTTAAAGTAATATTAAGTGTGCTAGTTAAAATAGAGAATATATTTAGTTCTTGACATAATGAATAATAAGAAAAACGACATTCGCCCACTTTTCCATGGGCGTTGATAATTTGGTTTCCATTTCAAGGTGGAATTAACAATTTAACATCTGTATAAATAAAGCGTTACTTTGCGTCAACTCAGTTTACTCGCGATTTTCTTCGCTATAAGGTTTTATTAGTAAGTATGAAGCAAAATATTTCATAAAAGATAAACTGGATGTGTAAAATTTTGAATTAACTAATTCATACAAAATTCGGCTGATGTTTTTTATAAATTCAGAACCGATGCGTACTAATCAAACCTAGCTAGTGCCATTATAATTAGCTTCAACTAATTTAAACAACAAATACATTTATACTCGTATTTACTATACAATGGGGACTAATCTTAACACCATACATAGATGTATGCACGCATTGTGAACCAATGGCTCAGAAACGTAATTATAACTTTGAAAGCGACGAAACACTAGCTGACGTACCAATTTCGTAACAATGTGGAAATTGTCGCACACTGCACATGACTCTATCATATGTTCTAATAACTCGTTTCAAAGTATTTATAACTCAAATTGTTTATTCATATTTGTAGTAACACAAACTATTTCGTGATCATAATCTCTGATACATTTTGTTACGGCACTCGGGGACTACAGTTTTGTTTGTTTTTTAGTAAAGCTAATGAGTTGAAAACGAAAATCTAATTGCCAATGTTGTCAACTTTGTAGAGCAAATAAGTGTCCATTTCGCTCCCACTTGTCATCGTTATGGGCTCGTATACAATTTTCTAGCCATGTGGGCGCAATGATCAGTTGCAGTAATAAAGCCAAGAAGACCAGGTCAAGGCACAACCGCTTTATAAGAGAGCATAATACTTTATCTGTACAATCTGTTTGCACTGGAAACCCAGACCGCCAATATTATCTCTGGTTCTTTAATCCGGTACAATACGTGACCTCCCCTTTGTTTATTCGGACTTAATTGGCAAACCTGTAATACCATTATTAAAAACAGTATTAGAGGAATTTATATTGTTTCGAGTTCTTTTCTCTCTTTGTGTACTATCAGCTTGTTTGTCGCGATCTCTGTTGGATAAACATTTGCATAAACGTGTATAAAATTATTGACAAAATTTTCAATCACAACACCAAATGCACGGCGGTCAAATATTGGTTAATTAGTAAAATCGAACAATCGGGCAAATAATAGGAATGCCCGTATGTTGTTCGACTGTTTCCATTTGGGAAATTAATGTTCATTAGCAGGCAGAGCAACAACCGTGTTTTCATTCGGGGGCCAAAGGTGAATATTTAAATTAGATACACGGTGTTACAACCGACAAATTAGGGGAGCTGTCGGTATCATACCCATTCTTGTTAAGTAATCAAATTAGATTAGAAAAATCCTTTCAAAGTTAATTAGAGAATACAATTTATATTCCATTTAATTTTACTTACCGGGTTTCGTTTGGAATTTTAAATAGCATTTCGTCTACTTAGATATTCGTAGCATTGTCTCTAAGAGTACCCGGTTAGTTTTCTTTGGACTCTAATCCAATTAAAGTTAAGCTAGTTGGTTTCTCTCACTTCTTTTATGTTCCTAGTCTTTATTCTTAGAGTTTACCAACAGCACTTTCGAGATCTAGTTTTAACTTCGCAGGATCCATTTTCCGGTTTTTAAATTGGTACATCCTTTCTTAGTAAGTTCTTTGAATGTGATGAAAGTAGTTATGATTGGTTTAGTTTGAACTTTACAGATTTATATGCGACGTCGGCCGCATGGACTAGTGGAACAATTAATGATGATTGATAAGAATAGATACATATTTTTGATACAAAAACAGGTCAATCAAATTCACAAACAAAATCTTTATAATAGTAGAGTCACACACACACACACACACACGGAATAAAATATTACTATCCATTTTAATTTGGGCATACCGATTTTCTGGATGAGCCTAAATATTTACATCTATTGACAAAATTGATTCAATTATTATAAAAACATAGGTACTTACAATCATAAAAATGCTGGCATTAAAAGTTCTTTAGAATATTTACTTAAACCGAAGACAAACAAGCAACGTTGGCCAGCCCCATTTAGGTCAGGGACTAAGTCTCGGGCTACGCCCTGCGGTCGGCTATTATATTAGACGATAATCCCTCGATGCACTTAATCAGTACTGAGTACTGTATTATGTTCCGTGATTAATAGGATATTGACTAGTCCCGTAATAATCTAGATCCGATAAAATTAGTGAGATTTCTAGTATAACCCAGTTATGAGATGCAAACGTGTCGGATCATAAGGGGATTGTTTGTGGCAGCTGATGGTATAGTCGTTGTTTAAAAAATGCCTAACAATTTTTAAAAGGCTATAAAATAAATGAATCATCTCATTTAAAAAAGGAACGATTGATTTCCAACTATAATTATTTAAGGACTCTGTACAAATTCAGTAATCTGTGCTCTAAAATAATTACTTTGACTCAGGCGCTGAAAATATTTCAAGAGAATCGTATTTCTTTTTCATCGTATTTGTACCTTTGATGTTCGAAGGTATAAGGGCAAACATAATGTAAGGGTCATAAAAATGTTGGAACCATCAAAAGCCTTTTCTTTTCACGCCAATAAATTCTATTAACCCTACAAACGCCCGCAGCGGGGTCAATGCGACCGACACCGTGAAATCTCGAAATCAATTTTCACGCTTACTTTGCAGTCATAAATCGACGCACACGGTCCCTGGAGATACCATTTATGGCAACACTGCCACTTAGTTTCTATATTGTTTTCTTTTTACTAACCTGCATTTATATTATTCCAGCCCAAGCTGGTGTAGAACAGAAAGGTACTGGAATAATCTCTACATTTTGTAATTTTAAGCTTGATTAATACATACGTTATTTATTCAGCTATTACTGTTTTCATATCACCTTGTGATATTGATACTGATAGATGTGTATTTTGAGACTTACTTACATCAATTGTAATATATCTTAGCAACATATATAAATATACACAAAAGGAAGTTAGGCATACATTCGTGTTCCACCACATATGACTTTTTGCTGATTTTGATAATCATTTTATTTGTGTTCTAGAATGTAGTATGAGTGTGAAAGCGTTTATTATTATTATTATTTATTAGTATATAGACCATAGTAGGTAGGTATTAATGATAGGTAGCATGCCATCTTATGTTTTTTTTTTTCGATAATACAAGTCGAGGGAAATATGCTTGCATGAAATCCGACGTGCAAGGTATCCTTCGATAGATTTCTTTAATATTATTATTATTATATTTCTTTATTAGAATATTAAACAACTCTACAATTTGTTTTGAGTAACTGATTCAAAAACCAACCCTGTCAAGTGAATCTGCCTATTGCTTCAAGTCCAAGGGCTTCCAACGGTTAACGTAATGAAGGTTTTCTTTTGTCAGAAAATTGAAATACGTTTATACTAGGTCGTATGATAAGAATTGGTTTTTCATCATATCTTTAAGGTTTTGTACAATGATGCTCCTGATTTCATGTGGCCATTTTTTTATAATTAAATATTGTGTATATTATTAATTCAAAGTATTGGTATATGTATCATGCAGCCCCTTTCTATGTATAGGTAACTAATATCTTAGACATACAATACATGCATATACATATTAGTAAAACTTCACTTTAAATAGCTATAATTAACTTGGCTGCAAATAATATTTAAATGTCGTGAACTTAATTGTCATTGTATTTATGATTACAAAATTAAACTTATACGTTATTAAATAAAAAAAAATGTAAAGTCTTGTATTTTCGTCCAAAGAAGGTCGCCATAACCTTCACAGCTACTTATTTTATACTCTGTAGAGAGATCAGTCGAAAACCAGTTTTGGTAAAAAGTTTTCATGTCCATACTTTCTGAAAAGTAGAAAAACGTGAGGCTAATAATTATCGACATTCGAAAGCGCCACTAAAATATTAAATTGCGGCGTGAGACTGACGAAATAATTCATTCGATGAATAATAAATAGAAAATACGGTGTGGCATCGGCAACTTTAGCAAATGATTTTAAGCGTTGTTTGAAAATGAACTTTTGATTCAAAAGTTGAGAGTCAACCTTATTTTACGTCAGATTCCACTCAGCACTGTTAACTGCTGTTGTTTGTTCTGAGAGAAGATGAGTATTTTAATTTCAGGTTATTTGTTTGCAAGTCAATAAAAGCGAAAAGTTCGCCTCTCAGATTTACATACGAGTTTGCATATTACCTGCGCGCACGGATTTTCAGAGATTAACGGTTAATATTACCTGGAGTAACTTATGCATGCATAAAAATGAAGTTTGTATTGTGTGTTCATTAGTTCATGGTTCAGTGAACAAATCCAATCGGTTTTAATTTTAACGATCAAAAAATACTGGAAACTCATTCATAGCCGGAGTTTACGTTTTCTTGTTTGCGTCATTAGGAACACTCTCGAAATGAGAGCGGCGAACGGGGTGTAATGTTGTCTAACTTCGAAACATCACGTAGTAATTCAATTTCACATTTCGCTTTGCGCTTCGGGAAAAAAACCTGAAATGAGCTTTGAACTCCTCTTTGTGGCGTTTAGAGTTGAACTTTTGGTTAGGGAAAAATTTGAATTATTTTGCTGGAGTTGAAGATACAAAATTCAGCAACGGGTTAGCTTATGTTAATATCCGTGTATTTATAATTTGTTGAAATTTCATTAGATATTCTTAATTTTTAAGAGGGATAAGAGTGGTTTTACTTCTATCCACCTATACTGATCTCACTCCCACGTGATATCCATGCTAATAAACGAACGAGGCTCCAGTGACCCAAAACAAGCATTCCCAATAAAGGTTCATGCCAGGCAGGTGGGCGGTCTAAAAAAATAATTCCAAATATTTTTCAAAATATATAGGTTCCCGAGAATCCATTATTCACTAATACTCTTACTCTATTAGAAACAGAACATGTAGTGCTGACCGCACTTAGTGGTAAATGGAATGGAGATGATCAGTTATTTCAAATTTTTCAATTATCGGTGTGTCATACAAATATAATGACACTTGATTAAAGATCTATAAATTTTCACGAATTCAGTTATTGTTAATAGTATTCTATAGTTTTAGGTATATAGAATACAATTTGACCCGCTCAGGCTTCGCGCGGTTGGACATAATATTATAAAAGTCTTTAATCGTCTAATCCCCATAAACTGACTACCTACCGTAATTACTCTTTGAATCAGTTTAATTTCGCATTTATTGTTTTTTTTTATCTACCCTTGTAGGATATCGTTGAAAAGGGCTTCATAATCAGACTACAAAACCGGTTTAAAAAAAAATCTATGTTAGAAAATAACCATTTGGTAGACCGTCAATGTCACTGTTTTTAGACTATTTTGTCCCGTGGTCTATCTCTAAAACGGTTTCATGCTGTACGCTGAAACTTACGTATATTATCCGATATGTCCTGTACTTGAAGAACAAATACAGAAATCAAACAATTATTATATAGAAAAAAGTTATAAGCAAGTAACCTCAAAAGTTTATCTCTATTAGGCAAAATGTAGGCGAGAGATCTCAGTTCGGCGCGAACGACTGGTATACTTGTATATATTTTTTATTTCTTATTTATATATATGTACATATTATATACAAATAAGAAATAAAATATATATACAGGCACGGACAGGCGCGAGGCGTCATCGCATCCTACGTCGCGGTCAACCATCTCCTCGATAGTGGATATCGTGTAGATATATAGCCCTAAGCTATATTGTCGAAAATCTGGTTCGTTTGCCAGAAGACCGAGCTTGATAGTAACAAATTTGTATATCCTCCATACAACCTTTTTACAAAAAGTTCTAATCCTTTCAATATTAATTAGGAATTTTATTTGCTTCTTATTAACGACATCATAAAACTTATTCATAAGCACAGCCAAGCAAAGCTTTGTAATGCGAAATAATGTCTAAATTAAAATGTATTAGAATTGCAGGCTTAGAACTCATTCCATTAACATTCGCCGTCTTAATTATGAGCAGTTGAAACATAATGGGTGAGCATTGCGCAACCTTACGATTTAAGGGCTCACTAGAGAATTACCAGTAATTTTCCTGCACCATGTCTGATTACCGTTTCCTTAATTCAGCTCCAGTAGGTTTAATGAAACAATCATTCATATAAACTTACATCAGAACTTACGTCATCGGTCTATTTACTATGACTTTAACCTGCATTGCTCCATCTACAACCACTCTATGGAGTATACTCAGTCACTCTTAAAGACACTTCAGTAATTAATGTAAGTTAATCCTTGATTTGAATATATTACGGGTCGTTAAGCTCGAAACTGGCCATAAACCGTTTGATGTTCTTTTCATTTCGCAATCTATTACTTATATAAAAAGGCGAGTCCAAAGAATCGATGAGAGGTTTGTGCGGGTATCGCAAAATCGGCTAATGTATCTTCGTAGGATTTAAAAGAGATTTAGCGCTCTTGTATGTATTTCGGTGAATTGCCGCCACTGATTTGTGACTTTTTTACGTGCACGGGTCTGAACGCTGCAACTAGCTTTGTTCGAAACGTTCCCCGGTACGTTAGTGCTTGTAAAATTGCTTTCCTCGGATTTCGAATAGTTCGTCCGCACTCCTGTGTATCCTTTTTCCTTTTGTATTACCTACGCCAAAGGACTTTGTTTGCAAAATATCAAAGAAGCCAATCCTACATCAAACAGTAGGTATGCAAGGTACAAAGTCTGCCTAATACGTTATACGAGACTAGCTTCTCGTGTTTGTGAATGGGTCTTTGAATATTTATTGGTAGTTTATCATAATTTGGATAGACGTGGATGATACTTGAAGCTGGTTTTCTTGTATTGAATGTTTATCCTATGTATGACATCAGTGTGAAGAAATATTCATTGGTCTTCTATTGAATACCTAATAAGGATTATGAATTGTAAGAATTTCTTACTTTGAGAATATGAATGATCATAATAAAATGATGTAGTCTGGGAATTAAGTTTATGTTTCCTAATATTTACACGACTGCTACTAAGAACTTTGTCTGACTTTACACCTAACCGTTGCTAATTTGAAACAGTTGATGTGTAATGACAATGTTTCGTCTTTGGTACAAATATAAGTTTCCTATTGCTATCCTCAACATGGCTCAAATTGAAAACTAATTAACATAGCTACTCCGACTGATAACGCAAACAATGAATCGATCCGAACACGGAAGAACAATAATTCGCAGATATACGTGAAATTGATCATAGGAGTCAATGACACTGTTTCACACGGTATGTTGAAGTGGAGCGATAGTCTTCTATTAAAGGGCGATTGAGGAACATAAAGGCAGCAGACAGTTGGATAGCTTGATTGTGCGATGTCGGGCGCGGCCGGTTCACACAGTGCACAGGATCTGGGCTCTATTTGCGCCCGCGCCAGTCATGTGTGGCGACTGAGGACCCGCCCTAACACTGATATACGACTCTATTAAACTGCGACAATAGACTTTGATCAAGAGGAGATAAGAGATGTTACTTTACGTACCGTAAAGTCTAATGTCGCACTGTTTCAAAAACTTGGCATGAGCTCGTTTTAGATAGGTAGTTATGAAGTCATAAAATGAGATGTAGATAGTTCACAAACGGTTGTTAGTCACATCACATTGGTATTATTTTTTATGTACTTGATTGTGACCACAGTTTAGAGGAAAATCACAAGCTAAAGCGATGCGTAACTAGCATCGTCAATATCTTATTGTGTTGAATGTGCAGTGAGTAACGCTGGAACATTAATTACATGTACTATGTAAGATTGCAACATTGTGCACCTGCCCTGTGCTTGCATCGGAACTTCAGATGCCCCAACAAAAATTCACTCAGTCATGGCTGATTCATTGGCTCAGCCCTGTATTTAAGCCTTGGGCTCCCATTTCACTGAACACGATGTTATACCCGCTTATTTTCGTCTCTGACTGTGAGCCAATTCGATTTCACGGACCAACCGCTGCCAATGGCAACACTGGCAAGCTTTACCTTTCATATTTCACTTTAGCACAAATCTAGCATTGTAAGTCTAGAGGATTAGTGCGACCTGTGCGTACGATTCCCTTTTAAAACGTGCAGTAGTGTTCGGCGACACAGATTTCTAAAGCTCTACGTGGCTCTACGTGTCAGTTTAAGTTCATGCGTTTTGTTGACAGTGCAGTAAAAGCGTTTATCTTTTTACTCGTGAGTCCTGCGGGCCTGTTATGCTCTTCGCATACAGCAAGAGACGTGTGTCACCAAATCTCTAAATTAGGAGAGTATAAGCGCCGACTGGAGCCCTGAAGGTATTTTAATTTGTTTGTTGCGAAGTGTCCTTTACGTGTCGTCTGAAACGAATGGAGGCTCTACTGCCGGCAATAAATGTAAAAGGTCGTCGACTTTAGTACGAAACTTTTTCAGGTTGGGCTTAACGGACCGTTCTGAGGCCATAACTCATTTAGAAAAATGATGGACGATACTTCTTAACTGGTCCTTTATTTTATGCAAGGTGTCTCTCTACTAAATCCCTTTGCTCATAATGAATTATTACTTATTTTAAATGGAGCTCAGTTTTATGCTTCATTTGTGTCCCTTGTTAAAAATATTACCGCCTATTCGCAGTAGATATTTTAGTCGACATATTCGTATTTTTTTATAACTGTTCCATATTCGGCTGCGCTAAGTCAATGGCAAACAACGCCGATGTGACTGTGAGGCTTTCTCTACTTATTCCATGTGCGTTAATTCAATATTGGCTTAGCACGGTTCATGTGACGCCCGCGCCGATATGACCTACATCCTTCACCTTAACCTCGATAGTTTACGTTATAAGTTATCGTTTTCACCCACTGGCGTTTCTTGAGTTATTGTTGTAGACGGATAACGCTGACTCGACCGTGTTATCGGTGCGATAGCAATTAAAATTGTTTGATAACGTTCGACATTGAAACTCAGTTTGGGTTTTTATTTTAGCTACTCATACATATTTGTGAAGTTCTAGTTTTGAATTGTTATTGACGAACACATTTTGCGTCTGTATTTGTAGAGCTGGCAATTACAGGACTGCAGAAAAGTGTCAAAGATACTAAGAAAAATGCTGACAATATCAAATCGATACTTGTCACTGATATATGTATATTTTTAGAAGACAGACGTGACAGGATGATATATATGATTGAAAAAGTAGCCGATTAATAAAAGCCTTACACTAGAAGTCCTAGCGTACGTGGGTGGATGTGAGCTGAAAAAAAGAAATCCTAACATTTTTATATATCTGTATTCATATAATCATGCAAATAATTTAAAATTGATCACATTATCACTTACCAATAAGGTAAGATTGTAGTTAAATGAAAATAAAATTATGAAATAAATTAAATTATATTAACTAATTAAAAATAGTTTTGCTGTTGCAACTTCATTTTAATAGTTTGGTTATAATGTAGGAAGTTTTTTATAATTATTTTCCTTCACAGCTGAAAAATATGTGCTCGGTAGAAATTAACTGTCCGTTGCCTTAGTTGGGTACGCGTCTGTCTTTTAAGCAGCGTGTGTTGGGTTCGATTCCCGATGAAGGAAAATTTATCTTTCTATTTCTGGGTGTGATTGTGTATATTTCCGACACCCACGACACAAGTCATCGAACTTAGTGTAGAGCTGTGAGTGTGAAAGCGATTATGTTTATCGTAATTTGTAATGCTGGAAAATAGTTTACCCCATTTGTTTCCAAGCGTACTTGTGATGGAACTAATCAATTTTATATACTTACATACTATTATGTAGATAAACTATAATGTAGGTAGATATGATAGTTGAAACATTGGTAGTTATGCTATAAGAGAGATAACGAGTATTTAATAGATTACGGCGTTTTAGTTATTTCTCGAGTTCTATTTTATTTAATTATCGTTGTATAATTAGCTTCATGAGTAACTCTTTGTTTACGTTGCCAATTGGCGGGCGGCGAGAGAATTGAACGTAATTTTAGTGGAAAACATGTTGTAACATCCTTTACTCACATTTCTCTCATCATTAGAATTATTTATAGCCGACACTCGTAAGCTTACATTGTGTCTATCTAAAAGTCTAAATAAACATTAATTAGCTAAAAAACAGTTTACTGGTAATTGAACTTTATTGACGTCTTTTGTATTACATTTCTATTTATAAGTTAAGAGCCACGCTATTGTCGGCATTGCCTTTTCATTGTCCTCCCTATTATGTCGTCCACTTCTCCTCCTTGTACGACAATTAGTGACGTACCTGTAAACATAAGTTTGATATAGTGTATTGATTAGTATAGACTTTCATCTGCTCAAAAACCATCTTTCCAAAGATTGTATATTTTTTTTATAAACGCTCATTTACTCCTTGTTTGCTAGCTAATAAGGTTTTAAACACACAGCAAACTGTCCAATGATTACATTTGTCGTGAAAATAAATAAAATGTATTGATTGCAGGTAATATTTCCTATATAAAATTAAAATGAAACAAGTAAAACATACAAATAAAAGCCTGCTTCTGTCCAAAGTATCGTAACTATTCGTTACTGGTAATTTCATATTAATAATTCCTATAATTGTCATTCAGTTTCAGGTTGTAGTTTTATGAAGAATATTTTAATGTGGCGACTCGTACAGTTGCTCTTATATATATAAGCCCTTAGAGCTTGGATATGATTATTTTTTACACTACGTAGTAAGAGAAGATTACTAAAGCCTGATTTTATATCACGTATCTTTATAGCGTTGATTATTTATATTATTTTATTTATGTGATCCATAATTTTAGGCTGTGTTTTCATTCTGATTGTGGTTTCCAGAGACCGTCATGATCGCTCCAACGTACAAGGCGCGCTCGACCTCGCCAGGTATATGTGTGTCCTTGTTGTCATACAACTCATACATTTCGGTTTGATGCTTATTTGGATGTTCTTTTGCCTTGATAACAATCAGTAGGTGATTTTGAACCATTATAATTTTTAAGATCTGATAGTGGCTAAAACAACTATTAGCCTCAAATAAAAAATAAAAATATTGTATGAGCACCTTTTATTATTTTTATTAACATCTTTTGTTACTTTCGTATATTTGTTAAGCTGAAAATATATATTTTTTGTCTTTTTTAGTTTTTTCTACATCGTGTAGCTTACTGAGAATAAACTAACTCAGTCTGTACTATAAAGAAAATAATATATTTTAAAATATATATTTAAAAAATCTCACATTATTTTCCCCATAAGTTTTGTTTTCTTTTATTTTAGTTTGTTACTAAATTCCCTTTGGTTTGTGCACTTTATCACGTTGTTCCCTGCATAACTTACTTATGCTCATCTATCATAATTGTAAATTGTAGAGTCAATGTAGAATCAACTTATTGTGGATAAAAGTTTTATACAACTGCTAATAGACGACATAACTTAGGCTTTATGATTAGAGATTCCACATTCAATATTATATTCAATATTTGAATTAAGTACCTACTGCTCTTCTGAGATAAAAATAATATTTTTTTAAAAGCATCTATTAAAAAAATATTTATTCTGTTAAATCCTTACAAGTAATTGTGGAACTAAACAACAATGTCTCAATACCATTTATGTTAAAGAATTCTGATTAAAATTCTACATAAATTGATCGTTATCTACTTGGGGCGAACACCAGTATTAATGAATAAAGACTACAACTTAAGACTAGATTTATATTTACTACGTACAAGGTATTTTAATCGAAGGCAAACATTATTATTCTAGATTCAAGGCATAAGAACGTCATAACTTAACATTATATTATCGTGTAAAATATTAAGTGTACATTACTTTATTAACATAAGAATGGTATGAGTCAGGATATGATGGTTTACTTAATGTTCGTATGCAAATGAAAAAAAAAACCTGATATATTTTTAATGTCCTCATTGTTCAGTGTTGTATGGAATGGATTGTAATAGCGTGAATTGTTCATTTTGGTTTTGTGCCTGTATTGAGTTTCCACTAACTACTATCCACTAATTAATTATTGAAATGTTTGCGGTTTTTTGATACTAAACCTGAATGTGTGTATCGATTTTGAACCCAATCTAGGTAAACAGTGTTAGGTGAGTCTGCCTGGGACAGACTATCACCCAGCCTTATGTTTTTAACTGCATAACATTATTGTGCAAGCAGATGAAGCAGTTCGTATTAAGTAGCTATAGAGAGAGTTTGAACTTAAATAAGTCTTAGGATGTAGGTAATTCTCTATGCATCATCGCATCAACGCAGTATCAGATTTTCACACACTTAATCAATCATAACCTGTTGTTATCAGCTGATCTCAAGATCTTTTGTAACCGAGATAAATTATATGTTATTGTTCTCAACTGATCTTAAGATCCGTTAGAACCAAAATAGATACATGTTTTACGTTCTCAAATATAATTTGGTATGGTTCGCCTTGGTTTTTGTAAAAATTACAGTATTTATTTTTAATGTGGATAAATATATTTTCGCGAGTTTAGGTAGGTAACGATAATTGTGGTTTAAGCTTTACACATTTCACCTTCAAATAATAAACCAAAGAAATAAATGCTATAATGTATATTCATGAAAACTTAAAAACATTGCATACTTATTTTAAAACTTTACATAGTTCGTAATGTTATGATTACAGGTTTCAGAAATTGTTTTGATACTGGCAAGGTTGCGTAGTACTATCATTATGGACTTCAAAAAAGGAGGACTGTATGTTTTTTTTTGTTTTAATGTAAGTTTATCGATTTCTCCCCCATTTGTGTACCGATTCTCGAAAATCTTTTTTGTTTGGTAGATAATACTTCAGAGGTGGTCCAATATAAATTTTATCGAAATCGATCTAGCCAAAACTAAAATATAAGTGGTGAAGTCGGTTTTAGCTTTGCTGACGTTTAAATTATTAACAATTATCAATTTTTATAAACGAGTGTAATTATTGCTTTTACGTAAATTACCTGTGTACCTATAACCACTCGCTTATATTTTAGATTTGGCTTGATCGATTTCGATAAAATTTATACGGGAACACCTCTAAAGTGTAACATACCAAACAAAAAAAATATCAAAATCGATTAATAATTGACGGAATTATCGCGTAACATACATACAAAAAAAACATACAGTCAAATTAACAACCTCCTTTTTTGAAGTCGGTCGAAAAATGTTATATTCATTGTGACTTAATTTCGTTCGTATTAACATCTTGATGAGCCGTAACGTCGTAAAACAAGTTCAAGAGACAAATTCCGGTATAATAACGTAACGCTGAGTTATACGACGACGTTTATAAGACAACTCCCTTTACGAGTGTCGACAATCATATCCGAAATATCCATAAAAAGGGCAAAGTCATAAAACGAGCATTAGTCCCTCCATGTTACTGCTGACACGGCGGAATTTCTTCGTAATACACGGTCGAATAGAAAAGGGTATAGTATCCCTTTTGGCTAATACAATACGGTCTATAATTCATATACGTGTTGTGAACAGGCGTTTTGCCATATTGTAACATTATTCAGGCGGTTAACCGCGGTCTTAATTTTATTTGGGGAATAATTGTCACGCCCTTTATTCACGAACTTGATAGCGACGTCGTAACGTTTTTGTTGTAAATTTTTGATGGAATGAATAAACACGATACTTTGGACGTGACAAAAGGTTTATTTGTTAGTTAAACTGTTTGTTACAAAAAATATCCATGAGAGCCTATCATTCTAACGTATTTACCAATCTCGACCACATCATCGCTTAACATTAGTTAATATAGTAATCAAAAGCTAGCCTATCAGTGATAAAAAATTACAATGAGTAAAATATTTACTTAAAAAATTCAGCGTTAAGCGTTAAATATGCGTTTAAATATCACTAGATACAGCCTCTACAGTATAAGTGGCGTGTTTGCCATTTAGACTAGCGGGAAGTCCTGAAGTCAAGACATTTCAGGACGCCTGAAGATATCCGACTTGACTTAACGACTGTTGTCTTACGATTATCAACCGAGACCTATCGGCTTATCGTGCCCTTTAAAGCACGTTGACACTCAGTTGAAAATCCCACTAAACGGTCATCTATCGAAGCGTTGCATTGGTCTGAGAGCATTGCTTAACTTTGTCAATCAGTTACGATCGACCACCGCGCTGCCGAGTGTTACTATGAGTTAAGAGTAAAGTATTATCTATTATTACTTAAACTTAAAAACATACATAACGCTTTCACACTCCCATCCCCACACTAAGTTCAATTACTTGTGGCGTGGGTAACATTCACATCACACAAACAATCACAACCAGAACCAGAAACACATTTTTTCCTTGGGGAGGAAACTTGTGTTCCCGCCGGGAATCGAACCCGATACCCCTGCTTAGAAGGCGAACGCTCACCCTACTGAGCCAACGGGCAGTTAATGTACTTATGTGTAGTAAGTAAACAAGAGCTAAGACCAGTCAATAAACTGATTTTTGCAGTCTTGTTAAGAAAATGTTTAACCACAAGACGTAGGTATGTTAATATCATATTATGTAAAACCAATGGTATATGCCTCGACCACGTGGCTTCATGTTCGTGTGGTGAACATTACGTCATGTGATAACGATAAAGGCATGCACTTCCTGTTAACTCTTTGGATTTTACACAAATTCTTTACCTCATTAAAAGTGGATTTGATATGGAAGTATGGGAATTTAAAATTTAAGCATTATGGGTTACCAGTTAGTATGCTTACTTATCTGTCATAAAAAACAGTATAAATAAACAATACAGAATCTCGTCATGTGAAAGAATTTTGAGTGTTTGTTAATATTGTCATATTAGAGACAAAAATAGTTGATGCCTTACGTAACCTTATAGCAATAATTTCTGAGTTATTTTAGGCCAGGTTTCATTCTAGGCCTTGCGTGCTTGCTTACCATATTTGACCACGGGTGGGTCTAAAACCTCAGGTATAGCAGACTAGTAGTACCTACCCCTCGATTTCGCGCGCGTTTGTCTTGATGATGACTCAAAACAACAAGTGACATATTCATGTTCATCAAAATGTTATTTGTTAACACTATCAGATCCTATGCCTACGTTAATCTTGGGACCATAAATCTTTATCATAATTTCGGCCGCATGTTCACTTCATGCCACACCTTTATGAAAGATAATGGCAAAATAAAAGGCTTGAATCCTTACTAATATAATATTATAAATGCGAAAGTAACTCTGTCTGTCTGTCTGTTACGCTTTTACGCTAAAACACTGATTTAAACGAAATTTGGTACACAGATAGTCTAGAGCCTGAGAAAAGACATAGGCTACTTTTTAACCCCGAATTCTGGCTGGTCCGGGACTTACGCGGGCAAAGCTGCGGGGCGCAGCTAGTTTTTTAATTAAAAAAAGGAAATCACGGCGATGCGTTGCTCTATTTGTAAGTAAAAGTAGGACAAACTGACAAACAACTTTTCCCATTATAGTAATAGTGTAAAACCTTCCTAATTGAAAGTGATAATTTTTAAATTGTATTAGTATACAAATAAAGTCACTTATTTCTATAAATTGGATAAGAAAAAGATGGATTATAATTTTAATTTATTTGCCTCATACTTAAGCCAAGGCTTTTAATAAAATTGTAAAAAATTATAATATAAAAAACATGACATTTAAATTTCTTGAATCTCTACATTTTTTTTTCAATAACTGTGGCATAGTTTTGGATCCCTGAACTTTGCTCAAATACGGCCCATGTCATGATTGAAGATTCAGTATCTACCGCTATATACAGTCAGTATGTATGGTGTACGATAAAAAACAAACAAACAAGCAAAGCTTGTAGTTTATTTTACCCTTATAGCACCTTGAAATACCAAAATCAACATTTTTTTTATTTAAGATGGGCAAACGTTTGACCGCCATCTCATCTGATGGTAAGTGACGATGCTGTCGACGCATGCGTGGAGCACGTTTGCCCAGAAGATGCCTATTCACCCGTGACTTAAAGACTCCCATATTCTATTTATCCGGGAACACAGACTCAGGTAAGGAATTCCATTCTTTTGCAGTTCGCATAATGAATGTGGAGGCAAAACGTTTCGTCCGCATTTGTGGAATATCTACCATATAGCGGTGTCGCTTAAGAGTCTGTCTCGATAAACATTGAGCACCCATGTGAATAAACTCACATGAGTCACATAGAGGCACTTATGCAAGTTGATGACTAATTGCAAGATTGTAAAAGAATAAGTAGCATCGAACCGCTTAAATTAGGAATCCCAAAACATGCAATTTTCTTAGTGGGTGTTTAATGCTGATGGTTTCTCAGTTTTGTCACCTCCATCGGATATGTCGTAAACCCAGAATCAGGGTTACCAGCTCTTCTTCGAGGTCATACTACGTCATAAAGTTAGTACAATGTAGAAGACATATCGGTAATGACCCTGTTTAGATGACCTTAGAATGGATTGAAGTAATTTAACTGCGATAAAATTGCGGCTATGATGAACGAGTACATGACTGTGACTTACTGGACAGGAATGATTCTCCTTTTGATTGAAAGCAACTGTCATTTGATTTTTATTTTTTTAATTCTAAATAGGCAAACTTTTAACCACTGTCTCATCTGATAGTAAGCGACGATGTGGTCGTCGATGGAGTAAGCTTGCCTCAATTCACTCGAGACTTAAAGACTCCCATGTTGTACTTATCAGAAAACACCGACTCAGGCAAAGAGTTCCATTCCTTTGCGGCTCGCACAATGAATGTGGAAGCTAAACGCTTCATCCGCATTTGTGGAATGTCTTTTATATAGCGGTGTTGTTCAGCAATTTGGCTTGTTCGACGTCTATCGTCGAACGGAGATGGAGAAACTAAATCGTGAAGTTCCTTGGCACACTCCGAAATGTATCCGATAAAAAACCGTGACTGTCCCTGTGACTACGAGTAGGATAATCGAGCAATGTTCGAAAAATAATATAGAATATACGCGATAAAATAATTTATAGGATGTTTTAATTCAATGAAGAAGATTTGATTTAAATTTATGAATTATTCACTACTACTTCCGATCGCACTAAATTAGTCTGTTTAATGTCAGGTAGAGGTCATATTTATTTGTATAGAAAGATAGCCGTGTCCTATAGCTTTGCTCGTAATAGTGATATGATTAGCGTGAACTTTTTTTAAATTATATAGTTTGAAAAATTGGCAAGTTTTAACTAAATTTTATCCAATGTTATGGTATGCTTTCTAAAAAAAATATATTAGAAGATAAAAAACATTCGACAACTGTGACACAAAAAACTTTTCATTTTTAATGATAGTAAGTACCTGTATTGGCCTTATACGTCTATTTTAGACGGTAAAATTAAATACCTAAAACTATGATATTAGGTATGTGGTACATACAGGATTGTATGTAATAATTTCATTAAAATACTTATTATAATACCTACCACACAAGACAGAATGTTTTGGCGAAGAAAGACGAGGAGGGCCGACCCCAAGTAAATGGGATATTGGCAAAGAGAAAGAAGACAAAGGCTCATTATTATATCTACCGGACATTTTGCAAACTGTTTTATGTATAAAATGAGCCCAGGTTGAAAAGTAGCCTTCCAAAAATTAATCCAATCTTTAATATTTGTTTTACTATAAAAGTTGGTGACATTATCTATACTCGTACGAGTACATAGTATAAAATAAAGTCGCTTTCCGCGTCTGTCTGTATATTCATCCGTTAACTCCTCCTTAACCACGCAACGGATAATTTTTCACAAAAGGCTTATGTATATAATAAAACCTTATTAAGTTTATATGTAAGTATAAAAAGCAATGTTTTAATACCAAGTCGCCGAATAATAAATTTGTATGACTTACGGCTTCCAAACTTTTAGAGAAAATGATGTACTAGAAAATTATAGTTCTTCTAAATTCCTAAAGAAAACTCTGTGATAGCATATCTCTGTCTATTACGGTTGACTCACAGTAACTATTTCTTGTAATTTTTTTGTGTAAATGCGCGGGTGTACTGCGCTAACCCGGGGCGGGTCGCTAGTAAATAATATAAAAGCATGTTTTAAATTAAATTCTCTTATTTATATAGAAATATGTATGTTTCTTGCCGCTAAATATCTTCAAATTAACATTATTAGAATGGTTATCCTAATGGTTGTAGCATATACGTAAGCTTGACTTGAGAAAATATTTTTATTGCATCATCCGAATCGTGACATTGTCATTGATCTGTCGGTATTTATTATATATTTTATATATAAAGCAGTTATTTTAAATTCTATTGCTCATACATTAATACAAGTTTACTTCCCAAGGGAAAATTGTATTTCTGGTTTTTGAGTGATTCTGTGTGCGATGTTAATATTTCCAGCAACCGCGACAAAAGTCATCGATATAAGAGTGGGGCTGTAAGTGTTAAAGCGTTTATTTTAATGTGATAAATTTATGATTATCAAGATATTGTGGTAACTTGTAGTGTATCTATTTTCGAACCACATTGCAAAGCAAATGTATTGTATTCCGGTCTGGCCCCAAAAAGCTATATTTTTGGGCCCAAAACTAATATATATATATATATATATATTTCTTGCTGTAGTCCAATCGCTGAATATGAATATATAGAAAAATAAAATAAAGAGTACAAAACCTTTTATTACATAAATAAAGGGATTCGTTTCAATACATTGTTCAAATGTGGATGTTTAGCGTATGCTGACAAAATTAATAAATACTTGTTAAGTTTTCTGCGAGTTTTACGGTGTATGTACGTAGAGTTAAGAAAACTGAAAGTTTATCAGGAGACTTAATATTTTTTTAATTATTTTTCAATGGGTATAAAACATATATATATATATATATATATATATATATATATATATATATATATACTCTTTTTGTACTCTTTATTTTATTTTTCTATATATTCATATTCAGCGATTGGACTACAGCAAGAAATACCGGTCTAATAGTTTCTGAATAAAACCTACCCTCAGAAGTACTAAGTTAAAAACGGAAAAGGGTTCTATTCTGCCGAAAAAACATTCCGCTACCACCCTTTACACAAACAATAGAGGTTTTTAAAAGAAAACGTTTCCATTTTGTTCAAAAATACTTATTTTTCTCGCTCAAAAAGGCGCAAATAAAAACGTGTTTTTGGTTCCGGGTGAATATCGTGATGAGTGCTTGTTGTTTATTTCAGATTTGATTCTCAATTTTTAAGGATTCCCTTTTGAATTGTTTACGTAATTATTGAGGAATGTATACTCTTCGTTTTCAGAGAATAAGAAATCGTAAAAAATGTAAACAAATTGAGACCGAAAATAATATAAGTAAAACCAACACCATCTGAAGTTGTACCGATAAGCAATTCGCACCGCATTTTGTGACATAAAATCACGTGTTTTATGATGATGAAATAAACTTTTTGCCGCACACACGCCGACGTAGCACAGTACGTAATGATAGAAATATGTCAAAATTATAAGCTACGCCCGGAGCGTGGGCAACATTCATTGAACTTTTATAGAGTTGCCGACGTCGGCGACTCGTCAGAATATTAATGCCACATAATACGTTCTGAATACTTGTTACAACTTTTCCCATTACGCTGCTCAGATTTACACCGGGGAAAAATGTCTGACGCGGAAAGATGCTCGAACGAAACTCAATGAAAGTTCGCTGTGATATGAATGCCAGTCGCATTACTACTGTCCCGTCTGTCGCGTACACTCCAATATTTTTATTGGGGGCGTTATCAGGCTCGCTAGAGATTTATTGCGGGCTGAGTATTCTCAAAAGAATTTGTTTGTTATAGACAAAGATGCGCTACGTAGACAAATAGTCTGGCGATGTCGAAACACGAGGAACAAAGAGTTGGTAAAATTTATTGGAAGAAAATAACATAATGTTTTAACAAGTACAAGAAGTAAACGCTACTAAAATTACACAGAATATCACGTAGGCAAACAGAGATTTTTCCTATTTTGGCGCAGTCAATAATGCACTTAAAGTATGCCGTCCCCGCACAAAATATACCTCCTGTTTCTAAAAGCCCCATTGTGTCAACTATTATTGTTTGCTTCAAGTTCACTAAAAGCCAGGCAATCGAAAGCTTAAACGTTTATTCTCGTGCTCCGTATATTTGGCAGTGTAAAAGAGCTGTATAACCGAAAGTATCTGTTGCATTTTATATACAATTTCCTCTTCTTGTTATAAAAGTATTGAGTGTTTTTTGCCTGTGCAAATAGATGTACTATTAAATTTTTTTAAATTTCCATTGTTATAGTGCTTGTACTCCGTTTCAAGAAAAAGTAATGTCGTATAATTTTTACACCAACGTAAATGTGTTTCAAATCTTTCTTTGAATATTGTATGAGATAGTGTATTCGTTTGATAATATATATTTTATTATTAGCTGCAGTGGAAGAGTTATGTTACATGTAATTAAAAAGTATCTAAAAAGATTGATCAATCCTTCAATTTTTTTTTCTTTTGCATGACTTTTATGTCAATCTCGATAGTGGGAATTTAATATCTAATTTGTGTCTAAACAATTATCATGTTTTGTTAAATTGAAAATGGAAAAGCAAATAAATATGAAATTTACCCATTTACGAAAAATACAGTTCCTTTAATCGTATATACCTATAATCCTCCCATTATCATACGGCCATACGCCAAATGCCGCCAATTATCCAGTAGGTACATCACGTAAGCACGGCGTACGATCACGATTCGGCGCACGCGTAGCTTGCATAATAGCCTTCTCATTGGCTAACCTGGGAGGAGATGCATTCTGCGGAATCCGAGCCTCCTTGTTAATTCAGATGTGGTGCATTGATTTGCTCTACGTAGTAAGGTTAATGGGAAAACTGGTACATCTCAGATTAAAATCGTACCTAACATAGTATATAGGTAGCTGACAATCATTATTGTTGCATAAATCGCACGACTGTGTCACTGTAATGTGAAAAATAACGACAAGTAAAACCGCGATCGTTAAAAATAACACACGATAAAATTTTCTACTAGAAATAAAAACTACGTGAAAAATTGCGAGTTGAAAAGAATGCAAGTATGTATGACCTGCGGAAATATTGCTGATGATTTTTTTTAATAGTTGCAATTTGGGAAACGCAAACGGTTTCACACTCACAGCCCTATATTCAAAGACTTGTACTTGACTTGCTGAGGTTACCGTTTAGGAAACGTTTCAATTTAACATACTTTCTCATACCCAAAACCAGAACTCAACAAGAAATCATCTAAACAAGCTGTTCTACTTGTTCTAGCTTCGGAGAATCTCTAAATCTGATTATACAGGCTAAAACCTAGTTTCGGATTACAGAGTTCTTATGTCTATGAGACGCATCGTAGCTATTTGTAACCAGTATGTGTCTTACTTAACTGACGTGAAGTAACAGGCCTATCGGTATTCTATCGCGTACATTTTTGAGAGTGTGCGCAGTAATTACAAGATATAATTCCTCTATGCCCAAGACAAACTGTCAAACATTATCCTTTTATGGTTGACATACTTACAGTTCGCTCGAAGAGCTTCGCTTCTACGTTTATCATTCGTACTTATTGCCTGCGTCCTTGTTACCCGAACGGTACAACGACGCTATAGTGAATAGGTATCTTCTAGATAAGTATCTTCGGCCGCATCTTCACTTTCCATCATTTTTAATACATTTTTTTGTAATAAGTATATTTTAAACCAAGTTTACATGTGGTTTAAAATATAAACCTTAATTATTAATAAAAAAAACACAACTTGGTATAACAATTCGTTTGGGGTTAAGAGGTTATTGCATAACGAAAATAGTTCCGACAATCCTGAAACAATTTATTCGCCGCTATTCGTGTCCATATTGATAAAAACAATCGGAGTTAATGACTGTGCGTTTCCAATCCATTATTTTTTTCGCTTTAGCGGCGCACACAATTCAGTTAGCGATATCAGTTCTGAATGGTCGCGATAAAAATAGCGAACACATGTGCGTTCACCGCCAGATGCCCTGCGACCTTACGCTCTATACGTTTTACAACATTACACGTTTTATGAACGATCACCATCGGTTATAAACATTGGCGCGTTACTGTGGTTCACAGTTCACACCACGTTAGCGTTTTATCGCAAAACAAGGCGGTCGCTGTGTTTCTACAGACTTTGTCCTTGAGAAATCGTCTCTTTATTTCGTCATGAAATCATCGCCAGGAATTCTACGCACCAGACACGGCTATACACGGCTCATCCATTTGCTGAGTCAGTTTAGCCAAGGCCATTTTACCAGCAAAATGTAGAGTTGTCATTTTAGGACCGAAAGCATGTAAGTTTTATATTTGATATATGTTCGTTTGTTCCCTCACAACGTCCAAACTAATAAACCGATTGTATCGTAGGATATTGTTGAATTCGTTTCGAATGTATTAATGGGAACAGACGCCCATAGGAGCTAGTTTTTTTTTATAAAAACAAGGCGTCCGTTGTATTTCATAAAGTAGTAACAAAATAATCAAAAGCTATCTTCATGGATACACAACGCTCTAAAAAATATATGACATGCGTAATTAAGTATAACGTAAAACATATATATTTTTTTTACTATTCCGTCCTAGTAGTCGAGTTTTCCTTTTTAAACTTCGTCTAGTTAATAAACTTTACAATGTCATCAGTTCGCATGACTGCTTTTAGATTATTTCCCTTCATTCTACTTCGTTCAATGATAATAAAATATCTTTAAGAGTATAAAATATTGTGTGCTGGCCTCCGTAGACAACCAGCCGGCCTTGGCTGAAAGACACCTCCCGACGCCTATAATATCTATAATAATATAATGTCAAATATCATGATCGATAGATTAGTCTGACTGACTGTAATTCTAATCTTTGTCTGGATATCGAATGGTTTTGCGATTCGAGCCTATTCAACTCGTAGTCCGAGCTGTGAACAATGCAGTTCGACACTGGTTCCGTGTTGTTTTGCTTGCGTTTAGCGGTAACTGATCTCTAGTCTACCCGTTCGTTTGTTAAATTCATAGACTGAATATTGAATGCATGTCATAATTTTCTGTTGAAGTTTAATTTATAAATTCCGAATTTATAAATTAAACTTTAACAGAGACACAAACTGCATCTACTGCATTTATTTTGATAAAAGAGTTCCTTTTGTATAATCCGGTCAGCTGACAGCGTCTGAAAATGTAGTTCATATATTTCTCATGCATAAACTGTGCATGAAAAGGCGAGTATTAAGGTTTCCAACTTTTATCTCTAAGATTAAAATCTTGGCAACAGACGCCGCGATTATTTATACGTTCATTCATCACATTTTTCATCCCATCCGACTCTGGCGAAGATGTGTTTACATCATGAAAGCTACGAGCAATTTTCACATTTCCTCCTTTAACAATAAAATACATTTCCCCTTCAATCAAATTCACATACAATTTGTGTACAAATTGATTTATAAAATAATTTGTTTTGGATTACGTCTACATATTTATGCCCTGTGGGTTGATATATCGAATCAGTTCGTTAAAGATGTTTTTACATTATTTATTGTGTTGTTGACTTACACAAAAAATGAAAAATAAAAACAATTAATTGTTATAATTTTCGCATTCCAATCGCTCAATCCTAATCACTCTTCCATTTTGTCAAAAAATCGTGCTTTTTGGAGCAATTGCGCCAACGCGTCATTATGACTTTACAAAAAGCGATGCTATTTTAAATTGCTTTCAAATTACGCAATGATAAGCTAAATATAATTTTCCTATGAATAACGTCTAGAGTCATTAAGCGGCCGACAGACAGAAATAGCGGTTCCTATTCGAGCGGCCCAGATGTGTGTCAACCGACGCCGAAATCATCTTAACTGCCCATAATATCTGATATAAAATAAAGGGTTTCATGTTTTTCGAACCAAGAACACAGTCATATATTAGGGGCTGTTATATTTATGATTTCTCAAAAATGTATGATTCATAACATTATATTATTATCGTGGACATAAAGATTCATGCCGGGCATTTAGACAGTCAGAGTATTTATAATTTAGTAGACATAGGCAAGTTTAATATAAATTCTAAACAAAATAACTTAATGATATTTGCTACACACTAGTAAAGTCAAATTATTTTAAATACAATAACGTACATTTATCCCCTAAATTTTAAAACCTTTGATTATAATAAAATTACGTAGATATTAATCTAGACTTGTTATTTACATTTAAAGGATTGTCCATTAAGAATTCGTTAGTTAGAGCTCAGGTCCTACGACACTCAGTGTTAAATATTCATTCAAAGTGGATATTAAGATCATGGCCGTATCAAATATGTTCAACTAGAATCATTATCTAAGTCAATTAAAACACTATAGTTCGACGACTAGTTATATAATTACTAAACATTAAAGTAATCAGTTTTGGGTACGGTGTTTATAAGTAATCTACAGGATATTACAGGACATAAATAGCGATGTCCTGTAATGTTATTATTATTACGAATAAATTCAGCAAAAGCGTGTACGCCATTCACGAGTGTTTTATATAGGGTCTCTTAGGTTATGAATTTGATAAATTAGGCACAAAAAAGGGCTATCCTTCTAGCCCTTTTTTGTGCCTAATTTATAATAACAGTCACAAAAACCGCTACAAGAGGCTTATTTTTATACAGATACCGTACTTAAATGTTTTAATATTAGTAGACTGCCACGGAATGAAACAATATTTACATATTCAATTCATATGTTTCTAATTTTGTGAATGCGTCTGGGTACCTTTACATTTATTCAATACCTCGATGGCCGAATATTGGCCAATATATACTGAAACGATGAATTTACCAAATGTTAGCGGATCGATCTACGTACGATATTTTATCCGAATGCCAATGTTTTGCATCTACTTTAGTAAATACAGGTCAGGTATTGGGTCTTTATATATTTGAAACCAGAAAAAACCTGAAAAAACCTGATTAAGTAGATTATTGTAATTGTTGGTTTCTTCCTTTCAAATATATATACCTATATAAATAAATATGACGATCGAATGTAGTTTTTATTAATTTGGTTTACTTGTTATAGAATTTACAGTGGCGATAATGTTATATATAGTTTACTTGACTGTAATCGTTACGCCATTACCCCCGTCACATGTTCAACTTTAAAGCTTAAAATTGTAGTGTACTTACGTACATGTAATCTTATATATTTACGACAAAATAATGACTATAAAAACACTAGAAGCGTCACGTCATACTATGACAGGTCACGTTGAACCGCCAACGTAGACTAACAAGTTTCAGCAGAAAAAAGACATAAAATTAAAGTAAACATTTTCATAGAATTTTCATTTTTTTTTCTTCGCCGCGATTGGCTCAGCGTTTACGTGAATTATACACGTAGATATACATATACATGCTCGTTTTATTTTTAGAATACCTTAATCAATCACATAACTGCATTTTTGAGTACCTACGAGTATACACTCTCGAATGCCACTTTTTAACGTCATGACCAACAGTATAACAACAGAGCTTCCTTTTAAACTACATTTAATAAATGACAAAAGCATTTGAGTATTACATTTATTTATTACGTAGAACGGTATAGATTTAAGCAATGGATGCTGATACATAATTTAAACATACTTTACATTTTAAAGAAGCATGTAAGATGATCAAGTAGGTACTTATTTTATTATGAAATTAGGGGTAAACTCCTAGGTTTGTAAGCTCTTTGAAATAATGGTGTGGTTTCTATAACAATATTTATTTTAATGTATTTTAAACTTAAGTTTTATTGAAGCTTTTCTGTAAAAGTAAATTATGGGCAGGGAATTTAATACGTATATAATAGACTGTTATGTAATTACAATAAAAAAATTATCGCAACAAATATTGCTTCCTTCTGAAAAGAAAAATACCATCTGAAAAGAAAAATTGAAATCTATTAAACCGCATTGACGTATAATAAACGTCGATGTTAAACCATTTTAAGCCCTTCTATTTAGTTTTAAGCCAGAATGGATATATTTCACCTGATATGATAGATGATGCTCATCTGTCTGCTGAAGTCCGCTCAATGTTCAATTAGAAATAAAATTGCACTTACGGTCGCAACGCGTGCCGCGCAAAGCCTAGCTTTGTCTATTTAGTTAATAAGACAACATCCCTGGCGAAGCGATCTAATCGCACGTTAATATTACTCACATGGTGACAACAAATGGGCGTCACAGAGGTCATGCTACACCTGAGCAGCCGACGTTTGGCAGCATGTCAAATTGCACAACCGATTCCCGACGCGAAAACAGGAAACACGACTATTTGAGTAACCATAATAAACTATGAAATAACAAATCTCTCTTCGGTTCTCTGAGAATCAGTTTATTTATAAGCAAAATTAACTGACTCACCTTACGAAACGAATTCTCTTATACTTCTTGACCTATGATGCTGGAAGGTGAAGATGTCAGGTTAAGAGGATATTTTATTTCTAGCGAAACCGAGAGCTAATTGATTATACATATATATGTATACATATTGTTATTATTTATTATCATAAAACATTTCTAATCATGTATTACATTAAACTTACTATTAACTTACGCATAGCAACCAGATTTTACATAATTATAATTATAAGAACGCACAGTGTGATGTCAAACCGGATTTTGTGACATGGCCCTTTTATCTCGAAATTCAATTCACTGTGTTAATCTCGCGAAATTTCGAAAGTGGCTGAACTGATTTGGCTGTTTTTTTTGTTGTGTTCGTAATTGCCAGGACAGGGTTTGCATGAAAGTTTTTATTTGTAAAAACCACCGTGAAATGCGCGAAGCCAGGGCGGGTCTTTAGTAGGTATATTATAAATCCAAAAATTTAATTCTTTTTGTACTAGTTTATTTAAAAGTTACTCGAACATATATGATTTTCACTTTTCACACAAGTTATATTGAATTTATTTTTCTTTGTTTCAGGTAAGTTGACGCCATCGATATTTTCAAATGTCTTCAAATGTGACGCTATTTCGAGGTAATAAATAAGAAATAAGGTTGGGTTGAGTTCAAGGATGTACCGAATAGTAAACACGTGCATTTGGCGACAATCAATAAATGCTAGCTACTGTAAAATACTTTTTCTGTCATTATAAAACTTTTCGTCACACAAAAAGGTTGCAGATCAGAATTTTCAAAGCCCTCCCATAAAAATGTCACTTCAATAAAACGTTTTCTTCTAAATAGAAAATATATCACGATATTTCGCGTCCACCAATACGTGTGACAAATTCTAGAAACATTTTTAAACAACGTGCTCGTGTTTTCCTTGCATACTTTTTGTAGTGAAAATTCAACGTGACGTAAAATCTCGCTCCGCAACGGTCGAGTGCGATAGAAAAAAAAATGGGCGTGAAAAGCTCCTCAGTTTTTATTCATTTGGTGAAATTACGGGATTTCAAGGCAGGAATTTGCCGGGAGTTGGGAAAGTTGTTGCTCGATTTAGATAAGTTCATTTTTTAAATTGTGGAATCAGAGTTTTTTTTTATGCTCGATAGGCAAGCGTTTGACTACAATCTCACCTGAATGGAAAGCGATGATGTAGCCGAAGATGTAGCATGCCTGCCTAGGTGATACCTATTCACTATTGACTTGAAGACTCCCAGGTCATATGTACCGTTCGGGGAACAAAGATTAACTACTACTGTATGCAATGCAAGCAGGCGTTGCAATGCCACGTAGAGAAAATGTCTTTTACCTCTTTCATGTTTATGATTTGGTATTTTAGTTATTCTGCTATTCGGGCCGAAGACAAATAGACAAATCTAACAAATCAAAGATCATAAAAATCGGTCCATCTGATCCTGAGTTATAAATGGTGTAACTAACCCAACTTAATTTTTTTATTTTTAACGTTAATATTTAAATAGTGAAAAATTCCTAGCAATGCATTTAAGAGCATTTAAAAAAAAAATCGATATGATTTTCATGCACATGTACGAATTTTCAGCAATACTAATTTATTTTTTCTAAGCTGGAAAGACGCAAAAGAGGTAATTTCCATTTCCGGAACTACACATCTCCGTGTTTGATGGATTTTTTTAAGAAACGAGTGCATAAAAACTATTCAATTGATGTAAAAAAAAACAAGCAATATGGCTGCTTTACCGGTGTGCCTGTGGCCGAGTTTATATTTTGTTCATCCTATAGCGATGCCTAGGCTAGTAGACTATATATTTTATGTTACTATTATACTTAAACCTATACAAGAAACTTATTTAAGGCTCTGAAACCCGTATTATGTGTTTTGTTTCAACTTAATAAAAGTAAAATTGCAAACGGATTTTGTTTAAAATTTTAATCAAGAATGAATAAAGTAGGCATTACTCAAATTTAAAACATTCTTTATTCTACAGTCATCTTTGAAAATGAATTAATAATTGAGTGTCTGGTCTCTGTCTTTGTCTATGATGTCAGAGACAGTTATACCTAATACTATCTCAGGACTAAAACCCGACTGGAACCGATTTAAAAGAAGAATGCTTAGGTTCATGTCTGGTCTGAAATTAAATTTACTGCTTATAACTTTTTCCTTTAAAATAATTGTTGATTTCTGTATTTGTTGTTCAAGTACAGGATGTAACAAATAATATACATAAGTTTCAGTTTTAATTGTGAAGTCGTCTTCGAGACAATCAGTCTAAAAATAGTTACTTTAAAATAATTGTTGATTTCTGTATTTGTTGTTCAAGTACAGGATGTAACAAATAATATACATAAGTTTCAGTTTTAATTGTGAAGTCGTCTTCGAGACAATCAGTCTAAAAATAGTTACTTTGGTGGCCTAACAAATTGATATTTTCCAATATAGATTTTTATTAAATCGGTTTCGTTATTTACTTGCAGAATTCTTTTCAACAAGGGTATATATAAAAATAAAAAATATTTTTCTCCCCGCTTACGTGTATGGGTGCCCCCTTAAAGTTTTAATTTACGATTACATCATTTAAATTGCCATTTCTGACTTTGAGCCATTGTTTTGCATATTCTATTAGAATTTGAAGTTATTGGCTTATATGCTAGTTGCCTCTGTCAGACAGACGGACGGACGGACAAAGTGCTAAGTCACCATCTCGCTTCGCTTGATCAAAAATCTCCTTTCTGTTTATTGCCAAGGTACGCTCACAATTTCTGTTAAAAATCTGTCAGTAAGTTACATAAACATAACATAAATGCTTTCACACTCACAGCCCCAAACTAAGTTCGCAGACTTTCGTCGTGGTTGCCGAAACCATTCATATCACACACGTATGTGGGTGTGGGTTCTGGGTGTAATTTGTATAAATTACACCCAGAACCACACTGCCTATTGTTATTAAACTTATATATTCTTAACTGTACCTGTTCATTTTGCTTTCTAGGTATATTATATTAAAGATTTCAATAAAGAGTATAAAATTATCCATCCATCTACGCTAAGGTTGGCAACTAGATTAATGAACGACCCTATAATTAAATTATCCTAGGTCCGAGGGCAGCATACCGTGAACAATTGGGATTAAAATTATTTTCATCCTCGTTGCCGAGCACTTAGGGAACCCTTTTGAAAAATAAAGTAGCCCAGATCCATCACAACAATAGTCCGGTGGAATTTTAAGCACCAGGAAATTAAATTATATTATAAAAAATCCTGTGGGAGTTTACATCCGATGCTCTAATGAATAACAGGAAATAATTATAAGTCTTCATGTCTAGCGTGAATAGGTATCTTTTAGTTAAGCATGTTAAACCTACAGTCGCATCTTCACTTTCTAGCAGATCAATTGCATGCTCAGATAGGCAATTCGTTACAATTGTTTCATAACAACAAATCAGTCATAAACGGGCATTAATTAAGAAACCTTATCATAAAACGACTGAATTACGCTAATGACAAGGATGCATAGAGGCAAACTGCACAAACGCTTTCTAGCGAATACATAATATAGATATACATAGGTTAATATAATTCGTGTAATAGTGTTAAAGAATGATTTAAAAAAAAGAATCAAAAAAATTCGCCGGTGAGTTTCTTGCCAGGTTCTTCTCAAGATGGTTGTAATTTTGCAAATCTGGCAGTAGAGTCATTTAAGTAGAGTCAACTTACATTACTCTATTGTAAGGGCTCTTTGGGGCCCTGTGAATAAACAATTTTAATTTGATTGATTTGACATATTGAAATGTAATTGGCACTACTTATATATTTTTTGACGATCCTTTTGGCGTGATGGGTAATTCTGCTCACTGCGCCCGGGGCTCTGGATTCGATTCCCGGCAGGAGCACAATTTTCCTTCCCTATGGAGACTTGTGCTTCTGGTCTTAGGTGTGAGTGTGTGTCATATGTAAATGTTTCCGGCACTCACGATACAAGTCTTTGAACTTAGTGCGGGGCTATGAGTGTGAGTGAATGTGTTTGTTAATATTGTTAAAGGTTTTTAACGGATCGATGGTATTAACAACCATCATTCTGTGAACAATTGTCAAAGGGCTTTGTCGCTGTTTATTCAACACTAAACTGTATTATTGTAGCGGAAGATAAACAAAACTCGTAAGTGAATTACGAAAACGCCGCTATTTTTATAAGACAAGCTGGTCTTTCGGATCGCATGATAATGCGGAGTTCTTTCGTCCCCTTCTTTTAACTAATAGCCCTATTAGCATCTTCCAGACAATAATTTAATATCTTCTTCCGCCTCTCCGTAAAACGATTTGCGAATGCTGACATTCCTTCGCCTTTTCCGCAAACTTCTGTTTATATTTTCACTGGGTACCGAATAGATATAATATTTTGATCATTTTTACTACCATTTTAGTGGTACAAGTAGTTTCAAGATGTAAATACAGTATGCTGAAATTATTTCGAGATCTCACCTGATTTACTTCAAATTGCGATTAGCTTTTTTTATGATAGACAAGCCGTGCCCTCGGCTTCGCCTGCTATTATCAAGTGTGTTAATCCTACATTCCAAATTTCATCCAAATCCGTTCAGCTGTTAAAGCGTAAAGAGGAAACAAACATACTTACACACTTACAAACTTGCACATTTACACACAAACTTTCGGATTTATAATAATAGTAGGATAGGCAAGCATTTGACCACTATCTCACACAGTAAAGATGCGGCCGAAGATGTAACATTCTTGGCTAAACATGCATCCCTAGCTCTAAGGAAAACTCTTGATGTAGATGCATAAATGTTTATATTCTTAGAGCTATCTTTTTATCGAAACCAGAGGTTTTAGAATCTAAATTGTATCCTCTAAATGTATGTCAATAAATGATTGATTGATTATGCTACCATTATCTTAAACATAGGTAAACGTAGATACAATAGCCTTCGCTACATCTAATGTAACTAAGTATACTTTTGATACAATGTTATATGATAGCCATACGCGATCATGATACACATTACGCGATCCACATCGAAAAATATTTTTATGCAGCATGTTTATATAGAGGTTGATATGGCATGAAGCACACAAAATTAGATTTTAATACCGCTGCGAGTCGGTCCGATAACTAGATTGCTATCATATGAATACCCGCTTGTAAAATGAGAGGGTTCGATGCTGGGCGGTGAAAAACATGGCGCTCGATCCCAGCCGCTTTAATATCATGTATCGTTAAATTCCGATAATGTTATTACGATACCGCGCTGACCGTAAAAACGTAGCATACCACCATTCCTCCCTTAAATTATGTTGTTTACTGCCCACTTGTGACCGGAGTGGAAAGATTGATATTGGACTATTCGCGATCTCTCGTGGCCCTCTTCAGTTTTGTAGGATAGATAGATTTGAAATTCGGTCTGGTCCTTTCAACGAGTATGTCAGTTACCCCTGTAACTGTAGTAACTTTATACTTGAACACGATGCGAGTTCACTTAGAGTAAACCTACCTAGGTTTACTACTCTTAATGATTCCCTAAACAAAAATGCCTCTAATAAAACAACATAACAAAACGACTTCAATTGTTACATTAAATAGGTATTTAATTCTTGCTTGTCGTATACACTACAGTGCAGTTCTAGTGTGGAGAATTTTCATGCCGCCTGAAGGCATCCGTCATAGCTTAACGACTGTTGTCTTATGACTAACAACCGGGACCGACAGTTTAGCGTGCCCTTCGAAGCGGTGACACTTAGTTGAAAATCCCACTAAACGGTCACCCTTGCTTGACCTTGTCAATCAGTTACGATCGACCAGGACGGCGGCGCTATGAGTGTTAGTTACTACGTATTTTATGTACCAATTTGAGCTATTTTGTTATGTTGTGTTGCTAGAAGCTTTTCTGTAATTTTTATTGTAGGTATGTAGACAAATCTGTTTCAAATCATTAACAATTCGTATTTAGAATATTGTTGTAAAAATGTTTACACAAAAATGACGTCGTGTTTTATTTATTGATATTGCACATAGTTAAAGTGCTATGTCAGGCAAGGGCGATGCAAAATGTTATTTATTATACAGCTTATTAAATTATAAACAAATATGAATAGCAAACAAATAAGTCATCTTTAAGTAGAAACATATTATTGTCTTGTGTTTTGTGGAACCATTTCTTGGCGTAGAGAAAAGAGAAAAGAGGGGTGTTATAAATTTAACCGCTTAATTAAAAACATTTGCTGTATTTAAAAAAAATACCACTTGTTTAGTTCAGAATTGATTTATTTAATTTTCTTTTCGTATTTTAGTTTATTCTATGATGATACCCTCCAACGTCTTAGTACAAATAATATGCTTATAATTTTCAGACTGAAACCCAAAACTTACAATAAAGTGAAACATTTACAAACATACCCCCAGTCTTTCATCTCAGTTCCGAAAGTCTTTCATACTGGTTGCAACAGAATTTTAAACTTCCCGTTAAAGGAGTTCCTCCTTTAGCTGAAGTTCGTACATCTTACTTAAAATTGTTCAAGTGCTTAGCGCTCCCGCAAACACCATATTTAAAGCTTGACCCAGATATCTGACAGGGAGGTGCATTCTTTGTTTGCATAGTGGCACTAGTAGAGAAAAACTTTTGTCGTAGTCATTCTACGAGAAATTTCCCAATATTCCTCCCTAGCAACCATATAGCCATGCTCTTTTTTTGTTTAAAATTTGAAGATAATAGGCTACTTTTGGGGAGCAATGGTTTTGTGAGACTTACACTCACTAAAACCTCTATAAGGGGCAGTCTCCACGAGCGAGAGAATTGCGGCGATATTATCGGCGTGCCACGTTTTTGTAAACTATCGCTGCGATAACATCGCCGTATGTAGACACGGTTTAAGACAGTGTATAGAAAATACGTGGCACGACGATAATATCGCCGCGATTCTCTCGCTCGTGGAGACGGCCCCTTAGTGATAAGGATGCTTGTTATGACACTTTACATATGAACTTGTTTGTTACCTTTGTTTTATTTCATCTTATAAAGTGGATCAATAAAGTATTATATATCTATCTATCTAAAACCCCCTCGTTGGCCAGATTCAGTGGATATTGAAAGGCTATCCTCCTTACGAAATGTTAATTATATATTATTTTTAATACATAGCGAAAAGTCCGGCTCATGCAGATATTAAAAAATATGTTTGAATGCGCTTATTTTATTTTTTCATTAATTAAATAAAGTAGTGAAATTTGATATCTCCAATATTTGATGTATTTTGCCTCCATGTTTCGTTTGTGATTTTCAATTTGTTTATCTATATCTTTTTTTTTACCGACTTCCCAAGAAAGGAGGAGGTACTCAAGTCGAATGTTTTTTTTTTATGTGTGTTACCTCATAACTTCTCACCACGCGAGCCGATTTCGAAATTTTTTTTTTAGTTTGAAGTATGTTGCTTTCTTATTGGTCCCATTTAAATTTGATCAGTAATTGACTACTTTGACGATGTTCTCGTTCAAAAGTTACCTCATAACTTCTTTCGTTGTGAGCCGATTTTGATGATTATTTTTTTTTAATTGAAAGCTGGTGCTTTTCATGTGGTTCCATTGAAATTTGATCAAGATATAATCTCTAGTTTTTGAGTTATAGTCAATAATGCGTGTTTAATACATTCAATCTGATCAAGGTTCCAAAGATAAAGCGGTTAAGTCGGTTTTTTTAAGTTTTGCTTGCGTTTAATTATTCTATATTTGTATTATCTATATCTGTTTTAAAACGGTGTCTAATTACGTGTTGTCACATTAATATCAAGATAAACTATTCAAGAAGTATTTTTTTACTACATCCATACTCACAGCCCTACTCTAAGTTCAAAGACTCGTATCGTGAGCGTCGGAAACTTTTAGATCTCACATACAATCACACCTGGAACCAGAAGCAGAAATGTCTTTTGAGAAGAAAATTTGTGTTCCTGTCGGGAATCCAACCCAAGAATCACAGCGCAGAGGGCCGCTCACTGATCCAAGCTCCTATGACGAGTAAATGCGATAAGGTTCTTATCACAGCTAATTATAATTTGCACCAAACTGTATAATCAATTGTATACTATATGTTATTATGTAATTGCCATGAAATGATATTTTATATTTATTATACTCAGGTAATCGATACTTGTATTTGCGATAAGATTTCCATCAAAGCATTTAAGTATTTGCTTCTTAATGGTGTACAGAATCGTTCGTATTTATGTCATCTCATGTTCCGATACCGTGAAGGCCGCGAATTGTATGAATAATTACAATAATTGGCTTATTGTTCTGTGTTATTTATTTTGATTGTCTGCTAGGTTAAACATACAGTTATTATGTGGCAATGTGGCATTACATTAACCATTTATTGCTTCGTGTCGATCACAGAGAATTGAATACTTTGTGGCTCGACCTATGCTTGAGCGAGTTTTGTTGCTGTTGTGGTACCTATATTGTTTTGTTATTACTTGTTTGTCACTACTGTTTTTTATTTTTAGTTTTGGCTCCGCAATCTTGTGCATTTTGCTAGTGTCAAGTAATAAAATATTTAAAGTCTAGTGTTGCATATTTGAAAACAAAAGTCCTAGTTAAGTCAAGTAAAAGAGTCAAGGTCCAGTCATAGTCAAGTCATACCTTTTTAAGGTGGTAGAAACTTCTATTGGACTTTGAAGCCAAAGCGAAAAAAACGTTTTTCAACTTTGTATATTTTGCCTACACTCATGCACGTTCACTAAGTATTAAAGGTTAATAATCCATCATTATTACACATGAACATTCGAAAAATCACAAATTTCGAAAAATAATACAAAATCATCAACGTCATTTTTAGACTTTCGCGGCTAAAAATTCTGTTTCCACGTGGAAGTGTGGGTTATGTGACATTAAAGGTGTCTGGCGTGTAGGCCTTTCACGAGACTATGATAAGGGTCACTTTAAACAATTTCAACCATAACCATGCAACAGCACTACATATTAATTAATACATTAAAAAGTAACGCTTTTACACTCACAGCTACACACTAAGTTCTTTGATCTGTGTCTGGTTCTGGGTTCTGGTTCGGGTTCTGGTGTGATTGTGTGTGTGATGTGAATGTTGGGTGCAGGAAACATTCACATCACACACACAATCACACCCAGAATCAGAAACATACATTTCATTTTGGGAGACAACTTGTTATTTCACCGAGAATCGAACCCGATACCCGCTCCTTAGAAAGCGAACGCGCACCCAGCTTTATTCAATTAAAATTTCCATTATTTAAACATTTAATAAGTTTAAAAAGAAAATATAATAAAACTAAGAATTCACCACACAGTAGCATGACTTAGGTATAGATATAATAAGACATTACTAAATTAATATTTTTCTTTACCACAACATCTTTAACTGGTGAGATAGTGGTCGAACGCTAGCCTATCAGATATAAAAAATAACTTATTTGTAGGAAGTAAAGCCTCGTTCATTTTTCAAATGATATTTTTCTATGCGTTCATAGTCTTTGCTGATGACATTTACATTTTGTTTGGAACAATGAAAATGCCATGCCCTTTGTGAACGTGCCCCATGGAGCTCGTAAAACCGTCAAAACTAAAAACTTTATTTCCGCTTACAAATCTCCTACCATTGGTAAGTTCAGTATTTTTACGTGATATTTGATACGTTCATTTTTAATCACCGACGATAAATAGGGGTGTTGTGAATTTGTAGTGTGTATGTGTGCCTGTGTCTCTCGGTGGCTTCGTAGATCCCAATTGGCTCGACCGATTTGATTTAGTTCGAAAGATGACTGATTGCCTGTCTTAGCTAGGTTTAGTGAAAATTGGTTTTCCAGATGGATCTTCGGTAGTATTTTCAAAATTTTGATTGTGCCGCTATGAGGTTACCATGTTATGTAATTCTATACAATTAATAGAATTTAATTGACTAATATATTCATGTAAAATTTAAGTTAATAGCCGACTTCAAAAACGTAGGAGGTTCTATGTTCGACTGTATGTATTTTTTTTATAAATGTTCATCAATTTCTTCCCTATTTGTGGACCGATTCTCAAAATTATTTTTGTCTGGTAGATTATACTTCAGAGGTGGTCCCATATAAATTTTATCGAAACCGATCAAGCCAAAACCAAAATATAAGCGCTGAAGTCGGTTTATTTTAAGCTTTGCTTACGTTTCAAGTATTTTAAAATTGAATTTGGATTCAAGTATTTTCCACTTTTATACTATTCCTAACTGTATCGAAACGGGGGGTCTATTCCGGGCATAGATTATTTATCTTTTATATCGACGTCGAAATCGAACGATTTTCTTTTGACTTATGAACCTTCGAATCGACTGAGCTCTCAACCGATCGAATGTGGTATCGACGTCGCATCCTATCGATATGTATCCTGTGAGTGTGAATGCGTTTGTTTTGTTGTTGTTGTATAAAATAATAAACCGGTAAATGAGCGACATTACTTAAACGACTAATGTTAACTTAAATAATAGTAAATGCTTTTGAATAATGAAACTTTGAACGTTTCTGAGTTAAAATTAATAATTTATTCTCGGAAGTTGCTGTCCTAACTACAACTAGTTGGACGGTACGAATGATCTGGTAAACAAAGTCTTTCTAACGAGAAAACTTAGTAACGGGATGAACTTGCGGAAGTGTACCTCTTTCCTTTATTCCTTAAGTTTTTATAATAAATTAGGGCTCGCAGATTTGTCGGCGCAACAGGACAGTTTTTTTTTGTATAAAAGCGTTTGGCGTTTGACTACTATTACATACCAAAGATAATATATACGTTATACATATATATATATACACTAGCGATCCGCCCCGGCTTCGCCCGGGTGCATTTGTATGGCAAAAAGAAAAGGGCTATTTTTAGGGTTTTTCCAGCAATAATTCTAATTTTTCTCGCCGTAAAAACCATCCTTGAACTTCAACGAACATTTTAAAAAAAGATTTGGCCAAATTGGTCCAGGCGTTGTTGAGTTATGCGCTTACCAACACATTTTGCGATTCATTTTTATATTATAGATTATCTATGAAATTACTTTTTTATTTTATATCTTTAATTAGACCGATTATATATATGAATAAGATATATAGAAATGTATGAATAATTTAGGATCTATAATGATTTTACGTTAATTTGATTGATATAACGTCTTTAGTAACACTCGCAAAATTAAGACAAATCGATGGACGTAATAATCATCAAAATCAGCCCACGCGTTAGGTCTCTAGAACGCCACAAAGAAACGAACATATATAGATAGGCTGATATACAAATTAAGCTCCTTTGCGTCGCGCATTTGATAAAAATGCATCTTGTCTGTAATGCGCTCAAAAATACAACCCAAATGAGCTAATTCTAGATCTTGAATTGAAGACTTTGCTCTTTAATTTACTACATAAATAGTAGTCACTAAAGAGTTACAATACCACTCTATAGTTACTGACTCTATGGTACCTAATTATTGTGTTGTCGTATTAATTACATACACATAAACGCTTTCACACTCACAGCCCCACACTAAGAAGTCCGATGACTTGTGTCGTGGGTGCCGGAAACATTCACATCACACTCACAATCGCAACCAGAACCAGAAACACAAATTTTCCTTAGGGAGAAATCTTGTGTTCCCGCCGGGAATTGAACCCCAAACCCCTGCTTAGAAGGCGAACACCTGCCAACTAAGCCAACGAGCAGTTCAAATTGCAAAGTTCTAAATCAATACGATATATAGGTATATAAAATACATTTGCAAAGTTTTCAATCGATACGACAATTAGAAGTACAATCGACTACCTAGATTTGTTTACATAAGTACATAGTTTGTTAGGTACATATAAGAAGCTAATTTAAGATGTTTACAATATCAGAATGAAAAAAAAAATATTTATAATTATAGACTCCCTATCAATAGACAGATTTGATCGGCTTAAATAAGGTATTAGCTATTTGTAAATTGGAAAATAAAAAAATAGTCAATTGTTACCCAATATTACGCACACTTATAACATTTCTATCGCGTCGTCGCTTACCATCTGTTCCTAATTAACGGCGACCATTATCGTCAATAAGGTCGTCAAGAACTCCCAAGTACTAATTACTCAATGTCCAAGAGCTTGTGAGTAATCATAGGCACTGCTATTGGCTGGTAAGTATATGAAACATGTCCCAGTGTTGCTGCCTAAATACGACCAACTTAGTTTCATAATTAAATTCTAGATGGAAGCACTAAGTTAGCCGCCGGCGGAGAGCTTGTGATTTGAATCCTTAATCGGGAGCTCCGCAAAAAGTATTGGTACTTTGGTATGTAGGCCTGCGAGAGTTAAGTTTAGGATCTTCGGAGCTCTTCTGTGTGGTAGAAGCAATTATCTTAATTATTTTTTGTTTGTTTCTATTAAATACTAAGTTTTATCATTTAACTTTATTGACGTTCTAGTAACCGGTATATATTAATAAATATTTCTATTACTACATATTTAATGATTTATGCTCTACATTAAGCTAGATTATTCATTATCCTAAAAACATATTTAATTTACACCCAAAATAGTTATAATAAAGTTCTGTGGTAATATCCGTTTCTGAGTCGTATCAATCATTTTATTTTCGGAGTGCTCAGTTCGCAATCGATCTCTCAGGCAAGTGTGCACGACAGTCGTGTCATTCTCCGTTACGAAACGTACGAGTACATATCCGTGAGAATTTCTACACACAAAATCTGTGCAGTTTTCCAACGCTACTGTTACTCGACAACAGGTTTCCTATATCTAGCATGAAGGCGCTTTCTATGCAGTTTCATCAAACACCTCCGCAAATTTTTGCTGTTTCCATTGCAAAAAGAGTCCAGGCCGGCACGTGAGTTTGCAAATCCGACGCACACACACATAAACGCTCTCCCAACACTCGCACTATATAGGAGACTGGGCTTACACACAGACATACAATATTAAGCGTAGACTTTTCTCTGTTGCACCTTAATTGAATTCGATTTTAGCTCACTTTTAATTTATTTGCTTTCGCTTCACCCACTTTGATGTCGGCACAGGCGCTTAGGGCTTTTAGATAAATAACCAATTATCTCGATACGATTTTAATACAACACGACGTCGGCATGTGCTCTGGAATTCGGAACGCATATCGCGAACTCTTATTCTATTTATGGGTTGATGATATGTAGAGCAATCGTAAAAGGGTTAATCGTTTCTGGGAATAAATCGAAAGGTACATTTACGGGCGGATTAGTGAGCAAATATCGCTCGGTGTGGCGCGCGTCGCGCACAAAGCCCAAACGTTTCCGCGTTCAATTTTGATTAAACGTGCTTGTGTACAGATCCATCAATGCGCGAGTGAAGGTAAATATGCGAAGATTCGCACTGGGTCGTGATCACATCACAATCGTAATAGGCTGAGCGATTACGTCGACAGGGCGGCAGAGCAGGGCGCGTCGCCGACACTAACCCAATTTGTACATTAGGTACAAAACGACGATACTGTACACACACGCCGATTCTACGCTCCGCAGAGATTTATAGCAACATAAAATGCACAACTCGTGGAAATGTCCAAATTGAATAGAGTGGGTACTCGTAATCAAATTATACGGTCAACATTGTTATTCACTTTGTAGATGACTTACTTGAGCTACTTACTACTCTAGAAAAACTGCTAATATATGCAGATAACAATAAAGATAATGAGCACAAAATATTTTTCATAAACGCTATTTTCAAAGCGAAATTTTGAAAAATATAGACAATACTTATAAAAGTGGTCACAATAGACAATATAATTAAAAGAACTCGTTGAAGTCTGGAAAACTTTCCATTGTTGCTTTCTTTCTACGCGAATACGAAAATGTAAATAGGGGTTGTGTATTTAGAAAAACATGTCTGTTCATGTTTTGTTGTTCCTTTACATAGTGTGTGATGTAATAAATGTTTCGTCATCTACGATACAAGTCTTTGACCTTAATGTAAGGCGGTAAGTGTGAATGTGATTGTTTTGTTATGAATTCTTTTAAAGCAATTAATAGAAGGTATCGTTGAATTCGTCTTAATAATCCTGACCCATGAAATCTGATTGTATGCCACGAATTTGAAATTTATTTCCAACATCAAAATTTATTTAAAGGTTAAATAAATTTTAATGTTTGCTAGAAATTTAAAATTAATTATATTGCGTTCGTTGTATTAAAAAAAAAAGGCCTTTAATATATTTTTAGTGCCTTTTCTAGGTATTCGATAATAACATCGGGTTTCAGTCAAGAGGGTATCGCATCGAGCTTATAAATATACGAGTATCATTTCAAACGTATGCGTGACCATAAAATAGAACTGCAATAGTGTCTCACCTGATGGTAAGCGCGACGATGGGATCGACGATGGAGCAAGCTTGCCTAAACTTTCGTCTTTAGGTTAACGTCGAGACACGAACAATGCCTACTTTACTAATGAATTTACTAGGAACACATTACAAGTTTCAGCAGCCACGCTCATGGTTACCGTGAACGTATTGTTTAAACTTCTTACTGACCAGTTATTGACATATTGCCAGACCCAAAAGTTAGCCGAGGCCAAATGAGACGTATTAATTTTATGGGCCGACCGAGACGTTAGTACCACTTTGATTTATATTATGTATTCTTAGCTTATTTATTGTTTGCGAACCATTAGTTGTTTACGAGTGTGGTCCTGACCTGACCTAGGATAATGCTATGCCAGATTTTACTACATTTGTATGGGACAGCGATGAGTATGACAAACGTCATATGATAGGCCGAAATTGTCAAGAATATAAAAAAAACCCTTATTGCCGTTTTAATTTTAATTTAATTTTAAAGTGATAGTGCGTTATTAAAAAAACATTTAAAAAACGCTTTAAGTGAAGACAGAGAAGTTGGGCATATATTGCAGGGCATCATTGATGCTCATAGTTCCGGTTATTGGACTGCAGGTGTTAAATAAAATGTTTGTAAAAAAATGCAGGTCTGTTATAATTATGTACTTGTAACTATCGATTGTTAATATGACCTATAGTAATAATTGGAGAAAGCGATAGATAGATATAGCCCCGAACGTGCTACGAAATCCGTAGCCTATCGTAGCAAAGTGCTCAATTGACTGAGGGTCTCTTAGGGTCCAACTTACACTCGAACAAAATCGGAGCTTAATATACTTTTTAATTTGACACTAAATACAATCCTTACGCCACCGTGCACCGCCGATCCAAGCGACCTGTAACCAAGTATTACAAACTTAGTAAACCACTCGAAAAAGGAATTTCACTTTGAATTTAATTAGATTAAAGGCTTTTTCTTTGTTCATGTGACTGGATGATCTGATTACCAGATGCTTTACAATAACACTCAATAAGACTTGGGATTTGCGAATAGTGTCTTATGCCTGCCAAATATCTGTATTTAGCAGGCATAAGCCATTATTCGCTTTGATTTTCCTCCCGTGAATTTGTACTGTCTAACGGACATCAAAGAGGTTCTTGTGATACCTATGCTTGGTTGTTGTATGGACTAGTGGAATTCTCGTGTCTGGATTTATCAGGCCGCACTAAGTCGACGACGCGGACGGTCTAACATGCCCTTCGATCGTGATGCACAGTATCACTATTGAGTATCAGTATATCCAAACGGTAACCAATCCAAATATTTTCTGTACTGAATGTTGACATTGTCAAAGTTCTTAAGATTCATAAAGCAGATCATCCAAGGAGTACCTACTTCTAGAGTTAGTAAAATTCTCTTGTTTAATATCAGCTTATTGTTTTCAGCCGTGTGGAGGCCGGGTGCGCCGACGCCGCCGCCCGCGCCGGCCGCGACTGCGCGCAGCCCTGGCGCTCCGCCCCCGCCGCCGCCGCCCGTGTGGACTCCCGGCTCATCCCCACTGGCCTCTCGCAAAATATACAGGCCAGTTCACTTCGAAGACACACCACCCGCCCGCCGTAAATTTGGAGTAAGTATCTATATGCCCGTCC
The DNA here is from genome assembly GCA_948107665.1 of Lomographa bimaculata. NCBI lineage: Eukaryota > Metazoa > Arthropoda > Insecta > Lepidoptera > Geometridae > Lomographa > Lomographa bimaculata. The sequence continues at coordinate 10,886,270 of OX403592.1, forward strand.
TAAGAATTTTTAGCGATGCTACTTATTGATATCTCAGCGATGATGGAGGCGACCCTCGAGTGTAGTAATAACATCGTTCTGATCCATGATGATCAGAGAATTGTCTAGTGCTTGCCTGGCCATCAGTATATATAGTGTAGTATATCTTTACCATTAAATGCACATAGAAAACAGGTCCCCAAGTTACCAAACGTTGTCCGGCCGCTATCCTTGAGATTTAGTCCTATTCTAGGCCATCCGTGTTTACCATCCTTGACTATAGGCTATTAGATATTTTAAAAAAAAAGATCATCATTCTACTGAATCTATTAACAGACAAAGTTGGCAACCTTATTTTTTAACCTAGATAGTCTTTTGACCTCTATGTCACCTGATGGAAAATGATGTCGTGGTCGAAGATATAGCATACTAGCGTTCGCCTTGCTAGTTACCAAAATACAGCCATAGTTTATCACCCTCAACTATTTCACTAAAAAATATATTCAGGCGGATCTACCTTGATTTTCGACCAAATCATTAATTACCATCAGGCTAGATAGTGGTCAATCGCTTGCCTTTAGCAGATATATAAAAACTACTACACTATAAACGCAACCACAGATTAAACATAGTACTCGCGTTGTTCCATTTTCGAATAGAGTGAATAAATCGATAGATAAAGCAAAGTATTATATAAAAGTATAAATATTATAGCGTCCGCCGTGACTGTGAATTTTCTCCCTAACGAAATTCGAAACCTTATCATTTATTTAGAGGCTTCCAATTGAAGAAAGTTGGCAATAATCGAGTTTTTACGAGTAGTCCCCGAATTGATTTAAGGAGTTGGACAATAAAGACATCGGAGCTTTAAGTTTTATAACTTGTTCAAGGTTTTCTTATCATTTAGGTACCTGTTTGATGTTTATAATTGTTCTAAAATGCTCATATATATATAACATACAAATTGTTAACATACTCCAAAAATGTATCGCGTTTCCCGTCGTTTTAACTTTTAAATGTGCTACTTTGAGCTACGGTAATTTGTTTCACCTCAGAGGTAGGTCTCCGTCACAGTTACTACCTAAAAGGTAAAATGGATTTGGTTTCAGAGTTTTATATCGTGCCCGCGAATTATATCAAGCTGCATCCTATACTTATAATTGTTGGAACGTTCGTGACAGGATTTTGCATGCCGCAGTTTTTCAGATATATAATTCATCGAAAGAGATATTTTTATGTTATTATTGATACATAAAAGAAAATTAATTACTCCATTTATAACTCAAGAAAGGCTGGACCGAGTTTTATAATGGTTAATTTGTTTGATGGAGAAAAATCTAACTAATCAAACATCATAAGCCCCAAATAACAGAATAACCATTAAGACATTTCATACACATGAAACAGGTAATAATTTAACAATAACGTTTTTGTTTGTTATTAAAGTACTAGGCAACCATAAACGTAAAAGAGGTAAAACACTTTTTCTTTACGTGGCTTTGCAAGGCATCCTGGGTACAGCTCGTTATCGATAAAAACCAAATGTCATAAGATCACATTAATCACTTACCAACAGGTGCGATAGCGGTCAAACGCATATCTATCACACATGAAAACCAATATCATACTACTTTTTTTCGTATTATATATATAATAATATAGCTCAATCGACCTACAAACAAATGAACTGCAGTCTAACAGAAACTTCACGAAATAAATGTACCATATACACAACAAAGTGTTCAACAAATAGTATCTATCTATATATCTTTACAAACGTAGACACATTTACATGATTATAAACGAACTAAAACAATGTAATTGATGTCTAACTAAGACCCGCGACAACAAACGGGATTGTGGTTTATATTTAAAATTTACCGACTTCCCAAAAAAGGACTACTCAAGTCGACTGTATTTTTTTATTTTTTTTATGTGTGTTACCTCATAACTTCTCTCCACGTGAGCCGTTTTTTTTAGTTTGAAAGATGTTGCTTTGTAATTGATCCCATTTAAATTTTATCAAGATCTGATCAGTAGTTCTTGAAATATCGTCAATAAAGCCTATTTTATGACGAATAATGCGTACTTTGACGATGTTCTCGTTTACCTGACTTCAAAAGTTACCTTTTTTTTTTTTTTTTTTTTAATGCATTATAGGCAAGCATTTGACCACTATCTCACCTGATGGAAAGTGACGATGCGGCCGAAGATGTAACATGCTTGCCTAGAAGATACCTATTCACTCTTGACTTGAAGACTCCCAGATTATACCCCTCGGGGAACAATGACGCAGGCAATGAATTCCACTCCTTCGCTGTACGGATGATGAACGTAGAAGCAAAACGCTTCGAGCGTTGACGATGACGTTTGAGCAGCAAGTTTGAATTCAAGCGCCCAATCGTTGATACCTCATAACTTCTTTCGTTGTGAGCCGATTTTGATTATTTTTTTTATTTGAAAGCTGGTGCTTTTTATGTAGTCCCATTGAAATTTGATTAAGGTCTGATCTCTAGTTTTTCAGTTATAGTCAATAATGCGTGTTTATACATTAAATCTGATCAAGGTTCCGATGATAAAGCGGTGAAGTCGGTTTTTTAAGCTTTGCTTGCGTTTAATTATTTTGTCGACTATGTTCCGAGGACACTTATAAGTGCGGACTCGAAATTTATGTATTGGTAGATCGATGTACGTCACTATACAACCATTAAAGCTTATAATTGTTATAAGGAGCGTTATCTGTAAATATTTTTCAATATACAACTGTTATAATTATGACCGTTTCAGAACTCCGAGCAGAACGGTTGCACCAGCGGTTCAGAGAGCGAAGGCCGAGTGCTTCGGACGTCCCAAAGCGCTCCGGTCACCGGGCTAAACACCCTCGGATCCAACGTCACCAGCCGACTGCCTAGAGCACAGAACCCCACTGTTACTTTACTGCAAAAAGCTAGAGGTGAGTCAAATGTATTTAATTAACTACCTTTTAGAAATGCTGCATGTAGCTCGTGATCTCGAAAGCAAGGGTTGTGGACTTCTCTGAACCGCATTATTACAAGTACTTACTGCAAAAACCTGGAGGTTGATACATATCAATCAATATTTTCCCTGCTTGTTGTGATCTATATGACCAATGACAATTAAGAGTAGAACCTAAGTTATTGTTTGAGAGTCAAGGTCTCAGTTTATTGTCTTTATATTTTATGCTCACCACTATTTAAGTTGGGAACAAGACAGTTGCCTCTCATACTGCTAGATTAATTAATTATCTTAAAATATATTTTGAAGGCTCCTGCTGCAAAAGATGATAATGTTTTACTTTCGAGCTATTCAGTATGCATTTCTAACGTAAGTGTTTCGTGTCATTTTGTGTGACAAGAAGATAAGACAGTAGAGATCACAATTATAAAAAATTAAAATAAGTAAAGGAGTAATGGAAATAATAATTATTATTTACGATTGATTTGCGTTCAACAATACATGCTCAACGAGAGTAAAACAGTTACGTTGAACACTACCCTGTAAGTTATTAAATAAATGTTTTGTAATTGTTTTATAGTGGTGTTAGCTTCGTGTAAGTTTCTTACAATTTGCATTAGTTGTTAACCTTTATTTGGTTATGCAATTTGTAGCTTATTTTATTTCTACCAAGTTTCACGTATGCAAGTATTTAGTGTTATAACCGTTGGTAACTATGAATAAGTAAATGATAGGCATATGTTCTAAAAGTAATGTAGACAAATATGTTTATTCTGTTTTGTAGGCTATCAAACAATAAGATGTCTCATTCTTCAACTAAGACATATCTTAAGCTCGTTCAAATGTTACATATAAGTACTATAGACTCCCTCGAGGCAATAACGAAGGTCCTTATAATCTCTGTTTTGATCATTTTAATGAAGATTGTGTATTCGTGTAGTTACGGTATATAAACTCTGCGTATTATAAACTTCTACACATAAATAGAGCCAGCTGTGTTATCCATATAGCCGTATATTTTTCTTAACAATATCTCCCTACTTCGTAATTTATTGATTACTTCACATGTCTATTTAGCTGCAATAGACGGCAAAAATAGATATTTAAAGTTTAAAATAACAGCAGCTCATTAAGGTAAATGGGCCTGCAAACATTTTGTTCTAACATTTTATTGACCTTTGACGAGCAGCATATGTCAGCTGATAACGATAATTTAGGGCATATTATTACTTTAATTAATACGGCTCTAAATTATGAACTTTGACCCATCACTATGATGCGTTAAATGTATTGATAGAAATGTATTTTTGAACAATAATCAATAAGAATGACACAAGTTTTACTATAAAGGGTATTGTTTAAGTATTGTTGGATGCAATGAGGATAAAACAAACGCAAACGCATTCACACTCACAGCCCCACTCTAAGTTCAAAGACTTGTATCGTGGGTGCCGGAAACATTCACATCACACACACATTACACCCAGAACCAGAAGCACAAATATCCCTTGGGAAGGAATTTGTGCTCCTGCCGGGAATCGAACCCAGGACCCACGGCGCAGAGGGCGGGCACCTGTCCACTGCGCCAACTGGGTCGTCAAATTATAATTTATATTCTTTGATGTAACTGACAAACGAGACAAGCAACTCACTCGCCTGATAGTAGCTTGCCCGTTACAGTTTAGTGTCATAATGAGTTTTGAAAATAAACAGTTCAAAATCTTGCTCAGCAATGCTCATGTCACTCTGAGATATTATATGTTAAATCTCTTTATGCCCTGTAATTTCACTGGCAATATTAAAAATTAGAATTCTTAATTCACGTGGGCCCCAAAGAGGCACTCAGGTAAGTTAATGAATGCTATTGTACATTGTTTTTCAATCCGAATTACAGTAATGGTTGTGCACTACTGTGGCGGTTCAATGTCTGGCAATGGTGTACTGCGCAGGCGGACTCAGTAAGAGAGTCCAACCATACCTAGTACGAACTCGTCTGCATACTTTCGAGAATTTAGTAGAACAGTACAGTACCTAATACAAGATTTAAATTTTGATCTTTGACATTGAATTCAAAGTCACAACTAAGCACTGCAAATGTTAATGAGGCAAACAGCTTGCGTCTTAACTAATAGCATAAACAAATGGAACATTGATCATCCCGGTCCCTTTATCGAACAACATAATCTACTGTCTAACTTCCCGAGACAAGGGCTCAGTGTAAATATTCGTGCGCGTATTTCGGGTCCATTAATTGACAATGGCGTAGGTTACCTGCGTTCCATTATTATCTGCGGTTTGGGCGATGGATGTTTCCATTACAGTGTAATTTCATTAGACATTCGTTAGCATTAGTAAGATAAACAGGTCTTACGGCGGGTAAATTGCTTTACGTGTACGTGTACGTGAAATCTTTAATTATGTTCGGGGAATTGAACTCTGTGATTATGGTCGAAAGGATTGTTTATTATATTAATGTCAGTTTATGTTAAATAAACGCAAGCAAAGCTTAAAAAACCGATTTCACCGCTTTATTTGCGGAACTTTGATCAGATTAAATGTACCTACTAAACACGCATTATTGACGATGTTTCAAGAACTACTGAACTGATCTTGATCAAATTAAAACGGGCCCAATTGGAAAACAACATCTATCAACAAAAAAAACAATCTAAATAGGTTCACGTGTAACGAACTTACGAGGTAGCACATAAAATAATAAAAAAAAATACAATTACCTCCTCCTTTTTTATGAAGCCTAATGAGTACTAGCAGATCCCCTCGCCTGGGCGTGATTGTGAGTGATGTGAATGATTTTTTTTGTGGCTCCGCAGTCTTTTAAATGCACAGCCGTCAAGTAATCAAATATTTAAAGTGTATTAGATATTTCGTAAAGAAGCTCAAGTAACAAGTCAAAAGTCAAGGTTCAGTAATAGTCAAGTCATGCCCTAATAAAGTGGTAGAAACTTTACTAGAGCTGCTGTTGGAGTTTTGAAGAGAAAGCGAAAATCATGTTTTTGAAATTTGTTAGATTTGCCTACACTCATACTCGTTCTCTAAGTATAAACGGTTAATAATCCACCATTATTACACATTAACACTCCAAGAACCACGAGTTTTGGAAAATCATAAAAATCAACAACGCCATTTTTTTACTTTCGCGGCAAAACTCATCGGTGTAAATGTTTCTGACTGATACACAGGCAAAAGCGCAGAACACATTTTAGTTTTGTAATAAAAATATAGGACGGAAGCGATTGTTTATTCTTGAAGTGTTCTATTTCCACAAATTGGGCCGGGAAACGGAACTGGCTATTATCCGGCATTAAGTGGAAAAGAAAAATAAATTGCACTGATTTATGTCTAGAATTCTGACAAGAGACAAAATAATAAGCTCTGTTTCAGATTATTACTTGGTTCGTTGAAAACGTATAAGAAGTTACTTTGTTCGTTGAAAACGTTTAAGAAAGTTCTTAAATGTTATTTTTACGAAATATAGTAAGTAAATGGGAAATATGCGTAAGATTTTTATTTTATTTTAATTGTTTACGGCGTAATAGCGTAATCTTTACGCTAATACATAAACAGTACTACAAACATTCATCAAAACATAAGTACATTAAAATGAATATTTGAAAAAGGCAAGCACGTTCGGGCATTTCATTTTGAACATCTTTCTTTGAAGTAAGGAAAGATGACCAATTATTGACATCAAAAATGAGTGAACTGACGCCAAAAATCAGTTAAGCCAATAGCGTGCGTTTTGCTATATTGAATTTCTGCATTTTTATCAAAATACCTAAATAAAAGCAAATACTTTTTTAGGTGTAATTCTGTAACTGTAATTATTTAAAAAATAATACTTGACCAATATATAAATCTCATGCGTGTTCCCTATTGTATTGTAGGCAGAGTTTTAAATGCAGTATTCCATATTAGCACTTATTATTTGGTTAAGTACTGTTAAATTGAGATGCTTTATCGGTTTTGCACGGTTATTTCCTTGTTTTTATAATACATTTATGATAAGCGCCTTAGTGACGTAGTTACGATTGGACCTAAGTAATTTCAAACAGTTGTCTATTGGTCGAATCTGGCATTGGCCAGTTTCTGTGTTCCAAAACAAAAATAAGGAAACTTGATTACAAAAGCACCGTCTTAACCGCGAAGTGCGTAACCGACAAAAAGGGCTTCATAATGTATTCAGTCCGCGTTCTCAATGACGGCTAATTGGTGCCAAACTTTCGTTAATTGGCGGTCTTCACCAACCCTTCTTCGTTAGAAATCTTCGACAGTATGATAATCACCCGTATTGTTTAGCCAGTTAGGTAAAGAGAACAGGGTTGCCCATTGGGAATTTCGCAGCTAATACTTATTGATTGATAGGATAACCAACTTCACTTAACTTTGTGTATTTAAGCTTTAACCAGGCGAGAGTAAGGTTGAAAAAAGAAGGTATTCTAGTGATTTACAACTGCAGAAAACTTTAAGAAAACCGATACAAAGTTATAACTACCAAGGTCAATTGACCGCCTATATACCTACCTTTTTGATAATAAATTTCAACCGACTTCAAAAAAGAAGGTTCTCAAGTCGACTCTATGTTTTTTTTTTGTATGTATGTTACGTGATAATTCCGCCAATTAAGAATAGATTTCGATGATTTTTTTGTTTGGTAGATTATATTACTGAGGTGGTCCCATATAAATTTTATCGTAATCGATCACGCCAAAACCAAAATATAAGCGGTGAAGGATTTTTTAAGCTTTGCTTGCGTTTTAATTATTTATTTAACTTATGGTTGGCTAGCGTTCGACCACTACCTTATCAGTGATGATGTGGTCCGGAATAGTTAATACGTTAGGCCTAGAATGAATGGTTCTCAAGGGTTACTGCGTTGCCCACCACCAACTGAGTCTTGCGTTTCGTGACATCATACATCGTCCGTTAGCGAAATTCTGCATTATACGAGTTCGAACTCTGTCGAATACGTAAATACCCAGCATGGCACGTTCGATGGTTGCTAAAATATAACCCTTATATTTGCTATGCCAAAGTCGGTAAAAATCTAAAAAAAAAAAAAAAAATCAAGTTCGGTAAATACTTGTGATAATAAACATAAAACGCCTTCTCACTCACAGCCTCACACTAAGTTCAATTACTTGTGTCATGGGTGGCGGAAACATTCGCATCACTGACACAATCACAACCAGAACCAAAAACACTCATATTACATTGGGAGATAGCTTGTGTTCCCGCCGAGAATCGAACCCGATACCCTGCTAACGACGAGACCGCGCTCAATTAAGCCAACAGCAGTAAAAATAACGAGTGATTTTGTTACTATTACTGATAATTTTATTTATAACTAGTTGTGCCCCGCGGCTTCGCCCGCTATTATCAAGTTGAAAAGTAGCCTATATGTGTTAATCCTAGGTATAATCTAAGTACATTCTAAATTTCATTTAAACCCGTTCAAACGTGAAGAGCGAACAAACATACTTACACACAAACTTTCGGATTTATAATATTAGTATTAGATTAAAGACCCGTCTCAATAGTTCGCGTATACAGTGGCATTTAAAGCATCTTTTTAAAAATAAGTATTTCAAGGTCCAGGATATTTCTTTATCATCGGAAATATCCTTGGAAAAAACATTAGATGTTATCGTTGAAAAATATATGTTATCCTCATCACAAAACCGGTTATATTGATCCACAAGGTGACGACGAGCCTTATAAACTACCCATTTAAATAATTTATAAACTAACCATTTAAATAAATATGTAACACGTTAGCATTCCTATTAATTTCATTCATATTAATTTATCATCATACCTCCGAGATCTGTATTAAAGTTTCGTTTATACTGTGCCTAACTACAATTAATATAATTAAACACAAGCCAAGCTTAAGAAAACCGACTTCACCGCTTTATCATCGAAACCTTGATAAGATTTAATATATTAACACGCATTATTGACTATAACTCAAAAACTAGAGATCAGACCTTGATCAAATTTCAATGGGACTACATAAAAAGCACCAGCTTTCAAATAAAAAAGAATCATCAAAATCGGCTCACAACGATAGAAGTTATGAGGTAACTTTTGAAGTCGAGAACATCGTCAAAGTACGCATTATTCGTCACAAAATAGGCATTATTGACGATATATCAAGAACTACTGATCAGATCTTGATCAAATTTGAATGGGACCAATTAGAAAGCAACATCTTTCAAACTGTAAAAAATGGGGAAATTCTCTACCCGTGTCACTAATACCTTGACTGGAATACTTACCACGTGTAAATATTTCTTATACAATTCCCAACAGATGGAACAAAGTTTGGTAAAAACAAAAGAAAATCGTTAGGAATAACATCGATAGGGGCTATAGCATGTACCTTTTGGGAATCCATAGCTTTACGGATTTAACTGCCCGCTGGCGTTGGTGCGCTTTCGCCTAAGCAGCGAGTATCGGATTCGATTCATTGGGAAATCGAGTTATTTCCCCAAGGGAAATGTATGTTTTTGGTTTTAAATGTAATTGTGTAGTGTAAATGTTTCCGGCATCCACGTTTGTAACGTCTTCAAAAATAATATAGAGCTGTTTTTATTTAAAAGAAACTGTAGAATGTTGTTTGAACTGCCCGTTATAAGAGTGCGCGTTCGCCTTCTAAGCAGAGGTATCGGGTTCGATTCCCAGCGGGTACACAAGTTTGCTCACCGACGAAAATTAGTTTTTTTTGTTCTGGTTGTGTTTGTATGTGTGATGTGAATGTTTCCGGCACCCACGATATGTCTTCAAACTAGGTATAAACATAGGTTATCGTGTTTAATTTCTTAGCAAGTTTTTCTTAATTAATCTTACGATAATTTATAGAAGGTAAAAATCCTAATGGCAAGTATTAGGATTTTTAGCAGCGTTGTCCGCGTTTATCAAGTTAGAAAGTAGCCTACGTGTTAATCTTACTTATGAGCTATTTACATTCCAAATTTATACCAAATCCGTTTAGCCGTTGCAGCGTTTAGAGAACACAAGCATAATTGCACACTCACACATTAACACAGTTACGCACACATTTTCGGATTTATTATTATTAGATAATATTGTGATAACCTACTGCTATAATCCTACTGCTAATCCTACTAATATTATAAATGCGAAAGTTTGTGTGTGTGTGTCTGAATGTTTGTTACCACGTATCTCTCTCTGGAATGTAAGTAGCTTATACTATGAATTAAGGCATATAATACTTTAATCATCATCATCATCAGCGGGCGAAGCCGCGGGGCTCAACTAGTATATAATAATAAGAAGCTAAAATAATTACTAAGGAGACTCGGAGCTAGTTTTAAATAAGTAGATAGTTAGTAGATAGCATGTAAAAAACTTTTAAAAAACAATCCATAACCTAGAACTCGCATTAAATTCAAATTTGGTAGATGTACATAACATCATAAGGGATAAGCGGCACCTTCCCATGTTTACAATAACTGCTGCCTGTAACGAATGATGTTTCATATTATATCGAGCAGTGACGAGGGTTGTTATTAAACTTTACTATCTACGAGTGCCAATGACAGCAGGAAAAGCGGGAACGTAAAAGTTCTTAGGTTGATTGAAAAGTTTTGTGATCGCGAGGTAATCACACTAATAAAATTAATAATAAAATAAATGTTCGCATTCACGCTAAGTGCATAGACTTGTATCGCGGGAGCCGGAAACATAAACATCACAAACAATCACACTCTGAACCAGAAGCACATGTCCTTTGGAAAGGAAAGTTGTGCTTCTGCCAGGAATCGAACCTTTAGATCCGCGGCGCAGATGGCAGAGATTTGTCCACCGCGCCAACTGGTTCTTATGAACCAGTTGGCGCAGTTGGTTATTATTATTATATATATAGTTGGTTATAATTATGCATTCACACTCATGGCCGCACTATGTTCAAAGACTTGTATCGTGGGTGCCGGATACATTTACATATCACATTTACAATAGCACCCAAAAGCAGAAGTAAAAATGATCCTTAGGAAGGAAAATTGTGCTACTGCCAGGAATCGAACCCATGGATCCGCGACGCAGAGACTTCTGCTCCGTGGGTCTTTGGCTGGCAGGAGAACAAAATTTCATTCTATTGGACATTTATGCTTCTCGTTTTGGATGTGATTGTGTGTGAGGTGTATATTTTTCCGGCTCCCGCGATACAAGTCGTGCTGAGTGTTTGTTTCTCCGCACAACAACTGAACGGATTTTGAATGTCTTCCCATTGCATGCTTCTTTTGTCCACGAATGCCTTCAGTTCACTCGAAGCGTTTTGTTTCTACGTTTATCATCCGTAAAGCGAAGGATTGGAACTAATTGCCTGCGTCTTTATTCTCTGAACTGTACAATCTGGGTGTCTTCAAGTCTGAGTGAATAGGTACCTTTTAGGCAAGCATGTTCTATCTTCGGCCGCATAGTCACTTTCCATCAGGTGAGATAGTGGTCAAATGCTTGCCTATTTAGAATAAAAAAGACGTATTCAAACCTGTGAAAAACAACCTATAATCCTATACAGCATACAAAAAAAAAACACACACTTAGGGGCATCACCTACACTATATTATATCGCCTAACATATTCACTGCTCATAATTTAGCAGAATGCCTGCTATCCTAAGTATTAAGTCCTTAAAAAGTAGTATTAAAAGTAGAGTAGAAAATCTGTTGCCAACCGCCAAACGGTGTCAAGCAGCTATATTTAAATCCAATTCCCATTATATGCCAGCCCACATCGTCATTTACTTACAAATCAGTTTAGTTAGTGGTCGAGCGCAATTCTGACATAAAATTAAACAACAATTTTTAGGATATGGAAAAAGTCTAAATTCATTTGAAAGTGTAAAGTGGTTACATTAATCATGTAATATTTAATTTAATAATATGCAATATTTTAAATTCCAGAAGGACAAATTCCCCGCGGTTCAAGCTACCTGCAAGAAGAGGCCCGACTACCGAGAGACAGGCCATCACCACCTAGAGGCGATCCAGGTACTTTCAATAGTAGTAATTCGACTCGTTCAAGTCGAATTAATTACATTAAAATCCGATATGTAAATAATGACTGATAAAATAATTATTCTATTTTATGTGACACTAAGTAAACTTGAAAGCGACGTAGCGGTCGAAGACGAAACATGCTGGCTTAGTGTATTTCTCTTGTCGAACAATTTAATATTATACATTACAGTACATGGCAGGGCACTACACTCTTTTGCAATTGTGTGTGGAAGCGAAACGCTTCGTGCGAATGGTTGGTATTTTAGCGATAAGATGATGTCGTAGTGGCGTTTCTCTAGAAATAGTAGTTTCAGAAATGAAAAATACCGCTTGAGGCGGGGTTTTAACCCTCGAACATAGAATGGCACTTTAATTTTGCCTGTATATACAATATTGTGAACAAAGTACGTAATGATAAAAATGTATGGTATATAGAAGTCTAAAATATCGCTGATATTTTCCTATTGTCATAGTAGTTCAGCTTTCGAACTTCTACGCCGAGGGTATCGGGTTCGATTCCTTCATCGGAAATCTATGTATCTGATTGTGGCTGTATTTGCACGTGTGTAATCAATATTTCCTGCAACCGACAACAAGTCTTCGAACTAAGCGCGGGGCTGTGAGTAAAACCGTGTGTGTTTATTTTCCAGTTCATGCACTGCGTAGAGAGTACGCGAGCGAGACGGAAGCCGATCGTAGCGACCACGAGCGCGGCTCGCGGAAAATGGCGGATGCACAGAAGAAGGTCGAAGGAATCGGACCCATTACCAAAGAAGGCATGCCTGTCTCTCTCAGATCTGTAAGTACGAATTGTCAACTGCAAACGTATTTTAAAATACTTATAGATTATATAATTGTTTATTTTTAAACAAATAAAAAAACAAATTTGTCATTCAGTTGCAATTTCTTTTTATTAAGTTCAAAGTTCCAGATGACCTAAAGGTTTTGACGTATCTGTCACCAAATGTCAAAAAACTGTTTAACTAACCAAATCACTTCAAACTCGAGGAGTTTAGTAGTAGCTATTGAAGATTTTTTTAAGAAAACGGGTATTTAACCTATTAAATGTTTACTAAACCTCGAAAGGGCCACTAGAATTTCATACACAATAGTTTGATTAGTTTGATTTTTACGCTTAGTATATTTATCGAAAATAAAATAGTAAAACATGGTAAGAAAGCCTAAATGTCCAAGAATCACAAAATTGGAGTCTATTTGTCATCCACCAACCTGCACTTGTTCAGACTCGTGAATAATGGACTCTCTCCTATGTCCAGCTGAGGGAACTTAACGGTCTGATAACATTAACAATGATGATTTTATGTTTCAGGAAGTAAAAGACCCGTCACGATGGTACAAGAAAATGTACGACACCATTCACAAAAACAAATACGACGGTAAGGCGAACCATTTTATCAATTGAACTTATTCTTCTGTGATTAATATTGGGTATATTTATATTTTTATTTTATTTTCCGATCGCCAAATATGAATTTTCTTTTTCAGACGATTATGTGACTATACGGTACAAAAGTCGCCGAGGTGATTATTATTTTTGCAAGTTTATTTTCAGCATCGGTGGCTGTACTCCATTCGAATCGCAATTTAAATCATCAATAACAGCTGTCTGCTTTAATCTCATACTATCATTTTGTGACGTTTTACTTACGTTTACATTACATTCAGTACGATATATGACATACATGTAGCGTGTGCGAAAATCGTGAAAACATTATCTTCTTAGTATGTCTATGGTTTGCTTGACAGTAGCTATCAATAAACTGCTGGTCTTTCACACTTCTCATAATATAGACTATGAGCTTTTACCAAGACCGGTGTTATCATGTGACGAGTACTAGATTTGATTGCAACTTAAAGATTTCAAAAAATGACTGGATTGGCTAGTGAGCCAATCTTGAAATTTTTAAGTTGAAGTTCTTTAAGATTCTGCTGTAGAAAAATCTTATTACTGGCATGAAAAAAATGAGGCAGATAAGAATGAGAATTATTATTTTTATCAAATTGTATCACTGTATTGACTATATTTTCTGAAAAGAAACTTAAACTATATACTCAGAAAAATACTTCACTACATGCCACCAAAGATATATGTAACCCTAGTTATTATGCCCACTAACTGTGGGCAGAGTGCCCATAAATCGAAATTACGTTAAGCGAAATAAGTACCAGCATTTTGACCACGCGTCCTCAACAAGATGCTCTGATAAGTTGATGAGAAACATCGATAAAGATAAAGATAAAGATAAAGATCATTTTATTTGTTAAAACATGCGTTTACATACACATTTAAGGAAAAAAACAAAAAATATGCATGTAGGTTGGTAATAATTGGATTGTGGCGGTACATGTCTTTGCCTGAAAAGGCGTACAAATTTGGTTTTGCCTAAACTGGCCATTGACAATAATGTATAATTATATTATATTTCCGCAATAGTCTGGGATTTTGTACCAAAATTATATAAAAATTAAAATAAATAAAACTAGTAACATATCAATATTAAAAAGAAGTTTGCGGTTCAAAAATTTAAAATAGTACCTAAATATATAACAACAATAATATCAAAAAACAATACTGATATTATTTTTTGATATAGTCAGATAGTATTAAAAGTAGTACAGTACTTTTAATTGTTTTTATAGATATGAGTACATATATAACCGCTAAATACATTAGTCAAATAAACAAAGCTGATTAAAATTTATGTCATGATGAATCAGTCAGAAAGTCATTGTTATGATAATAGCATTTTTCTGTCAATAAACTTCTCAATTTCTTTTTAAATAGACCTACGGGTAAATCTTTTATACTGTTAGGAATCTTGTTGTATATAATAGGAGCCATACAAAACAGACCATTGCGCATGAAAGTAGTCTTAGCAGTGTGTAATCGGAGTCTATTATTGTCTCTTCTATTGCGGGTAACTGTGTCTGCTAGTCGAGGAAACAGTGTAGGATTTGTTTTTACGAAAATGGCAACCTCCAGAATATACATTGATGGAAGAGTCAGAATGCGGTATTTAGTAAAAAAAGGCTTGCAGCTATCTCTTGGTTTCAAATTAAACATTGCTCGAACACATCTTTTTTGAGCTTTAAAGGCGGAATCTTTGTCGGTTGAGTTGCCCCAGAATATTATTCCATATCGAATAATAGATGCTACCAGTCCATGATATGCAGTTAATAGAGCGTCGGAATGAAGTTGTAGTGCCAGATTATGTAACGCATATGCAGAAGAACTAAGTTTTTTACATAAACTCTGAATATGTTCTTTCCAGTTTAATTTCTTGTCTATGATAAGACCAAGAAATTTCGTAGAGCCTACTTCATCTAGTTTTTTATCATTGTATTGTACGTTTATGTTAGTAACCGCATTTGCCCGTTGATTAAAATGCATTACACTAGTTTTGTCCAAATTTATTATTAAATTATTTGTATTTAGCCATAATATTAAAGATGTCAGTGTTTGATTAATGTCAAATTCATAATTATCTTTATTTTTACACGTAAAAGTTACTGTGCTGTCATCTGCGAACAGAGTCATGGGTTGATCAGTCGATTTGGGCAAGTCGTTTATATACAGTATGAATAATAGAGGTCCTAGCACACTACCTTGAGGTACTCCATATAATGGTGATCGTTTATCGGAGAAAAAAGATTCTTCTTTTTTAGTCTTAATATTAATATTAGATATTTCTGTGATTTGCTGTCTGTTTTTTAGATACGATTGAAGAAGATTTAGAACGTTGCCTCTAATGCCAAATGATTCTAATTTGTGAAGCAGGATATTATGGTCGACATAGTCAAATGCTTGCGTCATGTCACAAAAAATGGTGCAAGTTGGGGTTCTAGTATCTACATTCTTATAGACTGGATACAGGAAATCGAAAATTGCCATGTTTATTGTTTTGTTCTCCCGGAAACCTTTTTGTTCAGTACATAATATGTTTTTTGTTTCGATGTTGATCTTTTTCGATTAACATTTGAATTTCATTGCAACGCCATCTAGTTTGAACATTGAAAGCTAGACTGGAATCGCTAAACGTCTTTGAGAACCTTTACATATCGATTGCGACTGGTTGTAAAATCAGGAATATTCGCCAATGCTACTTATATGTTGTATAATAATTTGTACCATTGTAAATAACTGTTTGCTTTGAAACATGTGACGTCACTCTTCTTAAATCTTCGTGATTGTTACAGCACATATTTCATAAACAATAACACTTGCTCTCATAGTTAGTTATTAAGTTTAATTTAACTATAAGCGCTTACAAATAATTCAATAACCTATTAACTGTCAGCAGTTACATCTAGCATAAGCTAATAGGTGTTAGTCTCAGAATAACCGTGAATAAAGCAGACTTAATTTTTTTTTAATGCTCGATTGGCAAGCATTTGACCACCATCTCACCTGATGGAAAGTGATGATGCGGCCTAAGATGTAGCATGCTTGTCTAGAAGATACCTATTCACACTTGACTTGAAGAGTCCCAGATTATATCGTTCAGGGAACAAAGACGCGGGCAATGAATTCCACTCCTTCGCAGTACGGATGACATATGTAGAAGCAAAACGCTTCGAGCGAACCGGAGGTATGTCAACTATAAATGGATGACGTTTGCCAGATTGTCTTGTTGTTAGATGGTAAAACGGGCATGGGGGAATTAACTCGTGTAATTCCTGCGCACATTATTTTTACGTTTAGAAGTGATGAAATTTACTTTTCTAGAATTGTAACTGACCTAACGAAGCGAGTTCTTTGAATAAACGTGCTTCAGCACTTTGTATGTCCGTCCGCTTTACTCTTAATTTTCACAAATAACCATGGCCCATTGTCATTGTAGTTTAAAAATTATGTAAACAAGTAAATGAAAATATAATGCGCTTATAACATAAACAGGAACAAATATATGTTAGTTTCAGTATATCTATCTAGGGTGTCGTTGAAACAACATTTACAAACAGAATAAAAACATTTTTTTTCATTATAAATTAATAATCATATAAGACAGCAAAGTTGATCTTTTTAGTTAGGCCTACTTTATTAGTCCATTTCAAGGCTATACGTCAATTTAGTTTTATAAAACGACTTCAAAAAAAAGAATAAATTTCTCAATTGGACTGCTTTTAGTTTTTACCTCATTACTTCTTTCTTTGTGAGCCGATTTTGATGATTTTTTTTATTTGAAAGCTGGTGCTTTTCATGTGGGCCCATTTCAATTTGATTAAGATCTAATCACTAGTTTTTGAGTTATCGTCAATAATACGTGTTTAATACATTAAATCTGATCAAAGTTCCGAAGATAAAGCGTAAAAGTCGTTTTTTTAAGCTTTGCTTGCTTTTAATAATCTTGTACATGAACAGCAAATAACTGATAAATAAAAGAAACTGGGTAGTTTCTTTTATTATACAGTCTCTTGAAGATCTAGTGCTGGGTATAGATAATCACAAAGGTACATATCGTTACACATATATTGTACCTCAATTTTACAATGCATGAATTTTTTTACTGAATAAATAACTTATTTTTTTACTTGACAAACATCAAACAAGAGTATTATTTTACTACATACACATAAGTGGTATTGTAAAAACCCAGAATAGCAATCATTCGCTTGGGCGCCAGTGACGAGTAACTGCCGCTTTGCACTCATGCTATCTCGATACGAGCTGATGTAAAACTATCATAATACATTACAGTGCTCTATAGCATCTATGATGATTGAGTCGCGCCTCAAACAGCAATTGCTGTTAGTTAATTCTATGCGTGCTGGAATCGTCAGAACACTAGTTTATCGGACGTAATAACCTTTTCTAACATTCCACCAACCCCTCAGGCCAGCCACCAGAAAGAGTTTCGAGCAATAAATCCCAGTACGCATATTTCGACCCGCGATCGGGCTACCTCAGCGAACCAGAAGGTGGCCTCAGTAGACTGACTTCTAGTACATGGAGCGACGCTTATGACAGTGACGTCACTACGGGACCAAGGAGACGGACTGCCTCCGTGCAAGAGGAAAGACGGATGAATGAGACGACGACGCAGTATATGCCTAGCAACAAGTGAGTAACTAACCTTTATCTCTATTATTCTTTTTGCCGCGAAAGTGAAAAAATGGCGTTGTTGATTTTGTGTAATTTTCCAAAACCTGTGATTCTTCGAGTGTTAATGTGTAATAATGGTGGATTGTTAACCGTTAATACTTAGTGAATGTGCATAAGTGTAGGCAAGTCATACAAAGTTGAAAAACGTGATTTTCGCCTTCGCTCCAAAACTCCAATAGAAGTTCTAGTAAAGTTTCTACCACTTTACTAGGGCATGACTTGACTATAACTGACTACTTGACTTTGACTGTGACTTGTGACTAAGACTTTTATTATGAAGAATAGAAATTGTTAATATTTGTTTAATATTTCGACTGAAGGACTATGCATCCATGGTCATGAAATAATAATAAAAAAAAAAAAAAACTATTTGAAAATACTAATTGGTTGAAGGCAAATTTCGGAATGGCTTTCATTAGGTATACATTTTGTGTAGTGACGTCACAAAACAATATTAGAAATCTCGGTCTCGTATCGCCAAAAACGTATTGCGTGTACTGGAAACGTAGACTTTAAACACACAATCATATTGCAGTGAATGATCAGTACTAAATGGCATAGTTAGTTATACTTTGCGGAGTTCTAGTGTTTTGGGACTGCTCTAGCCGGGAGATGGCAGAGAACTTTCAATTATGCTAGGTTTTCATTAATTATTTAAAATCTTGTTTTGTAGTCGGGATAACTCTTCTTTCACTATTTTTGTTAGCCGTTATCTTCACAAACGCTACTTTTTTACCTGAATGCGCGACGCAAAAGAGAATAATACAGCGACTTTAACAGTCGGGACATTAAAAATCTAGACCTATCTAGAATAATCTAGAATAGTGGGTCCCGACTGCTTAAGTTGCTTTGTTCCGCATGAAATTTAATTATTTGTTTCAAGTGTGTATTGATCATTTTTTTATACTAGATAGATGAGCATTTGACCACCATCTCACCTGATGTAAAGTGAAGATGCGGCCGAAGACATAGCATGCTTGCCTAGACCATGCCTATTCTTTCTATACTTGAAGACTTTCTCATTATACCGTTCAGCAAACAATGACGCGGGCAATGAGCTCCACTCGTTCACCGTACGTGTGATGACCGTAGAAGCGAATTGCTTCGAGCCAACTGGAGATATATCAACGATAAATGGATGACGTTTGAGGGTTTGTATTTTTGTTAGATGGTAATAGGGCCATGACGCCGTTATTGGACTTTTTAGACCACTTTGTATTTGCCACTTTGAAATACGTCTTCTTGGATTTGTTTGACTGAATCCTGAAAAGAGACCATATGTTACCAAGTTGATGATAATGACAGCGATGTTTGAAGACTAAAACTTTTGTTCCAGATATAGCACATTAGCCTCAGCACGAGCCAGTCAAGAAGTTTACAAGAGCCAACCAGGCAGGATAGAAAACTACATGCCCGGGAAGTCTTCTGTTGTTGACAAAGAAGCTAAACAGGTACCCTCATTGGCTGAACGCGGCACATCTTGGGCTTCTCATTACTCATACATACATTATCGAAAGCATTAAAATTTATAGGTAAGATTACACAGCAATTGAATTTGGTAGAAGGTCCATATCAAACCAGATTTCATTTATCATTAGAAATAAAGATAATTGTCGTAAATGGGTGAAGGTTTAGCTTCCGATACTTTCAGTTATGAATATCATAATAACCTTCTTAAAATTTTACAAGGCTATAGAACTTCTATTGCATTTCCGTTCGGGTCCACTATTTTGTCCAATAGCTTCTAAGGACAGTAAAAGCAGGGCAGGTTTTGGATGATGGAGTGAAGTTACTAGTGAAATAATTCTTAGTTTCGGGGGAGAATGTAGTGGGTGTCTTCTTGGTCACACATTCTGATGTTATATGAAATATTTTTTTACAAAAAGTGCGTACAGCTTTGACCCGGTCGTAGCCTGTTCATTTATCCTAGCCCTACAAAACATGCACGGGGTTTGTAGCATCAAGGACTTTTAATCTTTGACTATGTTAATACAAGGGTTAGCTACAACAAGACAAAGAATATCAAATGCTGTGTTTTCTTCACCAGTCATCCGAATAAAAAAGCAATTACATTATCTCTAACCGCCTGATCACATTTCATGAACAGAGCAAAGACAAGATGTGTTTTTTCTTTTCTAGTGGTGGGACGAGGTCATGGACATTTTTGACGGGGTACGAAACCTTTTTACTATTTTATTTTGTGTTCTTGTGATAACTAATAACATTGTACATATTCTAAATTACCTTGTTCTTTGTTGATGTCTCTAAATGTTATCTTTTCATAACGTCATTTTGTACAATTTTAACTCGTTGATTTCAAAATGTGATTAATTAAACACTGATTAAAATAGTAAAGCGTTATATTCACTTCGTCATTATGAATTTCAAGCGTCATAAATATATTGAAATTCACATTGGTGGACCTTGTTGAAGATATGTACAGTTTGCAACTAGATAAAGTAAGGAAATTGCCTTATCATGGAATCATAAATAGTAGCTTATTCTAGTTTAAAAATATTAGGTACTCTAGTAAAACCACAAGTATGTTGCAAACTTTATATACCGATGTTAGGCTCAACGCAGGCGACCGCAAATCAGAAAAGAAATGTGTCCAAATGAAAATCTTTCAATTTGATCAGTATAGTTTTGCAAACAAACTTTAAATGTGTTTTATCACCATTGATTCGAGTTACCTGCGTTGATTCCAAAGAAAAGTTTTCACTGGGCATGTATCTGATAATAGATCGTCACTATGCCGGAATCTGTTATACCACGTAATGTTAGCATCAAAATACACGATCTATAATAATATATAGTTAGCACAACAGATGGAGTTCGCATTTGTAAATTTGGGGTCTTGTATCCTACAGTCGGATACTATATATATGGTAAAGAGACGTAACGACAAGCTACAGGCAAATATTAGTTTCATAAACTGTCTCATAGCCTTTAATAAATATGCTGTACTCCAAGCCCAACTCAATTATAAGTTGTTAAACTGAGTGTTACACATGAATACAAAAGATCACTCGTAGAGAGTTGGCAATGAATTTGACCGCAAGTTACAGACTTGTATCGTAAATTGGTGCCTTTCGATAACAGTCATGTGCATTAGCAAACATAATTGAGTAGAAGTCAGATTCATTGTATACCTTGCGGCGTCTAGGATTAGTGGGGCAAAAAAATATCATTGAAGAAACAACCTTTTGATTATCTTGAAACGCCTTTAGTGTGCGTAAGCACATTTTCGGGGAGGTCTGGTGACAGATATATGAAAAATTGGCTCGCCAAAAATAAATTGCATATTATAAGTGATGGCACTTAGCGAAGTAAACCCTATACTACTTAATAGCGTTTCGTCTTATCGGGCCAATTGCTTGAGACATAGAGTTGATGCTGATACACAAATATGCAGTAACAGATACTTGTCCAATAAAAACTTTGCAAATGTATAGTCCACATGCATTCGTTTGTCACTGATCCACTAACGGTATGTTCACATTGGTGCGGCTGGTGTCGGCTAACAGTGGTTAGACGAGAACTCTCCCCTGCCCCCTTACACCACACTGCTCGCTCGCGCCATCCAAAAGAGTGTAAGGGCTTTAACATGTCCGCATCGTAAGCTTGGTGTGTGTTTATGTGTGCTGCTGATTGTTTATAAAATTAACAGTAAAGACGGAAGGAAGAAGCTTCTTGAATGTATATGTATATGTTTTCTTTCATTTTATGAAGTGCCCCTGTTTTACATTTTTGCATGACCAGGATGATTCACAAACAATATTAGTGAGCCATTTTAGAGTTATATTTCTGTACATCAGTAGCAAGACAGGCCCCTGGCTAAAAGAACGAGTTGCCGGCGTCAATTGCACATATGTGTACCACTTCATAACTCAGGGAGGGTGCGTATGGCATCGCCATTGCGATATATATAAATACAATAATTATATAAATACAAAGTCCCTTCTGACATTTTACTAGGGATTTAAGCGAAAAGCCACTTGGAGTTGAGACACTGAACCCGTGGGGACCTATCAGAGCGCCTGCTTGAGGCGACGCGTGATCAAAATGCTGGCACTAATTTGGCTCAACCTATAAGCATTGCAATTTAGAGAGGCACAAAAAAAATATACAAATACTCGTTATTGCACATCAAAAAAATATATAATAGAAAATTTGTAACATTATAAACGTAGTAACAATATAATGGTAAGATCATCCTGCTAACGAAACAAGATAAAACTTAATATAACATTCAATTGACACACTAATACTATCTTAACTATAATCACGCTGTACAAAGTAACTGAACATTGCACTAACTATGTACGAAGTGCTCCTTCGATGTCTCTACTGTTATCTGTGTGCCTTACAGAGACGACTCTAGGTTCTAATTCAGGCATATTTTATAACACAAACTATTCATATTGTAAAACCAGGCGATTTCGTTATTTGGACATACGTGGTTTATCAACCAATCCAATTCTATATGGCTAATGAGCATTCTCAGTTAAGCATGCCAAGACATGTTTGAAATATGTTTGACCTTGATACTCTAAATATAAGAGAACTCTTGTAAGTATTTGTATTTTCCTATGTCAAATACAACGTCGAAAGGGTCTTTATAATTCTTTTTATATTCACTGATAAATAATGAGTAGCCAGGTAAATATATTTACAAAAATTCCTCATATTAACTTGCAACAGTTAACTTTCGGAAAATTTTAAGGTTTTTTTTTGTACTAAAAATGTCTAATTTCTTGTGTTTCCCCTCCACAGAAAGTCAGCGATGTTTGTTTTTTATGTAAACCTAGAGTTGAATCTGGCCTTTGTATTGTGTATATAAAATTTTCTCGTGTCATGTGCTTTATGTGGTGTACTTCGTTGTTTTGCTATTTCTGTGGTAAGGTCAAAAATTCGAATACATTTGAATGAACCGAGAAAAAAATCCGCCATTTTCTTATCCTATTTCTTTATTGGCAAGTATTATGATTCATAGTTGAAGCATATTTTCGTAGGTATATACAGCAATTAAACTGAACTATTTAAGCATGATGATAATGAAATTTGACAGCACATTGATATTACCGATCGTTTACTGACTTTCTTGATGTGGCGAATGATTTGTAAAGTAACGCTTGAAAGCATGATATAATTTTCTTGTAACATATCTCACTTATTATCTTGTGAGACATGATTTTCTCTGAGCAGATTTTGCAATATTAATATCTACGTTTTATTTCAGCAAAACATATCGAGTACGACGTCTCTACCTCAAGCATCTCCGAAAGACAAGAAGGACATTACTTCGGCGATATTGTCTAAATCTAATATGGCAAGGTTTGTTATGTGCAAATTAGTACTTGGTTCGAAATCCATTTTAATTTAAACAGGGGCATAGGGAATATGCATATTTTGTTTATGTTTTCAGTTGTTTGATACGGTAAATACATTGCCGAAAATGTCATTCATAAAAAAAATACATTTAATATCAAAATAATGTATATAGATAGTTATGAATGTTAGTACCCCAATGTTTGCGTGTTGTTCTGAAGAAAGCTTACTAGACGAAACAATACTTAACCTATATAAAGATCTCATACATATTCCCTATTACTCACACTGCATGCTAAATTTAGATTACCTGGATATAATCCAGAGCTTCAGCTACCATAATCCAGAATCAACGAGACAAGCAACTAACCAACATCTCTAATCATCCATTTGACACTTTTGGCGATCTTAGCCATATTGCAAGCGCCATCTGCCTCACCATAGCAGAACTACTAAGACAACTGAGAAACGGGTTTCGATCCTAAATCTCTGTGAGAAATTACGGACGTATAGATAACGCATCTATACTACTTACTAACTTCGGGTTGTCCCCAAGCCAAGATCGGTCGGAAGTACTTCCAGGATAAATAGAGGCGCTTCCTAAGTGCATGATTCTAACTACCGGTCTAACAGCTTGCTCCACTCAAAATAACGTAAACACAGCACTGCAAACACTGCAAGCACTGAAATATAAAGGAGCGACAACTAAAACATTTTTTTATTAGTTTTCGTAATGTAGCCAAACAATAGACAAATTGATAATAGTATTAAAAATCCAACACAAATATTTGCACTAGCTTCTAAATGTGTAATATATTATATTTTAACTCGTCTGTCTGAAATTTTAAGAACACCTATGTCGTCATCGTCTTTAGACATTGAACCAGTTGGTGCATTAAGTAGATTTCTGCCTTTCGCGCCGTGGGTCCTGGGTTCGATTCCCGACAGAATACAATTTTCTTTGCCAGGAAACATTCGTGCTTCTGGTTCTGGATGTGAGTGAGCGTGTAAAGTAAATGTTTCCGAAACCACGATACAAATCTTTGATCTAAATGTGGGGCTGTGTGCATGAGTTTGTTGTTTTACATCGCAAGTTTTTAACAATATTTCTTTTTACAGAGCTTTAAAAGAATCCGGCTACGAATCCGACTCGACGCTTGTATTCCGCCGTCGCGAAGACACCGAAGGTCCATTATCACCCGCAGAAAGACGCGCGGCCTATAAGGACTTGCAAGCGGGCGGGGAACCGCCGCTCAGGGGGTTCCGCTCTCCTGCACCTCCTAGACAAGGTAAATAACTCTTATAAACTTCAAATAAATACTATTTTTGGATGACATTCAAATGTCTAGTACGCTTAAAAGTACCATATAGATCATATGGACCACTACCTTAGATAATGCAGCTGTATAATAGATAGGGTTTATTTATTTTGCGAAGATCCCGTTTGGGACGAATTTTATCTTCTTAAAGAAGGCTATAAGAAGCGTTTGGATAAAGTTTCATGTTAGTTTTAAATTATTGTTATTGTAAAGTTATTGAAGCATAGGATATCTATTCTATTTTCAAATGTTAGTTATTTTAGTTTCTTGTTATGTAATGTATTAAATGCAGATAATTAATTTGGCTGAATAACATTTTATACTTTATAATGTTATTCATTCTTTGCGGTCTAAAATAATAACAACGAATAACTGTTGCATGGTTTTAAATCTTTATATGGTGTCGGTGCTAATATGTGACAGCTTTCTACTACTTATCATAAGGTTTACTAAATAACGTCGCCTCGATAACTTTAAAAAAAATATCTATAAACGGCAGTGAAAAACGTTTTGATAAAAACAATTTCTATCGCCATTATTGTGAAGGTCAGTGCATTACATACCACATGCTCTCAGTCATATGGTACCTTACTATGGTTGGATGTGTCACCCCAAGGCCGTTTGTAATGACACTGACCACAGCGACCACGCTTTTCAATCGAGTGCACATTAGTTCACTGTTAAACACAGTCACTACACGAGGTAAGTTGACAATATGAGTATTTATCTCTGTGCATGTTTGCTATCATTATCCATAACAAAGGTGCCGGGACTTCAGACTACAGACAGGTAATGCATGCAATAGTCTACTCCAAAATTGAACAAGCACTGTAGAACCACGAACGATTTGAAACGGCGCACCGTAGTATCACAGTTAGAAAATCAGCAACGCTTTCAAGAGACACAATTTATTCCAGGAGCACAAGACACGTTTTTCTCACATCTAACGAAATCAAAGAAGAAATGACAGTAATGTGGTTGAAATTCCACAGAGGAATCGGAAATCGAATATATTCCGATTTCACCAACACTCACGAAGATAAGAGTTCACAAGAAAACGCCCCAATATCACGAAGTGATTTGCTATCCAGTGACCAGAATTGAAACGGACGTGAAGTTCAGAAAACAGGCTCCGTCTTTTATTAATCCGGATCCCAATAAAGCTGTAGAATATCCGCCGGCGCCACCTCGGAGAATATCTTCGAGGAACAGCAGAACTCTTAGACTGGTGACATCTACAAGACCCGTATCAACGTCCCCTAAGAGAACTACTACAGTTTCTCAGTCAAATGTTGACTTCCTTAAAGACAAAATAAGCCATAAACTGCAAAGACAAAACACCCACATTATATCAAAAGCACCATTAGTAACAGATAGTCAGAAAATAAAAAGCAGAGTAATGTCGATTTCAGCGCCACCTGCTATAAATAGAAAAAATACAATGACTATTGTTCCAAAAACAACACCCAAAGCAATTCAAAACGAAAAATTGCCTAGATGTACGAGCAGCTTCGGCTCATCTAGAAGAACATTACTGCCTACTGAATACTCTAATATGTTGCAAAGTAAATATGGTGAAAGTCAATCCTCGGTGGTTATTGAAGGAGGGGCTGGCAGAAGAACGCCTATCTCTAACATATTAGACAAAGTTACATCTTTAGACAAGCTTTGGAGTGCAGAAAAACGGAACGAACGTATAGACTTGGTAAAAGCCAGATCACTAAGCAAAAGTAGCCACAATATCTCGAATAAAGTGATTGCCTCTAAACCATCTATTGGGTCATCTTCCAAAGTAGCTTTATCATATGCTACTCACAGAAGCAGAGATATGGTTAGAACTGCAGAAAAAATTCAGAAACTGAAAGTTTCAAGTCAGCATACTAAATCAAACCCCTGCTTAGTGATGAAGGCTGAACAAAAAGTAACAAAACCGTGTTCAATTCAGAGTTCTTCCAATATTTCTAAATCGTCGTCAAATATATCTGCGCCTGTAGTTAAAAAGCAAACCCAAATTAAAACTGCAACTGTCACTAATCTAAAAAAGAAAAAGTCATTAGAAAGCGTTTTGATAAGACCTCGAAGTGTACCTTGCCATGAATCATGTAGTAAAAAGTCAAAAGATAAGAGCCCTAAAAAGTCGTCAAAACCTAAGTCGGCTAAGAAAAGTAATTCAACAAGGTCTAGCAACGAATCTGAGAGCGGTAGTCAGTTTGGAGACACGGTAAATGATGCGTCCAATTTTAGTTCTTATGAACATTTAGACGGAAAGCGAATAACTTCCAAAGAAATTAAACGATCGCATGACGCTGTAGTATCAGATTCATTCTTTCAACATTTATTTTTAGGAAAATCTTACACGCCTACTATTGCAACATATCCGGTCCTTGAAGAAAATACTACTGTTTTACAGAAAGCTAAAATGTTTCAGTCATTTCCCCAGGACAACAATATGCCAAAGTCTTTGAATTCTTATTTGGTACATAGGAAGCCTGTGTCTCTTTCCCGTTTTAAAATGTGGGACCGCCAACCGAGCCCCGCATCATCACAAAGCCCTCGATCGGTATCCTGGCCAGGTAGAATGCACGGCGAAATTCGTAAGTTTGACAGCTTATCCAAGTGTGATGAATTTGGGTCGACTTCTTCGCTGGCTACCTCTAGAAGTAGGAGCGAACCACCTGACAGCAAATTGTTTTTTTCGCAAACGACGCGGCCAAAATCTCCTACTATTATATTTCGTAAAAGGGAACAATCGAAAGAATCGCCGGAACGTAGTTCAGTATCACCGTCAAGATTATATTTTACACAAACTTCGAGACCCGTATCGCCGAAAGTCATACGTAAAGAAAGTAAAATTGTGAACCAAGTGAAGAAATCATCTTTATCCCCACCAAAAATTGTTTTAACGGAAACAGTAAGACCTGTTTCGCCAATAGTTATAAGGCGAGAAACACGCAAAGAAAAAGCGGATATAAAAGTAGATCATGATTGTCCGTCAACTATATTTTTCTCCCAGACATCTAGACCTGTTTCACCAAAAGTTACCAAAAAAAAACTAACAAGCAATAGTAGGAGTCAGTCAACCTCACCTGTATCGATCAGATCACCATCTTATCGTAGAATACACAATGTTCGTTTGCAGAGTAGCAAAAATAAAGCAATTTCCAAAGCCGTATTCCGGACACGCAGTGCTGGCGATGTTGAAAACAAACATTTAAATAGTAATATGTCTAGCAAAACTAAAAGTGATTCTAATTTAAATTCCGGTGATCCCGAATACGATGAGTATGTTCTCGACATGCAAAATAATAGAGCAAGATCTGAACGATTTCGGGAACTTAACAGATATTATACATATTTGGAAAGAGTAGGTGAGTTAGAAAAGGCAACATCAGCATGTGATTTGCGACATAGGCGAAAAGATGAAGAAATAATTGATTTTGAACGTTGGAAGAAAATTAGATCTATAGAAAGAGCTGAAGAAGAATTAAATAATCTTTACCGTAAGCTTAAAGTAGCTCAAACAGAAAAAGATGTTCTATTTTACCCGCGGGATGTGAAAGATTTCAGATGGAATTATGACACAGATCGAGGTTTACGCATCAAAGAAAAATCTGTTGAAGATCTCAAAGACCACTTTCATCAAATATCATATGATTCGTTAGAGTTTGACTCACCACTTTCCAAAGATACTTATAAACCTTTATGGCGAGGCACAAGTGTGGCAGAAACAGCATTTTATATCAATAAAAAGAATGATAACGATCCTATTGATCGACCTATTGTAAAACCTACTGTGGCATTGCAACAAGAGGCGTCTCTGAGTGAGCTTCGTAAAAAAATTGGCCTCGGCAGTCGCCTGTGGAGCAGTTTGTCTATGGAACAAGTGAATGCATTAAAAAACCAACTCAATGCAATATACAGCAAAGAACTGGATTCGAAATCAAACAAGGATAATGATAAATATACAATTGACGTAAAAGACACAATGTCCATGGAAAAACCAAATTTACAAGTTCGTTGCAATTCATTAATAACCTCTGATTACACGAATGAAAAGGACAATTTCGTGAAATTAAGTAAATCCGACTCTATTGCTGCTATACCTTGTCCCATAGCATCGGTAAAAGATCTTAAAAATAATGTTAATAAAATTCAGATGAATCTCACTGAAAATGAAAAGAGAAAAATTTCTCAAACATTAAGTAAAGAATTATTGGACAGAATTAACAGATTTGATAGTAACGCTCCCATGTCGTTAAAGCAAGAGTTAGAAATGAGCCAAGAAAAAGAAAAGTATTCTTTCCATAGTGTTGAAACCGACTCTTTAGATGCAAAAGCATCTAATACCAGTGAACTAAAAAAAACGCCAATCAAAGATTCTACTTTTGAAGAATCAAATAAGCATTCAACCTACCCCATTGAGAAGACTGAATCACAATTTCAATCATCCGCTAGTGAAACTGAAACTGCAAGTTCTGACCACTCAAACAAAACTGTGATATACAGAGGTCCTAGTAAAGAAGTACAAAAGAAAGTGAAATACTTCGAATCAGTGAAAAAACTCACCGATCAAGCTAAAACGATTTACCACGCTAGAGAAAACTCCGACGAAAAAGACAAACAAGAAAAAACTGTTTCTCTAGCATCTCAATCTATGCCCGTTGAAATAAAAGAACCCGAGCCACAAAAACACCAAATAGTGCAATCTCAGTCGTGTACAAATTTCAAAGAACTTTTCGGGGAAAGTGAGAAAAATAAGTTTCTGTCACTTCCATCGAAGCCGGAACAATGTTCTAGATCAGGGTCACCCTATTCAGATGCGTATATCGCGGATCGTCGAACGCCAGACACGCTACGTTCGAGCGACGAGACCATCTGGCGCAGTCGGAGCCCGTCGCCCGACCCGGAGCGGTACTGGCGGGCCTATCTCAACCTGGCTCGGGCGGGAGAGGTGCGTCGCCTCGCGCGGCGCTTCGACTCGCCCACTGCGGCCGGTGCAGTGCTGCGCCGCCACCGCAGCGACCCCGAGATAGCACGAAATGTGCTCAGCAGGAACTGGTCCGCGTTCGAGAGACTTACCTCGCGGAGAGATAGACCTCGCGGCATGCTACCTGTGGCCCGCGTGCCTCTCCGCCCCAACAATCGGTACATGCCCCACATCGACATTATATCCAAACTGGCGGCTCTCCGCAGACGTACCGCTCCCAGGTCCAGATCCGCCGAGGAAGCTCAAGAATGTCGCCAAGGCGAGGTGGACCGCATCCGACGTCGATTCGAAACGATGTCACTTTTGGGGCAGATATACGCGTCGGCACCCGACGTGAGCGAGCTGCACGATATGGCGCCCTACCTCGCCGGTTCCTGGGTCGCACATCGCTACCCTAGGCGAAGCGACAACAATAGATCAATCAAAGATCCCTCCGCGTTAGTTCGCGGCCGGACGTCACCGGTGAAACGGGAAATCAAAAGAGATGCTCATAAAGAGTCCGTGAAGTTGAGTTCTATATTGAAAGGAGAGCCGAGTGAGAAGGAGTTTGACCCGTCGCTGCACCGCGTGGTGCGGCGCTACGAGCCCCCGCGCACGCCGCCGCGCCCGCCGCCCGCCGCCTGGCCCCACCGGGTGGCTCCACACGTCACGCCCTCTCGACACACGGTCACGTTTCAAGGTTAATCTACATATTATTACTATTCAATCATCATTCCATACGAAAAGTTTAATTTTGGAGTGACTTTTTTGTACATAATGCTTCCTATAAAGAGTTATTGATTCTTGTTACGATGGTCCGCATCACCCGTGCGTGTCTACGTCGCGTGATTGCTCCGCTCGTTGTTGTCTTTGAGTTAATTTATGTTTGCTATCGTGAATGTATTCTTATGAATGAAATGGAGCTCCTGTGATATCTGTTGTTATTCGCTTATATTATTAACTCCTGTCTGTTTTCACTAATTATATTTCTTTAATTATAGTTTAATTTCGTATAGGATTTCGTTTTGATTACATAATGTATTTTTCTCTAAAGCGATAATCAATAATTCTTTTATTAGCAGCATTTTTTTTAAGTAGATATGATATTTGTTTTGTGTTAATGCCTCATCATATCATTTTGTTATGCACTGGTAGAGACCGACTCGGCCCCGCAGCCTCCACGCAGGACGTCACACGGGAGCTATTCAGACACAGGCAAGTAGAAAGTCATCACAATTTAACTACAAATAATTAATTTAACTCCCATCGTAACATCGGTAACTACGGAGGTACGGTTATCTCACAGAAATAAATTAAACAAAATAGTAACCTACTTTTACACATTAGGTAATATTTCCTCGTTCAACATCCGAAAATCGAGCGGTCCAACCGAGCTTCGTGAGAGCCGACACGCGCAATTATATCTATCTATATTATCTGTGCGAATAAAAAAAGAAACAATGGCTTTTGTTCCTAACAATCCTCACCTTAAGTTATTCTTTTGACCGCCGTCGACAACGTACGTGGTGTAGACCATATTATAATTCGATGTTTAATTCTCAGTGATTGTATCAAAATCGCATCAAATAAAGATTATGTCATTGTTCCGCGAAAAACCATCGGAATCCAGCAGATATGTAAAAAGTCCATTCATATCTTGAGATTAGCGGTCCGTTGTCTGTTATTTACGTCATTCGTTACGATAGGACCGCCAAAACCTGTCGGTACGGCTTTTCGATTGTAAATAGTTCTTGTAACCTCGCCTCCAAATGCGGTATGCTTCATCTCGCGTGAAGTAATAAACGGGTGATTTGGTGAACCGGAACGTTAACTTATTCTATTAACTCTACTATATCAGCAAGTGTTATCTCGTATTATTCACCGATAAAATGTTTATCTGTGTTATCGTCACTTCAGTGCGACTCGTTCCACCTTATACGTGTGAAGTGCTAATATGGTGAAATAATTGCGCCACAAACAAGTGCCAGAATGAATGCCAATAAAAAAAAGAACAACCTGAGCAAGGACAGATACTCGAGTAGTGATGTGACATACGAAGATGATGGATTTTTCAGTGACGTTCCCATTTCCAATTCGCTATCCAGGTCGCAACTTGCGCTAAACAAGTTCATGAAAAAGAATTTACTCTTTGAAGAAAATGAATACGAAAATGACGACGCGTACTTTTCTAAAGAGAGTACTCCAAACGAATCTGTCGTCAAATACGACTCTGATAGCGCAAAAAGTTATGAATCTACAGAAAAAGAGATGTCCATTAAAACAGTAAGAATAACAGAACCTCCCTATATCAGCACAGACTTACATTCAGTGCCTATAAATGAACCTGTCAGTAAATTAGATTTAAAACCAATTGAAACACACATTGAGTACGATTTCAATCAAACCACACCTATAAAAGCGCCTGTTAACGATTTACCAAACACTACCGAGCAAACCGACGATTATAAATACAAGCAACTGCGTGACAATTCAAACAATAACTCGTTAAAAAAATCTGAGGTACGTATAGAGTACAGCGACGTTCATAATGAAAATGCCGCTCTACAAACAAATGACAATTACAGTGATTTTCGTAAGGAGCCTGTGGCTTCGCAAACGGAGCAAAGGTCCGCTTCCCTACATGTTTTAACAAATGATTACGGTACATCTATAGATGATGAAGACAGTTCAGAAAGTGTAGTAATGAGAGAAAAGCGTGATGTGAAATGGGAGGAAAAGCGTCACACGATACACGACGCTTCCGAATGGGTCAATAGAACGAACATATATCCGGACGTGTATGCCCCGCTGCCTTATAGTAAGTACAGTTTTAATCGCTAGGCATCGTCTAATACTTTAATATTTTTGCGATTTTGTTTCTTTCAAACTTTTCGAGATATATATATGATCATGGTTGTGTGTTATTGTACTTATTTATTTCAACAAAATATTTAAATTATGATATAAATAAGCATTTTGAAATTGAATACATTTTTGGTACATATTACATTTGGTGCATTACGTGGACAAATATATATTATGTAAGATAAATTATAGACTGATAAAAAGTACAATAAAATTAAATATGTATATATTGAAAACTTAATACATCTTATGATGTCTGTAGCACACATATAATTTAAAAAATACATATTCATACCTATATATAAAACGTACATTGAAAAACTTTACTAAATGAATACGTTTGCTTCAAAATAACAAGTTAGTTAGGTACGAGTGATAATCATTTAAATGACATGCCCACCTATTGTGTTCTCGTTTTAAGATTATATACAATTCGTTATGTTTTTATACCTACCTCAAAGCATTGCACATTGCCAATATGTTATATTTATGCGGCTATCAGAGTAAATCTATATATTTATAATATTTAGGTAATCGAATAAGGATGTCTTAAAAATAAATAAATATTACTTTAGGAGAGTTACGTTACCCTTTTCTGGGAATGATAGGTACTTACCTCATAATATATCCGGTGTAAGTAAGTGAACAATTAATTTTAACTATTCAATGTTACCATAAAAAAGTAAGTGAACCGATTTAAATAAATCTTTATTTGTTTAAATGTTCTAGTGTCTAGTTGGTCCGATCACATAGGTATATTAGATGCATGCAGTATCTATTATGACGTTGTTTTTTAATCAGATTTAATAAAAACTTTCAATTTTTTTAATAATTTGGACGGTTCGTTATCATACTGCTGAATAGTTTCACTGAACACTTGACTGACTTGATCGAGAGTGTTCTTATCTATGTTTGGTGAAAATAGGAGCAGACGTTTTTCAGTGGTCCGGTGGTAATTTCAAAATGTTGATTATGGTAATGGTTTTCAAAATGATAAATCTTGGAGATGCGCGGTAGAAAGTTTTGTGTGTGTGTGCTTTAAAACTTGAACCTGAACTGATGTACATTATTTTTAACCATTACACACATATGCACCAAATCGTAAGCTACCACCAACTTCCGATAGGTCGATCATCTACAAACAAACATTAACAACTGTCAAAGCCATGTGCCACCAGCGAAAGTAAACCTATTGAGTTTGGGCGGGAGATGTAGTACCTTAGTCGTATCGAAAGTCCACGAGTGTTCGGGTGATCTATCGAGACAGGCGGCCGACGGCAGCGCACGCCACCGTCCGACAATCCATTACCAATATTAGTCGGAACAAGACTTGTACCTTCTAAATACTCTAGTGTCACGTTAGTAAACAGTTATTGGTAGACAAGTGTTTAGTGTAGTGTTGTGCACAACATGGGCATTCTGAAGCAGTTCAAGAAAATGGCAGCGCATGGTTCGTTAACTTCAATTATGGAGATGCAGCATTTGCGATAAAATTTACATTTATGATTGTTTAATTACCATTACGCTCACTGATGGAGTTGTTATTATGATTGTTGGTTGTAATTTCACTGTGGGTTTTGTAGAGCTGTGTTTGTGGTAAATAAATATTAACAGTGTTTATTGCAACATTAGATAGATGTATCTGCAAATTCAAATAAATTTTATTCCCTATTACTCTAAGATACAACAAATAACATTATAGTAATTTCTTTTTGTTGGTAAAGGGTGTTCGTTAACAGCCGTGCTATGATACCGTGTTTTTAGACTTATGCTTAAACGTAACAAGGATAGGTACAGTTCTGATATGTGAGAAAATATTAGCGTACCAAAATGTTCCGGCAGCCATCCTTGAGAGCCTATTGAGTTTCACATCATCACTTACACATCAGGTAGTCAAACACCAGTATAATTATCAAAGATAAACAAGTCAATGTACTGTAAAAATACAATAATCCGACTGCGAAAAATGTAAACCAAAGAACTTTTAATGTATTATGTAATTTTATGTAATCCCCTTTTAATTTCTTTGATTTTGATACCTTACTTGCTAGATAAAGAAAAAAATACTAAGTAAAGTATATTTTTTTTACAAAAACGTATTATTATTTCGCGCCATAAATCCGCCATTTTTTTTTTAAACACCTGTCTAAGGTTAGGTTTTTAAAACGAATATAACGAAACCTTAACTGTTGAAATCCAGCCGTTTGGAGGTAATAAATAAATTTACAAATATACATACAAGATAAGTAATCGTTCCATGGCAGTACCGTTAAAAGTCTATTAAGTTAGATCGATTAGGAGTGCGTTTACGCGATTTAGCCGGTTTTTCTAACGATATTAAAATGAGGTTGGTCTTGTTCGAGATTTTTTCTTTAATTCTCCACGCTATGCTTCGTTGAGATTATGAAATGTTTAGGTAGGTCACGGTGTAACTGAACACTTGAGTTGCTTAATTTGTTAACTGATACCTTGATTTGACACACTTGTTGATATTTCATCTGATGATTTCAAATTTTAGAAAAAATCTTTCACAACGTATATTTAGTAAAATAGATATAATTAAAGATTAAATAAGTTAATTGGTTAAAACTTTTGTTTAGGTCGGTTCCCGTTGAGAACATAAGTTTTCTCCCCCATATTTTTTTTTGTTTTTGGTTCCTGACATGAAGTAAATAATTAAAAAATACAGTTGAAATAATACGTAGTTATAGTATAATAATTAGTTCCGCAATAGTTTAAAAATAATAATTCATAGCAATTAAATAGTTAATAGATCATATAATAATTGAAACGCAAGCAAAGGTTAAAATACTGAATTTATCGCTTATATTTCGGTTTTGGCCTGACTGATTTCGATAAAATTTATATGGGAGCCTCTGAAGTATACTCTACCAAACAAAAATAACATTAAAATTGATTCATAATTGGCGGAGATATATCGCGTTAAATACATACAAAAAACATACAATCCAATTGAGAACCTCCTTTTTTGAAGTCGGTTGAAAATACGAACTGCTCACCATGTAAGTCATGACTTAACTCTCACTCATGCTTATGTATAAATAATACATAATTATGCATGCTTCATCTTCGGCCGCATCATCGATTTCGATCAGGTGATATAGTGGTCAAATGCTTGCCCATCGAACATAAAAATAAACCAAAAAGTATGTCGCAATCATGCCAAAACGGCTCAATAGATTTTGATGACATTTGTCAGAGAGTCCGAAATGGAAAAGTAAAAACCAAAATACATATTATAGTGA
Organism: Lomographa bimaculata; assembly: GCA_948107665.1. Classification (NCBI taxonomy): domain Eukaryota; kingdom Metazoa; phylum Arthropoda; class Insecta; order Lepidoptera; family Geometridae; genus Lomographa; species Lomographa bimaculata. Next base: position 10,922,140 of record OX403592.1, read on the forward strand.
AATTCAGCATGATTCAAACTCGCTTCCAAATTTCAGTATAATCGATTAAGGTGATTTGACATAATTCGATGTGTTTGCCTATCCTGAATTATAAAAAAAAAAATAACAAACATCCATACTTTTGCATTAATTATTATTAAGTAAGGAAATAATTTTATTCACCTATTCGTTTTGCTACTAAAGCTTTCTGTAAATTGCAATATTTTCTCTAATATCCGGTGCACTTTTCTTTAGGAAGTAATTATTAATTATGTTCAAATTACATAACGCAAATCCACTCTACTTAGTATGTATTCAATTATATTGAACGCTAATGGTATACAATTTGTGTATGGTCCATTAACTATATGATTGCTCTACAATTTTCAATTATTGCGTAGCACTGCACTTACTCTAGGAAAGTGCATAAAAAGTACAGACCTACCAATCTTGTCGTCATTACTCAAAGTTCTTGTAAAAGTAAGGGTATAAAAAGGACTAATACAGGGGTCGGCAACCTTTTGAGTCGGGAGAGTTACAATTTACAAAATTTCAAAGTTTTAAAGAGCCACATTTTTTTTTCTTGCCAACAATAATCCTTAAAGCCAACAATAATAGGTAGTTACTGTACTATGAGTATCGTATAGAGAAAGCTATGCACGCGTTTTACCTACCTAATCATCCCATAATTTATTATGGAGGCTTGTTAAGGACTCGATAAAAATGGTGCCTTATCCTCGTTTATCGATTCAGAACTTTTTTTTTTAATAAAAAATATTTGCGTATGGAACTAAAGAGCCGCATGTGGCTTGCGAGCCGCAGGTTGCCTACCCCTTGACTATGACACCGAGAGGCTATAGGCCGAGAAACTTTAGTTTACTTATTTATTTTATATTCATAGTCCGATTACTCGCGAGAAATGTCATCCAGCGCTCTTCACTTAAAAAAGACACTTTCTCGTACTTGATTACAAATGTCACCGTTAATATATAAAAAAAATAGCCGTTCTTAATAAATGGCTGAATAATAATTGATCTATGAATTTTTCAGTAAGACGTTTCATAAGGATTTTTTTTCCTTGTTATTACGTACCAATTACTTTTGGTACACCATTGAAATTACGATCTAGCCTTAAGGCTACTTAGTAATTTAATTTTGACCTAAACTGCAAAGAAGAGTAGTAGGTATACTAAGAATATGTCCGATAACACTTTTCTTACTATTGTCGGGTTTCTTTTGAATAATACATAAAAAAATTATAAATCTATTTTTGATTAATATTCAAAAGGATGGAAACCAAAAACAGATTTATATATTTTTTATGTATTAATGATATTAATTAATTACAATTCTTTACTAGCTGAATCTCGCGGTTTTAGCCGCGGGAATTCCGAGATAAAAAGTACTATGCCTATGTATTAGTCCAGGGTGTCGGCTGCCTACATACTATATTTCATCAAAATTGATCCAGCCGTTTGAGCGTGAAGAAGTAACAAACATACAAACACAATCACAAACTTTCGCCTATATCATATTAGTGTGATTAGTGTGATGTGATGTGAATTGCACGTACTGTAAATGTATGTCAAATGATTATATCGATATTTTAAAAGCTAAATATATGTTGTGCTCTTAATTTTTCCAATAGTAAAACTATGACAGATTAAAAAATCTCCTAATGTAATTTTTCTAAAAAACTGTTATCAAATATATACTACACTAGCCGTGCCCCGCGGCTTCGCCCGCTATTATCATTTTAAAAAGTAGCCTATGTGTTAATCCTAGGTATAATCTATGCATATTCCAAATTTCATCCAAATCCGTTCAGCCGTTAAAGCGTGAAGAGGGAACAAACATACACACTTGCACACTTACACACATACTTTCGGATTTATAATATTAGTAGGATTAGTAGGATACCTCGCAACTTAATAGTAGGTATGAAATGGAAACCAATAACAAAACGCATTTTCTTTCCTGTGGCTATAAAACATACAGTGAAAGCTGGAATAGCCATCACTGCAGCTTTCCACGTCTGTTTCGCGCAATCATTTCCTATAATTGCCGACAAGTTAACTAAGAAAGTTGTTTGCCAAGAACCACCTGACGACGTATCGGATGTTGCGCCTGCAACAAAACTAAGTAGACAAGGTAATAACTTGAAGTTACGACATTTGCTTACGTGCTTATAACTGACCATCTTTGCATTTTCAATTCCAGTATTATAGTGAACCAAATTAACTTAAACATAAACGCTTTCACACTCACAGTCCCACACTAAGTTCGATGATTTGTGTCGTGGATGCCGGAAACATTCATATCACACACAAACACAACTAGAACCAAAAACATAATTTTTCCTTGGGGAGTAAACTTGTGTTTCCACTGGGAATCGAACCCGATACCCCTGCTTAGAAGGTGAACGCTCACCTAACTAATTTAAAAAACTATTAAGCTATTAAGCACCTATTGCTAAATTTTAACTAGGAGTTCTCACTCGTAAGAAAACGACTAGTAAGTACCTAGTTTTGACATCGAAACCGCCTAAAGAACCCGCGCCAAAAACGAACAAGCGAGAAACGGTTGTGCAAATGAAATTCCTATGTAGAAACTACAAATTATGCGTATGAAAACCAAACAATCATTCAGACTACAACCTGGCTTGTGCTAAGGCATAAGGCGCGCAATCCAACGTAAACACCATAGTGGATTGTCTCGTATCTTTGCACGGTACGAACGGCCGTGTTGTAAACGTGCTACGAATCACTATGCTGAGAAAGTTTGGTGACAATTCTACTTGTGTATTCCGAAAGGCTTTCGATAACATTTGTTGGATGCTTTAGCTGAAACAGCAATTACTGTTTTGTCATAGTGTGTTGGGTGTGTTTTATTAAACACTATGTAGACGAAACTAATCCTGTTTGATAATTTTAATAATGTCAATTCTAAATTAGATTTACAATTTGTAGTACATTTTATTAACAGGTGAATCATCCTGCTAACTAAGATTATATTAAGTTCAAAAAAGTAATCTCATCCGCACTAAATCGACTTCGCTAATTGTTTTATCTTATCACATGACATGACTAACGCGACAAAGATAAAAAATATTATGTCATCTTGTCTGGATGGCAAGCTTTCTTAAGTTTGACAATAGCACAGAATTGATTATAATAGTACAAGTTACGGCAACAGCAACATCATATTTTTTTATGGAGTGAAGTGGAATAAATGTACTGGCTTATAATATTTTAATTAATAGTCAGATTAAGTGCTCGTGGAGCGATGTCCACTATTTCGTGGAGAGCAGTGGCATAACCCCTCTTATACTACTTTTGAGAGAGTATGTTTTTGAGACTGCAGTTTGACTTTATACTAGTTACCTCTTCTTAATTCAAATATTATTTACAAGTTTTGCACAGTTCTTAACTGTATTGTAATAAACTAAAATCATTAACATTTAGTTTCTAATTAGGAAATGTTAAATACGATTGCATTTGTAAATTTACAAAGCTCTTAAACTAACATATAATTTCATTCTGCATTTGTAAGTATTATCATCAATATTATGATCAGTATCTTTACCTACTTACGATGATATAACAACAATATATTTAGAAACCGGTTCCCACTCACGAGGAGTTACGTGTGTCATCGCATAATTGGCTGTCGAATATCTCAAATATCTTTTTAATATCTCGATTTTTGTTCGAGTAGTTACGTCATAATTTATGGTGGGACTAACGCCATGACCACGACTCGCTTTCACTTTTACTGTGGAAAAAGTACTTTTAATGGTTAATTGGGCGTGCTGTTGACGCGTTTCAAAGCGTGAAGTTGTGGTGTATGGTTTCCATGTTTCTATAGCTTCGTCATGACTATGAGAAAGTTCACGTAGCTACACGTACTTACTGTACACGTACATAACTGCTTATCAAAGATAATAGAAGTAAGCCCATAAAACTAGTATAGATATGCTTAATCTTAAGTTTATGGGAAACATTTGAAGATCATATCAGTGATAAATCAGTTAGCGTATTTCGATGGTATGTAGAATCAAACTAAGGTAATAATACTGATTCAGTTTACGAGATTTTAATCATCATAACAACGTAGTGATGTCTCTTATTAATTACATTGTACATACCAACAATCTTGCAGGAAATAAAGTAATTAAAACAAGAAAGCTTGAATGCAATTACAGTAATAGTCATGTTACGCGATCTACAGAAACGCAGCAGTTTAGTAGCAATGTGACTCGAAACAATTTACTAACGTAATTATGCCCATTTATTTAACACTAGCCGTGCCTCGCGGCTTCGCCCGCGTTAATTAAGTTTAAAAGTAGCCTATGTGTTATTCCGAAACCTGAACTATCTACATTCTAAATTTCATCATAATCGGCTTATTCGTTACGGAGATACGTGGTAACAAATATTCACACACATATACACACACAAACTTTCGCAATTATAATATTAGTAAGAAGTAGGATAGGATGGTGCTAGGAAAAAGAAGCATATAGATTTTTGATTATTTTCTGTATGTACTACTATTGAGTCTTATGTAATATCAGTAGTCGAACGGGACACTCTTTACTCGGGTTACTACCATCTTACCTAATTTGAATCGCATGGATTTTAGTTTAGTTGTTAAATGTGATAAAGTTCATAGGAACAAACTGTAGGTACTTATAGATTATCCGGAATAAATCGACACCCCAAGTAGCAGAAGCTTTGAAATATATGAATAAATATCCTCAAAGAAAAGTTCAGACTAAAAACCATCAAAGTAGTCAGCGCCGAAATCAAATATTCCTCTGAACAATATTGAATCAGAGACTTTAACCTGACATCGTTTCTTCTCCAAAACCACCCTAATCCTTGTATTCTCTTGTAGAATCCCCCCGTCGTTACGTGGAGAGCGATGTGAACATCCACTACCGATGTCCAGTGCGACATGATCCCCTTCCGCTGGTTCCTGAGAAGGAACTGGCGCGGCAACAGGCGGAACATATGAAGAGACTATACAGAGAACAGAGAAGGAACAAGTATCTTCAGGTAAGAAAACAAACATCTGCTATATCGAAAGATACGTAGAATTTTATGCGCGATGTTTATCTGCTGTAGAAAATTCTGATTTCTCAAAGCATAACTTGTTACTGGCTAAATACTGGCGCTTCTTCTGTAATTGGAGCGATTATCTAGTGGAAAGGACTTTAACTGATTTCATTCAAGTATTTTATAAGTCAATCCAGTAGCAGTTGGTTACCCGGTAATTTCCCGATGGTTTTTATAATCCTCGTGCGTTTTAATATCTTACGCTTTTCTTCTATCTCACGTGACACAATAACTGATGATGTGGCTCATGACAGTAAGCACTTTATGATGGGGCTAGTCGAAAAAAATATACATGTACTATTTGTACCAATCATGGTAGGTGTAGGTACTTACAGTATTCCCAATTATCAATTTCAAATTCAAAATAGTTAATTCACCTGGGCCCAAAAATGGCACTCATGAAAGTTAATGATTCTAACTGCCAGATTTTCAAAATAACAGATGTCTCAAGAACCTAGCAAGAAACTCGATGGCGCATTTTTTCCAAATTTTTTTAAACAATCTTATATGGCTAGAACATGACGAATAATGAGAAAACTCAATTGAAAAACTGGTACATCGCCTATTTATCGGAAATCAGAATATTTTATTGTTTTAAACTGTGGACATAGATCTAAATACAGTATTAGTTTTGTTTTCACAGCTTATCCATTCAGTGCATAACTATTAGGTTTTCTAGTTGTACGATAGTATCTAAGATACTAGTGTAGCTAAAGTACGTAAAGTTAGTAGCATACCTTTTAGGGCTTTTAGTCGTGCCATATTGTAATAAATAACATGCGATCATGCAATTTCCTCAAATTCATTATGTCTTATTTAAATCAATTACAAAAAAAAATATTTGAAGCAACGCAAATTTGTACATCGGATGTATTAAAATCATCGGTACCACACAAATTTCCAGCTCCACTTCCCTTTATATCGCGTGACGTTCTCCGTGCGTTCGCGTGATGCATGACGCCGACCTCTCGGTATGTCACGCAGGCAATAAACGAGTTTCCCATGCCTGATAGCGATAACAATAGGTCTATCTCTTCCTGCTTCATCTTTGTGGTATGCGCATGCTATTAAGTTAATATTTAGGTCATTTTTTGTCGCAATTCGTAGTAAACAACAACCTGTATGTAGGTTGGTTTTTATGTTACGTGGCCCTACTCGTTTGTGAATTTGAACGTTATTTTGGAGCAAACAACCAGTTTTCACTCATAATGCTGTTGTTAACGATCCCGCATTCAAGGTTCATTTGTTGGTGATAAACCTCAGACAAAATAAGCTGCTAGTATCTTTACCGCTCTCAAGAAAAGAACATGCCTTTTGAAGCATCTATTTAATTAGTTATGATTGGTCGTGACGCTGACAGCTGTTGCATCGGCCAATTACAAGCACGGACTGCTAATCACAAGCATGTGCATACATTTACGTTGTACTTTTACCCCGCTGGTGATTTTGTTAAGTATGATGAAAAACTTGGTTCATGCTCTACCAATTGGTTTTTCTATTTGTGATAAACCAAACCAATTGAGTTCTAAGTTTTCGATTCAAAAAGACTTCAAAAAAGGAGGATGTTCTCGATTCGACTGTATGTTCTTTTTTGTATGTATGTTACGTGATTAGATTATGAATCGATTTTGATAATTCTTTTTGGTAGATCATATTTAAGAGGTGGTCCCAAATAAATTTTAACGAAATTGATATAGCGCTATTTAAGATAATCAACAAAATATAAGCGGTGAGTCGGTTTTTTAAGCTCTGTATTTTATTATTGTACATCTGTTCAAGTGAAGTGTTTATATTCCGTTCAGCTAGATATGGAAATAACTACATAGTTCGTCTTAGGTCACATTATAAGAGTTATTAGATGAACACGAATGGACTGCATAATAAGCGAATAATATTTACAACACCAAGCACGTTAATATTTTAAATATAAACTCCATGCTTATAAGACTCTGTCTCTATGACTCGATGTCTGTTTACAAAGTAGATTCTTCGTCTATATTTATCTTTCTTAATCTACGTATCTGCAGAATTCATTAGAATAGAATAAGAACAAAAATCGATTACAATAATTCCATTCCAACTCGATAAAAAAACGAAGTTAATTTTCTCAATGCGATTATCGTGTCAGTCAATGCTCGGTTTGCGATATGCTTAATCCAGTTAACTCGGGCGAAGCACGCCACTGTATAGTTTGATCGATATTAAAGATAGGGCGGCACTATCGAATATTGATTTGATAGTAACGAACGTTACGTGTATTTAAATTGTTTTAACAACTTCTCGTTAGTGTCGAAAAAGTAGGTCTCCCTCAAGCACTCCGTTTATATTTAATTTTGTAATGCAAGTTATGAAAATGTGTCAATTATATGACCAGGTATAGAATAACAGGAGAGCCACTTGTGATAACATTAAATTGTCTGGGAACGACATTTAATATATAAAATGAATTGTGACTTTTTATGGGATGTGACAAAATATTAATTATAATAAAAAAAATATTATTGTGTGTTCGGTCAGTAGGTATATTACATTAATTTTCAACCGACTCCAAAAAGGAGGTTCTCAATTCGATTGTATGTTTTTATTTTTTGTATGTATGTTACGCGATATCTCCGCCAATTATGAATCGATTTTAATGATTTTTTAAGCTTTGCTTGCGTTTCAATTATAATATTCAGCGCAAATGTTAACGAAAATAATTTGCCTAGATATGTTTATGTTAAAAATCAATATTACAAAATAACTATGCGCGCACTTAATTACACTGCTTAGGGGTTTAAAAGTTGAGTCATAAACTTAGATATTTTTTTTTTTCGTTTTGGCTTCGCAAACTTTGTGCATGTAGCCTGTGTCAATTTGCCGCGTTTTATTACCTAACTACCGAGTGCAAATACTTACGTTCTTTGTAAAGTAAATTATGATATTTCTGCATCATAATTTAAAATATGAAGAAAACCTACCAAAATGTCTAAAAAGTTATTATACCAACACTTCCCCTTCCTGTAATCAAATCTCGAAGACTCAGTAATGAAAATCTTTGCGACAAATTGTCCCTTATTCCACCGAAATAAGTGTCACAGATTATAAATAGGCTTTTCCGGGGTCACAGTGCATACGATAGCCGATGGTTTTCTATAGAGCCACCGTGTCGGTAACACGATCTACTTGCGGTTTCACTGGCCACGCGTCTATTGTTCACTGTTCATTTCCATTCGTGTTTTCGTAATAGAACGAACTCATCATAGTAAGCAATATAAAAAAGTAAAAAAATTGTGCAGTTATTCAGTTTGGCTTATTTACTTTACGTAATCAATTACGCGGCAAAACTTGGTGAGTTTGAAATATAGTGCTATATATAATTTGTCGTTTAGTTAGTGGTACTAAAATATGGTTGTTAGTGCTTGCGAAATGTCAGTTTAATTTTAATCGTCTCCTGCGCACAGGATATCATTAATCTTGATTGTAAGTTAGATTTAGATGGCAGTCGTACTTCGTAGTTGGTTATTAACATAACTTGGGTAATAATAATAAGCTATGCAATCTACAGAATAGTTTTTTTTCCTTAGGGTTGCGTAGGTATGTGTTATTTGTTAGTTGTGGGGGAAATGTGGAAAATTCTGCGTAAGTAATCTTGTTACTAATAATAAATCTAATTTATAATTTTATTCAGCGAATAAAAACAAAAATTTTATGAACTTTACGTAAATATAATAAATTATTTTGAACATAGTAAATTATAGAGCGAGAAGTTCACGTGTTAATTATTATTATCATTAACAACACAAACTTCAAACGTTATCCATATGTGGTTGACATACCTCCAGATCGCTCAAAGCATTTCGCTTCTACGTTTATCATCCATACTGCGTAGGGGTGGAACTCATTGCCCGCGTCTTTGTTCCCCGAACGGTATAATTAGGAAGTCTTTAAGTATATACAGTGAATAGGTATCTTCTAGGCAAGCATATGAAATCTTTGGCCGCATCATCACATCAGGTGAGATAGTGGTAAAATGTTTGCCTCTCGAGCATTAAAAAATCATATATATTTCTACTAGCTGCGCCCCGCGGATTTACCCCATGTAAATCCCGGATCCGCAGGAATTCCAGGATAAAAAATAGCCCTCGTGTTAATCTAGAGTGTCAGCTGCCTACTTACAAAAGTTCATCAAAATTGGTCTAGCTGTTTGAGCGTGAATAAATAACAAACATACATGCACACACAAACTTTCGCCTTTATAATATAAGTGCGATGTGATTTAATATTGTTAGAACGTAATCAAATTTAATACACAAGTAAAAATAATAGCCACACGCGTTTCTAATTCCAAACAAATCTATGTGATAGGACGCGTCAGCGCGTCACCGGATGCGAAGTTTCACGCTCTTGCATGCGCACCACATCAAAGAAACGCGGAGGATCTGAGATAGAATAATATTCTCGTCAAAGTACATTAAATTACACGCTCTTGCATTCAAACCACGTTTATCAAACAAATCTATTAAGCGAACGGAGATGGAAAGGTTTTTAAACTTTTCACTGCAGTTTCTCCGCACGCGTGGTGCAAATTTTGTAGCAAGATTTAAGAAAGCGAGTGTATACGACTTTTAGAGCTCACAGTTAAGCATATTGTTAGACGGATTGTAAGTGTCACCTTAAACTTTGATAGTCCTGCGTGGTCCTCTGCTCCAAGGTATACCTTAAGCCCAGTAGGTAAATTGCTGTTATTATTAACATAACATAAACGCTTTCAGGCTAGGTTTGATGTCTTTCGTCATGGGTGCCGGAAACATCCTAAAGTCATAGAGTTTAGTGTGGGGCTGTGAATGTGAAAGGAATTCAACCCGGATAGCACTTTTCTGATAAAAAGAGGATCGGATAAAATGTTCGAATTGTCCCCCCCTATAGTATATTATCTCTACCATGAATCAAAACTCAACCAAACGTTTAGTAGAGCGATTCAAGAAAAGGGATGAGTTAATTACCTAGAGATGATGCAATTGCGTGACACACTTTCCGAAATGTTTTTCCGTAGATTACGCTAGTGCAGCGGCGCACCGACTATGATGGGCTAATAATAATATGTGACACAATTTAGAGGAACACATCAACAACATCCACCTATCTCAGCACGCAAACTTAAACAAATTTGTTTACCTGCTAATATATTCGCATGGAAGTATAAAATATTGAAACTGCTTTTGGAGGGGCGGTACGTGCTTAAGATCTCAACAAAGTACTTAAATTTTTTCGTACACTTTCACATCTGGAATAATCTGTTAGTGATTCAGAGCTATAGAGAATTATTACTATACTAGATGCATAACATTTGCATATGTACAAAAACTAGTTAACCTAATTTACACACACTTCGACCGCCTTAATTTTACTTTCATTACACATCTTTTTTAAAACTTTCAGAAGATTTCTCTTCATGAAATGTACTACTTTGAAGTGTCTAATTTTTGCATAAATATATATATGTGCATTATGCAAAATGAGATGAGATCAATGAAAGTGCGAATAAAAATGAAATATGTATAGTTGCTCCAACGTAATTAAACTGGTCCAGTTAGTTATTTTCAATCACTAAACTAGATTTATTAATGCGATATTAAATATCTATAAAAATCCGGTACAAACGACCTTGTGTTTCGCATGGCCCACCTTCCAGTCGAAAATCCGTTGACCAAATTACCATATCGTCCGCAGCGAGCGGTTCAAGCGGGCATCATTAGTATATTTCACTCAATTAACAGCCTTATTGCTTTTAGTATAAGGTGCGCGTTAAGCCATAAAATGTAAATATCACAGTTTTAGAGATATTATTATACTTTTATTCATGTATTGTTGGGATAAACGAACTCTCTTGTATCAGTTTTGTTGCTCCAGTACAAACGCGGCGCGGCTGTGAGACGATCGCGGTGTTCGTGCACTTTGCTTGTGTATAATTAATTTAATACGCGTATAATTGCAACGAGTTCAGTGGAATTGCGACGATACTAAAGCAATTATTTGTAATTATTGTTTTAAAAAAACAATCTATGCGGCTGCGAAAATGTTGGACAAATTGGTGATATCTGTTAGTGTTTTTTCCTCAGCGTTCTTAAAGCATTTTTTGATGTTTAATTGAAATTTTCAGGAGAATGAGATCCGGCCATCGGATATAGAAGCATTTGACGCTTCCATGAAGGTGATGCTTGAAAGATCGCGTGACTGGAGTGATCTAACTATTGTTTTACGCCTCTCGACTTAATTGTATCATCGAGTCTGTTGTCATTATTTCATTTTGTGTAACATGCTGTGTGAGAAGTGCTTTGAAAGATTGAATGATAATGAACGTTGATAACATAACTGTGCTGAAAAAAGGAATAAATAAGATTGCAGGGGTTAATACAGTGAAAATTGTACCTACGTCCAAATTGTTTTAAGATAAGTGGTTATGATATTTTGTGGAGTCCAACAGTCGCATTTACATCTCATCATTTGTTAATTATTTTCTATCTAAAATATTTTAACCTGAAAATTTCAGTCAGTTTTCACTGTAATAATTCCTCCGTTTCGTGGCACCTTTAAAAAAATTGCGCTTCGCATGGTTTTCATATAACCAATCATGGATTTTTGTAATTATAGAAATAACAAAAATAGTACAATTCGTTTTGCAGGAACTGCAAGATATGCAGAATCGTCGCCACCAGGACAACTTCACGCCTTCACAAAAGAACATTCTTCCTCTGAACCGGTACGACGAAGCCGAGAGGGTGGTAGCTAAGGCTCTGTACACATTCAACGGTCAGACGACGAGAGAACTCAGCTTTAGGAAAGGAGATATTATTCATGTGAGGAGACAGATTGATTCGAACTGGTACGAGGGAGAAATACATGGGAGGATAGGGCTGTTCCCGTACAATTATGTTGAGGTGAGTTGTTTGAAATTAGTGCTATGGGTGTCACTGTCGACCATATTTATTTGTGTGAGTTTTTAAGTTTATATATACCAAACCAGTGGTTTACCCGAGTAAAAACGCTGCTAATATAGTTTCCCGCGTTACATCTGGTAGTAAAACTAGGTAGTATAGCGCGGAAGTAAACATTACCGGTTTTAGAATAGTTTTGCCTATTCATCATTATTTTTTTCTAGAATTTTGATCGTGGGGTATGGATTTAGATTCGTAAGGTAAAATTAAAATGACAGTGTTGGAATCTAATTCGTTCCGTGAATAACTAGTTACGTTAGAGAACCTATAAAGCCATTATTTTTTGTGTCAATAACGATTTAAACTAGTCTTGTGACTCGTTACGAAATATTTGCTCAGTCACCGTAAAACATGTTTTTAACATAGATACAAAAAAGCTTATCTTCTTCAGTAAAATAATAATTGGATTCTGTATTTTCTAGGGAAACGCCGCAATTAAGTTCGCTCCCAATAAGCTGCAGTAATATTTCATTATTGCTACAATGCAATATATTCATCTTAAAACAATGATAATAAACAAGTATATCTGACATTACAATAAAGTAGGAAGCGATCTCGCGACCGGTTTGCAATTTATGTATCCCAATATAAATTCTTTCTGGCGACGAGAACATCGCGACTTGTTTAAAGTGTCCTTAAGCAATCCCACATGCTTATCTCAAAGCGGATCGTGATTCAGAATGCTTTCTTTGTGAGTCCTTTTATAGATTACGTGGGCATGCGGAGTTCTGTTTGGTCATTGTTACCGTGGCTTACTTATCTGTCACCTATATTTTAGGATCGAATGAAGCGCTTAGTTGTGACTCGTGTGTAATCTATTGAGGTCGAACAAGGCTTGTTCGTTGGAATACAGCTTCTATATTGTTTGTGAAGTTAATGTCCTTAATATAGGACATTATTATGAATATTAGTTGGGTGAGTGATCGCTATCTAAGCAGGGAGGTATCGGATTCGATTCCCGGTGGAAACTCAAGTTTTCTCCACAAGGAAAATTTGTATTTTGGTCCTGGTTGTAATCTGTGTGATGTGAATGTTTCCGGCATCCACGACACAAGTCATCGAACTTAATGTGGGGATGTAAGTGTGAAAGCGTTTATGTTATGTTTATTATGCAATCTAAGAGTTCGTTTATGTAAATCAGATTGTTTTGTACCTGAACGTAGACATTAACAATGGAACGAAGAAATCTCTGTATTTCGGTAAGATGTAATATTTAACTATATTTTTGAGTGGGTGCGTCGCCTTCTAAGGGTTTGATTCCCGGCTGGAACACAAGTTTTCTCCACAAGAGAAATTTGTGTTTCTGGTTGTGTGAATGTTTGTTTAAACTTATTGTGAGGCTGTGAGTGTGAAAGCGTTAATTTTCTGTTTTATCAAATCAAATCAAAATCGTTTATTCACATGGGCCTCAAAGAGGCACTCATGAAAGTTTATGAATCTATTGCCAGATTCGCAAAATTACAGCATCATCACATCCACTAAAATGTAAATCCAATGTAACCCTGACTGTTTGTTATCTTTTAACGGCTAAACCAATGAGTCGATCTTGTTGACATTAGGTAAAGATTTAGTTATAGGGCTATAGGGTTTAGTCATTAAGAATGTAGGGTTATTTTATCCTAATTAATTATTATAAAAACATAACATTATAAAAACATAAACGCTTTCACACTCACAGCCCCACACTAAGTTCAAAGACTTGTGTCGTGGGTGCCGGAAACATTCACATCATACACACAATCACAACCAGAACCAGAAACACAAATTTTCCTTGGTGAGAAAACTTGTGTTCCCGCCGGGAACCGAACCCGATTAGCTTAGAAGGCGAACGCTCACCCAACTTTGCCAACGGGCAGTTCAAAGTATTATTATTATAAAGTATTATAAGATCTGTCTAAGCCCAGTTGCAGTTTTAGATGCATAAAAATCTATTCAAATTGTATAGTTTCGTACAGTCCTTTCGATCTGATTTATTCTTTCGATGAATCTGATACAAAATCTACCAACAACCAAAGCCAATCTCTACAATAGTTGGTTTACATCTCACATCTTACAGTAAGCTAAAGTCTTTCATAATACTATTCTAGATTCAAAAGGGGGACACGACCCAAGCCTCGAAGAAGCCCGCGGTAGTAGAAGGCAGAGCGCGAGCCAAGTTCGACTTTACCGCTCAAACAAACCTGGAGCTACCATTGAAGAAGGGAGAAGTAGTGGTGCTGACCAGGCGGATCGACCAGAACTGGTGGGAGGGCAGAAACGGAACCAAAACGGGCATCTTTCCCGACAGCTATGTTAATATTCTACAGGAACCTAGTCAGAATAAACCTGGTGAGTGTCACTTTATATCCTGGTGCTTGAAACGTAACAAGCTTTTTTGTCACTAGTCTGATAAGAGGGTATTTCTATTAAGACGTTATGAAATGTTATTGTTAAGAAATAGTCGATTATTCTAAAAATATTATATAACGACAAAGAAAGATGAGGCTTTTATATATGGACAACATTTACATGAGGGTATAATATAAATAAATGAAAACCAGAAACGTGATTCGTGACTGGATATCGAATTATTCTTCGGAATTCGGTTTATGGAATCACAATATTATTCATTCTCAGACTCTAGAAATGATATAAAAATATCTTTAAAGGTTGTCTGGAAGCGACTGCTCTTGCATTTCCGTATCTGCATATACATTAGCTTAATTATTAAATTTAAATCATCGTCAAGAGCCGCATAATAGACGCCGAATAACAAACAGTAACACTTTAGTTACAGTAGTACACAACGTAAAACAAGTATAGAGACTTTTGCAGAATCAATAGACGTCTGTAATCTTTGACATTTGGCGGTATTCTCTTGAAGTCTGGATTAAAGTTAGATACTTCAACAACATGCTGATAATACTGTGATGTCACTAGTGTTAATGCAAGGTTATAAAATCAATATTCTCCGAGTCCAGAGGTTAAGATCAACTAAATGATAGTGATGATATTAAATTATTATCTTTATTTAATACATTTGTACAGTATTATGTCGTATCAGTTAATCAGTCGATCAGTTCATTTCTAAATTACAAACGTATAGTACTCCCTGTTTATGTATTAACGCGTCTTCCTAATTCACATCACACACACAATCACACCCAGAACCAGAAACACAAATTTGTGTTTCCACCGGGAATCGAACCCGATACCCGCTGCTTAGAAGGCGGACGGACGCACAACTACGTCAGTGGGCAGTTCGTTACCAAATACATTTTTCAAAACGCAGTCCTCACTCTAAAATACGCTTATCCTACAGTTTATATTTTTTATATTTAATGTCAGCAAGCATTCGAACAACATAGCCCCAGATGGTAGGTGACGATGCGGATTTACGTCAAACTGCCTCCTTATCTAGAAACATCTACGTGAAATCTACAATTAGTTATTATTTCACAGACGCATTTCCTCGTATTCCAGAACCTCAACCCGAGTACAATCCAAACAAGCCAGTGGCGTCGCCGGCCGCTCACGGCCTAATGAATGGTTCTGCCAAGCGCAGCATGGGCTCCCACAGCTATATGCCGCAACAGAACAGCCAAGCTCTTTCCAACGCACCACCAGCCACGCAGCCTCTGCCAGGTATAATATAAATATAGGTTGGCATTTGTAAAGGCTTCTATAGATATATGCCGCAACAGAACATCCAAGTTCTTTCTAACTCACCACCAGCCAAGCAGCCTCTGCCTGGTGTAATATAAATTATTCCCCCGGTTTGTAAACATTACGTCTGTATTTTTTATGTCCGTGTAAAAATATTAATTTTGTTCACAAAAGCTAGAAAAATATTATAACATTCTATAATTAAAACTATCGTGAGTATTATACATATGTTATATAGTTACG
Organism: Lomographa bimaculata; assembly: GCA_948107665.1. Taxonomy (NCBI): domain Eukaryota; kingdom Metazoa; phylum Arthropoda; class Insecta; order Lepidoptera; family Geometridae; genus Lomographa; species Lomographa bimaculata. The sequence goes on from OX403592.1 coordinate 10,938,104, forward strand.
GCTCATCCTGATTAAGGACAACAAATTTGTCCGAAACTAGTCGACTACAAAGCAAATCGAAATTTTTTACGTGTTTTAAGTATATATTCGTTCGTTATTCCAGGGTACGCCGCTCGTCAAGCGCAGTCCAGTCTAACGCCCTCTGAGCGCGGCTACGGCCCGCCGACCGGACAAGGCGTGGATCTCAACAACTCCGAGCCCTTGTATGTCGATACTAACGCAGAGGCTGTGCCGTAAGTACCCTCTGTTTATCACTAAAACATTTGAGTAAAGTAAAAAATGCGCCGTGGGTGCTGCGTTAGAATCCAGGAACAAATTTTTCCATACCCAAGGTACATTTAATTTTGTGTTTTTGGTTCTGGGTGTGATTGTGATATGTAAATGTTTCCGACAACCACGATACGAGTCTTTGAACTTAGTGTGGGGCTGTGAGTGTGAATGCATTTGTTTGTTAAAAAAGTATTAATTTCGAAGGAGATATTATAATAATGGTTTATTGGACAAAAAAAACCCTAGTCTATGATAGACACATTATCTTAAAATTTGTTTTTATATATTTTTTTCCATAGACATAGGTAGATGATCCTTGAATGCCACACTAGGGTTCCCTGCGTTGTACATTTCAGTGTCTTCCTCCCTAAATAAGCTAGTAACAGTTCATGGCGTCGATCTATATACTAGTATAGGTAAGCTTATACTTATATTATAAATCCGAAAGTTTGTGTGAAAAAAGTATGTTTGTTTTCTCTTCACGATGTAACGACTGAATGGATTTGTATGAAATTTGGAATGTAAATAGCTTATCCCTAGGCTTAACACAAAGGCTACTTTTTAATGCGGGCGGCTAGTTATGATATAAGTTCATAAGCTGCCATAGTCAGTCGCACTGCAAAGGTCTTTATTTATTATATTGTTGTTTGTAGGTACCGCGCTATGTACAAGTACCGGCCACAGAACCCCGACGAGCTGGAGTTGAACGAGGGCGATACTGTGTACGTACTGGAGAAGTGCGACGATGGATGGTACGTCGGGTCCAGCCAACGGACAGGACGCTTCGGGACCTTCCCAGGTAAACAACCACTATAAGCCTTAAAGACGCCATCGAATGTGTCGTTCAATCGGGGCTCGCCGTTTTTTTTCTATGATATTCAAACATTTGACCACTATCTCAAATGATATTAAGTGACGATGCGGTCGCCGATGTAGCACGCTTGCTTAGAAAATCCACCAACAAAGAAGACACCAAGTACTTATCTAGGAACACAGACTCTGGCAAGGAGTTACACTCCTTTGCTGTGACCTGAATGAATATGGAGAAATATTTACATCACAGCCAGAACCAAGAGATTTCCCAACTCCCGGCTCTAGGATGGCACGTCTTACCGTTCTAACGAACTGAGCTGTCCAAGCCACGCTACAAGTGATGAAGTTATCGTCTTATTAATAACTAGTTGCGCCCCGCGGCTTCGCCCGCGTTAATTAAGTTAAAAAGTAGCCTATATGTCATTCCGAAACCTGAACTATCTACATGCTAAATTTCTTCAAAATCGGTTTATTCGTTACTGAGATACGTGGTAACAAACGTTCACACACACAAAAACTTTCGCATTTATAATATACTAGCCGTGCCCCGCGGCTTCGCCCGCTATTATCAAGTTAAAAAGTAGCCTATGTGTTAATCCTAGGTATAATCTACTTACATTCCAAATTTCATCCAAATCTGTTCAGCCGTTTAAGCGTGAAGAGGGAACAAACATACTTACACACTTACACACAAACTTTCGGATTTATAATATTTCCTAGGTATAATCTACATACATTCCAAATTTCATCCAAATCTGTTCAGCCGTTTAAGCGTGAAGAGGGAACAAACATACTTACACACTTACACACAAACTTTCGGATTTATAATATTAGTAGGATTATTAGTTTATTAATAGTATACGTGGTGCAGGTAACTACGTGGAGCGCATTTGATAGCGGTCGCCGTCGCTGCTGCGGCGGCTCCGTCGCGCCACGCTGTGCGCGCGCCGGCCGCGGCACCGCTGACTACGGACTGCCACACTAACTACCTTATACCACTCTTGTATGACCATTATATCACTTTATATAAGGTTGTCCACTATCTACTTAAAAATACATTGCGGGCTGGTTCAGTCGATATCTGAGCACACGAAGCTGGCTGGAGTAAAATCTATGATTTGAGTGCGTGTTTACATCACATGACATAGATAAGGAGCTATTGATATTACAATGTATTCTGGGATACAGCGCTAAACTTCGGTCACTAAGTTAACGGTCAACATCTCATCATGAATTTAAGCAATTGGCTCAGGTTCCGACTTTAATCCATCTAGTAAATTATTTTTAACTTAATAAAGGACAACCTTACATATAAATATTCAGTTTGGCAAAACAGTTTTCGAAAACGAATTGTTAAATTTTCACATATCCGTCATATAATCGGCCTTTATTCAAGATACCTCATAAACGCTCGATGTGTTTCGCTTCTAAATATTCATCTTTCGAGATCAGAACTTGTTGGCTTAGTTCCCCAGATGGTAAAATAAGGGAGTTTTAAACGTAAGATTGGAAATCTTCCTGACGTGAATATCAAAAGCAGATTTTAAAATAATTTAACAGTTTTGTCATTTAGGTTTGTATAGTACGTGATTTGGGCTGATATAGTAGCGTCCCTTTCCAAACTCTTTTGCCAAGCTGTCAGCGATCAGTTAAACCATCTGAATGATCCCTATAGTGTAATAGTGCTCCTACCGAGTAAACTATCGAGTTACCAGACACGTGGATAGTGTTCGAACTGCTTATTTTATATCCAATGATACCAAAATTTTACCATGACTTTTTATAACGTTTTGTACAAAACTATGTTTAGCGGTCGACGTTTTTGACTCATAAGCTGGGTAATATAAGCTTCTGAGTTGACCAAAGTACACGGATTTCTATGTAACGGCATCCTACTAACCATATACTAGTTGATTACAATTTTATCGGTGTTCTATCGCTTCTGTCATCTTGTATTAGAAAGTGTAACTTATGTCTTATACCTACGTCAGTGTAATCTATCCAAAGTTGTTTTACGCGTCCCAAAGAGTATGTTTATCTGATAATTACGATGTTGTATAATTGTGTAAAGAAAATGAATAAAAATACTTATATACCTGTAAAATTGTTTAGAGTAGTTATTTATTTATAACGTAGGTGAGATTGTGGGCTCGTCTTTTAAAAGTGACATTTTGAGAGAAAGCAGCCGAGGCACGTGGTTTACTAATACATAATACCTACTAACATTACCACAGATAAATCGGCAAAAGTCAAACTTTGTACTAACTCGAGCAAACCGGAGTATAGCGTTAACAAAGTTTAGACGTTTTGTGTAAACAGTACATGCTTAAAGTACAGTAGTTTAAGTCTTGATTGTGTGTATAATGTATGAATATAAAATTGTTTAGTATCGATAGACAAACCGTACATTGATAAACAATGTTTTGAAAATTATTTAAAAAATTGTGCGTGAATCTGCCGCCATCAGCACTTATAATCCTTCAGTACCGAGAACTAAACTAAATAAAAATATATATCAGTTTTTTACCTTGTACCCAAAGCAGTCTCCACCTATCGATACTGAAAGCAAGTTTTAATTGTACACTTGATACATGTTACCTCAACAATGTAAAATCATACAATACTCAAACTATGCAATTTTAGTATTAAATTCTAGGGCGAGTGTTTCGGCAACGGTTGACAATACAATATAGTATGCTTAATTTAAAATTAGGTATATCGAAATTGCGAGTGCTATTTAGTCTGATGTCTTTATATTTATATATCTACAGCCTAATTGCTTTTAAATCTGTTGCATTATATCTGATATAGTTAAATAAAATGTAATCTAGTCATCAAATTATATACTATAGTGGTAAATTTAGAAAGGAAAAATTATCGCTTGAGGCGGGATTTGAACCCGCGGCCATAGGGTCTCATGCCCTATTGCTCTAACCGCTGAGCTACTCAAACCCCGCCTGAAGCGACGAAATTAACCTTTCCTTATTATTAACGTCTTACGGGGACGTGTTTGTATTTCCTTTCTAAATTTATCACTATAGTTCTGCCTAGCATGGCTAATGCTATATAAATAAAATCAAATTATATACTGTTTATAATAATCTTGGCGTATTATGTTTCATTCTTTGTGTTTTTTATCAAATGTATAATTTCTTGGCGAAATTTGCTTACTGTAATTACATATATTACCGAATGTTAAAGTATCCTCGCCCTAATTAAATGCTTCATTTGTGTAGACGCAAGCTTTGATTATTTTGAAACTAATGTATTGTTGTATTTACTTTTGTTAATTTATTTTTAGTAAGCACAAATGTTTTATTTTGTTGTTGACACCTCGACATACAATGTATCATTAACTTCTACTACATATTGTTCGATATCATCACATCTAATAAAGTAATCTTTATAATTATGACGACTTTTATTTATCTTTAAAATTTTTGGTTTTACAAGTATTTTTCAACCGAGCATAATAATTCAATAACTATCAGGTGAAATAGTTGTCAAATGGAGTATAAAATATCAAGGGGGGGGATAGATTTAGTTATTTATGGGTATAACGAATTGCTACATTGACCGGTCAGTGTCGTAAAGGGGGCAGACAAGTTTTTTATTTTTTCTCTTTATAATTGCTTTATTCAATGACGATTAGGGTCTGGCCTTCATATCGAGGTCATTGACCTTGAACTTAATTGATTTTGCCCATAACTTAGTAACAAATATGTGTCCAAAAAGGTAGTCTAACACGATGCCATCAAAATCGTCATCAATATTTGGCTTCGCAATCTATGGATAAATAAATAAGATATATACGAAGGTACGGGGCACCTATGTAATATATAACAATTTTGTAGGAAATTTTTGACGTGATAACGTCTTATAAATCGATGAACACCGGCTGCACGCACGAAAAAGTGGTACGTTCCGCCTGAGCCTGAGCGTGCAAGCGAGAGCGCGGAACAAGCGATAGAGAGGCACTATCAGCCCAAGCGTTCGTCTTAAGACGTTATCACGTAAAATAATAATCCGACTTTACAGACAACATATTTTTTATTTTGTTTGAGTCAAACAAATTACTTTACAGTGGTAAAGTAATAAATATATCAATAAGTTATATTCTCGAACCGAATGGTCTGATGCGTGACGATGGTAAAAGACCTGACGGAATGACTTTAATTCCATGGAAGATGGGACGGCCTTTAGTGTGGGATGCAACTTGTGTCGATACTTTAGCTCCGTCACATCTTCCTGAATCACAGAATGGGGTTGGCGTCGCGGCAACTTCGGCAGAGCAGCGCAAACGGCGAAAATATGGAAACCTCGGCAGTGGTTACATATTTGAGCCGTTTGGTGTTGAGACACTGGGTCCGTGGGGACCGGGAGCTCATTCTATTTTCAAAATTCTATCAGAGCGCCTGGTTGAGGCGACGCGTGACCAAAATGCTGGCACTTATTTGGCTCAACGTATTAGCATTGCAATTCAGAGAGGCAATGCAGCCAGCATGATGGGAACGCTACCCACTGGTAGTGGGCTTGAGCACTTGAGTTACCTATAGTCTCGATGGCTTGTAGGTAACTTGGCTCTTTGCTGTATATAGTTTTAGTTTAGTTTTAGGAAATATAGGCAATTGGCCCGTAGATTAGACAATTGATTTAAAAAAAAAAAAAAAAAAAAAAAAAAAAAAAAAAAAATAAGTTATATAAAAAAAGTCAGTAAATAAGTCAAGTTTCACCTAATCAAGTCATGCATGCCCCATTAAAGTGGCAGAATCTCCACTAGAAGTTTTGGAGCCAAAACGCAAAGCACATTCAACCTTGTATGATTTGCCCAGTCGCACGCAGGTTCACGAACTATTAACGGTTACACCACCATGTACATAATATAATTATTATTAGGTAATACGCATTAATACTTGGAAGAATCACAAGTTTTAGAAAATAATACAAAATCAAAAACGTCATTTTTCACTTTTGCGGCAAAACTCACAATAAACCTTTTTTGTGCAATAAACACCCAGTTGCCTAGCAACGCGAACGACAACAAACAAACGGGACAAGTGACTTTTTAATTTTGTGTTTTGACGTCATTGTGCTTTAAAAAAAGTTCTTCTATGTTTCTGCTCGACACCAAGAGTTACATTAAAAATCCCTATTTATTAGTAAATATTGACTGAAACGGTAGAAATAAATTACAATGGTGGAGACGGATTGGCGAGAAATTCTTAGTTTCTCTCAACGCGAGCTCGGGCAAGCGGACAAGGAGAAATTGTGTGAAAGCATATCATGGATGGAAGCTGATGATATTGAACTCAACTTTACTGATCTGAAAACACTGTTCAGGCTTGCTCAAGACATATTGAAGTATAAAAGTGAACAGGTGACTTCTTTCTCATTTCTCATTACATTCAACGCACTAGACGTCCGGGTTTTAAATATGTTAAATAAATCAGATCAGGAGTACAGCCATTATGTAACATTCAGTCTATTAACGGCTTCAGTATTGCTAAATATCTAGAACTAGCTAGGCGTACCTACTTATATCTTGTTCCAGTTAAATACTTATAGATACTGAAGCGGTTTAACTAAAGACTAGTAGAGGTAAGTAGTGTTACACCAATATAATTATATGTAGCTAGACGTAGGCATGCTGATATTTTTTTTCCCATACAGTGGGTATGTCAATACAATTATACATATTTTATAATTTAACATGCCTACTATCTACTTATTAAAAAATAACTATATTCAATTACTAGTATTCTTACGTTTTGCGTCTTGTAAAAATAACAACGAAAAATTTTATCGTATGTGCTTTTCAGGTCAATAATTTAATGGGTAAATTGGAAACTGCTAACAGAAAGAACAAGAAAGGAAAAACTAAAAGACCTCCTACAGGTTAGATATATATGTAGATTTGTTTGTTTACTTGCTGTGCTGGCGGCCGTGCGTTTAATGCTCTAAAACGTACCTAGTTTGTGTAATTTTCATTAAATAAGCTCTCTAACCTAATTTCATCATAATTTTATAGAAATAGAAATAGAAATAGAAATCATTTTTATTGCATAAACTGTGTGTGAACTAATAATTAGGTACATGGTCTTAAACTTAAAAAGTAGTATGTGTAGTATTTAATTGGTTTAGATGTGGTTGTAGCGTGTTTGAGTAACATAGTTTAGTAGGATATTTGAATTATTCTATCTTTAGTGCTTATGTAATATAAAAGAAACCTTAATTAGTTAAAGAACTTAAGATAGTGTAACGTTTCATATTATGTAGATTTTTCAGTCCGCCAAACTAACAAATTTTTCTCACTCAATTGTATCTCAAATATAGTAGTAACTCTGTAATTTTTACCATCTTTTTACCTACTTACCTATTCATTATTACCAGGACAAATTAAGTAATTTTTGTACCTACCTTTTAATAAAAAGAAAGTTAGTTTAATAATAACATGAATATGCCTTACATACACATAGATTCGCCTGCAAGCACAGACAGTGTACTAGAAACCATAGCACATCAAGAAGAAGTAATAAAAGCTAATAAAGAAATAATAGAACAGCTGCATTCAGACGTAGCAAAACTCGAAGGCAAGAAAAATTACTTAGAGAAAGACAGAAGTTATGTAGATAGAGACAGCGATTCCAGTAGAGATGCTCTTTCCGAAATGGATACCGTAGTGCAGCTTGAAAATGAAGTATCAATGAAAAACAGACATATAAGAAAGCTTTTAAGCGATGTGAATGTAAGAAATTATCATTATTTTAATTTAAATAACTACTTGTATTTCATAAAGATGTAAGTTTAAATGAGCTAAAATAATTGCTTGTTAATAATTTTTTAGACGCTTGAAGATGAAAACACGAAGCTTAAAGAGAAAGTAACTGTTCTCAAAGATAAACTCTTGGAAGCTACACAACTGATCGACAATTTAACAGAACAGCTCCTTGGCATTAATAATGACTGCAGTCAATTAAAAGGTAGGATTTATTCAAAACAAGAATAAGTATTAGCAAACATAACAACAATCGCAAATTATAGTTTGACTTTATGTATTTTTACAGATATTTTAGGCAAATCGGAAAAATCTAAAGTAGAACTTTCATGCGAAATTGATTCATTGCGAAAGGAACTTTTTGAGAAAGACTCCAATCGAGAAAACATTAACGAAGAGATAAAATCTAAGGTTCAACATTGGAAGGTGAGCAATTGTGACTAAAAATTACTTATTACTTGCCTATAAACTGAAGCCTATAAACAATTTCATAATAATTTGATGTTTAGAACATAGCCAGAACAAAAAAAGCGGAATTGGAAGCTGCATCCATAGAAAACGAACAGTTGAAACACAGCCTCACTCAAATTTCTAAGCAAATTTCATCACCGAAAATTGTCGTAAGTATAAAGGAAGTAGTATAAACAAAAATTATGATACAACCGAACTTTAGCCAAAACGAATCTATATATTTTTTTAAATGCTATTACAGAAAAACAAATCACAGAAAGAAGAACACAAAATTAAAGAACTTCAAGAAAAACTGATAGAAGCTTCTAACGAAATGGAACAGTCCGCTAATCTTATAACTCTACTAAGAACTGAAAACAGGCAATTAAAGGGAATCATAGAAGAAACTCCGGAAAGTACATTAATAGATACCAGAAATGAGAGTGATGATGGCAAGCAAAGGATATTGATAAGTAAATTGAAAAGAAAAGTTAAAAGCTTATCCATATCGCTTCAAGGAGCAGAAGAAATGATATCTGTTCGTGAAAGAGAGGTTTGTAAGTTGTGGTCTTTTAAATGGTAATAATTGTTGAATAGGTAAGTATGTAGTGATTTACAATATTTTATTATTTAGCTGTGTCAAACATGACAGACTGAGTTAAAATACTTTCAATCATACATTAATTCATTAAGTATGATTGTACAATCATAGTAAATATCAAGTAAACTCTACAGAATACTGCTATTATGTACAGATTATAAAATTTCATACTGTTTACAAAAGGAGGAGATGACGTCTATTATTTACATTTGAAATAATGTTTTAATTTAGCTAGCTGAAATAGCGTCCGAACTACAACTTTTACAATCAGACGAAGCAATCAATAATCTATTGCAAGGATTGAAACATAAAAAACGAGAACTAAAACTAAAAGATGAAGGAATCAAATCATTAGTGCAAGAAGTCAATAACATGAGTCAATTGGTCAGTGATCTGCAATTAGAAAATGAAGCCTTAAGGTAAGTGTTTGATATTAAAATCATCCAGATGTAATTTAATTTAATTTATTGAAACAAAAATGTATTAATATACATATTTATATATATTTTAGGCAAAGATTTAATGTCACGACAGATGAACACATCTCAACCGATAGTATTGTAAAAAAATATCTTAAAATAGATAAGAATAACACAGATTTGTGTAAAGAAATACGACGTTTGGAAAATAAACTCGTCGAACTTGAACTGCAAAATCGTAACCTGAATGGAAAAATGATAAAAATAATAAAACATTTAAATACATTAGGATATACTCAAACAAAGGTGGAAGAAATCATTGAAGATAACGACATTGATGAGGTCAAAATGTCTACTGAAAGTGCAGGAGATTCTTCATCGTATGATTAATATTTGCCTATTTCTTTTAGTCAACATTGTTTATTGAAAATAAATATTAAAGTTAAAATATTATTTACAGGAAATCACCTAGCGTGTCCCATAAAACAAGTGAAAAGTCTCAAGAAGATCTTAAAGCTGCAGAAGAAGAAATTGAAAAACTTTCTCAAGAAAATGAAGGTCTACGAAAGGGTCTTCAAGAAATTCTAGACTTTTTAAAAGATAACAGTGAGTGTCATTTGTCACGAAAGTTGTATTAATAAATTTGCTTCTATTTTGGTATGTATAAATTTTACAACGGGTTTAATAGGCAAACTTAAGCTAAGTTGTTAGATATTTTTATATATTAATTTTATTTAGGTACAACATCTTCTGGGATTTTGTCATTACAATGTCCAAGTCTAGAAGCATTGTTGAGCTCCATGGAAGCGAGACATGCTGCTGGTTGGTTTGCTCCTCATATGGCAACCATTATGGAACTAAGAGCTGCTATGGGAGGAAGAGATGCTTTATTAACTGCATTACATGAAGCCAGGTTTGATTTTTATAAACTCAAACGAAATTTTTTTTCACACTAGTTTTTTTTATAAATGTATTTCAGTAATGTAATTAATCAAATATTCAATAATTTTAGGAAAGAAACTTTTGATGTTATGACACAACTTTCGAAAGAAGCAAAAAAATGTTTTGAACTAGAACGCAAGTTACAAGAAATAGAAATAACAAGTAAACAAAAAGAGGAAAATACTGTGACTTGCAATCAGAATGTATGTGAATTTGGGTCGTGGGTGTCTGAGAAAGATCAAATTAATATCGATTTCACTATTAAAACAGAAGTCGAAAACATGATCGATAAAGGAAACTCACTCTATGAAAGTCAATTAAAAAAGGGTTTAGAATATTTCCATGAAAAATTTAAGGTACTCTACGATAAAATCTCGTTAATGGCAATTCAAGCAGCGGATGATAATAATAAGTGGGCAATACAAGAAGAACAATATAAAGCTCAAATAGAAAATATGAAAGGGCTAATACAACAACAAGAAGATGAAGATGTAAGTGAGAACTCTCCAGGGTTGGTTACAATCCCTAATGCTGTTCATTTACAAAGAAAATGTTCTTACCTTGAAGAATCATACAAATATATCAGAACTCTAAATGAAAACATAAAGAATGAAAACATGGATGCTAAAAGGCAAATGATGACAATGTCTTCCGAATATGAGACTGAAATTCAACGTTTGATTCTTGCCGTCGCAAATTTAACAGAAAAATTAAGAAGCTCTGTTCCATTTGAGCTATTTTGGAAACAAAATTTAGCTTTCAACGAAATAATTCTGAAATATAGAAACATTTTAGATGAAAGCGTTCAAAGTAAAAACAACTTTGACGATCTTATAAAACGTTTAGAAAAGGATAAAATAGAGATCATTAATAATTTTCAAAAACAAGTTCATGAAGGTATGTAATTTTTTTTTATTTCGTTGATAATGGGGAAAGTAACAGTTACAGCGGACATTTTATAAGTAATATTGCCTTTCAGATAAAATCGGTATCAAAAATATAGACAAAGTGCTAACGGACATCGAAGAATCTGTTTTTAAAAAGCAAATCGAAGAATTGTGTAAAGGCTTAGAAGAGAAAAATAAAAGAATTGAATATTTGGAAAACAGGAATCTAGAAATACAAAACTCTCAAGCTAGGTTTATGTATGTGGCTTGTTGGCTTGTCTTGTTTAATCATTCAATATTTCTTTTACCATTTTTATTAATTACAATGTAGGTAACTATTAAACTCACAAATTTTACGTTTCAGTGATAATACTTTATCTTCCATATCAAAAGATGAACTTGATTTATTAAAATCTCAACTAAAAAATCTTACCCAAGAGAATAAAATATTGAAAGAACACTCCCAACATGTTGGAAATCAATTAGACATAGCCTTGTTGCAGGTAAATTTCGTTCACTTATTGTAATTATTATTATCCTTGCTTACACACGTAAGGTTGGTATAACATATTTTCTCTATCCATTGCGGTCTATTTGTGACTTTGTCACATAATTATGTGATATCCTCCGTCCTCCTTCTATCCATGTAATCTTAAGAGATCGTAATTCCTCCTCCTTTATTTCTGTATCCCTTCATTTTTACACAAATTAATTTATTAATTTTAAGTCTAACGTTTTCTTAATTTAGTTATAACTTGCACTTTTTTAACAACACATACCAAAAACTAACAATAACCAAAAACAAATTATAAGCCATTAACCATAGGTGTAAACCAAACAATTACAATTAGATTGCATCACAGGTGAAATTGACTCGCGCAAGCGTTTTTAATCAAATTTGTATTAGTTACAAGATAATCAACAAAGGCAATTGAGCAATGACATGGAGATCAACTTATTGAGGCATCAAATTCTGGACTTACAATCGAGCAGTGACAACAAAGCTATTGTTGCAAGGTAATAGAAGTCAACTTATTTTGTCTACAATTGTTATCTTTATTAGGTACGTTCATTATTATTTATTTGGAATCGAAGTTAATAACTGGTTTTTTTTTTCAGACTTAGTGGCGAAGTTCTTATTGCTCATTTACAATCATCAGAAAGCAACAAAAAAATTGAGCGGTTAAACTTGGATTTAAATAAAGAGAAAGAACTAAGAATTGATGCTGAAGAAATGCTGAAAGCTCGTCAAAAGATTTTTGATGTCTATTCCCATAGATACGAATCTAAATTTAGGTAACACGACATGTAAAGTTTAAGATCTCAACAAGCCTTTCACTAGTCATGAACATAACTCTGAAATAACAACTAACAAATATTTACTTATTTGCAGATATATGTTTGAAGTAATGCAAGTTTTACGGCAACAATACCAAGGAAGTGTCCCACTGGCATCAATTGAAAACTATCTTAATAACATTGAAGATCTATCTCGTGAAACTCATGCACTGAATGATAAACTACAAGATATAGAAGATTTGCGTTCTAATCTTGTAGCAAAACACAGTGTCTTTGACCAAATTCTAGATATTTCAAAAAATAAGTGTGTAGTTGATAAGAATAGCTGTTCGCATAAACTTAAAGCAATTATGACGGTATTTATTTTCATCTATAGTGTTATTAAATCAAATTCTTCTTATTATATTTAATATTTCTGAATGATTTCAGGAATCTATGCACTCTCGTGAACTAGATCACGTTAATAATAAACTAAAGATCCTAGAACAGTCTCGGGAAGATCTTATTAAACATTGCAATTATCTAGAAAAAACATTAGTGCTCGTGAATCGGGGATTCGAAAAATCTTATTTGAATGGTATAGCAGACCGTAAACATTCCGAAGGTGAAATAAATGTTACGTTAGAGCTAGAGGACATTCAGTCCGATGATGATTCGAGCTGCAGTCGCAGTAAGTAATGTCACATACTAATAGTATGGCTTATGTAACATAAAAGATTTAAATGAGAGAACTATTTTTTTTTCATTTATTATTTTTCTTTGATAAGCTAGCGTTTGACTTATCATACATTTTGGTAAGTGACGATGTGGTAAACACTATACCTAAAATTAATTCAGGAATGTTATGTTACAAAATAAAAATCAGTTAACTCGCTCTCATTTATATCAAACTAGCCGTGCCCGCGGCTTAGCCCGCTATTATATAGTTAAAAAGTAGCCTATGTGTTAATCGTAGGTATAATCTACATACATTCCAAATTTCATCCAACTCTGTTCAGCCGTTAAAGCGTGAAGAGGGAACAAACATATCGGATTTATAATATTAGTAGGATAGTTTGAAACGTAAACGTGAGCCTAGTATTATTTTACTCTACTTATATTATATAAAGAATTAAGTTCATTCATTGTTACAATTTCTTTTATTTTCAGAAAGTCAAACTATTACCCTACCGAAACCACAAGTTCTAAAGCCACTATATCCCAAACTAGAGGACAAAAGTACTGGTGATAGAAATGGTTTAAACCATATAAAAGACAAAAAATATGGGTCTCCACGGAATAGTCAAATGGCAAAACAGTGCTTCGAGGTTAAAAATGGTTTAAAAAATGGATCTAAGCACGTTATGGAAAATGTTGATGATCCCACAATAAATATTCAAACCGTAAATGAATCTTCCAAAGTTGCAAATGTACAGATACAAACAATTTCTTTTGAAAATGAAAAACATGATATTTCTACACAGACACTAGCTAATGATAAAGAAATCGATAAATTTAAACAAAATATTAATGCACTCCAAAAAGATAATGAAAAGAAAAACAAGGAATTAAACGAAGCTTTATCTCTTGTCCAAAAAACAAATAAAGATAATCTTATCCTTAACTCTGAAAAGATCCACCTGGAAGCAAATATTCAACGTTTACAAACTAATTCTAGCCATAAAGATAAAATAATAGAAAAACAACGAATTGATATTGATGACATGAGAAATGAACTTGATAATTTTAGAAGTATGCAAATAGCTGAGATTAACAGGAATAGAGATACATCAACTGCTGCAAATAAAACTCTTGCGTTGGCACTGAAACAACTAGAAAACGATAAAAATATGATAGCTGCAGAATATAAAGATTTACTGAATAATGAAAGAAATGAATATTCACATACCATTAAAGATTTGAACTTGAAAATAATGGAACTACAAGCAAAGATAGACAGGTAACAAACTTGAAATACGCTCACAATTGATGTCATAGAAAATTAGAATGTGTAATCGATCATTTCAGACAGTTTGTAAACTTTAAACACTAATCTGTTAATAGATAATTTAGGTATGATTAATCAAATCGTTCATTTCAGAAAAGGAAGTGACTCGAACGGAGGCAATAATGAAGCGTTGAAGGAAGTCGTCAATAAATATACAGTGAAAATAGTTGAACTTGAAGACAAGTCATTTAAGTTACAAAGTGAATTGGATGAATGTAAATCTGAACTGTCAGTAGGAACTTTTGATTTATTTTTAACATTTTATAAACGTAATAAAAAGTTAAGGGTATATTTTAGTGTTGCATAATCTGATGTTGATTACAGAACAACATACCAAGGTGAAGTAGATCGTTGGAAAGGTTTGGCTGCAAAGAGACTGGTAAAGATGGAGCAGCTGAACTCCCAACTGGAGGAAAGACATTGTCAAGAGGTTACAATAACTAATTCGAAACAAGTCTAATTAAGTCAAAACATGTTCTTATCACTTACGCTTTTGGCGGGTAATCTTAACAAACGGAGAGTTTACACTCTTCCCAAGGCACATAGTTTAAGGATAAGAACTTTTTTTGTCAATTTGGCGCAGTTTAAATAATTAGTGCATAATAGTGAGAGACTAAAGAATTACTTATGTCTTACAGGTAGAGTCATACAAACAAGAAAACCAACATTGGCTGTCACAGTTGAATGATACTCAACGTGAACACATGGAACTGCGCTCCCGACTCACTGAGCAAAAGGCAATATTTGTAAAACAGCTGGCTGATAAGGACGTTCAGATGGAGCAAATGCGATCTGTTATCAACAACTTGAGGGTAAGAGTAACAAATGAATTACACTTTATTTATCGTAGACGTAGAGCAATGCTTCCAACAAGACAACCTACTAATATTATAAATCCGAAAGTTTGTGTGTAAGTGTGTAAATGTGTAAGTATGTTTTTTCCCTCTTCACCCTTTAACGGCTGAACGGATTTGGATGAAATTTGGAATGAACATAGCTAATACCTAGGATTGACGTATAGGCTACTTTTTAACTTGATAATAGCGAGCGAAGCCGCGGGGCACGGCTAGTTTAAAAATAAAACCTGGTTGGAAAACACTGAAATACAGCAACTGAGACATTATCACATAAAATTAGATAATAGTTGCACACAGCATGATGGATACTCAGCGCTAGTACAAGCTATTTACGGAGCAGGAACTCGGTAGATATTCTAGTAAAACAGTTGTCTGATGAGAATGGTCTGGGGATAATGATTGCTGTTATACTAAGCTTGAAGGCAAGTCTAAGCTGAAACAAACAGACAGAACTCTTCCTATTTTAAGAATTACCATTAGACCTAAATAATAGTTAAGTCTTATTAGAGTTACTCTTTTTTTGTGTTGATTTACTAATCAGAATGAAGCTGCAGTTTTTTACGAGTATATATATTATTCTCTGACATTACCACTATTTGCCCGTATTAATAACTAAAAGGCAAGGGTAAACTGATAGAGACAGACAGAACTCTTCCTATTTTGTGTATTACCATAAGACTTATATAATGATTAACTCTTGTAAATCAGAACACTAAATATAAATATAGGTTATAATTTATTAGGGTTAATTATCTAGGTCTGAAAACTGTTAATCCCACTTCAGACAGCTGCAGATTTATATAGAGTATATATTATTATTATTATCTGCCATTACCACTAATTGCCCGTATTAATAACTAGCCTGACTTATTATTTTCTTACAGACACAAATAATGAATATGCAAACTATGATAACGGCCCACGACCCTAGTTTTGACCTCTCCGCCATAGTAGAGGTGGATGAGGCGAGTGACATCTCCCACCAAGGTTCAGATAGATTGGAGATCAAGTTTGACTCTAGCGGGGACTTGAACGAAATTTCGGATGAGTTTGGGAGGATAGGGAGCAGTTCGACAACTATATGGTTAGTAGGCAGTTATAACATTTAATTAGGAATGTCAGACACAGCGGGGCCGGTGATCACAATGATGGCGAAACAACCTGGTTAAACTTTGACAACATAAGTAAAACGGACGAAAGTATTCAAATATTTATGTTTTAATTTCTCTCGAACTATTATTGAGTCATCGTTCAATAAGTACGGCTGTGAATGAAGTTGATATTATAATCAATAGATTTGGCACCAATATTGATTGAATTCGTATATCCTGAAAATGTACGATTGATGCAATTGATACCTGATTGATATCTTGGCTCAAACCTGCCCTGCGATTTCATTCTTACAGGCGTGTTAAAAATCAGGCGTTCTATACTACAACAAACCCAACGTAAAGTTGAGATCTTTTCTTCTTTTGAATTTAAGTAAGCATTAGCTGTTAAGCCACATAATATCTGAGCAGAGATCATGAAATTAAACGCCTCTGCGTTCAACTTCAGTGATAGATCGTAGTTCTCCGTAGGTCCTTAGGAAAAGATAAGACTAAAGCTATATCATTTTCTTTTAGGACGGAACCTGTCATAGAGCGACTACGCCGTGACAAACAGCTGGCTGGCAAACAGAATGCCATACTACGTCGTCAGATCAAAGCGTTGGCAGCAAGAGAAAGGAGATCGCGACTTGATGCTCAGAATCTTAAGAATCAAGTATTTAGAATGTAAGTCATTTATTATTTGTAATGCGTTGGAGGTATATACCATGACGTCAGCGCACCGATTTATTTGGAATAACAATGAGTAAATACATATACTACTTAATTTTTTTTTATGCCTATCAAAAATGCAATTGCCGCAATATTTTTTTTATTTACGTTACCATTATATCGTGGAGTGTACTTTTTTTATATAGGGTAATTTGTATAATATTATTCTGCATTCCTGTCTTACGCGGTGCAACCCTGTAACATGGTGTGGCAAAAATATAGTAATAAATACACTACTAAGAAAATATGCCTTCATTTAAGAAAATCTTAAACACATTGAACCGTTAATAAACATCTTGTGTTTGTTTTTGGTAGAAGCAGTTCAGGTAATAGAGTGGCCACCGCAGAATCTGCGGCGCTACACAATAAGATCGCCATGCTTCAGGCGCAACTAACCACGGCGAGGCGAGACACTCACTCCAGCATCGCATTGTGGGATAAGTGGAAGCGGTAAGAAATAATAATTATTTTAATTAAAAGATAAACAAACACTCTCTTTTATTAGGACGTCATGAGATTATAACATTTTACAGACTGTGGCTTAGAATTTGAAAAAAGTAATATTATAAATGAATAAAAACATGACTCAAATGCTGGGTTATATTTGAGAGGATAAGTTTGTAGTAGCCTTGCTATGCGAATTTTGGACACTGCCAAATATTAAAGATCGTCTATACCATCTTTAGCCCCTTTTCTTTTTATAGCTTGAATATAATAGTGGGTAATTTAATTGACTTTTTTGAATGTATATGCTTAGTTTTAAGGTTTTATTTTTTATATTGATAATTGAATTTGAATATCTAAATGTTAATGATAATTATGGCAAGTTATCGTAATCGGTTATTTGCCTTCACACGTCACGTAATAATAAGACCTTAAAAAAACTTACATCGTCCATTTAACCGTTTAATAATGCCTTCGTCATTTCTCTAGCAAGTTTACCTGTTCAAGTGTTCAATCGAATCGATTCTGCTAAATTACGAATTTAAATACACAGCCATAGTAAAAACATAGGTTCTACCTATTTTAATTCATCGTTGCAAAAGCAGTTAAGCCGCTAGCAAAACCCCTGGTTTTATCAGTGCCCATGGCTGTCAAGAATCTCTTACAAAAACTGACGTGATGTGTTGTAGGCACAGAGTACCTTGTACATATGTTGTAGGGCACAACAAGCAGCCGACCGTTGGCAGTCGCGTTTTGAGGAGAAGTGTCAGGAGGTGAAGAAACTGGAAGCTGGCATGCAACTCACCAAGTCCGCTGTGTCTCGGTTAGACCGGGAGAAACGTGGTCTGATGGCCAGAGTAAATGAATTGAAAGGTAATTACGATTGTAAAGAAAATATAGGTGAAGATACCTATATATATATATAAGAATAATTATCTTAGATTTATTGTCAAAGTTTACGTTTGAAACAGGAAGGTTACTACAGGTACCTATATATCTTATTTATCTATATATATAGGCTACTTACTTTAAGGATATTTTTATTTGGCTGATATTTCAAATACTTGGCTTATTTGGGTGCGCCTTTGCCTTTCAAGCAGCGGGTATCGGGTTCATTTCCCAGAGGTAACACAGGTTTTCGTGAAAATGTATGTTTTGGAAAAATTTACGCATTCAATTAGTTTGTTACTCATTAAAATTTGGTTGACATAATAGTTTTATATCAAATAAACAAAACTAATAAAAATATTAATCTAACCATTTTAACCACAATGAACAATAGCGCCGTTCATAAACTGTTAAAGTTTTTTTTATTAAAGATTGCTAAACCTTTGGTCACTATGTCATCTGGTGTTTAGTGTCGACGCGGTCGACGATGGAGTACGTTTGCCTATAATAAGCCTAATCACTCGCGAATTTAAGTCTCCTATACTGTATTTATTAAACGGAGTGATTATATATCATATAATCTATAAAATATGATGGTATATATTATATCTAAATATATATAACTCAAAGGTGACTGACTGACTGACAGACTGACATAGTGATCTATCAACGCATTGCCCAAACCACTGGACGGATCGGGCTGAAATTTAGCATGCAGGTAGATGTTATGACGTAGGCATCCGCTAAGAAAGGATTTTAATTAATTCTACCCCCAAGGGGAAAAAATAGGGGATGAAAGTTTGTATGAATCTTTGTCAATTTTAAAATAATACTTCTTAACGCGAGCGAAGCCGCGGGCAAAAGCTAGTAATCTATATAATATGATGGTATATATTATATTATTATATAATATATACCATCATCGGGAAGTAGTGCACAATCCAGCAGGGGAGGGGGGTCTCTAGATGTCAATTCTAAATCATCCCCTGCAGGATTGTGCACTAACCAATGAGGGTATGTACAAAAATCAATTGACATTTGTTAGCCTCGCAAAAACTCTAAAACGGCTCGACCGATTTGGCTGATTATTTTTTTTGTATTCGCAATTGTCGGGGCAAGTTTTGAAAGGTTTGTTTTTAACATATTTTTAATCCACCGAAGTTGCATGATAAATGTAATTTTCAGGTGAAAGTCAGTTATCAATAGAGAAACAAGACAACGAGACGCCAGAGAAATCCCAGCGTTCTATAGAATGCCCCAATTGTATGGATGCGCCGCCAGTTTCCCACCACTCCTTGTTGGAACGAGTGCAGGCGCAGCAAAGAAGAATCGTAGCCCTCACTCTCGCGGAAAAGGTATTAAATACCTATATATACAATGTGTAACAGAAAGGTGTAGTAATACTCGAGTACACATCTAGATAAATGTATGGAGTCTAACAGGAACTTCTGCTTTCGCGGCAGCACCATGAATATTGAGTTATGATGAATTAAAGTTTTAAAAAAATATGTCATTTGCAACCCTATTTCATCAGCTACCGTTCTACACCACATAGCCTTTGGACCTAGACGTCTTACAGTGATGGCCATAACAAAGGTCAAGGTCACGCGCCACAGATGTAATCGTAGGGTTGGCAAAAAAAATATTATTTAATTTTTGTGCCGAACAAATATCTGCGATTGCCGCACATGTAACTGTAGGGCTGTCAAAAGTGTTTGAAAAATATAATTTTAAATTTTTGTACGGAAAAAATTATGTCCGATTACGACTTTCATTTTCTGGCCGGCGATTCCTGGCAATCGTGCCAGGAATTGTCACATACATACCACCAAGTATACCCCTTACCCCTTTTTGTTACAGGTTGTATATAAATATAGGTAATATCTGTTAGCAAATGTTTTACAACTGTAACTAACAATGTTAAGGTATAAATTGAACAGGAAAAAAGAAATTATTTCTCTTTTTAACCTACTTCAAAAATAGAAGGAGGTTCTCAATTCAACTGTTTTCTTAAGCTTTGCTTGCGTTTAAATTATTGATATAGTTACTAAGTATTCTATTTCCCAGGGGAATGAGCATCTAGTGTCGGAATATGAAAAGGCTCTCTCGGAGATCACTTCCCTCAAGGGTCAGGTGCTAAAGCTGGAGTCGACGTTACTAGAGTCGCAGATACGGACGCCGCTCATGTCTGCCGCCGATCCACAACCAGAACTACAGTATTGGAAGAGGTATGTAATAAGTTACTGCCTACGTACCTATAAATGTTTGTATCAATAACGGGATATTTACCATGTATTTCGTTTGTTTTGAGTTTCCGATATTTGGTTACGTACCTGTTCCAATAATGAGCAGTTAACTTATTTAGTGTATTATTATCATTTATTTGAACCGGAACTGTCCGTTAGTTAACCAGTGGCACCCACAACACACTAATCTTCTAAACAGAAGACTATTGAGTTGTGGAAGCCGCAAACTTTCACATCATACAACAAAATCACACGCAGAACCAGAAACACAATTTTCCCTTGGAGAGAAAACTTGTGTTCCCATCTGGAATCGTAACCAATACCCGCTGGTTTTTGCTAAGTCGGTCTATGTTATTAACAGCTACTGTGAAATGCTGAAGGAAGAAAACGTGCAGCTAAACATCCGAGTGAGCTCCACGGAGGCGGCACCGGTCACTGCTCACCAGCACAGGGTCAACGACCTCGAGCAAACTGTGCTCACACTCAGAAGTAACTTCATAAACATTTTTATTACTATCAGCCTGTGTTATCCCACTGTTGGCAAAGTTCTCCCTTACCTCGTTCCAAGTTTTTCAATCTATTGCAGTGTTTGGCCAATTATTGTGAGAGTCTAGTTCATCTCCGGGACGATGATGTTTGGCTCCAGCTGTTATCACCATCAATCATTAACCACCTAATTATATCTGAACTGTGCTATACCCTAACAGGGTTTAAGTTTGTAGTATATTTCTAGCTTTAAGCAAAGTCTTAAGTAAGAATGTACCTGACACAAATGTTTGTAAATCCTTACTAATAATATTATAAATGTGAAAGTAACTCTGTCTGTCTGTCGCGCTTTCACGCCAAAACGAATGAACCGATTTAAATGAAATTTGGTACACAGATAGTCTAGACTCTAGACTATCTGTGTACCAAATTTCAACTTGCGGGACAAAAAGAAGTCCTTTCCCAAGCTCTAGACTCTAGAGCTTGGGAAAGAACTTCTTTTTGTCCCGGAATTCCCGCGGGTCCGGACTTATGGGGTAAAACCGCGGGGCGCAGCTAGTACTGGAATAAAGAATAAGGAAAAATCTGTCGCCATACTTAAGTCCTTAAAATATGTTTCGGCAGTTATCATTGACAGGCTGTAACTGTTGACCTAGTGTGTTGACCACCCTCGGACAATAGTTCTCATCAGGTGAGATAATGGTCAACTGCTAGCTTATCAAAGATTTAAAAACATGCATGGTTTCTTCTTTTTTATGTAGAATAGCCAAGCGTTTGACCACTATCTCACCTGATGAAAAGTGATGATGCAGCCTAAGATGTGACATGCTTGCCTAGAAAATACATATTCACTCAAATGTTTCGCTCTTAATGATTTCCTTCGTTGCGTCTTTAGTCTGCACACTATATAGTGTATCGATTACATTTGGGATATTTGTGTATGGACAGAATTATTTATGGTCGGCATACGTCCAGTTAACTCGAAGCGTTTAGCTTCTACATTTATCATCCGTACTGCGAAGAAGTGGAACTCATTGCCCGAGCTTTTGTTCTCTAAGCGGTATAATCTGGGTATCGTAACTAATATTAAGTCAAGTGTGAATAGGTATTTTAATAGGCAAGCATGCCACATCTTCATCGCATCATCACTTTCCATCGGAGAGATGCGATAATGCGGTATCAAGATAGTGGTAAATGCTGGCCTATCGAGCATAAGGCCCAAATGAAGGTTGAATAATAAAGTATATTATGCAAGTCTTACATAGTTATTTTATGTCTCCTTCAAAATTTTGATTTCCGAATTAGGGTCATAAAGTGAACTTTATGACCCTAATTCGAAAATCAAAATGTTTCTATATATCATGCAGGCCTGGTGAGTAAGCTACAAGCGGAGCAAAAATCATCATCATCAGCTTTAGTGCACAAGAGGGTGGACTCCAGACCGAGTAGTGGACGAAGTGTCTCGGAAAAGGTATAAATTATCTCACTTACATAAACTTACTTGACATTAACGCTCTCACACTCACGGCCCCACAAGTTCGATGACTTGTGTCTTAGGTGCAGGAAACATTGCACTTAAGATGTTACTAATATGATGATTATAGGCACCATAGATGTTACTAATATGATGAGTAGGTACTATAGAGGTTCCTACTGACTATGATCCAGTTTTTGGACTAATGTTCTCGATGTACTTTCCCAGGGTCAAACTCGGCTAGAATCTCATCGCATTGAGATCGCAAACTTGAAGAGGAGCATCCAGGATAAAGATCTACTTTTGGAGAGATCCAAGGAAATGCTTAAAATCGCCGCTGAAAGGGAGGACGAGCTTTTGCGAGAGGTAAGCTAACTTTGAATATGTCTGCTCACTCATCCTTCTGGTCGGCTATATGTGACTTTTTTTATAGTGAAGGAAAATATCGAATAGAAACTACTGATTCGAAATACTGTGTAATTATTCTAGTCACAGACCACGAGAATAAAGTGTCTGCCCTTTACTAGAGACAGTACGAAAAGTGTTATTGGACACAATTTTTTTAGTGTCTACCAGTAGTGTTAGTCTTCTTAGTAGGTCTAAGTTAAATTACTTATTAAGTCTTAAGGATTACGATCGCATTACAATGTCATCGTAATTCTAATGGTGTGTAATTCGCGATAAATCAGGACCTAATTCTCCACCTTGGAGTAGGTAGGTGCCCAGGATCCTAATTGAAGTACCAATTTGTGTAGAGATATGAAACACAACCAAGTTTAACTTATTGCTAACTTTCAACATCTACAGTAACTACTGTAGCTGATGAAAGTTAGTAACACTGTACAGTAACTACTGTAGTTGTTGAAAGTTACCTATCTATAGCTATCAAAGCACTACTATTTTAAAGAGTTTACAATAATATATTTACTAATAAATTTAAGTATGTTTTTCGCTTCATTCCGTTTTCGAACTATCAAACTTCCTCGCGTCATTCAAGGATGTTCCTGTGACGGCGAATCGATGATCGCCGGCAACAATACTTACCTATATTTTTTTTCAGAATGCATTCTTGCGTCGTCAGCTAAATGATCTCACTAAACCAAAGGAAGGATTCTTATCAGCTTAGCTTAGAATGTTAAGACTAACTTCTACTGCACTTGAATAGAATTACATAATAAGCTTTCAATAAAACTATTTGGTAAGTACAAGATTGTTTTTTTTTATTTTTCACATGAAAGATTATCTTTCTAGGCATATTTACAAACATTATCTATGATACTTTTTGGAATTGATTTTTTTATTTTATCTTAAACCTTTTGAACCAGTCTTCAGACTTCAGCAGAATTGGTAACTGTATTATCGTATTACCTAAAATGCAAATTCAATAATTGAAGGGGATAAAATAAAAATATCTAAAAAGGTAGGTACAAAATATTAAAAAACCGTACGCAAAAATCGGCGAACACGCAATGTGATGAATTCGGTGTACATTTTTTTTCAGACAACAGAACAACTTGAAACCGAATTCATCGTTAGTACTTACCTACTACAAAATAAATAATACTAGGTTTTTTAGGTTTCATTGTTTCATGAAATTGAACTACATAATTCATAGAAAGACAATAATGTCCAATCGGTGTCAACTAAATAATATTTTGTTTGTATATTATTGATGTGAAAACAAAATGGTCATAATTATTTTAGGAACACAGTTGTCGGTGTTTTTTAGATGTCGAGACAGTTAATTGTACTTATTGTATTATATGTATCGTGCCAGTTTGTCAATTAAGGAACATAAACTGTGCCACTTTGGATACGATAATAATGTGGATATTCCTACTGTAATGCATATACATAGATTCTTGCCCACCGTTAGTTGGACACTCTTGGTGCTTCTTATAGACACGTGCAGGTGTCTCGGTAAACTTGGTACCTGAATAAATATGTTTGTACCTTCTAAGAATGATTTTCTCTTGCGTTATTCTTATTTGTCATTTCATCTTCAATTGAAGTTTTCATCTGTAACAAGAAGATAAGAACAATATGTTTAAACTCTTAAAGAACAAATTGTTATGTTATAATGAGCGTCTTACTTTGGGATCGAAATTATAAAGAATAAGAATTCATCGTACAGATACCAATACACTTTACAATATCAGCTTCCGTTTGTTGACGCAAGTTTAAAATAATATCAACATACCTCTGTATTAAGAGGTTCTCCGAACTTAGCCCGCAGCCTTCTCGCAAGCGGCGGCGTGAAGAGCGCAGGGTCGGGGTGCGAGCGCCCTTGCTTCTCCCACGGCTGCTGGTGTCGGAACAGAAGTGATACCACAGACCCTATCGCTAACGTCAGCACTAGGCCAATCTGTTGAAAACACGGAAACAAAACTCATCTTATAGATCAAATATTGGTGACATCACGGATGGCATTGACTTGAGTTTCATGCGTAATTCATCGATTTAGCTTAAAGACTCATATCTTGGGTGGTCCGGAAAGGTTCACGTAGCACACATAATGTTTCCCAGAGTCACATGTCCAAATTTCGCGGCTTAGAGAGCAATGGCCTTGCTTAAGCGTCGTCAAAAAAAATATACTACGTACGTTACCTTTGTATTTTGTGTGACCAGTGTCTCCTGTCGGTAAGTAGGTAGTGTAAGTACTGTTGTGATCGTTGGAAAGCACAATATGCCTAGATTAAGAACGTGGCTTTCGATTAAGTATTCAACTAAAAAACAAGTCTCTGATAACCAGTTTTTTTAGTAAAGGTTACAACCTACTTTTGGCAAATCAATTGTGGGATAAAGTTTAACGAAAGTTCCAATCTAAAAAGGCCTGCCGTTCACCTGACAAAACATATTTAATTTAACAAGAATTTTAGTGTGTTATTTTTAAAGATTTTAGTGAAAAGTTCTTACCGGACTTGTCCACAAATAAGATATCCTATAGAGGTAGAAGTAACTGCTGGGCTCTGCTATGCTCGTCCCATTAAAGAACATATTTGGAGAGCACCCCTCGACGCTCAGCGGAAGCCTGACCGGCGCAGGTCGAGGCCGGCCGAAATTTATCCAGAGAGTAAATGCCATGCCGCCGAGTAGACCCACTGAAGCACCCTACAAAAGGTGTGTTTATTTGGTTACAAAATCTTATAACATGCACAAAACTAACAAACAAAAACATTCACCAACACTAAGTTAAAAGACTAGTAGTAATAGTCAGATATAGGAAACATCTGTATACCCAGAATAAGTAGTGCAAAAATGGTGCACCTATCCAGAGTTGGACCCAGAACTCGCGGCGTAGACAAAAAATATTGCCCCATTGGTCCATCGGAGTCAACAATGAAATTTTAGGGAAATAATGTCTATATCTTACTACCGTTTACTTATTGCAATAGATTTATTTCTATATATTATATATATTTCTATATTTATATTTTCTATATTTTTTTTACACACTCACACTAAGTATTTATTTATTATATAGCCAGGTAATGATCGAGTTCTACTTCCATGTGCAAGCATTGGCAGCAGACCATGCACTTCAATTGGGCTTCAAAGTTTTTAAAATGTGAAAAATTTTAAACAAACTGTTAGTTGCTTTACAAGGAAATTTAGCTGGGTTCATGAATGCTTAAACTTAGCAGACAAAAGTACAATTATTTAGAGACATTGACTGACCATCTCATTCGCATAAGTTGTGAACATTCCGAGCGTGAAGACCCCCAGTAGAGGTCCTCCCACCACCGCAAATATTGTGAGCGCGGACTGCAGGACTCCTCCCAAGTATTCAGCCAAGAAGGCCATTACCAAAAAGATCAGGCCATAGGCACACGCTGCCAATTTAGCCAGCCACGGCTTGTACGATTCCTTTATAGTCAGCCATCTGAAAATTTGAAAGGTTGGATTGATTCTTCTTGTAATGCTTTATTAACGTATACTGTATTAATGATATACTTTTCAATGGAAGGGCATTTTCTTGTGATCGCCTTTCTTGTTTCCCTGTACTGTAATAGGTACACCTACCGTTTTAGTTTTCTATCCTTAAGGAGAAAAACCTTTTGCTTAACTGGAAGTAGTTTTCCAGCAGCAGCAATCCTTGAGAGTATTATATATAAGTATATAACATTCTAGGCTAAGTATCTTGACTACTCGCTACCCCATCTTCGCTTAACAACAGGTGATATAGTACATAGTACCACCAACTCTAGTCAGAGATAATGCATGGACGAAATTAAAGAATGAATGATTAATTCATTATCATTTCAGATTTTTACTTAGTTACTAATCAACCCAATATATTATTATTTTCTCTATCGAAGTCTTTTCAAAACATGCTAGTTGGATTTCCATTTAATGTGTTCCATTATATAATATATAAAATTAAAGCTGATTATCAGTAATTTATCCTATTTGAGACAGTAGCGATGCTGCTACAATACACATTACATTAACTTAACACTTGACTACAAAAAACTTTTTACTAAAAAACTTAAAATTTCTACCAGGCAACCTTCGGATGGAGAGAACTATAGAAAGTAATAGACGGGGTATAATTATTTGATGTGTATAACGTACCGTATATGAAAAAAATACACCCATGTTATAATTATTAGTATATATGTACACGTATATCTCTAACCTGCTCAAATAGTCCGAAAGAGTGACTGCAGCGAGAGCATTACAAGAGGAAGAGATGGTAGAGAGCGAAGCACTGAAGATTCCAGCCACGAAAAGTCCCGCCATGCCGGGGACTGCTCGCATCGCGTCTACCACGTAGTACGCCATCAGCTGGTCTACCTGGCAACACCGGAAATTTAAGCAAAATGACAGGAAGAACATTTTTTAAAATTCCTTTATTTTTTTATGACTCTACAATTTATAATGATGCGCATATTTATATGGATGTGATTGTTATTACAAAAATACATAAATAAAAATAATAATTGCTTTCACACATTAAGTACTTCAGTAGTTAATATTTAAAATTAAGTTTTAATGTTTCTCATATAAGTGAATTAATCATATTTGCTTAGCAAAATATTAATTGGAGTGTGATTTAATTCCATGGTTCTAGCTATCCAAACGCAGCTACATGCGAGGTATTTTATGACAAGAAAAAATTACTAAAAAACCAAGATGCAATGCATGGTTTTCACTATGCGATCGTCTTATACGATTCAATTTCATCAGCTTGCCTAGGAGGTCAAGTCTATTATGAACAATATGTAGGTAGGTACCTACGTATATTGTATAGGTTGAAGTTAATTGTCATAGCTGTTTTTGCCCTTATATGGATCAACCATGACCACGTTAACGACTTTCTTGAACCCTTTCAAGTAAAATTCTTTCGTTATAATCATAAAAAAATTACCTAGCATCACACTACACTAAATAAAATGAAAAACTATCATTGAGAGGCGTAATTCTAGGTCTAGCGTGTTTACCATCCTCGACCACACCATCACTTACCATCAGATGAGATAATGGTCAAACGTTAGTCTATCAGAGATGAAAAAGCTGGTAGGCATACGACCGGGTGGTTCAGTTTTTATCATGATACAATATGATTACATAATCACAACAGCTGCAGTACCCACCGCTGTAATTTTGCCACTAGTGAAGGGATCGCAGTCCTTGTAAACCGCGTACATGCCCAGGCCACTGATGCAGGTGATCAGGCTGAGGAGAGCTAGCACTGGCCAACTCCACCACAGGCAGTTCCTGGATTGGTCCAGTGTGCGGACAGTTAAGAGACGCAGGACCTGGAAACATTTTTAACGTGTAGAATGTGGTGATTACGAAATTGAATTATTCTCTGAATTGTTTACAAAATAGAGACGCAGTTATTTTTTTTTATCTTTAACTAGCGACCCATTGTGCAATTTCAATTTTGCAATTTGGTTTTTCTAAAATTATATCATTCAAATCTTTTCCCGATGATAATAATCACGATCACAACAA
Source organism: Lomographa bimaculata (assembly GCA_948107665.1). Classification (NCBI taxonomy): domain Eukaryota; kingdom Metazoa; phylum Arthropoda; class Insecta; order Lepidoptera; family Geometridae; genus Lomographa; species Lomographa bimaculata. The sequence goes on from OX403592.1 coordinate 10,966,723, forward strand.
AGAAAAAACAGCCAAATTAGTCGAGCCGTTCTAAATGTAAATTTTTCATACATGCAGGAACTGTTTTTTTTTTAATAGACTAGCAATTTACCACTATTCTACGGTTTGTGAGTGATATTGTGGACTAGGTTGATAAACATGCTTGCTTTATTCAGCTTTTTTGCACAAATTGACCCATAAATGAAGAGCCCCCGTATAATAGTGTAATATTTATGAACTTATTCATAGGCAATTATTAGCATACCTGTGTTTGATTGACAGCATACAGAGATAGGAATGTTGTGATGCCTCCAGCCATGAGCGACCACCAGGTGTGCCTCTCGGTAGGGTCAATACTGAAACTATTAGATGAAATATGTATTTTCAATTATAATACTCAATGGTCGCCTGTATGATTTTTTTTGTAATATATGTATTGTATTGTAAACGCGCTGTAACGCAATATCGATAATCCTTTATACTTACTTGGAAAAGTCCAATCGGCCGCCTTCCCGTGCAATTATAAAAATCTTGTCAAATCCTCCAAGATCTATAGACGTGAAGATCACAACAATTAAAACTGCAACGAACATCAGAAACGACTGCAGAAGGTCTGTGTACAACACTGCTTTCATCCCTCCCAAGGTAGAGTAGACAGTACAAGCCAGACCGACTAGCACTACAGATATCAGTCTATTAAGACCTGTCACTGCTTCTAAAACTATTGCTGGAGCATACAATACTACTCCATTGTACAGTATCATCTGTACGCTATACGTTAAAGATGCTAAAATACGTATTCGTGGTCCAAATCGAAGCTCAAGGTACTCGTATGTGCTTGTTTTCTGTAGGCCAAAGAATACTGGTAGATACAGTCTGCTCGCTATGGGTGTGCCGGCGAGGTATCCAATGTTCATTATAAAGAACATCATCCCGAAGTAATAGTTCTCCGATGATACGCCGAGCAGTGTGATTGAAGACATGAAAGATGCCATTAATGATACCGCCACTGGCAATGTTGATTGGTTGCGGTCTGCTAAAAGGTACTCCTAAAAGAAACAGAAAATGAATTAGACATTTAATTACCTCTTCGAATCAACGTGACTTTGATTTAGTGACGTCCTTAATTTGCCACTATTGCTATTTTTGTAATCTTACACCAGCATGTTTTGGTTTTACTGAAAGTTACATACTATGAAGTAGGTAGGTAACCCTGACATATAATATTGTACCTCATTGCTTGAATAGACTGTTTTAATTGACGGTGTCTACAATATGTCACGAACAATTGTCGAATGTGTTCCATTTTGTGCAATTGATATTGTTAGGTAGCAACTGTTAATAAAGAATAATTTAAACCTGTGGTGTTCCAACTACGATTACTTCATATACCTACATACAAGCAGTACTATATAATACTGCTGATATAATATGATGTAATTGTAGTTGTTAGTAATACCTACATACCTATATCAGCATCATTATAGTACTGCTGATGTATGTAGGTATATTTTTATAGTAACTAAGAAGTTCTTAATCTAGTAGAGTTTCTCACTTCATTAGTCTTTTGCTTTCCCCCGCTGAACCGGAAGTAAAGACCGATGACGAGTGAGCCGACCATCGTCGCTGTCATTATCACATAGTCCCATACTCCAAATACTGGTTGCTCCATATTCAATCTAAAACGAGATAACAAAATCTAAACAATAAACTAATTTCATAGTAATACTAAGTCATTTACAGAATCACACAAACCCCCAAACGCGATTCCATAAAGACATTTCGTTTGGAGAGCAAAATAATATATATGTTTACCACATTAAGCAAGGAGCTAGTTGTTATACCTACTGAGTACAGATATTGTACCTAGTAGGTAAGTACCTATATATAGGAACAAATTTCAGCCCGATCCGTCCAGTGGTTTGGGCTGTGCGTTGATAGATCACTATGTCAGTCAGTCAGTCAGTCAGTCACCTTTGAGTTATATATATTTAGATATACGAAAGTTACATGAACATCTATTTTCACTGACACTGCATTTACACAATAATTATAATCTTTCTAGAGATGTTAAAACCCCTAAAGCATTACTGTCGGTAGAATGTGTTCCGACCAAGATTATTTATATGAATAACTTAAATAAATAAATTTTAATAAAGCTTTGAATAACCCTTACGATATTTTTTAAGCACATGTTTATCACACTTATATTCTAAATGCGAAAGTTTGTGTTTAAAGGTGTAAGTATATTTGATTGCTCTACACGCTGTAATCGCTGAACTGATTTGTATTGTACAACTGTACATAGATTATTATATGCAGAATTAACACTAAGGCTACTTTTAACTTAAATTACGCGGCCAAAGCCGCGGAGCATGACTTGTTGTTTTATAAAGTAACACTTAAATGCATTCATATATAAATATATATAATTAATAATTACTTATATATTAGTAAGGTATGAAAACTTTATGAGAGCTACGCTTAGTTGCAATGAACGCATTCACACTCACAGTTTAATTTCAGACGATCTCTAATAAGCACCACTTTATCTTTACCTACCTTTTAAAACTACAAAGTCTTCGATTTAAACATTTATATAACACGACAGACAAAAGTAAACACTCATTGTAAACTGTTTCGTGCCTATTATGGTTATCTTCGCTATCACCGAAACTGCTTTATCCAAATTATACATCAGTATAATTTATTATAAACACTTATGGACACAGTTATCTGCTTACTTATCCTTTACAACTTGATACAGAGATAACTGCTTCATACTTCTACACCGTGATGCTAAATAACATCTTAGTTTGCCACCAACTAAACATAAACGTGTTTACACTCACAGCCCTACACTAAGTTCGATGATTTGTATCGCCGTTGCTAGAAACATCCACATCACACCCAGAACCAGAAACACATTTTTTCTTGGAATCGAACCCGATACCTGCAGCCTAGAAAGCGAAAGCCAAAAATGTATAAAATATACAAATATTATACAAATAAATAGACACTAAGAAATTATGGATTGAAATCACAGGGACTTGGCCAGAGGCAACAAACCAAGCAACGTAGAAGTTAGAAATTATGGAAGAGATCAAAATAAAAAATACAGAAAAATCTCAGCGTTCTGGCTTGTACTTATAATCTGAAAGCAAAAATAAATCATCATATTGCTTTTACATTTCTGAATCACAATACTAATACTTCGAGGTAAGCTTTAAGATCTGCCGCTCAGCACTGTACTGTGCACGTCATACTCCGGCGCAGCATGACGTGCACTGACAGTGCACACCACGGATCATAGAAACTAAAGGGTGCACACAGTCCATTGGTGAAGCCTAGGTAGGTAACTATGAGTACTTGAGTTATTTATGAATTCGATGGCGTAAGTAAAAAAATAAGTGTAATAAGTTAAAAATCTTTAACTCTAACCTATGTTAATTTGGTTTAGTTTTAGATGTGAAAAATACTGCTTTTATCGTAAAATGTGAGATGGTGAACATATACATGTATGTTATACGTGTATCATGCAACTTGATAGAATTTAGCAAGATTAGAAATCCAATAGGTTTCTTTCCAAATAGGTCATCAAAATAATATTATAAAGGCGAAAGTTTGCGAGTTCTTCACGCTCAAACGGCTGGACAAATTTTGATGAAATTTGGCATGGAGCTGACACCCTGGATTAACACATAGGTCCGGGACTTACGCGGGAAAAGCCGCGCAGCAGTTGGTGCGTGATAAAATCATGACGAGAACTGTTTCCACCGGCAAGTAGAATAAGAGGCTGACTACTGAGACCACAATGATAGCGATCTGTGGCAGCGCTCATCGGAGACACGAAAAGTATTCCACCAAATCAGTGTCAATCACGCCAATTAAGATAACGATTTTCTCATTTATCATTTAATAAGACGGTGCTTGTGCAGAATATAGGTACCTACATTTAATTTTATGCGCGTAAGTATATATATACAAACGTAGATAAGTAGGTATTTGTATGCTCTTTTCTGTCATCTTTATTTTTGTGTCGGTATAAATAGGTACTAAATTCTTTGGGATTAACTAAAAGGTTACCTACTATTGGAATAAATATATTTGTGCCATTGTGGATATACTAAATATATAGCTATAACCGTGTAATAGTCTTTTGCGGGAAATTCATAAAGCATATTCCTATATTTGCTTACTTTAATGCGTCCAGATTCACTAAAATATTACAAAAGTTAAGTCTTTTCTTGCTTTACTAAGTATTTAGATAATCAGTTGCTCTGATAGTTACGAGACACGAGATATTTTAAAATTTATTCTTAGTAATAGGACAGTAGTTACCAGACAACAATGAGCCTACAATGTGACAAAAATATAGTTAACATTTTGAATTTCCCGCGAGACACAAACTTGTTCACTCAAATAAATACAACTTTTATTAACAGCTAATTCATTACGATATACAATATAAAAAGATTGGTCTTCACTAATATATTGATTCAGACTAAAAATCTTTACAAAATGTAGATATGTCTATTTCGTATCCTGTTTTTGCTTTACTGTTTTTTACTCACCGGCTTTCAATTCACTGCTCACTTCATTGGTAACCGGATCGACCGAACTCAAAACATACTCTTGACAGCTGATCCTGATATCCTCTGTGAAAACAAGCCCTCACTTCACAACAACATATTCTAACCTACAAATTTTAATCACTGCGTTTTATTGAACGATAACGTGTGTTTTTACACAGTCACGAATGTATATGGACTTAACGTTTCCTCATTCGCCTTGAGCTTAGGTCACCAGCCACGCCGCACCGGCCGGCACAGCGTGGTGCTTACATAAACATAAATACATACATAATATAAGTAGGTACCTACTAGTACCTACTAGTAAAGTTGATAGATTGCGTGTTAATCACGTCATTGTGACCTCGTTTATAGGCTTTTGTAATCCACTTCACTTAAGGATTCTTTCTTAGGAGAATATTGTTACGGAAGCATTTTACTCGCAGACTGATTATGGTTTGTCTCGAATTTGTAAAGTTGAGGTGGATTTAGCAATGCTATAAATTCTCAGTAATCGGTTTAGGAATAAGGGATTCGTGTTGTAATAAAATACACATTGTCAACTGTATATTACTTTATATGTAGAGTCAACAACATTGTAAATCTAAAGGTTCATAGAGATAACGTCAACAACACAACTACTTATTAGGTGTCTACCTACTTAACATAGAACAATTATTATTTTTAGTTTTTATTTTATTGTCATTTTACTTAAACATATTATTGGTGTTCAATAAAGAAATGTATTGTATTGTATTGTATAGAATATAATCTCTTACAACAAAAGCAGGCATTTTGCATTTTACATAATTTGAATGATATTTTTTTTTGTTAAAAATGTGTCGATGTAAAATTAACTACATAAACATAAAACATAAACGCTTTCACACTCGCATCCCCATACTGATTTCGATGACTTGAATCGTGCGTGCCAGAAACATTCACACCACACACACAATCTGATATAGATCAGAAATACAATTTTTCCTTGGGGAGAAAACTTGTGTTCCCGGGAATCGAACCCGATAACTGCTGCCTGCTTTGAAGGCGAACACTCACCCATCTGAGCTTCAAACTAAATACACAACAATTAATAGAAATAGAAATGCTTTAAAATCCCAGCGTTATGCTTATTATGTCATAAGTACACATTAATACATTACCCACACTTTTTGAATTTTTTTTAAATTATTTTGTATAAGTACCATTAGTAATTTTGATGATATGATTTGAAAATGTATTTATAGGTTTAACTTAAAAAAATATAAATCAGATAATTATAAATAACTGGGAAGGAAGACACATTAGTGGTCATGGACTTATAAAAATCTAAAATGTTAATAATGTCCTTCTACTTTTAGAAACAATGTTCGTTTGAATATGTTTTGTGTTCATTTGGATTTCTACCTACCCTGAACCGAAATGTAGTCATAGTTTACCCTGATTCGAAATGTAGTCATAGCCATAGTCAAATGTTGTACCCTCACTTAGAAACAACTGTCGCCAAGATAGTGTTTAACCAGCTATCCTTTGGAACCAGTAACATTCTAAATATTATTCACCTCCCTTGACCACATTAACACCCATCTCTTACAAACAAGAGATATAAAAATGAGACAAGAATACTCTGTTTATTTAACTTAGAATGCGAATAAGTATCTAGGATTTTGCAAGCGACTTAAACTTAAAATATCTTACATCCCTGACAAAAAATTCGAGTACTGAAGAACTTCGTCTAGATCCCTTGGCATATTTTACTGCACTTGATTACTTCCACATCAAGTTAGAAGTTCTAGCGAAGATTTCTCAGAAAAATCTATTACAGAGAAATTTTGTCTTCTTGTCTCAAATACTTTGTCTAAGTAAGCTATATTTTTCCCTTTAACGACTCTTGTTCTACGTCACACTAATGGTTATCGAAGTACTTTTTAACCCTCGACGCAAAAACGACGGGGTGTTATAAGATTGACGTGTCTTTGTATGTGTGTCTGTCTGTAGCATGCCGAAGTTCCCGAACGGATGAACAGATTTTGTTTATTTTTTTGTTTAATGTGTAAATTAGTCGGGAGTGTTCTTAGTTATGTCTGATGAAAATCGGTTCAGCTGTTTTTCAGATAGAGCGTCGTCGGGCTTTCTATCAAATTTTGATTTTGCCACTTGTTTAGCAGTTACTTATAATGAAAAAATATATGTACTTACATCAAACAATAAAATCAAGAACAGATTTAAAAGTCCCTGAAACTAATATGTTTAACTGATGACAGGAGTGATAAAGTAGGCTACTTATAGATTAACACATGTATATATGTGTGTATATTTATTTAAATTACGCTTATACATAAAATATATGAAACATTATAGCGATTTAATACATATGATAGTGCTATGCATTTATTTAATTTATTATTTAGTGGAAGATCAATGTGTTTATCAACAAACTATCACAGATCAGCTGGTGTTTGCTATAAGCAGATACTCCTGTTTCAATATATTTTCTTACTTTACATTGTATAATAAATAGTAACTATACTTAAGTACCTTTCTAAATAATTATAATTTTACAATGTTGTTGGTTTAAATATAATTTACAATACGATATTGGTTTCATCTTTCATTTGCTTTGTATCAACACAAACGTTCTGTAGTTTGCCCTCGTTCATTAAACAAGTACATATTATTCCACTTACACACATCCATAATCAATCTAATGGTGTTTTTTCTTCTTGAACTGAAATCTTTAATTCTGCTGTCATTTTTGTGATATAAATCTCAACAATGAAGAAATACAGACATTTAAAACGAACGCAAAATATGGTAATATTCTCGAAAATTAAAATGATACATTACGTTACAGGTATCATCATTCATACTCAATCATCACATATATATCTCCAACAGTAAGTTTTTTCTTCTAGGAATGTTTCCTAATAAATATCAAATATACAACACTATGATCGCATATAAATTTAAGACCAACTCTTTTACATTTTAATAAATGCATGACTATGTTAGGACAATATCCAGTAGGTAGTATTTATTATATTTACAAGAAAACATGTTTATTTAACTAAAAAGGAGCTAAACCTGCCGATAAATTTATTGTTCTTCATCCAGGCACTTTTCTTGAACGCCTCCTCCGTTTGTATATTTTAATAATTCACACTGGAACACAAATAAAAAGCATTAGATATAAAAAAAAAACAAAGGAAAGCTATAGTAGATATCTTCCAGTCTTAAATTCCTCGCTCCATTAACAAATGAATTAAATTTTCAACATTAAACTATCTCACTTGCTACGCGATATGTGTTTTTGAGTTGCTGTGTGGTGGAAGACACCCTACGGTACCATAGGCTCAACTCAAAAATTTTTCTTCGAACTTTTGCATTGAAAATGAGTACGATCCTTAGATATTCAATGGTGGATTTTACTCTTTTTTAATGCACCAATGAATCAATAGACACTTAATTCCTGTTTAATCCATCATCAAAGGATCTATGGATACTTTTAATTCTGTAATGATGTATAAAATTAAACAAGACAGTGTAGTTTTAGACACTTTTTATTCCACTTTGATCCAATGGTGGAGAGGCGCGCATTTTGATGCTGGAAGAAATCTACACAGCTACTTCATTATAATAGGTTTGTTATGAGATTGTTTAGAATTATGATTTTGAACTGTAAACTGATTAAATCCACCACCATTTATCTTTTAATATTTAATGGGTTGAGTATACCTACACTTATTTTTATTTCTATAAATATAAGATAACTAAAGAGCTCATAAAATTATTTGTCGAATATAATATAAAATTCTCTATTATAAATAAAAAAAGAGGTAATTTAAATAACTAAAATACAATGGGCGGAATTATTGATAAGAGTAATCTCTTCACTCTGTTCTTTTTCAATTAGAAATAAAATATCAACTACTTTAAATACAAACATGGTAGGTGGGTAGGTACCCACAGCAAAAACAAAAGGCGATAATTTATTCACGAGTAAACAGATCGGGTAAACTTGCGAATAAAATTGCAAACGAATCAGCAACGAATCACAATCAAAAACAACAAAATATGTTTATTTTTCAATTTTTTATTAAAAACTGTAATAATAACCGGTGATGCTCTTAGACTCTGATATTGTATTACATTATTTACTAACTTATCTAGATATTTTGTGCGAAGCAACTAAACTAACGACGAAACTAAGAATAATCAATTAACATTGGTCGCAATCCTATTTTTTTATATTTAATTTAAAGTAATCTATTTTAACTGAAGAATAGTAGGTATTTAGACGATAATAAAACATGAATAAGTAAAAATTTATTTTTATTCTTTAAGTTAGTACAAGTGTTAATTAATTCAATACCCTGATGAAGTATAATTGTTTTAACACAACACCCAACATTGATTTCCCAGTCCAATAAATTGGCAGCACCGCAACTTGAAAAAGCTACTTAATAGTTAGAAGTAAGCGATGTAAATGTAATAAGCAGTACCAACCTTGAATTCGAGTACCCCAGAGCAGGCTTAAAGCGCAGTGGATTCATCAATCTAAAAATATATGTATGCCACCAGTGAAGCTTACCAGAAATTAAGAAGAAGTAGAGAAGAATACTAGGTATATAATAAAATAATAAAAGCAGACACAATTGTCACGTTTCAATGTGTACAAATATGGAAAACACACGCATGATCCACTATGTCGCTCTGGACCAGTAATGGTCTAGACTAGTCTAGACTCGCCTCAGTAGGGAAGGCGCTGGGTTCCAGGAGAAAGAAAATGGAGTGATGATGATATTTATTCATAAAACAATGACAACCAAGAAGGTAATACCTTCCTGATCTCTTAGCAAATAACGTTCTGTTATCACTGTTAATGCTACTTAGACTTATTATTTGAAGTAAATATTTTAAACGTAAGCAGAGCTTAAAAAACCGACTTCACCGCTTATATTTTCGTTTTGGCTTGATCAATTTCGATAAAATTGATATGGGACTACCTCTGAAGTATAATATACCAAACAAAAAAAAATTTGAGAATCGGTCCACAAATGGGGAAGAAATCGGTGAACAACATAAAAAAAAACATACAGTCGAACACAGAACCTCCTCCTTTTGTGAAGTCGTTTTAAAATGAATCCTACTTGCAACTGCTCATTTTAATATATCGTAAACAATGTCGAGACTATTTTCACATCGAGCTGCTCATTTTAATAGATTGAAAACGGTGGGAAGACTATATTCAGGCCGTGAAAGTACATTTTTTCAAACGGACTACATGCTGTTGGCTGTGTGTAGCCTCTACAGCATTACCGGATGGAGTAGCCTGTGCAGCGTACTTGTAGAGTTCTGCCAGCCGATCTGGTTGGAGTTTGACTAAACAAAAATGTAGAACTAACCAAGTAGAACCTATGGCAGCTTACAATAATTAGAATCTAGCGATGTCGTGACTTTTACGATACAAATATTCGGAATCTTAAACTATATCTACCAAAGTTTGCTAGATCGATTGATTGTGGTACTTAGAGTAAGTCAACTTTATTTTTTAGAACCTTCAAGTATCGAAACTAAATATATTTGAGATTTTTTCTATCGAATTTAGAAACATTTGATTAAAAAAACATGAAACCTATGAGCTATCATGATAGACTAACGGCGGATGTGACGGTACATGATATGGCAAAGTTGGTATATGAAAATGTTTCTGTCGCCTGTACAGCAGATGAAAGACATTCCTAAGGCCTTGACGTTATATAGAACCATTTTAAACAATTATGTATCTTTCAACGTTGATAAGGAAAATAAATTGTATTGTCTATTAAATTGTACGAGTATAGTAGTTTCAATTTACATCAAGCCTCGCAAGCCCCATGAAAGTATGCAGTATACACGCAACATCACGCAACTAATCTATTCAATTTTTCTAGTCCTACACAATTGCATAAAAATCATTTTTGAATTAATAATTGTATTGTAAAAGTTTCATATCATAAGCCACAAATCATGCAAAGCACTTCCTACTGAAAAATAAACTCGAACTTGTAACAAGATGTAATAATTATCAAAAAAAAGGCAAGCAACCCCACGCTAAAGTCAGATACCAATACTTGGCATAAGGTATGTTCATACCTGGACAGGCGATTTCTCCCCATACTTAGCTCGCAGTCTTCTCGCGAGGGGCGGCGTGAAGAGAGCAGGGTCAGGGTGTGAAAGACCTTGCTTCTCCCACGGCTGCTGCTGTCGGTACAAAAGCGACACTGCAGACCCTATCGCTAGTACCCATATGAAACCGATCTGGAAAGATGATTGAACATTTAAATAACATCACGAACATTTATTTAACATTCTAAAATATCACCCACGAAAATAAATACTCAAATAGTCATTTATTAATAAACGTTAGTGTACACGTTTCCATTCTTTGTTGCACAGTCAAGTATCTCTATCTATAAAAAATTACAAAATAAAATTGCCCATTACCTTAGTCAAACTGCCGGTGCCTTAGTTGTTTGAGCGTTCGCCTTTATGTTCGATTCCCGGCAGGCACGAGTTTTCTTCCCAAGAAAAATATTTGTTTCTGGTTCTGGTTGTGATTGTGTGTGTGTGATGTGAATGTTTTCGGCACCCAAGACACAAGTCATCGAACTTAGTGTAGGGCTGTAAGTGTGAAAGCGTTTATGTTTATGATACGTTTAAAATATGCTTAAAAATTACTAACTAAATTAAATTTAAAATCTTCCCTAGAATTAGAACATGTAAATTTAATTAATGTCAATAAACCCACGAACGTGTGTGAATATTTGGTTCACTGACCTCACTGTGGCGGTGGTTCTCCAAATAATTATTATCTTTAATGCATTTTGTGTAATTTCAGCAAGACGTTGTAGTTAGTATAAAAAAATTGTTTTTGGAATTTTAGAATACTCCAAATTTAAACATAATCAAGATTCAAAACATTGTCTTTCAACTTCTCGTTGTTCAAAAGTTGTTCTCTTTTTACCGTGGTGATTGAATCTGATTCAAAAATATTTTATGTATACATATATATATTTGTAAGTCTAGATTGCATATCTAAATTTAATCAACTAGTTTTATCAAAATGGTTTAAATCTCACCGGACTCGTCCACATGTAAGATATCCTGTAAGGATAGAAATAGTCCGTCGTGATAGTTGAGTTGACAATAGACGGTGCTGTGACGTTCAGAGCACACCCTTCCACGCTAAGGGGTAGTTTGGAAGGAATAGGGCGAGGGCCACCAAAGCTTATCCATAAAGTGACTGCCATGCCCGACAGAAGGCCTACAGATGCTCCCTGAAATATAATAAAAATAGTATGTAATATATAGGTTTAGTATTCCACATATTTTATAGACCATCAAATGTTCAATACAATAGTCTAAGTTTTTACTCGCATGTAGGTTATAGTTATTGTCAACCCAATATCATCCATCCCCTAGTTCATAGTTTATATAATATAATTATTGTAATGACGCGGGCAAGCATAAAACGGCGTCAACTTCTAAAGGAGATGCCGTCGCATGTTTGGACCCGCCTGATATTTTGTTATTAAAATATAATTAAACAAAAGAGCCTCTTAGCGTTGGCTACGGCTCCACTCATGCCTAACAATCCGGGCATATAACCGTGAGTTCAAATAAATGTATATTATAAGTCCTAATTTATTACAGGCAAAAAATCTATATACAAAACTATGTACTACAATAATTAAATTAAATTAAAATACAATGCTAAAATACAATAGTGCAATGGTACAATCTATAACTCAAAGGTCACAAAATACGTTCAATGACACATTTTTCATTTAAAACCGACTATAATAGTAACAAAATGTATTACTTATTTTAAATAGTAATACAGCGTTAAATTTGTTTTTACACACACCTGGATTATCTATTTCCATTATTATCATGACTTTCAAGTTATCAGCCAATTATGTAATACACAATAAGGTACCATATTTAAATAACTGTTAAATGATATTGTAAACAATCAAAGAAAATTTTAGCATAAAAATTATTGTGAGATTAATTCATTATTATTATCTTAACAGGCACTCATATTATTGTCGAAGAAAAATGCTCCGACCAGGTACTCTAAACTACCTAACTATCTCTGTAATTGTAGCACCTAAATCACATCTGGGTACTACGTTTACAGGTAGCGGCGCGCACGAGCCAACCATGGAGTAACTTTTTATGATCCAAGCGCATTTTAAAGCTAGGAATGCGCGCGAGGTTTTGTCGGGACATTTTTCTTCGGCATTTGTAATACGTGGGTGAGTGCCGGTTTAGATAATAATAATCAAAGAAAACGTCTTACCATCTGGTTAGCGAAAGTTGTAAACATTCCTAGGGTGAAAACGCCAAAAAGCGGGCCGCCCACGGCACCAAAAATTGTGAGAGCTGCTTGCAGGATCCCGCCCAAATACTCAGCTAAGAAGGCCAAGGCGAGGAACACGAGGCCGTACCCACACGCAGCCAGTTTTGTTAGCCATGGGATGTACGCAGAATTGAGAGTGCACCACCTTAAAGGAAAGTAAAGACTGGATGAGCCACCATTCGTGAATCAGCAGGAAATTGTAATTCTGACTTAAGTATGAGAAGTAGGTACAATGAAACTTGATAAAATACTCTGTTCTGATGCAAGCTTTACTTTTGTTCCTACCATTGCTGGATGACTGGTAGAAAATGATCTTAGCATTAAGTCCTCCAATTGTACATTGTTTTTTTTGTGCAATAAAGTATAAATAAATAAAACTATTGTTCATACACAGAATTTCGTAATGAAACCGGAGAGTCTCAAGATGTATATCTCGGTCACCGACGTAAGATCGGAAACCTATATCGGTATACAATATTTTACATTTTCCACTGGTAGTGGGCTTGAGCACTTGAGTTATATAGGCTCGATGTCTTGTGGGTTATTTGGGTCTTTGCTGTACATAGTTTTAGTTTAGTTTTCGGAAATATAGGCCCGTAGATAGTGAAAATGTTTGTTAAGAAATTACATTAATTAATTCCCTCATACCCGTTTGACCTTCTAACATCAAGATAACGTCTTCTAACAACGTCATCCATTTATGGTTGACATATATACTACCAGTTCGTTTGAAGCGTTTCGCTTCTACGTTCACATCCGTACTGCGATGGATTGGAACTAATTGCTTACGTCTTTGTTTCCCGATCGGTACAATCTGGTTGTTTTTAACTCTAGATTATATAGGTATCTTTTAGGGAACCATGTTACATCTCCACTTATCATCAGGTGAGATAGTGGTCAATAGATATTTGCTTGCCTATCAAGTATAAAAAATTAACGCATCTTACCTGCTCACATAGTCTTCAAGAGTGACAGCAGCGAGTGCATTGCAAGAGGCCGAGATGGTAGAGAGAGAAGCGCTGAAGATCCCCGCCACGAAGAGTCCAGCCAAGCCCGGGACTGAGTTCATTGCGTCAACCACGTAGAATGGCATCAGTTGGTCTATCTGGATGCAAAGGGAATAGCTTAAAGCCATGGATGTACGTTAATAATTAAATGCTTTGACTTTTTTTTTATGCCCGACAGGCAAGCATTTGACCACAATCTTACCTGATGAAATGTAATAATGCGGCCGAAGATGTAACATGCTTGCCTAGAAGGTACCTATTCACTCTTATTTATTTATTTATTTTTATTTATTAGTTTAGCACAAAACAGTGTACAAGGAATGGCTTAATACAATGAAGCATTATCTACCAGCTTTCCTGGGCGTGTAAGAAAAGTGTTTAGGCGTGCAGCTAAAAGATACGCGTATATAAAAAAATAAAAAATAAGATTCAATACTTACATAATATGTATGTATAATTAACACATAATCAGGATACCTATATAAGATATAAATAAATAGAGTAATAACTCTTGACTTGAAGACTCCCAGATTATACCGTTCGGGGAACAAAAACGAGGGCAATGAGTTCCACTCCTTCGCAGTACGGATGATAAACGTAGAAGCGAAACGCTTTGAGCGAACTGGAGGTGTATATATATGGATGAGGTTTGACTGTTTGTCTTGTTGTTAGTTTGCAAAACGGGCATGGGGGAATTTGACGCTCGCAAGTAACTTCTTATGTTGCACAGATGCTTTGGAAAAGTTTACTTCGCCCTTTACTTCACTATGTCCTAAAACTATAAACACTTGAGTAGACAATAATATATAACAATTTCTTCAAATATGACTTCTAAACTGTCTAAAGAATAAACAAACAACAAAACAAACAAACGCATTCACAATCACAGCCCCACAATAAGTTCAAGAATTGTATCGTGGGTGCCGGAAACATTCACCTCACACAAACACATTACACCCAGAACCAGAAGCACAAATATCCCTTGGGAAGGAATTTGTGCTCCTGCCGGGAATCGAACCCAGGAACCAAGGCGCAGAGGGCGGATACCTGTCCACTGCGCCAACTGGGTCGTCAAATGGATGAAGGTTTGACCTTGACCTACGTAGAGAGGTCAATACATACTTTTAGTTACGTTTTCTAGTTTAGTTATACAAGGTTTATTATATCCTACTTCCTACTAATATTATAAATCAGAAAGTTTGATTCCGATGATATATATAGCAAAATTGACAAAAATGCAGATACGTCTCTTTTCCTTATGACGGCAGTACTGGTAGTAAAACATGATAGTATCACGGAAAATAACAGATAAACGTGACCAAAAAATTATATAAAATTAAAGCAAAAAAAAACTGATTGCGTTCTTTGACCTTCAGTTCAGGGTCTTAATATTTTCAATGGATTCGACAAATAAATTAAATGGTTCAAAGATACAGTTTTGAAGGTCTCCTTAGTTATTTTAAGATAACGAGAGAGCAATCTTACCGCGGAGATATCACGGCTGGTGTAAGGATCACAGTCTTTGTAAACTGCGTACATTGCGATGCCACTGGTGCAAGTCACCAAACTGAGAACTGAGAGCACCGGCCAACTCCACCAGAGACATTTCTGTGACTGCTCGAGGGTCTTCACTGTTTGCAGCCTTTGTACCTGGAAATTGTATGAAATTGTATCATTGATTTTTTTTGTTTACTAGGTATCCGGGTTAATTCGATAGGACTAGCGAGATCTTGTCATGTTTGCCATTTTACTAGTTGAAAAGTTTGTCAATTCTTCTTCTTTTTCGTCGATGATCCTGATAATGTATTTTTTCTGCCAGATAGGCAGAAATCTCACCTGATGGAAAGTGATGATACGGCCGAAGAGGTAGCGTGCTGGCCTAGGAAATACTTATTATTGTTTAGGCCCAGTGTTCAGCCACTGCCACTCCCAAATGAGATTTGTATAAATCGTCCAAATTGCAGGCGCTCGCAATCGTTTAAATTGACAATTTAAATTACTCGTTTCGAACATGCGCGCTGCCCATCGTTGAAGAAATGCCTAACAGCGACGTGATGGATCTTCGGAAAAATATGAATACCATCAGTGCTACTGTGTTTCTACTTTACTTAGTTTGCCCATAAAATTTTATAAAAAAACATAGTTTTGTATATATAATATATGCATAGATAAATAAATAACGGGTATATATGAACTGTCCGTTGGCTTACTTGGGTGAATGTCCGCCTTCTAAGCAGGGATATCGGGTTCGATTCCCGGTGGAGAAATTGTTTCTGGTTCTGGTTGTGATGTGAATGTTTCCGGCACCCACGACACAAGTCATCGAATTTAGTGTGGGGCTGTGAGTGTAAACGCGTTTATGCTTATTATGTTTATATATAAATATATATATATGGGTATCTAATTCTGTATCTTTATGCAAAAATCTACTGTTTTACAGTAGCTTTATCGTGTTACCATTTCCAATCACAGACCTTGTCAAATAATCTTGATCTTGATTCATGGATAAAGAGTACTTAGGCTTGTTTCTGTCAAATTATCAATATAAACCCAGACCTTGTATCGCACCGACTTTAAACTGCATTTAAGTACGCAATTTTGATTATGAAAGATTTGCACACGTTACTCCAAACACGCACTTTTTCGTTGTTTGTTGTTAATAAATGACTGATGTTAGAGAATACAGTGAACAGGCCAATTAATTAGCAAATTATACCACTTATATAATTATATCTATTGTTCATTGATAACAGAGATGCGGGTTGTGTTTTATATGATAAAGTTACAAGCCTATATAGAGATACCAACATAGAGTAAAGTAAAACCTACATTAGAAAATATAACCAACGTAAGTAAACTATTAAATGTTTTGGTTCTTATGCATAACAGAATATGTAACATTAGTTATATAATTGTTAACTATTTACATAAGAAGGCCGGTAATAATTATATAATCGTCACGCAAAAGAATCGTCATAAGAACAAGACGTGACGTTAGGTAGCCTAATTTATTAAATATTCTTAGTTTTCCTTAAAACATAAATACTTATAGCAAAATGGTTCATGTAGTTAAAAACAACGATAATGCATCCAATATTAATTGCGAACCGCAAAGGAAAGGAACTCCTTGAATGAGTCGGTGTTTCTGATAAGTACAATATGGGAGTCTTCAAGTCGTGTGAATAGGTATCTTCTACGCAAGCTTGATCCATCGTCGACCACATCGTCGCTTACCATCTGGTGAAATAGAGGTCAAAATTTGCTTATCTTTAATTAAAAATAAAACAAATTAGAAAAACACTTGCTATTGGCAAGAATAAGATATTGGTCAATTTTGAGAGCCACGTTTAAACATTAATTAAAAGAAATGCATATTTTTTATTAATGTCATATAATTATATTTACGGAGTAATTTATGTCACTTTAGAAGTGACACAAATTACTCCGTAAATAAATACACGTTACGTCGAATTACAATATAGTAAATAATACCTTTAATTTTAATAGATCTAAGAATAGTCTACGTGTCATAAAAATAAATAACTGTTTATTTAAAGATTGAATGTCAAGGTCGGATGATTATATTACAAGCATTAGATGTTTTTAGATATTGATAAAAATAATAACTACTGTGATTCTTCGAGTGAATGTGTAATAATGGTGTATTAATAACCGTTAATACTTAGTAAACGTGCAAATTATACCAAGTTGATAAACGTGATTTTCGCCTTCGCTCCAAAACTCCAATAGAAGTTCAAGTAAAGTTTCTACCACTTTATTAGGGCGTGACTTGACTATGACCAGCTGGACCTTGACTCTTTTACTTGACTTTGACTGTGACTAGGACTTTTAATATGAAATACACTTAAAATATATTATAACTTGACACTGGCTAAATGCACAAGATTGCGATGCCAAAATAAAATAAAAAACTATCGAACAAGGTCTTTACTTTAATCTTGCTACAAATTACCAGCAGCTGCTCAAATACGTGTAGTATAATACCTACTTAAATTGAACAAATTGCCTATTGTGTAAATATGAATGTGAACGCAATAACGTTGGAGACATTGAGATTGAGACACATAATAGTAAATATATAGGCAGTACCAATTAACAATTAATAGACGTATGAATACTGGTTTTTTTCTATTTGATAACGTGGCGTTTTATCACTGTCTCAGCTGTGGTAAGAAATGATTTGATCGAAGGTTGTAAGCACATACGGTATAGAATAAAATGGGCAACGGTTTTTAATGACAGCTGCGGTAACACCCTTCGGTGCTTGGCTATATAGAGTTTCATTAAAGTTGTAATCTAAGAAAATTTCTATATACATAGATAGGTAGCTTACCTGAGTGTGATTGACGGCATAGAGTGAGAGGTAGGTTACTAAACCGCCGATGACTAAAGACCACCACGTGTTGCGCTCTGTTGGGTCAGCGCTGAAACTGCATAAGGATGTGTAAATCTACTGATATTTAGTATTAATTTTAAGTCATTTGTGGCTCCCTGAATAGATGAGAGCGCTAATCAATCAATTGACAAAATTTAAAAGAAATACCGTAAGGTACACATACAAATTAACCCGGAAGTGAATGATAAGATACTTTGTAAAAAATCTTTATCGTTTTGTAAATAAAGTAAATTTATTTGCCATATCAGAAACAATACTAACAGGCACCATATAAATATTAAAGCTCAGAAGTTTGAATAGGATCATTATTCATCATTACCGCCTAAATAAGGAGCTGTGAAGGATGTGGAAAATATATTTATCCATGTATTCCTTCCCTCCCATTTCTACTAGGCAAGATAAGACCTCAGTTATTTTTGTTTGAAAGTAATCGAGACCATCTTGCGAAGATTACTAAGTTGTTTGTTTCCCAGCTCTGTATCATTAATAAGGTACAAAGGCAGCATCATAAATGTTACAAGACGTGTCATATAGATTTCTTACTTTGTAATAATAATAAATGTAAACTGATGTACTCATATATATTCCAATGTCAATAAATTATAAATTATGAAACTCACTTGTTGAAATTTAATCGTCCGCCTTCTCCGGCGATCTCAAATATTCTCCCCAGTCCACCAATTTGAACAGAAGCGAATATAACTATGCTGAACACAGCCGCAAACATCAGAAAAGATTGCAGCAGATCAGTGAATAAAACGGCTTTCATCCCGCCCAGGGTTGAGTAGAAGGTACACACTAATCCGACGACTAGAATTGAGATCAGTCTGTCTAATCCAGTAACTGCTTCTAAGACGATTGCTGGAGCATATAAAACTATCCCATTGTACAGCACCATTTGTAATGTATACGTCAGAGATGCTAACATTCTTGTATGAGTCCCAAATCTAAGCTCCAAGTATTCATATGTGCTGGTCTTTTGGAGTCCGAAGAACACCGGCAAATAAAGCCTACTTGCTATCGGTGTTGCGATGCCATAGGCTATGTTGATGACCACGAACTGCATCCCGTAGTAGTAAGTCTCAGCTGACACGCCCAGTAAAGTTATGGCTGACATGAATGATGCCATTAGAGATACGGCTACAGGCAGTGTGGACATATTTCGGTCTGCGAGGAGATATTCCTGTAAAGTAAATGTTGTATTAAGCTAATAAGCAGCAACAATGCCCTCCAGTGCTTTTACAAGATGTATATGGCTTAGGAACAAAACGCAATTGTATGGTATGGAATATATTTGCCTAGTTTCTACTATATGCATATCGTCCAATAATTGCTTACACTCTATCAGAGCAGGCCATATCTTCCCACTTCGAATAACATCATAGATTATGCTGCGCACTTTACATCTTTGGTGGATCTGGTTTGAAGATGTTTAGAGAGAAATCTCGTGTAACCGTAACGGCTACTGTCGCATGTATTGGTAACAAGAATATTAAATAGGAAAGCTATACCGCTCAACTGCCTTCGCCAAATGTAGTAAGTATTCTACAAAGTGACTTAACAGTTGTGTAAAATTCAAAGACCAAACAGTTGTGTCGTGGCTACTCCACGACAATTTACAGCACAGTATATATTAAAATAATATCAATCATGTGTGTCGTACAAATTGATTGCGAATAAAATGCTATTTGCCACACGGGTCATCTGCCCGTGCGTTGCCTAGTTTTTACTCGATCCCCAAAACACTCGATTCGTATTATTGGCCAACCTACCTCA
Source organism: Lomographa bimaculata (assembly GCA_948107665.1). Classification (NCBI taxonomy): domain Eukaryota; kingdom Metazoa; phylum Arthropoda; class Insecta; order Lepidoptera; family Geometridae; genus Lomographa; species Lomographa bimaculata. The sequence goes on from OX403592.1 coordinate 10,986,880, forward strand.
TTTGTTTTTTGTTTTCCACCGCTGAACCGGAAATAAAGTCCAATAACGACAGAAGCGACCATCGTCGCCGCCATTATGATGTAATCCCATACTCCGAATACTGATTGTGTCATTTTGTCTGAAATTACCAAAATTTATTAAATACGGAAATATTTGGCTGAAATATGAATGGTGTGAATGTTTATACAAGGCTAGTCGTATAAACCTTGAAATAAGAGATGTGAATTGTCCGCGGACGAGGCTGGTTGTGTCTGCCTTCTAAGCAGCGGGTATTCGGGTTCAATTCCCGTTGGAAACTCAGTTTTCTCCCGAAGCCTTCGAACTTATTGTGAAGCAGTGAGTGTGATACTGCCTTAGTTTTTTTAGTTGCTGTTCTCTAAATCATTTCAATGTTTGCTGTAGTGTAAATCCCTTTATATATAGTTTTAATGTAAGGTGTGTAAATAGCTCGTCTCATCGTTCACTCCTCTAATAAATACGTGTATGATCTTAAGGGAAGAGCAGCTACTAGAGCAGATCGAGTTCGAGAGTGATTCGAGATAAATGATTTAAATTTATATTTGGCCATTTTGATAAGAGCAGTCAATTTTGTATAACTAACATACAAAGCTAAATGGCATCTGTTATATACTCATTATACTTTATTATAAATAATAAGTACTTTGATTATATATAAGTACTCCTCAATGACTTTCATTGATAATATTATATTTACCTACAAGAATAAGTAAACAGATACTATTACAGACAGTTGTGAGTAAGTCAATATTATAATAATTTAGCTTTATTAGTATGCTCTGTATATTGAACGGTATTTAATAGTTTATGTACCTCTTCATAACCTGTCTCGCGGTTAATGACCTTTTCTATAGTCCATTTCCACATTAAAATATTATTAATTCAAAAGCTTCTGTGTAAGTGTGTTTGTTTTCTCTACATGCTGTAACGGCTGAACAGATTTGGATAAAATTAGGAATAACACAAAGTTGGGCTACTTTTTAACTTAATAAACGCGGTCGAAGCCTTGAATCAAAATAATTACACCTAGATCGATAATTTGCTGAACTTGCTCTAAAGGTATTGAAGTTAAGCGAACTGCCAACAGGCGTAGTTGGTAACTGGCGGTTTTCTACGCTGGGGATGCCAGGTTCGATTCCAGGAAGAAATACATTTTTTATCTCAAGGGAAATTTGTGTTTCTGGTTAAAGTTTACCTCCCTCTTCTTTTTAAAAATGTTTTGAAAATCTATGCATAATTACTTCGCAGCTAATAGTGTTTATAAGCTATTATGTAAGTAAGTACAAATTATTGTCTATATGTCAAGTTATTTTTATTAAGTTATGTAATAGATTAATTTATGTATGTAGAAGCATTGACGATAATTATTAATTTTTAAATTGTTAATATAATCTATTTAATCTGGAGGTGGGAAGTACAAAGCACGAACATTAATTATATACGTACAACAATGTTTATTTTTTTAATATTTATTGTTTAAACAAGATCATGTACGTTTTATGACGTGTCTGTAATAAAACGTACAAAAATAAGTACACATTAATTATTTCTAAAGATAATAAATATACAATAACAAATCCCATTTGTCCCATTTAAATGTGATCAAGATCTGATCAGTAGTTTTTGAGTTATCGTCAATTATGCGTGTTTAATACATTTAATCTGATCAAGGTTCCGAAGATAAAACCGTGAAGTCGGTTTTTTTAAGCTTTGCTTGCGTTTAATTATTCCTTGCCAAATATAAAGATCGTAATAAGGTAACAGCCTACAAACATTATCTAAAGGTTACAGATATTTTAATATCTACAAATATGTAAATAACAACTAAGGAACGTAACAGACAGAGGATTTCCGTTTATATTCATTATAAATAAAGCAGGTAATCCTACAACACACTTGCAGTTTGTGTTTTCCTATTGCTAGAAGATTTAACTATATAGGAAATAAATAGTAAAGAATGTATTTAATCGAGGTAGTGTGTATACAGAATTATTAAATAAGCAAGTTCTATACCTACAAATGTTTAACGAAAAATGTAAAAGTTCGTATAATAATCCTTATTTTCAATTATCACCGATTAAAGAAAAGCATACCTATTATACGTATAGGTGACAAAATTATATACCTACATGGTAATTTAGGTCTTTTTTTTTAATGAATTATAGATAAACACCTGATGGAAAGTGATGATGCGGCCGAAGATGTGACATGTTTATCTAGAAGATACCTGTCTAGAAGATACAGGTCTTTGTCGGTCGATAAGGCCCCAAAGCGATCTCCTACCCATAATATATACAAGTGCCATAATCATCATTTTAAAAATCTCCCCACGCTCTATCTGGAAAACGTCTGCACCGATTTTCACCAAACATTGTTAAAAACACTCTCGATCAAGTCACGTTTGGCACGTTTCAAACAAAAAAAAAACAATCTAAATCAATCCTGCCCTTTATTTTCTTTTAATTTTGGCTTCGTAATCTTGTGCATTTAGCCAGTATCAAGTAACAATACATTTCAAGTGTATTTCATATCAAAAGTACTCATACTATTATAGTCACAAGTCACAGTCAGTCATGTAAAAAAGGTCCAGTCATAGTTAAGTCACGCCCTAGTAAAGTGGTTGAAACTTTACTAGAACTACTATTGGAGTTTTGGAGTGAAGGCGAAAATCACGTTTATCAACTTTGTATGATTTGCCTACACTTATGCACGTTTACTAAGTATTAACGGTTAATAATCCACCATTATTACACATTACCTAACACTCGAAGAATCACAGGTTTTGGAAAATTATACAATATCAACAACGCCATTTTTTCACTTTCGCGGCAAAACTCCCGGTCCTGCCTTTTGGGAGCCACGGTGCCACCGACAGATACACATATATATAAACACTACAAACTTTTTACACCCCTATCTTTACAAAAATGTGTTTTATAAAAATTTTACAAAACCTGTGATACTTCTAGTGTTTATACTTAATTTGTAATAATGTTGGATTATTAACCGCTCGACTCACACTTAAGTCAACGTGCATAAGTGTACGCAAATCATACAAAGTTGAAAAACTTGATTTTCGCATTCGCTCCAAAACTCCAATAGAAGTTCTAGAATAGAATAGAATAGAAAATTCTTTATTGTACACCAAATACAGTTAGTTACAGGGGTAATCTTAAATAACTAAAGTACAATGGGCGGACTTATCGCTAAAAGCGATCTCTTCCAGTCAACCTTTGGATGGAGAGAGGGATAATTTTATATAATGAGGTCGGTGGTGTAAAAGTAAAGTTTCTAGCACTTTACTAGGGTATGACTTGGTTATGACTGTGACTAGGACTTTTAATATAAATACACACTTATGAAATACACTTCAAATATATTATTACTTGACAAGATTGCGAAGCCAACAATAAAAGAAAAAAAACGACAAGGCTTTACTTATTTTGATGCTATCATCATGTAAGCGTTTTCTGTCAAATAAAAATTTATAACCTTTGTTATAATAATAACTTAAAATAAATCAAAACGTAAACTTTGATCACGAAATGTATATTATTTAACGCAAAAGTTTCTCATATATTGTTAAACTGGTTGTTTATTTGACTGAACACCGCAAGATGGCGGCGAATCATTTTTCCTTTGGTTGGACGTTCACGTTCGAAAGATGTCGATAGCTTTAAGTGTTGGATTAATGTGTGTGCGAAGTATTTCATGTGTATAAGAAGGGAAAAGAACGGTGGTGACGGGTGAGTGTTGACATGTTGTTGAAGGGCCCTGTCAACCGACATCCTGGAGTCGCAAGTTCCAGACACTTCTGAGTTCTTCTCTCTGTAACACGATAGACTCGCGGCATCCGCACATATTGTTTTAGTGCCTTACAGTTTATAAGTACAATAATTTATGTGTTGTTTAGTAATCGCTTCCGATACCTGATGATATGAAAGGGGGTAATCTACCTTCAATCTTATTGATACATGTCAGTATATTCTAATTCAGCATAAACATAAGCTGAGTTGTGAAATAAATCATTGGATACCTACTTCTTGAATTTACTGACTACCACAAGTTCTGAACAACATCTCCTCGCATATTTCATTGAACCATATCGTAAATTGGAGCCAATAGGTTGTTTAATTTATCATGACACCAATATATAGCCGATGAAATGATAATGATATGTTTTATAAACACAAAATGGAAGTTGACTCTTTTAAAACACTCGCAAGAAGTTCCGTTTAACTCGAAAATTATACTTTGATAGGTGAGATATTTGATAATTAAAACGATAGGTACACAAGTTTATTTAAGCCGGAGCTGATGTAGAAAAGCAGGGACTTGATATAGAAAGCGCCCCAGGCGCGCGACCATGGCGCTGTAAAGAAAAAATTTATGGCGCCAAACGAATGAAATATACTCGGAGTCGCGGGCGTGCCGGCAAGCGGCGGGCACGCACCCAAAATCCTTCCACCCTTCCCCCCGCGCTGCCGACGTTTTTAGCCCAGGCAAATTAGCGACGTGTTGTATTGGGAAATTGCATCAATTCATAACCAGCCAATTCTTTTCTAAATGTATAGATTCTCAAGTCAATAATATGTAAGTAAAGGAATCCAACTACATTTTAACCAGGAAAAATATTTTGTCCGAAAAAGTTAAATAATTAAATATGCAAACTTTTAAGTGATAAAGAAAGGCATTATTGTTTTTTATATATACCATTTTCATCATAATTAGTGAGCGAATCCCTAGGCATGGTTTATAAACGACTTCCTAGGTCTACGTACTAACCTAACATCCATTGCCAATCTAAAATTTAGCACGCACGTGTATTGTTAATAACGCATTATCTGGATATTACCGTCTTTCAAATTGTTACTCACTATTTCCTATGTTTGTTAGATAAGGTTTATCAATTATTTATACACCGTTATGGTTCCGTACGATTGGCCATTAAACATTACAGAACTATTATTATTCGAAACATTTTGGTTATTGAAATACTTCATATATATTTTATTATACATATATTAATATCTTTAAACGAGCAATTCTTGTATATATATATATATATATGTGTGTGTGTGTGTGTGTAATCAGGATCTCGGAAACGGCTCCAACGATTTTCATGAAAGTTACAGATTAAAGGTTTTTCGGCCCAAGAAATCGATTTATCAACGTTCAAGGTCCGAGAAATACTCGGTTCCCAAACTGCATTTGAGAAACCGGGTTTAAGAAACTATCAGCGCCATCTATCATCTCGTTCATCCGGATATTGTATATTGAAGAGACGAGACGTTTACCCACTACAGTTTGGTTCCAACCAGAGTTTTGAACTTATATAGGTAATTTGAACTCTTGCGCTGCAAAACACTGCGCTCGTCACCCTGTGATATTAAATGTTAATTCTCTTCACTGTATACCAACAGGTAAGGTAGTGGTCAAACCGAATAAATTGATTATTTGCGCTAAAGACTAATTCTTATACAGCTTGTATTATAGACTCTACAAATCATGAATGATGCTGAACAGTTTGTCTCAGGGTAGCTAAATTTCGTAAAGATCGCGTATGAAATTCGAGCTTCAGTCTCAAACATCATATTAGGAAGACTGTGCTCAATGCAAAAATGTCCAGGGTGTTTGGCATTTTAGACGTAAACATTAACTACTCTCAGGGATTGTTATTCAAGTTCCCGATGGCACTGCGTATACATGGATAAATACAAATTTCTTTTTAAAATTACTATAAAACGAATAAAAGCTTTATATCCACATCTGCCGGCATAAGGAAAAAAGACAACTGATATTTTTGACAAAATTGAGTTATAAAAATTAGTAGGTACCTAATGTCTTTGCTATTTAGTATATGTTATGACTTGTAGCAGATGCATATAAATAATAAAAATGTTAAATTTAACTTAACAAAATTGTATGTAAAGACTTTTAGCTTTTATATAATAAACAGTAAGTCATACTTGGTAGCTTTAAAATTGGTATTAATAATAGTGTAACATTTTTATTATAACAACAATTGCGGCTGTCTATGTTAACTATAATAATATCATATATATCTCTATAAGAGTGAAAATGAGTATAAATAAACATATCAATGTCAATTTCCAGACGAAAAGGATACGTTACATATCAACATATATTTATAAGATCGCGTTTCTTCTTCGTACCTAAGTCTTTTCGTAATCAAGAACAAAACAAAAATATTAGGGCACTAAAATACACTTAATTTAAAAAAGCATTGTATGGCTTACCGGTCCTACACAATAATTGTGAAGTCATATAGGTACAAATCAAAATAACGTTTCATAACAATGTAATCATATTTAAGTTTCTTAAAATCTAAAGATTATTATCTACAAGAATTACCCAGACATAAAATATATATTTATATTATAAAGAATCAACTAAGAAGCTATTTGCGAGAATGTATCCCATTCATCAGGTACTATTATTTACTTATATACCCAGCTACCTATGTATCTACTGATCTACCTATGTACCTACCAAAGTAGATATATAGGTGTATACTCATCTATCATTGCAATTACAAGCTAAACTAGACATACATACAAGTAATGGAAAATACTTACATCAGCCAAAATATCTGCAAAAAACAAAAAAAAACACGTCACACTATTAACACTTTTATGTCACTAGTTTTAGAGTAACTATTTCTTTGCATTACGAACATTTGTTGAATTAACGTAACCTTCGTGACCCCTAATGAATGGAACGCGATATTTTTTAGACGCTAGTTTTCTTATTTAAACATTTTCTTTACAAATGAGTAACGTCTGCACGGGCAAACGTGCCGACATGGTCTACAAACCAAGTGACATGTACCGTAGTCTGATAAACGGGCGTGAAGTTAACAGTTAAGAACTTTTAGGTTATGTCAGGTTGAAAGATATCAGCTGATATCTATGGAATTTATTAGCGCATCCAAAGAAACTGATTGTATACTGGGATATAGAAATTATATAATATTTATACGTAATGGGAAATCAAAATCGTAACAAATCCGAATTTTATACTGATAAGCTGGAAAGATAGTCATGTATGGCTGTAGAGATATGTGAAATAAAGCGATTCAGCCGCTCAAAATCATTGAAGAGCATGCGCGCGCATATTTTCGGCCTCTGAATAGCGCACGACATAATAACCAACTAACTAAAGGGATAAGTACTACGTTATTATGCGCCTGTTGTTATATTTGACTGTATTTAACGCCTGCGAGGAACATTTAATATTAACCAACCGGCTACATAAATGTATGTAGAGCCACAGTTTTAGTAATAATAATATGTTTATTAATGATAGTAAACACACAACATTCACATCCTTCTGGATCGTGGAGATAAAATTTGTGTTCCAACCGGCAATCGAACTCGCTGCTTTGAAGGCGATCCCAACTAAAGAAGCAGGCAGATCAAAAATTAATTTCATTTGAGGTATGCAGTATATTCAGTATCATTATGCTATGACTTGTAGCAGATGCGTCTTAATTAAAAGTAAGATTGAATAGGTTGCTCTTGAATATTAAAATAATAAAAAAAAATACTAAGTAGTAGATGTGTCTATTTTTCCTGATTCAACTAAATTTTGTCAAAAATGTCCGTTACGTCTTATTTCTTAATATGATGGCAGAACAAATTATACAAAGCGCCCGAGGCGCGCGTTCAGGGCGCGCGCCCTGTACGCTTTGTTTTTTTTGTAAACTTCGGTAGCGCGGTGGGAATCGTCGAGGCCCAATCAAGGTCAAGGCGCCGCAGTCGCTTTGTATATCAAGTCTCTAAGTGTCATCAACTTACATGAGTGCTTCTTTGGGGTCCATGGATACATACAATTTTGAATTTGAATTTGATAGTAAGAAACCATTTTAAATTAACTACTGAGGTAACTGGGCTTGTTCATTGCTGACAATTGCTGTTAAGATCACCTGGGTGTTCAAGGGTTTTTTTTTCTGCAACGGTGTACAATGAATAAGTTGATAAAAAAACAATGCTTTCACATCTTTTTATAATAAGTTACGTTTATTGATACAAAATCCTACTAAAACATTTAAATAAATAAATAAACATTGAATATAGTTAAGTACTTACATAATAAAAGAGCTGTATTTGCATACAATGTGTTTGACACCGACTCACACTGGAATAATATAAAGTTACTTATTTATAAAAAAGCATTATTTTATACATTTGAGACTGTTTTACAGTTATAACCTTGTATAAAATTTTAACTGACATGGTCACTCTACTTACAATTATTGTTAGAAACCGGATATTTACCATGTATTTTTGTTTATTTATTGAGCGATATTTCGGCAATCTTTCTTAAGGTGCCGATATATCAAGTCGTCAATAAAAAACTGAAAATAAATGATAAATATCCCGTTTGTAACTATAATTCAAATATATAGCATACTTAATTAAGTAATAAATAATGTCTTTTCTAAAATCTGATTCCTTTACCAATATTTTTAAAATAGAGTAAGAGAAAGTGTTAAATAAATAAGTACTAATCAAAAGAATAGTTTGTAAGATCTTTATATAAATTGTTCCATTAGCACATAGTGCTGATATATTTAAACATCTCATGCATAAAAATAATAATAATTAATAACATAATTTATTACCAACTATAAGAAAAAAAAACACACAGATCGTCAATCAGAATTATTCTATTTATTTAGGTATTCCAGATTTTAGATTGTTAAAATACTCACAATTATGATCTGCATAGGAATATAACTTCTTATCCTTATAATAAGTCACTATTTTGCCAAATTTTATTAAAAAACAATGCATTTATCTAAGTTAAATAAGTTCCTATTCATAATCATAATGACAACTAAGTAGCGTGATTTACATCTAATTAATAAATAATAAGCAATGAATAACAATTAGATATCTTTTTTAGTTTTTTTTTTAAATAAATACATGTTTGATTAGGTACAGTACAAGTACAATGAGCGGTATATTTTAAAACCTATATCAAATATGAATTATACAATTAAACTTTAGCTAATGTCAAGATAGGATATAATCCGCGCGCGATGAGAATGGGATGCGACAAACAAACAACAAACGCATACACATTCACAGCCCCACACAAAGTTCAAAGACTAGTATCGTGGGTACCGGAAACATTCACATCACACACACATTACAACCAGAAGAACAAATATCCCTTGGGATCGAATTTGAGCTCCTGCCGGGAATCGAACCCAGGACCCACCGCGCAGAGGGCGGAGACCTGTCCACTGAGCCAACTGGGACCTTTCGGAACTGAGACGCGCGCTGTCCGCCCGCCAGTAAAACTTGCATGAAAGCTCGCATATATATGATAATAGTGTTTAAGTTGTTCTAACGCATTATAATGATGACATAGTTGGCTATGGTAGCGAATAGTGATTATATCAAAAATACAAAAAATAAAATAATACCTACCTAAAAATATTATTAAAAGGAATACAACCGTAAAACATTTTTGTGCATTTTCATAACCCTATGATAGATCGTAGAAATAACTTATTTATAATTAATATTCAGAACTTTTTTGCTAACTAAAGCTACTTGAGAAATGTCATTCTCGATTTACATCACACCCTCTTCTCATCGCGTGCGGATTATACCTACTTGTTAGATTAATACATACTTCAAAATTAAATATTTTTAAGTACCGTAGACGTAAATAAGTAAGTGAATGTTAAGTTTCCAACCACCAGTGTGTTTTTTTTATTGACCTGAGTTTTGGAAAGCATCACTAGATGATTTCTTCAGCTTGTTTTTTTTTTAGGCGCGTTTCCAAGATTTTTTAATAAAACCATAAAAAATCAAAGATTTGCAACGCGTGCCTTTATTTAAACGCAACGATATAATTTACGCAATATACGCCTTTATGTGCAAAAGTGTAAGGGGCATAATTGGGTGTGGTTAAAAAAGGTGCTCGTATTGACGTATATCTGTTCTTTAAACACAATAAAGTATATATGCAGCTTAAGTACCTATTTTTAAATACCCACTTATTTTTAAAACTTAAATAATAGCTCCATACTTTTAAATCATAAGGTTATTTTAACGAATATAATTTAAAGTAATATTATTTAAAATACTTAAATTTTGACCAACTTCGACATGACACCAAAGTTGACCAAATGTGGATGTTATCAATTTGAGGTGTATTTTTTTTTACGTCTGTGTTTTAAATAGTTTAGTAGGTAACTGATATTCTATAATTCTATACTTATCTGTGAGAGATCCATTGAATGTGTTTTAATTTATTTATAACCAACTTTACCATCTTACCAAAATTTTGCTTAAGTAACATACTTATTAACTTTTTAGATGACTAACTTCACTTTAAACTTGACTTTTTAAGTCCCGTAACTTTTTCAAAAACCAACTTTTATGATTTTGCTACATGTATTCTTGCATATGTCATTTATACTACATTCAAATATGAATTGATGATTTAATCTTCAATTCGATTCGATTTTGATGAAAGTTCATTTCTTTCGGTATTTTCAACCCCCTCTTCTTTAGTCGCCAAGAGCTCGCACTGAAATATTAGTATATCACGTTAGAGTATCAAAACACAATAAGTAATTAAATGTACATGTTTACTTTAGATGAAGTTGGAGTAAAATGCCAATTCACAAACTCCGATAAATAGTCTCGACGAAATTTTAATGAAATTATTTATCATAAGATTTTAAAACAATATTTTTTCCTAGTTGATCATATTAATTTTCATATAATTAAAAGCAAGCAAAGCTTAAAAAAATCCGGCTTCACCGCTTTATCTTCGGAACTTTGATCAGATTAGATGTACTAAACACGCATTATTGGCGATTTTGACGAATTGAGAAACTCTTCCTTTTTTTTAAGACGATTAAAATATTACAATATTGGCATATTAGGTTGCAATCCCTATTTCCTTATAACAGGCAATAAGTAATTAAAATAAGTAATTAAATGTACATAAGAAATAATACAAACACAATAAGTAATTAAATGTACATGTATACTTTAGATGAAGTTGGAGTAAAATGCCAATTCAGAAACTCCGATAAATAGTCTCGATGAAATGTTAATAAAATTATTTATCATAAGATTTTAAAACAATATTTTTTCCTAGTTGAACATATTAATTTTCATATAATTAAAAGCAAGCAAAGCTTAAAAAAATCCGGCTTCACCGCTTTATCTTCGGAATTTTGATCAGATTAGATGTACTAACACGCATTATTGGCGATTTTGACGAATTGAGAAACTCCTCCTTTTTTTTAAGACGATTAAAATACTACAATATTAGCATATTAGGTTGCAATCCCTATTTCCTTAAAACAGGCAACACTCAAACACTTCAACTTTGCTTGCGTTTTATTTTCTGACTAGCCTATGCCCGCGGCTTCGCTCGCGTTAAGAAGTACAACAAACTTTCATCCCCTATTTTATCCCCTTGGGGGAAAGAAAGGATTTTGATTAATTCTAATCAAAATCCTTTCTTAGCGGATGCCTACGTCATAACATCTACCTGCATGCCAAATTTCAGCCCGATCCGTCTAGTGGTTTGGGCTGTGCGTTGATAGATCACTATGTCAGTCAGTCAGTCAGTCAGTCAGTCAGTCACCTTTGAGTTATATATATTTAGATAGATTTACACTCAAACTAAACACATGTACCACATGAACCTACATGTGCCGTTTTAATCATCGGTCTTAATTTTTTTGTTTTAGTGGCCAACGTAAGTTTAATTTTTTACCGACTTCGAAAAAGGAGGAGGTACTATGTTCGACTGTATGTATTTATTGTTTATGTATGATCACTGATTCCTCCCCCATTTGTGAGTCGATTTTCAATATTTTTTTTTGTTTTGTAGATGAGGCTTCAGAGGTGGTCCCATAATTTTTTTATCAAAATCGATCAATTCAAAACCAAAGCGTTGAAGTCGTTTTTTTAAGCTTTGCTTACGTTTATTATAATTATAATAATGTGAGAGTGCTACATTAAATAAATTAAATTAAATGTTACCTGCACTAATAGTTTCGGCTGCTGCTTGGCTCGCAACATCCTGGCGAGTGGTGGTGTGAAAAGCGCGGGGTCGGGATGTGTACGCCCCTGCTTCTCCCACGGCTGCTGCTGCCGCCATAGCAGGGATATAACAGAACCCACAATCAGCACCCACAAAAATCCCATCTGGAATCATTTTTTATATTCCTTATCACACTATCACATTAATCATTTAATTGTATCAGATTTATAATATTAGTAGGATTACTTGGGGGCTGAGTCACCCACGTCCGTAGGAGGATACCCCTTAAGTCTGACTCCCTACACGTGGTCCCCGGGTGGTGCTAATCAGGTGACATTTGAGAGGTGGTAGAGCATTTTGTGAGTTGCTCGCCTGGCTCGCTACCAAAGTAGCTTACCACCATCAAGTTGAAAGTCTGCCGCCAAGCCAAATACGGTGTTCCGGCAGTTATCCTTGAGAGCCTGCGTATTCCAGGTCTAGTGTGTTTACCAGCTTCGATCACATCGTCACTTACCATCAGGTGAGATAGTGGTCAAACACTAGCCTGTCACAAAAAAAAAAAAAAAAAAAAAAGATTAACGAGATTATAATAAAATAGAATATTTTCTTTTATTAATTGCCTATCTATAAAAATATACTATGTGATGAAATCACCTGAAAATTGTGAAAAAATATCATAATTTCAATTAACTGTTTTCGGATCAGTACCTATTAATTATAAATTAACAAGTACAATTTGACGAATAGAATAACCTGTTTTGTTTTACAATAAATATTTTACTGCAGTCAGGCACGAAAATGGTGCAAGAATCAGTGAAAACGTATCCAGTTATACAATTACTTGCATATTGCTAATTTATTTATTTATTATCGTATTATAATTTCATTTAATTAATGTTCTCATGGAACTGATTTTATGTATCTATTATATGAGAATTAATATATTTAAACTTGAAACTATTTCTAAAGCATCCTGCTATGCTAGGATTAAACTATGATCAGAAATGAGTAAGGAAAAATGTTGCACAGGGCGGGATATACCAAATGTCTTTGTCTGTCTTTCTACCGTCACCATACTTCTTCTTACAAAGGATGGTAGAAAGGATGTTGAAACAGTGGTTATGACATTGGGCAGGCGTTCCAAAGACGCGCGATTCGAATCCTGCTCCGAGGAAAATAGTTAAGCGTTACGGCGTCTTATAACATCTTGAGTAAGATATAATAATCTTATATCTCAGAGTGACGAGCGTAGTGCTTCGCTGCGCAAGATTTTAAAATATACTAGCGATCCGCCCCAGCTTCGCCCGGGTGTGATAAATGAAGAACCGCTGGACCGATTTTGTGCAAACTTCACATAAACCATCTACTAAATAGTCCGAACAAAGCCTAAACATTTGGTTTGGATAGGTGGATTGTGTAACGATTCAGCAACATTCGATTGGCCCATTAACTGTTGGCCAACATAATTTTTAAACAATTAACTTTTCATGCAAAGAACTTTTCACCAACGCACGTTTCGCCAACATAACTTTACGTCAGTGAATGCTAAAGCAACATAATGTTTTGACCAATCACTTTTCAACCAAAGATCATTTAGCCCATGGACTGTTCCTCAACAGAACGGTACGTCAGTGGAGTGTTTTATCAACATAATCTTTTGACAATATCCTTTCCCCCCATGAACTTTTTGATTTCATAAGCGTAATCAAAACATCGTATAATGGACGTATATGCCATAGAATAAATAATAGTATGGTATTGATTAGCGTTTTTTAAAATGTAATACAGATTATTATTATGATTAATTTCTCAATATCTCTCCTGAATTATAGATGAGCCCTGCAAACAGATGAATGATAAAAGTAACAATTAAGTGTAACATTCCATGGCAGTAGAACATTTTCTAATGGTCGTCTACTTAGCTACCGCTACCTTAAAGTTAATTCGTAATTTACCGCTGTCAAATAGAAACAACTGTCGACCAGCGCCAAATAGTTTCCGCTAATCTCGAGAGCCAGTTTCATTCAAGGCCTAGTTTGCTTACCATCCATGATCACATCATCACTTACCGATAGGAAAGACAGTGATAAACCGCCAGCCTGCCAGACATGATTCCACTCTTATTATATGGACTATTTACAACGGCAATTACTAAAACTCCATTATACGGATCAGAAAAGTGACATAGCGCTTGGATAGTCGTAGGTAATCGATACTTTCAACAGACACTGAGCTACCTAAGCTCAGTAGTAACAGAAGCAGTCACCGATCTGGTACTTTCCATTTCAAACTATGCCATGGGCTGTTCTGGGTCTTAAGTTCTTTGTGCACATCATGACTATCAACACTGATGTTCTTCAAACGTCTATGAAAAAATCTCTTCTGTTCGAAAATGATGATGTGGCTCACTCAGTATTGTACTGGGCTGAACTGAACTCTCCAGGTTACTCGCTGAAAGATTGGTGTCGACACACAGGATTCGTAGAATTTACATGACGTGGCATATTTGTCATCAGAAGTTTTGTGCAAACTTCTTATTTATTGTGATTGAAATTCCTCTAAATTGATTTCACACATTTAAACATATTTAGTTTCGTAAATGCGTGATTAATCAATCCAAAGTGCAACATTTTTCAGAAACCTTTATAATAAGTCAAACTTTTTAATATTTATCTACTAACAAATTATGAATAATAATTATTATTATTTATTTAATCTTATTATATCTTATTATATCTTATTATTTCTTTATTATTTTATTATTATTATTTATTATTAACGAATGTTTAATAAGCTTTATATTTATTTATTTTTGGGTGGAACAGCTGTTGAAAGCGGCATTTTTATAATTTTAAATAATGTTATTTCATTAAATGATTGATATTTACGCCATCTTTAGAAGAATCCCAGCATGTTTGTCATATATTTTCACTTTACTGAAGTGTGGTGTTGCGTAGTTACTTTTAAAAGAAATTATAGATGGCGTCAATCAGCCATAAAAGAGTAATTTTGAACGTTGTTGGAAGACGTCAAATTGAAAAACCAGCATTATCTGAACCTCATGGTTCATGGATCTGGATTTTTGTTTAAGGTCAAGCTGATACAAAGCTTTAGTAGAAGTTGAAATATTATTAAGTATCCTATATTCTAAGTTGGTAAATAAGCAGTCATTCGGTGAAAATCCCGTTGCAATTATTTAAATAGTTTTCGCGTGATGCGCCTACAAACAGACAGACAGACAGATAGACAAAAATTCTAAAAATAGATTTTTTGGCTTCTGTTGCTCTAATAAAGGCCTCCCATATTAGTTTTTCTTCAATATATATAATGTACAGACATCGTGCATCGGCCTGTTACGATTTTATTATATGTATAGATTAAGTAACAACAACAAAAATAAAATGAAAAAAAGAAAGGAATGTTTTTGTAAGCGAAATTTCGTAGTTGAAATATAACTTTTGCAAAAAGTTCATGGGGGGAAAGGATATTGTCAAAAGATTATGTTGATAAAACACTCCACTGACGTACCGTTCTGTTGAGGAACAGTCCATGGGCTAAATGATCTTTGGTTGAAAAGTGATTGGTCAAAACATTATGTTGCTTTAGCATTCACTGACGTAAAGTTATGTTGGCGAAACGTGCGTTGGTGAAAAGTTCTTTGTATGAAAAGTTAATTGTTTAAAAATTATGTTGGCCAACAGTTAATGGGCCAATCGAATGTTGCTGAATCGTTGCACAATCGGATAGGTGAGCCCGTTCTTGAGTTATAAAATTACAACGAAAAGTGGCATTGTTTTTTTTTATATACTAGCGATCCGCCCCGGCTTCGCCCGGGTGTGATAAGTGAAGAACTGCTCGACCGATTTTGTGCAAACTTCACATAAACCATCTAATAAATAGTCCGAACAAACCCTAAACATTTGGTTTGGATAGGTGAGCCCGTTCTTGAGTTATAAAATTACAACGAAAAGTGGCATCGATTTTTATATATATAGATAAAGATAGATAAGTTCAAAACTTTGGGTGGCACTGTACTGTAAAGGGCAAGCGTGGCGCTTACGATGGCGAGCGACTCAATTACATGTTAAAAATGGAAGGTTTCCATCAAGCAAATCTGGAAAAATCTAGTTTACTCACCGGGCTGGTCCACAAGTATGATATCCTGTAAAAGTACCAGTAGTCTTCAGGGTTGTAAGTAGTTTGCGGTAACGTAACGTTTAATCCACACCCTTCCACATTGAGAGGCAAGTATTGTGGGGGTGGACGAGGACCACCGAAGTTCTTCCAAAGGGTTAAGGCTATTCCGCTCAGAAGACCGATGCTGACACCCTGGAAATAAGATCCAGCAAAATGTAATTAATTACCAGAACAGAACTTAAGTAAGATGATTACGAAACTTGGCTTCTTATTCTTGTTTGTGTCGATGATCCAAAATGTTGTCTGTCTTTTATTTATATCCTACGATGATGTAATAAAATTATTTCGGCCCAATACACTGCAACAGGGATGCCAGGAGGGATGTCTCGTTTTAATCACTTTTCGCTCGTGAAGGTGCTCCATAGTTTGTATACTTGGCGTAGTGATACTTGGCTAAGAAGGTAGTTTGATAAAAAATATCGAGATGCAAATTTGCCAAAACGGTTAAACATATTTTATTGAGATCATTCATGTAGATATGAAGAACTGGACTATGTTATATTAACGCAAATACGGCCACCTACGGCATACAGCTAGTAGAGTGAATATAACTCACCCTCTCATTAGCAAAAGTAGTGAACATTCCCAAAGTGAATACAGCAAAAAGTGGGCCTCCAACCGCTGCGAAGATAGTAAAAGCAGCCTGCAATAGGCCCCCCAGGTACTCTGCCAAGAAAGCCAAGGCGAGAAAAACAAGACCGTAACCTGATGCAGCCAGTTTGGTTACCCAGGGAATGTAGGCTGGCTTTACTCTCAACCACCTTGAAAAGAAAACAAAAGTGGATGAGCGGGGAGTTTCTGAACTACAAGTAGAAAAAAATATCTGATGTCATGTTGTTACACAAATTTTACATAATATTTTTTTTCAAGATTTCGTACCATATGTATTGGCTACCTAATGAACAGCCAACATCTTTGACAAAATGGTATATATTACTAATTGATGTTTTTTATTCTAAAACGAGAGGTAAGTTTTTATTTTCTTAAAGAACAAAATTACTATTCCATTGATAATAACACATTTGTTAATATCATCTATGGTAGTGAGATCTTTCAAGATCTTCAAAGACACAGTCTGACTGAATGATCCGGCTGTGCCATGGCTGGAAATATATATAATCGGTACATACCTGCCCACATAATCTGACAGTGTGACTGCAGCTAATGCATTGCATGAGGCAGAGATGGTAGAAAGAGATGCACTGAAGATCCCTGCTACAAAGAGTCCCGCCAATCCTGGCACTGAGCGCATTGCATCCACCACGTAGTAAGCCATCAGTTGGTCGATCTGGAATATGACATACCATAAAAAATGCCATAATACTGTAAATTTTAAAGCAGCCGGTTCGCGACGCACCTTGGTGCTAGTGAAAGCCTGGAGTGGCAGTGGATATATGGTCAGCGATACCACTGTTTACATTAGAACATCGACAACCGAAGAATCAGGCCATCCGGTCTAATTTATACCTCGCTGTGTTTATCAAAGTTATAACTATTTTGGTATATTAGCAACACTGCGGTTTCATTGTCTACGTTACAACGTACGTAGTTCGTTACCTAAGTTATCGTTCTTGGGACTCGACAAATCAAAGAAAGATTGAATAGACAACCTCTTTTAACAAACATGTTGAGGTGTCATAAGTTTGTAGGGTGTCTTTTTGTGTCATCGTAGCTTCCAAACTATTGGATCGATTTTGAATTAGCTATTATGGTAGCAATTGTTTTCCTAGATAGAGCGTAGAAGGTATTTTCGAAATTTTGATTTTACCACTTATACTTACTGCTGTTATTTTGTGACTAGTGTAAGGATCGCAGTTGTGGTAAACAGCGTAAATCGCAATGCCTGCGAAACAGGTGGTTATACTCAACAAAGACAACACGGGCCAACTCCACCACAAGCATTGCTGAGACTTCTCTAAGGTGCTCACCGTCAATAGCCTTTGGACCTGGAAATCGACACATACAAATGTAAGATGAGGACCTATTAGGCTACTCCCATTTAAAAACTTGAGGCGGTGACAGATAACTAAGCAAGTACGCGTGCTAACGGGCTACTTAACTAGACTTAACACGTTTTTTGCTTCTGAATCATATAAGTTATTTGTATTATATTGTACTATGGAGAGATGAGTCTTACACCTCTCCATCGTATCTACAAATAACTCATAAGTTCGCGTACTCAATCTCTTTACTTCTTAATGTAAGGGCTAGTAATTTTTCTAATCTGGCAGTAGAATCATTAACTTTCATGAGTGCCTGTTTGGGGCCCATGTAAATAAACGATTTTGATTTTGATTTTAAATGTCTCTCTTTATGAAAATCGAAGTATCTCGATCTTCAACATCGTCGTATTTTCTTTTTTATAATAGATAGGCAAGCATTTGGGTACTATCTCACCTGATGGAAAGTGAAGATAAGACCGAAGATGTAACATGCTTGCCGAGAAGATATCTAATACCTATTCACGTTAGACTTGATGACTCCCAGATCTTACCGCTTGGGGAACAACAGCGCGGGTAATAAGTTCCACTCCTTAGCTGTACGAATGATGAACGTAGAAGCGAAACGCTTAAAGCGGACTGACGGTGTGTCAACCATATAAAATGACGTTTAACACTTAGGTAAAAAGTCACGCAGGACTTAACTTATTTAATTCCTGTGCTCACTCTCAAAAATGTAAGTTGTAGTATTTAATTATTCTTATATTTTTATTCGTTTGATGTATAAAACTGCATTTTTATAGGTGCACTCACTTAGAACGTTCTAGCTGAATATTCTTGTAAGTTAAAGTTTGACTCGTTAGAACCTCTACTTCAGCAATAAAATCCATCACAGTCAGAAGAACATAGCGCGGGATAAAGCAGAATGAAGTTAAATGTACACAATAATTTATCGGCGTGAAAGTAATCAGCACAGAATAAGAGAGCTTGCGTTAAAAGTACCTGAGTATGGTTAACAGCATACAATGACAGATATGTTATTAGACTGCCGATATTCAATGACCACCACGTATTCCTCTCTGTCAGGTCGAAACTAAAACTAAACATAATATACGTTAGTAATGACCTAATCATTTCTGAAAAGTAAAACAAATTAGAGGAAAAGTGTGGGCCGTATAGAACAACGTATAATTTTGGGAAATTATGGAAACGGGCACTTATGCGTTAGTAACTAGAAATTTCAACATATAAGTGATGAGCACCGGCTTATAGGAACCCAGGTAAGTTAATCTTGACTGACACGCTGTTATAAAACAGTTATTCGATTTTTTCTTAGTATACCTCATGGTGAATGGACACTTACTTAGAAAAGTCCAAACGTCCGCCTTCTCGAGCGATCTCTAACATCCTCCCAAACCCTCCAAGCTGTACAGTCGCGAATATTAGAACACTGAAGACCGCTCCAAACATCAATAAAGATTGCAGCAAATCTGTGAAAAGCACTGCCTTCATACCGCCTAAAGTCGAGTAAAAGGTACAAGCTAAGCCTACTAGTAAAATGGATAGCAGTCTGTCCAACCCTGTTACTTGCTCTAGTACTATAGCTGGAGCATATAATACGACTCCATTGTACAGCACCATTTGCAAGGTATAAGTCAGTGAAGCGAGCATTCGAATCCGTGGTCCAAATCTTAGCTCCAAGTACTCATAAGTGCTGGTCTTTTGGAGTCCAAAAAATACTGGCAAGTAATAACGGCTGGCTATAGGAGTCGCCAGTCCGTACGATATATTGATAACTAGGAACTGCATGCCATAGTAATAATTTTCCGAGGAGACACCGAGAAGTGATATTGCTGACATGAATGATGCCATTAATGATACTGATACTGGTAATACTGATTGGTTTCGGTCAGCCAGAAGATATTCCTGCAACAAAATGTATGAATCGATAGAGACAAGAATTTCATTTGTTGATCAGGTATTTCCGTTTATTAACCAGTGGTGAAACGGGATAATTCTTTACTAGTGTTAATACCACCCCAACTGGCATGTAGCACATGATATTTTAGCCGACTTCAAAAAAAGGAGGAGGTCCTTATTTTGTCTTCAGCTTTCTTTTATGTACCTCAGAACTCCGTCATTTATTTTGATTTGGAAATAATAGAAAATGTGTGTATTACGTTCTAATTGGTCCCATTATAATTTGATCAAGATTTGATAAAGACTTTCGGAGATATTTGCGATTAAAGTCGGTTATTAGTTTTTAAACTTGTATTATTAATACCCATATTACTTCTCTAAAAAATAAAAGTAAAACTTTAACAAACAATGAAAATGGGAAAAACGGAATTAAGATTGAAAATAAGAGACAGCACTAAAAAACAAGTTAAATTGTTCTTGGTCAGTTTAACTGTGGAACATACCTCATTTGTTTTTTGTTTTCCTCCGCTGAAACGGAAATATACTCCAATGGCTGTAGAAGCGATCATTGTGGCGGCCATTATGAGGTAATCCCATATACCAAATACCTGTACATTCACCATTTTGTTAGAGTAGCTGGAAGAAAGAAGAATTGTTTTATATTAAAACCTCTCATATTTTGTATCCTATCCTACTAATATTATAAATGCGAAAGTTTGTGTGTGTGTAAAATTATAATAAAATTTATAGCTAAAATATAAAAATGGACTAAATTCAAAGTATTTTTTTTTTCATTTTGTTGCTAGAAATTGATTTTTTGATTTACTATACTTACATGTATAGTTTATTTGTAGATGACCTCTATTTGCTTTACAAAAAATAATAATGCCTATTTTATACTACTTGAATACTACTTGACGATGTTTATGACGATGACTACTTGACGACTGGACTACTTTGACGATGTTTTCGTTTACCCGACTTCAAAAGTTACCTCATAACTTCTTTCGTTGTGAGCCGATTTTGACGATTCTTTTTTTATTTGAAAACTGGTGCGGTGAAGTCGGTTTTTTAAGCTTTGCTTGCGTTCAATTATTTTTATATGTGTTACCTCATAACTTCGTTCCACGTGAACCGATTTTGAATTTTTTTTGTTTGAAAGATGTTGCTTTCCCATTAGTCCCATTTAAATTTGATCGAGATCTGATCAGTAGTTCTTGAAATATCTTCAATAATGCGTGTTTAGTACATCTAATCTCATCAAAGTTCCGAAGATAAAGCGGTGAAGTCGGTTTTTTTAAGCTTTGCTTGCGTTTAATTATATATAGTCATTTTGACAAATAGTCTAGTAACTCTAGTATAATTCTTAGCGCGGTAAATAATGGCTCTGCATTGTGAACAGGACACACCCAGTATATATGTATTAGAAATTAAGAAAGTTTTTTAAAAAAATGAATGAAAAAAAAATGTGCCGCCGAGTTTCTTGCCAGGTTCTTCTCGAGATGGCTGTAATTTTGCGAATCTGGCAATAGATTCATTAACTTTCATGAGTACCTTTTTGGGGCCCATGTGAATAAACGATTTTGATTTTGATATAGTTGTTGTGAAAAACTCAAATTCTGCGCAAAGATTTCAAAAGGTAAAATAACAAATATTAATAGCATCGCAATTTTTAACACATGATAGCATCAATAAAACTGATGCAGTTGCTCATAATTACACATTAAAATGTGAATTGACAGTCTTTTATTACATACCTACTTATGATCAAGCAGGTCAATGAGGCAACATACACGACATACTGGCGTGAATGCAGAAAGTGAACACATGATGCAAAAAAAAACCTCTATGCGAGATATAAGCATGTTCCCCATGCTGACGACGCAGTTGACGCAATGAGCAGCTCTCTGCCCTACGCGCCGTGGGTCCAGAGTTCTATTCCTGGTAGTAGCATAATTTTTCTTCTCAAGGGGCATTTGTGCTTCTAGTTTTGGATGTGATATGATATAGATTGTATCTGTAATGTTCCCGGCACCCACGATATAAGGCTTTGAGCTAGTTTTGTTTTGTATTTGCAGTATTAACTATAGTCTGTATTTCGCTATTAAGTAATAAAAAAAGTCATAGTTCAGTAGTAATTTTGAATTAAAACAAGTGGCTAAATCAAAATTTTGAAAATACCCCGATGCTCTATCAGGAAAACTGTACCGATTTTCACCAAACATTTAAAGTTTGACCGCTATGTGTGTGTCTGTGGCACCGTAGCTCTTAAACAGGTGAACCGATTTCGATACTTTTTTTTTATTTGAAAGGTAACTTGATCGAGTCTTTAGATAAGAACACTAGATCAAGTTACTTTTTACACCTCTCTTTCTGCGTCGGAGGTTCATAATATTTGATCATTTAAAATTAAATCTCACACATAATTCCTTATATTATTGACAGCCAGTCTGTTACACATCATAATTATGCCACTTTCGTTAATGAATTATGCCACCTTTTTTTTAAACTAGAGTCGACAGAAATGCACTTTGCGCAAATAATAATATGCAACACATTGTAGGTACAATGTATTAAGATTTTTAGAGTTACTGATTTTCAGTAGTAAAATGTATTATTTAATCTGTGATTTGGTAGTTTTTTCTAGTCTATAACATATTTTATCCACTTGGAAAGTTTTTTTTTTTTTTTTTTATCCGTGATAGGCAAACTTTTGACCACTATCTCACCTGATGGTAAGCGACGATGTGGTCGACGATGGAGCAATTTTTTTTTTCTGATGAGTTGTTTATCTTTGTTTTTTTATTGAATAACTACAATTTTTTAGTATTCTCAAAGTAAATATTATGTACAAATTGTTAAAATATGATGAGTCAAATAATATTGTTAACATTGTTAAATGAGTATGGCTCTTGTATGGCTATACATAACATTAAATATACGAGTGTTTTCTAGTAAACCAATAGCAATGCTCATATATACATAATAAACGAAGTATTACAACTTGTATACTTGCCTTTTCCAACACTAGACGTTAGTAAATAAATATCCCGTTATTTGAAATTCGTCCACACAGTTAAGTACACTTTACGCACACAGAGACATAAAACATGTGTTGCTGTTGCAAATTAAAACAAATGTCATTTTAATATCTCTAGAACTTGACCTTGGCAACACTTATAACCTTAAATAGAAAAGTAATTAAAAACGATAAAAATCACTGACATCACGTGTGCCTCCGTTTGCTGACAGCTGGCAAATGCCTACATAGAGATAAACCAAGCTGATGACGCAAACTAAAAAAATAAATAAAGGCCCGGTGGACTGTGTTCGCTAAAATCACCGGTGTTTTTGATGGCATGTTATTGTATGAATGCGATCGCGCGATGGCATAGTATATGACAATAAAGCCGCTGCAGCATTATGCTAAAGTATTTTATTAACTTCGTCTTCCAGTTTACCTATGATTTCAGAATTGCATGAGCTAATACATAAACCAAAATCAGCAAGCAACATTTACCTTCTAAATATTAATTTATATTTACAATTTATTTGCTTTGTCTTTCAAACATCCTTTGGTTACTTAATGTAAGTACCTTACATATTACATATAAGAGTTACACCGTTGTAGTAAGAACTCTACTTTAAGCCAGTGAAGTGTAATACCTAATGCTGGAAATAAAGCTTACCTTCTGCCAATCAAATAATAATACCTAAATATTACTATTTTTAGATAACATTACATTTATCTGTACAAAAATTTGCAATACGTACACCGACTCCCGGAATAATTGTAGAGATATATGGTAATTATGGAATTACTCTAAAATATTTATATTTGTTTATCTTTATTTTGCGCCATGTAGAGCATTAGGTAGCAGCTACAAAAGAATAAACAAATTAATTCAATAATTTTCATATTGCAACACAATTTCCAAAAATTATAAGCAATAAAAGCGCTTCAGCTACTAAAATGTTACAATTGTATGCGCGCGCATGTAGGTCAATATGAAAAAAATACATTGCATAATATTTTATTGTCATAATAAATCTATTACTTGAAATTCAGCTTTATTCATGTTCCATGAATATTATTATGGTCGTAATTTCTCTTTATTTAAATACATTGTTGTACTTTACATACAGGTTATTAAACTACTAACGCCATCTAGTGTTATTGACTGTAGTTAAACGGAGAACCATTTTATTTTAATAGCGCGTGACAGCTTTGAAGCGTTAGCAACTCTACCATCGCTCTGCCAATTTACATAGAATTAACATAGAGGGCGAAAGGTTGATAGGATGTTGGTTTTTGACTAAAATTTATGAATTTACATAAATACCTACGAAATCAATGCATTTTATAACTAAAATATTATTTAGGTAGTAAATTACATAATCAAAGGGTTCCTCCTTACCTTTTTTTTTTTTAACTGTGATAGGCAAACATTTGACCACTCTCTCACCTGATGTTAGGCGACGATGCGGTTGACAATGGAGCACGCTTGCCTAGAAAATACCTATTCACTCTCGACTTGAAGACTCCAAGATTTTACTAATCTGGGAACACAGACTCTGGCAAGGAGTTCCACACCTTGCAGTGCGCATCATGAAAGTGGAAGCAAAACGCTTCGTGCGCATTTGAGGAATATCCACCATGTATCGGTCTGGTGATTCTATGATGGAATGGGGATGGAGGAACTAGATCGTGTAATTCCATAGCACACTCTCCGAAATGTATCCGATAAAATACCGAGAGGCTCGCAATCCTGCGACGATGTCCTAGGCTCTGAAGTCAAGCATCTGACATCTGAGTCAAGGGACGTGAGGTTGTTAATGTCTGTTGTCTTTTGGCTCTCCACTCAATGGTCTCTAGTGCCTCAATTTGATATCTAGCGGAACCATCCCAAAGATGAGAACCTAGTACCTAGTAGAAAAGAAAAATATTATGTAGCCTAGAGTGGCTAATGTTCTCAATTCTTTCATACAATTATTATTAACATCTACCATTATGAAGAACTCCACTCGTGGTCTACATACCCCCTTTCGCTCAAAGCGTTTCGCCAAGCAAAAGGGAAGGTTATGGTAATTTTAGCTCCGTATGTGTATTTGTATTTAGGTATGTATTTATGTATGATCATTTGTTCCCTCACAACGTCAAAACAATGAAAATCTATACATGACTAGCGATCCGCCCCGGCTTCGCCCGGGTGTGATAAATGAAGAACCGCTCGACCGATTTTGTGCAAATTTCACATAAACCATCTACTAAATAGTCCGAACAAAGCCTAAACATTTGGTTTGGATAGATGAGCCCGTTCTTGAGTTATAAAATTACAACGAAAAGTGGCATTGATTTTTATATATATACATATATAGATAGAAGATAGATAGATATAATGTACTAACTATAATATAATTATAACATATTTATATCTATAATATATATATGAAAAATCAACTTACTACTTTTTAAAGGTTTACTTTATGAAAAGAACCGAAACACTTTTGTGTGAGAATTTAAAGTTTTATGCTTATGTATGTTACTTTGATTAGTCAGCGTCACAAGTCTGAAAAGTAACCGTCAGAGGGAGTTTTTGGCACAAAAGTGAAAAAATTACGTTGTTTTGTTTTGTACTCTATACCGTATGGGCGCAGACCAGTAGATCGGCCAAGGTATCGCTGGATCGACGAACTGGAGGCAGACTTGCGTCTGCTTCAAACCCATAACTGGCAAGAAGTTACGCAGAACCAAGACCAATGGCGTTCTCTTATCTCGGAGGCCAAGGCCCACTTTGGGTCGCTGAGCCAGCGGAGTAAGTAAATTTTGTACTCTACTTGCGACATTCTTTATAAAATAAGGCAGAAAAAATATTGGCCACTTCTGTATATGGGTGCTCCCAAGGTGCTCCCTTAATTTTTTCACTTGTAATTAACATTTTATTAGCCATTTTTGGCTTTGACCCATAGCTTTATATATTGTCTGAGAATTTGAAGTTAATAGCTTGTAAGGCTTAGACGCTAAATGTCTCTGACAGACAGACGGACGGACATAAAACCTCGCTAGGTCAACAATAGTATGGACTTATTCATTGATTCATACATGGTAAATAATTTAAAAGCAATCAAATGTACTAACACATAATATATTACGTAGATAGGTATATGAAACCGACGGGCCTCATCACCCCCATTTGAGAATACATTAATAAAGAACTGAAATTAGCACCCTTTACCCCAACCCTTTCATTATGTTACCACGATTTTACTTTATAGATACTCTATGACCAATACTTATTCGTATGAATAATTCACATAACAAGTTCGAATCTACGGGTGGAAACGAAAAATTATAATCTGTGTTTATTTTTTATATTCTCGGTAAAGATTGGACGTGGATTTTGCCGCGAAAGTGAAAAAATGGCGTTGTTGAATTTGTATAATTTTCCAAAACCTGTGATTTATCGAGTGTTCATGTGTAATAATGGTGGATTATTAATCGTTAATAAATATGCATAAGTGTAGGCAAATAATTCAAGTTTAAAAACATGATTTTCGTATTCAATCCAAAACTCCAATAAAAGTTCTAGTAAAGGTTCTACCACTTTACCAGGGCATGACTTGACTATGACGAGACCTCTTTTATTTTTACTTGAATTTGTCTGTGATTTGTGACCAGGACTTTTAATTTAAAATACACTTTAAATATTATTATTTCTTGACACTGGCTAATGCAGCAGATTGCGAGGCCAAATTTAAAAAAATAAAAGAAAAGAAAGACGACGCATCTTTTATTTTTCTCTTAAAGTTTTGGCTCCGCAAACGAGCCAAAACTATTATTTTTTTAAGTAATAAATATCGTTCAAGTTTTAGACTGAAGCGGTCTCACCGTCTATCACTTATTAAATTATATAAATGTGTTTTTTTTATAATGTGTGTATGTTAGTGCAATAAATTGGTTTATTATTATTTTATTTTTAAGCATTTCTTAAATCTAGTCCTAGTCACAGTCAAAATCAAGTAAGAGAGTAATTCATGGTCATATATTTCGTAATAGAAGTCCTCCAGTCACAAGTTAGAATCAAAGTCAAGTGAAAGAGTGTAAGTCCAGTCATAGTCAAGTCGTACCCTATAATAATAAATTGGTAGAAACTTTACTATTGGTAGAACATCAATTAGAGTTTTGGAGCGAAAGCGAAAATCACGTTTTTAAAGAGAAAATATTTTGTATTGGCACGGAATTGTTCCCCACTGATCAAATTTTGTACTTAGGTGTAGGTTTACTTTAAAGGCAAACTAACGCATCAAAATGATAAGCAGTTAAATCATACATCTAACCTACCGTCATACATGGAACTAGCTATAATGGCTAGCTTGTTTCAAGTCTACCTACATTTATACATTACAAAGTACAGCTTTACTAATAATTACTGGGTAGCTAGATACAGTTCGTTTTTCCTGTAGCTTTCAGTCAGATTATCAATAAAAACGAGTGCTGTCGATGTTATCAAGAGACTATGGCAATATTTAACTTCAACCATCAAACCCATAATACCGCACTGGTCATATAATTTATAAAAAGCTTATGAAAGCTATATTCCGTGGTTCTACCCGTATAACGAAAGATACTTCCGTGTTTGTGCCAGCCCCGTGTTCTTTTGATCTCGACGCTGGCACACTAAGGGACAATTTCAGTGAGTGCTTCCACGATTTTCGTGACTCACATACCTACGGCCGCTTTTTCACGAGCTTTCTTTACCCGCCATGCTTTCACTCTTTTGATGCGGATCTCCAATTATGTCGTGTCAATCTTACCCCCATATTTGTTTATACGAAATTGTGTACGCACAACGCCGTTGATGTTTTGATGCCGTAATTTCCATATCATGAAATAAGCTCGCGGTTTCCCATTTTAATCAGCACACCTCCCTGTATATCAAAGCTCCATGATAATTATATTGTCAGAGGCGCCGCGCCGCCTACCTTAAATAACTTAATTTCGAAATCGAGGGCGTAATTCGTTATGTTAGTCTTAAAACAGTTGTGTAGAGCAAATACTAAAACGTTGTAGAGTGTACACGATGCCTGACGTGATCATTTCGCGACCGAGGCGCTATTTTGGTTTTCATTACCTCCTTATGAGATGCACTGGGTTAGGTTGGTGGCATCATCCTGATGAAGGCGACACTAGAAACTTCCCTGGGTGGTATTTTTATTATTCCATCGCTACTCAAGTCATATGGGTAGCAGGATTCGTTGGCCTAGAAACTATTGACCCGTTCGTTGGCGAAAAAGAATTGGACAAATTTATGTTTAGTCTCTCATTCGTCATAACGCACAATTTGACTATCATAAAACTATACTTGTTTTTCTTCAAAAATCAGGAAATACAAGATATAGTTCGAACTATCGAAATTGATATGCATGATTTCTACCAAAATGAAGAGAAGAATCGTAGAACTATCAAAATCACGAGGACGTTTACCTTCGCGTTTATTTTCTTCGGGTGGTTGACTATTGGGAATTCAAATACATACGGGGCAATACAGGATATTAAATGGAAGGCTTTAGTAAAAAGTATGAACGATACCTCATTAGCACCACCTCGTTCATTGGCACAGCCGATATACATACCTTGGAACTACCAAAAAGATCAGTCTTACATTCCTACCTTTGCCCTGGAATTGGTAGGACTGCTTTGGACCGGTCACATCGTAATGGGTATCGACACTTTTATCGGATCAGTTATTCTACATATGAGCTCACAGTTCGCAATACTGAGAGAAGCAATTGAGACAGCTTACGACCGCACTATGAAAGAACTCCGCGATGGGGCCGATCATAATAATGATGGAAATCTTCCAAGTGACGTAGCAGACGCCTCTCTAATGAACTCAGAAGAAAATAACGAACAAATTGTGAGAGCCTTTTACACAGAAAAACAAATTGAATCAGCTTTACAAACAACACTGGTAAATTGTATTCGTCAACATCAAGTCCTCATCGGGTGAGTAGCTACCATTTTCTCTCGTTCCCTTTTAGGAAGCGGAAACGTAACAGCATCGGGATATAATATTATATCATTGTTATTTGTGAACGTGTTTCCCCTTTCGGCATTAAATTTAAATAAACATTCAGCAGGTAACAGGGATTTTATTTATACTGTTCATGTTGTGAAGAACTGTATATTAGCTTCGAAAAAGTTTTTAAGTTCTGGACTAAGCCTTTTAGCGGAAAGAAACCGCATGATGTTTGCGGGAGTTTTGCTTTAGCGGACAGTTTATAAGTAGGACAGCAGAAGTGAGTTAGAGACTATATATAGCTACATAAAAGTGTATGCGAGTAGATAATCAGAGACATACGAACGTAATGGCGACGATGGTAAATAATTGCATGAGAGGTAAATTCAAACTCTATAAATAATTCCTACGTTTCAATCACTTATTTGAATTTTCATAATACGCACCGATTTTCCGATTTGCCTCAATTCGCTTGCAATGTGCTCGCGATCTCTGGTAGTGAATTTGTAAATAACAAACAAAAACTTGGCCTCTAGTTGTAATGTACTCGTTGTGTGCTTGAGCTGGCTAAGTCTAGCGAACTTTTGGCACGGTACTTGGGGCAGTCTCGGCTAAACTGCCATAAAGTGCGATCCAAATTAACTGGCTACGCTCTTTGCTGCGTCTGAACCAGAGCCAAAGTTCATTGCTCCCGTTTAAATAGGCCCCAGGCTTTCACCATATTATGCAAACAGATGAAGTACGTAAGTAAAATCGATGCGATAGATTTTATATAAGCTGAAATATAACAATATTTCATCTTTTAAATAAGCATTTATTGTTAGTGACAAAAGTACTTATCCTACAGGCCCGAATGTTTAGTCAGATTTTTCTAAACGCGTTTCTGACTTTTTAAACGACTTCAAAAAAGGAGAAGGTTTTCAATTCTACTTAATTTTTTTATATATTACCTCATTACTTCTATCTAGATGAACTGATTTGTTTATTATTTTTTTATTTGAAAGCTACTGCTTTCCGTCAAGGTCTACAGATTAGTGTTTTTAAGTTATCCTCAACAATGCGTATTTAATTAATTTAATCTGATCAAGGGTTCCGAATAAAAAGCGGTGAAGTCGGTTTTTAACCGACTTAAAAAAAGGCGGACGTTCTATGTTCACTGTATGTATTTTTTTTTTATATATTTTCACCGATTTGTCTTTGAAAAAAGAATTTTGAGAATCGGTCCACACATGGGGATGTGTGGACCGATTCTCAAAATTCTTTTTTGTTTGGTAGATTATACTTCAGAGGTGTTCCCATATACATTTTATCGAAATCGATCAAGCCAAAACTATTTATACTTATAGTTAGATAGGTTTGTTCTTTACTTGCCTCCTTTCTGATATTGCATTTAGTGTAGTTTGGTAATTGTAAGGTAATAATTTATTGCAAAACGACTTCGAAACGTTTGCTCGAGACTGAACATTCTCGATTCCCAGTCAATACGAAACCAATAAGGGCCTTGAGTGGTGTGCGAATATGACAAACTGCAATATCTCGGGATTACGACCCTAATATTGTGAGTCGTTGGCTTTTTTCAACACTGGCATCAACATAATCTGGGATTTATATTCACCTAGCACTGAAATGAAGTTTTTGCCGTATTTTCATCTTCATTTTGTCGTCGCGGTTCGTATTCGTGTAAGTTAGATATCTGCGGTTAAAGCGGGGTTTCTCGCGTTTTTTTTACCTTAAGTAACTGCTAGGTAACACAGCGATACAGTTACTTATCAGCTACTGTGCCGTCATAATGAAAAAATTAGTAACTGCATTTTTGACAAAATTGAGTTGATAATAAATATTCGGAATGGAAGGTTAGCATTCGTAACAAAGGGCAACTTAGCACGAATTTTAACGCCGCATCTTATTGTCTTGTTTGTTTTATGATAATAATTAGTTCTATTGATTCTTAGCAATAAGGTTCTAATTGTTAGTTCCAATTATACATAACGTAATTGTTTTTTTGATTCGATAGAAATCCTACTAATATTATAAATCCGAAAGTTTGTGTGTAAGTGTGTAAGTATGTTTGTTCCCTCTTCACGCTTTAACGACTGAACGGATTTGGATGAAATTTGGAATGTACATAGATTATACCTAGGATTAACACATAGGCTTCTTTTTAACTTGATAATAGCGGGCGAAGCCGCGGGGCACAGCTAGTAAAATAGAAAACATTATCAAAATCAGGAAAAATAAACGCCTATTGTTTAATTTTACAATATTACGCGAACTACTAAATCTTACTTTTAAGGCTATAACATAGCTGTCACAACTAAATAGCAAAGACATTTCTGATGTATATAACTCAATTTTGATAAATATCAGTTACGTATTTTTTCCTTATGACGGCAGTAATACAAACCTAACAGTTATACACAATTTTATTATGATATTTAATTTTTAATTAATTTGTTACTAGCCGTGCCCCGTGGCTTCGCCCGCGTTTATCAAGTAAAACTAGTAACCTTCTAGGTATAAGCTATGTACATTCCAAATATCGTCCAAATCTGTCCCGCCTTTACAAAATAAGCATACTTACAAACTTACACATACTCTTTAATTCAGATTTATAATAAAATCTGCCCGTTGGCTCAGTTGGGTGAACGTTCGCCTTCGAAGCAGGGGTATCGGGTCCGATTCCCGGTGGGAACACAAGTTTTCTCCCCAAGGAAAATTTGTATTTCTGGTTTTAGTTGTGATTGTGTGTGTAATATGAATGTTTCAGGCACCCACGACACAAGTCATCGAACTTAGTGTGGGGCTGTAAGTGTGAAAGCGTTTATGTTATGTTATAATATTAGTGTGATGAAGCATATCGTCCTTTTCTGCTCTAAATTATTGCGTCTAACGTCATTTAATCTACTACATGCACATTCAGACAAATAAAGTTTTAAATTTTAATTTAATGTTGTACGGAGTAATTAATAACTTTCTGGTCAATTATTTTTTAAGTACTATACCATTAGACGACGTTGCAGTATGCAGTTAAGTATTGCAAATAACTTGTTGTAAACCATCTAATACATTCAAGATATTTTAGACACACAAACGAGCATAGTTAATGACAGCAGTTATGGTTATTTATTACACTCTAATAAATAACCATAACTATTGACTATATGTATGTATGTTTTATGTGTATATAAATAGTGCTATTCTCTAATATTACTACTTCACACTTCGTGTACACCAGATGCAGTTCTTTATAAAAATAAATAGATATATTCATACTAAGGTTGTCTGGAAGAGATTGCTTTATGCGATAAGACCGCCTATTGTGAAACCTTGGCTTACAAAACCAAAATATAAGCGTTGAAGTCGGTTTTTTTAAGCTTTGCTTTCATATACATTTTAATTATCTACTTTCAGATGTGTGGAAAAATTCTCAACCACTTACTCTTATGGCTTCATGACTCAACTGCTCTCAAGTATGGCTGCAATTTGCGTCGTAATGGTCCAAGTTTCGGTAAGATAGAGGATTGTGGACTATTGTGGGTATACATTTAGATTTACTAGCTTAGAGTTTCCAATGCTGATTTATTACGAAAACGATATTGCAAAATTACACAATATAAGTTTTAAGCTAAGCTACTTTTTTGCTACCTATCTAAATACCTAGATGTTTTAGATTTATCTTAAATGGTCTCGCGTGCCTTTGTTTCAACAGAACAAATAATAATATTCACACACACAGATCCACACTAAGTTCAAAATCTTGTCTCGTCGGTGTCGGAAACATTTACATCACATACAGAATCACACACAAAAATGAAGCACAAATGTGTTGAAAAAGTAACTCTTCTCGGGAATTAAACCAAGGAGCCGCGGTGCTGAGGTCTGAGATCTGTCTAGTTGAAATCTTTAAATATATTGATTTTGAAATAGATTTATAACCCAAGATTTTCAAGACTGAAGATTTACAAATGATTGTATCCAGCGTGGAATGTTTAAACGCGCTTGCTTCGCTCGCGTGGTAACGTTCGTTTTCATTATATTTTAAGTACATAATAAATAGGAACATCAAATAGAAACGTCCGCGTTTACTAAGACTTCACTCTGCTGTATCTATCTGCTTCGGTAGTTTGGGTGGTGATATAAAATTTAAGAATGACCTGTATCTATATATATCTCGTTCTATATCTAACGTTCTCTTGTTTAATTACCGGCTAGAGCCTAGGAAGCATATTATGAGTTTGTAATTACTTCAGAATTTACCGCATTTTTTTTTCAGCAAGATGCGTCTAGTTTCAAGTCTCTACGGCTGGTTACGTCACTTGCTTTCTTCGCTGCTATGATCACTCAACTGGCGATCCAGTGTTTTACTGGAAACGAACTCACTTTGCAAGTAAGTTTAAGTCATCGAGATAGAAAGCAAACTTTTTTTGTTTTTGATCGAATTAGGTTCTTAGGTAAGAATTTAATAGTTTTTTGTTTAGTGCCTGATATCTTTGGGGTATAATTGGATGAATCTTTATATTATTTTGTATGATTCTCGAATGAGTAGATTATATAGTAATACAGTATATTGGGTGAAGACGGTTTTCGATTCGTGTATATTTGGGGAAGGAATTGAACTAGATTTCAAGATACATGTCGAAGATCTTGTTCTTATCTTCCTATTAGGGTGAGGCCTAACGAGCGTATTTTATTGAGTTGTGAGTCTTTTTATTATTATTTGAGTCTCTTTTTTTGAGGCATATAATTTAGTTTCTACTAAATCAGGCAATTCAATTTACGTCGTCGTGTAGCACAAAGCGGACTTTTAGATGTATCGGATCTTTGCTTAAATTACGCGACTCAAAAAGCGCGACCTACAACTCAAAAAATTACGCTAGATTTAACTAACCCTCTAGGGTCTCTCTATAGGACCTCTTAGGCCTTAGCCAGACGCCAACGTAGGCGTATAAGGCTACGTCGTAGTACGTTTTAATATCGCTACGTAGGTATTATAGCGTTGTCGTCGGCGCCAGTCTGCAGAAACTAAAATTTTTTTTTTATGGTTTTTACGTTATTTTGATGAGTTTTGCCGCGAAATTTAAAAAAAATGGCTTTATCGATTTTGTATTGTTTTCCAAAAGTAATGATGTTATAATGGTGAATTATAAACCATTAATAGTTCGTGAAAGTGCTTAAGTGTAGGAAAATCATACAAAGTTTAAAAACGTGGTTTTCACTTTCGCTTCAGTGCTCCAATAGAAGTTTTAGTAGTTTCTATATTATGGTATGATTTGACTACGACTGGACCATGTGTTTTTTCTGGAGTTTGAGACCAGTTTTAAAACTAAAAAATATTGAAATATTTACTTGACACTGTCTAAATGAACATAGATTGTAGAGATACGTATGAAAATGAACAAAGTTATATTGACAGGCAAATAGCCAAAAGATCAGAAAGGGCTGAACTACGTCAGAATCGCTTTATTCGCAAAAAATATACTTATAACATTTACACAATTTCTACAGACTTTTTTAGCTTCTGGAAAATGCCTACAATAAAAGTAATGCTACGAAAATACTCTAAGAAAATATTCACGTAAATCGCTAACGACGTCTTTTCTTCACAATCCCCAATTGTCACTCTCATGCATATTCTTCGGTCAATTAAACGAAGACGGGCGTGCTCCTTTGTGATGTTTGATTTTATGTGATCTGCCGACAACACTTGCAAAACGTCACGAATGTTCTAAAAATATGACTCGTAATGATTTAGGTACAATAAGAAATAAGGTGGAATGATGAATAAACTGTGTCAGATACTGAGTATGCTATTCACGTATACTCACATAATTTATAGTCGCCACTATAGCAAACAAATAATTAAGCTTTTTTTAAGCTTTCGCGAAATAAATTCATGTTGGACTGCCCGTTAGCTTAGTCGGGTGCGCATTCTAAGCATGGGTATCGGGTTCGATTCCCGTCAAGAACACAAGTTTTCTCCTCAAGGAAAACTTGTGTTTCTGGTTCTATTTGTGATTGTGTGTGTGATGAATGTTTCCAGCACCCACGACGGCGGTTTGATATGTCAAAATTGGGTATATTGGATGTTATGAACAAAGTGTTTAAAAATAAATTGTTATGTATGCCTTGAAACATGTAGAAATGGCGAAGAAGGACAACTTATTTGTCCGAAACTAGTCGACATTTTTAACTAATAGCTTAAACTGTCTGAATTATCAAAAAACATTTTTTTGCCCCTCTAAATTCGATGATTTGTGTCGTGGGTGCCGGAAACATTCACATCACACACAATCAGAACCAGAATCACAAATTTTCCATAGGAAGAAAACTTGTTTTCCACCGGGAGTCGAACGCGTTACCCCTTAGGCGAACGCGCACCCAAAACCACGGCCTTGTGCGCTAATAAGCCTCGTAATAATGAAACAAAGCAACAGTACAAAAGCTAAGCTAATGAAGTTTGGTTGTTGTTGAAATCTTCCGCCATTCCTTTGTTGAGGGCAGCGGCAGGGAGGGATTCTTGCAAAGCTCTTTACCCTGGCTTAGACTCTCAATGGCTTACCCCTGGGCAACTTGGTACAGGTCCTGCGCTTCGCCACGAGCGATGACGAGCTTTGCAGGTACAGTGACACCTGCGGTATTAAAAAAAGCCTTCCAAAATTAAAATTAAATTATTCAAAGAGGCACTTATGAAAATTGACTCTACTGACAGATCGCAGCAGAACTAACTTCCAAATAGACACATTATAAAACACATTTGATCTTATTATTGCTGGTTGAAAAAATTACTCGACGATCACCCTTATTCCTCCTAGATAACTATATTGATAACCAGTATACTAAGAGAAATATTCACTGTCAATGCAACAAAATTGATGAGATTATCTTGATACTTGGTACTTGATACTTCTACCCAATGATGGAGGATTGTCTTGGTTCTACCGAAAAAAAAACGCAATTCAACCGGGAAAGTGAGTAGTACCTACACAAACAAAAAAAGATATACGCGCCAAATAAATTACTTTCTTCTTTTGGAAGTTGCTCGAAAACTGTCCGAGCGAGCCGAGCTCCCTGAAGTTTATTTAAATGGTTCGGTACTTGGAAGTTTAGGTCTTAATTTGTGGCAGGGTCCATCTAAAAAAACAGTTACTTAAAAGAATTTAATTATGATTTCAGCGACAAATTATCTAGCAGTTAATTAATGCTATACGAGTAGTTTATGTAAAAAGTTTTTGCTATTAGCAAATAGAAGGCGTTAATAACTATAATAACAAACTTAAAGAAGAAATAATCAACCAACTTCAAAACATTTATTACAAAACGTCAATACAATAAAAAGTTAAAAATGTAATTTACTCAGATGACATAATTATTTTGATTTTAAATCCAAGCTACTGAACCGATTTTGATGAAATGTTGATGTTAATGTTTATTGTGTTATGACAACAAAGTTTATTGCTTCAGAGCTTACATTTATTTACATTAAGTGTGATTTGACGCTCCTTTGTTTCACATATGGGAATATAAAATAAGGAATTAATTATAATTAATCAATGTACAAATTTTACTAAACTACTTACCTAATAAAAAATGTCATTGGTCGGCAGTGAGTGTGCCCAAAATTCTGGCTGCGTTACCTCGTTGAACAGCGTGCTTAATTGCTGAGCAAAATACAATTCAGCATTTTTGTCACGTGTTTTTTCTTTCAGTTTGATACCTACTAGAGAATAATGCTGGTACTAGAGAATTGGCGCGGTGGACAGGTCTCTAGCCTTTGTGCCGTTGGTCCTGGGTTTTATTCCCATGAGCACAATTTTCCGTCCCAAGGAATTTTTGTTTCTGGTTCTAGGTGTGATTGTGTGTCTGCTATGTAAATATTTCCGGTACCCACGATACAAA
Source organism: Lomographa bimaculata (assembly GCA_948107665.1). NCBI lineage: Eukaryota > Metazoa > Arthropoda > Insecta > Lepidoptera > Geometridae > Lomographa > Lomographa bimaculata. The sequence goes on from OX403592.1 coordinate 11,023,919, forward strand.
TGTATGAAATTTGCATTAATCTAAGTTTAAAAAACGCTAATTGACACTCCAAAAAAAAAGTGAGTGAAACAAAACCTTAATTATATCTCCAGTATATACTTTAATAGGTATTCGAGAGATAGGTTGAAATACCGTTCATTCACACGAAGCGTTTCGCGTCTTCGTTCATTTATAGAACAACAAAAAAAATGGGACGCTTTGCCGTCATCTGTATTGCCCGAAAGGTACAATTTGGGTTTGTTCAAAAGTAAAGTGAATAGGTATTTACTGAGCAAGCGTGCTCCACCTTAGACTTCGTCGCTTTCCATCAGGTGTGATTTTGATCAAACGTTTGCTTAGACATTAATACAAAATAGAGAAAATCGGCCAAATGCGAGTCGGACTCGCGCACGAAGGGTTCCGTACCATTATCTATAAAAAATCAAGTTTGTTGTATGGGTGCCCCCTTAAATATTTATTTTATTTTTAGTATTTGTTGCTATAGCGGCAATAGAAATACATCGTCTGTGAAATTTCAACTGTCTAGCTATCACCGTTCTTGAGATATAGCCTGGTGACAGACGGACGGACGGACAGCGAAGTCTCAGTAATAGGGTCCCGTTTTTACCCTTTGGGTACGGAACCCTGAAAAAGGTAATCGATGTTACCTAAGTTGGGATATAGAGACACGTGCATTCATGCTACCTATATCTAAACATACCTATCGAACCCAGTCTTGTTAACAAATTGTAGCGTCAAAATCGCTTAGCAGGAGATTCCATTAATCAGCTCGCTTATTAATTTTTTGCTCGAAGAAAAGCAAATTTACTGTATAATGAGTGCTATGTTTTTTATATCATACCTTCCCGTTCCTCATTATTTGTAAATAATGTCTTGTGAGGCGTCTTTCATAACAATACCTTCATTAAAACTCGTTCCGGAGGGTTTGTTATTAGCATAAAATAATTAAGACAAGAAGAATATATTTTGGCATAATTTCTGTTATGGTTAACGAATTATCTTTTCATACTCTATCTTAAAACGTGTTTTGTTCATAATTTTAAAACATTTTTGAGACGCTGTCTATGAATGAATGATATATATTCGAAAACATACATTAACTTAAATAAACAAATATTCGATACTATTCACTTTCCACGTTTTCACACTCTCAGCCCCTGACTAAGTTCAACGACTTGTGTCGTGGGTGCCGGAAACATTCACATCACACAGACAGTCACGACAAGAACTAAAAACACAAATTTTGCATGTCGGAACCCTCGGACCCCTGCTTAGAAGACGAACGCGCACCTAAAACTAGCTTAATGTACAAGTTTGCGGAGCCAAAACTATAAAAAAATATACAGTTCAAAGCTTTCGCGTTTGATGCCGTAAAAGATTTAATACATTTTTGTCAGAATTCTGGTGGTGCCTATCACCCATATTGAATAACTACTAACTACGATATTATCGCTATACGTAGCGAAAAACTAAATGATAATGATAAGCAGACTTGATTCCAAATTTGATCGAACCAAAAAAAGTACAGGATTTTCTCTTCAATGTCGACCTAGTGACACACTATTCAGCCTGTGTGGTACTTTCGTTACGTTCATCGTTGCTGTTGGATTGCGACCTAATTTCTTTCTCTGATCTCATGACTTGCGTAATAGCGTTACACGTATAAATGTTAGACAAAAGTTTTTTCTAGGAAAGCCTTTACTTATCTATTAGTTCTTTGAAGATTAAGCGATGATCAAAAAAATGTTTTGGAAGTATTTTTTTATAGATATGGTTTATTGTTATAAACTATGTCACAACAGTTTATCCCTTTAGGTCATGTAATAATATTTACAACACATAATGTTTACAATACAGAAGAGTAAATTTTTGGAATCAATATCAAACAATTGTAACTTCTATCACATAAGACATAAGTCATAACATAGGTAACGCCTCAAATAATATTTTTTACATGCCTACGTTACATTACAGCCATTTATATGCTATTTATGCATTTGACTCAATCTCACCTGATGGAAAGTGAAGATGCGGCCAAAGATGTAACACGCTTGCTTAGAAGATACCTATTCACTCTAGACTTGAAGACACCCAGATTGTACCGTTCGGGAACAAAGGCGCAGGCATAAATGTATGACGTTTGACAGTTTGTCTTATTGTTAGGTGGTAACAAGGCAAGTCGACAGGTACATTAATGTCTGCTTATATATATAGCATCTCTTTGCATCTTAGAAGTGCCTTTGATCTACAGACCTCTATTCATTGAAACACTCACTCGTAGTTAGTTTAGCTATTGTTCCTATATTCTAGGCAGCTCGGATATCAGATGCCGTGATGCAGTGCAAGTGGGAGCGACTGTCCCCTCGACTCCGGTCACTGCTGGTGATGATGATGATGCGAGCCCAGCGACCGCTGCGATTGTCGGCCGCAGGATTCACACATATGGACAACGACTGTTTCCTCGCTGTAAGCAATTTTTTTTGTTCTATTCTGTTGGTGTTTTTTAAGGTAACATGGCCTCATTAATTCGTATATAATTTATTCGTATTAATTCGTAATATATATATATATATATATATATATATATATATATCTCATAAGTTTGTTGATACTGTCGAGTAGAAGCATTTTAAATGTGAACGCCCCACCTAATTTGTCAAACAATCGATTGTCAAATGTATGTTTTTTTTTGTGGACGTGTGCTCATTTAGAGTGGTTTTACTCTACGAGTTTTGATTTTGATTTGATTAAAAGCTCGATGTATCGGCAACGTTACAAGCGCTAGTTTTAGGTAGCCTTATTCCAACAATAAACTAAATGTCAAAGCCAGTGGGATTATATTTGAAGAGTAAAAAACAGTCGGCTGCTGTCTACAGTTAGCTATAGTTGTGGCATTGAGGCCTGGATAAGGCGACACAGCTGTATCTAGTCGCAGTAGGTACCTATTATTTGTATATCTATAACACTGCGATCCTCAAAGATTTCGAGTCGGAACTTAATCTAGGTCATCCTAGGTGTTGCTCGACTAATTTCATCCATGTTACAGAAATGGGAATATCTACTACTTATTTGCAAGAGTAAACGGGTAAAGTAGTTCATTCAATGTTTCTTTGTTTCAGATAATGAAGGCAGCGTATTCATATTACGCCGTTTTAAGTCAAAAACAAGTTTAAGTACAAAAAATCTGTAGAACAAAAAGATAATAAATCGTAGTGTTAATAGTTACTAAATGCACCTGATGAATAAAATAATTTCAGCAAAATATGATTTGATAGTTATTCTTTGCTAAAATATTTTTTGTATGTAAATAGAGCGCGGGCGCACCAAAAATAAGTACTTACCTACAAATATAATACACAATATACATAGGCTAACCAGAATAATTAACAAACCTTGGAGTGTACGAGTTATTTTTTAGGAATATGTGATAACTAAAATGCCCTTTATAATGTTGAATGGTTTTAATCCTATTATGGTTTTAGTCCAATTAGAACTTGCCTGAGTGATAAATACTTTACAATTATAGGTGTGGTTAGAACTTGCAAAAGATGGCTAGAAGACTGATAATGATCAACACCCATTTCGTTCCTACAGCTAGATCTCGAGCTTTTCTCTCATAGAGAAGTCTAATTAAGCCATAACTAATAATTATACAATAGTTTATCGCACATGTCCTCGAATGTTGTGATTCTGAACTTGCAAGTTTCAGTCAAAGTCTTTCAACGCCTTTTTTCAGAGCAAGTGTAAAGTCATTGGTGTGATCAAAGCGATGCTACAATTTAATTTAAAAATTATTCAAACATTGCACACTCATTTTACATTACACTATGACCTTTAAAGCCTTCATGATAAGCGACAATTTGAAGTACAATTAGTTATTAATTTTCCTATCGTCAAGTTGTAATAGTATACTAGAACTGTCAGAAGATGATTGACAGCCGCAGCCGTGCGGACTGCGGTAGAGTTCAATAGAATCAATTATGAATTAACTAATTAGATGAAAACACAGGTGCTACAGTCGTACAGCAAGTAGGCGTAAGGGTAAAGTACATCATAAGGTAACTCGTCTTAGTAATACTGATCGACTAATATAATTAAAACCACTATAATAATATAATGTCCTACTTATGTGGTTTTAACTACTATAGTTTATACTACTATAATTATGTAGAATTAATTTTGACAGGTACCTACTCTACTTGCCTCCTACGACTTGTTCCTATGTTGGAAGATTATAAGCATTTTGGACGGTAATAAACTTGACACGGTGTTCGAGCCAATGAAATATATTGTTTTTATGCCTGAGGCATATGCGGCCGAAGATGTACCATGCTTACCTAGAAGATACCTACTGACCATTTTTACCTACCTCCAATAATATTGTGTTTCTGGATGTGATTTAATTAGTGTTTGTTACCTTATATCATTACCACTCCCCCTTTATATACACACACGCGACCGTTATATTATATTGTATGTAATATAAACTAACTCTCTGCATAGTTCTTACTCACTCACTTATTTAGGCGAGTGAGTAAGAACTAGTTAAGTGAGCTTAAATAGAAGATTTGTGTCGCTGATGCTAGTAATAATCAATCTATCATTTTTATCAACATACATTTAGAAGATACAATTTAGATTCTGTATTTTGAGAATCAGCGTCTTCTCACATTCATCAACCTCCGGCCTCTTTGGTCTCCTCCAGCCGGCTGAAATTAAATATCCACTACTGTAATAACTCTTACAAACAGTTCATGTGAGCGTGCAGCACGTTTGATCGTACTCCATACACGAAACATTTAAGGGTAAGCAACACATAGCAGATACTTCCACACACGTAAGAAATTTGATCTTCGTTGCGAAGAAGCCTTAGAGACTGTACGCCTATGCCTCTTCTCCGTCAAGTTTACATCGCCTTTCGCCAGTCCATAATGCAATATTGCGTCTCTGTATGGGGTGGTGCCGCCAAGTCACATTTAATAACAATTGAAAGAGCTCAGAGGACTCTCATAAAGGTAATAACTGCGCAATCCATTTCGTCACGCAACAAATTCTCTTTATGAAGAATTTAAAGTACTCCGCGCCCGACAACTCTTTGTGTTCAATGCAACATTGAAAACACACCCCAGCATAAGACTACGAGCGGACTATGATGATATCATAGCTAGGCGCGCGTATCGAATTCCAGTACCACAAGCCAACTGTCTTCTAGCAAGACGTTCACCTTCTTACTCTTATCCCAACATCTACAATAAAGTTAATAGAATATCAATAATAGAATGCAATATCAAAAATTTTAATGCATATAATGCGTTCAATTCGACGATTGACCTCTTTCTCGAAGTTGGACCTACCTGTTTGGACCGTTTGTCCTAGGTAAACGTATCTGTCAACAACTTCGAGCATCGAGTTCCCAAGTGATACTGGGGTGAGGACTACATGGACGTTCGACATAATCTTAGTCTTGTCCTTGTTAATTTTAAGGCCCACCCGTTCGGAAATTCAATTGAGGCCTTCGAGCATTGTGCTGCGATCTCCCATAGATACTGTCATGATCACGATATCGTCGGCAAATCGAAGGGAAGTGATTTACTCGCCGTTGATATTGATGCCAAGTCCTTTCCACTCCAGAAGTTTAAAGGCATCTTCCAACGCGGCAGTGAACAGTTTCGAAGAAATAACGTCTCTTTGACTCACGCGTCTTTGTAGTGGAATCGCCCTCGAACACTGTTCCTGTACTCGAACCGACTTGGTGGCGTTATTGTACCAACACTTTAGCACTTCGATATACCGATAATCAATATGGCACCGCTGCAGAGACTCAAACACCGCCCACGTTTCAATCGAATCAAAGACTTTCTCATAGTCCACAAACGCTAAGCATAGTGGCAAGTTATACTCCTCAGTCTTCTGTGTAACTTGCCGCAGCGTATGGATGTGGTCTATGGTACAATGAAAACGGCTTGTTCCGGAAACTAGAAGTCATCAAACCTACGACTGAAACTGTTCGTGATGACCCTCGAAAACAGTTTATAAACGTGGCTCATAAGCGTGATGGGTCTGTAGTTCTTCAGCAAAGTGTTATCACCTTTCCTGCAGAACAGCACCACCATGCCTCTGTTTCATGCTTTTGGCGTAGTACCTTCGAGTAGAGCGGAATTTAAGACCCTTTTTATGAGAATGGTAAAAGCTTTTTCTGACTGGTATAATTTCCGATATAACACAGACTTGTCTGTAAATATATTTAAGCTTTTCTGGCAATAAACATGATCTTATCTTTTAATATTTGTTTAGGAACACAGAATGTAATGAGTTCTCCATCAGTTTTCGATCATTGAATCCACAATTGCACACGTCAATGTCGAAGGTGACGAGGCGATTAATATTTTGATTGTGGCTGCCCACGACTGAACACACTAAACAAGGTGGAGGTTCTAATTTTTTTTTCGTCATAATATATCAACAATATCCGTAAGATTTTGTTTATTTTGAATGGGCGAGTGTCTATTAATTCCATAAACTTTACTGTTTTTTTTATATTTTTATGACATATAGGTAAGCATTTGGCCGCTATCTCACCTAATGGAAAGTGACAATGCGGCCGAAGACGAAGCATGCTTACCTAGAATATACCTATTCACTCTAGACTTGAAGACTCCCAGATCATACTGTTCGGGGAACGGTATATGAGGTATGCATTTCATTAGCTTTAGTTGTGTTGTTTTAATAAATCAGCTTCAATAAGAAGTTTAATAATAGAAGAAATCAGTTTAAAAAATATATATTATGATTGATATCTATCATTTGGTTGGCAATACTAGTAGAATATAATAAGTTGATGTCTGAAGAATGAAAAATGGTTGTAGTAATTTTAATGAATTTATACTCGTTTGAGTTCCAATTCCTATAACAGTTTCGTATTCTCAATGCTGTATTTATGTTGTCCGTAGTGAAACGCCCAAGTTGGATAAGTGCTAAGCTAACAATAAACACATACACTGTTATTAGTTAGTCGACACTCAGTTTGGAATTGCTTCCTTCAAACACCACATGCATTGCGTAGTGGAGACATAAAACAAATTGAATAGTTATAATGGCAGATATAAAACCCGCTCTACCCACTCGCTATTTCTCTTTTCACTACTACGTCATGAGGTTCGTTGGTATGGGATGGTGGCACCACCCTGATGAAGGAGACACAAGAAACTGGCACGGCTGGTATTTATACTACTCCATCTTAGCTATGTTCCTCTGGGTTTTATGTTTCGTAACTTTAGAAACCATTGACCCTTTTATCGGTGAAATAGATATGGACCGCATAATGTTCAGCCTTTCCTTCGTCGTAACGCACAACTTGACCGTCATCAAATTATATCTGCTTATGTCGAAAAACAAGGATGTTCAGGAAATAGTTCGCACTATTGAAATAGAGATGCGCAACTTCTACCAAAATGAAGAACGGAATAGAGTCACTGTAAAGATTTGTAAAGTTGTATCTTTTATATTCATATTCTTTGGATGGATGACCGTCTTTAACTCGTATACTTACGGCGCGATACAGGATATTCAATGGAAGAGTAGAGTAAAGAAATTGAACGATACTTTAGAGAAACCGCCTCGTTCCCTTTATCAGCCAATATACATACCTTGGGAATACGAAAAGGACGTGGCCTACATCCCCACGTTTATACTAGAAGTTGTGGGCATCTTGTGGAACGGTCACATCCTGCTGGTTATTGACACTTTCATCGGATCACTTATCCTTCACATGAGCTCTCAGTTTGTGATATTGAGAGAAGCAATAGAGACTGCCTATGACCGCACGATGAGACAGCTATGTGAAACAATTTGCTGTTATGTGGAGGATACTAGCGATGACGTAGATGCAAGCAGCAGTAAAGAAAACATCGAAATGATAGTCAGATCAATTTATACGGAAAAACAAATTGCATCTGCATTGCAATTAATGCTGGTGAGCTGTATCCGACAGCATCAAGTTCTCATTGGGTGAGTAGATATAAATAAAATAATAGAAGTTTTATGTTATACTAACGGGTAAATCCCCGGGCCACTTCAAGGGGAAAAAGGCCTTTTGTTAATAGAAGGTGTCAGCTATCTCCATACCGTTTGAGTGTGAAGAAGTAACAAACATACAATCACACTCACAATTTTTCGCCTTTAAAATATTAGTGTGATGTATAGTGGTCAGTGTTTTATAAGTGTCTAAGGTAGTAAAGAAGTCCCGAATCCAAATACTAAAGTATCATCGAACGCAACGAACGTGAACGCATTCACACTCACAGCCCCACACTAAGTTCAAAGACTTGTATCGTGGGTGCCGGAAACATTTACATCACACACACATTACACCCAGAACCAGAAGCACAAATATCCCTTGGGAAGGAATTTGTGCTCCTGCCGGGAATCGAACCCAGGACCCACGGCGCAGAGGGCGGACACCTGTCCACTTCGCCAACTGGGTCGTCAAAATTCATATCAAACAAACTATTTGCATAAATGACATCTTGCATGTTATGAAAATGTCTTTCGATGAACGTCTTAACATTATGACAAAATATTTGTAATTGGGTTTGTTAAGACTTAATTAATCACTTTGGACGTTAAAACATTCAGTTGTTATTTTTCGATAGCCTAACGTTTGAATACAGTATTATTCTGAGTGCGTTCTGCGTATATATCTATTTGACGCCGACTCCCCAAAAATATGTGAAATTATTTATTCTAGACATAAAATAAACCAGACAATGTAGGTGGTTGGTGAAATAAACAAACAATATTGAAACATTTAGTATAATAATTATAATTATTATACAAAATGTTTAAATTGCATGATATGACATTTAATTTCGGCACAACATTTAACTAAATTTTCTATCTTATATTTTCTTTCAATGATCTCAAAACAAAGCATATATCTCAATACTTTACCAAAACAAGTAATAGTTTTTTTTTTTTTAATCAAGCTTTTACCACTTGTAAATAAAAAAGGACTAAAGAGTCATACAACCAGAGAACGTCATAATTATGTACACCAAATTTGGGACCAATCGGACATCGGGGAGTAGTTCTTATTTAACTTGCAAGATTTGATTACAGATTAACAGAATACGGTACATGTGAAACTAAACAAAAATCTTGTAATGTTGTTATTTACGAGATTTCGTTCCCATTTCAGTTTAAAATTTTAATTAGAGTCACTAGAAACATTAACACGGATTTTTCCACATCCGTGTGGAGTGACGTAACGAGTTACGTAATGAAATTAGGCTCACAAGTTCAGCTTAGAGGGAAAAAACCACTGCTTGTTTACCTGCGAGGGCTTTTGAGTGTGGTTGAGAGATGACAGTTTTATCTTTTAAGCTTTTTGTGTGTATTTTTATTCGACTGCTGGTTTTTTTTTTCAACTGCCTAAGAAATCTTTTAACCACAATCACACCTGGCAGAAAGTGAAGATTAGGTGGAGCACGCTTGCTTAATAAATACCTATTCAATTTTATTTTAAACTAGTCGTTCTCTCCTAATTGAGCGCCTATATTTTGCCTAATAGAGATGGGATTCAAATATAATATAACCATTTATTTATTTTAGTCTTTGATGGGATTCCTTGGTCCCTAACTTACCTTGGTACTAATGGAATCTACGTCTCTATAAGCTCTGGTTTAAGATTTGTTTTGCTTTATAATACGATTTTTATTTTTACACAGACAACTGCTGGTTTACTGGGAACAAAATAACAAGTTGATTACTTGTATCTTTTCTTCGTGACTAAAACAACATGCTTTTTGAAGCATGAATTTAGTAGTTATGATTGGTCGTTCTGCCACTGACGCTGCAGTTGACGCTGCCAACTGTCGTGTCTGCCAGTCACACACAAACATGTATTAACCTCTCTCTCTTCCCCGGCTGGTATTTTTTTTCTGAAATACTGCTAATTTTCCTTTCAACTGGTGTTATATTCTTTGTACGTATGGTTAGATGAAAAAAGAAACAAACTAAACTCCATGCAAAGAAATATCGAATGACTTTGTACGTGGTAAGGAACGATAATTTTCACCTGAGTCAGCAATCACTAGCAAACAGAGCATAAATAATGCGATGTGACTCAATCCTACAAAATAAGATGAGTGTGGCGAATATGTGGCGGAATAGGGAAAAATCGCCGCAGAATTTTCTCTTTATCAATGTATTTCAATTTCATTAAATGTACATACAGGGAGCCATATAAGTTTATGACGAACTGCAATAACTCGAGGATTACTGCCTCAATATTGCGAGAAGCTGACTTTTTGCTGTGATAAAATCAACATAAGCTGCTATTTATATACTGACTATAAACTGAATGAAGATTTTGACTTTAGTACCAATGCATATTTTTGCTTGTGGCAAAGAATTATTCACTATGACAGTATTACTAGCATTTTATGTTCTTCTGTATGATTTAAACTACCTCCCCACTGTTATCATGTGTCAGAAAGTCAGGCTTAAAATAGGTATAATATCAGAAATAGGCAGAAAACGACTTAAGAATTAAGACGATACACGAATTTATTTTAAACGGTGTTGGGTGTAAAGTATCTTTAAGTGCATATTGTTCAAATATTAAAGCTTAATTTTTTTGTCATTACAGAAATATAACCAACTCTTAGGGGCTCAACAATTTTTAATAGCGTTTTAAATTACTGTGGTATTACGGCTTTGCCACACATTACGCACCTGACTCGAACGGATGGTGTGCAGGGATCGCGAGCGGAGTCTCCTCCAGTGCACCGGTGCCTGCGTCTTCGCACGCCATCTGTTCGAACCAGATGCGTCCTGTGTGGCGAAGAAATCGATACAGATTCATATGTACCTTTTTCAGGTGCGTCGATACATTTTCTGCGATTTATTCTTATGGTTTCCTGACTCAGTTGTTATCAAGCACAGCTGCAATTTGTGCCGTTATGGTACAACTTTCGGTAAGATCACTTCGTCTTGTTTAACCCAGCAAATGTTAGACCAGCACTATCTCACCTACTTTAAAGTGACGATGTGGTCGAGGGTGGTTAGCGCTCTAGTGGTGGTAAGAGTCTAGGAATAAATAATTTAAATGTACCTATAGCATAAAACAGTTGCTTTGTACTTTTTTTTATAAATTATAATAATCTTTATGATTTTTGTTACACAATGGAAGTCTGTTAATATGAATGTTAAACCTACGATATATACTTATATATCTAGCCACCACTAGCTATTTAATTATGTTGTGATATCCCTGAGCAACTTGTTGAACTTGTAACCCTAACGGTACTTATTGGAATCCCTGATAGCGCCAAAATAGTATGGCCGTCGCTATTTGGGGGTTGCGGTTTCGAATCCTATGAGTACTATGACGGGCTTGGCCTTTCCATAAAGGTAACATCGTGATGAAACCAACGGTAGATAATTTTATCCAGCTCGAAAAATACGGTTGTATTTCACCATCCTCAAGCAGTCATAATCACTAACGATCCGTCGTCATAATCACCAATATACTTGAGAGCCAGTCATCACGTACCATCTGGTGTGAGAGTGGTCACAAGCTAGCCAATCGAGATAAAAAAAACTGTGGGAGAAGTAAATATGGCGTTTACGAGTAAGTACATGACTATTACATTTAGATACATTGTTTTGTAACAATAATAAACTGGCCCTTTTCAATAACATCTCTCTTTATGAGGGTTTAACACAAAATCTTTGAACGTTATTTTAGAAAGATGCGTCGAGTTTCAAGTCGATGAAACTGGTGACATCTATAGCATTCTTCTCCGCTATGATCACCCAACTGGCGATCCAGTGCTTCGCTGGAAACGAGCTGAGTCTACAAGTAGGTATTATTACGACTTTCAGAAGATTATTCAATGTATCATGTCTTTAATATGTTATTAATTAACACAGTATGATAAATGGAGTCATTAAAACAAAAGTACCAAAACTACAAAACATGTCACGTTCTCTCAGCAAGGCATGCAGAAGTCCACCTGGGCGAAGTCGCGTTGGGTCTGCTAATTTACCTAGGCTTGTGTTTAAACAACGCCCAATAAAGTACCTATTTTACTACCAAAAAAATTTCTAAACGGTTACCAAAATAGATAAATGGTCACCAAATTACGTTTTCTAAAATAATATGAAATAAATAAATAGTTTCGTATTATAAATATTTTTGTATTAATTATAAAAAAAATAACCTCAACCTACTGTTATCCGATTCGGTTCTGTCACAGGAAATTGTATTTTAGGAAACGTAATTTGGTGACCATTTATCAATTTTGGTAACCGTTTAGAATTTTTGGTGGCCGTCTAAATTATATCCATTTACCTATATTGAACGCCTTCACCATAACATGTTCAGTTTTTCAATGGTAGTGGGCTTGAGCACTTGAATAACCTATAAGCTCGATGCCTTGCTTGTAGGTAACTTAGGTATTTGCGGTAAAGTTTTAATTTAATTTTAGGAAATATAGGCAATTGGCCCGTAGATACTTAATAGAGGATGTAACTGTTTTCAAAAATACTGAACATCTATGAACATTAAATTTACATCAAACATTTGGACAAATGTTGAATGATCAAATGAATGAACAATTTTGTTGTACTGATGTTGCTAACCCATTATAGAAACTATCAACTTTCAGTTAGTGATGTTGCTGACTGTATTTATCAGTAAAAAAATAACTTATAGTATGCTACGCAAACACGTAGGTATACCTACCGATACAATGCGAACCTACATAGGGTGTTTCAACTAGAAAAATCTTTTAGCCAGGGTCTGCGCGGTACTCCGGCAGAAATTTTTGAATGCCAGTCTTTCTAGGTCTAGTGTAGAATATCAAGCTAAAAACAACAATAGGGAATATGCATATTTTTGGTTTTTCTCCAATAGCTTACGTAATACATTGCCGGGTTTTTTTTATCGAGCCATTACATTTTAAATCATTATACATATTTGAAAATACAATTTATTATACGCGGCCACATTGACGTAGTTATAACTTAAGTGCTCAAGCCCACTACCAGTAAAAACATTTAATTAATTCACTACTTGACTTGTATTTAAATCTCTTTCAACTTTCTATTACCACTTCTCTTGTTTTGTTTTTTTTTTTTCATACGTAAGAAATTAATAAATATTGACTTTCAGGCCTCCCTTGTGTCTGACGCCGTAATGAAGAGCAAGTGGGAGCTGATGGCGCCTCGTCAACGGCTCCTGCTGGTTCTGGTCATGGTCAGGGCCCAAAGACCGATTCGACTGAACGCTGCTGGCTTCGCCTTTATGAACAACGAGTGTTTTCTTGCAGTAAGATGCATAACTTTTGCGTCTTTTATTTGTGAAATATGGACGTGGAAGGAATCTACATCAAAAGACGTCATCGTCTAGAGTTCTTTCTACCTGTGATTATCACCTTACTGTATAGGAAGAAGTGAAAGTTTTCTTTTACTCGCATAATTCCTCACCTTCGAACTGTTCGTTAGTTTAGTTAGGTGTGTGTTCGCCTTCTAAGCATATCGGGTTCGATTCCCGGCGGGATCACAAGTTTTCTCTCCAAGGAAAATTTGTGTTTCTGGTTCTGGTTGTGATTGTGTGTGTGATTTGAATGTTTCCGGCATCCACGACACAAGTCATCGAACTTAGTGTGGGGCTGTAAGTGTGAAAGCGTTTATATTTACGTTTATGTTTAATGTCAACTTCTCAGATATAGATGGTTTCAGCTCTATTTTTTTTACTTTTATTGTCGTCATCCTAATTTAAAAATATAAAATTTCATCCCAATCCTGTCACGTATATCAACTTATTCTCCGTCGAGGTGCTCTACTAAATTAATTAAGGCTGAGTTGCAAACAAACAGTGCAAACTTGGTAACATGATAAAATAGTGTTAGCACGCTGCCGGAACAGACAAATAGATTTATAATTGGCGATTTATGACAGCAAAAAGAGAAGAGCAGTAAACACGTATTTAAAATAGGGTTAAAGCTTGTTTTTTCAAGGTTTGCTTCTAGAAAATTCACGCATATAACTTATATACAGTTCGTGTAGGTAGTATACTGTACATATATAGGTACTATAAAAGTATATATCACCAATTGTTAAGGGTTTTGGTAAACTGGAAAAAAGATTCACATTGCCCTGTTTTGGAATAATGATGATTAAAGTGGAGGCGTTCCTGGTGCGTCTTTCCCTAGCCCATTCCACTAGAGATTTTTTTGACTAGAAAAAAGATTCACATTGCCCTGTTTTGGAATAATGATGATATAAGTGGAGGCGTTCCTGATGCCTCCTTCCCTAGCCTAGGTTTTTCTGGTTAGGTATTTTTCTAATGCTAGTACTGCCGCTTACCACTCTCATAAGTATAAACAGTCGTATTGTACCACTTTTAAATAGACGTTCCTTAACCTATAAAGGTTTAGTGAAACCCATTGCATCTTGATAACATATCAAAACCCGTTTGAAAAAGTCTCCAACTTGTGTTGGTGGAAACCAAAGGCTAAACAAAAAAAAGAAAAAAAAAACACCTAGAAAGGTATATGTGACAATCATATAGTGTATAATCATATAGAAACATTTAAGATATACCTTTAGACCCAGATCCAATAGGCTTAGCATGATTTAACTTGAACACATCATCACTTAAAAACCGGAAAGTATAGTCAAACGATAGACGGATACAAAAATAATGCCTGCACCAATTTTGCTAGGAAAGGCGATGACTTACCTACTATTACCCTACAACTTCAATATAGTAAACACAAAGTAAATTTTATGCATGTCATGCAACTTATATTATAAGAGGTTACAAAAATCTATATAACTAACTTGAAGCCAATGGAAGTGAAATGATGAAATTCATATTATTTGTGAAGAGGATATTGTAGATACATAAGATGCAAGTCAATAGTTATATACAATTCAAATCCATGACTTCGTATAACATCGTTTAAACATTATACAGTGTTAAGAACCTTATTGTAGGCTATAAATCAATGTTATCCAAAAATTGTTTTAATTGTATGTGTGATGTTAATGTTTCCGGCAATTACGACACGAATATAACTTAGTATAGGGCTGTGAATATGAAAGCGTAGAGTGTTTACTTATTAGAAAAATATCCCCTCAAACCGAATTTTCTCAGATCTTTCGAGATTTTTAAACCTTCCAATCTCAAAGTATTACGATTGCCAAGGGCCTTTGTGATTTCTCTATACCTACATGCACAGCCAAATTGACGACCATTTACGAAAAACCTCAAGACTTTCCTACAAAAACACGCACGTTTGAAAATACTCGCGTCATTGAACATTTCTTTTTCTCCCTTGTTTCAGATTATGAAAGCAGCCTATTCATATTACGCCGTCCTTAATCAAACACAGGAATAGTAATTGAGAAGATACCATATAAGAGTACTTCAACAATAGAACCCAGCAAAAACAGGAGCGAAATGAAATGGAAAACATTTCAATTAGAATTTAATTAGAAACTTCACCATTGCAATTAACTAGTTCGTTGTGCACATAACTACAAACTAAACTATCACAGTTGTTTCGTACGTATAAAAATCATAAATAATCGCACTAAATATAGTATTTCTACACCCTTCTCGACCTTCTTTGGAAGTCTTCCATTTTGAGGATCGATCAAAGTTCAACAAGTGAAGGCTTTGGATTTGGACTCGCAGACCTCGGCGTGTCTGGTGTCTTCGCATCCAGCACTTTCATTTCTTCACATCTGAAAGTAAGAGTATTTTAATAACACATGTACAAAGAGGAATAATCCGTATTTGATAATAATCAAATAATGTTATTATACATAACGGTTCCCTATTTATTTGCATAATATCTTTAGTCCTATTTTTTATGCCTGTTATTATTACCCACAATAATCATATTTATTTATTCTTTTGCAGAATTTAGTTGTACACGGAGAATTTAATGCACATTATTATCAGCTTGAAAACCCTTACTACCAATCAGAATCGAATTCAGGCTAAAAAATATGTATGCAGAATGTATTTATGACATATACAAATATGAGAATGAACAGATCACCATACAAAACAAAGTTATCTAGTAGATATATTATAATGTGACACCTTCATATATTTTTGTAAAAGCCTCTCCAATTAATCATTATTGAGCCTGGATCGTCCCACAACTGGGCAAAGCCGTTCATCCCTGCCCTCAGTAAGTTCAGTGTAATGCTAAACTTTGTTTTTCTTTTAATCACATGCCCAGTTAAAATAAATTCGAAATCAATGTGACGAGTCATAATTAAATTTGTAAATGATCAGGCGATTGCTTAATGTTTCATTATCTCATTACCGATGAAATGACTTTGATTAAAAGCCATTAGCTATAATTATAGATTGATCGTGATCATGATAAAATTAAAAAGTCGCTATGACGTCAGTAATTGTTTACCATCAAGTAAGATAGCGGTCAAATGTGTGCTTATCCCGAATAAAAATAATAGGTGATTGGACATATTACAAAGGATTCGAGGCTTCAATTTCACTCTTCTTCTTTTCAAATAATCAAGATATCCAATAAGATATTTTTTTTTGTTTTTTTTTTTTTTTATTTGTGACAGGCTAGTGTTTGACCACTATCTCACCTGATGGTAAGTGACAATGTGATCGAAGCTGGTAAACACACTAGACCTGGAATACGCATTGTATTGGCAAGTTTTAGCTTTTTAAGACGCTGGTCATGGGTTTGATTCTCGGCAGGAGCACAATATCAGCGATTTGTGCTTTTGGTTCAGGGTCGGATTGTGTGATGTCATTTACATCACATTCATACCGACTTTGGACTTAGTGTGGAGTTGTGCGTGAGAAGTTGAAGTGAGAGTTGGTTTGTTAATAATAATGATCATAACCACCAATAATGCCACCAATTTCTTTATAAAATTGGTGGTAAAGATTCCTTCATTCTTTAGGTTGGCCGGACATTTTTTCTAATCCAAATATTGGGTGCGGATCAGGCTAATCAAACTAATTGCGAAAAAATCCTATTCTTTCGAGTAATCCGCCTTCTCAATCTTTTCTGATCACCACCTCATCCTCGTAAGCTCCAATTTGGCCCATACGAGTACATTCCAAAGTAACAGATTTTCTCAAAAACGTCTCAATAATCCTTGGACCGAATATGTGTTAATCTGTAGATATAGTAGCTAAATGTAGCTGTCAATATAGAATACACGACACTCTATGTCTATACTAATCCTAGTAATATTATAAATCCGAAAGTTTTTGTGTAAGTGTATGTGTAAGTATGTTTGTTCCCTCTTCACATTTTAACGGCTGAACGGATTTGGATGAAATTTGGAATGTACATAGATTATACCCAGGATTAACACATAGGCGACTTTTTAACTTCATAATTGCGGGCGAAGCCGCAGGGCACGGCTAGTAATATTATAAAGAGGTAAAGATTGTGAGGTTGTGGGGGGGGGGGGGGGGGTAATCTCTGGATGTACTGAACCGACTTTGAAAGTTCTTTCACCTATAGAAAGCCACGTTATTTATGAGTGTCATAGGCTATGTTTTTTTTACCCGGGCGACGCCGGGTAGTTCAGCTAGTCTTATATAATCTCGTGTCATGGTGTTTGTGATCGAAGTCCTCCGAAATGGCCCGACCGATATTAATTTTAATAAAAATGTACGTATATTTAGGTTGGAATTAGAATAGGTAATAAAGTATTTTTCGCCATCTTACAATCTCAAAAGTTTAAAAACAAATACTCAACTACCAGAACTATATGGTTTCCTATAATTATGTACCTACCAATATACCAAAAAAAATCTTCTGAACCATACATTACTAAAGGTGCCTCGCGGCTTTGCCCGCGTTAAAAAGTAACCTATGTAGCATTCCTAGGTAACCGCTATGTATATTGATATGATTATGATATTCCAAATGCGTTCAAGCCGTTACAGCGTGAAGAGAAAACAAACATACTTACACACATCACACAAACTTTCGGATTTATAATATTAGTATGATTACCATATAATTATGTTTTTTATATTCCTATACTTTTAAAAAATATTTTTGAGAGCTCATTTATTACGATACTGGTCACAATGTTATTTGTTTTTTTTTGTCACTAATTTATGAAAGACAAAGATAGGCATTTTTGTATAAAAAAATTCTTCGCTTATTATACCTGTAGAGTAAAGAATATTTTTATACCCTTTACGATATCGTCAATCCGTTTATTAATTTGGACACCGTGAGGGTGAACGAACGAACACACATAGGTACATACTTACATACATACGGTGCTATCATAAGCCTCTTTTTTGCTTCGCCGTAATCGGGTGAAAGAATACCCTGGAATTGTTCGGAGCGAGTGAAAAATTGCATTTATTGCTTTATAATAAGTATTTAGATATATCGTACCTTTCTTCTCCCGTATGTGCAGCGTTATAGAACACGTCTGGTAGAGGCGAGTCGTGCTGGCTGAGGAGTGAACTACCAGCTCTTGGGGAGTGGGGGCCGTGAGTGGCGTAGGGGGAGAAGGGCACGGCTGCTCGGAGCGCTGCGAGGATTAGAAGCATACCACCTGGGAAAGGAACAATAAATAAGAACACTAAAGAAGAATATAAGATTGGGATTTTGCCGCGAAAGTGAAAAATGGTGATGTTGACTTTGTATTTTCCAAAACCTGTGATTCGTCGAGTGTTAATGTGTAATAATGGTGGATTATTAACCGTTAATACTTAGTAAACGTGCATAAGTGTAGGCAAATCATACAAAGTTGAAAAACGTGATTTTCGCTTTCGCTCCAAAACTCTAATAGAAGTTCTAGTAAAGTTTCTACCACTACTAGAGCATGACTTGACTGTGACGGACCATTTGACTTTGACTGTGGCTTGTGACTAGGACTTCTGTTATGAAATATAGACTTTGTAAATTTTTGTTTAATATTTCGACTGAAGGACTACATATCCATGGTTATAAAATAATTAAAAAAATATATATAAGATTGGTCACATTTGTATATATCCTTCTAAAACTCATGGTACTACCATAATTATGAAATAAACGTAGTCGTTTCTGAATGAGAGCATTCAACATCTAAGTAATCATAATAACCTATAGTATATAACAACCTATATATATCTAAGTAATCATAACTCCTAGGGAATAGTCCTTACTTTAGTATTTATTTAGTACTGTGTAGTTAAAATTACTTACTATACTATATTAGATACTTCGCTCGGGGTCTGAATGACTATGTTTATTTAGTAGGTATACTTCTTGTACAATGGGCCTAAGAATGATAAGTATCGACTAACTGCGACAGTCAAACTGCCTAATGGCTTAATTGGCAACGAGTATTGGGTTCGATTCCCGGTCGGAACACAAATTTTCTCCCCAAGGGAAATTCGTATTTCTGGATCGGAGTGTGGTTGGTACACTCATAACCAGAAACACGTAACATGTAAATGTACCGGTAATCAAACTAAGTAGACTTGTGTGTAAAAGAAATATCGCTGACGTGTCGTTTTGACATCTCACCTGATGGTAAGTAAGTGATGATCTGGTCGAGAGGGGAAAAAGCCAGGGCTGGAATGACTAGCTCTCAAGGATAGCTGCCGGAGCATCATATTAGTGATTATAGCAACGGATTTTCTTACTGAAACGAACATTTCAGTACAGGTAACCAGGCGAGGACGAGAAAAAACCCTACCACTACTGATGTAACTTATACTTCAGCTTCCGGTGAAAAAACGGAAATTTCATCGTGATAAAATACATGGTTTGATTTTTTTTGTTTTGTTTGCCTTAATACTCATGGGGTTTAGGAAACGAGTCGATATACTAACAATTAAAAAACCCGACTGCAAAAAATGAGAATCTGCATTTTATGTAGTTCCCGTTTAATTTCCTCCATTTTGATACCTACTCGATAGGTTTGGTAATTTTTTTATTCCTATTTCGCGCCAAAACTACTGCATTTTGTTTTCCTTCATCTACTTGGGTACTTGGGTTTTTAAGACGATGCCTTAACTGTCGAAATCCATCGAGCCATTTGGAAGATAATACGAGATAATAAAGAAATGTACAATCGTACATACGATTATATATACATACTTACATATATATTATACATACATACAAAATACACGCGAAAATCATAACCCTTGGCAGTCGAGTAAAATAAAGAGGTTACTAGGTCATCTAGTATGAAATATTAAAATAATAGCACTCATAACAGCTAGGAAAGGTAGCGCTCCTACATTGGAGACAAGCATAAGACCTTTATTATATTATGATCATGCATCCACTCATACCATTCTACTAGAACAAGGGGTATAATGAACTTGTGGTGAATTTATTTTACCCCCGTTTCCGCCCAACAATCTCGGCTAGCTAATTTAGGTGTAGTTAATGAGAATGGAAAGCGTAATGTATCTTGTTAATGTATTTACTGTGGGCGTTGTGGTCAGTAACATTACAACACATTCGTATAGTTTTCTTGTGAACATAGTTGCTCGTATCACAGACATACACACATCATAAGTCCATTTTGCTTGCCACTAGGAATTGAAGCTGCATCATGACGGAGAGAATTCATACCAGCCACCTTCTACTTAGGGATATTGGCCCTAGGATAAAACGTAGTTGATTTCGTTAGACCTTAATCCACTTCGCTGATTCTACTGAGTGCTAGTCGGTAGATATCGTTTGTATCCAATTTTTTTTCGTGATTCTTTGACCTTATACCCTGTCTTGGATAAAGCAAATCCAGTTGTTTCTCGTATATAAACTAACTAGCCGTGCCTCGCGGCTTCGCCCGCTATTATCAAGTTAAAAAGTAGCCTATGTGTTAATCCTAGGTATAATCTATGTACATTCCAAATTTCATCCAAATCCGTTCACCCGTTAAAGCGTGAAGAGGGAACAAACATACTTACACACTTACACACAAACTTTCGGATTTATAATATTAGTAGGATAAAAAACACTTTCACACCCACATCCTCACACTAAGTTCGACGACTTCGTGTCGTGGGTGCCGGAAACAATCATATCGCACACATAATCACACCCAGAACCAGGAACACAAAGTTTCGCTTTGGGAGAAGACTTCTGTTTCCACCGAGAATCGAACCCGATACTCGCTGCTTAAGTGCTGAATGCTCACTAAGTCAATGAATGGGCAGTTCAAATATACATTTCTATAAATTTCCAAGCCTGAAGGATATTGCTCATGGATTACACGAAAAGACCAGAATGAGGTACAAGTAACAGAAACGGGCATCAGAGTACGTTTCTAAATATTTCGTTATGGAAATGTATTTTTTTTTTGTATTTTGTTGAAACATTCGTAATCGCTCATGGTCATGGTCAGTATTCATGGTTAAAATAACTTATTAATGGCGTATTGATATGCCATTAACTCAGATTTAAAACATTATTGCTGAACGGATTTGGATGAAATTTGGAATGTACATAGATTATACCTAGGATTAACACATAGGCTACTTTTTAACTTGATTATAGCGGGCGAAGCCGCGGAGCACGGCTAGTATCGTATATATATTGCTTGTATGTATATTCTACTTATAATTTTGTTCTTGCAATAGCTCTTTTTCTCTTTTAGTACTCATTATGGTTAAGCGGTCATGGTTTTATTAACATCATGGTTATTGTTAAGTTAAATGCTTGATATTGTCCATACATTGTAGTGTGTTTTTCTTCATCGCAATTCATTCTGGATGTTTGTAGTGTATGTATAGGAGCAGTATATTTGAAGCGAAGTACCTGAGTACCTGCCGAAGTACCTAATGAACTCATCACACACAATAATAGGTACACTCAGCTGCATTAACATATAAACATCTTCCACTTTTCAAATGTATTTAATTACTATTTTAAACATAATTTGAGCGTAAATTTGAATTTACAATGATAATTGTTGTGAATTTTGTACTATATATAAAAAAATTGAGAGATTTTTACATTTTTTTACAGATTTTCACATTGCAGTCGACTGTACTAATACTAAAGAACTTACAAAATACTTCGTTTTAAAAATCACCTTAGTAGGTCCTACCTACTGTACTTTTAGTACAGTCATATCTTCATAAATAACAGCTCGTAATTGATGACAATGAAAGGAGAGTGCACTCGAAGTCAAATCAATCGATATCCAGGGCTGTTTCAATAAAGTTAATTGAAGCCACTTCTGGATTACATCTGATGACATTCTCAGTTGGTCCAGACTCATAACATGTACTAATATATAATAAAACAAAATAAATAATATTTCATCAAACGTTATTATAATTACTGAACAAAACAATAAATAAACCTAAAGACTTTCACACTCACAGCCCCACACTAAGTTCGATGACTTGTGTCGTGGGTCCTGGAAACAGTCGCAACCAGAACTAGAAACACAAATTCCCTTGGGGAGAAATCTTGTGTTCCCGCCGGGAATCATGCTTAGAAGGCGAACACCCACCCAACTAATCCAACGGGCTGTAGAGCTACAATAGCTATAAAGACATTATTGCTTAAGGGGATCATTTCCATGGTTTCAGACTACCTTTGGATGGACAAGATGCAGATACAAAGGGGTAGTTAATAAACATTTCAACCTGTACTTAGTTACGTAAGATCACATCAGACTAATCACATTACATCATACATAGCACATCACATCACACGATAACAATAGATTCGAAACTAACAATAATCTCTCTCCCTCTGGCATAGATCTTAATTGATATGTTTATTAAATTAAAAGGTAAAACTGCCCACCTTGAGTGCAGTAGCAATATCAAAGTGACCATAAGAATGGGTTATCATAATTGAATGCATATACATAATACAACATATCATGTCTACGCTGCTAACCAGTGAGGAGTTCCCTATTTGGGACCTAACCCTGAGTGCAACAATCATGTCAAAATTTTGTATTAATTGCCTTAATATGGACCTAATCCTGGATGTTGATTTAAATCAAGCACCATAAAATGCAGTGTGTATTGGAATTGAACCGACATATAAAAATGTAACTTCGTAGAATAATAGAAAATGGTTCTAATTCAGTTTGCAAGATTTGACCACACAAACTAACATAAAAACTTGTAAAAAATTCAGTGTATTATCTGTCCAATGCACTTATGGTTTTTAACTGACTTTCCAAAAAGAAGGACGTTCTCCCGGGGCGGGCACGGCCAGCAGTGCCATAATCAAGTCGAGTTAAAAAAAACAAATGCCCAGCCGTACAGTCCTCTTCCCGAAGCCATATACGAATAAAATACCTAAATAGTTTCAAGAAAGGGTAAAATATAAACACAGTGTAAACTACATAGGTAACCAGAAGCTTTAGAATCGAAATTGTTCTATGATAATGGTCTAGTCATTTCGTCATCTTATGCTGACTGCGACCAAGTTTACTTCTGAGCAAGGTCAAAGGTTTCCAATCTGGCCATTTCAAATCACGGCCAGGCGGCAATTTCTGAAGTGGTTTTATAAATTATGTAGTCATCATAAATGATTGAAGCAAGCCCAAAACTCGCTAAAGATTCCCTCTGTTGTCACAATCCATTATTGAAGCTAGCTTCCTATATTAAAAAAGCCTTGACTTCCTTAATAGCTACTTGATAAGATAACAAGAACATACGATGTCTATAAATATCTTATTTATGTAGGAAACTGTTTTTCAGAGATGACCGAATAGGGAAATTCAAAGCTAAATACTGTTCCTAATTTTTGCAATATCTGATTTAGTTTGTGAAATGAGCTGTGGTAAGTAATAGATAAGAATCTATATAGATCTAATCGATAAATAACATCACACTTCGTCATCCAAATGAGATCTTACGTTAATCCTAGTTATAAGCTATGTACATTCCAAATTTCATCCAAATCCGTTCAGCCGTTAAAGCGTGAAGAGGGAACAAACATACTTACACACTTACACACAAACTTTGGGATTTATAATATTAGTAGGACTATCCTATTCATAACTCTCAATAAACTTAAAATAAACTTAAAATAAAATAAATTAAATGTTGACAAAGACAAGAATATTAGTGCATTCTCACAAAAAAATGACTAGAATTTTGATATGATTGTACAATACATTCTGCTACGATGCGAAAGTATAAAATAAATACTAAGAATATTCGAACTATTGATGGACGATTGATTTGTATGCACGAAGCTCGGTTTTAGAATAACAACAACATAATAAGCAACCAAGCTGCCCATTGGCTTAGTTAAGTATGCGTTCGCCTTCTATCGGGTTCGATTCCCAGCGGGAACACAAATATTTTCCCCGAGGAAAATTTGTGTTTCTGTGTGTTGTGATCGTGTGTGTGATGTGAATGCTTCCGGCTCCCACAACACAAGCCATAGAACTTAGTCTGAGGCTGTGAGTGTGAAAGCGTTTATATATAAAGCTCCATCTAGAATTAGATTATTCAAAAACTACAATGATTTTTTCCTATGTATTTTGTAAAGTATTTATGTTATGTCCGCAAATGAAAACGATATTTTATTTTGAATCATCTACAGGGTAAACAGTATGTATTATAATATGATAATAGTATTTATTTACGCAAGACATTTTTATGTTTTCTCGATTTATACGTTATGCCCTAATTATTTGAGAAAGTTCGTGACGTTCTTCAGGAGTGGCTTAGAATCAATTTAATTTTAAAAGTTCTCTAGTATTTTTAAAAGCGACCCACGTAAATATAAATATGTTCAGATCTTAAATGTTAATGAGTACATGAATAATAATAATAACATTAATTTATGCTTCCTTGGGAATAAACACTTTTGACTTATTATAATCTGTTCTTATTTTTATCAAAATGGAGGAGATTCAAAAGTAGTAGTGAATATCGCTTTATTTATTGGATTTGTTACATGTTCTATTTTCCGAAAAGATTCTTGTATAATTTTTGGAAGAAAAAACAAGTGTCTGGTGTGTTAAAAACTTCTAGATCAGATACAAGATTCCAGAAATAGGGACATAAGTCAGGATTTAGTTTAAAAAAATTGTCTTATTAAGAATCTACACGATTTCACTCATGGTTGTTTTCTCGCATTGTTACGAGACTAATTTCGGAACATTCGGTGCTCCTTCATCAGTCTCGGCGTTTCGGCGTGCACTTCCGAAACTAGTAATGTATCAATTTGAGATAACAATCGTGAGTGAAAAAACATAACATTTTATTAAACTAAAATTCTTAATATGTGTAATGCTTACGAATCAATCAAATAAATAGATTTCTAATATGCTGAATTTCGCTCATAGAAGTATTATTATAATAGTTTTATTTTAGGAAAGCTACCCGACTTCGTATTCTTCTTGTAACCATCTTATGGAAAATATTATTTATATTTTCTTATTCCGTGTCAAGTAATTGTTATATTATTTCTTGTATCTTGAGCTCGTTACTATACGCTTCACATGATTTGTAAAATACAAATTAATTTTATTATTGTAAGAAATGCGTCAAAGTCAAACAAATTGTATTATGTTAGCGTGTCGTCTCGTACCAAGTAGGTACCTACTTATACAAATATACATATTTGTATATGTAGGTACCTCTTGGTACGAGGATATTGGTATATATACATACTTATACATACCTAAACCTGTAGGTTTAGGTATGTATAAGTAACCAATATATACACTATAATATACACACATTTTGTTTGACGGAATGAAGAACTTATTTCCTTTGAAATATTTGCTGTGATATTATCATCATATTTTATCTTTGTCGTCTCTATTATTGTGTTCTACGAATAATTGTTTTATAATGAGAAAATAAACGCTTTAATTGATTGATTAATATCGGGTCATTGCAGCTCCAGTCATGAAAAGCGAACATTTGGACAATTTTAATGTATTTTAAAAGTAAGCATTAAGATTAGTGTGATATCAGATGTATTTACACCAACAATGAAGGCCCAGTCACGTGTCATCTACGCTGATACCGAGTTCGATTCTCGGCAATAGCACAATTTACCGTACCTTACTAATAAAATTATACTCCACTTCTACGTTTATCATCCGCACAGCGAAGGAGTGGAACTCATTGCTGCCTCTTAGTTCCAAAACGGTACAATCTGGGTATCTTCAAGTATAGAGTGAATAGGTACATTCTAGGCAAGCATGTTCCATCTTCGGTCGCATCATCACTTTCCATCAGGTGAGATAGCAGTCAAATGCTTGCCTATCATTAAAAAAACACTAAGTTTCTTGTTCTAGGTGCGATTTTAATCTATCCGGTACCCGCGATACAAGACTAAGAAACATAAATGGTTAACACTTAGTCCGTCTTCTGGGTTGTGGGAAAGTGTTGATACAATACGTAATCTTAAAACGCTTACCACCAGGCGAGTGACTTGCTCGTAACGTCTCTCAATAATCAATGAAAAAACTATATTTTTAACAATATAAACTTTACCCGCTACAGTTGTCAACAATGTGATATTGGCAAACAACATCGCCGTGGCCACACATGCGTAGAAAGGCGCTCGGGCTCGCCCACAAGACCACCTCATGAAGTCCCAGCACCTCAATGTCAGCGTATATTCCCCTCTTCTACATAAGAGATCGATGAACAGGGCTGCTACCCACATCGTTTCCAGCAAGAAGACCATAGCTGCTGCGACTCTGCGAAAGAATATCTAAGTCATTGACCGTTGACATTCCTACCTAACTACTTGGCACATAAGAAATGATAATAAAGATTCAGAGATATAGTAACAGTTGTACCCCGTAGCTTACTTATGTAGATTATGATGAATTGTCCCATGTCTTCTTTCTTGACCTCTAATAAAATTACATAAATATCGATCCAGCGGTTTAGTTATGAGTTCGATGATTCGTGTCGTAGGTGCCGGATACACAGTCACACCCAGAACCAGAAACACATTTCCTTGGGGAGAAAAATTGTATTCCCACCGGGAATCGAACCCGATACCCGCTGCCCGAATGCAGACGTGTACCCAACTTAGCCAAAGGACAGTTCAAATATAAATATTAATATAATGAAAATTAATACATATACATATATAAATAAGGCACAAAACGAAAACACTGATTTCTAAAGTGCTTGCATGTACATATGTACTACGTAATAAGCAAAACAATAAAATAGTAGAGTTAATTGTGAGACGGTTGTAATTTTCATCCGAACGTTCACTATACCGTATTTTGGCAAGAAACATTATTATTACAAAGATAGGTTATAATATAGTCTTTAGTAAATGACCTGTCTGGAGAATACATTGTTGTTTTACCACTGTGCTACGCAGTAATGTCTGGTTTTAGTTCCAATGAGTCAAAGATAGTAGTCGTGGTAGATTTAGATACGTCAAAATTCATGGCACTTGTTTCAAGTAGTTCCAACGCATTACGAGTAAGCATAAGACTCATTATTCCTTTAAAAATTTAAGAAACATAGCCATTACTAGCCCAACATCTACCATCAACAAAATAAAGCTTACACAGAAGACTTACAGTTCATATTACATTTCAAGATCAAAAGGAGTCTTTCAAAAAATGTTAAATATTGTAGGGCATCAGAGCCGCGTGTTGAGAGACAGATGTCTGTCGTTACACAGGCCATTTCAAGGGTTGAGGTACTTTGCGTAGATAAGTCTAAGTAAAGAGCTGTATAAGAGGCGTCTTTAGGGAAAGGTCAATGCCATGATTAGAGCTAGGATACGATACTGTCATGTGTCAACTTTTGTTAGGTATATTGTGGAAAGTTCTGAGGAAATGCTTAAAGGAAGTCATAAAACGTTCGAGGGCTAACTTTACGGCATATCTAAAGGGAAGCACCGAAGTTGTCTTGTTTTATTGCCGTAACTCGTGACGTGACTTATAAACCAGAGAGTTACGTTTACGTACGTCATAACTATATACTTAATCACCCAATCATCACAACCAGCTTTTTCAAAGGATGAATGTAAACTTGAAAGTATGGGGGAAAGCGCGCCCCTACCTGTATGACCAATATAACTTGAAAGTTTTGTTTACTATATACACACATTTTTGCTATCACACTTCACACTCATCCTACTATCCTACTAATATTATAAATCCGAAAGTTTGTTTGTAAGTGTGCAAGTTTGTAAGTATGTTTGTTCCCTCTTCACGCTTTAACTGCTGAACGGCTTTGGATGAAATTTGGAATATACAAAGCTTATACCTAAGATTAACACATTCACTTAACTTGATAATAGCGGGTGACGCCGCGGGCATTCCTGCGTGTCCAGGACTTTCGCGGGTAAAACCGCGAGGCGCAGCAAATGTTTTATAAAGAGTTGGTCAAACACTTTTAAGTACGGCCGCCTGCCTGTCGACTGCCTTCAAAAGTCATAACATAATGTAAGTAGGTAACTGCTACTTAACGTACCTTTTAGAATTGATTATATTATGTGCTAAGAGAAAGCGAGCTCATAATATTAAACTGCGCGATCCAACCCGAATATTAAGTAGGTTTGCAAAATACCTAGGTTTAGAAATAAATTGTTTTGTTATGCTGCTATATAATAAACAATGATAAGATGGTTTTGCTATTGTTTTATGTTTATGAGAAAATGTAAATTGCCTACATAGGTGTACTAGAACTCAATAGCAAATCTAAATAGCTTAGTGAATCTAGTTTGATTAAATCTTCACAATAGGAAAAAATGCGTTAGGTTTAAATATACTTATACGTCAAGTTATATTTTTTAATCTTTACTGTACGTATACAATTATTTTCTGTATTCAATGCCTTTTATTTAGTAAATTTAATAAATTCAAAGTGATAAAAATGCATCGGATTTTAAAACGGTAAAACACACACTATTGGTAAGACTGATTCGTGACGTCAGTTTTTAGATGTTTCATCTTAATGATTGGTCAACTTTTTTTAAGGCACCCTTGATTGGGTGGTCGTCGTAACAAAATAATTTCAAAATGGCGGCGCTTAAAATTGCAAGAATCTGATTGTTTTTTTTTAATGTTATGTAATCTAATGATTTGATTAATGTTTCTTTACCGGTAATATAATAACGTAAACAATTGTGTAATATAACATAAGCATAGCCCCTATTCTTGAAGTGTAGGTATAAGTAAAATGTGTGTGTCGATAAAAGTAGCAAAATAATTATCCTCACAGAACAAACGCCCTGAGAATTCAAGGTCAAAATGGTGGATTTTGAGACTAGTCTCTTGGTAAAATGACTAAAAGTTCTAAATATTTATACAGAACACTTCATATACAAAGGAATGTTTTAATGGCGGTTGGACTAGACTGTCATTTGTTCTGGTATTCAGCAAAGCGGAGAGGACGTAAATGACCAACGTATATGCTTTTATTGAAATTAAAATATTTGTTGGATAAAACAAAGTTAGGTAGTTATTATTCTTATTTGCTTTTTAATACGCTACCAATAAATTATTAAATGAAGATTTCAGCGAGCAAACTTTTAAAATTTTTTTTTAGCTTTACTTGCTGTCTGTACTTAATAATTTTCTCGCGGAGCGCAGTGGAATAAATGTACTGGCTTATATTATTTTAATTTAAAGTCAAAAAAAGTGCTCGTGGAGCGTTGTCCACTATTTCGTGGCGCAGTGGCATAACCCTGTCAATCATCGATGATCGACAGTTGCTGTTCTTAAATCTCTAAAGATACAAGTTTAATGCTAATGGGCTAATTAAGTCCTTTCATTAACAGACTTCAAAGAAAAGAGAAGGTTTTTTTTATGTTTTAAAATTTCCAAAGTTGAGGTTTTTTAAATTATTTGTTTATGTGTACGGAAATTCCAAATAGGTACGTGTGTTTGTTCTTGCACGTAATATTGACGTAAACGAAGTGGTGCGACGTGATAGCTGATAAAATTCCAAAGCATAGGTACGTAGGTAGCAATTAGCACCTTGAAATAATGTGACGTGTCTTAATTGTGAATATTTTAATTTATTATCAGTTAATAACCAGTGGTCTCACCCTAAGTATTAAAGAAATATATAATTATTTATCTTAAACTTTAAAGTTAAGAACTTCGTTATTGTTGTTATAGTACAGCTCGTTTTTTAGGGTTCCGTACCCAAAGAGCAAAACGGGACCCTGTTACTGAGACTCCGCTGTCCGTCCGTCTGTCTGTCTGTCCGTCTGTCACCAGGCTGTATCTCATAAACGTGATAGTTTGACAGCTAAAATTTTCACAGATGATGTACCTATTTCTGTTGCCGCTATAACAACAAATACTAAAAAACAGAATAAAAGAAATATAAAAGGGGCTTCCATACAACAAACGTGATGATTTTGTTCGTTTTTGCTCGATATTGATAACGGCAACAGGTAGACGCTTGAAATATTCACAGAATATTTAGTTATATATTCACTTTAAAAATAAATAATTAATTTAAAATAAAACAAATATTTAAGGGGGGCTCCCATACAACAAACGTTATTTATTTTGCTCGTTTTTATAGATAATAGTGCGGAACCCTTCGTGCGCGAGTCCGACTCGCACTTGGCCGGTTTTTTATTTATGTGTAGATGAGTTGTTTGTCCATAATATTGAATAGAAAAGTTTAAGATAATTAATCTTTCAGTCGCGAGTGAATAGGCATCTTCAACACGAAAAAAAAATTTCCATGATTGCTACGTTCTATTCCTTTCTCTACCAGTCTTGCACTTACGAGTTCGGCAATACATGTTACACAGTTAATCATGTTTTTTAGCGAAAATTGAGATACAATACCTTCCTGTGTCTTGAGACACTAATTGTCACTATTTCACTAATTTCAATATATTGTAATATTTCAATCGTGTGTGATCTTTATTTAACTTAGGCTAGTTGTGTGCGTGTTCGCCACCTACGCAAGGGTATTTTCTCCTCAGAGAAAATTTGTGTTAATTTGGTTCTGGTTATGGTTGTGTATGTGATGTGAATGTCTCCGCAAGACACAAATCATCGAACTGAGTGTGGGGCTGTGAGTGTGAAAGCGTTTATGTTTATATGCAGAAATCTTTAATTATTCATCCATCTGTATCTACGGGCCAATTGCCTATATTTCCTACAACTAAACTAAAACTATATACAGCAAAGACCTAAGTTACCTACAAGGCATCGAGCTTATAGGTAACTCAAGTGCTCAAGCCCACTACCAGAGGGTAGCGTTCACATGCAATGCTAATACGTTGAGCCAAATAAGTGTTAGCAATTTGATCTCGCGTTCGCCTCAACCAGGTGCTCTGATGGAATTTTGAAAATAGAATAAGCTCAAGGACCCAGTGTCTCAACACCGAACGGCTCAAAAATGTAACCACTGCAGAAATCTTAACATGAAATATTATAGAATCTTCGTCATCTGTGACGCATATAAAAAAAGAATTGCGGTTTTTATAGCTCTACTGCTGGACTTGTATAGCGATGTGGTTTACGTAATAAATGTACAAAATGTGGATAACCCAGACAGATTTTGACGACCCAGTTGGCGCAGTGGACAGGTGTCTGCCCTCTGCGCCGTGGGTCCTGGGTTCGATTCTCGGCAGGAGCACAAATTCGTTCCCAAGGGATATTTGTGCTTCTGGTTATGGGTGTAATGTGTGCGTGATGTGAATGTTTCCGGCACCCACGATACAAGTCTTTGAACTTAGTGTGGGGCTGTGAGTGTGAATGTGTTTGTTTGTTTTTTGTTTGATAATAATTTTTAACGTACTCACAGCAAGCCTGGTGCCACCTCGTATCCTAGGACCATGAGTTCGGCGCCAGCACCGCTCATCACTGAAAAAAAATACATTATGAAATTGCATGTTTTTTTTAAACGCTTTTACACTCACAGCGATACACAAGTTCGATGACTAGTATCGTGGATGCCGGGAAAACCATCCCACATTCAACATTAACATATTACACACACAAACAATCAATTCCCATCAGGTGAATTAGTAGTGAAATGCCTTTCTATCGAACATAAACAAAACATAAATTTGTTGCTGCATAGTAAAAAATCACACCCAGAACTAGAAGCATACAATGTTCCTTACATTGTGCTCCTGCCGGAAATCGAACCCAGGACCCACGGCGCAGAGAGCAGAGGCTTACCCACGCCGCCAACTGCATCGTCCCGACATTTTAATGTAGACAAATAAACATAAACGCTTTCACATTCACAGACTCACACTAAGTTCGATGACTTGTGTCGTGGGTGCCGGAAACATACAAATCACAAACACAATCACAACCAGAACAAGAAATATTTTATTTTCCTGGGGGAGAAACCTTGTGTGCCAATCGGGAATAGAACCAGATACCCCTGCTTAGAAGGCAAACACACGCCCGACTAAGCCAAAGCGCAAGCAAAGCTTAAAAAAATCGACTTCACCGCTTTATCTTCGGAACTTTGATAAGATTAGATGTACTAAACAATCATTATTGAAGATATTTCAGGAACTACTGATCAGATCTTGATCAAATTTAAATGGTACCAATTGGAAAGCAACATCTTTCAAACTAAAAAAATTTTCGAAATCGGTTCACGTGGAAAGAAGTTATGAAGTTAATATTACACATAAAAAAAATGCAGTCGACTTGAGCACCTCCTCCATTTTTTTTAAGTCGGTAGAAAAGATAGGTATCTCGACGAAAATGACTGTTATGGCAGTTGTAGCGTTCCTGAATAACATTGGGTTGAGAGCAGCCCACAGTATCATAGAATGTTGTCCTTCATTGAAACACGCTAATTAAATTCAAACCCTGCCTAAGCAAATTGTATGGTTTGTGAAAAACAGCTGTGATTTAACAAGTATTATATATCATTGTCTGTTCCTATAAATTCTATTGATGTCGATTTCTCGTATTCCTCTGCATTAATGTTCCTTGTAAAGGTACAGGTTGGTGAAGGTAGTTATATATACATACTACTGATTCGCTCCGGCTTCGCCCGTGTGCAACCCCTGCAGCGCCATCTGCCTGGCTGATTTGTGAATCTAAACCATCCAGACGCCACCCAAACGCATACAAAAAAAACATTCAAATCGGGCCAGCGATTAGGAGGATTTCAGTGACATACACACGTACAGTAGAATTATATAAAGATTATTATCGTTCACGTTTAAAATATTCAAATAAAGTCATTTATAAAACTTGCATAAGAAATAAAACGTTGTTTTCAGCACAGTATTTTGAAACAAAGATATATCATTAGAATTATTGGAACTGCCTGTTGGTTTAGTTGAGTGCGCGTTCGCCTTCTGAGCAGGTGTATCCAGTTTGATTCCCTCGGGAACACAAGTTTCCAGCGTATAAAGATATATTTGTATTTTATTTACATTTCTTGAGCACGCCCTACTAGGATTAAATTTAACTTAATTTGAAATGTTGTCGTTAGATTCGTCTTTATTGTGTAGAATTGATAAAAGGGTAGGTATACGTTGTAATATGTACTATCTTTTTGGGAGGAGGAGTAGAGCCCTGACTGAGTGGATACCGAGAGAAGGCAGGCAGTTGGCAAACCAGCTGCTGGATGGGTCAATGATATAGTGGTGATCGCAGGGAAGTCCTAGAAGCGATCAGCTCAAAACAAAGATAAGTAACATAAAGGGAGAGGAGGCTTTTATACGTATAAGCCTTCAAAGCCTCCTGCAGTGGGTCAGTACAGGCTGATGAAGTTGATGATGGTGAAATATTAATAAACTATCTCTATTAGTAAAAACAAAAGATGAGGAGGAATAAAAAATCCTCTTTTTAACATAAACATAAGAGTATCAAATGAATATAGCTATCTGATTTCAAATATCATATAATACTTTTAAAAATATGTTAAAAGTCAAAGTTAATTTAGTGTTAATCCCGATAAGGTTGTTAGGCTTCAAGCAGGATGCAAAACCCGCCCGCCCTTACGCCGCGAAAGTACGGCTGGCGGGCGGGCTTTGCATCCTGCTTGAAGCCTAACAACCTTATCGGGATTAACACTAAATAATTACCTATTATACATTAACTTTGTCGTTATGGATTTTCGAAAAGTGACGCCTAATTCAATTAATGTTAGAAGTCTACAAAAATAATTCGAATGCGCACATTCGCAGTCGGATTATTTTTTGCTGTTACACTTCGGTTGGTTTAGTACAAAAAGTACGCTGCAAATCATGCCACCTGAAGACGAGACTGTTCAAATTAATTTTGCACACTTGAGTGCCTTGAGCGCATATAATTATATAATTAAAACTAAGCGTACTTTTAACTATGAAGCCTTTTCTCGAACTTCACTGGATTTGTCAAAAACCGACAGATAGTTCAGATTTTCATCGAATTAATTATAATACCAACCAAAAACTCCACCTCAATCGAAGCGTTTCGCTTCTACGTTTATCATTCGTTAGATTACATAATATATTTTACATTATACAATAAATGCGAAATCTTGTGTGTTATTGTTTTCTCTTCACACTGCACAGATGTTAAATGCATGTCGTATCATGTCAAAAATAGTAGGCATAAAAAATCTAATTTAAATAAGAAAATAAAGAATGCATAAAAAAAATGTTGTAATTAATTATTTATTTAAATAATGCACTAAGCTAATGCTATTATGACATTATTTTATTAATATCTTTCCTACAATGCACAGCGTGATAAAGAGACCATTTATCAGACGCCAGATTTTTATTGTAAGTATAGTGCGATAGATTGAACTATTTAAAGGCTAGTTCTCACAGTGAAGGAATTTTGGTGCGTTCAACTCATAGCTCCTTAGTTTTTAAATATTTCTGATTTATTTTAAATCTGGAATATGAAACGAATTGGCTTCTTTATGGGCACTGAAATTCAGCTAGATACGAAAACATCTTTTTGGTGAAAAATGCCTAAACATGAGCAAAATTGTCACTTTCCTGTGGGGCGATTTTACAAAACGCAAGCTTCTACCGAGAAAATACGTAAAGTTAGTTTATAATTCAAAGAGATTATTATCTTATCACTGTAACAATTAATAAAACTTTGCTAAAACCTAAAAAGAAGTTGTCTATCTTCCTATTTTTAGTCGATTTTTCATCATATAATAGGGGTGACAAGAATTGTGTATCACATTCCTGTCAGCGAAAAACATCTCAAGAATACCAACAAATTGTATAATGAGCGCTGTTGCCAGATTTCCGACACAAAATACATAGTAAAATGGAGTCAATGCCGCTTAAAGTTCCGCCTAAAAGCTAATCAGGCAGTTGTGACGAAGATCTCCACGACCGCAGACGCGTTCGGGACAGACAACTTCTCACTTGTATGGTATGTATTTACGTAAACAATATTTGGATTTCTTAAATATTTTTTATTGTTTTGATTAATATACCTAGTGTAAATATACTATAAAGCATTAACATGTCATTCAAATACAGCGTTTTTTTGTTTTTTATGAAAAACCCGTAAATTATCACTTTTCTGTGTATCACTTGTCTGGACTTCTTAGACAGAAAAGTGATAAAATTACAGGAAAGAGATAAACATTCACTTAGATTCCTAATTTCCTACTAAAATTGTATGTATTAACACGTTGAGGCCTTTTTTCCACGGAAACGAAAATGCCACAACCAAAAAACAATCATTTTCTCGCGCAAATGCGAGAAAATGAACGAAAACCTTATGAACGAATAAAAAATTACCCAGAGAAGTTAACTATTTTAAAAGAAAAGAAAAAACAACATTATTTAAAGTCAAGAACTGCTGAAAAATAAAAACAATATCTGAAATGACCGATCGTGAAAAAATGCACTGCAGGAAGTCGTTTCGGGCAAGATCTAGTCAATACTATAAGAAAAAATGTGCTGCTAAAAAGATTACTACATAGAATACATTAAGTTTGTTGATTAAATGATCTCTTTAAGATACATTTATAGTATTACGCTACAAAGACCAAGTGATACTAATTCATTGTTCTTAATAAAAAATAAATATGAAAATTTGTGCTAAATAATCTCACTTTCCTGGTTATTTCTCACTATCCTGGCAGTAAAATAACATTCACGTCATAATATTTTCTAACGGTTTTCAGTCAATGTATAAAATATATATTGTCAAGTATATATACACGTAACTTATTATGCATTTTTATACATATTTAAAGTTCATTTTCATTTTCTTGTGCTATACATCACTTGTCTGTCCTAATTTTTTTTTAAAAGGCCTATATTTTAATTATTTACCAATATTTTGTCTGACCCACAAAACTTTAGCTTATTTAAGTAAAAACCTTGATCTCTGGCCACTTTGCATACTAAATTTATGAAATAAAAGTATGGGACTAAAACATTCCGTTAATATTCCTTCATAATAAGAACTAGCCTAAAACGTTTGAGTAAAACTCGTCAGGGACAAATGTCAGATTTTTGAGACAAAACGCACAGCTTTCTTCCTCTGTGCTGTGACGGCTGAACAGATTTTGATGAAATTTGGAATGTGTAACCACACATAACATTAAAGCCGGCAAAGCCAGGTGGTAAAGTAAGTATTAAATAATTTAAATAAAGTAGGAAATAGGTTCTATGTAAGAACAAATTACCATTCTATGTAAGATATGTAGGTAATATATATATGTAGATTCTATGTAATAGCAAATTAGCAATATTAATTTCTAAGTAGGAACGAATTAGCCAGTTAAACTTCTGTTAACATAATGGAGATAGTATAAATTAGTCTTATCACAAGAACCATTAGAATCACCTGGGGCCGTCTCAAATGTATGCGTGACTGGTATGATGATAGGCACCGGAAACTCCACGTACACCTTGAATTGCTCGCTGGCATAGTTAGGTGCGCGTCTGCCTTCAATCAGCGGGTATCGGAATCGATTCCAATTGGGAGCACATGTTTACTTCCAATTAAAATTCTAATTTAAAATTATATATTCTCAAGAAGGTCTCGTAAAAGTTAATAACTCTACTTGTCAAATTCGCATAATTACAGCCTGGGTAAATATAATAGAATTAGAATTATTTATTAGCCTTATATCATAGTTGTTATACTGGGCAAGTCATATTACATAACTAGCCGTGCCCCGCGGCTTCGCCCGCTATTGTCAAGCTAAAAAGTAGCCTATGTGTTAATCCTAGGTATAATCTATATACATTCCAAATTTCATCTAAATACGTTCAGCCGTTAAAGCGTGAAGAGGGAACAAACATACTTACACACTTACACACAAACTTTCAGATTTATAATATTACTAGCCGTGCCCCGCGGCTTCGCCCGCTATTATCAAGCTAAAAAGTAGCCTATGTGTTAATCGTAGGTATAATCTATATACATTCCAAATTTCATCTAAATACGTTCAGCCGTTAAAGCGTGAAGAGGGAACAAACATACTTACACACTTACACACAAACTTTCAGATTTATAATATTACTAGCCGTGCCCCGCGGCTTCGCCCGATATTATCAAGTTAAAAAGTAGCCTATGTGTTAATCCTAGGTATAATCTATGTACATTCCAAATTTCATCCAAATCCGTTCAGCCATTAAAGCGTAGAGAGGGAACAAACATACTTAAACACTTACACACTTACACACAAACTTTCGGATTTATAATATTAGTAGGATTAGTAGGATAAGTAGGATAATCAAAATAAAAATGTTTACAGTTTTATTATTTTATTATTAGATCGAGTGAAGCGAGATCTCTAAGTTGACTTGGGTAATTCGGCACTTTGTCCGTCCGTCTGTTAGAGGCATCTAGCGTCGAAGCCATACAAGCAAATAACTTCAAATTCTCAAATAATATGTAAAGCTATGGCCCAAAGCCAGAAATTACAATTAAAATGATATAAATGAATTGGCTTCACATTTAAAGCTCAAACCTACGTATAATATCCGTCATTATTGCCTTGAACAACAAATACAGAAATTAATCAATAATTATAAAGAAAAAAGGAATAAGCAGTTAAACTCAAAAGTTTCTCTTTTAGGTAAAATATAAGCGTCAGAACTCAGTTCGGGGCGAACGACTGCTTCCTGCGTGGGAAAGCACTGCGCTTGTCAGACCGAGATATTCGATGCTAATTGGAAACGATTTCATTTAGTCCGACCTTTCCACATCTCAATTCACACTTCACACTAATCGCATCACGCTGATAGTAAAACTGTCGTTCTACATGTATATTATTTTTATTATTCTGTTAGCGTAGTTAGCATTAGCGTTAGTTAGCGTTTTACCACTATATTT
The DNA here is from genome assembly GCA_948107665.1 of Lomographa bimaculata. Classification (NCBI taxonomy): domain Eukaryota; kingdom Metazoa; phylum Arthropoda; class Insecta; order Lepidoptera; family Geometridae; genus Lomographa; species Lomographa bimaculata. Next base: position 11,062,151 of record OX403592.1, read on the forward strand.
TATCAGGGCTAATAAATAAATAGTTATTTCTTATCTTGATTCACAATCACCTGCTACACTAGCGAAGCTGCGGAGACGAAAAAAGTAATGTTCAAGAAATGTAAACATTAAATCCATGTTACAGAGATTAAACACGCACACATACATAAAGTAACATACATTTTAACATAGCTTATACATTAAATAAGTGATTTAGTTTGATAACCATTCCTAGTAATCGTTAAACACTCCTCCATCAATTCTGATATGAATCAATCGAACATTTATTCACATACATTTTGAGGATACAATTTAGATTCTAAAGCTTCTGCCTTCTGGTTCCAGATGTAGTTTACACTGTGTATCGTGAACCAGCGTCCCTTCGCATTTTTAGAACTACTAGATGTACCCGGCATGCGTTGCAATGCTAAGTTTAGAAAAAGTGATTTACCTCTTTGACGTTTATGGTCGCCTGGTATTTTAATACTATAGGTACTAAACACTTTTGAATATTGTTCATATAAAAATACTAAAATCACGATTAAAATTTTGGTAAGAGGGTAAAAATACCTTACGACCTATTGTCATAGGTACCTACCAAATATAAAAAAATAATTGAAATCGGTCGAGCCGTTTCGGAGGAGTTCGACCCAAGGATTTCGTAGCTTGTTTCTTATCTCGATGGTTTGACAATAAACACCACACGAAACACGAGATCTTTATATATTAGTTATAGTTATAACATGTTAGCTTATACGTAGTGTCACAATGATCTCTACCAGGCAAGGACAGGAAGCAAACATAACTTACAAAATCTTTCGAATTTTAAATTTAATATGATTTGGCTATGTAGTGAGTTAGTTTCCATAAATGTACAATGTACTAATGTAACCCATAATATGTGTGTGTTAGATATTGTTGTTCCATTAAAAAATAAATTTTTCTACTTATCTATAAACCATAATCAATCCGATGAAATTATACATGGTAGAGATCGATATTAGTGATAAGGCCGCCTGTTGTGATACTTTACGTATAAGTTTTGTTTGTTACCTTTGTTTTAACTCAGGTTATAAAGCGGATCAATAAATTATTATCTATCTATCTATCATAAACATGTTCGTAATAGCATAGTAAAATATATTTCTACTATAGTAATAGTTCGTATGACGGAAGACGATGTTCCCCCTTTAGTGAAGCTAGAAAGCGGGTACTTTACTGTAAAAACATTTTAATTTGAGCCAAAAATGCGACCTGTGTTTTTTCGTAAGGAGGGGAAATCTTGAAGAAAATGTTAAAGAGTCGACAAGAGACACGAAACCCGTAAAAGCAAACGTGAAGTATTTCGAGTGGAGGTATAATTGCATGCTTGGAATAAATATCCTTCGGTTATACTGCTGGGGGAATACAATGTTTGTTTATTGCGAGAGTGAGAGAAGTGGGAGATCGGTTATCCAAGAGTATCTACGGACCGTTATTCGGACTCTTTTTTTGTACTATAGATGCATATTTTTTTATGCTTTTAATCGATCTTTATATATCATATTATATGCTTTTAACTTTTCATTCATAAAAATATTAGATTTCATCTCAAAATATATATTTGACGGTGCATGCAGGTTCGAGTAATTTTAGCGTCCTAATGATTCTTTCTGTGATGTCCACGATCCAATCATGGCTGCCGTAAAGGAAAGTTGCCCAATCATTGAAATCAGAAATCTTGTTATTTTTTCTAATTTCTCATGCATTTTATATTTTATTCGTTAAATAGCATAAATAAGATAGTAATAATAGGTGTAATTCTACACTTATAATGAATTTAAAAAAACATGACTTATATATATATATTACATATATCTATTGGTGTAATCCTTTTCTGGCCTTATAGTATAATAATTGCTGTATATAGTCTTAGTTTAGTTGTATTGTTGTAAGGTAGTTATATTGTGTAAGTCACAGTCAAATTCAAGTATAAGAGTCAAGGTCCAATCATAGTCAAGTCATGCCCTAGTAAAGTGGTAGAAACCTTACTAGAATTTCTATTGGAGTTTAGGAGCGAAAGTGAAAATCACGTTTTTCAACTTATTATGATGTGCCTACACTTATGCACGTTTACTAATTACTAATGGTTAATAATAATAATAATCAACCATTATTTCACATTAACACTCGAAGAATCACAGGCTTTAGAAACTATACAAAATCAACAACGCCATTTTTTTAGTTTCGCGGCAAAACTCCTTTGTTTCACATTCTTTACAATCGCGGGTTTTTTCTTTTTTTGTGCTCTGCCTATGGTGACCAGTTTGATTTTCAAATAAACTCTTTTAACAATGCCCGTTTGTGCTAAGATTTTTCATACGAATTTTAACGTATCAAATTCTCACATTAGTGTGTGTTATGTAATTGGACACTGTCAAGCAGGTGCTATGAAAAAAGATGTGTTTCAGGGATGGGTACCTATATTTTTTGTTTGATGTATACCTTGTATGTTTTATTATTTAAGCATTTTCTAATAAAGTGTAAACTAGTAGTTGCTAGGTAAAGATAATATAATTATATATATCAGTCATAAAATGGAGACTTACGACTTAAATTATTTTAATGATTTCGACTTGCCACGACTCATAATATAGTGTAACGAATCTCTATAAACCCGTGGACATTATAACGACATTATGACGAATAATGTCTTACTTTTTAAACTGCAGCTGTATTGTATAGTAAACAAATATCGTCTATAAAAATTTAAAAATATACTTAGGCAAGCGTGTTTACCACTCTTGACCTCATCATCACTTAACGAGATCAGAGAAAACAAAATTGCACTTACACACAGGCACTCTAGGATATTTTTTTATTTTGTTACTAAACCAAGGCGCAAAATTTTGACTACAATCTTACCTAAAGGAAAGTGACGATGCGGTCCAAGATGAAATACGCTTTCTCAGTAAATACCTATTCACGCTCGACGCTCTTCTTGAACAACCCCATATTATACCTACTTTCAGGAAATACAGTAGAAGGCAGTGTGTTCCATTCAGTCGCAGTTCTTAGAATGTAAGTGAAAGCGAAACGCTTCGTGCGAATGGTAGGTATTGTAACCATTAGATAATGATGCTTTACCATCTGTCCGAGATGTTCAGTAGCAGAATGGTGATGTGGGAATAAGATAATGAAATTCCCTTAAATACTCCGTGTTAAAATTTGTAGAAAACTGATAGGCTTGGTACTTTTCACCGATGATCGAATTCAACTAATTAATTGTCGCTAAGCGACAAAGCCCTTCAAATAAAAAAAATAAAAAAAAAGTAATGAATTGTTTTTGATGAGTATCTTAGCCCGTAGTTCGATGGATTCTAAGATCGATCCGTCCGAAAGGTGGATACGGTACTCCAATCACGATACATTAAAAGTTTAAGATAAGACATTATATATTTCTCAAGAATTCAAAATTATCTAACTAGGTACTTATAGCATAATAAAAATAAAATATGTCAAACTTACCGACAGACGTTATAAGGCCCCATAATCGAGCCAAAGGCTGTAGCAAATCCCATAGTTTTGATGCTGTTGTCTTCTTTGGAGGACCATTGGTCCTTCTCAGAGTCCTAGGCCCAGTACTTGGTGTGGTTCCAGACTCAGAGTCCGACTTTGATAATTCCGCACTCATACTAGAGTCATTACTTTTTAAATCAGAAGTAAAGAACAATGGATAAGTTAAATATCTCTTTGTAATGCTTAAGTGTTCGCTTGGTTTGGTAGTTTTCAACAAGTACTTAATGTATCATTAGTAATTTTAGAGTTGTTTCAAACTTATTATTGTCACATCACAATTTTAACTTCCTGGTGCGCTCTAATTTGAGTAGCCTTGCACGCTACACATCTTAATTATAACGTATCTCACAATTTGTTTACAAATAACCGCGTCTCCGATTCTATCACCGGAGGTACATCTGGCGTCCTGCCCGGTTACCAAAATATCACACCTTGAATCGTGTACGTGCCATTTAAATAAACTTTATCATAAATATTTACAAACACTAATCTGTGGAACCACAGTTGCACAATGAATCAATTGTTAAACACTTTTTAATTAAAATTTAACGCGCTTTCAAATAAATTTCTACGCGTAGTTTTCCGCGGCGGAAAATGTTGGAGCGAGTTTCCGTGCGTCGACCTCGTACTACCATCGCTCGTGAGAAACTGCGAGCTGCGTGTCTCTGCAGCTATATAATCCGCGCGCGATGAGATGGGATGGAACCTTGTCATTGCAAATCGAAAATCACAGTTCTCAAGTAGCGTTAGCAAAAAAGTTTTCAATATTAATTAAAAATAAGTTATTTCAACGATCTATCATATGTTTATGAATAAACAAAAACGTGTCATGGTTGTAATACTTTTAATAATAATGTTTAGGAATATATTTTTTTTGTATTTTGAGCATACATAACTTCGTTAAAAGATCTCTTGACAATATAATTCCTGAATCTCTCGATACGTTATCCATAGACAGCTGTGTCATCATTTTCAATGCGTTATAACACCGAAACACAACTAGCATAATTACGAGCTTCGACGCGAGTTTGCCGACGCTACGGCTCGCCGGCGGACCGCGCGCGTCTCAGTTCTAAAAGGTTGCATCCCATTCTCATCGCGTGCGAATTATACCTGGAGTCATAGAAACCCGACATACGGCAATGCTCCATAGCAAGACATGTTCAATCTCTCCATTTTTTACGTCATGTTTAATTAGATAAGTACTACGGGTACTTTCTACGTAGCTATGCCCTTTATTGGAATAAGCGAGCCTTTAATTGGAGCAAGCTGGTTGTCATATAGGTTTTTAAGAACTTTATTTCTCATAAGAAATATTGTTCACTTATAATGAGATACATATTTTATAATAATGACAATGAAACATTTCTCTGGCGGGTTGGTAAAGTAGGTATACATTTCTAAGGTGAATTTAATAGGTAATTTTTAAGTTTTTTCTTGTAAATATTCGAGCTGCTACATTCTTTTCTTGCTTCTGGCATTTAATTATACATATATAATATAAAATATAAACGCTTTCACACTCACAGCCCCACACCAAGTACAATGACTTGCGTCGTGGGTACCGGAAACATTCACATCACACACACAATGACAACCAGAACCAGAAACACAAATTTTCCTTGGGGAGAAAATTTGTGTTCCCGCCGGGAATCGAACCCAATACCCCTGCTTAGGAGGTGAACGCTCACCCAACTAAGCTAACGGGCAGTTCAATTTCAGTAATGAGCGCAGACTTGTACTAACTACTTAATGAATGAATGTGTGGCTATAAATAATATTAAAAAAATATATATCTCATCATAATCTATACTTCTATCTATACTAATATTATAAAGAGGTAAAGTTTGTTTGTTTGTTTGTTTGTTTGTTTGTATGTAAAAGGTAATCTCTGAAACTACTGATCCGATTCTGAAAATTCTTTCACCAATAGATAGCTACACTATCACTGAGTGTCATAGGCTATGTTTTGTCGGGATAGAAGTTAGTTATCAGTTCGAAATAATAATATTCGTAAGACAAGTCGGAGAAAAATTTGCTAACTTTCCGCTTTATCGGCGTACGCTGACTAAACGGTAAGACATAGTTGAATACAATGTATGGCAAAAATGTTGGCCTTCATGAGTTTTACAAAAAAGTCCGCGACAGCATATATCTAACATGTATGTATAGCTCAGAAAAAATACTTTTCTTTGTTAAAAATCTGAAAAAAAAGCGGCCTATGTTTAGTTGGCTTTTTGAGACATTCAGTATTAATCCTTATCAAAATAAACTATTTCATCGTCTTACGTAGTTCATGTAGATACATTTTGCTTTTTACTGCATATGATTTGGATAAATAGTCTATGAGAAATCGTGAAATTAGTTTCACGGGAGCCCGTCCGTGAACGGGACGGGTCAGAAATGTACCGCCACGTACTACGAATTCCTGCACATTAAAAAATAGCGGCTTCTATTTCGTTGGCTTTTTTTAAGTATTTAATATTAATCCTTATCAAAAAAACCTATTTCATCGGCTTACGTAGTTCAGGTAGATGTAATTTGCTCTTTACTGCACATAATTTGGACCTATAGTCTAGGAGAAATCGTTAAGTTTATTTGAGGGTGAAAACGGTGGATCACAGAATGGAACAGTTACTGCGTAATCCGGCATACGTCTATGTTTTGAACCGACTAACATAAGAAGGAGGATATAAATTCGACTGTTTTTTTTTATTTAGTCTTATCATTAAACTTTGGACTGCCCGCTAGCGTAGTTAGGTGGGCGTTTGCCTTTAAAGCACCGGGTTTGATGCCCGGTGGGAACACAGGTTTTTTTCCCACGAGAATTTGTGTTTCTGGTTTTAAGTATGTTGTGAATGTTGTGTGAATCTTGGATGTTTACTGCCCCTTGATACAAGTCATTGAACTTAGTGTGGGGTTGTGAATGTGAAAGCGTTTATGGGTATGTTTTTTAATATTTACTACCCGGCCGACGCCGGGCGGGTCGTTCCTGAACTTTGAATTGCTCGCTGGCGTAGATGGGTGCGCGGTCGCCTTCAAAGCAGCGGGTTCGATTACCGGTGGTAATTTACCTAGAAAATTTCTCTCCACGAGAAATTTGTGTTCCTGGTTTTGAGTATGTTGTGAATACTTTGTTAATCTTGGATGTTTACGGCCCCCGATACAAGTCATTGAACTTAGGGTGGGGCTGTGAATGTGGAAGTGTGTTTCTTTGCATATTTTTTAACCGGGCGACGCCGGGCGGGTCATCTTTTGAACTATCTACTCGCGTAAATGGGTACGCGTTTGCCTTCAAAGCAGCGGGATCGATTCGCGGTGGTAACAGAAGTTTTCTCCCTACGAGAAATTTGTGTTCCTGGTTTTTAATATGTTGTGAATCTTGGATGTTTACGGCCCCACGCTACAAGTCACTGAACTTAGTGTGGGGCTGTGAATGTGGAAGTGTTTATGTGTAGATTTTTTAACCGGGCGACGCAGAGTGGGGAATCTTTGAACTTTGAACTACCCACTGGCGTAGATGAGTGCGCGTTCGTCTTTAAAGCAGCGGGTTCGAATCTCGGTGGGAACACAATAACAAAAGTTTATTCCCCACGGGCAGTTTATATTTCTGGTTCTGGGTATGACATGAATGTTGTGTGTGTGGTGTTAATTGTTTACGGCCCCACGACACAACTTATAGTACTTTTACAGTGAGGCTTTGAGTGAGAAAGCGTTTATATGTAAGCTTTTGTTTACCCGGGCAACGCCGGGCGGGTCAGCTAGTACTAAATATAGGTAGAAAATATATAAATCATATTGTGTACGAAATGTAGGTAATTACTGGGTACTTACTTACAACTTTGTTTGTGAAGAATAACGTACTCTCAACGTTAGGGCTGCTACACACTCGATGCGAGCACGGACACCGCTGCACGGGAGGTTTCCGCGCTCGGGTTACCGTACGCCATCCGTTCAGTAGTGACAGTAGTCAGTCAAAAGCCCGATTTTACTCGTATGTCAAACGTCGTCCATTTATGGTTGACATACCTCCAGTTCGCTCGAAGCGTTTCGCTTCTACGTTCATCATCCGTACGGCGAAGGAGTGGAACTCATTACCTGTGTCTTTGTTTCCCGAGCGGTATTATTTGGGAGTCTTCAAGTCAAGAGTGAACAGGTATCTTCTAGATAAACATGTCACATCTTCGGCCGCATCATCACTTTCCATCAGGTGAGATAGTGGTCAAATGTTTATCTATAATTCATAAAAAAAAATGTAATATTACTTATGGTTTACCAGATATGGTATGACTTTTAGTGATGATAGCATCTTCAATTATCATGATGACCAATAGCAGTGGCCAAACGCTTTCTACGCCGCAGGACATTTTTTTTTGTTGGTTAGACAAGCATTTGACCACTATCTCTCCTGATGGAAAGTGAAGATACGGCCGAAGATATGACATGCTTGCCTAGAAGATACCTATTTACTCAAGACTTGAAGACACCCAGATTGTACTGTTCGGGGAACAAAGACGCAGGCAATGAGTTCCTCTTCATCGCTGTACAGATGATAAACGTAGAAACGCTTCAAACGAACCGGAGGTATGTCAACCATATAAGGATAACGTTTGACAGTCTATCTTGTTTTAAGGTGGTAAAAAGGGCAAGGGGGAATTAAATCATGTAATTCCTGCGCACACTCTCCGAAATGCAAACGGTAGAATACCGATAAGCTTGCGACCTTACGTCGATGACCGAGACTGCAACTTGGACTCGACTAGCTTATCATCGCCAATGAACCGTTTTGCCTTTTTGTTTTAACTCGAAATAAACGAATTTCATTCATTAATCAATTATATTCTATCAACATCGTTTCCTATTAGGTACGTGGTCGATTGCTTGCCTATCTAGTAAAGTATAATAATATTTAATTCAAAAACAAGATTTTAACCACAGATACAAAATGGTCCTGAGGTCCTTTTATGAAGTACTAAACATATGTTAATAATGTCATTTTAACTAGACAGTTTGTCCTTTTTGAACGTACAATAATTCAAACTTACTTACTAATCGAAAAGGTCATCGTAAAAATAAGACATGAAATATCTCCTTTAATATTATCTACTATATTCAAATAATTAAATGAAAGCAAAGTTTAAAAAAACCGACTTCATCGCTTTATCTTGAGAACCTTGATCAGATTAAATGTATTTACCACGAATTATTGACGATAACTCCAAAACTACTGATCAGATCTTGATCAAATTTAAATGGGACCAATGGGATAGCAACAGCTTTCAAACAAAAACATCCTCAAAATAAGTTCACTTGGAAAGAAGTTATGAGGTAGCAAACAAAAAAAAAACAATCGAATTAAGTATACTCCCTTTTTGTAAAATCGGTAAAATATGTGATTTTGCTCTTTCGAATAAAAGAGATTATATTAATCACTCCATTTACAATCATCCTAATCCGCTAGACACTATAATATTATAAACAAAATACACAACCTCCTGCTTTTTAAAGTCGGTAAAAAAGATTTTCATTTCGACACTCCTAGCGTCATCTCCCGGATATGTGGGTTGGCACTGTTTAATAATTTTATCCGAGAGATGGCGTTAGTAGTTTCGCTCATGCATGTCGGCAACTCGGCGTTCGCTCTCTTCTTTTAGTCTTAGCTTGGATATAACAATAGAAAAGAATATACTCTACCCGAGGTTATTACTACTTATAACCATAAATACAATCTCGGGTAGAGTATAAATATTTCTATGGTTATAACGCTTTGGAAACTTTTTTAGGCGAATCTCATGAAATCTGCCCCCCGATTACCTATCTTTGTTGCAAACGGTTTCAATACTAAATTGACAAAACTCCTAAGAAATAAGGTTCATTTTTGCTTAATTTTAATTGAAACCGCGTGCAACAAAGATACGTAATAGGGGGTCTGAGACCTCCTATTACCTATCTTTGTTGCAAACGGTTTCAATACTAAATTGACAAAACTCCTTAGAAATAAGGTTCATTATTGCTTCATTCAAATAGAAACCGCGTGCAACAAAGATACGTAATAGGCTGCTCTCGCCGTCGCGCGTCGATCGTTTCAGGCACACGATATTGCCAGTGCCACTACTTGCTACTCAGTTATCGTTAACGTTATTTTAAACGTTACTTCGAAAAAACGCTATATATATTACACACACATGACACACACTAATGTTATAAATCCAGAAGTTTGTGTGTGATTTTTTTATTTATTATTCTAGTTAAAGTATGTTTGTTTTTCTTCGCACTGTAACGGCTGAACGAATTTGGATGAAACATGGAATCATTTTTAACGTCCTTATCACGGGCGCACCGCTAGTGTAATAATTGTAAGATATCATATATATACAATGTACATAAGTATATAATTATAGTAAGTAGTTGAAATTAACATTAACATAACATAAACAAAGATTTCACGCTCAACCCCACACTAAGATGATGAAGTTCACATCACTCACACACAATCACATCCGTTTTTTCATTAATGATAATTTTTGAGCACTTTAATGCCATTTCGTTACAATAACGTTACAGATTTTAATGTTATGTAATACTGAAGCTTTGGCTAAAAGGCTTTGTATCCATGGCCATTAAATAAATAAAATAGAAAAAAAAACACCGCCCGCTGCCCGGCGAGTAATCTGCCCGCCATTTTCTTTCTAGTTTTGTTTTGACAATCGTATGAACGTGTAGTCCATGGTAATTTTCGAAGAATTAGTAATATAAGGAAAGTGAAAATTTGGTGGCAGTGATTAAATAACTATTAACTTTTGCAAAGTTTTGTTCATCAACCATGCAATCCGGTAGCGGTGCAAAAAATCCGCCATGGGCGCGATCAAACGTGAACACAAACATGACCGGCATGAATCCGCAAATAATGGATCCAAATGCCATGATGGGTCAACAAGGTATTATGCCTTTTCAACAACCGCAGTATAATCCTAATATGATGCAAGCGCAAGGTGGAATGCCGATGGCGATGGGTGGACAGATGCCAATGAACCAAATGGCTCAAGGTCAGATGTATCCGGGCAATGTTGTAGCTTACCCTACACCCCGCGCTTTGAACCCTGGCATGTACCAGAACTCCAATTCAAATCAAGGTTCAAACAACCCAGAACAGCGTGTGTTCACTGGAACAGTGACGAAGACTCATAACGACTTCGGCTTTGTTGACCATGATGTTTTCTACCAAACTTCTGTGTGCGCTAAAGGCGTCATCCCCAAGGTTAACGATAGGGTCCTGGTGGAAGCTAGCTACAATCCTAACATGCCATTTAAGTGGAACGCCACTCGCGTCCAAGTGCTGCCCAAATCGGGACCTGTTGGAAACCATGGTGGGAACCAAAAGATGAACCAGAATCAGAAAAACAATTACAATGCTGTCCCACCGCCATCTAATAGGGAGAAGCAAATGCAAATGCGTCGTGATAACGATAATAGGCCTCCACGTAGAAATGATGATAGAGATATGATGAGGGTAAGATAATTTTGTTTGACTATATTGTAAACCTGTTATTTTTCATCTATATAAAATACTAGCCGAGCGTTGTAAACTTCACCTGCGATGAAGTTTAAAAGAAGCATATGTGTTACTACTAGGTATAAGTTAAGTAAATTCCATATTTCATCCAAATCTGTTCAGCTGTTAGACAGCGTGAAGAGGGAAACAAACATACTTACATCAATCTTTTAGATTTATAATATTAGTGTGATTACTAAAGAATTGCAGATACATTGCATTACAAAGATTTGTAATGAATACCATGGAGCCCATGGAGCCCTCGGACTGACTTACAAACTATAAATTGATCTAGTGAAAATTTCTTCCATATTCGGAATATAAATAAACCAGATTCTTGGAACGAAAATTGACACATATCTTAGTCAGCCATCTACAAGCAGTTACAGCCCAAATATTTTGGACAATGTGATTTTGAACGATAACATATTTTATGAAGATAATAGGAAATATCTACCATAATTTCTATTATTTTCATAAAATAGTTTGAATTTTTTCTTTAAAATAAGTTACAATTTGTATTTTTAATTTTATTATGGAGTCAACTGTATTACGACGAATCTGGAGTACGTCGAATTCAGAACATGATGAATATGGAACAAATGATTTTAAATAGTTTAGTTGGGGCCCTAGTTTATTTTTTGCCCCAGGGCCTTTGGTTACTTAGCTACGCCACAGGTGATTCTAATACACGATTCTAATATTATTTAAATCGCATTATAGATCTTTTTAACATAGAAGTGGAATTGTTGATTTTAGATTTTTTTGTATATAGATTTGTGTAAAGAGTCTTATGATTTGCAGAACAAAAGGTCTCGTACTAGGAGCAGATCTCGCTCCCGTGACAGGCGAGACAGCCGAAATCGCAGGGACTCTCCACCTCGCAAGCGCCAAGTCGTTCACCAGCCATCACCAGTCAAATACATGGTGCGAGTACCGAGGATGCCATTGGATGTGTACGTAACAAAGCAAACATTGTAAAACTCACTGTACACTTGTGTCCACTACTAATTTACGAATTTAAACAAAAGAATCCGCTGAGCTAATATGTACCTACCTTTATTTACAGTCAGAATATGGATGTCCCTGCTCTTAGCCAGAGATATACAAACTTGTACATCCCGTCTGATTTCTTCAGTGCCCAGGTTAAATGGGGTGAAACATTCCCGCCTCAAACACCGTTTGCTCTTAACAATTCCTGTACTTACCATATCATGTACAAGGAAATTGACAACCCAAATATAAATGATGCAGTTCTGGAACCTGCTGATGCTGATTATAGATTCTCTGCTAAGGTAAACATTGGAAAAGAGTAGGTAATTGAGATATTATTTAGCATTTACATGCAAATTTATGATTTTGGTGTGTTTTAGGTCATGCTAATCAGTTTACCAACATTGGAGTCCTTGTATCAAAAATGTGGACTCACTAAACAGGAAGATAAAGACAAGAGATCAAATAACAAAAACCCACTACACCCCACTCGATTGATCAAATTCCTTGTTGGACAAAAAGGAAAAAATGGTGAAAACTTTGCCATTGGTGGACCGTGGAGCCCCTCACTCGATGGTGAAAATCCCCAATCTGATCCTAAAGTTCTAGTAAAAACTGCAATTCGTACTTGTAAAGCACTAACTGGAGTCGATCTATCGTCATGTACACAGTGGTAAGTGTCCCAAAATACTAATCAAAGCTGCGAAGTACTATCCCGATACCTGACTACTGGATTGTTAGTAATAAGTTAGATATTTCACATCAAGCAGGAGTTTCTTTTGTCTCGCATTATATAAGGCAAGTAGACACAAGAGGCTTCTCTCATTAATTCCTAGTGTAAGAGTAGCATATAAGTAAGCAAGAGTTTGGAGGCGTCAGTACATCGCGAAAGGCGCAGTTTGCTGCAGAATCGATGTACCCACCCCAAACCGGCCTCGGTTTTTGCGCGCCTGTGAGTATTCGACTATAACTGTATTACCCGCGCAGGTTCCGAATGGTGGAGTTTTACTACTGGCGCGAGGGCAGCGGCGGCAAGTCGCGGCTCGAGACCGTGGTGTTGTTCCTGCCCGACGTGTGGTCGGCTCAGCCGTCGCGTATCGAGTGGACCAACATACAGGAACAATATAAGGCGGCATGCGACGCGGCTTTAAAGAAACTCGAGGGCGAGGCGGAGGGCAAGCCAGCGACACCGGCGGCCGCGGCCGACGCCTCCGCGGCTTCTGAGTCGGCGCCAGCGGAAAAACCCCAAATTGTTTGTTCCCAGTTTTGTTTCGTTTTGTTCCCGGCTACGTGCGCTTCTAAATACGAAGACCCCCGTTCCAGTGATGTCGACTCCCCGCGTCGTTGAGCGGACATCGGACATCTTAGATAATCTTCGCATATATTTCATTAACACACTCAGTCACTTTTTTAATGCAGACTGTCAATTGTAATTTAAAGACAATATCTTGAGCTTTTGAAAGCTTTGCTGTTTTTACATAGCCCCCACGTAAATTATGATCTCAATTGAACTAAGCAAAATCAATAAAAATTGAAATCTGCTTGACCTCTCGAGTTTCCAATCACCTTCTGCAGTATGGCCATGTAACTAATTATTGTATTGTGATTTTTAGGAAAAATGTGAATCAAATGACAGCACAATAACTATTGATGAGAATGATGATGAAGATGAGGAAAAACCTGAACCGACACACTATTCCAAGATTGACCTGAGGAGCATAAAGGTTGATCCATTAAGGCAGGAACTGAGGGCTCGTAATGTTAGCTGCAAAGGTGTGTTTACTATGTTTTTTTATGAATGTAGAACTAAATAATAACTCTCACATATAAGTCTGATTAAAATCAAAGTACTCTTATTTGGTTACTGTGAAAGTCAAAGTAAGTTAGTTTTATTATTTCCCTTTTGTGTTAACCTCATATTATCACACAGGTGTACGAGCCCAACTCATATCTCGTCTGTCAAAGTTATTAAAGAGCGAAGAGGAGAATGATGGCAAGAGTGATGACGTCATGGAAGTTGAAGACGAAGATAGTGAAAAAGGTTTGTGTATAACTTATGGACCAAAGAGCCTTTGAGTCAGCGATAAGCTCCGCCAAGAGTTTGACTCAAAGATCTCGGTAATTTCCTGTATAAGACCAGGTTTGCTGGCCTTTTTTACCGACTTCACAAAAAAGGAGGAGGAACTCAATTAGACAGTATTTTTTTATGTCTATTTCCTGATAACTACGTTTTATGTGAACTGATTTTGAATTTTTTTTGTTTGATTGCTGGTGCTTGTCCATTGGTCCCATTTAAATTTGATCAAGATCTGATCAGCAGTTTTTGAGTTATCGTCAATAATGCGTGTTTAATACATTTAATCTGATCAAGGTTCCGAAGATAAAGCAGTGACGTATGTTTTTTTAAGCTTTGCTTGTGTTTAATTATTTTACTTTAATGAACCTTTTGACGGTTTTTGATGACATTGTATCATCTTAGCACGATCTAGAGAAGTAAATGCGCATAAAGGCAAGTTTTGTTGGCAGGGTGGTATATGTGCGTCAATCAAATGCATCAATGTTTAAAATACTTATTTCGTGATTATTTAAATTGCAGCAAATGAAAAAGAAGACATACCTGATACACCAACTGAAACTTCCAAATCAGATGATGCTGAAGTTGAAAAGGATAGTACAAAAGAAGAAGAGAAACCTAAGGATGATGAAGTGAAAGAAAAAGAAGAGAAAAAAGAGACAGAAGTAAAGAAAAAGACTGAAAAGGAGATTGAAGAGGAAAAGAGAAAGGTAAAGTTCTATCCATGTAAATATTATATTGCTTCATATTTTGAATTTGAAATGACTTGAAAATGTGGCTACTAAAAGTACCTACTTTTTAGAAGTTGAATTTTCCAAAGCAAAATGCCACAACTGTGGAATAACCTATTAAAACCTTTAAACTAATGTTTATAATTAATCAAAATAATAGTAAAGATACAAAATTTAATCTACTTTTGACAAGAATTAAAATTTTGTTTTTGGTAGGATACACAGCTAGACTCAAAACAAAATGAAAGTTAAAAATGTTTAAATAATTCACAATTAAATCCACCCTATATATTATAAACTATAATAGCCGTGCCCCGTGGCTTTGACCGCATTTATTAATTTAATAACTAGCCTGTGTGTTAATCCCATAGGTATAAGCAATGTACATCCAAATTCGTTCAGCCTTTACAGCACACTTTACACACTTACAGACAAACTTTTACTAGTGTGAAGAAGAATATTAGTGTCATAATATAATTTTAATCAAGCACTATCTATAGGAACAGTTCGATCCTTATATTACCTACCTTTTTTCTAATTAGTTCAATATATGGTATTAAACACAACTTGGCACTATTATTATATCACATTATAGGATAATAAATTACATCAATGGTATAAAATAAAACTTGTTCAAACAATCAATAAAGGAAATGTTCACTGTAAAATTTATAGCCAAAGCATATCAAGTTATTATTTCGTAATCCAATTGCTTATACATTGGTCTGTACAGTAATGTGAAGCTATCGTTTAAATAATTTCGGTTTAATATTGATGAATCTATGTACCCTTGAGTGTGCTTAGTTGCTATATATAATACATAATTTATAAAAGAAAATAAATGTCTGTAGCTTTTGTGAGCACATACATTTGTATGTTTTTAAACTGCTTAGTGTGCGCAGTCTGAAATGTTATCAGTGTAGTTCAAGGAGACAACTAACTTACTCTTTATCGAGGAATTTAACTGAAAAGTTTTTGGAATGTAATTTGGATTATGCATGGCTTGATTCCAGGATTAACACATAGGCTACTTTTTATGTTAGATAATAGACAAACATTTGACCACCAATTCACCTGAATGGAAAGTAAAGATGCGGCCGAAGATGTAGCATGCTTGTCTAGAAGATATCTATTCACTCTTCAAACTTTACTTCGCTATCGGACATCGGCTAATGTTAATTATGTAACCGCGGTTCAAATACTTGGGTGCCGAAACATGTTACATTTCACACCCACAACCAAAAGCACAATATCGTTTGGGAAATAAGTGTTTCTGCCGAGAATTGAATCCAGAGCCCACGGCGCAGAGACATGCCAACTGCGTCAACTGGATTATCACTGATACTTGACCCCTTATTACCTATCTTTGTTGCGAAACGATCAATTCGAAAACGACAAACCTCCTAAGAAATAAGTTTCATTTTTGCTTAATTTAAATAGTAACGTAAGGCTCGATAAGGTAACGTAATAAAGGTTCTGAAAAAATCTCTGTTTGCAGTTGGAAAAGGAGAAGCAACTGCTTAAGATTCGCCATGAGATGCCCACTGCACCTCATATCGTCATCCACCCATCTACCACAGCCAAGGCTGGCAAGTTCAACTGCAACATCGCTACACTCTCACTTCTGCTCGACTATCGTGTTACGGACAACAAGGAGCATAGCTTTGAGGTATATGCAAATTCATATTGAGTCCTTAATTAACGTTTATAGAAAGAAAATTTTATGAGTCAAAGATTTACATTTATATCCTCCTGGGTGACAAACCTACGACTAGTGTAACAACACTAGTCGTTCGCGCTGAACTGAGATCGCCTACATTTTGTCTAATAGAAAATCTTTTAGGCTACTTGCTTATAACTTTTTTTCTGTAAAATAATTGTTTGATGTCTGTATTTGTTGTTAAGTACTGGATATAACAGCTATTATACGTAAGTCTCAGCGTTCAGTGTGAAGCCGTTTTTTAGATAGACCCCGGGACAAAATAGGTCTAAAACAGTGACTTTGGTGGCCTACCAAATCGTTATTTTCCAACATAGTTTTTTTTTAACTGGTTTTGTACTGGTACTCTACTTGTCAATCCCTTTTCAACGATACCCCACAAGGGCAGATAAATAAATAAAAAATACACTTGCATGTATGGGAGACTCTTGATATTTTCATTTATATAATTTTAAATGTCATTCCTGGCTTTGGGCCATATTCTATGATAATTTGAAGTCATTCGCTTATATGGTTTAGACGCTAGGTGCCTCTGACAGATGGACGGGCGGACAAAGTGCTGAACGACCCAAGTTAACTTAAAGCGAAGCGAGGTCGCTTTGATCGATCAATTTAGCAAATGTGATTAATGTTATGTATTCGAACGAAATTTTATTTCGATAATATGTTTCAATGGTCGAGGCATCTTTATCAATAGACAACGAATACATAAAGAAAATGAATACTTTTCCAACGGGTTCTATGCTGAGAATTGCCATAAAGTAATCCTCATTGTGCAATCTCTCTATTCTGATATTGTGCTATACAAAGCTTATTATTTTAGCTTCTGCTTTAGCAACCGAACGCAAAATCGTAAGTTTAAATTATGTCCTCGGTCCTGGTCGTTAGTCGCAAGACGACATTCGCTAACATTTAACACACAAATCTCCAACAGCTGTTCGTGTTCGCCGAGCTTTTCAACGAGATGTTAATGCGCGATTTCGGCTTCTACATATACAAGACACTATACACATTGCCAGAGAAAGTAGAAGAAGTTAAGGAGGTCAAAGAAAAGTCCGAGGAGAAGAAAGACGAAAAGAAGGAGGAGAAGAAGGACGATAAGAAGGAAGAAAAGAAGGATGATAAAGAGAAGAAGATTGAGGATAGGCGGGATTCGCGGCGGCGCGATAGACGGGTAAGTACTACGTAGCTTTAGATGTAGCAGTAAATTTAAATATAATATGAAGCCAATGAGATACCAGTTGCAACAAAATAAATAGCATCTGAGTCTATATTTATTCTGCGCAGTACCTACTCATTGCAAGTAGCTATGGTAATTTAAATTTTAATATAACCAGATCCAGACATCATTTTTATTGTTGTTACTAATTATTACTATTATTGTCAATTAATTTTAAGAATGCATATATTTTTTCAAATGTTTATAAATTCCATACCAATAATAATATTAATAATCAAGTAATTTTACTTTATTTGAGTTAAAGCCAGCGTTTGACTACAATCTCACCTCACAAGCGACGATACGGTCGAAGATGGAGCACGCTTGCTCAGTAAATTCCTATTCACTCTCTTCTTGAACAACCCGATATTATTACTATAATTTTCGGGAAACAGTCGACGGATACACAGTCGATTTTAATATAAGATATCATGCTGATCACGTACAGATGTTAAGTAGAGAATGCTCAATAGTAATAATTTAATGCTTTTACTTAACTTCATCATACAATTCGTTGGTAATAATCTTGATATATAGCATTTTCAACCTACTTCAAAAAAGGAGGTTTTCAATTCGACTGTATGCTATTTTTTGTATGTATGTTACGCGATATTACCGCCAATTATAATTCAATTTTGATATTTTTTTATTTGGTAGAGTATACTACAGAGGTGGTCCCATGTAAATTAATATAAGCGATGAAGTCGATTTTTAAGCTTTGCTTGCGTTTCAATTACATACTGTTAATACGGTATTTTGAAGCATAATTCGGTCGTAGTGAACACGTCCCAATCGCAAGGTATCGAATCCTATAAAAGGATTGAGTTTCTCGTGCGGGTAACATCCATGATAAAATCATGGTAAGACCATTATCTCGTCATTATTTGCGATACTTGAAATGACAAGCTGTTTTGGTGCGCTCTCTATATAGCAATACAATAAAAAATGGATTATAAACTTCATCAGTTTCAGGTCTTAAATCAAAAGCTGGTTTCATAATTTTGGCAGAAAATGCATTAAAATAGAAATGGAGATTAGACATTCTGTATGTCAATAGCCGCGTACTGATTGAGCGAGCAGCCTCGCGAGGCTGCCTCGCGAGGCAAATCCTCGGTCGGTCAAGACGTGCCTCGCCCGAGGCAAACGCACGCGCTGCCTCGCCCGAGCGTGCCGCGGCCCGAGCCGAGCGTTGTCGGTTTTTGTCGATGCTCAAAGGCGCCTCAGTACGTTTGCCGCGCTCACTCAAGACGGTAGTGTTTTGCCTCGCTTATTCGTTGCGTGTTTTGTGCGTCATGGATAAAGAACAGTGTCTTAAATTAATACAACTATATGGTGAATATAGACGACTTTGGGATGCGCAATGTCATGATTACACAAATAGAGGACTAAGGGAAGATGCATGGAGAAAAATAAGCCAGGAAATGAACCTTCCAATAGCTTAGCCTTAGAATTATTAAAAAGGCAGTGGTAGCGACAGCTTTCCGAATGTGCGGCCTCATGGTGGTCTCGGGCAAACTATACGCACGCGCGGTCTCTATTCGACTTCAAGTTAAACTGAGCGTCGATGCTCATGGTGGCTCGGCCTTGCCGCGCGAGGCAGCCTCGGATTAGAAAACTTACAGACCGAGGCCGCCTCGCGCGGCATGCCTACTGCGGCATATGTCCGAGGCAGCCTCGCGAGGCTGCTCGCTCAATCAGTACGCGGCTAATGGTGCTAATTCTGTTGAGCACCGAACTAACCTAAACTAAACTAAAAATAAACCGAACTAACCTAAACTAAACTAATTTTAAGCACCGAACTAACCTAAACTAAACTAAAAATGAACTAATTTTAGTCAAAGAATACCTAAACGCTATTCTTTCAAGTATAAGATCACATTAAAAATAATCCAGATCCTTTTCATGCAGACTAATTTGAGTTAATTTTTTTTATTTTTAGTCTTAATTTGACGTAAAACATGTACATCAGAATAAGAATTTGGTCATTTTCACTAAATAGAGTAACTAAACTAACTTAGTCCTGTCAAACTTAATTTTAGTCTAATCTTGCATTTTCTGAATAGGTTTTGGACTAAAGCAGGACTAAAACTAATTTTAGGCTAGTTTAGTCTAATTCTGGACAACAGAATCGGCACCAATACTATATTAATTCTGTGCCACAAATAAGCAATGAAAAATAACCTAAATTAGTTTAGAAAGTGATAAAATAGCGTTGTCGATTGTGTATTACTTTCGATAACTTGTGATTCTTGTAGTACCTATTAATGTGTAAGGTGGATTTATAAATATTAATAGTTCGTGAACGTGTATAAGTATAGGCAAATCATACAAAGCTGAAAAACGTGATTTTCACTTTCGCTCCAAAACTACAATAGAAGTTCTAGTAAAGCCTCCACCACTTTAAGTAAGGCATGACTGTTACTGGACCATTACTCTATTTATTGACGTTGTCTGGGAATTATGACTAGGACTATATTTGAAACTAATTACTCATTATACTTGAAACATTTCGTCACTTGACGACCCAGGCCAAATACTCAAAGATTACGGAGGAAAATTAAATAAATAAAAAATGACCTAATATTTGTTCTGTCAGGAGTCTCACAGCGACGACGAACGCACAAGTGAGCCAAGGCGGCGCGGTCGCGGCGTCGATCTGCCCCCGGATCCATACTTACTACTATCCTTCGTATACTTCGACACGACTCGCGGCGGGACCATGATCAAACGGGACCTTCAGAACCTCTTCATGAGCTTAGGGCTGCAGCTATCGAGGTCACAGATCAGAGCCATCTTGGAGAAAGTCTGCATCAAGGACACATTTAACTACAAGTGAGTTATCTAAATTTTGTGAAGTAATATGTGCTGAAGGCTAAATAAATTATGACAAAACCCCAGAATTTTCCTAATATGAGCTTCTATCAAGTGATAAAATAAGTAAGCAGTTATTTATATCTATCAAAATTTACACAGACCTATAGACCTACACTGGTAGAGGCGATCCAAAGCCATCATCCGTTATGGAAAAGAGAATATAAGGTCTCAAACGTTTTTACATTATAACATATACTTCTTTTGCACAGGAATATAAAACAATGTTTTGTTTCAGGTCCCTAGTCCAAACTATCAAAGATCTTGCGTCCGGCACTCCAGAGGCAATCCAAGACTTACCGCTTGACTCCACTGTAACATCGCATGAAGTTCCACCGCATGTGAGCACATTTTATTTTTCTATAACTTTTACACCAGTAAATTATAGAAATTTTATACCTTACTATCATTGTGTTACATAAACATAATACAATACATTTCTAACTTTCCTCACAGCCGCGATAAAATTGTGGATGTCATAATAAGAATGCCAAAATGACTGCGATTGAAATTGCTCGGTTCTGCAAGCATTTTCAAATAATTATTTCGATATGAAATGTAATGTTTATGAATGAAAAATTCCTATCGGCAATGTATTAACGTGAACAATAGATTAAAAGCATAAAAAATATACAATAATATTGTTTTTAATTACTTTATGTAATGTAAACGATCTGTTTTGTTTTATATAGATTGCGGAACTAGAGGAGTCGATTGCGATGGGCAATCGCAATTTGTTACCTGTCTTCAATCGACCTACCGAAGGGGAAGCTGGGTCATCAGAACAGACTAAAGATATTAGCGATACTGGTAAGTCCAATTAATGTTGTGTGTTGTTTTTTTTTATTAATTGGGATTCAAACATAATGATGATACTGAATCTTTGTCACTAAAATTGATTGCTCATTTTTAACAAATAAAATTCGTAATACATGTTATTAAGTAGATATTTGAGTAGTTAAATTGATTTAAAAAATTAAATTATCAATATTTTATGCAAGGGGTGCATTAAGATGATGCAATGGGGGATGAAAGTTCAAGTCAAAATTTCTTTATTTATAAAGTTACCCTGATGGATATAGTAATATGATTAGTTATTTTAAAATAGAAAAATAAAGTTATCAAATATTTTTTTGCCAGCGATGCATTAAGGTGGTGCAAAGGGAATTCATTGAAAGTTCATATGAAAAGTTTTTTTTATTTATGATGCTAAAGTAATGTAAATTGTATCTGAGTAGTAAAATAAAAGTAAAGTCATTACATTAAATTAAAAATAACTACTCCAACACTCCACTGCGTAGTTAACTCAATATAATAATATAATTAATAATAATGAAAGTAAATTAATAATAATAATTACATTCATAGGTAAAAAAAATATTTTAAAGATTCGCAAAATTACTGCCATCTCGAGAAGAACCTGGCGCATTTTTTTTTTAAATCTTTCTTAAACTCTAATACATAATTATATTAACCTAGGTGTATCTGTATAATGTAGTCACTAGAAAGCACTTTTCCAGTTTGCATCCACGCATCCTAGTCTTTAATGTAGTCAATCGTTTTATAATAAGCTTTCTTTATTAATGCTCCTTATATTACTGACTTAAATTTTCCCAGTGGTAAGTCGGTTATAATTTTAGGAATTTTATTGTAAAATCTAATCCCATTTGCCATAAAAGAAAAACAAACAAAAAAAAAACCAAACGCATTCACACTCACAGCCCCACACTAAGTTCAATGACTTGTATCGTAGGCGCCGGAAAACAATATTTTTGCGAACATGCATAATATTTTCAAACATGTAAAATTATCACGGGACTTGGGTTCGTAGGCACCGCAACGAAAAATTAATATTTTTTTACTGATCGAAGGAGTCCGCAAGTGTTTTATATTTTAGAATGTTGTCGATGTTCCCCGTGTGCACAGGCATGGTGACGTACAAGTCGCGCGTGGTGGACGTGGGCGCGCTGGTGGCGGCGGAGGCGCGCGGCGCGATGGCTCGCGCGCGGCTGGAGGCGGCGCTGGACGCGGCGCGCGCGCAGCTGCGGGCCGCGCGCCACGCCGCCGCCTCCATACAGCAGGCCGAGCGCGGCGCCACCACGCAGCTCTCCGACGTCAGCGCCAGCCTCGCCGCCGCGCGCGCGCGCATCGCCTCGCTCACGGTCAGTGCGCTGTCCCTCGACTCTACTGCACGATACGAAACGATGTCTGCGTGAGCCTAGTCGATCACGTCGCTCACGGTCAGCTCACTCCCTCTTGTCCCTAGTGCACTGCCGCAGTATAGTCAGCGAGTCCCCAACAAGCTGTACGATGTCAGCGTGAACGCTCACGGTTAGTGCACTGCCCCTCGTGTGTCTATTGCACGCTGAAGTTTAGTGACCGAGTCGCTAACAAGCTGTACGATGTCGGCTTAAGCCTAGTCGATCACGTCGCTCAAGATCAGTGTACTGTCCCTCGAGTGTCTACTGCACGCTGTCGTATAGTGAGCATGTCGCTAACAAACTGTACAATATCAGCACCAGCCTAGGAGCCGATCACCTCGCTCACGGTCAGTGCACTCAATGTGTTCTCAAGTGCTCTGCCGCAGTATAGTCAGCGAGTCCCCAACAAGCTGTACGATGTCAGCGTAAGCGCTCACGTTCAGTGCACTGTCCCTTGTGTGTCTATTGCACGCTGAAGTCTAGTGAGCGAGTCACTTATAAGCTGTACGATGTCAGCGTGAGCCTAGTCGATCTCGTCGCTCACGGTCAGTGCACTCCCTCGTGTGTCTACTGCATGCTGGAGTATACTGTGCAGGTCGCTGACAAGCTGTACAATATCAGCGCCAGCCTAGGAGTCGATCATGTCGCTCACGGTCAGTGCACTCAATCGTGTCTCAAGTGCACTGCCGCAGTATAGTCAGCGAGTCCCCGACAAGCTGTCCGATATAGTGACCACAAGCTGCTCGATGTAAGTGTGGGCCTAGCGGTAGATCATGTCATTCACGGCCAGTGCACTCGAGTCTCTTTTGCACTGCTATAGTTTGGCTATGTCTATCACGGTGTGTACACTCGCTCGTATCTACGTTTGTTGGAATAAATAGAGTAGTTATAGCACTTACAGCCGAAAACAACTTTTTAAAAACTAACTAGAAGCTGCCCATCTACATACCTACGCGTTTATACGCATTACGATGCAATCTCTTTTACACTCCTCACACAAGACAATCTATCCATCTCGCTCATTCACTTCCTTGTGCCACAGTAACACCTAAGGTATTTTCCCAAGGTGCATTTCCCCCTGTCATCAGTTAGCCCAGCCTCCCCAACTGCTTTATATAAGGTGCTAATTGTAAACTATTATTTATTTTACAGGCGAGCTCCAAAATATTCCATTCAGCTCTAAAGAGCATACAGACCAAGGTTGACGCAGTGGTCAACATCAAGTATGAAGATGATGACGTTGTAGAAATTGTGAATGGGCCTGCGACAACACAGTGAGTTTAACGTTTCTATACTATCCATGATATAAATATAATAATAAGTTGAATAGATGTTAATGTCCAAGGTAGTAAATGTTACATAATATTGGGAACAATAGCTTAGACTATGTTGAGGTAACATAATAAATGTAAAAGGCAATTCTTGCCCCGTGTGGATATACTGTTGACCTGGCTAACCAATGGTACCACCCCAGACAGATTCGCTAGCCCTGACCTATGGCCTAGCTGAAATTAAAAATCATTCTAACTTCCTGTTGGCGTTATAGGTGGCGCGTCTATCTAATAAACGACGGGTATCGGGTTCGATTTCCAGTATGTACTCACTCAGTTTTCTCCCAAAGGGCAATTAGTGTTTCTTCTAGGTGCAATTGTTCTTTGTGGATGTTTCCGGTGCCACGGCACAAGTCTACAAGCTAAGTGTGTAGAAGCATCTTTAATATTGTGTACTTTGATTTTGAATTTTTGTCTACTAAGCTTAGTTACGATACAATCAAAACCTTTTATTTTTACCTTTTTTTTGTCCGTCAAACAAATATCTCTTCAATAAAATAGTGTAGATGGCTTTTATGTAATTTTATACTTCTTTTCAGAACAAAGAAAGATACCAAGAAAGATGAAGCAGAAGAAGAAAAGAAACCCGATGTAAAAGAAACTGAACCAGTGAAAAAAGAGGAAGAAAGTGTTAAGTCTGAGAATAAAAAAGAAGAAAAAGATAACGACATTATCTCCTCAGAAGACATGGATCTTGGTGACAAGGAATAAGAAACTGCAACTTAAGAGTAGATTTTAATTGTAGGACTTTCGTGCTAGGGATTAACGTTATGGTATAAGCAGAAAGCATCATGGCAATGCAAATTCGTGTCAAAGTCAACAGCTGTATATAACAACAGCTAGCATAATAATTATGCATAAAAATAATTTTGCAAGTAGTCGCATACTTGCGTTGAGACCAATGTATTAATTTAATTCGGATTGATATAGAATGAATGTTCCGTTTCTTGATGCAATATATCGCGGTATTTTATTTAGGTATTTTGCATTGAATCGTATTAATGCGTTAATTCCAATAATAATACCAAATTAATATGTACGGAAATCGAATGAATTTGTTAAGTTTCGGGTTGTAATTTTACTATTTGCCCGATTTTTTACTCGGAAGCGCATCTCTTATTTTAAGGACGAGTTACTTCAGTTAGATACTAAGGAGATAGTCGTTGGTAGAAAGACTTCCAAATAATCTTTGTACCAGACCATTCAACCATAGGTTTATTGCAATAAATTGTAAAATAAGTTGAACGTTTTTTATTCGTATTTATTATAATATCTTACAAATATTTATATTGTCTATGGCTAAAAACCGTCCAGAGGCAGTCTGGATAAATATTTAAGGAATAAAAGTAATTTAATAATATTGTAAATAGAAAGATGCTTATTATTATTTTGATCTTATAAATATACGTTTACATAGATCTTGACAACATTGAGTCATTACATAATCTACCCTAAATTATAGCTAGCCACTTAACAAGCTAAAAGTCTACATTAAATAATACAGGTTTATACAAATTTATCGCAAGTATTATACTACATATATTCATACTTGAGATTTACTGGTCCAAAAAAATCTCCAACGACCACCTGTGGGAACGTTGCAATGAAATCCCGATCGACCAGTAGATTAAGCGCCCCGTGAATGGAACTGGATAGGTCACACTCTCCGAAGGGATAATGACCACATACCGAGCCCTAGACTGGAATCCCTAAGGAAGGCGTAAACGTGGTCGTCCTAAACAGAGTTGGCGGCGAACCATCATGGCAGAAACAGAGGTCATCGGGAAGTCTTGTAGCGAAATTAAACGAGAAGCTCAAGACCGAACGAGATGGAGAAACACTGGACGCCCTCTGCCCCATCTAGGGGCCACAGGAACATAAGTGTGTGTATACAAATTTAAGAAAAGCACGCATCGTAATAGCTCCGGTTACTAGCGCGTAATTTCTCCATACCTAAAAAGAACTACTAGGTATGGGAACTTTTGTCAAAGACGTTTGTGGCTTGCGTTAATTAGTCACAAAGTTACGCAAGCACTCTTGATTTTTCTGAGGTTCGGAAATTTCAACTTCATAGTATTTGCACAAGTAAACAATATACCGTTGTGTGCCCAATTAAACAGCAATTAACAGCCGAGGGAATCAACTAGCCGATTATTACCGATGAAAGAAAATGGAAGTTTGAACAACGGACCCTCTCACAAACATTACATTCTCGTTAGTATACAGGTTAGGTTGTCTCTTTCTTACGGGTGACATTTTGCATTAGCTCTAACGAGACTAAACAGTATCTTTACTGTCATAGCTGTGCAATGTTTATATTGTATTTAGATCCTACTGATACGTTTCTTACAATATTAAGTGACTAAAACTCCATTATTATGTTCTAAACACAAGGTTCTACGTAATTTCCGGGGAACAGTCCAGTGACGCCGTCCATGACGCCCTCCCACCAGCCGTCATCGTTTTTCTTTAGTACGTAGATGACGGCGCTCTCTTGGAATGATAGCTCGTCTTCCTTATCCGCATAGTAGTCGTATATCGCCACCACTGGATTAAAAAAACGATCGAATTATTTATATTCTTATACATGATAGGCAAGAATAAGTATCAAATTCGTATAAATTCGGATCGCCCCATTGCATTCGGGATTCACTAGTTGCCATAACCTTATACATTTTGATTGCGGCTTTTGTGTTTATTATTATTTAGACACAATTGAAAGGTTTGGTGTGTGTATGTTGTACTAAGTAATATAGGTGTCCTGAATATGATTATGTATATAAAATTTCGGGCCAGTGAAAAGCCTAGTATTTCCAAAAGTCAAATAATCCGTTGAGCGGACTGCTAAATACTTATAAAATACGTATGTTGCACAAACCTTTTTCAATATAGTTCTTAGGCACCCATCCAGGTAAGTCTTCCTCATCGGGAACGATCGCCGGAACCGTACCCGCGTACTGTGGATTCATAACGTTCCATTATTTTTTAGATAGTTTATTAACTTACGCCTATTTACAGCGCGGCAAAGTGAGCTTTTGACGAATTAGACTTGTCTTCTTCGCCGACTATAATTGACTCCGGACTCATTCTAGTCGACGCGACGTGTAACTAGTCAGTAGTAAGGTACAGTCGCGCTCATGGTATATTGTGTATGAGTGAATAAACAACGGCAGCGTCATATATATTGTCTTAAAATAAGGATAAATATTAATACACACACAGTTGGTAAACAAATAAATAAATGCTGTTTTTTTATTTTATTCTTTGTTATACACTCCGGCCGGCGCTTTCGAACTAAGGGGCGCAGCTTCAAAAACATGCTCCACCTTGGCAGCTTGCCTAAGATTCGAAACCACAACCTCCTATAAAAAGACCCCGCTGTCACGGCTTTAAAACGGAGACTTGAATTCCGATAAATAATCGTTTTTAGCTATCTATAGCATAACATTACAGCTATATGGATAAGTCAAAATTGCAAGTGGTTTTTCTTTTACAAAAGAAAGACCACTTGCAAGTAAAAGTTTACAGTTCAAATTATTGCTGTTTATACTATACACGATACCTAATTATAAATTGAATATCAGAAAATTATATTGAAATATCAGGTCACTGAATTATATTAAAATGTTATGTACTTAAATCCCATAATGTTTGCAAAATATATTAAAATATTAAGATGTGTAAGGTAATGAATGATGCCCATAAATTAATCAAATGTGTAGAATGCATTAAATTAAATAAAATGTTTTAATTTTATTTTGTAGATGTTATAGCTTAATTTAGTAACGTCAAGAGGTTGTTTATAGTTTTTGCGCGACAGCTGACAGTACTCACGCTCATAGTATGTTGGTGCGGACGGCCGAACCCTTCCGGAGCCAATTCGTCGTCCATGGGCGGCGGCGGCAGCGGCGGAGATACCGACCCGCCGCGAAGTGACCCGCCACCCGCAGACGAAGAAGAGGCCCGCTGGAACAAACAATATTAAGTCACTTTTAGGCGTCGCGTCGTTCTGATAGGGACGAATATGCATTAGCTTAAAAAATATGTTGAGTATATTTTTCATCAGAACTGCCCGCTTGCTAAGATGGGTGCGTGTTCGCCTTTTAAGCTGTGGTTATCGGGTACGATTCCCGGTGGGAACTCAAGTTTTTTTCCCAGGTGTAATTTGTGTGTTCCGGTACCCACAACACAAGTCATCAAACACTCAGTTCAGGGGTGAGAATTAATATTATATCACTTTTAGGCGTCCTAATTAAGGCTCGTGTGATCAAACCTCTCTATCCCTATTACCAATCTTTGTTGGGAGTTATTTCTATTCGAATTAAGTAAAAATTAACCTTATAGACTCACTAGCCGTGTCCCGCGGCTTCGCCCGCTATTAACAAGTTAAAAAGTAGCCTATGTGTTAATCCTAGATACAAGCTAAGTATATTCCAAATTTCATCCAAATCCGTATAGCCGTTAAAGCGTGAAGAAGGAACAAACATACTTACACACAAGCTTTCGGATTTAAATATTAATAGAATTATTTCTGAGGAGTTTTGTCAATTTCGAATTAAAAAACTAAACTGTTACTGATATAAGTAATAGGAAGTTGGTTCACAGTTCATGATTTTTATCGTTAGATATTTATTTTAGCTTAATGTTAAAGCTATGTTATCTTTAGTCAATCTTCTTGTGATCATGATTAGCTCGTATGCAACAGAGTTACAAAATAGTATTCATGCAGCGCCATTAAATCACATGAAATTCATAATTATGTTTTAGGACTTACCGAATCCACCTAGGGTTGTCAGATGCTATAATGAATGTAATTTTTTTAACACACCTGTCCAGGCAAGCTCATGGAATGTTGGCTGTGCTCTCCATCAGAACCAATCAGTGGAGACGGTGGAGCTGAAACATCAAAATGCTGTATTATTATGTTGCATGTCAAATGTTGCATCAGGTAATGGGTTTGATTCCCGGTTGAAACACAAGCTTTCACCGCAAGGGAAAATTGTGTTGCTGGTTCAAGGTGTGATTGTGTGAGTGTTCTAAATGTACTGAGGAGTAGGCCTAATTTTAATCTGTTTTAGGCTAAAGATAAGAAAAAATATTATTACAATATTAAGTAATTAACGACTTCGTCGAAGCTGTAGTCTGCTGATTAAGCGATTTTTGAAAGAGTAAATGTGGACACTACAGTAGCTTGATCTGACAGCTTATACACCGTCTGGCCCGTATATACTAGTCGTTCCCCGCGGCTTCGCCCGCGTACATTTTCGAAATATCGTCAAAACCCCAATTCCGTTATAAAATTAAAGAGATTTTTTTTTCGATATTTTATTATTCATTCTGCTATTCGAGGCGGAGATAAAAACCAAAATATCATTAAAACGTTCCAACCGTTCTCGATAAGTGTTGTAACAAACCCGACTTTGTTTTATGTAATACTAGCCGTGCCCCGCGGCTTCGCCCGCTATTATCAAGTTTAAAAGTAGCCTATGCGTTAATCCTAGGTATAATCTAAGTACATTCTAAATTTGACCCAAATCTGTTCAGCCGTTAAAGCGTGAAGAGGGAACAAACATACTTAATTTACACACAAACTTTCGGATTTATAATATTAGTAGGATATATATAGATGATTAGCGTACGGCCAGAACAGACATTAATGAAGGTCATTGGTTTAAGCAAAGTAGATGCATACTTACATAGTAAAAAAATATTTTTTTTTAAGTGTGTACTTACGTGGCATGCTGGAATGCAAATCTTGGGTAGAGTAAGTAGTCTGGTGTTGATTTGGCATCACCATACCGACCTGAAAAATCATAAAAATTATAATACACATACATTTTTAAATCGTCTCAGTTGGCGCATTGGGTATTCGGTTTGATTCTGAACAGAAGCACCAATTTCTTTCCCCAAGGAACATTTGTGCCACTGAGGTGTGATTTTGTGTGCGAATTTAAATGTTTCCGGCATCCACGATAAAAGTATCTGAACTTAGTGTGGGGCGGTGAGTGTGAATGCGTTATTTAATGGAACTAATCGACACGTTTTTAATTATTTACAGTTTACACTAATATTGCTCATGCGGAAGTTTGTATGTGTGCGAGTGGATTTATTTTGAAACAAGGTAACAGTTGGACAGATTATGTTGTAATTATATATATGAAGTCTGTCTAGTCACGATTCTGGAATAAAACATAGTCTATATCCTGCATTGGAGATATAATATCATACGGGTTCAAGGCATGTATAAAACCTCGAAGACAAATCGCATATGGCAAGCTGCAATGTGCCTTCCATTTTGTTCAAATATTTAATCAATTCGCGATTATTTTCGACCACGGTTAGCGTCAGAATGGAAAATCAATAAGTACGGAAGCAGTAGTATTTCCAAAATCAAACTCTCTTTTATTTTTCTATACAATATAAATATAGTCCTAGTAGTTTCAAGACATGTACAAAACTTGAAGATAAATCACTTTTGCCGAGCTGCAACGTGACTTCTATTTTGTTCCAATATTTCATCAACTGCGATTATTCTCGACCACGGATAGCGTCAGAATTGAAAAACAATAAATACGAACGCAGTAGTATCTTCCAAATCAAATTTTTACACACTTTACGATATATGAGTAACTGACCTGAGGTTGCGTGACCGGCAAAGTGGAGTATCCGGGCGGTCGACGCGGATAATTCGGCGCGTAGTGCGAGGGAACCTGCGGCGGGGCCACTGCGGGCGGCGTGCGGTACTCGCGGGACGATTTACCTGTGCCGACGGAACCAACCATCAGTTATCATCATACTTCGTTATATCTAATGGAGATATAGAAGATATATATAAAAGCCACGGTATTTGACCGAGCGAAGCCAGGTCTTTAAGCTGAATTGGATGGTTCAGCAATTTGTCTGTCTGTCGGTCTGTCTGTCAAGAGGAAATTAGCGTCTAAACTATACAAGAGAATTACTTAAAAATTATAGAGAATATATAAAGCTGCGGTACAAAGCCATATAGCTATAAATCCTACTAATATTATAAATCCGAAAGTTTGTGTGTAAGTGTGTAAGTATGTTTGTTCCCTCTTCACGCTTTAGCGGCTGAACGGATTTGGATGAAATTTGGAATGTACATAGATTATACCTAGGATTAACACATAGGCTACTTTTTAACTTGATAATAGCGGGCGAAGCCGCGGGCGACGGCTAGTAGGAAATAAAAACGTGAACAATGTGTACAAGTACAAGTTAGTAGAGTCCACATTACAAAGTCTTATATCCACTACATTTTGGGAAATGTGTGCAGGTATTATATTATCATTTAATTCCCCGATGGCCCTTTTACCACCTTACAACAAAACAAACACTAAACCGTCATCCATCTCTTGTTGACATTCGTTTTTAAGTTTGTCATTCATATGGCGAAGGAGTGAAACTTTACCCGCCTCTTTGTTTCCGGAACTGAATCTGGGAGTCAAGTCTAGAGTGAATAGGTATCTTCTAGATAAGCATGCTACACCTTTGGTCGAATTATCACTTTCCATCAGGTGAGATAGTGGTCAAATGCTTGCTGTCTAGCATAAAAAGAAACATTTGTAAAAGGCACTTCACACTATTATTCATCTATTGCAGTTATTGGAGTGTGACTACCGATCATGCAATGTAATGTGATCTAAGTGAACATTTTGTAGATACACTTAGTATATTGCAAACATTAAAGAATTGGTCTGCATTCTCATAATAAAATTCTGGTTAAAATAATTAATTTAGTAATCTGATCTAAATGTTGTGCTCTGATTTAAATTTGATTAAGGGAAAAGGAACCTTATTTCTCAGGCATTTTATCTACGTTGAAAGTAGTAAGTAAATGAAAAAAAACTGAAAAAATGACAAATGATTTTGTATTATTTTCTAAAACTTGTGATTTTTTGAGTGTCAATGTGTAATAATGGTAGATTATTAACTACTAGCCGTGCCCCGCGGCTTCGCCCGCTATTATCGAGTTGATAAGTAGCCTATGTGTTAATCCTAGGTATAATCTATGTACATTCCAAATTTAATCCAAATCCCTTCAGCCGTTAAAGCGTGAAGAGGGAACAAACACACTTACACACAAACTTTCGGATTCATAGTATTAGTAGGAAGTAGGATTAATAGTTCGTAAACGTGCATGAGTGTAGGCAAAACAAACAAAGTTGAAAAACGTGATTTTCGCTTTCGCACCAAAACTCCAATTGAAGTTCTAGTAAAGTTTCTACCACCTTCCCTAGTGACAAAGTAATAACAATAGTATACCTAAAGTACCACGTCCCAAAGTGCCAGTGTTGGCGGCGGCGGCGGCGCGGACGGCGGCGGGAGGCGTCGGCGGCTTGGTAGTGGGCGCGGGGAGGGGCGCCGCACTGGGCGCGGAGCTCGACCGGCGCCCGCGCGGCGTGCCGGTCGTAGCCGCGTTCCAACGGGCTCCGTGACCTATGTCATCTAGAGCTGAAACGTTCATGCCTATTTTAAATAGATAGTAGGCAAATAACAATTCGTAGTAAATTTGTTTGCCTATGTCGGAATGCTGGAACAGCCGAATTATTGGATTTTTATTGAAAATAAATTCCTCATATCATAGATTCTCACAATTGCAGTGGTTAGTAGTTAAAGTTAAAAACAATTTAAATAATTTGTTTATGCACGATAAATATAAATTTGCTAATCGCTGATGATAGCTTACAGACCGAGGATATATCTATGACCTTAACACTAGGCAGGCCAGTATCGTAAAGACCCATTGTTTACTTCATTTCAATAATGACAATATACTTTATGTTACAATTACATAAAAAATATATATATGCTCTCCCGCTCTGTGATTCGGCATTTGGCTGTGTGAACTGCCTGATTATAGAGTGGATCACTAAGTTGCTTAGTGCGGGATGTGACTACTGGGAATGCCAGATTGGCGAGTGCCTACTGTAAGTCATTATGATGATCTTGTTTTCATAGCATTAGCCATGCTATGCAAAAATAAGGTAGAAAATTTGGAAAGGAAAAAGTAATACTTGAGGCAGAGATTGAACCAGTGGCCATAGGGTCTCATAAGATATTAATCATTTACTACATTTAGTCAATATATTATATTGAAACACTTGAATATATTGAATATTGTTTGATGAGCATATTTTTTAAAGCTGAAGTGTATGGAGCTACTTTGTTACAAATACAAAATGTCTTTGTTTAATTGTAAATAGGCAATGATTACAATTAAGTAATGAGAGAAAACCTAATGCATACTTCAATATGCCCACTGAAATGGTTTTCCATGTTATTTACACCCAGTAAGACTACTGTTGCAGTTGTAAAAATGTTACAAAAACATGAAATAAAAATCTTACATAAGGCTACTAGTTGCCAAGGCTGGACAATCACCAGTAATTAATTCACTTGTGGTTTTTGGTTGAAGACAATTTTCTTATTTGAACCTGGCTAGCTCCTAATCTACCAGAACTATTGTTGAAACTTTTTGAAAAAGTTTCAACTATACATATAGAAAGGCTGTGCACTATCTGTTTTAATTTAGTTTTATAACTACCCATCTGAACTTGTAACCAATAAACTTCATAATATTTAAGCCTAATAAGTGTTTGGCCACTGTCTCAGCTGATAGAAATATGTAGCAGGCTTACCTAAATGTGTGTAAATGTTACCAGCACCCACAATACAAGTATTTGAACTTAGTGTGGGACTGTGATAGTGAATTGTGTTTAAAAAAGTGTAAGTTATATGTGTTCACTTGAGAGAGGATATGGAGACAAGTCAATAAGGAAGGGGTACCAAGTTGCAGCACTTACCAGTGTAATCAATGCTTTTCCTCACATACTTGATTGGCTTCTCCGGATTCGCTGGAGCAATGATTTTGTAGTTCCTGTTGGTTACTTTATTAGCTGTCAGCACACCAATCTCTCTTCGCGCCACTTTCTCCTTGTGAATAGCGACAGTTTGAGCGATGTGATTCATCTGGCCTTCCATTTCGGACAGTTGCATGGTTTGAAGTTCCAGCAGTTGCAGAAAGTTATACGCAAGTGTGTTGATCTGATAAGCGACGCTGGCCAACGACTGTGTTGTGTAGTTTTTGGTACTTTCCAGGGCTAGACGTTTGTTTTCCGACTGGAAGTAGTTCGCCTCGCAGTAATCAGCAACGCGTTCTAAATTCGTGTGGCTGTCTGTCAGGTTGTTTCGTCCCTCAGGGATGTCCGTTTGCAATAACGCCGCTAGCTCAGCCATCGTGAATCTAAAACCACACACAATTTATAATAGTTAACTTACAACATTGAGGTGTGTCACCCAGGAAACAAGGCAGCACGGAATTGATAGGTAAGTTATTGGACAGAAGTTTGTAATTACCCGATAGGCTCAAGGTCTTATTTATTATTTTTCAGGGCTTTACCCCTGAGGTCAGAGATTATCACTTTTTAGATACAAAAAAAATAATCTAGAAATAAATTTAATCGAGAAGTCCTAAATGAATCCAAGTACAATCTAAAGATAATGTAATCACTTGGTCAAACATAACAATTGTCAAGTCAACATATCATATTTATCTATGGTTAGCATTTCCAAAAAGAATCAGACCCTCAATTACCTATCTCTGTTGCAAACGGTTTCAATACGTAATTGACATAACTCCTAAGAAATAAGGTTTATTTTGCTTAATTCAAATAGAAACCGCGTGCAATAAAGATAAGTAATAGGTGGCCAGAAATCAGAGAAGCATAAGTTCATTCCATTAAGTCGGACTGAAAAATAAATGAACCCATTTTTACTGTTGCGATCGGTTTCATTCAATAACGACATAAGTCTGTCGGACTCTGTCTACGTGCGTTGTACTCCTTGTCTGTCACAATTTATCATCAGCTGTCAAGCCGTGAAAGCTATCAATGTCACCTCACTCATAAAGAAATCTTTCAATCGAAAATTGAAGTCTGCCATTACAGTAATCCTTTGAATACTTTGCATTTTATTGATTTTGAAATGTAAAATACCGTACTTTATGCGTTATTTTATCTGATTATGGGAACTAACGGCAACGGTCGAAGAGGAGGCACAAAAATGCCTGACGTTCGCCGCCCCATGGAAGAAGGAGACTGCGTAAATGATATGGAGAGTCCCGAGCTGGATTTCGTGTACGATGATTGTGACTCTCAAGCCAACGAGATAGCCGAGCTCTACAGTTACACCGAGCATCCTGAATATCAACACAATGTGAAGGCATTCGAAGATATTATGGAGGAATTCAACTATCGCCCCAGCTGGCAGCGGCTAACAAATAAACAACAGCGCACCGTCATAATGAAGTTATTAGAGCATCTCGACGTTGCAGTCAGTGAAATTCGAATGCGAGCAACTCGGTGCATCTTGTACCTCGCGCAAGGCTGTTGGGCGGAAATGCAGTCGGACGCGGAGCAGGCTCACTGGGCCCGCGTGAATATTATGACTCTATATGACATGGGAACATTTTCCGCCTTCGTCGAACTACTAAATCTCGAGATTGTGCACAGCAGTTCTTCTATAGCCTCTAGAAAGCTAGCAGAATCCTTGGCAGACTCAACGAATCTGAGAGTTATCTTGTCCGTGCTGTATTTGATTACAGAACATATGAGAACTGAGAAAGATGTCGCTGACTCTGAATATGTGCATTTGGTTAAGAATTTTAAAGAAGAGCTTGGTACTCCATTTGGTGAAGAGTTACTTCCGGTAAAGCTACTAAGTATGGTACAACATTTGTGTGCTGGTACATGTCCTCACTTCCCCATGAAAAAAGTGTTACTGCTCCTTTGGAAAATCTTGCTTGTTTATCTTGGTGGTTCCAAAGAGTTGAAAGAACGGAAAGCGAATCTGAGAGAGAAAAGTGGTTTACCGCCATTGACAGAGGACACCATTGAAATAACTAAAAGTATGAGAGCAAGTTCACCTCCACCCAGTGCAGCAGACATGTTAGAGAATCAAAATCCTGGCAACAGAAAATTAAAAGAAAATGAGAGAGCTCTAAGAAGGCAGACATTCATGAAGCAGACATCCCTGGATGAATCTGATGAACAAATATTTGTGGATAAAGAAGAACCCAGCAATGGATCAGAGGATTACTCGATGGAATTTCAGACCATACCAGCAGACCAAGTGGGCGCACAGTCTAAAAACTGGCCATATTTTATGTATTTCAAACAATTCGACAGCCCTCCACCACCCCCACCACTGCCAAGAAGTCTACCTTGGATGTCCAAAGTCAGACAGAAAGACATTGACATGTTCTTAGACAATGTGAGAATTAAGTTCGTGGGATATTCCCTCCCTGGAGACAGACAAACTATCGCTGGGCTACCTCAACCTATTCATGAAGGCATTGACATTCTGAAGAAACATATGTATACAAGCCTTTCTGAAATTCAAGCTGAGAGAGAGATTGAGATAGCAAGGAGTCCGTTAACGAAAGGAGAAAAGGATGTAGACGAAACAGAAACAGAAGTTTTATACAGAGCTATGCTACCAAATTTACCGCAGTATATGATTGCTTTGCTAAAAATATTACTAGCGGCTGCCCCAACTTCCACTGCCAAAACATACTCCATCAATATAATGGCTGATTTACTTCCAGAGGAGATGCCAATGACAGTGCTCCAGTCATTGAAATTAGGAATAGATGTTAACAGACACAAAGAAATCATTGTGAAATCTGTTACAGCTATCCTACTACTCCTTCTAAAGCATTTCAAGTTAAATCATCTTTATCAATTTGAATTTATGTCCCAACATCTTGTATACGCGAACTGCATGCCTCTTGTGCTAAAGTTTTTCAACCAAAACATTTTATCTTACGTCGGAGCGAAGAACACAATACCAATATTTGACTTCCCTGCATGCGTAATTGGTGAGCAACCGGAATTGACGAAAGAATGTTTGGATATCGGAGATACCTCAGTGTGGTATTCATGGAGAAATGTTTTCTCATGCATCAATCTTCTGAGGATACTAAACAAACTCACCAAATGGAAAAACGCCAGAATAATGATGCTTGTAGTCTTCAAGAGTGCTCCAATCCTCAAGAGAACCCTTAAAGTCAGGCATGCTCTGATGCAGTTTTATGTGTTAAAGTTACTGAAAATGCAAAGTAAATACCTCGGCAGACAATGGAGGAAAACAAACATGAAAACGATCAGTGCAATATATTCTAAGGTTCGCCATAGATTGAATGATGATTGGGCATTTGGGAATGATGTAGATGCCAGACCATGGGACTTCCAAGATGAGGAGTGTGCCCTACGAGTCAGTGTAGACCGTTTCAACCACAGAAGGTACGGCACAAGTGGTAGCCACGAAGTGGATCTGACACCGCTGGAAACAGACATAAACAGTGTTCTTGAAACAAATATAGAGCTTGATGATGAATTCAAAGACAATTATGAACTTTGGCTCGAACAGGAAGTGTACAATAATGAGATAAACTGGGATGTGTTGCTATCCTCCTAACAAATACTTATTCTAATTTCACGCAGGTGTGGAAATTAAACAGATGTAATCTGAATCATTTTGCTATTTTCTATTTATACTGCTATTGAAAGTTAAATCTGTTAATTTATATATTTTTTTATGTATACTCTTCAGAATTACTAATATTTTCTACTTTATAATTTCCTTCAAATTAATAGTATTCATAGATTTTATAAGTTGCACATAATCTCTTTACTTCAAATGTGAAATTTTATTATTAAGACAGTTTATAAAACTTATGCATGACGAAATAGGCTACGTTGATGAAAGGACAAATTGTATGTAGATAACTTTAGATGGAATAGTTGTGAGAAATGTGTATGGATGTTGTTATTTATTTAAATTTGTTTCTATATAAAGTGTAACTCGAAAGCTTCAGCAGAAATGTTAGCATACAAATAATGTTTCATAGAACTGTGATTTTGCTGAATACAAAGAAAAATTTAGCCAGATATAACATAAAGGGGGTGCATACTCTTTATTTCTTTTTACAAGTATCGATGGAGGCCTCTGGTGAAAAAGCTTTCAACTCAACAGAGTCTCTTGAGCTGTGGTTAAGGATGCATACTATCAATTACTTTGTCAAGTAATTTGTGAGGAGGCCTTTAACCCTTGCACTGACATCCTGCTTGGGTTGTTTTGTGCTCCCCTTGGCGGCATCTACCCAAGCCAACTCAGCCCTTTTATATAGTGTAAGATGGCTCTGGGTCGTAGACTAAGCTGCACAGAACTCTGGCCAATTAGTGTTGACTTACCCATTGTTATATTTGGCAATTTTTTTCTTATAAGAGCTGTACTGTACTCATATAGTCTAGTGTTTAGAATAAGCGCACGTTAGAAGATCTGGTTGCCACGACTTTAGAAGTCTCAAAATCTTAGTCCGTAATTTGAAATTGGTATTCGTTTTGTGAGTGCCCTTGAAGTCCAAGAATTTGATGTTGCTAGCATTCTTAGCACTAAGAGGGGCCGATTGATATGTCATTAATATATGCATATATTTTCAAGAGGCTCAAATGTGACTAATGCTTTTGTCTAGGGATCCATAACAGGAAAACATTATCTTCCCTAAGTACTACAAGAAGTACTCAATAAATTTAGTGATTTCTGAATAATAGCATTAAACATCTGAGTAATCCACATAACTATCAACACTGTATACAAAATAAGTAAGGACTATGGGTGACGTTAAATATGCTCTAGATCTAAATGGCTATGTTTATTTAGTACTTCTTGTAGTACCTTTGGTCTTAGAAGGATATATGTTATGAACTTCTTATACAATTGTTTGAAATAGCCCTGACCAAGAAATCTAATGTGCGCAAAGCCATGAATGTTTTCAATGAACTTTAAAAGTGTAAACGTTTAAAATCATGTATTCTGAGATAACGTAAAACTAAGATGCATGTAAGTATCTATATGTCTAAAATAAGGAACTTGATGACAGATTGTATTCTGTTGTAATACAATATTGCCGATTAAATATATGGGTTGGTACGTATAAATAATGTACTTATGAAATGCAATAAAATCTGTTTTAAAGTTTTTAGTATTTTTAAACATACTCATTATAAGTAGTGTATCTATAAACTTCCTACGTTTTAATAAAGTTTTGATTAATCTATTTTTTTGGATTTTATTTGGTACTGTGTTCGCGGCACAGATTAAATAATAGTAACAACTAATCCGCGGTTCGCCGTGTATAATCTGGGTGTCTTCAAGTCAAGAGTGAATAGATACTTCTAGGCAAGCATGTCACGTCTTCGGCCGCATCGTCACTTTCCATCAGGTGAGATAGTGGTCAAATGCTTGCCTATTTTACATATAAAAAAATAATAATCAGGATAATGTGCAAATGGCCTTCTCTAAAGCTTAAACTCACTCCTACGTGTTGTTATTATGAATAAATATGAACAATACTTACCAAAAATTATATATTATCAAAAACATTCATGTAGAAATAGACTCTTGCTAGTGCTTTTTCGTAGAAGAAAAAGTCAGCTATTCGAGCTTACCGTCGCCAATAACGTAAGCAAGCAAATTATTTTATCTGATTTTATCTATCGTCTTAAAACTATACATAAGAAATAATAATTAAACACAAGCAAAGTTTAAAAAAAACGGACTTCACTGCTTTATTTTTGGTATTGATCAGATTAGATGTACTCAACACGCATTATTGACGATATTTCAAGAACTACTACTGTTGATCAAATTTCAATGGGACCACGTGAAAAGCACTAGCTTTCAAATAAAAAAATAATCAAAATTGGCACACAACGAAAGAAGTTATGAGGTAACTTTTGAAGTCGGTTAATAACGAGAACATCGTCAATTTAGTCCACAAAATACGCATTATTGACGATATTTCAATAATTACTGATCAGATCTTGATCAAATTTATATGGGACCAATTGGAAAGCAATATCTTTCAAACAAAACAAAATTTCAAAATCGGTTCACGTGGAAAGAAGTTATGAGGTAACACAAATCTAAAAAAATACAGTCGACTTGAGTACCTCCTCCTTTTTTGTGAAGTCGGTAGAAAAATCTAAATGATTTAATCATAATACTACTTTTGATAAATTCAAATTTATTTATTTCAGATAATAAAGATCCATCCATAAATAGAAGAGTATCTACCATAGATGTAAGTAGGTAGGTACGGTATATAGGCAGCGACGAATTAATATATAATTTTCCTAGAAGTAGGTATCTAAAAGCATGAGGGCTTTGCTCTATAATAGTCTACCCTCTATCTTAAATATTATGTAACTAAGAATTTGATTATCTACACTTAGGTACCAATTCAAACATTCATTTAATATTCATTATCAACATCAGGTAACTTAAGTACCACAATTAATCTGTTTGCGTACCAGTAAAAGCATCCTAATGGAGGCGCAATATGGTTTGTTCTCACGTCAAACGTCAGAGAGATGACATCCGAACATTAGTAATGCAACAATGGATCCTTTTACCGCCTCTTAGTGGGCTGGCAAGGGCGGAACATCTACCACCCAGCGGGGTCGAATCTAATACTGGACCACCAAGGGATTAGAGGGATGTAGAGAGAGCAGATTTACAAATACGGTATTTTTAAAAATTGTAGGCAGGTGTTTCCTTATTATACTAACATTATAAATCCGAAAGTTTGTGTGTATGTATGTTTGCTCCCTCATCGCGCTGTAGCGGCTGAAAGGATTTGGATGAAATTTGGAATGTACATAGCTTATACCTAGGATTAACATAGATAATATCTTTTAACTTGATCAAAGCGAGTGAAGCCGCGGTTCACGGCTGGTGTTGTTATAAACAAACTTCTAAGTATAAACTTAGGTATATTAAATTTTATAACCATATAAAAGAATATTACTCTACTCGAGATACCATCATCGTAGCTCGATAGCGTAGATTTTGATTTAGTTTTTTTGTTTGAATGTTGAATTTATAAATAATCTTAACTAGGTATGTTAGGTAAAAATCGGTGCAGTTGTTCTCCAAATAGTGTGGGGGGTAATTTGAAAATTTTGATTTTGACACTAGCTGCAGTGGAAATTCAAATCTGAACCTACCTATAGCCAAAAAGTTTTATTTTTAGATTTTATAGCGAATTATTTTTAAACTACACGGCGGAATTTTATTTAATATATTTCATATAGTATATAACATGTTTCCAGATAATGTACAATAGACGTGTAAACGAAGACGGAACATATTGCAAAAAAGTAATAAAATTCTTGTTACCAAACATTGCACAAGAAATATTTTTTTGTTTATGTTGGTAGGTTAATTCAATGAGATGCTTTCTCAAACGTCATCAACGAAATTTACTGTATTTTTCAGCTTTTAAACTTCTATACGGTCAGATCGATTCCTGGCAGAGACACAAATATGCACACCAAAGAATATTTGTTACTTTTTCCTTGGCTGTTACTATTGTGTTCTATTATTTCCGGTGATATGTATGTGCAACTCCGACTTAGTGTTGCTACACTAACACTTACTCAGACTTGTACTTAGGTATGTATACAAGTGAGAAGGCTAATACCTATTATTTTCATAATTTAATCACCCAGGTTTTTTTTTTTTTTTTATTTGTGACAGGCTAGTGTTTGACCACTATCTCACCTGATGGTAAGTGACGATGTGATCGAAGCTGGTAAACACACTAGACCTGGAATACGCAGGCTCTCAAGGATAACTGCCGGAACACCGTATTTGGCTTGGCGGCAGACTTTCAACTTGATAGTGGTAAGCTACTTTGGTAGCAAGCCAGGCGAGCAACTCACAAAATGCTCTACCACCTCTCAAATGTCACCTGATTAGCACCACCCGGGGACTACGTGTAGGGAGTCATACTTAAGGGGTATCCTCCTACGGACGTGGGTGACTCAGGTACTAGGGTCCGGTTCCCGGTGGAAACACCAGTATTCCCCAAGGGTAATTTGTGTTTCTGGTTCTGGGTGATTGTATGTGTGTTGTGTATGTTTCCGACACCCACAACACGAGTCATCGAATTTGTGGGGCTGTGACCGTGAACGCATTTTTTTATTAATACGGAGCATCTATAACAAATAGCTCAAAAACAGTTAAACTAGAGAGTCACGGATAAAATCTCAACGCTTAGTGCACTGAAATTTTCCGCTTTATAATCCGAGTAATGCGCTTTCAACTCTCTATACGACACTATTTACATCCATTTCAAACCAAAACTGTGACCACACCACTCGTTAGAATAATGCTTGTCCTTATATTTGTTCTAACAAATTCAATAATCGGAATAAATATGTTTGAAAGTGATCTAAATGTGAATGATATTCTTCGTACAGACCTGATGCCGACGTATTTTATTGAAGAAGGAGAGGCAGCGAATGTTTCATTAAGTAAAAGTGTAGATTCTATCAACGGGTCTATTGACGCTGCGTTATCTACTCTCGATTACCATAGGTAGGTGAATATGATTCTCTATTTAATCACATAATAATATAGTTAGTCCTAATAAAATAATAGGCTAGTTGTCTGTTAAGTATAGTCCGTCAGTTACACTATACTCAGCCTATCTCAGTCCACTGTTGGACATAAGTCCCTCCCTAAGCTCGCCACTGAGCCCAATCTTCGGCTCTTCTTTTCCAGTCGTTACCAGCAGCCCTACATAATTATGTCGTCGCTCCATCTAGTCATAGTATATAGGGCGTACTCTGCTGCGTCTGGCAGTTAGATTATCAATAAAAATTGGACACGTATTATATTAAATCTTTGTAATTTTTTTTGTTCAATTGACAAACGAATAAATACGGGTTCAACATATTTTACCGACTTCACAAAAAGGAGGAGGTACTCAAGTCGAATGTATTTATGTGTGCTACCTCATATCTTCGTTCCACGTGAAACGATTTTGATTTTGTTTGAAAGATGTTGCTTTCCAATTGGTCCCATTTAAATTTGATCAAGATCTGATCAGTAGTTTTTGAAATATCGTTAATAATGCGTATTTTGTGGACTAGATTGACGATGTTCTCGTTTTTTACCGACTTCAAAAGTTACCTCATAACTTCTTTCGTTGTGCGCCAATTTTGATGATTATTTTTTTTATTTGAAAGCTGGTGCTTTTCATGTATTAAATATATAACTAGAGATGAGATGTTGATTAAATTTCAATGGGACCACCCATTGAAATTTGATCAACATCTCATCTCTAGTTTTTATCGTCAATAATGCGTGTTTAATACATTAAATCTGATCAAGGTTCCGAATATAAAGCAATGAAGTTGGTTTTTTTAACTTTGCTTG
This sequence comes from Lomographa bimaculata, assembly GCA_948107665.1. Lineage (NCBI taxonomy): Eukaryota > Metazoa > Arthropoda > Insecta > Lepidoptera > Geometridae > Lomographa > Lomographa bimaculata. The sequence continues at coordinate 11,105,688 of OX403592.1, forward strand.
CGTAATTTTTTTTTTTTGCCCTATTTAGCGTATGGGGAAGGACTTAAATTTTTCAATGATGTACTTATTACGCTTGGTACACCATTGGAATTACGATGTAGCCTTAAAACTAATAAGTAATTTAATCTTGACCGAAACTGCTAAGTAGAGTAGTATACTAAGACACACAATATGACTGTGTCCAATAACACTTTTCTCTCCGACTGTAATATAGGGATTAGGAAAGACACTCTGTTCTTGTGTTCATTGTTAACGGCACTCACTATATAATATATATATATATATATAAATAAATGCACTGTAACGTCACTACATCGACTCAATAAATTTAGTTCTATCTATTAGCTTAAAAAACCTATCCTATACTGGAGAATAACTATATGACATGTGATAACTTGTGAGTGCGATGTAAATGTTTCCAGCACCGACGGCACAAGTCTATGAACTTAGTGTAGGGCTGTGAGCATGAAATCATTTATTTATTTTGCTAAATTATGCGCATAAACGGGTTACCGGATAATATAGCTTACTATTGATCAATAGTACCATTGAGAGAGGAACATAAGTAGATCTCCCACACAGACATAGGTACTCGTAACTTCTGCAATGTAAAGCTGTATAAAATCTCCTTTGCAGAAAGATGATGAAGGAGTACAACTGTCGCAACTATCTTGCAGAGCAAATCTTGCAAGAAATGGGCAAAAATATGTTGCAAGACCGGGTTGGAATACCCTTTGCAGTCGGGAAGGACCAAAGCTTGATGCAGCCTTCTCAGGACACCAGGACTAACTTGATGTATGACGTCGGCTCCGCTAATTATCAGGAATGGTTGGCTAAGTATGACAGCTATTTCATAGTTTTTATTATATGTCGGAATCAAAATCAAAATCGTTTATTCTCAAGGGCCCCACACAGGCACTCTTGAAATTTAATAACTCTACTCCTAGATTCGCTAAATTACAGCCATCAAGAGAAGAAATAATTCTGAAACAACATGATATAACTGCAAATGAACATGCTACATCTTCAGCCGCATCATCACTTTCCATAAAGTGATATTGTGGTTAAATACTTGACTATCGGACGTAAAAAAATATATTAAAATTTGGCATGTACTAGTTTTACCATTGATGGTCCAAATAGTAAATGTTTTTTAACTAATACTAAAGATTTGAAAATTGAGAAAAACCAATGAGGATCATGTATTAATGTATCCCAACATCTCGTATTATAGGCCTACACTTGTAGTCATTCAGTTTTAATAATAGATCTATTAGAAGAACATAAACATTTCATTAAAACGTATTAGTAGTTAGGACTACATGCAGTAATAATCTATTTAAAAATTGAAGCAGTCTGTGATTCATATTGTCTGTATTCTCTAAATGATTATTCTCATTGCCGCGAGGTGGTCTTACACAATTTATTAGAAATTTAAGTCGTCTTTTTGCACCTTCTTCTAGAAAATATATTTAGGCTGGAGGTTTATATTCCTACATTAAGATATAACTTTAGGAAGTTTCAGATTGTACTTCTGAGTACTTCTGAGTCATATTTCTGTGCTAGCATTAGACTACTTTCTCCCTCATAAGTACTTGAAGATGCGTCGCACATTGAACGACTCTAGACCTGATTCCCCAATTATACAGTTTAAGGAACAAAGACACTGTCTAAAGTTAGACTGCTTCTCGTGCTTTAGCAGATCAATACTCCAGTACCTGCTTATCTATTTGTACATCAGTTTATAACAATTTTCACAGAGTAGCTGCCCTCAACGACGTCTACCGCCACTATAACGTGGCTATGAATTCAAACTTAGTGATGGATAACACTTCAGCGTCACTGTCCCATCAGGATCCTGCAATCCAGACCAGGGAGGGGTATGGTGTGTACGAAGGAGGAGAGGTGGGGTATACAGAGCCTGAAGTTCAGGGGCATGGTCAGAGTGCTTCCGGTGTACATGATATCTCCAAGTACAGTAAGTGTTACTTTAAAAAATCGCTTAAGATTGCTAAATACTTAATTATGGTAGTGATGTGTTTCTCCAAGATTTATGACTTACTTATTCATAAAAATAAGGATACTACCTGAGATTTTTCCGGTACTTTTAAAATGAAAGATACCACGCTAAAATCAAATTGTGCAATGGGGGTCAGTCCTATGATTTTCAAGTAAAGTTAAATGTAGTTACTTATTACTATATTTTCAAAAAATTTACACTGCACCTGGAGGCTACGCGTGATTAAAGTAATAGGTAGTACTTATTAGAAAATTTAATAGTACTCAACATATTGGCATAGCGATTCAGAAAGGCAATTTCGTTAACGTGATGGGCACGCTACTTACTAGTAGTGGATTTGAGCGCTTCAGTTAGCTACAATAAACTCAGTGGCCAGTAGTAAGCTTTTTTGCTATTTAGATTATACTTTTCTATGTTTATAACAGGCGGCGGCTACGAATACTCCATGCCACCCCCACCTCCCCCGCTTTACCACCACCAACCTTCACATCACGTAGAAGAAGTATACACGGTAGAAGAAAGAGATAGTCATGGCCTTGGTTTGGCCGACTTATTCGACATATCCCTCACTGGGATAGCGTTCCTGTCGTTTGGGATGTTTGTACTGCAAGTGCTAATGTGTATTACTATGGTAAGAAGTTTTTTTTTAATAGTGTCACAGCCCGGACCCTACATACAGATGTTGGGTTCGATTCTCTGTAGGAACAACAGCTTTCTCCTCAAGTTAAATTTGTGTCTGGTTCTGGATGTGATTGTGTGTGTGGTGTGAATATTTCCGCCACTCACGACACAAGTCATCGATTTTATTGTGGAGTTATGAGTATGAAAGCCTTTATGTTTTTTTTAATTTGCCAAAACGTAAACATAAACATCACGTACAATACATCTAGCATAAAAAAACATAAACGCTTTCACACTCACAGCCCCACACTAAGTTCAATGACTTGTGTCGTGGGTGCCTGAAACATTCACATCACATACAAGATCAAGAATAGCGATAGTTACATAATATCAAAATTATTGCAACAAAAAGTGCTACTTATCTCCTATTTTTATAAAATTATAATTACTTTCATCAGAGCCACCAGCAGCCCCAAGTGATGCAAATGGTGGACAGCAACGGTGATTCCATGAACGTCGACGAAGTGTTTCGATTTAAACGCGAGGCACCAGAATCTAAACCCAAAGCGGATTTATCTTCTATCAACACCCTAGTTCGATACGCACTTATGGCGATACGACCGAGGAATACGCCCTGCTTGTATCGGGCTCTGTGCGTGGGGAACAAGAGAGCGAGGAGCTTGCAAGATAGAAATAGATTCTGGTTGCCTGTTTGGCAGTAAGTAGCTGATTGCCATTTTAAAGTGTATTATTTTTAACTCCTGACGCAAGAATTACGGGGTGTTATAAGTTTGACGTGTCTGTGTGTGTGTGTGTGTGTGTGTCTGTCTGTCTGACTGTGGCATCGTAGCTCCCGAACGGATGAACCGATTCTGATTTTGTTTTTTTGACTGCGGACTCGTGGTTACACTGTTTTGCAAAACCAGTGTGAGTGACTACGAGTAATTTATTTTACTCGTGGTTACACTGTGTGGTGTGACTAACGGTAAATTATTAATATATAAGACTCGTGGTCATACTGCTGAAAGGTGAATTAGTCGGAAATGTTCATGTTTGAAATAAATCGATTCTAGACGACCGCCGCCACAACATGGCGGATTACGTATTTTTTCACAACTCCCTCAATACGGGGTTGGGAAGAATCCTACTAATATTATAAATCCGAAAGTTTGTGTGTAAGTGTGTAAGTATGTTTGTTCTCTCTTCACGCATTAACGGCTGAACGAATTTGAATGAAATTTGGAATGTACATAGATTATACCTAGGATTAACACATAGGCTACTTTTTAACTTAATAATAGCGGGCAAAGCCGCGGAGCACGGCTAGTAATATATATAATTTATTTTAGTTGCAACTGATCTTATGATCAGATAGGAACGACTGTTATGATCGGTTAATGTGAAAATCCGATACTATGATCCGTTGGGAAGTACCCGTTTCAAATGAAATGGCTTCACTAGTAAAATACTATGATAAATTTCAAATCCAAGATAGCCGCCACCACGAAATGGCGAATTTTTTTTCACAACTCCCTCAATATGTGTATTAAATGAAAGGGCGTTTTTCAGATAGAGCGTCGTTGGGGGTTTTATCAGAATTTTGATTTTGCCACATGATGTCTTCTGATAGCTTGATGGCGTTTGACTGCCATCTCACGTGATAGTAAAGTGATGTGTGATCGAGGATGCGTTATATGTTATTTTTTTCTAAAGTATTTTTCAGTTCTGCCTGAACTTTATTTAAACGTGTAGTCCCACGTTTAGATATGTAATTACTAATTTTAGATAAGAGCTACGATGTTTTTCTTACGCCATTAAACTTTTCTTATCATGTGTATTTGCGTAAATAATTATTAAAGGAGGTTAATGTATTTGTCAGGCTATGCAAGTATTATTGTTCCTTTGTAGCATTCTAGAGACCAAACGCGTGAGCGAATTTTGATGATTCTAACGTCAATCAATTTGTCTCAATCTTGCGAGTGTCACTAAAATACATGAAAAATTACTTTGCGCGGTGGGATTTGAACCCTCGACCAATGAAACAACCACTTGACACCCGACAGTCCGTACATTGTTTTTTTTTTTTTAATTATTTCATGACCATGGATGCATAGTCCTTCAGTCGAAATATTAAACAAATATTAACAATTTCTATTCTTTATAGTGAAAGTCTTAGTCACAAGTCACAGTCAAAGTCAAGTAGTCAGTCATAGTCAAGTCATGCTCTAGTAAAGTGGTAGAAACTTTACTAGAACTTCTATTGGAGTTTTGGAGCGAAGGCGAAAATCACGTTTTTCAACTTTGTATGACTTGCCTACACTTATGCACATTTACTAAGAATTAACGGTTAATAATACACAATTATTACACATTAACACTCGAAGAATCACAGATTTTGGAAAATAACACAAAGTCAACAACGCCATTTTTTTACTTTCGCGGCAAAACTCTTCGTGCATTGTTAGGCACGTCAACTTTACCGTCTCAATATTCAAACTTATTTTCTTGTAGTTTTGACGCGTGAAAAAATGGCGTTGTTAATTTTGTATAATTTTCCAAAAACTGATTCTTCGAGTGTTAATGTGTAATAATGGTGGATTATTAACCGTAAATACTTAGTAAACGTGCATAAGTGTAAGCAAATCATGCAAAGTTGAAAAATGTGATTTTCGCTTTCGCTCCAAAACTCCAAAAGAGTTCTAGTAAAGTTTCTACCGCTTAACTTGACTTGGGCATGACTTGACTATGACTGGACCTTGACTGTTTTATTTGACTTTGACTGTAGCTTGTGACTAGGACTTTTAATATGAAATATGTACTCTTGAAATATTATTATTACTTGACACTGGCTAAATGCACAAGATTGCGAAGACAACATTAAAAGAAAAAAAAAACTATTTTCTTTTCTGTGTGGTATTTTGAACCTTATTACATAGTGTGTTTGTATCCAGTGCAGGAGTGGCATGGGCGCGCGGTGGAGCCCTGGGCGCGGTGAGAGCTGCAGCTCTAGGTCTCGGCGGAGCTGACTGTGATTCAGCGTACCCACGAGCGCATTGTGAAGCTTGACTAGAAGATGATGACGTGCTAGGATAGGGAAGGGCAGTGACATGAAAATCGAAACTGTGGAGAAGTTTGTGGTCAACATCGCTAGGAAATGAGTATGATGTAGCTGACCACGAATTACAATACTCATTTCCACGACCCGCTCCCCTCAAGATCTCCTGAGAAGTTGGCGTTTTCTCCCAAGTGAGCTGTTGAGCAACAGATTCTCAACCCTGTCCAACGTTGATGAGTGAAGGAAGCGTCCCTCTGTAAGACGCATTTACAAACAATGTGATGTTGGGGATGGATCACAGGAAATTAACTAGCTTTAAGGTACAAAGGCAGTGGAGAACGAGGACCTTTAGGTACTTATCATTGAAATAAAATAATATCATGGTTATTAGTCTTTATTGTTTTGTAGATAATTAATCTCTATGTACAGCTATATCCGCTTAGGTAATCGATAGATAGATCGGTAGATTCGAAACTTATTATTTATTTACATTAACATATTAATAAGCAATAATCTAATATGTTAGAATTATTACAGATAATCAGTATCTTAATTTTATTATAATTCCATAATCTGTATTATTATACACCTCTCTAGCGGCATATGTTAATTAAACTATTTACAAATAATAAAGTAATGTTATTGCTTATACAACATTTGTTTTTCAAGCGTAACTAGATGGTTTGTTTTCTATCACAAAAGTTGGTCTTTCGAATGCACAAACATAATAATTATCCAGTAGACTGCCAGTATCTTTAACCCCTCTTACAAAAACAACGTGCCTTTTGAAGCATTTATTTAGTAGCTATGATTGGTCGTCCCGCAACTGACACTGACAACTGTCGCATCGGCCAATCACAAGCATACGTTTATCTCATCATATTCCCCCGTTGGCGAATTTATTATGAAGGATTTTTAACATCATGCGCTATTTGTAATATCTCGGGATTTAATCTTTAAAAAGCGCTACACGATTGAGACTGAGTCTTTTCGAGATCATGGCAAATGCAACTTGTCCGAAACGTCGAGGTAAATGATAATTAAACGCAAGCAAAGCTTAAGAGGGTTTATTCCTTTTGTCTTCTCTCTCGCTCGCACAGTTCGATATTTTTAATAAATACAATTATGTACGTGTGTTTTTGAAAATGTTTTTAACTAACTATATGGACATTAATACAAGGATGTTTTTTTCGCTATCATATCCTTCAATAAGATGAGAAAAAACAGAGTTCATAAATTTCAATGTGATTTTCTCGCTTTCTTCGTTTTACTTGAAGATATGAAAAACGAAAGGTAGATTAAAGCATGAATTGCATTAATGTCCATATATAATTGGTTGAAAACATTTTCAAAAACACGTAGCTAAATGTATTTATTAAAAATATCGAAGTGTGCGAGCGAGAGAGAAGACAAAACGAATTAACCCTCTTAAATAATAAAACGCAAGCAAAGCTTAAAAAAAACCGACTTCACAGCTTTATCTTCTCAACTTTGATCTGATTCGATGAACTAAACACGCATTATTGAAGATATTCCAAGAACTATTGATCGGATCTTGATCAAATTTCAATGGGCCCAGTTAGAAAACAACATGTTTAAAAAAAAATAATTGAAAATCAGTTCACGTCATGATAATCGGAACGAAGTCATGAGGTAATAACACAGGTAAAAAAAAATACAGTTGACTTGTGTACCTCTTCCATTTTTGTGAAGTAGGTAAAAACAGTATTTAGCGTGATTTACACAAGGCGGACGATATCCCCGGCGCAGCCGACGTTTTGTATAGGCTCTAGTGTAACAAAATATACAAAACTTACTTTGTATATCAAATCCCGATCAACCAAAACTATGGTTTTATAATATTTGCTTGAATGACATCTTCCGAACAGACGGCAATTAATATGTAGGTGACAAAAGTAGCGACAAGTTTATTTTTCGAATATAATTGTATCAAGCAGTAGTTAACTTAGCCAAATAGTTATGAAAGAAACAAATATTGGAAAGTCGTGTCTTGAATAAATACGGACGGTTCAATATGTCGGCTTTGACTTATTAAGCGTGAATACTTAGTGAACGTGGACGAGTGTAGGTAAATCATGCAAAGATGAAAAACGCGATTTTCAACTGCAATAGAAGTTCTAGTAAAGTTTCTACCACTTTATTATTTACATGACTTGACTATGACTGGACCTTGGCTCTTTTACTTATCTTTGACTGTGACTTGCGGCGAGGACTTATATTATGAAATTTACTTGAAATATGTACTTTTAGTAGTTGACACTGGCTAAATGCACAAGATTGCGGTTGCAACTATTAAAGGTTTCTGGAACATTTTACCTTTTTATTCGATAAACGCCGTGAGTTAGTCCAAAAACAATTAATGGTAGTTAATTGTTGTCAGTTTTTAGTTTAGAAAAAATATCTCCGTCTAAATACATTGAGACCCTACTTATCTAAATATTTTCTTACGGCGATGAAGAGGGAAGTGTCACAGGAGTAAAAACACAGCTAAGAGGAGTATACGCATACGGGTTCAATAAAGAATAAGTCTGCGGATGACCGAACATCTGCCCTGGAAACAGTCCTTGTCTTTGCGCTATCTTCAATCGAGAAGTTAGCTGTTTCTTCCACTTCGTTCTTCTGTTCTGAAACCAGGTTTTTATCTGTACTTCTGTAAGGGCTAGGGCTTTGGAGAGCTCCATTCTTTTGGATACGCTTAGGTATTTATCTAGCTTGAATTCTGCTTCGAGTCTTTCCAGTTGTTTGGCGCTGTACGCTTGCCGGGGCTTCCGTTCGGGTCCAGCACGACGCGGTCTTCTGGTCTTGTCATCTGCATCAACAATAAGATATTAGAACAAGAATTTAAAAAATATGAAATGTTATGGTGAGGATATCTTTCCGCCGCAAAACTAAGTAAGATGTTTACACAAAAATCTCTACTTGAACTGGTTTTGAATATTTTGTTTTATGCTGGATAAGTAAGAGATGTTGTCAGGGAATGTATATTGCAATGCAAAGAACCCGTATGTGGTTTTTCTTCTCATAAAGGTCGCTGGACGCCTTGCGCATCCAATACAATATATAATATATTCAGGATGATGATGAAACTTATGTGATATTGCATTGCTTTCAGGATGTTTGCCGTCTTAAGGAAATAAGTAGCGTCGTTGGGGAGGGTAGCAACAACATCCTGTATAGATGTTAATAAAAAAGGAATAAAAAGTTGTAAACCAGACTTGTTATAAACCAGACAAGACTTGTCAATATGAATCAAACGAGCCCCAAACTAGATGGGTTTATCTTGTTAAGTTCAGAAGTTTCTATGGTCATCTTCCAACTCTATCATCAGACCAGGCCCATGGTTTATTTATTGTCACCGAAGATAATTATGTACACCAAATTTGAGTCCAGTCGGACATCGGGAAGTGGGTCTAATTTAGCTTGCAAAATTTGATTACAGACCAACAGACTGACAACAGGTGAAAATAAATAAAAGCTTGTAAAAAACGAGAGTCCGAGAAGATAAAAATTACCAAAAAAAATCTACATTCTTTACTAAAACAATGAAGAGATCTAAATAGAACGTGCTAGACATGATTGCATGTAAAAGTGTAGCCATGAATATTAATTAACTAACAGATCATCATAAACTTTCAAGGCGTTTAAAAGCACGCCCCCATTACAAAGTAGCTGATCTCGCTAAAGACAAATACACGGTAAAGTTTTTTCGTGTACTAATCGGAATTGTCGCGGGCTCTTGTTAAGTGGCTATAAACACAATCAGTGTGTTTGCGCCGCGGAGCGACGAGCGTTCCAGTCGCCCGTGTAAACACCCCATTGTACTGTCAGTATGTGCGACCGTCGCTAACCGAACGCTAAACGCTTGCGCAAGCGGCTTCGAATGATTTATGTTAATGATTTGAAATTATTGTAGGTATGAGTACGTACTTAGAAGTGAGAAATAGGTTTTTATGAAGGTGTTGTTTTAAGGATGGGCGAAATTTAGAACAAAATTAAAAAAATATGTAGGTATCTGTGCTCTGTAGGTACAAACACTAATGTCTGAGAAAAATAGGTACGAATAATTTGTAACCTCGGTAAAGTAGATAAGATTTTTCGGTTGGAATTTCTGACAAATACATATAGCGTTTATTTGATCCAATGAATCGAGTCACAGGTCTATGAAGAAAGTTACTCACGTATTTGGAGAGCTTTTAAAATTTTATTTCAAACTCAGGATCGAAGTAAAGTTTGGCAGGGACATAGTTTAACTTCTAGAGAATGTCATATATATTTTAGAGATTTAAGCAACAGCAAACTGTATACTAGAAGTAAATTTAAAGCCAAAATCAATGACTAAATTCCAGCAGACATTAATTTTATCTTTAACCCGGGAACGGTGACCTATATGTCTGTGGGACCGGGTGACTTGAAAAAATCGATTAACTTTTTCCCCCGCCGCCAATTTTTGCCGTTATTTCGAGTAGCTGCCTCATTTCCCCTCCCCCACCGTCAGTTGACTCCACGACGTCGGAGCGGGCGCACGTTTCTGAGTTTTGGCGCCAACCCGGTGCGGTAGACCGGGGTCACCGAATATGTAAGTAAAATTATGCAGAGTTTAATTATTGAATAGTCGTTTTTGTCTGGTTTGTGTACATTCATTACTTACTTTTGTTATGTTTTATTGCATTATTCGATTATTATAATAATCAGTAAGTTTATTGGCAAATTTTATCAAAATATCACATAATTATTCTATTTTGTTTCAAATATAAAACTTTGTTACAGCATGTCGTACGAAAGGGAACAACGTCGTCTTGAATCGCTTCTCACCGAAGCGCTTGATAATGATATACCATCAATGTCATCAGACAGTGAAGCTGGAAGTGACATTGAAACGGCCAATCCTTCACTAGTTCAAAATTCCGACAGCGAAGAAGAGCTAAGTGACCGAGAAGCTTCAGGTGATAACAGCGCCTTTTGTTTGGGAAAGGATAAAAGTACGAAATGGAGCAAAGAACCTCACCGCCAATCTGTCCGTACTAGAAATTACAATATAGTTACTCAGTTACCAGGACCTAAACGAGCTATATCTGGTGAACAGGACCCTCTTGCTATTTGGAGACACTTCTTTGACGACACTATAATTGAGATTATTGTCGAGCATACCAACCAATACATTGCCTCCGCGAAAGATAATTATTCTAGAGAAACGTATGCCAAACAGACAAATTTCAACGAGATATATTGCTTGATTGGTTTGCTTCTATTAGCCGGAGTGAAAAAATCAAATCAGCTGAATGCCGAAGAGTTGTTTCGAACGGATGGTGGTTCAGTGGAAATATTTCGGCTTGCTATGTCTGCCCAGAGGTTTCAATTTCTTCTGCGAACTTTGAGGTTTGATGATGGTACTACTAGGGCACAAAGAAAAGAGCTAGACAAAATTTGCCACATTCGAGAGATATTCGAGAAATTCGTCCAAAATTGTAAAGATAGTTACACCTTATCTTCCTTTGTGACTGTCGATGAAAAGTTGGAAGCTTTTCGTGGAAGGTGCTCATTTAGACAATATATTCCGAATAAGCCAAATCCCGATGGGATCAAAATTCAAGCTCTTTGCGACGCTAAAATGTTCTACACATTCAATATGGAAATTTACCCTGGAAAACAACCAGATACAGGACCATACGCACAAGACAATTCTGGTTTGGCTGTGGTTCAAAGATTATGCGAACCCATTTTTAATACTGGTCGCAACGTCACAACAGACAATTGGTACACCAGTATACCCTTAGCTGAAGCATTGCTGGAGAAAGGTCTCACCACAGTTGGAACTATTCGGAAGAACAAGAAAGAAATTCCACCTGACTTCAACATATTGCGTGGTCGAACAGTGAAATCAAATATGTTTGGTTTTCGCGATAACATGGTTTTAGTTTCACATGTTCCAAAAGCAAGCAAGAACGTTCTCCTAATTAGCACAATGCACAATGATGCTAAAGTTGATGCCGAAACTCAAAAACCTATTATAATTTTGAGCTATAATGACACCAAGGGCGGCGTTGACGTGGTAGATCGTTTGTGTGCGAATTACAATTGTGCTCGAGGAACTAGACGCTGGCCTATGGCAGTTTTTTACGCCATGCTCAATGTCAGTACCATAAACAGTCAAGTGATACATACAGCTAACAACCAAAGTTCACAACTGAAACGTCGTCAATTCATTGAAAATTTGGCTATCAAATTAATTGATTCTCACCTAAGAGAACGACAGACGCAGTTGCACTTGCCACGGTCAATGAGACAAAGACTGTCTGAAATTTTAAAGATAGATGAGGTACCTGGTACCGCTGGTCCATCGCGAAATGGCCGTTGTTATGAATGCGGATGGAAAAAAAATAGAAAGACCAAATACACTTGCCACAAGTGTAAGAAACATTTGTGTCTTGAGCACGTAGTGCCTTATTGTAGTTTTTGCTTGGCTGAAGAAAAGTGATTTTCAAAAAATTTCTATTGTTTATTTTTGTTGGCAGGATGCCATTTTTTGTTTATTTTGAATATCTTTATAGAGTCTAGAAACTAAAAAGACTGCATTGTTTAAAAAAAGTATATATATTTTTATGTTTTTGAACTTTATATAAACATATGTGTAAAAACCGACTAGTTTTAAAGGTTATAAGTGAAGATGATTAGTAATAAGAAATAGCAATAAACGAGGTTGTGATTAATATAATATCGTTGTTTTAATGTCAAATAACTTATAATTAATAAAAAAAATTGTCAGTAAACCAAAGATTTTGAAAAATATTTCATTGAAAACCCCGGTGCGTGGCACCGGGGTCACCGAAGATGTAAGTCAATTCAACGTCACCGTTTGCGGGTTAAATTTACTTGTATTTAGTTAGTAATATCCTAGATATAACTTAAACTATGTGTTCGAATCGTGTATGTTTATAAGTTACAATTACTTATATTGGTACAAAGTACTCTGAATTTATTATACTTTCTTTATAGATCTCTAACTCGATTCATTGGATCAAATAAACGCCAAGTTTATCAGAAATTTCGGTCTACGTTTTCGACCGATGTTCGATTTGAAATTACGTGTTCAGTGTAGGATTATAGAGGTCTCGTGTTAATTTGGTTTTCTGGATAATGTTCGATATGACAGAGTCCGCTAAGGCGGTGTACACACAGGCGAGCTTTGTTGGTAATTAGCGTCGCAGCAGCTGTTTGCTGACACCTCGGTGCGAAGTCGCGACCACCGACCGCTGCGACATGCGACAATTCGTCGAATGTGTCCTCGGCCTAACAACGCAGGCAGCCTCTGTGTTGTATTGGCCTTAACAATTAGGTTGAGCGTTGAACATTTTTCACGTTTAACGCTAATTTTCATAGCTCTTCCTAGAACGACTGTTTAAAAGAATCTTGTTCTCATAAGTTGCGCTGCGGAATACCTTTATGTTTACTATTGAAGTTGCAAATTATACAGTTTCTTCTACTTATTCTACTCATAAAAAAATCTTTTAACTTACGTAAAATAGCGATTGGGTAAAAAAAAATAAAAGAAATATTCTGCAGTGAAAATTAAGTAATGCGAGAATTAGCTAGCAAACCAAGTACTTACAGGTACTTATACTGTAAATATTTGGATACAGCTAGCCATGAGGTATAATAAAATTAAACAAAATGGTTCATGGACCAAAAAAAAACGTACTGAGTAAGGGAAATAATATTGTGGGAAAATAATATGAGCGGGTAATTAAATGCGTAACAATTTTGTTTATATATTTAGAAACATTTAGAATAGAGTTGCCCCTGCAACTCTTAAAAAAAAAAAATATCCTACTTTAATATATCTCATAAAACAGTAATAAGGTTCCTAACTACGTAATTTTGTAAAGATAAACGGTAAATTTGGTGGTATTGATAAAGTTAAACAAGTTTACATAGAGTTGTTATTTCCGGTCGTGTCACACTGCACTGTTACTAATTTATAACCACCGAAATTCCTGCGAAGGTAACGAAATTATGCAAACAAGTAGAATAAACTCAGTTTCCTACACATGGGTAAACATTTTGGCAAACGCTGTAATATTATTCAATTCTATATCTATCAAGTTAGATATAGTCACCTTTCAAAATTAAGAAAGCTATTTTATAAGAACACAGACTATATTAATGACAAGGATGCATGGAGGCAAACTGCACAGGCTCTTTCTAGCGACTACCATAATAACACCTAGGTTAAGAAAATTATGTATTAGAAATTAAGAATGTTTTTAAAAAAAAATGAATGAAAAAAAAAGCGCCGCCGAGTTTCTTGCCAGGTTCTTCTCGAGATGGCTGTAATTTTGCGAATCTGGCAATAGATTCATTAACTTTCATGAGTGCCTCTTTGGGGCCCATGTGAATAAACGATTTTGATTTTGATTTTTGAAACAAAAAAAAAAGTAAGCCTAAAGTTAAAAACTAAACTAAAATCAGCCGTCTAATGGCAATTAATGCCGGTGTACCTTTTTCGACCACGCTCTTTTTGCTTCATATTAACGATCTGCTCAAGCCCGGTATCTTTGGGTATGCAGACGATAGCACTGTTTTTGAAAGATACGTGTTAAATGCACGAGTTGGTAAAGTACATTTCCATTACGAGAGCAAATGATAGGGCGATTGAAATCGACCTTGTTGGCCGTGGCCGATTGGGGTGATGCCAACTTGCTTCGTTTTAATGCGTCCAAAACACAGGCGTGTCTTTTCTCCGCTAAACGGAGACGTTTTCACCTGTCTCCGACGTTCCAAATTGTACCAACACCGATAGCAAATTAACTTAAGCTCCTTGGCGTTTCATTGTCGTCGAACCTTAACTTTGGTACCTAAATCAAAGTCAGAGCTCAGCAGGCCGCTAAGAAATTGGGTATCCTTGCAAAGGTTAGGTTAGTACTTCACACCGGAGCAGCTTCTTAACTTATATCAAGCTGAAGTCCGAACGTGTATGGAGTACTGCGTCCACCTGTGGGATGGATCTGCTAAGTACCAGCTTGAGTTTATCAACCGGCGTGCAAAAAGATTCATTGGCGATGATAAGCTAGTCGAGTTCAAATTGCAGTCTCGGTCACCGACGCGACGTAAAGTCGCAAGCCTATCGGTATTCTACCGTTTACATTTTGGAGAGTGTGCGCAGGAATTACGAGTTAATTCCCCAATGCCCAATACCATTTAACAACAAGACAAACAGTCAAACATCATCCATATTTGGTTGACACACCTCCAGTTCGCTCGAAGCGTTTTGCTTTTACATTTATCATCCGTACTGCGAAGGAGCAAAACTCATTGCCTTTGTCTTTGTTCCACGAACGGTATAATCTGGGTGTCTCTAAGTCAAAAGGGAATTGGTATCTTCTAGGCAAGCATACATACTACATCTTCGGCCACATCATCACTTTCCATCAGGTGAGATTGTGGTCAAATGCTTGCCTATTCATCATAAAAAAGCCGTCTGAGAGCTATATACGATGCCACATACAGACACACAGATAAACTGATATATACTATAAATGTATAACAGCCTTCTTTTTCGTCCGGAATTAAAAAGTTAATTGAAATTTATATACGATTAAAGTTCAAAATGTCATGTTACTGCTTATTAACCGACACCAAAAAAGGAGGAGATTCTCAATTCAACTGCATTTTTTAATGTGTGTTCTCATAACTTTTTTCTAGGTAAACCTATTTTGATGATCCTTTTTTTTTTAAAGCGGGTGCTGCCCATGTAGTCCCATTTAACTTTAATCAAGATCTGACCATTCGTTTTTTAGTTATCCTTAATGATGATTTCAGTCATTTAATCTGATCATGTGTTCCAAAGAACAGATAACTTGGTAGAGTCATCATTTAATTTTACGTAAATGCCCGACAGATCTAAGATATGATAAAAATTTTGATCTTAATTATTAGAAAGAATTCTGACAGTGAGAAATTCGTTATCCCATTATATCTAGCAAAAATAAGACAGGTAATTAATATCAATAACGCAACCCACTCATAAGTGTTCAACACATTAGGCATACAAAGCACGAGGTTGCGTGATTGCGCGTGTGAATGTTCACACCCGATGAACATCACGCGATTTTGTCACGATTGTTTCGGCCGGAGTAATAGGGGTCGTTGTAAATTTTGTGATTTCAGTACTTAGTACAGACGTTAGAGAAGAAAGAAACAAATAATTTTATTGATTGAAAGATTCGTAAGTCCACATAAAATATTAAGGTTTTATACGACTTCACTCACGGTTGTTTGCTCGCATTGTTACGAGACTAGTTTCGGAACATTCGGTGCTCCCTCATCAGTCGAGTACGCGCCGAGAAGCCGGACGGTCTACGCGCGTACTCGAATGATGAAGGAGTACCGAATGTTCCTAAACTAATCTCGTAATAATGTGAGCAAACCATCGGGAGTAAAGTAGTATATTTATTAATAATATTGAAACAACAACAAAAAATAAAGAAAGGTCCTAGTAGGTACACAACTTATCAAACAATTAACCTGACTAAGCATTTTGGATATCTGCCAACCCAATCAGAAAATCTCTTACACAAATCTTTGAAAATTTCTAATGCACCCGGTCCCCATGGGCCTAGCGTTTCAGTCCCAAACGGCACAAATATATAAAACTTTTGTCAAGTATTGAATACTAGTTCAGTTAGTAGGGGTTGCGACATGCTAAGCCCATGGGGTGCATTAACAATTTTCAAAGATTAGCTAAGAGATTGGTTGAGTCGGCAGATGACCAAAATGTTGGGTTGGACTTGGGGCAGAGGATAAGCCTTGCTTATACAAAGTTATACAACGTGGTAATGCTGCAAACATTTTGGACACTTTATCGAACATTAAAGATCGTCTAAAGTAGTCTAAACCGTCTTTAACCTTATTGTAACTTAAATATTTTTATTGTAAAATTTAGACTTGTTTACCTAAGTAGATAGTGTATTCATATTGCTCAAGTGTACATGTCGGAATAGGTCTGGATTCAGCATAGTGCTGTGAAATACTCCCCACCGCTGATTTTCAGTCCCAACCCTTGGGTTATGCACTCTGTGCTAGAGGACATTTTCTGCTACTTTAGTTGAAAAATCTGTTGTCTAACACCAAACAGTTTTCGGAAGCTATTCATCGATATTTTGATACAGCCAGTTTCTTTACAACCCCTGATTACATTCAGAATTTGAATTATACTTATTGCAAACAATCTTTGTACAAGAAATTGGTATCGAGCATTATCATGGTGAGATAGTGATCAAACTAGCCTATCAGATGTGAAAAAATAAACTCCTACTTCTGCGTCAGTTCGATAATGACACTAGGGTTCTGTTAAATCAATACATACCAATGTCGATCGGCATTTTTTTATATGTAAAGATCTGTAGAAATATTTGTGCGACTACTTCCTGTCGTCGGTATATGATATTTTCATGTAACTGAAGGTAGGTTCCCATAAGTAGATACAGCACATGGGACAATTCATACTTCATGGATTTAGTATCCTTTCAATTATTAAGATTTATTACCCTGTAGTCTTCGAAACATCCTTATGGTTATATCTTCCATTATTTTCACACAAAACTTAACTTTTGACATAGCGGAGTGAGTTTAACTTCTAGGCAAGCATCTTTTACAGCATCAATGCTTTTCGTCTGGTAAGTATATATAGAATTCATTAAAGATAGGATGCTTGCCTATAACAGGCTTAAAAAAGAGGAAGTAAGAGTGAAAAATCAAAGTGAGATCTCGAAATATTCAGAATACGTACATATCCTATTCCTAGTTATATAAGGTTCTTTTATTATTTATTGAGGTATTTAAATCTTTTTTTATTACTGAATAGCGATCCGACGGCTTCGCGCGGGTGCAATACCCGGTTGATTAAAAAAAAAACATACAAACCTTTTCCTGACAATTAAGAACACAACAAAAAAAATATCGGCCATATCAGTCGAACCGTTCTCGAATTTTTGTGAAACTAACAAACGTCAATTAATTTTTATAGTACCTGGATGACCGAGCTTTGCTCGGCTGAAAACACGGATTAAACTACGTTTTCTAAAAATGAAACCTAGCTAGACCGATTTATCGCCCCCGAAACACCCTGCATACTAAATTTCATGAAAATCGTTGGAGCCGTTTCCGAGATTCTAATTACATGTATATATATTTAAAATTTCTTGTTTAAAGGTATTAGATATATAGATAATCGACTGTTTATTAAGTAGAAGCGAAACGTTTTGGGAGAATTGGAAGTCTACCCTGAATGGATGATGTTGTCAGTCTGTTTAGTTGACCAATGATAATCTGGGCTAGAGGGAATTAGGTAGAAGTATAATTTCAGTGTATACTATGAAAATGAATAAGTTTTATTTCTGTAACCAAGATTTTGCTCAACTTAAAGTAGGTTGGGAAGTTCTAGTAGGTTTATCGAGTACGATAGAACACCGATAAGTTAGTGACTTTATGTTGTACCGACACTATCAGCAGTTTGGATTCGACTAGTTTACTGTCACCAATGAGTATTTATTGGTCGTCGATTCAAGAGTTCCTAAACTTAATGCTATAAATTAAGTTTCAACGTAGGACGCGCCGAGTATGTATTCACGTTTATCTTTCTGCTGTTAATATCCCTTGCCTACTGCCTTCCACGCAATGTAACCAGCTGGAAAACCAGTTTAACTTACCGAAGAACGTTGTCGAAGGTTGCTGCGTAGCCAGCCAATGCGCGTACGCATGTCCAGCCAGAATTCCCGCGTCACTCAGAGCTCCCAAGTCTGGACATGTTGACGTTGATGAGACTGTTAACAGAATAATGGTTGATTTTGTGAAATTAAGTAGAAAGAATGTTGCTCAGAAAAGAAATAGAATGACGCTTCTTTGGATGACGGGTCCTACGCCATAGCCACTAGACCGTCGAATCCCACACTCTTTCCCATTATCCCATACCTCCCGCGGGCTGGAGAGGTGCACCTATCCAGCCCGCGGGAGTAGTATCTCTTACCATGTGAGATAGTGGTCAAACGTTAGCCTATTCGAAATTAAATCATTTAAACGCAAGCAAAGCTTAAAAAAACCGACTCCATCGTTTTATCTTTGGAACCCTTGATCAGAAAAAATGAATTAAATACACATTATTGAGGATATCTCAAAAACTGCTGGTCAAATCTTGATTAAATTTAAATGGGACTACATGGAAAGCACCAGCTTTCAAATAAGGAAAGAATCGTCATCATCGATTCACCTAGAAAAAAGCTCTGAGGTACACACATAAAAAAAAATACAGTCGAATTGAGAACCTCCTCCTTTTTGTGAAGTCGGTTATAAATATGTCGATTACCGGAAGCTCATACCCGTCATAGAGTTCGTTGAAAAGACAATTAAAATCAAGGTAAAGGATACATTAACTAATCTACTTGAAATGAAAATAAGGTCCATTCATAAATATCATTTACAACAGATATCACGAGTAAGTAAAGAATTTCTCTTTCCCTTTAGTAAGGTAGTGGTAATCCTTCTTATTAGTGGAAACAGAAAAGAGATGATGATGTGATTTGATGAAAACTCACGCACATTTTGAACTATTAAATTAAAATTAAAACGGGAATTAGCGTGACTATAATTTTAATTCAATAGATGATGATGTGGTTGGACTTATTTGAAGCTAGCTGATCCCCGTGGCCTCACTCGCGTTTATCAAGTTAAAAGTAACCTATGTGTTGATCCCAGGTATACCTAAGGTATGTACGTTCCAAATTTCATCTAAATCCAGCCGTTAAGCGTGAAGAAAAACAAACATACTTACATAAAAACTTTCGGATTTATAGTACTAGTGTGACAAGGGGAAATTTCATAAAATACTTTTTATAATTTAAAACCAATGACACTTTATTACCTATATTATGTGTTAAATATATTTTTGAGATACTACATTAGAGCTTGTTGTGAAAGCCGTAGAGCTGAGATGAAATCAACGAACATATATACATTTATAGATTCATATATGTAATACCTAATATTATAAAGAGGTAAAGTTAGTTTGTTTGTTTATAAAAGGTAATCTCTGAAACCACTGATCCGATTCTGAAAATTCTTTCACTTTTAGATAGCTCACTTTCAGATATCCCTTAGTGTAATATGATATGTTTTATTGGAATGTAAGTTAATTTTCAGTTCGAAATAATAAGATCGTAAGACAAGTCGGAGAAAAAAATTACAAATTGGCCGCTTTATCGGCGTACGCTGATTAAACAGTTAGACATAGGTGAATAAAAAGTATGGGAAAAATTTTAGCCATCATAAGTTCTACAATAAAGTCCGTGATAGCATATATTTTAAATGTATAAGCCAAGAAAAAATACTTTTACTTTGTTAAAAATCTGAAAAAATTGCTGTTTGTGTTTGGTTGGCTTTTTGAGACTTTATTTATTAATCCTTATCAAAATAAACTATTTCATCATTACTTTGTTCAAATAGATACAATTTGGTCTTTACTGCATATAAATTGGACAAATTGTTTAGGAGAAATCGTTAAATTAGTTTTACGATAGGTGCACGGATCACAGATTCATCAACATCTAGCACCTTATACGTCTAAGATCGTCAATGCTTTGAACCGACTTATGTTAGAAGATTGATCTAAATTTGACTTTTTTTTTTACCGACTTCACAAAAAAGGAGAAGGTAATCAAGTCGACAGTATTTGTTTTTATATCTTTTACCTCATAACTTCGTTCCAGGTGAACAGATGTTGAACTTTTTTTTTGTTTCAAATTATGCTTTCTAATTGGTCCCATTTAAATTTGATTAAGATCTAATTAGTAGTTCTTAAAATATCGTCAATAATGCGTAATCTGATCAAAGTTATACATAAAACGGTGAAGTAGGCATCTTCTATGCAAACGTGCTCCATCGTCGACCGCATCTTCGCTTACCATCAGGTGAGATGGCGGTCAAACGTTTGCCTATCTCGAATAAAAAAAAGTCGGTTTTTTTAAGCTTTGCTTGCGTATATATATATGCGTATAATTATTAACTTGATAAACGCTAAGGAAGCCGCGAGGCACGGCTAGTCTAGCATAAATAAAACTCTCCTTTTGCTTCGCTGTAGTCGGGTAAGAAATAATCATCATAAAAAAGTGTCGGAAGTCAAACGCATTTTCGGTTCCGAGAGCTTTAAAAACTCGTGCCAATACACATAAAGATTCGGAAGTGGTTAATTATACTGTTAATTACGTGTTTTGAACTTTGACGAAAATAAAATGAAATATACTTCTTGTAGACGGAATTAAAATAATTTACGGGATGTTTTGTATTATATTTTATCTTTCTAAAAAATTGGAGGAGGTACTCAAGTCGAATGTATTTTTGTTATGTTTGTTCCTTGTACCTCATAACTTCTTTCCACGTAAACCGATTTTGGCAATTTTCGTTTTGTTTGAAAGGTGTTGCTTTCCAATTGGTTTCATTTAAATTTGATGAAGTCGGTTTTTTAAGCTTTGCTTGCGTTTAATTATAGGTATTTATGTTATTATTATAATTATTTGAACTGCCCTGCCCGTCGGCTTAGTTGGGTGCGCGTTCGCCTTCTTACCATCGGGTTCAATTTCCAGTAGAATCCAAGTTTTCTCCCCAAGGGAAATTGTTTTAGTTCTACTAGTAATCGTTTTAGTTTTACTAGTAATTGTCTATGTGATGTGAATGTTTCCGGCACCCACAAAATAAGTCATCGAATTTATTGTGGGGCTGTAAATGTCAAAGTATTTTTTAAGTGACCAAGCAGAATTCTAAATGAAATTATCCAATTACAACAATCGAAACATATTAGCTCCCAAATGAAACGCAAGCAAACCTTAAATAATTAAATCTATTAAACGCTTAAAGCTTAAAAAAACGACTTCACCGCTTTTATTCGGAACTTTTATCAAAACAGATGTTTCATTAGTGACGATATTTCATGAACTACTGATAAGATCTTGATCAAATTTAAATGAGACCAATTGGAAAGCAACATCTTGCAAACAAAAAAAAATCAAAATCGATTCACGTGGAAAGAAGATACGTATGAGGTAACACACATAAAAAAAAGAAAAAAAAATACAGTCGATTAGAGTACCTCCTCCTACTTGTGAAGTCGGTAGACAAAGTGACCTATTTTGGTTTAGTTTTTTTGTTTCAAAGGTGACTTGCTCGAGGGTTTTTAGCTATGTTTGTTAAAAATGGCTGCAGGTTTTTCTTTTTTTTATGTATGTTACGCGAAAATTCCGCCAATTGTGAATCGATTTTGATGTTTTTTTTTGTTTCGTAGATTGTACTTCAGAGGTGGTCCCATATAATTTTTATCGAAACTGATCAAGCCAAAACCAAAATATAAGCGGTGAAGTTTTTTTTTCTCTAAGTTTTTGAACTTTTGCTTGCGTTTCAATTGTTGTTTGTAATCTCTTGCGCCGGTCCATTGCCATTCTTTTATGACAGGTGTGGACATTAATTATTCATCTATGGTGGGACTGTTTTTTTTAAATTCTAATAAGAAGTCTACGTCATGAAAATTTTTTTTATGACGTATTGAAGGATAATTAACATGTTTAAGCTTACAAAAGAGTTTCAAGCCTTGTTGTTTATATGTGGTCTGTGGAGCATTTTTGTAAGAAATTTATATTGTTCTTTTCCATCTTTTATTCATTCATTTCATTTATTTCAGATTAAATCCATAAAACAATATACAAACACAATTAACGTTATAGGTATTATGTACATTAAAATGTATCCATGGTCAAACGTATTTTAATTAATGATTCAAGAAATACATTAGTAATATACCATTACTTATTTACCTTATCTATCCTGAATTTAATCTATAAATTAATCGCATTGGATTTCATGTATTTGTTATGTTATTTATTTATATTATTAATTTGTATAAATGTTACCTAAGACATAATTTTTACCGTTTCGCTCATCCGCCGTTTCTTCAAAGCTATCATCATTAGTATTAACTTCCGCTTCAGAATCACTGCTTTTATTATTTCCTAAAATACTGTCTATTAGAAAAGTCCTGCTTCTACCGTTTATAGAGTTTTTAGAACTTTGTGAAGGTTCACTATCACAAACACTCGCGTTTACCAAAGCTTTGGTAGGATATATGACTCTATTCTGCTCAAAGAGGAATAGCTTATCAGTACTGGTAAAAGTATTGGTTATCTTATAATTTCTATCACCCACTTTGTTCACTCCATGTTCACTGTTTTCACATATATCAATGGTTTCATTATCACTTTCGAATTCCGAATCACAATCGAGTTCATCATTTTCAGTACTATTTCTGTTTGCAGAATCATTTTCACACGTGCTGGATATGTCGTTCGCGTCCATTTTAGACACGTTTTTTAATTTACATTTTTAAACCGTGTCGGCAGCGCGAGTCTGAGGCGGTCGCTAAATCTCTGAACGCGAGTTCGTCGGAAGGTGATAATTGTTTCTGAAAATAGGTGTTTCCGTGAGATGTCGGATGTAGGTATGGGTAAGATATTCCTCTCGCGCTACTGGCTGTTTGTTCAATGGAGGGGGCATCGCCATCTTAAGTGGGTGTGGCCTCTCCATCCACCTGCTAAAATTCACACCTTTCTTTTATTTGATAACGCTTTATGTCAGGGCTCTTTAGCTCACAAAGGATCTCTAAAAGCTTATGATGAGAGGATCCAATTTCCAACGGTTATTGTTTGATTAATGTCGCGGATTTAAGTGATTTATTGTAAGCGATCTGGTTAAAATGAGTGTTTTAGGGATTGGGATTTATTCGATAATTAGGAAAAACAAATGAAATAAATTTAAGAGCATACACGCAGCTATTTTAGAGATAAAAATAAGTGCACAATAGTATATCACTCTCTTCGCTGGGAGTTACAACGGTACCTCCCAGGTAGTATTTATTAGAATTAAAACTTAAGCCTAGTCAGGTTTTAGTCTTAATACTTTCGGCCTTAATACTTCAAAATAAAATTAAAATCAAAATAGTATTTATTGCCAAAATTACACTTAGAACATAACAATAGCAGCAGGCCTAGCATCGCGAAGGGATATAAATTGTATCCAATGTTTTTATTGGACCCACTGACAAGGGACAAGATTGTCCTCTCCATCATATACAGCATGGCAGCAGTGGAAAGTGAAAGTATATCCCTGTTTAACATTTGGCGTAGACATATATATTTCTCCCTTCACAACATGGGCGCAACAAAAAGTGGATAAAACTGCTCTGTTTGACATTTGGTAGAGAGAAGTGTCTTGTATTGTGGGGGTTATATTTTTTTATCTATGAGAAGATTATGAGGTCTACGAATCAAAATGGGACTTCATTTATATGCTGGTTTTAATAAACCCTAAAGATGCGAATTAATATGGCCGTATTTTCTTATTCTTTGGAAGCTTGAATTTTATAGCTTATACCTGGAGACCTATTTGATATTCATTTCGACTTAATACCTCCACGCATGCCTAAGAGAATGCATCTTGACAGACTGACAGACGGACGGCAAAGTGAACATCTAGGGTTATCTTTTCCTTTTGAGGTGTATTTTTGTAGTGGTAGGAATCTTACGCAGAGTCTGCCTGGGGTAGTAGGTACAGTACATGTAAGGAACCATTGCCACCTTGTATTTCGGCTTGAAAGGCAATGTTTCCAGTGAAATAACAGGGTTTAAAGAGTAACATCTAATATGTCAGGGTGACGAACACAATGCTTTCAACTATATAGGATCAAATCTCTAGGTGGCACTGAACTGTAAAAGGTAAACGTGACGCTTAACATCAGGCGAACGAACAAAACAAACAAACAAAACAAACACATTCACACTCACAGCCCCACACTAAGTTCAAAGACTTGTATCGTGGGTGCCGGAAACATTCACATCACACACACATTACACCCAGAACCAGAAGCACAAATATCCCTTGTGAAGGAATTTGTGCTCCTGCCGGGAATCGAACCCAGGACCCACGGCACAGAGGGCGGACAGCTGTCCACTGCGCCAACTGGGTCGACTTGCTAATCTCGTCTCTCAATGACATAAAAAGGTACAGAACTCTAAGAGTGTGACAAGTGCTTTTTAATCCATTTATACTTGTTTTATCCTGTTTAACATTAATCATTATTTTTTTGTAATTTTTATAACTCCATTTCTAATTTTAGGTCTTCAAGCTCATGCTACATAAGTATTGTTTTATTTTGCAATAATTTGCCTCACTTATTTTTATTTTGGCTCGCGCAATAATTATATTTAGGTAAATTAGAGACTTATATTTTTCTAATTTACAAAAGTACTTTATAAAACGATTCCTTCACAGTTTAGTTACTAACCAGTCACAGTTATGGTTAAAAAATTACATGGTTGTCTAGTAAAAAATGTAATGTGGTCAATTGTAGTTTTGGTGCGGAAACAAAGGTTACATTTTTCATTGACTTGTCTTCACATATTATGCACGTTCACGAACTATTAACAGATAATAATCGAGCATTATAACACACTAGACTGTACACGGGCGGGTGTCCGGCGTAGCCCTGATAATAAAAACATACACATAAACGCTTTTACACTCATAGCTCTATACTAAAAGTACTATGACTTGTGTCGTGGGGCCGTTAACATAAACACCACACACACAACATTCACATCATACCCAGAAACAGAAACACAAACTTCCCATGGTGAGAAAATTGTTTGTTCCCACCGGGATTCGAACTCGCTTCTTTTAAGGCGAACGCACACCCATTTACGCCAGCGGGCAGTTTAAAGTTCAAAGATGACTCGCCAGGCGGGCGTCACATAAACATTCACAGCCCTCACTTAGTACAATGAGTTGTGTCGTAGGGCCGTAAACATCCAAGTTACACACACAACATTCACATCATACTCAGAACCAGGAACATAAACTTCCTGAGAGGAAAAACTTGTGTTACCACCGGGTATCGAACCCGCTGTTTTGAAGGCGAACGAGCACCCAACTACGCCAGCGAGTAGTTTATTAGTAGTAATTTAGTAGAAAATAATAAAAATATACACATAAACGCTTTCACGTTCACAGCGCCCCACTAAGTTCAATGACGTGTACACACACAACATTCATATCAAACCCAGAACCAGAAACACAAATTCCCGTGGGGAGAAAACTTGTGTTTCCACTGGGAATCGAACAAGGTGCTTTAAAAGCAAACTCGCACCTAACTACTCCAGCGGGCAGTTCAAAGTTCAAAGAAAAATTTTTGTTTGACGACCCAGTTGATGCAGTGGACAGGTGTCCGCCCTCTGCGCCGTGGGTCCTGGGTTCGATTCCTTCCCAAGGGATATTTGTGCTTCTGGTTCTGGGTGTAATGTGTGTGTGATGTGAATGTTTCCGGCACCCACGATACAAGTCTTTGAACTTAGTGTGGGGCTGTGAGTGTGAATGTGTTTGTTGTTTGTTTGTTGTTTTGTTGTTTGTTGGCTCAACGATAAAAAAACAATCGAATTAAATACCGGTTCAAAACGTAGAAGTTCCCAGGATTACGCAGTAACTGTTGAGGATGATGATGATAATGTCGTCGGCGTCGTATCCGACTATGGCAGCCCTGGCTATTTCTTGGCGTGTGCTCGTATGTGGCTGGCAAATCCAAACTACGTCTTGACCTACGTTAGTAACTGTTACTCATACTGTGAGCCATTGCTTTCTCCCTTAAATAAATTTAACAATTTCTCCTAGACTAATTATTGTCCAAATGATCTGCAAATGGTATCTACATGAACTACGTAACTTAAACGTTTATTTTAGTGTTAAATGCCTCAAAAAGGCAATAATTAAAACGAAGCCGCAATTTCTTTAGATTTTAACATAGAGAAGTATTTATTCTGAGCGAAATATACATGTTAGATATATACTCACGCAGGCCAACATTTTTGCAATACATTGTATTCACTTATGTCTAACTATTTAGTCAGCGTACATCAAATGTACGTTTCGATCAAGAGTTAATCAGGACGTGTCCCCAGACCCTTGATAATCGGGACCTCCCGCGTCTGGCGAGGCTATTTGCAACTTTTTGTGGAGTTTTGGCGCGTAAGTGATAAAATAACGATGTCGGTTTTGTAAGTATTTTTTTAAATGAAAACTTCTTTAGCGGCTTTGTGCACTTTTTTGGGACGGGTACAATATGTTAAACTCGCGTCAGGACACGTGCCCTGATCGAAAATTCTTAAGACGGAAAATTCGTAAGACGAAGGGAGAGTAGACCCAATACTATCCCCCTCTCTTTCTACCGCGTTTCTATGGTGACGATGTATTGTTATTTCAAAAATGCACAACGTTGATGTTTAAATTTTCACTTCTGCTGGCACTACCGGAGTGCAATTATTGAGAAATAACTTTTTTGTGAGATAACTTAAAAATGTTTTAAGAATTACGACTGCAAGGCTCTGTGGTTATGGAAAATTAAAAAAACATATTATCTCACAATGTCGCAAATTACAGATGGTACCGACCTCTTCCTTCTTGTAAAGGAAATAACTTTATATTAGCTAAACATATTATGTAATCCTTGGTTCAAAAGCTTGATAGAGCTTTCCTGCGGTTTAGCGTAGTAGCAAATCAGTGAGTAAGTATATTGTGTTCCTGTTACTGCAACATAATCATAGATGTCGCTTGAAAATATTCTAGCAGGATAGCGGTTAATATTTTGCTATAGCTCAAAATTTTATGTTCAGTGTTCATCATTAGTTACAACAGGAATCGCTAGATGTCGCTTTCAGGGGTTTATTTAGCTGATGTAATATAATCATACTGGATAGCACTGATGGTAAAAGTTTTAAAATTTCTAGTGCCAGTTTTGTGGCGACCAGTGTGCGCTGAAATACAGGTTTGTAGAGTTTTGTTTCAACGCTAGCTGGCGCTAGTAGTAGACGAATGGTATTTTGTTGGTTGTGAAACATAATCATATACAAAAATTCATTGGTTATTAAATTTCATTTAATACTTATAATATACCTTGTTTTTTTTCCACACAAAAAATATACACTATATCGCATAGACCTAATGTATGTAGCTAAGTACAAAAGTGCGTAATTATTGCAAAAAAAAAGAAATTTCAACGGCTCACTGGGGCTTTACAAATTTAATGTAATAGGTACTTTTGCGTAATTGACAAAAAGATATTTTGTAAAAGTATTATGAATATAATGAAATTTCTATAATCAGTTAAGTTGTGAAACAAATGAGTTTTTTTCTGATATTTAAATTCGTTTTGGCTTAGATTTGTTTTAAATCACTCAATAATTGAGCGAGCGTGATTTAGTGAAGCAAGGTTTCTATGATAGGTAACTAGGGCGTTCAGCACTTTTTCCGTCGATCCATCTGTCAGAGACTCCTAGACCAATAAAGCATTTGACTTTAAATGCTCATATAATATGTAAAGCTATGCCTCAAAAGCAGAAAATAATAGTTAAAATTACTTATATACATATATAATGTGAAGGGGGCGTTCATACAAACATAATAAATGGGGTGCATTTATGAATTAATTATTTTTCAGGGCGGTATGGCGCATTGTTGAAAAGGGCTTCGCAAGTAATAAAAAAAAACGTGAAACAGCTTTTAGAAAAAACAATTTCTATTGACATTCTCGTGTGACAGTAATAATATTACTGTCACCATATTATGGTAATTTCTTGATCTATTTCGTCTCGGGTATATTTGGATAAAAATTAAAACCGGCCAAGTGCGAGTCGGACTCGCGCACGAAGGGTTAAAAAACGAGCAAAAGAAATCACGTTTGTTTTATGGGAGCCCCCTTAAATATTTGTTTTATTTTAATTTAATTATTTATTTTTAAAGTAAATATATAACTAAAAAAGTAGTGAGTAGGTGATATATTTCGTCTTTTTGTTGTCAAACTGTATTTTTACAACAATATTATACATACACCTGAAAAAGGGAAAACTGTTGATTCGTTATACATTTGTATTATTAGTAAGAACCCTGTACGCAATTTATACAAGAAATATTTTTCTATTCCTATTTCTAATACCGAACCAAATTGATTCGAATAAATATCGTTATATTTTATTTTATTTTTTTATTTTTTATTTGTAACAGGCTAGTGTTTGACCACTATCTCACCTGATGGTAAGTGACGATGTGATCGAAGCTGGTAAACACACTAGACCTGGAATACGCAGGCTCTCAAGGATAACTGCCAGAACACCGTATTTGGCTTGGCGGCAGACTTTCAACTTGATGGTGGTAAGCTACTTTGGTAGCAAGCCAGGCGAGCAACTCACAAAATGCTCTACCACCTCTCAAAAATAAGTTATAGTAAGTTTAATTACAACTTCGAAACAATCGACAGTGCTTCGCTTTGGGTTCGATTTGCTATCGACTAGGAGTTTCGCGCGAAAATGTGAAGTGCAGGAGTGTAGGCAAATCATGTTACTTACCTACATGATAAGTTGAAAAACGTGATTTTGCTTTCGCTACAAAATTCCAGTAGAAGTTCTGTTAAATATTCTACTCACATAGTTTGCAGAGTTAAATAAAAAAAAATACTCATGCCAATCTTATTAATTACATAATTTACAATAATAACAAACACTCACAACACCGCACTAAGTTCGAATATTAATCAGAAAGAAAAAATATAACCCCATTCTTACAAGCAATTGCTGCTCAAAGTTTACATTATCTAAAATGTTATTTTAGGTGTGCAAAACCCCATATAAAAAAGCAGTATAGATCCAGTGATACTATATATATTTTTTGATAGTAATAATGTACATATTATACTTACATTACAAATAAGATTTTGTGCTATAAGCTTTATTTGGTTATACGTTACTTATACGGCTTTTAGCCCACGACCTAAGTTTATTATGTTATAGTTAGTTGTCGGAAGAACTAACAAGTTAGACTGAAGATAAGCTCAAACTTTCGAAGTTCGAAGTCCATTATAAGTGTAGCTACTTTAGAACTGTCTACCGTAATACCTAAAGTTTGAAAAAGACATTGTAAGTCTTGTTGACCTCGCAAGTCTCTAGACCGTCCTGCACTCCCAACGGACGCTATTATTGTACGTCCTTGTAATCAAGATAAAATGAAATAGTATTATATAATAAATTGCATACCATAACAAAACATAAACGCCTTAATCACTAAGCCCAGACTATGACTTGTGTCGTGAAAACAATCACATCACACACGCACTTTCACTCCCAGAACCAGAAACACGAATTTCCCTTGAGGAGAAAACTTGTGTTCCTACCGGGAATCGAACCCGATACGCGTTGCTTAAAAGGCGGACCGCGCACTCAACTTAGCTAACGAACAGTTCTAATATTTGTTGTAAGTTGTACTATGTACCTACAGGTATATATTTGAGGCATTGATAGTCATAGGTACATATTTTAATTAATGTCATTTCTTTGCACTTACCACGATTTTTTCCCGCGTCTTCTCGAATGACTGACAGAAAATGCTGTATTAACATTAAATCCTCCATGTACAGCTAAAATGTGCAACAAAGTTAATTTATTATATAAATATTATGCACAATTTAGTGTTCATCCCGACACTAAAGTTTTAATCCCGATATGATAACGTCGTAGTTATAGTATTTCCGAATAGTAACGCCTAATTCAATTAAATTTTAAAATTGTGAAAACAATAAATAAATCTGTTAAAAATGTAAGCGTGAATTTAAAACTATAAGACCTCTTTCTGAACCAAACTGAAAGCTAAAATAGTTAATTTAGAAAAGAAAACGCTGTATTTGGTGTTTAAAATGTTCACACAGCCTCATTCCAAGTATTAAAACATTCAGCTTCACAAGAGAAAAGGAACATGTTATTAGGATCTAATTAACATTGTAAGCACCTGCCTGAAACCGCGAAGTTTCCCTCCCACGGCAAATTGTTTCAGGTTTACGTCGGCATTTTATCATAAGCCAAATGCTTCGCTATTTACCCCACATAACTCTTTAGTTTTCGGTGTTGCTTTCGCGTCTCGTATATGTTAAGTCAAGGACATTTTACGAACTGGTTGTTATTTAGATTAATGCAGCCGATAAAATGATTTCATCTCACGATGCATATAATTCCTAAAAAAAGTGGTTGTATAAACTGTGGACAAAATTTGGGTTCTCGTTCCGCACCGTGTATCGGCCTCGATCCTCACAGGAAACACAAGCTTTATCCAAATAATTAAACGCAAGCAAAGCTTAAAAAAATCAACTTCAACTAAGCAGCTTTCAAATAAAAAAAAAATCATCAAAATCGGCTCACAACGAAAGAAGTTATGAGGTAACTTTTGAAGTCGGGTAAATGAGAACATCGTCAAAGTAGTCCGTAAAATAGGCATTTTTGACGATATTTCAACTAATTTCAAGAACTACTGATCAGATCTTGATCAAATTTAAATGGGACCAATTAGAAAGAAACATCTTTCAAATTAAAACATTTTTCGAATTCGGCTCACGTGGAGAGAAAATATGAGGTAACACACATAAAAAAAAAATATAGTCCACTTGAGTACCTCCTCCTTTTTTGGGAAGTCGGTAAAAAATACATTTGTGTTTTAGGTGTGATTGTGTGAATGTTTCCAATACCCAAGACACAAGTCATCGAACTTAGTATGGGGCTGTGAGTGTGAAAGCGGTTATGTTAAAGTTTTTAAATAAACCTTAATATGAACAATTGTTTCTTCTGACTTACTAGAAATTAATTGAATAATGGATTTTAGTAGTTCCATTCCTCTAAACAAATAAAATGTAGATCAGGCAAATGAAATCGCGGTCCTAGTTTCTGAGCTAAAACGGCCATCAGATAATATTATTATTATGTATTTCGCTTAATAAATAAAACCGTAACTCATTGAGACACAGGTGAACAAAGTGGACTACTGGATATTAAATAAAACTGATCCCCAGGGATCTCTTTAGGATATCGGACTGAAATAGACCGGTAAAACATATTTTTTATGCCCAATAGGCAAGTATTTGACCACAATCTCACCTGATGGAAAGTGATGATGCGGCCGAAGCTGTAGCATGCTTGCCTAGAAGGTATCTATTCACTCTAGAATCTAGAGTGAATAGATACCTTCTAGGCAACGGTATAATCTAGAGTCTAGATTATACCGTTTGGGGCAAAGACGAGGGTAATGAATTCCACTCCTTCGATGTACGGATAACAAACGTAGAAGCGAAACGCTTTGAGCGAACTGGAGGTATGTTAACCATATATGAATGACAATTGACTGTTTGCCTTTTTGATAGATGGTAAAACGGATACATAAGATGGAAAGATTGAGCGTAATTTGTTTTACGAAAACACTTTTCATAGTCGTTAGACACAAGTAAGTAGGTACCTGAAAGACGAGAAAATCGATCACCTTATAACCATCGTAAGCCTCAAGAATGTGCGATCCCAGCCGCAACCAGTTGTGCCTCTAAAAATGTGTTTTTAATGTATTTGAGAGACGAGACAAGCGAGTCGCTAGCCTGATGGTAAGTGTTAGTCTCGCCTGGCCATTATGGTTCAGTGCCATCCGAGTTTAGAGTTTAGAAGAGTTTAGAATTCAAATAGCTCAAAATTCTACGCGGCAAAACACTACGCTTGTCGCCCTGCGATATTAGATGTTAAAACTCATTATGTCCTGTAATTTCACTGGAAACATAGTCTTTCAATCCAAAATACAGTAATTTTTGAATACTACTGCTAGCAGTTCAACGTCTGACTTGGTAGAGATTGTCTAAGCTGAAATGACGCGCCCCACCTTCGCATTTACGCACACAAGCGTGGTCGGATTTATCACCCGACTAGTCGACCGTCTTGTACACGTGCAGATCCATTGTTCACTGAACAATCGACGCTCCCATACAGATGAAGTGTCGTCATTAATATTTACACTCACACATCTAAATAAACTAATTAAGTAGTGGGGCGCGTC
This sequence comes from Lomographa bimaculata, assembly GCA_948107665.1. Taxonomy (NCBI): domain Eukaryota; kingdom Metazoa; phylum Arthropoda; class Insecta; order Lepidoptera; family Geometridae; genus Lomographa; species Lomographa bimaculata. The sequence goes on from OX403592.1 coordinate 11,138,387, forward strand.
ATTTCAGCTTGGACGAGCTCTACTACCCCAGACGGACTCTGCGAAACTACTCTTCCACTACAAAATAGTCGTACATAGTGATCCTATGTAGCTGTTTGGCAGAACAATGGTAAGAGAATTAAAAGTATTTAGACTACTATATTTATGTAAATATAATTATTTTATAGCCATTGTTTTTTCCTGACCTTGAGTGATGTTGTCTGGAGGGAGACAGACATAAAATAGGCAAAAAATATATAAAAGAATTGTACTATTTTCGAATGTTCATACCTCTAAAATTGTTTAGCATGTAAATGTTTTTTCTCTAAATATCAATATGTTTGAAGAGTCCATGCATGTTTCATGACATTCTTAAATGTTATTTTTCTGTATGACAAAAAATGAATTCTATTCTATTCTATTTTTGTTTTGTAGAGCCAAGGTGCCAGGCGGATTTAATCGGTTAATAAACTGCAATAACAGTTATCCTACTAATATTATAAATCCGAAAGTTTGTGTGTAAGTGTGTAAGTATGTTTGTTCCCTCTTCACGCTTTAACGGCTGAACGTATTTGGATGAAATTTGGAATGTACATAGATTATACCTAGGATTAACACATAGGTTACTTATTAACTTGATAATAGCGGGCGAAGCCGCAGGGCACGGCTAGTAGAATATATGATACTATCCTACTTCCTACTAATATTATAAATCCGAAAGTTTGTGTGAAAGTGTGTAAGTATGTTTGTTCCCTCTTCACGCTTTAACCGCTGAACGGAGTTGGATGAAATTTGGAATGTACATAGCTTATACCTAGGATTAACACATAGGCTACTTTTTAACTTGATAATAGCGGGCGAAGCCGCGAGGCACGGCTAGTAGGCTATATACCCGATAGGGTCGCTCTCGGGTTTATCTAATTTAACTTCGATTTGCCAGTGATGCAGGGTCGAAAATAATCCGAAATCGATCTATATTACTGTAATCAAATCTGCTCTAGCGCTCCTTTCTTCAGAATATTCAAATTGATATATACATTTAAAAATTTGGAACTGCTTAGTCGGCGACCCAGAGTCATTCTATACGCAGCATATAGGAGCTGGGATGTCTTGGCTAGTCAGAGGAAATGCACAAAACACTCCTAGCGGGACGTCAGCCTGCCTTATCTCCCCTGTTTGTCAACCGACTTAAAAAAATGAGGTTCTCAATTCGAGTGTAGTTTTTTTGTATGTATGTTACGCGATCCTTCCGCCAATTATGAATCGATTTTGATGTTTTTTTTTGTTTGGTAGTATTATACTTCGGAAGTGGTATATACATTTTATCGATACAATCAAATCGATCAAGCCAAAACCAAAATATAAGCGGTGGAGTCGGTTTTGTTTTAGCTTTTTTTGTGTAATTTTTTTTAATATCATTAAAATTAGAACACAATAATATAAAAAATAAAACCGACTGGGTAACAAGAGCACTTCCTTTTTTATTTTACACTTTTTCTTTAATAAGACCTATCACACGATTATATAAGAACATTATCACAGATTTATTGTAAGTATTGACAGGATCCATTGGTATATAACTTTAAATCTATTATATAAGTTACATTGTGGAATACAAATAAAAATATGAATATGAATACTGAACATTAATGTAAAAATAGTTGCTAACCAACTTTAAGTTGTAGATCCTAAATGGTGATTCTACCTGAAAAATGGTAAAAGAAACCTATGGACAATTTTTCAAATACCTATTCAATGATATCACACTCAACTCAGTTCATACTTTTTTTTCTTTTCACCATATTTAATCTTGATTACTGTTATGAAAATAAACGTTATCTTTCTCATATCACCAAAACATTAGTAGGTGCGCTTCGCAGCTTAAATGACAATAAAAATTTGTATATTATGTAACTTAGTACATGCCAGTCTTATGCCAAGGCTTACACTTTTACCATTCTGAATTTCACCCAAATCTGCTCAGCTTTAAGATAGATATCGTGTAAAATATAATGTTAACCGTATGCACTCATTTACTCACGCAACTGGTTCATAATTTATGTAGGCTTGTACCTAAATAATACTGCATTTACTTTCTAACAAATATTTGAGTAGGAGAGCTTATTTTCAAATTGCTCCATACATCAACTCTCCACTCCAGTTGCTTCGCGTCTCTCGTACCTAACACCTTTGTCACTATTAGTCACGGTATGTTACGCTCTACAGTTATTTTATCTGTGGCTTGTCCCAAAAACATACAAACCTATTATTACATTCATATATAGTTCGTAATTATACTATTCGTAGACGAAAATAGTACTTATAATTAATAAATAAATATTATTAATAATATAATAAATTTAATATATTAATGTTGATCTTCTGCATTTTGTAGTTTATACTAAAGTGTCACGTATGCCTAACACTCTGCACTATTGTCAATCTTATCTACGTGTTTTAAATCAGTGCACGTACACCTACACGTAAACGAAAAATATCGTATGTCTCGTAGAGAATCTCGTGTGATATAGGAGTGGAATTAAATCGAATTGAAATGAAAAATTCCATGATGTTTGTATTCGGTTTTAAACAAGCAATTTTGGGATTCCATTCAAGAATCTGTCACATGAGTTCTTAGTGTGTTCTACGTAATTTGATTTATTCTGTACCTACAATTTTGAGGGCATTCGTAGGCCTATAAGCTTCTTTCTCCATATTGTCACAGGTTACCTAATATTTCTGCTATTATGCTGATCTTTTTCTACCGACTTCACAAAAAGGAGGAGGTACTCAAGTCGACTGTATTTTTTTTTGTTTTACCTCATAACTTCTTTCCACGTGAAACGACTTTGAATTTGTTTTTGTTTGAATGATGTTGCTTTCCAATTGGTCCCATTTAAATTTGATCAAGATATCTGATCAGTAGTTCTTGAAATATCGTCAATGATGCGTGTTTAGTACATCTAAGCTGATCAAAGTTCCGAAGATAAAGCGGTGAAGTCGATTTTTTTAAGCTTTGCTTGCGTTTAAATTTTTTTATGCTTGATAGGCAAGCATTTCACCACAATCTATCTCACTTGATGGAAAATAACGAAGTGGCCGAAAATGTAGCATACTTGCCTGGAAGATGTTATACCTTTTCAATATAGACTTGAAGGCTCCCAGATTAATTATTCTGAATTCAGCTAAATAAACATACCATGAACTTAAACATAAATGCTTTCACACTCAAACAGCCCTACACTAAGTTCCATGAGTTGTACTTGATACTTAGTTGACTATATTATGAACAATTGAACAAATTCACATGCCGAGTAACTGCAAAATAGGAGTACTCAACATATAAAATACTTAGATCAGTGTAATACCCTAATTTAGTTAATTAAATAAAATTTTATTTTATTTCATTTCATTTGTGTCGAGGTGAACATTTACATCACACACAAACAATCATACCCAGAACCAGAAATACAAATTTTATGGTGAAAACTTGTGTTTCTACGGGAATCGAACCCGAAACCTGCTGCTTAGAAGGTGGACGCGCACCCAACTAATCTCACGAGGTATTTAAATATAATATCAGCATCATTATTATCGCGGGGTTTATAATGTGTATCACGTGGTAAAAACACCACATATTATCACTTACTTAAGTATAAAGCCAATGCTAAAAATTAAACTTAAAATCCAAAACTAACAAATATAATTTAAACGCAAGCAATGCTTCAAATATCCGACTTCATCGCTTTATTTTCGAAACCTTTGATCAGATACGCAGTATAGAGGATAACTTAAAAACTACTGGTCAGATCTTGACCGAGCACCTTTCACCATAAAAGAATCATCAAAATTGGTTCACCTAGAAAGAAGTTATGAGGTACACAAAACAAATAGTCAAATTGAGAACCTCCTCCTTTTTTTGAAGTCGGTTAAAAAAAACTCGTTCAATGGTTCATCTGGCTAAATAGATGATAAAAAAGGCTGAAAAATTATATATGTTGGGACTTTAAAATATGCATATAGACAAACGCTTAGCTGGATTTTGGCGCAAAAATATGTCGTTGTTGATTTTATATTATTTCCCAAAACATATATAATGTTTAATACGTTTTTATCATCTATTTAGCCATATTACATATACATTGATATTGTAATGATATATTGGATATATCATTACAAAATATCATTATTATTTTATTTCTTTTGGGAGCCCTATCTTAAAGTTTAATTAGTAATATTTTATTTTAATTATTTAAAAACTTCATGCACAAATGCTATGTACATAGGAGGACTTAATACTACAGCATTTTCTGCCTGTCACTCTGCTATTTCAGGAGATATATCGAGATATATCGGCATACAATAAAGGAAACCTAAAATTATTTTTTAAAATATATATATATGTGTATGTATCCTACTAATATTATAAATCTGAAAGTTTGTGTGTAAGTATATTTGTTCCCTCTTCACGCTTTAACGGCAGAACGGATTTGGATGAAATTTGGAATGTACATAGCTTATACCTAGAATTAGCACATAGGCTACCTTTTAACTTGATAATAGCGGGCGTAGCCGCAGGGCACGGCAAGTTAGTATATAATAAAGAGCAGACAAATCACCTTTTTTACTTGGACAACACTTCTTCATTTTTTACTCTAAGGATAACTTACCCGTTAAGCTTGATCAAAGGATAAGCTGATTGAAATAGGTGTACAATGTAGAGGCCGTACAAATACGTTTTAATTACTCAGGTAACGTATCTTCTCATTAAAACGAGCCCTTTCATGTATTGTTGACTCTGCCTACATCATTCAAAGCGGTAGATAAGATAGACTAACGAATCATATTCTAATTATGCGAACATCTCAACCATCGGTTAGCCCCTAATGGCTAAAGCTTAAGGTCCGTATTAATTAATCAAATACAAAACTAGTTTTAAATATTGTTTTTATGACGACCTAGTTGACGCAGTGGACAGCCGCCCTCTGCGCCGTGGGCCCTGGGTTCGATTCCCGGTAGGAGCACAAATTCCTTCCCAAGGGATATTTGTGCTTCTGGTTATGGGTGTATTTGTGTGTGATATGTAAATGTTTCCGGCACCTACGATACAAGTCTTTGAACTTAGTGTGGGGCTGTGAGTGTGGATGCGATTGTTTTTTTTTTTTATTCAGGTATCATCTAGGTAAGCATTCTTTATCTTTGGCTGCATCATCACTTATCTTACTTAGGTGAGATATCGGCTATTTGCTCACCTATATGGCATTAAAAGATATCGTTCAAATCTGTTACTAGAGATGAATTACCACTCATCTGAACTTAATACAATACAAATACTCTTTATTGCACACCAATAAAAATATTAATTAACAATATAGCAGTACAATCGGCGGCTTTATTGCTAAGCAGCGATCTCTTCCAGGCAACCTTAGGAGTGTTTGCGTCTTTCTTATAAAAATAGGCAGCCCATTTCATAGACGAACCGCTTGAATAGCAAAATATTTGTCTGTGAATACAGTACTATGTATGGGCATTTTAAGTTTTAATTTTTCATAGGATCTGTAACGAGGATTTTGGTAGAACTCAAATCGTTCTTTGAGATAAACCGGGGTTGCAGGATTAAATAATATATTATAAAGAAGATACAGTATATGGGTATCCCGGCGAATACGTATGGGAAGCCACTTGAGCTTAGCGCGAAATTGAGAGACGTGGTCATACTTGCGTAATCCAAATATGAACCTTAAGTCTTATGAGTAAAGTACCGAGCGGCAAATCAATATACGGTTCTCAGATCTTTGACTGAGAATTAATTCAAAGGTCATTTTAGTAACTTCCCTATCTCTGTGGACGTGCCAACACATACTCAAGTCAAAATTATATAATTACACAAGATGATTTGAAGAAGAGACTTACGTTATTGCAGTTTGTTAATTAACAGAATCAAGTCTTGAATCATTGATTGAGAAGAGAATAAGCAAAGATCAAAAGGCACTAGAGAGCACTATATTATACACTATGGACCTTAATGAGAGATAAGATGTGTATAGAAATAGAGGTAGGAGGGTAGTTTTATATTGCTTAACGACACTTCAACACTAATATTATGCTAAACTTTGTTTGGTAAATAGTTTTTTTTAATGCTGGGTAGGCAAGTATTTGACCACTATCTCATCTGATGGAAAGTGACGATGCGACCGAAGATGCGACATGCTTGCCTAGAAGGTACCTATTCACTCTAGACTTGATGGCACCCAGATTGTACCGTTCAGGGAACAAAGACGCAGGCAATGAGTTCCACTACTTCGCTGTACGGATGATAAACGTAGAATCTCTGGAACTACTTATTTGATTCTTTGTTTTTACTAATAAATTGCTACAATATCCCTGAGTTATATAGGCTATGTTATATTTTTACAATATTCGTAAGACAAGTCAGAAAAAATAAAATAGTTGGTACTTAAATATATTGGTGAGTATCTCTCTAAAATTAACTCAATGTATAATATTATTTCTTTAATAAAAAACTTTGACTGATAAATTACCTTCATTGATACCTTACTTTAGTATAATTCCTACCTCTTCTTGAGTTTTACATATACCACCATGGGTAAGTAGTGCACAATACTGCAGGGGGTGGATTGGAATCGACAACTGAGCAAATTAAAAAAAAAAAAAATTTTAATCGTCTGACCTGCAGGCAGTTCAGTAGTAATTGTCAAGTAAAGTATGGCTCTCCGTTGACAGCCGCTACAACAATAGCTTCCAGAGTAGGTGAGTGCTACGAGTGCTACGGGGTCATTGAACTAACATGTGACGAGAGGTCACATTTCAGTGTGACCTCTCGGCGGTTCAGGAATTAATTACCTCATAATAACTAGGACCGACTAAATAAAGAGAGACATACTTTACTTGACAATTACTACTGAACTGCCTGCAGGTCAGTCGAATAAAAATTGAAAAAAAAAAATTTTTTATTTTTTATTTTTTTAATTTGCTCAGTTGTCGATTCCAAACCACCCCCTGCAGTATTGTGCACTACTTACCCATGGCGGTATATATCTCACATATTTTCTTAACAACTCTCATTTATCAATTAAATGCGTTCCTGCTTCTTGACCATAAAAAGTACTGTTCATTCACCGTTCCCACTAAAAAAATAGCATATAGGTACACAGTTATATTCAATGTATACACCTATAATATCAATATCCCTAGAGTAGCGAGGCAGCCTGTCACATAGTTCCCAAGAAAATATCACTCATTTTATGTGCCACTATTTTTAAATTTGCACGCGTATCGCGTACGCCACTTTGACGATATCGAATACGGATATTGGCAATGTTATAACGTAGTCAGTTTATTGGTATTGGCTTTTACTCTTCCTTAGTAATGTACTAGCTGTTACTCACGACTCTCTCCGTCTAGTTTGTAAGTAATAAAGTAAAATATGATGTTTGTAAAGGGTGATATACAATTACTCAGTGTATCTTAGAGTATGACTATATAAAACTATACTGCCCGTTGGCTTAGTTGGGGTGGGCGTTTTTTTTAAGCAGAAGTTTCGGGTTCGATTCCCGGCTGGATCACATGTTTTTTTCTCAAGGAAAATTTGTGTTTCTGGTTTTGGTTGCGATTGTATGTGCGATGTGAATGTTGCCGGCACTCACAACATAAGTCATCGAACTTAGTGTGGGACTGTGAGTGTAATAGCGTCATATTTATTTACTTATACTATATCTTATATTATTTATAGTTTATTACCAAAATTTCCAATACTTTTATTTACACTGTTGACTGCCTTGATAACGTATTTGGTAATTCCTTGTCATATACTACTGGAGCCGAGTTCAATTCCCGCCTGGAAACCTTGCGATGGAGCGCAAGTCATGTTCCAAAGCCAGGGTTGACCTCTAGATGACCGGTGAATTTATCACTGAAGACAGTCTTCTAAGTCAAGTAACGCCGACCTGGCAAAGTTTAGGCGAGTTTATTCTTCTCAAAGACACAATAGAACTTTACTTGCTATTGCTATAACATCGATGGGTATAATGTGTGTGATGTGTTTCGGCACCCACGATACAAGTCTTTAACTTATTGTGGGGCTGTGAGTGTGAATGAGTTTGCTTAGTTTGATTTGATCGATGCTAAAAATATGCTAAAAATTCTCGGAAATACTTGTTAGGTATCCGTTGTCAGATCTTCTTAGCACATACGACACTTTCCACCGGGATAGTTTTAATTATATCTAGCGTAAGCAAGGAATTGTCCTTACTTAGAAGAAGATCGCTTCTCCTCTATACTGGTTTAAGTACAATAACAGCCTGAGGTACTTACTTGACATAAGTAACTATAACCTCATCATCATCCCACTGCTGGAACTCGGGACCTTCTGTCACTGGGCTCACCCATTGACAAGTCCCACAAGTTCCACACAAAAAGCGTAGGCCTGAGGGCCTACGCTTTTTGTGCAAAATAAATAAATATGATACAAAGCCCGCGGGCGGATCCATCAGGATCAGTACACATAAAAGCCGAGGAAAAATCAATGCAGCAGTTTTTCAGAACCGTCGCCTGAGTATTTTTTAATGTTGATTTTACCACTTGTTATCCGATAATCGCAGGGAAAGCTGCGGGCACAGATAGATACGAAAAGCAGATTTCAAAGGTAGATGTCGTATACAAAAAATGTCGAGTGTTGCGATGTTCTCGTTTCGTGGCTATTGTCATTGGGGGTTTAAGTAAGAGCCGAATATTTATTTAATAAGAATTCATGTTTGATATTTCTGAGCCTCTAAGTTTGTACAAGTTTTAGAACACTGGAAATCTTCTCTCACAAAATATTCTTGTTGAATATCTACTGCAAGAAAATACATTATTAAAATGTTATATGATCTACATTGCCCTCTTTGCCGAATAAAGATTTTTAATAGTTTAATAGGTCTAATAATATATGTCTGCCGTTATATTTATATGTCTGATAATAAATAATGATTGTCAAATTTTAAACCCTCGACACAAATAGAGGGTTATAAATTTTGCGTATATCTGTGTCTCAGGCAACGTAGCTTCCAAACGGCTGCACAGTTTTATATAAATTTATTTATATAAAACTGTATATAAATATTTATTATTTTTAGTATAAATAAACTGCAAGGTGACTTGATCGAGCTAAGATTGATGAAAATCGATGTCTTTTACTAGATAGGTGGTCGGGAGATTTTATGCAAAAATATTTCCTCTTCTGTGGCCGGGATTCGTTGAACATTTTAATTTTGCTACTTTTTATTCCAGTTATCCACTCGTTAGCTTTACACATTTACTAGTAAATAATACGTATCAAAAGAAATAAACATCGAATTAGCATAATTCATCTTATCATTTGAATATAACAACAAATCTGCGCTACATGTCATGTCTTAGTTCTGGAAGCAAAACACACAAAACGTTACAAGTTCAATGAAGTATTTCAAAATACCCTTGTTTACACAAATGTATATTTTGACGTGAGTAGAGCTGGCGAAACTAGAACGTGTTATTATGGAGATCGTAAACCCCGTGATGTGTTCTTGTAAATACGCCGGAGTGATCTGATACTGACGGCTAAATGTAAATACCTTAGAATATGGAATCAACAAATGCTAATAATGTATTTCAGAGAATCTTGATACTAACAAAACATACATTAAATATGTGCTATGTCGTAGTCAAATCACAAATGGTTAGATCAGATAACAAAATTCAAATGTCAAGTCTAATGCTGTAATTTTACGAATCTGTCAATAGAGTCATTAACCTTAATGAGTGCCTTTTTGGGGCCCATGTGAATAAACGATTTTTTATTTTGAATATTGAATGCTTTTGCTAATTAAATGACGGCATTTTATAAAACGGATGAGAATCCCAATTGTTGAAATTTTTGTTGTCATGATTTTTTGGCATACTTGAGAATCGAGTCAGTCTAGGCCTAGTGGGCTTACCACCCTTAACCATGAAATAACATCAAGTGAGATAGTGGTCAAACTCTAGCCTATAAGAGATAAAACATAACTATTTAAGAAGCTCTATCAGAGACAATGGCCTCGATTCTGATGTACACTCACTAAATTAAATTTAAACTATCCCTGTCTCTTACAAAATATAACACAAGACAGAGATAGCATGCATTTTAGTGCTGTCACGCTAGTTTATCAATTAAAATATGAACAGCAGAAGCAGAAAGGCGCTTGTTTTTAGTCAACACCAATACAACACATACTCAACTAAGCTTGCATAGACATCTAAGTTCTGACTAACTTGACAGCACAGCAGTATGCTATCTCTGTCTTATGTTCCTATTTTGTAAAAGACAGGAATAGTTTAAATTTAATTTATTGTGTGACATCAGAATCGAGGCCAACGGATAGTAAAAAAGGCTAAGAGAGAAAGAAGCAGGATAGACAAGTATGGAGAGAGCTACTAGTGAGCGAATTGACTAGCTAGACTCTTTACATTTTTAACTTTTAAAATATCCGTAAATCTAATAATTCTTAAGTAAATATATATGTTGTGGAACAAAGTTTTGTTACCTACGAGTACATATGTTATAGCCACCACTACTGACGTCCAGAATACACTCTTTCCACTCTTAGCAATCGGTGTCCCGCACCTCCAAAATTGAATAGGCACTCAATAGGCACGGGAACCAAATAACATTGCTCAAATGGCAGAGTGGCTGATTCAAATGTTTGGATGCGACATTCCTCTCAATGTGATCACGAATTATAATTCCGATTAGAGATGAGGTACCTATCTATAAAAATATTTGTTTGAATCTCGGATTTATGTAAATCCAATAGAACTTAAGAGTAGAATACAATCCTACTAGTCTTACTAATATTATAAATCCGAAAGTTTGTGTGTAAATGTGTAAGCGTGTATGTTTGTTACCTCTTCACGCTTTAACGATTTAACGGATTTGAATGAAATTTGGAATGTACATAGCTTATACATAGGATACTTATTAACTTGATAATATCGGGCGAAGTCGCGATACACGGCTAGTATAGATATATGAACATAAATAATTATAAGACCTTGAAATAATGAAATTACATGAATATAATATAAATGTAATAAAAAATTATAATGAAATGAATATAGAATGAATTATTAGGTATCTGTAAGTTATATGTTATAATATGTCAATAAACTGATTTTTGAATTGATATATAAATGCTACATACTTTCTTGATCAAAGATAAATTATTTACACAGAATTAGTAAAAATAGCCTCTGTTTCTAGCAACCCTTGCACTTATTGTGTTTATTTTTCCTAAATGATTTAGGTATAGTACAAAGCTTTGCCGTGCAATGCTTACTCTATTATGCCGTTATTGTTATCATAATAAAGTAAGACAGCATTTGTCTCGGCCAGATGTACGCTTGGTCAATAAGAGCTAAGCTAGCAGTTCCCCGCGGCTTCGCTCTCGATGATCAAGTGTTTTTTTATGCTCGATAGTCAAGCATTTGACCACCATCTCACTTGATGGAAAGTGATAATGCGGCCAAAGAAAAAAAAAAAAAAGCCTATGTGTTAATCCTATAGGTATATGCACATTCCAAATCCGGTCAGCCGTTGCATTAATTTTTATTGTATTTATGGTTCACTATTTTGGCGATAATGGCTTACACATAAAAGATAGATATAAGCTGTCCCGGGATTTTTTATAGGAATATTTAAAATAAACATTTCCATCATACATTATAATAATACATGTAACTCTAACGGTTTTTTCAGCGCCCGTCAGACACATGTTCGACCGCATCATCACTTTCCATTAGGTGAGATAGTGGTAAAATGCTTGGGTATGCAGTATAAAAAAAGATAGTTTTTTGGTTTTAAACTACCTACGAGTATAGGAAGCAATTTCGTTTTAGTAGTCGGGTTTACATTTTTGAACTTTCGTCTTGTTTTAAATTTATTAAAGCAGGTTGGTTTGTATAAATATGATTTTTCTGAAGAAAATGTGTTTATCTCTAAATTAAAGAGACTCGTCCGCCTGTCGAGCCTGTAATTTTCGAAAATATCTCAATTCCAACTATATTTACAATGACATAATAATATGTATTTTTCCTGACTCCACCGGCCATACCCAAATCAATTTCATATGACATTTCCAGGCATACGTTACTCGTCCTTAAAGATGCGTTTGAAACACGCTATCGAATCGACAGTTTTTAACAATCACCAGACACATTTTTATATTGTACTAGCCGTGCCCTGCGGCTTCGCTCGCGTTTATCTAGTTAAGAAGTCTATGTGCTATGTACAGTCCAAGTTTAATTCAAATCCGTTCAGCCGTTACAGCTTGAAGAGAAAACAAACATATTTCACTTACACAAAAACTTTCGGAATTATGTTGTAGTGTGATAAGTGCCCGCCCCGGCTTTGTATGAGTGAAATTTTCAATGGGTTTTAAAAAAAACATTTCATACAACAATTGTCTGACAGTTTTGACCACAACAAAAAAGAATCAGCCTAATCAGTCAAGCCGTTCACAAGTTATTTCTTTCAAACCTAACTAACATACTCAATTTTTATTTATATAGATAGGTAATTACGTATTCATTACTGTTACATTAATAAGCCAAACTCCAAAGTAATGTTAGACAAGGATGACTTCTGTTATCTACTTTTGACAACTTCTTCACCGAATTAGCTTGCTGTTAGTTACTATATTATTGTATTGTCACTGATAGATATGTAGGTATAACGCACGTGCGTTCAATTGATATGAAATACCTAGAGAGAGTAGGTACATAGGTACGTAAGTACCTACTCTCTCTAGGTATTAGTGGTTAGGTAGTATGTGCAGTAGGATACACGTACTGAGTCAACACTTACATTGACGATTTGACGCAAACTTTCTTTGAATGCAGATAAGTATGAGGGTAAACAGTTCAAGTCTTTCCGTCTCCGGCATTTGATCAGACTGGATATTAAAGATCTTGCAACTACCAGTTTATTACCACTGTTATCGGAACTTGTTTCAAAATTTCAACTTTATTAATGAACGCGTACAAGATTTGGGTATCATATTGTATGTATTATATATTAACAGGTGACGACAGATTAATATTGACCATACTTATGACTGATACGTGTCGCAAAATTTTAACTCAATTGATCAACAGTAACTTGGTCAAAATTAACATAAATAATAACATTAATATAACTTAATATTCATATAAAACATAAATATTAGCGCTTTCACACTCACAGCCCCATACTAAGTTGAATGACTTGTGTGTGTGCCGGAAACATTCACATCACACACACAAGCACTTACAAATTTACAAAGGGACGGTTAGCGGCGTACACTTTTTTTATTTTCTGTGATAACTTTTATCTTTCCCTTCGTTTGTGTGCATTTAGAAATATATTTACTTATGCAAGTAGAGAGCGCATAGCACTGCTCCATTATTGAGATAGATTATAAGAACGGTATTCTATCGTTTGCATTTTGGAGAGTGTGCGCAGGAATTACATGAGTTAATTCCACCATGCCCATTTTACCATCTAACAACCAGACAAACTGACAAACGTCATCCATTTATGGTTGACATACCTCCAATTCGCTCGAAGCGGTTTGCTTCTACGTTCATCATCCGTACAGCGAAGGAGTGGAACTCATTGCCTGCGTCATTGTTCCCTGAGGCGTATAATCTGGGAGTCTTCAAATCGAAAGTGAATAGGTATCTTCTAGGCAAGCATGTCACATCTTCGACCGCATCATCACTTTCCATCAGGTGAAATAGTGGTCAAATGCTTGCCTATTCTGCATAAAAAAAGAGCGTTATAAAACTCTTATATAAGTCTCTTTACCGTCGAAACGATTTTATTCTTCGCTCTACAAAATCGTTCAACAAATTAGTAAAGTCTAATTTCACGACTATTGACTTGTTCACAAGTACTTTGTCATCGATAAAAAAGGTATTATCTGAGGCGCCTAAAACGACATAGCGTGTAAATTGCATATTTAATCATGTTTAAATTAGTTTTTTCTTAAGCTTTTTAGTTAATAATATTTGTTTTTTATCTGCGGATGCTTGTAAATGGCTACTTGTCATATATATTAAGACTTATTTTGTATCATTAGCCCCCCAAACATCATAAAATAAAATAAACGAGCGTATAAAATTCCGAATGTGTAAAGACACTTGGGAAATATATTTTTAAGAGAGAAGAAAATCTATGCGAGAATCCGTAGGACAAATGTAAACATCAATGTATTATGTGGGATGAAAGAATTTAATATCATATTAAGTTTAGCTTTCCGTCTTCTCGTTGATGCTCGTTCTTTTAGAATATCGATAAGATATTAAGATACAGTTAAGATAGGTATAGAAGCTTTTTGTTTTTTAGCCAAATTCAAAAAAAGGAGGAGGTTCACAATTTGACTGTATTTTCTACTGCTTCACAAAAAAGGAGGAGGTACCCAAGTCGACTGTATTTTTTTTATTTTATGTATGTTACCTAATAACTTGTTCATTGTGAGCCAATTTTGATGATTATTGTTTTATTTGAAAGCTGATGCTTTCCATGTGATCCCATTTAAATTCGATCAAGATTTGATTAGTCGTTTTTGAGTTATCCTCAATAATGCGTATTTTGTGGACTACATTGATGATGTTCTCGTTTTTAACCGACTTCAAAAGTTACCTTATAACTTCTTTCGTTACTTCATAACTTCTTTCGTTTATCGTTTCGTTTTTTATTTGAAAGCTGGTGCTTTCCATGTGATCGAATTTAAATGTGATCAAGAAATGATCAGTAGTTATCGTCAATGATGCGTGTTTAATACATTAAATCTGACCAAGGTTCCGGTTAGATAATACGGTGAAGTCGGTTTTTGTAAGCTTTGGTTGCGTTTAAATTATTGTCATATAGGAATGACGTCTATCTTGATAGTGTTCGAGCGTTCTACAAAATAATTTAAACGCAAGCAAAGTTTAAGAAAACCGGCTTCACAGCTTATATTTTAGTTTTGGCTTGACCGATTTCGATAAAATTTATATGGGACCACCTCTGAAGTATAATCTACTTATTTCAAAATCGATTTAAAATTGACAGCATTATCGCGTAACATACATACAAAAATTAAACATACATTTGAATTGACAACCTCCTTTTTTGAAGTTGGTTGAAAAAAGAATCTAAATAGTAAATTCTGTTATTTTATATAAGTGGATTATTATTATGGTGGTTTTCAACAAATATATGTAATTTCTCTCAGTTAATAAAAAAAATGAGGTATATGAATAATTTCTTTACTTAATCCTACTTACTAATCCTACTAATATTATAAATCTGAAAGTTTGTGTGTTCTTCACGCTTTAATGGCTGAACGGATTTGGATAAAATTTGGAATGTACATAGCTTATATTTAGGATTAACACATAGGCTACTTTTTAGCTTTATAATAGCTGGCGAAGCCGCGGGGCACGGCTAGTAATCGATAAGCGATTATTTGTACACAATAAAGAGCAAAGTAGGGGATATTATTGCATAGTCATTGAATTTGATAAGTATCAATTTATATAGCTGACTCGTAGAATCTTAGCCAACTTTTGTAGGTAGTTAAAGTAAGTCGAAGGTAGGTTTGTTTATCTATGTTTCTGTCGAAATAATTATCTACCGAACAAGTGTACGTCGAAGCAGAGTTTGTCGAAGTAGTGGTCTTTCAAAAGCGTGCGTTGTCGAAGTTAGTTTTGTCGGACTATTCCTTGTCGAATATATGATCTGTCGAAGCATTGGCTTGTCGAAATATATATTTTTATTTTATATTTTTTTTTATATATTTTTATATTTTTTCGAAGTAAGCAACTTGTCGAAGTAATGAACTGTCGATATTTAGTATGACACCCGACGATACGACGCATTCATCAAATTATAACCTCATACGAAGAGTTATAGACACCTTCATGTTTTTCACACAGGCTGCATCGTCTACCTAAATTATCAAAAGTACTGCGCGGAACAACCTTTATTCGGCAGAAGCTCTCGCAATTCACTCAAAATTTTTAGATCGCTCTTAACGCAAATATAGGCGTCGAAAACTTAAAGCTTCGTTACGCAAATCAGCTAACTTAGGCCACTAGCTGTAGCGGTGCTAAAGCTAAAACGATTATTCCTTATGGCGGCAGAACAGCGCGGGCCCTCCGAGCGCCCAAGGCACGCGCCCTGTACGCTCGTCTCGGGCGCTTTGTATATTTTGTATATACAAAACGGCAGCACGGGGGGAAGCGTCGCGGGCGCCTGCCGCTCGGCCGCGCGCCTCGTTCGCTTTGTATATCAAGGTCCCCAGGCGCCATACAATTTATCTTCACAGCGACCTGGGCGCGTGCCTCCGGCGCTTTGTATATTATGGTTCTAAGCCTAGAATTACTGGCTTTGATACCTGCCAACCTTTTTATTGATTATAGCGACAGTTTTTTTATTTAGGGTGGTGTCTTCAAGTCGCGAGTGTATAGGTATCTTCTACGCAACGTGCTTTATCGTCGACTGCATCGTCGCTTAACATCAGGTGAAATAGTGGTCAACGCTTACCTATAAGAAAAAAAAAGTCAAGTGGGTACAAGAAAATGCCCTACCACCATGGATTTCAGCAACATGTTACCTTTACACGAAGAATGAAACCCGTCGTAGCGTTCCAAATTGCGACCCTCGATTATAAAGAGCGGGGGCCATCAATGCTTTAAAAATAACGGTGTAGCATCAATTCATCATTATCTTTAATTTCATCAAGAACACGTGCAATATATTATAGATAGGGCAGCGAGCAACATATCTTATCAAATAAAACATCACCCCTTTAATTTACGACCACGGCATAAAATTAATACATGACGTTGAACAACGTTGCCTTTTGATTTACGAGGATGTCATGCACCGAATATAGCAAATGCCAATGGAAATATTGAAAGAGAGGGTGTGGCCCAGCGTCAGTGTTAGCGATTTCTTATCCTACACACCCTGGTTAGAATTCCGCTCTGCCCTGCACCGATAGGTTTTAACCCGACTGCGCGACTGCAAATTAGGGTAATATGTTAGAACTTAGAACTCACAACACTACCTACTGTAGGTATATACCTACCTCCGTCCCGCGGCGGGGCTTGCGGCGGCGACTTGAATGAGTTCTTATGACGATAGCCAAGAACTTTTTCTATCAAAATGATCTGGTTATCCTATATGTTTATTTTTTATGTTCATTTTAAGTTAAAAAGTTATTTAAAATCTAATAAACTGGTAATTTCCAAGCAGTGTGAACCGGTGAGAATGACTGTACCAGCACAAATCTCTTTTGGCTTAATGGTACTGTACCTAAGTACTATAAAACTGTAAGTAATTATTTTATTCATTTTATCTCACCACCATCCCTACATTATCTTTTCGTTTATATTTCCATCTAAAGGTTGTCTGGAAAAGATCGCTCTTAGCGATAAGATCGCCCATTGTACCTATCTTTATAAGTTACTTTGTAAGTTGTATTTATATTTTGGTGTCGATAAAGAGATTTTGTATTGTATTGTAAAATTTAAAAAAAAAAAAAAAAATAGCCTATCTGTGAATTGCTCGTTGGCTTAGGAAGCGTGCATTCGCCTTCTAAACAGGGGGGATTCCCGGCGAGATCACAAGTTGGCTGTGAGTGTGAAAGCGTAAAAATACCAATCGCTATGGCCGATTTTGATGATTTCAACGACAATTGATAGTGTCACTAAAAACATGACGGTAATCATAATTCAATATGGCGACAATCAGGCGCCATTTTATTAAAAATAAAGTCAACGAACAGTGTTGAGATATCAATGAATAGGTTTTTGAAGGTTTTAAATTTATTTAACTATAAAGAGGATCTAAAGCTATTAAAGTGAGCAACCATTCTGACTTGAAATAATAATATGTATGGGACCACATCTGAAGTATACTTCAGATGTGGTCCCATATAAATTTTAGATTAAATTTTAGATTTGTAGATTATAATCTACCAAACAAAAATAAATCATTTAAATCGATACATAATTGGCGGAGATATCGCGTCACATAAATACAAAAAAAATATATGTACAGTTAAATTGAGAACCTCCTTTTTTGGAGTCGGCTGAAAAAGAGTAAAATTAAAAAAAAAGTATTTTTAATGATGAGCATAAATAGAACTACAACAATTAGCTAAACGTTTGCCTTCACAAATACGCAGAAGCAGCCATCCCAGCTATGAGCTAGATTTCCGCAAGGATGGTGGTTTCGATAGTATGTTGGGCAAATGTACTAGGTGGAGGTATGCGTCATGAAATGTCCTATCAATGTCCCGTAGTCCGCAAGCGATTGGTTTGCTTGCCATTTGCATACTAGATGATTCAAATAGTCTCAATTTTGAATGTACCAAGGATTTCAAAAGTTCGATAGTAGTGGAAATAAGTTGTGTACTATTTTGTTTCCTTTCATGCATTATATTAGTGTTCTAATAGTGTATTATGAAAATAATAGATACTATTTATGTCACCTAGAAACTGTTAATACAGGAATAATGGACCGATTTCGGTGAAATTTTTCTGTGTTCATGTGGATTCTAGAATGGTTTAGATTCACAATTCGATCCGACAAATAATGTTTTTTTTATTTATGCGGGCAAATCCACGAGGAACAAATAGTTTAATGTATTCGCATTAGTATATTACATTTTTGTTCTTTAGTATTTATAGCTGTGCATTTATAGGCTTCGCCCGCATTTATCAAGTTAAAGAGCCTATGTATTAATCATAAGTACGAGTATAAACTATTTATATTTCAAAATTTCATTCTTATCCGTTCAGCGGTTACAACGTGAAGATAAAACAAAAAACACACAACACAAAATTCGGATTTACAATATTAGTGTCATTTATGGTGCAGAACTACAGTAGCAAATTTAAGGATGGAAAAAATGAAGCTTAGAGTCGTGTTAAATTCCTATAAAATATATCTTATATTAATTATATATTATATTATGAATTGTATATTATAATTTTGTATCCTATAATTAATATTTTTTGCTAAAAAGAGCCGGGGTTATTATACCAAAACCTGGATTTACGTAAAAGCGCGAAAAGTATTGCGATTCGAATTCCTTGAATGCACCACTTTTTTACATTCAAATACTTAATTATTAACTATACATTAAGAAGAGTGGCAATCGTTTAATTTACTTGAAATTATTTCTCCCCAAAATGAATGAATGATTCTGATTCTGTTTCTGGTTGTGTGTTTCATATTTATGAGTTAGCGGCACACGCGATACAAGTCTTCGAACTCAGTGCGGGGTGGAACGTGTGAAACAATTTGTTTTTATTTTATTCCTAATTATTTCGTAGTCGTGGGAATCAGTTTGTTCCAGAATCTAGATATCTCAAAACTTCTTATCGCCTAAGTCACTATTTGACCGAGCGACCGAAGCGTCTCCTTTTCAACTTCGGCGAAATAGCTTTCGTAAGTCCGGCGGATTTCCGGTTGTTCTCCTCTAAAAGTCACATTTCTCAACCGATACTCGTCAAAATTTATAAACAGGTTCGATAAGTAATATATAGATATTTTTTTTCGATTTAGTTTTTGGACTTTTTTCAAAATGGCGGAGATAAGGGGTTTGAAAGAGGAAATAAACATAATAACGCGATTTCTTCAACATACTGAGCGTCTGGTTCTAAAGTTTTACCTACATATCATGAAATTTTGTGATGCGTATAAAGGCTGAACGCATTTGGATTTAATTGTTAGAATGTATCAAGGTACAGTCTAGAGTAGTACGAAATTAAATTCAAATCCGTTCAGCGTTTATACGCATCACAAACTTTCATAATATGTAGGTAAAATCTATAGAACGTACCAAGATCATTCTAGATTTGGTACCAAATTAAATCCAAATTCATTAGAACCAAGGCTTTATCCTGATCAACAAACTGCTGGTATGTAATAAACATTTTATTGGTAAAGTTTTGAACTGAAATGTGCAATAATGTAGCTTACAGGCGCTCCCGGGCTCATTGGCGACCCACAATGTGGCCGGCGAAGTGGAACTGATCCAGCAGTCGACTGTGAACCACCTTCAATGCGGCAATCAATAACATAATTATAAAGACTGACCGATGGACTCAATCGCTAAAACTATTCAAAGACTTAGGCGATAGAAAAGTTGACAATAATTATTGCGTATATCCTGTGTTTGGGAACATGTGTTGTAGGTGTCAGCTTTAACATCTAAGGTCTCCGCGAAGCCTTGTTTCATTTTTTATGCTAGATAGGCAAGCACTTGACCACTATCTCATTTGAAGGAAAGTGACGATGCGGGCGAAGCTGGAACATGCTTGCAGCTTCCCTAGAAGATATCTACGCACTCTAGACTTGAAGAACTGACTGTACCGTTCGAGAAAAGACGCAGGCAATGTTCTACTCCTTCGCCGTACGGATGATAAATTGAAAGAAACGCTTGGAGTGAACTGGAGGTAAGTCAATCATAAATGGATGACGTTTGACGGTTTTTCTTGTATTAACTCATGTAATTCTTTCGTACACTCCACAAAATATAAGCAATATAATACCCATAGGCTTGCTTCATATGTCGGTAACCAAGATATAGCATTTTTGACTAGCTTACTCTCGCCAATGAGTCTTATACCATCTATCCAGGATCTTGAAACCGTGGTTTGCATAAAGCCATGTTTCATCAAAGAAACTGACACGCCCAACCAAAGCGCCAAAATTCAGGATACCAACAGTATTTTTCAAAATAAGCATAGGTATGAAATTCTGACTCGAAGTTTTTGAATTACACCTATCTGTAGTATCCCAGGTAGGTATATATTTTATGTTACTTTAAAGATCTTTTAAACGAAATGTAATTAATCCCCTACTTTCTATTTAATTGACGATCAATTATTGTTTGAATTTGTTGAAATGGTACGTTCCGTTTCAGTATCGATCGCTACCAATAAAAATTGTTATAATATAAGCAAAGATCCTTAGTTACACCTACAAGGCATCGAGATTATAGGTAACAAAGGAATTTATTGCAATTCAGAGAGGTAAGTTGAGTCAAATAAGTACCAGCATTTTGATCACGCGTCGCCTCAACCAGGCGCGCTGTTAGAATTTTAAAAATAGATTAATAAATTAGTAATGCTTTGATAGTTAAGGTAAAATTAAAATGTATTATTTGTTAATTTTATCCGTTGAAGATGAAAAGCTTTTTATTTAAAGCTTTGACGATCTTCACGATAGAACACCTGAAAATAAAAAAATAAGTAAAACAATAGGCTTTGTATTTGTTATCTATAACTATAAACTGTAACAAAAAGGTGTAGTAATACTTGGTGGTATGTATGGGTATCGTGCCAAGAATCGCCTGCCAGAGAACGAAAATCTAATTTAGAGATACTTTTTTCCATACAAAAATTTTAAATAATATTTCTCAAATATTTTTGACAACCTTACGGTTACATTTGTGGCGCGTGACCTTGACCTTCGTCATGGCCCCCACTGTCAGACGTCTAGGTATAAAGAATATATGGCGTAGAACAATAGCTGATGAATTAGGGTTGCAAATGACATATTTTTTAAGAACATGCTGCCGCGAATTCAGAAGTTCGTGTTAGACTCCATACATGTAGCTAGATGCGTGGCTTCAGTATTACTACACCTTTTGTTATAGGTACATTATATAAGATGAGGTTACTTCTGGCCTACAACATTAAAGCTTTAAGCTTAGTCAAGCGTGAACATTATTCCACTTGATTGAGTGTGACGGTGTCACACATGACAGTCGAAGTTGTTACACCCTTGCTTAACAAATGACGTTCTATTGTTCTGCTTGAATGTTGACGCGAGTAATTTTTTGTGGAACACAAAATGGTGACGCTGTATGTCTGCCTATGATAGTAAAAAGTAATCCGTGAATGTTAGTGTACAATCATTTAACATATTTGTCATTTTATAAATACGTCGAATTATAGATAGAAAATTCTTTATTGCACAATATTGTAGGTACATAGGTGAACTTCATGCTACAAAGAATTTTCTTCCAGTTATCCTCGGTGTATAGAGGGTATTTCGATAGGAATTATCAATGATTTGTAAATTTTATTTGATTACTTACTTTGCTACAAATTAACCTGCCAACCATTCTCCGCCAAAGTCTACAAAAATAAACAAAAAATACCTATTGAATTACTTAGTCTTTGATTTCACTATGTTTTATATAAGGTTATTTGAATAACAAGTTTTTAATTGTGGATTTTAGGTATAACATGTAATATATACCATTATTGGTAAGTAGTGTACGATCCTGCAGGGGTGGTTTAGAATCGACAACTAAGTAGAATAAATGTAAGAAAATAGACAAACGATATCTTTTTTCGACTCAAAAAGAGTAATGTTTTTCTTATTTTCCATGCAGTGTAGGCAAGCATTTGACCACTATCTCATCTAAGAGTTGCCATAGTTTACTTGACAGTTACTTCTAAATTGTCTGCGCCACAATTTACTTACCAGTAACAGAATTTACACTTTTAGTTTTTATCGTGACTTATTTGACTTACGGATTTGCCATCTACGCCCATTTGAAAAATTCAACCTGTTTTAAGCAAACTTTCGACCAACATCAGACCACATCTAAATACCCGTTCATCGACTGCGCTGTCGATAATGGAGCACGTTTCCATCAAAGCTACCTTTACACTCGCGAGTTGACTTCTAGATGTTATTTATTATGAAATTCACTCTCAGGCAGGACTTCTTTTTTTCTGTGTAAGTGATATTGAATAGAAATTACAACGAGAATTAGCGTGACTTACGCGTTGTCGACCTACAATTGTTTTAGCTTCATTAGGAAGGTTTTTTCAGGATGAGTGCAGAGGGCTCGCCGTTGCGTCGCTTCGCAAAGTCACACTTCCCTTTTTAATTTTAATTTAATAGTGCAAAATATGCGTGAGTTTTTACTAAATTATGTGTAGGTAGTATTGAATTAATTTACCTTCGGTACAGTAGGGGTCGTTTTCGTCATCTTCAAATACACTTGGTAAAACTAACATGATGTAAAAAAATGCAAAAGGCAATTACGAATCTCATGTCCACTGAATGGTTGAACTAAACGGGGAAATGATATTAAAATGAAATACGGTAATATTTTAAGTTATATTATAATTATTTTCTTTACCTATATAAATGTGAATGTGTGTTTGTTGTTTAGTCTTTTTTGTATACTCAGTTTATCGTTGGGAGTGATATATATTTAATTTATTCCTTAACAATTAAGGCTTTGTATAGAAAACTGCATTGTTTTTATAAACTAAAATCAAAAAACTTTATAATATACTCGTATATTAAACTGCTGAACGTAGTAAGTTACACGTCTGCCTACTAAGCAGCAAGTATCGGGTTCAATTCTTGGTGGGAACACAAGTTTTCTCCTTAAGATACATTTGTGTTTCTGGTTCTGGGTGTGATTGTGTGAATATGAATATTTCGGGTATCCACGAATACAAGTATTCGAATTTAGTGTGGAGCTATGAGTATGATAGCCGTAATGTTTATCTTTATAAATGGCTATTTTTGATCATCATTATTCTTGTAGTGTATTGAGATATTGTTATGTAGGTACTTGTCGATTATTTAATTATTATTAATCGACAAGTACCTACATAACAATATCTCAATACACTACGTGCTGTCCCAGACGTGCGCGAGCGGTGCCGGCGCGCCGGGCGGCGGGGAACGTCCAGTGGCTTACGTTTCACGGACGCTTACTAGTGCAGAGAAAAATTATTCTCAAATTCATAGAGAGGCATTGGCGATAATTTTCTGTATGAAGAAGTTTCATCAATACTTGTATGGTAGGAAATTTATTTTACGAACGGATCACAAGCCTTTAGTATCGATATTTGGACCGAATAATGGTATTCCCACCATGACAGCAAGCCGAATGCAAAGATGGGCTATAATCTTATCGGCGTATAACTATGAAATTGAATTTGTTAAGACGAATGACAACTCAGCGGACGGCTTATCAAGACTACCGTTACGCGATAAAGAACCGGTTTTACCCGCGATGCCCGAACAGACTCATTTGCATTTTGCACAGGAAGCATTATTGCTCGACCACAACGAGATAAGGAAGTGGACGTCGCGAGATCCTATTCTAGGTAGATTATTAGGTTTCATTCGGGATGGTTGGCCCTCGGAATGCGAAATTAGTGGTATGCAGCCATATTACAATAGACGCAAGGAGTTATATTAGAAATTAGGTTGCGTTATGTGGGGCCATAGAGTGGTCGTACCGGAAAAGTGTAGGGAAAGAGTCCTTAAAATGTTACATGAGCCCCACATGGGCATAATAAAATACGAAGCTGCTAGTTCAACCGTCTATTCCGAACTGCCTGACAAATGTACCACCCTTAGCCTAGGATCTTAATAACTAACTTACATCTACCTACTTATATTAATAATAATTTAATAATCGACAAGTACCTACATAACAATATCTCAATACACTACAATTCTTATGATTGTATCATAATTCATTATACGGGCGGAGCCTCGGGGCTCACATAGGTGACTATAAAATAACTTTAATTAAAAAAAAATTGAAAAAAAAATAGCAACGTTTTGTAATAAAATATCTATTGTATGCTGTATGTGGCAAACCTTTATTATGTCCTTGATATGTTTTCTAATAGATTCTCGTCACATTAGCCAACGTATATTGGTCAGTTTAGCGTTTTACATAAGAAAACCTATATAGGTAGGTTACTTGAGGAAATGTCAATAATATATTTCCTCCTAGTAGAATAATTTCATTATAATATAAATTCAGCTACCATTGTCACTCTCACCATAAATGTTTTAGTCAATAACGTGATATTTACCGTGTATTTCGTTTGTTTTGCGTTTCCGATATTTCGGCACTATTGCAAGCGCCATGATCACGGAGTAACTCTGTGCCATAATTTCTATAATATTCTAGTCGAATAATCTATACATAATATAAAAATCAACGTCGATGTTGACGTCTGTTATTCTTTAAAAAAAAAAAAACTCGGCTGAACCGATTTGCCTAAATTTGGTTTCTCAATATTTGTGAGAAAATAGGAAAGTAGTAAAAACGACTATTTTATTATCCCATACAAACTGTCGTGCCTGTCAAAGACTAGAAATTAATTTCTGAACGCGCTATAAATATTTGACCACAGATGAAATATGTAACATAATTATTTGAACTGCTCGGTGGTTTAGTTGGCTGGCGTTCGCCATCTAAGCAGGAGTATCGGGTTTGATTTCCGGCGGGAACAGAAAATTTCTCCCCAAAGAAAATTTGTGTTTCTGGTTCTGATTGTTGATTTTGTGTGTGATGTGAATGTTTCCGGCAACCACGACAAAAGTCATCGAACTTAGTGTGGGGCTGTGAGTGTGAAAGCGTTTATGTTTATGATAACAAGTTGCGGTACGAGGTTCCAATGATAAAAACCATATCAAATCTTTGCAACAGATTCCTTTATTTGTTTGCTTATATTTATATACCCTACATGCGACACTTAGTCTTATACTCGTGCTTTTAGTTCTAAGCCCCTTATATCCCCATGTTTATGCAAATAAATCTTTATCTTCATTTTCGTAAACTCGTTGTTAGTAAACTTCGACTGCATGTTTGCCCTACCAAAAATTCTATCAAAATTACCTTCATCAAAAGACCCCAGGTATAGGATTCAAAACCGCGACCACTAACAGACAAAAAATAGTACGGAGCGGGAATCGAACCCACGTGTTCGGGAACTGCCAAAAATTGTTGCAAAGAGAGAAACTTTTATCCGCATTTTATCATGCAAAACATTAGATTTGTTTATTGTAATTATTCATGTCATGTCATATTTATATAAAATTGATTTCAAGGAATAATTAAAGGAAAGTACATTGTTTTAGAATCCGTTCGGTAATGGAGTGGAACTCATTGTTCCCTAAGCAGTATAATCTGCGAATCTTCAAGTCTACAGTCAATGGGTGTCTTCTAGATCTTCCTAAAGATAAGAAACATGCTACCATTAGATATATCTATCATGTGAGATAGTGGCCAAATGATTTCCTGTTTAGCATTGACTTTTGAATAGTTCTGCGCTGCCAATACTGCCTAATTTCGTTTCTTGTGTAAGCGGCAAGTTTTACGAGACGATTTATATATTATATACCTATACTGAAGATAAATGCCTGTTCACGATCTGTAATAAACGGACTGATTACTATCCATTTAAACAAGATCGTGACTATATGATACAATAGCATCTGCAGTAAAGATTTGCAAATAAGTAAATAACACAACGACACCTCAATAATTAAAATAGCTATATAATTATGATATAGAATTATATATAGCATAAACGCTTTCCCACTCACAGTTCCCCACACTAAGTTTGCTGACTTATGTAGTGGGGGCCGGAAACATTAACATCACACACACAGACCCAGAAACACAAATTTTCCTTGGGGAGAAAACTTGTGCTCCCGTCGGGAATCGAACCTGAAACCCATGTTTAGAAGGCGAACGTTCACCCAGCTAAGCCGACGGGCAGTTCAAATATTGCATATTGAGCGGCTCGAACAACCACGATTTTAATTTGGTCAGTATGCAATAACAATTATATTAAACCTTAATTAAACCTTTAAGCGCCCTTATTATAAATATCTGTGATTTAATACCGGTTGGCCACAATCTCACCTGATAGTAAGTGATGATGTGGTTGTGGTTGGTAAACAATTAAACACGCAAGATAAACCAGAATTAACATTAGAATGACTTGCCCTCTCTATTGTATCTAAACGCCCCCGCTTATCTACCGACTTCACAAATAGAGGTTTTTTCTTTTTTTTTTATTCTCTATGGGCAAGCATTTGACCACTATCTCACCTGATGGAAAGTGACGATGTGGTCGAAGATGGAGCATGCTTGCCTAGAAGATACCTGTTCACTCGAGATTTAAAGACTCCTAGATTGTACTTTACGGGAAACACAGACTCGGGCAAAGAATTCCATTCCTTAGCAGTACGTATAATAAATGTGGAAGCAAAACGCTTTGTACCACCCGCACCCTTGGAATATCGACCATAAACCGATGTCGCGTGGCTGATTGTCTGGACTCAAGTTGACTGTTTTTTTATGTGTTTATGTATTCCATTTTTATTTTATATATGTATTCCTCATAGCTTCATTCCACGGGAACCGATTTTGATTTTTTTTTTGTTTGAAAGATGTTGCTTTCTAATTGGTCTCATTTAAATTTGATCAAGATCTGACCAGTAGTTCTAGAAATGTCGTCAATAATGCGTGTTTAGTACATGTAATCAAAGTTCCAAAGATAAAGCGGTGAAGTCGGATTTTTTTAAGCTTTGCTTGCGTTTAATTATTTTTTGTCACCAGTTATTTCTTGTGAGATCTCAATTTGTGAGTATATTGTTAGTGGTTTTACTAATGTATAAAATAAGATATTTTCATAGTAATTTATTGTTTTATTTGTGAATTGAATCCATTGAAGTAAAACCGCTCCTTAGTTTTTAGGTCGATCTCCATGATTAAACTGAAAATATAAAGGAAAAATGAGTGAGTAGGTAAAATTTCAAATTAGTTATTGTTTTATATTAGATCTATGTAAAGTGCTATTAGTAATGGTACAGAAGAAGGACATTTTATATGGTCAAGAGCTGGTCGGAGCATTTTCTTCAACAATAATACGTAAGTGCCGATCAGAAATACAATACAATACAACAATACAATACTCTTTATTGAAAAACCAATACAAAAATCTTAAAAACTAACGAACTAAATAAATCTTAAAGAGGTCTCACAATGGGCGGTCTTATCGCATAAAGCAATCTCTTCCAGACAACCTTAGCATGGATATACATTTTATAAAGAACTGCATCTGGCGGAGGTGTAAACTAAAAAGTAAGTAATAAATAGAGAATAGAACTATTAATATATACACATATTCATCAAAAGTACATAGGTGACAATGTTAATAATAAACTACATATACTATTAAATATATACATATATGTATATACATTAATACACATATACATATAATATACACTAAACATAATGTTATATTACTTAATAATTAAACGCAAGCAAAGCTTAAAAAAACTACTGATCAGATCTTGATCTAAATTTATCAATCAGAAAGCTCAGAAAGATCAAGGATCAATAAGAAAGCAACATCTTACAAACTAGAAAAAAAAAATCGAAATCGGCTTACGTGGAGAGAAGTTATGAGGCAGAACTCATAAAAAAAAATACAGTCGACTTGAGTACCTCCTCTTTTTTGGGAAGTCGGTAAAAATAAAACTAATGAGCAACTTAATAATAATAATATTAATTTATTTCGAGTTCCAAGGACTCATAATTATACGACACAATATTTAACACACAAATAAATATTAAAATAATGAATGATCAACTCTCACTATAGTTTTTACACATTGTACTTTTAGGGAAACAGAAACAAATGCAGGAACAGGATGTTTAATTATTTAACCGACTTCAAAAAAGGAGGTTCTCAATTCGACTGTATTTTTTTTGTATGTATGTTACGCGATATCTCCGCCAATTATGAATCGATTTTGATGATTGTATTTTGTTTGGTAGAGTATACATCAGAGGTGGCCCCATATTAATTTTATCGCAATCAGTAAAGCCAAAACCGAAATATAAGCGATGAAGTCGGTTTTTACCGACTTCTCAAAAAAAAAGGAGGAGGTACTCGAGGCGAATGTATTTTTTTTATGTTTGTTACCTCATCACTTCTCTCCACGTGAGCCGATTTCAAAAATTTTTAATTGGTCTCATTTAAATTTGATCAAGATCTGATCAGTAGTTCTTGAAATATCGTCAATAATGCCTATTTTGTGAGCATTATTGCGTACTTTGACGATGTTCTCGTTTACCCGAATTCAAAAGTTACCTCATTACTTCTTTCGTTGTGCACCGATTTTGATGATTCTTTTTTTATTCGAAAGCTGGTGTTTTTTATGTGGTCCCATTGAAATTTGATCAAGATCGGATTTCTAGTTTTTGAGTTATAGTCAATAATTAGTGTTTAATACATAAAATCTGATCAAGGTTCCGATGATAAAGCGGTGAAGTCGTTTTTTTAAGCTTTGCTTGCGTTTCAATTATTTTACTTGTACTTAGACGCCGATCAGTTCTTGTTTTCCTTAAGGTCATATATTATATTTTTATATATTAATATATTTTATATATACTTTTTTATAACTTAGCAAAAGTTTAATGTAATCATGTATTTTGTTAATACAAGTAATGCCGCGGGACGTGGCTGATAAACCATGACACTTTCGTTCTGTTCGTACAGTTTTTTTACACGAGATTCCGTTGAATTATCAATAATTTTGTATTTAAGTATACCTTAAAAATAAAATCAAATGAATACTCACTTTTGAACAAATCAAAAATTTTGGAAACAAAATCACCTGCAAAAAAAAGGGGTTAATTACATTGTTAAGTTAATCGTCACCAATAAGCTAAGTCCATTATACCGCATCTTATAAGCTTGGCCAAACTTTAATGCTTACTAATATTATAAATGCGAAAGTAACTCGGTCTGTCTTTCTGTCTGTCTATCGCGCTTTCATACCAAATTACTGAACCGATTTAAATGAAATTTGGTACACAGATATTCTAGAGCTTGGAAAATAACATAGGCATCTTTTTATCCCGGAATTCCTATGGGTCCGGTACTTACGCGGGTAATACCGCGGGGCGCAGCTAGTTTCCTATAAGGCCTTCTTTTCACGTATGCATCGCCTGTAGCCGGTTATTACAATACAATACAAAATTCTTTATTGTACACCAAAAACAAAAAGATACAAACTTAAAACTACGAAATTAATATTATAAGGCAGTACAATGGGCGGTCTTATCGCTTTCAGCGATTTCTACCAGACAACCTTTGGATGGACAGAAATTGTAGTAGCAACTGTTATTGTAAGGTTTAGTAATATATATTGCCTAAATCGAAAACCCTACACAAATCTAGAACATACATAAAATATAACATAACATAAACATAAATGCTTTCACACTCACAGCCCCACACAAGTTCGATGACTTGTGTCGTAGGTACCAGAAACATTCACATCATATACACAATCACAACCAGAACCAGGAGCACAAATTTTCCTTGTGGAGAAAATTTGTGTTTCCGTCTGGAATCGAACCCGATACCCCTGCTTAGAAAGCGAACGCCACCCGACTAAGCCAACGGGCAGATCAGTCGAAAGGCTACGGTTAAAAGTAATTTTGACTGATTTTGCTAATTAGAACTACTTTTGACTGGTAAAGAATTTTGACTGCAACATATACACACCCGGTCCATCTTCATCAGCCACACGTGATGCAACAAAGAAGATAAAAAATATGAAAAGGGCGATGAATCTCATGTTGACTATTCAATGCTTGATCTATACGTATGTGGAATTTATAAAATAATAACATAAAATTAAATGGGTACTCGATATTTATACTCATTATAGTAATATTAATATGAAATGTGTTTGATGGTCTGTCCTACGCAGATAATTAAACGCAAGCAACGCTTAAAAAAAAACAATTCACCGTTTTATCTTTGGAACCTTAATCAGGTTTAATGTATTAAACACGCATTATTGACGATACTCAAAAACTAGTGATCAGATCTTAATCAAATTTCAATGAGACCACATGGAAATCACCGGCTTTTAAAGAAAAAATAAACACCAAAATCAGCTCACAACGAAAGAAGTTATTCAAATTCAAATTCATTTATTGATTGCGAATACAGGTGTAAATAAAAAAAGTGAAAAAAACAATGCGTCGCCGTATACGGCCTTTCTGCATGCAAAATTCTTTATTGTATGACGTAACACATAAAAAAATACAATCGAATTGAGAACCTCCTCTTTTTTTTAAGTCGGTTAAAAAAGATAAATAATTCTGCGTGTTTTCATGCATAGAGTTTATAGACCGGAGAGTGTGTGACAGATTTTTTAATGTAATTGAAATAAGAGACGAGCAAATCGTTCACCTAAAGGTAAGCGTCATTTTAGCCTATTACAGTACAGTGCCACCCACTTAAGACTTAAGTCGTTCAAAATCCTGCACGGCTAAACATTGCGGTCACCTACGTTATATAATAACGCGACCAAACGAACAAACACTTTCACACTGACTGCCCTGCAATAAGTTCGAAGTCTTGTATTGCGGATGCCGGAGACACATTCATCACACACATAATCACAAATAACTTGGCAAGGAAACTTCTATAGTCCATCGTGAATCGAACCCAGCTCCCGCAGCGTAGAAGACTCCGCCAGTAAGCTGTGCCCTTTTTATCCGACTGCGCATCGCAAAGGCGAGTAATGTGTTTATCGGCATTTGTATATACATATATTTATTATTATATATATTTATTTATTTTTATTTAAAAACTTCATGCACACTTATATGAAAGCTGTGATAAAGTTCTTTTACAGTCGCAATTTAATTTTATTAACGAAAAAGTGAAAAATGTAAAAAGTCATTTCATTTTTACGCTGCTGGGTTTTATGAATTTTGAGAATATTATCTTGTGAAGATGGTTGATAAAATTATTATCATGCATCGTCAAGAAAACGGGTGAAGCCGCGAGGCATAGCTACCTAGTTCCATACAAAGCCAATTTAATTAGTAACGCTTGTCGTAAATATCAATATTTTTCACGAACAACATAAAACTTTTGTTTTTTATCGTTCTAGTTATTTTCGAGGTATTACCCTTATTTTTTAGTTTTGATAATAATTGTTTGGTTCTGGCAAAAATATGGCGATATTTCTATTATAGTTAGAGATGAGACAAGCAAGACGGTCGCCTGATGGTAAGTAACGCGCAAGAACAACGTGACCATCAGCATGTACCCATTTATTGGAGAAAAGGCTAGTATAGTCCTGTAGGTCTATTCTGGTCGTCAAACTACGATTGCTCGAATAGATGCGACGTCGATACGACAGTCGATCGGTTGAAAGTTCAATCCATTCGATGGTTCAAAAGAAAAGAAAATCGTTCGATTTCGACGTCGAAGTAAAGATAATTGAAGCCCGGAATAGACTCCCAGATTGTAATCGGTCATTACGATTGATATGTCAGTACGATCGATACTAGATTTTTTGAAGTCGGTTAAAAAAACCTAGTAGTATTGATCTTTTTAAGCTATTGCATAGCTTCTATCGCGGGCCTTGAGCGTGGAGACCGAATCCAGAAATTCCGTAACGAAAATAGCCTAACACTCCGACCGGCACAGCGGTGATACTTTTTAGTTTTTCCATCTATCAATGAATAGCAGAACTTTTAATGACTTTTTTGAAATATCACGCTTGTCTCTTTAGTTCAGCAACTCGCCTCTAGGTGGCAGGAAAATAAATACTGCATAAATAAATAATTATAATTGCATAAGTTGATAAAAAATGCTATGCAATAGCTTTACCGCGGCAGTCCCCGAGTGCCACACGTCTTTTTTTTTATTTGAAAGTGGTGCTTCCTATGCACCCCCAGCATGGGAAGCCCCAGCTTTCAATTGAAAAAGAATCGTCAACATCGATTCACCTAGAAAAAAGTAGCCTATGTGTTAATCCTAGGTATAATCTATGTACATTCATTTCATCCAAATCCGTTCAGCCGTTAAAGCGTATCGAGGAAACATACATACTTACACACACACTAACACAAACTTTCGGATTTATAATATTAGTACGATAACTCAAAAACTACTGGTCAGATCTTGATCAAAAAAGGTATGTTGGTCTGTTCGCTGCTTGCCCCTTTTTTTCTTAAAATTTTGATGATTCTATATATAAAAGATTTATCAAAATCGGTTCACCTAGAAAGAAGTTATGATGTAACATAATATATAAAAAAATACATTCGAATTGAGAACCTCCTTTTTTGAAGTCAGTTGAAAAGACAGTTACATTAAGGCGCTTATAGATAGATAGATCTATCTACCTATAAGCTAATTATGGCGCTTATCTTTGGGCAAAGCCTTGATTGCCTTTTTTAATTGCGTTAAGAATATAAAATAAATCGTGAATATCTAATCGTGATAAGTATAAGTAGGTAGTGAAATAGTGATAAGCTCCGTTTATTAGTTTTCGTGAACAAGCACTTAGTTTGACTGCTAGTAATAAAAACGTTTTGATATTCGTGCCTGCTTACTTGCATATAAAATCTTGACCACGTTTGTACCAAACATGTCTAATAAAATCTGTCATACAAAACATTGTACTGCGCATCTTACAATGCTACCACATGCTTAGGCATGCTACGATTTATTCATCACCTTCGGCACTATATTATATCTTACTGATAGTAACTTATAAAGGTAACGCTTTCACACTCACATCCCCACACTAAGTTCTATGACTTGTGTCGTGGGTGCCGGAAACATTCACATGGCACACACAATCACAACCAGAACTAGAAACGAATTTTCTTTGGAGAGAAAACTTGTGTTACCGCGGGGAATCGAACCCGATACCTCTGATTTGAAGGCGAACACCCACCCAAGCTAACAAGCAGTTCGTTACCTAATTCCTTAAAGGTCATATACCTAACTCCATCAACTAATCAAATCAAATCGTTAAAAATGATACTAATATCTACGGGCCAATTGCCTATATGTCCTAAAACTAAACTAAAACTACATATAGCAAAGACCTTACTTACCGACAAGACATCATGCTGGCGCCATTGCCTCTCTGAATTGCAATGCTAATACGTTGAGTCAAATAAGTGCCAGCATTTTGATCACGCGTCGCCTTAACCAGGTGCTCTGATACGTTTTTGAAAATAGAATGACCTCCCGGTAAAATTAATATGCATATATTGTAAACATTCATTTTGTACAAGTCCCTTTGGGCAATTTTTAGAGAGCCTGTTTGCTGCCACCTAATACCCACTCGTACAACATAATTACATAAGATTTGTATAGATAGATTTGTAATTGGGAGGAACTACTTAGACATATTATATTAATATGTAAGCAATGTATAAAATAAGTAAAACGAAACTACCGCCACTGACGATTATGTTATAGGAACTAACTCTCATAAGAATTTGAATAACAAATTCGGCAAAACTCACGCACATCCATATGTTTCTTAAAGGGTAGTGTATAACCTACTAATGTATAAATGGTAAATAAAAATGGAAACATGTTATTTCTTGTTTATTTTATTTGTGAAATGTATCCATTGAAGATGAAAGCCGTTGTTTAGTATTCAGCGATCACCATGACGGAACATCTGAAAATTAAAATACAAATTTAAACTATTTAAATTCGTTACTTATAATAATAATACGGGATGTGTAAGTACAGAAAAGTCTAAGCATATTTGTGCATAAACATGATGACTTCTTCGTAAATACCAATACCACAGTCTCTTAAAACATACCTACTCGTACCTCATTGTATTTTTCAGGAAACAGAAGCCAAGGCAGTACCATTTTTTTCTACGCGACGCAAAGGAGCGTAATGTTTTTATCAGCCTATGTATTTATGTTTGTTCTTTTGTGGCGCTCTACAGACCAAACACGTAGGCCAATTTTGATGATTTCGATTAGTCTTATATGTGCAAATGTTACTAAGGACATACAATGGCGACAGCTATATGTCATATTTTAAAAAAAAAATACAGTCGACTTGAGTACCTCCTCCTTTTTTGGGAAGTCGGTAAAAAACCGAGGATTGGTGTCAAGTGGGGTTATAATTGTTTTTTTATAATGTTTAATTTCGAATGACCGTTTAGGATCTATACAGATTTAAATTTAGATTAGCAACCATTGTCACCAAAATTTTGATTATGATTATGATTATGATCAAACATTTGACTTGATGGAAAGTGGTGTTGCGGCCGAAGATGTAACATAGATATATTATATTTGTCTAGAAGATACCTATTCATTCTTGATTTAATATACCTTCCCCTCGGGGAACAAAGACGCAGGTAATGAGTTCCACTCAGTACGGATAATGAACGTAGAAGCGAAACGCTTCGAGCGAACTGGAGGTATGAAAGTTTTTGTACAGTCGCATAATAAATTTTTTTAAACGTATATATATTATACATATTTGTCGGTTGTCGTATCCCATACCGCCGAGCTTTATAAGTACTAAATAATTAGCAGATTGTTTTTTAGATTCAGATAATTTATTTGCATACATTCATCACCACTTGAAGAATATATAGATAGATATTATATAGATAGTGGTTCAAATGCTTGTGTATCCAGCATTAATAAAAACGAAAATTTGACAAATTATTATCAATAATTTTTGTATATGGACCTTAGTAATTCAAGAATATAAGTGCTTACTTTACGCCACATATTCGCCGGCGCTGCACCCGTCTGCAAATTAAAATAAATAAAACGTATGATTACAAGTGTTAAATTAATAGTCACCAGAAAGTTAACTCTAATACTTCGCCTCTCAGCTTAGTTTGCTATTTTGGGAAAAAAATCACTTTATGTGGACTCAAAATATTTTATCTATTCTATATGGTTGTGGCGCGGCTATCAAGAGAAAACCCTAAATT
This sequence comes from Lomographa bimaculata, assembly GCA_948107665.1. Taxonomy (NCBI): domain Eukaryota; kingdom Metazoa; phylum Arthropoda; class Insecta; order Lepidoptera; family Geometridae; genus Lomographa; species Lomographa bimaculata. Next base: position 11,174,040 of record OX403592.1, read on the forward strand.
GTAACCAACTAGATTAGTACCTACATTGTGCTTAGTCGTGTTTCGCGTCTACAAGAGGCATCCTTTGTAGCACCATACCTATATAACAAATTAAATAAATGGAATACCAACAACAAAATTAAGAATTATTTTAAATAAAAAATTTCGTAATATGATCCATACTTGGCTCAGCAAATTGGACTATGACGAAGTAGAGAGATTACTAAGTAACGTATAAGTAACTACTGAGCAAGCGTGCTCCATCTTCGACCGCATCGTCGCTTTCCATCAGGTGAGATTGTGGTCAAACGCTAGCTTAGTCTCAAATAAAAAAAAAAAGTAGTATTAACATACAGTCTCGCAAATGCACACACACCACATACACATATAAACGGAGAGATAATCTTGTAACTAGCATGTAAGATTGACATGCTATTGAACCACATATGGAAGAAAAAACTGGTCCCTGAAACACAGTTTTCAATCTACATCAGGGTCCACTGGCTTCAGAAACATGACTTGTAAGAATCTTGTTTCAGTAAAAATATTATTTTTATTATTATTATTATCCTCACTCGCCGAACGCTAGACCAGCAGCCTTATCGGGATTAACACTAAATATAATGAATTAACTTTGTGGTTATGGATTTCCGAAAGTAACGCTTAGTTCAATTATTTTTGCTATCATAAATGCTGGTATTTAATTAGTTACATACCCTGACATGGATCAGTAATAATATCTGATGCAGCAAAGATGATATACATTAATAATGTGCAAAGAGCGATGAATCTCATGTTGAACATTCTTGAACTATACGTACTTATATGATTAAAATACAAGCTTAAAAATTGTGGATTACTCGATATTTATACTAATTTTAGTACTAATATATTAAATTTGAAAGAGTGTTTGGTGATCTGTCCTTCTACGCAGAATAATAGAAAATTCCTGGACTATCATTTCAACCATTGAGACCAACGTTTTATATTTTATGATTTTTTAAATTAATTATTATAAAAATATATTATTCATCTTCTCAGTTAAGCTTAAGGTGTCAAGTGTCAACTGGCTTTAGCGTGCATACGTACTTCGATGTGCCGCGCGGCGATGCCTATCTATGCAAGACAAGACAGAGAATGAAGTTTAAACAACTATTAATTATAGATTGTATAGAATACATCATCATAATAATTACGGAAAATAAAGCATTCAGTAGAATGTTTATCTAGTTCTACACTGAATGAGCTACGGGTTAGGACAAGAATCAGAGTTTGACAGCGTTTTAGTATTTTACAAATAACTCTATATAAGTTTACAGGCCCGAAAGTGGCATTAGTTACATATTACATATGGTTAATTATCATATAACTAGAGCAAAGCCGCAAGGCACAGTTATAGTTGACATAAAATTTCATTATCTATTTAATTAGTAACGATTTGTCATAAATATTTATACTTTTCACGAGTACAAAATAAAACTATTTATTGATCTAGGTATTTTTGAGGTTTTCTAATGGCTTCTCTTCACGTTGGCGAGGAATTGATATATAGGACCTGAAAAATGTGTTAGATGTAATTAAAAAAAAAGCATCTTGCTCATAATGTATTCTTAATTTTAATTGTAAAAACAGTTAATAATTAAGTAATTTCATTTAAAAGCATGTTTTGAAGGGATTCATTTGCTATAATTTCTAAAGAATAAAAATCAATGACGTGTTTTGGAATCCATGCAAATATGATAATTTAACGTACCTACCTATATACGTTATATGATCTAATTAAAGCATATACATTTAATTAAGTATTTCCCCATATTTTCTATCTAGCTGTTGCCTCCCCGGCTCCTGGGTATAAGCAATACCAAAGATACAAATTCAGCCATTGCAGATTAAACAAACACTCATACACAAACACGTAAGAACTTTAAAATTTATTATATCACTAGCTACGCCCCGCAATTATACCCGCGCAATTACCAAATTTCATCAAAATTGGTCCAGCCGTTTCAGCGTGAAGAAATAACAAATATACAAACACAGTCACAAAATTTCGCCTTAATAATATTCGTGTGATTGTAATATTAATTATATTATTTTATAATAGTATGTTATAATGCCGACCGTATGAAATTTCAAGACACACAAAAGGCTCTAACCGATATTCATTTAACTTGCAAATTAGAAAATGGAAGATAACTTAAGTGCTGCTCAATGGAACTTCTGAGTGCATCCAGTAACTGGGTCATTTCGAAAAGTGGGTTCTACAAGATGCATAGCTCATTATGTAATAGTCATATTATACCTACCTAGTTAGTAGTTTGCAACTTCTGCGAAACTGTCTCAATGTCGGTAGGAGGTAGCATCTTAACTTTTGTTACCCGAATAAAAAAGATGAGGATTTTATCACACTTATATTATAAATGAGAAAGCTTGTGAGTGTGTTTGTATGAACTGCCCGTTGGCTAAGTTGGCGTTTGCCTTCTAAGCAAGGGTAAGCCTCCTTAATACGGCTGTGGTCTCGGCAATCAAATGAGGTGTGATGTAGCAAGTCTCTGCGGTAGAAATGATGCTAACTCTATGGAGGTGACAATGGTGATATCCACTTTTCTACCCTGATTCATGCGTGATTTTGTTAAATTAAGCGATTAAAATTTTAGAACTGCCCGTTACCTTAGTCAGATGGGCGTCCGCCTTCTAAGAAGGGGGAATCAGGTTCGATTCCAAGCGGGAGCACAAGTTTTCTCCTCGAGAAAAACTTGTGTTTCTGGTTCTGGTTGTGATTGTGTGTGTGATGTGAATGTTTTTGGCATCCACGACACAAGTCATCGAACTTAGTGAGGGGCTGTGAGTTTGAAAGTGTTCCTGTGTTATGTTTATGTTTGTTACTTTTTTACGCTCAAACGGCTGCCCAATTTTGATGAAATTTGGGTTGGGGGTGGCTAACACCCTTTCCGGAATTCCCGCGGGCCCGGGACATATGCTGGTAAAAGTGCGGTTAGCTTGGACTATAATTGACCGAAGCAAGAACTCTGCGTTGAGTGGTTTAGCACTAAGATCGTCCGTCCTTCCGTCTGTCAAAGGCTTTAAACTCGCACACAATACGTAATGCTTTAGCTTAAAGCCAAAAATAGCAATTAAAATACCTATACATGGAAATATTATGGGGATTATTATTAATCCTACTAATATTATAAATCCGAAAGTTTGTGTGTAAGTGTGTAAGTATGTTTGTTCCCTCTTCACGCTTTAACGGCTGAACGGATTTGGATGAAATTTGGAATGTACATAGATTATACCTAGGATTAACACATAGGCTACTTTTTAACTTGATAATAGCGGGCGAAGCCGCAGGGCACGGCTAGTTCATTATAAGAGCAAATTGTTTCCTGTCCATGTGGTGATGATTAAAAAGAGAACATTTCTTTTTCGTTCCTTTCTAAATTTATCACTATAGTTCTGCCTAGAATGGCTAATGCTGTATAAATAAAATTGATTTAAAAAGAGGTTTGAAAGCAGAATATTAAAGGGTAAATATGAACTATATTTTTTAACTTTCTACAACTCGGCCGCTCTAGTTTTCTCGCGTATCTTTTATATACTTGAATCGGTTCAGATAACTCCTATTAATTGTTCGAATGTTTAAAATACATATGATAAAAAATTTATGAGTGAATTCTACCACTATCTTTACGGTCGGTAAGTAATTATGTGTTAATTATTTAATTTACCTATAATTTTTTAAAGGCTTTAACACTCGTAGCCCCAAGCTAAGTTCAAAGACTTTCTTGGGGCAAAACACGTATAGCAGGGGCCAGAATCATTTTCATATCACACCTATATTATTATAGACAACTATTTTTTCTCTATAAATATAGATGCTTATGTATTTGGTACTAGCTCATAGCTAATTGGTAAATTATCGTATTAACATAAACGCTTTCACACTCATAGCCCCACACAAAGTTTGATGACTATGTCGTGGGTGTCGGAAACATTTATAGCACAGACAAGCACACGCAGAACCAGATACACAAATTTCTTGTGGAAAAAAATTGTGTTCCCACCGGGCATCAAAACCAATACCCCTGCTTAGAAGGAGGACACGGACATAACAAAGCTAACGGGCAGTTCCATATATTTGATGCTACTTCGATTTGAAAGAAAGAAAGAAAGAAAATAATTTATTTGTGACTTAGCTAACAATAAAAATACTATTATAAAATATACATATCTCAGCATAATGCTGGCAGATGACCAGCGCTGATCTTCCGTTGGAGCCGTTCGGTGGAATCACGGCATAAGCATACACACAATACGCGAACACAACAATAAACAACTAAACTAAACTAAACACATTTTACAAATATAACATATAGATTTAAGATGATAGTATACATTTCTCCAAGTATAATATTCGCAAACTTTTTCTAAATATTCTATTACATAAACAATATAACAACTGTTGTTAATGTAAACCTATGTTTACATCGTACAAAATAGGTCGTCAAAGCGCATAATTGAGCGGAAAATTGTTAAATTGACTGAAAACATACACTAGCTACTCACCCTTCGTTCAAGGACAACAGAACTAACGAGTATGGTGACGTAAACGTGTGTAAACACAGCTTACATTTTGTATTACGTTTAGCATGACTATAATTTTTTTTGGAATCCATAAATTATGTGCCAGTATCAGTAGTAAAAACGTTTTAATTTTTTTTTTTAATGCTCTATCGTCATATCGTAAATGTATATACGGCTTAGTTGGGTGCGCGTTCGCCGTCTAAGCGGCATCGGATTCGATTCCCGGCGGGCACAAATTTTCTATCCATGGAAAATTTGTGTTTCTGATTCTGGTTGTGATTGTGTGTGTGATGTGTTTCCGGCACCCACGACGCAAGTCATCGAACTTAATGTGGGGCTGTGATAAGACTCATAATATAAATTGTTGCTACTAGGAGTGATGATATTGTAAACTTTAAAGAGAATCCCAGATTATTCCAAACATTTCCTTGGGCAGAATATAATTGGTTTTTTATAGATATAGGTATATGACACTGACAACAAGTACATAACTATGCAAGTTAAAAAAAAAACAAAAACCGACCATGTAAAAGTCGGGATATTGCCATTTGGTACTAATAGATTTTTCATATTATGTAAATAACATCACTGGCTTTGTTAATATTAATAATTTTTAGAGCACCATACATTTCAAACTATCAAGAAATAGCTTTATCAGAAAATTCTAAACAATTGTAGGGGTCTACAAGCCCGAAGTGTATACTAGGCTCTACGGTGCTACGCCGCTACGAGAATAGAGAATAGGCAATAATACATTTAAATATAAGTCAAGTATTCTTTTTTTGAATCTTGCTATTTGTTAAAGAATTACACTTAATTAACATCAATTTGCTATAGAATTACACATGATAACATTATTTTCAGTTCACACATATTTGAATCAAAAGGAAAGTTGACCAACAACTTTCCTTTACGTCTAGTAATGATTTCGTTCTTAGAGTTGTGGACGTCACAAGGTTACAATATTATTATTATCTTTGGACGTTATGAAAATAACTTCAAAATGGCCACGTTTAAAATTGCCCAATCTTGATTTATGTTGTATGTAATGTTTGATGATTTTTCCAACGAGATAGGAAACAAACCTACGTTGGCTTCAAAATTGTTTGATTTTTCTTTAAAATAAAATACAATACAATTACTCTTTATTGACACCTTAAAAGAATTGGTACAAAAAATGGAATTTTATATGCAAGGCTACAGTGAGCGGTCTTACCGCTTAAAGCGATCTCTTTCAGACAACCTTTGGATGGACAAGATGCAGCTAGAAGGAGTAGTGTCGGGTGGGAAGGAATAGTCTTTACCGACAATGGATAAATGTAAACAATCTAATATTAACATAAAAAAATGCTTATACCTTATCGAAAGTAGGTTGCAAGGGTCTTCTGAATTTTTGAACGTTTCCTTATACTTTTTCTGTTAAACAAACTTTTCAGCAAGATTTGGAAATGTGACCGCGTCGTAAGTGAATAAATAATACGGCAAAACCTAGAGAATGAACTGAAAACCTGAAAACCTTTAGAATGGGATGTGACCTAAATAATCTGTAGACAGTGTGTAGATATTGTTCCGTTTCATGGTCGTGTAAACATTTCGATACAAGTCTTCGAACTCTGTGTGGGGCTGTGAAAGCGTTTATGTTAATGTTATGCTAATTATTCCATTTGATGATAGTGCATACATTTTTTATGTGTATAGTATCTATCAAGTTTGAAATGCAATGTTCTAGCCCCTTTCAGTTTTGTCAACATGGACATTCATTTTCTTTAAATTATATATTAAAATACCATACTATAAATGACAATTGATTTGGTGATTGAAAGACACACAAAATTCATCCGCAATAATAACAAAACCATAACATACATTTCATTGATAAAATTAAACAAAAAATATATAAATGATAAATTTTATTTTAATTGGTGACTAAAAGACACACAAAATTCAGTGAAAATAATTATATATTGTACTCGTACATTTTATGTTATATACAAAATTCAGTCACAATAATAACAATACCACAGATAACACCAAAACTCACAAAGTTCAGTCACAATAATAACAATACAATACAATAATTTATTATTGATAAAAAAAATATTGGTGGTTGAAAGACACACAACATTCAGTTAGAATAATTACATATGACTTAACGAAAACAAGTCAATAAAATATTCACTTTGAATAAGCTACACGAGTCACCATTTCACCAAACAACCCTCTCCTCTCAGCTCTCTCATTCCGAAATCGTGCCGGTTTCGCTTTCCAACCATACCTTTTTGGAAACAAAGAAAAACTTTATCAACTGTGTACTGAAATATGCAACAAATGTTCCACTTCTCTCTACCCTGTACAGTCAGGTTTAAAAATGTTTTACGTTACTTTGTTAGCAATAGCAACATACGACTACTACTACTACTTGAAATGTTTGAAATTAATATGTTTCCTATATTAATTTAAACTACACGTTGTCTTACTTAGGTGCGCATCCACGTTCTAAGCAGGGGTGTCGGGTTCTATTCCCGGCGGAAACACAAGCGAGAACCAGAAGGCTCTGGTTGTGATTGTTTGTGTGATGTGAATGTTTCCGGCATCCACGACACAAATCATCGAACTTAGCGTGGGGCTGTGAGTGTGAAAGTGTTTATGTTTACGTTAAAAAAAAATAGTACCACCTCGTACGGGAAGATAAAATAACCATCATATTATAGCCTCATAGTCATAGTACCATTAAATGTTTCTTTACTGAGAAAACGTGCAATGACAATTTAATTTACATAAATGTTTTTTTGAATTGCATTCTATGTATTTAAATATATTTGAGCTCATACTTAAATAATAATAACTGCGCAACACACGACGCATTTGTTCCAACAGATAGGCGTGCGAGGACACGGGCGTGGGTACCACTCTATACGCGTATACTTGAATGTTTTTTGACTTGTACTATTTGAATGTACAAACATTCAAGTAAATTAATTTATAATATAAAATTTTATAACAAATTAAGACATTTTTAGCTAGGCATGTCCTTATAGCTAAATCACGCAAACATTTTTGTCGTCGACTGTAACAGACACGTTGGGCCTGAAAGATAAACGGATTACCGCGACACTGGCAACATCAAAAAGGCCGTGTGAAGGATTTAATTGTTAATAATTACATGCTCTAAATACTCTAATTAACTCATGGCATTAACTGAATCCATTTCCATTTGTTTCGTTTCTTTGTATTTTAATAATAAAGCCTTCGGTATTAAGGAATTAAAATATCCATATGATATCCATAGGAGGTAGTATTATAAATTTGTTACTATAAAGTTAACTTTACCAATAAACATGATGATATCGGTACAAGTTCAAAAACCTCAAACCTGACACTACGAAATTACTGCTTATAGTTTATACCCAGGATGTTGAACATGTTCAACATTATACGTTATTTTAAGTGTGTTACAAATATTTGTGATGGTATTTGAGAGCTTTTTAATTTTGATACCAATAACCATGTGTTATAGTGTAGACGTACACCACCGTCCCTGTTTGTAATATTTTTATCATCTCCCTTTGATTGTCTGGAAGAAATCGAGAATTGAGCGATAAGACCGCCCTTTGTGCTCCTATGATATGTTTATGATTTCTTTGTAAGTGTTCTTTTTTGGTATGCAAATAAATAATTTATTTATCTATCTAACGATGCTTGCATGTCGTACAGACTAGCGGGTGCTAGTGGATAGTCCTATAGCGTCAGGATTTTTCAGGCCTCCTGAATGCATCCGACATGGATTAACGACTAACAATCGGGACCGACAGCTTAACGTGCCCTTTGGAGCAACTATGGCGATGATATTTTACTTTTTTTTAATTGTTTTTATGGAGCACCACAACCGCCATTTTGTTTTTATATAAAATAATTTAAACGCAAGCCAAGCTTAAAAAAAACCGACTTCATCGCTTTATCTTCGGAACCTTGATCACATTAAATGTAATAAACACGCATTATTGACGATAACTCAAAAACTACTGGGACCAATCGGAAAGCAACAGATATAAAACAAAAAAAAAATACAGTCGATTTGAGTACCTCCTCCTTTCTTGTGAAGTTGGCAGTAAAACCTAGCCTACGGCTCCCGTAGAATTTAGACAAATTCAACGATACTCTATACGTTACAATCGGTTTATTAGTAAAGACGCTGAGACGGAACAAACGATCATACATAAATGCATACATACATACATTATGTGTTAAAATCATAACCTTCCTTTTTGCTTCGCTGTAGTCGGGTAAAAATTCATTACCATCAGGTGAGGTGGCCTTTGTTTGCCAATTTTGAATAAATACACCGTTATAATATTTTAACGGCTTGTAGGTATGTCTCCGTTTGTAACACAGAGCATGGAATCTCCTAACGGTTCTACCGAGCGAGTTCCATGGTATGTGGCCTATAATCTCTTTAGTCGTTTATCTAGTATTTTACACTGAGCTGTTAAATTAAATAGTAGTAGACAAATAACAACGTATATTCTAAAGTATTGGTTAAATTGTTACCTAAGCTACAAAATATTAGGTATCATTTCCCCTGTCAGCGAATTACCAGCTCAAGGCTCCAGAATCTATAGACAGACGCGCCGGGAGACTAATTTGCTACGACAGATTGGTAAGTCCAGACTAAGAAGCCTTGAACATAATCATAAGGTTTATTTGTACCTTATCGGATACATTTAGAAGTAATCTGGGAGTCTTCAAGTAAAGAGTCAATAGGTATTAAGCATGCTTCATCTTTGGCCGAATCATCACTTTCCATTAAGTCAGATAGTGGTCAAATGTTTATACCTATCGAGTATACAAAATATTTTTTAATTTTGCGGGAAATTGGACGATCACTTGATGACTTTATCCCATAGATTAACTTTTATCCATCGGGTAGCGAGACAGAATTACATCATATATTTAAAGCTGATAATTGTTTCAATCATTCGTATCTGTTCCCTTTCACATTTATGATATGACTAACGAAATAGATAAATAGTTCCTTGCCAACGTCTCTGTTTCCAAATCAATATTATCTGAGTGTCTTTATGTTGAATTGCAATATTCTACGGACTAATTCACGAATGATTTCTTGAACTATACAAATAATACAGCAAAAAAAAAATTCAAGCCCACTAACTTATAAAAAACCAACTTATAGGTACCAGTGGGTAGCGTGTCCATCGTCGTCGTGGTGGTATTGCTTTTCTAAAAAACAATGCATATATTGATCAGCTATCGTCGCCTAAGATCGGCGATAAATAAAGCGAAAAAATTAGGTATACTCTAGTAAGACATGGTACAATCTACATGCTTCTGCAACTTCATAATTATGCCTAATTCCACCTCAGAAAATATTAACAAAGTCTACAAAATAAGTGGACTTTCCAGGTATTAAGATATATAATAAACTGCCTCAAAGTATGGTTACCGCAAAATCCTTTACCATACTCATAACCAAATTTAAAACAATAATGCTTCAAAAAGCGTAGGTACTATTCTATGGACGAGTTTCTCGCTGAGACATCGCTCGCTGATCCAAGGCCTGGAATTGTAACTGTACATATATATTTTTTGTTTTATACTGGATAGGCAAGCATTTGACCGCTATCTCACCTGATGGAAAGTGACGATGCGGCCAAAGATGGAACATGCTTGCCTAGAAGGTACCTATTCACTCTAGACTTGAAGACACCCGGATTATACTGTTCAGGGAACAAAGACGCAGGCAATGAGTTCCACTCCTTCGCTGTACGGATGATGAATGTAGAAGCAAAACGCTTCGAGCGAACTGGAGGTATGTCAACCATAAATGGATGACGTTTGACAGTTTGTCTTGTTGTTTGATGGTAAATTATTATACATAAGCATACTAGATTTATATAAAATGATGATGATATTTGAATGTGTACTCTGTATGCCTAAGCCTATGAATATTATTTTTATAAGATTTTTTAAGACTTGTGGGATTTATTAATAGATAATAAGCAAATAAAAATACATAGTATTACAGCATTCAATTTCCTTCAGGTAGAGTATATAAAAAAATATTAATTTATAACATACATTTTTCAATATTTTATTTTCATTTCAGTACAGGAGCGCACTATTAATTATTATTATTTCACTCCGTGACTACTCTCCTTCACCACTCCTAAAACGGCGTATTAATCAGTTTTCACCGACTTTAGTTTGTTTTTACTAAATTTACATTTTGTGGTAGTATAGTAAACATATTTGCGATCTCACGTAGTTGTAACACGGGTAGAATAATTCCCCGTATACCTACTGGTACAAGACTTGATAGTACGGGAAATAAACGGTGAAAACTGTATGAAAACATTATTACTTCAAACATAAAAGAGAATTAACCAAATTACTTTTACAGATGGATTAGTTTCGGTAAATGAAGAGTGGCGTTTATTTCATGGTTCTCTTTGGCTACATTTTAGAAACTGGAGCGGGTTAGGGAAGTTGGGACATGTTTGCCTAATTACATCAAAAAGAAGTTCGGGTGTCCCTACATCGTGTTTCTGCTATGTAGCATAGTTATGTAGGTACTCATAGATAATTATCCTCCCATTTTGGTAATTACCGTATTGTTATGAAATTGTTTTAATGTTTTTTTTTATGCTTAATAGGCAAGCATTTGACCACTATCTCACCTGATGGAAAGTGACGATGCGATGATTACAGAGATACCCAGGAGATACCTCAACACAACAAAACAAAATTATCCTTTTTAAATTTGATTTTCGAAATAAAAAGTAGCGTATGCCTAATGCCAGGGACGTAGGTATCTCTCTACCTACCAATCTTAATTCCAATATTGAAATGAGATATAACTGTATTTGTTGGTCGGATTTCGTTTAGATTAAATAGAAAGATAGCTCTGAGATAAGATAAAGGCTATTTTTGATTTCAAAAGTGAGCAGTGTTCCTTGGGATAAGGTACATTTGTTAAGTTCTTTGAAATGAGGCATCTCTATAACTATGAGAAAACCGTGTCTTTTCGCACTTTTAATTTCAAAATAGCATTATTTTGACTAACCTCGACGTTTCGGCTGGGTTGCACCGGCCTTGATCACGAGAAACTCATCAGAAGAAAATCATATTTTTTTCGTTGTTTGAAATTATGTATCTCTGTTACCATTAGATTGATTTCGGTAAAATTTTGGTAGGCTATAATTATTTTTGTTTTCGCTCCAATCCTGGAATAAAATATTGGCTACTCTTCAACCGACTTCAAAAAGAGAGGTTCTCAAATCGACTGTGTTTTTTTTGTACGTAAGTTACGCGATATCTCTGCCAATTATGAACCGATTTTGATGTATTTTTTTTGTTTAGTAAAGTATACTTCAGAGGTGGTTCCATATAAATTTTATCGAAATCGGTCAAGCCAAAACTGAAATATAAGCAATGAAGTCGGTTTTTTAAGCTTTGCTTGCGTTTCAATTATGACTCTAAAAATCAGCACATTTCCTGTGGGATAGGATAAATTTGTTAAGATGTTTAAAACTTACCAGATATATCTATCACGATCCTTTCTAAGACTGAAAATCCGAAAATTTTTGTGTGTTTGTGTAAATGTTCAAGTACAAAATGTGTACTTTAAATGTTTAAAAATATATCCATCGCAGTCGCGGATACAAGCTAGTAATGAATAACTTTCACGATAGTTTTTATACTAAAATGTATTATGCATGCCGGAGATTAGACGGTACCATTGATCGTAAGATACGCCTATGATGCGCACAAAGCAAACATCACACGATCAATAAAGAATAATTATTGATCACGTCCATTAAATTAAGATATAGCCTTCATTCATTTCATGTTTTCATAAGGAATTCGTTTAATAATTATTAGCACCTGAAGCGTTTACGCATTTTTCTCACAATATGCTTTATTTACACGTAGGTGTAAAATTATGTGTGCGTAGGACTAATTAAACATAATCATATGTATTTCGTGGTGTAGAGAACGCTTGCGGTTAAACACAAAGGAAGTTTTTGTTGCGGCAATTATGCTGATGTTATAACGTGGAATACTTTACGGCGAAGGCACAGAATACTTAATAACGCGAGCATGTAAAGGTTGTTAGTGTACATTTAAAAACCTGGTCTGAATAATTGTAGTGAGACTGAAGGTTTCACTGGCATTTGTTTCGAATATAACCCGGAGTAGATAACGATGTATACTTATATTGAACTAGCTGTACCCGGCATGCGTTGCAATTCCACGTTAAGAAATTTACGTTGTTTTTACCTTACACGTGTATGGTTGCCTAGTACTTTAATGCTATACTTAAAACTTTACACTAAATTATTACATCTTTTATTTTCGTGTTTACCGAGTACTTTCAACCAAGTCAGACAGGCGTGTAAAAGTATAAATATTTAAATTGTTGTATAGGAAAAGTCTAAGAATAGAAATTAGTTTCTTAACCTATATTTATATAATGTAGTCGCCAGAAAACGCTTGTGCAGTTTGCTTCCTTTCCTAGTCATTAATTTAGTAATTTGTTTTAAAATAACATTTCCTAATTAGTGCCCTGTACCGATTTAAACTTTCTCAGTGCTAATTCAGTTACAATTTTAGGAATTTTAATATTTCTAATCCGATTTGCCATGAAATATTTTTTTTGTCTTGCTTAATCTAAGTGCGCGCACCACTATTTTTTGCAAGCTTATATTACTAAGATTGTGTGCGTCGCTTCGCTTTCTAATATATATTTTTTATCTAAGTTTATTGTTGCGTATGACCGTGGAGTATGGAAATGAGAGATAAATATTAACAGGTTACAGTCGAATAGAGATGGTGGTAACGTACTATCTTAACCACTAAAGCGCAAAATTATCCATTTTACTCCTTATTTGCATAAAAGCCAAGAGACTTATTAACAGCGACCAGTTGACTGATGCAAAACTTCAGAGCTTAGGGCATCGTCGCATGGTGGCGAGTCTCTCGGTATTTTATCGGATACATTTCGGAGAGTGTGCAACGGAATTACACAATCTAATTCCCCCATCCCCATTCTATTATCGGACATCGAGACAGTCTCTTAAGCGACACCGCTATATGGTAGATATTCCACAAATGCGGACGAAGCGTTTTGCCTCCACATTCATTATGCGGACTGAAAAGGAGTGGAATTCCTTGCCTGAGTCTGTGTTTCCTGATAAATACAATATGGGAGTCTTTAAGTCACGAGTGAAAAGGCATCTTCTAGGCAAACGTGCTCCATCATCAACCGCATCGTCACTTACCATCAGGTGAGATGGCGGTCAAACGTTTGCCTATCTAGAATAAAAAAAAAAATAAAAAAAAAAAAAAAAACGACACGGGATATGTCAGAAAAATAGCAAGCTAGGACTGAATTGTGACTGGCCCAATCAAGGGTAGCGGCAGGACCAGCAATAACTTAACTTCATAGAAATTTGATTCATCACTTATTGATTGACCAATAAATTTTTTATAGGCAAGCATTTGACTACTATCTCACCTGATAGAAAGAAACGATGTAGCATGACGGCATCGTCACTACGACTTAACTACTCGTATCATCACATCTTCATTTGCATCCAAAGTCCAAAGATTGCATTTTTATAACATTTCTTGATACTTACTCAAGTGGCAGCTAGTATTCACAGTCGCAGTCCCACACCAAGTTCAAAGACTTATCCGTTGGTGCCGAAAAAGAGAAGGAAAATTGTGCTGCTGTCGTAAAATCGAACTCAAGATCCACGTCGCTGAAGCCAGAGACTTTCCCACTGCGTCAACTGAGTCGTAATTTACCGACTAAGGTATGTCTTCTCTTATTTCATAAATTATATATTAATAGCTGCGCCCCGCGGTTCTACCCGCGTAAGTCCCGGACCCACGGGAATTCCAGGATAAAAAGTAGCCTATGTTCTTAGCTAAACTCTAGTCTATCTCTGTTCAAATTTCATCAAGATCGGTTCAATGGTTTTGGCATGAAAGCATAGGAAAGAGACAGACAGAGTTACCTCGCATTTATAATAATAAATAGTAGGCATTATACCTTCTTACGACGGTTTTTAAACCTGAAGCTCATTGATATTGGTTTCCTAGTTATAGACGGTTTTCGATTTCGCAATCTATTCTGAGAACTCTTGGAATTCCTAAATTCAAACGTTGAATACTCGGCGAATTTAGACGATCATAATTTAATTCATCATAATATTCGCATACTCCAATTTTGGAATGTTTAATGTTAAAGATTTGTTTCTAAAATGAGGTATTAAAAGATATATCTGAATTATATAAAATGAATTTATCAATGATTCTATCATCGATATTGACTCTACATTTATTTGGATAAAACTAACTTAGTGACACCAAACTTGCATCTGAAAATTTTAAGTATGGGAAATATGGATGATACATGAATTAAAATTAAATTAAATTAACGCTTTCACACTCAAAGCCCCATTCTATAAACATAGCTTAAACCTAGGATTAACACATAGGTTGCTTTAAACCTTGATAAACGTAAGCGAAGCCGCGGGGCACGGCTTGTTCTAAAAATTTTAGAAGATACTATAAAATGGCAACGCACATTGCTGTACCTACCTAATTTAACAAGGCGGGAGGCGCATCGGCATTCCCACATATTTCCCTCAGGTGGAATGTCTCCCACCCTTCACCAACCCTCTCTTTTCTCTTAGAAACTGCACAAGCATTTTGTACCACCAATGCCTACATTGTGTGCTTTGTGTTGTACGTATTAAAACTCTACTTCAGACAAACACAAACAAATAAAAGCATTCACACTCACAGCCCCACACTAATTCGATATCTTGTATCGTGGGTGCCGGAAACATTTTCATCACATACACAATCAAACCCAGAACCAGAAATGCAAACGTCCCTTGAATTAGAAAAATTGTGCTGAGCAAGTCTCACCCCTCTGCGCCATGGGTCCTTTTTCCTCCTAAGTGAGATTTGTGCATCTGGTTCTGAATGTGATTGTGTGATATGTTAATGTTTCCGGCAGCCACAACACAATTATTTGAACTTAGTGTGGGGCTGTGAATGTGAATTCTTTGTTTGTTTAAACTAAGCTACCTCACCTGATGGAAAGCGATGATGCGGCCAAAGAGTTGTCACCCTGCGCTAACATTGCAATAAGATTGTTTTAATAATAAAATTGTTTAATCGTTACGATACATCTTTTATCGTAGAACTACGTAATTCCCTTTTTTTAGAATCTATTACTAGAAACTTAGCATACGCAAGTTATCAAATTATAATATTTGGCGAACTTTAATTATTTCCATACCTTCCATAAGTTTCATAATAAGGTTTCCTCAAACTCCGCCATCTACATCTATGGATGCGCGAAATAAAACATACAAGTATTTTATAAAGATATTTTATTAAACATTTTTCTGTAAAATAGATTAATTAAACCGACATTTACAACAAACAACTATAAAATTCTTTGTTTTTCATCAATTCTAATACTAATTACGTTAATAGGTCCAGTTCATGTTTGGAATTGATCTCTAGACAGCCGTATGAATGCAATGACAGTTCTCGCCTCGGCGAAGTATGTACACTCAACTACTACTACATTCAATAATACAATGTCAAACACTTCAGTAATTAATTCTACACCCATTTTTATTTGTCATGTGTAGTAGATAGGACGTAGTCGTACTGATACTGTTAATTAGATACTTTGGCAAAACAACACACAGAGCCCTTGTATAGCTTGGTTAATCTTCTCTACAGTAACGTCGTTGGTTCTCGTCTCCTTAGACGTAATGACATCCGCAGACATGCTAGTAAAAAAACATGACTTCTGTTGTACGATCTAAACTGTGTTTCTTAAGTAGTGACATAAAAAACAAAATTGATACCAAACCGTTGGAGTGTGTGGATGGTATCAAACCATAAGAGTGTGTGGATTGGTATCGAATAAATACTGCATAATACAACAAAAACTATATTTTAATGAATATATAATTTAATCGATTTTTAGTTTTTTAATTTAAGTGTTGTACTGTCATGTCTTAGTTATGTCGTATGTTGAACATGTTTTTTTTATTCACTTCGACTAAGGTTTTTGCAAACTTGACCATCTTTTTTAAAGAATTAAATTCCGTCTGATTAAATTATTCAAATATTGTTGTATAGGTACTTCCAATTATTCGTAACCAATTTTATAGCTGAAATAACTACGCTAACTTTTTTATGCTAGACGGAGAGTTAATAAAAGGCTTCTGTTAGATTTTGATAAGCCCTACGACTTCCCTCTGAGACTATCGATTCTTGAAATTCAGTTTTAAACTTCCAAGAACTGTTGCCGCATTTAAAATCTTCCTAGTAGTGTGGCTTAGTGGCACCACAAAAAACTGAATAATATGCAGAATGAAACTCGGTCTTAAATGCTTGACTAGTGTAAGTGTAAAATACAAGGTAATCTTGCAACAGCACCGGAGACGACGCTAGCGTGCTTTGCTAATTGTTATGAATAAATGAGAAAAGATGCAGATTGGAGGTACTTAGTATATAAGTTAGTAGTAATACCAAGGTTAATTCCAGTTGGTACATTAGGGTTAACACTCGCCTCAATTATCAAGATTTATTTTTTTTAGACTGTTAATTTATAATGTAATGTCTATCATTGTTCGTAGTTAGGTACTCTGTAACTCGGTTACAGTATATAATCTATGTTCTGTATTCTGTTCGTAAATAAAAATGTTCAGGTTGGCAAGCGCACTCTACATCAAACATGCAATAAACCATATAGAGCACGCGGACTCTCTCATTGGCTCTCAGGGATGCTGCTGATAGATTGCTATACTGAATTATATTTTATAAGAATTAGTAAATATTTTTTTTTCAATTTGAATTACCATCAATTTTACAATTTATTATTGCAAATACATTTCAACTGACTTCTAATATGAGTAAGGGCGGCCTAGAAATTCCTGGCGTCAGGATTTTGTATGCAACCTAAAGGTATCAGGCGATCGACACGAATTTACGACTATTGTCTTATGATAAACTACCGAGACCGACGGCATCATACCCTCGGAAGCAAAACAACAAACACTCAGTTGAAAATATCACTTTAACGATCACCTATCCAAGTACCGAAAGAACTCTATTTATTTTTTATTTTTTATTACCAATGGACGAAATACAATTCTAAGTGATGTTATTTTGAGAAAACCGGGTATTTACTAACATTATTTTGACTAACCTCATTATCTCGTGACCACGGCCGATGCAACTTTGCCGAAGCGTCGAGATCTCATAAAATAATTTTTTTAAACAATTTTATTTTAAGGATCTTTATTTAACAATATGACGGTCCTATTGTATGTTCTTACGTTAGAGTAAATAAATTAATACTTGAGAAATAAATGTAACTAAATTAAATTAACTTGACCTGAACCACAAAACAAGCCGCCTGCGACGATGGATCTGACACAATTTGGTGGTACCTGCCGATATCGTCACTGTTTATGTTAAAAAACATGATTGCAGTTCGAAAAAGTTAAAAAAGAACGATTCTAATTGATGATTAAAATCTTTTCAAAGGTCCTCTTTTTATTATCAATACTTATTACTGAAGTGTTTTCACATGCATATGTAACTTTACTTTTATTTAGGTATCTTAGAGATAATGTTTGATAACATATGAACACGTACCGTCGTATATCACACGAGGATGGGAGGGGATGCAACTAACTAACATACATTAAATGTCGATCAATACACATATTCGTAATTATATTTGCTTAAAGATCCGTCAAGTTCATAAACAATTAATCGACAGAAAATTGAAGATGTTACAGATATCCTTAGTATTTTGTATTGCTTCTTAATTCTGATGAAACATATTTACTTGAGTCTTAAAATATTTTATATTTCATTTGCACAATTTATCTGTACCGGGAGAACTTAATGCTAATACATAATTTTCTGCCAGTTCTCCAAAAGGTGCAGGAAAAATAAAATATATATCGTAAATGAACTTGACAAACCATATTATTCTAATATGTACCACGATATTACACACAATAGCTAACCATTTTTCAATGTAGTACATCAGTTTTCTTATCAATTTATCTATTTTACATTTATAGAATAAAATTATATAATATACAATAAAAAAATCTCTTTGTTCTGCGTGTGCAACAGATATAAATATATGAAAATGAGCATAGTAACAAATTTAAATAAAGGCAAATTATCCATGCAATAATTTAGCTCAATCAATTAAATGGATTTTGAAATTAGTTGAATTGAAGAATAGCAAATATTTAAAAAAATGTTAAAAACTATGACATATATATCTATACATTGAAAAACAGTAAGTTTAGTCCAAAAACTAACTTATACATTTAACTCCAATATTTGCTACATGGTACATCCCAGTTAAGTATTTTCCAGCGATGAAAACTGTGTACAAACAATCTAACTTCGCTTTAGAGAATAATTCAAATATTTTTTAACAACGTATAATGTTATTTTACATCATTATCCTGTAAGTATTTTTAGTTATAAAAACCAACTAGAAATTTCATCAAATCGCCAAAAAAAAAATTGTTTATTAATTTTGAACACATATATTCTTAAAATGCGCAAAAAAGCAAAAAAGTTAAGTAAAATCAATTGTTTCGAACATAATTCGAAATTCAATTATACTTTACAAACTTGTGAATGCATGTATTATAACTTAAACCGGTTGTACCTATACTTGTCATAACAAATGCTGTTTTCTATTCAACTGAAATAAAAACTATTCGTTGGATTCCTCGCATTTCAGATAAAGGTGTTAAAACTGTGCTGTACACAGTGTACAAAGCAGGAAAACACTATAAGCTTGCTCGCTTCTCCATAATGCTTAGCTAAGGCCTCACCCATATTAAAAGGTGCACGCGACAGCGACAATACTCTTTTATTGTATTGCAATGTTTACGACCTATGATAACAATTATTATAATATTTATAATGTAGTTTTGTAGTGATTATTGCAATTTGGAGAAATTAAAGTTTTTGTTTATATTTACGAAACAGTATTCATGTTCTCAAACAGAAATCTAATGTTTCCTTTAAAATAATTTAATTTTGTTTTCATTAGGGGTTTTGTTGTAGTTTATTCAGGTTGTCACTTGCTACTACGCATATCATTACGCTATTGTTGTTCGTTACAATAATAGCATGATGAAGATATATTTATTAGATCATTCATTTTTTTCTGCTATGTTACGTTGTAACTATGTTTAGAATTAAGATGTTTAGAAGAAGGGAAAATGTTGCTGTGAGGGTAATCCGAACCACGAGTCGTTGGAAAACCGGCACAACGCCCTAATCACTAAACCATTCGAGACTACACTCCCAGCACAAAATTTATCCTAAGGTTTTTATCTGATAGATACGTATTACGACATCCAACGGATAGGTCGAAACTATATCTTGGTCTACAAAGCCGAATTTCGATCAGCATTCTTGAAGCATTGACGATTTCTAAACAAAGCTACAATTTAGTTATGCACAGTCTAACAGCATTCTCCGATAAATTATGTCAATTTTTATTTTTCAAAATTAAAGTCAAATATATGTTAGAAATTCAATTATATTTTTGTTACAATTACCCTTTTATCTTATCAAGTAAATAAGGCGAGAAAATTGTTACTGAAGCACTATGCATACTACTCACGCCGCCAAGTTGTCGCGTAACATAATGTAACTTGGTATTTGTTGATGGATCCAATTACAGGTCTGTCAGCATGTTAGTGAGTTCCCTTGTCGCGTCGCTTATAATTAATCAATGTAGTATAGGCCTTATTAGTATATGTTCGTACAAGAAAATATGTGGGCCTAACTGAACATCTAACAATTTAGACATTATATTTTATGTTTTAACCTAGTCGCTCGCATCGAATCCAAGTCCCCGATGTATCCACCGCTTTATAAACTTCACAGCTCCCTCAGACATGAATAACATTCCTTCTCACCACATTTAATATCTATAACAACTACTATACAAAAAGCTCTTACAATTAACAGATTTTTAGCAGTTTTAAAAGCTCTTTTGTTAAGACTCTGAATAGAATTTGAAGATAGTAATTAACGCAACATTTTTGTGCTTGTGTCAGTAAAGGCGTGTTCAAAATATATAAAATCTGGTGGTAGATATTTGTGATAGTGCTTTTTCAATACATTTTGAAATTAATTGAGAGGTAAGTACAGAAGTAAGTATAGTTATGTGTGATTGCTATTCATGGCCTAATATTTATAACATTTGGGCGCCACAATTATTTTCCTGTGCATTAAATAACACAGATTAACATTAAAATAATTAATACTACAGGAGGACGTGTAACTCTGTTCTATTGTTCTGTAGAAAATGGTCTGCAAATAGAAACCCTCGGGGCATTGAAATTTCGCACGTTTATTTACAGGATGGTTACTGTACGTTTTCTCAGCAAAATCTTATAACAAACACCCATATTTTAACCTAAACGAGCCGCATTTTCCACAGGTTATAAATATTGACAGCTCTAGCCTACTTACCGCTTTATCACCCCGTTTCTAACGTTTGCTCCAATAAACTTTGCATTAATAGCTTATAGTTTCATCGAATTACACCTCACCCTCTAGTCGCTTAACAATACAATGCATTATAACTAACGTGGATTATTGACGTTCTGTCTTTTACATCGTTATACATTTCAACAACGAACATTTTCAATTCTATATTCACAATTTCACATTGGCTACCTACACGTCCATCGTCACTAGCAATCCGCGTACGGGATTCATTATAAATTCTCTCAGTTCACACCGTGTCGTTTACAGTTTGTGCGTCACTTCCTTGGCTCTGTTCGAGCGAGTTTGATCGAGGCTCACGAGGGGCCCGGAGGCGGAGGAACCGCGTTGGCCATGACTGTCGAGAGCCGAGGGGGCTGCTGTGATGTTAGCGCAGCGTCAACTGAAAGGGCGCCAATGACTGGTTCCGGGACCGGTTCTGTCACTGGGGCGGGGTCATACTCGACTGGTTCTTCGGGCGGCGCAGCGGCCGGGCGGATGTTGTCGAGCCGAGGGCGCGGCGAGTATCGCGGCGTTAGCGCAATCCCCCCGACGACTGGGTGCGATTTAAGACTCCCGCCTGCAGGGCGTCTTGCATCATGCGCTCGTTCTCCTGCCGAACTGCGAACAAGCAAACCAGCTTAATCATTGTTACATTACGTCACACCGGGACTTTGGAGATTTAGTGGGAGTTCGACGAATCCCTTCTAGAGATATCTTTATAGACATAAGTATAACTAATGTTTGGTTAGGGCACTACGGATAAGATTCGAGATCCAAATGTAAACGAACCCGTGGAGTGGAGTGTCTAGTGGGCTGTAATTCTACGTAAGTGTTAACTGTACAAACGGGATTCAATCTCTTTCTGTAATGGGGTGCTCTACATATATAGAGGCTCAATTACGTTAATTCTATTTGTTTAAGGTAGTAAAACAGACGTTAATTACAACGTGTTATTTGTTAGCTACGAGATTGCTTGAAAGTTAATTTAGCAGGTTAATTATATGAATATAATGTTAGTTAAAACACTCGTTAGTTTCTATTTGATGTGCATCAACTAAAAATAATCGAAGAGATCAATCCAAATTAAACGTTTTTCACCAAAATTGTCAAACAATGAGTGAAAAGTGAACAGAAAAATGGCTAAAAATGTGTCCGTCTATAATCGTTTCGCTTTAGTTTCTTTATTCTTACTTCAAAAATAAATATCTACGTATATATTATATTAGATCTATAGATGAAATCTTAATATACAAACTTCTTTTCTAACCCTCAATGTAAACAAAAGGGTTGTTAAAATCCTCAACTACCTATTTATAGTAAACAAGTATGGCCTAAGCGCAATATAACTGCTTTAATATCTTTTATTTTTTTAAAGCTTTTAAGTATGTTATGTAGATAAAACTACCTTTTAATGCAAGTTAAATATGTACAAGAAAAAATCCTATTCCAAATGTATCTTAGAACAAATGACTACTACGTGAGAAATAAAAAAAAACTCATCCTAAAAGAAAAACCAAGCAAGTGATTTTCCCCGATAGCATGTCTACAGATCTTGACTGATTGATAAATGAATACAACAGACTATCACTCTTCATGATGTTCCATTATCTACCAGCGGGTGAACGTAGATTCCCAAAACACCAATTCATCTTTAATCTTCGTATCTACAGTGATGTAAGAAACTTGATTGATTTAATGCGAAGCAAATAGGTCCATAGTAATTGTTCTTGCAGCCAAACTAATAGACGTTTGGCGCCAGCCTTGGCTTTTCGATATCTTTAAATGGCGGTACAAATATGCATGGGGAAACGGATTTTTTCTGAAAATCAAGACGTTTTGAGCGGTATCTGTTATGAAGACGTTTTTTTTTTTTTTTTATTTGTGACAGGCTAGTTTTTGACCACTATCTTACTTGATGGTAAGTGACGATGTGATCGAAGCTGGTAAACACACTAGACCTGGAATACGCAGGCTCTCAAGGATAACTGCCGGAACACCGTATTTGGCTTGGCGGCAGACTTTCAACTTGATGGTGGTAAGCTACTTTGGTAGCAAGCCAGGCGAGCAACTCACATAATGCTCTAGCACCTCTCAAATGTCACCTAATTAGCACCACCCGGGGACCACGTGTAGGGAGTCAGACTTAAGGGGTATCCTCCTACGGACGTGGGTGACTCAGCCCCCTCAGGTTCTACCATATAAATCGGTAAAATTTAAATAACAATTTAAAAAACTACAAAACTATATTTAAACTTTTAACTTAGACAGCATAATATACTTAAACATTAGATTCATTTTATCGTTTTATATTTCCATCCAAAGGTTGTCTGGAAGAGATCGGTCTTAGCGGTAAGACCGCCCATTGTACCTATCTTTATAAGTTTCTCTGTAAGTTGTATTTATCTTTTGGTGTCAATAAAGAGTTTTTGTATTGTATTGTATTAGATTAATCACCCTATGTACGCCCTAGCAAATAGGGTGCGACGTTTCGGCGCGGAAAGTCCATGCGATAACCATGTTAAAACTTTTCGTAACATTACGGGTTAACAGAATAAAGCCGCGTCCACGTCCGCGTTAAACGAATATTAAGCGTATTACACAACCATTGCGTATCAGTTCGACGGCGACGCGACGTTGTGCCGCTTTAGCGTCATCACTTCATTGTCGTGGCGAACTCAGCACGCACATGGTATGCGCTGACTACGAGATAGACTTAAATTGCCTTAAGTTACAACACGGCCGAATGGATAATCAATAAATTGTTTTTTTTTTGTCTCTGATATAGCATCATGTTTTATCTTTTATTTCATATCTTAATAGTCCTAATTATTATGCATATACAGTGAAACTTGGTTAAATGGGACCTGGATAAATGAGAAACCTCTATTATTGAGAGTTACAATGAGGTCCCGGTACTTTTTCATTGAACAACCTCTATTAATGGGACTTTTCGAACCTGGTTAAATGAGATCTGATTTCTAGGATTTAATCGATGTTTACCTTTATAATTGGGACTCTGTAACTCAATTCCCTCTATAAATGAGACAAATTAACAGGTTGCGACAGGTTTTGACACTTTTATTTACACATTAGAATGTCTTTCGCATACGCTTTGTTTGTCAGTACTATCTCAAGTTTTGACCTAAAAACAAGGGAGTAAAAGTGTACAAAATGCCCAAACGTAAATATCAAACTTGATGAAAAAAAATAAAAAATTTCCACGTTATACATAATGTCTGTACATTCATACCTACATAATATATTAGATTCATTACACCAAAAATACGCATTTTTATTAACATTTCCACCTCTCCCTCTAAAAATGAAATAGCCGTACATTTCAACCTCTATAAGCAGGAGCCTCTGTAAATGAGACAACTATAATTTTAAACCTGCCTAATTGGAAAACTGGATTAATGGAAACACTCAATAAATGGTACAACATTCTTGGTCCCTTGAGATCCCAATTAACCAGGTTCCACTGTATTACTTTAATTCAAGAACAACAATGTACTAGGATTACCTATAATTTAAATGTAAGCAATACTTAAAAAAACCGACTTCACCGCATTTTGACAAAATTTATATGAGTCCACCTTTAAAGTGTAATTAATCTCCAAACAAAAAATAATTTTGAGAATCGGTCCACAAATGGGGGAGAAATAGGTGAACATACATAAATAAAATAAAATAAAAATACATGCAGTCGAACATAGAACATCTTCCTTTTTTGAAATCGGTTAAAAAAAATAGAAGCATATAAACATTTTTATCCGTCGCAGACATATTTCCATTGAAAAATACATGACGTGTGAACACACTCGCAAATTAATACTATTGAAATACAAAATATTTATAAAATAGGAGTCAATAGTTGCGTCCAAAGAAGTAAATAAGTATCAATTATATAACTAGTGATGGTGTTGCTTCCTGACCATTATATTCCACGAACCCAGATACATTTAAATGCGTTCGTATTCTTTTCTATTGATCAAAAGAGTATGCAATACTTATTTTGTCCAAATATTCAATGATTCGCTGCTACGAATGGTGTTTACTCTACAATACACATTTGCATTCAAAGTTTATTTAATATGATACGCAGATACGATATACGCATAATGACAATGGCACAAGTATAGATGTGGCACAATGAGTTCTGAGAATTAGAATGCCGTTTCGCCCCCCAGTTTCAGCATACTTTATTTAATAAACGTTGTAACCGTTTTTTGCCAAGTTCAAAGGATGCCTTCATTCTTCTAATGGAAGGTTTATTTGAGAGCTCCAAATTCAATAAGACTGGTTTTAATGGAATTTGGTCAGATCATTTGAGAGCCTCTTTGTGTGGGATTTACCAAAAACAAAGTTTTAACCATTTCCAAGGAACAATGGAACATCGGCGAAATTTGTCTTCTGTAATGTACAAACAAATTGTGTAAGTCATAAAACTCAGAAAAATCACAAACAAACAAATAAATTTCAAGCAAATTACGATTTTCATAGTTTGTTATTGAAGCACGAAATTAATAGAAAGATTTATATTGAACTGAGCGTTTTATGTTATAGTTATTTTCACAATTCGCGTCTACAAGATAACTACGTTATATATTCATAATAAATTTGTATAAATACTTATAATAACATTGTAACAGGCTGATGTCTGTACATTGAAGATATTGAACAAAAATTATATGGGAGGGTTTTAATTAAAGCAACAGAAGCTAAAACAATATTTTTTAGAATTATTGTTTGTTTGGATGTTTGTACGCTCATCACGCAAAAACTACTGCATGGAATTGAATGCTGTTCACCGATGTATTGCTACAGGTCTAGCTTAAAATATAGGCTACATTTTACTGCAGAAAAATGTCTTATTCCCATTGCTTTCAATTTAATACTGCCCGGATTTCACGTTCTGTAAGACTACTACGCGGATCTTCAAAACTACTAAATACATTTTAATACGGTTTTTACGAGTCGATTAAACTTCGCCTGAAGCGATAAATGAAGTTTATTTCATTACAATTGGAACTTGAAAAAAAAACTATATTTACAATCCATTGATCGCCAAGATATCTGTTCAATTTTGGAACTAATTTCTTTTATAAGAAATTCATTCATTTTAAGAATTTTTAACTTAATGCAAAATTAACAAATAGGATAGGAAAACAAGGGCTCACTTAGGTGGCCACGCCCAAGCGCAATAATTTTCGGACATATTTAAAAAAATCATCGTAAATTTATGTCCTGAATCGTAACCGTTAGTAACTCTACCAAAGAACCTTTGTAAAATTGTTTTTGTGGTGGAAGATCTCATTCATTTCGCTTATTAAAATGTATCCGAAGTAACACGTCAGGACAATTCTCGGCTTACTTAACGATCAATACTTACTCCCAAAAAAATTTAAGTAGCTGCCATAAATTACAGTTTTTTGGAAAAAGTTGAAGGAGACGAGGTTGTATACTGGTCCATACATATAGTTCTAAATCGAAACAATGCTACCACTTATCCGGTAGACTTTATTAACACTCTTTCTACGAACGGCCTCCCCGCGCAAAGCATCGTTCTGAAAGTGGGTATTCTGATTATGTTGCTTCGGAACTTGAACCCTCCAAAGCTATGCATTGGAACCCGCCTTAAAGTGGTATCGCTTCAAAATAATGCTAAAGAAGCCAAAATGTTTACGAGCTGTAGAGCTGGTGAAGTAGTTTTCATACCACGTGTACCTCTCATATTCAACAGTTCCCCATTACAACTTAAACGCTTTCAGTTTCCCGTGAGCGTATGTTTCGCTATTAACAAGTTCAGGATACAAACTGCCTGGTATCGATCTCAGGACGAAATTATGATGCATTTGAAATTCTAGATGGATATTTGTCGCTCAATCACGCCAAAACTACTGTACAGATTTGGATGAAATTTGGTGGACAGTTAATTTATTACTGGGGTCACATGAGATGGGACTTTTCACCTACTACGCGGACGAAGTTGCGGACAGAAGCTAGTTGAAAATAAGAATTCACAAATTATTTAGGTATTTCGCGAAAATTGCTGTAGAACAATGTTTGTACTCATTTTGATCACAGTTTATTTTAAAATTTGATTTTATTATACTAACAGATCTATTATTTAAAGTTAAATCACATAAAAAATTGAATTAGTAAAAAATTAAAACTCACACTTACAACCCACTTACACTAAGTTCATTGACTTGTGCCGTGGGTTCAAAACAATCACGTCACAGACACAATTACACCCAGAACCAGAAACACAAATTGCCATTGTGAAAAAAAATCGTGTTCCCAACGGTAATCGACCCGCTGCTTAGAAGGCGAACGTGGCCCAACTGAGCCAACGAGAACAACCACACCGAGAACCAGAATCACAAATTCCCTTAGGAAAATAACTTGTGTTCCCACCGGGAATCAGAGCCGAAACCCGCTGCTTCTAGAAGGCGAACCCAACTAAGCCTACGGACAGTTCAGATTGGAATCGAAAATATGTTTAAAAGTTAATATACTCATAAACTCTTGATTTGTTACACAATAACTAAACGAACTGTATAACTTTTATGTACAAGCGTTTAATGAAAACAATAACTCATTCTCGTTCCAGTGTTTGGTGAATTTAGTGCTCTTGAAGATGCCTCGTGTAGAGGCAAAACACGGGTCAAAAAGGGTTCGGGGGAAAATAAAAGCATCGGCGCAGATCACGGGCTTGTAAAATAACAACTAACTAAGTATCTTGCACTAGTTTTTAATTTGCACTTGCGAAGTAAACGCCTTGATTTTATGAAATCCAACATAATATAAATGCAAGCAAACCTTAAAAAAACCGACTTACACCGCTTTATCTTCGGAAACCTTGATCAGATTAAATTATTTAAATACGCATTGTTGACGTCTAAAAACGATCTGCGTTTTTCTTGATCAAATTTAAATGCGACCACATAGGAAGCACCACATTTCATATAAAAAATAATCTATATCGGTTAATCTAAATATAAGTAAGGAGGAGAAACTCTTGGTCCATAGGGACCAGGTGCACTTCAGATTTATAAAGATTTGGCTGGGAGACTGAAAGAGTCGACACGTGACCAAAATGCCGGTATGTATTTTACACAGCTATTAAGTCTCGCTGTTCAACGAGGTAACGCAGCCAGCATTTTGGGCACACTGCCGACCAATGACTTTTTGTATTAGGTTAGTAGTTTGGCTAAATCTGTATTTTGATTGATCCTGAATAGTAAGGAGGTAACACAAATAAAAAACAACAGTCAAATTGAAAATCTCCTTTTTGTGTCAGTCGGTTAAAAAGACAAAAATATGGTTCATTTTGCACACATACCTACACATATAACTAGTGATTGTTGGGTACAATCACTATATGTGCATGTAGCACTATAAAACCCTATATGCAACCTTCGAAATCACAAAACAAGGAACATTGGAAATGTAAACCTGACCCGGCGAAATTGAAAATACCTCACGGTCCGAATGTAATCCACACTACACGAAATCAGATCGTATCGGTTTAATCCGCTTATGTTTGCTTTGGATAAGGAGTAGTCGGTAGGAAGGTGCCAAATACAATTCAAAAGGAGTGGTAGTTATGAACGCTTTTATTTGCATACTTTAAATAGGTTTCTAGGTTTCTGAATAAAGAAAGAAAGTATATGGATCATCGACATACTTATACATGGATTTCGGGTGATACTAATTCATGGATAAGCGCGGGCTCTTAAGTGTCTACGGTCGGAACATAAACGACATAATTTAAACGCAAGCGAAGCTTCAAAAAAGTCTTCATCGCATTATATCGGCCCTTGATCAGATCTTCACAATTTTTAACCGACTTCAAAAAAGGAGGTTCTATGTTCAACTGTATGTATTTTTTAATGTATGTTCACCGATTCCTCCTCCATTTATGGACCAATTCTCAAAATTATTTTTTGTTCGGTAGATTCTACTTCAAAGGTGGTCTCATATAAATTTTATCAAAATCGATCAAGCCAAAACCCAAATATAAGCGGTGAAGTCGGTTTTTTAAGCTTTGCTTACGTTTAAATTATTAAATGGGACCAACAGTCACCATTTATTCTTTCAAATTAAAAATAATAATCAAAATCGGTGCGTCTAGAGAAAAAATTCTGAGGAACACACATAAAAAAACAGTCTTATTGAAAACACGAAATATGAGCGACAATCCTGCCTTTAAAAAAGGAGGTTCTCAATTCGACTATATCGTTTTTACGCGATATCTCTACCAATTATGAATCGATTTTGCTATTTATTTTTGTTTGGTAGATTCAGAGGTGGTCTCATATACATTTTATCGAAATCGATCAAGCCAAAACAAAAATATATGCGGTGAAATCGGTTTTTTAAAGCTTTGCTTGCGTTTAATTTTCTTTGATAGCATAATGAATATCTTTAATACAAGAAAATAATATAATTATATTCTAATGAATCCACGGTGGTACGCTTATTTCGTGAAGTTTGTATTAGACCCCGAAGTCAATTTAATTTTGTTTGTAGGTCGATGATATGTACAGGGGGTCTATTCCGGGCGTCACATCGACGTCGAAATCGAACGATTTTTTTTTTATGAGCATCGAATCAACTAAAATTTCAACCAATCGACTGTCGTTTCGACGTCGCATCAATTCGAACAATCGTATTTTGACGACCAGAATAGACCTACAGATTTCATCCGTGCCATCCATGCTCGCAATCGAAGTTTCTTTAATTGAAAACGTGTGTCGATGTTTGACCTGTGGTGATCATGTGGTCCAGTGTGGTCATGACGCTTGGGTTGTAATGTTTATATGCTATTAATGATATAATATGCTGGAAGATCGTTTAATGATTGGCAACAGATTTTTCATCTTGAATGGTACACTACTTTTGCTCTTGGTAAGTAGCAAAACAATAGTAAGAATTTCCCTTTCACCAATAACTTCAAGAAATATCTAGTACCTACCTAATAATTGTCTTGAACAGAATATATATTTCATAAAGAATAAAATACAATTTTAAGATCACAAAGTAAAAGCCATTTTGGTACCAAAAACTTCTTTCACAGTAGTCAAAGAAGAGATGAGATGAATATCAACTAGTCGTGATGAATAGTGAATGCATTGGAAATGTTATTTACCTATTAGCTGTTCGCAACCCTTTAGTAAAGGGTAGTGAAAAATGGCGTATGCAATTTTGTATTTTTACAAAAAAAAGTTTTTTTCTTGTGTTCATTATGTACTTAGGTGGAGTGTTAACCATATATAGTTCAAATTACAAAGTTGGTGGTCAAAAGTTTGCCTATTTTGAATAAAAAACCCTCCAAAACTCCTGTACAGCATGTCTTGACTATGCCTAGACAACAGCTCTTATAATTGACTGTAATGGGTGACGAGAACTAGTTTTCAACCGACTTCAAAAAAGGAGTATTTAAATTCGACTGTATGTTCTCTTTTTTGTATTTATGTTACGCGATAATTCCGCCAAATATGAATCGCTTTTAACAATGATTTTTGTTTGATAGTAGTTTTCAGAGGTGGTCCCATTAAAATTTTATCGAAATCGATCAAGCCAAAACCAAAATATAAGCGTGAAGTCGGTTTTTGTTTGTGTTTCAATTATATGAACTACATACACACATAACTTGAAAAATATGTATTACTTGACACTGGTTAAATGTAAATAGTCTGAAAAATACACTTTTATATTCCGTATTTTTTTATTCATGTTTAAATAAAAAATCATTGGGCATTGGTAGTGTTACGAGCAATGAGACCTTGTCTAAAATAAAATGAGCTCGGTACATGGTCAGCAGACCTGAACAGGAAAAAATAATCCCTTTTGACACTACCATTAGGTAGCGTCGCGGTGACGTCGATACTAAATAATGTTTGTTGAAAATTCAGTAAGTTTTATAGGGATTTTTTATAGGTGCTCTGGAACTTAGACAGAATATAGTAGCCATCTTGGTAAAGTGATAGCAAAAAGTTCCTCTTTGGTGACAGCCATTTATTTTGGCGGGAATACTAATTAAGTCTTGAGCTTGGATACATAAGTTACAGCATACATAAGATTAAGCATGGAACTATAAATGATACTACAACCAAGGATTTTATAGCTTTTATTTATATACATATATCAACTAAAATTGGTCCACTTGGATGCGCCACCCATAGCGAACTCGCAGCAACAATTTGGCTAAAATTATATTCCATACATAATCGACAGCATATAAAAATAAAAGAAAAAATAGCGCATTCAATTTAAATTCTAAATAGTTTACTCATGGGCTCAAAAGAGGCACTCATGACAGGTAATGACTTGCAGATTCGCAAATTTACAGTCATCTTGAGATGAACTTGGCGAGAAACTTGCCGGAGCATTTTTTTACTTCTCTAATACATAATTAAGATAACTTGTCTAGTTTTATCTATATTTTACCGTCGCCATAAAGCGCTTGTGCAGTTTGCTTCCATGCGTCTTTGTCATTAACATAATCATTGATTGATGATAATGTTAAGGCATAAAATCATCATCATCATAAACATAAAACAAAGCGTTTATGTTTATAAATTTTTTAGATTATTATCATAAGCTTTGTTTATCAACACATGTTTTTGAAATACCTAGCCCGAAGTCATAATCTAAACGTTGAGCTGCCTTTTTATGAAGTTACAAATTCGAGCTCTTTCAATGAAAAACTCTTTATAAGCTGTGGGTATATTTTAAATCAAAACAAAGACAGTTTCTAAGTGGTAGCAATCACAGAGAGCCATGATAATACTGGCCATTGGCTTCACTCCAAGCTACGCCAGCAGTTTTGCCTTCCAACAGATTTCAATTAACTTCTACCAAAGGTACGTTTCGGAATAAGTTTTGTATGTCAGAATTAATTCGGTACATTTGTGTAGTTTACGTTTTTACCGACTTCCCAAAAAAGGAGGAGGTACTCAAGTCGACTGTATTTTTTTTTATGTGTGTTACCTCATAACTTCTCTCCACGTGAGCCGATTTCGAATTTTTTTTAGTTTGAATGATGTTGCTTTCTAATTGGTCCCATTTAAATTTGATCAAGATCTGATCAGTAGTATTTGAAATATCGTCAATAATGTCTATTTTGTGACGAATAATGCGTACTTTGACGATGTTTTCGTTTACCCGACTACAAAAGTTACCTCATAATTTCTTTCGTTGTGAACCGATTTTGATGATTCTTTTTCTATTTGAAAGCTAGTGCTTTTTATGCAGTTCCATTGAAATTTGATCAAGGTCTGATCTCTAGTTTTTGAGTTATAGTCAATAATGCGTGTTTATACATTTAATCTGATCAAGGTTCCGATGATAAAGCGGTGAAGTCGGTTTTTTTAAGCTTTGCTTGCGTTTAGTTATACGATTTTGTGTATTGTAGTTATTTTATTTTAGTCAATAATTAAAATAACTTTTTTATGCAAGATAGGTGAACATTTGACCACTATCTCAATCGAAAGTGAAGATGCAGCCGAAGATGTAAATTGCTAATGAACTAGTTTACTGCGGACATATGTCCCATATACATATAATAGCTGTGCCCTACGGCTTCGCCCGCTATTATTAAGTTAAAAAGTAGCCTATGTGTTAATACTAGGTAAAATCTATGTACATTCCAAATTTCATCCAAATCCGTTCAGCCGTTAAAGCGTGAAGAGGGAACAAACATACTTACAAACT
Organism: Lomographa bimaculata; assembly: GCA_948107665.1. Taxonomy (NCBI): domain Eukaryota; kingdom Metazoa; phylum Arthropoda; class Insecta; order Lepidoptera; family Geometridae; genus Lomographa; species Lomographa bimaculata. Next base: position 11,206,935 of record OX403592.1, read on the forward strand.
TACACACAAACTTTCGGATTTATAATATTAGTAGGATTTATATTTTCTTTACATTTTTATACATATTTGCACATGCCATAGGATCATACTACAGATAAAAAATCATAATCATGTTATAGTCTTTGTGTAGGTAAATCACATTCTTGAGCTACTTTTTAAGCACTTCATACAAGTTTCTCTGTAAACGTCTGGAAGGATATTGACGAAATGCAGAAAGTTTGTACTCGAAATAATTTTGTAATTTTACAAATACATTCAGACTCACAGCCTAGTAACTTCGAAGACTTGTATTGTGGGTACCGAAAAAATCACATCACAAATAAAATGTAGTAGATCAAACTAAGCACAAACATCCATCTTGCGGAATTATGCTCTTATATAGAATCAAACCCAAGACCCGTGGCATAAATGCTCATTTAGGCCGTTACGGGGTCGTGGTCCAACTACTCTGTCCAATCAGTTGGACCACGGGCCTTCGGTAGGGGCAGTGGTCCAATTTTTATTTTTAGTTGGACAATGACCCCATAACTTGGGACCCGTGTTCCAACTGACTATGTGATTCAACGGGGCTATCCCTTTTATTCTAGCTTATGCGGGCGAAGCAGCAATGCACAATTAGTAATCACAATTTTTTCGTCTAAATAAAAGTAAAAAATAAGATTTCTGCTTGAAAGATACGATTTTTTAAGAATAGTAATAACATTTTGTATATGTATACGTACTTGGAAAGTCTGTCTAAGGAACCATTTTTTTTTTGCTACAGAGACTTCGCTCAATTTCGTGATATTTTAAAATGGTTATTGAAAACAGAGGTACAGAAAAACATCTAAAGTCACATCTTTCCACTCAAAATATGTTTTGAACTCGTGCAAGTTATACGTCAGCTGTTTTAGTAGATAATATTACGTCAGGAGCTCGTTACCGGAGATTTCCTCTGAATCTCAGCACAATTGCAGCTCAATGTTTCCCGTTCACTCTGACGCACAAACAAACGGTCTTGTTTACAATCCAAACCAAGTATTGATCTCAAATTCAGCTATTAAGACCGAAGCCGATAGAGATTATTTATGCCTGTAATTAGGACACCTGTAAACTAGCCAATGGCGTCAATAGACTTTTAGAGAGCCTAATAGAGGTACCTAATGTTCCGTTATAAAAGTTTGGTTAGATTCGATTAGTACCGAGGCCAATAGTAACTTAGACTTATACATTTACGTATTATGACCATGTTGTATTCATGACCATGCTTATAGCGATATCAGGTTATAGATCTGGATATTCATCTGTTGTTATATGTATCCTAAAATTTGGAAAATATTTATGCATTTTGAGACCAGCCATCTTGTGGTGCAGGAAAAAAAATATCAGCGTTTTCTAATTATCTCTGGTAATTGTAAGACATGATAATGGAATTAGTGTAATTAAAAGATTAGTACCTGGATGACCCAGGTTTTTTTTGTTAATGAGGTTTTTTTTAAAAAAAATTAGCTAGATCGATTTACCGGCCCTGAAACCGTTGGAGCCGTTTCCGAGATTCAGATTATATATATATATATATATATATATAATGTATTATGATTAAAAAAACATTTTTTTTCTTTGTTAAGTTTTAGTCGCCAAGGAGCGTGACAGTGTTGTTTAATCAACTATGAATTATTAATTGTATAAAATACATCATCTTTATTATGACGGAAAATATAACATGCAGAATAAAGTCGTAGAACTAAGAGCAAATGAGATTACTCTTAGTTCTACTTCGTTCTTAAGGGTTAAGGCTTTCAGATATTTAAAAATAACCCAAGTGTATTTATGATGAAATCGATGGATTTCGCAAATCACAGAAAAGTTACCAAGCTATATAGTTGTTACATAATATACTAGAGAACACGAAAAAATCGTTCGACTGTCGGTGGGTTTTAAAAATCCTGTCACACTGCAATATGTTGTTCTTCCTGAAACTCTCATAATATTGCCATTTAATTATACTGGCAACTTGCCTTTTCAAGCTGAATCAGTTCTGCTTTATTTTATGCATAGGGGTAGTTACACTCCACTCGGACTCACAAAGTTAATCCTACCACTTCGTTTGTTGATGGAGTCTCATCCATCATGTGTAATGTGTAACTTTTTGGCAAAAGCTGTTATAGTTTCATCCTACTCTAGAGAATTTTACCACTTTAAGTACGTTCCTCTCTCCGCCACCTAGAAACGCTGTCTCTAGGGAATCAGGTTACACCTAACACTTTGTAATGGTTTTGACGAAATTTGCCTTATTTTCTTTTATCTTTAGCAATTTCGAGGTAACAGATGAACATCATTAAAGAGTCACATACCTACATTTCATTCATCTTAAGTAAACATATACGCTTTCAAACACACAGCCCCCACTAAGATCGACGCGACGTATGTCGTGGGTGACGGAAACATTTACATCACACACACAATCACGTCCAGAAACAGAAACACAGATTTCCTTTGGTGAGAAAACTCGTGTTTCCGCCGAGAATCGAACCCGAAAACTTCAACACCCAACTAAGCCAACGAGTAGATCAGTTCAGTTCAGTTTAAAGTGCATTTAATTAGCTTCCTTACGTATGTACCTACTTTAGCCAACACTTAAATTAGGGCAACACAACAATGGTATGTATTTGCACTAGTTTAAAAATTCACAGGTGTAAGTGAAGGTATTAACATTTTCAATAACGTACAGAACGATGTTAATATGCGAGAATTGTTGGAATTTTAATATGAATCGAACACATTGCACAAATGTTCAAAATCGGATGTAATAAAAAAAACGATACAAATTAACGGCTACCAAACACGAGGTTATTAAACGAGCGAGTTACAACATTCACGCAATCATTACGCTCAATACAAATGGTATTTTTATGTCGATGGATAGGGTAGAGCGGAAGGCCTGTTGCTTCTTTTATTACAATGTTCGAGTTACGGAAGTAAAGGAGGAAATTGCACTTTTACTTTAAACTTTGAGCTACTTTATAATTCTTCATTTGAAAGCTCGTTTTGAACGGAAGTTGCTGGAATGCGATGGAAATAGAAAACTAGATGACCTAATTACAAGAGCGGGAGGAATGTACTGGGTGAATTTCGGTTCGGACGTTAACTCGATTTACTTTATATTGGATGGGATAACTTTACAACTGTGAAGTATCTCTCTTGGTGGAAAGCGGTGTTGAGGCCAGGGTCGCGAGCATGGGTGTTTACATAGTGGTTGTATGTAACAATTTAATTAAAATCAAAAGGTATTTAACACAACATAAATTAAACAAGACCTGTACTAGTTGTGCCGCGCGATACTCGGTCGTGATTATCTATATAAAATTAAATATTGCTTAAACTTACTATCTGGCGACTAAGCTTTTCCCAGAGCTCTACACTCTACATAACCGCGTTTTTTTAGTAACAAACGTGAAAGACACTCACTATGTCACAACACACACAATCACACCTAGAATCAGAATACACAAATTTTCCTTGGGAAAAAAATTGTGGCCCATCGGGAATAGAAACCAATACCTCTGCTTTGAAGGCGAACGCGCAACTAACTAAGCCAACGGTCAGTTAATTATGTTTGGACGTAACTCTAATTTTACCTTCGAGCTACTGCCCACATTTAGCAGCTTGTTCCCGTTGTATATATGGTGGTTTGCTCTTTACACTTTACCATTTAAAAGCTTACCCTGACTTGTATGACCCTAATTGTATGTTTTCCGAACTTCACTTTACAGGGTAGAACCTGGATGAAAAAATTAAACAAGTGTCTAAATCTATTTTGAATATGTATCTGACGCTTTATCTAGAAAATGACCGCACAAATTTTCACCAAACATAGCCAAGAACACTCTCTATCAAGACAGCTGTGAAACATAAAATCAAAAAGAAATCAAAACAGGTCCATCCGTTTGACAGCTACGATGCAATAGACTAAGATAATGTAATCACTCCGTTTAGCCATAGACACACACACATTAAATATTAAACTGATAAAACCCCCCTTTTTGCGTCGCGGGTTAAAAAATAAGATATCTATGTTCGTTTAACCCTAATATTATTTCTTTTACGTCTAGACTTGGGTGTTTCTAATTAACCAAGTTGATTAATTCATTACATGGGTAATCGCCCTTTAAACAAGACCCGCGTCGTTTTGCTCGAACATTGTAAACTGGGGCATACGTACCAGTCATATGTTATTGTGTACCAAGTTTACTCCACTTTGACCCACTTGCTTTTGTTCATTTAGAACTTTTTTATTGCATCTCTCTGCCTGGAATTGTGTCAAAATAAGTTCCGTTACAAAAAAACTTTGACCAGCGAAATATGGTTTGAGTGTAATTCGGAAATGTAGGTTTTAAGGTGGTCCGTTAGATTATCTCTTTCCGTATCAGAAACACAACTTCCCTTGATTAGAAAACTTGTGTTCCCACGGGCATTGAACCAAAAACCCGTTGCCGAGTCTACTTGGTCGATTGTAACAAGGTTAAGCAATGTTCAGTAAGACCAGTGCTTCGATGGGTGACCGTTAGTGGGATTTTAAACTGATTATTCCCGTAATTTGGAGGGTACGTTAAGCAATCGTTCCCGGTTGTTAGTCGTAAGACAACAACCGTTAATCCATGTCGGATTCCTTCAGGCGGCCTAAAAATCCTGATACTACTACAGCTGCCCATTAGCCCATACGAAAAGCAAACAAACACGCAGGCATACATGGAAATAACTATACCAACGATCAGTTCAAAGAATTAGGTTATTATTATACCTATTCACTAGGAATCGTCATAATTTGTGAGTCTAACAAAACTTACAAGTTATACTGAGAATTCTTATTTGGTAGCACAGACCTAGGGCCGATAGATTATATTATCAAACTTTGGTAGTAACATTGGAAAAATAGGCTGTATATGTAGATTTATATTCTTTTGTAGATTATGATTATTTGTTTTGTTTCTCTGGAATTAATCCTTTGTAATAAACTCGTATAATTCACGCAAAATAACTTAAACATAGACATTCTTTAGTAGTCATCTCATTTATGTATGTTGGAGTAACTTTATCATCCTACCAGGGCAAATCACGTATGAATTATGAAGCATACGTCAAATATTCTAACAGGCATTTAAACGTTGTAGTTGACAGTTTAAGGAGGAACATTATTATTGTATATGTATAATTGAATATGTAGTATTATAATATTAATTAAATGTATACTAAACTAGTCGTGTCTCGCGGCTTCGCCCGCGTTAATTAAGTTAAAAAGTACCCTATGTGTGAATTCTGAGTATAAGCTATATACATTAGAAAATTCCAGCATAATCAGTTAAGCCGTTACAGCGTAAAGATAAAATAAACATACTTACATACTAATACATTTACACACAAACTTTCGGATTTATAATATTAGTAGGATTACCAATCCCATTCTCTTTTCTTCGCCCGCGTCCATTACGATGATAATGATAATAACATTATGTAGAAATAAATTTATTTATACAAAACTTGCGATCAGATGCTTTTTATCCGGCAATTCGATTAAAGTCAAAGGGCACATCTAGTGCCGTATTAAAATGTTTGTTGTACCCTACACCACCGCTTAGATTAATTTCTCAGCTAATAGTGTGCCTTAATATAATGATAGGCTGATAGGCTAGAATTTGACCACTATCTCACCAGCCCTCTGATTCAGAACCATACCATAACTCAGTTACCGTACGATTCGGTTTGTTATCGTACGATAAAATATATTTTTAAAGGGGAAATTATCCAATCGTATTGATTCGGTAAGTTACCGAAAAGTTCTGAATCACCCCAGTGATGGAAAAATTACATACGATCTTAACATATCTAAAAATTTCACAATCAAATCAAATCAAAATCGGTAATTCACATGCCCATGTGAATTACCGATTTTGATTTGACTTTCATGAGTGCCTCTTTGGGGCCCCCCAAAGAGGCACTCATGAAAGTTAACGACTCTACTGCCAGATTCGCAAAATTACAGCCATCTCGAGAAGAACCTGGCAAGAAACTCTAAGGCGCATTTTTTTTCATTTTTTTTTAAATCATTCCTTAACACTAAACATAATTATATTAACCTAGGTGTATCTATATAATCTAGTCGCTAGAAAGCGCTTGTGCAGTTTGCCTCCATGCATCCTTGTCATTAATGTAGTCAATCGTTTTATAATAAGCTTTCTTAATGAATGCCCGTTTTATTACTGATTTTAACTTTCCCAGTAGTTTCAATTTTCAATTCAGTTAACTTTTTAAACAGGAATTTTATTGTAAAATCTAACCCCATTTGCCATAAAAGATTCAAATCAAAGGAATCAAAGCCGCTGACCAAGTTTGGGAACATGTGTTCTACTTATGAGTGCCTAAAAAAATCACACATATTCACACACACAAATTGATCCTTTAATATTTTTTACGCACAGAAATCCCTAATTTAACCTCTTAGTTAACATCTTAGTTATACGTTTGTTTGGCATGATTGATTGCCATAAATCTCTGTTTTAATAGATCCATTAATTTCTGCTCGCGATACAAAAAATATTATTAATCATCAGGAACTATGTTCTATAGAGTTGAAGATCTGGTTTCGCTTCAGATGCATTCAAACTGTCAGGAATATGATTAATGAAAAAAGAGGAGATGGTTGACTTATAAGAGCGCTGGTAAAATACTTCAACAGTAAATAAGTATTTATAAGATGTATAGATTGCCAGGAAAGTTTCTAAAACTAAAAGGTACAATTTGTCATCGTTGCATGGTAGATACAATCGCTTTGTTTTTAGTTCTGGTTAATTTATTTGCACAATTTCTAAACGCTGTGGATTTCAAATAAGCCCTACACTAAGTTCGACGACCGTGCGTGTCGTATCGAGAGTACCGAAAACATTGACATCACACACACAATCACTCCTAGAATCCGCTGGAATTAGTCAAAATTTATCATAGTTTTAGTAAAAATATTTGAAAGGGGATCTTGATGATAAGGAAACAATTGATAAATAGAGACCAAACCTTACTGACAAACTTTACTTGTAAGAATCACGTCTCGTCAGATTATTACTATTATAAAAAATATGAATACTACACTAACATAATATTTATATATTATAGTAATATTATTACAACAATAAAAATCATTTTAGAGCATCCCAGGGGTACTATTATATTCCAATTCTTCTTTCACTTTTTCAACTTACGAAAGCTTTTAACTTCAGGTTAACGGTTACCCTAGGGATTGTCTACTCATATTGCAAAAAACCTATAAATAAGCTCTTAGCTCTTTAAATAAAGTATTTTAGGCAAGTGAGACAAACGCTACATAATATACTCTTAAATTTAAATAGGGTAGAAGAGACACAAAATATGTGGTCCTCAAAGCCAAAGAGATAAAATTCCGTAACCATGCAAGGTTACTTCTTTCGGTACCATCACATTGGTAAAACAGACAAAAGAAGGACTGCGTTAAAACAGCCAAAAAGAGGAATGCTCTAAAATAGCCATAAAGATGACTGCGCTAAAACAGCCAAAATGAAAACTGCGCTAAACAGTCAAAATGAGAACTGCGCTAAACAGCCATAAGGACTGCGCTAAGACAGCCAAAAAGAGAACTGCGCTAAACAGCCAAAAAAGGACTGCGCTAAAGAATCCGAAATAAGAATTACGCTAATATAGCCAAAACGGCTAGTAGATAGATAGATAAACTCTTTTTTATAAAAAAGTGTTACAATAGGGGGTCTTATCGCTAAAAGAGATCTCTTCCGAACAACCTTTGGCTAGTAGAACTGGTTCTGGCTAAAAAAGGGGGCTGCCAGTGTAATTACTGGGCATACGAGACATATCCTTCAAAGACCATCCTGCTTTTCTCCTTTCTAAAATAGCATAAAAACAAAACTGTACATTGTGAAAAGCTCCAGCAGTATAAATATACTAATTAAGTTAATTATACATGACACAGCACAAAACTCAGTGAGGTCCAGTTTCGGATAATTGAAGGGACTCGTCCGAAACAAGTTGTTTCCAAACTTGCCTTAAATATTGTTTGAAAGTGACGGGCCCAAGTGAATTTCTCAACAAATTTGAGAACTGCGTGAGGACAAAGTTTTGAGAGTCTGTTTTAGATACTTGAAGTATTCTGAACAGCATTTAGTGGTATCTGACTTTGTACTGGTAAGTGCAATGTTATGCGTTAGTTAAGCCGTGAGCCATGCTTAGTTTATTTGTTAAGCAAATGCAGAACAATTAATTGCTAAATTAACTATTCATAGACAGATTTTTATTTTGGCTGTACTATGTGCAGTATTCTATCGTCGACATGATACTACTTCTAAGCCATCAAGTGTAGCAAAACTACCCATTAGCTTAGTTTGTCGCCCGTCCGCCTTCTAAGCAGAGGTATCGGGTTCGATTCACGGCGAGAACACGAGTTTTCTCTCCTAGATAAATTTGTGATTCTGGTTCTGGGTGTAATTGTGTGTAATGTGAATGTTTTCGGCACCCACGACTCGTGACAAAAACTCATGCGAGTTGGAACAATATTTTATTTTTTGATGGATAATCATGAACGCATGTTGCGCGGCACTACTTGTCAACGGTCTAATCATACTATCTAATATTATAAATCTGAAAGTTTGTGTGTAAGTGTGTACCTAAATGTGTAAGTGTGTAAGTATGTTTGTTCCCTCTTTACTCTTTAAAGGCTTAAATGATTTGGATGCAATTTGGAATGTACATAGCTTATACCTAGGATTAACACATAGGTTACTTTTTAACTTGGGGGCTCCCCCATAAGCGCAGAGAACCTCCACGTGGTGCCCCTGGAAACTGTCTGAACCCGGTAACGCAGGTGTTCAGACAGGCTAATACTCTGCCTCACAGTTGTTACGTGCGGTAACTGTGTACTGTGACGGGATGCCGAAATTGCGGGACGCGTCGGGGAGGTATGCAAAAGGCCCTTTTCAGGGCCCCTCCTCCGACCCTTCTACGGACCTCGTAGAGGCTCCCGTAGGAGAAAAAGGCCCTTCTCAGGGCCACTCCTACCCTCCTGCGGACCTCTTGGAGACTTCAATGGAGGGTGTGGGAGTGTCGTCGGACTTGTCCGAAGTAGACGGAGAGGAAGGTAGCCGCCGAAAGCGGCCGTCTTCTTCGTTCTTTGTGCCCGGGCATTTAGACTCGGACACGGAGACTGAAGGGACGGCGGCCGCTAAGGTGCATACCGCCAAACGGGGGGGGAAGAGGAACGCCAAAGCGGGTTCCTCTAGAAAAGACTTCGTCAGGAGTTCTCCGACGTTGTCAGACGGAGAGCTGGATGAGCTCCTGCGGTCCAGACGCTATAAGAGGGGGTCGGCCGCTGTCGTAGCCGACGTTACGACTGGCACTGAAAGCGAGCTCGATGGCGGTACGATTGTCGGTGACATCAACGTGCTGAACGCACATGAGTTGAGGTTGCATGCGGGCGAAAGCCTCGCCTGCATTTTGGAGGTAGCCAAGAAGTCTGGCAACCTCAAAGGCGAGTACGTAGGTCGCCTGAAGCGGTCTACATCGACCTTGAAAGAGGTTGTCGAGGCCTTGGCTAGCAGGAGCGAGGCTGAGGAGACGCGGCGGCTTAGAGCGGAGAACTCCCGCCTGCGCCTCGAGGTAGAGTCGTGCAAGGCGGAAGTAAAAGCGCTGCGTCGAGGCTTTACCGAAGCCAAGTCGGAGGCTGCCGCGGCCACCACTGCCGCAGCCGTTGCTGAGAGGCAGGTACCCACACCTCAACTGGGTACTGAAATAGTAGAGGAGTTGAGGCGGTCCTTGACCGTTACGTTCGGGCAAATGCTCAATGCCCGACTCGCGGTGGTCGAAGACCGGCTTCTGCCCGCCCCGACGGTCCGTCCATCCTTAAAGGCGGACGTTAAAAATGCCAGGACGGCAGCGGCAGCAACCGCGCCACCCAAACCGGCTTCAAAGCCGGCTCGCGGTCCCACCCACAAGGTGAGCAAGCAGGCTAGTGAGGGGACAAAGACTAACGCTGCCACTTTGGAAGAACCAGCTACGGCTTCTTCTTCTTCCGCTGCCTCTCCGCCGGAAACCTGGGCAACAGTCGTTAGGAAGGGCAAAGGGAAAGGCAAAGGGAAGGGGAAGTCCTCTTCTCCTGACCCCGCTTCTGTGGTTGCCACAGCCGCTCGTGCACCTACCACAAGGGCTAAGCCGGCGGTCCCTGCTGCCACGAAGACCAAAGCGGTGATAAGATCCCCAAAGTCGGCGGCCGTGGTGATGTCCCTCCTGCCCGAAGCCGTAGAGAAGGGGGTGACATACGGCGACGTGATGGACAAAGCACAGGAGAAAATTGATCTCCAGGAGCTTGGGATCGACCGGCTCCACTTCCGCCAGACTGCCACGGGAGCCAGAATGTTAGAAATTCCTGGCTCCCAAAATCACGAGAAGGCGGACAGGCTCGCCGAAAAACTCCGCGGCGTCCTGTCTGAGGTGGCCAGCATCGCCAGGCCTATCAAATCCGCTGACTTAAGGATTACGGGCCTGGATGATGCGGCCACAAAAGAGAAGGTTGCGGCGGCGGTCGCCAAGGCAGGTGGCTGTGATGTGCGGCTACTGAAGGTTGGGGAAATTCGCCCCAGCATAAGTGGCGTGGGGTCCGCCCTAGTATCTTGCCCGACTTTGGCGGCTAAATTGCTGCTGGGAAAGGGCAGGCTCCTGGTGGGGTGGAGCTCAGTGCGCGTTGTGGCACTGGCGGCGCGTCCCATGCGCTGCTTTAGGTGCATGGGGCTGGGACATACGCGTACCCAGTGTCCCGCGTCTGCTGACAGGGGGGACCTATGTTTCCGCTGTGGAGTCACGGGTCATCGCGCAGCCAGCTGCAGCAGGACCGAGCCGCGCTGCGCGATATGCGCGGAGTCTGGGCGGCCTTCCGGACATGTGATGGGGGCACGCAATTGCGCCCCTCCGAAGACGAAGGGGAAAGCTGTTAGGACCCTGGCCCCCCACGCGGTAGCTAGCAAAACCGCTCCTGAGGTTTCACGCCAATCGGCGTGTGAGGAAGTTGTGATGTCCGACTAATGGATCAGGCCCGACTTCACAACTTCCTACAGACGAATTTAAACCACTGCGCCAGGGCCCAAGACTTGCTTATGCAGACCCTGGCGCAATGGCAAATAGACGTGGCGGTTGCGGCGGAGCCGTACTATGTTCCCCCTCATTCCTGCTGGGCTGGGGATCTGGACGGCTCCGTTGCTATAGTAAGGCGGGCGGGTGGAGGTCCCCCCCTTTCAGTGGACGAGAAGGGCTCGGGATACGTGGTGGCAAAATGGGGCGAGTACACTGTCGTTGGCGCGTACTTCTCCCCAAATAAAACTGCTGCGGAGCTGGAGGCCTTCCTGGATCTCCTAGCCGCAGCGGTAAGGAGGCAGGCGCCACGACAAGTTCTTCTCCTGGGGGACCTTAACGCAAAGGCCCGGGATTGGGGCAACCCATCCACTAACTCTCGCGGTGCGATTGTCAGGGAGTGGATGGTCGCCTCGGGACTGACCATACTGAATAGGGGGTCGGTCCACACGTGCGTGCGGTGGAACGGGGGGTCCGTGGTGGACGTATCGTTTGCCACCCCGTCTGTCGCGGCACGTGTCCGGGCCTGGAGGGTAATGTCGGAGGTGGAGACTCTCTCGGACCACAAATATATAAGGTTCGAGATCGCCACCTCTGACAGCCACGGTCGGTCTGAATGCCTGGTCTGGGCGGAATTTCCGCGCTGGACGGTTAGTCGCCTCGACGCCGAACTGGCGAAAGAGGCGGCGATTGTCCAGTCGTGGCTTGCCGCCCCCACGTACCCAGATGTAGATGTCGCGGCGGGCCGCTTCCGCGAAGCGGTGACGGCCATCTGCGACACGTCCATGCCGAGGTCCCGGAATCGCCCCAGCCGAGAGGTATACTGGTGGAGCTCGGAGATTGCTGATCTCCGAGCCGTCTGCTCGGGGGCGCGGCGGCCGTACACCCGCTGCAGGAAGCGGCGTCGTGGCCGAACCGATGAGCAGACGTCGGCCGAGGAGCTGGCTGTTGAGCTCCAGCTTTACGGCGTATACCGTGAAGCCAAGCGGGAGCTCCAGCTAGCCATCGGCCGAGCCAAGACCCGGGCCTGGGACGAGGCCCTGGCGGGACTAGACAGGGACCCTTGGGGGCGTCCGTACAGGGCTGCCCGGAAAAAGTTCCGGGGCCGAACGCCCCCCATCGCGGAGTCCCTGGAGCCAGACCTTCTGTGCAGGGTGCTGGGTGGGCTCTTCCCCGGAAGCAGCCCTCACCACGTGCCCTCGATGATGGCGCCCTCCCCCCTGGAGGAGTTGGACCCTAACTCCATCCCGCCCTTGTCGGAGGCGGAGATGGAGATTGCGGTCGACCGCTTGAAGGGGAAAAGGACCGCGCCGGGTCCAGACGGGATTCCAGGGCGAGTGCTACGGATCGCCTTGGGGGAGATGGGCGACCGGCTTCGGGAACTGTTCGACGAGTGCCTTACGTCAGGACGGTTCCCGAAGCTGTGGAAAGACGGCCGACTGTGCCTGCTCCGGAAGGAGGGTCGATCTGTTGACTCACCTTCCGGGTACAGGCCTATAGTGTTGCTGGATGATACGGGTAAGCTGCTGGAAAGAGTAGTGGCTTCCCGTGTCATCCGGCACCTAGAGGGTACTGGGCCAGGGCTGTCCGAGGCCCAGTACGGGTTCAGAGCGGGGCGGTCTACAATAGACGCTCTGCTCTGGCTCAAGGGGTGGACACAGCAGGCGGTCAGGGAAGGGGAAAAGGCGTTGGCTGTTTCGCTTGATATAGCTAACGCCTTCAACAGCCTCCCGCACGGAACAATACATGAGGCGCTCCGCTATCACGGAGTGCCTCTGTATCTGCGGAGGCTGTTGGCTGATTACCTCCAGGATCGCGAGATCCTGGTGGTAGGACGTGACGGTATGAGGCGCCGTCGCGTCTCCTGCGGGGTTCCACAGGGGTCGGTGCTGGGTCCACTCCTGTGGAACATAGGCTATGACTGGGTGCTTCGTGGCACGCTTCCCGCAAATATGCGGGTCGCGTGCTACGCGGATGACACCCTTGTCGTAGCCAAGGGGAGGGACCTCAGGGAGGCGGTGCGGTTGGCTACGGTAGGTACAACTATCGTGGTTGACCGCATACGTGCCCTGGGGCTGGAGGTCGCCCTCTCCAAGACCGAGGCCCTATTGTTCCATGGGCCTCGTGGGGGACCCCCTCCAGGAACGCGGATCGATCTGGACGGGGTCTCGGTTCGGGTGGGGACCCAGATGAAATATCTGGGTCTCATCCTGGACGGGAGGTGGGCTTTCGGGGCTCACTTTGCACAGCTTGCCCCGAGAGTCGTGGGGGCTGCGGCCGCCTTGGGAAGGCTGCTGCCCAACGTGGGTGGCCCAAACGCGACCTGCCGTCGGCTTTACTCCGGAGTAATCCGGAGTATGGCTCTGTACGGGGCGCCGGTCTGGGTGGACGCCCTCAACCGCGGAAACAAGACCCTGCTGCGACGTCCGCAGCGGGTCATTGCGACGAGGGCGATACGCGGGTACCGGACAGTGTCCTGGACGGCAGCGTGCGTGCTTGCTGGTGATCCCCCCTGGGAGCTCCAAGCGGAGATCCTCGCCGAAGTTTACCACTTCGTGGCGGCGAGGAGGGCTCGAGGAGACCCCCCAGCGTGGGAAGAGGTCACCCGCATGCGATGGCGGGCGCGGGCTGCCCTGTTGCGGCGGTGGACGGAGGACCTGGCTCCACCGGGCCCCGGGCTGTGGACGGTGGAGGCCATCCGCCCGGTCCTTCGGAGGTGGGTGCGGCGGCGTTTTGGGTCGCTTACCTTCCGATTGGTGCAGGTGCTTTCCGGACATGGATGTTTCGGAAAGTACCTGCACCAAATCGCGAGACGGGAGCCGACCCCGGCCTGCCACGAATGTGGGGCGCTGGAGGATACGGCGCTCCACACGCTGGAAGTGTGTGCCGCATGGGGCCCGCAGCGGCACACGCTTTCAGCGATCATAGGCGGAGATCTCTCCCTGCCGAGCGTGGTAGACGCCATGCTCGGCAGTGAGAGATTGTGGCAGGCGGTAGTCTCCTTCTGCGAAGCGGTGATGGCGCAGAAGGAGGCCGCGGAACGGGCCAGAGAGGTCGATCCCCTTTCTGACCCGATCCGTCGCAGACGGATGGGGGGGAGGAGGAGGCAGTTCGCCCGCCTCCTCTCTCCTCCTCTGTAGTGGGGTCACCGGTGGAGAGTCAGGGAGCCCTCCACTGGCTTGCACGGCCCCACAAGTCTGAGGGGTGGCCTTGGTGAGCAAGGTCACCCCTACATAGGCGCAGTGGCCCGGTTGTACTCGGGCCTACCGCCGGGGCAAGATAGTGACTGCTAGCGCGACCCTATCTTGCCCCACCTCGGCGAGGGACTGCTCACGGGGGGGTTTTTAGTGGGTTCGAGCCCCACATACCCCCTTCCTTCACCCCTGGGAAGGAAGGGAAGTGCAAGGCATTTTTCCCCCCACAAAAAAAAAAAAAAAAAAAAATAGGTTACTTTTTAACTTGATAATAGCGTGTGAAGCCTCAGGTCACGGCTAGTTTAAAATAAATCCAGCACAAGCGAGACTGATTTGCGCACGGAGGTTTCCTAACAAACTTGAATGATAGTTCTTCCATCAAGGAAATCAAGTCTCCAAGCTTTTGACTCACTTATTTTTTTAATTTTTAACTATAAATTACCAATTTTCAGTTTTTGTTTATTACGTTGACTATACGACCTTGCTTCTTGCCAAGTTTTATAATTCTTGGTTTTAATTTATTTATAAATACTGGCCATTTTTACCATGTTTAACAAAATGAACCTTCTATATTAACTTAATAAAAAATGGATATATGTTTTTTAAGCCATTGCATAGCTTCTATCGCGGGCCTTGAGCGTGGAGACCGAATCCAGAATTCCGTAACGAAAATAACCTAACACCCCCGACTCCGACCGACACAGCGGTGATACTTTTTAGTTTTGCCATCTATCGATGAATAGCAGAACTTTTAATGACTTTTTTGAAATATCACGCTTGTCTCTTTAGTTCAGCAACTCGCCTCTAGGTAGCAGGATAAAAAATACTGCATTAATAAAATAAATAAATAATTATAATTGCATAAGTTGATAAAAAATGCTATGCAATAGCTTTACCGCGGCAGTCCCCGAGTGCCACACGTCTTTTTTATTAAGTTGATATAGAAGCTTGATTTTGTTATACTTTAAGAGATCATATGCCTTAGTTCTATTAACAAAGAACGAAAGAACAAAATGTCTTTCGTTTAATAGAGACGGTATGAAAAGTATTAATGGTCCATCGCATTGTATATAGTTTTAGTGTACTACTCTTCTTAGCAATTGAGGTCTAAATTTTATTAAAATGATATATAAGTATATCATATTCATTTCTATTTGATTCTTTTTTCCTAATAAAAATAGTCTTGCTTTACAGACAGTCGGACAACATATAAGGCTATAAGGCTTATTTTTACCTTTTTAGTTACGGAACCCTTAAAATAACAGAAATGATATGTTGCGAAAGCAAACTCTCTCGGTTAAGGTAAGACACCGATTCAGATTAAACTATGTGAAGTATGACTTATCATTAATCAAGTATTTTTTAATTACCTACCTTTAAACAATAAGTAAGCCCTTCAAATAATCCAGCATAATAATGAAAACGATCAATCCTACCAAAAGTAGAACCTAATGACTTATGTTTTGTTTAACTTCGGAACGGGAATAACTTGAATGTTTCAGATTCCCGGAGTCGTGATTAAAAATTGTTGAAGGAAGAGTTATGGATGAATCGCTGAATTTTCTAACTGACGTTGAATTTTGTACGTGCTGAGGGTGCGAATTTGATTTAGATTAATTATCTGCGAAATGAGGTGTCTTAGAGACAGTAGGTACATACACTTTTGCATATTTATACGCCGTAGATAGGACATTTATTGATCAAATCAAATATCTTCTATCGTCAAGCGATATTAACTAAAATTCCGTCGATGGCATATCTGTAAGACGTAATTACTGGTTGTCACCAAACATAACTAAGACCCTTAAACTAGGTCTTAATAAAAACAAACGCATTTAAATTGGCACGTTCTTTGGGAGCTGCAAAGCCCCATAAATTAGACATACCTACTAGTACACAGATATAAGATAGGAATAAGCTCTAAACCTTTAATATGCCTCACTTTTGGACGCGAAGGCGAGCACTCCGCTCTCATCCTGAAGAAGGCTTCTTAATGAAGCCGAAACAAATGTCAATCTAGACATTGAGAAGGCGTCAGTCACGCTAATTCCCGTTTTAAGCAAATAAAAGGAAGTGAGTAATATGTAAAGACTAAGTAACCGCTGCAATAATTGGCTGGGAACCGATCACACTTCTACAATATTTTCTCGATTTGCGCCTTATCTGAACAATCATTTTCAGAAATGTTGAAAGTAGTCATCATACAAGGTACCTATTTGAACTGCCCGTTGGCTTAGTTCAGACAGCGTTTGCCTTCTAAGCAGGGGTATCGGGCTCGATTCCTGGCAGGAACACAAGTTATCTCCCAATGCGTGTGCGATGTGAAAGTTTCCGGCACCCCCGACACAAGTCATCGAAATAAGAGTGGGACTGTGAGAGAAGTGTTTATGTTTGTTCCGGCCGAACAGCAAAACGGTTGTAAACATCATATTACAAACACATATTGGGCTACACAAATATGATATTTAATATAACGAAGCGAGTTCGCTCAAACGGTTTTAGTATCATGGTATGTATGAGTGCCATTACAGCCCATCATTAGGCACTCTGATACGCTTCCACTTGGCACCGTCTCAACTCCATGTGTAGTGTTTAACCTACTGAAGATGCATGTATCGGACGCGGCACGTCAATGGGATAAATGATGGCCCTGTTAGCAGTAACAAGCTATTTGGACGCCAGTTTGGATCTTAGATTTACTGTACTGACGGAAATAAAGACATCTTAAATCGCTTAAATTGCACGTGTGCATGAGAAACAAGTCCCGGGAGTGAAGCGCATTTTAGTGCTACAACTTTGTTCGAAAAGCTGGGTGGCACTGTATATACTAGTCGTTCGCGCTGAACAGAGATCTCGCCCCTACAATTTGTCTCATAGAGTTTTTGAGATAGACCCCGGGACAAAATAGGTCTAAAAACAGTGACTTTGATGGCCTACTAAAATCGTTATTTTCCAATATAGATTTTTTTTAACCCGTTTCGTACTCTACTTGTCACGCCCTTTTCAAAGATACCACTAACGTAAAATAAAAATAAATTTAGCTCACCAATTACATGTATGGTGCCCCCTTAATATTTTCATTTATATAAATTTAAATGTCATTTTTGGCTTTGGGCCGTAATTTTACATATTCTATGAGAATTTGATGTCATTCGCATATATGGTTTAGACGCTAGATGCCTCTGACAAACGGATGGACAAAGTGCTGAACGACCCAAGTTAACTTAGAGATCTCGCTTCGCTCGATCAATAATGACGTGACCTTGACCATCAGACGAACGACTTTACTTTGGTCTTGTTTCGATTGCACTTATGAGGATACTATAGCCATGCCCGCCAACTAAATGTATGAATGAAAGCAGCTTGTGTGTTAATCCTGGGTATAAACATAGTTTACACAATACCCATATTTAAATTTAACCCAAATCAATAAAAGTAACAGCGTGTAGAGTAAAAACATACTAAATACATACTGTGTAGAACTTACACATTGACACGCATACACACAAACTTTCCGATTTATAATTGTGTGATGTTGCAATTTTATTGTTAGATTCCAGCATATCTTTATAGTTTTTATTTTTGTTAAAGGCGTTTCATATGATATTTTTTGGAAATTTTGAACTCGGTGTGAATATACACATTATAATAATATTTCACCCTTTCCTAGTTTTCTATCGCAAGTTAATTAATTTTAAACGTTTCATTCGATTTAATCCCCTTTCAGAGGGTAAATTCGTAGTCATTGTGTTAACGTCATTGGTAAACTATTCTTAAAAATAAAAAAACGAGTTACCGGATCATTTCCTCTATTTTGCAAAATGTCGCCTAATTTGACTGTACTAAAAATACTCAAGTACTCAACAGCGACTTGTTTCATCAGTATAATTGAACGCTGCCTTTTTTGTTTCTCCATAGAAGTTCACGTTTCTAGTAAGTCAGTGTCGCACTAATCAGATAATTTAAAGTTAAGAGCTTTAAGAGTAATGAATATGAATGTTTTAATTAAGATATCTAGGTTTAGGCAAAAGGCATAACTTGAAAACTTTTTATGAATAGTACAAGTAAGTATGATTAAGTTATTTATGAGTTGTTTGTTCATTACGCATTATCCTAAAGCATTCTAGAATTGATTTGAATTGGTTATAAATTATAACCAATTCAAATCAATTCTAGAATGCCAGTATTAGGTCTACTTTCTACAATTATAACTTATAATTGTACAAAGTAGACCTAATACTGGAGGAAAGAGAAATGTCTTTTAACAGTTTTAGATAAGGAAAATTATTGGTGTATATGATGCACCGTAGTAAATTTTAGGTACTTAGTTCAAATAAAATGTTTTATTTTTTATGTTTAAAAAATATTACTATGTTTGAAAAACAAACGTTATTGACACACACATTTATAGTGAGAGTGACCATAGTTTAAAAACTTATATGAAAAACAAAGTTCACATAATTGAACCGCAAGCAAAGCTTAAAAAAAACCGACTTCGTCGCTTATATTTCGTTTTCGGCTTGACCGATTCGATAAAATTTATATGAGACCACCTCTGAAGTATACTCTACCATTCAAAAAAAGGATCATCAAAATGGAATCATAATTGGCGGAGATATCGCGTAACATACATACAAAAAAAAGTCGGTTGAAAATTACAAACTATATTTTCTAGAGTAATTAAAATTTTTAGGATAAATGTGTTATCGTACAAAACGACGCTGAATACACTATTCAGTGCGTTTCAAATCTCTTTCTTTTACGTACTAATCACTGAACATTCGCTCTCCGAAGTCTTTGGCTGTGTGATATTTTGAGACTTTGTTGCAATTATTTGAAATTTCTAGCTCAAATCATCGATTTTATTAAAAAACGATTGTAGTTATAGTAAATAGATCAACAATCATACAATTAAGGTATAACTTTATTGTAAAACACCACTAAATAAATCTTACCAAATGTGTACAAAACTTAATCTATTAGACCGTTACCAATTGGCTATGTCACTAGCATGACGTGAACGCTACCCACTGGATTGAGCATATGAGTTACCTATAAACAAGGTAGATGTAGGTATATAGTTTTAGTTTAGTTCCGGGAAATACAGGCAATTGGCCCGTAGATAGTCCTTTAAACCAAAAAAGTGAGAATATATCCAACAACATTTTATTTTAACTAATGAATTGAGCTCAATAAATAATATAAAGGATTTTTCTGTCACTTTACGGGACCAATTCTACTAAGTCATGTATATACCTATACATACACTTAGCACTTCTTTTTTTTTTGGCTTCGCATACTTGTGTTTTTAGCCAGTGCCAGGTAATAATATATTTAAAGTGTATTTTAAATTAAAAGTTCTAGTCACAAGTCTTAGTCTAAGTCAAGTAAAAGAGTCAAGGTCCAGTCATAGTCAAGTCATGCCCTAGTAAAGTGGTAGAAACTTTACTAGAACTTCTATTGGAGTTTTGGAGCGAAGGCGAAAATCACGTTTTTCAATTTTGTATGATTTGCCTACACTTATGCACGTTCACTAAGTATTAACTGTTAATAATCCACCATTATTACCCATTGACACTCCAAGAATCACAGGTTTTGGAAAATTATACAAAATCAGCAACCCCATTTTTTCACCTTCGCGGCAAAACTCCACTTAGCACTTTAATATTGTAAGGTAGAAAGTGATGTGACACGCATTGACTCGACCAAAGCTTTTAGGTTTAGTCTGTTTCGGGCGCTTTTATGTCATTTACCCTTTGACGTTTAAAAAGGGCACACTTACACTCGTCGTTCACTTCGTTGACGAAGTTAGGTACATTTGCGACGTTATATTGCTCAATAAAATGAATTTCAGAACGCAATTACCTTTGCGGAGAAGTTAAAAGGTCAAGATATGTGCTGTATTGTTCTATAGTCATATTTTATTGATGAGAAAAGAAGTAGTCTGTTTAGCTGCTATAGTAAATACAAATATGAATGAAGGATTTTAAACGCTTAAAGATAATGATATGATGTCTGAGATATTGTGGGTTGTATAGAAAATCTACGATAGTATACTACTGACTTAAATAAACCCACAAGTGCGTGTCTAATTCGTGCATCGAACAAAGGATTCGCACGGACTTGTATCTACAAGTCTTTTTCAAACAGCTCTTAGGGTTTTGGGCGTAGTGAAAAAATTCTAATTCTAAGTCTATGAAACAGCTAGTCACTTATGACATTTCATAAATATCAGCTGTCAAATACATTATTTTTTTACTACAATCTCACCTAATGGAAAGCGATGATGTAGCCGGAGATGTAGCATGCTTGCCTAGAAGAAATTGCCAACACGGGGATTGTCTCAAAGATTTTTAATTTTTTTATATTGAGAATTTGTAGAAGACTCTCGCTACTCGCAGTTTCTTAATTCTAAGTAAACGAGAAATAAATAATCTAAAATAAGCTCCTTGCTTCAGAATATTAAAACGATCGTGAAGAAATACAATAAAAAATCAGTCCTATTCAACATTGTAATTGAAACAATTACATTCAGAGTCAACGCTCTAGTAAAATTGCTAACAATACAACTTTATCTATTATATGAAATTGTCGCTGCATTATAAACTCAAGTTATGCAATCCTACTACACGTGTAGCGCATTTAATCTCAGAGAAATAGCAAAAGACGGGTTCATCGCCACGATATGACATCTAAACTTTAAGTATACGTTTTCCGTCTCACAAGCGAGCTTTGCTTGAATAGTTGCTGGTTCAACTATAGAATTGTGTGAAGGTTTTAGTTTTTGAAAACAAAAGATTGGGCGAATGAACTTGCAATTGTTGACAAGATAATAAAGCTAGTATAAACAAAATGTCTTGTTGTAGTTTTGAATAAATTGTCATGCTTGATTACATTTCATACTTCCCACAAATACAACTTATACAGCGTAGTTTAAACAAGTAGTGGCTTTGTGAACTGAATCCCTCGCGTATTTTTCGAAAAGGCTGCAATATGTTTTTTTTTTAATTTTCCAAACCCATGTATCCGCTATTTTTTTTATATTTTCCCTAATCTGAATCGATATATAATTATCAACCCTAAAATGTTACGAGAATCGGTTGTTAATGCGACCTGTAGAGGACAATCGGAAATCCGGACATACGAAAGCAATTTTTCCCGAGCCGAAACGGAGACGCTTCGCGCTCGCTCCGTCAATTATGGATTGTATAGAATACATCATCTTAATTATTACGGTAAATATGGTGTTCAGAAGAAAGTCGTAGAACTAAATAAGCTATAGGGGATAGATCAAGAATCAGGGACTGAGAGATTTCTGTTATTTTACAAATAACCCTATATTTATACTATGTGAGACAACTGCGCTCTTGTTTCATTATAGTGCCTATTTTAGATAGTACTGATGTGAATCTAAAGATTAGCTCATATAAGTAGAAGAATATTGCTTTGATTTGATAAATACTATTGTTGAGTGCGAAATAAGTCGGACTAGTCAAGTTATATATTTTGTAAAACGGCATTAAGCAGTTATTCTTATTACATTTTTGTGCCTTTTATTGTAATGGGGAATATTATGGATATCATCATTAAAAAAATTTAATGTTTTAAATTTTCACATCGAAATAAATATTTGAAATTCCGAGTATTTCCGCATAATTTTAACGGAATATTTGTTGTCGTCACGTCAACAATCCAATTATGACTGCCGTAAAGGAAAATTGACATCAAAATATGGAAACTGACGTTACTAATCACTTTAAAATTAAAATTCATAAAATTCTTTATTTTGGAGTTTGTTCGCTGAGTGAATATGCCGCTAAAAATAATTTAAGTGACAAAATAACAGGTGTAATTGTATAGCTATAAAGATTAAAAGAGAATAGTTAACCTAGCATGTTCCATCTTCGGCCGCATCGTCACTTTCCATCAGGTGAGATAGCGGTCAAATGCTTGCCTATCTATTATAAAAAAAACCTACATTTAAATCCCATGTATATTCTCTTTTCCAATATATTTCTTTAATAAATTTTGTAATAGTCTAGATTTGTGTTACTTGGCTAATGTGCATGACCATGAGTTGTAGAGTTGTAGAGACAGGTCTCGATTTCATCTAGCAAAGTTACTCACAGTCAAAAACTTCAGGTACCTAGTTGTTATATCTGCACGTGTGTCCGCAAATTGGCCACCGTTTATTTCGTCGGGTAACCGAGTACCAAAGTGTAATTAAATGTTATTTCGGTGGGGCGACCATAGCGGTGCTATTGCGGTCTCTTGGTTTTTGTCGTTTTATCCTCGATCGGTAATATTGTTTATATTATGTATGTGCTTAGATTAATATTATCATAATGCTATTTTTGAATTGTATGATTATATTAATTTTCTTTTTTTTATTTGAACCCTTTGGTGTTGAGACACTGGGTCCGTGGGGACCGTGAGCTCATTCTATTTTCAAAAATCTATCAGAGCGCCTGGTTGAGGCGATGCGTGATCAAAATGCTGGCACTTATTTGGCTCAACGTATTAACATTGCAATTCAGAGAGGCAATGCCGCCAGAATGATGGAAACGCTACCCACTGGTAGTGGGCTTGAGCACTTGAGTTACCTATAAACTCGATGTCTTGTGGATGGGTTAGTTCTTTACTGTATATAGTTTTAGGAAATATAGGCAAATGGCCCGTAGATAGTATGTAATAAAAAAAAATATGTTATACTAATTATCTGACATTAAAATTTTGTTGGTTTTAAGTTTATAAAAATGTAATTTGCTATACAATGAGGAATAAATGAAATGAAATCTAGTCATTATTATTACAAATACCTATAGTAGCATTAAAATGATGAGCACTTATTTCAAATACTGTAATTATTTCTCAATTATGGGGTTTCAAAAGGTACTATTTTGTTTTTGATTAAAGTAGGTATTAGAGACGTGGAAAAGCGCTAATTACAAGCTGATATGGCAAAAACATTACCTTTTAAAAGCTTAAAACTCTAATGCTACGTAACAATTAGTGTTAAATGAGCATTTATTCTTGCTGAAATAACTTCGTCCGTTTTCTATAACAGAGAAAATAAATCATGTATATATATATATATATATATATATAATAAAAATATGAAAATCCATAAAAAATCAATTTAGAATTTGCAATAGCCATACCACGAAAGACGTTGTGTCGCAGTGGTTGGAATAATGTTAACCCTGTATAGTCTGTATACTTCAAATAAAAATAAAATAACAAATTTAAAATAAGATTTATTCCCCTAAGTAACAATAGGTGTTAGCAGGAAGCATCCGCAAACATGGTAGCCAAATAAGTGCTCATGCTTGTACACATTTGAACAGCTATGACCCTTCTCTCTTTGTTGTTTGCCGTGCATTTGCCCAGGGTGTGTGTTAATTAGATTTTTCCCTGTGTCTATTTAGTGCCTAGTAAAAATAGGTAGTAAAAACAAGGTTCATAAGTTTAAGTAATTGTTTAAAGTACATTAAAATATTTTTATAAAGATACGATGATAACGATTAAGAATGTACAGTATTAATTCTTTTTTCATTGTTACAGTACAAAAACGGTTAAAGCTGTTTGAATAGTCTACTATATATAGTATGTGTACTGTGTTATGTTTTTTGTCGCACATTGCCTATTTTGTAGCACGTCGTATATCCAACCAAAAAATAAAGACAGATAAAATATTCAAATTAAACATTAAATTAAAAACCAAAAATGAGCGCCTCAGATTTAATATAGCATCTGTGAGTTAACTGTCAAAACTTAAGATTTGCTCTTAAAAATTTTGATATTTTACAATGATATCCTGATAAAATTGCTTATCCTATCAATGTGTAACTTAAACATATATTTTTTTAGACATTTCTACTCCCCATTTATTTAGATTTCGCGACTGTATCAGATCTGCTATACTCGTTCGATTTGGTATTGAAAATTATGCCTTTTAGCTTTTGATTTTTCGTTGAATTGATATTTGCCTAAATAAAGTAAATAAATATGAACAGTTAGTAAACATAGTTTATTGTTCATTGCTGAGTCAAAATTTTGATATTTTCCTTACTTTTCGAGAATTTTACGAAAACCCTTATAAATTGTATGGGACGCGTGACCCTTGATAATCGCCTTACTTTTACTTCGCTAAACGCGCCACTGTTCTAAGGCATACGTTCTACAATCGCCTGTAATGACAATTGTACTTAAACAGAAGCGCACCCTGCTCTTAAATTTAATATCGACGAGAAAATAGACTGAATTCCAATCCAAAAGACAATTCGGAATCCACCCTACCCGCATTTCCAATATTTACCACCCAAAATATTTTGACCATTGAGAAACTTCTAACACTTTTGACCCTAATCACGTTTGTAACCTTTCACCCATTTGGAGGTACATAATTGCTTTGTTATATAACGGTGAAGATATAGCCTTCCAAGTAGAAGGGTATCTACTATAAAGCTACCTCCATCGAAATATAAACCACAAGCTCCACAAGCTCCCCAAGCTCTCCGTATCTCGACATTTACATTAAAATACTTTTCACGAAGAATTGTCCTCCTAAAAGAACAATCGTGTCTAACATTTTTACAAATCAGCAGATTGGAAGTGACACGAAGGGGTTGGTTTGTAAAGCTTTTTGGAGTATTTGGTTTGGAAGAGCAATTCTGAATGATGTTACAAAGTTTGTCCAAGTTTAATAAGTAAGTATAAATATGTATATTATGGCGTCAAAAGTTATGTTGTACTACGAGTCGTTGGTAATTTATTATTATAAGGCTTGATAATAATAATTATTATATCGCAGTCCGTCTTACGTTGACGGTTATAGATACGTACTCTATTTCAATGATCATATGCCATTGAAGAATGTGAATAAAGGACTTCATCATTATTTCAAATTTTCAACAACTTTGAAAATACTTCCGACCCATAAAGTGGCTACACCGATACGATTTTCATAAAACAATTAAAATATCTTATTCAGCCAAACCGTTTTAGAGATAAAGGGAACATTAATTTTGCATCTTCACCATTCAGTAGTGGTTAAAAATATATTCATTATAAAAAAGATTTTCGTTAAATAATACGATCATTTTTTAATTATTATACGAATAAAACGTGCTAGGGAAATATATAATGAGACTTAATAAGTTAAGTATTCATTTTACCGCTATTTATATATTTAACACCTATAACTTTTTTAAATAATTTTTAATTACTGATTATCATAAATAAAACGTGATCAAAATGCATGGCAAATTCAAAGTAGCTATTATCTAGATTGATTCGTGTTTTCAGTTCACACATTTTTAAAGTCAATGATTGATGAACTTTACGACAGCCCTGATTGGATCATATATGTAACAGAAAGAACGCCAAAATGTCCGCGTTTAAAATTACTCGAACCTGCCCGTATTTAAAAAAAATATATTTTGATTATAATGTAATAAAGTTATGCACATAATATAATATTTTTATGTTTTTTTTTTATTTGTAAGGACATAGTTAATATTATACATAATTGTTTTTAAATGTAATTGTCTGTTGATTTTAATTTAATTATTTTTATTTTAATTTTATTCTAGTAATTAGTTATAATGTAATTATAGTGTAGTTTAATTGAAATTATTTTGTAATGCTTATATTTTTAAAAATAATAATTTCCCATACAATTTTTTTCTGGAATAAATAAATGTAAATGGAATGAAATACCCTGATACTAATATCTACGGGCCAATTGTCTATATTTCCTAAAACTAAACTAAAACTATATACAGCAAAGACCTAAGTTACCTACAATACATCGAGCCTACTACCAGTAGGTAGCATTCCCATCATGCTGGCAGCATTGCCTCTCTGAATTGCAATGCTAATACGTTGAGCCAAATAAGTGCCAGCATTTTGATCACGCGTCGCCGCAACCAGGCGCTCTGAAAGATTTTTGAGAAATAGAATGAGCTCCCGGTCCCCGCGGGCTCAGTGGCCCAAATATGTAACCACTGCCGAGATTTTCATGTTTTCGCAGTTTGCGCTGCTCTCCCGTAGTTGCCGCGACGCCAACCCCATTCTGTGTTTCAGGAAGCTGTGACGGAGCTAAAGTGTCGACACAAGTTGCATCCCACACTAAAGGCCGTACCATCCTCCATAGACTTAAAATCATGCCGTCGGGTCTTTTACCATCGTCCCGCATCAGTTCAAGAATGTTTTATTTTTGGCAACGAGTTAAGGTAAACAGTCGATTAAAAGCATAAAAAATATACATATGCCATATGTCAGTACACTACATTCATATACGTTTTGCAATATTATTTTTATTAGCATTGAAACGTTCCTTGACAAAAGTCACCTGATCCGCAGATTTTAATTAAAAGTACGTTCAATTAACGGATAAGACTAAGAAGATGAAAACGTTTACTGAATACAATAGACTTCACAAGAAGAGGCGGAAGGTTTATCTTTTGAGAGATGGTTGCTAAATCCAAAAGATAATTGCTAAAAGGAAAGCGGATAAGAAATTAATGTATTTATAAAGGACGTAATTGCCCAGGTGGCAGGCTGAAACTCGATTAGGGGAACATCCTATTTCAACTATAAGTTCGAACAAATTCCAATGGAGTACCGGATCTGGAAATTAATGCTGTCTTTGTTTTGTTATAGGTATGTATATTTGATATATTTTGTAACTAATTCATCTACGTACATATTCATGTATTTGTACTTAATATTTAGTTACAAAATACTAATAAATAGTCTTCAAATCAAGAGTGAATAGGTATCTTCGAGGCAAGCATATCACTTCTTCAGCCACATCATCACAATTCATCACGAGAAATAGCGGTCAAATGAAAGCATATTTTGCATATACTAAATTTATATATATTTACATTTTTTCATGTGTCCAAAAAAATTACAGGTTGCAACTGCAAAGGAATGGAACACACTGCCACACATGTTCTTGATGCCCGATAAGTATAATTTAGACCTCTTCAAGTAAAAAGTGAACAGGTATCTTCTAGGCAAGCATGTCCCGCCGTCCACCGCATCTTCCCTTTCCATCAGTTGAGATTGCGGTCAAATGTTTGCCGACTGATTATTAAGAAAAATTCGGTAAAACCATGGGGCTTAAATTTGAAGCGGATATAAAATATGAATCAATTAAGGACTTATTATGGTACATAATAGGGAACGCCATAGTCGGGGATCGCAGCAATTTATAATAGAACCAAGTGATCACTGTAAGAACAAATCTGGTAAATGTAAAATAAATAAATATAATAGCTCAGTATTAATATTAAGGTGGTGATACCAGAATTTCATTTAAAACGCGTGTTTTTGTAACCGTTTTACTCGACATAATAAAACCAGATGAATAAAAAATTTCGTCGTAATCTGTGTGATACGATAAATAATGCCTTCTTAGAATATTCATAAAGTTCATAAATATCGTCAATTTGTATTTTTGTAACCATTTCGTTCTGCCATTTTATATCAAAACACTGTGAAAGCTATTTCATATACGTATATTTACTAGACAAATGATGTCTTCAGCTTATTTTTTTTTATTGAGACGCGTTTTCACAAAATTGTAATAAAACCATAAATAATCAAAGATTGCCACTCGTGACCTTTATGTGCAAAAGTGAAAGGGGGATAATTGGCTGTGGTTAAAAAAGGTGCTCGCATGACGTAAACCTGCCCCTTAGCAAGAAACATTAAGACTGTAGTTTTAGTATGCACTAAAACAACACCTATCCTTTTCGAAAACAGCATGAACTGTAATATTATTTCAATGAAACACTTCTGACTAACGCTTTTCTATTTCCAATAGTAGGTAGTTAATCTGTCGGTTTCCGCCTTACCCGGTGTTTATTACGCATTAACGAGCCGTTATAATGTGAACACGCACATTTACTACCAACAGTTGTCGATATTGTTTACACTGGGTGGATGGTTGTCGAATGCGGGTTCCAACTAATTCAAGCTATAAAAGCTTTTGGCAAATATATTGACGATCCAGTTGGCAAAGTGCGCAACTATTTGCTCTCTTAGCCACGGGTCTTCGGTTTCATTACCGCAGAATTTTCTTAACAAGGGCACATTTGAAGAATGATATCTGACAGATATATACGGAAGAAGTGGTATCATAGACTAGGAATACCTACATGGGGAAAATAATGTGAGACAACTAGACTATTAAAGTTCTCAGTAACATATCTTCTAGTCAACAGTAGCTGTATACGACCGTAGTAGCTGTATACCTCGGTCTTATTATAAAATAAGTTAATTATTACCAAATAATTTTGTGATTGTTACTAAATAATTATAGTTGTCACATATAGCACTAGAATGTTAGTAACAGCATGAAGAAATTTTTCTCAGTGAGGCATAGTAGTAGAGGATTATGTTCCAAATAAAAAAACAAAAGAAAGACAGCACACGATGAAAATATTACAGTGAAAATTAAATTGTGAAAAAATTAACAAATAACAAAATTTTTACCTTGCCAACAAGGTACTCCCTAAACATTTTACTATTGTGATAAACTTCGATAATTTATAATATAATATCATAAATCTGTAGAAAGCGGTGTAACGTTCCGCCAAATCGGCGGTTACTCCGTAACTTGGAATATTTCGAAGAAACCCCGTTTAGTAATTTTGTAAGCCTTATTAAATTGGATTTACGCAAAATGCCTTAAGATTTACGAAGAAGTTTAATAATATATTCAATTCTTCTTCATACCTTATTTGTATTATGTTTTTGAGAATCTTTATTTCGGACAACTCATCTAAAAACAAATTTCGTAAGCTTTCTATTGAATTTCAAAAAATATAAATTGTCATCAATTTTCTTTTTTTTTTATCTATCACACTAATAAATGCGAAACCAATAAATGTGTGTACATTTTTGTAAGTATGTTTTCTTTCTTTTCACGCCGAAACGACTGAACGGATAGGCTGTAAGTAGGACCTGGAATAACATATAAGCAACATTGTTCAGCAGGCGAAGTCGGGGGATGTTTTCAATGGATACAGGGTTAAAACCGCGACAGCTCGACCAGCCATGAATCGACAAAACCACAAATGCAGCTTTCACGTGTGCACTACACATTCATTTAGGTATGTACTGAACCACAAGCACTTACGAATCCATTTTAAGCGTAAATATTATTTAGAAGTGCTATTGTTACAGTAATTAATTTAGTTTGTACGCCTTGCAATAAGAAGGCCTTTATCTCACTGCTTTTTTTACCCAACTTAATTTGGATATGTTACCTCACATCTCCATTAAACTCAAGCAATAATTAAAAAATCCATTTCACCGCTTTATCTTTAGAACTCTTGCATTTTTTTAATGGGACCAATTTAAACGGATACCACTTTGATTAACTGAGTAACATACTCGTTCATGAAAAAAAAAGTTGACAACAATTAGATAGATAAAAAATTGAGAACGCCCTCTTTTTTTAAGTCGGATAAAAATGATCTCCTTGTTTATTTGGCAATTAAACTGAGTCTGTATACTATCAGTTCTTGTTATAATTTTTAAATTATTTATTTATTTAGTATAATTTACTCATGTAACTTACAGACTAATCCGACTAATCAGATTGTCATGCAATAAATCTAGATCAGAATGCTGAGTGAGTATGTCATTAAACACTTTGGTGACCCTGGCAGTTAATACAAATAAGGGCAGGATGGGACTAGGTATGGTCGTTTTAATTATATACGTACAGTAGGTAATTTGGATGGACTTATTTGGTTAAATAAATTATGTTACCCGATTCAGATTATCACAACATAAAATAAAACCACCAAAAAGCCTAAAATAACGTTATTCTATTTCAGAATTAAGTTAATATGACCCCGCCTTCCCTGGCGGCCTTCCAGCCAGCTTTATGTTCGACGCAACAAGTGCCTTATACATTCCGTGCATTGTTGCCATGAACCAAGATTGTAAGGATTATGTAGCGGTTACGTTATAAAGCTCGGGTTACTCATGTTATTAGAGTTAGCTGCTCATTTTAGATAAAACAAAACGCTTTCACACTTGCAGCCCCACACTAGAAGGCTAAGTACGATGACTTGTGCCGTGGGTGCCAGAAACATTCACATCACACCCAGTGGACACACATTTTCCTCGGGGAGAAAATTTGCGTTTTCGTCGGGTACCAAACCCGATACTCCCGATACCGATTAGAACGCGGACACGCACCTAACTAAACCAACAGGCAGTTCAAATATATGAATTGATGTTGTGAACATAATTATAATATTAAGACTGTTATTTTTAGTGCTCCGTATTAACTAAACATCAAACCGAGACTTCAATGTCTGTCGTTGTCTACACGGGAAAAAAAAGTTTGGGATAACTATTTAGACTACCAAAAAGTTTTTTGAAACATACTTCCAAGACAAAATTACTTTTATTGTGTTATTTTCACAAAAAAAGCTTGTTATTGCCAAAAAACAATATTTTTCTTTTATATAAAAAAGTTTAGATTTCACAGAATACGTATATAGTCGATCGAACAAGATATTTTGAAGTCTATAACTATAGTAGTCCAGTTTTATAAAATTATCAGAACTAGTAGTAACTAGAAAAATCTGGTAATATCTACCTCTTTTTCTAGTTTAATATACTAAAGCCCCTGATTACTGAGTACCAGACTTTTATTCTGTGATTGCTACCATTACCTTTGCTACCAAAAAATAAAGTTTTCATAAATAGCACAAGAATGTAAGTAACAGCAACGAGGCATTTTTCTACATCATCTTCTAGAGTGCGGCCAGTGCTTGGTTAAATTTTGTGTTATACACGAAGGGACTTGATATACAAAGCGCCACAGGCGCGCGCCCGCCGCGCGCTCTGTACTCGCGCCTCGGCCGCTGCTGCTACCAACCAATTTAATTAAATGTGTAGTTTCAAGTTTGTAAATGTAGCCAAGTGCAGCAGTCCTGGTGTTTATGAGTTTAATGCCTTGGAGCCGACGGCCATTCCGGCTAGCATGTTTTGACAGAGATACAACGTTGTCGGACGGTAGTTTACATTACAGAATAAAATCAAATGCTTGGGCTACATTTCCGTGAGTATATGAACGTGTTATTTTTTTAATATGTTCATGACACGAACGACACGTCTTTATTAAGTATTAGGTATATAGTAGACTTTATTTAGTATATAGGGTAGGTAAAATATAACTAATTTTATTTATTGTAGGAAGAATTTTATTTTAAGCAATATAATGTTAATTATCATTCTGTTTGAGCGGCGCATCCGACGCTATCGTTGTCTCTCTCTTCGTTTAATGCAAAATGGCCACAAATGTGATCACTGAGGCCCCAATATAGGTCTTATCAGAGTCTTAAATGACTGTTCGGTTTTTTAATGGCTAAGGGGTGGTATAGTCCCTAAGATCGCCGAAAAGACTTATCATCTCTCGAGTATAATATTTGAATCTGTTACTTAAATGCCTCAAACATTAAAAGAGAACAACAAAAAGCAAAAACAGATAAGATCTTTATAAAAATACAAGAAAAATACTTAAATTATAATCGGATCAATTCCGAAGTCTTTGAGTAGAAAATAACATTGCGTATTAGATGACAACGAAATAAGTCGATTTACATCATTATAAAAAGAATCATAGAATAATGAATGTCCTGTTTGAACTTAAGGGTAATGTAGCCTCCGGAGATTTGCCGCGAAAATTAAAAAAAGAGCGTTGTTGATTTTATATTCATTTAGTTTTTATATGTGATAATGGTAGATTATTAACTGTATATTTTTCAAATGATTTTGTTTATATAGCATTAGCCATGCTAGGCAGAACTATATTGATAAATTTAGAAAGGAAAAAATATAGCTTGAGGCGGGGTTTGAACCGGCCTTAGGGTGTCATGCCCTATTGCTCTAACCGCTGAGCTACTCAAGTCAGTTAACGTCTTACGGGGACATGTGACGTCATTTTCCGAAACAGTTTTTTGAAACTACTGTTAACAGTGCGTGAACATGCATGAGTGCATGATATCATACATAGGAAAAATGTGATTTTCGTTTTCGCTCTAAAACTCCATCAGAAATTATAGTACATTTTCTACCACTTTACTAGGGTATAACTAGACTATGACTGGACCATGACTCTTCTACTTGACTTGAAAACACTATAGTTGATTCTCAGTTACATCGTACAGTATGAAATTATGTGTTCTCTCCATTATTTTTAAGTACTAATCAAAAAGTGACGTAACAAATGGAGATAAAACGACAATGTCTAGTGTTAGTTTTTTAAGACAGCCTTGTGTTTGACCACTATCTCACCTGATGGTAAGTGACGATGTGATCGAAGCTGGTAAACACACTAGACCTGGAATACGCAGGCTCTCAAGGATAACTGCCGGAACACCGTATTTGGCTTGGCGGCAGACTTTCAACTTGATGGTGGTAAGCTACTTTGGTAGCAAGCCAGGCGAGCAACTCACAAAATGCTCTACCACCTCTCAAATGACACCTGATTAGCACCATCCTCCTACGGACGTGGGTGACTCAGCCCCCGAGTCTAGGATTTAGTTTCACTCCTTTGGACTCAGAATCTGCGTAAACAATATTATTTTGCATGTAAAGTTGTATACTATCCTTAAAAACGTAGGCAAAGCTTCATTTGACAGATCAAAGGCTGTGTCGGATAAATTACTGTTTGCAAATGTGATCTTGTTCGGGCCACGTCTAATCAACATGAGTTTGCACATTCCGGTATAATGACAAGCATCTCATTACTAAATCTACAAATTCAATCAGATGCATTCGATTGTTTAAAGTGATTCATGGGCACGATACTCAGTCAGTAATTGACTTCTGTAACCCTATAGAGTATGTGTAGTAAGGTAGGTCTAGACTCTAGGCCTATATACCTAAGCAACTGTAGAACGAGTGTGACAGATAGATAGCTTCATTCAGTTATTTGAGTTACTTGCCGTGCCCCAAGGCTTTGCCCGCTTATCAAGTTACTCAAATTGAATTCCAAATTTTATCCGAATTCGTTCAGCCGTTACAGCGTGAAGAGAAAACAAACATTTATTTAAACTTTCGGATTTATAATATTAGTATGAAGTGTATAGACATAATAATTCCGTTAGAATACCATCGCATAGTTTAAGTATTTCACGCTTTTAAATATAAATTTATTTGCAATTGACCTAGGAAGGTCAAAATCGTATTTTACTATTATGGAAGTCCTATCCTCCAGACCACGGGATTCTTATACGTAGGGTGTATAAGAATTGTGCTACCGAGTATTTCATAATCTTCTCAATATTGGAGATGATGATAACGTAAATAGGCATATTCTAGGCAAGCATGCTACATATTCGACAGCAGCATTACTTTACATCAGGTGATTTAGCGATCGAATACTTGCTCATTAAGCATAAGAAAAAAGAAACAATTATTTCGTTTGTCTATTCAATTTAATGCTAATAAATATATTAGAATAATAAACATAGAATTATGCACTTAAATTTGCCGAAATTTTTGTATTTAACCCGAAAGAGACTGATCCTAATCGGATGAATCAATCCTTTGTTGAGTGGATAATGCTGTTGTTACCTATATTGATATTCGTTGTCACTGTGTAGGTATCACTTATATTCATCAAATGTCTCATTTTACTCAAACCACGTCTAAAGCACAAACCTTGCATCGCAGCCCGATTTAATCAGAATTAAAAGAAGCCTTCATTCTTCCTCATAAATTGAATTACTTTCAGCGTTTTTGGCGTAATTGATAATATCCAAAAGTAAACATCTTTTTTAAAAGAAGAAATTATTGACTGATACCTACCACGAAATTGGAGTGAAAGAGAAATATATAGTACAATTAGCTGAAGGTACCCGGCATGCGTTGCAATGCCACGTAATAGTGTTTTATCTCTTTATGCTAATGATTGCCTAGTACTTTACCGACAGAGAGAATAGCTCTTCTGCTATATTTGAGTCCATATGTTATAACTAGCCGTGCCCCGTGCCTCTGCCCACTATTATCAAGTTAAAAAGTAGCCTATGTGTTAATCCTAGGTATAATCTATGTATATTCCAAATTTCATCCAAATCCGTTCAGCCGTTAAAGCGTGAAGAGAAGAACATACTTACACACACACTTACATACAAACTTTCGGATTTATAATATTAGTAGGATAATAGTTCCAATGGGCCCCAAACCAGGCATGACCTGTATCTTGGGTACCCAGTATACATAAATAGAATGTCCAGTCTATATGTGAATAGTTTATGCAGCCACTTGTATTGCGAAGGTATTACACAACCATTCCACGCTAAGAGTTGTGTGCGCTTAGGCTTTAGCCAGGGCTTAAATCGTTAAATAACTGGATTTACTGAATAGCTGTCAAAGTTTGGAAACGTTTTACCACACGTCCAGTATCCTAGGCTTCAATGTTGACACTGAATTCAAAAGCGAGCAAAAGTTTTAGCATTATACCGGTGGTTTGGACTCATTTCAAATTTGTTCAAGCGAAGTGTTTATCTTAGATAGCTGAAAGGTTAACTTACCTTTAATCTAAAAAGGTTATCGATTTCCATTGACTACTAACTTTCGGTAATTGTAGAGAATGGGGAGTATTTACTAATTCTCCTATTCCAAATACCAGTCCTACTTATATTATAAATGCGAAAGTGTGTGTGTGTGTGTGTGAATGTTTCTTACCACGTATATCTGTAACGAATGAACAATTTTAATGAAATTTAGAATGTAGATAGTTAAGGTATCGAAATAACACATAGGCTACC
The DNA here is from genome assembly GCA_948107665.1 of Lomographa bimaculata. NCBI lineage: Eukaryota > Metazoa > Arthropoda > Insecta > Lepidoptera > Geometridae > Lomographa > Lomographa bimaculata. Next base: position 11,242,072 of record OX403592.1, read on the forward strand.
TTTCAACCGACTTCAAAAAAGGAGGTTCTCAATTCGAATGTTTTTTTTTGTATGTTTGTTAAGCGATATCTCCGCCAATTATGAATTAATTTTGATGACTTTTATTTGTTTGGTAGAGTATACTTCAGAGGTGGTCCCATATAAATTGTATCGAAATCGGTCAAGCCAAAACCGAACTATAAGCGTTGAAGTAAGCTTTGCTTGCGTTTAATTATTAACTTAATTAACAACGCACAACTAGTAAATATATAAACATAACATAAACACTTTAATAAAGTTAAAACTAATAGCTACTAAAAGCTTCACACTAAGTCCATGTCCGGAAAAAATCACATCACACACACAATCACACCTGTAACAAGAAACACATAAAAAACTCGTGTTTCCACCGCTTACCTGCCTTTAACACAGCTTAAAAGGCAAATGCGAACCCAACTAAGCCAGCGGGCAGGATTCAAACTAGAGAAGTTCACGACCCATTTGGGCAGGTCTCTGCCCTCTGCGCCATGGATTCTTGGTTCGATTCCTGATAGGAGCACAATTTTGCTTTCCAATGGACATTTATGTTTCTTTTTCTGAGTGTTGGAGCTGAGTCACCCACGTCCGTAGGAGGATACCCCTTAAGTCTGACTCCCTACACGTGGTCCCCGGGTGGTGCTAATCAGGTGACATTTGAGAGGTGGTAGAGCATTTTGTGAGTTGCTCGCCTGGCTCGCTACCAAAGTAGCTTACCACCATCAAGTTGAAAGTCTGCCGCCAATCCAAATACGGTGTTCCGGCAGTTATCCTTGAGAGCCTGCGTATTCCAGGTCTAGTGTGTTTACCAGCTTCGATCACATCGTCACTTACCATCAGGTGAGATAGTGGTCAAACACTAGTCTGTCACAAATAAAAAAAAAATAAGTGTGATTGTGTTTGTAATGTAAAAACCCACGATAACACTATTTAAACTTAGCGTACGTGATAATGATTTTGTTTTATCAAAAATTATGCACAAGTTCCTGCTGAAACACTCTCCCTTTATAGGAGACTAGCCGTGCCCCACGGCTTATCAAGCCCCCCTATTATCAAGTCAAATAGTATCCTATGGGTATAACTTATGTACATTCTACATTTCATCCAAATCCGTTCAGCCGTTAAAGCGTGAAAAGAGAACGAACATTCGGATTTATAATATTACTAGAATATGGGGGCTGAGTCACCCACGTCCGTAGGAGGATACCCCTTAAGTCTGACTCCCTACACGTGGTTCCCGTGTGGTGCTAATCAGGTGACATTTGAGAGGTGGTAGAGATTTTTGTGAGTTGCTCGCCTGGCTTGCTACCAAAGTAGCTTACCACCATCAAGTTGAAAGTCTGCCGCCAAGCCAAATACGGTGTTCCGGCAATTATCCTTGAGAGCCTGCGTATTCCAGGTCTAGTGTGTTTACCAGCTTCGATCAAATCGTCACTTACCATCAGGTGAGATAGTGGTCAAACACAAGCCTGTCACAAATAAAAAAAAAAAAAAAATATCCCAAAATTTAATATGTATAGATCAAAGACTTTGTTAAGAGTTACAGACGCTATACTAAAGACGCTAAATAGAGCGAGACGCTAAACTACGAATTCCAAGAATCTTCAATCAGTTGCTTTGAAACAACAGTTATATTTCATCGTCATAGAATATTATAGTGCGAAACGTAGGGAAACTTACAAAGCGCAATTTTCTAACAAAAGGTAGGAAAATAAACCGTAGCATTTTCATCGGCTACTGCATGTTTAATATTTTGTAGAAAATAAACTACCCACACGTTTGAGACTTGCTTTCTGTGGTTTTTTATGGAAGAAACTGCCACTGAAAGAGTTATGCATTTTTAATAATACCCACTTAGGTCAGTTTTTGCTTTACGAGGGTGCATCAAACAAATATAGGGAATATCAACTTAGACTTCGATATCAAAAATGCTTTTGTGTCGGCTTATTGAACCGCAAAATTGAACGCTTCTATCGAAATGGAATCGGACATTCGTCCAGAAAATATTACTGTAATTTTGTCAAAAAGATTTTACTCTGAAATAAGATCTAAGTAATGTCTTTATACTCAATTTAAGAGTTAAATAAATCACAATTTTATTTACGAAACGATGCGTGCGCGTTGTAAAAAACTTTTACACACATAAACTGTCGATTTGTGTAAAAGTCTTTCACAACGTGCTTAGAATTATTTATCCAATAGAAAAATATCGTTCGCAGAACATTAGGTAAATTTTACTAATTGCCTCTGTTTGATTTACACACGCCTTCCAATATTTTTTTTTCGTTTCGTCGCATTATTTATCTACAATTTGTTTTAATGTTAACTTACTATATGTACCTACATCTACATGTATACTAAGGTACGTCCAACTTAACACGTTAATAGCTCTAATATTGTCAGACCAGGATAAAATGTGAGACTAGTCTGGCATGCTTCCAAAAATAATACAAGGTGTGAGTCATATTCCTGTTTTACAAGCCTCGTACGTATACCAGCCATGGAGAGTACTAAAAAAGAAAAGTATGGTAATTCCCAAATCCGGACTGTTTTCCATTTCCTTGAGAATCCAGCTAAACAGGTATCAGTGCAAGAAATAATTCATTTTGTAGTGTTATTGGGATTTCTATTAATTTTGAAATTAAATTTGTCACCTATAAACTCTATTGTTCTTAAAAAGTACTACAAATATCTGAAATAACATTTTCTCCTTTGTTTTTGTAGCATACTGAAAGTAAAAAATTGTCATTATAAAAAATCAAATCAAAATCGTTTATTCGCGTGGGCCCCAAAGAGGCACTCATGAAAGTTAATGACTCTACTGCCAGATTAGTAAAATTACAGCCATCTCGAGAAGAACCTGACAAGAAACTAGGCGGATTCTTTTTTCATTTTTTTTAAATCTTTCTTAAACACTTACACATGAATTCTGTTAACCGAGGTGTATATATATAATATTATGTAGTCGCTGAAAAACGCTTGTGCAGTTTGCCTCCATAAATCTAAAGATATGAATTTGGTCACTAAAAACAAATTTTAACTACAATAAACGCTCAAACATAAACGCTTTTCATGCTCACAGCCTCACACTAAGTACGATGACTTGCGTCGTGGGTCCCTCAAATTTTCACATCTCATACACAATCACAACCAGAAACAGAAATTTTCCTTGTTTTCCGGAATCGAGCAGGGGGCTTAAAAAGCTAACGCACCCCTAAGCTAACGGGCATTTCACAATATCGTGGTATATTTTAATAAAGTTTCAGGTTACGAGCAAACGGAAAAACAAATGCAGCTCAAAAGTAGAGTTTGTAAGAGCCGCAGTTTCCGTTGTGCTTGAAAGAAGCCCTAAAAGTGCTTTTTAAGGTGCTCTACATCGTGAAAGAACAGACGGCAATTAAACACATCGTTAAGTTTATGCTTTAGAAAAAAAAAGAATATTCAGAATAGTTCAGGTATTTACCTCGACGTTTCGGGCAAGTTGCATTGGCCATGGTCTTGAGAAGACTTCAGTTTTCTCGAGGAAACTAGTCTTCTCGAGACCATGGCCAATGTAACTTAGCCGAAACGTCGAGGTAAACAAAAATTAAGTTCCGAGATGTTAACTAAACTATGTGTTCGAATCGCAAAAGTTTAAAAATTATAATATTCAGAATGTCTCTGTATGTTCTCTTCTTTCAGTTCGATATTTCGCGTCACAAAATCAAATTAAGCTATATTCATCGGAAGAAATATATTTACACACAAATATTTTAACATCTTTATATATTTTATTGGGTTCGAGTTATATTAAATATAAATTTACTTTCCATTCCATTTTTTATTTGTTAGGTAAGTGATGGATTACTTCTCCTAGAATAGGAACTGGTTCTCAAGGATAGCAGGCGGAATATCGTTTAGTGCTTGGCGACAGATTTTCTACATGAATGTTCATGAGGCTTCCACGACACAAATTATCGAAATTAGTGTGGAGCTGTGAGTGTGAGCTCTTTTTTACTACTTATGTACAACAGCAACACTACGTTCTTCGCACCTACAGGGGGTTGTATGAAAGTTTTCGAATCAACGTTGAAATTAAAAAAGTTTCATTTAGTGTGTAGGTACTGTGTGGCATGCTGATATATGTAGGTATATGATTCCATGAGTGGTTGACTACTTTCTGCGCTCTGATTGCTGCCTCAATGAAAAGTTCTGTGTCCGGCAAATAAAACCTCTCGGGAATATGTCATACTGGATATCAAATATATTTATACACGACTGCCAAGGAAGGATTATGTATTTTCGCGCGTATCTTGTACATCTGTATGTTTAATTGTAAATTTCTTTATTGCCTCGTTCTATATCTTCAAAACGGACAGCTGGGTTTCGACCGTTAAGGTATCGGTAGATTCGTCTTAATAACAAAGTGTCCTTAGATAGGTGTTTGAAAAAAAAATTGCGGATTTTTGTCACGTTATAGAAATACATTATAAAACAAAATATCAAACATATCGAGTAGGGTATCAAAATAATAGAAATTAAATGAAGAATACATAAAATGTAGGTTTTCATCTTTCGTAGTCGGGTTTTTTTTTAACTTTGAGTACATTGACTGGTTTAATTCTAGTTTTAAACTGCAATCATACTTCATTTGCTTTCTATCAACAAAGTAAATTACTCAGCAATACAACTCTATCAACATACGTTTCATCACACAAAAAGCATCCAATTTATTTAACAGAATTCCCTTACATAAATCCTAAAACACTCACCAAAGTAATCTCTGATGCGCGCAAAATTATTCGTTAGTAATTTGTAAAACTTCGAACAGATATTTATGTTCTACAATTTCTTTGATATAAGAAGTTACGTATAAGTTTATCTACTTTAATCTGTCGAACGTTAGAGCAAACTGAAAGTGCCATAAATCTCATACTTGTATCAGTTATAAACTCCGTAGAGGAAGCAAGCCTAAGGAGGTCATCTAATAATAATGTGGCTCTTTTGTACAACTCTCGACTTCCGCCCCAAGGCTTTCGCTTCTCCTCTCAATAGAGTGTTGAATATAGCTGCCTAGTTATTAATAGGCTGGAATATGTATGAGCATTGTATGATAGTGTCAATCATGCAGCAATCAGGTCAGTGATTTTTCCATGAGACTCCCGGCCCAACTCTTTCTAATGTGTGGTAACTAGAAATAGATTTTTCGGGATACTCGTCCTCATAACTTCATGAAGATCAAAAAATCTTTACGATGACAGCGTTAGAAGTTTGAAATCAGGTCTGACAGATTGACCTTGCTGTTGCAAAAATCGGGCAACGCTTTTCATCAAGCAACCCGTCAGCTGATTCACTAATAATAACAGAAGGCTAAACATGATTATTTTTAAACAGAAAATGAACGAAATGTGATATAGAAGTATACATATATACGTTTAACTAGCCGAGTCCCGCGTTTTCACCCGCGTTTATCTAGTTAAGAAGTAGCCTATGTGTTAATCCTAGGTATAAGCTATGTACATTCCAAATTTCATCCAAATCAGTTCAACTGTTACTGTGTGACGAGGAAACAAAATCACTTATAAACAAACTTTGGGGTTTATAATATTATACATACCTACTTATATATAGTGTGATTATACTCGTATTCAACACAGACGCTTTCACACTTACAGCCCCAAATTAAGTTCGTTGACTTGTGTCGGGGGTGCTGGAAACATTCAGATCACACACGCAACAACACCCAGAACCAGAAATACAAAATAAGTTCCCTTAGGAGAAAACATTTTTTCCCACCGGAAATCGAACCCGATCCCCAATGCTTATAAGGCAAACGCGCACCTATCAAAGCCAACGGGTACTTCAATTCTCTCTCTCTCAACTGTACATTTTATAATAGTAGTTTTAAATTTATAATTGAGAAAACCCTACCCTTATTATTTACTCATGGTTACCTAGACAAAGGTACGAGATAAAACAAAGTATGTTTCACACACAGAAACAAGTAGAAATAAAGTTATAATTAATCTTGGAACCAAGCCCGCGGCCATCGCATTGGGTAGATACCTATTTCAAGCCTGTATTTTGTTGTACGCCTTTCCCCTTTCATATATAAAAAGAAAAGAGAAACCGCTTTTTCGAACTTATTATGAACGGTAGAGAAAATTTTAGGGATGACAGTCATTGTAAACCTTTCTTTTGTGAGAGTTTGTAGGAGAGCTTTTTGGTATAAGTCGCCATCTAAGAGCGTGATGTATAGACCACAGCGGATAAATGTACGTACTTACCTTTCGTTAATGGGCAATATTGGGGTTCGGTCTACATTTCGGTATACATATATTTGTTTTAAATAATTCAACGCAAGCAAAACTTAAAAAAACCGACTTTACCGCTATATCTTAGGAACCTTGATCAGATTCAACGTATTAAACACGCATTATTGACAATAACTCAAAAACTATAGGATCAAATCTTGACCAAATTTAAATAGGACCACATGGAAAGCACCAGCTTTCAAATAAAAAAATAATCATCAAAATCGGCACACAACGAAAGAAGTTATGAGGTAGCTTTTGAAGTCGGTTAAAAACGAGAACATCGTTAATGTAGTCCACAGAAAACACATTATTGAGGGTAACTCAAAATCTACTAGTCATGTCTAATTAAAATTATTTAATTTGATCTAATTTAAATGGGACCAATGGGAAAGCAACAATCAAACTAAAAAAAAAATAATGGTTCACGTGGAACGAAGTTATGAGGTAACACAAAAAAATGCAGACGACTTAAGTACCTCCTTCTTTTTTGTGAAGTCGGTAATTCTTTTTATAGTGTACGCAATAAAAATAACTTAAACATAAACGCTTTTACACTCACATTCCACACTAATTTCGATTATGTCTTGGGTGCCGGAAACATTCATATCATACACACAATCACAACCAGAACCAGAAATATACATTTTCCTTGGGAAGAAAACTTATGTTCCCGCCGGAAATCGAACCCGATACCCCTGCTTAGAAGGCAAAGACGCACCCAGCTAAGCTAACGAGCAGTTCTCGGACTTTACAAATTTCTAAATGAGATAAAAAAAATACGGTCGTTATCTCATCCAACCATGGATCAAGCATGCACAATGCACATGTGTGTGCGTTCGTCTCGGTGCAAATTGTCACAGGCAACTAAATAGTTACTGGGTGTAATGGCGCCGATTGTTGGACCTTTGGTGTATTTGTGTGCGTGTTGCTCGCCAGTATATGATAAGCAGCCAAATTTGTAGGACCTACGGTGTATCACCCTTTTTGTATGCGACATTAAGTCCGTATTTTTTTCATGTACCTACGTGGCAATATATTAAAAGCATTTCCAAATACTGTATTTTTATGTATTTTCAATCACGTTATTAGTAAAATGTCACTAGTAATAATATAAATTATTATTTTAAAAATATAATACGCTTTAAGATGCTCAAATAATTGAAGAACAAACGAATATGTACCTACAGCCTTTTGTAACTTATTAAACAAATTGGAATAAACGTAAACGTTCATAATATCTAACATTAAAAAAACTTTCTAACAATGCTGACTTACTAAACCAGAAAAATATACCTAAGAGGAGTTTATAATTCATTCCACATAATTCAAAATTATTTTCCATTGTGAATGGCAGCGAACAACAAAAGAATTCTCTTTACCGAGAGCAAAAATGTCGAACTGGCTCGAAACATTCCAACAACTTGGTAAGAATTTGAGATTTTGCTATGGAAATAAGCGTGGAGCCGTGCTTACCTGGGGCCTACTACGGTACTTGATAACAAAAACGCTCAGATTTTAAATTATAATGTTAAGTATTATGTTTTAGTGATAAAGATACCGACGACAAGAACAAACTGACAATACTTTCAAATCTGTAATAAAACGGGCATTAATTAAGAAAGCTTACTATAAAACGACCGACTATATTAATGACAAAGATGCATGGAGGCATACTGCACAAGCGCTTTCTAGCGACTACCATAATAACACCTAATATGTTAATAAAATGATGTAGGTATTAGAGATTAAGAATGTTTTAAAAAAAATAATAAAAAAAATGCGCCGCCGAGTTTCTTGTCAGGTTCTTCTCGAGATGGCAGATTTTTCATATCTGGCAATATAATCATTAACTTTCATGAGTGCCTCTTTGGGGCCCATGTGAATAAACGATTTTGATTTTGAATACTGAGAAAATTTTGGTCGAATTAGAAATAATAAATTATTATTTTAACATAGACTAAATAGTAAATAACCAGTAGAATTACCTTTCCCCCGTCGCTAAAACAATAGTGATTTTATAATCCTTGTTTTAAGGTTGTTTTAGGCTTGTCTACTCATTCTATGTGCATGTAGTCAAGTTACAAAATATTCTAAGTATATTATTTCAACCTAGCTAATCATAAGTCACCAGTCAAAATCTAGTAAAAAAAGTCCAAGCATAGTTAAGTAATATCCTGGTGAGCCGGTAGAAAATGTACAAGAACTTCTATTGGAGTTATAAAGTGAAAACGATAACTTTTTTCAACTTTGTGTGTATTACCTATATAGACTCGTGTATGTTTACAAAGTTTTAACAGTTAATCCATCATAAATACTCTTAATACTCGTAGAATCACAAGTTTTGAAAATAATACACTTCAGAAAGTTTTTTTGTCATTTCAGCGTCAAAATTCAACTCCCGTAGCCAAAAACCAAAACGGTTTGTCTATATTATATCAAACGAAACGCTTTCTAAATGTAACAGATCTTAAAACTTGCATACATAATAAATCCCATACGCCTAACTACGGGCCAATTGCCTATATTTCCTAAAACTAAACTAAAACTATGTACAGGGAAGAACTAAGTTACCTACAAGACATCGGGCTTATAGGTAACTCAAGTGCTCAAGCACTACCAGTGGGTAGCCCCATCCCATCATGCTGGCGGCATTGCCTCTCTGAATTGCAATGCTAATACGTTGAGCATACATAAGATTTAAACTGTCTTGACTTGTTATTTATCGCTTACCGAAATTGCAAAGTTACAGATAAGCAATTTGAAACCTTTGTAAACAAGCCTGTTAACTTTGGAAAGCGTTTTTTTTATAGAATAGATACGAAGCGTTTTGGTTTATGGCTAATTCTCAAGATAGGTTGAAAAGAGAAATATTTTGTTAATATTAGTTGCAAGTGCTTATGATAAGAAAAAGACAGTTATGAAAAGTTGATGTGAAAATTAAAATTCTGATATTATTGGGATATCCGTTCTATATATTCGTTGGGAAGTACCTGCTTTACCGACACAAATTCAACACGTTCACGGATTCAAAAATCTTGCTTCTATAAACAAACACGGCTTTTATCAGAGATCAAAGATACTCATTTCCAGGTGGTACACTTGTTACATGTAGAGCTAAAGGGTTGTTATTTTCGTTTTTTGTGTAATTAATTAAGTACCTGGATGACCGAGCTTTGCTTGGTTATAAAGGCGTTTTCTAAAAAATGAAACCTAGCTCGATCGATTTATCGGCCCCGAAACCCCCTGTATACTAAATTTCATGGAAATCGTTGGAGCCGTTTCCGAGACTCAGATTATATATATACAAGAATTGCTCGCTTAAAGGTATTAGATTTAGTAGGTAACTTATTAAACAAGTAATATGTTTTTTTAAAATCAGCTTTACTTACGTTCTTTGTTTATAAAAAAAGAACTAAAAAGTTATAGAATCAAAATTGTCAAGACGAATCAAACGAGACCAAATTCAATAGGACTACGCCATTTTATTACAGAGTTCCCGCAGCCACCTTCCGACTCCATCATCAGATGAGCTCCATATCATAATAATATTGCACTGTCATCCGATTTACATACGCATGCAAAATTTCAGCTCATTCGGAAACCGTTAAGTGGTTAAAATTTAACTTTCAAGATTAGATTACACTGAGACAAGTGAAACTAAGTAAAAGCATGTAAATTATCCTCTAAAATGTAAACATACTATGAATCTCAAATAGAACGCTGTTTGCATGAGTCCAGTAATGCTGAGTACAAATCATATGAGAGGAATCTTCTGAAATGTGCAACGTCGTTCCTAAAACACTTCAGTTATTATTGGAACCTCTCGCCACGTAGATTGTACGTCCGACAATGGCCGTGCTATTGAAATCAGTTCGATCTTGCCTGAGTAAGTAGTATGATTTCCTGAGCATGATGTCCGTTAAAATTAGAATTAGTCTACTTATATTATTAAAAACTCATTTGTAAGAGAATAGCATTCAATATATTTAAAAAAAAATTTTTTTATTTATCAAGAACATTCTCTCTCTCACTCATTTGTAAGGGAATATAATAGCATACATTATATTTAAAAATGTAAGAACTATATCTTGCTGATAAAAAAAACGTTGACAACGGCGGTATAATACCTAATAGCCCGAGCCAACCTCACCTGCACATGATATCCCTGCCGATGAATAATAAAAGCAAAACCAAGGAGAGTCGTACTAAGGCAGGCGGCCGGTCATATAAACTCATGCCAAATAATTTTACAATATGGATTCAAAATAAGTTCATATTGTAGAAAAACAAGGTAGTAATAATATTCGATACATTTATCAACATGAACACCTTTGCCTTATATTACAACATTAATTTCTTAAGCTTAGTAATAAAATATGCCGAAAAACATAATTGGGCTTGACAAATACCAAATTAAAATAATAAAAAATAATTAGACGTAGGTATATCCTGAATTTATAATTTTGTACATCTTTCTTAGCTAAAAATATTGATACAAAAGTACCTACAATCAGCTGATTTTCAATTACTGCTAGCAGCAATCTATTCGTACCTTAAAAGTGCTTTTTTCGAGCTGACCTTACAAAAGTTCAACATAAATAGTCCAATAGTGAAACTAAAGGGCTAAAATTAGCCTACATTTATTCCACTATTTTCAATTAGCTCACCAGAACCAACGTTGCCACCAGCTCGTTTTACGTCTACATCGGTGGCCTGACGACAGAATACTGGAAGTTAAGTGAACGAATGTATATTTTTAACCCGATAACTTCTCAATATAGTTTGCACGTTGTTGTGGAATTCGGCAGATAGACCTAAAAATAAACGCCCATATGTTATTGACATAACATACAAAAATAGTAAACAATATGGTATTAGATCGTTTTAAACAGCGCGATCGTTTAAAACAGGTACCATGTCAATCCGGCCGTTATCTTGGAGTCTTCAAGTCGAGAGTGCAATCGTGCTCATTGTCGACAACATCGTCATTTAACATGAGGTGAGATGGGGACAAAAGTTTGCCTATCACAGATAAAAAATAAATTGGCCGATAAAGTCAGAGAGCAGTAAATGCGCTTTTTCTGAGCAAGTTTCTTGCTCTATGGTTAAAATTATATAAAAATTAGGCCTACATTCGCTTGCATCAATGAAACCTCAAGAATTTTGCAAGTATATAGTACGAGTATAGGTTTGGCTTCTATCTCGAAGTGACACCTACGTTAAATGTGACGTACATCAAACAAGGATACATTCTGCAAGAAACGAAAATTCAAACGTTCTAAATGGAAACATAAGACACCGTTTAAGTAGTGCCATAATTAATAGAGACCGTATTAAAAAATATATATGGCATTTTCTAATCTGGTAGATTTAATACAAATTATATTACTATTGGCTCTGTGAACTGTAGACCTCGCGGGTCTGTCTGTGCATAATTAGCTCCTTTTATTTTAAAACCTTTCCAAAAACTGAATTGACAAAAAAAAACACTTAATTATTGAACCTGCTCACCAAATTTCACGAGAATCGGTTGAGAAATGCGACATGTAGAGGAGAACAACCGGACATCCGCCGGAAATACGAAAGCATTTTCAAGCCCCAGCTGAAATGGAGACGTTTCGATCGCGCATCGCGCTCGCTTCGTGAATTAGCTTCTCTTGTCACAAACAAATCTAGAAAGTCAATTTGTAAAGTAGTAAATGACTATTGAAACTTTGGAAATATATATACATATTTTTTCTAAGTTTTATTCGTATTCATACATATTCGTAAATCACGTTATTTAATTGGTATTTTTATCGTTCGATCATTGTCAAAAAGTAAGATGAATTTATCTAGTTATCATCATTATTAGCATTGTCATGCGTATAAATTGCGGAGTTAACAATAACGATGTTTCAGCGTTCAAATTTCAATGTTTTATAGTCCCAAAGTAGCGTCTACAGTTGACCTACACTTAATTTTCAAATAAAATCGGTAAAGGTAACTTAAACCTTTTTACGTACAAATTGAAAACTCGATAAAACTAAGCTGACATAAAAGGACTGGTTGATTATTCGAAAGCAGGTTTTAATAAACGTTCCTAAAATTTAACAAACTGATTAGGCAAACAAGGAGCAGACCATTTCAAATATGGATAGTAATAATGTCATAAACGCTCATATACTTCTATATACATATAAAAGAGTAAGAAGCAAGAAAGTACATGGCTTATACCATCAGGGTCTTTGCCATCGGACGCATATGGACATATGCAATGCCGGTGCTTTGCCTACGCATATGAAATAGATAGACGATACTGAGAGGAATTTTACTTTTAAAACAGTCTAGACAAAAATGCTACTAAAATATCTTCGATGTGGTCAAATACCACTGTCAGGTAATTTTTTTTTTATTCAATATAGACAAACGTTTGACCACATAGAACCAATATATAGAGCGAATTGTGTGTGCTACAATATGTGAATGAACTTTCAAGCGATTATAGGAAGTCCAGTAATAAAATCGAGAAGCAAATGATATTAAAGAGCTCATCGACACACCCCTGCTGTAGTACCTATCTATTAAAGAAGCTGAGCGAGACAGAATCTGAATGAAGTCCAAACTCCAACTTTGTTAATGTGATACCTCGGCATTTAATAAGGTTAATAGTCCACTGTTTTTTAAATGAGGTTATATATATGTAATCGAAATTTTACAACTAATTCATTTTAAAATCGCCAAAAATACATCAATAATAAAATACAAAATACCTCCAAGACTATCAAGAAAGGTAATATATTGTGTTGACGCCAATGTTTCGAGAATTGCAATGGCGTCGATGATAGATTTTCATTCTCAATCCATTCCTCATCTTCAATGTTTCATGCATGAATATGCTGACACGATTTGCTATAAAATACATGATATCTTACAGGAAAATCTACGAGTGATTTCGATACCTAAAATTCAAGGAAATAGACATTCAGCAAATCATCATTTCCATAACGATTTCAGGCGTATAGGCGTCATCAAAATTAATTTGTTCCAATAGAATTTGGTGTGTGAAAGCATAATGATTTTACCGCTAGTTAAAATAAACAAAAAAACAGTAAATTCATAGAATAGAGTGTTTGTGATTAATATTAAAAAGTACTATCAACGTTCTGTACTATCCAGCTACCAACCAACCATCAAAATTTTTATAAAGTATTTTTTATCCAGGAATGAAAATGTATCGAAATTGTTTTGCACGTCTTGTGGATATTGGTAACGTAGGTTTCCCTCATCAATAATACAGCCATGTTTAACGATATTTTATGCAGCTGCAAGCCATCCATCTCAATCTGTTTGAAAATATTCGATGTCAACAGCATCCTTGCAGCAACTGATTTTTGTTTTGATTCGAGCTGTACCCGGCATGCTTTGCAAATCCACGTTAATAAAATCTATCTAATAAATCAGATCTTGATCAAATTTAAATGGGACCAATGGGAAAGTACCAGTTTAAAAAAAAACATCAACATATAAAAAAATACAATCGAATTAAGTACCTCCTCCTTTTTTGTGAAGTCGGTAACAAGAGAAATCTGTTTGTATTTTTTTTTCTTATTATAGCAGATAAAAAAGTAATGTGTAAATAAGTAGTTGAAGTTCGTTAAGAAAATTACTGTAAACGTATTCATATTTATTTAAATATGATAATACTATCTAATAACCTATACTAATACATTTTCATATTTGTTTATAAACAAGTGAAATAAAATTGTATACTGGAAGATTGTTCAATCACACAACATTATAAATCTGAAAGTGAATGAGTAAGCATGTTAGTTTTCTCTTCACGCTGCAAGCTGTAACGGCAGAATGGATTTAAATGAAATTTGGAATGTACATAGCTTAGACCTAGTATTGACACAGTTAAATGCGGGTGAGGTCGCGGGGCACGGCTAGTTTGTTTATAAGCAAGTAAGTTCAGCCAAGTGTAATAAAATTGTATTCTGCCGAAATAACGTTTTTTCAACAAAAAACCTCATCGAGATTGTAATAATCCATAATGCATGTATATACGTGATGTGAAACGGCTTGCGTCATACAGTTTTATGGAAAACGCAGATGACCACATCCGTAATTAAGTGTAACCGCAAGAGAAAACGATATGTATTTTTTATTACCTATAAAATGTTCAATGAATTATGTCGTGGATGATTTATGATGAACATAAATTGCGGACTATTTTTTAAGATACACTAAGGTTTAGTAAAACCTATAATTAAACAATACCAGATACTTACGTACTGCTAAGGAATGGAATTCTTTGCCCAAGTCTGTTTTTCTCGATCAGTACAATCTAGGAGGCTTTAAATCTCGAGTCTTCTAGGCAAGAATGCTCCATCATATCAAACATCTATTTCTCATTGTACAATACTAGGCACCCGTTGCAACATCTCTCTCCCCATTGTGATAAAATATTGAATTCACAAAAAGCTTACTTGGACTGCAAAAAAAAATAGATGACAAAATAATCGCGTGAGATTTTCCCGTTTGTAACAAATAACTCGAGTTGAGAAATATTTTTCACGTAAAAAGGACCAAGGGGGAATCGGTAACGCTCTATCGAGGCAATAGGAGAAGTAAAACCCGAATCCTTTCTTGGTGGGAAAGTAATTGCTCGGGATTTACCGTAAGTAGAGATATAAATTTCATCGTACCCCGAAACCAGCAAGAGGCAATGTGACAATTGTAAAACTCAGAATGTTCGTTAAGAAACTTTCGGTAGACAACACCAGGTTAAGATCGAGAAGTCGGGCGTCAGATGATGCCCTATTTACCTAATAAGTTTCGACAAGAGTGATGATATAGCTCAGAAAAGTTTTGCCAAACATGCGCCAAATAACGTGACATGATAAAATGCTTAAGTACGTCGGTATTTTGATAGACAGAAAAAATATTAGAACAAAAAATCCGGTTACCGAAATGAACAGTAATGATTACCCTTATGTAATCGACTTACCGAAATTATTTTCGTCGGAAACTCTTCAGATAGAAGAGCCTTGAATTGAACTACTTCATATTGTTACTGTTCGTATTATGAACGAGGTTTTATTCTTGTGTATTAATATACCTAACGAGAATAATATTCCGTCGAAACCATGTTGAAACCGTATTAATCTTGGTGGATAATAGTATTATTATTTTCTGTGATATTTTCGCGACCGAAAATCAAATAGCTAACGAGAATGGTATTATCGGCGGGGTGATGGTAAATACGATTAATAATCATTCCTTCAATGGCGATGAAAGCTTATAACGTCGTAATAAGCTTTGACAATTTTACGTTATTATTGTACAATTAAATATTTACTCTGAGGCGTGGACTTCAATTGCTATAACTTTAAATTAAAACGAACCAATAACAATATAATTATATTTTATCAACACTGACCGAAGATCAAATTTTTAAAGACCAGAAATCAAACTAAACACCGTTGGTCTGGCTTTTAACGAACATATTTTTATTGAAATGTTTAGAAAATGTTAGTCCACATATATTATTTTGATGGTCCATAATAAAATATATTCACACTCATTGAACTCAACTTCATTGATTGAAATTAAGTGTTTATAAATATATTTCATTTTTTGTATCTATAGTTAATTTATAGTTATTTAATTGTGGTTTCTTTCTGTGCTAATATAATAACAGTACAATTAAATTCATACTTTTTTTATAAATTATTTATAAGTTTGTTAAAAATCGAGCGATACTTTTACTCGGGTGTATGCTGGTCTGCTTCGACTAGTCTTACATTTACCACGGGTAAACTTATTTTCTTGTTTTGAGCGTACTAAATGAAATCTATTTCACTTATAATATCTTCTCCTTTAACTAACCACCTTTTGAGATTATGGAGTGTACTGGTGGCTATGATACATACACTGTTTCCATTTATTCTTACTACACGTTTAGAGTATGATAAAAGGCTTGCCTGATAGTTAATGCACGTTAAAAGGGTACTCAACTCTCATAAAGCTCTGCTATTTCCAGTAGGTATTACTGAAATGCCTGTCTATTGTTAAAAATATCTAACATTGACAGAGAAAAATAATGCTGTTACTCCATTATGAGAAGTTTGAAGAAATTTAAAACTCTTAATATGGAATGTAAAGATTATTCAGACTGAGTTAAATCGCCCATCCACCAAAGTTATCATGTATTTTACACTGAAACGCTTGAATTATTGTCGTGGACCGGTTGAGTTTTAGAAAAGACGAACTCTCCCTGTGTTAATATAGAAACCAACATATTCTTGAAACCGTAAAAATAATTAACATGAACCACAACACACACGTGACATCTATAAGTACAGTAACTAATCATGCAGAAAAGGGGGTTGCGAACGTGCTGAGCATGTGTAGCCTGTATGTACCGGGGCGTGATTTGACAAAGGCCTAGCAATACCCCACTAACCGTCAACCCTCTAGTTACTACGTTATTAACTGCTCGTCCTCTCGAAAACGGTACATTTTGCTAATGTCACAATTAACATCTTCTCGATTAAGGTCTTGTACTTAGCGATGTAAGAGAGTTGACATCGAGGATTGCCCAGCATTTGTCAACAAGCCCCAGAAAGGTCCTGATCGAGTGTGTAGAGTACACAATGTTTATATACCGCGTATGGTGGCGGTGGCGAGCAGAGCTGACGCCGCGGCGACGTTCGCAGCCCCTGGCACTCAGGGTCGGAGACAGTCGCATGCGAAGCGGGAGGGGCGACGGTGGGGCAACATGAACGGGGCTCACTGAGAGGATGGTGCGGCGGCACGGAGAACGTGTAGTACTTGGCCGTTTGGTTGTGCGCCCGGAGCACCGAGCTGTGCGTCAGCGTCACCACCACCACGAGGACCGAGGCAAGCGCCAGCGCGAAGAACGACGCGGCGACGGCGGCGACCACGCGGCGCCTCCGCGCCTCCTTGCCGGCGTCCTCCGGCGGCACCTCGGGCTCCGGCGGCGGCGGCGGCTGCGGCTCCGGGGATCTGCTGCGGACGCTCGGGCCGCGGCTGTTGGGCAGCTCGAGCGTGTGGCGGCGGGACCGGCGCGCGCGGTCGCAGTCTGCCGCCGAGGAGTGGTGCCGGCGCAGGCGGTGCGGCGCACCCGGCGCTACACGACACGAGGCCGAGCGCAGGGTGCGCACGGGCACCATCAAGTCATCGCTGGAGACTCTCGGCACGCGCGCCGAATGCACCGAGCGGAAAGAGTGATCTCGCGCTGAACTACTTGGAAACGCGAGATCGACGGAAGCGCGGGAAGAATGTCGAGAGAATCTATCACGGTCGCGGTGGTCTACGCGCACCGACATGGTGCGGGCGGAGCGCGCGGCGGCGGCCGCCCGAGTGACGGATCCCCCCGGCGTCCACGCCACCCGACGCCGCCCTACGCCGCTCCGTGCCGCGCACCGTGTTTACACTCGTCCCCGATACTACAAAGAACGCTCACGAACATATTCCTCCGCATCTTTCGCGAGGTATGTCAACGTGACGTCTCACTTGGATGTCTCCGAATCGTATTTGAACGATTAGGGATGTTTGGACTTTCCTTTTAACGCCCGGCTCCGGCGGGATGTTTATTCAATCGTAGCAAATTGCCGAATCCCAACGCCGGAGACGTGAAGAAAATCCAATTATAGATGCGCTATTGCACTTGTCGCGTTCTTGAGATAGGTAGCTTATAGTCGCAAAAAAATCTAAATATTATGGGTAGTGGTAGCTTACAACAATTCGGTATTTAGTGAGAAGAGTTGTTATGAAAATGGAAGTGATTGTGTACCGAAATGATGTAAGCTTAGCGTGGCATAGCGTTTAATATCAACAGTTGTCCCATTGGCGCGGCGAGCTAAATAGAGCGAGGGGCTTTTGTTGCGAGTCCACGTTGTCAAGTTAAATTGTCTCGGAGGCGGGAAACGAAACAGATAGTAGAGAAGTTGTCGCGGCTCGCTACATCGACACTGTTCAATAGGCAAAAGACTGCATATATACACTATGCCTCGATTTACGTTTGTACTATGTATGTAGGTAACTTTTTTGTAATAATAATTGGTAGCTAGCATTTTGTGGAAAACATAAAGAGTAAAAATTGTGATTGTAAGTAAGATCTGCAGTAATTAATTTGCAAGTTATGAGGTTGATTAAACCCTAATACCCTACACAGTACTTTAAGTACACCGTGACGCGTGTCGCGTTGATTACTTACCTAATTATTAGATTCTTTTGTGTATTTGGTGCACTTTTCGCTTCCACGGCACACATATCAGTACTTTAACATTTGACGTATGAGAATGAACAGACTTATTTATTACATACAATTAATTAACATCTTTAATGTTCACTGCAATCCTATTACCGTACCGTACATGACTTATTCCCGAGGACACGATATCTTGTATACCAATTTCAAAACACCAATTAAAATTTGATATGTGTTAGTTTTTGAGCCCAATACTTGTAATTTGGTCTGATTATACATTTTCCATCAAGACATTTCAAAGTCACCACTATTTTTAAACAATACCAACACGAGCAAGTTTCGCCGTCGCAGCATAGTAGACTATGGTTCCAGTCACGATTGAATCGAACAATACACCCGACACAATGACAGCGGCTCTATCGGACATCCCTTAGATAAGATACGACACTTCACTCAGAACCTTTGACGTGTGAAATACATGGAGTATTTCTTCGGTCAGTTTTTAGAAAGCCGCTGTTCATTGAATCATACCGGGTGGAGATAGCGCTTTCTTCCCAGTGAACTTCCTGTCAGTGTCAATATAGAAATGTTTGGAAAATAACAATAGCAGTCTGTGATGCAAGTATCAGAAGCATTGATTGAATACAACACTTGCGTCACGATTAGACTAGTACAATATTCCAAAGGGAATATGAATAAAAAAACACGCTTTAAAACCATTGTTTACGTTGACATATTGCCATAGATATTTTTTTTTAATTTTAACGCGGTAATTTTGACGTTTCTGTAACGTCCAATCCAATCACGTTCAAGGAAAATTTACCATATTTAAACTACGGGCCAATTGCCCATATTTCCTAAAACTAAACTAAAACTATATACAGCAAAGACCTAAGTTACAAGACATCGAGCTTATATGTAACTCAAGTGCTCAAGCCCGCTACCAGTGGGTACCGTTCCCATCATTGACATCCAAAATGTATGAAGTGACGTATCAGATTAACCAATAGCGTGAGTTTTGCTATTTTGAATTTCAATGCATTTTTATCAGTAATTCAATATAATTCCTAATCAAAAATCATTAATATATAAAGTAATGTTATGGGAGTAATTCTATAGCTATAAAGATTTTAAAATAAACTTAAACTAGATTTAAATCTCATGCATATTCCTTATTAATAAGTTTTAGAAAATATAATCGTCTAGCGATCCACCCCGGCTTCGCGTGGGTGCAATTACCGGTGGATAAAAATTTTTTTTACATACAAACCTTGCCCTGGCAATTAATAACACCAAAAAAGCATCAGCCAAATCGGTCGAGCCGTTCTCCAGTTTTTGTGAGACTAACGCAGAACAATTGATTTTTATATATTTAGATTATTATATTTCTAACACAAAACAGATTAGTGATAATTTTTTTTAAGTATGAACGAGGCAATCGCAAAAAGAAACGCTTACTCTGTCTGAAGCATCAGCCAATTCTGTTGGACAACGACTTCGAGACTTCTGAAAACCTGTCTTAATCTAACCCCTAAAGTCGTCCAAAGATTCCCTCAATAGAATTCTTGGTCTAGACATTTGGATACTTTTAATCAGAGGGATCAGACATTCTTAGAAACGCTGATATTACACCACATAGACTGTACAATAACTGGTTGGTGTTTTGAGAATAGACCGATTAGAATACATTGATCATGGAGTCTTAGACAAAAGTTATTGAAAATTAACGCTTTCACACTCGCTGCCGCACACTAAGTTCGATGACCTGTGTCGTGGGTGCCGAAAACATTCACATCACACACACAATCACAACGAGAACCAGAAATACAAATGCTACATGGGGAGAAAACTTGTGTTCCCTCCGGGAATCGAACCCGAATCTTAGAAAGCGCTCATCCAACTAAGCTAACGGACAATTCAATTGAAAATTAATTCGTTTATTTACGTGTAAAGTATTTTTTTGGTATTTTTCCAAATATACGCGTTTGCCTTCTAAGTACCGCTACTTAGAAGGTATTGGGTTCAATACCCAGAGGAAAAACCAGTTTTCTCCCCAAAGGAAATTTGTGTTTACGATTCTGGTTGTGATTGTGAAAATTTCGACATTTCACATGACATGTACAGTCAACAAAATTTCGACAATTTTACATGACATGTACAGTCAACAAAATTTCGACTTGATTGGAGCTCGATTTGGAGCCAAATTACGAATATCGTTATTATTTTCTATATTCTACCTGTGGAGGGCACAATATCCCTCGAAGACCCGGATAAAGATGTTCGTTATCGGTAACCAAATAAAAAGTTTATGAATTCTCAATACTTACTCGCACATATGGGGATGGTAAAGCACGTTCCTACTTCTGTTTATGTATATTTACTTGCCTACATGTTGTACAATTTAATATCTGGTTCCGGATACTAACGAGAAAATTTCAGAGACTCGTATCGTGGGTGCCGGAAACATTCACATCACACACACAATCACAAACCAATAACCCAAATTTCCCTAGAGGAGAAAACTTGTGTACCCGTGCCGATAGCGCCGCCGAGTTTCTTGCCAGGTTCTTCTCGGAATGGCTATATTTTGCGGATCTGGCCGTAGAGTCATTAACTTTCATATGTGCCTTTTTGGGGCCTATCGTTATTCACGAATTTAAATTTAAATTAGATGGCGAACGCGCACTAAGCTAGCGGACAATTTGAAAAAAAATTATCAGCCCAATAACTCTTTTCCTGTATGTTAACTTAGACGCAAACATTCAGAAAACACTTACGTACTTACTTGTACTTACGCAGAATTGAAAACTTCCCTTTGTTGATTATTATCCTCCAAAGTATCCCTCGAAAGTAGTAAGAAGTGATTTCCCACCAGGTATTGGGATATTGATTCTCGTTATACGAGGTTGTTAAGGTTTCCCTTACCTTTGGCCGGTGTAGATATTTTATGGGCACTGTGGGGGAACTCCATGAATAATTCATGTTCAAGGATCCCAATAAGTGTCAGACTGTCAACAATACTTGTTCCCAAAATCAAAGACTGGATTAGTGAGACAAATTCTTTTTTAGGTTAATCTTGTTTTTGAAAACGGTTTAGTATTTACTTCACATGTTTTTTTTCATGCTAGATAGACAAGCATTTTATAAATATTTCACCTGATAGAAAGTGAAGATGGGACCGAAGATGTAGCATGCTTACCTAGAAGATACCTATTCATTCTAGACTTGCAGACTCCCAGGTTATACCGTTCAGGAAAGAAAGAAGCTGGCAATTTTCCACTACTTCGCCGTGCGGATGATAAACGTACAAGCGAATCACTTCGAGCGAACTAGATATACGGAAATCGACTTAACTCCAGTGAGCTTTTTTGTGAGCATCCTGTTCACGCAGAGCCGAAAATGGACAAAGTCCTTTTGATTTCAGTAGAATTACGTGCGTGTGTCATGTGAACGTTCTGGCACACTTGAGACGAGTATTTGCACTTAGTGCGGGGCTGGGAGTGTGAAAGCGTTTGTGAACGTTTTTATTTATTCAAATTTAATATCAAGTCTATAAAAAGCCTCTTAGTCTTTTACATCCTTTTTATCCGCTGATTATATTGGGATTATGACGTCATGCCTCTGGATTATAATCTTGAACGGGTTTTATTTACGGTACTACATTATTGGAAACTTATAAGAGGCTTACGAAAATTGTGTTACCTTCCCCTTTGCGATTAAAGAGGATGTATGTACCTACATTCTCTGGATTTTTATAAGCAAATTGAATTATGATTTCTTAGTTTTTGAAGTAATATAGTATATACTAGCTGTACACGGCATGCGTTGCAATGACACGTTAAAAAAAAATGATTTACCTCTTTTACGTTTATGGTCGCCTGGTACTTTAATACTATATGAAAATTAAAATTATCTTGAGTATTACACATAATTGATGTTGTGTACGGCTTGAAACACGTCTAAATTTCGACTTACTTTGTAGTCGACTAGTTTCGGACAAATTTGTTTTCCTTCATCAGGATGAGTCAGACGCGCGACACGCCGAGGCTCGAGCGGCTCGAGCCTCTGCGTATCGCGCGTAAGTCGAAATTTAGATGTGTTTCAAGCCGTACACAACATTAATTATTTAATACCATACATAAAACTTGAAGGCTATTGTTACGAAAATTTGTTTATTTTAAATTTTTTACTAATTTAAATAAAGTAAGTAAATTTTTGTACAAAAAAAGAGTAAATTGTTTGTAGAACTCTTTTAACCAAAATTGTAAAAAAAAACTAAAATCAATGGGTAGGATAGGGAAAAATACTTTACGACCTATTCTCATACCTTTTGGGAAGGCTTTTGGGAGAAAATATGAAGGTATTTTTATTTTTTTACAATGCGCGCTAAAAGCGTCACCTTGAAGTTGATTGGTAATTGTCTCTCAATTTTCGTTAGAACTGATAACTATGTTCAAGGTCGTCATTTAATGTCTTTTTTCACTAACATAGAGTCTGACCACAGGATAAAACATTTAGTTATTTTTGTTTTGGTATGTTAAATAAGTATAGCTTCTTATGTGCGTACATACATAAGTACAAAATACGTTTTATTAAAGCTTGTTTAACCAAACATTGTTTAACAGTTTTCATAAAATATATTTCGCATAATTTTTATTTGGCATGTATCGAACATTGCAGAGTGTGGTTAAATGAAAATTTAATTCAAGGAAGTCAGCATCACCATGTCTTTCTCTCCGAGAGTGGGATCAGCAATAAGTCCTTGTGCCCTCTACCTCAAGTTGAAAATTGCATTTTCAAGGAAACACTCCTTTTGATTCACCGGAGCCTCGTTGTTGATCGGCAGGAGTTTGGCCGGCCATATGTTAAGTATATATCTTCTTTAAATTGAAAGGAGGGTAATAAAGCCTTACACTCCCTTCAATCAGTACCTAATATGCATATAATTTTTATGATTTTATTTAATTGTTAACGTTAATACGTTAAAAAACATAAAAAAAAACAATATTTGAAAATACAATCTGGGCAATTTTAAATGCGTCCATTTTGTCATTATTTCTGTGACATCCACGACCAATCATCGCCGTGAAGAAAAGTTGATCAACCATTGACATCAGAATTTGTTAACTGACGTCACGCAAATAGCGCACATTAAGCAATTTTTAATTTGAGTGTCATTTTTACGGCATTTTTTGAAGTGAAAACTTCTTTAGCGGCGTTGTGCACTTTTTTAGGATGGGTAAAAAATGTTAAACTCGCGTCAGGACACGTGACCTGATCGAAAATTCGTAAGACGAAGGAAAGGAAGTAATATCCCCCTCTATTTTTACCGCGCGGCGAATATGTATGCCTGAGCTACTGATTACAACGTTAATGTTCAAGTTTTCACTTCTGGCAGCACTCCCGGAGTGCAACTCGTTGCCTTTTTCATTATTTCATATTAATAAAGAAATTAATTAAAAAAAAATATTACCCGTGATATTCTAATAAAAAAAATACTTTACCTACGAGTATGTTTAAATATAAACTATCATATTAAACGTCTTACATAAATATTTCAAAGAAATTATTTTAAAGTAGGAAATCAAACTCAAGAATATTATTTAGACAACATCCAAATTCTATAACAAAATATAGAATACAATGTAATGGATAACGTGACAAATTGGTCCAATACACAATTGATGTGTGGCATTTGATAGGACATATGATACCTTTGAGAAACCGGTAACCAGTAACACTTATCCCAAAATATAATAGGGTATCCGAACAGATAAGGATAACATTTTTCACGTAAAATGTTCAATATATATATAGTTTAAAAGTAGGTACTCTACTTATAGCATTTGCTCACTATCGCACTGTTTGGTAAAAAAAAAACTCAAGGCTGAGTGGCTTTTAAATCTGCAGAATGTTTGAGTTCTTAACTTTATTCTATAAGCAATTTAAGTCAATAAAGTATAAAATTAATAAGTTGTAATTATATAATAATCAATCAATAATTTATTTGCTATAAAATATGAAAGTGAGATGATAAGGTTATCTAACAATTGGAATGAATTATTCATTAAATATATTAATTTTTAATAATTATTATTTTCTTTATAAATAATTATTTTAATAAGTAGAAATTCTCAGTTTGTTTATATTCTGGAATTAATAATAATAAAATAAAAAGGCAGGGTGGTGTCCTAATTTAAACGTGGGAGATATGTTTGGACAGGTCTGATGTTATTTTATAGATATAAATGGGCTTCTTAGCGATGGCTACAGCTCCGCTAATGCCTAATAAGGTCCGTGCATATACCCGTGACTTCAAATAAATACGTTAATTATAATAATAATTGTTTATTTAACCAAAAAACACAAATTATGTAACATTTAGTACATTAATGTGGAATATAAATGTGCTTACCCTTCAATTCACGTTTGACTCCTATTTTTTGGACTGGATTCTTCTACTTTAGAGTTCAAGACTCATTTTGACTAAAAAAATATAAAGGACTGAAATAATTCTTGACTAGAGACTAATAGTTGCGAGTTTAGAAAAATTGAAGTCGAATTTCGAAATGATAACTAAAAGCTTCAAATCTTTTACAAACCACACTCGACCACATCATCAGCAGTCACATCATTTCAACAGTTATAGATAGATGCTACGCACATCCTCAAAACAAATCGAATTCAGAGCGAAAACGCCTTCCACTTCCATCAATGTCGTTGCATCACTCAAAAGACTAATACGTATATCGATCAACACATTTTTCGTAAAATCGACACGTACTAATGGTTCCAAAATAAATTCTATCACTCAATCGGCAATAGAAAACATTAAAACTGGAGCGGCTGATTTAAATCTAAAAATAAACTATACAAGTCTAATACTTGTCCGTCCGTCTGTACCGTCTACTTGCGTAAGAAGCATCGTAAATATGCCATGAACATGCCAATGCGGTGTTTTAGTGTAGGATTAGATATTTACATAAATTTGTCTAAGTAGTCAAGAAAACATTTCGTTCACGATAATATGAATGTGTTTTATATTAATCTTTGTGGTAATATCATTATTATATAATTACATAACATAGCAAAATACTGAAGTTGCCTATTAGCCAATAAAGCTTATAGGTAACACAAGTGCTCAAGCCGGTAGTAACCAGTGGTTAGCATTACATATTTGGCTCAAGGTTAATACCAAATGTGAATATATTGCAATTCATAACCATAATCATATTCTATTGATTAGTCAATACAAAAAGAGTAAATATTACAAGGTATTTCATTCAGAGTGGCAATGCCACCAGCATGATGGGAACGATATCTACTGGTAGTGCTCTACTGGCTTGAGCACTTGAGTTACCCATAAGTTTGGTGGCTTGTTGGCAACTAAGGTCTTTTGCTGTATAGACGCACGTAAATTCATTATTATAATTTCTTAACGTTTGTTGAAACTCTCGAATCTATTACCGTGATTTTTTTAATATCATCAAGCGTGCTTAATGTAAGACTACGAATGTAGACTAAATTATTTTCATATATTAGTTGTATGTATATGTAGTATGTTTTATATTTTTTTTAATTCAGTTTACTAGACGATATTTCACAGCAATGTTATTCTTATCTTACTTGTGTCCATATTAACATCTATCAAGATGCCAAACATCTACCAAAACTTTGTAAACAGCAGGATGTGATGATAGATGTAGGTATGCAATAGTAATTAATTACACCGGTTCTTTTCTAGTAATTATAAAAATAAATTAATGGAAAAGCTGGGTGAAACTGGACCGTAGCCAAAAAAAACATTTGCTTAAAAAAACAACGATGCTCAATTTAAAATTTGGTTTAAAGAAAACATAATTCACACTTGAATTATATATTATTATTTAATTTTATATCGACTGCGAAAAAGAAGGATGCTATGTACACCAATTCCTCTTCCCACAAATATAGAAGTGGCCACCTCACGAATGGTCGCTATTCCAAATCTTACGACAAGCTAAGCTACCGGTAAAGATCGTGGTGAAATCCATGGTGGTAGGACATTTTCTCGTCCTCACCTGGTTTACTTGTACCCTTTTACAAAATAGATTCGTAGTTCACCACCGGCAAGTCGACAAATCTATAGCCAAACTCACTAAAAATCATGTGTCGATAACTTTTCTTTAAGCCAGTCATTAATAGAGACCTACTATTACTACCATTATTATTAGGTATTTATCACAGTCTGTTCGCTGCTTGTCCTCTTTCTGATTTTATCTATTATTCTAACCATTCATAAAACTTGTGGATCTTTGCCCACTTTTTGAAATCATATTATTATTATTAGTCCGTTGCCCACTTTCATTATGTGTGCCCCCTTTACTAAATAATGATTAAAAACTCTCTTCTATGGACTCCAGTTACCTACTACTTCAATAATGTGTCAATTTTTTTTTATACTCACACAATTACGTAAAATGAATCTGACTGCCAAGGAATGGTTATGTTTCGAGCGTATGTAGAATGCGTGTAGCCATGAATGTATATTTGTATATTTATTTATTTTTCGTTTCTATCAACGCGAGAGATTTTAGTAAGAAGAGAACAGATTCGAGAAGGCCTTTATCCTGCGATCAAGATTGAAGAACTAATGCGAAAACCCCTATATCCCGATATAGAGGTAGTCCCAGGAGGAGCAGCAGGACTAACGAACATAAAATCAAACAAAAGTTCCGTTTACGATGAATTTTATAACGTCACTCAGGGGGTCCAAACGACCGAGACGCGTTAAAAGCTTTCCATGATTTTATACGCAGTAAAACTACAAAGAATCCTGCCGTTAGGTGGGTAACATCAAATAGAGACGGTTTCACTATTTTATCGTCAAAATATAGAATTAATTTTACTTTTTTCTACGGTAATACTCGGTAGATACTATATATTTGCAAAGCGTCTTTGTACCTTCTCTCAACCTTTCCCTCTATGACTTGGCTGCTCTGATTTTTCCTATTCAGTAAAAGCATACGTTTATCTTGCCCATACGGGCAGAATCGGGGAGAATTAAGAGTTCTCTCTCTATAGTATTATATAGAACTCTCTATAGAACTATTGGTTCTCCCTATAAGATCTAACCTAATGCTGAGTGACAATACGAGAAATAATGTGGTATGTTTGCCTACAAAATATCTATCCATTCCAAAATTCATAATCGTTTATTCACATGGGCCTCAAAGAGGCACTCATGAAAGTTCTACTGCCAGATTACTAAAAAAGAAAATAGAATCAGTTTATAAATTCCACTTATTCATATAACAAAATCAAAAAAAAAATTTTCATTGGGACACAGATTTGTATGATAATATGATAAATTACCCCCTCTTCTCATAAATTCATGACATTAAAAAATATAACGGACAAAAAGACATGCAAATCATTTTTTTTAACCATTTATTTCGGTAATTTTATAGCATAACTGTGAAAGTTATTTTAGGTATATTAATATATTTAATAGTCGATTGACTTCATCAGCTTGTTTTTTTTTTGTTTTTTTAATAAAGATTGCCACGCGTTACCTTGCGTACCCGCCATAAAAGTAATGCAATATGCAACAATGTAAAATGGATAATAAGCTGTGGTTAAAAAAGATGATTGCATTAACATATATCTGACCCTTAACATATTTTAGTTATTATATAGGTGTCGCACTAAAAACTCTTCAACAATTTTAGTTGTTTCTTAAAATTATCAAACCGTTACGATTCACGACGCGACACAAAACAATTTCAATGCAATACGTGTAAACATCAAAACCCGATCGACGAACTAAAAATATTAAGTTATATATACACCTAATTTAAACAACAAAACCCAACCTCAAATCGAATCAAACAAGCAAAATTGTTTGCCTACTCCTTCAGTGGAACAATAACGAGGCAACTTTAAATGAAAATATTGGAAAATTCCAAAGCCCTTTTCGCCATTATTTTCCCAGAAAGGTCTTGCTGACCGCTCGGGGAGTTAATGTTTGTTTACTTACTTTCTATTAGGATAAATGTCACTTACTTCTACATAAACCGGTCACTCAGGATAGTAAAATACTCGTTTACTCTCATTTAACCTTATAGGCTCACGGGCGCCTAATGAATTGAGATTTACGATCTTGCTACTAAGATTAACCTAGAGGTATTTTCATGATATTAAATCCTGTTAATTGGAGTGAGAAAGAAGCAGCAACAAACACAAATAAATAAAATAAATATTGATTTCCAAATTATGTTCAATATTTTACGATAGTGTACTTAAAGGCTAAGTTAGCAAAATCGTTGTAGAATATCTGCTACTGAACTAGGCTCATCGCCGGTGTTTCAGTGTACAGTGCTCTTCCCATAACTGGATCTACAATATTAATTAGCTCTAAGATCTTTTTTAAACATTCAAATTCACCGCATGCAAAGGAGTGCAGCTATTGTCTCATATGACAGAGCGCAATGATATTGATCCATATTTTCATTAGAAACCACAGATGCTACATTACATTTATTAGATTCAATAGAATTCAGTTTCAAGTAGGTCTTGAGATTAGTATCACCAATATATATATATATATATATATATATATAAAATGCATTAATAAATGTATGAATCAGTTATCACTTCACATAAAAGCAGTGTTGTTTACCTGAAATAAATAGAATCGGACCATTTCGTAGAGTAACATAGTGATGAAAATTATAGTGCTAGGGAATTTCTATTGCTTGTCTTCCATCCCTCTTTTAGGTCTAGTAGGGTACTAGGCTACTTGGTACTTTTACACATAAATAAACATAAACATAAACGCTTTCACACTCACAGCCCCACACTAAGTTCGATGATTTGTGTCGTGGGTGCCGGAAATATTCACTTCACACACAATCACAACCAGAACCAGAAACACAAATCTTCTTCGGGGAGAAAACTTGTGTTCCCGCCGGAAGTCGAACCCGATACCCCTGCTTAGAAGGCGAACACACACCCAACTAAGCTAACGAGCAGTTCATACATAGTAACATGCTTCGAACAGATAACGACATTACCAATATGGGGGACAGGAGTCGAGGTAATAGTCTAGTTATTAGGTATAAATATAGCGGTGGAGGGTCTCCGAAATTGAATTAGTGTCCCTGTTTAGACGTCTACTATCTTCGAGCAAAAATTATCTAGTCAATAATTCTGTGAAAGGGATATTTTGCTTTCCTCTACTCTATAATATAATTTAATGTTTGGCTAGGTCCATATCTACGTCTTACTACTATAAACGGTTAGACAACAGCACTATGCTGGATGTCAAATAATTTAAAATCCTTGGAACTAGTACCTACAAGGCTCAAATTACGAATAAAACAAACGATAGAGTATATATGTATTCGTACATACTCTTTTGGTGAGACAGTGTTAAATACTGATGAATTACCTATATAGAAAAAAATATAAAGTATAATGTAAGACTAGACGCTGGTAGTGTAGTTCTTATATGTTCGATGACTTGCAGGTAACTTGGACCTTTGCTGTATTATAAATGTATATCATTTCAGTTTGGTTTTAGGATATATAGGAAATTGGCCCGTAGATAACCATAGAAAGATGATGTGTACATATTGTATACATATATATATGAACTCAGACTAGAAGATATAACAAAGACGTGTTCTAGCATATATAATGGTACTTAACGAAGGCAAATAGAGATAAAAAATATTAAGATGTTAGGAAAAATATATCTCAATAAATTACAAAAAGCCAGCATTGGCCGCGTCGGCAGTATATCAAAATGCGGTTCGCGCTCGTCTAGTGCTATAAACTCAATTTCAAAGGCGCCGCCCTGTCGCATCGCAGGGTGGAAGACGAGGCAAGCACCCCTGTAAATAGACAGCAATAATATAAAGAAAGTACAAAATTTAAGGCCAAGCTATTTTACATATTTGGAATCAAATGCTAACATCGATAGATTCATCATCTTTTTTTTTCAAGATAGGCAACTCACCTCATGGTATGTGATGATGCTGCCGACAATGGAGCACGTTTGCCTAGAAGACGCTTATGCACTCGCGACTTAAAGACGCCCATATAGTATTTATCAGGAAACACAGACTCAAGTAAGGAGTTCCATTTCTTAGCGGTTCGCATAATGAATGTGGAAGCACAACGCTTCGTCCGCATTTATGCTGCTTTGTCCGTGTCATCACTTAACAAATTCGGCCCCAACGGAATACCAGAGCTGATCGTTTGATCAGCATTTATGCAGTATAAGAACTGACTTATGGCAATGACACTTAACATGTATTTATTTAATTATAGCCCTATATTTTATGTTATTTTATTGTGGTGTAAGTGTTAATTGTTACTAATAAATATATTTATTTGTAACAATTAACCACAGTTTAGCCACAGTTCTACATTTTATGACAAATCTTTTCGCCTCTGGAACAGTTTACAGGTCTCTATAGGTCGCTCTCAATCGTTGCACACTTTTAAAGAACAAATAAAAAAAAATATCACTCTCAATGAAGTTAAAGCTATGAATATCCTTTATTAGTGGTACATATTAATGTATTATATATATTAGTTTATATATGTTTATAATATAATATTATTTTTTATGTAGGTTTTTGTTCGTATATTATGTATCGAATATTAATAATTATGTGTAAGTACATTCTTTTTTAAATAAGTGTTGAGATACATCACCGTCCCTGTTTGTAATAATTTATAATCTCCCTATGGTTGTCTGGAATAAATCACTTTGAGTGATAAAACCGCCTTTTGTGCTCCTATGTTTAATTTAAGATTACTTTGTAAGTTTTTGGTGTGAAATAAAGATTTTATCTATCTTTTTTTTTTCTTTCTTATGATAAGACACACATACGTTTATTAACTAAGTAAGCTACAATCAATATTAACAACGGGCCTCGCTATACATACAAATATTACCTCAATACGTATAACTACGTTTACAATGTTAACCCTTACAATTATAAAAGCTTCTTTGTATTCAAAGACTTCTTTAAACTTAGAAAAGTATGTCCATCAAAGACTCCAAAGGGATTCTTAGCTAGTCCCAGAAATATTTGTCCGATTAGGGCGAAAATCCATCAGGGTTTTCCTGCCACAACGTGTTTCATATACGTAATACCGTCTTCCCGATGATATTAGAAGAGCACCGAGTTTCAGATCATTTGTTGATCGAGCAAAGGGAAATCTCTAACTTGACTTGGGTGTTTCAGCTCTTTGCCCGTCCGTCCATCTGTCAGAGGCATCTAGTCACTACGTTTATACCACACAAGCAAATCATTTCTCAGAGAATATGTAAAGCTATGGCCCAAAGCCACCTGATGTACAAGAGTCACGACTACCTGTTAGATCTTTAGCTTAAATATTAAATGAAAAAAATCTATAAATTCTTGGTAATAGGTTTTTATTGATAGGGAAATCAAATATATATACCGTCATGGGTAAGTAGTGTAGGTACAATCCTAAAGGGAGTCGACAACGGAGTAGATTTTTTTTTTCAGTATCCTTGTTCAATTACGCTATACATAGACCCGGTGAGTTATCTTTACCTAGGTAAACAAACTTACCTTATAAGCCAAACGGCCAATGGATTTTTACACAAAAGAGCAAATAAATATGAACCCGATATACTACAATATGTTTCGTCCTATTTTGACTAATGATAAATGACACTGGGCAAAATAAGACAAAACCATATGTGAACTATAGTAGGTTTATCGAAACTTGCATCTTTATACGAATAGAGGTAGGTTAGAATACAATATGTATCACGCGATTAAAATATATATATATGCCCGAATCCTATTTGAAACAGCGAATTAATGGCATATTAGTCAGTAGTTATTGGACCCGGTGAGTATTGAGCGTACAAGCCCGCCATTTTGAATAAAACATAGATGAAAAGGCAAACTTAGCGGTAATTTTAAGAGTGAACGCACAGAAGATTTTCTTTAGGTAAGTCTATATGTACTTTAGTTTATATATATCAATGGACACATGCCCTGTAAGAAGAGTGAATATCAGTTGTTTTTTGTTTTGTAAGGAAATAAAATATAGTTTCTTTAAAGAAATTATCACCCTATATTGCGGTTTTAACCTCAAATAAAGTAAAATATATATTATAAAATGTATAGTTACGTAAAATTTTGTTACAGACTAAATACCTACATAATATTTATG
Organism: Lomographa bimaculata; assembly: GCA_948107665.1. Lineage (NCBI taxonomy): Eukaryota > Metazoa > Arthropoda > Insecta > Lepidoptera > Geometridae > Lomographa > Lomographa bimaculata. Next base: position 11,274,811 of record OX403592.1, read on the forward strand.
CGCTGAGAAGTAAAGACTTAATTTATAGTAGGTATATACTATTACACAAAATGACTACACAAATATGTTTGTACCTAGTTTTTATTAACTACAACATCAAAAGTAAATAAACCACTATCTAATACAACACGTTCAAACTATTCTAACGTTTTCGGTTCATCAACATCCCGGAATTTTAACACAAACTGACATTGAACTCGCGTTTCCGTATAGAAAGAAAAAAAACATAGGTTAAATAGAAGCAAAGTATTATTAGGGATTCCCTGGTTTCCCAGAATTTGACATTTCCAACCGCAAAACTAAATTAGAACACCAAAACTCTACAAGGAAGTCATTTATCTGCTTGTAAAAATAAACTTAAAAAAGGTTACACATGTCACCTTTTAAGCCAGTTCATGTCAATTAACAAAAGCACATAATTTTGTGAACCGTTAAATACCTCCTTCTTATACTATATACCTTACCTCCTTTAATCACACGGGTAATATTGTCAGAAAACAAGTAGGCTGGTTTTTGCCGCGAAAGTGAAAAAATGGCGTTGTTGATTTTGTATTTTCCGAAACCTGTGATTCTTCGAGTGTTAATGTATAATGGAAGATTATTAACCGTGAATACTTAGTAAACGTGCATAAGTGTAGGCAAATTATACTAAGTTGAAAAACGTGATTTTCGCCTTCGCTCCAAAACTCCAATAGAATTTCTAGTAAAGTTTCTACCACTTTGCTACGGCATGACTTGACAATGACTGGGCCTTGACTCTTTTACTTGAGTTTGACTGTGATTTGTGACTAGGACTTTCAACATGAAATACACTTTAAATATATTATTACTTGACACTGGATAAAAGCGCAAGATTGCGAAGCCAAAATTAAAAGAAAAAAAAACAAGTAGGCATTAATGTTATTTAAAATAAAATATTCTAGATAAAGTGGAAACTATTTTGAATTAGGGCACATTTCATGGTTTTCTTTATAGTTATATCTGTTTTGTACTTATAAATAACGATTGAAAAATACAACATATTTGCAAAGATGTATTTGTTAATAAAAACACAAACAGGGACCAATCTGCACGGAGCTATATATATGATAAAACGTCACAATAGTCTGTGGTATGTCAGTAATATAGTGACTGGTATTTCATTAAACCAATCGTTCTCGTAGAATGTAATCAGCTTTGATAAGTTCCGGATAGTATCGAGTAGGTGGTATTTGTGTTTAATTAATCGACTTCAAAAAAGGAGGAAGTTCTCGGTTCATGATGTATATTTTTTATGTACTACCAGCAATCTGCTTAGTCACATGGGCGACTTAATACCGACATTAGATAGTGGGGGGCAAACTGATTGTGCTTATTTTGACCTCAAAAAAGCTTTTGATTTAGTGGATAACGACGTATTACTCAAAAAGTTAGCGGGATTTGGGTGTACTCCTCATCTTTTAAAGTTTTTTGCTAATTATATGACGGATAGACAGCAGTATGTAGAATATTTGGGATGCACGTCGGAACCATATTTTACAAGGTCTGGAGTAAGTCAGGGCAGTAATCTTGGACCTTTAGAATTTATAATAATGATTAATGACTTGCCAAACGTTGTTCAGGATGCCAAATGCTTGTTATTTGCTGACGACCTTAAGTTGTCACTAGTGATAAAGAACGAAAGGGACTGCGAGCGCCTTCAGCGTGATATTGACAGAGTGGTGACCTGGAGCAAGGAAAACTGTTTGCAGTTCAATGCTTCCAAGTGTATGAATATTACTTTTACTCGTGTTTATAAGCCAATACTGCACGGTTATAATATAGATGGGACGCAGATGATTAGAGTCACCGAAGTAAAGGATTTGGGAGTTACTCTCAATACAGAATTAAAATTTCGTGACCATATTACTAAAATCTGCAAAAAAGCATATAGAAATTTGGGGTTTATCCTTCGCATGGCTAACGGCTTCACCAATATCAAGGCGATCTGCGCTTTATACAACGCTCTGGTCAGGAGTCAGTTAGAATGCAATGCAGTAATTTGGTCCCCTCACGAAACAAAATACATACTCATGGTAGAAAGAATACAAAATAAATTCGTTAGGTATTTATACATGAAAAATTATGGAGTTTATCCATTTTATCCATTGATGTACCCTACTTTATTTATTTTAGGAATGGTCGGATATAACGAACTGAGGGTCAGGAGAGAGCTCACACTAGTTTCTTATATCTTTAAAGTAATCAGAGGTAGGGTACATAACGCTGATATGCTGGACCAAATACGCTTGTGCGTACCGGATAGATACGTGTGGCGGAGACGCCGGCCGCTGCTAGTGGCGGCGCCGAGCGCGCGGACCAACCTGCTGCGGCGGGCGCCTCTGACGCGCGCGCTGACCACTCTCAACCTCATTGCCTCAGAACTTGATATATTTTGTTGTACTCTGAATGAATTCACAAAGGTAGCTTTAAGTGTTTTATGTTATGTTAAGTATCTATAGAATTAAGAAACTACACTATTGCATTGGGTTTTTCCTGTAATAATAGATGTAAGATGGAGAAATAAATAAATAAATGTATTTGTTACTTCAAATCTCCGTCTTTGCAAACCGATTTGGAAGAATACTATTTTAGATTGATGCCATAGAAATTTCATAAAAAATGGTTCAGTAGTTTGGTTCTTAAATCAAAATAAATGGAAAATTAATTACATCATCGTAGTAAACGAAATTTTGTTCCACAGTGTATTGACTTTTTGTATTTATTGAATATTTTTATCTAGCCAACTAATTATGAAATCTCATTAATGTTACTTAGTTGTTAATTAGTATACAAATGTAAGTGTACTGTATAGGTTTAAAACCCAACATATAACTAAGTCTGGAAGCAAAAAGGGTTATAATTATGCTAAAAAGAATTACTAAGATAGTAAATGTCATCACCAATGCAAAAATATAAAGCAGAAAATATACGCAAAAAGTGGATAAGGAAATAAGACAGCTAATTACTTCTACTATATATATTTTTTTAATTAATGGTAAATTTGTGTTTACTATTATGGCTGTGATTGTGTGTGTGATGTGAACCGGAACTCACCACACAAGTCATCGAACTTAGCGTGGGGCTATGAGAGTGAAAGAGTATATTTGTTGCAAATGACGAACTGAATGTAGAGCTTTAATTTCTACTGACACCAAGCAGAAGGTACAAGATAATATTATGTAAGTACGGGTAATGAGAAAACTTCGGCAATCATTTGTCTTGGTTACACGAAATCCACGACGCATAAAATTATATAAACCTATTTTACCTACTTACTTTTTATAATTTTTGGTTAACTTAAGTGTTAACTAAAGGTCAGTTTAAGGGCCTCGCTTACCCATTAGAGTTCAGAGACACCCAGAGTTTTGAGCTTAGATCAAAATCCTGCTCCGCAAAGCACAGTCTTTTCAAAGCACAATCTTTCTCTCGAAAGAAGCCAAAAGGCTATATAAATTGTATAAGGTAGTGATGAAAAATGTGACGTCGCCTTAGGAGTTTACAATGAGTGTCAATTGATCATGGGGCTCATTGTCAACTCTTAAATATTTTTTTATTTTTTTTATGTTACATGTAATTTATAGCATATTATTTATATCTTGTGTTTGCTTATAAAGCGACATAATCTTGTTGATTAAGCTCTTTAAATAAAGATTTAAAAAAAAAAAGCACTGCGCTCGTCGCCCTCAGATATGAGATGTTAAATCTCTTTAAGCCCTATAATTTCACTGGAAACATAGCCCTTCAATCCGAAATACTTATAACTATTTAAATTTCTTAATACTTCAGTTTGTTATCTATGCAAAACTAAACGGATGATGGGTTTTGAATGAATTATAAAATGGTTTTTAAAAGAGGATAGAAACGCTATTTTGGTAAAAAATTACACGTGTCAAAAATCGTCCTGTATATAGGACGATATTTGTAAATTTTTTTTGCGTTTGGTTCCATTTCAGTAAAATTCGGGTCTTAGAGAATATAAATTGTAACCTTTGCCGGTAGTAAATGTATGCGAAATCTTTGTCAAAAACGCTGTTTGCAAGAGCGTTAGAGTAAAATACAGGTTGCAAGCGCGGCGCAAAAGAGCAAAGCTAGTCGCCTCATGAATTAAACATAGGCTTTCATGTGCACCTGTTGAAAACTGTCACAAAGATATGGTGCTAACAATTTTCAGTATCATCGCATAATGTTCTATTCTATCTAGCAATTATCAGTCGTTTCTATTAAAATTTCAAAACAAGCCCATCTAATGATTGGCTTGTTTTTGACCGATATCTTAGCTGTTATTAATATTCACGGTAACAAAAATATTATCATATTAAAAATAATTCAAAATTCATGTCATGTGTTTCAGTTACATTTATTTCATATTAGAATAATATGTTGTCATATTAGAATTAAAGCTCAATAATTACCAAATCAATAAATTAACGTCAATGTCTTTTTTAATTCTATCATCTTTAATATCATTTATGCACATAAATTTCATCATATATATATTTCAATTAATAGGTAGGTACTATTTTTTATATTAAATTAAAAGTATCATTATAAAAGACTTGCTTTTTTGTATTAGGCTACAAAAATAACTGTATTAGTATGAGACATTAGATTGAGACAGCAGAGCGTCCTGTCGAAAATTTATACAAATCCGAGACAAAGGCAGACAGTATTGGATACAGTTACAAAAAAAGGAGAATACTGCGGTTAATACGCCTTTCAGAAAATTTCATCTGACACCAGCAGACTACTCAAAGATAAACCTGTACAAATAGAACAATTTAATCAAAACAATGTTACCTGCCGAACGTAAGAACATAACCTTTCTTTTACGGCACATAACACACGACCTTACAAGTTACTGCCATCTCGAAATAATTGGCATAAAATCTGAGAAAGGTCAAAACCTCAAAACATGTTGTTGTACAACCCGAATACGTAATAAGCTTTCGCTGAATCTATTAGTAAGTGACAATACTGTGATTATGTCTGTTAGTCGCTAAGTTAGTCACTGATTCGCGATACGCACAAGTAATTAAAACTTTTTAATGGACTTCTCATTCAGTTGGTCCTATTTGCATATATGTAAATATGTTGGGAAGCGTGCTCATCGCCCGTTTGTCCCGACGAAGGTGGTCGCTGTGTCAGCAAATTTTAATGGAGCTTGTAGTGCCGCCGACGCTCTCAGTTACGCACGAGGCAGGTATGGAATGCACAGACCACCGGCACCGTTTAAACAATTCATAGCTTCAACATTTTGCACCGCAATGTCTAGTTACGACGCTATACAATTTTTTTTACCTGCTAAGAATTGACGGGTTCAAAACGGCTAATATAAAGCTTCCATTTGTGGACAATATATGTATACCGGAGGATGTAATCTAAAGAAATGGAATTCAGAAAGGCTTGTGTTTAAACACCGCCCAAAAAAGTACCTATTTTACTACCAAAAAATTCTAAACGGTTACCAAAATGGATAAATAGTTGGATAAATGGTCACCAAATTACGTTTCCTAAAATATTATGAAATAATTCAATTTTTTCGTATTATAAATATTTTTGTATTAATTATAAAAAAATGACCTACTGTTATCCGATTCGGTTCTGTCACAGGAAATTTTATTTTAGGAAACGTAATTTGGTGACCATTTATCCATTTTGGTAACCGTTTAGAATTTTTGATGGCCGTCTAAATTATACCCATTCAGAAATATGATTGTTGACAGTATTCTCGATAGTATTATTTTTCAAAGTTCGTTTATCTCTAACACAGCTTATACCGGGTGTTGAGTAATCTAACAGATACAAATGATATTTCAACATTATCATTTTTTATATAATTAAAATATTTGAATTAGTGTAATCCATTTTCATTTTAAATGTTATAGTTCGTATGCTAAACCAGTTTTTACGTTTTATCGCTTAACCGAGATGATGAGACGTAGCTCTTATCTATATGTTTCTCTTTTTAATGTATGGCGATTTAATAGCTTATCTGACTTTTTGTTTTTACACCTCTGGCTAATATAAATTTGGTATTGTAGGACTCGGAATGAGTTATGTCTTGACGCGGGTCGGTACAAATACTTATTAATCAAACTCCCATTATAATAATACCTATATCGTATCGTATCGTAATTCGACATGTTTACGTTTTTCAAGCCGCATACAATATTGAATACAACATTATATACTGCATCATATTATTTTATCATTCCAGCACCATGTTAGTAGTATTTAAGCAGCGTTGGGATTAGTTGGCGTCGCTCACTTATCCTGGGCCTCAACTATACCTATATAGGTATATTTCTAATCATAAACGATTATTTATGTATTTAGTAATTCGCACGCCAACCTATTCAGTTGTCACTAACGTATTCAGAATTCAGACTCAAATTTACGAACGTATATTTCATCTGGGATTACGCGATGTCGGAATAATATCTAGAATAATGTAAATAAAAACGCTTTCACACTCACAGTCCCACTCTAAGTTCAATGACTTGTGTCGTAGGTGCCGAAAACATTCAAATCACACACACAATCACACCCAGAACCAGAAACACAAATTTTATTTGGGGAGAAATCTTGCGTCCGCCAGGAATCGAACCAGATATCCCCGCTTAGAAGGCGGTCGCTCTAGCAACTTAACTAACGGGTAGTTCTAATAAAAGCATATTTTGGTGTTTCAATCCATTAACAGTCTTCAATTAAGACCCAGAGCACACTGGTAAATCGCATACGAGTTTTAAACGTTATTGACCGTTACTGATAACACGTTGTTCCAACATTTACCCTAAAAGCTTTTAAAGGAAATCGATGGTAGATGCACGAATGAAACCGTCCCACTCAAACAATTTGGAAGTTTGCATCACACAATGTCCATGTTTAAGCTTAATTTTTAGGGATTATTCAATTCTTTATCGTGCTCGGGGCTGTTTTATAGATTGCGATATTTTCAGACTTTGGTGAAGCAGAAATGAAGGTATATAGACTCTGATTTTGGGGCAATATTTCTTAGCAGTACATATATTAACTAATTGTGTCCCGAGGCTTCACTTACCACTGTTTATTAAGTTAAAACGCTTATGTATTTTTCCAGGATATAAGCTACGAATCATCTAAATTTCATCAAATTCTGTTCAGCCGTTACAGCGTAAAAAGAAAACAAACATTCTTTTATACAAATTTTAAACGTGAAATGCAAATTATTCACACTCACAGTCCTTCACTAAATTCCAAGTGGGTGCCTGACACTTAAATAACACCCAGAACCAGAAGACAAATACCCCTAGGTAATTGTGCACCAAATGGTAATGAAAACCAGAAACTACAAATTGAAACTTTTGCATTTATAATATTTGTGTGATGATACTGCTGTACAACGCGTTTAATTTACAATTTCCATTCATACTAAAAGAATTATTGAAATATTTAGATATAAAAAAGCAAAGAGCTGTCTATAGTAAGTAATAAAAAAATCTACAAACAATAGTAGAAAAAGCAGCTTTTACGTTGTTAATAAAAGTTAATAAGGTTTCTCGTATTTTGTAAAAGCTCCTAAAAAAAGCAATTAAGTGCAATCTCTAACAAAAAAGGTTCTCGTTGTTTTATGTCATGTAAATAATAGGAAGTTGCTGATATGCATCAACGATGTCATAACATAGATTTTAATCGCGATGTCATATAACGTAAGGGTGTTACCCTAAACATATTCGTATAAGGAATACTTTTTCTTACATGGGCATGGTATGAGTTTAACCAAACTGGCATAAAAATGTAATGCGTGTTTTTTTAAAAGATTACCAAAACGGCAGAAATTGACTTTTTTCGCCTAAACTAAATGGTTAATAAATATATATACTTGTTACATACCAGCTTATTCCCGTAGTTTCATACTCGTTATTAACAACATCGGTTAATATATATACTCGAGCACTAAAACCTGTTTGCGAAGTAAATTTTTTTTTCACCTATCGAGAATTTAAAAGAAGTAGTATTAGATTAATTGTTATTTTTAATTTAATGTATTCTCGAAACAATGTTTATCGTTGAAAGAGTGTACAGACATAAGGAATGTGGTAACTACATTTTAAATAAATAAAAAGATATAAAAAAAGACAATAAAAATACCCGCTACAGAGGAGGTCATCATGCTAAATCTACACAAAAAGTGCGGAATCTGTAGTATATTGCAAATGGACCGTAAAATAGTGGAAATGACAAATAATTAACTATTTTCATACAGACGCAAGAACTTCCAAATTAATTTCGCCTTTGACACGACGCGACGTGGCAGCCAGAAGAGTCTCAACCGGGTGACTTCAAAACCGTTTTGTCAGTTCCAACCTTGTAGATGTAGTTCGTCTAGTACGTTTCTGGCACTCCATTTAATTGGAGTGAGACCTATATACATTTTTCCATAAACACAAAGAATTCTTTGTTGATATCTGCTCAGTACTGATTGTCTAAATGTCACAATACCGGGATCAAGTTTAATTGGGATTGGAGCGTTCAAGACTCGTGGGATTGTTCTTCGCCTGTTAAGTCTGCTGATTGAAATAATCTAAAATTACAAGAAACATAATTAAGAAAAGATAAAAGTTATCCTTGTTTTTTCTTACTTTGCTACGAGAACAAGCTAAATATTTGTGCATACATATATACACAAGTATTTAGCTTGTCCTCGTGATATTAAAGGGATATTTTGGTACAATACTCAGCCTCCTCGTATAACTTAGTTTGTGAGACATAATTTTACTAGAAATAATGTAGTTTCATTACTATATTATATATGTATATTATAGATCAGGGCATTATACAAGCAGGAAGTTTAGTTATTTAATAAAATATCCATTAATAAATATGTTTTGTGGCAGGTTCCATCATTTACTTATAGAATTCGTTAGTAATGTTGGCCTATGCAAATATAATGTTAGTGTGTTCATAAGCATTTAAGGATCACCAGAGTGTAATGCAGCAAAATTTTAGTACAACAATACATTTATTAGTTAAAGAACCTAGTTTAAGTTACGATGGGGCTGGCATACCGGAATGTGGTTAAAGCCCATAAATAAAATAATAAAAAAAAATCGAAACCTATGTTTCGACAAATTCCATTCCATTGGTTACAGATACAGATGTACAGTGCGATTATCTAAATATATATAACTCAAAGGTGACTGATTGACTGACTGACTGACATAGTCAACGCACCTATCAACGCACAGCCCAAACCACTGGACGGATCGGGCTGAAATTTGGCATGCAGGTAGATGTTATGACGTAGGCATCCGCTAAGAAAGGATTTTGATTATTTCTACCCCCGAGAAGATAAAATAGGTAATTAATAATAATACTTCTTAACGCGAGCGAAGCCGTGGGCAAAAGCTAGTTTAAATATAATCATTGAAAAATCCAACAGTTGCGGATGAAGTCGCGGGCAAAAGCATATTAAACAATAAATTATATTATATATATAAGTAAATAAGTTTTAGAGTTATAATATATAAGTTTTTGATACTTTTATATTATGAAATACCACTCAAAGAGCGCGAGTGGTTTCAATATAAGCTAGAGGCAAATACTTTCTCATATATGATCTCGGAACGAATAACCATCTCGAAATATTGTACGTTGTCACTTGATTGTACGACGTCGTAATAATTTATGATGTTTGTCTGTGTTTACTTGTTGATATAGTAAATATCGTATTTATGAATGTTGGCATAAGATTATTTATTAATTCTAGATATTCAGTCTCTCTGTCTTTAGTTATAAGATCATTTATACTGAGAAGCTTTGTAGTTTTACAAATATGGTATTAAATGCAGACTAATGTTTGTGTTTGTTAGATATAACGAATACCAGAGAACGTTATAAAGTACCTAGAATTGTATTTAATCCAGCCGAGAACAGCGTTAGTTTTGCTTATATTTAAAGTGACTGAGTTGCAATGTTCGAATTGACTAAACTGTTTAGCTGTCGTTTAACCGGGAGATGGCGGTTAAATGATGACTAGCTGTCAAAATCAAACTTCATCCATGCAAATATGACAAAATTCAGCAACGAAGCGTTAAATTCGTCTTGATGAACTCCGGCCTTAGTAGCATTTGTCATGTCCCATTTTAACCAGCTGATAAGTTAACTCGCCACTTATAGTTTAAACATTATTTAGCCTTGCAGTTCTGTAATAAAATAGAAAAAGTAATAAGAAATACCACGCATTTTGTGACCCAGTCAATCCATGACAAAACAGTGACAAGATTAAACCTTATGACAATAGGACTAAGTGAGGTTATATCCAATTTACCAGGTAAAAATATAAACATCATTTTAAAAGCAGACTTTCTACCTAAGTAATAGTGGTGATGAGGCCTATTCACTTTTATATATCCTAAACTTACAGTCACTTTGTAAATAGGTATGTCGATTTTGAATGAGAAATATAACAAACGCATACACACTTACACCCCACGCTAAGTCGGTGCCGGAAAGACACACAGAATCACATCCAAACAAACATAAGCACTAATGACCCTTAGCAAGTCAAATTGTGCTTCTGACAGGAATTGAACCCATGACCCACAGCGCAGAGGGCAGAGTTTAGCCCATTGCGCCATCTGGGTCTTCAGATTTCAGCTGAAAGTTCGACTCCTTAGCCATGATAAATTTGGAAGCAAATCGCTTCTACTGAGTTGGGGATTAACATCAAAGGGATGGTGTAGGTCTGTGGAATAGCTAGCAAATTACACAAAGCCGATACATCATCCTCGAAAATGAGGTGTCACTATGATATCACTCAATTCAATCTCACTTGCCCGTTTTCTGTGTCATACTATCATAAATCCCTATAGGTCTCGGTGCCCTCCGTCACGTCCGTAGGCGACTTGGCGTCGCCTTGTAATGGAGATACGCGAGTCGACTAGAGAAACTCGCGGTAATGAGCGACTTGTACTACTGACCTCTGGGAACCGAGTTGTTAACTAGACGTAGCTCTTGACACTTTTTTCACTGTATAATTTTAAGTAAATCAAAAAAGAAATAAAACAACTAGCACTGAAGCAGACCGCTTGCCTAAGGAAAAGTGCCCAGAATACTGGCTGCCACGTTGTAGCCACTTGTCGCTATAACCAACCTTTTGGATATGTCTTCTTATTTGATAATTATTTTAAAGTTTTAATAAAAAATATTCAAGTTTAAAACACATATAGTATATCGTAGCCCATTGTTTGGTTTTAAACTATAAGAGTTTTAGTTTTAGTTTTTTTACCGACTTCCCAAAAAAGGATTGTATTTTTTTTATGTGTTACCTCATAACTTCTCTCCACGTGAGCCGATTTCGAAAATTTACGTGATATACGTTTCTAACAATAATGCTAATGAAAGTAACCTTGTCAGTTTAAAGTTCTTAAAAGAGTTTAGTAGTGTTTACCTCAATTATATTTTAAATTTAAATTATATTGTTTCTTGAAATAATCCCGACTGTAGTAATACTACTTACTAATACGAGTAACTTGTATATATACAACATAAATACGAGTTATTAGTTATATTATTCAAACAACAAAAGCCCATATCTTTCCTAAACGTATTGTCATAACCATTTCGGACTGTTTTCGTGAACTTATTTTTAAAACAGCTCTAAATAATCGACAAAGCACAAGCTGGTAATTAAATGCGAGGCTGGGGCAGATAAATTCAGGCCTGGGACTGTGAAGCAGTCAGATAACGTCACTCACACTTGACGCCACCTTGGCTTACACTTCTAACGTTCAAAAATGCGGTCTTTCACCGAAAATGAGATAAACCATAAGGACTTATTATAAACGGGACTAAAGAGGGCTTACAAGGATTTTTGCTGCGTAATTCGGTTAACGTTTTATGTAGGTGTTTATTGAATTTGCTGGAACATTTGGATGGGGGAAATAATTGGTGTATTTTTAAATAAAAGTATATGATGTTTTCGACATATTTAGCTGTTAAAAGAACAATTACACAGTCATGCTTGATTTCTGTCTTTGCAACTGAATTTAAGTGAAGTGTAAAGTTTTATTGTATCAGGCTCTTTTATATCATACATGTTCTTAGACCGTCAAAACTTAATTTATTTTCTATATAAAGAACTTAATGTTCATAATTGTTGCAATTGCCTGTTTTTGTGCCTGTTTTTGTGCAGTCCTCAATTTCAAGAAATTTTAGGCACATTGATACGACGTAACGCCTGTTGTCTTACAACTAATAATCGCGACCGACTACTTATCGTGCCCCTCGAAGCACGGTTAAGCTCAGTTGTACACCTACTAAACGGCCACCCATCCAAGTACTGGCCATACTGAACATTGCATAACCTTGTCAAATAATTAAGGTTGACCAGGCCGACCGCGCTTCGAATGTCGTATTCACGAATAAATAACGTAGTAACAAAAACACGAATAAATAACGTAGTAAAACGACGTAGTTTTTAAAACGATTTTCTGTTCCACATTTTATTCTGTTGTTCATATCAAACATTTTCTCATTCCATTATAAAAATGACAAGAATACACAAATCAGAATATGGAACCAGATAGAACCACTGTTTGGTACCACGCATTTGAATTATGTCAACTATGCAAAGCTACGGCGTAGCGGCCTGGATCTACGCTACGCCGTAGCAAAGCCGCGTAGCAAGGTTCACGTATCGTAGAAATGCGTATAATTCGTAGCATTGTTGACTTAGAAACATACAGTCCTAATCTCAGAATTAAGAATAATAATAACAGCTTATCATATAATTTAAAATCAAGTTAAAATCTGGTGAATATATAAAAATACATAAAACATTCTGGTCAATGCTATTTTTAAAATAGCATAAAAACATAACGTCTTGTAATAATATATATCCTTGTACTTGTAATATATATAATGTACCTATCAAACAAAAAGCTTGGTTTCCCTAGATGATTGATAAAACCTTCGAAGTGATTTGCTTCTACATTTATCATCCGTACAGCGAAGGAGTGAAATTCGCCCGCGTCTTTATTCCCTGACCAGTATAATCTGGGAGTTTTCAAGGTATCTTAATAGGTATCTTCTAGGTAAGCGTGCTACATCTTCGGCCGCATCATCACTTTCCATTAGGTGAGCTAGCGGCCAAATGCTTACTATACTTATCTAGCATAAAAATAAAAATAAACCTACTTAATTCTGAAAAAAATCTTTGTAGCTCAGATATGTAGTAAGTAGCTCAGATATCGTTTATTGCTACATAAAAAAGCATTCAATAAGGTACACTATACTATGCTCTATACTTGAATTTAATTATTTGGATTAAATTACTGTATAGGCGAAAATACAGTAGTTTAGACACAATTAGCTGATAGCTATAAAGACTGTTATCCTCTATTCACAATTTTCTCAAAAACTTCAGTAATAGATTAAACTTTTATGTTAATAATTGAGATTATTCTTCACTATCACGTCGCCTGTGTTTTACGTTTCATAATTTCTTAAAATCCAGTGATTCGATCTACGTGCCACTATCGCCTTCCACTATGACATTTTGCGAAACATTTTTCCTACCTCATAGAACCACGGCCCGCTTGTAATCATGCTCCATTCAATGCCCAGTAACTCTTGGGAATTTTATTCACTTCCATACAATAAAATACAGTGCGCGACAACGGTGAAATGCAATTTTTTAAGTAATTCTAATTTGTAGTAGGAGTAATATGGCCTGCACCGACGTCCCGCTTGGGGTGTATTGTTCATTTCCCCTGACGGCAACTACCCAAGCCATATCAGCTCTTTTATGTAGCGTAGGATGGCTCTGGGTCGCCGACTAAGCTGTTCCAAAGTAGGTATTTTAGATGATGATGGTGATGAAATATGCGAAAGTAAACTTCACTTTCGCTTTTTTAAGCAATGATTTTATTGTGTTTTAACTGACCGTTGGCTTATAGGGTACGCGATGGCCTTCTAAGCAAGATTATCGGATTCGATCCCCGGCGGGAACACAAGTTTTCTCCCGAAGGATTATTTGTGTTTCTGGTTCTGGTATGATATAGCGACCCACACGGCGCGGTGGGCAAGCATCTGCTTTCTGCGCCGTTGGTCCTAGGTTCAATTCGAGGCAGGACCACGATTTTCCTTCTCAAGTGGCATTTGTGCTTCTGGTTCCGAGTGTGATTTCGGTGTGATATGTAAATGTTTCCGGCACCCACGACACGAGTCTTAGAACTTAGTGTGGGGCTGTGAGTGTCAATGCGTTTGTTTGAGTGGGTGTGTGGTGTGAATATTTTCGGCACCCATGACACAAGTAATAGAACTTAGTGTGGGGCTGTGAGTATGAAAGCGTTTATGTTTATGTTTTCAGTGTGATAGTATTATTTTGATGCATTGATCATATAAGATCAATGGATACCTAATTTTGTCTCACCAAATCCTTTTGGGCCGTTACAGCGTGATAAGAAAATAAATATATTTACACACAAACTTTCGCATTCATAATATTGGTAATTGATTTGAAAACTATTATTAAATATCTTTTTAATCTTAGTAAATGTCTAGATTACTAGACATATACCTAGAGCTGAAAACTTACTAAGGTATTAACCTTAGTAAGTTTTCAGCTCTAGGTATATTATCATTTCAACATTACGTAATTTGAACCTTAAATTGCTTTATTCGCTTCTGTTGTTAACTGTACCTTTACCTGGACTAATGTTCCCCGAAGACAAAGCCGGTTGATATTGTACGAGGCCTAACAACTCTTTAATTTCCCAGAACTGGCTGAAAAGATTATTTTCAGCCGCACTACAATTACCGTTTAAGTGAATTGTTTGTGCTTGTACCCGGGAGATACAAGCACCGGGCTTTTGAGTTGTAAAGGAGCCTTGTTTATTAGATTTTCTTAGAATTATGGCATTGATTTTATTCTTTGTAGGAGGTATAATATTATACGCTATGCGCCCAATTACATTGTCAAGGGGCAACAGCAAAAATACTAGGTAGCAGCTACCTAGTGTAGTTTTGCCGATTTTACAATATCGTATGCCGAGTTGTTAACATCACATTCTTAGGCTTTTATGTAAGCAGTCTTTAATGCATAGAAACGTTAGAAATCATTTATTTTATATAACTAGAGAAACAAGACTCATACGAGGTACCACGAGATAAGACACCAAATTATGAACAGAAACGCACCGCGCCGCCTCGTTTATTTATACGTTTATTTGTCAAACGATTGCTTAGGCGACAGATCTATTCGTCCTTATAGGAAAAAGTTGTCTGCTTAGATAAAAGACGCCATAGAAACGCGGCGTAAAATATGCAAAGCACCCCATATTCAAATTTAAATCTTCAATTTAAATGAAGAATAAGATAAGTTGGTTTTTTTTATTTGTTAGACTTTTACCAACCTTCAGCCATTTTATCGATTTCCACAAAGTGCCCGCCAGGAAGATACCTGTTTACTACAGTATATACTATCAAGTCTATCCTTGAACACTCCTAAATTATATCATTCAGGGAACAAAGGAACGAGCAAAGAAACAAAGATTCAGGCAATGAGGTTGAAAAGCAATGCATAATAATCTAACCCCATTTGTGTATAAATGCCAGAATTTAAGTTACTTGTGTTCTAGGTACTACTGTTCTAGGTCCAAAGGCTATGTGGTGTAGAACGGTTGCTGATGAAATAGGGTTGCAAATGACATAATTTTTTAGACACTTTAATTCATCATAACTCAATATACATGGTGCTGCAGCGAATGCATAAGTTCCTGTTAGACTCCATACATTTAGCTAGATGTGTGACTTGAGTATTACTACACCTTTCTGTTACACATTGTATATAGTATGAATCCCCGGCCCCAACCGTCCCAACGTCCCCTAAAATGGCACAAATGTGTGACCGCTAGCGTAGTTGGTTTCGCATTTTCCTATTAAGCATCAAGGGGTATCGGGTTCGAATCTTGATGAAAGTACATTTTTCTCGTCAGGTGACATTTGTGATTCCGGTTTCAGATGACATTCAAAATTCAAAATCCACAATACAAGTCTTTGAACTAAGTACATGCATGTAAATGTGAAAGTAAATTTATGTTATGTAGCCTCTATCAACATAACTATGTACATGTATGAATATAAATAATCACGTTATACTGCGTTTCCTTTCAACAAAACTTCTCTTAACGAGTAAACACAAATCCTCCCCATCAAATAAAGTGGTCAATGCACCTCAAGTCGGATTATTTACTTAGCGAACTTTAATCCGACTTAACAAGTTTTTGCTGAGTATTTTGGAACAAACAGGGGACTGGTGACGTTCCTTTTATTGCATACCAGGCTGTCGAGGTTAATTAAATGCTTAGGTGACAGTGTAGTATATACAGGGTTATTTGTATAACAGAAATCTCTCAGGTACTGATTCTTGTTCTAAGCCCTTAGCACATTTAGTTTCACGACTTTCTTCTGACTGTATTCTATACAAAATAGTCCCGCAAAGAACAGCATCGCCGCGCCGCACCTCGTTAAATACACGAATACACTTGATACTTTAGACTTAATAGAGAAGATAAAAATGTTTTATAAAATAATATGAATAATTAAACGCAATCAAGCTTGAAAAAACCGACTTCACCGCTTAATCTTAGGAACCTTGATCAGATTTAAAGTCTATCTGTCTATCTGTCCGTCTGTCACCAGGCTGTATCTCATGAACCGTGATAGTTAGACTGTTGAAATTTTCACAGATTATGTATATCTGTTGCCGCTATAACAACAAATACTAAAAAACAGAATAGAATAAATATTTAAGGGGCTCCCATATACTTTATACTGGTATATATATATTTATTTTTTATACTGGTACCTGTGCTGCCTACCAGTCAATCTGTGCGCTGTTCAGAAAAACTTGTGGTATCCCGTGGTTCTACAAAATAATCCCTTAATTGATTTCAGCTCGTTGATTTTGCTCAACTCATAGTAGGTATGGCTGTAACTCATGAACCGTGATAGTTAGACAGTTGAAATTTTCACAGAATATGTATATATATTGCCGCTATAATAACAAATACTAAAAAAAAGAACAAAATAAATATTTAAGGTGGCTCCAATACAACAAACGTGACATTTTTGGCGTTTATATATATAATATATCGGAATCCTTCGAGTCCGACTCGCACTTGGCCGGTTTTTATTTTAAATGTTTGTAACATCAAAACACCGTCATTTATAAACCGATGCCAAAAATATTTTTTACTTGAGAGGAAATACTTTCAGAAGTTAACACCACCGCGTGATACGTAACAAGCATGTCACATCCTCGGCCGTATCATCACTTTTCATCAGGTGAGATAGTGGTTCAATGCTTGCATATTCTGCATCAAAAAAACTTATTCGTATTAAGTATAAAGTTTTCATTCGGCACGACTTTTAGTTAATTCACAAGGAAAAGCATAAAACTCGTATAAAACTTAAATAAGCATTAACGGTAAAGTTGTATTAAAACTTCCGAATCTTATGAAAACATTTAGGCTACATGCTCAAGATTGTTTCTGTTTTCGGCTTAAATTGCTTAAATAATTGAAATAAACTTACTTAGATCCTAGCTGCTATTTATCTACTTTGACGGGAAGTTTGTTAACAACTGACAACAAGGGTTGTGAAGTTTGATTTCTACATCGGTCCCAAGACAATTGTTATAGAGACTGAATTTCCGCTTGATCTAAAAGTCTGCCACTATTTTTTTTAAAGAATGAAATGTGCTGCCGTTTTGCGTGTATGTACATAAAGGAAATTTTCTTTTACTTCTAACAACAGGTGATTTTTTTAAGAAACGTTGCCAAATTATTACTTACAGAGAGAGTCTGTGGGAGAGAGTCTGTGGGATCGGCCGCTCTGTGAACCAGCACGGAAACATCTTTTAGATACGTATTCGTCAGCGTCACAGAGCGTGCTCGACTTCTAGCAGTATCTGTATAGTATTCAAGACTTTGGTTGCAGGCCGCCAGCATGATGAGAACGCTACCCACTGGTAGTGGGCTTTTGCACTAAAACTTCTAAACGCTTTTGATCACAACATCCATGCTGAATATATGTTCTAATTCGAGTTTAAATCACTGTAATATCAAAAGCAGCGTTCATGAGACAAACAGACAATTGATCATGACATACATACATATCTACAGTCTAAACCGCCCTCGTATAGCCTGTCGTCTTCACTTCAACTCCACTCGCGCAATGAATAGGCCTTAATTATTACGCGACGCTACATGAAAACTTCAGCATGCCGCGGTGTTACCATATTCACGATTCAACATTCAGTGAATAGGTTAACATTTCCGTACTGATTTGATGTTTTGTGGTTGGGAAAAGTCAATTGTGTGACGAAAAGTGGTGATTAAAATTTTGCCCTGTGATACAAACGTGTCACTTCTATCGTGTGTTTTAGCGACAATCTCTGGTTTTTTACGTTTGTACTATGTCAAGTCGAATCCACTTATAACTTTTATTTTAATTTATAGTTTCTCATGTCTACAATAATATATGTTGGTAAAGGAATTGAATTAAACTGAAAAAATATATTATAAAAAAATATATGATAAGCAAAAACAATACCATTGTTTTTAACTTAAGTTATTTCTTTGATAATATTATATAACATCCACAATTTTTTAATCCAAGAATAGAGTTTTTAAGGATAATGCGTCTAAATATATGGCATAAAAAAAGTTACATAATGAATAACAATCCCAGTTAAATTAAAATTACTCATACAATATAGGCTGGATTGTAATGATAATAGAGGGCATGCTTATTGACCAAGCGAGCGCGAAGCGCAAGTGAATTAGTGTCTCCGTCTCAGCTTGGGCAAAATTGCTTTAGTATGTCCGGATTTCCGGTTGTTCTCTTCTACAGGATGTCACAACCGATTCTCGTGAAATTTTGTAAGCAGGTTCGACACTTATATAGATTTATTTGTCGATTCAGATTTTGTTTTTTTTTTAAATGTCGGAGATATGATGGTTGAAAACGTAAAAACCTATTTCAGCCATTTCGGAAATTACGCGAGCTCACAGAGCTACTAGTTTATGTATTCTATAACATATACATAATATGTACTACTAGTCTATAAAAAGTATACGCGATAGTCAAAACTTCAGAGCTTGGGTCATCGACGCATGGTAGCTAGTCTCTCGGTTTTTTATCGGATACATTTCGGAGAGTGTGCCAAGAAACTACATGATCTCAAAATCAAAATCAAAATCGTTTATTCACATGGGCCCCAAAGAGGCACTCATGAAAGTTAATGAATCTATTGCCAGATTCGCAAAATTACAGCCATCTCGAGAAGAACGGTATCTAGTTCCCCCATCCCCGTTCTATCATCGGACAAGCAGACAAGCTGCTAAGCGACACCGCTATATGGTAGACATTCCGCAAATGCTCACGTACCGATTTGCATCCACGTTCATTGTGCGAACCGCTAAAGAATGGAGGTCCTTGCATAAGTCGGTGTTTCCTGATGAGTACAATATGGGAGTCTTCAAGTCGCGAGTGAATAGGTATCTTTTAGGCAGGTGACATGGTGGTCAAAAGTTTGTCTATCTAGAATAAAAAATAAATAATTCTGTAGCATAATATTTTATTTCACGTGGCAGCACTATCATGCATTATAATATACAGTACTAATGAAGTGAGTGGTAGACGACACGAGAAGCGTATGTTAATAGTCTTCTGACAGTGTTCACGCTAATAGAGTTGAGGGAGTTGTGAACTACTGGGGGTAGTGTCGGGTAACAACTAACAACTTTATTATACAGCAGTTACTGTATAATATACTGTATTCATAGTAAGCAATTAAGAAAATTAGTACAAGTAAATTTTTATATATTTAATTATTCTGTACGTGTGAATGTTACTGAAGTCCTCCTAAACGGCTGGACCGATTTTAATGATTTTTTTGTGTATGTTCAGATGGATTCAAGAATGGTAGATTGAAGCAGGATAAATATCAATTCACGGAAAATTGTTATATAATATATATACAAGAATTTGAACCTATCTAACCTGAAAGATAGAAATTATGAAGCCGAAGATTTAGTATATTTCTTTAAGATTCACTCTACAGCTTGAAGACTCCAACGCAAACAATAATGAGTTCTGCTACCTCACCATACGGCTGATACGGTTTAGCAATGATATATGACATACTATATTTGTTACTTTTTTGAAAGTTTGAGTAGTGAGACTGTGTAACTATCGAAGATCAATTATCTTGAGCGGAAACTTACAGTTTGTACTTAATAAACATGGTATAACAAACACACAAACAAACGCATTCATACTCACAGCCCCACACTAAGTTCAAAGACTTGTATCGTGGGTGCCAGAAACATTCACATCACACACACATTACACCCAGAACCAAAACCACAAATATCCCTTGGGAAGGAATTTGTGCTCCTGCCGGGAATCGAACCCAGGACCCACGGCGCAGTGGGCGGACTGCGCCAACTGGGTCGTCAAAGTAAGTGTTATACATATGAATAATTGAACTGTCTGCGGGTGTAGTTGGGTGCACGTTCCCGTTCTAAGTAACGGGTATCGGGTTCGATTTCCGGTGGAATCACACGGGAAATATGTGGTTCTGGGTGTGCTTGTGTATGTGGTGTGAATGTTTTCGGCAACCAAGACACAAATCATCCAAATACAAAAGGAACTGTGAGTATTTAAATACATTTTCATGGAAATTGAAATAATTCAGGGCACCTGTATAATTTTTCATGGAAATTCCCTATGCTAACATTCAGACAAAATACAAATGTATATGCAATGCCGCCAGCATGATGGGAACGCTACCCACTGGTAGTGGGCTTGAGCACTTGAGTTACCTATAAGCTCGATGTCTTGTATATAACTTAGTTCTTTGCTGTACATATTTTTAGTTTAGTTTTAGGAAATATAGGCAATTGGCCCGTAGATTTGTCTACTAGAGAACATATTAATGTATCTTACTATATATATCATATTAATGTAACTACCAGAGTGTCTATTCAGTTTGAAACCGAAATAATGAAATCTCTCAAACGACAAATATACACCTTTGAAAACTAATTCAAACAATTAGTTTTAAATTTATTTGATTAACATTCCGTTCCGCAAAATATTTGAACAAATTTCCCCTAAATCATTTTCAAATTAATACAATTGCTATCAAATTGTAATTTAGGTTTGTGACAGTTTTTACTTTAGGGGCCATATTTCGCTCAAGAAACATTCCACAGTTATGAACCATGTGAATTAATTTAGCGCCATTCCTTCTGTTTTCAAAACTATTACCAAAACTAATTTAAGTATTATGGTGTCTGAGAAAATCAGCAAAATCAAAGACCACTCTCCTTGTCACAACTCTCCTACCACCGAGGTAAGTTGTGACAGGTGCCGAGGTAAGTTGTGACATCATTATATTAGATATAAAAAATACCATTACACTTGTTATAAATAAATCAAACATGTTTTTTTTTTTAGAAAAAAGTACTTTAATCATCCTTAAGTATCAACAAAAATAGCATATTAAAATTATCATAACAAGTAATTATACTTTTAATTAACTTAATATGGCATCGCTTTGAGATCAATCACATTATTATTATAATCAATCCAAAATCCTAATTTAATCAGTTTCACAATTATGGCAAACAATCTACGTCAGCCCTTGCATTCTAGGCATTAGACCTGCTCATTCGATCTGCTGTCTGCATAGGCTTCTAGGCAAACCAAGCAAAAAAAAATGTTTCGTTTCTTCTTCGTCACCACTTGTTATCTTCTTCTTATGGCTGTTTTTTCTTGGCGGAGCTTTCGGAAATGGCCTTACTGATTCCGGCGAGAACACATTAGAAACAGTGGCAAGTAAACTAGGGGCTGTAGATGTGGATGCAATTGGTTCAATGGCATTATTATTCAGAACTGAGGTAAAGGCTGTAGACGTGGAGGCTACAGGCTCATTGGCATTATTACTCACAACTGATGAATTGCTAGATGGCATGATCTGATCTGCAGATGTACCTGGAGTAATGGCTCTTGTTTCATCATTATCAACTGCATCAGTGTTAAGATTTGGAGTTATGGTTCTTTCTGCTGGATTGTCAACAATTTCTAAAACGGACTGTTCTACTTCTGGATTGGGAAGATCAGTGACTTAACTTGGCAGAAAATCAGAATCTTCAAATATGTCTGTGTTAACTGGCCATGTTCCAGTTGCAGCAAAACTTCTTCAAACGTCAGGTCGTAGATTTCGGTACTGGCAGTCCTTTTTCAGTCTTTCGTGTATAATTATTTATTAGGCATACTAAAACAAAAAAATAGCCAATCAGCATACAGTATATCATTATACACATTATGTGCCTACTTACATATAAACAAACATCTAAAATTAATAAAAACATTGTGGAATTAGCCAAGCATAAAAATGAAGTGAGATAGGAGAGTTGTGACAGGCTGTCACAACTCGCCTAGGTCTTTCAAATCACGACTTGATCTGGATAATAATTAATATTTTCTAAACACGATGCGCGCACAAAAGATTAGTGCAACGTTTCGAGACTTGAATAACCATACAACTTAAGAAAAAATAACATAACAAAACACATACAATAAGAAATGGTATAAATACAAATAAAATTTTGAAGAAAAACTTACTTTTCGCATTTTTTTGTACACAAACGTCGTATTTACGCAACCGCGCTTCGTGCGTCGCGCGCGTGTACTGAGTCGAGTAGCGCGTCTAGAAAGCGTCAAACAAGCGGTGTTGCCAGCTCGCTACCTATAATAGGTAGGGAGAAATCGTCCTTGTCACAACTCACCTCTGTCACAACTCTCCTAGGTCTCCCCTACTAACAAAGCGCCGTTTGGTCAATTTGATCATTTAAAATTTAATAAAGTGATGCCCGAAAGCACCTGAAAAATCTAAATTATTAAATAACGAAAAACAAAAAGACAAACTGTCAAACGTCATCCATTTATGGTTGACATACCTCCAGTTCGCTCGAAGCGTTTTGCTTCTACGTTCATCATCCGTACAGCGAAGGAGTGGAACTCATTGCCTGCGTCTTTGTTCCCTGAACGGTATAATCTGGGTGTCTTCAAGTCTAGAGTGAATAGGTACCTTCTAGGCAAGCATGTTACATCTTTGTCGTACGCAGGCTTCACAGACTTATGAATTTTATATAAAAATATGTAAACCTACCCGCACGACCCAGTCTGGTTAACTGATATATCTCTTTAATCTTATCCCACTAGATTAGGTAATATCTCAGGACTTAATCGCGCTAAAAACAATTTTATTTACCTCGACATTTCATTTTCATTGGCCATGGACTTGAGAAAATTGATATAAGCACAGAAAAAAAAACTATGTGTTTGAATCAAAAAAAAATTAAACTTATACGACTACTTATATGCTTAAGTTTGGGTATTGATGTATCAGCTATTTAGGTACAAAAAGGCACTAAAATATCAGATATTCCACTTCCGTTTTAATATAATTATAAAGGCTTCTATTTGTTATTCAATTTCTTGGCAGATTCTTCTCGAGAGGGCTGTAATTTTGCAAATTTGACAATTATAACTTTCTTAAGTGCCTTTTCGGGCCCATGTTAATTTGTATGTGTATAATTTCTATTAATTATCTTATATTGACTCATATCATAAATGCTAAGTAACCTTAATTATGATTGAGATATCTCCTTGTTTCATACAAAGATGTACGTATCTTAAATAAAACTACACAACATTCTTGGATATTTTGAATCTAGCAGAATACAAAACAAAACAAAAACAAACGCATTCACACTCACAGCCCCACACTTAGTTCAAAGACTTGTATCGTGCCGGAAACATTCACATCACACACACATTACACCCAGAACCAAAAGCACCAATATCCCTTGGGATGGAATTTGTGCTCCTGCCGGGAATCGAACCCAGGACCGAAGCACAGAGAGCGGACACCTATCCACTGCACCAAGTGGGTCGTCAAAGTAAGTATTATACATATGAATAATTGAACTGTCTGCGGGTGTAGTTGGGTGCACGTTCCCGTTCTAAGTAACGGGTATCGGGTTCGATTTCCGGTGGAATCACACGGGAAATATGTGGTTCTGGGTGTGCTTGTATATGTGGTGTGAATGTTTTCGGCAACTATGACACAAATCATCAAAATAGTAAGGTTACACCCAGAACCAGAAGCACAAATATCCCTTGCAAAGGAATTTGTGCTCCAGGACCCACGGCGCAGAGGGCAGACACCTGTCCACTGCGCCAACTGGGTCGTCGAATAAGAATAAGTTACTTATAATCAAAATCTTGGCTAGGTTGTAATAAAAATAGTCAAAAAGAAAAAAAATCTAAACAGAAACGTTGCGTAATATTTAGAACAATTGAATCCAAATAAGTAATCCCTTCTTATATACTTACTTTAAGTGGGGGTCACTTATTTGCCAACACACGTACGGATAAGTATACGTCTGATGTGTTCGCCACGTGGTTATAGTGTCTCCGTCTCAGATAATAAAGGCAATTTTCCTATATTAAACTACTTTACTTAAAACGTGGGGTAGTAAAAACAGCAATATAAGCTTGACGATCGATGGTAAAAAGATAACATACTTCCAAAAAGTGAAATGTTCTAAATTCGACAAAATTTTGCTTTTTAGGTATGCTAACGACATCTATATCTATATCATGTATATTTGTACAGGCTAATGGCAGACCAAACACTTACACGAAATCACCAGGTTTTACACCAAGAAACAAACATTTCCTGAGCGACTGAGTGGTCCAATTTTTAAGCTATTGTATAGCTTCTATCGCGGGCCTTGAGCGTGGAGACCGAATCCAGAAATTCCGTAACGAAAATAACCTAACACCCCCCACTCCGACCGGCACAGCGGTGATACATTTTAGTTTTGCCATCTATCAATGAATAGCAGAACTTTTAATGACTTTTTTGAAATATCACGCTTGTCTCTTTAGTTCAGCAACTCGCCTGTAAGTGGCAGGAAAAAAAAATCCGGCATAAATAAATAATTATAATTGCATAAGTTGATAAAAAATGCTATGCAATTGCTTTACCGCGGCAGTCCCCGAGTGCCACACGTCTTTTTTTTTTGTTTGAAAGGCTATAGTGTCTATTTGACCCCATTACAGGTATTAAGATTGAGTGATGGGTATATTAATAGTAAAAATTTATAGCTGTTTATTGTAATATCGAATGTTACCTATACCCGATAACACCACATCCTGTGTAGTATTTATATAACAATCCGTATTTACTAAGCTAACATAATACTTATTTAATTGAACTACCCGCTGCCTTTGTTAGCTTATAGTTATATAGTTTATATGTCTGCCTCCTACGCTGTCGATGCCGGGATCGACCCCAGCGGCAATACAAGTTTTCTGCCCAAGGGAAATTTGTGTGTTGGTTCTGGGTGTGATATTAATGTTTTCGGCACCTGCGTTATAAGTCTTCGAACTTAGTGCTAGGCTTTGCGTGTCAACGCATTTATATGTTATTCTAAATATTGATTGTTCTGACTGTGCTTGAATAAAATACTTCTATACAATTCTCAATAATTGGTAGATAATTCTTCATAGCATTAAGCTTATTCCTTGTACACTGTTTTGTGCTAAACTATTAAATAAATAAATGACCATACTTTATATAGAAATAAAATTAAATTTTGACAAATTTGTTTACATTTATTTAATAAATGTCTTACACAAAGTTTAAAAATAACAGTCAAAGATTAATTAAATAAACCGACTTTCGGGGTGGAAATACTGTCTGTAAGGGTGGAAATAGGTATTATTAATAATTAAAAAATTAGAATTTTCTTGATTACAACAGATAACAATGATATGGAATAACACATAATACAGCTAATAATATATTATAGTCATAAATTGTTCTACAGGTGACTATTTGAAAAAAAAATCATTTAGGTAGTACATTTTTATTTCAGAATGTCATTTAAAATTACGGGATAAACTGATTTTATTCAGATAACCGAATGCATTATTCGGTAATCTGAATAAAAATTGTTTATTATAGACATTATCTACAAGATCTATAGCTGCTTAACAAATACAACTACCTGTGTACCAATGTGTACGAATATATACCATCCAAAAAACAACACTGGGCTGAGTCACCCTCGTCCGTAGGAGGATACCCCTTAAGTCTGACTCCCTACACGTGGTCCCCGGGTGGTGCTAATCAGGTGACATTTGAGAGGTGGTAGAGCATTTTGTGAGTTGCTCGCCTGGCTTGCTACCAAAGTAGCTTACCACCATCAAATTGAAAGTCTGCCGCCAAGCCAAATACGGTGTTCCGGCAGTTATCCTTGAGAGCCTGCGTATTCCAGGTCTAGTGTGTTTACCAGCTTCGATTACATCGTCACTTACCATCAGGTAAGATAGCCAGTGGCTTGAACACGTTTTTAGGAAATACGCGGCAAATTGAACATGAGCTCGACAATCTATGGCGGACCTCTCAGAGCGCGCGCCCGTCGGCAGAAATTCGAGTGTTAGGACCACTTAGAATGGTTTGTTTGCTAAACAAATGACCATTATGGGCTCGTAAAAGATTACCGCTTCATCTCAAGTGTTTATTTTAAGTGTGTTACAAAGTAATTGATTGAATTAAACACGTTAGAAGTTTGTCACAGGGAAAAATGAGGAGTTCTTCAGATATCTTTATTTTTTGTCGTAAATAGCGATCGATAACATATATTTTTTTTGTTGTTAAAATGATGTATTTTAACTATGCTTTTGATTGCATATTAATTGATGTCATTGTGCAAATGATTAATTACCTTAAAAAATTAAGGAACGATTGAGTAAATTTCCCGCGTGGCGCATTAATTTATCAAAACGCGCGCTGTAAATATGCGTTCATTGTAATTCATTTATAACATGCAGGTGATAAACAAAAGTATTGCTATAATAAGCCGTTCCTTACCTTCACAATTTCATAAAAAAATAAACACCTTTCTCAGAAAAACTTCTTGTAATATCGGAAACTCTGATCAGAAAGAAAAAAAAAACGCCTCGTTACCATAGTCACTTTTGAGTGACAATTGTTATTTGCCTTTTGACTTTCTCAGTAAAAAAACAAAATGAACATAGAGAAAAGATCCTCTTGTTGTCAGAAAAGTGCGCCAAATAATAACACTGTCATAATATTTACACAAAACAAATGACTGAATTAGCGCGCGAAAGTGCCGTCGCCCCGCGTCGGGCGAGTCCATTATTTATATAAAAGGCAAAACCATCATTCTACATATTCCACAAATAACGAAATTGTTTAAATTACATAAATGCTAAAACAATGTTTTTTCCAATGTATAAAATACATATTATAACATAGAAATTGGCGATTACCCCTTGAACTCGAGCCAGCAGTGCACCGAGAGCCTGGGCGAGTCCATTTTGGCGGCAGCAAAGGATTCTGCCGCGCCGGCATAATACGGTGATTACGCGTAAACGCAAATAATTAAGTATAGCAATATGCACATAAATCTAATGATTAATACCTACCACGTCGTATTTCAGTAGCAGTTAGAGCAAATAAAAAAAAAATACGATAGTTATTACTTGACAAAAAATCATAACTCACGCAATTTTCGTCAATGTTGTTACTCGAAGAAGATATTTATTTCTTTACATGCGTTTTTCATAAAAACCCATTACGTAAATAGATACAGCTTAAAACAAGGAATTTTTATTAGTATAACACTCAATAAAATAACTTCTTACGGCAATTTTGTATTTTTTTTTTAAAACACTTAACTTTCCTTGCACTCAAACGACTTTCTCATTTTCATTGTTTGAAAATGTCTAATAGTTTCATTTTACTTTGACATTTTAGTGATGGAAAATATTGCTACATTATTAATCTTAATTTCCCCATAACTTAAAGGAGTGCACACACAGCCAAACTTAAATTATGACGAAAAATCAAAGATACGGACCGACCACACCGTTTTGGTTCCAATTGGAACCGTGTTCAGTTGGGCTTGGCAGAAATCGGTGCCTCTCGGCACCGCGTTCAGTTGAGTCGATAGTGGTCAGACACAAGACTGTCACAAATAAAAAAAAAAAAAAAAAAAAAAAACATCCAAATTAATCTAATGCGGTTACCCCAATGACTGAAGTCTGAAATCAACATCATTGGATTACCTACACCAGTACTTACAATTGCTGCTATCTTTTATAACCTACTTCAAAGCGGTTGTCTTCTAAACCTAGGATCTCTCGATTTGTGAGACAACTAACTTGACAACAAAGAGTCATGTATTCTAAAGGTCACCTGAAAACAAATCAACCCCAGGTTCGAGATATTATCGCACATTGTTCTTTTTCCACAGAGGAAAATATAAGAAAATTCTTTCGGAGTCTGTTTGAGTAATCTCGTTTTTCAATCTGCGCTAAATCTTACTAAAGCCAGTTTAGAGAATAAGTTATGATTGAAATGTATATTACTAGACGTTTGCCTCGAACTGAGGTAACGCGCATACATTTTGCCATATAGAGAAAATCTTTTCAGGTTAATTGCTTATTACTTTTTTCTTAATAACAATTGTTTGAATTTTGTGTTTGTTTTTTAACAATGTATGTAATGGATATTATATACAGGTATCAGCTTTATATATGTAGACGTTTTTTAGATACACCGGGGGACCAAATAACCTAAAATCATTGACTTTGGGGATCTGCTACCGATATTGTAACTATTTTTATTCTACAAAAGAGAGTGGTTCGAGCAAACTATGATATGGGTCCGCGCGAATCTCTCAGGGAATTCTTTTAAGAAACAGGCATACTTACCATGCCTTCGCTTTACATCTTTGAAAATATTATGCATGTTCGCAAAAATATTGATAAATATATTGAGAAGCTACGCACACAATATTAATACTAGATATAAGCATAAAATTACAGTGCGCGTATTTAGATTACGCAAATCGAATAAATCGTTTATAGCAAATGAGGTTAGATTTTACAATAAAATTCCTAAAATTGTAACTTGTAAACCACTGGGAAAGTTAAAATCAGTAATAAAACGGGCATTCATTAAGAAAGCTTATTATAAAACGATTGACTACATTTATGACAAAGATGCATTGAGGCCAACTGCTCAAGCGCTTTCTAGGGACTACATTATATAGATAAACCTATAGGATAATATAATTATGTATTAGAGTTTAAGAAAGATTTAAAAAAAAGTGAATAAAATGCGCCGCCGAGTTTCTTGCCAGGTTCTTCTCGAGATGGCTGTAGAATTAACTTTCATGATTTTTTGCGAATCAGGCAGTAGAATTAACATTCATGAATGTCTCTTTGGGGCCCACGTGAATAAATGATTTTGATTTTAATTTTGATATCCTTAAAAGCTATAATATAGCTATACATAACAACAACATGTAAAGCTATAGCTTTAAATATCATCTGAGAATTTATAGTTATTTGTTTGCTTGCCTAAATGCCTCCGACAGACGCAAAACGGACGGAGATCTCGCTTCGATCGATCAATTATGATCTTTTTACGCTGCTACGATATTTCGTTTTGAGTTTCGTAGCAGTCTACATAAACCTACAGCAATTGCTACGAGTGCTACGACTTGGTGCCACGGGAATATATTTATTGAAAATTGCATATATATGTCACGTATGCTGATAATATATTATATTGATACTCACTTCTTGTTCTTATTCTCAGGCACTCACACAAAATAAAGCATTATCCGTGAGTATAGGTATACTCGAGTATTGAACATATTATAAGACATATTCTACTGTTACTGTTTTCTTGAGTTTAATTGTCACGACGCGACGACGCGACGAAATTTAGCAGCGTAAACTCCGCAAAGAAGTGTATCGGTTATACTCGAAACTTTGTTTGGAAAAATTGACCAAAATACCGTGAGTGTTAGCCATACTAAGAATCATACAATATGAGAAATTGTCTCTCTATTAATCCTTTTGAATGCTCTTACTGAGCTTTTTATATAAACATAAACATAAACGCTTTCACATTCACACCCCACACTAAATTCAATGACTTGTGTCGTGGTTGCCGGAAACATTCACATCACACACACAATCACAACCAGAACAAGAAAAACAAATTATCCTTTGGGAGAAAACTTGTGTTCCCGCTGGGAATCGAACCTGATACCTCAGCTTAGAAGGCGAACGCTCACCAAACTTAGCTAACGAGCAGTTCAAAATAATTTAAATTTTATAAAAGACTAGTTGACCCGGCGAACTTTATACCGCTAATTGTCTGTGGTCAAATATTCAGAAACATCTCCAGTTTGACAGGTACGAACAGTTTGTATGGGAAATTAAAATACTACTTTTTACTAATTTTATTGCAATTTCTTTATATTTTCTCACCTTTTAAACCTTCCCTGAACTTCCACATATATTTCAAGATCAAAATTAGCCAAATCGGTCCAGCCATTCTCGAGTTTTAGCGAGACTAACGAACAGCAATTCATTTTTATATATAAGAAGAAGATACTCAATCGTGACAAATTGGGTGATAATTTTTTGGAGCGAAAACTTTAGCTCTCACGTCTGATTATCTTACGCAAACGTATAACATCTCGTTAATTTGTTGATTATCTTACGCAAACGTATAACATCTCGTTAAATTGTTGCTTTTATCGAGATAAACATAAAAGCGCACGATTCACGATAAATTATGGTAAAACCCAATAAACCCTAATTTTCCTTCAAAGCTGTATTTTAACCGAACAGCAGTTTGAAGATGAGTAAACAAGGAATGCTTGGTTTTAAAATTCTATCTTTCAAAGGATAGAATTTGACCCAGTCGAGATCGATTGACGTCTTGTCAAACATGAGCGACCCTCATACAGGCTTTGTTTGCAAAACCATCCCTAAGCTTTAAAGAGCATACTAAGCGACCATCCTCGATAGATTACGTCCACGAGATCTTAAGGCGAAGTGGGATCCGAACTCTCCATATTACCTACTCAGATAATCAATCTTCGAGTCGATGGCAGATTTTTATATATTTACAAGACAAGTTTATATTTTTTTTGACTAGAAACTGGCTAGCACCATTTATCTCTTTAACTCTAGAATATTTATTTCCACGTACATTACGAGCATTATAGCAAGTGCGAAGTAGTCTGCACAGAGGTGCCACAGTCGTGCTTCGTCACATGCCTTACCTACAGGTGCAGGTATATTATTTTTCTTCTTTTAATAAAAACTACATTTTGTAACAATTATAATTAACAATTCAAAATATATCATTATTAGACTTGAAACACGTTTGAATAAACTTGCCTTGGTAAAACAAAATTGAAAATTGCCCTTACAATTTTTAAAGCCCAGTTCTATAATATAATATAACTCTTTGTATGTCTTCTTATTCCCTTCAAATACAAAATAGTAGGTGATCTTGCTGTATATCGGTATATTTTGTTCTAGAAACAAATATATTATACTGAGACCCTCGGCTCGATACGTTGAAAAAAATTAAGAGGGCAGCGGCTCGTCCGAACTCCGCCTTAAATCTGTAAATATCGCCCGTTCGGAAACCCGATATCACTTGAGAAGTTGAACTTGTAAGCGGATCGGTTAGGCAGAACTGCTGACAAAGTTTCTTACTTGTCTTGAATCAAAGTACAGATTCTAAGCAATTTGACACCGATGTTGTAGTACTTTGTTTGGGCTGGGTTGTTTGATAATTAAATGGGGTTTAAAACTAAGAAGTAGGTTTAAGCGCTTTGGCAAACAAATAGGCGATGTAACAAAATGTTCTGCACTTACCTTTCTCCTATCCAAAATCGTACATTGTGAAAATACTTAAATTCAATTTTTAAGACTAATATTTTAGTCGGATCCGAATACGATAAATTATAATAAGTTATCGATATGATCTATATAGGCAAATACAATCGTTGCACCAAAGGTTTTGTAAAATTTTGTGTTTACGAAAAAGTGTTAACAGAGTGGAATTATAAGTCCCTTTTGTTCAGATTACAATCAAATTTGCTGCTGATATGAGTCATGGATCAAAGTGGAAATAATTAGCGTCCCAAGGAGTAATATCGATTAGAATTAAAAAAACCTATAAGAAACGTACTGAAGTATTCCGTATGTTCTTTTACAAAAATGAAAACCTAGTCGAGTATTGTAAGTTTATATGATAAAAGACAACAGTTAAGTAATATGCGTTTGTAACAAAATATTTGATTCCATCGTAAACATTTCTAAAGACTAAGTAGGTGGTTATTGGGCATTCTAATTCACTTTTTTCTTAAACGCTCGTTCACTCGCGTTTTTTCTCGAAAAAAGTGAATTAGAATGCCCAATAACATTTCTGATTTTTGCCAATCGCTCATGTTGAAAAAATATTTTAGAATTTCCAATCTTACGTTCGATCATACCCGTTCGGTTATTCTACTCACGATCACACAAAAAGTATATTACGATTGTCAACTAGCACGTTTGAACTTACCAATTCAATTACAGTCATGGTGAATCATCATTGTATATTCCGGTAATTAAACACACATTGCACACCACCAGAACTTCGCAATGATTCCGTTAAGCTTAGTGGCCGATCGCTCAAAGTTTGTTTTAGCCCGATTGGTCGTATCATTCTGTTATTTCACAAAACGACACCTAGAAACAAACCTTCACTAAGTTGTCTCGGTTTCATTTACGAGTACCTACTAAGCGACATCGATTAGACTTCACGTGACTCAGAGCCGGTCGGCCGATTGCTCAAAGTTCATTCTAGCGCGATTCGTCGTACCATTAATCTAGTACTCTGTTTGGATAAACTCATCCTGTTCATCCAAATTTTCCCAAAAAATGGCACCTAGAAATGGAACTTTCAGTTGGCAGCTAAGTCAAACGTGGTGTCACCTCAATGCACACCACCAGAACTTCGCAATGATTCCGTTAAGCTTAGTGGCCGATCGCTCAAAGTTTGTTCTAGCCCGATTGGTCGTATCATTCTGTTATTACACAAAACGACACCTAGAAACAAACCTTCACTAAGTTGTCTCGGTTTCATTTACGAGTACCTACTAAGCGACATCGATTAGACTTCACGTGACTCAGCCCCGGTCGGCCGATTGCTCAAAGTTCATTCTAGCGCGATTCGTCGTACCATTAATCTAGTACTCTGTTTGGATAAACTCATCATGTTCATCCAAATTTTCCCAAAAAATGGCACCTAGAAATGGAAATTTCAGTTGGCAGCTAAGTCAAACGTGGTGTCACCTCAATGCACACCACCAGAACTTCGCAATGATTCCGTTAAGCTTAGTGGCCGATCGCTCAAAGTTTGTTCTAGCCCGATTGGTCGTATCATTCTGTTATTACACAAAACGACACCTAGAAACAAACCTTCACTAAGTTGTCCCGGTTTCATTTACGAGTTTCTACTAAGCGACATCGATTAGACTTCACGTGACTCAGCGCCGGTCGGCCGATTGCTCAAAGTTCATTCTAGCGCGATTCGTCGTACCATTAATCTAGTACTCTGTTTGGATAAACTCATCATGTTCATCCAAATTTTCCCAAAAAAATGGCACCTAGAAATTACAAATTCTTAGAAGACGTGTTAAATATGGTAAATGAAGTTCAATTTTACAAATATAGTCATAATAGTGAGATTTTGAGTCCTCATGAAGCTTCATCAGATTCAATTATTATTTTTGATGATGTAGCATGCGAAAATCAGAATAATATACGAGATTATTTTGCAATGGGTCGACATAAAAACATAGATTGCTTTTACATAAATCAAACATACTCCAAGATCCCAAAACAACTTGTGAGAGATAATTCTAACCTGATAGTTTTGTTCAAACAAGATGATGTTAATTTAAAACATGTTTACGAGGAGCATGTGGGTTCTGACATGTCATGGAATCAGTTCCGGGAAATGTGCTCGATCGTCTGGAATCAACCTTACAGCTACCTTGTGATCAACAAAGACTGTCAGAAAAACCAAGGTTGTTACAGAATGGAATTTGACACGTTTATAACTATAGATTAACATTAATAACTAAGTGATATCTGTATATCAAATCATTTCTACTTCTGATACCAACCGGGTTCAACCACATCAAATATGGAAAAAGATCTTAAAGAAAGGATCGTTAAATCTTCAGAAGCTGTAAAGAAAAAGGTAGAAATGATGAGAGCTGCCAAAGCTATAAATAATCTTACTTTGGAAACTTTATTTAAACCAATAGTAGATCCTCTCAACATAATGTCCAATCAAAATAAATCCGAAAATATAGAAAAAAATAATTTAAAAGGATCGGAATACGCCGTAAGTGAGCATTCTTCTTTTTCAAATGAGGAGTTTGATGAACAAGGTAGCGAAGAAGATAGTTTAGATGAACAAAACACAAAATCAGATGTCACTCTTACAGTTCCCCCTTCTGATGATCTACAAGAGAGCGATGATTCATTTACATCTTTCGGATCTTCACCAGATAAAAAAAATATGTCACTATCTTGGTCAATGTCTTCTGAAGTGATGAATGATGTTCCTTTCGGTGTTAAAATAGATCGAGGAAAAATTATGCTAGGGAATACACCAGTTATCGAGTACGAGGATACATTAAAGATTGGAAATAAAGTAATGAAGAAAACGCCTGGATTGATAGAACTCCTGTTTAAAAGAACACCAAATTTAAAAGTTATTAAGAATATAGATTTACAAAATTATAAAATTCTCCTTACAATGACTAATGCACATCGTCGTAATTGTGACCCGAAAAAACCCATCAACAGCAACAAAGGAATTAAATACATGCAAATAATAAAACCATTGTTTAAAATAGGAAGTATAAAAAATGTTACAGAAGGAAAAGGAATCAATAATTTGAAAATATATAAAAAGAATACAGATTTTATTTATTGGGACGATCCGAACGAATTGGTGGAGAGATTAAAATTACTAATTGCATCACGCGATGCTGGCAACACTGGCTTAGACAACGAAATAATTTCTGTCGTAGAGGAACTTCGCGAGGGAGGGTACATAGATTAAGATATAAGAAATATTTATTAATATTTTACGACAGTCTATCGATGTTAATTTACTCTGCAACATGAATTTAGATAAATTCGGACATCACGTCCATAAACGTTTACGAGTATCTAATTCACTTGATTATGGCTGCATATTAACTAAATCTGATACTGGAGATTACGATTTAAAACTATCAAGACTCAAAGGCTTGAAGACCCCAGATAACTCCGATGAAGCTGTGAACAAAGCGTATGTTGACATTGAAGTGCAATCGTTAAAAGCTGAATTAAAGAAAATACAAAGTAATGTACAAATTTCTCTAAGAAATTTAGAAAAGGTAACAATAAACCATTTAAATACAAGATTTTATTCAAAGTCGGACATTGATCACATGATTAATCAAGTAACCAAATCAAGTAAAAATGAGTAAGCAAAATATTGTTGACGAACTTCATAGAGCTGCTCGGAGAAATTTCCCTCGTCGATCTACAATCATCAAGGGAATAAATGACTTATGGCAAGCTGACCTCATTGATATACAAAATTATGCGCGTTCCAATAAAGGCTATAAATACATATTAGTAGTAATCGATTGTTTTTCGAAATACGTGTGGACTATTCCATTAATCTCAAAAGCCAAAGTTTGTGTCACCAATGCAATGCAACACATATTATCTAACACTAAGCTACGACCGAATAATTTACAAACAGATTTAGGTAAAGAATTTTATAATGAGCCTTTCAAAAATCTAATGAAAAGTTATAACATCAACCATTATTCTACATTTTCTACAAAAAAAGCATCGATTGTGGAGCGAGTGATCAGAACAATTAAGTCTAAACTTTATAAGTGCTTCAGCTTACATGGACAATATCATTGGCTTGGAAAGAATATAGAATCAGTAGTAAAATCTTATAATAACACTATTCATCGAACTACGAAATTCAAACCTATAGCTGTTGATAAATCCAATGAAATGGTTGTAAAATGTAACATTATCAAATCGCAAAAACGTTCTACAAATCCTAAAAGAAAGTTTAGTGCTGGTGACAGTGTTCGTATAAGCAAATACAAAGGTATTTTTTACAAAGGCTATACCCCCAATTGGTCCACAGAAATATTTATCGTAGCAAAAGTTAACAAAACCAATCCTGTAACTTATCTACTAAAAGATAAAAACGATCGTAATATTTTAGGTTCATTTTATGAATACGAGCTGCAAAAAACTAAATATCCTGAAATATATCTTATAGAAAAGGTAATTAAGAGAAAAGGAAATAGGCTTTTTGTGAAATGGTTAGGCTTGGGAGATGAAGAGAACAGTTGGATAAGTAAAAAATCTGTTACATTGTAACGAATACATATAAATAAAGTGTTAAAATAAAATCACATGCATTTCATTAAAATCGATGAAGGAAGGAAGTGGTATAATTGATAGTTTAATAAATAACTTACCTGTTGAGCTACATTTACCAGGATATCAATTTTGCGGTCCTGGAACTAAACTCGACAAACGTCTCCAAAGAGGTGAACGAGGCATTAATAAACTGGATGAGGCTTGTATGTATCACGATATCGCGTATACTAATAAAGATCGGAAAACTCGACATAAAGCTGATTTAGAGTTGTTGAACATGGCGAAAAAAAGACTTAAGTCAAAAGATTCTGGTAAAGGAGAAAAAGTTGCATCATGGATAGTAAAAAATGCAATGAAAGCTAAACTAAAAACTGGGGCTGGTATTAGTTCATTTAAATCGGTTGTGAAAAAAATATGGTCACAACTGAAGAAAAATAAATCTAAAGATCAAAATACAGCAATAAAAATAGCATATGCAGCTGCAAAAAAAATATTAACTAACAAAAAGAAAATACGTATGCCGCGTCGTATTCCTCTACCTAAAACTGGTGGATTGCTGCCTTTGATACCAATATTTGCTGGACTATCTGCTTTGGGATCATTGGCCGGCGGTGCAGCAGGTATTGCGAAAGCTGTGAATGATTACAAGACTAACCAAAAAAACCTTCACGAATCTATACGGCATAACAGAATGATGGAAGCGGTAGCGCTTGGGAAAGGTTTATATATTAAATCTTACAAAACAGGAGCTGGTTTATATCTAAATCCTTCAAAAAACTGAACAAAAGGCTGCCCAGGAGACCGCTCACAAATATAGATTTATTACAGCATGCTCGTGATATTCCATACTTTCGAGGAGTTTTTATGAGAGATATGTTACCTGCAATAGCAAGAAAAATCGAGTGTGGAATTATAAACCTGGATTCCTCAGATAAATCTGGAACTCATTGGGTAGCCTATGTGAAACACAATAAGTACTGTGAATATTTTGATAGTTTTGGAAATTTAAAACCACCGTTAGAATTAATAAAATATTTAAAAGGTACACCAATTAACTATAATTACGCTCAATACCAAAAGTATGACGCTGTAAACTGTGGTCATCTTTGTTTAAAGTTTCTAAAACATTATTGGAAACGTGTTTAAATATAGTATATGGTATAATATAATCATCAGTCTAAAAATGTCATTCACTGTATCGATAACCGGGCGAGGAGCGTGTTTGACCACAAACTATTCACCAACATTAGAATTACGTGAGGAATATGAATGCGGGCTTCTGTATTTCTCCACATTCAATTCTATTCCTAATATCGACGAAAGGAATGACAAATTTTATTACGGTGAAAATGACGTTATTAATATTCCTGAAGGTTCTTATGAACTACAAGATATATGTGATTATTTAAAAGAAAACATTAAAAGCAATGAGATATTAGAAATATCTTGCAATAATAACACGTTAAAGACTAAGATATTTTGTTCCCAAATTGTTAACTTTGAAAAAAACAATTCTATTGGAAAAATCTTAGGTTTTGGAAAGGAAACTTTGAAAGCAAATATAAACAGTGAATCTCGGTATCCTGTGAGTATTTTATCTACAACCATTGTGCGCATCGAATGTGATGTGGTGAGCGGTTCATATGTAAACGGCATAGCAAGTCACATCATTTACGAATTTGTGCCAAATGTTCCCCCTGGTTACCGAATCATAGAAATACCTAAGAATCTAATTTATTTTCCTGTTAACCAACATTCAATCACTGCCATAAATATAAGATTACTGGACGCTGAAAATAAAGTGATAAATTTACGAGAAGAAGAAGTGCAGCTATATTTACATTTAAGAAAAAAATGTTAAACTTCAGTAATAAAACCCCTGCTTTACCTAGAAACGAAATCAGTATCAAATCAGAATCTCATAAAAGAGGACCTTCTCGTCAAAAGAAAAAATTGACAAAAAATAATATCAAGTTCCTGAAATTAATTGGATTGCTAAAATGAATATTCTTAATGTATCTCAACAAACGCAATACGATAACAGCATCGAAAGTTTTGAATACCATTCGTATAAACCATACGTAACAAGTTTCAACAAGAACGACGAAATACGTATACCTATCAACCAACAGGACTTGTATGTTTTACCTTCACATAGCACGTTGTATATCGAAGGTATAGCATCCGTTTACAAAAATAACCCGAAAGAAAAAGTATCCAGTGTGCATTTTGTTAATAACCCTGCATTGTTTCTATTTCAAGATATTCGATATGAACTAAACGGAGTAGAAATAGACAAAATTAAAAATGCAGGCATTACAACTACAATGAAGTCGTATTTATCTTTAAATGAGCAAGAATCAAAATCTGCACAGGTTTGGGGTTGGTCTATGTCTGGCACAACTAATGTTACAAACGGCATGTTTTCAGCTTCCATTCCATTAAACAAAATATTGGGTTTTGCGGAAGATTATCAAAAAATTCTAATAAATTGCAAACACGAGTTGGTACTATTAAGGAGCAATACTAATTTAAATGCATTAAAGTTAAATACGGGTGAAGTTATAAATGATATAGAAATTAATAAAATTATTTGGCGCGTACCTCAAGTGAAAGTATCTGATCGCGAAAGAATTAATTTATTGAAATGCTTAGAAAAAGATCGTCCATTAACTGTACCTTTTAGAAACTGGGATTTGTATGAATACCCTTTGCTCCCTAGAACGCGCAAACATGCGTGGTCTGTAAAAACTTCATCACAAATTGAAAAACCGCGGTTCGTTGTCATTGCATTACAAACGAATAGAAAACATGAAGCTCAAATGTCATCAGCAGAGTTTGATCACTGTAACGTACGTGACATAAGAGTATTTTTGAACTCTACTTACTTTCCATACGAAGGCCTAAATGTTAGCTTTTCTGAGAACAAATTTTCTTTATTATACGAACAGTATGCAAGATTTCAACAGTCATATTACGGACGCCGTGCTGAACCCTTGATGAGCATGAAAGAATTTAAAGACATTGCTCCCCTATTTGTGATCGATTGTTCCCGCCAGCACGAATCATTAAAAGGCTCTGTTGACGTTCGAGTTGAAATTGAAACCGATCAAGACATACCTGACCAGACAGCAGCCTATTGCTTAATACTAAACGACTGCATTTTTGAATACAAACCACTGAGTAGCATTGTGAAGAAAATATCATGAATAAAAATTGCATTTTCTTGGACTTGCAAGGATTCAAAAATCTTAAAAATCAATTTATTATTAAAGAATTTGCTATAGCTAATGACCATACTCAAACATTTTTAATTAAACCTCCATATCCGTTTTCCAAATTGTCTAATGAAGAAAAGCGGCGCGTTCTATGGTTAGAAAGAGAAAGAGGATATCATTGGAGTGAAGGCTACATAGACTATAGAGAATTTCGAAGGATGATTAAACCTCACTTAGAAAATAAAATATTAATTGTAAAAGGTGAAGAAAAAGTTAAATGGGTCCAAGAGTTATGTACTCACGCTAATATCATAGATATAAGTGTCAAGGGATTGCCTAATTTAGAAACATTATATCAGTTATATTGTCCAGAAAAACTTAATTTTAATTGTTTAGCTCATAATAAAATGTGTGCGTTAAGAAATGTTTTATGTGTGAAAAAATGGTGTTTAGAAAATAATGTATCTATTGAATAAAATTGCTCTAAAATTACTATTTGTTTGATAATTTAAAACCTACTCCCCTAAGTACCTAATAATATGTTGTAATGACTTATATTTAAATGCTTAAAATGAAACAAAAAATAGAGTCAATCATTTTATTTCATATAACACTAAATCTTTATTACGATCTAAAACTATGTTATAACTATTATAATAATGTAATCTAATTTAGAATATGTTTGACGCAATTCTTATTGTAATTTACCTGTTTTGTGATTTAATAAATAAATTAATAAAATAAATCCAGCACTCACTCGCGTACTTAAATCAATTCTCCGACCAGATTTACAGGTCCCGGCGTGCGCGTCTAGCTTCAAAACGCAACAGACATTACATTATTTATACACGCTTACATTATTATAATGAATAACTCACACGATAGTTTTTATACTAAGATGCTATAACTAGTTATACTATGTACACTGATTTAATCAAAACCACTTTCACTGCAAAGTTTTTTGGAAATTTTTCTTATTACACGTTCTGTCTCGTCCATAATTTCGTCAACACTATCTTTTACTATGTACTGTGCACTAAGAAGAAGGCTGGTATTACTGTCTGAGTCGGAAACGGCTGGCGACGCGGTCAGATCTATGACTTTAATTTTTATAAGCCGTGTACCCCGTCGCGGTTCATTGTTTATCACGTAAGATTTTCCGTGCAGCTTACATTTCTTTTTTCTGACGACAGCATCACGCCGTTGTTTAGGCTTTTTCCCCGTCGGCTTTGTCACTCGCCCGTTTAAAAACATCTCTGGATACAGTTCTTCAAAGGGTTGTGATTGTGATCGCCATGGATCCGGTTGTGCGTACTGGCTGCATGGTATTTCCGTATCAGACATTGTCTGTAACAAGGAAACAAAATATTAGACACTAATATCAACGCCGGTAAATGGTAACAAACATAAGTACTCATTACTTTAGTTTTTATTAGTACTGAAGGACAATAGCTGGAATGAACATAAGGGAACATTATTAAAAACAATATTTTACTTACGATTAAAATGTAGTGAAGTGAGATGGACGTATTCGTCTGCACGTAACAAATTGCAATTTATTTATGACTGAAAATAAATCGAACTAATCATATAGTAGTTTGTGCTGTCGCAATAATAAATGGTGAACCAACATGACACTGATTCGTCATGAGTTCATGCGAGTTCATGTATTTTGCGTCGTCAGCGCATAGCTCTATAGTAAATATGATACGTATTGTACTTGTCTAATCTTGTTTTATTATTAAAGGTTTCTTATTACTAAAGATAAATGAAAACATATTTTAATATTTGATAAGGATAATTTATTCATAAACTTATTTATAAACAGCATATATATAACTTATTTATAAAACTTATTTATTTATTAACACAACACTCGACAAATTATGAATAAAAAACATATTATTTTTATATTCTAAAATATTATAGTCTTAGTATATTAATAAAATAAAATTTAACAAACTAATAGATTTAAGTAGGTAAATTAAATTTAAAGTTAGCGCAATGCTAATTTTGATTAAAACAGGCTGCTCTTATGCCCCCATGCCAGTGTCGATATATTATTTTTTAGTACTATCCGCTTATCATCATTAGACGATAATGCAATTTTATTAACAGACTGCGTAAATATTTCATGTTTTAAAGACTTAAAAACAATATTTGTTTTCCTTATAACGTCATT
Organism: Lomographa bimaculata; assembly: GCA_948107665.1. Classification (NCBI taxonomy): domain Eukaryota; kingdom Metazoa; phylum Arthropoda; class Insecta; order Lepidoptera; family Geometridae; genus Lomographa; species Lomographa bimaculata. The sequence continues at coordinate 11,316,676 of OX403592.1, forward strand.
GTGTTTAAGCACTCTTTTATAATCATTAAAGTGCAAGTCTTTGACGACATTCTTCTTGATTCCCTTAGCTTTTTTAATATCTTTAGTTTCAGTTTTAATGCAATACAGCTTAGACCTTAAGCCAACAAACTCCGTTATAACTTGTCCGCCAAGCTCGTCTTTAAATAACCCTGGTACCTTTTTATTTTTACAAACTATACCATAAATATTGTTTTTGTCATAGTTACTAGTGTCAAAATATGATTGCAAATTATGTTTTATGTCATTGTAAATATCGTTAGTCTGTATTGAGTACAAAAAACTATCCGTGTCGGTATAACAGAGCTGCACATTGGGTCCGTAAAAAGGTTTTATTACAGAATAGTGAAAATCGTACATGTGACTTTTTGATACTTCTAAAACTGTAAACCCAATATAAATTGGTTTGTCTAATTTTATTGATTCTGGTTTCATTTGAACAGCCACGAAATTTTCTGAAAAGACGGAACAACTGTGAAAATTAGGTCTCGCTATGAGTCGCTGAGCGGTGTAACTTTTTTTCGTTTTATTTCTATTATCAACCCATTGATTTACTAATTTTACATCCAGTCTTTTCTCCGGGTCTTCTAAAGTCTTTCCAAATATAGAATTATTCAATAATTTAAAAAAGTCCTGTTCAAAAGTTGAATTAGCTTTTTGCCGCAAGTCTGTATTTAGATCTATATATTGTTTTAAGTAAGCACTTTGTTTAAATTCTATTACTCTATGAATTTGTTTAAGTAACAATCCATGACGTATACATATTTTCAAGTGTACATAGTGTATGACATAATAAAATTTATCATATAAGTTTGGTATTAACTTATTTGTCTTTGAACCAGGAGGAATAAATTTTTGCGGACAAAAAGGTAAATCGTTGTGCGAGTCATGTAACTGATCAGGATATTCTAAATCAACTTCTAAAATATAACCGTATTCAGAATCGTCTGATATTTTTAGAATATTAAGTGATTGAAATTCCGACACTTTGAGCATTCGGAAGTCAGAATGAGGTAAATATGAACACAAACTTTTTCCGTACAAGTTGTTGGAATCCCAGTACATCAAATAACTATCTGGGTATGTTGGATCGTAACTAGATAGATACTTATTATTTGCTTTTGCATGTCTAGTCGAACACAAACAGACTCCACCGCGTATACCTTTCTGTATCATTCTTACTATTTCTAAGTCTTCTATAAGCTGAAGTTTAACTTTTGTTTTAAGAAGCATGGCGTCAAAACTTAAACTTGGGGCGGTTATATAAAAAGCAGGATCTAATTTGTAATTTAATCTGCAAGTAGAGCGAAATTTTTCGAATATATCTGCAAGTAAGAGTACGTCTGATTTTAGATATAGGTCTGTATATTGACCTAAATTTTTAATGTTAAATTTTTTCCATATAATTTTGGCATGATTGTAATCAGACATTGAAACAGTAGAATTAAAAAGAGTGCTGTAAAAACACTCTCTTGGGGGCAAACTTTCCTCATCATATGATTTCCAATCAGTCATGTATTCATATGGATATACACCTTTTCGCGTTAACAAATCAAATTGTTCTTTTTCAGGAAATTGATTAGTTAAATGCAAAAAATCTTTTCTACCTAAATTTACAACAAGTTTTTCCAGGCTTGTGCCTAAAAACTTGAAAGAGTCTACAAAACGAAGAGCCATGTACTGTTGAGGTTCGGTCATAAAAAATTTTGTGAAAGATATATAATTTTCTTTATTTTTTGCTATAACTTTTAATGACCCAGGCATTTGTCCTAGTTGCCGAATAAATAAATGACTATCATATCCTGACAAATTGTGAAAAAATACCGGTATAAACTTTGGTAAGCTAAATTTAAGATTACAAAAACTGTGTGCGGCACCGCGGTACCTGCCCGTTAAATGACAGTGATCTTTTACGCTATCATCAAATAAAGTCTGATTACAAATATGACACAATTTTGCATTTAAAAAAGATTGTGTCTCCTTTGCTGTCAATGGTAGCATAGGCTTAACATTTTTATAAATTTTGGTTATTTTAGATACATCTTTTTGTAGAAATTCAAGAAAAACTTCAACGCAGTCTTCACCCCGGTAAGATACATACCGATTAAGTAAACCATTATATGAACATACTACATAATATGCAAAAGCGGCTGGAACGTGTCTTTGTAATGATGATGTGCAATTAGAACGTTTTTCATCCTTACTAGGTTGCAACAACGATTCAAAGTCCGCGTAAATAACAAAGGGCATATCTTGCATTCTCTCGTAATGTTTGAATTGTATGAAAGTACCAGATTTAGGTAAAATTGTCGCGACTCCACCGCACACGTGATTGTTTAATTTATGTTCGCTATTAAAAAACATTATACAATCATCACAAAACCATACTTTTCCATGATGTTTTGTTATCTGATGCCTTAGTAAGCGACTTAAATTTGATATCAAGCAATAATGACTAACGTTTCCTTTCTCTATGAACAATAAGTTAACATGATGTTTTCTTCTGTTTTGTGTTCGGTATAGCGGACCAACAATGCTCGTTTTGTTTTTAAGACCATAAACATTTATACTAATGCGTGAGTTATTTTTTTCAAACGTCTTGATGTCATTAAAATTTACTGGAAAAGACATATTTTTAGTGTTAAGCAAGGTATTATAGTGTGGATAAGAAGAAGTGCGGTGAGCGTTTTTCTTAGCAGGAAATAATGCTGCTACTATGCACCACAGAAAACAAAATTGATCCCTGTTTTGAATATTTACACATGCTCGTTTAGATCGTAAAGCTTTTGGTAAATTAATAAAACCTGATGCTCTTAAAGGGTTATACTTATTTATATTAATCTCCAAGTACGAACTACCTAAAAAAGACCAACCGCTATCACGTTCTTGGAATTCATCGATGTGAGTTGAAATAATCGAAATAACTTTGGTGAACAATTCATTAAAATCAAAGTTTTTATGAACGACATAATTTTCAGTAGCAAAAGATTTAACTTCCCGCGAGTCTTTCGAAGGCAAAGCAAATTCGGCAAATAATTCGAAGTTTACTTTAATGCTATCAAAAGAGGCTAGCCTTGCATGCAAGAGCTGACTCACTCGTGCGCGCATCCCGTGTAGGAACGCAGCCGGCGACTTGAAACCCTCGTCTACCCCAACATCCCGCACTCTGTATGATGCTATACGACTACGAAATGCGCTACAAATTTTTTCTATTCCGTCATCTACTTCAACTGCACTATTATTTTTATGTACAGTGCTTCTCAGATGGGCTGAGAATGCCGAACTTTTGACAGATACATCGCAAACAGAACAAAATATTTTTCTTGTTGACATTATGACAACCTATCTAAATAAAAACTAAATGGTGATCCTACTTTACTATTAAAAAAATAATCAGGTCTTATAATTAAGTACAAAAATAAGAACTGCCTGAGGGCTTAGTTAAGTGCGCGTTCACCTTCTAAGCAGCGGGTTCGATTCCCGGTGGAAAGTTTTCTCTCCAAAGGAAATTTGTGTTTCTGGTTCTGGACGTAATTTTTTGTGTGATGTGAATGTTTCCGACACCCACGACACAAGTCATCAATATAAGTGTGGGGATGTGAGTCTAAAAGCGTTAAAAGAAAAATAGGTAATTCTATTGATTTATTAATTATCTACCTATTTGAAAAGTAAAAGAATGCTTATATGTGAATACGATGCCTAGGTATACCTAAACGTTAGCGTTAAAATGATTAAATACCTACCTGATTCATATTACATTTTTCAAATATTAATTAGAATTAAAAATATACTGGGATTTTAGTAATATAAAATCTTTATTGAGCTTTCACAAATAAAAAACAAAAATTTTAAATATTAAAAAACCTAATGCGAAGAGCAAGAAAACAGAAAAGAATAACCAATAAATATAGGTTAAATTAATTTATTTTTTCTTGTCCGCGAAAAAAGTTCCCTCTTCGTGGAACTTCCCTTTAGAGGCTTGTACGAAAGATCGCAAAAACTCCAACTCCTGAGCGTCGGAGTCTACTTGATATTTTAAAGACAAGATCGCCTTCTCCCAGCGCTCCCTAGCATCGACAGTCTGGATATCCTTATAATTATAGAGCCGCAGCTCAACAAACACATCACCCGATAGGTCGGCGGTACGACGTAGAACCCCGTTGGCAACGCGTCTGGTGAGCACCGACTGTAGTGAACTCGACTTTTTCTTTCGGGTCACCTCACGATCCTCGTCGCTGTCGAAGAAGTCAAGGTGCCACCCGCTGCTGTTGCTGGACAAAGACGCCTCCTTTTTCTCTGGGTTAATCTTGCGTTTCGCTGTCTTTTTCATAGGCTTGTTGGCACTGAAATAAAAAAAAGTAAATTAACTAGACGATAAATAACTTCTACATAAGGTTGGGATGTAGGTAAATAGCGAAAGGTTGACCTTTGAACCGACTATTCAAGTAAGTTATACACATTCGAGTTAAGCCTAGGTACCTAGTATAATATTAAATAATTTTAAAACGTACCGTTTTGACTTTGGCAACAGCTCGTCTTCGGAATCTTTGTGGTAGCGCTTGGTCTCGTACTCAGAGTCCGACCTGGTAACAAACAAAAGAACAAGAAATTAACATACTACGCATGATGAATGGTCCAGCGGGCTAACAGCCGACTAAAAAAGTCATAAAAATATGTTATAGTAGGTAATAGGAATAAACTTAGTATTAAACTTACGAACATTATTTAAACTGAAGTGAAGTTTGATTCACAACTATGTAGCAGCACGATATTGAGCTCGATGGGACCCTCGCAGCTACGGTCTCGAAGCACACGTTGCAGCAGGTTGTAGCTGAAGCCTCGATGAGCACGTTGGAGCTGCTGGATTCTTGTAGAGCCTCGAGGCTGAGACACTAGTTGTTCCGGGATCTTGAGTTCGTTGAAGCTTGTCGTTGAAATGTGATTCACAGTTCAGGCCCACAAGGTTTTGTGTAAAAAAATAATGTTGATAAGAAGTGGTCAACATTTACGTTCGAATAGATTTGATTATTATTATATAAACTTAGTTTATGTCGATACCTATTAACACTAAAAACAGTTTGGCGTACCTGAATCTTGTTTTCGTATGTCATCAATAATAAATTATTGATAACAATAACAAAAAAATATATATTAGAAATCTAAGCGATAAAATTTAAATAGAGGTCACCGGATGTACAGTCGACGTTAAAAATATCTTTAGCAGAAAACGTGCACTGAAATATAATAATCCACTCACGAATCAATCCATTTACTTTAATTAATCGACTTAAAACCACGATGATGTTTTATGTTTTTTATATGTATGTTCGAGCGTAACGTTTATGTTTAAGAAACACATGAAAGCTCCAAAACATACATTTTATTTTGTTTCAGTTGTTTTTTAAATAGGTACTACTAACTAAATATTTATTCATGTGCGACGGAGCGCAGTTATCATTTGAGAAATGCTAAAGGTAACATATTTATTTTCCAACCAGGTAAGGAGATTAAATCGATACAAAATAATTCTGCATCATCGTACATAACGTAAAGTATTAGTCTTTTAAATATACGTAACATTGGACAGGGATATATGTATTGACATACATTTACATACATATCAATTAATTTTAACACCTGTCTTTGCTGGTCGGTTAAATCACCTAACATGCAGCTAACTGGTGTTGACAGTACTTTTATTGCAGTTTATGCAGAAGTGCATGTGACGTCAATAACATGCGCTATTTAGCAAGGTAGCTAGTTGCACAATACTACGAGTACCTATTGATTATTATTTCAACAGGGGCTAGTCATACGAAAAGAAAAACTTTAATACATGTTATGATTAAAGATAACCAGCGGTCAAAAAATAGGTTGTATATTCAACATAACATAATTATTATATAAAATTAAATATAGATTTTTTATTACTTTTTAATAATACTTAAGATATTTATATCAATAATATATATACACTCATAGAATTTGTGTTTTCTGTAGTAAGGTATCTATAGGAATATAATCAACTTATCTATATAAGTATTTAGTTTAAATCATATATTTCTAAATAATGAATAATCAATAATTCTGTGTTTTTTGTAATTATAACATTATTTTATTTATAAAACTAAAGTGACAATGATATCAACAGAGCGTACTTACCGGCCTGAATTATAACCAGTGTTTATAAGCTGTTATAAATCATGCATTGTGAAACATGCCCTATTACTAAGGTACATTGTAATATTATATAAACACTACGTTTCATCCTTTATCATTGATTTATAAGCAGTTGAGGTGACACCACGTTTGACTTAGCTGCCAACTGAAAGTTCCATTTCTAGGTGCCATTTTTTTGGGAAAATTTGGATAAACATGATGAGTTTATCCAAACAGAGTACTAGATTAATGGTACGACGAATCGCGCTAGAATGAACTTTGAGCAATCGGCCGACCGGCGCTGAGTCACGTGAAGTCTAATCGATGTCGCTTAGTAGAAACTCGTAAATGAAACCGGGACAACTTAGTGAAGGTTTGTTTCTAGGTGTCGTTTTGTGTAATAACAGAATGATACGACCAATCGGGCTAGAACAAACTTTGAGCGATCGGCCACTAAGCTTAACGGAATCATTGCGAAGTTCTGGTGGTGTGCATTGAGGTGACACCACGTTTGACTTAGCTGCCAACTGAAAGTTCCATTTCTAGGTGCCATTTTTTTGGGAAAATTTGGATGAACATGATGAGTTTATCCAAACAGAGTACTAGATTAATGGTACGACGAATCGCGCTAGAATGAACTTTGAGCAATCGGCCGACCGGCGCTGAGTCACGTGAAGTCTAATCGATGTCGCTTAGTAGAAACTCGTAAATGAAACCGGGACAACTTAGTGAAGGTTTGTTTCTAGGTGTCGTTTTGTGTAATAACAGAATGATACGACCAATCGGGCTAGAACAAACTTTGAGCGATCGGCCACTAAGCTTAACGGAATCATTGCGAAGTTCTGGTGGTGTGCATTGAGGTGACACCACGTTTGACTTAGCTGCCAACTGAAAGTTCCATTTCTAGGTGCCATTTTTTGGGAAAATTTGGATGAACATGATGAGTTTATCCAAACAGAGTACTAGATTAATGGTACGACGAATCGCGCTAGAATGAACTTTGAGCAATCGGCCGACCGGGGCTGAGTCACGTGAAGTCTAATCGATGTCGCTTAGTAGGTACTCGTAAATGAAACCGAGACAACTTAGTGAAGGTTTGTTTCTAGGTGTCGTTTTGTGTAATAACAGAATGATACGACCAATCGGGCTAGAACAAACTTTGAGCGATCGGCCACTAAGCTTAACGGAATCATTGCGAAGTTCTGGTGGTGTGCATTGAGGTGACACCACGTTTGACTTAGCTGCCAACTGAAAGTTCCATTTCTAGGTGCCATTTTTTGGGAAAATTTGGATGAACAGGATGAGTTTATCCAAACAGAGTACTAGATTAATGGTACGACGAATCGCGCTAGAATGAACTTTGAGCAATCGGCCGACCGGCTCTGAGTCACGTGAAGTCTAATCGATGTCGCTTAGTAGGTACTCGTAAATGAAACCGAGACAACTTAGTGAAGGTTTGTTTCTAGGTGTCGTTTTGTGAAATAACAGAATGATACGACCAATCGGGCTAAAACAAACTTTGAGCGATCGGCCACTAAGCTTAACGGAATCATTGCGAAGTTCTGGTGGTGTGCAATGTGTGTTTAATTACCGGAATATACAATGATGATTCACCATGACTGTAATTGAATTGGTAAGTTCAAACGTGCTAGTTGACAATCGTAATATACTTTTTGTGTGATCGTGAGTAGAATAACCGAACGGGTATGATCGAACGTAAGATTGGAAATTCTAAAATATTTTTTCAACATGAGCGATTGGCAAAAATCAGAAATGTTATTGGGCATTCTAATTCACTTTTTTCGAGAAAAAACGCGAGTGAACGAGCGTTTAAGAAAAAAGTGAATTAGAATGCCCAATAACCACCTACTAGACTAATACTGCGTATACTTACCATGACTCTCTTTCTATATGCAATGTCATAGACTCTGTCTGGAACGATATGGTCCTCCCAAATAATTTTGAACGCCACCTTAAGCTACATACTTTTTTTTGTATACATGTCACCAATAAGAGGCGGCATCCGCGAGCTGAATCTGACCAGCAAGTATAATTAAACGCAAGCAAAGCTAAAAAAAACCGACTTCACCGCTTTATCTTCGGAACCTTGATCAGATTAAATGTATTAAACACGCACTATTGACGATAACTCAAAAACTACAAATCAGATCTTGATCAAATTTAAATGGGACCAATGGGAAAGCAACAACTTTCAAACAAAAAAATAATCGATATCGGTTCACGTGAAAAGAAGTTATGAGGCAACACACATTAAAAATACAGTCGAATTGAGTACCTCCTCTTTTTTTGTGAAGTCGGTAGAAAAGACACATAAAGAAGGCGCGCTGTCAGAGACACATAAAGAAGACGCGCTGTCGGCGTTATATCACACAGTGTACATAACACTGGTCAACCGAGGATATTTCGAGTCCCTTTTTGCTAAAGATAAAAATGGATTTTTTTACTCACGTTTTAATATTGTATTTGTAAAGGTTTGGATCAAGTAGCATCTTATGTTAATTATTTTTGTATCTATTAATCCTGCCATCTATCAACAAGGCTTGACACACGTCATCCATTTATAATTCACATACCTCCAGTTCACTCAAAGCGTTTCGGTTCTACGTTTATTCTGTTAAATAATAAAGTCATTGTTGTTACATGTGTTGCCGGTTTTGAAAGTTATTGAAAGCTATTTGCTATTTGTCAGCCCGGTATTGAATACCTAACACTATCTAGACTCAGCAATTCCATTCTGTTCTCGATTGTATTTACTCACATTTGAAGCAAATAAGTGACATGCCATTCTGTTCTCAGCACCTGAAACTCTACTTACCCATATCATCAATAAGAGGCGCCATCCGCAGCGTGACTCCAACCAGCAAGAGGCACAAGAAAAGAAGGAGACACGCCGTCACCATGATGGTGTAGCGTGCCCGCCGAGGTAGTTCATCGGGGTCCAAAACCTGTGTACAAAATATATGGCAAAAATTTAAAAGCTTAGTTTTATACCTAGGTGTTCTATATATACAGGGTTATTTGTAAATAAAACCAGAGAGCTCTCAGACCCTAATGTTTCTTCTAACCCTTAGCTCATAACTATATGAGATATAGCGTAGAACTATCTACGCCTTTCGTCTGTATGCTATAATTACCGTAATAATTAAGATTATTTATTTTACACAATGTATAATAAATAGCTGTTCAAACTACATTGTCCCGACAAAAAGGCATCGTCGCGCCATGCTTCGCAGTATCTACACCATTGCCAGTTGACACCTGTCACCTTAGGTTTCACCGAGAAAAAATAATAATATATTATATAATTTGTTAAAAAAAATATAAAACAAAATTTGCAATAGCCGTACCACGAAAGATGTTGGTCTCAATGATTGGAATGATGCCACAAGAGCATTCTGGTATTTTACAAATTACCTTGTATCATATACCGTGGGGGAAATAAAAAAACAAACGAAAGGAGGATGCTTAAACATCCTCCTTTTGTTTGTTTTTTTTTTATTTCTTTTTACACCGCTTTCTTCACGTTTTTAGCTAGTTTCAAGTTATGAATATCTTTCTAAATTTCTCAATTATACAATTGAGTATAAAAATACATATCCCCATATCACTAGTCATAGTCAAAGTCAAGTAAAAGAGTCATGGTATGTGCATAGTTATTCATGCCCAAGTAAAGTGGTAAAGACTTTACTAGAATTTATTTTGGCGTTGAGGAACGACTACAAAAAATTAAGGTTTTCAACTTTGTATGATATGCCTACATATACCTAGCTACCCGAACATATTTTTAAGCTATTGCATAGCTTCTATCGCGGGCCTTGAGCGTGGAAACCGAATCCGGAAATTCCGTAACGAAAATAACCCCCACTCCGACCGGCACAGCGATGATACTTTTTATTTTTGCCATCTATCGATGAATAGCAGAACTTTTAATGACTTTTTTTAAATATCACGCTTGTCTCTTTAGTTCAGCAACTCGCCTCTAGGTGGCAGGAAAAAAAAACTGCATAAATAAAATAAATAAATAATTATAATTGCATAAGTTGATAAAAAATGCTATGCAATAGCTTTACCGCGGCAGTCCCCGAGTGCCACACGTCTTTTATTTAGTAATTTTATCGACAGATTTACCTATGCTACCTATTTGCAATAACTCTAGGACGATTTCACATTATTGCATTATTATTCACACGCATCACATTATTGAGATAAACTTCAATAGAGTTTAACATCCCCAAGCCTCCGGCAATTTTCAAACAACAAAACCTACTTATAACAATAACAATGCCACAGGAAAACAAAGGTGCACTTAAATGCCTCTAAAGCTATTATGGTAATAGCCACCATGGGCGGGGTAAATCATAAAACAGCAATTTCCTTAGACTGCTGCAAAACATTGCGGCAAGTAAACAAAAGCTCACATTTATAGGTACCTACAGTAAACTGTGACAAATAGCTTGTACGGTACACCCACAGGTGGCTCATAAATAATAAGCTTTATGATTTATTGCAACCTGTGGCGCCATCTCTGAAAGGGACTAATAGCTCAAAATACAATTATTATTCCGTTAAAAACCAACGAAGAACTCGATGGCAAAAGGTTCTACGACGCCGGTTATAATAATTGTGGTTTTGTTGTAAAGTGCCATCTTACGCGCGTTGTGCGAACTTATATATTCAAAAGGTGACTTGATGTGGTTGTGTGTGCTCTGAATGCTGAATTCATATTTTTCCAAGGGCTTTCAAAAGATGGCGCTGTTTTACTACATGAATATTAAAACACTAGCAGGAGATGGAAAAGGAAAAATATAGCTTGAAACACAACTTGAACCGTGGTCATTACCACTCAGGGACTTAATTTAGCCTTTTAATTTTTTGATTAAGTAATAAGTTAATAAAGTAAATTTAATTAGTGTTATTCCCTAGTAGAGTAGTAGAAACTTTATAAGAACTTATAACGGTGTTTTGGATCCATAACGAAGCCATAATCTATATATATATATATAAATCAATGCCACTTTTCGTTGTTATTTTATAACTCAAGAACGGGCTCACCTATCCAAACCAAATGCTTGCTTAGGCTTTGTTCGGACTATTTAGTAGATGGTTTATGTTCAGTTTGCACAAAATTGGTCGAGCGGTTCTTCATTTATCACACCCGGGCAAAGCCGGGGCGGATCGCTAGTAGTTTTTAAAATGTGATTTATAATTTGCCGATACTTATGCATGTTTACGAGCTAAAACTAATTAATAATCCACCATTACCTATTACATTTTAACGAACGACGAAACTAAAGTTTAAGAAAATTATATAAAATGTAGGGCAGATATAGGTACTCAGATGTGTTTTTTAACGACGCAATAAAAGTTGGACCACTATGAGTGTGTGTCTATGCGTGGTGCCGTAGTTCTTAAACGAGTGAACTGATGCGGTTTTATTTATTTGAAAGGTGAATTGATCGAGAGTGTTCTTATCTGTTTTTTGGTCACAATCGTTGCAAACGTTTTCCAGATAGAGCGTCAGGGACATTATAATTTTTATTCCACTTGTAGTAATAGGTAAGCCACAATAAGGCAAGCCTCTGCCCTCTGCGCTGTGGATCTTGGGTTCTGGATGTGATTGTGTGTCTGACAAGTACATGTTTCCGCCATCCACGATACAAGACTTGAAACTTAGTGTGAGGCTGTGACTGAAAGCGTTTGTTTTTTATTATTAGCTAACCATGCCCCGCAGCATCGCCCACCGTAACATTATTCCCGAACCTAAACTACCCATATTCTAAATTACATCAAAATCGGTGTATTCGTTGCCGAGATACGTAGTGACAATCATTCACACACACACAAACTTTCGCATTTGTATAATATTAGTAGGATTCACATTTCTGAGTAGTACTGCAAATATTATGCAACAGACGCTTCCAGCAAGCAACCGAAGACTTGCTTGTCCCTTCTCTTATAAGCATACAAAAATTAATAGCCGCATCGAGTTTACGGATATAGCCGGGGATATATAAGAAATTTTACCTATAATGCCATAAATTCACCGACCCATTCACTCTAGACTTGATAACACCCAGATTGTACAGTTCAGAGAACAAAGACGCAGGCATTGAGTGATCTCCAGTCCTTCGCTGTATGGATGATTAACATAAAAGCGAAATGCAAGCGAACTGGTGGTAAGTCAACCATTTTTTTTTTCAGGATGTATGATATGACTACTTTTTGACCACCATTTCGTGCGACGATGTGGTCGACGATAGAGCAAGCTTGTCTAGAAGATACCTATTAACTCGCAAATTGAAGAATCCCATATTGTACTCATCAGGAATCGCCGACTCAGGAGTTCCATTCCTTTGCGGCTCGCACAATGAATGTGGAAGCAAAACGCTTTGTCAGCATTTCTGGAATGTCTACCATATAGCGGTGTCGCTTAACAATGTGTCTGCTTGTCCGATGTCAGAACGGGGATGGGGAACTAGATAGTGCAGTTCCACACTTTCCGAAATGTATTCGAAAAAAAAAGCGAAAGACTAGCTACCTTGCAGCGTTTACCTAAGCTGGAGCTTTGAATTAATCAGCTGCTCGCTGTCAGTGAGTCTCTTGGCTCTTCGCTCAATGGTCAAATCAAATCAATCAAATATTAATTGACATAAATGTAGATGATACAATATAGATTCTGAAGCCTCTGGTTCCCGATGTAGTTTACACTGTGTTTCGAGAACCAGCGTCTTATCCCATTAATGAAACTATTTAATTATGCCAAGGGTTAGTTTACAGCTATTTACAATACGTGAATGACCAGTATGTGAATGTGTGTGTGTGTGTGTGAGAGAGAGAGTGTCGAAAGCCTCAAGCTGGTACTTAGCTAAACGGTCCCAAAGACGAAAACAGTACTTTATACATGAACGGACTTGTTCTTGATATAAATTGAGCAACTGTCCCGGTGTGAATTACCATCTCACTGTTGCAAGGATTTCCAGCTTTTTGCAGCTGTAGTTGGGCTTTTGACTCGATGAAAGTTCCATAAGTCGTACCGAGTAACTAGAAATGGTCAGTTACTGTTAAGAATACACTTCGGAAAGTTGGAGTCTGTTCAAATTTACTCCGTTTAGCAATGAAGGCGTGTTTACCTGTGTCTTTTTGGAATTACACCTGACCAGGTCGGCATCGCTCTAATCGGAGATTGACTTTAAAGAAAATTTAGACTCGTTCAAAATTAAAATCGTTTATTCACATGGACCCCAAAGAGGCACTCGTGAAAGTTAATGACTCTACTGCCGGATACGCAAAATTACATCCATATCGAGAAGAAACTGGCAAGAACTCAGCGGCGCATTTTTGGGACTGAATTTGTGCTCTACTAGCTTGTTCGTCGGAAACGTAACTCTCTACAGCCGTGCTGTCATCTGCATTACCAAATATACAGGTTTCAGCAGATCGTTAATATGCAGCAGGAACAACGTTGCGGAGAGAACCTACCCATTTTATGACGTTAGTATGACTTGTTGTTAGATGGTAAAAAGGGCATTGGGTAAACGAAAAAAAGTTAAAGTTATAATTCTATAGCTACAAAGATTTTAAATAACAATAATTAGTTCATATTTATATCTTATGCCTATTTCCTACTAGCCATGATTTGCGGTTTTACCCGCGTTTATCGAGTAAAAAGTAACCTATGTGTTAATCCTATGTATAAGCTAATGTATATTCCATTTTTTATACAAATCCGTTCAGCTGTTACACCGTGAAGAGGAAACAAATATTTGCACACTTACACCATTACACACAAACTTTCAGATCTATAAGTTTTTGTGATTGTTGACAAGATGATTCGATGAGTGCTTACATGTATAACTTTAGCTTGTTCATCTATAGCGGAGACGAGTAGTGTGCGGTGCTTTCTCGGCTTCTGATCGGGCTCGTGTTTACGCCTACGCCTCCTTTTTCTACGCCTATCTACATCTAGCTGCTCTGGACCATGCTCTTTGCTGCAATAATAAAAAAAGTTAAATTAATATTACAAGACCTAAACCCTTTAAAACGCTTTGACACTAACTTCGATGACTTGTCTCGTGGGTGCCGGAAATATTCACATCACAATAACAAACACAATCACAACCAGAACAAAAATCACAAATTTCCCTTGGGGAGGAAACTTGATTTACCGCCGGGAATTGAACTAGATATAGGCTAATCATATCTCTAATATATAAATCTGAACTGCCTGTTGGCTAAGTTCGTCTTCTAAGCAGCGGATATTGGGTTCGATTCCCGGTGGGAACACAAGTTTTCTCCCCAAGAAAAAAATTGTGTTTCTGGTTCTGGGTGTGAGTGTGTGTGATGTGATTGTTTCCGACACCCACGACACAAGTCATCGAAGTTATTGTGGGGCTGTGAGTATTAAATATTTTTTGTTATGTTATGTAAGCATTTTTTATCATGATTTATCATCATCTCAGCCGCAAGTAGTCCACTGCTGGATATAGGCCTCCCCCAAAAGTTTCCAAAAAGAACGGTATTATCGGCCTACATCCAGGGTCTTCCTGCGACATTATATGTTTACTAATGGCAACTACTATTTTAAAACTATTAATGATACCAACTTGCGACGTGTCTGCAGCTTGAGCTTCTTACGCTTGTGCCTGGCGATTTCATGTTCACACCAGTGAGCTGGTAGCTCTTCGCCAGGACTGCCGATGATGGACGCTTCCTCTGCAATAAAAACGGATATTGTAAATCAAATATCGGTTTAAGTTTCTAAAACATTCAAGTTCTCTAAACAGGATCCAGAGAGCCTAACAAATTGGTAAGATTTTTTTTTCTAATCGGATACCTTCCGCCTTCTTTGCTCTGCTGACGTCCTGATTTCCCTTTGACTGTACTGAGGACAAACGCGGTTTGAGAAGAGATAAACCTATAATATACCTATTGTAGAGACCAATATCACACTTCAAGTATCTACATGTCAGGTTATATTTTAAGAAAATACCTGTAACAATTGTACAGGACTTTCAGGACCGTGTACTACATATATCGGTTCCTTGGAAATGTTGTGTCACACTGGAGCCTTCTTTGTTGATCGGCAAGAGCACCACGTGCATGTGAGGTCAACTTCTGGGCGGCTAGGTGTTATTTGCCCTTATCACGAAAAAGTTCACGGAAAAGAAAAAGGTGAGTACATAATTCACACTCATAGCCCCCCACTAAATTCAAAGACTTGTATCGCGGGTGTCGGAAACATTTACATAGCACACACACAATCACACCCAGAACCTGAAGCACAAATCTCCCTTAGGAAGGAAAACTGTGCTCCTGCACCCAGGACCACGGCGCAGAGAGCAGACAATTGCTAACCGCGCCAACTGGGTCGTCCATTATAAATAAGTGCCTCTTTGGGGCCCATGTGAATAAACGATTTTGATTTTAAATCTGTTTATGAAGCTCTCACGGTACGACGAGCTGCTGCTTTTACCACCTTATACTATGAAAAAAAAATGTTTTAGTTTAGACTCCTCAAATAATTAACCACAGAATAAAAGTTTTGTGCAGACGCAGAGCAGTCCAAAGCTGACAGTTAACTTCTATTTATAAATACACCTCAGAACTTTGAACAAAGTACTGCATGACGCTCATTGCGGTTTGGCAACTATAGTAAATATGTTCTATCATCTCATACACAATTATAACTATTGTGCAAATTTAATAGATCAATGGGATAGGTGCAAAAAGCGTGAAAGTTCTATTGACATCAATGTTAATTATTATTTTTCTTTTTTATACTAAATAGGCAAGCATTTGACCGCTATCTCACCTGATGGAAAGTGAAGATGCGGCCAAAGGTGGAACATGCTTGCCTATATTATAATGAGACATTTATTATTAATTTTGGGTTACGATTTTGACTTTGTATAATTTATTATTATTTCTGAGGTTCTTTAATATTAATCTAATTATGATATAGATCATGAGTGAGATAAATGTAAGTGTATTATTAATTCGTTTTATTTTCAACAATTTTTATTTTTAAAGAAACAAAAAATAATTTTAATTTAAATTTAATAACCGCTATCGCTTATAATAACAATAATACTAAGATCTCACGCCTACGTTTTGCCTTATCGAGAAAAACGGGTGAGGTTAATTTGCTTATGACTTTGGTTGCCTATGAAGTTGTTATTTTCCATCATAGATATTTTTAAGAACAGATCGGACTCTACTTGCTAAGTTCTTTCCTAAAATAACTCGGGTAGAAAAAAAAAACCCCACACTTATGTGTAAGGGTGTCTCCTTAATATTTACATTATTACAATTTTAATTGACATTGTTGGCTTTGGGCGGCACATATTCTCTGAGAATTTGAAGATATTCGCTTGTATGGTTTAGACGCTATATGCCCGTGACCGACGGACGGACGAACGTACTACTGAACCACCCAAGTCAACTTAGAGATCTAGCTTCGCTCGATCAATTATAAATGGAATTAGGAACGTTTGAGTGTAAGAGAGTAAGTATGTTTGTTACTCCTTCAGACTGAAACAGTTAGACGGATATAAAAATATAATGAATATAAAATAGTTTATTTGCAGAAAAAATATTCTAACAATATATTCTATTGGTTTTGTAAAACATAAACATATTGGACTTTACGATACATACCTAATTAATCTAGAGATTATAAAAAATATCTTAGTTCATCATTTTTAATTTAATATTTTGTAAGAGAACATATTAAACTAACTTGGATCATTTTAGTAACGAAAGATAAAATATATAGATGAAATTGGAAATGATGATATATTTTACCCTAAACTAACATTTTATTCGCGGGTAGTACCGCGGGGTGCCGCTAGTATGTTTTTAATTTGATCTGCGATTCTGCGATATCTCCCAAATGTCACTTTAAGCCCTAATATCCTCACTCATATCCTGTTGATATGCCGATATGAAGGGTGCAAAGGGTGTTATCGACTAACGATGTCCTGATTTACGCTCTGCTTCGTTAGGGGAACTTTTCTTTTCTGGGAACTTGGAGACATTGGATTTTTTGACAATTAGTAATTATTAAAAATTATTATAATTATTTATGTGCAATGTCTGCTGTAGCTATTTTTATGTAAGTATATTCGTGGTTAAGAAAGCCTTGCTGATTTCAATAAATAAATTAATTATGGCAGGTTTTGGAAAAAATAAATAAGATTACACGCATAGTTATAGAATACCCACTCTAGGAGTCATCACGTTTACACTGAAAATGTTTTACCCAAGCACGCATGGTGCAGTAACATCATCGCTCTTTCATGAAAAATCAAAATCAATATAATATATATATATATATATATATATATATGTGTGTGTGTGTGTGTGTGTACAAAAACAATAAAAAATATATCTATACTCATAATATCGACAAGCAACACAATATGCATTTTAATCCCATGTGCATACAAGGGGCAACATTCTAAAATTGAGCAATAAGGGTAAATTTACAGAAGCTGTGCGTACATTTTCATGTGCTCACAGCGACATTAATTAATGATAACATGAATTTTATGAAAATTCTTAAACAACAGTTACGACAACACTTTCACGATTACTAGTAGAAATGTAAATCGCAATTTATATCTTCGGCGTCATATTTTAAAACAAGGAATATTGAACACATTGACTTTAGGATTTTTAAATATCAAGTCAAGTGAAAGTGAAGATATCAAGTTTCATCTCATTTGCCTTGTTACCCTGGGAGGTATTAGGTCCTTCCTAGCTTCAAACATTTTGACTTCCAACGAAAGTTTCCCGGTTCGCCATCCGGGAACACAGACGGGTAAACAGGAACCGAGACTGGTAATAAAGGTGGTAATACACCGACCGTCTGGAAGATGTCGTAGTAGAAGCAGCAACGGATGTGTGCGCGATTGCTCTGCATGAAGCGCGCGAGCCTTTCGCTCCACCAGTGCCACCAGCACGGCCTCTAGTCGCGCGGCACCACTTTCCTCCGTGCACACCGCTTTGTCGACCGTCTGGAAATGAAAACGGACTAGAATTAGATATTTACATTAATGATGATGTACGAAGTCGTCTAAACTGAAAGGTAGTTCGAGGTACAACTAAAGGAATGTAGACGAGTTTGAATGCTCAGTATACCCAAGCCATGCTAACCGCAAGTGAACGGTGCCCAAGCTGATCTTGCCCCAACTCAATGAGGGACTGCTCAAGTGCTCACGGACGGATTGAAGTGAGTTTGAGCCCCACACATCCCTTTCCTTCATCCCTGTGAAGGATCTAAGCGAATCAAGGAACGATGAGTCGTTCTCATAGAGGGTTGATGTCAGCATACAAACTTATCCTATTTGGAATTTTAAGTCCATTTGATTCTAGATTCTACCTAAATATTTTACCTATGACATGACAAGTTATCAAACTAATAGCAAAGAGCCAACTAGGTCACCTGAACGTTATGCCGAGTCATCAAAATACACTAAACAATTTATGGTATGAATATATAAATTGATGTGCACAACAGCTACAATAAAAGTAAGAGCCTTTACTCATGAATTTACTTTTCCCTGCTAAAAAAATATTCGCCGTTTGATGTGTTTAAGTAATTAACAATTATTTTTTTAAAAAACGTTGTCAATTATTACTCGTCAAAAAAGAGATAAATTCACGAACCTTTTATATCAACCGACTGCCCAAAAGGAATTATACAAAAGAAACGTTTATAATATTATGTGCATATCAATTTTTAACAGTGTACCTAATCACATAAAAATATTGGAAGGTAACAAATTTAAAAAATCTTTAACTAGCTGGCTTCTTATTCATTGTTTTTATAGTGTTAAGGAGTTTAAGAATTTTAAATTAGTCTAGATATTATAGTAGACATAGATAGTACCATTTGCACGTCTGCTTGCAGATTGAATATATTGTGTCACTTTTTACATTAAGATCTTATGTACATGTATTCTAGCAAATAAACGATTTGATTTCATTTGATTTGAACAAATATCCAAACATAAAACAATTAAAATATATAACAATATGCATATGTGCAAAACGATCGATGGTATGTTTATGCACCATACTTGTAGGTATAATTTTGGACTAAACTAACATTTGGACTTAACAGCATAACGCATCCTGCATGATACCAGTAGGTACATTTATAATGCATGGAATCAATACTGCGACTAAAAAGATCTATGTCCAGCAACGGACCCCTAATGACTGATGACAATGGTGGCATACGCTAGTCCCCACCGCCACGCTTCATATTCTCTTATAATCTTGCTCAAACATCGCAGCGTCCTTGCTTTTTTCAGGCGCAATCAGCCCGGTTGGCCTCACTTGGTATCACACCGGCTTATAAGTATAGGAATGCTGTGGAGTGTTTTCTCGTGGTGTAGGCGTGACCGACCAGAGTGGCCTCTCATCGATTTACTGACACAGAGCTGCCAAGTGCCATGCTTCATGAAGGTATTATTTGGGCTTGTGGAAGAAGGTACTCACATCGGTGGAGTGTTCTCGCATGGTGAGCGCGCGGACGGCCCGCGTGGCCTCTCATCGCCCCGACGCAGACGCTACCGAGCGCCACACTTCACCTGCAAAAACAATGAGCTTTTATTTAAACGCTGAACAGACGCTTTTACACTCACAGCCTAAGTTCGATTACTTGTGCATGGGTGCCGTCAATACACCGTCAATAGTGCCTACAATCACAATCAGAACCAGAAACACAAATTTTCTTTGGAGAGAAACCTTGTGTTCCCACCGGGAAACGTATCCAATAACCCTGCTTAGGCGACGTGAATACGAGGCTCCAATGAACGTCATGTCGAGGCCTCAATAGGCCTGTTGCATCTTCGGGACTGATCATAACGCGCTTTATAAATACCTCTCAGCTTGTATTTGATGGCGAAACAAAAAAAAGCAATATTGAGCCCCACCTACTTCCATTCGTTGTGTGAAAGAACGTTATATTGGTCTAAGATGACAATACAGAAATTACTTGCCGGTTCGATGTACTATGTATTGTACCATACATAATACATCGATCCGGCAAGTGAAGAATTAATTTCTTACTTAACAATACATGTATCAAATTTCGAGGAGGCTTTATGTTGCCATGATATAAAATATTTCGTTTCGGGCCTATTACCTAAAACAATATACAGATAAAAACATGCTCTTCAACTTATTATTATCTAGAAAAACAATATCTGAGTGTTAATGACGTAAGTCATAATAACTAATTACAATGCGTTCGATCTATTCTCAAATATCTTGTTTCAGAACTTCTAATGAGGTAGCGAACTAGGCAGACATAACTCTCAGATTCTAGCTTTGGAACTAAAGTTTGAAACTGTTAACGAACTCTGCTTTATTTGTAAACATTCTAATACAGTATAAACTCTATACAGGCGATCGATCTATTATCTTTCTCCATTTCTATTGTTTTTTACCTACGAAGGAAAGGAGAAGGTATGTAAATATGTAAGGGACATACTGGTACGGCACTTTCTAATGTTGTCGTATCCTTCAGCCGCAGTTTAAACGAACAAACGACAAGCGAAAAGACACATTGGCGATGATAAGATACTCGATTCCAAATTGCAAAGTCTAGGTAAACGATGTAAGCCTATCGGAATTCTACGGAGGAATTATACGAATTAATTCTCCCATGCCTCTTTTACCATCTACCAACAAGACAAACTGTCAAGTTATGTTGTCTGCCATTTATGATTGGTATACCTCCAGTTCACTCGAAGCGTTTCGCTTCTATGTTTATCATCACGGCTAACAGAGTGGAACTCATTGCCCGCGTCTTTGTTCCCCGAACGGTATAATCTCAGTCTTCAAGTCAAGAGAGAAAGGTATCTTTTAGGCAAGCATGCATATACGGCTGCATCATCGCGTTCCATCAGGTGAGATAGTAGTCAAATGTACACCATTAATTTTATCTAACACTATCACTTATATCTTCACACATTTACTATACCGAACAACGAATATAATATCGTTGATACCGATAGTACCTATATTTTACCGTCACTATACCCAATTACTATCGACCGCAAGTAACAATGGTGTTCTGGCTAATGTACCTTGCTTTTAGTTGGATACACAAAGCTAACATTTGTATTAGAGCATCTATATTATTTTGTTGGGTAATTTAATTTCAACTTGATGGATGTGGTATGTGGGCCATTGGGGCATTGCGGTTTTAATTAATTATCCTGTGTAGAATTCTAGCGATGAACTGAATAATGTTTGGAATGCTGTCAGAGGTAGAGATTGCCTAATCTAAAATTAAATGCCCCTTCTATTAACTTCGTCAAACGATTGAGTGTCAAATAAATAAAAGAGAGCGTTCAGTTTTTGTTTAGATCTCTATAACTGTTATGAAAGTTTATGTTGGATACGGGATATTCACAATGGACTTTAAAATTTTGATTTTAATTGACAACTAGAAATTTCGGCACCATTAAAGGTGGCATGATCACGAAATGTCAGTACTGTTTGGGAAGGTTTGTAATATTAATGTTTGTAATTAATGTGCATACTGTTCATTCTTCTGGGTCCCACTGCTGGTAGAACCACAATGAAATTTAGTTCCTCATGACCTCAGTCTGCAGTAAACTACGCGGAATAACATGTCATTCCTCGTTTCATTGTTATACACGAAAGTAAGAAGACTTTAATGAAGTACAACCAAAAATCACGTCTGAATAATCATGTTTTGCTTCGTTTTGCAGGACGCTGACGCAGTTAGGAGCGCGACCGCCTACCGCAGGTCTGGTAAATTTCTAGTGAGAACGCAGCTTTTATCCTCGAGGTAAAGTTTTGTGTGCTGTAAATGTTTCCAGCACCCACAAAACAAGTCATCGAACTTAATGTGGAACTGTTAAAAGTTAACATTATAATTAATTTTTACACTCAAAATTTATCATAATGTTAACTTAACCCACATTTCTCAACTACAGTCAAATACAATTTGCATTAACAAACCACATGCGGTGATATAAGCCACCGCCACAGGTTCACACAACGGTGTCATCTAAAATGGGACCGTACCTATAGCTTTATAATTATGCGGTTTTATCCAATATGCAAACACTACTAGAGTCGTAGCGTTGAACTTCATTTGTATGAAAATTACAGCCATTGGAGCAGGAATATTTTAAAGTTCTGTACACGTCACGTTGCATCTAAATGTGAGGCTCGTGAATGAATATAAGAGCAAAAACAATAGGGAATATTCATATTTATGCATATAAGTTAATAAAAAGAAGTTAAATATGTAAATATTATTCTGTAATATCCTTAGTTAATATAAATAAAAATTCACTCATAAAAGCATTACGTTTTATATCAAAATGAATGTTTGAAAATGCGAGCAAGTTCTAGTTGTAACGTTCTTTCTACAATCCGATCACCGTCAAGGAAAGTTGACCAAACATCAACGTCAAAAATGTGTGAACTAGTTAATCTGTTTAGCCAATAGCGTGCGTTTAGCTATTTTTAATTTCCCATGCATTTTCATCACATTTTATGTATTCAAATTTCTAATTAAAAATCAAGAAAGCGTGGTTGGTAGCCTGTTCAGGCACTGAATTTTCAGAAAGTCACTCTTCTGAAAAGCTTTGAGACGGCAGCTCTGCGACAAAGTACGGAATCATTTATTTCAAACGTGCTTAAGCTCCGCAGATCATGCCCTTCAAAGTAGGAGGTCTTCTTGCAAGTTCAAAGTAGGAATCAGGTCTGTGGGACTGTGGCTACAGGCTCTCCCATCGCCAAATACGGGAACGCTGCTGAATTCATCGGCTTTCTCGGTTTTTCAGCATCACTTCGATTGGGCGCATCGTGTTGTGCTCCACACCGCTGTCAGTGCGGTACTGCTGTCGACCGGCTCGGTCATCACAGTCTGTCTTGTTCTAGGAGTGCAGGACGTATTCCCCGCCACTCAAGTCTTAATGATATCATACGTCGGGCTCTTGGAAACTAATGGTCTAGCACGTGATGATGGTAAAAGGCCAGACGGAATGACTCTGATTCCGTGAAAGATGGGACGGCCTTTGGTTTAGGATGCAACTTGCGTAGACACCCTGGCATCATCTCATCTTCCTGGAACTAAAAATAAGACTGATGTTGCGGCTGAATCAGCAAAGAATCTTAAAAGGCGCAAGTATAGTAATCTTGATAGTGGTTATATATTTGAGCACTGAAGACTTTAATGCAAATAACGTGGCATTGTTTTTGATAAAGCGCTGTATTCTAACTAGAACTTAATTTTTAATAATATATTCTAAAAAGCAAGCCTTTGAAAATGCTGAGATACACGTTAAAAGGATCGCATAAAACAAGAATTTATGGTTGTGTAGTTTTGTTCATATGCAAACATTGCAAACACTAAGCCGGCCACCGCATGTAAGCAGCGCAGAGCTAATTTGCATGCGATCTACGAAGCGTTATTGGGGCACGTGTTTAGTGCTGAGGTTAATATTGGGACTCCACAGGTAAGTTTTACCTCATATTTGCCTTACATACACTTATAAAGAATAATAATTACCTATGTAATATATTATAACAACATGTGTGTGTTAGATAGATAGATAAATTCTTTATTTGCTCACCAAAAAAATAACACTTACAAAAGAATCTTAAATATAACTTAGGAGCGCAAAGGGCGGTCTTATTGCTCAAAGCGATTTCTTCCAGACAACCAAAGGGATATGTTATTAAGTTACTTATATCTCACTCACAAATACAGCCCACACCGTATATACTCACACACATAGAAAAACGCTTTTTTTAACAATAGAGATTGTTACGTCAATATCTGACACACAATGTTCATAATATTATATGTCATCTGTTTTGGCTATACCTACTATAACATTATTTTTATCATCTACTTACTTGTAATTTTGTGTTTTTTTTTTATTAATTTATTTCAATTTTATTTATTAAATTATTTGTAAATGTGGATGAATTGTGAAAACAATACATGAATAATACGTAGAGTTTTTACGAATATTGGTTGCAAAAATATTGATCTTCATCAGAATCAGAAGTGATGAATAGCTTCAATTAAGATACCAAAATTACGGTTTCATATAAATATATAAATTTAAAAAGAACGCATTCACACTCAAATCCTAACAGTAAGTGTGGTATTGTGGGTGCCGGAAACATCTACCTCACACACACAATCACATCCAGTACCAAAAGCACATATGTCCCTTGGGTAGTTCCCGTAGGAGCGACGTTAAGGTATCTGTCCCAGTTGATAGAAATAAGACAACAGTCGATAAGCAACGTCAGATGCTTTCAGGCAGCCTGTATAATCCTGACACTCAGACTGCCTGCCAATTCATACAAACAAACAAACAACTAATTTTACTGCGCAGTGCACTGTGACTATGTCCACAAAAGGTTAGTATCGTAATTCGCAATAACAGACTTGCAAATACGGATCATAAATTCCAGTAGCTTTAAACCTTGCTGCTAAAAGTTACGGCGACATTTTGTTGCATATTACGATGTTGTTATACATTTTGATGACCAAATAAACTTTTGAATATATAAAATTTTCAGCTATGCTAACTACTATGCAATTGACTATATGCAAATTTAATTTAGGTTAAAATCTGTTTTACCTTATTTTTTCTGATTTAATGACAGTATTACTTTTAAAATCTATTTTTGTTGATATATTTTTTATGTCATTTCACCTTCTATCTAAATCTTCATAAAATATTAAAAAGTATTTTTATTTTTTTTATAGTAAAAGGATTATATAATAAAGGATTTATAATAAAATTCAACAATTAAAACTTACCAAAAACTTTAAATAGGTTAATTCAAGTACCTAATGGGTTGAATCGATATATGAAATGTTGCAATATTAACAAAAAGTCTATATTTGTTTTATGAATTCAAAAATAGAAGTTCTTAATTCGAGTGCTTTTTTTATCTATTACCTGTGATCCAATTATGATGATTCTTTTTTATTTGAAAACGAATGCTGTAGTCCCATTTAAATTTAAACAAGATCTGACTAGTAGTTTATGAGTTATCCTCAGTAGTATTTAATCCATTAATTCTAATCAAGGGTTCCGAAGATAAAACGATGAAGTCGGTTTTTGTAAGCTTTGTAAGATTTATAACGCAAGTATAAATTATATTTAAAAAAAATGACAAAGCTGTCCTACTAAGTTTGGCGTCTTAAACCAAGTTCGTGTAAGCGTCTGTATAATCTTATTTGGACAGCTTTGCATAAGAAATATGCTGTAGCTGTTATCCCTAGATAGCAGTGTGCTGTTATTATTTTCTTTTCTTTAAAGTTTGCAGGAGAAGAAGATAAATATTGTTTCTTTACGCTCTGTGCAGCATCACTGTGTACACACACGTATCACTTTCCAAAGATTTTAAAACCAGTTGATAGCGCATCAGGCTTATAATAATTTATCTTCGTTACATAATTCAAAATCAGGGGAAGAGGGCGAGGTAAATGTATGCTTGTGATTGGTCAATGTGGCAGTCGTCACCGTTAAGCGACCAATCATAACTACTGGATTGATGCTTCAAAAGGCATGTTGTTTTTGTGAGGGAATAGAATAAGTACAATAAGTTTATTAGTTATACATAAGTGACTATATGAAAATATGGAAACCTCGGCAGTGGTTACATATTTTAGCCACTTGGTGTTTTGACACTGGGCCCATGGAGAACGGGCGCTTATTCTATTTTCAAAAATCTATGAGAGAGCTTGGTTGAGGCGATGCGTGATCAAAATGCTGGTATTTTAAATACCAGCACGTTGAGCCAAATAATATTTGGCTCAACGTATTAGCATTACAAATCAGTTGTTGTTAAATAAACTAATAGCAATGCTGTCATTATCCGTAACACTGTGCCAACAATGTAGTCTTACGTCTAACCACCTAGGCCGACAGCTTAATAAGTCCTCCAAAACACGGTGAAACTCAGTTAAATACTCACTAAATCCCACTGAACCCAAGCAAGATCTGGCCCCATGAACATTGCTTAACCTGGTCAATCAATTACTATGTACACGGCGGACCACGTTATGAGTGTCTCAAAGATAATGGGCATATAGCCCGTGAATACTACATATAGGACATAACAAACTGACCGTTAAACATGCATTTCTACCTTTCGCTTATAATTTATGAACTGCTTTGCTGGCTTTGATGGGTGGCATTCCCCTTTATCGGAAAGCGTTTAATTTATTTTCTTTTTTTTGCGCGAAAGTGATAAAATTGATTAGACGGTGTCTAATTTGTATTATTATCTAAAACTTGTGATTCTTCGAGTGTTCAATACGTAGTAATGGTGAATCATAAACGTGCATGGGTGTAGGCAAATCATACAAACTTGTAAAATAAAACTCCAATAGAAGTTCTAGCAAAGTTTCTACCACTTTACTAGAGCATGAGTTTACTATGACTTGACCATGACTATTATTTTTTATACTCGATAGGCAAGCAATTGACCACTATCTCACCTGGAAAGTGATGATGCGGCCAAAGACGTAGCATGCTTGCCTAGAAGATACCTATTCACTCTTGACTTGAAGAGTCTTAGATTATACCGTTCGGAAACAAAGACTATTTTACTTGACTTTGACTGGTGACCAGCACTGGTTTTATGAAATACCTAGCTAACTTTAAAATTATTTAGTACTTGGTACTGGCTAAATGCACAAAGTTTGCGGCGCCAAAAGGAAAAAAAACTTATACGAAATATATTTAACAGCTTTATAGAAAGTTTCACAAAAGAAAAACATTACACCTTATCTGTGTATATTCGCCCTAATGTCACTTGAACCTTAATGCAGAGAGAGCTTTGTCGAGCACATCCAAATAACATAACCATTTTTCACAATTCCGCTCCATTAGTTGTGGCGTCAAAGCGCAAAGGATTCGAGTTTTTTGTCGCTCGATTTCCTATCGACGATTGTCGCAGGTCTTTCAGGTTTTTTGTGGTAAGGACTACACCACCTATGTAAAAAGAAGGTTAACGTCATTAGACATTTGGTGTGTATTTGAACATATTTTCAGCATTTTTAAGTACCCACTTAATAGTTAACACATGCTAAGGGTAAAGTTGGTGGAAGACTCTACACGAATTATTCGCCCGCTACGGATAATTTACACTGGTGAAAATTTGTAAACAAAAAAAAAACTTTGTATATTATGATAATGTAATCATTTGCTATGCTTGTAAAAGACAGCTAAGTTTTATGTTCTGACTACTTCGAATAAAACCTATATAACACTTAGTATGCAAATAAACATAATATGAGTATGAGTAACTTCAAAGACAATTTACCTAAGACCGTTGCTTCTATAATTGTCATTTACCGTTGTTAATGATGACATTTAATTTTGACATATCCAGAAAAGTGCAGTTATATATTTTACTTAGTTTATTGTAAGTACATTTCCTAAAAATGTCATGTTCAGACATTCCACTTTACAACAAGTACCCAATGGGGGTGGACGAGGCACTACCGGACTGGTCGAGCCTCATCCACCCCCCAGTGAGGAGAGAATACATGCTACCCGTGCAACCTGCACTAGTGGAATAAGTGGGAATCATTCAAGACCCGTAAACACACGTGTAAAATCATTGTTCTCTCTGGACTCACTGGATTTTTCAAGTAAAAAATCTTATGAGAAGCATCATAAAATATACTGACTATAACTGTCCTAGAGAGTCAGTATTAATTCTAAGTCCATTTTTATCAATAAGTTTTATCAAACACTAGCCGTGCCCCGCGGCTTCGCCCGCTATTATCAAGCTAAAAAGTAGCCTATGTGTTAATCCTAGGTATAATCTATATACTTACAAAATTTCATCTAAATCCGTTCAGCCGTTAAAGCGTGAAGAGGGAACAAACATACTTACACACTTACACACAAACTTTCAGATTTATAATATTAGTAGGATAAAGATCAATATCAATAAAATAATGGTCAAGGGTCGATCAAACACAAATAATATTTAACCCATTTACAATAAACATAATTAAGTTATAACAAAAGTAGTGCCCCAACTTTTCTTAATGTCTCATTTTTCATTAAAAACATTAGGCATGTACGAGGAATTCCGTTATTTTAGCTGCATGACAACAGAAAGCCTGTTTTAAAGTTTCTTTCAGACAATTTGAATGTTTAATCCCAGAAGCAAGATCTAGCTCTGTAATGTTTCTATAGCACTTTTGGGTGTTATTATGGTGTTTGTTTGCTGAGCGATACGGCCGGCTTCCATTACGGTCATACAAAGGGCCTGTAATTAGTTCTAAACTCCGCTGTGCCGAGCCAACAACGCGGCCAATCCGGGGAAACTTTTGGATACGTGCTTTGTTACAATTAATAGCTGGGGTTAGAGCTAAATCACGCTTTGTTTCAACTATTTCTTGTAGCATTACTAAACACAACCCTTAACATTTAATAGTCCAACTACCAGAGATTGTGGTCAAATGCTTGCCTCTAGGGCATAAAAAAAAAGTCCAAACTGCAGAGTATCTTTAACATAACCATGTTAAAGATACTAAAAAACCTAACGTTTATGACCATCAACGTAACGGCTTCGCAATCTGTATGCATTTAAACAGCGTCAATAAATAAAACAATACAAAAACAAACGCATTCACACTCACAGCCCCACACTAAGTTCAAAGACTTGTATCGTGGGTGCCGGAAACATTCACATCACATACACATTATAACCAGAACCAGAAGCACAAATATCCCTTGGGAAGGAATTTGTGCTCCTGCCGGGAATCGAACCCAGGACCCACGGCGCAGAAGGCAGACACCTGTCCACTGCGCCAACTGGGTCGTCGAACATATTTTTGTAGTTTGTTAGGTATCTCATACAAACAGTCGCAGTCAAAGTCAAATAAAAGAGTCACGGTACGGTCATAGTCAAGTCATGCTTTAGTAAAGTGGTAGAAACTTTACTAGAACTTCAATTTGAGGAACTAAAACGAAAATTTTGTTTTTCAACTTTGCTCTTATGCACATTCAGTATAAATAAGTACTAACGGTTAACAAACCACCGTTATTACATATGAATACTCGAAGAACTACAAGTTTTAAAACTAATTCAAAATCTACGACATACTCGTATTTTCAATTTCGTTCCAAATAACTTTAGGTAACTAACACAAAGGTGTTCTGTCATTTTTATTTTTCGACGACGGGGGAATGCATGAGGAGAGAGTACACACAATTCCCCATGCCCTTTAGACAAACCAACAAATTTAATGTCATATCATTATTTAATATACGAATATGTAGACCAATATTGCAATAGCCTATATTCTAATTTTAAAGTCTTTTTTATGTATTTTACTTTTTCATGTTGTTCAATAAAGAGTTATCTATCGATCTAATCTATACTAGCAGTCTTTGTAAATCTAAACTTTGACTATTCCACAATGTAGTCGTACAAATTTTATGAAGTCTAGCATACGTAAAGGAAAATAAAACGTGTGATTCTAACGACCATCGTTCAGTTTCAATAACATAAAATGTTATTACGCACTAACATCCCGTTCGCATCGGCAGCTATCGTGTGGCGGAGAAATAAAATCAACGCGTTACTGTCCCAAAAGTCACTTAACACCATATTTGTACGCTTTTCAACCTCTTTTTGCTCTATATGGCACTAAATGAGGTATTCACGCGGTAAAGATTATGGCAAGCTGGAATTAAGCTCGGCATTTACTGAATGTTAATATGCAAATGTATAGAAAACTAAAACGATGATATCAAAGTGGATTCTTACAGATTAAAAACAAATAAAATACTACATTTCTTTATATGTGTTATATATTTTTGAGATTGTATTTTAGAGCTTTTTCATCTCATATCCATGTTAATTCTAGTTAAAGTGGTATAAAAATAAATTGCGTTCGATATAAACAGCTACGTACATTTAACCTTTTATGTAGTGTTCAGTGACTTCAGGGACAGATCAACCGTGAAGAAGACCGTGTTATTGACGGGACGGCTCGGTTGAAAAACTCCAGTCATTCTATCAACCATTATACTTTGATAGAAGCTGCTCATACTTCTCTTTGTTATTTTCGCGGGAAAATATAGAACGCTTTACACGTACCGTTTATATGCGTTCAAAATTCTCTTATCGGTTACTGCTGAGGTTTTTATTTCTATTTTTAATCTCTATCCCACCTTAAGTAACGATTTATTTAAAAATGTTATATATCTAGAAGATGCCTCTTTAGTTTGGCCTTCAAAGGTCCCTTAATAACTTGGGCAACGAGGTCCACTCCTTTACGGCACGAATAATAAGATACACCTTCCAAATAAGGTACTTAAAGTCAAATTGCTATTACAATAGTAACGTGCGACAAAAACGCCGACAAAAATAACGCCTTCTGTAGAGGCTCGTATATGGCCACTCGTATTTCATAGAAATATGAGAATTCCGCCTTTGATTCTTGCGAAGGTGTAATTTGTAAAATGTGCCTTGGAACGACGGGCTTCGTACGAACAACCTTTTACGAAATTGGATGATATAATATGACTTGTTTAATGTTATTTATTTTAATAGACTTCTCGAGATTTCGACAAATATGTTTGCCAGAGACATCAACTGTGTTGGAATTGCTACTACCGGCAAAACATTTATTTCAACTGACTTCCAATAATGGATATCATCGTGACTGAATATTGCTCTTTATTATATATTTTTGGGTATGTTACCTACTTTATATTTCTATTATACAAACCTGTAATGTTACAATAGACATATTATACCATCTAATATACTTAATTAATACAATATTATTGAAATTAAAAAAATCTATCAGGTGCTACGTCGTAGCGCCGTTGCCTGGTTTGCTACTGCGTAGCTCCGTAGAACACACTGTAGCAGCTTAACTTACCGGGCATACAAACGGAACAAAGAGGAGCACATTGCAGTGCCACGTGGGACTTGATTATGCAAAGTTACTGGTGGTATTGCAAATATTATAGGCTGGAATGAAATGAAATACATTTATTTGGCACTAAGGATAAGATAAACAAAACAACAAAAACATGAAATAGACAATAAAAAACAGCTTATAAAGGTAATTAGGAATAAGTTAAAAAAAAAGTGCCAAAAGGGTCGTGACTCAGCATTATTGCCAGTAGGATAATGACGCTTAACATCCACAAAGACTTGTTATAGTAGACTTATTTAATATTCGTTTTTTCTTGATACAAATAACAGTACCATAAGATAATTTAATTAATCCTGAGAGGGCAGAAACTTGCTCGCTGTGTCTACTGAATCATCAATAATGAACACTAAGTAGAAAATAAAGACGTATTATATGAAATCTGTTTCATTCCTTTTTATCTGGCAATTAGGCATCTTTTCAACAAAGATAAAACAAACAAACGCATTAACATGTACAACTGGGTCGATAGTGTTGTTATTGAATAACACTATGGATTTTCATAAAGTTTCATACGTTTTATTTTTATAAGTATAACTATGAAGGCTAAACCTTCTAATATCAACCTGTCAACAGCGTCAACCCTTCTCAAGGCTTCAGATTATTATACCTTAATAATAGGTATCAGATATTTATGATATTAAATATACATTAGAGGACCGAGTAGAACATTTTTGTTTACTACGAGATATGAGACAATATACATAATAGCCTTATGATGAGCGTCATACCTTATATGCTACATAATAATTTAAAGGCAAGCAAAGCTTAAAAAACCGACTTTATCCCTTTATTTTCAGAACTTTAATTAAGGTTTCCGAAGAGAAATCGATGAAGTCAATGAAGTGTTAAATTAATTAAATACGTAATATTGAGGATAACTCAAAAACTATTGGTCAAATTTAAATAGGACCACATGGGTATGGCTAGTTTTTTCCCCTGTGACCCTTATGGGAGGAAGACCTACATCAAAACAGCAAGTCTATTAAAGATTTCACTCTTCCGCCACCAAGTTCCGGGTAACTCGCATAACGCCAAATTAACGGATGGAAATGTGAAAACAAAGGGAGTGCGTACGCTCATTAAATATGTAACACATCAAAAGAGCAAAATATTGTGGTTGATGAATACTTTTTCTGCGGTAAATGTGTTTTTACTGGTTCGGAGAGACGAGCAGGGTAACAATAACGTATGCTAATTTACTCCAATTAAAAAATTGGGACAACACCAAACCATGGTTTATTCTATATACAGGGTTATTTGTAAAATACCAGAAAGCTATAATGTCATATATAATGACCCTGGTTCTTATTCTAGCTATATTTAGATCTAGCCACATTATATAGATACATTATTTAAATCTATGATTTTTTCTGAATGCCATTTATTCCGTAATCATTAAGATGATACATTTAATACAATATATGAATAGTTGTTTACACTGCCCGCAAGGAACGTATGTTAATAAACTCCAATTAAAAATTGGGACGAAACAGAACCATGGTTTACTCAGGTGTATTATTAGCTCATTATACAATTTAAGGACAAAATATAGTTCTTCCTACAATTAAAGGATAAATGTAATCTTTCCTAGTAAGATCTGTTAATGGTATCCATCAAAGAATATAAGAAAGGTTATTTAATTTCATATGTTCAGTATACTAGCAGGGACTTGGATAAAAGCATCGACGTAATACCCTATGATAAAGGCATACAGCGCATTGTGCCTTCATCCGTTGCACAGTGAAGATAATCTGCGGCTGACACAAAGAGCCTGCAGCTCGCGTATGAGCTAAAAGCTTATTGAATAATAGTCTTGGCTTGCTACATTCACTTGAGTTAACAAATAACAAACAAAAACAAAAACAACAAACGCATTCACACTAAGTTCAAAGACTTGTATCGTGGGTGCCGGAAACATTCACATCACACACACATTACACCCAGAACCAGAAGCACAAATATCCCTTGGGAAGGAATTTGTGCTCCTGCCTGGAATTGAACCCAGGACCCGCGGCGCAGAGGGCGGACACCTGTCCACTGCGCCAACTGGATCGTCATACAAGTAGGTACGCCATAAATCAACATTCAACCGCTAAGCAGTAGTGTATTGCAGTGTGCAGGGCGACGAGCTCAGTACTTTGGCGCGTAGAAGTTCAAATTATATAAGTTAAAATCTCTGGGTGGGCACTGAACTATAATAGCCAAGCGTGACGCTTACCATCAGGCGAGCGTCTTACTCGTCTCGTCTCTCAATGACATAAAACAATCGAATTTATTTTGAGTCACGTGTCAGTTTGATTAACAAACGAGACTTCCACATGGAAAAAACCACCTCGGGAATATTTTTTGATACATATCACAATCAACTCGGCTGGTACTAAAACTCCATGCAAAACTTTTTATATCATGGGTTTTTGTACACAACAGAGTATATTTAGTTCTAATCCCAATCAGTGGAGAAGTACAAATATATGTTGATGATATAGCTTTCTATTATTTTACAAAGGTATATTTCAAAATATAATAAACCTTTTTTACAGTGATTTCTAATATTGAATCCACTGGTCACGTTTGATTTATAAACTTTCATTATGAATATCGATAGTAATGATTTTATGGACACGAAAGAAATAACTATATTAATTAGTGGTAACGGTGCATTTTTCAATGCCCTGTTATAGATCACATAGTTGTTTGTAACATTATTCATACTTTCTCGAGAAAATGCATTTTTAATGTAAATAAACGACTAGATTTTTCAAAAAAGTCTTTTATCTTTGAGCTTTTATACAAAGATGTTTGAGAGAGAGCTGTGCTTTTAAGCCATTTGACATTAGACGTTGGTCTAAATATGGTGATATTTATCGAGATAGTAAACAAACGGCCATTGCTATTATTTTAGCTACAAAATCCTTGGATATATTATCTTTGGTCTAAACGCACGGATTACCTGACATGTTGCATCGAAATCTAATGAATAATCAGTTATCGGTTTTCATCTGGTATTTCATCGGTTTATCTGTTTATCTGTCGAAGAAACAGATAAAGTTATACGTCTGGTACGCGAATTTTTATTAAAACAAAGTCTGTATCGTAAATCAGTTTTTTTTTTTTCAATATTAGAGGGATAAATGCTGTCTGTCTGTTTATTTGAGAATTGAAAAATTTGCCCTAAATCTGAGTCAAAAACGTTATTCGTTGGTTGTTTCTTTCAAGGCAAACTGCTGAGAATTGTCTTTCTACACTCGATCAATTTAGTTCTGTAATGCAAAGCGACAACATTATGTATGGCATGGCGCAAGTTTATTGGCGCAAGCTGACCCTGATGATTCAATATCCACGCTCATTACAATCCTCCATAAAAACGTATTGTTGATTGAATACATCAAACATTCAGTGCTGCATGATTGATAGCTTCCTCAAATAACTATTTTTCTCATAACTCGCTGTGCATTGTATGGCTGCCAACTCCGTAATAAATGTTAAAAACGCTCGTCGATATAATTTACTGATTTCCTTGGATGATGACAAGCCCAGCGTAATGTGTTATTGATTTTCGCTTTTCAAGAATTATCATGGCCGTTGTACGAGAAATAAAACTAGTTCGATTCGGACTCGCGTAGCAATGGGTTTCCTACCAGTTTATACCGCCGCGCCGCAAAAAACTAAAACACACAATCACACTCGGAAACTCAAATTTCCCCTATGAATAATATTTGTGTTACCACTAGGAATCGAACCCGATATCCACTATTTAGATAACAGACGCGCAACTAAGTTGGGTTACTATAGTCACTCTAAGTTTGAAGTTGTAGGTAAAGTGTGTGTTATAAGTTGTAATAATACTACAAATCAACAACTATATTTTATTAACGAGTGGTTCTGTGAGCTAAAGACCTCGCTTATTTTTCAAAAGGGCTGAAATAGGATATTTTATACAATGTCAACCCCCGCCTTTTAGAAAATTTTCTGAAAAAACTGGATTGACAAAAAAAGAACGATATAACTATAGAACCTACAGGTTCGATAGTTGACCTGTAGAAGAGAACAGCCGGATATCCACCGAACATACTAAAGCATTTATGCCCAAGCTGACAATTGAAAATAATTGTAGATACAAATAATATGCTTGTTTATTGCATCACGCTGCACGTTCGAATGGTGGTATTTATTGATAATAACATATCAATTTATATATGCAAGTGTACCTATGCGGAGTTATTGAGTTAGCCATGTGAGTTTATGTTCGCACATTGATGAATAAATTACATAAAACATTGCTCATGTAGTTTGTACTGTTAAATATTGATTCAACTAAAATCAAATGGCCCTGTTAGCGTTGACCTTTTGTTCAAATGGAATAATAGAATTCCAGGCATTACCCTTTGCTATAACATAGATTCGGACACAGTATCAAATATCTAGCGAACTTTTTGTTTCACCACCATACACTCTGTTTAAATGACCATTTGTTACAGCCTCACTAAAAGTTCGAAGTTTTTTACTACGGTAGTAGGAAACATGCATATCGTTATATTCGTTCTAT
Source organism: Lomographa bimaculata (assembly GCA_948107665.1). Lineage (NCBI taxonomy): Eukaryota > Metazoa > Arthropoda > Insecta > Lepidoptera > Geometridae > Lomographa > Lomographa bimaculata. The sequence continues at coordinate 11,352,423 of OX403592.1, forward strand.
CCCCGTTACTCCTTGTCTAAAAACTGAAATCAACACATATGCTACTTTTTAACTTGATAAATGCGGGCGAAACCGCTGGGCACGGCTAGTATACAATATATGACATCGATGTATTACAATGGTAATTAATTAATGTGCTATAATTAAGGACTGTCGCATCTTCAGTTTATGAAAACTATAATCGAACCACAAGACGAACAGACCAACGCCATACTTACATGGTTAACATACCTCATATCCGCTAGAAGCGTTTTGCTTCTACATTTATTACCCGTACAGCGAAGGAGCGGAACTCACTGTGCTCGTCTTTGTTCTTCGATCAGTATAATCTGGAAGTCTTCAAGTCTAGAGTGAACAGGTATCTTTTAGGTAAGCGTGCTTCATCTTCGGCTGCATTATCAGTTTCTTACAGGTGAGGTAACGACCAAATGCTTAACTATCTATCATAAAAAAACGTCCCAACATGTACGGCCTACTTTATAGACTCCACATTACTCGGCAGTCTTTTATAGAAGCAAAAACTTCATAGACATTTCCAGCTATTTCCATCTGACCCTAGCCGGACATCATTTCTATAACGACCATCCCATTTTCCGGCGCTCAAAGGATTCGTCCCTTCACTCAAAGTTGCCAAGCCACAACACGTTTCTGTTTTCAGCTTTAAATACAGGAGCAGAAGTTCCAACAAAGATAATAAGCCTTAAAATACTTGTTCAACTACGCGGGTCTAATTGTAGGCCAGAACTCGAGTCACAGTAGACGCCAGTAGGAAATGCTGTGCGGAAAGGGAAAGTAATGTCAAATGGGAAAGTTATCTTCCCGTGTTACAATTTGACTTAGTTCGGTGATCGTTCGCCTTCTAAGCAGGGGTATCGGGTTCGCTTCCCAGTGGGAACACAAGATTTCTCCCCAAGGAAAATTTGTGTTTCTGGTTCTAGTTGTGATTGTGTGTGTGATGTGAATGTTTTCGGCATCCACGACACAAGTCATCGAAGTTAGTGTGAGCTGCTAGTGTAAAAGCGTTGTTTTAAAACAATGTGCAAATAATTTACTATCTCGACTGTTCTCGCTGCACAACGAGCCCGAGGCAAAGATTACCTAATAGTCTCCAACGATCCAGGCCTCCAGTTACCAGAGTACCTATTAACTAACTTTATCTCTTATTACTTTACGTACTATTAAGTCCCATGGTTGGAGGTTATGCGTTTAAGTGCCTATCTCATTTAATTCTCAGACAGTTAAGTCATGATTATGCATGAATAGTGAACAGTGTAGAAATACGACCAATTATTATGAGTATCTGGATGACCGAGCTTCGCTCGTTAAAACGACGTTTTCTAAAAATGAAACCTAGCTAAATCGATTTATCGCTCCTGAAACCCCCTGCATACTAAATTTCATGAAAATCGTTGGAGCCGTTTCCGAGATTCAGATTATATATATACATATATACAAGAATTGCTCGTTTAAAGGTATTAGATTATGTCTAATTGGTTAAGTTTTTTTAGACGCTTTCAGACTCACATCCCCATACTAAGTTCAATAACTTGTGTCGTGGGTGCCGGCAATATTCCCATCACATTCACATCACACCCAAAACTAGAAACACAACTTTCCCTCAGGGAGAAATCTTTTGTTTCAGCCGGGAATCGAACCCTGCTAAGAAGGCGAACGCGCAGTAACTAAGCCAACGGGCAGTTCCCAACCTATAATACAACAAATAACGTTATAGCAATTTATTTTCTGTTATTGGATAAATTAGGTGTTCGTTAGAAGTCATGCTAGGATACCCTATGTAACGGCTACTATATACCATTCGTGTCTCGAATTTTTGGCACAAAGGTGTTTTAAGAATAAGTTTTTGTAGATGGGTTTTCCATTTAGTTCACGATATCAGAGGATTTTTGGAACAATATGTTCTAAATGCAATATAGCAAATAGGGATGATGCCTGAGTTAAAAAAATCGAATTACTAAAAAATACTGGACGTGTGTTTTTTTATTTAACACATCAAAAGAAATTGACAAAGGTGAAGCGTCAAAGTTCGGGTGTGGGTAAAAAGTACTTAGGCAGTACTGAGACGTGACGTCACGCGGAATTTCAACGCACGAAGACTTCGCCATTTTTTGTTTAATTGACTAAATATAATTTTTCAAGCATTTAGCCTATTGCATGTTACTACCTAACATTTAAAATTATTAATAGTTACAATTTACCTTTACAAATGCCGAAAACATTAATTAATAATTGAAACGCAAGCAAAGCTTAAAAAAACCGACTTCATCGCTTATATTTCGGTTTTGGCTTGACTGATTTCGATAAAATTTATACGGGACTACCTCTGAAGTATACTCTACCAAACAAAAAAAATCATCAAAATCGATTTATAATTGGCGAAAATATCGCGTAATATACAAACAAAAAAAACCATACAGTCGAATTGAGAACCGATTTATAATTGGCGAAGATATCGCGTAATATACAAACAAACACAAAACCATACAGTCGAATTGAGATCCTCCTTTTTTTGAAGTTGGTTGAATATTATAATAAGAAATTCAGTGATTATGTAAAAAAAATGTAGTCTTATTAGTAGTAAATAAGCAGGAAAAATTAAAAAATAACAATTTGTTTGAAGTATCAGTGGTAAATAAAAACTGTGATGACCGAAGAATCAATGATAAACAAAAACTGTGCCCCACAGGTTTGGAAAAGATAGATAAACATTTCAAATAGTTAGAATAAAACAATTTTCAGGAACGAAAATGATCTCTACTCTACTAACCATCTAAGTATGTTATATTTTGTTGCCTTAATTGCCATCAGAGCTTCATACAAACCCTTTGAAATGTTTATAGCAGCGTAAACCTATCAGCTGCAATACAATCTTATAATTCCGAGCTCCCTAAAACTTCCTAAATGGTAAAGTTAGCGAGCCAGCCTCACGAATCTTTATATAAAGAGACTTTCTCGAAAATGCCGTAATAGCTTCTCAATTCGTCCAAGTTATTACAATGATGTAACTTTTACTTACACGAGGCTGTGAAGTTAGATTGATTAAATTGTTTGTTATGAAAGATCTTGCGGTTTTAAGCTTGTACATTTTCAACCTTATTCGTTACTACTTAAAGATCCGACCAGACGACCCAGTTGGCGCAGTGGACAGGTCTCCACCCTCTGCGCTGTGGGTCCTGGGTTCGATTACCGGCAGGAGCAAAAATGTCTAGCCTAGGGATATTTGTGCTTCTGGTTCTGGGTGTAATGTGTGTGTGATATTAATGTTTCCGGCACCCACGATACAAGCCTTTGAACTTAGTGTTGGGCTGTGAGTGTGAATGCGTTTTTTTTTATTTTATTATCCCGGGTTTTTTTCCTGTAGCAGGAGAAAGGCTTACGTACTTATTAGTTCGTGTTATATTAACATTTAAAATATAATACAGTAGTTATCAAAACTAAACTTTAATATAATTAACTAGATGATCCGCTCGTACCACTCCGTCTATTGAAAGTAATTCAAAGTGGCAATTTGCGCACAAAATGAATCCATTTGGCTACATTAGTAATGAAGCAAAAAAAACAAAAAAAAACAGATGAATTGAGAACCTCCTCCTTTTCTGAAGTCGGTTAATTCGATCAATGTCAAAACAGTACCATATTGTAAGATTGACAGACAGACGTTGAAGAAACGAACGGAAGAAAAAAAATCCAAGGTAGGCAAAGTGTCATTCATCCTTTTAAAAAGTCACAATACCACCCTATCTTTCCTGCAATTAGGAAACGAAGATTTACTTCAGTTAATATTCTTAGTAAAGTACCGAGCAAACATAACTTGAAAGTGATAAAATTGGTCGAAGCAACTCGTGACCAAAATGCTGGCAAATATTTTGGACAGAGATTGAGTATTGCCATTCAACGTGGCAATGCTGCCAGCATTTTGGGAACTTTACCTACTGGTAGCGGTCTATTAGATTAAGTTTTGTACATATTTATATCTAATTATAGTTTATTTTATTTTTTTCGTTTAATTTTAATTTAGTTTTTAGTTTAATGTAATATATAATTTATCATAAATGTGTATTTTATCGTATATTGGTTAAGTGAATAAAATATTCATAATGTTTATTATTTCTCTAGTTTGAATTCTTTTATTGTTTTATTTAAGAACCTAATGCAAGGATGTAGATAAAGTTATGTATTTTATATATACCTTACTACACTTAAATAAGTATTACGATACCTACTTGTATATGTGTTCCCTCCATATGATGCAACTGCATTAATAACTCCAATGATCAAGTACGTTACAGCGAACGATCTATCATGAACGTAAACAAAAATCTTTTGTGTAAACCAAATTGGATTAGTTAATGCGCAATCGGAGCAGACATAACAAAACTCTATTTCCTAACAATTCAAACAAACATACCGAAAGTTGGTATTATTCTCGGATTGGTCGGTGCAATGGCATCCAAAACATTTCGACAATAATAACATTTCAAACAGACTAAAGCAATCTAAGCGATGTTCACTTATTACCCGATTATGGCAAAGCAAAAGGTAGAGTTATGTTTTTGTCGGTATGTGTGTATGTATGTTCGTCTGTTCCCTCATAACTTCTAAACTATCCTACTAATATTATAAATCCGAAAGTTTGTTTGTAAGTGTGTAAGTATGTTTGTTCCCTCTTCACGCTTTAACGGCTGAACGGATTTGAATGAAATTTAGGATGTACATAGATTATACCTAGGATTAACACATAGGCTACTTTTCAACTTGATAATAGCGGGCGAAGCCGCGGGGCACGGCTAGTTTATCATAATTTGACAAATGAGGTATCGTTGGAAGCGTCTTGTTTATCCGCTGGTGAGTAATGTGACGTTACATATATTACCATTACATCGAATATGGAGCGTTCTAGGTGTCACAAAGTCCTGAATAAGAAAAAAAATTCGCCTTACCGTCATGTGTGGTCTCAGTGTGTGGTATGACACGCATACGCATAACAAACATTCCCTACCTTCATTTTAAGCTAGAGAACTTTAATCAAGCGTACCGTTTGATAATATCTACTACCACTACTATTAAAATCGTTTATTTGTGCTATATGTGTGTTTTGAACTAAATACTTTACACTACTTATATCTTAAATCTTTAATTATTTGTACAATAATGCAATATATTACATCATTAAATAGAAATTGCGAAAATGTCAGTGATATAGAACAAATGGCCTGATAACGCCAACAGCATGAAAACAGACCCGTTACGATAAAACAAACGACTTCTTCAAACTATCTTTGACCGTAAAAATATCATAAAGAAAGACAAACATACCCATTCTAACCGAAGCGAAAACATAATAAATGCTCTTGTAAAATTACGTGTTTGAGGCCGCCAGCCCTCAACTATCTTGTGTTTAGGAAACAGTAAATTCCCGGTGGGATTAGTTCCCACCGGGAATTGAACTCGATACCTGCCGATTAAAATGTAGACGCACTATATATCGACTACTTCCGCCAACGGGCAGTTTTTTGCATCGACTGTTAACGATACAGTTTTCTTCCCTAGGGTTATGTGTAATTGTGTGTAATGTGGTGAGACTAAAACAACGACACAAGTCTTCGTACTTAGTATGAGCTTGTGCGTGTGAAATCAAACGTAGTCCCGTGTAGTTCTCATCACGTTTTATCTATTAAACTCGGCCGGTAAGCCCTGCACTGTCATCCCGCGTGAGGTGTGACTTTTATTTGTTTTCATTTGTTTCCAAAATTAACTCTAGTTGTCTCACCAGAAGATTTCAAGGGAGTTTTGTCGCGAAAGTGAAAAATTGGCGTTGTTGATTTTGTATATTGTCCAAAACCTGTGATTCTTTGAGTGTAAATGTGTAATAATGGTTAACTATTAACCGTTAATACTTAGTAAACGTGCATAAGCATAGACAAATTATACAAATTATAAAACGTGATTTTCGCTCCAAAACTACACTTAAAGTTTTAGTAAAGTTTCTACCACTTTTCTAGGGCAAACTTTGACTGTGACTTCTGACTTGGTCTTATGAAACATGAAATACACTTGAAATATATTATCACTTGACACTGGCTAAATGCACAAGATTGCGAAGCCAAAACTAAAAGAAAAAAAAATATTTCAGGTGTAATATTGTTTTGACATATTGAAAATAGTATAAATAAATATTTTGATGAGTAGAATCAACTCTAGTCAACAACTCTCTAGTCTATCAACACAGGAAAAAAAATCCACCGTGGCACAACTGTTGTGACAAACGAGTCGTGTCTTAGACGATAAACTGTATTGTACATTTTATTCATACTATAGATTAGCTTTTCAAATTACGTTTTAATATAAAATGGATGCGACTATAACTCCAGTCCACATAGTTTTATACTCACTCGTATATGTTTTTGTAGCCGTGCTGTGCCCAGCGGGTTAGCTCGCGTTGCTGATGATAATGATTAATAATTGAAACGCAGCTTAATAAAACCGACTTCATCGCTTGTATGAGGCTATGATTATTGGAATAAAATTAAAAAAAAAAAAACTAATTGTCCGCTTTATCAGCGTACGCTCACTAAACATTTCGACGTTAGTGTATTCACTTTGTATGGCTAAAATGTAGGCCTCAATTAGTTTTACAAAAATATCCACGACGGCATTAATTAAGATATATTTAGAATGAATAATTAGACCAGAAAAAATATCTCTCAGAAAAACGGTTATACATTAAAGCCCAAATTGCGTATAGATAGATAGATAGATATGTAGATATATTCTTTATTAAAAACACCTTAAAATAACAAAGAACACAAATAGGAACGACTGTAAATAATTATATAAGTATAACAATAGGCGGTCTTATCGCTGAGAGCGATCTCTTTCAGACAACCTTTGATGATGAGGAATAACGCAATATCGTCGTTGGACGTCGTTCAACGACGTATATATATATATATATATATATATATACATATATATATGCTGTACTTGAACACCAATTACAAAATCAAACTAGCTAAACTAAACAATAGCGGTGAGTTTGAAACGCATTATGTTAAGAGGTATTGTTACCCAATATTATTATTTAAATAACAAATGGTTGAGCTAAATTACAAACTTAACTTGAAGCCTGGTCAAAGAGGTACACAATGGTTCTGAATCGGGAATTGGGACGAAAAGTAGGTGTTACACGCCTCCGATGAAATTAATCAGGGCCAGAGGGATAATGGAATAATATAGTACCACCAAAACTCGTAAGTACATTTTAATAAAATATGGGAGATCCAATTTCTTCATTATAAACCTAAGTGGTAGATTTAGGAATGAAAAGTTTCTTATTTTAATTGTAAATTATAGTACACATTATTATGTACCTATCAGTTTTATTTAATTCAAGATAGGTATTTGATGACTGTCTCACTTTATGGTAAGTGACGATGCGGTCGATGATGGAGCACGTTTGCTAGATAATACCTGATTATTTACTAAAACTAATTTAATATTGTAATATTTATGTTATAGTGATTATACAATTACGAACACTTTGTTAACATAATGAGAAATTAAGGCTTTCAACGTATTATATAATATTAATACTAGCAGTATAACGCCGCTTCGCTCACGTTTATTATGTTAAAAAGTAGCCTATGTATTATTTAGGAACCTAAACTATCTACATTCAAAATTTCATCAAAATCGGTTTATTCGTTACAGGGAAACGTGGTAACGAACATTGACACACACACAAACTTTCGCATTTATAAAATTAAGTAAAAACTACGATTGTTGTATTATATAATATTCGTTTTGTATTGGTATATTTACACTGGAACAATATCAAGAAAATTAAGAAATATAGAAAAGACAATTATGAACATAACAAAAAAGAATCAGCAAATCTGTCGAGCTGTTATCAAGCGATACATGCGTATTGAATAGATTGATCCGTTTTATTTACACAAACAAATTGAATCAAAATTAGTAATTTATTATATAAATTAACTTTACGACATGAAGATACACTCTGAAAATTTTGATACGTTTAAAAAATCATTGCCACTGGATAAAGGCTCTTTTGCTTCAAAATTGAAGGTGTATAATAAAATAGCAGGTGAAGCAACCCCTTATTAGTGCCAACAAAATAAATACACAAAACATTGGCAGTGACAAAACAAACAATCTAACTAATCCGTCTCTATCCATCCTCTGACACGTTTGGGACATTCTGTTAAATTACGACCCATTTTACCCGAGCATGATTTGTATCCTGGACAATAAAATCAAGTTTACGAGCAACTTGAGCATCTATATTTAAGGTTCATCAAACTTAACTTAACAACTTAAAGATATAACGGTCGTGTAACCGGAAAATGGCGATGATTAAATGTATGAGTAGCTGACAGCTGTCATATTGACATGCAACGATGAATGACAGTTAACTGTCAAGTCTTAAGACTTAACAGGGTGTTTTGCCGCGAAAGTTAAAAAATGGTGGATTATTAACTATTACTAGTTCCTGAACCTGCATAAGCGTTGGCAAATCATACAAAGTTGAAAAACGTGATTTTCGCCTTCGCTCCAAAACTCCTTATAGAAGTTCTAGTAAAGTGTACCACTTTACTAAAACTGGGGTATCGGGCTCGATTTCCGGAGAGAACACAACTCTTCTCTCCAAGGAAAATTTGTGTTTCTAATTCTGGTAGTGATTGTGTATGTGATATGAATGTTTCCGGCACCCACGACATAAGTCTTTCGAACTGAGTGTGGGCATGAGTGTGAAAGGTAAATTATTTATTGATCGCTGTTAGTAGGTATAGTGCCTAAAATGCATTATATGCTTTAGTTAAACATTCGCAATTTTTAACCGACTTCACAAATGGAGATTCTCAATTAGACTGTATAAATATTTTTTTGTATGTATTTTAACTTATAGCTTCTTTCCGTCGTGATAGAAACTATGATGTAAGTAATACACTTAAAAAATAAGGTCGAATCGAGTTCCTCCTCCTTTTTTGTGAAGTCGGTAGAAAAACTTGTGTGAGTATGTACGCACGTAAGAAGTTGTAGTTCTTTAGCGTAACCAAACAAAAATAAATTAAATAATGATTTCCTGTCCCTCCAGAACTCTTCGTTTGTGAAAAAAAAGACGTCAAATGACTACCTTGAATATACTCGTAGTAATCAGTTCTCACGAAAACTTTTTTTTTAAATTTGGCTTCTCATTCTTCTGCATTTAAGTGACAATATATACCAACTCACTTTAAGTTGTCGCTTTTAGGTGTCGATTTGCGCGCGCATCGTAAAAAATCACTCTCATCATTTCTCCCATACGCGCCAAAAGAAGTATAACTCCAAAAATATGCACAGTCCTATTTGGAAATGTTTAGATTAAAGTAACTGTCTACGTATTGATTATACATTATAGCATGTAATCCATTATGCATCGTTATATTTACATATAGATCGTGGATATTAAAGTACAGAAAAAATAATTACCTGTCTGTCTCTGCGACGTGCTAACAATAGATACCAAGTTCCACGATTTCTACGGCTATTTGGAAGGCGGAGGTCGTCGACTAATTATAGTAATGGAATTATACATTTCCCTAGGCAATGGTTCTTGATTATTTAATGATTCACCAAGCAAAGGGAACTGTCGGAAACAATTCCTAAGCCGTTACGTTCACATTGACCGATTGTAGGAACTTTCAATTTGAAATAGAATTAGCGGTTTATGATTTATACAATGCGGGACGAAAGCAGATTTTTTTATATGGGCCGAACTTCCTCGGGACGAATATGGCATAAATCGATTTATAGCCATATCGTTATGTTATTGTAACCTTTTACATAGAATACTAATGGACCCGTTGATGAAATAAAGTCATAAAAAATGGATCGAATTGTGAATCTAAGGCATTCTTAAATTCACCTGAAAATAGACACAAAAAAGTCATCAAGATCGGTACAGCCGTTTAGGAGGAGTTCAGTCACACATACACACGTACAAAAAAACTATATTAATAAAGATATTATAGTATGTCTCTGAGGAATAAATATTATTTGTTATAATAAAAAGTTAGTAACAGAGGTAATCTTAGAAAACTAAAGTTCAAAGGGCAGTCCTCCATCTGTCCAGTCAACCTTTCGATAGTGAGAGGGATGATTTTGAATAATTGTAAAAACACAAATGTAGGCACACTTAAATACAACTTCATACACTCCTATCCTATCTATACACACTCCTATACTATCCTATCTATATATTCTTCTCTATTTGCATACATCAACTTACGATTCTACACAAGCGAAATGGCGCCTTGTAAAAGCAATCGGAGTAAACAGCACTCTATAAAAATAATGGCCGAGTTTCTTTTAAAAATGACTATTCTTTTGAACGTGAAGGAACGTGTGGTACGTATAAGTTATTCCAAGGCATTTCAAACGTGCATTAATTAGGAATATAATGGGGATACCAACAAATAACACAAAATAAATCATACACTAACCAGCCCTGTATCACGCTAAGTTCAAAGACCTTTATCGTGGTTGCCGTAAACATGTACATATCACACTCAAAATTCCCTTTGGGGAGGAGAAGTGTTTCTGCCAAGAATTGAATCGAACAGGACCCACAGCGCAGAGGGCAGAGACTTACCAACTGCGCCAACTGGGTCGTCAGCTGTTAATTATTTTGACAATTAACAACAGAGCAATCTGGCCTGAGAAGTATCTTTTCTCCCAACACCCAGACTCTCTGGTGGGACTTTGGCTAAGCGTCTCTTTGAGTATTGTAGGATGTAAATTTTCATTACTAAAAGTAAGAACAAGAATATGGCAGAGTTAGGGAAAGTGAAAATGACAATATCAATGTTGTATGCGTAGTTATGGTGGATAACTGTTAATAGGTCGTAAACGTGCACGAGTGCAGGCAAATCATACAAATTTAAATGGTGTGATTTTCGCTTTCGTTCCAAAACTGTAATAGAAATTGTAGTAAATGTTCTACTACTTTCATAGAGCTTAACTTGACTGTTGCTGGTAACTTAGGTGTGGTTTAATGAAGTACATGACTCAATTGAAAAAATATTTATACTGGCTAAATGCATACAGTTTGCAGTGCCAAAACTAAACCAAAAAAACTGAAATATGTAACCGGAGGAAAAAAGCCCGATGACTGTGAACAAAGTCTACTCTCTGCTGTGAACGATGTAGGTCAGGTCAATTATGCTGGACCTATACATATCATACTGTGGTTTGACAAACTCAATACCAACTAACTGGTGGGCATAGTTTGTGTACTAACAGTTCACCCCGAATTGAGAGCTTGCACCTTCATTTTGTCTAATAGAAAAAAACTTTTGAGGTTTATATGTATTTGTTGTTTAAGTTCATAACATAAATTATACTATATGCAAGTTACAGCTTTTAAAGTGTAGCAGTTTTAAAGATTAACCCTAAGACAAAAGAGGTCCAAAACACTATGACATACCATATGTTCTATCAAGTTAATATTTTTTAACATAGATTAGAAAAAAAACTGTTTTGTACTCTACAACGTTATTTTCAATAATACTCCACAGATATTTTTTTTTTATTCGCCTCGACAGATCGCATTTCTTAACCAAATTTCGTGTAATTTTGTTAGCAGGATCGATAAATATATTAAATTTTTTCGTCAATTCAGTTCTTAGAAAATGTTCAAAATGGCGGTGATACGAGGGTTGAAAATGTAACTGAAATAAAACTCCGTAAGCTTGCTAGACAATGATGACTTTTATCCAATACCCACAATCTTAATACTAAACATGCTAGAGTAACAAGAGTCACATTTCAGCCATTTCGAAAAATACGTGATATGATCAGTTTATAGAGTCACTAGAATAATATTGGTAGCTGAAATCCATGACACTTTACTAACCCTAACACAACTTCTACAAAATGTAACTGTATGGAGAACCACGTCCACACTGCCAGCGTGTGACAATGCTCTCGGGTTCTCTCGGGATCCGCTCTGAAACTCGGCCACTCCGACCGGAAATACGGTCGAACTAGATATGTGTGGAACCGGCCTAACCGGCTAAGCTTGCGCTGCAAAATAAGTGCTACGGTTGTAGCATTCGTAGCACTCGTAGCAAACACTACGATATGTGATTAGGATACAATCGTAGCAGTAATTTTCATTTGCGCTATTTATTGAAGTGAAAGAAACTTCTCATGGGAGAGCTTTGAAATTCCAATCAACAACCTTTTTGTGTGACGAAAAGTAGTAAACACTGATGAATATTTAAAATGTTTCCCTGTAATACAAAAGTTTTACGTCTATCCTGTGTCTTTATGACGCACCCTGCTTTTTTTTAAGTCAGCTATACCAATTTATTAACTTAACATCGTACATCGTACGGGTTTTGTTTTAAAACCTATTTTTTTATGACTTTTAGAACTCCTCAATTTTTTGGAAGTCGGTAAAATAGGTTCAACTCGTTCTCAATTAAACTGAATATTCAATTGTTTTATTTAAATTTTTGTATATTACCTTCCAATGATCCAATTTCAGTGACTTTTTCGAAGGTGAATGATTTAATCGAGATCAAATCATGGATTCACTTAAATAATTTTCTATGATAAGGAGCTAATTTTGCATTTGATATCTAAATGCGAGAAATATGAAATGCAAAATTCACTCGCATTGAGGAAGAGGAAGATAGAAGAAGGCCTATTGTACTATTATCAGGAAACACATATTCAGGCAGAGAGTTCCATTCCTCGCGATTTGCATAATAATTTGTATGTAATCTCATCCTTATAAATGGAACCAGCACTGTAACGAAATGACGACATACTTTTTACTATCTTAAATGTGTTACTTTGTTACTATGATATGTTTTAAACTTGCCGCTCCCGACTTGGCTTCGGAAACGACGGATTAGATAAGTGAGGAAGTGCCTTATTGAGTCGAGATCGTGGAAATATGCCAAATGTTCTAATAAACATGCATATACCTACTTAATAGTCTGTTTAGCACGTCATGAGATTCCAAAGTATGTTTTGATGAATTAATATAATATTATTAATAGTTATAATATACTTGGTACATTTAGAACAGCAATTAGGATAATTATGACAAGTCTAGTAAGTAAGTACTTCTTTTGTTATTTATAGTATTCTCGATTTTTTTACTTATGGAAGAGTGCCTATGGAAGAGTGTCTATGGAAGAGTAACTAAATTTGAATACATAGGTCGTCTTAGACTAGGGTTCATGGATCCATAAGTTTTAAAAGAAAACAATTTTTTTTTTTAAATAATCAATTTCATTTTGGGAACGTTTAAAATTGCTATAAAATACTTGCATTTTTAAATGTTTATAATAAATATAATGATTTCATGATGGAATATCCTCGGCAACATTAGAATCTCATAATCTTCAGCAATTTATCAACGTAAACAAAGTCTTTGTTCTTTACGTCACTGGTCCTGGGTTGATTTTTCCTTTCCAAGGCACATTTAAGCTTCTGGTTTTGGGGTGATTATATATGAGGTGTGAATATTTCCAGCACCCACGATAAAAATATTTTTGATCATAGTATGAGGCTGTGAGTGTGAAAAATAAATATAATATAATCGTGACCGGAGAATATATGGGACCTTATATACTCGTAGCTAGAGTAAGAGTTAAGTTAGTCCTCACATTGCAATGACAATGAATAATGATCTCATAGTTTAAGTTAAATAGCTTTGTGTAACAGTTAAACAGCTACAAACTTTTCGAAACCCGTTTCGTATTAGATTGGTTAGAAAATAAACAGTTCTAGTTGATTGAACCAGTCGGGAACCGTGTTGAGCTCAAATTGTAAAATAAACAAGCCCATCAAGCCCCGGGCAACATCGCAATGGAAAATAAGTAACGAAGGAGCTAGAAAACTTGAACTTTCAGTAAACTAAGATTCAACAATAGCGAACGTGCATATATTTTTAATGATTTGAACTACCTGTTGGCTTAGTTAGGTTCGCGTACGCCTTCTAAGCAGGGCTATCGAGTTCTATTCCTGGTGGGAACACAAGTCTCCAAAGAAAATGTGTGTTTCTGGTTCTGGATTTGATTTTTTGCGGTGCCCGCGAAAAAAGTAATTTAACTTAGCGTGCGGTGTTTATGTTTAATATTCTTATTACATTGCCTACTAGAGAAACAATGTACCTAAAACCATCACATTAAAATAAATACATTACGTCCTAACAAATTAACTAACTAAAAACGTGAAATGGTTAATAATATGCAATTGAAGTAGGTTAGGGAGGTTTATGCAATAACATTTTATACTTGTTTTAAATTCTAGATGTTATTCTTTTATTTCTACTTTCTCATCTTTATTCTTCTATAATTTTTCGCAAATTTTGTACAATATTTTCTCTGTTTGAAAGAACTTGAACAATGAAAGCATGTGTTATCTCTGAATGAATCAAGCACATCTGTCGCTGATGGAATTGCTGACTATGTTTGCTCTAGCTCATTTGAGCTTGCTTTTAGTATTATTATATTTCACAAGTCGCTAGACGTTTAAAAACAACATACATCGGTGTTTCAGTAGCTATTCTTAAGAGTTATCTCCTATTTTAAGCCCACGGTGGTTACTATTTTGACTTCCCGTCACTTGCCGTCAGTTAAGATGATGGTTAAACGTTAGCACACTATTATTGTAAATCCTCAATTTTGGGTCTGTGTGTGAGTATGTGATGAATGTATCCCTCTGGATGATATGGCTTATTTTCTTAGTCTAAGAGTAATTATAGGATAGAGACTATTCCAATTACTGAGTAAAGACGCAGAGCAAACAACAAAAAATATATAAACAGGTATAGGTAATTATTCTTATATTATAATAATTGATAACTACTGCAATTCGTTTTAATAACTATCATTAACAAGCCGTGCCTCGCGGCTTCGCTCGCGTTTATTAAGTTAAGTTACATTGCAAATTTCATCCCAATTACTTCAGCCGTTGCAACATTAAGAGAAAACAAACATACCTACATATTTACATACAAACTTCCGGATTTGTAACATTAGTGTGATATTATGCTATTTGGAACAACTGAAAACAAAATCATTCCTCTTACATGTAAAACATTTTTGAATTTGTACTTGTAATTATATTATTTAGACGAGAAATGAATTCCGTTTGGCATTTCAAAAGCAACATTGTGAAATCTTATGAAACACACAAGGGTTGTCTAACAATAGTGTGTCTTTTCACTTCCCTACAGGGCTGCAGGGGGGCGAGACAAGCGCATAATGCTGTGCTCGACGACAGAATTACCGAGAAAGCTGCCTCTTATCCGGGAGTACTCTGAAACACGCATAATCCACATCTGATATTGATAATTGGAAGGTTATTGTTTGGCAGACTTTTCACGGTAAACCGCTGGACTGTTCTAGAAGATATCTGATAAGGATAAGGTCTATATTATAGAGGGTGATTGTAATTGCACAGCACAGCTACATAATCTATATATAAAACAAATAATGTTACTATGTTTGTCCTCCCTGATTCCTAAGTAAATTTATCCAATTGTGATGAAACTGTGTTGGTTTCCGCATAAGAACACGAATGTTCCTGGTCAAAAAAAAGGAAGTTTCAAGCTGTTTTTAATTTGTTTTGGAGATTATTATGTCTGTCAAGATTGGTAAAGTACCAGGCAAATATAAACATGAAAGAGATATTATTTTAATCACTAAGTTTATATGAACTGCCCGTTAGCTAAGTTGAGTGAGCGTTCGCCTTCTAAGCAGGGGTATCGGGTTCGATTCCCGGCGGAAACACAAGTTTTCTCCCCAAGTAATTTTTGTGTTTCTGGTTCTGGTTGTGATTGTGTGTGTGATCTGAATGTTTCCGGTATAAAATACAAGTCAACCATAAAAATAAACGAGGTACGACACATTTTTCTTTACTTGCCATTGCAACGCAAGCCTGGTGCAGCTAGTTTAAAATAGAAATAAATAAGTATTACAACTAGTACGGAGTTTATTAATGAGTAACTGGATGACCGAGCTTTGCTCGGTTAAAAACACGGATAAACCGACGTTTTCTAGTAATGAAACCTAGCTAGATCGATTTATCGCCCCTGAAATCCCCTGCATACTAAATTTCATGAAAATCGTTGGAACCGTTTCCGAGATTCAGATTAAATATATACATATATACAAGAATTGACCGTTTAAAGGTATTAGATAAATATCTACAGTCTTTCTATAACAACTTTTTGAAATCGTACACGAACGCTGAGTTAAAAATTCTGGGTTTAAAAGAAAATCAAATGCTTAAAACAAAACGTAGCTCTCGAGGATTCAATTCTAGATAAGATTCGTTAAGGCTTCAGCAATTGTTCAGCTTAAAGGCTTACAGCAAGCTTTGAGTTTAATGTCTGACTTGATATTAACTAGCTCTTGAAGAAGGTATTGTTTTTGTCTTAGAAATCGATTATAGTTTAAATTAGTTTCACAGATGCAATTTTTAATAGTTTAATAGATATAAAGATGATAGAATTTTTTAAGTAAGTTTTGGGGGCTGAGTCACCCACGTCCGTAGGAGGATACCCCTTAAGTCTGACTCCCTACATGTGGTGCCCGGGTGGTGCTAATCGGGTGACATTTGAGAGGTGGTAGAGCATTTTGTGAGTTGCTCGCCTAGCTTGCTACCAAAGTAGCTAACCACCATCAAGTTGAAAGTCTGCCGCCAAGCCAAATACGATGTTCCGGCAGTTATCCTTGAGAGCCTGCGTATTCCAAGTCTAGTGTGTTTACCAGCTTCGATCACATCGTCACTTACCATCAGGTGAGATAGTGGTCAAACACTAGCCTGTCAAAAATAAAAAATAAAAAAAGTATCAGCCGGTGTAGTGCCTAAACATGACTCAAATACATCTCCGCATTATATTATACTAGCCATGCTCCGCGGCTTCTCCTGCGTTAAGTAAAAAAGTAGTTTGTGTTATTCCGGAACTCAAACTTCATAGCTTCATCAAAATCGGTAACGGTGATACGAGGTAACAAACATTCACACACACAAACTTTCGCATTTATAATATTAGTATTAATGGCTAGTTAAGCTCCGCGGCTTCGCCCGCTGATGATGATGATGATTAAAGTAGCCTATGTCCTAATCCAAAGTATAAGCTAACTGCATTCCTAATTTCATTTATATCGGTTAAGTAGGAAATACGTGGTAACAAACATTCACATACACAAAGTTTCGCATTTATAATATTAGTATTAATGATAAAATAGTAGGACAAGATTTCTATGAATCTTCTTCTCTTCTGAATGTAGTCATAAGTAATACCTTAGTATATTGTACTTATCCACGGTAACAGTCAGAAAGCAGTATTGCACAATCCATCATTCCCATCATAACAAATGAGAAAGTAATTTAGCAACATTGGCTTAGGGTAACATATGTAAGATCTCCGCTCCGCCCTTGGGTGGCGGATGCTGGGAAGCTCAGCGACCAGACGCTTCGAGACGGGACGATGTTGCCTTCGCGTGCCACTTTATTTGGTGTGGGCGGAGGTACCTTCGTTTACTGAGGTGGGGTCCGAAAAGACCGTCGTAAGAAGAGCACTGTGGTTTTAGTCAGTAGGGGTTATTTGCTGCTATGGAAGTAGCTGGTACCGAGCCCGACACACCCTGAGGGCGCGCGGGATGGTATGTAAGAGTATTCTCACACGTAAAAAAACATACATAAGTGAGTGTTGTGATTCGTCACATTGAAGTGATAGTTTTTTCTAAACTTGTATTTATACCCCTCCGTTTTACCGAATTATTTAAAATCTTCTCCATCCAAAGGTTGTCTGGAAGAGATCGCTTTTAGCGACAAGACCGCCGATTGTACAATTTAATTTTAGTTTTTTTTTTATTATAACAACAAATTTTCCTTGCAAAAAAACGTATGCTCCCGCCGGGAATCGAACCCGATACCACTGCTTAGAAGTCGAACGCTCACCCAGCTAAACCATCGGGCAGCTCAATTGCATAAAATGTAATGTAATAATATTTTTGTGCACCTATAACTATACACAGTTGTATAGTAATTTGTTTATATTAATATATGTATAACTAGTCGTGCCCCGCGGCTTCGCCCGCTATTATCAAGTTAAAAAGTAGCCTTTGTGTTAATCCTAGGTATAATCTATGTACATTCCAAATTTCATCCAAATCCGTTCAGCCGTTAAAGCGTGAAGAGGGAACAAACATACTTACACACTTACACACAAACTTTCGGATTTATAATATTATTAGTAGGATTTAATATTTTTATAAAGTAAAATCTGTTTTCAGATTTTCGTAGTAGCCCTACAGGATGTCGCGTCTTGCCTTTATATAGCGAGTCCGACAGATATGTAGCAACTGATAGGACTCTTTTGTGGTTAGGATTTACATTTTTAACATTTTACGCTCTTTTTGTTTGCGACCTTATTTTTACAAGGAGAATTGTAGGTCATGTTTCTTAGAAGGGATGTTTCGAGGTAATTTGTGGAATACAACAAAATTGGGTAAAACTTTTTAAAAGTCAACCTCAGCTAAAATAAATAATAAAATACGAAATTATTGATTAGAGATTTTCATTTACATGAGTCGATTTTTTTTGTATTTTATATTACAGTACTTATTCTGTTCAATTTAAAATACACAAATGGGTTTAGTAGACCCAGAGATTTCCCCCTACAAACTTTACCTCTACCCACTGGTACTGGGCTTGAGCACTTGAGTTACCTACAAGCACGATGTCTTGTGTAACTTAGTTCTTTGCTGTGTATACTTTTAGTTTAGTTTAAGGAAATATAGGCAATTGGCCCATAGATTAAAGATATTGAAAAAAAAAACATTGGCTAATGAACGAGATTAAAAAGTTTTAATTACTTTCATTTTTATGATAGCATGTACATGTTTTTATGATTTCCCTGTCTTTAACACCGTTGTATAAGTAATATCATAAATTATACTGATTGAACACAAAAGCAATATGAGCACGAGTTAAAGTACCCTGCTAGATAGCTGATTGTACCTTATATTGTTTGGCGTAGAACTAAAGGATAATTATACCATATAGGTACCATAGCGGGACTTTTTGGTAGGTATTTTGCAAGGTTGCCATACCGGGACCATACCATATCGAAACTAACCCGTTTTTATTTTGCACTTATTTTGCTTTCTACAGCTACTATTTGTTCTTGTCTCTATCTCATATTTAGTTCTATATTGCCTAATCAAAGTCAATAGCTTATGTCTCGATCACGCTAAAGTGATTTCGCTTGAGCAATCGAAATCCTTATTCTTTTGAAACAATAAATGACGCAGATTAATACACGGACGATCCATCACAGTCTAAACAATCTGGAGAAATCAAGAGACGCGGGATAAAAGAAAAAGTTTGAGGTTAGAACAAGGTAAGATTTTAGGCGTTGCGATATCATTTTGTCGCTGACATTTATTTATTTATATATTAAATCAAAACTGTAAGAAGGCCTTACACTTTTCCTAAATTGCCCCTCCAGTACCATAAATTTATACAAAAACGAACATAAACTACTAACAGATTTTGTTCAATTAAAAAAGTTTATTCTCATAACAGTAAAATATTGATAAATTTAGGAAGGAAAAATTATTGCTTGAGGCGGGATTTGAACCCGCAGCCATAGGATTTTATGCCCTATTGTTCTAACCGCTGAGCTAAGTTATATACACCCATAGAGAGTATAGGCTTCAAATTAAAACATGAATTCAGTAGCAATGATTTAAACATGTTAAAAGAACAGTAAATTAAAGTTATAAATTGGTCCATTAACATC
Organism: Lomographa bimaculata; assembly: GCA_948107665.1. NCBI lineage: Eukaryota > Metazoa > Arthropoda > Insecta > Lepidoptera > Geometridae > Lomographa > Lomographa bimaculata. Next base: position 11,372,281 of record OX403592.1, read on the forward strand.
CTGTCAAATTGTTTTGACCCTCCTCTTTATCTCGTACCGATCCCCGACTGTTTCTAATGACTTTGATCCCGGAAGATTTAGTGTCGCCAGAATCGAAAATTCTCCCCTCAGGTGTCTGATTTTCCGTCGCCAGATTTCCAATATCGCATCGCCCCGTCTGAATGCTCACTAAAGAATCGGGTGGAATCACGGACCGCAAGATAAAAGAAACTTGGACCGGCTTACGGTTTATTTACCAGTCAAGTGAGTAAAATTGATGTCTAAAAATGATGAGAAAAATAGGCTCGAGCGACGTCTTGCTCGCTCAATACTTTTACTGGGAATTATTTGACGTAAACTTTTTGCACGATTCTGTATGATTCTTCACTTGTATTGAGAATTATTGACAAATGGTAGTTATTGAAAAGGTCGTGCGGTTCACTCAATTTAATTACAAAACATTAATTTTCCGAGCAGTTCTCCAAAATCGTTCAAAAAACAAAAATCAAATGCCGTAGGTAGGTACATTTCTTCAATCAATATGGGGTTATTCGGAAAGAAAGTGATTATTAGACTGAGTAAGCGTTCGCTTTTCAGCTTCGACCGCGTCTTCTCTTTCTATTATGTGAGACTGTGGTAGAGCGCTGGTTTAGTTACAAATTAAAAAATCATAGAAATATTATAATATTAGCTTTCAATCACGCGATTTGATAGAAATTGCCGACCTAGGTTTTATCGCAATTTCGCGGCGTAAAAGAAATGTGAAAACATGTTCGAAACCTAGGTCGATAATTTCGATCAAATGGCCTAGGTAAAAGTCGTATCTGAAATATAATTTTAAAATGTCTAAAAAAATTATCATAAAAACATTCATAATAAAATAAATACTTATATTTATTTCAATTGTCATATTGTATTTTTTTACGTTTTTGTTTTTTGTTTCAAGAACCTGTAAAAATCAAACGCCTTACATTCTCACTGAAATATTCAATTAAATTATAAATACCCTCGAACATTTAACAAAAGGGTACCCGTAATTGCGTTATCAACGGTTCCGTCGAGGCCGCCCTCTGAGATCCAATTCGGTTAATTTTCCAATGAAAATAATAACTGAAAATTGTTTCAAATCTCCAAACAATGGGAAAACAATTTGCAGCAATCGTTCCGTAATTCTTTAATGCCATCATTTACTTTTACGATGGGGAAGGAAACGAATACGTGTAATGTGTGACAGGGGCGGAAGTGTGAATGGCTGAGCGGGGAAATTGGCTTTCGTGCGTTATGGCGTATCCTGCTAACCTTACTTCTGAGGAAATATTATCTTGGCAGGGTTTCCCGTGTTCAACAGGGTACGATTACTGGTTGAGGTTGCGGTAGTTAGCCTTATCTAATCGAATACCCTCAGTAACATGTAAATGTTCACACTTTAAATGTTTTGAGATAGTCCTTTGTTTTTGGTTTAATGTGAGACGGTAATGAAGATTATTATAGAACGTTTCATTTTAGGTGCTAGGTTTTTTGGAGCGAAATTTTCATTGTGAAATACCTATAGGTAACAGACTATATTTTGTTTTGTGTTTGTCTATCGTTTACATTTTGGAGAGTGTGCGCAGGAATTACACGAGTTAATTCCAGCATTTCCATTTTACCATCTAACAACAAGACAAACTATCAAACGTCATCCATATATGGTTGACATACCTTCAGTTCGCTCGAAGCGTTTCGCTTCTATGTTTATCATCCGTACAGCGAAGGAGTGGAACTCATTGCCCTCGTCTTTGTTCCCCAAACGGCATAATCTGGCAGTATTCAAATCAAGAGTGAATCTAGGCAAGCATGCTACATCTTCGGCCGCATCATCACTTTCCATCAGGTGAGATTGTGGGCAATTGCTTGCGAGTCGGGCAAAAAAAAAACTCTTTGAAGTAAGAACTAATTCCCTCTATTACAATAAAGAAGTTCTGTTACAAAACTTCTTTCACCGATCTTCTGGGAACAAATTTAAACATCTCTAAAACTATGATTGCTAGTTTCAAGCTTTATCTATTATATCGAATTACCTCAACATATAAATGTTCGCACCTTAAATATTTTGAGATTCTCCTTTGTTTTTGGTTTAATATGATGTTGTAATTAGGCTATCCATGAGTAAAGTTTGTGTTGGTAATATGAAGTAAGGAAATAACTCTCTATTACAATAAAGAAGACCCGTTGAAAATCCTAGGAACAAATGTAAACATTTCATACTCCTTAGAAGTAATAAATATAGTTAATTATGTATTTATTAGTCGACATAACTATTACCGGACGCTGAAATAAAATATAAGTAGAAGTATAAACGAATGTAAAGAAAAACAGCCTGCTTTTCAGTCATGAAACTTTTCCCGCTCGCAAATTAAACTCTTAGTACCCAGTTCAAAAGTTTATTACATCGCTAAGTTTAGGAAGTAGGTAATATAAAGGCTGTAGAGTATCTTGAATATTTGCATAAGTGTCAACCTCTCATCCGAAAATACCGAATGCAGCCAGCGTTCTTGGCACTTCGCCACACGGACAAAGTTTCTTTTTACATCAAGTCTTTCTTGTTAGTTTTAGTATAACTAAAAGAAACTGTCCGTTGGTTGCGCATTTGACTTCTTAGCAGGAGTATCGGGTTCGATTCCCGGCCGGAACCGAAGTTTTTGCCTAAAAGAAAATTTGTGTTTCTGGTTCTGGTTGTAATTGTGTGTGTGATGTGTTTGTTTCCGGCATCCACGACACAAGTCAGCGAACTAAGTGGGTTGTGAGTGTGAAAGTGTTTATTATATCTGTATCTACAAATAGTTATAGATAAAAGGCACCCGTATACTTTAGCACCTATCAAATGACACGTGATCGTTAAGATTAGTTACAAAATTAGTATCAGTATCTCGATACTATAATAATATATTATTGTACTATCAATGAAGTACCGATACTTCATATCGGTAGTACATCAATATCAATGAAAGCTTTATAACGTCGTTGAAGGTGAAGAGAAAAAATAAAAATTATTTATTCAGTACGGTAAAACCTCATAAATATCAAATCACTGGATCGGAAAATGGCCTCTGTTCTGGGTAGAGACACGAACGAATAACTGTGTATATGTTTATACGAAATTTAATTTGCACCGTTTAAGGCTTCTTAAGATTGCCTATAATATTCTACTAAAATGTATCTATAATTTATGTATTTAATAATGGATAATTTCTTTGTTCCTCTTTTGATTTTTCATAGTTTTATACAAATTATGATAAAATGCTGCTCATAACAAAATAAAACAAGTTGAAGTGTTCTTCGTCTAGTAGGTATAGGTATATAAAATAATATTCACAGTGTTCTGATATAACATAAAAATAAAATGGTAAATAAGTTTAAAAAAAAAAAAAACATTGACTTGCATGTGATTTATATCTCCTTATGTTTTAAATGTTGTGAATATTCTTAAAAGATGGTGTTGTTACTCATATCATACAAATTTCGATGAATATGTTTACTTATAGAGGATTTGTAAGTAATATATTACACATATTAAGAATTTGTACGATTTCTCTCCAGGTTCTCTCGTATTATTACGAGACTAGTTTCGGAAAACTCGGTGCTCCTTCATCAGTCGAATATGCGCATAGACCGTCCGGGCGTCTCGGCGTGTACTCAACGTACGACTGTTCTGAAACTACTCTCGAAACATTGCAAAAAAACAACCTTGAGTGAAATTGTAGAAATCGTAAGGATTTCTACAATTATATGTAATTCTGTCTGTCCGTCAGTCTGTATGTCGCGCATTCACGCCAACACCCCGGAACTGATAGTACACAGATAGACTAGACCCTGAGAAAGGATATAAGCTAAGCTTTTAATGCGAAAAAAGGGTTGTAAGGGGTGAAAGGGAGAAATAAAAAGTTGTATGGTAGTATCGTAATTTTTAGAGCTAGAAGCTTGAATCTTATTTTTTAGGCTCTTGATTCGATAAATAAATATGATATTCAAAGTCTGTAAACGTTTTACCCTCAAGGATGTATAATATACAATAGGGAATAGGGGATGGCAGTTTGTATGGAAACATGCGGACGAAGTCGCGGGCACAGCTAATATTTTATATATCAAATTTTGTTACGAATGCTGTGAGAAACGGTAGGAACCGTAGTCATGTGTAGTAAATGACATTCCCATAACGCCTCTATGAGCGTAAATAATAAAAATAAAAACTAAACAGTACAGTTAGTAGCCAGCAAAGTAGCATAGCATACCATCACATCCTTACGTATAATTATAAAAATCACTGATGAAATCCATTCCATTTACAAAATGGATTCACGTTCGAGATTTACGTGCTGATAATAACCAAAATACGAGGCCATTCGGGTGCTATCACATTATTTATGTTATTTACACGATGAAAATGGAAAACAAATCGTTTTTCCCGAATAAATAAAGAGTACGAATGTGAATAAAAAGGTTAATTCAAGGTAGCTCCTTTATTCCTTCTCAGGCGCTGAACTTGTCTTGTAAGAAATATTGTTTTTCCAATGGCACTTTGCACGTTTACTGCGAACCATTTAGAATTTATTTCAACTTTTTTTATGTTGCTAATTCAGAGTGAAATATACAGAGTAATTTGTTCAATAACAGAAACCTCTTGGGACATCATTCTCATCATTGAGAACAACGTTTTTCATGATATAGCTATTGCAATTTCTATTTTAAAATTCTGAATCCCCAAATTTAACGTGATTTTTTCACGTTTTCTTCGTTTAACTTAAAGATATGAAAAACGAAAGGTATATTAAAACATTCATTGTATTAACGTGCATATAGTTAGTTGAATATATTTTCAAAAACACACATAGCTAATTGTATTTATTAAAAATGTCGAAATGTGCGAGCGAGAGAGAAGACAAAATAAATAAACGCGTTTAAAATACTAGGCAACCATAAACGTGAAAGCGATAAACAAAATTTCCCTAGTGGAGAAAACTAGTGTTGGGGAGAAAATTGTTAATCACAAAATATTGAGAGTTGAAACATATTTTAATTTTTAGGTCATTGTTTAATTTAATTTATTCCTTTTACATGGATTGAAGTTTTGTTGATTTGTAAATTGAAAAAGGATTTGAACCTAAGGTTTCCAAGCTCCAATTAATCGCTACGTAGGGAAAGTTATTCAACCTTGTAGAGTCACGAACGATATGCTTATTTTTAATACCTTAGTCCTGATAAATTAAAATGTACCATAGACTAACGAATAAAATTATTGAAATCAAGCAATAGTTTTAGAAGTTTTTTAAAATCATGCTTTTACCAGTTGCCAATAAAAAACGACTAAAAAGTTATATAACCAGGACTTGTCAAGACAAATCAAACGAGCCCAATATCTTTGTTTAGTTAAGTTTGTTTAGTTCAGAAGTTCCTATGGCCATCTTCCGCCTCCATCATCAGACCAGCTCCATGGTACTATATAATTGTATTGTCACCGAAGATACATAAGTTTACCAAATTTGAGTCCAATCGGATATCGGGAAGTGGGTCTTACTTAGCTTGCAAGATTTGATTACAGACGGACAGATAGACAACGGGACAACTAAATAAAAGCTTGTAAAATTGATATCGTCGATTTGGACACCGCGTCTTTGTGTTTGACCACCGACAATGGAAACAAGGCATATCATATGGGACCGGGAGCTCATTCTATTTTTAAAAACTATCAAAGCGCCTGGTTGAGGCGACGCGTGATCAAAATGCTGCCACTTATTAGCATTGCAATTCAGAGAGGAAATGCCGCCAGCGTGATGGAAACGCTACCCGCTGGTAGTGGGCTTGAGCACTTGAGGTACCTATAAGCTCGATGTCTTGTAGGTAACTTAGGTCTTTGCTATATATATAGTTTTAGGAAATATAGGCAATTGGCACGTAGATATTAATATTAAAAACAAAATAAGGCATAGCTAATGCATAATTAAACAATATCATTTTAAACGAAAACATGGAAAATTTTGAACGTAAAGATGGAGTGATCACTACTACTAAATTGTACATTTTCTGAATTTAGATAAAATTTTATGATTTTGAAATGCTGCCAAAATGAGATTAAACTTCATTTATGTGCCAATTCAGTACGATAAATAAAACAAATACTTAGAATAATGGTTTAATTTGACAACATTCATGAAATTTGTTTACAATGTGATAATCTTGATACAATTTGAGGGCGATTTAATTAAGAAATTCACTGAGTCGGCAAATGAGCTAAAAGTCACTGATTCTGTTAATGAAAATTCGCAACGGACTTTCTTGTTTTAATCATTGAAACGCTAGCAAAAGTTAAAAAAACCGACTTCATCGCTTATATTTCGGTTTTGGCTTTACCGATTTCGACACTATTTATATGGGACCAACTCTGAAGTATACTCTACCAAACAAAAAAACCATCAAAATCGATTCATAATTGACGCAGATATCGCGTAACATACATATAAAAAAAACGTACAGCCGAATTGAGAACCTCCTTTTTTTTAAGTCGGTTGAAAATAAAAATCGTCCTGGGAAAGTACAACTATTTGTGACCAAAACTAGTCTATAACAAAGTAAGTCGAAATTTTTAACCCCCGACTCGAAAAGAGGGCTGTTATACATATAACTGGTGTATCTGCGTGTCTGTTTGAGGTATCGTAGCAAAAAATAATGAATATAACATTCTGACTTAACTTATTACTCTAATAATTCTGACATAAATTTAGCTTTTAGCATGCTCATTTCAACGTTTACTATACCTGCTTACATAACTTTTCTCTAAATAACTTTTATATCCCAGGAGTTGAAGCTATAACCAAATATTTACTGAACACTAGCTAACAGCTGGCCTAAGCACCCCACTGGGGATAATTTGCTGTTATGTATGTTTCTTGCCTTTATTATTTTTTAATATTTTATTTAAATTGTAGTAGGTACTACAAAGAAAATGAGCCGCTCTTTTTACGATCTTGTCGTTTTTAAGTTGTCGGAAAACAAAGGGTGTTATAAGTTTGATCTATGATAGTATCTATCACAGAACAGAAACACGCTGGCGCTGCTACCGTGACCTCACTGATCTGTGGTATCTATATTGCTCTTTAGCTTAGCAGAGGTTTCGGGTTTGATTCCCGGCAGGAACACATGTTTTGTCACCAAGGAAAATTTGTGTTTCTAGTTCTGGTTGTGACTGTGTGTGTGATGTAAAAGTCGGTAAAAATACGCATTATTGAAGATATTTCAAGAACTACTGATCAGATCTTGATCAAATTATTATGGGACCAATTAGAAAGCAACGTCTTTCAAACTAAAAATAAGTTTTCGAAATAGGCTCACGTGGAGAGAATTTATGAGGTAACACATAAAAAAAAAAATACAGTCGACTTGAGTACCTCTTCCTTTTTTGGGAAGTCGTTAAAATTTTTATATCAAAAGGCTAAGGAGATATGAGGTTAAGCTAGAGTATCTAAAAAGCTAAAGTGTATTTTGTAACAAATTCTTAACAAACGAGCCATTATCACGGCCACCTTAGTTACAGGTTGTTCTACCTTGACACCCTATTGTCCCATAATTGCGTTGGGGACAAAGCAAACACGCTCCTGTAACGCGACCTGTCTTGAATGAAGAGGCGAGAATAAGGGGAAATTGAAACTGTTCACGCGTTAAGGTGGCGATACCAGAATTTCATCTAAAACGTGTGTTTTTGCTACCGTTTTGCTCCGCATTCATAACAAAACCAGATAAATAAAAATATTCGTCATAATCTGTATGATACGATAAATGATGCCTTCTTCCTATAATATTCATAACGTTCTTTAATGTTAAGGAAAAAAATATCAAATCTCATGCAAATAACATTAATTTGTATTTTTGTAACCATTTCGATCCGCCATTTTATATCAAAACACTATGAAAGTATTTCATATACGCATATTTACTAGACAATTGATGTCTTCAGCTTATTTTTTTTTATTTGAGGCCCGTTTTCACGAAATTTGAATAAAACCAATAAAAATCAAAGATTCCCACGCGTGACCTTGCGTAACCGCCACGATGTAATTCACGAAATATAGGTATAATATATACACCTTTATGTGCAAAAGTACACGGGGGATAATTGGCTGTGGTTAAAAAAGGTGTTCGCATTAACGTATATCAGCCCCTTAACTATTCGCTTGAGCTTGGGATATGAGGAAACCGTGGACACGTGGGCCTTGGGTTGATTACTGTATTGGATCATACGATAGGGCGAAATTGTGTTAGCTTTGATGAAGCGTTTGTTACTGTAAAGTAAGAAAACTGTAAGGCAACACTGAGAAAAATGTTTCGTTGCTGTCACTAACCTGCTAGTGCTATATGTGACTACTTAATAAACAAACGCATTCACACTCACAGCCCCACAGTAAATTCAAAGACTTGTATCGTGGGTGCCGGAAACATTTAACATCACATACACATTACACCCAGAACCAGAAGCTCAACTATAGCTTGAGATGGAATTTGTGCATCTTTTCGAATCATTCTTAATTTCGAATCGGTTCACTTGGAAATAAGTTATCAGGTAACATAAAAAAATACAGTCGAATTGAACACCTCCTCCTTTTTTGTAAAGTCGGTAGAATAGAGACTGGTGCCTGCTGTTTAAAAAGGTTTGAAAAGAAATCTCTTGGGACTTCATTTCTACCATATTGACCAACGTCTTTGTTGGTACGGCTACACATTATATTTTATGATTGTTTAAATAAATTTTAAGCTACACTTTTATCTTCTTTGCTAAGTCTGTTTACGGAGCTCAGAGTGATGATGCTGTTTCTGCGGTATAATGTAGATTAAAAACGATCAATTCTATTTCAGGCCATATTAATCATAACGAAAAATATAGCTAAATTACCTAAGGTTTATAACAAGAATCAGGGAGAGTGTGAGCGAAATATATATAACAAAAGATTGTACTGGAGCTAGGAAACCAGAACGTTTAAGTAATTTTGAGACTCATATATTATACTCATCGTAGGTATAATATCCAGTAACTTCATACATCCAATGTCCCGTAATTGCGTCTGAGGACAAAACCTCGACAATCAAATACATCTCACTTGTCCCGAGACATTGAATGAACGACGAGAAAATTGAAACTGTAGACGACATCTTATCTCCCTCGTTGGGCGACACTCGAGTCTCGAGCTCGAGTTTATCGCCGCTAGGGCTACACTTCTCCTGAAACTGAGACAAAGCCCCCATCAGCTCCTAATAAAATCTTGTAACCGGCTTCGAGAAACGAGTTTTCTCTGTTTGTTGGTAGTGGAAATAGCTTTTTTTAAGGAACTTCTCGTTGACTTAGCTGGGTGAGCGGTCGCCTGCTAAGCTGGGGTATCGGGTTCGATTCGCGGGAAACACAAGTTTATTCCCCACAGAAAATTTGTGTTTCTGGTTCTGGTTGTGATTGTGTGTGTGATGTAAATGTTTCCCACAACACAAGTCATCGAACTTAGTGTGGGGCTGTGAGTGTGAAAGCGTTTGTGTTGTATAGTATTTTTGGGCTATGTGAAATGTTATTTGTTCAAAGGAGTTTTTAGGTGTCCTGAAATTATAGTAATTTATATAAAAATTACAATATGAGTAAAATCATCAAATGTTTTTATAATTTATTGATACACTGCTAACATGTTTTTTTTTGTGGATTTAAAGCAATTATAGCTCTATATCTTTATTATAGTCTTAATCCTGTTAGATTTTTCAGGCCCCCTGAAGGCATCCCCGTTGTCTTACGACTAACAACTGGGACCGACGGCTTAACTTGCCCTCCGAAGCACGTTGACACTCATTTAAAAATCCTACTTAGCAGTCACCTATTGGTGCCGATTCTGTTGTCCAGAATTAGACTAAACTAGCCTAAAATTAGTTTTAGTCCTGCTTTAGTCCAAAATATATTCAAAAAATGCAAGATTAGACTAAAATTAAGTTTGACAGGACTAAGTTAGTTTAGTTACTCTATTTAGTGAAAATGACCAAATTCTTATTCTGATGTACATGTTTTCGTTCAAATTAAGACTAAAAATAGAAATTTTAAACTCAAATTAGTCTGTATGAAAAAGGTCTGGATTATTTTTAATGTGATCTTATACTTGAAAGAGTCCTGTCATTTCAACTTTTAAATTAAGTTCAACGTAAAATCAGAATAGCGTTTAGGTATTCTTTGACTAAAATTAGTTTATTTTTAGTTTAGTTTAGGTTAGTTCGGTGCTCAACAGAATTAGCACCATTGACTGTCCTGCCTAAACTTAACCTTATCAATCATCACTTTCCATCAGGTGAGATGGCGGTCAAATACTTGCCTGTCATTTAAAACATCAAGATAGCATGCCGCGAGCATTACTCGAGCGGATATAGTCAGCAACATGACATAGTTTTAAAGACTCTATGCACAAGTTCAAGGTACGTAACGTAGAGAGGTATGGCTAAACGAATCGCAAAACCGCCTCCACCAGATGCGTAAAGTACCTTATGTAAATTTTTGGACGACGTTATAATGAACTTGAAATGGCAGACATCTTATCTGACTCGCTGCACGCTCACATAGGTACACTCAACTTCGTAAATGCTTGAGTGACACTTGAAATTGACATAATGCCCCACCTTAGTTAAGTTAGGTATATGCCGACTATACTTAAGTGAAAAGGGACTTATGATTTAAGCTAAAAATATGTGTAAATGTATGATATCCCTTTGAACTACCCGTAGGCCTAGTAAGGTGCGCGGCCGTCTTCTAAGACGAATCGGGTTCAATTCCCGGTGGGAAAACAAGTTTTATCACCAAGGGATTTTTTTGTTTCTGGGTGTGATGTGAATGTTTCCTGCGCCCACGAAAAAACTCATTGAACTTCAGTAGGTACGTAAACGACGACGTACAAAATTTAAAACAAACAACCGAATTAAGAACCTCTTTTTGTAACCTTTACAATTTTTGCTTCCTGTTTTTCATGTTATAGCCAGCTTTGCTAACTGCACAAGCGATATTTAGCTATCTATTATATTCATATTATAAAGAGCTATAAGCCCTATAATATTTAGTTATCATAAGCTCCATCCAAAAATGTTCGAGTAGGTTATCTACCTTTCCAAGTTGAATAGAAAGATAGACAAAAGAAGCTACAAGACGATGCCTTCTTGAAAGAACCCAGTTTAATCAATATCGGAGCTCCTCCAAACTTCATTAGAATTTCATTGCGTCGCTGATGAAAATTCTATTCTATAAATTAAGTTATTCTAGAACAGAAGGTACATAAAACAACAAGACAAAACACATAAAAAAATACAAAAAACAAACAATATAGCGCCGCGTGATGTCACGAATGAGGTCCCGACTCAGCATATTAAGTAGGTGGGCAGGACCCTCCTACCTACCCAGTAACTGGTTTTCAGGCGGAACCCATGCATGACATCACGCGCATCAGGACAGAGTTAGACATGAACTTATTTTTTTTTTTTTAATAATAACACTTTACACTATAGATTATATAAAAAAAAACACATAAACATTCAGATTATAAAAGTGTGATGTAGTCTTATTAAAATTGTATAGTAATAGGTTTATAATATATTAAAGTTTATTATATCCTGGGTATAATATAGTAGGTATATTATACTCAAAATAATCACTTGAGCTACATTTTTACCTGCTGCAGAGAACAGTTTGTGTATAACAATATAATTTCGTTTGTTACTAATTCGTTTGAAATATACCACATGAGAATGGTAATTATTAAAAGGACCGTGAATGGAAAAGGCCAAGGTAGGTTGACTTTTAATTTATAAATGTTCTTTAGATTGTCTGGAAGAGGTCGCTCTGAGCGACCAGACCGCCCTTTGTACACATAGTTTAAGTTTTCTCGTCTCTATTGTAATTTAGTGTTCAATAAAGTGCTATCTTGTATTATTTTTAATAATTTGCAAGCGCGCGCCAATAATATTTACATCACTGGCATCACCCGGGGACAGAAGAACAAGCGTCCCTTGTGAAAGCAAATTGTTCTACCAACCGGAAATTAAAACCAGAGTCCGCGGTGCCTAAAGCAAAGACGTGCCCACTGCGCCAAAAGGGCGCCAAAAGGCCAAAAGGGTAACTATACAGGTTGTTTTTTTGAGAAAGGCGGTGATGCCCAAGTCCGAAACCACAAGAGTTGAGAAAAATCGTAAAAGAAGTCATGTCATTGATTTATAAAAAATAATAACTGCATATTTCGTTTTCTAAGAAATCTTTTACTTTTTACGGAAATCGAATCGAATGTTTTTTTTTTAAGATAGCCTGTATTATTGAACAAATAGATTTTGTTGCTGATAAGGATCAATCTTTGCAATTAAATGTATTACTAAAATGAAAAGAAATAGCAAATTTATATTATTTTTTTCTATATAACTTTTTTTATGCTAGATAGTTAAGCAGATAACCACGCTCACCTGACGGAAAGTGATAATGCGGCCGAAGATATAGCATACTTGCCTAGAAGTCCATATTCACTCTAGACTTGAAGACACTCAGATTATACCGTTCCGGGAACAAAGACACGGGCCATGAGTTATACTCATTTGACATCCGAGTACTAAACGTAAAAGCGAAAGGTTTCGAGCGAACTGGAGCTTTATCAACAATAAATTAATAACGTTTCACAGTTGTCTTGTTGTTAGATTGTAAAGGGCATGTGGGAATTAACTCATGTAAAACAAAATGCTCCAAACGATAGAATACCGAAAGGTGTGCGACCGTTCATTGACGACCGAAACTGTACGTATACTTAAAGTGTAGTCTCGCTTATTGTGTCTAGGCAGACTATACAGACTATACCTATACCTGTAGATATCATAGGGTTCAGGCTCAACCAAGATTGGCTAACTAGATTAGCTGCCAGAGCATCGGAAATACAATTAGTTACGTCGTTAAGATACCTCGCTCCGAACAGTGTAGCTATAAATTTTGCCGTGAATTTAGTTTCTATTGAATAGCATTTCTGCGTTGGCACTGAAATTCACTTAATAGATTTAGAAAGGAGCTTTATCTAAGTGTTTCGTTGACTGTAAAATGTCGTAGCGGACCACGGGAGAAACCAGAGTAGAAATGAGAGAAAACAAATGATTGTCGAAAAAAAATATTAAGCGACGTAAAATGTCGGAAAAACAAATGAAGTAGGTATTAAATCATAATTGTAATAAAACTGAACCTGTATTATCTTTTCTTGATGGTTAGTGATAGTCACGGGTAAGCTATGATTACTGCAAACCTGAAATATGCTCTTATATATTCTGCGAATCTATATAGTACTTTATAGGAGATATATTTCATACAACTTATAATTTTTACATGCACATGTCATAAACTCGGGATTGTTTATTCACAATTCGCATCTATATGGGAATTGTGAATAAACAATCCCGAGTTGATGACATGTGCATGTAAAAATTATAAGTTGTATGAAATATATCTCCTATAAAGTACTATATAGATTTACTCGTAGGATGTTAGATATAGTCTGCGTTAATGAATTATTTGGGATTAATCATTTTACATGCTTTTCCAATAAAATATTTTTATATACACCAAGACTATCCCCGGAACTCTTCAACCAATTGTCATTAATTTTTAATAATAGAGACACTATATTCTTTACTCAAGCTTTTCACTAAAAACCGTTCACCATTTCACTAAAATACCTACGCCTTAGATATTTTACCAAACAACATACCCAAAAAAGCAATTAAACTATAAAAAAATACAGAATTGAAGCATGTATTTGACTAAAAGTATAACAGAAAGAAACCTAAATTAAGCAAACTGCTCAAACTTACTCAATATGACGGCCTAACGATAAAATTTCGTCTTGGTCGGCTTGCTAAATTAATGAAAGTAAAACAAAAAATGGACTCGGGGAAAAGATATGAAAGTAATCCGGACTCGAAGGTATGAATTTTAAAAGATCCTCGGGGCACAATGACTCGTAAATTTGGTTTTAAAATTCACAACATCGGTAGAATTCTTTATGCCCGCGCTGTCCCCAGTTGTTTACAGACGCTTCAAATATTTTGTTAGGAGCATAGGGAAACATGATTCCCCGCCTTATCTTTTAGTGATCTTATTCAACTTGCATACATTTTAAACAATAGGTATTAAGATCACAGTTTTCTGTTATAATTTGTATTTTAAAGTAAGTATAGTAAGCACTCAACTATTATAAAACGGCCGCGCGCTTCGGTCGCTTTGTATATCATTTCCCTTATAGTACTGAAAATGTTCATGCACTTAATATATATTTTATATTTGAACCTTTGTATGCAGACTTTTTTTCATTGCTGATTTATTCGTCGGTGACACTTGAACTTGAATAATTTGAAGCATGTGGGCGGAGATCGTCGACGGCATTTAAAACGTTCCAAAATGTACGCTTATTGAGAAATACACCCCACAATAAAGGACCAGCCTACTCCTACTCATCATTAACGATTTAACAATCATATAATTACTGTTTCGTAATTATATGATCGTTAAATAGTTAATGATGAGCCCTACAGAGCACCGAATAAGGATAAATGCTAGCAAGTTTTATGTTAAAAAAAGTATCTTGTAAATCAGAATACTTTCTAAATTAACACAAAAATATTTCATTATAAAAAAGTTTAGTTTAAGTAAAGCCTAGATTTACAGAAGTTTGAGCATTAATTAAAATTAAAGTTCATAAAATGCTGCTGCTACGAAAATTACGTAATTTCTGCCTGATCCACCATTATTAATTCAACTCTTTACTCGATTGTTTCATCTTTCACGCAAATTTCAATTTTCTCTAAATTTCAATCTCAAATGCGTTTAAAAGTGGCTGTGTTGCCATTCAACGCTAATTATCCCAGCCTGGAGGTCCCGGAGAGGTAACTTAAAGTAATTATTAAGACGGACTCGTTTTGGTACTCAGTAACTTGCACAGTTGACGACGTAACTTTAGTAATTTGGTGTTTAGGTATGGTATTTATTATTCCGTCTGTAGAGACGTGGTAGCGACTTTGTGGACCTTTATTAGAAGAGCTAGAAGAGAGTAAGTCGCTAAAATCACTAAAAATTATGTCTCCCTGAGAGCATTTTAGGCCTAATTCGTGTTTAGACCACTCGACCATAATAATACAATCACTTAACGTTAGATTAGAGAGTCATTATAGCCTATCTATCTATATGAAACCGTCGGGCCGCTGATTGACTTAAGTCCACGCACAAACCTAACCTAAAGCATAGTCAGTGTAGATTCCTTTGGTAAAGTAGGGAAGCACTAAAAAAGTAATAATTGAGAATAAGCATATTTTTAAGCTATTTCATAACTTCCATCGCGGGCCTTGAGCGTGGAAACCGAATCCAGAAATTCCGTAACGAAAATAACCTAACACCCCCCACTCCGACCGGCACAGCGGTGATACTTTTTAGTTTTGCCATCTATCGATGAATAGCAGAACTTTTAATGACTTTTTTGAAATATCACGCTTGTCTCTTTAGTTCAGCAACTCGCCTCTAGGTGGCAGGAAAAAAAATACTGCATAAATAAAATAAATAAATAATTATAATTGCATAAGTTGATAAAAAATGCTATGCAATAGCTTTATCGCAGCAGTCCCCGAGTGCCACACGTCTTTTTTTGTATGTTTTTATTCGGTTGCTTATGTTAACACATTGCCGGTAACCAAATTATTAAATAGTTTCATATCATAATAAATATTAAAAAATGTAATCAGGATCGAGCAATTTTAAACGCGGCCATTTCGACGTTATTTTTTAAACGTGCACGACCTATCGTGGATGCCGTAAAGGAATGTTGGCTAATCATTGTCATCAAAAATGTGTGACTGAAAAATGATGTCCAGCCAAAAGCATGCGTTTTGCTATTTTAAATTTCCCATGAAGATTCATTAAAATTACATAAAAATTTAAGTAAAAAACCAAATTTTGTTGTAATCATATATCATAAACGATTATATATACAAAGATAATATTCTTTTTAAATCCTATACTATCTACGGGCCAATTGCCTATATTTCCTAAAATAAAACAATATTCTTCTTGACATTGTTTATTTTTTAAAATCTATTCCAACGCCGTCGAAGTCGCAAGCGACAGCTAACAATAAACAATCAATGTTTATTCCAGCATCCCTACTCTTTAACCTTTAGTCTGGGAACTAATCAAACAGTAATTAATCAAGTTTCACGTGCGTAAGTAAATGAATCCGTCTTAATTATTAGCCGCAGGTACCGAGGGACCGGTTGGAGTAATTAGACCAGCTGTATGCGCATTCATGCTCGGAATTAGGTGGCAAGGAGAATATTGGACGGGGAGATCTTACCACATATAAACCTTTTCAGGGCTTTCTGTAACACAGATAATTGTGACTTTATAATTGTTAGTAAACTAGTGGCTCTGTGAGCTGAAAACATCGCGTATTTTTCGAAATGGCGAAATCCACAAACTGAATAGACAAAAGAAATCTATATAATTATCGAACCTGTAGGTCTATTCTGGTTGTCAAAATACGATTGTTCGAATTGATGCGGCGTCGATACGACAGTCGATTGGTTGACATTTCAGATGATTCGATGTTCATAACAAAAGAAAATCGTTCGTATTCGACGTCGATGTAAAGATAAACTAAGCCCGGAATTGACCCCCTAAATTTCACGAGAATCGGTTGAGAAATGCGACCTGTAGAGGAGAACAACCGGAAATCCGGACATACGAAAGCAATTTTGCCCAAGCTGAAACGAACACTTCGCGCTCTCTCGGTCAATAATGACTAACTTTACTATAATGTTTAATGTTATTGTCATGATTTATCATGGCTTTATATCTATCTATCTATCTAAGATTTTAAGGGTTCTGTAACCAAAGGGTAAAAACGGGACCCTATTACTGAGACTTCGCCGTCCGTCCGTTCGTCTGTCACCAGGCTGTATCTCAAGAACGGTGATAGCTAGACAGTTGAAATTACAGATGATGTATTTCTATTGCCGCTTTAATAACAAATACTAAAAATAAAATAAAATAAATATTTAAGGAGGGCTCCCATACAACAAACTTGATTTTTTTATAGACAATGGTACGGAACACTTCGTGCACGAGTCCGACTCGCACTTGGCCGGTTTTATTATTTGTTTTATGATTATCATTACGCTGTAAAGCTCAAACTACCTTACTAATTGTTATAGATGTAGGAGGCTAAAATAATAAAAATATCAACAAATTTATTTTAACTCTAGGGTGTATGATCGGACCGCTAATAGGTGCCTATTAGAGGACCTGTGGCCAATGCTAATTATTTAGAACAATTCTTAATTACATAGCTAAGATTTAAAAAACCTTAACATAATATTTATTAATACCGTGCATATTCCCTGTTATTCATATTTATTTTTAATCAAGATTTGCGAATTTAATTCTATGCAACGACCGTTTCTGTCTGCCTCTCAGTAAAGCAGCCGTTAGGGAATCACACTACCCCGAAATAGCATTGTTTTAAAAACCTTATAATTAACATGCCCTGCACAAAATATAAATTTTCTTATACAAATTTCGTGTAAGCAACTTATACTTATTACATTTAATAACAAGCGAAAAATCATAATTAGTTAACAGTAAAAACGACAACAGAGTAAAATGTAAGCTCCTTATATACTGATTAAAATGAATTGAATCAATTAGTTAAATATGCCTAAACATCAAGGCACGTATAATTATTAACACAAAATGTAGCGGAATTTTTAATTTTATTTACGTTGATTAATAAAAAAACAAATAAAAAACCCAATTTTACCCTACTTTACTTCCATTTTTTATTTAAAATGGTCACATTTGTGACACAACATTCATGCGTTTATGTGATTTTGGTCTTTATTGAATCTAAATCAAAGATAAAAAAAAACAATTCATTGCATTACTCACAAAATAATATTTATCATCACTTGAAACTGCTATAAATGGCGATGTAAATGCAAGCGCCGTACATTACAGCGCGAGCGCCCACGTTTTTCGAAATTGCTCTTAAGAATACACTTCTTTTCGCGTCAGAGGTTAAAAATGGCTTTCCTTATGATTATCTTTAGACAAGAATAACAGATAGTTCAGTAAATGACAATACAATACAATACAAAAATTCTTATTGACACCAAGAGATAAATACAACTTACAGATAAACTTATAAAGATAGGTACAATGGGCGGTCTTATCGATAAGAGCGATCTCTTCCAGACAACCTTTGGATGGACATATAAACGAAAAGACAATGTAGGGATGGTGGTGCGATAAAATGAATCAAATAGATTTAAAAATAATAGAAATACATTGTTTAAACTACATAAAAAATACATACCAATAGTAATATCAGAATATACTTACATAAAATAAATAAATATTTACATATAAGTACCTATAATACATATTATGTAACATATATAATTCACACACATATAGTAGCGTTTACAGATTGGACAAATAAAAGTTATATCATTCGTCTACCTACGAACACCTAAAATAAACAAAGAAAGGGGAAATAACAGTGTACTTAAGTATATTCGTAAAGCTATTTACTTGTTATTGTGGTATCCAAGTTGGCAAACAGCCTAAATCTTATGTGGGGATAAATGGCTGAGAATTGGTGAGAGAATATAGTGCTAACAGAATAATAAATGCACGGGAAATAACATGATTAGGTCATAGTATATAAGTAGTACGCATTAGATTTAAATAATGGGTGTAGTCAGCATTGTCTCATTTGTGGAAGGTACATCTTCTAGATTCTACCAATAAAGACTTACACGTTCCATATTTTTGAATTTAATACTTTTATAACTATTAAGTTATTATTAAAACGGGCATGACACCCTACGGCCGACCCCGCCTCAAGCGATAATAAGTCCTTTCTAAATTTATCGCAATATTGGATCTCTAACCTTAGACGTAGCTAAACCATTTCAATTTGCATAAATACCTAGCTTCACTGTGTTTTAATATATAACTCTTTACTTTAGTACAGCGTCGGGTAAACGGCTATTGAGCAGTGACTTTTTCGATAACTATAAGCTCACCAAATTATGATAATTATATAATCACGCTAATATTATAAACGTGAAAGTGGTGTAAAAGTGAAAGTATGTTTGTTTTCCCTTCACGGCTGAACGGATTTGTATGAAATTTGGAATGCTTATTGCTTTTACTATGCTACTTAATTAACATGAACGAAGATAAAAACTAGCTGTATTACACGCGGCTTTGCGTGTTTTGTGTTTTGATACTTTTTATATATATAATAAAGAAGATGTTTCACAACAAAATTAATTAATTAAATGTTACTCGGGCCTGAGCTTATGATTCAGTAAACACTACATAATTAGATACATTTCTTGTAAAAACTTTTTCAATACCCGAGGGTATTGAAAATTTGTTGGACCTGCGCGTATAAGCTCATTTGACAAAACTTTTTTCGGGTCCTATTGACCGGGCAGAAAAAAACTAAATATATCTTTACGGATTTGTTTTATTTGCTGATATGTTTGACCACCTGTACTGTTATGTAGTCGTGGGTAGCAAGCACGCAATCGTTACAATAACAACATTGTATTTTTATAACGCACACTAGTCCTAAAAGGAGTTCTAAAGCGAATCCAGTACGGATTCGCGAACTAATATTGTGCATTTAGCCAGTTTCAAGTTATCAATATTTTTCAAGTTAAGTATTTCATAGAACAGTCCTAGTCCAAACAGTCACACTCAAGTAAAAGAGTCTTTCGGAGATTGTCCAGCCACATGCCCTGAATTGGTGGTATTTTTGATTGAATTTTTATTGGAGTTTTTGAATGAAAACCAGCCGACTAATTTTATGACATGACTAATTTTATTGAAAGATAAAATAAATTATCCTTTAAATTGCCAAGTATTTCGTAGGTATAAATATTTTTTCACGACCAGACATTTATTATTTCATATATTATTTATAGGAAAGAAAAGGTATGAATTTTTGAAGGTCCTACCGGAGTCTTATTCCACTGTCATAAAATATGTAATGCTACACATGTCCTGAGTCCCTTATCATCATGCCTTAATGGTGACCTCGGATACAGTATATTCTTTTCTATGATGGTGACATCTCTACTCTATCACCAAATACTTAGATCTAAACAGCAATGGCTCCCATTTTGACTCGCGTTGAGTGATATAATGACGAATCAGAGAAAAATTACCTATACATTATGTAAAAAGTCTCCTGGTTTTCGTTAACATAAAACCAGATTCTAGTCTATGAAATTCACAAGGCACTTAATAATATACGGATCACTTTAACATGAAATGTTCAGTCCACGAGATGTTCAGTTCAAGAAATAAAATCGTTATAATATTGTCTCTTATTGTATTTTATTTACATTATCGTAATTATTTCCAAAACGCTTCAAATTATTATACAGTACTATAATTAAACCTGGTCAAACATAAAACACACGACATCGTATCGGTCTCTATATACGCTAAAATAAAAGACACCGTTTTATTAAGTATATTCATATAATTAAACGCAAGCAAAGCTTAAAAAAACCGACTTTACCATTTGTCACTTATTAAATACGCATTATTGACGAAAACTCAAAATCTACTGATCAGATCTTGATCAAAATTAAATGGGATCAAAGGGAGAGCAACAGATTTCAAACAAAAAATCAAAATAGGTTCACGTGAAAAATAAGAACGTACGTGGAAGATCTGCTCTGTAGTTCTGGAAATATCGTCAATAATGCCTATTTTGTGGACTACTTTGAAGATGTTCTCGCTTGACCGACTTCAAAAGTTACCTCATAACTTCTTTCGTTGTGAACCGAATTTTTGATGATTATTTTTTATTTGAAAGCTGGAGCTGGCTTGAAAGCGGTGAAGTCGGTTATTTTAAGCTTTGCTTGCGTTTAATTATTTGGGAAATTGGTAGAAAATAACTTATAATTATTTCAAACTAGTCATTCATCCAGTATTTTACATTTTTGGACTCATTTGGACTTTCTATCAGATGTGATGGTGGTCAAATGCTTGCCTATATATAATATAAAAAATAGGACGGCGCAGTGGGCCCTGGGTTCGATCCCCGGTAGGAGTGCAATTTTCCTTCCCAAGGGATATTTGTACTTCTGTTTCTGGGTGTATGCTGTAAATGTATCCGGCACACAAGTATTTAAACTCAGTCAAGTGTGAATACGCAATAGCTCAATTTTGAACAAATCAAGCATTTTGAATAAAAAGCCTTATTTACAACTAGCTGCGCCCCACGGTTTTACCCGCGTAAGTCCCTGACCCGCGGGTATACCAGGATAAAAAGTAGACCATATATACCAGCTACCTCCATACCAAATTTCATCAAAATTTATCTAATCGTTAGAGCGTGAAGAAGTAACAAACATACAAACACACTCACAATATAGCCTTTATAATATTAGTGTGATAGTTATTTTGCCCATATCTAGCATATTCTCGTCATATTCCACGTCATTCTCCATATACTAAATCATACCCGACGCGTTTGTATCGTGGGAAGGCACTTTTAAAATGCATTAGTCATGAAACGAAAGCTACACGAGAACGCTACATACTTATGAATATTAATAAAAAGCTAGTGAAAAATATGTTTTATAGTTTAAGTAATATCTCAGGAATCAATGGCGCTAAAACTATTTTTATTTCGTCTACGTACTACGTCGACGCTTAGACCGAATCGCATTCGAATCGAAGGGAAAGGGCGAGTATTGTCTCCAACTACCCGCACTTGGTCTTGTGAGAAATTATTGTCCCGACACACAACACTCACATTTTAGCGCGATATAGTCCCGAGATAAATGAAACCTAAACTATAATAAACTATGTGTTCAAATCGCAAAAGTTTAAAATTTACAAATATGTTTTAGTTAAATGGAAATAAAGTAAGGAAGGAATAACAATAATTTAAACGTAAGCAAATCTAAAAACACGACTTCATCGCTTACATTTTGGTTTTGGCTGCATTGATTTCAATGAAATTTATACGGGACCACGTGTACCAAACAAAAAAAAAAAGGGAATCGGTCCACAAATGGGGAGAAATTATATAAACATGTGTGAACATACATAAAAAAAAACATACAGTCGAACATAGAACCTCCTTATTTTTGAAGTCGGTTAAAATTGTGTACATTAAATTACTGTGTCGTACTATAGAACCGGTTTTTTTCTTATGTCTTCGACGCATTACTTTTATACTTTTATACGTGTGATTATGTTTGAGATGTTTCCGGCACCCACGACACAAGTCATCGAACTTGGTGTGGGACTGTGACTGTGAGTGCTCGTGCTAAGCGCCTCGTGTTAGCTTGCCCTTGAATAAAATGGAAATCAGCTGCGTCAAGCAAACTATATAACCATATATACACCTAAACATAAATCATATTTACTGGTACCAATTTCCACTAATCATAACTCATCCTAATATGAATACATTCACAATAATTTACGATGTTCTTTACGTATACACGGCAAGAGCAAACAATGGATTCTATCAAGCGAATCAGCCTCGTGTAGGGTTAACAAACTACAGGAATTAAATGGACAAAACCGGGTCACACACAATCACGCCTAGAACCAGAAACACATATTTCCATTAGGGAGAAAACTTGTGTTAACAGGGATCGAATCCGAAATGTGTAATTTATCTGTTCGAAAATTACAAATGTGGAACCACTTTTATAATATTACTATGGATATTTTTGGTAATGGTACGCAATAATGGTACGTTTTATTTGTATAAAATTGAATAACATATCATTGATAAAATAATTAACATCATGAAAATACGGTAAGTATTGTGCCGGGCATTCGAAAGCTCAGGCCATGAATGACAGTCTCACCACGAGGTCTAACCACGAGTCTACGACAGTCTAACGACAGTCTAAACACGAGGCTTAAATTAGGTACAAGCTGTCATATAAAATGTTAGCTTGTAATTAACGCCAAACCAAAAATGCTTTAACTTTTTTTGTTTCAGAATTCTTATAAACTTTATAGTAGGTATCCAAAACAATCTATTTGATTTCTATTTTAATTTAGTATTCTTATATTTAAGAAGCTTTAAAGTGTCCATTAAAATTTCATTGTTATATTTTGAAAAGAAAATACATAAATGAAAAAATCGGAACTATTGTTTTTTTTTCTTTTAAATGAATGATGTCCTATTCTAAAGAAGTTAGGTTTGTCATTTTAGATTTCAATAGACGCATGGTTACCCTAACATCGCGTATATTACAGCATGATTGCTCTCACGTTCTGTTGATATCCCGTCGAAACGTGAAACTCCAGATAAATATAGAATGATTGACTAAGTTTAGTACGAAGTTAAGGAGCCAAGTTCAGCAAATCTCAGTTCTTGGAGCAACCAAACTTTTGCTCGGGTATTTGCTTTTGAGTACCTATTACCTCGTACCTAGTACCTCGAAATATGGTAGATCTAGAGTTCAACTGCAGATTAGCCTTAACGTGTAAATAAATAAATAAACGCTTTCACGCTCACAGCCCCACACTTAGTTCGATGATTTGTGTTGTGAATTCCGGAAACATTGAAATACGCACACAATCACAACCCGAACCAGAACCACAAATGGGGAGAAAACTTGTGTCCCGCCGGGAATCGAACCCAATACCCCCTGCTAAGAAGGCGAAAGCGCACCCAACTAAGTTCAAATATTACCAACGGGCAGTCCAAATATTTTCGAATATTCATCCTTACTTTAAATGGATTCAGATACATAGTTAGGCAGTGTACATTCCAAATTTCATACAAATCCGTTACAGAGTGAAGAGAAAACAAACATACCCTCATATTTACACACAAGCTTTCGGATTTATAATATAAGTCTAATGTATAAGTAGTTAAGTCGATAACACAAATGTGTTTTAGCCGCAGGTGTAAAAAATCGGACGTACTATTTACTCACCTTACATTAAAAAGAGATAAACATTTAAATCGGCACCACGTCTCATTATATCGGTTAAGCGATAAATCATAATATTGCGTGAGAACTATACCACTTTAAATAAATGATTTCTATTTTTATAGGTACATATTTAAATTATGTAAAAAATGTAGTAAAGGTATATATTTCTGCCCGTTGGCTAAGTTGGGTGAGCGTTCGCCTTCTAAGCAGGGGTATCGGGTTCGATTCCCGGCAGGAACACAAGTTTTCTCCCCAAGGAAAATTTGTGTTTGTGGTTCTGGTTGTGATTGTGTGTGTGATGTGAATGTTTCCGGCACCCGCGACACAAGTCATTGAACTTAGTGTGGGGCTGTGAGTGTGAAAGCATTGATGTTATGTTTTATGTTTTGGGGTTTTGCCGCGAAAATGAAAAAATGGCGTTGTAGATTTTGGATTATTTTCTGAAACTTGTGATTATTCGAGAGTTAAAGTGTAGTAATATACTTAGTGAACGTGCATAAGTGTAGGCAAATCATACAAAGTTGAAAAACGTGACTTTTGCCTTCGCTCCAAAACTCCAATAGAAGTTCTAGTAAAGTTTCTACTACTTTAATAGGACATGACTTGACTATGACTGGACCTTGACTCTTTTACTTGACTTTGACTGTGACTAGGACTTTTATTATGAAATACATATGAATTTTTTTACAACTTGACATGGCTAAATAATAAAAAAGATAATAAAAAAAGTGTTGTTTATCTTTTATCGAGTCAGAGAATTATCGATAAATACAATCGATTGTTTTAAAACCCAACTTTGAAAATAATTGTATTGCTAAAACTTTCACCTGCTTTATCTTTTGATTTTACTATAAATTAACAGTTGTTAGCGACTCAAAAAATTTACATATTATCTAAAATCGAATACAACCAGCCAGTGAGGGCTCCATATCACAACTCAATGTGAGCCCTGTCTGTCTTTACATTAGTCGTTTAATTAAAGAAACAAAAGTAAAAAAATTAAGGATCCCCACACAAAAATAATTTTCCAAGTTTTTTTTCTCTATCTCCAACGCTTGAAGTGATTATAAAGAATTGTTAAGTATAACAGGTTTTTAATTTTATTTATAAAAATTAACTTTTATTATAGTTGTGATATTTTTTTTTCAATTCGTTAATAAATTTTTTAGCATATCAATTTTTATTGTTCAATTATTGTAATTTATACATATTTTATAATTTTTTTAATATTATTTTTACTATAATTATTTACTAACATAGCCACTAAGACGTTCTTAGCACTATAGACTTTGTCCGATAAATACAGTCGAATGTAGTAGCCTCCTCCTTTTCCTTCCTTGAAGTCGGTAAATAAATGAATTGAATAGAATTACATAACAGCATAAATAGTCAAATGTGAATCGAGCTCACACCTTTGTTGTGAGAGGTAACACTTGGCATGCGAGTAGCGATAGGCTAAATTACTGAGTTTTTCGACATAGTTTAGTTTTGTTCAGTTCAGAGTTTTAGGACATTATGATTCGGATACTAGGTTCGCATTTAATTTTATTGTTGAAACGAAATATAAGCGACAATCTCGCCTCACTAAAGATTTATAAGGTAATAATTAAACTCAAACAAAGCTTAAAAAAACCGATCTACACTCTATCTTCGGAACCTTAATCAGATTAAACATGCATTATTGACGATAAATCAAAAACTAGTCATCAGACCTTGATCAATCATATGGAAAGCACCAGCTTTCAAATAATAAAATAATCATCACAATCGGCTCACACCGAAAGAAGTTATGAGGTAACTTTTTAAGTCGGTTAAAAACAAGAAATTCATCGATGTAGTCCACAGAATACGCGTTATTGAGGATAACTCAAAAACGACTAGTCAGATCTTGATCAAATTTAAATGTTCCACACGAAAAGCACCATCTTTCAAATAAAAAAAAAAACATCAAAATCGGGTCACAACGAGAAGTTATGAGGTAACACACAAAAAAAAAAATACAGTCGTATTGAAAACCTCCTCCATTTTTCTGAAGTTGGTTAAAAATAGTGCGACTGTCGCGTCTTCAGTAGAGGACGCGTACGTTGACCAATTATTGAAGGCCAAAGTAAAATGAGTAGTAACATAGTAGAAATATTTTACTATTAAAGTTTTCGTGAGAATTAAACATTATAATATTATTAAATTACGGCTATCACTCGCGTCATTTGATCGATATTGTGTACAGGCTTCGTCGCGATCTCGCGGCGTAAACTCATCCCGAAGAAGAGCATCGTACATGCTCGAAACCTAGGTCGACAATATCGATCAAATGACGTGAGTGATAGCCGTATTTTAATAATATTATAGTAGAAATATATATATTTCTTCAATCTTGCTTCGCAATCTTGTGCATTTAGCCAGTGTCAAGTAACAATATATTTCATATTAAAAGTACTCATACTATTATAGTCATTTTGCACAGCAATTAAGTCTCGCTGTGCAACGAGGTAACGCAGCCAGCATTTTGGGCACACTGCCGACCAATGACTTTTTGTATTAGGTTAGTAGTTTAGTTAAATCTGTATTTTCTTTATTAATGTCAGCTAGAGTTGGTGTGAATAATGATGTACCTACTATTTTTTTTTATAGTATGCTAAAATATTATAGTCACAAGTCGCAGACAAAGTCAAGTAAAAGATTCAAGGTCCAGTCATACAAATACAAAAATACAAAATGTTTTTATTATTCTTAGAAAGTTATAGTCAAGTCATGCCCTAGTAAAGTAGTAAAAACTTTTCTAGAACTTCTATTGGAGTTTTGGTGCATTTAAATTGTTTTAGTTTGTTTATAATCATGTATCCACGTTTGTGTACCCATAGGTATGTATATATATGTTATATACACACAATTATTTCATGAAGTTTTTGTTAGACCCGAGGTCCATTTGTTTGAAGGTTGATTGCCTGTTATAGAAGCCCTAGACTGTATATGGTCGTATCGTTGGTAGACAAACTGAAAGTAAAATTCAAAATAAATGGAAGGTAATTAGAATGCGACGCTACACTACGTGTGTCATACATACGTAATGCTCATAATTAGGCAAACCTATTTTTTCTCAAAAAAAGATATTATGCTTGCTTGTCGTAAGGGCTGTAGTGGGCAGTCATAGCATCAGTTTTTAGGCCGCTTCAATGCATGCAACAACTAAGCAACGACTGTTGTCTTATGACTAACAACCGCGACCAGCAGCTTAACATGACTTCCTATGCACAGTGATGTGAGTTGAAAATCCCACTAAGCTGTCACCCATTATGTGCAATATATTCCTTAGTATATCTTATTATACACCTTATTGGTGATTGGTAAAGTGTGAGAAGACAGATAATATATACCCGCTGATAGATATACTCGCTGGCATAGTTGGGCATCACGTTCGTCTTCTAAGCAGCGGGCTATCG
Source organism: Lomographa bimaculata (assembly GCA_948107665.1). Classification (NCBI taxonomy): domain Eukaryota; kingdom Metazoa; phylum Arthropoda; class Insecta; order Lepidoptera; family Geometridae; genus Lomographa; species Lomographa bimaculata. The sequence continues at coordinate 11,399,742 of OX403592.1, forward strand.
GGTTCGATTCCCGGTGGACACACATGGTTTTTTCCCACAAGAAATTTGCGTTTCTGGATGTTATGTGAATATAAGAATTAAAATACTGTTGCAGATCTTTCATATGTATCTCTTAAGGTCAGACTAGACCTTAAGAGATACGTAAGCCATGGAAATGTATTTTTCATCGACTTGGTTGCAAAATATTTATATTTTCTTCCCTAATAATAATTATCTTCCTGATAGTGAAAATTGCATCAAAATTCGTTGCGTGGTTTAAGAGGAGGAGGATTTACAGACAGACGCGGAAAGTGACTTTGTTTTATAGTAGGTAGATATAGAGAAAAAAATTTGTCAACCTCTACGCAACAATCATTTTATAAATTTTGTGAACAATGTCATATAGTGATTGTGTTGTTTTTGAACTTCAAGGACATACCCTTTTTTTTCAAGTTTCTGGCTATGGCTAGTGGTAGTATATGGCTTATCCTTTTTTTATGCTAAATAGTCAAGCATTTGACCACTAGCTCACCTAATGGAAAGTGATGATACGGCCGAAGATGTGACATGCTTGCCTAGAAGATACATATTCACTCTCGATTTGAAGACTCCCAGATTATTGCCCTCGGGGAACAATGACGCAGGCAATGAATTCCATTAGGTACGAGTTCGGGTAGAATATATTCTTTTCTATAGGTAAGCATATATGAAATGAAATGAAATGAAATTGTTTATTTGCACATAAAACAAAACAGACAATACAGGTAGTTGTTAAAATAAACATAAAATATTAAAACATTTAGAGTGAATTTTTAAATATGTAACTGTCTAAATATGTTTTTCAATATATATATATTTATATATATTCCTATTATTTAGTCTGTGCTAGTGATTTATTCACTAGTTCCCATGCTAGGATTCCCTGTGTTATGGGAACTAGTTTCTTCCGTAAGAACCTTTTTTTTTATTGTTACTATTATTATAATGAATTGAAGGAATTGCTCTGTAGACATATTACATTTTAATAAGATTTAAGAACTGTTTGTGTTGTGAAGGTTAACGTCAGTTTGTAGTTTACCACTCTAACATTTTTACAAATTGTATTTTTAGACTAAGTACCTATGTTGATTAGACGTGTCCAAAATTAAGGTACAGAGACGTGTGTGTGTGTGAGAGAGTATGTATATATATATATATATATATATATATATATATATATATTTATATATATACTCGCTATACACTATATATCAACTTATAAGTGTACCCAAAGTAAAGCAAATAAAAAAGTGGTATTTTTAGAACAATTTTTTTATTATTCTGCACATAATAATGTAACTTGGAGCGATGTCGACTAAAAATATAATTTTAATTTTTGTTCGGTGGAGCCCAGTGGATATAAAGTATTGACATTCAATCATTTGAGAACAATAGCCGTGGAGCGCAGTGGCATAACCTACTGTTTCACCCACATTTGCCTCCATTTCTAGAAATTGAGCCAATATATATAGTATAGAACAAACATGAAATATGAAAAACACAAGTTCTATCTCAATTCACGTGAGTGAAGCCACGGGTTATACAGCTACTAAGGGATAAAAAAACCTTTCCAGGGCCCAACTGGACCGATCTCCGTGCTATTTGTTACAAATGAAGATAGGGTTAATAATGGAGACATGTCATTCTGGAATTTTCGTACTGATTCATCATCATGTTAGACAGCTTTTAAGAGTTTACAAGTCAATATACTAAAAATTAAAAAAACCCGACTGCGTAAAAAGTGTTTTTTTTTTGTTATTAAAACTAATGCAAAAGTAGAATTACTTTATCACAAACTAGCTGACACGCCCGGCGTCGTCGCCCGGGTTAAAAAAACACACACATAAATGCTTTCACAGTCATAACCAAAGAAAACCTTTTTAGGGCCCAAATGGACCGATCTTGGTTTGATTTGGTACAAATGGAAATAGGATAATAATGAAGAAGGACACGCGACACTTTTCACAATTACTTATTATCATTAACTTCAACGAGGGCGAAGCAGCGGAGTAAAGCTAGTAATATATACTCTCAAAGGAAAATTGGATAAACAATTTATGTTCACAAATTGGTAGCAACTACCTACTTGGATAATGATAAGGGTAACTTTCAAGTATGACTCTCCGCATCCAAGTAACAATTAAATATTCAAAAAGCTCATTCCGAAAGCCGTTTTCAGGTCAGTACGGGCAAAATTGAAATACATTTACTTGCTGAACAGATTTTAACGTTTGTTCAACACGTTGTCAAAGACACATTTTAATATTTAATTTTATTGCTTGTTTGTGTAGGAAAACGCAGTGCCAAAAGCTGTTAAATAACATATGAGAAGACACAAATAGTCATTACATGTAGTCGTAAGTTATTGCTGTCTCTGTAATGAAATTTTTATACGTACTTATTAATATATAAATTATAATATAAAATAAATTTAAATAAAATTAATTATTTTTTTTATATTATAATATAAAAAAAAAATTAAAACTAATTTTCACTCACCGAACATCATCCGAACACTCACTTCAAACATCCGTAATTTTCACATAGTTTTTCTAGCCTCCGAATTCTACGGCACCAAAGCGTGCATATACACTCAACATTATCAAATGAAACCGTAATAAAAATATCTTTCAGAATATTACAATAAGGCTTTTTTGCTTACAATTCTTTTGTTGGTAATGGACGCAGGTGCCCGCGGCGACCCGCACCAACGAATCTGTATGCATAAAAAACCTAACAGTTTTCTCGTTACCCACACGCGGATTCACATTATTTTTTACAATGCATTAAACAGTAATCGAGATTTTCCACGTTGTAAAATTGTAAATAAATAATGGGAGCGTGAGCGGAATCATCACTGAAAACGTGGTCGCGGTCGCGTGTTTTATGGTTCGGGGTTGTTTTGGTGATGTTGGTGGTTGGTTGTGAAGTTTCCGCGGGTTTATGATGGTAGTGCTTACCATGGGGCATTATAGTGCGGCAAGTGGGTGCGTGTCGCGAGCGTGGGCTCACACGAGCAGACTGTTGCTTGCGGCCGGGACGAGCGTGCGTGCGCAATGCCTCTCCCCGCCCGCAGCTCTTTAGCCGTAGCACTTGTAATCTATTCTGTGGTTCAGATACGTTTAACTGCCCAGCTGCCACGCGCCTTCCACTGACACTCCTTTGTCCCCGGATTGTAGAGCTGTCTATCTGCTAATCGCGGTGACTGTGATTACATCGTGAGTAGGCATGCACTTTTGTAAGCTACATATTAACAGCAAAAACAAACGAGAACAGTTGTATTATTGAATAGTGTACGACTATAATTAGGATCCCAATGTGCTGTTGCATGTCATTTTACAAGAGTTGATATTCTAAGTTCCTAGTATTTACTAATTAAATAAGGCATGCAGTAAGGTGCTCAATCTCTGAAATAATTCTGTCATTACCATACCTAAGTATAACTATGTTTTAGATAATTGAAACGCAAGGAAAGCTTATAAAACCGACTCCATCGCTTATATTTCGGTTTTGGCTTGTCTGATTTCAATAAAATTTATAAGGGACCACCTATGAAGTATTATACTCTACCAAACAAAAAAATCATCAAAATCGATTCATATGGTGGAGATATCGCGTAGCATACATACAAAAAAAACTTAGACTCGAATTGAGAACCTCCTTTTTTGAAGTTGGTTGAAAATTTGCCTCACAAATCACGTGTGTGCTATCTAGTACTCCTTATGTTTACCTAAGTTGTAAATGTTACTGACTTAATTATAATTTATTTTATATCGAAGCACATCCAGATATTAAAAAATATAACTGCGAAAGGGCCATCGTTTGACAAACAAATGCTTTACTGCTTGTTTCAAAAGAACTGTTTAGCTAGTAAGAGATTTAAAAAAAAGCCTTTATACCCAGATGCATCGATCTACTTGCCTTGCCTTAGTCAGTCAAATGAAGATAGGGTTAATAATGAAGACATGTTGTGGGTACTTTTCGTACTGTACCTTTAAAAAAGTAATAATGTTTAGCATTATTTAGCCTTTATGTTTAAGCTATTATACAGAAACAGGTGTGTTATTTGTCTGTTATGGCATCGTAGCTCCCAAACGGCTGGACCGATTTTGTTTAATATTTGATATTTTGTTTATTTGTTAAAAATCAGTACAGCCGTTTTCCAGATAAGCAGTCGGGAGTATTTTCAAAATTTTGATTATACTACTTGTTTCTATGGTTTAATCCAAAGTCCCTGGAAAACTCGGGTTGCGCCAAGTCTTACTTCATAGACCCCTGCGTCTTCAATAAGTCATAAAGATTCCACCGCAGCACCTCGATCTATGCTTTCTTTACATAATTATAACGCAGGATAATATGCATTAAAATAAGATCATTCCCAATTAAAAGTGTAATAATATTACATGATTAAAATAATCAGATCGTTCCCGAGTTCCATAAGAACCTTTTTAATTTTTTTTGAAGTGATATTCTGGCAAAGTAATTTATCGCGTGGGTCGGCCCAACCTCCTTCTATTTCGCTGTAGTCAAAACTAAAATCGCCTTCATCTGGCTCAATCTCAACATTAATGTATAGTTCTAAATGTGGAGGAAACCAATTAAGTTCATTCACTTTCTGGAAGGTCATAATATCCTCAACTACGTCATGGTAACCGAACATGCTGAAACGAGCATCGACAATTTTAAAAGCCCTTGGAGTAGTGGTCGACATTACTTTGAATTTATTACCGCCTCGTCGTTTAAAAGATATAAAGTTTAATGAACGGGACCATGATGTGTCGTCGAGTTCACAATACAGATCATAATGAGACGAGATGATGTTCCAAGTGTCATAGTCAAACGCCAGAACGCCAGAATGAAATTTCGGGTCCCAAGTCGCAAACTCCACTGCGTAAATATTTTGCTTCGTATCTGGGACTGAGCTGCTCCCCATGGACAGGAATTCGTATTGAGGCAGCGACGTCGATACACTTTTCATAAATGTAATCATATAAATGAAATCTGGCATTAATATATAGTCGTCCTCCATAAATATGAACAGTCCAGTATGCGTTGTTAAGTTCAAATTTTCGAATACATGATTTGTTGTCCACCACCAGTAATGTTTTTTTTCAGCGTTTATAGGGTTTCTATAGTGCCCTCGGATATCTGGGTAATATGCTCCTGTACAATTAGTTTTCTCGGCAAGTTTTTTGTCCATGTTAGCATGGCAATCGCTTGGGTGAAAACCTGGATACGTTGCTGGGTGTGTTTGTAATGAAAATGGATAAAATATTTGAAGCACGCGGCAGAATTTTATGCCTCCAATTATTTTATTGATGGTTTCGTTAAAAAATGAATGCGAAAATATAATTAATGCATCTTCTATACCACTGACTTCAGAAATAGATTTTAAAAATAATTTAAAATCATCCGAATACTTATCCACAAATATGACAAAAATCAATGTATTATCTTCCACAGTTCCGTACACATCTTTGTTTAGAATTGTTTCTTCTGAATTAAATCTATTTATTGATATAGATATATAACTTTCCGTTTGGTCAGAACCTTTCTGATTTCGTTCTCTCTCATATATTGCGGATTCATATCGATGGTAATTTTTTCGGCGTTTAAAAAATGCAATAAGAGCTACAATTAATAGAATTAGAAAGAAACTCCGGCGTGGCGAGACTAGGTATCGTCGAAATATTCTTAGTACCATACTTAAAAAAACTTAAAATAACTTTTTGATTGCTATTTTATGGTATATTTACATGTACCAAAGATATGACATGTACTTTCAAAAGTTCCTCCAAAGATAATGTACTCCGTTTATCACTGAGTTCCTCTCAAGGATGTTGTAGCTATTACAAACCGTAGGTTTGTTTCCTATCTCGATGGTTCCTCTATGGTATTTTTTTTTATATCAAGAAAGATAATGTCAAAGAGTATACAATACATATCTACGATTTAGTAAAGATAATCAACGCTTATAAACCGTAAGTTTGTCTCCTATCTCGATAGTACTATTCGTATTTTAGTTCAGAATATATCATATATAGAGGATTAAGCGCTCTATTTAGAAATTTAAGAAGAAAACAGAGAAATTAACCACTCTGATAACCGAAAACCAAAAAAAAATCAACTTGAATCCGTACAATAAATAAGAGTTAATGCGTAAGAATAAAAGACTTTTAAATAAGTATACTCTTTTGCGATTTACAAGGATTTTGTAGCTTTACATAACGTAGGTTTGTTTCCTATCTCGATGGCGATTTATTAGAATTCTATATCTACACGTCAATTGTCTATATTTCCTTATTCATTTAAAGTGTTTTTTTTTTATGAGAGGGCCAAGGAATTTGTTACACAAATCGTAGGTTTGTTTCCTATCTCGATGAACCGATGACTTTGCTACACCCTATTTGGTAGTATCCTTATCAATATGTTATCTTTTACTATATAAAAATAAGTCGGGTTTTCCTTCCTGACGCTATAACTCCAGAACGCACGAACCGATTTCCACGGTTTTGCATTCGTTGGAAAGGTCTCGGGCTCCGTGAGGTTTATAGTGGCGAAACGGAGTTCGCCGGGTTTGCTAGTTTTTAATAAAAAAGCATTTTTTTGTGTATGTGTTGCAATGATAAATAAATAAAATTGAACATCAAGAGACCACCAGACAGACTGCATTGCGACACCGATATTTGGTGGATATTCCTCAAATGCGCACGAATTCGTTTTGCTTTCACGTTCATTATGCGCACTGCAAAGGAGTGGAACTCCTTGCCAGAGTCTGTATCCCCCGATAATATAATCTTGGAGTCTATTATGCACACTGCAAAGGAGTGGAACTCCTTGCCAGAGTCTGTATACCCCGATAATATAATCTTGGAGTCTTCAAGTCGAGAGTGAATAGGACGAGCGCATCGTCACTTAACATCAGGTGAGATAGAGTTCAAACGTTTGCCTATCGCAAATTAAAAAAAAGAGGGCTTTGAAATTCTGATCTGAAACCTTTTTGTGTGACGAAAAGTGGTAGGAGTAAATACTGTGATGAATAATTTAAATGTTTCCCTGTAATACAAACGTTTTACTTGTATCGTGTGTCATTACGGCACACCCTGTTAATTTATAATTTTGGCTCCGCAATCTTGTGCATTTAGCCAGTGTCGAAGTAAAAAAATATTTCACGTTGTACATATTGTCGTTTGTACATATTACATAATAAAAGATCTAGTCACAAGTCACAGTCATCGTCGAATAAAAGAGTAAGGTTCCAGTCATAAATAGTCAAGTCTTGCTCTAATACAGCAGTGGAAACTTTACTGGAACTTCTATTGGAATTTTGGAGCGAAAGCGAAAATCTCATATTTCAACTTTGTATGATTTGCCTACACTCGTACACGTTCATGGGTCCTTCTCTAGACTTAAGCTAGAATTATACTAAACTAAAGCACACATCTGAAACGTTTCACATTCACACGTGTGAAGTTGGTGCACACATGACCGACGCGATGGGTCATGGGACCTACGTTACACGTATCTATGACAAAAATATTTAATATTTATTGGCCATTTGTTTGAAAATTGCTGCGTCTGAAGATGTCTGTACTTGCCATCGCGTTGGTCAGGTTGGTTGAGTGGCGTTGTCAATTTGAGCAAGATTATTGACGTGATAATGTCTTATAAATCGCTGAACACCGGCTGCAAAATAATTCCATGTACCATAAAAGCTATAAAAATATATAATCATCTACCCCTGAAATTTAAACAATTAAATTTAAGACAATTCAAACAAAAACTAAAAGCTTGGCTTATAGATAAAGTATTTTCTGACCTTAATGAATACTTTGATAACAAGTAGAAATTACTAGTATAATATGTTGTTTAGCACATAGCTATAATATTATATTATATTCATTCATATTAGCATAACTTCGGTCCATGACGTACCTAAACCATTATGTATTCCTATATTTTAATATTGCAAAATTACGTTTAAACATCTGTCACTCTTATTGAAAGTTTTCATTTGTATAACAATACACTGTAAATTGTATTTATATCACTTTTACAATATCACTTTAATTGTTTTTTGTTTGAGCGTATAAACATAATATTGTTGTATGTCCGCAATGGGCAAACTGTTGCTGCTTTATGATAATTTTGTAACATCATTTCTCACACAGTCTTTACAATAAAATATTTTTGATTTTGATTTTGATTTTGCACGCACGAAAAAGTGTTACTTTCCGCCCTAGCATGAGCGTGCAAGCAAGAGCGCGGAACAAGCGATAGAGGCACGATCGGCCTAAGTGTTCGTCTTATGACGTTACCAAAATTATCGTCCGTAAACCGACTATCCAGACAACCAATTTTTTTCTGAAACTTGTGATTCTTTGAGTGTATGTAATAATGTAGAGTGCAAATATTGCTGTATTTCGGATTGAAGGGCAATGTTTCCAGTAAAATTACAGGGCTGAAAGAGATTTAACATTTAATCAGTGTAACAAGCGCAGTGCTTTTCCGCGCAAGTGGTAAGCGTGACGCTTGCTCACGCTTGCTTGTAAGGTGAACAACATGCTCGTCTTATATCTCAACGACATAAAAAAAAATTTCATCACTGGCCTTATGGGTCGCGAAAAGCACTTTATTTCCTTTCTGTACTAGACCACTTACCTCCCCAAGGGCGTTCCCTTATCTATCGCCTTGGAAAGCGACTTCTAGGGAATCAAACTAACACGAGGTAAATTTGTAACTACATAATATTCTCGCAGTTTTACAATCCATAAAAACTGTAATATTATCATAAGAACAAGTTTTAGTCATTCGTCATACCTCTTCTAATCATCATCTACCTACTAGCTGACCCGCACGGCTTCGCCCGGGTAAAAACATATACATAAACGCTTCCACACTCACAGTCCCACACTAAGCATAATGACTTGTGTCGTGGGGCCGTAAATATTAACATCACACACGCGACATTCACATCACCCCAGAACCAGCAACACCAATTGCCCGTGGGGTAGAAACTTGTTTCCATAGGGAATCAATCCCGCTACTTTTAAGGCGAATGCGCACCCAACTACACCAGTAGCGGGCAGTTCAAAGTTGACCCACCCGCCCGGCGGCGCGGCGTGGCGTCGTCGCCCTGGTAAAAAACAAAAAAATATACACAAACGTTTTTACATTCACAGCCCCACATCGGATCCGTAAACATTCTACTCAATAAACAGTCAACTATTGAAAATGTAAAATAATTGGGATTTCCAAGCTTACGAATCGCCCAGTCGGCCCAATGAATTAAATTGGTGAAACGTAAGTAACTAGATGCTTAGGAGACTCCGGCGGGAACACAAGTTTCCTCCCCAAGGAAAGTTTGTGTTTCTGGTTGTTTGTGATTGTGTGTTTAATCTAAATGTTTCCAGCACCCACGACACAAGTCATCGAACTTAATGTGGGGCTTTGAGTGTGCAAGTGTTTAATGTACTGTTACTTTTACTGTAGATACGTAGGTTTATAGCGCAGTGGTAACTTGGCTGACCCTCGAGCAGGCGAGCTTCAGCTTTTAGTATTTTTTCTCGTTATGATTTTTTCTCGTTTATGATTATGTTTACATGAATAGATGATTCGATATAGTTATTATGACTAGCTGCGCCCTGTGTCTTTGTAAATTTTCATATATCTAGCTAGACTTTTTACGCAGTACCTACCAAATTTATTCCAAATCAGTCCACCATCACAGAGTTACCTCGTTTTAAGTATACTTACACATATTTTGGATTTATTTACCAACCGAAGCGAGGTTTCAGAGTTTACCCACCAGTAGGTACTCGCATCATTGCGAGACCCCAATGGCGCGAGGTTGGTACGTAACACTCGAAATATTTTATTAATTCACACTGGCTAAATGCACAAGATAGCGGAGCCAATTTTTTATGAACACCATATATATATTTTTTTGTTTCAGTAATACTTATAATCAGCCTCGATAAAAATCTACACAGAACGCCGTATTAATTTTATCTTTGACTAGTTATTAAGTTACCCTTGGCAGGCTTTACTCGAGAGGCACATCGGAGGCCTACCACGTCTCAGAGCAGTCTCCTACTTCAATATTACAATGGCATATTTGTGCTAAAAAATGTAAATGTATTATTAAAGCAAAAATGCTCTAAACTTGTGGTTATGACCCCTGCCCCCTGATTTAGATCCATACGATAACTCAGTTACCGGTCGATTAGATTAGTTATCGTAAGATAAAATGTATTTTTAAAGAGAAAGTTATCCAATTGTATCGATTCGGTATGTAACCGAAAGGTACTGAATCATGAAGGTGGTTGGTCTTCATTGTAACAAATCCATAGATATATTACTTTCAGAAACAAGCTGAGGCTCAGGAATTATCGCTACTTTGGCAATAATCCGAGCCATAATTATATTAGTGATAACTCCTTTAATAACATCTGCTTTCTAAATGTCTTTAAATCTTTGATCGTATAAAGAAACGATTTCGCGACAAATATACACAGAAATAATAAAAAATAAGACTACCGTTTACATAACGTACGCTTATAGACGTCGCACGTGATTCGAAACGTCCCATACTTACTTGTAATGTTGTTGCTGTCTAATCCAAACGATGAGGATATTTAACAAGTCATGAAACAAGAAACAAAGTACTAGTTCTTTTCAACCTATGCGCGACTACCAGCGGGTTAACCTGGTTGTTCAGCACTGTTTTCTATCGATCCGTCCGTCACAACTCGGTAGGTACTACCGGCGAACAATATTGAATCAATCCCATAACCAGAAACACAAATGTCCCGTGATATTAATTGTGTTTCTATCGGAAATCCAACTCCCAGGGAAAAATTGTGTTTCTTTTTTCGGCTTTGTTTAGGCAGTGAGTGTAAAAACGTTTGTTAAAAAAAAAAGTTTAGAATATTTCCGGCACCCACGACACAAACACAAGTCATCGAACTTAGTGTGGAGCTGTAAGTGTGAAAGCGTTTATGTAAACAAAATATTAGAATTCAATGACTACAGCCACACTCAGGATGAAACCTATATTTTTTTAGAAAATCCAATAAGGAGATGTTTCTTCTTTCCCAGTAAGGATCAGCAGAGCTTGTACTCTTCCAAGAACAAGAATAAGAGTGACAACAAGAACGATTATATCGCTTCTTCCTCCAGCTCCTACTAAATACTCCTACTGATAGGAGCACCAGGACACCCATGTCCTAATGCTCCTTTTGTACATAAATACCACGGCGATTATTCGCCGTTGTATTTATGGTGGTATTAGTTCAATGGTCAGAACGTCAGTATTCTAGACGTTCTGACCATTGGACTAAGAACCCCAGGGTATTTGTTTAATTGACATAAAAGACTCCATTTTATGTCAATTAAACAAAAAATTACAAAGAAATAGTACGTTGAAATTCCACGTGACTTCACGCCTCAGTGCAGTATCTCTACTCGTACTCAGTAAAAAGTGTACTGAGGCTTGACGTCACGTGCCCCCACTCCCAAACTAATATATAAATTATGTCCAATATTTTTTAATAATCTAGCGGACGGACTAATACGATTTTTATTAACCCAGACATCATCCCTATTGTTAACCCATGGAATTTCTAACCGTCTACCTGGCGCCGACTCTACAATGCATATGAGCGCTAGATCCGGGCGTTAATATTTAGCCACTGAAGAGTTCCGGTATCTCCTGGATCAATCAACACACACTTTCTGATCAAAACAAACCAAATGAGCCCAAACTTGAAGTATTTACTACCCGATGCAGAGATGCCAATGCCATTGAAGAGTTCCATTACTCATCTCCTGGCTGCATCATCGGGCCCCTATTATCTATCTCTGTTGCCAACGGTTTCAATTCGAAAACGACAAAACTCCTAGAAATAAGGTACATTTTTACTTATTTCAAATAAAAACTGCTCGTAACAAAGATACGGTCAGATAAGTCCGATGGTATTAAATCATTGAATTGTCATCCGAATTATCAATAGCTTATGTGTTGACGACACAGTTGGCGCAGTGGACAGGTCTCCGCCCTCTGCGCCGTGGGTCCTGAGTTCGATTCCCGGCAGGAGCAAAAATTCCTACCCAGGGATATTTGTGCTTCTGGTTCTGGGTGTAATGTGTGTGTGATGTGAATGTTTCCGGCACCCACGATACAAGTCTTTGAACTTAGTGTGGGGCTGTGAGTGTGAATGCGTTTGTTTGTTAATCTTAGGTACAAGCTATGTACATTCTAAATTGCATACAAATTCGTTTAGCCGTTATAGCGTGAAGAGAAAACAACATACTTACACATTTACACACAAACTGGCATTTATAATATGTGTGATTAGTGTGATAAGATTAGTGTAATAATGTGATAGCACATAGTAATTACTATACCAGTACTTTATACCTCTGAAAGGGTAGTGCTTCCCCATTTTCTCTCCAGGTTCATTATATCAGCTTTTGGTAAGTGACTTGTAACAACAGATAGACAGGCCAAAAGATAACAGTCGATGTTTCTAAAACATTTATACATACTGCAAAAGCGAAATTCAAAGCACTGAAACCCTCCGATATATTTTTGTCAAATATAAATTTCTGACGCTAACATCTATACTGAGCATCTATATATACATTAGAATTGTCAGTATTTGTAAAATAAAATGAAAATAAATATTTTGGCCAACAATCAAACCGGGCTGGGAACTTACGGAACAATTATAAGTTTGTACAATATGATAATTCCCCAGATTAATAACACAATGTTTCACAAAAGTTTTTTCATAACCGCTATTAAAGTATACAACACTTTACAAATAGAGCTAAAAATATTGGAAGGTAATATTTTTAGGATATAAGTTAAAAATGTAGTTAAATTCAAAAGTATACTACAATTTAAATGAATACTTTGACAAATCATACAATTACTGTACTATCCTATTTATTGATTGTAATATTGATATCATATCCATTAATTATTGTGTATATACTTGTACTTGTCATTAATATTATATTTTTACCAAAACATTAATATTGAATGTTCGAAACGAATATACTGTTGCAACAATGTAAATATTATAAGATCTGTTTATACCTACACAGTTATACAATAATTGAATACTTATTCTTAGATATGTATGATTTACATCATTCCTTTACATACTGCGACCATGGTCCCAGAAGTCACAGCCCTTTGTTCTCATATTATTACATTCGCAAAATATTATATTCGCAAAATATTATATTCTCGAATTATTATATTCTCAAAATATTAGAAGTACAATCAAACACAGTGAAAAATAAAAATGAATTTATTTAAATCAAAATCTCTTTATTCCAATACCTAAGCACCCATGCACAACAACTAATACAAGGTAGGTTTTATGCAACAGTAAATAGGTGTTGTACCTACTGTCCGTTGTCTTACTTTAGCATTTCACCACTATCTCATCTGATGGAAAGTAAAGATGCTGCCGAAGGTGTAACATGCCTGCCTAGAAGATACCTATTCACTCTAGACTTGAAGACACCAAGATTGCTTGCCGCCTTCTAAGCAGAGGTTCTTAAAGGAAGTTCAGGGAATCTCCCCAAGGGAAATTTTTGTTTCTAGTTCTGTGTTTGTGTGTGTGATGTGAATGTTTCCGGCACCCACGACACAAGTCATCATACTTTGTGTGGGGCTGTGAGTGTGAAAGTATTTAATGTACTGTTACTTTTACTGTAGATACGTAGGTTTATAGCGCAGTGGTAACTTGGCTGACCCTCGAGCAGGCGATTGCGGAATCCTACCACGAGCTTCAGCTTTTAGTATTTTTTCTCGTGCTGTCATTGTCACCTGGAGTACAAAAATCTGTCGCCAAGCTTTAAAATGGTGTTCCGGCAGATACCCTTGAAGGCCAGTCATATTCTAGGTCTAGCATGATTACCACAATCGACCACATCAACACAATTACATTTGTACCGTACTAATATATTTTTTTCTGTGCAACAGGTGTGGTATTGGTCAAACAAGACCGTTTGACCAACCACACCTGTTGCACAGAAAAAAAAACAGTCACATTTTTTTACTATTTGTCTAATTTCAATTTATTTATTTCAATTAAAACGGAAATCACCAATTACATTATTGAAATCAAATTAGTACAATTAAATAAAAATAAAATAGAATATAACAATGACAATGACTTATGTATATAGTAGCCGAGCCCCGCTGCTTCGACTGCTATTATCAAGTTAAAAAGTAGCTTATATGTTAATCCTAGGTATAATCTATGTATATTCGAAATTTCATCCAAATCCGTTTAGCCTTTAAAGCGTGAAGAGGGAACTAACATACTTACACACACACTAACACACAAACTTTCGGATTTATAATATTAGTAGGATTTACAAATATTTCATTGTATCGCGGATAATTATTCTATATACTGCGCTAGCTTGGTCATCTAGAGAGAATGGGTGCGGATCGCAAAGTCAAGAACGCGTACTTGGGAAAGCCGTATGGGCGCAGACCAGTAGACCGGCCAAGGTGCCGCTGGGTCGACGAACTGGAAGCAAACTTACGTGTTCTTCAAACCCATACTTGGTAGGAAGTTGTGCAGAACCGAGACCAATGGCGTTTTCTTATCTCAGAGACCAATGCCAACCTCGGCTCGCTGAGCCAGCGGAGTAAGTATGAGTTTATATCGCGGAATAAAATACGGTACCACGGCCGTAGGCCCACGGTACTAGAAATAATCCTACTAATATTATAAATCCGAAAGTTTGTGTGTTAGTGTGTGTGTAAGTATTTTAGTTCCCTCTTCACGCTTTAACGGCTGAACGGATTTGGATGAAATTTGGAATGTACATAGATTATACCTAGGATTAACACAAAGGGTACTTTTTAACATGATAATAGCGGGCGAAGCCGCGGGGCACGGCTAGTACTAAATAAACAATCATTTCTGAATGAGAGAATTCAACATCTAAATGTAATAGCTTAGTGTTATGATTACTTAGACTTGCTCTGGATCTGAATGATTATGTTTTTACCGACTTCACAAAAAAGGAGGAGATACTCAAGTCGACATATTTTTATTTATTTATTTGTGTTACTTCGTATCTTCGTTCCACGTGAACCGATTTCAAAATTTTTTTTTCGTTTGAAAGTGATTGGTTTCCAATTGGTCCCATTTAAATTTGATCAAGATCTGATCGTAGTTCTTGAGATATCGTCAATAATGCGTGTTAAGTTATTCTAATCTGATCAAAGTTCAGAAGATAAAGCGGTGAAGTCGGTTCTTTTAAGCTTTGCTTGCGTTTAATTATTAGAACTTCATGTCTACATAATTTCATAACCCACTTCAGCACATCGGAGAACCTGTGTTACAAAGAAGGTATTAAGTATTTACTTATAGATCCTACTTTATATTTTATTTCTATACGATAGTATATATTGTTAAGTCGGAGCTTCTATACAGCAATATTTTTTTATTGGAAATCTTTTTTTTTATTCGAGACTAAGCCAGCGTTTGACCACAATCTTACCTGATGGTAAGCGACGATGCGGTCGAAGATGGAGCACGCTTGCTCAGTAAATACCTATTCATTCTCTTCTTGAACAACCCCATATTATACTTTTCGGGAAACACAGTTGGCAGGGCGTTCCATTCCTTTGCAGTTCTCATAATGAAAGTGGAAGCGAAACGCTTCGTGCGAATGGTCGGTATTTTTACCATTAGAGCATGCCGCATTGCCGTCTGCCTAGATATTCGGCAGTAGAACGGTGATGCGGGAAAAAGATCATGCAATTCCTTGGAACACTATCCGTAATGCAGTTTGAAGAAAATTGAGAGGTTTGCTAATTTTCGCCGATGATCGAGACTCTGTAGTCGAGACTCAATTGATGCATAGTTATTGATGAGTCTCTTAGCTCGTTGTTCAATAGATTCATAGCGTCATCCATTTATGGTTGACATACCTCCAATTCACTCGAAGCGTTTCGCCTTCTACGTTGTATCACCCGTACAGCTAAGGAGTGAAACTCATTGCCTGCGTCTTTGTTCCCGGAGCAGTATAATCTGGATGTCTTCAAGTCTAGAGTGACTAGGTCCTTCTAGGCTAGCATGTCCAGTGGCGGATTTACACAATTGCCGCCAGTAGGGTATATCATTTTGCCGCTCTTACCAACCTCTACAATTCAATTACTTAGTTCACAATCATATTAATTGCAATGTTTTCGTCAATGAAATATTATGATTCCCAAATCATAATGTTGCAATTTCAATAAAAGGTTAGTGTAAAAGGATGATAGTGTATATTACACCATCTTTTGCCCGTAATTAGTATGAATGCAAACTAGTAAAAAAAAATTGGTCCCAAATTTGCCGCCCCTAAAATCTGCCGCCCTAGGCTCCAGCCTACTCAGCCTGCTGATAAATCCATCACTGAGCATGTCCCATCTTTGACCGCATCGTTACTTTCCATCAGGTGAGATAGTGGTCAAATGCTTGCCTATCCAGAATTTAAAAAAAACCAAAGCCTCCAGCTGGTACCTGGCCGAAAGAAACACTGCAAAGCAGAGTAATAGACATATTATCAATATTAACATCCATAGTAAATACATACACCCAGTCCAAAACATAAATTAAATCCTGCTTCTACTCAGATGCTCGATAGGCAAGTATTTGACCACTATCTCTCCTGATGGAAACTGAAGATGCGGCCGAAGATGTAGCATGCTTGCACCACCTCTACCGCTCCTACCTTCTCTCGGAAGTCTCAATAAGAACTTTGTCAATAAATCTTGACGCAGTTTATATTATACATGTAGTAATCAAATCAAAGTTCTTCAAAATGTAAGAGAAAAGTATTTATTTTGCCCGCGAAAGTGAAACATTTTCAATGTCGCTGTCGATTTTATATTATTTTCCAAAAGTTGAAGTTCTTCGAGTGATGCAATAATGGCGAATAAAGTTCATAGTTCCTGATTATGATAAATTATACGAAGTTGAATAACGCCATTTTTTCACCTTACAGACAGACAGACAGACAGTGACCATAGTAGAAATAAATTTATTATATATTTCTACTATGCAGTGACTTGGTAATGTTTTTTGTCTGAAAGTATTTAAGTACTTATAAGTAGAAGTTTGTTACATACTTGACATACGGGGCTAAAAACATATAGTCGAATTGAGAAAATGAAATTCCTCCTCTTTGGCAGTCGGTTAAAAGTATAGTTTTAACTGACTACAATAATACATTTAATATTGAAATGATTTAATACATTACATAGTGTTATTTTAAACATATTATGGATGAACTTATAACAAAAAACCATAATGCTGAGTTGTTTGGCAGTTGATAAAAAATTGTGGGGGCAAATAATATAATTACTTAGGTATGATAGGTGACTACTGCATTTTATTAGAAAAAAAAACATATATATACCATAGTAGAAATATATTTCTACTTTGTATATACTCTAAATACATACCTATTTTGCATAGCACATCATATACAAATTAAATACTACATACGTTTAATTTAAGGTATGTTAGGATCTGCTGCTTCACAATTTATATTCTAACTAAATTTGTAAATCCACAGTGACACCGGTTCGTATAGATAAAATGACAACAGTGTTTGTAAATGCCGCCTTTTACGAGTCAGTCTGGCAACTACACTTTCATACCAACATTACAATCATCTAACCAACTTGTAAATCGTATATGAGGTGGTATTAATGAGTAAATAATTCATTTTTATTCTAATTAATAATTTACATCACTGATCTGTTAAGTTTTAAATAATATAGATTAAATAAAAGCTGGTTTTGTTCTAGCTAGTTGCTCAGTTGTATTACATCCGGTCGCTTTATTTCACCGCAAGAGGGCGCCTCTTGTACGACGTCATTCTTGTATCTTTAATTTCCTTCTGTTTTGAAACCCAAGCTAAGTGATTTATTTCCTTGGAAATTAGTAAAAAAGATAATTTGAAGTGTTTTAGAGTGTGGTAATAAAGTGCCCTGATCATGGAAAAGAGGGTCGCCTTGGAATTGAGGGGAAGGAATCCTTCACAGGTAAAATAAATCTATTTTTCGATGTGTTGGAATGTTTTGTCGATACGTATTTTAGCTGGTACCAAAGTGTAACACTTATTATTCATTACTGATTATAGTATTTTAAGTACAATTTCATTACAAATCCCGTGAAATGGCTGGGTACACATTCACTTCTTACGATGTGGCATTACAGTGTAAAGATATTGGCCATTGCCGATTGTTACGTTTCATTCATGTGCACGTAATTATCCAAGAATGTCTTAATTATTACATTGGAAATATTTCTTCAGTTCCACTACATGTTTACTTATCGTAAAGCCATAAGGAAGTAGGCCAATTAATGCGACATGCATAAAAAACGTTTCTTTTGTAAATAATCACATATTGAGGTTAAGTGTCGAAACCTGGGTGTCAGACGTGTTATGTATTATTATTTTTCCTAATAGAGTAGGCCTATTGAATTGGTATTATACATCGAATACCTTGTCGTTATTATAAATAGTAGTTTTAGTTAAAAACTTGTATCTGTTATCGCAAAGGCTCATTGATTCAGGTAGGTAAAGTTGTCAATGTCATTGAATATTATTGATGAATCGTGATTAATTTTGCTGATTTTCGGGTTCTGCCTTCTTAATGAGGTATATAAATAACTTTGCTCCATATCACAAACAAAATATACTTGGCATATTATATCAGGACATGTCTTGGATCTAGATAAACTTTGCCGCAAGCCCTTAGCATAATTTCGCGCCCTTTCACCCATTGCAAGTTTCACCTCCGCCGAAAAAGTTATGACAAGGATGGCTCTATCATAGTGGTAGAAAGTGTTTCCTAGCTGTGAACTATATGATACCTTAATTTTTCATTATAAACATTGCATTACATACACTTTCGACTGCAGTCGCATTATCGACGCCTTACCAAATCAGCGGCCATTTTTATTGCGTCGCGACGATTCGTGTCATCCGCCATTGCCAAGTGAAAAACAATCATGTTTTTCAATACCTTAAAACCACGGGAACTACATAAACTTGTTCAAACGACAACACGAACACATCCTTTTCTTATTTCAAGTAATATTTCCTCGAAATAATCACTATTTTTCTCGATTTTATAAACTACGTCTGTGCCATTGACAACTGGGCTAACACCATTTTGGTTTGACGTTTCTCTCGGCGGAACTCCTTGGATTTACAATATAACCAGTCACAATACTAATAAATTGAGCTCGTATTACTTTTACTTTCCTAACGCATTTATTGTAGTCAAAAATAATTCTGAATTTTTACCATATTTTCGGCCCATTGTTATGCATACACAGTGTCATATAAAGATTTACATGTATAAGTATTGGTATGTACTTATTTATTTATAACTATTTTACATACTTAGATCTATGCTATATTTACATGAAAGTACATAATTTATTACATGGGTACTTACACTCAGTGTTTTATGTAGGTGTACTTAGCACTGAGTATGTGCTTTATCCTGTTTATCAGAATAACTAACAGACAAATAGATTGTGTAGGTGCTTATTTAAATACTAGCCGTGCCCCGCGGTTTCGCCCGCTATTATCAAGTAAAAAAGTAGCCTATGTGTTAATCCTTGGTATAATCTATGTACATTCCAAATTTGATCCAAATCCGTTCAGCCGTTAAAGCGTGAAGAGGGAACAAACATACTTGCACACTTACACACAAACTTTCGGATTTATAATATTAGTAGGATACAAATATTCACCACAATAAAAATTACAAAATTTATTTCCAGTTTTTACAAACCCCAGCATAATATCCATTCATCTGGGCCGGCACAATACACCTTATTTTAATTATGTTTTTCAAAGATGTTGACGTGTATTTACCACGGAGAGATTTTCTATGCACAAAGCTCTAGAAAACTACATGATAGCTTCCAAAATAGATTGTAAATACAGACATCCCAAACTCATGAAAAACGTAATCACACTCACATGTATTATTCTCGAAGGAAGATTTGGATCAAAAATGGACTTCACATAGTCCTGAACATATTAATAACATTTGACATGGCCGTCTGCCTCATGTCAACCCAGTTTCCTTGGGAACATTTGTTTGTTAATAACTATAACTTATTCAAATTCTACATCTTTACTTTCTTAAATTACAGGTCAAAGAGCTGAACCTGGACAACTGTCGAAGCACTAATATTGTTAGCCTCACAGATGAGTACACCAATTTGGAAATCCTAAGTCTCAACAATGTGGGCCTTACGTCACTGAAGGGGTTCCCAAACCTACCAAAGCTGAGGAAGCTTGAACTATCCGACAACAGGATATCCAATGGTCTAAACTTCCTCAGTAGTTGCAAGAAAATCACACATCTGAACCTGTCAGGAAATCGAATTAAAGATTTAGATACACTGAAACCTCTTGAGGGCTTCCAGCACTTGAAAAATCTTGATCTCTTCAACAATGAAGTCACAAATATTGACGACTACAGGAGTAAAGTGTTTGCCCTGCACAAGTCATTACAATATTTGGATGGGTAAGGCGATAATTTGTTTTTATTGATAGCTTAAATCAATACATACACCGCCCACCGAGCAGAAGTGAGTAGGTATCTTCTAGTCAAACATGCTCCAACATCGATTGCACCGTCGCTTATCATAAGATGAGGTAGTGGTCAAAATCTTGTCTGTTATGAAAAAGAAATGAACTTAGTACCAGAAATCAATTGTATTTTACCACTTTTAAAGAAACAATCCACTTCCCAAGCACTAAATGCTATTCTGACATCTTTGAAAAGCATGCTTACCACCCTAAGCCAAATAAACCAACTGTTGAGTTAGTGATGGTCAAATACTGCCCTGAGATAATATAAACTTGCTTCTAGATAATTTTATGTATAAAATTATGGGTGAGATCCTTACAACCAATTTGGCACAGTGGGTAAATGTTTGCTCTCCACACCGCTGGTTCTGGGTTCGATTCCCGGCAGAAGCCTAATTTTTATTCATGAGAGACATATGTACATTGTTTCTATATATGAAGAGGAGATTAGATCTATATAAGAAGAGGGATTGGGCAGGACTTATTTACAGAATTAGCTGGATGCCAAATCAACAGGGTCCCACAAAATCGAGCTTGGCGTTCATTCTTACCATAGGATAAGTGGCGAGAAGGTAGAGAGGCCTTTGCCCTGCAGTGGGACACTGAATACTACTAATAATATTTATTTATGGTTCACTAACGATTATTACACTACTACTACTATAATTATATGAAAATTACTAGAATTAATTCATGCTAAATGCATAACATTAAAGGCAAACATGCAATTGGAAAGAAATACTAAACTAGAGATTACATTTAGCTAACACAATTTTAAGCAGTTTTATATTCTGGGTTCGCTTTGTTATCACCCAAATATATCAAAACAGCGAAGGAATGGAACTCACTGCCTGCTTCTTAGTTTCCCGAACAGTATAATCTGGGAGTCTTCATGACTAGAATGAATAAGTATCTTCTAGGTAAGCATGCTAAATCTTCGGCCGCATCATCACTTGATCCATCAGCTGAGATAGCGGCCAAATTCCTGCCTATCTGGCATAAAAAAATATCCTCATAGGAGAACAAGATACCAACGGCTAAACTGCAGAATAACTTAAGACAACACACAACTTTAGCTCACTGTATACAAAAACAGGTTTTCACAATGGTTGGACGCTTAACAAGCAAGATACAACACCAACCACTCTTGAATGTACCAGAGAAAGCGACAGGTTGGAGTGAAAAAAATATATTCTGGGTTTAACCAACTCTAGGAAATATATGAACCAGGTATGAACTGCCTGTTGGCTTAGTTGGGTGAGCATTCACCTTTCATCAGCAGGGATATTAGGTTCAATTCCCGGCGTGAACACAAGATTTCTCCTTAAGGAATATTTTTGGTTCTGGTTGTGATCATGTGTGATGTGAATGTTTCCCGTACCCACGACACAAGTCACCAAATGTAGTGTGGGGCTGTGAGTGTGAAAGGGTTTATATGACGCAACTTTCTTTTTCAGATTTGACAAAAATGATCGAGAGGCTGATGATAGCGATGGGGAAGAGGAAGATGATGGTGAAGAATTGAACGGAAACAATGACAGCGAAGAAGATGGTTAGCTCTTATTGTATTCTTTTTTTTTTTTATTCAAGATAGGCAAACCCCATCCTGTCTCACATGATGGAAAGCCACCATGCCGTCAACGATGGAGCACATTTGCCTAGAAGATGCCTATTCACTCGCGACAAGCGACGATGCGGTCGACGATGGAGCACGTTTGCCTAGATGATCCCTATTCACTCGCGACAAAGACTCCCATATTGTATTTTACAGAAAACACAGGTTCATAATTGTATATGTCAAGCCCTTATTTTTAGGGATGTTCAGAATATTTTTCTTATAATCAATATTGCGAAAAAGACTTGACTTACAAACACTAATTTATATTTGGTTTTAACATGACATGTTACTATGAGTCTCAAAAGCTCGAGAGCTCTACTTAATACTAGATGTGATTATACTAATGAAAGTCTGGCTGGTTATTTTAGGTATAATTTTGTCATATAATTCTAAACTGGGTACCATCAGCTGTCATCACTATTTTACTCCATATTACACCCTACTCTGCCACTGTTAGTGGTAGTGTACTAACAGCTGTCTCGTCATTATCTATTTTATTTTACTAATTGCTAATTATTTTCCCGTTAAGATTCCTATACTTGTAGATTTCAATGATTTTATTTTTCTAGTATTGCTTTGCCTTCTGGTTATCGCCAATTAACAATAAAACAAACAAATTATTCACATTCAAAGTCCCACACTAAGTACAAAGACTTGTATTGTGGGTGTCAGGACATTTACATGACACACAATCACACCTTGGACGAGAGGAACAAATCTATCCTTAGGCTCGAAAATTGTGTTCCTGCTGAGAATCAAACCCAAGACCCAAGGTGAAACAAAGTGAATGTTAGAAATGACAACTAAGTTGACGCAATGCAAATGGTCCAATCTCTGCCCTCTGTTTATTTTTAACATAACATTTGTTTCATGTTGTGTTCAAATCATCTACTTAATATATTAATTTACAAAAAAATTAACTCTATATATACTAAAGTTAGCAAACGGTTAAATTTATCATTTCTTGCTATATGGCTCAGACTGTTCCGAGACTGAGGCTGAATGTAATAGTTGTTGATACCTTCCAGATTTGGACATAGATTTGGGTCAGCTGGTGATTGATGTTGGTAGTGATTCTGAGAGACCAGCAGAGGAGCGCAGTTCCTTACCAGTTGTGTTATACACGGTTTACGGTCTGCTTTTCCACATGGGGTTACTATTGAAAAGTAAGCATCAGTTTTGCAGTGGTGATGCTATGTTAGTCAGAGTTTTTAAAACTAGGACTGGGTTTTTGTGCTGTAATGTCATTAAAAATTTGTAAAACAATGAAAAAAAGGCATTTATTTAGATTATATTTAATTGAAATTTAATTATTTAATTTAATTATGAATTTGTAATAATTAAATCTCAAAACTAAGAGTAGATATAATCAAAATAGTTCATCATATAAACCAATAAACCACCCCTGACTGTACCCGGTGCAAAGAATGAGTCGTAACGGGAGTCGCCATATTTTTCCTTAAAATAAATATAATTAACTATTACCAATTTACATTTCGATAATACACAAATTTATTTTAGCTGGAGGTATAAAAAATTTGATGAGCTATTTACTCGTCTAACATTAAAAAGATATGAACATAGAGATCAGAGCCATATCTCAATATCTCAGTAACAGATAAATCTTAATAACTTATTTTTCATGAGAACTATATAAAATATTAACCGTTTATATTTAGTTATTTAAATTATCCAAAGAATGACGAAAAAAATATTTCTTATCATTTTTAGAGCCGGTGTAAGAAGTATATTAGAGTTTCAAAAGACCCAATTTTCAAAATTCTACCCAGAAAGCTTTCACCATCATGTTTCTGGGTTCCAAAAGTTTTTTCCTCAAGTATATATTGTCCAAATATAAAACATACATAAAAGCATTATCATATGTTGTCCCTGAAAACAACTAACTCTCCGGGGCTCAAAAAATTCGCTTAGAGGTATAATGTTCTAACCACCCTTGATAACATATACAAGTGATAGTGGTCAAATGCTGAAATAAAAAAACCAGTCTTGTGTCATAGCCACAAGCACAAACGGAAATGACATTGTGGTTGGCGATAAAGTTTATCAGCATATCTATACATACTTAACCTACTTACCTAGAATGTATTTTTCAACGAGTTTCAAAATTATTCTCTAATTGCGACCGTTTATATCATAAATATATATCACTAAATGGATCGTATTTCAATATGTTCCTTCATTCCTTCCTGCAAATGTTTTGATAATATATTTTCTTATTATTTTAGTTTCTGATGTGGAAGAGGAAGAGGATGATGAGGTGTCTCTAAGTGCAGTCTACAATGACAATTTAGGTATGAAAAGTTACTTAAAGCATTGACATACTTGTACAACATTTTTTGATATATTGTTTTAGGCTATCTAGAGGCTTATATTTCCTAATACTATACTAAAATTATATACATCTATACAACAAAGACCCAAATTACCTACAAGGCATCGAGCTTATAGGTAACTCAAGTGCTCAAGCCCATTACCAGTGGGTAGCATTTCCATTATGCTGGCGGCTTTGCCTCTGTGAATTGTACTTGGCCCTTTGTGTAGGGGTTGTATGGAGGAAAACGAAACCGTAGAACACATAATAGCTCAGTGTGCTGTCACTGAAGAAATTAAAGCCACCACTGGAATGCTAGAGCAACATCCCACAAAACCTAAAGACTCACAGAAATCAAATACAACAACTTCACCACTGGATCAGTTATGCCAGCACCACAAAACCACACTCCGTTATCTTAAGGAGCTGGGGTGGATGGGGTAGTTTCTGGCTGGGAGAAATGCACAAAACACCCCAAGCGGGACGTCGGTGCAGGCCTTACCGCCCCTATATTAAATAAGAATAATGTACTTGGCCAAAAATAATGTATTTATCATCAACCTATAAACAAATGGACCTTGAGTCTAACACAAATATGTATAATATTGTAAACTAACTAGAACAAAATAATTTGTCTTATATTCATACTACACAGCTTACTTTTGCTTGCAACATTTAATAGCATAAGCAGCTTTGACTAACACACCTTATCCAATCAGTAGCCTGATTGAATTTTCATCTTGGGTTAATGGGTAATGCACTATTTGAGCGAGCAAATCCTCATTCATTGTCTTTTATAGTAATGAAACTTTCAACCCCACAGAAGAAGAGAGCTCTGCCAGCTCTGTGTACGAAGGCAGTGATGTGGAAGAAGAAGAGGATATCGACGAAGAGGACGGAGAGGGTGAGAACGACGCTGATGGTGTACACAACAGTAAGGGGAAAGGTAATGTACCTTGTGCACTCCATGAGAAATTGGCATTGTATGAAATTGATGATCAGAGAAGTTGACCTTATGAGTATGAACATGTGCTGAGTGCTCCTCCGTGCAGAGCTTTGCTCGGTTTTTTGTTTTTGGTAGAATGTGTCTGAATTTGTAGCCTCAGAAAGCTCCATCTAGTGTCGAGTAGAAACAGTTTTTTACATCGGTCATGGCGTAATAGATGGCGCTGGTAGTTTCTTAAACCCGGTTTTTCAAATGCAGTTTGGGAACCGAGCATTTCTCGGACCTGGAACGTTGATAAATCGATTCCTTGGGCCGAAAAAACCCCTAATCTGTAACTTTCATGAAAATCATTGGAGCCGTTTCCGAGATCCTGATTACATATATATATATATATATATTATATACAAGAATTGCTCGTTTAAAGATATTAGATATTAGGTTTTGTGTATCTTTAATGTCTAGGAAATTGACTAATTCTAATAACTGATAAGTCTCTAAGAGTCTCTGTCCAGACTAAAATTGGTTCTAATATTTTTCAAGTTGAGGTTGAAATTAGTTCATTTAAGCTTGGAAGTACACCAGTGAGCAAGAAGAAAATCCTTTACTGTCATGAATTTTATCAAGATATTACCTTCAGTTGTCAAACACTTATATTTAACACTTTGATAGGCTAGCGTTTGCTGATTATATCGCCTGACGGTATGTGGTCTACGATGCAGGATGGTAGTCACAATCAAACCCGTACGCGCCGTAGAATTCGAAACTTCATTTATTATGTTTACTGCAGAGGAGTAAATCTTGCTCAAGTCTGTTTCCCGATAAGTACAATCTACGAGTCTTCAATTCGCGAGTGAACAGGTATCTTCTAGACAACAGGTATTATAGTAGCCGTAAGATGTTCTATCGAGAATAAAAATAAATACCAAGACCAATCAAACCGAATAAAATAATTCGACGGGAGCCATCACGGCTTTAAATAAGTATCTTCTCTTAGTATTATTAAAAATAATCCCAGCTGTGATGATTTTTATAGAACAGAACATTATTTGCAGACGGTGCGGAGAATGCACTCGATGAGCACGGAGAGAGCACTCGAGGTAAAAAGCGAAAACACGAAGACGACGATGAAAACTGAGTATTGCCTTAAGCGGAGTTCTCTTACTAGTATGTAAGTGTACAGCTCTCCGATACATCGGACAATAAACCTGATCACAATCACCCTACACAGCAGCCATTTCCTTAGACTAGTTGTCATTCGTGAGATTTGTCACCCTTGAGGCTAGGACTGCTCGCTTCACTAGTATAATACATAATATAATTACACACGCGTCATGACGCGGTTTTAAACAAATATTTTCTATCATTAATGTTGTCTATTGTGTGAAATCTGTAGTTTGTTGTCCGACAAGTTAATGTTTCAATTAAATTGTTTATGAATAATCATTTTTTATTCTATTGACATGCTTAATTTTAGTGTAATCATTGAAGTGCATCATATAGATATTAAATAGCTCTCATTAAAAACGATTTAAATGAATTGTATTAATTAGGTGTAAGTGGAATGCGGATGAAATATTTGAAACAAAGTTATTTCATGCCCTTGGAATCCATTGCAACTATTGTGGGCTCCGCCTGTTGTTATGACCAAATTAGACTGAAAGAAACGCTGGATATGACGCGAGAGTCAATTTCATGTAGATATTTATATTTTTATTACATTGTCTAATCGCAAACATTCAATTATTCAAGTACAAGAAGGAGAAATACCGAACCTTCGATAATAGCAAAATATTTAGTCGTCGCGTTTTGTGTTATACTATAATTATTGTTGAATAGCTTATTCCATCGTTATTGGATTCATTTCATTCCATAACAAGATAGGCTCTTGTTAAGTTTGGAGCTTTTGTAGACGTACGAAAACCAGTTTACTCGCTGAAGGATTGTTTTTGATGTTAATAAAATCACTTCATTTGGTAATCTCACTAATGATAACTCAAAAACATTTTTAAAATTAAATCCAATGGGTGAATGGACACAGAATAATTAGGTCAAATTTTGATGTCTTATGGTTTCAGAGAGTATTTTTCTACAATCTTTTTAAATTTTAAAAGAGCAATTTATGCACTTAATATCAATGAAATATTTGGTTAATGCATCGTGAGAACGTGCCAGATATGTTAAAGAGAATTTTAGTTAATAATTTTATTATTATTATGTAAGTCATTAAGTTTAAGTAATTTACAACTTGGTCTGTTGAAATATATATAATCCTATTAAGACTTTATTTCTGGGATTGTAAAATAAAGATAAATATGAAATGATTGTTTCATTGAAGATTAACAACTAAGAATAACATTTGATACTAAAAAGAAACGAATTAATACTTTCGGTGGGTTTATTTGAATAAAATGCTTTGGTTAAGTTTTCTGCTGCTCCAAAAACTGTTGTAATAGTACAGTTTCAATAGGTATGACCAAGTTCTCGCTGCCGTCATAAGTTCTCTTCATCTTGACGAGTTTATGATCCAGGAACTCAGTTAGTTGGGCCCTTAGCGCGAGGTCGGAACTAACTAAGAATTGTTCTCGAGATTTAGAGTACAGGTCTTTGAAAGGTAATCCTGAAATGAAGAAATAATTAAAATATATAATGTGTAAGTGACAAACTTTCGTGGCGTTATTAGTGCAAATAATATTCGCTCGAAGCGTTTCGCTTCTACGTTTATTATCCGTACTGCAAAGAAGTGGAACTCATTACTCGCGTCTTTGTTTCCCGAACGGTATAATCTGGGAGTCTTTAAGTCAAGAGTGAATAGGTATCTTATAGGCAAGCATGCTAGATCTTCGGCCGCATCTTCACTTTCCATCAGGTGAGATAGTGATCAAAAGCTTGCCTATAGAGTATTTTTTTTTATATACCTTGACTAACAGAAACCCAAATAAAATTTGTGTGTGTGATGTGAAATCATAAGAAACGAATTCACACTCACAGCCTCGCACTAAGTTCGATGACTTGTGTCGTGGGTGACGCAAATATTGACATCACAACTAGAACCAGAAACAATTACTTTGGAGAAAAAACTTGTTTCCACAGGGAATCGAACCCGATACCCGCTGCTTAGAAGGCAAACGCGCACCCAACTAAGCCAATGGGCAGTTCAATGCAGACACACTATTTAGATTAATTAATCCGTGATACAAGACAGGTTGGTAAAGGTAAACTAGAGTACAATCAAGCTCTCATTATATAAAACCTAAACAATAAACCTTGTGCACCGCATTTCCGTGTCATGATTGAAAGTAGCCAGCCTTGCCCATCACACTAGTACTATAAAGAAAGTGTTGTGTAAGTATGTTTGTTTTCTATTCATATTGTAACGGCTGAACGGATTTATTTACAAAGCTATATCCGGGATTAACACAATAATATATAAAATAAAAAAGCTTCTTTTAACGCAGACGAAGCCACGGAGAACGGCTTCGTCAGGCATATAGGGAAACATAGAAATACTGATATGCCACGCGTCACCGCCTTTTTTACCAGGATGTTACGGAACGTATGCCACTTTCCCGTTTGGTAAAATGACGCGAATCATTTTATTTACCTGAATATAAGTCTTATCGTGAGTTTAAATTAGATACAGGCTCCGATTTAATTGGCATTTTGCGTCAGGATTTTGTGAAATTGTTGAAATTTACATTGTTTTGGATACATGTAGATGACAAAATACGGAAAAATCTATCTGTGGCAATTGCTTGGTTTTTATGGTTTCCGTTAAAATCAAACTTGAGCGTAATCTGTTTGAACATAACCTGAACATCACCTACCGACCGAGGGCATAAAGATTGATTCAACGAAGTTAAGTGCTATACTGAGATGGCCAGCCCCAAAAATCGGCAAGCGCTCCTCGGTATGGATAATTATGTGAGTAAATTTATTCCTAAATACTCGGAAAAGGTAAGTTCGCTGCGTAATCTACTCAAAAAAGAGAGCGAGTGGAGTTGGGGCGCGTGCGGAGAACCCGTGATGGAATTGCTGAAGAGCGCATTGTGCAGCGCGCCAGTTCTTGCGTATACACAGTGCACGAGCCCGCACTAGATGTCAGCTCACGCGCACTTACTGCTATGCTGTTGGATGAGCGTCCAGTTGAGTATGCGTCGCTCATTCTCACTGACACGCAACAGAGAAATGCGCAAATCGAGAAAGAATTGCTCGCCATCGTATTGGCTCTAGAGAGATTTAATCAATATACCTCCAAAACATTTTACGCGCAAACTGCAATAAATGAGGTGTAGTTAGCATTGTTACTATTAATAGCTCTCATGTAAGATTGCATATCAAACGAGTAACAAAATTAAACATATCAGTTAAACAACGTAAAAAAATGTCACATATTAAGATGGTCCTCCAATTTGTGAGCTCGGTTGAAAAGCAGAGAACAGTGAAGTACACTATAAATTACCTTGGAAATGAGACTGTTTCTGATTCTCCAACTGATATTCAATGATAATATTGAAAATTCCTTTCGCGTTCGACGTGAGTGATTGATATACGCTTTTGAGCGAGGTTAGTTGGAGCGCGCCGCTTCGTTGCGACATCAGAGAGTTCTCGAATGACGTTTCCTCGACGTACGGAAGGAAAGTTGTCACATCCCACCACGTGAACTTGAACTTGCTGAGTTTGGAGTGGTCCCATACTACAAAAAAAAGATTGTTGACTATTAGTCTTAAGTAAATATATATGCCACGCTTCAAAAGAGATAAGTATATGGAACAGAAGGGTGAAAATAAATTGTATGTAGGCAGCGCTGTGCGAACTCTTTTTTTTATATATTTGGTTTTACAATCTATTTAAGTTTTCAATACTAGTCAGCAGTCAAAGTTAATCAAAAGATTTATGATCCAGTCATCAAGTCCTAGTAAAGAAACAAACGCATTCAAACTCACAGCCCCACACTTAAGTTCAAGGACTTGTATCGTGGGTGCCAGAAACATAAACATCACACACACACATTACACCCAGAACCAGAAGCACAAATTTCCCTCAGGACCCACGGAGTAAATAAGAAACTTTAATAGAACTTCTATTAGAGTTTTGGTGCGAAAGTGAATTTTAACTTTGTATGATTTGCCTACACTCGTGCACATTCCCGAACTATTAACAGTTAATAATCCACCATATCACAAGTTTTGGACAATAATACATAATTAAACGGAAGCAAAGCTTAAAAGACTTCACCGGTTTATCATCGGAACCTTGATCAGATTAAATGTATAAAGACGCATTATTGACTATAACTCAAAAACTAGAGATTAGACCTTGATCAAATTTCAATGGGACTACATAAAAAGCACCAGCTTTCAAATAAAAAAAGAATCATCAATATCGGCTCACAACAGTACAGTATAGGTAAGTCGGGTTAACGAAAACATCGTCAAAGTACGCATTATTCGACACTAAAATGGGCATTATTGACGATATTTCATGAACTACTGATCAGATCTTGATCAAATTTTTATGGGACCAATTAGAAAGCAACATCTTTCAATCTAAAAAAAAATTTTCGAAATCGGCTCACGTGGAGAGAAGTTATGAGGTAACACACATTTACGTGTGACTAAAAATGGTAGTGGTAATCATTAAAATGTTTCCCTGTAATACAAAAGTTTCACTTCTATCGTGTGTGTACATTCATTCGTTTACGCGGTAAAACTCGAATTAAACTTAATTAGATTTGAAGAAAAAACAATTTACTTACACAGAGGTGCATTGATATGATCAACAGTCGCAATCAAGTGAACATTTTTTATCTGAGAAATACTCGCCAACGTCGCTTGCGCCTTCGCGTTTCTCAACATCATCCCATCAATATTATGCACTATCAAGAACAACTCCGCTTCATTTTCCCTCAATTGAGTATCTATAAGGTTCACAATACCTCCAATATTCGTCGGCACATGAGTATTCTCCAACAAGTCTATAACTATTGATTCTAGGATGCTTTTCATAGTCAAACTAGGAAAGAACCCATTGACCACAATGCATGGGAAGTCTTTTAGCTTTTCCTTTTGTAACTGATGTAATATGGATCGCTTGGAACCAATTCCGTACAGAATTATGTTAAAGCTTTCACTGAGAATGTAGAGCCATCTGTTGAATAGATGCTTGTACGTGCCATTTAGTTCTTGTATTTTGTTGGAGTGTTCTTTTGATATTTGTATGGATTGGGCTTCGTTTTCATCTAGATTCAAGTTTTTCAGTCTTGCTAAGGTGTGGTCTGAAGTTTGAATCTGGAAATAAAAAGTAATAATTATTAGGTAAATACATTGTGTTTAAAGTACATTAAATTATATGCATCTTTTTTTATCTTTTCAATATATTTGTGAATATATTTTTTCGTGACTGAACTCCTCCTAAACGGCTGGACCATTGTTGGTGAAATTTTTTGTGTGTTCGAGTGGATTGAAGAAGATTTTTTTATATTTTCGATTGCACAGGACGTCTCGCGTCTGTCGGCTCTGCTAGACTGCTAGTATTGATATAAAAACTAAGTAGAACTTAGCCCCATTTTATTATATACTTATAATTATTGTATGGAGTCCAAATTGCAGTCTCGGTCACCGACGTAAGCTCCCAAAGCCTATCGGTATTCTATCGTTTACATTGAAGTGTGCGCAGGAATTACACGATTCAATTCCACTATGCCCATTTAACATTATGACAAATATCAATATACCTATAGCTTACAAAAAAACTTCCAATCGATATTTTGTTAGTAAACTTATTGCGATTCTTCTGAGTACCTACTATCTATTTTGCGGTACAGCCAAATAGCAGGACTGAGTAAGAGCTAAAATAACGAGTTTCCAGTGTAATTATTACACACATGAACATGATATGACAATTACATTTTGATTTGATTGAGAGCTCGATTCTACAGTTCTCGTGATTATGGAGCTTTTAACAGTGCCGAAATATCGAGCTCCAATATGTACATGGTAAATATCTCGTATCAAACATAAATAATAATTACAAGGCAAGTTGACTATGTTCTCATATCTCTCTTGTATTCTCATAGTTCCTGATTAGTTGTTTTTTATTGATTGAGAGAATAAAAGAGCAAGTCGCTCGCCTGATGGTAAGAGTCACGCTTGCCCATTACAGTGCAGTGCCACCCAGAGTTTTGAAATTCCGATTGAAAATCCAGCGCGGCAAAGCACTGCGTTCGTCACCCTGAGATATTAGATGTTAAATCTCTATGCCAATTTCACTCGACACTGTCCTTATTAAAAAGATTGATGATATATCTTTATATATATTATTCTACTGTACGTGTGTATGTCACTGAACTCCTAAACGGCTGGACCGATTTGAATGAATTTTTTTGTATACGCCCTGGATGGTTTAGATTCACAAATCAGCCCGGCAGATGGCGCTGCAGGGGTCCGCTAGCGGAAACTGCACACGGGCGAAGCCGGGGCGCATCACTAGTAATATTTTTGGATCACTCTTAAAACTAGATACAGCATTAAAGCTAAATAGACATTTGACCATTATCTCACCTGTTGGAAAGTGATGATGCGGCGACATGCTTGGCTAGAAGATACCTATTCACTCTTGATTTGAAGGCTCACAGATTATACCCCGCGTGTGAAAAGATAAGCACTTAAACTGCCGTCATAATGAAAAAAGAAGTAACTGCATTTTTGACAAAATTGAGTTACATACATTATCGGAATCAGCTAAAATAAACGCATATACTTTTTTCTTTTAAAATATTCAAATGCATCATAATAAATCTTACCTTTAATTTGGAGGCATCTGCTAAAAGTCATAACATATACTAAATAGCAACATTTCTGATGTATATAACTCAGATTTGACAAAAATGTACTTACTTACGTCTTTTTTCCTTATGACAGCAGTATAGGTTCACATAATAATTTTCTTGAGGACTCAAACTCAGCTAGCTCTGTATGTTGGAAGCCATTTGACATGTTAGATTTAGCGCGCGACTTTTTGCGACTTGAGTAGATAAGTTATTATGTTGCAATTTGACACACCTACAATTACTCAAAACCAAGTCATACAAAAGTCTTACGTTTACTACATATAATACGACATTAATACTGGCGGTGGCGCTAGCAGTCACTATCTTGCCCCGGCTATAGGCCCGGGTACAAACAGGGCCACTGGATTGGGGATCAACCTCTCTGGCCCGCTCCGCGGCCTCCTTCTGTGCCATCACCGCTTCGCAGAAGGAGACCACCGCCTGCCACGATCTCTCGCTGCCGAGCATGGCACTACCACGCCCGGCAGGAAGAGATCTCCACCTATTATCGCTGAAAGCGTGTGCCTTTGTGGACCCCATGCGGCACACATCTCCAGCGTAAAACAGTTTAAGCTAGTTCGGAGAGTAGTTGAAAATCAGTATGAGTGTGTCAAACGTAAAAAAAAAATTCAAATACGTTTAGGAAATCATTCGTGTGGGCGTGGGTAAATTAATTGAATGACTATTGGACCATTGCTATAATTGGGCGTGCCTTACCATCAGTCGACTGTCCACTAGTCTAAACGTCAAGTCCAGCATCTTGCTCGTCTCCTTTATTATTAACATTTTTTACTTACTTTCTTACTAGAATGACTATTGGACCATTGCTATAATTGGGCGTGCCTTAACATCAGTCGATCATCCTGAAAGACTGTCCACTAGTCTAAACGTCAAGTTCAGCATCTTGCTCGTCTCCTTTATTACTAACATTTTTTACTTACTTTCTTACTGGAGTGCATCATGAAGTAGTTATCAGGTGTGATGAAATATTCTGAGTCCTTTGGCTTTGTTTTGCTTCTGTTTCTGACGATTTGAGCTTTTTCATTTGGTTTATGTTCTTCATCATTCGATGATTCATTTTCGGATGATTGAGATGATGCAGTCTGCAAATGAAAGGAAACGGTAATAATTTAAAGCATCATTAAAGCAAATTTTATTTATAGCATCTGCCGATTAACAGCATGCAGTGGTGGCTCACAACACAAGCATAACTGCTTTCACACTCACAATCCCTCACAATATCGTTACTTTAGTTATTTTATTATAATACTTATAGGTAGGAACATATTTTTTTTTTCTATTGTGAGTAATCATTTTAATTCCTTCAATTTTTTTCTCTCTTCTATACCGTTTTGATGCATGCCTACACAGCTCTTTTCTCGTCTCCCATCAATTCCCATATGTGGTTGACTGGTAGAAAATGCCCCTAGCACTAAGTCCAACTTTTGTTCCTTTTGTGTAATAAAGAATTAAATCTATTATATAAAACTGTAGTCTCGCTGACTATAGCCATGAACGTACATCTTAAACCACACATAGTGACGTGAAATTTTTCTTTAGTAGTGTAAGGCAGCACTAAGAAGGGAAATGAAAAAAATCGCACTGAAAAGTGGGCTACATGAATTTGTAAAATACCAGAATCTTTTGGAGTCTTTCGTGGTAGACCTACTGCAAATTCTGTTTTATATTTTACTAGTTACTAGTGATTCGCCCGGGTGCAATTTCCGGAGGATTAAAAAAAAAATGTTACATACAAATCTTGCCCTTGTATTTCTGGTTCTGGTTTTGAGTATGATGTGAATGTTTCCTGCACCCACGACACAAGTCATCTAACTAAGTGTGGTAGCTATGAGTGTGAAAGCGTTTATTATTAATTATTATCAAATATATTGTTTGTTTCATTTGTTAAGTCTAAGGTGTCAAATACGAACTGGTGATAACGTGCTTATTATATAGCGGGGCGCGACGATGCCGTTTTTGCGGGACAGTGAGGTCTTAATAATTATTAATTATAGGTTGTATAGTTATTGTTGTTGTTGTACTTATTCATATTAGTATATTAATAGTAATTATATATTTAGTATCTTAATGCACTTTTATAAAGTTTGCGTAACTATGTGATACACCTGAGTCCCAAATTATTTTGTTATCTCCTCTCCATTCAAAGGTTGTCTGGAAGAGATCGCTTTAAGCGATTAGACCGCCCATTTTACTGATCTATGTTAGTTTTTAAGGTTTTTTATGTATTTCCCTTTATTTGTGGTGTACAATAAAGAGTTATCTATCTATCTAATACATCATCTTTATTACTACATTCAGATATAAGTCATAGAACTAAATAAGCTAAATCTAAGCTATTCATCACACCTGTTACTCACATGATCACTTTCACTCCCTTCAGGTACAAAATCACTACTGCTGCCTCCAGAAAAATCACTCTCAGCACTGTCAGACGCCACTTCTCGGGAAATCCCTGGAAAATCATTATACAATTGAATTACCACCATCACTTATCAACAGGTGTTTTTACAGTGACGATAATACAATGGTAAAATACCCGGTCGCAGTTACGATTCTTACCAGCCAGAAGCTTGAGCTTTCAGTGAATGATAAATAGTACAAGTACTTACAGAAGTTTCTCTCTGCAAATACATTTAAATAAATAGCAACTCTTTCTAATATATAATTGAACTGCACATTGGCTTAGTTGATTGAGCGTTCGCCTTCTAAGCAGGGGTAAATAGTTCGATTCCGTACGGAAACACATGATTTCTCCCCAAGGAAAATGTGTTTCTGGTTCTGATTGTGTGTGTGATGTGAATATTTCCGGCACCCACGACACAAAGCATCGAACTTAGGGCTTGTGGGGCTGTGAGTGTAAAGGCGTTTAGGTATTTAATTAAGTGTAATTCAGCATGTAAAGCACTGCCTACCTACAATTTCTATTCAATCTTCTATCGCACAGTCTTATCTCTTCTGGCGTCAGATCTAGTGCGCCGAGGTACGTTTAGCTGCATTTTAAAAGTATCAAAGATGAAGTTCAGTTCCTCTCTCCTCTTCTGTAGTGGGAAGCCCCACACACTTGTGGAAAGGCCTTGGTCAGCAAGGATACCCCTGCATGGGCGCAGTGGCCTGGTTTGCACTCGGGCCTACCGCCGGGGCAAGAGACCAGGGCAAATCTTGCCCCATCTTGGCAAGAGACTGCACATGGGGGGTTTTAGGAATTTAATCCATTTAAGGATTTGTTTAGTGGATCAGATTGAAATACTCCGTTTTTAGTGGGTTCGAGCCACACATACCCCTTTCCTTCACCCCTGGGAAGGTAGGGAAGTGATTTGCCCCACACAAAAAAAATGTGAACACGTTTTGATCTCCATGATGGAATTATTTTTAGATTCCTTGAGAAAATAAACAAACAAATGCAAACGGATTCACACTCACAGCCTCACACTAAGTTCAAAGACTTGTATCGTGGGTGCAGGAGACATTTACATCCCACACACAAATACACCCAGAACCAGAAGCACAAATATCCCTTGGGAAAAGGAATTTGTGCTCCTGCCAGGAATCCCAACCCAGGACCCGCAGCGCAGAGGGTGGAGACCTGTCCACTGCGCTAACTGTGTCGTTGAATCACTATTATCTTTTTTTTCAATGACATAAACCTGATCTTAAGGTGAAAACTGTATAGTTACAACCACTAGCCCTCATGGCTAAATAAAACTTACTTTTCTTAATCATATTCTTGACATGCCTCGGTGTAGCTTCCACCTTACTCAATGATGCAAGAGATCTCTTTGGTGTAATTGGAGGTGTGAAGTTTGGTGAGTGGCTAATTGCCGCTTTGACCTTGTTCTGGAGGTCTAGTTTTGTGTGACGAGACTTGAACTGGAACATATCTTGGCCTTCCACATCGTCATTAGTGAATAGAGCTGTAAAAACCAGGAAATGTTATTAGTAAACTAGGCACTTCTTTAAATACTAATATAAATAATAGATAATTTCATCGGGTACGATTTTTCTCCCCAAGAAAAAGTGTTTCTTTTTCTGGGTTTATTAGTGTGTGTGATGTGAATGTTTCTAGCACCCACCACACAACAAGTCATCGAACTTAGTGTGATGCTGTAAGTGTAAAAGCGTTAATCCTACTAATATTATAAATCCGAAAGTTTGTGTGTAAGTGTGTAAGTATGTTTGTTCCCTCTTCACGCTTTAACGGCTGAACGGATTTGGATGAAATTTGGCATGAACATAGCTTATACCTAGGATTAACACATAGGCTACTTTTTAACCTGATAAAAGCGGGCGAAGCCGCGGGGCACGGCTAGTTAATAATAATCATCAGATTACTTGGATCTAAAAATTTATGCACATTTTTTTTCAAACATTGACACTCAATTGCTTTTAAACTGAGGATGTCTAGCGATTAATTTCGATTAGTAACACGAACTTGATTTCACTAAGCATATATTAGCTTCACCTTTTTTATAACTAACAAAGTAACTTACACACATGTATGTATAAAAACTAAATCAAAATCGGTCCAGCTGTTTGTGAGCCATGATGCCACAGACAGACACACAGATACACACAACTAACTTATAACATCCCCATTTTTCGTGGGGAATTACTTATTATCATACAGTATTTACATATATACATGAACTAGTGTAATACTTAATTATATTAAGGGTCCAAAATCCAAGACTATTTTTTCCCAAAAAAAGTAATGAAAAATGAAATAAACTTTAAAAACAAGCTGGATAAGTTGCTATCCACAGGGGGAAAAAATCACTTCTTCTACTCTAACTTCAATCCAACACTACAGTCTATAAAGAAATACCTAATAATATTCAGCAAATTTTGGCTGCTGAGCATTTAGACATACACATATAGACGTTTCCTCACTCACAGCCCCACACTAAGATCGATAACTTATGCCATGGGTGCCGGAAACATTCACATCACACACAATCACAACCAGAACCACAAACACAAATTTTCCTAGGGGAGAAAAATTTGTGTTCCAGCTGGAAATCGAACACGAAACCCCCGCTTAGAAGGCGAATGATAACCCAACGGGCAGTTCAAAAAAAAAGTGTAAAGTAAGTTTAAGTATAAGGAATTTATTTTATTTATTTAAAACAGCACAAAACAGATCACAATTAAAATATTATAGGATAGGTTCGCTTATTTCTAAAGCTGGATTGTGATCAACTACATGTGCTTACAGCTATACTAATTAAACATAAAATCATGCGTGTGTGCTTGGAGCTAATAATATTGCTAATGCAATTATACTTAAAAAAAGAAAACTTAAAAAATTATAGAATCATCTTAAATAAAACAGTTATTTAGACAGACGAGGCGTGACGGCGCCGCTTTTGTCTGAGTTATTTGGTTTGGGGAAGAGGATAACTTAATCTTATCTTAGGAATTACATTTATGAATATAAAAATCATGTTTGTAGATTGAATGACAAGAGATTCTTTATGTTTTGCTTACCTGTTGGTTTTTGCTGGCAAACCTCACCATCTTCCATTTCTTCATCAGAAGATGTGACATCATGGTTAGTCCTTCTTTTACTGGGTGTTATCTGGGTAAAGTCCCCGAATTTCTTAGGCTGTTTTCGGACTCTTGTGGTGCGTCTAGAAGGAGAATCCAATGTATCTTGATCTTTGTCTGAAATACACATAGAGCTCTATAAAACTGTGATATATTGATAGATACTACAGTATGTAGGATATACTCAGGCTCAGAGTGTGAGATGTTTAGGCCTTAGGCAGACAAATTTACTCTCGCTTGTGGTTTTGTATGTCTGCTGACTCAGTCCGTCATGTTACCCCTGCACTCTCATAGACATCACACTAATATTAATAGGGTGAAAGTTTGTGAAAAAAAACAAACATACAAACACATGTTTGTATGTTTGTTACTTCTTCATGCTCAAACGGCTGGACCAATTTTGATCCTAGCTAATTTCCGCCTCAGCAATGCAGGTGGTAATTAGTATACTGATTGCTCATAAGTAAACATATTTCTCTAAGGTTCTTGAAAAAAATTTAAGGATGGTTATGTCTTAAGATATTTAATTTAAGAGATATGTAATGTTTTATGCTATTAAAATTAAAATAGATACTTATTATTTAAATATGTAAATCATTTGATTAATTTGTAATTGCACTTTCAATACTAGGTATTTTTAAGATGGATAGAAAAGAATTTGACCACTATCTCACCTGATGGAAAGTGATGATGTGGCCACAGATTTAGCATGCCTGCCTAGAAGATACCTATTCACTCTTCACTTGAAGATTACCAGATTATACCATTCAGGAAACAAAGAGTGAATTCGCGCAATGAGTTCCATTCCCTTGCAGTACAGACAATTAACATAGGAGCAAAAAGCTTCAAGCGAGATGGAGGTCAATCTTAAATAGATGACGTTTGACTGTTAGCCTTGTTGTTAGATGGTAAAACGGGCTTGGAAGAATGAACTTGTATAATTTCACGCATACTCTCGGAAATGCAATTGATAGAAAATCAATAGGCTCGCTACACTACGTTGGTGATTCCACCAGTTTATTATCACTAATAAGTTTTTTGGTTCAGTTCTATTATATTATAACAAGCATGAGTATTGTTGTTATTTAGCGTTATGAATATATGAAAGAATACTATAGTATGGTACTCTTTGAGAAGTTTTACGTAAATACCACATCCTGAGATCTCACACCTTAAATTTGTCTATTTAAGAAACTTTTGAGATTAATTGCTTGTAACTTTTTTCTAAATAATGAATATTTGATTTTTGTAATCGTTGTTCGAGTTGGTTTCATACTTGTGGAGTTCTTTTCAATAATAGGGGTATTATACACGAGATTTTTGACAAGATATTTTTCTATCTCTAGTTATGTGTATAGGCCCCCTTAATGTTTAAATTTATATAATTTTAATAGGCATTTCTGGCTTTAGGCCATAGCTTTACATATTTTTGAGAATTTAATGTTATTCGCTTGTTTCGTTCAGATGTTAAATGCCTCTAAGAGACGAACGAACGGACGAACAGACAAGGCGCTGGACCACCCAAATCAAAAAGTCTCGTTTTGCTCGATCAAATATTAGAAATATTACCAGTTGGTGTTGCACGAGTCGAAGGAATCCGAAGTCTGAAACCACTATTAGCCATAGTCGACGAGGAAAAAATTTAAGTAAACAATCAGTCTTTACTAATTGTAGCTCAATGCAGGCTACATTAATTTTATTTCTTTTCCAGATCTTAATTTTCTCGTACAAAATACTAATTAATACCAAACAAAACTTGTCGCCTTGAAATCCCGCCGACCCATTGACATGGCTGTTGACAGCTGACACTGACAAATTATTATTGTCCATATCGGATATGTCACTATTCACTCTGCGCAGGAAGAAATATTAGAAGTACACCATTCACAGCATAGAAAAGAATATATTCTACCCGAAATTCACAGTGTGGTAAGATCTAACTCCTCACGTTTTTCAAACGCAAGCGCAACCATTAATTTCGTGAAATAATTAAGATATGATTGAAGCTATCGTTTTTAGCCATGTCTTTCTCTATAGCGCTTTGTTACAAGAAGCTATAAAAATACAAAAGATTTCGTGTCCCTCGAGCCGGGGCCGCGGCCTTAGCTAATCTGGCTAAAACTGCACAGTTACAGACACAATAGAATTTGGGCTACAACAGAATTCTAAACTGATTAATAATACATTTACGAGGTTGCTCTTGTATATACGTCATTTCTCCATGTATTATAATAATATCAGCGGATCGCTAGTTATAAACGAACTAACATTTTGAGACCTACAACTCCAACCACCAACACCCAATATTTGGAGTCGGAGCAAATCTTTTGCTCTAATACTTAAGTATCGCGGGTGCTACCTAAACTTAGGGCAACGATTGGCAGTGCGTAAAGCTTAGGCGATTCGTAAATTGATAGCAAAAATCAGATTGACAGGTTGATGACAGTATTTTTTTTAATTTTGGCTCCAAAAATTATGAATATTTAGCTAGTGTACGGTACAAACTTAGGAGTTTCCTAACGTTAAGAGTAACCTAATTAGAAAGTCGCTTATCTAGTGAAAGGTGCAAACGGGGGTTAGGAACTAATATAATTTAGTGTGGAAAGTTACATGTTATAATAATAATTTATAACTAGTTACTTTTTTGGAATTTGAGTCGGTTCTTCGTCTTGAATAATCAAATGTAAAATGAAACGCTTTCACTCTCACAGCCTTACACTAAGTTCGATGTCTTGTGTAGTAGGTGCCCGAAATATTCACATCACACATACAAACACAACCAGAACCAGAAACACAAATCTAAGGTTTTAAAGGGGAATTAAAACAAATTTTTACATCATTTCATTTATTTGCTCAACTTACAGACAATTTCGAAAAATCACAGTTATTTTTGACATTGTTTTGTAACTATTCATACACAATAACACCTGTCAGCTATGTAAATGGGAAGTGGGTACAAAATGGTATTAAATATTATTATTTATTGGCCACCATACAATTACAATTTATTATAACCTACTATTGAGTAGTTATTACAATACAATATACATATCTATAAAGGGATAGATTCGTTACTTTTAAATTGCTTTCTCTTGATATAAATTAGAACACATTGTATATAATAAACATGTAACAATGCTAGGATGAACTATGGAAGGGTGTGAGCAACAATGAATGGCATCTTATTAAGTCGCAAGACTTGCCACGCTATCTATATACAATCGAGGAAGCGAAATCAACAACAACAATTCATTTATAATTTAAATTATTCGGGTGATCTACATACGAAAACAAAAGCATGTGTAAAACTTTTAACCCTATGGAAATACGAAAGAAACAAATCACAATAACTGTCATTGGAATAATAATCCTATTGTTTAAAAAAAAACATTGAAAGTGATCACGTGACGCACCACTTACGAGTTAGTTACTTAGAAATATTTATGGTGGGATACTAACTCATCTATATACATTACCAACGATTTAAGACTTATACATCACTCGAGTCCCCTACATCTTCTACGCAACGAAGATATGTACAAATTATGTCCACTTTACAAATTAGCAATCTATGAGAATGTTGACACGCGAATTTGAACCCAATTTATAATATAAGAGCAATCAAAATACACCACGCTGATATAAGCTATTTTCACTACCACTATACATATAGACTACGATATCTTGGAAGCCATTTATGTACCCGTTTAAAACGTAGTGTAATCTGAGCTCAATTCAGACATAATTTGTACAAATCTCCATTTCCATAACATGTTATTGCATTCAAATACCAAACTACTTCATTAAAATTTTTCAAATGTGCTACTGTTAGATAATGTCTAACGAGAATATCTCAAAACTATGGGAACGCGGAACACCAAGACATTTCGATAAAATCCAGTTCAAACACATTACAACTGTACATAGCTATCATACGATACTTTACTCAATAAACGTTATAATCACTATAAGTATTCCAGGGTTACTGGAAATCATTAATAATTTACACGAAACGTAGCTGCGAGCGTTCGCAAAAGACAATACGTAAATAACTCCGAAGCCTATCGATACTACAACGCGCAAAAAGCGTCCTTTAACAATAAAATAAAGCGGTCGCACGGAACCACCGAAGGAAAAAAATAATTATAGGATCGAATATCGTCTTGAGATCATTTTATAACGAATCCACTATCATACAACACATCCACCGTGCACTCTCACTCACAAGTCACAGTACACTAAGTTTTGGCAGCCTTGTCGAATAAAGTATGTCGGTCGGCCGCCTGGGCTTGCTCTACTGAACACTTGAGAACACTAGTTACGTTTAACTGATTGCATCTACTACGGATATAGTAATTAGGAACCATGGAGAAATTCCTTCACGCAAGACTCAGTTGGGCTTAATAACAGGTTCAATCAACCAGGTAGCAGGTTTAATCGACCTGGTAAAAGGTCTATTCAACTTGATTATAGGGCCAAATAATGCCGTTGCAAAATGTATCCAGTAACGGAACTATTAACCCCAGTAATAGGTTTAACCGACCCGGTAATGAGCACAATCGACCCGGTAACAGGTTAAATAAACCCGAAACAAGCTCAATCAACTCGAAAACAGGCTCAACCGATCCGATTACAGAGTCAATCGACCCGTCAACAGCTTAAATCAACCCAAAAACAAGCTCAACCGACCGGATTACAGGCTCAATCGACCCGATAACAGGTTCAACCGACCCAACATCAGGCTCAACTGACCCAATAACAGGCTCAACCGACCCAATAACAGGCTCAACCGACCCAGCATCAGGCTCAACGGACCCGATAACAGGCTCAATCGACCCGGTAACAGGCTCTACCGACCTAGCATCAGGCTCAACGGACCCAGCATCAGGCTCAAAAGACCCGACAACGGACTAAACCGACCCGACAACAGGGTCAATCGACCCGACAACACCGATCAGCCGGCGTAGAATTCGAATATATGCGTGCCATGTGGCGTGTCTTTGGTATAGAGGCGGGCGAGGCGCGGCGGCGGCTAGGCCTGCTTGACTCGCTTGCGCGGGGGCCCGATGGGCGGAATCTGCTGCTGCTGCGTCGCCAACGCACGGAACGCTTCCGCTATGAGGTGAGGGTGGGACGAGATCATGTTCTTCCAG
The DNA here is from genome assembly GCA_948107665.1 of Lomographa bimaculata. Lineage (NCBI taxonomy): Eukaryota > Metazoa > Arthropoda > Insecta > Lepidoptera > Geometridae > Lomographa > Lomographa bimaculata. The sequence goes on from OX403592.1 coordinate 11,443,854, forward strand.
CCGGCTGTGTCCATTACGTCCGTCGCGTGACTCCTGCAATAGAAACAATTACGTTTTAATATAAAATAACAATTTTTTTCATACATTTTTTGACCACCCAGTAGGTACAGAAGGTGAACTGGGGGCGATAAGGCCTGCACTGACGTCCCGCTGGAGATGTATTGTGCATTTCCCCCTGCCAGCAACTAGCCCAGCCACCCCAACTCCTTTATACAGAGTGTGGCATCCACGATACAAGTCTTGAACATAGTATGGGTCTGGAGTGTGAATGCGTTTGTTTTAAATTTTGAAGTACCGGACATTCACACCAACCAGAAACCTTTTTAACACTAAGTTAAAAGACTTCCTATGGAAACGTACATTCATATGACACACATAATTACAACCAGACAAAAACACAAATTTCCCTTAGTAGAGACATTTATGTTCCCACCGGGAATTAAACTCTGTACCCGCAGCGTAGAAAGCAGACAAGTAACTGGCTACATCAAAGGCAAGTTACAAAAAACATCAAGATTATTTCAAACCGAAAAGTGCTCAACGCCCCTAAAGAAGTTTTCACTTCAAACACGTAAGAGTCTAATTGAGAACACTTACTCTTAAAGAGAAAAATTGTGTTCTCACTGGGAATCGAACCCGATACACCGTAAGCAGACGGGGCAGTTCGTGGCTTTAAATAAAGAATACTCACGTGTTGATAAAGTCTATAGTCTGCGCCTTCAGTTGGTCCGCAGAATGCAAGTCCGCGAGGATGAGGGTATCTGCTGCAGTTTCCACTGATAAGTTCATGCATAACGCTTCTTCGCACATCACTTTTAGCCGCTCTAGTGCATACTGGAATAGAAGATAACAAACGTTTATAATATTACACTTCACACTAATATTAATAATTAAACGCAAGTAAAGCTTAAAAAAACCGACTTTACCACTTATATTTTGGTTTTAGCTGACCCGATTTTGATAAAATTTATATGAGACCACCTCTGAAGTATACTCTACCAAATAAATAAAATCATCAAAATCGATTCATAATTGGCGGAGATATCGCGTAACATACATACAAAAAAAAACATATTGTCGAATTGAGAGCCTCTTTTTTTGAAGTCGGTTGAAGAGGTTAATGTTTGTGAGTGCGGCTTGACCAATTTTGTCAAAATTTGGTATGGAGGCTGTTTATGATAGCTGACAATGTAAAATAAATAAAAATCAATTTCCGCATAATGTATGAATGATCATCACTTGATGATGCGGACGTTTCGACCGATTCTTATTTGTTGTTTGTTTTTTTCTTTCTATGTTTGATAGGCAAGCATAAGACGACCATATCATCTGATGATGCGGCCGAAGATGTAGCATACTTGCCTAATAGATACCTATTCACTCTTGTTTTGAAGACACCCAGTTCATAACGTTGTAACAAAGACGCGCGTAATAAGTTCGATTCCTTCTCAGTGCGGATGGCAAACGTAGAAGCGAAACGCTTCGGTCGAACTGGAGGTATGTCAACCATAAATGGATGACGTTTGACAGATTGTCTTGCTGTAGATAATTATGTCAGAATGTTTTTTATTTGGCTCTGCACACTATGTGTATTTAGCCATGTCTAGTAAGCTATATATAAAACAAAGTCGGGTTAGTTAGAGCCTGCGTATTCCAGGTCTAGTGTGTTTACCAGCTTCGATCACATCGTCACTTACCATCAGGTGATATAGTGGTCAAACACTAGCCTGTCATAAATAAAAAAAAAAAGTTACACCATTTATAACTCAACTCAAGGCTGGACCGATTTTAATGTTGTTTGATTTTTTGGATTTGTCTCTATTATACTATATATTACTATATATGTCGCTGTTTGGGGAACAGCAGAATAACTATTAAAACATTTAATAAACATCCAATGAAACAAGTAATAATATAGTAATTACGTGTTTAGTATGGTATTAAAGTACTGGGCAACCATAAACGTAAAGAGCCGGGTACAGCTCGTACAATTTCATGTGTTTTCTTGAGAAGAATAAATCGATTTTGTTCCTTTCTATTTTAATTCAAAATATATTGAATCTCATTTTGTTCGTGCATTAACATCATTGCTAAAGAACAGCGTAAAATCAAGAAAGAGATTACCTAGTCTTAGCACCCTTGTACTAAACTTCGAAACAAGAGCAATAGTTTCAGTTTCTTAACTCGGTTAGGCACCAATGACGCAAGCGTTGCAAAAATCAACGGTGGATGGTTGTTGCATTCTGAATGCATCCCCGTTTGCTCGTATTGAATGATTAAAAAAAATACAATAATACTTTATTGCACACAAAATAACATAAACGCTTTCAAACTCACAGTCCCACACTAAGTTTGATGACATGTGTCGTGGGTGCCGGAAACATTCACATCACACACACAAACACAACCAGAACAAGAAACACAAGTTATTCATGGGGAGTAAACTTGTGTTGCCGCCGGGAATCGAACCCGATACCCCTGATCAGAAGGCGAACGCTTACTAGCCAACGGGCAGTTCACTTAGCCAAAGGGCAGTTCAAAATCACAATAATAAGAAGTACAATTAGACAGTGTAAAATGGGTGATCTTATCGCTTTAAACGATTTCTGTCAGACATATACACAAATCTGATTTTGTAAGATTTTAAGCCGACATGGTCCCTCATATTAGAGTTACTGTTAGAAAAAAACACGTCATTGTTCCCCGAGGGGTATAATCTGGGAGTCTTCAAGTCAAGAGTGAATAGGTTTCTTCTAGGCAAGCATGTCACATCTTCGGCCGCATCGTCACTTTCCATCGGGTGATATAGTAGTCAAATGCTTGCCTATTTAGCATAAAGAAAAAAGTGTTGCACTGGCACGTCAGTAGTAGTATATTCAGTCTGTGCCGGTATCTAGCTTATTCATACATCTTTTCCAAACACACACACACGTGTGTTAACTTTTTTTACACACACACGCGTAGGCTTTGAATGACTAGTGTATATATGAGTCAAGTATTACCAGAGTTTTACAGTTCGGTTTATTTTAAACAGTAGGTATTTATTAACCGGTTTGTTTCCTCGTGTTGTCCCATAGAAGTATCTGAATCGGAATTTCTATTTTAAATTTTCTGCGCATTTGTATGTATCACTCGGGGAAAGTACGTAATACTAACACGTGTATTTCAATTACATATACATTTTAATTTTTGTCCACTAGTTTCGGACAAAATTAAAGTTTCTTACTAAGACGAATAATTACACTAAAATTATAAACTCGAAATTTGCGTCTGAGGGTGTAAGTTTTTAAAGAAGTTTTGTCCTCTTTTCTCTCGCTCGCTGTAATGGCTGAACGAATTTGGATGAAATTTGGAATGAACATTGCTTATGCCACACAATATAATCCAACTAATATTATAAATCCGAAAGTTTCTGTGTAAGTGTGTAAGTATGTTTGTTCCCTCTTCACGCTTTAACGGCTGAACGGATATGGATGAAATTTGGAATGTACATAGATTATACCTAGGATTAACACATAGGCTACTTTTAAACTTGATAATAGCGGGCGAAGCCGCGGGGCACGGCTAGTATTAACATATAGGCTACTTTTTGACTTGATAATAGCGGGCAAAGCCGCGGGGCGCGGCTAGTATTTACCCATATTGTATATTTTTATCATCATCACTTTTTGTCATCGTCAATTCAACTGAAACGCAGTTTGCAGCTATTTTAATATAAAATAGAATAATTCGTCAAGTTTGTTCAAAACGTAAAATTTCGCTACGTTGTCACCGCAAATCAGAGGAAAACCACTTTGGAAATTACATCATAAAACAAGGTTGCGATAAACTTCAACAGTACCAACTGTGCATTCAAACATACAAACTCAACAAACAATATTGAAAAGAGAAATATTATGACCGTTATGGTTGAGAAAACACAAATTTTCTGCGGAATTAGCCTTGTTATGCTATTTTTGAGTTCGAGTTGCCTATTTCTACAACATAACAGCTTTCACACTCACATCCCCACAAGTTCGATGACTTGTATCGTGGGTGCCGGAAACTCACGTCACACATACACATATATTTCCCTTGGGGAAAAAACTTTTGTTCCCACCGGGAATAGAATCCAATACCCGCTGCTTAAAAGGCGGACGCGGAAGGAAAGCTCAATATTATTGCTTCGATTTTTTTATGCCCGATAGACAAGCATTTGACCGCAATATCACCTGATGGAAAGTGATGATGCGGCCGACTCTTGACTTGAAGACTCCCAGATTATACCTTGAGAAATGTAACATAACACCTGCAAGCCTCGAGAAGGTAGAATTTCGGAACGACTCTGGTCTGGTTGCCGCCATATTAAATTTTTATGTAAAAGAAATCGGCTTAAGCGTTTGGTCTCTAAAGCGCCTCAAAGGAACAAATAAACATTTGATATGTAAACGCATTGAAAAGTGTCGAATACTCACTTTATCCGCAGCCGCTAATAAATCGTCAGCCATCTTGTCTAGGTTGGGCGCGCGACCCGTGTATATGAACCGCAACATTTCTCTCAACACCTCGTGGTCGACGTCTGTGATGTCCACTCGGTTCCGTTTCCGCTCCTCCATTTCGTGTTCAAACATGGCCGCGAACACGGGACTCCGCGCTGGAAGAGATTGACGGCGGTTGTTATGGACAGTCTTTGCGTTACCTCTCGCAAGAGATAACTCATGAAAATATAGATGGGAGCCTTTGTACGTGTTTGGGCTGATACCCTATAATTCGTGTCTCATGTCGGACAGGGTAACATCTGACGGAAAACTACCCAACGTAGTAGCATTATAAAATACACCCCGTCCTGATGAAAATCCATCAACCAACGAGGCGTTATGACTTATAGCAAGTCCGCCTAGGGTACCACTTATCCAAACAGCTGAATAGCAGTACTGCGTTAGCAGGATTCTGGTTGGAAGAGCATTTTGCTAGTGTATGTCACGAGACATTGAGACGTAACACGTTAAACTCAGGTAGAGGAGGGCATTGCAAACCTATCAAGAATATTGTAACCCATTATAATTCAAAGCACTGTTATGGCACCGTAAATATATATTGGCGGTGTATCATACCATCAGGCGAGTTACTTGTGTGTCTTCTTACATAAGAAACAAAAATATAAACTATATTCGTCATCTTTTAAACCAAGACCCAGACCACACACCGAGACACTGAACAGTATCACCGACTTATTTGTGTTTAACTCACAACACGGAACATTTAGTGGTCATTGAAGGTCGATATTGGGTTACAGGCAATGAAAATATAATACAGTCTCTGTCTTTTTCAGATACATAGTCTTTGGTTAGGTTTGGAAAGTTGACACTGACTACTGTATAGATAACTTGGTTACACTGTACAGAGTTACAATGTATGGACACTTCTTTCTATAGACCGTTGTTCACATAATGATTATGTGCCTAATAAATTTAGTCACTGTCATCCCTAGAGGTCATCACATTCGGCAACTACAGCCTGTCATATCCGGGTGGTTACATTCGATCAGCTGTGTCCTAAGGTAGAGTTTTGTTTCCATATAAAAAACAATGAACAAACATAATCGTCTGTGAACTGTGTGTTTTGTTTTGTCCGTGATTGTTAATCGTTTTCTCACCTGATGTTAATTGACAATTTAATGTATTCTATTCCTGAATATATGCTATACATGTATGTTAATTATTAACGCATGTGTTAGCTCTATTCCTATCGTATGTACATGTAATTAAACTGGAATATACAACCGACCAGTTGGCAACAAAAACAATATACAGTGACGTCATCGCGTTTAAATACTAGAATTCCCACAATTCCCACAAAAACCCGTATCTACGTCGATCTACATCGATTTAATGTGCGACATGACCTGTCTGATACATCTAAAGTTCTTATTAATAAATTTCAATTCAAAGTTTCTGGCAATGGGCGCTTTCGACGCTCGCGCTGCTGCCTCTAGGTTTTGTATCTAGAAGGAGTTTATCACTAAACTAATGGTTTTAGATGTAAGTATGTGTGTAAAGTGAATATTTTCAGATTGAAAGCGTTCGATTCCTTCGCTTTAAGCTACCAGTACATTCTATTAAATGGCAGAATTCTTAGAATTTAAGTTCTTGAGCGCGTCGGTTAACATTTTCAGTATTTTTCAATACTAAAACTCATAAAAAGCACCCAGTTTTAGTTTACTTATCACGTCTTGAAAGCAATATTTGAGATCAACATTCTTAGCTGACATTAAGACTTGTTTACAAGAAAAATACACACAAAACAAATTCACATACACATTCAAACATTGCGATGACGTATATCATTATGAGATGTAGCACCATGAGACATATAAATATTCATATTACCTATACCGTTTAATAAAGCAAACTGAGCTGTATTTTATAAATGTTCAAACAAAACATGTTTGTTTAAACGAGGAAACGTATTATAACGGAAATTCCAACACCAATGCTTTACCGCGTTATCATGTACCTAACCTACATGAGACCTGTGATACATTCTAATCATTTTATTGTACTTAATATGGTTTAAAGTTCCATTAAATCGTTTGCAGTATATTGTTTAGTTTGTAAACAAGGCTAATTGATAAGTCAGTTTACAATGTACAACGCATGGAATTGAAATTATTGTTACTGCACTTTGTCAGATAGCTCTGAAATCTATTAATAAATGTTTACTATTTTAAAGTCGAAATATATGTTTAAATTGCACTTAAAATCATACGATTTTTACTAGAGGCTGGGATGGCTCATATAGGCTTACAGTACTTAGAAAAAAAGGATCGATTTTGGTAAACTTTAATAAATTGCAATCTTCTCCACGCACCATTAAATTTAATAAAATTAACAAGTGGCATAATTTATAAATAAAAACTACCTTCAAGTCTGAAACCTTAACAAGAAAACTTATCGGATATATTGAGAGAAAAAATATCAATTAGAAGACTGGAAGAAATCAGCCTCCATTTTAAAAAGTCGATTAAATCTTTAACAGTTATATCCAATTGCCAATTTGTCACGTAAATTTGTTATGGCTAAGGATTATTCAATATCGTAGATGCAAAGAAACGTGTCGTAAATAAATTCAGTTCGCTGAGAAGAGTAGGAATAATCTATAGCAATTCTTTATTTTCAGACAAAGACATGAGTCAAAGGAACGCAGTTTTTCACAGACACAAATACTGTTGTCTGTCTATGCCGTCTATATAACTAAAGGCAGTAACTGCAAGTAAATAGTAATATGTACTTATATTGTTAAGAAGAAATGTACGTACTGGTTAGTTGTTAAAATATAGCACAGAAAACGTAGAAATGTTAAACTAAACTTTGTAGTTCTGGAATGTTCAATTAATGATACTAGCGATAACAAATTGAGCAGCATTGCGAAATGATACTCCAGTATTTCGCCGACCGGTAAAACCCAAATTTGTATGTGTAACCAATGACCAGTGAGTGGTTGTTATCAGCTACAAATGCAAACAGTAACCGCGTAGCTACGGTAGAACTGTAGTATGAGTATGGTTTTTCTTTATAGGTATTGCCAGTGACGTTGGATTTGTAATCGGCTGAACACGACGTCAAGACAGTCTCCTCAGATCAAAGTTAGTATGTCATATAACAAGTTAATTTTTAGGTTTAGAAAATTACCACGAAAATTAAGCTTAGCCTTATCCAAAGTCAGATACTGAATCCCACTTAAAATTAATAATAACCTCTGTATAATATACTTTCTATATACTCGTACATTATGTACCAACCAACCTTTCAGACCTATTATAATACTCCCTTTCTTAAAGATTGGCGATTTTAGCTCGAGATATCAAACGTTTAGAGCCGTTTCCGAGAACGCTTTTGCTTATGTCTAAACAACAATAGGTTGTTGATCATTTTAAGATAAGGCATATTACCGCTATCTCGCAATATAATTATAAAACTATAGTGAAAGAAGAGATGACAGTGACTACATTTTTCAAAATAACGTGTACACGTTATTTTTGTGTATGTACAAATACTCACCTGCTAATATAGCTTTGTGCGCCTGGAATTCCCGTCCTCCAACCGCTAACGTGACGTCCGAAAACCTTTCATTATCGAAGAGAGCTCCTAAGTCGTCCGAGAGTCGACATTCTGGTACTTTGAACTGTACCACGTTGCTCTGACCACTAATATTAATGCTATCTGCGACCACTGACACTTCACAGAATATCGTCAGTTTGTCTTCTGGTAGGAGGCCGTTTGCTTCGTCTAATAGGAAATCTCTGGAATGGAGAAATATGTTTGGTTAGAAATTGGAAATAGAACTCTGGCTGTGCTATCCGTGATCATGGGCGACCACCAAATAATTAAATGTATAATATTCTTATAATGTATGGTACAATCACTTCGATGATTAGTACATGGCGTATTGCATTCCAAGAAGTAAAAAAAAAGCTAGCTGAGAGAGTTTGAGGGACTTGTTCAAGCCTCGAGTGAATAGATTACTACAAACTACATTTTATTTGTTTTGATTATTTCTCCTGTTGGCAAAAGTGTTAACACGCTAGGTCTTAAAAAGACAGCTTTTTGTACCTGAGAGTAACAAGTTACCACTGTCTTTCTGTAAAGGGTACCTAGCCCGGCAAGCACGAGAAATTACTCTTGCCACGTATTGAAGGAAAATACTACAGCAACCAGATTTTTCTAATTTAACTACCACTATCTCCGAAATCCATCCGAAAACCTTTGATTTTATTAAGTTTTAATGGGACCTACTAGACAATAATATTGAATGAAAGAAGAAAATTTACTATATCTTATCATATATTACATGGATAGATACATTGTAAGTACAATGTGTGTACAAAAATTGTTTTAAATAAATGATTAAACACATTTGATTACGAAGTTGGCATGAAGAATGTACCGAATTTTTCAAGTCCGATTGCTACTGTACCAGCAACGTCAGGTCATGAATCAAGTCATGTTCTTGAATGTCAATATGGACGATTAATTGAGGAGACAATGTATCAACCAATGACAAAGTTAATTGGAGTCAATTGACACTTCCTACAAACGTATCACGCTATCAAGAATCAAGATCACGCTGTTCGAGGCAGCCCGTTGAAGAAAGTGCACAATTAAAATTCATCTGCTATTAGATATGCCACCATACTGGGAGTTTCGACTGCCTCAGACCCATTAATAGTTTCTTAACCCAAACCACGTCATGGTTTTATCGTATTGTGACTTGTATTTCGAAACTCCTAGGGTAAGTTCGTTAACCTACGTAATAAATTCTGAGCCTGTTTTTGCTTTACATTCACTACCAAATTGGGCAGCCGTGAATTTTTTGCGCAATCTCTTATATAGAAAAAGTGATTATAGGTAGGTACTCAAACTTCATATTTTGACACCGGTCATTGTGGTCATCGCGCAAGATTAGACATGTCCATACAATCTATTACCTATCTCTACTGCGAGCAGTTTCTATTTCAGTTAAGCAAAAACGAACCTTATTTCGAAGTATTTGTGTCGTCTCAATTCAAAAACGACAAAAGAGTAATACTAGTAGATACGTTTTTGCTTAATTCAAATAGAAACTACTCGCAACATAGATATGTAATAGGAGTTCAGACCCCCTAATACCTACCTCTGTTGCGAGCAGTTTCTATTTGAATAAGCAAAAATGAACCTTATTTCCTAGTAGTTTTTGAATTAAAACCATTTGCAACATATGTAATAGGTGATCTGAAGTCTGAAAGCTTTAACGATTGTAACAAATCTAATGTGGCAGACAGTGCTGACGACTGTTTTATCAAAAACACATAATTTCCATAACAACAGAATTGTTCGTCCTTTACCTATGGAAGGGGTTGATTTAGTCCGTCATACAATGGAGGACCCTTGACAACACACAAGATTGCTTCAAATTATTATGGTATAGAAAGGGAGAGTATGGAACGGTGTTTACAGCCCTTGGAGTTACGTGAAGGGAAAATTATATTGCACCGTTAGACTAGGGGCTGCCCCCATTCAATTGAATCAAAGTTAAAGCGTGGGTTGGAGTTATACCCTTAGTAAATATGGACAGGGGAAGTCGCGTCAATGAACCGAAATCAACCAGCTTGACGATTCTGATTCCAAAATCGAAATTATCAAAAATTAAAAATATATGATCACACGTTGTCCTTTTACTAGTTTGCCAAGGAAGTAATACATGGATAAAGTATGTGCTAGAATATAAGACAATAGAGCTGGAATGTGAAGCCAGGATGTGGTTAGGTAATGTAGTGACTCACCTTCTTATGAACTTTTTGAATCCCCAATCTTTGCCTTGTACAAATCTGTATGCGCGCTGTGACTCCATCGCCTTGGTCTCTTCCCGTTTTGCATTTAATATTGAAAACTTAAACTTTGCCCGCACTTCAGATTTATTACACGACACTAATAATAGATATAATGATAAGTAGTCTTTGCTCTCTTCATCGAGTCCTTTAGGGTTTACGCGAAGACACCATTTTAATTTATCACTAGCACCAGCTGAGAAAGTCGATGATTTTAACACTTCACCCATTTCCTCTCTACAGAAACTAAAATTGTTTATTGTCCACATATAACTGAACTTAACCACTTTGACCTGAAACAAAGAAAAAGGAACGGTTATTTATTGTTACACGTCGAGATCAAACGTGTATGGTGAAGGTGAGGGGGCGGGAGATGCGGCATCTTCGAGTCTAGGCACAGACCTTGTAAAAGATTAAAGCTCGTGTGTCGGAGATCTGGCGCGGCGATCTCACAAGGTGTCCTCGGGCACCCGACCTCTCAAGAACAATAAATCTTTCACGAAACGGATCCCTGACTATTCAGCCGTCATAGCTCTTTTGTGTGCCTTTGTCTCTAATTGCCTCGCTGATAGGTCCCGTAGAAACAAACGGACGCTCCCGACGTGTGTTTAACGACTTTATTTATGGCAAATAAAACTTTACTGCACAGCATGGTAAACTTTAAACATCCATTATGTCATTCGCAATTCAAGGTTAGGGTGCCATCGGTAATATTTTTATGGCTACGTTTATTACACACTGCTGTCTACAAATTCTGCTCGTCGGACTTAGATATCGTAAAACAGACAGCTGGAAGTGGAACAGGCAGTTGCATTGCAATATCTGCAACCACAAAAGGTTTATAGGGCGGGTGGGTATCGCATTACGCTGTCGTGTCACTCATAAAAGCTGCACGTGTAGTGGAACTATTAAGTAACGTCAGCTCAACTCGGCTCTTACTTACAGCGCTATAGACATGTAATATGCCTATCGAAATTCAGGTTTATCTTAGATAATGGGATATCGCAATTACGAGTAGTAAAGTTTTGGGGCCCTGCATGTAGTGGTGGGTTGACAGTTGGCTCGAAGGTCATGAGGACTAGGTAGGTGCGAGTGCGCGGGCGCAGGCTGGCCGGCTGGTCGTTGCCCCCGACCGTTGCTGGCTTGCGGTGCTGCTGCGGGGTCTTCGGCCGGTCGGCGACCCGGCCCAAGGCCGCCCGCATCATCCCCGCTCGTCCACGGCTCAGATAACATCCGCGAAGCACATTCCTAAATTGCTATCGCCGTACATACCAGTGTTAAACTGTGCACTGATTTTTTACTTCCCAAACATAAACGTTAGCTTCGTTTATATTCATTAATCACCAATTTGAAACGCCTACAAATATAATTATTATTCTGATTAGTAAGTACGTCAAAACAATTTGTTTTAGATAAGTGCCTAAGTTACGTGTCAGTTTAACTTTAACAAACAAAGCCTTTGTTATGCTATAAATAAATACGTACTTTATTAAAATAATAACCAGCAGACTCGACGACTCGAAAAAGAAGAAATTAATTAAAGTGTGAAATTTCAGCGCCCCCTTCAGTGAATGTCAGTACAGAGTGTTCCACTAATTGCGGCGATAACATGAGAAGTTTACTGTTGACGCGTTTCCAAGTAATGAAGTCGATTATCGCGACCTGGGCACGTGTACTCGACACGGCCAGGTTTGTACACGTGCTAGCACCGCACGTACCTATCAGCCGCAATGCCACCAGGAAATAATAATGGCACATGAGCACAACTATTGTATCCACCATAATCCATGTACTCCACTATAACTATATAGCGCTTAGGTACAGAGCCGTTGTTAACGGTCCATATGAAGACCATCAAAATTGTGATAGAAACCTTAATAATTGTACGTGCCATTCCGCCGGACATCTAGCAAAAAATACCGCTACAACTGGAAAGTTCAATAGATTTTTGGGCAAAAAGCGTCAAAAAAGGTAATACCGGGTCGACGACTAAGTCGAACAACGGTCGTTCCGATTGTCTGATCTAAACAGCGACCACCGCAGTGAAATAAAGTTAGCGGCATCGCTTTAACGAGTATATTCTAGACTGGAATATCTTTTAAAATAATAAGATCGCTATACTTTCTTATCAGTATAAGTTGCCGCAATGCACGCAATATACATTGACGTGCTTCAAGGGTTATGTAACGCAGATCTTAAGCATTACTAAAACTATAGGACACGCTGAAAGGTCGGCGATAGAAGTTGTGCGTCGCGAATTTTATCACGTTCATATCGAAATGTTTAGATTCATATATCGCTAAATGAGTGGCCGTCACGTCGAGACGTCTGACCGCAGAGTTTCGCAGCCACTGGCTAGTAACGTGACGCCTTCGCTCGAGCATCCAACATGCTACTTCCTAGTACGTATAAATATGTACATTTATTAAAACAATCTGTACGTATGCGCAACATTTCAAGTTCACCGATAACGGCCGCGGTAAACAATATTATCGCTCATACGCTAGCTTCACATCTGATCATTTGTATATTTACGACTTAGGCCGTGGACGGAGGTTTTATGAGCTCTTCGCTTTGATTTTGCTGATTGGAAACTTATTTGGAAAAATATTGTCGGTGGTCGAGGTCGCCCAATATGAATCAATACGCGATCGTTTTAAATAAGGAAGTATTTATTGCGTAAGGTTATTATGTACTCGTGAGATATGACTGCGACCTTAGTTTAACAATTATCCTAACAATCAGGACCAGGAACTGTTTGATCTTCTAAAACCTTCCATTAGCAATTGTAAACATCTTTGCTACACTCAGACTGAGGTCGTCTGTTCTTTATTATCTTTTAGTATAGATTTGTGTCTCTGCAGTATATCGTATTGATCTAAATACAAGCGCCTCTTTCATCTTATGAAGAGTTGAACCGCGTTGGTAGAGACAGATATTTTAGGAATGGCGGAGACGGAAATGGTGATATCTGCTTTATAAAATAGCAATTCACAATGAATAGAACTCTTTGCCACGGTTCCTTATTTTCAGTTTGCGTAAATATTTTGACGACTCGCATTACATTAGAACGAGTTTCCTTCTTCATACAATTGCCATTTAAGTCTATTTGAGTAGCAAATCTTACGTGTCTGTGCGAAGATCTGTTTCGAGACCAGTAATATCCATAAAATTTCAGGTTCTCCAGATTTCTGTGAGAGCGTTGAGACTATGCATCTAAGAGCTTGCCGATTAGGATTTTGATAGAACTAGCTCCATTGCCTCAGACTTAGTCTTATTACCTTAGTAAATCGCCAGTTTTCTGCGTCGGACATGACTAGGATTCAGTTCAAACTTTTGAGACAGCTGAAAGTTTGCTTACATGTGTAACTGTAAAGCAACAGTTTTCTCTGCGAGGCGTGACTGGGGTCTAGGGCATACTTTTTAGACAACTGGATATCACATTTACCTGTGTAAAGCACCAGTTTTCTGCGACGGGAGTATTGCCGTCGTGCATCGGGCTGGGCACGCGGCTCACGGCCATCCCGCTGCCGGCGCCGTTTGAAGACACGCGCGCCGACTGTGGAGCGGGCGCGCCGCCGCCCGTCCCGCCACCTCCGCACTCGCTGCCTGACCCGAGCCTGGAGACAAAAGGAAATACTAATGAATAAACTACACCTTACAAACCATATTTTATTTCATATAAGTTCACAAGCAATGGCACGTTGGATATAGAAAGTCACAGTGTGATATATCTGTTAAGAGAAATCTAATCAAGTAATTAAAGGTAGCATCGGAACATCGTAGGAACCGAAAACTACTGCTTATTGTTAATTTCTTGTTTATATATACGGCTTCCTGAAGTGACTTCTCAAGAAAAATGCTCTTCAAGAACACAATATGCAAATCGAAAAATGAGTAAATCTTCATCATATATCAAAATATGATTAGTTAGTCCAGGCGTGAGTAGTTAAGTGATTAAATTTTGACATCAAATCAAATGGGATACGGCGATACAACACGAACACGAGACACTGATGTCATCAAACATCTGTTTCCACAATTTATTCATTTTGGAAATTAATTTTATTCTCGGTCCATCACGTATTCATGCATTTCGAAACAAATTGCTACTAAGTGTTAACTAAAGGTATTATTAACAAGCACATTAAAACAGGCGTTACTGCAACTAGGTATATGACGAGTGACCTACTGGTCGATAGGCAATACCTCCACCTTCTCATGGAATGAATGTAAGGCGAAAATGTAGCAACATCGTTAATGCGCCAATCAAAGACCGCAGTTTCGCTTCCCAAATGTGGGACACGAACACAATACAAGCATATTGCTTTATAATAAAGGTACTGGTGCATGTGTACCGAAATACGGCCGCCAATGACAACGCGGCGAAAGAAGACTTACGCGCGTAAGTGGCTTTTGGGTTTCGGTGCCGTCAAAATGTCGAGAGTACGTCTAAGTGGGACATATACAATGCGAGATACGACCGTCCTGCGAGACTTTCACGAACTGTATTTCGATTACCAAATACGCGTTAGAATCTGTGTCAGTTTCATCACAGCGCTGCATCCGCTCACAAGCCGTGCGCTCGCTTTGTGAAGGCTCACTTTACGCCAGTTGCGCCGTGCGCGGCTTTCCACCGGCGCAGCGAGATAGCTTAATTTGTAGCTTTGATTACCTGCACGAAATTTTGGAGCGGAAACATTTTCACAATGGATTCACTGGAAACTTAGGCGGTTCATATTCGAACAAAAAATTTAAAGTCATTGAAGCTTTTTAGGACGTTCGGAATGTAGTTTCGACACCAGTTTCACAAATTGTTGTTAGCACACGGCATCAGACCAATTTTATATGGCGTGAAACTGAATAAAACTATTCTCAAGGCTCAAGGCTGGTTCAATTAGCTTACAATAACGATTGTGTATGAATGTATGTATGTATGTATAGGATTCGGAGGTGAACCCGTGTCACTCGTGTCCCCAGTTATCTTGTAACAACCACGTGCTCTAGTGGTCACAAACAATCATTTGTTATTATCGACACATGCTATTAATGCTCATAATAACTCAGATTCGTAAATATAGTAAGTGTTCAAACATTGTTAACTGATGTCAATCATATAATTACTTATGTTTCAGTTAAGGAAAGTTGAAAAACCTTCGAATTAATACAATTCAAATTGTTATTATGCAATCGAGTTAAAATTTGTTTAGTCATCTTAAACATATAAATAAAACTCAAGTTGTAATTTGGAGAACGTAAATTCATTACTTATTCGACATTGCTGTTTGGAACATCATACAAAACCCAACACTATGTCGAAACAAAGTGAACCAAATAAGAATTGAAGTTGTAGGGCAGCCAAGATGCCCTGATAAAGAAGGAGAGTAACTACATACTTGCAATGAAATAATGTATGTCAAACAGTAAAAGAGTGTCACAGCACTAAATAAAAGTAGGCTAAGTGAATTAATCGGTACGACCCAGAAACTGGTTGCGCCTACGGAGACTCGTTGCGCAGTGATAGTATTGAAAACAAATTTCTATACATGGAAAAGTTTGAGATTCATTCAACAGGTGTGCTTTTAAATATCCACGAAAACATTGTTTAGAATTTAGCTAGTTATGCCCGGAGTTTGAAAGTTGAGCTGCATTTTAACAAGCAAGATCAACAAGTAATTTTAGAACTTATGAAAAGTGGAAAAAATAATGCACTATTTTGATAAAGCTATACTTGAATTACAGTAACAGATAAATAATGCATGATTCATTCAAATTGCGCCATAGGTATACATACTATATCAGTAGGTCACTCTCCACTGTGGCGGATATTTTTCATAGGTGACCAACATTTTTATATTGTCGTTGATAAGATATCGCACGCACCACCGTATCCGAGGTCGATCCACAATTTGCGACTGTGGCAAATAGAGCGGCCCGACCTACATACACTCGGTAAACCGCTCCTATGGCGATTAACAATAGATGAATCATCGCATCAACCTCATCTATTACTTTTAACCTACATAATATAGGTCATAATTACTCGTCTGTTACGAGAGATTGATGAAAAAGATTCAAGTACAATACTATCGACTGACGTATAAATGGATCAGATAACTTACGCAAATGACATTGGTGTTGCACTTAAAGATGTTATGGTTGTGGATAGTGATTTATCTCTGGGAGTCATATCAATGCTGTAGGTAAAGGTGTAAACAACTTTTAAAAGGATGTTATTTGGAGTTAGACAACTCGGGTGACATGACATGCGATGCGAGTGGGCAATTCGTCACGCCTCACTGTAGGGCTGCTCTGCGGTGCAAGCCGGATGGCCCTTGCGGTAGACCACCCACCGGTGTAGACCCACCACGATCACTCACAACAACAAAAAACAACGTTATTGTAAACGATACCACTTTTGTCAACGCCCGCGCCCCGATTCATTGGTTCAATATGCTTATCTTTTTGGATTAGGCGAAACAGGTACACTATACACATGCTGTTTTTCCGTTGCTCTAGAATCGTAACACGTATTCTAGGCTAAAATATCGAATATATCTGATATCAAAGGAATACAATGTTAAAAGAGAGCTGTAAATGTGACAGATTAAACTTTTAATCCGAGAAGTCGTCAGCTTAAAAAGTCAACAACCTGTAATATGTTGAGCAATATACGCTGTATAGTACGTATCATTGGTCTCCCGTGGTCTTATTATAGATGTCATCCGACCTGCTCCCATCCTCTGCTATATTTAAGCCCACTCAGCGACGTTCCACTAAGTAGACGGGATCTGTATCCAATGTTTCCGACGTTAAAACCAAAGAATTTAATCCGAGACAGTAAGATTTAATTTCTGAACTCGATGTAATTCAATGAACTCTATATTCTGTGCCAGGAACGGTCGCAATCTGTGCCAGATTTCAAAATGTGCAGCAGTCCGAACAATATTAAGGATTCAAGTAGAATGTAGCGCTCAACGCTTATTAAACAAATTATTTGAAATATTTATCTAAGATTTAATAAAATATATTAGGTATTTTTCATTTATATAACAAATTTAGGCTATTTTTTATAAGTTAAAACTGTTTCATAGACAGTAATATAATAACTGCTCCAAAACCAACATGCCTAAGCTTAACCAATATGAATCATATTCATATTTATGTACCAAGGCTACAGTATTTGGATTTCTGTGTCATTTATAAAACAATGACAAAGGCTAAAGCGATACAGAAAACAATACGTGGCATGATTTTCCGCAACATAATATGCGCAGTAAATTAATTCAATCAAAGAGTTATTTCAAAGGAGTGTTAGACCCTGAAAGGTTGACAATGATATGGCACAACCATAAATTTGCAATCAATAATAATAAAGGGGCAGTTGTTGGCGAGACAATGGAATCGGAATAAGGACGATAGAACAATGAGCGTCCTGATACGCATATGAGTGTATCTTTATAAAGTTTTATTCAGAACCGTGCCGGTGGTTGGGTTGGTGCACCGGCCGAGCCAGGGGGGAGTAACCAAGTGAGCAATGCCCTCTTAATGATGACTGCGTGTTGTGACTCAGACGCCCTGAGGACGACCCGACATTATAGGGTCCTCGACTGGATTCTGAAGGACGATGTGTTTACCGTCGCTAAACACTCCTACAGTATCAGCTTTATTGCAAACACTTTTGTCATCCACATTGTTTGAAAGTACAATGTATTTGAAATCAAGAACGGACTTGCACCTGCGTACAATAAACTAATCTGAGTCTGTTATACTTATTATAAAATTAATTTAAATAAACAGTTGTCATAATGAGTAGAGGCTGACTAAACAAAAACAAGTGGTAATGACATGGATATCTCCACAATAGAACCTACCAAATTGGAGTACAAAAAGACATATTTTGCGTTGCTCCATTGCTTATTAAAGCCAACTCACAAATAATGTTTTAAAGGCAAGTATAAAATATATAAAAGAGTTTTAGATGTTAGATATTTGTGTGTTGTTATAGCTATAGGATAATCAATTTCATGTTGCAGATAAAGCAATTTTATCATATAGGACAAATAGGTAATTGAGCGAGATGATCTTTTACGTATTGTTTACGATTCACATGCACTTAATATAAAACAAACAAGAGCCTGAAGACTAATAAGATGATACGAGGTCATAAAACTAGTACACAATAAGAGTACCTATGTAAATAATAAATCGCCTTGCTAAGTCTTTATGTAGGTACAGTATATATATAAATAAAAGTAAGTACATATCCGGCGATTACTCGTCAAGCTGGGCATAATAGGTAGGTACTACTAATAGGTCAAACGGTAAACCACAAAATAACAAGTCAGAATATAAACATGTGACCTTACATAAGCGGAAAATATAGATAATAATATCACCTTGTATAATTTGCTGTGATAAAATTGCATTAAAATAATAGACTCTCACAAAAATCTTATTATTAAATATACCCGTGAAAGTAAATATGACAAGTGTTTTGTATGTGTATGCATTTAAGTGATTAATATGTTTTTAATACGTAATACTATTTTCTTGCTTTCCATAGGTTTTCAGTAAATTGCTGTTCGCAATAAAATAGTTACTCACGCCGAACAACTTCGCTAGTGAGTAAAATGTTTAGGCATTCGTTTTATGTTTAATATTAAATAATAAGTGGCTGTGAAGATACACTCGAGAATTTCGCCATCAGGCTAAGTAATACATAGTTCCATGACAATTACCACCTGCATTGTTATCAAATTTTTCATTGAATTCTATTCACCAGTCATTAGTTTTGTAGAGGTCAAGTGAGGTGACACACACATTATGACATTACACATCAACTATCGTAACTTTACGTATTTGGTGAAGAAAAAAGGTGAGATATTGAAAGGCTTATCGCAACACGTATGTTAGGACTAAAACAAATAAAATTGTATGTATTAAATGAAAATATTAGGTACGAGTACTCATAAACGCAGCCGAAAATAACGCACAGAGTAGGTAACGCAAAGATAAAAACAGCGCAAATTGTAGGTGTGACGTGTGGAATAATCAAACACATGATGTGCTCAAGGCTGCGCCAACCGTCATCGGTTCGTACCTACACAGCAAATATATAACAATAACTTTTCAATGTCAAAGCGTATATAGTAAAAGAACAATGGGCTTCCTGAAAATCATACCGAAAACAGATGAGTAGAGTTTAAAAACATCTCTTGAGCCAAGCTGTGAGAAAAAAGAACAAGGATGTTGAACGTTCGACTACTTGGGTCAGGAAGTACGTAGAACACTTGGAAAGTAATAGAAAATTACTTTCTCGGCAAGATCAGGTTGCGAGCTGGGAGACATTATTTCCAATAAACTGTTCCTTGCGCTACCGCCTCCCACAGAAAGAGGGCGAAGGATAGAAAAGGACAGGAACTTAATGCAGTAACGACTTTGACGCGGGTGAGGTCTCCCCGAGCTTGCTTAATATTTCCTAAGGAGAAGCTCAACTGAGCTTTACGGTAATACAATATGGACCATTTTAGACTACCGCTGCTTTTTCAATAAGCGTTGTTCGTTTATTAAACACAAACAACACTAGAATCTTTAAAAACCATAAATAATCCCGTGACATTGGTGACAAGGGGTATCATAAAAGCAGGTGCAGTAATTGCGAAGTCTGTAATAAACGTGATTGTCATGTTTATTTTAATGTTGATGTTCGATAAGACATAGTATTTGTAATATGTCATTAACTATGTAACGGTTGGCGTGTACAGGAGTTGCATAAATTGTGTTGTTGTGAGAACGCGGAACTGAGTGGCACTTGTCTACGGCGCCGGCCACCTTTATTTGTCCGAGAGCCGCGAGGACGAGCAAGGTGACCGCGCCAACCCACCACATAAATACTTTATGTAAGGGACGTGACGACTGACGACACATAGCCTTTGTGTTCTGCGAAATGTTTATAACTTAAACGTCTCTATTATGTAATTAATTACATCTACATAAAAATACTTGCTCTTGTTGCTACATCGCTGCTCAAAGAGTCGTGTGCTCAAGTGTTTTATACAACGGTGCTAGGTCTTATTGCCAATGCCAACACATAATTAGTTGCCAATCGCAATTTTGCACTTCTAATATCAGAAAGCTTAAATCTTCAACCTTTTAGCATAAGCAAACTTGTTTGAGTTCGGATTAGTAGTGGTAAGTAAGCAAGGAAAAAGTTGCCAAGTGAAGCGATAAAAAAGTTAGACGTAGCTCATGTTTCAAAGCACTAAAACATACGGAAAATATACTCGTAAATAAGTATGATGAAACCTTTTAACGCTACAAATATGTACTTATCGTATTGATTAACTTTTATCACGAGGAAATTATTATTTATACTGGTGAACGTTTGATCAAATCATGTAAAAATAAGTGTTATTATATAGATTATTTTATCACATGACATTGAAAGATAGCTGCAATCAAAAAGTCATGAAATTTTGATACTGCTATTATAAGAAGAGTTCGTACGAAATTATTGTTAAAAAAATCGAATGAATAATAATGTGAGGGTATTCATAATTAAGCATTAATTTTTAGATGATTTAATCCGGAAGTTCTATCCTTTCCTTTATTCCAGAAAGTTTAGTACCCGGCACCTACTTATCAGTTAAGACGACTGGTGCTTCATGAGAATATTGGCAAGCGGCCAACGTCGTCATATCAACGACATAATACACCATTACGAAACTTCTTTCCTACAGCATTAATTATATATTTAACCCTATACATACTACATTTTTAGAAGGCAATTCACATTTTACAATTCAGTTCAGAAAATATATTGATGAAGCATAATTTACATCGGCCTGGGTTGCAAAATGTTAAGGCCGAACAATCGTGTGACGAATACAGCTGTTATTATTTCCTGGTTGTTAATCAGGTTAGTTTTAGACGTTTGTTGAGTGGAGTCAACCGACACTTGTATGCGATCTTGTATTGAGGAAACGAGACTGATATAAAAGCGCCTGTAACCTCAGCTACCAAGAGATAGAACGTTACGACCTCGCCAAGAATCGAGCGATGGATCGACAAACTGTATAATGGTGAGACTACGTTACGTCATGACCTTCATAGGCTGGTGTTGTGACGTAGAGCACTCACGCCTACCTGTTTGCACGTGGCTCAATAAAATCAACGTTAATAACGAACGCTGTTCAAATGCAACTCTTGAATGAACATCAGCTCGTCGCAGAATCTAAGTTTGTAGTGGATAGACATTCATCGCATCGCTTGCCCTACCATACACTGCATTAAACTCTTGTGAGATGCAAAGCGATTGTAGAGATTGTGTCATGAATAGGTAATTATTTTCGAAGTATTGCAAGCCCATCACCATATTAGACAAGTGACATTAGAACTACCGTTTACTAATGCTACTTGATTAGATTCAACAGATAAGAATAGAATAAGATATGATATTATAATTACAAAAACAAAATATTACGTACTTCAACCAAGAGGAGCGCGCGGTTTGCTGATTATACCTAGAAAGGAAATGACAATATCGATTTAGTTGGTTAAATAGACTGTACACATGACTTTGGCGGGAAGGTCTAGGATCAAGGCTCGTAACACAAAAGATTATCATGGGCATCGCCGAGCGAGGATAAGCTCAAACGCGGAAGCACCGAGCGAGGCCGAGGACGAACGACCAATTCACAAACCTGAACGCACGGCCACCTGAAGCCGCTAACATTGTGTTTTCAATAAATATCCTACTGGCAGAACAATACAACGGTTAAACATTTAATGAATATTTCATCTCAAACAGTTTGTATACGCAAATTGTTACAACATCTAAATCATAGAAAATTTTATACAGACACGATAAAAGCGTGAGTGCCACGTGCAAACATAACTAGTACGCATCGAGATTATTTTGAAATTATTACCACGACGCTAAGCGTGTTTAAAATACAAAGAACATGGGTTTTGGTATGACAATTACGTAAGAACGCGACACATTATGCGATGGTGGGTGAGCGTGGAACTGAGTGCGACACACGGGGGGACCTGGCGGCTGCGGCCGCGAAACCACCACTCACATTTGGCAACACAAGCATTCGAAAGTAAAGGCATCGATGGCTGTGTAACGCCGCGCCGGTATCATGAAGCTAATCTAACTGGCACAGATTGATTTATAACTCTAACAAGAAACCGTGCCACCTCGGCCCTGCTGCACCGCGTTCCACATTCTATTGCCATGAATATGCAAACAGATATTTATGAATCCAGCTTCTTATTGTTAATACGTCACGGATCGGCTGCAGCAATAAGCCAGACAACATTGTGGCAGCACGATACCAATTAAGCGATTTAATTCTCCCAACGTCCTTTTCAGGAAGTTTTCAGTGCATGACAAGGATGGTTAACTAATATGGTCGAAGTAGTTTGACCTCAGGTTTTATTGTCCTATGAATTACTAGATGGCCAAAATGATTGGCAAGACCTTGACTTCAGCCCAATATAAATTGTGTGACCCCACTTCCTACATCGACGAGGGTCGTCGGTGTAGATTGCCTTTAATTTTATCTATTAACTTTGATGGCCGTTTTTCGTATAGTTAGAAATATATATGATGAATGCTTTAAGGTTTTTCGATGGTTGATTTGATTTATTGATTGCTTAAAAGGTTGTGCCTTGAAGACTAGACTAAACTTAGCTTATACTTTAAGAAACAACCACGAACTTTGTCAGTAAATATTGGTTGTCAAGCCATTTATAACAACAAGGTTGCCAGTAATGTGCTTACCTTACCGTTATGTATTTAACAGACGGGAATATTATGGCCATAATTATATTTATTAAATAACATGAAGCTTTGTTCACTTGAGCTTACTTAATTAAGAAGATCGTGTCAGAGGAATCGCAAAGAGCATACCTGTGGGTGAGTGTATCTATCCGAACAACAATTATTATTAGCTGCGTGCAACTATGTAATTTCTTTGTGCAACGATATGATCTCTACAATGATGTATCTCTACATTAAAAGCATAATTCTGTGCAAGTAATAAAATTATGTATATTTGTCAGCCCTGACACAATACATCTCAGTTGCGTGTGGGTGTACTAATACGGTGGTGTCACGTATCGTGGTGTGTGTGCGGCAAGCTCACAGTGACAGCGAGCACCGCGGTACCAGCGCACCAGTGCCACCAGCTCAGCAAGGGGCATCGAGAACACGACCCGGTTCGCCGCTCGAGAAAGCATCGACAAAACTCGGTTGAGGCCGCGCACACAAGCGGACGCACACTTTCAGTCTTTGTATGCGAAACGTGTCTATATTAAGAAACACTAAGCGAAAAAAACTATAGAAAACGTCCGACCGTTGCGAAAACTGATTGACTTAGTATAGTAGACGCTAGTTACTTATCCATACTAATCAGACAAAGCAAATAGCTTGGTTTGTGATAGGAGATCATAGACATGCGTGTCCAAAAGAAAACTGTATTTCCTTAGTAAAAACATAATATAGGAATAACAAAGTTATTCCCTAAACTACGTTAAAGGCAAGATATCCAACTGGCTCAGGGCCAGAATACTGATGACGTACACATATTAGTGCAGCGCTGTGCTCTCGACACACGGCATGTGATAGAACAGAAAATAATAAAAGAATTTTAAGATTTCCTAGAAAAACTGTATCTATCTTCGCATGAAATCGTAATTGATGCAATAGAAATAGAAATAAACCGAGACGCACAAATTTTTATGTATTCCGCCCAGAAGTTTACAGCGAACCTTGTAACGTCTGTTTATCCCACATATGAAACGTATCGCTTCCAAGGTACACCTATATTGAAGTTAAAGCTAATTTTGACTGTTTTAAAATAAATTTGTTCAGCTACGTCCATGGCCTTGGATTTGACGCCCCCGTTCTACTTTCCTACATCTTAACAATGCGTTAATCACCATCTGCCAAGGAGTTATGAATTGCCTCTTGCAAATGATACTGAATAGAGAAATATTTATTCAACGCACAGAAACGGGTCTGGTACAGTTTACATTCAGTTAAGGACAAATTTTGTTAACTTAGAAACACGATACCAGAGACTTTCAATTGTTCTTGGAGGAAAACCGGGTCAAATTTGACAACGTAATGCATTTGACCTACATGACAAATGAGTGGCATTTGAAAAAAATTGAGCAAGGCGTTAGGCGTCAGCGCGTGCCGCTATTTTAATGCTAGTATATAATATAAATTGAGGTCTTTGAGATAAACCCAGATAATCTGATATCTTTTAACCTCCACATCTAGGAATTATTGTTGCGATGCAGTCATGATACAACCCATGTATTAATATTCATAATCTAACATTAAACATTTAATACAATTTTTAAAACCTTGTTCAAAAATATTTATACTTACCGCTTTTGAAGAATGCTCATCGTAAAATATTAAAATTGCTCAATTGGTATCAACAATTTTCAATGTTTGGTCATCAGGCGCTCATCGCTCACTAGTGGCTCTGGTTGCTTTGGGGTCAAGCCGCGAAATAAGGGGCACAAGGTAAAAGATGGTGCATTGAAAACGGCCTTAAGCCCAATAGCAATCTGCGGCCGCGCGTAGCTTCCTACTGGCGTCGGAGCGACAATGCCAACGTCGTCGACGGCAGCCACGAAGGTGACGCAGCAAAGGTCGATCACCACTCTATCGAACCTAGGTTTCATTCAATTTATTATACTATTTGAAATTCATCACCAATCGAAGCGTTAAATTTTAGCCTTCACTTAAAAAAAACGTTTTTAGTTTACGTTTTTTAATTGAACATTTAAATTCAATGATGTTAATTGAATAGTAAACGCGAGACAAAAATTAAAATCTAAAGTTTACATTTAATATTTATATGCAAATGATGTGATTTCATGCATACTCAACATTTTTGGGGCTCTCATCCTAAGCAAATAGCGACAGATTCTTATAAGAGATAATCATTTAAACATATCTATACCACAACACTAACGAGAAAATTGTCACATGATACGACCATACACCATTCACTCGCACTAGCTATCATAAATAAATGAATATATATTTGGCGATTTGCAAGTGAGAGAGTAACGAAATGCGTTCCATCACAGAATAGATTATGCTGATCCGAAAAAAATTGGAGCGGGGTTTTATCATGACCAAAAAAGCGAAAACTGGTGACCTCAAATCATTAAACAGGAGCGAAAAAGGTGAAACACAAATACTCAACTTTTACGGGTGACTGAGGGGAGTGGATGCCGGTGGGAGGTGGAGAGGCGCGAAGGGCGCAGGGCCCGGCGGGGGAGAACCCTGACACAGATCCAAACTCATCAGTAAAGCGCTGCGAAGGCCTCGAGATTCGGCTGGTATAATCATCGATTCCTCCGCTCACCATAAGTACCGCGTTACGCACAAAATGGGTCAACGCGCTTGCCTTTCCAACAAACTTGGAGAGCGCGCCATGCCCCGTTCCGAATTTCTCCCTCGGCAAATTAACGCTTCACGCTACTGTGCTCCGGATTTGTTACCAATAAAATAAATAAAAACCTATATACAGAAGTTAAACTTTGACGAGCAACGTGCGGGTGCGGTATTTTTAAGCTTAAGCTTAGGCTATTTCTAAGCTGACACCAAAAGATCCACTCGTGTTTGACACGCGAGTTGTTTAAATGTTTGTTCAATACTCTGTCGAAGCTTTGTCTACCCTCGTTTGGCATCCAAACTCTATCGAGATACTCCATTTTTAGGTATTACAAATTAACATTTGACTCATCTACAAAATGTTATAATTCAACTAGAATAATACGGACACGTACATTAAAAAAGCAAGTTATGTTCATTATCAAATAGGCCTTCTAAATGCTAAGTGGAACGGCGTGGGCTGGGCGCACAAATTGAGAGAACGTACGTGACCGGGTCTCGTCAGCAGCGTCACAGTTTCATGAACCACTTTCAGCTGAGCGATCGCGCGAACGTTGCACACCAGTGTTCGATGGTGGCGCGATCCGACAGTTGCGACACCCGACAACCTACTCCGCACGCCCAATTCGTCGGTGATTATAAGAGATGCCGACATTGCTGATGGAGCACAGCAGTATCCGACGTAATGATGTCATTAATTTAACATCATTGATACTACGGGAATCGATAACGAAAATATGTATATAAGATAAACAGAATAAGAAAATGATTAAAATACAACCACAAGATCGTTACCAAAACTTTTGAAGATGTCATATCACAGCGAGAGCATTTTCTTAAGATTTCAATTTTACTATTGAATGAGCACCGCTAAGAAAAGAGAATAATGGCTTGCTTTCAAAAGGCGTGTGGCGGTGAAACTAATCGAGATCATCGCACAACACAAAGAGAACGCGTCGTGGACCGAAGAAAGACGCATCGACGCACTTTCCATCTACAAGAGCGATATTCAAATTATTAAGCTTCGCCAAAGAGAATCAACGGCATATCGCTGAGATGTAATAATTGATCGCGAAGCGAGATCTTCGAATTGACTTGGATGGTTTAGCGCTTTGTCCGTCCGTCCGTCGGTCTGTCAAATGCATTTAGCGTCTAAGCCATACAAGCAAATTACTTCAAATTTTCAGAGAATATGTAAAACTATAGCCCAAAGCCAGAATGGCAAAAAAATACATTTTTCGGCTCGTGTAATATCATTGAAAAGAGCTTTGCAAATAGATACGTACATAGTAGGCCACCAAAGTCAATGTTTTAAGACTTATTTTGTCCCGGGGTTTATTTTATTTTATAAAAACTATTATTAAGAAAAAAAGTTATAAGCTATTAACCTAAATTTTTTTCTATACTAGGCAAAATAAAAGCGCAAGATTTCTGCTCTG
Organism: Lomographa bimaculata; assembly: GCA_948107665.1. Lineage (NCBI taxonomy): Eukaryota > Metazoa > Arthropoda > Insecta > Lepidoptera > Geometridae > Lomographa > Lomographa bimaculata. The sequence continues at coordinate 11,471,071 of OX403592.1, forward strand.
GGTGGCATAAAAAGTTTCAAGAGGCCTGGCTGGTTTAATACGAAAGTGTAACGACTTTTCAACAAAATTTTACGAATACGAAAAGAGGATGTAATTGATTTTCCGAACAAATCTCATACCTGACCGTGTTATTTTCAAGAGAACCTTGGCCTTGTGAGATATACAAACAGTTCGGTAATAAGGAAGTCTTGTAAAAATTTACATACTAAGCAAAAAGCAATGAATAATGCTTTTTCGTGAATTAATAATGACTTTTATATCTATCACGAGAACTGTACAGCTTACATAACAAAAATATATAGTCAATGATGAAGACATGAATCCGCAGATTACTGGTTACTTTAAATACGGAAGTGTGCGATCGAGTTGTATTAAAACCTTGAGGAATACGTAATATGATGAACAGAATCTGAATCTATTTGCAGAACTATGGAATGCTAAAAATTTTACGTAACGAAACGCCAATAAGTATTAATTTGAATAACAAGTAATTCCAAAACATTGACACCAATGGTGTATACACATTTTGGATTATAGCCAGACTACACGAAAAGCTTCACGTTGAATGTTTTGTATTCCTGATATTTGTATTTCGTTTATTAGCGGTTCAATCTAGTACAGTTTTAACTAAACTTTATCTTAACTGAAATACGAGGTTAGTGCCGCCAAAACCCACTTAGTTATCGCGCATTCCGCTGTCAGTGAAACAGGAGCGCCGAGAGCTGGCCTGGCCGCAATCTCTTGCTTTGTGAACGCTCACCGGCCCTCAGCTAAATTGATACATTCTTGCGAAACAACCTCGCCCAACTTATTCAAACATAATAGAATGTACTGTTAAAACTGGAGGTATAAGATACAATTGAATTTGAATGAGCCAAACTGTTTAGACTTCAACAGGTCTACAAATAAATCATCTAAATACACTACATTATGGTTCCACGCAGGATTCAGTTTTAGATGCTTTGGAATACTCAAAGCTTTGCTTGATGCTAAATACTCTAACATACATCTGGAGTTTCGATCTGATTTGCATGGAATTGCAAGTGAACATCGTCAGTCTGGCCATCATTTAATATTCAGATCTTATGTTATGAAAGGTCAGGTCAGTAGTTCCAATAAATAGGTAGATAGTAAAAATTCAGTATTAAAATTTAAATTCTCTTGTATAATAAATAACCGATAACAAATAACATGCAATACGATCCATAAAATCTGACATTAATGTGACCTTACGTGCAACATACTCGTTATTTTGACATTATTACCTAGTACCTACATATTAATAGTGCGTCAACTATGAAGATTATTCAAGATCCTTGCCAAAGTAAGATATATTTTTATGATGTGCTACTCTACAATAAAGAAAATGTGCAATAATACAAAGTAAGCCTACCAGCTGCTACAATAATACGTACACAACCCATCATAATCATTACGAAGTATAATGAAGACCACATTACTTGAATATGACTTGGAGCTCATGAACATTGTTTGGGTATAAATAACATATCTGGGGTGTTCGTTACAAATAAGAATAAAGAGGGTCGAGACGAAGGTATCTACCCACACTTATGTTCTTCCGTGCATTCTGCGCGGAGGAAGGTCGTCGACCTCTCGGAGGAGCTTCTCCGCAAATCTTTATATTCTGCACCGGTATACAATCCTAACTTCGTATAGACGTCGCGTCTTTAAGGGGACAGGAAGACGGATCAAACACATCTATAACTGAGAGCAATTTATACAGAAAGCTGCTCTGCTGTATAAATGGAGAACACATGCACGACGATAAGGATAGAAATAAGGACACAGGTCTACTAATATTCATAAGAGGCAATGCAACGTATCTAATAAAATATTAAAGTATTAGTCAAACACAACTGCAAACAGATGCTCAGGATGCTTTCAACAACGACCGGAATATAATACTAGGTGTCTTTACAAAAAGCGCATGAAAAAAAAGGCTATTGGAACTTTAGAAGGTAAGCGTTTTCCGGCCTCGGCAGACTTACTACCTGCTAAAGGAAAGAAACGAGTCCACCCTCGACGTATTTATATACAAACGTAGTTCTATACACATGGTTCATTTATTCATCAACGTCGGAACTGGTTTACAACTTGAATAATTTATTGATTAAATTATTACAGAACTACTTTTTGCATTTGAAGTTAAGAGGAAGACTATTGTCTCTGTTAATATAGAATGTATTATCTCACTTCGAAACGTGTTTGTTTACATCAATAACAAAGTCATTACCTCTTATGACTATTAATTCGTAATGACTTCCACAAAGCTGCTTTACAATTGTAGAGATCAGTTTATCGTTTCATGACTTGATAAAAGTGATCGATGCTATGTATATTAAAATAACGTTTGAAACGTAAAAGTAAACCAGTGATATTTCGAACGGAAAGGGAATCGTAAAATAGTCAACAGTGGGGTCCTAACGGTTAGGGTTACCGTAACGAACGAGGGTGCGAAGGAATAAAGAGAAAACATTGAAACGCTATCAACGGAACAAGATTTGGGATTGTTGAGGTGCACAGGAGAAGTCATATTTACTAATCAGATTAAAAATAATACCAAGCTGCTATAATTAGTTAGCAATTTAGCAAATGTTAATAACAGTTAATGATAATAGAAGCAGTAAAAGCGAGTCGATTTCTAAGTTGCTCTCTCTACCTGTCATTTGATGTTCAACTTACACAACAAGGAAAGTTATACGCGTGAGGCAAATCAACTTTCGCCCATTGTATTGCAATAAAAAAGCGAATTTCAATTAAAAATATATAAACATAGAATAGATAAAACAAATATCAGCAATTAAATAACGGATCAATCAAAACAGGAAACAATAATGAATACAAGCAACAAAAACAATAACGTAACCTGTAAATATATGTTCTAAATCAAATAACAACCCAATCTACGGAAAGTCCTTCGATGTACATGATAAAATAAACTAGTTCCGCGTTGACTACAACAACCAAAATAGCTCACCTGGCTAAGGCCATAATTCGTTCGTATAATCCAATTTTCCAAAATAGTGGCACCACTCTGATAACACTACAAACTGATAGTTATAAAGTGCAATGTTCCACTGAAACAACGGCACCGGTATGCGAAAGTGTATCACGTTTGACAGTTTCACTTCACCACATGGCTGGTTGGTTGCTCTCGACGACGTGACGTGCAGTTGTGTCGACGATCGACGAGCAACTGGCTTGAGTGGTGGAGTACGCTCGGCGGTGAGTCGGGGTGCCGACTCGCGGTGTGAATGTGAGCGTTTCTCGCGGAGAGCGGAGCGGAGGCGAGGGGTCAGCGAGGGCGGAGCGCCCGACGACCGGCGCCCGCGGGACAGCTGCGCACCGCGGACCCTTTCTCTGTTCTGTCTCCATTGTAATGGTGAAAGCTTAAGCCAGCCATAATGCTCACGATGTTGACGAATACGATAACATACATGAATGTCATTATTCAGATCATGGTCTTTTAAATTATGTCGTTATGATGACAAAAATGTACGTACAGTCCGAAAACCCACGGCTTACTTTTATTAAGTATACACATCATGTATAACCGATAGACAACCTCAGTAGAAAAAAGAATATAATGATTGTAGTTAAATACATAGACGTGGTAAATGTAAAAAAAATACTTTATATGGTTGCATAGTTGATTTGATATAAAATCAAAAGACACATTCAACAATCGCAATTTCTTCGCGGTACATTTCAGAATAATAGTAACATGATAAAAAAAAACCTCAATTGAAATAAAAATTCTAATAGACGAATCCAAAAACTGACTAGTAACAATCATCATCAAATCACACAAGTATTCAAAAGAGCTAAATGCTACTTTATAAATAACATGATTATTAAACAAATGGCAAAACAATTTGTAAAAATGGAGCGAGCGGCGCACAAACAAAGGTTGTCGGTTAATAAGGGGCATCAAGCCTAAATATTCAGTTGTAGTTGCAGCTCAGTTCAGTGCACGAAGGGACATGTTGTTGCCCCCGTGTAGAGCCTTGAGCGCACTGCAGCTAAGGCAAAGACACCCACCGAATTAATCGCAATTTTGAACTTTAAAATTAAAGACTTAGGAGCTTCAAGATTAATAGTGCAATGTCCCTCGGATCAACACGGTCAAGCCACACACTCACACTATTGAGAGAATGAAGCCAGTTTATCAAAACCATACTCTTGTAACTTCATGTAGTCTTTGACATTTAGCCAAAGGGTTCGCAGAGAAAGGTCAATTTATATAACCCTTGAGTTCGTTTCGCAAAGCAATGAAATGTTTTGTCGAATTTTGACTTTACAGGGTTTCGTCCACGTGATAAGGTCGTTTGAAAAAGTTATGCAATCTGTTTTAATTTTCTTCCATGGTTATTTTTTTACCCTTTTCCTTAATATTTCATGTTTCTTTTTTGCAGCGAATCTTTTGTTGTAATAAAAAGCTATCTATTATCCGCAATTTGGTGAAAGTAGTAGCTTGTTGGAAAGAAAATTGCCATATCAAATCGCGATGTTTCTGTGATTATCACCTACGTGTGTATAATATTAAATAGAAATGTTATCGCTATTCCGGAAGTCAATAGTGCTCTTTAAAAGCAAATCGAATTATAATTGCTTTACGACGACTCTAACGGGAAATTATTCGAAACTCTATCACTGTCATAAAAACAGGTCTAGTGGAAGTATTGTCTCGAAACTGGGTAGATTGACATGCTTGTTGTCGCCATCTATTTGGGGTCTAAGTATGCCAACAATTTAGCCAGTAATTGAGGTAAAATTTGAGTCATAATTGACTAAGAATGATTCCGAAGTGGGCTGACCGTCGAATGGGGAAGTTAATTTGAGTAGGTTGAGTGCATTCATAAAGCGTGCATTGGCTGCACGTACAGAATACAAAACTGAATAATATGACCGTGGAGGGTTAGTCAAAGTCAGCGAGTCATCTCCCCCTCAAAGGCGTCTCAAACACCCGTCGACCTTGGTGCGAGCCTTCAGGGTTAACCTCCCGAAGGGAAAAAGCCCTAGCGACCTCGGATTCCGCGGGCCCTTACCTGCTCGGATTCTTGGGCCTTTGTTTGACGCATTCGCTTTGCTATGAATATTTTCTTAAAACTTTATGTATATTTTTATATACTTGCTCATGTACGTATGATTTATATTCATATTAATCGTTTCTTTAGAGATTTCATTTTTTAGGTTTGATTTGATTTGTTGTATAAAATCAAAAAGAATCTAAAATCTGATCTGAAATATCTATATACCTATATTTGAAACAGGTAGACAATGATGTTTTTCTAAATTTGGCATTATGTTATGTTATATGTTGAAGCATGTAAGGTTCATTGAATTTTCAAAAAGGCAAAGATCTTGTTTGATTTCAATGCCACAAAGGCGAACATTAAAAGTTATTCTGAAAAACAAACACGAAACAAAACAGTACGTGCCGACCGAAGACAAAACAACAGATGCATATGAGATATATATGCAAAATTTTAAACTATTATTACACGACTAAAAAAGACTAAGTTTAATGAACATTTTGAACTGTACAATTAATGACTTACGTTAAGACTCGTTGATTTCCTTTTTAATTAGTGGTTGAACCATTATATCCACATTAGAATTAAAGTCCTAACGTTACACTTTATAACATTGCATTTAATAAAAGATAATTTAAAAATAATAAAATGAGAAAATACTGTTCATCATTAAACAACATGAATCATGCATAGTAAGTCACCTAGAATTAGCTCATAACAACGAACATACGTAGAGATATACTAACCTCAAACAGTGTAAACAGCGTGCGCTCAACATTTACATAAGTGGTCGTATGTTTGCAATAATGTAGGGTGAGGACCCGCGTCATCAGCTAGCTGGCAGCGACCAGGGCGCTTGCCCGACCTGAACCATCAAGGCCAGTGGGACACTTAGCCACACCCCAACCTATTCGTAAATGGTAACCTATTTCCACCTATGCCACGAGTACAGGCGGTTAAAAAGTTAGCTAACGAACATTGATGTAATAAAAAACGTTTTGTATTACACCAGTGTCAATTGCACCGGATCTTCATTCTATGAATAGTTTTTTGATGCTTGACGAATACAAGTAAATTTGGTATTTGGTTTTAATTCTATAATCTTTTCTGTAGTAGTATGGCACAATATTAAAAAAAAATACAATTAAATACATATTCAACCAAAATCAGTTGAAATAGTAAAGTTTTGAAAAATATCCTTAAAAGGCCCCACTTAATAGGTATGAACAATATTTTTTTACTCAGAAATAAATGAAATTGATTGTACTATATTTCACAATGCAATAGATGTGAGGAAAATGTACAACCGTTATATCTTTCGACAGTAACCTAACATCCACTTTCCCGTTCGACCCTACGAGTATTACAATTATCCAGCAACCTTATTCGTCATTGCCTACAAAGCAGTTATGAAGGTTTAGGACATTTAAACATTTAAGTAAATAAAATAAGAAATTGCTAAAAAAATATACTAATCGAAAAATATACTATTTCAGTTTAATCTCTAATACAAACTGCAGCGGAATGTACCTTCATCTATTTTAGGTGTCCGTATTTTTAAACTCTCAATTCACCTGAAAGCCCGAGCAACCGTGTGACAGATAAATAACCTACAAATTATTGCATTTTATTACTCTCCCAAGTATAGATATAGGTTAAGAGGTTGATACTCCGATCGGTAAAGGTTCTCTGATTTGCAACGAGGACGTACTGATTGAACAATAACAGATGACCAAAATAAAAATGAAAATTAACAAACAACAAAATAAATTAATATAAAACACATGAAGGATGTTTTGACTTTCAATAAACTTGCAAAGTATCACATCATTCATCATAAATAATATTATAAATCGACGGATACGCAAGATAAAAATAATTACTATGACGCCCGGAAATAATCCGAGCCAATAATACTTAGGGTCTGTCTCACAACGTTCTGATTGGCGCTATTTACATGATGAATTCAAAATTTAACAGAATTTGTTTATAAGATTATCTGCCAGATACATTAAAAGGTACTTAGCCTATAACAACTATTTATACTTTCTTAAGCAGTCTCTGTCGATTTGTTTATGTGATCTATAAAATTGTAAATACACCAATTTTCATTACAAAATTCTAACGTATCCAACCAATACACTAGCTTTATTCACAGATCAGCCACCATTAAAAACAATAACGTTAAAATTAATTTTGCTTGACCTGACTGTTAGCTGAATAATATTCACTGTAAAATTCTTACACAGTTACACACATACATATTTGCAGGACATGCAGGCATTGCGAATCTTCGTAAGCTGAATTTTCTACTTCGCCAGTAATAGCTACTTATTGGACCATTAGAAGTCCCAACTCTACCTCTGGTAGTTTTTTCTGTGACAGACAATCACTTTTAGTTTTCTGATCCATCTGAGAGCAATCGTAACAGCAAAAACCGTATCGATGATGTAACGACTTTCAGCGCAACCGATAAGTAAAACAGTTAACAAATTGGAAAACCAGCTGATATTAGAGAGCTGGCTAAAAACGCAGATACCTCGGGGCGAAAGGCTTGTGTATATTTTTTTTAGAAACTGCATTGAGTGCCCACCGAGATCCGTTCGCTCACACTTTCCACGATTAACTTTCTCATTTACAATGCAAGTTGACCTTTCATTTGTGTATGTTGCGATAAGGGACGATTTAAAATTCGAATATTCGAATTGTTATGCTGGAATGAAACTGAAAGTAGCAATTAATGAAGGTACTTAACACTAGCATCAAACCGAGCCATATGCGCGTGATAGAGAACGTTTTGTTTTTTAAAATGCAAATATTTTCTTTTGTCACGGTAGAAATAATCGATTGTGAAACTTTTTCTTACAAATCAACGTCAAAAATGTATTCAGCTATTACGAAATAACTAAGTTTATTAGATGAAGAAGTGCAAGTGGTGCAACGCCAGAGAACTATGATGCGACGTCGAGGCTGTTCATAAGTATAATATGTAGCCTCCTGTTTTTTTGTTTCTTATGCTATTTATTTCTTTAAAATGCTTTATATATATTATACATGAGAAATACATATTATTTCTGAGCCGCTAAGAATAATTCGTATTCAATAATTCCATAAGAAATTATATTTGTGCAATATCTACTATAGAAAGACTGAAATATAATTGGTAAATATTATTCGACAAAACAGTTTGTCAAAATCAGCCTTTCCACTACTATCGTTAATTCTCCGACTCTACATAAGATTAACGAATAATTTAGCTTAATTCGATATTAAATGAAAGGAACTTATAGATGAAAGATATTTTTATTTTAAGTGAGGTACTAGTTCTCATGTGCGACTTTTTATCATTTCTGTATGTTGTATTTTAACCGATAGGCGAATTTCTCTATATAAATGAAAAGCCAGCCAAGTGAGAGTTGGACTCGCGCATCGTACCATTATCGCGTTCCGTACCATTATCTATAAAAATTACGTTTTTCATATGGGAGCCCACTTAAATATTTTTTTATCCAATTTTTTACTATGTGTTGTTATAGCGGCAACTGAAATACAATTATCTGAAAATTTCAACTGTCTAACTGTCACGGAGATACAGCTTGGTGACACGGAGTCTTAGTAATAGGGTCCCGTTTTAACCTTTGGGTAAGGAACCCTAAAAATCAATGACTGCATGTATGAAAGATTTCTTGAGGACGGTCCGACATAATTGGCTGTTTTTGGTTCTGTTCGTAATTGTCAAAACAAGGTTTGTATAAAAGATTTTTTTTGGAAACCGAAAATTGCACCCGTGCTTGCAGAGCGTGTCGTTAGTTACAAATAAAAAACATTTAATTGCACTTCCGCCTAAAATAAATTTGTAAATCATTATAAATACAACGGAAATGATTAAAATAATTAAAATCAAGCAAAGCTTAAAAAACCGACTTCATGGGTTTATCTTCGGTTCCCGAACCTTGATCAGTTTAAATGTATTAAACACGCATTATTGACGATAACTCAAAAATTACTGAACAGATCTTGATCAAATTCAAATGGGATCAATAAGAAAGCACCAGCTCTCAAACAAAAATAATTAACGCAAGCAAAGCTTTAAAAAACCGACTTCACCGCTTTATCTTCGGAACCTTGATCACATTTAATGTATTAAACACGCATTATTGCCTATAACTCAAAAACAAGAGATCAGATCTTGATCAAATTTCAATGGGACCACAAGAAAAGCACCAGCTTTCAAATAAAAAAGAATCATCAAAATCGGCTCACAACGAAAGAACTTATGAGGTAACCTTTGAAATCGGTTAAACGAGAACATCGTCAAAGTAGGCGTACAAAATAGACATTATTGACGATATTTCAGAAACTACTGATCAGATCTTGATCAAATGTAAATGGGACCAATTAGAAAGCTACATCGTTCAAACTAAAAAAAAAATTTCGAAATCGGCTCACGTGGAGAGAAGATAAGAGGTAACACACAAAAAAAAAAGATGCAGTCGACTTGAGTACCTCCTCCTTTTTTTGGGAAGTCGGTAAAAAAACATAAAAATCGGTTCACGTGGAAAGAACTTACGAGGTAACACACATAATAAAAAATACCGGTACCTCTTCCTTTTTTTATGAAGGCGGTAAAAAATAAAAAAGCACAATATAGGTTATTCACAACAAACACTTGAATATGTGTAACTGTTACATGAATACCGACGACGGGACATCTCCAGTTCCAACATGAACATTTGGTTATAAGAATAAAACCTTGCAAAAGCAAATTAATTATGCAAGCATCTTTATGAAGATTCACTCATATTTCATACGTTTTCACCTTATATAAACCATCACAGGTCCTGATAATATGCACACCAGATATCTAATATCCAGGTACCTATAATTATTGTATTGTTAAGTTTTCTATGCCTACGCTTAAAAACAAATTACGAAGTGTCCACACAAATTAAAAGCAATTTGTTATGAAATATATAACCGATCCGGCGCAAAACCAATATCTGTGGGGCATTCGGGGGTGCTGATAACAAATTCGGGTCCTCGAATCGGGCGCACAGACCGCAACTTCAACAGCCTCTTATAGTGACATCAACATACCCCTTTCTTTATGTATCAAGTCAATTTTCAAGTGAAGCCACGGGTCCGGTACCCGTGGCTCCGTTCACTTGAAAATTGACGTACCATTTTATTTTATAAAATTCTTACTTTTATTTACCGAGTTTACAAAAAAGGAGGAGGTACTCAATTCGAGTGTTTTGGTTGATGTTCGATGTTCTGGTTTACCCGACTTCAAAAGTTACCTCACAACTTCTTTCGTTGTGAGCAGATTTTGATGATTCTTTTTTTATTTGAATGCTAGTGCTTCTCGTGTGGTCCCATTGAAATTTGATCAAGATCTGATCTCTAGTTTTTGAGTTATAGTCAATAATGCGTGCTGGGGGATCAAGGTTTCGATGATAAAGCGGTGAAGTCGGTTTTTTTAAGCTTTGCCTTGCGTTTAATTATTTTTTGTTTGAACGCTGTTGCTTTCCCATTGGTCCCATTTAAATTTGATCAAGATCTGATCAGTAGTTTTTGAGTTATCGTCAATAATGCGTGTTTAATACATTAAATCTGATCAAGGTTCCTAAGATAAAGCGGTGAATTCGGTTTTTTTAACCTTTGCTTGCGTTTAATTATTTGCGTATGTTCCTAACTAAACAAATGAACCCGGTCCCAGTAAAATTCTCTTACTTCTCAACAATTTCTAACCAGTCTGGTTTAGAAATCAGAATCATTTCTCCTCGTATCAGATCTAACTCCACTTTAAATCTTAAACACTTTCTTCTAATGTAACCAAAGGCCTGTGGAAATTGGACTGGCCGTGGAGGCCCTACAAGCAGTGGAAAGCTTCGATATCTCCAGTTGAGGTGAAAACCCCAGAAAGTAGCTGGCGGCCGTCACGCGTGCTTTTAGGTACCTATCTCTCGCTGCAACTTTCAAAAACTTCCTACACAAATAGATAGTTAATATATTCACATCGCGCGGCGATCGCTCAATATTGAAGGTGCAAAATGGTGTTGAATTATTTTAAACGATTGATTTTATAGTAGCATTTAACCTACGATTACGGAGATCTTTAGTAGTTACAAACATCGATTTAACATAGTTTGTGACTAAAACTATTTAAATACTCTTTAAAGTACTCTAAAACGATTTAATTTATCTTCAAAGTAATCTAAAACTATTAAATAATCGAAATTCACTTTTCTACCCTTTTGTTTTAAACCAAAATTTAATCAGAATATCAATTAAAATAATAAGACCTATACACCATTGCAAAAAAATACGATTACAAATTTACTTAAAAAAATAATTGTCAAAAAAAAAACAAAACAAACAATACGAAAGCCAAAGTATTACTTTTATTTATTCTGTGCTAATTTATCTTATCTCCTAAAGAGGTTTCTAAATATTTCATAAAAAAATAAATGTTCTAAAGCATATTGCCCAATCATACATACTTTTGAACAGTATATATTTATAAACGCCTTTACGACTGGTATGATCACTAAATGATAATTTATTTTATTATAATATATACATACATATATTTATTACTAATCTTATAATCTTAATCCGTCCAGCCGTAACAGTGATACTTTGTGTCAAACGTGCTACCCCTATTCTGGTTTATCGATTATCCCTAGATTATGATTTAAATTTATAATATCAGTAAAACAATTCGTTTTCATAATATAATTAAAAGTAATCAGGTGAATCCATCAAAAGACAAATGTCAAATTTAATGGCATAGACAAGTCAGGGACGCAGCAGTGAAAGTGCATCTCTAAAGTTGCGCCCGCGCAAAGTATTCAGAGCATTTTCAGTTGAGATCCGAAAGAGAGAAATGCAAGAAAGCGCCAGCGAGCGATGGTATAGTAAAAATTTGAAAGCGCTACACAATAGCGCGTTGTCGAAATTGGAAAGTTGAGTAGCGTGCGTTCATTGCATAACAGCTCTTACGGTGTGACGCTGACGAAAGGTAAGATGTGACGTCATCGGCATGAAAGTGCATCGGCCGTAGCCCCCTCTGTGGGTGCACGACTGCACGTGTAGTGAGTAGTGCAACGCTGCGCTTCCTGCATTGAGGACTTTCTATTGGGAAACCGGCGAGCACTTCTCTCCGCTCGTTGGGAAACTCGACTCTCACAGCCCCACGGACCGAGATGCATCCAATTGAGCAATCATCTGTACAATGCGTTACACAACCGCTGACGGCCGCTACGTAGGAGGCTCGTCGATGGGACGCATCGCGGCGAATTAAACTAGCCGTGCCGACCACATGCAGGTCAAGTTGCCACAGTTGAATTATAGAGGGGTTGCGAAACGAGCCGGTACTCACACTTTTGAAAAGCTCCGAGGCCGCTTGTGAAGTCCTGAAACAAAGAATGTTATAATTGAAACATGTATAGGCGCGTAACAAATTCAAACACATTATTATATTACAAGGGAATTAGTAGAGAAGAACTTGAGATTTTTGTAGCATAGGTTAGATATATATGTTCTGCAACTTACAACGATGAGTAAAACGTATAAAATTTGGTTTGAAAGGCGTCTGAGGCTTATGAAGTTTTAGTTTGAATGATTCCTACATATTTTTATTAACTCTTTGTTATATAATAATAAATCCATATTATATTACAATAGTTGTTATTTCTTAAAATGTCAGTTAGAGATAAAGAAGGCAACGAAGTGTAAAGCAAATCGCTAAATGGCATAAATTCAATGGTAACAGTTTACAAGGTCATAAATTCAGCACTTCTGATACATTAATTGCAGTTTACAACTTGGCCACGCACGCGGCTATAAAAAATAGTATTTTATCAGTAGGTTGTAACCGCATACAGATGCATGGAATTTACAGACGGTAGGTATATTTACTACGTTGCTTTAGTAACAGATTATACTTCTTAAAATTACATGGCATACTGAGATTTCAGGACAATTTCGAGGTGACGAGCACAGTGCATCTTCGCCAAAGTAGTCCATATAGAAATGCTTACATAGAGATCAACGATAGCGCAGGATTTTAAACTGCTAAACTTCCAAATTTAAAATTTTACTGTAATGGGCATGCGTCACGCTTATCATCAGGCAAACTGTTTGCTCGTCTCGTCAATTACGTAAAAAAATACACAGTACCTAGAGCATTAACTGCTAATGTACCTACTTACGACACAATAAATAATCGATTGACATGCAATAATAAAATCAATTGTGTAGGTAGAGTACATTCATTTTGTACTCATTACAAGCTTGAAATCAATATAAGCCGCCTTGACACTGTTTGCTTTTACAGGCCGACGGATGCGTGTGTCAGTGTAAATCTGTTACAATGATAATAATAATAATGAAGAACATAGAACATGATAGCGGAATTCGAGGGCGTTGTATTTTTTTTACTAAGAAATCCCTTTTAATCGTGCCTAAAGATTTTGAAACTCAATTTTGATTTGCAGATAGATTATCAATTTAAATTTATAATGATTTTATTGAGTGTAATAGTTAAGGACGAAACATTTTAATATAAGATAAATACTTAAGTGATAATTAAAAGCTATATTAAGGTCCATCTGTTTTTAACGGTATGTAATACTTAGTTAAAAGGTTTAAACACTATGCGATATGGGAATTGTTTGTTTTAAAATATCTTTATTATGTCGTATATAATAATCTAATTTTGTAATATAATAATTCTGTAAAAACTATCATAATGACGACGCCTTTATAAAATTATTATACATAATATATTTTTTTTATGTCAAGGATATGGTTCAAATACATGATCGTGATAATTATTAAAATTGTCTGCCTAGCTATGAACTTAAATATTTTTAGATACATCATGGCTTCGTTTTTAGGGTTCCGTACCCAAAGGGTAAAATAGGGCCCTATTACTAAGACTCCGCTGTCCGTCTGTACCCAGGCTGTATCTAATTCACTGTGATAGTTAAAACCACTTAAAATTCACACGATACACCAAGGTTAACTGGAAGATAATGCTTTATAGCATTAAGTTCGCCTGTGTACCTACAATTTGTTTTGTTTGTGCAATGAAGAATTTTCAATCAATCAATCAATAGTTAGACTGTTGAAATTTTCACAGATGATGTATTTCTGTTGCCGCTATAACAACAACTACTAAAAAGCAGAATAAAATTAATATTTATGGAGCTTCCATACAACAAACGTGATTGCGATCTAATAATCGAGGAATAAAATTAATATTTATGGAGCTTCCATCCATACAACAAACGTGATTGCGATCTAATAATCGAGGAATAAAATTAATATTTATGGAGATTCCATACAACAAACGTGATTGAAGCGTCTACTTGTTGCCGTTATCAATAACGGCAACAAGTAGACGCTTGAAATATTCACAGAATATTTAGTTATACATTCACTTTAAAAATAAATAATTAAATTAAAATAAAACAAATATTTAAGGGGGGCTCCAATACAACAAACGTGATTATTTGCCGTTTTTATAGATAATGGTACGGAACCCTTCGTTCCAACTCGCACTTGACTGGTTTTTTTAATATGGAATTTGGGAACATTAGTTTGTTCTTATTCTAGAACCAAGAATTTTTATTAATAAATGCAAGTCATAAGTATTAACAAAGTTATATAATGTAAATCACGTAAATTACGTAATCAAGTGAATGAGTGGCCTTTTATAGACACAGAATTACTCATTTTGGTGACATAATTATTAAGTTTTTAAATCATCGTTGAGCCGAAGCGACAAGTGACCAGAATGCTTACACTTATTTAGCACAAAAAATTTGCATCGCTATTCAACGTGGTGACGTAGCCAGTATTCTGGGCACTTTTCCTTCGGCAAGCAGTTTACGAAATTTTTGAGTGCTATTTGTTTTATTCCCCTTTTGTAATCTTATCAGACATTTTTATTATTTATATTATATTTTTATTATTTATATTATATTTTTATATATATATTATTTTCAGATTATAGACATAAACAGAAAATATTTATAACTCTAAAAAATCATAGTCTTATTACCTAAGTGAATACTAGTAGTTCGCCCCGATTTGAAACCCCACTCCTACATTTTGTCTTATAGAGATAAAAAATTGAGGTTAATTACTTATAACTTATTTTTTAATAATAATTGTTTGATTTTTGTAATTGTTATGTACTGGATATACTTAATATCCGTTATATACCGTACTTACCATTGCTGTTTTTTCAGATATAGATCTAACTCTAACAGTTACTTTGGTGTCCTACAAAATGGTTATTTTCCAACATAGATTTTTTATAAAATCGGTTTTGTACTCTGAAATTTGAAGTCCATTTCATTTCAATTTCATTATTCGCTTGCAAAAATTAAGACGCTAAATTCCTCTGACGGACGGATGGACAGACCCAAGTCAACTTAAAGAACTGGCTTTGGTTAGTCAAAAAAAAAAATGAAAAAAAAAAACAAAATTTTGAAATCAGTATTCAAATATTTTATAGATGTAATCTATAAAATATTTGTATAATATGTAAAATCGTAATAATTCAAATGTTAGTACAAATTGAACTAGCCAAGTTACGTCTATCATAATCAAAGGTATCTTTGCAACGTCCACTTTATAGCACTTCAAGATTACCATGCAAATGTCACGCTGATTGACCAATAAGTGAGAGAGTTTAAAAAATTGAGGTCTCTACGCGGGACGCTCCTCAAAGGAGTTCATGGTTGAATGGAACATGTACAGTAACCAATTAATCAAACAACGAAATAAAAACCTTGCCATAATCAGCATAAAGTTTACAATACAACGACTCGTCGAACGCAGTTCCTAAATGTAGGATTGAGAACGGCGGCGAATAAATAATGTTTTAATCTTTAAACATTCTTAAATAAAGTTCAATTCTGTGTGAAAGAGCGCGGCATTCAAGAAGTAGGTTGAGAGAACGCTCGTCTAGATATACCCGTACATCACAAAGATATCGTTAACTCTTCGCTACGAGACTCTGCCTGATTATGAAAAGAAACTATAAATCATGACACAATTTATAAAGATGCAAATGGTGATGCACAATCACAGATGTAATCAAATAGAGACAATATGAATGACAATATAAATTTGAAAGAGAATTAGAAACTACAGATCGTATTTCTAGAAAACGCCCAACGTACAAACCGTAGTGTTTCCGAAGGCATTGTTTATCTAGAACGAGATCTTAAGCAATAAATAGTATCAGAACGGAAAGGAGAGAGGTCTGTGCACTTTCTATTAGGAACAGCGAACAAAAGTAACGAGCAAAAGTATGATATAACCGCCCGCCCGCGGTCGGAGATTTGATGGCTTAAAGCTAACCTCTTGTAACCACTTTGTCGCTGTAAATATTCTGTTACATTCATCACCATTGAATGGATCGGCGAACTATATTGTTGTGACAAGGTGTGTTATAGCCATGGTATTGAATCGTAATGCGGTTGTACTGTGCAGTTCTACAGAGGTGGTATAAGAGATCAGCAGATTTCACGCCCCATTCGGCTTTCGTAATACCTTCCATGCGCCGATTTTCATTTTGTCTCAGGCTTGTTAGTGCCAGCAAATCAGTTTAGAATCCAGGTTTTTAAATCACATACTCAATTTTTTTAGGGTTTTTGCATTCTCAATAACTGCAAATAATTAACGAGTGCTATGTGTTATAAAAAAATGCTATATTCTGATGAGACCAAACCACTGAACAGGGAATGAAAAGTTATAGTATATTTGTATTTCAACCCTATCTTATTAATATTATCTTACTAATCTTACTAATATTATAAATGCGAAAGTTTACTTGTGTGTTTGTGTGAATATTTGTTACCACGTGTCTCCGTAACGAATAAACCGATTTTAATGAAATTTAAAATATCAATAGTTTAGGTTTCGGAACAACATATAGGCAAAATCCAATTTTCAAAAATCATCCCCTATGGAGTTAAATAGGGTGGTAAACATTGTATGGTAAATGTTATTCCTTGGTTTAATTCACACAAAACTCGCTAAAAATAAACTTTAAAATAAATAATTTAACACGTATTTTTTAATTTTTCAATGCTACCCCCTAGGGGGTTTGCTAAAGGGTTCTGAACTTTGTATGCAAATTTTATTATTTAGTTTTATTCACTCGAAACTTGTTACAAATAAACATTAAAATAAATAAAGAAACACTTACATTTTATTCCTTCAAACTACCCTAAGGTGTGTGTAAGGCAGTTTCTAAGTTTGTATAGAAAAAAAAATCCTTTGTTCGATTTACTCATAACGCGGTATAAATAAACTTTAAAACAAGTAAGTAAACAATATTTTTTAATTTTTCAATACGACCCCAATGGGATGTGTATAATAGAGTATTATACTTTGAATGGAAAATTTATTCCTTAGTATGTATACACGCCAAACTCGGTACAAATAAACTTTAAATTTAATAATAAAATACGTTTATATTATTTTTCAAACTTTTGGAACACAAAAATATGGAATTCCCCAACCAAAATTTTGAGTGGTGAAGGTTATTCCTTGGTATTCACTAAAACTAGGAATGAATCCTATCCTACTTAAACATTAAAGTCAATGATGAAACACGTATATATTACTCGTATTTTTCCAAAACTTAGGGGTCTAAGGTGGGCGCAAGGTGGGTCTAAAGTTTGTATGGAAAATTATATTCCTTGCTTCGTTTCACTCCCCTACGTATTTAAAAATCAAACTAACTGGAGTTAATTAGGTTAATTTGTATAGTTTTTTTTATTAGGTTTTGCATCACGATCAACTCGAATTTTCGGTTTTTATCACAAAAATCTTCGTGATTCAGTTTTTGATAATTTTAGGCCTTCAAGAAAAGAGGGTGAAAAAATTACACTCTGTTGAGAATTTAGTAAATTTTTGTATTTGTGATTTTTTTACAATGAATGCAGGTATTTCCGTGTTTTTTAAAACCATCTCCTAAGGTATATTGAGGAGAAAAGTTAGTACATAACTTTTAAAAAGATTCATTAAACATTGGTGATTTTGAAAAGTCAACCTCTTCGATGAGACCGCAAGTTTATAACATCCATCTATCAATCCAAAATTATAAGCCCTGAAAAAGTACAACCACAACTTTTAACTCACGCGGGCTAAGCCGCGGGACGCAGCTAGTTTAATTATATTTTGATTGGAATGATAAGATGTTATGTTTGTAATTTGGGCCGGCTTAGTTCAGATACATTTTCGAGATTATTTAAAAAAAAACCTAACACAGAATATGTAATTTATATGATAAATAAATTGCTTATCAATATTGAAATAATTTTGTAAATACATCAATTACCGAAACAACTGATACTACGATAAAAATAATTACGAATATGTGATGTCATATCACAACACCGAAATCACCATGAGGCGGCAATACAATAAAAAAAAAATAAAAAGGGTAGAGAAATATAATTTATTTTGGAAAGTCGAGTGTAGGAAGTAAGGTAAGCAATAAGTCAAGATTTTAAGGAAGAGAAAAGCTGAGCGATCTCGCGGATTTCACGCGCCGCTCGCCTTTCGTAATACCCTTCCTCTGTGCGCCACTTATCCAATAACGGATCGCTTATACCCATTTAAATGAAAACAAACAAACAGTAAATAACTGTATGCGACTCAGCAAATAAATTCAAATAAAAAAAGGAAAAATCAGAGAAATATTGGTCGTGCGTGCAGAACCAGATTAAGCGTGAATGAAAAAAAATGACAAATTGTAATGAAATACATTTCATGAACCACAAGTATTTTTTGCACTTGGCCAAATCATTCTTCATGATAATGTTATTAATGTGAAAAATGGTATGAATATAATTTAGGTTGTGTAATAGGAATAGAAAATATCTATATTATAAGGATAGAAAAAAATGAAAGGTACATACACATAACTGCACAAAACATGTTGCTGATTTCAAAATATACAACGCATTATGCAAGCACGATTCTAAGTAAAAAAAACTTATTATTAAATACTATCATAATAATTTAGTTAGTGTAAAATAACAACTCATGATGGCGATGTCTTTTTGCAAACCGAATGATTGATTGACCACAGACGATGAGGCGTAGATAAAGACGTAAATACAAATCAATAGCATTAGAAACGTTGCATTTTGCAAGTTTCTAATGGTTCGAATTAGTCGGTTATATGTTGCAAGTTATGAATATCTAACAATCTGGCTATGCCACATTCTCTGACAGTGCTGGCGGCTGGTAAATTGCAAGAGATCGTGGCGAGAAATACGTTCACCGTCCCAGATGCGCGGTACTTTCGTTTTGAAATCGGCGCGCACAATTGGCCGTATCGAGACGCCTGGCGAACCAAGTTGCAGTGGAAACCGACCAGCAGCCAGCATTCCACCGTTCCTATACAACATTATAAACCATTATCAACCTTAGTCTCGAGCAATAAATCTCACCCGGTCCAATAAGCCGAGAAAACACCCGCTGCCAAAGACATTGATCTTCTCGACATCCTCCGCATCCTCGTATAATCTAAGTTCTATTGCATTTTGAAGTTATTTTTTATTATCATGATACGTTTGTTCAATTTCGCAGTTCATCGGGGGCGGCTGCAGTTTTTTTGGAAGCGAAATGAAGTACTGTTTCTAACTAGAAACTTTTTGATTCACGTTCGAAAGTGTACAAAGAAATGAATTTCTCTTTCGCTGATGGATGATCGTGACGAGTGACGATACTTTCGACACCATTCAATTTGGGGAATAAAATAAAAGCATTCGTTGCAGCAGTTAGTTTCGACTAAGCACCTATAAAGATGCTACTGTTAGTCAGTAGTGTTCGCTTTAACTTTGTAGCTTTTTTTGGATAGTTTTACTGTTATACTGGTGAGATCTAAAGATAGTTTTAATTTTGGGTATGAATAATAATGTGTGTGCGAAATACATGGTTGAATCACCGAAACCTCACGAACATCACGACTTTTGCAATTCGTGTTACACTAACCGCTAGGTACGTATAGAATGTGACATAATTTCGCTGGCTCTCTATTGCGAAGAGCTCGCTTAGAAACGGTGTTACAGCGATTGTAATGAGATACGAGCGCACTGCAAAATGTTAATTAGAATCTTTGAGATTATAGAGTTTTAAGCTTAAAAAAAACCGACTTCACCGCTTTACCTTTGGAACTTTGATCAAATTAGATGTACTAAACACGCATTATTAAAGATATTTTTCAAAAACTACTGATCAGATCTTTATCAAATTTAAATGGGACCAATAGGAAAGCAACACCTTTCAAACAAAAAAAAATATTATAAAATCGGTTCACGTGGAACGAAGTTATGAGGTAACACAAAAAAAAAATACAGTCGTCTTGAGTACCTCCTCCTTTTTTGTAAAGTCGGTAGAAAAATGAACGTCAACGAACTGTGTTAAGTAAGGTATCATTAAACAGATATTTGAAAATATTTTTTAGATTTCTTTTACCATTCTTCATTTTGTATTACAATTGAGGTTTTATTACGATTTAAGGTTGATTAGCGAATAATCTCACTTAAATTTTCAATACTTATATTAAAGCTGTGATAAAAGTTTTATATAATCGTGTGATAGGTAAAGGTTTTATAAACGAAAAAGTAAATTCTATTTTTAGGCATTCAAGTTTTTTATTTTTTAGTACTTACATTGACTTTTTAACGTCGATATCTTAGAAACATTTTGGAGTATTCGGGAAATTATTTCAATATTTCCAATATACACAAGTTTCTATTTCAGATTTTTTTCGATCTGAAACAAAATGCCCCAGTATTGATATCACTAGAGTACTAGTAGAACTACGAATATTCTGTAGAAGTCTAAATTGTTGAAATTATTGCCAATTTCATATTTTTAATTTATAATTTAAACGTAAGCAAAGCTTAAAAAATGCATTTTCTTTAGAACCGTCGACCCTTGATTAAATTAATTAAAAACGCATTTTTGAAGATAATTAAAAAACTACTGGTCAGGATCTCGATCAAATTTAAATGGGACCACATGGGAAGCTCCAGCTTACAAATAAAAATAGAATCATCAAAATCGGTTTACATAGAAAAAAGTTCTGAAGTAACACACATAAAAAAATACAGTCGAAATGAGAACCTCCTCCTTTTTTCTAAAAGGTTAAAATTATTTTTCTCTAATGTTTCTTGCTGACAAATTTAGCAAGCCCACTCTTTCTCTCGCCGTATTCGTCCGTATTCGTCTATAAAGGCATACGTGACTCCTAGGCGGTTTCACCGCGATACAGCGTGAGGTACTTGCGCCACGTGTCAACGTGTCATGTCAAATCCATTCAAACGGGCATATAAAGTGTCATATCATTTATGCAGCCAGCGTGCGCCAGATTTCATAAGCAATCTCTCCGCACCCTGATCTAGGTTAGGTGGCCGGCATCGTCGACATCAGCGGCAGCGGCGGCCATATCGAGCGCGTCCGAAGTTAACCTACATACGGGCACATCGGTGGCACACTTACAACAGCACAGCTTGGGTCGAGAGCACCCGTACCCGTGAAATTCGTGACCCAGCCTCACCCTCTCTCCCCTCACCCCTTCCTAGCGACCTCTCCGTATTTCGAGCCCCGCAAAACGTCAAACTTTGTTAGATAAGAGATTGCTAGGTCCCACTTTCGTGAGAAGGCCGCGTCTAAATATAATTGGAAGGCTATAAAAATATTTTTAACCTTCTTTTCCAAAGTTAGATGTAGACGCTCTCTGATGTTCTATATACCCGACATTTTTTTATTTATTATTAAGTTTTAAAAATAAAAAGTAGTTCAGTGATTTTAATATTTTTAATCTATTCCCAAAAAGGACTGCACTCGACTGCATAATACATAATCAAATGAGATGATTTTTCTCGTGTTATATGGTTTAGTTAGTTTTTAAAAAAATATACATTTGTTTACAACTGCATACATGTCCATTACAGTTTAGTGCTACATAGAACTTTGATTTTCCAATAGTTCATAATCCTACGCGGCAATGATAGCGCTCCTCACCCTGAGACACATGATGTTAAACTCTTTGCGCTGTATTAAACGTACTGGCAACATTGCCCTTTCTATCCAAGATACATATAGTAATGTTTGCACACTACTTACTGCTAGGCGGTTGAATGACGGCCATAGAGATCGAAATGGCATTTATACATATTATGTATATGAAACCAAACTCGTTATCGACGATATTTAAAAATAATAAAAGCAAACTATTTAAAAATCAAGTTTACAAAAATAATAATAAGTTATAAATAAGTTTGACCTTGCTGTGATGACATTTCTTACATTTAATGTAAGCAAATCAGGTTTTCATAAGCACTATCGCCTTTCAATTTTGCAAAAAAATATCAGCACAGGTTATCTTTTCTGAGTGAGCCTGGCCAGTATTTTTAATATCTGTTATAATGTTTACGACATATTTTACAATTGTAACGTTTAACGTTATTCACATCCTTAATGAAGTTCATCTGATTCATAATTTCAGAAAAGATTAAGCCAATTTGCAACGAACTGCCCGTTGGCTGTTGGGCGAGTTGAGCGTTCGCCTTCTAAGCAGGGGTATCGGGTTTGATTCCAGACGGGAACACAAGTTTTCTTCCCGAGGAAAACTTGTGTTTCTGGATCTGGTTATGATTTTGTGTGTGATGTGAATGTTTCCGGCACCCACGATACATTTCACCAGAATCAGAAGCACAAATATTCCTTGGGAAGAAATTTGTGCTCCTGCCGGAAATTGAACCCAGGACCCACGGCGCAGAGGGCGGAAACCTTTCCACTGCGCCAACTGGGTCGTCAAATTCCTATCATATTCCTCTCATACACCTTCTGTAACATTCTTATTACCTGTATTTATTTAAAGCCGTTCTTATTGATTAAACAAATAAATTCACTTGATTGATGTATATACATTTCACATAAAATGGATCTCCAATATTGCAAACCCTTAAGGGTTATGATTATAACTCATAGCCCCCTAAGCGTTATATGGCACAACCAAATCTTATTTGTATGAAACATTTGTTCTCCACCAAAGGCGTCTACCCAACGTCTACCTCATCAAGCATAGATATGATAGAAGTGAATATAAATTAATGGTAAAACAATTTAAAGGTGCTCCAAAGAACACACAAAAATACGTATTGCCAAATGTTAGGCGCTAGACGTGAAAAGACACATAACGCACACATGACATCTCATACACGTGTATGAGCAAAAAAAATATTGCAAAATTACTTAGTCGTATTGAGATTCTCGAATGGCGCATATATAATTATCTTGATAGTAGTTATATATTTCTGCCTTTTGGGGTTTGAGATGTTGGGACCGTTGGGATCGGGAGCACATACAAGGGTCTATTATCGGATAGCCCAAACTGATCCACGACTTTTTATTATTACAACCTACAAAGAATTATCATATTGGCTTATGGTTGAGGCAACACGTGACCAAAACACTAGCAAATATTTTGGCCATTCAACGTGCAGCGGACTATTAGATTAAGTTTTGTACATATTTATTTTAGCAGAAGTTTGATGTGGTGACAGCTCAGTGGTAGTGAACGCGCTTTTCGATCGGGAAGTGCGGTTTCGAATCAATCCTACGACTGGCTTGATATGATGTAACATCGTGTTTTTTTAATACTGGATAGGCAAGCATTAGACCGCTATCTCCCCTGATGGAAAGTGACGATGCGGCCGAAGACGGAACATGCTTGCCTAGAAGGTACCTAAGGTAAGAAGGTAGGAAGGCCTGGAAGGTAGACTTGAAGACACCCAGGTTGTACTGTTCGGGGAACAAAGACGCAGGCAATGAGTTCCACTCCTTCGCTGTACGGATGATTTTCGCTTCTAAGCGTAGAAGCTTCGCGCGAACTGGAGGTATATCGACGATAAGGTAACGCCAAGTAGGTCAAGCTTGTTAGCTACTCGTATTGGCACATCTTGGAAGGTCGGAGACAGAAGAAAAGGTCTCCGTTAGGCAGAGTAGAAACACGCCTATGTTTTAGACGCATTGAATCGAACCAAATTGGCATCTATCAAATTATATTCCTAGCACATTCAACCTTTCACCACATCATAACTTACCAAGAGGTGAGATAGTGGTCAAACTCTAGCCTAAATAAAAACGTTTACGCGATAGCTGCGTTGTGCATGTCCCTGTCATAATTTTACATCCGAACCGAAGTCAACGGACCCAGTTACCCAAAAACTGTAGAGGTGACAAGGGCCATAAAGTTAAAACACAGAGGACAATTTAAAATTTTGAGAATCCTGCCGTGATTTTAAGTATTATTCAAATGAATTATTGTTTACATTTTTTACGCTCTGGCAGCTAGACTTGAAAGGCCAGTCATTCTTGCCCTAGTTAACCACAATCAACCACATTTTTTTTAATGCTAGTAAGGCAAGCGTACCGACAGATGTGATACTGAGGCAGAAAAAACTGGGAGCGTCGTAAAGACACACGATATAAGTGAAACTTTTGTGTTAGAGGGGAAACCCCTACCAATGTATGCCACAGCCTACCCAAAAACTGCTCAAAAATCTAAACCTTGGGATCTAAAATCTGGGTCTAGACCCAGGCAGTGTTTTTTCGTCTTGTGTTTTTTTAGTTTTGATTCATAGAAATCAAAACTGCAGTGTATTTTCGTGTTAGTGTTTTTTAGTTTTGATTTCTAGAAATCGATCGGTCACATCGGGGTCAGGGTCTCATCTCTGGCAACATTCAAACCCCCAAGGTCTTTATTATATTTAAGCAGCAATAGTAAGAATTGATGTGTATCTAATCTACGTAACACAGCTCTTTCTGTTATAATAAACTTGTATCCTAGGTACTTCTTTGTAGTTTTTTTACACCAGATAGACAAGGGTTTCTTGACTATGTTAAGTGGCGATACAGTCGTCGACGGAGCACTCAGACGGAGTCTAGAAGATACACGTTGATTCATGAATGAAGACTCCCATAACTTCCCCATGGGAAATCCAAAGAAACAAAAGGCACGCTATTGGTTAAAGTGATTCGTGCGCGTCAGTTCACACATTTTTAATGTCCAGTTGACCAATTATTGGGTAAACTTTCCCCCAGTTTGTAAAAAATAAAGCTTGATTAAAGCCGCGGTACACAGCAATAAACCCAGCATTGATTTAAAAAATGCATGTAAGAGTATCTCAGTAATGGAAATCTGAACCGAAGCCAATGAAGGGTGTCTGAACTGTTCGCTGCGGACGTAAGGGTCAGACGTGAAGAGGCTCAGGGCATAAGTGGCTGCAGTGCTGCGCCCGGGGTCGACGTCCTGCCACCAATCGATAACCTGATTTGCACACCACTACACTCAACATTTACCAAAACGCGTGTTTAATTAGTGTAATATACAATGTTGGCTATAGCTGGGCGGTTGACGTTGAGGAACGCGTGTGTACTCAATTTCAAATTAGGTTTGCTATTCATTCGTAATTAATGCCGAGTGCTTGGTTTATATTGGACATGTAGTATCCTAGGAAAGGAATTAATAATCATTATCTCTCCCTTTCTTATAGGCAGCGATTATTGTTAATTAAAAATACGGCACGTATTTATTTTAATGTATACTTGTCACCTTATGTCTTTACTATCGTCGTCCCAACAAGATCATATTACTTTTTTCGTCAGAAGGTGAAAATATTGTTTTAATATAATGTATTTAAATTCATAGGTTTCAACTTAAAAAAAAACAGCAAAACAGCCTTCCTGGTGCCATAGTAAAAAAATACTCAGAATGACTCCCCAACAGAGGTGACGCCTTTTTTTCGATGGCCGGCACTATGACTTTTGGGCCCAATCTTGTATGAAAAGTGAATAATTTCCTTTAATCATGAATTGTAATGATAACTCGTTTCAAACATGCATGCTCATGCACATACAATTTATATTACAGGTATTTATCTCTACAATTATCTTCACTTATCGTTAACTCGTCTTAACATCCGGATTATTGTTTTCCGTGAATGGATGTAACATTCGGATTACTTACAGTAAAACATTTATAGGACATTAAATAAAAACCAACCGTTCGCTTCTTACCAAAATCTTTCATTTTTTACTTGAAGTAAGCTATTTATGTTATGGGACCAAAAACTAGACACTAAAAACTCTTGCAAACGAAAATAGTTTACATCATTCAAGTTCACAATAGATATGATTTACGAGCCCAAAAAGAAAAAGAAAAGATAATAGCAATATTCAATCGACTTGAGAACGTCTCTCTTTTTAGAGATAGGTTAAAAAGAAATTAAAATCTTTTGTTGTTTGGTTCAATAATATTTAATTGATGCAAGGCAAACTTTTGATGATCATTTCCCTTATTGACTGTATGTTATGTCCCCTAATATGTTAACAAATCATTTAATTAATGTGTAAAAATTATTTCAACAGCTACTAGCAATATAATATTTGAAAAATGTTACTCTTTCTTTTAAAAACCAACACGGCATCATAAAAAAATGTTTTTAGTTCGTGACTTTTTCCTCTAGAGATCACCATATTCAATTTAATGTGATGTCACACTATGACCAGCGGACGATCAAGACATTTCCAACGATATCTGATTTGTCAAATTATGATAAGTACTAGAATAAGGTAACTGATGAACATAGATACATACACGCCCACATGCATACCAGTCAAAATCATAACCCTCTTATTTGCTTGCAGTAATCGGGTAATAAATAAAGTAATCGAGTTTTAAATAAATGCAGACACGCACGCAACACGCCGTCAGGATTGTCAGCGGTATCGTAGCCGATCCTATTTCTAGTATTGAATGAATCACGATTGTCGTCACGAGTTCATTCTGTTAATTTGGTGGAGTAAGTGAATAATATGCTTTACATGAACGTTTGTACCTAGTTTGGGTAACTAAATAAATATACGTAGCTTATATTTCCTGCCTATATGCACCGTGAACACTTGAGCTTGGATCCAAAATTCATGTATTATGAGATATCGATATAGATTCTCAGCATAGTACAAGTTTAGGAGTGTAGAGGAAATGATTACGAAAATATTTAAAACAAAGCATTATACCGGCACTTTAAATATGTCTATAACACTGTTGTAGCTAGTGCTTTCAACAAAGAACACAAGAATAAAGTGTCTTCTCTGTAAAAGAGACAGTAAGATACGTATTTTTAGATATATTCTTCTGTAGTGGTACCCTAATATCACCGACATTTTGAAATATTTCCAAAAACTGAAACGACAAAAAAATCTATATAAAAAAATATTTTGCTCAATCTGAAACGGAGACGCTTCGCGCTCTTTCGGTCATATAGGAGTTTAGTCACAAAATTATACAGCTAATAGCCCTAAGCGATCATGGTTCACCTCAAAATACATTTTCGTCCAAGTAGACACAGCACTGAAAAAACAACTACGAGGCTTATTTCAGCGCTTATTACCAAACGGAATTTCCTCTTTACGAGGCCGCATTTCTCGCTAATTCCGTCGGAGTAAACTGCCGCGCCTCCGAGATTAAGGGTTTACGACAAATGAAAATTGCTGAGTGGCAACCCTGGACTCAATGCGACAATGCAAGCGTCCAGGCAGGAGCATGCAAACCGAGGTCGACGCCCTGCCGGACGAGGAATACTGACCCATCCTATTACCAACCAACACCTATGCAGTTCCAACTGAATACGCATCACATTAAAGCTGTTTTTACGGTGGCTATGTATGCCAGTTAGACAGCATAGAACTTCGAAAGTTCAAACCTAAATGAACTGATACCATCGGTATACGATTCATACAGGAAGTATCGGCTCGAGCTTTACGAACTATTTAAAGAGTCATTTATTGAATGTTCAGTGAATTCGATAAATGACCCAATTGCTTTCCAGTTCGGACGTAAATTGCTCAATCAAATCTCAGAGATTTCGAAAGATTTCGTGGGCAATAAACAGGGTAGCGGTGAGATGGCTTGGCTTCAAACTGAAAGTAACCACAGTTTCGTGTGATGGTGCCGACTATGTGATCTACATATGTTTATGGTGTTTACATATTTAGCGGTTAAACAAAAAGTTACGAGCTTAGAAACATATTTTAGGGGTAACCACTTGAGCTCGTTTTGGGTTAATTACTCGGTGCAGAACTCCAGATATCTGTTTAAGGGCTGGATACAACAAAGTAGAAAATAATTTACAATAATTTAAACATTTAAAATAAAAACTTATTTAAAAGTAGGCATCCGTAATTGACGCCCAGTGATGCAAAAATTTTGGACATTGTGTATCTCGGATGGACGTTATTGTTTGTAGTGTCAAATTGTGAGCACTTTATCAATCAAGTATAAGGATCTGATTTTCGATAGTTATGAGTAACTCTGGAAAAACATTGTAGTTGCTAAATTAGTCAGTAGTTACTTTCTGTAATGAAATGTAACGCCACGTTCTTCTTTGAGAGCTACTTGATCCTTATTCCACTTGTTGGTCTGTGAGGTACAGTAGCATCGTGGTAAGCACACAAAGCTTACAAGCTTACAATCTGAGCTGGTCGTAAATGATAGCTGCCAGAATCCCATTTAGTACTTAAAGAATTTTATTTACTTGAGGATAGGTGGTAGACGTACTCCTACCACTCTACCGTGGAGTACCATACCACTACCGTGGCACGGTATCGTGCTTACGCAATCTTTATTACTCTCCTCACTTCTTGTCTAAGCAAAATAACGTACAAAAATAAATTCAAAAGAAAACGAACGAGGAAATGTTGCATAATCATTCGACGACGCAATTAGTCAAATTTAAGGCAGCTGGAAAAACTCCGGAACACTCTTATATTTTCAAAGATGGTTAATTCTTTACACCTCACTCCCAAGTTCCAACTGACTATTGCGTTACTTGTGGGTTACTACTTTCACAAGGCCGTAATAATACACAGGTCTTCCCGTGACGTACAGACGTGCAGTTTACCACATATTTACGTAACTACACAAAACTTTTTCAAAGAACGAAAATATTCCAAAGCGACCTCTACTTTTCTCGATCAATATTCAGTCAACTACGTACATTTGCGTTGACATTAAAATAGCTTTCATCAAGGCGAACTATAAGCTCCTATGAATAAATCAAACCAATTTAACCCTAACCTCGCCAAACATCCTTGGGAATGTAATCATCCATCAATCACAACAAAACCATTGTACATGGTTGTACCATAAACAATAGAAGGGCGGTTCGATAAAAATTATCCGTTCGATTTCAGTGCTCTGAATTGGATCGAGGTAAAGTGATGACAAATTCGATAACAGAGAATGATAACGTATCTATCTGTATACACTATGCGAAACGGTTTAGTTTCGAGGAATATGGAACGTAACTGTAACCGCCTCTATACATTGAACAATTTTGTTATAGATATAACTAGAGCATTTACAGTCTTACTTATAAAAAAGTAGCTAAGCAATGCTTAGCCACCTCTTAGTTAAGCAGCTCTTAAGTCCATAATCAATGATTAACTTTTTTTCACTCATAAACATTAGTTAGGCTCTGCTTAGTTGAGAAACACACAGAGAATCGAAAATAATAGAAATGTACACGATCGCCATAGATTATAACCAAAATAGTCGACTAAAAGTGAAATTATACGAATAAAGCTGTCAAAAATATGGTTTTATTAATCTATTGAAATTAAAATCTAAGACAGGTGACATTCAACGGTTGTCGAAGTAAACAATTTTGCGCCTTACGTAAAAAGTTTTGACACAATTATTATTGAAATATATCAATCCCGCCATCTTGCCTCTTAGCAAGTTTAAACTAGGCAATGGCGGTGTTTAATTTTGACAACTATTTAAGCATTACTTAACGCTAAATCGCGTTTATGAGTGAAATTTTTGTTAAACTGTAGCTAAGCAATTGATTAAAAATTAAGAGGGGTTTATAAGTAAGACTGTTAATTCAGTAACAAAATATTGTTTATTTACTGTGTGATATAGCGCTAGCTCAGCCTTACTCATTTGTCCATATCGAATAAGAAACTTGCTATTTTTATTTAAAACAATTTAGTTTTTTTAAACTTAGATGGGGCAGACGGCAAGGACCTTTTTTTACCACTGCCAATTGCCCCCTTACATCTTTGCACATAAAGGTGTTTATTGAAAACTTAATATTATGGCGGTTACGCAAGAGCCACGCGTCTTCTATGATTTTGATGGTTTTATTCCAATTTCGTAAAAATGCATTACGACGACGAGACATTATGGTATTACCCCCTTAAGAAAAACTTACTATGAGATTACTTAGTAGATTTTTACGTATGAAAATGTTTATTAATAACTGTTTTGAACTCTTGTTATTCCTTAAAAATGTGACCAAAAAAGAATGTTATATGTATGTGTAAACTAAATAATTTATTTCTAAGATCGCACGCTAGATGTCATTTATTATTTGCATACTAATCCAACGCAAGCAAGATATGCTGATCTTTAATTAAATATTATTGTAAGTGGTCCGGTGGCTATATACAGTCGGTAATATCATAATACCTTAATACAATATTAATGCTTGTAATTGTAATTTCATATGAAACGCACATATTACAAATTACGTAGCTACAAACGACCTTTAGAACATGTGAGGCCAGGTGTATCTATAACTCAGTTCCTGAAACCCTCACTAGAGCTAAACCGATTTGAAAATCTGATATAATACAACGCATAACACTGAAGCACCTGTCAATGAGGAAGTGTCATTTCTTATCACGAGGTTATAACTATAGATAAAGTGTAGCCATAATCCCCAACAGTACAAGTGTTTCTCCTAATTCAAGGAAGTTAATATGTATTGCTCATATAAATGTCTACGAAATTCATGACTAATACAAACTGTTCCTAGAATTGTAGCTGTAATCAAGAATCTGGAGCAACGCAAAGCAGACCTAATTTTAGAAGAGCTATCTCTGAACATACTTTGCCTTGAGAAGAATAAAAATAAAGCCTTCTCAAGAGATCGTTACATAAAATTTCGTATTCAGCGTGTCGACTGTCGGTGTCGACGCGGGTGGAGGAGGACGACCTAGAAAATGTAATGATTTCCATTTATCATTTCCTCGAGTCCTTGGTGGGAAGTTGTTCAAGGTTTTGCGGATCCCGGAAATATCCTTCGAACTGGGGAGAGGCTTTGTACCTATATAACACAAGGTCTGAGCGACCTCGTTCGGGGTAACTCGACTAATCTGCCGATCCGTCCGAACGGTTTGGGTTACATTAACAAGGTTACGAAAGATTAGGGCCCGTAAA
The DNA here is from genome assembly GCA_948107665.1 of Lomographa bimaculata. Classification (NCBI taxonomy): domain Eukaryota; kingdom Metazoa; phylum Arthropoda; class Insecta; order Lepidoptera; family Geometridae; genus Lomographa; species Lomographa bimaculata. The sequence continues at coordinate 11,502,469 of OX403592.1, forward strand.
CCAGTCTTGACATTATTGGGGTAAGCCTGTTGCTTTTGGAAGTTATTAGTTTTAATGGAACTAGATTTATGTGAAAACTATGTCTAATGTGCTTAGCAATTGCTTTCGAGGCGAGTTATTTTCATCGTTGTTATCCTTATTTCCACGCATTAGCGCGAATTATTTGAAGAAAAAAATATATAGTTTACCGTATTCAAAAAAGGAAGGTCATGTTTCGAAACAGATTTGATTTTAACAGTTTCAAACCAATAATTAAACAACATGGAATTAAATAAATAATAAACTGCCCGTTGGATTAGTTGGACGCAGTTTGGTTTCCGGTAACACAAGTTTTCTCCCCAAGAGAAATTTGTGTCTGGATCTGGGTGTGATTGTGTGTATGATGTGTATGTTTCCGGCACCCACGACACAAGTCATCGATCTCAGTGTGGGGCTGTAAGTGTAGAACAAAAATCCAGTGATACTAAAAAATGCTTATACACTCACAGCCCCACACAGTACCGTGGTTGCTGGAAACATTCACATCACACACACAATCACGCCCAAAACCAGAAACAAGTTTATCTAGGGAGAAAACTCGTTTCCACTGGTAATCGAACCCGATACCCGCTGCTTTGCAGGGGGGCGCGGAATCAACTAAGCCAGCGGGCATAGGTACTTATAAAACAGTTTGAATGTGGAGGAGATACTTGCGTTACGTACTTTGTATTTTCAACACCGCGGAACACAGATGTATACTAAGATTTGTTTACCTGTAGATTTGTTGTGTCTCCCCTAATTTCTTTTTATATAGCACTGCCACATCGTACATATATTAAAATTAAAAGTACAACAAAGGAATTTTCTGGTATGCATGACAATTTCGGCATGCCTATCATTTACCAAATGTAGTCAAAAAGCAACAAAAAATTAAAATAGAAGACATACTTAAAATAATCACAATGACTTCGCAAAGTTACTTAGGGTCATATGTACTTTGTGCTTGCGTACATATTGACTATAAGAGTTTAAGGTAATTGCCGTGATCGCTACCAGTATTGCACTGTCGAGTCCGGCAATACATCAGGAATAATCGGGTGTTATAGCTAAAAAATAGATTACACAATGCCTTAGTGTCTTTACACAAACTACACAGGCACTGCAAGATAGAAGAATAATGTTTCATTTTCAAAGTACTGTATTTTTATTAAAATATGAATAATGGTAGTTTGTTGTATCTTAGGCAATTGTTGTCATTATGATGCTCGGCCACATCATCGAGGAGGATAGATCACCTTGTGTAGATGAGTGAAGAAGAGATCGCAACGTAATGCATATAAATTATAAACATGAGTAGATATGTAGATAGGCAGCTTCTAATTAGTGTATAAAGCAGTGTTGTTCAGCTATAACTACTCTATTTATTGCAACTCACTGGTTGTATTGTAATTTCTATCATAATACTGTAAACATCATGAAATACAGATTGTTTGTTCCGAGCTACATAATAATAATTAAACACAAACAAAACTTAAAAATAACCGACTTCACCGCTTTATCTTCGGAACCTTTATTGTCAGATTTAATGTATTAAACACGAATTATTGACGATAGCTTAAAAAACTTGTGATTAGATCTTGATCAAATTGAAATGGGACCACATGGAAAGCACCAACTTTCAAATAAAAAATAATCACCAAAATCGGCTCACAACGAAAGAAGTTATGGCGTAACTTATGAAGTCTGTTAAAAATGAGAACATCATCAATGTAATCCACAGAAAACGCATCATTGAAGATAACTCAAAAACTACTAGTCATACCTTGCTCAAATTTATATGGGACCTTATGGAAAGCAGCTTTCAAATAAAAATAATCAAAATCGGCTAACAACGAAAGAAGTTATATCACACAAAAAAAATACACTGGAATTGAGAACTTCCTTTTTTTTTTGAAGTCGGTTAAACTTAATGGGTTATTGTTTTGTTGTAAAAGATTCCGGACTCGTAGGCCCTTATTCGAGGGTTCCATAAGGTCCGTTTACCTGTTTTCCCGAAGGTCCTTTTACCTGCAGAAAATCTTTGTTTGACCCTGGGGTATCATTGAAGATGCCGTGATGAACAAACTCAGGTAATATTTCGTTTTGTTATGTGTTCAGCTAATTTTATTTTGATTGGGGACATGGTGGTATACATGATGTTAATGACGATCTTTTTTTGGAATGAAACTATATGGAAGGGCTTTTCTAAGGGACTTTTTAAGGGAAATTCTGATCCGTCAACCTTTTTGTGTGACGAAAAGTGGTGGAGGTAAACTGTGTAAATAATTTAATTGTTTCACTGTAATGCTAAAGTTTCACTTCTATCGTGTCTTTACGGTTTTCGTTTTCAACCGACTTCAAAAAGGAGTTCCCAATTAGACTGTATGTTTTTTTAGTATGTCACGCGATCAATTATGAATCGATTTTGATGTTTTTTTTTACCGACTTCCCAAAAAAGGAGGAGGTACTCAAGTCGACTGTATATTTTTTTATGTGTGTTACCTCATTACTTCTCTCCACATGAGCCGATTTAGATTTTTTTTTTTAATTTGAATGATGTTGCTTTCTTTTGTTTGGTCCCATTTAAATTTGATCAAGATATGATCAGTAGTTCTTGAAATATCGTCAATAATGTCTATTTTGTGACGATTAATGCGTACTTTGACGATGTTCTGGTTTACCCGACTTCAAAAGTTACCTCACAACTTCTTTTGTTGTGAGCCGATTTTGAAGATTTTTTTTTATTTGAAAGCTAGGGGATCAAGGTTCTGATGATAAAGCGGTGAAGTCGGTTTTTTTAAGCTTTGCTTGCGTTTAATTATTTATTTGAAAGCTGGTGCTTTTCATGTGGTTCCATTGAAATTTGATCCAGGTCTGATCTCTAGTTTTTGAGTTATAGTCAGTAATGCGTGTTTATACATTAAATCTGATCAAGGTTCCGATGATAAAGCGGTGAAGTCAGTTTTTTTTAAGCTTTGCTTGCGTTTAATTATTTTGTTTTGTAGTTTATACTTCAGAGGTGGTCCCATATAATTTTTATCGAAAGCGATCAAGCGATCTGTATAATGTCTCGTTAATATACCCCTGTAAAAATGTACGATGAAAAATAGTTATTTTAGCCAGTCCTGCTGTTCAAGTAAACTAAACGCTTTCACACTCACAGCCACAAAAATTCTAACACACACACAATAATACACTTCGTTTATTAATTGAGTTTTATCTCTTCGACCATGTAGTCTGCGGGAGGAAGTTTATGTCCATGTATAGAAATAAGTAGCAACTTTGTAAATAGAGCCGATTTGTGATAGAACCCCGGAATAAAATAGGTTTAAACAGTGAGTTTGCTGTTCTACGATACTGTTATTTAACTGTTTCGTACTTTACTAGCAACACTATTTTCAATGTTTTTTTCGTACAGGCATAATAAAATTTGATGGACGAAGTGCTAAACCACCTTCGCTTCGCTCGGATATTGCCCTATATCCTATAGGGCTACCGTAAAAGCACTAATTAGCACAAATCCTTATAATAGACGAAAGGAAACAAAATACATAAGAGTTGTAATATTGTGTCTCGGTCATAGTACTCAAGTCACAGTACAACATTATACTACTGAGTCTAGGTACAAGATCAATCTTTTTTCAACATATTTCACGCTGCTGGGCATAGGTCTCCCCTATATTTACGAGAATTACGAGAATCAATTAACAATGCTTGTACTGAATTGCTGCCCAATTGTGTGGGAAGGAATTAGTCTATCTCTTATCTGCATAAATAAAACATAGGTCACTTCACCGCTTACATTTAGGTTTTTGTTGATTTTCTCAAAGAGCGCTAAATCAATTTTGATAAATTTATATGGGACCAGAATCAAGAAAATCGATTCGTAATTGGCGGAATGATCTTGTAACGAACATAAAACAAAAACATAGTCTTTAAGAACCTCCTCCTTTTTGGAAGTCGGTTGAAAATAAATCCTTATACGCTCATAACCCCACACTAAGTGAGCAGATTTGTGTCACAGGTGCTAGAAGCATTCACCACAATTACACCCAGAAATCTTGATCCAATAAATTAAAAGTATTATAAAACTTATATTATATACACACTTAAATTAAAAGCAATAAAATTAAGTGACTTTCATTTGTTTTTTAATTTAGTAAAATTTTTTTGGAGTTTTTTTTAGTATTTGTAGGTAAATGTAACTATCTACTGTAAAACAATCAAGACTACAAAAAAATTGCAATACTTATATTACCATGTACATATAGGCATACACTATACTCAGTTTAAGTAAAGATATTTTAATTCTTGTATTATGTTTTAATTTTAATTTAATGTTTTAAGACTAGTAAAGATACTAGTCTTTAAACATTAAATTTAAAAGATTAAAAATAAGTATCTTTTGTTGCATGATAAATAGTACCTGGTTGATCGAACTTTGCTCAGTTTTTTTTTCAAAATTTTAAATGTCTTTTTCTAAAAGTGTAACCTAGCTAGATCGATTTATCGCCCCTGAAATCCCCTGCATACTAAATTTCATGAAAACTATTGGAGCTGTTACCGCGATTCAGATTATATATACAAGAATAGCTAGTTTTAAAGTATTAGATATACTTAATTACTTTTGCAATACCCTACCCGGGTCTATATTTCATTATGTAATAATTTAAAATTTAATCCAAAATATAGTGCAATAAATAAACGAATATAAAAAGAATGTGAAATCTTAATGCAAGATTAAAAATAACACAAAAAGGTTGTTTTAAGTTTGTAGTGTCCATGAGTGTGTCTGTCTGTGGCATTGTAGTTCCCAAATGGCTGCTAGACCGCTTTTATTCTATTTTTGTCTACGCACCATATAACTATTAAAACATGGGGAAAATTAAGATTTTGTTTTATGAAAACGAACATTTTCGCATACATTTTACTCAATGAGTTTTTTTGATAATATTAATAGAGCCGATCTTTTTAACTAACGTGGGAAAAGCCGCGAGGAACTACTAGTATGTTGTATTAATGTAAAAAAATACAGGTTTTATATGGTTGTACTTTCTTTCAAACCGTCTTAATCCTGAGCTTATCACCTAGTTCTGAATATATATCAGTTGTTCAGAAGTAAAAATCGCAGTTTAAGGGCCTGAATTATAATAAACAGTTAAACATAAGGTGAAGTAAATAGGACCTTTAAAAATGGTCGATTAACAGCATTTTTTTATGTGTAATAAATGTTCACAAATTATTTTATTTGGATTTGTTCAGTGATACTCGAATGAACAAATTTGGCTCGATAGAAAAAAAAAAAAACGACTTTACTAAAAAACACCAAATTTCCCGTTCTCGTCAGTGGAATGAATCAACTTTATTCCATGTCTATAAACGATATTTTTTACAAAAAATATTGGGTGTAATCCCAACAAACATTCAAACCTCATTGTGAACTAAAATTTTTTATAAAAGGGTAAGATTAATTTTAATAAATATATGAAAGCGTTTACACTGACTATGCAGGCAATTCTACAAGGCTACAGTTTGACTCCAGTCCGCCAACTTAATACCAAGTCGCCTTAAAGAAGTTTAGTGAAATTTCAACATAAAAAAATGTGCAGGTGGTTTTTCTCTGGTAAGTGAATAAAAGAATTTTAAATTGTTGGTCCTTTCTTAATTCATTGAAAAGAACAACTGGTTTTTCTCTGGTTAACTTAATCAGCATTTTGGGTACTTTGCCAACTGGCAGCGGTCTTTTAGATTAATTTTTGTACATATTTACATCTAGTTATTGTTATTTAAGGTTAATTTCAAATAATATATTTACAGTAACGAAAAAAAAAAAACAATTCATTCAATACTTTCTAGTTTTTTTTAAGCGATGCACCTTTACCAAGATAATATAAGTATAGGAAATTCGAACCAAAAAATTAACATTGATTGAAAAAAATGATATTGTATAAAATTCAATTTGTTTTTTAAACATTTTTGCACCCACAGCCCCACCCTAAATTCAGTGACTTGTAATGTGGGTGCTGAAAACATTCACATCACACACACATGCACGAATTCTTTTAAATAATTATTTGAATCAATGATTACTCAACCTGACCACCAACATGAAACTCATTTTCATTATTTCATATGTATTAACCTATTGGATACACCACAATGACTATAAAGGTACAAATCTAGTAATTTACAAACCGAGGATTAACAAATAAAATGGGTAAAAATAGTAATTAAATCGACTTATAAAATCTAATCTAATAAAATGCACAAATACAACAGGTTCAAGTTGTCAAAATGCTTACATAATTAGTTATAATTTCCTACCATTCAATATTATTTTATTTAAAATGTAACAATACCATAATAAAACAAATCATAGAGCAACTAAATGGTTGAAAAAATTATTTAACATGCTGAAAATATATGAATTTTTAAAAGTAAGTACCATGATTGTTTAATTCTTATTATTTTAAGAAAGGGGTGGTATATACAATATGTTGTAATATTTATATTAGCTACTGCCCACTTGTAACATGTGGAATACCTTCTCCATTTTGATTTGACGTTACGTCAAGACCTCAAGTCCGACATATATATATATATTTCTACGAACTGTATATGAGGAATTTCGTTTACAAGTCAATCGGTTTCGTCAAGGAATTACAGGATTTAAATAATGCAGTAGGCAATGAGAAGAAAATCACTCGTCAGGGGCGATTATTACAAAAATGTTTGACGTTTCGTGAGTTGGTCTTCGACTTACCTATTTTTAATATGGTCCCATCAGCTTTCGTTGCACTGATTACACATTGAACAGGTGAAGAAATTAACTAAAGATATAGAACAAATCGTATTTCACTTTAAAAAATAACACCTAAATACAATAAAAGCAGAAATACATGGCACAAAAGCGAAAAGGAAATGCACGAGCCCGCTGTCAATGCTGTCAATGTTGTCAATATTGTCAATGTCATGTAAGGTTAAATATATTAAAATTTTGTTTCTCCGTTAAAGTTTAAGAACTCATTTTCGGAGTACGTTGCAGTCTATTTCAATTTTAACTAATCGTATATTTTAATTTGAAATCTATTGCATCTGAGATATGTAAAAGAAGGGTCAGATATTTCTGCAAGTTATTTTATTAGTCGACAGCTGACACAACTGATACACCCGCTAGCTAGGATATTTTTTAGGATCCATCGAGATGGTAACAAACCTACGCTTGATAGATCATCCTTGGTACTTGGTACTACTTTATTTTATATCGCCTTTGTTTAATTATTAACCGTCAGTATCATGCTAAAACCAGACAATGAAAGTAACAGTTACACGTTACACTAGTAAAAATATGTACCTTCAAGTGATCATGGATATGGATTTTTAATAGTATGCACCATTGATACTTTCCATCAGATGAGATAGTGGACAAATGCTTGCCTATCTAGCATAAAAAACATATTTTTCAAATTAGACTATGTGAATTACTTTACGAGACATATTATCAAATCGTCCTTTCTAAAAACGGCAACAGAGCGATGAATAGTGATAATAGTACTTAAACCAAGCATTTGGCGCATGTTTGGAGTTAAAAGTAACTTCGTATCATACTAATATTATAAATACGAAAGTTTGTAAATATGTTTGTCTCTCTTCACGCTACGACTGAACAGATTTGGATGAAATTTGAAATGTACATCAGCTTTACATCGAGGATTAACACAAAGCCAACATTTAACATGGTAATAACGAGCGAAGCCGCAGGGCACGGCTTATATTACATAAAATATTACATTCATAGCATAGTCATAGTGTTGTTTTGTATTCGCTGATAACTTCCAGTGAAGTTATAAGTATACCAAATATAGGTTTTTTAGGTAACATTTACCGTTAAAACATCAAGAAAGACAACTTAAAATATAGGTATTTTAAGTTGTCATTCCGAGTTATTTTCCGAAATCTATCCTAAAATATTATTATATACCTAATTACTAGCCGTGGCCTGCGGCTCCGCCCGCGTTATCAAGTTTATAAGTGGTCTATGAGTTAATCCTAGATATAAGCTATGTACATTCCAAATTTTATCCAAATCCGTTTAGCCGTGAAGAGGGAAGAAACATACACATAAACTTTCCGATTTATAATATTAGTATGAATTAATATTAGTAATCATTTTCATGACTTAGACTACCTATATGGCTGGTTTTAGAATCCCGCTGACTATCGGCGCTGACAGCTCAGTGTGTAGTTTGTCTTCGCTGAGGGTCACCGAGAGACGTTTCAGTATCGTGCTGTTCGCTGCGGACTAAAGACACAAAAATGCGAAGTGCATTAATTATTTCTGTTTTGTACTACCTAAAAAAAAAATCTACGACGAAGACTTCATGTACATCCATTGATTGAGCAGAGAGCCGTCGAAGAAGAATTTGTCATATCCGTAAAACAATACGGTATGTACTTCGAGGGCAGACGAAACAATTTTTTTTTAATTGCTTTCGAATGTCGACTCGACAATATCCTCCCAGCATTTATTTCTAGCGTCTCTATTTTTGGATTGGATGCATCCCACAATTCCTTTCTCAGGCGTTCTTCGTCGATCACTCGGCTTGTGTCCACGTCGCGATTCGACATGACTGTACATGCTGACGGCATCTGCTCGTCTCGACACTAGACTAGAACGTTCACTGAAGGCAGAGGCGCGCTTGCGGTGATCAGCGCCGACGCGCGAATCGTACGACCGTTAACCGGTGACCGCACGCGTTGTTGACTACCTTGAAGTTCATACATTTTTTCTATGCTCGATAGGCAATCATTTGAGCATTACCTCACCTGATGGAAAGTGAAGATGCGGCCGAAGATGTAGCATGCTTGCCTAGAATATACCTATTCACTCTTGACTTGAAAAAAATTTCTGACTTGAAAAGTTCTACTCCATCGCAGTACGATAATAAACGCTTCGAGCGGAGCAGAGGTATAGAGATATATCAACCATATATGGATGACGTTTCACAGTTTGTCTTGTCGTTAGATGGTTAAACGGGCATGGGGGGATTAACTCGTGTAATTCCTGTGCCCACTCTCCAAAATGTAAGTTACAGAATACCGATAGACTGGCAACCTTACGTCGGTGACCGAGACTCTGCGACTTGGATTCAACTAGCTTGTCGTCACCAATGAGTCTTTTAGCTCTTCGGTTAATGGACTCGAGAGATTCAAGCTGGTACTTAGCGGATTCATCCCAAAGGTGGCCGCAGTACTCCATAGTCCATCGGACTTGAGCTTGATATAAATAAAGAAGCTGCCCCGGTCGGTGTGAAGTACTGCTTAACTTTAGCGAGGATAACAAGTTTAGGTTCCACGACAAGAAAACGCCAAGAAGATCTAGCTTATTTGCCATCGGTATTGGCACATCTCGGAAGGTTGGAGACAGATGGATAAAAGACACGCATATGCACAACGTATGCGTAATGCACACGTATTGTTTTTTATTTTTGAGTTTACGTGTTCGATAATTGGTTTTAATCGTAGCTCGGCACTTTACAAACTTATCAAAAAAAAACATATTTTTTTTTTTTTGTGTGGAGTATATAGCGCTAATTCAAAGTAACCTTGTATTTCAAAACGATATTGCTTTGGAGAATTAAATAATAGTGAACATTTTTCATATCAAATATTTGATGAATAAAGTACAATTATGCTATCTACGGGCCAATTGCCTATATATCATAAAACGAAACTAAAACTATATACAGCAAAAAAACTAAGAAACCTACAAGACATCAATAAAATATTTTTTATTATTATAATATTTTGTTTATTTATTTATACGATACAGTCACTTCGTGACAAACATCCACCCGCGGCAACAAATCTCCATTTACCTGATCCACCTCAACAGAATGACGTCACTGTTGAGGCGACCGCTCAGGATGTTGCTGCGGCCGTTATGTCTTTTAAAGGTGGGTCTGCCGGTGGCCTAGATGGCTTAACACCGCAAATTCTAAAAGATCTTTTATGTGCTAGTTCTGGCGAGATTGGTGAGGCTCTTTTGAAAGACCTTACGGCTTTAGTTAACCTGATGTTGTCAGGTCAAGTCAATAATGACGTCACAGATATTTTGTACGGCGCAAATTTATGCGCACTAAACAAAAAAGATGGTGGCATCAGGCCTATAGCGGTAGGCACCACATATCGCCGCCTCGCGGCTAAAATCGGTTGTAAGAAAATGTTTGCTTCCTTAAGCAATCTTTTTCAGCCTATACAGCTTGGTTTTGGTTCGCGGGGCGGATGTGAGGCTGCTGTCCATTCCCTTAGAACATTTTTAAATCAAAATTGTGGAGAGGTGTTGCTAAAGGTGGATGTTAAGAATGCTTTTAATTCTGTTGATAGAGGCACCCTTCTGACCCAGGTGAAAGATAAAATTCCAGAGTTATATAATTTTATTTGGCAATGCTATGGTAAACCATCAAAATTAATTTACAAAAACGATGTTCTTTTGTCTTCCGTTGGATGTCAGCAGGGTGACCCGTGCGGCCCAGCAATTTTTTCTTTAGCTGTCAATCCGATAATTCAACGTCTCCAATCCAAACTAAATGTTTGGTATTTGGATGACGGAACTCTGGGAGGTGATGTGAATACTGTCTTAAGTGATCTAAAATTACTAATAGATGAATTTAAAATGATTGGGCTTGAACTAAATTTTTCAAAATGCGAACTTTTTGTTTGCGATAACTGTTCAGACAAATTATCGGTTTTACAAAAATTTAACTCATTGGCTTACAATATAAAACTAGTCGACAAGTGTTCACTTCGCCTTTTAGGTTCGCCGATATTAGATGAATCAATTTCACCTTTTGTAGAAGAAAAAATTCAAAATTTTAAAAATTCTTCCGACCGATTGCTCAAAATTAACACTCATATGGCTTTTACAATTATTAGATTTTGCCTTTTTGTCCCAAAATTTACGTATTCTTTAAGATGTTGTCCGCTATGGAAACATGGCGCGCTCCTCGAGAGCATGGACAATATCGTAAAGAATACTCTTGTATCGGTTTTGAATATTGACATAGATGATAGGGCTTGGTCGCAAGCTTCTTTACCTGTAAGACTAGGAGGCTTAGGTATTCGTAAAATTTCTAGTGTTGCGTTACCGGCTTTCTTGTCCTCAGTTCATGGTACTTCTAAATTAGTCGAAAAAATACTTTCACATAGTTTGGGTTCTTTAGAAATTTCAAACCAGACTGAGGCCACAAGCGCCTGGGAGATGGCATGCCCAAATACCGGGCTCCCAGTGAGGCTATCCTCACAGAGACTGTGGGATCGGCCGCTCTGTGAACTAGCACGGAAACATCTTTTAGATACGTGTCCTAGCGTCACAGAGCGTGCTAGACTTCTAGCAGTTTCTGTATGGGAGTCAGGGCTTTGGTTGCAGGCCATTCCCTCTTTTAATACTAGTACACTTATAGATCCATCTGCTTTCCGTCTCGCTATATGCTTACGTTTGGGTGCAAGGTGCTATGTTGCCCATAGCTGTCAGTGTGGTACTGCTGTTGACCAGCTCGGTCACCACGGCCTCTCGTGCCAGAAAAGTGCTGGCCGAATTTCCCGCCACGCCAGCCTCAACGATATCATTCGCCGGGCTTTTACCAGTGCCAACGTTCCAGCCATTCTCGAACCGAATGGTCTGATGCGTGACGATGGTAAAAGACCCGACGGCATGACTTTAATTCCATGGAAGATGGGACGGCCTTTAGTATGGGATGCAACTTGTGTCGATACTTTAGCTCCGTCACATCTTCCTGAAACACAGAATGGGGTTGGCGTCGCGGCAACTTCGGCAGAGCAGCGTAAACGGCGCAAATATGGAAACCTTGGCAGTGGTTACATATTTGAGCCGTTTGGTGTTGAGACACTGGGTCCGTGGGGACCGGGAGCTCATTCTATTTTCAAAATTCTATCAGAGCGTTTGGTTGAAGCGACGCGTGATCAAAATGCTGGCACTTATTTGGCTCAACGTATTAGCATTGCAATTCAGAGAGGCATTGCCGCCAGCATGATGGGAACGCTACCCACTGGTAGTGGGCTTGAGCACTTGAGTTACCTATAAGCTCGATGTCTTGTAGGTAACTTTAGTTCTTTGCTGTACATAGTTTTAGTTTAGTTTTAGGAAATATAGGCAATTGGCCCGTAGTTTATTTCATAATATAATATTTGATTGGTATACATCCTTGGGTATATATGTACCTTATTTATCTATGGTATACATTGTTTTCAACATAGAAAAAAATATTCTCTACCCGAGGTTTTCAATTAAACAATTTATTCACATCTGAGTAAAACGAAGTGATTACAACTTCATCCAGTGTTCCAGTCTAACAAATAAGAGTTGCTGCGCAAATGGCGGAACAAGGATATACACGAACGTGACTTGTAAAGATACTCTTTATATAGATTATCTTTGCACGTCACATTCATAAAAAGCCTCGTACCTATAACTTTATTTATATCTAGCAATCCTTCAAAAGCCCGGAAAGAGGTTTTAATCATTTTTGTCACTACTTGTAGAACAGAAGTGGACTTTGAAGTGGACCCTGCTTTACTACTCTACCCATCGAGATAGGAAACAAACCTACGGTTTGTAAATTACTTACAAATTCCTTGACGAGCTTTCCAGCTCGGGTAGAGTACATTCTTTTCTGTGTACAGTCAACGGTGACAGTGACTTCATGACATTTAATTATGACACTTTTGATTGACAGCAATCGTAACTTCTTTCAAAGATTCGTTCTGTTGAGGAGCAGAAAAATGTGCGAAAAAGATCTAATTTCCTAATTATTTACATATATTTTTGCAGTTGCAACGATAATTAAAGCTACTAGCACAATGGCCGATGAAGAAATCAACGGGGACGTTGATGATATTCAGAATGATAAAGATAAAACCCAGAAGAAGACTGCCAAACACGATAGCGGCGTGGCTGACTTAGAAAAGGTTACCGACTATGCAGAAGAGAAGGAAATTTCATCTCAAGACATATCTGGTGTGAGTTTTCTTTGTAAATTACCTTAATTTTAATGGGGCTATGAAGAATGAATGCTCCTTCCCATGAAAATAATTTATGTATTTATACACAGGTAAACATGCATTCCCAGTTCCTAACCCTGAGCAGTTTCCACATAACAACAACGTGTAAAGATCCCGCCGTAACTTATCGCTAAAGTATTCTCTGCAGATCGACAAACCTAACTTGGTGTGTGGGAACTAAAGTCGTTTTTCTGTTCCTCTTTGTTATGAATCTAACGAAATTCGATTCGGTTAAAATCTTTAATCTTGGGGGAGTGAAGAGGAGAGGGGAGAGGGGAACCCCTCTGACCATTTCCCCCACTGGCGATGCATAGTTTTATTTAAATTGAATATCAAGTTCATTCATATAAAAAAAATAACCTTAACCTACTGTCATCTGACTTGGTTTTGTTACAGAAGAAATTTCTGGGTGGTTAAATTTCACTTAATATAATCGTAGAAGTCGAGCCATTGAGAAATTGCAGAAAAAAACTCATAAGCACAATCAGGTCAACTCGGTAGCAACAGAATGATGGCTAATGACAGATATTGTGTATCATTGTGATTGTCAAATCAACATTACAAGCGTTGAAAATGTTGGCTAGAATGTTTTGTTTCATGTAACTAGACCACCGCAGATGGTAAAACCTAGCCAAAATGACCTAATTTTATGTTACATTTCACGGATTCGTAAATTTTTCTTGAAGATTTACTAAAACAAATTATTTTAATTGTAAATACGTTGATGTTACTCCGGCAGCTGGAATCGAATTGGGAGGGTCAAGTCAAACCCCCTTGACGTGTTTAAGATCCAACCCTTTGATTCAGTCCTAGTAAGAGTAGCACAAACATTTAAGTATTTTTGGTCTGGGAATTTTAATGTCATAGATGCTGCTTCTGCTCTGGTGCCCTGTTACGAATTAAGTTGAAGCCATTAAAATAGTAGAGTATAATCGGAATATCCTACTAATATTATAAATCCGAAAGTTTGGAAGTATGTTTGTTCCTTCTTCACGCTTTAAAGGCTGAACGGATTTGGATGAAATTCGGAATATTCATATCTTATACCAAGAATTAACACAGGCTACTTTTTAACTTGATAATAGCGGGCTTCAAAGCCTCAGGGCCGACTTGATAATACTGTGCAAAGCCTCGGGGCACGGCTTGTCAGTTATAATGACATAGCAGCAGAACTGGGCATGGACCACAAAATAAAAAAAGTTGTGTTTACGTAAAAGCTTAATATTTAGGTGCCACCCTTTTATTAGGCTTCTTACCACTTCAGCCAGTTACTGTCAAAGAGCTCATCTTAAACTTATAGAACTGTGTACTCATTTGCGATTTTCTATTGAAACTTAATGTTTGGTTTTCAAGTTACTCCTTATTTCATAAAGTTATTATAAATATCTGTATTGTATAATAATTTTTTTTTTAATTCTTTCAATTTCAGGCTCTTTCACTGATCGGCGACAGAAGAAACAAAGAGGCTGCAGAACGTCTTGAGAAAGAAAAGGAGCTGCAAAAAGTTTCTGTCAAAAAGGATGATATTGAGTTAATAGTAAGTTCCTCTAGATTAATATTATGTCTATATGATTTTATTTTTATAGCATTAGCCATGCTAGGCAGACCTATAGTGATAAATTTAGAAAGGAAAAATTATCGCTTGAGGCGGGATTTGAACTCGTGGCCATAGGGTCTCATAGGGTCCCAGAGCAATAGGGCATGAGACCCTATGGCCGCGGGTTCAAATCCCGCCTCAAGCGATAATTTTTCCTTTCTAAATTTATCATTATGTCTATATAATATTAATGTACTATATTTTTGGTTCTGGTTGTGATTGTGTATGATGTGAATGTTTCTGTCACCCAAGACACAAGTCATCGAACTTAATGTGGGGCTGTCAGTGTGAAAGCGTATATTTAACGTTTATTTTCATGCTCTCATCATAACTATCCACTCTTAACTCAGCAAAGGACCACAAGCTAAGTTTAATATGGTTTCGTTATGATTTGATGGCTGTTCGTAAACTTACCAGGGCTGGGATGGGAACTGGCTCTGAATTTTCCATGTGATCGAGTTGCAATGACTGACTAAATATAATTACTATAGACAATATTAAAGTAAGAAACTCTTACTTAACTTTACTTTCTTTCTTTGTTTGTCTCGTCAAGCAAGGTGCTCATGTGATGGTAAGTAACACTCAATATACATCTGAGTGCTATTCACAACTTCAAATGACAAAATTTCTTATAATCCAATGTGAAATTTTCCCATTGAATCATCTCAAGCGAACCCGTAATAATAGTTATAGTAATCTATTTTTATTAAAATAATCATTAAAATTAAAGAAAATATTATTTAATATTTGAAATAATGTTTCTTAAAGGAAACATTATTTAAAATATGAAATAATATCAATGTTTTTTAATGATGTTTTTTACCAGCAATATGTCAATGTAAACGATCTATTAAAAGCATAAAAATTATTAGATACATTTTATTAAATACATACTAGCTGCGCCCCGCGATTTTACCCGTGGGAATTCTGGGATAAAAAGTAGCCTATACGTTAATCCAGGGCGTTAGTTACTTCCATACCAAATTTCATCAAAATTGGTCCAGTTTGAGCATGAAGAAGTAACAAATATACAACTCACAAACTTTCGTCTTTATAATATTAGTGTGATGCATATTCCCTATTACTGGCAACTCTCTTTCAGCTGGAAACAGTCAATCAGTACTGTAATTGTATCACTCTCAATTAAGTTAAAGCTATGAATGTCCTTTATTAGTCATATATATGTATAATATATATTAGTGTGTGTATGTTCATAATATATTATTATTATTTACGTAGGTAAACATACACCACCGTAATATTTTAATCATATCCCTTTGGTTGTCTGGAAGAAATCGCTTTGAGCGACAAGACCGCCCTTTGTGCTCCTATGTTAAATTTAAGAATTAAGTTTATTTTTTGGTGTGTAAAAAAAGAATTTATCTATCTTTTTATCTCTAGGACCCTATAAAGATATACCTATAAAGATTCGGGTTACGCCGAGACTTTCATATGGGATTAAATGATATTGTATGATATATTTTACTCCCGACTCAAAAAAACTAATCTTTTTGCATTGTTATAAATGTATCTGTCGGTGGTAACGTAACTCCTAAATGGCCGGACCGAATTTGGTTTAGTACTTTTGTTTGAATGGTGATTTGATCGAGACTGTTCTCAGTGCTGCCGTTTTCTAATAGAGCATCAGAGATATTTTCTAAATTTTGATTTTGCAACTTGTTATCCTTAAAGTGTAAAGTCCCTCTGTCGAAATCAAAAGAGCGGAATATATTTTCGAATGACAGTGCTAGGTATTATTATTTGTGAAAGATCAGTATGAAACAAATAACTACATTAATGACAAGGATGCATGGAGGCTAAATGAGCAAGCGCTTTCTGGCGACTACATAATAGGTGAGATCATTCCTATATTAGACATTTATGAATGTTCAAAAAATTATGACAAAATTCTTGCCAGGGCCTCTAGATAACTGTAATTTTGCGAATCTGAGTCATTAAATGTCATGAGTGCCTCTTTGGGGCCCATGTAAATATTTATTTATTTATCTGTGAACAAAACGGGATATAATCACAACATTTTGAAACTTAATGGCTAAACTGTATTTCAAAACATGGATGCCTAATTGTATTGGATACAATAAATCACTAAGAGCTTATTAGAGTTGTAAATTATATTTTAAAATATGTTTAATAGAGTAAATAAGTATGTAATATACAATATTTTAATTATTACACTAATAATTGACGTTGTGAGCTAGTGATTAGACAAAGTGAACTAGGTATACACAATGATAGTAATACTGAATTAACTAATTAATAACATGTACAATTCGTTATGATGATTTGATTGAATACATAAATTTTTAATAGTAATTTCATGTACTTAAAGATTTAAAAGACATTTAAACAAACTACTATTGAACATGTCGATATCTCTGTTTGTGATAAGAATTTCATTGTATATGCGACACATCCTGAACACACAAAAAAACTAAAAAAGATTTGATCGTTCGACCAGAATTCCTTCGCGCTCCTACCCACAGAGGCATTAAAATTGAGTTTTGGGGATGATTGGCCCCTTGGATCGGTCTGTCCTTTTGTAAAAGGTTTTAAAATAGTTGTCTGGTGGACATATATAAAAATGGAGCATCAGAATTTACGTGAAGTTAAGTAATTGTTTTGGGAGCTTTAAAGCGTCTGTAAAGCAATATGGCCGACGGAAAGAGTCTGGGAGTATTGGCGGCTTATATTTAAGGATATTGCCTAAAATGTACGTAAAAATCAGCTTGGAGAATTTACGTGAGGTCAGTCATGTTTTTATGTACCTTGATTACCTGATACCTGAAAATTGGCCGTCTAAGCAAGCTAGCAGGTAGGCATGCGTTCTTAGTACGTACTAACACTACTCAATCGTCCACATTTCGTTCGTCAGAAAATACGTGACGTCTGTTGGCTCTGGGATCTTACTCTAATAGCTTATACCAAGGATTAACACATAGGCTACTTTTAAACTTGATAATAGCGGGCGAAGCCGTGGGGCACGGCTTGTTATTTAATAAAATTATTTTAAATTGCTTCCCGTCTACATTTCAGGTGAAAGAATTAGAAATTTCGAGAACACTTGCGGAGCGGACATTACGCGAACATCGCGGTGACGTAGTCGCGGCGCTCACGACGCTCACCAACTAGCACTCAAGTATGGCGTCACTCCACTGTTTTACTCTTAATTGTAATATTATTCAATAGATTTTTCTATCCAAAACATTATTTTTATTAGATTCTATGAATTTGCCTAGTTATAACCCATACCACATAAACACTTAATATATCATATAAGGGATTTAACGATTTCACTCACAGTTTTATTTGTTTTCTCGCATTGTTACGAGACTAGTTTCGAAACAGTCTGTGCTCTTTCATGAATGGAGTACGGGCTATTTTAACTACACACCGAGATGCGGCACACTGGTCCCATATCACAAAATATTGGACTTAGACATCCTTGGATTACCCTGTTTTATTTTCACATGATGAAATCATGTTGTCAAGTTTTAAGCGTTTGAGTGCCCAAACGGGCGTATAGCTCAAACCCTTTCAGTGAAATATTGAAACGCCTGCCGTTTTTAAAACGGCAGAGATACAGAAAAGGTGGTTCGCATTTAATATCGAGAATTACGCCCTACATTATATATTTCAATAAGTATCATCTTGACATGTCCGCTATATTCGAAAAAAAAAACACAAAATACATTGCTCCATACAAAAAATAATTCATTTTTTTTCTTAATAATGGACTGGTGAATCTAAAATCGTATAACACTAAAAGTTGCTTAGAATTAGGCGAAGTATCATGTAAAAAAAATCATAGCAATCTAAGGACTTCGATGTCTATGTCCACTATTTTGTGATATGGGACCAGTGTGCGCCGTCCGGCGTGTAGTTAAAATAGTACACATAAAAATAATGAATTTTGTTGACACTAGGACTGTCCACTATACGACAAGCTAGCAAGTACAAGTAGAGAAGTTTTTTTTTTTAAGCTACGCAAACGTTTGACCGCCATCTCACCTGATGGTAAGTGACGATGCGGTCGAGCTCATTTAAGAAGATAAAGCGGTGAAGTCGGCTTTTTAAGCTTTGCTTGCGTTTAATTATCAGATATATAACCTGTTCAAAAAGCTGGATATGTCGCGAAGACTTTTGTATAAAAAGAAACAGGGTGTGCCGTAAAGACACACGATGTAAATAAAACTTTTGTATTAAGTACAGGGAAACATTTATTATTCATCACAGAGTTTATCCCCACCACTATTTCTCACATAAACAGGTTGCGGATCTGAATTTCATAGCCCTCTTATAAGAAGTTTCATTTCAAAATCAGGATAAGCTATTTATGACCCAGTTGGCGCAGTGGAAAGGTGTCCGCCCTCTGCGCCGTGGGTCCTGGGTTCGATTCCCGGCAGGAGCACAAATTCCTTCCCAAGGGATATTTGTGCTTCTGGTTCTGGGTTTAATGTGTGTGTGCTGTGAATGTTTCCGGCACCCACGATACAAGTCTTTGAACTTAGTGTGGGGCTGTGAGTGTGAAAGCGTTTGTTTGTTTGTTTGTATGACTAGTCTCATAGACAAAGCGAGTTCTTTTCACAGTAACTTATAGAGTTTACCATCGATTCAACCTTCAAATAATGTATGAGATCAATTATAATTTAATCTTTAAGTTATGCGCATACATATATACATACTCTTAAACTAAGATATGAAATGACACCTATGACTATCACTGTAGGGTACCTATTCTTGTTAAGGCATTAAATGAAAAAAAAATTAAAAGCGATTACATAAAATTAAATGCCTTCTATCTACGGGCCAATTGCCTAAATTTCATAAAAATAAACTATGTACAGCAAAGAACTAAGTTACCTACAAGACATAGCTTATAGGTAACTCAAGTGCTAAGGCATTTGTATTAAATATTATATGGTGCGGAAACAAGTGATTTTTTGTTCTAAACTTAAACAGACAACGATAAAAAATTTTTGGTTCAAATAAAGAATTTTTAAATCAGTCCTTACATAAAAATATGACTTGAACTTTATTGCGCTACGCATAGTGTATAAAAAAGGTCGAAGCTAAGCGTTCTTTTGGTATACCCTCAGATGAAATAGTGAGCAAACGCTAGCTTTATTATTTAGCACCAAGGCTCATCAAAGACGGTTTGGAGTTTGGATGGTTTTGGAGTACTCACTCAAGCTCTTCATTCACGTATATAACTTAATGATTAGGCGGTCTGATAAATTGATAGTATAAATTCCCTATTTTGTAATCCTATAGGAATATGGTGTCTATTTTATATGTGTATAGCTGTATTTCGATTGTCTTCAGTTTTAACTTCTTCTGTGTAAGGCGGCGGAGGTATGCTGCTGTCATGAACCTGAAGAGAAAAAACAATGTTTGTTTTTTTTGGTTTGTAATTAATACGCAGCCAGACTTCCCTCAGCCATCCACATCTAAAACTCATGCATTAGCTTTTATTGCTTTACACATTCGACACCACTTTCGCATATATCATCACCATCATCTAAAACACCTACTTTGGAACAGCTTAGTCGGCTATCCAGAGCCATCCTCCGCTACCTACAGGAGCTGGGTAGTTGTCGCCAGGGGGAAATGCACAATACACCCCTAGCGGTACGTCAGTGCAGGCCATATCGCTGCTACCCTACCAACCGATAACCTTTGGGGTAAACGTATCTTGAGTGGAGACCGCGAATCGGCAAACGTAGTACAGGACGCCCTCAGGGTCGGTGGTACGACGATCTGCGCAAGGTGGCTCGAAAGAGTTGGATGAAAGAAGCCGAGGGTCGTGCTCAGTGGCGTGCAATTGGAAAGACGTTCCATAGGCTGATGATGATGGTGATAACACATTAGAATTAGAAATTAGAATACACAGCCATACCGTTCATCGATTGTGACGAAACTTTGGTGAGTTGTTCGGCGTATGCCAGCGAAGAACCCACTATCAATGTGAATAAAAAATTTTAATCAACCGTTGCTATTGATCGTTTGTGGGGAGTGAGATGCAATGTCAGCTGTCATGATTTTCTGTTCTCCTTATTTCGCAAAGCTCAAGCTCGATTCGTCATCGCCAAAAACACATAACGTACTTACAAAGCCATTATTTAGATACGTAGACACTGGTAAATTGGTTGGTCCGGGGGGTGATGCTCTCGTATATCTGAAAGTTAAAAGTAAGTCTGAAACTACTTAAGACTCTCAAGTCTTTAGTCTCTCAAGACTATAAAAACACATTGAAATTAGGTTAAGACACAGAATAGATCGTAGGACTGCCTCGTATCTCTATAGATTTAATACATGTAGTATTGACGGAGGTACCCCGCAATAGGTAATATGCATGAATTAAATATAAAGAATTTTTAAAAATCTTCATACTTAGGTATAGATTTACAACTATAATTACTAAAATAAAATGATATTCTTATACATTTTTCTTCTTTATTTAAAAATTTTAAAAAATAAATAATAGGTATTGATAAAATCGATGAATATACCTAAACTCGAAACTTTCCTTTTACATTCATGATGCTAATACGTAGGACCCATTATTTAATTATTTTCAAGGATAGCATAATATGTAACTGTAAAATCGACACAGTAAACTCATGTTCTTAAAGCCCCTAGGGGACGGTCAGCATATTTGCTCAAGACCGTGGTATTTACTTCAACGAGTCAAGTCTCGTTGACCGTTTACAATGTCTGGTTAACAGCACGAGACGCTCGAGTCTAACGGAAAATGGAACCTTTATAGTATAACTTTCTAGTCCACGCTTGAACTTACCAAGTTGAATGAATATCAAATAAGTCAGTCTACGGTCTCTAGGTAGAAAAAATGCTTCTTCTTTAATGCCGTCTATTTAGGGTTTTATGACACGCGCAAATAAATCAAAACCTTCAGGGTACTTCCTGTAGACGTATAATCATGTAATTTAGCAAGAACCAAGGTGTTAGTCCTTGGTTCTTGCTAAATTACATGATTATACGCACATAATTAAAATGGAATAAATCCGAACATCGTCCATTTGTAGTTAACAATAGGACAACCAATACGACAAACGGGCAAAAACCTTCGTAAATCGATTCTCATATTGGATAAACCGTCTACATACGTTTGTACGGAACCCTCGTTACGCGTGTCAGATTCGCATTTTTCCATTTTTATATAATTTGATTCCTATTAGTATTTCACATGTCTAATGTTGATGGTCAGTAAGGTAGAGTTGTATATGAAAGTTAACATTTATAACAAAGAAGCTGGATCAAGCAGTTTGAGATACTCTTTAAGCTGCTGGATCAAGCAGGTTGAAGTACACTCAACTCTAAGTTCAGCAAGCAAGCTGGAACGTCCCCGTAGCCCTAAATTTTCAGAACGCTGAAGGTTTTTATTTAAGTTATAGAAAGCTAGCTTGGTCATATTTTTAGTTTAGAATCGTTACATTCGAGCATTAGAAGAAGAATAACATTCTACCAAATTTGCTATCACTATATTGAAAAATATTGAAAACATTTATTTGCTGTATAAAATCAACTTATGACTATTTCACTATGTTAGTAACTAAAATGCGTAAAAACAAAAGGTTTTATGCAGAGATGAATCAATAAGTTAGTACAAGATGTACCTGCTGGCCCTCACACTAGGCAACGCCTGTATCGTGATGAGTTATTTAATACTAGCCGTGCCCCGCGGCTTCGCCCGCTATTATCAAGTTAAAAAGTAGCCTATGTGTTAATCCTAGGTATAATCTATGTACATTCCAAATTTCACCCAAATCCGTTAAGCCGTTAAAGCGTGAAGAGGGAACAAACATACTTACACACAAACTTTCGGATTTATAATATTAGTAGGATTTACACAAAGTGATATTTATACCACGATTTACAGCTTATTACTATTTATATAATATATATATGGAAAAGAACCTACGACTAGAAGCTTACCTTGGCGGTGCGTCCCGTAGCCTCTCTTCTATATACAACTGTAGACTGCCTATTGATAGCCTGCTCCCGTCATTTACTCTCCCGCCTACTGGCCTGCAAAACAAATAATTCTATAGACAAGGGGATCTTAACGACTGCTCACCAGATCGGTTGGCAATTAATGCCAAGCCTTTCTGTTTTCACCGGAGAAAAGCCTTTCTCAACTGGCTCCAACTTTCCGAAATATATCTTTGCCTGTTACGAATCTCCTTGAGCTTTTAGATGTCAGTTATAGAACTATCCAGCTGGTAATCAATGTGGAATCCTCAGCCAGGTGAGGCGGTATAACACCCATGGACAGCATATTTATCTTTATCAAGTACAAGTCCGATCCTATATGGTACACTAATATAAAATTCAGTTCATAATATCTACAGTATCACATATCAATAAATAAATATAGAAATAACTAAGTATATGGGTCACAATCATCATACATTTCAGTTAAAACGATTAATTATATTACTGTTGAATTACAATGATAAAATATACGGACTAATAAAGTAATAATTAGAAATAAAAATGTAAATATACTGTAGTCGGCTATCTATAATAATATTTTTTTTGTAACAGACTAAGCAAACATTTGACCACAATCACACCTGATAGAAAGTGGCGATGTAGTCTAAGGTGGAGCACGCTTGCTCAGTAAATACCTATTCACTTTACTTTTGAACACACCCAAATTGTACCTTTTGGGAAATACAGATGACGACAAAGCGTTCTATTCTTTTGCTGTTCTATAAATGAACAAAGAAGCGAAACGATTCACAAAAAATTACTAAAATAATAAACGCTTTCACACTCACAGCCCCACACAGAACCAGAAACAAATTTTTCTTTAGGGAGAAAACCTGTGTTCTCGCCGGGAATCGAAACCGAAGTTTAGAAGAGGACGCGCAGCCAACTAAGCCAACGGGCGGTTATTTTCGTTTTGTTTAATGATCAACAATTTGATCAATCCAGATCCATCCACCATGCAACTTGTAAGACAGAGAACGGTTCTTCAAATTTCGTTATTTTAAGGATACTGCCGCGTGGCGCTTGCAGATAACGGTGAGTTTTCCGACACATAGGCACTGATCGATGGGTTCGCAGCACCATGTCGCACGCATAACTGATGCTGACAAAAACACAAACAATCGAGCAGCTGACACGGGCTTTGATGAGCTCTAAGCGGTCAGTGTCAACCTATACACTACAAAAAGCTCTGAGATTTTAATCACCTCTGCCTCACACCCATACATCAATCTGACCAGCCTGTCATTCGCCACCAAATCAAAAGCCTTCGATGAATCTTAGAAGCAGGCGTAGACCGCTTCCTTCGACAGCCCGGGTCTAAAACTGATGCAATGATAAGCTGAGAATCGTACAGCTTTACCTACAGCTGAAAATCTAGCACATCGTCCAGCACCATGGAGATATTTTGTCGCGAATCGTGGATTAGCTCGAGTACAGATCTAGATGAGGGCTTTCGAGGTCGAGGAAGCCGAGCGCCTCATGCGCTTTTTTGTTTGCGCACATCAAAGATAATATAACCATACATAATAGGTGAGAAAATTTAATTGTAAAAAGGAAGCACCCTCACCACCTTTGACCTCATCATTACTTACCCATGAAATAATAGTAAAACGTTACAGAAGTAATAAAGCATAATAACATGAGATGCCGAACATATGTTTAAAGTTACAAACATACCTTAGATTGGTAGCTGCACAAAGTTTAAAGAGAAGCACGAAAGTAGCAATAATTCCAAACACTAAAGCTGTGCCCATCGCTACCTGCGCGCTTGAAATCAGGAGGATGTCTTTCACGTTATCTCCTCTGAAACAAGAAATAAACATCTTACTATAAAAAACTAGTTGTTCCTCGCGGCTTCGCCGGCGAACATTAAAAAAGCATTTATCGGATCGAATTGTGAATCTAAACCATTGCATCCACCTGAATACACAAGTATAAAAAAAAGGAGCATTAAATAAAATTCTACAATAGGAAATATGCATGTGATAGTATTTAATAAGCCTTTATAGCAATAAAACTCCACATATCTATATATATAAAAGAAAGTCGTGTTAGTTACTCCACTTATAACTCAAGAACGGCTGAACCGATTTAGCTGAAAATTGCCAGGGAGGTAGTTTAGAGCCAGGAGAAGGACATAGGATACTTTTTAAGAACGTACATTTCTTTAAATTTTTTTTTACATTTCGACATGCTTTCCATTTTCTCATACGTCACTCGGATTTGGTAAAGTACTAGGCAAACATAAACATGAAGGTTGTAATAATATAGTCACGTGACATTGTAGCGCATGCCGGGTATGGCTTCCTAAACATGCACATTCATTGACTGTAGGCGGAACGAAGGTCGCCGGGACAGCTAGTAACTTATAATTTTATTTTATAAATAGTTTAAAATTGTTAAAATGTACGGGAAATTCTCAGTTTCAAAGTTCTCAGTTTCTTCGTAATTTAAATTAAACGTAGTAACATATTTACAATTGTTGACCATGCGATTGTGTGTTCTATTTCAATTCAGTTCAATTTATTTATTTGAGGAATTATGGTGCAACAGATTAATTAGATCTTCCATATTTCTGGAAGATCTATCATAAAATGTATGTCCATTGGCCTCGATTCTGATGTACACTCACTAAATTAAATTTAAAATATCCCTGTCTCTTACAAAATAGAACACAAGACAGAGATAGCATACATTTTAGTGCTGTCACGCTAGTTTATCAATTAAAATATGAACAGCAGAAGCAGAAAGGCACGTGTTTTTAGTCAACACCAATTACATATTCGACTAAGCTTGCATACACGTCTAAGTTCTGACTAACTTGACAGCACAGCAGTATGCTATCTCTGTCTTGTGTTCCTATTTTGTAAAAGATAGGAATAGTTCAAATTTAATTTAGTGTGTGACATGAGAATCGAGGCCAATGACATATAATTTACTATTCTATAATTAAAATAAATTCATGCTCTGCCGAAATCCAATCTATACTAATAATATTATAAAGAGGTAAAGTTTGCGAGTTTTTGACGTTGTAGGGGGTAATCTATAGATCTACTGAACCGATTTTGAAAATTATTTTACTAAAAAGAAGCCACGTTCTTTGTGAGTCTCATAGGCTATATTTTTTTTACGCCAGGCAGGTCAGCTAGCGTCATAACACATACCTACATGTCATAATAAAAATGATTCATCTCAAATCTCTTCTATTTAATTGAATTGAATTAAATCTCTTCAGTTGGCGATTTAAACATTTATGATTAAAAATTACAATGCGCTTTCTTACTGAAAAAACCAACAATTACCTTTTCAACCGACTTCAAAAAAGGAGGTTCTCAGTTCGGCGTTTTTTTTGTAGGTATGTTACGCGATGTCTCCGCCAATTAGGAATCGATTTTGATGTTTTTTTTGTATGGTCGAGTATACTTCAGAGATGGTCTGGATGGATTTTTTTATCGAAATTGGTCAAACCAAAACCGAAATATAAGCGATGAAGTCGGATTTTTTTATGCTTTCCTTGCGTTTCAATTATTTAGAAAGACATCGACCGTGTAAAAACATTCCATGGCAAGCCACCTTTTCAGCTTTGCACAAAATGTATGAAAGGTAAGTCTATACAATCTTTTTGAGGGAAGGAGTCATAACATAAAACATAAACGCTTTTACACTTACAGCCCCACATTAAGTACGATGAATTGTGTCGTGGGTGCCGGAAACGTTCACATCACAGTCATAGCCTCCAGAACCAGAAACACAAATTTCCCTTAGGGAGAAAACTTGTGTTTCCACCGGGAATCGAACCCAATTCCCGTTGCTTAAAAGGCGAACGCGCACCCAACTTAGTCAACGGGCAGTTCATAATTGAGTTAGAATCAATAAGTGTAATTTTTCTTTAAAAGTTTTGACGTAGTAATGTTTCTGAGCTAGTTATTATGTATTGGGAATCATGGAACTCGCCTGCATATCCAATTGCCATAGGAGTCATAGCAGGGTCGACACCGTGACTGCCAACAGGTAAGGGTCTCATTCCCTAGAGGGTTACAGCACTGGCCGAAGCATTTGTCTCCTAGCCCTGTGAAAATAACGAAATCTGCATATTGTATATGAACAGTCGGCCACTAAAATAAGTTGAAAATATAGTTTTTGAAGTAATTCAACTATGCTGTAAAGTGAACCAAGCACAGGTTCGATCGTGTATGGAGTACTGCTCTCATCTTTGGGATGTCTCTGTGAAGTATCAGCGTGAGTCACTTGAGACTATTGAACACATACCTAAGAGACTAATAAACTGCAAGAGATAGTGGTTAAATGCTTGCCTATCAAGAACAAATAAAAAGAACAATGTATATACCTGCTAAGTCCAAAAATAAATCCTATTGATGGTATAAATATTTGGTAGAGACCAAATGTTTATACTATTGGCAGAAGATATAGTAAATATTAACTGCCCTCGACCACAGGTGAGATAGTGTCAAACACTATCCTATCTATCTTCTTCTATTTTATATAAATATAAATTGCCGTGCATTAGTCGCGAAAATTAGTCGAAAAATTTGTTTTTTTTTTATTTTGTTTGCCTCGATACCGTTTTGGTGGAAAAAAAATGAGGAAAGACCTAAAGGCCTAAAATCACAGTTGGTAATTTTATACGGAAATTTCACTTCGATTTCAATAGATGGCGTAATACGAAGTTCACCGGGTAATTAGTAAGTTAGTGTAATAAAAAGTTTGTAATAAGCATCCTACAGTGTTTCAGCATTTATCGTTGTTATCGTCCCATTCTAGGTGCAGCGTACTTGCCACTCTCGACTACGCTATCGCTGTTGTGATGGTCGAAGACCTATCAGAACTTAAAAAAACCTATACCAAGCTTTCGCCTATTGAAGATATCGTGCAGCAACTACGAAACAGTACTGGTGAGAACAGCACCGTTGGAATGTTAGTAAAATAAAAAGAAAAAAGTTAAACTTCTCGCTTACCATCAGGTGAGATAGTGTTCAAAGGCTTGCATATCTTGAAAAAAAAAAACGTAAATAGTTTTTATTGTTATGATTTTATAAGCCTACGTTTTCGGTATCAAAACAAATGCAAACAAACGCATTTACACTTGCAGCCCCACACTAAGTTCAAATACTTGTATTTGACATTGGTGCTGGAAACATTTACATTACACACACAATCACACCCGGAAGCACAAATGTTCCTAGGAAAGGAAACTTGTACTACTGCTTGGAATGGAACCCGGGACCCACGGCGTAGAGAGCAAAGATCATACCGGGACACCTAACGCACCGCACTTGGAAGTGATTGGGTATGTATCCGGGTGCACAGTAACACTTATCGTCTATGCATTGGTATTCCGGTCCCTTGCATCTTGTTCCACCGCAGCTTCCTGAAATGTATATTAAAATGTATGTGAATGTGGGTATTTTATGACGTGTACTAAGTCGCACTATCTACACGTTTTGTTGTAGGTTATGGATTGAAATAGATAGTAAAGTATCGATTTTCTACCGACTTCACAAAAAAGGAGGAGCTACTTTGACTGTATTTTTGTATGTGCTACCTATCTTCTTTCCACGTGAACCGATGTTAAAGATTTTTTTTGTTTGAAAGATGCTGCTTTCCAATTGGTCCCATTTAAATTTGATCAAGATCTGATCAGCAGTTCTTGAAATATGTTCAATAATAAAACGCAAACGCATCACACTCACAGCCCCATACTAAGTTCAAAGACTTGTATCGTGGGTGCCGGAAACATTTACATCACACATACACAAATACACCCAGAACCAGAAGCACATATATCCCTTGGGAAGGAATTTGCTCCTGCCGGGAAACGAACCCAGGACCCACAGCGCCGAGGGCGGACACTTATCCACTGCGCCAACTGGGTCGTCAATATAAAATAATGCGTATTTAATTCATTTAACCTGATCAAGGGTTCTGAAGAAAAAGCGGTGAAGTCGGTTTTTTTTAAGCTTTGCTTGCGTTTAATTATAATTAAACGCAAGCAAAGCTTAAAAAAAACCGACTGTAGTATATACATCTTGTTGGTTTGGAATGAAGGGCTGTGCTGCTTGCACGGTTTCTATTGATCGGGACTTTTTTGTTAAATCAGTACATAATAATATGTATTTAGTAGTTCAGACGCAATGCCGACACATATATAATCGGCGGCATGCCTATGTTATTGCCGGTATTCTATCGTTCATACCTCCAGATCGCTCGAAGCGTTTTGCTTCTACGTTCATCATCTCTACATTGAAGAAGTAGAACTTATTGCCTGCGTCATTGTTCTCCGAGGAGTATATTTGAGAGTCTTCAAATTAAGAGTGAAAAGGTATCTTTTAGGCAAGCATGTCACATCTTCGGCCGCATCATCACATTGCATCATGTGAGATAGTGGTGAAAATTTTGCCTATTTAGCATAAAAAAAAGTTGATATGTACGATATCTGCCTTCTGTATTCCACAAATGTAACCAGTTCGGATTTGGACCAGCAGTCAGCACGCGTACTTGTCTCCATATACAACTTACTCCAAACTATAGAAATATAAGGAAGGAAACCGTCTTGCTTACGTCCGTAAAATACAAAAAGCAGCCAAAATACTCTATTATAATTAGGTAGGTAAAATGTAGCTCAACATTGTAAGATTTCATTTACGTACCAGGTTTATATTCAGCATGTAATATTTTTCGATTTACTTCTCCGCTCTCGTAATTTTCTTGATCTGCCCCTAATTGAAAAGTTCTTTATTATCACCTTTTATTTATGTAGCACGATAAATTGAATAAATAAATTTATTATGCATGTTCCGCTGTTTGTAAGTATGTTTAAATGATTGTTACTCAATCACGTCTAAACTACTATACCTACCTATTTAGCTGCAATTTCAAATAACACATGCGTAGGATGTTTATCGTTACTTTTCATCATAGTCAGATGAAACCGCGGGGCGGAACTAGTGTTTTCATTAAAATTAAGAGAATTCACGTAACTTTTGATATATACATAAATGACAATAATAATAATGAAATAATTGAAATAGATAATAAGGGAGTACAAGTTTTCTCCCCGAGGAGAATTTATTTTTCGGGTGTGTCTGTGTGGGTGATTTGAAAGTTTCCGGCACCCACGACATAAGTAATCGAACTTAGTGTGGGGCTGTGAGTGTGAAAGCGTTTCTGTTATGTGTTAACTATCGGCGGCCTTAAAATGAATAACTCTCCACCAGGTTACCTTTATATCCGTTAATAAATAATCAAATCTTTAAACAAAATAAACGCATTTACTAAAGTATATATAATTAAAAACTACCGTTCAGATATCGAAAGATAACATACGTACATAAAAAGTACGAAACCTACCTTCAAATTCATCCCTAGGAGTCGCGCACACTGTCACAATCAAAGACACAAACACTGACCAGCGTTTCATATTACCACTCCACATCATCACAACATTATGAAATCGTGATATATACACCGGCCGTTTGGATAAGCGCG
The DNA here is from genome assembly GCA_948107665.1 of Lomographa bimaculata. Lineage (NCBI taxonomy): Eukaryota > Metazoa > Arthropoda > Insecta > Lepidoptera > Geometridae > Lomographa > Lomographa bimaculata. The sequence continues at coordinate 11,532,704 of OX403592.1, forward strand.
ATCATTTTAGAAAATGAAAAAAATATCGTCCGACGATACGTTATCAGTGACCTGTGATATGCTTATCGTTATTTTTGACGTCACTGGCAGTGAAACATTACTGTAGGTACTTGGTACATTTGCATACAGCCTTCACTGCGCGGCAGATGCTGAGATCTGCTTGGGAAAACAATAATTTCAAAAGATAAGATATATCTATTCTTACCGGTTAGGTATGGAGATGAGACGCCACGTGTTGAACTGTAATCGGTCATGTGATCTTGTCTTTTGTGTTTAGCTACTCGTGTGCATCCGTATATTGTCGCGAGTAGCAAAAAATGCCTGTAACAATACATATCTATATATATAAGACAGTACAGTATAAGACAGACAAAAAAAGGCTATCAGCCTATCTCACAACTTCTATTAGATGATCTTGGAAACTTGGTGACTGATTTAGATAGAATAAAACAAACGTGGCGTTCTTATTTTGACAAGTTACTTAATTGCCCTCCTCTTGATGAGCATATACCTATAACCGCAGAGAAGAATAACGCTGAACTAGAATGGGAGGGCAGCTAGTACTTTAATATCATATCTACTAAAAACTTTTTGGATATTGTTCATACAAAAATACTAAAATCACGATAAAAAAATGGGCGGTGGGGAAAAATACTTTACAACCTATTCTCATACCTACCAAATGTACAAAAAAAAAACATTAAAATCGGTCGAGCCGTTTCGGAGGAGAAAGACCACAAACACCGTGACACCAGAATTTTTATATTGATACTGCTAATAACATCTTTATTGATAGATGATGAAAATTGTTAAAAGAGAAAAGGTAAAGGAGATAATCGTATAAATAACTAGCCGTGCCCCGCGGCTTCGACCGCGTTTATCAAGTTAATAAGTAGACAATGTGTTAATCATATGTATATAAGTTATGTATATATATTCCAAATGTCATCCAAATCCGTTTAACCGTTACAGCGTGAAGAGAAAAAAAACATATTTACACGCAAACTTTCGGATTTATAATATTAGTGTGATACTCATCTATTGCCTAAAAGGCATATTATTGCCGCATCAAGTATTAGAGAAAACGGAAAAAATAAAAGGAAATCTCAGTCTCGGTTTTACTATCAATGGTAAATTTTATACGTGAATATTGCCTGAGTACTCCCATTTGAACCATTACTCATTTCCACACCAAATTAGGAAAATAAAATAATCTCATAAAAACGAACTGAAAATCTCAAGACTCGCTTCTAAAATTAATTGTAAAATTGTATACAATGTGTATGTTCCCTGAATATTGCATTTATTTTAATTTTGGCTCCGCAAACTATTTTCATTTAGCCAGTGTAAAACAGTAAATGTTTTTCAAATTAACTAGTTATTTCATAAAACCAGTCACATTTAAAGTCAAGTAAAAAAGTTATGGTCCAGTCAAAGTCAACTCATGTCCTAGTAAAGTGGTAGAAATTTTACTAGAACTTCTAGTCTTGGAGTTTAGAAGGGAAAGCTAAAATCACGTTTTTCAACTTTGTATGATTTGCCAACACTCATGCGTTACGAACTATTTTGTCAATAATTCACCATTATTATATTATTACACATTAACACTCGAAGAATCACAAGTTTTGGAAAATAATACAAAATCGACATCGATTTTTTTTCACATTCGCGCCAATACTTGATAGCGCCATTTGTACCATTGTTCAATCGAGAAAAACAAATAAAACTCGGGCAACAAATGAAGTTTCGGAAAAATAACTGAATATATACAATCTCAGTATTATTGGTAAATAAATATGCGAATCTGTTGCCGGAGGTTTGGAGGGAAAGCGAATCACGTTTTTCAAATTTGTATGATTTGCCAACAACATGCACGTTCACGAACTATTCTGTCAATAATTTACCATTATTACACATAAACACAGATTAACACTCGAAGAGTCACAAGTTTTAGAAAATAAAAAATCGACGTTGACATTTTTGTAAAATTCGCGCCAATACTCCATAGTACCATCTGTACCATTACTCATTGCCATGTTCAATCGAGAAAAACAAATAAAACTCAGGCAAAAAAATAAGTTTCGGAAAAATAACTGCAAATACACAGTCTCTGTATTATTGGTAAAAAGTTTGCGAGTCTGTTGCCTCGCCATTTCAGGCCATTTGTACCTTTAACTACTTATCAAGAACTACTTATCGCGACTAATCAAGAAAATCAAATGTAACTTGGGAAAAGAAATAACTTACTCAGTTTTTCTATCTATATATATAAAAATCAATGCCACTTTTCGTTGTAATTTTATAACTCAAGAACGGGCTCACCTATCTAAATCAAATGTTTAGGCTTTGTTCGGACTATTTAGTAGATGGTTTATGTGAAGTTTGCACAAAATCGGTCGAGCGGTTCTTCATTTATCACACCCGGGCGAAGCCGGGGCGGATCGCTAGTAAATAATAAAACAATGGTAAGAGCCTGTTGCCTGAATAGTCCCATTCTTCCACCACCATAATGTTTCATTGCCGTATTAAATCGGGACAAAAATGAAACTTAGGAAAAAACGTGCAAGTCGCTCGCCTTTTGGTTTAGCGTCGCGCTTTGCCCATTAGGTACAGAGTCATCCAGGGTTATTTTTTATGTATATAGGTCAAAATCCAGCGCGGTAAAGCACTGCGCTCCTTATTTTTTTTTTAAATAAATAAACGATCTCAAGATCGAAATCGTTTATTCACTTGGGCCCCAAAGAGGCACTCTATGAAATATCAATAGATTTAATAAAATCTCTTTAAGCCCTGTGATTTCACTGGAATATGTCTCAAAACAAATGTTTAAGGATATGCGGTTCGCAGGTCGTTAAATAGAGGTAAATACAGTACCCACAATAAGTATGTAGATATTTGTTTTGTATGTGTGTGCACTGAGTTACAATGGGATCTGCAATCTGCATTTTCATGTTTGTAAATAAAATAGGTATTACAATTACGATACATTATCAAATGTTAGGATAATATCTTAACATACCCAATACGCGATATTGTATATTTACGACAATACTAAAATAAAACGATAAAAATGAATATATTTTTATCATGATGTTGTAAAGTTTACTATCATAAGTATGTTATACTTACCATTTAAATATTACTTATTATGTTTTTCCATATACCTGTTCTGTTATGCGTAACTCCTGTAAACCTCAGTGCTCGTCAGGTACATACACGCTAGCCTGCAGCCCAGGTGATGGCCATCGTACATCTATTTTTATCTCTGGCAAGCTACCATTTGACCATATTTAAGATGACGTGGTCGAGGGTGGGACCCACACTGAGTATAGAATTAATGGAACTTAAAGATAGCTGCGTTGTTCTAGTGAGTAGTGAAGAAGTGTGTGTATATGAATAGTTATATGCTCTATTTATTACATAATTTTTAGTGTACACCTCAGCCAGATGTAGTACGATGATTGTAATATTTTATTTGTCATTGTTTATATATTTTTTTTGATATAAAATAAAGTGTTTTGTATTGTATTGTATTGTATTGTATATCCTAAGGTTGTCTGGAAGATATTGCTTTATGCGATAAGACCGCCTATTGTGAAAGGTCTTTAAGATTTATTTATTTAGTTAGTTTTTAAGATTTTAGTATTGGTTTTTCAATAAAGAGTATTTGTATTGTATTGTATTATTTCATAGTCATTGGTGAACTACGGCTGTATTGTGGTAAAGTGTAGCAATCCAGACGAAAAAATAGCCCACCACCAATCGGAATACCACGTCACTCACTCACTCACTGCCTGCATATTTGTTCCCCGTAAGGTATAATTAATGAAAGTAAGTACTAAGTAAGCATGCTACATCAACCGCATCATCGCTTTCCATCTGGTGAGATAGCGCCCAAATGATTTCCCATTAGGCATTACAAACAAACCTATTCCGAAACAAGTCGGAAAATCTGACAAGGTCGTCGTCATATCCAGTCGGTAAGTAAATAAATATAATCTAAAGTAGGTATTAATATTAGTGGTTTAGTGGTATAATAAAACTTGTCTTTTCGTTAGATTGATAGCCTTGATTAGGTATATCAGCAGAATCGATTTAGTTCGAAAAATAAAGCCTGATACAGATTGATAAAAATATATGAAAATATTGTGCGTTATGTATCCACTTTGTGTTATCCGATGATATGTTTTAGTAGGAGATACGTACAACATGGGAAAACTCTTTGAAGCTTCACTAATGAGAGGTGGAGTATGTACTTACCTACTCGTATATTGCGCGTAGATACCTGCCTATGTAAATAATGGATATTATTTAAGAAGAATGCATTAGTTTATCGATTCCGCCTTTCTTATACGACTACAGCAATGCAATTTGGAGGGTTATGATATTAGCATCGTATGTTTGTATGTTCTAACCTATGTACATACATAGATACTTACATACCTATGAATGTTTGTTTGATCCCACAGCGTCCTAACTAATAAACCGATTACATCGTAAGTAGTATCGTAGGACCGTATCACAAAATCAAAATCAATCAAAATCAAAATCGTTTATTCACATGTGCCCCAAAGAGGCACTCATAAAAGTTAATGAATCTATTGCCAGATTCGCAAAATTACAGCCATCTCGAGAAGAACCTGGCAAGAAACTCGGCGGTGCATTTTTTTCATTCATTTTGTTAAAAAACATTCTTAATTCTAATACATAATTTTCTTAACCTAGGTGTTATTATGGTAGTCGCTAGAAAGAGCCTGTGCAGTTTGCCTCCATGCATCCTTGTCATTAATATAGTCTGTGGTTTTTTAGTACCTAAGCTTTCTTAATTAATGCCCGTTTTATTACAGATTTGAACTTTCCCAGTGGTAATTCAGTTACGATTTTAGGAATTCTATTGTAAAATCTAGCCCCATTTGCCATAAAAGATTTATTCGTTTTGCTTAATCTAAATGCAAATACACAAATACCATCGTCATGGGTATCAAATGAAAGAGAATATAATCGGACTAAAAGACGTAAAAACCAACGTCCTTCATATATGGTTGACATACCTCATATCCGCTTGAAGCGTTTTGCTTCAACATTTGTTATACGCACAGCGAAGGAGTGGAACTCACTGCCCGCATCCTTGTTCCCAGAACAGTATAATCTGTAAGTCTAAGTCTAGAGTGAATAGGTATCTTCTAGGTAAGCATGCTTCATCTTCGGCCGCATCGTCACTTTCCATCAGGTGAGATAGCGGAGACATGCTTGCCTATCTGTCATAAAAAAAAAGAGCTCCAAAATATAGCATAGAAAATGTAAAGTATAACGTACCGTAGAACTTTTATTATTGTTTTTAACATTAATAAGCCATTTTTTCATACTGTTAGTCGGGTTTTAATTTTTTTAAACATTCGTCTTATTAAAAGTACAACCCAATTTAATATCGGGTTCAACGATTGTGAGTCGGAACTTCTTGGTCAAGTCAAATTTCGCGTCCACGACAAACGTAAAAAAATTTTACGTTGAATAATACGAAAAAATAATAATAATCGCATAATTATTATGATGTCAAAAAAAAAGTGAGAATAATACGCTAAGCATAGAATGAGTTAGAAGGCTTTAGAAATATAATTATACCTAAGTGACTTTAACGACAGATTGTTTAACTTGTGGGTTGTAAAGTACGATTTTACGGTACCTACAGGGTATCAAGCAGGGTTTATAGTCTTTGATAGCAAGCGAGCAAAAGAAAATGTCGTATCCCTATCTATTTTATCATAATATTGGTGTCGCAGTATATTATTATTATTTTCCTCTTCCGCTTTTCTGTCTTCTGATTTTCTAAGATACCAATCGAAAGTCATCGGTCATGTTAAAATATGATATAGAAAAATAAATACATTCGAAGAGGCTCATGATGCCAAACAAATATGGGCCTGGGAATTTGAATGTGTTTGTTTGTTTGTTGAGTGTAAGTTTGGAGTGTTATCATTTGTTTTTTTTAGTGTCCTTAAAAAAATATTCGTTATTAATATTACATTACTGCCGTTAGCTTAGTTAGGTGCCCATCCGCGTTCTAAGCACGGGTATCAGGTTCGATTCACGGTGGGAACAAAAGTTTTATCCCCAAGGAAAATTTGTTATTCTGCTTGGTGTGATTGTGTGTGGTGTGAATGTTTCCGGCACCCACGACACAAGTCATTGAACTTAGTGTGTTATGTTATATACCCAAAATATATACCTACTATACGTACAAATATGTGGTAGTAAGATACATAAGTATTATAGTACTAAACTTAATATTGCCTAATATGATACAAGTAATCCAATAAAACACGAAAAATATTGGTCTGATTGTCTGAAGGTCGAACAATACAAATATTTCGTCAACCCACTTTCCGTACTTTGTTGATACTTTTTGTCTAAAGGAAAGTTTTATCAAATTCTATTATAGAGCTCATTTATATTCAAGCGGGCCTTCCAACTTCGATGATATTTCTTCAACGACTCGAGGTATGGGGACGAATAATTGGATCTATCCTCTGCATCCGCTTTTCTAAGAAGATTGATTAATAAAATATGAATCTGAGACGTCTATTGCGAAACGAAATGTTATATTTTGTGACAGTAACGAAAGGAAAATAACAATCATATATATAATAATATCATCTAAACGCTAACGCTTTACACTCACAGCCCACACACAGGTATATTTTGGGTATATAACATAACACACTAAGTTCAATGACTTGTGTCGTGGCTGCCGGGAACATTCACATCACAACCAGAAATAGAGACACAAATTTTCCTTGGGGAGAAAACTTGTGTTCCTGTCGGGAATCGAAGCCGAAAGGTTGCAACTCGGTCACAGATCATTTTGATTTATTTTGTATATTATATATTATATATATATATTATATTTCGCTACTAAAAACTACAAAACGCCTGGTAAGAACTATTATTCCAACGCAAAGTGCTGTGTTGAATAATTCTGAATATTCCAGGTGCAATTAATATGCAGATTTATGTCGAGTTCTTTTTCCTAAGAAACGAAAATTATTTCTAAAGATTATTTCGTTGTTGATATAGGTGTCAGAAAAAGGTAGATATTGTTTGTTCAGGTTGTCCGTGTTGAAGTGTTTGGAATAGAACCATAATCGAAACGATTATAAACATAAACATAACATAAACGTTTTACCACTTACGGAGCTGTAGTGGGGCTGCCCCACACTAAGTTCGATGACTTGTGTCGTGGGTGCCGGAAACATTCACCGTTCAGTCGCAGTATGTCCAATTCGCAAAATGTCCAGTAGTCACGGAACGTCCAATTCGCGGAATGTCCAATTCCTGGAATGTCCAATACGCGGAATATCCAATCCGCGGATTGTCCAATACGCGAAATGTCCAATACGCGGTATGCCCAATTCCTGGAATGTCCAATACCGGATCGTCCGATTCGCAGAATGTCCAACATTTACAGTAACTTACAAAATGGTACATCTATCTATGCCTGCTCACAGTACAGGGATTCTAGAACTCATTTAGAGTAGTTGCAGTGCGTCTATGGAGCCAACTTTCGATAAATATTAAAAAATCTACGTCAAAAGAAGTCTACTTTTGTTCCTACCATTGCTGGATGAAAATGCTTATAGCATTAAGTCCTCCAATTATACATTGCTTTTGTTGTGCATAAAGCTTAAATTAAATAAATAAATAGATGGCACGAACTGATCTATTTTGAAGAATACAGATAGTTCCAACATCGAGTCATGAAGAGAACGCCTTAAAATTGTATCATGCTGTGGCGTCAGAAACACATCGATTCTGGTTTCATAGCGTTTTGTTAAACGTAACATGTACCCACTTATTATCTTATACCATAATATTAGTACAACGTACAGCATAACTTCAAGTAAGCTAACATACGTGTAGACAAGTATCTCAAGTGTACACTGTTTATTTTATCTACCTCTACGAACACGCAAACCATCTGTTCTTAGATTAGTGGAAATATTTAAATAAATATAAATATATTTTAAACGTATTATTGATTTGACAAACCAGTTTGCGCATTGGGCAGGGGTCCCAAGGGACATTAGTGCTTCTGGATCTGGATGTGATTGTATGTGTGATGTAATTTTACCGACACCAAACATTTCATGGCACTTATTGTGAGGCTGTGAGTGTGAATGCGCTTGTTTTTTTATTTTGACATGTAAATTGGGACTTTTAAACTTTCGCGATTCGAACACATAGTGAACTGACTCAGTCTTCTCGAGACCATGGCCAATGCAACTTGGCCGAAACGTCGAGGTAAATAAAAATAGTTTTTTAGCGCGATTATGTCTCGTTACCTAAATTATATGTAAATTGGGGTCAGTCGCTTGCTCAGTCAAACATGAAACTAATATACAAAATTTGTTCGTAAAAACTCGTAATAGAGTAAGAGATAGTGAGAATATAGAGATAGAGTTAATCTAATTTAAGGCGGGTAAAAAAACACAAACCTCCAAATGTAACCCAATTCAGTTCTAGATTTCATTTACAAAACTGCGGGATAATTCTATTCCCGCCTGGGGAGCTGTCTCCTTCGGTAAAGTTGTCACGTTTCGGGTCGGATAATTTAAGATTACGGTTCGTAAATACAAAATACATAAAACAAAAAGTAAGTGACGAACACGTAGCGAACCCTTAAAGTTCGCAGGTGCCTTATTGGGCCCTACCTTTGATATTAAGGGAGGATCCGAGACATAAAAGACATTGCAGCGTTAGAGTTGATATAATATGAGATTTGTCCTTAAAGGTACGTTAAGAAACCCCTTGGGGTTATGAAACTGCTGTAAGGCTAGGTTAAAGTTTGTATGATGATTTATGATCTTTGCATCAACATATTCTTAGATAGGTATTTTTATAGGTAAAATAAACTAGTTTAGCTGTATTTTTTTGGATTTATCAGTCTATAACATAATGCGAATAAAAACGTTTATATGCCATAGTAATCCTACTCATATTATAAATATGAAAGTTTGTGTGTAAGTGTGTAAGTAGGTATGTTTGTTCCCTCTTCACGCTTTAATGTCATTTGGAATAAACATAGTTTATATCTAGCATTAACACATAGGCTACTTTTGAACTCAATAATAGCGGGCGAAGCCACGATGCACGGCTAGTATATTATAAATCTTTTGTAGTTTAAAACTGCTTTTAGGAAATGTATTTGGTAATTAGTGAAATAACATTCTTAAATCGTTTCTTAAACTCAATAAACAGTCTTACTTATAAAAATGTCGCTAAGCAGCTCTTAAGTCCATAATCAATGATTAAATTTTCTTCACTCATAAACATTAGTTAGGCGCCGCTTAGCTGAGAAACGCACAGAGAATCGAAAATAATCGAAATTTACACGATCGCCACAGATTGTAACCAAAATAGTCGACTAAAAGTGAAATTATACGAATACAGCTGTCAAAAATATGATTTTATTAATCTGTTGAAATGAAAATCAAAGACAGGTGACATTCAACGGTTGTCGAAGTAAACAATTTTGCGCCTTACGTAAAAAGTTTTGACACAATTATTATTGAAATATATCGGTCCCGCCATCTTGCCTCTTAGCAAATTTAAACTAAGCAATGGCGGTGTTTAATTTTGACAACTATTTAAGCATTACTTAACGCTAAATCGCGTTTATGAGTGAAATTTTTGTTAAACTGTAGCTAAGCAAATGATTAAAAATTAAGAGTGGTTTATAAGTAAGACTGTATGTTATTGTTGCAACATAAAGTGTAAATTTTTCATATTGCTCAAATTTTTCAGTGGTAGGACATTTTGCTCGGACTCGCATGGCTAACTAATTTAATTTAATTGAAAACCATTAGTAGTTTATCACAAATTGAAAACTGTTCAGGCTAAGACGACTGGCTCTTAGTTTTTAACCGACTTCAAAAAAGGAGGTTCTCAATTCGACTGTATATATTTTTTTTATGTATGTTACGCGATACCTCCGCCAATTATGAATCGATTTTAGATGATTTGATTTTTGTTTGGTAGAGTATACTTTAGAAGTGGTCCCATATCAATTTTATCGAAATTGGTCAAGCCTAACCCGAAATATAAGCGATTTTGTCGGATTTTTTAAGCTTTGCTTGCGTTTCAATTATTTTTACTTAATTTTAGTTTATTATATGACTTAGCGAGTTTACCGTCCTCGACCACATCATCAACAGGTGAGATATCAGCGAGATAGCGTTAATTTAATTCAATGATAGTCTATTTTTCAGGGATAAAAAACCCTAACATTTACAGGCTTCCTATTTGACATTGGATGTAACATAAGCAACTTTACTGTTATACATAGTATAATAACCAATAACTAACAAACATAACTGCTGAAGCAATTGGCCCAAGTATCAAAACCTGAGGTGAACCGCTAGGGACATAATGAGCACTAACTCCGGAATATCTTGCAGATTACTGTGCACAGGTGCGCACCAAGCTCTGGCTTAGGCCAATATTAATGCACTCGGTTCTGCGCCCGTTCTCGTGATGTAGATATGTGTTTGAATTCAGTTATGTGGATGCTTATATCTGTGGTAATCGAATATTCTGTCCAATTATAATATTAACGCTTTCAGACTCACAGGCCCACACTGCGTCCTGAAGACTTGTATCGTGAGTGCCTGAAGCATTCACACACACAAAATCAGTACAAGAACTACACATTTCTCTTTGGGAGAAACCTTGTGTTCTCTCTGGGGTACATTGGTAATAGAACGTGATTTCATCTGCTTAAAAGGAGGACGCGCAACCAACTACGGCAGTTCAAAAATTTATAATATTGATAATTAAATTTAGTAATTGCTTAAAATTCATGGAGTTAAAGAGCCTAGCATAGTTTATTAATGTATATATTTATTAAAAAGTGGATGAAGAGGCCATTACTAAAAAATATATTCCGACAGCTAAAATTTATAATATTGATAATTAAATTTAGTAATTGCTTAAAATTCATGGAGTTAAAGAGCCTAGCATAGTTTATTAATGTCTATATTTATTAAAAAGTGGATGAAGAGGCCATTACTAAAAAATATATTCCGACAGCTATTTACTACCATCGACCACATCGTCACTTTAACTTTGAAGTATCATTTTACTGTGTCAATGTCATCAATCGAAGCTGCATACGTAAATTGTTTTAGTATAATCATAGACATGTATCGAAGTTTGTATAGGTTTAATCGGTACACCTATTTCGTGAAGTTTCTGTTCGAATCGAAGTCCATTTGTTTTTAACGCTTTCACACTCACGGCTCTACACTAATTTCGATGACTTGTGTCGTGGATGCCGGAAATATTGACATAACTCACATAATCACAACCAGAACCAGAAACACAAATTTTCCTTGGGGAGAAAACTTGTGTACCTAATCGAACCCCTGTTTTGAAGGCGAACAGTCGAACACGCACCCAACCAATCAACGGGCATTCCATGCCAACGTGCAGTTTGTAAGTCGATGTATACGACCTTGAAATATACCATACCTACTTAAGCTCTGTTAATGCCGTAATATTATTTGTGTCGATAAACAAGTTAGTTTACCTCCAAAATCCATGCCAGGGTTCTGTCCTCAGGCCCGTGTGTAATGTTCAAGCAACGGAACATCGAGGTTGATAAGTTGGAGTACCTAAGCCGGGATTTGCATAAATTTGCTGTCATCTGCAAGTACAATTTGGATGTGATCTCTACACCTGGGATGCTGGGTGACGTATGAATATCGCGATGTTTGGATAACTAAGGCCCTTATGCAGTTTCAAGCAAATTAAGTTAAGCATTGAGTGAATGTTTTGAAGCGATGGTAGCTTCTAGGTAGGTGAAGGTGGATCCAATCGGGTGGCACGGTTTGAGATAATGTTTATTCAGTAAACTATTTACATTTATTTCAACTTAAGTTTAAAAAAATGTGTTATAACAACACAATTTTTTTAAATCCAAAATAGTAAAATGTTCATCTGATGTTTTTTTCCTTTTACTAGTTTAATGTTGTGTTATGGGGTTTATTTGATGATGTTAAGTGACAATGCGGTCGACGATAGAGCCCGTTTGCCTAGAAGATGCCTTCACTCGTGAACAGGCACTAAAAGCTTCAGATTTTTGATGATAATATTCCATTATTGACCAATAGCGCAGAGCAAGCAAAGCATCTGCGTTTCAGTTTGGGCAAAAATGCTTTCGTATGTCTGGTGGATTTGCGGCTGATATCCAGCTGTTCTCCTCTTCAAGATGCATTTCTCAACCGATTCTCTTGAAATTTTGATGAGCAAATTCGATAATTGCTTGGTTTTTTGTCGATTCAGTTTCTGGAAACTTTTTAAAATGGTTGATAAGGAGGTTGAAAAAGTAATAAAACATATTTCAGTCATTTCTAAAAATATTCGAGGTCTTTAGCTCACAGAGCCACCAGTAATAAAATATCCTACATGTAAAAAAGAACAACATTTTCAATTAAGATTCGTATCACAGAACCGAGGTGATAGAAAAAGTCGGCGACACAACTTACTGAGAAAGCAACTACGCTACGTAGGAAATTGTGTCCGCAAATATTGCAACTATTCCGCTCCGAAACTTGGGCAATATCCTCGATTCCTCGAACGTACGGTAATCGAGGATTACCTATACCTCTGGCTAAGTACGTTACCTATCTATGATGTACCAGATACGGTGTTGGGAGGAAATAACTTGACGATAACGTATCTAGGTAGATGTTTGTACGCAGGTTATCCTGCTGATATATTTAATGCGAATGCTTGTTTTTTTATCGTTCCTTTATGTACTCACGTTGACGTATTATTTAGATATAGAGATCCTGAGATCAGCGATGTTATACCGCAATGGCTTTGGCGGGCGGAGACGCGGCCTTCCGTACAGCGGTGCCCGCGAGAGGGAGGTTGTAAGTTTGTAGTTTGTATCTGTGTGTCTGACTGCAGCATCGTAGGTCCCAAAATCCTCGACCGATTTTTATTGTTTTTTTTTTTGTTTGATAAGTGACTTGATCGAGATTGTTCTTATGTGTTTGCTGAAAATCTATGTGAGCCGCGAGTCTTTTCAAAGTTTTGATTCTGTCATTTGTTATCCTGTTATATACCTTCTGCACTGAGCAAAGCTTTTATGAACGTAAAACGACGTCCTATTACATTACGTTATTCATCTCCATTCAAAGGTTGTCTGGAAGATATCGCTTTCAGCGATAAGACCGCCTTTAGTACACATACATAATTATTTACTATTATTTATATATGTGTTCTATGTTATTTTGAGGTGTTCAATAATGAGTATATCTATCTATGTATCTATCTCCCTCAACCTATCAAACCACCTATATAATGTACGGAAAATTGATAGGATTTCACAATAACCAAGTGAGCAAAGTTGACTGTTAAGACTAGTCTAACCTAAGTCTAGATTGTAAGGTAATCAAGACGCTTTATCTCATCGAGCCATGATCGAATTTCGAAAACTTGGGAAATAGGTTCGATAAAGTTTGGCTAAAATATGAATTATTTTAAGCAACCCACCTACTTCTTAAATCTACTACTCAGGCTACATTATTATAAAGCTACATTATTTTGTGCTTCTGGGTGTGATTGTGTGTGTGAACAAAAGTCATTGAACTTATTGTGGGACTGTGAGTGCGAATACGTTAATATATGCTAATAACGCCAATCTCATAATTTAAAAATCATTAAATATGTTTCGAAATACCAATACTTCACTTTGTGTAAGAAAATTAACAGAAACTGACTAATTTTAATAGTTTGATCACATTATAGGTATGATTCAAAACTCTCAGAGTAACGGAAAACGATAGAACAATAATATTTCCTTTATGAATAATTTTGTACAGTATTTTATATATAAATTACGTTGACAGCAGTAGCTTTTCCACCAATAACTGTTACTTCTATCTGTATTGTAAAAATCGTGTTAAACAGAAATGTATATATTTTGCAAGAATGCACTTGCAAAAATGCATTTTTTTGATATAGTGAAAGAAAATACACTGACGATAATCTAGCGTAAGTCTGCCACAATCTACTTTGCCATGTGAAATCCTCCGCTATTTGCTACAGCTCTGCACACAATAGACTTCGGCGACAGATTTGCTCGGTTGCTCGCTATACATTGTCGAGGTCCTTCATTAGTGCGTTATTGATGTAATTATAGGAATTTCTAGTTACATATCAATATCAAACATTTCAAGATTTATGAAATTGGTAATGACCAGTACTATGATACCTTTCAATTTGACAATACTTGGCGCAATGAGCAGTGGTCTCAAGAAGAAAATTATTTTCTTCACCAAAGAAATGTGCTTCTTTTTTGTGATTGTATGTGCGATCTAAATGTTTTCGGCATCCACGGAGTCAAATCATCCAACTGAATGTGGGGCTGCGAGTGTAAAAACGTTTATGATGTATATACTCATCCTTACATCTATTACTTTACCGGTTCTTCACTCATCTATCAAACCAAAGACAATAGAATCTATCACATCCGTGGGCTCGGTCAGGTCAGGCTGTGCAAAGCTGCAATCATTGTATTAACATGCAAATGAATGGTTTCTCACTCAGATTTCACAATCAATGCGGAGATTGAGAACAAAATTGTATTTTGCTATCCACGGTGCACGGAGAAACCATCCCATAGAAAAGTAGACTATGTCAACAGTGCAGTGGAAGATAAATTCTATCAAGATTAGAAGAAGACTGGCAAAATGTTTATTATCTTTGATTGTTCCCATAATATAACAATATACTGCGACGCTCACTGAGTCCAGTAAACTCACCAGATGATGAGGAACGACAATCCATTCGAGGATTGCCGATCCTCATCATCAGGCGAATTTTTTCTTTATTTAACAGGCCGACAGGCGACTTTCGACCCAATATCACAGCATACACATAGTATAACTAGCCGTTTAATTAATTACTAGATGTACCTAGCATGCGTTGCAGTGTTAAGAAAAAAGTGATAAAAGTGTTTAACCTCTTACACGTTTATGATTGCCTAGTAAGTACCTCATACTAACTAAATTACTCAATTAGTGACCTTTTTCATGTTTATGTTTGCCTAGTAGTTTGCCAAGTCCAACAGACATATAATCCTGTCCAATATTATAGAAAAAAAACGTTTCAAATTTTTTTTGTGCCAGGAATCTTCACTTGCTTATTTCGGTGAGTTCTTAACAAAAGTTTACTATAGTCTTCAATCCGTTCTCGTAATATCCTCAAAAAACCTTACGAGAAAATGTTTGTTTTTTTTACACTTATTCTAGTGAATTTTGGTGTAACTAATCCAAATTAGTTTTATATAAATGTATATAGATAAATATTAAACTGCTCGTTGCCTGAGTTGGGTGGCGCGTTCGCCTTCTAAACAAGGTATTGGGTTCGATTCTCGGTGAGAACACAAGTTTTCTCCCCAGGGGAAATTTATGTTTCTGTTTCTGGTTGTGATTGTGTGTGATGTGAATGTTTCCGGCATCCACGACACAAATCATCGTACGTGTAGGGCTGCGAGTGAGAAATTATTAAAAAAGTTGTAGGTAATATGCCAGACTCACGAAATCTTTACTAAAAATAACTTACATTTTCTTATTTATCTTAACTATTTCTGGTGAAAACTTAGCAGGTCCTCGGTGGCGATAAGTCTATCCGTTTGTCGTAGCCATAATCCTGGTAAAGTATCGCGCACAAAATCCGCAAGCCGTATTGAAAGGTTTCCAATTACTTTAAACTCTGTATTTACTGAAGCTTTTCATTCAGAAGTGGCTTTCAGCTTCCTATTAATGAAAATAAAATGTTAACCGGTTTATGAAGTAAATAAATTGGACGAGTAAATGTTTATTCGGTAAAGGCCAAATTAATTTAGCTTTTTTTAATCATAGCTTTCGTATTTGTGAGTGAAATTAAGTAGTACTTAGGTTGATTCATTTTCATTGTTATACTTTAAAAAAATACTCGTACATAGTTTTGAAGCCATGTTGGCGCTGCCGTCATTTTATTTTCAGCTCGCCTGATCGGTTGGTCGCAGTTTCGGATTTTACATGGCTTAGACTTCTGGTAATGGTAATTAATGTTGATGAAATACAGTGTTCATCTGATTTACTACCCTGTTCCGATCCAATTTGCTACCATCAACTAGAAAAATGATCGCACAAATTGTTTAACATTTGGTCTAGTATGTTTACTATCCTCGACATTCCTCGACCGCAACATCGCTTACCATAAGGTATGAGGTCTAACACTAGCCTAGAAGATACAGAAGAAAAACCTTTGATATCACTTAATTAACATGTACGAATGTATGTAAGGTAATGTTACATTTAAGATACATTTAATATGAAGCTAAGGAAAGAATTTGTGTCTTATTTTACGGAGTTTACCCAACATCTTCTAAAATTATGCACACGAGCTCCATTCAAAGAGATCAAAACTACAAAAACCTGTGACTGACTAGTTCCAGCTACCTAGGCACACCTTTAATAGACCATCGTGCTTCGTCCCGACTACTCATGTGAATTAACTTCATCTAAGTTCAGAACTTACGAAACACCTGTGCACCTGTGTATGCTCAGAATTGAAACGAAGCTTTGGTTAAAATCACAGTCCTCAAATTAAACTCCTAAAAATTGTTATAAACTTTGCTTGAAGTGTTCCGTTACACAAAAGAAAAATGACTTAGATTTCGTAAGTGACTGTCTCTCTCCCTCTCTGAAAGCTAATTTTGCTGAAACTTAGTATGCGAAGCCACGGTCACAGCTAATAACATAACTTTGATGACCTATTACAAAACGGATAATTCCAGTTTTAATTTTAATTGAATGGGTTGTTTCATCGAGGCATGCTAATGCGTGACTTACGCGTTGTGGATGTCGAGCAGTCCACCAACTACGGTAGCGTACAACCAGGCGATCAACCAATTACGCCAACGGGCAGTTCAACCAATTACGCCAACGGGCAGTTCAACCGACTATACTAACGGGCAGTTCATCTAACTACACCAATGGTATTTTTCCTAGAATTTTATATTCCTTGTCTAGCCTATAAATTTGACGAACATTTTCGTATACATACACTCCTCTTATATCAAGTTTCCAATAAAGTGAACCATTCGATCTCATTTCACTTAGACAGATACGTAATTTAAATCCAGTTATTTTAACACCAGCCGTGCCCCGCGGCTTCACCCGCGTTTATAACAAGTTAAAAAGTTGCCTGTGTGTTAATCCTAAGCTGTTTACATTCCAAATTTAATCCTAATCTGTTTAGTCGTTACAGCTTGAATAGGAAACAAATATACTTACACATTTACACGCAAACTTTCGGATTTAGAATATTAGTGTGATTTTGATCACAAAAAATGCTACCCATTAGTTGGGCTTGAGTACTTGAGTTACCAGTAGACTCGGTGGTTTATTGGTACTTCCTAAGTTACCTACATCTTTGCTGTATTGATGCATAGGTTTAGTTTTAGAATATATACGAAATTGGCCTTTAGGGTGAAGCAGAATCCAGTTATTTCAAAACGTTACATTTGATTCATTATTGTACCTAAATATCTAGTAGTATTTTTTCAAATTTTTACTTGATTTCACGGATTCTAACTTTTCGTGACTTGCTTAAAACAAAACGAGTTCCCGAAGACGCGACCGCGTGAAATCGACTTATCCTAACTTCGTCGTAATGCAAAACGCATTACTTTCGCAATACCGATAAGATTGACCCAAGAAACTGGAATCGAAATCGGAGATCCAACAATGAACATCATCAACTATTCGATTCCAATTAGAGGCCCATCCACGATTATAAAGTTCCCTTGATTGAATCATAAGTAGATTCGTAGGTCGTAAGATAAGCTCATCTCCCGTCCCAACGCCTCTGATTATGCAAACGAGCTCTAATCCAGCTTTGTAAAGGCCTCGCAGTCAAATGGCATTGTAGAAACGTCCATCTTAAAGCTTTTAGGTAGTTAGGTAGGTATTCGTACTTCGCTCCCAATCACACGGGCAAAAAAGAGAAAAAAATAGATTTTCTTTCATTCGAACAGGAACGTGACTGGAAGTGATGAAGCGATCGAAGGTTCGGTCTGAATATAATGTTCGTTATCCCCGTACGTGTTTAGAACAGATTATATCATTGTTTTTCAGATCTTTAGATAATCCTACAATGAATATGGCGGCCCTTTTGCCCGTAACACAATCACACAATATTGTTTTTGCGGGTTATTTCACGGCTTACGATAGTGGATTCGACAAAAAAGGGTATCTGTATTTATTAGGTTCGTGCTTCGTTGGCTTATATTGTGGTCGCAGGTTTTTGTTTTTTGTGGTCACCAAACATTTGGTGACATCTTATGAAATTCATCAATATGAATTTCATAAGATGTCACCAAATGTTATTTCATAAATTCGTTGTCAAAAACTTTACCCAGCAATCTGGGTAAAGTTTTTGACAACGAATTTATGAAATAAAATCATGACCACCGGCGTAAAGTAGCAAGCCTATCGGTATTCTATCGCTTACATTTTGGAAAGTGTGCGCAAGAATTACAAGATATAATTCCTTCATCCCCTTTTTACCATCTAACAACAAGACAAATTGTCAAACGTCATCCATTTATGGTTGACACACCTGTAGTTTCACTTCTACGTTTATCATGTGTACAGCGAAGGAGTGGAACTCATTGCCTGCGTCTTTTTTCCCTGAACGGTACAATTTGGGTCAAGTCTAGAGTGAATAGGTACCTTCTAGGTTAGCATGTCCCATAAAAAGAAATACTCTGGTTAAAAAGTTAACGGTGCTCGCAAAGGTACAGCTAATTCTTCAAATTTAGAATCGCAGCTTTTTTCAGGTCAAGTCAAGAAATTTAGTTTGTTTTTCTAATTCGATTTAAGCATACTTTTTGTGGATAGTATGAATATAAAATGTGCGCATAAAACCTTTTCCGTACTGCCGAATGTAATGGTAGTAAAACAGATGAATATTTTTCATACGATGGTACCTAAAACTAAAAAAATATTAAATAACGAAGTATGCGTCTGCCGCTTTTTCAATCGCTAGTCAGTCTAGACGAAATTGAAAAATGACTTTCTCTATACAATAATGCTTTTCCAAACCATTCTAGTAACTTTTTACCTAGATTTTCGCACGTTCCCTCCATTATGTTAAATCACCTGAAGTTTAAATGAAAAATGGTATGTCGCATAAAGGTTTGGTAATTTACCGCGACGCTACATTGGCAGCTTTATGGCTATCAATTTTACCAGTTAAAAGTTGCCTGATGAAAAAAGGCCAGTGTCGTACTTTTTATGGCACTTCAATACCATAGTGCTTTGTGATCAGTCGTTAACGGTAATATGTACAATGTTGCAATGTTTTAAACTGCTCAAATGTGTGCGCAGATGTGTAAAACAATTTAATTAAAATAGATGTATTAAATACAGAATACATATACCAACATGCAACACTTTTCAACTGACTTCAAAAAAGGTGGTTCTAAATTCGACTGTATGTTTTTTGTATGTATATTACGCGATATATCCGCCAATTATGTATCGATTTTGATGATATTTTTTCGTTTGGTAGATTATACTTCAAAGATGGTGAGAATTTTATCGAAATTGATCAAGCTCAAACCAAAATATAAGCGGTGAAGTCGGTTTTTTAAGCATTACTTGCGTTTAATTATTAATTAAAAATATTAACTAATTACAAATTATAACATTGCATGACAAATTTAAAATTGCAAAGCGTTTGCTTTTTAACCGACTTCAAAAATGGAGGAGATTCCATGTTCGACTGTATGAATTTTTTTTATGTATGTTCACCGATTTCTCCCTCATTTGTGGGCCGATTCCCATAATATTTTTTTTGTTAGGTAGATTATGCTTAAGAGATGGTCCAATATAAATTTTATCAAAATCGAACAAGTCAAAACCAAAATATAAGCGGTGAAGTCAGATTTTTAAGCTTTGCTTACGTTTAAATTATTATTATTTTTAATCACTATAGTCAAATGTCTGACCACTAAGTATCTCACCTGATGGTAAGCGACGATGGAACACGCTTGCCTAGAAGATACCTATTCACTCGCGACTTGAAGACTCTCATAGTGTACCTATCAGGAACACCGACTAAGGCAAGAAGTTCCATTCTTTTGCGGTTCGCACAATAAATGTAGCAAAACGCTTTGTCCGCATTTTTGAAATATCTACCTACCATATACCGATTAGCAGTTTCTCTGTTTGAAATGAAATTAAATGAAATACATTTATTTGGCACTAAGGACAAGATAAACAAACAACAAAAACATGAAATAGACAATAAAAACAGCTCACAAAGGTAATTAGGCATAAGTAAAAAAAGTGCCAAAATGGTCGTGACTCAGCATTTTTGCCAAGTGTAACAACACTAGGCGCTGATTTTCAGTCACAACCCAGAGGTGGCGGATCTAAAACAGTAAAAATATAAAAAAATACACTCGATTGCTCGATGATGGGGGAACAAAAACGTGTAACTTTATGGCACATTTTTCGGTGACTTGCTGGTCCAGATTTTTGTTGTCAATGATTGGTTAACTCTCCTTATGACAGCCATAATTGATAGTAGCCATAATTGAAGCTACCTAGGTTCAAACATATCTATTGAACCTAGGTAGCCAATTTCACAGGCTAAGATAAAATATGCTACCCAAAAAGGAAATTCATGCGAGAGTGCACAAAAATAATCATATAATCATGATCCAATAATCATATCGAGGGAAAAAGCCCCTTTTTACCTGGGACCTCGGATTTGTCGGGTTTTGCTTGTTCCGAGTAATACCAGTCCGGGGTAAAAATTCTCTTTTGCTACATTTATATTGGTACATTTACGTCAGTATGAAATTCCAAGTCAATATGTTTTTTTTTTCATAGTGAACTTCATTTCTATATAAACGTAAACAATCGATGAAAAGCATAAAAAAATCCATATTGTCATAAAAATAATTGTAAAAACATGTTAAAAAATTAATAAAACTAAATAAATAATTTATCGAATTATTTCTTGGGACACGTATTACATATAATTAGTGTGTGATTGTGAGGGTGTTTGTGTGTCATTGCTTATAGTGATAGAATAACGTATATTCTTCATCATCATCATGACTTTTAATTATCGTCAACGATGATAAAACCGCGGCGAAAAGCTAAAGAAAGTAAAGATTAATTATTCAATTTAAACATAAAATCTCTCACACTCACAGCCCCACATTAAGTTCTATGACTTGTGTCGTGGGTGCCAGAAACACCCTCTTCACACACCAGAAACACCAATTTTCCTTGGGGAGAAAACTTGTGTTCTCGCTCGGAATCAAACCCAGTACTCCTGCTTAGAAGGCGAACGCTCACTCAACCAACAGGCAGTTCAAATACGATATAAATTACGATGATATCCCGTTACAAAATGTATTTAGAATTTTTGTTCCGCTTATTATGTTCTGTCAATTAAATATACGGATGTAATTCGGAATAATGAATAATTGACATGAAAATTCATTCGACATCCTAAAATATTTAAACATGGTAATATATGCTACATTAGCATATTTAAATATTGAGTACTCAGTGTAAGAGCTTTCTGGAAAATGTTCTTATAATTGAAGTAGCAATAGTAAGATTTTATTATATTTTGCTCAAATTTGATTAATACTGAGAGAACCTATTCAAACAAATTAAATATTAGAATTCATTTGAATAAATGCAAAAAACATTAACACTCATCAATATTTAGGATGATTTTCGAAGGCAGTTATGGTTACGTTATATTGTTTTTGAGCTTAGTTTACCATTGACTGTTCCATGTTTAGTCTTATGATGATGTGGTTAAACATGTTTAAAGTATACCTAGATAATGCTTCTTAAATCTTGTCTTAAAAATGGTGTAACAGTATAGTCAGCAAATGCAAGCAAAGCTTAAAAAAAACCGACTTCACCGCTTTATCTTCGGAACCTTGATCAAATTAATTGTATTAAACATGCATTTTCGTAGATAACTCAAAAACTAGTGTTAAGATCTTGATCAAATTTAAATGGGACCGACCACATGGAAAGCACCAGTTTTCGAATAAACAAATAATAATCATCAAAATCGGCTCACAATAAAAGAAGTTGTTTACCCGACATCAAAAGTTACCTCATAACTTCTTTCGTTGTGAGCCGATTGATGATTCTTCTTTTATTTGAAAGCTGGTGCTTTCCATGTAGTCCCATTGAAATTTGATCAAGGTTTGATCTCTAGTTTTTGAGTTATAGTCAATAATGCGTGTTTATACATTAAATCTGATCAAGGTTCCGATGATAAAGCGGTGAAGTCGGTTTTTTTAAGCTTTGCTTGCGTTAATTATTTAAGTATGATCCATATAAGCGAATTACTTCTTATATATACTATTCTCATAGAATAGTTAAAACTACGGCCCAAACCCAGAAATGACATTTAAAATTATATAAATGAAAATATTAAGGGGGCTCCCATATATGTAAGTGGGGAGCAAAATATTTATCTACCTTTGTGGGGTATCGTTGAAAAGGGCTTGACGAGTAAAGTACGAAACCCGTTTTAAAAAAATTAAGTTGGAAAATAACGATTTTATAGGCCACCAAAGTCACTGTTTTTAAACCTACTTTGTTCCGGGGTCTATCTCAAAAACGGCTTCACACTGAACGCTAAAACTTACGTATAATATCCGTTATATCCTGTACTTGAACAACAAATACAGATATCAAACAATAATACTATAAAAATAAAGTTAAAAGCAAGAAACCTCAAAAGATTATCTCTATGAGGCAAAATGTAGTCGCGAGATCTCAGACGACTGCTTTATCCATTTGGTTATAATATACTCGTAATTGACTAAGGCCTTACGTATGCTATATTCTAATGTATAAGCATACGTGCGCCTAAAAGCGCTAAGAGCCAGGCATTGTGAATTTGCCTTCGCAACTTTTACGATCTGACTTTTACCGTAATTTTTACACGAAAACCTATTGTTTATTTCCAATCGAACGACTTTGAACACGTGCTCGTATTACTAATAGCTCTACAACACCGTGTCGTGGAAAGTTAAGCTCGTTTGTAGGGCCTAAATTGCTACTAGGTATGCCAAACCTTTACTTTTGGCAGCAAAAAGGGAATAGTTGAGTAACATTTGTAATAGGCAGATATAAATTAAGTACAGTAGAACGCCGATTATCCGAATTAATTGGGACCGTGGTCGATTCGGATAATCGAAAATTCGGATAATCGGACATAGACTGGTAACAAAGAAAAACGAACTGACACACATAGAATAAACTTTATCAAGTTTAACAAACAAAACATAGTGTCTTGCCTCTAGCTTTCAACCAAAACAATTGAAATATATCTGGACTCCAACGAGTTCCAACTTGTTACAACAAAAATTGCTTGGTTTTAATTTTTTATATTATGCTTAGGACCGATTCGGATAATTGGCGATTCGGTTACTCGGCGTTCGGATAATCGGCGTTCAGATAATCGGCGTTCTACTGTAGTTGTTAAACATACATAACATGCACAAATATACCTTGAGAAGGAAAATTGTGCTCCTGCCGGGAACCCAGGACCCACCAGAGACTTGCCTACTACGCCACAGACTTTACGACATATTTATTAAAATCTGTCACATTTATATGTATACCTACATTTCATAAGCCGCCGTTCTTATTCATTCGCAGAAGTTATTCTTCTTATAAATAATAATATATCCAATATTAGCTTTAGAATACCATCACGTCTAATTTCTTACATTACCCGAGTATATTGTCATTGCGTAAAAAAGGAATATAACAGGCATTACTTTTTACCTATTACTTCTCGCTAGGATGACCACACTTAGAAAGGGCAAAGGATACATTCCCAAAAAGAAAACGTCTCTACATAGATACGTTAGGTAGGTAATTGACATAATATTTAGTATGCTCTGAACAGAAAAAAAATCTTAGGATGTGGATATCTGATTTAATTTGACAGACAAATTCAGACAATCGGTGTCACTGATATTCGAAGTCATAAGAATGAACACACACACACAAACTTTTGTATTTATAATATTTATTAGTGTAATTAAATAAATATTAATAATGTGAATACTAGTGTGTGATAAACGATCCAATTGGTCATCGGCTTGCCCAGGTTAAAAATAGCATACCTATGTCCTATGCCAGGGTGTGGGATTAAGACAAGTAACCAAATTTAATTAAAATATCTCAGGCTGATACACAGATACATCCAGCTGCTCAAAAATTACCCGCACCACTTTCACCATATCCCTGTGACTCACATTTTTGTGATCACTTATGAATCTAAAGTTTGTGTGTGTAAAATAAATGATATAAATAAATAAATATTTGAAACTGCAGGTCGGATTTGGATAAAATTTGGTATATAATTTGAAATTTGAACGTGCTTCAAAGTTACCAACGCATTCTGGTTTAAATTTAACATGTCTTGAGTTAAAGAAAAACATTACGTGTGGGTTTAAAAATCTCAAACGTTTTTAGGAATGTCCAGGACTTTCCTAATGTGTGGCGACTACACAATCGGGACAAAGACCTGCATTCACCGGCGAGGATAATCTGCCAACATTTTCCAATTACAGGCCATTGTGTCCAAACACATAATTCCTCATTTAACGAAGTGCTTTACTAAGTTCTAGCGCCAAATAGGGGATGGTAAATAAAGGAAAATCAAAGGGAAATGTCTTTTAAATCGGCGTGATTTTAGCGATGGTTTGGAAAGGGAATTGGAAATTTTCGTTTATTTTTTATGTTTCTAAGGCTTTCAAATCTCTTTTTTAATTGGCTTGATAATAGAGAAATCAATATGCAATCATGTAAAACGAATTTGTATTGTTTTTTTTTGGTTCAACTTATTATTTCTAAATTTGTTGTTACGCAATTTTGTTCTACAACTATAATCCTTATTCAAAATATATTTAAAGTAACATACACGATGACGCAGAGTAAGTAAGTATAATTTATACTTACTTAACGGAAATCTGTAACGGCTAATTGAGTTTTAATAAAATTCGGTACGTAGATGTTTAAACAAAATTATTTAAACGCAAGCAAAGTTTGAAAATAACCGACTTCACCGCTTTATCTTCGGAACCTTGATCAGATTAAATGTATTAAACACGCATTATTGACGATAACTCAAAAACTACTAATCAGATCTTGATTACATTTAAATGGGACGAATTGGAAAGCAACAGCTTTCAAACAACATAAAATAATATAAAATCGGTTCACGTTCAAAGAAGTTATGAGGTAACACCCATAAAAAAATACAGTTGAATTGAGTATCTCCTACTTTTTTGTGAAATCGGTAGAAAATAAAAAAATAAGTCCGTAATAACATAACATAAACATAAACGCTTTCACACTCACAGACCCGCACTAAGTTCATTGACTTGCGTCGTGGATAAACCACAAACAAACGCATTCACACTCACAGCTTCACACTAAGTTCAAATACTTGTATCGGTGCCGGAAACATTCACATTACACCCAGAACCAGAAGCACAAATATTCCTTGGAAAGGAATTTGTGCTTCTGCCGGGAATCGAACCATCGAACTGCGCCAACTGGTGCAGTGGAGAGCTGAGTGATGCTGGAAACTTTTACATCACACACACAATCACAACCAAAATAATGTGTGGGGGCTACGATGTTACACATAGAGCTACATATACACTATTAAACACACTACGAACTTAAAACACCTCTCTTTCGTCGAGGGCTAACAAAAATAAAATGGTTTATTCTCTCTCACAAAGGGTAATCTTAGATTATCTAAATGTTATATTTATAGAAAGCTATAGCTTAAAGATGCCCAATAGCCTAGTCAAATTAGGCTACAGATTGGAAATAATTAGGAAAGTTGTAAATTGTTGTAGAATCATTACTTAAAATGACTAGTAGTCTCTCTCTGGTTTGCACCGTTTCGAAGTATTACGTACAATGTCCACTTCATTATACAATCCGAAGAGCGTACTTAATCTGCGCTACTTAATATCTTTACTGAATCCTCAGATTCAAGTCGATCGATCTTCAAATCTGGCGATCTATCTCGAGTCGTCTTTGACGAGGTGTAATTTACCGCGTGCATCGTGTCACTCGAGTTAATCGTCCAAGACGGCAACTCCCGGCGATGTATGCTATTAATCACGATCTTCTGACTAATTCTGTACTAAATGGTTACGCATTGGTAGCGTGACGGAGCTTTTATGGCAGGTATACGTCAATGCGAGCACCTTTTTTTACAACAGCAATTATCCCCCTTATACTTTTGCACATAAAGGTGTATATTGAGTGAATTACATCGTGACGGTTACGCATGGTCACTCGTGGGAACTGATTTTTTATGTTTTTTTCAAATTTCGTAAAAATACGCCTCAAAATAAAAAAATAAGCTGAAGGTATCATTCGTCTAGTAAATATACGTATATATGTTTTGATATAAAATGGCGGAACGAAATGTTTACAAAAATACAAATTGATATGATTTATACGAGATTTGATATTTTTTTCCTTTATATAATATTTTTAATTTTTTTCGTTTATTAACATTAAGAAGAAACATGCATAATTAAAACGTATTCAGTTATTTCGTATCACACAGATTACGATGAATATTTTTATTGTATTTATCTGGTTTTATGAATGCCGAGTAAATTGGTTACAAAAACACGCATTTTAGATGAAATTCTGGTATCGCCACCTTAAATGAAAAAATATTGTTAACAAGTGAAAGCAACATATCGAAAACCTTAACGACCTTTCTGAAAAAAAACGGCCGCCCGATTATTACCAAACAGAGCACCGGCACACGTCCTCAAGACGTCAGTAAAGGTTTAAAGAAAATATATACCGAATTGAAACGCAAGCAAAGCTTAAAAAAGCCAACTTCATCGCAATTTTTTTGGTTTTGGCTAAACTGATTTCGATAAAATTTATATGGAACCACCTCTACCTCTCTCACTCTCTACCAAACAAAATAGAATCATCAAAATGGATTTACAATTGGCGGAGATATCGCGTAACATAAATAAAAAAAAAACTTAGTCGAATCGAGAACCTCCTTTTTAAAAGTCGGTTGAAAATCGCTTGGCTTGGTTAGCTCAGCAGTCACATTAATATAACATAAACGCTTTCACATTCACAGCCCCACACTAAGTACAACAACTTGTGTAGTGGGTGCCGGAAACATTCACATCACACACAATCACAGCCAGAACCAGAAACACAAATTTTCCTTGGGGAGAAAACTTGTGTTTCCGGCGGGAATCGAACCCGATACCCAGGGGCAGTTTAAGGTTAGAGCAATATAATATATAATAATAATACTTTAGTTCTGCCTAATATGGGCAATTCTAATATCTATAGCTATTGATAATCTTGTATTCCTTTGAGAATATAACAAATAGTCGTATAAATGGTAATATTGGGAGGGTAATGATACAAATCAGACTCTGTCGCTTGTAAATTATCATATTATCGAAGATATTCTCAGATTTATAACTCTAAATGATAGTGTTTTCATCATTATTTGGAAGAAAAAGTTTGACGCCGCATGTTATTATTATTCTCAAGAGTTTCAGAACACGGGTCTGATTTTCGCATAATAAGGTTAATTTAAAGTAGAGTAAACATTTAGTAAGCGTCTCTTTATTCCATTGATCCTAAACTAACACGAAGAAGTATTTTGATAGATGGGATATCAAAAGATTCGAAAAGTTGGCAGGAAAATCTTCCAGAGTAAGCAGATATGTTACATTCGTGATTTGGAGTGTAAACACACCTTTTCTGTGCGTACCTTAGATACACTTACAGGGTTTAATAGAATTCTAATAAAAACTAAGCAGATTTTTAAAAAGTCGTGACGTCATAAATAAAAAAATAGTAGGTCTAGGCGCTCTCGGTACCTACAATGTACAAAAGGGTTTTTTAGAGAATTTTTATTTGATCGGCCGCTGATCTTTCGCTTTGATCGATCTTACATCAATCCTTCATTGGGATGCTTTGTGATTTACCGCCTTGCTTGTTGCTCGGCAGGGCGTCACGTGCAGGTGAGATCTATTCTGTTAAAAATAAAGACAGCGCATTTATTGTGATGATGAATCATGATATAAGTAGTTTATGTGACAATTCGGGGTGTATATACTTTCTTGATAAGGCTTTTTTTTTCAAATCCCATACACATCTGTGTATCACATAAAAAGTTACAAAAAAAGAAATTTTATTCACTATAGCGTAACCAGTTATTAAATAATAATATTTGATTCCTCTCCCACCCGTAAAGCCTAAGCAGCGCGGCGTGGCGCGACGTGACGAAAAGACAAACTAGGTACATACTTGCACATATACTTTCGCATTAAAAACTAATCACAATCAGTTATTATGTACTATTACTTAGTTCAAATAGCTAGAAATAAGAGGTTAACTATACTTATGTACAAAAGGGGTTCCAATCATTCAGGGCGACCTCTTTCGACAACCATCCTTACCTACTAATCAAACAGTATAGGTAACCATTTTAAACATTAATTTAGTACTTTGGTAATAACTTGTATCAAAAAGCTTCAACATATTTTCTATTGTACGCGAACGTAGGTACGTTACAGCCACAGCTGCTAATACAGTGCGGGGATACCGACCTTTGTCCAAATTTCATTAGGTAGGCCTTTTCTCCGCCTGCGTATGGTTTACACCCTAACTAAATATATAAATTGGGCATATTTAGTTCTGGAACTGTGAGACGGGTCGGCAGTGTGTCTGACAGCTCATTCATGATGTCTAACGGTCGAAATCCACTGAGGAAGCCAATACTTGCATCTCACGTGATGATATTATTAAAATCTTGCACATTAGATGCAAGATGTGTGTTCAAGTGTTAGTAAACAATGTAACGCTTAATAACGCTTTCGTACTTATAGCCTCACACTAAGTTCGATGACTTGTGTCGTGGGTGCTGGAAGCATACACAACAGCCAGAACCAGAAACACAAATTTCCCTCGGGGTAGAAAATTTCTGTTCCCGCCGGGAATCGAATCCGATACTCTTGCTTAGAAGGCGAAAGGGTATACAAATAATCCAAGAGGCAGGCGTGTCTTAGATGAGTTGGATAAACCATTGCACTTGAAATGCAAGAATTATGTTTAAGTGTCGGAACTTAAAACAAGTCTTAGATGAAATATTTAAAAGCGTAGCACGTGAGATGTGAAGTATGGGTTTAACTCGCAAACATAATAACGCTTAAATATATGTATTTCTGAAGTTTCTGCCCATTATGGAATAAATACTTAGTAATAAAGAAACTGTTAGAGATGGTAAACTGATGATAAAATTTTGCGCATGGTGGTGGGAAATTGATGGCAGATTTAATTTAACACACTCAAGATGTTGAGATTCAAGCCGCCTCTGGTGGAAATTATATATTTTCCTATTTAAACAGTTTGATTAAAATTTTGGAGCTACTTTAGCATCAATCACTTCATCGATTATCCACTAAGCGTCGTCCAACAGACATCAGTTTAAGTAAATATTGCTTAACTACTTAGACGAGCTTGGCTTTTTTATATTTAACTCTTCATTGGTGATGGTGGGTTTGCATGACCACAACACATCAAAATAACAATAGACTACATTTTGAAAGTAGATGATATTTGAGTAAGTACCAATATTAACTGTTTGTAAACTTATTGACTACTGATTGTTTCCCTCTCTTTTTTCGCTTTCACTTTCACAGCTCCACTCTAAGTTTGAAGACTTGTGTCGTGGGTGAGACCATCACATGTGATAACACACACACATAAATATAACCAGAATCTGAAACACAACTGGGAGAAAACTTGTGTTTCCACCGTGAAACGAACCCTATACCCGCTGCCTAGGAGCCAGACGCGCAATTAACTACGCTTACAAGCAGTTCAATTGCAGATCGTACTTGTCTCTAGGAAAAGAATAAAGATATTATTGTGGTGGTTTCGAAATGATCAAAATATGATAATAAATGTACAATTAATTGAGTTTAGAGACAGGAATGTGCTGAAATTAATACTAATAATTTCTCTAAGTACCATTACGAGGTCGTCAAGTTATTGCATAGTTTACATGTGGAGTTGTCAATTATTAGAATTTGTGATTTTCAAACACGGTTAAAGTGGTTTTTAACCCCCGATGCATATGTTATACATTTGTAATGAGTATATGTGGCATCGTAGCTCCTAAACGCTATCGATTTTGATTTAGTTTCTTTTGTCTGAAAGATGACTTGATCGAGAGTATTCTTAGCTATGCTTAGTGTGTCTGGGGTATTTTAAAATTTTGCACTTGTTGATACTTTGGATAAAGTTATATTTATAACTGCCAACTGTTTTAATTAAATCACTTATCAAGCATACCTATAATTTACTTAAAATTGTGACTCTACCATGAAACTAAAAGCAAGCAAGCACTGCAAGCCCACTTTGATATGGGATTCTCTATAGCTCTTTCGCAGAAGTTTCCAGCATGAAAACGAGTAAGCATTGTTTAAACTGCCTTCTAACTTTCCACCTGTGAAAAGGCACTGGTTCGAGAAATCCTAGGATTTCCTAAAGCCACTCGTAGTTCGCGAATTTCTCGAGATCGCTTTATATTTATACTTATCTATACAACCTACCCTATTGCTATTCAGAATCTGTTTGCTGTAGAAGTTTCGTTCAGGAACTATACATTTATACTTTGTTTTGTCTCAGAGAAAGAGTATCAACCGTTAAAAAAGATGACCGTTTTGATTTTTTTGCTTGCTGTTTTTGCAAATTTAAATATCATTTAAATATATAGATAGATAGATAATACTTTATTGATCCACTTTATAAGATGAGATAAAACAAAGGTAACAAACAAGCTAATATGTAAAGTATCACAACAGGCGGCCTTATCACTAATAGCGATCTCTACCAGGCAACCTTCATACATGTGTATATTGAGTAAAATGTGAAAAGTAATAGTGAAATGTTGGCAGTTTGTGTTTAAATAAAATTCAGATAAAGTTCACATGCGCCGAGAATAATAACCTACCCTCGAAAAACACTTAATGCAAACTCAGATCCTCAAGGAAATTGTCACGACAAAGCCCTTTGAACACTGGATTATCTACGTGTCACAGATGCCTTCACAATACACATTCGCGACCCAAATGTTCCGTTTATTGTTATTAGAAACATTCAGGTGGCATTACACGGAAATGTTGAGAAAATTTGCAACGAATTGTTAGTGATATTGGGCTTTTAAGGAAAATGAGTAGACGATCAGATGCATAGCTTTTTAAGAACCTAAGAATGTTTCTTGATAGGAATAGAGGAATAGGCTATCGGACATACCTACGGTTGTATATCAATTTTTTTATGACAGATAGGTAAGAATTTTGCCACT
The DNA here is from genome assembly GCA_948107665.1 of Lomographa bimaculata. Classification (NCBI taxonomy): domain Eukaryota; kingdom Metazoa; phylum Arthropoda; class Insecta; order Lepidoptera; family Geometridae; genus Lomographa; species Lomographa bimaculata. The sequence goes on from OX403592.1 coordinate 11,564,222, forward strand.
ATCTCACCTGATGGAAAGTGATGTCGCTTACCGATGAGATAGTGGTGAATGTATGCCTATTACTGATAAAACACTAATTAATGAAATAAAATGCTTGCTCCGTGGGCAAAAAAATACCCCCATTATTTTCAACTACATGGCCATCACATATCGTTATGCGTGTGGACTATTGCATCAATTTCATGTGACTGGAATATATTTGCGACTCAACATTTAAGTTTTTCCCAAAATTCGTTCCCAAAATTGAATAATATGGTACGATATTTTAATATGGGTACTTCCCAACGGATCATAGTATCGGATTTTCACATTAACCGATCATAACAGTCTTTGCAATGGTCAAAACTTCGTGTGAACTTGTATTCAGTTACTATAAACCTTTCTATAAACAAATAAATACAAACAAAGTTTGATTCAAAATACTTTTTTAACTATCATACATACTGCCGGTTATATAAAGTGCCACATAAGAAAAAAATGTTTTTATTTTCATAATTATAGGTCACAGAGTGTTATAAAAAAAATATCCGACAAACAAATATAATTATTGTCCAATAAAACATACCAATAGTCACATGTACTTAAGAAAAATAATCGCGTGAGAACGGCTCGATCGATTTGGCTGATTTCTTTTTTATTGTGTTCGAAATTGTCAGGTTTAAGTGTGTAAAGAAAATGTGCTATACTCATGACCGCGGCCGAAGCCGCGGGACACACTTATAGTAGTAGTAGTAGCATACTCTAGTTAGTAATGAAAAATAATATCAAGCTCTTAAATTATGTATAACCTGTGTATTTTAACTTTCTCATAAACTTGTATTTACACCCCCGTTTCACCGAATTATTAAAAATCTTCTCCCTCCAAAGGTTGTCTGGAAGAGATCGCTTTTAGCGATAAGACAATCGGCGGTCTTATTGCTAAAAGCGATCTCTTTTACATAAGCGTACACCTTGATTTTAGGTTTTTTTTTAATTGAGTGATATCCGTAAAATTTGACGATAAAGTGTTAGCTATCTATCTATCTATGTAAAACATATCACAGAAAATACTTAAACAGGAGCTTATGGAAAGTTATTTGCAAATTTGTCAACATTTTGTGCTCCCCTCGACATTTAGGTCAGGGCGTGTTATCAAAATAGTAATGTATTAATTGTATAAGTATGTCAAGAGATGTGAGCTATTACCATTTATCTATTATCGGATAGCAACACAAGCTGTCTTCAGCGCCACAGTTGAGCGTAAGCTATATATTTTTTTTTTTATGCTAGAAAGCATTTGACCGCTAGATAGCGGTCAAATACTTTCTGCTTTTCGTCACTTTCCATCAGGTAAGATTACCTGATGGAAAGTGACGATGCGGCCGAAGATGGGAGATGCTTGCCTAAAAGAAACCTATTCAATCTAGACCCAGATTGTACCGTTCAAGGAACAAAGGAACAAAAACTATGTACTACGTATCTAGAACCTTATGTTATTAAATTTTTTATATAACTAGTTGAGCCCCGTGGCTTCGCCCGCTGATGATGATGATTAAAGTAGCCCATGTCCTAATCCAGAGCTACCTACATTCTAAATTTAATTAAAATCGGTAATCGGTAAAGTAGTTACGGAGATACGTGGTAACAAACATTCACACACACACTTTCTCATTTATAATATTAGTAGGATAGGATATTAAATTTTACTTGTATTGTAAGTATTTTTCTCTTTGGTTTTAAACTGTGTTCTTTATTGATATTCGATTAAAGAACAGAAAATTCAATATATAAAATAAGTAATATACAAAAAAGTCAGTACTTTTAATTTAAAAATTCAATTTAATTACTTAGGTAGCATCCAGGGCGGGGAAAGCATAGATTGTGCGCAATTCACAAAAAAAGTTTCATTCCAGTTTCAAATATTCATTTCTATATAATCAAAATACTAAAATATTTGGAACTGCAATAAAAGAAAGAAAATAATTTATTTATTATGACACACACAACATTTACACTACAAACAAACAAGCAAAATAAATAAAATACTCAGGAACATATATACAAAATAATCCTACTAATATTATAAACCCGGAAGTTTGTGTTTAAGTGTGTATGTTTGTTCCCTGTTCACGCTTTAACGGCTGAACGGATGAAATATGGAATGAACGTAGCTTATACCTAGGATTTACTAGCCTTCAAATTTTACACTTCAAATTTCATCCAAATCCGCTCAGCTATTACAGCGTGAAGAGAAAACAAACATACTTACACACTCAATTAGACACACATAAACATTCGGAATTATAATATGTGATTGGCTGATATATAAAATATCATATAATAATATGATATTTTATAAGCATAACCCTGATTTCTAACTTACTGTAGTATTTTCACTGTGCCATCGAGTTGTTTATGTCGTGTTTATCAGTCGTCGCAGTTAGGGATGTCTCGTGTTATCGGTGGGTAAGGAGCTGAACAATAACAAATTAAGGTTAGAACTATTTACTAATGATTGGTAATAGAATATTGACAGTCTGTTGCTATATGGCTGTACAAAATTACCTATCTAAAAGCTTGTTATAAAAATTTGTCACCGAGCTTTAAAATAGCGCTTCGGCAGCAATTTTTGAGACAGTTCTTTTTAGGTCTAATGTGTTTACCGCCCTCGACGATATCATGGCGTACCACGTCTGGGTTAAAAGCTAGCCTATATATTTTTTTTTAAAAGTAGAAAAAAAGGAACGATCATCTTTAGAATATATTGCATCTCTATAATGATTTGACATACGTTTTTTCAAACACACATCTTCGCACTTTATTGACTGAGTAATGGTTCTGAGTTCAATATCCGGCAGGAGCACAATTTTTCTTCCCAGGGGACATTTAAACGCTTTCACACTTACAGCCTCACATTAATTTTAATGACGTGTGTCGTGGGTGCCGGTAACATTTACATCACACACGCAATAACTCCCAGAACTAGAGACACAAATTTCCCATGCGGAAAAAACTTGTATTCCCACCGGGAATTGAACCCCATATCCCTGCTTAGAAGGCGGACACGCACCTTACTAAGTCAACGGGCAATTCAGTTGGTGCATTCTGGTTCTGGCATTGTGTGATGTAACTGTTTTTGGCACTAACGATTTAAGTCTTTGAACTTAATGTGGCACTGTGAGTGCGAATACGTTTCTTGGTTGTTATTCGGTATCTTCTTTCGTTCGAAGATTTGTATCACCACGTCAGACAGCCATTCTTAAGACGATGCAGGAAATAAAGATGTACAAAAATGACATCCTTGTCCATGTAGAACGTAGCACAAATAACGTCGAGTCTAGTAAACAGTGCCCCGTGACCCCTGCGTCGTTATTTTTAGTCCGTATCAGCAATACTGACTTCCTGGCGTATCTACGGACCCGAAGATAGCAGACATTTGTTGTCGTGTTGCTATGTGCACTGAACATAGAGTTAGGAAATGCGACAATCGGCTATTGTACGGTAACATTGGCACGGAATCACAATTTTGTTAATCGAGCGAAACGAGATCTCCTAGTTGACTTGGGTGGTTCAGCACTTTATCCGTCCGTCCTTCTGTCGGAGGCATTTAACGTCTAAATATTGTAAGGGAATAATTTCAAATTCTCAAAAGAATATGTAAGGCCGGCTCAAAGCCAAAAATAGAGTTTACGTAATTCTTAAGAGTCACTGTTCTATTTATTTTTTTTATGTTATAATTTGTAAACCCGCTTTTGTGACACTACCTCGGCGAACATCTTAACCGAGAACAGGGGTAGATTGAAAAACAGCGCTGCGAGTCCATGCACGCATGTACTCGCAGCACATGCTGAATCTACTCCTATTGCCCTAAACTGCACTGATAGATGCGACCGTTTCAGTCTTGGCTTGCTAGGGTTAGTTTTCAGTGGTTTTCACAATATACTAACTTTGTCCCTCAGACTGAGGCGGTCTGTCTATCACTTATAGAAATATTTTGATGTAAATGTGTTTAATGTTGTTATGTGTTATTTCTGGCAATAAATTGATTTTTTATTTTATTTGATTTTTTTTATTTTTTTTAAAATAAGAAGTAAAATAATATAAATGAAAATACACCCATACATGTAAGTAGAGAGCAAAAAATTTTTTATCGGTTTGTGGTATCTTTGTAAACTTTACATGTAGTACGTAAGTACAAGCAATGCAAAGTTTAAACCGATAAAAAACTAATGTTGAAAATAACAATTTTGTATGACATCAAAGTCACGGATTTTAGACCTATTTTGCACCGGAGTCTTTCCTAAAAGAGGTAACATATAATTATAGAGCTGAAACTTGCGTATTCATTCGTTATGCCTCTTATAAAACATCAAATACAAAAATCAAACAATTATTATTAAGAAAAATGTTAAGCAATTACCCTACATTGGGCAGAATGAAGGCGCGAGATCTTAGCTCGGGGTGAACAACTAATTTATACATAATGTATTCCTTTGAGAGAATAACGAATAATCATATAAATGGTAACACTACTGGAACACTATTACGATATTCGCAAACCAGCTAAGAACAGCCCCGATAAAACTAAATAAATAAAACCACTGAAATTGGTTCATCCTCTTGGGATACTACAAACAGACAAAAGCGTCAAACTTAAAACATAAATACTAGACGCGTTCGGTTATATTTTTGGGTTGAGGGTTCAAAATACTACTCTTGAGTTAATGAAGTTTACAGTGTTAAGGGTCTTAAGTCTAAACTTATACATAGCTGTGTACTTGTGTATCTCCCTCTCTTTTTGGTTCTTGTGCACCAATATTATTCTGTTATTGTCTCGTATACTTTTCATTTGAATTAACACCTGTCTTCCTCCTTTTACAGCCAATTGCTACCTAGATGCATGGCGCGAGTAATATATACTTTTTATCTAGTTTCGTTCCGATGTTTTCAGAGAGTTTGCCGGTATAGAAGTATAATATTATAGTGGGTGCAGTGATTTTGACTTTCTTTGGTGACAGCACTAAAACAACCTCTACAAAATAATTATCTGCCAAATTCCTTCGTTTACTCATAGTAGAACGTATGTATTTAAATTAAACTACCCGCTTTTATGTAACAGTAATTGGTTACCTATCTTCCTTCCACGCTGCGTCCCGGCTTCGATTCGCGGTGGGAAGCAAACTTTTCCCTCATGGAAATGTTTCTAGTTCTGATTCCAATTGTGTGATTGATCCAAACTTGATACACGTTTCAATCTAAATCTAGGAATACTTACCTTTAGGAAGTTCTTTTGACAACATTGAACAATTTACCGAATAGCATAAATATCATGTACGTAATTGCGTACGCCTGAGCGATTGAATTGCATATCAGATCACAGTAAGTTCTCTTCGTAAACTGACCCCAGGCACGTTTTAGGCCTTTGCTATCGAATACGACAACATTTGCAATACGTAAACACGGAAGTAAGAAGTTATCTATCACAACCAATATCTATTTTAAATCCGAAAGCTTAGTGCGATAATAGGTTTCAGAAAATGTACCTATCTTTATAATGGATATAGGTACTCAACTAATCTTTGTCTGTGCAAGTGTTATTTATATTTGTTTACGAACTGGCTAAGTCCCGCGGCGTTTATTGTCAGATATTTCGACTTCATTTTGTTTATAACTTCATATTCATATTTTGTTTCATTAATTCCATGGAAGATGGGACGGCCTTTAGTGTGGGATGCCACTTGTGTTGACAACACTTACGCTCCGTCGCATCTTCCTGAATCACAGAATGGGGTTGACGCCGCAGCAACTTCGGCAGAGCAGCGCAAACGGCGAAAATATGAAACATCGGCAGTGGTTACATATTTGAGCCGTTTGGTGTCGAGACACTGGGCCCGTTGGGACCGGGACCTCATTGTATGTTCAAAAATCTGTCAGAGCACCTGGTTGAGGCGACGCGTGATCAAAATGCTGGTACTTATTTGGCTCAACGTATTAGCATTGCAATTCAGAGAGGCAATGCTGCCAGCGTGATTGGAACGCTACCCACTGGTAGTGGGCTTGAGCACTTGAGTTACCTATAAACTCGATGTCTTGTAGGTAACTTAGGTCTTTTCTGTATATAGTTTTAGGAAATTGGACCGTTGTTAAGACTACAAGTTTCGGGCATAAGATGTCCAATATCTGGGAGGTGACCGACAGCAATGGTCGCGTCGCATCTCCGCGCCCTTTTCAGTTCAACAGAAAGGCATAAGTAGTCTTAGATTAATAGATTCAGTAAACTTAACAGTTAGCCCACAATATAATTATAAAACAATTTCCGAAATTTCGGCCAAGGTCTATGATAACTAAAGTGGCATCAATATCTAAACGACTTCCTAATTAAGAAGCTTACGCTGCCAGTGTAATTACCAGCAAAATTAATTACATTTGCAATTCTAGAAAACGATGACCAAAATAAAATCCTTCAATTAACGGGGTCCAATTCTAACGACCCTCGAAGTCCCTAAAAAGGTCCGATAAATCACGCCCGGGCTCAGTACATTGTTATCTCGGCCGACGTATGTTTTGTAAATAATTTTACAATGTTTACATCGAAACAAGTTTGAAGTAATATCGTACTATGGACTATCACTAGTTATTTTTAGATGTGATTCTGTGTGACAGTTTCATTCATCAGGTGGCTATTAGACTGGACAACCATTTGTTGTAGCTGGTGGATCATAAAAAACATCGAAATGAACGTCAAGTATTCGGTACGAATTTTAATTTTCTTTATATTATGATTGGTGGTTCTAATATTGATTATTTTTGTCGGTTATAAACTACACATTTATTTTTATTTTGCTAAACTTTTTTTTTTTGTTAAACTTAAACGTTTTCACTCTCACAGCCCCACACTAAGTTTGATGACTTGTTTTGGTGCTGGATACATTTACATCACACACACGAGCACACCCAGAACCAGAGACACACATTTTCCTTGGGGAGAAAACTTGTGTACCTACCTGCTGTTTCTGTTTTTGTTGTTTTTTCGAAGGCGCACGCGCACTAAACGGGCAAGTCCTATTCTGTTTTTTCGTTTCTTGCTCTCTAACTTTAAGTGTTTAATACGTGATTATTTTTTGGCTTTTCGTTTTGTTTGTTACCGAGATGAATAAACTTATGTTTCTTTAATGATATGTCAATAGTACGATACCTAATGTTAATTATCATAGGAAGTAGGAATGTTAATCAAAGTCAAAGAGTCATAGGTTAGGCTTTAATGTATTAAAATTTATTTTAGCTTACATTGGACATTGAAATATATTCACACCAATTTCATCTATTTCAAGAACGAGAAAGTGAATACTGCCGTCATAAGGAAAAAAGACGAAACTGAATTTCTTTCAAAATTGAGTTATATACATCAGAAATGTCTTTGCTATTTATAACATGTTGTGATTTGTAGCAGATGCATCTAAATTAAAAGTAAGATTTTACTAACTCTATTCAAACTCTGGTTACGTTTGAATATTTAAAGATAAAAAATAATAATAGATGCGTCTATTTTTTCTGTTTCCGATAATGTATGTAACTAAATTTTCACAAAATTGCAGTTACTTTTTTATTATGATGACAGAATAGCACGTGAAGAATATTTATTTAATTTAAAATTAAATGAAGAATGGTGTGTTAAATGGATGGATGTTGCTAAGCGCAAGGTTTTACTAAAACTAGGGTCGAATTTTAACTCAACATAAACATTGTGGCTTTTACATTTATAAATGCATTATTTTCGTTTTTATTCTTAAATTGTTTGTTATTATTTTTTACAAGCCACGTCCCGTAGCTTTGCCCGCTATTATCAAGTTAAAAAGTAGTCTATGTGCTAATCCTAGGTATGTACGTTACAAATTTCATCCAAGTCCGTTCAGCCATTAAAGCGTGAAGAGGGAACAAACTACTTACACACTTATACACAAACTTTTGGATTTATAATAAGTAGGATATGTAAGAATTGTTTTTTATGCCAGATAGATAATCAGTAAGTTAATGTATTTTATTTATTAGATTTTTTTGTAACTAATACATACAAAAAAATACTTAAATTTTAAATTGTCTTTACAAACGTCTACGATCCAGGCATTGTGGCTAGATTTTACAAGTTTAGCCTTTAAAGCCTGAGTCGTATCATGATTAATGTCACTGAAAATACAGCAATATGTACTAAAATGTGAAGCAACGGAGGGGCATTTTGCCAACGAGTAACGAGTTGGATCGGCTACAATGCCTAATTGAAGTTATAAAAAGTTTATCTTTAACTATATTACAGGACTTATTTAAAATAAGCAATAGGTTGAATACAAATAGCTTAGTTGTTTGGAAATTATCTGAAGGTTACGACTGTATTCTAATCTTCTTTAATAGCGGTATTAAAATGTTTTATAAACAGATTGGTTTATAAAAAGGAGCAGTGAATAGCTATGAACGAATTAGATTTAAATCTTTTTAAATTGAAATAAATTAAAGCCTTAAGAGGGTAAATTGAGAATATTTTGAGAATTATCATATATTTTTTTATTAATAAAAAAAGGTAGATGAAAGTAGCCTCAGTAAACCTACTTAAGCACTTGGTACACAAAACATACTTTTAATATAGAAGGCGTGCGTGCTCTATCTATGACCACATCGTCACTTTACATTAGATGAGACATTGGTCAAATGTTTGCCTACATAGAATATAAAACAGAGGTTAAACTGGAAGTACGTTTGGACTAAAGAAGGAAAGATTGCACAGTGAGAAGAAAGCATGGAGAAAAAACACTTCGTATTAGAAAGGAGCAAGATATTCAAAATATGTCTCGATGCCATAAAATCGAATATAAAAACAACTGCTAGCCAAATAAACATAACTGTATAAATACATCAAATATAAATGTAACTATGCACCTAAGTACCTACTAGATACTTGGAGAAAATATGAAATTGTTATTTAATTTTCCTTTAACTTTTACTAAACTGCTATAATTGAATATGAATTAGATAATTAACAATTAACTAATATTCACAAAATAAATCCTAAGTACAGGCGTCATAAAATTTTGTAAAAACCTAATACAAAACCATAACCCTAAAATATTTTCTTATAGGTACTAGAGCAAGTTATGAAAATCATCGCTGTGGGTATTTATACCTGCAGCATATTGATAAACTACCTCCTTTTGTGCACAGCCTTCACTCATGTTTTTTAGTGAACTGCCCGTTAGCTTACTTGAATGAGCGTTCGCCTTCTAAGCAGTGGTATCGAGTTCGATACCTGGCGGGAACACAAGTTTCCTCCCCAAGGAAAATTTGTGTTTCTGGTTCTGGTTGTGATTGTATGTGATGTGAATATTTTCGGCACCCACGACACAATTCATCGAACTTAGTGCGGGGCTGTGAGTGTAAAAGCGTTTATGTTTATGTTTTATGTTATGTTTAGTAAGCGTAAGATTTTTTTCAAAACTCAATATGTAAATTATGTTGTTTCTTATGCTGTAGATTCTGTGTGTAGATATATAGATAGAAAATTCTTTATTGCACAAACAATATTGTAAGCGCATAGGCGAAGTTAATGCTGCAAAGCATTTTCTTTCAGTTAATCTGGGTGTATCGAGAATATTTCGATATGGTAGTCCACATCTTAGGTAAAAAATAGTCTTATTTTACAAAATCGTTAATTATACAAAAAAAAAGTATATTTTAAGATACCAAGTATTTATACATAACTAAATAATTCTATCTTTCTTATTTTCAAAACAAAATATGTGTCAAATGATATGTAAAAAACAACAGAGAGAGTTCCAGGGATTATTTCCATATTTACATATTATTATGTAGGTACTACCTAAGTTTGGCTAAAAAAGCTGAATACCAAAGTTAGATCGTAAAAGAGCTCGTATAGGGTAACTTAATGAATCGGATGTGCTCAATTAAGGTCGTCTAGTTCAATGTCTATAAAATCTATTATTCATGCAGTATAAACAAGTAATTCAACTACCTTTTTGTAATAATGAGGTCAATTTGTTTGTGAACATCATTTCGAGTTTTGTACACTATTCGTATTGTACATTTTGAGTGGCGTGTTCATTTTGCGTATTGTAACGTATGCTCCGAAGCGTTTTGATATATACTAGGTCATCTTATTAAACAGGCCGAGCACTATCTAACCTTTGGTTAGTTATGATGCGGTCGAGTGTGCTAAGCACGCTAGAATAGGATTGGATTTCTAGGATTATTCTAGGATACACCATTTCGTGACAGAACTTTGTGAATGGCTCTCGTAACTTCTTTCAACTGTACTACAATAAAATTAATGGTAGCAGCTGACGTGGCTTCATATTACGTAGTTACTTATAAACTAAGGTACTGTATGATATCTTGTATACTTGTCATGTCGGATGCCTTCAGACGGCTTGAAAAATCCTGATGCTAGTAAGGAAGCAACTTATGCATAGGTCTTGTGACTTTTACTTGTGGCCACACAGTGTAACATTGACACACTTGATGATTTGATATACTTACCATAAACTATAATTAATGTCCCTCCGGCTACTTATTTTCACCACCAGGCACCACCGGCTATAGGCAACACAGTAAGTGTAACGCTTGCTTGCCGATTACAGTTATGTGCCTCCCTGGGTTATGAAATTAAATAATTCAAAATCCTGCGTAGCAAATCACTGAGCTCGTCACCCTACTAGATGAGATACTGGATGTTAAATCTCTTTATGCCCTCTAATCTCACTGGAAACATTATCCTTATGGGGCAGATATACGTCAATGCGAGCACCTTTTTTTAACCTCAGACAATTTCTCCCCTTACACTTTTGCTCATAAAGGTGTACATTGCGTATATTGTATCGTGGAGGTTACGCTAGGTGTGGCAATCTTTGATTTTTCATGGTTTAATTCAAATTTCGTGAAAACGCGCCTCTAATCCTACTAATATTATAAATCCGAAAGTTTGTGTGTAAGTGTGTAAGTATGTTTGTTCCCTCTTCACGCTTAAACGGCTGAAAAGATTTGGATGAAATTTGGAATGTAAGTAGATTATACCTAGGATTAACACATATGCTACTTTTTAACTTGATAATAGCGGGCGAAGCCGCGGGGCATGGCTAGTAGAATAATAAAAAACTGAAGAAATCATTATTAATTTATAAATATTCTAAGAAGAAGGCATCATTTATTATATCATACAGATTCAGATGATTATTTTTTTATCAGAATTGGTTAAGATTGCCGAGTAAAAAGGTACAAAAACACGCGTTTTAGAAGAAATTCTGGTATCACTCCCTTAAATCCAAAATACAGTAATGTTGGCACGCTACTGCTGACGGTTGAATGCCTGGCGGAATCTGCGAAAAAGTCCTACAACTACTATTTATTAATTACTTATTATCTTCTTTGTTACAGATTTACATCGTCATGATTCTATCAAGCTTTAACTCAGTGTACTGTGAACAGCTAGATATGGTGTTCCGCATTAACGACCAGCTTACAAGCTGCAGCGGATGGTTGTCCACCATTATATTTAATTTCTGTAACAACACATACAAAATTGTTAAGAGGGATACTTCTCAAATGATAGGTAAGAATCGCCACTAATAGTAAGTATAGTAATAATATCATACCATTGTGATTCTAATCCTGGTGAGATTGTGTGTGTGATGTGAATGTTTCCGGCAACCACGTCATCATACTTAGTGTGGGGCTATGAATGTAAAAACTTTAAAGTTTATACCCTATAGTGTATAATGTATAACCCTTTAGTGTATAACCCTATAGTGTATAACGATAATAAGTATGTGAATGCCGGTTTTTTATAAAAGTGCTAGGTGTCTTGATCAAGCCAATCACCACTTGGTCACTAAATACGAATATAAAAGACTATTTGTGATTTGGGCGTGTTCAAAAGAAAAGTGAATAGGTATTTACTGAGCAAGCCTGCCTCACCTTAGACTACATCGCCACTTCTCATCAGGTGTGATTGTAGTCAAACGTTTGCTTTTTATAGATCTCTTTTGGAAGTGTACAGTCGATGCTTGCATGAAACCCAATACCTTTTCTAAAGTATTTTACTGGTAGTCAACTGACCTCTTCAAAGTAACTGGATCTGGATCTATAATAGATATACCTATAAGTTAAGATAAATCCTGTATTAGTCATTAATGAATGTTTAAAAAAAAAGAATGAAAAATCTAGCTTGCCTTGTTTCTAGCCAGGTTCTTCTTGAGATCGCTGTAATATTGCTAATCTGGCGGTAGAGTCATTAACTTACATGAGTGCCTCTTTGGTGTCCATGTGAATAAACGATTTAAAATTGTATTATCTTATAAAGATCCTGCTTTTATTCTAGAAAAAATGGCACCCCAAGATCTTCAGCAAGAAACGGCAAAGAAGCGCCTCATCACCGAAGGTCACTGGCGACGAGTCCGACGACAAGTTGCTACGGAATGCTGTCTTCGACCCTGCACGGTAGCTGATATCATCATGTACTGCCCAGACGATGCGAAGCTGCTGCAGGAAAATCCTGAAATATTCGATTGAAGCTGTGTGATCTGAAATAAAAAAAACTGTGTCAAGTTACAACAAGTAAATGTGTTTAAGATCATTGAAGAAGTTGTATAAGGTTTAAGTGTGGGTAATGAGCTCTCCTGGATTGGTTCTAAATTAACGTTTTGCGAATATTTTGTCCAGATAAGGCCTATAATTAACAGAGAACGGGTTTTCTGTTTTTATAACAAGCCAATGTACTAAAAATTTAACTAAAAACTAAAAATGTTATTTGTAATTGCGAAATATTCCTTCATTTTGATATTTTACTCGATAGGTTTGGTTTTTTTTTATTAACGTATAACTATTTTCCGACAAAAATCCCCTATTTTGTTTTTTTTTCTGAACACTAAACCTATTTTTATTTATCTCAGCATACTTGGGTTTTTAAGACGAATAAGTTTTTTTAAAGAACTATAAATAGATAACCACAATTTTGCTATTAAATTTCTATCTGTATCACATACAACAACAAATTTAGTTTTTAAACCATGTAATGAAACGTTGCTGATACATCAATTGAATCAATGCCTTACAAATTAAAAAATAGTATTATTATTTATGAATAAAAAAAATATTTACGATAAAACCAGTGTGTTTTTTGTTCAAAGAGTCCATTACTTATAATGGAAAAAAAAATTAAAAAAAAAATTTGTTTAAACTACTTGTAACTTGTTCGTAAGAACGTAAAAAAAAGGTTGAATGTGTACAACTATAAAAAAAATATGCAAGTAGGTACATGTATAATGTATTACATAATATCTACTAAATAGTTAAGCAAAGTAAGACCGGGGCCCCATTCTATTTTTAAAAATATATCTGAGCGCCTGTTTAGTCAAAATGACGCGTGATCAAAATGGTGGTATTTGGCTCAACGTATTATACATTGCAAATCAGAGAGGCGATGCCGCCAGCATGATGGGAACGCTACCCACTGGTAGTGGGCTTGAGCTCTTGACTTACCTATATGCTCGCTACCTTTTAACTTAGGTCTTTGTGTTTAGAAGCATAGTTTTAGGGAATATAGGCAATTGGCCTAGACATAGCTTCTAATGACACCAAAAAATAGCTAAGTCATTTTATACAGACGTTAATTGAACGCGGCAAGCAAAGAAGGTAGGTACAGATTACTTTTCCACGCCATATTTAGAGCTTAGTTATTTCCAATGGATCATGTCCGAGAAACCTTTTCTCCAATTCGCAGCTTAACAGAACCCCGTCTGAAAACTCAGGTGGATTTACTGCAAGCTAAGAAGGTTAGGTAATGGATTGTGCAACATCCATCCCCGCGCCAAATGTGGAGGAAGTATATTTCTCACGGGACCGTTTCTATCTGTCTGCAATGGCAATGCTCACATGAACACTTATACTTAAGTCAGTTTAGTTACTTAATCACAAAAGTTGTTTGTTATTATTCAGTTATTTCTTAATACTATTTGTGTTCTGAGTCTACCTTATAAGGAGGTTTTGTTCCTTCGCAATTCGGACTATAAGTTTGTTGATTAAACATACTTATTTAAAAAATATAGTAGTTGATCGAGCAAAGTGAGATCTCTTAGTTGACTTGGGTGGTTCAGCACTTAATCCGTCAGTCCATCTGTCCGTCCGTTTGTCAGAGACATCAAGAGTCTAAACCATACAAGAAAATAACATCAAATATTCAGGGCATATGTAAAGCTATGGTCCAAAGCCAGAAATGGCAATTAAACTGATATATATGAAAATAAGGGGACACCAATACTCGTCAGAAACAAGTAAAATTTTATTTTCTGACCGTGTGGGATATCGTTTAAAAGAACTTGATTAGTAGAGTACCAAACCTTTTTTTATATAAATCTATGTTGGAAAATAATTTGATAGGCCACCAATGTCACTGTTTTGGACCTATTTTGTCCCGTGGCCTATCTTGAAAATGCCTACAAATTAAAAGCTGATACTTTGGTACGTATAATATCTGTTATATACTTTACTTGAACAATAATACAGAAATCAAATAATTGCTATTAAAACGAAAGTTGTAACCAATTAACCTCAAAAGTATTTTTATTATACAAAATGTAGGCGCGAGATCTCAGTTCGGGGCGAACGACTAGTGTTATTCAAGTCGAAAGTAATTGTAAATATAAAAAATCTAAATAATAAAATAATATTTTTGTACTTGATTATGGATTATTAAAAAAAAAGTTATAAAATCGCTAAAACATTTGAGAACACTAAAATAATTATATACTTACCTTAGTAACTCATATTAGTTTCATTACTGACGTTACATATAAGTTACGTTACATGACTAACACACTCCTTCGTTTCTTCTAAAATTATAAATGACATATTTTTAACCATTAAATTAAAGTTAAAACGGGATAATACTTTAAGTTAATATCGTCCTATAATTTAATGGAATTCAATTTAATAATAAAATAATAAACGGAAAACAAGGCAGAGAAAACTAAATTATCAAATGTTGTTGAAAAGTTATTCAGTGGAATATAATATATGTAACAGTAAAGATGTGGTAATCTTGATTTCCAACTAAAATGCAAATCTAAAGATATCAAAATGGCGGATAGATAACAACTATTATTTTATTTAAGCCATAATTATATTTTTATTATATTTTCTGTGCACTTTTCCTTCGGCAAGCAGTTTACAAAATTGTATAGTGCTATTTGTTTTATCCTCTTTTATGATCTTATCTGACATTGTTATTTTTATTCAAAGAATAAATGCCTTGCTATAATAACATGAATATTAAATTAATATATTAAGCTAATTTTAAGCTTATAAAAAAATCATACTTGCAAATTAAACAGCAGACCGTTTCAGACCATATTTGGCAAATTTAAGTATCATTTAAGTTTACTTTACTTGAAGCATTTAATTAGTTTCGAACAACTCGGGCGTTTTCTATTAGTTGCATCTTTCGGTTAAACTTTCAAGCCATTAGCGGTAAACTTCGGCATTCCAAAGCGAAGAAAACGCAGTTACCTGCTGACGAAGGTTTTTGAAAGGTATAGAAGTATTGCGAATGTGAAGAAATTTAAGAGAAATTGACTTTTTCGTAATGTTCTCGGATCTAAAGGTTCTGTAGACAATAATAACAGGCAGACTAGTACTTGTACATATTTGCTGATTTTAGTATTGTGTTACCATGTTCCATGTAAACAGACCCTTAAGTATTTACGTAAATTTTTTGTATTATCTGTTGGATGTTTTTATTTCACTACGATTAATATATTGATACATTTATCATATTAACACATATTCTGTGAATTTTTCACCTAGCTGAGAGTTAAAGCTCAAAATATCAAAATATAAAAAAATGTAAGTTTAGGGTATACGCTTTTATACTCGTTGTCCGACGAAGTCGAAAACGCGAGTGTCAGGCCAATTTACATCAAATACACAATCATAACCAGAAACACAAACTCTCTTCTCAAGAAGAAATTGGATTTTTGTGCTAGCACCGAGTACTGAAACAGCAATAACAAACGTAAAGCCAAACCAGCTACGCCAGTGGAGTCAGACAGAACGGCTATAGGCAGCAATACCCAAAAAAAAACTATCTATATAGAAATGTCTCCTCAGTTCGGATTTTTTAATTGATCGACTTCTAGATGGCTCCTCCATTCAAACATCTGAACAGACACTTTTATATGGATTTAACTAATTAATGTGTATTGCTACAATACCAGGAGCTATCGAACATAGCCAGTTGATTTGTATATAAAGGAATATGGTTCTTTAAAAAATTACATGATGTGGTTCTTCAATACTCGCCTATACCTCAACTACAAGGATTTTTTTGGCTGTCAGATTAGTAAACTATGTTTCCTAACTATTAAGTATTTATTTAAAGTATAGATTCAACTTATTCAACGAAGAATCCAAAATAAATTTAAAAGGCATAATATTTGACAAATAAATTCATTGAGTGAAACTCATCCAATCGTCAAACTGTCCAAGTGGAGGATGCTAAAAGTCTGATCAAAAATATATTAAAGTTACTTATTGATAGTAAGAGTAAGTGGTCGACTTTGGATATCATTCAAATTCAAAATCTTTTATTCATTGTTGCCCCAAAAAGACATTCATGAAAGTTAATAACTCCAACTTCACTTCCAAAGATTCGCAAAATAACAGCAATTTCGAGAAGAACCTGACTAGAAACACGGTAGCGATTTTTTCTTAAATTGTTTTTCAACAAATCACTAAGGCGCTAATACGTTTGTTATCTTAACCTTGTCATTTTCATATTATTTGTAAAATATCAAATTTTTAAGAAGGTCTTAACAGGGTCCAGTTTATGCCCTTTGGGCACTGAACGCTTCTGACGCTAATGTCTCAGTGCATGTACACACGGAAGATTTACTCCCTGGTATTGCTTGTATTACGAGTATTCTGTGTACCGTGAAAAGTAAATATTTCGCTCCCTTGGATCATTAAGTGTTGCGGTTACTTGCCTCTCTCGTACGAGACGATATACCTAAGGGTACGATATATATACGTATCCTATATATACATAATTGTTCGCGTAGGGAAATGAGCAAGTTCAACAACCACGGTAGCTACCTATCTATAACGTAGTAGGTAATATTTCATCAGTTCCGCCGTTACGCTTGGCAGTCTTCCGGGTTACCCTAGGGACATTGTGTTTTCTTGGAATATCTCAAAAACAACCTACCGTATGTTTTCACTTGAGGTAAGATGTGTGTTTTCAGCACGCAGGTATTTCGTGATATACTGCTTGATAGTATGAAAAGCGATTGGGACTATTAAATAATTATTATTGATTCGATACGAAATTCAAAATTGTTTATTCACATGAGCCCCATAAGGCACTCATTAACGTTAATGACTCTAATGTCAGATTCACAAATATACAGCTATCTCGAGGAGCACCTGGCGAGAAATTCGGCGGCGCATTTTTTTCAATTCTTACGTGGTGAACATTTGCTGGATAATTCTTCAGTTAATTGTTAGTGTTTTGTCACAAAGTCAATGTATTTACTTACCGGGATAAAAAAGCTAAGTGTTAATCCTAGATATATGCTATGACAATGTTAAATTTAAACCAAATCGTTTTAGCCGTATAGATCGCGAAGAGAAAACAAAAATATACACATTTACACATACACACACTTTCGTATTATCTAATAATAGTGTCATAAGTATTTAATGGCACACGCGACACGTGTATGCAAGTATAGCGGAGATCGAGGCAAACTGCTTACCGAAAAGGAGGCTTATGCCCAACAGTGGGCTGCACATAGCATGCTGATGATGATGATGAGCGTTTTATGATATTTGCTTTCTTCGTCTCCTTAGATAAATCATATAAATTTAGCAACAAATTGTTGAATCAATGAGCCGTTAACAAGGTGTTAAATCATTGACATGTATGGCGTAGGTGCCATCCAGGGTTCAGATGAATGATCACGACAAGACGATTAGTGTCAGGCCTCGTTTAAATGCTTTCACATTGGAGGACGAGCGATAAGGCTCTGAACACTGAATTTATAGAAGCGGGTGATTGTTGTATGGCGCGTCTTCTTATAAGGCTCTCTTACAGTAAAAATTGTGTGTGGAATCAAATGAAAAAAGTTGAAATGAGGCTGTAGTACCTATAGGAAAGTTGTAAATTCGACAAAAAGTACGATTTGTAGAACATTCTAATAAAATAAAAGGAACTAGTAAAGTAGGCAAATGGGGAGCAGTCGTTTAGTGTAACAAATAATTAATATATAACACAGGTAGGTAGGTGCCTACTACCTACGTGTGTTACAACTTTGTAAGAATAAGTTACATATATAAAAGAAAGAAAGTTAACTTTAAAAATTGGACGAAAGTATACTCAATATCCTTAAGAAGAGAGTATACTTAAGAAGATAGAGTACTTATACTTTCGTTAGTATTCAAAAATGTACTCTACTAAACTATAGTATTTAGCGGCAACCTACATATTTTTAGTTTCAAGCCAAAATAATGTTCGACGTAAATTACAACCATAATAGTTTACCTACATATATGGTATTAGTACATTTTATTTCTTGGTTCCTTACTTTTGTACTTTCTACGTGACGCTATTTAATACATATAAAAAAAACAATCCCTTGTCATCTGAAAAGTTAGGATAAATTCAACAAAGCCTGTCGTGTTACAATTGTACACTATTAATTATTTTTATTTTATTTTAGTATTGATTCGTCTTGCTTCGCAATCTTGTGCAGTTTAGTCAGAGTCAAGTAAAAAAATATATATTTCAAGTGTATTTCATATTAAAAGTTCTACTTACGTCACAAGTTACAGTCAAAGTCAAGTACAAGAGTCAAGGTCCAGTCATAGTCAAGTCATGCCCTAGTAAAGTGGCAGAAACTTTACTAGAACTTCTATTGGAGTTTTGGAGCGAAGGCGATAATTACGTTTTTCCACTTTGTATGATTTGCCTACGCTTATGCACATTTACTTAGTATTAACGGTTAATAATCCACCATTATTACACATTAACACTCGAAAACTTACAGATTTTGGAAAATTTTCCAAAATCAACAACGCCATATTTTCACTTTCGCGGCAAAACCACTATCAATTGAGGCTTTATGAACAAACATAAATAATATATTTTAAAAACAAGCTGTTAGAAGTCCGCCATATTGGTTTTTAAGTGACGTCACTATATTTTTCGAGTTATTCAATATTCCACCCAAACAAACATAGTAACATACATACATACATACATTGCAAATTAAATAAAAGCAATAAAAGCTTAAATCATAACCTTACTTTTTGTTTGACATAGTCAGGTCTATATTACTTTTGATTATTATTAATGTCTATTACATAGATTCTGTGCTACTAAAATTAATATAAAAAATATCAGTTTTTGTCTTTGTCAATAATTATTATTTGTCATTTGCAATTAGCGATTATATTTAATCGCTAATCGCTCACTCTTATAATGGGACCACAATATATTTCTTAGCTCAAAATCCCTATATAAGGTGAAAATATCTGAAATTAACATACATCCGCTATCAGTGGTTAAGATCACATCAATACCATCGAAGCAGCAGGTAAGTGTTTCTGAAACTACTTGGCTCCAAAAAATTAATCGTTTTTAATTTTAAATCCGTTTAAATTAGTATGTTGCATAAATCATATAAATCTATATATTAATTGGAGGTTTATAAGTGCAATATTGCATCTAACCGCCAAACATATACGTTTTTCTTGGTAATTAAAATTTAAAACGAGCATTCCCAGGAAGGATCGTCAACAGGCGTCGTGATACCAGTCAGCCCAACTTGAGAATAGTTCAAAGTTTTTCTGACTAGTTTTGCACCCTGCAATCATGGCACGGTAATGTGCTATTTTCTGCTCTTTGAACAAATCTCGAGCAAGTCAATCCCAATCCTCCCCAAAATAGATCCGGAGGGCGGGTGTTTGTAGTCTGAATGTCCTATCCCGTTCGGCAGCCAGCCATTTGTATATAAGAACTAGCCGTGTCTAGATAACATATATATTTTTTAAATAAACTACTCAAGTACCAATTTTTATTGCTATGAGGTCGAAAACAAAGAATTTTCTTATAGACCTCATTAAACCCTCCTCGGATTAGAATTTCCAAAAATCCATTCTTAGTACACCCCTACATACAAAGATAAAAGTACCCTCCAAATTTCAAGTCTCTACGACCAGCGCAATGGTTTGGGCAGTCAGTGAATCAATCAATGAACTGAAATTAGATTTATTCTTCGGATTACTTTCAATAGATGGCGTGGTTCGAAATTCACCAGGTCATCTAGTATTGTTTAGTTTCAGTTACTTGTAGACAAAAAAATGATATGAAATCGTTATCACACCTCTGTAAGCGTTAATCTTCATCTTAGTCTCTTCCAGTTGAAATCGGAAGAGCAAAGCAACTTAATTTTTTTTTAAATCATGTCAATGCTTACTATATTTGTTCATAAATCTTCTTGTACCTTTTTGTTAGTTTTAGTGTATGTGTTGCCCAAGCTCATTCCTTTTTATTTTGTTTTCTCACTTTTTTGCTTTTTTCCAAATTAAATAGATGTAATCTTATTATATGTATATGTATGTATTGTACATTTAAAAATATTTAGTTAATATCTGTTTACGTGTATGTAAATTTATTATTTATATATCTTCTATTTTCTGATATTTTGTTCTGATCTTTTATGAACGTAGAACGATGTCGTATTACATTGCGTTATTCCTCTCCATCC
This sequence comes from Lomographa bimaculata, assembly GCA_948107665.1. NCBI lineage: Eukaryota > Metazoa > Arthropoda > Insecta > Lepidoptera > Geometridae > Lomographa > Lomographa bimaculata. The sequence goes on from OX403592.1 coordinate 11,585,023, forward strand.
AAAGGTTGTCTGGAAGAGATCGCTCTCAGCGATAAGACCGCCTATTGTTACACTTATATAATTCTTTACTGTCATTCCTATTTATGTTCATTGTTATTTTAAGGTGTTCAATAAAGAATATATCTATCTTTCTTAGTGTTACTGCTCCATCATGAAGTTCGTGTTAGCCCTGCTTATGTTGGCCGTCAGCTGCGTATCGGCACAAGATCCCAACATACCCATGACTCTGTGTGGGAGACAGCTGGCTATGGCAAGAGTTCTCCTCTGCTACGGCCCCGATGCCGAAGTCGACAAAAGAGGACGTTTACCTCATTATGTGCTTGGTAAGATCATCACACTACCACCAGCCCATTGCGTTCCCACTGTTGGAACTCAGGGGCTTCTCTCTCATTGAAACAGTCTAGGCCTTAATCCACCTTGATGGTCCTGTGCGGGTTGGTGGATGGCATATATCTTCCAGTTTTGTGATTCTTGGACATGGATTTTTTATAAAAAAAATTATACAGTATAGGCAAGCTTTTGACCAATATCTCACCTGATGGTAAGCGATGGTGCGGTCGACGACGAAGCACACTTTCCTAGAAGATACCTATTCACTTGCGACTTACAGACTTTCATAATGTAATTATCAGCAAAGGTAAAATGTGGGCAGCCCTAATTCAGAATACACTTTTAATGCAAATATACAGGGTGATTTGTTATACACCAGAAACCTCTATTTCAACCATGGACACCAACGTCTTTACATTCTCCTCTATACCAAATTCTGTTATATGATTTATAAAATAAACTAACTGCGTTTGCGCCCTGTGGTGTTACGCACTGTATCGGGATAAACTTGTGTTAATCCAGGGTGTCAGCTACGTCCATACCAAATTTAATCAAAATTAGTCCAGCAGTTTAAGCGTGAAGAAGTAAAAAACGTACAAACACACTCACAAACTTTCGCCTTTAAAATTATATTAGTAGGATTTTAAAATATAATTTTATTTATCATATAAGCCTTAGTCAGTCTAAGGTGTCAATTAGGGTAGGCGTGCATATTACGAACAACTGTCGATGCCGTTCTTTGCGGGACAGCGTAGTTCAAAGAACTATTAGTTATATAGATTGTATTGAATTATTATTAGCCTTCAGTGTCCCACTGCAGGGCAAATGCCTCTCTACCCTCTCGCCACTTATCACGATCTTGTGCTAAGGATGACCAATCTCCAAGGTAAGAGTCAAGGTCATCCCGCCATCTCCTACTTGGTCTGCCGCGACGCCGAGTTCGATTGTGTGGGACCCACACTGTTGTTGACTTGGCCCAAAGATCATCCGGCATTCTGCAGATATGTCCTGCCCAATCCCACTTCAGCATAGCTGCTTTTTATTTTTTTTGTTTATTATGTGTTGTATTGAATACATTATCTAAATTATAACGGAATTAAAGCACGCAAAAGAAAGTCGTAGAACTAAATGAGCTATGGGTTAGAATCAGAGTCTGATAGCTTACTGGTATTTTAAAAATTGCCCTCAACTCTTTCTTCTACCTACTAGATAACCTGGCGGAAGACTACGATGACCACGATTGGCCTTGGACCGGCCGCCGCGGTGCCCTCGCAGCCTGGAGCCGTAACAAGCGCCAAGGCCTCGCTAATGAGTGCTGCCTCAAGCCGTGCACCGCCGACGTCATCCTCGAATATTGCTAATTATAACCGCTGAACAAGGACTAAAGCGCTGTCCACACAACTCCGGGTCGGGGCCATCCGAGTTCCAGGCCGAGGCCATCCGGGCTTCAGGCTGTCAGAATTCAGTCCCGAAATCAGGAGCGTGCTTCCGTTACTCGTGTTCATACTATCAGCGAAATGAGAAGTATCAGGCGATTTAGATATAATACCTACTTGTACGAAAGAACAATATGCACAAATCGCAAAGGTTAAATATAGCAGAAAAATTGAGTTAATGGGGTGTGTACATTTTGTTCTGTAGTACAAGTTATATCAATCCTTCATATTCATTTTATACACGTCATCTCATTGTCGGTATAAATCGGATACGTTAGTGATCCGGGATATTGACGGCCTGGATGCGTAGTGTCAGTGACATGAAACGTGAGCTCATACAAAATGTATGAAAGCAATTCCTTTTCACGTCCTGACGAGCCTTGTCGAGGCCTTCGAAATCGGATATGTGTGTACAACGCTTAAAGGCTAATCAGACTGAACTTTATAAATAGGTTCCTTCCTGTGTATTACATTTTTAAGTTGATCATTTGATAGTTTTATTTTACGGAGGCATACCTATATCGAAAGAGATCAGGAGGGGAACGTGAGATGAGCTTGACTCTCATTGGAAAGACTGGACATACAAAACACAAAACCGTCAAGACAGGAAAGAGGGAAGAGAGGCTTTTGTCTTGCAGTGGGTCAGTCATAATAATAAGTACCTGGATGATCATTGATCGTTTTTTTTTTGGTCAATTACGTTTTCTAATGATTTCAACTAAGCAAAGCTTAAAAAAACCGACTTCACTGCTTGTATTCTGGTTTTGGCTTGATAGATTTCGATAAAAATCATATGGCACCACCTCTGAAGTATAAACAATTTTTTTTGAGATATAAACATAAATATACGTTTATATGTATCGTTTCCATCTCGAACGGTAGTAAACTCGGACTTATAAGATTTAAGCCTTCTATTTTATTTTTATGTAACGCACAAGGTCTTTAGCAGGTATGAGCCTTCAATAAACCAACTGATGAAAGTAGCAACACAGAAAGAAACAAACACTTTTAACATATAAATTCGATGCATAAAGTCACACACCCAGAACTAACTACTTAGGTAGGTACTTACTTATTATAGGAATATGTTGGCAATGTCTTAAATAACATAAGCTGAAGGAAAATATTTGATTTATCTTAATAATAATAGAGGGGAATGTTCTGTTTACTCAGCTATTGTAAGCAAAGAAAGGCCCTTAGGAAGCATATGTTCCTACATGTGACTGTACTTTATTAATAGGCAGGCACCTACTTATTAGCTAGGTTGAATAAACGTAAGTAAGTATCTAGTTAAGACACTAATATTGACTTTATAAATATAAGCACTTTCACACTCACATCTTGACTCTAAAATCGAAATCATGGATCTGATATATGCACATCACGCACACAATCACACCCAGAACCAGAACTAAAATTTACCCTTGGTGAGAAAACTGCTTCCACCGGGAATCGAAGCCGATAACCACTGCTTAGAACGCAGATGCGCTAGCACTAACAACGATTTAACCTAGGGATATATATCACTTAGGAGTCTTGCTTGATGCTGACTCATCGCGCCATGATATTCAGATATCTTACTATTAATCATTGCAGATGCTGTCCAAAACAAATCCGAATAACAAAGATGTAGAAAACTACTTTGTACCTTCTCCTATATAAAAAAACCTGTAGCTTCGGTAAGCCTATCAACGTATTAATATAAGTAATTAAGTATATTTATCAATATGTAGGTAAATGTTGATAAGAACTATGTTGATTGTTGTGTTAATAATTAATGCTCGTTTTATTAATTAATATCAAACTTATAAAGTGAAAAATCTGTAATAATAATCATCAATTGAAACATACGTAAGTATTACATATAGATATTATTACATTACATTACATATTAAGGATTCAAAGGAATTCACTCACGGTTGTTTGAGTACACGCCAAGACGCAGAAAAAAAAAAATTAACAAAAGTACCTATTACTTACCAACTATAAAACATTTTTGTATATTTTCATAACCCTACGATAAATCGTAGGAATAACTTATTTGCAACTAATATTCAGATTTTTTTGCTGACGCTACGTGAGAACTGTAATTTTCGCCCTACTTTGATAAGTTTCCATCCCATTCTCATCGCGCCCTGATTACATATCATAATATGTGTATCGCTGAGGCTCTATGTAAACTTATCACAAATTTGAGGCAATTCCTATAGCATAAAACGGGTTTAATAGCACCCCGAATTGCCTCGGATTATTCAACATAGTATCAGGTATAAATGTAGTTTAAAGCCGCAAACGATCGAATTGCGGATTCAATCATTCAGACCCTTGAAATTTATTCGTAGGCCTGAAACTAACAAATGACCTCTGACTTGGATAAGAAATAATGGCACTAAACACTGGCTTTATGCAAAATTACGGTCGATTTATGTTAAATAAAAGTAACAATCTTCTTAGATAAAACAGTCTGCATATTAGGTTAACTGTTCTATTCAGCGTAGGGCTATCTTAACAACAAGTATTCAAATACATCTTGGACGATATGCGGAAAGTAAAGCTTGTCGTTGTGAAGGACAATATGAGAGCCAAAGCAACAATCTGAGTGTCGACGTGCAAAGTGGTGAAGACTTGATAGACTAAATCAGACATGTATGTACCATGCATATGTATATAACCTACGAAGATATCCAGTTAATTTTAATAAAAAATATTCTTAGTCATTGTCATTCAAACCGAGTGGGACGGATGTATCTACTAGCTTCTGCTAACGACTTCGCCGGAGTAGTCTAAGATGTCCATATTTGTGATAAGCATCCATTCAAACCGAGTGAGACGGATATATCTACTAGCTTCTGCCAACGATTTCGCCCGAGTAGTCTAAGATGTCCATATTTGTCATTAGCATCCATTCAAACCGAGTGGGACGGATGTATCTACTAGCTTCTGCTAACGACTTCGCCCGAGTAGTCTAAGATGTCCATATTTGTCATTAGCATCCATTCAAACCGAGTGGGACGGATGTATCTACTAGCTTCTGCTAACGACTTCGCCCGAGTAGTCTAAGATGTCCATATTTGTCATTAGCATCCATTCAAACCGAGTGGGACGGATGTATCTACTAGCTTCTGCTAACGACTTCGCCCGAGTAGTCTAAGATATCCATATTTGCTAATAAGAAGGAAGAGTTAAAAGAGAAATCAAAGAAATATTTAAGTAATTCATCATTTATTTCCAGTAATTCAAATATGAATGCAGAACAAAAAAGTGTAGGTTAAAGAACAATTTTTCTAAAGAACAATATATGATTATGTACATAATAAAGTTGTTTGTTATATCCCGCGTCTAGGTTACCATCGTCTTAGCTCTAGACCAACACAACGCACCAAATATGTATCTATGTGTGTTTAAGAAAATATTCTTAAACACACATAGATACGATGGTAACCTAGACGCGGGATATATCAAACAACCTTATTCAATATTTATTTATTTCCAATTGAAATCTTTTGAATGCATTACTATGTTTGGATCGCAATTCCTCCCTAAAATTAGTTAAGAAACAATTTTTTTTATAAATTTATTTTAATCATTTATAACCCCTACTAAGTAAACACTGTTAAAACAAAATGTGTTCATAATTAATACTGGTGAGAGAGGCACATACTTCCAAGAAAAATGTTTCTTTTATATGTACGAAAATATTGTGTCATTTTATTTTCTATACATATATGTAATACATAGTTGATTTAGCAAATTAGAGATTGTTTTACTTTTTAACATATTACTTAGGAAGGAATTCATTTTTAATACGTATATATTAAACTAAAAATAATAAGTGTCATACGTTTTAGTTATATTTTTAACTAATTGTTTGGTAACTATAATAATAACAAGCAGATCGAGTATTGGCGCGAAAGTGAAAAAATGGCGTTGTTGATATTGTATAATTTTCCAAAACCCGTGATCCTTCAAGTGTTAATGTATAATAATGGTGGATTATTAACCGTTAATACTGAGTAAACGTGCATAAGTGTAGGCAAATCATTCAAAGTTGAAAAACGTGATTTTCGCCGCTCCAAAACTCCAATAGAAGTTCTAGTAAAGTTTCTACCACTTTACTAGGGCATGACTTGGCTATGACTGGACCTTGACACTTTTACTTGACTTTGACTGTGACTTGTGACTAGGACTTTTAATATGAAATACACTTGAAATATATTATTACATGACACTGGCTAAATGCACAGGATTGCGAAGCCAAAAAAAAAAAACAAGTAGACCTGTGTAGAAGTGTAGCTACTAATAGATCAATGAAATAGATATATACAGATTGAACAATATACATGTATTATTATATCTATTTACATTATTTACACTCTCAAGATACGTACAGTTATTAATAGGTAGGTACAGTTTACATTTTGGATTTGATTATACAGCCATTATATATTTGAGTACTTAAATTTTGATAAGTTTGTGGCGTCGTTAATAAATTATATATCCAGAGAGAGAAAGAATATTTACAGTTGAATTGGATATAATCACAGTAATTATAAACACTTTCACGCTCACAGCCTCACACTAAGTTCAAAGACTTGTGTTGTGGGTGCCGGAAACATTCACATCATATACACAATCATACCAGAAACACAGGTTTCCCTTGGAGAGAAAAATTATGCTCTCATCGGGAATCGAAACCGCTGCTTAGAAGGCAGACACTCAGCCAGCTTCGCCAACAGCCAGTTTAATTATTTTAAATGAAAAATACTGCAGACGTGATTGACATTGTTGACATTTCACACTATTTAAACTAGGTATAATATATCAGATGAATTTCCAAAACAAATAAACGAATTCACGCTCACAGCCCAACACTAAGTTCAAAGACTTGTAGCGTGGGTGCCAGAAACATTTAGATCACACACACAATCACACCCTGAACCAGAAACCCGAATGTCGCTTGGGAAGAAAATAAGTGCTCCTACCGGGAATCGAACACAGGACCCACAGTGCAGCGGGCAGTGTCTGTCAAATAGTCGTCAGTTTCGTCTTCAAAGCGTTAAGTAAACGCAATAAGTGTTAAATAAACTTAATTTTTATTTGTGTTATCATACCAACTGCAAAGTTAGATAATTTTAAAGCTTAAAAAACCAACTTCACCGCTTTATCTTTGGAACTCTTGATCAGATTAAATGAATTAAATACGCATTATTGAGGATAACTCAAAAACTACTGGTTAGATCTTGATCAAATTCAAATGAGACCATGGGAAGCACCAGCTTTCAAATAAAAAAAGAAATTTAAAATCGGTTCACCTTTAAAAAATATCTGAGGTAACACACATAAACATGTTGTGCAAATAAATCATAACAATAATTTTTAAAAATCACAGTCGAATTGAGAACGTCCTCCTTTTTTTGAAGTCGGTTAAAAATAACATTAGATATTTTTCTAAAAAGTCACCGTTACTTGCCAATATCATCACTTTATCACTAATCACTATCACTTATCGTGAACAAGCGCAGAGTACCGATAGCAAAACAGTTTGTATATTCGGGTGGAGAGTTTCGCCCGAAGACCATATAGACCAGTGATCCGGGCTGGTTTCTGGTCATGAACTGGGCGATAGATCTGAAAATAAATAAAGACTGATAAACATAAACGCTTTCAAGACCCCAGACTAAGTTAATGACTTGTGTCGTGGTTGCCGGAAACATTCACATCACAAACACAATTACAACCAGAACCAGAATCACAAGTTTTCCTTGGGGAGAATATATGTGCTGCTGTCGGGATCGAACCCAATACCCCTGCCTAAAAGGCGAACGCTCGGCGTTTGTAGTGTGTATCTGTATGTGGCTTCGTAACCCCCAAACGGCTGGCCTGCATTTTTTTGTTTTTTTAATGTGACTTGATCGAGTGTGTTATTAGCTGTAAGAAATATTGTTTTTATGTTTCATGTATACCCGATATACATAATCAACCATAAAAAAATATTATTGTAGGAATTACATAATTATTCGTATGTCAGTATTTATTGTATTATAAACAAATAGCCGTGCCCCGCGGCTTCGCCCGCTATTATCAAGTTAAAATGTAGCCTATGTGTTAATCCTAGGTATAAGCTATGTACATTCCAAATTTCATCCAAATCCGTTCAGCCGTTAAAGCGTGAAGATGGAACAAACATACTTACACACTTGCCCACAAACTTTCAGATTTATAGTATAAGTAGGATTAGTTGGATTAATGAAAATATGAACACAATGTCAATTGCAAAAAAATATAGTAAAATATGTCATAACAGCCACACAATGTGCTGTAATTGTCCGAGCGAGCGTGAAGCGTCTCCCTTTCAGCTTGGGCAAAATTACTTTCGTATGTCCGGATTTCTGGTTGTTCTCCACTTAAGGTCGCACTTTCAACTGATTCAAGTGAAATTTTGTGAGCAGCTTCGATGCTTATGTAGATTTTTTTATCGATACAGTTTTTGGAAATTTATCAAAATGGCGGATATATTGAACTTGAAAAAGTAAAATATTTCCAAAAATGTCCATGATATTTTGAAAAATAAGCGAGGTCTTGAGCACACAGAGCCACAAGTCGAACAGAGCGTCGGGGGTCGATAGTCAAAATGTTAATATTGCATATCGACCCCCAAACATAAGCTGTTGAACACCGCTAATATTTTAAACGCTAGCAGTCGACATCAGCGGGCCTAGCATGGCGTAGGGATATAAATTTTATCCCCTGTTTTTATCCACTGACAAGGGACAAGATTGTCCTCTCCACCATATACAGCACGGCAGCTGTGGAAAGGGAAAGTATATCCCTATTTGACATTTGGCGTAGACATATATATTTCTCCCTTCATAACATGGGCGCAACGAAAAGTGGATAAAACTGCTCTGTTTGACATTTGGTAGAGAAATTGTCCTCGTTCGTAGGAAGTGGTGTTAATTTTGACGTAGCAAAGGGATATGGCGTTTCTCTCCTTATCCACCGTGGATAATATATCCACCTGTGCGTCCATGCTCGCTCCGAGGAAAAATATGACAGAGGGGAAAGATTTTTATCTACTCCCCAGGGAAAAGTTTCCACCCGCCATGCTAGGCCTGCTGGTATATTGTTTACAGTTTACAGTATCCCGGACTTAGGCATAGGCAAACTACAATATAATTTGAGTAATGATAATTCAATTAATTGGTATCCAACCAATCAATGTGATATAGTAATTGATTCTGCCACAGATCTGTAACAGACATAGCGTCTGTGAAACCCAATACAGACTACTTGGAAAGCCACAGTAAACATTTAGAGATCCAATCTCTTCAAAGGCTATATAGAGAGCACCTTTAATTATACTAGCCTTGCTCCGTAGCTTCGCTCGTGTTATCAAGTTGTAAACCCTAAGTATAAGAAATGCATCACGTTAATATTCATCCGCAATGTATAATGTTTCATCCGAAGCCGTTACAGCTAGAAAAAACAAACATACTTACACACAAACTTTCGGATTTATAATATTATTGAGATATAATATAAGTGTGATATTATGTGCTGTCCGTTGCCTTAGTTTGGTGCGCTTTTTCGTAGAACTTATGTTCCCACCGGGACTCGAACCCGATACTCGCTGCTTCGAAGGCGAACGCGCACCAAACTACGCCAACGTGGTACATAATGATAAACATTATGATTAATATTGCTTTTTTCTGTACATCGGTCGAATCTGGACTTCTACGTCACAAGCGATGGGTTCGATTCCTGGCAGACACATCTTTTCTCAACAAAAAGAGACAAGTCTTAATTTTAAAAAATAATGTGAAAATGTGTTTTTTGTAACTAAAACATTTTAATAACCATAAAATGAAATATGCTCACCTGGGTTCTGCATCTGATGTTGACTGAGAACAACGACAAAGTTATCTTCATCGGAGAATTTGTCATCGCTGTGGAGATTTATATCAGATTCCGTACCTATGGAATAAAACAAATATTTAGCATCCCATGCATGAATGAATAAATGACTCGTGGGTGCCGGACACATTCACATCACACACACAATCACAATCAGAACCAGAAACACAATTTTTCCTTGGGAAAATGGGAGAATCCAACCCGATACCCCTGCCTAAAAGGCGAAAGCACACCTAACTAAGCTAACGGACAGTTGACTGCTAGTATCTTTTCCGCCCTCACGACAACAACATGCCTTTTGAAGCATCAATTCAGTGGTTATGATTGGTCGTCCTGCAACTGCCGCTGACATCTATCGCATCGGCCAATCACAACAATGGATCGACCAGTCAAAAGCACGCATCGGCCAATCACATGCTTCTCAATTTCAACCGCTTCACATACAATTCTTCAGTAGTGATGACCAAAATAAAAATATAATATCCTATTGGTGATATATAAATAGATTTTTAGCGCGATTAAGTCCCATAATAGTACCTAGACTTTGTAGATTAAAAAAACTGGAATTGGTTTAAGTGGTTTTTAACAGATTTTATTGGATTTTATTTATATAGCATTAGCCATGCTAGGCAGAACTATAGTGATAAATTTAGAAAGGAAAAATTATCGCTTGAGGCGGGATTTGAACCCGCGGCCATAGGGTCTCATGCCCTATTGCTCTAACCGCTGAGCTACTCAAGCCCCGCCTGAAGCAACGAAATTAACCTTATTATTAACGTCTTACGGGGACGTGTGACGTCATCTACCGAAACAGTTTATAGAACTACTACGGCCAACGAGTCTAACATTGCAGTTAGCTCAACATTGTGTTGCTAACGTCTACCCAAATCAATTGATTTTATTTATATAGCATTAGCCATGCTAGGCAGAACTATAGTGATAAATTTAGAAAGGAAAAATTTATTGGATATTATATGAGTCTAAACTCATATAATGTCCAATAATTTTTTTCCTATTTTATTTCTGCTATTCTAATAAGTTATCTATTAATTATTTTGACTCTATAGTCAAAATAATTAATAGATAACTTATTAGAATAGTAGAAATAAAACCTACAAACCAGTAGTATCACATTTTTGCCGAACATCTGTTATCTATTTCTACTAAGAAAAGAAAAACAGATCAAGTAGATAACTAAATAAAGTGTATTGATTTAATATTATAACTCCGCAGTGCAAAACTTACTTGATAAAACTATGTCAGAAGTCACTTCTATCTCTACTGTAGTTACTTCTGTACTAGTCGTGGATGAAGTTGTTGTGACAAGCGCTGAAACAATGAAACTTAATAAACATCCCATTATGAACCTTTTCTAATTTACCGTAAGGTAGAAAATTCAATGCCCTAGACATTAAGAGTAATAAAAAGATACAATTAAAAAAGTAATCCTCTAAAGCAAACGTTAATTAGAATCAACACCTTTAATTTCGACCTAAATTAATTTATCGCGGGTGTAAATTTAGGATTTTTACTGCTTTTCAGGGAAAAGATTCGAGACATTTGCGAGAATATCAAGGGACAAAAAACAGGCCGTTTCTAATTCATGATTAATTTTAGGGTTGCCTCATCTCTGACTTGACAAAATATTGTGTTATATTTGGGATTGCTTAGCAACCACTAGATGAGGTCGTAGTCGAAAATAACTCCTATTAAATTAAAAACTATCTATACAGGGCTATTTTTAAAACACCAGAAAACTCTCAGTTACTGATTATTGTTCCGTATAGTATATACTTTAGCACATTTAGTTTTACGACTTTCTTTTGAATGCTATATTTTCCGCAATAATCAAAACTATGTATTCTATACAATGTACAATAATTATTATCAATTGTTTAAACACTGTCCCGCCAAGAAAGGCATCGCCGCGCCTCGTAATATGCACGCTAATGACATTTGACACTTGACACCCAAGACTTAACATAGAAGAAAAATAAAACATTTTAAATTTACTTGAAAAATCATAAATCATAATTTGCAATAGCCGTACCACGAAACACGTTAATCACAATGGTTGGAAAGCTGCCCCAAGAAGTTTCTCGTATTTAAAAAATGACCCTGTATACTTTACATGTTGAAAAGAAGACTCGACTTATATTCAAATTTGTTCATATTCCATATTGTAATGTTTAATTATTACTATTATATCAGTTTAGCCTTCAGTTTAGCTACAGTATAACGAATAGAATCAACAGTAATGTCATGTAATTAATACCCAATTATCCGACTATTTCCAACAAATAATAAATTCATGTGTTTATTCGATGCAAACTAATGGCCAGCATTAGTTATTTATGCGATAAATAATTTATTATAAACAGATTGCAAGCGAAGTGGTTACTAATTTAAGCAGATACGCTAAATAACGATTTATTGAAACGTTTTGGAACTCGATTGGGAAATGAAATGGATTAAGTGCTTTAAAATTTGTGTTTATTTGAGTTTATTATAGTTGTTACTTCTGTCGGGACTATAGGGGAATTAAGTACTGAGATTCGATGCGAGGATGTTTGTTCTTGTAGGCGATCTTAGAGCGTATAATGTAGTACATAGAGGAATGGAATTTTAACGTAGCATGAATATGGCGGATACGGAAGGTTGCGTGTACTTCTAATTTTAAGGACATTAATTTAAACCATTTATTTTAACAACCACAATTTTTTTTATTTCGAAATATCACAAAAAACTTTGGTTTTAAGGATAACCTATACTTTCTAACTAATAATATTTATATACGACACAAGGTAAAAGTTGATTCGGAAAAATCCTAAATAAAAAGGCATATTTACAACGAAAAAATAAAAATAAAATATACTCGCTACGTTAGAGTTGGGTTGAGTTATTTTTTTTTATTGAGAGCCGGAGAGTGAGTGCATCGTACTTAAAATTTTAAGCCTTTTCATTAATTTAAACTATTTATTTTAACAACCGCAAAAGTTAATTTTTTTTTCGTTTATGATATATTACAAAAAATATGGTTTTACGTATAACCTATATTTTCTAAATAATCATATTCATTTACGACACGAGGGAGCTGATTCGGAAAAATCCAAAATAAAAAAGGCATATTTACAACAAAAAAAACTATCGAGTGAAATGTTAAGCGGAATTATAGGGCGACAGCCAACAAAAATATAAATGAAATATACTCGCCATATTAAAGATGGGTTGAGATTTTTTTTTTGAGAGACGTAGAATGCGTGCAATGTGCTATGTAAGTAATTATCAATACACTAGCCTAGTAACGCGGCTTTGACTACTATCTAACATTAATACAGAACACACGTTTTTTTACAGAAACAAACACTACACAACACGTGTTACACACCCTTCAACCACTTTACAAGTTACAAGATCCCTCTTTCAGCATCGTAGGTTAACAAATCAGCAAACTTTCCGGAATCACAGATCGTTCGCGGAATATTACAGGGGTTCACTATAATCTTGTTCTTTTGGAACTAATAACGGCGACCCGAACAAAAACTAATATCCAACACTATGGAGTTTTGGCGGCAAACTGTTACAGTGACGTTGATTTTTTGCATTATTTTCTTATGCACGTGTTTTGTGGAGTTTCGTAATAAATGATAAATGAGGCTTAATATATCCTATTGAGGTACGTACATCAGGTGTTATGGATTCCCTTCATCCGTCCGTCTATCAATTTATCTGTCGGTCTGTCACGACGATTTTTTCTAAAACACTTGGTACCTACTTATAAGGGTGAAATGTTTATTTCAACTTGATAAAAGTATCAAGTTGACCTAATGCTACGTGTTTCTATACCAAAGACTTTATTGGGTTTACGGTCCCAGCAAGCTTCTAAACAAGCGATAAAATAGGCCCATTTCTTCCTTAAGTGTAGAGTTTTCTCAGACAGACAGGTTTCTTTAGACCTATGGCTATGAAATTTGGCAAAGAGCCAGGTCTCATAGTACAAGATATAAAAGCAAAGCAAGTTTTCATTCATGACAAGGCCTTAAAATCGGGCCTCAGCAGTTAACGTAATTATGCATCGAACTTAAAGAGAGAGAGAATGCATGAAATTAACTTAATATACTTTTGAAATATTAATCCAACAACTTATATGAATAATTTAAAAACGAAAGTAAAGCTTAAAAAAAACGACTTCACCGCTTCATCTTCAGAACCCTTGATCAGATTAATTGAATTCAATATACACTATTGAGGATAACTCAAATAAAGGTCAGATTTTATTCAAATTTAAATGGAACCACATGAAAATCACTAGCTTTCAAATAGATAAAAAAAACCATTAAGACTAGTTCACCTAGAAAAAGTTTTGAAATAAACACATAAAAAATACTGTCAAATTGAGAACCTCCTCCTTTTTTGAAGTAGGTTAAAAATGAATCCGGCTCTTTATTACTATCTTAACGTCTAAACGTATGTGAGAGGTTACTTTGGCATTTTTTTCTATAGAGAAAATAATTCAAAATCGTTTATCGGAAATCTAGGATGCCCTTGCAAATAAAAATCACATATTTTCTTGCTGTAAAAAAAAAAAAAAAAATTTTTTTCATGTCTCCGCTTTAACAGATTTAGGAACATTCGAGACATTTATATATTTTCACGCACAACGTAAATTAAACACTCCAATGTGTTAAAATAAATACTTACTGTAGAGCGTGACGTCATCCCTGGATGTACCGAGCGGGTTTTCCGCGTGACAATGGTAAGCACCGATGTCTTCACGCGACACGCTGTTGACACGCAACTCAGCCTTGTGACGATAGCTCTCAGATCTTATGCTCGCCTGGTACTTGGAGCCTGGTGAATGGAAAATTTCAATGAAATAAACAAAGGCTTTTTACCCAATTATAAATCAAGTAAATTACATATTTATTTATAACTCTATATTGCCAAAGGGTGCACTTAAGGCTAAAAGTATTTTATACCAGTCACCACCACACATAGTTGGAAAAGAAGAGGCTATATTAATTAAACGCAAGCAAAGCTTAAAAAACCGGCTTCACCGCTTTATCATCGGAACCTTGATCAGATTTAATGTATAAACATCAAAGTACGCATTATTCGTCACAAAATAGACATTATTGACGATATTTCAAGAACTACTGACCAGACCTTGATCAAATTTTAATGGGACCAATTAGAAAGCAACATCTATCAAACTAAAAAAAATTTTCGAAATCGGTTCACGTGGAGACAAGTTATGAGGTAATACACATAAAAAAAAAATTAAAAAAAATACAGTCGACTTGAATACCTCCTCGTTTTTTGGAAAGTCGGTAAAAAAGTAAAAGAAGTGGTATAAATATGACATAATTAAAATAATTTCTTGTTATGATCACAATAAAATACAATATTATATAATAAATAATACACATACTATATTGTACACAATAGGTACATACATATACACACTTATATGGTGATACTGAGCATATAAGACGTAACGCCTATAGTTTTAGGGAGAGGCGCGCATTGCAGTCCCACGCGGAACTTTGTTAATGAAAGTTCTAAGCACGGTGTCGCTAACTATAATGCCACTAAAGTCTTGTTTATATCTTATTGCATAATAACATAAACACAGGTAAATCAAATCAATTTATTTTCAACCGACTTCACAAAAAAGGTGGAGGTACTCAAGTCGACTGTATTTTTTTTGTGTGTTATCTCATGACTTTGTTCCACGTGAACCGATTTTAAATGTTTTTTTTTTGTTTGAAAGACGTTGCTTTCCAATTGGTCTCATTAAAATTTGATCAAGATCTGATCAGCAGTTTTTAAGTTATCGTCAATAATGCGTGTTTAATACATTGAATTTCATCAAGGTTTCGAAGATAAAGCGGTGAAGTCGGTTTTTTTAAGCTTTGCTTGCGTTTAATTATGATGTTAAATTTCAAATTTAATTTGAGACTATGAAATTACTAAAAAGAAAACAAAATTCATTGCACGCTGGTGTAACAGAGAAAACAGGATTTTTTTAATTGGCTAATGATTGGTTATTGCAAACATAAACGCTTTCACAATCACAGCCCCAAACTAAGTTCGATGACTTAAGTCGTGGGTCCCGGAAACAGTCACATCACACAATCACACCCATAAACACACATTTTCTTTGGGGAGAAAACATGTGTTCCCGCTGCGAATCGAACCTGATATGCTTAGAAAGCGAACGCTTACCCAACTCAACCAACGGGCAGTTGTGACAGAATACCTTAGTTCAGAGCAGCAAATCACTGTGTTTATTGTAAAGTTATAACTAACCACTTTGTAGCCTGTCCCCGTCAATGTGCGTCCAGTAGACGGAAGTCAGCGGGTTAGCTTCGATCTTGCATTGGAGAATCACCGCCTCGCCTAAATATCCTCCAATGACTTTCTGCGTCACTTTCACAGTTGGCTTACCTGTTGAAATATCATAATATCGTCA
Source organism: Lomographa bimaculata (assembly GCA_948107665.1). NCBI lineage: Eukaryota > Metazoa > Arthropoda > Insecta > Lepidoptera > Geometridae > Lomographa > Lomographa bimaculata. Next base: position 11,601,178 of record OX403592.1, read on the forward strand.
AAAGGAATAAAACAATTTGTGTAGACACTGTAACAATCGGTCGTGATAATCAGTTACGGAAGAGGAAAAACACCTCTCAGTCAAAAGTGATATCATATGGCTTTACTGCAAAATAAAATAAGACACGTAAACGCATTCACTCTCACAGCCCCACACTAAGTTCAAATTCTTGTATCGTGGGTGCCGGAAACATTCACATCACACACACATTACACCCAGAACCAGAAGCACAAATATCCCTTGGGAAGGAATTTGTGCTCCTGCCGGGAATCGAACCCAGGACCCACGGCGCAGAGGGCGAACACCTTTCCACTGCGCCAACTGGGTCGTCAATATATTATTATAACAATGGAATATCGCCGCGCCTTTGCCAGAACAAATATCAGAAACACATCGTTAGTATTGGTAAGAACGGGTATTTACTCACTCCCCTATTCTCTCATCAAACATCCAGACATAAGCGATACAGCCATTTTATGGTAAACGTTCTATAAATACGGACAAAGCGAATTGCTTCATTAATTATTCGAACCGCAAAGGAATGGAACTCCTTGCCTAAGTCTGTTTCCTAATAAGTACAACATGGGTGTCTATAAGTCACGAGTGAATCTCTGCAAGGAGATCTGAGGCATCTTCTAGGCGATTGTGCTACAGCGTCGAACGCGTTTGCCTATCTTGAATTAAAAAAAAAGCTTCAGACAAAGTTGGATGCACATATTCTTTACATAAATAAGACTATACTAACTGTTCTCCATGCCTACTGCAAAAGCTTTGTTTGACTAATCTGTTGAATTTATTTATTCATAATTGGCAAATTTGAATTTGTGGACCAAATTTTGCCTGCGGGCAATATTAGTATGTTTATACCAAGTATACGATAGGTATACCAAGACGAAACTCGATGCGTACTAAACCCAACTTTAGAGTGTATTTAATGTATATTATGGTAGTGTTCGTAAAGCACTTATGTACTAAAATAATAATGATATCACTCACAAGCAAAACAGATCACTACAGGTCCAGAAATATGTCAAGATTTTATAGGGGTCCAAGCTAAGCCTGCAAGATCATATTGTCTCGCTAAGCGATAGAGGCCAAGGGCCGGTACAAACTAAATTTATTTCTTCCAATATCCTTGACCCTATGCTCTGGACTCTGGCATAATGTTAAGCGAGGGGTCTTTAGTTTATAGTGATCGTAATCGTAAGTTTCCTATTAGATGTTAGTATAGATAATGGCATAATATGGGGCTTGAAACAGATGCTTTAAGTAGGGCATAGACACTAAAACTGTCATGTTAATAATTTTGGAAATATTCCCTACGTGCTGACACAAAACAACTGGAGAGAGATATTTCTTGAAAATGTGTAACAATTAGCAGTAGAGCGACCGACATTTATTGTTCGAATATAAAAATCCTAACAAGGTTTTCTTTTTATTCTCTATATGCAAGCATTTGACCACTATCTCACCCAATGGAAGGTGACGACTGTGGTCGAAGATATAAGATACCTGTTCACTAGATATTTAAAGACTCCTAGATTGTACTTATCGGAAAACACAGACTCAGGCAAAGAATTCCATTCCTTACGTATAATAAATGTGGAAGCAAAACGCTTCGTACGCACCCTTGTAAAATCAACCATAAACCGATGTCGCGTGGCTGATTGTCTGGTTGTCCGATGGTAAAGTAAAGGATATAACATTATAAGTAACCAAAAGTATGTAGGTACTGAATCAGTACAATTTGTAATGCTACCAAACACATTTTTAAAAGTATGTTCCATATCTAGATTTAACATATATTTGTTATTTTGATCGCGATCTCACATGATAAAAAGCTACTCTCTCAACAATAAAGCATGCTTACCTAAAAATATCTATTTACTCTTGACTTGAGAAGCCTAAGTTATATAAATCGGGAAACGCGAATAAAGGCAGGAAATCAAACGATTACGAAGTTTTAAGACTTTGAAGTTGAAATCGAATGCCGGGTTTGTTTCATATCTTTATAACAACAAATACTCGTAGATCGCTGATTACTCAATCGTCAGTGTTCACATTTGCAACTAGCCCAACTTTTCATAAATTTGGTACTTATTGTTAATCTTCAAGCGATCAATATTTAATAAATAAACAGCAGAAATATCCGGAGCGCCTTAATTAATATAAAACAATGTACCGCTTTATATGGCTTGAAGCAGTAAGATAACGCTTTATTGCTCCAAGCAATATAAGGCGGAACATTGTTTTTATTTTGTTTAATAAATTATGTTCGATAAACTCATACAAATGCTATTAAATATTACTATACGTACGATACAAGCGGGTAAGGCAAGAAAACGGTCTTCATGTTACTTAATGAAATTTGAGTTCGAAGTGAGAAAAGTCTACGTTGAACAAACACATTTTTTTTTTAACTTTTTAACATGCTTGTCACAAGCGAAAAGTTTAAAATATGCCATTAGATAGGTAAACAATACTTTATTGATCCACTTCATATGAGAAAAAAATGACAGCAAACAAGCTTATACGTAATGTGTCAAAACAGGCAGCCTTATCACTAAGGCGGCCTTATCACTATTCTCTACCAGGCAACCTTCGGATGGAGCGAACTATAGAAGGTAATAAACGGGGTTTAAAATATTGGTGTATGGAATACCTTACTCAATAAATTAGTCACTAATACTAAAACAACATAATTCCATTTTACTAGTCGTGCCTCGTGGCCTTGCCCGCATTTATCATGTTAAAAAGCCTAAGTATTTATCCTAGGTATAAGCTATATACATTCCAAGTCTCATCCTTATCCATTCAGCCGTTACAGCGTGAAGAGAAAACAAACATACTTAGACATTCACACACTTTCACACAAACTTTCGTATTTATAATAAAAAATACAAGTTATAAAAAGAAAGGTTAAAGATGGTTTAGACGATCTTTAATGTTCGGCAAAGTTCCCAAAATGCTTGCTGCATTACCACGCTGTATAGCAAGGCTTATCCTCCGCCCCAAATACAAACCAGCATTTTGGTCATGTGCCGAATCAATCAGTCTCTTAGACAAATCTTTGAAAATTTTTAATATGAGTGTAATATCATAGTAGAAATGGTAATATGCAATAATCATATTATTATTATGTACACTATGATAATATAATATAGTACAAATATAAATAAATCAATTATTTATACATTTTAATATTGTTCATATTAAAATAAAAAAGCATTACGTGGTGCCATTTTTCACATATTTAAAGGGAGCACGTTCGGCGCCATCGCTAATAAAGAGTTCGGAAGTTCAAACTTCCACTAACTTACTCGTAGATAATTCTACAACAGTTCTAGCAAAATATAGTAGAGAGCGGTTCTCTCGACCCGTAACCCGTTGCCAGTTGCTGGAAAATAACTGGGCACTTGTGTCTAACTACTCGAAATAAAAGTTCGAGAGATGTACAGTCATGTTGAATGCAAAATGTGGAAGTTATTTTTTAGAATTCATGAGTATACAAATATAACTATAAGCTCTTACTTGTTTTTAATGGAAGTAGTTTCAAATCAGCATTGTATATATTTTAATTTGTATATCTCTTGGGATACTGTTTCTATATTTATAGATTTTGACATACATAAAAAATAACAGGCCGTGTCATTTTGTAAAAACAAAATTGTGTAAAACCAGTTGTTTTACACATTTCACGTTTTATTATTATTTTTTTTTATTTGTGACAGGCTAGTGTTTGACCACTATCTCTCCTGATGGTAAGTGACGATATGATCGAAGCTGGTAAAAACACTAGACCTGGAATACGCAGGCTATCAAGGATAACTGCCGGAACACCGTATTTGGCTTGGCGGCAGACTTTCAACTTGATGGTGGTAAGCTACTTTGGTATTTTATTATGTTCGAAATACACGCCCGTTCCATAAACAATTACACCAAGAATCAAATTTTTTTTCTTTCGTAAAAGTGTACCTCAACTGGGAATCGAAAACGTCGTACCCAGTGTACGTGTCTAACAGTTAAACTATAACGCAAGCGACGCATAGTTTTTATCCTACTACGGCACAGCAAAAAGAAGGGGTTATGATTTTAGAACCGTGTATGTATGTTCGTTTGTTCAGTCACCGCATCCAACCTAATAAATCGATCAAGTATCGTCGAAAGCGTCTCAATTCTAATGGTCACACGATAGGATTATTTATATATAAAAAAAAAAAATGGCGTCATGATACTTTATTAGTAGTGACAAAAATATATAGACATATATCATCGTCATGGGTATCAAGTGAAAGAGCTCCAACATATAATTTCAAAATCATATAACATATGTAATAATAATGTATAACGTATATTTTTCGGTTCAAAGTAAAGCCATTTTCTACTAGTAGTCGGGTTTTAGTTTTTGAACTCTCGTCTTGTCACAGATATTACATCGTCCCTTTACTAAATCCTTCTAGCAGTTATCCAGTAACAAACAATCCCACACACAAGCTGAACAATACCTTCTTGAGAATAACAGTTACGAATCACGTACCTACTATATCAGTAGGTATAGTTTAATATGCAGCAGCTTCAGCTTATTTGTATCTGGTCTAGAGCTCAAAAGCAAGAGTCTAGATAATCCCAAACAATACAGTTAATGAAGTGTGGTCCCGTTTAAATATGAACAATGGAACAAAGCATGATTCAGCGTTTTCAGACTTTAGTGGGTCGACTGTACAATAGATAACAAAAGATTTTGTACTGTATGTGCGGATTCATTGGGGTTAAAGGTCGCGAATCTTTTACACTACACCGCTGCAGCATCGCGAATAGTTCAGACTGTAACATTGTTTTCAAATACGTTTTTTTGTTAATAGCTTATGGCTTGTGTTTAAGCATCGCCCAAAAAAGTACCTATTTTACTACCAAACAATTCTAAACGGTTACCAAAATTGATAAATGGTCACCAAATTACGTTCCCTATAATTGTATGAAATAAATCAATTTTTTCGTATTATAAATATTTTTGTATTAATTATTTAAAAAAAATAACCTTACCCTACTGTTATCCGATTCGGTTCAGTCACAGGAAATGTTATTATAGGAAACGTAATTCGGTGACCATTTATCCATTTTAGTAAACGTTTAGAATTTTTGGTGGCCGTCTAAATTATACCCATAGCTTATTTGCTTTTGGTAGATTGCACGTGACCTCTATATAAGGTGGAGGTAAGGGTTGGCGTGTCGGTCGCTAACCATTATACCAAAGGACCGTCATCATCTTACCAAAACTTACCTGCCGAATCAATATTTAGTGGTAGATTTTATTAAATCTGCTGTCGATGTTGGAACTATTTTTTCTTTATTCTTCAAAAGAGAGTAGTTTGTGCCATCTATGAAATAGGTCCGTGCGAATCACTCAGGGGCTTCTTTAAAGAAGTAGGCATACTAACCATACCTTCGCTTTACATATTTGAAAATAGAAAGCATGTTCGCAAAAATATTGATAAACATACATTGAGAAGCGATGCAAACAATCTTGATACTAGATATAAGCATAAAATATAGTTGCGCGCATTTAGATTATACAAAGCGACTAAGTATTTTATGGCAAATGGAGTTAGATTGTACAATAACATTCCTAAAATTTTAACTAAATTGGGGGGGCCTATGTAATTTTAATTTGAAGATGTTTATTTTGGTGAACTACGATATATTCGAGTGTGTTGCTGGGCGAGTATTAGAACATTCTCAATTGTCATTCGCATCTGATTCTTAACCTAGATTACAGTTGTCTATTCTGATAGCAAATCTACGTGTTTATGTTTTAAAAGTCGATAACTTAATGTCCAAGAATAGATTGGTCTTGTACGTCTAATATAAAGATTAAAAATAAAATCGTCGTCAGCAAAGCACCGTGGTGTGTTGTAGCGTTACCGTACACATGAGTGACAACCTTAAAAGCTAACTGACGGTCCATGTTACTTCAACGAATTCGTCCTGGGACCAATAAGAAATAGAAAATTGGATTCTCCACGTGAGAAGCAAGCAGATGTTGGATTCTCTTATTATTGTGATTTGATTACTTCAGTGTATTTGCGAGATGGGACACATTGGCTTATAATTCAATGCCAAATCAATAATTAGATTCATTGCCCTAACCATAAGGTTAAGGCAATTGTAATACAGATATAACTAATTATAAATAAAATACAATAATGTGATAACGTCAATAAATAAATTTAAAAAAATAAGAAAAAAATAAAATTTTTAGAGTAGAATTTTTTTTTTATTGCTTCCAGCATTTTTGGTACTTTGCCTACTGGTAGCGGTCTATTAGATTAAGTTTTGTACATATTTATAACTAGTTATAGTTTTTTTTTTGGTTAATTTTAATTTAGTTTTTAGTTTAATGTAACATAATTTAGTTACAAAATAAAAATATTAAAGTAAAATTAAAGTGTGAGTTTTTTTTATTGAAACGCTATATCAAGTAACAGTATAAATGACGAAGAGACTGTCTTTCGACAACAACCGGGACCGACACCTTAGCGTGCCCTCCAAAGAAATACATAATAATTAACTACTACATTTGTTTTTAAAGTGTAAGTTTGATTGTATCATATTTTTTATAGAAATGTTTTTTTTTCATCTTCTTATTTTTTCAATTGTGGTAGGACATTCCTATACATGTTTTATGGTCAATATCTAGGGGAAGCGAGCTAACTACTATATCATCAAATATTAACAAGTAAGATAGCAGCCAAAAGTCCATCTAAATTAAGAAAAATATGTTTACTCACAAAGTATATGCAGTAGGATCCTCTTGCTGACCGAAGGCGGCACTCCATTAGTCGCGATGCAGAAGTAAGCACCATTCATATCTCGAGTTACGGCAGTCATATTCAACCAAGCCCCACTCCATTTGCTCACTGAGAAATTATTAGAGGGGAGTAAATTTGGTTTATAACTAGAGTTATATGAGTGTTAATCGTTTGCGGAAACTGGAATTCGTCTCATTTCCGTAAATCTCATCCTTTTTTCATTTACACACAGTAATGTATGGAAGAAAACGAAAATTTAAACGTCATTTGAGCGCGTTTAAACTCAAATAAAGGTGAAGGAAAACAAACGCAACAAAAGAAAAACGAAATTCGCGAACGAGTGTCATCCACCAAACCGCACTTGGCCTATGTGATGGATTATTGCCTAGACTCTTAGCTAACAAGGCGCCCAGTCCCAGCAGTTAAAGCGTAGCGGGCCGATGATAACGATTAAAACTAACGTGAAACATTGAACAGGAGTCTGTCAGTTTATTGCCAGCTTATTTGCCAGGTAGCAGGATATTTAATAAGAAATAGACACCTAGATAATCTACCTATAGATAGGACTCGAAAAATTGGTAGACTAAATAACACTCTACTTCTTAACTCCATGGTTTAACTGCTTAATGACAAGGATGGAGGCAAACTGCGCAATCGCTTTCTAGCGAATACATAATATAGATATACCTAAGTGTAATAGTGTTTAAGATTGAAAAATAATTAATGAAAAAAATGAGCCGCCGAGTTTCTTGCCAGGTTCTTCTCGAGATGGCTGCAATTTTGCGAATCTGGCAGTAGAGTCATTTACTTTCATGAGTGTCTCTTTGGGACCATGTGATTAAACGATTTTAATTTTGCTTTACAGAACAGCCGCTTCTTATTTTAGTAGCATTGACGCTTAGCTGATGACGACCGGCTGACATTAAATCAATCCAAGCGCTGGCGGTACTCAACATTCCTTAATCTTGTCAAACATTTGAACGACGGATCCCGTTACGAGAATTGATGATATATATGCGTAATTAAGTAAACATTTTGCAAAGATACTCATTGGTGCAGTTTCCTCACTGAAGATATCTAAATAAACACACCTATCGAAGTTGCTTTCTATTTGCAAACAGAATTTGCTTTGAAACTTGCAATTATAATCCAGAATCTTATGTACAACAACCCGATATCATTTATTAGAGAGTGTTTCGCCTGTAAATTCGAATTATTCATAGATTTCATAGTCTGCAAGCCGGCTGCGGGATTTTCGAAGCGTGCATTGTTTAGATTCTAGTTGTCTAGCTGCTATTGTGATGCACTGGGAGCAAGCTTTCATGCCAGAATGTGTTAACGTAGTTTCGGGTTTTGGGTTTCAGTTTGTTTAATGGTATTGATAAAATATGTGTTGCGTGTATATAACACAAAGCTTCACTCCTTTATCTGACACTGCGAACCCAAGATACAAAGAATAATCTATCGGGCCCATGCAAATAAATATGTTTGAATTAGATTTTTATAATATTAAAAGAATGGGGCTGTAGCGTGCAGTTTTGTTTGAATCTCTAAACGGTGGTAGTGGACATATTATCACATATTGTAGAAGATTGTTAATATCTGAAATCAACATATTCATATTTTTATATACTGTGTGCTAGTCTGTGTAATAATAACCAGTCAGAAAGTTACTGAAGCTCGACTTTTTGTAGCTTAAAACTTTTATTACCATTCAAATAACAGCATGAGGCATGTGACAAATAGGTTGCATATTTTTTTTTCTAAATCAGAGAATTTACTCGTTTTTTTTAGTGGAGTGTATTTTGTGAGTGGGGGTGATGAAATCTTGCATTGACGTCTGTTTGGAAAGCAGTTTAAGTATTAATTACGCTACATTTTTCTTGTGTGGCATTAATTTATTGCAATTATTATTGTATGTAGCCGTACTAATAGAGTATCTGTGGTGTGGCGTTCAAAAGTGTCTCACAAAGGCCTTTGTTCATGTGATTGTAAAATATTATTACCGGAAGTATATTGAGACTAAATGCAAAGCCGCTCTCAATAAATGTGTTCCAGGAATTTAACTCATATTGCCCTTACAATATTTCGAGTGAATTTGTCAAAGAGGTGATATTCACCCAAATGGTTTAAGTCGAGTTATATCACGAACGGAACTACAAAATGGGTTTCGCAGCGAAATATGACATGTAAAACTTTTACCCCACTATTCCGGCTTACCAAGCTTTTATATTTTGTAACCAGGTAAAAAGCTTTTACCCTTTTGAACTCATCGTGCCAGCGTATGTATTTTTGCTGATGTAAGTAAATACTAGGTATACAATTCCGTGTTAGCAGAAAATGAATTAGTGGTTTGGTAACCACGCATGTTGATACATGCTACACACGAATGCTGGATGCTAAGTGGAACTTAATATCCGTAATGTAGTATTTTTTATGGAGTAAATACGGCATATGAAGCGTTTTCTATTAGCAGTAAACTTTAACATCACTGTGAGATACAAAAGTCCAGAAAAATGGCAATAATCTATCCCCCACGCAGTCGTAGCTTGGTAGAATGACACAAGTCTGAAATGTTGTTATCCGAGTCCTTAGACATATATTTTGGTACCCACATAAAACATTATGCTTACAGGTTTGTGATTATAAGTATTTCGAAACTTATTTACTTTTGTTTTTTTCTGAAACAATGAATGCGAAAAATGATCGATGGAGTCTCGATGTTGATATTAATAAAAACTAAAAGTACTTCTGCAAGACTTGCATTTTGGGTGCCGGAAACATTTACATCACATACACAATCACACTCACAACCGGAACCACAAATGTCACATGGGAAGTTGTGCTCTTGCCGGGAATCAAACCCAGAACCCACGGCGCCGAGGATGCCCACTGCGCCAACTGCGTTAAATCGTGGTCAACATGTAAAAGCGTTTAAGCGCTTTAAGCGTTATTTCGTGAGATATTTTCGGTACTCTACTTAAGAGCTTTGCTAAAGACATACGAGTATTTCAATCCCAAGCTACACAGGAATTTTTCAAGCGTGCCATTTTTCATGCCAGATACTCCACAACTTTCCGTCATGTCATATGAAAAGTGAGCTTGCGTTGAACGAAAGTTAGCTAAAATGAAAAGCGCACATAATTTGAGCAGAGTTCGCTATGTTTGAGCTTCAGACGAACCCACTTTGTTGTTACTTCTGTGTATTTGCACAAAGTAAGTATTCGAAAAGTATGAGAAGTTACGCGGCTCTAGAGAACTCTTGACATGTTTCTCGTTCCTTGTATTAAGGCGGATACCCGGTGAGACGAAACGAGAGAGCAGCGTGACTGTGTTTACTAACGCTTGTAATGTAACAACAAGGGCGAAAAATTAAATTATTTGGATTAACATTAAAACTGGCACTGAATAAAAACGAAAGCAAAACGAGTAGGTATGCATTTTTTAATCACGTTCTATCTTATCACGCTTAAAAGAAACAAGATATTTTTCATCGGAGATTCGGTCGAAGTACTAATGGCCGAGTTGTACTTGTTACTACCTGAAGCACTGTACTGTGTTCGATTACCAGCAATTTGAGATATCTGGTGTGTGTATTAAGTAAGTACTCGTATTTATGTGATAGAATGTTTTCCGAACTTATCCGACCGTGCGAGTTTGTTTACGATGAGAGTTTTTCTGTTTTGCTATTACATAAGGTTAGAATTCCGGTTTGAGCCAAAGTTTCAGGGAAGTCTAATTCCCTAGGGGTGTCTGAACATTATGTCCTAGATGCCGGATTATGGAACGTCCGTTGAGAGGTAAATCTTCATATGGAGAAGGTAAACATAATTCCTTCCTCAGACTACACGCCACAAAAAATCAACAAACGAGGTATAGAAAATCATGCGTGTCCGCTTAGGGCGGTACCGTCTATTTACTTACGGAAGGATTAATTACTCGAGTAGGACTGGTTCTGCATGAAAGAGCGAGTTATCAAAGTAATTATATGGCATATAAAGGCTGCGCTACATAGGACGCCTTTGGAGCACACAAGTCGGCGTGCGGGGAAGCGGGCGCGTGCACCGTTGTACGGGAGAAGACTGCGTCCGCGTCCCCGCTCGCCATTCGTTAGAACCAAGTGCTGTTTGTGTGGCGAAGCCTTTAGCCATACTTACAATCTTTCGACTCAGAGAAGTTATTGCACTTCCAAACTACACTTTTCTGTTCAAAGAAGAAAAAAGTCATATAAGCAAGCGTGTTCCTTACAGGCTAGCGTTTTGCAAAATATTACAAAAACATGAGACTCCCCAGTTTTGTTCGAAGCGTCCATTGCAGATGAAAGTTTATTTTGAAAGACGTCTACTGTACGAGTAAGCTTACCAGTCTTTTCACCGACGAGCATTAGCGCCGAGTCCTCCCTTCTCCAAGCTATAGTCGGGTGGGGGGTACCGGAAGCCGCGCAATGTAGGGTTACGTTTTCGCCTTCTCGAACAATTACTTCGCCGCTGCTGTCCGAGTCTACGATGTCCGGTGGCACTAGGGAATTGAATAGGTATTTTAACGGTCTAGTGAGATGTCATCTAGGGTTGCAATTTGAAACTGTTGCAAGTGATATTCTTGTTTAGTGAACTGTGAAATGGTTGTAGACTCGCCCATTTAGAAGCTTCTTCAGCAAAATAATGCTTCATATAAATTTTAACTTTAAGGCAATCAGCTTACCTCGACAAAACAGGCTTAGCGAGAAGACTCAAGAAAACAACCTTTTGAGGTGGTGTGGTATAATATAGCGTAATGTGACAGTGTAATATAGTGAGTGATATTATTAAAGAACACAAGTAAAACGTGTCTTCACATTAAACAGACTGCAAGAAAAGTGTTATTGGGCACATTCTTAGAGGTATACTACTATTCTACTTAGCAGTTTTGGGTCAGTATTAAATTACTTATGTCTTAAAGCTAAATCGTAATTCCTATGGAGTACTAAATAGAATAGTCATAAACAAAATACCTAAGTATATAAATGTATGTCGTAACACATAAAGGTTTACGTTATGCTCAATAGTGTTTCTCATGTAAGTAACGTATTTTGCATAGGGGAAAATAAATGAATTTCTAACCATGCTTCTTCGAAAATTACAATCGTATCTCAAATCCATATTATGTTTAAAGTTAATTATCTATGATGGATGGAAGAAGTAGAGTCACACGTTTGTAAAGTCAATTCACAAATGAATTATATTTACATAACAATGTTCACGAAAGCTTTTACAGATTATGCACTGAAACTATTTTATTCAACCTCTTTAGCAAAACATTTTCTAAAAAAGGAAACATCATTATACGTGAAAAAACACTTACAGACAGGAATAATATATAAAAGCGGTTACTGGGTAAATGGAGTGGGCGTGACGTATAGGCAGAAATTATGCCTCGTAAAGCTTTTCAACAAATTCAAATATTGACGCGTTCTTCACGGTATATGAAAGAATACGTACGTACAATGGGCTACATCAAAATATTTAGGGGATTTAAATTACATTGGCAACGTTACTCGAATATTCTAAGAAAAAGTCACAAGCTTTTTAACAAAACCAAGTACAGGCACTTTCTTAACGGTACATGAGATACGTATATATAACGTTCGTTTACGTATACCACAAAGTATGCCATAGAAGAACGTAACGTAATTTATGTACTCTTGTGCTCTGTTACTTCAGTGAATAAATATATTATTAATAGATTTCGAATCCTACGACGACAGTCTTGAGCTTCCAATAAAGGTAGCATCGTGATGAAATCCATGATGGTAGGGCATTTTCTGGTACTCGCCAGCTACACAGCACCTATACAGTTTTACTCCACCAACCCTCAAGTAAAAAAATATGTCGTCATAATAAATAAAAATTATGTTCACGCAGCTATCCTTGAGAGCCAGTCTATTAGATAGAACTGCCCGTTAGCTTAGTTGGGTGCGCGTTCACCTTCTAAGCAGGGTAACGGGTCCGATTCCCGGCGGCAACACAAGTATTCTCTCCATGTAAAAAATGTGTTTCTGGTTCTGGTTGTGATAGTATATGTGATGTGAATGTTTCCGTCACCCACTACACAGTCATCGAACTTAGTGTGGGGCTGTGAGTGTGAAAGCGTTTACGTTGTGTTGTTATTTAGGCCGAGCGTGTTTATAATCCATCACGTAAATTAGTAATCTAACGCTCAATGAGATACAAAAAAATCTAAGAATAAACCATAAACTCATGGCAACCCCAAGTATTGGCACTTTCTTTACGGTACGGGAGATACGTAACACAGAATGTATAATATATACTATAACTATATAATGTTGACCACATTAAAATATTTCGGGGATAAATAACATTGACAGCACTCGAATATTCCAAGAACAAGTCATGAATTCTTATCCAGCAGTAAATTCAAACAGAGCAAGTGATTTGTAGACAGTCGTGATATATTGCCGTTTCTAACGCATAGTCACATGAAATATACGAAGCGATGCAACTACATGTAGAGTCAGCAGACTTAACACTCACTGAATCTTGCGTCTAATCCGCCCTAAGGCTATTTCTCAGTATAATTTATCAAGTTTCTTCAGAGTCACTGGAGTTAATGGGGTGTGAAGTTGAAAAAAATAATAGACATGACCGGGCTGAATTACCACCAGACAGGACAGACATTATTAATTTTTAAAAGTATCTACATATGGGTAGGACGTAACAATTACAAAGACTAATTCGTAAGAACAAGCCAATTTACTAAATATTAAAAAAACCTGACTGCTTAAAATGTAAACCTACCCTTTTATTATTATTTTTTCTTTTTTCAAATCTATCAACGGGCTGATTGCCAAATACAGCAAAAACCCAAGTTACCTACATATCGTCGAGCTTATAGATAAACCAAGTGCTCAAGCCCACTCCCAGTGGTTACCGTTCCTATTATGCTGGCGGCATTTTTCTTTTAATTTCCTTGATTTTGATACCTTACTCGACAGATTTGGTTATTTTATTACTAACATATTACTATTTCACGCCAAAAATCCGCCATTATTTTTTCAAACACCTAGCTTAGGATACATTGAGGATACATTACTATACCCTAATTGTTACTGTCAAAAGCCATCTAGCCGTTTAAAAGATATGATTTTTTTTTAATGACGTATCTATTACGTTTGGTACACCATTGGAATTACGTTCTAGCCTTAAGACTAATAAGTTATTTAATTTTGACCTAAGTAGAGTAGTTACTAAGAATGTGTCCGATAAAACTTTTCTTACTGTCTCTATTATCGGGAAGACTTTGTTTTTGTGTTCTTTGTTAATAGCACTCACTAATATAGTGACACTGTCACATCATTACACTAACTCAAAAGGTTTAGTTTTCTTGAGCCTTTTCACTAAGTCTGTGCTGTCGAGGAGCTGAATTGCCTAAAAATTCAAATGGTGATGAAGATTCGTGGTAATAAAGAAATTTACAAATATACATACATATAAGATACGCGCAAAAAACTTAACCCTACCTTGACAGTCGGATTATAATTAAACGCAAGCAAAGCAAAAAAAACCGACTTCACCGCTTTATCTTCGGAACTTTGATCAGATTTGATGTACTAAACATTCATTATTGACGATATTTTAAGAACTTCTGATCAGATATTCATCAAATTTAAATAGGACCAATTGAAAAGCAACAGCTTTCAAACAAATAATAAATTTCGAAATCGGTTCACGTGGAAAGAAATTATGAGGTAACCATGCATAAGAACACATAAGAAAAAAAAATACAGTCGACTTGAGTACCTCCTCCTTTTTTGTGAAGTCGGTAGAAAATACACTACTGGTTTGATGTTGTTGATAAAATCATCACCCGCAGCCTTGAGTCCATGACTCTACCATACGGAGATCGGAAAGCATTGGCAAGAGTTGTGTAACGGACTTTCTTCATTCTTCGACATTAGTTGGTACTACTAAGTACTACCATCACTTGGCACCTTTCCAAACATCGAGTCTTTCGACTCCAGTCTCAAGATCTTTCAGATACTATTACACGTAGTGTGACAGCTTTCATGTTTATGTATTACAGAACAATAACTTAAAGAATTTTGTTACTTATACGTTTATTATGTAAGAAATGGTCGTAAAGACATAGTGAAATGAATAATGATATACCATATTTTCAACTAACTTCACAAAAAAAGGAGGAGTAGGAGTACTCTATTCGACTGTATTTTTTTTGTGTGTTACCTGATAACTTTTCACGTGAACCGATTTCAAAATTATCTTTGTTGGAATGTTGTTTTTCCATTTTGGTCCCATTTAAATTTGATCAAGATCTGATCAGTAGTTTTTGAGTTATCGTCAATAATGCGTGTTAAATACATTTAATCTGATCAAGGTTCCGAAGATAAAGCGGTGAAGTCGCTTTTTTAAAGCTTTGCTTGCGTTTAATTATTCTTACAAGATTTGAATAGAACAGATATACATATATATATATACAGCGAAAGAGTAGAACTCATTGCCTGCGTCTTTATTCCCTGAACGGTACAATTTGAATGTCTTTAAGTCTAGAGTGAATAGGTACCTTCTAGGCAAGCATATCTCATCTTCGTCCGCATCGTCACTTTCAAGTGAGATAGTAGTTAAACGACTTTTAACGTTGACTATCCATCATAAAAAAAGATATGGTCTGGGTAATCATAGACACAGTATTATTTATCTCTAGTACATTACACAGAGCAACCGAAAGATTACTGCGTCAGCGACAGCGTTTGCGTTAACTGGCACTGTATTAATATAGCACGTATGTAATTAATGAAAAATGTAATCAATCGCGCAAAGTAAATGACAACGCACGATCGTTGGTACAAGGACACAAAGGTGCCATATCTATACTAATATTATAAAGCTAAAGAGTTTGTTTGTTTGT
The DNA here is from genome assembly GCA_948107665.1 of Lomographa bimaculata. Classification (NCBI taxonomy): domain Eukaryota; kingdom Metazoa; phylum Arthropoda; class Insecta; order Lepidoptera; family Geometridae; genus Lomographa; species Lomographa bimaculata. Next base: position 11,616,909 of record OX403592.1, read on the forward strand.
TTGAACGCTCTTATTTCAGGAACCGCTGGTCCGATTTGAAAAATTCTTTCAGTGTTGGATAGTACATTTATCGGGAAAGGCTATAAGCTATATATATTTACAAAACAATTAGGGATCCTTACTAAAAGTCCAATAATCACGCGGACAAAGTCGCGGGCACTGCTAGTATCTTATAAAGAAGCAGAAGATGAGTCTGAGAACCTCCGTCATTGGCGTCATTAACCCCGTGATGCAAAGAGGGGTGATATAAATTTAACAAATGTATTTATGTATCTGTGTGTCTGTCTGTGGCGTCGAAAATCCCAAACGATTTTGATTTAGTTTTTTTGTTTGAAAAGTTACTACTTGATCGAGAGTATTCTAAGCAGCAAATCGGTGCAGCCGTATTCCAGATAGAGCGTCGGAGGTATGTGAAAATTTTTGATTTTGCCACTTATCTAACACATGTTTTGATCCCACTGAAGTGAGTGTTCAGATGCAGCGTCTGTTTTGTAACATAAGCTGCTCACGATTACAAGAAGATTACAAGATCTAGTATTCATATTTGACTCCAATATTCGCAAACTAAGCAAGGTTAGCCACCAGATGAGAGCGTTCTCGGTACTTGGTCGCAGTGTCTTACCAAAAACATGCAGGTGATGCGTCTGTGTGATCATAGGCTCTGTGTTGATCTGGCACATGTATCTGCCGCCATCTGTCAGCCGTACGTCTCGCAAGGTCAGCGACCAGGTTTGGTCGGTTCTGGTTACAGCCACCCGATGGTTCTTGGTAATTACGTGGGGCCCTATTGTAAGGATGGTCTGTGTATCCACTCGCAGCCAGGCAACCTGTAAATTAAGAAGGGTTTTAGAACAAAATTTAAATTACTGTAATGAGCAAGCGTGACGCTTACCACCAGGCAAGGACCCTGCTCGTCTCTTCTCTCAATGATATAAAAAAGGAATTGTTTAATTCACTCAAATACAAATTCAAATATCGAATACTTAATAAAAAACTTCTAATTAAAAAATTGGAACATAGATATATGGTCAGTAAAAAATGACATAAGGCATAAATAAATGAAAAAAAAAAACAATTTTATAATTTCTAAGAAGTTTTCAATATAAATATCTCGTTATAAACCTAATCGGAATTCTAATAAGGCCTAGTATAGCCACATAACATCTACGACGTATTCTCCACGCGTCTCAGACCCCAAGTAAACAATTAGCATTAGTGTCACTCAAGTAACAGGCTCGCACAATAGGCAGGATCAGAATCAAGTATTCGCCCAACAAAGGGGCTTGTTTCGCGAAAATTGCTTCCTTTGCTGAGCAGAACCATGTTTTATGGCTGTACAGTGGAGCAATTCATATTTTGCAGACTCTGGGACCCCGGGAATTACTCGAATGCTCGCCTCCATCGCCGCGAAAACGTGATAAGTGTTTCGGCATTTACTCGTTTTAACTCTACCAGTAAATACGGCTTATGTTTCGTTATTGCTGCGGTGGATACGTGCCGCGCATTTTATTTGTGAGCGAATTTTATATTGCATCCTTTGAGTGTTTCGTTTTGAAATGCGAACCTTGGAATCGAGCTTATTACTGTCTGCTTGGTTATTAATGATACAATCAAAACATCAAACGCATTCACACTCACAACCCCACACTAAGTTCAAAGACTTGTATCGAGGGTGTCGGAAACATTCACATCACACACACATTACACCCAGAGCCAGAAGCACAACATGATATATTTCATGATATGCATGTTATTTGACTACTATCTCACCTGATGGTAAGCGCGTAAGAGCAGAAGAGCAGAAGATGTGGCTTGTTTGCCTATTCACTCTTGCCTTAAAGACTCCCAGATTATACCAATTTCTTTTGTGCGTGTCTGTGTATTTGATACGATGTGTCTTTTTAATATGTTAAGTTATTTATTTTTAACCGACTTCAAAAAAGGAGGATGTTCTCAATTCGACTATATGTTTTATTGTGAGTTACCTCAGAACTTTTTTCTAGGTTAACAGATTTTGATGATTTTTTTTTAAATGTAAAACTGGTGCTTCCCATGTGGTCCCAAGATAATTATGACCAGTAGTTTTTCAGTTATCCTCAATAATGCGTATTTAATTAGTTTATTAATGTCATCAAGGGTTCCGAAAATAAAGCGATAGTGTAGCTGTTTTTAAACTTTGCTTGCGTTTAAATTATTATACAGCAAGTTAGTCTACATCCTGCAATAGAAAATTGTTACTTTTATCCTGAAAATGTGTGTAGCAACTAGCAACCGTCGAGCTCGCCTCAAATAGTTTACGTTAATAAACAAATGATTACCGCATAACGACCCTAAATTATAGGTATATTATGTACACAATCATGTATCATCTAGAGAATGAGCGTCAACCACTGCATTATCCTTTGGCTCCTAATCTCACATTATATACAGTATTATACAGACACAGTAATAAAACTTTTGTAATTTCAGAAATTTGGGAATATGAGCCATGCAACGGAATTAATGTCTGAATATCCGGATGACCGAGCTTTGCTCGGTTTTTTTGTTTTTGGTAGAATGTGTTTGAATTTGTAGCCTCAGAAAGCTCCATCTAGTGTCGAGTAGAAACAGTTTTTTACATCGGTCACGTCGTAATAGATGGCGCTGATAGTTTCTTAAACCCGGTTTTTCAAATGCAATTTGGGAACCGAGCATTTCTCGGACCTGGAACGTTGATAAATCGATTCATTGGGCCGAAAAACCCCTAATCTGTAACTTTCATGAAAATCGTTGGAGCCGTTTCCGAGATCCTGATTACACATATATATACAAGAATTGCTCGTTTAAAGATATTAGATATACAGAATGGATATTATCTGCTACTTGGAATCTTTGCCCACTGCCTTATACTCCACCACGCACCGTCCTTATGAAGATGGACGGGACGCGGGAAAAATTTGATGATCTGATTTTTTTCAACCGATTGTAGGATGGGAACGCTACCCACTGGTACCTGTAAGCTTGAGTTACCTGTAAGCTCGATGACTTGCAGGTAACTTGGGTCTTTACTGTATAGATCTATATAATTTTAGTTTAGTTTTAGGAAATATAGGCAATTGGCCCGTACTTAGTTATTTAAAAAAATAATAATAGGAATACGGGTATACCTTGTAGACAAGTTGGCAGTGAAACAATTATACGCCCGAATGATTTCACTTTAAAAAACATTAAAGCTTTCATACTCACATCCTCATCTCTCTCTTGAGCACCAAAAACATTTACATCACACAATAACACCCAGAACCAGTAACACAAATTTCCCTTCCAAAGAAAACTTGTGTTCCCATCAAAAACTGTATCGGCTCCCCTAATTCCCTGGTTAGCCAGATGAGCGGTAATCGCGAGCATCTTACAACGCCAGAAGATCATGTAGGTATGTACAATTATTGTTTTTGTGTGCAATTTTTTGAACTTGTTGTAAACGTCATGAATGGTAAACTTTCATCTCTCTTGCACTTAGGCACCATTACAAGCGAGACAGAGATAGTTATTATATATGATGGCGCTAACTCTCGCAGCTGGACCTAGGGGTTTACGTACATTTTTAAAATTCGCATGCATAGTGCCCGTGGTTCCTGCATACTTGAGTCTTAGCAGGCTAAGACGAACCGAGGTAGTTTTATTTTTTTAATTCATGTTATCTATCCTATTCACTCGCGACTTGAAGACTATGGTACTCATCAGGAAACACCGACACAGGCAAAGAGTTCCATTCCATTTATTATTTTTTTAGTATTTACAGACTGCAAAACACGGAAACGCTGCTTGGATGTCTGATCATTTCTTAGTTAACCATTCGAATATTCTAGAATCGCGTCCGGGAGAAGCCCAGTAAGGTACTGTAGCACAGGTAAGAGTTCAACAGCTGAAAGCTCGCAGTTTCCAGTGAAAAATGAGTTATCCCCGGCTTATTCATACGTAATAAGGGCAGGGACACTGGCATATTTCAGAGCCTGTTGTGCCAAATGGTGTAACTTTACCTTTATAATTGCTGTTTGGAAGGACAAACGCGGCCGCGGCTTTCACCTTAATATTTACGATTTGATTCTGGATAGAGAATAAAGTTGGGACTGCGTTTGTTTACAACTTTCCAGGGTTTGGCTACCATCAAAGTGTTTAAGACGATACACACATTTATATTACACTAGCCGTGCCCCGCGGCTTCGACCGCTATTATCAAGTTAAAAAGTAGCCTATGTGTTAATCCTAGGTATAAGCTATGTACATTCCAAATTTCATTTAAGTCCGTTCAGCCGTTGACGCGTGAAAAGGGAACAAACATACTTACACACTTACACAAAAACTTTAGGATTTATAATATTAGTAGGACAACATTTATTTAGCCGTAAAACATCGGACCAGCTATTTATTGGTCTCATTAAAAAAGTAGATAGGTAAACATAAATGTCAGAGCCACGTCTCATCACTTACGTCGGGGGTTAAAAACACCAGCCCGTCTTGCTAGCACTAAATATATAGTAGAAAAAATACTAAATCAAGTTTTCGCGAACGATTAAAACTCCACTAGAACCTCTTCATCACTATATGCATAATAATACCTACTATGTATTCATCTGTGGCGCGACTCAAGAAACCTTTCCTCCTTGACGGCTACAATATGAATGGTACGACATTACGACGTGGTAATGACTAATGGGAACTATTAGCCTAACTAATGGGGAAGCGTTACAAGGGCTGTCATATAAAGAGAATAAAAATAATTCAAAGATTCTTTTGGAAGAATAGCAGCGCGATACAGATGACAGATCAAAGATTATTATTAAAAAGCATTCGTCTAAGTTAAAACTAAGTTTAAATACAATACGAATGTTCACAAACTTAAACCCTACTATGTAGTACAAAATGGCTTCTTATACTTTAAAAAAATGTTCAAGGTCATACTTTATTACTAAATGTTGAAATATTATATTTTTGGAATAGTATTTTGTGATTTATATTATTTTTATGCCATATAGTTAAACATTTGCTATCTCACCTGATGGAAAGTGATAATGCGACCGAAGAGCTTTTTCAAATGATACCCAAGATAATTCACAGCGGTATATTTTTTAAAATTTTGGCTCTGCATTTTTGTGCATTTAGCCAGTGTCAAGTAAAGAAATATTTCAAGCAAAACTTATTTCATTTGCACATTAACACTTAAAGAATCACAAGTTTTGAAAAAATCAATAGCGACAATGTTTTACTTTCGCGCCAAAAAAACTTACTTCCTCTAGACTTCAAGACTCCTAGATACCTACCTATAGCGCTCAGGAAACAAACAATGACACACTTTTTCGCCGTATACCTACTGTCTACTGATCTAATGTATATACCCTACACAAATTCCTTAAGCAGTACGCACACACATATATATATATACGTGTGTGTGTGTGCGTACTGTTTGTTACACTCAAGACATCAAAGCTTAAATCTTGAAATAGAACGAACTCCGTAGATCCATCACATACAAGTAACAAACGAAAGTTCGACAACCCTAAGCATCTTCTAAGATGTGCCAATACCGTTAGCTTAAGCTTGAGCTACTTCACATTTTCGTCGGATTCATACTTCGGCACCTATATCGAAGCCAGGGCTTAACTGGCTGCTAAGAAGCTGGGTATCCTTGCAGGTCTTAAGGACGGGCAGTACTTCACATCGGGGCAGCTTCTAAATTTATAACAAACTCAAGTCCGATCGTGTATGGAGTACTGCGGCCACCTTTGGGATGGATCCGCTAATTACCAGCTAGAGGCTCTTGAATCCATTGATAGGCGAGCGAAACAACTTATTGGCGATGCTAAGCTAATTGTCACCGACGTAAGGTAGCAAGCCTATCGGTATCCTATCGCTTACATTTTGGAGAGTGTGCTCAGGAGTTACATGATATCTATAATTCCTCCATGCCCTTTTATCATCTAATAACAACACAAACTGTCAATCGTCATCCATTTATGGTTGACATACCTATAGTTTGCTCGAAGCGTTTCGCTTCTATGTTTATTTTCCGTACAACGAAGGAGTGGAAATCATTGCCTGCGACTTTGTTTCCTGAACAATTAGGGTGTCTTTAAAGTCTAGAGCGAATAGGTACCTTCTAGGCAAGCATGTTCCATCTTCGGTCGCATCGTCACTTTCCATCAGGTGAGATAGTGGTCAAATGCTTGCCTACCAAGCATAAAAAAAAGCAATCAGCCCAGGTAGGTAATGTGTACAACATCAAAGCTATTTTAGCTTGTGGAAGGCATCAATTAGTTTATATAATTACTAGACGTGTCCCGCGGCTTCGCTCGCGGCTATTATCAATTTAAAAAGTAGCTTATGTGTTAATCTTAGGTATAATCTATGTAAATTCCAAATTTCATCCAAATCCGTTCAGCCGTTAAAGCGTGAAGAGGGAACAAACATACTTAAACACAAACTTTCGAATTTATAATATTAGTAGAATGATCATTGCGGGCGTTAGCAACGGCTGTGCAGATTTACGTTATTAGCAAGTGTTAATGTTTTAATGATAAACGTGCGGTAACAGGGGAAACGTGAGACTTAATTTAATGGCACTGATTGCGCTTGGGTTAGATTCGAAACGAGATTGTAGCTGTTAGTACTGGATATTTAGAGTTTAGTTATTTCCAACTAAAATAGCTTGATAAATAAACTTAATCAGCGATAGTGGTAACATCCACGCGCGATGGAGATGGGATGTAGCCCTGTCGAAGTAAATCGACAATGACAGTTCTCAGTAGCGTTAGCAAATAAGTTCTGAATATGAATTATCAAATATGTTATTTCTACGACCTATCATAAGGTTGTGAAAAAAAACAAAAATGTTTCACGGTTGTAATCCTTTTAATAATAACGTTTTTACTGAATATTTGGAGTTTAGACTTAGGTATTGCAAACTAAAATAGCTTTATAAATTTACTTAAAAATATATACCAGAATTTCTTCTAAAACACGTTTTTTTGTAACCATTTTACTCGCATTAATAATAAAACCAGATAAATAAAAATCATCGTAATCTGTGTGATACGATAAATTATGCCTTAGAATATGTATAACGTTCATAAATATAAAGGATAAATATACCGGCTTTGATTCCAGGTGAAAACACAAGTTTTCATCCCATGGGAAATATATGTTTTTGATTCTGGTTGTGAGTGACGAAAGAAGTCATTCAACTTATAGACCGTGGGCCGGTTGTCGTCAACCCTACCTCATCGAGTACCAAGATGAGACCTATATGGGGGTGTCGTGTGTAAAAAGTTATGCTAAAAAAATCAGGGTTGCCTGTTCCTAGCCTGGAGCATTTTGTGCAGGGGACAAAAAACTGATCCATTTTTTTGGTGAAATTTACCTCATCGAGTACCAAGATGAGACCTATCTGGGGGTGTCGTGTGTAAAAAGTTATGCTAAAAAAATCAGGGTTGCCTGATCCTAGCCTGGAGCATTTTTGGCAGGGGACAAAAAACTGATCCATTTTTTTGGTGAAATTTACCTCATCGAGTACCAAGATGTGACATATGCCATTCGATAGCCCCGTTCTTCCTTCTATTAAAAAAATTGGGTTGCCGGCCCTAAACCTGGAGCATTTGTTTTTCGGCCTACTTTAGTGTTCAGGCATCAGAAGTAAGTTTTATGAAAATAGCATCGAAATGATATATTTTAGTTATTTAAACAACAAAATATTGTAGAAAATGATGATGCACATCATACAATTGACTATTTAGTACTGTCAGAAAGAAAGTGACCTCACAGTGAGCCAAAACCGTGGTGGCGGAGAATACAAAACTTTGTTTTACAATTACAACGAGTTTTGATTGAGCAACAAGATACCATATATGGCGATCGATAGTTCTATTCATTCTTTTACTAAAAAAATTGGGTTGCCTGATCTGATTTCGAAGCACTTGTTTTTTGGCCTAGTTTAATATTAGGGCGTCAAAAGTAAAGTATTTATCAAAATCACTTCTAAATTACATATTTAAGTAGTGTAAACGACAAAATATTGTAGAAAGCAATAATGAGCAACGTAATTTTGACTTTCAAGTCCAATCAGAAAAGAAGTGAACACGTAGTAAGATAAAACATAAATCACACAGTAAACAAATCATATCATGCAATTACAACGTCTGTTCATTGAAATGAGATAAATAATGTTTGGCAATTAATAGCTCTACTCATCCTTTTATTAAAAAAATTGGGTTGCCAGGCCTTACATTAGAGTATCAGTTTTTCTGCCAAGTTTAATTTTCAGGCAAAAAATTACCTCATCGAGTACCAAGATAAAACATATGCCAATCGATAGCGCTGGTCTTCTATATATTAAAAAAAATTGGTTGCCGGCTCTAAGCTTGAGCGTTTGTTTTTCTGCCTGCTTTAAAGATCAGGAATCAGAAGTAGGCTATATGAAAATGCCTTGTTTAGTTGTTACAACGACAAAATACTGTACAAAGTAATAACATGAAACATACATTTGACTATTTAATACAGTCAGCACAAAAGTGAACACGCAGAGAGCAAAAACAGTGATCCACAAAATTGGTGTTGTGCATATATTACGAGTTTTGATTGTGTACTAAAATACAATGTATAGCAGTCGAAAGTTCTATTCATCCTTGTATTAAAAAACTTGGGTTGCCTGGCCTAAATGTAAAGCATTTGTTTTTCGGCCTATTAAAAAATTCAGGTATAAGGAGTAGTTTTTATGAACGACATGATATCTTTTGATGATTCAAACGACAAAACACTAACGAGAGCGATAAAAAGCATCATACATTTGACTATTTAGTACTGTCAGAAAAAAAGTGAACACATAGTGAGTAAAACAGTAATAACGCCATATACAAAACTGTACTATGCACCTGTTACGAATTTTGATTGTGTACTAAAACACAATGTATAGCAGTCGATAGTTCTATTCATCCTTGTATTAAAAAACTTGGGTTGCCTGGCCTAAATGTAAAGCATTTGTTTTTAGGCCTATTAAAAAAATCAGGTATAAGGAGTAGTTTTTATGAACGACATGATATCTTTTGATGATTCAAACGACAAAACACTAACGAGAGCGATAAAAAGCATCATACATTTGACTATTTAGTACTGTCAGAAAAAAAGTGAACACATAGTGAGTAAAACAGTAATAACGCCATATACACAACTGTACTATGCACCTGTTACGAATTTTGATTGTGTACTAAAACACAATGTATATTGTTATGTGAATCAAACTACAAAACATGAAGCAAATTATGAAAAGAAACAAACATTGAACTATTTTTTTTTACTTTTTCTTTTTTTTTGTGTTTTGGTCGTTGGAATCATCAAAAAATATCCTGTCATTCATAAAAACTACTCCTTATACCTGAATTTTTTAATAGGCCGAAAATCAAATGCTTTACATTTAGGCCAGGCAACCCAAGTTTTTTAATACAAGGATGAATAGAACTATCGACTGCTATACATTGTGTTTTAGTACACAATCAAAATTCGTAACACGTGCATAGTATAGTTTTGTATATGGCGTTATTACTGTTTTGCTCATTTTGTGTTCACTTTTTTTCCTGAATTTTTTAATAGGCCGAAAAACAAATGCTTTACATTTAGGCCATGCAACCCAAGTTTTTTAATACAAGGATGAATAGAACTATCGACTGCTATACATTGTGTTTTAGTACACAATCAAAATTCGTAACACGTGCATAGTACAGTTGTGTATATGGCGTTATTACTGTTTTACTCACTATGTGTTCACTTTTTTTCTGACAGTACTAAATAGTCAAATGTATGATGCTTTTTATCGCTCTCGTTAGTGTTTTGTCGTTTGAATCATCAAAAGATATCATGTCGTTCATAAAAACTACTCCTTATACCTGATTTTTTTAATAGGCCTAAAAACAAATGCTTTACATTTAGGCCAGGCAACCCAAGTTTTTTAATACAAGGATGAATAGAACTATCGACTGCTATACATTGTGTTTTAGTACACAATCAAAATTCGTAACAGGTGCATAGTACAGTTTTGTATATGGCGTTATTACTGTTTTACTCACTATGTGTTCACTTTTTTTCTGACAGTACTAAATAGTCAAATGTATGATGCTTTTTATCGCTCTCGTTAGTGTTTTGTCGTTTGAATCATCAAAAGATATCATGTCGTTCATAAAAACTACTCCTTATACCTGATTTTTTTAATAGGCCTAAAAACAAATGCTTTACATTTAGGCCAGGCAACCCAAGTTTTTTAATACAAGGATGAATAGAACTATCGACTGCTATACATTGTGTTTTAGTACACAATCAAAATTCGTAACAGGTGCATAGTACAGTTTTGTATATGGCGTTATTACTGTTTTACTCACTATGTGTTCACTTTTTTTCTGACAGTACTAAATAGTCAAATGTATGATGCTTTTTATCGCTCTCGTTAGTGTTTTGTCGTTTGAATCATCAAAAGATATCATGTCGTTCATAAAAACTACTCCTTATACCTGAATTTTTTAATAGGCCGAAAAACAAATGCTTTACATTTAGGCCAGGCAACCCAAGTTTTTTAATACAAGGATGAATAGAACTTTCGACTGCTCTACATTGTATTTTAGTACACAATCAAAACTCGTAATATATGCACAACACCAATTTTGTGGATCACTGTTTTTGCTCTCTGCGTGTTCACTTTTGTGCTGACTGTATTAAATAGTCAAATGTATGTTTCATGTTATTACTTTGTACAGTATTTTGTCGTTGTAACAACTAAACAAGGCATTTTCATATAGCCTACTTCTGATTCCTGATCTTTAAAGCAGGCAGAAAAACAAACGCTCAAGCTTAGAGCCGGCAACCAATTTTTTTTAATATATAGAAGACCAGCGCTATCGATTGGCATATGTTTTATCTTGGTACTCGATGAGGTAATTTTTTGCCTGAAAATTAAACTTGGCAGAAAAACTGATACTCTAATGTAAGGCCTGGCAACCCAATTTTTTTAATAAAAGGATGAGTAGAGCTATTAATTGCCAAACATTATTTATCTCATTTCAATGAACAGACGTTGTAATTGCATGATATGATTTGTTTACTGTGTGATTTATGTTTTATCTTACTACGTGTTCACTTCTTTTCTGATTGGACTTGAAAGTCAAAATTACGTTGCTCATTATTGCTTTCTACAATATTTTGTCGTTTACACTACTTAAATATGTAATTTAGAAGTGATTTTGATAAATACTTTACTTTTGACGCCCTAATATTAAACTAGGCCAAAAAACAAGTGCTTCGAAATCAGATCAGGCAACCCAATTTTTTTAGTAAAAGAATGAATAGAACTATCGATCGCCATATATGGTATCTTGTTGCTCAATCAAAACTCGTTGTAATTGTAAAACAAAGTTTTGTATTCTCCGCCACCACGGTTTTGGCTCACTGTGAGGTCACTTTCTTTCTGACAGTACTAAATAGTCAATTGTATGATGTGCATCATCATTTTCTACAATATTTTGTTGTTTAAATAACTAAAATATATCATTTCGATGCTATTTTCATAAAACTTACTTCTGATGCCTGAACACTAAAGTAGGCCGAAAAACAAATGCTCCAGGTTTAGGGCCGGCAACCCAATTTTTTTAATAGAAGGAAGAACGGGGCTATCGAATGGCATATGTCACATCTTGGTACTCGATGAGGTAAATTTCACCAAAAAAATGGATCAGTTTTTTGTCCCCTGCCAAAAATGCTCCAGGCTAGGATCAGGCAACCCTGATTTTTTTAGCATAACTTTTTACACACGACACCCCCAGATAGGTCTCATCTTGGTACTCGATGAGGTAAATTTCACCAAAAAAATGGATCAGTTTTTTGTCCCCTGCACAAAATGCTCCAGGCTAGGAACAGGCAACCCTGATTTTTTTAGCATAACTTTTTACACACGACACCCCCATATAGGTCTCATCTTGGTACTCGATGAGGTAGGGTTGACGACAACCGGCCCACGGTCTATTAGTATGGGGCTGTAAGTGTGAAAGTGTTCTCGCGGTTTTGGGCATATTTGTGTGTCAGTGTGTATTTTTTGCAGGATAGGCAAGCATTTGACCACAATGTCAATGGGAAGTGATGATGCAGCCGAAGATGGAACATCCGGTGTAGTTTAAACAGAGGGCATTATCAACATACCTTAAAGTTTTGCAGGTTCTCCACCATGCAGGTAAGCGTCGCATCTCTGCCCACCACAACGGTTACGTTTGTTTCTGAACCCAGAAACGTCGGATGCAGAATTTCTAGAATGAAATAGTACCATTAAGAAAATATACGAATACACTTATATACTAAACTAGCCGTGCCCCACGGCTTCACCCGCTATTATCAAGTTAAAAAGTAGCCTATGTGTTAATCCTAGGTATAATCTATGTACATTCCAAATTTCATACAAATCCGTTCAGCCGTTAAAGCGTGAAGAGGGAACAAACATACTTACACACTTACACACAAACTTTCGGATTTATAATATTAGTAGGATAGACGAGACCGGCAAGTCGTACGCCTGATAGTTAGCGTCACTTTTTTTTGAAGTCGGTTAAAAAACTCTTACCCATTCACAAAATATAAAACGTTAGATAAACCTTCTATAGATAAATACTCAAAATTGACAAATCATGTACGCATCCCTCCGGAGCAGTTTACCAGATTCGCAACTCACCAGATACTCATCTAACCAGAAGAACATATCTTTGAGTGTTGATAAATGTCACTTGTGATAAGACAAAACACATTTTATCTATAGAAGGTATATCGAAGGATTGGTCTTCATCATTTTTTCATATAAGTACACGAAACAATCTCCTAACTACTGTGGCAAAGGAAACTTATATAGACTACAAACAAGGTAGTGATATCACCACTAGGTATAGAGTGTATTAGCGCCTACGAGGCAATAACTCATATTATGATTTATCTACTATCTGAAAGCAATTTATTAACTCACGTAGGGATTACCTACAGTAATAAACTGTCTTAGCTTAATTCAGGCAATAAAAGGTATTTCCAATAGCATCTCATAAATCAACCTTGCTCAGACCTGTTTGTCTTCAGGGAGTACATTATTAGAAGTTTAATTATGCCAGCGTGGGTACTACTCCTATATCGGGTGTATGTGATTGGGTAATCGAGCACGTTGGAGTTTCAAGGTTGTCTTGAATTTTCTTACCATAGTACCTACATTGTTTTATCCCTTGGCTTTTGATCAGATACAAATAAAATTGTTGATTACAACACAGCCTTACAACTTAGCCAAAACGTTCGAGGTAAATAAAAATAGTATTTAGCGCGATTGAGTTCCGAGATATTATCTAAACTACTAGATGAGCCCCGCGGCTTCGCCCGCTCATGATAATGATGATTATATAGCCTATGTTCTAATCCAGAGTATAAGCTACCAACATTCCAAATTTCATTAAAATTCTGTTTAGTAGTTACGGAGATAAGTGGTAACAAACATACACACACAAACAAACTTCATTCATAATATTAGTAGGATAGGATGTGTTCGAATCGCGAAGTTTAAAAGTTACAAATTGTTGGTTGTCGAAACGATTAATTCAAACTTATAACATATAGTCATAGACATGACTTAATCTAATTAAGATTGCTTTAATTATTTTTTTTGCCGATAACTAGTAAAACCATTGTAATTATAGTTTATTAATAAAGTCAGTAAAAGTAGTTATTATCAGAGTCATAATATAATGTGTTTTAACTTATGTGTCTGTAATATTTTGTAACATACTCGTACATTACGTTGCGTGTAACAAGTCTTTGAACTTAGTGTGGGGCTGAGAGTGTGAATGCGTTTATGTTTTTTTCATATTTAGAATTTTTTTAAATTTATTTACTACATATGGATGCAATAAATGAATGTGAATACCCGCTACAGTTAAAAAGCGGACGCCCACCCAACTACGCCAGCGGGCAGTATAATCTAGGCATTTTTAATTATTTGGTTATGTACCGTTTTTCTTTTTTTTTAATCGTGGTTTCAATTATCTTTCAAATCAAAATAATGTAAACAGCACTTAAGTTACCTATAAGCTCGATGACTTGTAGGTAACTTAGTTCTTTGCTGTATTTAGTTTTAGTTTTATTTTAGGATATTAGGGCAATTGGCCCGTAGATAGTAATAGTAAAAACAAATGATAATAATGTTAACAATTTGTTTGTACCATTTATCTATTTCACTTTCCACATTCCTACTCTACTGTACCTACTTAAATTCATAAATTGTTTTAGGTTAAGTACCTAAAACAATTTATGAACGGAAACTTAACGGAGGTATTGTCTAGCTAGAAGTTGCTTATTTAAGTATTCGTCGTAATTAGCTATCTAACATGCTGGAACACTAGTTTAGTTGTAGTCTTACTAATTAGGTTAATTATTACGTCTAGGAAGGAAATTAGGAATGTGCCATATGTTTAACTAACATTTGGCAATTAAAATTACGAAAATACTACCTTGATGCGGGTCGGTATATCGAACGAAATCTTATTACAATAACGTCTATTTCAGAGCGGTAATATGATTGTCATGATAATTACCGTCGTAATTGCAAAAAAAAAATAATTTAACGCAAGCAAAGCTTAAAAAAACCGACTTCACTACGTTATCTTGGGAACTTTGATCAGATTAGATGTACTAATCACGCATTATTGAAGATATTTAAAAAATCAATGATACATGATTACACGTCATCATGTATTGTGCTGTACATTGTCTGTAACATTGTCAAGTATATCTTTGAGTAACATAAACATGAATTGCAGTATTGGTATACAGTACATAGTATTTGTGTAGGATTTGTAATAAGTGTTATTATTCACATAATTTAGCACTTTTTAAAAGGAATGTAAAGAAATAACGTACCTACGTTATTATTGCACATGAACTATATATGTATAACATACCATGCTCAGTTAAGATATCAGATATGGGTACTTAGGTATGATACCTACCTATTACAGACAGTTTTGCTCTTAACGAAATATCATAAACATCTTAAACCAGCAAAATAAAGAAGGTACGTAAAATCATGTAAGCCTTAAAATGTGCTTTCCCTTTAAGCCTTTCCTTGACGTTACCTTCAATATTACGTATGAAAACAGAATGATTTCACGACAAATACAAATTGCTTTTTCTCTTATCGGATTTGGAGAAAGCTTTTATGCACCGTCACAAATATTAGCGTCATGGGATTATCTGGAAGCACATCATATCATCTCACACAGACTCGTATGCATCTTATAGAAAAGATAGGATACTTAAATAAGTGTCGACAAATTACTCAACAGTTTCTAGTAGCAACAAGTTTGTCTAAAGACTTAGGCTAGCATTTAGCAGTTATATTACTTAATGGTAAGTAGCGTTGCGGCCGATATACGGCGAGAAAAAAAAAATATGGACAAACTCAGCGGTCGGATCTTTGAAAACCATGAAATGAGCACCGGCGCTTAATTCGTTTCGGGACTGTCCGGCCAAAAGGTATGCGACACATATACAACACTTATGCTACCAAAACATAGCATAACTGCAGTTTTTATGTACACTACCTATTTTTGGTAACATTACACCTACATATTTTTAATGTCCGATAGTTTTGACTCGTTGTTACTAAGCAATTTATACGAGTAAACGTAAGTAGGAGGCTTGAGTAGAAGATATCATTTAATTTTAAGACTGAGTAAGTCAGATTATATAGGTACATACCTACTATATCTTCCTACCGTTTGGGGAACAGACGCGAGCAACGAGTGGATCTTTCGTCGTACATAAGCAGAAGAGCAAGGGCCGCAAAGCATTGAGCGAACAGAATCTCTGATAGAATATCGACTACTATCCAACTTACCTGGAATGAAATCATCGGCAGCATGATTTTATACTATGAACAAAACTAAAACGATGATAAACGACTAATAGTAATTCTCTTTTCTCTTTTGCAGAGGGCAAGAAAGGAGCCTCCCCACACGGTGTTTACTATGATCGATGCCTAGATTGCGAGAACGCCCGGCGCACCCTTGACAGTCAGCTCCCAGAAGCCGACTGAAAAATCCTTTTACCATGACGATGGTACAGAACATCCAGAAGGACGGCGTCGCATTACCATTTATGGTTGAAATACCGTTCATTCGCACGAAACGTTTCGCGTTTTCGTTCGTTTATAGAACAGCAAAAGAATGGAACGCTTTGCCGTCATCTGTGTTTCCCGAAAGGTACAATTTGGGTGTGTTCAAAAGTAAAGTGAATAGGTATTTACTGAGCAAGCGTGCTCCACCTTAGAGTGTAGACCTTGTAGTCAAACGTTTGTTTAATAAAAAAAAAGTCAAAAAAAGAGCACGTCCAAATCCCAGAGCTGTTTTATCTAGTTAAATTCAATTTAAGTACAATTAACGGTTGAAATACCAGAGTTAATAAAAGCTCCACGAACTGAATTATTTATCTAAGACCAAGGATAAAACAAGGTGACTTTAAACTGGAGTACTCGACTCTATACCACAACTTATATCAATATCGTTCAAGTATAGATAATAACTAAAGCAATTCCAATAGTATATACATTGTTTTGTGGTTTTTCCCTGCTCTGAATATTGTCTAAATCTAATATATTTCGAATAAATATAATCATATCGTATTTGAGTTCGAATGGCCGCATAGAAGTATTATGATCTATAAAATTATATTGGTTAGAAAATGGTATTCGGTTTGGAAATCGTTTTTTGTACCTACACAACTTTTATTATTATGAATGAATTGAAAGAAAGTTAAAGCTCACATCATGAATTGAAATATGTACTTATAAGGTTGCTCACCTTAATTGAATTTCGATCTTACGGATCACTAAATAAAATTCAAAATCATTATAATAAATGGAGTATGAAACTCCAGTATTCAAAACATTATAAGAGAAATTAATGTCTAACACAAGGTATCCATGTGAGAAATTTCAAGTTTATAGATAGGTATTTACTTTTTGATGGCAAGCATTTGACCACTATCTAACCTGATGGAAAGTGATAATGCGGCTGAAGATGTAGCATGCTTGACTAGGGGACTGTTTACTTTCGACTTACAGAATATACCGTTCAGGGAATCTAGACGCGGGTTCTGAGTACCACGGCCTCGAATTACGGGTGATAAACGTAGAAGCGCAACGCTTCAAGAGATATGCAAACCATAAATGGATGACGTTTGACAATTTTTGTTGCAACTGTCAGAACCCTGGGAGATGGTAAAGACTACAGAAAAATTTACAAAGCCATAATATATATTTTATGTTATATTATAATAAGTATGACAGTGAAACCACGTCAGGTTTAACATAAATTAAATCCATTACGTGACTTAGTTACGGAGACTAATCAAACAAATACAAGGTATCAAAATACGTGCCTTTGACTATAATACAAGGTAAAGGTGGTTTACAAACTTAAAGCTATTATTATGAGAAGAGAAAATACAAAAACTAGTTAAGACATAATATCTCACCCACATTGATACTTAATATCGTAACGTGCTGGTAGTAATGATTATTTCGTTCGTATTGTAAACAGAAATATAAGATCTTTCACTGAAATATGTATTGAGACCATGATGAGACGCCCTCGTAGTAAGCTATATATTATGGGTACATGTGGATTCCTTATTTTTCTGTCGTATTATATCCTAAGTTTTATTTTAATCAATAAAATCGAGAAGTGAATTAGATTTGCCATAGCATCTACAAATTTTTGTTACTCTCTAGTTTAATCGAAAAAATCAAGCAACTTGTCGCTATCGCATTCGTATCCTTTGCTTTATGTGAAATAGAACTCTTAGGTTAGCTAGCTAAGCTCTGTGTACACCAATAAAATTGAAGACAAGGTTGAGTATAAAAGCTTTTGTTTAACTTACTCACGTGATTAATTGATCTAACGACAGCTATCTGATAAACATTAATATTATTATGGTAGTAATATCCGGATGACCGAGCTTTGCTGGGTTTTTTGTTTTTGGTAGAATGTGTTTGAATTTGTAGCCTCAGAAAGCTCCATCTAGTGTCGAGTAGAAACAGTTTTTTACATCGGTCATGGCGTAATAGATGGCGCTGATAGTTTCTTAAGCCCGGTTTTTCAAATGCAGTTTGAGAACCGAGCATTTCTCGGACCTGGAACGTTGATAAATCGATTCCTTGGGCCGAAAAACCCCTAATCTGTAACTTTCATGAAAATCGTTGATGCCGTTTCCGAGATACTGATTACACAGTCATATATTATTATATATACCTACAAGAATTGCTCGTTTAAAGATATTAGATTAAACCATTCGACGCTAACTCAAATAACTACCATTGCTTTATAAATGCTAACTAAAAATTTAAAAAAAGGGGGGAGTTAGGAACCAATGAGAAACACTTATTACAAAAAAAATACCGTTTCTGAGTTTTGATGAGCAATTATGGCTATTCTAGGGCAGTTTATTATGTCTGATCGTCTAGAGTTTAGCAAATATTGTACCTATTGTTAAATGATAATACATTATACATATATATTGTACCTGCGATGTTGTCCGCGATGGATATATTTTTAAGCATTTATAGTACACATTTTGCGCTTACACAAACACACAAATTTTCGGATTTTGAATCTTAGAAAGGATAGTGACATATCTGGTAAGTTTTTAACAAATTTATCCTATCCCACAGAAACTGCAGAGATTTTCAAGATAAGAAGTCACAGCTATATACTTACCAAATCTTATCAAAACCTAGCAAATAAATGCAAATATGCCTCAATTCAAACAACTTAACAAAATATATACCCTATCCCGCGAAAACTTTGTTCACCTTTGGGATCAAAAGTGGCCTATTCCAAAATTATAGCTACCTAATACAAAATCACATTGCATTTAGTTTATGAATGAAAATTTATTTTCGGCAATGCATTAACGTAAAAATGAATTAAAAGCATAAACAATTATGCGTAGGTAAGTATCCTATTGAAAGGACATGATAAAATATTTAAAAAATCAGTATTCCGAATGTAAATAAAAGGAACACGAGCCAAACGATTCCCCTTCCTGTAACTCTCATCCGTACGAATGAAACACGCCCAGATTAGTCCTAACTCCTATCAAAGCGCATTATTTTAATAAATTATTCATATCTAAACTCTCGATTTCTTCAATCAGGGCACCGTTTCATTACAAACTGGTAGAACTGGGAGACCTTTTCATGCAAATGAGCCGGAACCAAAGCCCGGAGGAGGATCACAGGTGCGCCGGTTGTTTTGATTGTGTTATGGAATACATTTACGGAGGTTAAGCCGTGATCTACCGCAATAACAATACCACTATTGTTATATTCTATTTAAGATAATAAATGAGTTTCTTTCTATGGGCTTAAGGAGAACCACCAACGTGTATGGGTTCTGTATTATATACATACTTAATGACGACTATGTTAAGGGACATTATTTAAAAAGAGCAATTGTACTTTTGGCGAAATAAGCCAATACAACAAAAAACAATTAGGTGTCTCTGTATACAGTCAGAACCCGTCTCAATATTCAACAATTAGTTTGACCTTGTCTACTAAGCAAATGCGCTTATCAATCTGATGTATCTCTAATTTTATGATGCAATTAAAGTAATGACAAGTTACTCGTGGAAAGAAGTCCCGCTGCTAAAGGGAAGTCTCTTCTAGAAGTTCTGTTGTGATAGAATCTTTTGCAGAGTCAGCCTGGGGCAGTACGACAACATTGCCAGACATTCAACCGCCAAGTAGAAGTGTGCAAACATTACTGTATTTCGGATTGAAGGGCAATGTTTCCAGTTTATTCCAGTTGTTATAAGGCTTCAAGAGGTTTAACATCTAATATCTCGGGGTGACCAGCACAGTGCTTTACTACAACTATATATAAACTGGGTGGCACTGAACTATAATGGGTAAACGTGAAGCTCACCATCAGGCGAGCGACTTTCTAGTCTCGGCTCTCAATGACAAAAATGTAGAGGCAGCTTTTTTGCATTAACAATACCGTACTCAGTGGATGGTTACTGGTATTTATGATATATTAATAACCTGCCGACTGTGACTAACAAGACTAGTAGTATGCGGCAATATTCGAGTCAGCACCGTATGCTTTCAGCTGTTAATTACATGGGCCGATATACTCTCAGCTGAATATTATATGTTATTAGTTGTAAAAGCCACTTAACAGCACGTCAATCGGGTGAAGACTGCGTAGTAACAGCTAATAAGATCTTTACATATGAATACCTAAACAGGAATCGAGGGTTTGTTTGCCCTAAGATTACTTAGGGCAAACATACCATATTAATTAGCTAGATTATATTAACAACATAACAAACGCCTTTACACACAGCCACAGCCCCACGTTAAATTCGATAACTTGTGTCGTGGGTGCTAATAACATTCACATCATATACACAAATTACATAATAAAAAGTAAGCAAATCATAAAAAACGACTTCGCCGCTTTATCTTCGGAACTTTGTTCAGATTAGATGTACTAAACACGCATTGTTGAAGATATTTTAAGAACTACTGATCAGATATTGATCAAATTAATTTTATTTGATAATGGGATCAATTGGAAAGCTCTTTCAAACAAAAAAACATTCAAAATCGGATCACGTGGAACGAAGTTATGAGGTAACAAACATTTAAAAAAAATGCTGTCGACTTGAGTACCTTCTCCTTTTTTCTGAAGTCGGTAGAAAACAGTCCTTTGGGAGAAAACTTGTGTAGGAATTTGTGTGAACCGAACCCAATACCCGCTGCGTAAAAGCATAGTAGAAATATATACTATGGTAAAAGGCAGTCGCGCAGCCAATTAATCCAATGATTAGTTCTGATTAATACGCGAGCGTATCTTTTAATCATCAGACTTTCCCTCTCTAGTACTAGTATAATAACAAATCAACATAATACAAACCAACAGCCCCACACTAAGTTCGATGACTTGTGTCGTGGGTTTCGGAAACATTCACATCACACACAATGACACCCAGTACCAGAAACACAAATTGCCATTGAGGAGAAAACTTGAGTTCCCATCGAAAATCGAACCCTAACTAACGCAAGCTAAACCAGATCAATGAAAACCAATAAACAGATACATTAGGTAAATCCAAAATAATATGAAATAAAATGTTATAGGTAAGTAGTTACAGTCCACCATCCAATATCGTAGAAACAACATTTAGTAAAAAATCACTCTATAACCCAACAGAGTGTAAAACAAGCACGTTTACTTTCAGTGGTTATTCTACTTTCATAAATGTAGAGTAAAAAAATATTCTGCGTAAAACAACTTTTGAAATCGTTCAGGCGATTGCTTTTCGCGCAATCAGTCCGATACACAATCCGTAGTTTGTAATATGCAAATTTCGCTTTGACTACAAATTCATGCTTAAGTTATTAAAGGTTACAGCGTGTTTTATATGTAAAACAACATGGATATTGGGCAATGCCCGAGGGGCTTGATTTGCCAAAACCGAGTGTACGAGCCCGATAACACTATAAGTAGCTCTACATATATAAACCCGCCGTATTTATTCCTTGCTAATCAGCCTATAAACAAACACTTTCACAATTCAATCACACCAATTTCGAAGAGTTATATCGTGGGTGCCGGACTTATTCGCATCTCACTTACTTAATTACAACCGGAAACACTGATTTCCATTGGTGAGATAATCTGTGCTCTCATCGAGAATTGGACCCGGCACCCATAGCATAGAAGATTAACTACTTCTCCAGCGGGCGTTTTAAATAACAATAAAAAACATACATACATATCACCTCAATCTACCACAGAATAGTAGTAGTTTACCAACCCTCAGACCTTCAATAGGTGCTCTGGCAGTTATCCTAGCGAGCCAGTTCTCACGTTTGTACAGCGACCTTCGATCACTGACCAACAGGTGCGAAATTGTTTGAACGCTAGCCTATCAGAGAAAAGAAAAGACGTGACGTCAGAGAAGAAAAGAAAACAAAGATTTTTAATATATAACTAATATAGACCAGGCGGTCTATAATGTATATTAAAAATGTTTTGTTCAGTTTTTCGAGACCCGACAACGCCCGTAGCGTAAATCATCCTTTTCTTAGACAAATAATACAAAATCAGAGGACAAACGACAGCTGCCAACCTTTACTGAAATATAATTTTACCCTAAGAAGCCTATTATTATTATACCTTTAAGTGCTAATATCCAAGGAGTTAGGGCGTAGTACCGCAGTGAATATTGCCGTTTATTTTCGTAAATAATTAATACCAAATGTTATCATTGAAATTCCAAATAAATGTTTGCCGTATCAAAGTAATGAAGAACGAATGAAACTCTTCTGAAACTCACATATGTAAATTTCAAAGAATGCTATAAGAATTTACAGTAAGTAGCAATTTTCACCGTAGCGCTACATCAGCTACGAGTGCTACGTCTGCTACGTTGTAGCAAGAAAGGTACGCCTGGCGTTTAAATTACTTTGTGACTGACTTGCAAAATGTTGAGTATCAGGAAAATTTTACGTATAGAGCCGAACTTACCTTTAAGTATTTTACTATTAAATGCAAAAGAAGGATATGTTAGGTTGTTTAAACAATACTGTTGGTAAGTGATGTTGAGGATGAAAAGCACAGTTCTGTGTGCATAGCGACAGATTTCTTTCAGACAGGTAGGCCAGCGTTTTAATAAAATATCATGGATTTCATCACGGTGTTAACTTTACTGAAAACTCAAATTCGTGGTAAGATTTAAACCGCAACCGCCAATTAATATCAGAAGGCGACAAGAAAATGACTTTGTAACAACTCTAACATATTTTCGAAACTTATACTTAATTTCTTATCTCTGATAGGCTAGCTTTTGACCCTTATCCCAACTTGTTAGAGAGTAAAGAGAAAAGTTGATTGTGTACAGTTTCTCACGGATTTTCAGCATCGAGAAAATAAATTAAGATTAAATAATTAGAAATAACTAATTCCCACAAATTTCGTTTGTTTTGTGCGAAGTATAAGCTTGTAAATTCGTTTTACACCACACAATCCGTAAAAAAAATGTAATTTCTTCATTTCGCCAAAGGAGGCGATTACCTATGTTTTTTATTAGAGTGAATTCGCGGCAAAGTGCTTTTTGTGAGTTTGCGATTATTGCCCAGTTATTTTCGGCAAACACGTATGTATTTATATTAAAACATTAAAATAAATAAGTGCTTTGCGGGCTAAGTGTGTCGTTGACTTAGTGTTTATAAACCAGGTGTACCTAAATTTCAATTTCAATTTTCAATTTCAATTTATTTATTTCAATTAAAACTTAAAACGGCAAACACCAATTACATTATCGAAATCAAATTAATACAATTAAATACAAATAAAACAGAATCTAACAATGACAATAAAATGATACAACTTAAATTAAAATAAAAACAATACAATAAGTCACATAAATATAATTACTATGAAACAGTCTCCTCACAAAATTGTAGACACACTTTGAGTATGTCCAGCCACCTGTCCACAAACAGATCAATCTCAGGTTTGGCTGACATGAGAGCGTTAAGTGAAGAGAGAATGCGTGGCAAGGGCGAATTAAACTAAAGACATGTCTATTTCCAAAATTGTTGTTGCTTTTATTCCAAGATAATTGAAACACAAGCAAAACTTAAAAAAACAAACTTCATCGCTTATATTTCGTTTTTGGCTTGACCGATTTCGATACAATTTATATGGGACCACCTCTGAAGTATACTCTACCTAACAAAAAAAAACATCAAAATTGGCGGAGATATCGCGTAACATACAAACAAAATAAACATACAGTCGAATTGAGAACCTCCTGTTTTGAAGTCTGTTGATAAAAATTCGTCGCTGTGGTGGTGAAAAGTGGTGTGTACGACACACGAATCCAGTAGTTTGCTTCTCATGCCAATGAATATCTCGTTACGATCACAATTATTAGAATTTTACAAACAAATCTTATAATTTAATTCATACTTTAGTACCCTTCGCTTGGTCTGGATTCAATTTCAACTCTCAAGCAAAAATCGACAATAAAAACGCTCTTCTGTTGTTATCCGATATTAAGCCGATTTGACAAATGGAGGACCACTTTTACCCGACGCTATATTATAATTATATTTATAAAATTCGACAGCTGAATGAGTGTCTACATTTCTTAAAACATTAAATTACAAAAAAGTTAGACGTGTCTTTTTACTGTTGAACGGCGGCCTTTCACACACAAAGTTCGATGACTTGTGTCGTGGGTGCCACAAACATTCGCATCACACACACACACTCATACCCAGTACCAGAAACACAAATTTTCTTTGGGGAGATAATTTGTGCCCGCCGGGAATCGAATCCGATACCCGTACTTAGAAGGCGAACGCTTACCCAACATAGCCAACGGGCATCTAGCTCCGAGGTTTCGAAATGTACAGTTTACGATAACTCAACATCTCGAGCGGCCAAGGCCTATCTTCTATCATCATACAAAAAGATCAACTGATAAAAGTCATCCATTTGTGGTAAACGTACTTCACATCTACTCGAAGTGTTTTGTTGCAACAATTAGTATCGGTACAGCGAGGGAGTGTAACTCAATGCCCATGTCTCTGTTCTCCAACAGACATCTTCTAAATAATGAAACGCAAGCAAAGCTTAAAAAAACCGACTTCACCGCTTTATCTTTGGAACTTTGATCAGATTAGACGTACTAAACACGCATTATTGACGATATTTCTAGAACTACTGATCAAATCTTGAACAAAATTTAAATGGTACCAATTGGAAAGCAACATCATGCGAACAAAAAAACAATTTTAACATCGGTTTACGTGGGACGAACACACAAAAAAAACAGTCGACTTGAGTACCTCCTCCTTTTTTGTGAAGTCGGTAGAAAAGTATGCAACATCTTTGCTACCCATCAAGTGAGATAGCGGCCAATGTATGCTTATTAGTATTAAAACATATTGAATATCTATACCCTATCTCAGATGCACAAATTCTCTGAATCATACTAACGCGTGGGAAATTTGTGTTCTATCTTTAACTCGTATGTAGCGTATTTTTATACAACATTTTCTTTTATAAATTCCAACTTACAAGTAAGTCAGAGAATATATTAATACTCTTTTCCTTTTACTTTCCTAGAGTTCCGCCCGTGGGGATATACCTAACTTATCCCGAGAGATTCTTATTCAAGTTTCGCTTTAGTTATTCTGTTGACTTCCATCACTTTACAAAGGGAACAGTAATAATAAACCAACCGAAATGTTAATAGTAGGTAACGTACTCGTACACAGTCACCATAATTATATAACAAAAAACATGATAATCAACTGGTGGTTTAAGTTGGCACCAAATCTAAAGGTTTGTTTTCACATAAAACGATAGTTAAGAATTAAGTCCGACTAATAGTTCTGAACTGAACAACTTCATGTTAAAAAACGTAATGTTTTAAATTTGTATTGCCACGTGTTTTATATTTAAAAAGCAATAGGGGTTTCATTTAAAACCCATTTTTACCGACTTCGAAAAAAGGAGGAGGTACTATCGAACATAGTATGTATTATTATTTTTTTATGTATGTTTACCGATTTCTCCCCCATTTGTGGACTGATTCTCAAAATTCTTTTTTTGTTTGGTAGATTATACTTCAGAAGTGGTCCCATATACATTTTAACGAAATCGATCAAGCCAAAACCGAAATATAAGCGTCGAAGTCGGATTTTTTAAGCTTTGCTTTCGTATAAATTATTTTAACTGTTAACTTGCTTGTTTGTCGTATGGACTAGTGGACAGTCCTGGTATCTGGAACAAACTATATACGCTATATATATTATGATATACATTTTTTTTATTCACTAGTTCATGTAAGGTAACGGTAAGCTTTGAGAGCCTGCGTATTCTAGGTCTAGTGTGTTTACCAGCTTCGATCACATCGTCACTTACCATCAGGCGAGATAGTGGTCAAACACTAGCCTGTCACAAATAAAAAAAAAGCTAAGTAATTAAACAATATAATATAATATAATGTATTGTTTTTGTACCGATGACGCCCGAATCGAGATAATTGGTACGATACCTCATTTGTTGCAATAGGTTTGTTAGTTTGGGCGCTGTACAGAACAAAAGTACTCGTAAAAACATTTTCTAATGCTCGCCTTATAGCTACCTAACCTGTACTGAAACAACTGTAGTTCGTTCCAAGTAGAAAATCTATCAACATGATCACCAAAATGTATATTCGGCGTTCTAGGCCTAGCGTGTTCACTTACCAGCAGGCCTAGCATGGCGTAGGGATATAAATTGTATCCCCTGTTTTTATCCACTGACAAGGGACCAGATTGTCCTCTCCACCATACGCAGCATGGCAGCAGTAAAACGGGAAATATACGCTGTTTGAGATTTAGCGTAGACATATATATATATTGCCCTTCATAACATGGGCGCAACGAAAAGTGGATAAAACTGCTTTGTTTAACATTTGGTGAAGAGAAATTATCCTCGTTCGTAGGACGTGGGTTTTATTTTGACGTAGCAATGGGACATGGCGTTTCCCTCCTTATCCTCCGTGGATAATATAACTACCTGAGCGTCCGTGCTCAGAGCGAGGAAAAAAATAACAGAGAGGAAAACATTTTTATCTACTCTTCAGAGAAAAGTGTCCACCCGCCATGCTAGACCGGCAGCAGGTGATACAGTGGTCAATAGCTAGCCTAAAAAAACAAACATAAAACCACGTATAAGCTGCTAAAATCATAAGCATTCGTTTTTTTGCCGTATTCTGAAAAAAATGCTATACGTACGATGTTATGCAGAAACATGTACCTATTTGAACCACATGATCTATCTCAAACTAACTTCTTTTCTTTCAAAGTAGGAGTAATAAAATTCACGCATATGTAGTTTTATATTGAAATCCGGCTTATTGTAGAGCGATAATTACATAACATATTGTGTAGAATATAGGCACAGATTTTATGGATGATGGAGAATACACCACATCTATATAATTATAATGAAATATCAATTTATATACCTCTACATTTATATTTTACTATGCTATGCCCAAAAAAAAGAGTAATATTTTGAGCGTATAAATGTACGTCTCTTTATTTTTTCTAAACATATACACTGATTATGATGAAAATGTCATAGTTAGAATATTTACATTACCCTAGATAATATACTAAAGGTGCATTTTTCTGGCAATGTAGTGGTTTTTAATAAGATTCCATTATATAACCACCTTGTCATGAAGATCACTAAATTCATCTTGGTTATTGCCAACCGATATCTAATGAAAATCGTACAATATTTACGGTAATGGCGACAAACAAAATATCGAAAAGTCATAACTAAATACATGGCAAATATCCCTAAATAATCCCTATTGACACAAACATTAATAGTACAATATTTAATTTATGTCTATACAATATCAAATAAAACACATTACTATTGTATTTACCTACCACTATCAGGCATGATACTAGTCCAACTTTTCACAAGCACCATTCTTCCTCAACTTACAACTAAAATATAAGCTTATTGAAAATAAAGAATGTAAGTATGTGTATTAATCACAGCACTTGATACCATATCGATATTATTTACTAATAATGTAGCAGAAACGATAATTATTCTTACCCTTCGCGCTCGCCACATGTAGTACCAAAAACGTTATAAATATAAAATTGGGTAACATTTTAATAAACATTCACAGTACGGAAAACTAACACTTTTTACAGGAGTCGGAAAAGTTTCTAGTAGACCTATTACGACAGGGCGTATGTATATCTTTCCCGGTTTCCCGCGCTCTACTGGCTACGTCTACAACTTGCAGATCCGATCTCGCTTCTTCGCGCAGGCGCTGACCTTATTTCATTTCTTATATGGCAAATTATCTAAATATGATCAAATGGAATATTATTTGAGTAAATTAGTGATCATCAAAGTCAATTATTCATTGAACAAGCACATTTGCATTCGTTAGGTGTTTCAAATGTTCAGTAGTAGCGGAGAGTGTGCGACAGAATTGGATGATTTCATTCCTCCAGCTCCCTTCCATCGTCGGACAACAAGGCGTACTAAAACCAGACATCCTTTCATGGTGGTCATTCATGCGATTCAAGCCAAGCGATTCGCCACAACTTTTATTATGCGAACTGCAAAGGAATGGAACAGCCTGCCCTCGTTCTTGTTTCCCGATAAGTATAATTTAGGTCTCTTCAACTCAAGAGTGAACAGGTATATTATAGGCAAGTAAGTCTCACCGTCGACTTTCCATCAGGTGAGATTGCGGCCAAATGAATGCCTCTATAAAAAAAGGTTTAATTAAAGGAAAAAACCTAGCATTAAGAAGTTGTATGAGGAAATACCTCTAGTTAATTTATTTTCGCATCGTCACTTACCATTGCATTTGGTGAAACCATGGTCAAATTTTTGCCTATCCCGAAGTAAAAAACAAAAGTTTCCAGAAATTCCCTTTAAATTCTAATGAGAGATTAAACAATAAGTTTCAGGATGTGAAGTTTTCTAGTTAAATATTTTGTTTGAATTTGTTGGGATGGGGTAATTTAAAAGTTATATTATTTTCTATTAATACGATGGAACGGTTATCTATACTTATTGGAAATAGAATAATTGAAATATACTTACGTTTTACACCCAATGCTACGGATCCGTTAAACAATCTGATGCCCTCAGCCGGTTGTAAAGTCCTGACAGCAGGACTGCCCCGCCTACGGCATAATTAAGCAAACGCAGAGATTTTGGAACGAGCCTCTTTATTACCTTGTATCCAATATTCTCGATACGCGCTATAACACCTGTAAGAAAGTTATCTAAAAAGTTAATTTCATTAATAAATATAATAAATTCCTCAATGGAAAGCGTAACGTTTACTTTCTAAACACACAGGCCATTTAATAAAACAATCCTGAATAAAAAAGTATTTTCATAAAAAAATAAACGGTCATTTAATTCTATCCTCAGTTTGAATCTATACTTCATAGTACTTTTAATGGGGGGCTGTGAGTGTAAAAGCATTTATGTGTGGTGGCGCCGCGCGGTTCAGCTAGTTTGTTATACAAATTATAAAAACCCAAAAGCTAGGCAATAAGTCAGGTACTACCTGTGATACGAAGAATACCTTCCTCATGGATTTCGATTCGGAACTTCGTTGATTGGAACCGATAATCGGTATGGATACCGAATTTCATCCGAATTCCAGATTCTGAGATTGAAGGTAGGTACGTACAATATCTACATAAAACATATACCTACTCAGAACCTGGAAACAGAACATAGGGATTTTTATCTAGATTTTTATGGAAGAAACCTCAAATTTTATGTGCCGTTTCTTAATATTACCTATATGACAAAATACCGTTATTTTTGATGATGTGTACAGTTGTATTGTGGTAATAAAATTATTTCTATTTTATTTCAGTTGTTTATTCATAAGCGCCCTAGAGCCAAAGGACTAAATAATTTTCGCGCCTGTTGTTGGCATAAATAATTTGTACGCCACTGAACATATTCTACGACGAGGGAAAGAGGGGTAGGTCAGACGTACTGACAATACAATTCCACAATTTAATGATAAATTAAATACCAAGCAGTTTAGTCCTTAGCCTATCGATAATTATTAAATAATACAGTTACATATTATTTTGCTTTACAATAATCACCCTGTGTAGTTCGCTGTTTTTATGTTTATTAACGGTTTATCGGTTGAACACTGTTAGTTTTGTTCACTGTTCTATTAACTACAACTCGATAGTAATTACCGATTGATTGGCTATGAAAATGATTGAAGTGTTTGTTACATTGAGCGATTTGCTTTGGTTACATAACATATTTAATTGCTGGTATATTAAGTGGAAACATTTAAGTCAAAATATATAATGTTCTTATAAGTTACTAGCTGCGCCCCGCGGTTTTACCCGCGTTGATAATGATGAAAAGTGATGATGATGATGATGATGAAAAATAGATGTTGGCCGATTCTCATAGATACCGGATAAGCACAAAAAATTTCATCAAAATCGGTCAAGCCGTTTCGGAGGAGTATGGCAACGAAAACTGTGACACGAGAATTTTATATATTAGACTAGCTGCGCCCCGCGGTTTCACCCGCGTTGATAATGATGAAAAGTGATGATGATGAAAAATAGATGTTGGCCGATTCTCATAGATACCGGATAAGCACAAAAAAATTCATCAAAATCGGTCAAGCCGTTTCGGAGGAGTATAGCAACGAAAACTGTGACACGAGAATTTTATATATTAGAAGATGTGTCCTGTAGTCTAACTGTAACTTATATTCTTTGACAAAGTTGGCTCGCTTAAATATTATGCGTCTTAGTCGTAACTCCGCTTGATATTTCGTATTAAATCCAAATTCTTAAATCAATGTTACATGTCATAATTAATGCTGGCCATATATTTTGTCGAAACATTTAAGTCAAAATATATAATGTTCTTATAAGTTATCTGTCCTGTAGTCTAACTGTTACTTATATTCTTTGGCAGAGTTGGGTCACTTAAATGTTATGCGAATTCGTCGTAAATCCACTTGATATTTCATATTTCATTCAAATTCTTACTAGATACTTTTAATTGTTTCTTAGTTTCTTGACTTTGCTTCTTCATCTAATGTTTTAAAGAGAAGTATTAGCTGCCTCTAGCACTTCTAAGAAAAGTTCAAGTAAGTCTTAGAACTATAAAAGTCTATCCAAAACAATTAACCTTTATTGATAGTCCAAAGAGACCTACACTTTAGGCGTTAAAGACACTTTGTAGGATAATCGTCAGGTGAGCTTAGGTGTTGAAAAGGGTTTTGAAAGGCTTATCTAAGTTAACTTACAGGTCGAGTGCTCACTCACGTACCTAAGTTATAAACAACTTAGTATTATAGTTAAGTATTGAGCTGGTGCCCGTCTCTTAGTTGTTACTTTATAATTAAGAAGTTGTCAGTAAGATAGGACCTTTCCATTAACTATTATCCAGTTGGTAAGATATAGGAATTTAAATTAAACGCTAATTAGAAGAAATAGGTTTCTACTTTACTTAATTTTGGTCGCATATTTACTCCATCAGTTGCCTATAGAAAATAAATAAATGTATTTTTTATTCTTTATGTGGAAGTGATATATAGTGATATAAGTGATATATAGTGATTCGAGTGTATGTTTTACACGAAGGAAACGTCGTTTTTAATGTATTCGCTCCAATACGAATACGAATGTATTTGTATAAGGAACCCTAGAAAACTAAAAACTCTAGGACTTCAAAAAAACAATGCAAAACAAACTCAAAACACAGACCTGATAAGATAGTAAGGTAGTTGTCAAACGCTACCCTAAGATAATTATTTTTAAGTATACCTATAAGAGATAAATAAAAACAATCGGAAACGCAAAACTTTGAGGTTTGAATGCAGCCGGAATGGTAAAATGTAAGCTACTTTTCTACCGACTTCATAAAAAAGGAGGAGGTAATCTATGATATTTTTTTTTTATTTGTGTTACCTCATACCTTCTTTCCATGTGAACCAATTGAGATTTTTTTTATTTGGTTTTTAAGATGTTGCTTTCCAATTGGTCCCATTGAAATTTGATCAAGATCTGATCAGAAGTTCTTGAAATATCGTCAATAATGCGTGTTTAGTACATCTTATCTGATCAAAGTTCCGAAGAGAAAGCGGTGTAATAGCATAAGTCGGTTTTTTTAAGCTTTGCTTGCGTTTAATTATTGATTAAATAGAAATGTGTGGTTCTGTACATGACGCTAGTACCCGACCTCAGCTCTTTGTTCATTAGGTACCGTATAACAGCTTTAAGTCCCAATATATCTTGAGCAAGCCGACTTGCCCACGTTTAATTAATTTATGCCGAGTTTATTAACGTAATTGACTTGTTCTAATCTCCTTTAGACAGCCTGACAAAGCCGAATTAGACGGGTCATTAATTATTCCAATATTCTAGTAAACATCGGTTGACCTATTCAATATTATAAATATTCATTAAATTATTTACAATAAGTAAGTAAATAAGTACCTGATGTAATCAAATTTGGGAAAATCTCTAGAAAATATTATTTTTACATCGACATAGTGGAGTGAAAAAATATTTGACCATAAGAGAGATAATTAAGAGAGATGTGGAATCTCTCTTAATTACATTAGGGCTTAAAGAAAATAGTATTTTAAGATTAAAAAAATAAAATAATAAAAAACCTTAATTTAGACAAAACATAAATTATATATAACACTTCATGTACTTATAACTGGACACACAATAGGAACACTATTTTGTGTAAAATCAGCATGTTATATTACAACTTGTATCATTCAGGTGATTAACAGATAAACTAAGCTTATCAGTAAGTAGGTTTTTTCCGTGTCCATGGATAAACCCTATCTCCTAGCTAGGTTGTCCTGTGTGTAGGATACCAGTGCTCTCCCGTCATCGAACAAATTGGTACTGCACTGTATTGTAGTTTGTACGTTTTAGTTTAGTTGCTTATTATAATAGCAACGTTAGCATGAGCTGACAACTGCTGCTAAGAACTATTTACTCTACAGGCCGATTGCTTATTATATTCTAAAACTAACTAAAATGAAACTATAAGTAACTAAAATAACTTGTAACCTATACAGAGAAAAAAAATATCTTTCTTTCGAAATCAACGCAGTCGACTGTCGGATATTATATTCTAAAACTAACTAAAACAAAACTATAAGTAACTAAAATAACTTATTACATAGACAGAGAAAAAAAATACCTCTTTCGAAATCAACGCAGTCGACTGTCGGATATTACGTCAACATTTTAATTTTGAGGCTTTATTCAATAATATATGGTGCCATTACACCAGAGGTCATTGTTGGGTTATTACCTACTATAGGCATATAAAATGTTTATACACAAAATTCATTGTATTGTCTACATACGTAACTACAGCTTGACCTACACTACAGACCTAAAGATCCGCAGCCATCAGAATGATAGATCACGATGCACTCGGTAGTGCGCCAAATGCGCCATTTTTATAGCACAAGAAACATTAACACACTTCCTGTTTCGTCGCCTAGGATTATGTAATGTCTACATGAATACAGTGATAACGAGACAAGCTGGTACGGCGATGTTTGAAACAAGAAAATGTAAAAACGATGGAGTCTAGAGAAGTTACGCAAAGTTAAGTAGAACGTAACGTCCAAAGATGATAAAATTGGGAGACAATCCCAATTTTATCATCTTTGGACGTTACGTTCTACTCAATAAACGAATTTATCTCCAGTTGATTTTCGTAGAGATGACTTGTAACCATAGTAGAAACAGTTTTCTATTATGTTATAACAATCTTAATGACTTACTTATTTATATAAGAAGTAATAGGTAAATAATAAATAATTAGTCAAATATATTCTGGGATATAAACGTTATTAGTAGCATAATTCAAAAAGTACCTCGACATCACTGTCTCTTTTTCTATGCATCTTACATGATGGCAATGTTGCCACCTTTCTACTTCTCTCCGACCAATCGGTCTATCCAAGACGTTTGTAACAGATTCTTACATGATTATTTCGTATTTCACTCTAGTAACTTTTTTTATATAGTTGAGAGACGAGACGAGCAAGTCGCTCGCCAGATGGTAAGCGTCACGTTTGCCCATTACAGTGCAGTGCTACCCAGAAATTTTTGAACTTATATAGGTCAATATCCTGCGCGGTTTGCCACGCAGGCACTGCCCTAGTCACCCTGAGATGTTAGATGTTGATGCCCCTTCAAGCCCTCTAATTTCACTATACTCGTTTCCCATGATTTCACTCTGCTGAATGTTGCGTTCGACGTTTCCAGAATTATTCAGAAAACTGCCATATGGATCCGATTCCGGTTATCTTAGATTTCATAACGTGTATATGGATGGTAGGGTATTGTCTTATGCTCGCCTGAGATAGCTAGTCCTATACCGAATTCAGTCCCTCGACTAGAAAAATCTGTCGTGAAGCTATAAAATAGTGTTACAGCATCTATTTCTGGGGAAACATTTTAGGCATTCGTGATTACCACCCTTGACTACATCATCACTTATCAATAAGACAGATTATCACGTCATCCGCGGTCAACTCTAGTTTAAATATACAGCCAAAATAAATTATAAACTCTAGACTCAAAATTAACGAAAAAATACAAGTAACCTAACTACTTAAATATTTTCTAAGTGAGTACCTAAAACCTGAACAAAATACTAGTGGAGTTAGATCCCTGGCATATATACGACTCACTTTCCTAGTTACCATCAATCTCTAACACTCATGAGATTAATGCGTCTATCGTAGCACCTCTGGCACAGGCGTAGCTCTAACAGCTAAAGCCTTCTGGTTAAAGCGTAGCTCCAATAGTAAAACCCTTAGCTCATAATTAATTTCTTGATTGCAAATATAGGTGATGCAATGGTCATAAATTAGTAGATGTGCGGCTATTTTTGCCATATGGCGTACAATTCTTGCTACGAATAATCTATTAAAATAATAAATCAATGTGTATAAGTATATTATATTATTATTATTATGTCATATTAAATCGGCTCTAACAGTCAGCGTTAGAGCCGATTTAATATGACATAATATATAGACCTCCTTCACTCCACTCTACCTATCTACATTAATTGTTGCATAGGTCCTTAGTGTGTGGCCTTCATCCCATCTGTAGAGGACCAAATCTTTAATACATTAAGCTATGATGAAATAACACATGAAAGTCCTGTATTACAAACTTTTTCGAGTGCACTTGTATTTAAATCAAACTAAATCTGGGTACATTTAAGCTTACTTGTTATAATGTCGTATCGATCTGATACATAACCTGAGTAAAAAATCTTAATAGTAATTAATTCAGTCAACTAGCCAATATGATGCTTATATGACGCTATCACGGCTTCAAATATATATTTATTTGATTGAAGCTATATATATACTATTCGGTGGTCCCGGTTTCAAAACGTGATAAATTCCATGCATCTTCTCGTGCTCCCTACCATGTGCCGAAATACAGCCTTAGTTCACCACCCTCAAGTAGAAAAAACACAACAAACATATTCCGTTAGCAATCCTTGCCTGCATCTTTGTCCCTCGAACGGTACGTTCTGGGTTTCTTCAAGTCTAGAGTAAACTTCACTTTCTGCCAGGTGAGACAGTGGTCAAATGCTTGCCTATCTAGCATAAAAAAGAGCCAGTTAGCCATTCTAGGCCTAGCGTGCGTACCATCCTCGACCTCATCATTACTCAGGTGAGATATTAGTCAAACTAGTCTATCGGAAATAAAACATATTTTATTTATTTGAGCACTAAATTTTGTGAGTACTTACATTATTTTTATTGTGTATATAAGCCTAGTTACAAAAATGTATTTTAAAAAGTATTCGTCTTATGTGTGTAAATTTTAAAAAACAAGACTTCAGCAACAAACAACAAATATGACGCAATCCATCCTGCTATCAATAGCACGTAACATCCTGTGTAGTGTTCTAGTGTTATAGACTCTATTGAATCATCAGACGTTTGTGCGTATTTTAGAGTAGTATATTGTTTATGCAATTTATCACAAAATCCCGACTCTATCAGCCTCGCCAATACACCATTAACGGCATCTATAAGAGGGGAATATTTCTTAAAAAATACAACAGTAGGAGACGTAATAACTCTTTGAGACAGCATATGAACTTGCAGTTTCTCCTCCCAAATAATCTTTTTAGCAGTTTCCATGTTCATGGCAAGTACGAACTCCAAACCCTTTGATATATTTCTCAAAGTAGGGACGATCTCTCGAGTTTTGACGTCCGTCCAACGTTTATATACCATAGGATAGTCTATGTAGTAATCTTTCAGTGCAGCGCCACCTCCAAATGGATAATCTGCATTAATTACGTCTTCGATGGAATCAAGATCTTCATAGTAGTATGTAGCTTTCATTGCAGTGATGAGGGATACTTGATAAAAGGTTCTCACAAGAACGCTGTACCATATCCAGAGAATCACGATGTAAAGAATCACTGTTTTCGTCGGCATTCTCGATGACGGTAGACCCAAGCCCATACAAACCATCCAGGAGTGAAAGACTATGCCGCTACTCGGTCTCTCCCATTTCAACTTACGGCTTACTCTGAACCAGAATCTACTTCGAAGAACAATCGCGCATATCACAACAATACCAAAACTAATTATTAAAGCTATCTGTGCATCATATTGAAACGGATACGTGAGCTTTAGTGAAGCTGGTATTTTTTTAGCAGAATGGGTGACCCACACTACGCTCGCTGCATTATACACGCTGGAGAGCTGAAAATAAGAGAACCGAGCAAGTGTCAAAGCGGCCGATGTGATGGAGAAGTTAGCGTAGTCATAGTAAATGTCTGCGAGTGACCCGGACCAAGTACCATCCTTTTCCTGCTTTCCCCAACCTTCACCAATCCTCGGCGTCATTACAGTGAGATTCGCGTTCAATTTTTTTGCAAGTAAACCTAAAAGGTCACCGTCGGAGCCACTTGGTTTTCCGTTCTCTATTTTCATGTATGGTTGCTGTATAAAACTAGAGACAGTCAGCGGGCATGCGTTTAAATTACCTAATTTCATTGGGAATAAGTTGCAGCCCCCGTTATGGGTGTCAAGACATGATTTAAGATTTACCAATCGCACTGGCTTGTCGTAAGTGCAGGTACGATCGTTCAAAGGATAGTATGTAAACCCAGTGGCTTCATTTTCAACACTTTTGAGAAGTATGACATTGGTTATTTTGTATTCCCAGAGAACTTGGATTGCGGCGATCTCATCGCACTCGTGTTCATTAAGCGTTTGACAAATAATTATGTACTTCCCAGTATTGTCAAACTCGTGGGCCCGCATCCATTTCAATGTGTCCACAATGTTATTCACACTGTTTCCAAACAACACGTACTGACGTGTGCTCCGCACATACTTCGGGTAAAATACTCCCCTTCCGATTACAACAACTTTTTTGTAGGATTTTAGGAAATATTCGGCACCGAACCATGAAGTCGTATTAAGATACACTAAAGTAATTAAGCGCCAATCATAAAATTGCAAAGCAATTTTAGTGGCGGTTTTACTGAGTTCATAGACTTCTGATGGTATACCAGAGGACAAAGAAGTTACGGCAATGGCGTGTTCGCTTATAGCCATGGCAAAGTGATATGTATTGGGTTGCGAGAATACGAATCACAAATGGAATCAGTGTTAAAGGTGAAAAATTGTGACAAACTAGTCACGCTATGCGATATACAATATAACATTAACGGGTTTTATCTACATGCAAGCGGTAAAAAATTGGTATTCTTAGGCCAATCCAGCTAATGGCATAGAAGAAATAATAGTACCTATTGATACTAATGGCCTAACTGCAGTCACGATATGATATTTAGCAAGGTAAACAAGGTACAGACATTAGGCACTATACAGGGTAGGTACCTACCTAAACATAACGTGGATGAAAATCTTTGATAATGATTATTTTACATAGATGACACATATTTTAGTAAAACGATAATTTCATTCGAAGATTTTTGAAAACGTGCTTGCCTAACTCAGGAAACATTGAACCAACGATCTGTCAAAGTTGAATAGCATCAATTGGCTGGGTCAATAAAAGTACTTCACGTAACGTTGCTTCCGAAACTTTATTTAGAGAATGGAATAAATCACTTCAACGCGTCATCTAGTTAGCATACATTAACCAATGAAGTAAATTACTACTAACAAGATACAAGGTTTTTTATTTATATCATACTAAAACTATAATACCATGAAGTATTTAGCTATGTAATAATACTGTCGTGTAATAAATAAGTATGAAAAAAAAACCTGTCAATATTTCAGTAATAACGATTAGTCGATAAGCAATACTCTTTTATATGGATATTTGTATATGGATAATAAATCATTATAGTCGTTTTGTGGAAAAGCGCATTTGAGTAACTACCTTGTTAGACTAATTTCTTTGACTTCGTGTAATAAGTCCCATTGAATTGATAAACAATGTATGTGGAATCATTTAATTCTCTTCATTAACTAATGCTGATTGATAGTATACCTATATTGCAGAAGATGGTATTTAAAATAACTTGTCAAATAAAATTACAAAAAAATACATCGAAGCAAGCGAATCTCAGCATGCAGTTATACTTATTCTTAGAATGAAAGGAATATTTGTTTTGAACGTGAAGTTAACATCATCAATGCAGGTTCTTCAAAGAAAGTAGGTAATGCTTACTTTGAACAATAAATTAGATCATCAGCATTTCCGCAATACCACCCTGTATATACGCAATTTATACAACTAAAACTACAGGTTAGTGATGTAAAGTAAAACAACTCGCGTAGCTGAAAAAAATTATATTTTATGAGAAATTATAATTTACAATATTTCATTCAGGCATCCATCTTCAGTCGGAACTTAAGCTAAAATTCTCACAATCTCACGCAAAAGGTAAAGCAACTTTAGACTATAATATAGTTTAGCAATATTTTGTGTAATTCATTGCCCAACCGTAAAACAAACAAGAACCACACCAGTACACGAATTCAGTCAATTCGTATGGATGCTACGAATCGGCGGCGGGTGACGTCACAAAGCGCTGACGCAACACGAACGAACGGATTACAAACTAATTGCCAATAAAGTAGGGTATATTGTGCTTTGTTTACTTTTGAATAACTAATCAATTTCAAGTAAATTCCAGTAGTGTTTGAGGGAAAGCGCTTGCATAACAAAAGCAAAACAAGTGAGTTTTTAAGAGATCTTCATCAAAGTTGATTTTCAAATTAGTTGACGTTTATTGGTAACAGAACAAATTGCCATCGTTCTTAAAATGTATTTAAGAAAAATTGGTAAGAATTCAGTTATTGTCTCACTGTTGCATTGTTTATACACGCCCTAGCCTTTCAAATGTTTTAAGTAAACTTCAAAATAAAACTTGGTAATTCTGAAGACATGTTTGCCTTATGCTTGAAAAGTTACAGATTACATTAAAATGTCGAAATTTGAAGATGTAATTCGTTCGTGCCAGGTCAGATATGTTCAGTGCGCGATGTTCAGAGATTTCGCCGCGGGCGCAAAATAATTTACACAGTATTGCTGTACTGTACAAATGCATAAAAGAAAAGTCTTATGTACAGGGCATACACAGAGATTGCACTTCAGTGGGTTACATTAATAGAAATTCTTTCCAATATTGTGCGCTAAGTTTCAATATTTTCACATTATTTTGAGCATTTCAGACAGCTGTATCTTAAATAAAGCATAGAGTTTTGCTATTGACAGAGTCTGACGTCATTGTGCTTAACCGTCGTACAAGACAAGTATCATTCGTATGGAAGAATAGAAATCAAAGACACAACAACAAATAAGTTAATACAATAAGTTACATATCTTCAAAACAGAAACTTTGTTTCTAACTATACATTAAACTAAAATAATAACACGAAGCAACACTCTAAATTAAGCGTAGGTATAATAAAATACTCTAAAATATGGAAAACAATATGTATAAAAATGTGTAAAATTTGTGCTTTACGTTCAATAAAATGTTGCCAATAGCAAAACTTGGCACTGGCCTGTCAGCTCAATTCACTCAGCACATTTAGACCCAATGTACAATATATTACATTCATGTGGTATAAGCATCGTGCAAAAAACGTCGGTTTCGGTTTTTACAATTCACATTTCGCATTATTTTACGGGTTTCTAGTAAAAAAAGTTTATATCAAATGCATCAAAAATGTTCTTAAACAACTAACGTAGTACTATCGATCTAGCCATTTAAGGAATCATCATACATGGATAATATTAGGAAGAAACCAAATATACCAGACCACTGCGTACACAAAGCCTACAGTTAAACGTAAAACATTCTGCGTGAAGTCAATTTGTGTAGAAAAACACCATATATTTTAATATAAACAGCTTAAATAATAACATATATTCATGTAACAAAAAATACAATGTCCAAAAGTAACGAAATATTTATTTAAATACAATTATAAAATCTTTCAAGCTAACAGAAACGGTAATGGTATATAATTTACGTGTTATTAGTATATTGAATCATTGATTAGTGGTAGAGAGACAGTCGGCGAGCGATCGGTCTCGAGCCGAGACCGGACGACCGACTCGTCACGTCCCCGAGACGTTACCGTAACCTAAATAAATACGTAATAGTATAGCTCGGAGCGGTACAGCGCGACCGCAGTCGACGAGCGGTCGGTACCAAGCCGAGATCGGCCGATCAACGCATCGCGTCCCCGTGACGTTACCGTAACCTAAATAAATACGTAATAGTAGCTCGGGTACATTCCACGAGCGATCGTTTTCGAACAGACTGATCGACTCCTCACATCCCCGAGATCTAAATAAATACGTAATAGTAAATCGGAAGCGTCTCATTCCGACCGCAGTCGACAAGCAATCGGTTTTAAGCCAAGACCGGCCGGTCGTCACTTCCCCGAGACATAACCGTAACCTAAATAAATACGTGATAATAACTCGGAAGCGTTATAAGTCTGACCGCAGTCGAAAAACCATCGGTGTCGAGTCGAGACCAATCAGCGTCGCTTGATCAGTCGACGAGCTATAAGTTACGAACCAAGACCGGCCGACTGTGTGGTCGCGTCTCCGAGACGTTACCGTAACCTAAATTAATACGCAATAGTAGTTCAGAAGCGTCTCAGTCCGATCCGAGTCGACTACCGATCGGTTTCGAGCCGCGACCGGCCGCCCGACTCGTCGCATACGTGAGACGCTACCGTAATCTAAATAAATACGTAATAGTAACTCGTAGCGTCTCAGTCCGACCGGCGCGAGTCTCGCCTCAACCCACGAGGATACACGCGAACTCCTTTGGACTAGTTTGTTCAAATCCATCCGTCTGGACACAATATGTATACTAATGTAGAAAGATATTATGGCAACAAACTTTACAAAAATCCTAAAACAATGACTAAAAGCAGCTCATGGTGAGGCCAAGACTCACCATAACTTTTAAAATGCACAATTTAATATTCACCGATACAGACACATACATAAATTGTGAATAACTTCATCATAAAAAAACATGTCAAAAAACCTGTGTCGGTTGAAGCGATCCGTTCGGATCGAGAACAAATGTTCGCCGGCGGGCGCGTTTGTTCGAGCGCCACGCCGTCCTCACTCTAGTTTTTGGATTAAATGACTTACAATCTATC
The DNA here is from genome assembly GCA_948107665.1 of Lomographa bimaculata. Taxonomy (NCBI): domain Eukaryota; kingdom Metazoa; phylum Arthropoda; class Insecta; order Lepidoptera; family Geometridae; genus Lomographa; species Lomographa bimaculata. The sequence goes on from OX403592.1 coordinate 11,658,270, forward strand.
CTTACATTCTCAATTAATGTATTAAGTTGAAATAAGTTCGTTCACCCGATCTCAGTTCGTGAATTTACATACACATTCTGTTGTGAAGTAATGATGTTTAAAATTATGTGTTTTACACACAATCACAGATTTGTGTCAGGGGGGCCGTCGTCCTTAGACCAGGTTGTACTCCTTTAGGTTGGATTGTAGGATGGTGTCCTTGACTGCGGCGAACACGAACCGAATGTTCTCAGTGTCTGGAAACGTCAAACAGAACAAATAGCTCACAAGTTCATTACTTATAGAACCGAAGTACAAAAATCTATGAGACGACACATAGCGTCACTCCAGTGTCATAGTATCTTACTCCTTCCAATATGTGAGGGCGTCGTCTGTGAGAGTGACATACCATTAGACCAGACGTGACTATCTTGCTTCTTTATCTACCCTTATTATTGACTACAGATCAAATGTGGTCAACTCTGGCGTACTCTCTATATAAATAGAACGCAAAATGCAACAAAAGGATTGTGGTTTAGAACAAGTACACAGAAAACCATATTTGATCCTAATCGAATAAGTATGATGAGAACTTTGAGAGAGAACATTTTACGTTGCTAGCTTCATTCAGTATGTTGCAGGAAAGAGCTTCTTAAGATGTGTCATATATAGGCGAAACGAAAATAGGTCGTTCGATTTCTATCTACTGTACCGACAACATAATAAAAATAACTTACATCCAAACGGAAACAGCGCTCTCATTCCCGGGATCCATTTATATTCGGCGTTCAAAATTACTGCACTTGCAAATTGTTTTTTTTGTGGATTGAAATACATGACCTACTTTTTTATCATTGAATGTACTCGTACCTAATAATAATATCTGTTACACAGTATGATAATGCGTGCATGCTTTGAAAATAGGTTAGTAAGCGTCGATATTTTTAATTTAGTTATGCATAAATTATTATGACAGTGTGCGAAATAAACAATAAGACACAATTTAATGTAAGATACAATAATAAAAAATATACACATTAACCCAAAAAAAGCACTCCTAAAAGTTGATGACTTAAAACCACATTTGAAATATAGGGAATATGCATTTGTTTAATGTTTTTTACGTTAATTCATTGACGATAAACAAAATTATACATTACGTATCTAAATAAATATTCGAATATGCAATCAGATTTGGGCAATTTTGAACGCTGCCATTATGGACGTTTGTTCTGTGATATCCATGACCAATAATAGCTGCCGTAAGGGAAAGTATACCAAATTTTTAAAAAGAGAGACCTCTGCTGCGAGTTCTTTCATAGAATGCGCTATTGCAGCTCCATACTGATGCGATAAAAAGTGACACAAATAGTCTCCACAAATCCTTGTATTAACTTGTGGTCGACATATTTTTCAGTAGGCACACGTGTGTGCTTTGCACTTTGTATTTTCACCTTACGTCCACCCTGTTTTTGGAGGTGCGGGCTATTTAATCGTAGAAGCTATCTAAACTTAAAGAATTATTATATAAAACAATGTATACGTAAAGCTGCGCGTTCACTAGTTGGCAATGATACGTAAGCAGCGAATGAATTTGCTTGCTTTGTATTGATTCCAGTGGAACTGCGTTAGCAAAAGCTCGCTCAGTACCGGCAATATATGTGACGTAGCTTCTTACACTCACTTCCGTGTGCCAATCTAGTATACGCACCATTTCACAAAACATTAATAAGACAGTTCTATAGTCTTTCATATATATAATCAAAGATCTCTCGAATCTAAAACGGGGCGCTCTTCTACTACATATATAAAGTAAGTTAAGAGGTACGCAGACACAGCAGTCTCTAATTCAACTATTTCTTCATTAAGAGACGAGACGAGAAAGTCGCTCGCCTGATGGTAAGCGTCACGTTTGCCCCTTGCAGTTCAGTGCCATCCAGAGCTCCTTATATAATTCGAACTCCTGCGCGGCAAAGCAAAGCGCTCTTCACCCTGAGATATTAGATGTTAAATCTCATTAAGCCATGTAATACTAAACCATATCAACTAATATACTATTTGCTATAATTGCCTATCAAGGGTATAGAATAAAACATTTAAAATTATAATAAAAATAGATTTTAATGCGACTAAATTACAAGGTTAAAAGGCAAATAAGGTAACATAAAACCAAAAGGAGCTCATGCCAAGTTAAACTCTTTCAAAGCGGACTGCATTATAGTATCTTTGACGGCGCAAAACACAAGCTTAATGTTTTCGGTATCTTTAAAAATATCCAAGGCAGCATGCGAAAGTTAAAAAATAAATAATAGTTTATGCAGATTAAACACAACAAGCAAGAGTGGGAAGTAATTATAACAATACGTTGTTATATTTTCTATTATTAGTCCAGTACTAGACCACTATCTCATTTGAAAAGACGAGATATGAATGTCAAGAGCAGATTATGGAAGATGTTCAATGTTGAACATAGGCCTTCCCACATTGAATTATTGGTTATCTGCTCGATAAAAAAAAAAATGGTTTATGCAGATTAAACACAACAAGCAAGAGTGGCAAGTAATTCATAGTAATTATAACAAGATGTTGCTATATTTTTCTATTTTTAGTCCAGTACTAGACCACTATCTCACTTGAAACTGAAGTGAACTATATATTATATTATTCATCATTATATTCAGCATTCAGAAAAATGTTATTAATAACCACAGCAACATAGGATATTACCATTGCCATTTTGGAATAATAAGGTTGAACTCTTTCATTCAATCCTTGCTGCAATAGAAACAAACAAAACTTAATAATAATATCTATCAAGCCATCTAAAAACACACTACTTACTTACACCACTACCCACACAAGCACACGCGTATAATGCACAAAAAAAGCTTTAAAACTACAGACACAATAATAACAACCACTCACCTCAATCACCATGCAAAGCGGGACTCGAAGAATATGTGTTAGTAATGCAAAATGAAAATTATTCTACACAAAATTTTATAGATAAATACCTCAAATACCTGGAAATCTATATGTAACCTTAAAAACCTCAGAATTATATGAGATAAGTTAAGATATTGCAGTAATTTTGAGCCTCAAATTACGTTATAAGTACAAATTACACGATGCCATAATTATTAGTGTCAGATTACTAGTGAAGTTTATACCCGTAGGATTTGATAACTCTTCACCTTATGAAGATATCATGCCTTGAACCTATAAGGATATACGATGATAGTAACTGCGAAAAGTTTACCTAGTCTTGCAATAAACCAAAGCGCAATAGTATATTCCGAAGTCGTGGTCGCCTATGCTCTTGCTCGAACACATAAGTTGAAGCACGATATCTGTTCCCTCTCATTTGTATGCTCAAATCTTATTGGTCGTTAATTCGTGATAAAAATAGAAATTTTATTATCTATTTGCGCGGTTTACGCGAGCATTCGTTAGCGGCATGGTTCCAACAATGTTGTATTGAGAAGTCATGACTATTACTGTTCGCCGAATGCTCGCGGGACCCAAAAGGCTCGCTTTACTTGAGCTAAAATCTTCCCGGGGTGGTCTCGCTCAGTCAAGGCATTTAAATATAAAACAACATAGTTACTCGATCAATTTCGGCTTAAGTAGAGCTTAAGGGTATTGACTGACGGGGACATTCACGTGTCAAACATTCGTGACGAGTCCATACTTAACTCGATAGCCACGAAACTAACACTCTGAGTGTCTATATATACATACATATTATTATTCACTAGGTAACAATGGTTAGAAATAATGCAAAGACCGTATTTGCTCTGAGCGTCAGTGTAAAGGGCGGGCAATGTGTTCCCTTTTCAAAGTTTTGATCACTGTACTAATACAGAAATACTTGTTTGTAAAACATTTCGTTACGTACCCGTCAGTCTTCGGAACCCTCCTTTATCGAAACTTAAGATTAAAATTAGGATCACATGGAAATGAAGATGTAAAGCTAACAATAACTTGGCAGCTGAAAAACGACCCGTGTCATCAGCGCTGAAGGCCTATGCTGTGATCGAACATTTGGATTTTCAGTTATGACTAAAACACTACTGTGATTTACAAATATATTTATTTAAACCATTTTTAAACAAGTCGTACGCATGGTGATATGCGTACACTCCTGCCAGTAACATAAATTCTATCAACGAAATCCTTCTGTGGTATAGCTTCTGTGGTATATTGCCCTGATCCGAGAATCAAATACGTCCAGTAATTTCGCTGGCGTCTATCCTCAAAAACACAAATAGTCCTGCCCAAGTCATGACAGCAGACTTGCAACAGAGTCCTACTATCTATTTGAATAAGCTAAATTTCCATGTGATCCTTATTTGTTGCGAACATGGTACCAACTCACCTGTCGCGCAAGTGAAGTGCGAGTAGATAATTTTCTCCGCGTCCGGATTCAGATCGACGAACATTCGCAGAATAAATTCGCGCGCCGTGTTCGCGTCGCGTTGTGGACCTGTTGGAACGTACACTCTCAAATCTAGCGTAACTACTGTAAGCAAAACTAGCTGTACACAATTATATTCGTAAATAAAAAGCACTCTTTGATCCATAGTTAATTTAATCAAAACAATGACTGATGATTATCATCCGTAGGAAAGTTGCTCGCTCTACATTAAACTGTATAGTCATACAAGTAGAGGTTGTTTATTCACGATGCGTGCTCATTGCAACTCTCTCTCTCTCTCTTTCTCAATCAGCGTCAACGTAAAAGAGAGAAGGGGCTATTTAAACATTGATTAGAAATATTGGTTACAAATCAATTTTCAGCGTCAGTCGTTACAAGTAATGACAAATTGACAATTCACTATCTTTTAATAATTCATCCCCTTTATTTGGTTGCACATCGTCACCAGCGACTCACGCACGATGCAGCACTGAGCAAGCTAAAGAACTTTCTTAGATGTCTTTTAATGTATTATATGGATAAAAAAATACTCTCCATTATTGAACTGCGAGTGCTTATCACACAAATATGACGGTTTCACACATTTCTATGAAACTAGCGCCGCTAAATCTTGGCGAGAATAGTCGTCATTGGTGTAATACTTTTGTAGATAAATCTTGTCAAGATACGCTTACGCCTTGGACGGCTTTAAAATTTACTATAATAAACGTTTATATAACAACGAAAGTGTGTGGTCGTGAATATGGATGTATCTGTTTGAAACGAGGTGTCGATTTAGATATAGGTTCAAATTTGTCTAACCTGTCCCGGGATAAGAAAATGGCTTCTCGTATATACGACAGCGAGACGAAAAAGTTAGCTACTCTTCTTATGAAACAATTAATTATTGACCTAAACCTGGACTCATTGACTATTTTCGAAAATGATTACTTACTGCAATTATTTTTAGAAGTTGGAACATGCAATGTTTATATCACATATCGTTGTTTATAAAAATAAATGTAAGCAATGAAATAAATTAATATTACAACATTCAAATAGTAGAGGAAACGAAACGATTTTAAATACCTATCGATATTAATGGTGCTATGAACAACGATTTTATATTGGATTTAGGTAGGTATATTACAATAATTCAATGCATAAATAGATATTCGATGATGAAATTGTTGTATAATGGAGTACTTAGTCAACCACATGTTATTTCGCAACAGGTTATTTTACTTTAGAAAACTGCATTTACCAATTGTTTTTATAGCGCGGGAAAATTGAATAAACTATCACATTGTGTTATATAATTTATATGGTACGTTTCTAGAACTACACAATACAACTTATGTATGCTTGTAATATGGACTAGTGGGCACTACTGGTGTAATGATTTTGAAGGCTGCCTGAAGGCTTCCAAATTGCCTTACGACTTAGCTTGCCCTCCAAAGAACGACCTTATCTTTAGAAGTATTACACCAATGATTTATAAACCTTAGATCTAGTCTAGCCAATGTTTTAAACTAGAAATTATTGTCACATAATAATAAAACTGTAGTCCAGTAATCAAACATGAGACAAAGTTTGCAGCGATCGAATACCTTTTAGTGACCTCATTCATATAAAGACAAAAACACCTCAATATAATAACATAAATCCGAACGATCATAGACTACGAATGCAAATACGACTTTGTTACGGACGTTATGCTTACACTATTTTGTACGCGACTGTGCCAATAATCTTATAGATATATTTTATAGCTGGCACTATTGATGAAGGAATTCCACCTACACCCTCCACTCGCTGCTATCGTTCTTTATTCAGGGACCATTTGAGTTCGTATCCAATTTTGCTCACGTTAAAAACTCTAATTTTGGCATTTTAAAGTACGAATTTAAAATAAAAACTGTCTCTCAATACCGGATTAAGTGGTCCAAAACGACATTCAGAACAACATTTTTGTCGTATGCTATGGTTACATTTTCGTAAACACTTTCACTTTGTCCTGTGTTCAACTTTGTCGTATATATTTTACGTACTACTGCTTAGCATACATAATATAAATGAATAGCGCGTCCACCCAACGTAATGTTATTAAATTCAACCTGTGGCCGTCGTGAAATGCGAATAGCACGATCGCTCCGGATCGGGGTTTTCTTTAAGATATTTCTGTAGAATGTAGTCTAATGCTGGCGGGGCGGATTGTTTTGGACCTATGTAGATAAAACAGGTGTTGGTTGTAAATTGACGCAACGTTATTATGTTTAAATTCAATGTCCATCGAATTGTTTGCAAAATCCTCGATCGTAACGATTTTTTTTTTCTTATAATGACGTACCGAAAATTTTTGGTACACCATTGGAATTATGTTAAAGCTTTAAGACTAATCAGTAATTTAATTTCGACGGAAACCTAAAGATTAAAATTATTTAAACATCCCATTTCATATTCAGGGAAAATGGAAGGCAATAGAGGCTATATGGTCGATGATGTTTTTGAGAACCAGAAAGAGACGGATATGAGAAAGCTTGACTCTATATTTTTTAAGTAATTCATATAAGTTTTACACCGGAGTAGGTCACGAATAATGATATTTAATAGGCTTCCATGGTGGTATTATACAAATGAGTTCACATTCGGTAAGTTAAGGTCACTGCTAACATTAATTGGATAACGTTAATAAGATTATTGGCGATTTGTGTCAAGAACGCGACCTCTCGAGGATTAACCATTGAAGTTAAAGCGGGCTGGGAACGTAAGTACAACGTAGATAGTAATGACTATTGTTTTAATAAACATTACAACCTTGTAGTATATTGTACCTTTAAGTTTGTAAATTATTTGTCTGTAGATGTAAATGATTAAAAACTCTGTAAAATGTCGAGGCTCTGTCTACAGCATTATGCTGAGATTGCAGACCTTTTCCGGCAAATTCTGTAGTAACATTTACGATCTTCGCAAACTGACTATCACAGAAAATATAAAAACAAAACTGTTAAATATTTTTATTAAAGAATGTGAATAATTGTTTTGTAACTTGTGATAATTATGTAAGTTAAAGCTTGTCGAGAGAAATTAATATTCTTTTCCATTCTAAATGAAAATAACTTAGAGGATCGGTTCATCTTACGAAGATTAACTTTACACAATGGTTAAGTCAAGATAAGTTCGTATATGGTCGAATGATTGACCGCTAAATTTTCAAAATTTGTAATTTGATCCAAGCAAATTGTTGTAGCCTATTTTGTCATACCTAAGACTAAACCTCAAAAAAACAACAAGTTCAATTCATTACGACCATAATCCAATATAATATTATTAAAATTATATAAAAAAATAACGCGGCTATTGGATATTTTTAAATACCCCCGGGTGAGGCATTTTTTAGTTCTATGGATTACAGTGTTTGTTCCTCCCTGTATATAGGAAAACTAAGATAGAAACATACCGTCATACTCCGGGAAGTAATCGACAAGATGCGAATACATGATCTTTTCTTCAAGCAAGTCCTTCTTGTTGAGGAACAAAATGACCGACGAATGCTGGAACCACGGATACGTGATGATGGTCTTGAACAGCGCCTTCGACTCTTCCATTCGGTTCTGGAATTTGAAATGGAAAGGGTTCAGATACTATAAAAAATTGTAGCGTTATTCAAAAATTAAATAACAAGCACACATTTTATTTAGTTTCGCCTGTCCTTTTTCGATTTATCTATCTGTTAGTTTGTAATCAAATCTTGCAAGCTAAAGATCCACTTCCCCAATGTATTTTAGTATCTTCGGTGACCATACAATGATATGGTGGAGCTGGGATGATGATGGAGACGGAAGATCGCCATAGGATCTTCTGAACTAAACAAGATCAACCCATCGAGTTAGGCTCGTTTGATTCGACTTGAAAAATTATCTGGTTATATCAAGCAGGATGCATGCTCTATTGCTCTAACCGCTGGGCTATTCAAGCCCTGCCTGAATCGAAGAAATTATCCTTTTCTTATTATTAATGTCTTACGGGGACGTGTGACGTCATCTAACGAAACAGTTTTTAGAAACTACTATACGGCCAACGAGCCCAACATTGCAGTTAGGTACACGTTGTGTTGATAGCGTACATCCAAATCAATTGATTTGGGTGTACGTTAATTTTTCCTTTATGAGTTTATCACTATAGTTCTGCCTAGCATGGCTAATGCTATATAAACATAATCAATTTACTTGGTAGTCTTCACCACAACATTTTAATATTTCAGGTCAGGATACAGAAAGCCATAACACCTACTTTGTAGTCTTGCACAAAATGCTACATGTACAAAGTCCTTAATAAATGCATTTACACACAAATTGAAGTACATGAATTATCTTGAATAAGCAATGCGATTGATAGTTATTTTACAAATGAGCTTTAGTCTAGAATTCTTTTGCTTACACAATGAAGTGTGAATAATTTAAGAAATTAAAATAATCAATTAACCAAAAATCGTCATCAATACTAATCACGTGATATACATTTTTAAGTGTGTATTTCAAGCTCGTTTTATCTTTAACAGAACGGTATGGAACTAGACTCATCATCATCTGCTGGTAAATTTCAACACCGTGAATGCGGGCTTAGCCGCGGATATGAAGTCCTGTACTACTTCTATATAAATGCATAAGTTTCGATGTTTGTTACTCTCGACTAATAACTGATTTAGTCGACATTTTTAATGCATTCTTTAAATGTGGATGGCATGTGATAGCACACGCCATCCACATTTAAAGATTTATAAAAATATATGAAGATGATTCACATTAAAATATAATTATTATGCATTTGTTTAAACTCAGCGGTCTACGCCCGGTTCTTTATTAGACATTAGCCGAACCGTAGCCAAAGTTTAAATGCCATTTGGTATAATTATAATATAGAATAATATCAACAATTTAGCGCAGATTAATAAAAATATATGAAGATGATTCACATAATAATTAATAATAATTATGTCTATATTATAATATAATAATTATGTCTTATTGTTATGCATTTGTTTAAACTCAGCGGTCTACGCCCGGTCCTTTATTAGGCATAAGCGGAACCGTAGCCAAAGTTAAAATGCCTCTTGGTATAATTATATTATATAATAATATTATCAGACGATGTCCAAACATAACGGCGTGCACGTCTTACGTTAGTAAAGGACTTTTTACACTTATTTATTATTATTATTATTAAACTAATTAAATTTTCAGCAACATACCAACCTAAACAACTGATTAAAATCGTAAAAATAGGCACATTCACTATTGCGCTTATTTGAAATGTTTCAGAAAATATATCATAAAATGTTAATTGATATGTCTCTCGTTTAAATACTAACTACAACAATCAGTAGCCCCCCACATATTACTATAACTTTTTCAAAATATTTACCATAGTAGGATCCCTCACCCCTCACAATGGACGTAAGGAAATAAGTATTTTTTTCCTGGTCTATAAATCAATTTTGGATTAATGCTGTCGCAGACTTTTATGTAAAGCTAACAAAATTTTTGTCATGCATTTTTTTAACTTATATATATGAAACTGTTTAATATTCGTATGCCTATAATAATTCGCCTATTATTCTTCTACTTGTACGAGTTGAATTAGGCTATTTATCTACAACTTGTCCTAACTTCAAAACTGTGTGATACTGAACTGCAATGGGGAAGCGTGAGGCTTACCATCAGGCGAGCAACTTGCTCCTCTAGTCTCACAAGCACATAAAAATAAAACTTTTATTTCATTTAAACATAATGTCACTCAATTGACTCAGGGATATTCAATTTAATAAATCGAATAAAAAAAATACCATAAATTACCATTTTCAAAAAAACAAAATATAACTCTATATAATATTATAAATAATAGACTCACCTCATTTTCTGATTCGAATAAAATTTGATCATATTCACTAAGAGCTACTAAGAATATGATGGAGGTGACGTTTTCAAAACAATGAATCCACTTCCTTCGCTCGGATCTTTGGCCCCCGACGTCCACCATTCTGTGGGTAATATCACATTTGTAAACAAATCCGTGGATAAGTATATCACATATATCACTCAGTAACATAAAAGATATACTATTTGAATATCTCAGCGTAACCGTGGTGTAATTTTTGCATCAGTCTCATCGAATTGTAAGTCTTATAAGTAATAATACTACTCAAGTTATTTAAATACCAATGCATTTAACTTGAATGATATTATTATTAATAGGCTTAAAATCACTTGTAAATTAAAGAATTTCTGTAACGTATCATCACAGAAGGGGTGCAACACGATATGTAATTTTTGCACACTGCTGTATAGTTTAAGAAGCCTCAAACTAGGCGTCCCAAATACAATAGGCTTAGCATACTGGTATATTAAACATACTGGTATAAAACGACGCACTTTGAGAGCTGTTTCGATCGAGATGATAGTGATGTGATCCCTTAAAACTCGACCTAGCTACAGAAGTTGTTTTTCTCTGTACCAAATTTCTTGTTATAGAAATGCTGATCATTCAATAGTACTTCTATCTATATCGGAATAGCTCTCATATTGCCTAAATTTTGTTTGTTGTAAATATATATTTCACGAGTCAAATGTGATATCAAATATGCACCCAAAGCTATCACAATGGTAGCCTACGCAAATCAAATCTATAACACAAAATACTTATCAATGAACGATATGCTGCCATTCCCCTCCACGTATTACATTACCACACCTTGCACTACACAAGGTTTGCTGTTATATTAAATAAAATATACATGCAAATATATCCTACTGTTTTCACAAGGTATTTTAAGTTAATTTTGTTTGTGTAAGACGAGTCGCAAGCCTCGCTCCACTGAACGTTTCAAACCGTTCCGTATTCAAAGAGGACTTTGTACTCAAACAGTCCCAAAAACTTTATCGTTTAGACATTGAGCAGTTTGAGTCATCTCGAAAAATAGTCTTTGAATATCACAGTAAGTTCTGTCATACTTATCTTGCAAAAACAGTTGAAATATAATCAAACATAAACAAACATACTTATTAAAGGTAACGGGTTTTTAGTTTTAAGGCGTGTTAATAGTTTTTAGCGGTGAACTGACATTAATCTCTAAGTTTGTGGAAATCGGTTTTTAATTGATTTTTAAAAAGTGAACTTTCTTTTTGCTTTATGTCAGTTTCAAATAGAAACAGATCGCAACAAACTGAGAGAACAGGGTGTCAGAATATTAGTTAGTGCATCAACGATTTGTAAAGTGAAATGAACTGTATTACAATGAAAGTTAATCACATTATTAAAGACAATCTTAGAGAAGGTTGCAAAGCGCAATACAAATTACAAAATTAAGCGAACTTTTCTAATAACCCAATATTAACTTGGAACAAGTACGTCAAGTGCAAGTACTTTTACACAGCGATATCTCGTGATTTTCGGTATAGTTTAATAATTTTAGAAGTAAAACTTCATAGCTGTCAATAAGGACTAGTTTTTCGGAATGGGCACAGTTAAAAACTTAACACTAACGAGGGTGTCTAACTACTTAGCTCATTACTCCGCCCAGGGCCATGGAAAGTAGCATTCATCAACGGGACGCCTTGGGGTTAGAACATACCTAAATATGATCCCGTCTAGATCAAAAGGGTACTCAAGAATGCCTGTGGTGGGCTGTCGAGCTCGGAGAATGTCCTGTTCGGTGGGAAGGTAATCGTCCTTCTCGATTCGCGCCAAGTCACTTAAATAACTGAAATTCATGCACTAGAAGCTAAGCACAAGAACTATTGAACATGCTAAGCCCACTTCTCATTGGAAGCAGAAAGGTCTCCTATACTTTAACTCAAAGATGTTATACATTGCGAGACGAAATATACGAAATCCCCACTGCTAATAATGTAAAGTGGCCTATAATGAACAGGCCCTTAGCGAAAGAAATTTTAAAAACACAGAATGTATTTCAAAATGCTGCCCAAACTGATGTGTAGATATAACTGAACGATTAGTTCGCTTCAGAGACAAATCACATCTACCAGCATCAATAAACCGCAATGCTATATAACTCTCTCGCTCCTATTCTCTTGATAAACTGTAAAAAAAGAGAGAGACGCACGAATGCATCAGATTGCAATAATGAACTAGGATGATACATGTACTCGCTCTATCTTTTGTTTTGAAAAGATAGAGAGAACGTGTAAGCTACAGACTTTAGCGATTGCGAATTGACGTTGATAGATCTGACGTGTCGCATTAAAAATCTCACCCTGGAAAGCACATAAACAAAAACACCGAGAAAGAAAAAACCAGTTAACATGCAACATGAAGCAAAGCATGCACATTCATTTTTGCCAATTTACCGAAATCGAATTTCCTCCAAATCGAATGGATACTCTATAATGCCCGTTGTCGGCACTCTCACGCGTAGGATGTCCTGCTCGGTTGGTAAATAATTTGGTGCCGCCACACGGTCAATCTCTTGCAAGTAGCTATGGAACAAATGACATGTCAGGGTGTTTTCATGTTATTTTGCTATGGAGGGTCGAGGGAGACTCAAACCCGAGTCTTCTGGAGTGCTTGAAGGCTTGTGTAACGTCTTTGGAGGTATACGTGCCTCTGGCTCATGAGAGGATGCACCTTATGGAGAGGATTTACTTGAGTTCTGCCTAACATATCTCAGAACGAGAAATATTTCAGGTATAAAAAACATACATGAAACATACATACTCGTACATACGGAATCCAAATTAATTTCTAACAAAAATTCTCATAATTTTGCATCAGTACATTTCACACTTATTGGTTAAAAGAATTACTTGGAATGACACTGCACTTTGCAAAATTATTACTAGCCTTTTTTAGACTCAACTTTTATTAGACTCCGAATGACGGCCCTTGACTCAGAATGACGAGAGTTCTGTTCAATTCTGTTTGTAAAGGAATAATTTATTTTTATAGTAAACAATAACACCTTTTCAACACAAGCTCGGAAAGTTGAGTTTACTGACATGAAAACAGCGAGCAAAATTTAATTATTATGTGAGTTCGATTTTTTTGTAATTAATTTATGGATGAATTCATTTTTAACATAGTTCAACAAGTGAGCAGACTATTTTTGCTGCGATTGCTATTATTTCATTCAGAGCAAGCAAAGGATTCTATAATGCAAACACGAGCGTGAATGATTCTGAAACAGTATCAAGGGACTAGACCCCTTGATGAGATTTAAATGTTTGCGAAATCTTAATTTATATTTTTTCGTTCCGTATATTTACTCACAGCAATGGAAATTAAACGAAATAAAGTCTTTGCATGTCCATGTACAAAGATTCAGAACGCAAGGAAGGATTTAAAGAGGTGCAAATAACTGCACTCGAGCGTTGAACACCCTCCTGTTTAATTTTTGCATTCACATTGAGGAAAATTGTAACTTGCAATAAAATCAAATCATTTTATGCAATTATACCTACATATAATCATTATCCAAACACTCAGCTCGTAAATACATTTTTATTCAAATATAAATAAAAATATTCCCCAAGAAATTTAAATAAACTGTTTCTAAATAGAACATAAAACGCAATTTTGTTTACTTTTATCAAGGAAGAAAATACGATGGTGAGGTGAAAATAACTCATAATTATTAGCCTCTATTAGTGCACAGTTATATATGCCTCTTTGACTGAACGACGTTTACCCGGTCTTTGTCTTCAGTCATTTAGTCACTCTGCCATTAAAAAAGGCAATAAAATAAACCAATCAAAGTCCAGTTTAAACGATTCCAATTGTAAACTAAACAAGTCTGTCATCCAGATTTCAACTCATGTCAATAGAGCGAATTTATTGAGTAAGGTTCTCTTTATTGATTGTAGAATCAACGATAGCATGGGGAGGCTTCCACGTGTAAGATACTGCTTCCATTATGATATTAGATACTATCAAAAACTACTACACTTAGAGAATTGATTTTTAATACACATGACCTCATTGTGGACATTCTGTTCATAGATTTACATTAAATAAAATGTAACAAAATGAGTCAAATCGCCTAATGGTAAAAATTTGTGAAGCGATAATCCAGTTGCTCGTTCAACATAGTTAGATGTATAATATCGACACAATGGTAGTTATTTCATCGCTTATCAAAACTAAGGATAGTAAACAGTGGATTCTACAGGTATTATTCACGTTTGTTTTTCACATTGACTGGAACTCTATCGGATTATTAAAACATATTGTTGTGAAATAGCTCGTTGCTATTGTGTTATACTAGGTCGGTTTCTATAGGTTGACCAGGTGGGCGTGTATAATTGAATGAGTTTCTCAGGATGAGGTTACTTACAAATGCAATAAAGCCGTGTCTGCATACATTGAAAAACCTGAGTTTGACAAGATACTTGGTGATACTGCGTTAACATCTCTGAAGAACTGATTTACGGATATTATTTGATACCCACTATCAGCGACTAATCATGATTCACTATCAGCAACGAATCGTGGATTACTATAAAGAATGCCGTGGGTTGTGTATATATACTACAGTATTAAACTGACTTCCAAATAGTCGACATTCGTGTCGATTGTTTTTTGCATGTTACTAGAGACTTGTGATACGGTTCAAGTGATTATGTCATATTAAAGTTAGTCCGATAAAACAAATATCAAGATCGGATGAAGGGTACTAGAGAAGGGTTACATATTTAGAAAGCGAAAAATCATCTAGAACGGGATTTGAACCCGCGACACATAAATTGTTATGATTTCCACTCCAACAACTGAGCCAACACTTGTTAGAGTGGCACTTCTGTCTACGCGGATGTAATCTGCCTTGCTAATATACTATACTATACTTCTACACATCGAACTGCCCGTTGTTAAGTTGGGCGAGCGTTCGCCTTCTAAGCAGGGGTATCGGGTTCGATTCCCGGCGGGAACACAAGTTTTCTCCTCAAGGAAAACTTGTGTTTCTGGTTCTGGTTGTGAGTGTGTGTGATGTGAATGTTTCCGGCACCCACGACACAAGTCATCGAACTTAGTGTGGGGCTGTGAAAGCGTTTATGCGTTTCTGTTTAGCGTTTATTTATTTATAGATAAATCATTTATGAGATTATTTTCAACACCGTTAAAAGGACTTACTATTTGGCCGAGTCAGTTAGCTGGTACTCTCGTCTGCGATCGTAGCACTCCTGGATGCCGGCATCGGACCAGAGCGCCTTTATAGCTTCGACATAGGGGCTCTCGAATGTTGTTACACTCTCAAAGTCGATCGCTGATATTAACTCCGCCTTTTCCTGTAATTCAATGTGATTAAACGTTACTGAGAATTGTAATGTCCAACAATCGACACGCTATTTGCAGTCACGCGTCTTTATAAGCCTTTCGCTCAGTCTCTAAAGTATATGGGAGGTAGCGCGTAAAAAATGGAATTTTGATTCTCGCATAGTAATGAATTAGATTAATTTTCAAATATAGTTCATGAAAAAAATGCTATAAAAAAGATAAAGCTCAGCGTAATTGATCGGCTATAGAATATCCTACATACTTATACGTGTTTTTATAACATCTTACGCAATGTGAACAGGCTCTTGCAGGAGAGATGTTTATATCTTAGTCGTCGACCGCATCATCGCTTACCATCAGATGAGATAGTGGTCAAACGTTTGCCTCTACTGAATAAATTAAGTCAAAACTAAGTAATGATGATAAGTATTATCAGTCTCAGGTAAATTGACATAGCCTTGATAAGTATTATAATTTCATTAGAGATTTATTGTCAATAGGGAAACTTAATTAACTTTACAGCTACAGAATTATTCCTATAACATAATTTACTTAATTACATGACTTTTAATTAGACGTTTAAATAAATAAAAAGCATATATGATATAAATGCACGGGAACTTCAAAATAGCAAAACGCACGCTATTGGCTAGACTGATTAGTGACGTCAGTTCACATATTTATGAAGTCAATGATTGGCCAAGTGATTAGATCTTGCATGGTACATACAGAAAGAAAGTCAAAATGGCCGCTTTTAAAATCGTTCGAACGTGCTTTTTATATGAAATGTAATGATTTATTAATTAAATTTAGTTTTCGGCAATGTATTAACGTAAAAAATCGATTAACAAGATAAAAAACATGCATATTCTCTTTTCATAAATTGAAATGTAATTGGCAAGGGATTTAAGTCCTAGCTGTCCATAAGTTAGAGCTTCAGGTTACTTGATTAGAAGACAAATAATTAAATGCAAGCAAAGCTTAAAAAACCGACTTCACCGGTTTATATTCGGAACGTTGATCAGCTTTAATGTATTGCACACGCATTATTGATGATAACTCAAAAACTAGAGATCAGATCTTGATCAAATTTCACTGGACCACATGAAAAGCACCAGCTTTCAAATAAAAAAAAATTCGAAATCGGCTCACGTGGAGAGTAGTTATGAGGTAACACACATAAAAAAAATACAGTCGACTTGAGTACCTCCGCCTTTTTTGGGAAGTCGGTAAAAAGCGAAACAAGCAAAATGCATGTCACACAAAAGGATAAAAAAAATTGCTTTCGGCCTATACAATAAAGAACTAAAAGGCGATTGGGTCTAAAATCCCTTAAAAATAATTTAGACAAGTAACAATTTTCCGGCAAATAATAAAAATAACTACAGAAGTATAAATCAAGCTCAATAAAAACGTTCTAAGTTCTGAGACGCAGTAAGAATTGCTAAAAATGTGAGACGCGCAGCGCTGCCAGTTCGCTGTATCACTTGTGCCGTGTCATGCAAACACCGATGATTTTTTTATCAGTACAGAACGTCGTATACCTCTAAAGGGATCTACCGAACTATTTTAGCTAGTGTTTTTGGTTGGATAGTCGATTATATATTATCATTGTGTTAATGAGCGTATTATAGCTGAAAGTTTTAGTACCTTTGTAGGACAGATAGACGAGTATTTAGTTGTATATCATATCTATACATCATAACTAAAGATTTTATAAAATCACGGCTATGACAATGTAGTACAGTACGGCATATTTTGGGCAGTACTATAAACATAAGTGCATTATGCACAAGAAGGGGTACAATTTTACCAATTCTATCTTTGTTTGTTGTAAACAACAAGGACAACAATGCCTGTAAGGGATTTCCTTCCATATTCCTAACGTATCGTCATATTCACAAGTGTTAGTATGGGCTGTTTTCCTCCATTTCTTATCCTCTAAATAAAACATTGATATTAGTCACTACTTGTAGCTCAATGTCAATGTTTCCTTTACTTTCATTGCATGTTTTACACGTACATTTGATACAAAAGAATGTATACTACGGAAGAGCGAGACCCTCTAACACTGGTATCTCCATACTTAAAAGAGGGTCCCAAACCCATGAAATGTAACTTAGATTAAGTTTACTGAAATAAATATTTTGTATTTGTATTTGTATTTGAAAAGAGTCCAAAAAATTTGCAAATTAATTTAAATTGAATGAATTTGTTTTTTTTTATTTGGTGAAATATACCAAAAACGTCATCAAGGAAGTTTTTTTTTTAATAGCAAAGTCCATTCAATAGTTTTAGAGATTATCTTAATGATCACTTATGAACATTTTTTATGCCCTTATGTTGCCATGAGAAAATAATGAGATGTCATCGCGTTTAGTGTACGGAATACTAAAGAGTGAAATTTCGAAATGTGGATGGAGATTTTTGGGCCAGACCTCTTATCAATGTACTTAATCAATGAGATTTTGTTTGAGAAGCTTTTTTTAACATCATTTTCTTATGTTTTAGATATAGTAATTTCCTACAACATAATACAATGTGTAGAGTTATTTGATCATTGCGTGTATGTTTTACGGGCATAATGTAAGACAGCCCATAAAGATGAATGGAGGGCATTCCCAATTTTTTAAATACAGGAAATTAGTGTTATTCTTATTACAAAACAATGACACTTATTCGCTTTATTAGCATGAGGTAAGCGTTGCTTTGAGAATCTGTATATTCCTTCACAGTACCACGCGACTATAGGGCTGTCGCACCACAATTCTGCCAATATCGCGTATAGGTAGGAGAGTACATTGTGTCGACAAACTGTCGAAATGGATGATTTCTATACATTTGACATTCATTTAAAGTTTTAGTTAGGTAATCATAACGCTGAATAACATGCTTGTTTCCAGAGAACTACGTTCCAATCCACGTTTCGGACATGCACGATGTCCTTCTTGTGGTAGCTATGTTTACAGGCGTAAACAATATAGCTAAATAATATTATAATTCGAGTTACAACCTTTAATGTTGTAGTAGTAGCTCACAGAAGACAAATAGACGTTTAAGTCCGAAACCTGTTCATAGCATTATCTTCCGATACTAATGAGTGCCTGTTCAAATTGCCTGTTTTTTGTAATTGTTGATAGACAACCAAGCATTTGGCCACCATCTCACCTAATAGAAAGTTAAAATCATTATCATGAATAAATAACCCGATGACTTCAATACTAAACAGTAAGCTCTCTCCAAGGAGTGTTGATTAAAACTGACGTCTAGTTACTTACTGCATTGGACGGAATCCCATATTGTATAGTGAGTAGTTCCATAGCGCGTATCATACTCTGCATCGCCATGAAGATGTTCTGGTAAACGAGCTTTATGAAGCCGCGCTTGTCCTCGTCGCTGTAACCGGATCCGTGGATGATTCTCATCTGCTTGATGAATGTCGACTTGCCCGACTCGCCAGTGCCTGTGCAAAGGAGATTATAGTTTAGCTGATGAACTGTGTGATTTCCCCATAAAACATGAACGTAAACGCTTTCACAATCACAGCCCCACACTAAGCTCGATGACTTGTGTCGTGGGTGCCGGAAACATTCACGTCACACACACATTTATAACCAGAACCAGAAACACGAATTTTCCTTGGGGAAAAAATTTGTGTTCCTGCCGGGAATCGAACCCGATACCACTGCTTAGAAACTGCTTGTCTATACGTATACGTTTTCAGGTATTTATTTTTAGACTTTAGACATCATGTTTGTACATTGTTTTTTGTATGTAAGCCGTACTCTAAAGTAACACTTCAAATACTTTTTAATGTAACTGATAGTTAGCGCAGTAATAATGACAGTCAGGAAGAATAAAATTAATGATGATTTCATTTCATCGCGGGTGACATAAATATAAGGATATTATATAAATAATTTATCGACATATTATATATATAACAAACTATATTTATCAATTTACAGTATAAGAATACAATAATTTCCTTATTTTTTTTTAAAAACCTATTCACTATATAGAACTAGAACCACCAATGTCCTGTGGCAAGAAAAATTGTGCTCCTGCTGGGAATAGAACCCAGAACCAAACGGCTCTGGGCTCGAAGGCAGACTTGACAAAATCGCCAACTGGGTCGTCAATTATGCTTAAATATATTTTTAAGTTAATAATTTTAATGATAAAATATGTTAATGTTGGCCCATAGTATGATAACTAGCAGGAGTACTACAGTATATATTCATACTAGCCGTGCCCCGCGGCTTTGCCCGCTATTATCAAGTTAAAAAGTAGCCTATGTGTTAATCCTAGGTATAATCTATGTACATTACTAATTTCATCCAAATCCGTTCTGCCGTTAAAGCGTGAAGAGGGAACAAAAATACTTACACACTTACAAACAAACTTTCAGATTTATAATATTAGTAGGATAGTAGGATAGAGATCAAACTGTTTATATTTCTGTCTGTTTGTTAATATCCCGCACAAATAAAGAAAAGTTCTGATATTGACATCAGTTGACATCTCTTGTGGGAACAAGCTATTAACGGCAATAGAGCGAGTGAAATACCATTAAAGCTGCTACATACAGCTCTACATTCGTAGATGATTTTTTTATTTAGTAGGGTTATACCTTTTAACAGGTAAAGCCCTTGACCGATCTTGATGAAATTGGGTAAAGCGATAAAATCATGGAAAAATAAATAGAATACTTTTATTCTAATTTATTATTAATATAATTAGTAACGCAAGCGAAGGATACAGCTAATTTGTAATAATAATTATAAATCCGAAATTTCGTGAGTGTGTAAATGTGTAAGTGTGTAAGTATGTTTGTTCCATCTTCACGCTTTAACGGCTGTACGGATTTGGATGAAATTTGGGACGTACATAGATTATACCTAGGATTAACACATAGGCTACTTTTTAACTTGATAATAGCGGGCGAAGGTGTGGGACACGGCTAGTTCATAAATTTCTTTCGGTAAAACGAATTCAATTGTATAAAGAGTGAACTGAAAAAAAAAACAGGTTCTTGTACTGTTGAAAAGTGTCACACGCTTGCTAAGCGTTCTTTTTATATTATAGCTGCTACACACTGGACGTTTTAACTCGAACGAACGGAGTGCGGAGCCGCGGGCGCGGCACCCTAAACGGGAGCCGATCGCACTCGCCGTCCCCGTTCGAATCAAATGTCCTGCGTGTAGCAGCTAGTATGGTCCTGTATTCGATAAGAGCTTTTGTGTATTCGAATCAACCCATCGGTATTTAAATCTCTTTGCATTTTTTCTAGTACATTGGAAACAAAATATACTGCCGCTCCAACACTTGTGAGAAAATAACTGTTCCTAATTACCGTCTGGACTGAAACGACACTATGAATGTAGGTGTAAAAGTGTCAATAGGTAATTGAACTTATCCTCGCCTGTAGTAGGAGATAACTAATTGTTTTATCTAGACGTACTAATATCTTTTAGGGATCTTCACTGTATTATGTCTAAAATGTTATTGTTTTTTGCGAAATGGTTGATATACTCGTGTTCATTTAATCCAAGCATTATTTTCGACTTATCCTCGATCAAAAATAATATATTTATTATTATTTTGATGTTATCCTCCCACTTTGCCCACAAAATGCTTGAAAATAAACCAATCTACTCGCCAACATAAAAAGACACATTCATTTGAAGATGCATGATACGACAAAGCGAACCAGTATCTACGACTAACAATATTAGATTTTTCTTTATTGGGTAACCCTGAACCAAAGATGGTTCTTAGCAGAACTTTTGTTAAGACAGCCATACGCTGGACGCGACCATGGGCACTGCTGTAGACGACCGCGCCTGCGACACCGCACATCATCCGTTCAAGCCAGGTGCGTTCAGTGTGTGTAGGCCATTACCTGAACTTACTTTATCTGAAGATCGATAGGTAGAGATCAAATGCTTTAAATGTGAACACAAGGGGTCTGCATATTGAGAAAAGAAACTAGCACAATTTGTCAGAGATTTGTTATTCGATTATTCATATTACCTATTTCTCAGTCAAATTGCATTAGAATGGGTCGAGCCCTTTAACAATATAATGGTAACGAACTGTCAGTAACAGTTAAAAGCGGATTTCAAAATTAAATATTGGAATGAGATTTACGACTATGGATACTATGATAAGTATATTTTGTCTGTGCTTCTCGATAAGTATAATCCGAGTCTTTAAGTCACGAATGAACAGGCATCCAGGCAAACATGCTCCATCACCGATTGCATCGTCACTTATCATCACATTGATCAAATTCCGAATAAAAAATATATTCTACAAATATAGCGTGGATTTTTTTAATGCATATTTATTTATACTATTAGGTCCATTATAACTATGTGCCATATTGTTTGCTATTGTTTCACTGGGTAGTCGGATGGGTAACAATGTGTCCCCCTCATATAATAAATTGTTTGACCTACAATCTTGGGCTACATAGACTACGTCACAGGTCGATCGTCTCATTGGTAAGACCTCAATAAATATATTAATGGAATTAATGGAGATAAACTATAGGCCCAGAATATGATCCGGTAGCTATGCTTGAGAGCCTGTCCCATTCCAGGCCTAGAGTGTTGACCACCTTTGACCATAATATCATCACTGAGAGTCATAATATCATCACACAGATGAGTGAGTAGTCAAAAGTTAGCCTATACTCTAATATTATAAATGCGAAAGTTTGTGTGTAAATTTGTAAGTATGTTTGTTTTCTCTTCACGTTTTAACGGATGAACAGATTTGGATGAAATTTTGAATGTACATAGCTTATACCTAGGATTAGCAAATAGGCTACTTTTAAACCTAATAAACGCGGGCGAACCTGCGGGCGTCAACGTTTAACTACCAGATCTTCAGGCGCATCAAAGATTTCCATCAAGTGAACCTATGTGTGTTCCCACCGGGAATCGAACCCGAGAACCGCTGCATACGCTGCATAAGTTCAAATATTTTTTTTATTCCATATCTAGTTTGTGGAAGAAAAGACAGCTCATTTGTTAATTTTCATTTCTCATTTATTAACAGACCACCTCTGCGAAATCATCATAATTAATTTTATTTTAACGAATTTGTATTTGAATTGGGTTCAATTCCCGGCAGGAGCACAAATTCCTTCCCAAGGGATATTTGTGATTCTGGTTCTGGGTGTAATGTGTGTGTGATGTGAATGTTTCCGGCACCCACGATACAAGTCTTTGAACTTAGTGTGGGGCTGTGAGTGTGAATGCGTTTGTTTGTTTGCGTTTGTTTTTATGCTGGATAAGCATATGACCCTCATCGAACGTATGCGGTTATCGACTGTTTTGTCTTGTTTCTGACTGTTTTGACACAGAAACAAGTCATCGAATTTAGTGTGGGCCGTGAGTGTGAAAGGTTTTGTTTTGTTATTTGTGGAATAATTGTATGTAAGCTTAAAAACTTATTCTTATTTAATGGTATTCCCAATATGTTGTCGAAATCCAATTGAAAATAACAACATAACAATTAACAATAGGTACATTAATGTATCAATATAAGGTTAATTATGAAATATTCGTCAGAGGAAAAACATTCGACTATTAAAAAAACCCAATGCAACTATATATGGCAACTATAGGCAATAATATAAGGGAACTATAGGGCTCTACCAATTATGCCTACATTTTAATTTTATTACCAGGTCAAAAACGGGAACAGTAAATATGCATGAGATTTAAATAAACAAACAAACATGGGCCCCAAAGAGGCACTTAATGACAGTCAATGACTTTATTGCCAGATTCGCAAAATTACGGCCTATAGAGAAGGACCTGACAATAAACTCGGCAGCGCATTTTTTTTTTCAACAATCCTATAATAATTTTATCCATTCTTCTTCAGCTTCCGGGTCCCAGGAAGTTCCAAAAACATAAAATACAACCAAATTACATACCTAGTTGTAATAAATGTATGGTAATTAAGAATCTTCATTGTTAATTGCCCATTTGTAAAAATAATTTGACATGAAACTAAAATAATTATGACATTAGTGTATAGAAGACGAGAAGTAGTTACCCAAGTAAATGAACTTAATTACTAACACCTACTTAAATCATGTTTTTTATCTTTGTGAGAACCACATAATTGATGGCTAACTTTATACACTTTTATTCAATGACTAACCCGCGATATACTCGTCAGACCTTACAGCCTCTTGCATAAAGGATCTAAACCTATGAAACTAGGCTCTGTTGCTGAAGACCTCGCGTATTTCGAAATGGTTATCGAAATGGCCGAAATTTTTTTTTTCATACCCCATATCTCAGCCTAATCAAACGCAAACAAAGCTTAAAAAACCGACTTCAACTCTTATATTGAGGTTTTGGGACAATTTATATGTGACCACCTCTGAATATAGTATTTTGTTTAGTATAATCAACTAAACAAAAAATTTAATAAAAATCGATTCATAATTGGCGTAGATATCGCGAAACATACATACAATAAAAAAAAGCATTCAGTCAAATTGAGAACCTCCTTTTTTGAAGTCCGTTGAAAAACATTCTATAATTATGTTACTAGCGATCCGCCCCGGCTTCGCCCGGGTGCAATTTCCGGTGGGAAAAAATGTGATAAATGAAGAACCGCTCGACCGATTTTGTGCAAACTTCACATAAACCATCTACTAAATAGTCCGAACAAAGCCTAAACATTTGGTTTGGATAGGTGAGCCCGTTCTTGAGTTATAAAATTACAACGAAAAGTGGGATTGATTTTTATATATATATAGATTGTCGATACAGTTTTTGGGAATATGTATTGTATGGGGATTGTGTACATATTATTATCAACTTTATTACTTGTATATCCACTTTATTAGGTCAATCTAACAAAAAATGGAAAAGAACAGCCACAGATCGGGCGACACGGCAACTTCTGGGGGAGGCCTATGTCCAGTCCTGTTATAGAACCATAAACTGGAGTCATTAAGGTTACTTGTACAAATCAGTGAACTAATGGCTATTTTTAATGTATTTTAAAATAAAATAGCCCCATAACCAATGTATATTCTCATTTAAGTTAAATATTTAGGTTAGGTTAGCTAGATAGCAAACTCCTGTGGGGAAAACACGTCGATCACATTACTACAAAAGCCACAAACATCCTATGGCACAGCACTAGAGCCATCGAGAAAGGCTGGGGTCTAAAACCGAAGCTATGCCGCTAGCTATAGCTGGCACAGTAGTTGTGCGCCCGGTGCTCACCTATGGGTGTGTAGACTCGAACTAACCTAGTGACAACAATGACCAAGCTTCAGCAGCTACTGGCATGCTCTTTCAGCAGCTGTGCGAAAACGACTCCCTCAGCCGCTCTAGATGTTATTCTTGGAATAACTCCCTTGCACCTGCATATACAACAGGAAGCAATGGCATCAGCGCTAACGATCAAATCGACCAATGAGTGGACAGGTACAAATCTAGTCACAAGACTTAGCAAAATACTTGACAGAGCAATGAGGATCATACCCGAGGCAAGTAAAGGTACAGACAGAACAGCCAACACACATCTCGATAACAAAAGATATGAGTTGGTTACGGAAGACAAAGCATTAGACAATTCATCTCCCAAAATATACACGGATGATGCAAGGAATAAAGAAGGGGCTGGTTGTGGCTATTGCGCCCTAGACTTTGGACTCTTTGAGTCCATATCTTTAAACAAGACCACAACAGTCTTCCAGGCAGAGCCATGGGCTTACTACTAGCGGCAGAAGCAATTTTATCTTTGGGTAGTATACTGCACTGAGAGAATATTACAGGAAATGTATAGTTTTCGTAACGGATAGCGCGGGCGTCATATATGCGTCGAGAAAAGCTGTAACAAGATCAAAAGTGGTCAAAGAATGCTACCATACCCTACAAAATATGTCAAACAAGTACGATATAACTGTAAAATGGACAAAAAGCCATGGGTGTCCAGGGAATACAATGACAGACAAACTAGCCAAGGAAGGCACAAAGAAACAGGTCAATGATAATGTAGGGCTTTGCAAGCCATCAGTGATGGAGGTAAATGACCTCTTACGTCGTCACACCGAAAAAGAGCAACAGAATCTGTGGGCCGGGAGAACGGACTGCAAACATGCAAAAACTGTTTTTCCGTTCATAAATTATTAGTAAGGTTTCTTACTAATAATTTACTTTGACTTCAGCGACAGGACCTTCGCCTGATGGTGGGGCTTATCACAGGTCACTGCGAACTAAATAACCATATGTATAAGACTGGTGCGTCCGTAGGAGGATACCCCTTAAGTCTGACTCCCTACACGTGGTCCCCGGGTGGTGCTAATCAGGTGACATTTGAGAGGTGGTAGAGCATTTTGTGAGTTGCTCGCCTAGCTTGCTACCAAAGTAGCTTACCACCATCAAGTTGAAAGTCTGCCGCCAAGCCAAATACGGTGTTCCGGCAGTTATCCTTGAGAGCCTGCGTATTCCAGATCTAGTGTGTTTACCAGCTTCGATCACATCGTCACTTACCATCAGGTGAGATAGTGGTCAAACACTAGCCTGTCACAAATAAAAAAAAAATAAAAAAAAATGGTGCCACTGATAGTCCCTTATGTCGTGGCTGCCTGCGGAAGAATGAAACTATGGAACCCGTGTGTGGTGTTGTTACACTGCGAGGCCACAAAAGAAATACAAACATAATTGGGATACATGAACATTTCAATGCAACAGAGTCCACATCATGCACAACTACATCTTCACCACTGAAACAATTGTGGCAGCGAACCAAAGCCGCACTCCAATATATAAAGGATTTGGGGTGGCTGGGCTAACTGCTGGCAGAGGGAAATGCACAATACACCCCCAGCGGGACGTCAGTGCAGGCCTTATCGCCCCCAGTTAGAATTAGAACTAATTTATAATAACACTTATAGGTATCTTCTAGGTAAGCATGCAAAATTTTCGGACGCATCATCACTATCAGGTGCAATGCTGCCAAATGCTTTCCTATCTGTCATTAAAGAAACACATTGTCATTAATTTTGCCAGCTGTATATTACAGTTCAAGAGAAAGATCCTTTCATAGGTAAGGATAGACAGATAGATGGAGAGACAGCATAGACTTAGTAATAGCTAAATTTTATAGTAAAAAAAAATATCAGGTGCAATGCTGCCAAATGCTTTCCTATCTGTCATTAAAGAAACACATTGTCATTAATTTTGCCAGCTGTACATTACAGCTCAAGAGAAAGATCCTTTCATAGGTAAGGATAGACAGATAGATGGAGAGACAGCATAGACTTAGTAATAGCAAAATTTTATAGTAAAAAAAAAATATATATATTTCTGACCTAAAATATGATACTGTTACATTAAAAGCTCTACCAGAGATAATAAAAAATATTGTCAGGAGCAAAAAAAAAAAACACCAGATATGAAGTAAAATATATATATTGCATTTTTACCGTGGCATTACATTAAAAAAAAGCATGCAGTTTAATAAATTATACCTAAACTTTTATCACTGTAGATAAGTTCAGCTTTGGGATGTGGACACACAATCAAATTATTAGCTGAAATTAAATATTTATGTGTAGCATTTCCTACAGTTCCAAATTATAATTAAACGCAAGCAAAGCTTTAAAAAAACCGACTTCACCGCTTTATCTTCGGAACCTTGATCTGATATAATGTATTAAACACGCATTATTGACGATAACTCAAAAACTAGTGATCAGATCTTGATCAAATTTAAATGGGACCACATGGAAAGCACCAGGTTTCAAATAAAATAAATATCATCAAAATCGGCTCACAACGCAAGTTATGAGGTAAAACAAATAAAAAAAATGCAGTCGAATTGAGAACCTCCAAATTTTTTTGAAGTCGCGTAGTCGGTAAAAAAAATAATTATATAGGTTGTGCAGGTCTTTACAATTTTATCTGTTGTCTCCTTAGCAAATTATTATTACAATAATAAAATCTGTAATAAGTTCTTCTACTACTATTAGCTAAATTCAATTTGTATATTTACAAAAACGCTTTCACACACTAAGTTGAATGACTTCTGTCATGGGTTCCGGAAACATTCACATCACACACGCAATCACAACCAGAACCAGAAACACAAATTTTCCTTGGGGACATAACTTGTGTTTCCGCTGGGAATCGAACCCGATAAAGATTAGGAGGTGAACACCCAACTAAGCCAACGGGCAGTACAACTCCTTCACAATCTGCCTTTGGTCTTCACCTGTTGACAGTCATTTACCCTTCCACTTAAACCAGCCACACACCTAGCTGTTGTGTGAGCAAAATACTAAAGTATGTAAATATAACTTTGAGAATAGCTTGTTTTTTGAACTTAACAATAAGTTAATTCCTTCAATGCAAAAACAGAACTAAAAAATAGTTTGGGCTGTGTTTGGTGTCTATGCTCTGACCCCCTATAACCTATCTGTTGCGAATGGTTACTATTAAAAATTGTCAAAACTATTAAGAAATGAGGTTTATCTTTGCTTAATTCAAATAGAAACTGCTCGGAAGAAATATATAAGCGTAATGAGAGGTCTGGTTGCAACCTTTAAATCTAGGCATTACGGAAGCTTGGTAATACGGTCAGTAAGTGCAAGTTGAAACAATCTAGCGTGTTCAGTGCCACGTTAATAACAACCAAATAACCGCCTTAAGACATGCTTGTAAAATACTCTGACGCCTGTCAATGTCAAGTTCCTAAAAGAATTCTTGCAAATAGTCATACTAAAAATTTAAGGTGAAAATTTACAGTCTTAAATATATATATTACTTCACTATTCAATATTCTTGTGCTATATCGTTGGGATCCTTCGATAGTGGATAAAAAACAACCAAACAACTGAAGTTGTAGGCACTAAACCGGAACATAGAAGACAAATTAAAATATGACTGTTATACACAGTAGTGGACAGTTGTGTTGGGTGACAGAATTCATCAGGCGTTAATAGATATCCTATTCTCTTATGAATATGAACTTGGATCACTAGCTTAATATGCACTTCAAAGCACCACAAAACATTGTAATTCCTGTTTAGCAGTTACCTATCCTAGCACTAGCTGTTGGATCTTCAATGTTCTCAATTGATTAGGACCAGTAAGATTGTACTTTTTTTTTATTCAAGATAAGCAAACTTTTGACCACAATCTCACCTAATGGTAAGCGACGATGTGGTTGACGATTGAGCAAGCTCCCTTAGAAGATATCTATTCACTCGCGACTTGAATACTCCCATATTTATTCATCAGGAAACACCGACTCAGGCAAGGAGTTCTATTTCTTTGCCAATGAATGTGGAAGCAAAAAGCTTCATGCGCATTTGTGGAATGTCTACCATATCGTCGTTGTGCGTGCAAAAGTCGCTATGTGTTTTTTCGTTTTTTCGTGATATTCGGTTTTGACAAGTGATATTAGGGGCAGTGATATTGTATGTAATGATGATTAGCAGTAACTAATATTAGGAGTCAAATTTTTATGCGATTCAATTTTAGGGCTAAAGATATTAGTCGAATCAATAGGGAACCGATTAAAACTTCATAAAAAACCGAATATCACGAAAAAACACATAGCGACTTTTGCACGCACAACGACGATATAGCGGTCACTTAGCAATTTGTCTGCTTGTCCGATGATATAGAGAATTTTCTCTAATCTGTGTCCACCAGAACGCAAAGTGCAGAAAAATGGGAGTCTTTCAGGTTACTCATTGAAGAGATTTCTAATTTACTTTATGTCTTCAGATATGAGATCTAAATTTCATAGGTCATAGAGATCAATTTGATGAATCTATCATCAAAAAGGTAACTGTTACAAAATTCATCATCAGGGGATGTCTACTTTACTAGGTATTTACAATCTATACATTTATTTGTGATAAATAGTTTTGGATTTAACCAGTTTCACCTTTATATGGTTAAGTATCCATAAGTTAAGTCCATGTTAAGTATCAACAGGATATTAATTAAATTCATGTATTTGTTTTGTATTGATATGCCATTGCAAAAGCACCAAGACTTAAATTCAAAATTGTTTATTCACCAACCCTAGGTGGCACTGGTGAAAGTTAAAGACTTGTATTTTCTTTTTATTCATTATAGACAAGCGCTTGACCACTATATCACCTGATGGTAAGCTTGTGTTGAAGATGGAGCATGCTTGCCTTGAAGATACCTATTCACTCGCGAGTTGAAGACTCCCATATTGTACCTATCAGGAAACAACAACTCAGATTGCAATGCTAGATCAATTGCTAGATTCACAAAATTACAGCCATCTTGAAAGGGACCTAGCAAGAAACTCGATGGTGTATTTTATTCCATTCTTATTTTAACTCCAAAATAGGAGTAGGTTCTCAATTAAACTGCATGTTGGTTAAGCTATTACTAGAAGACAGCAGGACCGAAATGGTGTCAAGTACCATATAAAATTGACAAAATTTAATCAAGAGCTCTAGAGATAAGGCCGTAAAGTAAGTTTTTTGAAGCATTTAAATTATTTTCAAACAATACTGAACTGCTAACTGGCACTGTTTATAGTAAGACAAAGCAATGGGTAATGGGTTCAATGCCCGGTGGAAACACAAGTTTTCTCCCCAAGGAAATTTTGTGTTTATGGTTTTAGGTGTGATTATTGTGGGACAACATTGAATGTGTTTTCGGCACACACAATAAATGAACTTAGATGTGGGGCTATGTGTGACAACATATATGTTATGTTTAACTTCATATGATCACGGAGTAAAATGAGAGTTACTATGATAGCCAGCGAATTTAAAATAATTCACCTGTTAACAGTTACATTGAGCTAGCTACTGTATACTAAAATAGATTTGTTTATCTTTTTGACTTCTCATAGCCTTCATTGGACTTAATAATTGGGATCAATAAGAACACTGGTTACATGTTGGCTATATATTACCTATAACTGCGAGTAGGTTATATTTGAATTAAGCAAAAATTAACTTGATTTCTAAGTAGTTTTGTCATTTTAGAATTGAAACTGTACAACAGAACCGGTAATAAGGTCTCCAAAACAATTAACACAGTCTTGCAGGTAACATTGTGAAATAATCCAGGGTGTGGAAGAGTATTTTCTGATGCTCACTTCATTAGTGACTAGTGTACTATACTAAATATAATTTATTGTTTATGCACAAAAAGGAAAATCTGTCACCAAGCATCCAATATTTCAGTTAATATTTGAAATGCCGTTGGCTAAGTTAGGTCTAAGCAGCTGGTATCTGGTTCGATTCGAAACACAAGTTTTCGGCACCCATGACACAAGTCATCAAACTTAGTTAGGGGCTGTGAATGTGAATGAGTTTTTTTTTTAATATAGTTTTAGAATAAATTCTGTGGTGTAGGAATTAGTAACTGAAAATGTATATCATGGATTTCTATAAATTTGTGTGCGAGATAAGGCATGTAGGTGAAACTATAATATAAAATGCCACTAATGATCATATTTACCGTTTGTAATGAGAATCTGTGAGATAATTTGACAACTCTTGATTATTTATTTGTGAAATAAAAAGTATTATTTGAATTTGATTTATCAAGGTATGGAAATATCGCTGTAAATTTGAGAACCCAGATGGTACAGTAGGTAAATCTCCGCCCTCTGCTCTGTTGGTCCTGCGTTTAATTCCTGGCAGAAACGTGTTTCTGGGTCTGGGTCTGATTGTGTGTGTGATTATGTAAATATTTCCACCACTCTAGATACGAGCATTTGAACTTAGTGTAGGGCTGCAAGTGTGATGCATTTGTCTGTAATACTGTAGCATTTTACTCAAGAACCACATTAATGTTAGTGATTATATTAATTTTGTTT
Organism: Lomographa bimaculata; assembly: GCA_948107665.1. Lineage (NCBI taxonomy): Eukaryota > Metazoa > Arthropoda > Insecta > Lepidoptera > Geometridae > Lomographa > Lomographa bimaculata. Next base: position 11,689,822 of record OX403592.1, read on the forward strand.
TAAACAGTACTTATAAAGAAGATCTCTTTGCTGAGTAATATTATGAAGTATAACTGCAAAATGCTTTTAAAAGGCTCCTTTGTCCAGCAACTTCAATAAATACTCTGATTCTAAAAATTTATGCAACCATTAACTATCATAAGTCTAGAAAACACATTAGAGTCACATCAAACAACATGTGCAACATCTCTCGATATCTTTGTTAAACTGGCTTCTAGTAGAACAAAGACAACCATCTAGACACACTCTTCATTTTGAGTAAAACTATTTGTGGCAAAAATTATGAAAATATTAAACTTTTTCGTAAGAATGCATCAATAAATTCTCTGTTTGATATTAGACGACTTAAAATGAACACAAAATATATTGAACAGCTTTAGCTGTCAAATAATGCATAAAACCTCATTAAAATTATAACACAATACTGATTATAGCATAATATATTGTACAACTTCTCAAAATTGATACAAACTGCATATCTTTAGTTGGTATCTACTATGAAGTAATCACTTTGAAGTATGTAGGTATCAATCAACAAGATAAAATTTTGACTGAGCTGACAAGGACTGGAGTTCTCAGTATTCTCCGCAGTTGTCTTGTCTATATTTGTAACACATTTGAGTTTGGGTGGGATCCACTTTAACCTCATTTGTCAAGGTTATGATTAGCAAGTTGCAGATTTGTTTATTTCTGTATATACAGATATACCTACTTACAATGGTTTGGCATTCCAATTAACACCAACCGAGGAAAAATATCATGAAGATGAAGAAATATAGTTAATTAGTATTTATAATATTTTTTCAGATTAGATGCAATCTAATCACCCATATGTAATTTGATATGACAATGATTTAATTGAAAAGAGAGCACCAGTTTTATGCTGCAATTCTAGGGTACTCACCAAGCAGTAGCAGCTTGAGTTCTCTCCTGGCATCTCGTTTGTCCTTTCGAAGCTGTCTCTCTATTTCCTGATTGATTCTTTTCTGTTCTTTGGCCTCTTCTGACATGCAGCACTCCATGATTCCTCAGAGCGGAGCGCCGCAGACCGTCCTCGCGCGCGGAGCCCTGTCCTTTCGGCAGGCCTTTCAACCGAGGCACACCACTCCTATAAAATTACATTATACATTACACTCACTGCATCACGCGAACACGGCACTATTTAACTACAATCACGTACCGACGCGACGACGCGCGAACAACCATCCGAACTAGAAACTATCAAATACTAAAACCGACAATCCGGTCACTGGGTGTGGTGACTTATGATCGGTCATATACATAAACGCTTCTGTCAACTGGCGACATAAACACTTCGAAATCCGCTTTATATACGAGCGTGGAACCTTGCGAACCGATCCTATAATCTTGTTAATGTAACTAGATTCAAGAAACCTATGGCTATTCCCCACACGTGTGTATTAATAAGATTAAAACTGTGAGCAAACAGCGGATTGATGATACCTAGGTAATCTACTGATAACTAGAACGGCCTATGTCTAGGTTACGATGTGATTTTTAGGGGCGCACAACGCAAGGAGAGACGTCCCGGGAATACACTTTTACACTTGTAACGTACCCGAAAGTATATCCATAGGGCACGATCAAATATTCCACTTCAAATTATTGCACTAACCACGATTAATCACTTCAAGTCATACAACGTCCGCCTTCTCTCAATATGGCGCTGAGAGATTTTGGGCGATGGGTGTACTGCGCGTGCGTTGTTTGAGTATTAGAAAATAAAAATATATGGACTAAAATTAATTTAACGTAAGTGAATATATTTTATTAAACGATTTTTATGCATAGAATTTTATTAATCGTAAATGAAAATGGACCTAATTTCCATACTCATCAATGGATTGACAGAACTAATCTCAATCTGTCAGAATCAGAATCAAATGTCAGGTCATTCATTGGGGCATTGGCTACCACTTGGAAATATATTTTTACATAGGTCAAAATCGTTTTGGGGAAATACGGGTTAAAAGTTATTTTATTTTATACATTTAAAATTAAAATATATTGTATGCATTTTTGCAGGAAGTATATAAAATTGTCTATGGCTGAACACACAGATGACACGAGAAAAAGATGAACGACCGTTTAATGATATTGTTCATTCATCCATGAATGGGCTTGTCAGAAGTATGACTAGAGCTTGGAGCGTTCTTTTCGCGGGAATTTTGAATCACACCAGGGATCCATGTTCGCGTACAAGTGTGCAAAAGCATCTAATACTACTCTCTAGTTTTTGGATTTAAGACATGATCTGAGAAAAAATATGTCGTTATTTTAGATATATGAAGGTACTGTAATTCGCATACATATTTGTATTATAAACAGAGCAGAGAATTCGCTTACGCTGCTAGCGCGTGCTTGTTTCCAGCTCTGTGGTGTTAAACCATTATATTTAAGGTTATTCTTTATGAAAACATTTTTAACATAGTCGATTCTTTGGTTAAGCTTGAGTTTACCACATAAATGACAAACATGTTTAAAGCTGATTCAGATCGTCTCTGTTTCATTTCCATATTATTATGGTTCATTTAGTTACTGTATTATAAGAAAAATCGGGATAGCTGATGTTGATTATATCAATAAAATATTTTTACACAATTTGTAAATTTAGATAATAACAGTTTTATGGTTATTTTAGAGGTATGAGATAAGTAAAGACATAGCTTTTGTGTAATATTTTTAAGTTATAATCCATATTGGGTTAGAAGCTATTAGCCTATATAATAGACAGATGAACGGACGGACAGTCAAAGTTCCGAATGGTTAATTATGTTGTTTATCCACACAGTAGGAAATACTTTTTTGTTTTTTTATGTTTTAATGGTCAAGCGTTTGACTACCATCTCACCTGATCGAAAGTGAAGATGCGGCTGAAGATGTAGCATGCTTGCCTAGAAGATACGTATTCGTCCACGAAACAAAGACGCTGCAGGTAGTAAGTTCCATTCCCTCGACGTACGGATGATAAACATAGAATCGAATCGCTTTGAGCGGGAAGTATTTTTTTTATTCAAGATAGGCAAACTTTTGACCTGATGGTAAGCGACGATGTGGTCGACGATGGAGCAAGCTTGCCTATTCACTCGCGAATTGAAGACTCCCATGTTGTATTCATCAGGAAACACCGAATCAGGTAAGGAGTTCCATTCCTTTGCGGTTCGCACAATTAATGTGGAGGCAAAACGCTTAGTGCGCATTTGTGGAATGTCCACCATATAGCGGTGTCGCTTAGCAGTTTGTCTGCTTGTCCGATGATAGAACGGGGATGGGGGAACTAGATCGTGCAGTTCCTTAGCACACTCTCCGAAATGTATCCGATAAAAGACCGAGAGACTAACTACCATGCGGCGATGACCCAAGCTCTGAAGCTTTGAATTAGTCAGCTACCAATGAGTTTCTTGGCTCTACGCTCAATGGTGTCAAGAGCCTCAAGCTGGTACTTAGCTGAACCGTTCCAAAGATGATAACAGTACTCCATACATGATTGGACTTGTGCTTGATACAAATTGAGCAACTGTCCCAGTGTGCAGTATCGTCTTACCTTTGCAAGGATTCGCAGCTTTTTTGCAGCTAGTTGGGCTTTTGACTAGATGAAAGTACTAATCTTTGAAGTTAGAGTCATACCGAGCAACTCGAGATGGTCAGTTACTGGTAGGGATACAGTTATAAGTGGATCACGTTTTAGGGTTTGTCTTATCTTGTTATTATAATTATGGTAAAAGTTGCATTGGAATTAACTCATCTAAACGGATGCTTTAATGACAGAACAAAGCGAATGTAATACCATTACTTATTAGTAGACAAAAAGTTTCAATGTTGTAGGTAGACATTAATATAAATAAACCCTTTCACACTCACAGCCCCAAGCTTAGTTCGATGAATTATGTCTTGGATGCCGGAATCATTCACAGCACACACACAATCACAGTCAGATGGGTGGTTACATGAATTTTATTATCAGACATTGCATCGTTAAAAAAGTTCTTGTGATGACTTACCTATAGTAACGTCATAACATAAGTATAAATTATTACATTTAAAAAAATCTTCATCATTATTTCACAAATGCATATACCTACTATGTTATTTTCTAGCCGCCAAAGAGAAAAAAATGCGATGTCTTTTTTGTAAAATTTACCAAAACCTGTGATTCTTCGAGTGTCCATGTGTATCTAATAATGGTTGATTATTAACCGTCAATACTAAGTAAACGTACATAAGTGTAGGAAAATGATACCAAGTTTAAAAACGTGATTTTCGCCTTCGCTCCATAACTCCAATAGAAGTTCTAGTAAAGTTTCTACCACTTTACTACGGCATGACTTGATTATGACTGGACCTTGACTCTTTTACTTAACTTTGACTGTGATTGTGACTAGGACTTTTAATATGAAATACACTTGAAATATAATATTACTTGACACTGGCTTAATGCACAAGATTGCGAAGCCAAAATTTTAAGAAAAAGAAAGAAAAAAAAATGCACATACACAAAAATATCCACACTGTAAATATACGGTGTAGCATTCTATGTATTGCCAGATATCCTTCATTTACAAGGCACAATGATTTAGTAAGTGCGAAGCCCTACAGTCGCTATGTGACCACTGCACAATGTCGCGTCTCTGTCCTAGACAGTGATTAACCTTGGCACATGCTTGTTGTTTTCTTGTCTCACCATACTACTGATAGTAAATCTCTGTCACTGTCTCGGTCTTCTACCTGGGTCATTAAGTATATACCTATCATATTATAAAACGCAAAGAAGTCTACGTCTGCGCATGGCCTAAATCGCATGAAGTCTAAAATAAATCATTCACAATAATGTTGATACTTATTAGGCTGTCTACGGCTTGGGTAGAGTATATTCTTTTTTATGGTCTACGGTACCAACTTGATACCACAGGCTGCCTATAGTTAGTCTTACAAAGAGGCTGTCATACATTTCAAGCACGGAGCATTATATAAACATAAACGCTTTCACTCACAGCATCATCAAAGCTGGAAACTATCACAGGACACACACATCACACCCAAAACCAGGAACACAAATATCCATTATCCAGAATGTCCTAATATTTAGTAGTGTGACTCTTTTGCAGAGTCCGCCTGGGGCAGTACGACAACATTGCCAGATAGGTATTCAATCTCTAAATAGTAGTGTACAAACATTACTGTATTCCGGATTGAAGGGCAATGTTTCCAGTGAAATTACAGGGCGTAGTGCTTTGCCACACACATAGGTACATAGGTGACATCCAGAGACAACCTACATAGGTGACATTCAGTGACATCCAGAGTTTTGATCGATTTTGATAATACTTTTTTTGTTTGGTAGAGTATGCTTCAGAGGTGGTCCCATATACATTTTACCGAAATATAAGCAATGAAGTCGGTTTTTTAAGCTTTGCTTGCGTTTCAATTATTAGTTTAGAATATTTAGGCCTGTAACTCAAAATTTGAATTTGCATATTGCACAATCGCTTATTACTGAATAGGCCAATAACGACAATACAGGTTAGGTATTTCGTGATTTAGGCGTATTGCTTATCAGGTAGGTAATTATACAAAGAGTGTATTAAGAAAATGTTGTAAGGCATGAATATAAAGTGGTATGGAAAATATAAAGACGCAAAATATCGAGTCATAAACAGACTGTTATATTAAAATTTCTCAATAAAATTCGTATACAATTTTATTACATAATACCTACTTTTATCACACTAATGTACTACCAATACTTAAATATTATAAATATATTTGTGTGTCTGTAAATATGTAAGTATGTTTGTTTTCTCTCCACGCTAAACATCTGAACGGATTTGGATGAAATTTGGAATATACGTAGCTTACACCTAGGCTACTTTTTAAGTTGATAAACGCGGGCTAAGCCGCAGTTCAGCCGTTTATTTAGGTGACAAACACACGTACAAAAGAATTATAAATAATAAGATGATTATATAAAACATTTGCGAGTCATATTGGAACTTAGACTCGCAATGTTTTATATAATAAATCGCTAAGTCTTATTTTGATCCACATAATTATTATTTTTCATAAAATTTGATTGATATAAAATTGGTTACGGTTGTGTTTGAAAGGTACTTCTATAATAGGTACTTATCTTATTATTTATAAGGTTGTCTATTATACACATTAATTGTAGGACTTATTTATATGAATATTTAACAACACGTTATCTTTTAATTACATCTAAACCTACGGAAACTTTTTAGTTTAGATTTCATGATACCAGTATTAAATTAGTTGTCTAATAATAATTATAGATTTACCATCAAAATCAGTCATATTCCAATTTTAAATATCAAATGTACGAGCGAGGAATAAAACAGCATCTGTTAAGGCCTTAATATATTTTTACATTCACTTGAATTCACCACCAATAAAACTTGTGATTTTAATTGCACTTTCTACTTAAATCTAACTTATAACTAAGCAGTCTTGACACATTCGAGCTCCTTATTCGGCGGGATCCACCCACCGAATGCTCGTTCGAACTCCTTCGCCACAGCTATCGTCAAATGGTCGTTGTGTTTATTGGCAGCAATCTGAATGCCTACTGGTAACCCTTTCCGCGACTGTCCGATAGGACAAGCTGTTACTGGCAAACCCAACGCGTTGAAAATAGTCAGGTACCCGCAGTTAAGGAATTTGTAGTAGATTCTGTAGTGTAAGTGTGCTGGGTTGGGGTATGTTGGGTAGAATAATACTGCATCGTTGGTCAGGAATTTCTGCAAAAAAAATGTAATGTTAAAAAAAGTTATCCAGCTAGCTTACTATCGGAATAGCGTATAACAATTTGACGTTTTTCATAGCTTCATCTTAGCGAATTTGTTTTTAAACTAATTTAAAAAAAAAATGGAGGGAGTTCTCAATTCAACACAATATTTTTTTATGTATGTTTGAAGACAGCTGGACCGTTTGGAATTTTTTTTTAAATTTGTAGCGGGATATATAGTCCCATATACAAATTGGCAAAATCTTATCGAGGGTTCCCGTGATAAAGCAGTGAAGTCGGTTTTAGAACCTTTGCTTGCCTAAATATATATAAAACACATTGTACTTAATTTTATGTAAAAAAATAATGTACTAAATCCATATTGTTATGACATTTTATTGTGCTCACCTGGCTAGATACCCCATACCGATATACAATCGGTAGTTTCTACCCTCAAAATAATAGAACAATCAGTCGACAAGCTCTTAATGGTGTTCCGGCTATAATTCAGAGCCACATTTTAGGCCTAGACCACAACAACGACGACGACAACATCATGACTTAAAACCAACCGGTGAGAGTGTGGTCAAACTCAAACCTATTCGATAAAAATGAAGCACGGAATCAAAAGTAGGACTAATCGCAATCTGCGTTTCGCTTCTACGTTCATCATCTGTATAGGAGTGGGACTCATTGCCCGCACCTTTTTCCCCGAACGGTATAATCTGAGTCTTTAAGTCTAGAGTGAACAGGTATTTCTAGGCAAGCACATTACATCTTGGGCCGCATCGTCACCGTCAGGTGAGATAGAGGTCAAATGCTTGGCTATCAAGCATTAAAAAAGCATTCTCGATACCAAGTGCATCGAGGCCATCGCTCCGGTTGTCTTCGCAGTCACTGCAATATGAAAATGTCTTCCACAAAGCAGATTTTATTCAACAGGGAAGTCTATTCATAGCCCTATATTGATAAGTGATAACTTGTTAAAAACTCGTATAGCATTGCTTACATCAAACTCGGTCTTGATCTCTTCAAAAGTATCCATCAACTTCTTATAATAACTCTTTGGCAAAGCATCGAAAAACTTCTGCAGCGGCCCATAGCACACGCACAAGAAGTTGTGATTCGATAGACCACATAGCTTCTTTAGGACTTCGGGCCAAACTGACACCCACTGATCCCGTTTGTTAGGGTCTGTGTAGATGTTCTGGACATGCCTTATGTTCATCAGAAGACGTATGCTGATCTCCCACATGTGTTCAATGTTTTTAATTTTCAGCTGTAACATATAAATAGTTAATGTATTAGATGATACTGTGAATATTTAGGTTCCTCGCAAGTCGCAATCTCAAGTTAGGTTAGGATTTCGCGTTATTCTAAGTTAAGTCAAAGTCAAGATGGATTAAGCAATTAAGAACAGAATGAACATGTCCACTAATCAAATCAATTATTTAAAAAAATGTATTTATAATAGTTAGTGAACATAATTTTAGGCATTTTTATTTTTTTTATTTTTTATACTTGCGACATAACAAGTAAATATATTTAATAAATTAATCTTTGTTACCGGTTTAACTTCAATGTTGTAGGTTTCTTGTATGTGTTCTCTCGCTTTCTCCATGGCTTTTCTGACTTCTGGACCAATGGCGTCTGAGACGTTACTGCCATCACCTTCCATATAGTAATACTTCAGTTTTGATAAATCTACCTGAAAAAAAAGATATAATGTTGTATATCTGAAGTTACAATTAAAAAGTTGTAATATTTTTTTTTCTATATACATTTAAGCTCTTTTAACGCTTCTTCCGAGTTTGTCAGTAGGAGGAAATTACATCAAGATAGGTAAGCGTTATTATTATTTTTATATTATTTTATCGATTAAATTATTAAAAAAGGTATATAGATTTTTACGCATGCAACTTATGGCAAATTCACAATCATCAGTCATAGTATTTTTTCTCAATAATTCATTATTTTATATATATTTATATATATTTTAACAAAAATTAACATGACGCATTTGTTTGAAACAGATCGGATGCGGGGACGCGGGCGCGGGCACATCTGTATGGGAGGCGACAAGCCTAAGTACCCGTACGCCATCCGTTCGAGTCAGATGCGTCCTGTGCGAAGCTATTAGGTATAACGATTCGTTACTTTTAATTGACTTCAAAAAAAGGAGGAGTTTCTCAATTTAATATAATATAAAAAATACTAGTGGCCACATTTTGATTAGCAACCTGGTAGATATTATATTCTCCTAATCATAAATATGCGTAAAAATTTAGTTTTTGCTACACTCGATGAGTGCACTAATTCTGCAGCCGGATCTTAGACTATAACATTTTATATTGATTATATTTTGATGGTCCTTTTTTATTTGAAAGCTGGTGCTTCCCATGTAGTCCAATTAAAATTTGATCAAGATCTGAACGGTAGTTTTTGAGTTATCCTCAATAATGCGTATTTAATTAAATCTGACCCTTTATCAGATTCCGAAGATAAAGCGGTGAAGTAAGTTTTTTAAGCTTTGCTTGCGTTTAAATTATTCATATTAAAATGTCGAAGTCAAGCTAGGTAATGAAACAGATAACTACTTTCATACAACTGGTAGGTACTTTGTAGCTTTATGAGTTAAATGTCTTCATACAAAAGATAATAATTCTATTGAAGAATTGTACTATTCGTGGTTCTTACAGGTTTATCAAAAGGAACGTCAGGGCTGCCTGGCTGCTTCAGCACTTTCAGTAGCAGTCCCAAATCTTCCGCGTATCGCGTGACGGGCCCCAGAGCGAAATATTCTTCGAAATCATGGTCCAAGCAGTCTGGGACATGACCTGAGATTTATGAAATTTTTAACAAAATATTTATATTTACAAGGCATCAAACGTCCAACAGCATTCTAGAGTGTCCTGGATAAATAATTAAAATAAAATAAAAACGCATTCTCTGCATACGAATGATTATAAACATAAACATAAACGCTTTCACACAATATTATATCGAGTTTTAGTCTAGAAATCAATGCGTATCAAAAGTGTGGTTTCTTTAATGTAGGTACCTTAAGTATAGACTTACGGTACCTACATTAAAAAAACCATTTGACGACTTTATTATGTTATTAAAGTGACTCACATATACTTTGGTTTACATTGCATTAATATCTACTGAAACTTTTCTGATTTCCCGATGGTAAAGCGTGATCTATGTGTATGTATATCATACTGCATTAAGTATATAGATACTTATAAATAATATTCTCGAACCTGTTAGAAAGTGATTTTTTGTTTATTCGCATAATTTTACATGTCACACGGTTATTCTGCATATACATAGCCTGGATTTGATTCGGTAAGTAGGTACATTAAGTGTACGAATGTGCAAAATAATAAGCAAGTTTTCTCCCCAAGGAAAATTTGTGTTTCTCGTTCTATTTGTAATTGTGTGTTTGATGTGAATGTTTTCAGCACCCACGACACAAGTCATCTAACTTAGTGTGGGGGCTGTAAGTGTAAAAGCGTTTATGTTATGTTCTATTTTTATGTTTAATTTGATTATGGCGTGTAAAAAAAAGGACTATTAAAAATGAGGTCTATGGTCTATCTAGATTAAAGCATTGACACAAAGTTTACAACACTTTTATCCTGATGGCTGTAGGGCAAAGCCAATAGTAAATTAATTTTCATAGTGGTTCTTCGCCAGCGAACAACCCTTTTGTTTTATTTTCACGACTGTATACGTAAAATAATTACCTTGAACTGACAAAAGCCGTGGTGTGGGTTTGTGTCCGTAAATTCCAGTGAACATGGGAGGAAGACGAAGGGATCCTGCAATGTCAGACCCGACGCCCATTAGGGATGCAGCAGCGGAGATCAGCGCTGACTGAAACCAAACATTAAGATTGCCTGATTATATATGACTTGAGTGAAACGGTCAATAATGCTGACTGCATGACATTCTATAACAGCAGTCCAATACCCAACGACTCTGGTTATATATCACCTGACCCCTAATTAAATTGACACATATAAGCACACCTTCGAGATTACGCTATTAGTGATAAGGCCGCCTGTTGTGATACTTTGCGTATAAGTTTGTTTGTTACCTTTGTATTATCTCATCTTGCAAAGTGGATCAATAAAGTATTATCTATCTATCTATCTATCACATTGCTGTTTTTTTTTTAGTGAAATGTTGTGTGTGTCATTAACAAATGTATTTTCTTTCTTTCACAGAACTTTATTGTTCATAATTCGTGGTGGAACTGCAGATGGTATCTGTCAGGCAGAACGTCAGGATTAAACTTGCTTGTTAAATTGGTCCAGAATCGAGGTTCCTAGAAATATACATATACACAACAAAACCCACCTCTCCTCCTGAAGACCCTCCAGTCGTTCTCTTCTGGTCATAAGGGTTAGTCGTGAGTCCAGTCACGTTATTATAGGTCTCCCAGTTCATACAGAGCTGTGGGGTGCTGGTAACAGCCAGTGGTATCGCCCCAGCCGCTCGAGCTAGACGAATTATGTCTGCATCCTTTTTGGCTGGGTTACGGTAGGGATACACTGTTCCGCAGTCGTTACTCATACCTGGAATGGTATAAAGAGGCATAATCAAGAACAAATTCAACAACTTGAAGTAAAACATATTGGGACTGCAAGGCTGGTTCAGTTGTGTAGGTTTTTTTAATCACAATAGGCAAGCATTTGACTACTACCTCAAAATGATACAAAATAATATATTACAATAATACTGCAGTTAATATAAAACTGAAACGGCCGAGTCCTAAAATAATGTTCTTTTATATAAGAAACAAACAAACATACTACAGCATATATGATTGTTTCTTTTTGGCGTTCCAGAGACCAAACGTTTCGGGCGATATCGATGATTTTTACGTATGTTTGTATTTAGATTTCTCTTAATCTTCCGAGTGTAATTAAAGACATGGCAGTAATCAAAATTTGCTTCGCAATCTTGTCCCTTTAACCAGTGTCAAGTTATAGTATATTCAAGTGTATTTTAAATTTAAAGTCCTAGTCACAAGTCACAGTAAAATTCAAGTACAAGAGTCAAGGTTCAGCCATAGTCAAGTCATGGCTCTACCACTTTACTAAGGAGTAAAGTGGTAGAACCTTTACTAGAACATTTATAGGAGTTTGAATAATAAAAAAAAAGTCGACGAACTGTGTTAAGTAAGTTGTAGTATAATTGAATAGGTAGTAGAAAATCATCTTTCTTTTACTATTTTTCATTTCGAATGACTATTTAGGATCCATAAAGATTTAAGGTTGGTTAACTAGTAATTCTCACTTCAATTTTCAATACTTATAATAAAGCTGAAATAAAGTTCTTGTATAATAGGTAGCATTTAGAGTAGCATATAGGTTTTATTAATGAAAAAGTATAAAATAAAAAAGAAAGTTCAGTTTTACGTAGTCGGAATTGAATTTTTAGGGTTCCGTACCTCAAAAGGAAAAAAACGGAACCCTTATAGGATTACTTTGTTTTCCGTCTGTCTGTTTGTCAAGACTCTTTTTCTCAGGAACGCGTGGAGGTATCATGCTGGTAAATTCATATCAAATACTCAGGTCTACTGTCCCTTGGAGCTGTGAAAAAATCAAATCTAAGTCAACGCAATCAAAAGATACAGCCGTTTATGCTGCAAATTTTCGACACTCGCAAGGGAATCAAAACCTACAGGGTACTTCCCGTGAACTCAGAATCTTGAAATTTGGTACAAAGCAACGTCTTATAGATAAAGGAAGAATTGCGAAAATCATACATTTTTAGTTACATAATATATATAATAATTTCATTTAGCAATAAAAATACCATAACTTTTACTTATATACCCACAGGTTTGTACGGAACCCTCGGTGCGCGAGTCCGACTCGCACTTGGCGGTTTTTTTTTAGTACCTATTACTAACTATATTGACTTGTTGTCAGTAACGGGGTCTTTTGTTATCAGCTATCACGTATCAGAGTGTGTAGGCGTTGTTATTACTATAATTTACAACTGTCTCATGGACAGCTGACTTTATAGGTCGCGAGTGCCGCGACTCACGGAAGTGATATAGGATTTCCGAGTTAGAATATTATCAATATATATATATATTTCATTGTATAATAATTATTACGAAGACATGCAGACCGTATCGTAGGGCTATCAAAATCACGAATTTCTAAATCCAAGTAACCAAGAGCTCAGATTTGGGTTTTGAAGCAGACAAAAAGATATTAGAAGTCAGATAGTGTAGAAAACAATGTATGTGCAAATTGACGGAATAATAAAAAATATTATATATTAAAGAGGTTATAGATAACGCAAAGCTTTATAACCTTGGGTTACCTAAATCCAGTAACTAGGGAGTTTTTTTTATGAATGAGAAAGTACAAGTGACTGACCACAATCTCACCTGATGGAAAGCGACATCGCGGTCGAAGATAAAGCATACTTGTTAAGTAACTAAGAATCTATTCAATTTCTTCTTGAAGAAGGCATTGCATATATTATAATTTTTATTGCATACTTCTTGGGAAACACAGCAGTCGGTTGGGTCTTCTATTATTCTGAACTTCTTATAATAAACTTGGAAGCGAAACGCCTTGTAAGAATGATAGGTATTTTAACTATTATAGGATATCGTCTAGCATTGCCATCTGTTTAGATTACTATAGATATTTGGTGACAAAATGGTGATACGGGAAATAGATCACGTAATTCCCTTGAACACTCTCCGTGATGCAATATGTAGAAGGCTTCATACTTTTTGTCGATGATTAGACTGTATAATATGTTCTCTGTGTATGTGACTCTATAAGAACATCCCAATAATCCGACGACCTTTAGGCCTTAGTCATACCTAAGACCCAGATACACAAGGCAAAACTTTAAAAAAATATTCACTATTCCCACAATAAGTTTGAAGACTTGTACCGCGGGTGCTGATAACACTTACATCATACACATATTCACAAACGGAAACACAAATTTTCTTTGGGAAGAAAATTTGTGTTTCCACCGGGAATCGAACCTAGCTCCCGCAGTGTACGGCTGAGATGTAACCAACAACATCATCGTATAGTTCTGTATAGATTAACATATTATATGTTCCTTGCTTACCTTCTACAGCTATACTCTCTTTCACAGTCATCGGCAGACCTAGAAGTGGATATTCCTTCTCCAACTCTTCGGGGCTTAGATTGGAAGAGGCTATCATCTTGTCGATGCTCCTGGCTTCTTTTAAGGCAGCATCGTAACGGGGTTCCACCACGGCGTTGACGTACGTGTTGACTTCTTTACATCGATCTATGTATGTTGCTACTACTTCTTCGGATGTGATCTGGAAATGTATTGAGTAGAATATAATAGAAGAATAGAATAATAGTTAAGTTTTAATGGAGAAGGGTATGCGTATATTTTCGCGTTATTTGTTATTCAGATATTTCACGGTCAATTCACGTTTTTTTTCAACCAACTTCAAAAAAGAAGGTTCTCAATTCGACTGTGTGTCTGTGTGTGTTTTTTTAAATAAAATGTTTATCTATAAATATTATCGAAATACAAATTTTAACCATATAAATTTTATCGAAGTCGATCAAGCCAAAACCAAAATATAAGCGGTGATGTTCTCGTTCAACCGACTTCAAAAGTTACCTTATAACTTCTTTCGTTGTGAGCCGATTTTGATGATTATTTTTTACCGACTTCCCAAAAAAGGAGGAGGTACCTACTCAAGTCGTCTTTTTTTTTATTAAAAGCTGGTGCTTTTTATGTAGTCCCATTGAAATTTGACTAGTATTTGAGTTACAGTCAATAATGCGCGTTTATACATTAAATCCGATCAAGGTTCCGAAGATAAAGTGGTGAAGTCGGTTTTTTTAAACTTTGCTTGCGTTTAATTATTTATTTGAAAGCTGGTGCTTTTCATGTGATCCCATTGAAATTTGATCAAGACATGATCTCTAGTTTATGAGTTACAGTCAATAATGCGTGTTAATACATTAAATCTGATCAAGGTTCCGAAGATAAAGTGGTGAAGTCGGTTTTTAAGCTTTGCTTGCGTTTAATTATTTATTTGAAAGCTGGTGCTTTTCATGTGATCCCATTGAAATTTGATCAAGACATGATCTCTAGTTTATGAGTTACAGTCAATAATGCGTGTTAATACATTAAATCTGATCAAGGTTCCGAAGATAAAGCGGTGAAGTCGGTTTTTAAGCTTTGCTTGCGTTTAATTATTTAAGCTTTGCTTGTTTTTAATTTTAGTATTAGAACCAAGGTCCAAAAAATATTTGTATTTCTGGTTCTGGTTGTGATTGTGCGAGTCTGTAATGTGAATGTTGATGTAACTCGAACTTAGTGTGGAGCTGTGAGTGTGAAAGCGTTTATGTTTATGTTTATTGAAGCTTTATATTTTTTAAGGAATCAGGGTCATTTCGTCAGGTCTTTTCCGCCTAGCCTTGACCATTCGATTAGAGAGTAATAAATTATAATTTGTTAATATTAATAAATCTTTTAAGCAAAATATTTTAAGCCGATTAGTGCACGAGTTGTTATATTTTAGTATAGTTGTAATTTACCTGTCTATTCCTGATCATCCTCGCGATCGTGGTAGCAGACTTCAGGAGTATGGGATTCGTGGGTGGTGGACATTTCCTATTCCTTCGTATGTTCAGCAGGTATGTGAAAGGCACCAGGGGGATCGCCAGCAACGAGACGAGGAAGCGGAGGAACCTCCTCATGAACGCGTTCATCATGAGTGTCTGGAACGAGAAAAAAATATATAGGATAACTTATAGGATAACTAGCCGTGCCCCTCGGCTTCGCCCGCTATTATCAAGTTTAAATGTAGCCTATGTGTTAATCCTAGGTGTAATCTATGTACATTCAAAATTTCATCCAAATCCGTTCAGCCGTTAAAGCGTGAAGAGGGAACAAACATACTTACACACTTACACACTTACACACAAACTTTCGGATTTATAATATTAGTAGGATTCTGATAGGCTAGCTTTTGACCGAAGTGACGATAGCCCTCGAGACAAAATAAGTTTCAATTCAATGACTTTATCGTCCTAATATATAGATAGAAAAAATATTAACCACTATTTAGTAGGTAGGTATACCTTAATTTATTCACTTATATAATTATATTCGCCATTTATAGGTGAAGGTATACCTTAATTTATTCACTTATATAATTATATAAGCCTTTACATATTCTCTGAGAATTTAAACTAATTTTATGTTATTCGCTTGTATGGTTTAGACGCCAAATGCCTTGTTACATAATCGCGCATTAACTTAAAAATATAAATACGTCTTACGTATTTAAATTTATAAGTTTATAACATAAAACTTGTAAATTTAAATACCTATTAAATCAACGCTTCATTCGAAATCCGCTAATACCTTACATGTGGAATTGTAGCTATTAAAATAAACCATGTTAATTATTATCAATGTGGTGCTTATTGTATCTGAAATGTTAATAATTAAATGTGATTATGTGTGATCAGATAATACTTCGACGTCATCGTTTCATTTAAATTTAAAATAAATCTCGTACACAAACATGGTATTTATATGGTTTACGTATTGCGGAAATGGACATTTTAATAGGTTAATTTTGACCTCTTCCGTGATTATATATGGCAAATCTTTTATTTAATTTGCCGTATTGGAATTTAAATAGAATAATGTTGATCTATGGGAAGAATGATAATTCTCAAAAGTAAATTTTAAGATAAACTACTCGTCAAGATGATTCAAATGAGCCCAAACTCGATGTGGTTGTGTCGTCGTTTCATTGCGAAGTTCCTTCCAGCTCCATGCTCAGATCAGCACCATGTCATGTCATATTGCATTGTCACGTGATTTACACATGTATGTAAAATTTCAGCTCAATCGGTAACCAGGAAGTGGATCAAATTAAATTTGCAGATTTGAAAACAAACATCGGGACAGGTTAAACTAAATAAAAGCTTGTCAAAATACGCCAAGTTTCTTGTCAGGTTTTCTCAAAATACCTGTAATTGCAAATCTGGCAGTTAAAGTCATTAACTTTCATGGGTTTGACTTTGGGGTCAGTGAATAAACAAGTATGAAAAAATTAATGGTTAAGCATAAGAGAAATAATGTTGAAAAATATATGCATCAATTTTAATTTTCAATTTCAAAATATCTTTAATTAAACATAAATAATAATAATACATGTACATGTCTAGTGTAAGTAATATCCTAGAAGCGACAAATAATGACACATTTGTTTGTTTTACAAGCTGAGGCGCTTTTACAAAATTTTCTCATGGTTTTAAATATTATTATATCATTATAAATGAACGTGAATACTAATTATATGTGACATATTTCTTTTAATAATTTTGTAAGTTTTAGTGCTAACTATACAATCAAAAGGTAAACATAACGCCACTAGGCAGTAGTAGTTAAATTAACTACTTAAATAAAGTTATTTGGATCGCGCGCAATACGCGCAGACGTTAGCAGCTAACAGCAGGATCAAAACCGGTTGAGTATTTCTTCTGTCTAATTAACTTTCATGGGTTTACTTTGGGGTCAGTGAATAAACAAGTATGAAAAAATTTATAGTTAAGCATAAGAGAGATAATGTTGAAAAATATATGCATCAAGATTCAGTTAATGCATCAATTAAAAGACATTTGAAAGATAATGCTCAAAGTTGGTGGTATGAATACAAAATATGTAATTATTACAAATAAATGTGGAAAAACGAAAATCCTATGCAAATTAGTCAATTATTTTTTCACTATCGTACCCTTACTAACGTCATTGTTTAATTGCCTAATGGTGACAACTAAAATATGTATATTTATAAACAGAGTTTTTTTAATTGAAATAAGAAACAAGACGAGAAAGCCGTTCGCTTGATGGTAAGCGTCAAGCTTTGCCTATTATTTAATAGTTCAGTGCTACCCAAAGTTTTGAACTTATATATAAGTCAAAATAAACCTGAACTGGTGTTTGTAAAATACCAGTAAGCTCTCAGTCAATGATTCTTGTTAAAAGGCTTTCATTTAGTTATATGACTTTGTTCTAAATGCTACATTTTCCTTGATAATCAAGACGGTGTATGCTAAACAATCTAAGTATAATTGTCCCTCAAAGAACGGCTTCGCCGCATCTCACCTCGTGATCAACGCCATCGCCAATTGACACTTGACGCCTTAGACAGAAAATATAAATAACTAGTTGACCCGGCGAACTTCATACCGCCAATTGTCTGTGGTCAAATATTCAGAAACATCTCCTGTTTGACAGGTACGAACAGTTTGTATGGGAAAATAAAATACTACTTTTTACTAATTTTATTGCAATTTCTTTATATTTTCTCACCTTTTAAACCTTCCCTGAACTTCCACAAATATTTCAAGATCAAAATTAGCCAAATCGGTCCAGCCATTCTCGAGTTTTAGCGAGACTAACGAACAGCAATTCATTTTTATATATAAGAAGAAAGAAGATTTATTTAAAAATGTATTTAAAAAATCATAAAACAGATTACAATGGGCTACCAGTTCGCCTGGGGCAGCACCACACCATTGCTAGACATTCAACTGCCAAGCGGTAGTGCGCAAACATTACTGTATTCCAGACTAGCCGTGCCCCGCGGCTTCGCCCGCTATTATTAAGATAAAAAGTTGATCTCAATGCAATGGTTAGAATGAAACCCCGAGAGGTTTCTGTATTTAAAAAAATACCTTGTATAATATATACATAGGTTTTCATACAAGGATAGCTTTGCACGTGGCATGCAGAGATAATCTAAATATTCTCTTTGCATGTCACGTGCAAAATTGTATGAATGACATTTAAGGCAATCGAAGGGCAGAAGAGGTGTTCTTTAATTTAACATAATTTCTGTTAAAATAATAAGTTGTTTTTTTTGCTATTTGTACCAAAAATATGTTTTATAGCTATTATAATGTGCCAGATCTATCAAAACATAGACTTAGTTTTTTTTTTCAAAAGGTCGTATCAAATTATTCGTATCAAAGGAAACACAGACAGACTCATTCACACAGACACATACAGTAAAAAAAAAAGTTTTTGCTTTGTAACCTAATTAGGTTAGATATTATGTATAGTTCTTTTTTAGATAGATATATAACTGCCACGCCAATTATACCAGTTACTAATATATTATGATGAGTCGGAAAAGTAAATAAGTAAAGGCTCATAGCACAGATCACAGAAACTAAGCTCCTAGGAATTTCCCTTTCTCGGCTTTAATAAACAATAATTTTAATTTATATAAATATACACGGTCTGTCGTTTCTCTATACCCGTTTTTGATCGACATACGACAACCAGTTCGCTCGAAGCGTTTTATGATTGAAGAACAATCATCATCCGCTTTAAACGATTGAAACTCATGACTCGCGTCTTTATTCCTCAAACGGCACATATTTACCTATAGCTATAAGTAAATATCAGAAACTTTTTAACGAAAGATAAGGCCGCCATTTAGACACATAGTTACTAAAGCTTTATATTACCAACTCTGTATGGTCTTCACTATAGATTTATCTATTTATTTACCTTCGTAGCAACTGCTATAATGACATGCTTCGTTACCCCCGACACAAAATTCTGCACCTTCCCGAACGGCTTCTCCAAAACCGGAGGGTATAGCAAGTTGTAACTATTCAAAAACACTTCAGCAAACACAAAACTGTGATACACACACGCAGTCAACACTATCAATAACAGTCTAGTGAATCCATTCACTGATGTGTTAAAACACGCACTGACCAACCTTACAATTCTACGTAGCATTATAAAATGCTTCATATAAACGTGTTGGTTATTTAAGCGGTAGTTCTACACTGGTCCATTTGTTTAGATAATTTTATCGAGGATATATTTGTGATTAGACTCATCGTGTGTGAACTTTAACAAAGGACCGTGCTGGGCAAAGGTCAAACTTCGACTGATGACATGATGAGGCTAATCGGATACTTTCTCCTATGAGTAGCGCCGAAAGTGAATGAGAAAGCGGTTTCTGGAGCAGTATGTTAATGTCAAGGTGAGGAGCGTTCGTCAATTGTGTTGACTTTTTTGTACAGTTAGGTACTGATAAGGAGTTACTTTTTTATTTTTGCCTGTTTGTAAATTTTGTTGCAGTTTAATTAATTAATTTCTAATCTGCTCCAATTTAAGTATTAAAATTTATATCTAGGGTGTAGAGTGTTTCTGGGTGTATCTGGGTGTGATAGTGAATTTACGATGTAAATTCACTATTACACCTAGAAACAACATCTAGATGAGGTAAATCATACAAATACTCTTTAATGAAAAACCAATACAAAAATCTTAAAACTAATCAAATAAATAAATCTTAAAGAGGTTTCACAAAAGGTGTTCGTATCCTGGCAGAAAAATAATTAATTATGTTTCTGCCAGGATACGAACGCAGTCACAGAAGCGCGCAGTCGAAAGATTGATATAGCTAAAATGTAATCAAACCTTCCACAAAGATATACTTGATCTGAAGAGACTTTTTAAGAATGCTCGCTTATGTTCCATAGACGAAACGTGAGTATGGCCGTTCTTCAGTGTACATTTTGCTATTTAGTATGTGGGCTGAAACAGCTGTAAGTACCTTACGGCATACCCCTTAAGTTTTGTCTGTGTGATTAGTATCAAGTATCATCCATCATTTGGCTTACAGAATAAGAGGTTCCTATATTTTTTTAGAAGGATGCATTAAATTTATTAGCCGCATATCTGCATGGCTAGGCTAAACAAGTAGACCCATTCAAATGACTAATGCAAATTGAATGTGCGGTATGGTCTAGCTGTTCTGTGGGCTAGGTACTCGGGTATTCCGCGTCTGCGGTTAAGTGAATATAAGAAGCATTCAACTTAATGGACCGACCAGGCAACTACTTGTTTTTTTTTTATCATTGATGATGACGCTTAGTTACGGGCTAATCATAGGGGGCAACTCAGTCAACTTTGATAGAATTTACGAAAAACAAAAGCGATGCAATAGGGCCTGGTTTTAATAAGATGCACACCTCTTTTTAAAGCATGCAACGAACTTTCTTTACCGTGTATGTACATTAAAGACATTGTTTTTTTTATAATAAACACCCTGATTTTGTTAGATCAATTTATTCTGTGCAGTTGTGACTAAACATATCACACTGATCTTATAATTCCGAAAGTTTGTGTGTAAATGTGAAAGTGTGTATGTTATGTTACTTATGTTTGTTTTCTCTTCACGCTGTAACGACTGAACATACATACTTATTTGATAATCACAGGCTACTTTTTTAACTCGGGCAAAGCCGCGGGAGCTTGGCTGTTAAAATCTTGTTATTTGGTAGTAACTAATTTATTTTGGATTAGGAATTAACATAATAAAAGTAAGTTTTACTAGAAACAAGTTTCAGAGAAAATTCTGGTGGTCTTGTAATCCCAAAAAAATCTCGTGTATACCTATAGATAAATAGACCCATAGCCTCAAGAATAATTATTTTAATAAGCAATGTAATTTAATAACAAATTAATAACAAGACACCATCTGTTACTGAATCAGCCTTATCACAAAGACTGGCGCGATGATGTTATCTTTCTTATGTTTCTACACTAATTAATGACTTCATTATCAACATGTAATGATTTATACTTTGCATGTTGTTTCAGAATAAACGACAATGTTTATAACAAAGTAGTAGTTTCATTAAAATGTATGAGCTAATTAAGTTTACTTCTCTTAAAATAAAAATGAATAAAGAAACAAAAAAAGTTTACTTCAACTACACGCATCTCGCAAAAACTAAGTATAAACAAATCCGAAAGTATATGACGTGTATGTGTGTAAGTAAGTTTAAGTATGTTTGACGACCACTGGACAGGTGTCCGCCCTCTGCGCCGTGGGTCCTAGGTTCGATTCCCGGCAGGAGCACAAATTTATTTTTCAGATATATTTGTGCTTCTGGTTCTGGGTGAAATATGTGTCTGATGTGAATGTTTCTGGAACCCACGATACAAGTCTTTGATCTTAGAGTAGAGCTGTGAGTGTGAATGCGTTTGTTTGTTTTCTATTCACGCTGTAACGGCTAAACAGATTAGGATGAAATTTGGAATTAGCATAGCTTTTACCAAGGGCTAACACATAGGCTACTTTTCGACTTGATAAAAAAGAGCGGAGCTGCGGGGCACGACTATTTGTTTATGTTTTGATTGTTTATATTTATATTTTATATCATTGTGTCACAATACTTTCTCAGTTAAGTATTTAGGTTACATATTTTGCCGAATAACTGATTGCCTCAAAATTATTAGGCACAGCTTTAGACTTCATAAAATATAGAATGAGTCAAGTTCAAAGTATTTTTTTAAAACACAGTACTTACACAGTACAGTAAATTATATAGTTATCATTTATTGTGTCACATTACAATGTGTTTTTCTAAAACATTATTGCTCAATGTGTTTTTAAATGTACCAGGAGGTCATGAACCAGCAGAAGGTCATCGAAGGTGGTAGTTTTAATATAACAGCAGAAAAATTAATACATACTCAAAACCACAGAGACAACGATTCTCACAAAATTACAGTCATTACGGTTACATTAAGTAAAAACATCGTAACGATTTTAGTTAACGTTCTGCGAATGGGACGGTTTGAGAATGGGACATTCTGCGAATAGGACGTTTTGCGACTGCGTGACCAAATGCGAATGGGACGTTCTGCGAGTAAACCATCGTATGGTATAAGTAAAGGTCGGAAAGGAGGAGGCTACCCTATTTTTTATCTAGAATCAGAAACAATTTTATTGCATATAACTGTGTTAACAAAAGGGTCTTATAAATTAAGCATATAAAAGTATCAACAGTAAATGTCCATTTCGGACGTACAATAATATTCAGAGGAAAATTTTGTTCCCATAGAAAATTACAAAGTTTTTTTAAAATTATATTTACAAAAGAAGAGTGTTTGATGAATGTCAAAGAATGTACTATGTCGCTACTTGGTACTCGGTGAGATAATTATCACCAAATAATTAGCTCACATTTCTTTTTCTTTTAATTTTGGCTTCGCATTCTTGTGCATTTAGCCAGTGTCATGTAATAATATATTTCAAATGTATTTTATATTAAATACTGACTTTTGATATATATACTTTTAATATATATATATATATATATAGTCACAAGTCACAGTCAAAGACTAGTAAAAGAGTCATAGTCAAGTCATGCCCTAGTTAAGTGGTACAAACTTTACCTAGAACTTCTATTGGAGTTTTGGAGCAAAGACAAAAATCAGGTTTTTCAACTTTGTATGATTTGCCTACACTCATGCACGTTTATTGAGTATTAACGGTGAATAATCTCTACCATTATTACACATTAACACTCGAAGAATCACAGGTTTTGGAAATTTATACAAAATCAACAACGCATTTGGAAACTGTTACGAGCTGATCGATTCAAATTAAAATACTAACGTTAACAAAACATTGTCAGTTCAAAGTGTTTACTGTATAGTTTACCTACCTATGATTACTTGTTTTTTACCGACTTCCCAAAAAAGGAAGAGGTTTTTTATGTTTGTTACCTCATAACTTATCTCCACGTGAGCCGATTACGAACATTTTTTTTCGTTGAAAGATGTTGCTTTTTAATTGGTCTCATTTAAATTTGATCAAGATCTGATCAGTAGTTTTTGAAATATCGTCAATAATGCCTATTTTGTAGACTACTTTAACGATGTTCTCGTTTAACCGACTTCAAAAGTTACCTCATAACTTCTATCGTTGTGAGCCGATTTTGATGATATTTTTTTATTTGAAAGCTGGTGCTTTTCATATGGTCCCATTGAAATTTGATCAAGATCTGATCTCTAGTTTTTGAGTTATTGTCAATAATGCGTGTGCAATATATTAAATCTGATCAAGGTTCCGAAGATAAAGCGGTGAAGTCGGTTTTTTTAAGCTTTGCTTGCGTTTAATTATCTAATAACCGAAATCAATCCAAAAAAAAAAAATCCAGTTTTCTTTTTCTAAATTCTTAAGTTTGTAATTTTTCAAATATAGAACTAGTGTTTTGACGTAATCAATTAATGTATACTACGGAAGAGCGAGACCCTCTAACACAGGTATCTCCATACTTAAAAGAGGGTCCCAAACCCATGTAATATAACTTAGATTAAGTTTACTGAAATAAATATCTTGTATTTTTTGTATTTTGTGATTTAAATTTAGTGTTATTACAATATTACAATTATAAGCAATACTTAATATGATTTCTTTTTTTGCACACTGTACCAAGTTCCAGTTGAGACGTCACAATGCAACGTGGCGCTAAGCCGGTCCTATCCTTATTTTAATCGCATTGTATAAGATCCATTTTATTTTTGGTAAATATGACATTAATTAAAGGATATGCAAATATTATATAATATTTATAAAGACGTATCTTTTATAGTTTTTGATATTTAAATTTTAAATGCATGTAATAGAAAAAACCGCAATCTTTAAAATTCGGTCACGTTTTCATAACTGTATGCTGCAACGAATCGCATAGATTGCAACGGATTAATGTTATGTCTGGGGTCATTGGTGCTATTATCTATATATACGAGTATATATATATTTATTATTACATAATCTAACAATAAGAAAATGTAAGTACTTTAAATCACATTTGTTATATATTTTTGAACAAATTTGATAAAAACTCACGCACATTTATAACTATTAAATTTAAATTAAGTCAAGCTATTTCTCGTTTTCATTTCGATTTTATTAATTATAATTTTTGATTAAATAATTTTAATATTTGCACGCCTTCATAGGAAGGACATCAAAAACTAATTTCTACCGACTTCACAAAAAAGGAGGAGGTTCTCAATTCCACTGTATTTACTGTGTGCCTGTATTTTATGGAAATGTTCCGGATATATGTAAATGTTTGGGAGTCTTACAACTGCGAGTGTGAATGCGTTTAATTTTTGTTATGCCGTGAGCGTAAAATAAAAGTCTTTCAAATCGGCTTCGAGACTCCTTTAAGCATATTTTGCTTGTTTTTAACTGACTTCAAAAAAAAGAAGGAGGTTCTCAATTCGACTTTTTTTTTAATATGTGTCACCTCATATTTTCTTTTGTTGTTAGCCGATTTTGATGATTATTTTTTTATTTGAAAGCTGGTGCTTTCCATGTAGTCCCATTTAAATTTGATCTAGATCTGATCACAATTTTTTGGGTTATCGCCAATAATACGTGTTTAATACATTAAATCTGATCAAGGTTCCGAAGTTAAAGCGGGGAAGTCGGTATTTTTTAAGCTTAGCTTTGATTTTGCGTTTAATTATCATAGTTTCAGATTTGGTCAACTACACTTGAGAAATTCACTTACAATAACTACACATACTCGCAGTTTTCTTTAATAGTGATTTCGAAGTCTTGGTATAACGTTTTCACGGTCGTTTGACTAGCGTTACGACATTGTTTGCAGTGTAAACTATGTCGTTATGATGTAGAGTCTATATATCACGAATTGGTGAAATGAAGTTCTCATTAATAATATCAAAATTTATATAACCGGCATGCATTGCAATGCCACGTAAAGAAAAAAACGCATTTTATAGTGATAAATTTAGATAGGAAAAAATATCGCTTGAGTCTGGGATTGAACCCGCGGCCATAAGGTGTTACCCGCGGCCATACGCCCTATTGCTCGAACCGCTGAGCTACTCAATCCCTGCCTGAAGCGACGAAATTATCCTTTTTATTATTAAAGTCTTGGAGACGTATGACGTCATCTACCGAAACAGTTTTTAGAAAGTAAGTACTATGGCCAACGCGTCTAAAATTGCAGTTAGCTACACGTTGAACTATAGTGATCAAATCAGAAAGGAAAAGATTATAGTTTTGCTTAACATGGCTAAATAAAACAAAATCAAAAGAAATTTACCTCCTTCACGTTGATGGTTATCTAGTACTTTAATAACATACTAAAAACTTATTGACTTAATTATTACCTCCTTCATGTTCACTTAGTTCATCATTGCCGCACCACCGATAACTTTTTTATCCTCTCCATCCTATGGTTGCCTGGAAGAGATCGCTGCTTAGCGATAAGGCCTCCGATTGTACTGCTATATTGTAATTTTTTTTCTATTGTTAATTATTATTTTTCTTGGTGTGCAATAAAGAATGTGTGCAATAATTAATTTCTAACACGTATAAAAATTGTATCTAGTTGTAGATTCGGATTGATACGTTATAATATCCATATTACATAGCTACCTATAAAACTTCTAGATATAGACAACCCTGAGTATCTGGGCTAGAGCAGGCATTGAAATCTCCTTCTATACGAGCCTCTTGTAAACTTACTTTTATGGTTTTACTATGATACTAGGTACAGGTATTTAAAGTACGCATTATTTTTCATATAACCTAAACCTTATAGCTATTATACATGTCACACTACTAGCTGCGCCCCGCGGTTTTACCCTCGTAAGTTCCGGACCCGCGGGAATTCCGGGATAAAAAAAGCCTATGTTCTTTCCCAAGCTCTAGACTAACTGTGTACCAAATTTCATTTAAATCGGTTCAGTAGTTTTGGCGTGAAAGCAGACAGATAGACAGAGCTACTGTCGCTTATACTCGGGATTACCACATAGTCTCTTTTCAACTTTACTAATGCGGGCGAAGTCGCGGGGCAAGGTTAGTAAGGCATTAGAGTAATAATCAAAGTCAATTTTCAATTGTCATGGTCACTTTTAAGGTCATTAAGTATTAGAAGATTAGTCACGTACCTAGTTCAAATATCTAACATTGCGTAGGTTTTAATTCTATGGAAACTAGCCATGCCCCATGGCTTTGCTCGCGTTGATTAAGTTAAAAGGTAGCCTATGTGTTAATACTAGGTATAATCTATGTATCTTCCAAATTTCTCCCAAATCCGTTGAGCCGTTACAGCGTGAAGAAAAAAACAACGGGTTGCACTCCGGGAGTGCTGGCAGAAGTGAAAACTTGAACATTTTTCGCCGCGCGGTAGAAAGAGAGGGGGATATTACTTCCTCTCCTTCGTCTTACGAATTTTCGTTCAGGTCACGTGTGCTGACGCTAGTTTAAGATTTTTTACCCATCCCAAAAAAATGCACAACGCGGCTAAAGAAGTTTTCACTTGAAAAAGACATTCGAATTTATCATATTAGTGTGATGATAAAAACTAATGATGTCACGTATACAATTTTAGATTGATTGTTGTAGTAATAGACCACAATTAAATATGATCGAAACATTGTTTTGGTTTTATATTTTATTACTGCATTTTATTGGCACATATTAAACGATTAATTTGCAACCAATTATAAAATCGGTTATATAACACCGAATAAAACCTGAGTAGCCCCCTAATTCTGTAAGTATTCTCTTTGTTTCGGTCGTTGAATCGGCTTGGTTTTTGACGCTCTTATGTCACTTCTGTAAATTTTTATGTCATTTTTGATAGTTGCTATGTCATTTTTGACAGTTGTCATGTCATTTTTGACAGTTTTTGACGCCCATCCTTCATACAGAATACGCATGCAGGAGTCGCTATCAATATTTGTCTAGATAAACGGAAACTTTCACACAGCCACATACAACGTTCTAAGACTTATTTCGTGGATGTTGGAAATATTCACATCATTCACAATGAACACCCATAACTAGACACACATTTTCCTTATGGCGAAAACTTGTGTTTCCGGGAATCGAATCAGATATACACTGCCGCAACTAACCCTGCGGGCATTTCTTCAAAGTCATAATTATGCATCGGTGAGTGACAATTAAGGCACAAGCGGCGAATTGTAACTACTTTCATTCTTTCGCGAATTGTTATTGATAACGAATTATATGGGACTATATCTCGCTAAAAACTAAAATTTTTAGCGTATCCCGTTTATGTTTTATGGTTCAGCATTTGCCTTCTAAGCAACGGTTCTATTCCCGGCGAATATTTCCTAAGTTTTCTTCCCAAGGGAAATTTGTGTTTCTGGTTCTGGGTGTGATGTTAATGTTTCCGGTACCCATGACACAAGTTATCGAACTAAGTGTGAGGCTGTGACTGTGAAAGCGTCGCGTAATTAAACTTTTTACGCAGTCGACTTTATGTTTTTTTTTTGTACTTTTGACTTTTTATCTTTCGCAATCAGTCATAACGAATTATATCGGACTTAATCTTGCTTAAAAACTAGATTTTCTCGCAAGTCCCGTGTGTATCTCTAATAAAATAGTTATCGTTTGATATTACTACAATTCAAGGATATAATACACTGTTTCTAATAAACTACAACGAAGGATATAGTACTTAAACCGTTTCGAAGTAGGGCCTGTGAAGCAACTGCATAGCTGCAAGTTGGTCAAGCCTGGGCTTGCGAAACAGCAGCATTCTCGAACCTCTCGATTCTACACTAACACATGCCTAGTTACTGTTTGTCAAATAAATTAGTAATTTTTTATGTTTGTTGAGACAGAATGAAAAAAAAAAAGGTCAAGAGCTCAATGTCGCGGTAAAGGTTAACTCAAAGAGAAAAACAGCATATGTAATAATGCTGTTTTTCTCTTAACATCGTCGTTGATAAAATAATAAATTATAAGTTGAAATAGAAAAATTATTTAATAATAAATTATTACGCAGCTAGCATTTTGTGCTTGTAAAATTTTAAAGATTGTCTAAACCATCTGACCATCGAACATTTATGGTTTTATTACAATTTAGTGAAAATGCGCCTCAAAAAAAAGTCTGAAGAAATCATTCGTGTTTTGATATAAAATGGCGAAACGAAATGGTTACAAATCTAATTTGATTTTAAGTATTTACATGAGATTTGGTATTGTTTCCTTTATATTTATGGACGTTATGAATATTCTAAGAAGAAGGCAACATTTATCTCATCACACAGATTACGAAATTTTATTTATATGGTTTTATTATGAATGCCGAGTAAAATTGTTACAAAAACACGCGTTTTAGATGAAATTCTGGTAACCCTAAGAGAGAAACCTTAAGCAGGAGCATCAACTATGATTGATTACCAACGCTGCTAATTTAGGGGTTAATAATAACCTGTGATCTCCAAACATTATCCATATATTTGCAGTGCCCGTTGGCTTAGTTCGGTGTGCGTTCATCTTCTTAGCAGGGATATCGGGTTCGATTCCCGGCGGGAACATAAGAAAATGTGTGTTTCTGGGTCTGGTGCTTGTGTGTAAGTGATGTGAATGTTTCCGGCACCCACGACATGTAATCGAACTTAGTGTGGGGTTGTGAGTGTAACAGCGTTTATATTACATGTTTCATGTTAACCGGGGTTGATTAAGTTTACCTCGGCGAGGGACTGCTCACGGGGGGGTTTTTAGTGGGTTCGAGCCCCACATACACCCTTCCTTCACCCCTGGGAAGGAAGGGAGTGCAAGGCATGTTCCCCCCACAAAAAAAAAAGTTAAGTGCGTTGCCGCGGAGGATTTTGACCTTTATACATTTTGAAAACTTTGTGATGGGCAAGCGTGATTTATACCATCACGCGAGCGACTTGCTCGTCTCGTCTCTTACAATCGTCGAATTACATAAAAATATTAAGAACCAGGCGATATATTTGTAATCGAATATGTACTCTATGGAGAACTTCTTATCGGCTATAGCTGATTGCCTTACGGTCGGCTTTTGCTGATCCGCCGGCCAATTGCGCCAATTTTTCATTGAAACGAACGCAATCATTAGTGAAATCGGCGGAAGTAACAAAACAATGACGATACGGTAACTAGCCGTAGTGCCACTAACTTTCTACGTTTCGTCATTCGACGAAACAGGATCAGAAGTTCTAATGGAATAAAATAAGTACTGATGATGGATGAGGATATAAACAAGAAATACTTTAAAAAAAACTAAATCAAGATATTACCAGTTATAAATAAAAAAAGGACCAAAATGTCGTATTTTTATAAATAATTATACTCTCACCTGTAGGTCTATTCTGGTCGTCAAACTACGATTGTTCAAATTGATGCGACGTCGCGTCGATACGACAGTCGATTAGGTTGACATTTTAGTTGATTCGATTGTGCATAACAAAAGAATATCGTTCGTTTTCGACGACGATGTAAAGATACTCTATGGCCGGAATAGAAACTGACAAAAAGCGATGATGCGGCCTAAATAACCTAAAAGCCATTCACTCTTGACTTGAAGACTCCCAGGTTATATCGTTCAGGAAACAGAGATGTCTGGGTGATACGATAAAATCATCTTATTATAAAATTATCTTATTCAATATTAGAGAAGGTGAAAGGTGTTCGATCGTGGAGAATACAGACCGTGGAAGTCGATTATTAGTCTTTTTAACTATTACTTATTGGAACCGGTTTGCAAAGTTTAATTTCATATTGAAATCGTGTAACATGATATTTACATGTATTTACGCTGCCAACTGCTAGTGTGCCTGATCACGTATGTATCTATAAGCTTTGTGGTGAGTTCAATAGGAAATATGCATTATTTTTAATGGTTTTAATGGATTGTTTCCGCTATTCAGAATCATCCACTAAAACATACATTTCATACCAAAATTAAATGGATAAAAGTTCGAGATTCAGCTAGCATGGCAATTATTGTAAACGCGGCCGTTTTGACGTTATTTCCTTGACTTCCACGATCCAATGATAGATAGATAGATAGCTAAGTTCGGTATTTGCTCATAAAAAAAGAACACTTACAAAGAAATATTAAATTTAATATAGGAGCACAAAGGGCGTTCTTATCATATAAACCGATTTCTTCCAGACAACCAAAGGGAGATGATTAAAATATTACAAACAGGGACGGTGGTGTACCTCAACACTTATTTAAATAAATAAATGTACTTACACATACTTATTAACATAATATACCTACAAAAACCTACATAAATGATAATAATATATTATAAATATATACAATCAAACATATATTATACATATATATGACTTATAAAGGACATAAAGCACATATTGAATGTTGATCAATAATTGACAAAATTATGGACGTCACGTGTCAGTCTAGCCAATAGCATGCGTTTTCTTACTTAAATCTCATGCATATTCTCCCTTTCGTTGTATAGGTTACCGTTACTGTACAAAAATACATGAATAAACGTAGATGATGTTTTTAAGTGGACATTACATCCATCATGGTACTGAATAAAATGACAGCGATAATGATTCTTATTAATTTATTTATGCATGTTATTGTTATTGTTATTGTATTAATTTATTTATGCATGTGTATGTATTATATTTATTATGGTATATGATATTGTATATATATATTAGATATGTATTAGGATAATTATATGTGTACATGTATATGTAGTGTTTATGTAGTTTATTTAGTACTTAGTCTCAGTTTTACCACACCACCATCCCTGCTTATCTGTATTATTCTTTTCCATCCAAAGGTTGTCTGGAAGAGATCGCTCTTAGCGATAAGACCGCCCATTGTACCTATTTATTAGTAATTTCTTTTCTGTACTTTTTTATTATTGGTGTCAATAAAGAGTTATTGTATTGTATTGTATTGTATTGTATTCTCTGCTGTGAGAATCGTTAGAAAACAGAAACTTTCATCGCAACAGACAACCGTTTGTCTTCTACGTGTGACTTTACCTCATTTAGCGTAGGTATGGTACTTATCCCTTTCTCCTTACTAATGTATATGTTTGTTGTCATCATTATCTCTTCGATTACTATTTATCCAGCTGCGGCGAAGCAAAAAGGAGAGTTGTGAATTTAGTTTGTCCCTTACATTGTCCAAACAAATTAACTTATTGGGCATGGTTGAATTCGTCTCAATTGTACGGCTGTCATAGATGTTTATATGAAAACGTAAAATGGCATCACGGTATATTGTAGGTACTAGTGACAAAAAAAATGATTAATACTATATTCATGAGATCAAAAAGTAAGTAAATAAGTAGCCACTTCGTACTAGTAGTCGGGTTATGGTTTTTGAACTTTGGTCTCCTTACTTTGTTCACTGTGGCATCCAAATAATAAAATGAGTACTTTAAACTTTTTTCATCATTATCATAATATTCTATATAGTTTCTTAATATTGGCTTCGCAATCTTGTGCATTTAGCCAGTGTCAAGTAATAATATAATATTTCAAGTATATTAAAAGTCCTAGTCACAAGTCACAGTCAAAGTCAAGTAAAAGAGTCAAGATCCAGTCATGCCCTCATAAAGTGGTAGAAACTTTACTCGAACTTCTATTGGAGTTTTGGAGCAAAGGCGAAAGTCACGCTTTTTGAACTTTGTATGATTAGTCTACACTTATCCACGTTTATTAAGTATTAACGGTTAATAATCCTCGATTATTACACATTAACACTCGAAGAATCACAGGTTTTGGAAAATAATACAAAATCAACAACGCCTCTTTTTCACTTACGCGGCAAAACTACCATATTCTATATATTTATTTAGCAACGTTTCCATACCGCTGCACTGGCCGCATTTATTCCATTTCGTGTATCGTAGGCATAGGTTCTCTTCTTCTCCTCCCAGAGAAAAGGAGTTCGGAGATGACGGCTAATTTCTGTTAGCTGTCATTTCCGAACTCCTTTTCTACTGTATCTAAACGCCTCAAATACAGAGCATTTTCGTGTGTATAAAGGCAACTTGGTAAGGGTCGATATAGGCCAGGTCGAAAACGTTTAAAGAAAAGCCAGGTTAAAAGGACCCGCAACCAACGAGCATGTATAAAAAGAGTCATAAATGTAGAAGAAGGGAAAGATGTTTGTCAGGATTGTAGCAGGTGGACAGATTAGGTCTCTGCCTGCCTCAATGGGAAGGAGGCGTGATTTTAGATGTGTATTTATGTAATTAATATTTAATTGAACAGCCGTTTATGAAATGTGGTCGTTGGATTTTATTTCAACTAAATACACTTCTCTAGTTCAAATTTTATGTTTTTTTACTTGGGAACTGACGTAATAATCCTACTAATGTTATAAATGCGAAAGTTTGCGTGTGTGTTAGTATGTTTGTTCCCTCTTCACGCTTCAACGGCTAAACGGATTTGGATGACATTTGGATTGTACATAGCTTATACCTAGAGTAACCAAATAGGCTTTAAACTTGATAATAGCGGGGGAAGCCGCGGGACACGGCTAGTATAATATAATAACCTAATTGTTTGTTTGCGGGATTGCTGCCGATTTTTAATGAACCGAACGGTGCATCAATGAGTATCATTTTCGAGTAACAACAATAGTAGGTACTGATCGAGCAGAAAGTGGGCCACTAGAGAGGGAGGTAGAATGCTCATAATAATGTCCGCTACCTACTAAAGTTAGCTATTTATTTGTATAACTAATCTGCTTATTTTTATTTGAATTTGAATATGTATATGATAATTAATGTAAGTACAATTAGTGCTAATGCATAAAACTGTCTTCCAAAGATAGGTACAGAAGTAGCCATAGAAAGTTATATTGTAGCGCAGATTGATTACTTACATAATTAGAATAATACTTCCCCCGTCCCCTTCTATCGTCGGACAAGCAGACAAACTGCTAAGCGACACCGCTATATGGTAGACATTCCACAAATGTGAACGAAGCGTTTAGCTTCCACATTATGCGAACTGCAAAGGAATGGAACTCCTTGCCTAAGTCGGTGTTTCCTGATGAGTACAATATGGGAGTCTTCAAGTCGCGAGTGAATAGGTATCTTCTAGGCAAGCTTGCTCCATCGTCGACCACATCGTTGCTTACCACCAGGTGAGATTGTGGTCAAAAGTTTGAATTAAAAAAAAACCTAATCATTTATCGATGAAATACACATGTTATTCAAATTGAACAAATTAACTTATATTTATGAAATAATCAGTATTGTAATGCGTACTATTCTAATGCATTGGTTGATGATGGCACCGGATGTGCAAAAAGTAGGCTCAATAGACCGAGAGCTTAATCGTCAAATGTTAGATATAATATACAGAGCAACGAACTTTATTGAACTCGTAAATGAGTTAAGGTCAGGACTAATCTGCTGTAGCAGATAGCGTAGCCGAAAATGTAAGTAAAATGTACGTTCGAGGTATTAATTGTGATATTTTGCTATTTATGTATCTATTGAATATACATCGCGACAGCTGCCATGAAAGAGATTGCCATAAACAATTCAAAATGTATGAAACAAAACAGTAATGATCTAACTAAGATCGATTTATAATATACTAAATTTACGACGGAGGATTTGTTTTTTCTATTGATTATGGTAAGAGGAGTTCTATTGCTCTCCTGACTAGCCACTGCATTGGACTGCACTTGCGTACCTAGGTTGGCAGAAAAAAAGACAATCTATCCAGGTGGAGTAATCTGGAGCTTCATCGACCCAAGCACAGACCGATGCGAATGTGGAGCGTCACTGCAAACTATGGCTCATTTATTATCATGCTCAGCAAGCCATAGTTCTTTTACACTAGAAGACCTAAACGAAGCTAGGCCAAAATTTGGCCGTCGAATGCTGTTTGCGTCCCTGAGTATTGGGCAAAAATTATGCAAGTGTAGCCATCGACACGCTAATAAAATTGGACAGCACAATGATTGGTATTTTGGTGGGATTTTCAAATGAGTGTTACCGTGTTTCAGAGGATACGTAAATTTTTTTTATATGTACAGTTTAAGTGACTTATTGATTTACAATGTAATTGCTTTTTTTTTTATTCTATACTCTTACTCTCATACGTTTTAAAATAAATAACATGACCATTACCATAATAATTGTTACATTCTTAAAATTTGTAATATAAAAGGCAAAGTCATCACATATAAAAAACATAGCTTACTTTGATAGAGGCTGTAACTTTTTCACTTCAACTATCTTTCACAAAAACTAAATAATCACAAAAGTACGTATTTTTATATAATGAGCGCTCGCGTATTATCTCAGCCGTTCATACGAAGACAAATTTTTCGGTACTTATTTTAATGTTTTTTTAATTATTAAGGCAGCAACGCGTGCGCTCTTCGTCGGCGCAAGAAACCGACTTGATCATGCTTGATGGTACCGGACGTGCCAAATGCACACGGAAAGTAGGCTTTATAGTCTGGGAGCCGGTGGTAAATAGCAAGATCATAGAAAGTTAAAGAAATCACACTAATATTAGAAATCTGAAAGATTGTGTGTAAGTGTTTGTTTTATTAACCGACTTCAAAAAAGGAGGTTCTATGTTCTACTGTATTTTTTTTTTATGTAGTTCACCGATTTCTCCTCCATTTGTGGACCGATTCTCAAAATTCTCTTTTTTTGGTAGATTATACTTGAGAGGAGGTCCCATATAAATTTTATCGAAATCGTTCAAGCCAAAACTAAAATATAAGAGGTGAAGTCGGTTTGAGGTGAAAACTGACTTCACCGCTTATATTTTGGTTTACGTACGTACAAGCTATGTAAATTCTAACTTTCATTCAAATCCATTCATCCGTTTCAGCATAAGGATAATTTATACAAATAAACTACTATGCATATAGGCTACTTTTTACCGGCCAAAGCAACGAGGCACGGCTAGTTAGAAATAATTGCAATTATATATAGATAAACAGAATTATATTATATGCCTTTACATTGTTACTTTACTATATCTTGGTTCGCCCTTATCGTACGAATAGAATAATCTTTATCAAAAACAGTACATTTAGCCTGTTCTATTCGAGCATACAGCAATTTGGTTAATTTGCCACAATAACGTTACATAATATATGAAACTTATTGAAATGTATACAATGTCTTACGAAGAGAAGAATTTTGACAAAAGAGTAACTGGTTACATTTCAAGTAGGCGAGAGGGTAACAAGGATAGGAAAGAAGTGTTAAAATAATTACATTTTTTTTACAATAGTAATTAATATGTCTTATCAAATTCTGTTACAGTTTTTTTATTTACATAGTTGTCTAAATATTGTTTGTATTTATAAACACGAGTTATAATTATAAATACTTACAATATACGTACGCATTTGTTTGTTATATAGTGTTTCTAGTGCTTGTTCCATTTTTATTTAATTCAAATTTATATTTGTTGTAATAGTTTTGCCGATTTGTAAAGTATAAGTAGCTGTTAAGTTACGTATATTTTATACTTAAAAGAATTATAAACTCAAAGTGATGTCAAGAAACGGGCAGCCAAGACACATTTTACTCGTAATATTGGGTACACGTTACTGTTCTGTTTGCGATGGTACCTTTCTAACTGTACTTTTTTTTCAATGTTGCGGTTTACGCACTATAATATACATTCTGTGGAATTTGATAAGTAAGCATTTGGCCGCTATCTCACCTGATGGAAAGGACGATACAGCCGAAGATGAAGCATTCTTCCCTAGAAGATACCTATTCACACTTGAAGACTCCCAGATTATACTGTTCGGGGAGCAATGATGCTACACACTCTTTCGGTTAAACGATGATTGTATACTTAGTCGCAGTTCGATATCAGACTTAAATAATATTGCTACCACATACTTCGCTACTTTTTGATTCATAATATTTTTTGATCACAGGAGATACGGATTTAATGCATGTTAGTAAGTAATGATGACGTCGAGGTATTGTATTTTCTTTATGTAATAAATACAATGTCAATGTAGTCATTGTTTGGCTAATAGCGAATGAAACAGAAAATTTTTAGGGTTCCGTGCCACAAAAGGAAAACAGGAATCCTTATAATATCACTTCATTGTCCGTTTGTCTGCCTGTCGAGAAAACTTTTTTTAGGAACGCGTGGTGGTATAAAACTTAAATTACTATCATAAGATCTATGGGCCCTTATATTTCTAAAAAAATATGTATAAACAGTCAATTAACGGCAAAAACGACCAATATTTACATTTACAAATAAATCAAATTCTTCAAGGTACCTAGTTGTTAAAATGGAAAAAATATATGAAAAAAAGCGTATATATATCTCAGATTCGATTCGCATGATGTACGAACTATCTACATAAAATATTGAATGGAACTCTCAAAAAACGAATCAGATGCGCGAAAGTTGATTTTTTTTTTAAATTAGCGAATCACAATTACGTCTGTATGAATAATTAGTCAAAATAACACAACATCGAAAACGCGTAAGTTACGTAAATTCCCGTTTTTATTTAATTTCAAAGTGTAATCCTACTAATATTATAAATCCGAAAGTTTGTGTGTAAGTGTGTATGTAAGTATGTTTGTTCCCTCTTCACGCTTTAACAGCTGAACGGATTTGGATGAAATTTAAAACGTACATAGATTCTACCTAGGATTAACACATATGCTACTTTTTAACTTGATAATAGCGGGCGAAGCCTCGGGGCACGGCTAGTGTTGTAAATACGTGCGAAAGTTTTAATAAATTAATTATTTAAAAATGTATACATTTTGAATCATATTATGAAAAGTATTC
The DNA here is from genome assembly GCA_948107665.1 of Lomographa bimaculata. Lineage (NCBI taxonomy): Eukaryota > Metazoa > Arthropoda > Insecta > Lepidoptera > Geometridae > Lomographa > Lomographa bimaculata. The sequence continues at coordinate 11,727,063 of OX403592.1, forward strand.
AAATTGGTTTCTAGCTCCTGGGCTATAATAGTGAATGTTCCGATCTAGACCCAGATTACTCGCGAGTGAAGTCTCTACATACTAAATTGCAAGTACTTGCTCCGACTACCTGCTCATAAAATAGCACGACAGCTAAGAACTTTGGCGTAGTACGAATTGCGTTGTTTTCTTTAGAATTCAATAGAACATTCAGAAAACTTAGAACGATTTAGTTCAAAAGTAACAGATATATTAAGGTCAGAATATGTTAGTGTTAGGGCAGTATGAAACAGTGAAACTGCATTTGCATGTCTTTAATATCATCCTTGAGGATAATTAAAAATCTGATTGTATATAAGTAGTGTGGAGCACGCGATCATTTAAAATTAAATACTATGTAGAGATCCGTTTACATGAGTTGTGTATTACAGACAATTAGTCTGTAATTTTGTACACACTACCAACTCAAACTTCGCACATTAAGCACATTATCCAGTTATCTAACTTCATTGGTTTTTTAAGTCTAATTTTTATAATGAATAAATTAATAAGCTTTTAAAATTACAATGGAAATAAACAAAAATATTATCATATATTAATTTAACATAATTAAACGCAAGCAAAGCTTTATAAAACCAAATTTACCGGTTATAGTAATATTTTGGTTATGGCTGGATCGATTTTAATAAAATTTATATGGGACGAGCTGAAGTATAATCTAACAAAAAAATCCAACGTAAATAAAAAAAACTTAGGTACAGTCGAATTGAGAACCTCCTTTTTTAAGGCGGTTGAAATTTACGGTTTTTTTTAGGTTTGGTTCCTCAAAATATGTGTTAATAAATATTTTTTAAGTTAGTTAAGTAGTTCATAAAACAATCACAGCCATTAGTTACAATAAAAACGAAAATCCCATATTATTTGTATTCTTTCCTTAAGCTCGAGCACGTTCACGAAATCGACAAGTTTCGCAGCATGTGTAGTAATGATGCATTATTAACCGTTGATAGTTTGTGTACGTGCACGAGTGTAGGCAAATCATAAAAAGTAAAAAAATTTTTTTCATTTTTGCTTCAAGACTTCAACAGAAGTGATAGTAAAGTCTAGTAGACGGTAGAGTAATCAACTTTCATGAGTGCTTCTTTGGGGCCTATGTGAATAAACGATTTTGAATTTGAGTTTCAACCACTTTATTATAGCATGACTTGACTATAACTGGACCATGACTCTTACTTGACTTTGACTGTGACTGGTGACTGGTTTTATGAAATATGTATCTACCCATACCTAACTTGTAAAATATTTATTGCTTGACACTGGCTAAATGCACATTGTATGCGGCGACAAAATACTTTTTTTACGATTACGCTGTAATCTCGTCAGAGGGTTTACACCTACTCCTCATTTTACTGTGTCAAATATAGAAGTATTGATATACCAATATTTCGATGGTGTCAAAGTGTAAAGCTCTGTATAATAATATGTACAACGTACTGTAGGTACACACAACAATCCTACCACAATAAACTATATTGTAACTTGATTAGCATCCAATTTCCCACTACCTCGATTAGATTTCGTTCCCGCCAAAACCGTACAAAAGTTATTTAATATCACGCCATCTCTCAAATTGAGCGTATACTTTGTTTTTGTTCTCCGTATCGCGCCAAAACTTCTTGGCTTCAAGAATTTTGCCATCTATCAACTTAGATTGATACTAATGTTCATAGTTTTGCCACTTACCGCTAGATGGCGCAGCATAAGTAACATGTAACATTATAATTTTGCCGTTTTACACTTGTTCACTATTTTGATTGTCTAATAGAGCATAAAATTGTCCTTTCCAGTTCAACTATTGAATTGTTTCTCTAAGTTTTTATAATTTTATATGATTATTTTAAATGATTACATTTCCAAATCAAAACCATTGCTAGTGCTGCACCTAGATGTCGCTACTAGTTCAGGACAGCTAGCTAGCTATCATTGTTTATCTCTTGACTTTCCTTGGTAATAAAATAAACTGAGTTGATCGTTAACATTTTCTGTACACTAAACGCGACCTTAATTAATATATTAATAAAGGTCCATGTATTCATAATATTGCAAAAGTAATAACAAAGAATTAAAATGCAAAACTTCCAAACTCCGATTGAACGCCTTTTCATTCAATTTTACATATTTTTGTCAATTTTACTTATAGGTCATTCAGTTTTCAATTAGAACTTTTATTGCTTGCTAACTAAGTTAGCTGAGATTATTTATCTGTAGGAAAACTCATAAAATACTTTATAGTCTTCTTTCTTTGATCGATATAAAAATTTACATTTGTCTATACAGGGAAAATAAAATACGTGACCCGAATGGAATAAAAAATCATTTAATGACAAAAAAGCGAGTTTACCGTACCGGGTTCCTAGCGACATGTTACGTATAAATCACAGGGGGCGCCACCCCCGACCCACTCGGCATTATAGGGGCACCATCAAATGTTTGACAAATGTAGGACTTGGGATCGGATGACCTCGGATGCTTTGGGGTGTGGGTCTTTTGGGATATCAATTTGGGGTAGGGGTATATAGTTTGGTAACTTTGTTGAAGTAGGGACTTAGGTATATTTTTAGGTCACATTGTTATTCTTTCTTTACTAGAAATTCGAGAACATTACATTATTATATTAATACTAGCTGCGCCCCGCGGTTTCACCCGCGTTGATAATGATGAAAAGTGATGATGATGATGATGATGAAAAATAGATGTTGGCCGATTCTCATAGATACCGGATAAGCACAAAAAATTTCATCAAAATCGGTCAAGCCGTTTCGGAGGAGTATGGCAACGAAAACTGTGACACGAGAATTTTATATATTAGATTAGATATAGCATTATTATTTAATTAGAGTAAACTCTACTTATTTTGATATTATGGACAAGAGCTCGAGCCATTGCTATTATTTTACCTATTTTTATTTTTTTATGTATTTTAGGCAACGACTATCTCAGCTGATTATAAGCTATGATATAGCTGAGGATATTGCATGGTAAGTCATGCTAGAATGGTGCGCATTCGCTTTGCAAACAGTGGGTATCGGGTTCGATTCCTGGTAGAAACTCTAGTTTTCTCCCCAATGGAAATGTTTTTCTGGTTTGTGTTTTTAGTTCTGGGTGTGATGCAAATGTTTCTGGCATCTACAACGCAATTCATCGAACTAACTGTGGGGCTGTGAGTACGAAAGTGTTTTTAATTACATATTACATCGTCAAATATTATTTCGCGGTTGAGTACAAAAAATTACGTCAATACAATCATATTAAAATATAAATACAAAAAATTCGTAAGATAAGCAGCTTAATTATACAATAATTATAAAATAAGATTGAAAACAACTATAGTAAATAGAAGTAACTAAAAATATCCGTTTCCGTTTCAACTGCAATTCGCACCTTCGCAGTTCTAGATCTCAAGTTTCCCGGGAAACTCGAATAAATGCACACTCTACACGGGCAAGGATGATCTTTTCCCGGGATCCCACATTTTTATAACGATCCGACATACACACGAGCTTTTTGCGAAGTAATATCGCAGTGCGGACATGAGACAGAATACTTGCCACCAGAAGGAAACGAATGAGTAAATTATCATATTATTGGGTAACTGTTGCTCTAGGGCTTAGATCATTTTGGCTACGTGGGAGTTTTGTGTTGGGGTTCGAACCACAACTCAAACATGCCCGAAGAAAGCATCAGTGCAGTGTGTTCAGTAGGGGTTCTGTTGCAACGGAACGGAAGCACAAATGTCAGCTGTTTCGGGAAGAGTCATAAGCAAGATAGAAGGTCACCAGTGACGTTCAGCGAGATCCTGAGCCATTCAATTGATTTGGTCTACTTTCAACGGATCTATCCACTGAGGCTGGTCACCGAGGGGGGTTTAGTGAGTGAAAATCTCACATAATTCGGTTGCTCCCCAAAAGTAGGACGGAATCTTTAAAAAATTTCCCACACATAAAAAAGAGCTTTGATCACATTTCTACCTACAAAAAACTACTGTCCACAAGATGTACCTAGTAGTCGTTCGCGCCGAACTGAGATCTCGCGCCTACATTTTGCCTCATAGAAAAATCTTTAGAGGTTACTTGCTCACAACTTTGTTTCTATATAATTATTGTTTGATTTCTGTATTTGTTGTTTAATTACAGGATATTATACGTAAGTTTCAGCGTTCAGTGTGAAGCCGTTTTTATGTGAACAGTGACTTTGGTGGCCTACCAAATCGTTATTTTCCAATATGGATTCCTTTAAAAACCAGTTTTGTACTCTATTTGTCAAGCCCTTTTCAACGATACCTCACAAGAGTAGATAAAAATATATATTTTACACGTAATTTCTGGCTTTGGGCCGTAGTCTTACATATTCTATGAGAATTTGAAGTCATTCGCTTATATGGTTTAGACGCTTGATGCCTCTGACAGACGGACGGACGGACGGACTAAGTGCTGAACGATCTAAGTCTCTCTTCGCTCGATCAATTAATGGATTCTATTATAAACACTATCGTAATATGTGATCTCTGGTCACTGATATTGTTTAATTTTTGCATGCCGCAATGGCGGAATATGGAGCACTATTTGTCATAACTGTCACTAGCTAATTGTACCCATATTCAAGCAAATAAAGATTTTGTATTTTGTATTTGTATTTGTATTTTGAGTTATTTACTGACTGAGCGAGCGCGAAGCGCGAACGAAGCTTTTCCGTTTCAGCTTATGCAAAATTGCTGTGTATGTCCGGATTTCCAGTTGTTCTCCTCCACAGGTCGCATTTCTCAATGGATTCTCGTGAAATTTTCTAAGCAGGTTCTATAACAATATAGAATTATTTTGTCGATTCAGTTTTACGAAATTGTTTCATAATGACGATGATACACTAGTTATATTAATGTACTTACTGCACATTTATAATTGGCATTCAGGCATTATTTTCGGAAGAAAAGAAAATGCTCAGACCCCGTTTTGTTCCTGTAAGTACCTGACTATCTGTGTGATTGTTTTCGATAATCATATTTATAATTAAAGAATTACATTATGGATCACTTAAACGTTCTTTATTTCAAATTACGTTGGCATAGACTTTGAAAATAACCCAGACGCTCTATCTGGAAAACGGGTGCTAGCATATAGCTAAGAACACTCTTGAAATATCTGAAAATATTGCTTAAGAACACCTTTCGAACAAAAAAAAACTACGTCATAATCGGTTCAGCCGTTTCCGATCTACGATGCCACAGATAGACTCATAGATTCACAATACAAACGTATAACACGATTTCTGTAGCGGTTAGATGGATTTAGATGTAATTCAGTATATGGATAGTCTGGAGTCTCTAGACGTTAAAATGTACTACTGTACTGTAGTATAAGTAGTACATTTTAACGTCTAGAAAAGACACAGGCCGTCACTTAAAATTACCTGTAGGTAATTTTAAGTGACGGCCTGTGTCATCTTTTACTGAAATGGCTTTTAACATAAAATATTATAATAATCCTTTGATTCAAGTATAATTTGCTCAGGCGAAGTTTACTTTTCCTTTTTGAATTCGGCAATAAATCAATATCTGCAAAGAACAAAGTTTCCAACAATTAGATGGGTTCCCGAATATTTTGTTCGCTTATTATGTAAGCCAAATTCTCAAATTCCTTTGATGTGAACAAGACGAGGGTCCTACTACTGGCGCTAAAGTCATAAATATATTTTTTTTAATAAATATTTTCTTAAAATGAGTTTGAACTGCCCGTTGGCTTGGTTAGGTGCTACTCCCCCTTCTAAGCAGGAGGGCATTGATTTCGATTCCCGGCGAAACACAAGTTTTTTCTCCCCAAGGGATATTTGTGTTTCAGGTTCTGAGTATGATTATGGTAGACATTCCTCCGGTTCGCTCAAAGCGTTTTGCTTCTACATTTGTCTTCCGTACTGCGAAGGAGTGGAATTCATTACCCGCGTCTTTGTTCCCTGAACGGTATAAGGTGAATAGGTATCTTCTAGGCAAGCGTGCTACATCTTCGGTCGCATCGTCACTTTCCATCAGGTGAGATGTTGGTCAAATGCTTGCCTATCGAGTACATAAAAAAAAAAGATTGTGTGTGTGATGTGAAGTAATTGCGCTTAGTGTTAGGCTGTGAGTGTGAAAGCTTTTATGTTATGTTATATCTATTTTATCATTTTATTATATTTTCTTATAATGCGGTTGAATTGCCCGTTGGCAATGTAGGTGCGCCTCCGTCTTTTAAGCGGGATTCTTCTAATATCGGGTTCGATTTCCGGCGGGAACTCAAGTCTGTGTTTCTGGTTCTTGGTGTGATTGTGTGTGTGATCTGACTATTTTCGGCACCCACGACTGAAGTCATTGAACTTGGTGTATGTGTCTGTGAGTTGGAAAGCTTTAATGTTGTGTTATTTTTTAATAAGCTACCTTATGACTTAGAACGGCTAGAAAGAAATATTTTTATTATACATTTGAATACTGGCTTTTAAATAATTGCTTTGATACATTTAAATAATTTATCATTTTTTGTAACTGACGACTAATGGTTTATGTTCAATATTTGCACGACTGCATGAAACTTTTGATTTGATTTGACTGGAACCTTATGTATGTAACGAGTAATACTTTTAAATGATTTTTTTAATATCAATCCTTTACCATGATTAAAAAGGAATAAAAGCAGAGAACTTGTTAAGCCGAATCAAACGAACCCAAACTCGACGGGTTTATAAGTTCTAATGGTCATCTTCCGTCTCCATCATCAGACCAGCTCCTTGGTGCCATATTAAAGTATTGTCACCAAAGATATATAAGTAACTACACCAAATTCGAGTCCAATCCGACATCGGGAAGATGGTCTAATTTAGCTTGCAAGATTTGATTACAGATCAAACGCAGATAACAAGGCAGGTGAAACTAAAAAAAAGCTTGTTAAAATAGTAAAAATTGGAAATGTGAAAAATAGCGATTGAGAATAAATGCCCAAAAAAATTCTACATTAAAAATAAAATTAAAGGATTTTTTTTAACAATCCAACAAAAATGAATTTTATTTTATTAAAAAATCGATGAATACTCATAGTAGGTGCACCGTTGACGAATATGCTAGCTCGAATCTCCGGCGTACCCTACAAGACTATCCCGCTCTAAGTACCTGAAAAGGTGCCAATAAACAACCCCTCAAGAAACGTCCTAACCACCAATCACAAACAAACTAAAACACCTCTAACTGTTTACGTGATAGAGTTGTTTTTACCGGTGTGCAAAAGTTTGTATTTGTTTAAGTGTATCATGTTACGGGAAGTTCTTCAAGAAACAACGGGTTTCCCTCTGGGTCGCCCCGGGGAGGTTTTCCATCTAAATCTCCCGAACGAGGGATTCCAACGCGAATTACCGAAAAGATGTACCAAGTGAGACGAAAAATGTAACGCACGAATGTGTGTAGGGAAAACAGGGTCTGAAATCTTTTTTGTTTATTTGTTATAGAGGTTTACGAGAGGTGCTTGCATTATAATATACTTGAGTTTTTAAAAACGCGTTCAAATTCACTGATGTAGTCATTTATGTTACCCGATTAAGGCGCATAAAGAAGGATTATCATTTTAGTCTGGCAGTAGAGTTATCAACTTTCATGAGTGCCTCTTTGGGGCCCATGTTAATATGATGTTTCGCAGCGTCCAAACTATTAAACCGATTTTTTTTTAATTCAAGATAGAATGATTGCATTGATATTCTTTATAGTATGACAAACAAAAACCGATAAAAATACCATCATTATGGCTACAAACGTAACGGCACCAAAATACAAATTGTTGGTACATGACATTAAAAAATAATGTAAAAATAGAGAGCTAAAAAATTATACTAAACTTAAATTACTAACTATTTTTTAACTATCCAATAATCTTCTAACCACAGTTATCATTTGCAAAACGAGAGACCGAAAACTCGCAATGTAGTCATCATTTTGTATTATAACCGTCGTTTTTTCGCGCCAAACTTTTTCAATATGGCGGGCGAGAGCCACGCGCTGCCACCATTAAACACCGACACTTCACCGTTGCTATAAACTCACAAATCATGAAACGTGCCATCACTAACAAAATAAACAATAACAAACCCTATCACTCTAACAACAAAGCTCACAGTTAAAGAAATCACTGAACTCCATCAACAGGAACGAAACGCTTCCCCCCAACAAATTATTTTGAACCTTGAAACCGCAATGAGGAAAACTTATTTTCAATTAATTCTCACGGAAAATCGTGAAACGAACAAAGAGAGCGCGAAACGAGGCCAACATTCGTTAATAATGTAATGTATATTTATTCGTCGACATTATTTTCACCGCGATTTCGACCGCGACAAATACAATCGGTTTCATTATCACTACTTACCTACCGCAGAATTTAACTAATGAACGTGGAAAATGACACTAGCCAATAATTGAGCACTAAAACTTTCAATATAATATTAACTATAAATAAATATATTATATCAATAAAATTAACAAATATGCTATTCGTAAGCCACGTTGTAACGTACCTATATAGGTAAGTTTTCATATATTTAGACTTGTAGTGATATTCGTGATTGTTTGAAACTTAACGGCGCGCGTATAGAAAAAGTGAAGCGGAGGATACCTATGCGTTCGGATAATTCGAAAATAAATTGCAGTATGGCACAGTTGTTATGTTGGGAGATTAATAAACAATTCAATATTTTCACTTATTTACTTTTTAAATATTTTTTCTGCGGCCTAATACATCGAGCGTCCCGCATCTAATCAATACACGGGTGGTGCGGCGGGCGCGTTTACTTCGTTCTAGATCGGCGCCGTTCGGGGATCGTCGGCTCCGAGCGAGACTCCCCATCGACGCAGCCGTTCTCGCTTCAATCGTACCTAATTCCATTTTCCGCCCGCCTTGGCAAATTGAAATGTCGTAACTCTTGGGGGAATATCGGCTTTCTGCCCAAGAAAAATATTCTGCTAAGGCTTTGTAACGATGCTTCAGATATTATGGAATATTTCCAGTCCATCATACAGTTGGGGTGCGTCCCCTAAGATGGCCGCAATCGTGAATCTGCCCGCCACTTGGACGCTCGTAGGCGTCTGATTCCCCTTCGCTTTCGATTGTCGACTCAATATTTCGTAGAGGGATTATTTCTTTGTCACGTAATAATAGAATTTTCATTTTATTGTACGTTCAATAGTCTGTTTCGCGTGAGACGGTAACTGTAACGAAGTTGGGGCAGGTCAGGAGAAACTTTTATCATAAACGTATTAAGTTACCCTCACACTTCACATCTCGCGAAGTTACCCCTGAAAACAAAGTTTACTTTTGTACTATATTTAGTACGTCTTATTTGAGTTCTGTTAAAAAGAGGACTGAATATTTAATATTCTTAACTTAGTATAAATATCTAAGTATAGCAGAAAGTACTAGAACGTATGCTTAAGCAATTGAATGCCTACGGAATACCCTTATCTAGATTCTGAATTACCCACTTACTTTCTTCTATTACTGTGTCAGAAATAAGAAAACTATCTCACGTTCAACTACACACACTCACAAAAAGTGACCTCCTAAAGGGGTACAAGCACCGACAGCGTTATATTAGTGGGAGGCCCAGTAGGTCAGATAAATTGAACCCTACGCGGCCTGTGTTCACACGTAAATAACATGTTGGGTAGGGGCAGGGTGGCTTTGACCCCACAACTACCCGCAAACCTTAAAAAACTAACAAACAAACAATAAACAACCTTAAACCAATGGTTTAAGCACAGCGACGTTTCTCTGGACCGCAACAGAAATGAAGCAAGGGTATGAACCGATTTTCAGCTTACGTATTCATTCACAGACGCTTTTGAACCTTACCACCTTGTGATAAAGACCTTTAGAGCAATAAAAGTAATAGAGATGAGGAGAATGGATTTCGTCGAACACGCAACAGGAGTAAACTTCTGTCACGGTTTGTTAATCTTGTGTTTAAGTTTTGGTTAATTTGTTGTAAGAAATCAACACTTGTAAGTAACGTCACTGAATTAGGACTTATTGTTACGTTTGTTATAAAAAAGTGATTTGCATATATTTAGCGACTCGTAAGTTTTTAGCACAGAAATTGAAAAGAAAAATATATTGTATTATAATGTAGAAGATTTAGTTTACCTATTTAAAACAATATCTATGAAAACTAATAAGAACTTTTTAAAATTTTAACATAAACTATCTATAACTTAAATTACTTTACCTACAAAACTATAGGTACCTCAAGTTAGCAGAAGATTTCCTTGATTTTTTAACGGTTCTTCAAGTAAAGAAAATATTGACGACAGATATAAAGGTATAGATAAATAATACCATATACTCAAGGGGTATTTAACTCCAAGTATTGCTGTTAATCGCTTGTGCGAATGAAATTTCACGTCAGCTGACGTAATATCGAACTTATTTTTGGGTTACTAAAATATTATATCAATGGATACAAAAAGCGATGATTGGTGAGACCTTGATTTTTATATGCTGGTCAAGCTATCTTGCCCTATAGAGAGTGACAAAACAGCCGAAGATGTAACATGCTTGACTAGAAGATACTTATTCAGTCTAGACTGAATAAGTATCAGTCAAGACTCCCTGATCTTAATATCGTTCAGTATGTCAACCATGAATGAACGTTTGACAGTTTGTCTTTTGTTAGATGGTAAAAAAGACGTTGGAGGCTGTCCGCAGGAATTACCTCGTGGGATTCCTGCGGGCAGCCTCCGAAATGTAAGCGATAGAATACCGATACCTTGCAATTTGGACTAGTCGAAGCTTACTTTCGCCAATGAGTCTTTGGGCTCAATAGATTCAAGAACATCAGAAGATACTTAGCGGATCAGATCCAGAGGATTAATGGTGTTGACATTGAATTTTACACATAAATAAGATAAAAATAGTAATAACAAGTCACAAAAATATAATTTACGACACTACTTTACGCTTTTTTTTAAGTTCTGCTCACACGCTCTCCCGTACACCCGTTAAACGTATAACAGCCCTCTTTTGTGCCGGTGGTTAAAAATAGCCCATAAAGATATTATGTTTCATCATTATTCTCTAAACATTCCAAAAAGCTTCTAAAGCCGCGCTAAAGTTTCACTCAGTGGTTTTTCAGGAGCGTCCTTTTCTCCGAAGACGGTCGGGTCAGGGGGTGGAGGGGCGGGTTCGAGTCTTGCATTAATAATGTTGATACCGCCCGCTCTACGGTTAATTCGATTATTTGTGTTTGGATTAAATAAATGCTTATTATGACGTACCTTTAGTATATATATATAACCAACTAGCCGTGCCCCGCGGCTTCGCCCGCTATTATCAAGTTAAAAAGTAGTCTCTGTGTTAATCCTAGGTATAAGCTATGTACATTCCAAATTTCATCCAGATCCGTTCAGCCGTTAAAGCGTGAAGAGGGAACAAACATACTTACACACATACACACAAACTTTGGGATTTATAATATTAGTAGGATTATGTCATCTGAATCATGTTAATCTGTAAAAGCTCGGTCTATATTAAATTTAAAATAAAAAGTTTGCAGTTGTGATTATTTGGGGCCGATACGTATTTTATTTGATTGGACTTTCTTACTGTTAATCTAATTAATCACGTTCCATAAAGGTGAGATTGTGGTCAAATGCTTGCCTATTGGACATATAAAAATCTATTTTATTAAAAAAAAAACTATATATTTATAAAACACAATATTTGATGCACTAAAAAGTGAAAAATTTCGTTTCTCGAATTACATATATATTATGTCAAATTATTTTGATTTAAAAGCTAAAATACTGAATTGATTTTGATGAAATTTTTATTTTATTGATCTGAAACTATATATGTACATTTATAATTAATTTTATCAAATATCTGTACAGAGGTTAGTACGGTTAACTTAAAAAAATTACAACCAAATCGAGATTCTAATCTTTTTTAGAAGTTGTTAAGGAATTAATTAAATAAATGATGTAATAAGGTCTATGTCCTGTTTCAGGGTCATCTACATACTAAATTTCATCTAAATCCGTCCAGCCATTACAGAGACCTTTAATCAACATTATTCCACACTATTCCACACATAACTTTCAAATTTGTAAATAAGAGTGAAATGTAAAACAAACGAGTTAAACGCCTTTCTCAATTATTTTGCCTTCAAAAATATTTTCAACTCAATAGTTTGGTAAGTTTGACCCCAGTTTACCCTTGTGACCTTAATTTCCTTCAAACCTTCGCTAGTTTTAACATTGTATCGGCCATAGTTTCTAGTAATACTGAGTATAAGTAAATACCGACTTGTTAATGCAGCATGTAGTCACTTAGTAAGTTGCTTAGTAGCCAGGATCGGTTAGTAACTTAGCATTCTGTCTAGAGGCGGGCGGCGGCGAGACGCGTCGCCCGTCGCGTCACCCCCTTAACTGAAGTATGGCTGTGACCAACTCTTTATTGGTCTGGGTTTAGCTTGCTGTAAGTAATAGATACCTCTTTGTATTTGTTCTTACAGGTATACAAGGAACTTTTCATTTTTCATTTAATTTTATTTTTTACACACACAATTATAACAGCATTACAGCCTAGGCCAAGACTATGTTATATGGAAATACATAGCACTTAATCGAATATAATAAAAAAATATTAAATTTTCAAAAAACTTTCTGTACCACCTCTGTGTATTGCGGCAGGGAGACATTAAAAATATCTAGATCATTCATTCACTATTTATCATTCGATTGTCCGTGACAAAGGTGAAAACTTAAGTAAGTTGGTCCTCGGTGTGGGCACCTCGAGCGTGGGCGTAGGACGAGGAAATAGTACAACTTATACAGATAGTGCTCTCTTATATATCAAAATCTTAAACACTTTCAGAATTAAGCTAAGAAAGTTCCTGATAGATGCGCAGAGGCAGCACGAAGGTATCAATGCTGACATTTCCTTTATATAATAAATTAATAATTAAATCATTGATTATTATTAAGCATTGATAACTAAATCTGTCGGAACTACATTGTCTTGTCTCTTTTAATTAGCGTACTTTTTAAAATACTCAGCATGTGTGGCAGCATTTAAAGGAATCACTTATTTTTTTTATTTTTTTTTTTTTATTGTAGTTTGCTCAAAATTTTGCTTGTTTGTTGTTCATTTTATACATATGTAAATTTATATACTTGTGTGTATGTATGTGTATATTTTATATTATTTAGACTTATTTTATTTATTTATTATATATTTATTGTATTTTTATATATTTATAATAATGTAATATGATATCATACATATATATATATATATATGTGTATATATATATATATATATATTTATATTTTTACTGTTTTAGATCCGCCACCTCTGGGTTGTGACTGAAAATCAGCGCCTATTGGCAATAATGCTGAGTCACGACCCTTTTGGCACTTTTTTTTTACTTATGCCCTTTATAAGCTGTTTTTTATTGTCTATTTCATGTTTTTGTTGTTTGTTTATCTTATCCTTAGTGCCAAATAAATGTATTTCATTTCATTTCATTCATTTCATTTCATTCATTTCATTATAGGCTAGCGATTACAGATAAAAAAAATGCTAAAGTTTCATATTTATAACAAGATACACATAAGGAACAACTCTATAGTCGTTAAGACCCCGAATGTTCATTAATAGATATTACTGGCATCATAGTTTTTTTTAAATGGCCAGGCACTATCCTTTGAAAAAAATCGATATAAAATCTCATACAACTTACCTTTTACGAGTATTCTACGATAACGAATTCGTATATACAATATATGAACGAATGAAATATGTTTATTTGGCATTAAAAATAAATCAAAACAACATAAACAGATACAAAAACAGCTTACAAAGAAAAATCAGAAAGAAAATGAAACAAAACAAAAAGTGGCAGAACAGTGATATTTTTGCCAAATGCCTAGGCGCCGATTTTCAGTCACAACCCAGAGGCGGCAGATCTAAAAATAGTGAAATAGATACATAGAAAGTATATATAAAACCTAATAATGACTAGTACCAAAACAGCTTATTAACAGTGTCACCTCAACCCTCAAAGGTGATAAGCTAAGAAATATAATTGTTCAAACTCCCACAGCTCAGTCTGAACACAAATTGGGTAGATCGCAGACATCGATAGATGTATAATAATTAGAATCGACGTCCGATATTAATAGGGGTCGATTAATACGCGTATTTCAAGTGATAAAACAGAATGCTTAAGTTTTAAGTGATAAGCTGAAAGCGAGGAGGTAAAATATCCAAAATATTTGACTTACAGCGTTTACGCTCCTTAGCTATCAATATGACAATCAGATAATGCAGCAGCCATACCAGCTTTGCCGTGCGTCTTTGCCCTATAATCACACTAATATAAAATTCCAAAAGTGTGTGTGTAAGTTTTAAATTTGGAATTATGTTTGTTTGCGAATCTGGTAATAAGAGTCAACTTCAATTAGTGGGGCGACTTTGAATAAAAAAATGTAATTTGAATTTATTATATATATGCGATTACAATGCTTTGTTTTTGTCGTATATTATTAAGGTCCAAATGAAACCCAGTGTCAGTTAAATAGAAAGATTAAACTTCAAAAGTCTATTGGTTGATTTGAAAATATTTATTATTTTCTAGTTGACCTACGATATAAACAAACAAACAAACAAACAAACGCATTCACACTCACAGCCCCACACTAAGTTCAATGACTTGTATCGTGGGCGCCGGAAACATTTCCATCACACACGCAAATACACCCAGAACCAGAAACACAAATATCCCTTGGGGAGGAATATGTGCTCCTGCCGGGAATCGAACCCAGGACCCACGGCGCAGATGGCGGAGACCAGTCCACTGCGCCAACTGATATACTCGTATATTAAAAATAATCATTTAAATACAAACATAACTAATCTACTTACCTAATACAATAACTCATTTGGTCGGCATTGTGTTAAAAATGCTGACTGCGTTACCTCGTTTATTCTTTTACATTTGTTATCATTGAAATAATTAAGGAAAACAAATCGATTAGCGCAGCCGCTGTCATGGCATTCCCGATACACACCTTCTGCTTGCAGGTCACAGTTTATCAGTAAAATAACGCCCCTCTCACTTCTTTGCACCATTAATTTTGTTCTGACTCTTTCTACGAAATAAAACAATGAATTTGAGATACCGCAAAAACCGACTTCACAAAAAAGGAGGAGGTACTTAATTCGACTGTTTTTTATTTATGAGTGTTACATCCTAATTTATTTCCAAGTGGACTGATTTTTATGATTTTTTTGTTTGAAAGCTGGTGCTTTCCTTTTGGTCTCATTTTAATCAAGATCTGATTAGTAGTTTTTCAGTTATTGTCAACAATGCGTGTTAAATACTTTTAATCTGATCAAGGTTCCGAAGATAAAGCGGTGAAGTCGGTTTTTTAAGCTTTTTTTGCGTTTAATTATGTTTATGCTATTCAACTACACTTATAACTTGCACCATACATCCTTTGTCAAGATCGTTGTGCACAATAAAGCATTAACATAATGGCTTATTGATTATACAGTGGATCATTGAATATTTTTAAAGAAATAAACCATAGTAGAACTTTCTTTCTTTTTATTAATTCTAAGTATAAGCTATATGTACATTCCAAATTTCATTCAAACCCGTTCAGCCGTTACAGCGTGTAGAAAAAACAAACTTACTTTTACACACAAACTTTCGGATTTATAATATTAGTGTGATTATTACTTTTACAAGTACTCAATAGAAACAAACAACCCACGTAGATGGTTTCGTGGGTGTAAGCTAATTGCGCGGGCGCTATAACGCTACGAGGGCGGGTGAGCGTAGGCGTCATTGTTTCGTAGCTCCGTAGCACGTTCTACGTAGTAGTTGAAATCTACAACGTTTTCTACGAATTTTTACCTGAGTAAACAGAAGGTACATGACCTTCCCCGAAACTGTCCTACTCTGAATCCAAACCAATTTAATGAATAGATTTTCAGAATCTGACCGGCACAAATCTGACCTACTTCGCCTAAAGGTTTGTTAAATATACTTAAATCTATTACATGGCAGTAATTTTACTTTGCAATTTCGCATATATTCCGTACACTATATTCGTGAGTAAGGCATTTCTCTTCTTAACTAATTTTATCTCATTGCCTGCGTCTTCGTCCCCGAACAACGATACAATATGGGTATCGTCAAGGCTAAAGTGAATAGGTACCTTCTAGGCCAGCATGTCCCATCTTCGGCCGCATCGTCACGTTCCATCAGGTGAGATGACTGCCCATCGGCTTAGTTAAGTGAGCGTTCGCCATCTAAGCAGGAGTATCGGGTTCGATTCCTGGGTCACAAGTTTACTCCTCATGGAAAATTAGTGTTTCTGGTTTTGGTTGTGATTCTGTTGTGATGTGAATGTTTCTAGCACCTACGACACAAGTCATCGAACTTAGTGTGGGACTATGAATGTGAGTGTGAGAGTGAGATAGTGACCAAATGCTAGCCTATCCAGAATAAAAAAGAAGATCTCTCAACTCTGCATTTTATACATTATTTGGTGAATTTAAAGGAAGGTAATCGGTATGAGCCTAAAAACGTTAGTAACAATATCATTTATTTATTTATTTATTCATGTGCATTACATGTACATTATGTAATTAATATTTTTGTTGTGATTTTTAACAATAATATTAGAGTTAAATCTTTTTTGGATAAAGTAATTTGATATATGACATAACGTAATAATATGCACACACCAACAATCTAATAAAACGTAACATTTTAATGAAAAAAAAATCACCTCCAAAAAGTTCTAATCAAATACAAACACAAAAAGAACAAAACATAATCACAAAAAAGAATTAATTAACAGTCAGCGTTAGATAATAAAGTTGCATTAAGCGATACTCTGGGAAAATTCGGGAATGTCGAACGGGAGGCGGGAGGTGGGAGATTCTCCCATTCTCCCACCCTAACCTTTCCTTAACTTCCACAAGTGAGATTGAGTACGTAAGTATATAGAGCAAGTTTAATTAAGACGCCTCGCTGCTCTGTTCCCGTGCATTGTTTATGAACACCGAATAATTCAGTGTAATTTAGATTTTGTTGGGTGGGGATTAAGTTGACGATGGTATTTTTGTTTGAGCCTATTTAACACGTATCATGAAAAAAATGGTTGTCTGTAAACTTAATTTACGGACGATAATTTTACGTGATAACGTCATAAGACGAACACTTGGCCGATCGTGCCTTTCTATCCCGCTTGATCCGCGCTCTCGCTTGCACGCTCAGGCTCAGGCGGAACGTGACACTTTTTTGAGCGTGCAGCCGGTGTTCATCGATTTATAAGACGTTATCACCTCAAAACTTATCTCTCTTTCTAGAACTGGATTGATCTCGTGAATCTGAAATGACAAAACCTCCGTATTCTCTCGCTTTTTTTACCATGATTTGCAAGCAGTTCGCCAGCTTCTCACCTTATGGAAAGTAACGATGCGGCCGAAGATGTAACATGCATTGTAATTCACTCAGGTTTTTGTTTAATAGTAATTGCAACAAGATTTTATGAGATTTGTTACTTATAATTAAGAAATAGTAGTAACTAACTATTTGATCGAATCTATTTAAGTTTCAAATGAAAAAAAACTAACTTGATTCTAATCATTGATTGTCAAATCTATGCATTTCAAACAAAATTGTGCTACATTAATATACCAACATTGGTAAGTAGTGCAATCGTAGCAGTCATCTATTATTTTAGCAGCTGTCTAAGAGTTGCCGTAGTTTACTTGACAGTTACTACTAAACTGTCTGCGACATAACTATAAGGAAGGTTTGGTTTTTAATTAATTTTTTTTATTCTGCCGATTTGTCCATTCTAAACCACCTCCTGCAGGATTGTGCACTACTTATTAATGACGGTATATATGTATTATTGTTATTAAAATTATTGAGTGTTGTAAAAAATCCCAAAAAATTTAATGTTTTTATTGACTGGTGTATATATATTATTATGTACGCCTACTACATATAATTTCTAATCGCATGATATAAATCTTATATTTTTTTTATCAAACAACGATTTTTTTAAAATTTTATCTTATCACCTCATAATAGCTTTAAATCCCAATTTCATAGCATACAGACCTATGCTATAATTTCATTGTCACACCAAAATTATTATTGTCACACTTGAGTCCACTCCGGCAACATTTTCCCAGATTCTTGGGTTGATCTAAGTTTGACTGTGGAAAGTAAAGTTTCGACCGATGAGGCACTGTAGACAAAGCTGCCTATATACAGGGTGAGCCACAGCTACCTATCTGTATACATGGTGATCCTTTATTAGAAGGCCACCCTTTGGGCGTGTGTAGCGTATTGTACGATTTATCGACGTTGATTTACCGTTGTTTATTTGTTGGTTGCGCGTATTTATTAATTGGAATAGCAGAGGCTTAACGTGATGCCGATAATTGTAATGAGTCATTGAACTTACTTTGTTCATGTAGTGACATAGTTTAATGATATCATTTGTTTTTATATTATGTTAGTTTAATATATTATACTAGCCGTGCCGCGGCTTTTAAGCAGCCTATGTGTTAATCCTAGGTATAATCTATGTACATTCCAAATTTCATCCAATTCCGTTCAGCCATTAAAGAGTGAAGAGGGAACAAACATACATACACACACACAAACTTTCGGATAATATTAGAGAGGAGGTTCGAAATGCGGTTGTATTTTTTTCTTGTATGCTACTTTCAGATTGGTCTCATTGAAATTTCATCAAAATCGGTACAGTAGTTTAATTAATTTTTAAATCAAATTAACTGAACAAAATATGTGATCCTGTGACTTTTTGACTTTTTGACCTACCTATTTTATTTAAGTTATTTTTATTTTTTATTTTAAATTTCATGCACAATTACTTATACATAGGAGGACTTAATGCTACAGCATTTTCTGCCAGTTGTCCTGCTATTTCAAGAGATATATCGTCGTGCAATAAATAAATCTATACAATAAAGAGTAGGTTAGGAAACTAAAATTAATTTAAAAAATATATATTTCTAAATAAAAAAAAAACTACGGGCCAATTGCCTATATTTCCTAAAACTAAAATAAAACTATGTACAGCAAAGAACTAAGTTACCTACAAGACATCGATCTTATAGGTAACTCAAGTGCTCAAGCCCACTACCAGTGGGTAGCGTTCCCATCATGCTGGCGGCATTGCCTCTCTGAATTGCAATGCTAATACGTTGAGCCAAATAAGTGCCAGCATTTTGATCACGCGTCGCTTCAACCAGGCACTCTGATAGAATTTCGAAAATAGAATGAACTTAATATAAACATGTGTATGCAAAATCCTTTAGAATTCAATACATACTCATACTATAAACTGCAATAAATCGATTAACTATTAACTCATACTTTTAAAACATGTAACCACCCCATCATTGAAAAATTGTCACCAAAACCATATTCCCATAAATCTATTACAATATCAGACGACTCCGAAACAAAGGAAAGAAACATTTCTATTACAGCAAGAAAACAAATTAACTTCCCACCTACCCAGTAACGGAAGGCGCCTCTCTGCTGTGAATAAATTATAACGATAAGGCTTCGCAATATTGAGGCGTTTTGATCATTAAGCGGCCCTCCCCGTCCCAGTTTGGAGGCATTTTTACAGGACTCAGGCGCTTTTGTGTGCGGGATGGAGACACGATTTTGGTGGTTGGTGGAGATTTCTGTTTAGGTAATACGGTATAACACGATAAATATAATACATATATACAAGCATTTTAACTTTTTTTTTTTTTGTCAAAGATCTAACTACGGGCCAATTGCCTATATTTCCTAAAACTAAACTAAAACTATGTACAGCAAAGAACTAAGTTACCTACAAGACATCGAGCTTATAGGTAACTCAAGTGCTCAAGCCCGTTCAAGGTAGCGTTCCCATCATGCTGGCGGCATTGCCTCTCTGAATTGCAATGCTAAATTAGCATTTTTTCTCTGTTTCTATTTACTAGATATTCCTAGCGGTTAAGACCATGCTAGTGAAATTGTTTAAACAATCCTTAAAATAAACAAACCAGACCACCACCCTGAACTAGAAACATAAATTTCCCTTAAGGGGGAAACTTGTGTTTGTTACAGGAATCGAACCCCATTTCCGATGCTCATCCGTACTACGCTAGCGAGCTGTTTTTTTGATCAAAATTAACCTTATTTATTCGTTGATTATGGAGGTCAAACTATTATGTACTTTTTCGTCAAAAAGCTATTTGTTCTTAGATGTTTAATGATTTAAGTATAATTCAATTAACAAAGAAAAAATATGTAAAAAAAGAGATTTCAGAAATAGAATTTAAATTTGCAGTCTTTAAGCAGGATCTAAGTTTGCTGTCAATTTAGTTCTAATTTTAATCAAATAATTTAAATTTTAATCATAAGAAATTGATTAAACACATGATGATCCGAAATCAGACTGGCGAAGAGGTACACTCTCAATTTGGCTAAATGAACAGTAAAAAGTCATATTCTAAAGTTTGTTAGATTTGTTGGAAAAGTTTCATTAATATGTCAGTTCGAGTATTTGTTACATTTTCTAGTGAAACTTCTTATAGGAGGACTTTGCAATTCTGATTCGCAATAATTTTATGTGATGAAAAGTGGGGCAACACTGTGAAAAGTGTTTCCCTGTATTACAACATTTTCATTTCTATCGTGTCTTTACGACCCACCCTGTTTTCTTGTACTACAAATTTGAAAGTGGATGGGATTGGTGCCATACCTCTTAATTTGTTCCAAAAACCACATGAATAATTGTGACGGAAATTAAAAAACCTTCACTCTTCTAAAATCCTAGCCTTTCTTAAAATTATATTAATAGATCCGTTGTCGTCACGGTCTCGTGTCGCCATTTGTAAATTCGATGGTACCCTTACCCTTTTCACTTTACCCCCGGACTTGGTCCTCGAGTACTCTCAAAGTTCTTTCATCTTCGGGCCTTGATGCAAAATAGGGCCCTGTTGGGTTTGCGGATTCATGGTGAGGCTAATCTTTGGCGAAGATGATAACCAAATCGTGGGATATTAATTTTTCTGATCGTATCACGTTCATGAACGCTTATTTCTATAGGGTAATTAATATTAATTGTTATTTAACTGAGACAAATGAATGACTAAGGAATGAAAAAAAATGCGCCGCCGAGTTTCTTGCCAGGTTCTTCTCGAGATAGCTGTAATATTGCGAATCTGGCAGTAGAGCCATAAACTTTCACGAGTGCCTCTTTGGGGCCCATGTGAATAAAAGATTTTGATTTGATTTGATATATTCATACAAACAAATTTTGCGGATATCACATTCACCTTTGTTTTTGTTTTATTTTAACGAGCATATCTTTATTATTAAAACAGTATAGACAAAACATACATTTGATAATAGAATTTGATACACCCTTGGCCGATATAATGTAACGTCTTGTCATGACGTAGGCCAGCAAAATATACGCCGGTCTATAGAAAGAGATTCTTGATTCTGTCTCTATGACGTAGGTTCATATGATTGTTAGAATTCAGATAACCATGTCCTCTTCTATGGAACTGATGTAATAATACCAAGGATTTCAATCATAGTTTTGTGTCCTATCTCTTTAAATACTTTCTATGAAGTTAATTATTGTTTTAATTAAACGCAAGCAAAGCCAAAAAAAACCGACTTCACCGCTTTATCTTCGAATTCTTGATCAGATTTAACGAATTAAACACGCATTATTGACAATAACTCAAAAACTAGTGATCAGATCTTGACCAAATTTAAATGAGATCACATGGAAAGCACCAGCTTTCAAATAAAAAATATCAAAATCGGCACACAAAAAAAGCAGTTATGAGGTAACTTTTAAAGTCGATTAAAAACGAGAACATCATCAATGTAGTCCACAGAGTACGCATTATTGAGGATAACTCAAAAACTACTAGTCAGATCTTGATCTAATTTAAATGGGACCAATTGGAAAGCAACACCTATAAAACAAAAAAAAAATTCAAAGTCGGGTTACGTGGAACGAAGTTCTGAGGTAACACAAATAAAAAAAATACAGTCGATTTGAGTACCTCCTCCTTTATTGTGAAGTCTGTAAAAATGTGTGCAAATGCAAACTAATGTGTTTTGATTTTATTATCTCGTTAATTTTTATCTCTGACAGGTTAACGCTTAACCACTATCTTACCTGATAAATTATGATGTGGATAATAGATCAGATAACTAATTGTTATCTAAGAACTAGTTTTCAATACTCGATAGCTCACTCAATTTGAACTTTAAAGAGATGGCAAACATGTCATGCAACTCTTTATTCGTCTATTAACCTTGAATATTTACGTGTCTATGTATTTAAGTCTGCTAAGTTCATGCAGGTCAGACTGAGCTAAGAATAATCTGGAAAGTTTGAAGCTAGTGAATTTGTTGTTGAACGTTGTATTTATAAGCCACGAGTGTAGGTAGATACGTGAGTTTGAGTACGAGTACTGTTAGTGTGTGTGTTAATTACATTATTATTCTATGTAATTGATTATCTTCTATGCTATATCTTATAGAAACTTTGTTACTCATACATGTCCCTTAATTACAACACGCAATACATATATGTGAATGTTAGAAACCAAAAGAAACAGTCAATTAAATTTTTCTCTCAATTATATTGAAATTTTGCAAACTATGTGCATTTAGTCAATGTCAAGTTAGAATTTCTTTTTTATTATTCATAAAACTAATTTAACAGTCAAATCGTGTCGTAGTAAATTGACAGAAACTTCTATTGGAATTACCTAGAGGGCAAGATAAAATTTGTTTTTTTTTTTAACTTTATATGTTTTCAATGCACGATCTATAATTAGAATCTATTATCAAACTAGTATTAATTAATAATCCACCATTAACACACATTCACAAACACTTGAAGAAACAAACATTTTGGAAAATAACCCAAAATCGACAACGCCATATTTACTTGGTTAATATTCCTACAATCACCTCTCACAAATGTGGTTATTTCATTGCTTTATGTTTGAAATTAGTGTATATTACATAAGAAATTCATAATGGTTGACTGCAGTCAGATACATAATTAACATATAATTTCAAACAGCAGTCATTGTTTTGATCAATTAGTAATCAAAGCTAGTACGGGACTATTAGCGCACATGTATCGGTAGATTGGTTGATGCATACGTCACTGTGGTCGTCGATAACTTAATCAGGTGGATAAGAAATGAACGCACTTTGCAAATTAGTTTGCTACATGGCAAAGAATTCATTTAATTACTTGAATCATACTAATATTATAAATCCTAAAGTTTGTAACACAAGTTTTCTCTCCAAGGAAAATTTGTGTTTATGGTTCTGGTTGTGTTTGTGTGTAATGTGAATATTTCCAGCAACCACGACACAAGTTATCGAACTTAGTGTGGGCTGTGAGTGTAAAAGCGTTTATGTTTATGTTTGTGTTTATTTTTTCGGTCCAGATTTGATCTATGAATAGGCAACAGTCAAACGTACTCAAAACATTTTCGCACAGGGTATCCTTGATAATTATATTTGTATTATGCTGAATCTCTAGTAGGATCTTGGTGTTTTTTCAATTAAGATAATCATAATAAAACAAACTTTAAATTATTTGATCATTCAAAAATTCTAGTTCAAAATACTCACTGATGTGCATACAGAATTTTCGGCGTCATATTAGGTGTCTCAAATCTCCAATTTCGACGAGACACTCAAATGTGTGGTCGCAGATCCGCAGGTGACGGTATGTGTGAGCTCAACGTGCGCATGTGTGTACGAACTGCGCATATGGGGAGTGGGGTGGGTAGGGTGAGAGAAGTAACTGCTCAGGCTTGTTGTAGCTAGCTCGGTACATTTTATTGTACCTCCGCTCTCTAGATACTCCATAGTGGAGCGTTTTATCGATGTCGATATAAAGTGTGTAATGGCGTTGTTATTTTTCCAGTAGCTATACTGTTACGGGATTGGATAGAGGATTTAATGGTTTATGGTTAAACGTTATGTTGCTATGTTTTGTAGTCAGTGTAGTTAAGTTTGTGACTGTTTGTCATTGTGTAACTTAACGACTACAGCAATGTGTGTTCTTTACTAGGTTTTGGATTAACATTTTAAATCCTAGTTTAACAATAATTAATGATCAAAAAACAAAACTTGCATTTTTTTCTAAGCCAAACTGTCATTTCAGAAAATATGCATGCTTTCATGATTTTATAGTTAAAACTATCGTGAGTATGACTTGAAACACGTAAACAATTTAAACTTACTTTGTAGTCGACTAGTTTCGGACAAATTTGTTGCCCTTCATCAGGATGAGTCAGACGCGCGATACACAGAGGCGAGCGGCTCGAGCCTCGGCACGTGACTGGCGACTACAAAGTAAGTTGACATTTTTTAGGTGTATACAACATAAATTAGTAAGTCGTAGTTTTTTAAGTACTGTAAGCCATCTAAAACATTGAAACCCATCTCATGAGTTATGACAAATATCTAGGTAACGTTATCACGGTGAAACTCCTTTTAGGAATTTTCTCAACGCTAATGTCTAGTTATAAGAACTTTATCGTATAATTATCCATAAAACAATCTTAAAAGCACATCACTATGCAGGTTAACTCGTCGCCACCAGGGCGTCTGCCCTGTATGTGGCCAATAATTTTATTACAAGTTCATTATAACCCGGTGCGGCAGTCAACTATTCATTCCTTGTTTTGTTTATTAGTTTCATAAGAAATTATAAGTTAACCCTCTGTATCAGAATTACTAAGTAATTTTATTAGGTAGGTAATTAACAAATAGAAGCCCTTATGTACATTAGTACTGTTTATTTTAGTAATTCCAGTGAAAAACAAAACCCGAGTGATTTGCTTGTATTTTTAACCGACTTCAAAAAAAGGAGGAGGTTCCTAATTCGACTGTTTTTTTTATTTGTTAGGTTTTTTATACGTCACCTCATATCTTCTTTAGTTGTGAGCCGATGTTGATGATTATTTTTTTATTTGATAGCTGGTGCTTTCCATGTGTGGTGTTTAAATTTGATCAAGATCTGATCACTAATTTTTGAGTTATCATTAACAATGCGTGTTTAATACCTTAAATCTGATCAAGGTTCCGAAGATAATGCGGTGAAGTCGGTTTTCTTTAAGCTTTGCTTGCGTTTAATTAATAAATTATTTTAACTAAGAAAGATTTTTTTAAATGAATGGTTACTTGATAGAGTAGTAATTAAGAGAACGAGAAAAATAAATAGCTGTTTGTTGAAAATCGGTGAAGCCGTTACCGGATATACGAGGTTATTTTTTAAATTATGATTTTGTCGCTTGTAGTAAAATTGTAAATCGGTAACTAGATAGTAGCGCAGCTACACAAATAGCTAATACTAGGTTTTATCTGCCAAGATAATAAGTTTAATTAAAGTTAGTAAATGTTAACATTAAACTGTCCTCTGGATATTTGGAAGCGTGTCCGACTTCCACGCAGCGGGTATCGGCTTCGATTCCTGATGGGAACATAAGTTTTACGCCAAGGAATTTGTTTTTCTGGGCTTCAGTGTGCTTGTGAGGGTAATGTGATTGTATACTGCTATCAGGTTATTGGGGCTGTGTGAGTTTATCAGCATTCAACAATATTATTTTAAAACAGTCAAAAATACACAGTTCCATCCACCAAACAATCTCTTATTTATAATTAAAATAAAAAGCAATATCAAAATTGTCAGACATCCCCGCGGCCAATTAAAATTCTTGATAACTCAAAAGCAAAGTTAAACAAAGAGAAAATAACGACCATTTGACACGCGTTAGAACGCGCAAATTATTTAAAACTCAACCAAAAGCACAATGGAGTATCGCTACCTGAATAAATGATAGCATCGCGGTGAATTTGATGTCAATATGTGTTAACACTAAGCTATTTAGTTCACGACACGGCCTCACCACCCCACGCACACAATCACATCTTAACCCCTCACCGCCCGACCTGTGGCTGTGTGCAATACTTGGGTAGACATAAACAGTAGCACACAGATAGAAAAGCAATTTTTCACAGGCAACTCTACACACACAAGCGTGGTTAGATGAATGTAGTGGGTCCCTTGCCCCAAGAAAAGTTTCGTACTACACAATTTGTTCGCGGGTTGCGTCTAGACATGCCATGCTTTTAAGTTAGAGGTGATTCCTTCGAGACTAGTTTCAACTGCGAATGAGTTCATATTTTTTTATTTGATTGGATACGGTTTATTTAAAGATACGATTTTGCTATTATATTTAGAAAACAAGCCGTGTCCCTCGGCTTCTCTCACGTGTTACAAGCAGACAGTGATTCTTTAGTGTATAGATACTGATCTATACTGTGCTCCGCAACTGCTCGCGTTCTTGATGATAAAGAAGTTGATGCATCATGATAAATAGAATTTTCGCTAGTTGTTAGTATAATTAAGCTATATATGTTGAAAATTTCATCCAATTCAGTCTAGCTGTTATAACGCAAAACATGTTACAAACAAACCAATAATGTTTAACTTCTATTTGTTAGTATAGGGAACTGATATTACTAATGCGATACGTGGTAAATAGATATGAGTGTTATGATTAAAATAAATAACTTTTTTAATATCAATTAGGTAGATTGGTTAACAATTACGCTGTAAATAAATAAATTAATATTTAACAAAAAGCAAATAGTTTGAGATCAACTTTTTTTTAAATTTGATTAACAATAATTAAGTATGTACACAGTTGAATTTATCATATGTATAAGAGATATAAACATAAAACGTCATAGTAAATGAATGGCAGTTCAGAGTAACCTAAATATATAAAGTTTACGTTACATTGCGTTAGGGCGCTTCTACACGTAACCGTTGTACTATTTGAAACCTTTATTTGTAACCCAGCGTTTCGTGTTTTTATTATTCTTTGTTACAAAAAAAAGACGCAATGTTTTTTTATTCATTAGTAGCTGCGACTCGCGGTTTTACCTGCGTAAGTCCCAGACTCGCGGAAATTCCGGCATAAAATTTTCTTTCTGCATAAGAACCTTCTCCTGACATTAATAAATAAAACAAAAAAAGAATTAGCGAAATTGTTCCATCCGTTCACGCGTGATGCGATGACCAAGAGAAATAGAGAATTATTTTTATATATAGATAAACAAGTCAATGTACTAAAAAATAAATAAAACTCAATTGATAAAATTTAAACCTTCTTTTTATGTAACCCCTTATCAATTTCCTTCATTTTGATACCCTTTTCGATAGGTTTGGTTATTTTATTATTTTATCAACGCTTAATATATACAGTAAAACATCTTAGTAACCTATAAGCTCACTACAAGCCACTGAGCTTATAATTCAAGTGCTCAAGCCCACTTGGGTTTACAACTATCAGTGGGTAGCGTTCCCATCGTGCTGGCAGCATTGCCTTGCTGAATTGCAAAGCTAAAGTACCAGCATTTTGATCATACGTCGCCTCAATCAGGTGCTCTGATAGATTTTTGAAAATAGAATGAGCACCCTGTCCCCACGGGCCCAGTGTCTCAATACCAAACGGCTCAAATTAGTTACCACTGACGAGGTTTTCATATTTTCGCCGTTTGCGCTGCTCTGCCGATGTTGCCGCGCCAATCCCATTCTGTGTTTCAGGGAGATGTGACGGAATTAAAACGTTGACACAAGTTGCATCGCACAATAGATACCGACAAATTAGATTATGATTAGGTGAAATAGATTAAAATATTGGTTATTTGTCATTTTGAACGCACCTTAATCGCGAAAGAAATGAGGGTAAAGTAAAAGAGGGTAAGTATGTGAAAGTTCAGCGGCAATGAGACGATAATCTTATACAATGAAACTGCCCGTTGGCTTAGTTGTGTGAGCGTTCACCTTCTAAATAGTGGGTATTGGGTTCGATTCCCGGTGGAAATACAAGTTTTACTTATTTGTTGGAAATTTGTGTTTCTGGTTCTGGGTGTGATTGTGTGTGTGATGCGAATGTTTCATATTCATTAATCAATACTAAGAACCGTTCAGATAAAACTAGATAGTGACTTATTTTTTTTATACAAGGATACTTTAAATTAAATTTCTATACTCCACTAGCATGACGGGTTTCAATAAAAGCTCATAAATATATGTGAAAAATATATTTTAGTTTTTGTATGGCACTCCTTGTAGCGATGCGTAAAATCACAATTCGCAATCGGCCTGACAGTTTCGGGAGTTACGACGTCGCAGACAGTCATACAGCGGAGCTATATAGGTAGTGCAAATAATAATCCGATTTTAGGTGAATATTCAAACTCATTTAAAGTCTCCTTAAAAATGGTATGGTACTTGACTCTCTATTACCTATATCTGTTGCGTACGGTTTCAATACTAAATTGCCAAATTCCCTAAAATATAAGGATCATTTTTGCTTATTTCAAATAGAAACCGCGTGCAAGAAAGATACGTAATAAGGTTGATGTTTCAATTTTCAAGACCACGCAAACAAATCCACACACTAAATTAAAAAGGTCAATATGTAGAGACATAAAACAAAAGTTATTTTTCACAAAACCATTATTCATCGACATTAAAAATGCAACTCTATTTAACCCCCTATACGGCGGCGCAATAGTAAAATCGTATTCTGAGTGCTGCCGTTGGAAAATCATGGTACAGGAATGCATCGAAAATGATTATGAAATGGGTTCGAACGAGATGGCGCTAGTGCAGTCACAAGCCGCTCAGCCGGTTAGACAGAGATCAAATATTGAATAACTTATGGCGCTGAAAAGGAAAATATGTACCCAGCTGTATGTGATGAAAATTGGACCAACTCCCGAAGCACCAAGATGGAAAATTGCTTGTTAGCTCGCCGAGCGTAAGTTTATTTGTAGCGGGAAAACGCAAGGGTGGCAGGGGACTAGGTGGCTCTCAACTGTGGCAGATAATCAATATCCGCTTGGCTTGTGGACACTATAGTAATATATGTTATTTTATACCCTTTCTCATCGCACTCGCGGCATCTGTCTATCTCCCATCCCTCTCACACCATTATCTAAAATGGACAGTGGCGTAGATTTGGTAAATGATAACTATGAGAAAGTATTTATCACGACAATGAAGCGTGATATGTAATTATATAACCTATTTAGGGTGTCGGTGATATGTGGCGGTATGTTCTGTGGGTGTAAGTGGGTGCTACTCCCTAGTTTAGTGATATATTTGTTTTTATTGTCGATATCTAGGCTGCGGAGGCACGCGATGGCTACTTCTTCATTACGTTCGTTTGCAGCGAGTCGTTCAATTGACTAATCTAATTGAGGACGCGAGAGAGACCCTACGTAGTCAATAGTTGCGTATTCATTTTGTAGTATTTAGGTTACCGTCTGCCGTTGTTTACTGGAGCTTAGTGAAGATCTAAATTGTTGCTTTTTATTACTGTTCCAGTTTTGTGGATTTCGCTTGGATTCTTTTATAAATCTTTGCAGTTTGTTTTTTAACTCGCTGTATATAACCTATGCGGAAGATGTTGAGTGTGTTTAATATTTAGGCAATAGGCATGGAACAGTACTCAGAGGATGCGCGAGAGTCTCGTGTAGCCGTTTGTTTACTGTTTCTTTGATATATATACCTATTTAGTATGAGTTTTTAACATGACGGATTAATGTAAGTAATAGGTATAGGGTGCGCTTATGGGTAATGTAGCCGACAATATAATAATCTGTATTCTAATATATATACGTTAATTTAGCGACATTTGTTTTAAGGGTTTTTGAACTACAGAAATTAAAATTGAGTACTTTAATACCTAAATAAAAAAAATATATGCGTCGATGCTCGATATATGTACAAGAATCATGAAAGAATTATCCTTTACTAGCCGTGCCCTGCGGCTTCGCCCGTTATTATCAAGTTAAAAAGTAGCCTATGTGTTAATCCTAGGTATAATCTATGTACATTCCAAATTTCATTCAAATCCGTTTAGCCGTTAAAGCGTGAAGAGGGAACAAACATACTTACCCACTTACACACAAACTTTCGGTTTTTTTTTTTTTTTTTTTTTTTATTTGTTTTTTTTAATTTGTGACAGGCTAGTGTTTGACCACTATCTCACCTGATGGTAAGTGACGATGTGATCGAAGCTGGTAAACACACTAGACCTGGAATACGCAGGCTCTCAAGGATAACTGCCGGAACACCGTATTTGGCTTGGCGGCAGACTTTCAACTTGATGGTGGTAAGCTACTTTGGTAGCAAGCCAGGCGAGCAACTCACAAAATGCTCTACCACCTCTCAAATGTCACCTGATTAGCACCACCCAGGGACCACGTGTAGGGAGTCAGACTTAAGGGGTATCCTCCTACGGACGTGGGTGACTCAGCCCCCAAAAATTTATAAGGATTTATAATATTAGTAGGATTTCGTTGAATTAGCAAATTTAGGAGAATGTCTAAAATAAATCCGGTAATCCTGTAATATAAGGTACGTTATATATACGTTACCTAACATAGGTATTTAGCAATATGAGCACTCACTTGGCACTATAAAACAAAGTACAAAATTATATCAGATCCTACTATGAAACGACTGGATTCGCTGTTACGTAAATACTAGGCGATATACCAGTTTTAGGTTACTATTGAGTACCTATGCCCATTCATTATATTAATTATTATCTGCCGGGATATGGTCTAGAATCGAGTTATCCAGTTGTAGGGGTTCTTGTGAAAGTATGAGGATGAGGCACATCTGAGAATTTTTGCGTCTGCATTATTAAGATGTATTCTCCCTGGCGCTGTTTTAAAAATAGAACTGCGTAATAAGTACTAGTTTCAGTGTGATTTTTATGACTAGATGAATAAATAATTGTAATTATTTTTGGGTTTAGTAACCAATGTAAGTATTGAACATTTTGAGATATGATTAAGCTTAGTGTTGAAAGAGCAGCGATGGGCAGATGCGCAGGATTTTTCAAGGTGGTATAGAGTCGCTTAATGTCAAAAAAACGACCCGCTTGATCAAAAGAACGACCTGCTTGATTCATCCGTTATGTGGGTAATTTTTTCGTTTGTTTTTGCTGAAAAAGGAGTAAGTTCTAAACGGAATCACACTGCATAATGACAAAAGAATCGCTATTATTAAAATTACTACAATCACATCTAAATATATAACCTAACAAATACAAATGTAGCATGTTAGCAACTGAATAGGGTTGCTACCACTAAAGCTAGGAACAAACTAATTGGTTTGGAAACCCATTAATACCCGTTCGTAGATTTGACTACACCTCATTCTATGACGGCGCTTACCATCCCCAAATAATAATGGGGACGTAATTCGATTGCTCCCCGTCTGTCAGTAGTCAGTGGATAGTTGGGATACTGGAAGTGGCAATAGAGAACTTTCTGTTTTTGTTCTGTTTTATACGTATCATCCTTACTATATTTTATATTGTAAACGCGAAAGTTAGTATGTATGGATGTTTGTTACTCTTTCACGAAAAAACTACTGAATGGATTTTAATGAAACTTTACAAAAATATAGCTTATACATCAGAATTACACATGTAGTATAATTTACAAAGATATTGTGTGAATTGTCCAAAATATAAAGATAAGTGAATAAATAAAATATTAAGTAATATAAAATGATATGTAATGAATAAATAAAATAATAAATATAAAGATAAGTAAATAAACAAAACATAAAGTCAAGTAAGTAGGAACAAATTCTGCCATCTGCAAACTATTCTGGCGTGCGCTGCAAAAATGAAAGAGGTACACGTATGTAATTTATAATGGAAATGTTTATTTTAATAAGTGGCACAAAAAAGCCCGCAACAGCATATATCTATCTTTTAAAAATAGATATATGGATACAGATAGACCTTGGAGAAGAAAATAAGCTACTCGGGGACTAATCCTGCGCAGACGATGTCGCGGGCACCAGTTTTATCATAATATTATAGAGTTTGATATGTATTTATGAATAACACCTATACTTATTATAAAAAGGTGACTTGAATGAGTGTGTAGCTATGTTTGGTGAAAATCGGAGCAGCTGGCTTCCAGATAGAGCGTCGCGTCGGGTATATGAAAAAAATGATATTTCTTTTTTTTAAATCATAAAAAAGGTTTTGCGATAGCCGTACCAAGAAAGACTAAAGTTTCTAGTATTTTACAAGTACCTGTATATAAGTACCCTGTATATTAGATTCGACTCTGTACTTCATAATAATATGTGAGATTTAGTCACCGACGTAAAGTGGCAAGCTTATCGGTATTCTATCACTTGCATTTTGTCCGAAACTAGTTGACTACAAAGTAAGTCGACAGTTTCTACGTGTTTCAAGCCATATACAACATAATAAAATAATGTTTGGTTGTTGTTTTCATTATTAATACTTTTTATGTATACCTATCTTAGATCTTTAACTTTAACTGTTTTTATAAATTGTAATTATTGAATTTGTCTGAAATAAATGAAACGAATGCATGAATATCGGCTCTTCCAGCTCCAGCACTCTTTGTTTTATTCATTTCATTCAGATTAGTGAGTTAATTTGCTATCTGTACCGTATCTCGATATGAACGGAAGCGCGATAAACGAGCAATCTTTTATTAATCGATATCAAAGTATCGATTTTACGAGGTTTTGTTATTTTTTCGTATGATTTGCGTTATTTGTTTTACAGATCAGTTTAAGAGTTCATAGAGCGGTCTGCCTAGTTAATCGTAATTTAATCGATAAACAAACAAACGCATTTACACTCTCAACCTCACAGTAAGTTCAAAGACTTGTATCGTGGTTGCCGGAAACTTACATTGCACACACACAATCACACTCAGAACCAGTAGCACAAATGTCTCTTGTTATGGAAAATATCGAATCCAGTACCCACGGCGCAAAGGGCAGAGACCTGCCCACTGCGTCAACAGTTACCGTGCTAAGCCGTCAATTCCGGTTGTTAGTCGTAAGACAGAGTTCAAGTTGCGTAGTAAGTAGAGTGAATAGGAATCTTATAGAAAAACGTACTAAATGTCTCTGCTGTTCTCTTCTTCAGGTCGCAATTCCCAACCGATTATCTTGAAATTTTTTGAGCACGTTCGATTATTATACGAATTTTTTGCCGATTCAGTTTTTAGCAATTTTTCAAAATGGCAGAGATACGGAGGTTGAAAATTGAAAAATAACATATTTCAGACATTTCGAAAATAGTTCAGAAATGTTATTATGACAAGAAAAACAATGAACCTCAAAAAATTTTATGTGGCACATTTTTTTCCCTGACTGTACTAATTTCCTAGTGGCCGAGTTAACGACTATAAATAAAATTTAAAAAAGTGGTGACTCGACCATGCGTTCGATTATTTTGCAGTCGAGTTAACAACCAACCCGGCAAATCTAGGCGCCAGGTCTCAGTTCGAAGAGAACGAATAGTTATTATGAATCGGACAAAGCCACGGAGCATTTATATCATACTAAATATTGCATATTATCCACAATTATAACGCTACTGAATTTTGATTCACGCGTTAATTATTCACATCTGTATAATTCACAATGAGAGCTCGTGTTGAATAGACCTGCTATAGCTACAGGCTACATGTGAGCTTAATCCACAAACAATATTAGCGGAATCTGCATTGGATGTGGGGTGACCAGGTTTACAATGTTCGGAGGATAATTCCGTACTATAAGGACGTGGCCTCGACCAACAGCGGACAGTGGGGCGACAGCGGTAAAGACAGCGGTGGCGAGAAGTCGCTACCGCTGGCGCCCGCTACCCGCTGTGTTCG
This sequence comes from Lomographa bimaculata, assembly GCA_948107665.1. NCBI lineage: Eukaryota > Metazoa > Arthropoda > Insecta > Lepidoptera > Geometridae > Lomographa > Lomographa bimaculata. The sequence goes on from OX403592.1 coordinate 11,760,963, forward strand.
ATTCCAATGCCTTAAACATAATTGTTTTCACAATAGGTTAGATTCGTATATATTATTTTTGACGTTATTTCTGTGACAACCACAATCCAACCACGGCTGCAATATAGAAAAGTTGATTAATCATTGACATAAAAAATGTGTGAACTGACGTCAAGAATCAGTTTATGAATTTACGTATACATTAAACTTGAAATGTAATGTTTTAGTATCCTACGCAACATTATCCCTCACCAATATGTGATATAATGAGAAAGTATAACACTGAGTATAACACATGTGATATAATGAGAAAGTATAAAACTCAGACTGAGAACCTATATATTTTTGTATCAGATATGATACAAAAATATATAGGTTCTCAGTCTGAGTTCCGGATTTCATTCTCGATGGGTTTCCACCGATTTTCTCCTCAAGGAAAATGTATGTTCTGGTTGTGTTTGAGGGTGTGATGTGAAAATTTCCGGCACTAACGACACAAGCCATCGAACTAAGTATGAGGCCGTGAGTGTGAAAGCGTTACCTACTTATGTTATGTTTTATGTATAAATATTGTAGGCATTTATATTCTTTAATGAATCTGACAACAATGTTGACAGCTGATTCCTGGGACTCATTATCCCATTTTTCACCGTACTAATGGAAGCCCTAGTCAAACCAGTAGTTCAGATTATACGTATACAGGTTCTATCGATTGCATACCGATGAAGATGCTTATGTAAATGTCACGTGCACGGACGTGTTACAGTATTTTGTGGAAACCGACCAAATGCTTCCAGGAAATGGAAAATCTGCTTCAAACTGGTTTGAAGCACGATTTTAGAATGACGCTTGGGATCTCCCTGTTTGCGGATTTGCAGGATCTGTTTTGGTAGAACAATTTTGGGTAATCCTCCGCAACTCATTTGTCGTAACCTACTGGTTTTCACAGGTACTATTCAAACGTACTGTAGCTAAATAAACAAACAAACAAACGCTTTTACACTCACACAAAGTTTGTAGATTTGGGTCGCAAACAATCACACCCAAAACCAGAAATACAGATTTCCCTTAGCGAGAAAACTTGTGTTTCTACCGGGAATCAAACCCGATGCCCAGATAGGTATATATTTTGTATCTGATAGTATCAGACTATCTCATTATCTCACTTGTTGGTGAGGGATGATGTGGTGTAGGATGGTAAAAAACTAATAAACATTACATTTTATATCAAAATATTTTTTAATAATTATAGCAGGTTCAAACAATTTTTTTTTATTTTGGCTTTACAATCTTGTGCATTTAGCCAGTGTCAAGTAATAATATATTTCAAGTGATTTTTATATTAAGAGTCCTAGTCACAAGTCACAGTCAAAATCAAGGACCAGTCGTAGTAAAGTGGTAGAATCTTTACTAGAACTTTGGAGTTTTGGAGCGAATCCGAAAATGAAGTTTTACAACTTTGTTTGACTTGCCTATACTATTATGCACGATTACTTAGTATTGACGGTTAATAATCAACCATTATTACACATTAAAACTCGAAATAACACAGGTTTTGGAAAATTATACAAAATCAACAACACAATTTTTTCACTTTTGCGTCAAAACTCCCTAGAACAATTTTAAAAGGAGCCATTTTGACTTTCTTACTGTAACATCCACGATCCAATCATCGTCAAGGAAAATTTACTATCAGCTGCCATTTTTGACAAAATTGACCAATCATTAAAATCAAAAATGTTACAAAACAGTGTAGCTTATAATAGCGTTAGTTTTGATATTTCGAATTTCCCATGCATTTTTATCACATTAATTTTTTTTTTATCCTTATTCAATATAAAGCATTTAAATATGATAGTAATGTTATATAGATGTAATTCTATAAATAAAATTTCTTACCTAAATTCTAAAAAAAACATACCTAACCTTTTTTTAAATCTTATGCTAATAAATTAAAATTTCGTGAAAAAATTCGTGATGCTGCTCACAGTGCGAGGTGGGACGCGACGGCGAGCGCTCCGCACTCATCCTGACGAAGGCTTCCGAATGAAGCCAAAACAATTGTTGATTTAGACATCAACAACGCGTAAGTCACGCTAATTCCCGTTAATTTTAATTTAATTGTTCATAATGTTCGTAAGTATTTATCAAATTATTTCTAATGCTATTTCCTATTTAGGTAGATCACTCATAGTCGTACCAGTTAAGCTATAATTAGTAATACACTTATACAAAAAAACGAATGGCAATGCAGGTAATAAAGGCAGGGGAGATGCTTACCATCAGGCGATGGACTTTCTTGTCTTTTTATACAATGTTTGCAGTGTTCAAAAATCTCCAGTCCGCTCTAATAAACACACTATAAAACATACAAATAATCCCTTTATAAAACAGCGACCAACGCTCATGTCGACTCTCAATGAAACTTAGTTTTTTCAATTAAGTTTGGCGCACAGCACAATGTATTTTTTTCACCGGATTATGACCCTCGCGTTGCAACCCCAGACATATTGCATCCCTCGGTGTACTGACCTCCGAGGGCCATTGCGGATCAATTTATGGCAACCCTAAATACACTTTTGGCGAACCTTTTACTATATTGGGATTGTTGCAAATCAGTTTGTGAAGTGTTGTTTTTCGGTTTCAAGTCTACGCAACGAATTGGATTTTGACTTACAAAACCAATAATTTTGAAGTGCAAAATATTATGGGTTCCAGCAGGATTTGAGCCTACACCTCTGAGATGCCACGCCCTACTGCTCTAACCAACTGAGCTATCCAAAAACAGCTACAAACAACGAATTTATCTTTTCTGTTAAAAATTTACGTTATTCGTTATTACGCCATCTACTGAAGTGGTTCCGAACTGTTATGTGAATAACAAATCCATGGTTTCATTTGAGTTGTCGGTACATAAGCCTGTAACTTTTGAATATATTAAAGATTAAAAGATTAAAGATTAATTAGATAAAAAGCCACATACATACTTAACTTAGCCCAATTTATAAAGCTTAACATTTAACAACAACATTACATAAATCATAAACTTCGTTTAAAGTCACAGTCAAGTCAAAGAGTCAAGGTCCAGTCATAGTCAAGTCATGCACTAGTAAAGTGGTAGAAACTTTACTAGAACTTCTATTGGAGTTTTGGAGCGAAGGCAAAAATCACGTTTTTCAACTTTGTATGATTTGCCTACACTTATGCACATTTTCTAAGTATTAACGGTTAATAATCCACCATTATTACACATTAACACTCGAAAAATCACAGGTTATAGAAAATTATACAAAATCAACAACGGTTTTTTTTACTCTGGTTGGAAAATTTTGTCCTAAGAGGTTGCAGAGTCTGTGTTTCTCGCTATGTACAATCTGGGAGTCTTTGAATCTCGAGAGAATTGGTATCTTCTAGGCAAACATGATCCATCCTCGACCACATCGTCACTTTCAATCAGGTGAGATACTGATGAAATGTTTGCATATATTGAGTTAGTTGAACTGCCCGTTGGCTTAGTTGGGTAGCATTCGCCTTCTATCGGTTTCGATTCCCGGCGGAAACACAAGTTTTCTTTCCAAGGAAAATTTGTATTTCTGGTTCTTGTTGTGATTGTGTGTGTGATGTGAACGTTTCCAGCACCCACGACACAAGTCATCGAACTTAGTGTGGGGCTATGTTTTGTTGAATAGAAAGGATTTAAGTATTTTACCATATTGTAAATGTGAAGCAACTTATTTATTTATATCCTTAAACGTAAGATTTCACTAGTTATTACATAAAATGCAGGTCAGGCAGTCCAGGCGCATGGTTTTAGCTGTTTTGCTGTTGTAAAAAGCCCTAGAAGCTTCGATGCCCTTTGCGTTCCTCTAAAATCTCGTCAATTATAATAAGGCGATTGCTTCCCCCGGAGAATCGCTTATTTTGGTATTAAGTAAATTATTTATAATAACAAACCCTTCCTGTCGGCTCCAGGCTGGTGTAATTAAGCGTTGTCTCCTGCCAAATTGGGGGTTGTTACACTGTTCGGAATAATCCGGTTCTTTCTGGTTATGGGTTGATATTAACAGTAGAATCCCGGTTGAACAGCTTGCGGATTAAAAATATGAATCTTATTACATAACAATATTTTGTAGATTAGGTAATCCGCGGCAAAAATCATGTAAAGGCAAGCAAAGCTTAAAACCGACTTCACCGCTTTATCTTCGGAACCTTGATCAAACACGCGTCATTGACGATAGCTCAATAACTGCTGATCAGATCTTGAACAAATTTTAATGAGACCAATGGGAAAGCACTAGCTTACAAACAAAAAAAAGGCGGCCAAATGAGAGTCGGACTCGCGCACGAAGGGTTCTGTACCATTATCTATAAAAACCGCAAAAAAAAATACCTTTGTTGTATGGTACCCCCTTACATATTTGTTTTATTTTAATGTAATTATTTATATTTAAAGTGAATATATACCTAAATATTTTGTGAATATTTCAATCGTCTACCTGTTGCAGTTATCAATATAGAGCAAAAACGAGCAAAAAAAAATACGTTTGTTGTATGGGAGCCCCCTTAAATATTTATTTTGCAGCGTGAATGCAAACATATTTATACATATACACACAAACACACTTTCACATTTATAATATTATTCATATCAAAAAATGTACACCCGGCTTCGCCCGCGTAAATTAAGTAGCCAATGTGTTCATCCTAGGTATAAGCTAAGTATGCGCATTTCAAATTTCATTCAAATACGTTCAGTCGTTACGAAGATAGGAATGGAAGACTCAGGAGGGAGCCCAAGCCAAGATAGGCAAGGAGCTCCCGCCAAGATTCCCCGAGGGCTGAGCCCTCGGCGCCCAGCCGTGGTAAGAGTGTGAAACACTGGGGGACCACTACCAAGAAAGGCGCAGACGAAATACTTGACTGGCGTGAAGAGAAAACAAACATACTTAACAAAAAGTTGCTAAAAATGTCATGTGATTAATGGACGACCCCTTACAAAATATAAACTTAGTATTCTGTCTCCGTAAGTGAATATCGTCAATATAAGATATTATTTTCACCCGCACTATGTCCCTGTCCTACTTTCCTCATGTTGTTGTACCTATTCCATTCTAGGTTGTACACACTCTTCTATAAATAGATACAAAATGAATACATTTACAAGTGATCACGGCTTTAATTTTCATTCTGTGATAATCTAGTCTGCACACTAACCACTCTCAACATCAAACGCTGGAGTTTAAGGCTTATATTGTGGATGTAAGACTTATTTTTGTTTGTCATGTGGATGTGCATCGAAGTGCGCAATATTTGACATAGGAGGGGTGGCAGATGAAAGTTGATTCATCGTCGATTTGCAGTAATTGATCGCCCGGGGGCCTGCAAATGTGACATTCGCCCACGCGTTCGGTAGCAAACATTTTTAGACGGCGACGGATTTGTTTTGTAAATTGAATAAATGCTACTTGCAAGGTCTCTTTCAAAATTTGTAAGTAACTTTTATTTTTATTTTTATTAGCTTATCAACAAAAAAGAAACAAAAAAATAAGTACATAAACGCTTTCACATTCCCACATTAAGTTAGATGACTTGATGACTTATGTGTCGGAAACATTCACATCACAAACACAATCACTGAGAAAGGGGAGAAAACTTGTGTTCCTGCCGGGAATTGAACCCGATACCCTGCTTAGACGGCGAACGCTCATTCAACTAAGCCAACGGGCAGTTCAAAGCGAATTTAAAGATACATACATACACATAATAGGCAAACACAGAATGCACTAACTTAAATTAATCTTGATAACAAAAGCGGACCCGTTAATTAAATAAATAAATAAAAAAAAACATTATCTCTCGGATCAAATTGTGAATCTAAACCATTCTCGAAACCACCTGAATACAAGTCAATTTGGTCATAAAAATTTTAAACTCAGCAAAAGCAAGGTAATAGGTGAAATTATGCCAAGAACTTTTCATGTGACTTGTGTCGTGGGTGCCGGAAACATTCACACCACACACAATTACAACCAGAACCAGAAACACAATCTTTGGCCGCATCGTCACTTTCCATCAGGTGAGTTAGCGGTCAAATGCTTGCCTATCTAGTATAAAAAAAAAAACACAAATTTTCCTCGGAGGGAAAACTTGAGTTCCCGCCGGGAATCGAACCCGATACCCCTGCTTAGAAGGTCAAAGCAAACGGGAAGGTCTGAAGTGAGGTACTAAAACAGGTGCCAGATTATGCACTTGCAGGTGATATTGAAAAGTCATAAAAAAGTTATAGGCAATAACAGTATAAGTGTAAGAATGTGCAAGCGTTGCCAATGTATGTTACTCAAGTCAAAGCGCCCAATCGTAGCACAAACGTAGCTACGAGTATGTGTTATACAGTGGCTACGCGCCAACCAACCCTGAGTCATGTATCTGATCAGTGTCTTGTAGAACCTGGTAATTAGTAAAAAGTCACGCAAGGTTAAATAAGGAATTGTGGAAAGTACGCAGGAATTATACGAGTCACACGTCATCCATATATGGTTGACATAACTCCAGTTCGTTTCGCTTCTAAGTTTATCATCCGTACAGCTAAGGAGTGGAACTCATTGCCCTCAATGTACCCCGAACAGTAAATTTGGGAGTCTTCAAGTCAAGAGTGAATAGGTATCTTCTAGGCAAGCATGCTACATCTTCGCTTTCCATCAGGTGAGATTGTAGACAAATGCTTGCCTTTCGAGCAAATTTTTTTTTAAATTGGTTGTTTTAAATAAATAAAAGAATAAACAAAAGAAAAATATATTATGTTGTATTGAAAGATTCGTAAATGTTATACATCTTAAGTTCTCACTCAAGGTTGTTTTTTTTGCATTGTTTCAAGACTAGTTTCGGAACAGTCGGACGGTTTACTGAACTAATTGATGAAGGAACTCCGACTATTCCGAAACTAGTCACGTAACAATACGAGAAAACAACCTTTTGAGTCAAATCGTATCAATCCTTATATATTATAGTTTACATATAACACTTTGAATCACTTTAAACGTGCTCATTATTTTTTACGAGTTCCGTTAGGCTCTAAAGTGGTGGGGTGCCTCAAATTAAGCGACAAATATTTTATTACCGTGTCCGACTCAAAGTTGAGTACCTATAAAACTAAAGTATACATATACATAATATTAAAAGTTGTAAAGCTTTTGCACACGACATCACCCTTTGATCATTCTGGCAATTTGTCAAAAAATACATAAAAACTGTTAGGATTGAAAGTCTTGGTCACCGACGTAAGGTAGCAAGCCTATCGGTATTCTATCGCTTACATTTTGGAGAGTGTGCTCAGGAATTACATGATATAATTTCTCCATGCCCTTTTTACCATCTAACAAGACAAACTGTCAAACGTCATCTGTTTATGGTTGACATATCCCCAGTTCTCTCGAAGCGTTTCGCTTCTACGTTTATCATCCGTACAGCGAAGGAGTGGAACTAATTGCCTGCGTCTTTGTTCCCTGAACTCTACAATCTGGGTGTCTTCAAGTCTAGAGTGAATAGGTACCTTCTAGACAAGCATGGGGTGCGGTCAAATGCTAGCATAAAAAAAATTTAAAACTTGTAGTTGTGTTTTAATAGCATAATTTATATTTAACTTGAGAAAATTTATGTCATGAAATGTAGAAAAATAATCAATTGAACAACCTGTTTGTTTAGTAATAAATAATTGCGCGTATGCCTCTTCAGCAGTGGGTATCAGGTACCCAATCAAAATACTAGTTTTCTCCCTAAGGGAAGTTTATGTTTCTGGTTCTGGGTGTGGTTGTGCTTGTGCTGCAAATGTTACCTGCATTCACGACCAACACATCGAACTCGGGGCTGTGAGTGTGAAAGCGTTTGTGTTTGTTAAATATAACAACGAGACAAACATACAAGTTGTACATTTATTATGTGTGTTTCAATCAGTGGCAATTTAACGCTAGTAGCAATTTTATTGTTTACTAAAGGGCTCAATTAAAAACGCTGTGAGTGCTCGAATTAATCCATACTTGGTTTCGTTAAGTGGTGTACTGTGAAAAGGTTAAAAGTGTAAGGCGAAACATCGAGTTTAATCATACAAGATGACATTAGTGCTTTATGTAACTAGTAAGAAAATACTGTGGTTACGAAGACAGACAGAAAAGTCTTCGTTTTTAACTTGGTTAGACAAGACGATAATTTCTTCTTGTAACTGGTTACAAAACATAGTTACGATGGCGGCCGAAAAGATCTTTTGCAGTGCGACAAGGATCTTGTGGCACTTGACTTGGCGATCCTTAGGCAACAATCTCTTTGTATGAGGAAACAACTTTTTTGTCTGAGGCAACAGCGACGCCCTCTTGAAAATGTTAGTTTCAAGAGGGCGTCGCTGTTGCCTCAGACAAAAAAGTTGTTTCCTCATACAAAGAGATTGTTGCCTAAGGATCGCCAGCTAATACAATCTCCCTTTATGAGGATACAAGAAGTTTACAATCTAGTGAGTTTTGACAAATTTCGAAGGAGTGGGAAACTACAACGCTCCAACTTTGCCAGTAAGTAGTTTGGTAAGCATTTAGTACAATCTATACTTGATTAAATATAATTATGGGTAAATTTGTGAAATAAGACAAGTAATAAAGATTTTTAACAAATTAAAAGATATTTTACATTAGTAAAATTTCTTTAAACCGGTAGCATTATCTATATATTTGATCGCGGAGTTCATTGATATAGGTATTAATATAGATCCAAACAAAAAAAGAATCATCAATATCGGGTCACCTAAAAAGTTTTGAGGTAACACGCATAAAAAACCGTCCAATTGCGAACCTCTTTCTTTTTTCGAAGTCGGTTAAAAAGGGTGCTATCGCTTCTATGTGCTACGACGTTACGACTCATATTAATAATATATAATGCCTATACAACATCATAATACACGACTTAGTTGACTCTCCGCTCTTCGGGACCGATATTTATATTTATCTTACCTACTGTAGGTATATAGCACAGTACATACCTCCCAAGTTTCAGAGTACGGTTTCACAGTAGCACTCCTGTAACACACAAGAGTGGCGTGTAAACGTAGGTTTAGCCCCGGCGCGGCGGGAAATTTACATATTATTAATTTACATGGCAACATTGCCCCGACACCCGACCGCTCGCAATCTGTGTAATTTGGGTGTTTAGTATCCCAAAGTCTGAAATCGATCTGTAAGATAATGAGAAGTCGGTTGTTATATAGTTTGATCCGTAGAGCGTCCTTCATTTATCTAAACCAAAGATAAATCGAATAGAATAAGAAAATAACTTACTACCTCAGTTCAGCGTTTAAAGCAATGAGGGCATGGCCGCGGCTGGGGCCTCAAGCGATATTTATTTAAAACCTTACAACTTTAGTTCTGCCTATCTTGTCTAATGCTATCAAAACAAAATTAATTTAACACAATATATAGCTGCAATGTTAGACTCGTTGGGGTAGTAGTGTCAAACTAATGCGATAGATGGTGTCACACATCCCCATACTAATAAGCAAAGGATGATTTCATCGTTTGAGGCAGGGCTTGAGTAGCTCTGCGGCAATAGTATGGTATAATCTGGGAGTCGTCAAGTCTCGAGTGAATAGGTATCTTCTAGGCAAGCATGTCCCATCTTTGGCCGCATCATCACTTTCCATCAGGTGAGATAGTGTTCACATACTTGCCTATTCTGTATATAAAAAAAATAAACTATTATGGTAGATTATTTTTATATTCATCAATAAAATTCGCAATAATAAAACATCTAAATCAAAATGTAAACAAAACCTACCAGCCCCCGCATGGGCGTTGCTCAGTCCATAATTTTGACAAAGTCATCAGTAAGGGTGGCTCTTTTGCACCCCCATTGATTCATACTCCATCGAGTTGGAATGAAAAGTAGTGGGTAATATCTAAAATTTGCATATTTTAATTGTTATACGAAAGCAAGGGTGTCTCCTGTATCACGAGTGAATTGGACACGTATAAACAGTAAACAAAGTTGCTACGTAGTATTAACTATAGGCCTTTCATGTATCCAGTGAAATTACAGGGCTTAAAGAGAATTAACATCTAATATCTCAGTATGACGAGCGCAGCTCTTTGCCTCGCAGGATTTTGACTTATATATCGCCATTGGTAAGTAGTGCACAATCCTGCAGGGGGTGATTTAGAATCGACAACTCAAATTTTCCTTTCGTTCCATCGCAGGCAGCTGTCAGATATCAGCTGTTTGTCCAATCATAGTAGACTTTGGTTTGACATTTCTAACGTGAGATGCATTAAGAAATTGCGAGAATGGGCGGACTGTCTCTTTGTGGCAGCCAAAAGAATAAGACGTTCTGATCAAGAGAGGAAAAGTGTATCATCTGTGTGTAGCCTTGAAAGATGCAAATAAACAAGTGTGCAAAGTGTCTTGATATTATTTACATCACAAGAAACATTTATGCGTTATTTTACAAGCTAAAGTTTTCTATTGCTTTTTAACAAACTTGAAAGGAGGAGATTCTCAATATGACAGTATGTTTTTTTTTGTACGCGATTTCACGAAAACGGCCGGATTGATTAGAAAAAATATTTTTGAATTGGTATGCTGTCATGTTGGTCCCATGTAAAAATTATTAAGAACTGACAAGGGTACTTGTTTTTATATCATTGAGAGACGAGACGAGCAAGTCGCTACCCTGATATTAAGCGTCACGCAGTTCAAGGCCACCCAGAGTTCGGAAATAGCGGATTTTTGAAGCTTTGCGTTTAAGTGATTAATGAATAAATTACTTAAATTATGTTTAATTTGCATGTAAGTACTAGTATAATAGTATAATATTATGTCTTTATATCTGTCTAACACCCGTATTCAATTCAATTCAAAATTATTCATTCAGACCATTATCCATAACAAATAGTTAGTACACACAATCTTAAACACTATGTTAGTACACGTACAAATTACAGTTATAACATTACAGTTCTTACTGGGACACTAGTTGTAAATGCGGCTGTAGCCTGCACAACCAGTATACCTTATAAAGATCTTGCATGCTGCGACGGCGGAATGTAGAGCACCAATTGGAGCGGTGGTCAGGTCTTTGCCGACTCCCGGCAGGAGCACAATTTTCCATCCCAAGGGACATTTTTTTTTTGGTTCTGGGTGTGATTGTATGTATGTAAATGTTTTCGGCACCCATGATACAAGTCATTGACTTAATGTGGGACAGCGAGTGTGAATGCGTTTGTCTTTCATATAGTTCTACCAAATGATTGTACTTGCGCTCAAGCAAATAAAGAAATATGAATTTGCAACGATTGATATAGCGATAGTTCTCTTACTGGTTGTTTTCTGTACGATAGCTCCCGTAGTGCGAATGTGGCGTAAGCAACCGATTTGCATACATCGTCGCGTCGTCTACAACAAATTACGAGATCTGTAAATAAAGCGAAGTAATTGAAATATAAATTGTGCTTTGCAGTTTATTAGTGTTATCATCTATGGTATTGTGTAGACTGATTAATGGAGACGAACGTTTGCATACTCCAAGAATTCGGCATCAAAAGCGTCTCTCGACTCAAAGCATATCGCATGCTTCCAGTTCTTCGGATACGTCACGAGGCGAGGACACCTACATTATATAGAACGTTTTGTCGTACAGGGTTGAGTTGAAGGCACCAGGCCACGCGGAAAGTCACCCATGTGATGGACCGATCAGATCAAATCAGCTATGGGCGGCCCCTTGCATGAGTCTACCAGGATGACACCAAATAGAAGCAAATGGCGAGACATCGTGAAGCGAGTGCTCAGTACAGAATGATGACCACGACCGCTCTGCCAAGAGCGGAACGAATGAGAAGAAGAAGAGACTATTTACATTTTTGCTGTCAAGCATTTAGTGGTACTAGGCTTAACTTATGTTGGAAGCGAAAAAATATTTTAAAAGTCTTGAACCCGCAACATCTCTTTATTTTTCATGTTTAGAGGATAATTTGCAATGGAAAGGATTAAAGCAATTTTTTTTACGCTTTCACACTCACATCTCCACACTTAGTTCGATGACTTGTATCATGGGGGCCGCAAACTTTCACATCACACAATACATATACACCCAGATCCAGAAACAAAAATGTCCCCTGTCCCCAAATGCGCACCCAACTCGCCCAACAAAAGTCATCGAACTTAGTGTGAAAGAGTTTATGTTTACAATATCCTAATTCAGAAAGCGGTGACATAGAGTGACTATTACTATATAAATTGCCTTTAAAAGTTTTAATAATTCATTAAACGCAAGCAAAGCTTAACAAAGTCGACTTCACATTTACCGCTATATCTTTGAACCCTTGATCAGATTAAATTATATAAATACGCATTATTGAGAATAATTAAAAAATTACTGGTCAAATCTTGATCAAATTTTAATGTGACCAGCTTTCAAATAATAAAAGAATCATCACAATCGTGTCACCTGGAAAAAAAATCTAAGGTAACACAAATAAAAAAAATACAGTCGAATTGAGAACCTCCTTCTTCTTTTAAAGTAAGTAAAGAAAATAATGAACTGTAATAAACATCACGTTACCTCATTGTAATTTGTACTAACACTGAGTGAGTGATCTCATCGGTGGCTCCATATATAAATAAACGCCATAGAAACGTCGCTTTAAATAGACAATTCGTAATCACGTCTTTCTGTACATTTCCAGGCATATATATAGTTGTTACGTTTGAGATGGATCGGTAGGAAACACAAGGATAAACTGGACAAATAGACGTGTGAACTTGCGCATAGGCAGATATGCCAGTTGGGACAATATACGCTGAATCTACGGGCCAATTGCCTGTATTTCCTAATATTAATAAAACTGTCTTCGTCGCGATCTCGCGTCGTAAACTCATCCCGAAGAAGAGCATCGTACATGCTCGAAATCTAGGTCCACAATATCGATCAAATGACGTGACTGACTGCCGCCAGCATGATGGGAACGCTACCCACTGGTAGTGGGCTTGAGCACTTGAGTTACCTATAAGCTCGATGTCTTGTACTTAGTACTTTGCTGTACATAGTTTTAGGAAATATAGGCAATTGGCCTGTAGATTTAGAAAGATTTAAAAAAAAAAGAGTCCGTCCTATATTGTATGCCGTATTTTAATAATATTATAATGTCTTATTCTCAAGAAAACTTTAATATTACAATATATTGTCTAAATCTAAACCTAAAACTATGTACTTATTTTATTTATTTATTTGTTTAGCACAAAACAGTGTACAAGGAATAGCTTAATGCTACGAAGCATTATCTACCAGCTTTGCTGGGCGTGTAAGAAAAGTGTTTGGGCGTGCAGCTAAAATATAAGCGTATAAAAAAATTGTGAGAATTTAGAATAAACTAGATCAAATAATTTTAAAAATAAAGAATAAAATATATATATACATTTAAATATATACAATAAACTACTTACATATGTATGTACAACTAACACATAATCAGAATGTATAAGCTATAAATAAATAAATAATATTTATTATAACAACTACGTCCTATTACTTTGCGTTATTCCTCTTCATCCTAAGGTTGTCTGGAAGAGATCGTATTCAGCGATAAGAACGCCTATTGAAACACTTACAAAAATTGTACTGTTATTCAATGTATTGTGTTCTTTGTTTTTTAAGGAGTTCAATAAAAAGTATATCTAACTGCCAGTTGACTTAATTAAGTGCACGTCCGGCTTCTAAGCAGGAGGGTATTTGGGTTCGATTCCCGGCGTAATATTTGTGTTTCTGGTTCTGAGCGTGATGTAAATGTTTCCGGCACTCACGACACAATTCATTGAACTTAGTGTGGGGATGTGAGTGTGAAAGCTTTTATGTTTATATATAGTTGTTAAGTTAAATTTTTTTTAAATTTTTTTTATAAGCGATATGTTTTACTACTAAAATATTTATAAGATGGTTCAGGTTCGTTACAGAGCTTAGGGCATCGTCGCATGGTGGCGAGCCTCTCAGTATTTTATCGGATACATTTCGGAGAGTGTTCAACGGAATAACACAATCTAATTCCCCCATCCCCATTCTAATATCGGACATCGAGACAGACTCTTAAGCGACACCGCTATATGGTAGATATTCCACAAATGCGGACGAAGCGTTTTGCCTCCACATTCATTATGCGAACTGCAAATGGAATTCCTTACCTGAGTCTGTGTTCCCTGATAAATACAATATGGGAGTCTTTAAGACACGAGTGAATAGGCATCTTCTGGGCAAACGTGCACCATCGTCGACCGCATCGTCACTTACCATCAGGTGAGATGGGGTCAAACGTTTGCCTATCTTGAATAAAAAAAAAACATTTTAACTTTTGTCCAGAGAGTTTTGGCGCGAAAGTGAAAAAATGTTATTGTTGGTTTTGTATTAAGTACTTATTTTAAAAAAAATCTGCTATTTGATTCTTCCAGTGTTAATATTTAGTACATGGATGACCGAGCTTTGATCGTTAAAACGACGTGTTTTAAAAATGAGACCTAGCTAGATCGATTTATCGCACCCGAAACACACTGCATGCTAAATTTCATGAAAATCGTTGAAGCCGTTTCTGAGATTCAGATGATATAAATATGATTATACAAGATTTGCTCTTTTATTGTTATTTGGTATTAGATTAATGCCTATTAGTAAATGAATACTTAGTGAACGTAAACGAGTGTAGGCAAATCATACAAAGTTGAAAACACGTGTTTTCGCTTTGGCACCAAAACTCCAAATATAAGCGAACGTAAAGTTTAAAACTAAAGTTTCTACCACTTTATCAGGCCATGACTTAACTATGACTGGACCTTGACTATTTTACTTTATTTTGACTGTGACTCGTGACTTGGACTTCTATTATGAGACATGTTCCACTTCAAATATTTTATAATTTGACACTGGCTAAATGCACAAGATTGCGGAGCCAAAAAAAAAATGTTTAACTCCAGCACCCAAACATAGTCACTTATTAGTTTTACAAAGGTGCGCCATCTAGCGTCGGGTAGCAGAATTAAATTCCCGAGCCCAG
Organism: Lomographa bimaculata; assembly: GCA_948107665.1. NCBI lineage: Eukaryota > Metazoa > Arthropoda > Insecta > Lepidoptera > Geometridae > Lomographa > Lomographa bimaculata. The sequence continues at coordinate 11,776,007 of OX403592.1, forward strand.
AGATTGCTTCATGTAATGGAGTACTAAGTTAACCACTCACCCCATAAGTCAGTGCTTCTGGTATGTGTTCTTCTATCTGGTTTTATTCATGTAATTTTTGAACAAAATTTTAAAATATGATGTCCGCGCTTTCATATGCAAAGACACAACAAAACATTTTGTTGCCTATAGATGCAACACAAAATTTTTGTCTTTGTTTGGCAATGGAAAGCATCTAGAATTTACTATTAAGTCCCAACTTAAAAATGATAATTTTAAGTGGTAATAATTATTATTAGGATTGAAAAAGTTAAACAAAATAATAAAAATATATCATCGTCATGCTAGCCTATTAGAGATAAAAATAAACAAAAGAGTGTATATACCTAATATATACCTACTTAAGCCAACTAATCATCTGGGATCTTCCGTGACAAATCTTGTCTTGTGATTATTATTGCTGCGGCGGCAGCAAAATCTATCCTCTGCTGGGTCAAGCCCTCCCCAAACGACAACCCTGAATCCACCACTGTACCCTAATATTTTACTATAATTAATAGATAGTTCAAATGTAAAGATTTTACACTAGAAGTCTGTAGTTACACGAGTGGAAACACGATGTCCCGCGATGCCGACAGGTCTCAAGAACCCCTTAGTATAATCCTTTCACGCGATGCCTCTAGAGGCCAGTTCCTGCCCTCGAGTTAAGAACGCTATAATTCTGCGTCGGGTAATTTCGGACCCAATTCTTACTGTCACAAACTCGTCCTATTTCCCCATTCGTGCTTACCGGGTAAACGTCTTGAAACTTTAATGAAATGTAATGGGATTAGTGTAACTTATACCGTAAACACGTTGGTTTGCGAGTAGAGTGACGCATTCATACTCACAGCCCCACGCTAAGTTGAAACACTTGTGTCGTGGGTACGAGAAACATTTACATATCGCACACACAATCAAGAACCAGACACTATTGTGCCTTGGGAATTGGGATGAAAAATTATGCTCCTGCCGGGAATCAGACCTAGGACCCACGACGCAGATGGCAGAGATCTGACCGCCGTGCCAACTAAGTCGTCAAAAAAAATTTTTAGTTAAACATTATAATTTATTCGTTAACGGTTTTTAAAGAACATACTTAGTAGTTCGCCCCGAACTTAGACCAAGCACCACAATTTTGCTTAATACAGAAAAAAATTGAGATCAATTGCTTATAACTTTTAATAATAATTGTAATTGATAATAGTTGTTCAATTTTTGTCTTTATTGTTGTTTATTTATCTCCTTAAACATAAGATTTTACAGGTTATTACATACTAGCCGTGCCCCGCGGCTTCGCTATTATCAAGTTAAAAATAGCCTATGTGTTAATCCTAAGTATAATCTATGTACATACCAAATTTCAACCAAATCCATTCAGCCGTTAAAACGTGAAGGGGGAACAGACATACTTACACACTTACACACAAACTTTCGGATTTATAATATTAAGTAGGATAATGATAAAGTAGGATAATGCACCTCAAGTAAGTAAGTATTTGATATAACGGATAATAAACGAAAGTTTCAATAAAGATATGACTGATCTAAACATTCCTTCAAGCTTAAATATTAGATCGGAATAGCCACTGCCATGCCTTTCTTAGAAAACAGGGAGACTCGGGCTCCAAGCCCTTGGGTGTAATGCCATAAAGTTATGTAGTTAATGTTACCCCGTATAGTTTGTATCTCATATAATATTCCAGTTATGTTACACAGATCTCTCGTACGTTTCTCGAACTAACTTTGCAAATAGTTCAGCTTGAGCTTCCCGTGAAGGTACTGTCGTGATGGCATCCATGGTGGCATGCCGCTCGGCTTACTAGCTACTCTTTACTGAAATAAATATTAAAGCTTTCACACTCACAGCCCCACACTAATTTCGATGACTTGTGTCGTGGGTGCCGAGAACATTCACATCAAAGAAAGAAAGAAAGAAAATACATTTATTCGAGATAACACGCGACGTTACATTATTTAAGTAAAACAACAAGACAAAGCAGATAACAAAATACAAAAATAAACAATAAAACGCCGCATGTCAGGAATGGGGTTCTGACTCAGCATATAACTAGGTAAGTATGTGGACAGGACCCTCCTACCAACCCAATAACTGGTTTTACAGGCAGAACCCATGAATGACATCACCACGCTTCAGGATCACAACCAGAACCAGGTATACAAATTTTCCTTGGGGAGATAACTTGTGTTCCTGTCGGGAAACGAGCCCGATAGAATATTACTGCTCAAAAGGCAAACACCCACCCAACTAAGCCAACAGGCTGTTCAAATGAAGTGGTAGTTTGCCTTTGAGTGGTGACCACATTAACATCTGAAACAGTTGCAGTGGGCAAGTCTCTGCCCTCTACACCGTGGGTCTTGGATCCGATTCTCGGTAGGAGCACAGTTTCCCAAGGGACTTTCGTGCTTCTGGTTCTGGGTGTCATTGTTTGTGTGAGATGTAACAGTTAATGTGTTTAAATATAAACGCTTTCACATTCGATGACTTGTGTCGTGGGTGCCGGAAACATTTACATCACACACACAATCACAACCAGAAACACAAGTTGCCCTTGTTTGTTCGACTCTATCCTTGAGTTTTAGCCTTCTGATCTAAATCATCGGTTTTTGTAGTTACGTTGTATATAAGAAGAGCTACAATATAACCTATATGTCCAAACTAGCAATTTACAGCTTGTACCTACACTATCCCAAAGATATTGTAATCATTCCGTTTACTACACTATCCAATGATCTATTCATTGCATGACGGACATGACATAACGATTGACGTCAAACAGCGCCATACGTAGATTATAACAATATTATGTGGTCTTAGGTGCCCTAACAACGTCATCTGAAAGGTTTTATGTACAACATAATAGTTTTACGCGTTTTAAAGTAATTTATATCCAACATTATTTACTGGATATCAATTATTAATTGAGAAAATTGAGTATAATATTTAATTTTCAACCGACCTCAAAAAAGGAGGTTCTCAATTCGACTGTATGTTTTGTATGTATTTTACGCGATATCAATTCAACAAAAAAGGAGGAGGTACTCAAGTCGGCTGTATTTTTTTTTATGTGTTTGAAAGATGTTGCATTCCAATTCGTCCCATTTAAATTTGATCAAGATCTGATCAGTAGTTCTTGAAATATCGTCAATATTGCATGTTTAGTACATCTAATCTGATCAAAGTTCTGAAGATAAAGCGGTGAAGTCGGGTTTTTAAGCTTTGTTTGCGTTTCAATTATAATCTTGGAATAAAAAAGACGTGATAATTTTCTGTGATAAATAATAATCTGTGATAATGAGACTTGACATTTATGACATTGAAACGAAAGACTGACAGGATTCCGGATATACCAATCACTTAAGTCTTGTTTTTTTTTTTTTTAATTATTTCATGACCATGGATGCATAGTCCGAAATATTAAACAAATATTAAAAATTTATATTCTTCATAATAAAAGTCTTAGTCACAAGTCACAGTCAAAGTCAAGTAGTCAGTCATAGTCAAGTCATGCCCTAGTAAAGTGGTAGAAACTTTACTAGAACTTCTATTGGAGTTTTGGAGCGAAGGCGAAAATCACGTTTTTCAACTTTGTATGACTTGCCTACACTTATGAACATTTACTAAGTATTAACGGTTAATAATCCACCATTATTACACATTAACACTCGAAGAATCACAGGTTTTGGAAAATTATACAAAATCAACAACGCCATTTTTTCACGTTCGCGGCAAAACTCTCCCTAAGTCTTGTTTTATTGGTTCGTTTCCACTAGTACCTACCATTAAAAGTTCCATGATGGAACTACTAATGTTTTATAAAATCACTAGTTCTATTTTAAAAGAATTGAACTAATTTTGAATGTTGTTATCACTAGTTCCACATTATTATTTTAAGGGTAAAAACACTAGAGGTTAAGGTTTAAGGGTAAAACACTAACTAGGTCATACTTAGTTTTAATAATAATCATATTCAATAAAATCAACAAACATTCATTTTTCTACCGACTTTACAAAAAAGGAGGAGGTATATTTTAGGTAATATCTCGGGACTTAATCGCGCTAAAAAACTATTTTTATTTACTTCGGCGTTTCGGCCAAATTGCATTGGCCATGGTCTCGAGAAGACTACTTACTCAAGTCGACTGTGTGTGTGTTACCTCATAACTTCTTTCCACGTGAATCGATTTTGAAATATGTTGCTTTCCAATTGGTCCCATTTAAATTTGATCAAGATCTGATCAGTAGTTCTTGAAATATCGTCAATAATGCATGTTTAGTACACTAATCTATATACTAATCTGATTAAACTTCCGAAGATAAAGCGGTGAAGTCGGTTTTATTAAGCTTTGCTTGCGTTTCAATTACTTATTAAATTACACTTATGACATTGAAACGCAAGACTGACAGGATTCAGGATATACCAATCACTCAAGTCTGGTTATATTGGTTCGTTGCCACTAGAATCATTAACAGTTCCATGATGTTAATTAAAATCATTAGTACCTACTTTTTGAAAATTATCTATTTTTTTGTTTAAATTATTTTGAATGTTGTTATCACTATTTCCACATTATTATTTTAGGTACCTACTGGTGAAATTTTAGGGTAAAAACACTAGAGGTAAAGGTTTAAGGGTAAAACACGTCATACTTAGTTTCAATAATAATCATATTTAATAAAATCAACAAACATTCATTTTTTCTACCTTTACTTGGTTTTATAATATGTATGTAGTAATCGTTATCGAATATCATTAGCAAGCATTTATTTTTGACGTGATCACGTCTTAAAAATCGATGAACACCGGTTACACGCACGAAAAAGTGTCACGTTCCGCCTGAGCATGAGCGTGCAAGCGAGAGCGCGGAACAAGCGATATAGAGGCACAATTGGCCAAGCGTTCGTCTTATGACGTTATCACGTAAAATTATCGTCCATAAACCAAATTTACAGACAAAAAATTTTTTGACAATGAATTTTACAAAAAAATACAATGTACAAAAGTTTTTATTAATAAATAAACATTTTACAATATCACTTAAGTTACTAGTGGTCCCCGCACTAGGGATAGCCTGTATCGCGGGCAACCATTGAGCTAAAATTACTACGTATAGCTCAGTGCGGGCTATCGATTTGGAATTCCAAATACTATAGTTGTGGTGAATTTGGACTTATGCTTTGAGTTAGAGTTAATAAGAGAAGATTATTAGTAAATATTTTATATGGTACTTTATATGTTTTATATGTGTATGTGAAGGTGTTTGCGTGGATATGTATATGTGTGTGTGTGTGCCAGTGATATAAATTGATTCAAAAATTACTTTACATAACGATACTTTATCGAAAAGCTACCGAACTGGGCCTTACAAAGAAAAAGGGGTAAACGAACAGAAAAATCAAAAGAATATTTTTCTTTGTGGCAATTTATTGTTTCCCCGCCAAATAACATCGAAGAAGGTTGGAAAACAGGAAATGCCAACGATTCTTTTAACAAATTTAAAAAATATTTCTTCACGTTTTGGATGAAACCAGATGTAAAAAAATTATGGTGTGGTTATGGTGAGATTCATAGAACAAATATTGTCCTTAGTGTTTTTGCACCCTTAAAATTTTCACCAGGACCTAAAATAATAATGTGGAACTAGTGATAGCAAAATTCAACATTAGTTTCATTGTTTTTGTCCGCGAAACGGAGACCTTTTCACCTGTCTCCGATGTTCCAGAATGTACCAATACCGATAGCAAATGTTTATTTGCTATCGGTATTGGCTCGAGTTTTCGAGCTTCTTGGCGTTTCCTTGTCGTCGAGCCTAAACTTTGGTACCTACATCGAAGCCAGTACTACAGCTGGTCGCTAAGAAACTGGGTATCCTTGCAAAGGTCAGGCTTAGTAGTTAGTACGGCAAGTACTTCACACCGGGGCAGCTTCTTAATTTATATGAAGCTCAAGTCCGATCGTATATGGAGTACTGCGGCCACCTGTTTGATGGATCCACTAGGTACCAACTTAAAGCTCTTGAGTCCATCGACCAGCGAGCAAAAAGACATACCTCCAGTTCCTCCAGTACATTTATCATCCGTACTGCGAAGGAGTGGAACTCATTGCCCTCGTCTTTGTTCCCCGAACGGTTTAATCTGACAGTCTTCAAGTCAAGAGTGAATAGGTACCTTCTAGGCAAGCTTGCTACATCTTCGGCCGCATCATCACTTTCCATCAGGTTAGATTGTGGTCATCAGTAGTTCCATCACAGAACTGTTAATGGTACTAGAGGCAACAAACCGTTTTATTGGCAGGGGCACCACGGACAGGTGAAATTTGCATAAGTAACTAGATGTTGCATCATCGTTATCCACCATGAAATTATATCGACGCAACGCTACCATGCTGTTTAAAAGCGTTTCGGAGCATAATGGTATGGAGTAGGACAAACCAACAAACATACTTTCGCATTAATAGACCAAGTGAGGTCTCTTAATTTGACTTAGGTAGATCAGCACTTTGTCCATCTGATGACGTTAGATGGCTCTGATACTCTATCAGAGCCATCTAACGTCTTAATCATGCAAGCTTCAAATTCTCAGATATGTAAATCTGTGGCCCAAAGCTAAAAATGACAAATATAAATTGTATCAATAATAATAATGAGGCACCCATACACAAAAAATAAGTGTTTTTTTTTTGCCCGGGTAATTCTCACGAACCGTTTAAATCTACGTTGGATTATATTAGTAGGACACCAAATTCACTGTTATAGACCTATTTTAACTATATTTGAAGCTGAAACTTAAGCAAAAAATATTCGTTATAATTACGTACAAAAATTTTTACAATTATTTTTGATAACGGGTGAACTAATACTTATACAAAAACAATTCGTTAATTGATTCAAAAGTAAAACCGCTTCATCTATAAGCTCCGTACAATGACACGTAATACATTGAGGCGGAAACCGATACCTATACATTTAACCAAAGCTTTTCCATTAGCAAGTTAACAATCCTAGAACAAGGTTCACCTAACATAGCAGAGATGTGGTACAACAATATCGAGACCAAGCGTAAGTGGGTCGCCAGCAGACCAACGTAACGTGACCCCACGTGAATGTACGATTTTCTCCCTTTGCATGCGATTTCCGCAATGAAAGCGGGGGAGTGTGTTCCACGTTATGATGGTTGATGAGAACTTGTGCGCGCTTATAATTTATTCACAGCACAATGCCTGAGGTGTGTTTTACAATTTTTCAATTCCCGCCCCGCGCTGCTATCTACCATTTCGTACAAACTGGTCGCTTAACAGACCGACGCGGACGTCATGATGGCCCTATGGCGACGAGAGGTATGAAAAACAATTTTGGTAAATAGATTTGTAGTTCCCAGTTTGACCGCGTCTGCGAAGCTTCCGAACAAATAGCGAATTGTTTGCGAGGTCGGCTGAAACAATGTTATGAACGTTGAATATTTGAGCAGTTTTATGTAAATATGTGTCACTGTACCTAGGCGAGTTTGTCAAGGATTTTTATACCGCGCTGCCTACACGAGGGCATACATTATACATTCTTAAAGGTCGGTTAAGGCGATCAATCATTGTTTATACGTTTTAAATCAATACTTGAAAGTATCAACTACCATGACTATTTATAGCCCGTGGTCCACCTATATAGTCCACTTAGCTATACCAGAGGCAATTTCTTTCCATGGTCCAACGCCGTGAATAAAGCCTGCGTATTGTACATCGGAGCATAATGTACAAAACGCAAAATGAACACGCTACCTACTCAAAATGAACAATACGGAGAATGTGCAAACCGCAAAAGTTTGGTCATCCAGGTGCTATAGATGAACAAGGCAACAAACATTTTGCAAATTCAACATCATAAGAATCCAACATTTTTTACATTCAGTGGAGTGTTCATTTTGCGTATTGTACATGTTTTTTCTGTATTCTGAGTTGTATATCTCCGAAGCGGACTAATATCAGCCATTTTGGGAAAAGGTTTTATTTTTGCACACGGTACAATGTTGGATTCTGATGTTGAATTCGCAAAAATGTTGAATCCCAAAATGTTGAAGTCGTAAACAGTTGTATTTACTGGACCCACAATGTTGAATTCCTAAAATGTTGAGTTCGCAAAAAGTTGAACTTGCAATAATTATGTTGAATCCCAAAACGTTGAACAAGTTCATGGATGCCTGGAAGAGATCGCTCTGAGCGATAAGGCCGCCAATTAAGTCTAGATTTGTTTGGAAGATTTTAGTAAAGAGTTATCTTGAATTGATTCAAAAACGAGTTGAAATAAATTCTGATTCTTATAGATATTGCTCGTTACCATCCCACGATAGACAAGTCCGTCAAGTATGCATATTTATATTTATTAGCGTACCAAACTAAAATGTAACACAAATCCTGTCTTTGGTTTTCAACTTTTTCACTATTTGAACGAATAATACGGTTTTCCGCCTTCCAAGCTCCCCATCCTGGCGCACCCCCAAGCTCCCCATCCTGGCGCACCCCCAAGCTCCCCATCCTGGCGCACCCCCAAGCTCCCCATCCTGGCGCACCCCCAAGCTCCCCATCCTGGCGCACCCCCAAGCTCCCCATCCTGGCGCACCCCCAAGCTCCCCATCCTGGCGCACCCCCAAGCTCCCCATCCTGGCGCACCCCCAAGCTCCCCATCCTGGCGCACCCCCAAGCTCCCCATCCTGGCGCACCCCCAAGCTCCCCATCCTGGCGCACCCCCAAGCTCCCCATCCTGGCGCACCCCCAAGCTCCCCATCCTGGCGCACCCCCAAGCTCCCCATCCTGGCGCACCCCCAAGCTCCCCATCCTGGCGCACCCCCAAGCTCCCCATCCTGGCGCACCCCCAAGCTCCCCATCCTGGCGCACCCCCAAGCTCCCCATCCTGGCGCACCCCCAAGCTCCCCATCCTGGCGCACCCCCAAGCTCCCCATCCTGGCGCACCCCCAAGCTCCCCATCCTGGCGCACCCCCAAGCTCCCCATCCTGGCGCACCCCCAAGCTCCCCATCCTGGCGCACCCCCAAGCTCCCCATCCTGGCGCACCTCCAAGCTCCCCATCCTGGCGCACCCCCAAGCTCCCCATCCTGGCGCACCCCCAAGCTCCCCATCCTGGCGCACCCCCAAGCTCCCCATCCTGGCGCACCCCCAAGCTCCCCATCCTAACATTCTTGAGCTACAAAGTAAACCACATGTACGCTTAAATCAACACTTTATTAAGACACGGTACGGACGATTCATGGCTTGGCCTCTAATTATCCAAGGCACGGTCATGCATTGGGAGGCTAGCAGATCTTCGTACAGCATGTGTAGATGGTTATGCATGGGCAACCACAGCCGCAGCATCCTCCGCAGCAGCCTCCACAGCATCCACCACACCTGAAAGAAATAAAAATATTAAGCCCAGGTCTGGAAAAGTCCCGTTCCAGGGGTCGGTTGAGGTACTTACATCTTTGCAAATTAATTTGGCGAGTACAAACAATCTCAAAAACTTAACGGGGTCAAAAGACCTGAAAGTGAGGAACGTGAAGAAAGGATTTAAGAAAGTAAAGAAAAGAAGATTTTTTAAAATTTTAGGAGTTTTTAAAGTTTTTTTAAAAGATTTTAATATGTTTATCCCAAACGATTGATATGTACTGACCTTCCTTTGCATTTTACTTTTACAGAACACCTCGGATACGGTTCAAACGAAGACGAAGTAATCGAAGATATTCATTTATTTTTTTTACATTCGGCCTTTGAAGGACTGCATAATTGTAGACAAACTCTTTTAGGCAGCTTGGAGTACGAATTACGGTTAGTTATGCCGGGTCCACACGTTTGCCAAATCTCATCAAGCATCTACAAATCAAACGTAGATAGAATGTTCGGCTTGCTTACAAAGGTTTGAAAATCCGAGCTAAGTCGGTTTCTGTCTAAGCGTTTGTAGAGGTTTGAAGTTTGCGGCAAGTGGCAAACGTGTGGACCGGGCATTACAGTATTACCATTGGTAGCATTTGCTGCATTTTATCGGATTATATAGGTAGGTACTAGAATTTTATAATTATCACTTAGTTTAACACTTAGTCAAAAAAAAAACCTCTATACGTGCATTTTGGTAAAAAAAAAACCAAGGATAAGTTTATATGGCCGCGGGTTCAAATCCCGCCTCAAGTGATAATTTTTCCTTTCTAAATTTATCACTAAGGATAAGTTTCATAATTTTTATTAGTAATATATAATTATCATAGTGAAAACAAGTTTTTATCGTATATTTACAGTCATATTACTGATTCTTACTATAAGTGGTAGAACGGAAAATTCTTTACCAGTGATATTGCTATCTCAGCTGTTCATTCGTGGGTAGAATGTCTCCTCATGTGAGTACATGAGGAGACATTCTAACATATCTATCATAGGTATCGTCTGCGTAAATGTGGATCAGGTAGTAATAAAATAAAAATAAGTAAGATTAGGCAGGGTTATTTTTCTACTGATAATGCGGAGATAGCCATGGCCGCAGTATGAAGTAAATCTATAAAAATTTTAGTAACTTCATTAATTGCAATGAATGAAATAAAAATTCAACAATTTGATTCGATACCATGATTCAAATAAAAGTGTCATAATGTTGTTCTTCATAACTTAAACTATATTAACCAAAATCAAGATCAAGATCGGTCTAATGCTATATATTCGGCTCAAGTGGGCCACGAACGCCGATCTGGACGCGTCGGTGACCTTATAATTTTAAAATTATATACTTTTTGTTCGTAAATACATAATATCTAATTCATTGAACAGAGAACTCGAGCTATGGTCTTCTTATATTGACATTGCAATGCTGAGTGCATATATTATACCTATATAGCTCCTAACATTATATATTAGCAAACTAGACGTAACCCGTGGTTTTGCCCGCGTTTATTAAGTTAAAAAGTAGCTGATGTTTTAATCCTAGGTACCTATAAGCCATTTACATTCCAAATTTCATCCAAATCCCATCAACCGTTACAGCGTGAAAAGAAAACAAACATACTTACACACATCTTACACATTTAAACACTTACACAAACTTTCAGATTTGCAATATAAGGTGATGTGATAAAATCCAGAATCCGTAAAGCATTATACGTGCACCTACGTCTATATTCCACAAATAATTCAACTCAGACTAAATTAAAATTAGCACTTTCCTTGATCTAATAACCAGAGACACGTGTTTTTCGCAATAAAATTTTGAAACCAGTACTGTTTCCCCGTATCATAAACAAAGTTCCATAGTTAGACCACCCATGCTCTTATCGAGATTTGTGGTTCACACAATGTACGAACAGATGCTGATTTTTACCGCTTTTTATACTAGTTAGTAATAAATCAAGTTGAAGTGTTGAATGAGGTCGCTTGCGCAGTGAGATGCTGCTTTGATTTGTTGGTTTTCACCTTTAAACGATGACCAGACAACTTGATGGCGCTGATGGCGTAGTGGGCAAGGCTTTGGTTTCTACTTGGTTCGATTTCTTTACATTAATCTTGTAATATTACTTTATTTCTGTTTAGCTAATGCTATAGAAATTTATAATAACATTATTTTTATACCTGACTAATTTATACCATTGCAGTGGTTTGGGTGGCATCAACGAACTGCCACGAACTTTTTTAGCGGCTTTGTGTACTGTGTACTTTTTTTGGAATAGGTAATTTTTTTTTAATTCGCGTGAGGACACGTGACCTGATCGAAAATTCTTAAGACGGAGGTAGAGTAGATATCTCCCTCTCTTTCTAGCGGGCGAAAATGTATGCCTGCTCCTGCTGTTTACAACGTTAATGTTCAAGTTTTCACGTCTGCCGGCGCTCCCGGAGTTTTTCTAACTATGTAAGATATAAAATATAGTGTTAAATATACGCAACAAAATCAAATTGTAATAACGATGAAACATGAAGAAACACTCAAAAGTTGCGTTGTTTCTGCTTGCCTGTGTTGGTTTCCAACATCGGTATTTGGTGGTGGAATGTTTTTGGCTAATAGAGTATTTGTTACGGTTAATAGGGTCTCATTAATTAGCATAGTCGAACGGGTTACCCTAATTATTGACCTACATTTTAAACACTCTTCAAGCCACAACATTGTAAATGAGGCATAATCCGATCGTTGTCAAGTGAACAAAAAGGCCAGATGTTAGAGTTAGGACTCTTTTGAAGATTCGTCTTTTTTTGTTTGACATGTTTCACTGTCTGACATGTCTGTCATAATGAAGTATTTTTTGCAATATAATTTGGAAATTGCAAAAAATACTTTTTAATATATTGTAGATTTCGAAATACCATACTATGTAGTCGGATTAAAAACCTATTTTTACATATTATTAAATATAACAAAATACTTAATGATTTTAAGTAACGCAGAGTGAATCTCAATATGAAATTGAACATAAACTCGGCGTTTTTTACTCATAAGTGATCGCCAGACTCAGTCAAGCACAGAATAGGTACTTACTATAAGGGACTTGATATACAAAGCGCCCTGTACGCGCGCCTCGAGCGCTTCGAATATTTTGTTACAATAGAGCCTATACAAAACGTCGGGGAACGTCGCAAGCGCGCGCCCGCTAGTTGTCCGCGCGCCCCTGCCTCTTTGTATGTCAAGGTCCCGTAAACGCCATAGATTTTATTTTCACAGCACCCAGGCCGCGCGTCTCGGGCGTTTTGTATATCAAGACCCTTACTACCGGAGTCAATCAGTCTCCCATAGTTATCTCTCAGGGGCTCGCTTGTTTGAACGTCGGTGCAGTTCCACATAAACATATGAAACAAACACAGTAAAATGCGAGCTTTCCCCCCCTCCCCCCTATTTTTACTTTCTCACTTCTAATGCACCTCATATCGCGGTAGCTCAGTCACACCACTAAAGTGAGACTTTTTAATTTTCCACGGCGAGTTTTCCCGGTTGAGCCCCGACTCTACGTCCCTGACCCCAAACCGGACTATTGACGCTGAAAAGTTGACTAGCTCGGTTAACCGGACTAACAAGCAAACTAATGCTACTAAAGGCAAGATCCTGGCCAATATCATCGTGATGAACAGAACACGGATTCCTGCCAAATCCTACCTTTTACACTTATTTGGGTGGAAGAGATCGTTAACAATTAGGCCGCCGATTGCTCCTTTTAATTTAAGTTAGTATTATTTATAAGTATCTAGCCATGCCCCGCGGCTTTGCCCGCTATTATCAAGTCAAAAAGTAGCCTATGTGTTACTCCTAGGTATAAACTATGCACATTCCAAATTTCATCCAAATCCGTTCAGCCGTTAAAGCGTGAAGAGGGAACAAACAAACTTACACACTTATACACTTGCACACTTACACATTGGATTAATTAAACACACATAATAATTTAGGTTAAAAATGGCAATTTGTTAACCAAGAACATTAGAAATGACTTTAGTATAAAGTCAAAAGAATCGTCTTTAGGTGCGCACCATATTCCATTCAACATAAATGAACCTATGCTACATGTTCTAGGGTCTAGACTTCTAGGCCCATATGCACTTCATTCCAATGGTACAGTATCGTTAATAAAATTATAATCAACTTTCTTAAATATTTAACAGGCAGGTGAACGTCTCTCTCTTCCGGAGCAGTTCCAGATTCCCAATTCACCAGATTCGCAATTCACCAGATTCTCAACTAGGCAGATGCTCAACCAATCAGAGTTTGTACTATCGAACAGGAAATATACTATAATATGTCGACCAATTCGAAAAGGTTTTAGGCCCGTTCTAAAGTTGCCGACGTCCATGTATGAAGACTCATGAATGTAGACATGTCAGGATATAATAACAAGTGGAGAGATGTGGTCTCTGGAATTGCCGATTTGACGAATATCAGACTTGACCAATGTCGTCCAACCCGCCAATCTCAATGGGAATGAGACGTTATGTATATAGGTATATATGTATACATGTATTACATTTTAATATATTTTCCATTCCTTAGTTCAAATAGTAATAAAACGGGCATTAATAAAGAAAGCTGGTTATTAAACGATTGACTACATTAATGACAAGGATGCCAGGAGGCAAACTGCGCAAGCGACTACATTATATAGATACACCTAGGTCAATGTAATAAATATGAATTAATGTTTAAGAATTAATAAAAAAAAAAAATGCTCCGCTGTGTTTCATGCCAGGTTCTTCTGAAGATGGCTGTAATTCTGCGAATCTAGCAGTAGAGTCATTAACTTTCACGAGTGCCTCTTGGGGGGCCATGCGAATAAACGATTTTTATTTGATTTGGTTTGACTTACTGATCACATTATGAGTAAAGTATGTTATGTATGTATATATAACATTTTCATTATATTATCCATTCTTTGATCAGATTTATCACTTTACAGGCTGACGTGATATTTCTCTTCTCATGGGTTCTTGCGGTTTAGGGCTTTTTGTGGTCCCCCCTGAAGGTAGATGGAAAGCACTTCAAATCTTCACTCACAAGAGTCATTCCAGAGAGTGTACAGTGTCAGGACACTCCACGAGTCCCTATGTCCAATTTCAGGATTCCCTTATATAATGGAGACGATCCAGTAGTCGCGGTGGACAAGTAACTGCCCTCTGCTACTGGGTTCGATTTCTGGTAGGAGCACATTTTTCCTTCCCAAAGGGCATTTGTGCTTCTAGTTCTGATTGTGTGTGATTTGTTTTATCCGGCAACCAAGATACAAGTCGACAACGACGTGTGAGCTCAGTGTGGGCCTGTGAGTGTGAATTTGCGTTTGTTGTATAAAATGTAGCCATGTACCTACTACGGTTACATTTTATATTATTATCTCAATTAATGACTCACAGATGGAAATAAAACTTTATGGCAATTGCTACTAATTGATAATGCTTTCGAAGTTAACAAACATGACTCGGAGCACAGCATGACTCGATAAATGAATTCAAATGGGAACCAATTAGAAAAATAACCAATATAACATTACTAAAATAAAAAAGCAGAATACGAAACTAGAATAACACACCCGTTTGGTTTAAGATAAACAGTTCGACGAAAATAGCGTTTATACTTTATCTATTACTGAAACTGAGCTGTGGAATTTGGTATGCACACACCTTGTCCACTATTTCTGTTGATTACTTTTAGTACTGCTCAGTTAAAGGTATGTATTAATTAAATTTGACCTTTTTGCTCTAACCTAAGACAGTGATATTAATTCTGCACCCTTTTTATTACACGATTTTATTTAGTTTCACCTGTCTGTCAGTCTGTAATCAAATCTTGTAATTTAAATTTGACCCACTTTCCGGTCTCCGATTGAAATTTTGCATGCATATGTAAATCAGATGACAATGCAATAATATTATAATATGGAGCTGATCTGATGATAGAATCGGAAGGTGGTCATGTTAATTCTGTAATAAAACGACATATTCTCATACATATATATATATATATATGAACTAGATGTAAGGTGTAAAATCGGACTTGCTGAGCCACACTTATTTCAAAGACTTCTTGTGAGTGCCGACTGCCGTAAACGTATAATCACATTCGGAACCAGAGGCTCAAATGTTCCTTGGGAAGAACATTGTGCTCCTGACAGGAATTAAACCCAGGACGCTGGGAGCTGAGAGCTGCCCACAGCGCTAACTGGGTCATCATACTCCTAAAGAAGCCGACTGCCGCAGCTAATTCCTTTGTAACATCGTCTTGTAAGGAATTGGAAAGTTCAAAAAATATGAGTACTTGTATGGAACTATACTTCCATTACTCTATTAAATCTAAGTTTATTTTCTAAGGAATAAATACAAATAAAAAAAAAGCGAAGATATACCAACTTTTTCTTTTTTAACTTAAGCTCTGCAATTGTGCAGTTAGCCAATGTCAAGTAATTCATATTTTTCATGAATATTGTCCAAGTCACAGCCAAGTTTGAAAGATTCGTGGTCCAGTCATAGTCAAGACATACCCGAGTAAAGTGGTAGAGACTTGACTAGATAGAACTTCTGTCGGAGTTATGCAGCGAAAGCGAAAATCACGTCTTCCAGCTTTGTATGATTTGACTACACTCATGTACGTTCACGAACTATTTATAGTTAGATAATTATTACATATTTACATTCGAAGCATCATAAGTTTAGGAAAATAATTCAAAATGACGTAAAACGTCATTGTTTCACTTTCGCGCCAAAACTTTTGAGGCATAATCCTACTTTTAAAAAGCTGGGCGTAAGTTTAGCAGAAGCCTTCGCTACTCGCCGCTAGATGGCGCTACTAGTCCTGCCGTCATTTACAATTTGCAAGTAGTTACCAAGTTCTCTCAACACTCGCTTGGCAAGTTGCCCCCAACAACGACGGGTGGAAAGTAGGTACGGATTTTCAGCTAAAGCTTCGACTAGCTAATTGAGTTTTAGCTAGCTTCCGTACAGATTAGTTTCTACTTTTACAGTTTTTAAGTGGTCATGATTTTTATTTGAACTTTAAACTAGCAATTGTAAGGTACTTATTACTATTTAAGTAGTAAGTAGCTAAATATTGACCGTAATTCTGAATATCTAGTTGTGTAAGTTACCTTCTTAATAAATACATATACGGATTATCATAACTACTTCAAAGGTGAATGCGATCGATTTTGGCGGGAAATTAAAAATTTAAACCGTTTTTTACTTTACAGCTTGGTTTTGTTATTATTATTAAAGTATTGACGATGAAAGTTAAATAAATTTAATAATTTCCAGCTTATTAACTCAATTAAAATTAATAGAACAAAAAGAAAAATATGACAGTATTTTATGTAAATTAAAACAGAATAATTAAAATCGTGTAATATGATACCATTTAATAAAATAAAATATTAAACAAGTCCTAACGCTTGCAACAGACTAAAAAAATGTCGATCAGCTGTTATCATGCAAGCTGCGTGCGACTAGCCCGACAAGTTTCTTACTCGTGTCTAGCCAACTAGCCAGCAGACAAAGTCGCAGTAGCACTATGCGTCATATTTCGACACTTGCAAATACACTGTCTATAAAAATATTCCACCACATTCATGTTGCTGCTATAAAAAGCCAATATAAACCTAAACGCCGCCGAGATCGCCCGCATTATCTCGTGATTATCGCGTGTCAAAACATCGCCACGCTCGCGATACTTCGCATGTAATCTTATAAACGATGTATTCTGCACGCTTCGCGCTCCCGCGGCCTCTCACTCACACATCAACAGCACATATTTAACCATCCCACTCCCACGGTCATCCATTTCATTCATGCGCGGTATACCTCGGCGGCCCGCTGTTTACAGACACAAACAAACAGTACAGCAAACCGCTTAGCTTTAAGTACGAGACCGTGAAAGTGATATTGTCAAGTATTTCCGTCTCTTTTCGAAATCCGAACGGTTAGTTCTCAGCGCGCCGCTAGATGTCGCTAGGAGTAGCGTTTGATTTAAACGTCATTTTTGGTGCGACGTTGCCGGACTTCGCCACCCGGTGTTATAAATGGCAAAAACAACTTGAGTGTTATGTTGAGCCTTATCACTTTGTATTAAGAGTTTGGTTTGTTTGGGGTGCGATGTATTTGTGTGTGTCACGTAACGAGCGTGGTATACACGTACGTGAGCTGTCAGTAGCTAATGCGATGCGCTCTGATCGCTATTGTGGTGAAGCGCGCTCGCGCGGCTTATAGCGTTTAATTCAATTTAGTAATTGATACGTTTGGCGCTTGACTTTTAAAACTTTTAATTATGCTTTTTGGGTCAATAAAAGGATAAAAATGATGGGATTGTTGTCTTTACAGTAACGATGAACATTGCTTACCTGTACTTAATTTAATTTATGGGTTGGTTATAAGTAATATACAATATTATATAGGTACACATTAGTTAAGTAGATAAGTAAATAATAGTAACTTAACATTTTGAATAAATTAATTAATAATCATAATAAATCACAAATGTGCTCATAAGTCTAGACTGTAGGTACTCGTAGCTGCATAATTGTATTCTAATAAAGTCCAAATACAGATCCTGGTTTATTTATTAAACGGTCTAAATAATAAAACAATCCGTCAGATTAAGATTAATCCTAATCTTCAATTAATCTAAGCAACCGAAGCGAAACCTTATAAGAGCAAATTGTCAAAGTGACAACTCCCTAAACATGGTAATTCACGCTCGCATTCTTCGATACACCGCTTGAGCTGTCCCACACTTACACACTCATATGCCTTAATATGCTCCAAACACATTCCAAATTCAGTCCTATGTCTGGGTATCAAAGTTGATATTTAATAAGATGGTACTAAAGTCATTTTCTGTGCATATCTCACACACACGAAACATTTATGAGTACAGTAGTAGATGTGTTGTATACAATATGACGTCGCACATTGTACCTACTATTATAAATGAAATGTGTAGCTTTCACGAGGGCACACAAGCGTAGCGTGATGTTCATCATAAGAGATGCATTTGAAATTCAACCCTATGTTGGAATGTTTTAAGTTATTTTTTTGTGTGAAGTTGGTATTGTCTGTTATGGTGTTTAGTATTTAGTATAAAGATACGGGTGTCGGTAAACGCGTGACCTGTTATTGTGTGTATTAGGTTGGTTTAATCACAATTTGGAGTGGGTCGCGATATGGCTTTCCAACTTGACGATTTAGTAACAACTAAATTGATTTTTTATGTTTTAGTGTTTTGTTTGATGGCTAGTTTTAGATATTACTAGCAATACCTGGCATGCGTTGCCATGTAAAGAAAGAAAGCATTTTACCTCTTTTACGTTTATGGTTGCCTAGTACTTCATTATTTTATACTAAAACTTAATGACTAAATTATTACCGTATTCACTTATTAAAAGTAAAACACGGACTAAAAATTAGAAGTACCTACGTGAATTTATTTAAAAAAATAATAATATTAATAGTGTATTTAATAAGACGAAGACACGTTGTTTTTTATAATTATATCTTATATATTAGTAAGTATATAGTATATATCGTAAGTATATATAGTATATATCATAGTAAGTAAGTACTTTAAAAGTTCTTTGATTCGTTTATTTAGTCTATGCTTTGATTATGGTAAGTAGCAACCGAGGACAAAATATATGTGATATAACATGACCAAGCGAGGTCTATAAGTTGATTTGTCCGTCCGTCCGTCTGTCAGAAGCATTTAGCGTCTAAGCCATACAAGTGCATAACATCAAATTCTCAGAGACGTGGCCCAAAGCCAAATGATATAAAAATATCGAAAAATTGTTTGATTGAAAGATTCGTAAGTAATTTCACACACGGTTGTTTTCTCGCATTGTTACGAGACTAGTTTCGGAACAATCGGTGCTCCATCAGTCGAGTGCGCGTAGATCGGCGTCTCGGCGTATACACTCTTGTAACAATGGGAGAAACCAACCGTGAGTGAAATTGTTGCATCCTTAAAATTAGTAAAATTCTTTGGTAACTATATCGAGTCTATTCTACACTGGTATAGATGCGTACAGGGATGCAGGTATAAACCGATAATTGACTTGTCTAATGGACTAATTAATTTCAATGCAAACGCGTTACATGTAGATTTAATGTGTTTGTTATGTTGGTTGTATCAGCATTATGTAAGGTTCACGCAATGAGATATGGCTATTGAATATTATGTCGGTGATAATGATTATTGGCGCCGGCTTAAGCCGTATTAAAATTGTGTTTTCTACAGGTAGACTGTGTAGGATTCACGGTATAAAGTGGCAGTTTTCAAGTCAAAGTGAAAGGGAACCTTCTATCTATTCTACTAATATTATAAATCCGAAAGTTTGTGTGTAAGTGTGTAAGTATGTTTGTTCCCTCTTCACGCTTTAACGGCTGAACGGATTTGGATGAAATTTGGAATGTACATAGATTATACCTAGGATTAACACATAGGCTACTTTTTAACTTGATAATAGCGGGCGAAGCCGCGGGGCACGGCTAGTTTATGTATAAAATCTAAGGTAAGTAAAAAGAGTTGATATAATGTTTTGTGCAAGAAGTTTCGTATGAATTCGTATAAAATAGAAAGTAAGAATGTAAGAAGTAATAAGACAAAATGTAAATGTAACCTTTCAATTTTAAAATTGAGATGTAATATAATAAAGAACACCGAAGACTCTGATCATGTTAGAGGTAGCCGCTACAATGGAGTCATTTCGAGATGGTAATTAAAAAAAAAAGTTACCTTCTAGGAAAGTATGGTGAGATTGTGGCCATGAAAAAAAAAAACAGGGTATGACTGTGTGTAATGTAAATGATTTTCGTCACCCGTGACCCAACTCGTCGGAGCAAGCGAGGTTGGGTAGTACCTAGTACTCTATTACTAAAGTAGATAGTATCGATAATGTGATTGTGTATTTGTTTGACATAAGGTAGCCTTTTAGCGTTATTATGCTAAGGGCCGAACGGATTGCGACTAGTTCAGTCTGTGAAAATATTGAAATTAGATACTGGAATATAACAAGCACTATTTTTACATAATTTTCACTCATGGCGTATTGGGCACAGATTTTGGATTGTATGTATTTATAATACTTATTACATACATACATACACACAGTCACGCCTCTTTCCCGTTGGTGTAGGCAGAGACCACTTCTCTCCACCTGCTACGATCCTGACGCACATCTTTTGCTTCTGCTACATTAATGAGTCTTTTCATGCTCGTTGGTTGCGGGTACTTTTAACCTATAATTTTCTAGACGTTTTCGATCCGGTCAAGATACGTTCGCCTAGATCGACCCTTAATACTAGTTACCAACCCCGGATTCCCCCGGTTGGCAAATTTTATAGTATCACATGTATCAGGTATAAGTAACCTTACCAGCCTATCGTAAGTGTTAGCAATATACGAGCAAAATTCCGTCAAAACGAGTCCGCCATTTTGACATGAAGAAGGTACAAACAAACGTAAACAAACAGTCAAAGTTTCACTTTTTGTAGGTTATTGGTACGTATAAGTTAAGACTTATCCGTACTAAGGTAACGCCTGTCATTTTGCAACATTTGCAACAACTAGCTCATTATTAAAATGTATAAAAACAATTACTTAGTGTATGGTGCATAAAAGGTTTAAAGTTCATGCGACGTTTAAATGTGCGGCGTTACTGTGTGCTATCGAGTCGGCAAGTAAATTAGAGACCGGACTATAACTAAAGTTGAACTGACGCTACCAGCGAAAGAATTGTAAGGATGAGACTTGGAAATTTTTGTTGATGCTGAATTTTTACGTCGCTTTATATGTTTACGCAACATAGGTAACAAATTAAAAAGTTTAAAATCCTGCACGGCAAAGCATTGTAATTAACATATAATATGTTAATTATCTTTATGTCCCGTAATTTCACTGACATCATAAGTCCGTCAATCCGATATAGAATAATGGTTTGCATACTACTGTTACTGGTTGAATATCTGACAATGGTGTAGTTATACGTCATGTTTATATTTCATCATGCATCTAGTATTGCAAGCAAGCGTCGTTATGCTTGCAATACGCTGCTACGCAACCATTCGGTTAAGATTTTATTGTATAAAAAGCCGACTTAAACTCAAACTCTCAAACTTAAGCGTTTATTAGCCATAATACATATGTAGGTACAAAAGGTCTTAGGTATAATTTTCAATAATTTGGGCACTGTTTTCATCCTGCATGTGGACGTAAATAATTATAAAAAAATATGTCTAACGTTTATAAATTCCTTAATAGTCTAACAACAATTGCTTATGGGCCAGTGACAATTTTTTTTAAAACGATTTAATATCATTAGGTATTTTATTATATAGAGAAAAATACATGTGATGTACATTTTTCTTGTAATTTTTTTTGTAGACTATTTTTTTACTCCATATTCAAACTACGTGCCCATTGCTATATTTCCTAAAACTAAACAAAAACTATATACAGCAAATTTCTACAAATAACAAAAAAATAAAAACTATACTCAACTATATAATTTATTTGAAAGATATGTAATATAATTTGTAAACAATTACTTAAGGTCCGTCACTAAATTGTTTCTTATGTTCTTACTTGTACTATGTCTGTTGATATAAGCACCGATATTTCTGTGAATAAACTATTATATTATCTTATTTGTAATTATATTAAATGTGTATACTCATCTCATGTCTTATCCACACTATGCCACCTTTCGCCAGTTACTGGAATGCAGCTCCACGGCTGCAGTGATGCATATCGTTGTACGTATGGTGCATATGCGTCCCCCTCTCCCCCACCTGCCGTCTTTGTCTTCCTCCATTATGCCTAAGTACGAATTTAAATCTACCTAAGGTTTGAGACGATCTCTTACGTGTGCAGCGGACTTTATAGCTAAGGATGGAGTCGACGCGTCATTCTTTTTTAAATATAGAACCGTAAATTATTAAGCGTAATGCTTTGCGGTGGTTTGATTTCTCTTAAGCGCTTTTTAAAACA
The DNA here is from genome assembly GCA_948107665.1 of Lomographa bimaculata. NCBI lineage: Eukaryota > Metazoa > Arthropoda > Insecta > Lepidoptera > Geometridae > Lomographa > Lomographa bimaculata. The sequence continues at coordinate 11,798,508 of OX403592.1, forward strand.
ATTTAAACGGAAGCAAAGCTTAAAAAGTCCTACTTCACCGCTATATCTTCGGAACCCTTGATCGGATTAAATTAATTAAATACGCTTTGTTGAGAATAACTCTAAAACTGCTAATCAGATCGTGATCAAATTTAAATGGCAAGCACCAGCTTTCAAATAAAAAAGAATCATCAAAATCAGTTCACCTTGAAAAAAGTTCACATACAAAATACAGTCGAATTGAGAACCTCCTCCTTTATTTGAAGTCGGTTAAATAGTGTTAATAAATATGATACATAGATATTTGTCGAGTCAAAATTGTTGAGTCCTCGTCGTCGTCGTAAGATCGCGATCCTATCGGTTTTCCTATCGTTTATATTTCGGAAAGTGTGCGCAGGAATTACACGAGCTATTTCCCGTTTTCCTTTTTACCACCTACAAGACAAACTGTTAAGCGTTGTGCATTGAACCTCCAGTCTGCTTGAAGCGTTTTGCTTCTACATTAATTATTCCTACATCGAAGGAGTGGAACTCATTGTCCACGTCTTTATTTCGATCATGGTATAATCTGGGAGTCTTCAAGTCTAGGGTGAAAAGGTATCTTCTAGGCAAACATACTACACCTTCGATCTTATCATAGCTTTTCATCAGGTAAGAAAAGGGTCAAATGATAACTTATTCAGCATAACAAAAAACCCTATAGATGTAGTAAGAAAGACTTCAACGCGCGTTGGACATGTCTCAAATGTTTCTTGACACATGATTACTGTAGTGATAAATTTAGGAAGGAAAAATAATCGCTTGAGGCGGGATTTGAACCCGCCTCAAGTGTCATACCTACCGTAGTAGTTTCTATAAACTATTCGGTAGATGACGTCACATGTCCCCGTAAGACGTTAATAATAAGGAAAGGTTAATTTCGTCGCTTCAGGCGGGCCTTGAGTAGCTCAGCGGTTAGAGCAATAGGGCATGACACCCTATGGCCGCGGGTTCAAATCCCGTCTCAAGCGATTATTTTTCCTTTCTAAATTTATCACTATAGTTCTGCCGAGCATGGCTAATGCTATACCTATAAATAAAATCAACATGGTAACTGTACTGCCATCATAAGGAAAACAGACGTACCTGTAATTCTTGCCACAATTGAGTTATATACATCAGAAAACAATGTCCTACTGCTCAACTAGTTGAGCGATCTAGTTGAACAGTGGGTAGATCATAGATATTACCCACTGCTCAACTGTTCATAATTGAGCAATTACCCGTTGAGCCGTTGGTATTACCCACTGCTCAACTGGATGCAATTGAGCAATTTGGTTGAGCAGTGGGGAAGAAGCGGAAATAAGAATAAGAATAAAAATAAATATCTTTACTATTTAGATATACTAAATACTAACATATATTATGACTTGTAGAAGATGCGTCTAAATTGAAATTAAGATTTAGTAGGCTGCGTTTTTAAAATAAATAAATACTAGTAGATGCGTCTATTTTCGATAATGTATATAACTCAATTTTGTCAAAAGTCTTTCTTTTCTTATGACGGCAGTGCAGTGTACTAATTGTGTCTGGTTAATACCAGTAACCCTGGTACCAGTTAATTCAATCAAAATCGTTGACGATGTTGTCTATTTTAAAAAGAGAAGAACTGCCCGACCTGCCCCAGTTGTTATTTTTTATAACGCTTTCACACTCAGAGCCCATGCTAAGTTCGATAATTTGTGTCATAGGTACCGGCAACATTCACATTACACACAAACACAACCAGAACCTAAAAGAATTTCCCTTGGGAATAAAACTTGTATTTCCGCCTGGAATCGAACCCGATGCCCCGAACCCCCTGCTTAGAAGGCAGGCGCACGCGCACCCAAATAATTCAACGGGCAGTTTTTAGTAAGTATTAAATATTATTTTTAGGTACCTACCTCTCGATGTTTTTCTTCACAAACAGATCATTGCTCTCAAAATCTGTAATAATAATTGCCGCATGTAATTAAATCGTAACTAATTCACTATAACTAATCCATAATAGATCATTTTGTGTAAAAACGTGTAGTATCATCACTTCGCTCGTTAGGTATGAGCATTGACCGTTGATGGATGAAGATGACTCGTGCGCAGCCTCCAGCGACGCAGGCTAGGTGAGACTTGGGCTGACACAATACACCTATGATAGCAGTAGCACAACTCCATTGCCAATTCTGTATCACAGTAATTTTGTAAAGGCGAAAGTTTGTGAGTAAGTTGTTTTGTTTGTTACTTTTTCACGCTCAAACCGCTGGACCAGTTTTAATAAAATAAGGTGTGGAGGTAGCTGTCACCTTCAATGAACACATAATTTTTATACCGACACTCTTGTGGCTCCGGGACTTACTCGGGTAGAACCGCAGGGCGCAGCTTGTAATTATATATGCGAAAGTTTTACAAAACAAATGATCGAATGTATGCCTCCAGTGTACTTCTACATTAGTTTATAGTATAGTAACTCGCACTAGCAGGCCACTACGATACGAGCCTTGAGCCTAGTGAGGGGAATGACAAGTAAGAGATGATAGTTATTTTGTGATTAATTGTAATCATAATTGATTTAAATACTTAGAAAATTATTACTTCTGCTTTAGATGTTTAATGAAATAAATTATTAACTTAAGTGTGTAAGTATGTATTTACCGCTACCCACTTATCTACGTGTTTACACATAAGTAGGAGCAAATATTTTTTTTCTGCCCGTGTGTTGTAAAAAGAGCTTGACGAAGCCGTTTTTCATTAAAAAATATGTTGGAAAATAACGATTTGGTAGGTCACTAAAGTCACTGTTTTTAGACCTGTATGATCCTCGGGGTCTATGTCAAAAACGGCTACATATTAAAAGCTGATAATTACGTACAATATCTGTTATATCCTGTAACAACAAATACAAAAAAATTACAATTGTTATTAAAACAAAAGTTATAAGCAAATTAACCTCAAAAAATTTCCTTTATTAAGCAAAATGCAGGCTCGAGATCTCAGTTTGAGGTGAACGACTTATACGTAGGTATATATAGTTATATGGTAGTAAAAATTGCACGTAAACAACAAATTGCTATAGCTAACAATATGCTTTCAAATCGCAAGTTGTCCTAAGTTGCGCTACTCCCATCTCTCAGTATTAAGTAATTTAGCAAATGGACGCCACAGAATACAACACATGTACCATGTACAGTATAGGTAGTGAATGAGACTAGATCCAAACCTGAAGTAGCCGCAAAGGTCAACCTCCTATGGTTTTAAATTTTGCAATGTATTATTGTAGAAATAGTTTTGTTTGAGTGATTACACAATTTTAAAGATTCGACGTGTAGTATGGAAATAATGTCAACTTAGATATGTGGTTTTAGAACTTTTTAATTAATAACGTTTTTGTTTCTATAGCCACGTGTCGTTACTGCAAGTTACTGTTTTTTTTTGTTGTTTGTAATTGTCAGAACATGGTTTATATTAAAATGTTCTACTTTTAAACTTGATTTACGCGGGTGAATCCGTGGGACACAGTTTATAATTATTATCTGGTCAGCACGCTAAGCTTAGAATTGGAACTGATTTCTTAAGGGTAGATGTTGGAAACGCGGTTGGTTCTAGGCGACAAATTAAATAACAGTTTGTCCTACTAGTCGCATCTTGTAGACTCATGATGGGCCAACTGGCATTATTTTTTCCCAAAAGTTCCACTACTATCGCCGTATAGATCACGTGGAGAGTTATGAGGAGAAGGACGCGCCAGGTAAGCCTCCACCGTTGTGCTTTTGCTGCTGATGTCCTGGCTTCTCTTCAACGGCACCCGCGAGTTAAGAAAAGGTGAACTTTTTATAACCCCTTAAACACAAAGTAACCGGCCGCGGCTATAAATGTACATTCCAAATTCTACTGCGTTTGTGTGCGAAGTGACTTTTAATTTTAAGCTAAAATATACATGTGCAAAAATTTACATTAGTTTGTTAATACAGTAAAGATTATAGGTATACCTACTTTAAAAAATTTAAGGTATTATTATTAGCACTTGAGTTACCTATAAGCTCGATGTCTTGTAGGTAACTTAGTACTTTGCTGTACATAGTTTTAGTTTAGTTTTAGGAAATATAGGCAATCGGCCCGTAGTTTTATAGCTTGCTATTTGTTTTACATCATTATTAGGGTTTAAGTACACTGCCCGTTAGAGTAGTTGGTTGGACGTCTACCTTCTACTCAGCGGATATTGAATTCGATTCCCGGTACGTTTCTTTACAAGGGATATTTTATAAAAGGTGATTATTTGTGCACACGACACTAGTCTTGAACTTAGTGTGGGTCTGTGAGAATGAAAGCGTTTATTATATACGCTTCATAAATGTAGTTACCTTCATTATCTGTACTGAAAAACACTGTAAATATATGCAGCTTTTCCCCCACATAATATACACGGACGATACTTCGTTGTTTGCAAACAATGAGAATGCATTAACTAATAATACGCATAAGTACGAAGAAAAATAAACAAATCTGCTCCCTCTTGAAATGCTCATCTAACCAAGCTATATTATTACCTGATACAGTTTCCTTCGAATAGAAAAACACCCTTTAATTTTACTCACACAATCCTTTCGATTCAAAAGAAACTTAGCATCACATCTTGCACGCAACTTTGGACTTACATATGTTATTAATAAAGCGGAATTTTATTCATCTATAGTTTTTGTGTTGGGGCTGTTTTGTATTCACTGGACGATATTGCTTCGGAGATTCGTTGCAGACCATATAGTGCCTTCTTTCTTTTATTCGCTTTTCAGATTATGGTATAGGGATACGAATAAAGACTTCGACTGAGAAATGTTGATTTTGTATACTATACAGTGATACGTGTTTCAAAATTGATATTTAGCTTTATGAGCAATCGTTCAAGCGCAGCCAGCGCTTCCATCCGAGTACGATTGTCATCACAGGCGATTGTAAAGCGTATGCCAGGGTGCCTGTACCGGAATATAAATATGCTGGTTATGCAAGGTTGCTCGTGTCACACTTAGGTTATTAAAGTTCTCGAAAAGTAAGCAATGTATCGAAATTATGCTTGCAAATTGCTACCATGTAATAAAACTCGTAGCTTACCACTTTGTAGTTGATTAAATTATGCAGCTTTTATTGAGATCCAGAGTTCCAGAGATCTTGAGATCAATATAGACCTAGCGTGTTTATAACCCTTGAAAACTTCATCAATTATCTGCGATAGAGGCCAAAAGTAAGTCTAACAAATACAAAAAAAAAACTGACGACTCCAGGAGAATCGGCTCCAAATAAAGAGGACTTTATGTATTGAAATATTGCATGAATGTGTAAATTGGGAGAAAATGCAACATTATTATAAGATAGAGCTGATGATGATGGAGCTGGAAAGTGGCCCTGGATACCCTGAAATAAAACGACAAGTACCTGTGGTCCTAGATGATAGCCAAGGTCTGATGATGGACTGAAAGGTAGCATGGGAACTCTGTAATATAACGATGCAACCCCATCGAGTCTGGGCTCGTTTGGTTCGTCCTGAGTGACAAGTTCCCTGGTTCTACAACTTTCAAGTATTTTTTATTATAAGTATTTTTTATTCAACTTAAAATTGATTGTTTTTATTTGCAGATGTTATAACCTTATCACCTTTGCGAGTACAAGATCCACAGCGAAATATTTCGCCACACCATCTCGGGCTACTTTATTTTGAAACAAAAAACGCATACGCTCAAGTTCTTATTGTTAGACAAAAAGATGTATTTTTGTACCCCCATCTCGGCGGCGTGCGGTGGAATTAAAAAGAACTGGTACAGTACAAAAGATCCTTGATTACACGTCACTAGCTTTATGCGCCCTTTGTTTCTTGTCTCGTTGAATATATATCTTAAAACTTATATACATAAAGATAACATAAACGCTTTCACACTCACAGCCCCACACTATGTTCGATCACTTGTGTCGTGGGTGCCGGAAACATTCACATCACACACACAATCACAACCAGAACCAAAAACACAGTTTTTTAAATTGTTTCAGAAACACTTATGACATGGAGCTGATTTGATGATGGAGCCGGGAAGCAGTCATGGGAACTTTTTAATCAAACGACGATACACCATCTAAGTTGGGCGGTTCGTTTCGTTCTATGCTCTTTATAATTAAAAACAAATAAAAGCTTGTTTAAAAAAATATATTATTGTTTTTACAAAAATATATATTTTTAATATAAGGGTATACTTAATATTTATATTAAGTATACCCTTATTGACTTAGTAAATGTGGCTATAAAAATGTTATTTTTCTTTTTCAACCGACTTCAAAAAAAGATGGTTCTCAATTCGACTGCATGTTTTTTTTTTGTTTGGTACAGTATACTTCAGAGGTGGTCCCATATAAATTTTATCGAAATCGGTCCAGCCAAAACCGAAATATAAGCGATGAAGTCAGTTTTTTAAGCTTTGCATGCGTTTTAATTATTTTATATCCTTTAAACACTACCTGTAATTCAACCTTGAAAGACTTCGCCATGTAACAGCCCTAGAGCATAAATTCCAAATATTGTAATACAGCTAATCTAAAGCTATCCTCATATTTCAGTTTATTCCCTAAGCAAGCAATATACGCCCTTATCTACGTTTCACAAGTCTAGGTTTCTGGCAAGCTCGTACATCGTCGGAATTGGCATTAATAAGTAATGGGAGGTGGGGCGGGCTTGTTTGTTTGTTAACTGTTGTTATGGTTTACGCTCGCTTATGTGATTAAATTAAACACATTATGTACGGTACCTCTGGAAACTACCTGGTTACTAGTATAACGATACTAATAGGTATTTTAAGTACTACTAATTGGAAATAACGAAAGCAAAGCTTTAAAAAAACCGACTTCATCGCTTTATCTTCGGAACCTTGATCAGATTTAATGAATTAAACACGCATTATTGACGATAACTCAAAAACTGCTGATCAGATTTTGATCAAATTTAAATGGGACCAATGGGAAAGCAACAGATTTCAAACAAAAAAAAATCATTATCGATTTACGTGGAAAGAAGTTATGAGGACAAAAAAAAAACAGTCGAATTGAGTACCTCCTTCTTTTTTGTGAAGTCGGTAGAAAATGTAGGCACGGAACTTTTAGATAAAGCCATGATGGCGGTTATGTAGTAAGTTATTTATTAATTCGTAAGAAAATCAACAGCAAGATACTTCTTAAAGCGAAATGTGAACGTAGTAGGTATAAGCCAATAATTGATTTTCCTAAATCATATATTTAAGAATATTTTACAGCTCTCTAGTGTATTGTTGTATTTGGGATATGAGTTTATGTATATTTTAAATTATTTTATGTTGTTAAGTGGGTTTACAGCTATTGATACAAAATAAGCCTTAACATATATAACAAGCAGCCATTTACAAGCGTCCGCAGATAAAAATCAAATGTTATTGATAAAGAAGCTTAATGTAAGAAATAAATACTTAAACATGATTAAAATACGCAATTTACACGATATGTCGTTTAAGGCGCCTCATATGTGAATAGTATCCCGTATGGAGTGAAAAGTACAGTAAAAAAATAAACATACTGTAGGATAATACTTGTCGATAACATCAGACGACATGGAACGTATACAATTTAAATAAATTGCTTTAATAACTAAGCAACCTTACACATTTTTAGCTCAAGTATTACGTCAATGTGATAAAGAAAATCTTTTGAACTTACATAGCATAGATGTGCCCTAAATCACAAGTCATGTATATTTGTTTAGTAACTGGCTGGGACTCGGAGCAAGTGTGTGTGGTTAGTTATCAAAAATATACTATTCGCGATGGTAATTTCTCAACTTACACTTACATTGAACTTAGATAATGGGTTAATTTCCTATATTTTCTGAAACGAAACTAACATTATAAAAACCAAGAGCTCACAAATTGAAATTGATTAGTAAATTTTAACGTTGATCTATTTTACCGCATTGTGTGCTACGTGCGCTACGAACTGCTACGATTTCGTAGCTCGACTCGCTTTCGTGCTACAGCAATCCAGGAAAACCATTTGACTAAACCATCAGATTAAGCTTTTGGTTGATCGTTTGATCAACAATTTTGATGACTGTTTATGATATGAAAGAAAATATCATACATAGAAAATACTAAAAAGCGCGTACGTATACATTACATACGAGATGAATTTTGTACGGGTATATGTAAATTAAAAAAAAAAAAATATATAAAAAAAACATTTCACCACCATCTCACCTGATAGAAAGTGAAGATGCGGCCGAATATGTAGCTTACTTATTTAGCAGTAAATTTAATACCGTAAAGGATGTGAGCTTTGTTTTCTAATCTTAACACTAGGTAAAATGTATCCCAAAAACAACAATGTATTCGGCATTGATCCGGAGTTTCCAAATAAGGAGGCGCGGGAAGCCTCCTTAGATTTATTAGGGTGAAGGCACATCGGCATAATATATTACATAACAGTAACTGATCTTTACCCAATGCAAGTATCCGATCGGCTCCGTGTTTTTAATTAATATGTTTGTATAAATGTATGTTCGTTTGTCTCCTATTATCCGAACTGATAAACCGATTGTCACATATAGGGTATCGTTTATCTATTTAAATTCTACGGGTGTCATTGGCTAACTTTTTTATATAAATACAAAATGGCGTCCAAGGCACTCCGTAAAAATTACCAAAAACATTAAGGGTTTCAAATGAAAGAGCTCACACGTGGTTTAATAAAATGTATCAATGAATTTCTTTTCGTTTTTCAATTAAAGAAAGCCATTTTGTGGGTACAATACAATACTACACAGGGTACTATAATAACAAACAATTGCAATCACACTCACAGCCCCACACTTAGTTCAGATACTTGTATCGTGGGTGCCGGAAACATTTACATCACACACACAATCACACCCAAAGCCAGAAACACAAATGTCCAATACAGGCATACCAACACATAGAACACGTGAGGCCCATACACACAACACACACTTTCTCTTAACTCACCCACACATACTTACATACACACATACACACCCCCTACATACACACATACACTCGCACACTCAAAGATACATAACACTTTTTTTTTAAACTTATTATATATTAATTATGTTACCTACCTTTTTTAATATAAACTTACAAAATAATAATATAAATTCTACTTCTGTATAGTTATTAATTATTAACTACAATATTGTTAAAGGACTACCATGACTTTATTTTCGAGTAACACCTGAGATCGATGGGATATGCTGAAAACCAGCCCTGCACAAACACTTAGTTTGTGCAGTCTTAGCGCTGAACATATTCCAATTGCCAAATATTTCTTGCATGTATTTTTTTTTCTTTTGTGTACCATAATGTGATTGTTTAAATATTTAGCAATAAATGATTTTCTATTCTATTCTATTCTATTCCTTTGAGAAGGAAAATTGTACTCCTGCCGGGAATCGAACCCGAAGCTCACGGCGTAGAGGGCAGAGACCTGCCCACTGCGCCAACAGGGTCTTCAAAATAGTAGTCAGGTTTTAGCTTTTAATCTTGCGTCTTGTTGATAGATTTAAACCTATGAAATTCTCGCGATTCGAACGCATAGTTTTGGTAATAATTCGGGACTTTATAGCGCTAAAAACTATTTTTATTTTCCTCGACGTTCCGGCTAAGTTGCGTGTTTTAGCTTGGGAAAGCGCGAGTATTGTCTCCAACTACCCGCACTTGGCATTACACAAAACGCATCGGGTTTTATCCCGCGATAAATCTGCGGATATTCCTTCCCAAGAGATATTTGTGCTTCTGGTTCTGGGTGTATTTGTGTGTGTGATGTAAATGTTTCCGGCACCCACGATACAAGTCTTTGAACTTAGTGCGGGGCTGTGAGTGTGAATGCGTGCGGGTAGTTGGAGACAATACTCGTCATTTCCCACCCGCATTTTCCAGTCTTCTCGAGACCATGGCCATTGCAACTTGGTCGAAACGATGACGTAAATAAAAATAGTTTTTAGCACGATTAAGTCCCGCGATATTATACCTATACCTGTGATACTGACATCAAATCTACAGTGTAGACATATCGTCGGGGGTGTCGCCGGTCGGGCAAACGTTACTCCGGGGAAGTTTAGCCGATGTTACGGAAAATGGGTGTCTTGTTTCGTTATTAGTAAGGATTATTGTTTATGGTACTGTGCGGTGATACGATTGGGGCGGTTAATTATATTTGGAACCCTTGGCCTTCAAATTATGGATATTATTTTAGGGGATAGCAGGTGTTGATCGAGATATTTGAACTTGTTTTTAAAGCATCGAATTGACTTAAATGTATGTGGCTCATTAAATCTGCGGGCTCGTGTAGTGTTTTATCATATGTAATAATATTAACCTTATCATGAATCTTTCCACAATTACCATGATCTCTTGATTTTGTTTCTATAGTCATGCTAGGCAATTCAGAATTCATAATTCAAAATCTTTTATTCACATGGGCCCCAAAGAGGTACTCTAATGAAACTTAATGACTCTACTGCCAGATTCGCATAATTACAGCCACAGAACAGAAGGTAATAACATTTTGAAAAGAAAACGTAAAGCTTGAACCCCCTTCCATAGGGTGTCGCATTCATGCCTATTGCTCTATCCGCTGAGCTACACAAGTCCTGCCTCAAGCGACGAAATTATTATTTTCTTATGAGGTGTGCAATCCAAGCAATTTATTTCCTTGCAACATTTATAGTTTTTCTTTTCTATGATAGGTTTTCCTTGATTACAATTTCGAATGAAGGTAAGTAAATCAATATGATGATTTCATCTGACAGCGATGGCGATAGAATAATAAAATGCTAACCTACTTATAACAATCATCAGTGTAAAGAAGTCCTAAGCTCTCCCGCAAGCACCTATTTATAATACAAAGTTTCGCTTAAAGTTCCCGGAAGTTCATAGTGCGCTTTTCGAATCTGCATAACTTTGTACCGTATTGCACAACGATGTGTTCATATTTTGTTGGAGTTTGTTCGTGTATGTTTTATTATAGATAAAACAATACTATAGGCTTACTACCAAAAAAAAGAGAGGCAAAATAAACGCTTCTACACTCATAGCCCACACTAAGTTTGATGTCTAGTGGGTGCCAGAAACATTCACAATTTTCCCTTTGGAGAGAAAACTTGTGTTCCCATCGGGAGTCGAATCCGATACACCTGCTTAGAGGGCTAATGTGCACAGTTCATTGTCAAAGGTTAAATGGTGCAAAGTGAGTCCTACTCACTGTAAGATATTTTTTCAGTTGGATATGGTCACTAAACTAGCTTTTGCCCGCGGCTTCGCTCGCGTTAAGAAGTATTATTTTAAAATAATAAGTTTCATACAAATTTTCATCCCCTATTTTTTCCCCTTGGTGGTAGAATTAATCAAAATCCTTTCTTAGCGGATGCCTACGTCATAACATCTACCTGCATGCCAAATTTCAGCCCGATCCGTCCAGTGGTTTGGGCTGTGCGTTGATAGATCACTATGTCAGTCAGTCAGTCAGTCACCTTTGAGTTTATATATATATATAATGTATATATATATAAACATATGGATTACATATGGGATGTTAATAATGTATTTCTTAATTTTTTTAAACACTATAAAATGGCAACATTACAAGCGCCATGATGGTTAATCAGTGAGTAGCAAACCTAGGTTTGTTTCTTATCTCGATGGGGAACAGTATTTAAGTAAGATTTGTAATAGATGACGTTACTTACATTCCGTCCCTTAAAGCTATAATCTGCTTATTATTTTTTTATTTTTCCTTTCATTCTTCTCTTTACTCATTTGTATTTTTACTTTTCATCTTATTCCAATTTTCAAATAATTCACATCGCGTATCTAATAATAGATGTCTGATTTTCCTGCTCCAAGTTGTGTTTGCTTTTGATATAAATAGTCCTGTTCTTCTTGTTAAGAAGTAAAATAAACTGCTTTATTAGCATACAAGCTGTGCATCGCGGTTTTGGTTTGACTGATTTCGATAAAATGTATATGGGATCACCTCTGAAGTATATAATTATAATCTAATACACAAAAAAATATATATTTGAGATTCGGTTCACTAATGGGTGAGAAATCGGTGATCATAAAAATACATACAGTCAAACGTAGTACCTCCTCCTTTTTTGAAGTCGGTAAAAAGAAATATTTACACCGTTGCTGTAAGAAGCACAACACCGTCTGCTTTAAGAAAGCGAGATGCATATTTGCTTTAAAGGTTTAAAAAACCGATCCACAAAAATAATTACATAATATAAGCATTTCTCAACATAGATAAGCTTAAGAATTTCTCTTTTCATGCCTATAAAAATATTTTCAAACCCCACAAATAATCGTGATTACGTTCATAAACCATAATTTGTGTGGGATCACGTAACAAACCGTATAATAAGCAATAATCATAGACGCAACGAGCGGGCGGAGAAAGGCGACATTTTTTCAGCAAATTACGCAAACGCCAAATCATTACACACCCAAACAGAGTCAAGGAGGCAAACCGAAACACTCCTGAAACTTCCGAACGGCGTCGGAGAGGGACGGAAGATGGCGCCTACTAGTTGATCACGAAACGCTCTATTGGATTCAAAGTCAGTAGTCAGTGGGAGTTTTTGCCGCGAAAGTGAAAAAATGGCGTTGTTGATTTTGTATAATTTTCCAAAACCTGTGATTCTTCGAGTGTTATAGTGTAATAATGGTGAATTATTAACCGTTAATACTTAATAAACGTGCAGAAGTGTAGGCAAATGATACCAAGTTGAAAAACGTGAAGTTTCTACCACTTTACTAGGGCATAACTTTACTATGACTGGACCTTGACTCTCTTACTTGACTTTGACTGTGACTTGTGACTACGACTTTTAATATGAAATACACTTGAAATATATTATTACTTGACACTGGCTAAATGCTCAAGATTGCGAAGCCAAAATTAAAAGAAAATAAAAGTCAGTAATTATTTTTTGTAATTTTTTTTTATTTTGGCTTTATAATCTTTGTGCATTTATCCAGTGTCAAGTATATATAACATGAAATAGAAAACTTTATTGTATATAAGTGTTTAACAAAATAGTAAATTTTAAACATAGGTATCAACAGTTTATTCTTTCCGTACATACAATATTACATTTGTCTAAATCGTAAAACCTTTTTTCCTATTAACCATTGCATTAACCTTTTTAAATATATTTCCATGTAGACATTTAATATTCAGAGGTAGCTTATTATACATATTGGTGGTATTATACATTAGTGCTTTTTTATATAATGTTTCAAGTATTTCGTAAAAAAAGTCCTAGTCATAAGTCACAGTCAAGTAAAAGAGTCATAGTAGAGTCATGCTAGTAAATAGGAAGGAACTTTACTAGAAATTTGAATTGGAGTATTGAAGTTTTTTTTATGCAGAATAGGCAAGTTTTTGACCACTATTTCACCTGATGGAAAGTCACGATGCGGCCAAAGATGTGACATGCTTGTCTAGAAGATACCTATTCATTGAAACTTTAAGAGGATTATACCGTTTGGGGAACAAAGAGGCAGGCAATGAGTTCCACTCCTTCGCTGTACGGATGATGAACGTTGAAGCGAAACGCTTCCAGTGAACTGGAGGTATGTCAACTATAAATTGATGATGTTTAAAAGTTTGTCTTGTTGTTAGATGGTAAAAAGGAATTACCTCATGTAATTGCTGTGCACACTCTCCAAAATATAAGCGATAGAATACCGACAAGCTTGCCAACTTACGTCGGTGACCGGGACTGGATTAGACTGCAACCTGGACTCGATTAGCTTACTGTCGCCAATGAGTCTTTTGGCTCGCCGGTCAATACATTCAAGAGCTTCTAATTTGTACTTGGCGGATCCATCCCAGAGGTGACCGCAGTACTCCATACACGATCGGACTTGAGCTTGATATAAGTTAAGAAGCTACCACGGAGTGAAGTACTGCCTGACCTTAGCGAGGATATCCAGTTTCTTAGCGTCCAGTTAAGCTCTGGCTTCAATGTAAGTTCCAAAATTGAAATTCAACGATAAGGTAACGCCAAGAATCTTAACCTTGTTCGCCATTGGTATAAGTACATTCTGGAAAGATAGTGACTACCCAGTTAGCGCAGAGGACAGGTGTCCACCCTCTGCGCCGTGGTCCTGGGTTCGATTCCCGGCAGGAGCACAAATTCCTTCAATGGATATTAAATTTATACTTCTGGTTCTTGGTGTAATGTGTGTGTGATGTGAATGTTTCCGGCACCCACGATACAAGTCTTTGTACTTAGTGTGGGGCTGTGAGTGTGAATGCGTTTGTTTGTTTGTTTTACCTCATTTATCTCAGACTAAATAGACTTCTTATTTAGTCTGAGTCATTTATAAACAAAAAATCTATCATTTGAGTAAACGAAAGTTGACACTTATTGTAATACTTTTTTTGTTTTTTAATTTTGTTGAATATTTTTAAAAGTTTGTTTTATTTGGTCTTTGGTAGCGTTCGACAACTAAATTTATATTTTTCTTTCAAACCAATTTAGAAACTCTACATATATTTATAAAACCTACTTTTCTCTAGAAATAGTAGTCACGCCATTCCAAGAAATGATCACCTAATCGAGAAGTTCACCATAAGTACCGTCCCGATGGTATGGGGAGGGTGGAAGGGGTAAAGGTGAGGGGGTGAGGGAGGGTGGAAAGTTATTAATTCTGGAAGCGAGGCGCCAGCCTACGTCCCGAGCTCCCGACTGCAACGGAGAGGCTTACCTCACTCGCTTAATGTTCTCCCGATATTATTACTGTGATATCTTATTAGTTACTTATTTAAATGGAGCCTTAATCAGGAAAAAACTTAACTTACTGCCTTAAACAGCCTGGCATATCTGTTTGAGCGTATGCCTTCTAAGGAAAAGGTACTGGGTTCTATTCCGGGTAGAGTACACTCGTTTTCTCTCCAAAAGAAATTTTTGTTTCTAGTTCTGGAAGTAAGTTTGTGTACGGCACCCCCGATACAAGTCTCTGAACTTGGTTTGGGGCTGTGAGTGTGAAAACGTTAAACAAATCTAGGAACAGTGAATAAATTGGTCTATGATGTTTTTTTAGCTTAGGGGATTAAAGTACTTACTTTCTCGCTTTAATATAAATAATGAGAGATTTATTCTTAAATATCTACTTGTTGGATTTATCTCCGCCCCGAATTAATTTTATAAAATCGGTAAAGTTTACGGAAACAAATTATTTTCTCTTACATTTTGTAACGGAATTGAGGTTTTGGTGATTTTTCGAAAATTTACACGGATGTCGCCGCGGGGAATAACTAGTTTTGAATACAGACGTTATTAAAAATAGTATGAGATTGCACAAAAATACTGCAAATTTCAGCTTTGTAACAGTATGTCAGGATGGCCGAGCGGTCTAAGGCGCTGCGTTCAGGTCGCAGTCCACTTCTGTGGGCGTGGGTTCGAATCCCACTTCTGACAGAATGCTTTTGCTTCAAGATTTCAGTGAATAAAATCAAATGTCACATAATTTTAGTTCAATGGTGCTTACACAATAATATTAGGAATGTGAAAATTGTGTGTAAACATGTAGGTAAATTTATTTTCTCTTCACGCTGTAACGGCTGAACGGATTTGGATGAAATTTAGAATGTGAATACCCGGGATTTACACATCCGTTACTTTTTACAAGCTTTTATTTAGTTTCACCTGTCCCGATGTTTGTCATCAACTCTTGCAAATTAAATTTAATCCACTTCAAAAGGCGTATTATTATAACACTTCACAAATATGTAGTATAAAATTTTAAACATAGTTTTATCAAATCACTAGTAATAAATTACAATCATAATAATAAATATATAAGCAGCATGGACCTATCAATGACAAGGAATAATCAAAGAAGGAGTCAGAAGTCTATCGGTCTTTTATAGGATACATTTCGGAGAATGTGCCACGGAATTGCATGATCTAATTCCCCCATCCCCCTTTTACCATCGGACTACCAGACAATCAGCCACGCGACATCGGTTTATGGTTGATATTCCAAGGGTGCGTACGAAGCGTTTTGCTTCCACATTTATTAAACGTACTGCTAAGGAATGGAATTCTTTGCCCGAGTCTGTGTTTCCCGATAAGTGCAATCTAGGAGTATTTTAATGTCGAGTGAACAGGTATCTTCTAGGCAGGCATGTTTCATCTTCGACCACATCGTCACTTGCCATCAGGTGATATAGTGGTCAAATATCGAGAATAAAAAAAATAAGGAGTTCCACACACGAGTCCAATAGTTTGTAACCTTTATTATATTACACGTAAGCATGGACATCGTCGATTCAATGTAGGACATTAATAAAACATGTAGGTATATAAGACCGAAAATTACGATTTGATTAGTGTACGACCTCGGTCCCCAGCGCATAGTACTCATATCGATCTTAGTATGAATATTTGAAACCGCCCCGTCCTTGCAAGTTGCTGCAGATTTGATAAGTCATAGAAGTGGCAAATAGTCTCTATGTCAGTCAAAACATTTATGCGGCGAATGAGAACATCTTGGATATTATCTCTTCTCAAAATTATGGTTTAATAACTAGTTTTTTAGCATTATAACTTGAACAATGAAAATAAAAATAAACATGTTAATATGATTTTGTATCTATGTATAATGAAACGCAAGCAAAGCTTTAAAGAAACTGACTTCACCTCTTTATCTTCGGATCCGTGATCTGATTAAATGTATTACACGCATTATTGACGATAACTCAATAAATACGAAAAACCTGTCGAAAATATGATCTACGACATTGTTATTTATTTCACGTCTCTTGAAACGAGTAACAATTTCGTTGTAATCAAGTTGTAGTATTTCCAAAATATAAATAAAATATACATTATATAAATAAGGCTGACTTTATTTTTCATGTTAGATGCAGATTTAGAAAATGTTTTTATTTTTAATCAATTTAATTTAAAAATAATCTATTTCAAGTATTTATCATCAATGCTCAACATTTTTACACAAGTTTCTTACGATCTTACGAGTATAATGAAGACCTGAAATGCAAAAAATTAAATAAGAATTATCTGACGAGACCGTTTGTCTCTCTCGTATCTGGATGGTCTGACAATACCAACTTCACAAGGTCAAAAAGTTGTACGTCAGCTCTACTCATTCCTAGCTCTCTATAGTCGGGAGCCCGATGCATTAACAACGGAGAGAGGGAGTTACCGACTTAGACCGTACCTGTGAATCGGTTAAAGTCGATCGACTGTCGATTGTCAATGCCTGTGTCAAGGTCTTTGTTTACCCAGCTTATGATAATATAGGAAGTCTGTCTTGCATTAAAAGCTATGGTAGTCACACTGATATTTACGAGTACATCTAATGAATTATTAAATCACAACACATTAGTATTGCAAATTCGAAAGTGTGTGAGTGTTTAGCCTCTTCCCACAAGCAATTTTAATGAAATTTGGAATGTAAATAAGTTATAGCCAGGATAAATTGTTATATATTTTTCGTACTGTTTTTTTTTATCTGTGGTAGGCAAACATTTTACCACTACTTATCTCACCCGATGTTTAATGACGATGGAGCATGCTTGCCTAGAATAAACCTATTCAGTCTCGACTTGAAGACTCCAGATTGTACTGATTTATAGTCACAAGGAGTGGGTGAAGGCTCTAGGCACAGGACTTCAATCAATCAACCAACATTTTTATTCTCTCTCTTAAAAAACATGCCGAGTTTAGGTCAAAGATACTAGTTATATAGTAATACTTGTTTGATGTATTTATATATACATCAAACTAGTATATAGTATATACCTTTACTTATCCATAATCCTCGTATCTTAGAAACATTTAACTCAATTTCATTTATAAAAATCACGTTAAAATCGGTCAATTGGTTTTGGGAGTTTCGAAGTGACATACAAACACACACAGAAATAGGATTCAAACTTATAACTCAAAACTTAAAAAAACTATAATAGTTTTTACGGAGCCAATCAAAATATGCTTTTGTATTGTATCTCTCAATGGAATTTGGTTTAGAAAGATAGGGGTGACCACAAAATTGTTAGGTAATTATAATGTTAAATATTCCCAAAGCAAAAAGTACAAAATCAGATACCGAGTATATAATAAAAATAACAACAAAATTAAATACTATCTATACTTATGCCAATTTGGATTCTATTATCCACGTGCAAGCATTTCTTTTTGAAAAACATACCTATACGAGCAGTCAGATGACGTCATTCCGTATAGGAATTTACAGAGTGAGTCGTACATGTACTTTTATAATTTTTTTATGCTGTATAGTAGAGTATATAACATTTGACCACTATCTCACCTGGTTATGCAGCCGAAGATGTAAAATATTTGTCTAGGAAAACTTTTTACTACTGTACTATACATGAATAAAAAAGCAAAAACAATATAAGATAATTGCCAATACGCTTTTAACTAAGTTATGTGTATGGCTCAAAGATTCCTAATCAGAACTTCATTCCTGTGTCGCTGAATTATATATATCATGTAACAAAGGGTCACCTTGTAAAGAGCTCGAATTCAAAAGCATTACTACAAACATCTTCATTTACTCTATTTTAACGGGTATTTTTCACAGTTAATTTTCTTGATACTCTGTGCCAGTAGGTATTCGTTATAATTGGATTACTGCTAGTAATATTTAGGTCGACGTTTGCTGACCTTTTTGTGTATATTTCACCTCCAGACTTGTTATTGAAGTCTCAGAAGTTACTGAACTCGGTATTTCCTATGATATACTGTAATGCGATGGTTTTAATTTACTTTTGGAATTGCTATCTTTAATTTAAGAGCTTGCGAGGGGATATCTTTTGTAATATTTAAAAAGTTATTTAGGATTGGAGAATGTATTGTTATTAGAGCTGCTGTATTAGTGCTTACTAGTGTATACCTGTATGGAGTAGGTATTATCCTACTAATATTATAAATCCGAAAGTTTGTGTGTAAGTGTGTAAGTATGTTTGTTCCCTCTTCACGCTTTAACGGCTGAACGGATTTGGATGAAATTTGGTATGTACATAGATTATACCTAGGATTAACACATAGGCTACTTTTTAACTTGATAATAGCGGGCGAAGCCGCGGGGCACGGCTAGTATAATATAATTATTGATAAGGTGTATCCAATTAAGCATATTGTATTCACGATTATCGAATGTAAACAATGATAAGCGAAGTAATAGAAGATTGTTAACTCAGGATTGTAAACAATCTATTCAGCACAAGTTTTTTTATAATGAGAAGATTTCATAGATAGTTACGCCCAAGGTGAAAATAATTTATTTCAACATAAATTCAAGAAAATAAAAAGTAAACATAAAATCTACCAAAACCCAAGTCTTGCTGAAGTTTTTTTAACATTTCACGCCTAATCAAATGTTATCAATCGACCTCAAAAAAGGAGGTTCTCAGTTCGACAGTAATTTTTTTTTAATGTATGTTACGCGATATCTCAGCCAATTATGAATCGGTTCTAAAGTTTTTTTTTGTTCGGTAGAGTACACTTGAGGGGTGGTCCCATATACATTTTATCGAAATCGGTCAAGCCAAAACCGAAATATAAGCGATGAAGTCAGTTTTTTTAAGCTTTGCTTGCGTTTCAATTATTTTTCAAGGTATTTTTTTTTAATATTAGCGGCCATTACTTCCTAATTTTGACCTAAAGCAAATGATTCGAGCATGTTGGATGAAATGTTTTATGCAATAGCATAGTAAAAACGTAACTAAAAAAAATCTAGTCGATTTGCAAAGAGAGAAGATATGCTCTTAGTAGTGAACGTCAAGACCGCTTATGACATTGGAGTCCATTCTTTAGAAAACGAAGGCCTGGCGTAGGTGGGACTGCACTGTTCTCCACATACCCACAACCCAAGGTTTATTTTTGTTTTAGTAAAGACGAAGACATGCAAGACTGTCGCTAGATGGTAAGCCACATCAGCCTACATATACATATATGCCTACATATATAGGTTAACATCTACAGTGTCACTCGGTTTTTAACCAACTTTAAAAAAAGCTAAATATATCACTGAATGCGTGAATATCAAACTCTTTTATTACAATAACAAATAATTAAACGCAAGCAAAGCTTAAAACAACCGACTTCACCGCTTTATCTTCGGAACCTTGATCAGATTAAATGTATTAAACACGCATTATTGACGATAACTCAAAAACTATTGATCATAATATCTTGATTAAATTTAAATGGGACTAAAGGAAAAGCAACATATTTCAAACAAAAAAAAAAAATCTAAATCGGTTCACGTGGAAAGAAGTTATGAGGTAACATACATTAAAAAAAAACAGTCGAATTGAGTATTTTTTGTGAAGTCGGCATAAAACGAAGTTAAGTTATATGTACGTATCGTTTAAAAATATACAGTAAAAAAATAATAAATCACAGATGAAATGGTGGCAATCGTATTGTCAGATGCAATGAGCGATGAAAATAATTTTAAGGATTTATTTCCCGAATGAGTTACACCTCTGTGGTCATTTCATATATTATCATTTTTATTGGCTTCGCAAACCATGTGCATTTAGCTAGTGCCAAGAAATAATATGTAGGTAAGTAGTTCATAAAACTAGTCTTAGTCACCAGTCACAGTCGAAGTCAAGTAAAATACTCATGCTCTGTAGCAAAGTGCTCTAGTATGAGATTTTGCCGCGGAAGTAAAAAATGGCGTGGTTGATTTTGTATAATTTTCCAAAACCTGTGATTCTTCGAGTAATAATAGTGGTTTATTAACCGTTAATTGTGTTTATTAACCAAAGTAAACGTGCATAAATGTAGGCAAACCATACAAAGTTGAATAACGTGATTTTCGCCTTCGCTCCATTACTCCAATAGAAGTTCTAGTAACGGTTCCATCACTTTACTAGGGCATGACTTGACTATGATCGGAGCTTGACTTTGACTGTGATTGTGACTAGAACTTTTAATATAAAATATACTCAGTCATTTTAATATTAACTAAGTACAGTCTAACATGTCAAAATAAAAATATTTTTATCAGTCAATAAATAATGCATCCAATATATATGGATACGTCAACTTGTGCCCCCTCGCCCAAACATCAACTTGTGCCCCCTCGCCCAAAGTAAAATATACTTGAAATATAATTATTATTACTTGACACTGGCTAAATGCACAAGATTGCGTAGCCAAAATTAAAAGAATAAAAAAGCGCCCTAGTACACTAATCCAACGGGCAGTTAACTATGGATACCAATGTTGTATGCAGTTATTGGATAGAATGCTCGACTTATTCAGGTCATAGTGGTTTGTTAATGACGTTTAACCTTTGCCCTTACTTGTTTTTATTGTTCCATGTTCCATACGTTAATCAAGGGAATGGCTTTCTAATGGTGATTGGATAGAGTCAGGGCTATTAATATGTTTACGTAGTGTTTGTGTAGCAGAATGATATCGTTAATTAATAATATGACATAATCTTTGGTTCCTATTCCTATTATCCATTGAACTGCCCGTTGGCTTAGTTAGTGAGCATTCGTCTTCTAACAGTGGTTTCGGGTTCGAGCCCCAACGGGAACATAAGTTTTCTCCCCAAGGAAAAGTGTTTCTGGTTCTGGTTAGATTGTGTGTCTGATGTGAATGTTTCCGGCACCCACGACACAAGTAATCGAACTTAGTGTGGGACTGTGAGAGTGAAAGTGTCGAAGTATTATTTTACATTTATTCTATAACTAGCGATTCGCCCCGGATTCGGACGGATGCAATTGTACATTAATGCCCAAGAATAAGTAAATTGCCTCGCAAGTAGCACAATTTTCAACCGACTTCAAATAAGGAGGTTCTCAATTCGACTGTATGTTTTTTTGTATGTATGTTACGCGATAATTCCGCCAATTATGAATCGATTGTGATGATTTTTTTTTTGTTTGGTAGATCATACTAGATATATATACTTCAGAGTACTACTATGTACTCTTATTTGGTAGATATATACTTCAGAGGTGGCCCTATATAAATTTATCAAAATTTATTAAGAGCTTTTTGAGAAAATCATTAATAACCAAAATATAAGCGGTGAAGTCGGTTTTTTTAAGCTTTGCTTGCGTTTAAATTATATATTAAAGGTTCTATGAAATAAATAGTTACTCGTACTAGTCAACCGTAATAGATAGAGATAATTATGCCATCGTAGAGTGGAGTTTGGCGACAATAAGCCCGGATGCAAACCAGGCCTCTACGACCTTGGAGGTGCGACATAGTCAATCAGTTAGGTACAGCAGGCTATGAGTGTCACCTATCGCCAACAGCTATGACAAAACGCGACTTTGTATCCGATGAAAAGGCACTAAACTTTGCTTGTAACCAGTGAGGTAATATAAATACCGTATCGACTTCCAACAACTAAGATTCCACACAAAACACAGAAAGTGGCCGAAGAAAATAAGACGAAAATCGATTAGGTACCTCCACCAGCTAATTATCCCCAGTAATTATGAGTTAAGTACGGAAACCGTCGGACTCCCGCAATAATAACGCTGGAATCGCATCCAGAATACGTGATCGGGAGTCTTATAGACCATTTATGTTGGCCGTGGCGAGTCCGTTCCGAGGTGAACGGTACGTAAAATCTAAGCGGATAAAGAGGTTTGGTCCGTTTTGGTAGCAGTAGCAGTAGCTCGTTGGTCTATTTTGGTGCACATCTACCCTCTAAGCAGCGGGTGTCAGATTCGATTCCCTGCCGGGAATTGAATCTGATACCCGCTGCTTAGACACAAGTGTCCAACCCGAAGAAAATTTGTGTTTTTGATCCTGGGTGTGACTGAGAAAGCTTTTATGTTTTATTAAAAAAAGAATTGTAATTGGGTTTTGGTACATTTTATGTTTTGCACGAAAGAGAAGATATCATTACATGATATTCAACTTATTTTATCTGCGCACAAAGTTTGGCGACTCGGATACATAATATTAAGATCATACAAATTTAAGAGCTAGCATTTGACCGCTATCTCATTTCTTTATATTTAATTCAGTAACGTCGCTATACATAGAGTAGGACTATGTATTGACTGTATTATACCAAAATAGTAGGTAATTAGTTTTTTATGCTGGAATGGTAGCATTAATTGATATTTATTTTTGTTTCATACGGGATATTTACCATGTGCTAATGAATAATTAGAAAGCGCTTGTAACGGTACCGAAATATCGAACTCTCAATCAAAATCAAAATGAACGTGGTAAATATCTCATATGAAACATACCTAAATATCTACCAAAACAGTGTTTTCCTTTAGACTGATCTCGGATTTATAACGCGTCTCGGACACGGCACGGTCTCGTGTAATTGTATTTTTCTCTTCCGCGCCGAGAAAAACAACCTCAAATACTTATTGGGTATTTGCTTTTTGTAAAGCAGGATTCCTTATCGGCTGTCAAAGAGATGCCGATTTGCAAATGGTGGGGTGACTGTTCTGGTAGATCCGGTATTGGACAATGATATTGGCATTCTAAATTCAATTTGCAAATATTTTAAATTTAGCTTTTACAATCTAAGCGTAGATCCTATGTAGCTATGCTAATATAAACATTAGTTTTTAAACGGATACATAGAAATGAGAGCTGCAACGTGCAAACCTAAAACACGATTTTACCTTGGGAGAAAATATGTGTTCCCTGGAATGGAACCATACACCTATGGGTCGATTCCCGGGAACACAAGTTTTCTCCCAAGGAAAATTTGTGTTTCTGGATCTGGTTGTGGTTTTTTTTAATGCTAGATAGGCAAGCATTTGACCACAATCTCACCTGATGGAAAGTGATGATGTAGCATGCTTGCCTAGAAGGTACCTATTCACTCTTGACTTAAAAACTCTCAAAATATACCGTTCGGGGAACAAAGACGAGGGCAATTTCCACTCCTTCGCAGTACGGATGATAAACGCAGAAGCGAAACGCTTCGAGCGAACTGGAGGTATGTCAACCATAAATGGATGACGTTTGACAGTTATTGGTCAACCGCAACCATCTAGGTTGCGATTGTTTCCGGCTTCCACGACACAAGTCATCGAACTTAGTGTGGGGCTGTGAGTATGAAGGCTTTTAACGTTCATTTATAGGACAAACAATTTATTTGTTTGTGTATTGTAGTTATATATATATATATATAGCGAGCGTGACACGAGCAAGATAACGTTTCCCTAAAAGCATTTTAATCAATTGAAAGCTACAGTTAGTATCGATTACTCCTCGTACGTATCGGTACTGTTATCATCATAATAATTATCTATCAGCATGCGATATCAACTAAGCTTATTAATCAAATAAATTTCATATACATACGTTGTGTGAATGTGTTTTTCAACTAACCTCAAAGCTTTCTTTGAGGTTAGTTGAAAAACACACAGGAGGATCTCAATTTGGTTCTACTTTTCAACCGACATCTAAAAAGGAGGTTCTCAATTCGACTGTATGTTTATTATTGCTAACTGATTTTCTATCGTTATAGATAGACCTAAATGGTCAATTAATATTAAAGGAAAATCTAAATTAAAAGATGATTTAAATACCTATTATCTGACACCCCACTTATCACAGTTCGTGAACATATTTTTTTTATATAACACATATTGAATTTTTGCCGACTTCTAAAAAGAAGGAGGTACTATGTTCGACTGTATGTATTGTTTTATTTGTATGTCCACCGATTTTTCCCCCATTTGTGGACCGATTCTCAAAATCTTTATTTTGTTTGGTAGATTACACGTCCCATATAAATTTTATCGAAATAGATCAAGCCGAAACCAAAATATAAGCGGTGAATTCGGTTTTTTAAGCTATGCTTACGTTTAAATTATTATTACTGTCGTGTCTCTAGTGATACTCGTAAGATTGATAGACGTAAGATCCATAAATCCTACGCGTTTGGGCTTTAGAAGCCACAAACGAACAAACACACATACATACGCTGAAAAACAATTTTGCCACCTTTGTGCGTGCAGTTGGGTAAACAACATAAATATTATACGCAGCTTGAAGCAAAACTAGTTTGCATGTGAAATTATGTAAACGTTCAGTCAGACTTTTACGATAAATCGCCTGCAGAGAACTTTGTAAAGTGTGACATTGAAAAGTCAGATTACTTAGATAAAGAATGGATAAAGTTTAGATATAATGAAGTACTTAGTAGGAATCTTTTGCAGTGTCCTCATGGGGCAGTACTACACCATTGGCAAACATTCAACCGCTACGCAGTAGTATGGCCTCGAACTGAAACATCGCGGCTTAATTTTGCCTAATAAAATCTTTTGAGGGTAATTGTTTATTTCAAATGATTAGCCGTTTTTGCCCGGGTCAAAATCAGTCTAAAAACAGCGACTTTTATGTCTTACCAAATTGTTAATTTCCAGTATTTTGTACTTGTTAAGCGATCGTCTTAACTTAGCTTAGCTAAAGTTCTTTTCAGAAAAAAAGAAAGAAAATTGCTCCCCACTTACGTGTATGGGTCCTCTTCATACTTGCATTTATATAAATTTAACTGGCAGTTTTGCTTTGGGCCAAAGTTTTTATATTATATGAGTATATGAGGTTATTTTTATTTATTAACATAATAAAAAGCAAGCGTAGCTTAAAAAAACCGACTTCACCGCTTATATTTTGATTTTGGCTTGATCGATTTCGAGAAATTTATATGGGACTGTAGTGTTTGTGAATATATTATGAATATTGTAGCATTATAATTACTAATAATTGTATATACACTAATACACAAACATACATAATACATACAATTCACTGTCTCGAGCGCACCGCGTCAGTCACACGAGAGCCTTGAGCGAGAGTGGACGCGTGTAGGTAGTGTGCGTGTTGAGCCTGTGTTACACTATGCAGATAGGAAACTACAGATAATACAAGTGGCGACGAGAAAAAAGGTAAGTACCTACTTATTGTAACGTTCTAAAATACAAACAGAAGTAAGTTAGCAATGTGCCTAGAAAGTGACGAATTTTTTATGTAAACATCAAAGTACCCACACAAAATAAAAAATAAAAAAAATGTAGTAAATTATGATAAACCTAGGGTTATCATCACTGTTGTGCCTAAATTAAAGACGTATTACAAAAGAAAGTAAAATTAACTTCCTCGTTACATGCTGATATAAACAAAGCATGATTTTTTTTTTCAAACGTTTGCTGTGGGTAGATCATATTTTGATGTAAGCAAGCGTCAAATTAAATGTTCATATGTGACCTCGTATGAATAGTTGATAGTAGTAATAAAGTAATGATGAGTTTAAACTTATTTTACTAGAATAACTTTTAGGTAAGAACGGTTCTGACGGGAAATAGAGAATCGATGTACCTCATTATCACCATATTATATTATTTCAAATCGTAACATATACAAGTGTCGGTAGCTAAGTTAACTGGTTTCATAGGTTGTCTTAGTCTATTTACAAGTGATCTATGATAGTTGTAATTTCGATTAATTAAGTTCTATAATGATATGATTATGACGCGCTTCTTTTGTTGTTTTATTTACGTGTAATATACGCCAGAGATAATAAATCGTGGGCACTACATGACCACTTTTGGTAAATTATATAGTCGTTAGAAATCGCGTAATGAGTATTGAATTCGTCATATATTATCTTAAATGGTACATACTAGTAGTTACATATGGGGGGTATATAATATACCACCATTAAGTAAGTACCAAGATACCAAATATTAAATTGGTTTTTGACTACAAAAGTGAAAGTAACATCATTAGTTGAGTTTGGGTACTATGGTATCACCATTAAATTGGAGTTTGGGTGCTATAATACCACCATTAAATTGGCGTTTGGGTAGCATGATACCACCATTAAATTGGATTTTGGGTACTATGTTACCACCATTAAATTGGACTTGGGTACTATGATACCACCATTAAATTGGACTTGGGTACTATGATACCACCATTAAATTGGACTTTGGGTATTAAAATACCACCATTAAATTGGAGTTGGGTAATAAATACCACCATTAAATTGGAGTTTGGGTATTAGAATACCACCATTAAATTGGACGTAAAATAACAAATTGTTTCAGATTGCCCCATAAATAACAATGACGAGTACACTACCATTACCGGCGTTGGAAAAGTTTGATCTTGAAGGTGATAGCACATCATTGGCGATTAGGTGGGAGAGATGGAAAAGATCTTTATTAATCTATCTAGATGCAGCTGAAGTAACATCAGCACCGAAGAAAAGAGCTAAGCTATTGCATTTTGGAGGCTCAGGAGTACAAGAAATTTTTTATAACCTACCGGGTGCCAACGTCGAATCATCTGAAGCCGTTGATGTATTTAAAATCGCTATAGAAAAACTCGACGAATATTTTCAACCCAAGCAGAGCAAAGTATATGAGCGGCATGTTTTTCGATTGCTTAAACAGGGAGAGGGAAAAAAATTTGAGAAATTTTTAGTAAGACTGCGTCAGCAAGCTGTAAAATGCGGATTTGATAAACAGGATGATCACCTTATAGATCAAATTGCTGAAAAGTGCAATTCAACAAAATTGCGCAAGAAAATTTTGACATTAGGGGACAGTGTCACTTTGGACAAAATTGTAACGGAAGCAAACACACTTGAAGTGGTAAGCCAACAGTTAGAAGATTACGGGGACAAAACTAAAAATTTGGAAATTAATTTAATTACAAAAGATAATAGGAATTTCAACAAAGGCAAAAGCTATCAAAACCAGTCTCAGCATAAAAGAAAGTTGTTTTGTGGCAGATGTGGAAGCAACGATCATGTTTCAAGTAATGTGAATTGCCCAGCTCAAGGAAAGAAATGTCATTCTTGCGGAAAAATTGGACATTTTCGCTTATACTGCAGGTCCGGCAAAAATACAGAAGCACAAAAAAGAAAAATCGACGACTCACGGAAGGGAGAAAATAATCAACATAATTGGAAGAAGACAAAAACAAATAAAGAACAAGATGTTGATTTCATCGAAACCGAAGAAAATATAGACTATGTTTTCCAGGTAGATAACGATGCCACTATAAAATGTATAGTCGGGGGAGTAAAAATCGATATGCTGATTGACTCTGGATGTAGATTAAACCTTATAACTGACAAAACGTGGGAAGAATTGAAAAGACAAAAAGTACATGCGTTTAACCAAATCAAAAGACCAGCAAAAACTTTATTAGCGTATGGCAGTAACACTCCATTGGCAGTAGAGGGTTCATTTGAAACTACACTTGAGGTTGATGGAAGGAAGGAACTTACGACCATATATGTGATTTCGGGAGGTACTAGAGATTTGTTGGGTAAAAACACAGCAGTTCGTCTAGGTGTACTGAAACTTGGTATCGGGATAAATCAATTGGAGACGGCACCTTTTCCGAAATTCAAAGGCGTTATGATAGAGATTCCTGTAGACGATTCTATAAAACCTGTATCCCAACCATGTCGCAGAGTACCGATTCCCATAGAAGAAAAGGTCACAATGAAAATTAAAGAATTACTAGACAGCGATATAATCGAAGAAGTGCAAGGCCCGTCTAAATGGGTTTCACCGATAGTACCAATAATGAAGGGTAACGGTGAATTACGTTTGTGTGTAGACATGAGACGTGCAAACGCCGCTATAATGCGAGAAAACCACCCCTTGCCTTCTATGGACCATTTTCTGCCTAAAATGAAGAAAGCCAGATACTTTAGCAAACTGGATATAAAAAATGCATTTCACCAAGTCAAAATTCACCCTGAATCCAGACATATAACAACTTTTATAACCTCTAAAGGATTATACAGGTATAAAAGGTTAATGTTTGGTATTACCTGCGCACCGGAACTTTTTCAAAAAATCATTGAAAAGATGCTGATAAACTGTGAAGGGGTCGTCAATTTTATTGATGATATCCTGATATTTGGAGACAGTGAAGAAGAACACGATGCAAGACTAAAGAAGGTCCTACAAGTTCTCAATGAAAACAATGCCGTGCTGAATAGCAGCAAGTGCATTTATAAGACGCAGGATGTGAATTTTTTGGGTCACAAGCTTACCCACGAAGGAGTAAGACCTCTCGAAAAGTATGTTGAGAGCATCATGAATTTTAGGATTCCAAAGAATATAGAAGAACTGCAAAGTTTCTTAGGACTCGTGAACTATATCAACAAATGGATACCTAACTTGGCTACTATGACTGAACCTCTGAAACAACTGCTGAGGCAAAAGATGGGCAAAAGGGATAGTTTAGAAAAACTGTGGTCTGACGAACAGAATAAATCATTTCAGAAACTCAAACAGATGCTAACGGATATACAGTCGTTAGGGTATTATGATGTCCAAGACAGAACACAAGTGATAGCAGATGCCAGCCCTGTCGGCCTCGGCGCTGTACTTGTACAAAATGATGCAAATGGCCCTAGAATCATTGCCTACGGAAATCGAACCTTATCAGACTGCGAGCGCAGGTACAGTCAAACTGAAAAAGAAGCACTGGCATTAGTTTGGGCAGTCGAACATTTCAACATCTTTTTGTTCGGAAAGACTTTCGATCTAGTCACTGACCACAAGCCGTTAGAAATATTGTTTGGGCCTAAGTCAAAACCATGTGCGAGGATTGAACGGTGGGTTCTGAGGCTACAATCCTACACATTTAAGGTAGTATACAAGCCGGGCAAGACAAATATAGCTGATCCCTTGTCACGGTTATGTAACTACCCTGATATTCCGCCAAAAGGAGTAGACCAACATGTGCACCAAATAGTAGAAAATTCTAGGCCAGTCGCTATACCAATGAGTAGCATAGTGGCATATTCAGAAAAGGACAAGGAGATCTGCAATGTGAAAAAAGGTGTGTATCAAAACGACTGGGATGACTCGATAAAGAGTTTTAAAATTTTTGAAAATGAGTTGTGTTTCCATGACAGTATTTTACTTCGTGGAAATAAAATTGTAATGCCCCAACAACTTCGAAAATGTGTTTTGGATGCTGCACATGAGGGTCATCCTGGAATCGTAGCCATGAAGGGACGTTTAAGAGCAAAGGTTTGGTGGCCTCGCATTGATAAAGATGTAGAAAACTTAGTGAAAGCTTGTAAAGGTTGTACGTTAGTTGGTTTGCCAAATCCACCCGCACCAATGAAGAGACGCGAATTGCCTGCGGCTCCATGGATAGATGTCGCAATGGATCTCATGGGACCACTGCCAAGCAGTGAATATATTTTGGTAGTAGTCGATTATTATAGCCGATACAAAGAGGTTAAGATCACTAAAACCATCACAAGCTCACAGATTATTAAAATATTAAAAGAAATTTTTAGTAGACTCGGATATCCGATTTCTATCACAGCAGACAATGGCAAGCAGTTTGTCAGTGAAGAGTTTCGATCTTTCTGCGATGAATGCAATATCAGGCTATTTAGCACTGTACCATATTGGCCTCAAATGAACGGTGAAGTCGAAAGACAAAACAGAGACATTCTTAAACGCCTTCGTATCAGCCAGATCGAGAAAAAAGACATAAAGGAAAGTTTGTGGGAGTATCTACTGATGTACAACAGTACGCCGCATTCTGTTACCGGAAGATCACCATCTGAGCTCTTCTTTCAACGACAAAGTAGAGATAAAATTCCATCTCTAGGAGAAATAATTTATAGACAAAACGATTCGGATATTAGAGATAGAGATAAAATACAAAAAGAAAAAGGAAAAGAGTATGGAGACAGGAAGCGCGGAGCAACTGGATCAGATATTATAGAGGGGGATAAAGTTTATGTAAAAGCAATGGAAAAATCGAACAAGCTTGCTACAAATTTTAATCCTACGCCACATGTTGTGGAAAGTACACGTGACGGTGACTGCACTGTCCGTAATAGTGAAACAGACCAAAGATTCAGGAGAAACGTGATCCATTTGAAGAGAGTAGAAGGCGAATGGACCACTGTCCCTACAGATAATAATGAAGATGAAATAAATCTAGAACAGGATACGGAAGTCCAAACTGTATAGTGATTTATGTAGAGATAATAAAGTAGATTTGTGATTGTTATTGGATATGATTGTAAAATAAAATTAAACTTTAATAAGAAAGGGATGTAGTGTTTGTGAATATATTATGAATATTGTAGCATTATAATTACTAATAATTGTATATACACTAATACACAAACATACATAATACATACAATTCACTGTCTCGAGCGCACCGCGTCAGTCACACGAGAGCCTTGAGCGAGAGTGGACGCGTGTAGGTAGTGTGCGTCTTGAGCCTGTGTTACACTATGCAGATAGGAAACTACAGATAATACAGGGACCACCTCTGAAGTATGATCAACCAAACGAAATATTATCACTAAAATCGATTCATAATTGGCGGATATATCGCGTTACATTCATAAAAAAACAACAAAAAATATATAGTCAAAATGAGAACCTCCTTTTTTGAAGTCGGTTTAAAACCCACAGCTCTTAAATTTATTTATTATTTATTTAATATTAAATAACAGATTATGATGAATTTTTAAGGCCTTATTCGCTTGTATGGGTCGTAGAATGTCTCTGACGAACAGACGGACGGACAAACTGCTAAACCTCACTTCGCTTGGACAACTTATTATTTTGTATTTATGTAGGTACTCCAATAGGGCTGTCAATATGTGGAACTAATTTTGAGTAGTAAGTTCATGGAACTAATCTAGTTAACATTTGAACATAGAACAATATTAAAAAATGTTTGGCTCACACAAAAAAGCAAAGATGTCAAAGCTTGACACCGCCTAATTTTCACGGAAGTTTTATTGGGGAACTAAAATAATAAACCACTATTCTATAAGGGTATGTAAAAGATGGGTTTGGCTTGTATAGAGATTAACCTCATTTTGTACGTAGTATTAAAAGCTTTTAAATAAATTAAGTCAGTTTTGGGGCGTGCCTGTTTTTGTGTTCGATGTAATTGTTTTGAAGCGGTGATAGCTGAGTCGTGAGGTTGCAAGGACGCTTCCTCATCAGGTGACCGCGATTTCGAATCCTAAGCATCACTGTTACTGCTGGATGGATTTTGTTTGGGATGTAGCATTGGAATAGAACAAAAAATTATTGACGCGAAATACAAATATTCCAAACAAACGCCAACCAATAACATAAACGCTTTTACACTCACTCCCCACTCACACACACAAACACCCAGAACCACACAAATGTCCCTTGAGAAGAAAAATTGTGCTCCTGCCAGAATCGAACCCAGGATTTAGCAGAGGATGGAAACTTACCCACTGCACCTACAGGGTCGTTAATAAATAAAACTCAACAGAAAAAAACATTAAAACCATTTTATTCATTCACGTAACAAAACAAATCGAACGTCATCCATTATTAAGACAATGTTACCAGAACCAATTACACGAGTTAATTCCCCCGTGCTTGTTTTAGCATGTAAAAATACCATCGAACAAGACAAATTGCCAAACGTCATCCATATACGGTTGACATACCTCTAGCTCGCTCGAAGCGTTTCGCTTTCACGTTTATCATCCGTACTGCGAAAGAGTTGAACTCATTTGTTCCCCAAACGGTATAATCAAAGAGCCTTGAAGTCGGGAGTGAATGGGTATTTTCTAGGCAAGCATGCTACATCGCTTTCTATCAGGTGAGATTGTGGTCAAACGCTTGCCTACCGAGCTGTAGAAAAATATATAAAACGCTCAAATCCAAACAATATAAATAGTATCATTATTTAAAATTCCCCACACGAGCTAAGGGTCGCAGTCAGTCGATAATCTGTATGACATTCCAGACCGTCTGCAGGTCGTCTAAGGGCGTAGCTTATTGGCTGCAATGAAAAAATCTGCTACTCAATTCGAAGAAAGCAATTATGGGCCTGAAAGCTTTAAGATTATAGAGTTTATTGGCGAACTGTCTACTAATGTTTGCTCGGTTTGATGGGTACGATCGATGAAGAAAGTATTTTTAAGTTTATAATTATAAACAGAGAGTTATATGATATCTTGGGCTGGCGTCAAATTTCTGACGTTCCAATTGGCATACTGAACAAGTTTTTGGCAGAAGCACAACTAAAAATAAAAGCTTTCACACTCACAGCCCCACACTTAGCTGGACAATTTGTGTCGTGGGTGCCGGAAATAGTCACATCACATACACAATCACAATTAGAATCACTCCGCCGGGAATCGATCTCAATACCCTTGCTTACAAGGTAAACTAAGCCAATGGGCAGTTCAAGTTCTTTTGAAAGGACATTGGTTAGGGTCTAGCTCTGGGTCAGTGATGTAAATGTTTCACCGAAAGGCTGAAGCCAGTAGTGGGATTTGAAACCAGGACCACCGGATCTGAACGGGCTTACTACGGCGGCGCTATCAAGTCTTCAAGCGCTATACGGTATTGACTTTATAACGTACACACACAAACATTTGGCTGTCGCTACGTCCCTCTTTTTTTACGAACACGTGATTTCGAGAACTTCTATGATAAAATATTCTTGGTTAGGTCCTGACATTCATCAAATCCGTAAAGAAAACTAACCTATTAATTTCTAAGAACACTAGACAAAGCGAAATCAATTTAAGCAGTATTATTACTGATTCGTTCGGATAATCAAAGTTGTTTTTTCTGAATTTTCTCGAATATTTCCAATAGTGGTGAATTGATTCTGAAAGAAAATGAATATGTTGTTGAATAGAGACCCTGAGATATTAGATGTTAAATCTCCTAATGCCCTGTCATTTTAAAAACATTGCCCTTCATTCCAAAATACAGTATCCACACTATTGCTTGGCTGTTGAATGTCTGGCAATGGTGGGATACTGCTCCAGGTAGACTCTACAATCGCCAATGAGTCTTTTCGCTCTCCGGCCAGAAGTTGGATCTTGGCGGATCCATCTCAGAGGTGGCTGCACTACTCACAATACACGATTAGACTTAAGTTAAATATCTCCTTATCATACAAGTGTTTTACGACAGCATCATGGCATATCAACAGCAGAAAACAAGTATAAAGGCGATCTCAACGCCTGCTTCGCCACGTAACAACCCTCTCGTGATTTTTGTAGTAAGTAGGCCCAAGAACGTCAGGCAGGCGGCCAGTCAGTAAAATTTTCTCTTTTTCCTGTAGACTAGGTTACCTTTTTATTTTACACATTTTTTCCGCGACGCTTCCCCGGCGCTTCCTATGTTTTGTATAGGCTCTATAGTAACAAAATATACAAACTGGACAGGACGCTTTGTATATCAAGTCCCTTAGAATAAGTCAGCCGCCAGAGTAGTGGCTGATTTTTTCTAGTTAATGTTGTTTCAATTACTATGTTTATTTTTGTCTTATTTCTGTTTTGCGATGTCTTATTCACAAAAAGATTTACAATTCATATTGTATCTCGCTTTAGAGATTTTTTTTCAAAGAGGACGGACGTCGAGATGATGATTATTTGGTTGGTTACAGGTAAAGCTATTTCAAAAAAATCAACCATTATAATTCAGTGAAATCTCAACCGACTTTCCTTTGTTTTCTGAGCACTAAGTTACCACTTTGAAAAAGTATTCTCGTACTACACAACCGTGGTATGGGTTGGCAAAGCGGCCCGTCATGAATATCGGCCGGGGAGGCCACCCCCACCCACGCTTTACGTGATTGAAAGAGAAATTGTTTAAAAGATTTTAGAGGCGTTTTAATAGTATCAGTAACTAGACTCTGGCAACTTTAATCCTGAATTAATTAGATTTTGTTGAGAAGAACCTGTAGGTATTTTTTGTAATTTAAAAATAACGATAAAATCTGACTAGTGAATTAGTTTTGGCTACAGGTAAGTGGCAAACTGGAACAAGGGACTGTTAAGACATGAGACTTGGACTGATAAGTAGTGATTATTCAAGTTTAATCGGGTTTTTATTATAAACCCAGAAGTTTGTGGGTGTAAGTGATGTGTGTTTGTCTGTACCTACCTCACCCCAACGGCTGAACAGATTTTGATATTACTACTTTAAGTCACAGACAAAATAACCAGTTGACTACTGGTACCTATACCCCTTTACGAAAACAACATGTCTTTTGAAGCATCATTTCAGTAGGTAGTTGGCCGTCGCATTGGCAATCACAAGTACGCGTCGGGCAATCACAATCATGTATTTTAATTTGTCCATTTCAACGATTGTGAAATATTGTTTAAAGGCAAAGTAGCCGCATGCGTTATCAACTAATTTTTATATTCTTTGCTTGAAGCGTAAAGTAAAACCATGTGTTGGTTTAGTTATGGATTTTAATGTATTTGTATTACTTAATTATTGTATCTGCGGTGTCTCATTAATAATAAGAAGCGAGACTCTAAGTTGACGTCGTCATTCAGCACTTTGTCCGTCTTTCTGTCCATCCTTCTATCCGTCCGTCGTTCTGTACGAGGCATCTAGCGTCTAAGGTATCGTTAAAAAGGACTTGACAAGTAGAGTACATAATTGGTTTAAAAAAATCTATGTTGGAAAATAACGATTTAGTAGGCCACCAAAGTCACTTTTTAGACGTCTTGTCACTTTTTAGTCAAGTTTTTAGACCAATTTTGCCCCGAGTCTATCCCAAAAACGGCTTCACACTGAACGCTGAAACTTACGTTGGTATCTGTTATATCCTGTACTTAAACAACAAATACAGAATTCAAACAATTATTTTAAAGAAAAAAAGTTATAGGTAAGCAATTAAGCACGAGATCTCAGTTTGGCGCGAACGACTAGTACAGATGTGTTTAATTGAGAGTAATCTATCTGTCCGTACCATTTATAAATGAATGTAAACAGTACTTACCTCTCGAACATATTCAATGACAAAGGTATCGTCATTCTATGAACCTTCCTTACTTATCCTAAGCTATATATACCTACAAAAAAATCCATCGCTACTCTAAACAAGTTCACTGGATGATTTACAGCTTATCTCCTTACACTTTTTATTCATAACACCGCAATACTGAAATGAAAAAAGCTCGTCCAGGGAATAGCAATTTGGATCGATGGACTACGGTACTTGTGCTTAATTAAAAATAATGTCTGAGGCAGTGTTGCCCGACAATAACCGAGTCCGGGCGAGATAGGTTGTTATATAAATTTCTCTCGACTCCTGTGGGACGAGACGGGAGAATAAGGCGAGGAAGCGGTAGTGTGAGTATATTATACCCATTTTCTGGGTCGTCCTTCGTACAAATACGTTTTATGCGGAAGCTAGTCAGACTTCTTTATTCAAACGAAAACCAACCTTGTCACTGTTGTTTTAAGTAGGGTTTAGATTGGGGTTTTATCGGTTACGGTAAAAGGTACTTATTTGATTAGGGTGTCAGACGTATCACCGCGAGAGTGTGAGCGTGGCTCGAGGTTTTGGATCAAATTGCGTGTTTCGATTATTTTTTGCGGTTGGTTCTGTTTAAACATAACGAATTTTTATGTTGTTATCAACAGGTTTTTGAATATAAACAGTTAATAGACATTAAATAGCTCTCGTTCTTATTTATCTGTTCACAATTAAAACTATTTTTTGTTTTTATGTCTGAATATTATGAAAAATATAGTTAAAATATTATATTTGTATATTTATTAATACTATTACATAAAATAAAATTTAAAAAAAAACTAAATCTAATATATAAAATTCTCGTGTCACAGTTTTCGTTGCCATACTCCTCCGAAACGGCTTGACCGATTTTGATGAATTTTTTTGTGCTTATCCGGTATCTATGAGAATCGGCCAACATCTATTATTCATCATCATCATCATCATCACTTTTCATCATTATCAACGCAGGTGAAACCGCGGGGCGCAGCTAGTCATTTATAAAAGTTTGTGTGTGTTCACTTTTCACGCTGCAATGGCCGAACGGATTTGGATGAAATTTTGCGCTCATAGTTTGCTCTGTGGGCGTTTTCAATCGATACAAGAATGACGTATAGTTGTGAATGGTGGTAATCTATCTGGAGAGACAGGATAACAATGTTTTTTTGTAAATTATCTTGTGTATTTTTAATATTCAAGAATTAATTTAAACTCTCCAGTCTATGTCCGGGCCTTTGTTAGGCATTAGCGGAGCCGTAGTCAACGCTAAGTGGCCCTTTAGTAGGTATTATCACACTTTATAATTATTATATTTTTATCACGTTTTCGATTAAAATGACTGCTCCCTATTGAATCACACTAATATTATAAATCCGAAAGTTAGTATATATGTTAGTATGTTTTTTTACTCTTCAATCTGTAACGGCTGAATGCTTTAGAATGGAGTGTGGAATGTACTTTTTTTATACCTAGGATTAACACACAGCCTATTTTGCGTAGAACGACGTCCTATTATATTGCGTTATTCCCCTCCATCCAAAGGTTGTCTGGAAGAGATCGCTCTCAGCGATAAGACCGCCTATTGTTACTCTTATATATTTTTTTACTGTCATTCCTATTTGTGTTCTTTGTTATTTTAAGGTGTTCAATAAAGAATATATCTATCTATCTATTTCGTAACTTGATAAACGCGGGCGAAGCAGCAGCGCACGGCCAGTAAAGTATAAAATCATGAGAAGCGTTTATAATCGGCTCAGTTGCGTATTAACCACGTTATACTCGACTTCTTCGGCCCAGAAAATGTGTATATGATAGTTTTTATCGCAAATCCGTATTAGAATTCATATCGAGTCCCGTGGAAGCCCCTTCATCTCTTTCATGGGAAAGGACCCCTATAAATCATCGGGAAAGACGTTAATATCTGAACTCCATACAAAAAGTGTCCTTGTGGAAGCTAGGAAGTAAGTAACATGTGGACAGGAGTTGCTGGTTCGAACATTGTTAAAGCGTGCGCAAACTAGACTAGTCGATAGTGCGGTGATTTGCATATCGATAATCGATAAATGATATTGATAATATTACATTTCCAATGTTTATACGAACCATACATTTCTGTGAGGGCGTTAGTGTATTTTTTGAAATTCTAATCCGCAACCTTTTTGTGTGGCGAAACGTGGTGAGGGTAAATAGTGTGATGAATAATTAAAATGTTTCCTTGTAATACCAAAGTTTCACTTCTACCGTGTGTTGTATCGTTCAACAAGTCATCCTGTTTTTTTAACCGACATCAGAAAAAGAAAATGTTCTCAATTATATTATATACTTTTTGTGTTTATCTCAGAACTTTTTTGTAGGAGAATCGATTTTAATGTTTTTTTTTATTTATTTGAATGCTGGTTCTGTTTATGTCGTTCCATTAAAATTTGATCAAGATCTGACCAGTAGTTATTGAGTTATGCTCAATAATGCGCATTTAATTCATTTAATCTGATCAAATGTTCCGAAGTTAAAGCGGTGAAGTTAAGCGGTATTTTTAAGCTTTGCTTGCGTTTAAATTATTTATGTTTGTAATATTATCCATAAATACGCTAATATCTGGGAGTCTTCAAGTCAAGAGTGAAGGTACCTTTTAGGCAAGCATGCTACATCTTCGGCCGCACCATTACTTTCCTTCAGGTGAGATTGTGGTCAAATGCTTGCCTATCGGGCATAAAAAAAAGTGATGCAATAGTATCGATATTGATTTCGATACTTTTGCATCACTTCACTACACAAATGGTCAATATGTGAACGAGTAAAAAATATCGAAATGAACGGTCGATCGATCTCCGGTGACTCGCTGCCGGATTTTCCATTGGGAAATGAATTAGCCGAGCCGAAGCGATGAATTTACATTTTTATTGACAAGCAATCTATTTTCCAAGCAGATGGCGATTGCAAGGAGTCTTTTATACGTGATGGTGAGCTGGGGTTGCGCTCTCAGGAAGGTTAATAGGTGATGGTTTTTTGCCGCGAAAGTGAAAAAATGGTGTTGGTGATTTTGTATAATTTCCAAAACCTGTGATTCGAGTATTAATGTGTAATAATGGTGGATTATTAACCGGTAATACTTAGTAAACATGCATAAGTGTAGGCAAATGATACCAAGTTGAAAAACGTGATTTTTGCCATCGTTCCAAAATACAATAGAAGATCCAGTAAAGTTTCTACCACTTTACTAGGGCATGACTTGACTTTGACTGGACCTTGACTGTTTTACTTGACTTTGATGTGACTTGTGACTATAAGACTTTTAATATGAAATACACCTGAAATATTATATATTATTACTTGATACTGGCTAAATACACGAGGATGAGAAGCCGAAATTAAAAAAAAAAATTGGTTCTTAGGTTGAGATCTTAACTATCAAGTAAACGTTTATTTTGTTATTTTAAGCGGGAACTTTTTGTGAAACATCTTATCGAAGTGATGTACCTGGCTTTGAAATTCTGATCTGACCTTTTTGTGTGACGAAAAGTGGTAGGGGTAAAAATTGCGATAAAAAAATTTAAATGTTTCCCTGTAATACAAAAGTTCCAAATCTATCGTGTGTCTTTACGACATACCCTGTTTTTTAAATTTATATACGTTCATACATTGACGTAAATACATGTCGAAAAATAAAACAACATTTTAAAATTATATAATAAATTAAATATATTTTTAAATTTGTATACGTATTCGGGTTATTATAAACTGCCTGCGCTTAATGTGATGTCACAGTTCACGACCCAATGAATAGTTGACAGGTCATTGACATCAAGTACACGGACAAGAATTCATGCATCAGTTTAGCCAATTGCTATTAGGTATGTCAATTTTTATTCAACAAATTACCTAGTTAAAAAGCATCAGGAAATAATGTATTATAACCAAATCGGTTGAGTCGTTCTTGTTTTCTCCACAGTAAGTGTTTTTAGTACCGTGTGTGATGTGAATGTTTCCAGCACTCACGCTACAAATCTTGTGAGGGTAGTGAGTTTAACAACGTTAAAAAAAAACTTAAAAATAAATCTACCTATCTATTTACTAACGTTTACTCTCACGCAGCCAATTTTGCCGGAGCTAGTTAAATATGTAGTGTCACATTCATTACTAAACACCCTCCGAAACGCATATACCTAATTATACACAAGTGGTGTGACACCAATCTCACACATTACACCACCAGTTATGTCATCATCCAACCACACCTTGAAAATATAACCTATAAAATAGTACGACTCCTACTGGCTATTTTAGTTACTAGTGTACCTAGTACCTAAAAAATCCAAACAAGACACTGTAGGAATTAATAAAATCGCAATTTATATAACTTATATTAAAAAAATATGCATATTAAAATCATTGAAAAAAAATATTTACAACTAAATAGATATATTATACAATAATGAAATGTTGAAAAAGCATCGATATATACAAAATATGTTTACAATAAAGCACAAACTTAATTCGAAACCATAACCTAAAAATGTAGTTCATAAGACGTTTGAATTTATAATAACTTAACGTTTATACATTAAGACGATCAAAATATAACGAGTGAATAAAAATTCTCACAATGCGCAGTATGTTTATTCAAAGATCTCTCATACCAAACTAAGACCTTTGGTGAACAGACTTTACACTATCTCCCAAACTATAAATGTCGCCAACACCGATGAGCCCGCGCTCATCTACAAATTGAGCCGAAACGCGAAGTAATTATTTAAACCGTCATATAAATTACTGCTCAACTTTTCACGCCGAAGAATGTAAATGTGTGCGTGAAAACGCGTATTCACAGGGGTCGGGGTTTGTGTGTGAGTGGGTATCTCGCTGTAGACTGAAAATGGTTCCATCATTTCATTCCTCTATCCTTTTTCAGCATTGTATAACTTTTATACTGAATACAGAACATGTTTGATTCTAGTATAAATCAGATAGTAAGCGATTGTATAGTATTTAATATTACAATATTCTAGAGCACGAGTGTGTAAAGTGCACTGTCTTTTTGCATTTTAAAGGGATTGATTTATTAAATCTTTTCAACTTTACGACTGACTATTCTGAAACAATTATTGTTATGAAAACTAAATTACATTGATCAATCATAATAAATATAGCACTTAGTATAATATTTCTTTGAAACTTTAAATAATCAAATAATACTATCTTACATTTCATTCGTAAGAACTAAAATGAAAGTTCTAAAAGGCAATAAAGTAAGAGTTATTTTGTAAATTTGTCAATTGTCTTGAGATTTTCTATATACTGCGTTCGGGTAAGTATCAGCTTGAAACATATTTAGCTTTGTTCCCTTCACTACGGTTAATCTGTCCCGTTTCCTCCTGTGTCAAGTGCAGATAGACTTTTTGCACAATACATTTGTAACCAGTTCTTAAGATCTAGTCTTTTGGCAAGTCTAAGAAGAAATGAAGCAAGCTTCTACGGCTTAAGAATTTATCAGCCGTTGTCGGGTTTTATGATTTTCTACCGACTTCACAGAAAAGGAGGAAGTATTTAAGTCAAATGTATTTGTTTTAATGCTTTATTTCATTTTTGTTTGAAAGATGTTGCTTTCC
Source organism: Lomographa bimaculata (assembly GCA_948107665.1). NCBI lineage: Eukaryota > Metazoa > Arthropoda > Insecta > Lepidoptera > Geometridae > Lomographa > Lomographa bimaculata. The sequence continues at coordinate 11,839,989 of OX403592.1, forward strand.
AGTTGGTCCCATTTAAATTTGATCAAGAACAAGTTTTTGAAATATCTTCAATAATGCGTTTTTAGTACATCTAATCTGATCAAAGTTCCGAAGATAAAGCGGTGAAGTCGGTTCTTTTTAAGCTTTGCTTGCGTTTAATTATTGGCATATTGCTTTGTTTATTGTAGTTAGATGTAAATAATTATACGCGCACACGTGATTATCAACTACTCCTGTTATTGTGTTTACAGTTGTTAGTGCAACGCCTGCTAAACTATTGAAGACTAGAAAAATGCATCTTTGCACCTTGAAAACCAAATTTACCAGTGTGCGTGAGTCTCGTACACTGAAGTTGAACAACCGTCCTGCAGTTACATTGTGCTTTTTGGGTCGGCGGCGGGAGCGCTCGGCCTGGAATAGGGAGAGAGAGCGGGCGGATAGGCCCCTCAAACCCTCCCTGATGATGAAATATTGTACACGTGGGCTGATTTTGAATGACAACGTTTCGTCGCCCGAGCGAGAGCACCCACTTCCCAAGACATTTTATGGAGAATCGAGGCTTTGCTTTGTAACGACCAACGTCTTCAATGTTCATATTATACCAACTTCATTTCTCTTTTACCTTTATTAAGTAAGAATACAAGGGTTTCTAGTCAATTTTCTTCCCACATAGTAACAGGTAAGGATGCTATAGGTCACGCGGCCCGCGTCCTTGGCCGGCTTGTTTATTAATTCGTACCCGAAGCCCGCCCGCCCTGCGGCCCGTCGCCCACCCTAACCCTAATGGGCGGGAAACAACACAGCTTTTAAATTTCGGGCTTTCCTAAAATTTAATCAAGTGTTTTTTGCTTTATGGCTCGTGAAAATTAGCTTTATTATTTATTTATTCGAGTGGATTTTCGGTTTTTTACGTGGTGGTTTAGATTCAGCTGCGTATTGGGAAATCAGAGATCATGGCTATTTGCCTAATTTATATAGGGCCGCCGCCCGACCCGGGCCGTCTGAACACTTTAATCTGCCGAAAGTGTATCGGCTGAGGCCCTACTATTTATTCCCACTTCTTATTTTCACCTCGCAAGAGGTAAACAGAAGGATAACGGGCAGCGGAATCTCGACCTACTCAATGACACGTTGCGGCTCACATTAGTTTGTAGGAAGTGATGTGTCGACGGACCGGTCGTCGAACAAGTCAAGTGATTAATTCGCCCCTTACCTCGAGAGCAGATTTATTGGTTCCGCTGTACGCAAAACTGCGGGTGAAGAAAAAATCTCTATCGAAAATTGAATAGAAAAGCCATTTCGGAGGCCGTTGCGAACGAATTCTGTTGATACGTCTCGCGTTCGCTTTCACGGCTATCTTCATTTTATTTGCCTGAGTGGAGTTAAAACACCGAGATATATTACTGTAGGCATCTTAACGGATATTGAATGGATCTAAGATTTTTATATGTAAGTGTGACTAGTACCATTTTTTTTTGTTACTAGGTAAACAGCTTTTGATGATCGCAGTTCTATCAACAGCAACATTGCGAACCATTTGCTTTGATTTCGCGATCAAATGAATATATACTCAATCAAATAAATAGCCAAACAAGTAATACTTAGTTGTTGTTGATAAGAATGTTTTAAAAATTCAAACCAGTGAACTTGTCAAGACGAATCAAACGAGCCCAAACTCGACAAAGTTGCGTCGTTAGATTAGAGAGTTGCAATAGCCACCTTCTGGCTCCATCATCAGACCCTGGATATCATCTAGGTCAGCGTTATATAACAGATCGATAAGCGACTTACTTTAATGTAATGACGTTTTCTTTTTCCCTATATTTTTTTTAAACGCATTCACGCTCTCAGCCTTACATGTAGTTTAAAGATTTGTATCGTGGGTGACAAAAACATTGAAATTACACACACATTCACACCTAGAACCAGAAGCACAAATGTCCCTAGAGTAGGAAAATTGTGCTTCTGCCGGGAATCAACTCAGGACCTATGGCGCGGAGAAGTGCCTACTGCGCCAACTGGGTCGCAAAATATTGATTACGTTGTCCTAATAAAGAAGCGACTTTTTCTATTTTTCACAAATTTTTAGCTATTATAGATACTACCTATTCAGGTAGACAGAATTTAATTGAATTAATTGTGTTAAATACACTTAACACAATTAATTCAATTCTAACCCCTCTAGACAAATTTCTCCCAACGTCGCATTTCTGCATCAAATCACCTTATTTGGTTACAATTTCCAAAAAGGACGATACGAAGCGGTTGATTATAGCAAAAAAATCGTTGTGTCCTGAACCTCAACCTACGAACATTCCCGTAATATGTTTGGGGATGAGTCCACCCTCAGGGCGGTTTTTATTTTCGATTCTCCTTCTCCCCGCGCGGACATACGTGCCGCAGCTTAGGTGCGTCGGGGAGGGGGCACAGAATAGCACTATGTGGATGTACAGAACAGATTATTAATAGATTTTGTTATGATATTGTAGTAATTTATAATCAATAGGGAAACTACTAGCAAAATAATAAAATTAGTGGCTCTGTGAATAAAGACTTCGCGCGTTTTTCGAAATGGCTATAATATTTTTTTACGTTTTCAAACCATTTTGAAAAATTTCCCATAACTGAATCGACAAAAATCTATATAACTAACGAACCTGCTCACGAAATTTCAAGAGAATCGGTTGATAAATGCAATCTATAGATGAAAACAACCGGAAATCTGGACATCCTGATATATGATAGCAATTTTGCCCAAGCTGAAACGGAGACGTTTCACACGTGCTTTGCGCTGGGTCCGTCAAATATAACCATTGTATTGAGTAAAACAGCATTTAATTAATTTTATTGCGTAGGTAAATGTACATTTATGGTATACTTTTATGAAAAAATATAATTGATAATACATATCAACTCCTTTGACAAATTTTGACGCTAGTGACGCCGTGATACACAATTATTAGCCGTTAAAAACGTAATAACGTCTGTAGGTAATGTAGTTGTTAGTCGGTACATCTTCGGCCGCATTATCGATTTCCATCAGGTGGTCAAATGCTTGCCTAGCGAACAAAAAAATATTGTCAAACAATTCCTTGAGAACGTAAATTTTTAGACATGTCCTATCTGTGCAATTCGTGCACCTACTCTTTGCCGGATGTGAATGAGGAAATAGACTCTTTGTTCCGGCGAGTCGCAGTACACAATACTGCCCACGTTTAGCTATATCCATTTCCGGTCAGATTTAGATCCATCGGCTTTGGATTATGAATATTTTAAACTGCAGTATTGCCAGACTGATTACAAAATATCAGAGTGATTAATTATAGGTTAACGTAACAGTGAATGTTATTCATATTCCGACAACGATGTTTTTACAAGCTTTTATTTAGTTTCACCCGTCCCGTTATATCTCGTCTGTAACCAAATCTTGCAAGCTATATTAGGCACACTTCCTAAGTGCGATTGGACTCAAATTTGGTGTATTGTTAAATTTGGTGTTATTTTGGGGGTTCATGTTGCTCACGTCCGTAGGATTTAGCCCTCGATGTCCTACACGTGACCCCTGGGTGGCGCCAAAGGAGCAACTAGATAAGTGGTGGGAGGCTTCGGCCGCCGGCTTACGTACCACCCCCCGGACAAAGTCATGATGCCAAGCGATTCGCGTTCCATCATGATGTCCGGGCTAGCCGTTCCGAGGAAGGACTGAGTTTAGTTGCGAAGCTCGCTCAGACTGGAATTGGCATACACAATTACGCTGCATCGGGTTACCAAACTCGGAGAGCAGCGGGATCCGAGGCACGGTTCTCCGCTGGCCGACCGCAGATAGTAGGGGGCCCAAGTAGTGAGCTAGCCACTCATGAAAGGCTGCCCCGCCATCTAGCGAAAAATCCCAGGAGTACGCCATCGTGCCGGTTGGCGACCGGACGAGAGGACCCGATGGACATTCTTGGGGGGGCTCGGGCGTCCCCGCGGTCTCCGGTTTGGTGCCCCATTGTTGTAGTGAATTGTTGTGTGCTATGAGTCGACGAGTAGCGCCGCGACTCATCTCTAACCTCCTACCAAGCCACTAAATATGAGGAACAAACTGAAAAATAAAACGGTTAGACAGCGGAAGCACGTCCTCTCCCTGCATGTGCACCTCTCTAATATTCGAGGCTTGCACTCCAATGTCGTTCCGGTCCACTACCACCTAGAGACCGATAAACCGCAACTACTGTTTCTCACGGAGACGCAGATCAGATGTCCAGCTGACGCGTCGTACCTAGCATACCCAGGCTACACCCTTGAGCATAAATTCAAGTCACGCTCGGGTGTCTGCGTGTACGTGCGCGATGACATCTGCTATCGGCGTCTCCGTAACCTTGAAGACCCCAGCTTCTCGTCTATATGGATTTTGGTGGATACAGGCATAGAGAAAATTCTCTATGTTTGTGTCTACCGTTCGCACACTGGAGATGCGGAGACAACCAGGCTCATTACACACCTCAGTGAGGCGGCCGACGTGGCGCATCAGAGGTATCCTTCTGCCGAATTAGTATTTCTGGGGGATTTTAATGCCCACCACCAGGAGTGGATATTCCCATACCAGATTACTGACCATGCTGGGAGAGAGATGCGCAAGTTAGCCTTGACGCACAACCTCACCCAGCTGGTCCAAGAGGCAACAAGGATACCGGATGTTGATGGCCACACAGCCAATTGCTTGGACCTTCTGCTGACCACAGACCCAGACCGTTACTCAGTGTCGGTTACATCACCACTTGGTAGCTCCGACCACTGTATGGTAAAGTCTGTATCAGTCCATTCCCCGCCCGACCCCAGCCCAGAAGGCACTCGGCGGATATGGCGATACAAGTCAGCAGATTGGGATGAGATGCGTTCATTTTATGCATCTTATCCTTGGCGGCAAGTATGCTTTTCTTCTAGCGATCCCTCTGCATGCGCGGATGCTGTGGTGGAGGTTTTGCGTCAAGGTATGGAATACTTTATTCCATTCTCAGACGTACCTCTGTCCAGCAAAGCTCGCCCTTGGTTTGGGGCCGACTGCAATAGCGCAGTAGCGCTAAAACATGAGGCCTACACCGCTTGGGCTGATGCTCGAATCTGTAAAGCTAAGGACATTCGTGAAAAGAAGAAAGCCTTCAACAAAGCTGCCAAGTCCTGCAAGAAGGTTCTAAAGAAGGCTCGTTTCGACCACATTAGCCGAATAGGGGCCAAACTTGCTTCTTATCCCGCAGGGAGCAAAGCATTTTGGTCCCTAGCTAAATCGGTTGAAGCGAACTTCTGCCGTCCCTCACTGCCTCCACTGCTGAAGCCTGATGGGTCACTGGCTCACACCGCAAAGGAGAAAGCTAACTTGTTTGCTTCACTCTTTGCGGAATCTTCTCGTCTAGATGCTGGTAGCGCTGTGCCTCCGAGTTTATCTGTCTGCGAGTCGTCCATGAAGGAAATCCGCATTCGACAGATAGATGTACGTAAAGCGCTGCGCAATCTGGACGTGAACAAGGCCAGTGGCCCTGATGGCATACCAGCCGTAGTTTTGAGGACATGTGCGCCTGAGTTGACTCCAATTCTGACACGCCTGTTCCGCCTCTCTATGGAGACTGGTCAAGTACCGAAAGATTGGAAGTCTGCCAACGTGCAACCTGTGCCCAAAAAGGGAAGTCGTGCCGACCCGGCCAATTATAGGCCCATCTCAGTCACGTCCATTATCTGTAAGACAATGGAACGTGTACTGAACAAAAAGCTCCTTGGCTATCTTGAAGCAAATGATCTTTTGAGTGACCGGCAATATGGGTTTCGCCAGAACCGGTCAACAGGAGACCTTCTTGCATATGCCACTCACATATGGAGCGAGGCCTTGGAGAAACATGGCGAGGCACTCGCAGTCTCGCTTGACATTTCCAAGGCTTTTGACAGGGTTTGGCACGATAGCCTTATTGGCAAGCTTCCAGCCTATGGTTTACCTCCCGATTTATGTATTTGGATATCTGACTTTTTGAGGGAACGATCGATTCGAGTGGTTGTTGACGGCTGCTCGTCCGATCTAATGGTAATTAATGCCGGGGTACCTCAAGGGTCTGTTCTTTCGGCAACGCTCTTTTTGCTTCACATCAACGATTTGCTCAAGCCCGGTATCTTTGGGTATGCAGATGATAGCACTGTTGTCGAAAGATACGTATCCAATGCACGAGCTGGCGAGGTACAAGTCCAGTCTCTCAGAGAGGGGATGATAGACCGATTAAATTCGAGCTTGTTGGCCGTGGCCGAGTGGGGCGATGCCAACTTGGTTCGTTTTAATGCGTCTAAAACACAGGCGTGTCTTTTCTCCGCTAAACGGAGACCTTTTCACCTGTCTCCGACTTTCCAGAATGTACCAATACCGATAGCAAATAAACTCGAGCTTCTTGGCGTTTCCTTGTCGTCGAGCCTAAACTTTGGTACTTACATCGAAGCCAGAGCTCAGCTGGCTGCTAAGAAACTCGGTATCCTCGCAAAGGTTAGACAGTACTTCACACCGGGGCAGCTTCTTAATTTGTATCAAGCTCAAGTCCGTACGTGTATGGAGTACTGCGGCCACTTGTGGGATGGATCCGCAAAGTACCAGCTTGAAGCTCTTGAGTCCATCGACCGACGAGCAAAAAGACTCATTGGCGATGATAAGCTGGTCGAGTCCAAATTGCTGAGTCTCGGTCACCGACGTAAGGTCGCGAGCCTATCGGTATTCTATCGTATACATTTTGGAGAGTGTGCGCAGGAATTATACGAGTTAATTCCAACTAGTCCATTTTACCATCTAACAACAAGACAAACTGTCAAACGTCATCCATATATGGTTGACATACCTCCAGTTCGCTCGAAGCGTTTCGCTTCTACGTTTATCATCCGTACTGCGAAGGAGTGGAACTCATTGCCATCGTCTTTGTTCCCCGAACGGTACAATCTGGGAGTCTTCAAGTCTAGAGTGAATAGGTACCTTCTAGGCAAGCATGCTACATCTTCGGCCGCATCGTCACTTTCCATCAGGTGAGATTGTGGCCAAATGCTTGCCTATCGGGCATAAAAAAAAAAAAAAAACTTATGTGTCTTCTATATTATGGTAATATGGAGCTGGTCTGATGATGAAACTTAAGATGGTTAAGGGAATTTCTAAACTGAACAAGATAAACTCATCGAGTTTGGACCCGTTTGATTCGTCTTGACAAGTTCTCTGGTTAAATAACATTTTAGTCCTTTTTATATACAACTGGTAAAAGCTTGATTAAAAAAAAAAACTTTTTAAAGTAATAGTTTATAATATTCAATCCTACTTGTTTCTTATTAGCTATTCCACGCGGTTTTGCACGCGAAATAAAAAGTCCTATATCAGATTAGAAATTACATGCATACAAAAAGTCCAAAGCCATTTTAAAGATATATTTCGTTTAAATATAATGTACTTTGACGAGCGCAGTGGACAGGTATCCACCCTCTGCGCCGTGGGTCCTGGGTTCGATTCCCGGCAGGAGCACAAATTCCTTCCCAAAGGATATTTGTGCTTCTGGTTCTGGGTGTAATGTGTGTGTGATGTGAATGTTTCCGGCACCCACGATACAAGTCTTTGAACTTAGTGTGGGGCTGTGAGTGTGAATGCGTTTGTTTATTTGTGACTTAAGTTAAACCCTCATCTTGATTTAGGTATTCTCTCTAAATACTTGTTCAATAATTATATACGTAATGTTTCAGTACTTGCGAATTTTATGTCGTTAATTAAGATTTCTTATTAGTAACTTAGAAATGTTAGGTAAATTAACAGAATGCTACCATGAACTATTGCATAACTTGTAATTGCCATAACCGTTCATTGTATATAGTTGGTAGGTATAATTAGTAATTATTAATACCTCTCTCTACTCATAACAGCATCCGCTTACAGTTTCCAAAACTGTTATTGACGGTAATGCAACGTCTGTTTCTATGAATAAATATACAGGGTGATTCATCATGCATGAATTAAAATGGGGTATTAGAAGTATTATAATTACAAAATGTTTTAATTGACCGAGTGAAGCGAAGCCTCTAAGTTGGGTGGACTTCTGCACTTTGCCCGTACGTCTGTCTGTCAGAGGCATTTAGCATCTGAACCATACAAGTTGATAACTTCAAATACTCATCGAATATAGCAAGATGTGGGCCAAAGCAAATAATAGCTGTTAAAATGACAATAAATGAAAATATTAAGAGAGCTCAATAATTTTAAATATATTTCTACCTGTGTGGGCTATCATTAAAAAGTACGATGGAAGTAGAGTATGCAATCGTTTTAAATAAAATATGTTAAAAATAAAAAATTGGCGGTCTTTTAATTACTGTTTTTGACCAATTTTGCCCAGGGGTCTATTTTGAAAACGGCTACACATTTAGATAAAACTCACGTATTAATTATCTGTTATATCCTGTACTTGAACAACAAATACAAAAATCAAACAATAATTACTAAGTAAAAAGTTATAAGCCATTAACCCTAAAGCTTCTCTCTATTCGGAAAAATATAGGCGCTAGATCTCACTTTAGGGTGAACAACTACTAAAGTTGCATTTTGAAAAACATCCAGAACATGTATTGAAATCAGTCGTGCTAGAAACACTTAAGCTGAAAGATAAGGCATCAATGTTCTACCAAGTACCTGCCTCAAATATGCTCCTGAACTATACCACAAGCACATAACGTCATAGATATCCTTGAAATAAAGCTTAAATTAACAAAGAAGGTCCCCTAGCACAAAGGTCAAGTTAGGTCACCACAGAAATGTTAAATATAGGATTGCATGTCTACAGGCAATGACGTCAAAATGCAAACTTTACTTCCGCCCTAGAAGCCTTTAGCCGTAAGTTCACGATTTGACAAACATTTTAGCTGGCACGTTACTGTTGAACTTCGACAATTTATAAAAGATTTGTGTTCAGAGTTTATACTATGCTTATTTTTACTTAGATATCTATGAAACGAATTAATATTTATATAAGAAGCGTAGTGTATTCATTGTTAGAGATTCTATTATAATATTACAGGTTAAAAAGTATATTTGTTAACCCCCCAACGCAACAAGAGGGGTGTCATAAGTTTGACTGCTTTGTACCTGTGTGTGTCTGTCCGTGTCTGACTGCGGCTCTTAGACGGGTGACCCGATTTGGATGCGTTTTTTTTATTGAAAGGTGACTTGATCGAGTTTGTTCTTATCTTTGGTAAAAATCGGTGCAGCCGATTTCAAGATAGATCGTTGGGGGTATTTTCAAAATTTTGATAGTACCCATTGTATTTTGAACGAATAAAAGTTGTAATGTGAAAGACATTACAAATTTGGTACTGTTTGTATCTGGCTGGTTTCAATATAATTTAAAGATAAAATATTTAGAAAAGAAATAAAAATGTATTTTTAAATTATCTTTATTTATTTATTTATTTATTTATTACACAAAATCCACAGCCCTTATAAATAACAATATATTCTTAGCTAACTAATCTTACAGCCAATAAAGATAATATATATATATAAGATATTTGCTCGCTTATATTATATTGTACTTATACTTATACCACATAAACTAAGTCAGAATTTAAATCTTGTCCGAGTTTCGCACTTAGTCACTCTGTGACCGCGGTGTCGGTTTGATGTTTCCTGATGCCCACGTTTGGTGATAGAGAGTAAGATTTATTTATGGTTAAATATTATTATATAGGTACTTTTAACTTTAGTTACCCGGTATATCTCTTTTTTTTTAGGAACTTATTATACGTCGTAAGTAAATAACGTAAAATAATGTTTTACAAAGTAAACTAATAGTTGTAAGGTGTAATATCAAACAAAAGTCTCTTAAATTATTTTTTCTTCTAGAACATAGATGAATATACGTCGGAAGTTAGATTAGAGAGAACGGTTTTGTATGTATCCAAGGTCATTTTCAAGTTTAAAACTTAAGTTTATCATTGATGCATTTAAGGACAATAATTTCAACAAAACATTTCAGTAGTATTTGCGTTATCCTAAATACAATATCCCACATACAAATTACAACTTTACTATATTAGAAAATATAAATACAAAAAAAAAACAGCGTGTTCCATAAAGACACACGATACAAGTGAAACTTTGTATTACGGAGAAATACCCCACCACGTCATACAAAAAGGTTGCGTATCAGAATTTCAAAGCCCTCCCAAAAAGGTTCACAAATACAAAATTATGAAACATGGTCACATATTATACACAATACAATCTTAGATTAGGATAGCAATAGCAATCAGGTATGTCAAAATATGTCAAACAAAAACAGATAAATAACACTTGATGGTAAAACCTCCAACGAAATCAATCAGTACATAGAAATCAACATGCCAAGTAACCTTTGAAGCATTTAATTAGAAACTTCATTACTATCGACGTAGCGCCCCGATACCTTATACTATCATTTATTCTGTGATACATCTGACACGAATAAGAATCTTAACAGAATAGTATCACGGTAATCTACAATCGCTTCGCACGCAACACTGGATATAAAATATTTACTCAGATCGATCACGGCTCGGATGACGGCAAAATATGGCATTGTTAAAATAGGCGTCGCTTTTCTCACGTATGCGGCCTTTCACTTAACTATTACCAAACGCTGCACCAACTTCACTACGATCAAACGGAACATCTTTCAATCAAATATCATCCTTGTTACCTTCGCGTAGAATTTAAATAATGATTTTGGGATCAACGAGATATCTTTGCGAAGCACAGGAATTATTGTTGTTGTCCATGCGTGGAAGTCATTTGTATGTATGTAGATTGGAGGTCATCATACCGTTCTATAGAGAGTTCTTACATTATTTTTGTTAGACGGTTGACACGTGAATATAGTTGCACTACTTTTCGATTGTGTTGGCTGAGAGAAAGCTAGATTATTGTGAATTTGATGATTGTAAAAATGTTGTGCAGGCATTGATTAACTTTGACATTTAGTAAGTCATCAGAAACATTTTAAATAGTTTTGAATATAGTAATTTAAATGTAGTATTGCATAATTGCTTTTTCCTATCTCTCATATCCGTTAGATGGCGTTATGATAATGTACCGATACCACGATTTACGATAAGTTTTTACATTCAACCCGCGTCTTTGTTACCGAACAATATAATTTTAAGTTTTCAAGCCCAAGAGAGTACAAATAGGTATCTTCTAGGTAAGCACGCAGCATCTTCAGCCGCATCATCACTATCCATCAGGTGAGATAGTGGCCAAATGCTCGAAGAAGTATAAATTCGTTTTTAGAATCTATTTGCTTAACGCAAATTTATACTTAATCTTTTTTTTGTGTGGCCGATTTGGTTGTAAGGATTTCATCATAGATGGAATATGAGTAAATAAAAAAAAATTGTTCCGTTTCATATTTTTTTTACTTTCACATTAATTAATCATTTGTTACTTTATATCATGTTGTTCCCGCCTGATGTCGCTGCAGCCCCGCTCGGTGACGCTGCAGTCCCGCCCGGTGACGCTGCAGAGGCTACTCACAGCCAGAAGCAGGTAGTCAGAAATATTAAAAAAAAGAAAGGTATTTTATAGCATGTTGTTATCTTACATCATGCCTATTAAATACTTACAAACATAAATCTTAAACAAAATATAACTTAAAAAACATATATTTAAGCAATTATATTTTTTTGTCATTGTTTCTTGCTATAATAATAAAATTGATTACATTTGTAAATGGCCGATCTAAATCCTTTTTCGAATCTGTGATCTCACTAATCTCTAAGTAAGCATACCATTTTCGTACAAATACGAAATCGTTTTATCCAAAGATAGAATTTTATTGTTTTTGACAGCAATAACAAAGACTTGTAGTTTCTAAGTTTACAATCATTTACATCAAGAGACAGTAATTGCTTCTGTGAATACTGCTCTAAGAAATATCTCTTTGTTATCACAATGAGAACATCTTCAAATCTCAAAAATTAGAAAGCGCAAACTGATTTAGCACAATCGAGAGCACAAACGACATTGACAGATTCAAAAGTGCACAAAATGGCGGCTTTCTTACCTGGCGGGCTAATAGGACGTTAAGGGGGCGATACCAAAATTTCTCCTTAAACGCGTGAGTTTGTAACCGTTTTTCTCGGCAATCATAATACATTCTAATAAATAAAAATATTCGTCGGAATCTGTATGATATGAAAAATGACACCTACAGAAAAAAATATCAAGTCACATCACTTTATCTTTTTGAAACTATTTTGTTCCGTCATTTTATATCAGAACCCTATGAAAGTTGTATCATACATTTACTAAGCAAATTGTTTCTTCAGATTATTTCGTCTCTTAAAAAAAAAATAGGTGAGATGGTGGTCAAAAGTTTGCCTATCATGAATAAAAAAATAAAAATTATTGAGGCGCATTTTGTCTAAATATTAATAAAACCAAAAAAAGTTAAAGATTAACAGTCTTACTTATAAAAATGTCGCTAAGCAATGCTTAGCCACCTCTTAGTTAAACAGCTCTTAAGTCCATTATCAATGATTAACTTTTTTTCACTCATAAACATTAGTTAGGTTCTGCTTAGTTGAGAAACACACAGAGAATCGAAAATAATCGAAATGTACACGATCGCCATAGATTATAACCAAAATAGTCGACTAAAAGTGAAATTATACGAATACTGCTGTCAAAAATGTGGTTTTATTAATCAATTGAAATGAAAATCTAAGACAGGTGACATTCAATAGTTGTCGAAGTAAACAATTTTGCGCCTTACGTAAAAAGTTTTGACACAATTATTATTGAAATATATCAGTCCCGCCATCTTGCCTCTTAGCAAGTTTAAACTAGGCAATGGCGGTGTTTAATTTTGACAACTATTTAAGCATTACTTAACGCTAAATCGCGTTTATGAGTGAAATTTTTGTTAAACTGTAGCTAAGCAATTGATTAAAAATTAAGAGGGGTTTATAAGTAACAGTCTTACTTATAAAAATTTGGCTAAGCAATGCTTAGCCACCTCTTAGTTAAGCAGCTCTTAAGCCCATAATCAATTATTTACTTTTTTTTCACTCATAAACATTAGTTAGTCGCTGCTTAGTTGAGAGACGCAAAGAGAATCGAAAATAATCGAATTTTACACGATCGCCCCAGATTATAACCAAAATAGTCGACTAAAAGTTAAATTATACGAGTAGAGTTGTCAAAAATGTGGTTTTATTAATCTGTTGAAATGAAAATCAAAGACAGACATTCTACGGTTGTCGAAGTAAACAATTTTGGACCTTACGTAAAAAGTTTTGACAAATTTATTATTTAAAGATATAAGACCCGCCATCTTGCCTCTTAGTAAGTTTTAAACTAGGCAATGGCGGTGTTTAATTTTGACAACTATTTAAGCATTACTTAACGCTAAATCGCGTTTATGAGTGAATTTTTTGTTAAACTGTAGCTAAGCAATTGATTAAAAATTAAGAGGGGTTTATAAGTAAGACTGTAAGTACTACGCGTGACCTTGCGTAACAGCCACAATATATGTTATGCAACATGCACCTTTATGTGCAAAAGTATAAGGAGGAAAATTGGCTGTGGTTAAAAAAGAAGCTCACATTGACGAACGGAATAATCTGGGTGTCTCCAAGTCTAGAATGAATAGGCAAGTCTTCAAGTTCAAGTTAGAGTATAAGTATCAATAGGTATCTTCTAGCATGTTCCATCTTGAACCGCATCGTCAAATGGCAAGCTTTATCTATCCAGCATAACAAATGGATTCAAAAGTTCACAAAATCATGGATGTCTTACCTGGCGGGCCAATAGGACGTTAACAAGTGATCGTTTTTATTCTGCGCCCGCGCACCGGATACGCAGCGGTTCCTGTGAGAATGTCGAACTCGATTTTTTTATCCACCAAAAAGCGGATGTCCTTCGTTCGACCGGTTTATGAAAGGTGTTGAACATATGTCTGCATTGTTTAAGCCGATTATGCCTTCAATATAGCTTTTTATATTAAGACGGATTGAATTTACCATAGATTTAATGTTCCATGTAGTAATGAACCAGGATTCGAAGGAGAACATGTGAAATAAGCTTAAGCTATATTTTTTAAACGCTTTCACAGCCCCACAGTAAATTCGATGACTTGTGTCGTGGGTGGTGATAACATTCACATCACACACACACAATCAAAACCAGAACCAGAAACACAAAGTTTCCTTGGGAAGAAAACTTGTGATGCAGCCGGGGATCGAACCCAATATCCCTGCTTAGAAGGCAAACGCGCACCCAACTAAGCCAACGGGTAGTTCGGACACGGAGAAAATAAATTGGACAAATAGACTATTAAAGTTCTCAGAAACATATTTCCAGTCAAAATTACAGTTACACGTTCTTTTTACAAAATAAGCTAGTTATTACCAAATAATTTTTTGATTGTTACAGAATAATTATAGTTTTCAATTAGTTCATCATCATCATCTCAGCCACAAGAAGTCCACTGCTGGATATAGGCCTCCCCCAAAGATCTCCAAAGAGAACGGTTGTTAGCAGCTTGCATTCAGCATCTTCCTGCGACCTTTTTATATCGTCCGTCCACCTTGTAGTTAGGCGGTCTTCCGACACTGCGCTTGCCAGTCCGTGGCCTCCATTCGAGAACCTTTTGGTCACATAGTTATATCTCTAGAATGTTAGTAACAGCATCGAAACATTTTTTTACGTATAGAGTTTTGTTTATTTTATTGCATGTGCTATTATCAGAAGCATGAGCATTTGCTCCACTTTTCCTACACATTACTTACCCACTCACCTATATAATAAAACATTGAATATTTGCCATCTACAATAATATTGCCAGTTATAATTTAGTTTGAAACACCTGTCTCAAAATCACCTGCCGGTGTTGTGTGACTTCTCATTTACCTTTACGTTTTTATACTCTATTTGCTCATTGGATGCCGTTGATTATCACTTACTAGTAGTATTTATTATAACTAATTATTATTTGATGTGCATTCCTCGACGGCGAGCGTCAAACGGGTATATACAAGTACATATACCTACTGTGTAGGTAGATGGTGTTGATAGCAATTGATCAGTTTTGAAACGTTAAAACTAGGTTTGATTTATATTCGCTATCTATAATTGCGTATATTTGTGAAGTTTACAGATAGATTGGTAGTAAAAGAAGCGTTTGTGAGAGACCATAAATCTTATCTATGGCACAGTAGATGAAAAGTTGTCAAAGACACCGGTTTCTTATTTTTTTACAAAAGTAGAAAAAAGAAGATTTTTGTAAAAAAAATATTTTACAGAAATCTTTTTATATTTAGTGCGGTTGCATTTGATTGTTGTTGTTATTGGTTGTATCGATAGCATGCCGATAGGATCAAATGCGTGCAATATGTGATATGATAAAAATCAAGTAAATTCAAATAAAACATAAAGTCATTCACACTCGCAACCCCCATAAGTTTAAAGACTTGTATCGAGGGCGCCGGAAACAATTACACTTCACCCAGAACCATAAGCATAAATGTCCCTTTGGAAAGAAAATTGTGATCCTGTCAAAAATCGAAACCAGGATCCACAGGGATCCAGAGGGGGCAGACATGCCCACTGCGTCAAAAGGGTTAAGTAGCTTAACAAATACCTTCAAATACTTTACAACAGGTATATTCTAAAGGTGAAACTATATCTACCGGTCAATATTTCCTAAAACTAAACTAAAACTAAATACATATATACAGCAAACACCGCAGTTACCTATAAGGCACCGAGTTTATAGAAAACTCACTTGAGTTACGTTTAAGCTCGGTGCTTAAGCCCATTCCCTGTGGGTAGCGATACAACATCTTTACAACTAATATTGATTTTTGATTTAATGATCAGAACAATTTACTTAGATTTGGATCTGGTAGACCAGAAGAAAATAAACGTCTCGATATAACGTCGATACGATCAGTATCTTACGCGACTCTCCAAAAAAAAAACTTTATTTCAAGACAGAAGTCCTAGTTCTGATCATAGACGAAGCTCAATAAATTAAATTTAGAACTGTGTCAGTTTATAAATAGAGTTGGTAAAAAGGTGGTCGGTAGACAAAAGGTGTTCGTGCCACGTGCGGCGCTCTCGGCAGATGTCATATTATTGCCGCCTGCCAGTCCGCCCCGCCACCGGTCGGTGAGCACGATGCTATATAGGGATCGATAATGTGATCCAAGTTTTGATGTAGTTCTGTTACGATTGTGCAAATTCTGTGAAAGAGGATGTAGAGAAGGGAAAATATCTAGTAGTGACTCGTTTTTGGTAGAAATTGTCTAATTTAAAATTGTACAACTCAAGATCAAATTTTGACGACGTCGTCAACATCTTAACCGAAGAACTAAGCAATGGTTATCCGTTGCAAGACAAGTTAATACTTGTCTAAATTAACTTTACCCTCATTTATTCGTTTATAGTTGCAGAGAATATTAAAACAGCAGAAATATAAACTTTAAAACAAAAAAATCTATAGTTTTATTGTTTTAGACGTATATACAGGTACATATAAGTCTGATAATGATGTTGATAGCTATATTCTTATTTATTCCTTTTTAAATTTCTCTGACTTAAAATAGTATAATTAAACGCAAGCAAAGCTTAAAAAAACCGAATTCAACGCTTTATCTTTGGAACCTGGATCAAGTTCAACGTATTAAACACGCATTATTGACAATAACTCAAAAACTAGTGATCAGATCTTGACCAAATTTAAATGGGACCACATGGAAAGCACCAGCTTTCAAATTAAAAATAATCATCAAAATCGGCTCACAACGAAAGAAGTTATGAGGTAACTTTTGAAGTCGGTTAAAAACGAGAATATCGTCAATGTAGTCCACAGAATACGCATTATTGGGACCAATTGGGAAGCAACATTTATCAAACAAAAAAAAAATTCAAGATCACGGTTCACGTGGAACAAAGTTATGAGGTAACACACATAAAAAAAAATACAGTCGACTTGAGTACCTCCTCCTTTTTTGTGAAGTCGGTAAAAAACTTAAAATGCCTCTGATCATATCCTGATAATGTTTTCTTAAATAAAAATCAATAAAACAGACTATTTCTTAAACTAAAATTTGTTTTTAAGCAATCTACCCGCAACAATCTCCAAAACGTTATTGTCAAACACGCGAGCGTGACAATCAGGTTCGTTAATTAGTACAATAATGAGTTAAACAAACCGCTTATAGCTTGTAAGCAGCTGTTTAACAATTATTGTAATGGTTAATTTACTCCTTCACACCTTTTAGCTGTGCCTTTTATTTGGATATAATAGAGCCGCATATTAACGCGAGCTTACATTGTGTGGCTCAGCGGTATCTTTCTTGACTTTAAATCCTACGCATGCTGGTTCAATCACACCCAGAACCAGAAACACAAAGTTCCCTAGAGGGGAAAACGTGTTTAACGTGTTGTGCTAGCAGGCTGTTTTACGACTATACAAGTCCAAAGTTCACAAAATTTCAGAATACGTGTAATTTACTAAACTGCAATGGGTTAACGTGATGGATTATAGTCTAGACTCCAAGTGTGACAAGTCCTTGAATCCCAACAGAGAGAAGGTAGACTGTTATTGATGTGTTTCTGATTTTGGATGAGACTATGTGTGTTGTGAATATTTAAGGCATTCATGGTTCAAGTCTTTGAACTTTGTGTGGGCTTTGAGTGTGTAAATAAAAATAACATAACATAAACGAAACGTATCTTTGCATTAGCAACTATGATATTATTAATTATTTAGCAATTGTCAATCTTGTAAGGGGCTTCTGCTGGTGGTTTTTTATGCTGAATAAGCAAGCATTTAACCACTATCTGACCTGATGAAAAGTGATGAAGATTTGAATACTCCCAGATTACACCTCTCGGGGAACAATGACGTAAACGTAGGCAATGAGTTCGACTCCTTCACTGTACGGATGATGAACGTAGAAGCAAAACGCTTCTACGTTCACTAGGGTATCCTAGCCAAGATTCGACAGTACTTCACACACCGTCAGCTTCTCAATTTGTATCAAGGGCTTAAACTTGTCTGATCGTGTATGGAGTACTGCAACATCAAGGTAAGAGCCAGGTAAACTGCTGTGGACATCAGTAAAATAGGGATATTGAAATTACCATTTCCAAACTCTAACATTTTTACTCTACATTTACATAGAAACGTGTTTCAAATCCGACTAGCATGTCAAAGTCATTATCATACCATATTACTTATCGATCAAGTAGCTATAACCCAACCGAGTGGCATCGCACATCCTGCCGACATGCCACCGTTATCGTAGCTACCTACCGTCATCGTGGCATGTGTTACAAGTACCTACCGATAGTCTGATGTAATGGAACAGAGCTTGAGTTCCAGCAATGTTGGATTTGGCTGATACACTAGTAGAAATTTGCATAGAATTTGGCTGTTGTCCATGTGGAATTGTTTATATTTTTTAAAGAAGAGTAATTTTTGTGGGCATTTCATTGTAGAGCACCAATAGTTACACAATTTCATGCAAATGATACGGCATGACTAAAAACTTATATCATATGCCATGGCATTTTTCTATATAATCCGACCGAGTGGCATCGCGCATCCTACCGATATCCCACCGTTATCGTTGCCTACCGTTATTGTGGCATGTATTACAAGTACCTACTGATAGTTTGATCTAGTTAAACAGAGTTTTTGCTTTGATTATTAAGCACAAGTAGAGATTTGGGCGTATTCCATGCTTAAGATTTGATGATTATTTTTGTAGGTAGATTTTTAAGCAAGAAGACTTATTTAAAAAGCACCAAGATGCACACAAACAATTCGTCATGACTAAAACTTGTATCATATGCCATGACTTTTTCTTTAATGGTTGTCATTAGGCTCTGCTTAGCAAGCCTAGTTAGTTGAAACTAGCTATTCCATGTTAGTAAGTATTCAGGACATTACCACTATATTTTAATTCCAACTTTGTCATATTTGCGGCTGTTGTTGTTCTTAATGCTGCTAAGTATTTATGCAGAGCTTAATCTTAAATCAACTTTTGATTGCAACTAAACTGTTAACTACAGTTACTTTTGTGAGCTGTTATACACAAATTATAATAGCTTTGCCGTGTTTCTGTGAAACTAACCTGAAAATTTCACCTCTCTTTATCTTCTGGCGTCTTAACCGGTTAACAGCCCATAACCCATAGCCCATAGGTATATTAGTAGCAGGCTGATCGACATAAATGGGTTGTGGACGCTTATAGAGATTTTTCTATCTGAAAATCACTTCAAAAGTCCACAACCTACATATGGGCTGTAGTAAAAAATATACCTCCGATTAAGTAATTTACCTCTATAGCTGGTAATCTATCATTATTTACCGTATAATACTTAATTATATCAAAATATCAACTGGACTTAGGAGATACTTTAGACACTGGACGCTGGTCTGTGAACGTGTTAATAGGCTCCGCGTTAACTGTCGTTATTCAGTAAAACAACGGTTTCACATATTTAGATTTAATTCTATAAAATTTGCACAGTAGTGTTCGTCCTTATGGACTTTAATCACTGTCTCCAGTTATGTAATGCCATGCTTTCCTCATTTGCATGGAAATGAGATCCGTGAACATTCTCGACGGTACCCTCCATCTTCTGACGCCTTCTTTGCTTAATTACAAGACGACATAAGAGATTTTATAGGGTACAAGATTGAAGTGTGAAACGTATTTTACATGCGGTGATTTTTTATTAATATTAAACTAGCCGTGCCCCGTGGCTTCAACCGCCGGAAATAAGTTAATTAGTAGCCTATGTGTTAGTCTGAAACCTAAACATTGTAAATTTCATCAAAATTGGTTTATTCGTTACGGGGATACGTAGTAATAAACATTCACACAAACTTTTACGTTTATAATACTACTAGCTTTTGCCAGCGGCTTCGCTCGCGTTAAGAAGTATTATTATTAATTAGGTATTGATCACCTATTTTATCCCCTTGGGGGTAGAATTAATCAAAATCCTTTCTTAGCGGATTCCTACGTCATAACATCTACCTGCATGCCAAATTTCAGCCGGATCCGTCCAGTGGTTTGGGCTGTGCGTTGATAGATCACTATCAGTCAGTCACCTTTGAGTTACATATATTTAAAGATAGTAAGATTTCTTAGTTACAAAACACTACTACTCAAACAAACTACGGCTCTGTGAGCCGAAGACCTCGCGAACTTTTAGAAATGGCTAAAATGTGTTTTTTTTTACGTTTTCTACCCCCATATCTCAGCCATTGTGAAAAACTTACAAAAACTGAATCGACAAAAATTCTATATATTTATCGAACCTGCTCACAAAATTGTACAAGAAATGCGACCTGTAGAGGAGAAAAACTGGAAATCCGGACATACGAAAGCAATTTGGCCCAAGCAGAAACGGCTCGCTCGCGCTTCACCCTCGCTCATTCAATAAATTTCGAGTCGAAATAATCAAATACTCAAACTATGTACTACTAGTACTTCTGAAGGCAAATATGCGAAAATACAATTTAAGGAATTAACACAATTTTTTTTTACAGATGAGACGAGTAATCCGCTTACTTGATGATAAATTTGATGTATCGTCACCCTGAGTTTAAGTCCTGTAATTTTTTTCTTTTTGTATTTTTGAATTTACCAGAGCATGCGCATTAGGATAGGTAAAATTTCATTAACTGGGATGACATACATTTATTTTTTATCCAGTTACTTAGATTTTAAAACTAAACTACAAAACCCATTTTAAAAAAATATCTATGACGCCAATCTCAATGTAAATTGTTTTAAATAAAAATATTACTTAACCAAATCGCGTTACAAATGACGGCCAGTTCTGATGTAACAAACATAAATAAAATTACAACACGAATTGAGAAACTCATCTTTTTTTGAAGTCCAAAACATTGAACATTTAATTTTTTAACGTCCAATAGGCCAGCGTTTGATCACAATCTCACCTAATGGAAAACGATGATGCGGCCGATGATGTAGCATGCTTGCCTAACAGGTTTCACTCTTGACTTGAAGACTCCCAGTTTATTCTGTTTGGGGAACAAAGTTGAGTTGAGTGGCAATGAGTTCAACTCCTTCGCAGTACGGATGATAAACGTAGAAGCAAAACGCTTCGAGCGAACTGCGGGTATGTCAACCATATCTGAATGACGTTTGACAGTTTTCTTGTTATTAGGTGGTAAAACGGGCATGTAGAAATTAAAAATATGACGTTTGCAACATGAAATTATATTTGCTGTCATAAAACTGTATGTAAAAACTAACAAAAAATTATCACATAAAAATGTCAGTAGGTCCCTTGGTAACCCAATTAATCGCAGTAAACCTCAAACCAGCATAAAATAATAATGCCCGCTGATCCGTCCATCATCGGCATGCAGCTCCTGACCCAGTTCCATTGCAGGTTTATGGTTCACATTACTTACTGTCGTGAGCTTTCATTGCTAATTAATGCTGTCCACTCGGGATTAACAATCAGGGTATTAAAACGATGTTAATTATTAGTATGGCATTGAAGGCTGTAAGCTCATTGATGAAAGTAAACACATCGCATACGATACGATATTTTGTCAATGTACCTTTTCCACCACCAGTAAAACAAAACAGATAAGGCTAAAAAATACTTTAAGTATTGATGCTAAAACACTATTCCCTACAGACTTTTTTAATGTAACTTATTTGTCATTTTATGATTTGTTACCACTTCATCTTTCACATCTGGATGTAATTTAATGTGACTTGTAACCACTTCAGCTTTAACCACTGCACGTCATATAATGTCTTGTAACCGATGCAGCTTTAACCATTAGACGGTATTTAATGTGACTTGTAACCACTTCAGCTTTAACCTCTGGACGTCATTTAATGTCACTTGTAACCACTTTAGCTTTTACCACTAGACGTCGTTTAATGTCACTTGTAACCACTCTAGCTTTTACCACTGGACGTCATTTAATGTCACCTGTAAACACTTTAGTTTTTACCACTAGAAGTCATTTATTGTCACGTGTAACCACATTAGGTTTACCTACTGAACGTCATTTAATGTCACTTGTAACCACTTTAGCTTTTACCACTGGACGTCATTTAATGTCACCTGTGAACACTTTAGTTTTTACCACTAGAAGTCATTTATTGTCACGTGTAACCACATTAGGTTTACCTACTGAACGTCATTTAATGTCACTTGTAACCACTTAAGCTTTTACCACTGGACGTCATTTAATGTCACTTTCAACCGCTTTAACCAATGGACGCTATTTAAGGTGAATTGTAACCACTGGATGTCATTTAATGTGATTTGGAACCACTTCAGATTTATTCACTTTTATTTGGTCGGCCTGAGCGAAACTTGATACGTTTCGCAGTAAAAAGATGCCAAGCTGAAGTCCGGATAACCAAAAAATGTTGAAGCTACTAAGCCTATCTCTACGAAGTGGATTTATTCATTATTAATCTTATGAGATATGGTACCATACAGTAGGCTAATGATCTATATACACAAATAACAATGTTGGTTTAGTAATTGTACAGTTCTAGGTCTGATACAACACACGTGTATTTAATTTCAAGTGTACGATGCATGTAAACGATAACCGCAAACTTCATAGAAACAATCAACGACAATCAGTTCCATGGCAAATTGTACAGTTTTAACTTAAAAATAATATATAGCAGCTACATTTTCCTTGGATATACTCATGGGTAATTTTTTGAATACTAAAACCTTCTTGAAACATTATGCCAATAATTGAGACCTGTTTTTTGAGGTCTTGGAGCATTAAAAATGGCATGAATTTCATCAAATTGTCCATAGAGAGGTGTTGGTGCTCACACTTAGGTATGGTAACGAGTGTTGGGTTTGGCAGAAAAAACATGAAAGCAAGATAAATGCTGTGGAAATGAGAGGGTTAAGAAATATAGCTACAGTGACTCTGACAAAGTGAGGAATATCGTGATTAGGGAAGATTGCAGCGTAGTAGATGATGAAGTGTCAACAATAGAGAAAGGGAATGAATGTAGGAGAAGCGAAAGATGTGTGTCAGGATTGTAGCAGGCGGAGAAATGTGGTCTCTGCTTACCCCAATGGGAAAGAGGCATGGCTATATGTATGTATGTATTTCATCAGACACCTTCACCACTCGGCAAGTTAAAGCAGAGAATCCGTAATCATATCTGCCCGATTGGGGGTGGTGCTCACTACGTCTGATCTGTCGCTTCAGAATTGCAATAATAGTTAATTCAAGTGTATATGCATATATTAACATTTTGTCGGACTCATTGGAATAATGTCTATAACTCGCGATGAAGTCTTAATCATGTCAATCGGAGCAAAAGTAGTTCAGCACTTTATTCTATGGCAAATTAATAATCATACGACTGCACTTATGATCAGAAAATGAGGTCAAGTGCATCCTCACTAGGTACTTGTTAAGTGTACACTGTCCTGTGAGAACAAGTGTCATCTTCGCAAATGCAATCAGCGTTAATTATCACAATGGTAAATCGGTCACAATGTTTACCCACACACATACTCGTATCAATGTTACAGGCACGTGGGCGACCCCCCTTGACCCTTCTATAGGGCTGACGGGAGGTGTGATTAACAAAAGTGTTACGAGCAAAATGGGCTTGTGTGTGTATTGTGTTGATACAAGTTGATTTGATCACTTTAAATTTTTTAATTACCATGGCATGCGGTATCGTTCGTGTAAATAAGCCAATATACTATTCCGGATACTAGACCACCTATATATAAAATTTCTACAGATATATTTTTCTATAAAAAATCATACACGCATAGAAAAACAACATAACGCCCCAAGTAAGAAAGGATAGGACGGATTTAAAATTTCTTAAGAGCCATTTCCATTCAAGAATATGAAAGGTTCCGCAAAAGTAGGTACAATGTTTTTTTTTAGAGTAATTATGTTGATAGTTAAATATTTAAACAATATTTGTAGTAAGCTGAGAGACAGGTCCACCCAGAATTTTAAACTACAACAAAAACTAAACAGTTCAGAATGCGCAGCATTGCACTACTCTCGTCACTCTGAGATAATTAGATGCTGAATCACTTTGTGCCCTCCTATTTCACTGGAATCGTTGCCTTTCAATCCAAACTACAGTAATGTTGCACATTTTTACTAGGTTAAATGGCACAGGTGTGGTCTCCATGTGGAGTCTGAAATAAACTACTTCTTAAGACCTTTTTTAAAAAGAAACTTTTAGAAGTCCGTTATATTGGATTTAGAGTGGCGTCAGTTTATTTTTCGGCGGTTATTCTCAGCAAGACCTTTCATTTGATACCCATATTGTAGGAGTGCATTAAAAATAACTTGTCCACCATTTTGGATGTTCCACCATGTTGGATTTAGAATGATGTCACACAGCTAACCATGCAATGTCATCCAAACTAAATGTGAATTCAATATTTCAGCTCAATCGGTTGAAGATATCTGCTTTAAAATTGAGTCACACGAACAAACATAGAACTAACATACCAAAACAAACATAGTTGAATACATTGCAAGTTAAATAAGAGTCTGTAAAAGAGTCCACTACGATAAACTTGAAATCCAACGGATTGCCCACAATAGTATTTCTTGACCACGCCTTCCCACATCAGACTCTATGAAGCGTCTAATTAGACAAAAGCCCAAACAAAGCCAGTGTTTCATGAACATATTTATATATACAAAAAATCAACCACAGTGAGAAAACCGCGTAAATAGCCTATAACTTCTGGCAACCCTGCCACCTCCCACCACCTCGAAGCTAATGCCATTACAGTAATTAGGATATGCTCGGGCATAATTGATGTAGTCATAAACTAGCTGCCTGGTTCCAGCTCATTATTATGAGAGAGCCGAATTGTGTTTAGGCTCGCACCTGTATGTTAAGGCACTTCCGAATCATGTTCTAATTGAGGTTAGGAATTGTAATGTGTTGTTTGTCAATGTATGAAAAAGAGAGTAAGAAACATCGAGATAGGACACACACCTACGGTTTGTTTAGTTGCAAACTCCTTGGTAAGAAATTACTATAAACAATGGTATCTGGATTAAGCGTCAGTTACATAAGGCGGAACATATAGGTAACACAATTGTTATGGAGGCTTTTTTTTTAATTTGGCTTCGCCATCTTTTGCATTTAGCCAGTGTCAAGTAATAATATATTTCATATGAAAAGTCCCAGTCACAAGTCACGATCAAAGTCGAAAAAGAATCAAGGTCCAGTCATAGTCAAATCATGCCCTAGAAAAGTGGTAGAAACTTTACTAGAACGTTATGGAGGTTTCTCAATCTGCTGTACTCAACTACCGTACACCGGCAGCTCAGGCCTTGCTAAGTTATCGGTGGCATACCAGTTTTAATTTTTTTGTTTTGGCTCCGCAAACTATGTGCATTCAGCCAGTGTCAAATAATAAATATTTTTAATGAAATAGGTATTTCATAAATCCAGTCCAATCACGTAAAAGAGTCATGTCCTAGTAAAGTGGTACAAATTGCAACACCACTTGCATTAAAAAAACTGCTGCACGTGTATCAAACCTACGAGTTAATAAAACAAATAACATTACCTCTCACTATAGCTTTTGAATAAAGTAATAAAAATCACTAAAAACATGAACGAGGGGGCGTGAGAGCGTTGGCCAAACAGCGGGCGGCTAAAACGCTATGCTTGTATTGTTGGCGATGCGTCCCACTTTTGTTAAAACGCTCGCTGCTCAATACGTTTATTGAACTTCATTGATTAAATTAACTAATAGGTTAGTATGCTGAGAAAACGATGTACCGATTAAAATGTTGAACTCGTAGCTGTTTCGATAGCTCAGTTATGGATCGTAAACACAGAAGTAGGAAAAAATATCAACGTAAAACTGGTCCATCATCGAGGTGAGGGTCGTAAACATAAAAACTGCAGAATGCGTGGTGCGGAGTATTAATTATATTATTATACAATTATATATTATATATAGGCCTAATATAGTAAGATATATATGGAGACTCGAGTTCAGAGTAGGCAAAACTGCAAATTAAATCTGTTAAGATTAGACGCCTCAAAACCATCCTTAAAATGTTACTGTCCCAAAATGAAATCATCTGTACGTAACTTACGAATTACATGTCATCTATAATAATACTTTGAAGATATAACATAATAATATAGTACCTACTGATAAAAGTATCGTCTACAAATAGCTACGTAATACCAAACAAAGGCAACATGGACTTACGATTATGCAAATGATCCGAATATACGATCGTAATATCCCATAGAATAGACCAGATAAGCCATCAGTCTAAATATGTATCCAATTGTGTTAATTAACGTGTATCTACTATGAGTCGCATCGGACCGCAGATTAAGGTGACGACACACGACGCTTATCAATGTCGTATCTTATATAAGTCGTATCAATGTCGTATCTTATATAACCTATACAAAATAAAACTAAAATATCATAGTTCTAGGGTAACAAAGAGATGTGGTCCAAGTTTTATTACACATGTTAAATAAAAATATAGTAATTTTTTTCTACACCTGAGGCTCGATATTGGCTTGTTATAATTATATATATAGATATATATATATATGGTACTTAAGTTAATATCAATATTTTAAATAGATCTAATATAATTAATACACTACCATTTTTTTAGATGATACAAGTCGGCAGCCACGATACAAGACTTTGAACTTATTGTGGAGGTGTGAGTGTGAAAGTTTTTTTTTCAATAAAATAGTTTTATTTCCTTTGTGTCTGTTTGAAATAATTTTTAAGTAAGGCGGTGAAACGCTAGGTTGACCACCTTACCACACCTGATGGTTAGTGATAATATACTGATAGATGGTACTAACATTATTCCATTCGGATTGATTTGATAGAAATACTTATTTATGACTGGCACAAGACCGCCAAAAGTGGCAAATTTAGAAATAGTTATCGGTAGCAAAGTGATCATAATTTAGATGATTTATTATAAGCTCTAATTTAAATATCTACTCAGATAATATAACTTTCTTGCACAATGTCAATAAGACAAGCCATCATTTGCAATAAGCCTGTATATGGTCCGCGTGTACGCACCTTAAATGACTAATTCGATTATGTCCATTGCGGGCATTCCTGTGCTGCCTAATACCTCCAACAATAGCACAGCTCAAAGATCAATACTAGTTCATTAGTACAGCATTTGCTAACCAATTAAAAGTGACACAGTTTCTTGTTACATTAAAGAACAGTTACTATGACTTGTTAGACTGGGTCTTCTTTAAGTTTGTTTTCGAATTGGTTTGAAAATCTAACATCTTTTTTAATGAGGTTGGCTTTACATGTACTGGAGGAAGAATAAAGAATGGTGTTTACTACTAGTGGGCATAGTCGGGTGGTGTTCACCTTCTAAGCATCGTGTTCGTTTCCCGGCTGAAACTCGTTTTCTTCCCAAGGAAAATGTGTGTTTTTGGTTTTGGTTGTGATTGTGTGTGTGATGTAAATATTTCCAGCACCCACGACACAAGTCATCGAACTTAGTGTGGGGCTGTGAGTATGAAAGCGTTAATGTTTATGTTAAAAACCGATTTGTGTTTTGACCGGCCGCCTGCTGCCTTCAAAGTCGCGTTGCGATCAACCTTTCTTGGCAATGCTTTTTGCGTGTCACTGGAGCTTCACTCGTTGATTGGCATTAGCCAGCACGTGCAGATGAGATTAACTTGGGTGAATTGAAGTTATACCGTTGAACTCTGTTATCATATAGGTTTAATCATTACTGTACATTACAGTATAAAATATACAGTCAATATACAGTTAAAATATAAATCATACATTTATAGATACATTCTTCTCTGTACGCAAACTAAACGCCGTATTCGTGTCAAATAAAAATAACTTGGTAATTATTAATTAAACAACATTGTTATCAATTATGTACCGATGTTGTTAAAATCAATATCAGAATATTAATGTGCCATCATTATACGCACTAACCGGACGGTAAGCAGGCTTAGCTGAGCGTATAGTTAAAGAGCATAGGGATGATATAGTTACATAATGTGATCATGTCTCTTTTATATTCTGTGTTAATATCATTCTCACATCTCATCAATGTATGATTTTCGCTTTAGCACCAAAACTAAAATAGAAGATCTAGTAAAGTCTCAACCATTTTACTAGAACCTGATTTTGACTAGACCATGACTCATTTACTTGAATTTAACTGTGACGTGCGCCTAGTCATATTTGAAAACATACTTGAAAACTATTCACACAGGTTCAGGCAGTTTTAAACAGCCATTTTATTTTTTAAGTATTAATATATTAAATGTATTTTATATTAAAAGTCCTAGTCACAAGTCACAGTCAAAGTCAAGTAAAACAGTCAAGGTGCAGTCATAGTCAAGTCATGCTCTAGTAAAGTGGTAGAAACTTTACTAGAACTTCTATTTGAGTTTTGGAGCGAAGGCGAAAATCACGTTTCTCAATTTTGTATGATATGCCTATACTTATGCACGTTTACTAAGTATTCACGGTTAATAATCCACCACTATTACACATTGAACTCGAAGAAACACAGGTTTTGGAAAAATATACAATATCAACAACGCCATTTTTTCACTTTCGCGGCAAAACCCAACGAAACCAATTTTCGCGCTCTTTCTGTGACGTCAGAGTTTACAACCAGGTACTTGTAAGTTGAATAGGAGTGAAGGAAAATAGACAGATTATTGACATCAACAACACCACAAATCAGTCTAGCCAATCAGGTGCGTTTTTCTATATTGATTTTTTCAGCATATTTTTCAATTTTAATTCAATACTATTTCTAATTAAATAGCATAGGAACATTAAAAAATACTCTATGAAGATAAAAAAAATTGACCTTGATTTTTATCTTACACATATTCCCGAACTAGTCGTGCTCCGCGGCTACGCCCGCGTTTATCTAGTTAAAAATTAGCCTATGTATGTGCCACTTAATTAGTAATATTACAATAATAGAATTATTGCAAGCATGTTCCATTTTCGGCCGCATCGTCACTTTCCATCAGGTGAGATAGTGGTCAAATGCTTGACTACCTAGCATAAAAAAAAAACAATAGTTTAAAGAGGGAAAACTCTGAGAAACAACTCCCATACTACCACAGGAACCGGTCCAGGACGATGTCCCGACATTCCTGGATGCGCACACGCAGTCGATTGCGCTATTTCACATCGGAATTTTGGTTGCAATTTAGAATGCAACAAAGTATTAAATCTGTCTGTCTTCTATTAGTAACATTTCTAGCTGCCATTGCAACTTTGTAACGGGAGAAGCGCAAACATGGGGCATCGTTAGTTTCAGCTATACATTTTTACGTAAACGATGTTAAGCTTGCGTTCTACCACCATTACCTGATTAAAGGTTTAAGGTGTGTTTTAACATAATACTAGCTCTCAAGGCCATCGTTGGATGCTGGGTAACATATGTTTCTATAGGGGTGGTAATTTTTTTTTTTTTTGTTTAATTGGCAAGCATTTGACCACTATCTCACCTGATGGAAAATTGTAATTGTCTCTACTTTGTTATACTTATCTAAAAATAAACAGATTTTTTATTCGCATTGTTTTTTTTAGTTTATCACTTCAAAACTTTGTAATTTGTGAATTGTGTAGTTTTTTTTTATTTGAAAGGAAACATATTATCACATCAAAATTTTAGCCAAGAATTCCTTTGCAGGGCTATCTCCTCTCACCGATTCCACTCCTGGCGGTACAGCAGGTGATATTAACTCTCAGGCAAAAATTAAAGTGTCAAACAAGTCTCGCCAACTCTTACGTTGTCTAGTGGCGCCGTCTGGACTGGTCTGGAACCGTGGCCCATCGTATTCTGGATAAATAATATGGTCCGCCCAGTCTCAATTCACCATTGCAGCTAATAGTGCTACGTCGGCGATATCGGTATATCGCTGCAATCACACCCGTGTACCTGCTCGCCGTCCACGCGAACCAAACGCGTGTAATGTGTCACAGCTATAACAAAATAAAATACTCCTAGATGCTACAAGAAAAAAAATATGTTTTATGCAAGGCAGCTTACTGTTTATTATGCTACATATACATTTTTATGCGATGAAAAAAAATTACAGGCCAGCCTTCGCCTGATGGTAAACAAATCATCAATTTTAACATCTTCTAGTACCAACTATAACATTTATTATATTAACAATGGTCCACGTGACACCGCCCTAAAACTGACTTGCAACAAGTCTTATCACGTTGCACCATAGATAAATCCTGCGTAAAGTTACAAGTGACTATGAATATAAACCTTTCACTTCATGAACTTAATGGAACCGTACAACTTTAATTCCGGAATGTAACTAATTTGCCATCTAAAGTGACAAAATTAATAAGTTTGCGCATTCTCATAAAGTCGCTGCTAAAGTAATCGCTTTACTTGGTCCAGATGATTTTAGATAAACCGGGCCGCAACGGGCAGCCAACAGGGATGGAGGATTTTAACTCCAACTGGTTCGAAAAAGACAACATTTGCCTTCCTTACGCTTAAACTGCCTTAAATTTTCCTCTTATAATAAAAGAAAACCAATTCTATCCACATAGAAAAGAGTCTAGATTCAAACGCAAGTTGGAAATGGATATTGCAATTTCTATTTGAACATTGAGGTGGCTACACATTTTTATTTGTGGGTAGACAGAGATGGGTAGCGTCGGTTTTCATAGGCATGAAAGGGAGGGGGATAGTCAGCATTTATATTCTGGGTACGTGTAAGTTTCAGGCAACGGTCGCCGTGAAACTCGTAAATGGGAAAAAAGCAACAACGGAGAACTCAACCGTCTCTAGTGTGGGGAAATCAGGTTTAAATCGATCTTATTTTCCGGAATGCTGTGTATTTGTGGGAAATTCACGATACTGTTCTGTTCTTTTGTGGGAAATTTTACTTTATTTTGCGAATAAAAAATGTTGTTGGAGGTTGTCTCCGAGGGATAAGCAAACGCGTTTTGGCTTAAAGGTAGTTTAAGGTATTCAAGTCGTGTATGTAGTGTCAATAGTGACATTTAAATACTATTTTGTTTCAAAATAAATTATATCTATTGACGTCCCAAATGTATATAGACAACTTTAATTACACCGTTAACTTATCTTAAACGTAGAAGTAAGCAAAAATTATGTAGTCTCACAGTATTTGGTATGATACTAACGTCGCATATCCTATCAAACGTCATCAATGTAATTCGTAATTAATTAATTCGAGTTCTCCACAACATCCTGCGCTTAACCTTGGCGCGTTCCATAATTAAAACAAAAATGAACTTTACATGAAGGTTAAATAAAAAGCTTATTAACGAATCAAATCACGTTGGATCAGTCGCACGAATGAGGTAAGAATTATAACCGCTACGACATGCCATTGTCAATGCCCAGTGTGAAGACAATGGTACAAAACTGCTTAATTATTTTAATTAACTTGTCACCTGGTTAGAGTCATGCTTGGTTGGTGGTGATTTGTGACGAGATATAATTAACGCCCAATGGTAAATATTTTTAATCGAGGACCGGTTATATAATTTGTCGCCTCTGATCGAAAACAAGTGAATTATTATTTATAACGTACCCAAATATGGATCGTCAACAGCTGAGATTTGCATTGATTTTACTTTTCAGAACATTACAAAGAACAAGTCGTTGCCATAACAGTAACCCGATAACATTTATTTTCTGTCAATTTCAAATATCTATAATAATAATTATAGTGATTTATCACAGACGTAGATACTGCTTATTCATTGGAACAAGCATACAAACATTTCTAAAAAGCATAGCTAAAATGGACTCAAATCTAATGTATAACGATTAGATACATACAAATATACACAAAAGTGTCAATATTTCTAAGTTGCAATTTAACGACGATTGTAACAACTAATTGAAGAAAACCCATGGCACGTAGGTAAAAGTTATAATTTACATAGCATTTCATTGTGGAAGTATTCTAATATTGAAGTATTTTAAAAACGCTTTCACACTCACAGTCCCTCACTAAGTTCGAAGATTTGTGTCGTTGGTGCCGGAAACATTCACATATCACACAATGAACTAGACATACACATTTTCCTTAGGGAAAAAACTAATTTTCCCGCTGGCAATCGAACTCGATACCCCTGCGTAGAAGGTGCTCACCCAACCAAGCCAATAGGCAGTAAAAAAATTTTTTATTGATGTATATTTTAGCAAATTTTTAAGATCTGTGATTACCATCCTTCACCCCGATGCAGCATTCACTTTTTTTAAACATAAACATAAACGCTTTCACACTCACAGCCCCACACTAAGTTCAATGACTTGTGTCGTGGGTGCCGGAAACATTCACATCACACACACAATCACAACCAGAACCAGAAACACTAATTTTCCTTGGGGAGAAAACTTGTGTTCCCGCCGGGAATCGAACCCGATACCCCTGCTTAGAAGGCGAACGCTCACCCAACTTAGCCAACGGGCAGTTTTTGATAGGATAAAAATTAATTATCGATAATCATAATCGCCACGTCACATCACTAGCTGCTCGTCATCAGAGTACGAGCCGCGTTGATATTTCCACGTAGATTTCACTCCGTAAAACCTTTGCCGTTTATTTTTGTGTACATTTTTGGTTCGCACATCATTTTTATATACGGCAATTTCAATAATGCAATGTTTTATTTCAGGCTTTTTTTATTGTACTTGACTTCGTTAATGAGGGAACCTACGCTCTAGGCTGTAGGTAAGTTCGAATTGTGTTTATTCTACTTACTTTACTAACGATGCAAAGGAGAGTATTGTATTTATCGGCCTAGGTATGCATGTTTGTTCCTTTGTAGTGCTCTAGAGATACACGTTAGCCGATATAGATAATCCCGCCTCAAGCGATAATTTTTCCTTTCAAAATTTATCACTATAGTTCTGCCTAGCATGACTAATGCTATATAAATAAAAACAATTGATTTAGGTAGACGTTATTAATACAACGTGTAGCTAACTGCAATGTTAGACTCGTTGGCCGTAGTAGTTTATATAAACTGTTTCGGTAGATGACATCACACGTCCCCGTAAGACGTTAATAACAAGAAAAGGTTAATTTCGTCGCTTCAGGCAGGGCTTGAGTAGCTCAGCGGTTAGTGCAATAGGGCATAACACCCTATGGCCGCGGGTTCAAATCCCGTCTCAAGCGATAATATTTCCTTTCTAAATTATCACTATATAGAATTAAGTTAGTATATAGAAAAAAATAAAATTATCCGAAATAAAGGCTTTTATTATTATTATTTTATTATTATGCACGCCTCTCCATAAACATTTTTATACATTTATAACTCGATAGGCTGACAAATTTGGTGGAGGGGCGTGCACATTTAGAATTAAAGATCTCTACCATCTACTACCAATACCAGGCTCTCGTTCAATTATTGAGTCATACACTAGTCTAGATAAAGTAGGTCTACATTACATGGTACTGACGTGACGAGCCTGCACTTTCCACACGTCTGCTTGCCCAAGCTTCTTACATAACCTAAAAGATGGCTGCGACCTGACTGCACTGATTTCGTCAAAGCAAATGGAAGCAAGCACTCATTATGTAAAGAGAAAGCTCTTTTAATAAAATCTATTATGCGTAGCATTTTAAGTAACTGTTGTCCCGTAACCTCGGACTGGGTCTTTGTTACTTCCGTCGATAGTTTTGTAATAGTGAAAAGTTTTACGTATGTTGAACCGGGTCATCTGTGTAATGTTTAGTTACATTCTAGGCCTCGCTAGTGTAATGTTTAGTTACATTTTAGGCGTCGCTAGTGTAATGTCTAGTTTACCACGTTCGACACATTAATTATTTTATTCAAAATCAAAATCTTTTATTCACATGGGGCCCAAAGAGGCACTCATGAAATTTAATGACTCTACTATTTATTTCCTTAGACATAAGAGTTAACAAATTATACATAAAATGCACCTTAAAACCATGTATAGATTTGTCAAGGCCCAAGGTCCTCTTACATATTACGTGCACATTATAATCAAAGGAAGGTAACATTTCCTTCGGTAGGTACATCACTTACCTATATGTCATATAAGGGTTAAATGCTAGCCTATCTATACACACAACACACACACACATACACACACGCGCTCATACGCACACTTATATTGTAAACTAACCCTTGGCATAATTAAATTGTTTCATGAATGGGAGAAGACGTAGGTTCACTAAACACAGTGTAAACTACATTGGGAACCAGAGGCTTCAGAATCTATATTGTATCCTCTAAATGTATGACAATAAATGTTTTGATTGATCAATAGGTATGTATACTAGTCGTTCGCCTCGAACTGAGACCTCGTGCCTACATTTGCCTGATAGAGAAAACCTTTTGGAGTGACTTTGCAGTTCTACCAAATTGTTTTAATACAAAAAAGGTTTTTTTTTACAAGCAAAGATTTTTCCAACGATATACCCGACACGGGCAGAAAAATATGTTGCTTCTCACTTACGAGTAAGTGCCTCATTAATATTTTCATTCATAATATTATATGCATGCATGCATATCCTACAAAAAACCCGCAACAGCATATATCTTTTATGTGTAAGCCATTATCGCCAAAATAGTGAACCATAAATACAATAAAAATTTAAAGCTACTCCAAGTACTAATCCTGCGCAGACAAAGTCGCGGGCACCAGCTAGTAGATATTTTAAAGTTTGTTTGTAAATTTATTAATAGGAAGTTATCTTCAGAACTACTAAACAGATTCTAAAAATTATTTGAACAGTTTTACAGAGTAACTGTCTGATTTATCAGGTTGCCTCTCGGGTCTCGGTCGGTTATATTTGTCCTCTCGGGTGAAACCAGGAGCGGGTTAACTAGTCAAACAAAATTAAACGCAAGCGAAGCTTAAACAATTAAACGCAAGCAAAGTCTAAAAAAAAACCGACATCACCGCTTTACTTCGGAACTTTGATCAGATTAGATGTACTAAACACGCATTATTGACGATATTTCAAGAACATCTTGATCAAATTTAAATGGTACCAATTGGAAAGACCTTTCAAATAAAAACAAAATTTTCTAAATCGGTTCACGTAGAAAGATGTCATGACCTCACACACATAAAAAAAATACAGTCGACTTGAGTATCTCCTCTTTTTTTGTGAAGTCGGTAGAAAAATGGAATTATTAAGATCG
Source organism: Lomographa bimaculata (assembly GCA_948107665.1). Taxonomy (NCBI): domain Eukaryota; kingdom Metazoa; phylum Arthropoda; class Insecta; order Lepidoptera; family Geometridae; genus Lomographa; species Lomographa bimaculata. The sequence goes on from OX403592.1 coordinate 11,875,240, forward strand.
ATAGGGTTCATGTCTTATCTATCATCTAAGTCCCTTTAATTCCTATATATTCATAACATTGATTATTCTCGCATTGACGTAACATTCTAAATATAAAAATAAGTGCATGCAATGTTTCTAAGTAATCAATAAGTGTTCTTGTATCACCAACTGTATGTCAGAATAATTTCCGAAATAAATAACTTGAATAATTTATTTGATGAAAAAGTTGCCCCAGTATCTTGCAGTAACGATGAAAGGTTGAGTTTTTTTAATATGTACTAACTGTTTTTAAGCGATACATAAACAACATCATGTATCAGTTAGGGCCGACAAAACCAGATTTATTTATTTTTTAATTTTGCAACGCAATCTTGTGCATTTAGTGTCAAGTTATATAATATTTCAAAATGGAAACCTTTGTCACAAGTCACAGTCTGAGTCAAGTTAAAGTGTCAAAATTCAGTCATAGTCAAGTAATGCCCTAATAAAGTAGTAGAAACTTTACTAGAACTTCATTTGTAGTTTTGGAGTAAAAGCAAAAATCACGTTTATCAACTTAGTAGGACTTACCTACCACGTTAACCAAATATTAACAGTTAATAATCCACCATTATTACACATGAATACTCAAAGAGTCACAAGTTTTAAAAATTATACTAAACCAACAACGCCATTTTTTCCCTTACGCGGCAACACCATGACAAAAGGTACTCGCTAGATTTTATCAAGTCAAATTAAATATTGTTATAATAAAAATAAAGTATAATCTTTTCATAACACAATACGCTAAGAGGGCAGTAACCTCTATGATATAATCTCCAAGACGTTTAACAGCTCGGTATGTTTAGTCCATACCGAGAAGCTAAGACCGAAGACGTGAGGGACGCTATAGGTGCGGCTGCTGCGTTTATCGACGCAGCCTCACCGACGTGCCTTCGGATACGCCGATTAAGTGATATACATACAGAGAAGTTAAAACCATTTAATGAATATTTGTACAAACATTTTTAAAATATTTAAAAAAAGTCCTTCGTTCGTTCGATTTATGAATATTTTTATACATTTACATAGATCTTACAGCCCCGTATAGACTTCATCGCTTATTACAAAAAAGGTCTTTTTTACACCGAACTTCTTCTCGAAATGTATGTAAATTTGCGAATCTGGCAATACTAGTCATAGGCTAAGATAATTAATTCATTAAAGTTTATTATATTATGTACCAATGATTTTTTTATTTTTAATGATTATGATTGTGTTTATAAAGTATATTATGGATTTATTTAAAATGAAATAAAATAAATGAATGAATTAACTTTCACGAGTGCCTTTATACTTTGAATTGGTTTGATTTGACTTAGGTATATATAATTTTTGTGGCTTATTTTGTTCATATTCGGTATAAAAATAAAGTCAAACTGCCAACATTCTATCACAATTATAATTTTATTATTGTGATAAACTGTCGTCGGTTTGACTTAATATTGATCTTGATTTCAAGATACGTGATTCGGTGAATATATCTTAGTCGGTCAAACTACATAAATTATGTGATAGTAACTGTAACTATCAAAGTTTTCATGATAACAACGTTTATTATTTACGTTTTGACATTTAGCAAGTAATTAAAAACTTGTAGCTCACTCTAACTCTTCTTCTTCTTTTTCTCTTACGCTAACTTGTATCTGACATTCAAAATGTAAAAGAAAATGAGTTCACGTAGTCGTAATCTCGCATCGTGAACGCATGGAAAAGTTAATACATTTTCTCATGATATGTTCACGATGTGAGATTTCTGTCTACGATCTGTGTATGTATAGAGAAGCGATATCACCTCCATGTGATAGATTAACTGTTTTTTTATTTGTGTAGTGAGTAAAATAATATTTATTGTAATTTTATAATCACACATAATGGACAACGGTCACACAATGAGCAACTCTGTATAGATACGTGATTCAGTGGACAGATCTCAGTCCGATACCAAGATGTCGACTGCATCGCAACCTCAACCCTAGTGTCATTGAACGTCTTCTAGGGTAGACTCACAGCAATCTAAAATGCAAAACACAATGTGAAACTAAGGGCACCCCTACGTCTCGTGTCACTTGACTGATTAAAAGCGATAAAAACTGTGGCATTGTTTCTTTGGCTGCGAATTAATTTGGTTAGTATTGTGTTTAATTTATCGTTAACAGCTCTATGTTTTTTAGATATTTGATGTGTTTCTGATTAACTTTTTATTTTTTATTTTCTTAATTATTGCCCGGTGAGCTTAAATATTTGTGATGCAAAATCTAAATTTTACCCTAGAAAACAAATTTGTGCTGTATAACGAGTGGGTGAAAGGAGACTACTATAACAGTGGGCAGTTTTTGTATAGGCATGTTTTAAAAAGGTTCATTGTAGCGGTAACCTAAACTAATCAAATTTAGCAGTTGATTTACGTAGTAGTAACGTAGAGATCAGCTCTACACCTTTAAAAACCTGCAATGTCACCATATCTCTCCCACTCATGGTTATGTGAAATACCAATTTTGCATTAAAAAACAAAAACATCAAACATAAATTTGCGTAGCTTAACATTTGTCGTACAAACAAGCCAAATGGAAAGCACGCATTTAGTTAAAGCCAGAAACAAATGACTGACTATCGCAGATGCTTCATCAAGACAGGTGCTTTGACACTAGTGGTATCTATTTTTACATTTGCCACTGTATAAAAAAACGCTAGGCGTGGATACCGCTAGCTGTGACCGAATGGTTGGACATTAATATAAACAGCTCCGTTAAAAATAATGATTTAATAATAGCGTAGATACTCAATATACATCTAGGGGATTCAACCTGTCATACGTTTTATAGAAAAGTACCTGTTGATTCCGAAGCAATGTTTTTGTTTCAGATATACATATTAGCAGGAGTATCGGGTTTGATTCCCGGCGGGAACACAAGTTTTCTCTCCAAGGAAAATATGTATTTCTGGTTCCGGTTGTGATTGTGTGTATGATGTGAATGTTTCCGGCACCCACGACCCAAGTCATCGAACTTAGTGTGGGGCTGTGAGTGTGAAAGCGTTTATGTTTTTGTTTAATGTTATATTAAGCGCTTGCGCAGCCAATCACACATCTAATAATCTACAACGTAGTTGATTTAATGTCTTCTTTATTTTTTGCACCACTTGTTGTATGTACGTATGTGTGGTGTAATGTTTTTATCTTGTTGAACGCCTCTTTAAATCCTCTTCAATGGTAATTTGAATATAAGGAGGCTTAGCGTTGTTATGATCATGGAATTTACTATACTGCGAATAAGGAACCTTCCATAAGTGCTCGAGAATTGAGTATGCTTATCTATAGCAAAAAGTGTGGAATCCTCTGTAATAAATATGTTTAATCCTACTAATTATTAATTTAACTGCCTGTTGGCTTAGTTGGGTGGCGTTCGCCTTTTAAGCAGGGGTTTCGGGTTTGAATCCCGGCGGGAACACAAGTTCTCGCCATGGAAAAATTGTTGTTTCTGGTTCTAGTTGTGATTGTGTGTGATGTGAATGTTTCCGGCACCCACGACACAAGTCATCGAACTTAGTCTGGGGCTGATTGTGAAAGCGTTTATGTTTTTGTTTAATGTTATAAATCCGAAAGTTTGTGTGTAAATGTGTAGGTATGTAAGTATGTTTGTTCTCTCTTCACACTTTAACGGCAGAACGGATTTGGATGAAATTTATAATGTACATAGCTTATACCTAGGTTTAACACATAGGCTGCTTTTTAACTTGATAAGTGCAGCCGAGGGTCATGGCCTGTTATATATTTAAGCTAAAAATTAGATGTGGATAGAGTTTTGCGGAAGTGAAAAATGGCGTGAAAAACTTAACGAGATTTTTCTTATTTTATTTTGTTCTAAAATCAAATCGTTTAATTATCGTAAACAAAGGTTACATCCATGCTGCCTGAAGGTTTTAATAAAGGAAGTAATGTGCGCTATGTTTCGCCTCACAGGCCAACAATATTTCAATTACAAGTAAATGTCTTGAACATATATACACACACACGTCTCATCAAAAAAATAATTACATTCATTAAAAAAAAATCCTGTATTAAAATTGTTAAATATATGCTTTATAAAGTTGTGGTAAAGGAAAAAAGAAGAGAAACCCAAAAGAACAGCTGGAAACACGAAATTGGTAATTTTGTATAGGAATTGCCAAATCGAATTAGTTTCAATAAAGGGCGTGGTGCGAAGTTTACCGAGTCATCTAGTAGTATCTATATGAGTAATTTATTGCAGGCAAAATACCCATATAAAATTACAAAGTAGTACAATGAATACATAATTAGAGAGATAAAAATAATACAATAGCAACACAAGCGTGTATCTTTTGCTTAACAAGTTATTATAACAAAATAAAAAAATCGAAAAACCTGACTAATAAAAACTTACTTATTCATATTACACATTTTCGTTTATCAGACTATTATTTTAATATGCTTCACACGAGTACTATTAATGGTACTATCCGATGATACTAGTGATGTAAAGGTTTAAAACAGTGTCACTAGTACCATTAATGGTACTATTCGATGGTACTAGTGATGTAAAGGTTTAAAACAGTGTCACTAGTACCATTAATGGTACTATTCGATGGTACTAGTGATATAAAGGTTTAAAGTAGTGTCACTAGTACCATTAATGGTACTATCCGATGGTACTAGTTATATAAAGGTTTAAAGTAGTGTCACTAGTACCATTAATGGTACTATCCGATGGTACTATTTATATAAAGGTTTAAAGTAGTGTCACTAGTACCATTAATGGTACTATTCTATGGTACTAGTTATATAAAGGTTTAAAGTAATGTCACTAGTACCATTAATGGTACTATCCGATGGTACTAGTTATATAAAGGTTTAAAGTAGTGTCACTAGTACCATTAATGGTACTATCCGATGGTACTAGTTATATAAAGGTTTATAGCAGTGTAATCAGTACCATTAACGGTACTATCTGATGATACTAATGATATAAAATTGTAAAGTAGTGTCACTAGTACTATGAATGGTACCAGTGATATAAAGGTTTAAATTAGTTTCACTAATACCATTTATGGTACTATAGATATAAAGTAGTGTCACTAGTACAATCAATGGTACTATCCAATGGTACTAGTGACATAAAGGCACAATATGTGGTCTAGTTATCGATATATTGAACTTAGATTACTATCATTATTAGTGTCATTCGCAAGATTAACACAAATCAATTGACGTAAGAATCATCAAAATCAGCTACGTGCTTAGTCTCCAAAGCACCAAAAAGGAACGAACATGCAATCACACATTCATACATAGGCTTATAAACACATTATTCTCCTTTGTGCGTTGCGCAGTCGAGATAAACAATAAGTCCTTCGCTAGTTCCAATCTACCGGTGTCGCATTAACTTATTGACTGTCTGCTTGTGGTATAGGTACATCTAAACCGTTTCGTACTTTGATAGATGGCAAGATGAGCTACATCACCTCTTTCCATAGATGGTGAGATAGTGGTCAAATGCTTTCCTATTTCTACAAAACCACAGACTATATTAATGACAAGGATGCATGGAGGCAAACTGCACAGGCTCTTTCTAGCGACTACCATAATAACACCTAGGTTAAGAAAATTATGTATTAGAAATTAAGAATGTTTTTAAAAAAAAATTAATGAAAAAAATGCGCCGCCGAGTTTCTTGCCAGGTTCTTCTCGAAATGGCTGTAATTTTGCGAATCTGGCAATAGATTCATTAACTTTCATGAGTGCCTCTTTGGGGCCCATGTGAATAAACGATTTTGATTTTGATTTTTGATTGCTAATTAAAAAAAGGATTATAAAACCGCGTAAAAAAAGCCAATTATCCATAAATCATAACACCAGGTGCGAGACCTGGTGGTAACCCACGATGTGGTCGATGATGAAGATGTTCACCTAAAAATGCCTCTTCTCTCACGACTTAAAGACATCAGGGAATATGGTCAGGCAAGGTTCGATTCCTTTGCGGTACACATAATGAATGTGGAAGCAAAACGCTTATTACTATATATCAATGTAACAGTTTTTAAATATAGTGGTAACAGGCGTGCTAATACAAAATTATAAAAAAACGTAATTTTGTTCCATTTTTTTTTAATGTACGATAGTCAAGCGTTTGACCACAATCTCACCTGATTAAAAGCGATGATGCGGTCAAAGATGTAGCCTAGAAGGTACCTATTCACTCTTAACTTGAAGACTCTTTCTATGTTTCTACCGATCGCAAACCTCATTATGAACTTCATGAAATCCGTACAAAAGCGTTTGACTTCAATCTCACCTGATGGAAAGCGATGATGCGGTCGAAGACGTAGCATGCTTGCCTAGAAGGTACATATTCACTCTTGACTTGAAGACTCTATCTATGTTTCTACCGATCGCAAACCTCATTATGAACTTGATGGAATCCGTATAAACGGTTACAGTACCGGCAATAACTACTAATAGGTAACAAAACAAGAGAAAATTGTGTCACTTTAAGTTTTCCCCGGAACTGCTAAAGCTTCCGTAATAAACTAAAATCTCACAGAAGACCTTTCTCCAAATACCCGAGCATCGGAGTTCGAGATAAACAAGTACTCCATTGTGAGTCAGATGTCGCGTAAGGCGCTACACGAGATAATTTCACCTGACCTCTGCCAGTTCATTGACTGCGCTGCATAGACATACGCACGTCTAGCACAACGTGTGGTATAAGATATAAGCTTAAGGCTTTTTTATGCTGGATAGGCGAGCATTTGACCACTATCTCACCACATTAAAAGTGACGATACGGCCAAAGATGGAACATGCTCAAGACATGAAGACACCCAGATTGTACCGTTTAGGGAACAAAGACGCAGGCAATTAAGTTCCATTCCTTCGCTGTGCGGATGATAAACGTAGAAACGAAACCCTTCGAGCAAACTGTAGGTGGGGGTCTGCTGTTGGTGTTTTCTCATTTCTCTTAGCAAGGATTTCTCTGACGACATCTATCTATAATTTTAAATAATGAGCAAATCATTTTTTTGTTTATTTTAAATCAAGCTTTATCAGTTGTAAATAAAAAAGGCCTAAAAAGTTATATAACCAGAGAACTTGCCGAGACTCGATGGGTTTATCTTGTTTAGTTCAGAACTGCCTATGGCCACATCATTGTATTGTCACCGATGATACATAAGTACACCAAATTTAAGTCCAATCGGACATCGGAAAGTGAGTTTAAGTCCAATCGGACATCGGAAAGTAAGTTTAAGTCCAATCGGACATCGGAAAGTGAGTTTTAACCGACAGCTAACGAGACAGGTGTAACTATATCTTACGCTAGGCGTTACATCGCGAAGAGAAAACAAACATACTTACACATTTACACAAACTTTCGAATTTGTAATATTAGTGTGATGAATGTAATTTCTCGTTAGATTTTTCTATTAATATCATCATCGTTAAATCGCTACGCGCTTCAACTCGAACCACATGCTAGCCAACCGACAGCCTACTGCGTATAAAGTGTTTCAATGTAAAAAAGAGACGTAGAAACAAGGAGGAAATTTATCTCATCTGCGTGGGCGTCATATATTGACTTACTGGGTGAACTAGGCGCTCATTGCTCATGTTATTATAATATTATATATTGTTTCTCAGAAACCAGAGACCGGACAGGATTGACTATTTAGAACTGTTGGTCATTTGCTGCGCTCCGCTTAACCGGCACCGGTCGCCTATGAAAATATATTACTGTGGTAGAAATGCGACATTGTCAATAATTCGCCTGTTGGCTTAATTGGGTGCGCGTGCGCGGTCCAATCAGGGTATCAATTCCCGACAGGAACTAATTTTCTCGGCAGAAACATTTGTGTTTCTGGTTCTAGTTGTGATTGTGTGTGCGATGTGAATGTTGCCGGCACTCACGACACAAGTCATCAAACTTAGTAAGGAGCTGCGAGCCTGAAAGCGTTTATCTTATGTGTAATATGAAATATGTTTGTCTAAAACTTCCAAAGATTTCAATTAGCCGACAGTTTCGTGATCTATTGCACACTAAAATCAGTACTACAGACAAGCTTTTTTCCAAGATCTTCGTTAATTAAAATTTTTATACACAATGAAATGGCTGGTGTTGTTGTTAGCGCGTCTGCCTTCTAAGCAACGAGTAATTGGTTCGATTCTCGGAATCACACATTTTCTCCTTAAACGATATTAGGTTTTTTGACTCTGAGTGTGATATGAATATATCCGGTACCCACGATACAAGTACTTGATTTTAGTGTGACCTGTGAGTTTTTTAACTTTAAACCCTAATTTGATATCAATTTGAACTGAATTTCAATAAACATAGCGTCAAAATCCATTATTTATGTCTAAGAGATAGCAACACTTTATTATTACGGAACTCACGGATTTCGATATAAAGCGGCGCACACACTGTCTGTAAATGGCACAAGATATCATAAAGTCAGTATGGTAACTCTAAAAAACAGTGACCATGACCTGCACTAAGTTAGGTTGCTATTATATTTATACAATCAACACAAAAATGTGGTGATTTATATAATTTATATAACATTTGAAAGAATATACTTTCAGATTTGTCCTAAAAAAATTCATCTAAATCAATTCAGCAGTTTGTCAGTAGATTTCACTATTTAGTGTTTTGACTTTTTAAGTCAGTTTAATATTATAATATTTTTAAAGTTTGTTATTATTATTAAAAAAAACATTATGTCTTAGTACACTTACGGGTCTATAGTCAAACATGATTAAAGTCAACTCAAAATTGAATTGATTCATTGGTTACCGATAACGTAATCGAACTTATAACAAATCGGAGACCGCCTTGTTTTTATATTTAACCAACTTAAAAAAACGGATGAGGTTCTCAATTCGACTGTTTTTTTAATGGGTTGCCTTAGATATTTTTTTAGGACCTATTTTGATGATTCTTCTATTTGGAAGCTGGTGTTTCCCATGTGGCCTCATTTAAATTTGATCAAGATCTGATCTGTCATTTTTGAATTATAATCAATAATACACATTTAATCCTCGTAATCTCATTCCCCTGATCAGATATTCACACCTCACCTGATGGAAAGTGATGATGCGGCCGAAGATGTAGCACGTTTGCCTAGAAGATACCTATTCACTCTTGACTTGAAGACTCCCAGATTATACCGTTCGGGGAACAAAGACGCGGGCAATGAATTCAACTCCTTCTTATTTGAATTAATTTAAGTTATTTATTTGAATTTATTTTATTAAGTTATTATTTATCTTATGTCAGTACTACAATCATTTTTGTGCTAGTTGTCTCAACTCTGCTCGTCTATCATGGCTGCTTGAAGAAGACCTACACGTCATATTATATGGAGTTGAACTACTGGTTTAACTATGATACAAACTAGCTCAGAAAGCTCGGAATAGCGTTTTGAATCTAGAATGTTCCTTGGCCAAGAGCACGATACGACGACGCTCGTAAACTGCACGTAGAGACACAAACACAAATGACTCTACCGAACTTGGACTCTAGCAGCGTTAAATAACTTAACGTATAGAATCCTAGGGAATATTGAGCTTAATTTTTTAAATCTAGTAAATAGATGCCTTGTCTTGCGATAAGTACTGGAACTCATTAACAATAAGACCACTTAGTCACTGAAAAACACAACAAAGGTTGTTTGTGAGAAATTGCTGAAAGTAGGTAAGTTAATCCATCGTTACTTAATTATAATGTCATTCTGTATGTAATATTTAATATATAATATTTCCCCTTTAAGCAGCCGTTAAGTTCTTATCACGACTTTGGTGAAAGGAACTAAGGCTGCTGACAAATTGCTTCTTTGCCTGAAATTTTGATATTGGATGAAATTTAAATCTAGAAGAAACATAACATAAAACATAAACGCTTTCACACTCACAGCCCCACACTATGTTCGGTGACTTCTGTCGTGGGTGCCGGAAACATTCACACCACACACACAATCACAACCAGAACCAGAAATACAAATTTTCCTTATGGAGAAAACTGGTGATTCAGCCGGGAATCGAACCCGATACCACTGCTTAGACGAACGCCACCCAACTAAACCAACGAGCAGTTCAAGTAAGCTCTATTTGACATTGGCTTATTTTTATACTGAATAACGGGTGTGTGTATTGTGTATCATAAGCAAATAGTAACTAGGAATATCTAAAATAATTATAAACGTTCTTAGATCTATGCAGGTCTACTTGGTCACCGAACGGCCGGTTTGTTCAATATACATAGGTAAAAGACTTTCGTCTGCGAACTCGGGCCGGAGGCCGGTTCCACGCTTGCGAGGATTATCTAGGAGGAAATACCTGGTTTTATTAGGCATTGAATGGTCGATACATTTAAATTAATTTGATTTAACGCCACAGTGCGTCCGTGGGCGATGGAGAAAAATTCATGAAGGTAATTTTCTTTTTAACCGACTTCACAAAAAAGATGAGGTTCTCAATTCAACTGTATTTTTTTGTGTTACTTCATAACTTTTTTCTGGGTGAACCAATTTTGTTAATTTTTTTAATGTAAAAGCTGGTACCATGTGGTCCCATTTAAATTTGATCAAGATCTGACCGGCAGTTTTAAGTTATCCTTAATAATGTGCATTTCATTCATTTAATCTGATCAAGAGTTCCGACAATAATGCGGTGAAGTTGGTTTTTTTAATATTTGCTTGCGTTTAAATTTATATAATTAGGTATCGTTGCATCTCCATTCCTGAATTCTAAATCTGAAAGGAAAAGACATCCCAGAAAACCAAAGGTTGATTATAAAATGCAACTGCCAAGGAAGGGTTATGTTTTTGCGCGTATCTTGTATACGTATTACCTCTTATCTTGTAAATGAATAGATTTCGACAGGTAAGGTATCGTTATATACTACTAATAAACCCAAGTCTCCATAGATGGGAAAATATCTATTACAAATGAAAAACAAAACACAAAATGGCGGATTTTTGGCGCGAAATAGTAATACGTTTATAAAAAAAGAAAGTAAAACCTATCGACTAGACTATTGAAATGAAGGGAATTACATAAAAGGTATTAATTATAACATTTTTCGCAGTCGGGTTTGTTACATTTTTAGTACAGTGCCTTATTAATGGTTATTTATTGTACAAATAGAGAATAAATCTTTCCCGCGCGAATCAACCAATCTTCTTACTAGAAATTTTATTCGCTTTCTCTCGCGCTCAATAGATGGCGCTACTCGTATCAAAATCGTATACATTTCTGGTCAGTTATGCCGCGAAAGTGAAAAAATGGCGTTGTTGATTTATATAATTTTCCAAATCCTGTGATTCTTCGAGTGTTTATGTATAATAATGGTGAGTTATTAACCGTTAATATTTAGTCAATGTGCATATGTGTAGGCAAATCATACAAAGTAGTAAAAACGTGATTTTCGCCTTCGCTCCAAAACTCCAACAGAAGTTCTAGTAAAGTTTTTATAAGTTTACTAGGACATGACTTGACTATGGACCTTGACTTTTTTACTTGACTTCGACTGTGTCTTGTGACTAGGACTTTTAATATGAAATTAACTTCAAATATATTATAACTTGACACTGGCTGCACAAGATTGCAAAGCCCAAATTAAAAGCAAAAGATTTTTTTTTATGTGATTCGCAAAATACTTTCTCCGACAATCATAAAAATAAAATACGGTCCACTTATTATTCTTATATCCCTGTCTTTCAAGATAATTTGTTAAATATAAAGTGACTGTTTTATTTATGTTTTGTCTCAATATTTATAATGTTTATGATAATTTTATAGGTGGTTTTATCGAAAAGAGGTGTCATATGATCGTTTAAGTTCACAATTATAATAAATAACAATGATTTGCAACAATTTGAATAAATTGATTTATTTATTGGCTGTTAATGCACTCATCAATTATACAACAGATAATTTATTGTGTCTTAGGTTTTATTATTAAAACAATGTTCCGTTGAAATAGTCTGATTTTTTATTGATTTTCCTGAATTACGTTTTTTGGTTTATCATAATAATCTTAGGTAAAAGGTAAAAATAATAAGTCTAAGGATTTTTTTTCTGGAAACATCTAAATAAGGATAAATAATTGGCAACGATGACGATTTGTCATCTACCTTTTTCCTATGTATAGCAATTAAACATGGTTACTATTTGTATCTATTAACAAATACATTGACATTTAATGTTGATGATGACATTTTCGATCAATATCTAGCACATAAATTCCTGCAAAAATAACGAACTTCAAACAAGTTGATAATAGTTTCAATTAAAATGCAATTTATCAACCGGCTGTCATCGAAGCAGGTTTTATGTCAGTTTTTGTTATTTATAGTGATGTCTTCATCTACCGCTAGAGGCCGTTGTGTGGGTGTCTCTAATGCCTATGCATAATTTGATGATTCTATTAGACGAGGTTGTTCCATTTATTATGGAATTGACAGATGAGTAGACTTTTATTTTGGATGAAAGTAAGCAAATATTACATTAAATTTAATAATAACCTCATTGACCTCATCTTTATTCCCGTTCGGTATTTATAATCTGGGAGTCAAGTGAATAGGTATCTTTTAAGCAAGCGTGCTTTATCATCGGCCGCATCATCACTTTCCATCACGTCAGTCATTGAAAAAAAACCTTACACATAAAAACTAAAGCAATGTAGAGCCAATTTTAAGCCAATAAAAATATTAAATTATTTTATTACATGATATTACTTTAAATTTACTACAGTTAAAAGAGATTTAAACTGATACAGGTAAAATATATTATTATTTTGAAATAGTATAATTAGTGCTCGATTTAATTCATAATTACATGTAATAAATCAATCAAATGATTATTAGCTTACTCATAATAATATGTCACATTTGTTGCAAAAACTATTCAATTATCAAATTAATGATCAGCGGAAATCAGTTAATTATTAGTTTACGCTTGCTAAATCAACAATAACATCCCTCATAAATCCAAATAAAGTTCTACAATCATACATCACATTTAATTAATTGTGGAATCTCAGAAAGGTAAGCTAAGTCCAATTAGCGCTATATAATAAGGTTTAACATAAACGCAGTGTTGTTAACAGAATAATAATTCATAAGTTGACAGCTCGTGAATAATTCGCCGAGTTGTTATCAGAGGCACTTGCGCATTGCGTCCCGCGCGTGCCGAGTGCGGACTCGAACTCTACGTACCACGTAAGCTTCTCACGTAGACACGTGGTAGCGCCATCGATGAGCGCGATTTACATTGCTGGCTTGCATTTTCCTTCCCTAATTTCCGTTTTATCTTCAATAATTAAAATATATTAATAATACTTAATTAAAGTTCATAACTTTCTTTCGCGAAATACACTTTTAAAAATCTCATAAGTTGAACTTTTAATTTGGAATTTGAGAATATTTTATTTAATGTATTTGGGAGGTGATTGTTATCACTGATAATAAGTTTGGAAGAAAAAGTAATATTTACTGAAAATCATCCACTTGTCAATGTATACCGTCCATGATCCTTCGACGTAGAGTATCTGACGAGAGCCACGACTAATTGCCCGATAAGTCGTCGATTCGCGTCTCGTTTTAATAAGGTGCGCTGTTCAAGTGTGTGTGTGGATGCCGATGGAATGCCACGGTCACGTACTAATGTGTGCGCAGGTAACAATGTGTGCGAGTGACGTCTGCCGAGCAACGCTACAACCAGCTCCACTCGACCCCCCATTTCCCCCGCATAAGCACCCACCCGACGCTAAAACGGTGGAAACAGATGGTAACCCAAAGGTCAACTGCGCTTGGTCTGGTTACAGTGTACGTTGTTGCCACGTGAAGGCATAACGTTGATCTGTGCTTGTGTGTAACCTCGATTCGGACACACTACCGAGGCATTATGGTTATAAACACGGAGTAATTCGCAGAATATCATTATCCAAATGAATATCTACCTAAAGCAGCGGTCAGCACCGCTGTGTTGATTTGATCTTGTTTCAATAACTTTAGCAGCCCTAATGTCATTTGGAGATCACGTCGAATTGTTTGCCCACTTGATTGTTAACCGCAATCATCAATTAACGAAGTTTGCTGACATTACACGAACAATAAGTTGTTATTGTTTATCAAGTTTGTACTAGAACAAAAGGTAACGGTGCAATGATCGGACAAAAGTGCGAAAGAATTCACAAAACCAAAATAACAAATGAATACTTGATGGTCTGTTCACAGTTCACACCGTAGAAGCAGGCTTTCCCACGGTTAGTTGAGTGTGTGCCCCCATCTCCCCCACTCACACACTCCCGACTTGGCCTGTGTTTGTAGTTCAGTACGGGTTCAGCATTCAAAGCGGTTTCATGCTCCTCCACATTATACTTTCATATTTATTACTAGAACGCCACGATATATACCCAAACGCTAGACTATTTAAATAATAAATCACAATATTATATATAATATTATATCTACAAGCGTAATAGATAGCATAATCGATACGATAATCAAAATCCCAAATCATCTTAAACTTAAATTGAATCGTTGTAAGACAAATGACATACTAAAGATTTAAAGAATATTGACCTAAGATCAACTTGTATAGTCAAGGTAGACACCGTAGTTACAACCGATGCTATGACACGAAGCAAATAAGTCGATTAATCAATTCATAAATAAAACTAATTCACATCGCGTGGGCTCTCTCGTCTCCACTCTCCAGTTATTTTAGTCGCCGTATTCGTCGACAATTATTCGGGAATTTCAAAAGATCACCCCGACGGACAGGTCGTTGGCTCCACAGTCCACACTCGACTGACTCATTCTTTTGTTTTTACTTACTCCTCACATGGATTTGGTCGAGGATAAAGTGGAGAGTTTAATATATAAATGAGAGCTATTGTCCAGACGCGATTGCTTTTATCAAGGTGATATTTTACCAGTGAAAAATAGACTTAAGTATATAGTGATAAATTCGAAAGATCATTTCAGTTTTGCTTACCACTACCAAATCTGTAAAATGGGTAAAATTTTTCAGGCTTTCTTATTTTCTGCAGATTTTAGTAAAATTTAAAACGAAAACTTTATATTTTCTGTAGATTTTATTGAAATTCAAATTGATAACATTTGGTTACAAGTAAAAATAACGGATCTTGCAAAACTGAAGTATGCAAGTTGTTAAGGGAATGCTCATTTCTCAAATCAGTATAGAATATTTGAAGCTTCTCTATTTTCTATAGGTGTTAATGAAAATAAAATTTTAATCGAATACATTGAAAAGCTGAAGCATGCAAAGGTTTGACCGATTAGAGATGCTCATTTCACTTATCAATAAAAATGTGTAGAACCTTTGAAGCTTTTCTATTTTCTATGAATGTTAGTGTAATTTAAATCGATAATTGATTTTAAATATCAAGAACAGATTGTGCAAAGCTGAAGCATGCAAAAGGTCGAGTGATTAGAGATGTTAATTTCACATATTAGTAAAAAATGTGTAGAATTTCTGAAGCTTTTTTGTTTGTTTTATACAGCAAGAACGGATCGTGCCAAGCTGCAGCATGCAAGGGTCGAGCGATTAGAGATGCTCATAAGATTATCAAAATCGTTGAGGATAATAGCACGTTGGCAAAATTTTAGAATCCACAATCGAATCTAATAATCGAAATATTTCCGAACCGAGCAGCACGTAACATCGATCTGGCGCAACACGTACGCCACGAGTAATTTGAATGTAGCTAATTATAGGTGCTATTGCGGTTATAATAAGATCCTCCCAACTTCCCAGAAACGAGGCCGACCCGCTTTATTAATATTTATCCGATACACGCCGGTCGCAAGCTAACTGACGCAGTCGAAGAAAACACACTCGCCCGAAATAAAGTCGTAAAGTACCGGAACGATTTCAATCGATGTTCTCGGTGTTTATATCGGGTTATAAATGCGCAGTATCGGTGTATATCGAATAGCGATCAAGCGTTTATCGGTTATATTTGATAGTTAGAGAATTGAGTGAACTGCACGTGGTAGCATGACATCATTGCAAACAATAGGGTGCTTTATTGCGGCTGCATTAAGATTAGTTTCCATGTGGAAGAAACATTGTGGATGGCGCAAATTATTTAATTCCCGTTGTTAATGATACTTTAGACCTACATAATTATTGGAACTTTATGAGACACTCAAAGCGTGGTCCAAACGGTCCAACGTAGCTTATCCAGGTTAAGCAATATGCAGTAATGCTAGATCTTGGATAGGTGACCGTATAGAGGGATTTTCAACTGAGTGTCACCGTGCTTTGGAAGGCACGTAAACTATCAGTCCCGGCTGTTAATCGTAACCCAACAGTGGTTATCTTATGTCGGATGCCTACAGGTGGCCTGAAAAATAGTGACAACAGGACTATCCACAGGTCTGTAAGACATTGGAACATTTTTACTGGTTGGGTATTTACCATCGACGGCTATTTGAGATAGTGGTCAAATGCTAGTCTTTCATAAAAATATTAAAAAATATATTATGCATCGAAATATTTAAAAAAAAACGGAGTTTTGCCGCGAAAGTGAAAAAATGGCGTGGTTGATTTTGTATAATTTTCCAAAACGTCATTCTTTGACTGTTAATGTGTAATAATGGTGGATTATTACCATCAATACTTAATAAACGTGCATAAATGTAGGCAAATGATACTTACTACGTTGAAAAACGCGATTTTCGCCTTTGCTCCAAAACTCCAATAGAAGTTCTAGTAAAGTCTCTACCACTTTACTAGGGCATGATTTGACTATGATCGGACCTTGACTCTTTTACTTGACTTTGATTGTGACTTGTGACTAGGACTTTTAATATGAAATACACTTGAAATATATTTTTACTTGGCTAAATGCTATGCAGGTAGAGATCGCTATTAGTGATAAGGCCGCCTGTTGTGATACTTTACGTATAAGCTTGTTTGTTACCTTTGTTTTATCTCATCTTATAAAGTGGATCTATAAAGTATTATCTATCTATCTATCTATCTATCTATCAATGCACAAGATTGAGAAACCAACATTTTAAAGAAAAGCTGCGAGCATATAACTTAAGTCATATATAAAATTATTTTGTGAAGATTATTTCACTTATTCATTCATTCATTATTTGACATTAATTATTTAATACATTTCAATATCTATTAAGTGTTATCCTCATATAGACGAGAATAACACTCCATTCCCCATTTTCCCCATTCTCACTTAAGCATACTTTCTTCCGGAGTACTTGATATACCTACTTCAAACAGACAACAGCACCCAGAGTCAGAAGCACAAATTTTCCTTTAGGTGAAAAGTTATGCTCTTGCCGGGAATCGAAAGCCCAGTGGCGTAGAAAGCAAATACTCACTGTGCCAGCAGAATTGTTGATATAGAATCAACTTGTTATCAAAGTAAAATACCGATTCGATAAAGTATCAATTCTTTGAGGACGTATTTCGACGAAGTGGCATCTACAGAGCATTGCCTGTCTGAGTAGAAAATAGCTAGCTCTATTTGAAGAAATTGAGTTAAACAACAGCAGTTTGTTAGATAAATTCATCGGAAAAGCTGCTTTTGATTCGCATTTAGCAGAAAACTGTCTGGACATATTTGATTGGTTTTCATAATAATTATATTTTCCATTTAAGGCTTCAATCTCTCGATTGCCGTAATTGATGAGATATATTACGACGACGTATATTTCAACGTCAAGTATGTATATACTTGACGTTGAAATATACGTCGTGGGTTCGACCCTCGGCAGGAAAATGATTTTGCTTACCAAGGGCAATAATTGTGCATTTGGTTCTGGGCATGATTGTGTGAGTGTGATTTATATGTTTTCGTTTCCACGATACAAGTGTTTGAACTTAGTGTGAGGCTGTGTTTGCTTGTATGGAATCCTTGGTGCTCGCTGCAGAATTGATCTTGTCAGGTTTATTTAGATAAAATCTTCTTTTTATGTGACTATTCTCTACTGGAGTTCAGCTCAGCGAACGTCTTCTTTATTAAGCTGGTTATTTTACTTTAGTTATAGACAAAAAAAATCCCATGAAATTTCAATAACATTTCTAGAATATCTCACATTTCATTCCCACATTATAAAATCAGTAAAATTCATGATTAAAAGAAATCCATGAAGAATTTGCATGATTTCTTACTACATACATATCGATCTACAAATTGCTCTGAATGCTTGCCTTTGGCTTCTTCAGAAGCGGAATTTTGAACACGCACGAATCTGGCACGCATGCGCATAACTCACTTCTTGACACAATACATCGACGAAATGTCAGTATGGAGTATCCATCATTCTTCTAGTCTGGATATCGATGTTGGCCGGTATGCGAAAAGTACATCCAATATCTTCGATCTCCACCATAATTGTAGTAAAATGCTAACATATCGGAATATATACCAATATTGTTATTTTACCGTCTCATTATAAACAAATATGTAAATGGATTAAATAATTTGAGTTGAATAATTACTATTGTAAGCCGAGGCGAATTTTTTAACGACAATTATGTAATTAATGTTAAAAACAAACATATTTTCATATTATTATTTTCGTACTTTCTGCCATAAATCTAGGCTAGTCTAATATTTACTATAGCTGTGTTTAAAGGAATTGGTAAAAGTAGAATTTTCCGATATCAGGACTAATAAATTAAAATAGATAAAAATATTTCACAAATTGAATTTACATCAAATGCACATAATTTTATATAAACATTACAAACGAGTATAACTTAACAATAACTATCATCCCTTACTTTTTATTACAGCTATACTCATGGCCCGTGTTGTGATGACCTAAAAGATACTGTACTATAGAATCATATAGAAGTAAAATTATATAAAACATTAAAAGAAGCTATCTTGAGAATGTGAGATAGTTTATCTTCTGTACAACGATACCCTGATAAGGAAACAACAAACCTGATAAGGAACATTCAAAAATTAATATGCTCAATACCCTTCATGTTACAAAGTTGTGAAGTAAAGCAGTCCTTACTCGTCATACTGTTGCTGTTTTGCTATTGTATAACAGACGTGCCTTTCGGGAATTTGAAATCTTCTAAACCTTCATTTGAATGATTTATCTGATTAAATCCAGTGAAATTTAAATACGATAAAAAACGAAATTTCCTAAGAATATACACAACACATAATAATATGTAGTTGCCTGATACGGTTCCCCTGGCCGCTAGCCAATTTTCGCTGGAATTGATTTAACTCTACCACTGAGACCCTTTCTATGAGCATATTAACAATTTATTTTCCATGACAGTAGGGTTCGTGCTTTGGTGGAGCGCGGTAGAACTCGATACCAGCACGCTCCTTTTAGGCAGCTGGTATCGGGTTCAATTTCCTTTCAAAAACTGAATCAACTCGATTGATTATGTTTATACACCACCGACCTCATTATTTAAAATTATCCGTCTCTCCATCCAAAAGTTGACTGGAAGAGATGGGCGGTTTATCGCTAAAAGCGATAATCTTCCCATTGTACTTTAGTTTTTCGAGATTACCTCTGTCACTAACTTTATTTGGTGTACAATAAAGAATGTTCTATTCTATTATATTATATAATGATCGAGCCTGCTCACTAACTTTCACAAGAATCATTCATCAAAGCATTTTTGCATGAGCTGAAGCAGAGACGCTTCGCTCGGTCAATGACTGAGTTCTAAGGTAAACAACATTAAAAAGAACAACAGACGAACCTCCTTTTTTGAGGTTGACGAATAATCTTTTTTTATTCTTTATATTTCAAATAGTATCTGCTGATTCCTAAGGCAAAAGCAAATGTAGAGATCGTTCGATATCGTTCTGCGTGCAAGCTCCCTGAGACCTCAGCGCTGGCTTACTGCCAGGTTACTTTGGTTTAAATTGCTCCTACCCTCGGCTCACATGCTGTTCGAGATCTACAGCTGAAAAACTAAATAAGAAAAAATGTCAGCTTGTTCTCGGGTTGTAAACGGGCAAATTGTTTTAAGTCAACCTTAATTCTCAAGGGTAAGCGCGAAAACTGTTTATTTTGTGTTTACCATATGAAAACTGTTTATTTTGTGTTGACCATATGAAAGCTGCTTGCATTTTTAATGGAATTATATTTTTTTTAGAGCAGTCATATTCTGATAGTGTTGACTAGACCACATTATCACTTATCAGAACCCCTTGGTACTGAGTCAGTTCTACTTCAGTTTAGCAAACAGTAGAATTTAAAGAAAGCGAGCTACCTAGCCGTCTCTCAGGGGAGCTTTTCTTGTCAGTATGGAAACTGCACGCAGATATTTTCTTTGCCCTTTATCATCATAACATTTTTTTTTTTGCTATCTGCTTAGGCGTCGCAGGATACTTCTTACTTGTAATATTTATCCTAGGTACCTCCTAGGTGCTTAGAGTTGGGGCTCAAACCACCACTCAAATGTGCCCGAGGAAGACACCAGAGGGGTGTGGTCCCCATATTGTGGCGCCGCGAGGATGTTGAAGATGGCCCAAACCTTCAAAAGCATTCTGGCGGTAGTGACGGGTCAGTGTCTCCGGGAAGAGCTTTATAGCAATGTGGATAGACGGTCACCAGTAACGTTCGGCGACATCCTGGAGCCTTTCAATATCCACTAAGGCTGATCATCCCATGATGACCAGCCTTAGTGGATATTGAAAGGCTCAACCGAATTATGTGAGATTTTCACACACTATAATCCCCATGGATTATAGTGAGTGAAAATCTCACATAATTCGGTTGCTCCCCAAAAGTAACCGAGTAACTTTAAAAGTTTTCCCCCCGTCAACAAAAAAGAGTTACCACAGCTTTTCTGTCGCGCAAAGCTTTAATGACTGGCCTATCCTTAAACAAAGCTGAACTTATGTATTCGATGGACAGATATACCTCTAGATATTTTATGTCTGCTTTCAAATTTATCTTCTACATATTTTAATTAATGTAAACATGGATGACAAAAAGGTCGTTGAAATGTTACTGTTAAAAATAACGCGATTCTGGTTCTTGGTGACGTAAATACGCGGCGTATTATAAGAGTGCTGTTAATTTTGTGTTTTAATTAAAGTTTTGATGTGTTTAGCATAGCAAAAGGATTATTTTATGGTAGTGAAAAGGAAATAATGCTCACTTTTTACATTACCATGGTCATATAATAACAATAAATAACAGGGCTTAAAGAGAATTAACATCTAATATCTAAGGGTGACGAACAAAATGCTTTGCCGTACAGGATTTAGATCTGGGTGGCACTTTACTGTAATAGATAAGCGTGTCGCTTACCATCAGGCGAGTTACTAGCTCGTTTCGCTTAATTACTATAAAAAAGTGAAGGTATATAGTGCCTATTTCCATCGGCCTTTACATACACGCTTTCACACTGCTGGCTTGCACGGATCTACAACAAGTTTTAAGGTTTGTATTGTGGGTGTCGGAAACATTCATCATACACACAATCACACCCAGAACCAGAAACACAAAGTTTGTTTTTGTGGGAAAAAATGTGTGTAGCTATCGGGATAATACCGGGTGCTCAGAAAGTAGACGCTCAGCTAAAGGACAGTATGGAATGCATATTTAGATCTTTTATTATTCTCCTACATAGTGGAAATTCAATGCACACACGCGGAATACCTTATTGATGACTGGTAATATAAAACAAAATAAATACAATAGCACATATTTAAAAGATATTTTATATTCATCATCAGCCCCTTTGATTGCTACTCCTGGGATGCGGATTCTTCTTTTGCATGGAGAAAACAGACCCATCCAGAAGTATTCAGTAGCAAAGAAACATTCCTCGTTCAAATTTTAAATTCAAATTCAAAAATCGTTTAATCAAATGGGCCCCAAAAATGCTCTCTTGAAAGTTATATTCTAAAGTGCCAGATTTGCAAAATTACAGCCATCTCGAGAAGAATCTGTATTCCAAAGCACTGCTCGTCACCCCGAGACAAATTCTTCTAATATTTTTAAATAATTCATTTTAAGTTTTCTATTGCGAAACATCATTTATTATAATCATTTCTATGATGAATAATATTTGCCAAATACAATCGAACAAAATATTGAAGAACGGTATAAATTGCAAGTGTATTAGTGCTATCAGGGTGTCTTGGTGAGCTTATTTCTGCTGGCCAGATGCCAGCGAGTAGGAATTGCCTTACACCAGTGATATGTTACCATTATACCCAATAGGTGCTTGGAAGTAGCAGATGTGTATATTTTAAACAAAATACGGAAATTGCAGGTACGAATGACAAATAGTCCCCGTTTTAATGAATCATTGACATCTCACAGGATAATTAAACGCAAGCAAAGCTTAAAAAAAACCGGCTTCACCGCTTTATCTTCGGAACTTTGATCAGATTAGATTGGAAAGCAATATATTAAAAAAAAAACAATATCGTTTCACGTGGAACGAATTTATGAGGTAACACACATAAAAAAAACAGTCGATTTGAGTCCTCCTTTTTTGAAGCCGGTAGAAAATACAATGCATTGATAAAAAAGCCTGTTTGAGCATAACCGGTTTTATTTTTCTTATCCAAGCATGTATGTAAGATTATAAAAGTGGTTAAGTGATGACCCCGTGTATTTTTCAAAGTGGCCGAAATATGTTTTTTTTACATTTTCGGTCCTGTTATCAAAGCCATTTTTAAAAAATCTATATAATTTTAGATCTCGCTCACAAACTTTCACGAGAATTAGTAAAGAAACCTGCAGATGAGAGAGGAGAACAGCCGTCCGTCCGCTGGACATCCGCTGGCCATACGAAAGCATTTTTGCCCAAGCTAAAACGGAGAGGCTTCGCTCGCACATCGCGATCTTTCCATCTATAATAATTACTTAAATACTTGCGTACATTTCTTGCTTCTATACAATTGGATCACGGACAACAAAAACGAAACTAATCTTATTTTGATTTAATTTTTACTTCAATATAATGTTGATCTTGTTGTGCATCTGTATTTCTTATTCATATTAAGTATGTAGGTAAAATTTCTTATTAAGCTTTGAAATGTAAAATTGTATAAAGTGCAAGAGCTTATTTCCTATGGCAAACTGCCAGGGCGGGCGGTAGGTTGCTTCCAGTCTTCCAGTACACTGTAGTGATACCGGAGCACTATCGTTGTATAATGTTGAATGTCTTTAGCGTTTACTTAAGCATTTTTTACGCTAGTGTTTTGTTTTTATTTTGACATTTTTAATCAATTATTACGTTAGTGACATAGTTTTTTTTCATATTGAAGAGTGTGCGCAGGAATTACTCGAGTTAATTCCCCCATGTTCGTTTTACCATCTAATAGCAATACAACCTGTGAAACGACATCCATATATGGTTGACATACCCCCGGTTTGCTCGAAGCGTTTCGTTTCTACGTTTATTATTCGTACTGCGAAGGAGTGGAACTCATTACCTGCGTCTTTGTTTCCCGAACGGTATATGTAAATATATAATCTGGGAGTCTTCAAGTATGTTCTAGGCAACCATGCAACATCTTCGGCCGCATCTTTACTTTCCATCAGGTGAAACAGTGGCCAAATGCTTGCCTGTCGAGCATAAAAAAAAAGTTACAATAAACGACTTGAACACATGTTCTGTTACCAAGAGAATAGCCTTCTAAATCTGTGATAATTATCCAGGGGGGCCTTGAACGGGCTGCATAGCAGCATGGACCAACATTGTCTTAAATGTACCGGAAAATTAAATTGCCTTATTTAGAAATCTACAGATATTTACTAACTTCTCTGGAGGTAATAACTTTCAGCGCCCAGCTCCGGTAAGAATGAAGGTATTGAGGCCTACACTTAAAACGCTACAAGAAGGCAGTAGAAGACATACTATCTAAAACAGAACTTACTTTCAATTATATATTAGGAGACTGAGATGCTGATGATTAACTTTTTCTGCATAAGGTTGATAAAAAAGTGTTATGTGTAAAAACTTATAATATAAAAAAATCTTTTTGTTAGTTATAATAATGTTATTATTTTCATCTACGGCCACTTCTGTGGAAGCCACTCGCCATAATTACTAAAGTATCAGAGGAATTTATACTACATGACAAAATACGTCGTTACGAAACCGTCATCTTCAAGAATCATAACATTTAAGAGAAATAGAGGAATCCCTCACCCCTAGCTAGTCTTTCTCTTTTAATAAGAAAACGCCTTTTGCCAGCAATTTGAATGAAAATGGTCTGAAGACGATAAATAGATGCACTATCCATGTAATATTATGAAAATGGTCTGAAGATGATAAATAATGCACTATCCATGTAGCAAAGCGAGATTTCTAAGTTGACTTGGGTGGTTCAGCAATTTGTCCGTCTGTCCGTCCGACCATCTATCAGTGGCATCTAGCGTCCAAATCATAACAGCTTATAACTTTAAATTCACATAAAACATGTTAAGTTATGGCCCAAAGCTATAAAAATTACAATTAAAATGATAATAAATGAACTCAAAAACGGTTTTTTTTAAATACAGAATAGGCAAGCATTTGACCACTATCTCACCTGATGGAAAGTGATGATGCGGTCAAAAATAGGACATGCTTGCCTAGAAGATTCCTATTCACTCGAGATTTGAAGACTCCCAGATTATATCGTTCGGGGAACAAAGACGCAGGCAATGAGTTCCACTCCTTCGCTGTACGGATGATGAACGTAGAACGATGAAGCGAAACGCTTCGAACGAACTGGAGGTATGTCAACCATAAATAGATGACGTTTGATTGTTTGTCTTGTTGTTACATGGTAAAAAGGGCATGGTGGAATTAACTCGTGTAATTCCTGTGCACACTCTCCAAAATGTAAGCGATAGAATACCGATAAGCTTGCTACCTTACGTCTTAGTAGACTTTGCAATTTTGACTCAACCAGCTTACTATCGCCAATGAGTCTTTTCGCTCGTCGGTTAATAGATTCAAGAGCCTCTAGCTGGTACTTAGCCGATCCATCCCAGAGGTGGCCACAGTACTCCATACACGATTGGACTTGAGCTTGGCTAGATATAAAACGCTGAAACTTGCATTTAATATCCATTATATCCTCTAATTTAACAAAAAATACAGAAATTGAACAATTATTATTAAGAAAAAAGTTATGAAGTATCTATTAACCTCAAAAGTTTATCTCAAAAGAAAAATGTAGGCGCAATATATCTGTTCGAAACGGACGACTAGTTATGTTAGAATAATTAAACGCAAGCAAAGCTTAAAAAAACCGACTTCACCGCTTTATCTGCGGAACCTTGATCAGATTTAATGTATTAACTACGCATTATTGACGATCGCTCAACAACTAGAGATCAGATCTTGATTAAATTTCAATGGGACCACATGAAAAAAACCAGCTTTCAAATAAAAAAATAATCATCAAAATCGGCTCACAACGAAAGAAGTTATGAAGTAACTTTTGAAGTTGGTTAAAAACGAGAACATCGTCAATGTAGTCCACAGAATACGCATTATTGACGATATTTTCAGAACTACTGATCAGACCTTGATCAAATTTAAATAGCACCAATTGGAAAGCAACATCTTTCGAACTATAAAAAAAAATTCGAAATTTGTTCACGTGGAAAGAAGTTGTGAGGTTGTGAGGTTGTTGTGAGGAAACATTAAAAAAAAATTATATACAGTCGCTTTAAGTACCTCCTCTTTTTTTATGAAGTCGGTAATAAAACAAAAGTATGATATATAACAGCCTAAAGACATTTTATTTTTGTATTGTACCTATTACAAAGAAATGTTAGCAATCAATATTCGTATAATATGCACGTTGAATAACACTTTCAAGATCAAACTGACATTGAGTCCGAGAAAGTTAAAACAGCCTGCATTTAGGCTGTTCCAAATAAAACCAAAAGATCTCGTGATTCCGAAGCCTGCCGATGACGATTTACAACAGTCATTTAATATACCTGAACATTTTAAATATACAACAAACAAAACCGGTGATGCCCGGTTGATCATTACCGAACCGTATCCTAATGACCAGCGAATCAACTCCTTTTCTTTTTCGCCTCGAATTTAATCAAATTATAGGTTGAAGAGTATTATAATATTTCAATACATCTACCGATATCGTTTGTGGAGTTTTAACTTTTATTGTTTGATTCGGTTTCGCTTCGGCGTAATTTAGAGGGTCTAGACGGATTTAAAAGCGTTGCACGGGTTTTTTGTATTGCGTTTAATCGTGGCTATTAACTTTTTATTCAGTTCAATTGTTGGAAGGACGTTGAAACATGGGAAAAGATGGATGTTTCAATAAAATTATTTTGGATAAACTACCATATTTTAACTATAAGTTAGTGAATATGTTTTAATAGAAGAGAGATAAAAGAAAAATACATATTTTTTGTTTTTTACGATGTTTTATTTTGATGATTCTCGAAACTTATACAGGGTGAAACCTCGTGACATATAATCTTAAGTAATGAGACCAACGTCTCTCGGTACGGCTATTGCAAATTTTGTATTATGATTTTTCTAATACATTTTAAAATATGTTATTTATCTTCTCTGTTCAGTCTAAGGTATTAAGTGTCTACTGGCGTTAGCGTGCATATTGTGTAAGTGGGATACAGCAGTTAAAACAACTATTAGATTATATAGAATACATCGTCTTAATTATTACAGAAAATATAGTATTCAGAAGAAAGTTGTAAATCTAAATTAACTTAGGGCTAGAACAAGAATCAGGGTCTGAGAGCATTCTGGCATTTTACAAATTACCTTGTATATCGTTTTAGAGGTATATGGGTTTCACCGTGAAAAGAAACAAAATCTTTCTGTCCTAATAAACGCAGACTAAACTTTGGGACACTAGTAAAGTATATTTACAAGATTCTCAACCAAATAGATAATACAATGTTTATAATAGCTATCATGTTTATGTTAAAATATCTGAGTAAGTTTGAAAGTCGTTACAATTGAAATAACGATCGTCTGGACTCTTGAAGGTGAACAAAAAATCAGTTAAATCCATACGAAAATTCGGGTGCTAAGACCTTCTACGGCAAACAAAGTAAATGGTAGCAATACGTACACTCCGCAGTGACTTAATGTAATATCGCACCCTCTCTTTTCAATCTCATCAGGGTGAGAGGGACGCTCTTTTCATGGCATTTTCATCTCGACACAGACGTGATGGAACAAATACATGAATATAATACTAAAAATCTAGAATTTATTCTTAAGTAAATACAGAAAAACCAACTCAATCGTACGTAAAACAGAGTACAGTTTGTGTTGATCGAATAAATCTTTTTTGAATTCCAAAGGTAAAAAATTCTGTGTGCAACTCAATAGGGACCTAATTTGTTCGTAGATAAAAGCTAAGTGGGACAGAGTGATTGTTATGATAGAGCCTTTTGGAAGTAGTTTGTGTGAGGCTGTCCTTTTCAGTTTCAGTGAGGGATGAAAGAGAGGTCGCGTGGGGTGATGCTCAACCTCCTCGTCGCGGGAGGTAAAAGATTAACCCAGTTTTGTTATTTGTCCACTGTCAGTTGAGTACCTATTCACAATGCGGCGGGAGTCTGCTCTACTGGATCTTTGGGCCGTTTAACGTAATTGTAAATGATTAATGTGTCTGTACCTCGATGTAATAGCAACGTAAGATTGGGAACCGATGCTCTCGTCTTGATTTATGAGCTACCTTTCGTAACTTAGGGTTTTCATTCGAATTTGTGGGTAGGTAAATAATAAACATTTCGGTAATCCTGAAACCTTTGCGATGATTTATATTCACGGTATAACTTTCTTTTCGTTAAATTTTAATGAATATTTCGTCTCAGAAAGATGGTTTACAAGGGTATTAATATGTAATAAATAAATGAACATTAGACATCAACCCTTATTTTAAAGACGGCAATTAATTTACGTGCAAGCAAGTGCTTTTTGCAAAGGAGACTTATAAACCCGGTTCAAATCAGCACCAGCACCGCTAGCCCAAACTTGTATTCCGACCGGGAATCGAACCCGATACCCGCTTTTTAGAAGGCAAATGTTTTACCCACTACGCCAGCGGGCAGTTCAAATTATTAATGGAGCAAAGCGAGATCTGTAAGTTGACTTGGGTGGTTCAGCACTTTCTAAACCATACAAGCAAATAACTTATAGGTATAGCCTTATAGGTATAGCCCAAAGCCAGAATCTCCAATTAAAATTAAATAAATGAAAATTTTAAGGGGGTTACGTACTTGATTTTGTATTTTTGTTTAATCACAGGGTATAACAGATATAATATTCAAGCTTCAGCTTTAAAAAATAAGCCCTTTTTTTAATAGATCTCAAGAAAAATATATCTAAAACAGCAACTTTGATGTTCTTTATTACTCGTGTGAGAATTGGTGAGAGCTTACAATTTTACAATATCATAAATCATAACAAAACTAAATAGACTCTTAACGATGTATAACTTAACACTTAAGCCGATATAAAGAAGATATTTCTAAAAATCCTTTTTGTCTACATAACATTGTAAATCGTTAAGTCTACTGGACAGAAAACACGCAGTATGATTAGCACACACAGTAGCTCAACTCTGAATAAAGTGACACGCGCCAAAAGTTTAGGCGATATCTAACAAAGGTCAAACTTAAACTTTGAATTTTAAGTTATCATAAGCAAAGTGGGTGCTTAGGTAATGAAATAGTTCCTTATCCGAAAGTCTGTTTACCATCTTGTATTTCACTTGTTGAAGATTTTGACAAAGAATGGTATTGGTCGTCATCAAAATAAGGTCGATAAGTTGGTTTATTCTAGGAAACCTAATAAAATTCACAAATGTATATTTATTTTGTCCTCAAACGAAAAAACGCCGACGAAATCTTCTTTCTGCAAAACTTTAATTAAAATATCATTAGTTATTAATAAAACAATTATCATTATTTCAAACTGATGACGATTCTCTACATAACTGAAAAATAAATTAATGAATTTATTTTTTATAAATTAATGATAATTAATATATAAATTAATAAGGACATCAAATTTATGAGTTTCCTTATTCCACCCAGTGACGTTGGTTCTATTGTCTTGGAAACCTTACTGTGAGAATGTTTTAAGTTAGCCTACTGTGACTTTAGTGTTGTATAACAATAAAAGTTTGAATTTTATGCGATGGCGTGCAGCGATCCTCGTAAACGTAATTATAACGACCACTAAAATAAATGTTTTGTTCATAATTACGTCAAAAATCACTTGGATTGTGTTAACTTTATTTTTTTTTCCGTTTTTTTGTGTCGGGCATGCTAGTTTTGGACAAGCTCACCTGTTGGTGATGAAGTAAGCAAGGTCTAGAATCAGCTCTTAAAGATAAATGCTGGATAAAAAATATTGGTGAATTTTTTTTGTACTTGAGCGAGGTGAAACTTCAACTATACTATGTGATAGATTGGCTAAATATTTTTAATAGTTTTATAGCGGTGAGTTAACCAATAACCCTATTAACGCTCTACTCATATTATTGGATTTATCTCGAAAACATTTAAACTCAGATACAAATCTAGTATTAGATAGAACACATTCTGATGCACTCAAACTCAGTTATTGTGTAATTTTAACCTATATTTCAACATAACAGCCTACATGATAAACATCGTCAAAATACCAATTCACCTAAATACGATAACGAGAGATATTTAAGACTCGCTGCGCCTCACTATTACCCGCATAAGTCCCGGACCCGCGGAAATTCCGGCATAAAAAGTAGCCTATGTGTTAGCTATGGTGTCAGCTACCTACATACCAAATTTCATCAAAATTGGTCCGGCCGTTTTAACTTGAAGAAGTAACCAACATACAAACACACTTGTAAGGCGAAAGTTTGTACTTTCGCCTATATAACATTAGTGTGATTTCAGACCTAAAAGCTTATAGCAATGATACAATGAATCACAAAATGGAGGACATTAAAATTCCCCGCCAATTTCAAAAAACATACCTACAAACAGACTGGTTACAGCTACTAGGAGGGAGTAGCTTTCAGCCCCAGATACACCTGAACCGTGAATACGACTGCTTTTACTTAATAAAATAGTTATTTTCGTTGAAAAAATCAAATAAACAATCGAACAATTTGCCGTAGAAAAAAAAAATCTCATTATGAATTATTGGATCTGATAATAACAAAAATATAATCTTTTGCCACCTTACTAGTGTTATACATGAATAATATTGGGTACATTATGAGTAAATATATAAAAATAAAACTGAATTTGTTTATCATAATTTCAATGATTATCTTATTTTATTTTAAAACACTAGGGAGTCATACCATTGATCTAATTGCTTAATAAATATTAACAAAACAATATTTTAATGCATAGTTATGTTATAGTATGTTATAGTAGCTATATTTCTTATAGTGAACTTACTGTCAATTTCCGGAAAGAAATGTTTATAATCATAAATACTCACACAGCTCCACACTAAGTTCGATGTCTTAGGTCGTTGGTGCCGAAAACATTGACATCACACACAATCACACCCAGAACCAAAAACAAAATTTTCCCTTGGGGAGAACCCTGAAGTCCTGCTCCAAATCGAGCCCGATACCCCTGTATAAAGGAACGCGCATCCAATTCAGCCAACAAGCAGTTCAATTTAACGTCACTTGTAAGAGATTCTATATAAAAAAAATATCAAGATTGGTTAAACTATTTCGACGTTAAGAGGGACAGATAAATAGAAATATTCATTAGGTATGTATAAAAATCATATGGAAGAGATAATTAAGCGACAATAACTTTTGCACTTTTTAGGTGAAATAAATATTCTTCTTAGATAAGAGATAATTTATTCATGAAAAATATAGACTATTTTAAAACTTAACTAAGTATATCTACTAACCATACTATTTAAATCTTCAGATAACAAATTAGGCAGGTAAAGTAGGTAGGTACACTAATCTTTGGTGGCCGTGCTAGGTCATACCTGTGTTACAGCCACCAAGCTCCTATTCCAGTGCACATATTTAAAGTTAAGTAAGTATTATTATATAACATGAATACAGTATATTGGTTCGAATTAAGAAGACATATTTCTAAATTCTATGTAGTACCCAAATTAAACCATACCTTTAATTATTACTGGAACCACATTAACAAATCCTATTAGTAAATAGTAAACAAAGCAAACAAGACACGCGTACTGTCAAGGTATATGAAACCAAACTAGCTGCGTAAGTATGCCCGGTATATACGTCCCACGAGTTAACCCGTCTGGGTTTTAAAAATCAGAAGGAGAGGGTGACCCCCTCGTCTGAGGGTGAGGCACTTACAGAGGGGGCGAAGACAACTGTTATTAAAATACAAGAGATTACTTATGAACTTTTCGTATTTGAGAATTAGATAGCTCTTGTTATAAGGTGTCTGCGTGATTCTAAGAGTTTTGAAGGAGGTCGTTGAGTTTGATTTAAGGGATAATATTTAACGACGTCTAAAGATTAAACATGTAATTTTTGATGGTAATATTATTTGATTAATTAGTCAACTTAGTAAATAGCTAAGATCGTCACTTTTTATCATATGATAGTGGTTAAATGCTTGCCGCGATTGAGCATAAAAAAATATTAACTTTATAAAATTATTTTCTTGGTTCCAGCAATATAATACAAGAAGATGTACCCTGTGGCTTTGCTCGCGTTATGCAAGATTAAAATAAGCCTTTTTGTAATTGCTGATTAAAATTACTTATGGCTTTTTCTAAATCCGTTCAGCTATTGCAGTGTGAAGAGGGAACAAACACAAACATACAATTATTTCAGATTTGTAATATCGGTAATTGTAAAATTAAGCTGTGCTAAATTACTTTTCAAGTTATACTTACCCTATTTTACTGTAGGGACTTGTTAAACAAATTAGCGTTATTAAATACTTCCTTTAAAACATGATTATTTTAAACACGGAAGAACTTATGAATCACTTTAGCTGAAATTCTTGCATGCGTCTAATACACAAAAAAACTATAAGTAAAACTCTTTCGCGCTGTTCAATCGAAGTCTTTTAGGCAAAGTGACCATTCAAATCAGTTGAAACCGAAGTGGGAAAACAAATGGGGGTGCTAATATAACGCCCGGCCAATACGGTCGGCGTAATTTAATCCGGAGTCCGGACTCCGTGGGGCATCCGGAGAAAATCTATAAATCTGCCGCCATTAGATCGTAGTGTATATGCGAGGCAGAGACGGAGCTCTTAACAGACGACTGAAATGGGTAGCTAAAATAGTGACATGTTATTTGATGAGATATTTTTGTCTTCCCTTCATAAATACAACATGAAGTATTAATAAAGGAAGAAATAATTTAGTAGATGTATTAATTGATAAATAAAAAAAAAAAAACAATATTTAGAATAAAAATAAAAACAAAACAAAAGAAAAGATATAAGTACACAGACTTGTAGATGCCAGAATCATTTACATCACACCCAGAAGCACAAATGTCCCTTGGGAAGGAAAATTGTGCTCCTGTCGGCAAACGAACCCAGGACCCACGTCGCAGAGTGCAGAGACCTGAGTTGTTAATAATTTTAACCTTTACAAGAATAATTTAAAATAGTGTAATTGTAAAATTGTTCTGGCTCCTGAAACACAGTTGGACTAGTTTGGGAGCCTATGGATTCAATAAATAATTGTACCTACAAAACATGTCAATAAAGCAAATTTGAATTTTATTTGAATTGAATTTGTAAAAAAGTAATTGAGAATTTCTTTAAATTGTAGGAAATTCAATCTGAACGCATTAAATATAAGCAATTTCTTTAAAATTGTCGAAGTTCATTATGATAAAACTACTATTGTAAGATATATAAACTACTTAATGATTAAATAATGCTAAACGTAGCGCATAATTGTTTTTTTACATACCAACACATTATCAATCAATTTACTAAAACCTCTGGCTCTTAAAAGAATGATATTTATATAGCTAGGAGTATAATTTTCAATTTTGGATTTTTCTCTGTATTCTAGTTTAGTTTCATCGATATCGTTAAAAAAATCCGAAATAATGCCGAAACATCTAGCAAAATCAACATTTTAAAAATTTCCTAACGCTCTATTTGAAATATGGTCGCACCGATTTTCACAAAAACACTCTCAATCCAGTCACGTTTCCGACAAGAAAAGTTTGGAAGCTACGATGTCAAATACAGATACACCAGTAAAATTTATAACACCATTTTTTTAGCGGGGGTTAAAAACAACGAGATATACCGAAAATTACATTAGAAAACCACTAGTTGACTCGAAGATGTCGAAAGTTATGTCACTGAGAGATCTTCCACTGTGATTAGAGTGAAGACCCCGGGACACCCCGGACTCCCTAGGATTCTTATTTACTTCGGGCACAAATTCAGATGACAATGTTTTAGGGGAAAGCGCTGCGTAACTGCCCTAACTTTAGGGTTGTCGAACAAAGGTGACATTCAGTTGAGATTAAGATATTAGCGGTAATTTAAATTAATTTAAAAAGGCTGAATAACAATTCCAAAATGACTCGTTGTTTATAGTACTATATAGATATGGAAAATTATTATTATTTATGGTAATATTTTCTCATAAATACTATATGTAAACACTTTCAGACACAGCCCTACATTAATTTTAAAACAATCACATCATAAATACTTTCATTCACTGATAAAAAATAGCAGCTGTTGTAATATACTAAAAGAAGAAGCCGGTTATATTTTACCAACTTCACATAAAGGAGGAGGTGTTCAATTCGACTGTATTTTTCTTTTTTTTATGTGAGTTTCCTCATAACTTCTTTCCACGTGAACCGATTTTAATGTTTTTTTTTTTAAACTGATGCTTACCAGCGTTTAATTATTTTTATATTAATGATAAGCAAACATTTGACGTCTATCTCACCTGGTTTTAAGTGATGATGCAGTTGAAATTACGTTTATTGTATTTACTTTCTGACAAGTCAAAGTCGTCCAGAAAAGCTTTTGACTAGTCAGTACTAATCGACGCATAATGCAATTCAAATCTACTACAATATCAATCTTAAACCCCTTAACAACTTATATAGCGACACTCTCAATTTTAAAATAAGAAAACATTCTTTTTTTTTATTTTTTTATTTTGGCTTCGCAATCTTGTGCATTTAGACAGTGTCAACTGATAATATATTTCAAGTGTATTTAATATTAAAAGTCCTAGTCACAAGCCACAGTCAAAGTCATGTAAAAGAGACAAACTTCAGTCATAGTAAGTCATGCCCTAGTAAAATGGTAGAACATTTACTATAACTTTTATTGCGGTTTTCGTATGAAGGCGAAAATCACGTTTTTCAACTTTGTATGATTCGCCTTCACGTTTACTAAGTATTAACGGTTAATAATCCACCATTATTACACAAGAAAAATCAAAGAATCATCGTTTTTGGAAAAAATTATACAAAATCAACATCGCCATTTTTCCACTTTTGCAACAAAAACTCCCAGAAAACCTTGTTGTTATTTGTAACTTATATTGAGTTTTACCGTTCAGTGTCAACCCTATACTTAACTCCATCCCCCACCCCCGTCAATTACCAACCCTGACCGAGGCGAGACTTATTGACGGACTGTTCGCTTTAAAACGACGTCTCTTTGTATCTACGATACTCCTAAAACAATACGGTGGTTTGAATTTTAGGTTGTGTTTTGTGGATTCTTCCACGTAAATTTTTATTCATAAAAAGTTCGAAGACAGTTCCGTATGTGTTGAATACATTCACATCGTACTTATAGAACACACCAAAACTAGAAACAATTGCCTTTGCGAAGAAAATTTGTAACACTAATTATATTAAATTGAAAGAAACAAATAAAACTTAAAAAAAAAACTAAAATCAAGCTTTTACCAGTTGTAAATAAAAAAACTAAAAAATTGCTTAACCAGAGAACTTCTCAATAGGAATCAAACGTGCCATCAAATCAAACTCCATACGTTTATTTTGTTTAGTTCAGAAGTTGCTAAGGCCATCTTCCGTCTCCATCATCAGACCAGCTCCATGGTACAATATCAATGTGTTATCAACGACAACACATAAGTACACCAAATATGAGTCTAATCGATATCGGACTTTAGCTTGCAAGATTTGTTTACAGACCGACACATAACGGGACAGGTGAAACCTAAAAAAAGCCTTAAGGCCTTATTTTAACTTAGAAAGAAGTAGTCTATATCCATTATACATAAAATCAAACAGCAACCCAAACTTCAAAAAATCTATTCACCAGTATTCGCAAATAGTATAGCGCTCTGCGAGCCCATAACTGCCATGCCAGCTCAAAAACAACTAAAAATCCCCAAACATGCAGCACGTCACCCCTGTAGGGTGCACTTTGCAACCGGGAATTATTTCGCGAATGATACACCAAAAGCTCAATCGAAAAGATATATTGCGCCGATACGCGCACTGCCCGCCGCTAATCCAGTTATGGCGGCAAAGAGTATGTTTTTAGGTCAGATGGGTCAAATCAGCCTAGAAAAATGTCTCCATCTAAGTTTAAAATTAAATCAAACGTTATAGTATAAAACTGTGCGCACATATACCTGTTTTAATCAATTGAGTGTATCGATGACAAATTAGGCAGCAAAACATAAAAATTTTAACTGTTAAGTCTATTTAGGTTCACTATTTAGCTATTTAGCTAACAAAATAATCCAGTATCCATAAAAATACAATTGTTTATAATATCGACAATTATAATATTTTCAAAAAAGGAAATGTATATAGAACTAACTTTTTCATTTTTACAATATATTTGCCAGCCGAATATCGACGTCGGTGTCCTTAGTTTCTTCATTTTAATTGTTACTCGATGAAATGCTATTCTATAGAAGAATATTATATTCTTGGGTACACTTTCCAACGCTATTATACACATTACTGCGCTTGGACATATCTTTGTTTACTCTCATAGGTTCATCATGCTGTGCATCTTCTGCTTCATAATCTTTGAACTCATCGCTTCTATATTTCCGGGCAGAATATTGGCATTTCGAAACTGTATTGCTGCTGCTTCTCCGATCGAAGTATCGTACACAAAGGTAGGTGTTATATCGAGTACCAGTATGAATTACAGTATCATTAGAATGTCGCGCAGCTCCGCCCACGTCAATCAGGGTAAATAATAATCTACGAGAGTGACATATTCACGAGACAATGTGCTTACTAACATTTTTTTAGCTTCTACTATCGTGCGTGAAGCATTTGTGACTAACGTGTTTTTGTGATAGATAATATTAAAACTACCTTATTACATAAAATCAATTAAAAGTCAAAAATAGCTAAAACCATATAGAACCCATTTTTTCACTACTGCAAGAAAAAGTGTGTGAAAAAAAGAGCGAATCTATAGTCAATAACAAAGTAAGTAATATTTTTTTACGTAATTTAAGCGATATAACATTTAAACAGACAAAGCAAATTTTAAAATCAATAAACCCGAATTAATGTCTCGCAAAGAAAAATAACGGATGTACATAAAATATTATCAGTGATAATAACAATCAGAAAAACATTAAAAACAAAAACAGTTATGATAACAACAAGTGAACAACTGTGAACATTTTTAAGGACGGCGGAAGGAAAACTATGTCCATATAACTATGTCCATATGACAGACAAACAACTTTCAATAAACTGTATGCCAGAATCTTCTGATTCCACAGTGAATTCCACCTTTTACTAACCCATTATTAGGCAGTAAAATATTCAAGTAAACAAATAAATGGTTCAGTAATGGCGGTGTACCGCAATCCGGAGCAAATTGCGATAGTTATCCCGTTAGCCGATACTATACCGAAATGTATGAGAAATCAATGTGGCTTCAAGTAAACGGGTTTAGGTTTAGTGAACGCTGTATGAAGTATTGTATGGCTACGTTTGTTTCGATAATCTTGTCACGGAATATTATTGTCACCACTAAGCTTTTGAAATGCAAAATCATATATTCAACTTACTTTACGTATAGTTTTTAATTGGTTCAGTTTAGTTTACTTACTATTATTATAGTTTATTATCATTGGGGTAAGTATATGTTTGATACATATCCTTGCCACTCGGCGTATAACTTGAGATCTTTGTTCCCTGAGCGGTATAATCTGGGAGTCTTCAAATCTAGGTATCTTTTAGAGACTAAGTGCGACCAAGACTTGTGTCGTGGGTGAAAGAATCACACACAATCACAGCCAGAACTAGAAAACAAATTTCTTTTGGGGAGAAAACTTGTGTTCCCGCCAGGAATAGAAACCAATGCGCGGCATACGCACTACCTACTACGCCAATGGGTATTAAATAGTAAGTAAGTAGTAGTAGAAGAGCTGGACATCCGGACATACGCATCTTATAAGCATCTTTTAAGAATAGGTATCTTCTAGGCAAGCTTGTTCCATCGTCGGCCACATCGTCGCTTACCATTAGGTGAGATGGTGCTTAAAAGTTTGCCCACCATTAAAAAAAAATGGTTGTCCACGCTGAAACGGCAAAGCTTCGCGCTCAATTGATACCCTAAATGAAAAAACTTTAAATAGCAGGAAATATACGTGTGTTTCAAATCAGAGTATAAAAAAACGTATATGTTATTTCATGTAGAGCACCAATAATATCCTCAAAAATCTATTAAATTTTAATAATTCCATGTTTTATTGAACATATTTTTTACCCCAAAGAACCCATCGATTCACCATGACATAACCGCACATTACTATGTTGAGCATCCCATTCTGACACTACTATTACTAGCATCAATATTTCATAGGGCTCGGTGATATCGCATTGTTTGTAGAAAACAGTGAACTAGGGTCCAATTCCACGCCTAACCGACCTACAATAGTTAAGATGTTTTGTATTCCTATCCTAATTATACACACATAAAAAAAAAAATTACTGAGTTTGTACGTAAAATCACCGATAGGTTTACGAAGAAGAATAGGATTAAAGGCAACATAATATGATACACATCAGATTTGCGCGAAAGCAGTAATGCCAAATTATATTACATTAATATGTTTTACCTATAGGGCCCGGTGAACTTTGTACCACGCCATCTGTATAAAGTAATCCATGAAACTGGCCGTTTAGATTTTTAATTTTTTATAGGGGTTTTTCCTAATTTTGTTGACGTGATAACGTCTTATAAATCGATGAACACCGGCTGCACGCACGAAAAAGTGTCACGTTCCGCCTGAGCCTGAGCGTGCAAGCGAGAGCGCGGAACAAGCGATAGAGTGGCACGATCGGCCCAAGCGTTAGTCTAATGACGTTATCACGTAAAATTATCGTCCGTAAACCGACTTTACAGACAACTATTGTTTTTTGTCCAAAACCAACCATGTTAAAAGAAACCAAGACAAAAAAAAACTACCAGTGAAGTTACAGGACCTAAAGAGATTTAACATCTAATTTCTTAAGGAGACGAGCGCAGTGCTTTGTTGCGCTGAATTTTGACCTATTTAAGTTAAAAAAACTCTGGGCGACACTAAAAAATATTGGGCAAGCGTGAAGCTTACCATTAGGCTAGCCACTTGCTCGTTTCGTCTTGAGAAACGACACTTGACTATTATTGAGATTAAAAAAATTTAATCGGTTGAGCCCTTTTAGAGTTTTTGCGAGACGCCAACATTTTCTTTTTGTAAATACCTTGATAATTCTAATGAATGAATCGATTCTTTGGCATAAGTTAATGTCATTATTTAGCTTAACATTTTTCATAAAAATCTGCAATGCATTGCGATTTATGTAGCAAGATATTGCTTGTGTTCCATCATCATTCACCCATCCACATACAAGATAGTTAAAATTTTCAGCACATTTTCATAGTTCAGAAGTATTTTCTCATTTCAATGCCATGTTTGTATCTGAGTCACTGTCTAAATGTACATTGTATGAAAATCGGCTGTAACCGGCCAGTTCGCATAGCACATGTGAGCTTTATGGGGAAACACCCTTGTACATACATTTTGCGGAGAGGCGGATAGGAAGCGATACAACGTATTGATTTTTCAGATTGTGGGATTAACAGATCGGCGCCTATTTTAGAAGCTGCACTAGTATTTGCTACCTTCATACCGTATTTTTAAATATAGGTATTATCATTAGGTATACTATTTTATTAACTCACTCTTCATATCTGTATACAATTTACTCCTAGATTAGGTACAATATAAGTGCTACATATATATAAACAACGAATGTAACAAGATTACTTCTACAAGGTAGCAAATTTGAAGCTCAGAACTATGAATCTCTTAGTTCAGCTTCGATTTTCTCATGAAACCATTGTATAACTTAAGAATGATTTACTTAACATTATTTACTGGAACAAAAACTAATTTTAAAATGAAAAAAAAATATGGCAGTAAGTGAAATGTAAACCTTAAAGTATTTCAAATACCGTTCTATAACGCTCTAAGCACTATGTAATATTTTACTATTAGCTGTGACCAGTGGTTTTGATGATCGCTAAACGGCATACAATCGAGCTATCTTTTTACAAAGTTTCAAAACCATTGTAGCCATTACAGAGATGCAAACACCTTGTTATAAACACACTCACTCATATTAGTGCGTGTATTAGATATATTTAGGTATCTTTAATTATGAATTAGTTTAAGGAGATTACAATATTAAAACGCCCTAACTCTGACATATGGCGTGATGGCAACACTGACGCAATTACTCTCCTCCCTATAGCAGGTGATAGGGAAAATCATTCTCGTCCATTCACGAAATAATTGTAGGCATCCTATTTGCATGTATAACTGCACATTTGGCGTCCCACGTTACCAGCCCCCCGATTACCTATCTTTGTTGCAAACGGTTTCAATACTAAATTGACAAAACTCCTAAGAAATAAGGTTCATTTTTGCTTAAATTTAATTGAAACCGCGTGCAACAAAGATACGTAATAGGGGGTCTGGGGTCTCGGACTCTTCACAATCATCTCTTCCATAACGTCCCCTTTCAATCTCCTCTCTAATAAATAAAGGGGCAGTAAAATACGAACAGACCGGTGGCGCCCTCTAGCCTATAATGAAGCTTACGGAAATTTTTATTTTTCTCGGCTTAGGTTGAGAGCGTGATTATTGGCGCATACGGTTAAGGGTTGAAACGGTTTATTGATTAAAATTTATTTTGAGACCTAAGTTTTTTTAGTGTTTTGCTGCTAACGTACGAAAGTAGGGTACAAAAATGTACAGAAATGTGAATAAATAGTTGTCCGTGTAGAATTTTATATACGATGTCAGAGGTTTTGGAGATTTCGAACTTGAATGTATTGTTATTGTTGAAAATGAACTGTAACTCAGCTAGTATTAACATAAACATAACATAAACGCTTTCTCGTTCACAGCCCCACACTAAGTTCGAAGACTTGAGTCGTGGGTGCCGGAAACATTCACATCACGCACACACAATGACAACCAGAACTAGAAATTAAATTTTCCTTGGGGAGAAAACTTATGTTCCCACCGGCAATCAAACCCGACTAATTAGACTAATATATAAGGCGAACGCCCAGCCACTAAGCCAACAGGTAATTCATATTTAGTATTAAAATGGTCATAATGGAATCCAGCATTACCATCGTAAAATTGTTGATTTTCCGATTTCTATAAACATTAACATGACCGAGCAACTTTGTTTAAGATGGCTGTGCACAATACAAAAACAAATGATAAGCGCTGAGATTTTTTTAAAGGAGAACAATAAAGAGAACAACGTCGCACTTCGATCATTAACATCTTCATCATCATCAAACAACATAAATTGAGTGAGGATACCGCAGTCCTCACTGGCATTACAACAATAAGGTATAAGCACTTTTTGATTTATTTGAAAATTGGACAATGTTTCTAGTTTTCCCAAAAAACTATACGCCATGGATGCAAATTGAAAGTAAAAGTTTAATAAAATTGGTATACATATATATTTACAATTTTGTGCGTGTGATGTGAACGTTTCCGGCACCTTCGACACAAGTCCTCGATCTTAATGTGGGATTGTGAAACTATATGCAGTATTATACATTTATTATTAATATCTGGGACAGTACTTATTTCGAAACTAGAAAGCGATTGCGACTACATCTAATATATAAAATTCTCGTGTCACAGTTTTCGTTGCCATACTCCTCCGAAACGGCTTGACCGATTTTGATGAAATTTCTTGTGCTTATCCGGTATCTATGAGAATCGGCCAACATCTATTTTCCATCATCATCATCATCATCACTTTTCATCATTATCAACGCGGGTGAAACCGCGGGGCGCAGCTAGTTATCTATAAAACTCGTCGACTAGACTATATCCTTTCAAATAAGAAAACCCAAACAAGAAGGAAGAGTGACAAAAAATAATCAAAGAAAAGTATTACATATACTTTCATTAATGGTTGCACATTTTAAGGGAACTTCCAAAGGAAGCATAGGTACTGGTGTGTTCATTAAAATTCTGGTTAATCACCCAAAGACGCTTTTATTTGTCTCGACAAATTGCGACAACTCTCATCCAAATAATTTTCTTTGTTTCAGAAAACAACGAGTTCAAAAGACCCATAAAGCTACACGGCATCGCAAATATAGGTGTACCTAACCAACCATGTACACTCACCCTCGGTGGAACGCAGATATTATGTAAAACCTAACGGGAGTCTCTTCAATCAATACACGTTACTAGATGATGTAAAAGCTTTCTTCTCCTCGCTCTAACTAAAACTAAGCGCTATTTTCAGTACCCCAAAGCTGAGTGTTCTTCGAGGGGATTTTTGTGATTTTTTCTCTTGACATTCTCAACAACAAACATCCTGTCAAAGAATTTTGGAACTTAACCCTCAGTCCTTCAACATACAATGCGCGGGCCTCTCTTCGGAGGGATCGCGGAAGAGTTAGTTTTTTTGTGAATATCAAAATATGAGCCCCCTTTTACAATCCCATTGTATCCGCTATTGATCCCCATAATAGTTTGAGTCGGCTGGTCCAGGGTGTCTTAATAAAAGGGATGATTTGATGAATGTTCGTGTTCATACCCCGGCACTATTTATGAGCGTGCATTTAGACTTTAAACACGTCCATATTTTATTATGTTTTATTACGTTAAATTGATGACATCATCATATTTTTTAATCTCTGATAGGCTACCGTTAAACCACTATTGAACTGCTCGTTGGTTTAGTTGGATGCGCGTCCGCTTTCTACGCAGTGGATATCGGGTTCGATTCCCAGTGGAAACACAAGTTGTCTCTCCAAGGGAATTTTGTCTGATTGTGTGTGTGATGTGAAGCTTCACCCATGACAAAAGTAATCGAACTAAGTGTGGGGCTGAGAGTGTGAAAGCGTTAAATAAAAACAAAACTATTTTACCTCTTGGGCAGTGATGATTTAGTTGAGGATGGTAAGCGCCTAAGCCTCATGACCTACATTAATGCATTGAAACATTGAAACAGATTTTTGCACTTTAGGGCAGTAAAATCTAATGTTTATCGTTTCAAGGTAGTTTGCAATTCGAATTGTGATAATGCAAAAACGTTTATTTTGAATTTTCCACCAAAATAGTTTCTTTATCTGTGATGGTACACTTTTTGATCGAGCGAAGCGCGATCTCTAAGTTGACTTGGGTCATTTAGCACTTTATCCGTCCGTCCGTCTGTCAGAGGCATCTAGCGTCTAGCGTCAAAATATATAAGTGAATGACTTCAAATTCTCATTTAATACGTAAAACTACGTCCCAAACATTTAAAATAAAAAATATGAAAATATTAAAGACGCTCCCATACGTGTAAGTAGGGAGCAAAATATTTTTTATTTTTATATCTACCCTATTGGGGTATCGTTGAAAAGGGGGTGCTTCTCACGCCTTTTAAGAGTACGAAACCATCTTAAAAACGGCTTCACACTGGACTCTGAAATTTACGTATAATATCCGCTATATCCTGTACTTGAACAACAAATACAGTAATCAAATAATTAGTATATAGAAAAAACAAGGTTATAAGCAAGTAACCTCAAAAGGTTTTCTCTATGAGGCAAAATGTTGGCGCGAGATCTCAGTTCGACGCGAACGACTAGTTTAAACAATCGTAAACATTTAACTTCGATCAACATCCAAGATAAAAGTCACTAGAATCAACACATTACAAAACACAACATTAACATAGACAAAAGCTAAATTAATTAGATTCATATCATGATATTAAGCTATAATTAATTAACATAGTAACATGTAATGCTGTGGTATAATTATAATAATAATTCATAATAATTTATCAGCGTGTTTATCTCAGTTGTGTGTGAATTTTATGAAGTACTATGTTTATTGTTGAAAATGTTTGTGTTTAAACTTTAATTGGGCCTTACTAATTTACTTATATAAACACGAAATGTGGGTATTTTACCGAATTAAAGAGCTAATAATTTTTGGTTGCCAAACTGCATAATTTTATTAAATTAATGCAGTCTCTAATGACTGTGTTAAGTCTTCAATCTTCGTGAGGGATTGTGAGTGTGAAAGCGTTTATGTTACTCAAAAGTGATTACATGTTACAGTTGTTGTCTGTGTATTGATTTTTATTATCAGCGAAAGCATTTTTGCTCCCTAAGGAATTAAATATAAACAAACTTAGAATAGAAATAGGACGCTTTTATACTTCACTATTAAGTATACCTTTTATATTCGACAGTAGGTTAAGTTATTATTTGACGACCCAGTTGGCGCAGTAGAAAGGTCTCCGCCCTCTGCGCCGTGGATCCAGGTTTCGATTCCCGGCAGGAGCACCA
Organism: Lomographa bimaculata; assembly: GCA_948107665.1. Taxonomy (NCBI): domain Eukaryota; kingdom Metazoa; phylum Arthropoda; class Insecta; order Lepidoptera; family Geometridae; genus Lomographa; species Lomographa bimaculata. The sequence continues at coordinate 11,919,079 of OX403592.1, forward strand.
ATTCCTTCCCAAGGGATATTTGTGCTTCTGGTTCTGGGTATAATGTCTGTGTGATGTGAATGTTTCCGCCACCCACGACACAATTCTTTGAACTTAGCGCAAGGCTGTGAGTGTGAATGCGTTTGTTTTATTATAACAACCCAGAAACCTATACATTGTGTCTCACACGCCTACAAGTGAACTATGGTAAGTCGCAGTACATTTTTCTCAACTAGTTTTAATCACACATCCATTTGTCGAGCTTACATAGTACAAAGCCATTTTATACGGAACCCAAATTGTAAAGAAAACACCTGTGCAAACTTCAGGTGACCCCAGTCTTGCAAAACGGTCGTCGTGCTACGGCCGTAGCCGTAAGCTACGTTGTTACGTAACTCGTAACGGACCGGCCGTTGACCCGCGAACTGCGCGCGCGCTGTCGACGCCCTGCATTGACTAGTGATGGGCGAATTGGTTGCGTGAGACTAATTTTGTCTATTTGATAGTGTAGGGGCCTTTATCGGTATGTGGGTATTGGTTTGATGAAATAATTTCAAATGGAACGGTGTAAAATTTAAGTACTACTCTTAGTACGCCCTGCTTTAAACTTCTCATAGATGACTTGTTGAAAATGGACAGATTTTTGAGTTGCTCGCCTGGCTTGTTACCAAAGTAGCTTACCACCATCAAGTTGAAAGTCTGCCGCAAAGCCAAATACGGTGTTCCGGCAGTTATCCTTGAGAGCCTGTGTTTACCAGCTTCGATCACATCATCACTTACCACCAGGTGAGATAGTGGTCAAACACTAGTCAAACACAAATAAAAAAATAAAAAAAAGATATGTAAATGGTACATGTAAATTGATCTAGATTTCAAGTAATGTATTTAAAATCGATGATAAAAGATTTGCTAGTATTTGACCGCTATTTTGCCCGTTTTATTAAATGTACGCAAAGTGTGGTGATATATATCTTGCACCCGCCATCCAGGCGCGAGGAAATCAAAATAAAAGCAAATAGAACAGCTTTTGCTTCTATATGGTTCGACTCTCTGATCGGAGCAGTACTCCGCGGTGAAACGGTCCCCTCCGACGTCCTTTGAATGGAGAAAAGATCAATTTTCTTAAATCCATATATAAACTTAATCCATGACTTACTTTAAAGACTTTTGCGGTTCAAAGTTCTATCTAGATTGTAATGATATTATTATCAATATATCAAATTATTATACAGCCATAGACTAGACAATAACGCGCGAACAAAGCGAAGCGACCTTAATATCTACAGTCTTTGCTTATATCTACGACCTTCGAAAAAAACACCTGTTTTATACCCTACAGGCAATTATTTCACCTATTGATGAAAAGCAATGATGCGGCCGAAGATGTCGAATGCTTTCAGAAACAAGGGAAGAAAGCGGAAATAAAGTACATATAACATAATTAATAATTATACTGATAAATAAAATATATATTCCTAGTGAAATAAAAAACTCACGATTTTCACAATTTACCTGCGACATAGATACGAGTACATTCAAAGCTCACCGCGCCGCGATATCCAACAAAACTATAAAATATATTTACTCGTAGCTAATAAGCACCAAATCAGTATCAGTAACATGGTATAAAGTTTCAAACGTGACGCCCAGGGGTCCGCGATCCGACGATAATGCGGACTCCAATTGATTTCCGCATTGCTAGGGTTGCCCCTACGTAGTAAGTGGCATCTTCGTAAGCTAATATTGGACTTAGTATATTATTAAGAGAATTGGACTTATGTTTTGTTTGTTTATGTATAAGATTATAACATGTTACTGATTGGCATAACTCATCTTGTTTAGTGTTTTCTGTCGTGGAATTGAAAACCTATCCGCCTCCTTAATAATATAATAGATGCGAATGTATTTATGTTTCTTGTTTGTTATTCAATCTCGCTAGTTTTTCATGAAGATGGTTTAATCATTAATCTATTACAGTAATATTATAAATCCGAAAGTTTGTGTGTCCGTGTGTATGTGTGTTTGTTTCTCTTTACGCTGTAACGGCTAAACAGATTTGGATAAAATTTGGAAGGTACATAGCTTTTATCTAGGATTAACAGATAGGCTATTTTAAACTTGATTAACGTGGGCACGAAGCCGCGGGGCACGGCTAGTAACAAATAATAGAATATGTACACTAAACTATTTTGAAAAAAAAACATCAGTGGCGGTTTTTATTATTTAACGTAATAATATCAAAAAATATAAATATCGTATGTATTTTTATGTTTAAAAATAGAGTTATTTATTCACCAGACAGAATAATGTACACTTTATTGTAATTTATTGTGTAAAAAGATTTTTAAATTTAATATTACATACAAAAAAAGGGAATAAAATAATTAAAAACAACCACTATTATGGAGAAAAGCAGCAAAAAAAAAGTAGCAAAAAATAAATTTATTGCTACTATAAAAACAAAAATACATCAAATTAAACTAAAAACCTTTACTATATACTTTTTATAGAGCAATCGGAGTAAATTCAGCTTTGTATTGCGTGTTCATTTACATTTATCACTTCAACGATAATATAAGCTTCGACAACCCTATTCGTAGATAGTTCGCGAGCAGCGCCCGCGCACTCTTCTGATTGGACAACCGTTAAATTACAACCTGCGCACGATCACGTGAAAAAAGCAAATTCTATTGATAGATCACTGGACTGGTTTATTGTACTGTTTCAAGATGGTGTTTGTGATGTTTTTGTGGTTAGAATAATACGGTTGCCTCTGTTTTGTGCGTATGACTTTCGAATTAGATGATCTCTCAAACAACAATACGTTTTCTTTTGTTTCTAAACATATGCTGAAAACATTATTAAAAAACAAGTTTTGATCGAACACATGTATAACGCTTTCACACTCACAATCCCACACTATGTTCTATGACTTATGTCGTGGGTTCCGAAAACAATAACATCGTACATACAATCACACCTAGAACCAATTAAACAAATTTTCCTGTGGGAAGAAAACGTTTGTTTCCATCTGGAATCGAGCCCGATACCCGTTGGAGAACGCGCAGCTAAGTCAACGGACAGTTGTTATTGGTAAATTTTCGAATCAGCTGTAATGTTCTTAATATCCATTATATATTAACTAAAAGTTACTTGTTAAAAACTTTTAGAAGTCCGCCATATTATATTTAGAGTGACGTGACTTTGTTTTTCGAGATATTCTCAGCAAGCCTCAAATCAACTCAAAAGAATTGGAATCGTTCTTGCCTTTATTTTTAGGGCATCCGAACGGAATAGACCAAATTAAGAACCGAGTTCACTAACATGTTTACTCGAAAGTCTTCGTGGTTATGAGGTGACTAATTGGGGTATAAAACCATTGAAATATGGAATAGTATAGTATAAATATTTATATTTCGGGCGTATAAAAAATTCCATAATCATTTTCCACTACACTACTTGCACTAATATAACACTTACATTATAAACCCGTAAATTTAGTATGTGTGAAAAAAATCTATGTACTACACTCATTACACGTACCAGAGAACAGAAATACTAATTATCTTCTAAGCCTATTACAATGGTGTCAATTAGCCATAAAATAAATTCATAGATAGTCACCAGCCGCATTGCACCTTCCTTATAAAGTCCACAATCGCGATAGAATAGGGATGCTCCAAGCAATATCGAGCAACTGAATATCTAGTATTACGAGTATAATGTTATATTCTTCGAAATGTTTATCAATTTAATAAAAAAAAAAAACAAATAAAATAGAACTGCTCGATTTACTTACCAATTTTTTCCTAGTCAAGATCCAACCCTTTTTTTTGTGGGGGGAAAATTTCTGGCATTTCCTTTCCTTTCCAGGGGTGAAGGAAAGGGGTATGTGGGGCTTGAACCCACTAAAAACCCCCTCGTGAGCAGTCCCTTGCCGAAGTGGGGCAAGATAGGGTCGCGCTAGCAGTCACTATCTTGCCACGGCGGTAGGCCCGGATGCAAACTCCTCCGGGCCACTGCGCCTATGGAGGGGTGACCTTGCTCACCAAGGCCACCCCCCAGACGTGTGGGGCCGTGCAAGCCGATGGAGAGGTGCCCTGACTCTCCACCAGTGACCCCACTACAGGGGAGGAGAGAGGAGGCGGGCGAACTGCCTCCTCCTCCCCCCAGATCGAGGATCAACCTCTCTGGCCCGTTCCGCGGCCTCTTTCTGCTTCATCACCTCTTCGCAGAAGTAGAACACCGCCTGCAACGACCTCTCGCTGCCGAGCATGGCGTCTACCACGCTCGGCAGGGAGAGATCTCCGCCTATAGTCAAGATCCAACCCTAAAGCAAGCATGACATGCAACCTTGTCATATAACTTAAAACCGGCTATCATAATTAAATGCATACACAAAATTTTTCGTGTTTGCCGTTGATCGATAAAGAGATTTTTTATTTAGAGCTGATTCTGGATATCTATTTTGGTTATGTTTACTATAAAATGTATTGTTATCGGAACTGAATTAACACGTACAAAAATCTACTCCGTAGGATTAGAGGAAGTAGTTCTGATTAAGCTTGCAAGATTGACCCAAAGAAATCAACATACAATATCATTGCTAAAAATAAACAAATGAAAATTAATAAAAAGAGCAATTATTCAATCAATAGAGTGGATCTGCCATCTTTTTAACCGACTTCCAAAAAGGAGGAGGTTCTATGTTCGACAGTATGTTTTTTTTTATGTATGTTCACCGATTTCTCCCCAATTTATGGACCGATTCTAAAAATTATTTTTTTGTTTGGTAGATTATATTCAGAGGTGGTCCCATAAATGTTTAATTGAAAGCAATCTAGCCAAAACCAAAATGTAAGCAGTGAAGTCAGGTTTTTAAGCTTTGCTTACGTTTACATTATCAATAATAAGCTTAGTACTTAATTAGAAATTGATAAAAAACCAACAAACCCGAAACTGGTATTCCAGGTCTAGAGTGTTTACCACCTTTAATCACATTGTCACTTACCATCAGGTGAGATAGTGGTCAAACACTAGCCTGTAACAAATAAAAAAAAAAAAAAACTGTATGTATTATGTAATGCGTAATATTTGTATTAATATAATTTTGTAACGTGTAACAGATACGTGCGCATCTCTAGTGTCATCGCAATGTCACAGTACAAACTTGCAGAAAAAAGTGTTTACAAAGTCAATATGAAGTGACACTTACGGAATCAATTACGTCTAGAGACATCATCATCACCTGCCTTAGTGGGCTCTAATGTGTGATAGCAATCGCAGGCATACCGACATGCGATAAGCTTCCAGTTCAATCAGATAAACTTGTTAATTTCTGTTTGATGAAGTTGTAAAGGAGGTTCAGAAAGCTGATAATGTACCTATGTTACTTGAAATTATCGTTATCTTATGCAATGTATATATTTTAATGAACCTATACGTATTATTAATGAAAAAATATTATACTTAGCGTTTATTTTAATTGGAATGATCTTTCTCTTATTTTTTTCTTCTTTTCTTTACCTCTTTTTACCCAATTCAAAAATATGGGGAGGTTCTCAATTCGTCACATTATATTTAAATTTATGTAATAGTATCGCCCCGCGGTTTTACCCACGTAAGTCTCGGACCCAAGGGATTTCCGGCATAAATAGTAGCTTATGTGTTAATACAGGGCGTCAGCTACCTCCATACCAAATTTTATCAAAATTGGTCCAGCCGTTTGAGCACGAAGTAGTAACAAACATACAAACACACTCAGAAGGTTTTGCATTTATAATATTAATGTGAAAAGTGATGTTACTCGATTAGGTATTCGAAGATGGTTGGATAGATTCGAAAATTGAAAATTGTTATTTAGTTTGAAAGATGTTACTCTCCAATTAGTCCCACTTAAATTTGATCAAGATCTGATTATGTATATTATTCTTGAAATATCGTCAATAATGCGTATTCTGACGATGTTCTCGTTTTTGACCGACTTCAAAAGTTACCTCATAACTTATTTCGTTGTGAACCGATTTTGATGTTTATTTTTTTATTTAAAAGCTGGTGCTTTTCATGTGGTCCCATTGAAATTTGATCAAGATCTGATTTCTAGTTTTTGAGTTTTCGTTAATAATGCGTGTGTAATACATAAAATCTGATCAAGGTTCCGAAGATAAAGCGGTGAAGTCGGTTTTTTTAAGCTTTGCTTGCGTTTCAATTATGTAGCTATAATTTAGTAATACTCATTGGTGATGACAAGCTAGTTGAATCTAAGATGCAGAGCGTCAGTCATATCGGTCCTTATGTGGTTGACATACGTCATATCTAATTAGCGATTTGCTTCTACATTTATTATCCGTACAGCGAACGAGTGAAACTCACTGCCCGCGTCCTTGTTCCCCGAACAGTATAATCTGGGAATCTTCAAGTCTAAAGTGAATTGGTGTCTTCTAGGTAAGCATGCTTCATCTTCGGCCGCATCGTCACTTTCCATCATGAGATAGCGGCCAAATGATTACCTACCTGTCAAAAAACATTTTATTTTATTTAATTTACCATGTTGTACACTATAAGAATGTTTCATTCTTACAGTGTGGTTGCTATAAATAAGTAATAAATTGTCCGTGACAAAACAGTACTATCTCTCAATAGGAAGTAGATGGCGCCACTTCACGCTTTCACGATTGCAATGAATTCCAATTCATTGTGTGTGGAGTTAACTTGAGTTTCTATTAGTTAGTGGAGTAGTTTTATAATAATTTGCTTAAATGTTAGAATAATTTTGTTAAAAAATATTAATTTTAAATGGCTTATATATATATTAACTGACTGCAACAATATTTAGGTTTTCGATTCGGTTATTAATCTACACAAAGGTATATGAACTCCGTCATTTATAAAAATATTTGGAATGATAAAATATTTATAGGTATTCCAGATTGATCCCATTGAAATCGGATTAATCAAAATCGGTTCAGAAGTTTGGTTTTTAATTTATAATAACTGGTGTCTGTTTTTCATATTTTTTAAACGATATTATTATCCTATATCCTATAATTTCTAGAATTAACATATTTTTGAAGAGACAAACATAATAATATAAATAAGTATATTTATAAATATGAATTTCATTATGTTTTTTAATCATTTAGTATTTTATAGTCCCGATATCTTCCATAGTAAAATAAAACTATGTCAGACGGGATATTGAACCCAATGACAAAATACGCGGCATGCATTGTAAAGTAGTAGCATATACTCATACTCATTAATAACAAATAATATAAAAAAGAAATGAATATATGAAGAACAAATTATTCTTTCAAAATAATGTATAATACTTCAAAACAAAAATTAAAAAACACAATATACAATACAATAAACAACAGTAAACAAATACAATATAAAAAAAACAATATTGAACTGCCTCTTTTATCGCAGTTAGATGAGCGTTCGCCTTCTAAGCAGGCCTTTTCTCCCTTAGGAAAAATTGTGTTTCTGGTTCTGGTTGTGATTGTGTGTGCAATGTGAATGTGAATGTGAATGTATATATTTGTATAATATATATTAGTGTATTTTATTGTTTTATTTATGTATTAGTATCTAGAGTAGGTGTGAATAATGATGTACTATTTTATTTAAAAAAATATTGTACACCACCGTCTATTCATTCTTCTGTTACTGTCCATCCAAAGGTTGTCTGGAAGAGATCGCTTTAAGCGATAAGACCGCCCATTGTACTACCACGATGATTGTAATATTTTATTTGTCATTGTTTATATATTTTTTTTGGTATACAATAAAGTGTTTTGTATTGTATTGTATTGTATTGTAATGTTTCCGAATCCCACGACACAACTCATCGAACTTAGTGTGGAGCTGTGAGTGTGAAAGCGTTTATGTTTTATTTTTATGTATAATATATAAAATTGAATTAAGTCGTATGACTAAATTCAATAAATATCAAGCAACATAATTTACTACCAAAATTATTGAAATTGAGTAACAACTACGATGAATCCAGTTTAGTCACACGCAGTATTAAACTTACACACACGCACACTACATAAGCACACGATCTTTTTTACCAAAATTCTAGAGCTACACAAATAGCTATATATATCTAATCCACAGCGCTCTCCATCAAATTCAAAGAAGAACACAAAAGCCCAACCAAACATTCCATGCAGACCAATGACAAATGCTACAATCCATAATGCGACGCGTGCATTGTCGATGAGGGAACCTTTACATCCCATTCTGATTTCGATAACTAGCGTCATGTACCATTCCACACATAAGTATCGGATGGTAAATAGATACCATTCTATTCGATAATAGTGAATAAACAGCGCGATGAGTTATCGGCGAGATCTCGGGTCGTCGGCCGCGATACCGTTCCGCTTGCCCCTGAACGCGACGAAACTAGGCACGAGGAAGGCTGTGAGCAAGGTAAAGTGGATGTGGCAAATCGTCATAAATATATAGAAGGAAGTTTTTTAGGTTTTTTGGCTGTATTGAAATATACAGTTGTGGTGAATCGCCACTGTGGTGTCCCAACACTAAAATTCGCCCATTCATCACTAATCTACGAGAGTGTTACTGTCACCGGTCAGAACTCCCGGCAAAAAGCGACAGATGATTACTGATTATTACGATTTCTATCTAAACTAACTAATCGTTCCCCTCACCCATCATATTGATGAACCAAAGCGTTAGAGACAAACCTCGAGGTGCTTCCACGTCTGGATTCCCCAGTTTCCCTAAACAGTTATATCAGATTTTCTTTTTCAATACACATACAAACTATATCCGGAACAAAACATTATATTAACATAATAAAACATTAAACATATAAAGTAAATAATTATTATTAGCTTTCTTGAAAGTGAATACAAAGCATTAGTTGAGGATTTGAGCTGAAGACAAGTACTCATATGTGATTGATTACCTTTTATATATAAATTTTAAGACAAAATTTGCTTAAGTAGGAAAATAAATGTTTATAATATAGTTAAAACGGACAATTTTAGTTTTCTATCATGGTTGTATTTTATGAAATCTTTTTTCATTTGTAAATACAAATGAAAAAAGATAAGAAATAAATATATACCTATCAAGATATATTAAAGGTTGAAATTCTGTTCGAATACAATTTGTGAATGTAAAATTGTCAGTTTTGAAAAGTAATACGTGATAGTTAACCATACCCTAGATAATTTTGTAATTTCAATCTTACTATCTTTAAAAAAAAATGTCTCCTTGAAACTGATGTTTTCGACATGAAAATTCACGCGATTAATAGCCGGTATTTAACACAAAAATAAGAAGTTTTCTCAAATGTTGATACCGCATCCACTACAACACAAATCCAACCATTTAGTCGTCTACAGTCGAATTCCGACGTGACCATCCCGCTAATCAAATTTTGTAACTGCGTCAGTGTAACCATCGGATAGTAGGTAGGTATACTTTCAGGCCATGCCATCAATTATGTGTTACCGTTAAGAGTCCATAGTTTCTATAGATCATTGTATAGGAATCGAAGATGGCATTGACTTGAATCACTCGTCTGTACTGTACAATGGCCTTTGAAATATGTAGAGGAAAATTATATAGAGGTTACATCAACTTAAGGAATGTGCGTATTATTTTAATTGCCATTTTTGCCTTTGGGTCATAGCTTTATATCAAATCTGAGAATTTAAAATGATTTGCTTGTAAGCTCTGACAGAGTGCTGAACCACTCAAGTCAGTTTTCTCTTCACGTGTTCTCCTTTTCTATTCCTACGAAGTTGGTTTGGAACAACATCAACTTTTTTGGGAGAAAGAGAAGAGAGAAGAACGGATTATCGATTTTTAAATCCATGTTATGAATTACATATGACATGATTTTGTTGTTACCATAATATATCGTAGTTAGCCCGCCTTCCAGTCTAGGGTTCGCGGCTTCGAATCTTACGACACGTTTCAGCTTCTGGTAAAGGTAACATGTGATGAAATTCGTGGTGATAAGGCATCGTCCTCACCATGTCTGTTACGTTGCATCGAAATAGAGTCATAGTTCATCACCCTCAAGTCATAATAGAGCTAGCCTCTCAGAGATATAAAAAAGAGTTTTGAAATAATAATTATTCTTTACAGTCTATTACATGAGAATTAAATTTAATATTATAATGGAACATCAACTTTTTCAAGCTAACACTTGATGGGAACAATGACATAGGCATCATAATTTGTGGACCAAGTAGCCGTAAGTTTTTGTAACATCTAAATATAGCGAAGGTAAAAAACTCAAGATGTTTTTCCTTAACATTATTAGATGATTTTAACGTTTTGACTATCGTTAATCATCTAGATTTTCGTATAAGTAATAAACAGCAAACGCATTCACACTCACAGCCTCACACTAAGTTCAAAAACTTGTAACGTGGGTGACGAAAACATTTTCATATCACGCACACAATCATACCCAGAACTAGAAACTCAATGTCCATTGCGAAAGAAAATTGGGTAAAGGGCAATATAAAACTAAGATATATTCAATGTTTCCAGTGAAATACTGAGATTTAATATCTTGGGGTGACTGGTGTTAAAACCGCAATGTGTGCAATTAAATTAATGGACACGTATTGTGCATGTGTGACGCTTACCATCAAAGCTTCAGAGCTTAGAACTTCGCCGGTTGGTTTGCTAGCCTCTCGGTTTTTATCGAGTACATTTTGGAGAATGTGCCAAGGAACTAGTTCTGTTCTGATCGTATTATTGGATAAGCAAACTGCCGCTATATCGTAGACATTTTACAAATGCATTTTGTTTCCTCATTCATTGTGTAAACCGCTAAAGAATTGAATTCCTTGCCTGATTCGGTGTTTCTTTATAAAAAATATTATACTTAGCGTTTTTTTTAATTGGAATGATCTTTCTCTTATTTTTTTATTTTTTTCTTCTTTTCTTTACCTCTTTTTACCCAATTCAAAAATATTGGGAGGTTCTCAATTCGTGACATTATATTTGTATTTATATAATAGTATCGCCCCGCGGTTTTACCCTCGTAAGTCTCGGACCCAAGGGATATTTTTTTTTTATTTTTTTTTTATTTGTGACAGGCTAGTGTTTGACCACTATTTCACCTGATGGTAAGTGACGATTTGATCGAAGCTGGTAAACACACTAGACCTGGAATACGCAGGCATAAATAGTAGCTTATGTGTTAATCCAGGGTGTCAGCTACCTCCATACCAAATTTTATAAAAATTGGTCCAGCCGTTTGAGCGCGAAGTAGTAACAAACATGCAAACACACTCAGAAGGTTTTGCATTTATAATATCAATGTGAAGAGTGATGTTACTCGATTAGGTATTCGAAGACGGTTGGATAGATTCGCAAATTGAAAATTGTTGTTTAGTTTGAAAGATGTTGCTCTCCATTGGTGTAAACCGCAAAAGAATTGAATTCCTTGCCTGATTCGGTGTTTATTTATAAGTACAATATAGGAATTAAATCGTGAATGTACAGGTATGTTCTAGACAAGCTTGCTCCATCGTAGACTACATCGTCGAGACCATCAGGTGAAAAATAAGGGAGTAAAAAAATTCAGGTGAGTGATTTATCTTTTAGTTGCTAAAAACAACGAAACTACCTTTATACGGTGTTCCGGCAGTTATCCTTGAGAGCCTGCGTATTCCAGGTCTAGTGTGTTTACCAGCTTCGATCACATCGTCACTAACCATCAGGTGAGATAGTGGTCAAACACTAGCCTGTCACAAATAAAAAAATATATGCATTTATTAAATAGATTTTTTTATTGTTCTGCAAAGTCCGTGAAAAACCCTTTTTATGAGACTACATTTATTTGAAGAATCATCCTCTTAACAAAACTTTCAATTGCAACATCTGCAATAAATTTGAGCTTGCATCGGATTCGATACTATTTCCAATCGGAAGGTGACGAAAGATGGGTTTAAAAATATAAATACAGCTATTAAAGATGCAAGTGATGGTTCCAACATCAATAGGAACTAGTAACTGGTTATAAAGTTGATCAAATAGCTTTACGTTTAATATCTCCAGCATTCCTTTAACTATCTACCACGGTCGCAGAGAGAGTTGTATGTAGCTCGTCTGTTAAAGGGGATAGGGTTGTCAGCAAACTTATTCCCTATCTATAATCAAAAGTTAAACATCGAAGACATTATTAAACTTCTAGAGTCTAGACACAAAGCATTCAAAAAGTGAAATGGTTGGGAAAATTACTTATCGTTTTACTAGAAATGTCAATTTATAGTCTCACAACTGGTTTCAGCTAACGAACCATTTGATTTTTATTCTTTATGCTAGATAGGGAAGCATTTGACCACTATCTTACCTGATGGAAAGTGTTCACGACTGAATAAAAATTTAAAGATAATACGAGTAACAAAATGGAAAATGAATGAAAAAAATGCGCCGTCGAGTTTCTTGCCAGGTTCTTCTCGAGGTAGATGTAATTTTGCGAATCTGAAAAGATATACTTATATACATTTTACTGAGTTGAAAAAAACCACAGATATTCAAGAATAACATGTGTCGTTTACACACCAAATGTTGTGGGTCACTGCGGAATGGTTCAAAGAGCAAGATGAGCTTAGAGTATCCCATGTAAATGTATCACTTATTATTCCTAAAAAGTCACAATTTACCTTCCAAAGGGACATTTGTGTTTTTTTTTTTTTATTATTTGTGACAGGCTAGTGTTTGACCACTATCTCACCTGATGGTAAGTGACGATGTGATCGAAGCTGATAAACACACTAGACCTGGAATACGCAGGCTCTCAAGGATAACTGCCGGAACACCGTATTTGGCTTGGCGGCAGACTTTCAACTTGATGGTGGTAAGCTACTTTGGTAGCAAGCCAGGCGAGCAACTCACAAAATGCTCTACCACCTCTCAAATGTCACCTGATTAGCACCACCCGGGGACCACGTGTAGGGAGTCAGACTTAAGGGGTATCCTCCTACGGACGTGGGTGACTCAGCCCCCAAAGTGCTTTTAGTCCTGGGTGTGATTCAGTGTGTGATGATATGATGAATGATATTTCTGGCAGCCACGATATAAATCTTTAAACATAGGTTGGGGTAGTGAGTGAGAATACGGTTGCGTTTTTTGCTATTACAATTTATTCAAATAAAATATTATCAATATTATTATTAAAAGTTCGTCAGTTAAGTCGTATTCATGTTGATTTAGTTCCGGTTGTACTCACGTTATTCTTTATTTAATCGAGATGAATATTATCAATTGCTATAAATTAAAAAAATTAAAAAAAAAACATACTTCATCTATATTTAAATCTAGAAGCCCTATTCTATTTAAAGAAGGCAACCCTAACAATTGTAACCCACAAATACTCATTTAGTATTTTAGTATTAAATCACTGACTGTTGGTACAGATAAAACAGACCGATTCGAAAGCTTCCTTCGTTAGACGGGCGTTTAACCTGACTACTATTCTCAATAACGTATGGTGTTTAACTGGTCATTATAAGAGTTCGGCGATTATAATTGTTTTATAATCTGTAATTATTTAAATCTTGGAGTGGAATAACATTTTAATACTGACAAACTTGAATTTGGGGGTTTTAGTTTAAATATAAGAAGACGACATTTTTTTTAATTACAATTTGTTGTTTTCATGCTTACAAACCTTGCAAAACTTCTTATATTGCGTAAATTGAGTACTATTAGTTCAATTTATCATATATTTTTTTAATTCTTTGTGATTTGTAAAATAATGACTAATTTTAGGAATTTATCAATTGTTAAAATTAACTCGAATTCGTTGGTGTGTAAAAATACGCCACTCTATTTTTTTTTTAATGAAAACGATTCCATTCTTAAAACTATAGCTTAGTATCGACTGAACACATGGATATAAAGACTCGTCTGTTCAATGAGTGAAACTAATCAATTGAAACGTTTGTCTTTTCGTAAATCAAACACACTTAGATTTTTGAGCGTGACCAGATGTTAAACTTTAGTCGCATTCAGATTTTATAAACTAGTTCTCAATCAGCAGATGGACTCGTCATTTTTTTATTAGTGGTAGAGCATTTGGTGACTTGTCCGTGGTACAGTACAGTTTTGTTGTAGGGGGGTAGTTCTGTTAACTATTCCTTCGTTATTATTTCTTGCGGTAAACAGTTGGCCTTCTTAATAATGCTAGGCTGGCTAGCGACCACTATTGTATTTGTTACTAGCCGTGCCCCGCGGCTTCGCCCGATATTATCAAGTTAAAAAGTAGCCTACGTGTCAATCCTAGGTATAAGCTATGTACATTCCAAATCCGTTCAACCGTTAAAGCGTGAAGAGAAAACAAACATATTTACACACTTATACACTTGCACACTTACACACAAACTTTCGAATTTATATATGTGTGATTTTGCCACTTTTAAGCAGAAAACCGTAACCAAAAAGAGTTGCTTCAATTTTGCGATTTAGTTCTTATTGTAGCCTAAAGGCGACTTTCTCTATCAAAAAAATAATATGTTGTTTGATCAAAATGTGTGTTATATCTTAAATATTTCTAATATAGAATTTAACAATTTCGCTCATGGTTGCTTTTTGCATAGCTGCGAGACTAGTTTCGGAGCAGTCGGTGCTCTGCTATCAGTCGGGTACGCGCATAGGCCTCTCGGCTTGTTCAAATAAACACAGTATGGTCAGAAGTTATTAGGTAACACTCAAAATCCACTTACTAACTTCTCTCCTCAGCCAGGTCTTGGCGCTATCATTAAATCAAAATCAAAATAGCTTATTCATATGTGCCCCAAAGAGGCACTCATGAAAGTTAATGACTCTACTGCCAAATTCGCAAAATTACAGCCATCTCGAGAAGCACATAAACATTGAATATTAATTTGGCAAAAAAGACGTAGCGGTTTTCTTTGGTAACAGATGAGAGGGTCCGGATCTTAATGTATTGATGGCCAACAGTGACAGCAATTACAAACAGTGTAGTAATCAAAAGATCAGTTATTGCTTTGCTCCGAAACAACATTTCAATATTGAAAGCCCTCGAAATAAATCTACAAGCGTTTAAACCCACACAGTTGTGATGACACTCAAACCAGTTTCGTTTAGTGCATTCGCAGTCATCAGCTTTCTTCTGATACGCACACTTACAAAGCGACGATATTAATCTGTAAAGGCTGGACAAACAAAATCAAAACCGAAGAGTCCGAAGACAGTCCAAGCAACGTATATGTAAGTGTGATATTGAAATGTGGAAACTGGTTTGCCTCCCGGTTGGACTGAGGGAACGCGGTGACCCAGCGCGCTTGGGAATACAGAATCGCGAGTTAGGATCAAGGTATCTGGTCGTACTGAGAAACTAGGGATTTAGTTTTTGGATTATAAGCCTCAGTTACTTTACTTTAGTTAACTTACATTTAGAGGTTACTACAACTATTATAATTAGGTGTCATTTTTAATATAAAAAAAGTATTTTCCATATCTCTGCTACATGAAGTATCTTCTAGCTAGTATACGGCTGCTATATCCTTAAAATCCTTAAAAAGTTGTAACCATAATAAATGCATTGAATTTTAAAAGAGGTACTCTTTCGATGATGACAAAGTCATCTCAACCGCCAGAAGTTCGCTGCTGGCCTCCTCCAAAGATTTCCAAAAAAATTACCGTTGGAAGCAAACTGCATCGCGCGTCTTCCTGCGACCTTCATTATGTCGTCCGTCCACCTCGAGAGCAGTCTTCCGACACTGCTCTTGCCAGTCCGTGGCCTCCATTCGAGAACCTTTCGGCCCCATCTGACATCAGTTCAGCTTACTTATTGCCCATTGCAACTTCAACTTGCTAACCCGCTGGTCTATGTCGGATAGATACGTTTTATATTATCTCAATTCGTAAGTGTCTTATGATACTCTCAAATCAAAATTCTCAATTTATTCTTATAACGAATTCCTCACCAAGTACAGACTTAAACTCTCTGATTCACTGAGGTACACAAACCATATTTCACTGTTTCACGGTAGCATCCGACTCTCGGGTTGCTTCGAGCATAGTGAATTAGAAGTGGTATGTCCTATTTCGGATTGTATAGATGCGTGCCTGCGTTAAAATTGTTCTGTGACGCTTCGTCCTCATTTGCAAGCTGACGAAATACTTATAATAGGTACGTACAGAGTAGTGTATTTTTATCGTAGGACCTTATTTAAATTCAGAAGACTTTTCGTAACACAGGGCAACCTAGCACGAATGCCAAGTTTTGCTTTAGCATTCGAAATAATTTAATTTGTTTTTTTTTCTTTATAATACAATCCTAAATAAGTCTTAATTTATCGCACTACATTGTGTATTTAAGATTATATCTAGAAAGTATAAGAAAATTATAATGTAAAACTATTGGCAATACATCTATTTAAATATCTAACAATCTATTTGCAGAGAATTTGAGGTAACTTGCTTTGATAGCAAAAGAAAAGGCAGCACTTAACATATTTAAAAATAAAGATTTTACTATCTACTCAATTTACTTTAAGTATGAGTATTTTTTATTAATAAAAAAAAAATGTTACAAAAATATCCTTAAAAATAAAGATAAGATTCTTACTATTAAATAACAAACTAACTTAAAATATTGCAAGTTCATCCATTATATACACTAGCGACCCGCCCCGGCTTCGCTCGTACACTTTCCGTTGGAACAAAAATATTATTAATCTGATAGAATTATGAATCTAAACCATTCTTAAATCTACCTGAACACTCATATACACACGTACAAAAGAATTATATATATAAAGATAAAATAATATAATTATGACAACTTAAAAGGAGTCTTCGGTAAATGTAATTGCCTATACTTAACTAATAAAGACGTCAAGAAAGACAAGGCTACAAAGCTGTGGACAGAAATACTGAATCAAAATGGAGTAAACAACGATCTTCCATCGGACTATAGACCGGAATGCTAAGTGTAGAGAAATAAACGCCTTGGTTTCTAGATATTTACATTTCACGTCAGGTTTTAAGTGACATATATGGTTGACAAAGAATATATTCTTTGCTACCTACCTACCCGGTGGGAAGCGGGAGTAGAATCGAGAACCCGATACCTGTTGATTTAAAGGCAGTCGCGCAATCTACTGAGCCAACGGATTGTACTTTGATAATACTTATGATTTTAAAGGAAATTTCTCTATAACGGCTATATTTATTTTGATAAAATTTGTTTTAGACGCTGGCCTTGAAATAGATCAAACATATACTACTTTTTATGCTGTTCAATGCGAATAAAACAGCAAGTAGTAACAGTATATAGTAAAGTCATCTGTATAATTTTTAAAATTAAACATCTGCGTGTATCATTAAACAATTCAATTTTTCTCAATACCTAATAGTTGACTGGAGAAGAGACACAGACGTATCTTGAAAGGAAATAGTAATCTTAACTATGTATAAACCACATTGTGTTTGTTCAAATAAATCTGGACTCTATCTAAGCTTAAGTTCAAACTTTAATCACTGCCGCACTATCCTAACCAACAACATTAATTCGAGTCTGAGAGAAATGGCTTTCTCACTTAAATAATTTAAACGACGCGACTTACAGCTTAATGAAGCCTCTACGCCAGTAAATATTATTACCATTCTTGCTAATTAAAGAAAGTTAAATGAATATTGCTTTAACCGTTTGACCGATAAACTCAACTGGCTGGAATAGGCTAGAGAACGAACAGCGAATGTTCGTTTGTGTCTTTCATAAGCGAACGTGAAAACGAATGAATGGGACAGGCTTAAAAAAATACATAATTTATGTACAGCTTAACGGATTTTATTGCGTATATATTTTTACGTTGTTTTTATAGAACATTTGATTGTTATATTAAAGCATTTTGCTGCATTTGTTTCCCCTTTGGGAGACAATAGGATTCTTTCAGTCCTGGTGTCTCCAATCGCAAAAATCTTGATACTTACAATAAAACTTGGAAACTTTAATCTGATCATCAAACAAAATAAAATGACACACATAAAATTAATATAAAGATTGTAAAATAATAATATTTACCTTATTATAACAATATTTACCTTATTATCGCAAAAACGTATCATATTTTTGTGTCTTATATATAAAGTCTATATTATTATGTGACCCAATTGCCTATATTTAGTAAAACTAAAATTATATACAGCAAAAACCTAAGTTACGTCCAAGGCATCGAGCTTATAGGTATCTCAAGAGCTCAAGCCCACTACTAATGGGTAGCGTCATCATGCTGTCGGCATTGCCTCTATGAATTGCAATGCTAATACGTTGAGTCAAATAAGCACAATTGCATTTTGATCTATGTCTTATTACGAACATTTTAGTAAACGTTGCTTCGGTTGTTTGAAACGAGCCTAATTTGCCATTGGAGTATAACACTGTCAGGAATAATGAGTCCCACTTTACGGCAAAACAGGCCTGGTTTCCTTATTCTTAGATTTAGTTGGTTTATAATAATAAGTTACGATGTTGAGTGTGGATTTATGAGTGTAATATATATAGCCTTTGAGACATCACCACTATCTGTATTTCTTAGCACAGTTTGTAGTTTTACATAATCACATTAATATTATACATCCGAAAGTTTGTGTGTAAATATGGTGGTTTTCTCTTCACGCTGTAACGGTTAAACAGATTTGAATGAAATTTAGAATTTACATACCTTATACCTAGGATTAACACACTTTTTAATTTAATATACGCGAGCAAAACTGCGAGGCTATTGGTGAATAAAACTTAAGTCTAGAAGAAATGGTATTGATTTGGTTGAATTTGGTTGAAGAAAGGTAATTAAAAGTTTGAAAATTTTGCCTGTGTAAGTATGTGTGTGTTCTCTCAGTTGCATCCTAGCTCCCATTCGGAAGGACCAATTTTAACGTGATTTTCCTTATTCAAATACAAAGTTGTACAGCGTTGCTTTTCTTCACGTATTTCTTTTTCTCTTATTAAATACCTACATTCAAGTTTGATAAAATAATTTAAGCCATTTCTTGGATAAGACATTGATGTAGGTACCTATAATATTTATAATTATTTCTATTGCTTGTTTTTGTAAAATATTAATGTTACTATTTTTTAAATAATAATTCAAATGTTTGTCATAAACTAAGCTGAAATATTTATTTCATAAAAAAATATTTATAAAAACACATTCCAAAAAGAAATACCTAAAAGATACATTGCTACCCTTTTTTTACATTTAAGATAGGGAAACCGTTAACCACCTGATTGTAACCGATGTGGTCGATTATGGAGCACGCTTGCCCTCAGAAAATGCCTATATACGCCCGATTTTAAAACTCCATATAAAAAAAAAAACAAATAAGAACGGTACACATATCTATTTGTATCGATAAAGCTGCATACGCCCACACCCACGATAAAGCAAGAGTATCTAAAGCATCGCAAATTTTCCTTTATCCTACAAAACGAAACGCGTACCGATTAAATAAGGTGCTCGCGTTTCTCCAGATAGCCAAGATGTTCCCCTCCCCTTCCTTCTTAAAACATTCACAGATGCCATCTCTTTCCCCCCAGCTTGCGCAGCCTCATCTCGCCTCTAAGTCACATATTTTATTTGTGAATCCTTCCTGCATCCATAGAGACTAAAGCTTCCCATGCATGATGCGATCAGGGAGACTTCAGACGCGACTTAGTTCACGGTGGAAGTTAACCGACCTAATTCGTTAGAAGCGAAACGTAATAACCCCATATATTTAATAAAAAAATTAGCTTGATTGTACAAAATAATTTTCTTGTGGAGAGAAGTGGAATAAATGTACTGGGTTTTATTATTTTAATAAATAGTCAAAGTAAGTGCTCGTGGAACGTCGTCCACTATTTCGTAAAGCGGAGTGGCATAACCCCGGAGAAGTTCGGAAAGCCAGTCGCTGGTGATAAGATTTTGATTTAAATCAAACACAAAACTAGTAAGTAGACATTATCGAGCTCGCGACACATCCAGCTTAATTACAGAAACACTGGGCCAATGATCCAAGTACCCACCAATATACAGGCCTAGCCTATTTTGGGGCCCGCAGTAATATAACTAAATGGCTGTAACTTTGTTTTTACTGAATGTATGATAAATTTTAATGTAACATTTACGTATAATGCGTTACTGGGTTATGCCACTGCGCTCCACGAAATAGTGGACAACGCTCCACCAGCACTTTTTCTGACTTTTAATTAAATAATATAAGCCAGTACGTGTATTCCACTGCGCTCCACGAGAAAATTATTAAGTACAGACAGCAAGTAACTCAAAAAGAAATTAAAATTTATGTGGTTATTACGTTTTGCTTTTTCTAGGCGTTTCTTTTGTATTTTTGGTAAATAAACAGTTATTATTATTACCATGAATAGGCAGCTCGTTTAATTGTGTCGGGGAACTGCCAATAATATTCACCCACACATTTACCTGGATGTAATAATCGTAGACGATTTTATGCTCATATTGATACGCATGCGAATAGGTGACGATGCAAAAGGCTGTAAATAGTGTTGCAATGGAGCCGGGAATGTTGCCGTCTCGAGTCATTGAAATGATAAATCAGATTATTATGTTACTTATTGTATTTTTATATATTTTTAAAAATAATAATATTATACAAATAATTATAAATATATAGTTGTGACTGAAAATCAGCGCATAGTGTTACACTTGGCAAAAATGCCGAGTCACGACCCTTATGGCACTTTTTGTCTTTCTTATGTTTCTTTGTCAGCTGCTGTGTCTATTTATGTTACGTTTGGTTTGATTTATAGTGCCAAATAAATATATTTCATTATTTTATTCAGATCTTTAACGACTTCATAGTATATGACTTTGTAGACATTAACCTGAAGTCTAAAGGATGCATCCATTGAAAACATGGCTTGATGACACCAATCCCAAATCCATCAAGATCTTTTAACAGACTGTTATACAATTATCCGGTTAAGGCTAAATTATATATTTTAATTTAATTAATAATATAGCTAAATTAAGTGAAGGAAGATACAAATTATAAAAAGAAATGTTAAAGATGGTTTAGACGATCTTTAATGTTCGGCAAAGTTCCCAAAATGCTTGTTGCATTACCACGCTGTATAGCAAGGCTTATCCTCTGCCCCAAATACAAACCAGCATTTTGGTCATGTGCCGAATCAATCAGTCTCTTAGACAAATCTTTGAAAATTTCTAAAGCACCCGGTCCCCATGGGCCTAGCGTTTCAACCCCAAACGGCACAAATATAAAACCTTTGTCAAGTTTGGAATACTTGTGCCGTTTGAGAGATTCAGCTGCCATAGCTGCGCCACTAGCTTGTAGCGTGGTTTCAGGAAGATGGGATGGTGCCAAAGTGTCAACACACGTGGCATCCCACACTAAAGGCCGACCCATCTTCCAAGGAATGAGTGTCATACCATCGGGTCTTTTGCCGTCGTCACGCATCAAGCCAGTTGGCTCTAAAACAGCCGCAACGTTTGCACTTCCAAAGGCACGACGTATGACATCATTTAAAGCACTGTGACGAGCTATACGACCAGCACTCTTGCTACAAGACAAACCATGGTGACCGAGGCGGTCCACTTGCTCAGTACATGTGCAACGGTGGGGAACAACGCAAGGTGAACCAATGCGCAGTGATATGGCTAACCTGAATGTGTTGTTATCCAATAAGGTTCCTAAATGATGTGACGGAAGAGTCTGCTACCAAAGACCTGACTCCCATCGAGAAACAGCTAAAAGACGTGCACGCTCTGAGAGTGAACTGGATGTATCTAATAATTTCTTCCATTCCAGATCACAGAGCGGTCCGTCCCACTGTTTCTGCGAAGACAGGTCTTTGGGCAGGCTACCGTTAGGACAAACTATTTTCCAAGCATTCATTGCTTCATTTGTGAAAGAAATATTTAAGTTATCAAAATTTGGTTACAGTATACTGCTTGTCAATGTTTTAGTGCTATTGACAGAAGACAAAAAAGCTGGCAAAGATACCGAAGAAATATTTCTGATACCGAGACCTCCCAACCGAATTGGTAATGCAGCCTGAGCCCAAGTATAAGATTAGAATTATTAATAATTTACAACATAACATACATTTTTAAGCATTGATAATTTACAACCGGATACAGTTAGGTATTAAAATATCTTGTTCAAGCAACTGTAAAATAACTTCATAAAATACATTGTCCCAACAGTAAAGCCTACGTGCAAGTCCATAGAAGGTAACAATCCAGTAAGATATTGTGACCGCGCAATGAAGACCTTAGGTATAATGACCCGGACATAGATCACTGTTCTCTGATTCACGGACATAAAAACAATAGTCTTAATGACCATAATCTTATTTGATTAACTAATTTTGTGTTTCACTTCGAATTTGGACATTCCATCTTAAAAATTTTTATTAGAGTAAAATTTAACAGAGATTACAATTTATTTTCAACTAGCTTTGCCCCGCGGTTTCGCTCGCGTTGATCAAGTTAAAAAGTAGCCTATGTTTAATTACATGTATAAGCTATGTACACTCCAAATTTCATCCAAATCCGTTCAGCCATTACAGCGTAAAGAGTCCCTCTTCACTCTTCTCAAACATACTTACACACAAACTTTCGGATTTATAATATTAGTTAGATGAATAGAACTTTTGAATGACCATGACAAAAACGTTATGCTGAAGTAAAACTCACCAGTCACAAAAATAAGATAAAATACAAACCAATTATTTAGTATAGTTCAGTATGCAATACGTAACAAAGAAATACCCTCTTGCCAATAAACAGGCATGTCAAGCAATCAATGCCACATCTCAGTTTACGAGCGAGCCTCGTCGATGACTTACCATCGGCTGCGTCCATTTGCGCAATTCGCAAAGCTCGATATTCATTAATTTACGGTACGGTTCCAAAGAAACCCTTTAGCCCATGTGACCATTGCCCGGAAAGTATTAAGACACAATGATAAAATCGCAGCCGAAAAAACACACCCCCCATTGTAAAACGTACAGCGCCAAATCATCTTGCATCGTATCTAACCGGAATAAGAGCGTTGAGAAGTAAAACCGAACAGAAAAAACAACTTTGTTCATTTGTTTCGTGTTCATAATATTGGCTAAAGCGTCTTATTTTTTTCAAGGTATGCGAAATATTTATGGTTTGACTGTGTGAGGCTTGCGTGTCTCTCACATTTATTGTGACCGGAATCATTCCTTGAATACCACATTTCAAAATCGGCATATGCCTTTGATTGTTCAGTTTTACTTCTCTAATTAGGTCCATAAAGATTGTGAACTTATGGGCGTGATTTATACCGAGATTTTGGCGTTGCGGAATAGTTATTGGCAACTTATCCGTAGAATGTTGGCTCCAGTAGTCGTTTTCCTGCAATGAATGTTGGAATCGATTGGCATTCAATTAATTGAACAGTTAATTTAGCGTGTGTGCGTACTTTACTTAAATAAATGAGCATTTATGAAATTATACCTAGTTCTGAGATAAACCGGAAGAAATTTGTAGTCAGACAATGCACTGAAACAAAGGAGTTCTGGCGAGCGCAGTTCAAGCATATTTAAATATAAACGGGTATAACGTTACCGACTATACGCAGATAGCTTTGCATATCTACTTAACTACCTATTATCTTAATAATTTTAATACTAAAACTATGGACAGTAAGAAATTTATTTTACTATAACCTTATATATTATTATACTATTCAGCGGGTCAAGTTTCGATCCTCGGCAAAAACACAATTTTCTATCCCATGAGAATTATAATTATGAATCTTTTAAGCTCTCTCTTTGACATTTTGAATGCAATCAAAACTTAAAATTACTTAAAATATTAAGTACCATGCCGTGGTTCATAGATGATTAGAAAAATATACTAATTAGGTTAGTCTAGGCAACGTATTTTTATGAAACATAAATTATTAAGTAATAATATTATGCCCAAGTAATAATTTGTTTTGAAAATTGTACGTCCAATAGAGAACATGCATAATTTCAAAAGCAATAAAGATTTAAAAAACCCTAACCTATATTTAAATTACATACATAGTTCCTATTGATAAGCTATCAGGAAAACAATTATACTACAATTTGTCAGTCAATCACAACTCTATAGCTCATTGTTCTGTCATGTCTAGTTTTAAGGTTGACGATTGTCGACTACTTGTTTTCTATTCTCGATGATTTACAGTTCAAGTTTAAACTTCAAGGTGAAGAGGAGAATTAATTTGAATCTTATTATTCTGAAATATCTAATCATTCGCGCCGAACTGAAATCTCGCGCCTACATTTTGCCACATAGAGAAAAATTTTTGAGGTTACTTGCTTATAACTTTACAAATTAATTGTTTAATTTCTGTATTTTTTGTTTAAGTATAGGTTATAACGCATATAATACGTAAGTTTCAGCGTTCAGTGTGAAGCCGTTTTTGAGATAGACCCCGGGACAAAATAGGTCTAAAAACAGTGACTTTGGTTGCCTACCAAATCGTAATTTTCCAACAAAGATTTTTTTAAACTGGTATCGTACTCTATTTGTCAAACCTTTTTAAACGATACCCCACAAGGGTAGATAAAACAATAAAAAATATTTTGCTCCCCACTTACATGTATGAGAGCCCCCTTAATATTTTCATATACATAATTTTAAATGCCATTTCTGGCTTTGGGCCATAGATTTACATATTCTATGAGAATTTGAAGTCATTCGCTTATATGGCTTAGACACTAGATGCCTCTGACAGACAGATGGACGGACAAAGTTCTGAAAGACCCAAGTCAACTTAGAGATCATGCAAACGACTTAACAGATATCAAAGGATAAAAGGGATACTTTTTATTTAACACGAGTACGAGTCACAAACGTTTGAGGAAAGTTAAAAGTTTTTAGAATACTATCGTTTAATATAATTAAAGCAATATATATACTCGGACTTATTATAATAAATTATCTAATGACTTACCAATAGGTGAGATAGTAGTCAAACTTAGCATTTCGGATTCGAAAAACATCTATAAGATTACCAAATAACGCAACGTTGACAAGATTCAGAAGGTTATAATTCTGTAAGACAAATTATCATGGTCAAAGAATACCATGTGCTCGTAAAAACGTTGTTTGAAACAATGGCGAAGTATTAAGTTATGCCAGCAGTTTTGACAGCAGTTACTGTCAATACCGTAAAGACGTATACCGCGCTGTCATTCGCATGTTTGAGCATGCCGCCTCAAAGGTTTTGCAAGCTAGGCTAATAAGCCCACATTATCGTGTATTACACTAGTAGAATTGTAGGACAATGAACGTAGCTTATCCCACGGACACAAGAGAAACGTATCCACACATCTCCCACATTCACATACATTATCACCTCCAAAATTATTACACAACAAAACCCGTTGCAAAGCCAAATAAAGAAGCCTACGCGAATACTGACCATTGTCACCACAAGGCCTTCTTAGCGACAATTGTGAGCCATCTTCCTCCTTCCTCCTTTGGCGGAAAAGCCTTGCCACCAGAGGCCGCCACCCAAATAAACACTTTTTGTCTCTTGTCAACTGCAGTCATATGTATTGTTTTGGGGTTATTTATAAAGCCTATGAATTGATTGATATAAATTAAGAATGTTACATTGGATCTGTTGTATATCAATTATCTAATAAAATATAATTACTATTAGATAAAAACAAATGTAATAATTTGGTCAAGACTGCTTAAGTCACTGTTTTTGGACCTATTTTGTCCAGAGGAAAAAAATAATATTATTAGATAAAAACAAAAGTATATTGAACTTGTAAGGCTCATAACACTTCTTTAGTATATATTGTTTATTTGCAGTAAAGCTAATTTTTTTTCACGTAGCAAAATTTGCGAAAATGTTTGAATTTGTTTTTAAAACAAATTACGCTGCAATCAGTAGTTTGCATTAGATGTTTGTTTGATTCTAGTTAATCTACATGATCACTTATAATTGTGAACTGCCCGTTGGCTTAGTTTGGCATACGTTGGCCCTCAAATAGCGGGTTCGATTGCAGATGGAAACGAAAGTTTTCTTCCCAACGTTTTTCTGTATCTGGGTGTGATTATGTGTATGTTTCCGGCACCCACGACACAAATCACCGAACTAAGGGCTAAGAGTGTGAAGCGTTTATACGTTTAATATCACAATATGAACGTAACGGTAACACTGGTGGGGATGTACCCACAACATTATCGAATATATAAAAATATCGATATACACTGATAAGACTAACACCGATATATTGAAATTTGAATAAAAATATCAATATCCACTGATATGACTAACACCGATATATAAAAATTTAACTCTTCTTTATTGACGATACAAATCCTCCACATATACTCGTACATACTAAGCGAAACTAACAGTTCCCGGGAGAAACATCACTTTGTCGCACCTTTCTCTAGAAGCTAGCATCGACGTAAACAATATTCTAACTAATCACACAAATGCTAGAGCGCTTGTTAAGCCCAGTGAAATCCCATACTCCGAGGGGACATTACACACTTTCTTATTTTCCCAAGTTCGCAAGGTAATCTAGTAATAGGCAATCTGAGGGACTCTCTCTCAACGCACGGTGAAAGTGCATTGCATAAGAGCCCTGCATATACCGCAGAGTCCGCAAATCACAGAATTGAGGTGCCCTGAGAAGTGGTCTGATTGCGCGAATTAAGTTACTAGGAACTTAGGTAGGGCTGCATAACCAAGTCTAAATTAGGTTGTGATGGAGCATTCGTAACAACCAGCAGTATATCAATCACTATGTATGCGTGTTGTCAGGTGTATCGCCTTGGGTTATGGTGAACATGATTTATGTCAAAGGGTTTAAATAGTTTGCATCACTGACGGATATTATTATATTTTAGGATTTATAATATTAGTAGGATTTAACTGAAATCATCGGATCAAGTTTAAAAATTAAATTAAAATGTTTAAACGCCAATCACACACTAATATTATAAATGCGAAAGTTTGTGAGTGTGTTTGTATGTTTGTTACTTCACGCTCAAATAGCTGGACCATTTTTGATGAAATTTGGTATAGAGGTAGCTGACTACCTGAATTGATATATAGGCTTTTTTTTATCCCGGTGTTCCCGCGGGTCCGGGACTTACGCGGGTAAAACCGCGGGCGCAAATAGTTTGTAATAAATTGAATATAATAAAGTAGGTATATATAGTATTTTTTTTGTATATAGCATTTCGGGTACTTTGCCTACTGGTAGCGGTCTATTAGATTAAGTTTTGTACCTACATATTTATATCTAATTATAGTTTTTTTTTTGTTTTTTTTTAATTTAGTTTTTAGTTTAATGTAAAATATTATTATGTTGTTGATTATACTTTGAATTCTTCAGAGGTGGTCCCACACAATTATAAAGTAGGTACACCATATTTTATTTACACTTAGCAACCTGATGGCGCAGCAAGCTGTTCTTCTTCTTTATGCTTTAGGAACAGGGTTCGATCAATTGTAATTTTTAAACTTTCGCGATTCGAACACATAGTTTAGGTAATATCTCGGGACTTAATCGCGCTAAAAAACTATTTTTATTTACCTCGACGTTTCGGCCAAGTTGCATTGGCCATGGTCGAGACCATGGCCAATGCAACTTGGCCGAAACGTCGAGGTAAATAAAAATAGTTTTTTAGCGCGATTAAGTCCCGAGATATTACCTAAACTATAGGGTTCGATCAATTTCCTTACCAAGGGAAATGGGACAGTTCTTGGTGGGATTGTGTAAGTGATGTGAATGTTTCTGACCTAGATCCTTGGGACACGATGGGAGTGAAAGCGGCACTTTGTTTAATTTTACAATTTTTTTTTATCTGCTATGATAATAGTTCCATTTTTTATGATTCCTGCGTTGGATGTTATTGGAATTGGGTTTTGTATCAGACTGATTATTATTTGAAGTTATCTCAGATAATTGCATCTGTTGCAATTACTTTGAAGCTAACATCGAACTGCGAGTAGATTCGAATAAACTGTTCCCGTCTTAAGTAATCGTAATGGTTGCTTGAAAATTGTCGTTGGCCAATAGCTCGCCAACTGTGACAGTAGAGATGTAATGCAACATCTTCCGTGGTTGCATACAAAAGCCTACTTGATCTTTTAGTGTTTTGAGCAATGATTGGTAGGTGGAGTTTATGACTTGAATAAACCTATATATATATGCATAAATGTTACTAGCCGTGCCCCGCGGCTCCACCCGCGTTTATAAAAGCTTATGTGTTAATCCTAGGTATAATTATACATTCCAAATTTTATCCAAATCCGTTAAAGCATGAGAGAACAAACAACTTACACACTTACACCAAACTTTCGGATTAATAATATTAGTATGAAGTATCATATGCAATAATGGATAGTGTAGGTACGAGTGTAGTGTATATATAATATTATAAAGGTGAAAATTTGTGAGTGTTTATATGCTTGTTACTTCTTCACGCTCAAATTGGAATTTTCATGAAATTTGGTAAAGAAGGACCCTGAATTAACACATAGGCTACTTTTTATCCTAGAATTCCCGCCGGACCGGGACATACTCGGGTAAAACCGCGGGGCGTAGGTAGTGATTATAAGTGGTGCTCATAAAGAACACATGAGCTAAGTGTTTTTGCCTTAACAGAGACAATCAGAAAAGTGTTAAAATATTAATTCTTGGATATTTTTTATATAGTACCTAGATTAAGTAAAATTTTAGTTATTAATTAGCCTAATCTTATTTTGTTACTTACTAGATTGTAAAATTGGAAATCACGCCCTCGTGTTTGTTTCCCGAACGGTATAATCTAGGAGTCTTCAAGTCAATAGTGAATAAGTATCTTCTAGGCAAGCATGCAACATCTTAGGCCGCATCGTCACTTTCCATCAGGTGAGATTGTGGTCAAATACTTATAGGATAAGAGATGTTATAAGTTATGCTTAAAATGCTATTTAAGATGAATACAAAAAAACATCAATAGAAAAAAAGGTAATAAAATATAGTTATACCAACAAGTAAACAATAATAGGTATTCCCGTATATATATCCTGAACTTGGAAATGCTTAAAATCATGATCAAGTTAATGCAATAAAATCGATTGACCTTTAAAATACAGATCTAGTCGGTAATTAGGTTTTACCGAGACGTTTGGTCGAATTAATTCCGCACATGATCCACCAGTAATTACTAGGTCAATCAATTAAGACTCAAATGTCATTGAATGCGGACCTGGCCGTGCATGTGCGAGAGTATCTATAGACATAAACATAAACGCTTTCACACTCACAGCCCTACACTAAGTTCGATGACTTATGTTATGACGGAAACGTTCACATCACCCACACAATCTCAATCGGAACCCAAAATACAAATTTTCCTTGGTGAGAAACCTTGTGTTTCCGGGAATCGAATTATCCTGCTATATCCTGCTTGGAAGGCAAACGCCACCCAACTAAGCCAACGAGCAGTTCAATTGATACATACACGCACACTAGGGTAATTCGGCAACATTTGCGATGCAAGATTTCAAGCATGACAATACTTAGCGAACCAAAAATGACTGTAAAAGGAAGCGAGGCTATTATTAACCGACACGTAAGGAGTGAGTCAATGGGACGGACATACGAACATGTCGGGACGGGTGCTTCTTGGAACCCTTTTGTTGCTGCATATCATTCTCATTGCCCAATAAGACAAAATCAGATCACGTGCACTTACGCGGTTAAACGCAGGTAAAACGCGACTGCGTAGGTATTTTGAAATAAAAACAAAAATAATAAGATATATACTTATATAAGTATATATACTTATATATATATTCATAATGAGTAAGCTACCTCAATCAATCAATCAATCTTTTAAGTTTAAGCTTTATCATTTGGTTAAATAATGTATGTTTGTGCTATTCTATCCCATTTTTACGATTTAAAAAAATAGGATGTATCTATCGATAACAAATACAAAACAAACGCATTCACACTCACAGCCCCACACTTAGTTCAAAGACTTGTATCGTGGGTGCCGGAAACATTCACATCACACACACAATACACCCAAAACCAGAAGCACAAATATCCCTTGGGGAGGAATTTGTGCTCCTGCCGGGAATCGAACCCAGGACCCACGGCGCAGCGGGCGTACACCTATCCACTGCGCCAACTGGATCGTCAACTGGGTTAAATCGTTTATAACTTAAAAAGGAGTGAAAAAATAATATTTGTTACTTTTTTTATAGAAGCTGGTTTGTTGCTTTAAGGATGTTTTAAAATTGACACTCCCGTACTCTTGGATAAACGCAAAAATATATTGTACGTGAACGCTTTCTTCACAGCCAATACTAAAATCGGTGACTTCTGCTGTAGGTATCGGAAACATTCAAATCACACATAAATCACACCCAGACCCAGAAACACAGATTTGCCTTGGGAAGAAAACTTGTTTTCCCACAGGGAATCGAATCCAAAACACACTACTTAAGCGGCGAACGCGCACTTAACTACGCTTTATGGGCATCTTTTAATTGTTTTTGAGCACACTTTTATTAAATATCAACGGAATAAGTATGTGTATGTATATGTATATATACGAAACAATCAATAAATCATACTAAGGAATTCGGGAAAATAATCATTAAAACTTATAGGTACTTCATACTTTCTTGACGACTAACGTCAGCGTGTCTAACGCTCCACTGCGAAAGCGAACGTGGACGCGTCGGCGGCGGCGGTCACACAGTCCCGTGGGTCGCCAACGGGCAGGTAATGACACAAAATGTACATGTGAGCAGAGCATAACTCACACAGGGCTCATAACAATCCGCTGGCCACAGATTACCCGGCAGTACGGCGTGCCAGCGAACGAGTTTATAGCCTTCTTCGATAGACGCTTGTGTCTTTGTAGCGTGATTGATCTGTTTTTAAAATAATTTGAGAACATTTGTTCTCAGTTTAAATGTTTTTGTAAAAAGGCTAATCTGTCTGCTACGTAACTTCTTTTCAAATTCTAACAGATTCTGGAGATGTTTGAACGTTTGGTAACACACTTAACTCTAAGTCAGCTCTATTGACTCCCTAATTGATTATGGGTACTACATACGTTCATTGGGAAACAAAGTCTAAGTAGCTCTAGGCTCCACATACCAAATTTCATTAAAATCGGTCTAGCCATTGCTTGCTTGCTTATAGACCCGTAGTGGGAACAGTTCTAGTGTCAGAAACAGCAGGCCACTTGAAAGTATCCAACATCGATTAACGACTGTTGCCTTACGACTAGCAAGGCTTAACGTACTTACCCTACAAAACACGTTTAGACTCACTTAAAAGTCTCATTAAACGATCACGATGCTAGTGATCTTTCTCAGACAATGACGATGTACCGAGTCTATACATTATAGAGATACCTTGTTTCAAACATCACACACACTCACTCTTACACACACAAACAAACTTTCGTTTCTAGAGTATAAGAGTGATAATTATGCAAATTATTTACTTCTAATTAAAAGCTCGGAGTGTTATTGTTATGTCATTATTAAATAGTCCTGGATGAAATAATATAGGTATACTTGCATACATCAAAATCTATTCAGCCACGATTGTACCATTAAACTTATGATGTTCCAATCTTAGTGAGTGTTCATTTTCTCAATGCAATCAATACTGGGCCATAATTTTAGTACTTATATCCTCATAGTACCAGTAATTTATGGCTCGGTCTTCTATCTAATCTTCAGAGGATTGAAAGGAATATAGTTAGTACTATAGTTACTGTTGAAGATAATTCAGCGGCGATTGACGAGAAAACAAAAAGATATGCCGCTCTGTTAGTTATACGTGGACTATATTAATAACTATTCGTTCGCACCGAACTGAGATCTCGCGGCTACATTTGCGTATAACTTTTAAGCTTTTATTTAACTTGCAATGTACAAGTATGTTTGTCCGAGTGGATTCTTGCAACTGAATTTCGAAGCAGATATCCTCAATCAATTGAGCTGATATTTTGTATTCGCGGTTAGTTTAGATGACAATGCATGGTTAGCTGTGTTACTATAATGTATTGTCATATGTGTCATTCTAAATCCAACATAGATGACCACCCAAAATGGAGGACAAGTATTTTTTTATGCACTCCTACAATATGGGTATCCAATGAAAAGGGTTTCTAAGAATAACTCGAAAAATAAAGTGACGTCACTTTTAATCCAATATGGCGGACTTCTAAAAGCTTGTCTTAAAAAAGTTTTTTACAAGTATCTTATTTCTATTAAATAATTGTTTAATTTCTAAAAAATACGCTAGATGCCTCTGACCGACGGACGGACGAACAGACGGGTGGATGGACGGACGGACAAAGTGCTGAATCACCCAAGTCAACCTAAGGATCTCGCGTCGCTCGATCAATAAGTTTCTATAAAAAAACATAAAACAAAGCTTGCCTGGCTAGATTTCCTGTACGAGAAAATAGTCGTAGTTAACCAACTGTAAAAAATTTAAGGATATCACGACAAATATTCCTGAGAGCCAGTCACATTCAAGGACTCGCGTGTTTACCAAGTCATTAGGTGGATAGTGGTAAAAAGGAAACAGAAATTCCTTAAGGATAAAATCCATATTAGTTGCTGTAAAAATTACAAAATTTATCTCAGATAGTACAAAATTTTGATGCGTAGAGGCGCTGGCGCCTTGCAAACAACGTACTGCGCGAAAAACGGCAGTGGGTGCTCTCCAGGCACGTGATGTCTAAATGTGATTCAAGTACTAGAAAAACCCTAACTAGAATAACTATTCTAGGATATACCTTCGTGGCGCAAAAGGATAAGGTAAGCTGACCCTGCCTAAAGTGGGATAAGGCATAGAAGAAGATATCTTTCGTATTAGCATGATCTGATATGAGCTTACTCAAAGAACTAGATAAACTGTATGGGCCTTAACGGTGGTTTTATTTATACGGAAACTCGGCTTATCAGAGATCCAGAATCAGAGCCTAGTTACTGTCGAGCATTGGAGACACCTATTCGTGCGGCTTTCCTCATAAATTTTGCGATACACGCAAAACGCGCGTGTTACTAAATCCGACGATATCTGCCGTTAGGCGGACTCTATAGTGATGATTGTATCGATATAATATTGAACGCACAGAAATTGAACAGACGAAGTAGAGTAGGACCATGTTAAATGTGCACATCCCTCCACAAAAAAAAACATACATTTGGCATTCGATCGTTTGACAAATTTGGTGGAGGGGCGTTCACATTTAAAATGGTTCTACTCTAACAGGATCTATGACGATACGTAAATACATTTTATCCGGAAGTGCGAAATTTAAACGTGCTATTTACTCGCTTATTAGAAGCATGAGATAAATTTATAGATCAAATTACGTTACATTTCCTAGAGTAGGTAAGCAATAAATTATAAGAACTCGAATTTTGAGAGAACCTTTTATAACATTTTTATTTAATTAGATGCTAGATCATTAGATGAGTGCCTCTTTGGGGCCCATGTGAATAAACGATTTTGATTTTAATACTTAATTATGATTATCTAATGAATTTACTTGTAAAGTACATAGTCTACCACACAATAAAAGAGTCATCAAAATAGATTCATAATTAGCGGAATCATCGCGTAACATACATACAAAAACATAAAATACCCATCGACCCTTCTAATTATAGCACTACTCAATTACTGCCTTTGTGTATCTCAGTTTTAGCAACAGTACGCTTGGTTGAACGATTAGATGCGCTTCTTGACCTTTAGATAGTGTTGTAATGTAGTGACATCACATTGATGATAGATCATAGGCACAATGGAGGTATACAAATATGTCGGTCAGTGTAAATGGATGTATGAAATAGAAAGATATTTATGCTTTAGTCATACATTTGTTGATATAACAAAGAATAAGATAAGTTTTGACATACGATGATTGAACTAAAATAAATAAAACTTTTAAAGAACTAAGTTGTTTGTTTATTTTTATTTGACAAAGTTTACCAGGTTCAACGGTCACCAAATAATATGAAATGGCAATTTAAAAGAAATAGTTTTACCAAGTTACTGTAAGTTAAATGATCTGAATACAAGTATTGTGCTGTTCAATTCATATAACATTGTAATTTTTAAGTTTCTATTTGTGGAAATTTAATTAGTGTATGTAATAATTAGAAGTTTGTTTTGTCCTACTTCTGTTTTATATATCGTTGTTACAAATATATATATATACATATATATATATATATATATTATATAAATTTTTGTACTGTTTATTTAGGTATTTTCTAATTTTCTTTTATTCCTTAACTAAACCTGAATTGAGGCGATAAAACAAAAAATCCGGTTGATCGATTACCGATTATTGGCACATATCGCACGGCAATTGATTCTGATTCAGATTTCTGTTAGAGTTGTTATTCGAAACATTTATTTTAGTTTTAACGAGCTTGTTTGTTGTAAATGTCACAGATCGATGATCAGATAGTATGCTAAAACACACATGTTAACTCGGAGTCATCGCGCGCTCGGTCAATTATACTAGAATGTTTTAATAATCTAGAACAATTATGATATTTATAAACGAATGTACCGAACCAAATAATTATAATGGATGAAATCGATAAACATTTAATTACCACAGACTTAATTGATTTTAAAGAAATAATTAACGGTGGGAGTGAAACCGACGTGTGATGAAAATATAAGAAAAAATAAACAATGAATTATTCTGCATTGACTGCAATACTTTTCCATCGTTGAACATTTGCAATCAAAAGCCAATAAATTAATTAAACCGGGTAATTAACAAGCGTTAAATGAGACGTTCTGAAGGCAATTCAATTCCACTCCCTTATAAGGCCGAGGCTTACCCCCCGTCGGTTCATCGAGGCCTCGCACATTAGCATGCGCAAAAAATTATACAAATAAAAAGTAAAACTAAATTAGCCTATAAGACGTGGGAGGAGCTCCAACAACTCTTAATAAGAGCGCAATTATCCGTTAAAACAGCCAATAGCACTGCGTGGGTGCCAAGGACCATCACCTTGTTTGGTGAAATTGTGTCTCACTCGACCATACTCCACATATTAATACTTCTTTGTTAACTTTACCGACCAATAAAATCGGCGTCTGTGCTTTATACGTCACAGAGATAAAATCGCTAGACAAGCCTTAGTATCCGATGACTGTTAACTCCATTTTCTCAACTTTGGTTCACATGATGACATCACGCATTGTTATATGACCGTGTATCTAATCAATAAAAATAGGTTGTAGAATGATTTATGGTTGTTATTTACTCTTGACATTGTTCTGCACATTATTGTGGACTGATTCAGTGATATTAATAAGGGTGATGTAAACATAATTGCGTTGTAATAGAAACGGTTGATGTCTCCAAGCAGCGATTGTAATTGCATTGATGACACGAAATATTTAATTAATTTTGAACAAGCTCTTGGTTCATATTTTATAGCCTGTTCTGCCTACATCATCCTTAGAAATTCCATAGTGGAATACCAAAATCTTGTGAACGGAAAAGGCTCCACGTGCGGGTGAAGTCGGCTTAGATAGCCACATTGATCTTATCTCTCACCTAAATAATAATTTTATGAAGTATGATGTCTTGTTAAAAGTCCACAGACTAAACAAAACCTTAGGAGACAAAATAGAGTACTAGTACTAAAATTAAAATAGTAACATTGTTGAAACTGACTGTCGATGCTCAATATTTTCTAATAAGTTTGATAATACAAGTCATATATAAAAAGTTTTTATTTGAATCAAGCTTTAACAAGTTGTAAATAAAGAGTTCTAAAAGTTATATAACCAGAGAACTTGTCAAGGCAAATCAACGTGCCGAAACTCGATCGGGTTGCGTCGTTTCATTATAGAGTTCCTATGACCACCTTCCAGCTCCATCATCAGACCCTGGCTACCATTGAAAGACGAACTACTTATCAAGACGATTCAAATAAGCCCAAACTCGATGAGGTTGTGTCGTTTTATTGCGAAGTTCCTTTGGCCTACTTCAAGCTCCATCATCAGATCAGCACCATTTCATCATAATATTGCATTGTCACGCGATTTACACATGTATGCAAAATTTCAACTCAATAACCGGGAATGGATCAAATTTAATCTGCAAGATTTGATGATAAACATCGGGACAGGTGAAACTAAATACAAGCTTGTAATATAACCAAAGAATGGGTTTCCTGATGCGCCAACATATGAATACATTATAGTTATTGCAAAAAGTATCTGTATATCAATTTTAACGCTTCAAGTAAGAGCAAGTAAGAGCCAGCTCAAGTGTATAAAATGACTAAATAACGTAACGCAAACAGCGGATGCGGTCCGCCTACCAGGTTATTTACATTAACCCAATGTACAGACAGAAAAAACTTGGCAAAACCATTTAAAGTAATAAGACAATGTGGTTCATTAAGCCACCTTCGCCCACGGTGGCACTTTGAGTTTTTTTGCTATAGCTAGTAGAAAAGTCTTACTGCTATGATATTTTATGTTTGAGCTAGTTTACCTGGCACCCGTCTGGGTGGAAAATAGACTAAACGCCCGAAAAATTATATGTAGTCGCTCGTATTTTTTGTTTTATGTGTACTTTTGTTACCTCGTAACTTCTGTCCACGTAAGCCGATTACGTAATTTTTTTTTTAGTTTGAAAGATGTTGCCTTCTAATTGATCCCATTTAAATTTGATCAAGATCTGATCAGTAGTTTTTGAGTTATAGTCAATAATGCGTGTTTAATACATTAAATCTGATCAAGGTTTCAAAGATAAAGCGGTGAAGTCGGTTTTTATTAAGCTTTGCTTGCGGTTAATTATTACGTCACATTGTCACGAGCACCAAAGTAAAGAGCGTCAAAGTTCCCGAACTTTGACGCTCTTTACTTTTGTAATTTGTTTAATAATGAAAAAAATACGTGTCCAATATTTTTTGATAATCGAAGTGACGGAGTAATTAATTCCTATTATTACAGTATTCCATGTTGTACTTATATAAATATATATTTAAAATATA
The DNA here is from genome assembly GCA_948107665.1 of Lomographa bimaculata. NCBI lineage: Eukaryota > Metazoa > Arthropoda > Insecta > Lepidoptera > Geometridae > Lomographa > Lomographa bimaculata. The sequence goes on from OX403592.1 coordinate 11,956,144, forward strand.
ATATTTTCTATATTTTTGTCTCAATTAGTAGGTATGTTTGTGTCCGTGCTAGAGTAGTCTCTAGCACGGACACAAACATACCTACTAATTGAGACAAAAATATAGAAAATGTTATATTTTAAATATATATTTATAATACCTATATACCACTAGGTATATAGGTATTAGGAGTAGTAAAAGGAATCTAATCAAGTATTTCCTTGTAACTGGCAGAAAAATCTCGAATGTGTCAATATGCCGAATAAAAAGTAAGTACCCAGATGACGGCCGAAAACACTGATAAAACGACTTTTTCTAAAATTGAAATCTAGCTAGATCGATTTATCGCGACCGAAACCCCCTACATACAAAATTTCATGAAAATCGTTGGAGCCGTTTCCGAGATCCTGATTACACATATAAAAATAATAATATATGTACAAGAATTGCTCGTTTAAAGGTATTAGATATAAAGTAATGCCAATTATGTAAGATAAAATTCGTAACCATAATATTTTACTATAACATAATAATTAAAGTAAGTAATTATTATTTTACAAGTGGGTAGCGTTTTTAACAAGTCATTGGGTGTTAAATATGATCGCGTAGGCTTTGATATTTTTATTAAGGTTGTCATAATATTCTTAGTGACCCTTAATAGAGTAATGTCTCAATTTAACGCTTTAAGTGTAGGAAGCAAAGGTATTTATGAATAATTATTTGCTACTTTTGATCCATAATTGAGACATGAAGAGATAAGGTTGTTAAGAAATGCGATTCGTAACCATGACCTCTAGTTTTTGGAGTTTTTAATGCTGCGTCATACAGGAATGAGAAAATATACATATATATATAAAAGAGGCAACGGAACAAGCTCCCGGTTCCCACCGCCGTTATTACAACCCGTCTAAGCATTATCTGAAATAAATAAATAAGTCTGGATAAAATAGCTTCAAAAATAATATACTATTATGATATTTTTTTTATGCTCAATAGGCGAGCATTTAACCACTATCTCACCTAATGGAAAGTGATGATGCGGCTGAATATGTCGCTTGCTTACCTAGAAGGAACCTATTCACTCTGTTGTCTTTAAGACTTCCAGATTATATATTTATTTTCCAGCAACCATCGTTGCTACAAAATAGTGAAACATCAACCGAGCATCTAATAAAACACATCAAATCGAAACCAATTGACCAACAGTTGAAAGTCAAAATGTCAGTTGCAATAATCAAGTGAATGCAATAGGTGTGTGACTTTGGTTTAAATGTTACCTTTGATCAACGTGTGGTAGGCGTTGCATAAGCGATGGGCGAAGTGAGGTACATATGGTGACTACCAAGGATTGGCAAGATACTAAATCCAGACGAGTTCTGAGATTTTCATTTGAGGCTTAAATATGACTTTAAATGTCAAATTGCTCATCTGCTGGTTAAATTAGACCTTTTTGTTTGACTAATTAAAAAAACTGTGCAAAAGTTTTTTTTTACCGGAGGTTCTGAAGAACCTCCTTTTTTATTAATTTCGTCGGAACCTTTTTTTTATGTATGCTACCTCAGAATCATTTATAAATCGATTTGGAAAATTATTATTTTGTTCAAAAGGGTATACGTTCAAGTTGGTTCCATAATAATTTGATTAAGATCTGATGAGGAGTTTTGGAGATATTTGCGATTTATGTCAGTTATTAGTTTTTAAACCCGTATAATTAATGACGTAGCTACACACACCACCACACCTGAATTATGGTCTAGCTTTACAACTTTGAAAAAATAAAAATGTGTTTATTTGGCAAAGAAAGACATAATAAAGTAGAATTGTGCTGTGGGCCCCAAACTAGGCAAAGCCTGTATTTTGGCAGCCCGATATGGTTAACAATTATAAAGAAATGCCTGTCTGTACGTGAATATCTAAATATTAAAACACATAATATATTCAATATAATTATTGACAAAAAAGAGATGAAATTAATACATTATTAGATTATTAGAATTTATATACAAGTTAGCGTAAGTACAAGCAGTAAGTGAGGAATATCATCTAAGTATTTAGAAAAAAATTAAGTAAGTTTAATTAGCATTCCTAGTTTTAAAACGAATTAAATATTATTACTAATTAAATATTATATTATTATTATTCTTTTAAGGTGTCAATAAAGAGTAATTGTATTGTATTGTATTGTAAATATAAATATAATATTAAAATTTAGCTTTAAAACTAACACGAAATATTAATAAGTTGTCTAATAATACTTATCTTACTGTCTCTATTTAAAGAAAGACTGTGCATAAGTGCCTTTCTACATTTTGATTTGTCCATAATTAACAATACCTACATTAGCAGTGTTTAAAATAGATCTTAATTTGACGTCGACCAATAAACAGTACAGGTACTACAAGAAAACTTGTAGAAGTAAACAAAAAACTTTTTTAGCCCTCGACGGATAAGGAAAGGTATTATATATACATTATAAGTTTACCGTTTATCTATGTGTCTGTCTGTGGCATTGTAGCCCAAACGGCTGAAACGATGTTGATTTCGTTTATTTTTGTTTGAAAGGATGTCTTGATCAAGGGTGTTCTTAGCAATGTTAGGTAAAAAATTCAGCAGAAAATAGCCGCGACGCTATATCTAGAAAACGGACTAGGTATAGCTTCGGGGCTATTTTCAAAATTGTGATTTTACCACTTGTTAAATTTTATTTTAAAATCTGGGCAAGCTTCGTATCAGATATTTCTTGTAGGTTGAAACGTGGCTTAAGATATAATTACTCGTTTGTAACCTTGATTAGATACTTAATTCTCTTGTACTGATTGAAATCTAATTATTTTGATGGTATTATTTTGTTGTGAGATAATAGCCGCAACAAATGTCATGGTCATTATAACCTGGAATTCCTTGACTTTTAAATCCTTATTAAAAATCCTTTCAACTTTACTATCATCTTTCTAGATGATGATTAAGACAGTTGAGTCAATGTATATAATGCCGTTGGGGACTGGCTCCTGTAGATAGTATTTGATCTCGTCCTCATTAACACAGGTAAAGCCGAATGCATATTTAGTAAAGGAAAAATGAATAGCAAAAAGAACTAGAATTAAACTAAGAGTTATTGAAGATGCATTATTTTCTACTATAATTTGTAACCATACAGTAAAATGCCATCATCAGTCTATTTTATTCCTACAGCAGTGACTCGGTAACATCTCTCACAGGAGATAGTTTAGGCCATAATCCAGCACACTGGCCTAGATATTTTCTATTATAATTGAGTATTTCATTAGTCCTGAGTCCTATTCACAAGTAACAGTCAATGAAAAGAATACAGTCATAGTCAAGTCATACCCTAATAAAATGGTAGAGAGTCTTTACTTGAGCAAGCGAAAATCAGATTTTTTAACTTTGTATGATTTGCCTACAATAATGCCCGTCCATGAACTATTAAAAGTAAATAATCCACCATAATTACATATTTATATTGGAAGAATCACAAATTTTGGAAAATAATACAAAATCGACAGAGGCATTTTTTCACTTTCGTGGCAAAGAAAAAAAACCATCCTACATGTTAATGCGATTGTAAGATATGCCGGTTTCTTCACGAGGTTGTGCTTGACAGTTATTACATGGAGTGATTCTGCGCATACTTTGATTAAGTTATAGGTGCGGGATTTGAACCATGGTGTGAAGGGAAGTGATAAGACTCAGGAGTTACCGCTGAACCATACTCGTTCTTAGAATTTTTACGTCTATGGTTCTTATTACAAAGATCCCTATTCTATTTACAATCTAGCAAAAATAAGGCTTGTCTTTATTTATGGGTAGACTTTGTTCATGTGTTCTCTTGCAGCACTCTCACTATATATTACACTGATATACACTAACTATGCGGCAACTTAATGTAGAGTTAACAATATCCGTCATTTTCAATGAATCCAAATTCAAATAAATTTACATATTTGAATCAACAATATAAATAAAGTTTAATTTCATTAGAATAAAACAATGTCACTCAACTTCAACTAATGGAAGTTTTATAGTAAATACATAATGAGCTGGGAACGAAACGGTGATCGGCGACCGGCCATTGTCCTGGACCCGGGCGCCTTCCGCTACAAAACACCACATAACAAAGGCCCCTAACTCTACATACCCCCACACTTCATTAAACCAGTTAGCAGAAACAAGGGAGCTCAACTTACCCTGGTCTACTGCATATTATTAGTGTAGGAAAGTATCGAAAGGCGGAACGACGCGATTGAAAAATAGAAAACGTGTGCCGCGATGGTCTATATGTAAATAATGAGACTGTCACTTTGAAATGCGGGAAGTTACGAGGACGGAGGAAATAAAATGTACGTACATTTAGTTAAATATAAATAAAGTTATTGTATCCCGCTTGTTTTCCCAGATTAATAAAAAATACTTCATAGAAAATATCTCTTCTCATTTTCTATGTTATAGAAACTTTTACGTGTTTAAACATGAATATCACTAATGTGTATAATAAACACTTGTTTAGATCTGAGCGGCTAGCATTTGACCTTTATCTAACGTTGGTGGTATGTGATGGTTTTTTTTATAATTATGTCGATATGTCCATCGATCATATGTGAAATCCATATCATTATTGAACCTGCTCGTAAAATTTTATTCGAGAAACTAAAAAATGTGACCATTAGAAGTGAACAACCGGACATTCGCCGGACATCCGACAGACATCCGCTGGAGGATAAGCATTACAAAAGCATTTTTGCCAAAGCTGAAACGTAGACGCTCTCGTCAATGAATCTAATAAAAAAAACTAGGCACTCGACTAAAAGTAATGTTTTGAACGCGCTTTTTCTCTATAAGTAAATAATCGGTCTCTTTCCAGTTTACCTACAAAACTTTAGGTGAATTGGCTTAGTACTGAAATTGGTTTTATTACTGAAAAATCGCGATACCTCAAAAATCGGTTAAAAGCATGAATCACCTCTTGTAAAGTCGGTTAAAATGGTAGGTGCACATATTATTCCATCCATACTATCTATTTATATACAGAGAAAACTAACTTTAAAGAAAAGATAACCTTTCGCTTTTATAGGTATTATGTAAACGAGAACATTCAGTAGTCTGCAGTTTTTCTTGAGATTCCAAGCTTCTGCATTTTCGCTCTAGAACCTGTTTATAGATCATCTATTCATGCGCACTTGGCTCTTTTTATGTTCATTATAACCCTTGCCATTTTCATTATATTTTATTACTTTTAAATACTTGTCGCATTAGTAAGTAGTGAAGCAGTACGCTAGTACTACCTATTCAGTACAACATGTTTATGAGAAGTCGCAGTATTGCTCTCCCGCTCACTTATATCGGGCTATCTTCTTTACTCCCACTGCAATTGAGAACTTGGAAACTTATGAAAATGCACATAACTACTTTCATTTTATTAATTTATACTTGTATACTTGAGTATTTATAGCTGGTATTAGCAAACACTAAAACGCGCCTTGCGGACGGGTTGTCACCTTTTCGAGTCTTATGAGCTTGAGCTTCTGATGAAGATTAAACCGTGATGAAACCCACGGTGATAGGGATCATTTTGTTTAGTCTAGGCTAGCTTCCCTATACTAAAATACAGTCGCAGCTTGCATCTTCAAGAAGAAAATTCAATCTTAAGTATTCCAGTAGTGCTTAACCCCCCAACAAATATTTTCAAATCTAAAGCATTAAATATAACAACATTCAATCACTGTCCTAATTTTATGTATTTAGGTATTTTTACCAGAGGTTAACGTAGCAGGGACAGATGTATGTCAAAGTAAGCATCTTTTTTAACTATAGTTAAATTATCCCGCTTACATTGTAGCATATAAAATGCATATCGCATTTCTTAAATGATGGCTGTATCTCAAGATCACGCGTGAAAATCTTTGATTTTTCATGGTTTTCATGGTTCAAATTGTTGAAGATGTCCTTAGTTTAGTATATATAACTATCACAGTAATCCGATAAAAAAATGATTTTAAAAGATAAATTCATACGGTTTCATATTTTTGTATATTAAATTTTTAAATGTTTAGAATATTATGCATTCACACTCACAGCCCCACACTAAGTTCAAAGACTTGTGTCGTGGGTGCCGGAAACATTCACATCACACACACATCATACTTAGAATTAGAAGCACAAATCAAGGGATATTTGTGCTCCAATATTCTAAATTTTTTTTTGTAGTTGTATTGGTACAGATCCAAAGAATATTTGTATATATAAGGTTTTGTTATAAATACCGTGATAACGGCTACTAAGTCAGGCGTTTTAGGAGACATTCTATTATCGCCCTGTAAGATTATTCATCGACCATGCGGTTGAGGTCCACACACACCGCGGCCGCAAAACAAAAGTTATCTAACAGATACTTCTTTCCGCTCACTACCTTGATACAAATAAAGGCACAATAGCGGCTTGTATAGGAAATCGTCGCTCCACTGACTCGAATAATTCAAGAGCCTTAGTTTCACATGAAAATTGTAATTTTATATGCAAATTGAATATACAGCTTTGGCGTGACGTTCACCTTTGTTTATTTTCGTTGAATTTGAGATTTTACACATTATTGTTTTGTTTTTTGCCATTTTTGGGACCTCAGTGTTTTGAGTGTTAGTGTGAATTAATTTGTGCAGATTTGTGATGTGATTGAGTTTTATCTGATCTTGTTGAATTTGTTGTTTAGTTTTTTTAGTGTTGTTTTAGGTTGCTTATCTTATACTTTTGTTACTTGTCTAAACAGTTTTTATAACTCAGACTTATCTAAGTTATACCTATAGATTGTTATGTCAATTGATGTATCAAGTAACAAAGGCTCTCATTCTAATTCTGAGTTTGGGCGATAAGTCCTACACTGACGTCCTGCTCTAGGGTATATTGTGCATTTCCCCCTGCCAGCTCTCGCCCAAGCCTTCCCAACTTCTTTACATAACGGAGTATTGTCCTGGGATGCTGGCATAGATGTTCCAGTGTGATAGATGGTGTAGATAGATGTTGCGAGAAGCATCAATCACTATCATGCACAACCCCACACTGAATTCAAAGACTTGTATTGTAGGTGCCGGGAATATTTACATATCACACACATAATCACGTCTACAAATGACGCTTGGGATGGAAAATTGTATTCAGACCCAGGGCCCACGGTGCAGAGGGCAGAGACGCACCGCGCCAACTGGGTCGTCGTATAACAGCCTAATGACTTTAAGAGCCAGCTTTTATCAGTCGATACTGACGGCACCCCCAATATAAGTCTTTGAACGTATTTTGCTGTGAGTGTGACTGCGTTTATTTTTTTAATTTTGTCCCTATGGTTTTGGGTGTAGCTGTGAGTAATCTTTGTATGTATACGGTAACCAAGATACAAATCATTGAATTTATTGGATCTTAGTGTGAAATGCGAACCAACCTTGTGGTATTTACAACTTCATTACAAATTATACTTCCAATGACTTTTCTTCCAACAGAGAAAAACAAATCATACGTCTGGATCTCTCGAATGATTGCGAAATAACTATCAATCTACACGTATCGGGTTGCAAAGTGCAAGCGTTTCGCGCGTCGCGTCGCCTGCTCGACCGTGAAGGACGCAGTGATTTGATGGCCGACTTCTAACCGCTACAAAACGACGCGATCAAGTCAAGAGGTAATAGCGGTAATAAAATCCGTGATCGCAGACCATTTACTTGGATAACCTCTACCGAAATGCAGTCCAACTATAGGACTGTATAACCCCCAAGTAAAAAAATCGGTTGCCTAAATAATTAAATATTAAACCGACACAATATTTTATCCTTAATAGCCAGTTATCTTAGGCCTTATATTTTTACCACTCTCAAACATCATCATTACGCGTCATATGTATTAAAATATAATCGGGGTCATTCATCTGTCTTCAAATCAGCTGAAAATAAGAACACAAAAAGTGGAATGTGTTTAACATATTTTGTAAAAGTTTGGTATACACATATGTGGTAAGTGTCATAAGAATAAGTCTTAAACCCTTAAGAAGCCTGGTTTCACTACTGGTTACATTTCATTTAGAATAAAAGGTACAGTTTAGCACTTTACTGCATATTTTCAAACAAGGCGAAAGTTTGAATACTACCCGACTAATAGTAGGTACCCATTAAATGAATTCCTATAATTTTAAACTATACATAATAAAACAATATTTTGAATGTAGTATTTTTTTATCTTTTAGTGGACTATAAAGTCGAGAGACCAAGGACGCAATTTTGTTTTATTTATAAAAAACCTAGCTTATGTCACCCAAAATTATAAGACAAGTTCAACGATATAGTCGTTATAGCCGTTTTATTAATTTGGAAAATGTGCAAAATCAAACGAACATACATACAAAGATCCTGATAAGTCGTCCTATGCCGTGCTTACATACAGTGCTAAACTTATAATAACCTTATTTTTCAATTCGCCTTAGTTGGATTAAATAAATTATTTCATCGCTTCAAATCGCTTAAGTCCATGCCATGGACAGTTCAGCTACTAAGATATCGGATGTCCAACTTTGTGTTAGAATTATCATTGTTGCGACTCAGACTGACATTTATTGACAGTTATTATGCTATTTTTGTCAGTTACAGCTTGTATTTGTCTCAGTTATTCATAATAAATATTAAATTTATTCACGAGGTATTTACTGTTTGTTATTAGAACCTGTGAGAATGAATATATAATTTTTTAAATACATAATAAACAAATAACATTTTAAATTCAGCGAAGTAGTGGAACTCATTGAAAATTACTTATAGCAAAATCACAGACGCATAATATATCATCCCAGACATAGGTAAACTGCGCATATATATCGGTAAATTTCTACTATACCGAGTATTCAATGCCTTAAGACCGCCGGAGCTGGAGGTGTAGAAAATCGCACGAGCTATTTACTCTCCTTACATTGACAAGAGATGAACATAATAATATAGATCAGAACCACTTTGACACTTGTGAAATCCCTAAATGGTTACTCATCCAAGAACTACCCTCACTCACCGTAAATCCAAGTAATAAATGGATAAATACTAGAATGATAATAAAATTAACATGATCTACTTCAAGATATAGACCTTTCTTTAGCAGTTCGTAAGGCAAAATTAGAATCATTAGCATCATCATCAACCTGTATCGAAACACCGCAGGCTATAAGCCTCCTCTTCCTTGTGCTACTTACCACTTAGTACTTGTTTTACGATGATCGCATCCACTTTTTTTTCTGTGAACGCTACTTTATCATCGACTAATCGGACAGCAGGCTTACCAACGCTAAAATTTGCATATTTACGATAAATAGTGTGAGATTATTAAAACCAACAAAGAAGTATAGAAGTAACTTACGTTTGGCAACTTATAGACGCCGTGTTCCATTTGTAAACTACAGCTACAAGCCCATAATCCTATTTTAGACAACCATTGACCGAAGGCCTAATCTTTTCCTACGACGCATAGAATCTCTACACAACACAAAACAATAAAACACCGAAGCTCCGCAACAAGCAAGAAAACAATCCTGTTTTCCAAATCGTTAAAATAGATCTTCGGCTGTGTGCGATCCAGGAAGACGAGGAACGTGGACGTATCTAGGCCGGAAAATGGGCGCACTATGAATATTTTTTATGATTCAATTTATTACTATCAATGTAATTAACTAAATAAATACGCGATTTTGTTGAACGTAAATTATAAAAAGTCGCCTAAATATCAATATTCAAAGAATAAGCATAATAATTGAGTATTATATTATTGTACTTATTTGATATAGAGACAGAAAAATATGTAAAATATTCCAAGACTTATTTAAAAAAAAAATTACATCGGATTGCTCTATGTAACATATCTCACTTATATCACTTTGTAACCTTAGGTGTGCGCCGAGGGCGATTATCCCAAGGAAATCATGGCGGGAGCTGCTTGGCCTATCTATGGCTCGGCTGAAGCAAAGTCTCTTAGTTTATTTGGGTGATTCAGCGCTTTGTCTGTCATTCATCCACCCGTCCGTACGTCAGGCATTAATGCTTCCGACAGACGGACGGACGGACGGGCGGATATGGTTAAGATGCTTTCGATAGACAGTTATATAGACTGTCACTGAATGAGACAGGTAAATTTGAGTATTTATCGCAAAGTAGTCAATTATTTTTTTCAGTCTCTCGTGACCACGGCCGGTGCAACCCTGCCGAAACGTCGAGGTTAGTCAAAATAATGCTATTTTGAAAATAAAAGCGCGAAAAGACCCGTTTTTCTCACATAAACATGATTGAAGTTCGCGAAAGTTTAAAAAATTCTAGTCAATTATTTGTCACGAGGTAACAGTTCGGGCGAACAACTAGTATTTTTTATGCAATATAACAGAATATTTGACCGTTACAATAGTTCAAAATAAGAGCAAAATGATTCTAGTGACCGATGCCATGCTGAATGTTCTATTCCCCCTTCCCTTATTACGTCCACAACGAGGTCTTTGGCTCCCGAAGGAATGCGGTGTGTAGGTGTACCGAGCTGCGCACACGACTTTCTATTGATTTAATGAACGCTATCTTATCTTGCCCAATAGTGGGACTATTACCAAATAGTCCCAATATGGTTAATGCGATCGTTTAACGCGGTTTCGATAATTTTATGAGTTAATTTTAAGGTTTTATGTTTAATTTTTTTTTGTTTTGATGATTTTGACTGATTCAATGTTGTTATTTAATGAATGGAATTTTGAGTAGTCCCGCGCGAAATTAAAAAAATACGTTTTGTATTATATTTCATAATATTATGTGATTCTTCGAGTGTTAACTAATTTTTAATATTATTAATGTTTTAAAGTATTTATTTACTGTCAATAGGTCGTAAATGTGCAGGATGTATGAAATCATACATAGCTGAAAAACGTGTTTAATGTTTTCGCTCTAAAATCTTAACTAAAAGTTCTACATATAAACCGTTTTACACTCACAGCACCACATACAGTTTGAATACTTGTATAGTGGGTAGAATTTTTTTAACTTTCGCGAACTTCATTCATGTTTATGTGACAAAACCGGGTCTTTTCACGCTTTTATTTTCAAAATAGCATTATTTTGACTAACCTCGACGTTTCGGCAGGGTTGCACCGGCCGTGGTCACGAGAGACTACATACAAGCGCGAAATGACGGTTTTCTCACATAAACATGATTGTATAGTGCGTGTCGGAAACATTCATATCATATACTTACACAAACACAGAATCAGGGACACGTATTTAACTTGGGAGAAGACGCGTGTTACTATTGAGAATCGAACTCGTTACTCGCTGCTTAGAAGGCAGATCCGCACCCATTGGCGTTAGATATAAAACATAAATACGTCGACAATATATTTCTACAAAATTTTAACTTAACCAGAATGTCTACAATATTGTAAGTAACTCTTGATTTACAAAATTAACACTTGTCGACTCTGCGAAGCTCATTACTGATAAACATTTGATGTTTTCATAAATTATTATAACTGCCCGTTGGCTTAGATGGGTGAGCTTTCGCCTTCTAAGCAGGGGTATCGGGTTCGATTTCCGGCGGGAACACAAGTTTTTTCCCCAAAGTTAAGTTTGTGTATCTGGTTCTGGTTGTGATTGAGTGTGTGTGATGTGAATGTTTTCCGCACCCACGGCACAAGCCATCGTACTTAGTGTGAGGCTGTGAGTGTGGAAGCGTTTATTTATTATCGTTTTTATATTCCTGGATCTAAATAACTTAACAGTTCTGACGTTCTCTTCGTTTCTAAAGTTCTCGAAAAATGTTCAGTTTGATCACCAATAAAATGACACTTTACTGACTTTTTTGTGTTAAACTGACATTAAAATAATTTTGCGCAGAGAGCCATCGTTAAGCACCGTGAAAATGGCAATTAGTTAATTTGTAGCTGTCATTAAGACACACAACTGTTTGCACTGTTTTGTTAAATAAACGGTAATTTAACTGCATCTAAACCAGTTATTTTTAGTCTTCTTTTTTTTATTCAAGATAGGCAAACGTTTGACCGCCATCTAACCTGATGGTAAGTGACGATGCGGTCCACGATGGAGCACGTTTGCCTAGAAGATGCCTATTCACTCGTGACTTAAAGACTCCCATATTTATCAGGGAATACAGACTCGGGTAAGGAATTCCATTCTTTTGCAGTTCGCATAATGAATGTGAAGGCAAAACGCTTCGTCCGCATTTGTGGAATATCTACCACTAGCCGTGCCCCGCGGCTTTGCCCGCTATTATCAAGTTAAAAAGTAGCCTATGTGTTAATCCTAGGTATAATCTATGTACATTCCAAATTTCATCCAAATCCGTTCAGCCGTTGAAGCGTGAAGAGGGAACAAACATACTTACACACTTACACACAAACTTTCGGATTTATAATATTAGTAGGATATAGCGGTGTCGCTTGAGAGTCTTACAAAAATTAGTCGTTTTTCCTATCCCTACCGCACCGTTCCACTACCGCAGGAATGTATTCAGTTATATAGTATTTGACTGCTAAGCTCACAGAGCATATTAGACAATATACACTTTGTGGCTCATTATAACAGAAGTAAATTTTATAGTACGTTTAGAACGTATCATTGAACAGCTGACTTATTCAAAGCTTCGAAAGCTTAGGACATGGTAACCTCTTAGTTTTATATCGGATGGAAACCTCTCTATTTTTTATCGGATGCATTTCGGAGAGTTTTCTAATAGTTACCCTTCCCCATATCATCAGAGAAGCAGAGTAAACTGCTTAGCGACTTCGCTATATGGAATTGAAAAAATGCGGGCTAAGTGTTTTGATTCAACATTCTTTGTGCGAACCGCGAAGGAACTCTTTACCTGAGTCGGTGTTTCCTGATAAGTACAATATAAGAATCTTCGATTCGCGATTAAATAGGTACCTTCTAGGTAAACTTGCTCCATTCGACCACATCGTCGCTTACCATCAGGTGAGATAGATTGCGTATCATTTATAAAAAATAAGTGTATACCACACACACATACCTACATCTTTCTGATTTAAACTAATATGACGTGGTACTTATCATGAAAATATTCGTTTTTTTTATCTCGTAGATTTCTTCTCGCAGTTGAGATATAAAATACGTACATACGTTTGGCAAATCCCAAGATAAAGTACTTCATCTCAACTACAAATGATAGTATAAGATATACTATCAGTGTACTATATTTTAGAACTCGACTGTCGAAACCATCGTTAGTTCATTTATTTCGTGACAAAATGAAGGTATCTTTACAAATATTCTCTTTGGGTAAGTTCAAAATTTCAGTAAAGTAATTTATTGTCTGGAGGATATTGCTAATAGCAATAGCGCTGCCGATGATCATATTTTTGTTTAGTAATTTCGTAATATTTCTACATTTAAATATAAATTTCAAAAACCACCCAGAAATCAATATTTTTATAATATATTTAAAATTTACTCACCGCAAACCTAGTGCCCATTTTAAATATAAGTTATAGTTGCAGTGATTTCTACGCCAATTTACATATCTGTTTTTTACTTGATAGATAGCTAAACCGCGAAATGGCTCTACAAAAACTTATTGACGATTTAGGTTTGTTTTTAGTTAGTTTTCGATTTCGCATTATAATAACAGTAGCGAAAGTGACTGAAGCAGGAGAGATAAGAATAATAGTTATCAGTGGTGTTTTACTACTTAGATAATAATATTATGAAACATTTTGCACTATAAGTAATAACATCACACTTATAAATCTTAAAGTGTATATGATTAAATAAAGATATATCGGTAATAGTACGGATTTCGATGGGTATAGAAAATCTAGGCCCTGGAATAGCTTGATATAGACTGATAGACTGCCACTTAGGCAAGTCGCTCATTTGACGGTAAACGTCACACCTACCTATCATCTGCATTGTAGACCAGTAGATTTAAGGCTAATTATATTTTAGAAGGTACTGTTATTAATGGTTGAACCACCGTCTAATTTATAGTAAGTTGCCCCTGGCGGCCTGAAACTTGAAAATCTTTCCGCATACATATTTTCCAGAAACACAATTTTCCCTTATAGAGAAAACTTGTGTCTCACCAGAAATCGAATCCGATACCCGCTGCTTAGAAGGCAGATGCACAACCAACGTCAGCGGGCAGTTCCAATTTAGATAACACATTTTGTTTATTTTTCAGAAACACTAATTTCCCTTAGAGATAAAACTTGTGTTCCACCAGAAATCGAACCCGATACTCGCTGCTTAGAAGGCAGATCCACAACCAACGTCTGCGGGAAATTCCAATTTACAGAACACATTTTGTTTATTTTTCAGTATGCCTCAGCATCGTTGCATCAACACCAATTTTCAAATTGACAGCTGATGTATCTAACGTAGTAGCAGACACGTCATCTCGCATAGTAAATGGCTATGCAGTAAATATAAAAGAGGTGCCATATCAAGCTTCACTGAGGAGAAGGACATCTTCTAGTTGGGCTCACATGTGTGGAGCAGTCATCATATCAAATAGAGCAGTGCTGACGGCGGCACACTGCGCTGACGGGTCTGTTCTTAAAATAATATAAACAATAATTTAGTATCATGACATTTTTGAAAAACATAATTCATTTTCATATTATGGGTAGAATTTGGAAGATAATATAACAATACAGTAGTTTTGAGATAAAAAATAAATTCAAGATCTTGTTAAAAACAAAGTTGTGGGTTTTATGGAGGTTTCTATAAAAATGTATAGTTTCTAGTACATTTAAATAATATAAAAGAACGTTATAGGTACTAGCAATGGGCACACAAATAACTTTAAAAACATATTTCCAACTTATCCATCAGCTGTATTTATATTAAGAAAATAAAAATAGAATATTAGGGTAAAGAAAAAAATCTTAGATTTTTCAGTAGCAATATTGTATACAGACATAAGCTACAAATCTTTAAAAAATGTGTTATGGTTAAGTAAACTACCAGTAGACGTGTTCATCATGCTGGTGGCTGGTTGGCTCTCTGAAATTTTAACACATTTCCCACATTGCAAATTATAACTTCCTTACATATCAAACGTTAACACATTTGCCTCATTTCAGTTTTTGTCATTATTGTATTAAGCTGTTATTGGCATAATTAAATCATTGCATTAAAATGATGCCAAATCGAACTGAAACATATTTCCCACATTAAATATATGAGTTTATTTTCATTTTCCGTTATCTGATCTATCTAAAACATATTTTTCTCATTGCAGACATGAATTAATGTCATTTAGCGATATCTGATCAATCTGAAACATATTTTCTCATTGCGGATATGAGTTTAGTTACATTTACCGATGTCTGATCAATCTAAAACATATTTCTTTGGCAATATCTGATTAATCTGAAACATATTTTTCTCATTGCAGACATGAATTAATGTCATTTACCGATATCTGACCAATCCGAAACGTATTTCCTCATTGCAGATATGAGTTTAGTATTATTTAGCGATATCTGATCAATCCGAAATTTATTTTTCTCATTGCAGATATGATTGATTTATTGATATCAGATCAATATAAAATAATATTTTTCTCATTGAACTCACTCACTTCATATAACGATATCTGATCAACCTAAAATATGTTTTTCTTAACGCAGATATTAGTTTTATTTCCTTTACCGATATCTGATCAATCTGAAAGATATTTTTCACATTGCAGATATGAGTTAGACCCATCAACTATAAGAATTGTAGTGGGTACAGCATCCAGAGTGAGTGGTGGAACATCATACGATATATCAAAAGTAATAATCCACGAAGATTATAACTCAGGAACTTTAGAACATGACATTGCTTTACTGGGAACCTCGAGTACGATGTCCTTCAGTCAAAGCATCAATCTGGTTCCTTTTGCTCCTTCGGAATTTGACCTTCCTGATGATGCTGAAGCAATAGTATCTGGATTTGGAACTACTTCAGTAAGTTCAATTTTTCTTCCAACTCTATTAATAGACGTTAATTCCAAAGACAACAATCCATTGATCTTGCTTTCTTGATATGTCTGATTAACTATTAGAAGAACATCACAGGATAATTTGCGGTATATTTTGTACCTATTCAAGATAAGTATCTGTAAACTATCTGACTTGATGTAAATGACAATGCGGTGGATTATGAAGCACGTTTGTCTAGAATATCCCTTTATTTACTCGTAACCTGAAAACTGTCAAGTCAAGAGTGATTAGGTATCTTCTAGGCAATCATGCTGCATCTTCAACCGCATCATCGCTTTCCATCAGGTAAGATAGTGGTCAAATGCTTGCCTATCAAACATAAAAAAAAACTCTCAGGTTTTACATATCAGAATTGTTGCACCTAACAGCCTCTTCCATAGCCTTAAGTGTCTGTATTTTAATCAAGAGTTACGAGATACATTGTTTGAATAGACAAAGAACAAAAATATTATTTTTTTTATCTTAAACCATTCTAAAAACTCATACACGTTCAAAGATATCGATTCAAACATATCTCTTCTCCGCAGTTTGAGGGCATGGCATCTTCAATTCTCCTAGCAGCGAAAGTGAAGATAGTCAACCAAGACTCTTGTGCTCGGACGTATCTTCGCATGGCCACCATCACATCTGGAATGGTCTGCGCTGGTGCTTCTAATCCCCCTAGAGACGCCTGCCAAGGTGATTCGGGAGGTCCTCTCGTATCTGAGGGCCATTTGATAGGAATAGTTTCTTGGGGAGAAGGCTGTGCAGACGATGTTTACCCTGGAGTATACACAAGGGTCTCATACTATAGTTCTTGGATAGGAGCTAATTCTGATAATATTTAAAGTTGAATGGATGTAAATAGTTAAGCTGTTTTGATCTGATAAATACGATGGAATAAAAATACGATGTAATAAATGAAAGGTGGTAGAGCATTTTATGAGTTGCTCGCCTGGCTTGCTCCCAATTTAGCTTACCACCATCAAGTTGAAAGTCTGCCGCCAAGCCAAATACGGTGTTCCGGCAGTTATCCTTGAGAGCTTGCGTATTCCAGGTCTAGTGTGATTACCAGCTTCGATCACATCGTCACTTACCATCAGGTGAGATAGTGGTCAAAAACTAGCCTGTCACAAATAAAAAAAAAAACAAAAAAAAAAGGAAAAAAAAATTGTATAAATTTAATATATTTTTTATTGTAAACATTGAGAAATAACATTTAAAAAATCGATTGGAAAATGGATGTTGGATTCGAGCTGTATGACTAAATAGATTCCTTACCATCACATAATTGTGTAAGCCCAACTCGCACTTAGCTGGTTTTTATTATGCGTTGTTTTACTTGTGTGAAATAAATGAATAAAAAAAAGAGAAAGAACTTTGAGCAGCCGTCTGATCACTCTCAATTTGGATCTTGTATAAAATTCACATTTATTGGAAAGAGCAATAACAAAATATAATATATTACAACTACTTCTTTACGATTACTCTAAAATTTTCCATTCCATTTGTTTCGTTTGACAGCCCTAAAATGAACAAGAAAATCTGTACTGAATGGGATTTTTTGTTCTAGAAGGTAAGTCCTTCCTGTTAGTCAGTGATAGTCAATGGCAGTAAGCCCGCTGGACTTTATTGTAGCTAAGTGGTTTTCTAATGACGAGTTTGACAAGCTTACAATAGGCTAGCTCTCTAGCCACAGATCTAAAGAGATCCGCTGCTGGAAGAATTTTAAGTGCTTAGTGATACCTAGGACCCTTAATTTTTAATGTAAATTTGAATCACTTTTAATAATAATAGCTTCAATTATAAGTAAAATAGGCGGCCTAAGGAGCAGTTTAGATGAACTGTAACTGCTATTCACCGCATACATTGCTTTTCCTTCTACATACAATAATTAACAGCTATCTTAAAACAAGTATATATATATTCTCCAATAATCCTAAAAATAAAGAATAACATAAAATGCTTCTAATAAAAATACTAACAATGTTATTGTAACACAATCAAAAAGTCCTTGACGTTCGATCCCCGATAAGATATAATAATTAAATTTCAATATCAGCAAACAATATTGCATAATCGCTATGTGCTGTTAATTAACTAAGTTTATGCCCTATTTAGATCCTCCATTGTTTCGATAACTGCATTAAAGTTGGTCATGAACTTGATCAAACGACAATTGAGTTGATCAACCTAATTTAAATACAAACAACTTTCTACGCGACAGTACTTCTGATTACGATAATGCCTATAAATACCAACCTTAATAGAGTCATTGACATTTCACATGTACACTTAGTGATAACAATGTAGATTTCTACTTATTTGTAATTCTGTCTGAAAACGCACCCAGCCAATTAGCGAAGATAAAAGTAATTGATTAAAAGTCCGCTAAAGGTGATTTCTGTCTAGAATATTGATTATTTTTAATGTAACTTTCATTTACTTTTATTTTCCACGAAAATGCAATGAATGCGCAGTTTATAGCCTGAGGCCATTATTTGTCTTTTTTTATTATTCTAGATAGGCAAGTATTTGACCGCTATTGCACTTGATGGAAAATGACGATGCGGCCGAAGATGAAACATGCTTGCCTAGATTGTCTAACATATTTTCTAACACGCTATTATATTAGCTTCATTTTATTTTTTAATTTAATTTGTTTAGTTACCGAAAAACACATTTTGTAACACATTATACGTAAATATTACATCAAAATTAGTCATACGTTCGGAATATTAGTATAAGAGTCATTTAGTTATGTTACTACGGGCCCCAAACTAGGCTAGGCCTGTATCTTGGTAGCCCGCATTTGTAACTAACAAACTATCTTTAGTTCTGGTTGTAATTGTGTATGTGATGTAATAAATGTTTCCGGCACCCACGACACAAATCAACGAAAGCGTTTATGTTTTTTAATGTAATAAAATTTTAGAAGTCAATTTTAACCTACATTTAATTGTCGTATTTTACATGTCTCCAGAGTGCAAGGCAGTAAATAGCTTTAGCTGACTTATATAAACAGTTACGATGTTGGCGGGTTCCACCAAATGTTGTCCCATCCATCGTCGCAGGAGGTTCAGGATCTGTTTTTGAACAAACAAACAAACGCATTCACACTCACAGCCCTACACTAAGTTCAAATACTTGTATCGTGGGTGCCGGAAACATTTACACCACACACATAAATATACCCAGAACCAAAAGCACAAATATCCGTTGGGATGGAATTTGTGCTCCTGTCGGGAATCGAACCCAGGACCCACGGCGCAGAGAGCGAACACCTGTCCACTGCGCCGACTGGGTCGTAATTTTTGTGCGTTTTGTTTTGTGGTTACTTTAATTTTTGTTATTTTATTTTTAATCATTTATTTGTTAACTCACCCATATATCATAAGAAAATACAATAGGGCCGTCAAGTGGTTAATGAAAGATCTTGTAAAAAAAACAGAAAAAAGAAAAATGCTATACTTTCTACCGCATCATAACTTTTAAACAGGTGAGGTAGTGGTCAAATCCGTGCTGATCCAGCATAAAAAAGCTCCTATTTCATATGTTTTGAGTGCTAAAAATAATAGGATATCAGTAACCCAATCGATTAATGAAACAATAAACTAGTTAATTACGTCGATCCGGGCGACGGCGTCCGATGAAATCACTTTATCTACCCTTTGTGTCAGATTACGGGCGTATTCTGGAAACAGATCGATAGATAAACTTCAGCGTGAGAGAATCAATACTCAATTAGCTTTATTAAGTTTGCGTATATTACTGATTTTGGTAGTATTTGTGATGTTTAAATTTTTGATTTTCTTTTCATACCTGTGAATAGGGCAGCGACACCTCCAAGATGTGTGCGTGGCGCCTCCGCCTGAAGAAGTTCATTTACCACTTTTTTATAGGTATTATAGTTTTTAAGTTTGACTCCGCAAACTATGTGCATGTAGCCAGTGCAAAGTAATATCTATTTAATGTTTTGTTACTTATTTTCAAAATCAGTCATAAAAAGTAAGAAAACGAAAGTATTACGTATACTATCACAAAACACAGACCTGTAACTTTGATCTTCAAAACAAACAAAGCAACATTTTTCTTCACATTCACATCACACTTACGGCTCACCGCTCTAACACAAAATTTTGTTCCTGCCGGGAATCAGACCTAAGAGCAGCGACAAAACTATTTTTTTATTAAAAATAAATTTAGAATTTTGCTTCCATTATTCATTAAACGACAAAAGCCTTTTAAAAAATATTGTGTGAGTTATTTAGTGGAATTCGAATCTGTAACCGTTGAAATTACAGTCTTATATTTAATATCTAATATCTCAGGGTGACGAGCGCATTGCTTTGCCGTGCAGTAGTTCAAATTACATAAGTTCAAAAAAGTCTAGGTGGCACTGAACACTTAGGGCAAACGTGACGCCTACCATCAGGCGAGTGACTTACTCGTCTCCCCTCTCAATAACAAAAAAAACCCCGTAACATTTAAAAACCTAAATATTTTGAAATTTTCATCCTAACTGAAATAGCGACATTCGTCATCGGGAAGCCCTTTTATTTCAGTAAACACACGACCGCGTCAATCCATGATCTGTCCCTCACATATTTGCACTCCACGTTGATACACCAAATGAAGTCTAATTAGGCGTAATTCCGATGTTTTTGGGGTCCCGCATCTAAAAAAGAGAAAAGGAACCCTTATTAAAATTTATTGTTCTTATACCTGTCTGTCAACAGTTCAATACACATTTTTTTCAGGAACGCGAATAGGTGTCTATTTGAATTTAAGTTAAAAACGAAATGGGGCTTCATTAAAGATTATCTATAAAATAGAGTTATAGAGTATTACAAATTAGAGTTTACACTAACAAGATCTTCCACATAATTATTTATATTCATATTATTAGTGCTGTTTTTTTAAACATAGGTAAAATAAATTAAAATCGGAAGATTCAGGCGATCGTTACAGCTTTATTTTTAAAGGAAATTAAATTAAATGAAATACATTTATTTGCTTTAAGTGTATATAAACAGATGACAGGTTGAGTGTATATAGTTCACACACTTGGTAATAATAGTGACATGCAAATATTGATTTGAGGGCTAGGTAGTTAGATATCTTTAAAGCGCCAGAATAATAATTTTGATTATTGTTAATATATTTTATATGTGGCCCAATTACAATAAGTGGAAATAGAAAATTCACCATTTAAGTTATAATGTCAATAGATGTCAAAATTTCAGAATATTGATGTCAAAGATGTTGTTACTAAAACGTAATTATGTCATCAGTTATTACAATCCCACAATTGAATATAAGTATAATTTTAATGATGTTTACAATTGTCAAGAAAGTCATTTACAGTGTAGTAGGTTTTTTCTAGCAGCTATTTTTTGAGTTTGTTTATAAATTTGCTATAATAGTAAGTAAAGTAGTAAGTATAATATTATATATTAGCTTTACTTAATGCGTTCTAACGTAGATGGGTTATTCCTCTGCGCTTCACGGCTATTGTTTTTGAACGATTGAATGTCCATACTTTGTGTCCACTGGGCTCCACCAAACGTAACATAGACGTAATTATATTAAATTAAAAATTAGATTGCCAGATTCGCAAAATTACAGCCATCTGAAGAAGAGCATGGCACAAAACTCGGCGCGGCGCATTTTTACATATTTTTTTATCAAATACTCATAAATTAATAATGCAGGAGTTATATTAACCTAGGTATATCTATATTATGTAACGTATGTAGGTATTTGTATATTATGTATGATAAAGACTTTATAGCTATATAGTTCTAAATCTACGAGCTAGATGGCGCCACTAGTGTGGTAGAGAAGATATTTTTTATTATCTTTCCCAATATGTTCTTTTAAATCAAATTACAAAGACAATTTTAGTTTTACAACATTCAAAGATGTTATTTTATAAAAATATGTAAATTTATTAAAGCTTTCAACAAAGAAGCTTCTCTAGATGCTGTCACCACGACCTGGCGTCTGATTGATTGCCTCATTTGAATCCCGAGCAGATTCGATTATGATTAGCTATCTGTTTGCGACCCCCGTGTGTGCCGTGTCAGAGGTTTTCAACAGAAAAGCTTAGTTTAAACTATGACTTGGGTCCCCTAGTAGGGGGTTATCCCGCGGAATTGATAAAACGCAGTTGACGATTTTGTTATATTTGTTACCAGAAAATGTGTTTCTTTGAGTGTTGTGTAATTATGATAGACTAGCTGCGCCCCGCGGGTTTACCCGCTTTGTCGGGATAAGCGAGTTGAGTTTTTTGACGATTCAAATACTTTTATATGATTATGTTAAAGTATTTGACACATTAAACACCAATACACAGCTAAAAAGACGAAATTCACGTTTTTTATATTTATAATTGATTTGCCTCTACTGATGCATGCTTACGAATTATTAAAGGTATAACTAGTAATAATATCCTACATCCTACTAATATTATAAATCCGAAAGTTTGTAAGTGTATTTGTTATTTCTGTTAATTCTTCACGCTTAAACTTCTGAACTAATTTTGAAAAGTATCCTGTGTGTAAATCTAGGGTGTCCCCTGGATTTACACATAGGCTACCTTTCAATTTGATACACGCGGACGAAGCCGCGGGGCACGGCTAGTAATACATACAGTAATAAAATATTACGTATTTTTTTTTGGATTTAAACTGTTTCGTAAAAGCCCTTTCGTACAAAAATAGTTAGGTTTTTTTTTAAATACTTTCGTTTTCTTACTTAAATTATAAGTCACGATACCCAATTGTGTTAAGCACAAAGTCGATCGCAAGAATCGCCAAAGTAATTTAATCTACTGTAAATACTATGAAATCTTCCAACACTCATCCGTAATCTGTTTCCCCGTTCTATACTACCACATTGTTCTTCTATTGTCGACTCACAAGCGACTTTCAACTTTATCTTATGCTTTATAAAGATTACTTTTTACTCACTCCATTTATGATTAAGGATATTGTCGATGTAAGTGCAGAAATTTATTTACGACACCCTCTCATTTAGACGCCTTTTCTGTCCTTCTCTTCTCCATAATGGTAGTAAGCCTTCTCACTCGCACGACTCATAATAAATTTTAGGGTGATTCGGAATTAACAATACCATAGTCATAATACCCGGGCTTGTTTCGACACTTATCGGGATGTTTGATGATTGTGTTAAACAATAATGTGATTTTGTTTATTAAACTATTTTTAATAGTTTTCATTATTTAAGCAATGTTTTATAATATTTCTTTAAAGATTGTTATTAATAGGAATCTTATAATTTATTTTCTAAGTTTTATACTTTCATAATAAATCAATTTCTTAAATGTATTTACCTTATATTTATATAACAGTATATAATTCTTCTGTAAGTGTGGACTCATTTTCATGTTTTTTTTTTAGTGTGGCTTAAAAATTTTTTTTGTGTGTGCGCTTAAAATAATATTAGATCACAGTTCGATTCGATAAATAATATTTCTTTTATTTACGCGGGCTAAGACACGGGGAACCGCTAGTAATTTACATATAATGGTGAAATTACTCGGTGTATTATTTAATTTTAGCAAATATATACAAGTACAAAACTATCTTAGCCGTTATCTGTTCCCATTTTTTTAAGCATTAGAAAGTAAAGATCGATAACACAACTAATCGATGTATACATCACTACACGACGTTATTAAATTCAGGGGTGGCACTGCCGGCAATAACGTACGAATTGGTGTCGCGCTAGCGTCTTACTTGGATCAATTTCTAATCTGTGTCGTCACGCCCGCCCGCCGCGTCGCGTCAACTGTGGCTGTTTGCGTCAACACGGCTTTGTTTGCCGACAGTTTGTTAGCCGTTTTATTTATGTAGATTGATAAAGCTATTTCGAGCATGTACTTATTAGGTTTGACAGTATAATTATGTCATACTTCTGTTTTTTTGTCTTTTTTATTATTACTTAAAAATAAAAATAGCAACAATTTTCAATAACAACAATAAGTTTCATATAAAATTATTTCTAAGTTCAGGATTTATTGATACTTATTACACTAAAAATAACAAAATCAACAAATATTTAATAATATTTTTTATAATATATATTGTGATGTGTGAATATTAATAGGCGTCTTAAGGTATGCACATCAACACTATCAATGTTTAAATTATTGAATATACAGATATTTAAAACATACTACTAATAACGTACTGAACTAAATTCGATACAAAAGATAATCTTAACGTTATTAAAATCAATGTATTCAAAGTCAAATCTATCAATCGCCCCAATCAGTTAAATCGACGAATATTCAATTCGATTAGACCGCCAAGCGGCTAAACCCACCAATAAGTAAGTGTAATACTATAGCCACACGGCCTATTACCTGGCAATTTCACAGAACAATCTACGTAGGATCGCGTCGACAGCACACAATCGTGTGACGCACACGAGCTTTGTTGCCGAGAGGGACGGCACTCGCTCCCGCGATTTGTTTACACAGTGTAGCTTTCCCTTTCGCGTGTCCCTGTGTGTGTGACCATCTGGCGGGCGCGGTGGCAACCCTACGCTTGTAGTAGTGCTGCCCCCACAAGCACCCCGAACTCGGGGTAGCGTTACATCTGTATGCGTGACCCAGTCGAATAAATCTAATGCTACACACAAACATATTGGTGGCACGCCGTGTCATTTTTACGCTTGTGTTGTCGCTACTTGGGGTTCTTTATACGCGCGATGATATTATTATTCTGACGATTACGGCATCCTTTATGCTTACAATAAAATAATTAATAAGGGATGAAGTGTATTGTGGAGCGGCAGTTTGTGATCGGTATCAGACCACTTAGTTTCATTCATGCTTTGAAAGGTAACGATCCTGTTTATTAACAACATTAGAGTAATTGTGATGCGATTGTTCTAAAGTAGTACTTTAGTTGTATGTGTATTATATTTTAACAACTTTTTTTCACATTGCTGCGTACCAAAAAATCCATAATTGGAAAAAATACTCAAGGATTTTATTACATATTAAGAGAATGCGAAATACTGTTTGAAGCTTTTTTCAATATTTTATTAAAAGTATCACAGAAAAAAAAGGTTTTAAATTTTTTTTTTTTTTTTACTAAAGGTAATACAATGAAAATTTTTAGTTTTTTATAGTAACATCAAATATTTTACCGCTAACTAAATCTCTGTAATAATACGTCCAAATCATGTTCCTAATTACATACTACGTAGTGACAGCACAACCCTAGTTTAGTTAAACAATTACGCGGCAGGCACATTGTGACCCGCCATTGTGGGAACTGGGAGCTCTGATACAACCAGAGTAACTTGAGCCCTGAAGGGAATAAGCGCGATATTGCAGTAATATGAAGATCAAAAATTGGTTTACAATAACATATTTTTAGATTTGTGTACTGTCACAATTTTCCGCATTAATAAAGTTATTACTTACGTACTTACCTTCATGCAAATCACATAATATATCATATTGAACATTGTAAAACTCTTTAAATGTCTGAACTATACCAAAAACGCCATGTTTTATATCTGCTGAATGCATCTCTATCAGATATAGTATACGGACTAAAATTGACTGCAGTAACTAACGTGCTCGTATCAAGTGGATCCTAATTGTAAATAAATAATCAATGTAAACCAATTTTATGTGAACTAATTATATTATAGATTTTAATAAATATTTCACATCAATGACAAGGTTAAACTAATTATTTTTGCATAATCAGCCAAAAAAGTTCAACAAAAAAAGCGCAGAAGTTCATTTTACGCTGGTCCAAATAAACAAATATTATTATCCCGTTCATAATACCAATAACGTATTACCAGCCTCGGGTAAGATTTAAAAGTTAACTGATTTTTGAATTAATGTTTGTGGTAACGATTATGCGAATAAACATATTTCGTATTTAATATTAATTATAGTCACAGGTATTTTAATTTTGGAATAGGTGATAACAGATGCTAAGTAAGTCTATAACTTTATAAAATATCAAAACCGACGTGTCTTGTAATAAGTTTCAAAACGTTACAAAAATGTAAGTATTTTTTTCTTTTAATGTTTATCTTTTTTTTATATTATCTTTTTGTGTTGTGATTTAAACACATGCAACTCATCTGTTGTCTCAAAGAAAGGCATGCTATATTTTTGGCCGCATGAGCACTAGGTGAGATAGTGGTCAAATGCTTCCCTATCCAGCATATAATAAAAGCTTTTCATAAAAAACAAACAGTCAATAGCATTACAGAAACAATGTGGAACCTCAAAACCAAAGCAAATAACGATGTGAAAATGTGTGATTATATAAAGAAAATAAAAACAATAGTTTCTAATCTAACGGTACGCTAGTAACGGGTTACAAAGTCATGAACTCTAGGGTCGGGCGGGCGAAGAGTCGCCCTTTACGGACGCCGAATAACTCTACCAATTCATATGACTACTATACTGTCTTCTAATTTTCTAAGTCTTTTAGCTCATGTGGTATTCATGTATATTACACATAGAGTTGATGTTTTTGACTAAATTGTAATCGTGCTAAGAAGCTCTTACCAGTTTTTTTAGTTGAATATAAATCTGTTGATATGAAATAGAAGTTTGATTATAACCAGTCTTATCATCTTTTTTTCTCAATCATCATCATCATCCTACACGGCCTATCTCAGTTCACTATTGGATATAGGCCTCTCCCAAAGCACGTCACCGAGTCCTTCGGCTCATCTTTTCCAGTCGTTGCCAGCAGCTCTACTTATCAAGGCTATACCTAGTCACATGGCGTCCTCTGCCACGCTTACCGATTCGCGATTTCTCCAAATAAATAATAGTCATTATTGATTTATTGTTTCGTAAGTATTACATTACAGTATGTAGGATTTAATAATATGATTTACGGTTGGTATCTCTCATTGTGTACGCCAAACGGTCTACGCGCGTACTTAACTGATGAAGGAGCACCGACTGCTCCGAAACTAGTCTCGCAACAATGTGAGAAACCAACCGCGAGTAAAATCGTTAAATCATACATAATAGAAATTTTTTCACCAATATATTAGCTGAACAATGCTGTTTTTTATAACCTTAATTATTTATTATTTGACCACAGTCTCAAAGCAAAAAAAATGTTTTAAATGATGACAACGTTAGATGTTTTATCTCAAGTTTTCACATATACTACAGTAAATACAGATCTAACTAAAGAGACAATATAGCCGGCGTTAAAAGGCCAGCCGGAGAGATTGGGCGGGGGAGGCCACCCCCTGGCGAAATTACTACATTTTGAAGGGAACAACTTTTTATGAGAATAAGCCGCTATGAATCTCGAATTATAAGAAACGAGTGGTGTGAGTGCATTATTCGGTCTTGGATTTGGTGTTTTATTTGATTTTACATTATTCATACTCACAGCACCACACTAAGTTCAAAGACTAATATCTTGGGTGCTAGAAATATTAACATCACATGCTTACGATCACCTAGAACTATAAAATGGCCTTTGAGAAGGACAATATTAATTGTGGTTCTGACTGGAATCGAACTCGGATGACTGGTGTTGAAAACAAAGACTAGCTCACTACGCTCACAGGATTTTAAAACTTGAAAGCTACATACTTTGGATGAAGAGGAGATAGCTTTTTTCTATCTCCTCTCCATCCAGTGGTTGTCTGGAAGAAATCTCTTTAGGCGATAAGACCGCCAAATGTACAAGCCTAAGTAATCTTAAATTCTTCTGTAATGGTTGTACACTATTAAAGATAATGAGCTCATCATTTGTCTATCTTTGCACAAAAATATAACTACACTTTCAGCCCCGTATGAAATTTTATAAGACTTCTATTGCTGGTGCCTAAAACATGAATAACATTATAATACACAATGACAACGATCACAAATAACCGTTAATAAATAATAGATACTTCTTGATAAAAATCTGACATAATAAATCAAAACTATTTCATTGGTTTTTTTTGTGCACAGAAGTCCTCATATTTGGTCTGACATTACTTCAATTCAAGATAATTAGGTAAACTTGGCATTTGTTCAAGATGTTTCTACATTTCTGCTAAAATGGAACTATATTAACCAGAAAAGATGTATTAATACTGCTTGAACAAATGAAATACTCTTTAGTGAAACTAACATTATATCCCCACAAAATACAACAATAACTTAGCAATTAACCTATTAATCTAACTTCATAAACTATCTAAGTAAATTAGTAATCCAAACCATCGGGCCGCAAGAAAGTTTTCGAATAACTTTTAACAGTTGTTGTGACAACCTTGTTGTACTCGGGTTTGTTCGGGAAAGGTCGGGCTAGGTCGGCTGCGGTTGGTCTCAGTCAATAAGGTGCATTGGCCGCCCCAAGTCGCCTACTCGACATTTCGCTGGACCTGGGATGCCAGTTAAGATAATTCCTCGAAGATGGGGTAAAAATACTGCAATGTTGCAGCATTTTGTGACCACATTATCATTTTAAAAAATTGTGAATTTCTAATCGAAAAATCTCAATACTTTATAAATTAGAAAATACCTAAGTTTTCATAATATACATTATTTCAATACTCTCGCAACAGTGTATTTTGCTTAAATAATCTTAAGTTAACTTAATTACTTTTGGATGAATCACTTTACTTTGATAAATGTAAAAATGATATGTTTATATTGTAGCATTTTAATGATTATGATTATTTATTATCTAATCTTACAAAATTAAGCGAATATTGATAAGTTCAATGTTTCTATATATGAAATAGTTATACGTACTCATATAAACTAAAAGAAC
This sequence comes from Lomographa bimaculata, assembly GCA_948107665.1. NCBI lineage: Eukaryota > Metazoa > Arthropoda > Insecta > Lepidoptera > Geometridae > Lomographa > Lomographa bimaculata. The sequence continues at coordinate 11,984,938 of OX403592.1, forward strand.
GTTATTACTTATATAACATTCAAGTTATAATAAAAAAATTAAAGGTTAATTTGTAACTAAAGTTTGAGAATTTATTCTGAGTATCTGTTAGTATAAGTTACTGACATTTAAGCTTATTGGTGCTAATTCTGTTGAGCACCGAACTAACCTAAACTAAACTAAAAATAAACTAATTTTGGTCAAAGAATACCTAAACGCTGTTCTGATTTTACGTTGAACTTAATTTAAAAGTTGAAATGACAGGACTAAAATTGATTTTGACAGCAACCAAATTGAATCGTATTCACAAGAGCCGCAATCACATATTCCTCCATTATAGACTTTGTAGGTCAGTATTTGCTTCATTCATTGCACGTGTTATTCTTTCAAGTAACTATAAGATCACATTAAAAATAATCCAGACCTTTTTCATACAGGCTAATTTGAGTTTAAAATTTCTATTTTTAGTCTTAATTTGACGTAAAACATGTACATCAGAATAAGAATTTGGTCATTTTCACTAAATAGAGTAACTAAATTATCTTAGTCCTGTCAAACTTAATTTTAGTCTAATCTTGCATTTTCTGAATAGTTTATGGACTAAAGCAGGACTAAAACTAATTTTAGACTAGTTTAGTCTAATTCTGGACAACAGAATCGGCACCATTGCCTTGTAGTAAGTTTATATTATAAATTAAGTTTCTACGCCGTGAGCAAGACGATTTGATTCCCAGCAGGAGATCAATTTTCCTTGTCTTCCGGTTCTGGGTGTGATTGTTTGTGTTATTTTAATATTTCTGGCACTCACGATACAAGTCTTGATTTTAATGTGGGGCTATGAGTGAGAATTTGTATGTTTGTTATTCAAAATAAACAGAGGTACGCATTCGTGTAAATTTAAATTAAGTACAATTTAGGTACCAGTTGTCTATTTCAGTAAACTTATGATAGCTTGTATGTTTCCATTTTGCTTTTTGATGCTAGGCAACTGTTATTAATTTATGATAAAATTTAATATGATAATTATGTCAGTAATTGAAATGTTGTATAACATAAAACACAATTTTTCTCATAATATTGTTTTAACATCAAAGAAGGCACGGTATCTAAGCCTTCGGTAGAGATAATGTAAGAACTTACAAATATTTTCGAATGCTTATTCTTTTCACTCCTATTTTAAGGTGTTTTTATTACTACAGTGGCAACACTAGAATCCTAGTGAGATGAGATTCCCCGCGGGTCGAAGGGTGTGAAGAGGCACCGACGCAAATACCGTTAGGGATAATTGTGTCTTTTATTTACACCACCGCCGGCTTTATGATTGGATACGATAGATATCGTTAGACTATTTTGTTAGGCTTTGCTTAGATCTTAAATAACTTGATTTGGTTTAGAACGAAGGATTGCTCTTTTGAAAAGTAAATTGAATAGTTTTTATTGATAAGTGTTTATGCATTCATACATTTTAATATTTATATAGGGCAATAAAAATTATGCGATTTTTGTAAAATATTTGCAATTTTTTAACGTAGGTATTTTTTTATATATGCAAAAATATTCACACATAATTGATGAAATAGAAAACAGATCTTAGTATGTACATTATTAAATATATGCGACAATATATATATTATTCAGAAAAAATAAAGAAAAAAAAGGTAAAATAAAACATCGTCAAAACAAGAATTTTACTTAAGTTTTAAATTGATTTATTTAAATAATTGTAATTATTTATAAATATAATTTACTAATAGTTATTTTTATAATATTATATTCCTTAGATATTATATAAAATCTTCTAAAGCTTCAATAATTAAACCTTAAAACTAAGAGTAGATACAGTAAAATAATAATAATTAAATATTTCATATATATTTAGATAAATCTGTGTATATATAGCTGAAATATTAAATAAACATTTCTGACTGTATCTATATATAAATTTAGATGTTAAATTAAATACAAACTATTTTTTTATAACAAAGCAATTGCCTTGTCTACTCTTAACTCATTTGTTTAAATACTTGCAATGAAGCGCTCGTAAAATTATGTTATACCATAGCTATTTTGTTTAATTAAAAAGCCGATATCTATGTAACGGGAAATGAACGATTTATTATGTCAATCGTAACCAAATCTCCCGAATGTTACATAACACGAGTGTGAGATATCCCGGTGGGCGGCGACGGAATGTTGAAGGAAAGCCGGCGGCCTTGACACGACAATGTTTGATGCGCTTACCTAAACAGCCACAGATAGGCACGCTTCTCTTCAAACCAGATCTGAAACACACAGAATCTAAATCATCTCGTAGTCTTCCTTCTGCTCTGTGACCGGAAATATAAAAGACACTCGGTTTATTGAGCTTTCACGCTTGATGCGCCAGCGCTTCTTTATCGACAATTAAGACATTGATACGTTTTAAACGCGCTTTGAAATGTATTCAAATGTAACGCTTCATAATATTATATTAGTTTAAAATCTTATAACCGACTTCAATCGCAAATATCTCCGAAACTCTTCATCACATCTTGATCAAATTATAACTAGAACGTATACTCTTTCGAACAAAACAATCATTTTCCCAATCGGTTCATAAATGACGGAGTTCTGAGGTAATATGTTACCTCTACCTCAGAACTATGTATGCATAAAAAAAAATTCGGCGAAGTGAGAAACTCCTCTTTTTTTAAAGTCTGTTTAAAGACGGAAACGTTAATAGAAAAAAAGCGATTAAAACTGATCCACGTGAATGTATTCGCGCGGACAATATTTTAAAACAAAATGTCACACGCTTTCCACGAGTCTACCCCCTCACCCTCTTGTCTGAGGGTGGAGAGGTGCTCAGATGGGGTGGGCTACCCCCTCCCCTTTCCAGCCGTCGGGGTGTCATTGTGGACTGTGGTGTCGTAACTCCGCGAACTTTTTAATTTACAATTAGGTAGCTTCCCATTTCTCTGCCCTATTTAGCTTTCGTTTTTCCGGTAACCGTAGCGGTGGTTCATAATTAAAATTTATTTATCGCGTTACTGGCCCTTAAATCTTTACGAATATTTATGAAGGAGACGTGCGCCTTAAGTTAACCCATTTTGAAACAAATGGGCCATTCTTATTTATATTGAAATAATTGTTTACATAATCCTCCGATAGCTTTGGTTTATGTATGGGCTTATGTCAACAATTATTTGACATTATATGAAACCTATTTTTTCTAAGCCTTCCAATTATTTGCTAATCAAATAAACATAATCCAAAAAATTAGTTAGACCTGTTTAACAAAACATGTATATTTTAATAGCAATAACAAGCAGAATCATTTTTATGTGAAAGAGCATTTAAGTAGACTGGTCAAATGCTTGCCTATCCAACATAAAAAAATACTAAGAAGACACGTGAATTGGTCTATAAGTATAATATAAATATTCTCGTATAACTTTGAGTAAAGTTATCGACTATAATAAAGACAATTAATTTGTGTGAATAAAGATCAATAATAGCTTCCGTCTTTTTCTAAAGATTTCAACTTCTAACTTCACAGTAGGTCCAGTAAACAAAGCAATACAGTGCGACAAATCTGCGTTATGCCAAATTAAAACGGTAACAAAGGAGTCGGCTATTTTGGAAATTAAAAAAGCGAAAATTTGCCACATGCTGCGGCACCATTCGCTTAGCACCTTTTCAAAGTAAACAGTTTTGACTTCCTCTGATCTAAATAAGACAAGGATCTCATGTCTTGTTTTGAAAAGGTATTAAATTATACATGAACGGAGCCCTGTCTGCGGGGTACTGCCAGTGATTGCTTATTGTGACAATAACTGAAGTCTAATAATTAACTTGTTTTTACAACATGTCCGATGAAGCAACAGACGTTTTCGCTTTGTCTTTTTAAGGTACAAGCGAAAGCGACGGCTTGTCTTGTAGAACTCTAACAGTTTAATATCTCATTTAAAGGTTACAATGTTTTAGTGAATCTGTGCGAGTGTGTTTATTTTACGAGCTATTGTATACGTGGCTGTACGGCTGTGGAATCAGTTACCAGAACATTTAAGGAAGGCTCAAAGTAAATTGATCTTTAAAAGACTTATTCATCGACATTACATAAAGAATATTTATCCTGAACAAGTTCAAGAATAACAATTTCTATTTATTTGTATCTTATATAAGTATTCTGATTATGTGTTAGTTATACATACATATGTAAGTAGTATATTGTATTTGTTTAAATATATATATATTTTTTATTAATTAGTCATTTTTAAAATTATTTGATCTAGTTTATTTATTCTAAAATCTCATTTTTTTATTTATTTTATGTACGCGTATCTTTTAGCTGCACGCCCGAACACTTTTCTTACACGCCCAGGAAAGCTGGTAGATAATGCTTCATAGCATTAAGCTATTCCTTGTACACTGTTTTGTGCTAAACTATTAAATAAATAAAATAAATAAATAAATAAATAAATACCTGTCTTGTTGTCTATTTATTTTTGGGTCTGTAATAAAATTTTGCAAGCTAAACTAGATCCACTTCCTGATGTCCAATTGCACTCCACTTTGGTGTACTTATGTTTCTTTGGTGACAATACATTGATATGGTACCATAAAGCTGGTCTGATGATGGAGACAGAAGATGGCCTAAGAAACTTTTGAACTAAACAAGATGAACCCATCGAGTTTGGGCTCATTTGATTCGTCTTGACAAGTTCTCTGGTTATATATATTTTTTAATTAAACTTATTTTAAATTACAACTGGTAAAAGCTTTATTTATAATGGTAAAATACTTTTTTAGTAGAGGGTTCGGGATGTTATAAAGATTTGGATGAAACTTTGTAGGTGTAGAGAAACACTGGGATAAGACACAATTACGCTTCTTTTTATTTCTCTTTAATAATGTTGCATAATTTTTTTATTATTATGTTTTTGTTATTTCATCGATTTGTAGAAGCTCTTTTGTTTTTCAGTTGTAGAATATTCATCATTGTTTTTAGTCTGAAACGCCAATATAACCGAAAAAAAGCACAAGAAAATAGAATCAAAAATAGTAGCAGGTAAACATTTAACTCTTGCCTGATTTCGTTCCATTGTTTCTACATTAAACTATTAAGACTAAATAATACCTTAAATTAGTGACACTTTAAACAATAATTATTTGACAAGTCAATTCCAAACAACTGAATATCATATTAAGGATTTAAAAGATTTCACTCCCGGTTGTTTTCTCGCATTGTTACAAGACTAGTTTCAAAACAGTCGGTACTCGAAGGAATACCGACTGTTTTGAACCGGACGGTTTACGCGCGTACTCGACTGGTGAAAACCAGTCGAGTACGCGCGTAAACCATCCGGTTTTTCGGCGTGTACTGAGAACAAGAACGAGTACAAAAAAACTAGTCTCGTAACAATGCGAAAACAACCGTGAGTTAAATTCTTAATTAATACGTGTAATACTTACAAATAGTTTAATCAAACAAATTAATATCTATTATGATCTTTTTAACTATGGACAAAAGTGCACAAGTAAATATCAGGACGCTAAGATAATAAATTGGTATTTAGCAAATTTGCTACATGTCTCCTAAACATTGAGACCACTCGCAGAATTCTCTCACTTGTTCCACAACAAGTCGCTACCATCCACTGAATTTACCCTGACACCCGTGGAGCTTGTTTGTGCATCGCTTAAGCACAGCTTTTATATTATTTTTTTTAATTCACAGTTTGTCATAGACAATGATGTTTGTCGGAATGTTGTTTTACTTTGACTTATGGTGAAATATTGCTTTCGAAAGTTACGGCTTCTTGAAAGGATTTGTTTTCTTACAAGTTTAAGGTTTCGTGCTGACACCATACGACAAAGTTGTAACTTGGTTTTTTGTAGAAAACTGTATGAATCGCTGTTTTAGGTATAAAAAGGATACTAATAACTATTTAAGATTTCGTCATTTATCTATTTATATTACATCTTAATTTTTCTGAGAGATGGCTTTACAGTTTTCCCAAATTGCGTATCCGTAAGTACCCTAAATAGTTTCCTCATTTTATTGATATAATAAATACACTTTGGCAAACTGCAATCATGTTTTTGAATACCGGATCTTTTCACGCCTGTTTCTTTTTTTTCAAATTAAAATGAATTTTAATAATCTCGACGTTTCGGCAGAATTTCATTGGCCGTAACAAAGAGAAATTGGTCGGTCAAAATAATGTTATTTTGGAAATAATAGCGCACAAGGATTTCTCATAAAAACATTAATAATTTATTCAATATGAAGGACAGTCATCACATTCCACTTGAAAGACGAGAAACCATTGATTACCACGATGATTCCTCTTTCAAAATCAACAAAATCTAAACAAAAAGAAAATTTGTATCAACCCAGTTGCACGCACGCTCGTCCTGATATTTTTAACCGCGTCGGTTTTCTAAATCTGAATATAGTAATAAGAGGGCGATCACTCTGCATCTATTCGTAAAGTAATAAAGCTATTTCAGGCCTTCCGATCTGCTGGTGAACCAACCAACTGACGCGTCGCAGAGCTGATGGATTCCCGAACAAATACTACAAAAAAACTTCATCGGGAACAGAATTCTATAAATATTGGCCGGATTTCTCAACATTCGAGGAAGCGATCAAACGGTCGAGCTCGTGTTTGATTGCGGTAAATTATTCATAGGTTTTAAATATAGGTTCTGAGGTTATTTCGCTTACGATCATTGCTATAAAGAATAAACACACAATTAAATAGTAAATAAAAAATGTTAGTTGATGATATTAAGTCGTACTACATACCACTCACAAATAATGTCAACCAAAAACTGTCACACCCCTGGGTTACTTTAATTTTTTTTCAACAAGTAGTTACTTGGTTTACTGTGTCAAATAAAATAAACCACTAACTGATAATTCCAGAAAGAATATATAAAACAAACAAACGCATTCACACTCACAGCACCACTAAGACACCTGTCCAGTGCGCCAAATGGGTCGTAATAAATTATACCTAAAAGTAACCTCAATAGATTTCTGAATTTTGCAACACAAAATCAAACAGTTTACGTCTAGACTTGGAAACAATCCTATTGGGAATGCTCCGGGTCAGATCGGCGATACTGAATGTAAATAAATTAATCTAAGTTTTGTTTGCTTAAGCATATTGCCCGAATCCAGCGGATAGCGACTAAATAGTTCGCCTGATTCTGATGTAAACGTTGTATGAATAGACGTGCGAAATGGGATCTAAGGAGGTATTCAAAAGAGACGTTCTTGACAAAGACATACGTTTTGAAAGAAATTTCATAAAAATAATATCACGTGCACTTTTGAAACTAGGTCGACAATGAAATTGCTGCTGTAATCACGATACAGCTTAATGAGTCTTTGAAGCATATACAATAATTCAATTATAAAGCTTGATGAACAATTTGTGATAACGTTGATCTTTAATAATTAGTTTCTCGTCACTTTGACTATTAAGGAAAAAAAAAAATTACTTGAATTTAACCGATCTATCTCGCAGTTGGTTTTTCGCATTGTTGCGTGGCCAGTTTCGGAGCAGTCGGTGCTCCTTCTTCAGTCAAGTATGCGCGTACTGAAGAAAGATCCCCGACTGAAACAACCGTGAGTTTGTTTAAATCCTTAATAAGTTGTACTACGTACGTTCTCTTACGACATTCCTATTCTTTCTAGAATAGGAATGTCTAGCGTTCTTAAGGAAGATAAATAATTTTAATAGGTCTATTTTTTATATCGTAGATGACGAGATCATGAAAATAACCTTAGAGGCAGAAACACGAAACGCATGTTTGGGTTTGAGTATATTAATGTAGATATGGGTAACAGAGCTATCATTTACATCAAATTTATCAAATAAGGTACGAATTCTGTCTTCCTTAGTTAGAGAGGGATGCGCCAGCGCCACGTTGGGTTATAACTCAGTCAATTTATTGTAAATGCCCTTAGGTACGTTACGGGTGCAACATTCCTTTAGCTTAATTCGTGGTCCTTTCTGTTTTACCTTTTTTGCCTGGCAAGGATGGCGGCGGATCCTGTAAGGTTTTTTGCTGGAGACAAAAGATCCCTTAACGGTATATGGGCCTGCGCCTGCGCAGTTCTGTTGTCAGTTCGAGTTTATGGGATTGTTGTGGTGATTTTATGTTGTGATGAAACGCAGATAAACTACCGAATGCTGTTATCGTTTGATGGGATGTAAAGAGTTTAGATAAGTTTTAAATTTAAAATAGAATTTCTCATGTGAAACGGAAAAGGAGTTGAGTTTAAAACTTGAATATAATTTAAGGTATACAATGGGAATATTTAGGCAAAGACCTGTCTTTATAGGTGTTATCGTAGTAGACAATAAAACGTATCAAAATAATTAAAACAAAGCTTATATCAAACTATACAAGATTAATTTCGCAACGCTGTCTTTCGTCATTAAAACTAAGACTTTTTCATCGTAATTTTTTTGGAAATATTGCATTTAATTAATCGAGCGAAACGAGATCTCTAAGTTGACTTGTGTGGTTCAGCACTTTGTCCATCCGTCTGTCAAAGACAATTGGAGTGTAAACAATACAAGCGAAATAAAATGATAGCGGTGAAAATATTAAGGGGGCACCCATACCCGTAAGTCGGGAGCACTATCATTTTTTTTTCTGCCCGTGTGGTGTATAGCTGAAAAGAGCCTTATAAGTAGAGTATGGAACCGTTTTTTTTGGTAACGTAATTTAAGTACTATATCTGTTATACCTTTTAGTTGAAGAACAAATATAAATAATTAATTATTATTACGGACAGTTATAAGTAATTAACGTCAAAAGATTTTCTCTATTAAGCAAAATGTAGGCGCGAGATCTCAGTTCGTGGCGAAAGACAATTGTTAATAATTAGAACATGAATCATTTACTTCCCAAGTTCCCATAAATTACACTCATCTAGGATATCATACAAAAGATATCAACGCCCTTCACAGACGTCAATATGACAGTAATCGATTTTGTATGACTGTGTTCTAATCATAGTTATTTAAAGTGAATCAGATCGCGATTGCAATAACTTACGGCATCTAACATCATCGACACGTAACATGAATCATTGTTCCAGAAAGTCGATGACGTGCCATCAACCGTGGGAAGCCATCAAAAGCCTCATCTCATTGAAAGCTCGAGGTGATCAATACAAGCCTCTACTGGAATATTCCTTTCCTAATTCGCTCAAAAAACTATCTACCTGCCGTTAAACGGCGGAAAAGACCCTTGCCACGTGCGAGAAGCAGCTTGCGTTCACGTTTTTGTGGGCTACATCACAATACCCTTACATTGTACTACCTTATCGCTATAACTATTCATAACTTCCTTGTGTTAGAAACTTTAGCGTTAAATTTGATATGATGACAAAGTACTAAGCTAGGTTTTATGTTTTATTGAAATAGAATTTATTGTCTATGAACACAAATATTCTGTAAATAAGGCAGTGACAAGACTTTCGCCTACTTTGTGTGTATATCATTTGGATTATATTAACACTTAAGAGAGTTTAGAACATGTGAAGGGTCATAACCATAACCCATATCATTGAAGAAGTTGAGTTGCTTTTGACACATTGATGCCAAATCTGTTGATCTGATGACTGTTATGTTACTCTTGAGGATATGAAAAAGATCAGTAATTTTCGACTGCATCATCCCTTTTCATCATCTGAGGCAGTTATCAAATGCTGCGTATATGGCATAACAACAAACTTTGAAAAAATATATTAGCTCATAAAGTTAAAAAATGAAAAATTCCAGTTATTGGATGACATAATTATTTTTTTACAGATATTTTTGTTTTACAACTATTGAACCGATTTTGATGACATTTCTATGCGACCGATCTGAAAGTAGTTTTGGAAAACGTTGTCTTTGCTATTCATGGAATGCAACAGAAACGACACGTCAAAAGGCACACACTATAAGTCATCGAGCTTAATATGGGCTGTGAGTGTAAGACTGTTAATAAATATCTTAAATTTGGCCGCATACTATAATATTTAAAAACCGTTTATTCTTACAACAAAATACAGCAAAATGTGCAAGCTTAGGTAAGTAACCAAGCACTATGAATAGGCACCGATTTCTTTCAACAATAGAATTACAAAGGAAAATATCTCGAAGCGTAGATAGTACTGAACCGGGCGGCAAAATGAGTTGCCCTTCGGTGTGGGGGTGAGGAGACGAGATTGGGTGTTGGTGCAAGTGAAAGGAGGTAGAGTCTGTGAACAAAAGATAAAAAACTATCTATCCCCATTTGAGCATATGTAAGCTAACCTAAAATTAGTACTGTTATAATTGAGACAGAGAACATAATAATATGTATGTACTAGCTGCGCCATGGGGTTTTACCCGCGTAAGTCTTGGATCCTCGAGAAAGCCGGGATGAAAAGTAGCATATGTTTTAATCAAAGGTGTAAGCTACCTCTATGCCAAATTTCATAAAAATTGATCCAGCTGTTTGAGCGTTAAGAAGTAATAAACACACTCACAATTTTTCACCATTATAATATTACTGTGATAGTGTGAAACTGTACAGAAAAATAAATTATGTTAATAAAAACTAGACCCATATAAAAAAATTAAGATTTATAATATTTTTTATTCCAGAAGCTATGATGCACGCAGTTTAGATTTTTGTTAAGTTCTTGCTGCTGCACCATTTTGATGTTACTAGCAGGGAATAGCAAAGGTAATCAATAAAATAAGGCAATTTAGTTATGAAATAAAAAGAACAAAGAGAATCGCCCACTTGGCCAGTTTACCAAACTAATCAATACTTAACTCCTTTCCGCTCCCGCTAGCGCTCGTGCTTCGCGTACCAATCCCGAAGATCCCTGTTGGATGGGACTCTCCCGTTTTGCCATAAATCTTAGGACCCTCGACCGCCACCCGGATTCTCGCCGAAAATATCTATAAATACCCTCCTACCTACATATTTCAAATATTAACAGGGAGGCAAGCTGAGCGACAAAGTCAGGAATTTGTGCTGACTAGTTGCCAGTTGACTTGTTACTACGCATACTCTATGATATAGTTTCAAAACCTTTCCGAAGAGACGTTTGTGCTTTTGATTCTTTATGGGATTGTGTGTGTAAATGTTTCGGGCAACCACGATTTAAGACTATAAACTTATGTATACCATAGTACTTTTTTCACATGGTACAGCAAATTTTTTAACATAAAGCTAGACTCCGAAAGTGTTTTTATTTCAGGGTAGATCTTGATCTTTTACAGTCATATATTGGCTACTCACTTTTGAATAGTCGAGGACGAGTCCCTAGCAGATACCGCGGGAGGGCGTGGCACTTATTTTTTTTCGAGTACACTGTACTCAAGCTCAACAATGAGAATTACCACTACTCTCTACCACGACGTGCGTGAAGCATTTCAGTGCAAGTGGGTATGTGGTCAATGAGAATGCAAGCGGTCGCGTGTGACAAGACACTTCACAGTGCCCTCTGGCGGATAAGCTTTGCTTAATCTTCCCCTTTGACTACCTGAGAAACATCCTTGTCGCTAGGTGGAGTACAAACTTCTCCGTGATCTTGACTTACAAGTCTTTGTGTTAATTTCATATTAAGATATAGACGGGTCTAATCAATATTTAGGTCGTTAATATAATCAGGACGGTTGTCAAAATAATAGAAATCGGTTTAATGTGGCACTTAGGTGTTCTGTCGATCCGTATCATTACAGCCTTGATTCTATTCTGCGACGGTCACACTGACACGGTTAAACCGAACTCGACAAGCCATGGCTAGGGATGGGTATGTTATGTCATACGTCAATTTTATGTCGGCAATTTTCAAATTAAATAGTTAGTAATAAAGGAATACTAATAGCAACACACGACTACGCTTGCATAACGAAGTTTAGTAGTCTTCATACTGGTTTATTTCATGGTAAAAGCAAAAATAACGAACACACAATTTGTTATATTTTTATACAAGTAAAAGTATATTGTAATTCTTAAATGGCTCTTTAAAACGGTATTCTTTAAATGTATTTATTATATCTCATAATAAGCTATGAGATATAATAAATAGAGATATAGAGCCCGTATTGATCACGATAAATAATTGCTTAATTTTAAAATGGCCTAATTCAGGGTAGCTATAATGTTTCAAGGATATCTCGTTTTAAACCAAATAGTACTTGCATAGAGATCAATGTTTAAAACATACTACAAAGAAATGTATTCGGCCGCTATTTCACTTTCCATCAAGTCAGAGTGGTCAAATGCTTGGCTATCCAGCATTAAAAAAAAACGGCCCCAGTGGATTATGTATCACAAATCTGTCAATACCTTTGTCAAATAAGGTTATAATAATACTAGAGTTTTTTACATAGTGATATTTGGTCACAAAATCTAAAGTAAGTAAACTAATTATAGAGGTTAATTTTGTATGAGTCATTCATAATTTTATTTCTATTTTAAATCAAAAAGAACGACGTTATTCAATTCGCAAAAAAAAAAAAAAAAAACACACTTAAAACGTATCGATTAATAAAATAGTATCGATACAAAACATCGATTTTGGATAAACATCCTTAGAACCGTGAGTCAATCGTCCGAGCAGACGTGACGAAAGCACCATCCTTGATACATTCGTACTTTATCGTACATCGCACATTCTGTTTATTGACATCTTAATTAAAGACGGAAAATAACGAGACGCGGCAAATTATTTCAGCGTTTTAATTTACCAAGTGCGTCCCTGAAAATATCCTAAAGCAACAATTAATTGTATTATCAACCTTTGCCTTTTACTGATTATTTAAATTCGAATTATTTCACTAGACATTATACTTAATTCACACGGCACGGACTTAAAATTATTGAGACGTAATCTTAACCGATCATGGGTGAATCATGCAAATATCCCTGTGTGCGTGTGTCTCTCGCAAACTGTCACAGACAACTATAGTTATAATAGTTATTAGGAGTATTGGAGCCGATTGTCGAACCTTCGGTGTATTTGTGTGCGTGTAGACTCGATAAACGAAATTTGTAGGACTTAGGGTGCTTTATCCGTTTTGTTTAAGGCAATAGGTCCGTGTTTCACAACAAACTGGTTAAACGTTTGGTGCTAAAAACAAAAGAAATTTAACAAAACAGACCACTATTGTGTTTTTTTTACATTTTAATAATTACGACCCAGTTGGCGCAGCGGACAGGTCCATCCTCTGCGCCGTGGGCCCTGGGTTCAATTCCTAGCAGGAGCACAACATCTTTCCCAAGGGATATTTGTGCTTCTGGTTCTGGGTTTATTTGTGTGAATTATGTAAATATTTCCGGCATCCACGATACAATTCAGATTAGATATTAAGGGTCTGTGAGGGAATTAAATTTAAATATTAAATAGCTAAATCTTAGGCTGTGGGCAGGGTTGAACTACCCTTAAACTATTTCAATCTGCTAAGGAATTTGATAGACATAAATGCTTCAATTTATTAATCAAACAACCAAACAAACGCATTCACACTCACAGACCCGTGCAAAATTAATTTATCGTAGGTGCCGAAGACATTTACAACATAAACACTATCAGAACAAAAGCACAAAATATATATGTCTCTTGGGGAGAAAGATGTGCTCCTGCTGGGAATCGAACCCAGGACCAGTGAAAATGCAAAGTTTTGCCCATTGCACCAACTGAGTCGTTAAACACTTTCTAGTTTGTATCGAAGAGATTTAATAAAAACGTACTTATTAACCTTAAAGACCACCAAAATATAAATTGTACCTATATTTTTATGTTCCTTTGACTACTATATCACCTGAAGAAAGAGTAGATGCGGCCAAATTTATTTGTTTTCATGTGATAAAAAAAAATCTAAACTAGAATCTGTTTAATTTAAAAATAACTTTGACGTCTAACGAAACAATACCTTAAATACTAGAATATAGATTCTTAAAAAATCAATGATTACTTTAAATAAGTACTCAATCGTGACTTGTAGGTACCGTATGTGTTCTTGCATGTCAAGGAAAACTCAATAGTAAATTATCATTATGTAAATAACTCATACGCAGTAAACATGACGATGTGTGTTATCGAGAAAATCGTTAAGTGATGGGAAAAAACAAACGATACTTTGAACCTTTACATCTACAATGTGTATTACATTATTACTTATTTATGAGTTTATTATAGATCACAACATTATTTATCTAGCTACATCCTTAATTGCAATTGCAAAGATTGTTTTATATATATATATATTTAGTTGGTAAGTAGGTATATCCTTACCTATTCTTTTTATAATTAATAAAAATAGCCCTGAGCCCGCAGTCTCTATCGCTTTATCCGTATATAACATAATAATATTTTTTCTTGAGGACACTGGGACCAGCAGAAATACATCAATTATGAACATTGACGACCCAGTTAGCACAGTGGGTAAGTCTGCTGTCTACACCTTCCTTCCCAAGCACTGCTGCGGTAGCACTGCTGCGTGCTGCTGAGATCGAAATCAGACCTTTAAACCACGCAGTGTAGGAGGAAAATAATATACTACCCTATAGACAGGAAAGTAAAACTTTCCAGCATAGGCCTATCCATATTTAAAGGCCCTTAGACGTAACATAGGAAGTAACCTGCGCTGCGATACGTCTAAGGGCCTTTTTTAAAACTAAACCAAAACTATATAAGTATTATTATATTATATTAATATTTAGTTTTAAGAAATATAGGCAATTGGCCTGTAGAATGTAGGTTATTTGGGAAAAAACGCTTTAGGGCCTTTTAGTTAATAACAGGATTAATTTGTGGATAAAAATCTCTATAGGCGTTTTTAACATATTATGTTTCATTTATCTAGATAAAATTCAATGTCGTTAATTCACATGGGCCTCATAGAAGCACTCATGATAGTAAATTATTCAAATTACAAGATTCGTAAATTAACAGCCATTTTGAGAAAAACCTGGTCGATTTTTTTTTAAATATTTCTTACATCACTTATATGAAACTCAACTTATATACAAAAGTTATCTTAATCTTTACCAATATTTAGCAGTATTTTTTTTATTTAAGTAACGAATATGCCACTCATGTAGATGTGTACCGATAATGAGTTAATCTGCCGATATTTATAAGGAAATGGCGTCATGTATGACGGCATGACTTACTCGGTAATTACCTAGGGTAGATGCTTGACGTCATAAGTGTTTATCTAAAAGTGTGAAAAGATCCGTTAATTACTCATTAGAAGATAGTTAAACTAATACTTTGTATATATTATGCTCTATTGTGCAATTCTTTGATATGATTTATTATACTTCATCATCAATTATTATCAATTTATAGGGAGGAAAAAAAATTATAACGAAAATATTTTAGTGAGTGTGAATGCTATTGTTTATTAAAATAAATTAAAAAGATATATAAAATATTTATTATTTCTCGAAGATTTTAAAACAAAATTTTCTTAGTGCTCAAAATCATCACACAAATGTTAAAAAAATAACTCGGCCTTATTGATACTTTACCACTGCTGCTAAATATTTTTTATCTGTGATAGACAATTGGCTCGTTAAAGGAGATTTTTTCCTTCTACAATACGGCTACTTCTTGATAGAAATAAGGGCGAGATTATGTATCTAGTAATTATATAGAAGGATTTATACTACTTTAAGGATTCTTTCTACTTAGTAATGCGGGCTAAGACGCGGGAAATTGGCAGTTTATACCATCAATAGTTCTTGTCATGAAACTACTACGTCTCATAGTAACTGCCAATTACGTACGCATATGAATTTATTGATGATGACAGTGAATATTATAACGGAATGATACAAATAATACTATATTTGTTTTATATTACAAGTAAGCAGAAGCTCCCTGCGTCTTTGGCCGCATTAAAATGTAGCCTATGTGTTATTCCAGGTATTACCTACATTTCGAATTTTAACCAAATTTGTTCAGTGCTTCTGGCGTGAAAGAGTATTCACATATACACATCATGGCACATCATGGCGAGAAAAGTATTCGAGTATACACATCCAAACTTTCTCATTTATAAAGTAGTATGAACCATTTTCACAACGATACATATAATACAAATACTCTTTATTGCTCACCAAGAAAAATAGTTATTAACAGAAAAGAGTAACGATATAGAAATACAATCGGCGGCCTTATCGCTATGCAGCGATCTCTTCCAGGCAACCTTAGCATAAAAAAGTTTAATAATAAGTGATCGGTGTTGCGGCAATGATAATTATACATGCATTCGTTTAAACATACATATTTTTTCATGTAATTAAGTTAATCCTATACATCATAGTTATATTCATAAATAAATATAAGATAAATACAAAACATATATAAATATTTAAATCTAATAAAATTATTGTTTCTTTGTTAAAATTTTAGATAGAATTACGTCTGATAGATTTATTTAAAAAAACAACAATGACGTAACAATTAAGTAATTCAATACTATTGTACTAGGCAACCATAAACGTAAAAGAGGCCCGTGAAAGAGGCAAAACACTTTTTCTTTACAGCCCAGCAAGGTTGCTATACCAATAGCAACGCATGGTACAAGTAAATATAAACTGTATTAATTCATATCTTAAGTTAATTTATTGTTATTATTCGCCGTCAATTGCCTTATTTTTTCCAGTTTATCTAACACAGCAGGCGGAACGATAGGTTGAGGGCAACGTCACAGATGCGGTTTCATATCAGTTACCTACACCGATAAGACATTATTAAAATAGCGATAAAAGCCGCAATCAATAATGGAAGAGGTATATTGTTGCAAAATAGTTACTTCTGACATTGTATCATAATAATTGTAGGTACGTCAGGTTTTCACAGCATTTTTGGCATATTATATTAAGTCCTTAGAAACATAAACGCATTTACAGTCACAGGCTCAAACATCTTGTGTAGTAGGGCCAGAAATATAATCCCACCATTTACCGTGGAAAGAAAACTTGTGTTGCCATCGGGAATTGAACCCGATACCCGCTTAGAAGGCGAATGCGCACCAAATTTCGCCAGCGAGCAGTTCAATTTTGACTTAACATTTTTGGTGGAAAGCTTTTTGTACCTTGTTCTAAACGTAATCTGAAGATATACTCGTAGTTATTTAAAAAGCGAACAATTAAATGTTTCGTAAGTTGTTGAAAAAACTTTGCTGATTCTATACATGACATAAAAAACGTCTAAACATAGTTTTCCAAAACATGAAACGGAATTTAGCGTGACTCACGCATTATATATGTCTAGTTCGACAATTGTTGAAGTTTCATTCGGTAACCCTCTTTAGGATGAGTGCGGAGCAGTCGCTGTCGCGTCCCACCTCATAGCAGCACGAAAAGCACGGGACTATAAAATTTATATTACTATATAAAATTTATATTATATATATTACTATAATATTGTGGGTCTAGACAGCGATAACGCGTAAGTCGCGTTTTAATTTAAAGTTATTAGTTCAAAATATACGTGAGTTTTTATCATATTTTACCAATTAGATATAGAAATATATAAAATTACATTGCCGCGAACAAAAGCCCGAAAATAGCTAGAACGATTTGAAATTTGATTTTATTTTTGTTTTGTTTGTCTCAGTATAGGTTTTGTTTAAGGATAAAGAAAATTAGGAACAACCCAAAAGAAAAGTTGAAATACCGAATAAAACGAATTTGCTATTTTTGTATACGAAGTGCAACTTCGAGTTACTTTCAATAGATGGCGTGGTACAAAGTTCACAAAGTGAAGATTATGTGTTGTATAGTTTAAAGTAAATAGTTACGAGGTCAACATGAATATTGGCTATTTTACTGCAAAAATTCACGCTATTTTACCTTAACTCACCCCGCATAGGGGAAATAGCACTTTAATGTCAACCAAAGGCATTTGGCATTCGAAAAATCTATTTTTGTCGCATTCTTGGAGACCGGCGGTATTACATTTTTTATTTTGAAATGTCTAAGCTAATATGTAGAAAAAAGCAATGCTCTTTTTGTACAATAATACATAATAATCAAGACATAATTAACAAAAATAAGTAGTAATCGTGTTATCTTGATAATAAATACAACGAACTCTTGCAAAATATATACAAACATACACTAAAAAAAAGTGAAAAAGTCATTTATTTCGATGACATATAATTTCCAGTTTTTCTTCATTTAAACTCAAACAATCTAAAAGTATATCCTTAAAAAATAACCATATTAGTTCATAAATATCCGAGTTCTGAGGTTAATATACTTAAAATACAACACGAATTGAGAACTTACTTTTTTCTAAGTCGATTGTTAATAAAGTAAGTGGTAAGTGCATTTTCATAGTAAAAATTTTCCTTATCCTGTGTTTACAAATAAAAACGATATAATGGTGTACATTTTGTCGTAATACTTACTCCATTAGGTAAAAGCATAAACGTTGTTTGATAAAGTGCTCATAGTAAAAACATGGCAACTCTACGTACAGATCTACTATAAACATGTTTCTTTCTCCTCTAGAAAACTGAATGGAAGTAAACATGTTTTCTATGTATATATATCCGGCTCGAAGGACCAAATGTCCGAGCACTTACCTTCAGCCCACTGGTCTGCACAGAGCACCTGGGGACGCCGACAGACACTAAGGATTCCAAATGAGACCACTTTGTATCCTACTTCACTTTGTATCTCTGGTAATAATTCAAAACGAGTCTAATATTACTAATAGCGTGATCACAACACTTGCCGCCGCTTTGCTTGTGTTTAAATTATTATTAGTTTTATTATTTTGAGAAAGCTTTCTCCTAAGTCAAGTCTGATACCAGATCTGCCCACTACGACAATATCCAAGCAATCAAGCTGATTGTAATTAAAATAAATTTCTGCATAAGATATATACGTTTCGACAAAAACACACTAACCTATATATAATCAGCTCAACATACACCTAACAGGTGAAACTAACACAATAAGTGTCCCAGTTACTTATCATTATCAGCTACCGCGGCGGAAGTGATCTCTCACCGGAAGTCGAGCCTCGCAAGTCATGGAACCCAAACTGCATTTACGTTCATATATTTGATAACGCAGTACATAAAGTTGGAACGATTTGAAGTAGTTACTATACAGATCGAAAAAACTTCTTTTTTAGAATGGATTTAGAATTATTAAGTACGTTGTTAATATCGTGCTTTATTATAATTGATTAATTTAATTAAATATGCATAATTGTTTAGGCTTTCAGTCAATTATTTACTTTAATGCATCGCGAAAAACACAACCATATATAAACATTACAATTGATCAAAACAAATATTTAGTTCTAGGCAAGCATGTTTCCATCCAGTTTCCATCCATTTTCTATTAGGTGAGATCATGGAATTTATACCAATTAGACAAGCATTGGACCATTGTCCAATGCTTGTCTAATTGCTATAAATAAGCTGTAATTATTTTTTAGCTATAACAAAAAGAAATAATTTCCCTATACACATTTAATTATCATGTATATTGTCGCCGGCCCACCGTCTGTTGGTTTAACATGTCCGCATGCTAAAACAGTCAATGGATGTAGTCTATTGCTAGGAAATTTTCGAATTTTGTGTGAATATCAAACAGTTTCAGTTACGTGTAGGAAAGCATGGAGCCTTATTTATTTATTAGCTTCATCTATATTTAAAAGATATAGGCACATATTTTATGCAATATATCCTTACTCTAATACTAAATCATTCAATCTAACCTTGAACATTCACTCAAAGTGCTAGGTTCTCTATATATAGGGTTTCCATTGCAATATGGTAGAGAGCGGAGTATATGTACTGTCCTACATTACATTGGTAAGTGGTTACGAAGATGTTATTTGCAAGTCGCCTCAATACATACACAATGACAATGATAAAGTCACGCCTAGCATTGAATACAAACTGATATTGCGATTGTATCGTGCTCCATATTCTTAATTCAATTATATTATTTAATTATTGTGTAACTCGACGACTCATTTGGTTTCAACTAGGTATCTTATTTTATTTATGAAGTGAAACTATGGGAGGGCTTTGAATATTTTTCTGATCAGCAACCTTTTCATGCGTCGAAAAGAGGTGGGGGGAGGGGGGGGTTAAACAATGTGATGAATAATTCAAATATTTCCCTGTGATACAACAGTTTCTTTCTATCATGTGTTTTTACATAGTCGTCTTATTTTAATCTATGCTTACGCTATTTTCTATCTGTATGTCCAAACAACGTCCTAGCAAACATTTTTGTATTTTAATTGATTGTCAATAAACATTTAACAAGTAACACATAAAATAGTTTTTTTAAAACAAGCTTTTAATAGCTGTTATTGAAAATAATTAAAAAGTTAGAGAAGACTAGACCAAGAATAGACCAAGACGAATCAAGCGAACCTTACAGAGTTCCCATGGCCACCTCCCGGCTCCATCATCAGATCAGTTCTTTCTGATCAGATTTTTGTGTCTTCTACTCTAAACACAGTGTAAACTACATCGGGAACCAGAGGCTATCTAAATTGTATACTCTAAATTTATGTCAATATGTAAATGTTTTGATTGATTACTTTTTCAGTAACTCTATAATATTGGCTAAGAAACATTGTTGGTGACCTGTTTTTGTATGAACTTTGCTTTTCAACATGACTGCGAGTGGCGATCGTGGATCTGACCTATATGCATACAAATTGTTATGATCTCCTAGCCTACAGGAATATATTATTAGCGCAACAAGGTTTTACTACTATTTACACAAGAATTCTAGTAGATGTTTCTTTTATCTGAAAATGATCATTCTCAAGCTTACATCTACATGAAGAAATTATGAATAACACTCATTAGATACGACAGCAGATGATTATAACTTATTACACGAGATTACGTAGCCAAAGTTACATACATGAATCTCGAAAAACCTAGACAATTCATTTTAAACAAACTTGATTTATCCTGCAAGGAATTTTTACTTAATTAAAATTTTCTAGTTACCAAAATACACAGAGCACCGGTATTTCCATCCATTGTTTATATGTTTTCCAACTTCTCTATGGCAAACGTACGACATTGGATTTGCCCGGTGACAAAAACATCCGACATTTACTACAGTTGCCGGTATGGAGGAGCGATTAAATAAAAAAGGAAGGTATGTCATTAATTAAATAAAACAATGGATAGTTAGATTATGTAATAAAATCCATAATGGTAATATGGAGCAGATCCCACGATGAAGGCGGAATATGGTTGGTCAAATATAATTCTACAATAAAAAAATCTCTTTTCACGCTCACAACCCCACACTAAATTCAATGATTTGTATCTTGAGCGCTGGATTACATTATATTACATTAGTGCTGGGTACATTCACGTTCTAAACACACAATCACAACCAGAACCAGAAAGCATTTTTCAAAACAAATTTTCCTTGGGGAGAAACCTTGTATTACAGTCTGGAATTGAACCCGGTCCTGGTTGTCAGTCGTAAGTCAACAGTCGCTAAGCCCTATCGGATGCATTCAGGTGGCCTGAAAAATCTTGATACTGGCCCATTAGTTCATACGACAAGCAAGTCACTATCACATATAAAAAACTATGAACTGCTCGTTAGCTTAGTTGGTTGCGTGGTCGCCTTTTAAGCAGGGGTATCGGGTTCGATTCTTGGCGGGAACACAAGTATTTTCCAAGGAATTTGTGTTTTTGTTTCTGGTTGTATATGTGTGTGTCAAAATCAAAATCGTTTATTCTTAGGGCCCCAAAAAGGTCAAAAGTCATAAAAGTTAATGAATCTACTGCCAAATTCGCAAAATTACAGCCATCTCGTGAAGAACCTAGCAAGAAACTCGGCGGCGCATTTTTTTTTCATTCATTTAAAAAAAAAACTTTCTTAAACACTAATATGAGTGATGTGAATGTTTCCGGCACCAAACTCAAGTCATCAAACTTGGTGTGGAGCTGTGAATGTAAAAGCGCCTATAGCGTCTAATCGTCTATACTATGACATATCACATAATGTATCTCCCTTGTATACAGGTATGTCTTCTCAATCGTACTAAGGTTCTCTAAAGATACGTTTTGCTAACTTTTGCCTACATTACACATCAAAACAATCAAGCAACCAAGTAATACATTTCAGTTAGCAGGGCGTCGACCGGCGCCGGGCGGCCGCGTCCCCGACCTTATTACTGCCTCTTGCGGCCCACGGTAACCTCGATGTCCATCGATTCCTACAATCCGTTCCATTTACCAGACATTACTTTTATATACCTAGTACAACTCGGTGACGGACTAGTAATGAGGCTTCTTTTGATTTGTTTGCGCGTCAGTGTCATGCCAACGAAATTATTTTATGAAACAAACCAAAGAACATTAATGTTCTAAAGGATATCTACGAGCCAATTGCCTATATATTTTTGGAATCTATAAAAAGATAATTATAATATGATCACGCTACATTTTAGTGTAAACAATCGACGTTGATCTTCATAACTGAGTAGTCCTACGTAAAATCGCCATACTACATTTTAGTGTAAACGATCGATGTTAATTTTCGTAACTGAGTAGTATGTAAAATAGCCATACTACATTTTAGTGTGAACGATCGATGTTAATTTTCGTAACTGAGTAGTACGTAAAATCGCATGTTACATTTTAGTGTGAACGATCGATGGTGATTTTCGTAACTGAGTAGTTTATAAAAAAGCCATGCTACATTTTTGTGTGAACGATCGATGTTAATTTTCGTAACTGAGTAGTACCTATGTGAAATAGCCTTGCTACATTTTAGTGTGAACGATTGATGTTAATTTTCGTAACTGAATAGTACGTAAAATAGCCATGCTACATTTTAGTGTGAACGATCGATGGTGATTTTCATAACCAAGCAACTGAAATCAAATCTGATAAAAACAGTTCGACCGCAGTTTTCGTGTTTTTCCGCGAGACGTAGACTAAAAACACTAAAAATAAATGCGTCACAGTATGAAACGATCAAATCAAGAGTGATCTCAATCCTCTGGACTGACATCAACGTCAGCCAGGTAAATATTTAGTGCATTGTGCGTACTTGAACACTTGCCAATGATTGTTGGACTGCGATCGAATATGTTTGTTAATTTATTATTTAAAGAATTTACCAGGTCTGCGCTATTTTCGGGAAGGGCGTCTTTTCTGGTGCAACATCGACAGGTCTTTGCGACCTTGTTTCAATTAAAACAAATTCTCTTTGTCGCTGATTAATGCAAGTCATGTGAGTGAAACTAGACGTCTCGTCTGAAGAGAATTAGTTCTAATACTGGCGATTCAAATTAGTGGGTTAACTATTCCAATTAGTGATTCCTCGGACGAGTAAGAAAGCGACATTTCATTACCGTCGCTATTGTTGTGGGGAAATTTTGCTTAGGAGTTTTACATGTAGATAAGTGTACCTATTAGTAAAATTTAAATTTAAAAATGTACAAAGTTAAACTTTTAAAATAGAAACGTTGAAAGTATTAAAATAAACATCGAAATCACGTACTTATTTAATATTCTAAGACCGACCAATATTATACAACCGAAAGTTTGTTTGTCAGTATGTTTGTTCCCTCTGCACGCTTTTACGGCTGAACGGATTGAGATGAAATTTGGAACGTACATAGATTATACCTTGGATTAACACATAGCCTACTTTTAGTTAACTTGATAATAGCGGGCGAAGCCGCGGGGCACGGCTAGTAAGAGATAATTCCCAACTTCGGACCGTAACTTATAAAAAAGTTACGCAAGTGGCTTACATTTTTAATTATCCGAGCATTTTGATATACATTTACATGGTTTCACGAATAAGTAAAGAATTTGTTCTTCTGATACAAGAAGAATATTGGGACAAACGGATTCTTAGGAAAAGCATAACTACTTGTAGTTCCGAATCAGTTCAGTGAGAAAAAGGAAAGGTTGCAAGATGATGATTATGACGCAGAAAAGAGGGTATACAAATGATATAAAGAGTTATATAAGTTTAATGCTCTATATCAAATATTAATCTATCAGAATTATTCCTAATTCCATTTTCAAAACATGACGTGGACGTACACTTTTTTGCTTCTTTAGAGTTTGGCATACTTATAAATACAGATATAATAATCTCTATAAATTTATTTGGCAATCCAATTAGTTCACCATACGTTAATCAGCACTAAATTTGATGAATATTAATTCATTATAATTGCGTATTAACGCATTATATAAATATAAACGCTCTCACTCACTCAAAGCCCCACACTAAGTAAGACTTGTGGTTTAGGTGCCAGAAACATTCACATCACACACACTCAATCACACCCAGAACCAGAAACACAAATTTCCCTTGGGGAGAAAACTTGTGTTCCCACCGGGTATCGAACCCGGTACCCCCTGATTAGAAGGCGGACGCCCATCTAACTAAGCTAACGGGTAGTTCTAAAATTATTATCGCTTTATTTAACAAAATCACGCATGAATCCGGTTAGAAAAGTGGATATCACCATTGTCACCTCCATAGAGTTAGCTTCATTTCTACCGCAGAGACAAGGCGGCAAGAAAGCAGACTTTCACTGTAAGTCGATGCTTGCTCCTTGCTACATCACACCTCATTTGATTGCCGAGACCAGAGCCGTATTAAGGAGGCTTTGGCAGTTCTGAATGTTCATACTATTTTATCGTGCGATTGATTATTGATATTGAATTTGTTGTGTGAACATTTATGTTCAAATTTTTACCGACTTCCCAAAAAAAGGAGGAGGTGCTCAAGTCGACTGTGTTTTTTTTATGTGTGTTACCTCATAACTTCTCTCCACGTGAGCCGATTTCGAAAAATTTTTTTTAGTTTGTAAGATGTTACTTTCTAATTGGTACCATTTAAATTTGATCAAGATCTAATTTGATAGTTCTTAAAATATCGTTAATAATGCCTATTTGGCTATAAAAGCTGGTGCTTTTCATGTGGTCCCGTTGAAATTTGATCAAGATCTAATCTCTAGTTTTTGAGTTATAGTCAATAATGCGTGTTTATTACATTAAATCTGATCATGGTTCCGAAGATAAAGCGGTGAAGACGGTTTTTTAAGCTTTGCTTAACGCAAGCAAAAATAATAGCATTGTGTTAATATAATATGATTATTATGTAATTCAAATTACATATTATAACTGGCCTAAGAAAGAACTGTTTCAAGCGAATAAATAAGATATACTGTGATTGGTATGGTGGTACGTTGATAACGGTGACTTTTACTCACTGTGATAACACTAAAATAGTGCGAGGAATTTGTAAAGTTGACAATAATAATGTTGTAAATTCAAGAGATAAAGTGTGGTGAATTATAATTCCAAAGAAAGAGCAATGAATGCTTACTGCGCACCATGCATCCTTTGCATTGTCCTAGCATGACTCGTGAGCTTTTTTTCAGATTTGGGCACAATCATACTAATCCCTAATGTCATACTTACATTGTAAATCTAAAATATGTGTGATAGGGAAATTTTGAAATTAGACACTCGCTAAGAAGCTTCGCTTTTTCATTTTTGTCGCGGGGCAAAGCTAAAACCTGAATTGGATTGTAGCTGCTAAAATTATTTAACGCGATTGCTTCTTCTATAATTCTGCCTGCCCAAGCTCACGAAGGCATAAAGCTACAGACACTGCTTGTCACTGAGACCCGAGATACGTGTTCCGGAACACGTTCTACGTATCGATGAGTCCGGCACTGCTGAAGGGCCACAGTTTATTGAGCAGTAAACAACCAAGATTTATTACGCTGGCACTAAACACAAACGAAATATGCTTCGAGTTGATAGTTAAACCTGTGCTTTCCCATATGTAGGATGTGAGGAAGGTTAATGGTTTGTTGTGTATATCTAGTTTTGTTGACATAATTTGTGTGTAAGTAATATGTAGCGAGCAGCAGGTTTGATTCAATACCCAGTTAGCCTTGTCTGAAATACTAGACAAACTTTAGCACATATTCAAGTATGTATAACATTGTATGTATCATTGAACTCTCATATGAGTCTCTAAATATATGGTTGGGCTTATTTGCTGCTACTAGCGGGTGCTTATTCGTTCATTTTATCTTTAAAGATAATTTATTTGACATACAAACTGTAAATAATAATCTACCTACTTGTAATAACTACGTTTAGAAGAGAAACTGGTTTTATAGACAGTTTCCAGAACTTAATTTTGTGTATGGCGATGGGGTTTTCTACAAACTGCGAATACAGTAGGTAGCACCTATATTAGCTAGCAAGTTCAGCATCAGAAAAAGAACCACCATGGGGTTCTTTATGAAACTAATATTTATTAATGTTGTTCATTTTGACTTAATTAAGATTAAGGAATTCATGGGGAGAAATTCGGCACGATCAAGTATCACAAAATTTGAGGATATGTGTTATTCACAAATATATCCTGAACTAATGTGATACATTATGTTTTTTTTTTTTTTTTTTATTTGTGACAGGCTAGTTTTTGACCACTATCTCACCTGATGGTAAGTGACGATGTGATCGAAGCTGGTAAACACACTAGACCTGGAATACGCAGGCTCTCAAGGATGACTGCCGGAACACCGTATTTGGTCTAAACTCTCGTATGCAATTATCTCCAGAGCTATTTGAAATTTGAGCCCATAATTAGCTGATGATGATGATGAATACTTATTTGTATAACAATTCTAATTTTAAATTTCGATTGACCTTACATTCAGTCAGGTAGGTACTGACACTACTTCGCGTAAAGTACTCGTTTATTTAGTCACCATCATTGTCCTATTTATCCTTATGCGATGCACCAACGTCCTCACGTCAGTTCGACCTTGTCACCAAGTTTCCACGAGTATTTCTTCCTACGCAAATTTCCAACGATCGAGTCATATAACCAACAATGAACTGTGTCTACGTCATTTGTCTTATAATTAGACGAATTATCATCCCGATTGGCATTCTCCGATCGTTTAGCCAAGATATTTATGGATTATGTAAAACGCCTTGGTCAAATTCGGTTCGTAGAGGTAAAATTTGGCTCGTATATGTATCTTTCCTGCCAGAATTTGAGATTTGGTCGTTGATGCAGACCTTCCCAGGTTTGCTATAAATCATGAGCACTCGAGAATGCATTTGTTACTCGATTAGTAAGGTAATTTGTAATATGAAATGTTATTCTAAATGTGAGCTATTGACTTCACTGCCCTCTGCACGCCTCTATTACCAAACAAACTCTACTACCAGCAACAAGGATGACGCACAATTGTTTTTATGATTGGTAGGAATTTGACCACTATCTCATCTGCTGGAAAGTGACATGTCACATGCTTGCTAAGTATTTACTTACATATTAACTTTAGACTTGAAAAGAAAAATAATTCGTAAAATTGCTTCTTTTCTAATTGACCTTCGATATCATTGCCCTTTCTACTAAGGCATTGTTTCAGATCTGCTCTCTATCATAGATGGGTTCGATTTCTTGTGTTGAAAGCAAGTATTCTTACCAAGGGAAATGATTCTGGATCTTGTTGTGTGTGATGATAATGTTTCTGAAACCAACGTCAAAAGTCTTTGTAAAAGAATTTATATTAATGATGAGTCTGTGTTTCCTGCTAAATACAATATACGAGTTTTTAAATTACAGCATAGGTGGCACGGCATTCTTGGCAAATGTGCTCCATCGTAGACCGCATCGTCGCCATCAGGTGAGATTAGATAGCGGTCAAATGTTTGCCTATCTTGAACAAAAAAATAAAACCGGCCAAGTGCGTGTCGGACTCGCGCACGAAGAGTTCCGTACCGTTATCTATAAAAAATCAAGTTTGTTGTATGGGCGCCTCTTAACTATTTATTTTATTTTATTTTAGTATTTGTTTTTATAGCGGCAATAGAAATACATCATCTGTGAAAAATTCAACTGTCTAGCTATCACCGTTCTTGAAATACAGCCTGGTGACAGACGGACGGACGGACGGACAGCGAAGTCTCAGTAATAGGGTCCCGTTTTTACCCTTTGGGTACGGAACCCTAAAAAGATATTATTATCAGTAAAAACCAATCACTTAGTTCATCAGTCCATCTCATGTAACACTTATTGCGATAAGTCTTTCAAGCCTTGATTCATTTCGTGTTTTCTCATCTACTATTATGTTTATAAGCAACTGATCTCATTACCCTTTAAATCGGAATAATTCCACAGCTTACTACCCAGTAGGCATAACGCACGCCGCGCCGGTCGGTCGGAAGGTGAAAGGCGTATCGCTTTCGAATTAGATCGCGTTATATCAACGGTGAAACGCACTCTCCAATGTTTACTACTCGGGCACTGTTTACGAGATTTGTTTATTTGTTAGCCACAATTATATTTGTCGATTGTCAACAGCGGAAGTTCGCGAGCATGCTTGGATTGCGGTGCGCGTCCGCCATGATGCTTAGTTCGCTCAATGTTCTTTCTATTCAGAAAAAAAATAACTATTAAATTATTATTTACTAGTTCCCCGCGGCTTAATCTGCATTTATCTAATTTAATTTGTAGCATAGGTGTTAATCATAATCCCTACTAATATTATAAATCCGAAAGAGTATGTGAGCAAAAAATTTTTAAAATGAGGTATCTCTGTAACTGCAGATCAAATTTCGATAAAATTTGGTAGGTAAATAGCTTAGACCCTGGAATCCGACATATGCTACTTTTATCTCAAATATCAGTATTAATATATCAGTAATATCAATGCAGTTTCTATGGGATATGATAAATTTGATAAAATATTTAAAACTCAGCACATATCTTCATCCCCATGCCTATTTATTGTTTTGAAATCCGGACGTGTATTTTCGTGTATAATTATTACGTGTTTGCAATATATATATATATATATATATATATATATATCAAAACTTAAACCATGCGGTCGAAGTCGCGTCGGAAGCTTGTCGGCTCAATATATTATTAAAACACTCGAGTGGGCTAACAGTTCAAAAGCAATGACAAAACAACAACAAAAAATTAAAACTTGTGCGTACGAGTACCTTTCAATAAAGTCTTCAATGGCACCTTGAAATCCCAGACTAAACAAATGTCTTCTTGGTAGTTTGCTTTATTTTCGAATGCATTTAATAGCCATCATGTGCGTAAGACGTGTCAATCAAAAACTCTGGGCTTTTTACCAGACGTGATGAACTCATCTCATAAAGTTTTACCTATTTTTATCTACTTAAAACGGAAAATCAGTTCGCTGTATTGCGTTTCATCTTTTACTTATTTTTATGACCTCGTATATCATATTTTCCAACTTCTGTTTGCTGTCTAAATGTGTACCTAAAACCGGCAAATAGAATGCTATTACAATTTACGTGAGCAATGAAGTCGCAATGCACTCCTCTCTCTATACTCCCTAGCTCTTTCATTTGATACCTATGACATAAACATAAAAACATAAAACAAACGCTTTCACATTCACAGCCCCACACTAAGTTCCATGACTTGTGTCGTGGATGCCGGAAACATTCAAATCACATACACAGTCTCAACCAGAAACAAGGATCACAAATTTTCCTTGGGGAGAAAACAAGTGTTCCCGCCGGGAATCGAATCCGATACCCCCTTAGAAGGCGAATGCAACCCGACTAAGCCAACGAGCAGTTTATGACTATATAGTAAATGACTTTTTTTGTATGACACACGTGGAATTAAGACAAATTCAATGATACCAAATACGTTAAAATCGGTTTATTAGTTTGGACACTGAGGGAACCAACGAACATATATACAAACATACATACCGTGCTACAATCACAATCGTTCTTTTTGCTTCACTTTAGTCACCTAACAATGGTAATTTCTATGTCTTTGTTAACAGGCATATGTTACCCGGAAACAAAACAAACAAGACGCTTCCAACGACACTTCATTTGTCAAATAATTATACCTAATAGTTAATACCTAAGTAGTAATAATAATACCTAAGTAGTTTAGAAGTTGTGAGGAAACTAACGAACATACATACATACACAAATACTGCCAAAAACAAACGGCGAAGCAGGGATTTTGCTTCGCCGTAGTCCGGTACGAATGGAATGTCATCAAAATCGGCTTCGATATATATAAAAACACAGTCTGCGTTAAAATAATAACACTTCCTTTTGACTTTGCCGTAGTCAGGTAAAATAATCCTGATTGATTTATACTTACCTAATTTTAACTATGTGGACTGGAATAGGAACTTGGTGGTTGTTACATAGGTATGTAGCACGATCACCAAAAATTTGTATACCTACTTTGTATATTATGCTATGTAAAGATACTTAGTTAAGTTTAAAATTGTTTATATTTTTCATAAATAATTTATTTTATCTTATGAACTAAGGATGTTGAATGGAGGCCACGGACTGGCAAGCGCAGTGTCAGAAGACCGCCCACAAGGTCGACGGACGACATAATGAAGGTCACAGGAAGACGCTGGAAGCAGGCCGCTAGCTACCGTTCTTTTTGGAGATCTTTGGGGAAGGCGTACCTATATCAAGCAGTGGACTTCTTGCGGCTGAGATGATGATGATGATGATAATCTTATAGAACACAGTCAATAAGACGATGATATCGTAACACAAAAGCAGTTCCATTATGACGATGGCGTCAGTGGTTATCCATCCGTAAGTAAATTAATTTACGGCCAGGTAATTCAATACCTTACACCTCTAACATTAAAATTTCGTGTGATTGTATAACATCGACTACTTCTTGGATGATATAAGATTTCGTAACGATTTTGTAATGTAACATTTCGTAATCGCGTAACAGAATGTGGACTGTTCTTTGTTACTTCCCATAACATGATTACGTATGAAAACTTGCTCATTCTAAAGGTATTTTAGTTAATATTGAATTATTGACCGCATCGTCTCTTAACATAAGGTGAGATAGTGGTCAAATGTTTTCCTGTTACAGATAAAAAATATAACTTTTATTGGGGGTGAAATGCTGGGCTCATGCTCATGCAATGGGTGCATTAGAAATTTTCAAAGTTTCGTCTAAGAGACTGACTGAGTCACATGCTGGATTGAATTTGGGGCAGAGGATAGAAAATAATAGAATAGAATATAATTCATATACAGAAAAATAACATCATTTAAGAATGTCATGGAACAGGGCATGGACTCGTCAAACATATTGATATTTATAGAGAAAAAGCTAGAGCTTGGTAATTCAGTAAGAATTATAGGCATTTTACCGAACATAAAAAATCGTTGAAACCATATTTAACCGTTAGTTTATAATCTAAATAATATAAAAACATAACCAAGTACCTACTTATTCCCACACAGTTACCTAACCTTATCACTAAGCGATTCATACATATATTGTGTAAGTAAAATGTATATAATATAATTCTCGCTTTTTCCCAGGCAAAAGGCAAACAACCACAAGTCAGCTGGTTTTCCCTATAGTTTGGGAATTTCATTTATTTTTTTATTACTTTGATAGGTACGGGGTTTCCGCCTGTTTTCGATAACATTTCAGGAAGAACCCGCAGAATGTGGTTGATAATAATAATAGACGATAAACAAAAATTGTTGTGACGAAATAGAGTTTAATAAAAGGCTTTCACACTCACAGCCATACACTAAGTTCAAGTATTGTTGATGCCGGAAACAATTGCATCACACGCACAACTACACCCAGAAACAGATTCACAAATGTCCGATGCATAGGAAAATTGTGCTCCTGACGGGAATCGAACCCAGGACCCACGGCGTAGAGAGCAGAGACTTGCCCACTGCTCTAAGTTCGTTAACTGGGTTATAAAATAAACATTTTGGCAGTTAATCGCGTCATGCTACTTCTTGAAAATGTAGATAGAGATAGGTTAATTAATCTGGGAGTCTTCAAGAGTGAATCTTCTTCTATCTTCTACTCAAACATGCTACATCTTCAGTCACATCATCGCTTTCCATCAGGTGAGATTGAGGTCAAATGCTTGCCTATCGAGAATACAAAAAAAGATCTTTCTACGTATGCGTGTCTCTTTTCACCCGACTAAGGCATAGTAAAAACGAGGGCTATAATTTCAGTATCGTATGAATGTTTGTTCGTTTCTTTATTTGTTTGTTTCCCTCACAACGTCTAAACTAATTAACTAGTCGGGTTTAAGTTTTTTTACTTTCGTCTTGTGAAATTAAACTAACTAAAGTATAATAAAACAAATCATCAATTAGCTCAGGCTGAACAAATCTTATAACGGTAACCAGAGTTATGACAATTATGGGAACTCTATAAGTAGGTATAGTATATAGGTACTACACCTCACTGTCTCACCTACTTCAAAAGTAGATCAATATCTACTGTAATTATTATTTAAACATAGCCTAGATTCTGTTAACTAATGACACGGTTATATAAAGTTTTCCAATGTCAATATACGACTTTGTGTGAGAAATAACTCGTCCAAACTCTACAAAACTCTCCAAACAGCTTACATACCATGTACTGTCACTTAGTGCTGATATTTTATGAACATAATGTTTATATCAAATACATGTGTATTAGTATTTTTAAACCTCCGACGAAAAAGAGGGCAGTTTTTGTAATGTTTATATTTCTTTGACATCTAGCTCCCAAACAGCTGGACTGAATTAATTATACAAATATTCGATGTATCATACAAATACTCAGCATCATCATCAGTTATTTAATTAACATAATAAAAAGCGTTTAACTTTGACGAATAAATTGGTAGGGCAAAAGGGACCGTGACTCCTATTTGAGGTGGTCCCATTCGCCCGACTACTCACGTAACCGACATATTATTATGAGATATAGGTACTTACACTCCTAAAAGCATTACCGAATGTTTGCCTTTCGAGTAAACCCAAGTTCAACTCATTCTCTCGTTTATAGGCACTTGTTTAGTTACAACCACCCCTCCGAACAAGATTTTCCTTCCGCAAAACGCCATCAATATTATGAAGTACGTAGCACATAAAGGGCCCGATGTAATACGTGACGATATGTGACCAACGACCAATAAAAAGGGAACTTAATAATAAAACGTTATGGTCCTTTCGGAAAATTGCTTCCATCCGTTCAGGTCAGCACAAATAGCGTTATTTAGATAGGTTAGGTTTTGTTTTGATATCTTATAAAAAATATTTAATTATGTATAAACTATCATGAAATTAGTACAATTTGGAGAGGGTGACTTTTTACGTCAAGCACCGAGTTTTTTTTTTTTTTTTTTTTTTTTTTCTGTACATAGTTTTAGTTTAGTTTTAGGAAATATAGGCAATTTGCCCGTAGTTAGTACAGCACCGAGTTGGTTGTTATATTGACCGAAAGGAACTCGACAAGCGGTAGAGTCGCCACATTTATTGTTGGTAGTTAACTCGACCACTAGCGGAAATTACTACAGTCAGATAAAAAAGAGTTTAAAAAAAATCTCTCTCTGTTTATCTCGGGTGATTTATCGAGTAATATAATATTACTCGATTGTAAATTGCAAAAGATTGTATTTACGTAATTACATTCTTGCTCAGCTTGCGTGTCAATGTAGGTAGTGTAAGTCAAATTACAACTCAACTAGAATTGATCCATGAAAATTGAAAATATAAAAGTTTGATTATTAATCGTCAGCAATATAAACAATATAGATAGAGAGGCGGAATGATAATTACTGGTTGTTTTGTATACGTTATACGACTTTCAATTTCTTCCTTATACAAATCGTATTTTATTATAATTTCTTTTATATTTTAAGGTTGTATTGTGGTAAGTACACGAGCAGTACAAAGACGCTGCATGCAGTGAATAAACATTTGAATGTTATTTATTATGGTTAATTTTTGCAGGTAAGTATACATGCAATAAAGAAAGGTACAACAATATCATTTAAATTGTCTGTTATCAAAAAACACTGTATGCAGCGCCTCTTTAATGCGCAAATAATTCTCTGATAAAGTTTTATTTTAACTCGTGCTACCTTAAACATTCAACTCAAACGTACATTAAATATAAATGTCCTAATAACATTTACTCGTTTATAAGGTTGCCATTTTTTAATGGCACAAACATTTATTTTATTAATTTACAGTGTCGTGCATCACCAACTCAGAAAAAATTGCTTGCGGTCGGTCATTGCTCCCAAATCTTTGTATATCAACAGCTGCGCCGGACATTGACCTCACTCTTGAATTTCCAATCAAATTTTTAGGTCAATATACACCGAAGCTAGGTAATCTGATTCAGACACCAACTGTTACTATAAACCACGAAATATCGTATTTGCAGTAAAAAAAATACATGTTTTTATCACGTTTCTAACAACTACAATTCTAAATGTCAGTTCAAAATCTTATATCATTCTTACATACTTAAAAGCAATTGAAGCCGCTCAGTTAGTATTTTTTATACCTATTAGGATTATTTAAATTGTTTTTCTATAGAAATTTCAGAAGCACTAAGCCTGCGTATAATGAAGGTGTAGTTAGTTAGAAAAGGATTTTAAATCTATATTTTTTTTGTGAGTTGGCCAACCCTAATTAATGAGGCGCGTGTGCAATCGCGTTATCAACTCAATACAAGTTTAGCGCGGAAATTGCATTAATTTCATGCACCTTAATGAAAACAACTTGAAAATCAATAACAAAACTGCCTTTGCATAATGAGAGGTGAGAAAAGTAAGAAAAATATTTTTTTATAACTCTTAAAACTAACATATAATAATGCATACGATTTAGTTGTGTGTTATGCGTGCGTAAGATTGTGTGAAACGGTCATAATTTCAGTGATACCTAGGTATATCCTGGAATAAAATATTAGAATTACATTGTTTTTTTCGGCACCATGAGAACTGAAGAGTTCGTGAATGTTTTTTATGATTAGATATATCTGTCTATCCTCTCTCTTCCTTACTCGTTTTTCTGATTTGATGCTGCTACCACTAGAATTCAATTCAATACTTATTCAAAATTGTTATTGACCAACAATGCTCACAGTATCTGCTTTTATCACACATTCAGCCGATTTTCGCCATTAGCATTCGAATCTTCTGTGAAAAACCAAAAGTGCATGGTAGACGCTTTCACAGGCACCGCCCCACACTAAGTTTGATAACTTGAGTCGTGGGTGCCGGAAACGTTCACATCACACACAATCACAACCAGAACCAAAAACACAAATTTTCCTTAGAGAACATGTGTTCCCGCAAGGAATCGATCCCGCTATCCCTGTTTAGAAGGCGAACGCTCACCTAACTAAACCAAAGGGCAGTTCAAATTGTGAATCCTGTTTGTGATAATAATTATACTGAGAGTGATTGCATCAGTGTATAATTAAACGCAAGCAAAGCTTAAGAAAACCCGACTTCTCCGCTTTATCTTCGGAACTTTGTTCAGATTAGATGTACTAAACACGCATTTTTGAAAACATTTCAAGAACTACTAATCATCTCTTGATCAAATTTAAATAGGACCAATTGGAAAGCGACATCTTTCAAACAAAAAAAAATTCCAAATCGGTTAACGTGGAACGAAGTTATGAGGTAGCACACATAAAAAAAACACAGTCGACTTGAATACCTCCTCCTTTTTTGTGAAGTCGGTAGAAAATGTTATTAAATGATAAAACTATTATGTGGAAATCACTCGTCTAAAGTTTAACTGAGAGTATACATAAGTGACATTAATTCATGTGTTAACTAAGCATTCGTAAACTAGGCTAAGGCTTACCGCTATCATATAGACCTGCTTTGCCTTAGACAGTGCGATGCGTACCAGTTATGTTTAGCGTAAGTATTATGTAGTTTGTTGTAGATATGTTAATAATTTTATGTTTAACACTGATAAAGACGTTCGTGCCTACGTTCTTAAATTTTTCCTTTTTTCCATCCAAAGGTTGACTAGAAGAGATCGCTTTTAGCGATAAGTCCGCCCGTTGTACTTATATATAAATAACATGATCCCAATTTTCTACTACGGGTCATTTGCCTATATTTCCTAAAACTAAAACTATATACAGTAAAGACCTAAGTTACCTACAAGACATATGATGTGCTATAAAAAGTTTTTGTATTGTATTATAAAGATATTAAACGTGTAGTTTTTGTATTTTTTAAATTTTTCGACTGCTGTTGTTGTTTTGGGTTTTTCCTTATTTTCTTTTTTTCCTAAGCCAAACATATAACGAGGTAAACCATTCAAAGAAATCAAATAGGTCGAGACATTTTCAAGGTTTTGCATGGCTATTGATTTTTGTATATGTATATATAATATATTTGTTTTGTTGAGGAAGAAGATGCAATACAGAATAAAACAATATTAATGAAT
Source organism: Lomographa bimaculata (assembly GCA_948107665.1). Lineage (NCBI taxonomy): Eukaryota > Metazoa > Arthropoda > Insecta > Lepidoptera > Geometridae > Lomographa > Lomographa bimaculata. Next base: position 12,021,246 of record OX403592.1, read on the forward strand.
GACAAGACAACTTCTTATGTGAAATTAAAAGCCTTTTGAATATTATGTTTTAACAGTCAATCAGATGGAGTAGGTTGATAATAAGAAAAAGGGAACTCTCTTTACACATCTTGGGTTCGGAACTTAAAAATGAAATTAGCAAATAGCAGAAGGGTAATATGCTCCATCGTCGACCACATCCTCACTTACCATCAGGATTATTATCAAAAAGGTAGTATAGTATAAAAGTTATTTATTCGCGTAAAATATTTCCTTTATCTGACGTATCAAGATAACAATGGCATTGAGAAAAGAAATCATTACTTTCTATACTGTGTAAAATTCCTATTACGAAAGGCATTGCACACGTACATAGCGATAAGACGTTATACAAACTGCAGGTCAATTGGAACTCTGTCGAAGTAAAATGTTATAAATTCCCTTCATTATCCTAGAAAAAACAAATTTAGTCATTGAGATATGGTAACACACAGGTAACGTGCTACATAATGCTGTTAGTAATATGTGCAGATATCGTATGTAGTAATTTTCCTAGAGCTAACACATTTAACGTTACACACATATACACTAAGTGATGTGCTACAGAAGTATTAGGAATCGCAATAGATTTTTGTCATTGAAGCAATAGGCTCTAAATTTAATCAGCAGAAATTTAATCACATGTAAAACTTAAGAAATCTGACTTCACCGCTTTATCTTCGGAGCCCTTAATCAGATTAAATAAATTAAATATGCATTATTGAGGATAACTCAAAGAGTACTTACTAGTCACATCTTGATTTAATTGGGCCTACATGAAAAGTACCAGCTTTCAAATAAAAAAATTAAATCATCAAAATCGGTTCACCTATAAAAAGTTTCAGGGGTAACACACATAAATAATAAAAATACAGTCAAATTGAGAACTTCCTTCTTTCATGAAGTCGGTTAAAAATACACAGATTAGTTAAACGTTTAGGTGGTTTTGGCCTTGACAAGTTGATTTGTTTATTTAAAAACTTAGAGTGGGCTACGTGTGGCTGATGTGATTTATTACATGATTGACCTTTTTGGTGTTAAAAGGAGCAAATGAAATGTAACTTATACTTATGTTTTGATGGACTAAATGAGACTGACAAGACGATTATCTAAAAGTAGCGTCTCAGTTAACAATCACCATAATTAAGTGCTACCCAGAATTTCAGGCTTTCACAGTTCCAAAGCCTGAAATTCTGGGTAGCACTTGAGTTACTTATAAGATGTTAAATCTCTATAAGCCACACTGAAAAACAACTACTCTAATCAAAACAATGTGAACTGCTCGTTGGCTTTGTTGGGTGGTCGTTCGCAATCTAAGCTTTCGGGTTCGATTTCCAGTGGAAACACAAATTCTCCTCAAGGAAAATTTGTGTTTCTTGTTGTGATTGTGTGTGTGATGTGAATGTTTCTGGTACTAATCACGACAGAAGTCATCGAACATAGTGTGGGGCTGCTAGTGTGGGCTTTTTATTTAAAAGTTGGTGCCCCCATGTGGTCACATTTGAATTTGATCAAGATCTGACTAGTAGTTTTTGAGTTATCCTGAATAATACGTATTTAATTCAATGAATCTGGGGTCAAATCAAGGGTTCCGAAGATAAGGTGGTGAAGTTGATTTTATTAACCTTTGCTTGCGTTTAAATTATGTAAACCACATTAGTTGGCACTTGTATCCAAGTTAGCACATCCGCATAAGAAAGTATACAACACCTGCCAAGAAACATGGTGTGTTGGTAAGCAAAAAGTGGTATGTTGAGAATGCGTTTGTATCCATCGGATATAGGGCTAGACTCGACAACTTCATTCTGTTATTAGAACTTGAAAGAGATGTCATAGCTTAGATATGTCGTCACTTATTTGTATGAGTGTCATCTCTACTACGCTTTTTGTCTAAGTTCGCGTCGTCCCGAGATCAAAATAAATATTATATTCCTGAAGGGTTTGTTCAACTAGAAGATTGTATTGCGTACACATTGTATTTAATTGTTTTATCATTAATTCTTATTGCTATTTTTTTGACGATCCAGTTGGCGCGGTGAACAAGTCTCAGCCCTCTGCGCCGTGAATCCTGTACTGGGTTCGGTCCTCGGCAGCAGCACAATTTTCCTTCCCAAGTGGATTTGCGCTTTTGGTTCTGAGTGTGATTGTGTGTGTGTTATGTAATTTTTTCCAGCACCCACGATACAAGCCTTTGAACTAAGTGGGGCATCAGTTTAATCTGTATAAATAAACTGTGAATTATGTATTTAAATATTAGTAGCTCGATTTTTATACATTATTTATGAACGATTCTTTTTTCATAGTTTTTTTACCTTGTATTCATTATCGACAATCTTCACCATCATCAGCCTTAATGATCCACCGCTGGACATAGGCATAGTCATATATTTGTTTATAAGTATTAATTACACGTCATACATTTGAGAACTTATTATAAAATAATCTATATATATAAAAGAAAGTCGTGTTAGTTACTCCACTTATAACTCAAGAACGGCTGAACCGATTTAGCTGAAAATTGGCAGGGAGGTAGTTTAGAGCCAGGAGAAGGACATAGGATACTTTAAGAACGTACATTTCTTTAATTTTTAAGAACGTACATTTCTTTAATTTTTTTTTTTACATTTCGACATGCTTTCCATTTTCTCATACGTCACTCGGATTTGGTAAAGTACTAGGCAAACATAAACATGAAGGTTGTAATAATATAGTCACGTGACATTGTAACGCATGCCGGGTATGGCTTCCTAAATATGCACATTCATTGACTGTTAGGCGGAACGAAGGTCGCCGGGACAGCTAGTAATATATAATGAGCAATTAACTATCAATATGATGTTAAATTGTATTACCTCTCCCAATACACGCCACTGAGCCCGATCTTATCAGCTCTTCTTTTTTCTTGGTTTATATTATATTTTGTTTTCGATTTTTTATTTTGCCTATATTAATAAATTTCGACTTTTTCTGTCTAAATTATACAAGCGAAAAAAATAACTCTTAGAATATGTAAAGTTATGGCCCAAACCCACAGAAATTACCAATTAACCTCAACAGTTTGTGTACATTTAGGCACAAGAAGGCGCGTGATCACAGTTCGGGGCGAATGACTAGTTATTGTAATGACAATAAACAGTAATTACAATAACTTAGTACAGTACAGCGAGTTAATGTGCAAGACTTGGCACTTGCTGTACCTCAACTAGTAAATACTGTATACTAATATGCATATCCGGTGCCGATCTTCTAACTCATGGAATGTCAGCTCTGTCGTTAAACTATAACCGAACTGTGCTCGACGAATGACACAGATGTGAGAAAGTTTACGATCAGTGGATGAGACATTTATCATTTACAACCTATAAATTAAATATAAAAGATAAAGATTAACGTTTTAAGATATTTTATAATATCAATACGAAACATAACAGCATAAAACACAAAATTAGGTGAGACAGAAAAAAATAATTAAAATCATTTATTTCGGATATCGTCCATAAAGTTGTTAGTAACAAAATAATAATAAACTTAAAAACTATGTGAGTATAATTATTTTTAATATTGAATAATTATTAATTAATTTATTCTATCAATTTTAATCAAATAAATAAAACTACTCAAACTACGTAGGAGAACATCATGAGTTTTCGCTGCCTATTTCATCTCTTGGTAATTATTGATGTGGTTCAGGATGGTAGATACGCTAGGCCTTAAATATAACTTACTGACCTTGAAGAATACCTAGCTGCTGGGATAACATTTGCTTGGCGAAAGATTTTTATTCAAGCACTTGATGGTGCCAATCTACCACAATATTATATGTAGTACCTAGCCAGGCAAACATGACGAACTGGCTTGTCACTGTGGATAGTGGCTACGACAACCTATATATATATGTATATAATTCTTCTGTACGAGACTAAACTTCTCCTAAGCGGCTGAACCGACTTTAATGTTTTTTTGTGATTTTGTTTGTGTGAATTCTATTTAGGTGGATTCAAGAATGATTTAGATTCACAATTCAATCCCATTAATTATGTATTTTATACTTGTTTATTTAATTAACAGGTCTGCTAGTTACATTATAATTTTCTTTTAATGTAATTTACTTAACGAGTCAAAGTGTTTGTTTAAAAAAAATGAAACATTCGCAATACTAATAAATGCTAACTTTCATTACTTATATATTGCTGTAATTTAATTGATTTTCCGGCGCGCTGGAGCTATTATTACTATATAATCTTATCTTTATACATGTTTGCTATTTTTAAGTATTATATATAACTCTCACGGTGTTTTCATACATTTATATATGTCTTTATACTTTTAAATCTGATAATAATTTAATATTATAATATAATTCATACTCTCTGTGTTACCTTTTCACGGCTAAGCTCGTAATGAAATGGCATAAAGGGTAGTTGTAAAGAAGAAGGACATTTTAATGTCCTTCTTCTTTAAAAAAAGTTTCTTGATAAAACGGGTTAGAATTACCCAAATCAAATGTTACGTCTAACTTATTAGTTATACGTAACATTTGATTTAGGTAATCGTTTTCTGATTCCATATATCTTTTATGGTACGCAATTTAGAACATCCAAAATCATTTTCTGACGTGAACGTTTCCCATCCTTCTATGAACGACGCGTTGGCACGCGGCTTCAAAATAATCATAAATTTATTTCAAGTGCCCAAAGCTGCACATTTTCGTCCATTGCCATTCATTCACAACGAACAACAATTTTAATACACGTTGTTGTTTATAAATGACATAACATATCACACCTCTGTTCATCGCTTTGTTCGTTACCTTTTTACAGCTGAACAGCTTAGGCAATCTTGATGAAATTTGTTTAGTAAATAGCTCAAGTCGTGACGACTGAACACCTCTCTGTACCTTGCTTTGTTCGTTACCTTTTTACAGCAAAACTATTTCACCAATATTGATAAAATTTGTTGAAGTCGTACAGAAGCACAAAGTCCACTTTTTAGTTCTTCTAGCTTCTTTTTCAGCCTAAGCTAAGCCGCGGAGCACTGCTAACTGATGCACTGCTAACTGCTGACTGCTAACTCCTTACTGATTACTGATCTGTTAGCATAGTTGATGGCGTTTTCAGCTTTCTAAGACACAGGTACTGGGTTCGATTCGTAAAACGGAAATTTTAGGTTCTAATATAATTTATTAACATAGTTTCGAGCCATAACCGTAATTCTGTTTAATTCTTATTTCATATATTAACCAAATATGTAGGGCAGGAAATGTTATGATTGTGATATTACTGTGGTTACGCAATAGCTTGAGAAATGCTAGTTTCCACACGATTCTTCTTTTAAATGCTTGTATAGTCTGAAAACTAATAAACCAACATGAAATCTTAATATAATTACATTAAGCACGTTAGTGTAGTTGATTTGTCAAAACATATGTGTCTGTTAACGCTACAACTAGCGTATCTGCAATACTGCCTTCTAGGAAAGAAAGAAAGAAAGAAAGAAAGAAAATAAATATTTGTTTTAGTTATGACGCACACAATATTCCCCTACAAAAACAAACAGCAAAATAAATTTGCGGCAAAATAAATTCAGTTTGATATTCAGCAGTCTCAATTTTGGTTAAATTATTTTTTGCCAAATAGGTAAGCTATTGTCATTTTAATTTGAATTGTATAGATATTTTTATTTATGACTAAAAGATTTATTTAGATTTAAAAAGATAAACAAAAGCACCTTTTCGTTTATCTTTTTAAATCACCTACTTCTTGAGATTTGCCCAGAGAAGGAAAAATTGTAAGTAAGATGTTTTAATTGTAATTGTATGACTAGACGCGCAGGTTTTTCGCAGGTTGTAGTTGATTGATGGTAAGCGTCACGCTTGCCCATTCATAGTTCAGCTCATCCAGAGTATTGACTTAAAAAGTTAAAAACCCAGGTCTTTAAAGCATTGCGCTCGTCACCCCGCTAGGCTGCTACTCACCTGCTACTGCTAGGGGTAGATTGCCTAGCCAAACTATTGCTAGTTAGTACTGCCACAGGCGGAGTTTGGAAAAGAGTCCTACCACTACTACCAGTAATAGGACTATTTGCACTGTCTCTTTTGGACTCTGTTAAGAATTGAAAGTCGACCGGTATTGTGTGAATTTTTAGTAAGTACATATATTAGTTGTTTTTTTTAAGGAGTTTGAAGTTTCCGAAAAAAAATATTTTGAGATGATGTGATATTGCGGATATGGCGTTTTGATACGTTGACATTATGCGCATAAAATATGTTTTGCCACTTCAGTAAAATCGTCGTATTACATACAAATTACAAACACGTAGGTACTTGTAGAAAAGCATAATCTGTTAGCAGCAGATCACTGACATAGGCTTCTTTTTCCATCGTTATTGGGCACAATCTAAATTGCCTCTTGCGGTCTTTAATTCTGATAGAAATGCCAGGTTTTATTACCCTATGACATTGAGGACTTTCCTTTTATTAGCTCGGTGAACTGTTAGCCTGTTACTACGGTTAATGTGACGTAGGTAGCTTAAATTTATGACTTATTATAATGTGCTAGTTATTCCCGCCACTCTGCTCGCAACAATCGAGAAAAACGGTTAAATTCCATGGTCCTTATTTGATTACTGACTCTTTCACTTTGATTTGAATTATTTGATTTGCATTTTTATAATAATATAGCATCTGTTTACATGTACAAAAAGCCTTTTGTGATCAAATTATTGTTTTTTATAGTATCTTTTTTTACCTAGTACATACCGAATTGAATAGTTCAAGTTGCTTGAAATTTATCTACAGACGACAGAGTAACCAAACTAATGCGGTGCGCCATAGTCGTCCTTGTACGACTTAACATCGATAACAAAGTAGGTACTAGGTTTGATAACAAATAGTTTGTGCGTAACCGTTCATTTTGAACGGAACAAAGGACTTACGTAACTCGGTAACATGTAAGTGAGCTGTTATGCTTAAGTCAAGTTTACGAGACAAGAGTTTACGAATATCCAGTTGAGTTCACATTCATGCACTCTGCTAGTACATTGCCTATTTCTGTAAGGATATACCACCTGTAACAGAAAGATGTAGTAATACTTGGTGCTGTGTATGTGCATTGTGCCAGGAATTGTCTGCCGGAGAACGAAAGTCGAAATCGGATAAATTTTATCCATACAAATATTAAAAATATATTGTTAAAATATTTTTGACAACCCTACGCTTACATCTGTTGTGGATGACTAGAATAGGCTAATTTTGATTCCGAAAGTGAGCAGAGTTCCTATGAGATAAGGAACATTAGTTAAGTTGTTTAAAATGAGGTATATCTGTAATTGTAGATCAGATTTCAATAACATTTAGTACATTGACATTTCGGTAAAATTTCGTAGGAAAATAGCTACATTCTTGGTATAAAACATTGGCTACATATTCCGAAAATCAGCACATTTCCCGTGGTATAGGGCAAATTTGTTGAATTGTATATCTCTATTAGTGATGGTCGGATTTTGATAAGATTAGGTAGGATGATAGCTATAATTTTGGAATAGGCTGCTTCTGATCCCAAAAGAAAACAGTGTTGTCGCGGGATAGGTTGTTTGAATTGAGGCATATTTGCATTTTTTGGCCAGATTTCGATAAGATTTGGTAAGTATATAGCTGAGACTTCTTATCCTAAAAATCAGTGCAGTTTCTGTGGGATAGGATAAATTTGTTAAGACTTACTAGACTTATCTATCACCATCCTTTCTTAGAATGCAAATCCGAAAATTTGTGTGTTTTTGTGTGAGTGCAAAATGCTTAAAAAATATATCCATCGCAGATAAAGTCGCGGGTACTAGCTAGTATATTATAATATATATTATATATTTTTTTAGTTTCAAAGATGTTGCTTTGTAATTGGTCCCATTTAAATTTGATCAAGATCTGATAAGTAGTTCTTGAAATATCGTCGATAATGTCTATTTTGTGACGATTAGTGCGTACTTTGACGATGTTCTCGTTTACCCGACTTCAAAAGTTACCTCATAACTTCTTTCGTTGGGAACCGATTTTGATGATTCTTTTTAATTTGAAAGCTGGTGCTTTTTATGTGGTCCCATTGAAATTTGATCAAGGTTTGATCTCTAGTTTTTGAGTTATAGTCAATAATGCGTGTTTATACATTAAATCTGATCAAGATTCCGATGAAGTCGGTTTTTTTAAGCTTTGCTTGCGTTTAATTATTAACTTGTACAATAGAGTATATGTTTCTGTTCTGTTCCAGCTAAACCGATGTTTAATAAATTAACATAACATAGCATAAACAATCTCACACTCACAGCCCCACACACAGTTCAATGAATTGTGCAGCAAATTTCCCTTGGGAAGAAAACTTGCGTTCCTGAATCGAACCCGATGTCCCCCCCCTGCTTAGAACGCGGACGCGCACCTAACTAACGCCAACGTGCAGTCCAAATAATGAACGTGTACGTTATGTTTCGATTCAACCACAGCTAGTATAAACATAAAGGTTTATAAATAAATGTTTCCCACGTTTAATTAAATATTTATCCACTCCTCGAATGTGACTGTAAAAATTCAACCCAATAACAATTAAAATCATATCTCCGATATGGTATTTCTAACTCGGTAAACATAAAATGTCTAAATTCCATGGTGAGGCGCATCGTACCGTACACCCACAATAAAATATACCACGGTTACTAATCGTTGAAGCTAAAACCGGCTACAAATGGTAATAAAATAAAGGTACTTCACATACGTAAAGTGTCGAAACGCAGTTCTCTCTTTTGGATATAAACTATCCGACTTGCCCTGCTTTGCATGAGTATCGTCATACCTTATTCTAGTTGTTCACCCCGAGGTGAGATCTCGCGCCTACATTTTGCCTAATGGAAGAAAACTTTTGAGGTTGATGGCTGACACCTTTTTTGTATTGATGATTGTTTGATTTTTGTATTGGTGTTCAAATATATGATCTAACGATTGAAGTAGGCTGTAATGCGTATCTGGTAGTAGAGTCTTTATCTTTCATGAAGCCTCTTTGGGGCCCATGTGAATAAACGATTTTGATTTTGAAGTCAATTATTTTTCAACTATCCTTGACGGCAGCTGTGATTGGATCTTTGATGTCAAAAAAGGTCAAAATATCCGCGATTGAAATTGCTCGAAACTGTTTGCATTTTCTAATATTTATTTTGATATTAAAAGTCATGTTTTTATGAAAGAAATTTTATTTTTGGCAATGTGTTAACGTAAACAATCAATATAAAAAATTTCTCGTATTTTAAGTGACACATTTTTTGACATGATTCTTCCAGGAGCAGGCAGTAGAGTAAGAGTATAGAATGAACCAACCCCCTCACTGACATCAACCTTATTATTATCTATATTACGTGTGCAATGTAATTTACATATTATCATGATTTAGACTTATTGTATATTATCATGATGTAGACTTATGTAGACCTCGTCATTAAATCAGCAGTGTTACCACATGCGATTGAGATCGGCTTGAGTGTTATAAAGCTCGATACATTAATATAAACATCACGTGTATAAATGTAACACATAAGTATTCTCCGAGAATCGCTATCTATCGATGAAAATTGTATTAATATTACTTACGTACTTTACGAGATAAGCGCAAAAGGACAGACATACAGACCGACAGACGCGGTAGAGGACTGTTACTGTACCATGGATATAAATAGTGCAGAGCGTAGAGCGCAGTGACCGACCATCGACAGCGATCCCGATTATCGGGCGAATGTTTGAGTTTCTCTATTTTCAAATCGAGTATCTTTGACTCCGTAACTAGTTTGTGTAGGAACGCGTGCGCTTACGTTGCTTCAGAGGTTAGTATTGAAAGTAGCATTGATCTAGTAAAAATACAGATGCTGCGCTCAGAACATCGGGTAGACGATGTCGTATTGCCTATGACGGGAAATTCAAAATTTGACTGAGTATTTTTTACTTGGTTTCTAATTTCGTATCGTATATCATAATTTGACAGCGACCTTAAAACATTATTTGTTACGTTTTTATCCGTAAGTATATGACTATATTAACCAAGCCGATTAGTGTATAAAATCGTCTAAATTATTAGTTATAAAGTTAAAAGTAGCTTATGTGTCATTCCGGAACCTAAACTATCTACATTCTAAATTTAATCAAAAACGATTTTTTCGTTACGTTAAGATATGTGGTAAAAAAAATTGCAAAGCCGCATGGCATGGCCAGTATTTTTATTAAATACACTTCGGATGTTGCGAATCACATCATCATCAAGCATAATTTCTATATTTTGAACTCTCCGCTGCAGACAATAGCAATCACCTTAAAGCCCAATAATCAGATCCACTCCACTAATAGCAATTCCTAAACCAGTAAAACGAATAGGTTTCTAAACATCCGTCACTTCATAAAAAGTTAAGTCTCAAGCTTCTGAACCGCCCGTTGGCTTAGTTGGGTGAGCGTTTGCTTTCTGAGCTAGGGGGTATTGGGTTCAATTTCCGGCCGGAACACAAGATTTCTCCCCAAGGAAAATTTCTGGTTCTGCTTGTGATTGTGTGATGTGAATGTTTCCGGCACCCACGACACAAGTCATCAAACTTAGGGGCTGTTAGTGTGGAGGCAATTATGTTTTTGTTTATGTTTCATACGAAAAATTGTATTAAAAACTAACAAATAGCCGAATAGCAAAGATTACTACAATCATTTGTCTAACTAATAGTATACTGATAATAGGAATGGAGTGGCTTCAACCCGATGTCCACTGTTCAATATCTGTATTATTTAATATATCGATGGTAAGTGGTAGGACAGGTTGACGCAGGTTTGTGGATCGCGGGAAGGGTATGGCGGGGCAAGGCGGCCGTGTGAACGCGCCGCGTTAATTGGCGTGCGGAGTGGCCGCCTGTCTTCCAGCCACGCGCCTGAGTTCATCTCGACCGTTTAGATTCGAATTTAGAACATCGAATAATATTTAATTGGTCTGTTTTATTGGTTAATTTTTAGAATATTGAGGAAGAGGTTTTAGAGGAATAGGTTCTTGATATGCGTAAAAGAGTTTAATTATTTCTATATTCAAGAAATATTCATTGAATTAACAAAAATAAAAGCACACCATGATAAGTATGTTTATCAATTACGCAAATATAATCAATTCAAAAGTATCTATAATATAATTTGTTACCTTTTTACCGCAATAGAATTGTATAGGAAGATGGTTTTAAACAGTTTAAATTTTGAAGTAGATATTTCCCTCTATGTATAATTTTCAATTCAGAGAGGCAAAGCCGCCAGCATGATGAGAACGCGACCCACTGGTACTGAGCTTGAGCACTTAAGTTACCTATAAGCTCGATGCCTTGTAGGTAACTTATGTTTTTGCTGTATAGATGTTTAGTTTCAGGAAATATTTGCAATTGGCTCGTAGAAAGAAAAGTTGGAATAACTTAATATCAAAATATACTTCAACAAGTCCTATCTAAGTAATATGAATCTGTATTCTCACTTCGTTGATTCCAAAATATACTACAAATAGTGCTAGCTAAAATAAAATACAAAATAGATCTAGCACGTTACTGGTTCATATTCTACAATGTTATATTAGGTACTCTACAATTTCGTCTACAATCCACCAAGTGCTGTATGTACTTATAATGTAGAGCAAGGAGTCTAAAAGCGTAGACCAAATGTAAATAAATTCTCAGCACACATACACTACAAAAAGAGTTGTTCCTCAAAAAACTCATTGGTTATTTTTAAATATTGTCGTGGGAGCATCTTTTGGTACTTTGATGGGTGCCGACATTGAAGTAGGTCCTTTATTACAGTACCATAACTTTAGCCGACGGAAAAACTTAACGATGTTAAAGATCCTGGTTAAAGCCATATTTTCAGTTTCAAGTATGTTTTTATTAAAGTAACCTCGCTCTACGGATGATAAACGTAGAATAGTTTCGCTTCTACGTTTATTATCCGTACAGCGAGGGAGTGGAACTTATTGCCTTTGTCTTTGTTTCCCGAATGGTACAATCTATTGTAGTGAATAGGTATATTCTACGCAAGCATGCTATATTATCTTCAGCCCAATCTAAACTTTCCATCAGGTGAGAAAATGCTTGCATATCTAGTATTAAAAAAAACCTGAAAAATAGATTTAAACCTAGTGGTATCGTAATCACAGAGTTTAACTTTCACTCGCCCCAATTTTGTTGATCTTTAATTTTAAAGTTGAATAATTATATCCTAATGATTTATATTTGTTTTTTCATGGATCTATGTGGTTTTTCCATGTGATATTTTTTTAACTAGATAAAAATAAGCAAACTAAACAACGAAACATAAACTATAATATCACAAGATTTTTACTTTTTTTTTTTTTTTTATTTGTGACAGGCTAATGTTTGACCACTATCTCACCTGATGGTAAGTGATGATGTGATCGAAGCTGGTAAACACACTAGACCTGGAATACGCAGGCTCTTAATACTTATATTTGTATTTTAACTTAATATTAAATCTAAATATGTTATCTATATAGCAAAAAGGTTATTACTTTTGTTGCTCTACCTCATTTTTTAGTTCACAAAACGTTGTTATAGATTTTTACTATTTCAGATTTATATTTAACCCAAAATAACTAAAACAAAGAAAATTATAAAATGTTATTGTGTGTGTGATGTGAATGTTTCCGACAGAAGTCAACGAACTTAGTTGTGTAATAAAACGATTTATGTTTTATTACAAATCAGAAAAAAAAATAAAAAAATGCAAGTATTTAAATATTTAACTAACTTATATCTTTGCTGTATATAGTATTAGTTTAGTTTTGGGAAATATAGGCAGTTGGCCCGTAGTTTGAAAAGGAAAAAAAAAAATTTGTTCTTGATATACCTAATTTTCTTTGATAATTTTGCTGTTGAAGTACATCCGAGTTAAAAAGGCACACAAAAATCTGGTATCAGCGACACAAATATTATTTAGAAATAAGTGCGAGGATGTGAGTGTGAAATCATTACATTTTTTTGTTTTATTTCTTTAGCATTTTACCGCCATCGCACTTGTGGTTGAATGTGATGAACATGCTAAGCCTACTATGTGAGACTCAATGATGGCTGCAGTAACATCAATTCGTACTTGAAGACAGATTATTTTACTTGGACTGTGAACAAATTTCTTTTAGGGTTAAAACTTGTTTCCACCGGGAATCGAACCCGATGCCCGCTGCTTAGAACGCGAATGCGCACCCAACTTAGCCAACGGGCATTTCATATAATAATATGTTTTTTTAACATGACATTTGAAAAAGGCAGAGCTTATGTACTGCTTCTAAGGTCCTCTGCTCGCTCAATGTAAGACAATTTTTTACTACCTGCTCCCTTTATACAAAAATTAAAACTTTATAGACTAGTGTGGGATTCATCAAAGATACCGCTGTTCGCCCGACTGATTCCTTTTTGCCTTTTGTCGGGAAGGATTGGACTATTTTTTATCGTACGTAGGCAAAATTTTATTCGCTTTTCCATAGGTGAGAGTAATTCTATGGCAAATAGTAGCAAAAGTAAGGTATTCTACGTACTATGGTGACAAAGCAAAGATTAAATTTAATACTTAAGAATCGAGTTTTTTATATTTTTTTTATTCTTAATTGGCAAACGTTTGACCTCTATATCACCTTATATTCTGAGAGTTACGAGCATAGAAAAGAATATTCTCTACCCAAGAAGAATACCAACCTAATAGAAATTGACGGTGAATCTTTTTTTACGTTTTTAAGTCACGTGGTACCTTTTGCACAATACGCCATCTAGGTTTTGACCATCGTCAACTAGTTATTTTATTGGTGCTAAGTACTTATAGCAGATAGCATTTTATTTAAGTAGACTTTTAAAACCATTGAGATGTAAGTCGATGTCTATAATCACAATTATGATAACATGCAATGTATATAATTATGTGTAATAACTATATACTTCGTTTAATGAAATGTGCATGTAACATGTGTATTATCGTGTATGTAATAAGGTCATAAAATTGATATCGTAAAAATCGTTCGTACTAGCCAATAATATTTTTAATGCTGCTGATTTTGCACGTCTTCAAGAGATGTAGTAAAACATATATAGAAATGATGTATGATTACAGTTTTAACAAAACCATAGTAAAAAATAATCAATCCAAAACTTAACTTATCAAGGAGTACAATGCAATAACTCTTTATTGATACCAATTAAAAAAGTACAGAAAAGACTAAATAATTTAATAATAATAATGAATAGTTATTTTTTATCATCTCTTCCAGACAACTTTTGGATGGATATAAAAAAATAAAAATAAGCAGAGATGGTGGTGTGGTAAAACAAAGGCTAGGTACTAAGCAAACTACATAAACACTACATAATAATATTCATTATACATATCATTATCTTAATACATAAAATGATGTACCTACAACAATAATAATCCAAATAATCCTACTATCCTACTAATAGTATAAATCCGAAAGTTTATGTGTAAGTATGTTTGTTCCCTCTTCACACTTTAACGGCTGAACGGATTTGGATGAAATTTGAAATGTACATAGTTTATACCTAGGATTAACACACAGGCTACTCTTTAACTTGATAATAACGGGCGAAACTGCGGGGCACGGCTAGTAATACATAAGCTTACATAATAAATGAACAAAGAAGTGGATCATCACTAGATGGCGCTAAACAATTCTCACGGACCACACAAGTCGTGAGCAGACGTCATCATATAGAAACTACTCCAGAATCTATGGCGCGCATAACTACCTCTCCTCTCAGTTCCCTTTGCCACAGACAACATCATAGTTCCTACTACTGGTCAACACAATCGATCAATAATCATATAATCAATTCTTAATGACAACTACAAAAGTGTTAATTGGTTATATTGAAGTCATAATTATGATAAGTCGATTAAGCGACATTCATCGATCGATTTTAATATGCTGTCATTGTAATTAACTCAATTATGTTAACTGGTATATGACTTAATTATTTTATAATTGGCTAAAATGTTTTAAATAACATTTTAGCTTGATACATATAGTTGTATTTGGCAATTTGACTTATTCGCGTTCTGTCCGCCAAAAGATCTCGGTATAGACGCAGTTTTGTACAGCAAAGATCTTTCCATTTAGGTTGTTATATTAAATGTTATTTTAACTAAAGAATATATATAGAATAACAATATAAATGAGTTTAAAAAACTAATAACTGACTTCTATCGCAAATATCTATGAAACTCAGATCTTGATCAAATTATAATGTGACCACCTGGGAAGTATAATATAAAACAAAAAAAAAATCTCGAATCGGTCCAGGCGAGGCGTCTTTGAGTAAAAAAAAGGCATTTTTTTCATCCTTTTTTGGAGTCGGTAAAAAGTGATAACAATGCATAGGAAATTCAAAATAACATAACGTTATTTCGATTGTTATTTTGGTTAGACTTATTCATGACGTCAGTGTCTAGATTTTTGATGTCAATGATTGGTCAATTGATAAACTTGATCGATGATTGCCTCAAAGAAATTTGAAGCAACCATGATTGGCGGTGGATGTCAAAATGGCCGCGTTTTAAATTGCCCGTACTTGATTGCATTTTCAAATATGTTTTATGATATGGATTGTTTTGTTTTGATAAATGTTTTTTTTTTGGTATTGTTTCAACGTAAACAATCGAATAAAAACTAAACAAACATATGCATATTTTCTATTGTTAAATACCCATGAAACTGACCGTTGACTTAGTTGGAAGCGCGTTCCCATTCTTATCAGGGATATCAGGTTCGATTCCCAGCGGGAACACAAGTTTTTCCTCCCAAGGAAATGTATTTCTGGTTCTGGTTGTGATTGTGTGTGTGATTTGAATGTTTCCTGCACCCACGACACAGGTTATTTAACTAAGTGTGGGGCTGTGAATGTGAAAGCGTTTAATTAATTGTGTATATTTAATATATGATATAGACAAACCAGCTTATGCTGCTCGTCTATATACATATACCTATAGAGTAATGATGATAATAAGTTCCTTGTCATGACATTATCTTGAACATCGCCTAAAATTTAGCAAGTTTAAATATGTACCATTTACAAGGCAGGATGTTGATAACGTAGCAGTATCAGCTAACTGAGACGTAGAAATAAATGTGGTTACGACGAATGACGTCAAACGAGTAGGTTGCTTACAGCTTGACATATTAGTTAGACATATGTTGCTATGAGTCGAGGTGTGTGTTTTTGACGACCCAGTTGGCGCAGTGAACAGATGCCCGGCCTCTGCGCCGTGGGTCCTGGGTTCGATTCCCAGCAGGAGCACAAATTCCTTCCCAAGGGATATTTGTGCTTCTGGTTCTGGGTGTAATGTGTGTGTGATGTGAATGTTTCCGGCACCCACGATACAAGTCTTTGAACTTAGTGTGGGGCTGTGAGTGTGAATGCGTTTGTTTGTTGTTTGTTATAAATGTCAGTTTGTCTGAGAGTAGTAATTCACATGAGCCCCAAAGAGGCACTCAAAATCAAAATCAAAATCGTTTATTCACATGGGCCCCAAAGAGGCACTCATGAAAGTTAATGATTCTATTGCTAGATAGAGCAAAAACACAGCCATCTCGAGAAGAACCTGGGAGCATTTTTTCGTTCATTAAAAAAAAAAACATTCTTAATCTCAAATACATAATTTTATTAACCTATGTGTTATTAGGTATGGTAGTCACTAGAAAGCGCTTGTGCAGTTTCCCTCCATGCATCCTTGTCATTCATAAAGTCAATCGTTTTATAGTAAGCTTTATGAAAGTTAATAAAAAAATAAAGAAACGCAATCACATTCTCAGTCCCACACTAAAAACTTATTGATGACTAATTTCCCAATAAGTTACTCCCCGAATATAGCGATGTAATAAGAAGGGTAACGATTTATATATTACATTATGCCTGCGACTTTCCCGTGTAATTTAAAAAAATCTTTATTCATGGAATCACATTGTGAACCTAACCATTCTTGAATCATAACAAAAATAATCAAAATCGGTGCAGTTTAGGAGAGTTCAGTTACATACACACGTACAAAATAATATATACCACGCGCTTGGTCTTTAGGAAGCTACAAAGGAACGAACATACATATTAAGACTGATAAACACATTACCCCTTCTTTGCGTCGCGCAACCGGGTAAAAACATTTAGATGCGCCAACTTTTGTGGTGATCGGTCAAACGGTGTCTAAATTTATAAACTCCATAATTAAGTTAAAAATTCTAATTATGCCTATATATCCTAAAACTAAACTTAAACTATATCTATCTATACAGCAAATACCTAAGTTACTTACAAGACATCGAGCTTATAGGTAACTTAAGTGCTCAAGCCCACTACCAATGGGTAGCGTTTCCATCACATTGGCGGCATTGCCTCTCTGAATTGCAATGCTAATAAATACGTTGAGCCAAATAAGTACCAGCATTTCGAGCACGCGTCACATCGCCTCAACCAGGCGCTCTGATAGATGTTTGATAATAGATAAAAATAATATATTTTAATAATAATACATAAGTCATGGACGTTCTATTTTCTAGCGAAGTTTCCCCTAACCGTTCTTGCCTACGCCAATAATAAATAATATTATATACCCGTTATTATTTACTAGTTAAAATTGTAATTAAATTCAATTAGCAAAATAATTAATTCGAACAAGCTAATATATTTATAATTGTATATCCATAAATACCGTGTTTTATAGCATAAATATTACCAACCAGTTATTGCTTTGAAATACGCGAAAAGTATTGAAGTATTGATAGTTCTCAATTGCGTTATTACGTGATATAGGTTGCACACAATAATACTGGACTTATTTTGATGAAATGTTTTATGTTTATAAGTTAATGATTAGAACTCAAATACTAGCTATAAATAATAATATCATCATCGTTATCTTTTCTGCTTCAACGGCTTATATGTTAATACTTATACTTTTGACAACCGAGTTGGCGCAGTGGACAGGACTCTGCCCTCTGGACCGTGGGTCCTGGGTCCGATTCCCGGTAGGAGCAAAAATTCCTTCTCTAGGGATATTTGTGCTTCTGGTTGTAGGTGAAATGTGTGTGTGATGTAAATGTGTCCGGCACCCACGATACAAGTCTTTGAACTTAGTGTGGGGCTGTGAGTGTGAATGCATTTGTTTGTTTGTTTTTTGTTTATGTAAAATGTTTTAAAAAAATGCGGGCGAAGCCTCGGAGCAAACCTAGTATTACTTATTACTAGCCGTGACCCGCGGCTTCCCCCGCGTTTTTCAAGTTATAAAGTAGCCTATGTGTTAATCCTAGGTATAAGCTAAGTAAAACATAAAAACAAAAACGCTTTCACAATCACAGCCCCATACTAAGTTCTATCACTTGTGTCGTGGGTGCCGGAAACATTCACATCACACACACAATCACAATCAGAACTGAAACCACAAATATATATCGCTAATATCATCCGTTCAGCCGTAACAGCGTGAAGAGAAAACAAGCATACTTACACACACGAACTTTCGGCTTTATAATATTAGTGTGATTAGTGTGATTATAGAAATACCTTTGCTTTTTAACTAGCGCAGGGGTCGGCAACCTGCGGCTCGCGAGCCACATGCGGCTCTTTGGATGTGAAGCTGCGGCTCTTTAGTTTCATGCGCAAATATTATTTATTAAAAAAAAAACGTTCTGAATCGATTAACTAGGATTTCTATCGAGCCATTAACAAGCCTCCAAAGTTAGCAAAAAAGTACATTTATACAGTTGAAACAAGTGATTGGTAGAATGCATAACACGTGAATAGCGTTTTCTATACGATACTCATAGTACAGTAGGTATTATTGTTGGCAAGAACAAATTTTGTGGCTCTATAAAACTTTGAAATTTTGTAAATTGTAATTTTTGCCTCTTCCGACTCAAAAGGTTGCCGACCCCTGACCTAGCGTGTCTAGGTCTACCATCGTCGACCACATCATCACTAACTTGCTTACAATCAAGTGAGATAGTTATCTAACGCTAGCCTGTCAGATAAAATAATTTTAACGCAAGCAAAGCTTCTAAATACCTACTTTACTTCCTTTTCTTCAAACCCTTCATCATATTATTATCTTTACAATTTAGTATGGAGCCAACCTGACACTCTCTTTTCAAACAAAAAAAAATAAAATTTTCTTAATCAACGTATTTGAGTACCTTATCAAGTAACATTCACTAAAAATGTGATAAATCCGAACCTCCTCCTTTTTTTAAGTCGGTTAAAAGAGCCTATTCTGTCGCCTAAAGATAAAATACATAGACCCGACATAGACATAGACAGTTCACAAATAAATCGCGCGGCGAAATGAGAGATGAGAGAGATTCACACTAAGAAACCTAAATAAATCTCTACCTATCTGAGGCTTGTTAAGACACGGACATACACCGGTGTTGCAGAAAAGTGAGTGCCTAACTGAGCAATCAGCCTTGGATGGATTCCACGTTTGAAATCCCGAGACGGGCGTGACCACGATGTTCAACAAATGATATCATGCCGCCACTAGACGATTACGTACTAATCAACCCGTTCACCTCGCTCATTCATCAGTCCACTACGTCTCTAAACAATAACATTACACGAAAACCAATACCCGCTTACTACTAAAACATTTTTCAATAGCGGAAGAAAACAACCAATGTAATAGATACATCTCGAGTTGTAGAAGCTAAGGTAGCAACTGTTATTAGAGGATCGCGGTCTACTGATAATTGTTGTCTAAATATTTACCGTTTTGTGAATACGTTGAAGCTTGTTGCAGCCTAAACTCATTTTCTATCTTTATAATGATGTTAGTGATTATTTTTAGATTTATCAGTAAGAATTTGTTTTTTTGGCATGCAGAATTAATATAACAAAGCTCAAGGATAACTGCCGGTGTTCCGGCAGTTATCCTTGAGAGTCTGCGTATTCCAGGTCCAGTGTGTTTACCAGCTTCGATCACATCGTCACTTACCATCAGGTGAGATAGTGGTCAAACACTAGCCAGTCACAAATAAAAAAAAAATAAAGATATAAACTGGGTAATGATCATGGAAACCAAAATAGTATCGAAATTACATCAGAGAAAGTCGTTTTGTGTGATTCAGATGTTTGGGTAAATTAAAGAAGTGAGCATATTATATATTTGTTATTAAAAAAATCATTTACATGGTCCGCATAGAGGCAGTAATGAATGTAAATGATTTTAAGGCCAGATTCGAAAAAATTATAGCGATTTCGAGAAGAACCTGGCGAATAATTCGGTGGTGTATTTTTATTTTTTTTTTCAAATACTACTTTTTCAAAACTTACTTCTAAGTTATCTTAATCTAGATTTATCTACACTTTACTGTCACCACCGCTTGCAGTTTGCCTCCACGCGACCTTTTCGGAAACATATTGTTTGATTTTGTAATATTCTTTATTTATCAACACACTTTTTTCTATTGATTTGTAATTCAGTATTACAGTTTCAGGAATTTTGTGATATAATTTTACTCATGTTAAAACTCCATTTTCCATATAAGACTTGTTATTTAATTATGATATTTATCTAAATAAAAATTGCATTAGAATATAGATATCCCTACACGTGGTCCCCGGGTGGTGCTAATCAGGTGACATTTGAGAGGTGGTAGAGCATTTTGTGAGTTGCTCGCCTGGCTTGCTACCAAAGTAGCTTACCACCATCAAGTTGAAAGTCTGCCGCCAAGCCAAATACGGTGTTCCGGCAGTTATCCTTGAGAGCCTGCGTATTCCAGGTCTAGTGTGTTTACCAGCTTCGATCACATCGTCACTTACCATCAGGTGAGATAGTGGTCAAACACTAGCCTGTCACAAATAAAAAAATAATAAAAAAAAATAAAAATATACATAATAAGATAAAAGTTATAAAAAGAAGACTTGTTTGTTTTGCTTAATCTAAACGCGCGAACCGCTATATTATGCTTATCTCTAGTATTAAAACCATATGTAATACATTTATTCACGCCGTACCGTATTCCAACCCTGATATTCGATATTAAGTAATCTATTCAAGTGATAATTATCGATATTTTTAAAGTATGATGCTAATCGGCTAAGTGATTCCGGGTTTTGATATATTCATATAAAATGTTTTGACGGGCACCGTTATTAAATATACTCACTTTTCTAAGTTTTTTTATAATAATAAGAGCCCCTTTACCTTTTCACACTCACACTCACACACAACCCCTCACTATATTCCAAAGACTTGTTGTAGGTGTCGGAAACATCACACCCAGAGACAGAAATATATCTAAAAAACTTGTGTTTCCACCGGGAATCGAACACTATATCCGGTGCATTGTCGCAGCTTGCTTTACTACAGATTAATTATTCATATGTTTGGCATTGTTTTCAGACACATTAATGCAATTTTTTTTTAATGCTTGATGGGCATGCATTTAACATTAATAACATTTGTTTAATCGAATATTTTATCAACGTATGAATAAAATGTAAGTACATTATCATATATCTATCGGTATTCGGAAAAGACACGGACTATGAGTTTCACTCCTTTACCATACGGATGATGAAAGTGTAAGCGATGAGGTTTGTTGAAGAAGCAACCGTTACACCTCAGAAACAATTAATATACATTTATATACTATTCTCAATGCTATGCCTACATGTAATAGGTACTTATAGCTAGAGTATAGACTTCCTAGAACCTAACTCTGGTTATTATCGATAAGCACGTGTTCCTGAAATCACGTTTCCTTGGCACATGTCACTTCGTAACGTTTTACCATGTTCAAAGTAATTGAAGGCTAAAAAAGTGTCTAAGCGTGAATCTGATTAGGTGGAGTAGGGTTCTGTAGAGTTTCTTAACTAAATTATAGTCCTTCAGTTATCATGTTGTTGATTTGTGCTGGCTTCCTGAACTTTTTAAGGTGATTAGTTAGTTGAAGGTCAATTTACTTCAGTTACAAAAACTAAAAGAAAAGGTTAAATTTTGTATCTACACAGAAAAAGAATTAATGGCTTGTAGTGAGCTACTAAACTTATAGGTAATTCAAGTGCTCCAGTCTACTACCAGCGGTAGTGTACCTATAATGCTGGCGGCATTGCCTTTTTGAATTGCATTGCATATATATATGAAGAAGTAAGAGCCGCTCTGATATTTTATTGGATGTAGAATGAGTCAAAGTAGGCCCGTGAAGACCGAGAGCTTACGGTCTTCACGGGCCTACTTTGACTCATTGTCTTACAACAAACGGCGCACTCACGTAGCCACTGTCGAGGTTTCCATATTGTCGCCGTCTGCGTTGCTCTGCTAAAGTAGCCGCGGCACCAGCCCCTTCTGTGTTTGACGGTGCACAACGATGTGAAGGTGATAAATAAAAGTGTCAACGCAAATTGCAACCCGCACTTAAGCTTATATCAGAAATCATGGAATCAGGGTCATTCACGCCAAATTAAACACATATTGTTCTATAATATATTATTTTAAAAAGTTAGTAAATTAAATTTAATAAAAAAAAGTTATTGAATTTGTTGAAAGCTGATTTTATGCTAGAAAACTTCGATTATTTTTATTGAACCGAGTTGAATTTAATAGTCCCAATGTAACTCAAAATCCTTAAAAATAATTAACGAAAAACATTTAAGTCGGTATAACAAACCTTATCGGATCTGTTAATAAACTAAGGAACCCTGAAAAACTAAACAACACCGTGATACGCCATTGTTAAGTTTAACCACTGTATTGTTATTTTGCGATTGCACATATGTTTACGAACGAGCCAATATGGTTTATTTAAAAATATGATTTAGCCCTTTTCCTATACACTCTTCGGATAAAGCCTACAAAAATGTATCTTGTGATTTTGGGTCCCAAATAAGGGATACGATAATTAACTGATACGGTAATTTCACAATTCTATCTATAAAAAATACACGTGTTTTATGTTTGCCCATATCTAAAAGTAGATACCTATCTGTACAATAAAGAAAAAAAAACATAGAATCTAGCTGATACATTCTTTTAATATACGAGACTTCAAAAAAATTTCCAACTTAATAGAAAAATGCTCAAATTTTTAAAGATAGCTGACTATATACCATTACTATTAACTATATGCCTTTAGTTGTTGCTTGTGTGGGAGAAAGATAACTTTTATTTATATAGTTGAGTTTTAGGTTTATTTGGTAAGTTTTTTTTTAATGCACTCGGAAAGCATATTTTGAGGCAATTGGACGGAAACTATGTCCCTAAAATAACTACTTATTATGAAAAGGTACAAATTTCTCGAATGAATTGTTATTATTCAACGAAGACGACAAATCTACGAGCAAAATCTGAAGGTCCTATTTGAGGTCACCTACATACGAGGCGCGACGCTGGTCACGGCCGTTTCGAGAACTCACTTCTGCCGGGTTTCATACAAATTGTAAGCAAGGAGATTATATTTAGAGATCAAAGGAAAAAGGCTGTGCCCCGCGGCTTTATATTCTTGGTTAAGGTTAAGAATTTACCGCACAAACCATATTCTCCAGCTCCTGATTAACAAACGAGACTCAAGTTCCAAGTTGTCACGCAGGTGGTTGGTCATGAACAATTCTTCGGGTATCGTAAGCTGCTAATGGTGATTGCCGCTCGCGTTTTTAAGTAAGTGGGAATGATGGTAAGATCTGATCCACATAGGAAAGACATTAAAAACCTCTAGCAAGACTAAACGTTCGGCTTCTTACCTTACCATCAAGTCAGGTAATGGTTAAATGTTCGTCTATCCCAAATAAAGTAAACAATCTTGGTTGTCACTGAAGATGTTACATGCAACAAGCTTATCAATAGACGAGTGATTTGCTTTCTAAAACCAATAGACACCTAGAAATCATGATATTATGTAAACAAACAGGGACAGTCAAGCTTAGACGTATTATAATATATCAACGTACTTAATATGGTTACTCTTCAATTTTATTTTATCCGCTTAAGCATTGATCACAGTTAGAAACTCATGTGTGTTCGTTATCTTTTCACAACTGCTGTACTAAAAAATAAAATTGGATAAATAAATAATTTAAATCATAGATAAGGACATGAAATACATTTCATCATCAAGAATGACAGCCATGTGAACGTTGAGGCAATTCAGCTCCTCGACAACACAGACTTAGTAATAAGACTCACTCAAGAAAACTAAACCTTTTGAGTTAGTGTAGATATAGATATAACTGTGTTCTATAGTGAGTGCTATTAACAAAGAACGAAGTGTTATTTCCTTTGAAAGAGACAGTAAGAAAAGTGTTATTAGTATTCTTATTATACTATCCTAATTAGCAGTTTAGGTGAAAATTTAATTACGTTAGTCTTAAGGTGAAAATCCAATGGTGATAAGTGTTATTAGTATTCTTATTATACTATCCTAATTAGCAGTTTAGGTGAAAATTTAATTACGTTAGTCTTAAGGTGTAAATCCAATGGTGTACCAAACGTAATTTAACAAAAAAATTTGGGAGCAAAGTCCGGGACACAGCGAGTACATACAATTACATTACAAATATCGCAACAATAATATAAACAACCAACTAAGCACGAACTTATTTCCAACCCATTGAAAGTTAATAGTTATTACCAAACAAAACACACCATGAAAGTGCCACCTGCGGCCTTGAATACTGTTTAAAAGCATGTGGAAACAATCTAATTGATTGTCAAAATATAGACGTCGTGTCAAAGACCGATATGTTCAATTAGTACAAAAGTCGTAACGTAACTTCGACGTAGGCGATAATGCTTAGACCAGTATATGGGAACCCCACCTTACAATTTTCTTGTGGAAATTCTATCGTTTGCAAGGAAAGAGAGGTGTCAGGTAAAGTGGTTGGCGATATACGTGGGCGATTTCAGTGTTATGACGCGACGGTCATGGTCATAGTGGTTGATAATATGCCGCTTTTGTGGTCCTGACATACTGTAATTATCAACACACTATCTGTTTTCTGCGGCTTCAAATGCGTACATGCGTGACCTTGTGTATTCGCTATTACATAACTTATGCAATATACACTTTTATGTTCAAAAGTGTGAAGTGTAAAGGTGGATAACTGGCTGAGCGTAAAACCGGTGCTCGCATTGACGTCTATCTATCTGCCTTTTAATAATTCTTGAACGTGATTTTCGTTTTCACTCCAAAACTCCTATAGAAGTTCTAGTAAAGTTTCTACCACTTTACTAGGACATGGCTTGTCCATGACTCTTTTACATGATTGTGATTGTATAACTTACTTGACATCAAATAAATGAACGAAGTTTGCGAAGCCTAAAGAAATCATGTGGGTATTGCTCTAACCGCTGAGCTAGTCAAGCCCTGCTTCAAGCGACGAATTTTTTTTTAATGCTTTCCTTATCCCGCCTAGCTACAATTTTCCTTTAAGAGTTTACTTTTTTTTATGGTCCCCGTATCATATATAACACAACTAACACTCAAACTTAGTGTGATTGGTTTAACCAATAATTATAGAATAAATAAGTACACTATATTTCTCTAGAAGCTACATCTTAGTGGCCACCTTTCAGTCAGCCTCGTGACCGTAGAGGCCGTGAGTTTTCCGACTCACTTTAGAAGAGTAAAGTTCACTTAAACCAAAACAAGTTTTATAAAATTAGAGTAATTAATGAACAGCGACGACCTTGACTTAAACGCTTCCTGGAGTATGAATTTGTTTTATTATTTAGACAAACATAGTGCTTATGAAGTCCGGTCCAGTAACCAAACAAAATGAATGTACTTTGCAGCTAAAATGTATGTATGCGCTTGTTCAGTTATGTACCATAATGTACCTCGATATTGCGTACCTCGTGCGCAGTCTAATAACATCTATTTATGTTTCGAGTCAGCTTTTGTTTTTAATTTTTTTTAATGCTAAATAGGCAAGTATTTGACCACTATCACACCTGATGGAAAGTGATGATGTGGCCGAAGATGTGACATGCTTGCCTAGAAGATACCAGCTGAAAGTGACTTCTGGAAGCTATAACTATAATGAGATAATAAAAAATGTAAGTTAAAAAAATTGTTTTAATTGACCCAGTTATTGGCACATTGGGCAAGTATCTACCCTCGGCGCTGGGTTCGATTTACAGCAGGAGCACATTTTTCCTTTTAAAAGGTAAATGATTCTTGATGTAATTGTATATCAGATATGTAACTGTTTCCGGCACGCACAATACAAGTCTTTCAATTTAATGTGGAGCAGTGACTGACCAAAAAAAAATTCCATAAATAAATACACGTTGCTACATATTTTTTCTTCTGACAATATATAAAAACATGTTTTTAGTCTACTTGTTCTACTAGAATAGAATGACAAGGCTTAGGAAGTACTTGGGGGTATTTGGATGGACCGTTAGTTAGATTTCTTCTAGATTCTAGTCTAGACTGAGAGCTGCTACAGCTTTTACAGTTAAACTCGTAAGACAACAGTTATTTAACCAAATCAAACCGTTTATTTGCCAGAATACATGTAAACAAGATCTTAATGTAAGTAGTGATAATATATTCAGTCTTCAAGCAGACTTGCAAATGATGATATCTATGACTACAGTTACTATCCCTACTAATATTAATAATGTGAATGTAAGTATGTTTGTTACGCTTTCACGCAAATACTACTTAAACGATCATCATGAAACTTTGTACACATATTCTTGGAGGTATTAGAAGTAAAATAGGATGCTTTTTTTTACGGAAGATAAAAAATCAATGCGCGCAAAGCCGCGGGTAAAAGCTAGTATTATCTAAAACCCAAACTTCATGATGGACCTTCTTACCTGTGATGGGAGCATGCGCTGAAAAACTTTTAGCTTTGTACAAAATATAGAGGGTCTGGATGGTTAACTGGCCTTTGCTCTAATAGATTAAAAAAAAACTCTTAAACACTATAGAAGCCAACTATAGAGTCAAAGTTTTTTTTAACATGTTTCTATCCAATGTTAAATTCCCTCATGCCGAACATTTACAGCAAAATCAACCATTCCTAGCCTATATTTATAATATATCGATTAACAGCAATAACAACTAATCTACTTAAGTACATACACATCATCTAATTAATTTATCTCCATCATGGCTCCCTCCAAATCACAATAGCTTCCACAATCAAACTATGACCTCATGTGCGGGCGCACTTCAAAACAATGTGCGGTTCTCACGCACATACTCAGCTACCGCAAGCAGAACATCTCCTCCCATCCTTATTCCAAGGTGATAGAGTTTGAAATGAACTGTAAATTGTTGTCTTGATTAATTGTAATGGTGCCTTTGTTTAAATTGTGGATAAATTCGAAGATATTGTTCGGGCAATGCAGTTGTGCAAATGTGCAATGATATGTGAAATGTTTCGTACTGAAAATCGTTGATAAATTATGAAGTTGGTTATAACAATTACAAATTATGAATATTAATTATGACTGGGTTCATAGATCATACTATCTATCTTTAAATTGCTGTGCGTTTACCGCAAAAAAATCGAAAATGCATCAACCGATTTCTTTTATTTTGTTTGGTTCGGCAAAATACAGACATTCGAACTGGAAAAAAATAAAAATAAGAAAAACCCGTGACTAGGCGTGACTTGACTATGACTGGACCTTGACTGTTTTACTTGACTTTGAATGTGATTTATGACTACAACTTGTGACAATGACTTCTTTTATGAAATAAGTTCAGTTAAACTATTTTATTGTTTGACACTGGCTAAATGAACAATATTGCGGAGCCAAAATCAAACAAAAAATACTAAGTACATATCGTAATATTTGCCTTTACTTATAATTTATAGTTATGTGTTTTTCTAGCATTTCTAGTAAAACAACGTAGAGATAATAATTAGTAAACAATAATTCTTGCAAATTCTGTCCATAACTAGTTTCTATTTGAATTATTATGCGATATAACATATCGATATGAATAAGCAAGAGCACCTAATGGAGAGGATGCGTCTCCATCTTCGACCGCATCGTCGCTATCCATCACGTGAGATTGTAGTCAAAGGCTGGCTTGGTCACAAATAAAAAAAAAGGCTTTCTTATATCACCTGCAAAAATGTACGGGCCAATTGCCTTGGCCAATATTTCCTAAAACTAAACTAAAATTATACATCTGTTCAGCTAAGACGTAAGTTACCTACAAGGCATCGAACTTATAGTTAACTCAAGTGCGCCCAATACCAGTGGGTAGCGTACAAAAAATTATGTACAAATAATGTTTATTTAAATTTTATTTTTTACAATGGCGATTCTACCTCACACGGGCGTAGTAATTCGCAAGGCTGCACCGACCACGAGCCACCTTGGTCGCTAATAATTTCAAACGGTCTTCACGCTTTAAACTGTTGTTTCCCACGTACTTTATGACCGAGTTATTTATTACCCAGCATCTTTAGTTCTTGGCTTCAGATGATACGGAAATTGAATGTTTACAATAATTCGTGGAATATACGGTTGGTCATTATTTGGAGCTGCACGGAGCACACTATTGAACAAATTAATTATGTTGAATCAAATCAAGTCAAAATCATCTATTCACTTGGGCCCAAAGAGGTACTCATGAAAGCTAACGACTACTATCAGATTAACCTAGTAGGTATATTTATATGCAGTCGCCAGAAAGCGCTTTAATAAGCTTTATTAATATTTCTAAATATTTAAATTCTTTCTGGATAAAGGTAAGTACCTATATATAGTACAGGAAAACGACATAGGATAGACTTTCACATTGAGACTTTATTTTTAATAATTAAAAATTAATCTCCCTGTCCTCAAACTAAGCATCATTTACATAAATTGATTACAAATACAGACTATTTATTAAACTAGTTCAAGTTTTATAATATAAATAAAAAAAAATATAAATATTTAAGTTCTAATAAGAAAACAAATGAGATTAATATGGTAATTGAGGAATAGACGATCTTTAAGTTTGTATTTGGTGCAGAGGATAAGCCTTGCCAGAAACACACATTTGGGACTTTGGGAGAAAACTTGTGGTCCTGTTAAAATACCTGCAAAAATGATCGATCACACAATACATTTTTCATACAGTGTTGGACAAATTTGATGAAGACGCATTCATTTTTAGCGCAAGAAGATTTTTAAGTTGTACATACAATGTACAGTCAGCTGCATTAACATGTAAACATTTCCAAATATGAATGTCACTACTCATCTAAACGAAATTGCACTATCGCTGATTTAAAACCATAAACATTAAAAACTTGCATAAAAAATCATAGTAAATCACAAATTCTGATTAGATTACTTGTTATATACTTTTTAAAAAATCCCATGTTCACCTGTTAATGCAACTGTACAAATAATAATGGGAAACAAAAACATGTCCACAATTACGTGTTTTGTCTGCATCATCGACAATACCTATACGTACATATTTATATATTTTATTGTATTTGGGTGGTTTACAGCTATCATAACAAAATAAACATAACTTATACTTAAGAAGAACCATTAACAAGCCTCCACAGGTAGCAATAAAGTACAATTTTATAAAATTGAATTGAGGAAATGTTGAGATGATTAGGTAGGTATAAGTTATGCTATTGTGAATTGGCATTTCTTTCATAATTTGGTTCTCAAGAAGGTATTGAAAGTATGCCCAAATCCTTAATCCTAAACGAGTAACGAGTTGGTAGATATATCGACCGCGAAATATTCGACCACGTGCTCGAGTTGCCACCTTTAATTTTTACAGTTGTTAAATCGACCACTCATATAAAGTACAGTCGGAGGAAACATTATGTAAACCGAAATATTATTATATTTATAATTTTTTTTACAAAATTAAATGATGTCTATGAATACATTACTTCATATTAAAAAGTAAAAAACAAAGTCGTTTTCAACGTCCGTCTGTATGTTTCTTCGCTAACTCATTGTAAACCACGCATCGGATTTTGCAGTTTTCACCATCAGATAGATACTTTTCCACGGAAGGTTTATCAATATACTAAAACTATACTAAAACCTAATTAAGTCTATATGTAGGTAGAAATAACTAACACAGGCAAAAGCTTAAGAGATACAAAAACATGATGTACTCGTACTACACATCTCTAATTGTAGTTATTCTAAAGAAAACTTTGTGATTGACCTGAACTGAAATTAAAATTACAGTTGACTCACAGTAATCATTTTTTTTTGTATTAATTACATCCGTGCGAACCCGGGTGGCTAGTATAATATATATAATTATAGTTTTTAACACTTTATAGTTAGATCAAAACTACCCTCTTACCGAAATAGGATATATTTTGATCATATTATTAATGCGCATCGTGTTTTACTCAGGTTCAGATTTTACAGTAACATTTGGTGTACCGTGTCCATCTGAATTTGGAGTATCTGATGAATCTGACTTTTGGATAACTGCATCATTTGTTTTGACTTCTTCGTTTTTTCTTTCACCTTCATTTTTGTTCTTGTCTTCTTCAATCATCTTTTTCTTTTTTTTAAGACAAACTTCTGCTGCATGCCCTCGCAACCTACAAAAACTGCAACGAAGTCTGCATGGCTTCTTTTTTAACACATTATTTCGTGCATATTTAGGGATTATCTGTTTAGCTTCATCTTGCAATTCTAAATATTTTTCTATATCTTTAGCTGCTTCCAACAAATCTTCAAACGAGTTGATCATACTTCTTAATATTTTTTGCCGAATCTGCAAACGCAGTCCACCGTATATCATATCGATTTGTTGTTGTTCCGTAGGTTCCGGTGTAGATAGTTGTGAAAATAAAAGCTTTTTCTTAGCTATGTAATGTTCTGTAACTTCGTACGGCTGTTGTTTAGACGTGATAATATCCTGGTAAATCATGTAATCAGGTTTTATGGGAGCAAATTCTCTGCATATTTTTGACCGAAAACCCGGCCAGCTATCAACACCGCTTTTGATACGTTCCCACCATTCACCAGCTTCTTGTTTTAGAACTAAGTGAAGTTGAGCTAGAGTTTCTGCATCAGACATCATTTCAACACTTTTGTGTACTTCAACGGCTGTCAGGAACATCTCTAAAACTTCGCGATCTTTTTCTCCATTGTAAATTTCAGTACAGGTCCACAACGACCCTTTATTTTTAGTTTTAGCATTTGATAGCAATCTTAGAAATTGTGCATCTGTGAATTCCACCATTTTCAACTCGATATCTTCCTTTACGTGAAGCAGAAAATTTCTGACAAAGAATTGTCACTGTCAATGTCACTTTCAAATAAATGTAAACGTTGCAGTATATAAAATTAAGTTCAAACGTTTCAGTGTTAGCTAACAATAAGGCGGTCCGTGGAGCGTTCGCGATCAAAGCACTCCCGAACGCACGCACAAGTGCCAACACCTGCCGATCCGGCTAGTTCCGACACGTGCGGAAGCTATGCCGTACGCGGCGGTACTGACGTTTTATTCGATAATTCGAGCGAGACGGAATATAGAAGTGCTTCCATCGACATCGCGGTCTGTTTATTTGTTGTCTGAATCTGGAGTGGGGTGAGCAGCTGTGACGGAGGCGACTGGCGGCTGCGAGACGCCCGGCGCGCGCTACAATATGCGTAATCTGCTATTATTATAACAATTTGTAAATAATGATTGGGATATCCGTTGAAGTATTTGTAGATAAGAGATATAGTACGAGATGTATCATAATAAGAATAGCTAATAGGTCACACGTAGCCTTATTAATTTAACAGGGATCAGAAAACATTATCGTAAAGGTCATAAGTTTATCTATATGTAATAATCAGCATTCTAATCGTATTAGGTCAGTAAAATTATAATATT
This sequence comes from Lomographa bimaculata, assembly GCA_948107665.1. Taxonomy (NCBI): domain Eukaryota; kingdom Metazoa; phylum Arthropoda; class Insecta; order Lepidoptera; family Geometridae; genus Lomographa; species Lomographa bimaculata. The sequence continues at coordinate 12,053,144 of OX403592.1, forward strand.
CTACATAACTTTGATGTTCAAGTCTACTACCGATATCTACCAGTGAGCAGCGTGCAACATAATGGCGGCATAGTCAGTGCCACTATTAATGGACTATGTAGTATTTCTGGGTAGCAACAATAACACAATATTAAACATTCATACTTACAATCCCACACTAAATACAAAGACTTATACTTATCGTGTTTTTTTTAATTCAAGATAAGCAAACTTTGCTTTGTGAGGTTGCCGGAAACATTTATATTATATCTCACACACACAATCACATCCAGAACCAGCCGCACAAATGCCTCTTCGGAAGGTAAATTGTGCTGCTGTCAGGAATCGAGTCAAAGATCTACAGCGCAGAGGACAGAGCAGCGCAAATTTGGTCGTCCACAATAAAAAAAATGCGCTGAACTAAATGAGTAGGTTCTAGCATATTTACATATTTTTAATATACAAATAGGTAATTATTTTATAAAAAACCATTTTTTTTGCTGTATAGGCAAGCATCTGACCACTATAATAAATAAAATACTTATTATTTTTTATGTATAAATACATAAACAATGCATTTGTATTTCTTTGTATCATACTAAACAACTATTTATAATACACAAATATTTATTATTACCAAATTAATAGTCCTCGGTGATAATTGATAACGCTATCACGCAAGCACGTTTTTAAATGGTTTCATTTTTTTTATTTCATTAATTCATGACCATGGATGCATAGTCCTTCAGTCGAAATATTAAACAAATATTAACAATTTCTATTCTTCATAATAAAAGCGAGATCTTTTTGTTGTGTTCGTAATTGTCAGGACAAGTTATTTTTTTTCAGGACATGGATTATATGAAATATAATTGAAACGGAAGCAAAGCTTAAAAAATCCGACTTCATCGCTTATATTTCAGTTTTGGCTTGACCGATTTCGATAAAATTTATATGGGACCACCTCTGAAGTATTTTATTATATATAGGTACTCTAACAAACAAAAAAATCTTCAAAATCGATTAATAATTGGTGGAGATACCGCGTAACATACATTTATACAAAAAAAAACACAGTCGAATGTCTCCATTCGCTACTACACTGTGTTTTTTCCGAAAATATGCTATTTTTTGGTGGCTGCGATAGCGTAAGCATGGGGATGAACCAGTTGCGAATATTTAATATAAGCCGACTCGTTATAAAATTGCTGAGTTCTTTTTATCCAGTTGTAGAGTTAAACTTTGCCCGCGCTTTCTTATTAAAAAAAATAGCATATTTTATTTAATTCCAACTTTGTCCTTATAATTAAGCACATAAAAAAAAACAACCTAATCTTTCGATCAGCTCATGTGATGATCTTACATACATGCTATGAAATTTATTACAACCTCACTTCAACCTCAGAATCCTAATAATATTATAAATGCGAAAGTTTAAATTAGAATATAGATAGTTTAGGTGCCGGAGTAACACATAATGAGGGTACTTTTTATCTTAATTAACGCGGGCGAAGCCGCGGAGCACGGCTAGTACTTTATAGTACAAGTACAGTCCGATACGTTATTAGCCGCAAAATATAATATATCTAAGTATCACTTTAAAGTAATTTTTACCTTACAAACATAAACGCTTTCACACTCACAGCCCCACGCTAATTTTATGACTTGTGTTGTGGGTGCTGGAAACATTCACATCACACATACAATCACAACCAGAACCAGAAACACAAATTTTCCATGGGAAGAAAACTTGTGTTCCCGCCGGGAATCGAACCCGATACCACTTAGAAGGCGAACGCCACCCAACTAAGCCAACGGGCAGACACATTATTGAATTAGTACATACTTATTACTTGAATTTATACATGAGTAGCCGTGCCTCGCGGCTTCGCCCGCTATTATCAAGTTAAAAAGTAGCCTATGTGTTAATCCTAGGTATAATCTATGTACATTCCAAATTTCATCTAAATCCGTTCAGCCGTTAAAACGTGAAGAGGGAACAAACATACTTACACACTTACACACAAACTTTCGGATTTATAATATTAGTATATTAGTAGGATAATGATAAGCATTGGATTTAAAACCTTACAAAAATATCACGTTTCCATAATAAAGCGACATTTATCAATATAAATCTTTAGGAATGATATAATTTCAGTCACTTTGCGTGACAATTAGACAAAATAATGTAATAACACAAATTTAATTGACCGTTTTAACCCTTTAGGTAAGTCAGCAGATAGTATAACTTTGATACTACTACTAAAAACTTTAATAGAAAAAAATCCATGCAACAATTTAAAAGCAAAAACATGTCGATATTATTCAGATTATAGCAGGTGAGATACTGGTCAAACGCTAGCCTATCAGATATATTTTTAGGGTTCCGTACCCAAAAGGTACAACGGGACCCTATTACTAAGACTCCGCTGTCCGTCCGTTTGTCACCAGGCTGTATCTCATGAATCGTGATAGTTAGACAGTTGAAATTTTCACAGATGATGTATTTCTGTTTCCGCTATAATAACAAATACTAAAAAATAGAATAAAATAAATATTTAAGGGGGCTCCCATGCAACAAACTTGATTTAATTGCTTGTTTTTGCTCGATATTGATAACGGCAGCAGGTGCTTGAAATATTCACAGAATATTAAGTTATATATTCACTTTAAAAATAAATAATTAAATTTAAATAAAATAAATATTTAAGCGATACGTACAAAAGACATGATTTTTTTGCCGTTTTTATAGATTATGGTACGGAACCTTTCGTGCGACGTCCGATTCGCACTACGGCCAGTTCTTTTTAAAAAATAAAATATGACACAAACACACACAGCAGCAAGTTCGAAGAATTGAGTCGTGGTTTCCATAAATATAATATAAATATCTCTCACAATCACAACCAGAACCAGAAACAAAAACTTTCCTTGAGGACAAAGTTTGTGTTCCCACCAGGAATCGAACCCAATAAATGCTGCATAGAAGGCGAAAGCGCACCCAACTACGCGAGTGGACAGTTCAATATATTATTATGACTACTATACACTGAACGCATTTCGTTCAAACCGATGCTGTGGTCGCCAAGAATGCAGCGCACGCCATCTGTTCGAACCCAATGTGTTCTGTATATCGAAGCCGTAAGAAAAGTCATCCAATTTAAACAAGTGGTATAATTAAAATTTTGAAAATACTGTCTTATTAGAAAACGGTGGCACCGATTTTCACCAAACATAATAAGAACACTCCCGGTTAGTAAATTTTTTTTTTTTTATCAAATTCGGTCCAGCCTTTTGCGAGCTACGATGCCACAGACATACAGACAGACACAAATACACACAAAACTTATATCACCCTCTTTCGGCGGGGGTAACAATTATACGGTTTATTGCTTTGTTATTAATCGAATGGTCGATCCCACATCTAATAATTCCGATACATCGATGTGCGTCGCTGATACACAAACTTTTAATTTCGTGTGACCATGATATTGCAGAACGAATGTACTTCTTAGCCGAATACGGCGAAGCAACAAGAAAAAAAAAAATTGAAAATACCCTTGACGCTCCTTAAGGATACGGCTGCACCGATTATCACAAAACAAAATGCTAAGAACACTCGAGATCAAGTCACTTTTCAAAGAAAAAAACTAAATCAAAATCGGTCCAGCCGTTCGGAAGTTCCGATGACAAACAGTCAGACAGATACACCCCTTCACGTATACATACATATATATATATGTATATATATATATATATATATATATATATATATAGATATATATAAACTTATTTCAATATCCTGTACTAACTACGGGCCAATTGCCTATATTTCCTAAAACTAAACTAAAACTATGTACAGCAAAGAACTAAAGTTACCTACAAGACATCGAGCTTATAGGTAACTCAAGTGCTCAAGCCCACTACCAGTGGGTAGCGTTCCCATCATGCTGGCGGCATTGCCTCTCTGAATTGCAATGCTAATACGTTGAGCCAAATAAGTGCCAGCATTTTGATCACGCGTCGCTTCAACCAGGCGCTCTGATAGAATTTTGAAAATAGAATGAGCTCCCGGTCCCCACGGACCCAGTGTCTCAACACCAAACGGCTCAAATATGTAACCACTGCCAAGGTTTCCATATTTGCGCCGTTTACGCTGCTCTGCCGAAGTTGCCGCAACGCCAACCCCATTCTGTGTTTCAGGAAGATGTGACGGAGCTAAGGTATCGACACAAGTTGCATCCCATACTAAAGGCCGTCCCATCTTCCATGGAATTAAAGTCATGCCGTCGGGTCTTTTACCATCGTCACGCATCAGACCATTCGGTTCGAGAATGGCTGGAACGTTGGCACTGGTATAAGCCCGGCGGATGATATCGTTGAGGCTGGCGTGGCGGGAAATTCGGCCAGCACTTTTCTGGCACGAGAGGCCGTGGTGACCAAGCTGGTCAACAGCAGTACCACACTGACAGCTATGGGCAACATAGCACCTTGCACCCAAACGTAAGCATATAGCGAGACGGAAAGCAGATGGATCTATAAGTGTATTAAAAGAGGGAATGGCCTGCAACCAAACACATAAACATATATATATACATAATTTAATTTCCCGATTCCCCGTTGTCTAGAGTGAATATGTATCTTCTAGGCAAGCATACTACTTCTTCGGCCGCATCTTATTTATTTAATTATTTACCAGCTTTCCTGGGCGTGTAAGTGTCTTCATTTGCGATCGGGTGAGATGGTGCTCAATTGTCTATCAAAAAACCCTTTGTACTCGCGGGAGTTAAATAAAAAAAAAACTATTTCTAAGTGTCAATCATAACTGCGTCGAACTATCTTTAATGATCCTGTCCATATCTGCATAGACATTTTTATATGATAATTGAGTGACGAAACTAGCAAGTCGCTTGCCTGATGGTACGTTTGTTTTTTTTTTCAGCTCAGTGCCACTCAGAGTTCTTAATCTTAGGTCAAATTCTTACTCGGCAAGGCACTGCGTTCGTCACCCTGAGATATTAGATGTAACATTTATGCGTGCATATGGTCACCCTATAGATAACGTGCGATACGTGTTGATTGGCGTAAATTCACGTGTGCACGTGCTCGTTGCCATGTTATGTACTGATAAAAACTACTTATCAAATAATCGATATTTAGTGCAGACAGTCACATACCTAAGTATATTATTAATTAAATAAAGGTTATATTATTATTATTATTATTATTATTGCTTGATGTTTGGACGTATAATGTGTATATAGAACATGGCGAGCAAAATATTATATACCTCCAGTTTGCTCGAAGCGTTTTGCTTCTACGTTCATCATCCGTACAGCAAAGGAGTGGAACTCATTGCCTGCGTCTTCGTTTCCTGAACGGTACAATCTACATACCTAGTCACTCAAGACTTGAAGACACCCTCAGCTCTAGAGTGAATAGGTACCTTCTAGGCAAGCATGTTCCATCTTCGGCCGCATCGTAACTTTCCATCAGGTGAGATAGCAGTCAAATGCTTGCATATCAGGCAATAAAAAAAAAAATTTTTCAACATTTTCACTATATCTGACTAAATTGTGATATTTAGCAATGGTATTTTGAGTCGATCATATGTATTATTAAAGTGTGTAACTTTAATATATAATGTTTCAGTTTTTTTCCTATCCTCCATTTAACCTGTTTCACGATTGAACGCGTATTACTTGATAATTGTTTTCATGGAAAATTATGCCTTTGGAATTGACCTTGTGTTGTAAATATATACAAACAGCTACACAATTGTATATTATGAGTTGTTTATCTAACATTTTGATATATTTTTTGAGTATTTCACGAGAAAATCTTAAAAATCAAAGAACGTTGCGTAACCACAATAGTTTTACTCCGATACACTAAAGACGCCCCTATACACTACAGCATATACTCTATAATCGCCTGTAATGTCAATGATTCTCGAAACGACGGGCAACCTCTTCTTAAGTCGACATATTAAGGGGCAGGTCGTCAATGCGAGCACTCTTTTTAACCACAGCCAATTAACCACCTCACTCTATTGCACATAAAGGTGTATATTGCGTGAATTACATCGTGCAAGGTCGCAAGGTCACGCGTGGAAAACTTTGATTTTTAATGGTTTTATTCAAATTTCGTGAAAACGCGCTTTAATATAAAAAAAATAAGCTGAAGGCATCATTTGTCTAGTAAATATACGTATATAAAATAACTTTCACAGTGTTTTGATATAAAATGGCGGAACGAAATAGTTACAAATATAAATTGATTTTATTTTCATGAATAATCATATTTTTTTTCCTTTTTATATTAAGAGGGCTTATTCCATTTGTCTTCTATCTCGCTCGCACATTTCGATATTTTTAATAAATACAATTAGCTACGTGTGTTTTTGAAAATGTTTTCAACCAACTATTTGGACATTAATACAATGAATGTTTCTATTCTACCTTTTGTTTTTTATATCTTTAAGTTAAACGAAGAAAGCGTGAAAATCACATTGAAATTTGGAAACTCTGTTTTTTCTAATTTTATTGAAGGATATGATAGCGAAAAGAAGTTTGAAACATCCTTGTATTAATGTCCATATATTTATATGACAACATTCTCAAAAACACACGTATATAATTGTATTTATTAAAAATATCGAATTGTGCGAGTGAGAGAGAAGACAAAAGGAATAAATCCTCTTAATGAACTTTATGAATATTCTAAGAAAAAGATATCATTTATCGTATCACACAAATTACGACGAATATTTTTATTTATCTGGTTCCATTATGAATGCCGAGTAAAACGGTTACAAAAACACGCGTTTTACATGAAATTCTGGTATCGCCACCTACTAACGCCCTAAGACTACGCCACAGGACATATTTGGTTCAAACAGAAGCGAAGACGCGGGCGCGTGCACCGCCTAAGGCAAGCGATCGCACCGCACGCCATCGATACATTAAGATTGACGCAGTTATTAAATAGAGTAAAAATAATTGTTTCAGGATTTTCTTCGTATAAACCTCATCGTACCGTCACTAGATATTGGAAATAGGTAAATAGGTCAGGGAGGCAGGTAATCACTACGTGACCTACATTGCCAAGGGTACTTCTAGATAGCGCAATTAGTAATGCATTTGTCATTGTTCATGTTATGTTTACTGTATTCTACTATGTGTAGGTACTTGTTACAATAGGTTCATCTTTTCATCTCGCGCGTACTGTCAGTATTGGTAAAAGAAAGCCAGTATCAGAAGATGGTCAAGCGTAGAAATAATTTGATATAAACTCACGCACGTTTTGAACTATTCAATCTTCTTTCTATCTTCTCTTGTACATAGTATAAAATAAAGTCACTTTCCGCGTCTGTCTGTCTGTTTATCCGCTAATTCCTCCAAAACCACGCAACGTATTTGCGGATTTCACTATCAGATAGTATTAATTAATTTTGATTGGTAATTTTAGCAATTATTTTCAACCAAAGCTCAGCCTGCTTCCACATATATATTATATATATATATATATATATATATATATATATATATATATGTTCTAATGTAAAATGTTTCTTGACAGAATTTAACATCTTTCTGATTTATTATGTTACGCAATCTGCATACCTACTGCATAATGTTTGTTTCAAGAGGGTCAAAATGCTCATAAAAAATGAGTTTTTTCATACAATATGATGAGTTACCAATGCCCTAAGTAATTGAGTTTAAAAGTTCGTCGTTTACTTCAAATACCTACGCTATTCTAATTAAATTTTTGTCCTTATCTACAACAGTTTTTGTCAATCTACGTTTTTTGACAATTACATAAACATAACATAAATGCTTTCACACTTACAGCCCATACTAAGTTCAATGACTTGTGGTCGTGGGTGCCGGAAACATTCACACACACAATCACACCCAGAACCAGAAACACAAATTTTCTTCGAGGAGAAAACTTGTGTTACCGTCGGGATTGATGGTTCAATATAATTGCATGATTACAAAAGATTATGTCAAGGAAAGTAATACACACGATATATTTAATAGCTTAACACTTGATTTGGTCAACCTTGAATTTGCTCATCGTCTAGCGATGTCAATAGCCTCCTCTCCGAGTCCAACATCGCATAAGTATATAATCGCAATAATATATCTGACTTCATCTTGTGCCCCTAAATGAGGTTTTCTATGAATGCTAAAAAGCTAACGAAATAACCACTTGTATGTATAGACAAAACAGTCAATTACCAGAGTTTATTGACCGAGCGAAGCGGGGTCTTTCAGTTGACTTAGGTGGTACAGCAATTCGGCCGTCCGTCCGTCTCTCCGACTAATTTAGCATCTAAACCATACAAGTGAATAAGTCCAAGTTTTTGAAAAAATGAAAAATGTTTTCCGAGTGGGATATCGTTGAAAAAAATGTTTGCAAGGAAGGAGGGTACGAAACCGTTTTATTTATCTATGTTGGAAAATAACTATTTGGTAGGACAGCAAAGTCACTTATTTTGTCTCGGGGTCTATTCCAATACTGGCTACTTATTTAAAACTTAAACTAACTTGAAAAAAAATCTTAGATTTTTTTCTTCTTGATTTTCTATTATACAAAATGTAGACATGAGTTCAAACTACTAGTACTACCAATATGTATCATACACAAGTACAATAATTAAATATAAAAAAAAAAAAAAATTTTTTTTGATAAGAGAGAGAGAGCCTAAGTTGCAGAGCACAAAGATTATAAAACGAGCAAAGTTGATGTGTAACTAATTTCCATACGATATACAATTATTTAACTCACTAGGCGGCAGGATATGAGTTACGATAGTAGCACATAGGTAGCAGGGGATGCCCTGTGGCTTATAGATGGAGCGACGACATTATACTCTTACATAGGGCTGCTGGTAACGACTGGAAAAGATGAGCTGAAGATCGGGCTCAGTGGCGTGCTTTGGGAGAAGTCTTTGTCAGACAGTGAACTGAGGTAGGCTGAGTATGATGATGATGATGACAGACAGTTTTCGTGAGGGAGGAAAAGAAACTAGCAGATACCTGCCGAAGTTCAGTTAGTCATTTTTCGTTGACATATCTCCCATTAGCTCCAGCATTTTGTCATCTGTGCAGAGAAGAAGTTTAACCACAGAGATCGAGGATAACGCAATGGCTGCGTCTTTGTTGACGAACCAGTTAGCTCAGTGGACAGGTCTCCGTCCTCTGTGCCGTGAGTCCTGGGTTCGATTCCCGACAGGAGCACAAATTCCTTCCCGAGGAATATTTGTGCTTCTGGTTCTGGGTGTATTTTTGTGTGTGATGTAAATGTTTCCGGCACTCAAGATACAAGTCTTTGAAATTAGTGTGTGTGTGTGGAGATTTGAGAGTCAAATCTAGAGGATACGAGTATCCAGACAAATATGCTAAATATTTGGCCGCATCATCGCTTTCTATCATGTGAGATAACGCAGAATGAAATGCCTTACCTATCATAATTCAAAAGGAATATGATTGATTAGTTTTAAGTTGAAATTACGGTATTAATCCAATGATACCAAGATATCAAGTACGCTGTCACGTGACCCTATCTTATCAAAGTCTATAAATGATTAAATTTAAATTGACATTCAATATTGTATACTGTATAGGTGTCCTACAAATCTAGAAAGATCCTAAAGCTGTCTAAAGTCAGATCGACTGTATATATTGCTGTCCTTAAAATAACTCGTGCGTAGCCTTTGTTCGTATTTACTTTGTAACTACCCATCTTTAATATTTCGACCTTATCAAGAAAGGTCGACCGGTTAAGAAATCCACACAACGGCAAAGAGACATTCTCCTTCATAGAGGTAGGTACTATTAATATAATTCATTTCGAATTAACCTTTATACTCGGACATAAGGGACACAAGTACAAAACCTGTGTATCATAATTTTAAACTAAGTGTACAAATTGTTAGCCTCGAGACTCAATAAAAGGGACCGAACGTTGCAAAATCGAGTGCCCAAGGTACCTAAATTACACCGACTTAGTGATTGGATAGATGCCGTGACATACCGTTTCGCAGTAATTTTTCTATGCAGTCACTCAGAAGCCACTCCTATAAAACCACAACATATAAAAGCAAGCTTACATTGCTCTCTATATTCTGCTTCATAGAAGAAAGATCAAATGTTATGCAGCAATGGAAGCAGTTTAAAGAATAAATCACGTAGATTAACTTGTGGTACCGAGTGGTCTCGGCTAGATTATGTCGCAACCATACGATGCTCGATTAATTGCATGATCTATTTTCTTATAGATAGCTCTTAAGTAAATGCTGTTAAAGTTGAGAAAATAAATCAAAATTGTAATGAGGGATATGAAGTACGCAAAAGGCTTCAATATTGAATGCCTAAGTAGACACAGCAAATATGCCGTTCTGGAATGCATGCGTTATTATATATACATGTGATGTGCAACTAAAATTTCTTAAACTTCTCAAAGAAATACTATATACCTTATGATATTTTATTTTGTTCTAGCTGAGTTTATAAATCCCAGCCCTCTCTACCATCTAAAAAGACAAACTGTCAGACGTCATCCATTTATGGTTTACATACCGCCAGTTCGCTCGGAGCGTTTTGCTTCTACGTGTATCATCCGTACAGCGAAGGTAATTGCCTGCGTCTTTATTCCCCGGACGGTACATTACAGTCTCTTCAAGACTAGAGTCAAGATTGATCCTAATAAATAGTAGAAACTAGTTAAGAGAGCGATAGATATATTAGAATGACACAGAAAAATAAATAAAAAATAGGGTAGGTACTTCCTAACGGATCATAGTATGCTATATACGGAAGAAAGCCGTACCCAACGGCTTTCCTGTTCCTGTTTAGATTTCATCGTTAGGATGAATAGAGGTCATTATAACACTAACTATTAACTATTCAATCCCAAATACAAAAAAAAAACTGATCTTTCATATGTTACATGATTGCAACATGCAACTATGAACTGCTTTTAACAGTTCTATGTCATTATAATGTAGGTTTAAAAAATACTGTCTACTTGACCCGGGTGCAGTTCAGTTTGATTTCATAAAGGGCGTTCCCCTTCGTAGCACGCAATTCTACAAGGCATAAGAGGTAGCGTTTTGTATTTTTTTAGATATTCACATCAATCTTGTTACAAAATAACTTAAAAATATACACAAATAAAATAAAATATTTATTAGAAATTTTAACAAGTTTTATCATTTTTAGTTTTATTATTTATTCATTTGTGAAGTCTTTAAATCCTAAATTGTTTTCGCTTTAATATTATCCGTTCAAAACTTATTATTTACATTGTTAAAATGTCGTTACTCTCCCTGACATAACTGGCGACCACTGCCTGATCGGCGGAGCCTATTTGTTGTTGGAAAGGTAGAATGGAGTTTTATTTTACTTTCACTTTAAGCTCTTATCATAATCAGAGAGCCAGATTAGGAGATATCTGTCTAAGGCTAATACGACGAAGAAGATGTTGAGTTATTAGCACAGTATAGCAAATTATATTATCTATCTTCAAAGAAATTTAATTTCCTCACGTTATAATATTTTATTTAAATAAAGCCAAATTTCAACGCCGGTATTTGCGGACTTGTGTTATTAAATCTTGATGATGGAACCAATTACATTATACAAACAATTTGAAAAAACCAAAAGTAAAATAGTTAAAAGATTATTTATTACGCCTTATAGACTGTATCTATCTTTTTAAAACACATATTATTTTGAAAAAAAAAAAAGAAAAATTTCAATTCACCGCATACGCTTCTTCCTCATACCATTCAAACATCGCGACGTAACAATTACATAAAAATGGCGTTCACATCGGGCCGTCGTCGTCCGCGTTTCCTACTCGATCGTGTAAACTTTCACGAAATCAAACAATGAAATAGTGAAGCGGTTCATTTGCATCTTTCCCACGCGGACAAAAGAATGACCCAATCGCTTTGGCAACTACAAATGATGTGTTAGAAATCCTACGGTCAAGAGAACTATCTGGCAACCTTACTAAGGCCTTACGCAGACGAAAGATCGGTGTGTCGTACTAAAAAGTCGGCGGCGATCATACTATCATCATAATTATCATGCTTCGTATCATGTGTGTAAGCGAAGTGTATTTAAAACGAATTATTTCTGTGGCTGAAAATTTTTTAATAACATTTGGTATATAAGTATTATCTACATGGTAAATATATCGTCAAACAAGACCCAAATTAGAACATACCTACGCATTTAATGTAGACCAATCAAAATAAAAATACATATCGTTTATACACATGGGCTCCAAAAAGACTCTAATGTCTCTACTGCCAGATACAGCGTTAATTAATGCAAGCAAAGCTACAAAGAACTGCTTGTAGCATAAACTCTTGTACTTTAATACAATGTCAAACAGTAAAAAACTGTCAGAATTAAAGCAAGTATTTTAGATTGTCACCGTTATATTATGTCGGAGAAGAGAATAAAAATGGTTTAATTGGTTGGACTTAGTTAGACCGTGTGTATTGCTTACGTATGAAACTTATATGATACATCTTCACCCGTCTTATTACTTTCTTCAATTGCTTGCTTAGTCAGCATAAAAAAGGTTTTTTTTTAATTTGAGTTCTCTTTTACAAACATCGGTGGTTATTGGATTTTTGTCGGACACCGACACATTGTTAACGTCTACTCTAGGCCTAAGCTATTCCATATCTTAATACAAACTATGTTCTAATTTAGAAGCGTTCAATAGAAACTTCATAGTAACCTGCGGTGTGGCGTCAGCAATGCGACAGAACAATCGAATTGAGATCTAAACACAGTGTTTGGATGGCCTTTTATTTCGATCGTTTCCCATGACTCGAATGGACAAATCGTCGTAAACAAGGGCAAATAGATCTTGGTCACCTGGTTTTTTGTCTGTGCACCTATTTTTATGTCTTTATTGAAATCTACTCCATTGGGTTTGATAGGAGCGTATCTACATTCGAAATATATAAACTACTACGCTCCATAGTTTCATCTGCGTTAATCGTAATTATTAAGGATGATGATGATGATATTAAGTACCTTATGACCTTTCTAAAAGTTGAAAAACCCTTTTTTTTTAATTTATTTAGTTTATACTAGACAATAAACAAACAGACAATAAAATACAGATTATAAAAAAAGTTCCGGCTATAAAGTAAATATAATTATTTGTTAAGTTATTCAATTATATAGTGCCTTCTGCACCGTGGGTCCTGCGTTTGATTCCCGTCAGGATCACAATTTTTCCTAAGGGACATTTCTGCTTCTGGTTCTGTGTGTTTCTGTATATGATGGAAATGTCTCCGGCACAAGTCTTTGACATTAGAATGAGGCTGTGAGTGTGAATGCGTTTGTTGTTTAATATAATACTGTAGTTCTTTTATAAAATATATGTTCAAATTCACATAAATCAGTTTTATACATACAGTTAAACTTCAGTAAAACTTCATTCACCATTGTATGCACAAAACCCATACACGTCTTCAGTACCAGTCTGAGAACAAATTTGCATATAAAAATGCAGACGCGAGTGACAGCTGATAAATGTGTCGTAATGCAGAAAACAATGGCCATAGACTTTCTACTCGCTCTATGGCTCCCCCCTTTCTCATTCCACTTTCCTCCCTACACTAAATAGGTATCTAGCCATAGAGAAAGCCTTTGACCTCCACCTACAGGGCTTGTTTAGATGTTTACGCCATATTCAGAGCACTTTGCGTGTTACGAAGGTTCGAATTAATTTTGTCTCTATTTTTATCAAGAAAGTGGAATTTGAGGCACTAAAAAAGTATAAAGAAAATATTTTTTCCAGAAAGCAGAACATATTAACGTTTTCATGATAAAAATGAGACAATGCAACTTGGTCGAAACGTCGAGATAAACAATAACCCAAGAATATTTAAACATAAACATAAACCCTTTCTGTACACAGTTTTATACAATAAACATATTCTATTCTATACACTTACAGCCCAACGCAAAGTTCATTGACTTATATCGTTGGTGCCGAAAACATTCATATCACACACAAAATCACACCCAGAACCAGAAATTCAAATTTTCCTTGAGGAGAAAACTTGTGTTCCCGCTAGGAATCGAACCCGATAGCTCAGAAGGCGAACGTGCACCTGACTAAGATAGCAGGCAGTTCAAATTCAAGTTCAAGGTATTACGTAGTATCTACAATAAAATATTAAAATAATAGTCAATGTTTTCTTACGGCACAGTTATCCAAGCAAGCACTGGCAATGATTTCGAAACAACTGTAAGACCCAATAGTAAACAGACGAGATCGGCGATCCCGTTGCGCGGAAGCTGGAGCTAACGGACGGCGCCTAATGTGAACTATGTTAACTGACAAAATGACAGATGTTTGGTCCCGATTTCTTCTCCGAGGAACAATTTGTTCTTGAGGTTGACCAAGTTGGTCATGCAAATGACTTGAGGTCAATTATAAGTGAATTGGAAGTGCCTAACTACATACCAGCACTAACACTTACGAGCTAAGTGTGTTTACCATTCTCAACCACATCATCACTAACCATCTTGATAATATAGTGTTTAGAGAAAATAATCTAATAATAAATTAATCTCTTTGTATTTTATATGAATATAGTTATATACATTATATACATATAAAAGTCAATTGCCTTGCGTAAGTCTCGCAAAAACTCAAATATGGTTCGATCGATTTGTTTTTTTTCGAATTGAAATTTTTTATGGTAGGGCTTTGAAATTCTGATTCGAAACATTTTTGTGTGACGAAAAGTGATGGAGATAAAATAATTGAAATGGTTCCCTGTAATACAAAAGTTTTACTTATATTTTTTGTATTGTTCGCCTCAATAAAGGGTTGGTATAAAAAAATAGGAAAAGCAAAAGGAACAGCCGTAAAATCTAAAAAAAAATGTGTTGACGATATATATGATAGAACTTTCTTCTTAAGTTAAACAGTTGAATAAGAATAACCCTTTTAAATTTACGCTTAATTAAGCAAAAAAAGTTTATCTTGTTAAAGATTGTTTCAAAGTGAAACATAAAAAACATTAACTTCCCAAGCAATTGACTTAATATTTTTTTATATCTTACGTATAGGTGTTAAGGATGAAATGTAGATGAAGGAGCACCGACTGTTCCGAAACTAGTCTCGTAACAATGCGAGAAAGCTACCGTGAGTGAAATCGTTTATATTCTTAATACAGATATTACCTACTATCATCAGAATCAATAATTACGTCATATTTAATTAATAAATCCATTAACTAATTAAACCGAAAAAATCATTGGTACGGCTAAATTGCAAAGATTAAAGTTAACCAATCAGATGACAGCGGCATAATTTCAATAAACCACTTATACTAAAATAATTGATAATATTTTTCAAGGTGCCTTTGTCATCCTTTCTTTAGGCAACATAAAAATGCGATAAGTAAGCCGTTTTGACTATTGATAAGAATCACGCCAGCGTATAATGTTATTGATTGATGGATATATTGCTAATAGCAATCTATGTTATGACTACATTCCCAGACACAATCTCCTACTACAATGTATGCAATACTGATGTATTGCATACCTGCTACCCGCGACTTCTTTTTTATTTTATTCAAGAAAGGTAACCTTTTGAACACCATCTCACTTGGTTGTCGACGATGGAGCCATCTTGCTTAGAAGATAGTTCACTCGCATATTGTACTCATCAAGAAAGACCGACTCGGGCATGGAGTTCTATTCCCTTGCTGATGGCACAATGCACGTGGAAGCAAAACTCTTCGTCCGCATTCGTCTCATTTTTTTGTCTCTCATTGGAATCTCAACCATATAGCGGTGCCGCTTAATAGCTTGTCTGCTTGTCCGATGATAGAACGGGGATGGGGGAACTAGATCGTGTAATTCCTTGGCACACTTCGTCCGCGTTGGATATTCGGGCTAAACATACCCTTTATTATAATTATCTGTACCTATCGGCTTTACTTTTGGATAACATACTTTTTATTTAAGTACTTAGTTATTATTGAGCCTTCAAAAACAAAGTATTCCACCTAATTAAGTACGCAAAACGAGCGCAAAAATTTGTGTCCATAATAAATTCTTAGATGTACTGTACTTGTGAACATTAATTTGTTGTATTCTTATGTTGATTTATAGTGCCTTATCACAAAAACCAATGTCTTTACCGAGACAAAAAAAAGCCTATAAGCTATATCTAAATAATTTATTATATTTGAAATAATATAATTAGGATTGCAACAGTGGCAAGTTTGAAATATATGTCTTTTTTCTATATGGATAACAAACGCATTCACACTTGTATCGTGACACACACATTACACCCAGAACCAGAAGCACAAATATCCTATGGGAAGGAATTTGTGCTTCTGCCAGGAATCGGACCCAAGACCCACAGCGCAGAGGGCAGACACCTATCCACTGCGCCAACTGGGTCGTGAATAATGACAAAATGTCCAAAAACAAAACACAAACAAAACAAAAGCATTTCATCACAGCCCCATACTTACTTCACGGATTTGTATCGTGGATGCCGGAAAATTTTACATATCACACACACACGAGTAATTGTTGAGACAGACAAAATCATTTAAATGATTTTTGTGGTTTATCTTAAAAAATCTTACCCTGGCCATCAAACTTCGAAACTGACGAACAAACATCCTTTGGAGCATTGTCCACGACATCAGGTGTTAACATTAGCTCATTCTCTTGCACCTAACAAATCTTCTAGAAACAAAGTTCAAAGCTAGTTCAGCCAACCTTTACTGGCATCTGCATAACTGAGCAGTGTTCTCATTAGCCGGCGTCCGTTACTCCGACCCGACTCCCGCGCATTCGTGCAACGGGATCGCACCGACCTCGCCTTCGCTATTTGAGTTTAGAAACGTTTTAGATTTGGAATTTGATGTGATTGGTCAGTTGATTCATTTTGTCTCATTTCATCTCATTTTTAACCGACTTTAAAATAAAGGCTCATCCTTTATTTTAAAGGTTCTCAATTCAACTGTATCTTTTTAATATTTATAGTACCTCATAACTTTTTATTTGAAAGCTGGTGCTTTCCATGTAGTCCCATTTAATTTGATCAAGATCTGATTTGCAGTTTTTGAGTTTTGCTCAATTATGCGTATTCTGTGGACTACATTGATGATGTTCTCGTTTTTAACCGACTTCAAAAGTTACCTCATAACTTTGGTGCGAGCCGATTTTGATGATTATTTTTTATTATAAAGCTGGTGCTTTCCATGTGGTCCTATTTAAATTTGATCAAGATCTGACAACTAGTTTTTGAGTTATCGTCAATAATGCGTGTTCAATACATAAAATCTGATCAAGGTTCCGAAGACAAAGCGGTAATGTCCGATTTGTTGCTTTGCTTGCGTTTAATAATTTTTAATATTTACTTTTGTTGTATTCTGTTTTTTTGTTTTGTTCTCTTTCATTCTTGTGAAAGTTCTGATTCCTCTGACATTTCTGATTCAAGTTCTCCAGTAATTACAGGTGAAGATGATATTAATCCATATTGACGGACTAGCGTAAGTAATAAGTACGAGGGAGGATCTGTTTTGCTACCATGAAGCTACTTACTGTGTAAAGACACAAAACATTAATTGTTTAATTCTGAGAAGAACCTGGCAAGAAACACGGTGGTGCATTTGTTTTTATTCTATTTTCAAATATTACTAACACTTTTATTAGTTTATTAAATATAGATATATATATCTCACGGTATCAAGGTATATCTATATTTTATAGCCAGAAAGCACTTACATAATGCGCTTCCATAATGTATTTAGGTTATTCGCCATCTGTCAACATCATTCCATGCAAATTTGCGCATCTTGGTTGCGCTGGCGCCAGGCGGTTGTGAGTGAAGTGATGCGCAACTTTGAACTCAAAAACTGATGACAGATGAGATAAATGAGTAAGCACGTGCAATGCCGATAATGAGGAACAAATGGTAAAAACGCCGACTTCGTCATTGACTATGATGCTAGAGCGAGTGTGAAAAATTCTATCACGCTGTAAGTGCGGATCGGGTGTACACAGAGAAATCACAAGCCTAAAAAGACTCTGGTCTGACCAGTGCCCCTTAATTGCTCTAACTGCCAGAATCGCAAATTTAGAACGATCTTAAGAAAAATCTGTCAAAAAACTCTGTTGCAATACGTTTTCCATCTTTTGTAACATAAGAAATGTAAAAGGAGGTAGTAAGTATCTAAAGTAATTTTACACCAAAAATACGACATCAAAAAATAATTTTGAGAATCGGTCCACAAATGGGGTGAAATCAGTGAACATACATAAAAAAAATACATACAGTCGAAGATAGAACCCCCTCCTTTTTTGAAGTCGGTTAAAAATAGTTATAAGTCAAGAAAGTAAGTTAACTAAGTGTAGTGTGTTTGTATGTTTGTTACTTCTTCACGCTCAAAGGCCTGGACCCATCATGATGAAATTGGTATGGAGGTAGCAGACATTCTAGATGAACACATAGGCTACTTTTTATCCTGAAATTCCCGCGCGTCCGTGACTTACTAAAACTGCGGGGCGCAGCTAGTTCTTTATATTTTTAATCAATTCTTACTATACTATAATTACCTAAGTGTTTGTATCAATCAATAAAACAGATAATGCCACAAAAATTAAGTACGGAAATACGAATTACATGAACAAAGCCGTTTCACCCCTCCAATCGGCAGTAGCGGGCCGGCATCCGAGGAATGCTTTCAGTGACTAATCGGGTAACCATTTGTGGTTACACGCTACAAGTTTACTTGAACGTATTTTAGACTGGTAGGACGACGAACTTGATCTGTATTTATTGGACTATTTCGAATAAAACAGCATTTGGACACAATTATTTTGCTTCTATATACGGACCAATTGCCAATATTTCCAAAAAGTAAACATCATCTATAAAGCAAAGACCCAAGTTACCTACAAAGCATCGATGTTATAGTAAAAAAGTATAATATTGTTTTATAAAAATAAAATCAAACTGATCTCCAATTTACATACAACATTATTCATAAAATCTACAGAGACACATGGGTGTTTATAATGATTATAATAACTAATTCTCAGATTCGAAAATTAGCAGCCAATCTCGAGAAAAACCTGGCTAAAGCCGTTTTTTCCCATTATTTTTCAAAATATCCAATATAACCAATGCAACACTAACTATAACCAATATAACACTTAATACAAATCTATACAAATATAGTCACTGTTAACTACCTTTCTACAGGCCACAGGATAGATAAAAGTTAGTAAGACTTGTAGCCTTACTAACTTTTATCTATCCTGTGGCTCTACAATCGGTTCTGTTTACTCAATTAGATTAGATGCCTATTTATATAACACAACTTAGATACAAATAAATGTACACAAGATTTATTTTGATAACCTTGCCGTCACGAGTTTATACCTTTACTTTTACGAATTTACATTACGTTAAGGGGCATATTTTCCTCAATTAAATGTCACAATGGTATTCGAAGTTCATTAAAATAACGAGAAATGAAAAATTTGAAAACGTTAATTTGCTTTAGTCGAGGGTGGCCTTGAAGGAAGCCGAACGCGAGGTAATGGCAACTATGACGATTATCAGAATGAATTTATAAACAATGAAATTGTTTAGTCGATACGAAGCGTCCGAAATTGTACTATCGAAATAATAAGTATTACTGCAATTGATGTAAGGAAAAACAAGACGTTATCAAACAGCTACATTAACAAATCTGAATAAAGCAACTTATAGTACAACCGATTTAACAACATTTTAGTAGTTAAATATCTGAATAAGCAGAGTTTGGTATTTATTTGCAATAGAAAAACGTAAGTTTGTTCACAGTCCACAGGCATTGCATCAAGTACGCAGATAACGCAGATAATCTAAATATTGATGTTTAATGTGCAGTCACATACAAATGATCTAATTATAGTATAAAAACATATATACATAGAAATGGTTATAGTTCTATTAGACACTAATGCGACTGCATTGATAAGAAAACTACGAATGTTTACGTGCAAGATAAACAAACGCGAAACTATATACGAAATAGACAATGAAAACAATATAAGGAAGTGATCTACATAGCTAAACCAAGACCACCATGAACGTAATTATCTCGAAGAAAAATGGTAATGCACTGTAGAAGTGGAATGTGGTAATTGTCTATTGCGCCGTCGAAATGAAAGTAACAATCGCTTTATGAAACGTCTCGATGGAAGGTAATCAAATCGTTGCACAAGAGTCAGAAGCTGAAATAAAATAGGCTGCTTTATTATCTCGTAGTACTTATGCCTTCTAAGCAGCATGTCGAGTTCGGTTACCGATAGGAACACAAGTTTTCTCCACGTAAGGATTTATTTTCTAATTGTGATTGTGTGAGTAATGTGAATATTTACAGCACCCAAGACACAAATATTCAAACTTTATGTGGGGCTGTAAGTATCTAAACGGTTATGTTTTTCAACATCGATTCAAATATCAATAAGGATACAAAATTTGATTAAATGCCATATTATCTAAATAAGGCTACAGATTTATTTGAATAAACATACATGTTCAAATGCGACAAGACAAAAGTTTAAAAAATGTGTTACTTATAATCATGCTAAAAATCATTCACGTATTTACAGAAAAAACAGCAGGCCAAGGTTAGGATAATGCTCATAATGTTTTTATAAGAAAACTGGGTCTTTTCGCGCTTTAGAATTTTGACTTACTGCGATGTTTTGGCAGGGTTGCACCGGCCGTGTTCACGAGAGACTCTTGAAAATAAAAGCGCGTATGGCCCGGTTTTCTCATAACAACATGATTACAATTCGCAAAAGTTCAAAAAATTCTAATGTTCATGATGTTTTTGAAACTGTTAACATATTTAACGCAGCTATAAACACAGCTACTGGGAGATAACTGTTCACGTTTCGGAGTGTTTCTAAGCAGAACGCGTGTCATTCGATGCGCCCGCGCCGTCTGTTTGCATCAAAACAAACGGAGAAAGTTACTTTAGCCATATTATTTCAACGTGCGATCCGCACTATTTCCTATTTCCTCATGAAACTAATAATTTTACTTGAATAGGAAATTAGCGAACATTTTGTTGCTAGTTTCACCTTACGTTCGCGGAATTGTGAAGTTCTAGCTGCTTTATGATGTATCACGGTAATTATTTTGTGATCTTTGGCTAGTGTAGTAACTACTATAACTTTTATTGTCCATATCAGTTGATTTATGTACTATTGAAGGTATGCGCTAACTTCAAATGTTAAACTTAATAATGAGAAGTCTTGCAAAGAAATACAAAATTTCAATGATTCGAAAAAAATGAGTATACATTGTAATGTTTAATATTAAGAATGCTCACTTCTCTTGTGATTTGTTTATGGAGGAAACTTCGTTGAAAATTTAAGAGGCATTATTACAGTATTGATGAAGCTAAAGCCATCACCTTATTTTTTTTAAAAGAATACTGCGATAATGCCTCCCCAATCTTCGACGAGTATTACACAAGTACGTGAATCACGCGAGAGTACACAGAAAGTTTAGATAATTGTGACAAACAACTGCTGCAAAAGTGTCTCGCGTTCATTTATCATCCGGGAACAAAAAGCGAAGAATGTCGTGTACCAACCAGCACAGATTAGTAAATAGTTAGTAACTGAGAGTAACCGTTACGTAAACTGGCGTATTGTCAAAATGTCGCAAGCGCGGATCACGTAGGCACTCCTTGGGCGGACGCAACCGACAGATCGCTGGGAAAGCACCATGGCTGAGCCAATCACACGGGAATCTCAGCTATCCGACAAATGATTTCAATGAAAACGTCTTTGATCCGCAAATATCTGTTCTATGCAGTTTGTCAATAGTTTCTTCGTTTCTGCTATATCGATTTTGAAACTATAGTGTATACTCAATATTGATAGTCTGCCATTGTTGGATGACATGCCACGGGATTGAAATGTAGCATACTGAAAATGAGTTGGAATTTAAATTACTTCATTAACAAGTTTAGTCTAGATTTAAGCGGAGTCAAATGCATATTTTATAAGCCAATAGAAAGGGCAAAAGAGCGTCAACTGACTTGATCCCCGAAATCTGAAGTTAGAAGATAAACTTACCAGAAAATCGATACCTGATGCATTGTTTTGTTATTCAGTTCACGCTAACTCACGAACGGATACGAAATCGATTGACGACCTTCACTCTGACATTCGTATCCATCAAAACTCTTCGTTTTGACCATGTACACAATACAAAGTAAAATAATTCCCCAATAAGAACGGTAAATGACCTTGTTACAGTTATAAAATGTCATGCTCGTGTGTTTGAGTAACTCCAACTGGTTGGTGCTATCATACCGAATTTAATTCACGTACACACCTGAGTAAATGTAGCTATTGTTTTTGTCAATCTCTGAGTAATGAATGTAGGAAATATTTGTTTCTCAAATCCAAATATTAAACAAAATGTTAATGTTTTAATATGTATCGTTGTTAAATTGATTACTGATTATGCTAAATACTCGCCAAACAAATATGGCGATTATATTTACTTTTAGCCATATTGTTGAGTGTGAGTTTACATTTAAAAAACAGAACATCCTGCATGCTGCGCGTCGTTTTCTGCATCGTGACACAATAGCTGAAGCTATTGAAATTAGTACAAAGAAGCAGGATCTTTAGCAGCCAGTAAACAAGTTTAGAGATTACTTTCTAGACGACTGTGTCACCAAATAGTACATCGGTGCTCCAAAATCGGAGTCACAAATCGAACAATGAGCTGCGTCGACGCGGGACCGAAAAGAAAATTAATTTAGGTATTGGTGTCGGTCGGCGAACCCGCGATTGTGAAACTTTGAGCGATTGCGTTCAGTACTGTTTGTGTAATACACCAGCACAATGCTTCGCCAAATCGACTGGCCCTCGAAAATGTTCATATGGCGAAACGTGCCTTCAATGACTGACGCTCATGAGAATCCTTCCACTTTAACTTGTTTCATAAGTCCATAACAATAGCTCTACGAAGAAGCCACGATGGCCCTTTTACCAGTCAAGTACGAGTTCTGAAACTAAACTATAATCTTTGTCGGTGATACTCTTGAAATCTTGTTTAAGTATACCAATGTTTTTTGCTGAAGGTAGGCTAATATTGAATAATCTTTTTGTTCACCCTTTATTAGTTTCCACTTTTTTTACTTCGATACACCGCGCCACTATATACAACATATATTAAAATTCTCAAATTTGTTTACAGTGCTGTGATTATTCACTTACCTAAATGAATATAAGCAACCAACTACTCAGCTAGACCCTTTGGAACCAAAAAATTTACATCTAAATCAGTTGAGAGAACGCCTACGATGTCCATAAATAAGGAATAAACACATTAAAATATTAATTGTTAATGATGTGCCGCTGAAAATAATCTAAAAAGGGCTTAATAATTTTGCATTAAAAATAATAATTAAAACAGAAGTAGTCACAAACATACTCGTGGATATTTCCAACGAATGTCTCCAGAACAACTGACCGACGAATATTGATGACAATGACAAAAATCGCAGCGCGCGGCACACGAATGTAGTCAGTAATTGGAAGATGAGATCTCGTGTGGAACGTGGCCTGAGGCGGTATGAATGAAAGCCACTCACTGGCAGCGTACTATACTCGATTGGGACCGCGAATCCACGAAATAAGCACCGTAGTTTACTTATTCGGCAGCCAACCATCGCTCGTTTAGTTCTACAATATTCTATCTGCTTCCATGGTTACCGCGCAATGGGTTGGAATTGTGAACGACTGTTCGTTCAGGAGTATGATCAACTCGTGGGTCTATAAGGATATCGACATCCGCCGAACGAGTTTTTCCAGTCCGTATCATCGCAATATCACGGTTATTATTGAAGCGCGTTGCGGTCGCGACAGGTAAGTAAAGCATTTATCACGCGGGATATATTTACCTAGTGCCGCGTTATCTTGCACCGCACACAATTCGGGGTAGATTGGAAGTATTATCTTTTTAATCGCAGGTTGGCGCTGGTTTTTCACATTTATACCTAGAGACAGACAAAGTATTTTTATGTAGATAAATACCGTTACTGAGCATGTTTTTTTTATCACTCTTCACTATTTACCATCAGGTGATATATTAGTAAAACTCTGGTATTTAAGATATTTTAAAAATATTTACTTATTTTACTCTAGAAAAATACCCTAAAAAGTAGATTTTAACACAGGTACTCCGTATTGATTTCAAATTTTGCGTGATTTATAATTTGATACAATCGAGCTGATCTTATTATGCAGCTAGGAGGTAGATTGTTGAACTCTTCAATGGCTACTACTAAACCCTTCGCATTTAGGCTCTTTTGGTTTTGGTTTCCTATCCGATGACGCTTCAGAGTCTACTCACAGCCAGCAGCAAGTATTCTGTCAGAAAAAGAAAAGCTTCATTTGAATCAACGAGTCTACACATGACGACTGAGGTTATAAGTTAGAGTTGGAATATCAAGCCCCTAAGTTCTAGCTTATTTATTTTGTACTTTTAAGTGAGAAAGCGTTTTTTTTTAGTAATTATAATCAATGTAATAATTCCAGTTTAACGACCTAGATGGCCCTCTACGCCGTGGGTCATAGGATCGATTCCCAGCAGCAGCACAATTTTTCATTCCAACATTTGTGCTTCACGTTCTAGGTGAGAGTGTGTGGTGATATGTTAATGTTTCCGGCAACCTCGATACAAGTCTGTGTTTGCTGTGAGTGTGAATGCGTTTGCTTGTTAGTAACCAAAGTATATGTTCCTTAATTAATATAAGAATTAAGATTTTACTGTCAGTAAGGCGACTTCAAAAACTTAAAAATGAAGTAAAACATGCTAAGTATCTGATTGCAAAACACTTTTACGAAA
Organism: Lomographa bimaculata; assembly: GCA_948107665.1. NCBI lineage: Eukaryota > Metazoa > Arthropoda > Insecta > Lepidoptera > Geometridae > Lomographa > Lomographa bimaculata. The sequence goes on from OX403592.1 coordinate 12,078,092, forward strand.
TTTAAAGTAATGATCTAGAAAGTTCGTTCAAAATAAGTACATTTGATTGTATCTCTGAACCATACCGCTTACGGTACATACGAGGCTGTCCGTGGGCAGAGAAATTTGGTAACACAAATATTAAACAACCAGTTCACAACAATTGAAACAGCGATTCGAGAGACGGTGACCAATCCGTCACGCGGTGCTTGTGAACGTTGCGCCCGCGCAGCGGCGTTCATTCTACGCCGCTTTTGATAAACTAGGTTATCTGATGTTTTGCCAATTTCTTTTTTTACTTGTGGCCATTGTTGTCTTGATCGCCTTAGTATTGAGCTTAGTCCAATGACTAAATCTATATTTAATTAAAAGCAGCTATTTCAATAAAGGTGCCTACTTTTTATAGGTTTCTGATTTGCATTTGTAGTAAACACGCATTCTGTAAAGACGGTATACAGATGTGAAACTTTGAAGATCATCAAGCCACTCACCTACTTCAGGTATTCATAAACAGAAGCCTCGATATCCTGAATTTCTACTGACCTGACGCTATCACTAATATTAAACCTATGGAGACGGTGTGATGGAGAACCTGTTGATTTGCAAATCCGTCCGAAAGTGGAGAATAGGTCATACTTTTCAACCGACTTCAATAAAGGAGGTTCTCAATTCGACTGTATGTTTTTTTATGTCCAAATGTATGTTACGCGATGTCTTCGGCAATTATGAATCAATTTTGATAATACTTTTTGGTTGGTAGATTATACTTCAGAGGTGGTCCCATATAATTTTTTTCGAAATCGATCAAGCCAAAACCAAAATATAAGCGGTGAAATCGTTTTTAAGCTTTGCTTGCATTTAATTATATATTTAGGGCAGGAATGCTGACCAGATCCCCAGTAAGCTCTGGATTGGAATACGCAGGGTCAACGCAGAAGAGGCCGTGCGAAACAGAACAAACGTTCGGTAATAGGCGAAAGCCATCGGACTGACCTGGAGTGAGGTGAAGCGGGCAGCCGTAGGTAGACTGGAAAAATAAAATTCTAACTGCCCACTGCCCCGACGTAGGGTCTTAGGATAATTGGTGCGTAAGATAAGTAAGTAACTAAGTAAGCACGCTTAGCCAATACTTAGGCTGGCACTGAAAAATAGTTTCCTATATTTTTTTTATACCTAATATATTTTGTCAACACTTTCATGGTAACAGGGGGTACCTGTTACCATGAAAGTGTTGACAAAATATACCCAGACGTGTATTCAGACTACAATGCAAATAATATAACAATAAAACGACAGCTTATTAAAATCTATTTTACTACTAAAATTACAAACACAAAGAAACATCAAACTTAAACATTCTTCATTATTGTTAAAATTAAAATTTAGAAAAAATCAGCTTCTTCCGAAAAAAAAAACAAAATGTGCATTGTTGAAATTGAGAGTAATTGAAAATCTAGTTTTACAAAAAGCTAAAATAAACGCTCTCACCCGGTGCAGGAAATATTCACATCACACACACACATAGATAGATGGTTTATTAAGTACTTAATAAAATTGTAGTAACAACTAAGAGACCTCAATCAATTTAATCCCATCTGCCATAATAACAAGAACTGAATAGATGGCCAACATAATCATTAAATATTCATGTAGAGTAATATTTTGTAAAAAGACTGGTAGCGTCCAAAACGTTTCCTTGTTTAGCATCCACGTTCCAAAGTCTTCCTCAATTATCTTCTTCTGCCGCACCATCACTACCACGTACAAGGGTATAAGACGAAAAATATCTCCAAAATAAAATGCAATGTATTCCTTGTCAATTGAAAAGTTTTTGCGTCAATTTAATGGTTCGTAGTTAATGGTGCCGAAAAATATTGTTTCGCTTTAATATGTATCAATTCTTCAATCATTTCTTTTGTCAATCGAGTGGAATTCAACAGTTCTTTTTCATCCCATTTCTTACGACTTTCGACGAGTTTTTCACCGGGTACTGTTTCATTTGTTGCTTCTGTTGCATTATCAACGCCAGGTAGTATAATATTATCTTCCAAAGATTTTGCATAATCATCTTCTTCATTATTCTCTTGTTCAAATTTGATATCAATGTTCTCGTCATCTGATATGTCGATTTCTTCGTGAAGTAGTTGTCTTATATCAGAATCCGCAAATGAAGTTGATTCGCTGTTAGTACTTTGCTTATTTTGAAATTCTATAATCGATTCTATGTCCTTTTCTAAGAAATTTAGAGTTCCATCGCTGAATTTGGAGGCCGACTGTGCCGGATTCGTTTTTAGATTAATGAAATTTTCTACTATTGTCTGCCATGTACGCCTTATGTAAATTCCTACAAGAAAAACAAAAACAAGTCAGTAAAAAGTAATACTTTAAAATGTTTTTTTAAAATCACGCTTTTTACTAAAAAGTTATATAACCAGAGAACTTGTCAAAACGAATCAATCGAGCCCGAACTCGATGGGTTTATCTTGTTCAATTCAGAAGTCCTATAGCTATCTCCCGTCTCCATTACCAAACCAGCTCTATGGTCAGTTATCATTGTATTGTCACTAAAGATACATAAATACACCAAATTTATAAGTAATAATACACGGCACGGCTAGTATATATATATTTGTCATTTCATTGTTAACGGAAAAAAAAAACTTAATTATTAAATATTAAGTGTTCTAAGCAGGTATTATATTTTCTCTCTAATAGGCTATCTTTTTATTAGAATATCACCTGATGGTAAGCGATGACGTGGTCGAGAGTGGTAAGCACTTTAAGCCAGTACTAAAAACCAGTCATTGAAATGACTGGTTTTTATGTATGAATGTCTTCTTCAAATGCCTCCCTTTTACAGAAGGTTGGCAAACGTATACATACAGTAAATACTACATACGTAGTATACAAAATGCGCGTTGGCGTCAACTATAGTGTTTGTCAGCCTTTTAAGCTGCGAGCATCGGGTTCGATTTCCGGCGGAAATTCAGGTTTAATCGCCAAAGGAAATGTATATTTCTGTTTCTGGGTGTGATTCTGTAAATGTTTCCGGCACCCACTACACAAGTTATCGAACTTAGTTTGGGACTGTGAGTGAGATAGTGGTTATGATTTCTAGTATATGGTTGAATTACATTATTTTTATTATTTTAATGGATAAGCGCGACACTTACCATCAGGCGAGCCACTTGCTTGTGTCGTCGCTCAATTACCATAAAAAAACTAGATTTATGTCTAGTTTGTTCCTAGATTTTTTTATATTTTTAACAACCAAATATTTCCAAATTTTTTGTCTGTTTTCAAAAAAAGGAGAAAATTATCAATTCTTCACAATTATTATTTTATGTTGTTATTTAGAAAATAATTTCAGAGCAAAAAAATGCTACAAACTATCTACTGGTACCATAACCTATAAGTACATAACATGATAAGTTCCAGAATGTATTAATTACCTAACCTATAAATGTACTAATAGCACAGAATACGTAATAGTTCAAAAGCAAGGAAGTGTACCTAATTTGTATAGTTAAGAATAGGAGTAAGTAGATCTGTAAGTATTACACTCATAAGTTTACGTGTAAAATGCATAGATTATCTTTACAAGCCACGTGGCAAAAAATCTATGTGTATGTGTGCAAACTTACCCGGGAGATCCGTGAATTTTCTTTCGATTTCTTTCCAAGCCTTCTTTCTCAACGGACCTCGTTGGAATTTTGTCCAATCGCCCAACTTTTTGTATAAGACTGGATGTAAATCTCTAATACAGGTAATCAAATCCATTTCGAATTGCGTCCAATGCTTGTACGAAGTCTTGACTAAGTTTTGGTACTCCCTTGTTCTTGTTTGCGGGTCAGTTGACATGATGACGGGATTTAAAACAGGAAACACGTGCAGTAACTATGGGCAACCTCAGCCGAGTGAGTGAACCGCGAACAAATAAACTATGTGAGTTAGAGCGAGACCGCTGCGTGGAGACGAGAGCGCGTGCGCGACGTTGCCGTTTTGTTTTGGCGGGATGTCGAGCGGGTGTTCGAAAATTGAAGAAGCAATGATAAACTCGACTTACTTGTTTGAATTTAATAAACGTTTGCGATTCCCAAATCGCATTAACACGTATTGTTTACGCGCCTTTTTAATTTCTCAGGGATGTATTATTATTTTAGTCTACGAATTGTTTTGTATCTTTAAATTCCTCTTTGAAAATTTGGACTTCTTTTTTATAAATGAGCTTAATTAATATATTCGTGATATAACATTGACATTAACTATAAAAAGACAAGAAGTTTCAAGGATTTATTCGACGCAGCAAAGAGAATGTTTATATTATCTGTACGCCAACAAGCCACGTTCAAATAATTACACATTTAGGTATCTTAGAACTGGAGTACATACGCAGACCCTAATTATTTTGCTGATCTCCGGTTCATCCAAAGGTTATCTGGAAGATATCGCTTTAAGCGATATGTCCGCGAATTGTAGACCAAACTGTATTTTATTTATTCACACTGTTCTTTTTCTTTCCGTAATGGTATACAATAAAGCGTTCATCTATCTATCTTATTTATATGTTCTTATAAATTTCGGGACTCCAAGGTCACCTGAACATATTCTAATCTCAGTGGCAGTTATTTTCATCCTCTAAAGTTCCAAACAAAGGAATTGAAGGCGTCTTCGTAGCTCCTTATTTTCCGTAGCTATTCGTAGGGCGGTGACGTCACTGTGACGCTTCCGCCTACGACAGCCTACGATTGCTACGAGATGCGTAGGCAAGCTTATTTTCTTCCCACCCCTAGTAGTAAAATCTATTATTCATGTATGGACGTATTAAAACTATCTACATTTAGAATCATGTTATCAGTTTGCGTAGGCGAATTATGAGTGTATGTTAACATAACATTTAAAACTTTTTAAACTACATACGCAAACGTAACGTACTTCTCATTAAGTGTATTAAAATTAATGCATTTACATATATTGCTATTTTCCTGTATTTAAAAATCTATCGATTGATGTCAATGATAACAGGACGAAAAATTAATTAATCAGTCATATTGTAACACAAAATACAATTAATCTGTAAAATGTTTTATTTCATACAGTATTACATTTTTACAAACATAAATATTATTAAACATTTAGTAAAACTAACTAATCTAAGAGCCATTGTCTATATTTTGTTAAATTAAACTAAAATCACATGCTTAAAATGAGCTCATTACTAGCCACCGAACTTATGGTGACTCAAGTGCTTATGCCCACTACTAGTAGGTAACATTAGTGTCATCTGTAGTGCAACCTAATTTTTGCAAATAAATTATTTATCTTATCTTATCATAACCATTAAAAAATATGAACCAAATCACCAGTTATCCATATTCCAATAATTACAATTAAAGTGAGACAGAACGGTTCAAATTGACAGTTTCAATATAGCATAAAGTGTTTTAACACGAAAGCGTTTTTATTTATTGCCACAAAAAGTCATAAAGTAGCAAGTGCGCTTTATTAACCTCTGTATACCACGAATCGCATTCCGGTCCCAGAACCAGTATTCCCAACACCCTGCCAAGTTAAGCAGTACCCATCTCAATGTAGACTATGTATTGTGAAAGGATACAGTTATTGTGAATTTTATTTGGTCGTATAATGTCGGTATCTGAGCAAAAATCGCAGCGCATGAAGTGGGCGCGATCTATGTAAATGCCTACACGCACGGTCGGTACGCTTTCGAGATGATCGTCAAAGATGTGGTACGCAGAAGTGACACGGCGCTGAATTAACGCCGTGTCACTTCTGCGTATTAATTATTTACCTACAAATTAATTCACTGTATTTTTTTATTATAACAAAACAAACAAATGCATTCACACTCACAGCCCCACACTAAGTTCAAATACTTCTATCGTGGGTGCCGGAAACATTCACATCACACACACACACATTACACCCAGAACCAGAAGCACAAATATCCCTTGGGAAGGAATTTGTGCTCCTGCCGGGAATCGAACCCAGAACCCACGGCGCAGAGGGCGGACACCTGTCCACTGCGCCAACTGGGTCGTCGATTATAACATTAACTTTCATGAGTGCCTCTTTGGGGCCCATGTGAATAAACGATTTTGATTTTGATTTTGATAAAAATAACACATACAGATAAAAAGCAAATAAATTGTTTGGTAAAATAAGAGGAACCTAATCTGTATCATACATACAGATTAGGTTCCTCTTATTTTACAAACTTTGTCTTTTACGTCATATCTCACTCGATCAATTATAAAAAAATACAGTACCCGTCGGTAAGTAATGCACATGCACCGCGCTCTAACAAACTTGTAAAACCACAAATCGAAATACTTGTACGAAAGCGACAAAACGTCACTTAATGTAGTGAGTGACAGAGACGAAGCTTTTTTTTACAGCCCCTTTTTATCTCCATGAGCATTATTTACCCCGGGTACTGTACAGTCCCTCTTTTACTCGAAGTGCATTATAAACTGCCAGGTACTGTATACAAAAAATCCGACGTTTCTGTCTAATTACCTAATCTTTGCGCACTGATGTCGGTGACTAACGATTTACAGTCTACTTTACAAACATGCTTCCACCTCACAAACTATAGCGCAGACAGTTCTGAACCAAGCAAAAATAATCCATAACACATTTACATAATGTTTATATTGGTTTGTTTAGTTTCACGTGTGTAGCTGTGGTCGTTAATACAATGAGCGTATACGTGGATAGTGGATACACTCGCCTAGACAGTGGAATGCTGTGTGATTGGAAATATTTATTGTATATAAATAATTTAACTTTACATTTTGTGCGAGCTATGTCCCGCGGCTTCGTCTATATACATCAAAATAAAAATTTAAAAAAAGAAAGAAAATGGAATTCAATATAACATAAACGCTTTCACACTCACAGCCCTACACTAAGTTCGATGACTTGTGTTGTAGGTGCCGGAAACAATCTGATTACACAAACAATCACAACCAAAACCAGCACCACATACTTTCCTTGGGGAGAAAATGTATGTTCCCGCAGGAAATCGAACCCGATACCTTTGCTTAGAAGGCGAACGCTCAATCAACTAAGCCAACGGGCAGTTCAGTAATTTATTTGTGACTCAGCGAAATCACACTATTTTTTTGCGCGATAGGCAAGCATTTGATCACTATCTTACTTGATGGAAAGCGACGATGTGGCCAAAGATGTACCACTAATATTATAAATCCGAAAGCTTGTGTGTAAGTATGTTTGTTTTCACTTCCCGCTGTAACGGCTTAACGGATTGGGATGACATTTGGAATGTACATAGTAACACATAGGCTATTTTTTAACTTGAATACGCGGGCGATGCCCCTGGCTCGGCTAATAGATAACAAAAATAATATAAAATGTTATTGTTCAATAACATTTTATATTATTTAACTAACTATAACTCGAGACGTTGGTTTTTTTTCAAATGTTGTGTCCGTGCGTGAGTTTGATAAGTACGTGTTTTGTCTGTAACTGCTGAACGGATTTGGATTAGGTTTGGTATATAAGTTTTAATAGTTCAGGATATATCCAGAACTAAAAATCCCGTTCTTTTATTATTAACCCTGTTTTTATTCATAAATAAGTTTTAATTCAATAAATATGTGAAAAATCTATATATCCCATATCTAGACTCCATCCCTTCTAATTTCATTCCATCTTACTATAAATGTCCTATCCCATCCAATCCTATCCCACCAATATAATCGTATATATATTAGAATATTTAGATGTTTTTATGTTTGCAGATATGTTTGGATGTTTATGTATCAATGTTAAATATAGGTAGATGTTGACCTGGAATAACACAAGGGTATTTTTTCCATCATCATCATCACTTTTCATCATCATCATCATCAATGCGGGTGAAACCGCGTAAAGCAGCTAGTTATTTGTATGCGCCATGCATGCTAGAACCAAGTGTTTATACAAAATCACTTGAGTGTTGCGTTTTCAAGAACTTTACCAACCACAAACTGTACTTGTTAAACATTATGAAATACAACTAGTTTTAATTACAAGCTTGATGATTTAATTAGGATTTAGTATGGTAAAAAAAACACAAATAAACACACTCATAGCCCCGCACTGAGTTCAAATATCTATTTATTGTGGGTGCTGGAAACGTTTACGTTACAAACACAATAACACCTTATTTTTTTAATTTGTTTCTTTTAATTTTTTTTTATTTGTGACAGGCTAGTGTTTGACCACTATATCACCTGATGGTAAGTGACGATGTGATCGAAGCTGGTAAACACACTAGACCTGGAATACGCTGGCTCTCAAGGATAACTGCCGGAACACCGTATTTGGCTTGGCGGCAGACTTTCAACTTGATGGTGGTAAGCTACTTTGGTAGCAAGCCAGGCGAGCAACTCACAAAATGCTCTACCACCTCTCAAATGTCACCTGATTAGCACCACCCGGGGACCACGTGTAGGGAGTCAGACTTAAGGGGTATCCTCCTACGGACGTGGGTGACTCAGCCCCTAGAAGCACAAATGTCTCTTAGGAAGGAATATTGTGTTTCTACCGGGAATCGAACCCAGGACCCACGGCGCTAAAGCCAGAACTATGCTCACAGCGCCAACTGCGTCAAATGGATGGATAATAAGTTTGTATGCATGGATCGACGAGCAGGTTAGTCACGTGATGGTAAGCGTTACGTTTGCCTATTACGGTTCAGTCCTACTAATAATGATATCAAAGAATTTTTAAACTGTAAAAAATTACATATCTGTATGAAAATTAAAACTATCGTGAGTATTACACATAATTAATGTTGTGTACGGCTTGAAACACGTCTAAATTTCGACTTACTTTGTAGTCGACTAGTTTCGGACAAATTTGTTGTCCTTCATCAGGATGAGTCAGACGCGCAATACGCAGAGGCGAGCGGCTCGAGACACGCGCCGAGGCTTGCCGAGGATTGCCGAGGCAATTTGTCCGAAACTAGTCGACTACAAAGTAAGTCGAAATTTAGACGTGTTTCAAGCCGTACACAACATTAATTACATATCTGTTTTTTTTTTCTGTTCCTTGAATTTACTATACATATTATTATTATTTTTTGACTAAACCAATATTTTACATTATTATATTTTGTACTTAAATAAGAAGATTAAACGATTAATTATGACCGATCGACATTATGATTTAAGTATAGTTATATGTTTTTATCTTATCTGGATTATTTTTTGAGAGTGACAAGATTACTTCCTTTTTTCAATTTTGCATGACTTTACATAAATATAATTTTGCATGTCTGGCAAAGCATTTAGTCCTCTGTTATCAAATTTTAGCATGTTTCATGATATAAACATTTTAATTTCATTATAAAATGAATAAGTGGTATCTAAAAAGAAGATATCCCTTGAGAAGAAAACTTGTGGGAACCGGGAATAGAAGCCGACGCCTGCTTCTTAGAAGGGGTTATGCCACTGCGCTCCACGAGCATTTTTTCTGACTTTTAATTAAAATAATATAAGGTGCAGCCAATTACGCTAGAGGGAAGTTTGCTGCGAAAGTGAAAAATGGCGTTGTTGATTTTGTATAATTTTCAAAAAGCTGTGATTCTTCCAGTGCTAATATGTAATAATGAAGATTATTAACCGTTAATACTTAGTAAACGTGCATAAGTGTACGCAAATCATACAATATAGAAAAACGTAATTTTCGCCTTCGCTCCAAAACTCCAATAGAAGTTTCTACCACTTTACTAGGGCATGACTTGACTATGACTGAACCTTGACTCTTTGACTGTGACTTATGACTAGGACATTTGACATGAAATACAATTGTTTTTTTTTTATACTAAATAGGCAAGTATTTGACCACTATACCTGATGGAAAGTGATGATGCGGTCAAAGATGTGTCATGCTTGCCTAGAAGATACCTATTCACTCTCGATTTGAAGACTGCCAAATTATACCCCTCGGGGAACAATGACGCAGGCAATGAGTTCCACTCCTTCGCTGTACGGATGATGAACGTAGAAGCAAACCGCTTCGAGCGAACTGGAGGTATGTCAACCATAAATGGATGACGTTTGACAGTTTGTCTGGTTGTTAGATGGTAAAATGGGCATGGTGGAATTAACTCATGTAATTCCTGCGCACACTCTTCAAAAGCAAACGATAGAATATAGATATAATTACATTGATACTGGCTAAATGCACAAGATTGCGAAGCCAAAATTAAAAGAAAAAAGCTATGCTAGCGCGTAATACCTGTTGAAAGGCACTTAGCGATCTCGGCAGATAAACAGTGATTGTTAAGCGACAAACCATTTACACTGTTAGATTTATTGCTACTAAAAACATAATGAATCCGCCTCGTAGATTATATCAGTGTAAACAAATAATTAGTATAATGTAGTTTTATGCTTTGGGTACTTATCTTCTTGGTGTTAATTTTAATAGCTGTTCTGCCGCCACAGCGGAAAAAGACGTAAGTATATTTTTGTCTAAATTTTGTTATATACCTACATCAGAAATGTCTTTGCTATTTAGTATATGTTATGACTAGTAGCAGGTGCGTCTTAATTAAAAGTAAGGTTTAGTAGGTTGCGTTTGAATGTTTTAACATTAAAAAAACCGGCCAAATGCGAGTGGACTCGCGCACGAAGGGTTCCGTACCATTATCATTATATTATATTATATTTTAATTAATTATACTTAAAGAGAACATAAAACTACATATTCTGTGAATACTTAAAGCGACCTGTCACCGTTATTAGTATTGAGCAAGAAACGGTAAAAAAATCAAGTTTGTTGTTGTATGGGAGCCCCCCTTAAATATTTATTTTATTTTATTTTTGTATTTGTTGTTATAGCGGCAATAGAAATACATCATCTGTGTTTCAACTGTCTAGCTATCACCGTTCTTGAGATACAGCCTGGTGACAGACGGACGGATGGACAGCGAAGTCTCAGTAATAGGGTCCCGTATTAACCCTTTGGGTACGGAACCCTAATAAAAATAGTAGATGCATCTATTTTTCCCGATTCCGATAATGTACATAACTAAATTTTGACAAAAATGCAGTCACGTCTTTTATCATTATGACGGCAGTGTTACACATTAGACGCATTTGGTCCGATTAGGTGGCGCCCGCGTCTTCGCACGCCGTCCGCTTGATCCAAATGCGTCCTGTGTAGCAGCTATTATATACTCCGCGATGAGGCATTGCTTACATTACTCAATAACATATTATAGATCCTAACTGTCCTAAACTGTCTATCTATATGCAAAATGCCATCCAAATCGGTTTAGCCATTATTGAACACAAAGACTTTTAATCTCAAACTTTCTGATTTATAATATTAGTGTTATTTTACAACTATAATTAAAACCATTAAAAACACTTATTTATTCATAAACACTTTCACACTCTCAACCCCACACTAAGTCTGATGACTTGTATCGTGGGTGCTGGAAACATTAAACACAGAATTAAAAATATAAATCTTGTAGACATTTTACCAACTTCTTGCTGACTTTAACGCTGCGGGTACTTAGTTCGATTCGAGAGCTCAGTTTTTTTCACCAACAAATATGTGTGTTTCTGTTTCTGGATGTGATTGTGTGTGTGTGTTGACATGTAAATGATTCAAGCGAAGTAGCAACAGTCAAAACCTTTATCTGTTTCGTTAAGTTACTGAACATCATACTTACGAGAATATACCTATTTATATTATTAAAATATACTTGGGGGCGGTCCATACATAAAATTAACATAAAACTGCTCAACTATGTATATAAATTGTAGCCGGATTAATTTATTAACAGTTTTAGCCGCCGAAATGATTTATGGCTCAATTGATAGGTTAAGTATTGGCTTTAGTAAATAATTTACGGATCTATGCAAATATCACAGTGGAGGTGTAGGGCTTGAGCAAACTAATGATAAAGTACCTCCTCGGATATTTATCAATTGCTAATCATGCTTTATGTAAATTAAGACCGTTCATAATACTATAATTAAATTAAATGTAGTAACTTATACCTCTGAATAACGATATGAGCGAGTCTGTGACCTGATAGTAAACGTTACGCTTGAATATTAAAGTTCAATGACCGAGCATTATTTTTTAACCGACTTCATAAAAAGATAGGTGAAAACTTACTGCTTTTTTTTATGATAGATAGGCAAGCATTTGACCACTATCTCTATATATTTTTATTTGTAACTTCTTTCTTTGTGCAGTGAACCGATTTGTTGATTCTTTTTTTATTTGATAACGGTGCTTCCAATGAGGTCCCATTTTTAATTTGACTAAGATATGAACCGTAGTTTTTAGAGTTATCCTCAATAATGTGTCTGATAAAGGAATAGAATAGAATAGAAAATTCTTTATTGTACACCAAATACAGTTAGTTACAGGGGTAATCTTAAAAAACTATAGTACAATGGGCGGACTTATCGCTAAAAGCGATCTCTTCCAGTCAACCTTTGGATGGAGAGAGGGATAATTTTATATAATGAGGTCGGTGGCGTAAAAACATACTAAAGGGTTCCGAAGATAAAGCGGTGAAGTGATTATAAGCTTGATTTTCAATTGACCGCTATCTCACCTGATGGATACTTTCCATCGGGTAAGACAGCCACCAACATCAATCGGGTAAGCATGCTTGCCTAGAAGACACCTATTCACACTAGACTTGAAGACTTCCAAATCATACAGTTTTGGGGGAGTAAGTGGAGGGACTAAGTGGTAATGAGTTCCCCTCCTTCGCTGTATGGATGATGAACGTAGAAGCGAAACGCTTCGAGTGAAGTGGAAGTGTGTCAACCATAAAATAAATGACTTTCGACAGTCTTTGACATGTCAATTCGAAGATTAAAGATTTTTTGAGGCATCGGTTTTTGTGTTATCCTTGTGTATAAGCTGCCACTTTTAACCGACCGACTTCAATAAAATAATGAGATTCTCAATTTGTCGGTTTTTTTATGTACCTATGTTACCTCAGAACTCCGTCATTTATTAACCTTTTGAAAAATTGTTGTTTTGTTCCATACGTTCTAGTTGATCCCGTTATAATTTAGTCAAGATTTGATGAAGAGTTTGGGATTGAGTTTGGTTAAATTTTTTTTTATATCATTTTCTTATAATATAATATATTATCCAAATGATGAGGGTGCAAACACACTTACAAACATAACTTTCAAATTTTTAATGTAAGTGTGTTAAGTTAGCATGATTGAACAAATTATGTTTACATTTTGAATTATTCAATATACCTTATTGAATTAAAAACACACGCAGTTTTTACTCGTAGGTATTTATCGTATTACCTACCTGTAAAATATATTTTCTCTCCTATCTCAAAACTATTTGTACATCATCTTAGAAAACAAGTTACCTAGATCAATGTGTTGCCACTGAAGATTTTATTAAATAGCGACACTACTTCAACAAATCGAGTTGAACTCAAAACGGAAACGATCATTCGAATAAAATCACGCGTTTCCATCTCATCTTGACAGAGCCACAGAGATACAAGTCAGTACTGAATCCAACAGAATATTACTAGTTAGTATAGAGAAGGCACAGATAAGAGCGTAGTTTGTAGGAAGCAGCAATCAAAGCAAGACGCCGATGTAACTGTGAACTGGGCATTTGTCGAGTCGTGTCAATAAACTTGATTCGAAAGTGGAAGACGCTACGGCTTACATAAGCGGCCGACAATGTGGGGGCCGCAGAGTATGTAGGAGTTACTTAGTATCTTGGTACATACGTCATATGACCTGATGAGGCCGGGGCCCAAAAAGCTCATTGGGATCCTGGTCGTTGTTCAATTTATGCTTTCTTTGAGGTTTTGTAAGATCTTCGGCAGCATTTGGATAGCCAAGAGCTTCAGTCCTCCAAAGATTCCAGCGTATGGGCATGAAAAAACTATATCTAAATGACGTCTACTGACACATGAGCAATTTTTCGCAATCACCAAACAAGCAAGCAATCTGGGAGGATACATTTAAATGATCTAAATCATTGAATTTAATGAAATTGTTTATAAGCAAACACAAATATTTTTTCCCCGCGTCTTTGTTCCCCGGTATAATCTGGGAGCCTTCAAGTGAAGAGTGAATAGGTATCGTCCAGACAAGCATGCTACATTTTCAGCCGCATCATCGCTTTCTATCAGGTAAGATAGTAGTCAAATGCTTGCCTATCGAGCATAAAAAAATAAAAAAGGTAAAAACGTTCTCGTACATATTATTATATATTGGACTATAATCCCGTGCACTTTGTCAGCTAGCTCTTAGCCTTACATAGTTAAAAAATAGTTAAGGCAGTTCCCAAAGTAAACGTCTGTCTCCATTGAACGCCATAGAATTTTATTGTACCTATGTAACATATGTAAATAAGGATAAGCAAGTATTATTTTTCAATTACTTACTTTTTTTTTATTAAAATGTTTTTTATGTAAATCTTGAGTTATCTTTTTTTTACCTTGTTGCTTATTGCTGTCTATTTTACATGCGGTAGACATGTATTTCCTGGCTATACTTAGCTGTATAGCCAGCAAACACATGACATTTTGACCTTCCGGCTTATGTAACCTCCTTAAATATATATATATCTAGAATCTAATATATATAGTTATAATCTCACAGCGACCTTCGTTATTCTCAATCATCATTCTCTATTAGTGTATATAAATAAAAATATTGTAATGTACCGTAATCTATGTTGAGTTTACAGAACACGCGTCTCGTCTCGCCCAGCCGCAGTCCAGTTATTTGCAAAACCGCTATTTATATCAATCCCATAAGCGCAAACAGACACACTTTACACACCAATTTTGTATTAACTTCACAGAGATTTTTAAACGACTACATTTGACTTGGACTTATATTAGTTGCCACTGCAAATTTCTAGATGGCGCTAACTATATCGCGCATTTTAGTTACAATTTTATTTAATGTGGTTCTAAACAAACAAAAAAGACTGGAAATTAATTACTTCAGTTATTTCCAAAATTAATAATAATAAATTCTAAACGGTTTCTCTAACTGCGGCTGTTAGTATAACCGTTAACATCTTTTCAGACACTTACCTGGGAAATTATGTTTTTTTGTCAGATATAAGCTAGTGTTTGAATCTACCATACCTGGTGGAAAGGGATAATAAACACGCTATGCCTGGGAGGGAACTGGATCGTAAAAACAGCTGCTGCAACACCATTTAGTGTTTGTTGAAATCGTATGTTAAATATTACAATGAAAACTAATCAACAAAGAGTATAAGCAAGACCTCCTGGCCAAAATGCGTGAGGAGCATTATCTGTCTTCTCTATCGCCTTATTAGAAAACGTGGTCCCAGTCCATGATTTTAACATTAGATATGTTAATAGGGAGGAATTTGTCTAAAATAATTTTAGTACCGTAAACAAGCTAAAGTTATGCAAGAATTATAACATGATGATTATGTATATGATGTGTATAATATGATGATGTAATTATGTTATATTTATGAAGAATAAAAAAAACGCTAAAAACCTCCTTAAAGTTTTAGTAGGACTAGAATTCGAAGCTTCATGTTTACATTAGTATCAGCGCGAGATGGCTGAAGAGCCACGTTTCTCGAGATGGCTGTAATTTTACAAATCTTGCAGTAGAGTCCAATAACTTTTATGAGTGCCTCTTTGGGGCCCATGTGATAAACGATTTTGATTTTACATACTATTTTATTTATTTATTTCTATGAAATCAGATCTAATATAAACAAATGTTTATTCATCAGCTTGTGTAAATAAACACATTAGCTGGATTTGCATTTACATGTAAAATTTATATTACATTTAAATACTGGCTACCGATGTAACACTTCCGAGAAGGTGCAAAGTCAATTGCCATTGAACCTGTCAACGCCATGGGAGGTAATTAGCATGATCAATCACAACACCTGTCAACGGTTAACAGATAACAGATCTATGACATGTTCTGTTTAAACGCACAAAACGTTTAACGGTGCCCTTAAGGCGTGACCAAAGAAGTCTTGAGCTTAGATGAGAACTAAGCTTTTGAGAGGTGGTAGAGCATTTTGTGAGTTCTTCGCCTGGCTTGCTACCAAAGTAGCTTACCACTATCAAGTTGAAAGTCTGCCGCCAAGCCAAATACGGTATTCCGGCAGTTATCCTTGAGAGCCTGCGTATTCCAGGTCTAGTGTGTTTACCAGCTTCGATCACATCGTCACTTACCATCAGGTGAGATAGTGGTCAAACACTAGCCAGTCACAAATAAAAAAAAAAATAAGCTGTAAAATAACAATTCAAATTCAAAATCGTTTTTGATATGGGCCCAAAGAGGCGCTCATGAAACTTAATGATTCTACAGCCAGATTCGCAAAATTACAGGCATCTTGAGAAGAACCTGGCAAGAAACTGAATACATTAATTATATTAACCTAGGTATATCTATATTATGTAGTCGCCAAAAAGCGCTTGTGCAGTTTGTTTCCATGCATCCTTGTCATTAATGTAGTCATTCGTGTTATAATAAGCTTCCTTAATTAATGTCCGTTTTATTACCGATTTAAACTTTCCCAGTTGTAATTCAGATTCAATATTAGGAATTTTACTGTAAAATCTAACCCCATTTACCATTAAAGATTTATTCGTATTACTTAATCTATTCAATATATTTTCAACTATACCACTCATCCAAAGACACGTCAAAAATCATGTCCGCTTTGGTTGATGATGTGGGTCCGTGTTATTTATTGGCCTTTAGGATATTACTTAAATAAAAAAAGGCTTTATTGCTCCGACACGGTTGGGTCAATAACTAGACAAAAGCTCGAATGAGATTGTAGGTAGTCGTCGGATCGGCCTCAAATACTTTAAGGTGAGTTTATTAATTAAGGCGGCCGACCTTGCGAGTTGCGGGCCGCACATCCAAGGAGGTCGGTCGAGCACGCGAGGAAACGAGACAGGTGTATATCGCGGTTCTTGTCTGATGATACGACGCGTCACGTTCGGTGCGCGCGACCTGCGAAGAGGCGACGCACGCCATTTCAATCGTCTGACGTCTCCTCATTGACCTTCCGTTATCCGCACTGCACTGAGCTAGGATTGTCATCGTATTATTATCGGCATACGCGCCACTAATTATTTGATCTGTTAATTGTTAACTTTTTTTGTTTCGTTTTGGTAATTCATTCATTAATAAATATTTATGTTCTGTTACATTGCGTATACAGACAATTAAGTATTAATACTTAGTTTATATTATATGGATACATATATATAGATGATTGTAAATTGCTTTTTCTTGTTAATTTATAGTCAAAAATATCAGTTATAGTAATTGTTAAGTACGTAAAGCAAGCGTTGTATTTAAAAATATGAACCCCATATTAACTTACATCAATTTAAACTATTTCAATAAAAACTAATCAACAAA
Organism: Lomographa bimaculata; assembly: GCA_948107665.1. Taxonomy (NCBI): domain Eukaryota; kingdom Metazoa; phylum Arthropoda; class Insecta; order Lepidoptera; family Geometridae; genus Lomographa; species Lomographa bimaculata. The sequence continues at coordinate 12,095,524 of OX403592.1, forward strand.
GAGCATTAAGCTGCTCGGTCGCCAAGCAATTATGGATGCTAAGAGGCGAATCTACAGTAAGCCGGTATACATGACGTATCATACAAACACAAACACATTCACACCGAGTAGCCGAGAACAATCACAATCACAGAGGAGCTCGAGCCGTGAGATCACTCGAAACCGCACCTTAAGCTCATTGTCAAACCGATTACAATAAACAAACAGGACAGATGCGGTTGGAATCTTGTCAAACAGGCGAGTTCGAGCGTTGACTTATTGCTGGTAGAGCATTTCTGTGCATGTTTCGCGCAATTCAATCTCAACCTTATCTAATAAAGCATAAAGTTCAAATTAGTTTGTGAAGTGCTGAGTACAGGTAAAACACGAGTACGGACTATGCACACAGACGCAACTCAACGTTGCCATAAATAAAAGATTCCTACAGAAACAATTGTTGCGTAGAGGCACAGGCTTTGGAGGTGAGCCGAGGCCTCGGTGAATGTAGCCGCACCGACTAATCGCCTCAAGCCGATCGCGAAAGTAGGTGACCGCCCGTGATTGACGCTTGCGAAACTCCGTTCGATGACATTTAGACTGGACGGACAATGCGCTTAACCCTCGGTAATTATGAAACGTTTGCATTTGGATTCAATAACATACGATGTTACGTAATGAGGCTGTGGCAGGTTTGATTTGTACTTGCCTAGTTTGCCCTAATGGCTGCTATACATTGGGCGCATTTATTTCAATCGGAGGATGCTGCGCCCGCGTCTCCGCACGCCGAACTATTTGAACCAAATGTGTTGCTACAGCAAAACCTAAACAAAGATCAGACTGTGTAGTTCAATTTGATCCACGTGATCAAAAATCTGTATCAATCAATTTATCTTGCTGTATTTTTTTTGATAAATATTTCAAAACTGGAACAATCATTCATGCATTACTTTGTAGAATTAGTAATATATTTTTATTATTTATCCATTAATATTGTTCGGTAATATGTTTGTATCATATTTTGTCCGTAAACGTTACCACTGCACTAAAATCTAATCAAATCAAATCAAAATATTTTATTCACAAGGGCCTCAAAGAGGCACTCATGAAAGTTAATTACTCTTCTGCCGGACTCGCAAAATTACAGCCTAAAATTAATGTATTGGACAATAACAAATTAGATAAAAAAAGTAAAAAAAAATAACCTAAACTCCACGGAATCTCTGTTCTGAGATAACGCCGCTCTACTTAACCTCGCCACACAGAGAAGCGTAAACGTGAAACAATACGGTACAGTAACACAACTTTATCAGCTCACTTCACTAATACCCCTTCAAACAACTTTGAACCTTACTTCAATGGGGTAAAGTTAACGGATTCGCACGTGGTCGTTTAGTCAAGTATATTTACACGTGCACTCACACTAACGTTATGGCCATCTGCGTGGTTACAGTGACGTCGGTGTGTGGGAATGCCAGGGAAATTTATACCGGCGGCACACCGTACCCGCTGTAATTCACGGTTTTGTATCATTTTAAAAAGCAAACACATTTGTATGAGATTATCATTGAATTATTTTATCTTGTATGTTAACGTTAACGCGTCGAGGAATAAGGAAGCAGTGGTATGGCGACGGTAAACAACCTACATGATGATTATCTCGTCTGTTTTTTTACTCTTAACCACGTTAAAACTGTCACTAGAGGGAGCCGTGAATGAATAAAATATTACTCTTATAATTTAAGAATTATTATTCTGCAACTCGACAGTTACAACATGCAAACGCAACCCAATAAACAAATGAAAGTGAGTATCAAGTCAAGAGAAAACACGAAACTCGTTCATAAATTCATAACAAATTGAAAGTTTAAGCAAATGAACACAAGTGTGCTTTCTAGAAATTATAACGTACATTACATCGTATAGACAAAACGAGTGTTTCTGTATCCATACTCATCGACCGGAGCGACCAAGTCGGTCGACTATTTTGTACTTAGTAGACCGAGCACGCCCGCCTAGCGAGCTTTTGTCTTGGACAACGAAAAACTTTGGATGAGGCATAACAATCAATGTCTTCATATGAGAAATATAATTGTTTGCATCATCCGAGTAGGGATTTTTATCGAAAAGGGTTGAATAAGCCCATAATCTAACTTTGGTAAACATACCTTTCCGAGAATCAGCAACTTAATCATTTACCAGTAAATTGAGTCCGCACAAAATATAATAATATGTTTATATTTTTTTTATAAATTTTTGGTCTCCTATTCTTTTCTGTATAGCTTTATTTATTGCACGCCGATATATCTCTTAAAATAGCAAGTTGACTAGTAGAAAATTATGTAGCATTAAGTCCTCCTATGCATAGTGTTTGTGCATGAAGTTTTTAAATACGAACCCGTTGGCTAAATTGCGTTAATTAACATTTAACATCACTTGTGGTACGAGTGTTCTATAATGATACGAATTTATTTAATAGTCAGAAAAATATAAATGTTTAAATATTTTAGCATAGAAACTGTTGGACTTATCCGATGTACTTTTTCTGGGAGATACGCTTACATTTTTCTTCGACAATAAATACGTGACATTAAAAAATATTTGAAAAATCGCATAACCGTATGATTGAATAAATAGTCATTATAAAGAATAATATAGTTTTGTAAATGTATAAATTGTTCATTCTTAGACTTTGATATTTTTAACTTATAATTTTTTTTAAGTTACAAAACTAAAACTCATCCACAACTCTTCATACATTCATTACATATATCACTTGATGCAACGCACCAAGCGAGATTTTAATAGTAACATTAAATAGGCGCCATTTTTATTACAAAATACCTACACCCACGGACCGAAACCGTGATATACCTATTTGAATTAATTACTAATCACATATAAAAACTCCTACGCAACTATAAGAAAGTCATATACTTTCTATAACTTACTAAAGTAATAAACAAAGCAGGCTTCGTTACAAAGTAAGGGTTCAAGCATCTTGCGGTCATTGATATGAAAATCTCCCGGTAGGCAAACAATAAAAAACATTATTTTAAATGATAAATTAATATTTATAATTGTGCAGACAAAACAGATATATAAGTGTTAATTACGGTTAATTTACATATTTTTTCTCGCTGTTTTTGTCTTTCGATAATTCACGTTCGCAAATTGATTATTTTATTCGCCAAAGGTCACAGATTCTATATCACGTGTTGTGAATTGATTACATAAGCCTCTGTAAGGCTAGAATTACACGCTTATTTCTCTATAGAAATGACGGTTATACAACTGTAATTTGAGCAATTAGGGCTAGACCACACAACTGCACAATATCTTGCGACGCATAATTGTCGCGCGTCTTTCGTTGTCATTAATAAGATCCTGGACAAAATAGAAATAGTTGAAATATATTTTTAACGTTTTCAACCCCCTAATCTCCATTGTTTTGAAAATTTTCCAAAAACCGAATAGACATAAAATCTATATAATCATCGGACCTGCACACAAAAATTTACGAGAATCGGGTGGAAAATGCGACCTGTAAAGGAGAACAACCGGAAATCCAGACAAACGAAAGCAATTTTGCCCAAGTTGAAACGGAGACGCTTTGCTCGCACTTCTAATAGAGATATGGGGGTTGAAAACGTAAAAAACATATATCAGCCAATTTGAAAAATGCGCGAGGTCTCCAGCTCACAGCGCCACTATTATACTTTGGAAGCGATAATGACGCAGTCGTAGAGTGCGTCCCCGATAGAGCGGTCGTGTTTTCGAATCCTATACCGCGCTTGAGCTCGGTTGGCGCTGCATGAGCATTTTGTTAGGTTTTCCTAGCTTGCAACTCTATACCTGGATATAGTCATAGTGACTTTATCTTTGATAGGCTGCTAGCGTTTAACTACTTCTATCTCACCTGATAAGTGATGATGTGATCAAAAAGTAAGACCTGTCGCCAATTCACCTACTAATTTACCGCCAGCTGTATTTTAGACCCAGTTATTATTGAGTCTACAGACCACAGACAAAATAACCAGTTGACTGCTAATATCTGTTCCCCTCTCACGAAAACTACATGCCTTTTGAAGCATCATCTGTTGTTATCATTGGTCGCTACGCAATTTACACCGCATCTAACGCTGACAATTGCCGCATCGGCCCATCAAGCACGGATGGGCGAAACACAAGTCAATCAACCAAACTTCCCCCGCTACTGAATTTTGTCGTATATAGGAAACTTAGCATCAAGTGCTATCAACTTTATGAATTGGTCAAAGCAACGAGAGATAGATAAGCAAATTCCGATTGTGTTCATACTGCTAAACAACTTAGAATATATTATTATTACCCAGTTATTTTATTATCTAATAAAATAGATTACGTCTTCCAATTGAACAGTTTTGCAATAATGTTGCAAATTGTCTTTGCGTCACGATCTTGGGTCACTATGTGATACGAGGATGACACGTGACACGTGATATGCCATACCTTCAGCAATTATAGTTACATAGTTGTAGATACGTTACTAGTATTGTCTAGAATAATTGTTAGCTATTTCTGTTCCGTGGCGCTGTAATAAACGCGAAAGATAAACTTGTAGCCCGGTCCGACGCAATGTTTTGTAAGGTCAGTGCTTGGATGGCTTATTTTTTCCATTTTTTTTTTTCGATTGGACTACATGCTTCTGGCTGTGTGTAGCCTCTGCAGCGTCACTGGGCGGGAGGGCAAGCGCGGAAGGCACTCAGCCACAGAAAAGAGGCGTAGGTAACTAGAGCAAGGGCCACCTAGGAAGTGCGAGCTTCGGCTTGGACGTGCCAGGACAGAGAGAACGAGAGAGAAACGCCCCGGTACATGAGAGTACCGTTGATAGTGGGCCATATGAATACGAACGGTTTGATGAGATCAATTTTGATTTGAATTTCAAGAGACATAACTAGATGTTCTATGTCCTCGCTGGCGAGGACTGTTTAATCGGAATGTGGTTTGTGTACCGGATGATTAGGTAAGGTCAGTGCTTGTCTGGACCATTTAGCAGGATTTTCAACGAAGTGTTAAGTACCGTGTTTCTGGTGGCGCTGACACCAAGACCACTACTCTAAATAAAAAACAAGCAATACAGAAGATTCTTGAGCACGAAATCAACACAATAAATTATTTCGCACTCAATATTACTATGGTAATGGTAGTTTTATTTAAAACTAGCTGACCGGCCCGGGTACAAAAACATAAACGCTTTCACACTCACAGCCCAACGCAAAGTACAATGACTTGTGACATGGGGCCGTAAACATTACCACACACACAATATTCACATCACACCTAGAGCCAGAAACGCAAATTTCCCGTACGGAGAAAGCTTGTGATCCCACTGGGAATAGAACCCGCTACTTTCAAGGCGAACGCGCACCCAACTACGCCAATGGGAAGATCAAAGTTCAATGAAGACCCGCCGGCATTGCCCGAGAGAAAAACACAAATAAACGCTTTCGCACATTCACAGCCCCACACATATTTCGAATCCTATGATAGGCTTTTACTTCCAGTGAAGGTAATATCGTAGTTAAATCTTGAAAGGTAGAGCATTTTCTTGTGCGTTTTTCGTTCTAGCTTATACTGAAATACAGTCTTAGTTAACCACGTAGTAAATACTATCATAATAAGATAAGATCATTTTAAATCTCTAAAAATTATATTCTAGCAACGATCCTTAAAGGGCACTCGTTTTAGGACCAGTATGATTACTATGCTCGACCACAACACCGCTTATCATCAGAAGAGACAGTGATCAAAGGCTATAAATTATTAAATCATTAATTTGCTATGTAGCCTTACACTGTATATATACTTAGTAAAGGTAAAAATGACACTCAGAGAGGCGACAAATTGATGTAATAACTGATATATTTAGAAGCAGGCCCTCCTGTGAAGATCTAAGTATGCGCAAGAAGTCAAATTAATTAAGATCGCAAAATCCACACCACATTTCCATGACATGTATGTATTTTTTATCGTATTCACCTTCAGACTTCTGTTGTCAACTTTGATGCGAACAGGTATAAAGGCTCGTTTTTGTCGAATAATTCGGCATAAACGTGTAACAAAGCAAAATGAGAACACAAAAAGTTGACAAAACCGGTTGTTATATAATAAGTAGCAATTATGACATCAGTCGCGACTTACAAATCCGCAAACGTACGTGGAGATAATGTATAAATATAATATTATTTCGCGTGTCACGGTGTTTGTGATCGAGCTTGACGGCCCAGTTGACGCAGTGGACAGGTGTCCGCCCTCTGCACCATGGGTTCTGGGTTTGATTCCCGGCAGGAGCACAAATTCCTTCCCAAGGGATATTTTTGTGCTTCTGGTTCTGGGTGTAATGTGTGTGATGTGAATGTTTCCGGCACCCACGATACAAGTCTTTTAACTTAGTGTGGGGCTGTGAGTATGAATGCGTTTGTTTGTTTGTTTTGTTTAACTACTCCGAGACGGCTCGACCAATTTTAATGTCATTTTTTGTACATTTGGTAGGTATGAGAATAGGTCTTAAAGTATTTTTACCCTTCTACCCCCACTCCTCATTAAATTGGTTATCTTGATTTTAGTATGAACAATATCCAAAAAGTTATTTGTTTGGTACTAAAGTACCAGAAGACCATAAACGTGAAAGAAGTAAAACACTTTTTCTAAACGTGGCATTCCGGGTTCTGCTGTATTATATAAATATTATAGAATGATAAAACCTTGAACTTAGTCGCGTATTTTTGGTACGCAAATCCGCCATTATATTACCCCCATATTAAGAAACAATATCATATTTGTCAGGCATTAAAATAACTTTGCTCATTTGTTTTATTAACATAGGTGTCTTTTTTGGTAAGCTTCGACAAAACAACACAGTTTGCTGTCAAATTAATGTCATGTTTATTTGAATATATATTGAGCATTTTTGGAGCTTAGGACAAAGTGTGGAACTTCACCGAACTTAGAAAAATTATTTCACCTAAAAATAATGAATTTACTAAAATGAGGTGAGATAGTACTGAAACACAAGCCTATCAAAAATCACATTAATATTATAAATCTGAAAGCTTGTGTGTAAGTATGTTTGTTTTTTCTTCACGCTGTAACGGCCGAATGGATTTGGATTAAACTTGAAATGTACATAGCTTATGCCTAGGATTAACACAAAGGCTACTTTTTAAAGTAGGTTATCTAACATGTGGTGTGGTACCTAAAAAAACCACTTTTAGAAGATCTCGATACGTAGTTGTTGTTACGCTTTTATGTCATAAGTACCATTGGATAGTACCATTAATGGTACTAGTGACACAACTTTAATGTTTATATCTCTAGTACCATCGGATAATACCATCAATGGTACTAGTGACACAGCTTTAACCTTTATATCACTAGTACCATTGGATAGTACCATTAATGGTACTAGTGACACAACTTTAATGTTTATATCTCTAGTACCATCGGATAATACCATCAATGGTACTAGTGACACAGCTTTAACCTTTATATCACTAGTACCATTAATGGTACTAGTGACACAACTTTAATGTTTATATCTCTAGTACCATCGGATAATACCATCAATGGTACTAGTGACACAGCTTTAACCTTTATATCACTAGTATCATTGGATAGTACCATTAATGGTACTAGTGACACAACTTTAATGTTTATATCTCTAGTACCTTCGGATAATACCATCAATGGTACTAGTGACACAGCTTTAACCTTTATATCACTAGTACCATTGGATAGTACCATTAATGGTACTAGTGACACAACTTTAATGTTTATATCTCTAGTACCATCGGATAATACCATCAATGGTACTAGTGACACAGCTTTAACCTTTATATCACTAGTACCATTGTATAGTACCATTAATGGTACTAGTGACACAACTTTATTGTTTAAATCTCTAGTACCATCAGATAATACCATCAATGGTACTAGTGACACAGCTTTAACCTTTATATCACTAGTACCATTGAATAGTAACATTAATGGTACTAGTGACACAACTTTAATATTTATATCTCTAGTACCATCGGATAATACCATCAATGGTACTAGTGACACAGCTTTAACCTTTATATCACTAGTACCATCGAATAGTACCATTAATGGTACTAGTGACACTGATTTAAACCTTTGTATCACTAGTACCATGGGGTAGTACCATTAATGGTACCAGTGACACAGCTTTAACCTTTATATCACTAGTACCATCGGATAATACCGTTAATGGTTCTAGTGACACTTTTTTTTGTGGGTTGGAAAATGCCTTGCACTTCTTAGTGACACTGCTTTAAACCGTTGTATCACTAGTTCTTTAGCACCGGTCACTTGAAATTATTTCCATAATTGTCTTTAGAACGTAGTGACTATTTTTTAATACCCAACTACGGCTAAACAAAAGGGCGGGTTATGTTTTTATAACGGTGATTCATTGACATTAACAGACAAGAGACCTTTGCTTATCATACCGGTAGCCGTGGATGGTACATTAATGTAAAAAAAATGCATAAAAATTTAATACGCATTAAGAACTATGTCAATGAAGATGACCGTGACATTTCTGATACCCATTTTTGAACAAGCTTCATCGTAAACGAGATCTTTTGCTCACTCTGATTAATAAATCTCGCTGCAACGAGAACTACCTATACGAACTGCCCGTTGGCTTAGTTGAGTGAACGTGGCTTCTAAGCAGGTGTATCAGGTTCGATTCCTGACGAGAACACAAATTTTCTCCCCAAGGAAAATGTTTGTTTCTGGTTCTGGTTGTGATTGTGTGTGTGATGTGAATGTTTTCGGCACCAACAACACAAGTCATAGAACTTAATGTGTGTTTCGAACTTACTGTGAGTGTGAAAGCGTTAATGTTATGTATATGTTTATATTGTACTGATGTACTTATGAGAACTAAGTCTCTACCTGTATAAATTGCATTAAATATGTATCTCCGACAATGATTGTCAGCCAGCAAGGCCTCGACCGCACAGGTCCGCGTGACATCATGCGCAGGCGATGCCTAGAGATGTAACTTTCGAGAAAAGTCATCGATTATTTTAGTATTTTAGCTTGCCTAACTTTCCAACTTTTTTGAAGTATTATTGTTTTTATTAATAAGAAATTTGAGTTTTTTTTGTTTTAAAGCCTTGTAGGATAGTAAATAATTTTTATGTCAACATTTTAGAATACATCTTGAGGATTTATTTAAAATAACTGAGGAGACCATTTTCAATTCGAGGTGAATGTTGGTTTATATTCACCACGGATACATGTTTTTTATTTTGTTTCATACTTTAGGAATAAGCCGATAATAAATGATTTTATTTTATTTGAAAATATGTTTATCAAGATTTTCGTATTCCATCTAAAGCTGTCTCTGTCTCAGTATCAACTGAATCATCCCTTCTCTCTTGCTCTTAAGAAGCGCGAGAGAGATGGTGTTGACGCAAAATTATAAAATTTATAATAAAATTACTTGTATATCATTAACATTTTAATTAAAAAGAAATCCCAGGAGCGTTCCACATAATTTTTTGAATACATCATCGATATTCAGACTTGGGCATTATTTTTGAATATCGTGCAGTGATAGAATAACAATCGATTATTTAGGACATCCCTATGCCAGTGACAACAGCCAGTGACTTCAGCGTTATCTGTGTCGCGGCCGTCAGATCACAATCGAGACATTCGAGACGATTTACATTAAACTCGTATTGATCTACGACTAGACAAAGTGATGTTCTATTTTGGCGTGTTAGGAATTAATCGGCCACCCATGGTGTCTAGCCAACTTCCTCTATTGTTGTTATGAGGTACTGACATCCGTGAATAGGAGGTTTAGTGACATCCGTCTGTCTGAAGTTCACAGAACTTGTTGACATGCAGTGGGTAAACTGATAGGCGGTTAAGATCCAAGTATGGTGTATGGTGGAAGGTCAAACGTGGATGTTTAAAGATTTTTAAGGTAATCATTTAATCTAAATCATGTCTAAAATGAATAGTGACTTTCCTTTATAATACTATTTGTACATAATCAATAGGGACTAGCGAAAGACGGAATAGGGATATATAGCTGTAGGTACTGAATATTAAACAAATATAACTATTTGCAAATTTAAACCTGATATTTTTTTTAAATAAGATAATAGCTTTTTCCTGTTCTACGACTAGTAGTAAATTTTGGTAGCAGCACGAGAAATAAATTGTATAGATTTTCAACTGGAAGATGGTGTACTATTTAGTAAAACGGTAGTATTGGATGGCGATGGATGCGCTGGGAACGCTGTTCCTTCTGATGATGATACTCTAGTACGCGCTTCCTTTTGTCTAATCTGACACCAACCGTGGAATTAGAAGATGTTCATAAAAGAACTAATCTTTGGGTTCAACCCAAAAAACACCAAGTAAACGGCTGTTAAAAGCAGATGTGCTATATTGGTCCTCCGCTGGACATAGGCTATATCTTAATATATAATAGCCTTAATCCTTAGATTAAGGCTATATTAAGTTCTATATTATTACAATGTAAATAATTAGACAATGCATTTACTTATCCAAATGCCATAGTTAGTTCTTAAAGGACCAATAATACCAAGGTTAATATCTCCTTCGAAAATACGTTTCTATTATTGAGAAAAGTGTGCGTCCGCCTTCTAAACATGGGTATTGGGTTTCGATTCTCGGTGGTAACACAAGTTTTCTCCCCAAGGGAAATTTTTGTTTCTGGTTCTGGATGTAATTGTGTGTGTATAATATTAATGTTACCGACACCCGCGGCACAAGTCTTTAAACTAAGTGTGGGTCTTGAGTGTATAAGCGTTTATGGTTATGTTTTTGCTAGATAAACAAGCATTTGATTACTATCCCACATGATGGGGAGTGATGATTGCCTAGATATACCTATTCACCCTAGACTTAAAGACACCCAGATCTTACCGTTCTGGGGAAAAGTATGCGCCTGCGCAGCGGGGAGTCTCAGCTAGTCTTTGTTTAGTAAAAATAAAACATTGAGCTTAAAACACTCTCTAGGTCACCATGTCACAAGAAATGCCATTGTGATAAATTTAATGTGCGTTAAATCTGCCCATAAAAGGCTACAAAGAGCATCGAGTATTCGCACAGTAGCAAAATCAAAATGATAGTTTAAAATACAAGCGCTAGCGATTTATAATATTTTCTGTGAGAGAGGCAGCGGAAAAAGTTACAAATAAACTTATTAAATTATATCCGTATAATAAAAAAACATCGGTAATTGTTTTTGAAGAAACTTTTTGTTAAAGCAAGTCCAAGTTAAAAATATAATACTTTCTTTTTTTGAGAACTACAATGCCACCGGCAGACACACATATACACACAACAAATTTATAACACCCCTTCATTTCGGGTGTAAAAATATAATCAATAATTACAGAGATCGCTTTTTACTAACAAACTATACCTGCTTATTTATTGACCATTCAGTTGGCGCTCTCTCCGCCATGGGTCCTAGGTTCGATTCCTAGCAGGAGCAAACATTCCTTCCCCAAGGATATTTGTACTTCTGGTTCTGGGTGGAATGTGTGTGTGATGTTAATGTTTTCGGCACCCACGACATATGTCTTTGAACTTAGTGTGGGGCTGTGAGTGTAAATGCGTTTGTTTGTTTGCTTATTGACCGAGAGAGCAGAGCGAGCGAAGCATCTCCGTTTCAGCTTGGGCAAAAATGCTTTCGTATGTACAGCCTGTAGATGCTCATAGCTCATAAAATTTCACGAGAATCGGTTGTGAACATTTATGAGAAGGTTCTCTAATTATATGGAACTAGCCGTGCCCGGCGACTTCAGCCACATTTATCAAGTAAAAAAGAAGCCTATGTTGTTCTATCATCAATAATTTCCGCAGCGCATGCGATGAAAGACATTTTATAGCAAATTCTTGGTTGGATTTTTTTTATTTTTATTTATTTATTCTAATTTTTACCTTGGGTTGGTTTTAGTAGGGATTTCTAATTTTTTCTAGTAATAAATATAGCCTATCTTACTCTGAGATAATGTCGCTTTCTTACGGCAAAAGAATTATTGAAATTGGTTCAGTAGTTTTTAAGTTTATTTATTACATACAAAAATACAAATCCGTTCTTTTTATTATATAAGTATGGATAAGGTTTTTTTTTTTGGAAATGTTTTAAAATGGCAGAGGTAAGAAGGGTTGAAAAAGTAGAAAAAACATATTTTAGACATAAAAAAAATCGGGTCATCAGCTTACTCAGCCACTGGCAATATTAGCGTAGATATATATATTTTTTTAATTATATTTTATAAATAAACTATCTATAATTGGGCTCAATATTTCTGTTTTTCTCACATTTACGCCATACAAATTGAAAGACACTGAAGGTTACCAGAAATGTTGCGACCTGCCCCAGTGTCGTCAACGATTGGTCGCGTGCCACCTCGACCATGGTGGGGGAAATTATACCAGTTTATTGAAAATTGATATTATTTATTAACAAGGTACAAATCTGCCCTTCTGTTGAAAAGTGTAATATTTTTTTATTAGAGTTTACTTGTAACATATGTTGCTTTATTTTCGAAAGTACAAAATCAAAACGTTTAAACATTTTAAGATGTCAATAAACTGCTCGTTTGCTTAGTTAGGTTCGTGTTCGCCTTCTAAGCAGGAGTATCGAGTTCGATTCCCGGTGGGAACAAAAAAATGTTCCCCAAGGAAAATTTGTGTGTCTGGATCTGGTTGTGATTTTGTTTGTGATGTGGATGTTTCCAGCATCCACGATCAAAGTCATCAAACTTAGTGTAGTGCTGTGAGGGTGAAAGTGTTAAATCTACACGGAGAAAAAAAATTGGGACTACTAAAGTTCTCAGAAACATATTTTCTAGTCCAAATTACAATCGTTCTTTTTACAAAATAAGCTAGTTCTTACCAAATAATTTTGTGATTGTTACTTAATAATTATAGTTATCACATATAGCACTAGAATGTCAGTAACAGCAACGCGACGTTTTTCTTAGTATAATAATATATAATTTTTTTCAATATTTATTTCGGCCCTAGAGGCCGTGGTCAACTGATAGAAGAACCCGTTGGTAAGTAAAACTCCCTAGGAAATGACCGTCTCATTACCTGTTCCCAGAATGGTCTCAGAGTCTGGAAGTCTTCAAGTTTAGAGTGAATAGATATCTTATAGGCAAGCATATTACATCTTCAGCTGCATCCTCACAGTGCAGATAGTGGCCAAATGCTTGTGTATCTAGCATAAAAAACATGATGATACTCCCTTATCAAACAAGGTAAAAAGAAATAAGTAAGAATATATACGATTTACTCACGGTTGTTGGTTCGCATTGTTACAAGACTAGTTTCGAAACAGTCGGTGTCTCGACTGATGAAGGAGCACCGACTGCTACGAAACTAGTCACAAAACAATTCAAGAAAACAACCCTCAGAAAAATCGTATAAATCCTTAATACGCGTACAACTTACGAACCTTTCTATCAAACAAGGTAGGATACGATTTGGAATATCTGAATAACTGAACTGCTAGCAGGACTGGTTGACAGTGCGAGTTACCAGTGTAATTACTTGGCATAATGTGAGACGCAATGAATATATCAAGTCTCAGTGAGAGGAGCGCATTGCTGTCCTATACGGAAGTATGCTGATCACAGCTCCTGGTGGCATTGTAGATGTATATATACAGGCGTGTCGCTTACCATCAGGAGAGCATTTTGGTTGTCTTCTTATTAGTATTAACGATAATAAATTAATATTCTTTACATTTCTACAATAAAAAATCAAATTCAAATCAAAAGAATAGATGTCAAAAATATAAACAAATAGCAGTTGAAATTTTGTAGACCGCAAATAAAACTTTTTACTTCGCATATGAGTTTTTATGCACATAAAAACTTATACAGATAATTAAATAATAAACATTTAAAACTTTTCAATTAGTAGAATAAAGTTAGTTTTTACTAATTAATAAAGCTATCGTATCAATTGAAACTCACTCAACTGCCTGTTGGCTCAGTTGAGTGAGCATTCGCCTTCTTTCAGTTCCTGGCGGGAACACAAGTTTTCTCCCCAAGGAAAATTTGTGTTTCTGGTTCTGGTTGTGATTGTGTGTGTGATGTGAATGATTCCGGCACCCACGACACTAGTCATTGAACTTAGTGAGGGGCTGTGAGTGTGAAAGCGTTTAAGCGTTTAATTAGAAGTTTTACATGTTTTTCAAACCTGTGTTTTAGTTGACCTTTATTCCCCAATTTACGTATCCTTGACTAATGAGGTAAAAACTTCCACAGCATTTTATAACGAATACCTGTTTAAACGTAGGGTTACCTATCATCAATATTTGTACACTTACCGAGTTTTATGTGTTTTGTCAGACTTGAAAATATTGTTTTATTTTTTCATTCCTTTTTTATATATTATTATTATTACTCTTTAATATATAATCTCCCCGTAATATTTAAACAAAATTAAAAATAACTTACTTAAAATTATTTTTTTATAAAATACTTAGGTATATCACTACATTATTTATAGCAGGATAAGTTAATAACGTATAAAAAACGTATATATGCGTGTAAAAAAAAATATATGATATTATAATATATCATGTTTTATATTACAACGGATATTATCACATACTACAATAATTTAATCATGTCTTGGGTGTATACTCTGTATAATGCAAATAAATACGTTTTGCTCAAGAAATTTCATTATTATTTAGTTCTATATGGCAACCCTATTGCAAAGCCGTAGTTTCGTACAAAGTAAAGTAACTCAAAAATGTTTTAATTGCCACAATTATGATCATAAATTGTTATGAATATATTGAAGCAGAACACTAAAAATAACGCTTGGATATTACGTTAGACATTGATCTATTATCCATAAGTAAAAAATTGCTTCGTATCACCCGCATAAGGCGGGCGTTTCCGGAAAAACGGTGTGCGGTATAAAAATAACACTTAATATAATTGAGACGCAAGCAAAGCTTTAAAAACCGACTTCATCGCTTATATTTCGGTTTTGCTTGACCGATTTCTATAAAATGTATATGGGACCACCTCTGACTGTACTTCAGAGGTGGTCCCATCCCTCTACCAAACAAAAAAATCATCAAAATCGTTCCATAATTGGCGGAGACATCGCGTAACATACATACAAAAAAAAAAACAGTCGAATTGAAAACCTCCTTTTTTGAAGTCGGATAAAAATGTGTTAATCTCTTAGATATATCTCCGCTATTCGATACTTTACACAAATTTATATCACATGACTGCATCGATTTTTTGTTTTCTTCTTATTTTATCGATCTGCTACCCGGCGCTATTGGAAGCGCGTCAGCCTTCTAATCAGCGAGTTCAGGTTTGATTCCTGGTGGAATGGTGGAAACACAGTTTTATCCTCAAGGGAAATTCGTGTTTTCCTGCACTCCCGATACATGTCTTTGAATTTAGTGTGTTGTAGGGCTGTGAGATTTATATAGTATTTTTTTTACATGAATTGTAACAAAATGCGGTCTAGAAATATGAATAAGAAAAGGAATTCTTATTTTTCTAGAATTGAATTTTTTTTAAAGTTAAAGTATGTCGCCGATAAATCTACGTAACCGCGTCATTTTTGCCTTAGGGCAAAAAAATATCTTTTGGGCCAAAACAAAACTTTCGACGATTTCTCCATAAGCGGTCCTATAGTCATTAAAATTTTACGTTTATTTATTATTATCTTTTATAATATGAATAGTAAACTTAATATATCATTCAATGAGAACGGAACAATAAATTGAGTAGGCCAGTGGACAATGTGGACATCAGCACGGCCTCGCGAATCGTCTGCTCATGCTTAATCGGGTCGAGCATTCAATGTCAACCACGTCATTTGCAGTGCAAGGGACAGGTTGAAGCGTAAGCGATTTCTAATTTACGATCCAACTTAAGTCCTCAAGTTTAGATAAATAATTATTTACTCACATAAGTAATAGAAAAAATAGGACAAATTATTTAAAATCTGAACCAAACATTTATTTATATTATATATTTATATTATTTATATGTTTTTTTTTTCAAAATGGTGTTTTTTAAAATATTTTTTGAATAAGAGTGTTTATTCTTTAATCAAAACTTGCAAATCTTACACCGCGACACAATTTTGTCATCGCTCATCGACTGCGCTTTGAGGGATTATATTAATTTTCATTAATTAAATAACATAATAGTTTGAATTAATAAAACTTCTGACATTATATTTAATTCCAGTAAAATTTGACATTCTCTTAATAATGTTTAGTTATATTCTGTACTAGCCGTGCCCCATGGCTTCGCTCGCCATTATCAAGATAAAAAGTAGCCTATGTTTTAATCCTAGGTACAAGCTATGTACATTCCGAATTTCATCTAAATCCGTTAAGCCATTAAAGCGTGTAGAGGGAACTAACATATACTTAGAAACTAATAGAAACTTACGGATTTATAATATTAGTAGGATTTTAACGCAACTTGCTTTAATTTGTATATTTCAAAGCTAAAATGTAGAGAGATTTAAGAACACCTCCTTTTAATATAATCACCCATAATTGCGCAAATAAATATTTATGATTTAGATTTTTGAACCTTTTTCAACTTTCTATCAGTTGAAGTCAAGTGGCCAAATGCTTGCTTATCAATCAATCACAAAAATACCTCAAGATCGTTCGTGTGATTAACTCTTCAACTGCAACGGATTGTTCCCATGAAGACCTAAATTCTAGAGTGAAAAATTATCTTCTAGGCAAGTTACATCTTTGGCCGCACCGCGATAGTGGTCAAATGTTTGCCTATCTTGCTTAAAAAAGCTATCACCTATAACTTGATCCACAAAACAAAAGGTAACGTGACAAGGTACTTCGACGGGACAAACATCGCTTCCTTAGATTATATCGATAAATGGTTACAACGATGCTCACGTAACAAACGCCGCCATAAACTTACTTAGAATACGAGTGCAATTGGCTTCTATAACTTAGTTCTACTTCCTGCTCGTGAAAAACTGTGTATCACGAATGCTTACGTCTTTAGATGTAAATTTTGATTTACTGGTTCATCATTTATGGTAATTACATTTTATAGTTCGTCACACGGTTATATTTATATTAAACTAGCCATGCCCCTCGGCTACGCCCGCGAATCAAGTAAAGTATGACAATGTTTTAATCCTAGAATAGAATATTAAATGTTTTATTGTACACCAAACAAAGGTATAAGCTATATACATTCCAATCCCAATAATCCTAATCCGTTCAGCCGCTACAGCGTAAAGAAGAAACAAGCATAGTTAAGAGGCCGGAGAGTCTGGCAAACTGTACCCATGCTTGATGCGTTAGCACTACCGACCCAACAAATTATGATAGGTGCCGTAATACCAAAAATTATGAATGAAAATGTAATATTTAGCCATTATTTTTTGCATTAATAGTACCTTGAAATGATTATCTATGTTCCTGTTGTAATGCCAAAAGAAATGTGTTAGTTTTTATTACAAAACGAATAAGTTAAACATGCGACATTTACGTCGTAATAATGTGTAAAAATCAATTGGTTTATATTTCGTTTTAGGTAATTATTTTGGAATAAAAACTATCCAGGAACCTAGATTAATATGTTTTTAATCTGAATAACAGCACAGTATGGTGGTAATATGTTTGAATTATAAATAATTTCGGTATTACAATTGTATGGGCAAATCAACCTTCGCAAGCCCCTTAAACACAAACTTTGGGATTTATATCTAATATCAGAATGATTCCCTGACTTAAACCAGGTTCAGATCGGTTTAATATCAGTACAGTAGCTCCTTATTATACTCATAACAGTACAATCAATCTAAGTTCTCACCAAGGATTTTGTAGCTAATGTAAAGCGTAGGTTTGTTTCCTATCCCGATGGTTCGCACATGGCTAACGGGAGCGCTGCTTGTTAACAAATATGTCATTTTACGTGCTGACACATTTGACAGTGACATAATTTTCTTACCTTTCTCACAATTTTCTTAACCCTTTCCCGCACGCCGTTAGATTTATCAAACTCTCTTGTACATTTTTGCTAGTAAAAGACGAGAGGGCAAGTCGCTTGCATAATGGTAAGCGTCAGAGCAGTTTGCGTTTCCCACCGCTATGTCATTATTGGACGGCTGTCTCAATATGAAAAATGGCTACTCAATTTAAACCAACAAGTAGCTGACAAATGATTATATTTTTAATGTCATAATCATAACTGATCTTTTCCTGATAAACTGGTACAAGCTGATAACGATCTGTTGTCCGGTTGCCTGTTGGCTAATGTATACAGTCAATGACAAAATATATATAAATAGTGTTTATATAAGGTCATGTACTGACATATTATTATGTGTAAGTATTTAGTACACGGTTAGTAAGAATTTGGCTAGTACATTTCCATTATTATTGAATTTATTTTTTTTGTAATATTCTGTAAGCATATTTACTTAATTTAAAGTAGCGTATATAATGCTTGAAGTTCTAAACATAAAAGTAATAACAAGATACTTACAGAAAATGAAGGTAAATTAATAAATAAATATTAATTGCCATTCAATCGACTCCAACTCAAATTTTAGGATCAAACGATTAACGCTGGGAGCTAATTTGTTCAATGACGTCATGAATTCATGAATTATACTCATAACAACCGAAACGACTCAAATTATCCGTTTCAACCACGTCTATGAAAATAAAAAGTTCAGGAAGCAGTAAAATGAATAGGCTTGTCACTTGGAACAAGCGTATAGAATATTGGAATTAGGTAATCAATCTTGTGGCTACCTTCTACCTACTGTCTAGTATTGTACATTCGACTCAAGGTTCCGTATACTCTACCGTCTCCTTGGCCGTCATTTTTTGTAAACAACACGTCATGTTCCTAGGTCATAGAGCAATTTACTTATTACGTTCAATTTTCCGGACAATGCTAAGTAAATACATATACGATTTACATTTTGTGTGCCTAATTATTACGTTACGCTGGAAGAGCTAACAGCTCCAAGTAATTTTATGGATGTATCTTGATTTATTACAATTTTAACGCGAGCAAGCTCGAAAAACCGTCTTTACCGCTTTAACTTCGGAACCCTTGATCAGATTAAATGAATTATATATTAAATGAATTACATACCTATACACATATAAAAAGAATCATTAAAATCGGTTCACACATACAGTCGAAATGAGAACCCCCAAGTTTTTTTGAAGTCGGTTATTTGTAATAGTTATGTAACCAATGTAGCTGCTCATAGGTTTAAAGAACTTTATTTCCCATAAGAACTATGAATTGTTCACTTAAAATGTGATAAAATATTTCTTTCTTATAATAATGATGTCTTATGAGTTGTAAAACAAACATTTTAAGCAATATGCTATCTATCACGGCATTTTGTGAGTATTTTCCGAAACATTTACATCTAGGCCATTGAAACTTGCATGTCGTATGTCTGAGCGTCAATTGGGCACATATTGCACAAAATTCGTGTCTAAATTGAGTAGCATACCGTACATCGTAATAAATCAACGCTTCTAGTATTGAGGACAAGTCCGACCTAAGAAAGGTAAATGCCTCAATGCTGCCTCTAGTGGTAAAGCGAGCGCCGCCGTCACAGTTACTACTGTAAACATACAGTACGCCATCTGACATAGTTACCGGAGCTTAGCTTAAGTAATAAACCTTACTACACCACCACCCACGATACAAGTCTTTGAACTTAGTGTGGGGCTGTGAGTGTGAATGCGTTTGTTTGTTTGCGTTTTTACTATTTCAGTTAGTATATATTGCATGCAAATAATTTTGGAGCAGTAGCAAACATATTTATTTAATAAATTAGTAGAACCTACATAATTATTACAACTGGCTAATGAAGTTTGTATTATATCTGATGAGTTTGTACTCCACAAACATGTATAGATCACCGGTAATATGTATATGTTTCCCAGAAAGGCTGGTTAGAGCATTAGGAGCTACTTACTTAACCATTTTGAAGCTTTACCTTATTAAACCAACACTTATGACCTTTGAGTCATCAACAAGATATCAGCGCGTTACGCATATAATAAAGAAACTAACAGAAAACGCAAAAATTGACGGGTGTTTATATTCCCATCTCCTCTTTTCAGTTTTCTGTATATCTCGCATGAAAGCTCCACGTGTAAATTAGATTAAATGTAGATTATGTATTTAGATGAAATGTAGGTTCCTGGACATACTCGTAGCACACAAATTGTGTCACGCGATTGTTTCAGCCGCGTCATTCATCTTTCTCGAGATCGTTCAAATGAAAAACTTCATAAGAAGGCGTAAAACAGTCCACTAAATAGAAGATAGGCAACGCTCGTGCAGTGTCTCTTGTAATGAGACGTAAACAAAGGAAAGTAACCTTCAGCAGGAACTAACCATCAGAATGCTTATTTACTACTTACTACATGTCAAAGGCTTATAGATAATTTGTGTTTCTGGTTCTGGGTGTGATTGTTGTAGAGAGTAGTTAGTGTGTGTTTGTTAGAAATAAAACGTTTATGTTATGTTATGGGTTCACTGGTAAAGAGTCAGAGAACCTCTCCACCGGCTTGCACTGCTGGAGGGTGGCCTTGGTGAGCAAGGTCACCTTTCCATTGACGCAGTGGCCTGGTTTGCATCTGGACCTACCGCCTCCGCGCCGAGTCAAGATAGTGACTGCTAACGCGACCCTATCATGCTCACAGGAAGGTTATTAGTAAGTTCTAGTCCCACACACCCCTTTTCTTCACCCCTGGATAGTAAGGGAAGTGCCACTAATACTACGTCATCTATAGGTATGATATGTTATGTTATGATATAATGTTTTGTGCGCAGTTATCTCACTGCAAATATCCTGTGCTCAATGAAGGCGAGAGGTCGCCCGTTCTAACGTGGCGGCCCCGAAACAAATGCGCACTTATTTGCCAATACACACCGATGTCTATTACCTATGTAGCTGCACTAATACTAGAATGATAATATTTTGATATTCATGTCGAGCCGCATTAGGTAAGTAGCCAGTACGATTCGACCGCATTCCGGTTTAGGAAGGTATTCGAGCGAAATTGAATTCGATTTAATATGTCATCTACTGATCAATGTGACATGGTTAAGTTACAAGCGCTTTGTATGAGACAGTCAATCGGACATCACAAAACTAGTACTACTCACAATCATACCAACTGCTATTTTTTCTTTTAATTTTGGCTTCGCGATCTTGAGCATTTAGCCAATGTCAAGTATAATATTATTATACTTATTTCGAGTGTATTTCATATTAAAAGTTTTAGTCGCAAGTCAAGTAAAAAAGTAATTAGGAGTGGAATTCATTGCCCGCGTCTTTGTTTCCTGAACGGTATAATCTGGGAATCTTCAAGCCAAGAGCAAATAGGTATCTTCTAGGCAAGCATGCTACATTTTCGGCCACATCAAAACTTTCCATCAGGTGAGATTGTGGTCAAATGCTTGCCTATCGAGTATTAAAAAAAAAGTAATCGTCCGGTCATAGTCAAGTCATGTCCTAGTAAAGTAGTAGAAACTTTAATAGAACTTATATTTAAGCAAAGACGAAAATCACATTTTTCAACTTTGTATGATTTGCCTACACTTATGCACGTTTACTAACAATTAACTGTTAATAATCCACCATTATTACACCCTCAATTATAAAACTCAGTAGGGTTGACTCATTTTTTTATGCTGAATAGGCAAGCATTCGATTACTATCTCCTGATGGAAAGTGATGATGGGGCCGAAGATGTGACATGCTTGCCTAGAAGATATACCTATTCACTCGAGACTAGAAGACTCCCAGATTATACCGTGCGGGGAACAAAGACGCAGGCAATGAGTTGTCGACCATAAATTGATGACGTTTGATAGTTTGTCTTGTTGTTAGATGGTAAAAAGGGTATAGGGGAATTAACTCATGTAATTCCTGTGCACACTCCCCAAAATGTAAGCGATAGAATACCGATAAGCTTGCCACCTTACGTCGGTGGCCGAGAATTTGCAACCAGGGCTCGATTTGCTTACTGTCGCCAAAGAGTCTTTTGGCTCGCCGGTCAATCGATTTTTAGACAAAAGAAAGAGCGACTTCGAGTCTGTGGATTCTGATACAGTATAAACATAAAACGTAAGCCACCAGGATCTCCTAACTCAATTCCCATGGAACTTATCTGTTCACAAGGATCCCTTAATTAAATAAAAAGACTAAGTAAATACGATTTATGCCACATCGACGACCCAGTTGGCGCAGTGGACAGGTGTCCGTCAGAGGTGTTCGGTGCCTGGGTTCGATTCCCGGCAGGAGCACAAATTCCTTCTCAAGGGATATTTGTGCTTCTGGTTCTGGGTGTAATGTGTGTGTGATATGAATGTTTCCGGCACCCACGATACAAGTCTTTGAACTTAGTGTGGGGCTGTGAGTGTGAATGCGTTTTGCGTTTGTCCCGAATTTTTGGCCCACGCCATTAAAAAGTATTTATTCGTCCCGCACGATAATATTTGTGCATATTCGTCCCGCATACGAAAATTATTGTAAGTACAGTTAGCAGCAAAAGTATAATTTATCATCACAACCAAAACTGTGGTGATCTATTACTACTATACTATTACTACATTCGGAAGCCTTCTTCAGGATGAGTGTGGAGCGCTCGCCGTCGCGTCCCACCTCGCACAACAATTGTCGATCTAGACTTCGATAACGCGGAAGTCACGCTCATTCCCGTTTTAATTCAATTGTATATTAAGGGTGTGCTATACAAAGATTTATATTCTAGCCTAGTCGTGTTTACCATCCTCGGTCACATGATAACCATTAGGTAAAATTACAGGGCTTTAAGAGATTTATCATGTAATATCAGTGCCGTGTGCAGGATTTTGACCTATATAAGTTCTAAAATCTCTGGGACACCGAACTGTAATGCGCAAGCTTGACGCTTACTATATGGCGAACGATTTGATCGTTTCGTCTCTCAATTATATAAAAAAGGGGGTAGGACATTGACACACTAATATATCAGAGATATAAAAAATCGATCTTACTGACAGCCCTACTCAAGTTTAAAGACTTGTTTCACATCATGACACGCTCAGAAGCTGAAGCGTAAAAGTTGCTAAAACCCCGAAGGAAATTGTGTTCCTGTCGGAACTCGAACTCAGTACTCGCGTGGAAAGAAAATACTTGTCATCGGGTAGTAACCAAAACAGGAACGGAAAAAAAACGTGTATAATTTTATTTACGATCAGATCAAGCGCGTACAATGCATCAGTCGAAGAATCCTTAAGGAAATCATAAACGTCAATTATTATGAACATGGAAAAGATTAATGATTCTCACCACTTTACCTGTTGCTACCGATTTAAAAGTGTCAATCAATAATCCACTCAATTACAATCAATAAATATGTTGTCGTGCGATTGTAGAATGTGTCAACTCATGATGTGACTGAGAATTACTTGAGACTTTTATCTCTTAAGTGGATTATCTAAATTATGTGTGGCAAAAAGAAAAATAAGTTTTTCACGGATTTTTTTAAAACGACGCTGTTTTTTTACCTAACTCCCCGACGGAGGGTAGAGTGTATGCCTATGTATGCATGTATGTTTGTTCCTTTCTTGAGACCAAACGTGTTTTATAATTACTAATAATTAATTCTTACGTAAATCAATTTGTCTTAATTGTGCGAATGTGATATAACAGTAATCAAAATTTAATGTGGTGACCGCTAGACGCCATATTGTGAAAAAAAAAAAATTCGATGAACTGTGTCGAGTGTAATATCATTGAATAGGTATTTGAAAATCATTTTATACTTTCGTCTTTTCATTTCGTATTACTGTTTAGGATCTATAACAATTTAAAGTTGGTTAGCCTTAGCAACCATTCTCACTTAAATTTTCAATAGTTATAATATAGCTGTGCTAATTTTTTTTTTATAATCGCATAATAGATCTTTTATAAAAGCTCTTAGTAACTAAAAAAAAGGAAAATAAATAAAAATAAGATTCGCTTTTTCGCAAACTTAATTTTTTTTTAATTTTCATTTTATAGAAAAAAATGTTTTGTTTTTATAGCATTAGTCATGTTAGGCAGAACTAAACGACTAAATTTAGAAAAGAAAAATTTTGCTTGATGCGAAGATTGCGCGGCCAGGTGTCATATGTTCAAGCAATAATTTTTCCTTTCTTAATGTACTCATTTAGTTTCACTTAATTTATATTAGAAAAAATGTTAAGTAATTAACGATTAGGTCGCTTTACATATGACAATTCCTGATAACTTATCGTTCCTTGCAATACCAAGGCGCAAGACGATGTGCCTGTTTCCTTTAGGCAGACAACTGATATTATATCAATTTGATGTAGACGATGAAATACCTATAAAATTAACGTATCCATAATTGCATAATGAGTATGGCAAACCAGTACAATCTGGTTATGATTGCGAAATGTCTGGCAACGTCCGCGACGACGATTATGTGCAGCTAACGCGACAAATCTAGAATTCTCGATTGACAAACTTTGCAATTGATATACTCGTTGGTAAACTATTGAGTTGATCCTATAGATTAAAATAACTTAATGATAATTAGCTTACGTTCGAAACATTGTAGCTCTGAATTGGATTTAAATCTACTTTATCTGAATTTTATTTTTTACCGACTTCCCAAAAAAGGAGGAGGTACTCAAGTCGACTGTATTTTTTTTTTGTGTGTTTTCATACCAAATAGCATCCAAATGCGTTCAGCTATTACAGAGATATCTCGTGTGAAACACACACGCGCACACATTCATCTCTTTTTTGTATAATATTTGGATAAAACTTTTTTTAGATAAGGCTTAGGAGCCATCTTTCAGTACAGTAGCTAAGTTGTGGTGACAATTAAAACCGGCGATCATAGATAGATATATAGATAGATAAACTCTTTATTGAACACCTTAATTGTGACAATACAGAACAGAAAATAATGATTTACAAAATAAGTGTAACAATAGGCGGTCTTATCGCTAAAAGCGATCTCTTCCAGGCAATCTTTTTTTTATCATAGTTAAATGCCTACAAAAAATTAAAAGTGCGCTCGCCTTCTAAGCAGCAAGTATCGGGTTTGATTCTCGGTGGAAACACATAAGTTTTCTCCCGAAGGGAAATTTGTGTTTATGGTCCAGGTTGCCAGATGTCAATGTTTCCGGCATCTACGACACAAGTCATCGAAATTAGTGTGGGGCGGCGAGTGTTAAAGCGTTTATTATAATTATTTATTAAATGTCATGTGTGTGCTGTTGATCGTTTAAGAGTTCCTTTATCTGGAGCTTATTCAATTCATGCTTATCATAAAATACATGGTTTTTTTTAAATGTCCGATAGGCAAGCATTTGACCATAATCTCACCTGATGTAAAGTGATGATGCGGCCGAAGATGTAGCATGCTTGCCTAGAAGGTACCTATTCACTTGACTTGAAAACTCCCATATTATACCGTTCGGGAAACAAAGACGAGGCCAATGAGTTTCACTCCTTCGCAGTACTTATGATAAACGTAGAAGCGAAACGCTTTGAGCGATCTAGAGGTATGTCAACCATATATGGATGATGTTTGACAGTTTGTCTTGTTGTTAGATGGTAAAACGGACAAGGTGGAATTAACTCGTGTAATTCCTGCGCACACTCTCCAAAATGTAAACTATAGAATACTGATAGGCTCGCGACCTTACGTCGGTGACTGTGACTCTACAGTTTCAGGTCATTGGAACTGAACCGACGTGTAAAAAATCAATTCTGTAAGAGGAAGTGGTTTTAATTCATTCAACAAGATTTGACCTATACTAACAAACATAAACATTAAAGTTAAATAAAAGCTTGTCTAACAGAATATAATGTTTTGTATAGCTGTTGACGAATACCTGCTTAGTTGGCTGTTGATAAGGCGTATGAAAACATTCCGAAATCTACGTAATGACTTTAGCGTTTACATAATCACGCTCACCCACGTCATCAAGGCAAGATCATACAAAAAATACTTACAGCGATACGAAATTGAAACAGTTATGTCACTTGATTTTTCCTACAGATTATTTCACAATACTTTGGTATACAACATTTTAAAATTTGTAATCGAATTCGATAAAATAATCGAATTCAGAGGGCCTATTCCAGGCATCGATTATCTTTACATCGACGTCGAAATCGAACGATTTTCTTTTCTTATGAACCATCGATTCGTCTGAACTTTCAACCGATCGACTGTCGTATCGACGACGCTCATCAGTTCGAACAATCGTAATTTGATGAATCGAATTGAATGTCAATTCATAGGCATAGTTGTCCATCTGGTGCAGCTAGATAATAACATAGCCCGCAGCGTGATGACTATCAAACATCAAAGGTAGAACCATGTTATTGCAACCGTGAAGCGACAGTTTTCACGGCGCTTGTCCTCGAACGCACGTGACCAAGGCAATTACAACCTGGCAATTACAATAATAACTAGCTGATACTAACATGTGCATCCTCACATCAGGTGATTGTTTATGTTTTATAACAGCGAATGTTTAAGAATTCTCGCCTCTTGCGAGGGCGATGGAATTTAGGTATTTCCGCAATGATTTCTGAATAATTCGATCATTGCATTACGACTGTACCTATGACAGTGCGTTCTTATTACTACATTGGGTTTAAACGAATACTAGAGAACTCCTAAGGTATTACTTTAATTTAGATCGATTATAATAATAAAATAAATAAACTAAAAAAAAATAAAAATAACTGACCTACCGGTAGCTTGAGCCCTGCCCTAAGTCCGGTGGCATACAAGGTAAAGGTTTTTTTAATACATTTTTTTTATTTTGTAGCATTAAATTATTTATAACTTTCATAAAAAAACGTTAACAAAACACAATTTTAGAGAAAAAGATTAATAAAGAAAATAACTAATAAACACTTTCACTCACAGCGTACTGACGTCAAAGGCTTGTATCGTGGATAACTAAAACAGTCATACACAGAAAAACACAAATATCCCTTGGGGAGAAAACTAAAAACCCGATATTCGCTGCGAAGAAGGGCACCAACTACGCCAGCAAGCAGGTTGTAAGATATTTCGATATCAAAAAAGTATGTAATATACGAAAATTTAAAAGACTAATATCCTTCTTGTTTCTATTTTATGCTCTGTGGGTTGAAAATTGGATATTTGGATGTCTTAGATTCAGAAAGTAATTTAAAAAAAAACTACTTTTTTTTTATTTATATTTTAAAGTACCTACGCCCCAAAATGTGCCATATATACCAAGATATACAAACTTAGATAAACCATTATACACAAATCCACAACCACTTTATAATATTTAAAATTAATAATATTTTCGAGGTCACTCCAACGATTTGATACGGATGGAGCTGCACGGTGCACAGCTAGTGTAAAATAATCAATTAACAACGTTACTATAGCGACAATGCTATAAGCAAACACGTGTAGTATATGAGCTATAATCATTTCCATATTATAGACTTTTACAGTCTTCTTATTCATTAAGAGGGCGCAGAATAAGTAGCAGTGACTTCTAGTGTATTGTAGGTTATTATTTATACTAGGACTTGGTGTTTGGTAGTGACGCACATGTCGCACGTGTAAAGGCTCCATGTACAAAGAAATGAAATAAAGGTTAACTATCTGACCCGAAATAAAGATATTATAAAGAGCTAAACAAAATCGTTTCACAATTGACGTCTCCTCATTAAAAACAACTTACGCCCAAATAGGCTAAATGCCTAAAAAATATTTTCAATCCGTCATTTACATTATCAAAAAATATTTGACACGTGTTTTATCCTTTGTCAATGAAAGAAATAATTGTCGCAAGCAAAGCTTAAACAAGATAACTAAACGCAAGAAAAGCTTAAAAAAACCGACTTCACCACTTTATCTTTGGAACTTTGATCAGATAAGATGATAGATGATAGATGTACTAAACACGCATCGATATTTCAAAAATGATATTTCAAGAACTCAGATCAGATCTTGATCAAATTTTAACGGGACCAATTGGAAAGCAACATCTTTAAAAAAATCTTTAAAATCGATTCACGTGGACAGAAGTTATAACACACATAAAAAAAGATAAAAAAATACAGTCGAATTGAGTAATTCCTCCTTTTTTGATAAGTCGGTAGAAAAATACAAAGATATAGTGCGTTGAAATTCCGCGTGACGTCACGCCTCGGTACACTTTTACTGAGGCGGGACGTCACGAGCCCTCGCTCTCAAACTTTGACGCTCTTTATCTGTGTCGATTTCTATTGATTTTTTAAATAAAATAATACATGTCCAATTGTTTTGACCAATTAACGGACTTGGTTTTTTTTTATAACCAGGCATCATTCCTATTTCAGCTTCATAGATTTTCGAGATGTCGTAAATTGTCAGTGAATGAGTGATTTTCGCTTTTGTGTGTTTACTAGGTGACTCGGTAAACTTCGGTTATCTATTGAAGTAATCTGAAGTGGCACTTTTCATAAAAAAATACTATCTTAGACTTTTTTGTCTCCAATGCAATTTATATGTCATAATATCATAGTCTCGGATCATCAAAAAAGACTTCAGGCAATCGTTACCAAAAAGAAACATTGTTAGTCTTTGTCGATAGGTCACCAATCATCATTACGATCCAGCTTTAAGACTAATAAGTAATTTAAATTTGACTGAAACTGCTAAGTAATTTTGAATTAAGAATGTGTCCACATTTTGTTCGTGTGTTATTTGTTGATAGCATTTATTGTATTACACCGTCACAACACTAAATCAACAATTTTAGAGCTGGATTGGCTCAACATTCACATGCTGATGAAGTATTTCTTAATAAACTTTGGAAATACTAGTGATATTATAAAAAAAGGACTTTCAGCGTTAGCTACGGCTCCGCTAATCTAGTAAAGTTCCAGGCATTGACCCGAGAGAGTGCAACTAAATACGTAATTCATAATAGCTTATCTCGTCAATAATTTGCATTTGTTTTATCAAAAATGAAAAACACTTTAGTCACGCACTGAAAATGTCAAAATTTTTACTTTTTAATTTTAGCTTCGTACGCTATGTCACGAAGCAAATGTCAAAACAAACGTCAAAATAGTAGCCACTGAAGAGTTCCACCATCCACCACTTGGCTCCATCATAACGTATACATACAAAGTTTGATTTCAATACGATAAAATTATAAGTAGGAAAATTAGTTCTAACATTTCATTACATTTTTTGTTTTTTAATTGTGTGCAGTCAAGTTAACACTAAATCTACGGGCCAATTGCCTATATTTCCTATTATATTCATATAATATATATTATATTTATATTATATTTTATATTGTTTTGTTAGTTACAAGTGAAGATAATAAAAGCGTGTTAAAACATATATGAATATCTAAGATAAACCCTGGTTTTACTGTATCTATGGTTTTATCATTACTATAGTTTTATTAAGTAATCTGTGGTTTACAAAAAAAAAACTATTTTGATTAAATTTTATCTGCATGTACTGAAAGAAAGAAAATACATTTATTTGACACAAAACAAAAATATACACAATTTTTATGTCAAAAAGGCTTAACCCAGCATTGTGTCGAGTTAAAAAAACTCGACGCTGGTTTTCAGTTAAAAAATACTGATTGATCTCCGGGAAACAAAGTACAATAGATAATAATAATGTGGCCTTCAATATGAACTTAAATGTCAGCGTGACAAGGAAAATACGTCAAACAGAAAGATGACATAATTGTGTCCACGGCGACGTCAATATTACTTGAGAATCGTTTTACCCATTTATGGGAGTACAATACAGCTTCCTACGCTTACGATTCCATCTAAATATAAGTAGAGACTGATATAGCGCCTTCTATCATGAAATGTGTAACCGATGTAAGGACGCAAGCCTATCGGTATTCTACGGCTTATATTTTGGAGCGTGTGTGCAGGAATGACATGAGTGAAATTCTCCCATGCCCTTAGTACAATCTAGCGACAAGACAAACTGTCAAACAGCAACCATAAGGTTGACAAACCTCCAGTTAATATGAAAGGTTTTGCTTTTACGGTCATCATTCGTAAATCAAAGGAGTCGAACTCCTTACTTGCGTATTTGTTCCTTAGAGAGATTAACTCCTCAAGTAAAACTCAAAAACGAGTATCTCATAGGCAAGCATGCTTCATCTTCGGCCACACCATCGCCTCCCCACACCATAAAAAAGCGATGCGTGGCGGAGAGAAGTGAAAACAATGGAATCGCAGTCAATCACATGTTTTCATAAATCAAATATTTTTTAACCACTATAGTTCTGCCTAGCATGGCTAATGCTATATAAATAAAATCATTTTTTAACCAACTTAAATTTTCCAATTCTGAATTTGATTGGCTTTATATAATGTCTTTTTTCTTTTATGGCATGTTACCGCAAATCTAATGCCCATATTTACGCCATATCTTATGCCCATTTTATACCTTACGTAACCGATTGAGATAAATCTTACTCGAAAACATTTGCAGCCCATTCAAATCAAAATCGTTCATGCTCATTGGCACCAATGTGATACTCCTGTAAGATAATTAATTACTATACTGCATGATTAACAAAATTACAGCCATCTTAAGAAGAAGCTATCAAGAAATTTAACGGCGTATTATTTCATAATTTCACTAACATTCTTACTTGACTAATAAAATAATTATTTTGACCTAGGTATATCAATATTATGTAGTCGCGAGAAAGGGCTTGTGCAGCTTTTTAATGTAGTCATTAGTTTTAAAATAAGCTTTTCTAATTAATGCCCGTTTTATTACTGACTAGCCGTGCCCCGCAGCTTCGCCCGCTATTGTCAAGTTAAAAAGTAGCCTATGTGTTGATCCTAGGTATAAGCTATACACAAATTAAATTTCATCCAAATCCGTGAGGGAACAAACATACTTACACACAAACTTTCGGATTTATAATATCAGTAGGAAGTAGGATTTAAACTTTTCCACTGGAAATTTGATTACAATTTTATTGTAAAATCTAACCCTATTGCCATATATGATTATACAATATTATTAAAAACTATTACTGGATATTCAATATTTATATATTACATTCTTTAAATACCGCGAATCACAGGTAAAACTTACCTTACCTAGGCTGGGTAAGTAAACATTCAGATAAAGTCAGCGTTGAATGAGAATAAAAAATCCAAAAACCTATAATAACTGGTCACTAAGTCACCAGGCGAGGTGACAATGGCAAAACGGGTAAAAAGTGTGTCAGCTTGCACATATCAGGTGATGCACCGGTCCTTGCATCTGCGTGTGCGGCTATTTTAATGCCTAAAAGCATTCTTAAACTCTTTAATATCTCTTTTTAGTCATTAAGGTGAAATAAATGACTGGAAATTAACGACGAGGATAGTCATTGAGCTATTTGATCAAGATGGTTTAAGCAGCAAGATTTATGTCGCCACAATTCTGTAAAAAAAATTGGTTCGATGCAATCAATTGGTTTTTTTGGCAATAATAAATTTTTACAGTGTATGTTACATTTTGGGAGATTCTATTGGTATTCCTGACCCGAAATAAGAAAACACTCTCACGCCCCTCGCTGTATACAGATGCGTAGATGTGCGTAGTGAGCAATTTGCAATGCTTTGTATTTCTGAAAAATAGAAAAAGCAAAATATTTACAAATATAATAAACTACCGAAGAAATAAAGATATTTTTTTACGCTAGATAGGCAAGCATTTGACCGCTATCTCACCTGATAAAAGTGACGATGCGGCCGAAGATGAAACATGCTTGACGCCGGCAATGAGTTCCAATGATATGATTGTAGTTCTGATGAATTAGAAGGAAAACTTTAGGTTTGTATTATGATAGTAGCTTAAGTATTGATTTATAGGAATCAGTCTCCAATCAATTAAATATTTATTAACATTATTTTAGAGTTGTATTCTCTATTACAAATATTCTAAATCTTTGGTTCCCGATAAAGTCACTGTGTTTAGAAAACCAGCGTCTTCGCCCATTCATGAAGCTATTTAGTTATGTCAAGGACTGGCAAGCGCAGTGTCGGAAGACCGCCCACAAGGTGGACGGACGACATAGAGAAGGTTGCAGGAAGACGCTGGATGCAGGCCGCTAACAACCGTTCATTTTGGAGATCTTTGGGGGAGGCGTATATCCAGCAGTGGACTTCTTGCGGCTGAGATGATGAAGGATTAGTTTACAGATACTTACAACATATGAATGTCTAATGTGTGTGTAAGTGTTTTATAAAATTAAAAATGAATTAGCTATTTTCCCATTTTAATAATCCAGATTGCTGAGACGGGTAAATAATATATTCCAGTCTAGATTGTTAAAAACGATTTTCATCTAAATTAGAGAAACCGTGTTTTTAATAGATTAACAACGTAGTTTTAACAAAAAATTGCGGATTTGTAACAATTATTATTAGTATGACCATTGTAAGAAAGTCGTTACCTTCAAGACAAATCGGCTCAATTCATTTCGATTTGTCATTGTTATTTCGTCTCTAAAATAATAAATATTTATTATATTATATTATATATAATTCTTCTGTGCGTGTGAATGTGGTGTGGATGTGGTTTTTTAATTTACGCGGGCTAAGCCGCGGGGAACAACTATATATTTCCAATATCCAAACAAAACTGTGAGGTCGTATTACTATAAAACCGGCCAAGTGCGAGTTGGAGTTGCGCACGAAGGGTTCCGTACCATTATCTATAAAAACGGCAAAAAAATCATGTTTGTTGTATGGGAGCCCCCTTAAATATTAATTTAATTCTATTTTTAGTATTAGTTGTTATAGCGGCAACAGAAATACATCATCTGTGAAAAATTCCACTGTCTAACTATCACGGTTCATGAGATACAGCCTGGTGACAGAAGAATAGACAGACGGACGGACAGCGGAGTTTTAGTAATAGGGTCCCGTTTTACCCTTTTGGTACGGAATCCCAAAAAAATAACATAATTTTACAGAAAAGCGACAACATAAAAGCTTAAAGCGCTTTAGATCACAAAAAGTCATACAGACGCAACCAAGCAAAATGATCCCAACTCCAAGAGGCGGGAAAGTGCAAAAACCTGTAAAACACGTTGACAATTAAACAAATAAACCACGTGTGGCCTGGACCACAGACTAAAAGTAGTACTACGTAGCCAGGCGGCATATTGGCTATGGAGACGCGAGCAAAAAGGCGTTCCAAGGTAATTGGTGTACTGGATCGGGTGATGCGCCCGCGCTGGTCGCGTGGATGCAAAATTAAACATTTCAACCGTTCAGGGTGATCAACAAAATGAACGTAAATTACTAGTTTTAGGTATATTACGATATTTATATTTTATGCTGTGCTATATTTAAGTTTTAATTCAATTTAATGTTCTATCTTGGTATTCTATATATACATATGTATGAATTATTTATACCTTATCGATACACATTTCAAAATACGGAGGTGTTAACAATTTTTTAAATGGAAAATAATAGTATGATAAATAAATGATAATAATAGTATGAATTACTGCTAAGCTTAGTTATTTGTTTTATGAGTATTTTTCACAATAATAAAAAAGAATATATACATATAATAGGAATGTTCCACTCATAGTCCTATATATATTATATAATAAGAGAAACTTACAGATGATTTTCAAATACCTAATCAATGATACCCTACTAAACGAAGATTGTTGATTTTTTTTTAAAATTCACAATTTGACGTCTGGCGGTCGCCATATTTAATTTAATTATTTTCATATATATAGTGACACTGTCACGATTAAGACAAATCGATTGACGTAAGAATCATCAAAACCAACCCAAGCTTTTGGTCTCTAAAACGCCACAAAGAAACAAACATATATACCGTGGCATACGACCACGGCTGTTCTCTGAACATCTCAATCAATATGTATTAATTACAAACAACAAAAACAAACGCATTCACAATCACAGCCTCACAATCGTGGGTGCCGGAAACATTCACATCACACACACATTACACCCAGAACCAGAAGCACAAATATCCCTTGGGAAGGAATTTGTGCTCCTGCCGGGAATCGAACCCAGGACCCACGGACATCTGTCCACTGCGCCAACTGGTTCGTCGAATTGCATTAAAATTATATATTATTATGTCTTAGTTGTTTATTTAATAGACGAGACATATCGAATAGTTTGAAAATAATAATTTCAGATGACAATATTTTCTCGTTTCATACTTTTTAGAGCGTAATTTTTCAAAAGTCTGGTTTATTTATTATACTTTTTATCACATAATTAAAAGTACCTAGATGACATAATATTCTAGAGCTTTGCTCGTTAAAATGACGTTTTCTAAAAACGAAACCTAGCTAGGTCGATGTATCACCCCCGAAACCCCCTGCATACTAGATTTCATGAAAATCGTTGGAGCCGTTTCCGAGATTCAGATTTTTATATATATACAAGAATTGCTCGTTTAAAAGTATTAGATAGAAAATAAAGGATCAAATCTAAAATGTAGATCTAGTCCGATTTTAATCAGAAAAATGCGGGGGGAATTCTAAGCTGACAAATACAAGCTGGTTATGTGTTAGTACACCTGTAGTAGTTATTACTCTAGGCTTAATACCCGTTCAGGGCGGGTGACAGCGCTTATAAGGCAAGGTCGGTGGGTGCGCGGGCGCACGCGACAGCGCAATCACTTTCACTGCGCGTCTTGTGCACTATTATTGCTTTATGTGTATTGCCGAATGCAAGACATGTGTAGACGTAAGTCGTAACACGTGAATAACACATTTCCTTTGTTCGGTATATTGGCAATTTTATTTGCGCAAGATTTTAGGTAGCACTTCTTTAAGTATACTATTGGCACTGTGAGCCGAAGACCTTGAGTATTTTTCAAAATGGCTGAAATATGTTTTTTTTTACGTTTTCGACCCCCATATCTTCATATGAAAACTTTTCCAAAAAATGGACCGACACAAAAAAACTATACAATTATAGAAACTGCTCTCAAAATTTCACAAGAATCGGTTGAGAAAAGCGACCTTTAGAGGCAAACAACCGGAAATCCGGACGAAAGTAATTTTGCTCAAGCTGAAACAGAGACGCTTTGCTCGCTCTTCACGCTTGTTTGGTCTATTAACAAGACATATATGTTTTTTTCGGTTGCTTTGTTATGCTTTGGTTCGTATTTCTAATGACATAATCTATATTAATTGCTATTTATTTACTCTCTTGTATGGCTACTCGTACTCAGATGTCTTTCCAATACAAAACTCATTATTTAAGTATATATATAAATGCAATAAAATTAGCAGTTATATACAATAACGCTTATCAACATACATTTGTTAAGAAAATACGTAAATTTATTTTAACAAGAGGTGTAGAAAATTGGAATTGCTATTTACTCGCCTTACATTAGAAAGAGAAAAACATATATATCAGAGCCACATCTTTTTATGACGATTAAACGATAAACCATAAAAAAATCACCTTGCGTGTTTACTATACCATTTAAATAAAAATGATTTCTATTTTTTTTGTCATTTTCATTATCTAAAGAATGAAGTAAACACCTTATTTTTAATAAGAATAGAGTCAACGAATGAACTATATTATCATTAAGAATAGAGTCAACGAATGAACGATATTGGCGTTTCAAAACAACCAAATTTTTAAATTAAAAGAAACATAATCATAACATAAACTCCACACTCACAGCCCCACATTAAGTTCGATGATTTGTAATTTTTTTAAATGTAATAAAGACAAACATTTGACCTCTGTATCACCTGATAAAAAGTGATCATGCATTCTTAACTTAAAGGATCCCAAATTATACCCCTCGAGGAACAAAGACGCAGCTGTAATGAGTTCCACTCCTTAGCTGTAGGTACGGATGATCAACGTAGAAGCGAAACTGCGCGCGAGCTGGAGGTATATCAACCATAAATGGATTACGTTTGACAGTTTGCCTTGTTGTTAGATGGTAAACGCATGGTAGAATTAACTCATGTAATTCCTGCGCACACTCGTGTGTGTCGCAGGTGCTAGAAACATTCACACGACACAATCAAACCCAGAAACACAATTATTCCTAGGCGAGAAATCTTGTGTTCCCACCAGGAATCGAACTCGATACTCGCTGCTTAAAGGCGAACGCCAAACCGAATGACCTAGACCGAGAGCCGAGTTAAGCAAAAGGGCACGCGGGCTGTTCAAACTGTATCGACAATAATTGAAACGCAAGCAAAGCTTGAAAAATCCGACTGAATATACAAAACAAAAAAAAAAAACATCAAAATCGATTCATAATTGACGGAGATATAGCGTAACACATATACAAGAAAAAAAAACCTACAATCGAATTGAGAACCTCCTTTTTTTGACGACCCAGTTGGCGCAGTAGACAGGTGCCCGCCCTCTGCGCCGTGGGTCCTGGGTTCGATTCCGGCAGGAGCACAAATTCCTTCCCAAGGGATATTTGTGCTTCTGGTTCTGGGTGTAATGTGTGTGTGTGATGTGAATGTTTCCGGCACCCACGATTCAAGTCTTTGAACTTAGTGTGGGGCTGTGAGTGTGAATGCGTTTGTTTGTTGTTTTTGTTGTTTTTTAAGTCGGTTGAAAAATGTATCTGTTAATCATGTTTCTATATTCCATTTGTTAATACATCCTCGAGTAATTATTTATCGTCAAAATTTGAAAACGTTATCATTTGATTTCTAAACGCTAGTTCTTAACAACTAAAAAAACTTACATAGCGACCTAACTAATAAATAACGAAGGCTAAAAACTACACCTAACAAATCATAGCCAACTTTTCAATCAAAACCACATTACTCCACACCGAGAAACTATGAAATATACCTACTAAAGTAGAAGCTTGGAAAACGAACGGCACAGCTTACTAAACAGTTACTATGTCGAGTGCGGGTAGTCGTAAAATAAAACGATAACAGAGACGTTAAAAATTAACTTGTAAACCTTACACGGGTAATCGGAAACTAATAAAACAGCGTCAATAAGTACTTTCAAGTGAAATGTTTAGTTCAAGAGCGATTTTATTTTATCGCGGTTTCTGAGTTTTTAACTTACTAGCAAATTGTTTAATTGTAGACTTTTTTTATTTATGAGAAGAGCACAGTTTGACCAGTATTTTTTTTTTTTTATTTGTGGCAGGCTAGTGTTTGACCACTATCTCACCTGATGGTAAGTGACGATGTGATCGAAGCTGGTAAACACACTAGACCTGGAATACGCAGGCTCTCAAGGATAACTGCCTGAACACCGTATTTGGCTTGGCGGCAGACTTTCAACTTGATTTTTTTTATTTAACTGCCCGTTGTCTTAGTTGATTGGGCGATCACCTTAGCAGAGGTATCATGTTCGATTCCCGGCCGGAACACACGTTTCCTCACCATGGAAAATTTGTGTTTATTGTTACGGTTGTGATATTTCTTTATGCTCGATAGGCAAGTTTTTGATCACTATCTCACCTGATGGAAAGTGAAGATGCGGCCGAAGATGTAGCATGCTTGCCTATAAGATATCTATTTATTCTCAACTTGAAGACTCCCAGATTATACCGTTCGGGAAACAAAGACGCGGGTAATGAGTTCCACTCCTTCACAGTACGGATAATAAACGTAGAAGCGAAACGCTTTGAGCGAACGGGGGGTATGAAACCAGACAAGTTGGAGTTTCATGGGATTGTGTGTGTCATTTGAATATTTCGGGTACCCACGACACCAGTCATCGAACTTATTTGGGGCTATAAGTGTGAAACGTTTTTTTTAGTATTTACCCGACCGAGAAATATGAGTGTATTGAATTACGCAAATAATATATGTAAGTTACTAATAAACTGATTGCAATTTATGTTTATTACGTGTGTTCTATAAATTCATTCAACCTTAGAAACAATATGAGTTGTACCAGCTAAGAACAAGACTTGTTAAAGTTTAAAAACAAACAAAAAATAATTAATTTATAAATATGTACATAAAATAAATCCCTATTTACCTTAGTCACGCCAAAACTTGAGAACGACTTTACCAACTTTATTCGTCTTTTTTTTTCAAGTTTTCTAGTACTTTGTAGCAGATTCTTAAGGAAATAAAATTTATGTTTCAGCTTGGGATAAAATTAGTTTCAAAAGTCCCTAAAATATGAAATTATTATATAAATATGTATATTATTATATTATCTGGGTGTCTTCAAGTCTAGAGCGAATAGGTAAGCATGCTTCATCTTCGGCCGCATCGTCACTTTCCATCAGTTGAGATAGCGGCTAAATGATTACCTACGTGTCAAAAAAAAACGATTTAGTTTTTGGATTTTTTCCAAAGTGGCGGAGAAAGAGGGGTAGAAAACGTAAAAAAATATTGTTATTTCAGGAATAACACACGAAGTCTGTAAGCTGAACTTACATAGACACTAATTAAGGATTGTATAGAATACATAATCTTAAAGAAAACTAGCTGTACGCGGCTTGCGTTGCAATGGCACGTTAAGAAAAAGTGTTTTACCTCTTTCACGTTTATGGTGGCCTAGTAAATTAATACCATACTAAAAACTTTTTGTATGTTGTTCATACAAAAATCACGATTAAAAAATGGGGGGTGGGTGTAGGAGGGTGAGAAATACTTTACGACCTATTCTCATACCTACCAAATCTACAAAAAAAATATTAAAATCAGTTAAGTAGTTTCGGAGGAGTTCAACCACAAACACCGTGACACGAGATTTTTATTTATATTAGATTAGAAAATATAGCAATGGAAGAAAAGTCGTAAAATTTGTCTTTTTATGCTAGATAGCAAATCTGTATCCTACAAATATTATATAGAAAGTAATTAATAATCACACAGAGGTACTTAACAAGCAAACCAAATAGCGCATCATGTTCATTTATAAAAAGCCTCACGTTCTTTGAGGTCATAGTAACATACGATATATTCCTAAAAGCAAGACTCATTGAGTTCATAGAAGGATTGTTCATAATTTTTGTATCTTGTTACTCATTCGATGGTAATCTTTCCGTGGTTTTTTTCATTGTTGTCAATCCGGGATACCCGTTTGTACATAATTTCAATGAGTGTGAGGTATTAAGGTTGATTCACCAAAATAAACTGAAATAAAAGTCATGTAATACGGATAAGGATATCATTACAGTAGGCTTTGCGAGCGTTGTTCTGCTTTATAAAACCAGATAAAAAAGGACTGATTTTGATAGTATCATTGTTAAAAAAGGACTGTTTTTTTATGCTGGATAGGCATGTATTTGACCAGATAGCGGAATAAGCACCTGATAGAAAGTGAAGATGCGGCCGATGACGAACGATGCTTGCCTAGATGGTACTTATTCACTCTAGACTTGAAGACATCCAGATCGTACCGTTCAGGGAACAAGGACGTAGACCGGTAATTACTTCCACTCCTTCGCTGTATGGATGATAAACGTAGAAGCGAAACGTTTCGAGCAAACTGAATTCCTTATTTGCTTATTAGATAATTACCGAACCCTAAAAATGGGGGAAAATGACCAACAGCAGACAAATCCCCTATTGAAAGTTTCATCGAAAATAATCTAGCTCGCAAAGGCCATAAACATCCTAGAATACATACTTCACAACAATCTAATGATAGGTCAAAACAACGTTCTAAGTGGCCACAAACGCCATAAGTCTCTATACAAAGGTCGGAGTCAAGTGCCGCCTTTATCGAATGATTTCGATTGCCTCCAATGACTTCAATCGAATTGTAATTCTCGGTCCATAAAACATCGGAACATCACGCTTCTGATGTGTTTATGTTGTTGTTAAAAGTTTTTTTACATTTGTGAGAGTTAAAATGAGAGACTTATTGATTTACTGGTTTATATGTTGGTCCTTAACTGGTTGGAAATGGCTGTACAAAAACAATCCCCATCACTCTCAAAACGAGGCATTAGAACTGCTCGTTGTTAATCAGGTGAGGGTTCGATTCCCGGCGGGAACACAAGTTTTCTCCCGAAGAATTCCGATTGTGTGTGTGATGTGAATGTTTCCGGTTACCACGACACAATTTATCGAACATAGTGAGGTACTGTGAGTGTGAAAATAAAATTTTTTTTTTGTTCTACTTACAACAAATTTAGATCGTATTTTTTTTTTTGTAAAATATAATGTTAATATCTGCCGTATTTAAAAAAAAAATTTGTTATAGGCTTGTTTCGTTGGTGCCGAAATATATTCACTTTACACATAACATAAACTGAAAATATTTTTTGTTTTTGACTTCGTGACGTCACATACATTTAAACAAGGGTAAAAAAGGCGCTTCCAACGACACCTCATTTGTCAAATTATTATAAGTATTTAGAAGTTATTAGGGAACAGATGAATATACACATATACCGGTCAAAAACATAAGCCTCCCATTTGCTTCGCCGCAGTCGGTTAAAATTTTGCAAGTATTTAAATCTATTTGAACACCAAAAAATAAAAACTGGGTCACGTTTTTATTTTTTGGTGTTCAAAATAAAAATCCCTCGTCTCTTCCACACTTCATTTCCCAAAATAGTCGCGACAGCAACAAAGGACGTTGCAATTAGTTCAGTCATTGTATCAATAAGTTTATCCGCTGTCGTACACGTCAGTACTTACGTTGAAGAATATCCGCCAATCCAACCAGCCGAGGAACGATGTTTTGATCTTACCGTCAGCACAGATCACTATCTGTTAGGTTTTCTGTGGACATATTCACACTCATATTATAAACTAGCTGTGCCCCGCGGCTTCGCCCCCGTTACTTAATTTAAAAAGTAGCCTATATGTTATTCCGGAACCTAAACTACTCGAAACATTCAAAATTACATCAAAATTCGTTTATTCGTTACGGAGATACCTGGTAACAATGTCGATGTAAAGATAATTGATATATATATAATAGACCCCGCTATTTTTTAAAAGTTGGAGTTTTGGAGCGTAAGTAAAAATAATGTTATTCAACATTGTATGATTTGCGTACACTTATGCACGTTTACAAACTATTCAAGGTTAATCCACCATTATTACACATTAACACTCGGAGAATCAGTTTTGGTTAATAATACAAAATCGACATTCTTACACTTTCGCGCCAAAACTTTCCCTGTGATCACGTGATCCGACAGTTTAGTCCGATCGATCGAACGACGTGAATTAATTCGTCCTGTTAGTTGTAATTTTTTTCTGGTCCTAAGTTTAAAACAAAACACTGGTAACACTACCGTACCTTGTAACGAATGAGTCACAGCGGACCCGAATGTTTTCAAACTGCTAAATGACCTCACGCGGTCACAATTTTAAGATAATACCTAGCAAACACCGACCGCGCGACGTCCGTCGCTGGAGGTCCTCATATTTTGTTTTGTTACCTGTGAAATATTTGAATGAAATATAGACCACATTAAAAAACGTTCTGGAAATCTGAGGTGTATCTATTTTATTTATTTTTACGATGAGTTCTCAACATTATAACATAATTATGCAGTCTTACCTTATTATAATTTTATAGTACAGTTTTTCTACCTGTAGAACGCAAGCAAAGCTTAAAAAACCCTACTTCACCGCTTTACCTTCAGAAACTTGATCAAATTCAATGTATTAAATACGCACTCAAAAACTACCAGTTCAGTCTTGATCCAATTTAAATAGGACCACATGGGAAGTATAATATAATCAGGGTGTCTTCAAGTCTAGAATGAATAGATACCTTCTAGGCAAGCATGTTCCATCTTTGGCCGCATCGTCACTTTCCATCAGGTGAGATAGCAGTCAAATGCTTGCCTATCTAGGATAAAAAAAAAAGTTGTGTTTCAAACA
This sequence comes from Lomographa bimaculata, assembly GCA_948107665.1. Taxonomy (NCBI): domain Eukaryota; kingdom Metazoa; phylum Arthropoda; class Insecta; order Lepidoptera; family Geometridae; genus Lomographa; species Lomographa bimaculata. The sequence continues at coordinate 12,137,469 of OX403592.1, forward strand.
AAAAAAAACATCAAAATAGGTTCACCCGGAAAGAAGTTATGAGGTAACACACATACAAAAAAAATTAAAAAACATACAGTCGAATTGAGAACCTATCTTTTTTGAGTCGGTTGAAAATAATGTTTTCAATTTGGTACGTATTTTCTCAATTCCTGATGGGAACACAAGTTTCATCCCCAATCAACATTTGTGTTTCTGGTTCTGGATGTGTTATGTGAATGTTTCCGGCAACCGCGACACAAGTCTTCAGACTTAAAGTGCGACTGTGAGCGTGAAAGTGTTTATTTTTTAGCTTTTTACTATTTATGGCATCCGAAACGTTTCACGGCCAGAAACACAGCAAACGGCAGGGGGTAATTAGGACTTCGGACTCGTCTTCTAAGGGGTGCGTAGGGCTTCGGTCATTGACCAACGTATTTGTTGTCGATGGATGAGTTTTTGTACGACAACATGTGAGATAATTTTAACTACAATAGTTTGGTTTAAATAACAACTATTTAGAGGCCAGGAGGCCTTGGTCTGGACATTTTAGTCAAAACACCAGGAACAGGAAAGCTTTCCCTTATGCCTCTTTTACCATCTGACAAGAAACTTTTCAACGTCATCCATTTATGGTTGACATATGGCCTCCAGTTCGCTCGAAACGATTCGCGTTTATGTTTATCATGCGTACGGCGAAAGTGTAGAACATTTGCCCACGTCTTTCTTGCCTGAACGGTATAATCTGGGAGTCTTCAATTCTAGAATGAATAGATTTATCCTACTTCCTACTAATATTATAAATGCGAAAGTTTGTGTGTGTGTGTGAATGTTTGTTACTACGTTTATCCGCAACTACTTAACCGATTTTTATGAAATTTGGAATATAGGTAGCTTATGCTCTGGATTAAGACATAGGCTACTTTAATCATCACCATCAGCGGGCGAAACCGCGGGCCTCAACTAGTATGGTATGGTTTGTCCGAATCGTCACTTGCCATCGGGTGAGATGCTATTCAAATGCTTGACTATCTAGCTTACAAAAGAACTTTGGCTCTGGTTGGCAATACAGATGAATAAAGGCGTACGTGTCACTTATCATAAGGCGAGCATCTTGCTTGTGTCTTTACTTAAAAGCATAAAAAAAAGACGTGCGGCACTCGGGGACTGCCGCGGTAAAGCTATTGCATAGCATTTTATATTTTTCAGTTTCATTTTTCTTTACAAGAAGTTTACGTTTACTTTAAAAACGTAAACGTCAAGACCTATATGCTTATTTCGAAATTATAGTTAAAAGACTCAGTAGCCGATTGGTATTGGATACTGAATCGAATGCATCGGTATGGAGTTCGCATCTCAACGTGTCCGAAAACTTTTTGTGAAGTCGCTAGAGTGGGGGGTGTTAGGTTTTTTCGTTACGGAATTTCTGGATTAGGTCTCCACGCTCAAGGCCCGCGATAGAAGCTATGCAATAGCTTAAAAACAATTCAACCAAATAGGGTAGGTAACCAATAACCTAATTATGAACGAATCACTAACAATAGAAGGCTAACATTGACATCCAGTTATTATCACTAGCACATTTACCACCCTTGACCACATTACCATCAGGTGATAAAATGGCCACAAAGCTATCAAAGATAAAAAACCGCGTAACCAGATAAATAAATACCTAGAAATATATGTTGTTAGTTTCCTAAATAGATACGGTGCTGTTTATATCGGCTTCGTAACTATTATCATAACATTATCAACGATGCTATTTTTGTAGATAGTGCACTATATATTACAGTTTATATACAATTGTAACAGTTCTGCCGTCATGAAAAAAATAGAAGTAACTTAATTTTTTGTCAAAATTTTGTTAAATAAACAAACGCATTCACACTCACAACCCCACACTAAGTTCAAAGACTTGTATCGTGGGTGCCGGAGACATTCACATCACACACACATTACACCCAGAACCAGAAGCACAAATATCTCTTGGTAAGGAATTTGTGCTCCTGCCGGGAATCGAACCCAGGACCTACGGCGCAGAGAGCGGACACCTGTCCACTGCGCCAACTGGGTCATCATACATCAGAAATGTCTTTACTATCTTTATATATATAATTCTACTGTACGTGTGTATGTCACTGAACTCCTAAACGGCTGGACCGATTTGAATGTTTTTTTTTTGCGTTTGGGTGACGCCCTGGATGGTTTAGATTCACAAATCAGCCCGGCAGATGGCGCTGCAGAGATCCGCTAGCGGAAATTGTACACGGGCGAAGCCGGGGCGAATCACTAGTTTAGTATATGTTATGACTTGTAGCAGATGCGTCTAAATTAAAAGTAAGATTTAGTAGTGTATGTTAAACTTGCAAATAACTGAAAATTAGCATATCAGAGATAAAATGTTACATGGATAGAGTTCAGCATCTTTGTGAGATAGATGTTACATATAATATTATAATTTAAACGCAAGCATAGCTTAAAAATCCTACTTTACCGCATTATTTTCGGGTCCCTCTTTATTGAGGATAACTCAAAAAGTCAAAACTGGTAAGATCTTGATTAAAAATGGCATGGAAAGCACCAACTTTCAAATAAAAAATAATCATCAAAATCGGATTACCTAGAAAAAAGTTACGAGGTAAACACACAACAAGGACGAATTGAGAACCTGCTCCTTTTTTGAAGTCGGTAAAAATGGCAAAAGTTTGCTCATTGCGATAATATAATATTTTTATGCGCTGAAAATAGGGCTATCCGTAATTCAATTCGTAAGAATAAAATTACACATAACACACTTATATTTACGTAAAGTATAGCAATAACAACGATCATAGATCACGCCTAGTTTTACAATTACAAAATCTAACAGAACGGATTACATCACTGTAAGCAACAAATATAAATAAGTTAAATGCAATTATAGTTATGTAGTATATGTAATAAATTGACAAAGCAGATTTATAAGGTGACTGTAAATGGGTAAGTTGGTAAGGGTCGATCTAGGCGAATATTTCTCGACCAAGTCGAAAACGTTTTAAAGAAAGCCTAGGTCAAAAGGACCCACGACCAAAGAGCGTGTTAAAAGACTCATGAACGTAGAAGAAGCGAAAGATGCGTGTCAGGATCGAAGCAGGTGGAGCGATGTGGTCTCCGCCAACCTCATTTCAGGAAAGAGGCGTGACTATAAGTAATAAACAATATACCAATAAATCTGTTTCTCGTGTTGTAATGTTGTGAAACTGATACGTTAAATAAATAAATAACATACTCGTGGTATATACCAATACAGTGTGTTATCACTTTCTAAGAAATAGTCAGCGATTATAAAGAGATAATCTTTGTATATATATATTTTCTTTGTATATATTTTTTATTTTTTTTTAACAACGCATTCACACTCACAGCCCCACACTAAGTTCAAAGACTTGTATCGTGGGTGCCGGAAACATTCACATCATACACACATTACACCAATTACATAATGATCATTATCTTTGATTTGCCAGTTCAGTAATGTGTGTATATCACAGTCATACATGACAGTATCTTCTAGCAATATGTGTTTGAAGCATTTATCCATACAAAAGTCGGTCTAATCATCATTACCTTATATGCTTAATATCAGCTGGACACGTGGATCTGGACAGACATGTGTCCAGTTAGTGGAACTAGTTTCTAAGGTTTGTTATTTCGTAGAGCTCGTTGATGCATGATGACCACGATAATGTTGGTAATCGTGCTAATGCTTCTACTGATTCCTGTCCAGCATGAGGACATTTATTTGTCCTGTATGCTTCTGCGTAAAAATAAGCATATATATTCCTATTTTTCTATTGTCATCTAAATTTATATGTTTACTAGCTGTACCCGGCATGCGTTGAAATTCCACGCAAAGTTAAAGTCTTTTACCTCTTTCACATTTATACCAAGTACTTTAATACCATACTAAAATCATTTTGGGTATTGTTCATACAAAATCCAAAATCGCGCTTGGGGGATGGGGGAAAAATAGACGCATCTACTGATATTTTTTATTTGAAAATATTCAAACTCAACCTACTAAATGTTACTTTTAATTTATATAACATAATATATAACTCAATTTTGTCAAACAATTCAGTTACTTGCGCCTTTTTCCCTTATGACGGCAGTACAGGACGCACGCCTTGGGCGCGCGGCGGGCGTGCTCCTTGTACACGCGCCTCGGGCGCTTTGTATATCAAGCTCCTAACGCGGAACAATTGATTTTAACATTGTTAGATTTGTAATCCTATTCCTACTAATTATCATATTTTATGTAACCTCCGGTATAAAAATTTGCTTCATTTATGTGCATTAATTATTATCATGAGAAATCGGTACCTCCAATGTTTTTTTTTGCCTCAGGCAAATGATTGACCACTATCTCACTAATGTTATGTGACGATGCGGTTGACGTTGGAGTACGCATATTTTCCATACCGAAATGACATAAAAAATAACTGGTAGGTAATTGGTTTCAAATATTTGCTTGTTTTAAAACACAGCATAGGTGTGCATTCAATGACATACCAGTGTCATGTCGATGCATGATTCCAGTTTGTTTACACATACTCAACAATAACATACGACGTCGTCCTATATACGTACCTATACTTATGTCTTTTGAACGTACGGTCGAGGAAAAAGTAGATTAGTTTACCGACAGATAGTAGGTAGGTACATTTTTTTTTACTGTGACTAGGACTTTTAATTTGAAATATTATACTTGAAATACTATTAGGTTATTGACACTGGCTAAATGCACAAGATTGCAAAGCCAAAATTAAAAGAAGGAAAAAAAAGAATTGTCAAGAAATTATTGTCTAAATGTTGGTAATTAAGTCAATAATAGACATTTGACACGATCCTGCAGGATCAAAACTCCTAACACTTGTATTATCCCCTTCTATAAAAAAATCATTCGCATAATTTAAAAATAATTATAATTTAAACGCAAGCAAAGCTTGAAAAACCGACTTCACCGCTTTTATACGGAACCCTTGATCAGATTAAATGAATTAATTAAGCATTATCAGTAACTCAAAAACTAGTTAAGTACTAGTCAGATTTTGATCAAATTTAAATGGAACTATCTGAATCGAGTCACCTAAAAAAAAGTTTAGAGGTAACACACATAAAAAAACAGTCGAATTGGGAACCTCTTCCTTTTAATAAAGTTGATAAAAAATTAATAATAGCATAAATTAGTATCTTTCCTCCTTAAAAATGTAGTAGTAGAGTTAATAAATAAAATAACAGACATTGTGTCCACAATATCCACCCAAACTAAATGTTTCAAATAAGCATATTGTTTTTCATCAGGTGAGATAGTGGTCAAATGCATTAACATGCTATTTAGCATAAAAAAGCATTATAACAACGATATAAAACACCGGTAAAACAAACATATCGAACTAGATCCTATTTAAATCCGATAAAGACGTCAACATACTCGTAGAAAACTGGTTTCACATCCTAATCTTGATCGGTATCCGCCGAAACCATAAATTGATTCTTAAACACGTAATGTGGTAGATATAATATAGTCAATTAATGATAATGAAATAGTTTAAGCTTTGCTATACCATTTGTGGCACGGGTCTTTAACGTTGTTAAGGTTTTGGAGGAATAATTTATAAATCTGTGATAGTCTATCGCCGTTAAGAGTTCTTAAATTATAATTATAACAATAGCAACCCGCCCCGATTATGGACGGGTGTAATGTAGACAGAAAAAATAGCTACTCTGAATCAACCGTATCAGATAAAGATATGGGTTATGCCACTGCGCTCCACGAAATAGTGGACAACGCTCCACGAGCACTTATTCTGACTTTTAATTAAAATAATATAAGCCAGAACATTTATTCCATTGCGCTCCACAAAAAAATTATTAAGTACAGACAGCAAGCAAAGCTCAAAAATAATTTATTGACAATTATATAATATGCCATCGCAGAGTTTTCTTTAAAATGTTAGAAGAACTAAAATTATCTAGTACATTATTTTTATGTATCTCTTATGGTTTGGCCTACGTAAGACATATAACTTAATTTTACGGCCGCTTGGTTGTAAAACTGTGTTTTTTCTACTTACATATAAACTTAATTAGGTTTTATTATGTATATAAATCTTCCTAGAAAATGTGAAAAACCGCATCAAAATTTGTTGCGTGGTTTACGAGAAGTTATCGGATAAACAGACAAACAGACGCGGAAAGCGACTTAGTTATAAACTACGTAGAGAAGACGTTTTTTTTATTTGGCTCCGCTATCTTTGTGCCTAAATTTAACCAGTATCAAGTAATTAATATTTTTTTAGTATAATTGAGTATTTCATAAATATATTCCTAGTCAAAAGTCACAGTCAAGTAAAAGAGTCATGGACCAGTTAAAGTCAAGTCATGCCCAAGTAAAATGGTACAAACTTTTCTACAACTTCTAGTTGAGCTTTGGAGCGAGAACGAAAATCGCCTTTTTCATCTTTGTATGATTTTCCTACGTTCACAAACTATTAACTGTTAATAACCCATCATTATAACATATTAAAACTCTAAGAAATCACATATTTTGCAAAAAAAAAGGACATTATCAACGACAGTATTTTTCACTTTCCCTCTGCAATACTCCGTAAAAAAAATTGAAAATCTGTATTAATCTATGCCCATTGAGAGTCATAAATTAATTACACATCATGGTTTATGTATTTAATTATGTTTTTTTTTTCATTTTGGCTTCGTTATTTTTGTGCATTTATCCAGTGCTAAATAATTGAGTACTTCCAGTCACAGAGTACAGTCAAGACAGAATTAGAATAAAACAATGCAAGATGGTTCCAAATGCCATTTGCTAATTGTATTGTGACAACAGAGCAAGTAAAAATTGACATTTTATGAGGTTTTAATTAGAAGGTGGGCAGGAACCAGCTGCCAAAATATGTGGCCGAAAGAACTCTAATTGATTTCTATCAAGGTGACTGATCTTCATGCATCTTTTAATACTCTAAGGAGAACATTTAAAAATCAAGTTTGTAAATAGAACGCTTTCACACTCACAGCCACATACTGTGAGTGTGAATGCGTTTGTTCATGCTAAGTTCAATAACTTGAGTCGTAGGTCCCGGAAACATTCAAATCACACACAATCACACCCAGAACCAGAAATACAAATTTTCCTTGGGGACGAAACTTGTTTTCCTGCCGGGAATCGAACCCGCTTAGATTTCGATACCACCGCTTAGAAGACGGACCCTCCCAATTTAGTCAACCGGCAGTTCGTAAATATTTGAAGTAGAACAGAGGACAAGATAACATATTTAAAAACACTTGTGACACATGTCTACAGAGATTGAACCTGGAGTTGTGATATTAAACGACATTTATCTTTATTCAAATCTAGCTGTTGCTCGAGACTTCGTCTGCGTTTTAATTCATGTTTTAGTGCTTCTCACATTACTATAAAAAGCTATCCTGAAAATTTTACGTTTCTATCGCTATATTTAGTAACATCGACAAGATTTATACTTAATCATATTAGTATATTATATATCAAATTATACCAATCAGCATTTTATTTACAAAATAAAATGTTTTTAATTTCACTTATACTTTTTATAATTCAAATTTGAGTGAAAATTTAATTTATATCTAAAAAATAATACATCCCATAGAGTGTATAAAATAGGTTATGCCACTGCGCTCCACGGCTATCGTTCTTAAACTATTGAAAGTCCATACTTTGTATGAAGTGATTTTTATTTCATAACAAGATGGTACCTCACCTGAGCAATTTTCTATACTTATTAAAGGTCTGTAGTGTGCCTCAGCATCTCAACGCCTAATTTTAAAGTGGATATTACTATTATAATTTCAATAGCAATAGCAATAATTTCTAGATACCTAATATAAACTCAAAAACTATTTTCGAGGTAATTTATCTGGCGTGTTATCGATGTTTTGGAGCAACCAATACAAGGTCTCTGCATTCAAGGCGAGATTCATCAGAAAAATATACAACTCAGTAATAATTTAAAAAAATGTTAAGTTGATATTATCGATGAATTTATTGATCGATCCAGTGTGATATTAATAGACATCCTGAATCGAATTTAATACGCACTTTACTTTGTCGATACACTTTACAAGCGGCTTATTTTTAGCTGTTGGTATTTATATTTTAGTCTGCACGTGTGCTTTGTAGTTTAAAAAAAACGTGTAATGGTTGGCATTTGTGTTGGCAAAGTAATTAATTTAGATACCGATTTTAAGGACAGTTGTCTGCAAAGATTAGTATAACACATTTTCCTTAAAATGTTTGTGAAACGAAAGAAAAAAATGCTTGCTTAACAAAAAAGTATGAAGACAGAAATCATCGTCATGATGAAATACATCAACGACATTTAGATTAAAAGCGTTTGGTTAGTCAATAATATATACGAGTTTAAAAAAATCTAAAATAAAAAAAAAACAATTAAAAGCTTATAACTGACGTCAATTGCAAATATCTCCGAAACTCTTCATCAAATCTTGATAAAATTATAATGGGACCAACTAGAACGTATACACTTTAAAACAAAATAATTTTCCAAATCGGTTAATAAATGACGGAGCTCTTAGATAACATAAAAAAATCTGACGAATTGAGAACCTCCTCCTTTTTTTTAAGTCAGTTAAAAGGCGTTTTTAGTCTTTAATCTTTTACTGTGACTGCGATCCACCGATGGACATTCAATCGTTTGAGAACAATAGTCGTGGAGCGCAGTGGCATAACCCGGTATTCTGTACCTATGGAGATCTGTGAATTCCGGGATAAAATTTTCTTTCGTAAGAACCTTCTGCTAACAATAATTAACACAACAAAAAAAAGAATTTGCGGAATTGTTTCATCCGTTTACGCGTGATACGGTGACCAAGGGAAATAGAGATTCATTTATATATATATTTATATATATATATAATTAGTGTTAAATGGCATCTTTTATTTATATATTCTTGAGCACCTGAGTTCCCTATAAGTTTTATATAGTCATATCATACCTATATTCTAGTTATAATTATTTTTGGTAACATTTATATGCTTATATAAACGCAAGCAAAGCTTGAAAAACCGACTTCACCGCTTTTATACGGAACCCTTGATCAGATTAAATGAATTAATTAAGCATTATCAGTAACTCAAAAACTAGTTAAGTACTAGTCAGATTTTGATCAAATTTAAATGGAACTATCTGAATCGAGTCACCTAAAAAAAAGTTTAGAGGTAACACACATAAAAAAACAGTCGAATTGGGAACCTCTTCCTTTTAATAAAGTTGATAAAAAATTAATAATAGCATAAATTAGTATCTTTCCTCCTTAAAAATGTAGTAGTAGAGTTAATAAATAAAATAACAGACATTGTGTCCACAATATCCACCCAAACTAAATGTTTCAAATAAGCATATTGTTTTTCATCAGGTGAGATAGTGGTCAAATGCATTAACATGCTATTTAGCATAAAAAAGCATTATAACAACGATATAAAACACCGGTAAAACAAACATATCGAACTAGATCCTATTTAAATCCGATAAAGACGTCAACATACTCGTAGAAAACTGGTTTCACATCCTAATCTTGATCGGTATCCGCCGAAACCATAAATTGATTCTTAAACACGTAATGTGGTAGATATAATATAGTCAATTAATGATAATGAAATAGTTTAAGCTTTGCTATACCATTTGTGGCACGGGTCTTTAACGTTGTTAAGGTTTTGGAGGAATAATTTATAAATCTGTGATAGTCTATCGCCGTTAAGAGTTCTTAAATTATAATTATAACAATAGCAACCCGCCCCGATTATGGACGGGTGTAATGTAGACAGAAAAAATAGCTACTCTGAATCAACCGTATCAGATAAAGATATGGGTTATGCCACTGCGCTCCACGAAATAGTGGACAACGCTCCACGAGCACTTATTCTGACTTTTAATTAAAATAATATAAGCCAGAACATTTATTCCATTGCGCTCCACAAAAAAATTATTAAGTACAGACAGCAAGCAAAGCTCAAAAATAATTTATTGACAATTATATAATATGCCATCGCAGAGTTTTCTTTAAAATGTTAGAAGAACTAAAATTATCTAGTACATTATTTTTATGTATCTCTTATGGTTTGGCCTACGTAAGACATATAACTTAATTTTACGGCCGCTTGGTTGTAAAACTGTGTTTTTTCTACTTACATATAAACTTAATTAGGTTTTATTATGTATATAAATCTTCCTAGAAAATGTGAAAAACCGCATCAAAATTTGTTGCGTGGTTTACGAGAAGTTATCGGATAAACAGACAAACAGACGCGGAAAGCGACTTAGTTATAAACTACGTAGAGAAGACGTTTTTTTTATTTGGCTCCGCTATCTTTGTGCCTAAATTTAACCAGTATCAAGTAATTAATATTTTTTTAGTATAATTGAGTATTTCATAAATATATTCCTAGTCAAAAGTCACAGTCAAGTAAAAGAGTCATGGACCAGTTAAAGTCAAGTCATGCCCAAGTAAAATGGTACAAACTTTTCTACAACTTCTAGTTGAGCTTTGGAGCGAGAACGAAAATCGCCTTTTTCATCTTTGTATGATTTTCCTACGTTCACAAACTATTAACTGTTAATAACCCATCATTATAACATATTAAAACTCTAAGAAATCACATATTTTGCAAAAAAAAAGGACATTATCAACGACAGTATTTTTCACTTTCCCTCTGCAATACTCCGTAAAAAAAATTGAAAATCTGTATTAATCTATGCCCATTGAGAGTCATAAATTAATTACACATCATGGTTTATGTATTTAATTATGTTTTTTTTTTCATTTTGGCTTCGTTATTTTTGTGCATTTATCCAGTGCTAAATAATTGAGTACTTCCAGTCACAGAGTACAGTCAAGACAGAATTAGAATAAAACAATGCAAGATGGTTCCAAATGCCATTTGCTAATTGTATTGTGACAACAGAGCAAGTAAAAATTGACATTTTATGAGGTTTTAATTAGAAGGTGGGCAGGAACCAGCTGCCAAAATATGTGGCCGAAAGAACTCTAATTGATTTCTATCAAGGTGACTGATCTTCATGCATCTTTTAATACTCTAAGGAGAACATTTAAAAATCAAGTTTGTAAATAGAACGCTTTCACACTCACAGCCACATACTGTGAGTGTGAATGCGTTTGTTCATGCTAAGTTCAATAACTTGAGTCGTAGGTCCCGGAAACATTCAAATCACACACAATCACACCCAGAACCAGAAATACAAATTTTCCTTGGGGACGAAACTTGTTTTCCTGCCGGGAATCGAACCCGCTTAGATTTCGATACCACCGCTTAGAAGACGGACCCTCCCAATTTAGTCAACCGGCAGTTCGTAAATATTTGAAGTAGAACAGAGGACAAGATAACATATTTAAAAACACTTGTGACACATGTCTACAGAGATTGAACCTGGAGTTGTGATATTAAACGACATTTATCTTTATTCAAATCTAGCTGTTGCTCGAGACTTCGTCTGCGTTTTAATTCATGTTTTAGTGCTTCTCACATTACTATAAAAAGCTATCCTGAAAATTTTACGTTTCTATCGCTATATTTAGTAACATCGACAAGATTTATACTTAATCATATTAGTATATTATATATCAAATTATACCAATCAGCATTTTATTTACAAAATAAAATGTTTTTAATTTCACTTATACTTTTTATAATTCAAATTTGAGTGAAAATTTAATTTATATCTAAAAAATAATACATCCCATAGAGTGTATAAAATAGGTTATGCCACTGCGCTCCACGGCTATCGTTCTTAAACTATTGAAAGTCCATACTTTGTATGAAGTGATTTTTATTTCATAACAAGATGGTACCTCACCTGAGCAATTTTCTATACTTATTAAAGGTCTGTAGTGTGCCTCAGCATCTCAACGCCTAATTTTAAAGTGGATATTACTATTATAATTTCAATAGCAATAGCAATAATTTCTAGATACCTAATATAAACTCAAAAACTATTTTCGAGGTAATTTATCTGGCGTGTTATCGATGTTTTGGAGCAACCAATACAAGGTCTCTGCATTCAAGGCGAGATTCATCAGAAAAATATACAACTCAGTAATAATTTAAAAAAATGTTAAGTTGATATTATCGATGAATTTATTGATCGATCCAGTGTGATATTAATAGACATCCTGAATCGAATTTAATACGCACTTTACTTTGTCGATACACTTTACAAGCGGCTTATTTTTAGCTGTTGGTATTTATATTTTAGTCTGCACGTGTGCTTTGTAGTTTAAAAAAAACGTGTAATGGTTGGCATTTGTGTTGGCAAAGTAATTAATTTAGATACCGATTTTAAGGACAGTTGTCTGCAAAGATTAGTATAACACATTTTCCTTAAAATGTTTGTGAAACGAAAGAAAAAAATGCTTGCTTAACAAAAAAGTATGAAGACAGAAATCATCGTCATGATGAAATACATCAACGACATTTAGATTAAAAGCGTTTGGTTAGTCAATAATATATACGAGTTTAAAAAAATCTAAAATAAAAAAAAAACAATTAAAAGCTTATAACTGACGTCAATTGCAAATATCTCCGAAACTCTTCATCAAATCTTGATAAAATTATAATGGGACCAACTAGAACGTATACACTTTAAAACAAAATAATTTTCCAAATCGGTTAATAAATGACGGAGCTCTTAGATAACATAAAAAAATCTGACGAATTGAGAACCTCCTCCTTTTTTTTAAGTCAGTTAAAAGGCGTTTTTAGTCTTTAATCTTTTACTGTGACTGCGATCCACCGATGGACATTCAATCGTTTGAGAACAATAGTCGTGGAGCGCAGTGGCATAACCCGGTATTCTGTACCTATGGAGATCTGTGAATTCCGGGATAAAATTTTCTTTCGTAAGAACCTTCTGCTAACAATAATTAACACAACAAAAAAAAGAATTTGCGGAATTGTTTCATCCGTTTACGCGTGATACGGTGACCAAGGGAAATAGAGATTCATTTATATATATATTTATATATATATATAATTAGTGTTAAATGGCATCTTTTATTTATATATTCTTGAGCACCTGAGTTCCCTATAAGTTTTATATAGTCATATCATACCTATATTCTAGTTATAATTATTTTTGGTAACATTTTTTTTTTGTTTCATCTTAATTTAGTCTTATTAGTATTACAAAACGTAAGTGTTGTACAGATATGTTCTGGTTATGATTACTTTTGGTTAGATTAAATTTAGTTTCTAGTTCTAAAACTGAACTTTTTTTATACTCGATAGGCAAGAATTTGACCGCTATCTCACCAGATGGAAAGTGATGATGCGGCCAAAGATGGAAGATGCTTGCCTAGAAGGTATCTATTCACTCTAGACTTGAAGACACCCAGAACTAAACTAAAACTATAAATATTTCCTAATATGAACAAGCAAAGATAGTAACTGCGTATTTAAATATACACCAGCTCTGCCCGATGACGGAAGACAAGGCAAATAACATCATTATCCGTGTGTTTGCGATGCGAGCGACATTCATTCATAACAATCGTACTTGCGTGATGTGCTCAATGTCGCGCAAAGTACGTACAGGCGGATTTCAATTGTTCAACTATGTACAATTACCTAGGTACTTCGCGTTTTAACCTGTTATTAACAATATTTATTTATAGTTTTATACCTTTGACTATAATTTCGTTCTTGCTGCTTGGTTAATTTGGTGATTTGTCTGTGTCAATAAGTATTTAGATTTTTTTTCGTTTTTATAGCATTACTTGCAGTACAATATAAGCGAAAAAATGTTTGGGTGGACGTTAGTAGTTTCTAAAATCTGTTTCGGTAAATGACGTCACACGACCCCGTAAGTCGTTTTAATAAGAAGGATAGGATAATTTCGTCGCTTCATGCAGGACTTGAATAGCTCAGCGGTTAGAGCCATAGGGCATGATGCCTTATGGCCGCGGGTTCAATCCCCGCCTCGCGCGATAATTTGTCCTTTCTAAATTAACCACTATAACTATTTAGTAACTTTACCAGCATTTAGAATAGACTCGTGACTCTAGTCGCTATCTAGTCTGTTGATAAGCAATGAATGTAAATTAATATATTTGTCTATATGATTTAAAATTTCATTAGCAAACTTGACCGCAATTGCGAAGAAACTCAACAGAGTCTGACACCAAGTTTCCACATCTTGATGGTTTGTATGACATATAGACAATTTTTTTTTATACTAGGTAGGCAAGCATTTGACCGCTATCTCACCTGATGGAAAGTGACGATGCGGCCAAAGATGGAACATGCTTGCCTAGAAGGTACCTATTCTCTCTAGACTTGAAGACACCCAGATTATACTGTTCAGGGAGCAAAGACGCAGGCAATGAGTTCCACTCCTTCGCTGTACGGATGATGAACGTAGAAGCAAAACACTTCGAGCGAACTGGAAGTATTTTATTCCAAAGATTTATTGACTCGTATAAGACTAGTCTTAGGTAACAAACAGAATTCTTCACTTGCGTGTGTATGAACGTCTTACTAAGGTGTCGGATGTATCTGTGTCCAAAAGTATATACGCAGAGGTTGTAATTGAGTTTTATCATGCTGAAATCCTCGAAAGAGCATATATATTGGAACAGTTACCTTCAAACAGTGAAAATGGTAAACAACACAGCGTAATCGAGACAATACACAATATGATTATCATCTGAAATGGCCACATTATATGGTCTAATATTACCAAAACCAGTGTAAAGATGACGATAGAAGTTATTTTGAATCAAATAAAGTGCACATCGGATTAAGTAGGCGGAGCAAATTGTTATAAGAAGATTGGAATAACTGAAACATTTCCATTCTATTCGGTATACACTTGTGGGTAGATAATGTGGGAAGTCCGGCTAACCAAAGGTCATAGGTGCCAAAATAGGTAGGAGTAAACAGACTGTACCCAGATAAAACAAGCCAATATCCTAAATAATAAAAAACAACCAGACAGCGTAAAAAGTGAGCTTACTTTTTTACTATTAAGACCGATTATGTGATTACTTACACTCGCAAGATTAAGATAAATTGACGTGAGAATCATCAAAATCGGCCCACGCGTTTGGTCTCTAGAACGCCACAAAAGATCAAACAAACGCATTCACATTCACAGCCTCACTCTAAGTTCAAAGACTTCTATCGTGGATGGAAACATTTACATCACACACACAAATACACCCATAACCAGAAGCACGAAAATGCTTTGGGAAGGAATTTGCTCCTGCCGGAAATCGATCCCAGAACCCACGGCGCATAGAGCGGAGACCTGTTCACTAGGCCAAAGGGTCGTCATTAAACATACCATACATACCAATACACATACATAGACTAAGAAAAACTTTACCCTCGGGTAGTAAAATAAAATGTATATCTTGTACAGATGAAGTTTCTTAAGACGAGCCTTGCATTGAAAAGGACACGGATGATGATGATGTCTTATATAATTAAAATCAACATTAAACATGAATACAGCTCAGCCGTTAGCTGTCACTGATTACGATGACGAGACGCGTATAATGACATAGGACTATCTAGAGTAAGATAAAGTTTCTCATTCCACTTTTGATGCAATTGGAGGCATTACAAGCGGCAGTGGCGCGTAAGTCTACACCGCTACTTGTCCGCACTATGCAAATGGAGATAATACGCGTACTAGCTAAGTGACCGGGTTGCGCTACGTACTCGCACAACGAGGTTAATACCCGACCAAGTTGAATGCGAAAACAAACTGAGCTCCAGCAACGGTAATTCACACTTCTCAACATGGGATGGTTATAACAGAAATCGCTGCGAGCCTGGCGCATGTGCACAGACCGAATGGGGTTACCTCACCCACATTCCTGCCTTCCGGAATTTCACTCACGTTGACAGTCGCAATGTAGTGACACAATGATCGGATTTGCCAATCCTGAAACGTAAAGTTATTTGGTGCTAGAGCTAAATGGTCAATGGACAGCAAAGAAGTAACTTTAATCGCTGTTCATTACCAAACATGTGGACAATCCTAGTTGCCAACTAGTAGTAGGCGACATATCTGCATTCCAGTTACTTAACACGTACTCATTAACCTGTTATTAAACTCTAGGTAGGTACGTTATGAATATTTTTCGGATCTAGGTATACCTGAAAAGAGGTAATCCAATAAACGTAAAAGTTTTTAGGTACTTACTTATTTTTTCCCAGGTAGAAATATTTATATGAGCTCTTGCATAATCCTTCCTATGTCAGCTAGCTCCGTAACAGCAAAATGTCTTTAGCAATAGCAACAATATGTCAATGGTCTAGGACATTATTTATATCACACAATCATTAGAACATTAACACTCACAGCTACACACTATGTAAGATAAGAAGACTTGGGTGTCGGCAGCATACACATCACTCACACAATCACAAACAGAAGCAGAAACGCAAATTTCTTACAGAGAAAACTTGTATTTCCACCGAGAATCCAATCCAATACCCTCTACTTAAAAGGCTGACTTACAACTCTACGCCATTCTCAACAAATTAATCACATTGTTATCCTGGCAATACTTTTTTTTATTCAGTATAGACATACTCGTACGATTGACCACTATCTAATCTGAAGTTAAGTGAAGATGTGGTTAACGATGGAGCACGCTTGCCTAGAAGATACCATTTCAATCGCTACTTGAAGACTTCCATATTTTACTTGTAATCTAAGTACTAATTTCCAAAGACATAGCAAGTTTTAATATGTAATGGATTGCACGTTGTGTGGAAGAATTTAAGGTTTTTTGTAAAATAAGATGTAAGATATTTAAGTGTCAGTGGGTTTAGCTGGTTGAGACAAAGAATTGGCAATTATTCCACCTGCCCTCATACACCTGGACCGGCTGCTCTTTTTATTTATTTCATCGCAGTTGATATTTTTATTGTTCACCTTCGTCAGTGAGCGCGAATGAAACGCGGCGAGTGTTCAAGTGTGTGCACCTTACTTATTGTCAAGTGAATTAAAGGCAGATCTTTTATCTGGTGATAAGATTAAGAAATTGCAGTGCGAAATGAGGGCGTCTGCGAAATCTTCAAGTCCGTTACGATATTCCTGGCCTGAATTCGATTCAAATCATTTAACTATAGGGAAATTGTAGAGGTAACATTTTTACCACATTTAAATAGAAACTGGACTCGATTCGCGGCCTAGATATTTCTTTGCCGTGTATTATGATATGCTTCTTATGTATGTCATTTTGTTTTCTATTTGAAAGCCGCGTCCTGCTCATAAGCAGATACGAAGGAATAAATTGTTGGCTCAATGTTATGTAAAAGATATATCTCAAAAGGATAATAATCTCAACGAATTTAGCAATTTAATTTCACCAATTCCGGTTCCAAGTGAAGCTACTGGGAATCGATCACTGCTTGCTCTCTCATGCGCACACAAAAAATATTGCTTCTTGCTTCTTAAAGTTCAAACCGACCGAATTGAAAATAACGTCCGATTATAACTTGTTGATACGAGCTATATAATTTAGTGTAAGTAATATATTTAACCCTTTAAAGGCCCAGTCGATAGCTTTATGAAAATAATGGAGGGATAATGAGGCCGTGCGAGCAGATTGATGGGATATGCCACAATTGAAAAACAGTTCTTTACTGTTATGAAAATAAAGAGAGAAAAATGGTAGTAATTTTGTTACTATAAGATATACATGAACTATAGCAAAATGGTAAAATTACTATATTCAAATTTACGAAAGAATAATTGCCACTTGCCAGTTAGTGTTAGAAGAAAGTTAAAAAAAAATTACAGTACTATCTTGCGAGAATTAACGTACTTAAATTCAAAAATAAACCCAACGGTCGTCGCGTAAAGCACGCCATCAATAAAATCTCGACCGAAATTGTCCGTATTATACCAAAATGTATAAAAAAATTGGGCGAAGAGACGCGGACACGATGCGTCGACATGGTTCGTTGACCCCGTCGATATTTCTCGAAATTCGCCGAGGAATCCACGCTCTTTTCGCTTTTTAATTGTAAGTAACCAGCTACCCAACGACAAGGTGATATGTTTCCAGAGAAAAATGTATGGCCGCGATGCCCTCATGGAATTACTGTAACGGAACACAAGAATTAAGATTTACAAAGAAACGCGACGGATTAAAAATTGGGCTCGTTTGCTGCTTCGTCTGGTGTTGGATAATCTGTATCTTTAACATATCGATGCAATGTCGGCTCTTTTTGATCCAACACGAGTTCTAAAAAAAAACAACAAAATACGTCATGTTTATTATTAACATCATATGCTAAAACAAAACTGGCACTAGGCATTGCAAATGAACAATCGAACGTTGACTCAATGTCTTTGGCCTCTTGACCGACAACATCTGACGCGGTTTCTACCTATACATAAAAAAAAACAATAATAGATATTCACAAAATGTTTGTAATAACCTTAATAACAATAAGGAAGTTTGATTTTCACGGTACAACCCGAACAATGCATGGCTCACACGATTCAAGGCGTACCTACATCTTCATATGATTGTAATTTGCCACGATTATGATTACCTACCTTTCTATTTCATGTGATTTTTTATTGTTGAATTCGTCTTATAGACAAATGTGAATGAGACCACGTATGGTATTTAGAATAGCTGGCGTGATGCCCGGGATATTTTAAATAGAACACGAGTAGGTAGATTAATTATTATGACACATGACTTTGTTTTATTCACGCATTTAAATAAAGTGATCTCCATCTTGTTGTCAGCGTCGTCCGCAATTAGAGCAGGTGGATTTTAGCTTTTGAGTCTAGTGCTCAGATTCTGAATGATTACGTGGAAAATTGTTACAGCACGCCCTTTTCTAATAAATTAATTTATAATTTATGCGCGTTTCAGAGAAAATGTTGATAACGTTTTAATTTCGTTTTTTGCTTTATTTTGTTCTACGTCGCAACTCAAATGAATTTACTTTTGGTTGCATTTTATATTTTTTATGTGGAGTACGCGAGCATTTGATCACTATCTCATCTGATGTAAAGTGATGATGCAGCCGAAGATACTTGCCTAGAAGATACATATTCACTTCAGTCCTGAAGACTCCCAAATACAATGTAATAATCATTAGTTACAACTCTTCGCTATACAGATAAATGTAAAAGCGACAATAACAGTGTGTACATTATATCTTTGAATTTAATGATGTACGTTTCAAACGAAATTCATTGTTGAAACACAAAATCCCTGTATCCCAACCACACCGTAAAAACAAAAATTAATCAAATACAAAATTAGCCTCATTCACCACGTGTAAACGACAGAATCTAAATCGGTACCTTTAGGAAGTGGCCGTAGAATAGCTTATTTATAAATACAGAAGGTACGACCCTAAGTTACGGCATTCGATGATGTTTAGTAGATTATAATTAGCCTGTAAGCTGGCCCAAGTAAGGGGCGTACTGTCGACACCTATGGGCGTCGGACCAGACACGCTTCTGTATGTAGAAACATTGATTTTGTGATCATGAAGATGTTACCGTGTAATTTTTGACGTAAGATTTAAATTGATTTAACCTTATAGTGGATGTATAATATTATGCTACATATATACATATATACCAACTACGGTATGCATAGATAATAAGGTAGAGTTTTTTCTTAGATATTAATTACTAATAATTTATTTTAAAGTAATAAGTGATATAAAAGTGGAATATTGTTCCTGTATTTTTTTATTATTAAACTTCACCATTATTATACTTTCAAAAAGTGTTATTGGACACATTCTTAGTATACCACAGTGCTTAGCAGTTAAGGTCAAAATTAAATTACTTATTAGTCTTAAGGCTAGATCGTAATTCCAATAGTGAACGAACAGTAATTGGTACGTCGTAAAAAAATTAAATGACTTCAAAAACAACAAACATAGAAGATTATCTACCCTGACTCGTATGATCAGCCTAATTTTGTATAGTTATCAGCTAATATATAAGATAGCCTAAGTATGTCCCATTCCAGGGTTGATCTAGCATCTGGAATAGGACATACCACATAACTATCTATACTGTAACAAATGTAACTCGTCTGAAACCTACTCATAGACTCACTTATACTCACTCACACAAACCTTACATTTTTATTAATTTTAGTATGGATATTTATCATATGTTTTACGTCTATAATCGTATGTGTATTGTTTTATATATATATATATTTATTTATATTTTTAATTTGGTTTAATAGCGCCTTAATTTTACTACTTTCTTATTTTTGATGCATGCCTTCAGCCTCCGCTTTTCAACCATGAGTGGTTGACTGATAAAATTATTTAAGCGTTAAGTCCACCCTTTTTACCTTTTTGGGCAGTAAAGAGTTAAATAATAATAAATAATATCTCTTATAACACTCGAAAAACGTTTCAAGAACAAAATCATAATAAAATCTACGATGTCTACTCGTTAAACTTATATTGAGACATAAATATACTATATTCAAATGATGTGCAAACAACGCGGCATCGACACCAAATCACCCATTAGTAGATAAAATGCAAAAGGCGACATTCAGACCAAATTAGACATGTATCTCGAAATTCTCGACGCATGTGTGGGCATGAATACTTTACAAGTTTCGGTAGTCTATCGACCCATCGATTTTTCGGCAATGGCTTACGTCATGGCTAGACGGTAGAGAAATGCAGTACGTAATCTTTACAACAATAGATGTTTTATATCAACGCTATATGAGAAAATCTTGACGATTTTATTATTATTATTACAATAACAATCGAATGTAGCTACATTCACAACTCCCTACTAAGGTCTTAGATTGGATCGCATACATAATAATGCACAGAAGCATAAATGTCCCTTCGGAAAGAAAATTTGTGTTCCTGCCGGGAATCGACTCGAGGACCCACGGTGTAGAGAGCAAAAACATGACTGCGCCAACTGAGTCGTCAGGTTATAAAACACTAGCTGAACCACCCGGCATCGCTTGGGTAAAAAAAACATAGCCTATGACACTCACAAATAACGTGGCTTTCTATTAGTAAAATAATTTTCAAAATCGGTTCAATAGATACACCCACAAACATTACCACATCATAATTTTATATTAGTACAGACTAGCGAACAGCCTCGGGTTAGCACGGTTTCAAAAAAATTCTGATATACAAACCTTGTCATTACGAACACAACAAAAAAAAACCAATCAGCCAATATCGGTCGAGCCATTCTCAAGTATGGTCCTCTCAAAGGTTCTTACATAATTAGTCAATAAAAATTATACAGGCAAAATATTTGATAGATCTCCGAGACGTAAAAGCAAAATACAAGTCAACTGACGTGTACAGTTAGGCATAATATAGTCAATGAGAAAAAGTCGTACAATCAATTAAACCCAAATTAAAAACGATTGATTGTTCTTATTTTAAACAGTCGATTGGATAAGCTAAACATTTCTCAATAAAGATTGGTCACTGTTACGAAAATGTCATACTGCCATGCCATCGTTGCCACGCGCCGTGCAGCCGCGTCCTGACTGGCAGATGTGCGCAAACGCACGAGCGCCGCCAGTCTCTGCCCGAAACCGTAGAATAATTAGCACTCACTAAGTAGCTTCACATGATAGCAACCAATTGAGTTGGAACCAGCCTGTTGCATTTTAATCAAAGATTAGATCACCAACCCAACAACAACAATGACCTAATAAGCTATTTCTACGTATACACTGCTTTAAAGGAGCAAAGAAAAACGGCATGAGAAAACCCTCGACCAATTGCCGTGAAAATCGATAATAACGACGTTATAATGATAATGTCAACTCGCACCGGGGCCTTGTAGGCCAATCATTTTCTCTCTTTGTGGAACAATCGATGTCCTAACAGAGATAACGTAGGACAAGGTTGATGACGATTCGATAAGTTCAATACTAAGGATTCATATTCATAGATTAGGTATCAGTCTGTATTGATGTGCTCGATTGCGCCGCATACCCGAAGTCGTCCTTGAGCCTATAATCTGCATCGTCAATTGTTTTAATGATATGAAACACTACCCGAGCATTCATTAAGAACAGGCTGCGTTTCGGACCGAGCACGATTGTCATCACAAACAAATATTTAGCGTAGCATCTAGTGGAGTAAAAATATGGTGTATAACAAGGTCGCGCGTGTCATACTTGGATTTTAAAAGTTTTCGTAAAAATTTCGGAATGTAAGAAATATATCCGTATAAGAAACTATATTTTGTAACTGTTAGTATTAATTTATGGAATAAAGCCAATTAAACGAAAAATCCAAAACAAACTCATTTGAAGTTACACATTGATAGGCTATGTGATCGAGGATAAAAATCATTAGAATATCATTATTTTTAGAGAGCTTGCTCTTAACTATTGTTATACTTAGCATTTAATTGAGTTCAAAATAACCAAATAATACGTCTACTGCTTAAAAAAAAGACACGAAACTAAATTTTAAAATTTAAGCGTTCCAGTAACAACATTTTCAGACGCTAAAGTGTAAGCGGAACTCGACGTGAGTCAGCCGCGAGAAATAATAGGGAATAGCTACTATATTTAGTAGATTAGTAGTACTATAAATAGAAGCGACTACGATACGCAACCGTGTAAATCAACGCCCGGCTAATGTGTTCAGAACTAGGAAATCGTAAGATACGTGAATAGTCTGGATTTTAATCGGTCGCTGTTGTTTTGATCGCACGATTTTTGGACGTTGGAGACAATGGACGTGTTTACATACACGATAGGTATGAGCATCGATGATAATCTGACGATCGATAAACGAAGTACTTACTTTGAAATCTTTTGAAGATCGCTGTTTAGCGATAATGCCGCCGATTACACAGCATTTTTACCCTACAGCCAAGGGAAGGTGCCAAGGGTGTTGTATTTTGTATGTAAGTTTGTGAATTTCTATATTGCCACGTATATTCAAAAAGGCTGGCTGGATTTTGTATCGTTAGATTCGTCTCAATAATCAAAAAGTCCTTAGATATGTTTAAAAAAGAAACGGTTCACTAAATTGTGAATAATAAATATATTTTTTTAACCAATCGAGTAGGATCTCAAAATGAAAGAGATTACAAAATTGTATATACTTAAGTCACATGTTTAATTTTAATAAAACCGTTATCGACTTGCGAAGTACTACTTCGTAGAGTAGACAAAATGTAACTGCTGAGCTACCGAATAATTATATATTAGGTAGTCTTCCAAACCTATTACACGGCGTCAGAGGCGTGAAACTAAATACAATTGTAACCCTCATTTTATTATTCTTTCAAGTGGGCAGGCTAACAAAACACAGCGTAATCAACGTGCGGAACATTGTTACCTGACCCGGAAACCGGCTCTCGGACAAAATAAAGACTCTAATAAGTATATTTGGGCTGATTTTTACTTAATTATGGCTATACTAGCTCTGGTTTCATTAGTAATTAGGATAAAAATCATATTTCTTCGTGGTCTATACTATCGATATACTAAGAAAGACTTGGATTTTGATAATATAAAGCCCTTTCTCATAAAATATTTGAGCTTATATTTATTTAAATAAAGCTATACTATATTTAAACTGCGTTTTCTCCCGCATTACTTAGGATAAAAATCATACATCTTCTTGGTCTACTCTATAAACATACTAAAAAAGAACAGGCTCTCGGATAAAATACAACACTTATTAAATATATTGAGGCTGATTTTTATTTAATTAAAGCTATACTAGCTTTCACCCGCGTCTTCTCTCGCATGATTTAGGATAAAAATCATATATGTTTCTGGTCTACTCTATCAATATACCAAGAAAGAACAGGCTCTCGGATAAATTACAACACCTTATAAATATTTTTAGGCTGATTATGATTTAGTTAAATCTTTACTAGCTTTCACCCGCGTCTTCTACCGCATTACCTAGGATAAAAACCATATTTTTTCATGGTTTACTCAATTGACATACTAAGAAAGACCCGGCTCTCGAATAAAGTAAAGCCTAAGACGAGTATATTCAGGCTGATTTTTTACAGCTATACTAGCCTTTCCCGGCGATTTCACTTGCATTACTAAGGATAAAAATTATACTTTTTTATGGTCTACACTATCTACTCACTAAATTTCTTCTATATTCGTTCAACCGTTACAGATCACCTTTTTATTGCCTGGTAGGCAAATTTGGTCGTAATCTCTCCTGATGGAAAGCGACGATGGGACCGAAGATTATCTTGCTTGCCTACTTCGCTTGCCTAGAAGATATTACACATAGATATTATTAACGTTAAAAAACACAATTGTCAGAATTATAATATTAGTGCGATGCATTTAGGATTTTTTGACTCAAAGTTCTCAGAAGATAACACAAATGATTTATTTTTCATGTGTCATGCTGCTATACTGAGAGATCCAAAAATTACGTTTTAGTTGACTTTGAGAAACAGGAAAGGACATGTTCTTATTATCTTAGTTAATGATTTTCTCATCATTTTGTGTAATTTACAAGAACATTATAATTTACAAGAACTTATCTGATTTATCGATTAATATAGGTAGATATATATATTCATTCGTATCAATAGTTTAAGACATTAACGCTTTCACACTCACAGCCCCACAGTATGTTTGATAATTTAGTTGTGGATTACACACACAGTCACACCAAAAACTAGAATCACAAATATTCTATAGGAAGAAAACTTGTGTTCTCATCGGGAATAAAACCCGTTGCCCGCTGCTTAGAAGGCGAACGCGCACCTAACTAAGCCAACGTCCAGTTCGAAAAACGACGGGCTAAAAGCATTTCAATTTTTTTTTTATTGCAATACCGCGGTAAAATGCGTTTTTCTATGAGCAAGTGCGAAAAAATTAAAAATTCGACTGCAAATAATGTGAACCTAGTTTTTATGTAGTCCCGCGAAGAGTTTGGTTAATTATTTATTACTACCGTACTTTTTACTATTTCGCGCAAAAAATTCGCCATTTTGTTTTTTTTTCAAATACCAATGTAACAACACATATTATATATATTATTTTATATTAAAACAAATATAACAATACCTTAACTAATCGCGCTTAAAAAACTATTTTTATTTACCTCGATGTATTACGAGATATTACCTAAACTATGTGTTCGAATCGCGAAAGTTTAAAAATTACAAATACCTTAACTGTTGAAATCCATCCAGCCCTTTGGAAGATAAGAGATAATAAAGAAATTTACAAATATACATACATACAAAATACGCGCGAATAATATAACCCTTCTTCAGCAGTAGGGTAATAAAGAAACTGTCAGACTGTACGCAATAACCTCCTTCATTGAGATGTCTCAACTAGAAGCAATAAAATCTAGTTAACTTAAATCATGTAAACAGTAATCATAGTCTAAAAGTATCCAGTAAAGGGCACGAGTGGATATGTCGACATACGGCGGACCCACCGCATTGCGGCGCTGCTCCTATGTACACATACGTTATTATGTACTCTAGTCGCAACTAGCTAATACATCCACTCCTAAACCGTGGAGGCATGATTCAAACCGGCTGTTTTTAACTTAGAGCTGCTTATTTATCGCAAATTATGGAACTGAGATCTAACTGCACAAAGAAAATTGGGATTACTGCCAGAAAGTTCTATGAAACACATTTTCCAGTCTTAATTACTTTTATTAACTTTTTGAAACGCTCGTTAGCCTGAGTATTCCAGGTCTAGTGTATTTACCAGCTTCGATCACATCGTCACTTACCATCAGGTGAGATAGTGGTCAAACACTAGCCTGTCACAAATTAAAAAAAAAAAGTTCTCTCTCTAAGGATTTTTTTTATTTCTGGTTCTGGTTGTATTTGTGTTTGTAATGAGAATTTTCCAGCACCCACGATACAAATCATCGAACTAAGTGTAGGGCTGTGACTGTGAAAGCTCTTTATTTATTTATTGTATTAATATTACATTATCTTTACACTCTAGTTATTACCAAATAACAACATTTCTTTTATATGACAACTAGCTGAACCCTGCGGCTTCGCCCGAGTAAATTAAAAAAACAATATTTATCTGATCGATTTTTTAATCTAAACAATCTTGAACAACATGACTACGACTCAAGATAGTTTTAATTATAATATCATTCTTGAATCCACCTAAACACACAAAAAAAATAATCAAAATTCTCCAAAAATATCATATATATAAAGACAAGTTTAGTTACAACTTTACAGAATAACCCGTTATGTGGTCGATATAGTTTAATTTTGTAAACACCAATAATCCAGTTTTATGAGACTACCAGAACTAGTGATAACTAGAAAAAAATCGTATTAAGTACTTCATTTTCCGGTTGAGTTTACAAACTCCCTTATTTATAAGTAAAAACTGAACTTTAATTTTATGATTGCTACTAAATAATTATAGCTGTCGAAAATAGCACACGAATTTTAGTAGCAGAAATGAGATATTCTTCATAGTGATAGGATTTAAGATATAATTTAGGAAAAATAAGAGTGAATACAATATACAGTTGTCGGACATAGATACTTTGATAATCACATTAGGACGATAAAGTGCAAGTCAATCTTATTAAATGTCAATATTATTATGGGAACGCTACCCACTGGTAGTGGGCTTGAGCACTTGAGTTACCTATAAGCTCGATGTCTTGTAGGTAACTTTACTTACTCAACTTTGTAGGTTCTTTGCTGTACATAGTTTTATTTTAGTAGTAGTTAGTATCTACGACCAAAAAAAAAAATCTTATTAAATAATATAATATATATATATATATAAACATATTCAACATCTTTAATTTCCATCAACATAAAAAAGTAGATTAGATTTTTTTTTTACGGGCGCTTGCATATTCATTTTACGATATTAACCTTAAAAATAACTTGGCCACATTTAAACAAAATACTTTTAATTTACTTAATTTTGGATATATTAATAAGAAAAGTTTAAATCAGTAATAAAATGAATGATCATTTATAAAACTAATGGCTGCGTTAATGACAAGGATGCATGGAGATAAACAGCACAAGCGTTTTCTAGTGACTGCATATATATAAATATTTATAGATAATACACATATATACAGTTTAAGATAATTCATGTATTACAAAGAAGAAGGTGGTTTGCGATGAAAATAAATAAAAAAAAATGCCGGTTCGAGTTTCTTGGTATGTCGGGAAACTATCCAGGTTTTGATGACCAATCAGTAAGTGTTGATTTTAGCCTGATAAAAAGCTATCAGCTCTATATCACTGGTTGTAATGAAGTACCAAAATTAAAAGTCTACAACAAAAATTTAAGACCAAAAAATTAATATTCTGTTTTTTCGGTTGACTAACAGACGAGACACTTCTCCATACATAGAAGTGACGATTACTTCGCTAAATTATTGCAAATAAAAAGCCCTGGGAAAAAAATAAACAGGATGTGTCGTAAAGACACACGATAGAATGAAACTTTTGTATTACAGGAAACAATTTAACTATACATCACAGTGTTTATCTCCATCACTTTTCGTCACACAACAAGGTTGCGGATCAGAATTTCCCTTCCATAAGAAGTTTCACTTCAAAAAGCACTTGATACGACAGGCTGCTTGACATACAAACGAAATGATAACTTCAATTCTACACTACATAGTTTAGTTTTTCTGTAATGAAGTGACGTGACCTACAACTTATAGCAAACCCCTCTCCCAATCAAATTAATGTAACAGTTTTTCTAGCCCACACTCAATTTTGGCTTCTGTCGTGGTTGCCGGAAATATTCACCGCCGAGTTTAACGCATTCTGTTTTCTGTAAGGGCAATTTTTTTCAATTCTTAGACAATCGGTCAGTTAGTTATCAAACCAAATAAACTAATAAATAAATCAATGCTCTGTAATCGATTATCTGTGGCTTTTTGTAACTATCTTCACACGAATGAGATTAATTTACACAAAGTTGCAGATGTTGAGACAGCGATAATTCTCAATCATGTGACATTTGACCTTGGTTTAGACTCTTAAATTGCCTCCGTGACAAGTCACGTCCAAATATATTGAATATCGGCTTATCTGACCGTCAAAGGAACAGATAAAGTGATTTATCTGGTATCGACTTATTAGTAAAGAATGACAATCAGGCTTTTTGAGACTATTAGAGACATAAATGCTGTCTGATTTATCCGAGGATTAAAAATCGCCCCTTAGAAAATGTTGCTTAACAACGATAGTGTGCAAAGATAGCCCACTGCAACAACGTTCTCGTACAATCGGTGGATCTCACGAAAAAGTAGATTTAAAATCAGGTTCAACTTGAAATATACAGTTCAAAATACATGACATATTTTAAACAACATAAACTTCTACTAGTCGATAGTTTGCGTAATGATTACAATGTTCTAGTGAACATTAGCAGCTTATATAATTAAATATCAATTAAACTAGCATTACAATTTATAAATAACTTGCCCTGCCCCGCGGCTTCGCCCGCTAGTTCAAGTTAAAAAGTAGCGTATGTGTTAATCCTAGGTATAATCTTTGTACATTCCAAATTTCATATAAATCCGTTCAGCCGTTAAAGCGTGAAGAGGGAACAAACATACTTACACACACAGTTACACACAAACATTCGGATTTATAATATTAGTAGGATACGGCTTGACTGGCAATTTAGGGTCGACACTTGCGACTTAAGTTTCGGGGATGCTAGTGAGCGCGATGACCTTCCGTCCTAAACTCGCCTGATGATCGGACATCCCCAAAACCTAAGTCGCAAGAGTCAACCCTAAATTGTGAGCCAAGCCGTATCATTTATAAATTATAATGTGTAAAACTCATGAAAACTTTAATTAACTAGCATTATTTCAAAGTAGATAAGTCACAATACGTCCCGAAATCTGTTTGCATGTTCACGCTAGCGATTGAGGTGATTCTCAACGGATGTGTACGATTATAATTAGGATTGTATTTCTGATACCGACGAGCCTCAGTGTGGCGGCTGGTGGATTCCATCTGAGTCATTGTGCCGGTTCACTTGCCTTTATTTTAGAGAAACACTTGAAACACATCATTGTTTCGTGACTGGTAATTAAAGTATGCGCGGTTTTATCTTGTTTGGATGTTTTGGTTTCGTCGCCTCTTTAGTTTGTGTGGTCTTTGGTTAAAGTTGGCTTAACAACAAATACGAATGGAGTTTGAGCGCGAAAGTGAGAAATGTCGTCGAATGTATTATTTTTTAAAACGTGTGAGTTTTCGAGTGGTGATGTGTAATGGTGGATTATTTACTGTTTATAGTTTCGTGAACCTTCAAGAGTGTTGCCAATCATACATCGTTGAAAAACGTTAACGCTTTTGCTCCCAAACTCATTATTAGAAGTTTAATACTACCTCTTTACTATGACGTGATTATGACTGAACTATGACTGTGAACCTGTGACTTGTGACTAGGACTATAATTATATTATATATATTATGAAATATAAAGTTATGCTTGAAAATATAAATTACTTGTTACTGGCTAAATGCACAAGATTGCGGAGCCAAAATTAAAAAAAAATACGACTACGTTTTGAGGTGTCATTGCAGCAGTAGACGTTGATCTTGAGTGTTTTGTTTCTCTATATGACTGGTTTTGGACGCTTTGTAGCTACCAATATAATGTTATTTATAGTCGTAACATTTGGTATAATACGTTTTATCACTAAAACTAATATTGAGGTTATCTAGCTAATGCGACCTGTCAAAGGTAATAAATTTGAATTTTTAATTCCCAAATAAAAATCTAAACATATTCACATGCACACCCTCACATAGTACGAAGCCTTATATCGCGAGTGGCACACGTCACGCACATAATCACACAACCAGAACCAGACGCAAAAAATCGATTGACACAAGAATCGTCAAAATCGGTCCACGCGTTTGGTCTCTAGAACGCTACAAGGGAACAAACATACACAAGCTGATAAACACATTACCCTCCTTTGCGGTGCGCAGTCGGGTGAAAATAAGAGATATATATATTATACAATTTTAACATATACTATACATATTATACAATTTAAACAGGCTGATGTCTGAACATTATAGATATTGTGCCGATAATTTAAACGTAAGCAAAGCCTTAAAAAACCGACTTCACCGCTTACATTTTGGTTTTGGCTTGATCGATTTCGATAAAATTTATATTTATATTCGAGGACCTCCTTTTTTGAAGTGGTTGAAAAACGAATATGAAGGTCTTTATATAATAATAAAATCCTTCTAGAGTTATATTTTGAAAAAACACACGACACAATAAACTTAAAATAACACATCGAAGCAGATATATCGAAAAGCGTCCTCAAAAATATTTATAGAAAAAGCGCAGACAGTTTTCATGTTCCGTCTGGCTTTTCTGTAGACGAGACATGAAGCGCGAAGAATGGAAATCATCGCCTCTAAATAATTGTAAATATAGACACACGTAAACTCGACTAGATTTATACGTAGGGGTGTAAGCAGCAGCGCAAAGAGAGAAAACTTTAACTGGAAATCTGTTGAGTTGGTTGTGTTTGTGTATTTTTAATCTACTTTACAAATCTATTTTTTTTTAATTTGTGTTACCTCATAACTTCTTTCTATATAATAATAGGCAAGCATTTGACCGCAATCTCAACTTTTTTTTTTATTATTATTTGTGACAGGCTAGTGCTTGACCACTATCTCACCTGATGGTAAGTGACGATGTGATCGAAGCTGGTAAACACACTAGACCTGGAATACGCACCTGATGGAAAGCGACCTCTATATTGTTTTAACTAAGAAATGTAGAGCTAATCTCGCGAAAATATTTATTTATTTATTTCTGTTTATTCAAAAAAACAAATATTGCAACTGATTGGAACTTATTGCTAAAATCAATAGAACTAATTATTATCATAAAAATAAACAAGACAATAAGATACGGCGTTAGCATTCGTGCTAGGTTGCCCTGTGTTACGAATGCTGACCTTCCGTTCCGAATAGTTATCATCAGTTTGATATATGTTTCTAAGTTCTATTTGAAAAAAAAAAAAACTAATACGAAACAAAACAAATATATACGTACTCACTTTCTTATGTTTTTAAAAAATGTAGGTAGTTGTAAAATTTTAAGTCTCATACATTAGTAATAGCTGTTAATCAAGAATAGAATCTGAACATCTTTAGATTTTGATGCTAGAAGCTTTTATTTAGCAACGGTATTGCACTGTTATTCAGCAATTTTCATAAAATAACCATTGCTATTATTTTACGACCAATAATTGATTAAGTCAAAATGTTTACAAGGATTTACATATGGAATAGAACATAGGAAACTAACCTTCCTCAAGTAATACATTAATCTTGATTATAGCGCTGACATTGGCCACGCATTTATTGACCCGTGAAATGGATGCATAATGCATAGACACACAGTTATTGTGAAAAAATGTAAATATAATGTGTAGAGAAGAAGAAACGAGCTGGTTGGCACGCGCGACTACATATTTCCAGTTGCAGTTAAACTGGTTTGTGTAATAGGCCTTAAAGGAGGAGAGCCGTCGAGCTGACCCTGTAAGGTCAATTAGCGAGGATAATCAAATGGAATAATTTGCCAACAAACTTAAACTTGAATTCATTATTATTGCGAGCATCATTATTGCTAGCATAGAAAAAATGTTTTTTTATATTTTGTACTGATGAACATGCATCCTGGGTATGTTGTTCTATATACGAGTATGTATGCAGAAATGTATGCATAATTGGTTTAGCTAAAACCATTTTTTTATTTCAATTTTTTTTGTATTGTTTCTGAGTGGTCGAAATACATACAACATTGAGCTTTAAAATGTCCTGATAAGAACAAACGAACGTTGGCACAAGCCACAATATAATCAGATGTATATGTGATGTATCTACATAATCACTTACCCTGAGGTAACATAGTGAACAAACGCTAAAAAAGATAAAATGAAATTTGTGTGACACTTTACTTTTATCTAAAAATTTCAGCACATTGAAATTCACCCTTAAACAAAACCCTTGGTTCATACCACGGCATCGTCATAACCCTTTGCAAGATTTAACATATAGCCTTGAAGGTCATTAGGACACCTTACTCAGCCTGTCCAATTCTCTTCTACCACATGACCAGATCCCGAAGACTGACACCTAGCTACTTATAGCTAGACACCTAGTGGACGAACGCCTCCGGCTGATCATTGCCTCCTTATTGCGAGGATATCGAGGTTAATAATTTAGCTTGTGTCTGATAATGTTTCCATTAATAAACACCTCGTATTTTGTTGATTTGATGGTACAGGGGTTAGTTGTGTGCTTATTGTTATTGAAGATATTTTTACTTTTATCTCTGATAGGCCAGTCTTTTAATGCATTTGTCTCGAATACTTTATAGCCAACTACAGCAAAGTAAACAGAAGGGTTATAATTTTATCACCTTAACTATTTATTTCTTCCCTGACAGCGACCAAAGTAATAAATCATTTTCTATAATTCATAATTGGCTGTTTTAAAATTTTGATTGAGAATATGATGTAACTCATATTATAAATTAGCCGTGCCCCGCGGCTTCGCCCGCTATTATCACGATAAAAAGTAGCCTATGTGTTAATCCTAGTTATAAGCTATGTACATTCCATATTTTATCCAAATCCGTTCTGCCGTTAAACCGTGAAGAGGGCTCAAACATACTAACACACTTGCACACTTACACACAAATTTTCGGATTTATAATATTAGTAGGATAAATAGCAACTTACTGAGTTAAAAAATCAATTTTGAGATGGATCCCGGGACAAAACAGGTCTGGACAAAGGTCAGGACAAAACTGTCCTACCAAATTTTTATTTTATAACATAGTTTTTTTTTAATCGGTTTAGTACTCTACTTGCGAAGTTCTTTTCATCAATACCCATCCGGATAGGAAAAACAATATTGCTTCCAAATTAATAGTGTGGGTGACCCCTTAATAATATTTATTAATTTTAATTGCATCTGACAGACGGATCTTGCCTCTGACAGACGGATGGATGGACGAAGTGCGGAATCATCTAAGTTAACGACTTAATAATTAATTGACCCCGGTCAATCTTACTAATATTATAAATCCGAAAGTTTGTGTTTAAATGTGTAAATTCCTATGTATGTTCTCTCTCACGCTTTAACGGCTCAACGGATTTAGATGAAATTTAGAATATACGTAACACATACCTAGGATTAACACAAAAACTACTTTTTAACTTGATTACAGCGGGCAAAGCCGCGGGGCACGGCTAGTCATAAATAAGAAAATAAAAGTTATGAGCGATACAAAGCAAAACGATCCTAGTTGCCAATAAGTTGTTGATAGGTCTCAGTTCGGGGCAAACCAAGTACCTAGAAATAGATTTAAAAGTTGCTGTCATGTCTAAAAGGCAACAACTATTTTCTTATTTTTATCTTCTTCGTAAAGAATTCTATCGTGGGTGCAAAAGTTTAATATCACACACACAGTCAATCAATATTTTTAGGAAATATAGACAACTAGCCGTGCCCCGCGGCTTCGCCCGCTATTATCAAGATAAAAAGTAGCCTATGTGTTAATCTTAGGTATAATCTATGTACATTCTAAATTTCATCCAAATCCGTTCAGCCGTTAAAGCGTGAAGAGGGAACAAACATACTTACACACTTACACACAAACTTTCGGATTTATAATATTAGTAGGATTGACCCGTAGTTTGAATATAGTGATCACATCTAGATCATGGAACACATGCCCTTTGGGAAGGAAAATTGTGCTACTGCTGGGAATCGAACTCACTGCGCAGAGGGTAGAGACATGCCCACTGCGCTAGCCAGTCAAATAACTAGAAATAAACAATATAATAATAACAAAAACTAAAGATATAAATGTTATAAGAAAATGGCGACCAATTTATGTCATTTGATAGGTACTAGCTGCGCCCCGCGGTCTTACCCGCGTAAGCCCCAGACCCGCGTAGCCTATGTGTGTCAGCAGTCCAGGCTACTTCCATATCAAATTTCATCAAAATTGGTCCAGCTGTTTGACCGTCAAAAAGTAACAAACATACAAACACACTCACAAACTTTCGCTTTTACAATATAAGTGAGTGTAATAGTGTGATTGATTTTCATATCTTGAAAACTATTATAAAACAATCGTCTTTCAGTAATCCTACTAACATTATAAATCCGAAAGTTTGTGTGTAAGTGTGTAAGTATGTTTGTTCCCTCTTCACGCTTTAATGGCTGAACGGATTTGAATTAAATTTGGAATGTACATAGATTAACACATAGGCTACTTTTTAACTTGATAATAGCGGGCGAAGCCGCGGAGCACGGCTAGTAATACATATTACTATAGAAAACAACATTAAAATAATTCTAATAAGAGCTGACGTATTTTGCAAGCAATGTAGGAAGATGTCTAACTTCCTAGAACCTTCGCATAGTTGCACAATAAACAGCATTGTGATCACATCGTTAGTAATAATATTAAAATATATTTATAGTAAAATTATTATAAAAAGTTTTGTAACTGTTTGTAAAAAGAAGGATGATGGAGGCTTGCTTTCCGTGTCACATTACTCTATTCTGCAGAGATAGCATTTCTTCTCCTGCTATGATTATTTAAGAAGATTTAAGCATTATTTATTTTTACAACCTTGTTTGTTTTGGTGGGTGGTTCTTGAATCTCAATTTTGAAGCAGATATCTTCAACCGATTCAGCTAAAATTTTGTATTCACGTTTAGTTTGTATGACAATGCATAGTTAGCGTGACGTGATTCTTAATCCAACATGGCGGAACACCCAAAATGGCGGACAAGTTATTTTTAATGCACTCCTACAATATGGGTATCAAATGAAAGAGCTTGCTGAGAATAACTCGAAAAATACAGTAACTTCACTTAAATCCAATCTGACTTCCAAAAGTTTGTTTTAAAGAAATAAATAACAAATATTATAGCTACGAGTACCTGTGGAGACTTGTTAATGCTACCTACGAGTAGGAGGCTTGTTAAGAGGCCAATGCGATCAAATTTTTTAACTATAGCGAATTTGACCATTACCGTATTGCACATAAAGGTGCATATTGCCTAAATTATATTGTGGCGGTTAAGCAAGGTCACGTGTGACAATCTTTGATTTTTTATGGTTTTATTAAAATTTCGTGAAAACTAACCTCAAGAAAAATATAATAAGCAGAAGAAAACATTCGTCGAGTAAATATACGTAAATGAAATAACTTTCACAGTGTTTTGATATAAAAAAAGCGCAATGAAATGGCTACAAAAATACAAATTAATGTCATTTGCATGAGATTTGATATTTTGTTCTTATATATTTTTAAATTTGATGAGTAATCTAAGAAAAGGGGAATCATTAATCATATCACGCAGATTCCGACAAATATTTTTATTAACTGGTTTCATTATGAAATCCAAATGAAATAAAATTGAATAAAAAATATTTAGGCAAGCGATAAAACAACGCAATCAATCTAAAACATAATAACAATTTTACGGTCATAAGTATAGGATCAATTAAACAATTAACATAATTAAACTATTTGATTTCTATCGTTGTGACGACATGCGAATTTGGTCTCTAGGGTCATTTTCCTAAATTTCAAATTTCTACCTGCAACGAAAAATCCTTGTAAACTCGGTTCATAGGTAATCCGTAACCCGAACAAACAAGTTTCAATCGGTTTCTTTGGTTCTTGGAAGGAGCAGGTTTATTTGCTTATAGATAGTCTGTACACTAGGTATAATAATAATCATATCCGTATTGCGAATGACCTCATCATCGTCTTGTCCGAATTCGCGTAATTTCAGCGATGAAAAACGTTGTTTTTTGACGAAAGTGAAAAAAAATAAAAAATATGAAATGGGTGTGACGCGACGCCATCGTTTGTCTGGATGTAAAATAAAATCAAAATTGTCAAAAAAAACTTTGCAGTAGTTTTTTTTTTTTTTTTTTTTATTTGTGACAGGCTAGTGTTTGACCACTATCTCACCTGATGGTAAGTGACGATGTGATCGAAGCTGGTAAACACACTAGACCTGGAATACGCAGGCTCTCAAGGATAACTGCCGGAACACCGTATTTGGCTTGGCGGCAGACTTTCAACTTGATGGTGGTAAGCTACTTTGGTAGCAAGCCAGGCGAGCAACTCACAAAATGCTCTACCACCTCTCAAATGTCACCTGATTAGCACCACCCGGGGACCACGTGTAGGGAGTCAGACTTAAGGGGTATCCTCCTACGGACGTAGGTGACTCAGCCCCCAATTAACAAAGTAGTCATTTAACACTTTTTTTTTCTAGTTGTTGACCTACAGGTAGAGAAACAAATGCGCTAAAATATTAAAGTCAGCTCACAGCTACACACGAAGTTCGATGACTTGTGTCGGAAACATTCACATCACACACACAATCACAATCGGAACCCTAAAACCAATTTTCTTTGGGAACAAAACTTGTGATCCTTGGGAAATGTAACCGATCTGGTTTGAACTGCCCTATGGCTTAGTTGAATGGCGTTCGCCTTCTAAGCAGGGGTACGGGTTCGATTCCAGGCGGGAACACAAGTTTTCTCCCCAAGGAAAATTTGTATTTCAGGTTCTGGTTGTGATTGTGTGTGTGATGTGAATGCTTCCGGCACCTACGACACAAGTCATTGAACTTAGTGTGGGGCTGTGAGTGTGAAAGCTTTAATGTTCATTTAGAAGGCGAATGCTCAGCCAATAAATCAATGGTCTATATTAGGGTTTATATTTATCAAGGGACTATATTAGGCAAAAGCAAATTATTAACTGTTCAAACGAATATTGGCGGTGCTGGTGTCGATAGGATGGAAGTGGCAGTACAGAAATAGCCGATGTGCATGTTCGAATATATCTAGTTTTTACGACTTCTATGTACTAGGGCTGACGCTAGTCAGTGTTTGTTTTGTTCCGAGTATAGAAACATTGTCGTCAGCTGAAGTCTGGACATTTTGTAATTTAAACAAAGGGGACGAGATCTTTCTAATATTATAAATCCGAAAGTTTGTGTGTAAATGTGTAAGTATGTTTGTTCTCTCTTCACGGTTTAACGGCTTAACGGATTCAGATGAAATTTGGAATGTACATACATTATAGCTACTTTTTAACTTGATAATTGCGGGCAAAGCCGCAAGGCACGGCTGGTAGAAAATATAACATTCTTAACTTACTTCTACGTACATTTTTTTTTCACTTTTATACTCACAACCCCACACTAAGTTCGATGACTTGTGTCATGGGTACCGGACACATTACACCATCTCGATGAGAACCAGTAAATCTGGCAAAGTGCGAATCAAACAAGCACAGAGAGAACACCTGACAAAGTTAATTTATTATATTTAGTGTTAATCCCGATAATGTTGTTTGTGTGTTGAAGCCTAACAACATTATCGGGATTAACACTAAATATAATAAATTAACTTTGTCGTAATGGATTACCGAAAAGTAACGCCTAATTCAATAATTATTTTTTTTTGAGAACACCTGATCCTAATACTGAAACTATTTAATTTCTGAGGTCTTTTTAAGAGCCCATCACATAGATTCCAATGAGATAACGAAAATATTATTCAATTAACAGTGGAAAATCTGTAAGTAGAAGAGATTGGTGCCATCAACCTTTTAAGCTGCGTAGGATAGCACAACATTTTATAATTCAATCCCAGACAGTTATGTAGGTGTTGCCACTTAATCATTTCGCAAAAATAAACTAATATAACAACGCATTTATGTTCTGTCACAATATCTGCGAAGAGAAGCTGGATTAACGGGAGAAACGACACATGACACATCCATCGTCGTAATCGCTTTCGCAGACTTGTACTCTTTGGTAGAGCTCGTGGGACAAGCGTCAGTAAATAGGTATAAGGCATTTTACCTTTACACTCGCAGCCCCGCACCTAAAGTCCTTGAAGTTATTCAAAGACTTATATAACACATCGATCACACACAAAATTATTAAAAACAGAACCATGATTTTGCCATTGGGAGAAAAAAATGCGTTTCCACCGGGAATTGAACCTAGAACCCATAGCATAGAAGGCAGCTACTACGCTACGATGAAAATTATTGATCAAATCATTAATATGTATAATTTGACGTGAGGCAGGAAAAAAAAATCTATCTTCTAAATATATATAACTCAAAGGTGACTGACTGACTGACATAGTAATCTATCAACGCACAGCCCAAACCACTGGACGGATCGGGCTGAAATTTGGCATGCAGGTAGATGTTATGACGTAGGCATCCGCTAAGAAAGGATTTTGATTAATTCTACCCCCAAGGGGATAAAATAGGGGATGAAAGTTTGTATGAAACTTTGTCAATTTTCAAATAATACTTCTTAACGCGAGCGCAACCGCGGGCAAAAGCTAGTTTACAATATGGATTCACAAGCGAGTTCAATTCATATTGATCTGGCTTCACTCCTTGATATATAGACAAGGAAACGATGATGCAATTTTTTGGTAATTCTAGATAGGCAAGCAGTTTACTATATTAAACTTGAAGAACCACGGTGCGGCCAAAGATATAGCAACATAGAAAATACTACTTTAAACTGCCCGTTGGCTGTTGGGTGAGCAGTTCCTGGCGGAAACACTAGTTTTCTCTCCAAGGAAAATTTGTGTCTCTGGTTCTGGTGTGATGTGAATGTTTCCGGCACCCACGACACAAGTCATCGAACTTAGTGTGGGGCTGTGAGTGTGAATGCATATAATGTTATGTTTTATGAAAATTAAAACTATCTTGAGTATTACACACAATTGATGTTGTGTACGGCTTGAAATACGTCTAAATTTGTCCGAAACTAGTCGACTACAAAGTAAGTCGAAATTTTAGACGTGTTTCAAGTCGTACACAACATCAATTATGTTATGTTTTGTTACTAATACAGTCTAGACTTGATGACTACCTTATTATACCGCTTGGATAACAAAGAAGGCAATATATTTTACTTGAAGATGACAAACGTAGATATAGAATAGATATGGAAGCGAATGTTTCGAGTAAACTAAAAGTTCATCAAAATTTAAATCGATTATTCACATGGGCCCCAAAGAGGCACTCTTGAAAATTAATGACTCCACTGCTAGATTTACAAAATTACAGCCATTTCGAGAAGAACCTGGTAAAAAACTCAGCGGCTTATTTATTTATTTTATTTGAAACACTCTTAAATGACCAATACAGGAATTATATTAACCTATATAGTATCTCTGTATTATGTAGTCGCCCAAAAAGTGCGTGTGCAGTTTTCCTCCAACTGTCAACAATACATGCATGATAATAATCAGTTTGTCTTATTGACAGATGGTAAAAAGGGTAAGGAGGAATCACAGCGTGTTATTGGTGCCAACGGACAGCCAGTGACAAGTGATGACATCAATTCCACCTAACCAAATTCAGCAGCACAACAACAACAAACAAACGCATTCTCATTCACAGCCCCACACTAAGTTCAAATACTTGTATCGTGGGTGCCGGAAACATATACAGCACACACACAAATACAATCTATGTTATTATCGAAATTGTTAACAAAATTTCACTTGAATCGGTTGAGAAATACGACAACCGGAAATCCGGACATCCGGACATACGAAGCAATTTTGCCCAAGCTGAAACCAAAATAGATGTCATTAAAAAATATATCACGTTATAGGAAAAAATCTGGTATCACAACCTTAAATCTCAAGTCCTAAACAGAGTCAGGAGTAGCCAACCCTACTCCCGCGCATCGTATTTGTGTTGCAAAACCGCTCGCTCATGATAATAGCCCCATCGTAAAATAAACGCGGCTGCCGTGATTTACTCCGCTCTTGTCAACGAATGAGGAAAAACTTACTTTTTAATACTCCAATAATTCGTTTCAACTCTTTGATGATGAGGTGATGAACTATTGTTGGTTACTTGTGGTTTTTGCTCGTGATCTTTTCGTGATTGTATTGAACGATAAACCTATTTATATTGAGACTTTCGTATTGAAACAACGTGTAAAAAACTATAAAAAAATCTTTGGTTTTATAAATTCTTTCAAACTTTATTGTACTCTTACATATATTTTAATTGTCCTTCTCAGCTGGTACCAGTCCTTTTTTGAAGTGAAACTTCTTATGGCTTTGAAATTCTGATCTGCAACCTTTTTTGTGTCACTTAAAGTGGTGGGGGTATATACTGTGACGAATAACAAAAATGTTTCCCTATTAAACAAAAGTTTCACTTCTATCGTCTTTACGATACACCCTTTTTTATAATATTTTAATACTTTCACACAGTGCTGGAAACAGAAGTACAAATTTGTGTACCTGCTGGGAATCGAACTGGGAAATGATCGTCGTTTGCTCAGTGCTGCTCCTCGACTTTTAGGCAAAGAGGTGGCCTCTCAAAGAAGACTTCCATAAAGTCCTATAAACTCGTTTGTTGACGGAGTATCATCATACCTTAGTGGTCCGCGGGAAGTATTTTAATTCCCTACTACTTCCTACCAGAGGGCGTTCCATCCTAACGGACATTCCTATATCTACTACGTCGTGTGGTAGGCTCTTAGAAATTAAGCTACTCTGAGACAAAATAACGCTCTGAGGCAGAATTAGGCTACCCTGAGGATGATTAAATAAGCTGAAAAATTATATTATATACTAGGCAATAACTTATGTTGTATACAGCTTGAAACACGTAGAAAAATGTAGACTTACTTTGTAGTCGACTAGTTTCGGACAATTTTGTAGTCCTTCATCAGGATGAGTCAGATGCGCGATACGCAGAAGCGAGCGGCTCGGGCCTCGGCGCGTGACTCTGTGGCGTCTGACTCGATATTTTCTACGTGTTTCAAGCCGTATACAACATAAATTATGTGTAATACTCACGATAGTTTTAGTTTGATGAAAAATACTTATACTTACGACAGATAATAAATATTTTAAGCAAAAAATCTCAATAAATAGTCTTGCGTAAAAGTGTTGACGCGCAATTGTGACGTGACAACGTTAACAAAGGCGGTGCGCCCGCCCGCCCAAGAGTCCAAGACACAGTAGGCGGGCGGGCGTTGCACAGCTTACAGTGGGCGCTCTATGTTAATCGTTTCATCATATTAAGTACACATTTTTGTTACGTTACGATTTATTAAATGAACACGTGCACGTATCTATAACGTATTTGACTTTTATTTCGGACAGTATGTACGCAATTCAAACAAAGAATCAATAAAAATAAGCCTTTCGGTAAACTAGACACAAAAAGTGATAAGTATATTTATTTCTAGCTAGTTATCTTTTATTTTGATTGATTTTATTAATATTTCTATGTGGATGTATTAAACACAAACTAAAACGCTTTGACACTCGCAGCGCCACACTAAGTTCGATGAAAAATTAATAAATAAATAAAACTTGTGTTCCCGCTGGGAATCAAACCCGACGCTTAGAAGGCGAACGTTAGCCTACTAAGGCAACGAGCAGTTCATTTATTATTATTATTACTCATTTATGATTTATTATTATTTTATAGGTTATAAGTGGCCTAAACCTTTATGATAAACGTCATATTCATATAAATTACATACAATGAAACTCATATTAAAACCGAAGCAGCAGTTATTAGCTTCACCAAGTTTATGATAAAATGAGATAAGATAACGACATTCCAGTAAATCCCGAACATTCTACATATGACTTTAATTTTTGTACGACATTTCAACATCGTCACGTTTTATTGCATATTTCTCAATAACAAAAAACCAACACGTGCCAATGTACACAACGCCTGATTATCAGCTCTACGTCATACATGTTATCAATTAGATAAGATTCCAGGGAGTCGAGATACAACATGTTTTAATTGTAATAATCTGAGGAAATGGAATATTTTGTTAAATGAAATGTTAATTATGTTCTACAAAGACTAGAATTTGGAGCGATAAAATTATTTACAATTAATTGATCAGTCTGTATTTTCTACCGACTTCACAAAAAAGGAGGAGGTACTCAAGTCGACTGTATTTTTTTTAATGTATACCTCATAACTTCATTCCACGTGAACCGATTTTGAAATATTTTTTGTTTGAAAGATGTTGCTTTCCAATTGGTCCCATTTTAATTTGATCAAGATTAGTAGTTCTTAAAATATCGTCAATAATGCGTGTTTAGTGCATCTTATCTGATCAAAGTTTCGAAGATAAAGTGGTGAAGTCGATTTTTTTTAAGTTCTGTTTGCGTTTAATTATTATTAGTGTAGGGCCGCTTGTACCCTCACTTTTTACCCTTGAACGTACTTGTGGTTACTATTTTAGTAGTTTGTTTCGCTAGTACCCTTGAAATATGAACAATATTTGCCCCTGATTTTACTTTCGCTAGTACCCTAACTTTGTAACCTTGAAGCTACAATTAAGTAAAATAGTTATACTCAATAATATTTAACAATTAAATATAATCAATGTAAATTATATTCATGTAATTTTTAAATATCTATCTGTATAGTTTTTTTATATATATATTTTACACTCACTTATTCCAACCAGTGGCTTCGCTCTGCATAAATAAATATTTTTATAGAAGCAATAGCATGTATATACTACTTTCCGTGCCCCGCGGCTTCGCCCGCTATTATAAAGTCAAAAGTAGCTTATACCTAGGAGTATGTGTTAATCCTAGGTATAAGCTATGTACATTCCAAATTTCATCCAAATCCGTTCAGCCGTTAAAGCGTGAAGAGGGAACAAACATACTTACACACTTGCACACAAACTTTAGGAATTATAATATTATAGTAGGATTTTAAATGGCTAAGGCGGTACTGAAGAAAACATTTTAGCGTGCTTACCATCCTCAACCACACTTTCACTTACCACTTGTCCACAGGTTTGAGAGCCATTTTCCAGGTCTAGTGTGTTTACCAGCTTCGATCACATCGTCACTTACCATCAGGTGAGATAGTGGTCAAACACTAGCCTGTCACAAATAAAAAAAAAAAAGGTGACAAAGTCGTCTACACACAAACTTTCGGATTTATAATATTTTATCATAGTGGGATTTATCAATTCATTCCGATTATGGAAATCTTCGATTACTGCCGGCATGTTTATTTAAAGCATTTTTCATTTTATCAAATTTGCAAGGTCGTTATATCGATCGAGTTTGTTATTGAGTCGTATAAATTATATACTTTTAGTTGTTTTATGAAAAGTGTAGGTAAAGTAACCTACCAGGTTTATGCGTATTTTGTTCCTCGATTGGTATAATTTGGAAGTCTTCAAGGCAAGATTGAATAGGTGTCCTTCTAAGCATGCATACTACATCTT
Source organism: Lomographa bimaculata (assembly GCA_948107665.1). Lineage (NCBI taxonomy): Eukaryota > Metazoa > Arthropoda > Insecta > Lepidoptera > Geometridae > Lomographa > Lomographa bimaculata. Next base: position 12,180,908 of record OX403592.1, read on the forward strand.
CGGTTGCTCCATCGCTTTCCATAAGGTAAAAATAATGTATTTTTTTATAAAAATGTTATGTGAATAAGAACGGAACAGTCCTACTGATAACTGGTAGAGATTGCTCTAGTAATAAGGCCGCCTGTTGTAACTTTACGTATAAGTTTTTTTGTATTATTGATCTTATAAAAAGAATAGAATAGAACAAATATAAAATAAAATCCACTTACTTTTCATAAAATATTGAGCAGCATAATTGATTTTTATTTTTATTTTATGAGCGCGTGTGCATGTAAAATAAAATATTGTTACCTACGTTTTTTTTTTAATTTATGACGTAAAGGCATAATTTATGCGAGCTCCTGAAATGCAACAGATATAGGTAAATAAATCTTATTTTGACAAATGCATAGAATTTATCATACTAAAAGTATTTTATATTATTAAATTGTAGGTTGTGCATAAAATATGCGCAATGAAAATTGATTCCATGAAGAATTAAGCAGTAAATATACAGCAAAAATTATCATAAATAAAAATCAATCTATTTTTATATTCGCTAAATAATAGAAACTGTGTACATAAATAAACGTAAATTTTAAAAGTTGTTTTTATAATGAGTGGTGCCTACCTAACGTTATAGGCAATGGGGCGAAAGGGTAAATGAGCCACTAATGGACGTTTCAAGGACACGCTCGGAATGCCAATTTAGGCCAGTTATTTACTCCGAATGGCCTGAATGTTGACCTGAAGAATGTAGCTGGGACTTGTTTCTTTTTTCATATTATATTTTACTAGCTGCGCCCCGCAGTTTTACCCGTGTAGTCCCAGACCCGCGGGAATTCCGGGATAAAAAGTAGCCTTCGTGTTAATCCAGAGTGTCAGCTACATCCAAACCAAATTTCATCAAAATTGGTTCAGCCGTTTGAGCGTGGAGATGTAACCATCATACAAATACATCCACAAACTTTCGCCTTTATAATATTGTGGTCATAAAATTATTAAGTTTAGTCAGTACTTAAAAAAAAGTATTTTACATAAAGTCGATTAAATATTACTTGCAAGTGATGAGACAAAAATGAATCTTGGTTATTTTTACGCAATTGCGTGGCTAACAGAGTCCGACGACGCGACGTGACGACGTGTCCGTCGCAAGGACACCGCAGGACAAGTTACCCGTCCTCTAAAGCCATGCGCAGGTAGCGCGCCCAGTGGACAGAGGACGACATGCCCATTGTTTATCGTCGCTAATTATTATGCCCCAACGCAGACGCTCTGCGCTCTCGACTGCCGCGCCGCACCGCGCAAAAACTCAACATACAAATCTACCTGACAACATCACTATAAAAAACATCCAACCTTATTTTCATTCTTTACAACAGACGCTCAATGTCATCAAAATAATCTAATTTTACTCGAAACATTTATCATTCTCTCATCAACGGGCGTTCTACTTTGATCATTGAACTAATCGCAATGACTGGGCGAGAACATCGCAACTATCGCGATCGCAGTATCGCGCTCGATTGAGGACCGTTACGTGAAAACGACAAGCTTGCGGGGTGGGGCAGGAGCCGATACGGCGACGGTGGCGCCCGAGCTCGGCCGAGCGCCGAGTGCCGAGACGACGAGTTACGAGCGGGGGACGCGGGGGTGCGCCACTTATCGCGGCGAGCTGGCAACGTCGCGCGGGGTGGGAGCGCCCCGCGCCGCAACCTCTCACTCACCGTCGCCGTCGCCGGCTCACCATCGCCATCATCCAGTGTTACCTTTGACGGTCGAATGCGCGGTCGTTCGCCGTCGCCGTCAGTGACGTCGGTGTCGACGCTCGTGCAACACGTCTATGATGTTTCGGTGATTTCAAAGTCGGACTCGTGAGTGATAACTTATTGCCTGTCAATACTGGAACACAGTGACGAGTTCTCACCTCATACCCTGGATTTGGATTATTTTGTTGATTTGTGAAAAGTGACTATTTGAATTTTTGGATTAAAAAAAGTGCAGTGGACTCCCGAAAAAGGATTGCAAAGTGACACGATATTTGGATTATGAACGAATTAATGCTGCAGTGATTCCAAGGATTCGTTACGTGAAAGTGCTGATAAAAGTAATTAAAAGTGGATATTTTTAATTTATTGTGTTAGTTTCAACAATTCTCACAAGTTTTCTAACCAAAATAACTGCTACAAAGACAATAATTATTTTAGAAATTTTAATTATTGCTCTTATAAAAGATGCGAAAATTTATAGTAACTTGTTTGAATTGTGAGAAATCAAGCACACACCTGTCGTAAAATAATAGCGCTCGCACTGGAAACTTCTCAGTTAACCAAATCAAACTGAATAGTCGAACGAAGACGCTCATCGAAATTGAAAAAAAAAAGATTCCCTGAGAAAATGCAAATTAAAGACGAAGAAAAAAAAGTTGATGTGAAAAGTGAAATTGCCAAAGTCAAAGATTATGACGACAAAATATTTTCTGACATGTAATAAAAATATCAAACGTTAGGAAAAAGTTACAAAAGCGTTTGATTTGCAACTGTGGCAGCGATGATCGTTTCGTTGACTGTTGACGTTCACTATGGAGTTCCAACTGCTAGAGTGAAATTTACGCGCGGCACGCGATAACAGAAATTACACAGCGCCAAATGCTGATAAAAATAAAATTTTGGTGGCATCAGAAATTTCACTTGAAGAATTTCTTAAAGTTGAGACGGAGGCTTCTGAAGATGGAGTGATGTATGTTGGATACAAGACGGTGCGTCCTGTTTCAGGGGGTGGTCTGGCCGACAGGACGGCGCACTCTGGTAGCACGGCAGGGTACGGATCCTCAGGGAACTACGTGGGAGCCCTTGCTCCCGACACCAAACACTACCAGCAAGGGACCATTGGATACAGGGTCAACGCCCCTAGGTGAGAATAATATAAGCGTGAGAAATTAAACACAAGCTTGAAATTGTCAGATATGATCTGAATTGTGGCAATTAAGATGTGTAAATAAACTTTGTAGAAATAACTTTAGCAAAATAACATTTATGTCAAATAATATCACTACGTAAATATAGATCGAAAAATATAATAACTCAAGAACCGTAGAAATATAAGATATTAATAAAAAAATATAAAATCAGGTCAAAATTAATTTCACTGTTCTTTCCTAAAAAATAAACCAAAAGAAGTCTTGTGTGCAAATGCTACTGTGATTTGCAAAAGCGCTTTGACGAAAGCAACGGTCGGAAAATTTAATTTCATGCAATATTATACGGTTTTTAATGTTTTTATTGCTGACCAAAACGCGTACTCTTAATAGTTAGGTACAACCACACTTGTGTATTTCATATACCTACTCTACTGTTTTTATCTTATCCGGAACAACTTTGTTTACATTTCAACAAAACGCTGAAACGTGACTTGGCTTACCTGTACCACCTTATCGCAGTTAACAAGCAATAAAATCACAAAAATATACCGTCTACGTAAATAAGTGAGTTGAATATGAATTCAATCATACATATTAATGCATGAGTAAAGCACTAAAATAATGTATTAGTAACAAAATGGAAAATAAAGTGAAGAATGACAATTGCAAAAACATAAATCAATAAGTTGCTAACCCTAAAGAAACCCTAATAAACGAAGGGTAACTAAAAGTACACAAGTAAGTGTGACATTGTCGACCGCGCATCGCTGCAATTATAAATGAAATGTGCTCCTCCATCCATTCACACGCACAAACGCTTAAGGGCACCCAGCACTCACACTAGCGCAAAGCACCACACTCACACAACGGCTGGGGCACGCACACTAACTAAAAAATACTCACACAAGCTCGCGTTGGGAATGCACGCGGTGACTGCACTTTAGCGCTTACAATAAACACAAACAAACAAAACATTAAACTAGCAACACAACTAAGCGCATCGAATAGTTGAGGTTCTTCTGATATTTTTTAGGTAGGCAAATAAACTTTACAATATAAACCCTTTTATTTTATTTGAACTATTTAAAACAAATTATTTAATTAGGTAGACAGACGAAGCTACTTTAGATACAGTTTCGTAAAATTAATTGAACAGCAATAGTTTGAAAAGTTTCAATAAAATATAATAATGAGAGCTGAATATGATATTAAAAGAAAAAAATACGAGCAGGTGCTAAGTCGAGGAGCTCAACGGCTTTGTTTTGTAGTCACCTTTACAAACGACATATTGTTGATGGCTGCCTGCCTCTATACAAAACCAATAAGTAAATAATAATAAAATGGGGACCGGAGCAACGAGATTGTGTGAACAGAGAACACAGGAAGTGAACTCAACTTCAATAGCAACGGCTAAGAATTTTTACTTAAGTTGTATCTCAAACAAATTAATGACAAAAGCAATGAAAATTAAGAAGAAACTAGATTTAATAAAAAATTAAAACCAAATGAATCTTAGAAATGGTAACCAAGAAAGATAAATAAAAAGAAAAAACAAAGATAAACCAAGACAAGTAGCAAAAGATTTGTAATAATAACAGATTTGTAACCGTACGTAAGTTATCGTGGGAAAAAACGTCAGTTTTCAACGGGCGAGGCGGCTGGGGGCGGATACAGCCAACATGCATTACACCACGTGCTCAATGGGGTCGAACTGAATCCCTTTTTTGTAAAGAAACAGTCGTTAAACAATTTGAAGTTCATTTGCTCTCTAATTATAACTAATTACCTGTTTATATGCAAGAAAACTTTGTAAGTGTAGAAAAAGATTTTTTGATGTGATTTTGATATTTAATATATTAAGTAATGTCTAATAACACACTAAGTTCAATATCATCGGAAGAAAACAAATTATTATCGGGAGCGTCGCTTTAATAAAGGCCCATATTGACGTGACCGGCCCCACTTACCCCGAGCGAACGGGCGACCCTTCCCCACTCATTGTACCGTATTTACCCGGAACGCTCGCCTCCATTTGTAAACCCCCGGAATCCACTCCTTGAAGCATGATTCATTCTCTCCCGACCCCGACGTCAATTGACGAGAATTAGATAGATAACGAAATACTTAATTAAACTTATTGCTAAGCCGTTTCTACTTGAACCAAATTTGTTTTTCGTTGACTAACGTACAGATGCAATAACAAAAGAGTCATTAACATGGAACAAAATAACAATATTATTGAAATCAATATGGAAAGAAAAAATAAGTATGAGTAAGGCTAAGGAATAAATAATAACAGTGAATATTCGTTTTGGTAAAAACAAACACTATAATAACAATAAAACATCATTGATCGAATAATATGAAAACGTTAACGCATTATATTGAAATGAGCGCGCACAAGCCACAATGTGAAGTGGCATTTAAATGGGGGTGACCAACTGTCGACGAAACACAGGGGTTGGACGCGGCACGGCTTCATGTTGTCGCGATAGTAATCTATACGAGTCTCGATATTAATGCCTTATTTAACACTCCGCTTAGATTAATGCTGAAACGCGACCAGAGCACAAAGATAATAGCCGCGTAGAAAGAACAGAGAGAATAATAGTAAAACTATGTTTTTTACATCACAATAGTTCGAAAATTTTATAATTCTTAAGCCACTCGACTCAATATGCGATTATCTCTTCTGCCAATTAACCAAGAATCCAACACGTCTGCGCACCAATCTAAAATTAACTGCAGCCTATGTATCAAAATACCTACGCGTTACTCGCACATCTCTCAATACTATGCCAAACACCTTCCAGCTTCTCGAAATAGCGACTTACCTACCCATTCATATTGATTTATTTAGGTGTTCGCATGTCGAAGAACCGGGTGAAATGTGCACACGAATAGATCGTGTCGTATTCCAAGCACAAAACTAAAGTCGAGTGCATCTTACAATGATTCTTTAGGTAGACGTTTGGTCTGTCTACGTGCATTTACCGAGAGATAAGCCCTCAAAAAAGGTTTATTCCGAGAATGGATTCAAAAGAAATGTCTCAACCGAATTCACGATCCCAAATATTTTGAACAGGCCGTAAGTGATTATTCGGATGTGGTACCACTTCTACAAAAAGTGCAGCAGGATACAGAACACACAGATTTTTTGTCGGACACACATTTTGGTCGGCTAAAAGAAAAAAGGCCCAGACAAAACTACAAAAAGAAGTCCAGGTCGGCTCGAGTTTACCTAAGGAAGGACCCTTGTAAATCATCTGCAGTGTGGATGAATAGAGACGATCTCAGCTTGAGCGTTGTTGACTCGTCTGTTTATTAGTTGTCGACGCTACTAAGTATCTGTTAAGTAAGCTATTTATGAGAATACTTAAGAAGGACTTGTGGAACCAATGATCTATTAGCAACAAATATTGACACAAAGCTAATATGGCATTGCTTGTTGGTGCTGAGGCAAATAATGATTTTGCTTGGCTAATTGCTTCGTGCGATTTCATTACGTTAAAATTTACTTTTTACCAGTATACGTAGAGAGGAAATAAATATGTGTGTGTGAGTTTGTATTCATTAAAATAATTTCATATGGGAACACAAAAGCCTAATATTGTTGCACTACTACAGAGACGCTGTAACAATGAATAGCCCGTGCGAGTGTTTGTCGTGCATTTGTCGAATGAGAATTATTAGAAAGGGCTCCGGGAAGGCTCGGGAATTCGCCCCAAAAGCGGTTCACATGCGTCGCTTCGGCGGGCTCCCACTCCGGCGCCGTACAAAAAATCAAACACATCCCGAGAGAAACAGGGGTAACAACGCGTCACTATAGATCCATATTGATTTTTTCTTTTATTGTTAGTAATGTGCGTAATAAAAAAAGATCTTACGTCGGTAGAATTTGGGTTGAATATTGAGTCTTAGTTTATTAATAATCGAAGCGTTAACGTGTGGAATGTTCGACTCTGCAAGGCCGCTTGCAATAGAAACTGCTCGTATCGTGAGTGAAATAACATTAACTGGACCGATTTCACATTTAATAATATGTATGTACCTATACTCGCCGCCTCGCCTAGTCTAACTAGATGGGTGATGAATATTGGCGATTTCTGTACTTACAAGGATAACTGCTACTGTTGCATGATTTGCGTCAGGTGATTAGGTGTGTATTTTATTAGGTACAGGAGGTAATAGATCATTTTCTTAGTATCGATCTGCGTTCGGATCATAGTAGTCGAAACCAGTAATTTGCGGTTGGAATGTTATGATTAATGGTTCGTGTTTGATTGTTTCAGCGGCTATGGGTGCGCCGGCGGTTCGGGCGCGATGAGCGGCGGGGGCGAGAACGCGCAGTTCGGCGCCACCGCCGCAATGGTCGCCGCGGCCACCACGGCCGCGATGCAGGACTCGCAGCCTTTCTCGCAGGTAAGTACCTATTACGTGAACCGCCTTCAATCCTAGTTCCCATGCGCCCGTATATAAATTGACAATAACTCGGTTAATATCACAATTAAAACGCTAAAAGCCATCGCTAGTAGAATCCAAATCACAAATGAATATCGAATGAAATCCTTCAATCTTTCATCCGAATAGAATATTAATTAAAATCCTTGCTAATCAATTTAGTTGCAAAAGGCTATTTCCGATTATACGCGAGGCAAGTCACGTAGTGACGCGTACGATTAATTAATTCTCGTTTTACAGATGCAAAACAATATGACTATGGGAAATCCTCAGTATGGCGCGATGAACGGCTATGGCCAGCAGCGCAGCCACAACCCGGCCATGACCGGCATGGGGATGGGGAGCAACGGCGGTATGAACGGCATGACTGGCATGGGCCAGATGGGCAACTCGGCTATGAACGGCATGAACCAAATGGCGCAGATGGCCAATATGAGCATGCACGCGAACATGATGCCTTCGCAGATGGGACCCGGCCAGATGGGTGGTAGCGCGAAGATGGGGCCCGGCTATCAAAGGCGGCACACGCCTTACCCTTCGGGCACGATGCTCATGGGCCAACGAAAGCCGCAGTACATGGGTGGACAGCCTGGATTTGGGCCAAGTCAATACCCCGCGACTTATGGGGGACGGCCGGGTTTCCAGGGCCAGTATCCTCCTCAGCAACCGCTGGGGCCTAGTGGGAATTTCGGAGGGACGATGCGGACCTCGATGAGGCAATCGACACCTCCTTACTCGAACCAAGGGCAGTATTTCAACGGTGGCGTGCCTAGTCAGTTTCCTCAGCATCAGGCCGGAAATGGCCAGTATGTGAGCCAATACGGGGGCCAGTTCGCGCAAGAGGTAGCCATGAGAACAAACATGAGCTACCAGCATAGTCCGGTCCCTGGTAACCCCACTCCGCCTCTCACGCCCGCCAGCAGTATGCCACCTTACATCAGTCCAAACGCTGATGTCAAACCCAACTTTAATGAGCTCAAACCACCGATGGGCATGCAAAGTAAGTTTTTCTAAATCATGACACTTTTTGGATATTATGTAGCTCCAGCTATGCAGAATTCTAAATATAGTTTTCTCTTTTTCAGATGACGAGCTCCGGTTAACATTCCCTGTAAGAGATGGTATTATACTACCACCATTTAGATTAGAACATAATTTAGCTGTTAGCAATCATGTATTCCAATTAAAACCCACGGTCCATTCAACGTTAATATGGAGGTAAATATATTTAAATTGATGTATAATATTTGGAAGGAGTCCTTAAAGTCAGTGGTTTATGTGATTTTTGTTTTGCGCAGATCGGACCTTGAGTTACAACTGAAATGCTTCCACCACGAGGATAGGCAGATGAACACGAACTGGCCTGCAAGTGTTCAGGTGTCAGTCAATGCAACACCACTAATCATTGATAGAGGAGAGAACAAAACATCACACAAACCGTTGTACCTGAAAGAAGTCTGCCAACCGGGCAGAAATACGATACAGATCACCGTCTCCGCATGTTGTTGTGTAAGTATCTTCATTATGTTATTCAATAGACAGACATTTCTTTTATGTAGAAACACCTGTGCCAACATACAACAGTGTTGTTATTCTGAAATTTGATAGTACGCAATCGTATGAACAAAGAGAAATCAATAATTGTGTTTTTCATATTCCAGTCGCATCTGTTTGTATTACAATTAGTCCACCGGCCAAGCGTACGGAGCGTGTTGCAAGGATTATTGCGAAAGCGGTTGCTGACGGCGGATCACTGCATCGCAAAGATAAAGATGAATTTCAACCAGACGCCAACGAACGGAAGCAACGGTTCCAATACGGCGAACGACCGGGACAGCGTCGAACAAACAGCCTTAAAAGTGTCATTAAAATGTCCAATCACGTTCAAGAAGATCACGCTGCCGGCGCGCGGACACGAATGCAAACACATACAGTGTTTCGACTTAGAATCGTACCTACAACTCAACTGCGAACGGGGGTCATGGCGATGTCCGGTTTGCAAGTAAGTGTTTCAACTGCAAACGCACCTGATCTCTTGAATATTTCTGTTAGATCTAATTTGAAAAGATATCTCCCGTAGCCTGAACATGAATTAACCATGTGATATTTTTGCAGCAAACCAGCGCAATTAGAAGGCTTAGAGGTAGATCAATACATGTGGGGTATCTTAAATACGCTAAACGGTTCCGATGTCGACGAAGTTACCATCGACAGCGGGGCTAACTGGAAGGCAGCTAAGAGCCCCTCAGCGACAGGCATTAAGGTGAGCAAACTGGACACAATTTTACGGCTGATTAGAAAGCTCGTCAGAATAATTACTAATAAGACTGGTTCTTTAATTGCTCCTTGAATAGTTCATATTGCTAACCTTTTCTTTCACTTGCAGCAGGAAGAAGACAGCAACGACAATAGTGTTGGCAAGAGAGGCAAAGCGCATTCACCTGGCTCAATGAACATGCCTACAATGAATAATTGGGACATGAATCAAGCGCTGTCTCCGTACCTCCCTCCTGACATGAACACCATTGCCAGTGGCTCAATGATCACAACCTACAACCAAAGCTCGCAGAATAGGAATGCTAACTCAAACAATCAGACCTATGATTTCGGGATGAACAATGGTCCAGGTAGCAACGAGTATGCTGGCAATGGGCCTTTATCACATCTGAATGATAGTGTCAATTCTTTGGACCCACTCAACGCTATGGAGAAGAGTTTGAATGATCAGGTAAATATATTAATCTTAATATTCGAAGAAGATAGTATTCAATTATTTCATGCATTTTTCTGCATCTTGATTCGTCTGTTTTTTTCAAAACTTCTAACAGTAAATCCCCAAAATAGAAACAATTGACATATTTTCAATCGCAAGAAAATTCATCATATGATTGAGAAAAAACGATGAAAACAAATTAAAAAAAACGTTGTTGCATATATACAGCTAGGCGAATATACTTATCGCTCTCAAATAACTAAAAATCGTAAGCTTATTGATGATCCTTTACAAATGCGGGATTACCAGCAAACAACTGGGTTTACCTACGAATAGGTGCTCTCCATAAACCTTTTTTTTTGAGTTGTTGACAAGACAAGACGAGCAAGTCGCTCATCTTATGGTATACGTCACGCTTGCCCATTATAGTACAGTGCCAGCCAGTGTCCAAAACCCAGTGCGGCAATGCAACGCGCTCGTCACTCTGAGATAAATGATGTTAAACCTCTTTATTCCCAGCAATTTTACTGGAAAGATTGCCCCTCAATCCGAAATACAATAAAAAATTTCACTACTACGGTTCAATATCTGGCTGTAGTACCTTTTAATAACCAAGTTTATTTGTTATACCATAAACTTCTATCTCTTAAACTCAGTACTTTCAAGCTTCAAGCTCTTTCCACAAATATGCTGATCCACCTTTTTCCGCTTTTCTAGATGCCCCACACCCCCCACACGCCGCATACGCCAGGGTCGGCACACACCCCAGGTGGCGGAGGCGGAGCCCACACGCCAGGTTCCTCACATACTCCTGGACCTCCGTCGGTGGACCACCATTCCCTCACGGACGTGGACATCCCCGCCGATCTCAACTTCGACCCTGCGGCAGTTATCGATGGCGAGGGCACTGATAACCTCAATGTAAGTATTTTATTTAACCGTACGCAGTGTGGGAGTGTTGTTTCTTTTGTAATATAGTCAATAGATTATTTTGTCGTTTCCAGCTTTAGCGTTAATCAGAGTAACTTAATAACTTTCCTTTTAAATATGTCATAGTCTTTAAACATGTCTAGATATTAACTTACATCAAAATACGTGCTACTGTTACCGATAAATTGCATTATAATATTAATAGGGATCGCTAGCATTGAATAATGGATCCTATTATTGATATGTAAATACATATACATAGCCACATAAATACACGATAAAAACTTGTACTTAACACTAAAAATGTACAGTTGAGAAATTTATTCGTTGCTATTATTTAACATTTTAGTGCTACAACTATAATTATTTAGTAACAATCACAAAATGATTAAGTAGTCAGCTTATTTTGTAAAAAGAACGTAGAAAATGTAATTAAGACTAGAAAATAGTTGGTTGTTATATATGTTTCTGAGAACTTTTGTAGTCTAGTTGTCCCACCTTTTTTCTTCGTGTACGTGAAGATCATTACCAACATTTTTCATTATAATGTGTATCGAAATTCCATCTCGCACTTGCACAGCGAAAATAAATATCTTTCATCAAAATCCTACATTATTCTCTAGTTTTTTTAAATTGATCTAAAGTATCATCATTCATTACATTATTATGTCTGTCCAAATCATGTCTCGGCCAGAGCGAAATTAAACCAGCAACGAAAACTCTACCTTGTTTTTCTAGTTTGATAAATACACGATCTTTAAAGGTAACCAATCTATTGTCTTTCCAGTTACTGCCAGAGACGAGTGTAGATCCCATGGAACTGCTATCGTACCTGGACGCGCCTGCGCTTGGCGAACTCCTAGCCACGCCACCTTCCTCCTCATCGTCAGCAGGGTCGCATCCACCGCGAGCACCTTCCTCTGACGACCTGCTGGCGTTGTTCGAGTAAAAGGTTACGTAACGAGGACCAGATCACTCCAAAACATCGAATGTTAACCGTCTTGGAGACCACTTCTGAAAATAATGGAGCTTAGCTGCTCCATCCTTTTCTTCCTGATACAAGCAGCTGCGATAAAGTTTGACGTGACAAATGTCGATACTTTTTGCAGCTGGAGTATTGACATGGTTGAAAGATATACAGGAGTCTGGTCTGGTTTGTTGCGTTAGGTTAGAAGCCTAGCGAGGCGTCGATTCTCGCATTCGCGCTGAGGAACCCGACATTGTGATACTAGATTTTAGTTCCTTCTCCACCGCAAGTCAAATTGAACATTGCAGGAACGCGTCGTTAGAACAGAATCTCCCGCCTTATAAAGGCGGCATCGTCAGGTCATCACTGCAATGTTCAGCGTGGCTGACATCGTTGAAGCATCGATGTTGGAGAACATTTATTAGGTGTATAAGTAAAGTATTGGAGGCGGACGGCCATAGACACTGCGGTGTTGAGCATGTATAGTTCCTCGCACCGCCGCGCACGGTGGCGCTACTGAGCTCCTTATATTCTAAACTCTAGCATAAACTGTAACAAATTCAACTTCTTCAGTATCTGTAATCGATTAGAGTTTTTCGTGTCCATAATTGTGAATAGACCGCGTGTAAATAGTGATGAGTTATTTTATTTGTGCTAGTTGTTTTGGTGTCAGCGCCTGCGTCAAGCGCCTTGTAAATATTGGTAGGGTAGTTGGCGCTTGGCGCGGCGCGAACGGAGGCATTATGAATCTTATAGTTCCTATTTGTTGCGAGAGAACTATAATGTTCAATTGCCATTTACTGTAAAGTAAAGATTCCTTAAACGTTTCGCATATTTGCATTTTTAATTAAGATACTATAGGATTCGTGAGTAACGCTACTCGCTTATTGGGTGATATATTCTAAATGAGTTGTTTGTCGACAAACGTAACGAGTGTTACGAAACTATATTGTAAATTTAAGTGCAAAAATGAACTCTGTTAAATTATTTTGCGTTATGTGAATCGAAGAATGATAGAAATATATTTTAATTTCTATATAAATAGTAATGAACTGTATTATTTGTAAATATGAATTTAGTTAAGAATATTATATTATCTAGTTATTATAGGAGAACATGGCAGATACTTATATGACGGCCAGTTTAGTATAGTATTACTAAATTTAAAAAAAATCTACACATGGTTTTACATGTACATACAAATTACCACCATATACCTACAGATTTAGCGTGCAGAGTACAGTACAGGAAGGTTTTTAAAGCATCACATGATTAACCCACCTATTTATTTCATACCCACCATTATAAATATATATAAAAGCATTTCGTTTATTACATTTTCATTTACTTATATTGTGATCATATTCATTTTTTCATTAAATAATTCCGGTTTGGATCATGGTATAAATTTTGTTTGCAATTGTATTTAATTTTAAGAAATTATAGCAAAGTGACTTAAGTAACGATCTCATGTTCAACTTAATCTAATGTATTGATCCTGTTCGTGTGCTCTGATACGCATTTTCCATAAACACATCTGATGAGTAAAATACATAGTAATTAGGATTGAGAATTCATAGATTTGAAAAGCAATGCCACAGTATAGAATAAAAGAACGATGATTACGTACCTAGCCAAACAAAAACAATGTTAGAGAGACTGTTTTAACAAATTCAAAGATTTATAAATATCAACATTCTGGATACTTTTGTCTGTTTTTAGTCTATAAATCTGAATTGGACTTAGACGGGCAAATAAATAGAAGATAATGACTTTATAAACTATAACAATTGTTTGTTTATATCACGAACTTTAAAAGTAAATTTAAAAATAACGTTTGTCTTAATGTTTTCACTTGAGTCGAAAAACATTAAATTTTCTTTGAAATTTAAATACTGATAGGTAATTAATTGTATCTAGTTCTTTAACTATTTTTTTTTTGTTTTGATTGGTACGTTAGAATGAATTGGAAACGAGATATCGTCTAAAGTGGCATTGCTTACAAAACTATGAAATTGTATCCCATAGACAACATTTCGTCTTAGATCTATGCTCATCATAATTTTATTATTAATCACCAATAATACACCAACGAGCAATAAATAAAGTGCTTATATCGTATTCTAAATAAATATATATTTACAATAGAATTTAATTGATTGTTAAATATTATAAATGTATCTATATCTACACCAAAATTGCGATGAGCATCGATAGTATAAATATAAAACTTGTTTCACATATTTTCAAATGTTCGGTTCATAATGTAGCGTTGTAATAAAGTAACTTATTGTTATACATAATTTAATTTTGATTCTATTTAAGATAAACGGCGCAAATTGTCAACGAACGGAATTTTCTAAATGGAATTAAGTTCCCGAAAAATTTTATATTCATCTAGTAATATCAACTCCATCATTCATTTAGGTGTTATAACATTTCCAAACGTAAACATACAGTATATTTAATTGAAAGATGCGTAAGTTTTACACATATTAAAGATTTATACGATTTCACTCACGGTTATTTCCTCGCATTGTTACGAGACTAGTTTCGGAACAGTCGGTGCTCCTTCATCAGTCGAGTATGCGTGTAGACCGTTCGACGTCGAGTTCACGCCGAGACGTCTACGACTGGAGGAGCACCGACTGTTCCGAAACTAGACGTGACGAGAAAACATCCAAGAGTGAAGTCGTATCAATCCTTAATAAGTATATTTAAAGTTTTTGAAAATAACAGTTTAAATATTAACTTAGATTTGTATGTAAATCTGACGGTTTTCTTACTAACTTGTGTAAATTGGTGATTTGCGCATTCGATCCATGCTATGGATATGGACGCCTATTTAGAGTTAGTCAAACTATTACGGACAACAATAAATTAGTACTAATCAAAGCCGTGGTCAATTATGCCTAAAGAGGCGGGGATTTCGAGTAACATAGTTTTTTCATAGATCTTACGTGAACCGTCGTAAGCTAGAACCGTGTCTAGTTGACCACAGCTTTAAATTACATAATTTTAAGGGACCTTCAATTCCAGTTAGTTATATCTATTTATTGTAGTTAATATCGCTATTGGATGGATCATCGTGACGATTTTTGTTCGACCAAATAGTAATTTTGTACATGCCTCTTTTAGGTAATTTAAAAGTTTGTTTGTAATAAAAATGTTAAAATAAAATAAAAATGTTTAGCATATCACGATACGATAACGAAAACCGCTGTGTGTGATCCATTCCGACAGCTTGTGATTACAATATATTTTGTTGAATAATACTATTATAATGAAATGCTGTGAAGTAGATTGTGCTCGTGCAAACTTAAGATATGGCATTTGGAAATAAGTGAAAGAAGAATTCTAAATAAGGTATGCAATCCATGACCCGTGACATGCGACGCCAAACTGTACTGTAGCCTAATATCTTTTAACATTTTGAACATTATGTGAACATTTAGCATTCAGGTTGGTACCCACTGAATTCATTTCGAAATGTATAAAATAAAAAATAATAACATTTTTATGTTATTGAAAATAAAATGAATCTAAAAATTATGAAAGTTTTTCATTTATCTGGGAGATAATACCTGTTTATCTTAAGATAATTATAGTTCTTATCATCCGATTAAAAATGGTTTAGACAAAAAATAAAAAAAAAATAAATAAAATAAGTATATTTAATTATTCATTATTCAAGCTGGAGTGACTGATGGACAAAGTGAGGAACATTATGATAAGAGAAGATTGAGGCGTGGTAGAAGATGTTGTGACAAAGATAGAGAAAGGGATGATTAGATGAAACCATCTAATCATCCCTTTTTCAAAGAAAGGCCACGTCAAAAGTACCCGCAACCAACGAGCATGTTTGAAAAGACTCATGAATGTAGGAGAAGCGAAAGATGTGTGTCAGGATCGTAGCAGGTGGAGATATGTGGTCTCTGCCTACTCCAATGGGAAAGAGGCGTGACTATAATTATGTATGTATTATTTAAACATATAATGTGAAAGTTTTATTTATCTGAAAGATAAATCCCTGTAAATGTTTGAAATTATAGTACTTACTAGCCAAGCACCGCGGCTTCGCCTGCTTTTATCGTGTTAAAAAGCAGCCTATATGTTAATCCTAGGTATAAGCTATGTACATTCCAAATTTCATCCAAATCCGTTCTACCGTTAAATGGTGAAGAGGTAACAACACACAAACTTTCTAATTATAATATTAGTAGGATAGGATAATCATACGACTAAAATGTTTAATCTAAAAAAATATTAAACAATTATATTCAATGATTAATTATTACAGAAAAATAAAAAAAACATTTAACTGGGAGAAAATGCCTGTATATTTTGAAGATACTATTACTATATTGCTATATAATCATCTGATTTTAATCAGATTAGTTTAATAAACATTAATGCTTCATCAAATATGTTTATCGATTGGGAATCAAATATATATAGTAACTACGGGCCAATATAAAAGATAATTAATAGGCAATTGTCCCGTAGTTACTATATAATAGATGTTCGAAATATATATGTAATAACACTCTGCTTTGCTTCGCGCATTTGGGTAAAATTGTAGAAGACGGATCAGTTTTACTTTGAAAATCCTCTAAAAGTAGAATTTATTGTTATAGAAAAACAACATTAAAACATTTAAGCATATAGCACTCATAATTGTCACTAATCAAACCTGTTTCTGCTTACTTAGATATTATATGAAGAGGAATCAAAACAAAACTTCAAGTTATGCACAATACGGGCTTAGAATGTCTACTAAGAACTTGATCAAGTCCAGAAACCGGCTCAACCCGTCTGATATTTCAAATGATACCTCATTAGATATACATCGAATCTTTACAGAAAAACGATCTTCTGTACGTAAGTATATAATTTGGCTTTAGGTTTTGCCGCGAAAGTGAAAAAATGGCGATTTTGTATAATTTTCCAAAACCTGTGATTCTTCGAGTGTTAAGGTGTAATAATGGAGGATTATTAACCGTTAATACTTAGTAAACGTGCATAGGTGTTGGCAAATCATACAAAGTTTAAAAACGTGATTTTCGCCTTCGCTCCAAAACTCCTATAGAAGGTCTAGTAAAGTTTCTACCACTTTACTGGGGCATGACTTGACTTTGACTGGACCTTAAATCTTTTACTTGACTTTGCTGTAACTTGTGACTTGGGACTTCTAATATGAAATACACTTGAAATATATTATCACTTGACACTGGCTAAATACACAAGATTGCTAAGCCAAAAATATAAGAAAAAAAACAAGGCTTTATGTCGAATGTTACCTGGGCTATTTATAAACCAAAATAAAAGAAAGAGCCCGGGGGATAAAGCCCAGGCGCAAAGTCTTTAGTTCCCAGTAGAGCTATATATCTACTTACTTACGTACGAGCTGCATTTGACAGTGTTGCCAATTTAGTAATTACATTTCGCCAAAAGATTTTTTAATTTCTAAAATAGTAAGATCAACATTATATTTACTCTGAGGCCCGTGGGGACCGGAAGCTCATTCTATTTTTTTTAATCTAGCAAAGCGCCTGAATGAGGCTACGCGTGATCAAAATGTTAAAGCTTATTTGGATCGACGTCAAGTTGAAAGTCTGCCGCCAAGCCAAATACGGTGTTCCGGCAGTTATCCTTGAGAGCCTGCGTATTCCAGGTCTAGTGTGTTTACCAGCTTCGATCACATCGTCACTTACCATCACGTGAGATAGTGGTCAAACACTAGCCTGTCACAAATAAAAAAAGACTTATGAGCATTGCAATTCAGGGAGGTGATAAAAATGCTACCCACTGGTAGTGGGCTTGAGAACTTCAGTTACCTATATAGCTCGATGCCTAGTAGATAACTTTAGTCTTCTTGCTGTAATGGCTGAACGGATTTGGATAGAATTTGGAATGTACTATAGCTTATACCTCGTTTTTCAAAAAAAAGTAGCCTATATGTTAAGGCTACTTTTTTTATGTGTACCTTATACCTTATATCTTTTCTCCACGTGAGCCGACTTCGAAAATTTTTTTTTAGTTTGAAAGATGTAGCTTTCTTATTGGTCCCATTTAAATTTGATCAAGATCTGATCAGTAGTTCTTGAAATATCGTCAATAATGCCTATTTTATGGACTACTTTGACGATTGATTTTATTTATATTGCATTAGCCATGCTAGGCAGAACTATAGTGATAAATTTAGAAAGGAAAAATTATCGCTTGAGGTGGGATTTGATCCCGCGGTCATAGGGTCTCATGCCCTATTGCTCTAAGCGCTATTGCTACTCAAGCCCCGCCTGAAGCGACGAAATTAATCTTTCCTTATTATTAACGTCTTACGGGGACGTGTGACGTCATCTACCGAAACAGTTTATAGAAACTACTACGGCCAACGAGTCTCACATTGCAGCTAGCTCCACGTTGTGTTGATAACGTCTACCCAAATCAATTGATTTTATTTATATAGCATTAGCCATGCTAGGCAGAACTATAGTGATAAATTTAGAAAGGAAATAAATTATCGCTTGAGGCGGGATTTGAACCCGCGGCCATAGGGTCTCATGCCCTATTGCTCTAACCGCTGAGCCTCAAGCGATAATTTTTCCTTTCTAAATTTATCACTATACTTTGACGATGTTCTCGTTTACCCGACTTCAAAAGTTACCTCATAACTTCTTTCGCTGTGAGCCGATTTTGATGATTATTTTTTTATTTGAAAGCTGGTGCGGTGAAGTCGGTTTTTTTAAGGTTTGCTTGCGTTTAATTATTTTTTAAATAGGACAATTAACACAATTGTTAAGAAAATTAATTCTAACCTAATTATTACCAAACCTATATCGATAAATATAATCAAAATTTAAAGAGGTAGCAGTATTTAGTAGCTAAAAACTTAATTGTATGTAGATACAGTTTCTTTTTATGACAACAATTTTATAATAAAAAACAAAAGCAAACGAGATAACAATAAAAATACTACGCATTTTTATTGCAGAGCATCGGCACTTTTCGATACCTGGCAAGACTGCACACTCGCACGCGCAGCGAAGCCTTCTCACGCACACATCCATATCATCATGTAAACACATGCCCTATAGCCTATAGCAAGCAATCGCCCAGTCGACGGACCCGACCGAGGCAGGTACAGCGCCTCGCCTTAGCGGTTAAACGAACGAACGAACCACATAAACGAACTTTATTATATTTTAAGCATAAACAAGAATAACCGCGTGAACTAAAAGTGCTGTGTGTGCCATTTACTCGTAGAAACAACAGGTATGCGCGCTGCTACAAGTGCATAGCGGTATCACGGAACCAGATTTCGAGTTTCCGAGTCCTCAGCCGATGTATCGAAAGTCGCCTCACTGTTTATTTGTATAATCCATTGTAAATAAATGGCCACGAGTCAACGGATTCACCTTCAAGTCAGAGGTAAGTAATTTCGTTATTTTTTTAATTAAAATTATTATTCTATTGTAATTAAATGTTAGGAATGCTGATTGTTGCGATATCAATTAATCTGCATTGGTATGTGTTTTGTTGGTTATCTACGATTCAACATTCTAAGTCGTTCCTTGTAGCGACTTATTTTTACAATTTATGACTCTTTATTTAGCTTTGTCGAAATAAACCAGCTGCATCGACGATGACCTGACTAACAAAGATCATACACATAATTATTATATATTCCCTCATGTTGTAAGTTCAAATATGCGGAATCTGTGAGGCTGCTATACCTATTTATGTATCTCCTAAAACTAAACTAAAAATATATACTATATCTATACAGAAAAGACCTAAATTACCTACAAGGAATCGAGCGTATAGGAAGCTCAAGTGCTCAAGCCCACTACCAGTGGGTAGCGTTCCATAGTAACGTAGATTGCTGACATATTTACGCTAAGTACTTATTTATTTATGTATCTACTTACTGATATGTTGTAACTGGTCTAGATTCTGGGTCAAAATCCGACGAAAATGATGCATTGAACTACTGCACTTTACGAAGGTTCGTGATCTGACCGGTTGAACAGAAGACGTAAATGACGACCAGATTGGTGCGTTGGGCAAGTCTGCTTTTTTTGGTTTCTAGGTCCTGGGTTTTAATTCTGGATTTCCCAGGCGTACCAATTTCCATTTGTGCTTCTGGTTCTGGGTGTGATTGTGTGTGTGATGTAAATGTTTCCGGTACCAACGGTACAAGTTTTTGATCTTAGTGCTGCTGTGAGTGTTTGTTTGTTGTATAACTCGTAACCATTTCATAAGTTTGATAAAATGCTGACCTTGCCAAGTACACTTCATTGAAAAAGGGACTGTCCCGAAACTGTTTGGTTTATTCAAACATAAGTATTCGTAAAGTAAACTGTATGCTTACAAATACACTTCATAAGAGCTTGCAATGTCCAGTATATTCATAGAAATTTTAATAAAAAAAATATGTAGAGCTCGAGTGTTGTATAAATTAATATAATTGTTTCCAGTTACATACTCATAGTATGTATAAAGTTGCATATTTACTAGATATACCCACAATATTAATGCATATGTTCTTTCTGTATTCTGAGTGTATATATTAATGGCAACAAATAAGAAGTACATTTTGTTCTTTAGCAATAATCATGCCAGGCCCTACTAAAATGGTTTTAACCTTTTCTTTATGTTAATTATATTATAACTCAAGGATAATTTCTTTGTATGAGGCAGGCTTGGGTAGCTCAGCAGTTAGAGCAATATGACATGGAACCTTTAGGCAGCGGGTTCAAACGCCTCCATAAGTTATATTTTTCCTTTCTAAATTCAAATAATTAGTAATAACGAGTATAAATTGTGGAACTGTTAATATGGAATATTTACTTACTTAACATACATTTTAGATGTTACGTTGGTACTGGGAATACTAAGAAAAAAGGTAAATGAGTAAGTATAAAAAGCAAAGCAAGCATAACGTGAATATTTTGAGGTAAGGTAGAGTTACGTAGAGTCATGATATGTCTGGGAAACTTATTTTCGATTAAGTGGATAGTAAAATTTAACCTTAAGGGAAGGGATGAATAAAACATAAATATAAACGTTTGCACACTTACAGCCCCATACTAAATTCGATGACGTGAGTCGTGGGTGCCGGAAACATTACAACACTTACATCACACACACACACACACAATCACAATTATCACAACCAGAACCATAATCAAAAATTTTCCTTGGGAAGAAAACTTGTGTTCCCGTCGGGAATCGAACTTGATACCCCTGCTTAGAAGGCGAACGCCATCCAACTAAGCCAAAAGCAATAAAAAAAAATACGATTTATGGGATGGTTGGTGAATTACCGTCAGTTATGAATGCCGAAGTCAAATATGATACTCAATGGTTCGATCATTTTCCTCTTATTGTTCAATCTATATAATATATATATATATATATATATATATATATATGTGTGTGTGTGTAATCGGGATCTCGGAAACGGTTCCAACGATTTTCATGAAAGTTACAGATTAGGGGTTTTTCGGCCCAAGGAATCGATTTATCTACGTACCAGGTCCGAGAAATGCTTGGTTCCCAAACTGCATTTAAAAAACCGGGTTTAAGAACTATCAGCGCCATCTATTACGCCATGACCGATGTAAAAAACTGTTTCTACTCGACACTAGATGGAGCTTTCTGAGGCTACAAATTCAAACACATTCTACCAAAAACAAAAAACCGAGCAAAGCTCGGTCAGTCATCCGGATATTATAATTTAAAATTACTAACCCCCAAAGTCTCGCCTAAAGTCTCTCTAGCCATAAAAATAAAGTTATTCTATGTATATACGTTTTTGTCTCGAAATTATTATTTATGCGTCTATTTTACGTGAACATTTGTTTTTATAGTGACTCTACAAATGTCTTAAACATAAATCTTAATACAACAAAGCTTTTATTATATTTCTATGAGAAAATCGGCTTTCCATCCTTTTAGTTACTCAAATTAAAAAAACTGCGAAATGATGCGATTACCAGACAAAGTGATTTAAAAAAATTAAGAATAATATGTTAAAAAAAATTTCGAAAATTCTAAAGTATGAATATCTTAACACGCTTTATAAAATAAAATTGCTATAGATTTTTTTTATTAAACGTAAGACACTTTGACTAAGTTATATATTATTAAAAAAACAATATTAAAACTATCTACGTTTTCTTTAGCATTTTAGTCACAATGAGAATTTAAATATCTAAACAGTAGTGGTTAAGCATGAATCAAGTGTTTTAATGTAAATTTCTAAGAACTGACCACCTGCGACGTTTTCATTCTGAGGAAAACTTACCGAAATAAAAATCTGACACGAATATAATGTGATCTTTTTTAGGTTTTTTGGTCAACACTGGCCCCTCCAATAATTTTCGACCGACTTCAAAAAAGGAGGTTCTCAATTCGACTATGTTTTTTCTTTCTTTTTTTATGTATGTTTGTTACGCGATATCCCCGCCAATTATTAATCGATTTTGTTTTTTTTTTTAGTTTGGTAGTTTATACTTCAGAGGATGGGACCACCCATATGAATTTTATCGAAATCGATCTAGCCAAAACCAAAATATAAGCAGTGAAGTCGGATTTTTTTAAGCTTTGCTTGCGGTAAATAATATCTCTAGATTTTAATTTATCGCTATATTATTATCTAAGTATATATGCTACCGTTTGATGACTATCTCAAGTGTTGATAAGTAATGATGAATTTGAACGTGGTAAAAACCTGAAATGTACTGATTCTTAACTATAGTGGGAAGCCTATCTGATCAGCTTCAATTACTTTTAGCTGCTCTTTGTTATGAGTTATTGTTTCGCGATATTTTTGTCCATTAATGACAAGAAAGTTCATTAATATCTTTTCCTTTTTTTTAAATCAGTTCTGATTTCATAATAGGAAGTGGTTCGGTTTATGTGTTTTTTTATGTTTCTCTTTGTTTAACTTCGAATTTGAAATTTCTATAAAGGCATTTTCATGCTGAATTCAGAAACAAAATTGTTAAATAATTTAACGCAAGAAAAGCTTAAGAAAACCGATTTCAACGCTTATTTTTTGTTTTTCCTTGATCGATTTCGATAAAATTTATATGGGACCTCCTCTAAAGTATAATCTACGAAAAAAATCATAATTGGCGGAGATATCGCGTAAAAAAACAGTCAAATTGAGAACTTCCTTTTTTGAAGTCGGTGATTATGCCACATTTCTTAAAGCCCATTTTATATAGAGAACCGTAAGGAAATGAGGCTCGACTAGCACTTGGCTAGTTTATTCAATTAGAATAAATCTTAACTGCGATGAGGCAACGTAATCACACATGAAATGCGTCACCAAGCGACACCCATTGATTGGTTCTAAATGACTAATGCAACAAATATTGTCAAGGAGGTAAGATTTTGCTTCTTCTTGTACAAAAATGCTCGTTGTCATAGTTGGGTTCGCGTTCGCCTTTTAAACAAGGATTTGATTCCCGGTGGGAACACAAGTTTTCTACCCAAGAAAATGTGTGTTTCTGGTTCTGGGTGTGATTGTGTGTGGGATGTGAATATTTCCGGCACCTAAAAATCTTAATAGTTTATTCACATAGTTTTAAAAAAGGCACTCGTGAAAGTTAATAACTCTACTGCCAGATTCTCAAAATTACAGCCGACACAAATCATTGAACTTACAATACAATATTTTTTTATTGCACACCAAATAAAAGTAAAGTTGTAAAACTTAAAATAATACAGTTATATGAGGCAGTACAATGGGTGGTCTTATCGCTTTAAGTGATTTCTGCCAGACAACCTTTGGATGGACAGAAAATATGCAGGATGATTTGGGTTGGTATGGTGTAATATAATATCTAAATAAAAAACTTAGTTTGGAGCTGCGGTATTTATAGCGTTTATGTTATGTTATATGTTATATGCACATCCTTAATAATCGTATTTTTTTGTCTGGTAGAGATCGTTTTTACTATATAAGGCTACCTGTTGTGGCACTACGTATAAACGTGGTGTCACAACAAAATGACAAACATTACTTGTATGTAACATTATTTTTTTCTTATTAAGTGAAACAATACATTATTATCTGTATTACCTATATAAGCCTAAAATTAGATGACACATTCACAATCTTACTTAAAAATGTGCTTCAAGTGACATGTAACTATATTAACATAATAACAGGTTAACATATTAACAGGTGTGGTCCATGGACCACACCTGTTAATATTTATAATTAAAAGCAAGCAAAGCTTAAAAAAACCAACTTCTCCGCTTAAATTTTGTTTTGGCTGGATTGATTTCGATAAAATGTATATAGGACCAATTCTGAAGTATCTACCAAACAAAAAACAACATTAAAATCGATTCATAATTGGCGGAGTCATTAGCGTAACATACAATTAAAAAAAAAACCTCCTTTTTAAAGTCGATTGAAAATTAAAAATCACAGCTGCGTATTGCTTAAAAAGTGAACTTATTATTATTTAACACGGTTTCATAAATCAGACAAAACTTAATCATCTACAACTCATTGCCCGCGTCTTTGTTTCCCGAACGGTATAATCTGAGAGCCTTCAAATCTAGAGTAAATAAGTATCTTCTAGGCAAGGATGTTACATCTTCTGCCGCATTATCACTTTCCATCAGAAGATAGCTAAAAAAAGGTCAATTAATGACTATCGAGCATACAAAAAAAGTCTTGTTAAACTTTGAGTTTATCTTAATGGTCAGTACCACGAGTGCTTTGATGAGTGAAGGAACTGAGTGTTATCGTTCTTTGGAGGTAGAGAACAGTAATTGTTGAGTCAAGTCATTCATCTTGAGTTAAACATATTTATAGTAGAAGAGTAGCTAAGCTTGTGACATAAGAAAGAAAGTTTGGATTTCAATCAAAATTGTCTTTGTATATAATCACTGCACATAGAAATACGATCTAGTATCTTGTCATGTCTAATGCTGCCTTTGGTGTATAGTTGTATACATTACAATAATTCAAGTTTTGGAATGAGATGATTTGAATTGATTGAAATAAAATTGCTGTGAATGTTGGATTTCTTTGTTGGTCATCATCAGCCCATTTGGTTTTTTTATATTTTTTTATTTGTGACAGGCTAGTGTTTGACCACTATCTCACCTGATGGTAAGTGACGATGTGATCGAAGCTGGTAAACACACTAGACCTAGAATACGCAGGCTCTCAAGGATAACTGCCGGAACACCGTATTTGGCTTGGCGGCAGACTTTCAACTTGATGGTGGTAAGCTATTTTGGTAGCAAGCCAGGCGAGCAACTCACAAAATGCTCTACCACCTCTCAAATGTCACCTGATTAGCACCACCCGGGGACCACGTGTAGGGAGTCAGACTTAAGGGGTATCCTCCTACGGACGTGCTGGTTCCCACTGCTAGGCTAAATGATTTCAATCAAAGTTCGAAAAAAAGGGAAAAAGTCTAACTGTTCGAGTTGATGGTAGATGACACATGTTTTCGAATTTTGTGATTCTTAGAATTACCAGTTTCCTTGTATTTTTCCTTTACCGTTAGCAAAACGAGAGCTGATTACATACTAAACTTTATAAAGTCAAATGTGTGAGTTTATGTTGAACGAGCATAATTTTGGAAATTATTATTTCCAGCACGGATGATAATATTGTTTTATTGTTCATTTTATTCTTGACATACCTAATGCATATATTTTTTTGTTTTTTATTACCTGACATATTTTTGATAAATAAATGTTGCCTAGAATAACAATCACTGTTATTATAAAGGTGAATAAAGAATCTGAATCTGATACAGACAGCATTTTGACCGCTAGTCCGTCATTGTAAATCATATAACTTTAAACTAATATATATTATATATACTAATATAATATAATATTATGCAAAGCTTAAAATTTTGACGTAAAAAAAGTTTTTTTAAATATTTGTTTCGCAATCTTTTTGCCATCTTTGTGCGTTTAGTCAGACTATGACTGGACCTTGACTCAGTCTTGACTGGACTTTTAATAACATATATACACAAGATTGCGAAGCCAAAATTAAAAGAAAAAAGGTAATAAAATGTCAAGTATTACATATTTCGTAAAAGAAGTCCTAGTAACAAGTCACAGTCAAAGCCAAGTAAAGGTATCAAAGTCCACTCATAGTTAAGTCATGCAGAAGATCGAGTTTTGGAGCGAGAGAGCGAAAATCACGTTTAGCAACTTTATATCATTTTCCGACACTTATGTACCTTAACAAACTATTAATTATTAACAGTTTATAATCCACCATTATTACACATTAACACAAAAAAAATCACAAGTTTTGCAAAAATTACAAAATCTATGACGCCATTTTTTCACTTTCGCGCCAAAACCCCAATACGAAGTTATAAACACTATGTGACGCTATTATTGACGTATTACGAAGTTTATAAACATTCACATTCACATTTACAGCCCTACACTAAGTTCTAAGACTTGTATCGCGGGTTTTGGAGACATTTACATGTCACACAATCACACCCAGAACCAGAAACACAAACTTCCCTTGGGATGGTAAATTGTGCTCTTGCCGGGAATCGAGCCCAAGACCCACGGCGCCAAGGGCAGAGGACCTGTCCACCGCGTCAACTGGGTCATCAAACCCTTGACCGTGCAAAGTACCGTAAAAGGCATCCCATAAGTGGATCCGGAAATATCAGATTACTATGCCTAATACCGAGCTCAGTAACGTGTTGATTACGTACTTCTTATGTCTACTCAACCGGAGCTAAGTCTAAATAGGGCTTACTTAGTGTAGCGTCCAGTGGCGACACTACAAGAGTTAGTAGTAAAAGTGTAAAGTTTATGCACAATATTTAATGCCATATATATCAACGTGATTGAGCCGATTCCCACTCGCGCGTGTGTCGGTCGCGGCGTATCAAAGCGCACACGCCAGTAGGTAGATCATAATTAATATTAAGCAAGTTAATGTGCTCCGTACATAACTCCCAACCCAAAAAGGATGTAAGCGGGAGAGTGAGAGTCGGCTGTACAAGATCATAAAAAACAAAGTTCAATATATCAAAAAATATTAAAAGGTAGTACCTAAGTAACTAGTAAAATTATAAAAAAGCTTAGTAAATGTTCTTAGACGAAGAAGTAAAATTATTCAAAATTAAATCTAATATTGTTGAGGTGTTCCGTCGGGGGCTGTGCCGGTGCCGCTGCAGCTTGTGACTCAACGCCGCGCGCTCGCCGCCGCTCCCCGAGCGAGGCTGACCTTCCAAGTCGACTCGGTTTTGTAGTTGCAGGGGTGTTGCGAGGCTGCATTTCTATCTCAGTTTCCGGGGGATGCCCCGTGGAAGTGGCATAAGTAATTGTCTTGTTGCACAAGCCTCGCCTCTTCACTGCATATACCAAAGCTATAATAACAGCGAGTATAAGTAGTGTATAGCAGATAGTATATTGATGTATGTCGTGCGAAGTTATAGTAGCAGGGAGCTGACGCTCGTTTATCTTCTGCTGCTCAAGCTGTTTGTTAACTTTTTCAAAGTTATCTGTTTCAGATGGTAGTTGTAATTGCAGAGTGTGTTGCGAGTTAGCGATAATATTGTTTATCGATTTGACTAGTTTAGGTGGTCTTGCCAAGTTTAAGTCGACGGTCGCTCCACTGTGGTACAGATTGTGAGCGTAGATGCTCAAGTCTTTGTTTTGCATCGTGCATCCTTGATCTAAAGTTATGAGTGCCGATGTATTTACTTGATGAGAGGTGACGTCACTGCCACAGACAGTTCGTAGTACGCATAAATCACAACATACCGTCAGCCAGGTGTTTGTTGAATGTAACTCGATCCAGGCGGCTTTGCATTCAGATTTTTGTACAGGGCACGGCGAGGTCGTATGATGACCTAATAATTTGGCTTCACAGGGTGCGTCTTTACTTTCCAGGTTTCTAATGGGTAAGTGTAGGCTACACACAAAGTTGTTTGTGCTTCTTTGAATGCATTGCTTCATTCCATTTTCATGTATGCTAATATAAGTGTTTTGCCTAAAGTTGACAGCGATGTATTCAGCCGACATAAGTACATACGTCACAGTTTCGGTTTCATCTTTAGTTGTCAGAGGCAGAGGGATGACTCGATAGAGAGTATAGTCTTCGTCGCTCGTCAGTGGAATGTGAAATTCAAACATGAAGTACTCGTTTGTAACTCGAGCTTTTACATATAACAGTTTGTAAACATCTTTTATCTCTGCTTCAATATTTTCTACAGGAAAAGTTAATGTTTTCGGTAACTTTCCCGAAATCTCATTTAGTTGTTTTATCAGATTGACTGGAGATAGGAGATGCACGTCGATATGACCTTTATAGATGTCGACAAGTGCGTTAAATAGCATCTCTTGTATATTCTTTAAGTTAGTCAGCAGCAAGTGGGCAGTAAGTGATACTGAGCTAAAGTAATTAGTAGCCATGACGGTGCCAATGTTTGATTGTAGCTGTGATAGTCTCAGTTCGGTGTCATTCATGTACTTGTTCATGAGGGCAAACTGTTGTTGGATGTTCTCTTCGTTTTTCTTCATGATTCCATTTTCAAGTTCGATGATAGTAGTTTGATTTTTCATGAGTTGAAGTATATATTTCTCATTATTTTGAATAGCTTGAATATCTTGTTGGTATTTTTTAGCGAAGTGTTGGTCCAATACTCCAAATAAGCTGTTGGCTAAGTATCCCACACCATCAATCAGAGAACGTTTTCGACGATCTGACAAATGTTTATGTGGGGATAGTAGTATATTGTTATAGTAATTTAAGGTCTCCATCTCATGCCATAGTTGTTTAGTAGTACTCGCACAGAATCTCTGATCCAGTTTTTGACAAAGGAGTTGCACATCTTTCAAGTAGTTTTCAATGTCCTTTGTAGCTTGCCAGTAAGTTGTTAAATTCGTGTAAGTGAGTAGTATCCATTCATCATGTATTAGTTGTATTTTTCCTATAGTGTCGTAATAAATCGGGCGCTCACGTCCAAGGTCTGTAATATGAGCGCTCGATGACGTGCCTTCAGTGACGTTAGTCGTTTTACCGTGCAATCCAGATATCAATGATAATACCATTAGGAAAGATAATAAAATAGTTGTTAAGAGACTTTTCTTTCCAGTGCATTTGCGCCCGTTTCTTGGGTTTGGCTGCGAATTGGAATCTTCATTACCATTTCGGGATGAGTTTTCAGCCTTATCTTCCGCGACAAATGGTAAAAGTTTTGCAAGTTTTGTTATTGGTCTCTTTAGTAGCCCAGTCTGGGTTTTTAAAGTGGTTACCCTGACGTGTCCATCTTCTCCTGGATGTAACTCGATCACTTTTCCCATGGCCCATTTTCCTGGTGGTATATTGTTATCCTTCACCAATACAATGTCACCCTTTTCGAGATTTTTTGTTGATTTTTGCCATTTGCTTCTCGCCTGAAGTTGAGACAGATAGTCGCTTGACCATGACTTCCAAAATTGATGCAGCATGTGTTCAGTTAATTGCCATCTGTCGCGTAAATTGATGCTCCGTTCGTCTTCGTAGTTTGACAGCGGGAGTGTTAAAGTAGGACTACCAGTTAAGAAGTGGCCAGGAGTCAAGTAGTTGTAGAAGTCTTCTGGATCCTCTGTGAGGGGGCACAGAGGCCGCGAGTTCATGCAGGCTTCTATTTTTGCAAGTAATGTGGTGAATTCCTCGTATGTGAGTTTTTGATCTCCCAGGACCCGACGTAGGTGATGTTTCATTGAGCGTACAGCTGCCTCCCAGAGCCCCCCAGCCGTTGGCCAGGCTGGTGCGTTGAAATGCCACTGCACCTCCAACTTGGCGATCTCGTCGAAGAACTCTGGTGACAGTTCAGTTTTAAAGAGTTCATATTCGTTCTTTAGAACCTTTGAAGCTCCAATGAAATTAGTACCGCAGTCAGAGTACATGTGCTGGGGTGATCCATGTCTTGCACACAGCCTTTGGAGGGCGGCTATGAAGCTGCCAGTACTAAGGCTTGAGACGAGCTGGATGTCTACGGCCTTCGTTGCCATGCACACAAAAATGCAAATATAGCCTTTAGAAGTTGTAACCCCTCTCCCCTGGTTCAGTTTGATGTTAACGCATCCTGTGAAATCTACTCCTGTGTGCGTGAAAGGGCGAGAAGGGGTAGCACGTTGTCGTGGTAGATCGGCCATGATCTGATAGTTATCATTTGTTTTATATCGAAGGCAGCGCACGCAGTGACGTAGTTGAGTCTTCACTACTCGGTTCCCTCCGATAATCCAATATCGTTGTCGTATATAAGCGAGCGTGAGTCGCGCTCCGCCATGTAGGGTTGCAGAATGAGCCTCCTGAATGACTAGTTGAGTCAGCCTTCCGTCTCTTGGTAAGATGACAGGGTTCTTCATACCCAATGGCAAATTAGTTTTGTTTAGGCGGCCACCGACGCGTATAATTCCGTCTTCATCTAGGTAAGGATTCAGTTTGAAGATGGAGCTCTTGCTGTTTAGAGTTTGTTTATTCATTAGTAAGTTATATTCAGTTTGTAATACTCTTCTTTGTATAAATCGTATGATCATATTATTTGCAGCAAGTAGGTCGCTTGTTGTCAGGTAGGTAATTAACGCGTTATCGGAACGAGCGGTGTCGAGTTTCGCCGCTGATGTCCGGGCCTTTGTAATAAAGTGCATAATCCAAGCGACAATACGTTTAGCTCGTAATAACGAACTACTTTTATTTATCAAGTCGGTAATGAAGCTATCATTATTAGTTTCTTGTAGGGCTGCCACTTTCTGTTTTTCATCAATTTTAGTTGTAAACAGGCAGTTCATCGTGTCTAGTCTGGACGTTTCCGTAGAAGTTTTAAGTTGATTTGGCCCATTCCACCACAAGTCGAAATTAAGTAGCTTCTTCGGTTCTACGCCTCTTGTGGCACAATCTGCAGGGTTGTTCTTTGATTCAATGTAAGACCATTTTTGGGCTGGAATTACTTGCTTGATTTTCTTTACTCTATTTTCGACATATCTTTCCCATTTAGAGCTTTCTCCTTGCAGCCATGCCAAAACGACCTGTGAGTCACTCCAAGCCCACATAGTGACATTATGTTCGTTTAACGAGTTTTTTGCTTTGTCCATAAGTTGAGACAGTAGTAAGGCACCACATAGTTCCTTCCGTGGCAATGAAATTTTCTGGGCAAGTGGGGCAACCCTAGTTTTCGCTGCTAGTAAGTTTAATACAGGTAGCCCGCTTTCGTTGGTGACGCGTGTATATATAACACAGGCGTAGGCCTTCTCGCTTGCGTCACAGAAGCCAAGTAGTTCGATGTTCTTATCGGTGCTTCCGATCCATCTTTGGATTTTTTTTGTTTGCAGGTTAGGGATGTCAGCTCTTAGTTTCAACCAATCTTCTTGTATGTTAGTAGGTAGTCGCTGATCCCAATTAAGTGAGTTGTTTTCTTCCCATACTCGTTGAAAAATTAGTTTTGCCATTATAGTTACAGGAGAAAGCCACCCCAGCGGGTCGTAGAGCTGTGATATTTCAGATAGTAGAGACCGTTTAGTTAGTGGCTTCGGTTCCTCGTCTAAGTTCCAGTTAAAGGTGAATGTGTCCAAGTTAGGATTCCATCCAAGACCGAGTGTTTTCTGGGAATTTTCATGTTTGAAGTCGAAATTACTGGTTGCAATTTGATCTTCCGTTAAGTTTTTAAGTACTGCCGGACAGTTACTCGACCATTTTCGTAAATTCATGCCGCCCCCGTTTAGTAATTTGATTAAAGTTGTTTGAAGTTCTGTTGCGCCTTCAATCGTGTTACTTCCGCTCGTAAGGTCGTCAACATAAAACTCATTTTGCAGTATTTTAGCAGCGACTGGGTACTTATGTCCATCGTCTATTGATAATTGTTTCAAAGTTCTCATTGCGATCCACGGTGCGCATTTTGCACCGTATGTTAGTGTACATAGGGTGTATTCCCGTAATGCATCATGTATGAAGGGGCGCCATATGATTTTTTGTAGTTTTTGTTGATCTTCGGAAATCCAAATGCATCTATACATTTTTTCGATATCGGCTGTAATGGCATATTTGTATGATCTCCATTTTAAAATCAGAGCTTGTATGTCTTTTTGTAGGTTAGGGCCCTTTTTCATTAGCGAGTTTAAGCTTTTTCCAGTTGATGTTTTGTTAGAAGCATTAAACACCACTCGCAATTTCGTAGTTGTAGATTCTTCCCGGAGAACGCCGTGGTGAGGTAGATAACATTCTAGCTCTTCACTCGTGGATGCCGTTGGAGACGATGGCTTCATGTGCTCTAGATCAGAGTACTCGTTCATGAAGTTTTTATACATATTAGATAGTTTTTCGTTTTTAGTTAGTCGTTTTTCTAGTTGTAAAAATTGTGAGACCGCTGTATGCCTTGATTTTCCGAGTTCGGATTCAAAGTTTGGCATCATTGGCATTTTCACGGTGTATTTGCCATCTGCGCCTCGTTTAGTAGTTTCTTTGTAGTAAGTTTCACAATAGTCATCTTTGTTGATGTCTTCAGATCCTTGAATTATGTCCTCGCTCTCCCAGTACTTTGATATCTCGGTTAGATCCACAACAGCGACGTGGCAGTTAAAAGTTTTTAGTTTTCCGCACAAGATCCAGCCTAGTTGAGTTTGCTGTGCGACTGGAGAGTGCTGATCTCCTTTTAGGACTCCGTCCATTAGGATGTGCGCATAAATATCAGCTGAGAGGAGCAAGTCAATGGAGCCTCTTACATTGTAATCTGGGTCTCCAAGTTTTAAGTTTTGCAGATGCGACCAGTTCGCCTTTTCGAAAGTTGAGTTAGGTAGGTTATTCGTGAGCTTCTTCAGTATCAGAGCTTGAGTTTCAAAAGTGTAGTCGCTATGTATCGACTTGCATGTTAGTTGCACACGGCCCTTGCAGTCTCCGGATACGGATCCCACACCAGAAACCGTGGCGTATAGTTTAGCACGTGGCAGCCGTAACAGCTGTGCAGCGTTTTCAGTTATCAAGTTCACCTGTGAGCCCTGGTCAAGAAGAGCTCGAAGTGTCACGAAGGTGCCATCAATGCTTTTTACTTTTACTTGGACGGTGGTTAGAAGTACTTCCATATCCATCGTAGTCAGGTGATGAGAGTTTTGTTGCTTGGATGTTGAAGGTTGAGGGCGAAAGCTAGTCTTCTCAGTTTTAGTTGGCTCATACGCCTTTTTCGCTAAGTGTAATAAAGTATGGTGTCTCATGTTACATTCCTTGCAAGTCTTTTTCGAGCTACATTCGGCGTTTCCGTGTGTGTATAAGCAGTTTTTGCATAGTTTTAATTTCGCAACTGTGTGGATTCGCTGTGGAATGTCCATATCGACAAATTGTTTACACTGCATAAGCACATGTTTTCCGTCACATAATGGGCAATTGCCGTATGTCGTATAGAATGTATTCGAGTAGTCCTTATTATCTTTTAATAAAGTTGTTTTCTTAAGAAAGTTCGGCTTGTAATTGAAGTTTCTATAGTTGTGAAACTTGTTTGTCGGTTTATTGAAGCTCGAGTTACCGCTTTGTTTCTGCATATTAATTGTTTCTTTTTGGCGATTATGTACAGTTTCCAAGGCCATGAATTTGTTTTCCAGGAATGATAAGAACTCGGCAAGGTCTGGAAGCTCTCTGTTGTTTTGGATCTCTTTGGTGTAATCGTTGAAAGTCACGGAGTCCATTTTTTGTGACATGTAATACACAATCATTGGGCCCTAGCTTGTTACTTCTACTCCCATGTTAGTTAGGCCGTTGAGACTCTCTGTGACGACGTCATGAATTTTCTTAAGATTTTCTGTGTCGGGGTATCGTATGACCGGCAGTTGCTGCATGGCATTCATAAAAGATGTAAATTGAAGTCGGCGATTGTCGTACCGATTGGTGAGTATATCCCAACACGAATCGTAATTTTCGGCACTTACGGTGAGATGTTGTACCAAACGTTCCGCTTCGCCTTTCAGTTTTGTTTTAAGATGTTGCATCTTCTGCGATTTTGAAATAGTTGGATTCTTGTGGATAGTTTCGAAAAAAAGATCCTTAAAGGAAATCCAGCTGATGTAGTCACCTGCGAACATTGGTATTTCGATTTTTGGAGTTGATTGTTGAAAGTGAATGTTTGACCATAGTTTGTTCTTCAGTTGTTTCCTCAAATCGTCATATTTTAGTTCGATGCTCTCATATTGGGCGCAGTAGTCGGCGCTGAAGTTAGAACCTTTTAGATTGTCCTCTAGTTGCCAGTGAAGCTTATCAATAGCATCCCACTTGACCTTCAAAGTTGATAAGTGATCCTCAATTTCCCATTTTTCGGTTACAAGTTCTAGTTTAATTTTTGTCATAGCTCTCTCTAAGGCCTTGAAGTTGCATTTTTGGCGACTGAGTAGTTTGGATTGATCTTCGGGCAGTGTAGTACTGGTG
This sequence comes from Lomographa bimaculata, assembly GCA_948107665.1. Lineage (NCBI taxonomy): Eukaryota > Metazoa > Arthropoda > Insecta > Lepidoptera > Geometridae > Lomographa > Lomographa bimaculata. Next base: position 12,215,301 of record OX403592.1, read on the forward strand.
TAAGATTCATCCTCAGAAATCCCAGATAAGTTGAAGTCGACGCTGGTTATCAGTTTTTCTTCTTCATTCTTCTTTTGTTTTTGGCGGTGAGAAATCAAGAGTTCCATGATGTTCTCCTTAGTTGAATCGTAAAGTTCTTTAGTTCGGCCATACACGTTTGAGGTGAAATAGATGACCTCACTCTTATCTTCAATTGTTTGGACTAAAGTTTCATGCTTCTCATGGAAGTCTACCCAGAGTTTCTCTAGCGTAGAAAGCCGAGAATCTAAGTAGTCCACAGTTTTTCTAGTTATACTATCTTTTTTGTAGTTGGTGCACAAAGTTTTTATGCTCTCAAAACTGCTTACTTGTTTAGTTAGTAGTTCCATTTTTTGAAGTTAATTTGGCCAGTTAGCCGGTGATTGGAGTGCCGAGTGGGTATAGTTAAGTAGTAGTTAGTTCCAATAGGTGTTGATTCAGGACACGAAGACCAGGATAAGTAGTTTCCTTGAGCTTCTTCAAGCGTATGTTGTCGCTCTTCGCAGTTTACGATAGAACTCCGTTGACTCTTGAATGTCCTTTGAGCACTCAGCGCATCCTGCAACCCGCTGTTACGAAATTATACGCCTTCTCAATAGCCTGGTGAGACCCGCTTGTGGGAGGCCAGGTACCGATTCGCTTTCGCAACTTGAGGTCACAAACGCACCAAATGCACAGTTGAAAGATCGAAGGACCAAAAAATGTAGCGTCCAGTGGCGACACTACAAGAGTTAGTAGTAAAAGTGTAAAGTTTATGCACAATATTTAATGCCATATATATCAACGTGATTGAGCCGATTCCCACTCGCGCGTGTGTCGGTCGCGGCGTATCAAAGCGCACTCGCCAGTAGGTAGATCATAATTAATATTAAGCAAGTTAATGTGCTCCGTACACTTAGAAATTGAAAACTTACAAGGGAAGACAATTACATAACGCTGTGTTAGTCATGATCTACTGTTATTTATCATGATATGTATGTACTTATATGATGTAATATGTGTATACGTATGTATTGTGTTATGTGTAACGTACATACTAATATACTAGCCGTGCCCCGAGGCTTCGGCCGCTATTAGTTAAATAGTAGCCTATTTATTATTTCTAGATATAAACTATGTACATTCTGAATTTCATCAAAATCCGTTCACCTGTTAAGCGTGAAGAGGGAACAAACATACTTACACACTGGCACAATTACACACAAACTTTCGGATTTATAATATAGTAGGATTATGTTTACTTAAGTAGGAATATTTGTAATGTATTATTTTTCGATTCATGCACTCTTCACAATGCTTTTTTCTTTAAACACACGTCTAACTTTATTGCGTATTGCTTTCAATTCAGGTTGTTTGGAAGAGATCGCTTTTAGTGATAAGACCGCCTATTGTTATACTTATTTTTTAAATCAATATTTTCTGCTCTGTTTTGTCACAAATAAAGGAGTGTGTGTTTGCCTTCTGAGCATAATCTATCGGGTTCGATTTCCGGCGGGAACACAAGTTTTCTTATCAAGGAAAATTTGTGTTTCCGGTTCTGGTTGTGATTGTGTGTGTGATATGAATGTTTCCGTAATTAAAATCTAGAGATATTATTTACCGCAAGCAAAGCTTAAAAAAATCCGACTTCACTGCTTAAATTTTGGTTTTGGCTAGATCGATTTCGATAAAATTCATATAGGTGGTCCCATCCTCTGAAGTATAAACTACCAAACTAAAAAAAACATCAAAATCGATTCATAATTGGCGGAGATATCGCGTAACAAACGTACAAAAAAAAGAAAGAAAAACATAGTCGAATTGAGAATCTCCTTTTTTGAAGTCGGTTGATTATTCCACATTTCTTAAAGCCCTTTTTATATAGTAAGGAAACCGTAAAAAAAACCGTAAGGAAATGAGGCTCGAATCGCACTTGGCTAGTTTATTTAATTAGAAAAAAAATTAACTGCGATGAAGCAACGTAATCACACATGAAATGCGTCACCAAGCGACACCCATTGATTGGTTCTAAATGACTAATGCAACAAATATTGTCAAGGAGGTAAGATTTTTCTTCTTCTTGTACAAAAATGCTCGTTGTCATAGTTGGGTTCGCGTTCGCCTTTTAAACAAGGATTTGATTCCCGGTGGGAACACAAGTTTTCTACCTAAGAAAATGTGTGTTTCTGGTTCTGGGTGTGATTGTGTGTGGGATGTGAATATTTCCGGCACCTAAAAAAATCTAAATAGTTTATTCACATAGGCCTCAAAGAGGCACTCATGAAAGTTAAAAACTCTACTGCCAGATTCGCAAAATAACAGCCGACACAAATCATTGAACTTAGTATGGGGCTACGGTATTTATAGCGTTTGTTATGTTATATGTTAAATAATATAATAATATGCACATCTATACTAATATTATAAAGAGGTAAAGTTTGTCCTTAATAAACGTAATTTTTTAGTTCTGGTAGAGATCGCTTTTAGTATATAAAGCTACCTGTTAAATGTTAATGGCAAAATTACAAACAAGGTGTCCTTGTTTGCAACTATTTGCAACCTATCTTATATTTTGGCTTTGGCTGGATTCTTTGAAATTTTTATGGGACCACCTCTGAAATATAATCTACCACACTAAAAAATCATCAAAATCGATCCACAATTGGCGGAGTATAGCGGAACATACAAAAAAAAAAACAATCGAATTGAGAACATCTTATTTTGAAGTCGGTTGAAAATTAAAAATCACAGCTGCGTATTGCGTAAAAAATGAACTTATTTTTATTTCACACTGTTTCGTAAATCAGACCTCATATGCGATTATATTAAAACTTTATCATTAGTATAGCGAAGGAGTGAAACTCATTGCCTTCTTTGTTCCCCGAACGGTATAATCTGGGAGTCTTCAAGTCGAGAGTAAATAGGTATCTTCTAGGTAAGAATGCTACATCTTCTGCCGCATTATCACTTTCCATCAGAAGATAGCTAAAAAAGGTCAAATGACTATCGAGCATACAAAAAAGGTCTTGTTAAACTATTTTAATTGAGTTTATCTTAATGTTCAGTACCACCAGTGCTTTGATGAGTGAAGGAACTGAGTGTTATCGTTCTTTGAAGGTAGATAACAGTAATTGTTGAGTCAAGTCATTCATCTTGAGTTAAAAATATTTATAGTAGGTAAGCTAGGTAGCTAAGCTTGTGACATAAAAAAAACACTTGCCTATCGACCATAAAAAAAAATAAAATTAGAAAGAAAGTTTGGATTTCAATCAAAATTGTCTTTGTACATAATCACTGCACAGAGAAATACGATCTAGTATCTTGTCATGTCTAATGCTGCCTTTGGTGTATATATTACAATTATTCAAGTTTTCGAATGGGATGATATCGAATAAAATTGCTGTGAATTTGGTCATCATCAGCCCATTTGGTTCCCACTGCTAGGGCTAAATGATTTCAATCAAAGTTCGAAAAAAAGGGAAAAAGTGTAACTGTTCGAGTTGACGGTAGATGACACATGTTTTCGAATTTTGTGATTCTTAGAATTACCAGTTTGCTTGATTTTTACCTTTACCGTTAGCAAAACGAGAGCTGATTACGTATTAAACTTTATTAAGTCAAATGTGTGAGTTTATGTTGAACGAGCATAACTTTGGAAAGGATTACTTCCAGCACGGATGATAAATTTTATATCATTATTTATTTTATTCTTGGCATACCTATATATTTTTTTTATTATTACCTGACTTATTTTTGATGTTATTAAATGTTGTCTAGAATAACGATCACTGTTATTATTAAGGTGAATAAAGAATCTCAGCATTTTGACCGCTAGTCCGTCCTTGTATAAATCATATAACTTTAAAGTTTAAATAATAATTTAATATTATGCAAAGCTCAAAATTTTGACGTAATAAGAAGTTTTTTTAAAATATTTGTTTCGCAATATTTTTGCCATCTTTGTGCGTTTAGTCAGAGTATGACTGGACCTTGACTCTTTTACTTGACTCATTCTTGACAGAACTTTTAATACCATATATATACAAGATTGCGAAGCCAACATTAAAAGAACAAAGGTAATAAAATGTCAACTAACATATTTCGTAAAAGAAGTGCTAAGTCTACTAACAAATCACAGTCAAAGCCAAGTAAAGGTATCAAAGTCCACTCATAGTTAAGTCATGCAGAAGATCGAGTTTTGGAGCGAGAGAGCAAAAATCACGTTTAGCAAGCACTTTATATCATTTTCCTACACTTATGCACCTTCACAATCTATTAACTATTAACAGTTTATTATCCACCATTATTACACATTAACACAAAAAAAAACACAAGTTTTGCAAAAATTACAAAATCTATTACGCCATTTTTTCACTTTCGCGCCAAAACCCCAATACGAAGTTATAAACGCTATGTGACGCTATTATTGACGTATTACGAAGTTTATAAACAACGCATTCACATTCATAGCCCTACACTATGTTCAAAGACTTGAATCGTGGGTTTTAGAAAAACATGTCACACGCACAACCACACCCAGAACCAGAAACACAAAAGTCCCTTGGGATGGTAAATTGTGCTCCTGCCGGGAATCGAGCCCAAGACCCACGGCGCCAAGGGCAGAGACCTATCCACCGCGTCAACAGGGTCATCAAACCCTTGACCGTGCAAAGTACCGTAAATGGCATCCCATAAGTGGATCCGGAAATATCAGATATCTATGCCTAATACCGAGCTCAGTAACGTGTTGATTACTTACTTCTTATGTCTACTCAACCGAAGTTAAGTCTAAATAGGGCTTACTTAGAAAATGAAAACTTACAAGCGAAGACAATTACATAACGATATATAGTCATGATCTCCTGGTATTTATCATAATATTTATGTACTTATATTATGTAATATGTGTATACGTATGTATTGTGTTTTGTGAAACGAACATACTAATATACTAGCCGTGCCCCGCGGCTTCGGCCGCTATTATCAAGTTAAATAGTAGCCTATTTGTTAATCCTAGGTATAAGCTATGTACATTCCAAATTTCATCCAAATCCGTGCAGCCGTTTCACCGTGAAGATGGAACAAACATACTTACACACAAACTTTCCGATTTATAATATTAGTGGAATATTTATATTAGATCATCATTTATAATTAAGTAGGTATATTTATATTGTATTATTTTTCGATTCGTGCACTCTTCAATATATTGTTTTTTTAAAACATTGACGTCTAACTTTATTGCGTAATTCCTCTCAATTCAGGTTGTACGGAAGATATCGTTTTTAGTGATATTTTCTCTCTGTGTTATCATTATTTAAGGTATTCAATATAGGAGTGCGCTGTTCCCTTCTAAGCATACTCTATCAGGTTTGATTCCCGGCGGAAACACAAGTTTCCTCAACAAGGAAAATTTGCATTTCCGGTTCTGGTTGTGATTATGTGTGTGATATTAATGTTTCCGGCACCCACGTCACATCACACAAGTCATCGAACTTACACTAAGTTGAAGGGGCTGTGAGTGTGAAAGGGTTCATGTTAAAGTATGGTATATGTTAAAATGAATGATATTAATGTTAATAAAGGTGGTAACCGCAAGACAGTCATATTACTACAGACCAGAACTTTTGGTCTGTGGCAACTATAATGCTACTGAATAAAATATGTACCTACCTATTTTATTCCGAGGTAAAAAATCCAAATACATAGGTTTTCATATTTATTGTTTTTTATTGACGACCCAGTTGGCGCAGTGGACAGGTGTCCGCTCTTTGCACCGTGGGTCCTGGGTTCGATTCCCGGCAGGAGCACAAAATTCCTTCCCAAGGGATATTTGTGCTTCTGGTTCTGGGTGTAATGTGTGTGTGTGTGCTGTGAATGTTTCCGGAACCCACAATACAAGTATTCGAACTTAGTGTGGGGCTGTGAGTGTGAATGCGTTTGTTTGTTGTTTGTTTGTTTATATAAATCAACAATGACCAGAAGTATTGGTTTTTATCGTTAACGATTCTTGCATTAATTTGCCTTAATTTTTACTGTGCCCCGCGACTACACCCGCTATTGTCAAGTTAAAAGTAGCCTATGTGTTAATCCTAGGTATGTATACACTATGTATACTCCAAATTTCATCCTAATCCGTTCAGTCGTTAAAGCGTGAAGAGGGAACAAACATACTTACACATAAACTTTCGGTTTTATTAAATTTGTATGAATAGTAATTATAAATTAGTATGATATCTCTGATAGGATAACGCTTCAAAATCATAATTGTTTATTCACATATTACAATGATATGGTTGAGGCATCAAAATAATTATTATATCGATGCAAGCCTAGTGTAAGTATATAATCAAAAAATACCATTTCATTATTAAATGGCGGAGATATGGTTGTCGAAGGCGTAAAAAAAATGCTTCAGTAATTTCGAAATATACGCGATGTCATCAGCTCACAGAGCCACTAGAAAAACCGACTTCACCGCTTTATCTTCGGAACCTAGATCAGATTTAATGTATTAATACATACATCAATAATGCGTATTTAAACAAGCATTATTGACTATAACTAAAAAACTAAAGATCAGATCATGATCAAATTTCAATGGGACCAGATGAAAAGCACCATCTTTCAAATAAAAAAATAATCCTCAAAATCGGCTCGCAACGAAAGAAGTTATGAGGTAACTTTTGAAGTCGGTTAAACGAGAACATCGTCAAAGTACTCCACAAAATAGGCATTATTGACGATATTTCAAGAACTACTGATCAGATCTTGATCAAATTTTAATGGGACCAATTAGAAAGCAACATCTTTCAAACGAAAAAAAAAATTCAAAATCGGCTCACGTATAGACAAGTTATGCGGAGGTAACACACATAAAAAAAATACAATCGACTTGAGTACCTCCTCCTTTTTTGGTAAGAGTTAATAAAATATTCTATATACACGCACACACACATACACACACATACACACACACAACCATCACTACACACACGCACACACACACTCACACACACATACATTTCCCTCACACACACCCACAACCACAACCTATTAATAAATATTGTTTACGCAAAATTAATGTTAGGTACATTAATTATTTAAACATTTGTGACGTAATAAGATATAATAAGATTAATTATTGGGAGAAGCCACTGGCACCTGAAACACAGTGTTCAAACACTAGTTCAGGAGCCTATGGATTCATAAAATTTTATGTAAAAACTTATGTCAATAAATGTTTATTATTATTATTATTATTATTATTATTCTCCCACACCAGCAAAATCTAGTTATTGAAAGTAATATTATCTTATATCCGATTGCAAAGCAAAGATTGAGTCTATATTTCCTAAAACTAAACTAAAACTATGTACAGCAAAGAACTAAGTTACCTACAAGACATCGAGCTTATAGGTAACTCAAGTGCTCAAGCCCACTACCAGTGGGTAGCGTTCCCATCATGCTGGCGGCGTTGCCCCTTTGAATTGCAATGCTAATACGTTGAGCCAAATAAGTGCCAGCATTTTGATCACGCGTCGCTTCAACCAGATTGTAAACCTAATGTGCAAAGCAGAAAGGAGGCTTTGCGGGACGTTGCTCCAGTTATAAATATTGCAAAAGCCACCCAAGTCACCCGTCTGGCTAGATTAAGGTATATATCCACTGTACGACATGATATCTTTACACTTTACAATAATACCTTTTTTGTATGTGACTAAGCCAGCGTTTGACCACAATCTCACCTGATGGAAAGCGCCGATGCGGTCGAAGATGAAGCACGCTTGCTCAAAATACCTATTCACTCTTTTCTTGAACAACCCCATATAATACTTTTCGGGAAACAGTAGACGGCAGAGCGTTCCATTCTTTTGCAGTTCTTTTAATGAAAATGGAAGCAATTGAGATGTTTTACGTTTTATTTTATACTATATCATGAATATTAGAGCAAATTTCCAACTTTTTTAAATTTCAATTAACGCGTTGTGGAAGTTTCTTTCGAGGCCTACTTCTGGATAAGCGAATTAAGCCAAAACAATTAACAAGGTGGAAAAACGTATAATTTCACAATAAAAAATATATATGTATCCCTGAGTCCTTAACATAAAAGATGAACGCTTTCACACTTACAACCCCACACTAAGTTTGATGACTTGTGTCGTGGATACCGGAAACATTCACATCACACATACACAATCACAACCAGAAACAAATTTTCCTTAGGGAGAAAACTTGTGTTCCCGCCGGGAATCGAACCCGATACCCCTGCTTAGAAGGCGAACGCATACCCAAATAACCCAACGGGCAGTTTAAACGCTTCGTTTTGAGAGTGATGGGGTTTGTTTATTTTTACAGCCATTTATGTTATGGACCAGATAATTTTTATAACAACTCTAAGTCGCATCTACGCTTACCATCAAGCGAGTAAGTGGTCAAACAATTTTTTTTTTAAATTTTTTTTTTACACACTCACAGCCCCACAGTAAGTTCAATGACTTGTGTCGTGGGTGCCGGAAACATTCACATCACACACACAATCACAACCAGAACCAGAAACACAAATTTTCCTTGGGGAGAAAACTTGTGTTCCCGCCGGGAATCGAACCCGATACCCCTGCTTAGAAGGCGAACGCTCACCCAACTTAGCCAACGGGCAAACGTTTGCCTATCTTGAATTTAAATCCAAGTCTAAGATATAGAGTGAACATGTCTTTGGTCCCAGTTTTATAAGGACGAGATTACCCCTCACACAAAATATTTACCTATGTTCGATATTACGTAGCCCCCAGTGGGATTCATTCTTGTTCTACGTCTAGAGACTATTATTACGAAGTTAGTATTACATCACCTAAGTATTGCTATGTAACTGTAATTGCGATGCAATTAATATTTACTGTGTTATCTATGTGTTATTAAAAAATACGTGTATGGAAAAAATATTGTAATTTGTAGCATTGAAAGACCAATTTGATTACTTGTACCAAATTGAATGATTTTAATTAAAATTGTATATAGGCAAACATTGACCACTATCTAACCGATAAAGAACGAAAGATGGATCGCTACACACTGGTAGTGGGCTTGAGCACTTGAGTTTCCCATAAGCTCAATGCCTTGTTGTTAGCTTAGGTCTTTGCTGTATATATGTAGTTTTAGAGAAATATAGACAATTGGCCTGTAGAGAGCACATGCTAATATGATAAAGCAGCCAAATAAGTATATAGCTTGCATAAAAGAGACCTTAGTTTTTTTACTCTAAGCATAAGGACTCTCTGATTATACCGTTTAGGGAACAAAGACGCAGGCAATGGTTTTCCACTCACGCGTCGCCGCCACGCCCGCCGCCCGTACTGCTGATGAAGATAGAAGCGAAACGCTTATAGCGCATTTGGTTGAAAAGTTGACATTGTTGAGAACCAAAACTGGATGATGTTTAACGATTCTCAAAAGTACTTTATGATCCTTAGTTTAACTATTAAGTGATGTCGCTATCAATCTAATCAGTGTCCCCAAAACATTAGTAGCAATAAAATATATTACGACTCATCGCCTCCGCTTCGTTATTGGTATGACATTTGAATGAAAGAAGTCGGTAAGGTTTAACGGTAAACATGTAGTCACCCAGTCGTTCTATATGGCGAGGTGTGACAACTTGACTCCGTTCGTCACCGCTTACCATTTAGAACAACATCTTTAACATTCGCTAATAAAAATTGTAGTTTCATTTATAGCATATGCTGAATCTACCCCTTTTGCCCAATTTTAGAATATGACCCCATGTGTGCACATGAATTGTGAAAATGTTTTCTTCTTTGTGTTTCTTTTTTTTTATTGTTTTTGTACTTATGGGCAGTAAGTATATTTTTGATTTGATTTGATTTATACATAAATGTTATTTTTTGTACTGAAGAATTTGATCGGAATTAACGTCTCTTAAGGGAAAACATGCACCTACACAGACTAAGTGTTACCAACTTGCACAAATGTAACGCATATATTGTCAAATAAAATTATCTTTATTCTAACGACTTCCCAAAAAAGGAGGAGGTACTGAATTCGACTGTTTTTTTTTATGTTTACTACCTTATATCTTCTTTCCACGTGAAACGATTTTGATTTTTTTTAAAGCTGGTGCTTTCCCATTGGTCAAATTTAAATTCGATCAAGATCTGATCACTAGTTTTTGAGTTATCGTCAATAATGAGTCTAATATATTAAATCAAGGTTCCGTAGATAAAGTGGTGAAGTCGGTTTTTTTTTTATTTGCTTGCGTTAATTTTATTCTCATACTAAGTAATATCTGAAGGTGAAACAAAGGAAGTACCTACTTGTATTATAGTTACACTCGTTATTTATGCACGGTTCTTATCATCGATAACAAGGGCTAACAAGACGTTAAAATTAACATTGACATTGGAAAGATAGTCCACTTTGAGCTCGGCTTTATTTTTCTACGCCTATGTTTTAGAAGATAACAGACAAATATACAGACAATAGAGTTGTTAGTTTTTTAGTGGTGGGTATAATTGAAAGTTTTAACTACCTGTTGGTTTAGAGTGCAAGTCCGCCTTCTACGCAACGGGTATCTGGTTTGATTCCCGGTGGAAACACAAGCTTTCTCCCTAAGGCAAATTTGTGTTTCTGATTCTGGGTGTGATTGTGTGTGTAATATGAATATTTCCGGCAACCACGACACGATCATTGAGCTTAGTGTGTCGCTATGAGCATAAAAGCGTTTTTGTTATGTTTATATTTTTGAGTTTTTTTAAGACCAAGGCCAAAGAAACTCGGCCGAAGCCTTGAGGTAAATAAAAATGCTTAGTTTTTCACTATTACCACTATTTTCACTATTACCTTACCAATGATATATTTACTTCATTCAAAGTTGAAAATATAACATTACATATATGTATTATATTATTTATCACATATATTTATATATATATATATATATATATATATCATATATATTATATTTTAAACTTTGAATCAAAGCAAAAGCAAAAAGATTTAAAGTTACAATAATAAATTTTATCTTGATTAACCACTTATTTCTGACCTCAAAAACGTATTACATATTTCGTATTCTGTAATAATACTTGATATAAAGGATAACAGCTGCTGACTAAATACAAACATGTGTTTAAATATGTAATGTCAACATTTGGTAGCACGAATTATTCCACCTTCACGAACACAGGATATTGCCCTCCAAAACTGCTGCATCTCTACCCGAAAATCACGCACCAAAGTCACACCAAAATGTCTTCTGAGATACGTGACTTGTAACCGTTTTACGCAGCATTCATTACAAAATATATATATTTATATTTGTTATTTTCAACCGACTTTAAAAAGGAGGTTCTCAATTCGACTATATGTTTTTTTTGTATGTGTATTACGCTATATCTCCACCAATTATGAATCGATTTTAATGTTTTTTCTTTGTTTGGTAGAGTATACTTCAGAGGTCAAGCCAAACCGAAATATAAGCCATGAAGTCGGTTTTTTTAAGCTTTCGTTTTAATTATGTTTATATTGGTTGAAATCTGTATGATATGAGAAGGATACCTTCAAATTAAATCGTTTATTTGCCAATACATGTAAGTAAATATCTTAATGTAAGTAGTGACACGATATATTTAGTTTGCAAGTAGACGAGCAAATGATATTTTATGTGTCTACTAAACAAATATTACATCTCTACAATCAATTAGTATTACAAAGATTCCTTAAACTCCTTAAAACTGTAGAAAAAATGAGAAGCTAACACAAGTTATTTTTTAATTATTTTGCCGTCCAATATTTTAATGTCTTTAGGTACACTGTTATGCTGAGTTGAGGACGGTTTTTGGTAAAAATGTAAAAAAAAAACTATTTGTACCTTTTGTCAATTTATTTTTTTGCCACAAATAAATCTATGTCTATGTCTATGTTAAAAAATGATAATGCACATATTGTGAACCTTGTGGAATTTTATGTCCTATTAAATTGTTACTTTCTAACTTAGAATAAAAACAGTTTCGTACTCTACTTTTAAAGTTCTTTTGCACTCGTTCAGAAAAAACAATGTTTGCGCCTAACTTACCTATTTTCATTTATATGATTTTAATTGTCATTTTTGGTTGTTGGCTACAACTCTGCCGTCATAATAAGAAAAGACGTATTGACATTTTTGTCAAAATTTAATTATATACATTAGAAATATCTTTAATATTTAGTATATGTTATGACTTGTTATATGCGTCTACATTATAAGTAAGATTTAGTAGGTTGCGTTTGAATATTTTATAATTTGAAAATACTAGTAGATGCAATTGATTTTATTTATATAGCATTAGAAAAATTATCGTTTTAATAATAAGGAAAGGTTAGTTTCGTCGCTTTAGGCGGGGCTTGAGTAGCTCAGCGGTTAGAGCAATAGGGCATAAGACCCTATGGCCGCGGATTCAAATCCCGCCTCAAGCGATAATTTTTCCTTTCTAAAATTTATCACTACTAGTAGATGCGTCTATTTTTCCTGATTCCGATTATGTAATTGACTCAATTTTGGTAAAAATGCAAACTTCCTTTTTCTTACGAAGACAAAACTTTACATACTCTCTAAGAATTTAGAGGCCCAGCCAGCGTGTCGCGTCTCTGACATGATCAGAGATTTGGTACATAGGCTAAATAATTTATTCAGTCAGTTATATTATTAAATATTTTACATAAAAGTTGTCCTGCTTGTATAGTTTAGACGCTTAAACCCTCGGAAAGTGAAAAAAAAAAAGTGCTGAACCACCCGACTCAACTTAGAGACCTCGATTCTCTCGGTCAATAATTTCCACACAATATCTAGCCATGATTTTAGTTCCACGCATTATGTATGCAGCTCATAGCCTTTAGTAGCAGGACGTTGCCCCGCGCCTCTCCCTACACTTGTCTGTATGACCGCTCGGCTGTAACTAGTAAGCGCAATTTTTTGCCCAGGATCAGCATTTCTTGAAGGCTTTTATTTTTATCGTAGAGTTCTGTTTTATTTTGAAACAAAGCAAGAAATTAATCACCTTGATTTTCATTAATTAACATTAATCAATTGAATTTAACTTGATGATCTTTGTTCTTAACACCCTACGAAAGGGAGGGGTGTTCTAAGTTTGTAGTGTATCTGTGCATCTGTGTATGTCTATGGTATCGTAACTCCTAAACGGCTGGACTGATTTTAATTTTTTTGTTTAAAAGGTGACTTGATCGAGAGTGTACTTAGCTTTGTTTGATGACAATGCGGTGCAGCCGTTATCTAGATAGAGCGGGTATTTTTAAATTTTTGATTTGGCCACTTGATAACACAAGCGCTTTCTGTTGACTAAATAATATAGATATAATACCTAGGTTAATATAATTCCTATATAAGAAATGCGCTGCCGCCTGTTTCTTGCCAGGTTCTTCCCGAGTGTAATTTTGCGAATCTAGCATTAATTTAAATAATTAGAGTCATTAACTTTCATAGTGCCTCTTTGGGCCCACGTTAACAAACGTATTTGATTTTGTTGTAAACACCATCAAACCGTTTTTTTCCATAGATTTTGCTAGTTTTTTTAATTTAAACATAATAGTGGTTGTTTGTGCAAATGTTGTAAAAATACATAGAAATATATCTGTCTCCAACATTTTTTTTATATTCAAGCGTTACAGTCGAATATAGGCTACATGTCTTTAATTTTTATCGACAATATTTCAAGGAAAACTAACGAGCTAGTTCCTCTTTCAATCTTCCTTTGTCCACGAAGACAATAACTAGTAATTTATTGCACCTTTGTGGTCAGCGATGCCACGTGAGAAGGCGAGAATGAAAACACTTCTACAATGAAGCACCCTGTCTCTATAAAAACTGTCAAGTGGTGTCTTGCTAAACTATGAAGATTTTTTTCTACTTCATGCGACAAGGTACTACGTTGCCTTGATATACCAGGATCGATACCAGTAGTATACTGGCGTATACGAAGACTATATAAGTCTTAGCATTAGTTCGTATATGAACTGAGTATATAGAGGGTACAATTATTTTATCGCTAGATTGTGCTGTTCACATCTTACCAACGCGTTAAGAGGTCGTCAACTTTCCTGCCAAATGTATTAATTGATTTTATAGAACTATCCGGTTTCTGACTAGATTTTTTACCGAGCGTCTAATAAATACTTGAGCTTTTTATAGATCTCTTGGGTTGTAAGATTTGTTTTATGGTCGATATGCAAGCATTTGATCATTATCTCACTTGAAGAGATGATGCGGCCGAAGATGATAACACAATTAACAAATAACTAGGAACTAATGGGAGCAGGAAGCAAATTGCAGGATAAAATAATTATATTTCACTATCACACAATACAATACAAATACTCTTTATTGCACACCAAGAAAAATAACAATTAACAATATAATAAAATAACAATATAGCAGTACAATCGGCGGCCTTATCGCTAAGCAGCGATCTCTTTCAGGCAACCTTAGGATGGAGAGGATAAAAAAGTTTAACAAAAAGTGATCGGTGGTGCGGCGATGATCATCTCACTTGATGGTAAGTGATGATGCGGCCGAAAAAGCGCTTGCCAAGAAGATTTCTTTAAGAAGATTCACGCTTTACTTGAAGATTCCCAGATTATACAGTTTGGGGAACTAAGACGAGGGCAATGAGTTCCACTCCCTCGCAACGGATCATAAAAGTAGAAGGAAAACGGTTCGAGAGAACTCTAGTTATGTGTATATACACCGTATGATATTTCTTATTTTTATTGGACTGTTAACTCTTGATGCTCGACCTGAATTCTTGATTAGCTCACCACTGTCTGCCCATCACGTACCGTAAATATTATAATTTGACACACTGGTACCGATACACACAATATGGACACTATGATGCATGACCAAAACTATATTGTAGACACAAATTTATCTGGAGCACTTTTGTTGCATCAAAGACTTAATTCGTGACTATATAAAACAATCATATGGTGGCAAGCACCTACTGTTGATTAATAATAAATAACTAATAAACGCTTTCACACTCACAGCCCCACGCTTAGTTCGATGACTTGTGTCGTGGATGCCGGAAACAATCATCACATACAATCACAACAAGAACGAGAAACACAAATTTTCCTTGAGGAGAAAACTTGTGTTCCTGCCGGGAATGAAACCCGATACCTCTGCTTAGAAGGCGAAGACGCACCCATCTGATCTAACAAGCAGTTTATAAATAACAGGAAATATAAATAAGCAAGTGAACTACGCGTTGGCTTAATTGGGTGCTACATCCCTTGGTCATCGCTCAATTTCGCTAATTCTTTTTTTGTTGTGTTAATTATTGTAAGGAGAACGTTCTTATGAAAGATAAATTTATCCCAAATTCCCGCGGGTCCGGGACTTACGCGAGTAAAACCGCGGGGCGCAGCTAGTTATACATAAACTTTTACAATAGGATTGAACATTAGGTGTGTTTAATCACTTTGTAACCAAACTAAACTTGACAACTAATAATGCGCATCTTCCTAGAATCGAACTTACATCTTTACACATCCATCGACGGACTGGTCTGTTCCGTTATTTCTTACAAATCAAGTCACATACTAGCGCTGCTTCCTCTTCAGACAAATATAACCCTTGCAAGTTCAATTTTATAGTTCAGAGTCGAATGCACCTTTAAATTCATAGATATGAAATATAGTAATGTTCTTCCACCTACAGCTAGAAATGTTAACGATAGGATAAGTAATATTTCCTGTACGTTTTCAGATGACTGGTAGAAAATTCTGCTTAGGATTAAGTCCTTCGTGTACAGCAAAATTGTGCAAAAGGATAAATGAATTAAATATTTGATTTCATAGAAGAACTGTCATTTAAATAATATAGAAAATGGAATTTCAGATTGACGACTCAGTTTACTGGTTTAGTTAGTTTTAGTTGTGCCCTCGTGCGTCGTGGGTTCTGGGTTCGATTCCTAGCAGGAGCAAAATTTTTCATCACAAGAGACATTTGTGTTTCTGGTTCTGATTGTGATTGTGTGTGACATGTAACTGTTTCCGGCACCCACGATACAATTCTTTGAACTTAGTGTGAGGCTGAGACTGAGAATGCGTTAGTTTTTTTTGTTACGTTTGTACAAAAAAAATAGAAGAAAATGATAAATAAATAACTTACTATGCCTGTATTTATTCTATTCAAATTTGACATTTGGCAAATAACAATATATATATAACGTTGAAGATTCACGCATGCACATTGCACACTCATAGTACCACACTTATTTCAAAGACTTGTGTCGTTTTGGGCAGAAAGTTTTTTTTACCATATCATTGTATAGTCACCGAAGATACACAAGTAAACCAAATTTGATTCCAATCGGACATCGGGATCGGGATCGCACAAGTGGGTGTAATTTAGCTTGCAAGCTTTGTTTACAGATCGATATGCGACAGATAGACAACGGGACAGGTGAAACTAAATAAAAGCTTGTATTACTTATACCAAAACCAACTCGTTGTGTATAAATAGTATCTGAAAAAAAAAAACAAAACGTTCAAATCGCGGCTTCAAATTAAACAAATCAACGAACTTATTCGAACATTTTTTAATTCCTAGACTTCTCAGGCTTAAGCTAGGTCTCCATTTAAGCTAATAAGGTCACACGTTTTTAATAGGCTGCCTAATAGACTTTTAACTAGACACAATAATTGCTTCGACAAATTTACGCTTGCCTTAGATGTTGAAGGTATTGCAAACATTTGAGCTTTAACTAGCATCACCGTAATTGTTAATGGAGTTTACACACATAAATCCTATTTAGATTGGTTAGTCAATGAGTCACGTAAATACTGTTTTTAGTACATTTTGACGTAGTTCATTCATTAGTTTATGTAGTATTTAAATATCATAGGTTTTATCGATAAATGATAGTATTTTATTGATTTCTAGAAAATCTCTTCCTTTTTAATGAAAGCCAAAATTGCACGTTGGATTAGTTGGGTACTTATTCGGGTTCGATTCCCGGTGGGACACAAGTTTTCTCCATAAGGAAAATTTTAGTTTTTGTCTGGTTTTGATTGTGTCTGTGTGATATGATTTTTTCCGAAAGGTTAGTAGGGTATTATTATTAATTTTATTTCTGTCTCATTATTCGCCCACCTCCGGGTTACGACTGAAAATCAGCAAATCAAGCGTGGTAAAAACACTTGTCAATAAGACGAGTCGAAAACCTTTCGGCACTCTCTATTGTTTAAATTTGAGTACCTGGATGACCGAGCTTTGCTCGTTAAAACGACTTTTTCTAAAAATTTTACCTATCTAGATAGATCTATCGCCCCCGAAACCTCCTGCATACTAAATTTATGTGTATGAAAATCGTTGGAGTCGTTTCCGGGATTCAGATATATATGTACATGAATTGCTCGTTTAAATGTATTAGATTAAGTCTAATTTTTCTTTTTTTCTACCGTTACCGTAACTTTATGTATTATTGTGGAATTTATGTCTTTTGTGCTGAATAAATTGATTTTTTATATTGCTGCAGTTAAGTCTTAAAATAAGTATAACAAACAAACAGACATAGCATCATATTAGTTTGTACTATGATGATAAAATGTAAATTCCAAACATAAATAACCGTAATCTATTTAATTCCAAGCTACCCACAAGTAAATGAGGATATTCAACATAATTGCAGCATCAGATAATTAGGAACGATGAAGCAACGCACGCTGCTGTTATTTCTTGTGTAGCTGTGGTCGCCAGCTGATGAGGGAATGCTATATTATTATACTAGTAGTATACAGTATGGTATGTAATTCGCCTTGTATTCAATAATATTCAAACGTCCTTTGCCACGTTCAAAACATAGAGAACTTACATTAAGATGGAGGCAAATTCCATTCAACTTCGTAAAAGAATAGTCGTCTAAATTTAACCCAGAATGGTGACTTAGAATGGGATGCATCAGAATGGTCTCACCAGTTTCGAACAGGTTAAATTAGCCTCATTAGAACATGGGTCACTGTACTTCCGATTGGTGCATGTGCTTTCTGGACACGGATATTTTGGAAGGTGGCAGGCGAAGGACTCCTTGGGCAGGCCAGAGACGTTGATCCCCACTCTAACGCGCTCCGAGGCAGATGGACGGAGGGGAGGAGGATGCAGTTAACCCGCTTCCTCTCTCCCCCTTTGTAGTGGGAGAGAGGAAGCGTGGCGAAATTACTGGTAGAGAGCCAGAGGGTTCCCACCGGATTGCACGGCCCCACACGTGTGGTGGGTGGCCTTGGTGAGTAAGTTCCTAGCTCAGCGGGAGCATTGAGGCCTAACTATACGACGCGAAGCTACAAGAAATTGGTAGTAGTAAACATCCTAACTAAACTCGGCTTGAATTGATCGTTTTCGTCGTTCGAATTTCGATAGGAAAACAAGTTTTCTCCTCAAAGAAAATGTTTGTGGTTCTGGGTGTGTGTGTGTGCCGTGAATGTTTCCGGCACCCAAGATACAAAGTTTTCCAACTTAGTCTGAAGCTGTGAGTGTAAAAGCATAAAAAATAGTTAGAAAGCACAGATAATTCAATGAACTAATTTATTGGCACGTTAGGTTTGATCATCAACTGTAAAAAAGAAATATAATTTTACCAATGCACTATTATCACAAAAGCGCGTAATATTATAGTCATGACAGATCAATAAAATATTAGCATAATAACAGCATACTTTACATCATCATCATATCATATCATTACATGGTTAGTATTTTCATGTCATGTTCTTCGTAATTTCAACGCAATTTTCACAATGTGAAAGATTGTTACAGATAAATAGTAATTTTTCATTGTGATAAGTAACTAGAGTCGATTGCCATTATTGCACACGCTTAGCTAGTGCGTATGTCTAACATATTACTATATCTATGGAGTAAAGAAACGGCCGGAAGACGGAATGGACACAAGGACGTCTTGTAACATGGACACTGTACTGTAATATTACCTTATAAATAAAATAATATCTATACAAATTTTTTAAGTTCAATAGACAAGCGTTTCCAGACCATCTCACCTGAAGGAAAGTGATGATGCGGCCGAAGATGTAGCATGCTTGCCTAGCAGATACTTATTCACTTTGACTTGAATACTCCCAGATTATACCGTCCAGACATCAAAGAAGCAGGCAATGGGTTCCACTCCTTCTCAGTACGGATGATAAACGTAGAAGGAAAACGCTTCTAGTGAACTGGTTATCACACTATCCTGCATGCTTGATAGATAAATTGCAAGAAATACAATCCAAGGATGGACTAAAACAGAAAGAAAGGGCAAAGTGTTCATTCAACTGAGAAGTAATATTCATCATATTGTCTGTCTATGATATGAAAATAGGAGGGTACTGCATGAGCCAAGGGTGAAGTTGGTAAAGGCAGGTCAAACTGCCCAAAAAGATAATAATAAAATGGCAACTGGTGTTACGTCATGTCCTAGTAAAGTGGTAGATACTTTACTAAACGTTTCTATCGGAGTTTTGGAACGAGAGCGAAAATCAGATTTTTCATCATTCATCAATGACTTTGTATGATTTTCCTACAGTTCACGAACTATTAACGGTTAATAATCCACCTTTATTACACATGTACATTTGAAAAATCCCAAATTTGCAAAATCAACAACGCGATTTTTTCACTTTCGCGGATTTTAAAAATTAATTACGGATTTTCGTTTATAAAATGGACGATACCCGCCGCCCCGCCGCGTTGCCGTGTGAATTGTGCCGGCTGCTAATTTCATATCATTTGCCACTAGGTCCAAATCACAAATTAATTTTAAAAGCAGTCTAGGTCAGGTTCTCCGAGACGAGGTTAATCGATTCGATGTTCTCAAAATTGAATTCCTTACAAATAGGTACTCGAGAAAATAAAATTCAGCAAACTGTTGTGTGACGGATCTATGATAGATGAAATTACATGACTAGCTTACTTATTTTGCTCTAAGTTCGAAGTAGTAAACATATTAAAGCCGGCTTCAGTGATCAGTAGCCAGTTTCACCAATGAGGGGGGGGAGTCTCACTCGATAGATTTTACCATCGAAAGTAATTACTTTTTGAGTTTATTTCAGATGTCACGTTGAATTAGCTTATGCCGTATGCCGTAAATAAATACAAACACATGAAAAAAAAGTTACGGTATTTTTTTTTTATTTATATCATATTTTCTTATTTTCTTAGAGTGTTGTAGGTACGTACAATCTTAGATATTATTTTTAGATACTACTAAAGATTATTTGTCCTTCCTACGTGTATCTGTACATATCTCAGACAGCTTGCTGTCAAGCATACAGTCAATGTTACACAATGCTATTATAGAAAGTCTTTCAAGCTACCTTCTCAAGTTGACAAGGACGCTGGAGCCCCAGCTTTTGCAAATGTTGTAGGTGGTTAGCCTTAGGCTTCATGCTTCGAAAGTTGGAACATACCTGAGCGACAATGTGAAGGTACGATAGTCTATAAAGACCGTTCGAATTCCGAAAGCCCCTAACAAAACTAACATATAGTATATATAGTTCTCAAACGATTGAATGTCCATACTTTGAATCCACTGGGCTCCACCAAAAAAAACTTTAAATTGTATTTTAGTCGACATCGCTCCATGGAATTTTGAGTACAATTTTGAGTATCAAAAGAATTGACGGTTAGGGAATATGCGGCATGCGGTCTCATTTTTTCCCTATTCTTTCTAGATTGTGAAACATAGATTTATGTCACATTGCGGGATTTTCAGTCACGTTCGAAGAGGTTTCTTTTCGTTTTTTTATTTTTTTATATCATTGACTGACAAGACTAGCAAGTTGCTCGCTCGATGCAATGGTGGTACTGCCCCAGGCAAACTGTAAAAGATTCCTTCCACCGTTTATTTCGGTGTGAAAATTCTTCGATTTACAACATTTGTTAAACATTTGTTTCTATTTGTTCGTGGAAACTCCTGTTGTCATTTTCAAATACCCTGGCAATTTTATACAATAAATAGATTGATAAAAAGCATATCATATTCCAGGACCTAGACTATCTAGGTAGAACAT
This sequence comes from Lomographa bimaculata, assembly GCA_948107665.1. Lineage (NCBI taxonomy): Eukaryota > Metazoa > Arthropoda > Insecta > Lepidoptera > Geometridae > Lomographa > Lomographa bimaculata. The sequence goes on from OX403592.1 coordinate 12,236,376, forward strand.
AATATAAACATTCTGGCTGCGTTAAGTTTGTTTCAAACATATCATATTATCACACATGCACAAAATCTGACTCACACACTTAATAAAGAAAAGATGCTGTTGAATTTAACGAAGCACATTTAATCAAAAATATAATATTTTGTAAAATTGCAGGACAAATTATTCAAACAAGTTGTTTATTTTGTAGCACCCAAAAGGCTATAACATCTTTAAACCAATAGACGTTTGTTAGTGTCACAAAAACTCGAAAACGGCTTGACCGATTTCCCTGTTTATTTTTCGTTGTGTACGTAATTTCAGTGCAAGGTTTGTATGTAACATTCTTTTTAAGCGACAGGGCGAAGCCGGAGCTTATCGCTACTTTTTAATGTTAATTTATATAATATATAATAATACTAATGAAATTAGCATGGATTTTTTCGTTTCTAAAAAGATGCAACAACATGAAGGCTCGTTTCAGTCAACCTACAAAACTCTTACAGTCTCATATAACAAACACAATAGTAAGAAACTTCAAAAATATATCGCAAATGTTATTGCTCGCACGGCACAGAGTTCGTGTAATTGATTAGGTATGTCCAAGCTTTATTCTACTTGTCACATAGAAAGTAGAAACAAAGGTCACCATGCCAAATCACGACTTATTTGCGTAATTCTCGAGCAAGTGTGATAAATGATAGACAGTTTGACAAATAGCTGGAGGCAACGACTGGTCAAAGCATATTTGATCTAGATTATTATAGGTTGTTATGATTTCTAGCCTTTGGCGCCACTTTGGATCCGACTTCACCTATACATAACTACCGTTTAATTTACTGGTATCTTGTCAGTTCGCTTGCTTCAAGCTTGTTTCTATTTATTTTGAAAAAATAAAAATAGTATCTTCTAGGCAAGGATTTTGGATCTTCGGGGCTTGGTTACTATCCATTAGGTGAGATGGTGGTTGTGCCGAATGCTTGTCTATTATGCATGAAATATAATATAAACTTGAAAGAAAGCAATGTTGTATAAAAATGTTGTCTTAACAACGAGTAATTGATTATATTTACTAAATGTTTTGTAATTAGCATACATTGTACTAATTTTCACCGGCATTGATTTGAAATCCGTTATATTTTTAGCGTAGCATAAAGGAGTTCCTATTTTATGCTCGATAGTCAAGCAACCAACCTCTATTCTACCTGATAGAACCTAAGATGCGGTCTTCTACCTAAAGATGCGGTCAAAAAGCTATAAAATTAAAATTTCTTGTAAACAATGAAAGTATTTTTATAGCTTGTTGCTTGACTACGCAACGTAATTATCTCATAGTTTAGAGGTGTCTCATTTCAACTTTTTAAACAAGATCATGATGCTTTTAACCTTGTCAAGATAGCAAAAACTAAATAACTGACATTCTCGACATGTCCACTGAACCAATGCACCGACATCGTGTAGGATATTTGATTCTTGGAAATACATTCGTATGCTTAAATGAATACTGATTAATCATTACTTCTGCTACGCACATTACGTTTTAATTAATTTTAAATTTTTGTTATAAAATAACCAACAACAAATAATTAATATTTTTACCACCAAAATACGCCGTCTCTTTTTACCTCTCTCTTCGTACGTCGTTTTTTTTCTATAAGTATTTCTGTCTGTTGATCTTTCTCATTATTTTATCTATCTATATAACAGTGTTCCAATATTTGAACTGCTTGTTGGCTTAGTTGGGTTGCGTTCGCCTTCTAAGCAGAGGTACCGGTTTAATTCCCGGGTGGAACACAAGTTTTCTCCCCAAGGAAAGTTTGTGTTTCTGGTTCTGATTGTGATTGTGTGTGTGATGTGAATGTTTCTGGCACCCACGACACAGTCATCGAACTAAGTGTGGGGCTGGGAATGTGAAATCGTTTATGTTCATGTTTATGTTTTAATATAAAATCTCATAAAGCCAAGTCATGTTCTAGTAAAGTGGTAGAAAATTAACAAAAATTATAAGTTTTAAAACAAAAACCAAAATTATGTTTTAATACTTTGTATAATTTGCCTACACTCATGCACGTTCAAGTCATCTGTCCCGTTATCTGTCGGTCTATAATCAAGTCTAGCAAACTAAATTATACTCACTTCCCGGTGTCTGATTGGACTCAAATTTTGTGTACTTCTGTATTTTCGGTGACAAAACAATGATATGGTATCATGGTGCTGGTCTGTGAAGAGAAGATGACCAAAGGAAAATACATATAAACAAGATCGAATCATCGAGTTCGGGCTTGTTTGATTCATCTTGAAAAGTTATCTAGTAATATAACTATTTAGTCATTTTTTACCGACTTCACAAAAAAGAAGAAGGTACTCAAGTCGACTGTTTTTTTAATGTGTGTTACCTCAAATCTTCGTTCCACGTGAACCGCTTTCAAACTTTTTTTTTTTGAAAGATTTTGCTTTCCAATTGGTCCCATTTAAATTTGATCAAGATCTGATCAGCAGTTTTTGAGTTATCGTCAATAATGCGTGTTTAGTACATCTAATCAGTTCAAAGTTCCGTAGATAAAGCGGTGTCGGCTTTTTTTTAAGTTTTGCTTGAGTTTAATTATTATTTACATCAAATGGTAAAATCGAAGGAGAAAAGTCAACAAAAATTTACTTTCCTCCACTCCTTTTTTTTTAGTCTTTTTTAATATTGACTATTTAGAAAATCAAATAACTATAGATTGTGTGTTGAGGTGTCAGGAAATTTGCGTTTCGTAATATCCTCAAAGCAGTAAAGTCAAGACTCGACGGCATTTAAAATGAAATTAACAGATCCGTAGGATAATTTGCATGCTGCATTACTGCGGATATTCCGCGCACGATCGTAGGGAAAGCTATACTTTCTCATATTAAAATGAACCAAGTAAACCCCACTATTATAAGATGCTTGCTTACTTATGGCCTATTGAATTAAGTTATATATCAAATTGGTAGTTTTAAAATTTACAAAACGAAATATTATATAATAGACTTTGTAACAAGTAATGCGACCGAAAAAAATTATATGTCGTCACCACTTAGCCAGAGGGCGTCCTCGTGAACGTTTGCCGAGGAGCGGTCTCCACTCAAAAACACGTCTACCTCATTGGTTACTCAGAATACAGAAAGAACGTATTCTGAGATTGGTTATTAGTTCTACGGCAAATATGAGCAGCCCACTGCCATTTCAACTTGCTAATCCTTTGGTCTATGTCGATAACTTTAGCTGTTTTTTTCTTTGTCGGATCACTTTGCTGCGAGCATAGCCATCTCCATAGCACGCTGAGTGTCTTTAAAATGGTGGATTAGTCTTAAAGTGAATGTCCACGTTTCGCCGGCGACTAAAGCCCGACTAATTTAAATAAAGTGCCTACTAAAATGGCTTACTATAATTTTAAAACAGTTATATTAAAAACATATTTGAAGCTCTTTTATTCGATACCTAATGGTGTTTGTCCATTTTTTATATTACGAACACCATCTATTAGAGTCGAGTTACTAATGATTCGGAAAGACATCGTCGCTATTGGTTACATTTAATTAGGTAACTAGGTTTAATGGTGATTAGAGCACAACAAGTTATCAGTAAAACTCCGATCGTATTAATTAATTTATATTATGCGAGTGTTTGGAGGAATAAGATGTTTGTTACTATGTCTTTATTACGATACAAGTCTTTGAACTTAGTGTGGGGCTGTGGTTGTGAATGCGTTTGTTTTGTTTGTTTTTGTTTATTATTCAACCACGGCAAATATGTATCTACACTACATCTACGTAAGTTTCTCAACCAAATCGGTTCATCAGTTCCTTTTTATTAGATTCTATTTCTATATTATTCGATTCTAGGTCACTTTATTATAAGGGATAGTGGCCTAGAATAACAGATTTACACGTATAAGCTTTTATAAAGATATATCGTATTTATTTATCTTGATCGAACTTTTTTAGGATATCACAAATTCAATCTTTTGAATCACAGTCGTTCAAAGTCCAATTTAGTCAACTTACTCATTGCTTATTATCATAATAAATTATTTATTTAACGCATACAACCTTGCCTCATATGTTAGGAGAGAGGCAATCAAGGCGACAGTCTTTGGGAACAATGTGTTATGTGGGCAACACTCCACCGTTTTTGTGCAGGCTGTGGGTGCTAAGTGCAAATTGATGTAATTTCTATTTCAAGAGTAACTCTCAGCGTAAGTGTTTTGCTGACCAAATTAGGTAAAGTAGACGAGGTTTTACATGTGAGCAAAATAACAGCGTATGTATTTGCGTCTAGAAATAATTTTAGATGATGTTATTTTTTAATGTTTGTAAGGTTTATCAAAATTGGAAGAGCAATTATAGAACTTTTTTAAATTAATTAATTACTAGATTTTTTTTGGTAGGCTAGCATCTGTTCTCTATCTCACCCTAAAGTAAGATAGTAACTAAAATATACAAAACTAGGTATATAATGTATACATGTGTGCGTGCCGTGTAACTCTTGTATTACGATAAAAAATACAAATTGTCCTAATCTGGAATCCATAATTACTGCAACTGAAATGTTATCTTCCAACCAGCCGTTACAAAGATACATAATTTCAAAAACACACACACACACACACATATTCGTAATTATAATTACGTTTGATTGCTTAAACGTAGAACATATAGGTAGAGTACTTATCTGATCGATTTAGGAAGATTATTTAATTATCTAAAATTTTAATGAAAGTAATTCTAAATTAAGAGCCCATAATAGATCCACCTAAAATAATGACAAAATTATTGTTGACACACCTTTCCTATTTATTTTTCCTTTTTATTAATTTAATATTTTATATCTTCTAGGCAAGCATGTTACATATATGGCTCACTGTCCATCATCACTTACGATCAGATAGTGGTCTAAAATATAAGTTTTTGAGAAGTATTAAACATTTTCGTACCCTACGAACATAAAAACTACTCTCCAGCCTAAATAAGGCTTCTAAACAAACCCTTAACACACTGTAGAGCTATTGTTTGTTACAAATAACCACTATAATTTACTTGTTACTTACCATCACTTGTAGGATTAGCTTGTCTTGACAATAATGATCAGAAAGTATTTACAAAAACGCGAAAGAAACATGTAATTGTTTGATCTTGAAGTCTTGATGTCGTGACAAATGGTGTTTAAGCAGGTGGTTGCCTTAAGTACACTTCTAAGCGTGTATATATATATATTAGTTTAATATAATCATCGTTATTATTAGCTATCTATTTTGAACCCTATTTTTATACTTGTAATATAATTATATTGAACTATCCGTTGCCGTTGACTTAGTAAGGTGCGCATTCGCCTTCTAAGCACTAGGAAAATTTGTTTCTGGTTCTGGTTGTGATTTTATGCGTTATGTTAATGTTTCCTGAACCTACAATACAAGTAATCAAACTTAATGTTAGAAATTAGGCGAAGAAAACTATGGCAGTTATACAAGGCATCGCTTTCTATACTTAGAGTGGTAAAGTTTTTCGTAAAATGTTTTTTTAAAAAAACGTAACTTTAGCAAAGCATCGGATTAAAAAGAATGATTTCTAATTGTTATTATTTACTTACGGCAAAAGGCAAAAAAACAATTCAACGTTAAATTCAAAACAAACTCAAAAACACTTAATTTCGATCGGTATCTATTCGGTATCTATTGAGTAAAATTTATTCTATCGTGAAACTGAATTATTGGAGCATATAGAAAAAAGTCTGAAATTATATATTAAAGTATATGTAAATATGATCGACTCAGGATATATCATTGCAAAACATCAAAATATTAGGGAGCCTGCTCTTTCGCTCGCTTTCAGGAAATAAACATCTCATTCATGTGAAACTGACGTACCCGACGAAGCGAGACAAATAAAAACAGCTGTTTAAACGAGAGAATAATTTTATCTGAATCTATTGTCGTGATCTTCACACTCCGCTGGGATTTCAATGTCAGTGATATATCCGTGGTTTATTGCGAAAATAATTGGCCAAGTGCGTGTCGTCTATTTAAAGAAGGGTCCTATATATTTATACCTAAATGTAACTCAATAAAAAAAAATACCTGTTTAACTTTTCCAACGTAATATTTTGTAAAGTTCCTGAGTTTATTGTACCTATTATAAAAAATATGGAAATTATTGTTGATTTTCTTTTGTTTTAAGGCAGGTTTTTTGCGATATTTGTATAAAAGAGAAATAATACAAAATAATAAAAACAAATAAAACAATTTAAACAAAACTAGTAATTAATTAGCTTTTAGTTTATTAATATTATTGTTATGTAAAATAATTTTAGTTTCCCATCACTATGCTAACGATACTTTGCTACCTTGTCGTACCAAAACCCACTTTTTTTTAGTTAGAACTGTCTAGACTAACAATCTAGTAAGAGCTTTAACTACATTGAAGAGATTGGATGAATATTAAACTAACAGAGATCACTAAATCATCCAAGTACAATTAATACAACTTGAACCTATTATTATTGATACCACCCTAAACACCACTGAAAAGTCACAGGAAAGCGAAATACGTAAACTCATTTACTTCAATGACTTCCAGTTATTTTGATTTGATTTTGATATAGTTTGAACTGAAATGATTTTGATATAATTTGAGAAGTAATCAAAATAAATAAGAATGAGAGTAATTTGAAAGACCAACCTAAATGACGGAGTTATGAGACAGTTAACATAAAAAAGATACACCAAATTGAGAACCTGCAAATTTTTTCACGTCGGTTAAAAACAAAAAAATCCAGTCATTCCGTGTAAGTAACTACGAGTATATAATTAATAAGTAATTACAAATTTTTAAAGACATACCGCGAAAATATAATCAACGTAAAACACAATACATTATATATGATAAAAACACGGGTTTTCTTACTTCGCGGAACCTAATATTGAGGAAAGAAAGTACGCTATATCAATACCAGCATGGTTGGTTTGTGAAATTATTAATTAAATGTTAGAAGCGCTAATTATCAAGCATGCATTTTGACTGACTAGTACTTGCTAGAATGGTAGTGGAAATCATAAAGTGATGAACAAGAATAAAACGCAAGCAAAGCTTTAAAATGCCGACTTCACCGCTTTATCTTCGGAATCTTGATCAGATTTAAAATATTATCAAACAAAAAAAAATAAAAAAAAATAATTAAACACGCATTATTGAAAATAACTCAAAAACTAGTGATCAGATCATGACCATGATGGGACCACATGTAAAGCACCAGCTTTCAAATCAAAAAAAAAATCAAAATCGGCGCACAAAAAAAGAAGTTATGAGGTAACTTTTGAAGTCGGTTAAAAACGAGAACATTGTCAATGTAGTCCACAGAATATGCATTATTGAGGATAACTCAAAAACTACTAGTCAGATCTTGATACAATTTAAATGGGACCGATTGGAGAGCAAATTTAATCAAACAAAAAACAATGTTCAAAATCGGTTCACGTAGAACGAAGTCATGAGGTAACTAACACACATAAAAAAAATACAGTCGACTTGAGTACCTCCACCTTTTTTGTCCGTAACCAGAGTTTGGTCAACGCGGACCTAAATGATTTTGCCACTTATCTTTTATGCCTGGTTCACCTTTAGGCTGAGTTTACACGACCGGACGTATGTGCTAGATAGCTGAAAGCTGCCCGAGCAGCCAACCACGGATTGAGCAACTGGGACACCCTGTCAATAACATACGCTATACTCGAACACTTTCAACGAATTCAACTTTAAACCAACTATAATAAAGACGATGGTTTGACTACGTTTAGTTTACATAAAAAACATTTAATATATAAAAAAATAATTAATTCTCGATTATATACCAATATGTATAACCTCGCTGACAGATTGAAAAAACATGTCGACTAATTAACAACTAAAAGTGGTGTATCAAGTGACCTGACCCATTCTCTGTAGACTCTAGACCTATCTCTGTTGCAGGTTGTTTCTTTATGAATTAGGCAAAAATGAGCCTTATTTTTTGGTACATAAATTAATGTAATCATAATTAAGTATTTTTTGTATCTCGTCATAAAGCGATATCTGCAATTTTCCAATTATCTAATCACTGTATAATTATTATTATTAATACAAGAAACTTGACAAAGCCCTGTCTGCTACAGTTGAAGTGAACGATAAAACCTGGCTCCATCATAGTAAAAGGAAAACAGTAGGTAAACCTAAATGTGACAGAGAAGAGAATTAAATTATTTTTAAGTATAATTTTTATATCTGTTACTGTATGGCTAGCGTTTAACCACCGTAGCACAAACACGAACTAATAAGTTGATTATTACAAACATTTGCTCTAAAAAGGTGAATATACAAGAGATTTAAATGTAATTTGTAAGAAACTACATGTATATTTTTTATATTTTTGATCTGTTCTGACTGTTTTAGATCCGCCACCTCTGGGTTGTGACTGAAAATCAGCGCCTAGTGTTGTTACACTTGGCAATAATGCTGACTCACGACCCTTTTGGCACTTTTTTTACTTATGCCTAATTACCTTTGTAAGCTGTTTTATATAGTCTATTTCATGTTTTTGTTTATCTTGTCCTTAGTGCCAAATAAATGTATTTAATTTCATATCATTTCAAACTGTGAATGTGACAAAATCTTTCGTATTACATATGCGATGACTTATACAAGTTGTATGGGAGCGGCCTCGGCCTCGCGAGGCAAATGCTCGGTCAATGTGGACGTCTCGGGGTGGACGTTCGGGCGCACGCCTCCGCGGAACATGCCTCGGGGCTCGGCCGAGCGTTATCGGTAATAGACCGCGCTCAAAGGTGCCTCAGTGTGGGCGCGCCGCCGCTTAGTGTAAACGATGCGGTTTCGGCTTGCGAGACAATCTAATAAGCTTCGATAAATGGCTGTAGCAATAACTACACGACTATGCACCGAATGCTTGAGGGTTCAAATTGGATAGACCTACGTTGCGGTAGCCTCGAGTTGTGCCTCGCTACGCCTGAAGCACAACTCGAGGCTGCCGCGCGAGATCGTACGAGCGGCGTGGACATGGCTAATTATGACCAACTGCGTCTGTGACAAAATTACCTACATGCTTTCACACACTCAACCCCACACTAAGTTTAAGATTTTTCGCGGTTGAGATTAATGCCCGCGTAAACTTATTTAATAAACCTAAATACTATTTGTGAAGTTACGATCGCTCTAAAGTAGGCAAAGGAAATGGCACGTCAAGGAATAAAAAATTCGTAAATATTTTTCAATACACCAAAACATGCCCGCGTTTTAAAATATCTTACCTTGTTAGACCAAAGACCAATTCGCAAAGTAAAGTAGAGTTTGCTTACTATTTATTTACTATGACTATAATATATATACGTATCCATTGTCTTGGGCCATGGGAACCGTAACCTGTCTCCCAATGGGAACGTCACACTTGGACCCCCTTGTATTGACGAGCATAACTGTTGTGTTGAACTCGATTCTTTAAAGGTCAAGAGAACCTTAGCATGGGCAATTTTATCATTTGCCATTTGGCTTGTTCTAGGTTGCATAATATGCAATATTACCCTACGTATTATAACATCTACTCTTTGATTCAATTTCCTATATATCTTCTAGAATAGAGCGTACGAATTACTTAGAGCTAGCTTGGTATAGTAGGTCATCTTTTCCAACCGGAACTCGACCACGCGGTGGCATCGCCACCTCTATTTTTTATATATTTTTAGTTAACTCGACCTTTAGAATAAACTGGTACAGTTGGGTACTGTTGTAAAATCTATTTAAACAATTTGTTCTGATAATTTAAAAAAGCGAAATTAAGAAAACATAATTAATTTTGATTACATGGATAACTTGAAAACTAACTTCGTTTAGACGATACCTAACATTTTTAGTCGGTGTTGTAAATAAGCGTGCGTGCTATTCTCGCCTCTCTTTAGAAAGAGATAAACATATAGATCAGAGACACGCCGCATTATCTCGGTAAGCGGTAAATGATAAAATCTAGTTTTGCGTGAAAACTTTACAACTTAAAATAAAATTAGTTTCCATTTATTTAGGTACTCTAACTGTCTAAAGGATTCAGTACAAAATATAATTTTATCTATGTTAGTATCAGAGATTGTATAAGATTAGTGTTTTAAAAGATCCAATTTCGGATAATGATTCTGTTTAGAAATGTTCATAATTATGTTATTTGCTTTTATTTTCTTAATCCATAATAGGCAAACATTGTCACTAAAATTTTGCCGTAGTTGTTACTGAATAAGCACGACTATTTCTTAGAGTTTCAAAAGAACTGATTTCTGTTTTAAATAATTCAACTATACTATTTATTTGTAAATAAAAAAAAATATATAACATAAAAAATATAGTTTAATAAAATTAAACTATACTATTTATTTTAAAGTATTATTCAATTATTACTGCATATAATGTAATAAGTATGTAATATATATGTATATAAGATAATCAATATAAAAAACGAGTTCCACATTACTTTGAACTCTAGAAAAGAGATCAACTAAGAATTATAGATTGTAAAGATTACATCATCTTAATTATAACGAAAAATATAGCATTCAGAAGAACGCATTAGAGCTATTTAGATCTAATTCTAATACGTTCTAATGGCTCATTTGAGCCAAGTGATAGAACAAGAATTACGGTCTGAAAGCTTTCTGGTACTTTACAAATAACCACGTATAACATATTACAACAATTAACATATATAATGATATATGGCTAGAAAATACCTGTACATTCTAGACGTAAAATTCGCAAATTATACCGTACGGGGAACAAATTCTTCATTGGGACTTGAACGAAGTGAAATTTGAGCAAACTTGGCCAATGCGTTCAAATTATTTCAAATCCTTTTAACTGTGAAATCCATACGATTCACTTTCAAGTTGAGTACTTTTGTTTTTTGTCTAAATACATGCAAATTTTGCAAAGACTAGTATCTAGTCAGTCTGTAATTTTATTGAAACATATTTGTGTGTCGGTAAATTGTGTACAAAAATTATGTTTGTTGATTCCTAATTTTTTTTTTATGCCTGATAGGCAAGCATTTGACTACAATCTCACCTAATGGAAAGTGACGATGCCGCCGAAGATGTAGCATGCCTGCCTAGAAATTATCCATGCCTTTTTAATTATTGTTTATACTTAATTAAAAATCGAATCGTGCACTTTTGCCTCTTAAGGACTTGATACACAAAGCGCCCGAGGCGCGCGTCCACAACGGATTAACGATACGCAACGGCACGGGCAGCGCGCATACGAAGGAGTGCAGGCGCTTTTTTATACCTTTTTTTTTTCAAGTTCCTTTACGCGTCATACATTTTACCTTCACAGCACACTTGGCGAGCGCCTCGGGCGCTTTGTATATGGTATCAGGTTTGATTCTTGGTGGAAACGCAAGTTTTCTACAATTTGTGTTTCTGGTTCTGGGTGTGATTGTGTGTGCTGTGAATGTTTCCGACACCCACAAAATTGTCATCGAACTTAGTATGGGGCTGTGAGTGTCAAAATATATATTTAATTGTTAATTCTTACACAGAAGCTATATTATGAACAAGGTTACTCGAAAAATACAATACAATACTCTTTATTGAAAACCAATAGATACAAATCTTAAGAACTAACCAAATAAATAAGTCTTAAAATTAAAAAGGTTTCACAATAAAAGGTTGGTATATTGAAAATGTCTGCGCACTTTTTGCCTTAGTTTCGTCGTCTGTATATTTAGAACGTGTTGTGTTTTAGAATGCCTCAGCCTAGACCTAAAACACGTCTAGAAACCTGGCAAGTTAGGTGCATCTTATCTAAATATAATTAAAATTCTGGTAGTATCCATTTGAATATTATCTGTAGCTTTGTACAGAAACGGTGTTATACTTAGAAACAGTGTCGATGCGCGAGATCTTAGATAGGTATCTTCTAGGCAAGCTTGCTCCATAGTCGACCACATCGTTGCTTTCCATCTGGTGAGATGGTGGTCAAAAGTTTACCTATTTATTTCTCAAAAAAAGTGTGTACTTATCTTTGCCAATATAAATTCTTTCCCTTTGCCTTACTGGAACATACTGAAACTTGGTTAGTTTGTGTGGAGGCACCTAAACGTTTGGAAACAAGAACGGCATTTATTATGTTAATTAGTCTCAAACCCTTACGCCGAATGAAAAATAAAAAAAATCATAACAATAAAAATAAATTTAAATATGCATGAGAATTAAAATATGGGTTTAGTAATGTTTTATAAATTTTAAAACTAAAACAAATTTTATCATATTTAAATCCCTTTTAATAAGGGATTTAAATTCTAAATAGCAAAACGCACGCTATTGACTAAAGTTTTTCGTTACGTCAGTTCACATATTTTTCATGTCATTTTGATTGATTGGTCAACTTTCCTTGAGGCCGCAATTGGATTGTGGATGTCAGAGATAGAACGTCAAAATGGCCGCCATTAAAATTGCTTAACCTGCTCGCATTTTCAAATATTGATATAAAATGTAATGTTTTTCTGAGTATAAATGTATCCTTAGCAGTGTATTTACGTAAACAATAGATTAAAAGCATAAACTATGCATATATGCATATTCCCTACTTTAATGTCTTAAGGGTCAAAATCGATGTGATCAAAAATATAACGTAGTTAACATTTAACATCCGAATTATCTTACAATATCTTTTTACGTTAAAAGTTTTGAAGCTACCATGGTCACTTTCAATATAAACTTTTGTATCATTAACGTGATATTTCTCATGTATTTCGTTTGTTTTGAGTTTCTGATATGTCGGCACTGTTGCAAGTACCATGATCACGGAGTAACTGGAGTAGTGCGGGTGGATGAAGATTTAGATTTACTAGCATACGTAGTTACTTCGCTGCTTGCAATAATGCCGAAATATCGGAAACCCAAAACAAATTAAATATATGGTAAATATCCCGTTATTGATACAACCTTTTTACGTTCAACAAAAAGGATACGTAGTAGCCTTTTAATAACCGTGCACCATCTTTTGTTGCAATTCAGGTCGTTTGATACTGTACAGAATGCGTTTTAAATGGGAGCCAACTAATTGCTAGCATTTTATGTCGTTATTTTATTATTTAAGTGGTAACTGTTTGAGGAGTAGAAGGTTACGTGATGCAACCTATAACATTCTATATGTTATTGAACATGTATTTTTAAAAGCATCTCCAGGTTTCACATACAATTTTTCATTTAAAATGACTATTAAGGATCTATAACGGTGTACAGTTGGTAAGCGACCAATCGCAATTGAATTTTCAATACTTATTTAAAGCTGTGATAAAGTTCTTATACATATAATCGCATAATATTATTAAGAATATATATATACCTTATTAAAGAATATATTTAATATATAGCCTTAGTCATCGACGTGAGGTAGCTAGTCTCTCACGAAGTACACCAGTTGATGCCCCCCTGCCCGTTCTATCATCGGATCAAAAGATGAACTGACAAACCTCATTCATTTATGGTTGATTTACCTCATATCCGCTCAAAGTGTTTTGCTCATACATTTATCATCCGTACAGCGAAGGAGTGGAACTCACTGCCAATCTGAAATGTATCTTGAAGCTTACGAGTATGTTTCTAGCATAAAAAGTGGTAAAATAAAAAAGTAAGTACTTACCCTTTTCGCGCAGTCGGGTCTTTTTAATGTTTAGTATACATATTTACTTGTTATAAATGCGTATCGATTTCAAAACTGCGTATCAAATTCAAACGTGGAAGGTGTTAATGCACCGTGTATGACAACAGTTAAGCTTAGCTAGTGCTAGTTTAGCTCGAAGAACCGTTGGCTGCGGTCGCGTCGCGCGTGTTGACTAACCTTTAAACTTTCAATTATAAAACAAATTAAAAAGTTACTGACTGAATGAGGTCGAATACGATTTACTTTTTAATAATTTCGTGCAAGGAGGATGTAGTGTTGTAGTCGTAACTATGATTGGAGGTTATTTTTATTTCGCAGTTATCTCGTGTTTGCTTAGTGAAATATGAAACTGTGATATCGGCGATGCAGTGTAGATAACATTTCCTCAGTTTGCGGTTGTGCGGTTAACTCCCAGAGGTATTTTTTGTTACACTTTCAAATATGTTGTTGGAATTGATGTCTTCATTTGTGGTACTCTAAGGTGGTAAGGCATATCGGACAGTTTTTATACTTTACTTTTATAAAACGGATTTCAGAGCAAATCTTGAGTTATTTTCGTTGTTGTTTTTGAATAATTTTTGTTAATGGTGGATTATTAAAAATTATTAGGCTGAAATCATACCAAGTCGTAAAACGTGATTTTATCTTCACTTCAAAACTCTAATAAAAGTTCTAGTAAGTAAAGGTTCTACCACTTTACTAGGGCATGACTTGACTATGACTGAACCTTGACTCTTTTACTTGACTTTGACTGTGGCTTGTGCCAAGAACTTTTAATTTAAAATACACTTGAAATATATTATCACTTGACACTGGCTAAATGCACAAGAATGCGAAGCCAAATTAAAAAAAAACTTGAGTAAAGCGAATTTATCTTCATGAATGCATTGTTATTTTTACTGAAAAGTAAACATTAGCGATGAATAAATCACGTTTTCGTAGACCGTGCACACAATGTGGTACCTGATAAGATTGTAAAGTATCGTGTTACATATCCAGTAATTATTCTATTGTAATAGTTTTGATGTAGACATTTTAAGTCGTAATATTGTAATTTTTATTCGAAATGAACTTCCATAAATAATATTAGGTTATCATCTATAGCTTATATAGATTAAAAAAGTTTACTTTTATTTTTCACTTGCTTTGCCACGCGGCTTCAGCTGTAAGTTAAAAAGTAAAATAATTATGTTTCTATCCAAGGCTATGTACTTAAATTAAAAATGCCATGCAAATCAGATTAGCCGTTTCATCGTAAGACAAACACACATATAAACTTTCAGATTTATAATCTTAGTGTTGCAAGTGTGGTAAAGACTAAACTATAAACTTTGTGCGATTCATCAGGTGATCGACTTGCGCGTCTCGTCTCTCAATGACAGAAAAAAAAACAATTTAACCATAAAAACAATTGATACACATTTTTAAGAATTCATTAGAAATAAATTATTTATTTTAAAATTACGCTAAAATCATGTACGATGCCACATTTTTTTTTTTTTTTAATTATATCTAATATAGTTAGATTGTTATTAGAATATTTCAAACAATTGCAAATATCTCCGAAAATCTTCAACAGATCTTGATCAAATTGTAATGGGAATGGGACTAACTAGAACGCATCCCTTTAGAACAAAACAATAATTTTCCCATTCGGTTAGTAAATTATAGCAATAACAAGCTTTTAGAAGGCCAACCTATTTGATTGACAGAGACGTCACTTTATTTTTCGAGTTATACCTACTCAGCAAGCCCTTTCATTTGATACTCATATTGTAGAAGTGCATTAAAAATAACTTGTCCGCCATTTTGTTGGATTTAAAATGACGTCACACAGCACTAACCATGCATTGTCATCCAAAATAAGCGTGTATATACAATTTCAGCTCAATCGGTTAAAGATAACTGATTTAAAATTCAGTTGCAAGATACCACCCGGACAAACATTCGTACATTGCAAGTTAAATAAAAGCTTGTAAAAATAAAAGATTTCGACGAATTATATATAAAACATATATAAATAAAATATGATCATTGCTCTTTGATAGTAATAATAAAAGTTAACCTATCAGCTGTTAACCTTTTCCATGAGTCTTTGATAGTACCTACACTATATCAAATTATAACAAAATTAATTCAAAATAGTATCAAAATATGCAGCAACAGTATCGTAAATTATTTAAAAGAAATAGCTTCGTAAAAAATAAAACTAATATGCCTGACTTTGCCTAACCTTGTCGCCCGAGTCTTAAATATTTTAATGTAATGGATCCAGTTTGGCTTAGGAACAAAAAGCAATGAAATTATAATGATTTGGGAGTTGGAGACGAAAATGTGTGTTGAATACACCACTTTAAAATGTCTGGCTTTAATTTATAGCTTTGAATCTTATTTGATAAACTTTTAATTGTAACTAATATTAAAATTATCATTTCTTATTGTTATTGTAACTAAAACTAAACTAAAATTATATACAGTAAAGATCTAAGTTACCTACAAGATATCGAGCTTATATTTAAACAAACTTATATTTCAAATTGTGAACTGATATTTGATTGAAAATATACTTTATTTTAAGATTTTTTTCGTAAAAAGCACACAAAAAGTACAGCTTTATGCAAATTGAATAAAATAAAACTTGGCCCATCGCTATGAGTATTTTAGGCTATCAAAGTTCCGACTCAAAATGTGTTTAATTATTTATATATGAAATCAAAATACGATAAAAAATACTGTTACTAATAAAACGTAGTACTTAGTTTAGACAGGTGCTTTTATATTGCCTAATTAATTAGGTGATTCAAGTTTAGGAGGTACTTACCTAACTATATGCATATTTTTACTTTCAAAACATGTGAAAAATGTGAAAATTTGATGACCTGGTGAATTTTATTCAACGCCTTCTATTGAAAGTTAACCAGAAAGTGAAAGTTGCAATTATCAAACAAAACTACCAATCTATATAAGTACGTATTTTATATTAATCGACTGTCCTTTTAGATTTTCAATGTTACTTTTTTCCTGTATAATTATTGAGACCAACCAAACAAACAATAATATTTAAATCTGTAGTGGTGTGTTCGTATTTTTGCGAGACTAACGTACGGCTATTGATTTGAAAATAACTATACCTACATAGTACTTAGATACATAGTATATAGATCTCTCCTCTTCTTTTTGCGCCAATTAATAAATAATATCCGAATGATGGTAGAATGTGTTTGAATTTGTAGCCTCAGAAAGCTCCATCTAGTGTCGAGTAGAAGCAGTTTTTTACATCGGTCATGGCGTAATAGATGACGCTGATAGTTCCTTAAGCCCGATTTTTCAAATGCAGTTTGGGAACCGAGTATTTCTCGGACCTGGATATATATATATACAAGAATGTTTAGTGTCTCTTTTATTTGCAACTGGTGAAAGCTTAATTTTAGAAAACTTTGGTATTACTTATTTTCTATTCCAGCCTAGCGTGCTTATAGCTTTCAATTTAGACACAAAAGAGATAGTGGTCCAAAGCTAACCTAAAGATGTAAACAAAAATAAGATTACCATCACGACACCATTTAAATCAAGTTTACAGAAAAAGTGGCAATGTTGAACTAACAGGTTAGTCAAGTTCTTGGTCTTTGTTTAATTTATCTTTACTTATTCCTTGTTATTACAAAACACTGCAATGCTTAGCGTGACAGAACAAAGACTGTGGAATGTTTCAATGCCTTTAAAGTTAAATAAACTTATAAAGGGAATGGAAATTTCCTTAAGTGATCTACAGTCGCGGATCCAGGGGCTCAAGCCTTCCCTCAAAAGCACCAACTCTACCGCGGACAGTGGGGCAGTAGTAACAAAATTCACCATCAGCGGGGTCAAGTATCTCCCAAAAGACAATCCTGGATCCGCCGCTGGTATTCTATGTATAATTAAATTCTTTGCTATTGGTAGATGCTATTCGATGACTCAGTTGACGCAGTGGTTCGGTTTCTGCCCTCTGCGCCGTGGGTCCTGGGTTCAATTCCCGGCAGGAGCACAATTTTCCTTCCCAAGAGACATTTATTCTTCTGGTTTACCAGGATCTTAGAACTTAGTGTAGGGCTGTGAGTGTGAATATGTTTTTGTTTGTTTGTTTATTGTTAGCAGTAAGCGGCTCATACATCTATAGTACATAACAAAAAAAATCCTGTGAACTGTAAGATAATTTTATACCTAATCCATAATTGAAACGCAAGCAAAGCTTAAATAAACCGAGTTCATCGCTTATATTTCAGTTTTGGCTTTACCGATTTCGACAATTTTTTTATGGGACCACCTCTGAAGTATTCTACCAAATAAAAAAATCATCAAATCAATTCACAACTGGAGAAGATATCGCGTTTCATACATACGAAAAAAAACTTCCTTTTTTTATGTCGGTTGAAAATATTGTACGGTTTGCATAAACCGTACAAATATGATGTGATGCAATATTGAACCTAACAAGTTCTATGATATTAGTTTATTCCATGCAGAGAACTGTTATAAAAAAAAAAACTTGATAAATTCGTAAATAATCGAGTCATTTTGTAATATTTGAAATATTTCACTGTCACTTATTAACAAACTTACATTTTAAATTGTGAACTGATATTTTAATGAAAATATACTTTATTTTATGTATTCGTGAAAAAAAATGCCGTATGTAATAAATAGTTATTGAATTTGGTGTCATAATATAGTAAAAAGTAATGTTTAGTAATAATGTAGATAATAACAAATAGACATACTACATTGGACATTTTACAAATCGTCATAATTTGTGTAATAAACTAATTGGCAGTTCATATTTTTTTAATATTAACAGTCATAATAAAATCAATATAAAATCAATCATTTAAATCATATCAGTCTTCATCTTCGGCCGCATCGTCACTTTCCATCAGGTGAGATAGCGGCCAAGTGCTTACCTATCTGTCATAAAAAAAAAAGTCAAAGCGGACGAAGTCGCAGGCAAAAGCTAGTACCTAAGAAGTCTGTAAGGTTATCCTTGCCATTAACTATGTTTGTGTTAAGACAATGAAAAGATGTTAGTAAATAATCCACTTTATTGGCTATAATTATTACAGCCAATTGAGTAATTGTGTAATGATTCATAGAGCATTAAACTTATTCAATTGATTTGATTATGAGGCAATTTAAAACAAGTGAATGTTATACAATTAGCGATCCCTTTGTGGTGCCACGTAACTAAACATCGGACTTCTGTGACACGTGGTATAATAACTGGAAAATAATTTAAACTGCCCTTTGGTTTTAATTTAAATAGGACCAATTAGAAAGCAACATCTATCAAACAAATATAAATATTCAAAATCGATTTACGTGGTACGGAGTAATAAGGTCACACACATTAAAAAAAACGGTTTTAGTACCTACTCCTTTTTTATGAAGTCGGTAGATAATTAAAATATTTCTCTTGTTTCAGATATATCAAATGTCACGATGCAAGCAGCACGTGAGTCAAGCAGACAGAAGCGATGTAACAAACGACGCAACTCCAGGAAGAAATCCCTTTCGCCATCAGACTTGAAATGCGTCCGCGACTCTAAATCTGACAGCAAACTTAACAAACGCTCTCTTTCAGAGGGCTCAGTGAAAGTAAAACACAGAAAGAGCAACATAAAACGAACTCTGACGCATCCCTTTACCGGCGTGGATGATTTGTGCGTAATAGGCGTGTTTAATAGTGATGTGAAACTACCCCCGCAGGAGAGTGATGAATCAAACTTGCCTCCTACAAGTAGTGATAGGGACACGGAGGATGATGGGAGAATTTTACCAAGGCCAGTGGTGCAGCGGCCGAGGTGGGACTCGGGGAGTGAGATGGACTCTTTAGTGTCGAATGTTGTGAGGAGAGCGGCTAGACGTCGCAGGACGCCGGCAAACCCAGGTGAGTTTCATATTCGGAAAGTTTACTTAAACTAACCGCAGATCTGTTGAAATTTCAAATCCATTTAATCGTGAACAACGTTGGCTTAGTTGGGTAAGCGTTCGCCTTCTAAACAAGGGTATCGGGTGCGATTCCCGGTGGGAACCCAAAAGCTTTCCTCAAGGAAAATTTAAAACTGTAAAATTATCCAAATAAACACTTTTACACTCACACCCCACACAAAGTTAAATGACTTGAGCCGTGGTTGCCGGAAACGTTCACAGCACACACACAATCACGACCAAAACTAGAAACACAAATTTTCCTTAGGGAGAAAATGAGTGTTCCCGACGAGAATCAAACCCGGGGTATCGGGTCTTTAGAAGGCAAACGTTCACCAATGTAAGCTAACAGGCAGTTCTAAATGCAGCCTTTAGAACTCAGATATACGACTAAAATACTAACATACATGCGACGTTATCACCTTACATCATTTACTTTGTTAAGTTTATATACTAAATCAGTATTCGTTGGTAAAGTGCTAATAGGATGACGCAAAAACATGGCAAAAACGTAACTATTGTACACAACTACAATAATAATTGTAGTTGTATAGTTTTGGAATATATTTCCGTGTTAAATATTTCCGGCTTAATAATATTTATACTGCTTGGACAAATGTTAGCCTGTCAGATATTAAAGAAAATACAAAATATGATCTGCCCATTGGTTAAATAGGTGAGCGTTCGCCTTCTAAGCAGCGGGTATCGGGTTCGATTCCCGGCGGGAAATCAAGTTTTCTTCCCAATGAAAATGTGTGTTTCTGGTTCTGGTTGTGATTTTGTGTGTGACGTGAATGTTTCCAGCACCCACAACACAAGTCATCGAACTTTTATTATGGGTAATATTTTGTATTTTCGGTGTAAGCACCGACCTACTTAAAAGTATTAAAGGGGTAGTAAACAGCTCTTAAGGCTCTTAGGGCATTCTTGAACACACAAAAAATTTCATCAAAATCGGTCCAGTCGTTTAGGAGGATACCAAGATATACAAAAACCATTAAAACAAAACTAGAAACCATTTTGTAGAGCTCTTCCAGTAGTTTTTTTTTGCTGTAATTTATTTTAAAATCTGAAGATCAGTCAAGATGGAATCGCCATTAGCATTGTTAGTTTTTTGCCAAGAATAAGTAAAACAACTTGACGTAAGAAATATTTACTAAATTATGCTAAAAGTAACCAAGGTTATTATCAACCGTGTTATTGTGGAACGTAATAAACAACGTTATTGGAGTTAATTAATATAAAACGTAATTAAAAGTAATACTAGTCGTTCGCGCTGAACTGAGATCTCGCTACTACATATTGCATAAAAAAACATCTTTTGAGGTTAATTGCTTATAACTTTTTTTCTATTATATAATATTTTTCCATACTTGTTGATAAAGTACGGGATATAACGGATATTGGTTATCACCATATCCGTGGACTCAGAATCTCTTATTGCCGAGTGACAAAGATGTCACGCGGGAATAATAAAATAAAAATCATTTATTTCGGACATATAAATCCATAGAGTTGTTAGTAATAAAATAACTTAATAACTATGTTAGTAAAATTATTATTATTAATGGTTACATCATTATTACAATTACAATTATTAAACAATTTGAAATACAATTATTAACTTATTATATTCTACCCGTGACTACATTCACCTAGTGTTTCTGAATTGGGCAGTCCAGACGAGATACAATCATAAACAAAACACTAACTAAACATACTCGAAAAGTATAGCTCACTCAGTGGAAATAAAATCTCCCACAGAATAGCATCAGTATAGTCAAAATAGTCCAAAGAATAACTTTTTTTTTAACTGTGATAGGCAAACATTTGACCACTATCTCACCTGATGTTAAGTGACGATGCGGTCGACGATGGAGCACGCTTGCCTAGAAAATACCTATTCACTCTCGACTTGAAGACTCCAAGATTGTACTTATCTGGGACACAGACTCTGGCAAGTAGTTCTATAACTCGGATAACTCTTACAAATTGACTTAGGCACCAACAACTTTACCTACTTCTGTATAATATTGGCGTAGATAATTTTATTTACACAAGTGCTAGCTTTTCACGCTATAACTGAGAGAATCGTGCATATTAATTTTTCACGGCCATTGGTTGTTTGTCGCCATACTGCAAAGGAAATGGATGTTATTATAGACTACTAGCTGCGCCCCGCGGTTTCACCCGCGTTGATAATGATGAAAAGTGATGATGATGATGATGATGAAAAATAGATGTTGGCCGATTCTCATAGATACCGGATAAGCACAAAAAATTTCATCAAAATCGGTCAAGCCGTTTCGGAGGAGTATGGCAACGAAAACTGTGACACGAGAATTTTATATATTAGATTTGTATATATAATTGAGCCGCCATAATTATTCCAGTAACATTATGCAAATACAACACAACTATTAATTTCAAGAACACGTTAGGGCCGCGATAGTGATATAATTAAAATCTGTAGGTACATTTGTATTCGTATATATATACATCGTTCAAATGAAGGTGAAAAGTTTCAATTAAAGTTAACTGTACTGTACTGGACATAAATGTAACTGGAATGCGTTAGACAGTGGTGTACATTAGTCAAGGAAATATAAAAAGCGCAAAAACTTATTAAAATAATTACATACTAAGTATACTCGTATATAGTAGTATAAAAATATAAATAAAAAATAACGCAGTAATGTGCACACTGAGTTATTTTTAAGCTATTGCATAGCTTCTATCGCGGGCCTTGAGCGTGGAGACCTAATCCAGAAATTCCGTAACGAAAAAACCTAACACCCCCCACTCTAGCGACTTCATAAAAAGTTTTCGGTCACGTTAAGATGCGAACTCCGTACCGATGCATTCGATTCAGTATCCAATACCAATCGGCTACTGAGTTTCCTAACTATAACTTCGAAATAAGCGTATAGGTTTTGACGTTTACGTTTTTAAAGTAAACGTTAAAACGTATACGCTTACATATTTAAGTAAGAAAAATGAAACTGAAAAATAAAAAATTCTATGCAATAGCTTTACCGCGGCAGTCCCCGAGTGCCACACGTCTTTTTTTTTTTTTTTTTTTGTACAGCATATATGTTTTTTTTGTATATATGTATGTATATTTAGTTTGTAATTGTTTTGATAAGTTATTGAGCTTTTTATTTTTCCTTGACTAGTGTACACCACCGTCTAACACATTCCAGTTACATTCATGTCCATACTAAGGTTGTGGGAAGAAGTTGCTATACGCAATAAGACCGCCTTAAAAAATAGATACTTATTTAATGCAAAGGAAGTTATGTTATCTTGCCTATCGAGCATAAAAAATGTGTTAGGTATAATTTAGAGAAAAACGACTCATCCTCAAAGCATAACAATCGTCAAACAATTTGAAAACTGTTAATGTTCAACTTCTTCAGCACAAGTAACCAATACAATTTATAGGACAAATACATTGGTACCTTGGCTATATTTTTATTACCCAGGTCACGTGGAAATCTAGATTTGCAACTATTTGCATTCTTTATTATTATGCGCGTGTTCCGTGTGCAAGAGCCATTTCTGCCCCGCTGTTTTACTTTATCTGTGCTATATTTTTCCACTCGCGCTTTTTTCTTAACGTCAAAGTTCCTGAAAATGTTCTAAAATTATGCGTAAAACTGCATAAACCTCAAAGATTTATAGTCGGTACTTTATATCATACATATTATTATTTTTTAAGTG
Source organism: Lomographa bimaculata (assembly GCA_948107665.1). NCBI lineage: Eukaryota > Metazoa > Arthropoda > Insecta > Lepidoptera > Geometridae > Lomographa > Lomographa bimaculata. The sequence continues at coordinate 12,259,752 of OX403592.1, forward strand.
TATTCTTGCCGTATTATATTATTTGAAAAGGTAGGTAATAAAGTAGAATGTTTATTTACTCAAATTTAATATACGTCGTATCGTCGTAATACTTTTACAATGCTTTTGAATTAATTCGAAGAAAAGATTTAATACTCTGCACGTACCATATTAACGCGCCATCTAGAGGATTGCGGTAAAATGTAGAACCTTGTAGAGCTCTAAACACACAATAACTATAAAGTTTCAAGTCGGGAAACAAAGATGGCGCTAGTACTATGCAATGAGTTTCAGCGGGAAATCAAATATGATGAAAAATATGATTTTTCACGTTATTTTCTAACTGTTGTTTGTGTATTTTTAGTTTTGTAAAATATTGACGGATAATGAAACAAACGCACTAGAATGAGAATAAACGCTAATGATATCTCTGCACTATCAATTGATAATCTTTAATCGTATACCTGGAAGTAAGATTAGTTCTAGCTTGTCATATGCATAAGGCTGTGTTTGACTTGTTCTCCTCTTCCATTGCTAACATGATTGCCCTATAACTCTCCTCTTGGTAAGATAATTTATTAGTTGACCGAACGAAGCGAAGTCTCTCAGAGAATATGTTAAGCTGTAGTCTAAAACCAATACGGGCAATAAAAATTATATAAATTAAAATATTAAGGGTAAGTAATATTAAGTAAATATTTAAGTAATATTTAGCCTTACTTACATACATACACGCTGTATGTACGTAAGTGGGGGTTTTTTTTTTCTGCACGTGTGTGGTATCTTTGGAAAGAGCTTTGCAAGTAGAGTTCGAAACTGATTAAATAAAACTATGTTGTAAAAATACCAATTTTGTAGGACAACAATGATACTGTTTTTAAAGCTATTTGTCTCGGAGTTTATCTTAAAAGCGGCTATATATTTAAAGTTAAAACTTCCGTGTACTATCTGTTACACTCTGTTCTTGAACAACAAATACACAAATCACGTAATTATAATTAATAAAAATAGTTACAAGCAAAATGAAGGCGCGAGTTTCAGTACGGAGTGAACTTCTAGTGTAATATTATTATTAGTACATAAAATACATGTTATTTAATGTTATTTATTGAGTAAGGTATTTCTTATACCAATTAATGAAACCCCATCTAATACTTTCTATAGTTCTATCCATCCGAAGGTTGCTGGTAGAGATACATAATCGCTATTAGTGATAAGGCCGCCTGTTGTGACACTTTACCTTTAAGCTTGTTTGTTACCATTTTTCTCATATGAAGTGAATCAATAAAGTAGATATAATGGATCTATCTATCTATCGTGGTGGTATACACAAAGAGAAGAATGCTAAACAATTGATTAAAGTTACTGTAAAACTACTTGGTGCTTGGCGACAGAATTTTCTACTCGAGGATACAACAACTTCCTTATGTCCCTATGAAGAATACCTTATGCATAGTAGCTGACAAGTTTCTTAGTTCTTCATACAGTATTTGAAACGGAAATCTAAGCACAGTAGGGCGTAGGCTGACAGCATGTAGGTAGCTTCACCATTCAACCAGCTGCAATGGTAATGAATGCTAATGTCAATGTCAGTATTAAAATTTTACTTTTACTACCTACACTTGCTTTAGAAGGACGGTGAAGGATTTTTCTCATTCGAAGTATTTTTTTTACCTTGTGAGAGTGGAGATCCTCTTTACTTAAAATTAACGCCAACCTAATTTTTAGATATATTTGCAATATTTTGGAGGAGCGTCATATTTAACCGACTTCCAAATTAGAGGAATGCCGGGCACTCTATACTCAGTGCTTTGAAATAAATTTTAGTTTAGTTTTAAAAAATATATGCAATAGGCCCAACAATGTAATAGGAGCCAACAATGTTAAAGGAGAAATTGCTTTTTTATTTTCTTTCAATAAATATGTTACCTCCTTCTTCTAGTAATATCTCCGGTGGGCGTAACCTGACTTCAATAATTCTTATTTTATGTAAGACGAGAGACGAGAGATGAGTGAAAACTTGTACATTAACGTTGTAAGCAGCAGGAGCAGGCATACATTTTCGCAGGAGCAGGCATACATTTTCGCCGCGCGGTAGAAAGAGAAGTGGAATATTTACTTCCTCTCCTTCATCTTACGAATTTTCGATCAGTTCACATATCTCGTCTCACGTATCACGTTTCTGACGCGAGTTTGATATTTTTTACCCATTCCAAAAAGTGCACATCGTCGCTAAACAAGTTTTCACTTCAAAAAAGTTGGTGAAATTATACAAAAAAAAAATCATACGTAAAAAAAACATATCAACAAGTTAGATAGGTTATATTATCTGTGAGATTCAAAAGATCAAAGCTGTGAGATTATTTAACATAAAATAAAAGCTAAAGTTATTTTCAACTTAGTCGTCAAAATAAATTTTAATGACAAAGTTAAAAAAGCGATGTCATTTAGCCAACCTCTACTTAAGCTAGCACAATAAACGGTATTAGAACATAACCCAAGACCTAAAATAGTCATCTAAATATCCGCTGTCCAGTATTTCACAATCCGTATGTGACGCAACAGAAAGCGGTACCCATCAATCAGAGACAAGACTCGTTGATGTCTTTTGTATGACTACTCTGAAGTGACAAATGAAGACTAGTCTTTCGTCTCTGAATATGTTAATTTTAAACGATTTTGTACCTTATGTCTTTACTTAAATCAGTTGTAATTAAATGAAATAAAATTTTATTACAAAAATACTTTCCAATTAAAAGACTATCTATGGGCCAATTGCATATATTTCCTTAAACTAAACTGAAACTATATACAGCAAAGAACTAAGTTACCTACAGGACATCGAGCTTATAGGTAACTCAAGTGCTCAAGCCTACTACCAGTGGGTAGCGTTCCCATCATGCTGGCGGCATTGCCTCTCTGAATTGCAATGCTAATACGTTGAGGCAAATAAGTGCCAGCATTTTGATTACGCGTCGCCTCAACCAGGCGCTCTGATAGATCTTTGAAAATAGAATGAGCTCCCGGTCCCACTTAGCTTGCGTTTGATTATTTTTATTTCTCTAGTAGCTAGCGCTTATGATAATAGTATCTAATATAATTATTCTAAATGTTATATATTCTAAATTTAAATGACTAAATCATTTTCTTTATATTTTTATCGATGAAAGCGTTTATAAGCAGTTAGTTCCAAAACAGGCGAGGCTGTTTGTAGTGATGCTTAAATTTACAAAAAGTTTCTATTTTCCGAAATAAAGCTTTAAATAATGCGAATACATTTTAAGTTACTCGTAACTTCGATTTGTATTCTCTAACTTCCTACTTCATCATACAATTTATTTATTAAATTATAACTTAATTCGTTGCCATAGCGTAACAACATGACGTGATGTAACTTTTTCAGCTCCTAATTAGATTAACTGACCTCCAATTCAAGCCGCAAGGTTTTTGTCTCAGTAAAAAACGCAGTTAGATGAGTAAAAACATTTTATTCTTCTGATATTATCACAAAAACTGTAAAGCGATTTTGCCACGGTTCGTTGATAGAGCGACATTTGTAGTACAGTTAGAAGGTGAATTTCATCGTTTTTTTCTTCTAGTACAAGTCGCACTCAAGTGAAGACAGTTATGTAGGTACGAGTGGGAGTCGAGGCCCTCCTACGTTCTACATAAGCGCAAACAAAAGCCTTCTTTTTTTAAAAGCTGTTCCATATCCGATTCTGGCCCAGTGTTTAGTCTAGTTGCCAGTGCAAGTTCATTGTTCGTTTGCTACCTGTTTTCGATAGGTCCTAACCGCCACATGGGTTCGCGAACACTTTTTGTTGTGAAGTTTGGCCCTCAGTAAAGGCACGTTTTTGTCGAAGTTTTGCCGTAGACTTGCGTCATTTTGCTTCTCGCTGTAAGTTTTGTTGTTGGCGTTGAGACGCGAGGTGAGTCACGATGTTAGTTCACTCCAAAGTCGATAGTACTTGTCGATAAACTGCAAATACAGATAACAGTTTTACTAGAAACATAGTAACCTAATTATTTATTTGCTTACAGTTATCAGTTGAGCTATAAATCTATCAATCGAAGTTTTTAGTTATCATGAGAATGAGAGCAACACGCACTTTAAGTTGATATTTATTTAACACGATCTATTTTTATATCCGTTACAAAATAGTCTTTAAAAGTGTCTAGTGAACAATATACGCTCTGACATTTCCAATAGCTCTATAATAGAGATTAGTTGCTCAATACAAGTGTAATAAAACATCTGCTACAGAAATTAACTGCAAACGTCATAGCAACGTCGATAGTAAACAATCGAGCGGGGGACAACACTCGAGGCCCAGCGCAACAGTCGGCCGGCCGGCTTGGCGCACATCCGCTTGCGCGCTCGAGCCTGCGCCGCACAACCCTAGCCATTCCAATTTCGAACGCGCACCAATATAGTTTTCAAAACACTAGCCGAAAAGAAAAAAGTAAAACTTAAACGTGTGACAAGTGACAGTTCTTTTCTTTTTTGTTGCCAGTGCTTTATGTTATAAATCGTGACGATGATTGTGTCCTATTTATGCGTGCCTAAAGTTTGTAATAGCGCGACCGTTACAGTGTAGATATTCTGTTGCAAAACAATAGTTTTTGATTAATAAAAGTGGATATATTATACTGTGAAAATTCGCAGAGTTCGGAAGCCTTGCCCGTGGATACTTGAGACGGAAACCTTACCAAATTGTAAGTAATCTTTTAAGTCGGATGTCCAGTAATTGGATATTAGATATCCGATGACAAATTGGATTAGAAAATAATAAGCACTAAAAACATATTGTTCACTATATCATACAAATTACCTCGTAACTTCTTTGTTATTTGCTTCTCATTCACATGTTTATTATGCATTTATATATTATATCGGATTTGTCACACTACGTTTAAAAAATTACACGTGAGCGTGTAAATTTTATTTACAGGAAAAATTATTAACCGTGGTTTTTAGGTTGATTTGGGTAGTTCAAGACTCTGTCCGTCCGTCCGTCAGATGAATTTAGCGTTTAAACCAAACAAGCGAATAACTTTAAATTCTCATAGAATATGTAAAGCTATGGTCTAAAGCTAAAAATTGCAATGAATATGATATAAATGAAAATATTATGGTAGCAACCATATACGAAAGTCATACATTTATAATTTTTGACGCCCGTGTATCATTATCGTTAAAAAGAACATCGCAAGTTGATTACGATTCCATTAAAAATAACTATATTCATAACAATATGATAGTCACCGTTTTTAGATCTATTTTATTCCGAGATCTATCTCAAAACCGGTAACACGTTTACAGCTGAAACTTATGCATAATATCCGTTAAGTATATCTTTTCCATAAACAAACATACAAAAAACAATCACTTAATTCCAATAAAAGTAAATAAAAGTAACTTCAAAAGTTTTTCTTTATTAGACAATATGCTATACGAGGTCTCAGTACGAAGCGATCGGCTAGTTATAACCAAGCAACGAATCTAATTATTTAATTCTCTCATATTTTTTATGTAACTAAATCTTGAGGATCTTGATATGGCAACAAACCTCAATTTTCATGCGATATTAAGATAAAAGTACTATGAAAATCAATTTGGATTGGTCCACGGAGATGACGTAAGATTGTGTCGGACAACTTAGACCCTATTGCTTATTCTATGGCGTCAAGGGGTTATTGTTCTTCAGTTCGTGATGGTTTCGAGGTGACGACCCAATAAAAAGCGTTCAAGCACGAAATCTTTTTTTTTTCTGCACTATTCTATGGAAATCATGAATATAATGATTACATTAAGATCTGTATTTGCTTAATCGATTCAGCGAATCTGAATTCATGAGTGAAAGCACAGTTTAATTCTAGTAAAGAAGAAGTTATTGTTCTAAGGGTTTACAAATTATTATTTTTTGATAAGTTTCATATGATGTTATTGTCTGAATTTACGACAATTAGTATTTGAGTCGCCAAGAGTTATTTTAAGCCTTGACGCAGAAGAACCCAAAAGATACGTGTTGTAACTTTGAACCCAATGCCTGACTCTCCGTAAGATGGTGTGTTTGTGTTTCTGTATCTGTATCTGTGTGTACTATCTATAACGATTGTTTTTTGTTAGAAGCTGGCAGCAGCAGTAGCTTATTAATAGGTACAAGTTTGATAACAATTGTTGCAATTGTTTCAAGACATGTTGACATCAGACCTCCTATTACCTATCTCTGTTGCAAACGATTTCAATACTAAATTGACAAAACTCCTTAGAAATAAGGTTCATTTTTGCTTAATTCAAATAGAAACCGCAACAAAGATACGTAATAGGGGGGCAGGTGAGATAGTGGTCAACGTTTGCCTATCACAGATTTAAAAAAAGATTCCTAAATTTTAGAGGCTATTTTTAAATAATTGTTTTGCTCACAATATGCTTAATTTAAAATAAAAATAAATGAATCAATAAACGGCAAATTGGAAAGTAAATGTTCTTTTTGGATTGTGTTCTAGATCGACTCTAGATTTTGAATAAGTTTGATTTGACATGATGGTTCTTAGCTTAACAGGTTTAGAAGCTAAGCTTAACAATGAATTCTTGTAAAATAAGCTTTCCGCATTCATCTGAACTGTAGGCGACATTTAAACAACAAAACGTAATTAAAAAATCATGAAAATATTCCTTTTTAGCTGAACATGATTTAATTTGATGAATTATATATCCATATCCCGATAATCGGTTAATCAATATGCTTGTTTAAGGATATTTCATATCAAACTAGTTCCATAATGGACCAGTACAAGTATCTATGCGTTTTTGTCAAATTATTGTCCGCCTACAAGCTATGACCATTAAACATTTGTATGGGTGGATTGGTCCATATTCTGCCAATGGTTTGCAAATAATACAATGACTTTAAGGTTATAAGGCAATAAAAAAAATGATATAGCTTGCTCGACCACGAGCTGTCTAGCAGGATGTAAATCATTCTGGAATCTTTTATTATGTAAAAAACGAGATAAAGATTTGTCAGGTGTCTGATTGAGGCAACGCTGGACCTTAATGCCTGCCTTTATTTCGCACAGCAGATTAAAATTGCCATGCAACATGGCAATACTGCCGACATTTCGGGAATATTACCTACTGGCTACTGGCAAGAGGTTTTTAAGAATACATTTTGTATAATACTTTAAAGTTTCAATATTTATTACTATTAGTTCTTTGTTTCTTAATTTTCTCTTTTTGCATTACATTTAGATTTTTACAAATATACCTTCTAAAGCCTGGCAAAACAAATTGACGCAATAATTACTTAGACGCTTTATTCTATGAATAAACAAGGAGAATGAAGAACCGGATAACTACATTATGTACTCGAGTCTATAGTCATTTCTCGATCTGTAGTTTATTATATAGATAAATTGGTACATCATTTTCAAATTCTTCAATAGCACTACGATCTTGTCGGTAACGCTTAGCAAAGAAACTGATAAAAAAAGCTATTTATACAACAAGTCTTTGTTTTATGAATAACTTTTTTAGTGACCGTTGTGCTCTTGTTACAGATGTTGTTGTATAAAAACAATAAAAAAGTTATCTTATTGTTTGCAAAATCTAAAAACAAAAAGTTTATTTAATAACGAGAATCGTAGAGAGGTTACGAACTTTTTTGTGGGATGAGTGACAAAGATGCTTGCGTACCATCTGATGGAAAGCACATACCGCCGTCTATGAACACCTTCAGCACTAGGGACAGTACTAAAAAACACTCCAGAAGCATTAGGAGATAATCCTGCCACTAGTATCACATCAATCACACAATGTATCTTCCTGTTCTTCTTTCTTTGCCAACTCGTAAAATGACCAAACGTCAGCCATTTAAGGTTGATATATTTCGCTCGGAGCGTTTCGTTTCTATGTTCATTATCTGTAAAATGAAGGAGTGTCTTTGTTCCCCGAACTATATGATCTAGGACCCTTCAAGTCTAGAGGGAATAGGAATCTTTTAGGGTAGTATGTTACATCTTCGGCCGCATCATCACTTTCCATCACACCTGCTTACGTAATATAAAAAAATACTATCCTCTAAAGCTCTACGTGATTTTTTACTGTGTATTCATTGAAGAGTCAATGGTCAGCCAGCTTGACAAACGACGGACATTTCACACGAGAACTTCGGTTATTAGTTCGGTCCTCGAACCGGAACATCAAAGCACGCCATGCACCATCATTGTCATCAACCGATGACAATGATAGTGTATTATGTGGGCCGTCTCCACAGAACAATGTAATGCACCGGAATTCAATTAAATTCAAAACGCAAGATTTTTCGTCTGCCAAACTTTTTTTGTTAAGCTGTAAATAGATTTATGGTTAATTTTTCAATCCTTAGACAAACCGTCATTTAGTTATCAAACCATTAAATATATCAGTTCAATTTTAACTCATTATTGTCCATCTGGCTATTGAAGCATCGTGGTTTTTTGTGTGGCGGGTTAGTTTATGTACTCACAACATGGGTAATTATTTAATAAATAAAATGGGAACATGTGGAAAAGATGAGATTTTAAAGTGTAGGGAAACGTATTAAGTAACATGAACCTTATTTTTTGCTTATTAGAATTCTATATTCTGTCGTGACTCTCTCAGTAACGGCAGTGATGAGTGAGTGTTGTCATGTTATTAATGGGCCCTAGTAAGCCGACATCTGGAGTTCGCAAGTTCCAACCACTTCTGTCTTTTGATGACTCTTTAAGTGGGTAGAACCTAACCTAACCTAGCCCACTTCAATATTAGGTATCTATAAGATCGGTTACTTTCGATAGAGACAATTTCACTAGTTGATTGAAGGGCAATATTATAGGCTCATGAGATTTAACATCTAATGCCGCGGGGTGACGAGCGCAGTACTTTGCCTAGGATTTTGACATATACACGTTCAAAACTTTGGGTTGCATTGAACTGTAACAAACAAACAACAAACAAACGCATTCACACTCACAGCCCCACACTAAGTTCAAAGACTTGTATCGTGGGTGCCGGAAACATTCACATCACACACACATTACACCCAGAACCAGAACTGTAAAAGCTACGCGTGACGCTTACCATCAGGCGAGGGACTTGTTTCGTCTGTCGATGAATTACATAAAAAAATATCTTCCTTAAAATTAGAGAGTAACTGGCATGAAACTTTTTCTTTAGTGCTTCGTGCCAGATGTTTGATTTAAAAAGATTTTTTATCAATATAATTTTTATTATGATTTCACGTGTTACTCGTGATTCATCCGTACAGAACTATCGCACCGATCGGACCATTTGTACTGGTAGACAAGTACGCTACAGGCACGGACTAGAAAGTCGATATCGATAAATCTGATCCACATCAGCATTAGTTCGCTTGAGGCAGACAATGGAGTTAAGAATGAAGTAGATTGGATAAATATGGTATACTTTCAAAGTTGGTTGGATGAAAAGCAATCTGCAAGATTCTATCTTTGAAAGCACGTATAAGGTCTCTGACGTAACTTGGGCAGTACATTCGTTCACCTGTGAGATACTTAACAAATAACCCTATATTACATTTACGTCATAATATAATACAAATTGCAAACTTATTATTTGAAACGCTACCCGCTGCTGGTAGAATTGGGTGCGCGTTTGTCTTTTTAACAAGTATCGGATTCGATTCCTGATGAAAACAAACGTATTCTACACAAGAGCAATATATGTTTCTAGTTCTGGATGTAATTGTGGGTGATGTGAATGCTTCTGACACCCACGACGCAAGTCATCGCAGTGTAAAAGCGTTAAAAAAATTAAGATATACAGCATTTTGATTATAAGTTTATTTATTTGATTTTAAATGAGTGTAAGTAGTGTCAGTTAATAAGACATTCGCTGCAAAATCCTACGAAAACTAAACGTTGTGAAGTTTTGTCTCCCCTATAATGTATATCGTCCTAAAGTAAATTTTATATCTAGTAAAACGTGATTTGGATGGAATTAGTTAGACCCAAGCAAAGGTGCATTCAATACCTTCGTCTTTGTTACCCAATCCGTGTAATTTGAAAGCAATACAGTCAATAGGTAATGGGTATCGTCTGCTATATGCTACATCATTAGTTGCATCGTTACTTTTAATAAGATGATGTAGGTATTGGCCAAATACCATTACTTATAATGGAAGATGAAAGTTTAGATCTACGACCAGGGGGTCTACCACGGTTTAACATCCGAAACATTACCTAATATAATCATTTACGCAAGACAAAAGGCAACAAATCATGATATGATTTCTCGCAAAAACAAATGTCAAATTTAATCGTTCGTAAGTTTGTAGGTCACACGGCACTCAATCTGTTAACTCACGAACCTTGCAGCGTCAACAGGTAGACTGCCGTGTAACTCACTCTAATTCAAACAACTCACGAACGAAAGATTGAATTCGGCATTTGTTTTTTCGTGAAATGCCGAGTCTTAGGAGTAGCATATTCATATAACTACAGCACCAAAAAACTACAATAACCTTTATTACCTAGCGATAGTCAATGCTAACAAAACCGTAAAAAATATCTAAAACAATTTCAATTCTAAGCAGTTTGTACTAAAATCTATTCCTGCATGACGCTAGAAAGCTATTCTTATCACGTTTAAACAAAGATCAAAATCAATAAAACTATTAATGATCGTTAAACTATCAAACATACATTTACAGTGACAGGCTTGACATTTTAAGGATCATAAAATACCGACTTCCTTTGGCTCAACAAACCGGTAAAAGTTACATACATAGATAAAATACTGTTAGCTTGATCTTATAGTACTAAATACTAAGCTGGTTGTAAGTATTGCAACTATTTCCAGACTTTGAACTTAATTATCCTCAGCCTATATCTTTTCCACAGCTGGGACTTAGGGCATTCTATCTTAGGCAGAGTTTAGGTCATAATTCACCACGCATTGCGTGTCGTGTATACACCATAGGGTTTAAATCCATACGACAATGAAATTTATAGGTAAATCAAACTTAAACTCAGGCTTCCGAGGTACAGGCCTAGCCGAGTTTGGAACCCTCAAGAAAGTGGTTACATGAAACAATAAGTGCTTAAGTTTTCACGCGTTTAAGAGTGATTCAAAATTCATTTCACATTATATGAAACTTCCTGAATCTATTTACATTGTTAATAGCATACAATTGAACCTTATTGTATCATCAAGTATTTAAAACTAAGTGCAGAATTATAATACATACTAATTATTCTTAAGAACAATTATTTTTATTATTTCCTTCTGAATAATATACATTATTATAGACTATAATTATTACATTATTATGAGTAAACCCTTATTGTTACTGTAGATGACGGCCGGATAAAATAATAAAAATCAACATTAATTAATTATTTGAATATTATGGGTTATTGCCTATCATAAAATAAATATTAAAATCTAGGAGGCTTCAAGTCAAGTCAATCAATCCTATTCACTATAGGTATCCTCTAGGAAGACATGCTACATCTTCGGCCGCGTCATCGCTGCCCATCAGATGAGATAATGGTCAAAAGCTTGCCTATCAATCATACAAAAAATGCCATTGACAAAACTTAGCGTCAGCAAAGTTTATCTTTTTTTAACACACTCACAGCCCCACACTACGTTCGAAGAATTGTGTCGTGATTGCCGAAAATATTCACATGACACCTACAATCACAACCAGAACCAGAAACACTCATTTCCCTTGCGGGGAAAACTTGTGTTCCCGCCAGGAATCGAACCCGATACCCCTGCTTAGAAGGTGAACGCTCACCCAACTAAGCCAAGGCGCAGTTCAATCTTTGTCTAAGATTTGCTTTGTTTGCAATTGCTATTATAAAACTACAATATATACACTAAACTTTACATCTATACAGCAAAATACCTAAGTTACGTGTGTTGGTGGTAATTAGCATAGTACCCGTTTGTAGTTGAAATTTAACAAATAAGCATTAATTACCTACTAAGGAGAAATTAACAATTATATATAACACTAATCTTGTAAGGTAAGTGAAAGATTTATTTATTTTAGCTCAACAAAACTCTGTTCCTTTGTTTAAATACTAAAAACGTCTGCTGTATCATAAAGCCAATAAAAAATGTATCTACAAACATCTGCTCATTTCCTATTGATGCTTAAAGCTTTAAACATGTGCTTTTTTGGGCGTTTCCGGTTTACCATCTCACGGCCACAGGTTGTTTTATAATTACCTGTATTTCCGGAATCACAGAATACATGCTAGTTAATTTAGAGGTAGTTCGAAGGGAGGCAGCCCTCGATACCGGTTGTTGTGCGTCAGAGCTCAGCGGATAGGGTTACAACTTAGATTACATCCTGTTAGGTAAGTAATAAATACGCTACCAGGAATAACGTTTATAGTCTAGGTATAAATAAACTTCACAGTCATAGTCATAACACATGTTTAGACGACCTAGTTGGCGCAGTGGACAGGTGGCCGCTCTCGGTCCTGGGTTTGATTCCCGGCAGGAGCACAAATTCCTTCCCAAAGGATATTTGTGCTTCTGGTTCTGGGTGTAATGTGAATGTTTCCAGACCCACGATTCAAGTCTTTCACCTTAGTGTGGGGCTGTGAGTGTGAATCCGTTTGCGTTTTGCGTTTATAACTACTGTTTAATTTCAATCCGCAAAAAATCCTTTGCTGAGCTTTAGACATAATACAAATAAGCAGTACAAAAAATACATGTGGGACAGTCTTTGGAGACTGCCGATAGAAGTGAAAACCATATACAATATATATAGCTCACGGGAAGCGGTGACGATGACGCGAGTTTCACGCTTTTTGTTTACCCAAAAAGTACATATATATACACAGTATACATATAGCTCATGGAAAGCGTTCGGTGACGATGACGCGAGTTCCATGATTTTTGTTCACACAAAAAGCGCTCAACGCGCCTAAAGATGTTTTTTGTCCTTATTGGTATTTGAAGAGATTATGTCTGCACCAAATCAGCCTCCAGGTTATAGATATTAATGAAATTGAAAAGTCCCAGGATATCAAAATACGTATTTTCGTTTACTTGCATGGCAATTTTTTTTAGATGTTTTTATTTAAAAACAAAACTTATGAACGGATTTTGATGATATTTCTTTAGGAGTAATGTTAAAGTAAATACTCTCAAAAAACATTTCCAAATGGACTTAAAAATATCGTAGTTCTGAGGTAACGAACACAGTAAATAACCTCATTGTTTGGAGTCGGTTTAAAAACAGAACATAGAGCCAATTTTTAAAAAGTGTACCACTGCAAATCTTGGCATGGGGCACTCACAATTTAAACTATCTCTGTGTTAAATTGCATAAAGGTCGGTACAGTACTATGACTAAGCAACAGACAGAGAGAAACAGTCATAAAGTGTGACTAGCTATAGCATCTTGGTTTCGCTCGCGTTATTTTAAATCAGTATAGAAAGCGCAGTGGCCCGGTTTTGCACCCGGGCCTACCGCCAGGGCAAGATAGTGACTGCTAACGCGACCCTATCTTGCCCCACCTCGGCGAGGGACTGCTCACGGGGGGGTTTTTAGTGTGTTCGAGCCCCACATACCCCTTTCCTTCACCCCTGGGAAGGAAGGGAAGTGCAAGGTAATTTCCCCCCACAAAAAAAAAAAAGTATAGAAAGTAACCTCCATGGCTAAAACTCTCATTCTAATAAAATCGGTCCAAAGTTTTAGCTATAAAAGTATCAAACAGAAAGACAGAATTCCATTTGGAGATAAAATATTAGTGTCACAGTGACATCAAAATTTTAAAAATAATAATATAGGCAAATATTTGACCACTAAGGTGAGACCTTATAAAAAGTGACGATGTGTTCTAGGATGTAGCATGTTTGCCTAGAGGATACCTGGTCACTCGAGATTTAAAGACTCCCAGATAGTATTTGTCGGGAGACAAAGACCGGACAAAGAGTTCGACGCATTAGCAGTACGTATAATAAATGTAGAAGCAAAACGCTTTGTGCGCACCCTTAGAATATCAACCATAAACGTCGCATGGCTGATTGTCTGGTTGTCCGATGGTAAAAAGGGATAGGGGAGTTAGGTATTGCAATTCCGTGGCACACTCTCTGAAATGTATCCTATAGAACACTGACAGACATGCGACTATGTCCTGTTTTTTGATACGTAGACCAGCAAATATAAACATAAACGCTTTTTTAACACTCACTAAGTTCGACTTGTGTCGTGGGTGCCGGGAACATTCACATCACATACACAATAACAATCACAAACTCTTCAGACATTTTGACATGTAAACAATGTAGAGTCCTTAATTCTAGAGGTCAATCTTTTATAGCAGATAATTTAAAGCCTAGTCTTCAAAACCTTCAAAATCTTCATTGCCAATCAAAATGAACAAACAATAAAACCTTGATAGAACCGATGTAAGACAAGAGTTATACAACCGCGATATCCATTTTGCCTATCTGATCTCATTCATTACCATTCCTCCATCCATCACACAGTCAATTCAATGCCAATAACGCCAAAAACCATACGCCGACCTCGCTCCACCATCCCACGTTTTAAACCGTCTTAGGCAACTGGAGCCTTGAATGTGCACCAACACAAGCTCGCTCTTACTTTCATTGTCCAATTGAATGCCGATTTGATTACAATGAGGCCATCCGTACTTGTGTATGGTCATTATATGTATTAGTGTCAATGACATCTAATGTCATTAATAACGTTAATTGACACGTGGTCAAAATAAAGCGTAGACAATATACTAGTCGTTCGCGCCGAACTAAGATCTCGCGCCTATATTGTGCCTGATAAAGAACATATTTTGAGGTGGATTACTTATAACTCTTGCTTTTAGTAACAATTGTTTGATTTCTGTATTTCGAATTCAAGTAGAGGAAATACTAAAATCTATGACAACCGTAAAGTTGAGAAAAAAATCGGTTAAGTAGTTGTTAAGGAATAAACGAACATACATACATATAATTACCCTTCCTTTCTGCTTCGCCTTAGTCAGGTAAAAAGAATTGTACGGAACCATCGGACCAATTGTTTAATTACATAGCGCATTGTAGCGCCCACCAAGAATCAACTTGTCGGCTCAATTCAAAGGTTCTGGGTGGTTGGCATTATTCACTATCATGCGACGTATTTGTCTTAGGTAAAACTGATACAAAAGTTTCTCTAGTTTACATTTACACCATTTTAGTTGCCAACAGGCAGTGAGTGGGTGATTTTAATCGAAAGGTAGGCTGATTTATAAGTTGTTCTATTAGTATTGGTGTTGCTTCGAAAGTTATTATGGAAGTTGTTTTTTATGCAAGAGTTTGAAAATATATTTCTTTGTGCAAATACTCAAATAACAGAAAATAACTAATCCTACTTAATATTATTATTATAAATGTGACAGTAACTCTGTCTGTAACACTTTCACGCTTAAACCACTAAAACGATTTTGATGAAATTTGGTGCAAGATAGACTAGACTAGCTTGGGAAAGGACATAGGCTACTTTCTATCCGCTATAAAATATTTTTCTCCCCAAGGGGATCAATTTCGTCGGTCTTGAGATTCCTTTCTTCTGCTTCCTTAAACTACCAAAGCTAGTTTACTCTGAAAATTTCACGTCTCTATGGCTCTGCATTGATTGTCTGTCGATCGATCAGCGACACGACAGTTTTTAATATTCATACCTATAGCAAAAACATAATTCTTAAACCGTGTATATTACTTTACATCTGTATAAAAATTTAGTTAACGTACCTATTATAGTGTTAAATAACATGAATACCTGTTCCTACATTACGGGGAAGACACTGCCTTTTGCAACACAGTTTGAAACTAAAGCAAGAGGTAGGGTATCATTCTAATTTGTACCTACTTGATAATTAATTTCAATAAATATTTTGAATTTTTTTTTTGTTTTTTTGTGATAAATCTTTTTCGATGGCTATTTTTACATATAACATTAATATAACTATAATGTATGAAACAATTTTAAATTCTAATTTAAATTATTATACCATAACGATTAGCTAACATTTTGAAATTAATTTTATACCGGATATCATATGAATTAAAAATTATATTATAATGATTTTTTAATATTATATTATCTTCCATATATAAAATTGTTTGAATAAATACATAAACTCAATTACTGCGTCTAAATATTGAATGTCCAATATACATCCTACTAATATTATAAATCCGAAAGTTTGTGTGTAAGTGTGTAAGTATGTTTGTTCCCTCTTCACGCTTTAACGGCTGAACGGATTTGGATGAAATTTGGAATGTACATAGATTATACCTAGGATTAACACATAGGCTACTTTTTAGCTTGATAATAGCGGGCGAAGCCGCGGGGCACGGCTAGTATTGCATAACGTTATAATCATAGTAGAAATATTTCTAATACGTTATAATTGTCAGTTTACCAATCAATTATTCTTAATTCCTAATTATATGAAAATCAAAGCTAATTTAATAGCTGAATAACCCAAAAAAAGATGCGCTTCCAACCTATAAGAAGTTATAATCTGTTTTATCCTTGGATGTTGGGATTTCCCTCGGCCACATAATCGTTGGTATTCTGAGAAGGTTACTTTTCGTACCTGGATCTGGTCTTGGACCTTTGACCTACGTACCATACATGCCAATACATTTTAGAATCTTTAACCGACTGCGCGGCGCGCAAAAGTTTATCAGCCTATATGTATGTATGTAGTTCTGTTTGGTAAAAATCGGTGCAGCCATTTTCCTAATAGAGCGTCAGGAGTTTTTGAATTTTTTGATTTTGTCATTTGTTCATTGGATATACTTTTGTTTCTACTATAAACAATATAGTATATTTACTGGTTCAGAGCCTGATACACAAAATAAGCTGCAATGGTGATTGCCATATGCCATTAGGTGTATGTAAGCTTCTTACTAATTTAATGGTTATCTGATTTAATATTATGATTTTGATACACAATGGTGATGATTACCATGATACCCAAATAACTTAATTATATTCAAACGTGAACTGAATTCTTAATATGTAATTTATATATAAAGTATCGTATTTAATAATAGCAACTTCAGGTCATATACTCAAATATACTCAAATTCTAATTCAAATTCTTTCTTTGCTTGAACATGGGTACAAATAATTGTACTTATTAATAATTCGTGTAGATATTTTAATAATCATAAGTTAGTACATATAAACATATTATATTTTGTTAATACCGATACTAAAACTATGTATATAAAAATCAATTGATGTTTGTTAGTTTCACAAAAACTTGAGAACGACTCGACCGATTTGGCCGATTCTTTTTAGCTGTGTTCGTAATTGTTAGCGCAAGATTTGTATGTATTTTTTTTTAATCCACCGGAAATTGCACCCGCGTGAAGCCGGCGCGGATCACTAGTTAGCTCTATATTATGGTAGGTCTATTATCTACAATATTGAATATACATCATAACATTTGCTACAAATGCTAACTCTGCAAATAAATGCCTTCAAGATAACCATCTTCTCCAACAAGCCAACTAGATACTAATTTCGAAAACAGGCATAGTAAATTGGAACTATTAACCTGCCTTGTAGAGTAAACGTTATGTCTAGATTGCGCTGTCAGCATAAACTATACCTAGGTACCTTCGAAATTGTAGGAAAATAGCTTTGTTTAGAATTAAGTGTTGTGAAGCCTTCAAACGTTATTTTTCTATATATTTTTAGTGACTCCAAACGTTGATTTTGATTTATATATATTCTCTATTTTTTTTTTTTTTTTTTCGACTGCCTAACTACGGGCCAATTGCCTATATTTCCTAAAACTAAACTAAAACTATGTACAGCAAAGAACTAAGTTACCTACAAGACATCGATCTTATAGGTAACTCAAGTGCTAATTATTTATTCTCTATTGTACGCATAATGGTTATATTATCTTAATACACTTTCATGCTACATCTTTACAAGTAGATTTTACACGGGATTTTTATACAAAGCGTGCTGTGAAGATAAAATATATGGCGCCTAAGGGATCTTGATATACAAAGCGCCCGAGCGGCGGGAACGCGCCTGCGACTCTTCCCCGTTTGCCGTTGCCGTTTTGTATAATAATTTATATATTTTATTTATTTATCTTCTGTTTAGTATAATAATAAGTTATGGCTTGTAGCAGATGCGTCTCAATTAAAAGTAAGATTTAGTAGTTTGCGTTTGAATATTTTAAAATAAAAAAATACTAGTAGATGCGTCTATTTTTCCTGGTTCCGATTATGTATAACCAAGTATTTTGTAGCTAAAGTAATTCCTATCTCGATGTGTATAACTTAATTTTGTAAAAGTGTCAGATACGTCTTTTTTCCTTATGACGGCAGAAAAAAATATACAAAACGCCCGAGACGCGCGCCTCGAGCGCTTTGTACATCATGTCCCTAACACTGCACCTGCATTCGATGGAGCCGGATTTTCCTTTACCATATATTTTAGAGTAGTAGAGAATTCATGGTTATTTATGTAGAGTTTAGTTGAAAGATCACTTTGAGTATATAAGTACATATAAGTAAATTACTTACTAGGTGACCTACTACCTAATAATAATACCCTACGACTAGGGTATTATTATTTAGGTATGTATTATTATTTAATGTGTTTAGAGATCAAACAGATGAAATAGTGGTCAAACGTTTGCCTATCACAGATAAAAAAAGATCGTGTAATCTAAAACTAAACACCCCTCAAGCAAATTCTTCAAATGACTGAACTTCGAATTTATTAACATTGGGATACAGTCGTTGCTTATTAACTGTAATAACACTCACCTTTTGTGAATATTTATTATTTTTGTCTTATGACTGTGTACTTACCTTCAACTTTTTTACTCTTCCTGCTAAAATAAAGTTGTTTTTCGTCTCAACCTGATATTAACTGCTGCGGAGATTGTTTCGTGTTCAATCGCGCTCGCGGGCGTGACCACCCATCCGTGGTGCTTTACTGCTTTCTATGATCGTCGCCAGCCATGGCATTCTTTTGATCACGAATAATCTCGATACAGTCTTGTTAAGAACAGAGTATAGTGTATATGCCAAACGATAAGTTTTAGTTTGATTCAGAGACAAGGTAAGATAAGATCTAAATAATAATTACTTTAAATACAATAATTAAAAAAAAACAAAAAAAATACAGTCGACGAGTACCTCCTCCTTTTTTGGGAAGTTGGTAAATTGATTGCGTTCTAGTTCTCGATCTATACCGACAGTCCTGAGATCGACGGTCGTTGTACCGATAATATTCCATCCATGGGACACTATATCGTCAGTATCATATCGATGGCCCACTACAGCGAGAGTACATCATATCAGGTGTGATCAAACGTTTGCTTAGTCAGCTATAAAAAAAATATCTCTCAAAACTTACCTATAATATGTGAAATAATTAATTACATAAACGATTTTTGATCATAGCATTTTTTATGGTAGATAGGCAAGCATTAGACCGCTATCTCACCTGATGGAAAGTGACGATGCAGCCAAAGATGGAACATGCATATAGGTAGCCAGGTACCTATTTACTCTAGACTTGAAAACACTCGGATTGTATCGTTCAGGGAACAAAGACGCTGCCAATGTGTTTCACTGATGATAAACGTAGGCCTGAGTACCAACTACCAACAGAATTTAAAGTACCTACAGCGATCCTTAACACTTAAAACAGCAAACAGTAAATGCAGATACCTAACATTAACGCCTTTGAAACTTTAATAGCAAGATGTTTATTCATTAGTAGGCGCAAACGAGGCGTTATTAAATTCTTGCCGTGAGTAAACTGTAGGCGTTAAATTATGTGAAGTTATCAATGATGCTATTTAGATTGATTGTAGGTATCACCATTGAGATATTACCTATTGAGGTTAATATGTATTTTATCTTATCGGGGCACATCATTTTCGAACAAAAAAGAAAGAGACAGAGAATTTCGTAGATCGTCTACATACTATGTTTATAACCCCTGGCGAAGAATTGTGTTAAAAGTTTGTAGTGGGAGTTTTGCCGCGAAAGTGAAAAAATGGCGTGGTTGAGTTTTGTATAATTTCCCAAAACCTGTGACTCTTCGAGTGTAAATGTGTAATAATGGTGGACTATGAACCGTTAATACTTAGTAAACGTGCATGAGTGTAGGCAAATCATACAAAGTTGAAACTTGACTTTCGCCTTCGCTCCAAAACTCCAACAGAAGTTCTAGTAAAGTTTCTACCACTTTACTAGGGCATGACTTGACTGAGACTAGACCTTGGCTCTTTTACTTGACTTTGACTGTGACTCGTGACTAGGACTTTTAATAGGAAATACATTTGAAATATATTATAACTTGACACTGGCTAAATGCACAAGATTGCGAAGACAAAATTAAAAGAAAAAAAAAGTTTGTTGTCTTTGGCATCGTAGCTCCCAAA
Source organism: Lomographa bimaculata (assembly GCA_948107665.1). Lineage (NCBI taxonomy): Eukaryota > Metazoa > Arthropoda > Insecta > Lepidoptera > Geometridae > Lomographa > Lomographa bimaculata. The sequence continues at coordinate 12,280,200 of OX403592.1, forward strand.
CAGCTGAACCGATATTGATGATTTTTTTTTGTTTGAAAGGTGACTTGATCAAAAGTGTTCTTAGGTATGTTTGGTGAAAATGGGTGTAGCTGTTTTCTTTTGATATTAGGTCCTACTTGTTGGTAGGTATCGCTGCTATTGCAAGCCTTCTTCTGACAAGGAGAAGGTTCTCAATTAAATTTTGTCATTTTTGCTTTGTAAGTGTATATATGTTTGAATTGCCCGTTGGCTTGCGCGTCCGCCTTCTCAGCGTGAGTATAGTTTGTACTATGGTATCGGGTTATATTACTGGAAACATAAGTTTTCTCCCCAAGGGAAAATTGTGTTTCTGGTTCTGGGTATGATTGTGTATGTGTGATGTGTGTGAATGCGTTTGTGCATTTCTTCGACATACGTGATTCAATTACAAAGTTTTTTTTTTAAGTTGTCTTGGTTAGTTAATTATTACTCAAGTATTCTTCGTATACGTTGGTTAGCAAAGTGAACTACGGGTATACTGCAGTCGTTAAACATTGTAGAAGGAATTGTTGCCATATTTAATTAAATGAAAGCATAGTATACAATATGTGTGTAGGTCTATAGTACACTTTCTACAATGTAAAATCTTATCTTTATGCATACAGCCTCTGTAATTCTATAGAGGGAAGCCGTGTTAGTTAGGTCTTATAATATATCTGTGTCTAGGACTTGTCCTGGCTACTAATTAATATTATATAAAATATTTTGTTTGTTATCTTGTTGGATAGGAACATATTTAATTTTTACTCGACTACGGTGAAGCTACAATTAGGGTTATTATTTTTACCGGCATATATGTATGTTCATCTATTCCCTCGTAACTTCTAAAGTACTTATCATAATTTAACAATGTTTATGTTTTCACATAGATACAGTCAGAAACTAATAACATTGTTTAAAGGTGCTTTATTGAGTATCAAGTGTAATGGCTTCTTTAGCACATTTCAAAACATTTATTGTTAGCTGTTGTTTGCGAATTTGTTTGCATGCACCATATTTTTTGTTTTAAATTATGGAAAGCCGTTTAGAAGGTGTTCTAGGTACTAATAGTTAGTTGTGTGGTAGTTTTTTAAACATTCGTATTGTTAAAAGTAGCTTCTAAGTTTTAGGTACCTACTATTTAGTTAATACTACAATTGGAGCTCAGCAACTAAAATCTCTGTTTATTTTTCCAGAGTGGGGCGTCAACTACGAGACGGGAGAGGCGAGCGAGCCGGAGGCCGGTCGCATGCGTCCCGAGGACTACCGGCTCGTGTTCCTGAGCTCGGACTCGTCCTGCCGCGAAGACACGGAGGACTCCTCGTCCACGGCGTCCTCCGCCGCGCCGCCCGCGCCCGACGACTGCGACTGGGACTACTTCGAGCCGGGCGCGGCGGCGGCCCAACCCTCACCACCACCGATAAAACACACACCGCAACCGTGCCCTAGGCAGTGCTCCTGTGGCGCTGAACCGCGCATCGTCGCCGTACCGGTCCCAGTGCCCGTCCCAGTCCCCGCTGCTCTCTGGCCCGCTCTACTCGCCTTCCCCCAAACACCGCCTCCACCACACTGGAACACTTATCCCGGCTTCCCGCCCCTCGATGCGGCGGCCTTCGCGAGAATCACAACGGCCGCAGCCGTCGCCGTCACCGCGGCCGCCACCGCCACCGCTTCCGCCAATAAACTCGAGATGACCACCATTAAAACCGATAAGGCTATCCAGTCCGAATCGACGGAGCCCCACGATAACGATAACGATAAGAATATCGATCCGATAGAACGCGATGCAGTCGGTATTAAAGTGATCGCGGAGGAGGACCGCTTGTCAGTGGTCTCGGATCAAGCGGATGCTATGCCGGAACACCTCAATGCAGAGAAAGCTTTTCCCTCGTCGAATGAGTCTGGAGATTCCAGCGACTCGGAGGCGGGTGTGGCGCGGAGGAGCTACGACTTGACCAGCGGTGCGCCCGAAGAACCCGCTACGACGGATGAAGATTCTGACGATTCAGGCGGGGGAGGCGGAGGGCGCTTTTCACGTGTCTTTGTCGTCAATCCCGCCGATTCTTCGTCCGATTTAGAAGACAACGCAGACAGCAGCGGTATCGACTGCGACGACTCCTACGATAAAAAATCTGACAGCTTAGAAAAAATCGCAGTACAACTGGCGCCAGATGCGAACATCATTCCGGAACTAAATGACGCACCACCTCAAAACAATGACGATCCCAGCATTGTTCTTTTAGACTCGATTAATTTCACCGAGGAATATCCCGTCATTTCGTATAGTAATAACAGCGATGAAGGCTGCAGCGAAGGAACGACAACAAGGTCGGAATTTGTTGACTTTTGTGACACTAATATGCTACAAAGCGAGACGTGTGAAACGTTTAACAGTTTTGTTGCAACGTGCAGCTCGAGTAGCGACGATCTTGATAATATAAATAGCATAGATAGTGCTAATTACCGATGCCGGAACGTATCAGAAAATACCGACGACGATTCATCATTTAATAATTCCAATACAGAGAACGATATGAAAGTAAAAGTCATGGTGGAGCTTCCTATTAAATGCGATAACAATGAAAACGCGATTTCTGCCGAAATTCAACCAAAACCTATGATCAGATTAGCACCATCGCCGGAGCCTAGCCACTGCGTCGCGGGTTCACCGCCCGTAGAAAAAATTGACCTGTTCAAAGGAATCGAACGAACTCTCAGTGAACTATTGAAGAAAGAATTACTAGAGGAACAAGAGGAGGTGAAAATGCATGACGACGGGCCGGTTTGCAGTTCGACGGAGGGGGGCGCGTGCGCACCTGCCGAGACAACAGTTTGCCGCTCGCGCACGGCTCGCACGGACGGATCCGCGCGCTTCACTAGCCGCGTTATGATAACACACGACCGCGTCTCGGTCGTCACGTCCGACACGACGCGGCTCATGCGCGACATCACAGTGCACCATACAAACTCACAAAACGAATTGGAGCCCCAAACTGTCGCACAAACAAACGAAACGGACGAACTATTATCCGACGACGAAACAGCGCAGCCTTCGGGCGGAGTGACTGTCGTTAGCAATGCCGACACTCTCTCGGCGGTCGTGTGCCTCGAGGAGGGGCTCGCAGACGACGACTCGTGGGTCGAGGACGTCAGCCATGACGAGGACGAGGTCACTTCAGCCTCCGACTCCGATTCCGGGGATGAGGCTTCGCTCCCGACGCGCGGCGAGGACTTCGCCTACTGCCGACGTTCCATAGACTTCACCCTGCACACGATCGTCGAAGAAAGCTGCGAAGAAAGCGAAACGGAACAAACCACGAAAAAACCGCGGCCCATATCCGCAACCGAGTTAGAAAAATACTTTTTCTTTGGCTTAGGCGATGGCAGAAACGTGCACGACGATGAGGAAGCAGTGTCGGAAACATCTAGTGTGTGTAGTGAAGGTGGTGAATCTATTGCTGATAATGAACAGCCAAAACGGAGTGGTGATAGTGATGAACTTGTGTCCTCGCGCTTGGAAAAATATTTCCTATCAGGGTTTATGGGATTTAATCAAGAACGACGGGATTCAGATGGCTCAGGTAGTGTCGGAAGTGATAGCGAAGGCAGGCAGAGTCCAGAACAACGAAGAAAACGATTAGTTCGTGCTCGAGGTACACCCCGCTCACACTCAAATTCCTTGGACAATTTATTAGCGGGGGATGAACCATCTCCAGATATACAAGAAGTTTCTGACGGTTCAAGTACTGAAACGGAGGACAGGCATGACTCATCCGAAAGGTTGGATTTGCAAGGTGACAACAAGAGGAAAAAACAAAACAAAAAAACGCGTGGTTCACCCGCCGACGAAAGGCGACAGTCAGCTGAGTTCACCGAGGAGGCCCGCGATGACACAAGATCTGTTTCAGAAGGCGAAGACGGAAGGTTATCGCCCCGACCCGAATTCCCGCCTCTTGGTTCTGAACTATCTGAATCAAAAAAACAAACAAGCAGGGATAGCGGATTTGTAGGTAGCTGCGACGACTTATTACGAAACGGTGACTCAAGTAGCGATTTTCGATCTCATGAACCTAAAACCGAATTAGAAGAAATCACCGAAGAAATCAGGCCAGATATAGAAGAGCGCGTCGAAGGCCCTCCGTCATCTCGACCGCCGCAAAGTCCACTCAGCCGTAAAGATAGTTTTAACAACTGGTCGTCAGACGAGGAAACAAATTTAATGATGACTAAAATGCGCCAATTTTTCAAACAAATGGTAAACACAACAAACGTTAGAACGTCTACACCCGCCTCATCTAACTCTGAAAGTCCACGCCCACCGAAACCACCCCAACTGCTGTACTTTGAGAGCGAACTAACTAGGTTAATGAAAACCGTACCAGGCATTCGTGACGAAGAGGTGCGTGAGATAGTCGAATACCTGTCAAGCGAAGACACGTGGAGCGATTCATACGATTCGTCTGATTACGCCGGTTCCGATTTAGAAGGCACGACGAACAGATCAGCGTTGAGGAAACAAATATCAGAGAGTTGCCGTGAGATAATTGATAAATTCGATAACGGATGCAATGACGCGGGGTCGTTAGAGCGTGACGCGGCTGGAGCGTATCGAAGATTGGCAGCGACGTTGGGCCGAGCCGGAGAAGGTTCGCCTCCCTTATTCGGCAAGGTGATGAGGCATATTGGAGGAAGACTGGTGGCGTTGATGCATGAAGTTTCAGGCGGTGCGTCGCCTAGTACGGACGACGATAGTGCATCAGAGCCCGGTGCGTTGGCTAGAAGTCGATCTCATGATATTCTGGAAGCGGCGGCTAGTAGGGGAAGTGTTGCTAGTGATTGTGAGAGATTTTCGTGGCGGGGTAGTTTCGAATCAGCGCTGCTGGCGGCGGATTCGAGAGGAACTCTGGGCGGAGGTGTGGAGGCGAGGAGGTCGCCTGCGGGCGTAGAGTTGGCGGCTCAGAGATCGCATTCCAGGAGTTGTGGAGCCATCAGTGGCAGTGAAGATAGATTGTGGCGAGGGAGGAGAAGAGCTTCGGCACCGGACGCAGAGGTGAGTTCTAGTTTGTTACTATCACAAGCATCTAAGCAAACTTTATATCTAAACGACCATTAAAATCGTCACTTAAACAAAAAAGACTTCCCGTCCTAGACTAATAACATGTCTATGTCAAGTTCTTGCTATTTACTAGAGCATCGTAGGGTTAACGCACTACAATCCATGTCAAACACCACAATGATATCCAAAGACACCTACCCCAAACAAAGCATTACCAAAGTATCATTTTACCCAATACAATGCAACAACTATGACGAAATCGGAGCAACCGAGCTCTCAAAGCATTGGCACAACGTTACTGAATAACTGTTTCTCAAGTGTCAATGTCACGCACGTATCGTAACTTCATTATAATCACGTGGAATAAAGTGGGACTCGGTACTTTCAGTGTAAAGATACGATAGCTAGTTATCTTACAATCGTTGATAAGAGGGCTTGTAAACAAACATCGCTTGTAACATTTTAACAGGTGTAGGCCTAAGAAGACACGCAAGTTAATCATAAATAAATAAATAATATCATTAGTCATTAATCCTTTCCCCTGTACTCACTACAAACACCTAGAACGACAAGAATATCGACTCGCAATTTCAAATACGCTTTACCATAGAATATTCAGCTAAATATGCTAACAAAGTATACTCCCGTTTTATATCTATAGTGCATAGTTATACATATAAATCGATGCTATATTAGCTGACTTAATATCAGATGGTTTAGGGCAGTCCCGCACTTCTATTGTGAGAAAAATTACAAGTAACGTAAGTTCCATTAGTATTTTTTGTTTCTACTAGATCCGCGGACGCTTAACTCACATGTTCCTTTTCAGTGAGTAAAATTCTTAATAAGTACATTATGTATTTCATCAACACGACACTTGTGTGTACACAAACGCGTGTAGAAACTAAAAACAAGTAAATGTACTAAAATATCAAAAAACCCGATTGCGTAAAAAGAAGACTTACTTTTTTCAACCGACTTAAAAAGGTTCACAAAAGGAGGTTCTCAATTAGATAGTATGTTCTTTTTTTTAATGTATGCTACGCGATATATCCGCCAAGTATGAATCGATTTTCATATTTTTTTTTGTTAGGTATATTATACTTCAAATGTGGTCATATGCATTTTATGGAAATCGGTCAAGCCAAAACCTAAGCATAAAAATTGAAGCGGTAAAGTCAGTTTTTTTAAACTTTGCTTTCGTTTAATTATTATTCATTATTACCTATGCGATGAAATAAAAACCTTTTTTACAGTTTTATTATAAGTAGTGAAAAGTGTTTTAGTGAGAATGTTTGCTAACCAATTATTTTTAATAGATATTGATCCTAAATGGTTATTCAAAATAAACAACCTATAATATAATTTAACCTATTCCATGATATCCCACTTAACATAGTTTGTCGATTTTATTGTTTTATTTTACACAATATGGCGTTTGGTTGTCGGCATGTTGAATTTAGATCATTGTCAAATCTTTAGTGACACACGTAAAATTAGACAAACCGATTAACGTAAGAATCGTCAAAATCGGCCCACGCGTTTGGTCTCTAGCACCACATAGGAAATAAACATACAAATGCGAACAAAGCGTTTTGATTCTACATTTATTATGCGAACCTTAAAGGAATGGAACACCTTACCTGAGTCGGTGTTTCTTAATAGATATAATACGGGAGTCTTTAAGTCGCGAGTGATTAGGTATCTTCTAGGAAAGCGTGCTCCATCGTCGACCACATCATCGCTTACCCTCAGGTAAGATAGTGGTCAATCGGTTGCCAATAATGAATAAAAAAAACATAGGCTGATAAACACATTACCCTCCTTTGCGTCGCGCAGTCGGATAATCAAACTAATATTAAAAATCTGAATGTTTGTCTTATCTTCACGTCGCGCGGTAACGGTTGAATGGATTAGGATGAAATTTGGAATGTACATAGCTTATACCTACGATTAACACATAGGCTACTTTTTGAATGAACTTTATTACATGTATAGTGACAAATTTGACTACAACTATTAGACTGAGTATGTTTTTATATGTGTAAAATGACTAGTTTGACCATAGAAATAACATGTATTAGAATAAGGTGTGTTTTATTAGACTAAGAACAACATGTAATAAATAAACAACCAGACTGAAAAAATCATTGACTCACAAATCTCTGATCATGTCAGAGACGCCACACGCTGGCCGGGCCTCTGCGCCCGGAAAAAAATACACATAGGCTACTTTTTAATTAGATAAACACGGGCGATGCCGCTGGGCACGACTAGTTGCACATATTTCGCATAAAACATAAAACATAAACGCTTTCACACTCACAGCCCCACACTAAGTTCGATGACTTGTGTCGTGGGTGCCGGAAACATTCACATCACACACACAACCCAGAACCAGAAACACAAATTTTCCTTGGGGAGAAAACTTATGTTCCCGCCGGGAATCGAACCCGATACCCCTGCTTAGAAGGCGAAAACACACCCAACTAAGCTAAGGAGCTGTTCATAGAAGATAAAGAACGACCAACAACTTCTCGAGATTCCATAACAAGAAACCAGTAAAACATATGGTATCGAAAGTTATCAGCTGGTTGCGCAACGAATAATTTTGTACTCATTTCATTACCTAACAGCGATTATGATTGCATATTCGCGAAACAAGAGCGGATTCTTGAATATTTGCATAACAATACGCTTCGACACGTTCAGTTATTGAATGTTTACTAAATTCCTTTTGGTGCTGAAAGAATTGTTTACAATTTTATCAGAACTACGTGTAAATATAGGCCATAGCTGCGTACTATCGTCTCTACTTATACATATTATTGCATATTTAATATATATTTAATAAAAAAAATGACTTCTAACTAAATACTATGAAATAATTAAATACTTATTATTACTTACTAATTTTACATTAACAAATTAATAAATACTTGACATTTATTATATATCACTAATACTTATAACAACACTATACACAAATACAATAACAATACATAATTATGACATCTTATTATGATTTAAATTGATACATTATGATTAATGCAGCATGTCGTCCTCCTCTGCTCTAAATTGTTGTGCCCAACAGGGTCTCTAATGTACTGTCATTTATTTCTACCACCTATCTACATTTAGAGAATGCAATAAAGATTTTAATTTGAATATTATTTTGATCCATCGGCATACATACTAAAATCATAACGTAATGTCATCTAACAAAAGGAGGGCTACGGCACCCGAAACACATCTTTATTACTAGTTTAGGCGTCAAAATTCTCACCTTATCACACTATAAACATAAATAATTAAAAAACTTGGAAATAATAAAATAAAATTAATATAATATATAGATATAAATGTATTAAAATATTATAATGAAATTAATATAGAATGTAATATTAGGTATCTGTAAGTTATATTTTATATTATGTCAATAAACTGATTTGAACTATATACATATATAATGGGTGTAATGTGTGTGTGATGTGAATGTTTCCGGCACCCACGATACAAATCTTAGTGTGGGGCTGTGAGTGTGATAGCGTTTGTTTGTTTTTATTTGTATATATATATATATATATATATAAAACTAGCGGGCCCGGCAGACGTCCCGCCTGGAAAAGCATTGACATTTACAGCATCGCCAATCCAATTGTGTTTACATACCATCCAGAAACCTATAGAAATATAAACGTCGAGCTAAACCCAGTTGGCGCAGTGTACAGGTCACCGCCCTCTGCGCCGTGGGTCCTGGGTTCGATTCCCGGCAGGAGCACAATTCCTTCCCAAGGGATATTTGTGCTTCTGGTTCTGGGTGTAATGTGTGTGATGTGAATGTTTCCGGCACCCACGATACAAGTCTTTGAACTTAGTGTGGGGCTGTGAGTGTAAATGCGTTTGTTTTGTTTTTAAATAAAAAATGTTATTAGCGCGAATTAGTCTCGAGATATTACCTAAACTATACCTAAATTTGGAACATAGGTAGGTAACGATCTGGAGTAACATATGAGCTACTTTAAAACTTCGTTAATGCAGGCGAAAGCTACAGCTATAATTATAAAAAAGTCCTTCAGCTATCAACTTATCTACGAAAACAGTTAAACGCGTTTTAAAAAAACATAGTCAATTGTCGCATATTTCAATTAGATATTTCTGTAGTCACTATTCTTGGATTGTTTTTAATCAGATAGGTTAGTTATTGACTATTTTATAATAGAACAGCTATTTACGAGTAAGTGGTGAAAATTCTATGCACAGTCCATTGAACTGCAAAATCCTTGCTTCTACTAATATCTTCAATGCACTTCTCAGTCTGAAGAAGAACAACGAGCTGGGTCGCTCCCCCGCCTGCCGTCCATCACGGGCACCAGTACGGTCCCAGCAGGGCCTGTCAAATCGGCACGGTACCGGGCTCCTGGCTTCAGGACAGCAACTCGAGCGGCGTCGGCACCAGGGCTACACGTGCCGAGGAGGCGGAGACCACCGCCGACGCCGCAGCAGCCTCCGCCAGCTGCCCCCGCGTCCGCACCGAGCTTGCAGGGTGAGTACTTTTGCTGTATAAAAAAGTAAGAAGATTGATAATGTTGAAAAATCACGATTAATATTAATAAAAACAACTACTACCGTATAGATTAGTTGTGAATTATACATACTTACCTACGATACTTAGTAATCATTATAACTTTTTGGGATATTTAGTCTGGAAGAGAGAGAGAGATCGACATATATTTGAAACGGTAAACCTCTGATATTGGTGTGGCGCCTTTAATTTTTTTTATTTCTTCGAGTTTATACATTTTTATCCATAACTAGCAAACCCGGCGAACTCCGTTTCGCCACTATAAACCTCACGGAGCCCGAGACCTTTCCAACGAATGCAAAACCGTGGAAATCGGTTCGTGCGTTCTGGAGTTATAGCGTCAGTAAGGAAAACCCGACTTATTTTTATATAGTAAATAAAAAAAAAAAAAAAAAAAAGAAGAAGATATGCAAATGTTTACTACTATCTCACTCTCACACTTGTGAAATAATAAAATAGGTATTTCAATAGCTTTAAATACGCAATGACATTCAGTTAAAAAGAAAGGTAGTTTCTAGATAAAGCTCTCCTCTTAAATTTATTGATAGTTTTTTTGAGTGCTAGGTAGCGAAAATAAGGCGATGGGCCAGTTTTACACGTGACATTTGGCCATGAAAACGCACGTATATTAACTACTAGAAATTGCTTATAATATCTATAGGAGATAGCACTTTGCAAAGCCGGTGGTCTTATTCATATATCTGTGACGTAAAACTGAAGAAAGGAAACAATAGGTGAACGATTATGATACTAGTCTGAGGTTCCAACGTCATACTATAAAGTATAGAAAATATTTATATTGCATAAGCTCGTATAGATATCGGTGGCGAAGCAACCAAGTCGAATAACGTGAAACTTAGAATCCGAACCGTAACATAGTCTTTTACTGTAACTTTTTTATTAAACGTCATTATCCTCTCCATCATAGGTTGTCTGGAAGAGATCGCTGCTTAGCGATAAGGCCACCGATTGTTCTGCTATATTGTTAATGTTTTCTGTTTTATTAATAAATAGCCGTGCCCTGCGGCTTCGCCCGCGTTGATTAAGTAAAATTGTAGCCTATGTGTTATTCCAGAACCTAAACTATCTACATTCAAAATTTCATAAAAATCGGTTAATTCGTTACGAAGATACGTGGTAACAAACATTCACACACACACACAAACTTTCGCATTTATAACATTATTGTAGGATTATTTTTCTTGGTGTGCATTAAAGAGTATTTGTATTGTGTTGTATTGTATTGTAGGCACACATTTGGGGCAGTTACGACATTTGTCAATAATACTATTTTAGCAAAAAATCACTTAAATAAAACGACAATCGCAAGTACTAGGCATAACATACAACATTTATATTCCTAAACTAGCGATCCGCCCCGGCTTTGCCCGGGTGCAATTTCCGGTGGGAAAAATGTGATAAATGAAGAACCGCTCGACCGATTTTGTGCAAACTTCACATAAACCATCTACTAAATATTCCGAACAAAGCCTAAACATTTGGTTTGGATTAGTGAGCCCGTTCTTGAGTTATAAAATTACAATTAAAAGTGGCATTGATTTTTATATATATAGATAGATAGATAAATGACATTAAGTTTTATGCTATGCTGTGATATCCATCGATTCAATATTTGCTATAACAGCCATCGTATTATCAAACACAGCTATGACAAGATAATAAAACACCCATTGTTAAAAACTTCACACTATCCGGTCATCAAGCGTGAATAGAATCCATATAAAATGAGACAAAGAAAGTTCTATTAGATATAACCACAGGTTGAATTACACTTTCGCACTGTTAGAAGACTTTGGGGATGAGCCTTTTTAAAAAATAAAATAATACTAGAATAAGATTTTTAGACAACCGTCGGGTTTGGAAGTAGGATGAAGACTGAATGGCTGTGGACGGGTAGCTGGATGCTATGGCTAGAAAATGGTGATTAGGCGGGAATAGGGATAAGTCTGCAATATAGGGTGCATTTAATATTTATAACACCTCCCTGGGGTAGACTAAACTTCGGGGTTGAAATTTCGAAGTTTAGGAAGGGAAAATATTGTAAGTTAAATATTTCTCCTAGTACTGGGGGATGGAATGTCTGCCGGAGATTGGCTATGCTTCGCCTTGACAGGGATGATAGGATTAGGATTAGGCGCCTGTTCTACAGGAGTACCTGTTGGAGTTGACCGGGAAAACATGGGAAAGCTATAGGTAAGACGGTTGTGCGATTTAATATAGAAAAACAATTTAAATATACAAAATAGTGAAATAATACAAATAATTAGAATTAAAACTATAGAGTAGTGAGTCTCGTATTTAATTATTTGGTGCTCATTTAATATTTTATCGGTTTCATCTGATATTGATTTTAATTTTGTTTTTGTTTCCGGAGTGAAAATATCAAGGTCAAAGTTTTGTAATTTTATACGAGGTTCATTACTCATTTCCTTTTTAAACTTATCTAAGGTACAGCATGAATCATTTATAATATTAAAGTCGGAATGGAAAATAGTTACATTGATTTTTATGTTATTAAATTTAGGAATCAGTTTGGTACTTTTGCAGTATGCAAGACAGTTGTTTGGTATAGTTACAATACCTGTTCCAATAATATTTATTTCTAAGGTTTTCTGACTGGGACATTCTATATATAATTTATTATTCTGGGATTGTACAAAAATCCAGTTATTATTACAAAGTGGCTTCCATAGATCTATATGTCCATACATGAAGTCGGTTTGGCACTGTACAGGTAAGACACTTATCACATTTGAAATTAGTTCGCTTTCACACGTGGGATTCGCACTGGTGGGATACACGGTCATCACGTCACATATAAACTCGCGAGGGTTTATCACTCTGCATTCTTTAAGTGATTCGAGGTTACAATATTCCGATTTGTCTCTGGTCAGAGCGATGTACTTACTACTAGGTATAATATAAGAAAATGAGTTAGGCTTTACATTGTTGTGTGGGGTAGGTAGTGCTATACTATGATATAAACTATACTCTTTAGAGGATATTAAAGGTATTCTTAAAATAAAAATTATCTTATTATTTAAACTATAGCAAATAACATTAGATATATTCATTAACACATGAATACGACTTAATTCTAAAGTAACAGGTAGCTTAAGATCAACCGGTAAGTACCTATAATTATCCACAAGCTCTTGATACAGTTGCGTAGGAGTAAGAACGGCCGGGTGCAGAATGTTTTGGTTACTAAACAAGATAGCATTTATGACGTCCTCCAATTGAAACGATAAGGTGAGTACAGAGGTTTCCAAACTGTGTAATATTGAATTAATGTTTGCTTTTATTTTTAAGTCATCGTAAATAAGCGACACATTTTTTAATTTTAATGAAAGACTTTCGATTCCTTCATTAAGCCTGGCTTCATTGATTCTTATTGCATGTATTGTATTATTAAATTTATATAAAGTGGAAGTTGTAACCAAAATATTCTCTTTAATTATTAAACCCAGTCTCTTTTCGTTGTTTTGTAAATTGTTTATGGCGTTGTCATATTTGACAGCATCGTCTTCGTTTAAAGTTCCGAAGACCGTTTTGGATAAGGTACCTATACCACCTATCCATGCGCTCCGCTTAAACTTATTAATACTCGTAAGGTGAGCGATAGACGAATATGCGGAAGTAATGTCGTTATACCTAATCGTGAGTGGTTCTAAAGCGTTATGACATTCTAGTTGGCTAGTAGTTTCAATTCTAACCTGGTTACATAGGAAACGTATTGTACCTAATATTGAATTTATATTTTCAATATGAGGCTTAATATGTGAAATATCCAGTGGGGTGACTACATCTAGGTGACCGATATTTATTTTAAGTTCACCAATTGGATCAAAGTATATGCCGGCGCTTGAGTTGATTGGATGGACATACTCTTGGTGACCTTGGGCCAGTACGCTGTAATCAAAAGAGATGTCGGAGTTACTAACAATTAACCTTAACTATAAGTATTTAAAACAACTAACTAACTTATTTTAACTAATTGCTAAAAAACATTAATTAGTTAAGTACTACGTAGGAGATGGGTCGTCAACTTGCACGTGTTTGACTTCGTCGTAATGATGTTTTACGTGACGCCTATTTATAAGTAGGGACAAGGTATGGTTGCCGTGTATTTTGACAACCTTGTATGGGCCTTTCCACAAAGGCGATAAGGCTTTGCGCATCCTAAGATGGTTTTTTAATAGGACAAAATCACCTATCTTGTACTCGACAACACGAGTTTTTGAGTCATAGTACCCTTTAGAGTTTTCTTTAGATTTTTGAATGAATTCTAAGGCTTTATCGCGCGCGTGCTTCATACGATGCTGCAGGAGTTTAACATATTCGGGATATGTAGTGTCGGAGTTATCTGTATAAACTGAGTCTGGTATGTGAGGCTTGTGCCCAAACAAAAGTTCATATGGGGAGTAGTGTGTGGTTGAGTGAACAGCAGAGTTGTATGCCAACATAGAGGTGTATACATATTGGGGCCAGTTATCCTGATTTTCGTTGACATACGACTTCAAGTATTCCTTCAAGGTGGAATGTGACCTTTCCAATGCGCCTTGTGTCTGCGGGTGATAAGGTGATGACCATAGCTGTTTGATCTTAAGGAATTCGCATGTCTTTTTGAAGAGATCCGCTGTGAAATTTGTACCTTGGTCGGTGAGTACATGCTTAGGAATTCCGAATAATGATATAAAATGAAGAAGGCAATCGCTTGCCTCCGCTGCCGTGTTACTGCGAAGAGGATAAGCTATTGAAAATTTGGTTAGGTCATCTTGCATAGTCAGGATGTACTTGAGTTTGGCTGTACCAGATTCAGGCAGAGGACCTACAATGTCGAGGGCTAGTCTTTCGAATGGGGATGTAGAAGTGGACGTTATAACCATTGGTGCTCTGTTTATTTTACGCAATGCTTTGTTAGTTTGGCATGACGGGCATTTCTTAACATAATTCTCTATGTCACTTCGCATATTTTTCCACGAGAATCTTTCCTTAATGCGGCTTAGCATTCTTGAGGTTCCTAAATGTCCTGCGATGGGGATATCATGATTTTCTTTCAAGATTTTTGGAATTTCACTAAGTGAAGGGTAGATGATGTTGTTATGATAGATATGGATTTTTATATTTGTACCATCAAATAGGTATGTTAACATGTTATAGATTTTAGCAAATGCATGTTTGTCAAAAGGGTTTCTGAAATCTGATATGCTTATTTCATTTACTGTGGGGTAAGACATGATTATTTCGTCACGGGCATACTTTAGACATTTGAATATGTCGGGATAGGAGTGGTCGTCGAAATGGTGCACCTTCGTGAATAAGAAGAGGTAAGTTTTGTTTTCAATTGTAAGAGGTAAAAGGGTATGTAAATTTCTTTCCAGTTTCAGGAATTCTTCGCGCTCGGTGCTTGGACAGTTGGCGAGGATTTCATGGACATAAGGCATGGATTCGTCCATGTCTATCGAGGTAGGTATTACTATCAATTTTTGTGTTCCTTTCAGCAGATCTTCGTTATGTTCTGTAGTATGAGTATTGTATAACTTTTTAGATGATTTTAAGAATTTATTATAGGTTTCGTCGGGTAAAGGTAAGTTTTCAGGTATCGGAGAAGGAGTTCCTGGGTCGCGGTATGCAGATATAGATGCAGGTAAGGTGTTAGGGTCTTGCCAACTGGTTGAAGGTTGAGGGTCTGTCTCTGTTTCAGGGTGCGGTTCACGAGGTGTTGAAAGAGAGTCTGAAGGGGTATGAGGAGCCGTTCGAATGGGCGGATTTACAAGTGCAGCGGGTTCTACAGGAGTAGGAGGATCCAGGGGACTGAAGTCAAGGTCTAAGTCATTTACTGGGCTAAAGGTTGTTCCCAACATTTCATCAAGGCTTTCTTGAGGTATTTCAGGAAGCGGTGACTCCGTCGGAATGTTAGCGTCTGGGTGAGTGTCATCAATGAGATTTGGATTTAAATTATTTTTATTTTCAGGAAGGATGGGATTCACAGGGTATCTAGAAAGAGCGTCAGCTGCACAGTTCAACTTGCCCTTACGATAAATGATTTCGTATTCATACTCTTCAAGTTTTAACCGCCATCGTTGGAGTTTGCTGCTGGGATCTTTGTGGTTGAAAAGCCATTTAAGTGGTCTGTGGTCAGTTACAATTTGAAACTTATTTCCGTACAGATAGGGGCGGAAGGTTTTGCAACCGTAGAGAATGGCTAATAATTCCTTTTCAGTCGTGCTATAATTCGATTCACTCTTATTGAGAGTGCGTGACGCATAAGCTACGGGCTGGTCTTTACCAATTTGGCCTTGGGAAAGGACAGCACCCACTGCGTAGTTCGAGGCATCGCAGGTAAGTATGAAGGGTTTGGCAAAGTCAGGGTAGATTAGTAGGGGCGCTGTTGTTAATTTATGTTTCAGTGTATCGAATGCAAGCTGTTCTTGGTTTTCCCATTTAAAGGTTGCTTCCTTTTTCAGGAGACTGGTGAGAGCTTTAGCGTTTCGTGAAAAATCGGGAATGAAACGACGATAGTAAGAAACAAGCCCAAGAAATGATTTTATGTCTTTTGCAGATCTTGGTACCGGAAATTCGGTAACTGCTTTAATTTTGTCTGGATTTGGCTTTACGCCTTGTTCTGTGATGACATGACCTAGATAACACACTTCACGTCGTAGGAACTCGCACTTGTCCGGTTGCAATTTTAAATTAAAGTCTCGGATTCTTTGGAAAATCGATGTGAGGTTTAAAATATGAGACCGGAGATCATATGCATAGCAGACTATATCATCCAAATATACAAAGCACCGGATGCCTTGGAGGCCAGACAAGGCGGTATTCATAAGTCTTTGAAAGGTGGAAGGCGCATTTTTAAGACCGAAGGGCATCCTTAAAAATTGGAAGTGTCCTTCCGGTACAGTGAAAGCTGTTTTAGTTTTGTCTGTTTCATTTAACATTATCTGATGAAATCCGGATGCTAGGTCTAAAGTCGAAAAGTACTTGCTATTGCCGAGTTGGTCTAAAATTTCTGTGATCTGAGGTATAGGATAAGTGTCACCAATTGTGACATCATTGAGTTTTCTGTAATCAATTACGACTCGCCACTTCCGTGTATTAGATGCGTCGAGTTTTTTCGGGACTACCCATATGGGTGACGACCATGGAGAGTCTGATGGTTCTATAATATTTTGCTCTAACATCTTATCGACCTGATTTCGGACTTCGGTTTTGTGAACTTCTGGGAATCGATATGTTTTAGTGTGGATTGGTGTTTCAGTAGTGGTCTTTATATCGTGTTTTAGAGCATTTGTGTTGGATAGTTTTTCACCGGGGAGATGGAAAATATCAGAAAACTCAGAACATAGTTGCAAGAGTGCTTCTTTTTCTTCACCATTCAAGTGAGAGACACGCAACTGTTTTAGTACTTCTTCAGTTCGAGTGACGCAGTCAGCTGTAGTATTTATATGGTTTACAGAGCTAGGTGGGTGTTCCGTGAGCTCGAAGGAATCAATAGGGGTAAGTTTTAGGTTAAGATTTGATTTCAGTGTTACAGGCTCTTCAGAGGTGTTTACCACGGATATATTTATTCTATTATTTTCTTTTACACGGACTACGCTATTTGCGATTAAAAGGGATTCAGAGTATTT
The DNA here is from genome assembly GCA_948107665.1 of Lomographa bimaculata. Lineage (NCBI taxonomy): Eukaryota > Metazoa > Arthropoda > Insecta > Lepidoptera > Geometridae > Lomographa > Lomographa bimaculata. The sequence goes on from OX403592.1 coordinate 12,297,496, forward strand.
TTGATCGAGAACCATTCCTATTTTTAATTCAGGATTGCGAACAGAACATTCGATAATAGTTTCTGTTCTCGCAGGAATCAAGTATGCAGGGTCGTGAAAGTGCAGTTTCAAGGATGATTTACCAAGATGGAGCAAATTATTGGTATAGTCAATGTTGCAGCTATGTGCGTTGAGCATATCAGAACCTATAATGCCATCATAAGGTAAGTGTATTTTATCTATGACATGAAACTGGTGTGATACGTTGGATTTAGTTAGTCGTAGTTTCAGTTGAAAGTGACCTCTGGTTTGGATGGAGTCTTCAGATGAGTCAATACCCTTTAATTGGATTTTTTCCTTTACTAGCTTTGGATGTTTTTCTAAACAGGAATGTTTCAATAGACTTACTGAGGACCCTGAGTCTACTAATAAGGCTAGAGGTATATCTGATATAGAAGATTCGACGAGCACATGAGGCAGTAACATAATCGCAGGATTATTCGTAATCTCGAATATGTTGGATTCAGTGGATTTTGGCAGTTTAGTGTTCTGCGTGGATACAGTGGGTTTAAGCGAGTCATCATGTAACGATGACTGCGAAGATTTTGACTTTGTCATAGGTTGACCTCCATGTAACGGAGTCAATCTGGATTTAGGAATAGGGCTTGAGGTGTCGGTTTCTAAATCGTGAGGTCCCGTACGACACCGAGGCGAGACGGTTACTCGTTTTTTGTTTCAGCATCGACGGTGTCATAACCCTCAAGTGATTCGGTTAGATACTGATCATCAGGGGCATCGGAAACGAAGTTGACACGTTGGGGTGTCCTTGATGGATTTTGATCGACTCTAAATCGGTTGTTGTTGTATTGGCGCTTGCGACACTGTTCCAGGGTATGACCTGGCGCTTTGCAATATCTGCAGATTGGAGTGGACGAGTTATTACTCGCATTATTATTATTAGGTCGAATAGGGAAATTCATCCTAGGTTGGTTGAAGTTTGAGGGGGAAAGTTGTTGATTCTGATCGCGACGCGTATTTTGGAAACTAGGCCTTGGCAAATTCGGCTTGTCTTGTCGAGAGCCAGGTGAGTTCTGTTTATATAAATGTTGTTGGATTTTTTCCTCGGAAATGGCTGTATTGACAGCTTCGTTAAGTGTTTTGGGCGACTTACACCTAACAATGTTTGATAATCGAGTTATCAGTCCCATTTGGAAGTGATGGAGGGCTAATTCCTCCATAGCTGCTGTGCGTCCTATCATTTCCCTACTCTTATGGCCGTGAGAAATAGATATTTCTGTAAGTAGTTGAGAGAGACATCTTTCTATTCTTAAAGCGTACTGGCTCACTGGTTCATTGTTTTGTTGCTTACTTTCTTGAAGATCTGTGAGCAAATGGGCATAGTGTTTTCTTTCGCTGAATTGTGTTTTTAGAAATTCTTTTAGTTGTAACCAATTAGTGAACTCTTTGACGGAACACGCGGTCTGAGCCTTACCCTGCAATTGGCACAGTATATATTTGAATAAGATATCCTTCTGAGGCTCTGAGGCTAAATCGTAGGCATTGTTACAATTAACCAAAAAGGAATTCAGTGTTTCCCTAGACCCGTCAAACGGTTTTATAAACTTTAGTAGTGTGGAGAGGTCTAGCTCTAATTTATTAGTTACAACATTTTTCTTTTTCGACCTTGTAGTTGGGCCTGGAGGACAAAAGTTATCATCCTCCGTATCTGTGACTGTAATTTCAGGTTTTTCAAACTTTGGGCTTTGAGCTCTACTCTCGGCCATTTTGGGTTATACAATTACCAAGGATCACAAAATAATTACAATAAAACTTTGACAAATACTGACCAGGACTCACAAAATAATACAATAAAACTTTGACAAATACTGACCAGGACTCACAAAATAATACAATAAAACTTTGACAAATACTGACCAGGACTCACAAGAATAATTACAATAAAAGTTTTAGTAACACAACCGAGAATCACTTACTTGAATGCAGACAGAGTGATAACAAAAATTATCATTTCTACGAACTGCACGGCAGGTAGTCGAACGGGTGTAGGCGGAAGCTGCGCGATGGATCGTCGCTCTGGGTGAGCTCTGGATGGAGTTCGCTTCCCGTCGGGTGGTCAATACCGGTCACAGCACTAAGTGGTGCGTGACAGTGGGTATGACCAGCTCCTTCTGGAAGAGCTGCAGCAGCAGCCGACTGCAGCACAAACAGTGTGCAGCAGCAGCTGTGGTCCGGGTGTGGTGTGGACCGGGGTCTCGGGTTATTTGGCACTTCACTTTATTATTTGATTTAGCACATCAAATTGGCACTTATGGCACTACACACACGGTGTTCACAAATTCGTGTTTCGGAGACGGTACCAGGGATTTTTCGAAATCCCTTAACGCTGCCACCAAATGTTAGAAGACTTTGGGGATGAGCCTTTTTAAAAAATAAAATAATACTAGAATAAGATTTTTAGACAACCGTCGGGTTTGGAAGTAGGATGAAGACTGAATGGCTGTGGACGGGTAGCTGGATGCTATGGCTAGAAAATGGTGATTAGGCGGGAATAGGGATAAGTCTGCAATATAGGGTGCATTTAATATTTATAACAGCACGCATAATCTCAAAATCTGTTACCGCACTTATTATACATAGAGAATGCGGTGACGTCAGAGGTCTCTAGCTCGAGAAAGCTGAATACAAGGTGTTTAATGATCCCATAATGCTATGATAACGATGCTATTTTTGAGAATTTTCCCTTAAGTACATTCTACGTTGATGAGCCTAATAACTTGCTTACATTCCACCTGCTTTTGTAAACTGGAGAATTCTGTGCATACTCATATAGATACACGAAACGAGAATGTAAATATTATTTTCAAACATTGCGTGACTGGTAATGATAATCATTATGTTGTGTATTATACAATTATTATCACATCAAAAAAATAAGACTCAAGAACAAATCGAATCTTATCTATTTACTTCCAGGCAGGAGCACAAATTCCTTCCCAAGGGATATTTCTGGTGGGTGTAATGTGTGGGGCTGTGAGTGTGAATGCGTTTTTTACTTAACAACAAAATCCATCAATCAAATCAATACCAACAAAATTAACCATCTTTTTCGTAAGGTAGTGTTTAAGTAGGTATGGTATTTGTTAGTTTGTACATTTTTGTTTTTGGGATCAAATTGAACCACTGCTTTTTGTGGTACCACTGACTTTTTAAGACTATGTATTCGTCTCAACCCTATCTTGTCATAACACAATAGGGTTGAGACCTTCGATATGATCGAAGGTTGAGACACACGATACCTTATATGTTGCAATTTGATTATTAGTTTGGGTGCATGAGAAGGGTCTCTAAGCATTAACCTCTACGAACTTTGTCTACTACTAAACATAAACATAATCGTGTTTGTCCTCTCAGACCCACAGTAAGTCATTGACTTAAATGTCACAATCGCACCCTTAACCAGAAACACAAATTTCCCTGCGAAAGAAAACTTGTGTTCCCACCGGGAATCGAATCCGTCATACTTGCTTAGAAGGCGAACGCTCACCTAACTAAGCCAACAGGCAGTTCAATAGATGACTAATTAACCTGAGTTGTTTATACATACTTTTAATAATAACGATGCATCTGATTGTCAAAGAAGTCGATACACCAGCAATTTTCAACACCGACTGTATTGAGTAAGAGTTATTGTTTTCTCGCTTGTGTTATTTTCGCACACTATAACATGGTACCTTGAATCGCTATGGCTGTTTTACTTTAGAAAGGTCACAGATTGTCGTATCAGCGTCGTAGTGGCGTTCTGGCGTATTATCTTTATTTATTTAACAATATTACATACTTATACGTAAGTAAATAGATTGCTAAACTCGTTATAAGCTTAGGTTTTGCTGGACTTTTTATAAAACTGATGTTTTTATCGATACTTGTCTTTTTATTATATCCCATCACTAACAAATACTTCATTTGGGTGTTTTTTCAAATTAAAGTCTACTATGGTTTTATATTTAAAATAGACAAACGTTTGATAGTAAGAAATGATGCGATCGACGATGAAGGAAGTCTAAAGTACGTTTTACGCTAAAAGTTTATTAAAATCAAATATTTTTATTCCTTCTTGAGAACCAGACTACCTTGCTGGTAACCCTGGTCAAACCACTTTACCAACCTCTGTTGAGATGTTCCAATTTATACCAATTAAATTCTGAAGACATAAGATTAGTTTTTGTTTTATTTTAATAGAAACAGAACGCAAAAGAGATTAGGTAGGTAATAAGAAGTTCACACTGAAATATTGGGATGTGCTCAGATTAGGAATATTTTTGGTCCATTTTAGTGCCCAAAAAAGTGTTTACATTTGCTAAATAATTGGAACCACTCTAACTGGCAGTAATGTAATGTTATGATAAATTATTTATTTACACACCAAAAGACATCACTTACAAATAAATGTTAAAAATCGCTCAAAACCATTTCTTCCCGACACCTAAAGGGAGATAAAAAAATATTACAAACATTTTTATCATCTAATGTATCAGTTATGCCCAAAGTTAGGACAGGACAGTTGTTGAGAGAAAGATTTTTTCATCATTAGATACATTAATCCAATTAAATTTGGTTAGATGTATGTATACTTTAGTGATGGTAAAAAGAAGGCTGTACTAATTAAGCAAATTAGATTTACCCAACGACCTCTCACTTCCCGGAAACAGACCTATGTAAGACTTGAGGTATGCTAATAATTTCCTAATCAGAGTTTAGTATTGGTTTCCTCATTATTTCTACTAAGCGATGTTAAGAAACTTGTACACAATTACCAGGATTATTATTTATTTATCGATATCTAAAAAGAAGATGAGTTAGTTATGATGAAATTGATAGATTTACAGACCTATGTTAGACTTGAGGTATGCTTACAATTTCCTAATCATAGTTTAGTATTGGTTTCCTCATTATTTCTACTAAGCTATGTTAAGAAACTTGTACACAATTACCGGGATTATTGTTTATCGATATCTAAAAAGAAGATGAGTTAGTTATGATGAAATTGATAGATTTACAGACCTATGTAAGACTTGAGGTATGCTAATAATTTCCTAATCAGAGTTTAGTATTGGTTTTCTCATTATTTATACTAAGCTATGTTAAGAAACTTGTACACAGTTACCGGTATTTTTGTTTATCAATATCTAAAAAGAAGACGAGTTAGTTATGATGAAATTGATAGATTTACAGACCTATGTAAGACTTGAGGTATGCTAATAATATCCTAATCAGAGTTTAGTATTGGTTTCTTTATTATTTCTACTAAGCTTTGTTATGTTATAAAGAAGATGAGTTAGTTATGATGAAATTGATAGTATTTTAAGGTATACCTATATTCTGAGTGTGATAACTCTGTGTCTCTGTTAAACTAGTCTGTTCAAAGATTAACCACTTGACCTTGACTTTAGCTAGTAGCGCGTTTCTGGTCTAACAGGATCTATATTTCTCATTCTAATAGTGGACTAAGCATAGTTTATTGGAATTAAGAGTTTAGCAGTGGTCCAAACAAAATGGCCTTAAACCTTTCGTTAGAAGTTTAGACCACTGCTACTCTCAATGTTATAATGGGCATAAATATTAGCATTGAGAGTGCGGTGACCACTGCTAAACACTTAATTCTAATAAGGGGATTGCGTATAAGGGTAATTACCTTTATCAGCATTGAGTGTTTAGAAGTGGTCCAATATTCTACAGAATTGTTATAGGCTTCTTTTTCACAGAGGACGAAATACCGTGTTACCCTTTTCGCTTCAGATAGTACTTTTAATATAAATTTGAAAGGTAACTGAGTACTTTTTACCATAAGTACACAGTTACCTTCGATATTATAATATTGGCTTGGATGAGGTAATGGTACACTGACCACCTTGCACAACGAGAAATTGCTTGCAAGGCTTGTCACACCTGTCAACAGTTAAATTAGTTACGAGCCCATTGATTGGATGAAAGTCGTTTTATTCAGACAGGTTGACGTAACTTACCTATTAAGGTAATAGCTAGGAAGTGCTGCAAACCGATAAATAAGTTTCCGTATCTCTATAATTTTATTAATCCCAATAATAGAGAATATGCACGATATTTAAATGTTTTATATCTATAAATTGTTTTTTTTTTATCTTTACATCTATAACAGATTTGAAATTATTTTTAATTAGGAATGTTAATAATTTAAAAGTGAAAAAATGCATGCGAGTTTCAAAATATCAATATGCACGTTATAGGCTATTCGTGACGTCAGTTGACTCTTCAATTATTGGTCAAATTACTAATATCTGTAATTCATTACCTTAACGACGGTTAAGTAAAAAGAGCGGGATTTATTAAAATTATTGTTTTCAATCTCGAGCTCATTAGGTCAACAATTCAGCACTTGAATGCAAGCTGTAAGGGCGTATTATTTACTTGTGGTTGGAGTGTCAAGCACTCGGGCATCGATTACAGTTTCGGTTACATGACAAAAATAGCATTCTGACAATATTGGGTTTATTCAGTGTGTTTTGTGTATATTTTATGTATGTTCGATTATTTTTATTTTATTGCTTATTATTTTTCTGTTAATTTATATATCTATCATAACTTTTGCCAACCAATACAGAAATTGATATTTCAAAGTAAAAAAAAAAGAAAACAGTTTTGTTCCGGAGAAGTTTGCTTGTTGTTGTTTTATTAATATGAGAAAGTCTATAAGATCTATAAGAATGTTAAATAATGTGATTTTAATAAAATAAAAAATAATATTATGAGACGCATAGATTACAAATTCAATGACGTCAACAGCTACAGTAGACGTCATAATACCTCAGGGCGCAACTGTAGCTAATTGAAATTCATGGCGATAACGTCCTTTGTAAAATGAAATATTACGTTGCAATTTCTTTAAGATTTATTAGCTTCTCTTCTTCTCGTTATTCTTCATTGTTTCTAACAACAAATTAAAATAAACATCACAAAGCTCTGAATCATCCCTTAAACACATATTTGTGTATCTGTGCCACGCGGCCTGCGTTAATCAAAAAATAAGCCTATGTGTTAAGGTGGCGATACCAGAATTGAATCTAAAACGTGTGTTTTTGTTACCGTTTTGCTCCGCATTCATAACAAAACCAGATAAATAAAAATATTCATCATAATTTGTATGATACGATAAATGATGCCTTCTTCCTATAATATTCATAACGTTCTTTAATGTAAAGGAAAAAAATATCTAATCTTATGCAAATAACATGAATTTGTATTTTTGTAACCATTTCGTTCCGCCATTTTATATCAAAACACTATGAAAATTATTTCATATATTTACTAGACAATTGATGTCTTCAGCTTACTTTTTTTTATGTGAGGCCCGTTTTCACGAAATTTTAATAAAACCATTAAAAATCAAAGATTCCCACGCGTGACCTTGCGTAACCGCCACGATGTAATTCACGCAATATACACCTTTATGTGCAAAAGTACACGAGGGATAATTGGCTGTGGTTAAAAAAGGTGCTCGCATTGACGTATACCAGCCCCTTAATCCTAGATAATATAAGCTATGTACATTTCATATTTCGTCCTCATCCTATTAGCCGTTGCAGCGTAAGAGAAAACAGACATACTTACACACTTATAAATAAACTTTATGATACAAACAAACCCAGCCAAATTAGTACCAGCTTCAATAAAATGAATAAAGCTCTTATTGTCATTTCCATATCGCTAAAGTAGTTATCGTCGTCCCTTTTTTCTACATCTAAATTCTATCAATACCATTAAAGGCATGTCTGACTCAAAGATAGCCTAGTCCCGTCCAATAAAACATTGTTGTCAAGCAACCTACGACGTGGCAAATAAAAGGAAGCAAGTAAACTACTCTTTGTTATTTCTTAGAGATATTCCGATGGACACAAACCAACATAATGTATAATAGTTTAAAAAACCGCAAATATCTCCGAAACTCTTCATCAGATCTTGATCAATAATAGGACCAACTAGACCGTAAGTATACCCTTTCGAACAAAACAATACTTTACCAAATCGGGTTATAATTAGCGGAGTTCTGAGGTAATATCGGTTACATACATAAAAAAAGATCCCGACGAATTGAGAACCTCCTCCTTTTTTGAAGTCGATTAAAAGTCGCAATAATGGTAGTAAAACACCATAAAAGAGACTTCGTAGTTTCCAAACCGTCACGGTATATCACATGGCCAGTTTAAAAGTAGGCCTAACTGTTTGTTAAAACATTTTCTTCGTTCGTGTCTATTCTTGCATTCTTCTGTTTGCATTCCAGTCGACCTTAATGCGTCTTCGGTTCTGATACCTAAATGAGGTGCTCGTTATGCAGCACTTATGCATTGATGGGGTATAGATGCAAACAACTCGTGTTGTGTTGGATTGTTTGAAAAGTAGGTGTCACTTGATACGTTTTTAATTGTAGTTTGTGTGTGGTTGGATAGATTTAGAGTCGATAGAAAGTTTGTGATTTTAATTTTCCGCATGGGTTGATCAAAGCTTGCATTTTACATTATGAAGATTGCCAATCTTATAAGCTTATTGTGCTTCATGTTTTCCATGAACCAGAGCGTATGGATTGGTGTATATATATATCAGTATGAAGCAGGTTCTATTTACTTTACCTGCCGCTATTCCGTGCATTATATCAATGTTGGCACAGAATTCATTATTATATAAGACGTTAATAATAGGAAAAAGATAATTTCGTCGCTTCAGGCGGGGCTTGATTAGCTCAGCGGTTAGAACAATCCGCTTCAAGTGATAATTTTTCCTTTCTCAATGTACAACTCTAATAAAACTTGGCTTTAGGTATTATTGGCTTACATGTTTTTAGTTATCTAATACTTTAAACATTAGATAACATTAATAAATATATATCGTTATCAAATCTAGGAACAGTCAGTCTAAGAACAAATAGCATAGCACTATTTTACAATATAGTATATCCAATTAGGACCTCGCTGTTTCAAACTTCAATCAACTATTTGATATCGTTCAAAAATAATAACCAGCTTATCTAATTCTACCATCAAAGTAGAATTATCCACTTAAAGGAAACCTTTAAACTTCAAATAATAATAAGTTTTGTCGCGAAAGTGAAAAAATGGCGATGTTGATTTTGTAAACTTTTCCAAAACCTGTGATTCTTCGAGTGTTATTGTGTTAAAAAACGTGCATAAGTGTAGGTAAATCATACAAAGTTGAAAAACGTGATTTTCGCCTTCGCTCCTAAACTCCAATAGAAATTCTAGTAAAGTTTCTACCACTTTACTAGGACATGATTTGACTATGACTGACTACTTGACTTTGACTGTGACTTGTGACTAGGATTATAAAATATAGAATTTGTTAATTTTTGTTTATTATTTCGACCGAAGGATTACGCATCCATGGTCATGCAATAATAGAAAAAACAACGAAAAATGTTGTTTTGAAACAACAACACCTCGCCCAGACAGGGCGAGGTGTTGTTGCCAGGTTAATCTCCGAAGACATTGTAATTGCTAATGACATGTAAAAGACAGCAAATTAAACCAGTTTCGCAACAGAAGCAACACACAGTTTAATGCCACTAGTTCGATACGTAACCCATGCCTTTCAAAAACATAGCAAACCTGTTCTGGTTCCGACTTATCGACCGCAATCATTCCTTGCCGGACAATACGTGACTTGAATTTAAACATCAGGGCAGACAGGTACTAGAATTTGAGGTGTTGCAATTTGACGCCAAACGCGGCAGAAATAAGGTATAATACTTATTTATGAAGAAAGGATATCAAGCAGACGGAAAACGGGATGGGAATCGAAGGAAGTGTTAGATGAGAGACTGAGGAAAGTTAACGTATATATTAGGATGCCGACGTTTATGGGTTTAATATTTATAATAATAAAGCTTACGTAGCTAAACTTGGAAATTAGAAATATCGCATAGAGTGACTTGTGAAACCACGGTCATAAGTATCATGCCATAGAGCATACTTAAACCGCTGAGCTGAACCGACACCGGCTAGCCGTTCGATCCCTATCAGACCAGATTCGTAACCGCGGGTAATACTATTTGTTTAGTGTTTTTTAAATACGCCACGCGGTTTTTCATCAAATTATTTTTCAAGCGATGAAATTATCCTTTCTTTATTATTGCGACGTGTGACGGCATCTAGCGAAACAAGCAGAAACTACTACGACTAACGAGTCTAATATTGTACTTGTGTTGAAAAAGTCCACCCAATCGTCCACCTCAATTGTATTAATTTTGTCTAGCATCTATATTGTTTCTCTAGCACTTTGCACCAAGCATTTTTTTTTAATGACAGGTAAGCATTTGGCCGCTACCTCATCTGTTGGAAAGTGATGGTGATATATATATGTATATATATATATATATATATATGTATATATATATATATATGTTTCCTTTCTTACCTTTCATTACTTCAGTTCTGCCTAGCGTGGTTAATTTTTAGAAACAACTAGCCGTGCTCCGCGGCTTTGCCCGCTATTATCAAGTTAAAAAGTAGCCTATGTGTTAAGCCTAGGTATAATCTATGTACAGTCCAAATTTCATCCAAATCCATTCAGCCGTTATAGCGTGAAGAGGGAACAAACCTACTTACACACTTACACACAAACTTTCGGATTTATAATATTAGTAGGATTAATAAGACAAAAAATATTAAAACTGAAAAAATCTGTGGACTACGCTAACTACGTTATATGAGGTTAATAGACCAAATAAGTCAAAAAAATGTGTCGTACCGAACAGGCATAGTTTCAGCACAGTTTTACAATTGTTAAATTGTAATTAACTCGGTAATTTAATAAAAATAATTTAGTGCGTACTGATTTGTAGTTGCCTAAGAAACGCGGTATCGAAATCAATTACTCAGTTAGGTAGGTATTGTGAAGAGAGTCGTTCAAGCGTAGGCAGATCAAGCAATAAATGAAAGCTTTCATAATAGATAACATTTATTGTTAGGCTCTTCAATACACAACTTGTTTAAAACCGGAAGAATTTATTAGAAAACTAGCTGACCCGGCAAACGTCGTTTTGCCATATTAGGGTTATATGTATTTTTCAATGCTGAATAAAAAAAAGAACAAAAAGATTTAGGGGTATGAAAAATATATGTTGACCGATTGTCAGACCTACCAGATATGCACACAAAATTTTATAAAAATCTGTCGAGCTGTTTCGGAGGAGTTTGGTAACAAACACCGCGACACGAGAATTGATAGAGAAATATATTAGAAGATTAATGGAGTGCCGAGATACATAGAAACTACTATTGTAATCTGTGATATGCTAGCGTATAACTACCATCGCACTTGTTTGTAAGTACCTATATAAAAAAACCAAAATTAAAAGTCCAAAAAATTCAAAGTATAAGTGCGGGATATATAATAATAGATACAATGTTAGACTGATAAATCTGTTAGCAGAAATGTAGTTATTAATGTAGTTGGACATAATTTGCATTTACGCACGTTTCGTCAATGATTGTCCTTGTCCTGTATAGTAACTACGTCAAAGTACTAATCTTGACTATTGATAAGGTTTATACAGCAGCTGCTTTGTGGAATACTTAATAGTTAAGACTATACACATTTACCGCGGGTAACATTTGTGTAGGATGTACAAAATCGGTCGAGCTATTTCACGCCTTACATTAAAAGGGGATAAATACATAGATTACACCCTTGTCTCATTATCTCGATTCAGGGATAAATAAACAAAAATGGCCTCGATTCTGATGTACACTCACTAAATTAAATTTAAACTATCCCTGTCTCTTACAAAATAGAAAAATTAGACAGAGATAGCATACATTTTAGTGCTGTCAAGCTAGTTTATCAATTAAAATATGAACAGCAGAAGCAGAAAGGCACGTGTTTTTAGTCAACACCAATTACATATTCGACTAAGCTTGCATACACATCTAATTTCTGACTAACTTGACAGCATTAAAATGTATGCTATCTCTGTCTTGTGTTCCTATTTTGTAAAAGACAGGAATAATTTAATTTAGTTTGTGACATTAGAATCACGGCCAATGTTTAACGTGAGAACTCGAATAACCATTAAAAAATGTTTTCTGTTTATATAGGTACATAAATAAATAATAAAAGTATCATTTGGAGCATGTTCTTGGCGCTTTAATCTCTGCTTTAGTCGTTTACATAGCGTCTTAATTATAAAGGAGTGGGAAGCAAGTTAGTACTTCTGTTAACTTATAGGTTTCTGTTTTACAATTCCCTGTTAATAGTAAAACGTAAATCATGTAGTACGTAAGCGTTTGGTCATATATATAGTCGTAAATGATTGTATAATCATCATCTTCAAGGTTCAACTTATTGTGTTGTATGTTTAACCTTTTTGCCTTCTCTGCCTTGAGTCAAATATCTGTTATGTCGTTTGGTAACTGGTACATTATCTATTAAGAAAGGAGAAGTAAAAATTACAGTAAATAATTGGCTATTTATAAAGTACTAGCTGTACCAGGCATTCATTGCAATGCCACGCTTAGAAAGTGTTTTACCTATTTCACGTTTATGGTCGCCTAGTACTTTAATACTATACTACACACTTTTTGAATATTGGTTTTTTATACTAAAATCGCAATCAAAAAATGGGTGGAGGAGGGTGAAAAATACTTATATAAAAAAGTAGATATAGTGACATAGCTACAATAGTTGGACATATGGTCTCTTGAAGTTTTTTGTAGATATTGATATGTTCTATAATATTGTAGAACATTCTTTTGTTCTATTAATACTTTCCGCAACGCATGCGATGAAAGACATTTTATGGCATTTTTTTTTACACCTTGGATTGGTTTTATTATGTATTTCTAAGGATCTATAATTTTTTGTAGTAATAAATATAACCTATGTAACTCAGTGATAATGTAGCTTTCTAACGGCAAAATATTTTTTTGTATTGGTTCAGTAGTTTTAAAGTTTATTCGTTACATACAAAAATACAAACCTTTCCTCTTTATAATGTTAATGTAGATGATACTTTATGTACTTTCTTATTCTTCTTAGTCGTGGCCCTCTTGACAGAGCGGTCGTGGTCGTCATCGATGGGGCCGATAATGCTAGCCTCACGATGTCCCGCCATTGTATAGTATGTAACTACATTGTATGTTTTTACGAAGAAGCATAAACGTGCTCGTCTCTGATAAATACATATGGTATCTTGCTGTACAAATGAAATATGAACTAGTGGTTCTGTTAGCTAAAGACCTCGCGTATTGTTCGAAAAGGCTGAAATATGTTTTTTTTACGTTTTCTGCCCCCATTTTGAAAAAAATCCCAAAGGAGATGTTTCATTTTAGGCCAGCAATATAAAAATAGAGAAAAAATATAGCATCTTCTTTAAAATACAAATAAATTAATCTGCAGAAGATTACAGCTGTACTCTCAAATTATTATTTTCAAATATGTAACCCTATTTTTGGGGCAATCATGACAAGAAGATACTGAATGTCACTTTGTTCTGAGTTTAAATCGAGTTACATATTCTATAGTCCTATTATAATTATAACGAAACTCAAATATTTTAGAATTGATATGTTGTTTACAATAAATGATCAATGACACGTCAAAATGACAGTTCAATATTGTCGCAATCCGCCATTTTTAACTGTGTTGTGTTGCTATCAATGTACCAAGATATTTTAAATGTACATTAAAACGAAATAAAAGTAAAGTAAATATACATTCAAAAACGGTTATTATATTGTATAGCTATATGTATGTATATAGTACATGGTGCTGGCTCAGGCTCCTTTAATTTTGAAACATGTCCTTTGAATAAACAATCTGAAAAAACTATCGAACCTGCTTACAAATTTTCATAAGAATCGGTAGAGAAATGCAACCTGTTGACGAGAACAACTGGAAATCCGGACAGCCGGACATATGAAAGCAATTTTGCACAAAATGAAACGGAGACGCTTCGGTCACGATTCGCGCTTGTCCAGAACCTTAACTATAAACGCTTTCACACTCACGGCTCCACACTTAGTTCGATGACTTGTGTCGTGAGTGCCGGAAACATTTAAATCATACACACAATCACAACCAGAACCAGAAACACAATTTTCCTTTGCGGAGAAAACTTGTCTTCCCGCCGGGAATCGAACCCGATACCCCTGCTTAGAGGGTACCCACGTAAACGCGCACCCATCCAGGCTAACAAGCAGTTATATGCTATGTCTATTCTAAATTCATTCAAATCCGTTCAGCCGTTGCAGCGTGAAAAAATAGAAACACAAACATTAATAACGTTTTAATAAAAAAAACAATTGTGTGACCAACATTATCTCGTCGGTAATTGTGCTTTACCTAGAATTCGTGATAAACTAAATGATTGATTAGGCAATTGATTAATAATTATAACAATGCGATAGTGACCGAAATATACACAATGACAATGTTAGTTGCGTTTGGCCCTAAAATACGATTTAACTTTATCTGTGAAATATTGTTTATAGTTCAAAACTCGGTAAATGTACTAGCAAACATTGAAAAGTTCCATCTAATGAAGTTCCATCCTCTAAGCTTCATCTTTAAATCTGACCCGCGCTAATAACATTTATCCTTAGAAAGTGCTAATAAGGATTCGCTAATCAACATATTAATTTAACAAAAATGCTTTTACACTCACGACTCCACACTAAGTTCGATGACTTGTGTCGTGGGTGCCAGAAACTTTCACATCACACACACAATCACAAACAGAACCAGAAACACAAATGTTCCTTGGGGAGAAAACTTGTGTTTCAGCCGGGAATAGAACCCGATACCGCCCGGGTATAAATAATTTAAAATAGTAGATATATTATAAACTTACATACACGTAAACAGATACTCGTGTACTGTTTGGTTCAATTTATTTTCCTTATTTTTGGTACTAATATGAAACGCAATCACAGCGCTTGTTAAAACATATTAGTTACAGCTTATCTGAAACCTTATCAGGACATTATGACACTGGCCCTTACCTTTATTATTAACTTGTAACTGTTAATGCTATATAGTTTTATTACAAATTAGCCGTGCCCCGCGGCTTCGCCTGCTATTATCAAGTTAAAAAGTAGCCTATGTGTTAATCCTAGGTATAATCTATGTACATTCCAAATTTCATCCAAATCCGTTCAGCCGTTAAAGTGTGAAGAGGGACAAATATACTTACACACACACACACACAAACTTTCGGTTTTTTTTTTTTTTTTTTTTTATTTGTGACAGGCTAGTGTTTGACCACTATCTCACCTGATGGTAAGTGACGCTGTGATCGAAGCTGGTAAACACACTAGACCTGGAATACGCAGGCTCTCAAGGATAACTGCCGGAACACCGTATTTGGCTTGGCGGCAGACTTTCAACTTGATGGTGGTAAGCTACTTTGGTAGCAAGCCAGGCGAGCAACTCACAAAATGCTCTACCACCTCTCAAATGTCACCTGATTAGCACCACCCGGGGACCACGTGTAGGGAGTCAGACTTAAGGGGTATCCTCCTACGGACGTGGGTGACTCAGCCCCCAAAAATTGGCTAGGATTTATAATATTAGTAGGATAAACTTACAAACACGTAAACAGATACTCGTGTACAGTTTTAGTTCAATTTATTTACCTTATTTTCGGTACTAATATGAAACGCAATCACAGCGCTTGTTAAAATATATTAGTTAAAGCTTATCTGGAACCTTATTAGGACATTATGATACTGGACCTTACCTTTATAATTTACTTGTAACTATTAATGCTTTATAGTTTTATCACAAATAAGTATACGCCGTACATTACGAAGTTTACGTTAAGAGCCGCAACAAAATGTTATACCTAACCATTATTACTTAGATAAAAACATTTTTTATCAATTAATTTTATTTTGTTGTTTGTCTATACAGTCCAAGGTCAACGGGCCAACTAATTTACTCATCATCCTAAAGCTTAATAAAACAGTCGAGTGTTTTTTAGAGATAACGCTTTCTTCAGATTGGTCGTAAAAGCGCAACCCTTCTGTTATTGGTTGGTTTGACAACTGCTTCTTACCTGCATATTTTTCTGTTTTTTCATGTTTTGTTAATCTCTTTTCTTAGAAACGCCTAAGTGAATCGAAACTTTATAACCACATAATATATTTTTTTTAAATTGAGCTTTACTTGCTGTCTGTACTTAATAGTTTTCTCGTGGAGCGCAGTGGAATAAATGTACTGGCTTATATTATTTTAATTAAAAATCAAAAAAAGTACACGTGCATCGTTGTCCACTATTTCGTGGAGCGCAGTGGCATAACTCAATAAAATACTGCATAATATTACACTACTTTCTTCATTTTTGTAGCACGTTCTGTAAGTGTGACAAAATTATAATAAACGATAGAATATATTCAGTTTGCTTTTAAATTTGGAACCTGTATTGAAATGATATCATCTGCTTTGGTATTTAGATTATCACGTATTAAAAATAATTTATAATTCGCGTTAAGTTGACAGCTGGATGGATATTGTAGAGTTGTAATGCTAGTTTGATGTTCTGGTGACGTTATTAATGTTCTTGTTTTATCAACCGACTCCAAAAAAGAAGGTTTTCAATTCGACTGTATGTTTTTTTTTGTTTGTATGTTACTCAATATCTCCGGTAATTATGAATCGATTTTGATGATTTTATTTTGTTTGGTTTGGTAGATTATACTTCAGAGGTGTATATAAATTTTATCGAAACCGATCCAGCCAAAATCAAAATATAAGCGGTGAAGTCGGTTTTTTTTAAATAACTCGTGTTTTCACAAACTCAAAACCCACTGCGTAAAAGGCGAATGCGCACCCAACTAAGTCAGCGAGCAATTGAATATTTACGGGCCAAGCCGCAAGAAAAAATATATGCAATTCTGATAAACAATTTGTAACAGAGAGGTGTAGTAATACTCAAGCACGTTACCCACTGGTAGTGGGCTTGAGCACTTGAGTTACCTAAAAGCTCGATATCTTGTAGGTAACTTAGTTCTTTGCTGTATATAGTTTTATTTTAGTTTTAGGAAATATTGGCAATTGGCCCGTAGATAAGCCACGCATCTGTCTACATGTATGGAATCTAACAGGAACTTCTGAATTCACGGCAGCAGCATGAATATTGAGTTATGATGAATTAAAATTTCTAAACAAAATTCATTTGCTACCCTATTTCATCAGCTTTTGTTCTACACCACATAGTCATTGAACCTAGACGTCAACAGTGGCCAAAACAAAGATCATATGTAAAACAAGACGAAAACTTTTTTGCATAAAAAGTCACCCAAGACGTGACTGCCACATTAGAATATACCTGTCGTACCCTTGAAGAATACGTTTGATAAATAGTATTTGAAATAATGAACATAAAACCATGAAAACAACATTGTTATCAATTTGCAACAAAATAATCAAATGACGTCAACAAACCACATCCAAACGATCTAGATAAAGAAATGGCAACAATATTGTTTCGCAATAAAAACCTATTAATCTAAAATGTATTCTATCTAAATTTATATATTAATAGTTGTTCCTCGAGGCTTTGCCCACGTAAATTAAAAAAAAAACATCATTTATCGGATCGAATTGTGAATCTAAACCATTCTTGAATATACTTGAACACACACGAAATAAAAACATCCAAATTCGTTTAGGAGGAGTTTGGTCACGTACACACGTACAGAATAAATATATAAATAAAAATAGAATAGAATAGAAAATTCTTTATTGTACATCACATAAAGTTTAGTTAGCCAAATAATAAAATATCTGACACTGAAACATAAGTGACCCCCTATAGAAATATAAAGGACCTAGTTTCCGTATTCTACTTAGTATAAACAGTGTGTATTACGTTAATCGATTTGACTAGATAAGGTTATATAAAGTTTGAATAAAAAAATGGCGTCTTAAACATTGGCATTTTATCTCTATTTGGTATGTATAAAATTCTCGTAATTTGTTGCTAAGTAACATAAAATTAATTTAAAACAAAAAGAGGACCTTTAGAAGATTTTCTCTTAGAACTTGATGGTTCTGAACTAATAGAGATAACTTCATCGTTCTTGCGGTATATATGTAACACATTAATTCGTTGCGTTTTTTAAAGTATTCGATAACGCAGACGAACAAACGATGCAAACGTTAAGTATTTGATAAAAACCTCAAAATAAAAGCGCGCGCTGTGTCTTTTGGAAGCGCAATATACGCCCTTACGTTATACGGTGTAAGCCAGAAAATTGAATAAATAGTAAACTAAGGAATCGTTAATGATTCGTAAAATAATCGAAGCACCAACATTATTATTTAAACTCATAATATACAAACAACTATGGCTATTTCCTAAGGCATAAAACCAGCGAGCATAGAGTTCTCGGCCGCCATTTTGCCATTTCTCAACCGTAGTTTCACGCTTGCTGCCCGTTAATCTTTATCCGGTTACAGCCCATTGTGGTGCCTCTAAATACTGGCTTGATACGGTTTTATTTCAAAACACGGATGCAATTGTAATAAAGAAATAAATAGTTACCATTTGTCATTCAGAAACCTGGCTCAATTAAGTTCCGTAAACGGACGCATTGGCTAAATGAACAAACCGTGCGATGCCAAAAAAGTTAAGCACCGTAACATTATAGGCGACCAAATGGGATTGCCATCTTTTTTAATCTTAAATGCTTTGAAAATTATGAATTGAGATTAATTTTAAAATCAATATGCATGACAATGTTTTACACTTGATAAAAACTGGAAAATCATCTAATGACAGACTGATAGGTCAGATTCTGATATAATTATGGTAGTATGCTAGCTTGATGATTAGGTGAGATAGAAGCCAAACTCTAGCCTATCGGGATTAAAAACAAGAGTATATATCATTAGTTACTGCTTTGTAAGTAAGCATTGTATTTTTTTCGTTTATTTTTGTTATTTGATTGTATTTATTCTAACGTTGGCAATTAAGACATTTATAAAAAACAATACTACACGCATAATTATATCTAAGTATCTAACCTATAGTTAAGGTATATCAATTTTATTTAATAAATAAGTATTTATTATTCCAATAACTCTTATGATTTATTTTATTTTTTGTGATATTATATTATGTTCGTAATTATATGTTATTTTAAATTGTATTTGATTGCAAAACTAACGTATATTATTCAATTTCATTATTATAATTGTAACTTAAAAACCAAGGGCATCTCACCCAAAATAATGTCGCCCGTATAGTCGAGTTACCAACTAGGTTTAAGCCCTTTCTCTTCATCAACAGGTCATGGAACTTTAAATTCGTATAAAGTAAAAACACCTAAAACACCACTCTTTTACAAATGTTCTGATTAGCATTCTAGCAAAATAATCCAGTTGGAATAAAAACATAACACGAAACCGCTAGATGAGGTCAAGATCCTTTGACGAAGAAGCGGATCGTAGTCTATGTGACAGGTTTAGTCTGCGAGGCCAGACTCTGATGATCAGAATTGAACCCGTGTTTAGTGGTGAGCTCTTGGATTCTAATTGTTGTTCAAATTCTTAGCTTATTAGTTCTACGACTTTGTTCTAAATTCTATATTTTAAATAATAAGAATAATGTATTTTATATAATCTATAAACAAAAGTGCTAGTCACAAGTCAAAGCCAAGTAAAAGTAGTAAAAGAGTTCAGTCACTCAATTCATTGCCTTTGGATAAGCGCCATTATTTTTTAAATATTCCCGCGCTTTTTGGTAGGTATTCTCATTGGTAGGTAGGTAATCTTTACACCATTTATAACTCAAGAACAGCTGGATAACTTTGACTGTGACTTGTGACTGGAACTTTTAATTTTAAATCTTGAAATATATTGTTACTTGACACCGGCAAAATGCACAAGATTGCGAAGCCAAATAAAAAAAATAATCAATAGTTATTGACAAACAGTTCCACACAGCACAGAAATGAAACTCGGGAAGTATTGTTCATTGCAGTTTTTTATCCGAGCCATGTGACCAATTCACACAATCATACATTTATTGGCATGCCATTAGCTTTCACTTTGTGCATTATGAATCAATAAGTTGTATGAAAAAAGTAATCGAGTTTATAATTGCCTATATTTTTATTAATTTATGCGAAATGGGAATAGACTTTCGACTTGGCGATTACGTAACCAAGTCATTTACCTATAATAACCGACTTCACGATTTGTATAAGTTTTAATCGATTTTTAATCAAACTCTTCTGGTAAGTAGCATATTATCATACATAAAAGTTTCGGTTTCGGCTTTTAGGTGGATGCTACTTCGATATCGACAATGCGTAAGTCACGCTAATTCCCGTTTTAGTTCAAATTTCAAAATCACATAATTTCTTTTAAGATAGTAAATAAATAGAAATAGACACGTGGTCCATTTTCGAGAGCATTATCTCGCAGGCCATCATCGTCGTGGTTACCATAGAAAAAGACATCCAAATCAAATCCACCTTTTTATACTAGTTATACTTTAGAGAAACTCTAACATCATGACGTTGACATACCTCTAGTTTGCTCGAAGCGTTTCGCTTCTACGTTTATCATCCGTATTGCGAAGGAGTGGAACTCCTACCGTCTGTTTCCCAAACGGTATAATCTCGGAGTCTTCAAGTCTAAAGTAAATAGGTATGTTTTAGGTCAGCATGCTAACTCAATCGCAAGCTTAGTATATAAAAATAATAATATTCATAGGTAAGAACTATAACATGCCGAGTGCAATGTTGTGCCTTATCTTGCTTTTGCAACTGTAACACGGAAATGCGTACTGATCAAATAGGTAAGTACTTATAGTACACTAACCGAGCCACGCGGCTTCGTCCGCTATTATCAAGTTAAAAAGTATATAACCTATGTGGTAATCCTAGGCATAATCTATGTACATTCCAAATTTCATCCAAATCCGTTCAGCCGTTAAAGCGTGAAGAGGGAACAAACATATAATACTTCCACACAAACTTTCGGATTTATAATATTAGTAGGATATGTATATTACATAATATTTCATAACAATAGTCCTAGTCACAGTCAAAGTCAAGTAAAAGAGTCAAGGTCCAGTCATAATCAAGTCATGGCCTAATAAAGTAGTGGTAACTAAATGGCATTTTGGAGCGAAAGCGAATAATCACGTTTTTCAACTTTGTATGGTTTTCCTACACTCATGCAATTTCACTGTAGATAACCACTCAACAGATTTTATTGAAAATTGGAATGTAGGTAAGAACATAGCGTATATTAAAGATCAACACATATGCTACCATATTAACCCTGATCAACGCGGGCGAAGCTGCAGGGAACAGCTAGTACAATATAAATATAGCAGAATTTGCGTGTTCACTCGATGTGTTGAACTTTTTTCTGTTGAGAAAATTGTTGCAAAATTACAGTGGGGTGGTCACATACCGTAGGTCCCGTTGCAAATAATCGACCTATTGTACATTGAGGCTAAGTATATATTATATGTATAAGGAAAGATATGATTAAAGAATTATTTACCAGAAGAATAATATGATAGTCACAAATAAAAGAGAGAATAGATATGCCGAAGTAAAACATGTAATACAAGAAACTTTTTTATACTGTTTGTTTAGGTGTCATTTTCCACAATAAACGTCCATTATCTTTAAATACATTTATAGAATAAATAAATATATATTTTAGACAAATACATTTATTTTAAGGCCGAATTTGAAGCCACATTTTTGATCTCCAAAAGAGTTGTTTATCTTGTATGTTTTAAACTTCGCGATTCGAACATATATTTTTAAACAATTTTTTTTTTGTTTTTAATTTAGGCCTTAGTGCATTTAGCCATTGTCAAGTAATAATATATTTGAAGTGTATTTTATATTAAAAGTCCTAGTCACAAGTCACAGTCATAATCAAGTAAAAGAGTCATGCCTTAGTAAAGTGGTAGAAACCTTACTAGAACGTCTATTGGAGTTTTGGAGCGAAGGCAAAAACCACGATTTTCAAATTAATATGTCTTACCTACACTGATTTACTTACTATTAACGGTTAATAATCCACCGTTATTGCACATTAACATTCGAAGAATCACAGGTTTTGAAAACTAAACAAAATCAGCAACGCCATTTTTTTCACTTTCGTGGCAAAACTCCGAACATATTTAATTAAAAAAAGAAATAAGAGGCAATTATAATCATTTTTCATTAAAATTTAATACAAAGTAAACAAGCAATTGTAAACAATTTTTAGAGCTATGAATTCCCAAGATTATAACCTGAACTGAATTATTTCTTTATACTAACTAGCCCATTGCCTATATTTCCTAAAACTAGACTAAAACTATAGACAGTAAAGCCTTAAGTTAACTAAGTTTTATACTTAACATACATATTATTCATTTAAGACAATGATTAATATGTACCTAAGTTCATTAATTAAAATTAATTTAATGATTTAATTATTTTTTTAATATTAATTAGTAACATACTTATACTTAGATTACCAATGCAATTAAAGGTGCACCGGATTATTTACAGAAAGTTACAAAGCAATCGAAGATTTTTAATGTGCCTAGAATCAGTGCCAATATGAAGTCCATACAGTTTAACATATCCTCATCCTTTCTAAATACACAGACCTCGGCAAACAATTTAAAGTTGTACGTGGTATTGTCCTCAAAATTTGAGAAGAGGTCCGTCCGAGGTTGTACAATTCTGATGATGCAATACATGACTTCATTCTTCTTTAACTATAAAGCTCTTTACCTTCCGTAACAATAAAAGTGTATCTTCATATAGTGATACTATTGTATATGTATAGGTATACATATACAATATTATTACTGCTGTGTAGGTACACAAACAACTAACTTTAATGTACGCCTGGTTGAGGCGACGCGTGATCAAAACAATGGTCCTTATTTGGGTCAACGTATTAGCATTGCAATTCAGATATTAAAACCGCCAGCATGATGGGAACGCTACCCACTGGTAGTGGGCTTGAGCTCTTGAGTTACCAATAAGCTCGATGCCTTGTAGTTAACTTAGGTATTTGTTGTATAAATGCTTAAAGTTTTAGTCTAGTTTTAGGAAATATATTGCTTATTGATAGCATGGCTGGATGGGTCGACTGTTGTCTTACGACTAAACGTAGCAGTTAAACTCTACTACTTAATCTAATATAAAAAATCTCGTGTCACGGTGTTTGTGGTTGAACTCCTACAAAACGACTAGACCGATTTTAATATATTTTTGTATATTTGGTAGGTATGAGAATAGGTCGAAAGTATTTTTCATCCTTCTATCCCCACTCCTATTTTTTTATCGCGATTTTAGTATTTTGTTTAATATAAAAAAGGTTTTAGAATGATATTAAAGTACTAGGAGACCATAAACGTGAAAGAGATAAAATACTGTTTCTTTATATGGCATTGCAACGCATGCGAGGTGTAGCTAGTATACACATATAATGTATGTATGTAGCCTGTGTGTTAATGAAAATTTTTAATGTGCCTAGAATCAGTGCCAATATGAAGTCCATAAAGTTTAACATATCCTCATCCTTGCTAAACACACAGACCTCGGCGAACAATTCAAAGTTGTACGTGGTATTGTCCTCAAAATTAATATTATTTTGTTTAATATAAAAAAGGTTTTAGAATGATATTAAAGTACTAGGAGACCATAAACGTGAAAGAGATAAAATACTGTTTCTTTATATGGCATTGCAACGCATGCGAGGTGTAGCTAGTATACACATATAATGTATGTATGTAGCCTGTGTGTTAATCGGAATTGGTCC
This sequence comes from Lomographa bimaculata, assembly GCA_948107665.1. Taxonomy (NCBI): domain Eukaryota; kingdom Metazoa; phylum Arthropoda; class Insecta; order Lepidoptera; family Geometridae; genus Lomographa; species Lomographa bimaculata. The sequence continues at coordinate 12,321,340 of OX403592.1, forward strand.
AGCCGATAGAGAGTGAATGTGATAGATAGATAGATAACGCTTTATTGTCACACCTTACATAAATCACTTATAAAACATTTTAAACCTTAAATTAACGTGTACAATCGGCGGTCTCATCGCTAAAAGCGATCTCTTCCAGACAGCCTTTGGATGGAGAAGATTTTAATAATTCGGTGAAACGGGGGTGTAAATACAAGTTATGAGAAAATAAAATATACATTAAGGTATATATATACATACTTAAACAAAATAAATTCTATAATAAAACATATATAATGTTTATAATATAAATATATATATACAAAATAATATAATAATGTAAGGATATTTGTTACAGCTTGAATCATATTATGATATATAAGTAGCAGAACAATTTGACACAGAAAAGACACCTTACCTGAGTCGGTGTTTCCTGATGAGTACAATATGGGAGCCTTCAAGTCGCGAGTGAATAGGTATCTTCTAGGCAAGTTTGCTCCATCGTCGACCACATCATCGCTTACCATTAGGTGAGATAGTGGTCAAACGCTTGTCTATATTGAATAAAAAAAAAAGTTATTGTGATTGAATGTAATGTTATAACTGAGTACTAAGTAACTGTAGTTCATCTGTTTGTTTCAAAAAAATAAAATTGTATAGCATTATCAAAACCGACCTCAAATAAAAACCTAAATCTTCCAACGTATGTTTAAAAGTTCCAAGCGTATGTTGACATAATGTTGTGCAAGTTAATTGTCTACTACGCCTCCGCGCCCTTATCTCGAAGTATATCAGAGATAGCGCCATACTTGGCTTAGTGAACTGCTCGTTGGCTTAGTTGGGTGGCGTTCGCCTTCTCTGCAGGGGTATCGGGTTTGATTCCCGCCTGGAACACAAGTTTTCTTCCCAAGGAAAATTTGTGTTTCGGTTGTAATTGTGTGTGTGATGTGAATGTTTCCGTACTGCGAAGGAGTGAAACTCATAACCCGCGTCTTTGTTTCCCCAACGGTATAATCTGGGAGTCTTCAAGTCAAGAGTGAATATGAGGTATATATGAGGTATCTTCTAGGCAAGCTACATCTTCGGCAGCAACTTCACTTTCCATCAGGTGAGATAGTGGTCAAATGGGCATACAATTTTGAATTGGGGAACAAAGACGAGGGTAATGTGTTCCACTCCTTCGCATTATGTTCATACTCTTATATTAAACAAACGCATAGCCTAATTACATACTAAATACCATCGTCTCCCATCCCATTACGAAAGCTAAGGTTTATCCATTGTTTCAACATTTTATGTAACAGAAACACAACACACAACATGCCAAGTACTTGTTAGTCAGCACTCATTATGTACGCTATGATGGATCTAACGATCATCATCATCATCAACAGCAGCCTATTTTTGTCCACTGCTGGACATAGGCCTGGCCGACGGGCGTCCTGTGCTACGTTTGCCGAGTCGCGGTCTCCACTCAAGTATTCGTCTACTCTAGGTTATCGGCCCTTCTACAGCCGTGGCCAGCCCAGTGTCATTTCAGCGTGCTAATTCTTTGAGCTATGTCGACTTTGATTTAACGACATCTCAAAAATAATAAATAATTAATAAAATGTTAGCGCAAAGGCTTGGTTTCAAGGCTTTAGAAATTACATTCTGGATATGAATAATTTTCATATATTTTTATATGTTTGAACAAAAATGCGCAAAAACACAAAAATCGCGATGGCTTAGTAAGGTGCGCGTCTGTCTTTTAAGTCTATATCCAGGGGTATCGGGTTCGATTGGAAAATCTGGAAAACACAAGTTTTCCCCTCAAGGAAAATTTGTCCTTTTAGTTCGGTTTGTTTTTTTTTTATCTGTGCTAGGCAAACATTTGACCCCTATCTCACCTGATGTGAGTGACGATGCGGTCGACGATGGAGCACGCTTGCCTAGAAAATACCTATTCACTCTACTTGAAGACTCCAAGATTATACTTATCTTTGAACGTTTCCGGCACCCACGATACAATTCCTTAAACTAAGTGTCGAGCTGTGAGTGTGAAAGCGTATATGTATATTTACACAGTTCTCTCAACCGTTTGCTACATGACTTCATACAAAAATTGCAACTTACACTCAGTGGGGCTGTCAGTGAGAGTTGCAATTTTTGTTCATGTTTATTTACGCGTCCCTGTGCTCTATAGTCGCCTGTTACGACAATGATGCTCTGATTGAATCGCATCGTCATTTCGTCATTCGTCTTTCCCTGCGATGGGTGATTAAAGAACACTAGTGTGCCACCTATCATCACACAGTGGTGGATAACAGACCTCTTTAATAACTACTGCCCCTTTACTCGCGCGTGTTGCTTTTAAATTGAGATATCGCAAGTAGCGTGGCAAAGCTCGTTGCGACCACTTTCTATCGCCACCACTGCCATGGGAAACGGCATCTATGTCACAGAAGAAATAACAGTTCTATGTTTACGTCTCACTACTTTCTACTAATAGTAAAAACAGACATGATGGGTTTTTAAAAGAGATATATGAGACGACAAATGTGTTGGAACAGATTATTATGACTATTGTTCGATGAATGTTTATTTCGTATGTAAATTTGCAATTTGGCTTGGTAAAGCAATGCGGTTGTTATTACAAGGCCGTTTGACGGCCTTTTACACTGCAAATTGAGAATTTTCAGGTCTTTATTTTACTTTACTTGAAATAATCTATGTATCATTGAAATGAACACAACGCTCGAACTAAGCGCTAATACCCTGCCCTTGTTGAAATGCTAACAGAAATCAATATAATTTGATGATATCACAATAATACGGTCGTTGCACAAACCTGATCCTCAATTGAGGACTTAATTATACTTAGAGGATTGACGATTTGTTGTTTGTATAAATGTGTTATATCTTTTTATTGCATTTAACATTTGCATTACTATGGAACAATTTCTACATAATAATTGGCACAACTTTATGCCTGTTAACATTAGGTAAAGTACATTTAAAAGGGTACGCTCAACTTATGATAATAAAATTGCGATTTAGATTTTTTCTGAGCCAAAGTCGGGATTATTTAAGACAATTATAAAAAAATCTGTTGACGACCCAGTTGGTGCAGTGGACAGGTCTCCACCCTCTGCGCCGCGGGTTCTGGGTTCGATTCCCGGCAGGAGAACAATTTCTTTCCCAAGGGATATTTGTGCTTCCGGTTCTGGGTGTCATGTGTGAGTGAACGCGTTTGTTTGTTTAATAAATAAGAGTTTTTCTTTTTACATACGATATTTTTAACAAAACGATATTTAACCTTTGTAAAACTACATTCATTCTTTTTACTCGATAACGGCGAAGCAAAAAGGAGGGTTATGATTTGAGCACCGTGTTGTACTGTGAAGTAACCATTATAACCTCACAGTGTCCAAATAATACACCGATTGTAACGTATGGCTAGGTTTTTTTATAAAAATCATAATGGCGTCCGTATTCCTCCATAAAGCAGTAACAATAATTAAACACAAGCAAAGCTTAACAAAACCGACTTCACCGCTTATATTTTGGTTTTGGCTTAACCGATTTTGATAAAATTTACCTGTGAAGTATAATCTAATAAACAAAAAAAAACATTAAAATCGATTCATAATTGGCGGAGATATCGCATAACATACATACAAAAATAGCATACAGTCGAAGAGTCGAGAACCTCCTTTTTTGAAGTCACAAACAAGAAACAAATATGGGTACCAAATGAAATCCAAAATCCAAAATATCATTTTAAAAATACATATATATAACACTAATGCAATAAAGTATAACGTAAAACAACGTTGTGGTTTTAAACGACGAAGCAATTTCATACTTACAATCGGGCTTAAGATTTTAAACTAACATCTTGTTACAATTAGACCATTAACACCTGTCAAGTAAAAGAATGTTATCAGCAACTAGCGCGACTTCCGCTTTACAATCAGTTGTATTCTTTTGATCTTTATTGTTTCTTTTGATTGTAAATCAGATGGTACAGTTAGTTGCGATCTGCTGGTTCGTCATGCTGGATAAGCGAGTGCACGATGTTCCATATTCTACAACTCGTATTTAATAAATAAACAACTGTAAGCTGTTGCTTGGTGCAAGCAACGGCATTAATCTCAGTTTATTGCCAATTTGATATGACCCAATTAGGTAAAAAAATAAAGCTGATTTTATATTTTTAATAAGCGTCTCGAGTGAGACCAGTTTTGCTATTTTATCAAATATATGCAATTTGCGTGTAATAGTTTTAATTACTTGATACGCAGAATGTGTATTAGTGCAAATAGCTAAGCAGTTGCAATTTTTTTATGTAGTCATGTAGCAAACAGATGGATGGAAAAAATTTGGGACAACTAAAGTCCTCAGAAACATATTTTCTAGCCTAAATTACAGTTAGGTTCTTTTTTACATAATTAAACGCAAGCAAAGCTTAAAAAAACCGACTTTACCTTCAGAACCTTGATTAAATTTAATGTATTAAATACGCATTATTGACTATAACTCAAAAACTAGAGATCAGATCTTGATCAAATTTCAATGGGACCACATGAAAAGCACCAGCTTTCAAATAAAAAAAATATCATGAAAACCGGCTCACAATGAATGAAGTTATGAGGTAACTTTTGAAGTCGGGTAAACGAGAACATCGTCAAAGTAGTCCACTAAATAGGCATTATTTGAAGAACTACTGATCAGATCTTGATCAAATTTAAATGGGACCAATAAAAAAGCAACATCTTTCAAAATAAAAAAAAATGTTGAAATCGGCTCACGTGGAGAGAAGTTATGAGGTTAGACACATAAAAAGAAAAAAAAATACAGTCGACTTGAGTACTTCCTCCTATTTTGGGAAGTCGGTAAAAATAAGCTAGTTATATACTCGTATTACCAAATAATTTTGTGATTGTTGCAAAATAATTATAGTTGTCCCATATAGCAGTATAATATTAGTAACAGCAACAAGACATGTTTCTCAGTGTGAGAGTACTTTATAAATAGCAACTTTAATAATCTATGACTGCTAGTAACCTGCGAGGAATCGCATGAATTTTAAATAAAATACTACACAAATATGCAAATAAAAACTTGTGTTCCCACCGAGAATCGATCCGATACTCGCTGTTAAGTAAACAAACGAGCAACTTACTATGCCAACTGACAGTTCATGTAACGGTTAATTCGATTTTCCATAAATGTTCAACCAACTTAAAAAAAGTAGGTTCACAATTCGACTGTATGTTTTTTTTATGCTATGCAATAATTCCGCCAATTATGAATCGATTTTGATAATTTTTTTTTTGGTTGATTATACTTCCGAGGTCCCATATAAATATTATCAAAATCGATCGAGACAATACTAAAATATAAGCGGTGAAGTCGGTTTTTTTAGGCTTTGCTTGCGTTACAATTATGACATACTAGCCGTGCTCCGTGGCTTCGCCCGTTATTATCAAGTTAAAAAGTAGCTAAAATCTGTTAATCCTAGGTATAAGCTATGTACATTCCAAATTTTATCGAAATCTGTTCAGCCGTTAAAGCGTTAAGCCCTCTTTACGCTTTAACAAACATACTTACGCACAAAATTTTGGATTTATAATATCAGTAGGTTAGACTTCTGGACATATTTTACACTTCTAATTCGTCAAATAAATTACATATACATTACGCAATAATGTTCTAAGAGTCTTTATACTAACTATTCGTTTATTTATCTATCTACAAACGGCAGTACAACAAAATGCGGTTGACCTTCTGCATTACCATTACATCGCCGTAATTGCATTCCACATCGTGCACTGGCGCTTCCCGATGCAATTAATCTTACCCAGATATTACAATAAGACTCGTGTACTTATAACTTATTGGTAGCTGTGTCCCGCGGCTTCGCTCCCTTAAATTATATTTCCAAACGATTTCACAATCACAACCCCACACTATGTTCGATGACTTGTGTCGTGGGTGCCGAAAAATTCACATCACACACACAATGACACCCAGTACCAGAAACATTAATTTTCCTTGGGGAGTAAACTTGTGTTCCCGCCGGGTGTCGAACCCGATACCTCTGCCTAAGTCGAACGCTCACCCAAAAAAGCCAATGGGCAGTTTTGCACCATCCTACTAATATTATAAATCCGAATGTTTGTGTGTAAGTATTTATTCATATAAAAGTATCAATGGTTTATAAATAAAGAAAATACAGATTTTACTAAACTACTAACCTAATACAAAAAGTCATTGGTCGGCAGTGTGCCCAAAATGCTGGCTGCGTTACCTCGTTGCACAGCGAGACTTAATTGCTGTGCAAAATACAAACCGGCATTTTGGTCACGTGTCGACTCTTTCAGTCTCCCAGCCAAATCTTTATAAATCTCAAGTGCACCTGGTCCCCATGGACCAAGAGTTTCTACTCCGAAAGGCACAAATATGTAACCTCTGTCGAGGCTTGAGTATTTTCGCCGTTTCGAAGATTCAGCTGCGGTAGCAGCGCCACTTGCCTGCTGCGATGTTGTAGGAAGATGAGACGGCGCCAAAGTGTCGACACAAGTAGCGTCCCACACTAAGGGTCGACCCATCTTCCAAGGAATGAGTGTCATTCCATCGGGTCGTTTACCGTCGTTGCGCATAAGGCCACTAGGCTCTAAAATTGCTGCGATATTCGCACTCCCAAATGCCCGACGGATGACGTCATTCAAAGCACTGTGGCGAGCTATACGACCAGCACTTCTGACACAAGAAAGCCCATGGAGGCCTAAGCGATCTACTTTTTCTCCACATGAGCATCGGTGTGGAACAACGCAAGGAGCACCGACACGCAGTGACATTGCTACACGGAATGTGTTATTATCAAGCAGTGTCCCTAAATTATTTGAAGGCAGAGCCTGCAACCAAACACCCGATTCCCAACGAGAAACAGCTAGAAGACGAGCACGCTCTGTGGGGCTACTGGATGTTTCTAAATGTTTTTTCCATTCCAACTCACAAAGCGGCTTATCCCACTGTCTCTGAGAAGATGGATGTTTAGGCAGACTACTGTCAGGGCAGGCTAATTTCCAGGCATCGATAGCCTCAGTCAAATACGACACATCAGAAATAACTAAGCTTGGTGTAAGTATGTTTGTACCCTCTTCACGCTTTAACGGCTGGACGGATTAGGATGAAATTTGGAATGTACATAGATTATGCCTAGGCCTAACTCATAGGCTACTTTTTAACATGATAATAGCGGGCGAGACATTATGCGAATAAATTGTGAACCCTACAACAATATGCATTCAAATAAGTGACATAAAATATATGACGTCCCATTTACATTTAAAATGTACGGCTTTGATTTCTATCGCATGACCTTTTAACTAACCGGAATATGATTACTAACTAATGTATTTTTAATTGATCAAATTTTAGGTGCGGCACGTAGCAGGTGTTTTGATGCGCGATGTGTGAATTACATCATTTAAACGCAAGCAAAGCTTAAAAACCGACTTTACCGCTTTGTGCGTGTGTGTTATCCTACTAATATTATAAATCCGAAAGTTTGTGTGTAAGTGTGTAAGTATGTTTGTTCCCTCTTCACGCATTACCGGCTGAAAGGATTTGGATGAAATTCGGAATGTACATAGATTATACCTAGGATTAACACATAGGCTACTTTTTAACTTGATAACAGCGGGCGAAGCCGCAGGGCGCGGCTAGTGTAATAATAAAAAAGGTGAATATAAATAAATAAAATCTGTATTTTTTTCTAGTACACACGGTACAAGTCTTCGAACTCAGTTTGGGGCTGTGACTGTGAATGTAATTGTTTATCTTCGAAATTGTGAAGTTTCGAAGATAAAGCGGTGAAGTCCGTTTTTTTAGCTTTCCTTGAGTTTTTTTAAAACATAAACACTTTCACACTCACAGCCCCACACTAAGTTCGATATTTTCATGCACCTACCAACTCCGCCGCATTTTTTTTTACGTAGTTGTCGGAAATATAGTAAGTACCTAATCAAGTGACTTTGTGAATAGCAGGCTTGTTAAACACAGTTGAATTGATACAAAACAATGATAATGTCGACAGCTGGCAAACGATTGCAAAACATTACGTTCTGTAGTACCACAGATAATGTAACAGTTGCCTTAAATCTGCCTGCCAGAACATTTCAACTAGGTATATTCACAAAAATATAATAAAATTATATGGAAAACGCTTTCACACTCACAGCCCTACACTGAGTTCGATGACTTGTGTCGTGGTTGCCGGAAACATTTATATAACACACAATCACAACCAGAACCAGAAACACAAATTTCCCTTGGGGAGAAAACTTGTGTTCCCGCCGGGAATCGAACCGTATCGGGTTCGATTCCCGACTTAATTTTAAAACGGGCAGTTAATTTTATAGGTATTCATCTTAAATTATAAATAAGTACATAGGTGCATATTTAGGTACTCGTTTATATATTTTATTTACTACTACTGCTAAGATCTAAGTACTAAGAATCTAAGTCGAACAAATGAAAAAACTGTAGGTATGTAGGATTTTAGAAAATTATTTTTCATTATAAATAAGACCTTCTAATGGGGATTTCTTATTAAGATTCTGAGAACTATTTCATTTTGTGTTGTATAATAATATATGATTTTAAACCGATTAGAAAAAAGGAGGAGATGAATTCAAGTTCAATTCATCACATTTTTTATGTAGGTTACTTGATAACGGCTGGACCGATTTGGCAAATTCTTTTATGTTTAAGAGGGCCAATTTGATCCCATATAAATATTGATCTGATGATCAAAAGTAGGAGATAAAGCACTGAAGTCGGTTATTGAACCTTTGCTTGAGTTTGAATTGTTCTAAATAAAACACATTTAAATTCTAGTAAAAAAAAACTTAAGAAAATAATTATAAGTAGAAATTTTCATGTATGCTTATTAATATTACTAGCTGACCCGCCCGGCGTTGCCCGGGTAAACAAAAGCTCTCACTCACAGCCCCACTGTAAAAGTACTATAAGTTGTGTCGTGGGGCCTTAAACAATTAACACCACACACACAACATTCACGTCATACCCAGAACCAGAAACATAAACTGCCCGCGGGGAAAAACTTTTGTTATTGTGTTCCCACCGATATTCGAACCCGCTGCTTTAAAGACGAACGCGCACTCATCTACGCCAGTGGGTAGTTCAAAGTTCAAAGATTCCCCACCCTGCGTCGCCCGGTTAAAAAATCTACACATAAACACTTCCACATTCACAGCCTAACACTAAGTTCAGTGACTTGTAGCGTGGGGCCGTAAACATCCAAGAGTCACAACATATTAAAAACCAGGAACACAAATTTCCCGTAGTGAGAAAACTTCTGTTACCACCGCGAATCGATCCCGCTGCTTTGAAGGCAAACGCGTACCCATTTACGCGAGTAGATAGTTCAAAAGATGACCCGCCCGGCGTCGCCCAGTTAAAAAATATACAAATAAACACACTTCCACATTCACAGCCCCACACTAAGTTCAATGACTTGTATCGGGGGACCGTAAACATCCAAGATTCACAAAGTATTCACAACATACTCAAAACCAGGAACACAAATTTCTCGTGGAGAGAAATTTTCTAGGTAAATTACCACCGGTAATCGAACCCGCTGCTTTGAAGGCGAACGCGCCCATCTACGCCAGCGAGCAATTCAAAGTTCAGGAACGACCCACCCGGCGTCGGCCGGGTAGTAAATATTAAAAAACATACCCATAAACACTTTCACATTCACAACCCCACACTAAGTTCAATGACTTGTATCAAGGGGCTGTAAACATCCAAGATTCACACAACATTCACAACATACTCAAAACCAGAAACACAAATTCCCGTGGGAAAACACCTGTGTTCCCACCGGGCCTCAAACCCGGTGCTTTAAAGGCAAACGCTCACCTAACTACGCTAGCGGGCAGTTCAAAGTTCAATAATAAGATTAAACAAAAAAAAACAGTCGAATTTATATCCCCCTTCTTATGTTAGTCGGTTCAAAACATAGACGTATGCCGGATTACGCAGTAACTGTTCCATTCTGTGATCCACCGTTTTCACTCTCAAATAAACTTAACGATTTCTCCTAGACTATAGGTCCAAATTATGTGCAGTAAAGAGCAAATTGCATCTACCTGAACTACGTAAGCCGATGAAATTGGTTTTTTTTCATAAGGATAATATTAAATACTTAAAAATACGAAATAGAAGCCGCTATTTTTTAATGTGTAGGAATTCGTAGTACGTGTCGGTACATTTCTGACCCGTCCCGTTCACGGGCTCCCGTGAAACTAATTTCACGATTTCTCATAGACTATTTATCCAAATCATATGCAGTAAAAAGCAAATTGTATCTACATGAACTACGTAAGACGTTGAAATAGTTTATTTTGATAAGGATTAATACTGAATGTCTCAAAAAGCCAACTAAACAGAGGCCGCTTTTTTATCAGATTTTTAACAAAGAAAAGTATTTTTTCTGAGCTATACATACATGTTAGATATATGCTGTCGCGGACTTTTTTGTAAAACTCATGAAGGCCAACATTTTTGCCATACATTGTATTCAACTATGTCTTACCGTTTAGTCAGCGTACGCCGATAAAGCGGAAAGTTCGCAAATTTTTCTCCGACTTGTCTTACGAATATTATTATTTCGAACTGATAACTAACTTCTATCCCGACAAAACATAGCCTATGACACTCAGTGAAAGTGTAGCTATCTATTGGTGAAAGAATTTTCAGAATCGGATCAGTAGTTTCAGAGATTACCTTTTACATACAAACAAACAAACAAACAAACTTTACCTCTTTATAATATTAGTATAGATAATGCCTACTTACTTACCTATTTTTAACAAATCTAAAATTGTTATGTCTCGATAAACTTCTACACCTTGTCTTTTCCACAGAATATATAATAGTACTTGTACAACTATCTTGGCTTACATTTACCAAATGAGTGTTGAAACGTCTCAAGTTTTAATGCATTAACTTTTTAATGCGGACATAAATTATTTAGACTATCGTATAACCTTGCCGAAGATATTTTGTATGATAATCTGAATTCGTATTTTTCACCTTGCATTGAAGAACCTGTCCTGTTTCATAGTCCACTTTGACGGAAAATGTCAACAGGTTACACTTGTCCATTGTAGATAACTTGTGACAAAAACTAGAGTGCTGTTTTACGAGTATTCGGGCAAAAGGGAGGGGGACCACAAGAAAACGAAGCGCGGTTCCTTTTAAATGAGCTTCTGCGTATTTTTTAATGATTAATCGGGTGGTAAAAAAAGTATTTAAGTAAGTGATAAGTGCAGAATATCATTTGTTATATTATTGATTCTAAGGTGCCATACAAATTCATTAATAATGTATATTCCTGCGTGGTATTTTATTGCAATTATATCAAAGCAGGCGCTAAGCTTTCTGCTACCGTTAAATTTTCTTATATATACGTTTTAGTTGCCATGTTTGTTGAAAATTTCAATCTTAAACTGTCGAGACCTGTCGACCATTTTTCCTTCGTAACTTTTGAACTTAATTTCGGTAGTTTTGGGCTTCAGAGAATAAATTAATAGAGTCAGTAATTAATTTTCGTTCCGACTACGTGTGTAATGAAAGCTTTTATGTTATCTCACTCACACTATCGTCTTTAATATCTGGTGGGAGTGAAATACTACTATAGCTGTCACATCTACACATGCGTATTTTATTTGCGCGGTTTATGTAAATCGCCGAATTGAAATCTAACAGCAAAACGGTGTTGAGTCGTACTGGGAAATTATGAGTCAGAATTGATAACTCCATGGGTAAAGCCTTTCATTTATTTTTCCTTTGTAACACTTGTGTAACACTGTTACACATCCTAAATTATTTGTCACTTTGTTAACTGTCTGTCTGTAACCATTGGACTATTTAACACCTATAGATTTAACAGTTAATTACACGTTACTACTTTTAGAATGATCAAATCATTTAAATACCATCTCTCCACTGTTATGTCATTGTGGACAACAAAATCTAAATGTTGAAAATAGCCCGCTCTTTCTGGTAAACACTGCATTTTCAACCGACTTCAAAAAAGGAGGTTCTCAATTTGAATGTTTGTTTTTTTTGTATGTATGTTACGCGATATCTTCGCCAATTATGAATAGATATTGATGCTTTTTTTTTTGTTTGGTAGATTATACTTCAGAGGTCCATATTAATTTTATCAAATCGATCCAGTCAAAACCAAAATATAAGCGTTGAAGTGGATTTTATTAAGCTTTGGTTGCGTTTAATTATTAACGAACATAGAAAAAAATCTCAATCGAGTCCTTAAAAACAAATAAACTAAATCAAAATCGATCCAGCCGTTTCTGAGCTACGATGCCGATGCCACAGACATACAGATAAACAGACCACACAAATTATTATTATTATTATTATAAATACACAGATACACACTTCAAACTTATAACACACCTCATTTTCATCGGGGGTTAAACATATTCACGCCATTACTACTAGCATATTTTAATTGAGTTTCACGTTGTTTCTATTAATAGCATTAAATCAGTCAAAGTAACAAGTATTCAAAGGCCGATTGCATTTAGGCCAGGGCCATGCGAACGAAATTATACAATGTTTATCTATCGCATTAACATAGTGTAGAGATGTATGAAATTATGAGAGCATGTTGCCAATAGGCGAGAAAATATTCGCAATATATGCAGAATCATTGACATTTAGTGAGTTGTGTATCTTCTATACCTATACCTACTTATCCAGTGTATATGTTATAATGACGTGAGATTTTTTGTCAGCAAAGTCATCATAGTTTACGAAGATGCTTTATGACATTAAGCTTCTTTCTGTCGTAATTAAAAGAAACTACTTTTATTTGTCTTTTATTAAAATAATTAAACGCAAGCAAAGCTTAAATAAACCAACTTCACAGATTTATCTTCGGAATTGTATATATGTTATATGTTACGCGATATCTCCATCCAGCCAATTATGAATCGATTTTGATGTTTTTTTTGTTTCGTAGTATATACTGCAGAATGTCTGACTGTCCCAAATAAATTGGGACCACCCCTGCAGTATCGGTTTATCGAAATCGGTTAAGTCAATGCCAAAATATAATCGTTGAAGTCGGTTTTTTAAGCTGTGCTTGCGTTTAATTATTCCATTGACGGACCTTGAAATGTTTTACAAATATTTGAAGAAACGGTATACCTACTGTAGTACGATATACGCATAAGTCGTGACGGTTTACAAATACAGAATAACAATAAATTGAAGATTCTTAAACAAAATCGTGCCTATAAAAGACATCAACGCGCGCTTACTTACAAAATGTGTCCAAACAAAAATATTTACGTTGAAATCGGTTCTACTTCATTGCTTTTGCTATCACCGATAATGTCCGTGTTATGGGAAAACGTGGAGTATATTTTATTAACCGACTTCAAAAAACTTTGCTTACGTTTAAATTATGTAGTTGCTTTTAAATATGCCCCATCCCTATTCTTTTATCGGACATCGAGATAAACTCCTAAACTACATCGCTATATGGTAGACATTCCACAGATGCGGACGAAGCGTTTGCTTCCACATTCATTGAGCCTGTGTTTCCTAAAAATAAATATGGGGAGTGAATAGGCGTAACGTGTAAGGCGTAAACGTGCTCCATTGTCGACCACAAATCGTCGCTTACCATTAGGTGAGATAGTGGTCCAAGGTTTGCGTATCCTACAAATATTATAAATCCGAAAGTTTGTGTGTAAGTGTGTAAGTATGTTTGTTCCCTCTTCACGCTTTAATGGCTGAACGGATTTGGATGAAATTTGGAATGTACATAGATTATACCTAGGATTAACACATAGGCTACTTTTTAACTTGATAATAGCGGGCGAAGCCGCGGGGCACGGCTAGTCTTGAATAAAAAATATATTTTATATCTTTATCTTTATGTAGGTAAAATTAGAAACGTTTTACTAATAATCGTCTTACAAAATTTTATATATTACTAGCTGCAGCTGCGTTGCAATGCCGCGTAAGGAACAATGACCTTTTCACGTTTATGGTTGCCTAGTACTTTATGACCATAATAAAAACTTAATTATTAAATAATTACTTCGTCCATATTTATGTTTGCCTATATACACGCTAATCCTAGAATTACTAGTTGAAGTGTCCAATGTATCCGTCGTAAGCACGCTATCCTAGAATGACTAGTTGAAGTGTCCAGTGTATCCGTCGTAAACACGCTATCATAGAATGACTAGTAGATTAGTGTCCAGTGTATCCGTCGTAAACACGCCAATCCTAGAATTACTAGTTGAAGTGTCCAGTGTATCCGTCGTAAACACGCTATCCTAGAATGAGTAGTTGAAGTGTCCAGTGCATCCGTCGTTTTTGTTCAGCATACCCAGCACCAAATATGCTTGATAGTGTGCGTATTGTATATGTATGCAGTCGTGCATTCAGACAGACCAAATTCAATGAAAGTGAACAAACGCGACTTCTCACGGAAAAAACTTCTAATTGTCTTTGGTTAACAACAACACTCGATTGTGTAGGCCGTAGGTGCGTAGGCGAACTTTGGGTAATAACATCTTCCGACATACTGTGTACGGTCTGTTTATAGCCGTTATGCAACAACTGGAGATTTATGTCCAATTTCACTTACAATACCTTATAGGGAACTTTAAACGACAATCTCATATGTTGAGCTAAAAGTTTCTCTAAAATTTTGCTGTACAGAATTCTTTTATGTTGCACTTTGGTACATGTCGGGTAAGAATGATTAGCATCATAATAGGTTGTTCATACGAGACGTGAGATATATGAACTGCAATATATCATAAAATCCGATATGAGTATGTTAATTTTTATTATTATACCAACTAGCTGTGCCCCGCGGTTTTATCCGCAGATAAACAGTTACTTTTTCCTACTTTTCTACTGACTTCACAAAAAAGGAGGAGGTACTCCGTCGACTATATTTTTTTTGTGTTATCTCATAACTTCGTTCCACATGAACTGATTTTGAAATTTTGTTTGAAAGATGTTGAATTCCAATTGGTCCCATATAAATTTGATCAAGATCTGTGACAAAAAGAAATTTGTGCTTCTGGGTCTGGGTGTGATTGTGTGTGTGATGTAAATGTTTCCGGCACCCGCTATACATTTTTTTTGGGCCAGGATCCAAAACTTGGCAATTGCGAACACAACAAAATCTTAATACTTTTTTTATGCATGATAAGCAAGCATTTGACCACCAGAATCTCATCTGATGGAAAGTGGCGAAGCGGCCGCTTGTAATATGCCTGAGAGTTTACTCAAATTAGCACGCTATTTCTTAATTGGACACTCTCAAATACGCTGCCGGAAATCCGTGGATACACATTCTCTTTATCAATTACAAACTTTACCTCTTTATAATATTAGTATAGATTAATTTTCTCTTTTAAAATACAAATTCTCTTTATTTAAGAAAAATTATTATTAACAACAGAAAAAAATAACAATATAGCAGTACAATCGGCGGCCTTATCGCTAAGCAGCGATCTCTTCCAGGCAACCTTAGAATGGAGAAAATAAAAAAGTTTAATAAAAAGGGATCGGTGGTGCCGCAATGATCATTATATACGCATTATTTTAAACATGCATATAATTATTAATGTAATAAAATAAATAAATAGGTAGATCCTTATATCCGTAGAAAGGTCCTTATATCCACGTTCATGTTGCGCACGTATGTCTAGAATATCTACAATTATCTGCTTTTATTCTCAGAACTTACAATGACAGCTCAGGTTTTGCGCATTGTTAAACTATACGCGACAAAACATTGGAGTTAAGTACCTGCTTTATGTTACTTATTATGTATAGAAAGTGCATGCTAACAAAACAAATGTCTCACTTGACACTTAGTAGTCAAAGAAAGGTTATTTGTGAGCAGAGAGAGAGCGGTAAACAGTGGTGACAATGACATCCTTTTGGTTGTAACAGCATTGTAATACTAAATGTAACATACTATTGGAGTCTTTTGTCTCATATTACTTAGCGCTATGTGTATGAGCAGCCACCATGTGGCAGTCAGTTACTATGAAAATTTAACTTTAAATGTCTTATGTTAAAGTTCATAATAGAGTGTCTCCTAGGTATTATCTAGTGGCTAAAGCTATTGCAATGTCACAGAAAATAATGGTTTGTATTCCATTTATTGGTAAAGGTTGAATGAAAGTGCTCGTAGCTCCAATTGCTTTTTTTTACGCTAGATATATCATTTGACCACTATCTCGGGGTTGAAGTGACGATACGGCCGAAAATGGAAAAGCCTAGAAATACCAATTCAGATTGAACGTGGAACTCGATAATTGAAACGCAAGCAAAGCTTAAAACCTTCATAGCTTATATTTCGGTTTTGGCTGGACCGATTTCGATAAAATGTATATGGGACCACGTCTGAAGTATACTCTTCCAAACAAAAAAAAACATCAAAATCGATTCATAATTGGCGGAGATATAGCGTAAAATAAATACAAAAAAACACAGTCGAATTGAGAACCTCCTTTTTTGAAGTCGGAAAACCGTATAAAATAATATATTCAAGATATGGAATAAAACAAAGTCAAACTGTTCGATACAGAAAATAATTAAACGCAAGCAATACTATTAAAATTGGTTCACGAGGAAAGAAGTTATGAGGTAACACACATAAAAAGAAAAAAAAACTCTCGAATTGAGTACCTCCTCCTTTTTTGTGAAGTTGGTAGAAAAATAGAGTAGATTGAAGATATCTATGATGACTTGTTAAGCAATTTTCGCGGGAACTGGTACAGATAATGGGTTATAGCGGCAATCATTGTACACTGTGTATTTTATTGACAAGATACTAATACCGTATAGGGTTGCCCTGTGTTTTGGAAGTATTAGAACATTATTATTGATTTAACTATCAAATATATATATTATTATTTATATATTCGTACGTGAAGATTACTCCCTATATACATTGAATTGCTCGTTGGCTAAGTTGCATACGCGTTCGCCTTCTAAGCTACGATTATCGGGTTCGATTTCCGGCAGAAGTACAATTTTCCATCTCGAAGGACATTGTGCTTCTTGTTCTAGGTGTGATTGTGTGATCTAAATGGAATGTTCTAATGTTCACATGTAGCTTCTTGTGTTTAACTGTATCAAAGAAAAGATATATGGACATAATAAACATCACCAAACACTAAAATCTACATATTATGCTCTTAAAAAAACTGACAAAAACATTGTGATCAAAAATTATTATGTATTGAAAGATACTTATTTATATACCAAGATAAGTATTAGTTACTGTCGAGGTCAATTCAAAGTTTACGAAATCATTGCCAAGCTGATAGAATCTACTCGAACACGTAATTAGTGGAGTAGGTTTTAATAAAAAAAAAATTGCAGCCCTAGTTTGAAGTTGGAGTTAATTCGTCTGCTCCTATGACCTGTTCAATTCAAATGTCAATAAGAAGTACGTGGTAGGTACTTACAGCATAGAACTAGAGTGACCACGCGACAAATATTTCAAATATTTATGGGATAGGTTGGCATGTGGGTAGTTGATCACACCTACCTAATGGTAAGATAATGTCTCGCATACATTGGTAAAAGGTTCTACTTTAATATCAAAAATATTCTAAGGTCACCTCGTATTTACATTACATAACGATCAAAAACTGGTCGGAATTTTTTCGAGACTGTTGTTCGATATGTAGTGTTGCGTAATAATTTAGAATCATGAATATTAAACTCATTTAAAAGGCATTAGGAGCATACCAGGCTGTTTATTTAAACACAGGTCGCTTTAGAACTCAGGTTAGTCTGTCATAGATTGTCTTGTTGATAGGTCGAAAGAAATTTAAGGACGATGGTGAGTGAAACAGTGGATACAAGTGATACACAGACAAAAGTGGACGCTAAAAAAAGTGAAGTGTCGTGTTGGAATTGTTTTACAACTGTTGCTTCTGAAAATGTCGCTGAAACTGAACCAGCAACTCTCCCAAAAATACGCAAGGAAAATAGACAAAAATACAAGCTTTACTCATTTTTGGCATCACAACTGGCTAAACCCAAAGCTCAACCATTAGCTCAAAAGGTGAGCGAAAATTATGCCATTGGTAAAAAAGTAGAACAAAGAATAACTGAAAAAGCTGTTCAAACAAATATATCTGAAATAGAAAAAATTAAGAAATCATCATCTTTACCTGAAAAAGAAGAAAAATCTGTTGAATTGGAAAAAGATATAACAAATTCTGAAAGTTCAGTAACTGATGCAAAAGTTGTAGTTGACAAAGAAAAGAAAATACAAGACTACATTAAGGAATATAATATGTTCGAGGCGTATAAATCAATTAGACGAAAAACTCCAACACCAAATAGCTCATTACAAAGAACAAAGGAAAATATCACACTGGATAGTAGTGAAATAACGAACAATGCAACAAATCAATCAATAGAAAATATTCAATCACCAAACTATAAGAAACTGGAAATAGTTCAACCAAAAATTACTATTCGTAAAGTTTATGAAAGTCCAAGTATTAGTATTACATCTAACACCTATATTACAAAAAGCCAAGAAAACCTTGATGTTCTTGACAAGAGCTCTGAAACGGCTAATATAGGTAAGAAAGAGATCACATCACCTTCTAGGTCAGTTAAAAATCTCTCGGAAACGTCTAGTTTAACTCATAAAGACAAGATTTTGTTTTTTGAATCAAAATTGCCAAAAGATGGAACAACATCAACGAGCAGTTTAAATAAATATTATACTTCTGATACTTCCTTAACAAAATCTACAAAACCACAACGGTTTTCATGCGAGTCTTTAAAAATCGAAGATAAGGACAAATCTAAATATAACCAGGTTCTAAATTTGCCCTTGATATCACCAAAAAGTTATACACCTAATAAGTCAACCGATAACATAGTTCAAGATGTTCATATTGAAACATCAACACCAAAAGTTAAAAGGAAAATAGAGGTTAGAAGATTATCTAGTCAAGATTCAAGTTCAACAAGTAGAGCAGGTAAAAAACAAGACGAAATAAACAAGATTATTGAAAGTGTTCAGAATATATCTTTGGA
Organism: Lomographa bimaculata; assembly: GCA_948107665.1. Classification (NCBI taxonomy): domain Eukaryota; kingdom Metazoa; phylum Arthropoda; class Insecta; order Lepidoptera; family Geometridae; genus Lomographa; species Lomographa bimaculata. Next base: position 12,340,480 of record OX403592.1, read on the forward strand.
GACCAAAGAACAGTCTGCAGGAGAAAAAATTGATAATGCCAGTTCAAATGGTTCAGAATCTGGATACTCTGGTTCTTCAACAAGAGATATACATGAGGCAGATCTTCTGAGTAAAAATATTGCGTCGAACAGGCATAGTTTAGAATCTGGAAATGAAACTGAAAGTCCACAACCGTCATATAGCCCTCGACTGCATTTCAAGTCCTCTCTACCAGCGTTAGTGACAAGACACAGTGACATTTCGGCGTCAACAAAATCCTTGGCACTAGGTTCTAGCCCTGAAGTTAATAAACCCGTGAAAAAGCTGCGATGGAGTACCTTTGGCTTGCCGCACAAATCGACTGGTATGATTAACTTACTATATTTACATAATCTTTTGAAAAAATCGTTTATCTTAATGTCTCCTGCTTTCTTACTGCTTTAAACCGCTTTCGGAAATATACTGTCCAATCAGTCATGCATGTCAAATACCCAAGGATGTTGTAGGTTTGTTTCCTATCTCGATGCAAATACCACATAATATAAAACAGAATGCGTTTATGTGTATTTCCGTACTAGTGGGATTCATTGGGACAGATTTGGATTAAACGAGTTTTACGTTTAATTTTAATAAGTAAGAGATCCTGGAATAGAACATATTATTATAAGCTAGTTTAACGCGAATAAAGCCGCAAAACATTGTATATATTCAAGGCAAACAATGAGAATTTAATAATTGTTTACCTTAATTTTGTACCTAATGCTTACAAGTTTAGTTCCTGAATTTTCCTGCTTCTGATATAGTCCTATTAGTATATAGCTCATACCCACACTAACATCACGTACTTTTGATTCAGTGCTCTGTGTAATACGTATTGCTATTCATGATTTTGCTGTATCTCAATTTTTATCGCTAATTCGACAGGAAATTTATATACCGCATAGTGTACAGCAACGATAACATGCGGATTTTATGTGAATTAAAAACAATGTTACATTGTTCATACATCATACGTGACGCGTGTTGTTCTGTGAATCAGTGATCCAATGGGAACAATTAATAATGAACCAAGTTCTAAATACATGCCTTTTGAAAATCCAAGAATCATGCAACACTATCCAGCGTCGTCATCTTACTTCCGAGTTAATGCATATAATTCAAATGATAATATTTCATGCTGTGATAAATTTTGGCGGTGTTTTTGCTGCAAACGAAATAATGATGAAGTTGATTATCCTGACGACAGCAATTCTAGATCGGCCCTTGTTCATACATCAAGAAAAAGTTACACGGTCAATCAAGAACCGTCTAATCCGCGTAAAGAATACGAAGATCCATTGCCAAAGCTGGTGGTTTCGAGACACATAGATGATGAATTGCCGATAGATACGGCAGCTGCGGCACAGAAAACAATCGACGATAACTTGGCAATATCAACAACTAAACTATTACTAGCCACAGAAAGGCGAGCATCTGAAAACTCAAATGTTCCTACAAAAAATCAGAAAAAACCATCCCGTTCAAAGGAGTCTCTAAAGGAGGCTGACACAAGTCGTGGGAGCTTATTAAAATCTGGTGAGAAGAATTTGTTTCTCCGTGAAGTCCTGTCATGTAGAGACACATTTTTGAAATCACTCGAGTGGTGTGATAATTCTTTGACGAGAGGGAAACGGTGTCGAACCATTAAAAAAGATGATTGGATAGAATTAAAAGGCGATGGTACCAAAAAGTTCATAAAATTTGTGCACCTAATTCGTGTACGCAACTTCTTTTCTTATTCTATACTAAAATCTGACATTCTTTTCTATTGGCTAACATAATCACGAAAAAACTTGCATGACCAAAAATTGACCAGTCGTTAAAACACGACATAATTAACAAAACATTGTTAATTATGGCGAGTAGTACCGACTGGTAATTTATATTAAATAATCTAAATTAACAGCGTCTAGGAATGTACACTGAACAGTTATTTGATGCGGTAATTATTTAGTAGGTTCTTCTTTGTTCTAATGCCAATGATGGCAAATATAATTCTAACAATAAAAACAAAGCTGATGGTTCGGGAAATCTTGAGTAATTGGCATATAAAACCATATGTGACAAATAAGTAGATATTTTCTTCAATGGGGGATGCAATAGGGAATACGCACTTTTTTATGTTTTTGTTTTATTATTTATTTCAAGATCAATACATTGTCGGTATTAAAAACCCATTCTTCGAAACATTACATTTCATTTCAAATTAATTATTATTTGCAAATGCAATCTAGTTCGGGCCGTTTTAATCGTGACCATTTTGACATTCTTTCTTTGACCTCCACGATCCAATCATTGGTGCTGTAAAGAAGAGTTGACAGCAAAAATGTTTGAACAGAGTCGCGAATCAGTTTAGCTATAAGCTACGTTTTGCTATTTTGATTTTCTCATTCGTTTTTATTACTTTTTATTCATTAATTTTTTTATATAAAAAGCATATAAGTTCAAAAAAATATATTCTCAATCTATACTTTAATGTCATGTATATATTCTCCGGTAATGTGAGTCTTAAAATTATTTCCTATTAAAACCCGTCTGCCTGTACATAATTATATTCAAATACTCTATCATTACTCTGTTTCTCCACGTACGCTGTGTTATATATTAAGTAAAAGATGGTGGTGCCTTCTACTTTGAATTAGCAGATATATATTTTGGATTGTGTTTAATGTTTATATATCATTGTTTCAGATGATGTTTACGTGTCGGACTCCGGACGATCGCCCGGCCATGCAACGTTGCCGCGAAGGTCAAATTCTCCTCTTCCACACGACAGAGACATGCTTGGCAGCGATCGATTCCTATCTACTAGGTGTGGTCTTCAGGTAAGTCTGCTTTCTTTTATAACGTTAATGATTTAGTTGAGAATACGTTAGTTTGCGCTGAGAAAAATATCTATCAGTGAAAAGTAAAAATTATAGTTAATATTCAAATATTTCTTGCATATGAAAATCTATTATTAAGATAATTATAAAAGCTTCAATTGATTTAAGGAATATAATTTTAGCCTAATATCTTACAAAATAGAAAACAGTAGTAGTTAAACTATAGAAATACCCTTTGGCTAAGTGAACTGCCCGTTGGCAAAGTTGGATGCGCGTTCGCGTTCTAATCTGGGGTATCGGGCTCGATTCCCGGGAACACAAGTTTTCTCCCCAAGAAATTCGAGTTTCTGGTTCTGTTTGTGATTGCGTGTGTGATGTTAATGTTTTCGGCACCCACGACACAAGTCATCGAACTTATTGAGAGTTGTGAATGTGAAAATTTGTATTCCCGCCGCGAACACGATAGTCTTACTTAGAGGTGCATTCATCAAATAGCAGTTCATATTAATGTAATTACCCAGTCATTCTGATGTAATTAACGCTTGTCATCTGGTATCCTCAACGTGCCTCAACGCTACGATTCAACTGTCCATAATTACTTTAAAAGACTTAAAAAAAAAACAAAAAAACTTAACTAAAATTATATTAAAATGTCTACATGCCAAGAACCTCAATTATTGAACATGTACATAATGAAAATTACATAGAAATTATCATTACCATCGAAACGTTTATAGCGTAGAATTTTTAATATTGCACAATACAACTGTAGTATTTCAACTACGGGCCAATTGCACATATTTCCTAAAACGATACTAAAACTAAATATACAGCAAACACCTACAAGGCACCAAGCTTATAGGTATTTCAAGTGATCAAGGCCAATACCAGTGGGTAGCGTTCCCATCAAGTTGGCGGCATTGCCTCTCTGAATTACAATGCTAGTACGTTGGGTCAAAATTTAAATTTTTTATTGATTTCGAAAAATGTTATGCTTCAATACATCTACTAATTACGTTAATTATGCTGGCATGTTTAAAGTGACTTGTTAGCTAATGTCATAATTACTTACTTGCCAATTTGTAATTATGTATGACCTTATTGCTATGCTTCTTAATTATGCCCGTTAATGTTACTTCCAGGTCAAAATAATTTATTAACAATAGATTTACCATAAATAATTACAATGAGAACGAGAAATGATGAACGTTACCCACTGGTAGTGGGCTGGAGCACTTGAGTTACCAAAAAGCTCGGTGCCTTGTAGGTAACTTAGTTCTTTGCTGTATCGATGTATATAGTTTTTATTTTATTTTATTAAATATAAGAACGCCCGTAGGTAACTTCCAACCCAATTCAGTCATATAAAAGGTATTTAATAATATAGTATACAGTACATATATTTACTAAAACGTAATTGAAATTAGATAAATATTAGATATTATATGATAAATAACTGTTTGCCATAATTATTATTTACACGTACTTACTCAAAGTAAGTACCAGCTAATTACTTAGTACGTATATAATTTAGTTAGAGCATTATTTTTACCTATAATAATTGACCGAGCGAGCACAAAGCGCGAGCGGAGCGTCTCCGTTTCAACCTGGGCAAAAATGCTTTCGTATGTCCGGCTGTCCGGCTGTTCTCCACAGATCGCATTCTTCAATCGATTCTCGTGAAATTTTGTTAGCAGATTCGATTATTAATTTATAGATTTGCATAATGGAACATTTGACCACTATCTCACCTGATGGAAAGTGATGATGCGACCGGAGATGCGATATGCTTGCCTAAATGATGATTATGATAAATAGAGACAGAGCCTCATTTGCTATAAAGAATATTTTTTTAAGCTATTGCATAGCTTCTATCGCGGGCCTTGAGCGTGGAGACCTAATCCGGAAATTCCGTAACGAAAATAATCTAACACCCCCCACTCCGACCGGCACAGCGGTGATACTTTTTAGTTTTGCCATCTATCGATAAATAGCAGAACTTTTAATGACTTTTTTGAAATATCACGCTTGTCTCTTTAGTTCAGCAACTCGCCTCTAGGTGGCAGGAAAAAAAAACTGCATAAATAAAATAAATAAATAATTATAATTGCTGTTGATAAAAATGCTATGCAATAGCTTTAGCGCGGCAGTCCCCGAGTGCCACCCTTTTTTTTTAAATGAGGTTGTTGTGCCTGTCTAACGTCAGCCCTCCTTGGGAATGCTCTTTCAAAATTAATCATACATACACACTTGAAGCATTGTCTCGATGTCGACCGTTCGGCCATTATGTTGCTTGCGACACGCATGGTGCACAACGGGGCTTTGCAACACATTTACTTGGAGATTTACGACTGTAGTATTTGGATTAGAAGATAGAATATAAATATTTATACCTACTATGCAATGATTTTGTCAAAAGTAGGAAGATACAAAACTGGACCAAATACATAAACTGAGAAATACGTCCCCTAGGGACGACATTCCATACCATCTTTTTTTCTACCTACTTCACAAAAAAGGAGGAGGTACTCAATTCGACGGTAATTTTTTTTTTATGTGTGTGACCTCATGTCTTAGTTCCACGTGAACCGATTTAGATTTTTTTTTTGTTTGAAAGATTTTGCTTTCCAATTGGTCCCATTTAAATTTAAACAAGATCTGATCAGTATTCCTTGAAATATTGTATATCAATAATCTGTGTTTAGTACATCTAATCTGATCAAAGTTCCGAAGATAAAGCGGTGAAGTCGGTTTTTTTAAGCTTTTCTTGCGGTATTTCACAACGACATCATTTAATTTATGCGGATTGCACAAGTTTACTGCGATAAAATAATAATTATTATATTATTATTCAATCTTTGAACTTTTGTCTTCATTGAAATCTCTATCTATTACAAAAGGTTCTGAAGTACGTCCACACGTGAGAAAATGATCGAGCATCGAACGAAATAGAATTACAAAAATGTAGGTTGACGGCTGACTTATATACTGATTAGCACTGTTTTATAGGTTTACTTGATCCGGTCAGTGCTTTTTGACCAATTCATACGTTTGCAAGTGTTGCAACTCATGTCCCTTATAAGTGCTGTGATAAAGCTATTGCCCAATGCTGTAAGCGCCCGAACGGACTGTTTCACATGCTGCTATATTTGTACATTGCTGGTATTAATCTACGCTGTGGAAAGATCCAAGATAAAGTCCTATTTTTGGGAGAATGTCTCCTTTTATATAGCGGTTGAACTGCCCGTTGGCTTAGTTGGTTGAGCGTTCGCCATTTAAGCAGGGGTGTCGGGTTCGATTCGAGTTCTGGTTGTGATTGTGTGTGTGGATGAAAATGTTTCCGGCGCCCACGACACAAGTAATCGAACTTAGTGTGAGGCTGTGAGTGTGAAAGCGTTTTATAAAGCGGTTAAACTTTTAATACCGGTGACATTGCAAGAAAAGAAAGAAATTAGTAACTATCATTCCAACTTATCGTAACAATCTTTTATATTATTTATTATTATAAAGGAGTAACATAGTTGATAGTCAGCAAAAACTTTTTTCATTTTTCATCAGATGTGATGTTCGTTTTTTTTTATTTTCTTTCTTTTCCTTATTTATTTTGTATGTTACCTCATATCTTTTGCGCACGTGAACATGTCGGATAATATTTTTTTTGTATGAAGCGATATGTTGGTTAGTTGGTCCCAAGATTATTGTCAGTATCTCCGCAATCCTTATAAAGATTGCGGAGATACTGACAATAATGACGTTATTAAAAGTGGGAAAAGACGTTATGCTCTAACATCAAGTAAATTATAAGTTACTTGTTAAAACTTTTTTAAAGACAAGCTTTTAGAAATCCACCATATCAAATTTATAGGGACGTCATTTTATTTTTCGAGTTATTTTCAGCAACCCCTTTCATTTGATACCCATATTGAAGGATTGCATTGAAAATTACTTGTCCGCCATTTTGGGTGTTCCGCCATATTCGATTTAGAATGACGTCTCACAGCTAACCATGCATTGTCGTCTAAACTAAACGTGAATACAAAATTTCAGCTCAATCGGTTAATGATATCTGCTACAAAATTTAGTTGCAAGATTCCACACAAACAAACATACATACATAGCAAGTTATATAAAAGCTTGTAAAAACTAGAACGGATATAATCGAAAGACATGCCATACCATACAGATTTTGTTTTATTCTTGAGCTATTTGTATGAAGTATCTTCTAAATGCAAATGCCACCATCGTTGCTGCATAATTACAAAAATCTTACCTTGGGAAATAAAATCCATTTTTAGTGCTAAAATATCAAAATTTCAACGAAATTTTAAAGTACAGTGTAAGTATTACTTAAATAATATTATTACACCATTCAAAGCTTTTAATAACAAATTATAACAGTATAAAACTAATACATGTATAACCAAATACACCTACTATGTATGTATGTATATATACCTACTAAATATCAAATTAATTCCATGTAATGTACAAGATCGAACCCACAAAGAATATATAGTTATAAATATGTATAAATACCCAACCTCTGACGAAACCTCGGATATAACATTCCAAGGACTCTGTCAACTCAGTCCCAAACTAGTCTTACTTGTTTTAGTTTATCTAACATCAAACGGTTTTTATTTAAATTGTTATTAATAACATGTTATACAGCGTAGGCAAATATGAATAACATACCTTACGATAAAGATTCTTTATTAACAATGTTTATGTATCTTCAAGTTAGATGTAGGTTTACTTAGAACAAGACTAAAGTGAATAAAGAAATGCAAGCATAATCTACCAAACAAAAAAACCATCAAAATCGATTCATAATTGGTGGAGATATTGCCTAAAATACCTACATACAAAAAATTACATAGGTACAGTCGAATTGAGAACCTTCATTTTTATAGTTGGTCGAAAAATGAAAACTAAACGCCGACTAAGTAGTCAGGGTTTAGTTTCTACCTTTCTTTAGTATATTAAATAAACGCTTTCACACTCACAGCCCCACAATAAGTTCAATGACTTATGTCGTGGTTGGCGAAAACATTCACATCATACACAATCAGAACCGGACACAAATTCCCCTTGGGTAGAAAGCATGTATTCCCGCCGTTTAAAATACCACAGATCTGAGACAAATTCCACTATACTTTATAAATTGGTTTATCAGTGCTGTCGCTGTGATGAAACAAACGAACATAAGTGCCTAGTGACATACACACAATAATAATAATTAAATTACAATGAAGCTTAACTTAATTGTGTAATATTGCCTCCTTATCGAAATAGCTGTGTCCAAAATGCTTATTTTGATTTAATAGCTACAAAGATTTAGAACAAACGAACAAAATACCTACCAGTTGTTCTCCGCAGCTTCGTTAAGATGAAATTGGGGTGGAAAGATACTTACTCTTTTGTGTTTTTACTCTACTGTGTATGGAAACAACAAATAATTGAGTATTCGAGTCAACTCGAATACTCAATTGTTTGTTGTTACCATACATATTGTGCTCACGTACAGTGCTAAGTAGCAGTAAGCGGTTGCAGTGATAAGCACAATGCTTCCCGTAAAATGAGCAAATTACAAACTCGAGAGAACACAGCTTGATTGTATTGAGTTACTATGAGACTTTGGCGGAAACATAATTATTGGATACTTGTTAACAGGAAAGATTTTGTTGAAATAATTAAATTAAACAATTAAATGATTCGTTGAATCCTAACTTTATTATGTAGGCTGAAATTTTATTTGTTATTTTACACTAACCCAATTTAATTTATGAAAGTTGTCTGCACTGCTGGAAAGAAGTAGCGCACAAGGACACGAGGGTAGGTGAGCTGTCCGAAGCTGACGTTCAGGAAAGAGTGAAGTGGAAAGAAAGAAGTAGGAAGACCGACCCCATCACCACGTGCAATATTTAAGTCAGGAAGATAGAGAGTTCGAGAAAGCCGTTATGATTTTTAGAATCTGGCCTATCATTTTATCTGCACATGTATCTTCGCTATAAAACACAGACTATCCTAGTTTTTTTTCCTCCCTATACTAAACTGATAGGTACTTGTATGTACTAGGTACCACTTCTGAAGCAATTTAAATATAAATATCCGTTATCTCCATCCCATAAATTATACATCCAAAAATGTATGTGTGTAAATGTGTTCTTATCTGTGTGTTTGGCATTAGGTATCTATGTAACAGGTAAACTGGTATGAACCTGGAATTGGACATAAATAACTTTTGTATTGAGAAGAGGGAAAGCGGCACACAGCTAGCAAATATTATATAGAAAATTGTTGGGCGTACCATTAGTACAGTACCTACGTACGTGTCGAGAGATAATACTGTCAATGTACAGATGGTGGGTGGTGACCGGTGACAATATAATGGTGACCAGTCAAATGGTAAAGTGCCGTATAATTTTACTCTATAAATCGTGTAATTTCGTGTAATTTTTATAAAAATAAACGTGACACTTTATAGGTAAGCTGAAACTGAGAGGAGTTTTTGTTTCTAAGTCGTAAACACGTTAGAGATAAAAATATACACGTACAAAAAAAAACACTTTTAATTGGTAAAACCCAATGATCGTTAAGCATATACACAAATAACATTAACATACATATTGTTATCTGTTAGTAACTTAATTAATATTTTATCGGTATCGAAACTTTGTTCACAAATTGTAATTAATTAATAAATCGGAGACCCACAATTAATACGAGTAGGTTTTTATGATTAATTAAATAAGTGTGTTCTTATTTTAAACAGTTATATGTAGAACAAATTTTTTGTTGTAATTGTAGTGGATAACCCAGTTTTCCTGTACACTAATAATTTGATTTTGAAATGTATGTATTTGGTTCCATTAACAATGACTAAGCGTACGTAGTGCCCAAAACGCTCGCTGCATTACCACGCTATATTATAGCAAGGCTCATCCTGTGCCCCAAAGACAACATAGCATTTTGGACATGAGCCGATCAGTCTATCAATCGTTTGAAAATGGTCTCATGGCCCCAGTGTTTCAACCCCAAACGGAACAAATATACTATAACCTTCGTCAAGTTTTGAATACTTGCCTAGTCGTTTGAGAGATTCACATAACTTGTACCTATATAAATATACGTAGGTACGCTTAGGCTACGGATAAATAGATCTGACAAGTGCGAGTCTGATCATTGTATTTTTACATTACAACATTGTATTTTAAATAGTTCGTCTATGACGTCCATCACAAAAATTGATCTCCGAGCTTCATGCTCGTCTTTGCATTTATGCTTTATTTTTAACATCATATTAGTTGCATATTCTTTGATTTTTCTGAAACCTTCATGCTAAATTGTGTCGAATTTGTGTGTGTGTGTTACACATGTTTCCTGCACCCACGATACGTTTTTAAACTTAGTGTGGAGCTGTCATTGTAAATGCGTTTGTCTGTAATTTAGATGATTGTAGGTTTACAGGAAGTGCCCTATTTAGGTTTTAATTTATTTGCGCGTGATATAAAACCTAAAAATAATATGAGGCGAAAATATCTGAATCTATTTATTACTTTAAAAGAAGCCTAATATTTTTATAGTTCTTAGGGTTCGCAGTTGTTCCCAACAGTGCATACAACACATTAAATATAACGTAGTTAGGTTCGTGTTTTTTAGTGACAGAACTTACCCGCAATTAAAACAATGAACCACTTCATTTTCATTGCAATTCAAATGTATTTTCCAGAACCGTTCTGAATCCATGGCTTCGGTTTATTCTGGCGCCGGTGAAGGCACCAGGAACAACGTGACAGTACGAGGAGAAGTGCAGTTCTCTCTGCTCTACAACTACCGGCTGGGAGCCTTGGAGGTCGGAGTGAAGAGGTGTAAGGACCTCGCTCCAGTTGACACAAAGAGGAATAGATCTGATCCTTACGTTAAGGTGAGTTTCTGTAAGAAGACTAATGATGGTTCTATGGTCGTAGTGTATATAGCTACTATAATAGATTTACAGTTGCATCTGCAGTAAAATCAAAGCCCATGAACCTAGCTACTAACTCTGAAAATAACGGTCTAAGGAGTCTACTTACACATAAAAAGAGGAAAATATAAAAATATATCTGATCTCTTTGCCAAGGTAAATAAGTATTTCATAAGTAGGAGAAGATTTAGGAGTGAGAATATTAAGAACTGCTCGTGTTGATTTGAAGAGGATATATCTGATTGTAATAAGGAAATCATTACGAAACCTATACACTATAAAATTTAAACCCTTAGAGTATCATTGATAAGTGATTGAGTGTGTATATATATATATATATATATATATAGATGCTTCATGAAGACAATCCTGCTTCTATTTAACCGTCCTGAAGTCCAACTTAATGAATAAAATAGATTTATCTAAACATTTTTTTTTTTTTTATACAATCTAAGATCTACGGGCCAATTGCATATATTTCCTAAAACTAAACTAAAACTATATACAGCAAAGAGCCAAGTTACCTACAAGCCATCGAGCCTATAGGTAACTCAAGTGCTCAAGCCCACTACCAGTGGGTAGCGTTCCCATCATGCTGGCTGCATTGCCTCTCTGAATTGCAATGCTAATACGTTGAGCCAAATAAGTGCCAGCATTTTGGTCACGCGTCGCCTCAACCAGGCGCTCTGATAGAATTTTGAAAATAGAATGAGCTCCCGGTCCCCACGGACCCAGTGTCTCAACACCAAACGGCTCAAATATGTAACCACTGCCGAGGTTTCCATATTTTCGCCGTTTGCGCTGCTCTGCCGAAGTTGCCGCGACGCCAACCCCATTCTGTGATTCAGGAAGATGTGAAAAACATTGACATTCATCTCCTTATATCCAAATTCGTTCTCATCATATACCACGTCGGCAATATACTCTATTTTTCTACGTATATTTTTCTAATACATTAAAACCAGCTAACCAGAAACTCCAATTCCAGGTGTACTTGTTACCAGACAAGTCCAAAGCTGGCAAGAGGAAGACGAAGGTGAAGAAGAACACCCTAAACCCCGTGTTCGAAGAGAGTCTCAGCTTCTCCCAGCCGCTGGCCTCGCTGTCCGCGCGGACACTGTGGCTCAGCGTGTGGCACGCGGACATGTTCGGGAGGAACGACTTCCTGGGGGAGGTGACGCTGCCGCTGGCCGATGTCGTGTTCGACGACCCCGCGCCCATGTGGCACAAGCTCCATGAGAGAGTGAGTGGCTTTTAGTTATAAATAAACGCTTTCACACTCACAGCCCCACACTAAGTTCGATGACTTGTGTCGTGGATGGCGGAAACATTTACATCACACACACAATCGCAACCAGAACCAGTAACAACTTTCCTTGGGGAGAAAACTTGTGTTCCCGCCGGGAATCGAACCCGATCTAAGCCAACGGGGAGTTTAAGTTTGCAGACAATGTCAGTGTGCTAGCAGATGTCGTGTTAGACGACCTATGTGGCATAAGCTCCATGAGAGGGTGAGTGGCTTTTAGTTTGCTAACAATGTCAATGTGATGGCCGATGTCGTATACGACGTCTCCGCTCCCATAAGGCAAGCTCTACGAGAGGCTTCTCAGAGCTTTTAGTTTAGTGACAATGTCGTCTATAAACACTACCTAGGATAGATTTATCCAGTTCCAAATTCATAATCTCCTAGTAGCTACAATAGTATTCTTAGTTTTTTAACTATCTTCTCGATATTGTTCAAAAATGTATATGTATAGGATTTTTGAACAATATCATTCACATTGTATGTTTATAGGTACCTATATATAATATATTTATATGTATCTGTATATTTCGAATACCGCTGCAGCTGCACGGCAGCGGCTGCATGTGCTGCTACAGCGGAGTCCGAAATGTATTTCAAAGAAATACATAATAATATAAACAAACCAGTTGTGCTGCCGCTGCACTGCTGGCGGCACCTGTTTTTTTGCAGCTCGCTTTGGAATAACACCAGTATATTTATATATAATGTATATACGTATTTAGTAAATTTTTGTGTAGTACATACATTTGTTTCTTTTTTGTATTTGCCGCACTTCCTCCGTTTTTCTTTCACGTCCAGGATCCCTGGTATAAAACGCTATTTGGGATTAGGACATTCCTTGTACACTGATTTGTGCAATATTATTAAATAAATAAATGTCGTAATGCTGACGCAGTTATAAAATTCGAAACAACGACTTCCCAATCGGAAATCAAACATATATACGCGCCTTTAATAATTATGAATTCGTCATAAAATTGATTGATTATCGTTGGGCAAGATAGTGGCCATATAAAAGAAGGAACCATCAACAGGAACCATTGGTCTAGCACAACACAATGTGTCTGCAATGTGCAATAAGGTGGCCATATTTGCGGGGTTTAAACTATATCACCATTAAACTCATTGTCCCTATCGCTTCGTCTCAAATTAATGTTACGTTTAATGGCAACGAACTCTTACTGATTTGGAGTAAATTAAAGTCTATATAGGCCTTATCAAAAACGTAAGCGAACAGGTAAAATACCTTATTATTTGGAAATGATCATTGTAATGTTCTTTTCAGACGGAACAATTTGACGAGCAGCAGGTGTATCGAGGTGACCTGATCGTTGGGTTGAAGTTTGAGCCGCACGAGACCGGCGCTCTGCGAGGGAAGGGGACACTACATGTACTGGTGAAGGAGGCGAACAACCTTGTGGCAACAAAGCCTAACGGACTGGCTGATGTGTTTTGTAAGAGGTGAGTTACAAAGACTTATTACGGCAGCCTCTCGGTTTTACGTAGCTGCCTCCCTCGATCCACAAAACCGGAGGAACTTTGACCTCTTCATCAGGCGAGTTCACAACGGAAGGTCACTACAGACGCAGGCATGCTCCACGAAAATATTTACCTAGATATTATTATTGGTTTATTATATATCAGCAAGTGTTCGACCACAATCTCATCTGATGGTAGGCGATGATATCACATCATGAAGCTTGCTTATGGTTATGTCCTGATATGTACAATATCCATCGTCCTGGTGGACGATGAAGGAAGCTTCCCAGAAGATACCTTGGCTTGAAGAATCCCATATTGTACATATCAGGACATAACAACTCAAGCTACTATATTGAAATCTTCAACAACTCTGCTTCAATCTAAACCTGCTTCCCTAATTCCAGCTACCTCCTCCCAGAGCGAGGTCGTCTCGTCAAACAGAAGACCAACGTAGTCCGCCGCACCCTCAACCCTCGATGGGAGCAAACGTTCACCTACCGAGGATTGAAGATGTCGGAACTCAACACAAGAGCTTTGGAACTCAGCCTTTGGGATCGGGATCTTTTGGGGTCGAACGACTTTATGGGAGCTGTGAGGCTGTCGCTCGGGACCGGTAAGATTATTTTTATCTCTGATAGGCGTTTGACCACTATCTACCTAGAAACTGTACATCGTTACAGGCTGGCTAGGCTAGCATGTGAAAATGCCTTACCACCATAGATTTACCACGTTACCTCTACAAACCTATGGTAAAAATTAAAAATGATCGTTCACAAATTGACTCTAAAGATGCATAATGCTAGTGACTCTTGATGCCAGATTCGCAAATTTACAATCAGGATTCTGAGCTGCTTATCTTCATTAAAGTTCTCGACAGTTGGTTAAGAATTCAACTTTATTAACTAAACAATACATATTTATTTTTAAAATACTATAGACGCTTATCTAGAATCGGCTGCACTTATTTTCACCAAACAGCTAAGAACACTCTCGATTAAGTAAACTTTTACATTAAAAAAACTTAAATCAAACACACACACACATAGCGGTCAAACTCGTAACAGCTCTTTGCGTTGGGAGATAAAACAAACCTTTTTAGCCTATGTAGGATATAAAAAAGCCATCAACCTCCTTTTTTTAAAGTTATCATACAATATCACTGGACAGCGACTATAGCATGTTTTATTTTTCAGGGACATACATGGGAGCGAACGTCAACTGGATGGACAGTGTAGGCAAAGAAGTCACATTATGGCAAGACATGATGCAGCGACCGAACTTTTGGGTCGAAAAATCGCTGCCACTCAGATCTCAGCTCAGCAACTAAAATTCTTGAGATATTTACAAAATGTGTACAGAAAACATGTTGCGTATAAAAAAAAACCGTCAACGGCATTTTGTTATATATAACTACTATGTCTATACCGCGGCGCCATTGCCACGCATCTTGAGATAGAAGAATTGTTTAGTTCTTGTCTTCATTGACTTTGTTGGTTTGTTTATAAATGCGTAGGCATAAAGGACACAGCATCCGGTTAGTAAATATTATGAAAAAAAGTATGGGACCGGCGTTGTTACATCTGTTTTAATGTTTTTCTCTATTGCACATTTTAGACTTATTTACTGAAAACCCGTAGCATAACATTTCTAATGTTTAAAAGCGCGAAAGCTCACAATAAAACCTTTCTAATCTTTTTTTTAAGGTAATATAAATAATTTCGATGCGTTTGCATTTGCCAGTCCTCTGACGACCTGTGGCTGAGATATTTTGCTTCTGATCACTTGAGGCTTTAGCTAATTTTCTCTTAGGGAGCCAATATTAATCAGAGGATGCTATTATATTGTTAGACAATTAACAACATATTCCTAGCTGGATAAGCTTAAGTTTACTTCCCCATTGGCACATCGTAAGACAAGTATTCAGCAGGGAAGCTGTAAGTGATGATAATGAACAACGAATGATTTTAAATTTTGATCTGTTTGACTAAACAATGAAGTATGTATACTGAAGTATACAATATAACATAACAATTATGTTCTATTAAATATCAAATGATGTTTGTAAATTATTGTGTCAAAAACTATGTTTAAATTATCATCACATCGACTTAGCCAACATTTTTCTGTGCCTATTTTTTACACCTATGAGTTCTATCTTGCAATTCCTAATGTGTGAAGAAATATCGGATATATTAAAGGTAGTTCTTCTTACTTTATTTTCTAATAAGAAAGTGCCAACTGTTTTAAAACAGTACCTTAGTTTTAGGTACTGTATTTTCCTGTTTATTGATTTTTATATTCTAAATCTTTTGTACTCCTATTTCACTCCTGATTTATATTAATTTACATTCCATCTTGTGATGTTAATTATAATAGCTTTAAGTACCTTAAACAATGACAATAATTATAAATTATTAATTAATAAGCATGACTTGCGTGAATAGCTAAGTACTCCTTAACTGCCTTGATAGGTAAGTTAATTAATATTAATGCATTTAATTTAATAAAAGTTAATGTACAAATTAAGATCGCATGATTTAGAATAAGCTTATTGTTCATAGGCATTGTGTTAGATTTAAGTATGTATTTTATAAAGAATAAACTATACCTACTGTAAGGCATATTTTGGATATTTTGTGAAGAATTTAAGATTAAGTCCGTCGATGGTCCAATAGTATATAAATGAGATATATATACCTAACTCACATAAATTTTTATAAAATATGTTTCCAATAATATTAAAAGTGGAAAATAAACTTATTTGAATAATTGTTGTTGTTATCATTATTTTAGAGAGTAGGAACCTACTTCCGCCCTTATAATGATGAAATAATTAAGGGCCTGATACGTTAATGCGAGCACCTTTTTTAACCAAAGACAACTATCCTCCTTACACTTTTATTTTGTACTAGCTGACCCGCCCGGCGTCGCGTTCACACTCACAGCCCCACACTGAAAGTACTATAACTTGTGTCGTGGGGCCGTAAACATTAACACCACACACACAACATTCACGTCATACCCAGAATCAGAAACATAAACTTCCCGTAGGAAAAAAAGCTTGTGTTATTGTGTTCCCATCGAGATTCGAACCCGCTGCTTTGAAGACGAACGTGTACCCATCTACGCCAGTGGTAACTACCAGATGGGTACACGTTCGTTACTTTAAACTCAAAGTTCAAAAATTACCCACACTGCGTCGCCCGGTTAAAAAATATTCACACAAACACTTCCACATTCACAGCTCTACATTAAGTTCAATAACTTGTAGCGTGGGGCCGTATCTAAACATCCAATATTTACACAACATTCACAACATATTAAAAACCAGGAACACAAATTTCCCGTGCGGAGAAGACTTTTGTTTTCACCGGGAATCGAACCCGCTGCTATGAAGACGAACGCGCACCCTCTACGCCAGTGGGTAGTTAAAAGTTCAAAGATTTTTTTTTATTATTATTATTATTTCATGACCATGGATGCATAGTCCTTCAGTCGAAATATTAAACAAATATTATCAATTTCTATTTTTCATAATAAAAGTCTTAGTCACAAGTCACAGTCAAAGTCAAGTAGTCAGTCATAGTCAAGTCATGCCCTAGTAAAGTGGTAGAAACTTTACTATAACTTCTATTGGAGTTTTGGAGCGAAGGCGAAAATCACGTTTTTCAACTTTGTATGACTTGCCTACATTTATGCACATTTACTAAGTATTAAAGGTTAATAATCCACCATTGTTACACATTAACACTCGAAGAATCAAAGGTTTTGGAAAATTATACAAAATCAACAACGCCATTTTTTCACTTTCGCGGCAAAACTCCAGTTCAAAGATTACCCACCCTGCGTTGCCCGGTTAAAAAATATTCAAATAAACACTTCCACATTTACAGTCTCACACTAAGTTCAATGACTTATATCGTGGGGGCGTAAACATCTAAGATTCACACAGCATTCACAACATACTCAAAACCATGAACACAAATTTCCCGTGGGGAGAAATCTTCTAAGCCGTTTCGACTTGAAGAACATACAGCAAACAAATAACATTTCACTTTTACATTTTGTTATAATTAGATGTGGAATATGTGCAAAATAAAGAAACATACAAAATAGTCTTCACGCGTTCGTACCTACTAAAACTTCTTACATTTTTACCCATTAACATCCAGTACCCACTCAGGATACCTAGGACCTGTCAAAAAATGATAAATTAAAAAAATGCAAGAAAATTTTGGCGCGAAAGTAAAAAAATTACGCTGTTAATTTTATATTATTTTCCAAAACTTGTAATTCTTCCAGTTTTAATGCGTAATAATAGTGGGTAATTAACTATTAATAATTCGTAAATCTGCATGAGTGTAGGCAAATCATATACAGTGAAAAACGTGATTTTCACCTTCGCTTCAAAACCAAAAGTTCTAGTAAAGGTTCTACCACTTTACTAGGGCATGACTTGACTATGACTGGACCTTGACTCTTTTACTTGACTTTGACGGTTAATAATCCACCATAATTACACATGAACACTCGAAGAATCACAGGTTTTAGACAATTTCAATTTGTAGAATTAACTTTTAATTTTTTAAATAAAAGCAACGTGAAACGGAACGCTACAACCCGTTATTGTACCTAATTATATACATAATTATCTATGGTGCAGTCAAACATACAGGTAATAACTCAATAAAAAATATTTATAGTATCAATTTACAAATTTTAATATGTAGAAATCTTGAATTGTACACTTAAGAGTATATACTTATCAATTTTATTTTTCAGGATCACTAGCTGATTATATAAAATATAAATTTTGGAATTATAAAAACTAATAAAGAAATTGAATTTCATATTTAGTATGTACTTTTTTTTTTTTTTATATTCTAATCTACGGGCCAATTGCCTATATTTCCTAAAACTAAACTAAAACTATATACAGCAAAGAGCCAAGTTACCTACAAGCCATCGAGCCTATAGGTAACTCAAGTGCTCAAGCCCACTACCAGTGGGTAGCGTTCCCATCATGCTGGCTGCATTGCCTCTCTGAATTGCAATGCTAATACGTTGAGCCAAATAAGTGCCAGCATTTTGGTCACGCGTCGCCTCAACCAGGCGCTCTGATAGAATTTTGAAAATAGAATGAGCTCCCGGTCCCCACGGACCCAGTGTCTCAACACCAAACGGCTCAAATATGTAACCACTGCCGAGGTTTCCATATTTAGTATGTACTAGAATACATATTACGCGCGCATTTGAGGGACCATATTTTTACGATATTTCGATACTCGTTTAACTTCATATCAATTCTTAATGCATCAATTTTAACATAATAATATAGGATCAATATGAATAAATCAAGATGTGCGGGCAAGTGCTCAAATACTCATCGATGTTTCTGTAAGTCAATACAACTTATATTCTATTCTATCAACTTTTAATACCTTTCCATTAAATAAATATGAAAGGTTATTTTTTTATACAAAAAGGTAAAAAAAAATTATATTTCAAGTAATTTCTGATAAGACTGGCAACACTGTCTGTTTTGCTTGTAAGAAATCATTAATTCTAACTTAATCTTATTGATTTTCTAAATTAAAACAAACGAGGATATTACTAAATCTCTATTAAAATCAAAATAATAAAATGACGAGTGCTAATCAAAACGTTTTACTGATCCTCTGTGTGATAATTACAACTATTAGAACAGGTAAAAATTGTTGGGCGTTGTTTCTCTTGTTTTCATGATGTTATTTAGTTTTGTTTACTTTTTGTTTTATTTTTAGTCTACTCAATAAACTGTTATCAGTGTTCGGGCACGGACTCTAATAATCCGTTTGAATGCAATGAGTTTTTATCGAGCGATGTTGATATACAACCAATTGATTGTGCAAATATTCATGGAGCACAGTATTGTATCAAACAAGTCGGCAGGAGCGAAGGTCAGGCAGTATCTCTCTTAGCAAGTGATAACTAACGTTGGGGACACGGGTTAGTCGTAACACTAACAGTTCATTGCCTTGTAATGGGTCTAGAGTTAAATAAAATAACTGATTACACCTCAGAGTATATCTGCAAGAGGTCTAACAAATTTTTACTAAAATTTTGTAGTACTAAAAAAACGATTAACAACATAACATAAACGCTTTCATACTCACAGCCCCACACTACATTCAATTATACTTGAATTGTGGGTGCTGGAAATATCCACATCATACACACAATCACAACTAGAACCAGAAACACAAATATTACTTGAGGAGAAACCACTTGTGATCCCACCAGAAATTGAACCCTGCTAAGAAGGTGAATGCCTAAAGTATTAAACGGCAGAGATCTTCTCATTTGAAAATTCACATGCCTACATAAAAATTTCATATTTG
Source organism: Lomographa bimaculata (assembly GCA_948107665.1). NCBI lineage: Eukaryota > Metazoa > Arthropoda > Insecta > Lepidoptera > Geometridae > Lomographa > Lomographa bimaculata. The sequence continues at coordinate 12,360,458 of OX403592.1, forward strand.
TCATAGAAATAGAAATGTGTGTAATGTAAAATTGTTGAAAAATTTAAAGTGGGTCTAATTTTTACAATAGTAGACCTCTACCTTCCTTTACATCTTCACCTGTTAAGTATGAGGCATTTTGTCCATAGTACTTTACTTATTATTGTGATAATACTGGCTGTGACGTGAATGTTTCCAGCACTCAGGACACAAGTCATCGAACTAAGTGTAATGCTGTCAGTGTGAAAGCATTATGTTTTTAATTACTAACCCAAATAATCTAAAATAGGTGTAGCGATAGAATGCTACCAATGCAACTCCTCGACTACCATGGAATGTGGTGATGGGCTGATGAAATTAGATGGTGGAGTCCTGAAGCCGGCACCTTGTGACCATGTCTTTAATGCACAGTACTGTATAAAACTTACAGGTCATAACTTTTCTTACTGATTTAATGAGCTTTCACAACAACACGGACTTTCATTAAAGCTGACACAATGCACTTAAAGAAATAATTGGTTTATTATCTCTAATAGGTTAGCATACAACCTCTTCACATCTTAGCTGTTATATGATGATATGGTTGAGGGTAGTCAACATACTCAAAAAGGGCCGACATGTGGCCTAGTTGTGGAAGAACTGCTCACGCAAACACACAAACAAGTAGGGTGGTCAACATGCTACACCTACTATGTGACAGGGTTGTGGCAATTCATATATATATATATATATATATATAATCACAGACAGAAAGATTTACTCAGATTAATCAAAATCTATTGAGTTTTGTTCTATTTTAAAGTTATAAAGCTTAAAATATAATCTAGAATAAGCACTATTATAGATCAAACAAACACACAGCTTGAAAAATTGTACTATAATAGGGAATATGCATATATTTTGTTCGGGCAATTTTAAACACAGTCAATTTGACAACTAATTATTAACCGTTAATACTTAGTGAACATGCACAAGTGTAGGCAAATCATACAAAGTTGAAAAACTCGATTGTGATTTGTGACTAGAACTTTTAATATGAAATACACTTGAAGTATATTATTTCTTGACACTGGCTAAATACACAAAATAGGAGAGTCAAAATTAAAAGAAAAAAACTGACGTCATGAATCAGTCACGCTAATATATTGTTGTTATTTAAAAAAAAACAAGAACATTTTGTTTAGGAAATTTCCTAATTCAAAAGCATTTAAAAGTAAATGTTATTAGTATAATTCTATATCAATAAAGATTTTTTTAAATTTACCTAACTCTCATGCATATTTCCTATTACATAGCAAAATTATCTGCATGTACTAATCACATGATGGACCCGTTGGTATAAACAATTTGCTTTCACATGCACATATCTAATGCACTGGTTTCTGAGTTTCACAGCACAACATGGGTTGGTGGTTTTACTAATTAATATACTGGTGAGTAATATATATACAGGTTTATACTAGTACTAGGAATATGCCGAAGTTACCCATTCATATTAGTAGTAGCAGATCTGCTTTTTGCGTTGTCAGTACAAACTTATATTAGGCCGCTTGGACCAATGGCATTACCACTTACCACTTCACTTTTGATTCTTTGAACTGCTTATTGGCTTAGTTGGATGGCTTTTGTCTTCTAAGCAGGGGTTTCGGGTTCGATTCCCGACTGAAACACAAGATTTCTCCTCAAGGAGAATTTGTGTATCTGGTTGTGGTTGTGATTTTGAGAGTGATATGAATGTTTCCGTAACCCATGACACAAGTGATCTCGAATTTGGCGTAGGGCTGTTATTGTGAAAGTGTTTATGTTAAGTTGTATGTTGTGCACTATGGATTAGAGAGCATGTAAGTAAAGAGATTTAACATGTAATATCTCATGAATGATTTGCTTATGTCTCTTAGTTGTTTTGTGTTTGTTGGATACCTGCAGTCCTAAAATCTTCAAGAATATACTTACTATTTTGAAAAGTATGATTGTATCGCAGCTAAATAGCAGCCATGCTTTCCGTAGGAAAAAGTAGATTAGGATATATATAGTTGTTTTGGATACCTATAATTTCTTCGGCTATTTGCACTGGAATTATTGATCTGAGGAATGGGAACTTTGTTCATTTGTCTTTGTAGGCCCTGCTTTCTGTAGAAAAACGTAGCTTTCGATATAGTTGTTGAATTAGTTATTTACAAGCCTGTAGGCCTCGCCTAGTTTGGGACCCATTGTGTGAAAGTGATTTTAAAAAGTGCAGTCAAAAACCTTCATTCAAATCAAAGATTTCAAATCGGAACTATGCTGAAACTATTTAGAGATAAGAAAGGAAGAATTCACTTAACATGGGAATTCAACCATGCCCGAGAAACTTTTCCTCCCATATTTCTGAGCTTAATGATTTGATCAGAATGTTAGTAATTTTACACATTTCATTAAAATTTCAGGTGGCATTACCACTACACGGTATTGCTCGTCACTTGACATTGGGACCTATTGCAACTATGTTAAGCAACCAGGGGATAAACTCGAATACAGAAGCTGCGTTTATACTTGTGGAAGCGATGGATGCAACTCTGCTACTTCATTAACAATATCAAGTGCGCTTGTACTTTTTGGTTCTTTAGTGAAACTTATTGCATTCTGATAAGTAGACATGTTTAAGTTCTTTTTAATGTACAGATTTTATGTTTAATGCTTGTCACAGATACCCATTCCTTTCTTATATTATATAAATAATTCAGTACATTCCACTACTTGAATCTCAATATTTTGAGCTCGTTTTATACGTGAATAGTTGTATATTTTATACGATTTTATGAGCCATTACCTGACTGACTAGTTTTACATAACTGTTAAGGTACATACAATTTATTTTTTGTGCAATAAAGTTTGAATATTTTTTAAACATTTCATTAACTTCTACATCCTAAAAAATTTTATTGCATAGTACTTAAATAATTGAAGCGTGTCTTAAACAAGAAATCAAGCTGATATTATAAATCCGAAACTTTGTGTGTAAATATGCAAGTGTTTTTTACCACTTCACGGCTGAACGGATTTGGAATTCACAAATCTTATACTTAGGATTAACCTATAGGCTACTTTTAACTTGATAAATGCGGGCGAAGCCGCGGGGCACGAGAGTAATAAAATACATAAATAATTATTATGATCAAACATTTATTCAGAATTTGTGCTACACAAGCATGATATAAAAATACAATAAATATTAACACCGACTTAGCCAAGTAACTAAATACACAGCTAATGCACAATAATACTTTCATTTTCACTTACAACACTACATTACACTCTCCATATGCAAAATGGAATGTAAAACTCGTTGATTATAGCGGAAAAACTTTATAAGTGTCCTTTAAACACTTCCATAGAAATACTATAAGCGGAATTATTCTGAACTACATTAAATTCACGAAGCTAATGCTTCTCAAAAATAACGAGCAGCTGCATTTTATCTAGCACCCTTTATATCTATGATGCTAGCTTTCAAACATTACAATCTAAAATTTTAATAATGTACAGAAAAGTTCAGGTAACTTTTTTGTACAATTTGTGTCCATGTATGAAAATAATTGTAAAAATATACAAAATCTAGCGAAATAAAAACGGCACTTGATTAGGTGTTGATGTCTTATTTCAGTTTCTACAGAACGTCAAGAAAGTGTAGAAATTAATGAGTTGCTTTTATTGCTGGCGTGAATACTTTAAAACCGTTTTTTCTGCATTTTTAAGTATTTAATTAGAATTGCAATAGATTTATGAATATTCAATACATTTTATCATATTTTTTGCACTTCATTTTGATGTCTGAATCTACTTAAAGTCACAGTACTTCTCAACAATGGCTGAATTGCCAAGGAAAACATTGTTAGTTTCTTGACTTTCTTGACAGACTTTATTTACTTCTACATAGTAATAAACAATTTTAGTACTAACTGACTGAACCATAAGATACAATACTCATTATCTCGTTTCTAAATTACAACAAAGAGATCCCACATTCGTAAGGCCGTTCCTAATCATAATTTCGTTATAAAAAGACAAACACAAAAATAAAATAACAGGTAACGCTTACTTAAATCAGACTTAAAACAATCACTAACAAGAAGTCAACTTAACCATAAAACTAGGAATAAAAATGTCATTACGTGCGTAGTAAAAAAAGTGCTATTTTTACGCTGGAATCAAAATTAATGTCGATATAATTAAACATTCAGAAAACTGATGTAAAATGCACAATACAAATTAAATGTAAGCGTTTTTATAGTTTGTGACAGCTATACGTGTCATGGTTTTAACTAGAGCTCGAGTGTGACTTGACGCTGGCAGTAATATATATCTCTCACGCCTCAAAAGAGACAAGTTGCCAGTTCAAAAAAAAATAAAACATTGTGAAGATATACTCTGTAACTGAAAAGCGATGAGCTCACTTGAAATACATATAGCTAGAAAACTAGCTTTTGTATATATCTAGATTTATATCACGCTGTTGCCAGAACAGTTTGATTTTTGTGACGGTTACCGGCGCTATTTATATGTTTAGTATAGTTATTCCAAGGAAATAAAAAATAATCTTAGCTTTTTTGTTATCTTTCTGATAGACGTTTATACCTTCATTAGTCACAAGCAACGTACACAAATTAACATTACCAGTTTTAAAAACAATTATATCAAAAGCTGCCATTATGTCGTAAATTGTGCACAAAAATGCCTCTCATTTGAAAATAGGCCTACATTATTATCATCATATAAGACAAAACGTAAATCAGATTATAAAACATAATAAATACTCTGCAATAAAGTAAAATACAATTGTATAAAAGGAATGCGATATTCTTATGATTCCAAGCAATTACAAATACTGTGGTAAAAATTTCAAATACATAAGTTTCTTAACAATTTCATTTGAGCACGGAGGCAGTCACAGCAAATACTTTTCAAATTCTGAGTCAACAGTAAAATGTAAAGCTTCCATGAAGCTGTAAATGTTATTAAAAAAAACGAGTAGAACATCACATCATGGCTTTTGTGATCCATTGATCACAATCAATTGAAGACTTCCGTCTATGATTAAAAGTAAAATTTTGGAATTCACCGAGGTTTCAATTGGAATGCCAAAGAGTTTCAAAGTCAATTGTGACCTGATAATGACCACATATCAAAATGTTTAGTTAACTTGCGAAGAGGCAAAGCAATTCCAAGCTTTAAAACAAATAATTCAAGCACACAATACAGCTTTACACGTGTAAAAGCTTCGTATCTTGAGCCGACAAATCATTCACGTCTACTTTGGTCCTTAATAGATATTACCGAAAAATAGCTTTACATTTCACGGTCCATATGTACCAAGCTACATCATAATCTGTAAATCATAATTACAAATAACATGTCTTTAGCAAGCGGTTCTCCATACATCAAATCACTCCATACACTTGTTCTTAACTTTTCATCACCATTAGAACCTCCTAAATATCTCTCTCAGTTCATATAACCATCACAGTAGGAATGTTTCTCCAGAGAAACATTAGCAGACCGCAAGCTTCAAGACTGAAGCAATTAAGGACACGATGGCGATATCAGACAATGCAATGCCATAATAAATAATGTTCACTTGTTTATGAGCCGTCGCGCTGTAATCGCGCCTGGAGAGCTGCTATGTTTTGTTCCAGCTCGCGAACTCGCTGCTGGCTGTTTTGTAGCTGCCGTTTGCAGATCCTCAACTCCTCGCCTTGGCGGTTGAACGCTAGGCGCAACTGAAATGAAGAAACGAGTTAAAAGCAGAAGTGTCATGCATTGGTAGGACTTCTTGCCAAACAGCCGAACAACTTAAATAAATAAATCTACTATAGCAGATCAGTTGCGGCTTTACGCACTTATCACTTTTAAACAACCGACCATTCGTACGAATCGTTTCGCTTCCACTTTAATTATGAGAACTGTCAAGGAATGGAACACCCTACCGTGTACTGTTTTCCGAAAAGAATAACATGGGGTTGTTCAAGAAGCGAATAGGTATTTACTGAGCAAGCGTGCTCCATCTTTGACCGCATCGTCGCTTTCCATCAGGTGGGATTGTGGTCAAACGCTAACTTAGTCTCAAATAAAAAAAAAAATTCAGTGACCAGCGTGAGTAGTGAGAGTTACTATACATAGAACGCGCGAAGCTAGCTATAAATTGTAATAATTGCTAGCTATAATTGCTGTCATCTGTATTTTCCGAAAGGTAAGACAAACGGTTAAAAACGCTTGATCAATCCTTGACAATTTTTATATGGGATCAACATGACACCATACACTTTCAAACAAAAATACATTTTCAAATATATCCGGCCGTCTCCGAGCAATCGTGTAACAACATACAGTCGAATTGAGAATCTCCTCCTCTTTGCAGTCGGTTAACAGTCGAAAACAGGGTTAAATGGGTATGGTCCCAATGTTATGATTAATCATGAATAACATAACGACAAGGGTTTCTAATCTTACCTCATGTTCAGTGCTGAACACATCTCCCTGGTTGATTTGCTTATACAGTGGCACGCTATTATTGGGCTCGCTATCACCACTCTGCTTGCCGAACATCTTCTGTAGGGCGTGGAACTTGGTGTTCTGATTCGCGTTAGTCTTTTGAGATTTCTCTGTCGCTTGTATTTGCTGTAACCAAAGATAAACATAAACGCTTTCACACTCACAGCCCCACACTAAGTTCAATGACTTGAGTCGTGGGTAGCCATTTGTAAATATTCACATCACAATCACAACCAGAACCAGAAACACAAATTTTCCTTGGGGACAAAACTTGTGTTTCTGCCGGGAATAGAACCCGATAAACCCCTGCTTAAAAGGCGAACGCCCACCCAACAATGCCAACAGACAGTTCTTGATTAGCTGATATCAAATGAGGCTAATTTTCTTTCATCGAAAAATTCGTCAGTGGGGTAAGTGGATGAGGTCAATGTACGCTTGTGATTGGCCGATGCGACAGTTACCAGTTGCATAATGACCAATCAAAACTACTGAACTGATGCTTCAAAAGGCATGTTTTCATCAGAAAGGAAAGTATACTAGCAGTCAACTGGTTGTTTTGTCTTTATTGGACAAATTTGGTATACCGATTAAACCATACATTCGTGGATAAAAATATTTTATAAACAAACAAATAATTTATGTCTAACTGACTAACTAAACCTGTCCCGCGGCTTCATCCACGTTTATCAAGTTAAAAAGTAACCGTGTTAAACTTAGTATAAGCTATATACATTCAAAATTTCATCCCAATCCGTTCAGCCGTTACAGCGTAAAGAGAAAACATACTTTCAGATTTATAATATTAGTGCAATTTCCATACAAATTTGCTTGAAACAAATTATCAGCCCACGCAGCTTCGACTGACAATGGCATCTTGAGAATTTCTTTCGCAAGGCGTCAAGACTGTCGCGTATATGTCGTTTTGTCGCTACTTTCTGTTTACGCGGGTGTAATGAGCGGGGACACGAATCTATGTATCGATGAGTATAATATTTCGGCAAGGCGAGATTGTCGCGTATATTTCGTTTTGTCGCCTATATTCACATATAAGTGCGGGCCCGAAATCCATACATTGGTAGATCGATGAGTATACTACTTTTGCGAGGCGGGATTGTCGCGTATCTTTCGTTTATGTCGCCTATGTTCCGTGTACACTTATCAGCTCGAACCCGAAATCCATATATTAGTAGATCGATGAGTATACTATTTCGGTAATCGAGATTGTCGCGTATATTTCATTTTTTCGCCTATGTTCACATATAAGTGTGGGCCCAAAATCCATACATTGGTAGATCGATGAGTATACTACTTTTGCGAGGCGGCATTGTCGCGTATCTTACGTTTATGTCGCCTATGTTCCGTGTACACTTATCAGCTCGGACCCGACATCCATATTATATTGGTAGATTGATGAATATACTATTTTGACGCGGCGGGATTGTCGCAGATATTTCGTTTTGTCGCTTATGTTCCTTGGACACTTATGATTTATAATATTGTGACAAGCAGTTCAAACTAACCTGTGCATCGATGTCGTTGTTGTGGTTGTTCTCTTGCCAGGTGTTCAGCGGGCGGTAGTCGGGGGTAGTCTCTCGCGATAGGAACGCAAACTTCTTCCTGTTGTTAGCGTCCTGCGGTTGCATCGCAGGCGCATCTTTGCTGCTTGTTCGAGGCTTGTGCGTCGATATTGTTACCCCTGAACATCAAAATCGTATATTTTTACCTCTGATAAGCACATAGAAAGTAGGAAAAGTGTTATTGGACAAATTCTTAGTTTTCTTCTCTACTTAGCAGTATAGGTCAAAATTAAATTACTTATTAGTCTTAAGGCTAGATCGTAATTCCAGTGATGTACCAATCGTAATTGTTACGTCATAAAAAAAAAACCTTTTGATAAACCGTTCTATCATCGGACAAGCAGACAAACTGCTAAGCGACACCGCTATACGGTTGACATTCCACAAATGCGCACAAAGCGTTTTGCCTCCACATTCATTGTGCGAACCGCAAAGGAATGGAACTCCTTACCCGAGTTGGTGTTTCCTGATGAGTACAATATGGGAGTCTTCAAGGCGCGAGTGAATAGGTATCTTGGCAAGCTTGCTCCATCGTCGATCGCATCGCTTACCATCGGGTGAGATGGTGGTCAAAAGTTTGCCTATCTTGAATTAAAAAAAAATACCTTAATTTTGGCCACTATCTCAAATGGTATACGGTCTAGGGGGGTAAGTGAATTTGAGTAGTCGTAGGACACTTATGCAAAGTCTGTCTGGGCCATGTGTCCATTGTCAGACATTCAACGCCAAGCCGGAGTGTGCAAACATTACTGTATTGCGGATTGAAGAACAATGTTTCCAGTTAAGGGCTTAAAGAGATTTAACATCTAATATCTTAGGGTGATGAGCACAGTGCTTTGCCGCGCAGGAGTTTAAATTACATAAGTTCAAAACTCCGGGTGACACTGAACTGTAACGGGCTATCTCAAAGCGTTTCGCTCCTACATTAATCATCCGTACAGCGAAGGAGTGGAACTCACATTGCCCGCCTCTTTGTTCCCCGAACAGTATAATCTGAGAGTCTTCAAGTCTAGAGTGAATAGGTATCTTTTAAATAAGCATGCCACATCTTCGGCCGCATCATCACTTTCCATCAGGTGAAACAGCGGCCAAATGCTTACCTATCTTGAATTTTAAAAAAAGCGAGCGACTTCATCACTCAATTACCATAAAAAAATGGTAGAGTTAAAACTGTAACCAATCATTCAGGAGCCGCCCTCCAGTACCACTAAGTTTTCAAAGCTCATTTAAACACAAGCAATGCTTATTAAAACCGACATCACTGCTTTATCTTACATACCTTGATCATGTTAAATGAATTACATACACATTATTGAGGATAACTCAAAAACTACTGGTCAGATCTTGATCAAATTTAAATGGGACCACATGGGAAGCAGCAGCTTTCAAATAAAAAATAATCATCAAAATCGGTTCACCTAGATAAAAGTTTCAAGGTAACACATAAAAAAAAATTACAGTCCAATTGAGAATCTCCTCCTTTTTTGAAGTCAGTTAAAAATACGTACCAGTTTTCATGCTGATAAGTAGCGGTGGTGTATTCATGCCACTGAGCCAATCCTTGGCTGTTAGAGCGGGCAGTGGGGCTGCAGTATCGGGATACAAATCCTCCTGAAATATCATAATAATTTAGTGTCACGCACGTGTTGCCCCTGCCGATCAACAAACGAGGCACTTTCTTGCTTATACATATTTCATAAGTAATTGAATGAATGAATATTTATTAAACAAAAGAGAGAAATGTATACTACAATAATAGTTTCAGTGGGCCCCAAACTAGGCTGTATCTGATGTACCCAATTCAAGATTTTCTAAGACTTACAAATCTTACCTGAAAACAATCAGATTTGCGCGGGACGATCATGGAGATAGGCTCGCAGAGTCCGCGAGAAGTGTGCAGCTTGTAGAAACGGAACACCTCGCATCCCGCCGTGTTCACTCCTCGCTTCGGCATGAAGCCTAGACCTCGCTGTAAACATACAGATATAATAAACATAAACATAACATAAAGACTTTCAGACTCACAGCCCCACGCTAAGTTCGATGACTTGTGTCGTGGGTGCCGGAAACATTCACATCACACACACAATCACAACCAAAACCAGAAACACAAATTTTCCATGGGGAGAAAACATGTATTCCCGCCGGGAATCGAACCAGATACCACTGCTTAGAAGGCGAATGCCACCCAACTAAGCCAACGAGCAGTTCAACATACAATGATCGATGATTATAAAAAAAATAAACAACCGGTCAAATGTATTCAAATTCAAAATTGTTTATTCAAAGAGGCACTCATGAAATTAATGTTAGATTTCCAAAATTATGTCCCATTTTACCCTTTGGGTACGGAACCCTAAAACAGTGAAACAGTGGTTTTATGTAAATAGATCATAATGCTTACTTGTGGATTTCCCGAGAGGAACTGGTTGAGAAAATGCACGTACGGCGCGTCATCGACTACCTCGTAGTATCGGATGTTCCCGTCTCCCTTGCCAGCAAGGTACACCTGAAATATAACACAACATAAATATTATAATCATTTGTCTTTATATGAAGTAAATTATAGGTACGATACAAGTAATCGAACTAAGTGTAGGGCTGTGAATGCGAAATCGTTTATGATGTTTTCATATATAAATAAATAGCTGCGCCCCGCGGGTTTGCCCGCGTAAGTCCCGGACCAGCCAGAATTCGGGGAAAAAAAATAGCCTATGTCCTCTCTCAAGCTCTAGACTATCTGTGTACCAAATTTCGTTTAAATCGGTTCAGTAGTTTTAGCGTGAAAGCGTAACAGACAGACAGACAGAGTTACTTTCGCATTTATAATATTAGTAAGGATAGTAAGGATTTAGAATTTCTAAAATTTTCGAGAACTTCAATCATGTTTATATGAGAAAATCATATTTATATCAGTCTACGGCCGGTGCAACCCAGCCGAAACGTCGAAGTTAGTCAAAATAATGCTATTTTGAAAAAATAAAAGCGCGAAAATATATTTTTTTCATAAACACATGTACAAATAATTTATTAATTGTCACTAGTAAATTTTTTACAATACAATTTGTCATATTGATTAATATTAATTCTGGTCAAATTTAAATTACTTATTAATCTTAAGGTAAAATCTTAATTCCAATGGTGTATCAACGCTAATTCGTACGTCATTAACAAAAAACACACAATCACATAAAATTTTTGGCAAAAAATATAATTATATCAATAAGCAATATAGCTGAATAAATAAACGAAAGCAAAGCTTAAAAAAACCGACTTCACCGCTTGTATTTTGGTGGCTTAGTCGATTGCGATAAAATTTATATGGGAACCTCTGATCTACCAAACAAAAAACAAACATCAAAATCGATTCATAATTGGCGGAGATATCGCGTAACATACAAACAAAAAAACAGTCGAATAGAGAACCTCGTCTTTGAAGTCGGTTGAAAATGTAAAATAAACATTGCAATGTCTTGCACTACTATGAAACGGTAAACAAACACACACAATCGATTGTTTAAGTATGATGAAAAGTTATTACACAATGGGGACAAAATATTAAATAAAATTTTAATAATTATTAATACGAGTTTAGAAAACGAATAACCGAATTCAATCGCAAACATCTCCAAAACTCTGAATCAGATCTCGATAGCATTTAAAACAAAAAGAATTTCTCGAATCGGTCCAGCCGTCTTCGAGTAACATACATAATAAAAAAGGTAAAACACATACATAATAAACAAGATTCCGACCTTTTTTGAAGTCGGTATAATTACTTTGCTATTTTATATCTACGTGCAACACTATTCTAAACTAGCTGTAACCCGCGGCTTTGCCCGCGTAGATCAAATTAAAAAGTAGCCAAAATTTCATCCAAATCCAAAAAAGTCCAACCGATCATCGGAGGAAACCACCGTGAGTGTAGGCGCATAAATCCTTAATATTCATCCAAATCCGTACAACCTTTAAAGCGTGAAGAGAAAACAAACACAATTACACACTTACAAACAAACATTCGTATTCATAATATTAGTGTGATGTCTTGAAGTATCACTTACCATGTTAGTATCATAGTCGTAATAAGGGAACACAACCCCAGACGAGCTGTCGATGGTCTCGCAGACCAGAGGTTTGGACAGATCGTGTTGGTCCCACACAGCGTACTGTCTGTCGCTGTATCGAGAGAATCCAGTTGTGAGCACGCGCCCTTGGCTGCCCAGGAACGTGCATTTTGATGCCTTAGTGCCGAGGTGGCAATCACCTTCCTGTCAAAGAATACAATTAAACTTCAAGGTGTATCAATATAATTAAATGCAAGCAAAGCTTATAAAAAACCGACTTCACCGCTTTATCTTCAGAACCTTGATCAGATTTAATGTATTAAACACGCATTATTGACAATAATACAAAAACTAGCGATCAGATCTGGATCAAATTTAAACGGGACTACAAGAAAAGCACCAGCTTTCAAATGAAAAAATAATCATCAAAATCGGCTCACAACGAAAGAAGTTATGTGGTAACTTTTGAAGTCGGTTAAAAACAAGAACATCAATGTAGTCCACAGAACACGTTTTCATTATTAAGGATAACTCAAAAACTACTAGTCAGATCTTGATTAAATTTAAATTTAATTTAAAATTTACATGGAAAGCACGAGCTTTCAATTAAAAAAATTATAATCAAAATCGGCTCACAACGAAAGAAGATATGACCATAAAATATACAGCCGAATTGAGAACCTCCTCCTTTTTTTAAATCGGTTAAAAATCTAAATATAACAGCCGCGCGTTAGTCTCGCCTATATATTTTTTATGTTATTTCCAGCTCATGGGTGGTTTAGGATAAAAGGCGTGGTTCATATTGAAAGAAAATTAGGAAACGCCCAAAGAAACAGCCAATAAAATCGAAATTGGTAATTTTATATGGGAATTGCCAATTCTGATTTCATTCAATAGATAGCGTAGTACAAAGTTTACTGGGTCATCTAGTATGCTCAAATTATGATCCAACCTCCAGGAATTCAAAGAAACTCATTAACACTAAGAACTTCACTAAGTTCAGAGACTTATATCGTGGGTATCGAAAACATTTACATCACACACACACAACCACAAACAGAACCAAAACCACAAATTTGCTCCTTCCGAGAATTAAAGAAACCAGGTTCCACAGTGCTCAGACCAGCCTATTGAGTCGTCAAGCATGTTAACCTGAGGCAGTTCTTAGGCTATTTATGTACCTGGTCTTGTATTGTTATCTATGTACTTACAGACAACACAATCCCCCGTCTAGGCTCGATGACTCTCAGCTTCTTGTCCTTGCAAGTGGTAGCCAGAAGCGATCCATCGCGATTGAAGGACATGCAGTAAATGACGTCACTGTGGCAGTCTATCACCTTTATCGCCTCACCTTTGCCGACGTCCCATACGAAGATCTAGAACAAGTGAAGATACGTTTAATAACTGCCTAAGTAGCAAGTGGAAATTATAGTCTATTTGGAACTAAAAGCTGCAATATAGTGGCTTATGACTTCAGGAAGCAGTTGTAAGTCGCATAAACCAGTTATTAACGCAGTTTTTTCTGAAATTGTTCCAATGAAATTGATCAATTTGAACTGCTCATTGGCTTAGTTGGGTGGCGTTCGCCTTCTAAGCAGGGGTATCGGATTCGATTCCAGACTGTAACACAAGTTTTTTCCTCATGGAAAATTTGTGTTTCTGGTTCTGGTTGTGTTTGTGATGTGAATGTTTCCGGTACCCACGACACAAGTCTTCGAACTTAGCGTGGGGCTGTGAGTGTGAAAGCGTTTTATGATTAATGAAATTATATTTTTTGAATCTAGACATACGTGGAAACAATAATTAATCAGATGAGATAGTGGTCAAATGCTAGCTTATTTAACAATCAATAAAAAAAACTTCTCTGAGGCTTAAGGAATAACAGATTTTGAGATAGCTATTTTAAATCGTTCCAATTATAACATTACTAAAAAAATACCGCGTTACCATTAGCAACTGGCTTCCTTCCGTCTCATTGTAACCGATATTTCCCCGTCCACATGTATATCGGTACAACAAACGGCACTTGTTCCAATAAAATTGATCGAGGTAATCACGCAAACTAGTTCGCCAGGTCGTTTGCATTTGCGTGTAAGAAATGGTATTTGCTTAATTTGATATGCGGTAATTGTATTCAAATGAGTATTATTAGCCCGACGAACCACATCCTAATAATATTATGAATCCGAAAGTTTGTGTGTAAGTATGTTTGTTCCCTTTTCACGCTTTAACGGCTGAACAGATTTGGATGATATTTGGAATATACATAGATTATACCTAGTATTAACACATAGGCAAATTTTTTACTTGATAATAGCGGGCGAAGCCGCTAGGCACGGCTAGTATTAACATAAAGCTTGCATCGCTTACTACGTGCATTAAGGGTTATTTACAGCGATCATTGATCATTGATCCAACATAAGGTTTTAAATATAAATGTTTATTGTTTAGCACGTTCCCTGTCCATGTCTCCGATTGAATCTCAAATTATACAATACATTATATGATATACAATACATAATACATTATATAATAGACTTATGAATTCGTCGTGGATTTTTTTCAGACTTGTAGATGCGAAAATGTCTTCATCTACCAATATATGGATTTCGATTCTACACTGGAAGTGTCCAGGAAACTTATGCGACAAAACGAAATATGAGCGACTATCCCGCCTCGCTAATAACTTCATGTGGTGAAAATAGTGCGACCGTTGTCAGTCGAAACTGTGTACGCTGATAAATTGTTGCAAGCAACAGTAAGCATGGAAGATACAAAAAAAAACTGTACCAGGTAGTCGAAGCCAGCACTGAGGAGGATGTTTTCGGCTGTGGGGTGCCATTCGACGTAGGCCACTCGGCGTTTGTGCCCATGAAGTTCCACCAGCCAATCGGTCAAGTGCATGGAGAGACCACCGTCCGGGATATGCCATAGTTTAACCTGGAACACAGGGAATACACTATTATATACAAAGGTTGATTACCGCACTAAAGTTTTCGCAAATGGCTGCTGGGTATTAGCCTCTACAACAGCAATAGTGTATAAGCACGAGATTTTGAACTGCCCGCAGGCTCAGTTGTGTACGCGTTTGCCTTTTAAGCAGCAGGTATCGGGTTCGAATCCCAGTAGAAATAAGTTTTCTACACGAACGAAATTTTTTTTTTGTTACTGGGTGTGTGATGTGAATATTTCCGGCAATACAATTTACAATTACAATAGAGGACAAAATGCAATTAGATCTTTGTTTGTGGTAATTGCCTAATTATAAGATTTTATTTAGTTTTACCTGTCTCAGAGCATATGTAATAAAATCTTACATTTTAACCCACTTCCTGATTTCCTATTGAGCTGAAATTACCTGAAATTTTGCATGGATATGTAAATCGGCAAAATGACAATGCAATATTATTATGGCATGGAGGCTGATCTAGTAATGGAGCCGGAAGGTGTACATGGGAACTGTAGCACAAAACGACGCAACCCCATCGAGATTGGGTACGTTAGATCCGTATTGACAAGTACTCTGGTTCTTAATTATATCCAGGGTCTGATGATAGAACTAGAAGGAAGCCATTGGAACTCTGTAATAAAACGACGAAACACCATCGAGTTTGAGTACGTTTGATTCATCTTGACAAGTATTCTAGTTCTAAATGATATCCAGGGTCTAATGATAAAACCAGTTGGTGGCCATATATAGGAACTCTGTAAGAAAACGACGAAACACCATCGAGTTTGAGTACGTTTGATTCATCTTAACAAGTATTCTAGTTCTAAATGATATCCAGGGTCTAATGATAAGACCAGTTGGTGGCCATATATAGGAACTCTGTAATAAAACGACGAAACACCATCGAGTTTGAGTACGTTTGATTCACCTTGACAAGTATTCTAGTTCTAAACGATATCCAGGGTCTAATGATAAGACCAGTTGGTGGCCATATATAGGAACTCTGTAATAAAACGACGAAACACCATCGAGTTTGAGTACGTTTGATTCATCTTGACAAGTATTCTAGTTCTAAACGATATCCAGGGTCTAATGATAAAACCAGTTGGTGGCCATATATAGGAACTCTGTAATAAAACGACGAAACACCATCGAGTTTGAGCTCATTTGATTTGTTTTGACAGTTTCTCTGGTTCTATAACGTCTTTGTTCTTTCTCATTCAATACATATACATCAAAAACATTTTTATATATTACTTATTATACTTACTAATACTATTTGTTATATGCAATTGTTTTTCAGATGCAGACGAGTTGCAATAACAGTAAAAGTTATATTGGCAAGACGCCACGCTCTGCTGGGAGCAAGGGCACAATTCAATGTCCTGATACTGAATGGCAAGGCCAAGCCCACTCCAGGTTCAATGCACTATGTAACGTTTGATAATTCGGTAACTGTGTACTTTAAGTAAACAAGTACGTGATGAGATAGTAAGGGTATCGTAGAATAGAGAATATGCATGAGAATTGAATATTTTTGCGTTGTCTAGAAGAGATTGCTCAGAGCAATAAGACCGCCCTATATACACATAGTTTTAGTTTTTTTTCTTATGTCTCTTTTGTTATTTAGTTTTTTTTATGTCAGATAGGTAAGCTTTTGGCCGCTATCCCACCTGTTGGAAAGAGATGATGCGGCCGAAGATATAGCATGCTTACTTAGAAGATTAGAGTATTTTACGGTCTTCCCTACATATATATAACATTAATATATACATTGGTTTTAATTATAATTGGAAACTAGTATATATTATACATACAAAATAATATATACTAGTTTCCAAACATAAACAGTACGTATTATAAAAGTTAAAACATTCCGTAGACTGTAACACAATCAACTGTCGTTATCAGCCATTTGGCAAGCGTCATGCCCGTTACAGATGTTCTGGTTCGATTACATTCCAGGCTGACATCATGATTGTCATACAATCTTCATTCTTACTTCCCGAGATCCTTTCATCGGATTTGCGTTTGTTTATGTTCCCGCACAGTCGTTAACTGTACATTTATATGATGTTCTGTTAGGCAGGTGATAAAGATACCCAGTGAACGTTAAGGGCTTGCTATTGATGATGATTACTTGTACATGTACAAGTACATTTAAAAGAACATTTTATAAATCACTTTTATTAGCTTAATTTGTGAGACGAGCAATCTATATCTATACCCACGAAATCATTTTAACTAACATCTAATTTTATTGTCCTGTGATTGACTAGCGAAAGTAGAGAGTAGATTTGTAGTATGTACTGCCCGATGGCTTAGATCAGTGCGCGGTCGACTTCTAAGGGGTATCGGGTTCGATTCCCGACGGAAACACAAGTATTCTCTCAAAGGAAAATTTGTGTTTCTGGTTCTGGTTGTGATTGTGTATGTGGTGTGAATGTTTCCAGCAGCCACGACACAAGTTATCGAACTTAGTGTGGGGCTGTGAGTGTGAGTGTTTATGTTAATATTTTTTTTTTTAAATAAACATTAAAATAAAATGGTTCACGTAGCGCTCAGTCTAAGCATGATCTTATCGAAACGAACATCTAATTACTATTACTTTATGCAACAACAATAATGACTTTATACATGAAATAAAAATACCTAAACTATCGACTACTTATTCGTTGTCCGGAATTATTAACAATGTTCCATATTTGTACTTTATACGACTATCTAATAACGTAATAGATGAACTAAAATTATTAAAATTAACAAATATTAGCCAGCTGAACTTGGACCCCGATATTTAGTTATGATTAATATTAGTCCAATATATTATTGGTGATAAAGGTATGAGGATGTAACTGATGGGTAGAAATGAAAGTTTTTAAGTGGCTACTATTAAAATCCTCGAGTTAAGTCTTAACAAGTAAAGAACTTATATATAAAATACATATTGTATTTTATATTTATGTACTTTATATATTTTTTTCCACGTATCTACGGGCCAATTGCCTATATTTCCTAAAACTATATACAGCAAAGAACTAAGTAAAAGCAACGCGTGAGCATCGTAGTGAGCTTGAGCACTTGAGTTACCTATAAGCTCGATGTCTTGTAGGTCACTTAGTTTATTTGCTGTATATAGTTTTAGTATAGTTTTAGGAAATATATGCAAATGGCCAGTATTTTACTGACCAAAATATCAATTTAGTCTATTAGAAAAGCGCTTGAGTTTAGTCTAATTTGGATTTGACATTTTGTAGTTTTTTAATCTAAATCACAGCTTATTTGCAAAACAATCTGCCCGTTGGCTTTGTTGGGTGCGTGTCCGCCTTATAAGCAGAGGTATTGAGTTCGATTGCTGGTGGGAACATAAGTTTTCTCCCTTAGGGAGTGATTTTGTTGGGTGTGATGTCAATGTTTCCGCACCCATGGTGATAATTGAACTTAGTGTAGGGCTGTGAGTGTAAAAGAGTTTAAGTTATGTTATGTTACATAATATTGATCGGGGCACTTGAATACCCTATTTAACACCATATTCGTTAAACAATAAAAATACGTAACCGATTATAATGTCAACAGACAACCGATAGGTTACATTATGAGCTCGTTGATAAGATTAGGGCTCCAATATACTGTTCAACAACATGTGTTGGTAAACAAAATGGACTGAAATGGTTTTCCCTGATCTCTTTACTCCTATAGAGCTATCTAGAAAGTACACTACATATCCATACATATTGATGGAATATCAAGATAATATTGATAGAAGTAGATCATTTATAGGTTTACTTTACATAATAATATTGATTGTTTGTAAGCCTTTAGGCAAATGCTTTATAGGATCGAAAATTTTAGAAATACGTCCATTCTGGAGAATGGTCGCCGTTTATGAATTGAATATGAAATTTGAATTTGAATATGAAATTGAAGGGAGGACATCAATAAGGCATTGCTTGAACGAATCTTATAAACAGAAGTGCACACCATTCAATGAAACAACCCGTTTCACAGTCACAGTTCTACACTAAATTCAAAGACTTTTTTAGGCTAGAGAAAAGCAAGCATTTGACCACTATCTCACCTGATGGAAAGTTCAGATTGTATCATGGGTGCCGGAAGCATACATGTCACATCCAGAACGACAACCCATTTGGCGCAGTGGGAAAGTCTCTGCTCTGGGCACTGTGGGTCCTAGGTTCGATTTCCGGCAGGAGAATAATTTTCCTCCAGGTGTGCTATATGGGGCCGTAAATGTGAATGCAATTCTTCATATTTTTACAACAAGAAACATCAATTTCTCTAGGCAATAAAAATTGTTCTCACCGTAAGTCGAACCCGATACCCAATGCTTACCAGGCAGACGCGCAACCAACTACGCCAGCGAGTTGTTAAACTATCGAAGAATAATCGTTTCAACGCATTAGAGTTAAAAAATCCACCATCGCGGAAACTCTCCTAACACAACACACTTTCCTAAAGCCATATAATTTCATACGGATAGATCCAGCAACAGTGGGCAATTACTCCGACAAATTGCGTCGCTGAAAAAGAGAGTTATGATAAAAAATGGTTACAACTATATTACCGTGCAGTCATCGGAACACGAAGCGATGATGTTATCGTTGAATGGATTCCACTTGATGTCTAGCACGGGGCCTTTGTGGCCCGTGACTCTGCTCGCGTTAAAATCTAGTCGGCCAGTCTGAAAAACGATTTAGGATGAGTTTTGCTTTATCAACTAAGGGAGTTATATGTTTTATGCATTAGCAATGTTTTTTAAAGTACGCCTTTTTTCATCAGATGAGCTGTGAAACCCTTAAACAATTTTTTACTTAGACTTTTATATACTTGTTTAAGAGGAAAGGAGCAAGCCATTCTTCAATGTGAACCTTGTGTATAAAGCCTTGCATGCATAAGTCTGCACTGTTCCCTTTGATATTTGAGAAGTTAAGCTAGAAGATAAGAATAATATAATGATTTAATTGTATGTATGAATGCAAAATACCGTACTCAGTCAATCGAGCAATTAATAGGTATATCGATCGATGTTTGTTTAATATGTTGCCGTCACGGTAGATCTGGAATCGAGAACTAATCAGCCATCAGCGGTTTTTGATCGTGAAGTCAAATTTTTTTACAATTTTTTATTGTTTACAATGATTAATTAGTAATTAGTAATTGATGAAAATTTAATCCTAAAAAAATGCGCATTAAATATTGTCATTTTAGTATTTTTTATTTTCTAACAAAGCCCCTATATTATTTTATTATTGCCCTTTTCTTGACAACGCTTCTATACAGCTGCTTCTTTAAATAATCTTAAATTTTATGTTAATTGTGTAGAGATTTTAAAACATGACCAAGTGTTCCATAATTGTTCCTACGGTAAAAAATTAAATGAAAAAATTTAATGCCATTACGACATAAGAAATAAATTTATTGTGAAATCTCTTAGTTTACCAACACTTTTAAATGACTCTACATTTTCCTAAAGAGAACAAAGCGCGTCGGTAATAAACAGATGACAACATTTTACTAGAGCATTATGTCACGGCGGCATTTATATACGAACTAGTCAATTTCTATTTTCTAAACAAATGCACCGCCGCCGTCGCATCAGATTTATCGGTGAAATTTTATCATAACCAGATGTCATTTATAAACCTTTTGTAACCCGAGTGCGAACTTGCAATATTCTCACGCTCATAAAAGAGTTTATTACCTGTCGTGTTTGTGTCATATCAATTTACCGACACCAGCATTGAAGTGGGGAACAATATAAGCGAAGATAATGACTTCATCAGTAGGCGACCACAAGGCCGACACTTGCAAATCTTGACACTTATGGGCAAGCACTGTTTATGCTGCCTATTTCTGGCAATGTCAATAGGTGGTACTTCAGTATTAGGGAAGGGCGAACCATGTTTGCATAGCAACGTTTAAACTGCGATATACTGTAATGTGAACATAGGTCCACCCACAGTTCTGTTTAGATATAGAACTTCTAGTACAAGTTTACGGTCGTTGGCCTCGACATATATACCTCGTAAGTCAACACTGCGCAGATTTTCTAAGGGACACCGGGCTACGAAAACCTAAGTTTTTCCGGTCACTTATGGAGCAAACAGGACATAAACATTAATCTCGTAGCTCATAAGGTCATTATCACAACACTTAATTATCTCGTTAGAAATAATCATCATACTAAGAGATAAGTAAACTTATGCCTTCGATAAAGAGAGACTTGCATTACTCGTGCTGTATTGTATACAATAAGTGGGAATTAAAACATTGACTCTGATTTAAATCAATGCAGGTTATAGCCAAACTGGTGACTTCCGCTATTGGCCCGGGATCCTCAGTACTCCACAAGCGGATACGCTGGTCGGTCCCACTTGGCAACTGATGTATGCCTACTTAGCTGTGTAATTTCTATAGCCCTGTATGGGGGACCGACCTTACTACCTAATTACCAACATCCAATCTATTGGCAAATCAACATGCAGATTCTGATTTCGAAATTTGTTTGTTCTGGCAGGTTTTTAAAGATAATAAAAAACAGTTACAATATCTTGAGCCTTACTAACGATATTTTTAGCGTATCCCAGCTAGATATGAGCAAAGACTACGTGCTGTGTATTTTACTCATACGTTTTACTGCCCAATAATAACGAGTCACGGTTTGGTTTCATGACATTACTCTGCTCGTATTTGTTTTTATTACATATTAATGTACCAGACTATCCTTTCTACGTCTAGACAAGTAATTTACTCATATCTAATACAGTCGGTCAGTGACACAAACTGGTCTATTTTCTGCAAGATATGCTCAACTTACAAGTAAAACTTTCTGATTAGAATTTCATCGAGTAAAGAAAGAAAGTTGTTTATAGTCAAGTTCTATATCCATATTAAGTTGACAATCCTGTACATTAAAGTGCATGTCCAGGATTGGTTAGCCTTGAGCAATGAACATCTCTTGGGTGCAGTCAAAGAAAGCGATTCGCCATTTGAAATATGTATACGGGAACACCACAAGTACTTCTAAAGTGAGTATTATGCCTTTTAAGCTGTTAATTTAGAAAAGCTCGCAGTTTATTGCTTGTGAAAGTGAAAGATGTTTTGTTATACAGCTTGTTCTTAGAAAACAAATTAACAGAAGCCGCCAGTGTAATGATGTTGTTTCATATCTGCTATAAGAAAGTATTCTAATAATGTTAGGGCTGTGGAATATTTGAATTTTTTGAAGAACAACATTTATTAAGATACTTACATGATCCAAAGGCAACACGAGGAAAGCGCCTCCGCCAGCCACCTCAGTCACAATTGCCACGAATTTAGGGTTTACTGCGCAAAAGTTGGAATCGTGCGCGTTCCTCGTAATCTTTATGTTGTCGTAACAACGTTCTCTTTTGAATGGCACGCCGTAAACATGGCGGAACTTGGAGCTGCGCACACCGCGGAACCATATCTAAAAACACATCGGGAGTAAGTTTTGAAGTTATCTTAGTGATAGTGAATAATTATAACATCATTTACTATAATGTAGCATACTTAAACTTAATCTTAAAACTACTTAGAGGTTGAAAAGAACTAATATATAGGTGCAACTTAGAGAAGTAGGAGTAGTTAGCTATTTCTATAAGTTGCACCCTTGGGACAATGAATTAATTGTTCCCATTTCGGACCGTCACAAACTGGGACACAGTGTCTGAGTAGACGAATAAAAAAAATTGAATTTCATTCCCAAGTTGAAAGAATTTTAGATAGTACAGTCAAACTTCACTAGAGGAGTAATTAACGTTTTGAAATGTAACTGCTTCTTTTGGAGTGTGGTAAAATGCGAAGAATTCAACAAAATGCACAATGCTCAAAAAACTAAACTGAAGTAAGAAGCCAATTAAAATGGCACATTTAAAAAAAGATTAGGATTGAGCGAGAAGACGATATTTTAGATCCTTATCCATAAGCGTCATCTCGCTCAATCCTACTCTTACGGATTTATTGCCTAATTGTCCTTACAATTAGACAAGAAATGCGTGAGAAGATAAGTTGTCAATCCGACCCATTTCTACGTAAAGGATGTTTCCGGAATGTCTAGTCGGAAAGTTATTGACCACAACTCATCTTTTTATATATTGTCTCCACCAAGAATAAAATTACAGCGGCTTTGTTCAGGTAGTCTGAGCTCTTAGCTCTACTCCTTATCAAGTATAACTATCATCTCATAACCTGTCCATAACCTCATTAGAATCATATTAACTTCTAACATATCAATTTAATAAGTAGTTCGGATTTTTTAAGGTCTAATATATTGCTCGAAGAAGTTAATAGAAAACTTTCTACATATTATGATATTACAATGTAATATTTCAGTTTCGACTAACTGGGTCAACATTGCACAAATATTCTAGGTATGTGAGCAGGCAATTATAGTTTTACGACGGCTTCGTTTAAAATTCGGCTTAATTTGCTTTTGGGTACAAGTAACGCAGAGATATTGTATGACATTACAAAAACTGTCAAGTTTAATGGACGTATTTGTATGTAAACTTTCGCACTAACCTGTCATTTATACAGCTTGTTTATTAGTTTGTCACTTAGCCGTTGAAGTTTTTATGTTTTTAAATTAACTTCAACTGGACACATGACTTGCACGCAATAGTAGAAATTATTATTCACAATTAATACACGATGCTCTTTTGAAATAGAGATACAATTTAATTTTACAAGCTTTTATTTAGTTTCACCAGTCCCGTTGTCTATCTGCCGGTCTGTATTCAAATCATGCAAGCTAAATTAGATTCACTTTCCGATGTCCGATTGGACTCAAATTTGTATATTTATGTATCTTCGGTGACAGTACTAATATGATACCATGGAGCTGATCTTAAGGTGGATACAATAGATGGCCATAGGAACATCTGAACTAAACAAGATAAAACCATCTAGTTTGGGCTCGTTTGATTCGTCTTGAAAAGTTTTCTGGTTATATAACTTTTTGGTACTTTTTTATTTACAACTGGTAAAAAGCTTGATTTTACTTCTTTTTAAAGTATTACTTGTTTATTATAGTTAAATAGGACAAACGCTGCGAGCCTTTAAGACACCCAATAATTTCAATATTGTTAAAATATTCCTGTATTTAGTAGGCTTTGTACTATTCCTATTGAACTTACAATACTAGTACATGTTAATGAGTCACTCTTGTCCTAGTTTCGCGGGTTCACGTCTCTAATACTCTCTGGGGAGGCATTTCGAAGGCAAGGCACGCTGTCGGCGAGGTAATGTAGCCAAAGTAGGTCAAGTTAACCAAAATAAATAAAGGACATGTCGAGACATATTATAACAAGATATCTTTATATATTCAGACGGTCTCATTATTATAATGTTAGGGTTAAAGAACACTTTTTCTCAAACTAAAAAAAAAATAACGTTTCGAGATAGTGTATTATTATAAGATCTCCTTCTATAATGAGACGGTCTGTTGATTATATGTTTAGGGTTGAAAAACACTTTTTCTCAAAATAAAAAAAAACCTGAAGTATGACATTTTTAAATTTTTCGACGATGAATTTTAATTGAATAGTATACAAAGCAGAAGTATCTTGCTCCAATACGGTTTAGATTTTATCTTAACATATTATACTCGTAGAGCAAACATCTTTAATTTAATAATGAAATTGAACATTATTGTTTATTATTGTTTGTACAGTTGGTAACGTTTGTAATTAATTGCTTTAAGTTTGTACAATAATCGGATACGTATTAAAATATTTTTTATAAGTACAACAACGAAATAAAATCGATTTAAAAAAACCGCAAACCTTTGACCACCATCTCACCTGATGGTGTGGTCGACGATGGAACAAGCTTGCCTAGAAGATACCTATTCACACGCGACTTGAAGACTCTCATATTGTACTCATCAGGAAACACCGACTCAGGTAAGGAGTACCATTCCTTTGCGGTTCGGGCAATAAATGTGGAGGCAAAACGCTTAGTGCGCATTTGTGGAATGTCCACCATATAGCGGTGTCGCTTAGCAGTTTGTCTGCTAGTGCGATGATATAACGGGGATGGGTGAACTAGATCGTGCAGTTCCTTAGCACACTCTCCGAAATGTTTCCGAAACATTGAACAAAGTTAGAGTCAGCTCAAATTTACTTCGTTTAGCGGAGAATAAACACGGCTGTGTCTTGGTGGCATTAACCTATTAACCACGTAACTGACCAGGTTGGCATCGCCCCAATCGGAGACTGCCTTTAAGGACATGTTTAGACGCTCAACCAAACCAAGGTGCAAAAGATTATTCATTATGTAACGGAATGTACAGTAACTGCAGCTGATAATAATATGTCTATTACATCCATGCTACTATTATCACCGCAAGTTTATAGAATAAAGGTATAGGAAGTGATACTTCATAATATTACGTAGGTAACACTTTCAATTATGCTCACTCACGTTTTTTTACGGATGAAAAGGCATGACGTAAGGTAACTTTCATTGAGTGAACGAACCTGATTGGTCTCTAAATAAAGGAAGCATATCTCCAACGAATGTGGGTGCCTAGTGGCAAGTGATTGAGACACATCGCCCATTATTTTATTATAGTCCCATTGATATAAATTACGCCAAATCTTGCTAAATAAATAGTTTAGCAGATATTTATGTTTCCGACGTCAATTGCCTTTCATTTCACCTGACTTCCTGAGGTCAGTAAGCCTGCTGCAAAGCGCTGTAACGTTGTAAATAACTATAAATCTATACGATACTATAGCCCTATGCTGAAAACCAATGTTCCTAAACTTAATCTAAATAGATCTTGATTGATTTTGATGATCTGACCAAGTTAAGTTTCATTCGGTATTTCTGTGATTCTTTCATGTGACTACGCGGCGGGTTCAAGTAAAATAATGGAATCTTAATCCAGGAACAGACCAGGGTCGCATATTCAGAGATGAATTTGTGACAAAAACCGGGCATTTCTTGTAAAAATTTAATTTAGTTTATGAAGCAATGAAGTTATCGCTGTAATAAGAGGATATATGAACTGCTAGTCTGTTCCATTGCGTTACTAGCCTTAATCGAAAAGTATTCTGGAAGAGATCGGTTTCAGCGATGAAACCGCCAATTGTTTCATTATTTTTATGAAGGGGTTTTTCTTTTTTATTTTGCCGCATTTAAGGTGTCTAATATAGAGTATCTGTACCAATACATTTTGAGGAACAAACAAATAATATCTATGTAATCGGATTGAATTAATTCGATGTATTTAATCACTTGTCTCAAAAGACAACTTTGTACCAAATTTCAAGATCGTATAGGACACAGGGAACTACTCTATGTATAAATATAGGTGACAGTTAGTAACTTCTGGTGTAAAAATACACATTGATGGGCATTTTTATCATATTTCAAACAATATTTAAATAAGGACCTCGATAGTTACACAATCGGAGAGGTAAATAACAATGTGAATATTATTAGTTTCAAAACCCTTATAAATTGCTCGGTCTACTTCGTTATCAATAACATTTAAAATATTTTTAACATCAAATTCATTATAATAAGGTTGCATCGATTCAAACAACGTATACTTGTACAGTAACTTCAGCATAAACTAGTACTATTGACTCATTACTAAAATGACCACAGAATTCAAGACGTGAATGTATAATTGAAGAGAGCATAATTGAAACCTCTGTGAACACAGATGTTTGTATGCACGCCAAGTCTAACGTTGGGAGAATTAAGACCAATTACAATAATTGCGTAACGGCTAAAATGAACCGTCTTATGCTCTCTGGGTGAAACTAGAACGTTATACCGGCCTCTGTGAAATTTGAAGAAGATTGGGAGTATGGCATGAGGTGAATAGACTTGAAAAAGTATGAGAAACTGGGTTTTTGTTTTATATTTGTGCGCTTATTGGCCTCCATAGACATAAAAATAATCTGTCCTTTTCAAAAATGTTAACGAATATAAATGTATTTTTGGACTAGAGAGGATTTGATATTGTTCTGATGTTAACTTCTGCTGAAACTCCTTTCAATTTAGGAGCAAACATTAAAAAAAAAACATACGTATTTTTGGACTGTAAAAAAATAACATATTAGTTTACAAGATTTCGAATATACACTAAACTCGTACATACTTACCTTATATTTATCTGAAAAAAGTCCATATTAATTACTTCCTAATAGAAAAATAGTAACCATGAAACCACAGTAAGCATCACAAAATATATGAACGCCTTTAAGTATTCGGACATTTTACTCAATTCTTTCATAAAATATTGTGCAAGTAACCATTATAATAATTTAAACGTACCCTTCTTCCGAAACAAGCTCTTTGTAAGCTGTAGTTTGCCACACCAGAAATAAAAGTAATGTTATTTCAAAGCCCATTTTTTTCAAGATCAAATATATGATTGAATCTAAAGATCAGTCCGCCAAAGTTTCAGTGCTCGCGACATGCTTTTTATGTGTCAAACTACAACTTGCAAACAAATTGTGCAAAATAACCAAAAGAAACATTACCTGTGAATTAGTCATCTCGCGTCCGGTCTACTTTGGTGCAACAACAAGACATGCACTACATTAGAGGCACTCCGAAAACTAAACAATCATGTGCATTCATGTAAACAAAATAACATAAAAATCAGCCGCCCACAACATGTCGCACTTCACTGAAAGTTGCAGAAAAAAATAAAGGATGCATTAAAAACACGTGGCATAAACAAATAAAACAAATGAGGTGCGATAATGATACTGGTCACTAATAAGTTTATCATTACACTTGTGCTAACGGTATAACAAGATTGTAACGTGTGTAAACTATATGATTACAACAGCAGCGCAGGCGCAAACGCGTGCGTCAACCGGCAGGCAAAAAAAAAGTGAAAAGTATAACTCGTTACTAAGTCGTTGCCATCTCGGTGTAGAGAGAAAATCAAATTCATTATTCCACCGATTGAGCATCTAATAGGTATTAATGATGCAAGAATTATGCAACTGAATCTGTAATCTTTTTAGTTGACCTTTTAACTTATTGATCATTATTTGTTATTCGTCTAGAAAAGCTATTGTTGGCGATTGCACACGCATAGCATATTTTTTTGCTTATTTGCCTTACAAATTGGGTCAAATTACATATCATGATAAAATATCTAAAATTATTTGTATATATAATACTAGCTGACCCGCCCGGCGTTGCCCGGGTAAACAAAAGCTTACATATAAACGCTTTCTCACTCACAGCCCCACTGTAAAAGTACTATAAGTTGTATCGTGGGGCCGTAAACAATTAACACCACACACACAACATTCACGTCATACCCAGAACCAGAAACATAAACTGCCCGTGGGGAAAAAACTTTTGTTATTGTGTTCCCACCGAGATTCGAACCCGCTGCTTTAAAGACGAACGCGCACTCATCTACGCCAGTGGGTAGTTCAAAGTTCAAAGATTCCCCACCCTGCGTCGCCCGGTAAAAAAATCTACACATAAACACTTCCACATTCACAGCCACACACTAAGTTCAGTGACTTGTAGCGTGGGGCCGTAAACATCCAAGATTCACAACATATTAAAAACCAGGAACACAAATTTCCCGTAGGGAGAAAACTTCTGTTTCCACCGCGAATCGATCCCGCTGCTTTGAAGGCAAACGCGCACCCATTTACGCGAGTAGATAGTTCAAAAGATGACCCGCCCGGCGTCGCCCGGTTAAAAAATAATAATACAAATAAACACACTTCCACATTCACAGCCCAACACTAAGTTCAATGACTTGTATCGGGGGGCCGTAAACATCCAAGATTCACAAAGTATTCACAACATACTCAAAACCAGGAACACAAATTTATCGTGGAAATAAATTTTCTAGGTAAATTACCACCGGTAATCGAACCCGCTGCTTTGAAGGCGAACGCGCACCCATCTACGCCAGCGAGCAATTCAAAGTTCAGGAACGACCCGCCCGGCGGGGCGTCGGCCGGGTAGTAAATATTAAAAAACATACCCATAAACGCTTTCACATTCACAACCCCACAATAAGTTCAATGACTTGTATCAAAGGGCTGTAAACATCCAAGATTCACACAACATTCACAACATACTCAAAACCAGAAACACAAATTCCCGTGGGAAAACACCTGTGTTCCCACCGGGCATCAAACCCGGTGCTTTAAAGGCAAACGCCCACCTAACTACGCTAGCGGGCAGTTCAAACTTCAATGATAAGACTAAACAAAAAAAAACAGTCGAATTTATATCCCCCTTCTTATGTTAGTCGGTTCAAAACATAGACGTATCCACCGTTTTCACCCTCAAATAAACTTAACGATTTCTCCTAGACTATGGGTTCAAATTATGTGCAGTAAAAAGCAAATTGCATCTACCTGAACTAAGTAAGCCGATGAAATAGGTTTTTTTGATAAGAATTAATATTAAATACTTAAAAAAAGCCAACGAAATAGAAGCCGCTATTTTTTAGTGCAGGAATTCGTAGTACGTTTCTGTACATTTCTGACCCGTCCCGTTCACGGGCGGGCTCCCGTGAAATTAATTTCACGATTTCTCATAGACTATTTATCCAAATCATATGCAGTAAAAAGCAAAATGTATCTCCATGAACTACGTAAGACGATGAAATAGTTTATTTTGATAAGGATTAATACTGAATGTCTCAAAAAGCCAACTAAACAGAGGCCGCTTTTTTTTCAGATTTTTAACAAAGAAAAGTATTTTTTCTGAGCTATACATACATGTTAGATATATGCTGTCGCGGACTTTTTTGTAAAACTCATGAAGGCCAACATTTTTGCCATACATTGTATTCAACTATGTCTTACCGTTTAGTCAGCGTACGCAGATAAAGCGGAGAGTTAGCAAATTTTTCTCCGACTTGTCTTACGAATATTATTATTTCGAACTGATAACTAACTTCTATCCCGACAAAACATAGCCTATGACACTCAGTGATAGTGTAGCTATCTATTGGTGAAAGAATTTTCAGAATCGGATCAGTAGTTTCAGAGATTACCTTTTACATACAAACAAACAAACAAACAAACAAACAAACAAACAAACAAACAAACTTTACCTCTTTATAATATTAGTATAGATTATATTTACAAAGAATCATCTACAACTCTCAACATCTCCATACCTGTCAGTCTTATAGATATAAATTGATCAAAATGTACTAGAAAATAACAGGTGTGCTAAATAAATTTAAATTCTGATCCCTAATAGGTACTTATTTAAGGCCTGCGATGCACCTATTGCACTACTAGAAAACCATATCCCAGCCTAAATTAATATAAAAGAACGACCACCAGAGCCGTTATATTTTATTTTATTTTATTTATTAATTGTAGGGAAACTTACAGCTAGTTACAAAATATAGATACACTGATACGTTATGAAAGCTATATATATATGTAGCTTCGCTCGGCTCGCGCGTTGGGATCGTGGTAAGTGCACTATTATCATAAGAAAAAAAGAAAGAAAACTCATTTATTTTGAATTATAAAAACATTACAATTGAGTAAATTAAAATAAAATAAGTTTTTTTTTCATTAATATGAGTATTTGTATGCCAAAAAGGTTCAACTCAATTTTTTGCCGAGCAGAGAACTCGACACGGATTTTCAGCTTGTTTTCGAGCTGCTGCAGCGCGGTCGGCGAAGCGCCTGAACAATTATGACAATAATACGTATAGGCCGTTTAAATTTAATTAATGTCTATGAAGATTGATAATTTTATTTAATTAATAAACATAACTTAAGGTGCTAACTTAACCCTATGACTACGAACGCTACCACGATTTTTAATATGTCAAGGGGGAAAAAATTACGCGAAACCCAAAGATATCATAGTTTATGTTCTGTTTATTATATAATCTGCTTTTACACTAAAGTAAACATAACATAATGGCTTTTTAAATATATTCTTTAAAACGAATATAAAAAAGTTCATCTAATCAAAATTTCTTACACAGACTGGTACATATTTATACATCATTATTTATGTTTGCCAATTATTAATTATTCATATATTTGTATGCAATACTCACGCTGAATATAAATGCCAACTCAAAGTTCAAGTATAAAATGCCGTCACCAATAAATTAACAAGAACATAAGGACGAACGAAAGAATATTTTAAACTTTAATATTCATTGAAATAGAATCTGTCAAAGCACTTCATAACAAAGCGATTACGATTACTAACCATTCCTTTTCAGCCGACTTCAAAAAAGAAGGTTATCAATTCGACTGTATGTTTTTTTTGTATGATTGTTACGCGATATCTTCGCCAATTATGAATCGATTTTGATGGTATTTTTTTGTTGGTAGAATATACTTCAGATGTGGTCCCATATAAATTTTATCGAAATATAAGCGATGAAGTCGGATTTTTTAAGCTTTGCTTGCGTTTCAATTATTCTAACTTAATAGGTATAACTAATATAGATATAATAAATGTTAACGTTCGATACGTAACAAACGTATTCTAATACTTTTTTGCAACTCGCTAACCATAGAACGCCGCAAATTCATAAGATGACCTAAAACTAAAAAATACGAACTAAAAACTAACTGAAGCCGACTATTTCGCAATTCGACACTTTCCCTGAACAGTCTAAATGTTACAATTATTGCATTACAACCAGCATACCGTGAAAAAGTACTACATAAGTGGTTACCACCTACAGTTTGGAAGTAGGAGTTACCAGATGCGCCTTGCCACTTAGAATACAGTATAGCAATAAACAGTAAGGCAACTGTTGATTTTTTATATGATTTCTATAAACATTTTAAAATGTTGATTAATTTATGATATTTTGATTTTATATTACTGAATGAAGGTGTGAAATGTAAATAGAATTCCTCTCTCTCTATAATTTATGTCTGCAATCAAAATTGCTGGTAAGTTGGAAACACATCTATGGTTTTCGATACCAGTGACGAGAATCGATTGCTCACCGTCAGTCCTGCAAACTTTCTGAAGTAGAATCGTTTGATTCAGCGTACAAAGACAAAAAAGTGTTGAATAGAGAACCTCTACCTCTATTGAAGTCTGTTAATAGTATGAGAAATACTGAAACTTTACATTGAAGATTTTATTAAACAATTTAAATCATTAACAAATTCTCAAATTTCATCAAATATCTAATACCTATGTCTCCCATAAGATAGAATTCCAACATAATTTATTTTTCACTTTACTTTTTTCTTTTTCTGTTGTGTCATTTGTTTGATCTTATTACAAAAAATTAACTAAAGTAAAGGTTAATACGAGGCTAACAGCCTTCTCAGATGCTTTAGTGAGATTTTCTACCATGCAAGTTCAATGCAAAGATGGGCAGGAAGGGCATGCGAGCAAATGGAATACAATTTGTTCTGGGCCCCGCCAAAGTTGCAGGAAGTGCTCTGTCTTATGTAACACCATTTTGCCATGTTATGATGACTGCAATCAACTTTACATCTGAGCCAGTTTAAGTTTTCTACTGGCGATACCAAAACATGGTCAGGTGGCAGTTTCTCTGATGATTTGACTTTAATTTTTTAATTCACTTAATTATAATTTAATGCAACTTGTGATGCAAAGAGAGAGAAAAACAGGGTGTGTCGTAAAGACGCACGATTTAAACTTTTGTATTACAGGAAAAGATTTTATTAATTCATCACTGTGATAAACCCCCAACACTTTTCATCACACAAAGTGCGGATCAGAATTTCAGAGGCCTCCCATGAAAGTTAAACTTCAAAAAATATCATTGAAACTTCAACAATACAAGTTCTCTTACTGCTATGTACGTGTACTGACTTATGTCATGGTTCGAAGATTAAAATAACGCAAATGACTGTACTTGTTGCATTACATCACGCAAAACGTAAAGCAAACAATTAAGAAGTTTGGATTATGATGAGTTCATTTTGTGCCAACTTTAGCTATTACTTTGTATTATGTAGCTAAGTTTGTTTACAACTAGTCGTGTCCCACGGCTTCACCCGCTATGATCAAGTTAAAAAGTAGCCTATGTGTTAATCCTAAGTACATATATAAGCAAATTCCATGTAAATCAGTTTAGCCGTTAAAATGTGAAGAGGGAACAAACAAACTTCCATACTTACACACTTGCACATAAACTGTCGGATTTATAATGTATGTAGGACAGTAGAACTACCTGTGTCTTCATTATTCAAGTTAAAAGTAACCCGATGAGGCTATAAATACACATATTAACTTTCATATTTATGACAATAGTGTGATATTTCATTTATTCTTTTAAACTAAATTACACAATACAAAAGCAAAGCTTTTTTTAAACTGTGTCTTTTTTTTACATATAAGTATTCTTATTTTGAATATAACTAGTAGTTTTAAAACATTAAACTAAGTTATAACTATTTAATTATAAATTACTAGCCGTGCCCCGCGGCTTCACCCGCTATTATCAAGTTAAAAAGTAGCCTATGTGTTAATCCTAGGTATAATCTATGTACATTCCAAATTTCATCCAAAACCGTTCAGCCGTTAAAGCGTGAACAAACATACTTACACACAAACTCTCGGATTTATAATATTAGTAGGATAATTGAAATGCAAGCAAAGCTTAAAAAACCGACTTCATCGCTTATATTTCGGTTTTGGCTTGACCGATTTCGATTAAATTTATATGGGATCACCTCTGAAGTATACTATACCAAACAAAAAAAAATCATCATAATCGATTCATAAATTAAGAATTGAGAACCTCCTTTTTTGAAGTCGGTTGAAAATGGGAATAAGCGCGATTTACGCGTTGTCGATGCCTAAATCGACAATTGTTTTGGTTTCACTCGGAAACCTAGACATCGACAACGTGTAAGTCACGCTAATTCCCATTAACATTTTAATTTATTAGATTGAAATGTGCTTGTGTTTCCATCGAACTAAGTTTGCTTTGCACATTAATAAGATTATTAATGAAATATCAATCTAACCAATATATAATTTAAACGCAAGCAAAGCTCAAAAAAAAACGACTTCACAGCTTTATCTTCAGAACCCATGAACAGATTCAATAAATAAAATACGCATTATTGAAGATAATTCAAAACCTACAGATCAGATCTTGATTAATTTAAATGGGATCACATGAGGCACTACATAAAATTTTGTTTTTTATTACAAAATCTGTTCACCCAGAAAGTAGTTACGAGGCAACACGAATTAAAAATAAAATAATAATAATACAGTCAAATTGAGAACAAATCAAATCAATAATTCACGACAAAAAAAGTTATTGGATTTATATCAAATAGGAATTAGGAAAGACATTTTATGTCTTTTTTTTTTTTTTTTTTTTTTTATTCCTGATAGGCAAGCGTTTGACCACAATCTCACCTGATGGAAAGTGATGATGCGGCCGAAGATGTAGCACGCTTGCCTAGAAGGTACCTATTCACACTTGACTTGAAGACTCCCAGATTGTACCGTTCGGGGAACAAAGACGAAGGCAATGAGTTCCACTCCTTCGCAGTACGGATGATAAACGTAGAAGCGAAACGCTTCGAGCGAACTGGAGGTATGTCAACCATATATGGATGACGTTTGACAGTTTGTCTTGTTGTTAGATGGTAAAATGGACTAGTTGGAATTAACTCGTATAATTCCTGCGCACACTCTCCAAAATGTATACGATAGAATACCGATAGGCTCGCGACCTTACGTCGGTGACCGAGACTCTGCAATTTGGACTCGACCAGCTTATCATCGCCAATGAGTCTTTTAGCTCGTCGGTCGATGGACTCAAGAGCTTCAAGCTGGTACTTTGCGGATCCGTCCCACAAGTGGCCGCAGTACTCCATACACGATCGGACTTGAGCTTGATATAAATTAAGAAGCTGCCCCGGTGTGAAGTACCGCCTAACCTTTGTGAGGATGCCCAGTTTTTTAGCAGCCAGCTGAGCTCTGGCTTCGATGTAGGTACCAAAGTTTAGGCTCGACGACAAGGAAACGCCAAGAAGCTCGAGTTTATTTGCTATCGGTATTGGTACATTCTGGAAAGTCGGAGACAGGTGAAAAGGTCTCCGTTTAGCGGAGAAAAGACACGCCTGTGTTTTAGACGCATTAAAACGAACCAAATTGGCATTGCCCCACTCGGCCACGGCCAACAAGCTCGAATTTAATCGGTCTATTATCCCCTCTCTGAGAGACTGGACTTGTACCTCGCCAGCTCGTGCATTGGATACGTATCTTTCGACAACAGTGCTATCATCTGCATACCCAAAAATACCGGGCTTGAGCAAATCGTTGATGTGAAGCAAAAAGAGCGTTGCCGAAAGAACAGACCCTTGAGGTACCCCGGCATTAATTACCATTAGATCGGACGAGCAGCCGTCAACAACCACTCGAATCGATCGTTCCCTCAAGAAGTCAGATATCCAAATACATAAATCAGGAGGTAAACCATAGGCTGGAAGCTTGCCAATAAGGCTATCGTGCCAAACCCTGTCAAAAGCCTTGGAAATGTCAAGCGAGACTGCGAGTGCCTC
The DNA here is from genome assembly GCA_948107665.1 of Lomographa bimaculata. Taxonomy (NCBI): domain Eukaryota; kingdom Metazoa; phylum Arthropoda; class Insecta; order Lepidoptera; family Geometridae; genus Lomographa; species Lomographa bimaculata. Next base: position 12,396,111 of record OX403592.1, read on the forward strand.
GCCGTGTTTCTCCAAGGCCTCGCTCCATATGTGAGTGGCATATGCAAGAAGGTCTCCTGTTGACCGGTTCTGGCGAAACCCATATTGCCGGTCACTCAAAAGATCATTTGCTTCAAGATAGCCAAGGAGCTTTTTGTTCAGTACACGTTCCATTGTCTTACAGATAATGGACGTGACTGAGATGGGCCTATAATTGGCCGGGTCGGCACGACTTCCCTTTTTGGGCACAGGTTGCACGTTGGCAGACTTCCAATCTTTCGGTACTTGACCAGTCTCCATAGAGAGGCGGAACAGGCGTGTCAGAATTGGAGTCAACTCAGGCGCACATGTCCTCAAAACTACAGCTGGTATCCCATCAGGGCCACTGGCCTTGTTCACGTCCAGATTGCGCAGCGCTTTACGTACATCTATCTGTCGAATGCGGATTTCCTTCATGGACGACTCGCAGACAGATAAACTCGGAGGGACAGCGCTACCAGCATCTAGACGAGAAGATTCCGCAAAGAGTGAAGCAAACAAGTTAGCTTTCTCCTTTGCGGTGTGAGCCAGTGACCCATCAGGCTTCAGCAGTGGAGGCAGTGAGGGACGGCAGAAGTTCGCTTCAACCGATTTAGCCAGGGACCAAAATGCTTTGCTCCCTGCGGGATAAGAAGCAAGTTTGGCCCCTATTCGGCTAATGTGGTCGAAACGAGCCTTCTTTAGAACCTTCTTGCAGGACTTGGCAGCTTTGTTGAAGGCTTTCTTCTTTTCACGAATGTCCTTAGCTTTACGGATTCGAGCATCAGCCCAAGCGGTGTAGGCCTCATGTTTTAGCGCTACTGCGCCATTGCAGTCGGCCCCAAACCAAGGGCGAGCTTTGCTGGACAGAGGTACGTCTGAGAATGGAATAAAGTATTCCATACCTTGACGCAATACCTCCACCACAGCATCCGCGCATGCAGAGGGATCGCTAGAAGAAAAGCATACTTGCCGCCAAGGATAAGATGCATAAAATGAACGCATCTCATCCCAATCTGCTGACTTGTATCGCCATATCCGCCGAGTGCCTTCTGGGCTGGGGTCGGGCGGGGAATGGACTGATACAGACTTTACCATACAGTGGTCGGAGCTACCAAGCGGTGATGAAACCGACACTGAGTAACGGTCTGGGTCTGTAGTCAGCAGAAGGTCCAAGCAATTGGCTGTGTGGCCATCAACATCCGGTATCCTTGTTGCCTCTTGGACCAGCTGGGTGAGGTTGTGCGTCAAGGCTAACTTGCGCATCTCTCTCCCAGCATGGTCAGTAATCTGGTATGGGAATATCCACTCCTGGTGGTGGGCATTAAAATCCCCCAGAAATACTAATTCGGCAGAAGGATACCTCTGATGCGCCACGTCGGCCGCCTCACTGAGGTGTGTAATGAGCCTGGTTGTCTCCGCATCTCCAGTGTGCGAACGGTAGACACAAACATAGAGAATTTTCTCTATGCCTGTATCCACCAAAATCCATATAGTCGAGAAGCTGGGGTCTTCAAGGTTACGGAGACGCCGATAGCAGATGTCATCGCGCACGTACACGCAGACACCCGAGCGTGACTTGAATTTATGCTCAAGGGTGTAGCCTGGGTATGCTAGGTACGACGCGTCAGCTGGACATCTGATCTGCGTCTCCGTGAGGAACAGTAGTTGCGGTTTATCGGTCTCTAGGTGGTAGTGGACCGGAACGACATTGGAGTGCAAGCCTCGAATATTAGAGAGGTGCACTTGCAGGGAGAGGACGTGCTTCCGCTGTCTAACCGTTTTATTTTTTATTTTGTTCCTCATATTTAGTGGCTTGGTAGGAGGTTAGAGATGGGTCGCGGCGCTACTCGTCGACTCATAGCACACACCAATTCACTACAACAATGGGGCACCAAACCGGAGACCGCGGGGACGCCCGAGCCCCCCCAAGAATGTCCATCGGGTCCTCTCGTCCGGTCGCCAACCGGCACGATGGCGCACTCCTGGGATTTTTCGCTAGATGGCGGGGCAGCCTTTCATGAGTGGCTAGCTCACTACTTGGGCCCCCTACTATCTGCGGTCGGCCAGCGGAGAACCGTGCCTCGGATCCCGCTGCTCTCCGAGTTTGGTAACCCGATGCAGCGTAATTGTGTATGCCAATTCCAGTCTGAGCGAGCTTCGCAACTAAACCCAGTCCTTCCTCGGAACGGCTAGCCCGAACATCATGATGGAACGCGAATCGCTTGGCATCATGACTTTGTCCGGGGGGTGGTACGTAAGCCGGCGGCCGAAGCCTCCCACCACTTATCTAGTTGCTCCTTTGGCACCACCCAGAGGTCACGTGTAGGACATCGAGGGCTAAATCCTACGGACGTGAGCAACATGAACCCCCTAAAATGTCTGAAAATATAGTTTTCCACAATAACTTATTTTAACCCGCCACCGCTTTATCAAGTGCAAAGTAGCCTATCTATTACTCCTAAATATAAACTATGTAAATTCAAAATTACATCCTAATCCATTCCGCTGTTACAGCGTGAAGAGAAACACATTTATACATAAACTTACACATGACACATTTACACACAAACTTTTGGATTTATAATATTAGCATGATGATATTAATATTGAAATAAAAAAAGCTAGTGTATATAGTGATAGTATAAATGTAGTAGTATCAATAAACAATATTGATAGTGCACCTTGATTACAATGTTAATGGAAATTCTTCAACACAGTTTCTTACATGTGAAAGTAGTGATTGAAATGTAAATTGTAGCGCAGTTGCCAGCAACGCATCAAGCTTAGTATATTAAATAACAGTACTTGACACATGATGAGTATTACCATACTTTATCATTATTATTATGGAACTGTAATGAATCACCCTATACTGTAGATTATTAATATACTAATATTTTGATGTGTAGATCACATATCTAACACTAGCCGTTCCCTGTGGCTTTACCGGCTATTATCAAGTTAAAAAGTAGCCTATATGTTAATCCTAGGTAAAGCTAAAGAGGTTTTGTGGAATGTTGTTCTAGTATTCCAGTGGTAGCTTTAATTTCTTCAGTGACAGCACACTGAGCTATTACATGTTCTACAGTTTCATTTTGTTCCATACATCCCCTACACAAAGGGCCTATTTTTGTGGTGGTAAATAAGGTTTTCTTTAAAAACATAATAGAAATTAAAATATATGCTTCTATTTGTATAACAAAATTTATCAATTTATTATTAAAAATCTGAATAATGAGGGCTTATTGTTAGTTGGCTGTTTGAAGCTATCCAAGCATATTATTATGTCAATATTAATCATTATCAAGATAAAATATTTCTGTACTACAAAAAATTTGGAAAATTTTATTTTTGAGAAATTTTTAATTAAGTCAAATAACAGGTACTGTGAAATCCAATACTGTATGAAAAATAAATACTGCTACATTTTGATCGGTTTTTCTCAAACCAATTGAATAATTTTATTTTTGTTTATAATCTACCCAAGCAATGCCAGACTGGTTAACTTGTTATTAAATACCACAGTATTCTATTGTTTTTATTGACATAAGTAACCTATTATTATTGCATACCGACATGTAATATGTATGTACTTAGATATTTTTTTCCCTTAAAATTAATGCTTTTTATTGATTGAGTGAAGCGAGATCTCTAAGTTGACTTGACACTTTGTCCGACCGTCTGTTTGTCAGAGGCATCAAGCGTCTTATCTGTACTAGTTAATAATTTCAAGTTCTCAGAGAATATGTAAAACTATGGCCCAAAGCAAGAAATGAAAATTAAAATGATACAAATGAAAACATTAAGGGGCACTCATACATGTATGTGGGGAGCAAAATATTTTTTATTTACTGACCTAAAAAAGGAGGTACTCAAGTTTGAAAGATGTTGCTTTCTAATTGGTCCCATTAAAATTTGATCAAGATCTGATTAGTAGTTCTTGAAATATCGTCAATAATGCCTATTTTGTGGATTACTTTGACAATGTTCTCGTTTAACTGACTTCAAAAGTAACCTCATAACTTCTTTCGTTGTGAGCCAGTTTTGATGTTTTTTTTTTATTTGAAAGCTGGTGCTTTTCATGTGGTCCCATTGAAATTTAATCAAGGTCTAATTCTAGTTTTTGAGTTATAGACAATAATGCATGTTTAATACATTAAATCTGATCAAGATTCCAAAGATAAAGCGGTGAAGTCAGTTTTTTTAAGCTTTGCTTGCGTTTAATTATTTTTTATATACCCTTGTGGGGTATTGTTGAAAAGAGCTTTAAAAGTAGAATATGAAACTGGTTTTAGAAAAAAACTATGTTGGAATATAAAAATTTGGTAGGCCACCAAAGTCACTGTTTTTAGACCTATTTTGTCCCAGGGTCTATCTCTAAAACAGCTTCACATTTAAAGCTGAAACTTTATTTAATATCCATTATATCCTGTACTTGAACAACAAATACAGATATCAAATAATTATTTTTATTAAGGAAGTTATAAGCAATTAAAATCAAAAGTTTTTCTCTATTAGGCAATATGTAGGCGCGAGATCTCATTTCGCGTTCGGCGCGAACAACTAGTTTATTTTTTTGATCTATCTTTTAAACTTTCTCAATTAAATTACAGTTTTGCTAGACCAAGAGCATGTTTACAAATATTATAGACAAAACTCTATATTCTGAAACCATGATATCTTCATTTAATGTTACATATTTCTTGCATGATAATAAAGCTGAACTGATAAGAATATTAAAACGTTGTGCGGCGCTGCTGTGTAACAAAAACAAATTGATATATGAACAGAAAATTAGAAGTATATAACTTAATTGACTCAAGAAGCTAATAAAGTTAATAAAACCGTAAATTACTTACCTTAGCAGCGGGTTTATTACACGCTCTCACATCCACCAAAGCGCTGTTTTTTGCAGGACTCTTTTCAGATATGTTGATAATATCCAAGCAATTGGCCTCCCTTATCGAATCATCTTTTACTGGAGGCATATCCTTATAATATGCAAAAACAGTTTCACCTTATTGTTCAGCAATAATTCAGCGAAATTAAGATAAATTATTACAAAAAACACGTCGCCTCTACAAGAGAAAATCGAAACGAATGAATCCACAGATACTTTTCTGAAATGAATGACAAAGAGCATATAACAGTATGTATGATAAATGACAGCACTGAATGAATCACAGACTACGTGTGAATGAAACGAAGTAGCTAGCGCATTTAATTATTATACTCTTTGCCTCACTGTTTACACCGTAGACGGAGAAAATCTCCGTCTTCGGTTTATACATTTACGGCGGAGTGGTTGCGGCAAAGGAAGATCGCGTGGTGGGTATCGACGCAAACGGCGGCGGCGGCGCGCGTATACGACTTTACCACAAACATCAATCCGCCTCTGCTGCCTCAAAGCATGACGAGACATAGCTTTGAACAAGTACTATCAAATCAAGGAGTTTACCAATTAAATGGATTTATGATAGTGATGACATTTCAGGGTAGACGCATAGTAAAAACATAGGGTAGAAGCAAGGCTTTATGAATTTTATAAGTCTTAACTATTAATATGTGACCTGCAACTATTACAAGTACTGTGGATCCACAGTTCGCAAAGGTAATTCATAAATTCACGCAGATTCTTTACACACAGGGTTACAGGATTACAAGTCCCATGAAAGTCATTCGATACGTACCTATTTTACAAAATCTAATATATAAAATTCTCGTGTCACAGTTTTCGTTGCTATACTCCTCCGAAACGGCTTGACCGATTTTGATGAAATTTTTTGTGTTTATCCGGTATCTATGAGAATCGGCCAACATCTATTTTTCATCATCATCACTTTTCATCATTATCAACGCGGGTGAAACCGCGGGGCGCAGCTAGTTATATTATAACTAGACACCTAACACTAATTTAAAAACTATGGATATTGCATCAGTTTCCCTAATTTTATTCCTCTACTGACGGCTACTAAAAGGGAGAACGAGAACGAGAACGACAAGAGACTGACAAGAGAACTTACAAAAGAAGATTTTGGGGATTTTGGTCACTCAAATGGAACTTTCGTGGTTAAATCTAACGATTCCACAAGAATTTACAACTTCTCTAATTGTTTCCACTGTTTTGCGAAATATCGCTTAATTTGACTATTAAGTTTCAAGTTCTAAGCAAATGCCAGGATTCTAAAACTATATCCGCATAACCACATCCTACTTTGATAATTTATTAAACTAGTGGATTTGTGAGCTGAAGGACTTGCGTATTTTTCGAAATGGTTGCAATTTATTGTGTTTTTTAACATATTATGTCCGCTATTTTGAAAAACTTCCAAAACCTGAATCGAAAAAATATATAATTATTATAAATATGGAACGTGTTTTTAATTTTTACTACTTTACTAGAGCATAACTTGACTGGACATTAAAATTATGCGATGTTAATATTTTTTCACCTGATATAGTTTTTTACTTTAATGTTTTGGCAGACAGACAGACATAGAAGTGATCTTAGAAGGGTTCAATTTTTCTTATTGAGGTACGGAGCCGTAAAAATGTACAAACATCGAGATAGGTATCAAACTAATGCGCACAAAAATACAATTTCAGAAATATAAATAACTCCGTTATGTGGTACTTAAGTATAACTAAAAACATTATTTGACTTAGACTTAAAATCGGAAGCCATTTAGTGGGTACTAGTTGTCGGGTTTAAGATGTTAATTAAAATGTCATCATAATAAAAATACAAATATTAGGTTAAACTATAAAATCAATTGTTGAATTTAAGTATGCAATAGTTTTTTTTTTCACTAAAACAATATAATTATTATTGACTGCCATTTTTCGGGCGGTATTGTTAAAACTTAGTAAATGATTACATTATCTTTGGGTAGTATAGTCAAAATAATTAGTTAATAACGTAGGTAAGTTTTGTATGACGTTATTATAAGTATGTAAGTGCAGGACTACTCGCCTCCACTCAGTAATAGAATATGAATGTACGTAGGTAGGTACTTAATTACCTAGTTATTTCACGAAATTTTATAACTGTTTATATTTTTTTAGAGTATTTCCTTATTTTTTGTTAACTTAGAGTGCCTAAGTTTAATATTGTTAAATGTTGTAGTTAACTGTATCTCACTAGGTTAAGTTGTCTGTTAGTACTTAGGTGCTTAAAGTACCTACCTATGACAATAATTATATACTGGTACACAATGCTTTGAATTAATTTCTTTGAATAAATTTGAATTTATTGAAGCACCATAAGGCGAGCACGTTTATACCTACATACCGGTTTCTTTGATCAAAGACTAAAACAGTATCATTCAGTGAAATCTATAACCCCGTCCTCCTATTGGACTAGTCGTACTCCGAGGCTTCGCCCGCATTTATTAAGTTAAAAAGTAGCCTATGTGTTAATCCTAGGTAAAAGCTATGTACATGCCACATTTCATCCAAATCCGTTAAAGCGTGAAGAGGGAACAAACATACTTACACACTTGCACACTTACAAACTTTCGGATTTATAATATTAGTCGGATAGGCATATTGCTCGGTAGTAAATAGGTTTTCGCATACTTTGTACGTCAAAGTTAATTATGTATTGGGACAATTTTTACCCAACTGCGCGGCGCAAAGGAGGGTTATGTGTTTACCAGCCTAAGTATGTTTGTTCCTTTGTGGTGGTCTGGAGACCAAATACGTGGATTAGTTTTAACGATTCATACGTCAATCGATTTTTCTTAATATCGCGAGTGTCACTAAAGACATGAAATTATTCAAAATTCAATATGACGACCACTAGATGTCATATTTTCAAAAATGAACGCAACGACCTGTGTCTAATCAATTGAATAGGTGATGACTAATTTGAAAATCGTCTTTTTTTCTTTATTTATAATGTCGAATGACCATTTAAGATCTATAGCGATTAAAAGTTAGGTAATTTATTAGATTAAGAAAACTATTCTCATTAGTATTTATAAAGCTGTGATAAAGTTCTTATACAATAGCATAAAAGGCTTCTTAACAAAAAGTGTAAATTATTATAAGTAAATTATATTTCGGGTATTTTGATTTTTTATAATGTTGATTAGTATTAGCACTACTATTAGTTAAACTATTTACATAAATATTTTGGGTTAAATCATACGACTGTGCGCAAAACTTATGTGTAGGTATCCTGAACGTCTTTGAGATAAGATAACCGAAATCGGGTGCACAAAAACACAAGTTGATTCAAAATTAGTTTCGTGTGCTAAGTGCTAACAAACCAGTCTTCGCATTGCCGATAACCCGATTCAAAAAGCATTCCACTTACGTAGACAGTGAGCCTAACACTACGTTTCATCGGATAAATTACTTAGTGCTACTTTATATCTCTACGCGTGTGGACGTACGTTTGTAATAATTTTACAAAATGCCTAACAAAGTGTTCAATTTCGGCGCCGGACCGGCAAAATTACCTGAAGAAGTATGTTGAGGTTTTATTTGATTATTATCATAAATTCTAGTGACAGTTTTAATGCTAAATTCAAAACTATTTTGGTTGTTCATGTTTGCAACGGCGATGACAACCAGTTAATGCAACTTTAGTATAATTATTGTGGAGTTATGGTACTATATTCTTGCCAGGAGCAAGCCAATACGTATTCGTATAAATACCTGACCTCATTATGATTGTACTTGTTACTAGTTTTTCTTACACGATAAGCATTTACTTGTTAGTCAGTAGGTATATTTGAAATTATTTAATGGCAAACTGTTTTTGAATATGTTTTTAGGTATATGCCATTGTAAAGGAAGAGTTAACGAATTTTGAAAATTCTGGAATCAGTTTATTGGAAACTAGTCACCGAACTGCGACTTATATGAACTTAAACAAAGAGGTTCAAAACGTTGTAAGGAGATTACTGTGAGTATATTACTTTAAGTTATTTGTTATGATGGCCTTATATGCATTATAAGTTGAGATTGTGGTTGTCTTTGGCGGTAAATTCAAAACCTAAGATTTTGTAGCTTCACAATAGTTTCCTATACCAACGTTCAACACTAAATGTTATTTTTGATTGTATAATTTTCCGGATTTCTATTGTATTAGCTTAGTGTTTAATTGGCGACATTCGATGATATTCTACAATGTCGAGTGAAGGTTTTAAACATTAGTGCACCTGATTCAACGGCATTTAGATATAGGTATTATTTACTATTATGTTTTGGTAACATGTAAACCGTGTTACGATGGTTATTTTGACGGTTTCAGGCTTAAATATTATTATGCGTTTGTAAATAAACGTAAAAAAACGCTCTTACACTGAGAGCCCCACACTAAGTTCGATGAATGTGTCGTGGTTGCCGGAAACTTTCACATCACACATACAATCACAACCAGAACCAGTACAAAAAAGAATCCTTGGGGAGAAAACTTGTGTTCCTGCCGGGAATCGAATCCGATAGCCCTACTTAGAGAGCGAATGCTCATCCAACTAAGCCAACAGGCAGTTCTATTTGCCTGTAAAATATTTTTGAAAAATAACGTTACAAATAAAATCTGTTATGACGTCGCGTCGTGTTGTTTATTTGCACACTACTGGCTTCACACGGGTGTAAATTAGGAAAAAGCTAATTATGAACTTATATCTACTTATGTGCCTTTGATTACATATTTTTTTGAACCATTTAATTTTTTAGTTGCTTCTGATCTATTTCTATTTCAGTATATATATTATAGTATATTATAGTATATAATTCTGATATACTGAAATAGCCATTTATAATCTACATAATATTTTAATGCCCAAAAATACTTTCATATCTATTTGAATAAATAAAATAAAATAGCCTTTATACATGCCCTTATGGTAAATTCACAAACAATTATCTTATAATTTATTTATTTAAAATAAGGGGGGGACCAAATTTGGGAGAAGGCCTTCTCCATTACCTTCCACGTCCTTCGGTTCTGGGCAAAGCGGGTCCAAGTAGCTCCCGCCACTTCGACGTTTCCTTGGGAAACGATGGCGTGACCCACCCCCTGGGACGCGCTCCGTCTCGCGGGTACCAGTGGACAACGCGTTCACACATCTTTTTGGATAAGGACAGCAAAATAGGAAACAAACCTACTACGTTGATAAATTTAGAAAGGAAAAATTATCGATTGAGGCGGGGTTTGAACCCGCGGCCATAGGGATAGGGATAATTTAGCAATAGGGCATGACACCCTATGGCCGCGGGTTCAAACCCCGCTTCAAGCGATAATTTTTCCTTTCTAAATTTAACAATATAGTTCTGCCTACCATGGCTAATGCTATATAAACAAAATCAATAAACCTATTACGATTTTCCGCAAAATCCTTAGAACTCACGAAACCTTCGACTTTAATAATCGCATTTTAAAGGTATTGTAAGTAAGTGTACCCATTGCTTAGTTTTCGGGATAAATGGGAAAAGGGTAAATTGTAGTTGATAATTATTGACACAAGCTGTAAATGTCAGGTAAAAGTTGACATTGACCGTTATGGATACACAAGTAGCGAAACAGAAGATAAATAAACAAAAGAATGCAAAATAATGTTTAAAAATATTAACAAAATTAGTCATGTACTTACGGGCCAATATACGCAATATTTACTAAAACTAAATTAAATCTCTACAAATTTACAACCGTTTTACAATGTTTTAATTCGGTAAAATAAATTTTAGTTAAATTAACATTATTAACATTATTGCGGCGTTTACATTCCAATTATTTTATACGACACTTTCGTTACAGAGATGTACCAGCTAACTACAAAATTATCTTTTTGGCTGGAGGTGGCACCGGCCAGTTTGCTGCAGTGCCCCTCAACCTGATATCAAGAACTGGAACAGCGGATTACGTCGTTACTGGTAAACATATTAATTTGATTGTTAATTTCCTAAATTTAGCCTTAATTTACGCCAACAATATCCATGAGTTTTCTGTTATTAAGCCTGAACTAAATAAGCTTGTTTGCTACCCATTACCTACCTGACTACCTCTATGTAATAAACTAATAGATGGTAAAAAAAGGTTTGATACAGACTGATTATGATGGATCTGGTCGGTGAAAACGTGATATCTGTAATTTATAATGAAAAGAGGTATTCAGAAAATTGACTTTCGACGACAACCCTAATATTTTATCACTTTATAGGTGCCTGGTCTGCCAAAGCTGCTAAGGAAGCCAAGAAGTATGGAAAAGTGAACTTGGTAATACCACCCTCAGATAAACATGTGGATATACCTCGCCAGTCGGAATGGAAACTTGACCCCAATGCTTCCTACGTCCACATCTGCACCAATGAAACTATTCATGGTAAATATATTAAGAAGTTTATCTGTAAATCCATCAGGTGTATGTTTATATGATTCCTGTATACTTTAAAGCCAATTACATATCTAATCGCATATCTCTTTACTATTTAAATGCGAATGTATAGATGTTGGTATGGATGCTAGTTACTCTATCATGTTGAAACTACATTATACCACTAGCCGTGCCCCGCGGCTTCACCCGCTATTATCAAGTTAAAAAGTAGTCTGTGTTAATCCTAGGTATAATCTATGTACATTCCAAATTTCATCCAAATCCGTTCAGCCGTTAAAGCGTGAAGAGGTAACAAACATACTTACACACTAACACACTTACACACTAACTTTCGGATTCATAATATTAGTAGGATTGTACTGGTTCTTGAATATAGATTGCATTGCACTCAACTGATTTGGTTGCGTAATTGGAAGTGTAAATAACTATTTATCTGGGATAACACATAAGCTACATTTAACAAGACGAACCCTCAAGCTCCATGCGTTTATTGTTGACATACCTCCATTCGCTCAAAGCGATTCACTTCTACATTTATCATCTACATGGTGAAAGAGTAGGACTCATTGCCTATATCTCAAATTGTGTTATCTGGTAGTTCAAAGAGTGAATAGGTCTCTTCTAGGCAAGTATGCTACATCTTCAGCCACATCTCCGCTTTCTGTAGGAAAGTCAGGTCAGATGGTGGCTTTATGGCTTAGCCGGTCAGCTTAAAGGTCATTACTAATTGGTGTGCTAATTATGCTGGCAGCTTTGCTCTTCCAAAGTGCAAATTACTATTTTATGTCTTAAAGCCAAAGCAATAACATTGTTTTTATCATGTTTCACCAATTATGCATACTGAATGAATGTGTGCTTAACTATTATAATACATATATGATATAACTGTTAATCTATATTAGTTGGTTAAACTGAAAAATGCTTTAAGTCACATTACTTATTTCAGGTGTGGAATTCGACTTTATCCCCGACACAAAAGGAGTGCCATTGGTAGCTGACATGTCTTCAAACTTTATGTCCAAGAAAGTAGATGTTTCAAAGGTGGGTTTAAGTTCACAGTATTTATTAACATGGTACTAGCTATTCCGGGCATGTGTTGCTAAAGTAAATAAGTGTTTTAGCTGTACCTGAAATGTGTTGCAAGAAAAAAGTATTTTACCTTTAAATATAAACAAAATTTTTCATGTTTGCTCGACTAGTACTTTAACAAGCCTGATAGACCTAATTTGTCCAAAATAAAGATTGTAATAAAACCATGACTGCTTGTAACAATAATTTGACTGCTCCATTGCACACAGTTCGGCGTCATATATGGTGGAGCTCAGAAGAACATTGGTACATCCGGTGTGGCTCTCGTCATCATTAGAGAAGATCTTCTGAACCAAGCATTACCCATCTGCCCATCTATTTTAGACTGGACTGCCAACCAGAAAGCAGACTCCATTTTAAACACACCACCTATGTTCGCGTAAGTGATATCTGACAAGTTAAAATTGTATTACTGTGGTTTTCTACCAAAACATAACCAAAACAGTCAATGACATGAAACAGATTTTTCAATACATTGACAGAAAACAGTTGATCAAAGTCACTATAATACTGGTTCTTAAAATATTGATGGACATGAAGAGCCACACATATAGGTAAAGCTGGTTTTAACCATCTAAGGGTAAATCGGAAACGCCCACCAGATCCATACCGTTTATTATAGAGTTTATAATATAAGCATTCCAGGTTTAAAACTTGTATGTTATAATTACGAATAGTATAGATTTATTTAAATGTTTTCACATACTGCAAAATTAAATAACAAAAAATTCTATCATAAAATGCATTGTTTCTTGTTATTTGAGTCCTTAATATTTATTATTATTTGTTAGTATATCAGCTATAAGAATTAACAACATGTATTTGACGTGACCTATTGGATATAGCACCCTAAAACTTCGTTGTAAAAGTACAAATTGCATAAATGTTGTTTTTTGATGGATCCAATAATAATTGACAGCCAGCACCTAGGTAGAAATTAGAATAGGACATCGATGTTCCGCATCTAGCTAGTATAAGGAATGTATTTATTTATGTATCTTTTGATCCAAACATTAATCACGATCAGGCCTCCTAACTTGGCTTCAGATTATCAAACATAATATCTTTGTCACAGAATCTACATAATGGGTCGAGTACTCCAATGGATTGAGAAGAAAGGTGGTCTCGATGCAATGGAGGATCTAGCTACCAAGAAATCAGAGTTGGTCTACAACATCATTGAAAACTCAAAAGGGTTCTACTACGCTCCTGTTGCTAAGAATGTGAGGAGCAAAATGAACATTCCATTTAGAATTGGGAACCCTGGAAATGAAACTCTAGAAAAGGAGTTCTTGAAAGGAGCTGAAGAGTTAGGGCTTATACAGCTGAAGGGACACAGGTATGGATATTTTCGTATGACTTTGTTATCTTTGATCATGATATTGTCTACTAAGTAATTGATACACTTGAACTTAATATTGAAGCTAGTTAAAAACTATTTGGCTTAATGTTTGTCGGTTGGGTTCACGGCTTAACAAATAGGAAGTTAAATAAGTAAAATAGACTAAAATACAAAAAAAACACAGTTATTAAAAGTAAAAGCAAATATTCATGGTGCAAACATCCTCCTTTTGGAAGCCAGAACAAAGGTACCCAATATTTTTCCTCAGAATGTAAGTTACTGCCTTACCCAATTTTGTCGCCATCGGTTCAATCACAAAGCATGATAGCAAATCATAAATATGGAAATACAGAATTTAGTATTCAATATTATTTTGTATAGATAATATTATACTCATTTATTGTTTTAAATAGTTGGAAGAACCATATGTTAAGGCATATAATATTTATTAAGGATTTCTTACATCTTAGAACATAATTTATGTTACTTGTCTATTACGAAAACTATACTGGCTATTCTAAGCTCTCTAGCTAGAGAGATATCAGTTGGAATATATCAATTACATTACCAAAATCCAAACATTTACAATTTGCCCGTTTTTGGCTGGATCGATTTCGATAAAATTTATATGAGACCACCTCTGATGTATAACTTACCAAACATTAAAATCGATTCATAATTGGCGGAGATATCGCGTAACATACATACAAAAAAACCATACAGTCGAATCGACAACCTCCTAATCTTTTTGAAGTCGTTGATAATAAAACTTTTGAAAATAGAAGCGCGAAATGACCCGGTTTTATCGAATAAACATGATTGAAGTTCGCGAAAGTTCGCGTAAGTTGCCCGTCTGGTACCTTTATAAATTACTTCTTTTAATAAAACCTGCCTCTTTCTCTCTAATCTCTAATTATATTAGGTAATTACCATAATAAAGTATAACTAATTTCAATATAATATCGACTATTCATATCATATAGTTATCGTACGCTATCATATTATACATTATCGTAGTTGAGTTGCATTTCAAAACTACTTTTTTGTATGTAGATAACAAACTATCTAGCTAAAAAATTATGATAACGGTATACCACAATAAGTAATACATATTACTAATATTAATGTCACAGTTTTAAATTAAAAAACACATTTCTTATTGTAATAGACAAAAGACGGTATATTCCCAGTTGCCTCCACATGGAGTGTCCCCAGGTGGCAATTGGGAATTTTATTCCCAGTTGCCGCCGTGTGGCGACTGGGAAGCTATTCCCGACACTTTAAATCGCTGTAAACTGCTGCGTGGATGTCAAGGGTAAATTTCACTTTTGCACACATGTACTTCGCATAAGAGCGACATATATATACGCAGCAGTGATTAAAGTGGGGGCAATTACTTCCCAGTCGCCAACCGGCGGCAACTGGGAATTTTATTCCCAATTGCCACCTGGTGGCAATTTATGTGGAGGTGACTGGGAATATACGCAAAAGACAATGAGTGAACGTAAAAAATACTTTCAGATCCTAGACAGGGCATTATTATTAAAGCCCTGTCTATCAATTAAATTGTAAACATACTTTAATTCACCAAACGCAATTGACGTAAAGTTATACTTTATCTAATAAAAATAAAATCTATTTTACAGAGACGTCGGCGGCATTCGTGCCTCTACTTACAACGCAGTTACACTCGAGGAAGTCCAAGGATTATCTAAGTACATGACTGAATTCTACCAGAAGCATTCCAAGTAAATCATTCTGTTTGGTAGTTAGATTAAGCTTAAGTTACTATATTATGTAGTTATACTATTCTTTACGTATTTAATGTGTAATAGATACTATTGCTATGTATTTTTAATATCGCATTTTCAACTTTATCATATACAAAAACAACAACTGTCCAAAGCATCAAGGTTACTCTATCGTCATACGGAAGTTTAGACTTGTTTATAAATCAGTATATTATTATACTACTTAGTAGAAGTAATTTATACGTAATATATATCTTTATAGATTATACATATCTCTTGAATTTGGTTGTTTTTGTAATATCTCCTATTTGTAGTAAATTCTTTAGTTCAAGTTTAAAGCATGAACACTTAAGTGGCTCCATTGTATTTTAACGAAAGAGTAAGGTAGATATAGTATATAATGTATACTGTATTCCTCGTATAACTTTCGCATAATGTCTTGGTGACGATAATAATATCTCTATTTATAGTAAGTACTTACTAAATAATGTCATAAGTTTTTATATTAAATTTATTACACTATGTTTACAGCGAATCTTTTTTCATGTTACGTTTTAATCGGCTGTGCTGAATAAGTTGAAATAAATTGTATTTTTCTAATATTTTGTATGATTTGTCGATATCAGATAATAAAGCACCTATCATTAATTAAACCAAAATACCGGTTCCAAACTTAAATCTTATTTATTTATATATTTATTTTATTTATTGCCATGCGTAAGTTAATGTGGTTACACATATTATAACAGTTAAAGTTAAAGGTAAAAATATTTAAGAATTTGAACAGGAATCGGTCCAGGTGACTTCGAGTAATCGAGGAACATACCTGCATAAAAAAAAAGATTCCGACGAATTGAGAACCTCTCCTATTTTGAAGTCGTTTACAAATAAAAAATGTTTCCTTTTAGTTAAGTACTTTAATGATCGGAAGGATTATGATAAAAACATTATTTTTTGTATTTTCTGTAATCGGAGAATGAACGGTATTAGTGTTTCATAAGACCCGCATTTGCGGCATTGCCTCTCTGAATTGCAATGCTAATACGTTGAGCCAAATTAGTGCCAGCATTTTGATCACGCGTCGCCTTAACCACGCGCTCTGATAGATTTTTGAAAATAGAATGAGTGTATACTGTCCTAATATAAAACCTTTATGTTTAACCTTCGCTATTGAATAGGTTCGACTAGTTCTAAGCGGCTAAAAAAATTTGGTTAGACTGTTATCTTTTTAGTATCGAGCCCATGCCTTAGAAGAAATGATGTCTTGTATGCCCAGGTTCCATAATTTGTATGTCTGAATATGCTTTCTCGTAGAAACTCTCACTGGTTATTTACTCAGCTGCATACAGTCTAAAGAAGTCAGTAATGTTATCGGGAATGCCGTAATATAAACAAATAATGATAAAACATATAACTAACTGAATCAATTGCAGCATAACAACTGATAACCGAAGAAAAACAATACTATTGATTATAATAGCATTTGTTCTCAATATTATTGATATTATTCAGTGATGCAAATGTTTTTCAAACAGTATTCCAATATATTATCTATACAATAACATGACGGTTATTTGCTTGCGTTTATCGACTCTTGGATCGTCTTGGATATTCTATTGTGTAATAATTCCGTAAACGCAGTGCTTCATAGGGGTGATGCCTGTATAAAAAATATATAAAATTTGTCCATCAGTTAGAATAGCATAAAATATTGAATATGTAGTTTTTTATTTAACAAATCAATAGAAATTGACCAGAATAAAGAGCTACAAAGTTCAGGTGATTGTGACGTCACGCCTGAAAGTGTACTGAGATGTGACGTGACGCGGAACTTCAACGAACTATATCTTCGTAATTTTTTGTGTAATTGACAAAAGAAAAATTCGTGTCCATTCTTTTTTTATAATGTGAATTTTAAATTTAAATTTCGTGCAAATTTTGCATATATACATATCGCTGAGACAATGTGCTATGGGCAATCACAAATGACGAACTACATGTAATTTTTCAGGTATCTAGTATACCAGATCTATCCTTTTCTATGATTTGTAGGTAGGTATTGAATTATTGACTCATACGTCACGACCAAAAAGAGACGAGTACGAAAACTGCACGACACAACTTAGATAATTGAAACGCAAGCAAAGCTTAAAAAAACCGACTTCATCGATTATATTTCGGTTTTGACTTGATAATTTCGATAAAATTATATTAATTACTAGCCGTGCCCCGCGGCTTCGCCCGCTATTATCAAGTTAAAAAGTAGCCTATGTGTTAATCCTAGGTATAATCTACGTACATTCCAAATTTCATCCAAATCCGTTCAGCCGTTAAAGCGTGAAGAGGGAACAAACATACTTACACACTTACACACAAACTTTCGGATTTATAATATTAGTAGGATATGGGACCACCTCTAAAGTATACTCTACCAAACAAAAAAAATCATCAAAAATCGATTCATAAATGGCGGAGATATCAAGTAACACACATACAAAAAAAACATACTTTTGAATTGAGAACCTCCTTTTTTGAAGTCGGTTGAAAAGTAAGTAGATAATACTATATTGTGTCACAGTTTACAGAATAACACCATTGCACAGAAGTACTAATAATAAGATAAAATTTTTATGAAACCACCTCTGAAGTATAATCTACCAAACAAAAAAAAAACATCAAAATCGATTCATAATTGGCGGACATATTGCGTAACACACATAAAAAAAATATCAGTCGAATTGAGAATCTCCTATTTTGAAAAGTAAGTATTAACTATTGTGTATTAAGTCTATATTATACTAAATCAGCAGGCAGCAGGCAATCATATTGTAATTGTATGTTGAATAAATTTACGACGACAGACAGAAGGCCAAAACAGTAAATTTTTACCTACACCATTTCGATTGGTCGTGACTCTGTTCTATCAATAACGTGATGTTTTTATCTATCTTTTTTTAAGTATTTCAATCTACAAGAGTTTGCTATCCATTTTGTTTCATTTAGTGTCTGATAAATGAACAATGCCAGCTCATTGATATCAGAATCCAGTTATATCTAGTTCTTAAAACATGGTTATTGGTTTTCGTGATATGCTGTTAAAAAGCTATTTATTTGCACTACATTTTAAATATTAAAACTTACCAATGAGGTACTAACATGATTCTATAAGGGTGTAGCATAAATATAAAAATATAAGTTACTGCATAATTACTAGCTTTCGTTCTCTTGTACAGATTGTTAATTTTAATGTTAAAACTATCGTGAGTATTACACATTATGTTATGTTATATTCGGCTTAAAACACGAAAATTTTGATTTACTTGTAGTCAACTAGTTTCGTACAAATTAGTTGTCCTTCATCAGGATGAGTCAGACGCGCGATACGCAGAGGCGTGCGGCTCGGGCCTCGCCGAGTAATTTGTCCGAAACTAGTTGACTACAAAGTAAGTCAAAATTTTCGTGTTTTAAGCCGAATATAACATAACATTATACAGATTGTTAATGTTTCTGGCACCCACAATACAAGTCATCGAACATAATATGGGGCTGTGAGAGTTTTATGTTTTATTATACCTCACCGACGCGACGTAAAGTCGCAAGTCTATCGGTATTCTATCATTTATATTTTGGAGAGTGTGCGCAGGAAATTTTTCCCCCATGCCCGTTTTACTATCTAAATACAAGACAAACTGTCAAACGTCATCCATATATGGTTGACATACCTCCAGTTAGCTCGAAGCGTTTCGCTTCTACGTTTATCATCCGTACTGTGAAGTGTGTGAGTGGAACTCATTGCCCTCGTCTTTGTTTCCCGAACGGTATAATCTGCAAGTCAAGAGTGAATAGGTACCTTCTTGGCAAGCATGCTACATCTTCGGCCGCATCATCACTTTCCATCAACTGAAATTGTGGTAAAATGATCGGCTATCGGGCAAAAAACAAACTCATCTGTCATGATGTAATAATACAAGGAGTACATATTCGGAATAAAATAAAATCCAGGAATAAATATGTATTAAAATTTATTTTATAAAATTTTGTAAACGTTACTGCCGTTACTACTACGTGGTAATTATATTTGTGATGGAATATTCGACCACTCACGGAGGATCCTTGAGTATTTTACACATGACCACTTTAAAACTAAAACTAATGTACTGCATTACATAACTTTGTTATTAGTGCTATATAGTCGAGATAGTAAGGGATATGTATCATACAATTCATAAATTAGGTAATACGTATATTGGAAATGTCGAATATTATGTAACATTATTATGCATCATCATTCTTATAAAAAACACGCCTCAAACATACACACAAACATTCGTCCCGTTATGTAAATTACAGTCCAGTTTATAATACAGTCATAAACCGATATCTTAAAATTACCTATAGACAAAACTTAGTGTTAGTACTAATCTCTAAAAATACTAAATCATACAAATCTCGATTATAAATTATTACTACTCCAATTAAACGTCAGCGATTAATACTAACACTATGAAATAACACTTCAATAAAGTAAAACAGTATGGACATCTATTCGTTTCTGATTTTAATGAAGAAACATCAACGAATAACGCAAATTAAAATTTTCCCACAGAGATTCAATGTTACTGTACCTTAATTTATTATGAGAAATGTCCATACTATTTCTTGTGACCAAACTATCATAAATATACATATATTTTTACTTATTTACATGATAAAACATTGCTATTTTTCTGGAATGTAAGGTATAAAGTCCTTCTTCAATTATGGCATTGGTAGCCTTAAAATACTTGAGCATTTTGTTCGTCATTTCATTTATTGGACATCAACACAATCACTGTTTTTGTAGTTTATTGCATCTCCATAATTTGAATATTGGGTAGATTATAATAAATTGAATTTCAATGACACAATAGTACAATGAATTGAACATGGACCGAAGTAGTGACAGTAATCATTCATAAGTTTTATTCACCATATCGCGTTCACAAGTTGTATTGTAGTTAGTTTTCAAAGATACCTACATAATTATACATATTTGGTGAGGGCTGTAACCTTAAACAGTGAATGTGTTAATACACATTGTAAATTATTAAACTAAATCATTAATAAAGCTAAAAGAATACAAAAATTATACAACGTAAGTACATACAACGTCTCTCGGAAATTTCGTACCTTGAAAATATGAATTGTTCTTATGATTGTCACAGTTTTGAGAGTTGCTTTGATAAATTTGATATTTTTACTTAGTAAGGGACTTAATATCATGTCACATTAAAAGTATTTGTTTACTGCACAATACAAGAAAACTATACAATTTTAGCTGCTTTTTAGATTTGTGCTGAAGTACCCTTACTGGTTGTTTTGTATCAGGCACGCCGAGAAGTCGATACTAGTATTATGTAAAGTTGACCAGAATTCGACAATATGCTGTCATATTATGTTTACTGACCCTCACTGTCGCTGTCGCTCTTATCTGGAAACAAACATAATAAATAATACATTATTTAATGAGTTTATCATTGAGAATGTTGCATCATAAAACAGACATATTTATTTACACAAGTTTGTACCCAGTACTTATTCATAATCATACTAATATAGTAAACGTAAAAGTAGTTAATATTTTCATGTATATCATTTTAAATACATTTTTTGGTTTTCGACTTAACAAATTGTGTGAGAATTTGAATTTATTCGCTTGTTGGTAGACGCTATCATGCTGACGAACTTAATAACTTATTAAGGTAATCAGTTAATAAACTGGTAGTGCTGAGACTACGCAACGCAAGACCATTTGCGTCCCTTTTTAAGGATGTGTCCGTTGCCGAGGCTCGAATAATTTTTCAAGACTGTCTGCGAAAAGGCGGCATCTTCATCTTCTATTTCGGCTAGAACTTGTCTTCTATCTTGTAACATTTGTATAGTACATGCATTTCTTATTTTGCACCTTGAGACGCACTTTCAGTCAGCCAGCGGCGCGTCCCCAGCGCTTAAAGCCATACTGCATGAACAAGTGCACAGAGAAAGAAGACACAACAGCGCTATCTATGCATATCCGACCTTGTTACACCACTTAGGTGGTAGGTACCTTGCTATATCTATGTAACCTGGATCTGTACCTTTGCGGAGATGAGTTTGGTCGCGAGAGCTTGATATATCAGTTTCAGTGTTCACTCCCCTGTTCACTGTCATTGTAGCGAGCACTTATATTCCTTACTACTATGTTCTACTTATTAATAGATTGTATGCAAATTAAGACCCAATAGGCAGTCAGTGCTATAACAAAGTTACATAGTCATGATGTCAGTGTCATAGGACAGTTGAGATGATCGGGAGGTTGATGGGCGGATCCAGACATTGCTACGTATATTAGGTTTTTTTAAACGAGACGTGTGCAAGCTTTTTATATACAATAACGCAAAATAAACGTTATCAATATGAGTACGTCACAATAGTCTCAATATCTACATTCTTATTGCGTAAGGATAAGATAATCAGTACACAAATAGAATATTTTTTCTACATCTGATTATTTTTATGATGAATAATCAATTGACGTCGCTGTAATTTAAATTACCCATTATAAATGGTATTGTTTAATAATAGTCTATATTATTATAGTTTGAATAAGTTCTTGGATACATACTATAATCCTATGTTTTGAGATGAAATAGCGGTTTGGATAAAATATAAATAGAATTAAAAACTTTTAAAACGTTTTGCCAATCCTTTCATATTATATCTCTTGTCTTATATTTTATTTAGAATGAGTATTATAGTATTTACCTTTCTTCGGAAAAGCAAAATAAACCTGCTTAGTTCAATATTTGCTCAAACATTTCACAATAGGTCCATTATCAACATGTTTGTTGTCTGTGGTAATACGATAAAACTATTGCAATATGGAGATATTATTTTGCCCAAATATGAAAAATAAAAGATCTGTTACATCTTTACGATACACGGAGTGAAGGATTTATTCCTTCTTCGAGACTCTTGTTGTTCCTAAAAGCATTCAGTTAGGTGATATTCACCTAATATCATAGAGAAATTTAGAATTACTCCGACTACGTACAAGACTAGATTACCTAATTGTCATGTAGTAGCTTTTTTAACACGTTCTATCTTATAGTAATATAGTGGTAAGTTTTAATTAATTTAATACTAGCTTTCGCCCAGAGCTACGCCCGCTTTAAACGTGATAAAAAGTACCTATATAAAAAGCCTATGTCCTTCCCAGGGCCTAGACTATATACCAAACATCATGTAAAGCCGTCCAGCATCAGTTAGAGATTCCTCGTTTCAAATATTATTTGCACTCTTATATACACAAACCAATCTCTACTAATATAAATATGAAAGTTTGTGTATGTGTGTACACACACTACACACATGTCACAAACTTTCATAGAGGGGTCGATATTAAGTACTGCCAGTCTTTACGGCTTCTAACTAATGTAACATAAGAAACTTAATAAAAATACAACTGACTTCAACAAATAGTGAAAATTTTTCGTGTAAGTACTTGGAATACATATATTATGTTTACCAGTTATGTTCTATGAACTTATTGCGATTAAATTTATATGGGTCCAATTTTGATATTGTATTTTGTTATAATCTTTTCAAATACAATAATACTAGCCGTGCCTCGCGGCTTCACTCGCGTTGATTAAGTTTAAAGTAGCCTATATGTGTTATACTGGAACCTAAACTATACATACTAAATTTCATCAAAATTGGTTTATTCGTTACGGAGATACGTAGTGACAAACACACACATACACACACAACCTTTCGCATTTATAATATTGGTAGGGTAAGGATTTTCCCATATCGGTTTATAAATGACGAAGTTCTGTGGTAATAAATATAAAAAAAATCAACCAAATTGAGAACCTCATTTTTTAAGTAAGTTAAAAATATGTATATTTTTAGTCAATAAAATACGGTCCGATTATTTTTTTAAACTAGCCAAAGCATTGGTAAGCCAAGTTAGTTACAGGCGGCAACAGCATGCACTAAAAGCGCCGCCACCAGTGCCGAAGCTGCATTACAAATAAAGCGTGGATCTAAACTAGGTGCTTAACTAATACCAACCTTTCTTACCCGGGTACGCATGCCTCTTCAGTCTGTCATAGAGGTCTTCTTTAGTCCCGTATATGCTTGCGTTTGACCTCGCTAGGCTGTTCATTTTCCCGTTCATGCCGTTGTGAAGGCTTTCCTACAAAAGTAAAGAATATATCACACTCACAATTCAAAGTTCTAAGTTCACATGAACGCTACCCACTGGTAGTAGGCTTGAGCACTTGAGTTACCTATAAGCTCGATGTCTTGTGGGTAACTTAGGTCTTTGCTGTATATAGTTTTAGTTAAGTTTTAGGAAATGTAGGCAATTACCCCGTATATATCGTTGACTTGTGTTGTGGATGCTGAAATATTCACATCACAGACAATCACACCCAGAACCAGAAACACGGATTTCCCTTGGGGAGAAAACTTGTTTCCGCTGGGAATCGAACCCGACACCCCGGATTAGAATGCTAACGCGCACACAACTAAGCCAACGGGTAGTTCATTTTCGGTACAGAGCACGATTAAACATTGAAAAATGATTTTAAAAGAACCGCCCGTTAGGACTGATACGACTAAGGTATCATCGCTGCAATTTTTTTTATAGATTAGTCTGTACCTTCATGTATGTTTCATTGTAGAAGTTTGGCATTTCCCATCCATCTTCTTCATCGTCGTAGTAATGCGCGTAGGTTGAGTGGTGGGATGGCGCTATAGACTCTGCGTATGGAGTGTGCGCTCCGTAGTAGAAGTTCACTTGAGAGCCGTTCTGGTCGATCGCTGGTGTGAGAGTCTTCTTTGGTTCCTTCTTCTTTGATGATCTGTTGGAAATTGTGTTTAATTACAATCAGAATGAGATTTATTGTGTAAAAATCTGTGTACCAAAAGATGGATACATAATAAAATACAGTAATACTGTACAGTATCAACAATTGCCCATTTTGGACGTAAAATAATAGGCTTTCTTAAATACGACAAAAGAGATATGGGCTAAGTAAAAAAACAGAATTAAAAACAAATAGTCCGCTAGTTAGACTATCAAAAAATATTGCACACGTATCTTAGTCTTTTGTCAATTAAACCAAAAAATACAAAGATAGAATTGATTTACAAATCCTATATACAAAATTTCAGCTTAATCTAAAACCGGAAAGTGGGTGAAATTCAACTTACAAGATTTGATTACAGACAGATACCGGGACAGGTGAAAATAAATAAAAGCTTATAAAAAGACTAGCTGTACCCGGCATGCGTTGCAATGCCACGTAAAGAAAAAGTATTTTACCTCTTTCACGTTTATGGTTGTTTATTACTTTAATAACATACTAAAACCTTTTTGGATATTGTTCATAAATCGCGATTAGAAAATTGGGGTGGTAGGAGGGTAAAAAATACTTTACGACCTATTCTTATATCTACCAAATATACAAAAAAAAACATAAAAATCGATGGAGCCGTTTCCGAGGAGTGCGAACACATACACTGTGACACGAGATATTTGTAAGAATATGTGTTCATAGATACCTCGCACAAATCATCCATACAAGCAGCACCAGGAATATGATGAAGATGACTCCTCCGGCTACTCCGCTGGCGATGTAAGCGAACTCGCTCTTCTCTCTGCACTGTCTTCCAGTGAACGAGCCAGTACAGCGGCAAGACGGCTCGCCTCTACTGTCCTTAACACATTCACCGCCGTTGTCGCAGAAGTTGAGGCAGACATCTGCAAGAAGGTGTTATAATTGTAGTTTAGGTAATATCTCGGGACTTAATCGCGCTAATGACTAGTTTTATTTACCCCGACGTTTCGACCAAGTTGCATTGGCCATGGTCTCGAGAAGACTCACCATGCCAAATGCCAAGTTAGGCCTAGAATAGGACCTGGCTCTTAAATATAGCTATCGGTAGGTATACCATTTGGAGCTTGACGACATACATAATTATTTTAAAGGTCGACTTTGCTACTGGTAGAAAGGTAAAAAATCCACCAAAGAAACACAAATGATGTTAGCTAGAGAAAGGAGGCGCAGAATATTCTTCCCCACTTGTTTTTCTGTTGCTGATTGACGACCCAGTTAGCGTAGAGGGCAGGCCCAGCCATGTGCGCCGTGGGTGCTGAGTTCGATTTCTGGCAGGAGCACAATTTTCTTTTCCAAGGGACATTTGTGCTTCTGGTTCTAGGTGTGTTATGATGTAAATGTTTCCGGCACCCGCGATTCAAGTTGAACATAGTGTGGGGCTGCGAGTGTGTATGCGTTTGTTTGATTTGATCCTAGCTTCCCATTATGAAGACACCCGTGGAATGAGAAGGGGTGTTTATACTGACGGGTCCATACAATGTAAACGGCGGAGTTCGGGTGTCGCTATTAGGTTTAGCATTGCTCAGATCCTTTCGTTTTTTTAATGAAACTCAAACTGGGAGCCTATTAGATCAAGTTGCTCCATAGAGGAACTTTTTATAGTCGCTCGCCTGACGGTACCCGTCAAATCCGCCGAACTATAAAAGTACTACTAATTATATATACAAATTCTTATACAAATTGATTTGCTAAAAAATTACTCCAACTATTGTCGGCGTAAAACAGGCCGAACAAACAAAATAGAAAAATTATAGTACAGTGCCACCAGAATTTTGAACTTTTGGCACACGACACAGTCACGTCCAAAAATTTTATGATGTTATAGAGCCAAGAAAGATAATTGCACACGACTTATTGAAAGATGATAACAGACCGTGTGTAAGATAGATACGGTTTATTTCTTATCAACTTTTAGCCTTCATTGATAGAGGTTTCAAACCAAACATTAGATAGATACGATTATAATGCCTTGCGTTTGTATAAGGTAGATATTATTATTAAGATATTATTGATATTATTATCTCTGTCTCTCAACAGTTATCTTGTCGCTATAGCTTCAAAAACTGTTTTTATTTTCAATATGTCAATTTGAAGTCGAATGTGGCATTCTTTTAGAGCTGATGAAGGAAATTACCAATAATAAAGGAAATTATACTCAAGTAATTTTATAGAGTAATTTTGTAAAGCTCACACGTGCGTTGGTGATGGTTTCGTGGTTTCCGGTATAAAAAGTTCCTCTATGGGGTAGAATATATTTTTTTCTATGGTGTTGGTCGTGACAATGACAGCTAGTAGTAACGTTCCGATATTGACTCTTAGAGGTTTAAAATAACTGGGGAGTTAATAAACGAAAATGCTCCTAAAGTAATGTTTGCTACAATAAGTAGATAAATGTTAGTGTCGTGATAACTGTTTTCAATTAAAGTGTAGCAACGCTACATGCACCTTCATATGAAGGAGTTATAATTAAAGGTATGCGTCCACACTTACTGCCTTGCACTAAGTTCGAAGGTTCGGATTGCTTGTGCCGTAGTCATTCACATATCACTCACAATCAGAACCAGACAGACAAATTTTTACACTAAACGAACCAATGGTTCTGTGGTTAGACTAAGTCGTTTGCGAACTAACACAATATATCTACACAATAAATATTAAGAGTCAGCTGATGAAGTGAAGCTGGGCTGAATGAGATGATGTGGACATCTATTACGCACAAGTGATTCTAGACTCCTTAAGTCAGTTTTCTACTCCGAATTGAAGCAAGGTTAACCCGGCAGTTCCTGTTTTACAAAGATGTCCTAAAGCCATCTTACAGCATTTGATGTCTTTTAAGAGATGGGAAGAGCTTGCGAGTGGCGTAACTCTGTCAATAAGGCTGTTACCAAATTTAAAAAAATTCGGCTCCAAGATCTTGATGCCAAATGCTTTTGCAAAAAGAACCAGCCTAACCTTTACCTACCTACAATGACTCGGGCCAATTGTACTGTGCGCCATGCAATAGGACCTTCAAAACTAAATTTGGATTCGCCAGCCGTCTTCGTTATTATGTTCGAAGCTAACAAGGTCCGCTGTTGACGGATACCTCAAGGAGGACATTATCATCAAGTCGTTTGCGAAAACTGAATTTCTTCTGGTTTCGTTTTGAACATTACTCGCAGATAGGAAATCAAGTTTTGGCCCACAGTTTTGCCCTATGATTTCACTGGAAACATTTCTTTAATTCTAAATACAGGAATGTTACTACATTACTGGTGGTGGTAGACGGGTGAACAAGGAACAGTGTTCTTCTCTTATCCAAAAAAAAAAACGTAATTAAGTATTTTGTTAAACTTACCTATACAAACTTTCCCGGTGCCGTTGAACCCTGGTTTGCACTGGCACTTGAACTCGCTGGTCTCTGGTATGAGGAGACAGTACGCATTCACGTCGCAGTGCATCTCGGGGCCGCTCATCTCACACGGGTTCGTGCAGTCAGATTCTGCTGTCTGTGGGAGGTATACAAATTAGTCTTTGTGTTGCTGGTTCTGGGTGTGATTGTGTGTTTGATGTGAATGTTGAACTGCCCGTTAGCTTAGTTGGGTGCGCGTTCGCCTTCTAAGCAGTGTCGGGTTCAATTCCCGGCTGAAACACAAGTTTTCTACCCAAAGGAGATTTGTGTTTCTGGTTCTAGGTGAGATTGTGTGTGTACTAGGTACAAGGTTCCTCCGAGTAAAAACAACTTTGAAGGAGATTAAAGCGTTTATTATATTATTAAACGAAAATTATTACAGGAGTAGTACTTGACAATTGTAGTTCAATGCGCAAGATGGACGACAGAGCCGATGCCGGCTTTCCACCAATCAGCGCTCTTTACGTCCCACTACCCCGCGCTTGCCCCTCTACTAACTATTTGAAAACATAATATTTTATAATTTACTTAAATGCTAAATGCCTTTTACGTGTCGCCTACAGTGTGAGTAATCAAAAAGTTTCGGCACCCACGACTCAAATCATCGAACTTAGTGGAACTGTGAGTGCGAAAGCGTATAAAAAATGTTTCCGGCACCCATTAGAAATAGTGGTAAAGGCTAATGGTGAAGTAATGATAAATGTATACTTACAGCGCCAGGTCCTCGTGTGCTGGTGTTGATAGGGCAAGGAATGCACACCGTCTGTTGAGCCTCCGATTGGTACGTTCCCTTTCTGCATTGGATGCACGTGTTAAGAGTCTCATTGAGGTATTGTCCTGAAATCCGGAGATAGTTCAATTTATAACTTCAAACTTTCGCGATTCGAACACATAGTTGGTATCTCGGGTCTTAACTCACAAGACCAAGTGCGGGTAATTGGGTGGCAATACTCACCCTTTCCCACGCTGACACCCGCATTCTCCAGTCTTCTCGAGACCATGGCCAAGTTGCATTGGTCAAGGTCGAGGTAAATAAAAATAGTTTTTAGCCCGATTAGGTCCCGAGATATTAGTAAACTATAGTTTAATTTAATCGTTTATTGCATCATATGTTCAATACAAGTCAATACAATCAGTCTGGCTTATTCATCTTGTAGCCAATTGAGGTAACGAGATATACTTATTGCAATAAGTGTTATTAGCTCACTTGAAAACAGGCCGGCTTCCTTGCCTTGGGTTCTTTAGAATGCGAATAATTTCAATTTAACCGACCGTTTCATAAGTCATCTTCATAAACAACAATATAGTAACTATTCTTGAACTAAGCCAGTTATTTTAGGCTAGCTAACACCTTTAGGGTGCTTAACACCCTCGTCGACATTATCACTTGCCATGAAAACCTATCATATACTTAAATTAAAACATGCGTATATTCCAGGTAGCACGCAATTTACATCGCCTAAATATTTTCTTTTTATTCAACATATGCAAACTTTGGACTACCATCTCACCTGATGGTAAGCGACGATGCGGTCGACGATGGAGCAAGCTTGCCTAGAAGACTCCCATATTGACCCATCAGGAAACACCGACTCAGGTAAGGAGTTCCATTTCTTTGCGGTTCGCACAATGAATGTGGAGGTGGTACGCTTAGTGCGCATTTGTGGAATGTCCACCATATAGCGGTATCGCTTAGCAGTTTGTCAGCTTGTCCGATGATAGAACGGGGTTGGGGAACTAATATTATCTGTAAATACGAGTAGGTTCGTTCCTACTGAGTAAAAGGAGCAATCCGCACCAGTACCCGACTCAACTGCGCAAAGGAGCTAGGAGTAATGTGGCACTCTAGAGACTAATCTCTTGGGCTGATTTGTCAATAGATTTGTCTAAATCTTGCGAGTGTTACTAAAGATATTACAGTAATTAAAATTCATTAGGCGACAACAAGACACAACCATATTGGGAAAAATATTGAGGACTGATACATAGTCTTGTGATGCGGTGGATCAAACTAATTAGCTCCGCTTTTTCTTAAGTTTAGTTAGTAAAGAAGGTAAGTGCATACTCATCGTGTGCACTAAACGGGTCTACAAACAGGCAGCGAACACTAATGAGCAGACGCCGCGCCGCTTTAACTCTGATCACCAGATGCTGCTATGTTTAGTGATGCGGGGGTTTAAACTAAGTCGCACTGGCTCCGTTTAAATGTAGTTAGTAAAGAGAAGAGTGTGTAGTTACCGGGTCTACAAACAGGCAGCGAGCACTGGTCGGCGGAGGCGGCGCCGTCCCGCGGCGTGGTGGTGCCGGGCGGGCAGGGTGCGCACGCCGCGCCGGCGCCGTTGGCTCTCCACGTGCCGCGCGGGCAGGGCTCGCAGCCGCCATCGCTGCTTAGCTGTTCACCTGAAATTAACAAACCAAATTCATATCACGACTTTTATTTGTTGACGTGATAACGTCTTATAAATCGATGAACACCGGCTGCACGCACGAAAAAGTGTCACGTTCCGCCTGAGCCTGAGCGTGCACGCGAGAGCGCGGAACAAGCAATAGAGAGGCACGATCGGCCTAAGCGTTCGTCTTATGACGTTATCACGTAAAATTATGGTCCGTAAACCGACTTTACAGACATTTTTTTTATTTGAGAGTTTTATGTGGGGCTGACTTTTATTTGTTTAAGAGTTTTATGTGGTGCTATTGTTAATGTTTTTTCCATGTCCAAACATTATTGGAAAGTCTATATGCATGTACACAACAAGTTGCAATACTAGGGCAATCAAAAATGTAATTGGACATAATTTGACAAACACTCACGCACATTTTGAAATGAAGATAAAATTTAAATGGGAATTAGCGTAACTAGATCGGCAAATGTTTCGACTTCATTTGGAAGGTTTCAGGCTAGAGAACGCGTGTGTTACGCTAATTCTCGTTTTATTTTTTATTTAATAGTTCAAAATAAGCGTGGGTTTTTATCTAATTAACAATAAAGGTTTCGTGATTCTGATTCTTCAATATACTTACCTATAACATGTAAATAACAAAATTATGTTATTATAAATTTTAAATCATTCTAATGGATTCATTACAATATTAAGATTTCTTCCAGATTTGGAACACGTCCCCGTCGTCAGCTTTTTCATACTGATGAACCAGAACCGGCGGTCTCCGAACTTTTACCAGAACATCGGTACAAATACAAGTTTTTCCTTGGCGGACTTATTCAGTGACTTGCTTAGCGCCAGAATAGATAGGAATACGCATTAATAGAGAGGTGAATATAAATTTAGGCTTGCCATCTAGAGTGCCAGCAGAACTTTAACTTTATTGCGTCGTGATCAGAGTTGCTATTTATTTAAACGCTGGTCAGAGTGAACCTTCTGTACTTGAACTATTAAGTATCCGTTGATTAGACTTACATTCACAACAGCTAAATGGACCTGTTTCATCTAAATACATACCTGATGGACAATCATCCCTGCATTCCGCAGCAGACACTGCCTCAGTAGCGCGTGTGGTTTGTCCCCTCGGGCAGGCGACGCAAGTGAATGCTCCTTCACGTGGCTGATAAGATCCATGGCCGCATGGACGGCACAGTTCCGCTTCCGCATCGTAGTATTTGCCGGCGGCACAACGTTCTGGAAAATACCATTGCAGTCAACATTTTGTTACTGGGAATTTGGAAGTGTGTGGTAATGGGAACTTGATGTTTTCTCAACTTTTTAGGATACTTTAACAATGAAGTGACAATGAAGACTATTAGACAGGGGTATAGTTGAGATAGCTCGGGTACGAGCTGGCAGGGAGAAATGCGCAATTAACCCCAGAGCGGGATGTCAGTGCAGAACTTATCCACCAAATTGATCATATAATTTGTCACTTAAACGGTTCACAAAAGTGGGAACAGTGCTTTCAGTTTGAGATTGGATGATCTCTAACCATTAAGATTCTCCAACTCGCTTCATAAACATTTAGAAATGAAAAATCCAATAAGAAATGTTTTGATATAAAACAAAATAAACCCTTCCACACTCACAGCCCCATAATAAGTTCGATGAATTGTGTCGTGGGTGCCGGAAACATTTACATCACACCCAGAATAAGAAATACAAATTTCCATTAGGGATAAAACTTGTGTTTCCATCGGGAATCGAACCCGGGGCTGTGAGTGTTAAAGCGTTCATAATTTATTTTTTACCTTTGCAATCAGCCGCGCTCCTAGCCCCACTTGCTTGCGTGACTCCTGACTGACCAGCGATGGCCGGGCACGCCGTGCACTGGAGCTGACCAGCCTCCGACTGGTACGACCCAGCCGGGCAAGGCTTGCAGGTATCGCTTGCTGCGTCTAGGAATGTACCCACTGAGCAGGACACTGTCAAACAAAACGGTAAGAGTTATTGGTGAACGTAGTGGTACGTGGTACGACTTATTTAAATCTGCTAGGGTAATGTTTGACCACTATCTCACTTGTTAGTGTGTGATGTGGTCGAGGTTTGTAAGCACGGTAGGATAAGCACGACTCCAAGATAGGCCAAGATAGGCAATTATTTGACCACCATCTTTCCTGATGAAAAGTGAAGATGCGGCCGAAGATAATATTATGTATATAGATATCTTCTATGCAAATATCTTTATAATTGCTTAGAATATATCTATTCACTCTAGACTAGATTCCCAGATTATACCGTGCAATAAAAAGACGGGCAATGAGTTCCACTCCTTTGCCGTACGGATGATAAACATAGATTTCTCTCGTTAAGATATTTTAATCTACTTGAGATTTGTGAATTGTTTGGGTAGCCGTGCACGAGAAAATGCACACTTACCATAGAGTCTATCAATTGTTGTTTATTTAGATCTAGATTTCGAAAGGGTTGTATGATTAGAAAAAAGAGTCAGAATTGCATTGGAATAGACTTAAACTTTAAAATAGTTATTTTACTCCATTGTTCTCCTGAATTTTTGATTATAATCTAAGAAGAAGACTTTGTGTAAAAATCGGAACAAACATTTTGAGGTAATAGAAATCGTTTCATTAGAAATCTAGAAACAGTTTTGGTTAAGTGTGTCATGTAGTTACCACAATCAGGCGCCATAACGACCTGTCCCATAGGACAGGCATAGTCCGACACCAGTTGCAAGCTCGCCGGATCTGGTACTGTATTCGGCAGTATATTCCGCACGTCAAACTGTTCGTCTTCGAGAATTAGTTTCTCCAGCAATCTCTGAACCGACGATCTCTCGTTGTTGCCGTTGTGGATTACTGGGTCGCTAGAATTATAAAAAAAATATGAGATTTTCCAGAAGAACAAAGATTTATGTCTATTTTTGATATCAAATGTTATTGTAAAACAATCGGGAAACATATTGTGACTTTACAAATTTGTCTGGACCTTAATAAAGTTGTTTTTTTATTTGATAAAGGAAGCGACTGACCCTTATCTCTCTTAAATGTAGTCAAAAGTGGTAAGCGCTGTAGGCTTAATTGAAAATACCTTCTAAGACTAGCTGCTGAAACAATGGTCACTATACTGTGGTACTTGTTTGCCTTGTGTAAGCTCCCATATAAATATAGATCAAAATATTAAATCGGCGTCTAACACAAGATATTCTTCACGTATAAATCAAAATGCTAAATCTCCATAAATAGAAAGCAGGAACATAATAAAGAAAATAATAGACACAACTTGTAAAGCCAGAATATCTTCCAGATTAAAGCATTTCTAATTCAATGTACCGCTCTTAAACGTAACCCTCAAAACAAACTACAGTACTACTGCCATGTTATGGCAAGCGTCTATGTAATTAATTCAGAAACGTACAAAGCTGAAGTAAAAAGCGTAACAAAGTGCTAGAGTGCTCAGGGGCATGCAAACAACTCACTTGATAGCCGGGAAAGAGATCTCCACGTTGTATGTATCGCCAGCTTGTCTTCCCTCCCTACTGCTTCGTGTCCTAAGTGCGAAAAATACATGCAGTGAAGGACATGCTTGCATTTTTTACGGACTAACAGTGATATGGAATATTTAAATGGATTCCTAATTTACTAAGAAGTGTGCGAATATTTGCTTTACAGGTACCCACATGCTCATGTGCTTTACGAAGGTAGAGTTCATATTGCAAGTACTACTTCAACACCAAAACCTTTTTGGGGCAGTATTGGATGTTGTAACCATCTTTTTAGGGAATTTGTGGGGTAACATCATTTAATTGTGTCAAATTATGTGCCGGTATGGTGATATTGGTGAAATTACTTCTTACTATCTTTGCATAATATTGCATTACCTATTAAAAGAAAGTACTTACTCATCAACAGGAATAATAGCATCCAGCACATAAGTGTCTTCAGCAGTGGCTGCGGGAGGGGTGGATACTTGTCGAGTTTGTCTCACATTGGCTCGGTGGTCGCATTTTACGTTGATATCTAGTTCCTTGCACTCTCGAGTACCTGATAAAATAACTTAAATTTGATCTCCGTTCGAAGAAATAAGGAAATGCTAAATTAAAGTTACAATAAGTAGATTATTATGTTGAATCGTAAGTTACCATCAACAGCATAAGAGCAGAAGTTCCAATCCCTGTTGAGCTGGTTGATAGCACTGCGGACCTTCTGGCGAAGTACAGCTTGTCCAGCGTCATTGCAAAGAACTGAGCTTGGGAACAGCATTGAAATCTTAAAGACGCGCTGAGCCGGTGATGCCGCTGGAAAATACCAAAAGAAACTTTAGTTCGAGACAATCTCAGCGAAAATAAGACCAGCTATGAGCCATGTAATGATGCTTACGTGAGCAAGCTGGGTAGATCAATGGTAAGCTTGGATCAGTTGTAGGTCGCCAGAATCCTTCAGCACCGCAAGTGTAGAATGGTGGTACATTCTGTGAGAATCGTAGACCGTCGCGGCAAGCAATCTCGCAAACCTTGAACTGACCTCCTGCACCCCAGTCTCGACATGACTGATAACCGCCAAGAGGATCAGGAAGTGGTGGACAGAACTCCGCTGCACAAGTGAAAAAGTTGAGTAAATAATTTGTTTAAAGAAGCATTATTAAATAAAAATAGTTTTAAAATAGATAATTAATCATGGTTTTTTTAAAAGATATTATGTTAATACTTACATAGAACAGTAACCTTAAAGGTGCAAGTGGCTGCATTGCCAGCAGCGTCGTAAGCGATGTAAGCTATGTCATACGCTCCCCAGGCAAGGTTCTGGCCTGGTCTATGTCCAGATTTCTCAACAACTCTGGCAACTCCTACATTGTCACTAAATATAGGAGCATCCCAGTTTACAACTGACGATCCATTCTTAGCGATAACCCATAAGTCGCCCGGGCAGCGATCTACACGCGGCGCTTCCTTGTCAACTTGCAGTTGTTGACACTTAGGTCCAACGTAACCGTTAGGGCAGACTCGTTGACCGCAATGCGAAGGCACTATTCTTTCAACCCCACCTATAACGTCTTCATATCCTGCCCATGTGAGAGTTAATGCATTGAAGAGAACAGGCTCAGTTCTGCAGTCGCGGACCTGCTTCTGAATATCATTAGTAACATCAAGAGCTCTGTTCCATATTTGTACTTTGGTAAGGTGACCTTGGAAACCAGACTCGGTATAAGCCTTCGGGTTATCTGATTGAGGCTTGCCCAATGTTACCCAAACACTGAAAAAAAAAGTTGTTGTCATGTAATTAGGTCCAGTTGGTTTAGCCAATTTACAAGAAGGTTTAAAAATAACATAGCTTACTATTGTGGTAGTGTTCGTCCGCTTCCATAACCTTCAATCTTGCTAGCAATCAAACCTTCAGTAATGAGTGTCAATTCGCCTCCATTGTTTCCATCCCAAACCAAAGCAACATGATGCCACTGCCCGTCGTTGACGGTAGCGAATTCACCAAAGCTAAGATAAACGTCTTGAAGTTCAGAAAAGAGAGAAACTTGAACTCCGTTTGAGTGCATTTGGATGATTTGTCTTCTGTTCAACGCGATGTGCGAGTTGCTGAAAAACATAATGTCAATTATATTTACTGAATATGAACTATACAGTTATAAAAGACTTAATAAATGACGATAGACTGTTATTTACCTAACGCTGTAAGCTGTAAAGAACACACCACCTTCATCCTGTTGGGTGTATTGCACCCACATAGCAATTGTTAAACTGTCGGCAGATGAAGTATCAAAAGGCACAACTTGTGCCGCACTCGAACGCAATGGGTCGCTGAAGTATAGATCGTAATCGACGCTGATTGCTGAAAGTGAACATTTATTTAAGTAAGTCGGTCGTATCAATGTTATTTTATAGTTATGCAAATGAAATTGTCTTACTCTTTCTGCAATCGTCTCCTGTCAAATTGAATGGACATTGGCAGTAGAATCTGCCTGGAAGATCTATGCACGTAGCTGATGGTGGGCACGAGTTTTCCTTGCAATCGATAATGTCTTCATCACAGTTCTTTCCTTGGAATCCAGGAGCACAGACGCAAGAATAGTCTTCGCCTTCGTCCATGCAGGTTGCTCCATTTTGACATAGACCAGCTTCGCATGCGTCAAACTCGTATTGACATCCGATGCCTGTGTAGTCAGCCGAGCAGGTACAGTTAAGTCCGGATCCAAAGTCTTGGCATTTGCCACCGTGCATACAAGGGCTTCCAATACATCTTTCAGGAGCAGTTTCACATTGTTTACCATCAGTTCCGCTAGGACATCTGAAAACCGAATAACCTTAAGTATTGAATCAACTTGATATTTAAAAAATACAATACTGTTTCAATAACGTTTAGCACTTACACGCAGAAGAAATCTTGGAATAGATCGATGCACTTAGCGTTATTTTGACATGGTCTATTCATACAATTTCCGATATCTCGTTCGCAACGTTTACCAGTCCAGCCCGGTTGGCAAGCACATTTATAGTCTCCGATTTCATCCTGGCACGAACCACCATTAAAGCAAGGATCAGAGGCACAGTCATCGATATTAGTATCACAAGTTTCTCCAGTGAAACCTTCGCGACAGACGCACTGGAATTTGTTATCTAAATCAACGCAATTTTCAGTACCGATAGCGTTGCAAGGTTCATTCAAACATTCGTCTATAGCCGTTTCACACTGTTGACCTACGAAGCCAGGTCGGCATTTACAGATGAACCCATCAATTTGGTCAACACATGTAGCTCCATTTGTGCATGGGTTTGAGGAGCAATCATCAATAGTATGTTGACATCTCTTGCCAGTATAACCGGCCTCACAGTTGCAGGTAAAATCGTCTATACTGTCGATACATTGACCGCCATTCTCACACGGTGAAATGACACATTCGTTAATATTGATATCGCATGATGGTCCAGACCAACCGGGGTCACAAATGCATTGATGAAGGAAGAGTTTATCTACGCAGACTCCGTGTTTGCATGGCTCATTTGAGCAAAGATCTATCTTTTCGTGACAACGTTTTCCTGTAAATCCTGGTGGACATGCGCAGCTGAAGTCGTTCACTAAATCAGTGCAAGGTGCGCCCAAAAGACATGGTTTTTCGATGCAATCATCTGTGTTATTTTCGCATAGCTGTCCTTCCCATCCTGGAAGACACTCACATTTGAATCGGCCTTGTTGAAGCGCAATGCAAGAGGCTCCGTTTGTGCAGGGATTTCCATTTGCAGTACAGGGATCAATCTGCAAAATAATTTTTAATTAGATTAGTATAAATATACAAGTTTTCATATCTAACATGTCATATATGTAATTTATTAGGTGCTAGTAATATTATAATCTAATATTTAGCTTCGAATAATATATTTTTTACATACCGTAACATCACAGTCAATGCCTGTGTA
This sequence comes from Lomographa bimaculata, assembly GCA_948107665.1. Classification (NCBI taxonomy): domain Eukaryota; kingdom Metazoa; phylum Arthropoda; class Insecta; order Lepidoptera; family Geometridae; genus Lomographa; species Lomographa bimaculata. The sequence continues at coordinate 12,433,787 of OX403592.1, forward strand.
TCCAGATCTGCATAGACAAGTGTAGTTGTTGAAACCTGGTTCGTCTTTGCACATTGCTCTTTCAGGACAAGTATCATTTCTACAGTCTGATCTCTCTTCTTGACAATTGATGCCACCATAGCCAGTGGGACATGAGCAACGGTATCCTTGAGGAAGGTCAGTACAAGTACCACCATTATAACAAGGTTGGCTAGCACATTCGTCGATATCAATTTCACATCTACGTCCTGAGAATCCAGCTGGACAATAACATTGGACGCCATGTCCTTTAGGTACGCAGAGACCACCATGCTGGCAAGCACTATTTGAACATTCGACAGGTATACATTCTTCTAACCCGGTGGCTCCTGTTCCCACTGTCTTCATATTCGTCGGGCATTCACTGCAACTAGTTTGGCCGACCAAATTTTGATAAAAGTTTCTTGGACACTGAGAGCATGGTGCTAACCCTGTTGGGGAATATGTTCCAGAAGCACACTTAGCTCTACACCTGTCTCTTCCTGGAGCAGCTGGCTGATAAGTAAAGGTGTTAACCGGACAAGCTTGACAATCTTTGAATCCTCCTACAGGTGGTTCTCCAGTGTAGCTGTTTCTGGGACATTCTAAGCAAGGAACTAATCCAGTTGGAGAGTATGTTCCGTAACCACAAACAGGGACGCAATCTGTTATGTCCTTAGAGCCTTCTTCTTTTGTGAAAGTTCCTGATGGGCACTTGAGGCATGAACCTTGTCGAGCTTGATTCTGGAAATATCCCCTAGGGCACATAGTACATGATTTTTGTTTCTCTCCTGCAAAGGTTCCAGCAGGGCAGTGCACTGAAATTATAAAATGATTTATTATTATTAATTGACAAAGCAAACTGTTATGTGATAAAACTTGTAAATAAAACTAATACTTACAGCATCTTGGTACGTCATTGGTGTCCATGTTGAGAACTTCGCCTACACTGCATGTAAAACCTCTTGAGATAGAACTCTTGATAGCTCTAAGCGGAGGGCATTGATTTCCAATAGAAGAAACATTTAGAACAGGCTCAATAAGGGCACTCGCGTATGGTACTGATAGGTCAAAAATTAAGTTCAGTGTCGTTCCGCAGAGATCATACAACTGCGTCTGTCTGATTGCTGGTGTAATTGCTAACACAAAGTCCATTTTGACTACATTTTCATCAAGAAGTGTAGGCATTGCCTTGACGAATGTAACGTTTATAGCGACATTGATAGCAGAACACCGTTGCGATAGTCTTTCGTTGAGGATGTTGTCGTATTGAGCAAGTAAATCTTTGTACTGCGGCAAGCAAGCGTTAGAGACAGCACCCAGTGCGCGGTATTGAACGCTGGCTACGACGTGGTACGCAGCTTGTTGAGTATCTAAAAAGACATAATAAATAAATTGATATGCTTATTTCCTACACCATATATGGAATAAGTATTTGAAATATAAGGTAAAGATATAATTCTCACTTTCAGAAACGCAATCAGGTACAACAGCAGTCGGTGTCCATGCTCGTTTGTTTTCACAGATGAATGTCTTAACTGGTTCTCCATCTGTGAATCTGAAGCCAGGACTACAGGTTGCTATGCACTGGATTCCTCGGTCTCCAGGCAGACAGTTCAGTGCACCATGTGCTGGAGGCATCAACTCCCAATCAACACAAGGAGTAGCTTGAACGGATACCTGTAATTAATAATAATATGTTGTTAATATTGCATATCAGGATATCGAGTGAGTCATAAATAAGATTACTGTTGTTTGCATAAATCAAACTTACTTGGAAGTGACACTGCGCCTTGTTGCCATACTTGTCAGATGCAATAACGGTAACATTCTCATAACCTCTAATAGGAATAACGGCTCTTTCCGGAACAAACTTCAAGAATACTTCTCCTGAAGCATCGGTCGCGTTTATCCTTCTTCTAGTATCATTGAAATTTACTGCATAACTATCTTGTTTGTCCACTAGTTCAATAACGTAACTTTGCGGACAGCTTAGTTTCGGTGGGGTATAATCAGGTACTGTGATATTTACTTCGCAGATAGCAACATTGCCGTCAAAATCAAATGCAACGTAACGTACAACCATATTGTGGAATACTTGTAGAGGTGTCTTGAAGTGCTGTGGTGTTACTTCCAATCTAGCAATAGCACCAGAATTATCAGTAGCAGTGGGTTCAGTGAAGTTTACGGGTAGCAAACCACCATTTACATCAGTTTGTACAACAATAGGTTGTTGAGGACAGTTTTGGAATACAGGTGGTTCATTATCTGGAAAGATAATTTTGTGATTAGATGGCTAACAGGAAAATAAAATTTAAAGTTTATAAACGATTTCACTACTTTATTTCTTGATCAGGACTTGACCGTTTTTTTTTATCAACTTCGCAAGATACACGTCCAAACAAAAAAAAAAAAAATCGGTCCAGCCGTGTCCGACTAATCGAGTAACATAACAAATATTGTGACGAATCGAGAACCTCGTCCTTTTTTTTAAAGCGGGTTAAAATGCAACAAATCATGCAAATACTAATTATGCTTACCAACACATGGTGAATACCCATAGTCGTAACCTAGCAGAGGTTCAGTTGCTGGTTCATCACAGCCCATCAATTCAAACTTCAGACATGCGTTGTCCATGAAACTGACAATACCCAAAATAACAAATCTAGCTTGTACGTATTTAGGTAGGGTGATCATAGCAAGTTCACCATAGTTGCCAGGATCTCTCATTGTCAAATTGAAGTTAGGGAAGTAGACAACGTAGTTCTCATTTTCGGCTTGTTTGTAAAAGAATCTGATTTCTGTTGGTCGACCGACAATGTCAGAGGTAACAACTCCTTTTACTAAGATAGCTTTGACCCTGTATACTTTGCCGAGATCGACACTCACATATGTAAATGCTTCCTGTTTGCCACACCAACCAGTTACTGAATTGAGCCTGATATTTCTAGCTTCGTAATTAGGTCGTTCTGAGGTGGCGTTGATTGCAGAATCAGGAATCCTTCCTGACGCTAAACCAAGAGGCTTGATGACCTTACATTCAGGTTCGCGCATGCATGTGATTGGTCTGGGATTAATTAGAATGTAACCAGGTCTTGAACAACCAAACAGAACTTCTGATCCCTGTTCATAGCTTCTTGCAATTTGGTAACCATCAGCAGGCCTGCCAGGGTCTTCACACACCGGACCTTCGCACCTTAAGTCTCCAAAGTCCCAAATGCCATTTCCTTGACATCTCACGACATTGTCGTGTTTGCTTGTTTCACCCGCAAGCCTAAAAGTATTCTGACATCCAAAGAAGAATGAGCTCTGGTATCTGGTATCGAGGTATTGGCCATATTCTGCTCCAGGTGTTGGCATTGGCACGCCACAATCTTTTCTTGGACATTGTGGTTGAGCTCCAGACAGCCAATAGTCCGGCAGTCCCTGTAAGATAATATTTAGTAATCATTATTAAAACACCTCTGTAAAGCATGCACCTAGATTTACAGTAAGCCCATACCTACATAATATAATCATTTATCTTACCGGTTTAGGATCGTAAACACACTGTCTGAAGGAAGATGACACAGTGTTTCTGAGCTGTCTTCCTGAAGAAGTACAAGTAATAGTAACATTATCTCTGTATGGCACCAGAACACTTTCAGGATCGTCTCTGATCACTCTGAGGCCGTCATTTTTGTCATCGGACAATGTCACACAGCGAGCGTCTAGAAAAATCAATTAGAATAATTAATAATCAATTAAAACTTTCACGTTTTTATTTAAGTCACTCAACTATATAGTTATACTATACTTACATTGACATTCAGGAGCAGTTCCATTCCATGTACCACTTGATGTACAAAGAAGAGAAGAAAATCCAGACATTACGAATCCAAAATCACATTGGAACTGAACAATATCTCCAAAGTGGTAGTCGTTTTTAGTCGATAACAGTTTTCCGTTTTCAGGCGAAGCAAGTGGTGGGCACATGACCGGGACACAAGATTTGTTTTTTTGGTAAGTGTCTCCATCGCGATCACCTGTTTCTGATAGTTCGATAGAGAATCCAGCGGTGCCGTTAGAAGAATACAGCTCGTAACCGATGTTGCAAGCACATGAGAAGTTCCCGGGCCTGTAAATATGCAAATTATAGCCACACGAAGACACAACGACAGAATGGTTAAAGTTGTGATACTATATGTGTTTAGTAACTTACGTGTTGATACATTTTTGGTCACATCCTCCATTGTTTTCGCTACACTCGTTGTTATCGGCACAATCTAATCTGGCGCATCCCATAATTTCGATTTTCAGACACGGCGCTCCAACATAATCCTGAATCTTGAATTTAACGTACTGAGCTTCAATTGGCATGGGCAAGTTCAGAACGGATAGAGTAGGTTCCAAGATACGGAATTCAACAGCTGTACCGTCTGGGTTGGTGTAATCTTTAAAGATATCAGTCAAGTCATTTGTATACTGAATTCTGATAGCAGAAGTGAATGCAATGTTGCCATCAGCTCGCATTACGCTCATTGTTCTGAATCCTCTGATGATGGTGGGTGCTCTCAAATCAACCAAGACCCAGTTAGCTCCAGCTTCTAAGTTGTTACCACACCAACCACCGCCATTATTCAATCGTACCATCTGAAATACATTTCAAAGTTAGAATACACTCGTACTTTTGGGTAACAAATTGAAGAAATAATTAAATACTTACTCCTTTGTGATATCCTGGCTCAGGAGCTGATGTCGTGATAGATTCATCAGGGATTGCTCCATTGATCAACCCGAGGTCGCCAACCGGCCTGCAATCCAAGTTCGGAGAAAAGCCCGGTTTGCAAGGACAAGAGAAGCCCCCCTGAGTGTTTTTACATTCTGTTGATGCACCATCACATTGACTGCTTAAGCATTCGTTGATGTCCTCGCAAGTCGGAGCGGGATCAAACTCTTGGTTCGTTCCACATCTTAATACACTAGGCCCGTTAAGTTTATATCCTGAAATTAAAAGTAGATAAAAGAACGATCTTTAGAAAAAAAAATCACTAATAAATTAATATTTTTATCAAATTTACCAACAGATAATTCTTAGAATTTAAACCACTTTTATCGGATTTTAAAGCGAATATTTTAATCTACTTTTATTGCCGTCGAGCACTACGAAGTGCTAGAAACGTCAGGTATAAACGTAATATAAAATATACGCCGTAGAATTCTATAAAACTTGTTTAATTCAATTAATTAATAAAAATTGCGAATATCTAAGAAATCATTATGATATAATACCTTTGAAACATTGAACACGAGCTTCATCTCCGTACATGTAAATGCGGGTTTGATCTACAAAGAATCCGTTTTTAATTTCAGGGAACTTCGGGCACAAAGCTTTGGTGCAAGACGGTACATCTCCAGACCAAGTGCCGTTGCTCATACAGAGAAGTACTGGCTGGCCAGATCTCACGTAGCCAGGTTCACATTCGTAACGTACAATGGTACCATAACTTCTGCCACCACCATTCAGAATAGTAACATTTGCGTGTGGTACATCGGGTAGAGCTACACATTGTGAGGCTGAAACGAAATGTGTGAAAATATTTTAATGAGTTATTCAGATATAGTTATTGATTTAATTAATTATTAATACTGTTAACGACATAACATTTTGCTTACCTAAACAAGTCGGAGTCCTTTCCCATCGACCATCAGATAAGCAAGATATTCTTTCAATTGGCTGTCCAGTTGGGAAAGCGAAACCGGCGTAACATTGATACGTAGCAACACCACGGTAAGTCACGTTTGTGGAACCAATTGAGAAACCATTGTCAATTTGTGGCACTGGACCACAATAAACCTCTGAAAAAAAAAGACATTTTATGTGACAACATAATTTATGGGTATAATTTAGACGGCCACCAAAAATTCTAAACGGTTACCAAAATGGATAAATGGTCACCAAATTACGTTTTCTAAAATAAAATTTCCTGTGACAGAACCGAATCGGATAATAGTAGGTTAAGGTTATTATTCTTTTTATAATTAATACAAAAATATTCATAATACGGGCAAATGGATTTATTTCATAATATTTTAGGAAACGTAATTTGGTGACCATTTATCAAACGTAATTTGGTGACCATTTATCCATTTTGGTAACCGTTTAGAATTTTTTTGGTAGTAAAATAGGTACTTTTTGGGTGGTGTTTAAACACAAGCCATAATTTATAAGGTAGTGAAGAGATTGGTGATGAAACAAAATAATTTATTCAAGGTCTTTATCGCTAATAAAGTCTTTTTTTTCGTTGTTAATAGATTAAAATAAAAAATACATCAGTAGTTAAAGAGCTGACCAAAACTTAAACAAACTTTACCTTGACAGCTTGGAATGTATGTGGTCGACCATTTTCCTCCATCTAGACAAGTTGTGATGATGCGGGATTTACCCGTAGCAAATTCCTGACCAATAGGACATGAGAAAGTCACAACTGTTCCAAAAGCGGTATCTCTGCTTGACGCCAAAGCACCTAAGCCTGATTTTAGCGGTGGGCAATCTGCAAATACAAACATAGTGTAGAGAATCAATTGAAACCTATTGAACCAGATATATTGGTAGGCATAAATAGAATATATGGTTTTTACCTGCCGAGAATGTCGCCTTCCATCCTTCTCCATTATGCAATGCATCAGACATAAAACGTATGAGCATCTCGCCACTGGAAGCAGTTAATGTAATTCTTGGCTTAACAGTAAAACCGTTTTCTGAATGTAATCTTAGGCCGTTAGTGCTTGCACCGTCAAAAACTTGTACCACATCTGAAGGATGAATACTAAACTCATCAAATTTAAGAGAAAGAGGTCCACCGTTAGGATTCTTTATTCTGTATAAACATTCTTGGTTGTTGGGATAGTTTTCCAGCCCATAAGCTGGCGATGTGAACGTTCCATTGGCAGCAATAATTGTTGCTCTGCAACCTTGCGAGTATCTCATATTAAAACCCTTCTTAGAATCTCCAAGGCTCGTTCGGAAGTACATGTAAAGATGGTTTGTAGTAGAAATAACGACTTTTTCGTTTTCTTCACCAGGACCCGTTAATCTAGCCAGTACAGGACTGGATGGCGTATTTCCGTCTTTGATAACGATGTAGTCTCTATTCATCCCTAATTCTAAATCTTCGATTTCTAGTGAGACGATTCGGCCTGGTTGAGCCTCAATGATGTACATGCATTCCAAACCACCGGGGTAACCGTTCGGGTAGCCTGGTGAAGTTAAGACTTGACCTTGTGGAGTTGCTCTAAGGATTCCACCGCAATTAGATGATTCAGTTTTCCATGCTGCGCGGAATCCTTTTCTTTCTACAGAGCCATCGGTGCTAAATTTAATTATCATGAAATTCGAAGCGGATACAAAGAGCTTGTTCGATAAGTCTTGTTTTCCAGAAAGTGTTGCTAAATTAACGGATTTGTCTTCGGTCCTGCCGCCGACTAAAATTTGAACAGTATCGAAAGACTTTTCAGTTTCAAAATCTTGGAACTGTAAGACGATATTTTGACCTTGTGGGCCTTCGAGTGTCCATTTGCAATCACTGAAAGGAGGATATTTGTGAGGATAGCTAGGACTTTCCACGACGTCTCCGCTGCTGGCCATGTAAAAGTGGCAATCGGAAGCACAGTCCATTTCGTCGGAAGAATCTCCGCAGTCGTCTTGCTTGTCGCATTTGAAGGCTGAATTAATGCATTTTCCGTTCGAACAATGGAAGGTTCCTAAAAGAAAAGAGGCATTATAAGTATTGTTTGTTAACCTTAACATTGAATTATGGTTTCCGTTGAAACGATCCATTCATTTGCTTTAATTTGACATAGCTTACCAGCAGGGCAGGCGTCAGCTCGGCACATGAATGGTAGAAGGGTTTCACATGTCGTTAGCTCCCACGATTGACTGTCTGATGTAACGTGAACATCCACACACTCTCCATCCTTAGGGTTTGGTTGCCTTAGGTCCCAGAATCCCGCGTATTGTGAGACTAGTGCGCCGGCAGCCGATTCGAGAGTATTCGTTCTGAGATCGTCGACTGTAGCCAGACCGAGCCAGTAGTGGTTGTTGCTAGGACTAGATGGTACCATACTGGCGGTCATATTGTTTTCCGTGTATGTGTCGACCACCATAAGTTCGCTGCCGTACCTGAAACGTATTAGCGAAAAAAGCCATTTGAATGCAATCGAAAATGTATTTCTGAATGAGGTAATCCTACTAATATTATAAATCCGAAAGTTTGTGTGTAAGTGTGTAAGTATGTTTGTTCCCTTTTCACGCTTTAACGGGTGAACGGATTTGGATGAAATTTGGAATGTACATAGATTATACCTAGGATTAACACATAAGCTACTTTTTAACTTGATAATAGCGGGCGAAGCCGCGGGGCACGGCTAGTATAACATAAAAGTCATTACGATCAATAAGGTTTCGATGAACTGCCTGAGTAAAAGCACTCTGCTTGCCTGAAAATTATGTATTGTGATGTAATTTTCTGAGTACGTTTTTTCCTACGAAGTTATTAAATAGGTAATGACTCTTACCTCCGACATAATTCTGCTGCTTTTTCCCATGAATGTCTGATGTTGAAGAATTTGTAACAATGTAGACCTTTCAGCTCCCATCCTGTTAACAAAGAAACTGTGTGTTAAAAATAGTTTCCTATTATTATAATATAAACGTACATTAAACGTGGAGATACTAAAAGCCTCGTCGAGAACCAAATACAAGTTTCAAAAAGAAAAAAGTTTTACAGAGACTAGGCACACATAACGAGCAAGAGTTATTTGTTAGTTCTCCAAATTACCAAGTTTATACTTTTGCGACGGATGTGTGTAAAGTTGGGAGGAACATTGTTCAAATAGCTTTCACAGTCGAAGGGTTAAAAGTGAAAGTGGGCCCTTTTCTCTAGTAAACAGAGGTTACCAGTAAAGTGATTATTAGATATCGCGTAACCAAAAACAATTTCACGACGATTTGCTGTCATTATTGTAACCGCACATTTATTTAGAATCGGCAGACGGTCATAACATTGTTCCATGTATTGTGTACATCAAATAAGTATGTACATTACAGACTTTATGTACATCAATTTAGGAAACTATTGTGTTTGTACTCTCTTCAGTCGTACACTCTTGGAAGAGTGGTAATGGTTTTATGATGCGGAAGTAGAGTTCTCATTTATATATTCCATTAAGAGTTGAATGATTATGTTTGTAGATTCTATGAAAAGCCTTATAACGTGAATACGATACACATACGGGTAGGTAAGAGAGAAGATTTTTACTGACATAACACAAATTTACACAACAACAAAAAAAACTAAATGTAGGTAAGTACGAATAAATATATATATATATAAATTTTATATATTCGTTTTTCTTCTAATATTTCATTTTTGTACGTTCCTCGGTAAAACCAAAAATCTGTTCCTAACTCTTAACAGCATAAGTTCTAACAAAAAGATTTACAACTTCTGTATGTTCGTCTGAATTAAATGCTAGAGTAACTGACGCGTCCCTAAAGTTGTGCGTTAAGTTGGAAACTTTATACTTAACAGCAAAGGACATGGAACTGTGCTTAACGTAGGTGAAGAGGGAATTCGCAGGCGCCTTATTAATTATCACTGTTGAGTGCTAAGTAGACACCTTACGTAAAGTTCTTGTACTTTAATGTGAGCTTCAGAACTTGAGTGGCGATATGGAGAATACTATATCTTAAATTTTTTGTGGCGATATCCTTTCAGGAACACAGTTTTTATTGGTTGGACACAAGTACCCAGAGAAGCAAATAAACACCCATAGGTACTATTCGAGCGAATTCATAACCATAGTTATTACTGTTATAATTAACGTTTCTCAATCTTTCCATGTGTTTACAAAGGTATGTTTTTGTGTATGTGTGTGGTTTTGTGTTTAAAATAACTATGTTGCAAAATATTTTTAATAAGTATGTCATATACAAAGAATAACATTTCTACACTAGGCTTGCAGCTTCTCACCTTGCTACGAGAGTAATGGTAGAGTCAATATACCAATTTTTTTTTAAAAGTTCTACGAAATTTAAGAGTGATGCTTTGAGGCACTTATGGTTATTACTTGCTGTAGGATCTCAATAGGGGGTCTTGAAGAGGGAATAATAAGATCTTCCCATTGTAGTCTGTAGTCACTGTATAGAAAATCAGACCACTGAGGTTGATACAGATTTATAGAGTATCCTCACGTCATTGCATTGCCGCGAATAGCCACTATAGTGTATTCATTGACACCGTGCACCGGTGTGGTCGAGTACTTGGTTATGCATAGGACACTGCTATCCGTTATACACAGAGCAATGCATATTTTATGGCGATCCAAATTACAGAATGAATAATAGTACCTTACTACCCAAATGCAGATAATCTCGTGTATTGGCAATTTCATCAGTATTATTATAACTAATCGCTAGCATTCCACATGAAAACGGTTTCACCAACCAATTGCACGTTCTCTGTCTACAAGTAGCCTATGTGGAGTGATCTATAAAAAAGTCAATAGTAGCAAATAGAGCGTGTGAGTTTGACGAGGTATCGAGGCGCGGATGCGCTCTGTCGACGCACCGCAACACGATGCAATGTGTTTGACCTACTTTAAACAGTATTATCGCAAAATATGCATAGGTATAGTATAGTATAGATGGCAACATTAGTCTGTGGGTAAAAGTCCTTGGACCGAAGTATCGACATAAATGCGAGTAACCTGAAGCAATCTTTCAGTCTATATTATCAGGTTGTACTACATAGCAGTTGTTAAACTCTTTGATTTGGTAAAAGATAACTAGTTTTAATAAGGGCAATTTACACGATGATGTTTTTATTCGCTGAATTGATATGGCATTTAGTATTAGAAAGGTTCCAGTTGTAAAACATTGAAACGCATACTTTGCGTATACTTACTATCTGCTATTTAGTAACATACGTCACTGTCTTGCTTGTTTTTGATTAACGATTGCATAGCTAGTGTGATGTTATCCTATTAATTAACGTCTAATTATTTAGATTCTGTGTGATCCAACAAAATTGTGGTTATAACTCCATGCCGTGCATAATATACTTACCTTCCAAAATCATTCCAATTTACTATATTTGTTAAAGAAATCTAAGTTTTTTTTCCATTTACGATTTCAAAGGATCTGACAAAACTAGAAGGTAAATTGATACAACCAATATGCTCTCTTGAATAGCAAATAATTTGCTGATTACGAAAAATTATCGCTTCGACAATAATATATGTATTTTATGTCTGCGTGTCTCTTTTTCATCTCATACTAAAATGTTTACTGGTTTAAGTAAATAAGTAGTTTTTTAATGTGTCGCTTAAATAATCAAAATATTTTCATCTTCTTGACCTGTCTATGTGAATTGCATTTAATAATAATAGGCAATGCATATGCATTATATATATGTAATTATTTATTTATTTTATGTTTTTTAATTTTTTATCTACCTACATTCACTTATCGTTTATATTTCCACCCAAAGTTGTCTGGAAGCGAAAGTCTATTGAAGTTCTCTTAGCTATAAGACCGCCCATTGTGTCTATTTTTATGTTTCTCCGTTTGCTGTATTTATCTTTTGGTGTCAATAAAGAGTTATTGTATTGTATTCTAAGCTTACAAATATTTTGCACAAAATATAATTTTATTAATTAGGTACTTTTGGCATAGTATAGATATATATATCCTGATTTTAAGTGAAATTGCCCACGGACCTTCAGTTAAGCTCTTTTCCTGAAATGGGCTATAGGTGAGAGAAGGCAGCTATAATTGACGTTGGTGGTGTTTCAAAAAAAGCTGTGAGTTCTGTCTGTGAAAATAACCTTTAAGTTAGGATTGAACCATTATGATAAGAGGGTTACCTTGTTGTGTGAACGTGTGTGAATTTTCGGCGTGCGGCTAAAAGTATTCGATATTATTTTACTAAACAAAGCGACAATCTCGATGTTTTGTTTGTTAATCAACGTTTAGAGAGGTGAAGTTTGATTTTGTTTTTTTACGTCTAACTAGGCAACTGACCTCTATCTTGCCTGATAGAAAGTGAAGATGTAACATGCTTGCCAGAACGTACCTTAAATAGGTATGTTCTGGCAAGGCTTCTCTAGACTTGAAGGCACCTCACCGTTGGTAAGTGATGATGTGCAAGCTACTTTTTGTTCCTATTATCGGGAAATAATCCTTGGGGTTATTGCTTGTTCCTAAATATATTCAATTGCAATTTGTAAAACTAGACTCATTCAAAAAAATAAAAGTACTAGATAATCGTATGAAAAAATAATACTTAGTCCTGAATATAATTCATAAGATATCAAATATATTATATATTATTATTATATAATATATTTGTCTTATTATACAAACATTGAAAGTCAAACGTGAACAACCTGAAATTCGAAACTAAAATTCAAAATACGGGACTGCTTCACAATTCTATTGTTGAAATATACTCATCTCGCAAACGTTATCATGTCGGTAACGCGCATTCGTGGAATTCAACATAGCTGGCGATTTCATCGCTTTTAGCTTTTGTCAACCGTGATTTGTGGCCTGCATTGTACAACAGCTGATGTGACCGGGGTTTAGTTTCGTATGATTCTGTTGCTTGTTTATGATATCCTACTACTTAAAATCGAAAGTTTTGATGGTTGTTTATCATTTTGTTTGAATGAAAGGTTAAATAATAGGTTAATTTGTATCATGGTTAACGCGGTTTGGTTCAGCTTAATAAAGTCAGTACGTACTCGTATTTTTTTATTCAAACTAAAGTCCAGTCTACATGCATTAAGTAAGTACCTACGCAAGAAGGCTAGGTTTGTAAAATCTATACATAGTTAAGTTGAAGATTCAGTAATTGATTAAAATAAGCTGTCAAATATGTCGAAAAAGAGAATCGAATTATGTTAGCAACATAATATAGCTATTAATTGAATAATTTTATGAATATTGAAATATAACGATAAATATCTATTCTTTAATATAATGTTATGTACTTATACAATTAAAAATAAATAAATAAGATAATCGACTCTACAGTCTTAGTCCAAGACATAGCCTTAAAACTTATAAACCTTAATATACTTCTTAACCAATTTAATTCAGTATTTTATCTAATAAAATCTTCAACATAACCTCATAAAACACAAAAGATACGGTAATTATTTAATTTGGTTGATAAAATCTTGTTAGCAACTAAAATAAAAGTTGCAAAGACGAACCTACATACTTTGAAGTTCGCCGACTAAAATGTTTAATCTGCCCTCCAGGCTAAATTAGGTCCAAATTATTAGGCTCTAAAACATCTTGCCTCAAGATATTCTTCACTGTTTTAAGTACTAGGGTTTAAATCGACCTGAACGAAAAAGTAAGATAGAAATATCGAAGAGCCAAACCTTGGCCTAATGATTCTCGAAATTTGTTGCTAATGCTATTATATATTCTTCATTATATATTATTAATATTTATTCTTCGTCTTGATAACTAATACTCAGTCATCGCAATAATGCTGATTTGCTAAAGGCTACTTTGAAGAAGAGAGGTCAATTTATTCATCTCTGTATATCTCTATAGTGATAGCAAAGATTCACAAATTTATCGTCATTAACTAAGCGTTTTTCAATTGTTTTAAAATCTCTACTTTCCCTACTAATAATACTATAAATGCGAAAGTGTCTCTGTCTGTCTGTTACGCTTTCACGCCTAAACCACTGAGCCGATTTTGATGAAATTTGTTAGAGCTTGGGAAAGAACATAGGCTACTTTTTATATCGGAATTCCCGCGGGTCCGGGACTTACGCGGGTAAAACCGCGGGGCGCAGCTAGTACGTTATATATGAGAGGTTACTAATAAAAAATACTTCAAAGGCTTACTTTTTTTTTTATACAGAATAGGCAAGCATTTGACGACTATCTCACTTGATGGAAAGAAAATAAAAAATAAAATATACTAATAAAAAACCTGCACTGCTAGCACGTAACTCAAAACTCACTGATAGGTATTGCTTTTTATACGCATTGAGAAAGCCCTGTTGTGACATTTTACATATATGTATAATCCGCGCGCGATGAGAATGGGATAGAATCTTGTCAAAGTAAATCGAAAATGACAATTCTCAAGTAGCGATAGCAAAAGAATATAGTTATGAAAATACACAAAAATGTTTCATGGTTATAATCCTCCTGATAATTATGTTTAGGTTTATATTATTTTAGTTATTTTATTCCCATAACTATTTGGCGTGATTTTCTTTTCAAAGTTTTACTCCTTTTTCCACTTGTTATTAATTAATCACTAAAATAATCACATAATGATATATTATAAATGTCGCATTTAAAATAAACTTGAACAGAAATCCACGCGCACAGAAAACACAACTCGCATATTATGCGAGCTCCGACGCGAGTTTGTCAACGCTACGGCTGGCCTGCGGACTGCGTGCGTCTCAGTTCCAAAAGGTCGCATCCCATTCTCGCGCGCGGATTATACGTTTGTTTATAACTTTTAATTTTTATTTTTAATATCTATCTCATAAAGCGTTGCAGGTATTAACCTTTAGTAGTGGTAATAAAATGTCGATGTTCAGTAGCAACTAGCGAACATTAAAAGAAAATACGTCTATCCTAGACAAAGTAACGTGATGAGAAAAGCTCTTGGAATTCGTTTTATTAGCATAAAATGAAACTTTTTTACTCGTCTATTTCAATTTGCTTACATATGCTCCCATTTGCTTTGTATTGCCTACGTTATTTGTAGCGAACTCATAGCTAGAATACTTGCTTAATTTTATTTTCTTTGAAAAGATTTTTATGTTCTCGTTTGGCAATTCTTTTTATAATTTGAAGCAATGTTAGATTTTAGATAGGTTTAGTTACCTTGTCCCAACTGACACCTAGATCTCCTATCTGCCTTTAGTGTATTGGATACGTAATAAATCTTCATTGACTGCAGTTCCCATGTCGACGGTCTTGGATGATTGACTATTGCTATATAACTGTCTCGTATCATGTGAAGAGGATTCAAGTGAATGGATACATCGCATTTCTACTATTTATCTGCTTTAATTTATATTACTTTACATCAACGAACAGGCGTTTTTTAAAAGTCTCCAATAAAAATTTTACGATTTTTTATCTGTTTAAAATAAAATCAAAGGTTGCGATTTATTACTTACTAGTGGTCGGATTTTTAAACTTTGTCGTGTTACAAAAATCAAGTAATGGGAAGGTGTTATATATAAAAACATTCATTTGATTTATACATGGGTGCTCAGGTAGATACGACTTCGGTTTGAAATTGATTGTTTATCAATTAAAGTCTTTAACAGATTTTAACATGTTTGTATCGAATATTTCTATTTCAATTATTACTTTACCTTCACTTCTAAGAGTACCATTAAATAGCTATAATAACATAGGTACCTTCATGTGAGTTACACGTTACTAATTAAATTTCTCTTCAATATTATTTAGCAAAGCCTAACTGGTAGTAAGTATTGCCTTTTCTATTGCCTCCTTTTGACCGGTCCTAGGCGTACAAATAGAAACGCAAAATATTATTGACCTGCTCATTCAGAGCAGGTCAATAATATTTTGTTGCTCGATCGTGAAAAGGTACATGTAGGCAATTCTGAATTTATTACGAATGATTATTCATCTAAAAGCTGACTAAGGATGTATCATTTTGTGACTTTTATGATTTTTTCTATGTAGGTAAGTCACAGAAGAAAAATATAACACGTCGGTAATTACCTACTATTCTGTTATTGTTAAGTGCTTGTTCGTCTCATCTGCAACATTACCCATTTCAAAATTAAGATTTTTTTGGGATGTTACAGAACTTTTCGCCAAATGATAGATATTTGCGGCAGATATATCACCACAAAGCTCGAAACTAAATCGATAGGGTTCATCTATTATTTTTATTTTCTTATACTTACCTACTTTTAATTTCATAAGTATGTATACCAAACCCTTTATCCATTCCAGTTCTATGACTTATCATAGTATTATCGCCACAAAAATTCACGAGATTAATAGCCGGTTAGTACCTACCACAATGATCATAGTCTAAAACGTTCTAATATGTTCTAGTTAGTTAGATAAGTAAGACGTATATGCAAGTAGCCACCGGAGCGACCCAATGCCACCCGGTCGTTCTCAATTGTCCACTCGACACTAGCAAGGCCTCGTGAAGGATCCTGACACGGCCTGCACCGGAGATTGACTTACCTACAAGCAGGTATCAACAGAGACAGAGTACTTACTGTGCCTTCGTAGAAAACAGTTATGGAACTTCAGGAGATTTAGGAGCGCAGGTTTCAGAGAGGTCTCATTTTCACACGTTAATTAATAATTCTAGATAAAGGAGCATTTACCCGAAAGACCGACGACGTATTGAGAGGTGATCATTAAATAACGCTGAAAACTTAGTAACTTATGTCCGCGGTTGAAGATTGAGTAGCGGATCCAATACAAAATACAAAAAAAATATTTGAAAACCTTACTGCCAATACTGCAGTCATGTAGTAGAATACCTATCTCACATGTTGTCATAATGACTCCTTCTTTCGGGCTTTAATACTAATATATAGAGTGTCATATATAGGTAAGAGAGAAAACTATACCTAAGTTATCGTGAATAAGGACTAACAACTAGATAATAAGGAACAGAGAATCTACTGTTTTAAGTGTGACAATTTCTTACTGCCTTATGTTATCTTCCCCATGTTGGATTTGATAGTACGGGTGTTTTTTTTTTTAATTTCTTGCAATTTTGCTACAATTTTATAAAAAAAATAATTTTTAACTGACTTCAAAAAAATAATGTTACCTTAGAACTCCGTCGTCAATAAACAATTGATTAAGTTCTGATGAAGAGTTTTGGAGATATTTGAGATTGAAGTCTGTTACCTACATTAGTTATTTAAACTCGTAAATATTATATGATCCTATAGTAGCCTCGTACTGTGATAAATCATACCTTTTTTAAAGAGATTTATTCTTCTCTTCGCTGTTACCTTTTAAAATTATTTTAATCTAGACTTGGAGTACCGTTTGCACAAACCAACGTCCTCCCGCCTCATCTCAGGTACTATGTTTGTCACCCACTTGAAATAGACGCCGGTATCAGTGACGTGCTTGAACTAGGCTTTGTGTCGTTTGACGGAAGCGGAAAAGGAAAAGTTCGTGCGCCGACTGTGAATACAAGCTTTACAATTTACCACCTCTGGGTTACGTGAGGCTATATTTCGAAGACAAGACTAGATGTCTAGTTGTCTACATTGTGAACGAAGGTAACTTTTACAAATTTTAGAGACTAACTCCAATTCGAACAGCGATGGTAACTTAAAAATGGCTGCGCATAAAGTATACTCACTTTTTTATTTACAATTTATCGTTAATAAGGCCTAAATTAAAACTTCATCACAGCTTTATAATGTTTTTTGTGAGAATGGTTGCTTACCAAATTTGAATCCTAAATGGTCCTTTAAAATTAAAAATGGTAAAAGATATCTAAAGAAGTTTTTCAAATGCCTGTGTCCCATGTCCCATGTCCTTAGTAATACTCGCAAGATTAAGACGAATCGATTAACGTAAGAACTAGAACAAACATACATACAACGTGGTAAACACATTACCCTCCTTTGGGTAAAAGAAACACGCAAATGAAAAGTAAAAACGCGTTGAATATTTCATTTCAGAATAGCAACGCATAAATATCTACCTTACTTTCCGTTTAATTATCAGTATCTGTACAAAAATCATTATCCTCTCGAAACCGCCATCTAAACCAAATATCCGTTCACAGACAATTTGCTCTCGAAAATTCTAATATTAGATGCTTGGAAGCTATCTTTTTCAATCAGATATTCAGAGATAAGCCACCTTAGTTGAATTCTGTGAACTGAGTTTTATAGAACTTTAAATCTGAAGAAAAACGGAGGTAGTTACGGCAGAAATAATGGAATGATAGTTGGCGTGGAGTTGAATCTAGAACGTAGTTTCATTGGCGTCTTATGCTACAGACAGACATTCTGCAACTTTTTATGCTGATTAATGCGAATGAAGCTACTGAGCACAGCTGATATAAAAATATTATACCTATTTTTTCATTTTCTTGATTTATAGTAACAACTCTAAATGCTAGGTCGCCTAAAGACCATCCATGGAAAATACCTCTAAAATGATATTTCATTTACTTTATTAAGTTACTTTACTAAGTTAATGATACCTTTATGCAACTTAAAAACTTATAAAGGACGTTCACTATTCAGATGTTCTTGTAATTTTTTTTGCTCGTGGAAGTATTTGACCACTATCTCACCTGATGGAAAGTGGTGATGGGGCCGAAGATGTACCATGCTTGCCAAAACGATACCTGAATTTTGACTTGAAGACTCCCAGATTATACCGGTCAGATTACCTCGTTTACTAATCTACCATATTTAGTGATAAAAACACCTAGCAATTAACTGTCTTATAGTTCAAGCTTAGAACAAAATGTTTCATTTTATATAGAAGTTCAAGTAGGTACGAAAAATATTCAGTATTTCACTCCATTTCAATAGGCCACAAAAATCCAGTTAAAAACGTAATCGAATCACACGGCAGAATCAATGTAAGTCATGGTCTATTTAATTTGTCTTCGTTTTTAGTGTTCCGCACGAACAGGAAAAATAATCTAGTCTACGATGATCTTTACTGGTCAGAAATAAGAACTAACTTCTGATTTTAGCCACATCTTTACCATTAATTAATATATATATCAATGTATATATGATGACATGCAATCCATTTTTTCAACCGACTTCAAAAAAAGAGGTTCTCAATTCAACTGTGTTTTTTTTGTATGTATGTTACGCGTTACGCGATATATCCGCCAATTCTGAATCGATTTTGATGATTATTTTTTGTTTGGTAGAGTATACACCGAAATATAAGCGATGAGATCAGTTTTTTTAAGCTTTCCTTCCGTTTCAATTAATAACCATTTGTTTCCGTCATTTTATATCAGGAAACTGTTAATATAAGTAGTGGTAATTTATACACGTTTATTTACAAAACGAAGCATATCTTCTACTTGTAATTTTTTTTTGGCTCATTAATACCATGCAAATCAAAGATTGTCATAACCTTGCGTAACATTAAAAATATGCAATATTCACCTTCATACGCTACAGTGTAAGCAAATTAATTAAGTAGTTAGAAAAGAGCTATAAAATGGTCTTCATTCTCATATCATACAGATTCCGACGAATATTTTAACAGGTATTGTTTGAATATCGAGAAAACTGTTATAAGTACGCCAATAAAAAATTATCTTATTCTTATCTTACGCGTTTTAAGAGAGACATTATAGTATCTGTCCCTTAAGAACCTTATAAACTCACGTCCATTGACCTCTATTATGCATGAACGTGCTTTGGGCATAGCACGCTGCTATTACGTAACTATAGCATGGTAAATTGATTTGGAAAGCTAAACGAAATTGCTGTCATAAAATATGATCATATTCTTTTATAACTTTGAGCGCAGATGGTTTTAGAGAAGTGAATGTAAACAAGCGTCTCAGTTGTAGATTTATTCGGGTAATAATATAGATTACAGTTATGAACAACATTATAATGAACCTACTAAGGTTTAATGATATCTACCTTTCGAACCTTATATTTATATCAGTTAAATAACCTTAGGTGAAGGTAATTTCCTCGTGTCTGTAGTTTAGGTACCTAATTATTGTGGGAGATCTTCCAGTCTATCAAGACGATAGTTAAAAGCTTAAACCATAATGCTCAGTGGCTTCATATTACTTAAAAAATACTTCAGTGTTATTCATTTAAGAAATGTTATTTAAGAGCTTTTAAATTTGATATTCATCTCGATTCTTGTTTGGATTTACGAGTTCAGACGAATGTAGTAATACCTTATATGTTGTAATCGGTATATTAGTTTCGCTCCGAGAGACAAATGAACATACATATATAAAATGGCGTTTTTACATTCACAGCCCGCACTGAGTTTGAAGACTCACACCTGGAACCAGAAAAAACTTTCGAACCCGATGCTGAGAAAGCAGTCGCGTAGCCATCTACGCCAGCGGGCAGTTTATACATTAACGCTTTCACACTCTTATAAACATCTTCCCTTATATTCGTTATTATATACATTATCATTAAATTTGCTTCACCGTATTCGGGTAATTATGCATTTTATTGCTCCATAGCATCTAAATCTTCAAGGTAGATAGGTCCAAAGATCTCGTTCTAAGTATGTAAGACAGGAACTCACCCATATAGACACACCTACATACGCATATTAAAAGTCATCTGTGATTCTGAGTCACAAGCATGCTATGCCCGTGGCGCCTTTCACTCATTACGAATGTGAGCTTCAAGGCTGCAGGCTGTTTAGCCGCTCAATTGACTCTACCAGCACAAAGCCTGTATTGTCTGACGAGATAATAACTTAGCCAATATATTAGTTTAACATTTTTGTCGTAATCAACCTTGGTTGCTGTTGATATTGTTTTAATGTTATCCAACGTGCGTATCTCTTCGATTTGTTAGGCGACTATCAAATAGGCTATTCCGTTGAAGATCTCAATTCGTCGTGTTTGTTTCTGGCTATTTATTGCGCACAATAAATGTTTATATGTAATCCGTATTTAATGATTTTTGTACAGATTCGACCCCGGGGAAGGCAAAGCTTAAAAATAGTCACTTGTTAAATCGATTTTCAAAATATGAAGACGGTCCCGTTTTTCTTTCTTTTTTAAAAAAGGTATAAAGGGATTTGGCGATAATTTTTTTGTTGTGTTCGTAGTTTTCAGGAATAGATTTGTATGTGATTTTTTTTAATTCACCGAAAATTGCACCAGCGCGAAGCCGGGCAGATCACTAGTACTTATTTAAAAAAAGATAAATTTATTCCTTGTTTTTCCGTCGCACGTAAATATATTTTTTTTTATTATTTGTTTGTTTAGGACAATATAGTGTCTAGATTCAGAGATTATATAAAATAAATTAGTTGTATAGAACATATTTATTAGTAATTACTTAATTAGGTACTTATGGTAGCTTCTTAGCGCATGTAAATTTAAATAAGTAAATAGGTATTTACTGTTTTGAATTATACATTAATCTCTCACAATTTAACTAGTTTAATAATAAATCCCAAGTAAATATAATTTTGAGATATGATTATACGTTTCTTTTCAATTATCTCAAGTCGATTGTATGAGGTGTGAAACAACTTAAGCGCTGTAAGATATGTAACATGTGTGAATATACAAAGAAGAACTTGTGTAGATAGTTTGCTGCAAGTTAAGCAACCAAAGTTTTACATCAAGTTTTGAACTTGACAAATTCTGCGAAGCGAAGCGAGGCTTATGCGAGTAGTTGAAAACTATTTTATTCATAACGTAACTTCACGAGTTACTATGGACTCCAAAGAAGATTATAAAGGCGAAAAGCTTATTAACTGCTGAAGTTAAGTAAAATGTTAACAGTTGCATATTTAATAGAACATCGACGTGCTTTTAACGAGTGCCTCATATAAGGAAGCCTTGATCAAGAATTGACTAAATCTTTTCACAAAGCCTTTTTTATTTCCTTCTTAGTTTCTTAAAGCAATTGTTATCTACCTACTTAAAACTCTAGCCTGGGGCAGTACCACAACATTGCCAGACATTCAACCGCATTAATGTGCAAATTTGTATAACTGTATATCGGATTGAAGGGCTATGTTTTCAGCGAAATCAAAGGACATAAAGAAACATACTTGTAACTAGCGACGACGAGCTCAGTGCATTGGCCGAGCAGTATGTTCAAAGTTTTCGGTAGCACTGAACTTTGGACAAGCATGACACTTGCCATCAGCGATTTGCACGTTTGTTCGTTAGTGTAGTGTAAGTTCACTGTTGTATATAAAAAATCCTACCCATTAGGATGTGGTTTAATTTTCTTGTCATCTGTAATAGCGACTACATATTCATACCTTGATCGTTAGCAATCCTTATCTTAATTAAACAATATATAAGCTGGTAATTGCTAATGCAAGCTGCATCGATGTAACCGATGCCTTTGTTAATGTGGTAGAATATGGTACACCAACACAAGTTTACTGAATATCCTAATTTCACGTTTTTATGTTCTGCTTATTACTTTTCGATGACGCAAAGTTTTTAGTATCATGTTATAGCGGGTTTTGCTGCCAGATTTTCTACTTGGAGGTGATACTACGGCTGTAGCTAGCTAGGGAGCTTTAGGTAATGCCTTAAAATGCTAGGAAATTTTGGTAGTAGGCTAATCAATCAATAATTTGATTACATACATTTTGAGAATACGCCTCTGGTGCCCAAACATTGCCCAATTTTGTTGGCCTGGTTGAGAAGTCACGACAAGACGCGAGACAGAAAAGACGCGCTATATACGCCTCCAACTGACTGCTGCTGATAGCCTTGCTCAGAATGCCTGGTAATATAACATTATATTTAGCTTTATAAACTATTTTGTTATCTTATGAGATTGATATCAAATTTGTGACGGTTTACTTACTATTGGTACATGTTTTTGTATTTATTACCTGTGAATGCAACCTGTCTTATTCGACAGTGCTGCTAATCATTCTGATCTTGATATTTTTTTTTGTTTCGCCAGTACCTACTTTCTGTATAACGATGCGTATAGAATATTTCATTTCTAGCCGTGAGGACCAGTACTTGGCTTCGACTATTGCTCTTCCTTATAAATAAATATAGCTTGTTTTTTAAATCGATACTTTTATACTGGATAAGCTAACATTTGACCACTATCTCACTTAATGAACAATGATGATGCAGTAGAAGATGTACCATGTTTGCCTAGAAGATACTTATTCACCTTAGACTTCAAGACTGCCAGATTGTACCGTCCAAGAAATGAGTTTCACTCATTCGCTGCACAAATACTTGGTAGAGACTACGAGTCTCTACTATATCAGTATCCGTAGAGTGTATGTAGAGTCATGAAGATTCGTAGCATTTAAGTGAAGGTCATTATATCACAACCTCTAGCAATGCACAGCTTAGCATGTGCTTTGTGTATCAATGCGCATGTCATTAAGTTGCCTTAATCGAGACCCATATCCATACCTCGTTTGCTCCCAGTGTAGTTTAATTGAACAATCTGAAGTGTTATTGTTAGCTTCGGAGGCGAGCATCGAGCTGCCTTACTAAGCAACTGACCCAGATTGTGATGCTCTATATGTCATGTTGCGGCTGAAGAGTGCTCAGTTTAGAATAAACTTGTATTGCTATTGTTTTGATAAAAGACGTATCTAAAAGACAATTTATTTAAAAAATTCTTATCTATATCTATCGAACTGCCCATTTGCTAAGTTCGGTGGACGTTCGCCTTCTAAATAGGGGTATCGGGTTCGATTCCCGGCGGGAACATAAGTTTTCTCCTCAAGGAAACCTTGTGTTTCTGGTTCTGGTTGTGATTGTGTGTGTGATGTGAATGTTTCCAGCACCCACGACACAAGTCATCGAACTTAGTATGGGGTGTGAAATGCGTTTATATTACACCACATTTAAAAGTTGGCAAAATAACTAAGTGGATGTTAGCGGAAACAACGAAGAATTGACGACTTGTTTGCTCAAATATGAAATAATATATAAAATATCAAATAATATACAATGACCCATAGCGCTATACTCCATCAAAACTAATAGCGTAGGTTTAAGAGTCCATTATATAATTCATTTAATATAATTTATACACATAGCTAAACTTTTACACCTTAAACTATATAGCTGAGTTATGATTATTTACTTGATTATTAAGTCACGCATTTACATTGTTTAACCTACACATACATTAGAAGAACTTGCTGGGTCTGTAACGTGCATATGATAATTATTTAGTCATTTATTTAGTCACACATTCTCACTGTTCAGTTGTTGGCTTTATCGGTCAGGGTGACATTTCACGCTGTCGTGTCAAGATAAGTGCATGATTCCTGCATCACGGCAGAAATACTTAGTCGTAATGTACCACGGTTTATTGTCTACAACGACGAGAAACCGTAGAATAGGAAGGCATCACTAAATTAATAATAAATAAGAGGTATATTTCACACGTATCAATTTAATTCCACAAGCTATTATAAATTGACGACTTGGTTGACACAGTGGGCAGATCTCTGGTCTCTGCACCGTGTGTGTGAACCGCAGGATTCTGGTTTCGATTCCCGGGAGGAGCACAAGGGAAATTAAAATTTGTTATTTTGGTTTGATTTGATTTAGATGTTAAATGTTGCTGACACCCACGATACAAGTTCTTGATCTAAGTGTGGCTGTGAAAGTAGAAGCGTTTTCTTTGTTTAAAAATATGTGTTCTTCACTTAAAAGATAGATTAAGTACACCTGTTTTAAAAGCTGGAAAAATAACTGAGTAGATGTTAGATGATATAGGTATCTAGTCAAGCATGTTACATCTTTGGCGGCATCTTCACTTTCCATCAGGCGTGATGGTGGTCAAATGTTTGCTTATCTAGCATATATTTTTATGAAATCGTCATAAAAGGTACATTCAAATAAATAGTTACTAAAGCCAATTAAGATAAATATCGTACAATAAATATCTTTAATAATATAGATGTTTACGTTTGAGGAAGAATCATAAAGGTCAGCGGTGATGTAACGTAGCAAAAAAAACATTTTTTTCACGTGATTACAGCAAACAATGAAACGAGCAAAAACAAAAATAATTTGTTTGAGCTTTAACGTCCAAATATTTAGGTGGGTTTACAACGTTTGTTTTTATTTGTTTGATATATTTCCTGTAAAATGTCTTGATATTTGTTGTTTGGAGAGTTATTTATTTAGATTTTGAAATAAAATAGAGTACAATTCCAGATTTAATAATCAAATTGTGATAACTTATTAGTATAAAAAACTTGATCCAATGATATCAACCTATGTAGATAAAACATTTCATAATCTTTCTATAGTTAAAATATGTTTCGTCAATAAGAGGGCTTATTCAAGTTTATCAATCTTATATATATAGGACTAAGATGTAGGTATATGGATATTATGGTAGCCAATTCAGTAGTTTACATGTAGTTCTTTCCATCAATATTTTTATGTTGCCATTCTGTATTTTTTATAACTTGACATAACTGCTGTTTTTTCTACTAGATGCCTAACAAAATATGGATATCGTATTATCATATATTATCGTCGACCACATCGTCGCTTACCATCAGGTGAGATAGTGGTCAAAAGTTTGCCTATCACGAATAAAAAAAAAAAATTCTATATCTACAAATATAAAATAAAGTCAGTTTAGTTATACATGGTTATACCATTCATAAACCAAGACTGGCTGGACCGAATATTACGATATTTGAATTGTTGGATTGTCTTTGCCCGAATAGCAGAATAACATTGAAAAGGTTG
Source organism: Lomographa bimaculata (assembly GCA_948107665.1). Classification (NCBI taxonomy): domain Eukaryota; kingdom Metazoa; phylum Arthropoda; class Insecta; order Lepidoptera; family Geometridae; genus Lomographa; species Lomographa bimaculata. The sequence continues at coordinate 12,459,268 of OX403592.1, forward strand.
AACAATTCACGAAATAGATATTAATAAAACATATTTATTTTTTGACACATTTTGTATGGAACGGTTTTGTATAATTTATGAATAGTTATTATGTAAAAGACTTGGTACAGTACTAGGCAAACATAAACATGAAAGTGGTAAAACACTTTTTCTCATTAGTTATTGTACGGAATTAAAGTACTAGGCAACCATAAACATGGATGAGGTAAAAAACTTTTTCTCAATTTTAGTTATTGTACAGTATTAAAGTACTAGGCAAACATAAACAAGAAAGAAGTAAAACACATTTTCTTTATTTTAGTTATTGTACGGAATATCGTAAAATAACGAAAAAAAATGTTTATTTAATAAAAGTACTAGGCAAACATAAACATGTAAGAGGTAAACCACTTTTTATTTACGTGGCATTGCAACGCATGCCGGGTACCTACAGCTAGTTACAAAATATAAAAGTAAAAGCTTTAGAAAATAGCGAATACTAGTACACGGGTAGGTTTCTACTGCAAGTTTAATTATCGACGAGTACTATTAAATGTTAAACCCTACAGGTTTAATACCCCATTAAGTAGATATGTGATTTTATAAGCCAAGTTTATGACGTTGGTCCGCTGTAAAACTGTCCTAGCTTTTAAAATGAGATTTCACTGAAGATAAGGGCTTAACTGTCATAAAATATGCTTTCCCTGCGACTTCATTCTCTATAATATACAATCATAATAAGATATCGTGAAACATGCACGAGTATGTTTACCTATTACTATCCTACTTAATTTGCGTTTTCCGTAAGCATTAAGATCTTGGACACTTGCACCTTTATGATATACTAGCCGTATCACGCTACGCCCGCGTTTATCAAGTTAAAAAACAGCCTATGTGTTAATCCTAGGTATAATCTATGTACACTCCAAATTTAATTCAAATACTTTCAGCCGTTACAGTGTAAGGAAAAAACAAACTTTCTTACACATTTAAATACAAACTTTCGGATTTATAATATTAGTATGATGTTTTGGTACGGTCATGAAAAATAAATTTGAATACAATACAATATTATTCAATACTAGAATAGCATTCAATTTTAAAATTGTACTAACATTGAGTACATAAAACATAAACTTAAAAAGCTCTCACACTCACAGCCCCACACTAAGTTCGAAGACTTGTGTCGGCACCACGACACGACGACGTGCGTGTAAAGTCACTTTACACTCACACAAACACAACCAGAACCGGAAACAATTTTCCCTGGGGACAAAACTTATGTTCCCGCCGGGAATCGAACCAGATACCCCTGCTTGGAAGGCGAGCATGCTAACAACTAAGCAAATGGGCGGTTAAAAAAAAAGTACTTTTATTAGATAACCGAGAGGCAGGCTGATTGACCAAAAGCTTAGTTAAAATCAACGAATCAGTCGAAGAAGACTTTTTCATACAGCTTATGTACTGCTATTCATAATAATATTATGATGACATCTATATAATATAAGCAGGAAGGAGATAGCATTCCCCGTCAAGCAGATACCCAACTAACCTAAAATCATGGAACTATCAACCCACTTGCAATCAACAGCCAATCTGGACCAGTTAGTGCTGGTTATACAGCATGTTAGTTATTACTTGCATACTTGTGGTTGCGATTAGCAAGACTAGGCTAAGACCTAACGGTCCTAGTATAGAAAACTAGGGGCTGCAATTACTTGAGATCGATAAAGCGGAATTCATGTGGTAGAGACTGGCTTTTAGACAGCGCGACTGTGATTGTAATTTGCGGTGGAGGGACAAATGTTATTCTAAGCTCGAAAGATGTTTGTAGTAATGCAAGTTTTAAGCTTCAGAATGCCAGCTATTCGCCTGAAAGGAGCTGAATATGGAAATTCGAAATTTGTTTTGCGGAATTCACTGTTTTGTTATTCATTTACAATTAGGTACTTGTGAATATTAATGGGCCAATTGCCTATATTATCTATATATATTTTTATTTTTTGTATTCATTTGGTTCTGATATACGTAGTTAGTTTAGTTACGATAGTTTTTTATATACGTATACTATTGTAGTTGTTATCATTTGTATGCTCGCTTCATAGTTTCATCTCATTTTACGTCTTCCTACCTAACCTGATAGCGTTAATGCGGCCTAAGATGTAGAGTGATTGCTAGAAATAAAATACCTATGAAGACTCGTCAAATAGTGCCTATTATTCACCGTATTATTCTTATTACTTATTCAGTAATATTAAGCAATTTTCAGAGGAGACAAAGTAGTTTGCTCAATCCTGGGGGAGACATTTGATAAACAAGTATTTACCTGTATTATCATTTTAGAAAGGATAATGTTTCTTAACACCATAATTGACTGAGTTTTTATCTCAGCCTATATTACGCGGCAGGTATTTAATTATCTTTTACCCTTAGGAGATTTATTTTTTATCGCTACCCGCCATTTGGGAATGTAACCTCTCGGCAATAAAAGTAATAAATTTAATTTGTGCATACAGATATACATTAGTCATTCAGTATCAGTTATTACAATGTACTGAGGCAAACGTTGTTTAAAGTACATGAGAAGACAACCAAACTTTTGGTTGGCTTACTAAATGCTTATTCAATTGCAAGTAAGCCCTATAGCTTGCGTATTTCACACAATGTTACCAGTAGTTACACAATGACCCAGCAAGACGGGTGGTACCGACTCCATTACTATGAGTACATCAAGGTGATGCAATATTATGTTACTGAGCGTAGGGGGCAAGTTTAAAGGCATGCATAAATCATAATAATTGCATTCATCTCTTTACCATAAATTAATATCCATTGTTTCCGAATAAACATAAATCATGTTGAAGTGGTAAGTAAAAACGAGCGTCTACCCGCGCCTATCTAATTGAGTCAACCCCTATCTCGCGTCTCTATGTAACTACTGAGTAAGTACTCACGTTCATTTAACTTTACCACATATGAATGTAAGTATCCATCTCAAAATAATCATGCTTCATTAGTCTGCCTAGCCCATTAGTAAATTCAACGCCGTCTGAGTTGCCAGACACATTACGGTTTATTAAAATAACTGTTACCACAGATTATAAAGAGAAGGCACTTAGTAATTTCAACGGTGTGAAGTTCTGAGTGAAACAGAGGATTAAATAATAGGCTTTGTTAAAATCTGGATAAAGGTTAGATTAATTCGTAGAGCTTTTAACATTTAAATTTTGATAATTAGTAGCTTTTCTCTGCAGATTTGCTATTGTAGGTACTTTAGTTTACCTTTAGTATTGTAGACAAAGGCATTTAGGTAGGTACTGATATTACTTAATCCTTTGTTAAAATTTGTATTACGTCCAGATTAGCAAAACCCTTATTTGCTTTCTTAGGCCTTTGAGTCAAGCACATAAAGTCTATTGGTTAGGCTATGTATTGCGACGAAAAGGTACAAAGACTTGTGCCCATAGCGAGTGCCGGAAACATTCGCTCCACACAAAATTACGACAATAGAGAAAATATTGTATATTTCGCGTTTCCTACTGCACGTTGATTACACAATACAACCACATATGTAGTATAAAACTAACCAACATTGTTATAAGTCCGGCGATACTGATATAACAAAACTCGGCGCTGCATCGTGTGTTCTAAAAGCTACAGTCCAGTTGCATTTATCTAGGGGCCTCATAACTTGCCCCGGCCGGTGAAAGCGATGGAATTCCAGCCCCCTTATTGGACAAAAGCAGCTAACATTCGAAGTTCATTTTCTACGTTCAGCTAACGTATTTGCTTTATTACTTCCAACAAGGATTCTGTGGAACTCAAACTATTGTCTTTGTGTTTTATTTCGCGAAACAATGTTGGCAGCATTCATGTAAAAGTTAAACTTCTAGTTATATTTCGCGTTTGCCGGTAATAGCGTTTTTGTTTGTGGAATTGGGTGGTTATAAAGTTCACCAAAGCGCAAAGTATGATGAAGAACTGATGATGAAGCTTGACATTTTTGCATAAAATGCAACGATTTCTTCTTAATGGCTTCTACAAACTAAGCTAACTGTCTTATAGCTGCAGGTTCAAAAACGAAATAAAAAAAGTTAATATACTTGCATGTTAACAGTATATTAACTCTCTATACTTAACAGGAGCATGGTCTGACAGCGTAGCATTCTGTCAAGTAGGCAAAGCAGCTCTCGTGTGCCTGCAGTCTCTGGGATATAACATTAATACGCCTCTTGGGGCACGCTTTTGAGCTGTTTCCATGGAGTTTAGGTACGTGAAAAGGAAATGTGAAACAACATGCGCAAAATATTGGATTGTAATATATGAAAAGTGAACCATTACTGATAACTTGTGTTCCAATAAAATAACTGTGATGATTATGATTAATAATTATGATATATACTTGAACCTCTTCCCTTACATTAACATTTAAATATATATTCATAAGAATTTTAAAAAGACGCTATAGTCTGTATAAAATACATTTTAATATTTAAATAAGTTTTTACATACTTATTATATTTGTGCTAAATTGTTATAAGTAATAAAGATATTAAAAAAAAAAAACAAACTGATCGAGTTTCAGTGAACACTCTGACTGCCATATCTACCTAAATTCTTCCTTATTTATTAGTTGTGACACGTGACCTCACATCAGCCAATTTTTATTTATTCAATCACTGAGCGTAAAATTAGAAACAACAAAAACAAATCAGCCGAATCGGTTGACCCGTTCATAAGTGATGTTTTTTTTTTTTTTTTTTTATTTGTGACAGTCTAGTGTTTGACCACTATCTCACCTGATGGTAAGCGACGATGTGATCGAAGCTGGTAAACACACTAGACCATGATAGATTTTCATATATGCGCCAATTTATTTTTATTTATATAAATTCCACATAGTGTCAATATAAGTACGAACATTTGACAGAAATAAACTTATTTCCCAATAGATAAAAAAATGTGTAACGTCGAATACGGTATTAAATCCAAAGTTCTGCTTAGTATATAATTCAACTTCTTTCAAAATGACCACAATAATATTTACTCGTAATCTAATATATAAAATTCTCGTGTCACAGTTTTCGTTGCCATACTCCTCCGAAACGGCTTGACCGATTTTGATGAAATTTTTTGTGCTTATCCGGTATCTATGAGAATCGGCCAACATCTATTTTTCATCATCATCATCATCATCACTTTTCATCATTATCAACGCGGGTGAAACCGCGGGGCGCAGCTAGTAGGTATATAAAAATCGTTTTAAATCTAGAACATTCAATAAACATCGTTCATCCATTTTCTCAACAAAGCGGAGTATATGAGAATTCACATTGACAGAGTTCAAACCAAGTTATTTCAAGCGAGTATGTTCTTGACATACGACAATGAAAACGTTCTCGGTTGAAGATATGTATGCTGGTTGAGACCGAATGGGTTTCAAGACAGTCTGCGTGAGTGAGTAGCAATCACTTGATTTTGATTCGCATGCTTGCACACTTGTACATTACTATTAGAACATAATTAAAGCGAGGTCCAACTCTGGCTAGATGTAGCTAAATTCTAGATACACTTAATGGATGCTATCATGATATATGGGTACAAATTTACTAATATTTGAAGGTTTTCCGTTATTATTTCAGTTATTATTATTTTACCAGTGAGTCTATAAGCTGAAGACCTCGCGAGTCTGCCTTTGCATAATTACCAAAAAATGAATCGACAATAGATTCTATACTAATTTCGAACCTGCTTACAAATATCACGAGAATCGGTCAAGAAATTCAACTAGTAGAGCAGAACAGCCGGACATCCGCCGGACACACGAGAGTATTTTTGCCCAAGTTGAAAAAGAGACGCTTCGTTCACGCTCGGTCAATTAGTCCTCATAAAATTAAAAAGGTTTAGATATACTTCGTCTATGTTTCTGAATATTAGACATTTGAAATATTGAATCTTATTTACAAAGAAAATAGCGATTAACATAGCCTTAATATCTGAATAAATACTTCCTACGCGCGATATTACAATGGAATACTTGGACTATTCAGTTTTTCGAGTGGGATTGACGACCTTCATAACATGTTACGCAAACAAACAAAAGGGAAAATATGATCACGCATTTGTTGGCCTTTTCTATTTGTACCTCGTCGTGTGACGTATGCCGCAAAGAATGATCTTTTGTTCGAGTCAATGGATTGGATTACGAATGATGAATAGTAATTTCGTCCCTGCTTTCAACGTTCAAGTAGGCGTAAATACAATTGATTTAGAAAGTTAGTATATGTTTTACAGTTCCCAGATTACTATTAGGTCTAATATGAGTGCTCCTTAAATTTCTATAGAGGTATTAGAATACGTGTTAAAAATAATTATAGACACAGCACACTATCTAATAATAAATAAAAGAACTAAACTAAACCATTTGAACTTGTGTAATGTTAGTATATATCAGTGTAATATACAGTGAGAGTGCTGCAAAAGAACTCATTAACAAAGTGTCTTACCCTTAAATAAAAATACAGACAATAAGAAAAGTGTTAATGGACTCATTCTTAGTTTAGCAATGTAGCAGTTATAAAAAAAATCTACGAATCGAGAGGTACACTAGAAGTTATAAAGAAAAACACACTATCGTAGTAATAATAATAATATTTTTAACTGTGTAAATTATGTTTGAAACGAATTTTCTCAGTTAGTATACTTGATAAGTTTTTAACCGACTTCAAAAAAGGAGGAGGTTCTCAATTCAACTATATGTTTCTTTGTATGTATTTTACGCGATGATTCCGCCATGAATATGAATCGATTATGATAGTTCTTTTTTGTTTAGATCATACTTCAGAGAGGTTATCCCGTATAAATATTGAAATTGATTTAGCGTTTTTTAAGTAAATTAATAAAATATAAGCGGTGAAGTCGGCTTTTTTAAGCTTTGCTTGCGTTTATATTATTATGTTTGGTGCCTTAATAGTCTAAACCCTGAAATAGGATATAAACAGGACGAGGGTGAGGCCGCGGTACACAGCTAGACCATTCAACATTTTTATGTCTGTTGAAATTGATTAATATCACGTGGAAATATAAATAGAAGTGCATAATCTGACTTTTTATGAAAATACTATCATAGGAAACATTAATCAGTAGTTTTAATAACTTAAAATATAATGTACCTACCTTGCTAAGTTCTTAACGGAGCTATGAAAGACTTTGATATTCATTTTCAAAGGAGAGTCTACTTCAACTTTACTAATAGAGGAACTCTGTGCTCAATCATAGTACAGAATGTAATTATGCTCCGTCGTAGGTTTAACTTGAACTTAACCCTTTCCTACCTGCGTGATGATTGGGGTAAGGGTGGTGAGTACGCTATTTCTAGAATGAGAATTCTGAAGTTCATAGTCGCATAAGATACCAAGACACCGTTTTGTGTTTGTCGACAGATTTGATTGAGAATGAAAATATGATAGTAATTATTTTATATACCAGGAGAGCATTAAAACCTTCTTAATGCGATTTATTTCATCAAATCTAATTTAACCTCTACCAAAACCCTATGCTAGGGGCAATCCCAGAATGGGTCAGAAATATCTAGTTCGACCAAAGACTAGATGGACCGATGATGTCAGAGGAAATGAATGATGTCGATAGACAGGCGAGTGGCAATGCCCATCAGCAGTGGGTTATAACGTATAACAGACTGATGATGATGAATATGGCTTATTTTATTTTATGGCAATGCTGATAAGATAAAAACCTACATATAAAATTTTCCATTCGTTATTACGGTAATTTCTTCACTTGCAGGTAAAATGAATATATTTTCAATTCCTTTCTTGTATAATAGATAGGCAAGCACTTGGCTACTATCTCACCTGATGGAAAGTGATGATGCGGCCGAAAATTAAGCATACTTACCTAGAAGATACCTATTTACTCTAGGCTTGAAGACTCCCGAACAGACTGACATACACTGTAATAAAATACACGTTTTAAATTTACCTATGAGAAAAAAATGTTACGTGTAAAGAATAAAATTGTTACGAAGCTATCCATTGTTCTCTATAATCATTTCATACTGCAAAACTTGCCCTAAAACCCTGTATCACACACACATATTATAAATCATCCATGTATAGTCCGCTCCACGTGAATATCTTCACGTTAATCAATCTGATCAACTGAGAAATTGACGCTGGGGTCAAGTTTGGACAGCAAACCTGACCCCATCGTCAATTTCTCAGTACACATTGCACTACCATATGTAGATAGCTTTGAAGACACAGCGCATATACAGTGCCTGTTCGTTAGCTTCCATTTGAGTCAACTCGAAGACGCAAGTCACTAATTCCAAATAGATTGAGCCAATTCGTCTGCAGCTTACCACATTCTTGGATTGAATGAACACTTAATATCCTGATGGTAAACAAACGTGGAGAAGATTGACTTTCAATTACATTGTTATTTGCTTTCCTAAGCTGGTGTGATCTCTTGGAATTGAATGCAGTGTTTTAATTAATAGATTTGCGCTGTGATCAAATAAGACAGTTTGTTTGTTTTAAGAAACTGTCTTATGCAATGCCGCCAGTATGATGGAAACGCTATCCACTAGTAGTGGGCTTGAGCACTTGAGTTACCTATAAGCTCGTTGAAATTTTGGTAACTTGGATCTTTGCTGTATAGATGTATATAATTTTAGTTTAATTTTAGGAAATATAATCAATTGGCCCTTAGATAGCTGATTACCAACAGTAAAAAAATTACTGTTGATTTGTCTATGTCGGGATCCCCGTGTCGTTCATCTGTGGTATTTAAATATTCCGAACATATACCCACCTAAAGAATGATAATATTATGCATAAATATAGTAGTATTTGCCTAAAAACTCCTGTGCTATATGAAAGTGGGAAGCTGTTGAAATGGTTCTGTTGGTATGTGAGTGTTAGTACGAGTATCTATGTAAGTGTCAGTGGGGTCTAACTGACTCTGAGTATGAGAGGAAGAAACATTTCATTTTCTCAATTTATCCGCTATCAGTATAGAAATTGGGATCTTATACAACAATTGGATTTCACATCCATAGAAGTAGAAGAGAGCACAATATTGAGAGAAATGCGTCTATATAGCAAGTTATTTTTGATAGTTTAGCGTTTTATCAGTCTGTTAGTAAGTGACGATGTGGTCGACGATGAAGAATAAAATTATATCTGAGCTATCTTCCAAGGTTTATAGCTTAATAACAGATTTTTAATGACAGTTTTAAATAAGCGTGTATTTTAATGACTCGCAACACGATTTTGGTTACTAACTTTCAATTTCAATAATGTCCTCGCCACATATTATTTCCGTTTCCGTTATGATCAATCAGAAATTACTAATAATGACGCAAAATTTAATATTTATTCTGTAAAATTAACTGCATCCTGTAAGTTGATATTTGCGGCGGTTTCGCGGCTCTATTAGTGATTGTCTAACTAAATACACAAGCCATGATTTCCCGAGTAGAATAACATAAATATTGACTGTGCTATCTTTGAGTAAGAAGTTATATCAGAATTAAAAGCGCAACATGGAAATGTAGCAATTTAAAAAGTTAGTAGGTTTGCTTTGTAGCTTAGTGTTAATTACCTACGTTTATATTCCATATAGGGTTTATCTAGATATCAAATTAGTATCTGTCCAACTAATACAGACAGAGACATCATCAATATCAAAAATGTATTCTAGTTCAAGTTCTATGTGCAACAAGATTACAATTAATAAAACAAAATATGTCCGGCGGATGTCCGGCTATACACCTCTACAGGTCGCATTACTCAACCAATTCCCGTGAAACTTTGTGTGCAGGTTTATGGTATATGACGAATTTTATTGTAGATTCAAAATTTGGAAAATTTTCAAAATGGCGCAGGTTTTTTTTATGCCCGATAAGCAAGTATTTGAGCAGATACGGGTGTTGAAACGTAACAAAAGCATATTTCAGCGGAAGATCTTTAGCTCATAAATCCACTAGTTAATGCCATCTTGACACTTAACATTTTCTTCGAATCTACTAAACTGTCTCAATCTAAATATTTTCGCGGGTAACTGTAACCGCAGTTGTATCAACTGGCGGTGCGTGAGAAGCAATTTCCTCAGGTTAATTACGTAGGTACGAAAATCGAGGCTTTGGAGGTAGTGACCCGTTCAATTCATTAACCTAACCTCGTGATGCCGCGGTTGTGATACGTTGCACGTTGCCTAGGTATTTAGGTTGGGAGACAACGGAAAAAGCAATTACTATAAAATAACTTTAATGTATGACTGTGTTTCGTTATGAAGGGCAATGTTTCCAGTGAAATTACAGATCGTTTACAGATCGTAAAGAGTTTAAGCACCTAATAAGTCAGGGTGATGAGCAGTGCTTTGCCGGGCAGGATTTTGAACTCAGTTCAAAACTCTAGGTGGCAGGCACTGTACTATAATGGGATTTGATCCATCGACGTTGCCTATCTCGCATAAATATTAAATAAAAATCAGGCGAGCGGTTTGTTCGTCTCGTATCTCAATTACATAAATAAAAGTAGAATATATTGCACAATAGAATTTTTTATGCCCGATAGGCAAGCATTTGACCACAATCTCACCTATTCGCTCTTGATTTGATAATAATCAATAAGATCAATGCAAATACTGCATAACAATTTGTTTGATTGTCTCCTTTTCCCAGCAGCTCTCCTTGAGCCAGTATATGGATAGCATGTACTAGGCCTAGCGTACTTATCTATCCCTCTTAATAGAACCAGTTGCGGTAGTTGTCAAACGCTTTTTAAATTCGGAATTCCATAATATTTTTATTTCAAATGTATGTAAATAAATTAAAATTATATTGTTCTGTATAATATGACGTAAGTAATATAATGTGTTGACGTTTCAAAGCGGTTGATAATTTATTATTAGTTTACTTTTTTGGATTTGTCAATACAAAAATATGGTATTATGGGAAAAAATGTCCTGGAGATATAATGGTATTCTGAAAAAAATCTAAATCATTTCTTATTTTATAAAATTTAGTGTGTACATTTATAAGCTTGATATAACTGTCAAGAATCACATATCATGCCAGTTTCGTAAAAACCAAGGCACGAGTGATCTATTGTATCATTATTATGACTCACCATAGGATAGTACCTGGATAACCGATTATTTTCGATAAAACGAAGTTTTCTAGGAATGAAACCTAGCTCGATCTATCGATGTATCGTCCCCAAAACCCCCTGCATACTAAATTTCATGAAAATCGTTGGAGCCGTTTCTGAGATGTAGATTATATTTATATATACAAGAATAGCTCGTTTAAAGGTATAAGATTAGATAAATCAGGAGTATAATAATAAAATTGGTAACTACAGAATTAGTTTCAAAATTAAACCGCTACCTAGTCTCCTTTACTATTGGTTTACTATACGATACCTATTAAAATTTAAAGCTCACTCGAGGGTTGTAACATGAATGACTTTGTTTATTTATCAACCTTCTCGCAACTTCAATATGAAGTACTGTACTCACATCGTTATCGATAGGTTAGAAAGTTTTGTAATATCATTATTAGAATCTGTGTGTTGGGATTATATAAGGCTAAAATTCAGCACATTAGACAAAAGCTCCCACATATTTTTAAAATTGTTTTGGTTTTATTACTCAGTGGACAATATATTTTTCTAAGCATGTTAGCAAGCATTTGACCACCATCTTACCTGTTGCTTGATTAGAAGATACCTATTTACTCAATTTTCAACTTTTCTTAATTTTATTATTACATCGTATGATCTAAGCCTGTTCTAAGAATGTGAAGTCACTCACCTTTGAATGTCTACGTGTGTTGCTGAGCCTTCCCAATATTTAAAGATATGTTTAAACATTAAACCCAACTTCAAAATGCAATATCAAAAAGTTACCAACAACCTATGATTGTTGTAAGCTGTTACACAAGTAAAGATAGCCCTAGATCTAAGCTTCTGCCACTTTAAGACTATTCAAAGCCACGCGACTATCTTTGAACTCCGAATGTCTAAATTTCTTTTCTGATTTTTTTAATCCATCCACTTACCTCTTGGACACAACAAGTACCTAATACAATATGATAGTACTAACTATTGCCACGACTTCCTTAAGTAAATTTGCTCAAATTTTACGATTTAAGAAAAAACCTTAAAAGCAATAGAACTGAACTAAGAATTAGCTGCGGTCTACAAAAGTAATTTAGAGTAAATGTATCTAATACTGAAAATACTAAATTGGATATAAAAGGTCACCTTGACCTGCATACTGGATGAGTTTATGTTTTGTTACGGTCAATCAACTAAACTAAAGCTGTGTTCACATATCCTAATGTAATATTAAACGATGATGTAAGAAACTGGACTATTAGAATTAACGCTTTTAATAAAACGTAAAATTCATCATAATTTGTATTAAACATTCACAACGAACTTCTTATAATATAGGTTTGCCTTGCTTTTTTATGTTTGATTACTAAAAGCACCTACTATTAAGGTAAATAAAAAACATGCAGTAGTATCATTTATAACTATATGTAATATAATTTAACCTTGGTTTTTGCTGCTTATATGTATTTTAAAATTTGTTGTGTTGTCGCAATAAAATGTAGGTAATTTAATCAATTGACATTAAGGTTGGTTGTTAGCTTTTTGTACGTAGTTATCTACCCTACTCATTCACTCTGATATATATACATATCTAGTTATCAGATCACTAAATCGCGAAAGAGATAGATAAATTTCATATGACTAAAGGTTTTTTTATGTATTGCTACTCCCAGAATACATCTGCAGCATAAAATACTTCACAAAGTTACATTATACTTTGATGAACTGTTCTTTGGCGTGGTGGGTTATGCGCCTGCCTTCTAAATATCTGGTTCGATTTCCAATGAAATTACAAATTTACTCTCCAATTTGTGTTTCTGGTTTTGATTGTGACACATCACAATCATACCCGAAACCATATCACAATGTGATTGTTAGTTTGGGGCTGTGAGTGTAAATACGTTTCCGTTATGTTTTAAAATAAACCAGTTTGCATGACATCGCTTGTCTACTGTGTTATCGTAACCGTCGAAAATTAATTTTTAATTTAATAATGAGCGGCGAAAATTTTCATAATTGAAGCGCCGCGAACATCGCGGACGTCAGTTATAAACAGGACGAATTGGTTCCACAGAATGTTTAATGTCAATGAATTACCATCCATCATTTTACTTAAAAGGCAGAGTGGCAATCTCGGCCTTTAAATGGCAATTTACAAATTAAAAAAAAAATATAAATATCCATTCGCGTTCTTTATTTGCTGTCTTTTAGGTTGAAATATCAAAACCAAAATTAATATTATAAATAAACAAATTTATTTGATACATTCAAATTTTGTTATCAAAATTTTTGTTAGTTTGACAAATTATCATATATAAATGATACGGCTTGACTCACGATTTTGGGTTGACTCTTACGACCTAGGTTTCGGGGATTTCGGATCCGCATCATCAGGCGCGTTCACATTCATACGTACTAAATATTAATTAAAAACCGGAATTTCATTGAGAAATTGAAATTGTTACGTAGAGATCAGACGGCAGGTAGGGTGCATGACTTCCATTTTGATTTTATAATCTTCTGCAGTATGTACTGCAAAAGCTTAGAACGCCCTGCCGTCTTCTGTATTTCTCGAAAACTATAATAATAATATGTGTTGTTCAAAATAAGAGTGATATAGAATAGGTACAGAACAAGCGTGTAACAAGCGTATCTTCGACCGGTCCATAGCTTTGCACGAGGTGAGATTTTGGTCAAACCCTGGGTATATAAGGGCAATTCGACACAGGGAAAAGTAAAAGTAGCTTAAAGACCGTAAGTGGTCAAAGGGGTAACCATTCGGTTACTGGGTGGGTTAGTGGCTTACTGGGTCTGAAAAAGAGATGGGCTATGATATCATCCGAATCTCGAGTAGAACATTAACACAGATTGGCTCAAACACAAATAAATCTGCTTAACAAAGAAGTAATGATGATAAAGTACTTACATACATTTACATACCTAAGAACTAAACCTCAAGTCTACAACCTTCTATTTCACGACTATAATTCCTGAATTAATGTAATTGAGAGTCTATTTTTAAATTTCCAAATTTAAAAAATCTGATCTAAAATATAATATTTCAACCACACGCTAAGTGTATCGTTAAGACGAGTAATCTTTCGAAACAGGTGTAACAGATTTTAATACGGTTAAACTTAATGGTTGTTACGGTTGTTAAAACAATATTAGACACTGACAGCGCTTAGCTCTGATTGGTAAGAATATAAAAAATTGCCAGACTTTTAATTGAAAGACATTCAAGACTTGGCCTAGACAAGTAGACAGTAGGTATTTAGCAATGTAATAGCACACTTTACTGAGTTGTACACCGTGTCCTGTCTCAAACGAAAAAAGTCCTAATAAAAGTTTATTATTTACTATATAATGGGTATCGAGCAACTATTTACAAATTGTTTAATAATTATGTATAACTAGCTATGCCCCTCGGTGTTACCCACTTTGTCGGGATAAAAAGTAGCCTATGTGTTGATTCAGGATGTCAGCTACCTCCAAATCAAATTTCACCAAAATTGGATCAGCCGTTTGGGCGTCAAGAAGTAACAAACACAATCTTTAACTTTTATATTATTAGTGTGATGTGAGGTGATAATTTCATTATATTGCTTTTAGTTATTGACGCACCTGTATTTCGGATGTCTTATTTTGTCAAGTAAAATGTCTTTCCTTATATATAGTAGAATTAAATAGGCTAACATTTATATAGGTAGTAAGTATGTCTGAACGAAAACCAGACTTCCAGTCGCCTCTATAAATACTGGTTGATGATAAAAATCTAAAAGAGATACAAATAGCTCATAGTTACGAGTTAGAGATTACAAATAACTTAGCATAATTACAATTTGAGATTACACACAGCTTTGCATAATTAAATTGGTAACTCAATTACGAACATTATAATGACATAGAACGTACTTCAGTTCTTTTATGTTGACTTTGCTCTTAGTTATAGCACAATATATTTTTCTGTGGTTATAGATTTCCTGCCCTATTTACTAAAGGGATCCATTGGTGGATTAGTTTTATAATTAGTTCTATTCCGGTTTGAGCCCTTTTCTAATGGAATGTTACATATACCATATATAGGGTTCGTAACATTACATTACATAGCAAAATTTCTTCTTCAAAGTTTTGATCTACCGTAAAAGCAGTACCTACTAGAAGATTTAAAATTATAAAGATTATGGTTTAAAAGAACCCATATATAAACTAATTCCAAACAAGTGAGATTAGGGCTCTCGTGGTACGGTAATATGCCCTGAAGTGCGAATCCAACTCCGATTTGAGCAGTGTTTTTGCTGTTAAATTTATAGACATAATTTTTATGGTAATTGTGTAACGAAACAAGCAAGTCGCTCACCTGATGGTAACCGTCTATCTTGCCCATTACAATTCAGTGCCTCACATAGATTTTAACTTTAAAAACCTTGCTAGACAAAGCACTGCATTCATCACCCTGAGATATTAGATTTTAAATCTCTTTGATCCCTGTAATTGCACTGAAAATATTTTCATTCAATCCGAAATACAGTAATGTTTGTATTGCCTCAGGCGGACTCTTCAAAAGAGCCGTACCACTACAATATATTGTGTTTTACATAAGTTTCTTTCCATTTTGTATGATTTTGATAGAGTGACTACTCCATTTAATTCAACGAGTGAATGGAGACGGATATGCGACGGGTCATTAGAAATCGAACTGTGTGAAATCATCTCACGACTCGCCGTGTGAATTGCATACTAAAAGGTCAATGTTTATTCATATCTAGCTTAAATATTAATTTATGTTTGTTAGCATTCGAGGGAACCAAGAGAAAGGCTTTAAATGACTTAATTAATGAGTTCGATGTCCGATAGAATTTCGCCAGTCTTCTGTGATCAATTTATAGGCAATTTTGTGACACTTAAAGATTTATTCGAACGAATTTAATATAATAATTTTCTTTTACTTTCTAATTTCATCTTATTGTGAATTAAAATGGTGGCACCTACTATGAAAACTTGTACGTTTTCCAATATAAACATACAAGTAGCGTTTTGGACAATGAATAGCAAAAAATATGTTACATTAAAATAAATGTTAGAAATCAAAATGCTTCAAGCATTTTGAGTTTGTTCGAGGATAAGTCGAGTCCTCAAACGAAATATTAAAATTATTTGTAAGTTATCTGTTTCTAATATTATATGATAGCGAATCACAGATATTAATTAAAACTAAAGTATATCATAGGTACATACTTATATAATTGCTTCGAGAGCTTCAGATAAAATTTGTGAGTATGTGCGTGTATGCGAGGCTGCAACTCTAGAAGCAAAGGTAGATGCAATTTAATGTGATGAGAATATGAAATGTAGCTGCTCGTTGAGGGACAAAGATTCTCGAAAGCAAAATATCATTTTTATAAAAGGCTCTTCTTCCTTGCCTATTCTTGTTGTCCTCCGTATTCCTCATTAGTACAATATAGGAATCTTTATGACGCGGGTTAATAGCCAACCTCTAGGCAAACGAAATGATATAAAAAATGTTTACTATCTTGGACAAAAAAGGCTTACCGTTGCATATTCTGGCAATGGCCCGTGATGAGCAGCGGTTAACCTAAATATCACGTTTGGTTCATGCAAAGTTAAAGTTAGAATTATAAACCAAGCTTAACAACAATAAACATTGAATCTGAAAGTTTCCACTATATCGTTTATATTCCGTTCCGTAGCATTCTTTAAACTTAATACCCTTTCCACTAACAAGAAGTCTCATTTCCAAGATGTACGAAGTAAATAGGTATTATGTTGTTATAATGTTTATAATACAAAGCCCTGCCATACTGTTGTGAGTATATATTTAGTAGATGTATAATACGAGGCCTTCTGTTGTATATTCGACGTAACATAATATTAATACTGTATAATCACTCACAGCTTTCAAGGAATTCCTGTAAGTCTTGTTAATTTAATACTGTACCGTTGTAAGGCGAGATTTGTGGTGTATTTCCGACCCTTTCCCACTATGTCGAATGTATAAGTGAAATTAAAGAACTTTTTATTCGGTTTTGGACACAGAGCTGCTTCATGTAGGTATTTTGTATTAAGTACTTGAAGTACACAGAGTATCTAGTACTGCTATTGTGATGTTATCTTATGAGTTCAGGTCGTAGAAATAGCAAGTCTTATCGTACAGTATCTACTTGATAGTTACATACTTTTGGCACTTTAATAATGGCAGGTTATGTGTCAGAATAATAATCATCGAGATAACTCCGATCTGTATAATACGGTCCGCTTCTGCTAGATCGAAACGATATTCAGTAAGGCCATATGCGTAGATGGGTTACCGATAAGTGGGTAGGTATTTTTATTTCAACTGAGTGTTACCGAGCTTTAGAGGGCAATTTAAGCTGTCGGTCCCAGTGGTCGTAAGACAACAGTTGTTATGTTGCGTCGGATCCTATTTGTCGGCTTGAAAACTCCTGATACCAGGAGCCCATATTGCACCTAATCCATACAGTACATGATTACTAAAGAAGTAAGCTGTATAATTGTCCAATATTATTAAACAATCATATTTTATAGAGTCTTGAGATTATTATTTTTCCGGCTAAAATTACCACGAGACATGTTTTATGAGTTGGAATTCATTATTCGACTCTGTGTTTCCCGATAAATACTAATCTAGTCATCAAGTGACAGGTAAACATAATCATAAACGCGTTCACACTCACCGCCTCACACTAAGTTCGATGACTTGTATCGTGGGTGCTGGAAACATTCACATCACACATACAATCACAACCAGAACCAGAACCAGAAATACAAATTTTCCTTGTGGAAAAAACTTGTATTCCCGCCGGGAATCGAGCCCGATACCCTACTTAGAAGGCGAACGTTCAACCAACTAAACCATCGGGCAGTTCATTCAAGTGAACAAATATCATGCAAACGTGCTATATATACGAGTATCGTTATTAAAAGTGGAAAACGTAACACATATATTTTTTTTACAAAAAACCCTTTCACTAATTATATTTGATGAATTTGGCAGTAGAGCGCGCTGTTTTCGCCTAAATGATCTTTATGGCAAAATGTAATCCTTATTTATTTGTTGTTCTTTAATATCGTTTAGTGTGAACAGTCTCTACGGTGACTGTGTATTGTTCTCGAACTATTTGTTAAGGCGGGCAACTCGAACAGTTATTGCGCGAAAATTTCAGTTAGGAATTCCAATTCCAGAAGTGCTAACTTGGAACCAGAAAAATGTTTGGGTGTCGATTTTCTTACTTTTATTGTTTTCTGTTTCTTGTTCTCTAGAAATAAGCAGTTTACGACGTACGAATATATTGCAGAGGGTATATGTGCCTACTTTTTGTTGTCAGCCTCCACCATACATTCAGATTTATTATTTTGCGAATTCGTTGGTTGCAACATATTATATTTATAGTGTTCATATTTTTGTATTGTGCGTTTTGTATTATCCATTTACTATATTTCAAATGAGAGAAAAGGTCAATGGGAGTTCTCTGCTTGGGTAATTGTTTAAACCTATAAGCTGGGTATCTTCCATAAAGGTATCTCCTAGAGTCAAGAAGTTTAGGCTTTAGATTTTTACTCGAATCGCTTTCAATCACTGCCGTATCGTAACATTGATCAGATGATATAATATATACGTTATACTAGTCTGTAAAATCCAGTCACATTGAACAGAGTACCTATTCAATTAGGTACTGTATCCATTACTTTATGTCGCTCAGCCATATCCTTCATACATTTTCCTTCACTGGAACATTTGTTCTATCCAGCATAAAAATATAGGACTTACCATTTGGACAAGTGAAGATGTTGCCCTGAAACAAAAAAAACATATTTGTTAAAGAAGTATTTTTAAATTATATAGTTGAACGATGGTGCGGTAGTGTAAAGTCATCAGCAAGCGTTACGCCTCCCTATTCATCATTAATACATATTATTATTTATTGTTAGTAGACTTGATCAAAAAATTATAGAGGAGGGAGCTAACGTCAAATTTTTTTACTGAGTATTAAAAAAAATAAACCACATTTTTTCAAAGCATTCTTAAGATGTACTAGCAGATCATGAACCAGCTGAAGGTCGATCTTATTAATTATATAAAACAGTTTGAAAGCCGAATACCAACAATTATTTAATCTGTGCAAACACCCTTAAACTATTCGTAAACTACAACTATTTATAAGTACATTATACCCTTTGAAGTTAACCGAATAAGGGTTTGGTTTATTGTGAGCATTCCATTACCACATATTTGTGTCTAATGAATAACTAAGCTGTGAGAAGGACCAATTATACTAAGTTTTAATATGGTTTTATTCGGTATACTTGACAAATTATCAGTAGTTTATGCAATTTTCATTGGGGTGATATCTCGGAATCTTGAAATCTTCACTGAATCTTGTATAAGCGTCATCTTCGGCCGCATCATCGTTTTGCGTTTGGTGAGATGTTAGAAATGCATGAAATTATCCATAAAAAATGGTATAACCGTTTTTTATGCATGATTGGCACCACAGCAGTGCCTATCGCGAACCAGGAAATGATTGAACATATAAAACATAAACGCTTTCACACGCACAATCCCGCTTTAAATTGGAAGACTTGTATAGCAGTGCCCTAGATACACCTAGGATTGCTTTATAAATATAAATGTTTCCAATGACTAGTAGCTTTACACCTCAAAATTAAGATTTATGAAAAAGCTATCTTTCTAGACTACGACAGAAGGACAGGTACTACTTTAAGAAGAAAATGTTTCGAAAAAGTACTAGATGCTCCCAATAATCACACTGCACCTATGCAGAGCAAACTCAATCTATTCTATCGTCGAAAGCCCGCTTCAATTAACAATACAGATTGGAATAACTGTTGAAACAAAAACGTGTTGATTTTCCGTGGTCATACCAAACTGCGGATGAACCCGGATATTCGTACGTTTTTTTTGTAGTTTTTTCTTTTGGGGTATTGATATAACCGGGCGGTCGTGACAGAATGAAACATTTCAAACGGGTTGCCAAACCGGGGAAAGTGAGTTAGCGAGGACGTCCGCGACCCGTGACCGCGCTGAAACTGTATTAAGCCAGCTATTGACGTAGCGAGAGCGGGGGTATAGGGGTAACACTTACGTGAGCATTGTTGCAGTCAAATGGTAGAATCAACCATTTAACTGGTTGCCAGCCATTTGCAACAGCCCTAGGCTGTTTTTAAGAAAACAGATGAAGGACGATTAGTCTAACAAGAAGACTAGCCGTTTTAATCAACTAAATGTAGATGCAGCGACAATAAAGCGCCAAGCGAAGCATGGCAGATAGAGCGCTAAGGTTTTATAATAAAACTAGGCGTGCCACGCGGCTTCGCCCGCTATTATCAAGGTAAAAAGTAGCCTATGTGTTATTCCTGGGTATTACCTATGTACATTCAAAATTTCATCCAAATTCGTGCAGCTGTTAAAGCATGAAGAGGGAACAAACATACTTACATACAAACTTTCGGAATTATAATATAATATTAGTAGGTTAAATTGATCGGGCAAAATGAACCTCGGTTCCTTTTAGAGGTGGATCCATTCGCCCGACTACTCGAACGAGCTTGGTTTGGTAGCGACCAGCAGCGGTGCGTTGATAGAAAATAATTCATATTTTTAATTAAATTTAATTTAAAGCTCAAATTAATTTTGTGACAGCTTTCCTAGTATAGTACTTATATTCAATATTTTTAGATTAGTAATTAAAAGTATTTGAGCACATCAGTTTCAAAGCCACTCATGAAATTTTGCCCGCGGTAAAAATTGAGACTGAAATGAATAGTTGATAACTCTTGTGCCACATTCGTATTTCCACAGGCATCTAACATTTGATACAGATAATTAAGTTGAATCTTAAGTGAAGTGAGATCCATTATTTAGATCCAGATAAAAACAACATTGTCCGCCGATTTTCTAGCATTGTGGTTTCTTATTTACCCCTTCCTGAAATTCTAGATACGTCCACAACTCGAAGCCTTCGCCGAAGACAAATTATTCTATTACATGTGAGAAAAGTGTTTGGTTGAAGAGGAGACCGTGATTTACCTTTAGCAAATACAATTGGATTTGAACTTTCGTCAACCAAACTGGGATGGTATATTTAAGACTTCTTTTCCTTGCTATAAAATTTATTGACTCTTTTGCTTCAAAGCGAGTAAAGGAAACACTTAAAATTGGTTTCACTCATAAGTGGATATATGAGAATACTAAATTTATTTGGAGACGCCGATTGATATTGACAAATTACTTGAGCTGCAACGCAAGGCTCTAACGAGGTACAAACAAACGCTACAAACGCTTTCACACTCACAGCCCCACACTAAGTTCAAAGGCTTTTATCGTGGGTGCCGGAAACATTCACATCACACACACATTAAGGTAAATCTAATTTTCAGTCAAAGTGAGGGAGTTTTAACAAGTCAAAATAAAAAACTCTTACCATCACTTACCACCAGGGATAATAAAACACTGGCCTAGCACACATAAAAGAAACATAAAAACCGTTGCAAATTTTATATAAATAAGAATTTTAACTATAAACCTGAATGGATGCTAGTGAAGATTCATTGCGAGATGAAGTTGCTTGACCCATTTCTTATAATTATTCGGTCATTAGCTTCAGCTTGTTCACCGTAATGCTAAGTCTACACGCAACGGTGTGCATTATGTGCAAGATGTTATGCGTCTAATTTATAACTTGTTTACTCACTGTGTCAATGGCACGCATGTATACATGGTGATTAGTCTTTCTAAGATAAGGTAAATCGATGTGATTGGCGAAATGCTCGTTGCCTTAATTAGGTGCACGACTGCACGTCCGCCTTCTAAGCAGGGGTATCGGGTTAGATTCCCGGCGGGAACACAAGTTTTCTCCCCAAGGCTAAATTTGTGTTTCTGGTTCTGGGTGTTACTGTGTGATGTGAATGTTTTTGGCACCCACGACACATATCATCGTACTTAGTGTAGGGTACATAAAAGTTTCCAAACTCACTGAGTGTGGATACGTTTAGGTTTATAATTATTTAAAATTGTTGAAGATCGAATCTATCGGCTCAATTAAGCGAATGGAAATTTATGAGTTATCTTGTGTTATTTAGCTGTCTTTCCGTCTATAATCGGTATATCCGTCGGTTTTAATCTGGCGTTTCATTCATACAAAACATAAAATAAAGCTCAAAGATGTAAACAGAGATCTTGTTTATGATTTATTGATAGCAATATCGTTAAAAAGAGCTTTGTAAGCATATTCCGAAACTTTTTAAAGACATTATACGTCATACTTATAATTTGAGGCCAGCAAAAGTCGCAGTTTCTAGACCTATTTCGAGAAGTCCCTCTTAAACAGCTTTACAACTAAATTTATAACTTGGTTTGTGTATTTCAGTACCACTGTACCTTAACTACTATTTATAGTTTGTCATCTCTCGGGAAATGAGGAAAGCCAGCCGTAGTGGCAAAAGTAGCTTTTCAAATGTATTTTTATCATTATTTACATGTTTTGGCTTTTAATAAAGATATATTCATTCCTAACAAAGCGAATTAATTTGACCAACAAATTGTAAATTGTTAAACATCGTAAATTTCACTATATTAATGTACATATTTGATGAGATTTAAAATCAGCCGAACGGATTGGTAATTCAACAAAGTTCATTTCATCGCTTATGTACCTGCATACTTCATTTATACACGATAATCGGTGAAATTAATTGAGATACGATACTCACACATACTAAGTGCGCGAGTAATTCTAACATAAATAATACATCAAAGCTCTCACTAATCGAAATTGTGGAAATTGACAAAAGCAACTCTATAATATAGACGGATACTGATACTTAAGGAGTTGTTGGATTTGATTTTGGATCTAATCTATGCCGAAACATTCAAAAGAGTTAAATTATGCCATTTGCCTTAGATGTGAAAAGATGTGCTGTGACTATTGTTTAAAGTGATTTGAATAAGGCATTAAGGTTATTAACAATTTCCCGGAAATGTATAAACAAAATAACGACGAACTACATGCGAATTATATTTCAGACAAATAACTTTTAACAGTATTGGAGTAAAATGCGTGATGTGTCAATGATTAACTATCATCACACTTTTATTTCAGATCACACTTCGTTTCATAATCATAAAACAAATACTTTAACACTCACGTACCCACACAAAGTTCCAAGACTTGTATCGTGAGTGCCATGTAGCTGGCACATCGCTTTTGTTCTCACCGGGAATCAAACCCAATACCCGCTGTTTAGTAGGCAGACACACAACAAACTGCGCCACTTCACAACCTATTTTATTTTACTGGAAACACTGCCCTTCAATCCGAAATACAGAAATGTTAGCTCCTGGCGGTTGAAAGACTGGTGATGGTGTGGTTCCTCAATCTAAATATTTGATCCAATTAATTTTCCTTAATTCTGACATTGAACATTTATTTCAAATGAAATAGCGCTAATTTTTTGTTTTAATATTTAAATCATTGTTTTCATTATAAGTGCGAGGCAACAATATTACACCGGAAACGGTAGATTATGTGGAAAAAAAAACTATATTCTAACATTTATACCCATCGAGATAGGAAACAAACCTACGGTTTGTAAATAGCTACAAAATCCTTGTTTATACGATAATCTGACAAATAGATTTACATCCGTGATTGAACGTAGTGATTATATACTCTTTGTCAAAGATGTCCGTTTGACTAATTACTTCACCGCCTTCATCTAGTCAGGTTCTAAGTTGAGTGTAATCAACTCGTAATCGGTTACGTAGGCATGTACAAACAAATTCCATGGAACGTAATTTACAGAGAACAGCTAAGACTGTTATGTAACTGTTACATGGTATGATATAAGACTGCTATGGGAAAACGTTTTACAAGTGATTATGGTGCTTTTTTCGGTGCCTTAATATATTGATAAGTTCCGGGTCTAATCATAAGAAGAATATAGAAATATCCTCGATACACCCAGGTTAACTGGAAGAAAATGCTTTGTAGCATGAAGTTCGCCTATGTACCGACAATACTCTTTGTGCAATAAAAAGTTTTCTATCTATCTATCTAATAATTTTCAACCGAAATAAAAGAAAAAGTTTTCACGACTGTTTGTGTTTTTTTTCGACTGTATCACGATGTGTGATAATTTTTTTTAACAGCTTTTGATAATATAGTTGATTTATAATTAGATTATGGTTTGGTCCAGTAACCAACGGAACTCTAAATCTCGATAAAAAAGAAATAACACACCCAAATACTTGTGTATTGATAAACTTTTGTTTACCTTATAGTAAGTTTATTTAACAAAACTTGTTGAGTACATTTTTAATTTCTTTTATGTAAATACAATATACATTATATAAATATGTTGAGTATATGTCTCCGTTGTCATCGAAATTTAAGCTTTAAATTATCAGATTATTTCATGTTTTAATAATTAATCCAAATGATTATACTAAAAGGATATTAATATGTTATATCGTAATTAAATATGTACAAACATTCACTGCAACCACAAACTCAAATATCGATTCGATGATATCATTGTTTCTAAATAAAAAAATTATACGTTAATATAGGTGCACTTTCTAAGGCTATGTTTCACCACTATCTCACAAGTCATTGAGCTTAGTGTGGGGCTGTGAGTGTGAAATTGTTAATGTTTAAATTGGTAAATAATGGTCGAAGGTTGTACAAGTATTGAATTTTAACTACTAAAATTCAGTATCTAATTGTTTAATGTTACTGTACCTTAATATGAGTATAATTTGATCGTATGTTTTGCTTATTATTTTATTGCATCTAAGAGAAACGTTGAGCAAGTTACTTGCCAGATTTTTAGAGTCGTTTTCCCAACTTGAACTACAGTAACAGTTCAAAATTCTGAGCGACAATGCCAATTTAACAACATTGTTAAACCTCGTATTGCCTTAGCATTGGTACACTACACTCTGTGATTGTACTGGAAAAATCCAGAATCCAAATTATATAAAGAAAAAATGTTGGTGAACCCCGTTCCTGATCTTTGCTGGTGCAAAGGATAGCTATCTATGGCAATGCTGCTTACATATTGGGCACCTTTGCTCCTATATCAGTTACGAGCGGTCTATTTGACTAATTTAAGCGTACTCCATCTTCGACGGCATCGTCGCTTTCAATCAGGTGAGATTGTGGTCAAACGCAGGCTAAGTATCAAATAAAAAATAATTATAATGTTTAATTTATATGTATACCTATTGTTATGAAAGCGTTCACAATTACATAAAAGCGTTCTACTGCAGAATTTAAGCAGCATTGTTACAATTGAACTAAAACAATCCCTGTTTTGCAGTGATGGTAATTGGTAAAAGTCGATAATAACCGGACAATGTGTTGCAAAACGTTTGCCCAATTGTGTTATTCTAGCTTATTTGTTTACCATACAATGAGATGTATGATTGAAGGCGAGACATGAAACATCCGTTGTAAGTATTTCCGTTGTTTTCTTTTACAACCATAATCCTGCAGTAAGCTTGATTATTTTTTATATGATTAGACTTGGCCGGAGTCTCCTGCGAAATATTACGTACTGTTTCCTTGAACACGTGTTCAAAGACCTGGATCTAGAAACACCAATTTTCCTTGGGCATAAAACTTTTGTTTCCATCGGGAAACGAACCCGATACCCGCTGCTTAAAAGGCGCGAACTCGTTCAAACCAGTGGTAATAAATAAAATAGCTAGAAAATATAATTTCAAAATCCATGTTACATTTCATTATAGTATGAGAAAATGTTAAAAATATAAGTTGGTTTAGTAGTCAGGTTAATTTTTTTAAGTTCTTGATTTAGTGGCCTGTATGTTTAAAATATGTATAAAACCACGTATCAACGTAAATATAAAAAGTCATGACCTACGTAATAAATGTTATTATTAAATTCTATCGGAATTAAATCAAATGGTTGTGACAAGTTAATAAACAGTTACTATTTGTAAAATATGTGTCCACTGATTTTCAATTAGGTCATAATCATGACACAACTATTACATACATTGTTTGAAACAAAAACTAGCGCGAAGTTATTTTTTCCTCAATTATTTGACATAGAGAAGAGTATTCCACGAGCCAGTATATTATAAAGATGTCAAATTAGTAAAGACAAGGGTAAGGAAAGGGGAAGGGTAAGGAAAGTTTGAGTTTGGAAGGTTTGAGTGCGCGCGGAAAGGCGACGTTACCGTTGCGATCGGCCACATTCCAGATGATGGGCATCGTATGCTCGAAACTAGTGGGAAAATCCGACAAAAACCGCCGTGAGTCCAGGCCGGTTAGTAAACAATCATAATGCGTTATTCAAATATTATTTTTCAAAATAGAGGTCTCATGTTACTAAAATTGAAATAACAACTAAAATAACGCTTTCCGTCTAGTCGGTTTCACATTTTAAACGTTTCGTATGAAATGTTCTAACATAATATTATAATTTATGTGAGAGAGACCTTTTAAATTATGGAAAGAAAAATGGATGTAAGGAAACTTATTAATACTACATATGATATTATAACATAAACGCTTTCACACTCATAGCCCCACACTAAGCTCAATGATTTGTGTCGTGGGTGCCGGAAACATTCACATCACATACAATCACACCCAGAACCAGAAACACAAATTTCCCTTGGGAAAACTTGTGTACCCATCGGGAATCGAATCCGATGTAGGCGGATGCGCCAACCCTACTGAGCCAACGGGCAGTTCAATGTAGTAAATATAGTAAAATACAAACTAGATATAAATTTCAATCATATAGTATCCTACTAATCCTACTAATATTATAAATCCGAAAGTTTGTGTGTATGTGTGTAAGTGTGTAAGTATGTTTGTTACCTCTTCACGCTTTAACGGGTGAACGGATTTGGATGAAATTTGGAATATACATAGATTATACCTAGGATTAACACATAGGCTACTTTTTAACTTGATAATAGCGGGCGAAGCCGCGGAGACGGCTAGTAAACTATATAATATTAAGTACCTAATTTTAATATTCCCTCACTTCTGATTGGTGGCTTGATCAGGCATATTGGTAATTTGACATCCCATGTTTATATGGGCGAAGAAATCCCTAGTCAAGCCTTTGTTTAGAATGTTTTCATTGGTATCTCGTTTTTAAAGCAAAACTAGATCAAAAGGGAAAATCACACCATATTATAAAAGAAATTTCATTGCAATCGACTTTGCTAATCAAATCTGCTCAGTGTCCAATTGTTGATCACAAATCTGGTTTAATTCATTTAACGTCATATCACTTTGACTAGCCATTCGATTATACGTAGTTGCCCATTAGACTATTCATTGAATTGCAGTATTCAATTTCACAGCTAGGGCGATAGAGGAATGATGAATAAGTAATAAATGATGAAAGTACTTAAATCGCTAAAGTATTCATGGAAACGTAAACATAAAACGCTTTCACACTCACAGCTAAGTTCTATGACTTGTATCGTGGGTGCCGAAAACATTCACATCACACACAATCACAACCAGAACCAGAAACACAAATTTTCCTTGGCTAACAAAATTCGTGTTTCCGCCGGGAATCGAACCCGATAGAAGGCGAACGTACACCTAAGCCAACGGGCAGTTATGTTACTGTTATTCTCTGCTTGTTATACGGTAGATATTATTTTCCTTTCCTGTATCCCAAAGCTAGAGGCGTATTGCAAGAAAGTTTTGAAGTAGGTACTTGAATTTTAGTTTGTTACTTTGTTGGCTGCTGCAATGCGGTCGCCTATTTAGTCCGTTGCGGTAATACACGCACGAACTGACATTGACGTTTACCAACATTGTAATTTTTTTAAATTACTTAGAAGCATTAAGAATAATATGTAGTCGTAAAATAGAAATATATAGAGAATAGTTTTTTTTTAATGTAGTAATACTTCATGCATAACTTACCGACGAGTTTTACCGGGAAAGTGAAAAAATGGTGTTGTTATTTTCCAATCCATTTTGTCAAGTAAACTTTCTTTCACTTTACTAGGGCATGACTTGACTTTGACTGAACCTTAACTCTTTTACTTGACTTTGAATGTGACTTGTGACTTGGACTTTTAATATGATACACTTGAAATATGTTATTACTTGATACTGGCTAAATGTTCAAGACAGTGAAGCCAAAACTAAAATAATAAAAAACAAATTGTATTGTCGGCCAGTGCTTAGGTGTGTTACCTTGTATGCCCCTCACTAATGTAATTTTAAATTACTGCTGTTAGTCGTAAGACAATAGTAGGCAGTAGTTACCGGTAAACGGGTGTTTTTGGAGTGCGGAAGCCTAAAAATATAATAGTTCTACAAGCATTTAAATGAACGTTATGTCTAAAGGGTGTTTACAATCTCTTCGCACGCCACTTCATATAAATCCCTGTAGAACTATACGTGAATAAGATGCTTACCTCTGAGTGTGTAGGTGTTGGTGTTGCAGCCAGCAGTAGCACGACGGCATAAAGTGCCGCCGGACACCTTATCAACATCGTAAATCTGCGGACAAAACATAATAATAATTTAGTTTTCTAAGCGAAGCTTGGATGTAGGGCTGACTGGCGCTCGATAAAGCTTGAAGATTTATTTATATGAAAGCATACGCTGGACCTATTTCACGCTTATTTTGGTTATGTAATCTACGAAAAGATATTATGTAGGTAAGTAAAACTTGGTAAGTTTTCATACAAGGTAAAAATATTTAAAAATTTAAATAAAAAATCATGCTGTTACCGCTGAACTGTCTGCGCCAAAGTTAATTTACCAAAGATAATAAAAAAAATAGCTTTGGCGCCATTACTGGATTTGCTAATGGTTACTTTTTATGCTGACGTTAATTTGGCTTGAGGCATGAAGGATATACAACAACGCGGTAGTAATTCTTTTTATAATATTATTAACAAAAACCTTATACTAAATTAAGTGCTAATATTTTTAACTCTACATTATTATAATACTTTTATGCAATATAGTATAAGACATGAGCAAAAAAAAAAATTCTATAAACTAAAGATTTAAAAAACCCGACTGCAAAAAATTTTAACCTACTTTTTATGTAATCCCCTTTTAATTTCCTTTATTTTGACACCCTACTCGATAGGTTTGGTAATTGTTTTAATAACTTATTACTATTTCGTGCCAAAAATCTGACATATTGTTTATTTTTAAACACCTATCTAAGGATACAGGTTTTTAAAACGAATATAACGGTTCTCTAACTGTCGAAATCCATCCAGCCGTTTGCAGAACGAGGTAATAAGAAATTTACAAATATACATACGAGTACATACGCGATACGATGATATACAGATAGATATAAGATACGCGAAAAAATATAGGTAACCCTTCCTTGGCAGTCGGGTATAAACTGCAAAGAAAAGCAAAAGGTTGGTGTTAACCTAATGTACATTTAGGTTTTACCTCATAGTATACAACCCTAGATCTACCTACATAACAAGTGGCCAATAGAAACAAGGAGCCGAGCTTAGTTGCCGCATAGCTTTTATTTCAAGCACTATTGCAATGTAGGAAATGAAATAAACTTTTGTTTCTCTATTGGCCAGCTATGATATCTAATGGATAAATATTGCGCTTTCCAACAACATTGCAGTTTGTAGTGTTTTACGTTGGTAATTGCGCTATTGTGCATGTTGTACGTGAATCTAACAATCTAATTATTATAACTTGACTGTGGTACGTACCTAATGCGCATAGAATATTATAGGTATTTATCTACGTAGACAATAAAGTCAATCCTAGTTATCTTTAATATGTATTGTAAATTATTTAAAACTATTTATTTATTACCGTATGTGTTAACATAATATGATATTTTCATAATGTGTTTATTATGTATTTATTAATATTTATAGTGTGTATGTACATTATGTATGTTTATTTATTTAAGCATAGAACGCCACACTAACCCAAGCAAACCTGCTCATATTCTGTCCATCTAAAGGTTGTCTAGCAGAAATCGCTTAAAGTGATAAGACCGCTTATTGTACTACTTCATATAACTCCTGTTTTATTTAACATTTAACAATTTTACTTTTATTTGGTGTGCAGTAAAGAATAATTGTATCGTATTGATATATCCTATCATACTGATGATGAATAATATATCCTTTATAATACAACAGTAGGTACATTGTATCATTATTGTATTACATTGCACAACTTTATAGAATATTAGTTGATTGTCTGCAATAAATTACTTAATATTATATTATTTTTATTAATCCTCGAGCATACTTATAACGCAAATAATGCCAGGAATCGAAACAAATACCGATATAGTAAAATCAAACTCACCCCGGACCACCTGGGTAGCTGTGTCTGATGTTCCTAGAATTATTAAACATGGACAATCGTGCAGTACGGAAGTATATGTACGTAATCAGATTAATAATGGCTGCGAATTTGGAATCATCATTTCCGTTGAACGGTTCATTTCCAATCCGGTTTGCACAGTGATTCTTGTTAATTAAGGTCTTCAACATTTTAACGGGTGAAATTAAATCCCTTGATTGAAGTGAACAAATTTAATGAATATCTTCCAATTATAATGAACGCAGTCGCTGCATTGATGTCTATTCGCATGTAAATACCATCGGAACCAATTAATTAAAAACCGGAGATGTTAGAGATCATAGAGAGGTAAGATGTAGGTACGAAAAAAGATAAGAGAAGTGATGCCCTGGGGTTGAAAGCGCTTATAAGCCGTCGTCGGTTACCGTCGTAACCACTTCCCTTTATTGTCTGAGTGGCATGCTTATTTGCCAGTAATTCCATATTATATACATATAAACAGGTACCTAATAAACTAGGTATTTAATCCATGCGTGAATTTTTCAAAATATCTCTCAAGCTAATTAAAATAATACGAGAACTAAAGCAACCATTTTTAAATTAAAATATTGATTTATTTTAAGCAACTGACATTGCCTTAGTTATTTAAACATAAACTGTTTCACACTATCAACCCCAAACTAAGTTTACTTGTGAACACACATACACAAAATTTAAGTCGTTAAGTAGTGAAATAATGAAATTCTTACAAACATACATAAACAGAACACGAAGACAAAAAAAACTGTCTATGTACGAAAATTAGTTTTTTTTTTTTTTATTATTTGTGACTGGCTAGTGTTTGACCACTATCTCACCTGATGGTAAGTGACGATGTGATCGAAGCTGGTAAACACACTAGACCTGGAATACGCAGGCTCTCAAGGATAACTGCCGGCACACCGTATTTGGCTTGGCGGCAGACTTTCAACTTGATGGTGGTAAGCTACTTTGGTAGCAAGCCAGGCGAGCAACTCACAAAATGCTCTACCACCTCTCAAATGTCACCTGATTAGCACCACCCGGGGACCAAGTGTAGGGAGTCAGACTTAAGGGGTATCCTCCTACGGACGTGGGTGACTCAGCCCCCAAAAAGGGATTTATAAGGAGTAATATATTATTATAGGTATCGTCTAAGCAAGCAAACGTACGACATCTTCGGACGCATCATCGCTTTCCATCAGGGTAGATATTGGTCAAATGCCTATCAAGCATATAAAAAATAGAAATACTAATACTTACTTCTATGGCTTTATGTATCAGAAATGACAAAAAATCTTTGTGGAGAAAAATTACCAGAGTAAGCGAGAAATTCGTAAGTGATGTTACACTGATGGAATGGTGACAATATTTTTAAGAATTACTTCTCCATTCGTTTGTCATATGAGTGATATACATTTTTCATTACAGTACCGTTTCACGTTATAATATGCTTAAATATTAACATAAACTGTAAATGTAATAAATAAGTTAATGATTAACGCGATTCACAATTTCATTAAGTTTTAACCTTTTCATAAATAAATTAAAATATATTTAACAGGAATGAAATAACGCGCTAATTAAACGGCTTTTTTATGGTATGTGAAGAGTCATAGGATCTAGGGATGCCTACTATTTGGTACCTTGGATAGAATACAAAAGGATGTATTATTTTAAAGTAATCACCTTTATTACCTTTTTCTGTTGCGATCGGTTTCAATCCGAAACCGACAAATTTTCTAAGAAATAAGATATATTTAATTCGCTTAATTTAATTACACTAATATTATAAATCCGAATATTTGTGTGTAAGTATGTTCGTTTTAACTTCACACGGTAACGGCTGAACCGTTTTGGGTGAAATTTACGTATATACGGAATATACGTAGGTTATACTTAGGATTAGCAAAAACTACGTGATAAACGCGGGCGTAGCCGTGTGGCATGGCTGGTTTAGTATAGATCTTAACTTAATGCATACCATGTCACTATCTAACAAACATCTGGTCGCTATCAAGTATACATAAACTGATGAAATACAATTTCGTATGCAAATTAATATCGTATATTAATTGATTAAGTAAAAATAAATGTTTTTATTCAGTCCTTTACGAGCTCCTACGCCATTTATCAGACTGTGAAGAAACTGCTATTCCGTAAAGGTTAAAAAAAACATGACGAAGTCGCAAATGACTTTTTTAATTTTGGGTAGGATCATTATCGGGTTACTAAGAAAATATTAAATGTGAAAATTTACATGGCATTGCAACACATGTCGAGTACAACTAGGTACCTACTTAGTTATAAATTAATGTAAGTAGAATACAGAATAATGCTATGCGGGTACATAATGAGAACGACTAATTTTAAAATTTACACAAAAACCAGAATAAATCATAACAATAGTCTGAATTCAAAATAATTCCTAAGCCTAGTAACCCTTTATTTTATGCTTTATACTCCAGTCTTTGTATGCCGTCCTGCAAACAAACATTTCAACCTATTGTACGACTAAGTTCAAGTCAATAAAGCGCTATGTTCACAGAGTGAAACAATGTGGCCACTGCTGTGTCCATTATTTAATTACTTCATCCCCTGTTACGTCGTTGGGGCACGAATTCGCTCGCCGTAACGTTCTATTGGCAGGACATCTTGCGGTTGAAGTTCGAAACCTTAGGAGTTGTTAAAAGTGGAGACAGATGGCTATAGTTCAATCGGAAGTCATGTCGTCACATATGGTTTGTTATGCATGGAGGCAAACTGCACAAGTGCTTTCTGGCAACTAGATAATATAGATATACCTAGGTTAATATAATTCCTGTATTAGTTTTTAGGAGTGTTTAAAAAATGAGTGAAAAAATGCGCCGCCGAGTATAAGTAGGCGTAGTTGACAAGTCTTTGTACGATGCTGGTCTTAGGTTTGATTCCCTGAAAGAGCACAGTTATTATTCCGTCTTCTAGGAACGTTTGCGCTTCTGATTCTGAGTGTTATTGCGTGTGAGATGTAAATGTTTCCAGCATCCATAAGATTCTTTGAATATAGTTTATACCTGTGAACGTGAAAGCGTTTGTAAATTAAAGTTCAAACTGCCCGTTGGCTTAGTAAGGCGCGCGTCCACCTTCTAAGCAGAGTCCCGGTGGGAGCACAAGTTTTCTCCCCATAAGGGAAATTTGTGTGTGTGTGATGTAAATGTTTCCGGCACCCACAACACAAGTCATTGAACTTAGTGCGGGGCTGTGAATGTGTAAGCGTTTATGTTTACGTTTTAAAGTTTAACAAAAACATATTTAAATCAGTTACAAGACTTGCAACTAGCTGAAAGCTACCTTGATCATAGCATCCAAACAATTTTGCATTGCAGCTTTGTGTTTATTTCGTCTACAATCTCGAGGCATGAAGGCAGCTACTCGTCCATGAAAATTCAAACTAAAATATTTATCATCTCTTCACAGACAACAGGACTGCATAATGTAATTCCTCAGAAGCACGGATGCGTCTAAAAAGTTTCATATACAGATTTCCATCGCGACCACAATAAGCTGATCCCTTCGGTGCTCGCAACGACCGCTAGTTTATGTATTACCTCAAAGTGGTAGCAGACGGGAATATTTTAACATATTGCGTTTTATAAATCCATCACCCGCAAGTTTGACTCTTCTCAAAATAGATGATCGGTGCAGACGATAGTCATTTGTTTCCTCTCGGAAACTTCGGTCGGTATCAATTTCCTAAGGACAAGTAACGTTGGAAGTTCGAAGTAGAACTATTGACCGATCGGGGGTTGGATGTGGGAGAAATGAGGTTGTTATCTGTTTGATTTGGGTTTGCTTGGTGGAAAGAGTTTGGTAAGGATTTTGTTTTATGCTGATACAAATATCATTATATTGGCAAGGGTAAATTTTTTCATGAGCCATTATTGTGAGGTATATTTAATACTGCACAGAATGAGTAAAATTACACTTGGCAATGCTCTAAACAGAAACAATAAGAAAGGCATGTCAATTATGGGCATGGCCCGCGTCTGCTATATATCATTTGATTGCATAATGTGTGTTGATGTTGACATGTCTTTAACAATGAAGTTAAATTACAATTTCATTATTTTAGTTTGTTGTATTGTCCTATTGCCTATATTTTCTAAAACTAATTTTTTACTGGAAATCGTTTTACCAATATAATATAACATTATTTGCTGGCGCAGTTGGCAAGTGCGCCGAGGGTCCGAGGGTTTAGGGTTTCGATTCCCGGCAAGAATACAATTTTCCCAAGGTACGGTTGTGCTTCTGGTTCTAGGTTCATAGTGATCGATTATAAATGTTAACCTCTATATAAGTCATTGAATTTAGTGTGGGCTGTTTGTAATTCACGGGTTTGAATATTTTTCCAGCGACATTTACAGCATTAGTCAGCGCTTTAAATCACGTCACAGAACGTCAAATTAATCACAAATACGTGTGAATGGGACGCAATGTCTGAGTGGTGCTAATTTCATTCAGCAAGAAAGTGGAACAAGGTTAACTGTACTTGTTGATTTGGATGCTGAAGTGAGAAAACTATCCGATAATTGGAGAAAACTATTTGGAGGTTCTCAATGATATTGTTAACAAGGTCAATCTTGTAACTCGGAGTTATGAAAACGATAATCCATGATATATGCGCTAAACTGACAAAATTAAAATAAACAAGCATAGAGAATACAAGTTTTCTCCCCTAAGTAAATCGTCAAGGAAAATTTGTGTTTATAGGTGTTATTGCATATGTGTGACATAAATGTTTACAGCACCTACGGCAAAAGTCTTCGAACTTAATGTGGGGCTGTGAATGTATGTAAAAGCTTTTTTTTACATCATTGGCCCATATTTAAGTCTGGTTTTATAAACGTTCGGTACTAATTTGTATTATCCTATTATCCACATTAATTAATTTAATTATTACAACAATTAATTATCCTATTAAGCATTGCCCTTTGGCTTTAACCTAGTCAGTCAAGGTCAAAATCTGGTCCTATTTCATTATCTAAGATATATTAATAGACCTTATAAAATTGGTATATAAATACGAGCAAACAAAACTTCAAACTATCATATTAGTAAAATTAAATTTATATAGATCTTCTATGTTAAAAAAGTGTAATGTATAAACATAATTATTTTATATAGTGAGCCCATATAATTAAAAATTAAAGATCTTCTATTCTTTATTTAAAATTGAAGGGGTCGGGCGTAGAAAGTATAACATCTCAGTTGAAACGACTAGAGAACAAAACCGAATGGCCTTGCATTTAGTGAATTACTGGAAGAAAGTGAAACATTAAACTTTCATTGGACACTACAGTCCGTCAATAGTCATCACTCCCCGCTACAAGAGCAAGAAATTCAACTAACCAATGGTTAAATCAACGATCACCTTAACATTGATGAAATCTTAAACGACCGAATTATTCTTACGAGGTCGTTAAACGGTTATAACATAGAAATGAAACTGTTACGGACACTTTCGGTTTTCTTAATTTATATACCGTGTCGGTTTATTATTGTTAATTGTTCGATTAATGAAGCTTAATTTGTGAGATCAACGTTTATGCGGTTATTCAGCTGTGACGTCACGTTTTTTTTTTTTTGTGAGCAGATGTCATACCTCGAATATTAATGTTTTTAATACTGCTTTTTTTTAAACAATACTAGATGCACTTAAGATGTTACAAAAACTAAAGATAACTATCTGATCGATAACAAAGCATTAAACAGGTGATAAAACTTATTTGGACAAATACATTTATTGGTTTGATAACTGATCGTTTGTCCAAAGATTGAAATAATAATTAAACGCAAGCAAAACTTGAAAAAAAAACCGACATTACCGTTTTGTCTTCGGAATCTTTATCAGTTTTAATGTATTAAACGCGCATTATTCCGATAACTCAAAAACTAGTGATCAGATCTTCATCAAATTTAAATGGGAACAAATGGAAAGCACCAGCTTTCAAATAATAATCATCAAAATCGGCTCATAACGAAAGAAGTTATGAGGTAAAACACATTTAAAAAAATACAGTCGAATTGAGAACCTCCTCCTTTTTTAATTCGGTTAAAAATTGCCCTTAGACACAAGTTTGAACGGCAATTGTGGATACTCTCCGAAATTCTCTACCATATTAGAATGATATATAAATGTAGGAACTTATCTATACGAATGCACATGATTAAAGTGTAATAATATACTCCGATGTAACATAATAATGCAAGTAGATAATGGACCTACCACTAGGATAATGTGTAACGTTAAGAACATTGATGCTGTGTCGGTACCTTACAATTTGTTTCTAATGCATTTGAATTGCTCATATGTAACAGTTGATAATAATACCATAATTATTATCATTGAGTACAAAATTAGCATTTTATTACTTCTTTTTACATTTTGATTACTCACCTTTAGCAAAAAATATTAAAATTACTTTCTATGCCTATAGATATAACGATTTCGTCGAATGTGGTAATACAACTATACTATAGCAGTAAATAGGTACGGATATTAATTATCTCAAAGAGATCGTTCCCTCTATATACGATTGCACTTTAATTTTTGTCAAATGATCGAGTTTCACATATATGAACTTGTGTTGGGTGTTAATTTTTAGAGAGGGTCATCTGTACAATAAAAAGCTTTTGTAAAACATTTTGGGATACAATCAACTTCCCATGTAATAGGAAAAAAATGCCTTTATTATTTTTATCCAGTTACCGAGACACATAATAATAATCTATTTTAATGTTCAACAAATCAGTTTTAACTTGACTATTTATTTGTAATAATGGTAGATTACAATAATATTATTAACCGTTAGTAGTTTGAACGTGCATGTTTGTAGGCTAAATACTAATCACACAAAGATTTCAAAATTTCAAAGTTGGAAAACGTGATTTTCGGTTAATTCCAATAGAAGTTTTAGTAAAGTTTCTTCCACTTTACTAGGGCATGACTTGCCTGTGACTAGACCATGACTATCTTACTTGATTTTGACTGTGACTGGTGAGTGAAAGGTTTTATAAAATACTTACCATCTTGAAACATATTTATTACTTCACACTAGCCAAATGCACATAGTTTGCGGCGCCAGCAAAAAAAGATTTAAGTCATAGCATCAGAATAGTTTGTTTGTCTCTTCACTTCCTGGCATATAAAAGGTATGGGCCTTTTTGCCAGGTAGAGCTCAGGTAGCGACCTTTTCTTATTCGCTACCCATTCCTAAAAGAACCCCGCAGAACTAAAACGTTCAAGTTTTGTTTTGTAGTTACTTAATGCCGCTGTAACCTTTCGACCTTCAGTGATGATATCACCTTGTGTCCGGTTTCGTTGTTGGCTCACAGCCCTCAATCTTTAGTTATTCGATGAGGTAATCGGTTAAACAATTGATTGGTGATACGAATTTAAAATATTAATTGAGCTACACATTTCGATAAGCTACACAAACAGATGAATTAAAATAAACACAATTACTGTGGGTATTGTAAAAATGCGGAGGAGGATAGACGCCTACATCAGATTTTCTCCTACCCGAGAAAATAGTGAGATAGCGGCTAAATTCTTACCTATCTGCCGTAAAAAAATCCCAAATTCAAATATCTAGAAACAGCTACACCGATTTTCACCATACATGTCTAAAAAAGAACACTCTTGATCGAGTCACCTTAAAAAAATATATATCAAGACGTTTCAGATTTACAATTTTATAGACAGAAACTTTTGCGTTACGGGCTAAAAGCAACTGTGTAATAAAGATAAAGATGTAATAGTACTAGTACTATGAATAAGTAGTTCACTTTCTGTATTCCACCAAAAAAAGTAAAAAAAAAACAATCGTATATTACTTATACGTAATTGCCGCGTTAAAATTATTAATTATGAAATACTTGGTTGCACTAACTACGGCCCAATTGCCTATAATATAATAGGTACATTTCATTACCCAAACAGCAATTTTACGCTAATTTATAACATAGAGTATCAATGATCTAGAATAAAACTGGATCGCAGAGTATTTTCTACAAAATTTGAATAATGAAACTTAACGTAATAGCTATAATTGATGTAAATTTTGCAATGCGGGAAGCGCATATGTTACTGTTGCAACAGGAGGTAATATAAGTTGGGATATTGCAAAAGTAAAACGTTTTCAATATCGGTTTCACTGCGTGTAAATTTGAGAGCAATAAAATCTTTTATATAGATAACGCAACTGCGTTCCGATAAATATTACCTAATAAATACACGCGACGTAAAGAACGAAGTAAAGTATCATCGCTTTCCATCAGGTTAGATTGTAGTCAAATGCTTGACTATCCAGCATGACAAAATAGAATAAAATCAATCACACTATCACACAAATATTATTAATCCGTAAGTTTGTTTGTATTCTGTTCACGGCGGATTTGGATGAAATTTGGAATGTACATGCCATATAATTAGGATTAATACATACACTACTTTTTAACTTTATAAACGTGGTTAAAGTCACACATATTAATAGACAAACTTTCGCATTAACAATATTAGTGTGCTTAGTGTGATGCTGTATAACATATGTAAATAATGAAGCCTTATTCATTATATTTCAGCAGATCTTTTATTAGGCGTCTGGCAATAAGCTAAAATTATGTAGATTCTTCGGAGCAAATACAAAAATATATTCATGTTGACCAATTATAACTCATGTTTTTCGTAATGTATATCTTGCATCAAACATTATCTTGTTAAAAGAATCGCTTGTTACATACAAAGACAATTATTTTCTTTGATATTACCCTTGTCAGTATTTTATGGGACCCTTTGGGTAAAGAACAGCTCTAAGGGCATATCATTTCGATTTTTTCTTACATCAAAAGCCATTTGTGGAATGGTAAAGGAAAGTAAAACGTTATTTGTGCTTATAAATGTACTAGTATAATATAAGAGTTATAACTTCAAAAACATTACGTATTTTTACTTTTATTTCAATTTATTCAGCCGTACATCTGTCGTGCCTGTTTAGACGACTCAGTTGGCGCGGTACTCAGGTCCCTAACCTTTGCGCCGTGGGTTCTGAGTTCGATTCCCGGCAGATGCACACTATTACCGTCAAGGGCATTTGTGTTTCTGGTTCTGGGTGTTATTGTGTGTGTGATATGTAAATTTTTCCGGCCACCACGATACAAGTCTTTGAACTTAGTTGTATCTGTGAATGCGAATACGATTTTTTGTTTGTTTAAAACCTATAACCCATTCCGTCAGCTATTTCAAACTAAATACCATGTTTTCAATAGCAGTTATAAAATGGTTTATTGCAGTTATAGCATCTGTTTTTATATCTGTTTTGCAATACGGAAGTTTTAAGTATAGGAAGCGTATATGCGTCTGCCCTCCTGGCCTTTTCTCACGGGTAACGTCTGGAGTAACTCCCACAAGTATTGTCTTTGGCGAGACGTACACATACTCAAACATTTTAAAGACAACAAATACCACCGTTATTCTCAAGGTATAAATAATAGGTACGTATAACACAGAGATTTACAAGCGTATATATAATCCAATGATTAATAATGCAGTCTGTTTTATACTGAGCTCCAAAAAGAAGGAGGCTCTCATAGTAAATGGTTTTATTGTAGCTGAGTTCACGTGAAACTCTGGCAAATACTATAATTGTCATTTATTTTTAAGATTTGATGGTTGCGATTGATCTGATAAACATTTACTAGGGACATTAAATAGTATCAAATAAGGGCAGCTCTAAGAATTGTCTAATGTAAGAGCTCACTAATTTGTACACAATTAATATCGACTTTAATTTGAACAAATCAACTATGTTTAACACGGTGAGCTATCTTCCTAAAATATTTTATTCATATCCGTTTAACTGTTTTTACCGGCTTCAAAAAAGGAGGAGGTACTATTTTCGACTGTGTGATTTATTTATTTTTATGTTCACCTATTTCTCCCCCATTTGTGGATCGATTCTCAAAATTATTTTTTTATTTGGTAGATTGTACTTCAGAAAAGGTCCCATATAAATTTTATCGAAATCGATCAAGCCAAAACCAAAAAATAAGCGGTGAAGTCGGACTTTTTAAGCTTTGCTTACGATTAAATTATGGTGTAATCGTTAGTAACAAACAAGTAATCGCATTGATTAAATTACTAATTATTATTATAGGCTTAATAGGATATAGTAATTACTTTTTCATATTTTATCATGTGTTGTGCAGAATGGATGTTTGTTAAGCAGTTAGAGGTATAAACTTTTGCTATTAGCTGAGTTGAGTAGTTTGTGGATTACGGTAACTGTTTTTATTGATGCAATTCCATGTTATTTACATATTTTCATATATTAATTATCCGATAATAAGCGGAACTTATGCATTCAGTAAATTTATCAGTGTATAATAATGATATACCTTTGGCAAATATGAAATGAAATGTATTTATTTACTTCAAATCTATAGTAGTATTATAAGGAGGTATAGTTTGTTTGTTTGTATGTAAAAGGTAATCTCTGAAACTACTGATCCTATTCTGACATTTCTTTAACGATTCCCGGGGAGAACTAAGTCTTCTCCACACGGGAGATGTGTATGTTTGGTTCTGTTGTGATGTGAATGTTATGTGTGTGGTGTTGATGTTAACGACCCACGACACAAGTCATTGTATTTAGTGTGTGATTGTGAAAGCGTTTATGTTTATGTTTTTTTACCCGGGCGACGCCAGGCGGGTCAGCTAGTTAGGTTTATACATACAAACCTTAGTAGGCGGGAAAGTAAACCTTGTGTGTTGTCATAACACAAGTACAATCGCTTAGAATTTCTCTTTAGGATTATTTGTTCTCCCTCAGAAGCGACAGTAGGTGGTTATCAGTGAGGATGCACCTTACTTTGAGACAACTGAACTAGGGTTTGGTGTATTAATAGTCCACATACTTGGACATTTTTTTTTTTTTTTTATTTGTGACAGGCTAGTGTTTGACCACTATCTCACCTGATGGTAAGTGACGATGTGATCGAAGCTGGTAAACACACTAGACCTGGAATACGCAGGCTCTCAAGGATAACTGCCGGAACACCGTATTTGGCTTGGCGGCAGACTTTCAACTTGATGGTGGTAAGCTACTTTGGTAGCAAGCCTGGCGAGCAACTCACAAAATGCTCTACCACCTCTCAAATGTCACCTGATTAGCACCACCCGGGGACCACGTGTAGGGAGTCAGACTTAAGGGGTATCCTCCTACGGACGTGGGTGACTCAGCCCCCATAATACTGACTAAACATAATAGTGACGTGCAAATATCGATTTGAGGACTAGGTAGTCAGCTATCTTTAAAGCGCCACTATAATAATAATGATTATTGTTATATTTGATATGTGGCACAATTACAATGGACATGTAAAATTCAATAAGGGATATCAACATTTCAAAATATTATAATATGATAGATCCTCGCAGCATCTTTACTTGCAATGGTGGAGGGTCCAAATAATATATATAAAAATTTTAATCACTTTCGCTTCTACATCTACAGTATCATGTCATATAAATAGCTCAGGACTTTTAACACCTTATTTAAATTACTAAATTAAAAACGATTTAGACAATGTTGATAAAATGTCATCTTCATCGACAGCCTTTTTGTATACCACTGCTGGATATTTTTTACCATTCGCCTCAGTCCTGCACTAATCTTATCCAGGTTTGGCCCGCGATCTTCGTAGTGTCAAGTAAAATGTGTGTTTGTCTGGTTTTCTGGTTGTGTGTGTGATGCGAATGGTTCCGGCACTCACGACACAAGTCATCGAACATAGGGTGGGGCTGTAAGTGTGTGTGAAAAAAAAATTAACTAAATAAAATGTATATAGAATTAATTTTACCATACAGACATAGACAAAAAATAATCGAATGCCGATGTTAATTTTGTATTTAATTATTTTACTGCATTAACATCGCCCGTTTTGGAAAGAAAAAAAAAATAAGTACAAATTACTTTAGAAGTAGAAATAATAGTGGCGTCTGCGTCTGTGCAGACGTGGGTACGCAATTTGACGCTATGTTCGAGTAGATAATAGAATTTCGTTACGTTCCAATTAATTTTCACGTTCTACTGCAATTTTCTAAACAGCTGTATCGTGTTCAAGCACTTTTATATTTTACTAGAAGATCTCCGCGGTTTCGCCCGCGTCTAAATATGTTCCAGACGGCTGGACAATATGATAATCATTTTTTTGCTTGAAAGGGTATAACGGCAATGTGGTCCCATATAACAATTTTTATAATCTGATCATGGGTTGATAGAGTCAGTTTTTTGATGATTTGCTTGTGTTTAGATTATTGTGTGGAAACATTACTCTAACATAGCATCCAAACGATATCGGTGAAAAAAGGTGAATTAAATTAATATATACACTAGGCGAACCTATATTTTGTGGAAGGTAGACAGACTCTTTCATAACAAAAGATGACATTTTGTCTTTGTTGAAAACAGTTGTTTTTGAATTATATAAGTAATAAAAATACAATATTAATGGAACAGATAAGAATGTCTCATTCAAATGATCTGCGTATTAAATATAATCATCATCATCATCATCTCAGCCACAAGAAGTCCACTGCTGGATATAGGCCTTCCCCAAAGATCTCCACAAAGAACGATTGTTAGCGGCCTGCATCCAGCGTCTTTCCGCGACCTTCACTATGTCGACGATTGACCTCTTTCTCGAAGTTGCATCTACCTAGTTGGACCTTTTGTCCTAGGTAAACGTACCTGTCAACAACTTCGAGCATCGAGTTCCCAAGTGATACTGGGGAGGGAACAACATGACAAAATCTTCGTCTTGTTAATGTTTATATGAAGGCCCACCCGTTGGGAAACTCGATTTTTTCCCTCGGTTGGGAAAGTCTTCCATCGATTCTGCCATAACCACGATATCGTCGGCAAATCAAAGGTGAGTGTTGTACTCACCGTTGATATTGATGCCGAGTCCTTTCCACTCCAGAAGTTTGAAAGCATCTTCCAACGCGGCAGTGAACAGTTTCGGAGGATTAAATATAATACATATTTTGATATCCAAGACACACAGATAAATGCGTGAATTGTGACATAGATAAATGTACGAATTCCGCGTATGAACACAATCGTAAATAATTCCGCTAGCGAAGCCTAACAGAATATTTGCCAGTTCCCTTAATCTACGAGCCCGTTTCATCGCTACCAAAATATTGGAACATCCGAGATTAAGAGATTAGTCAGAACAACTGACACTACCATTGTTTTTATCTATGTGACTTCAGCAGCGGCAGTTCCCGAGATAACAGGATTACCCAATGCGGGTTACCATTGTTCTCGCCAAAAGCGTACTATTGCCATTTTAATTAGAACAGAAATTCATTGAATGTCATTTATTCGTCGAAAGT
Organism: Lomographa bimaculata; assembly: GCA_948107665.1. Lineage (NCBI taxonomy): Eukaryota > Metazoa > Arthropoda > Insecta > Lepidoptera > Geometridae > Lomographa > Lomographa bimaculata. Next base: position 12,503,232 of record OX403592.1, read on the forward strand.
TTGCGGTTGTTTCATTACGAATTAACTTGTACTCTATTTGTTTGTGCCGCTCATGTTAATGTGATTTCACCACATTGTTCGGCGGCGAATTAAATTGTATATTTTGATGCAAGTTGTGTTTGAGAGTTGTTCTTTGCATGACATTACTAACGTTATGCGTGTAAGAGTAGAAAATTTAAGTAACGGTCGCAGTCGCTAAAAGCTATTGTCAAAAACAACAAGCTAATCTAATATTAATTAAAGTACATTTAATTTAATCCAATATCATCACGAGATTTTTCTGTCGTAATTTTTGACTTGCAGTGAGAGTATTATTACATTTCATAGGTCAGTTAAAAATATGTCCTATATAATTATTCACTACAATTATACCATAATCAAATTGAAATTGACCCGTAGACAGTTCAGCAGCAGCAAACTTAATATAAAAAAAAAAAAAAATTTTGTCACACACCAAGTTCATTAATGGCCCAAGTTAGGTGACGCGTCAAATTCATGTTGTACGTTTTACTTTAGACTGAAGCCTCGGCTAGTATAGGTAACGTACAATAGTTTGTTACCTGGCACTTATAATACAGTATAACAATGACTAAACCACATGCCTAAAATACCACTTTTTGTCACGCTTTGACTAATCTAGTAACCTATTAGTGGGTCCGTATAATCAATCGGTTGCCGAATAAATCCTATTCAAACATATAAATATAAATAGCTTCACGCGTATGTATTGACAGATCCCGTCCAATTTTTACCAATTGACACGCTACAAAGTGGGACGTTCATTTCCACTGTCGAATGTCGGATTGATAAAACAATTTAGCAGAGAATTAAGCTGCGGCTTTCGGGCTATCCTATTTGGTGGAATATTATTAAGAGTCTGTTTCAGCGTAATAGTACGTATGTTATGGTTTGAAATTGGTTCCGCTTCTGTTTGAGATCGGAGAGTAGTAGCTAGCAATGTCGGTCGGTGTGAATGAAGATAATCTGTGTAGATTCTCGGGGTGATAGCAAGCCTTTTGTAAGAATTTGGAGTTTTTCCCACAATCCGTTACGAAGCTTGCGGCTCGAGACGCTCTACTTAATTGACCATTGTTTGTCACTATGAGAAAATTGCCTTGCGCTGGCCCGCTTATTATTTTTTCATAGGTTTTTTATGATTGCAATAGTAACAGGTGTTTTTCGAAATAGCGTCTCACGCTCACGGGGTGTTGAAAATAGGTGAATATTTGTGGGTACATTTTTCAATCAATGTCAAATTTGCCGGCTTTTAATAATAACAAACGTAAAGGTATGTGCGTCTTAATAATTAGGGAATATGCAAATGTTTTGTTTTTAATAAATTGTTTATTAAAAACATAAAACAAGTTGCAGAAAAAATCATTCATAGATACATTAGATTTCATATATATATATATATCGATTTATATATATATATATAAATCGATTGACGTTTGTAAGTCTCATAAAAAATCCGAGAACGGCTGTTTTCATTTGTTGTATTCGTAATTGTCAGGGCAAGGTTTGTCATTTTTTTTAAGCCACCGGAAATTGCAACCCCGCGAAGCCGGGCGGATCACTAGTATCAAAATAAATATATGAAAATGAGAACATATTCAAGCAATTTTGAAACGCGGCCGGATATTTTGACGTTTTTCTGTGATATCTAAAATCCAATCACGTTCAAGGAATGTTTAACAAAAGTGTGTCTGGCGTCACGATCAGTTTAGCCTTAGTCTTTAATTTCCCATGCATTTATAACACTATTTTTCATTAAAATTCCTAATCATATGGAATTTAATTAAGACAGCAATGTTATATAGGTGTAATTACATACCTATAAAGATACTAAACCTATATTATGAATATCATGCATATTTCTTACTGATAGGCGACATATGCGCTTACGCAGGTATATATATAATAAACAGTAATGCTTTTAATTTAAAAAAATACTATATATACATGTCGCTCAGTGAGGCCCATTGCATCTTGATAACAGATCAAAAAGGTCTCCAACTTGTGAACGAAAGGTCGGTACACTATGGGTGTCTTCAAGTCTAGAGTGAATAGGTACCTTATAGGCAAGCATGTTCCATCTTGGGCCGCATCGTTACTTTCCGTCGGGTGAGATAGCGGTCAAATGTCTATCTAGCATAATATATATATATATATATACACACTAATACAGACTTGAGTTAATAGAAACGTTGATACGTGATTATTTGGAATTCAACGATGGGCGTAAATAGCAAATTTTTAAAATGTCTGACTTAGCATAAAGCTCGTTTGTATGCGGATTCAACATCCATTCGCGACCGTGACTTCCAAACGATGTTTTTTAGAACCTCTGACTCTTCTATTTATACCTAATTTAACAAACATTTATTCGTAGAACAGGTTTCTGTTCAACAGTTTGGAGAATTCTCAGAATGGAATGTCTATACATTTCGGTATTTAAGTTTGTACAAAGCTTCTCTCGATATTCGAAATTGTTCTCTAATAAATGCTCAAAGGTTTGAGGATGATAAGATGAATTTATGAGTAGGTACATATTTACTGATTAAATTGAATTAGTAATAATTAGGTACTTTTGGAGTTGAAATATTTGCCGTAATTTGATATTAAGGCTAAATTGTCCGAGAAATTGGGCAGAATTTTACTAAATTTGCTAACTGTTATTCTGAAATTGTTTGCTAATTCAATGAAATATATCAAGAAAATCTATTATGTATTAAGCTTAGGACTCAAATTATTTTCATGATTTCGATTCCCAATTATTGTTTGAATTTTCAATCAAATTCAAAATCTCGATAGAGTACGTAATCTATATAGATTACATTATCTATCGAGACATCATAAGCAGATTTCACACCAATTTTCTAAGGTGTGTGAAAAAGCATAATATTTCTGAGTCTATTATATTACTAGTCCTAATTAAAAACAAAAGATAATATATTCTTAACAAATTCATTAAAGGTAAGGTACATAAAACGGTCCAACAAAGACTAAGCTACACGTTTGCGGTCTGCCGTAACCTCCCAATTCAAGTCTGGTCGAGAGTTTAAATCGCATTAGATCTATTAAAGACGAGCTGTCTCGTATCTGCTTTACTCTATTTACTGTTTTGAGAACGAAAGAGGTTTTACTAATGTCTCTTGAAACATTAGTAAAACCTCTTTCGTCTTCAAAAGAGTTGTGTTTTACTAAAATTAAGCTTAACAATAAATTAAGTAAAACTTTGGTCGTTAGGTAGTAAGCTCTTTAGTCGTATATATATTTTTAGATTACCGAATCAAAAAAAAGGTTTAAAGCTTAAGGTTATTTATGGAATATGTACTTATTCGTATTATATATTTGTTGTACTTTTCCAAGTAGTTGTAACCAGTTTATTTACTAGAATAATAATAATTGGTAGTGGCCCAAATTAAATAGATAAATCCAAAAGTAAGAATATTACTATATATGATTTATATAATTACCTTCGGAATTAATTCATGTGACTGGTTATGGTATGATTGTGTGTGTGATGTGAATGTTTCTGGCACCCACGACACACATCGAACTTAGTGTGATGCTGTGAGTGTGAAAGCATTTGTTTTATGTTAATGTTTTATGATTATTGTGTTCATAACTGCTAACTTTTCATGTACTTACTCTCTCAGTCTATGAGCCAATCGGTTATATTTTCTACACCTAAACTAAAAGTATATATTCCTAACTATACTATTATTATTAAAATCAATAACCATTATATAAAGTCGTCTTTCAGAGCGAATCATTCTAGGCCTAGCATGTTTACTATCCTTGACCTTATCATCGGGTGAGATAATGGTCAATGCAGACTTGCATCAGAGATATTAAAAGAAATAGCTTCTACAAAAGAGCTCACCAAACTGACGGGTATAATGTGGCTCAAGTGCTCATGCTAACTACCAGTGAGTAACCTACAAAGCTAGCAGCATTCACTGTATATCACTAGTACTCTATAGTACTTAGTTACATAAAAAATCTTAACCATAAAATTTATTACGTTTCCATTCCATACATGGAGCTATTAAATAATTATTGACAAGTAAAAAGGTTTCGAACATAATATATTCAAGGATTAAATGTACATGCCAGTTTGATTTTTGAAACTCTATTGATTCAACTTGCAGAACATAATTTATATTCTAGACCTGACCTAAGTTCAACATATCCGTGATATGTTCACCTTATTTTCACTTCTCAACTTATCTGTAAAGTTAACCTACTGACCCGGTTATTGATACCTAACCTATAAATTTATACATACTGTGGTCGTACACATCAAATCCAGGGCAAATATTCGATTACCACCCGATAAGTAAACGAGGAACGTCAACAACGGTATACGATCAGCTGTGTTGAATAGTAATGTAACTTTATCAAATAAAATCCAATCCACTGCAGGTGTCACAAAGCTATTTTTACTTACCAACGCGGAAACCTATCGATCGTTCAGAGAATCTAGAATCGATTAATTATAATCGATTATTTAATTAATAATCTGTAGATGCGACGTTGTTTAATTTTATTCCGAACACATTATTTGTTTTACTTTCAAATAGATGAGTACGAATAACAAGAAATGAGAGAAACTTTTTAAGTAGGTACTTATGTAAGAACAAATTTGTTTATATTATGTAAGTATATGTATTTATTTAATATTTGTAAATGAATGTTATCTAGAGCTTATCAAATAACTTGAAATGTTTGTTAATTAAAAGGAACAGGAAGTAATAATATCGTCTCATGAACAGTAAATTACGTGATCAATTCTCAATCTAACTGTAATTTTTTTTGTTGTTTGTCGCGCTATCTCTGGCAATTGTTAATCGATTTTGATGATTTTTTTGCTTGGCAGATTATATTTTAGAGGTTGTCCCATATAAATTTTATCAAAATCGGTTCAGCCAAAACCAAAATATAAGCGGTGAAGTCGGTTTTTTTAAGTTTTGCATGAGCTTAAGTTTTTTTTTGTTTTTGTTCCGTAAACTATTTTTAAGTAAGTTTATCATGAATTTATTAAAACGGATATCACTATCAAGATCAAATTTGTCTACCTAGGTCGTTTTCAACCAACTTCAAAAAAGAAGGTTCTCAATTCGACTGTATTGTTTTTCTTTTGTATGTTTGTTACGCGATATCTCCGCCAATTATGAATCGATTTTGATGTTTTTTTTGTTTGGTAGAGTATACTTCATAGGTGGTCCCATATACATTTTATCGAAATCGGTAAAGCCAAAACCGAAAGATAAGCGATGAAGTCGGGTTTTTAAGCTTTGCTTGCGTTTAATTATTTCAATAATTTTGTAAGGTCTTGATTCTCATGAAGACTTTAATCATAACAAAGTTAACAAGTCCTAGTCACCATTTACAGTCAAAGTCAAGTAAAAAGTTAAATGTCTAGTCGAAGTCAAATCATGCCCTATAAAAGTGGAAAAAAACTATGCTAGAACTTATATTGGAGTATTGGGGCGAAAATGAAAATCACGTTTTCAATATTTTTGAAGTCAGTTGAAAAGAGCCCAGGTTAACATTCTCTCACAACGAGATCAATATACATTTGTAGAGATAATTTTACATTGAGTAGTAAATCCCGTCTGAGTACTATTCGCTTAGTACTTTGTTAGTAAAAAAGTTGATTGACAATGTAGCAATTAGTAGCAATAGCTTGTATCCAATAAATGGTAGGTGAGAAGCTGTCTACCAAGTACCGTCGACCATTGACTTTCTCGTAGCACACGTGGTGGGCCTGAATTTGAGATACAATTCGAAGAAAGTGAGAGGCCAAGCCTTTTCTTTGCTCAGTATATTTGAGCGTACGTAGTTACCTGTTTAACTAGAGATTTCTTTTCCTTTTACAACCTTCCTCGCCAAAGGGCAATTACCTGCGAACAGAAAAAAATTAAATGTTAATGAATGGTCTCGCTCTTGCTTGCTATGAAAACAAGATTTATGTGCCTCTAACATAATCCAGGAAATAAACCTGACTTTTTCTATACAGTTGATGTAAATACAACTTGTTTTTACAGCTCATTACTGCTTTAGATTGTGAGAAAAAATAATGAGAACGTAAGGTATTCGTATTTGTAACGTGAAAAGAGAATAGAAATGCCGGCTTCGATATTATTAAAAAGTTAAAATATTTACTTAGATTTAATTTATTTATTGGATGTTTTCTAATTTTTCATTTACATACATATACTATATTAATATATATAAACCTTTTTTTCATATATTTACTGTTTAAAAAGAATCCTATATATATATATATATATATTTATATATATAATATAATAAATCTTAAAGTTTGTGTGTAAGTATGTTTGTTCCCTCTTCATGCTTTAACGGCTGAACGGATTTGGATGAAATTTGGAATGTACATAGATTAAACCTAGTATTAACACTTAAGCTACTTTTTAACTTGACAATAGCGGGCGAAGCCGCGGGGCACGGCTAGTACAAAATAATGTTAATTATGTCTACTGAGCCAACTGCCGACCCAGTTGGCGCAGGAGGCCGATCTCTTTCCTCAGTGTACACTGAGTCGTGGGTTCGATTCTCGGGTGGAACTGAATTTTCCTTTCTAAGGGACATTTGTGCTTCTGGTTCTGGGTGTGATGTTAATGTTTCCAGCACCCACGATATAAGTGTTAAATCTTAGTGTGATGCTGTAAGTGAAAGTGTGAACTAGTCTTCATCAAATAAACCTAAGTGATAATAGAAATTAGTAACTGTTTCTACGTCATCGTCAGCATTCAGTGTGTTGTAAATAATAAGAATTTGACTCTATTTATAAGACTTTGAAAGTTTAATGTTAGATGATGTGATTCACACAAATCTGGTTAACTAAAAACATGATCATATTTTAATAAACAGACATTAAATTCGCAAACAATTTCGCATTTAGAGTAACATAATTTAATGAGTTATATCACGCGTGCCGAACACATTCATATCACACTTACACTTACACTTAAAACCAAAGGAAAAATGTATGCTTCACCTGAAGGCCATATGGACCAAAGACTTAACAGAGAAGATAAATAATGTATTTAAATTTTTATTGGAAAAATCCGAAAACAGAATATGCAATAACCGTACCATGGAAGACGTTCGTATTAATGGTTAGAATTATGTCATAAGAGGATTCTGGTATTTACATATTAATTACCCTTACTTCATCCAAAGGTTGACTGGAAGAGATCGCTTTTAGCGATAAGACCTCCTATTGTTACACTTATTTTGTAAGTCATTATATTCTCTGTTTTATAACAATTATGGTGCTCAATAAAGATTCTATCTATATATCTATCTACCCTATATAAGTGTATAATATTAAGTGACAGTATAAATGTAGGCTTACTCGAGACAATAGTGTACAGCACATAGATCCCGTTATCTTTGACAGGCGTCGACACAACCAAAGTATAAAGCGCCATAACATAGAGTTTGACGTTTTATCATTTTACGAAACAGCCTAGCCGACCCATTTCGTATGTAACTGTGACAGTAATCTATAGAGCTGACATGTGTTACCGAATGCACTCTCAGCTGTGGCTTTCAATGGATATAGTAATCATGTTTATATGAGAAAACCGAGTCTTTTCGTGGTTTTATTTAAAAATAGCATTATGTTGACTAACCTCGACGTTTTGACAGGGTTGCACCGGCCGTGGTCACGAGAGACTGAGAGAAAAAGGATATAGTAATGTTTTCAATACTGGAACTGACTGACTTTGATGTGTTGAACTTTTATTTACTGTTTATTGTGTAAGATGCGATTAAATTATAAATCATGACACATGAGATGAACTTCTTTGTCACTAGTAAATCAAGAGCTAACTAAAAATTCTTCTGAGGCCCTTTATATATAAAGGTCTATTTAATAGCCTAGCCGACTCGCCTTGGCTTCACTCTGGTGGACATATCTTAACTGATGTCTACTTCTAATACCCGCCAATTTCTTTAATTTAGTTTTTACATTACACATTTCAGAATAAATTACCTAACCTTTTTTGCAATCTGTGTTTTTTGTTTGTGGAGATTGAAACTTATTAAACTACGCAAAAATAAGGTTCAATTTTATTTAGCATGAATAGAAATCTAACTCAACAAAGTTAGGTAAAAGAGGGTGAGGTCTCTTAGAAAAATATACTCTACCGGCAAGATAAGGAATGCAGTAAAAATGTTTCATCGGAAGGTACACAATGTAAGTACAAACATGTTATATTTGCTACAAAGTTTACCCTATTTTAGAAACATTTGCTAACTAAAACTCCAGTGCTCCATCATGCTTCATCGTTAACCGCATCGCCACATACTATTTATAATTTATTCCCTCACTCGCCCGGATGGTATGCCTCAGCTTCAGTTTTAAAAATTACTCTTTTAAATTAATGTATTTTACTTTATCGCCCATACACTAACACTAGTTAATAAGTTCTTTTTATAGTTAGTTACGTGTCTACTAACCCATGGACTGTAAGTTGTCTGAATAAAGAAATTTGATTTGATTTGATTATTTTGTGACATAGTGGTCAAACGTTTGTTTATCCCAAAAAAAAAAGTACTGAACTTACTTATTTAAAGTTTATTATACATATTTAACTATTTAAAAGGATAAGCTTAACCGATACGCTTATCGTATGGACAATCCTAATTTAGAACCATTTACTTATAATGGCAACATATGTCCTTTTAAATCAAGTCTTTCAAATTCTTTAAATTTACATTTAAAATTATTATATTGTTATAACATTTCCATATCATTTATTTTATTAGCTATTTATTTTAATAATTCTTTTATTAAGTTGCATCAAATTTATTCAAATAATTCTCACACTATTTGTGAGACCGCTTGCGTACGATAGCACCGCTTCGTTACCTGCAGACGTACTACGTGTAACGGAATGCACTCGATGCCAAGATGGCGGAATTTACAGCGGTATTACCTTTAATTACTCCTGTTGCCAGTTATAAGATATGTTTTAAGAGTATTTAGTTCTAAGCAAGAATTCATGACTATAATCTGTTTGCCTGCTTCTCATTATATTGACGCGAGTTTTCTTGAGGGAGATATTTTAGCGGTATGAAAGTAGCCTGTATAATGTGCATACCCCATTTTATTATCTTTGTGTAAAATACGTATCTATTTTACAGCCTAAATGAAAGACGATAGCAAACAAGCTTATTTTTGAACTTGCAACATTATTGCTGGTTGTTGACACTATAAGTAAAAAATGTACTTGTGTTTTTCTTAATTGTTACTGACATGTACATGCCAATAATTGTATCTTACATGATGCCATCAGACGTCCTGAATAATCTTGGCACCAGGACGTTAACAAGCAAACATTTACTTAAAATGAACCACAGTGCTTACCCCCACCACTTTTCGTCACACAAAAAGGTTGCAGATCAGAATTTAACCAGAATCAAAGCCCTCGCAAAAGAAGTTTCTATTCAATAACAATAATAGTTTATATCACATTGAAGGAATGGAGCACGAATGTTATAAACGCTGGAATTTCTTTAGGTGAATAAACTACACAATTTTATCTCCGGATAAGCGTGGAGGAACCTACTATCAGTAGCAGTAAATCTAGAGACCGTATAAAACCTTTGCTCGACGGCTCATTTGTTTCTCTGTTTGTGATGCGGTGGAAAGTCGGTACGTGCTGAAACGATACACGTATACGGTAGTCCATACGTGACGAACACCTAAAACAGAACGCCCTCTCATTGTCAGTGTCATCGTCCATTGACTGCTTTACAGTTACTGCCTGTTTCTATCCCCCACCAAACAAGGCGATGGACGCGGCATCAATATTCATAACTAGAAAGAGCTGCCAAAGAACTAACCGCTTTTAGATCCTATTTAATTTTACTGAGGGCTGTCTTATCTAACTGGTGCTAGACAAGTAATTAATGTCGAGAAAGCAGCTTCAGGTATTAAGTAGGTGTTTCCGCAGACGTCGGTCAGTGTGTCGTTTTCGCCTGTACTTGCTCCCTTCTAAGTGCCATTGCAAACAATTATCTTGTCTTTTATTTGACAAGTGTGGAGGTGATTACCGTGTGAAAGTTATAAGAAGCATTGTTCTCTAACTTTCATATGGTTTAAGTGAATATCACTGCAAGGGCTTGAAAGCCGCAAACGCAACAAAGTAGGCAGTAAGTAGCCCAAGCACATACTGTAGTGGTATTTTCCACTGGCGCAGAAGGTGCAGGTCCGACTTGGAAAAAATCTTGTTAGAAAATGGGAAGTCAACAGTCGTAAACTAGTTTTACCTGTATGATCTCAGTAAAAGTATTTTTAGTTTGCTAAAGAACTTGTGTAAATATGTAGGTAATGATACCGTCTATTAAGTTCCTACTCAGACATGTTATGATGGGTAACTGAACTCATAATTAGGTACGGGCAGTCGACCGTGAAATACTATTCTATGGTGTTCTTACCTGCTGAGAAACGTTTTTGTGTCGGACTTCTGTTTATCTTCTGTTGAGTTGAGTCACGACTCACGACCCAAAAAAGTAAAAGTCCGTTAAACAGTTGCAAGCGAGAAATAACGAAAGTACAACGTAATAAATAACTAAGGAGGATTTAAACCAAGCCGCGGAAACCATTTCAAAAACAGGTTGAGTACGTAGATTCGCAAAAGAGTTTCAGAATCTAGTTTAAAATACCGTATGTGAGTACACTTTGCAGCTGATGCAGAAATATCTTACTGAAGCTCATTTTTAGTGTAATAAATTATTATTATAACGTACCTAATTAAGTTCCATAGCGGCTACTTACGTAACACTTACGGCGCGAAAATTGCATCAACAAATTGAATGGTTAACCATTTCGGGCGAAATTTCCTACCGGTGCAAAAGCTGAAAGTGCCTGAAGCGACATCACCACTCTAATTCACTTACGTTACGTTCTCGCCAGAGTTAATGACGTCAGATTAAACGGCAAGGGTCCACATTTACCACAGGGCTCCTCCCTTGTACCTCCAACAAACTACCTACATAAGGCTCGAACTTCCCCTACAAAACAGGTGGCCATTATTAGTAGTACCACTTTCCGTTCAATGAACCGACACCGTTAGCTCTACGCATTTAGCTCTCGCCGACGGCAATCGACATGACATAAATAACAATTGGCCAATTGGTTCATACATATGGGATAAATTTTGTCGGCAGTTGAACATTAGCGCAATATGAAAGTACACTTATAATGACGCCATTGTCTTAATAGTTCATGAACGTGCATGAGTGTAGGCAAATCAAGGTTCATCAAATACAAGGTTTAAAAACGCGATTTTTTATTACTTTTTTATTAAAACATGACTTGACTATGACTGGACCATGACTTTTTTACTTTACTTTGACTGTGACGTGCAACTAGGACTATTTATGAAATACTCAATTATACTTGAAAATTATTCAACGCTTGACACTGGCTAAATGCACCAAGATTGCGGAGCCAAAATTAAAAAAACGTGCAACAAGACTTAGGTGTATCTAATAACACGTGCAAAAGACTCAGAGACTACAACAGCTGTGTATTTATTTGTCGAATGTTGTATTTATTTTTTAATGCCAGTGATTTATATAATTACTCCAATAATAAAATCAATAACTGACTTTAATTTAAAGGGCTGTTCAAAAACGTTCATTTTAGTCGTACTCAATGAAGTCACATAAGATTAATTGAATGAAGTGTCGCGACAATTAATAACTGTGGAAGCGAACGAGTACAAGCAAGATAAAACGTATACCGCATTGTTATTCAGACGCGACAAACATGGATGCATCCGCGCTCGCATTTTCGCGCGTTTTTGCAGCCGCCATCTTGTGTTCCTGTTGTGGTGAAGTTGCGGAATTGGCTTGTTTTATGGCAAAAGTGAAAACGTGATGACGCGGAAGGTTGAACGACATTTACGAGTAATGGTTGCGGGTGACTCTACCCTTTTGATGAATACAGATAAGATACAATAACTTTTAACCTAACTTTCTCCTCTGATTGGTATAGGGTTGTGGAACATGCAGTGTTTGTAACATAGTAGGCAGGTAGGTATCAGAATTGATATGTTGTAAGTAGTCCAATAAAAAATACGTTCCGATTGCAAGCTTAGAGATAATTATTAATGATAATTTAGAAGTAGAGTATAGTAGTATTGTAGAGTTGGTTCCCTTGGACACCCTTACCAAGTCACAAACACGTACTTTATTAAAAAAAAACTAAAGAAAAATACATACCTAAGTCATTAAATACATACCTATTGAGTGACACAGAAATTCCTAGCAATGTTTTATATCTTCGTCACATACCTACACTTACTTTTTTCCTTATTTAAATATTACTCACATACCTACACTTACTTTTTTCCTTATTTAAAACTGACCGCGCCCGCGGCTCCGCCTGCTATTATCAAGTTAAAAAGTATTCTTATGTGTCAATCTTAAGTATAAGCTACGTACATTCCAAATTTCATTCAAATCCATTCTGCCGTTAAAGCGTGAAGAAGGAACAAACATTTACACTTACACTCAAACTTTCGGATATATAATATTAAATTTTTTATACCGTTACCTATTTTGCCTGCAAAAAACTAGTAAGAACTGGCTCATTCACCCATATCTAGACACGCTGTCGACAAGTTACACATGAGAGGATCGAACCCTACTATTCCGGGTGGGCGCCTCTACTAACAGGTTGCCTGCAGCTTAGAGCTATAGCCTGACCAATGCTGTAAGTATAAGCAAACAAGGATATTCTTGAGCTTGCGACAAGTTAACGAGACCACGTTTTCCAATAAAACCTTAAAGAAGATTCACTGTCAAAATACATGTCTATCTTCATACTTTTGATATACATAAAAATATTTGCATAACATTTATTATTTGTCATAATGTTACACTGTTGGTCACAAGTTATCTAACGTTTCTCCTTCTACGCTTGTCTTCTGACTACATGACTTTGACCTTATCTTAAGTCAATGCTTATGATTCTACATAGAATATCATGAATTCTAATTTATTATTTAAAATTATACGAGCGTGAAGAGTCCTCTTTCCTTCCAAAATAGTACAAAAAACTCAAAATTCATCTATATAAAAACAGCTTTACAACTTACTTGAATGTTACATTCACGCGTTTCCAAAAAAATAAGGTCATCATCATAAACAATAAGTACGAGTACATAATTATTTGAGGTAGGTACATTAAATTGAATATAAAATATTTTATTTCAAAAAACGTCACGTATATTAAAAATTATTTTATTTCAAATATGAGAGCATAATATTGTTATGTACATATATAAAAGTTACAGGTCAATTATTATTTAGTCAAACTTCATAACATTGACTGACTCAACGAGTGGACAACTGAATACGCGAAGCTGTTTTTGCTTCAATAACCGGGAGACACGTCTTCGTAATTATTGTGTACAAAAACTCAAATAACAGTTATTTCGCATAATCATAACAGATAACATAAGTAACTGTTAATGTTGATGGAATATTGATATTAAAATAATGTATTATCTCTCTTCCATCACTTTAATGAGGTAGTTATGATGTTCTGATTGATAGGTCTAATAATTTACTTTGAAACATTTCAAGATCAATAACATTGAGAAAAGGACTTTAAGATCAGAATAACATTTTTCAAAAAACGCTTAGTTTTAAAAGCAGTTCAAAGAATCGTTCTAAAATAGCAATGTAGAAAACTTAAAAGGTAATATTTAAATTTAATAGCAATTTTTTCAATGTAATTTTACAAAAATTTTGCGTAACAGATCGTATAGGCAAAAAAAAAACTTCACAAAAAAGGAGGAGATACTTAAGTTACCTGTATTTTTTTTATTTGTGTTACCTCATAAATTCGTACCACGTGAACCGATTTTGAAAATTTTATTTTTGTTTGAATGATGTTGCTTTTTTATTGGTCCCATTTAAATTTCAACAAGATCTGATCAGTAGTTTTTGAATTATCGTCAATAATGCGTGTTTAGTACATCTAATCTGATCAAAGTTCCGAAGATAAAGCGGTGAAGTCGGTTTTTTTAAGCTTGCGTTTAATAATTTTACTAAAAATAGTGTAGAAAATACTATTCACATATTTACTCTATGCAAATTTAAATAAATCAACAACTTTCAAAGGTAATGATGACAAGAAAAACCAGTAAAATTATAAAGATAAAAGTAATAGTAAAAAAAGTTGTCAAATTACTCAAACATGTTAATTTAAAAACTGGTTGTTTCTGTTATACACCAACTGTTACTTGTGTCAACAAGTCGTAATGTTTTATCCACTCTTTCTTAAAAATTTCTCTAAAAACTGGCAGCAATATGATTTTACATGCTCTTGTATAAACAAATTTTATTAAAAATGTCGACACAAAACTTACGAGTATAATCTTTCAATTGTTTTCCTTAGATTGCTTACAAAATGTTTAACCTTCTTTCTTATTTTAATTAGAAAAATAACGGCAGTGATATAACGGCGTTATTATTTTTCCTCCAAGTTTTTATCCTTATTGGGGAATTTTATTTCTTAAGTATTTTGATACTGAAATTAGAAATATAATGATATTATATTTTACAGAGTTGTAATACTGGCAAATTTCAAAATATCCAACTAAAATTAATGTGTTTACAATTATAAATACGATATAAATAATTGTCATAAATTTCGGAAATAATTTTTAAAACTTCTCACTAAGTACTTATCAATTACATCAACGTATTTTATGGGCTGGTGCATGAAATAATACATATACAGGGAAAATTGTTAAATACAAGAAACATCTTGGGATATCATTCTGGGCTATGCCACTGCGCTCCACGGCTATTGTTCTCAAATGATTTAATGTCCATACTTTGTATCCACTGGGCTCTACCGACCAAAAAATAACCATTGCATTGATAACAGCGTCTTTCGTGATATGGCTATAGCAAGTTTTGTTTTATGATTTTTCAGCGTTTTCATATTTATCATGTTTTAAAAAACACCAGTCATAGTCGGTATTTTGCCTAAGCAACTGTCATTTAAGAGTACAGGGAAAGCTATACTAAACGATGTATCATTCATTTGACACAGATACAAAAAAATTCACGGTAATTATCATTGGGTCAGTATATAGTCATATTGACACACCGAAGGACAGGTATTATGGCTTTTTACCTGAACCACTGACTCACCAAAGATTCTTTTGTATCGTAATCTATGAATCCGGTGTGAGTCGGACTTTTAAAGGACTGCCTTTTACCTGCACATGCTTTGAGGCTAAAAGTACGCCATTCTAAGTTTTGTATGTGTGTGCAAAATGTTCTTTTATAGAAACATGAACCTGGAATATTAGTTCCGCTGTTTTTTAAACATCAACGTGTGTGTCTTTTTGGTATCGTAGCTTTCAAATGGATTGTGGATTACATTGCGAAAGGTTTAACCATTTTAGTAATTATCACTTGTGCTAACAGATAAAAAAAAAATGCGGGTGTATTGATGCACCCAAAGTAGGAGAAGCAAAAACCGATTTTGATGAAATTTGAATGTAGATAGTTAAGGTTCAGAAATAACACATAGGCTACTTTTTAATTTATTTAACGTGGGCGGAGCCGCAGGGCTAGGCTAGTCTTGAATAAAAAAAACACGCCCACATATAGCTCAAGTTCCAACAATCGGCGACGACGACAGTACACCTGGTAAGTATTCTCATGTGCAATAGTACCTACTATAGATTTTCTATAACAGCGTCAAAATATATACATATAAGTTCCTTGTTCAATATTTGTTTTTCGTTAAATATTTTTCCGCACACGGAACTAACGAAAAACGTCAAAAATAACCTAATAGCTCTATAGCTATATATGATTCATTCCTAAAAAATTCAAATGACTAATTTTAATATTGCTGGCCACGTGGTTCCCAAAAGGTGTTCATAATGTGTTTAATTTAAAAGCTGAAGTAGAACTTGCGACTCCATTAAAATTTCCAAATTAAGGAGGTTATAACGCGAGCGGCTGTACAAGGCTAACCGGTTTGCAGGCTCTCTTGTATAAAAAATAGCAACAAAATAAAAATATCAAAACGACAAACTGAAATTTAAAACTGTCGATTATTCTGCTACCAAGAAAACATCTAAAAAAAATAAATCATTGTAATCTATGATATGTAGATCCATGTATTACATAATTCTTATTTGGAATCATTGTTCAAAACTCTATCTAGGTACATCTTATAGAACCAAATATTCAACACCTCCGAAAAATATATAGATACACATTTCCATCAGGTGAGATCGTGTTCAAATGCTTGCCTATTAGGCATAAAAAACACAATCTGATTGGATATATTTCTCAGAACTAATGCTTGAAAATAGTTGTATACTTTTTTAAAGAAAACAAATAACATTTCCACAAAAAATTACTAGAAATAGTTATAATAATCATGCAGTAAATATTTACCAGGATGTGCCTATTAGGCTCACCTGGGATTGCTTTCAGTCGATTGCAAATTGCTAGTTATGGGTCCGCATATATGTTAAACATTAAGTAATGTAATTCATTCAGCTAATAATTCATAAAACTAATAAACAATTGAAAGCGACTGAATTAAATCAATAATGATAACAGTCATTGATCCAATATACATGAATGAATAATTATCATTCAGAATACATGTTTAGAGTTTCCAAAATGACCAATAGATTAGACTTAGTCCTCGGGATTTCAATGCATCATCCACATTTATCATTGTCCTTTTGTGTCGGAATATCTATCATACCCGTTGACGGCGGATGTCGGCAGTATTGAACGGGGTCCAGCCTGGACAATGTTTTTTTCAATTCGGGAAAAATATGCATATTTTCACTGAGTCCGTCTCGAGGACAAATGGGCGGTGTATGGAAAAGACGTGCCATCATTTTTCATTTATACGTTATTTCTACGTTATTTTGTTTTCGCAAGTGAAACTCTACTTACAGAATGACAAAATGCAACAACTTTTTTATGCAGCTTTGACCGACGTCCGGTGAGAAAGTCTCTTATCTTCTTGCTTCTTACATATCAGACACACAATCAAACCCATACAAATGTTCCAGTACAAATGTCCTTTGGAAAGGAAAACTGTGCTCCTGCCGGCTATCGAACCCAGGACCGTAGCACAAGACCTAGAGATGAGGGCAGAGAACTGCCCACCGCGCTAACTAGGTCGTCAAATAGTCAGTTTATATACATTAGCGAATAGACTGCATATTGTGACTACTTTTGGGATGTTTTGTATTTGTATAATTTATATTATTATGTGATGTTACCGTAATAAAGGTCGGAACACAAAAAGAAGATATGACTTAAACATTTGCATCCTTAAAAGCAGAAGCGCAGAATCAAAAACAAAACCTTCCTTTGCAATGAAAACACGAATCCTCCTGGCCTTCGCAAGCTCCACAAACACAGGGTGTCTCGTTAGCTCCATTCACAGCTAGGAAACTGTGGTACTTTTGTTACTCGTTCGTTGCTTTTTACGTTTTTAGGGATGCGTAACTGGAAAACCAAAAATCTAAAGAAATACTGCTTTATCCGTCTTTCTGTGAGACCTTTTTTTCTTAAGAACGCGTTCAAATAGAAATTAATCTTGAATACAAAGAATATCGTTTCTTCGGTGCTGTAAAAATCGAGTGTCTACTTCTTCAAACATAATAAAAATAGGGCTGTTTATGCCGCAATTTGCAGCATATTTGACCTTCGCAAATAAGTCAAAATATATTAGGGTATTTTCCGTTGACTTAGAAACATGAAATTTGGCAAGAAGAAAGGTTTAAAGGCACAGGTTAAGGTAAGAATCCTTTCATCACCTAGATAAAATGGAGAAAATCAAACAATGAGTCTTGATTCCCGATGAAGGTGAAATATCTCCGTACGAGTTTGTGCTGAACCCTCAGAGTGCGAACCAGATTCGCACAGGTTCGGTTAATTTTTATTTCATACATCCCTAGTACTGTCGTTTGTACGTTGAACCGGACGGCTCCTTTGGTAAATTGAGTGATGCGAATTTGACACGAATGCATTTTATTTACCAGCGATTAATATTTGAAGTTCTTAGTGTCACGAATTTAATTTAAAAATGGTTAGTTTGCTTTGTTTGAGAGGTGGTAGAGCATTTTGTGAGTTGCTCGCCTGGCTTGCTACCAAAGTAGCTTACCACCATCAAGTTGAAAGTTTGCCGCCAAGCCAAATACGGTGTTCCGGCAGTTATCCTTGAGAGCCTGCGTATTCCAGGTCAAGTGTGTTTACCAGCTTCGATCACATCGTCACTTACCATCAGGTGAGATAGTGGTCAAACACTAGCCTGCCACAAATAAAAAAAATTAATCAGTAAACTAAAATTTTTTTTTCATAAAAGCAAATTTTCGAGCTTTGCTGAGTTTCAGGTGCGAAAGAAAGTACTTCAGGATTTTTGACAGGGACCTTTTTGAGATTTATATTGCATGTTACTCGCTTAATAACGTCGAAATATGGCAAACTAGCTATGCTAGTGATTTTTCACGCTATGAATTATGTTATTATAACTAACAGAAGCTTACAAGACCCATTTGCATTGTATTAATAAATAAATGAGCTAGAGCCTACACTTTAAAATAGCATACACGCCAAACATCGAAATTCCGTCCAGCCGATACCATATACACGCCTCACCTCGTTTCGAACATCTTCTAACAAACAAATTATATTCAAACGAAAATGAAAACGTACAGGTACAGCGCGATTATAATTTTGAGTATATGCTTAGCTAGGGTATTATTAGATATAAGTTAAAATACAGATTCAAATGGTAATTCCTTGCAAAGATTTTATTTTGCGTGAATAAATGAATAATGTTAGATACTTTTCTAGGCTATAAACACTTAGATACGGTTCTTGATGAATGAGTCATTCCATTAGAATCCTTGGATGTATCTACGCAATAAATATTTTATACCTGTCATAATTATTTATTATCATTCATTTATTAACGGCATTTTGCTGACTATATCGTCAAGTTGATACAGGTAGGTATCTCTACTATCGCCATAACTTACTTGACTTAAGTTCTTGTGTTCCGTAGATGGGACAATACACAGTGTTTCGAAATTCTGTTCAATCTTGAGCGAATTCGATACTATCGACATAGCATAAAAAAATTGGGATATGTACCGTTTTTAATTTAAAGTTTTCTAAATTTAATTTATTTATATTTTCAATAGTTGTTTTTCTTTATTTTTATTTCCCATTTCTAGGGTAAATCTACTACCGTTACCCCTTGTCTATCTTTCAGTCAAGAAAAAGAGTTCCGACTAAAATGTATGAGACTGTTTTATTTTATCCTTTTACGACAACTCAACAACTAATGTTTGAATGGCTCTATCTATCTCATGAACTTTAATAAGTAGCAGGCCGAAAAAATTACAAGGAGTGTTATTACAGTGAATGTACCTAAAAATAACAAAATAGTGTAAATTAAGAGAACATGTTATTAATTGGAGCTGTTTTCTTTTTTTGTTTTTGCACTATCCTAACTCGCCGTTACATACACGCTTCAAGTTTAAAATGATTCTATTGTAAGCTCTGAAGTATGACGACAAAATAATATAATAAAACTCAAGCAAAGCTTAAAAAACCAACTTCATGGGGTATATTTTGGCTGGATCGATTTCGATAAAATTTATATGGGACCACCTCTGAAGTATAATAATGTACCAAATAAAAAAAAGATCAAAATCGATTCATAATTGGCGGAGATATCGCGTAACAAATATAAAAAAAAAACAATCAATCCAATTGAGAACCTTCCTTTTTTGAAGTCATTTAAAAACTGATCAAGTGCAAGCTGGCCTTTACCACAATGGCGAATATGTGTGCGAGTTCAAATAGCTTTTAGCTGGTCATTAACTTTTTTTTCTTTTCCTTGATGTTCACATACAACGTTAAAATAAATACTTCTTGATTTACGACAGAAAATATTTACTCTGTGGTTTCGAAATAGTGACCAATCACCTCGAACTGAGACTTCGATGCAAAAGTTCAAGGTTTCGATGAGCTATTGGCTGAGTCAGTCTGTATAGCCTCATTGCTGTTGTTGTTGCATATTTATAATATAATATACATATACTCTGTAGATCATGTACCTTTCACGGTACCACGATATTGAAGATCTCTTGATTGTTTGAAATAAAAATATGTGTTTCCTTATCATAATTATTAAAGTTTATAAGATAGGAACGCTACCCACTGGTAGTGGGCTTTAGCACTTGAGTTACCTATAAGCTCGATAGTTTGAAAGTAGCTTAGTTCTTTGCTGCATAGATGTAGTTTTAGGCAATATAGGCAATTGGCCGTTAGATTTGTCTTTATACTGGATATATTTTTAAAGTTTGTCGTTAGTTTGTTTTGTAATAAAAAACCAGTGTTTTGGTGTCTCGTTTTGGCTCAACGGTATAGTTTTACGCACCAGCCTACCAAGTATATGTAGCTTCAAAATTTAGGCCACGATGGGCCTGGCATATCAATGTATATTAATCTGAAGTTACATGTCATGTGAGACGGATGTATATGTTTTTAGGATTAAATTGAAATGAATAGAGATTCGAATAAGCGTTTTATAATTAGTTTATATTTCTACAAAGATTACGCTGGACACTATATCGTATATCTATGACAATAAATAGATAAGTAATACCGTCAATTTTCAATAATCGAGTACCTCACACAAATGAATGACGCTTCTAAAAACATGATATCACAATCGATTCAATACGTACCTGACTCATCATATAGAAATCAAGTCTCGATGAGAATTAATTATGTAAATTTATAAATATTTTCCGATAAAGTTTCTTATGCAACAAAAATCGTTGACAAAGCAAAGCAACGACCTTGTGATCTCTTCCGCTTGGTTTGCAAATGCATCATCAATATTGTATAGTTATTGTTTCCATACAAAGCAGATTTGACACGTTTGTTTGCAATACGCTCGTACGGGCATCTTGTTTATATCGCATTTAAAGCTGACTCGTGTCTAGCTTTGTAATAAACATGAATATCTACTTACCTGTAAAGTCTAATAACTATAAACTATAACTATCGTATTGGCTCTTCTTGCTCGAACCGTAAACTCTACAAGAATATGATACCTCCATATTATGACCAGACCTCAAGAGAATACTTGATCTCATAAATTTATAGTATGATTTTCTGTTGATCGTAAAAATACAGGGAAATAATTAATCTTATTAATTTTATAAGTTTTTGTGTTTTTGTAACCAAAGTATCATTGTCAGGGCAGGACAATAATTATGTAGATTGAATCTAAGACTTTAGAACATGAAGTTAAAAATCTATTCATCTAAATAAAAAAAAAAAAACAATCGCCGTGCGTTAATCTAGCAAAATGGCTTGACCGATCTGAATAATATACAGAAGTGGGTTAAGAAAATTTGGTTAAACGCGACAATCGAAAAATCGAAATTGAAATTTTGTATGGGAATTGCCACTTAGTGTAACTATCGATGGCGTGTTTCACCGGCTCATCTAGTGATAAATCATTTTTATTCATGTGTAAAGCAGGCTTTGTCATCAGGCTTATGAAACATGTTTATGACGAAGAAACTGGTATAACTTAATAAATGATAATGATTTATATAAGCGGAAAACATTCTAAATATTGTTGCGCATAAAGATTATAAAAGCAGTTGACTGCGCATGATATTTTACTTTAGATTTTCCCTAGCAGAAGTATAAGTCGAGGTAATAATGGCTTAGCCCCATAGGCCCCGGTGGCCTTGCCCCGGTGGCCTTGCCCCGGTACCGGAGCTTATGGGAACGATTCCCAAAATCCCCGGTAGCAGCAGCGTCATGTTTGTACTTGGTAGATGCGAGACTAGCTTTCAGTACTATACAAAACGACTATCAATGAATCTAGTTACAACTAGCACTAGTGATGCGGTACGACCAATCGCAACAACTCAAAATATGCTTTAAATTCACTCATTTGTGAGAGAGTAAAACGTAACAGTCAAATTTACTTACACGGTTATTTTGTCTGTGGATACGCCCTATTCATACTTGATGAGGTTTTGTTAAAACAATCACTCCGTTTTGTTTTCGTTTATTTTGTCTATCGAGATAGGAAACAAACCTACGGTTTGTAAATAGCTACAAAATCCTTGATTTTGACATATTTTATTAGTTTTTCTTTAAACCCTATAATTCTCGTGAACCAAGTAGAAGGAAGTCAATTTAAGCTCCTTTTACTCTACCAGGAGGGCCATGGAGAATTTCCGATAATTTGTATCAGTCACAGAGGTGGACCTCGGGAAATAAACTGGTACATTTTCAAATAACGTGTGAAGTTCAATTCTAATATTTTCTTGTAGCTTACTGCTCACGTAGCCATACTAGTGTTTTCGAGCGCACTCTAGGGTTTAAAGATTCCATTGAAGAGCAAAGGTGCATGGGGCAAAGGTGAACTTGCATTCAAGACACGACTGCGCTGGGATGTAGGTCGTAGGGCTGTCTCACAATATTAATACTATGGCGCAGTTGAGAAGTTAATATATACAGGTACTAAAAAAGTATTGACATAGGCTGTTTTATCTATTGGGCAGTTATGAAGTTTGAATTTTAATAGCTACTCCTGGAGCCTTCTTATGAGTTTTCGCTGCAGTCTTATGAATAAATCGGGCCTTTTGTAGCGCTGTAAGTAGCTCTCAAATGAAAAATCCGAATAAAAGTTATAAGCAACAAACCTATAAAAACAAGCATAATAATATGTAACATGGCTATCATGGTGATAAACTATTCAAATAATGGTCATGCCAAAGATTTGCCTAAATTGAGTTGCGTATCAAAACAGTGCCTTTGAATGTAAATATTTTGCTCCAACTTAGATGTGACATTAAATATAAATATATATATATTTATATACTATAAATACTACTTGCAAACGCTACATAAAAGTTACTTACAAATGAATACCACAAATTCATAATAATTGATGGGATGATATATCTTAGAAGAAATAATATTATGATTCCGGAAGTGCCTTTGAATGTTTATATTTGTTTAAAATGAGACATTTCAGTAAAGGTCAAACATATTATTTGTATTTAGATATTCTAGGTCCTGGAAAGGAACACAAGGTTATTTTCATCCCGATTCCACGGATAAAAGCGCGGAGCACAGCTATTAATAAATATTTATCACTGTTAAATAAAAATACATCTTACATATTAAGCCTAATTCTTATTTTCCAGACAAAAAGAACCCTAATATTCACCGTTGGTTCAATTATGTTATCGCAGTAACCTTGTTTAATTTAATAAAGATACAATACAAGCTGGTAAATGCTATGCAAACATTTTCACTGAACCAATATTGGGAGTAGATTGGTTATGGTAACTTGTTTTGTGTTTTAATTGAAAGTATATATCGAGATATTGGAAGAACACGAGAAATTCGTTAACGAAAAAACATTTTTCTGGTTTAAACGAAATACCAGGATTTAATTATTTTTTTTCGGTAAAGATACAATGTTATTTTGCAAAATCGTGTAATAAAATAAAATACACAATCTGGATTACATATTTTTAAGCTTTTTCGTAATAAAATACGCTATCTTGATTATTTTTAAGGATTAGTGTTAAGTTTGTATATACTCAGAGATTATGCAAAGCTATGGCCCATAGCAAGAAATGGCAATTAAAATTATATACATGAAAATAACAAGGGGGGTTACCCCATACAAGTCAGTGGCAAAACAATGATCACGAATAAACTGAATAAAATATATAACCAAAAAATACAGAAATGAAACAATTATTAATAAAAACAAAAGTTAAAAGCAATTAACCTGAAAAGTTTTTCTTTATTAGGAAAAATGTAGGCGTGAGATAGCAGTTCGACGGGAACTAGATTTAGTAAAGTTCTCATATGTTATTATTAAAAAAAATCTTAAAGTGACAACCATAACAGCGTGGATGGTGGTATGCATTCCCAAGACAAACTTTGGTAGTTAAGGCACGTGGTTCCCCGTATGTCGTTTTCGACAAATTGGGAGGGTAGAGAGAGGAAATACTTTTCAAAATGTTTGTTGAAATCAAGTCTTAGGTTTCAGTTTTTTTTTATGTTGAATAGGCAAGCATTTGACCATTTTCTCACCTGATGGAAAGTGATGATGCGGCAGAAGGTGTGACATGCTTGCCTAGAAGATACCTATTCACTCGAGACTTGAAGACTCCCAGATTATACCGTTCGGGGCATTGAAAAAAACACATTTTAAATTGAAATAAATGAAGTTCTACATCTAAATAAATATTAAGACTAATTTCACCATTGAAATATGCACACACCATTACGCTTTTACAGCGTTTTCAGATTTTCTTGTATAAACTATATTTTGGATTAAATGACAATGTTTCCAGTGATATTACAAAGCAATGGACAAGCATGACGCTCACCATGAGGCGACTTGCTCGTCTCGTCTCTCAATGACTCTAAAAAAACGACTATTCTAATAGCAGAGATCCAATATTTCATAGTATCTAATGGGCGCTATTTGTTGTTTTTTCAGTGACGGACTCATCAAAATAAAACAAAAGACAGACTGAAATGTAATAAGGGATTATATTCCGACACCGCTGTTAGAATTTAAAAGTGACTGTTGTGAGTTTCATAAGCAGTAAATCTATCTATCTAATCTAATACCTTTAAACGAGCAAGCATTCTAATAAATATTCTAATGATATTGTAGCAGTTACTGCTAGAATAGCATTAGAATACGAAGGTAAATTTTGGCACCACCTACAAGGTTATTATAGCTCAGGTTGGAAATCGGGCGATCCCGAAACCAAAAGTTAGTCGAGTCCAGATCGTTATTTATTTTAAATAGTTTAATATTTCTTAAATAGTTATTTTATTATTAATTTAAAAAAAAAACAACAGATTCGTCCTGGTTCTACATTTAATTGCACATATTGCATAATTTGGTTTTTTATGTATGTACATAATATTGTTGCTAATAAAAGTAATCGGGAATTCGCAACTGCAAAAATAACAACAGCTCTGATGAATGATAAAATAATAAAAGATGTATGATTTTATATAATTTTTCTCAATGAAAAATTAAACATTATCTGTAATTGATTTATTTCGTAAACGATAGTATAGGAAAAGCCTGATCATTTTAATAAGATAAATTACTTGTTGTAAAAACATGTTTGGAGAATTAAAATTACGAGCAATTTTAATATACATAGATATAGTTTTATAGGTTTCAGGGGATATTCTAATATTTCTAATACTGCATATAGACGCAGTGCAGTAATCGACACTTACATTTAATTTTGATATTGGTCGTCGAATCTATTATTTTGAAACAAACGCATTCACACTCACAGCTCGACACTAAGTTCAATATCACTATCGTCGATGACCGGAAAAATTACTTCACACACACACAATCACACCCATAACCAGAAGCACAAATGTCCTTTGGAAAGAAAAATTGTGCTCCTGACGGGGATCGACCCATCGTCTCAAATATTAATTATCCCTACCGAACTAAAAATATGATTCGTCGCGTTCTGTAAACAGTTCCTTTACATTCCCGACACCAGTCGATACTCGCATACCTACCGTCATTTCCAACGCTTCCTTACCTTTCTAACACCATTAACAGCCTGTTAAAACTAAGTTGTTTTCGTTATAGCTGCTTAAACCAAAGGTTTGTATTCTAACAGCGTTAGAGAGTGGTGATATCGCCTGTTTTCTTTAGCGAATGGTCGTATAGTGTTATCGTTTAATATTCCTCCGGCCGCAGTAATACGTTCTTAGAATAATAAGCGTATGACTTCAATCTAATGTCTGACCGGCCGCCGGATTTGGCAACGGAATGTATTTTCAGAGTGAACGTTACTAGATTTTAAGCGGGAATAGGAAGCACGATTGAAGCTAAATCTACAACAAAATAGTCGGTTTTTCCTTGGTGTTTCCTGATGAGTACAATATGGGAATCTTCAAGTCGCGAGTGAATAGGTATCTTCTAGGCTAGCTTGCTCCATCGTCGGCCACATCGTCGCTTACCATCAGGTGAGATGGTGGTCAAAAGTTTGCCTATCTTGAATTAAAAAAAAACCGACCAAGTGCGAGTCGACTCGCGCACGAAGGGTTCAGTACCATTATCTATAAAAAATCAAATTTGTTGAGCCCCACTTAAATATTTATTTTATTTTAATTTCAGTATTTGTTGTTATAGCGGCAATAGAAATACATCATCTGTGAAAATTTCAACTGTCTAGCTATCACCGTTCTTGAGATACAGTCTGGTGACAGATGGACGGACGGACGGACAGCGAAGTCTCAGTAATAGGGTCCCGTTTTTACCCTTTGGGTACGGAACCCTAAAAAAAATACAAAAATGTGGCCAAAGATTTGTAGGTGATAATTGTTTGGAATTCGCATACCTATTCATTGCTATAAATTCCGCTGCTTTGTTGTAACTACATATTGTACAAGCATACCTAAGTTACCTACTTGCTTCAAAAAAAAGTAGGTAGTGATGTCATAGGTCCAAAAACTCTGCAAAGAAGCGCAGTGCAGTGTTGCTACTTTACAGGTTAGCATTCCAGATGTGGCAGCAAGTGATAAATGTATGCGAAAGAGTTACGTGACTCCATCACTCTTCAACTCACCTGTAAAAAAGAAAATAAAATTTAAATAAATTTTATATATCAAAATATCAAAGTTAAATAATTTTTATAAGCCTTTGATAGGCTAGTGTTCGACTATTAATTTAATGGTAACTGGTCAATTTGTCTAGCTATGATTAAAATAAATATTATTTTCACTCCTGGTAAAAATTTGGTATGTTTTTGTATATCAATCTGTTGTTTTATAGTGTGTTACCGTTGTTTTATTTATTTAAACATTTCCCCTATTCTTGTTTTAATTTTTTTTTTGACGATTTTCATTTGTTTGCCTTATTACCATTACTCGATGGTCAATAGTTCAATATTTATTTTTTATGCGAACCTCATTTGTTTTCTCCAAATTTCCACAGCAGCACTTAAAATATGCCTTGTTGTACTAATAAATAATCATCATCTAACGGCACATTTTCCACTTAGCTTATATAATTATTATGAAGACTTAAAAGAAAAACTTGTATACTTTGCCGGTAATTAAAATAAAACTTCTTAAAATTCTGCCTCCGGTATTCGTGCACATAATGATTAGTATTAATGTTGTACGACAGTTTCCTATACTATAAAATGAGTTACAATATTAAAAATGTAGGAACACAAGGCAAAACGGTCACGTACTACCGAGGAGAGTCCAACGATTACATACGTGATAATATTTGGTTTGGCATGCGTGGACAGGCATTTACTAAACTGGTGTTGGCATTCGGAACAGATGTTGAAGCAATATTCTAGAAATATTGACAAAGTAATAAGACACATTAATAAATACGTGTTGATTCTCAGATTGTAGTCTTCAACTTGTAAACTATCAAGAAGTTATCTGCAGTAATGACTGTTCTGACTTACATATAAGTAAGTACTTTCTTCATAGTTTGAGACTAATTTAGAGTGCGGGTTTACTTTTGTTATTATCATTACAGAAATTGATATTTTCTTTTGGGTATACTATTATTTTAATTTAATGAATATATTCCTCCTTATAAACCAAAATCCTACATGTCTCAAATACATTTAAGCAATAATGTAACTACTATATAAAGTGTATCTATACTAATCTATACTAATATTATAAAGAGGTAAAGTTTGTTTGTTTGTTTGTTTGTATGTAAAAGGTAATCTCTGAAACTACTGATCCGATTCTGAAAATTCTTTCACCAATAGATAGCTACACTATCACTGAGTGTCATAGGCTATGTTTTGTCGGGATAGAAGTTAGTTATCAGTTCGAAATAATAATATTCGTAAGACAAGTCGGAGAAAAATTTGCTAACTTTCCGCTTTATCGGCGTACGCTGACTAAACGGTGAGACATAGTTGAATACAATGTATGGCAAAAATGTTGGCCTTCATGAGTTTTACAAAAAAGTCCGCGACAGCATATATCTAACATGTATGTATAGCTCAGAAAGAATACTTTTCTTTGTTAAAAATCTGAAAAAAAAGCGGCCTCTGTTTAGTTGGCTTTTTGAGACATTCAGTATTAATCCTTATCAATATAAACTATTTCATCGTCTTACGTAGTTCATGTAGATACATTTTGCTTTTTACTGCATATGATTTGGATAAATAGTCTATGAGAAATCGTGAAATTAGTTTCACGGGAGCCCGCCCGTGAACGGGACTGGTCACAAATGTACAGAAACGTACTACGAATTCCTGCACTAAAAAATAGCGGCTTCTATTTCGTTGGCTTTTTTTAAGTATTTAATATTAATTCTTATCAAAAAAACCTATTTCTTCGGCTTACTTAGTTCAGGTAGATGCAATTTGCTTTTTAATGCACATAATTTGAACCCATAGTCTAGGAGAAATCGTTAAGTTTATTTGAGGGTGAAAACGGTGGATCACAGAATGGAACAGTTACTGCGTAATCCGGCATACGTCTATGTTTTGAACCGACTAACATAAGAAGGGGGATATAAATTCGACTGTTTTTTTTTTGTTTAGTCTTATCATTGAAGTTTGAACTGCCCGCTAGCGTAGTTAGGTGGGCGTTTGCCTTTAAAGCACCGGGTTTGATGCCCGGTGGGAACACAGGTGTTTTCCCACGGGAATTTGTGTTTCTGGTTTTGAGTATGTTGTGAATGTTGTGTGAATCTTGGATGTTTACAGCCCCTTGATACAAGTCATTGAACTTAGTGTGGGGTTGTGAATGGGAAAGCGTTTATGGGTATGTTTTTTAATATTTACTACCCGGCCGACGCCGGGCGGGTCGTTCCTGAACTTTGAATTGCTCGCTGGCGTAGATGGGTGCGCGTTCGCCTTCAAAGCAGCGGGTTCGATTACCGGTGATAATTTACCTAGAAAATTTATCTCCACGATAAATTTGTGTTCCTGGTTTTGAGTATGTTGTGAATACTTTGTGAATCTTGGATGTTTACGGCCCCCCGATACAAGTCATTGAACTTAGTGTTGGGCTGTGAATGTGGAAGTGTGTTTATTTGTATTATTATTTTTTAACCGGGCGACGCCGGGCGGGTCAACTATCTACTTGCGTAAATGGGTGCGCGTTTGCCTTCAAAGCAGCGGGATCGATTCGCGGTGGTAACAGAAGTTTTCTCCCTACGGGAAATTTGTGTTCCTGGTTTTTAATATGTTGTGAATCTTGGATGTTTACGGCCCCACGCTACAAGTCACTGAACTTAGTGTGGGGCTGTGAATGTGGAAGTGTTTATGTGTAGATTTTTTAACCGGGCGACGCAGGGTGGGGAATTTTTGAACTTTGAACTACCCACTGGCGTAGATGAGTGCGCGTTCGTCTTTAAAGCAGCGGGTTCGAATCTCGGTGGGAACACAATAACAAAAGTTTTTTCCCCACGGGCAGTTTATGTTTCTGGTTCTGGGTATGACGTGAATGTTGTGTGTGTGGTGTTAATTGTTTACGGCCCCACGACACAACTTATAGTACTTTTACAGTGGGGCTGTGAGTGAGAAAGCGTTTATATGTAAGCTTTTGTTTACCCGGGCAACGCCGGGCGGGTCAGCTAGTTTTTAAATAAACATACTGGAAGTGCAAGCCAAGTATTTGTGTATTACAAACACTTGGCAAAGACTTTGTGGAACACCTGCAAAACCCGAAAATGCGTATTTAAATTCCTCAAATACTTGACATACGCTAATGGGAGCCTTAATGTACAATTTGAGCAACATTTTTTAAACTAAACATGACCTAATGGGTAATTTCCTAATTTAAAAATAAAAATAATAATAGCGAATAGAGATGACTATCAAAACGTTTTAATTTTATAATTTTAATGTTGTTTTAAAAACAATAAGCAATTAAAATGGCCGTAAGGCCCGTAAGGCAAAATCCCATTAGAAAAATATATTGCTAATCTGGTTAAGTCTGTGACAATATAAGGTCTCTCTCATATAGGCCACTACCACAATATTCTTTTTTGTTTTAAAATTAATCGACTTCTTGACGAATATTGGAATATAAATAGATATTTTAAATTTCAATGCTTGAGGTATACGTTCGTGTGCGTGATATATTTGAAGTCTTGCAAAATGAGCACAGAATACAAATTATATGGGTGACCGTTACTTTTCAATTTAAAGACTTATTTTCAATTTTTTATTCACACGCACGTAATATGCCTAAATAAAATATAATAATTGACTCGAAAACGAGAAATAAGTAATAAACCATGTTTCAAAATAATTAAATAATCTGAAAATGATAGAGCCAAAACAGGCAGCGATAGAGGCCTATTAAAAAAATAAATGTAGAGACAGGTCAAATATTTGTTAATTGAAATAAGCATAGATCAAATAAAAAATATATATATTGTGTACAATGCCGAGACACCGAACGGTATACGCGCGTATTCACATGATTGCTTGTTGTTTAGACTAGTAGCTGCCTACTCCTAGTGTCAGGATTTTTCAATCTGCCTGAAGGCGTCCGAAATTTCAGTGCTCCTTCATGCCTTTCAATGATAAAGGAACATAGACAACTCTGAAACTAGTCTCGCAAATGCGAGAAACTAACCGTGGCTGAATACTTACGAAACTTTCAATTAAACAATAAGTAAAATAATTTAGCCAATTGCAGTGCACGCGGACAATTTTCTACCAGTACAAATTATGATCATAATTTGACGTATTGCAGAACATTTAGCGCAACATGGATCAATTGAAACAACAAAATTTGTACAGAATTTTTTCATTTTTACAATTAGCTTGTTATATAACAAGTTTTAAGTATATAGCTTACATAATTGATACATATTTAGGATTTGTAACCACATCCTCTAAAATAAGAATCTATTAACAACCTCACATTCCACATTAAAATGACATTAGATATTTTTCTTGCGTCAAACACAACGGACATTTACCAGTAAGGCAGGTTAATAAGTGGGCGGATAACCGGTTAATGTAGATTTCACGATACATTTCGTAATAACCGTTTGGTCCACAACTGCCGATTCGCACAGTTGTCGACTTTTAAACAAATAGTATTTAATAGATAGATGCAAAACACAAAGAGCATCAAAATAACGATTATGATATGAAGGTTTATTTCCACAGTAGTCCAACACCGTGGTCCACGTGTCCGATAACATTAACATTTACGTGTTCTAATGTCACTCGATTTATGGACCAAGTATGAAGTATTTTAAACTATAAAACTTGAAACTCTGTACAAATTTGCTATTAACTGACAGATCAATGTTTTATCTACTAGTATAGGAATATACGGTCAAAATTCGCAAGTAGTACATAAGACACTGTATAACTTTATTATAACGTAACGTAAACCGACACTCACGTATTATTATTGTTGGAAGAAAATGCTACGACCAGGTTTCAAACATATACTATGCCTTTTTGGGAGCCTCATTTACAGGTTTAGCTTCAAAACAATACTGGAATTAAACATAATATAAAACTCTCCGAAAATATTTATATTACTTGACAACTTGCCAGGAAACTTATTAGAGCTTAACATAATGATAACTGATAAATAAGATACTACTGGTAAAGTGGCGGCAGCCAGGCGAGCATTGGAAAATATCGTAGATTTCATCACGAAGTTACCTTCACCGGAAGTGCAAGCCTGTGGGGTATTCAAGCCTACCACAAACCGATCATTGGTCGACCTCACTACCAAGTAATAGTATGAATATTTTTGCTGCCATAGAAATATCATCACAATACGCTATGTTCTGATTGGTCGGCCAAATTAATTATCTTGTATTATTACCTTTTATTTGATTTCACCTGTACCATTGGTTATTTGTCGGTTTGCAATCAAATATGCAAGCTAAGTTAGACCCACTTACCGATATCAAATAGGACTCAAATTTGGTGTACATATGTATCTTCGGTGACAATACAATGTAATGGTAACATGGAGCCCTAGGAAGTTCTGAATTAAGCAAGATAAACCCATAGAGTATGGGCTCGTTTGAATAGTCTTGACAAGGTCTCTAGTATATAACTTTTAAGTCCTTTTTTATTTTCAAATGGTAAAAGCTTGATTTTAAAAACTTTTTAAAGTACTACGTGCTTAATTTCAAAATTCACCCAAACTTATGTACTGTTTTATATGTCTGAAAACGTGTTCGAAGATTTGGTATATACCACTGTATTTTTTATACTAGAACATTCACGGTCATAGAGAATCGGAAACGGGACCGGCAAGTCTGCTTTTTACGGATGACCTAAGGTTCAATCGATTATGGAAAATACAAATAGATCTCTATCTTCTTCTGATTTACTAGATATAAAAATATTGCGGAACATTTCCTTACCGTTGCTGTTATTACTTAATACAATTGTGAACAGCAGACTCATTTTGATGATAGTAAACGACATTTGTGGCCTGTTTAACAACGATGTATACCGTCCTATTGTTTGCGTTTTATATTTCGAACAACCCTCTTTCCAAACTATTTTCCGTTTTAGTTTGGAAAGTTAGGATGCTTCTAAAGTTTCTTAAGTAAACGACAAACAAAGGCTCTAATTCTAAAGCAGCGTAAAACTATCGTAAGTGCGAAACTTCACACACTCCGTGAAATGCTTGCAACATAGTTGGTAAGCATCCAAGTAATCAAGTTACGAGTACGTTCCCAAAAGGTCAAAGATAAATCTATTGTGAAGCCACTCTGCAAGCCAAGATTATAATACTGTTAATACTGCTCCATTGGCTTTGTAAATTTAGCTGGATTGAAGGAGAGACATGGCTTAGAATAACCTTATGCAATAACGCCTTGGCGACGGTCTTTTGATTGCTTACACGTTGCAACTGTTCTCAACCTACGGTTTCCTTCTAAGCAACATATAGATCAAGCGCGGGCCGCAATAGATTTTAAGTACGCCCCGCGGCTATAATAAAATCAAACCTTGGGTTGAAGAACCATGTGAAAGTTATTAAAGATTATATCTGTATTTCTGTGATTCGAGGTTTATCGCAATACACAATTTAAGATTAGCTGGTTTTAAAGAGGTTAAATATACTCACTGTGAGTTATTATGTACTTTTATTAGTGTTTGGAAAGTTTTATTTTAATTCTTGGCAAATATAAGCAAAGTCTTATAACATTTATTATACGTGTCCGATTTTGTTCCTATTTCTATTTAGTTAATTAATTTATGACACTCATGACATACTTTTTTCTGTATTCTGAGTTATGAAGTATTTGACGACGATTGAGAGAGTTACATTTTTAGCTGTATCATAATTTTGGTCTAGGTGTAATAAAATATTTACCTACATTGCATAATTGTTTGTTAACACATATTCTATTTTATTTAGTCGGTACAATACTTAAACACAATGTTGGACCAGCCCGTTAAAGAAATCGGTTTACCTTGGCTGGCCTTCTTACTTGTTGACATACGCCTATCTATTTTATTCATTGTTTTCATACACAATTAACGTGTAATATGCTTATATCAGTATCTCAATCTCTAAACAATAAATTATTGTATATTAAACGGGTACCTACGTGTAAACATATTTGCTTTGTATTCATTCCAGAGGCGACAAAAGCCTCCACGGGTAATTACATTGAGGCTTTTGAGTATTTATGGTTAAACAAGCTGCCATTCACAGCTCTTTCCACTTTTATTGGATAAATAATGAACATCCTTTTGAATTATTATCAAAATGGTTTCAGCAGAAGCGGCAAAAAATATTTGTCAGAAAGTTTGTGACTATGTTATATCTATCCGAAAATATTATATATTAATATTATATTGTAGTATTATGTTACTCCTCTATTTATAACTATACAATGATAATGGTACCATGGAGCTGGTCTGATGATGGAGACTGCCACAGAAACTTCTAAGCTTAACAAAATAAACCCATTGAGCTTGGGCTCGTTTTGATATTTTTTCTGGTTATATAACCTGTTAGTCTTTTTTATTGACTACTGGTAAAAACTAAGATTAAAAAAAAATAATTATTGTATGTCTTTTATATAAATAAAAATCAATTGCCGCATGTATGAAAGATCACCTGGCCCCGTTACAGGACAAGTATTGTATGAAAGAAAATATGCTACTTTTTTACTTAATTTAAGCGATCGAAGCCGCGAGGCGCTACTAGTTTCCTATTAATGTCGATATATAGCGACAAAAATATTCTAAAAAGATTTTCTGTATCATATTTAATAAGTTCTATAAAATAATAAGATGCCATATATGTACAGCGCCCGGGGCGCGCGCCTCGGGCGCTATGTATATCATCTCCCAGGGTATTAAGGATAGAAGTTTATATAAATAAAATAGGACAATAATTCCTTTTATAAAAATGAATTCTATTTCATTATTACCTAATTCAACTGTTGCAAATAAATTTGTTTGTTTAACCTTTAAAATCGACATACAAGTTAAACATTCGTGCTTATTCAAAGATCTAAGTACACGACTAAGTAAGTGACTTATGAAAGCTATTTATAAAGCTTAACCCAATATGGCGTCCGGATGTCCTCAATTCTTTCCTAGCTCGGAATAAGGTTAACCAGTATATTAATATGAGAGTATGATAAGAATTTAATATCGCTTCTGATTTTAAAACGTTGTTGGAATAAACAAAAGTTAATTCACACTCACAGCCTCACATACAAAGTTGAAAACCACTAAACTACTTGTTGGCTTAGTTGGCTGGCGTTCACCTTCCAAGCATCGGGTTCGAATCCCGGCGGGAACACAAATTTTCTCCTCAAGGAAAATTTGTGTTTCTGGTTCTCGTTGTGATTTTGTGTGTTATGTGAATGTTTCCGGCACCCACGATACAAGTTATCGAACTTAGTGTGGGGCTGTGAGTGTGAAAGTGTTTACATTTACCCACAAGTCTTACATACAAAGTTGAAAGACACCACAAGCATACAGGAAACATTTATATCACCAACATTCGGTTTTATACACATGCTACTTTACGTTTGTACCTTACACTACATTATATAATAGGTACATGTTTATAATGTATGTTGTAATGTATAATTATAATAAGGAATAAAGCAGTATTAGTTCACTCACAGTCCAAACATTACAAAACAGATCTGCATTCTAATCGTTTAGAAGTGACACCTAATTGTAATATTTGTTCATTGTTGACAATTCAAGTTTGGCAACTCCTACTGACTGGTTCATTTGGCAATATGGCAATACCACATACCTATTCGAGGTCTAGTTTATTTATTACTTTTAATATTAGTAGCAGTTTTAAAACTTCTACATTAATGACTTTGTTGATTATGAAGTTGTAATTTTTTTAAAATGTAATTAACGTTCATTTGGACTGATTTACCTACTTTTGTATTTTTTTTTCATGAATATACAATAAATAAAGATAGGTGCATTTCAGAACCAAGGGATCAAAAAAGACATTGTTCCTCGTGGCCAAACTAATTTGGTCTCGAGGAACGTCTTAATAACGTTATGCCTCGTGGCTATACAGCGATGACGGTAGTAAACAACTAACCACTAAACAAATATTTATTTTAAGTACATGTGGGTACATGTACATTATTTTGACTAACACGTGACCCATAAAGTGGGTCGTGGTCGTGGTCGCCCTCGTGGCCAACTTGTTTTGAAAAACTGATAGAGTCATTAAGAAATGTTATTCTTCGTGGCCACACTACTAAGATAGCCATAACTACTTATTGGTAAAAACATCTTTAATTTTTGGTAACTTCCTACATTTATGTTATCCTATATTTTTATCTCCTTATGTCGTCAACAAAGCGCAGCAATGCGGTCGCATTCCTCAGCGAGCCAGCCAAGGTCGGCATGTGAAGGGATCGGGTCTACGAAACTATTGGCTGTCGCAGATTGAGACTCAATACAATTTGTGTTTCTTCATAAATAATAATTATTAAAATTTCTTAGCTTTGCGTGACATGTGGAACTTTAAACACCGTGCGCAGCTATTATAATCATCGTTTTGTCGTTAAAGTTAAGAACTATACGTGCAACTTATTCGTCGATAATTGCATTTTGTTGAAATGTGGTTCCGAAGTCTGCCTTTTTTGCTGTAAATACCAACGTCTTGTTGACCCATATATCCTTGTGCAAACTAGTTTTAAATTAATAATACCTGCATGTATGAAGACGACGGTGCTGCACCAATATAAAAGTATGTGATAAAGTAGATGGATAAAGGAGATTCTCACCTTGTAATACAGTATAGAGGAGAAAAAAACATTTAGTCAAATATTATATTACTTTTTCCTTAGTCTATACTGAATGTAAAAAGTATATAATATTTTTTACCCTTCCATTTATTTAAATTTGTGGTTTTGTGAACTGACACTGAAGTGTCAATAGCTTATAAAATCTATTAGTTTAAAGTTTTATTGCTTCAAGCAAATATCGACCATAATCTTTATAAAAACATGAATCACAATTAAGTGAACATGACGTTAAGTTTCACTCAAAGTTCAGTTGGTATGATCCCGCAAGTTTGTAACATATTCTGCGAAAGTTATGCAAACTTATTTAGGATCTATGTTCAAAATCCAATATCTAACTTCCAAGAAGTTCTAACTATCATAGTTTTCAATCAAACTGACTGACGTTACTCTGGCTTTTTGCACTGTTGGCTTATCTCCCTAACTTCCTGCACAAACTGCATATATGCAGCACAAAGAGCAATTTGCAATATTCAGATTTGCTACGTATGAACGTAACCCGTGGGGCATGCAAGCAGATTGCCGCGTCTCGGGAAATGGCCGAAAAGTAATTGGCGAAATTCTGCAGTTGGGTTCAGAAACTGTGGCGACTTTCCGAAGATTATAAAGCGAATATTTTGAGATGTGAACAATGTTGTCGTACTCGCTAAGGAAATTGCGTTGGTATTAGCTAATTAGTCCACTGCCTGACCAAATACATCGGTCATCTTCTTATATATAAAATTATCGTGTCACAATGTTAGTTACCTTACTCCTCCGAAACGGCTTTACTGATTTTTACCAAATTTTATATGCATTTTCAATAGGTCTGAGAATCGGCTACTATCATTTTTCATACCCCTAAGTGATAAGGGTTGTTCAACCTTAAATTTTTTTTTTACATTTTTGGACAACATTTTTTGTATTTATTTTTCTATAATGTGGCATAAAAAAATACATACAACCCTAGATTTTTACCCTTTTATCACCAACCCCTATTTTTGAATTGCCATTTTAGTCATTTAATCATATTTTTTGTCTACACTAGAAATTACCTAGATATAATTTATATGGAAAAACAACGTTTGCCGGGTCAGCTAGTTATTATATTTATTTATTTATTTATTTATTTATTTATTTATTGCACTATATTACATAATGGAATATAGACCCGGGTAGGGTATTGCAAACTTAATTATACATATTTATGTCATGTAACAAAAGATACTTATCTTTTAAATATTAAATTAAATGAAAACAAGTTTGTAAACATTAAATTAAAATTAAAAACTTAACTTCTTAATACAAGAATTAAAATATCTTAACTTAAAACTAAGTATGACTATTTAAAAGATACATGGTATTTCTATTTAAAAGCTTAGATTTCCCATCTATCATCAAAGTAATCTTTAATGCTGTAATATGCCTTCTTAACTAATGCATTTTTAAGGTTGTTTGCAAATACTGTGTTCTTGTCAATGCTTTTTAAACAGTCGGGCAAATTATTATATATTTGGACACATCGATAGTATGGACTATTTCGGTACATTTCAATTCTTGGAGTTGGAAGGATTAGTTTATATTTTCGTCTTGGGTTTGTATCATACTTGAAAAGATTGATATTCTTTCTGACAAACATCACCATTTCAAAGATGTATATAGAAGGTAGGGTGAGGATGTTTTTATTAATGAAATGGGGTTTGCAGCTGTTTTTTTGGCGTATATTCACAATAATGCGAATACACTTTTTCTGTACAATAAATAAGTCCTTTGCATCAGTACTATGGCCCCACATGATTATACCGTAACAAAACCACGAGTAGGCATAAGCGTAGTATACAGATAGAGCACAGTCGCTGTTTGTGTTTGTTTTTAGTACACTCAGTCCGTATAAAAATTGGGATATTTTAGATTGAACTTTTCCGATATGATTTTTCCAGTTTAGGTGTGTGTCTAACGTTAGGCCTAGTAAAGTGAATTCGTTTACTTCTGAGATATTAAGATGTTTTGATATTGCCGATAAGTTAATTTTTTGTTTCTGATATGGTTTAAATTGAATCATTTTGGTTTTATTATTATTTATTTGAAGATTATGATTTTCGAGCCAAAGTTTTATAGAGTTAAATGTGTCAATTATATTCTTGTTAGTGTGAATGCTGTTTGTAGGATAGTTAAACAGCAGGGAAATGTCATCAGCAAAGAGCACACATCCTGTATTACATATTTTCGGAAGATCATTGATGTAAACTAGGAAAAGAATACATCCAATAACACTTCCTTGGGGTATAGACCAGTTTGTGGTTGTGATGTCAGATTTTGCAACTTCCAGTTGACTGCTCTCATTTAAATATTCTATTTGGACGTACTGTTTCCTATCTGTGAGGTATGATCTTATCCATTCGTGTGCATCTCCTCTAATTCCTACTCCAAACAACTTATTTAGTAAGATATCGTGGGAAACCTTGTCATACGCTTTAGTCATGTCGAGCAAAATCCCGACAGCGTAATTTTTGTCATTAATGTAACTCAATATATCTTGAGTGTATTTATATACTGCTAGTGTAGTCGACCGTTTTCTACGAAAACCAAATTGATTTGGATCGAGTACCTTGTATTTCTCTAGGAAACTACTCATTCTATTTGCCATCGCCTTTTCGAATATCTTTTTGAAAAAGCCGGTAGTATTGCTATTGGCCGGTACTGATTGGGGTCTTTGGATTTGGCACCTTTTTTCAGAACAGGTTTAATAATGGCTGTTTTAAGACGACATGGAAATGTTCTTTCAGAAAAAGATTGATTTACTAGGAAGGTAAGTGGAGCGATAAGTTCGTTTGCACAGGTTTTGATGAGTGCGGATGATATCTCATCAGTACCGCAGCTACGTTTGTTAGGTAGGTTTTTTATAATATCTGACATTTCTTTTACAGTAACAGGTTCAAGAAACAATGAGTTAGGGGTAGGCCTTATGACTGGTATACCAACGGGTACAGATGATATGCAACTGCTTTGTGCGGCAGGGCTGCCTATAGATGCAAAATATTGATTAAAGGTGTTAGCGATAGACGATGGACATTTTACAAAACTATTACTAGGGTTTGTATGATTAGTTTTTCGAGTTACTCTTTTTATTATAAGCCACATTTTTAAGTTTTATTTTTTGAATTTATCATTTCTTGTGTGAAGGCAGATTTGTTTGAAAATTTGATACATCTTTTAAGGATTTTAGAGTAAATTTTGAAGTGATTTTTAAGGACTTTACTTCTAGACTGGTTAACTAGTATTTTCAAGAGTCGTTTGTGCTTACATGACGTTTTTATACCAACACTTAAATTATGTTGTTTTACTTGGTTTGTGATCTTCACACATTTTTGTGGAATAGAAGCATCTAGAATCTGTCTTAGTTTGTTGTCAAAAATATTATAGTTTTCATTGGCGCTATTACTGGATAGCAAGATACTTTCCCAGGCTATTAATCCAAGTTCAGCTTTGAAGAGCGCCGATGAATTTGGATTATTGAGTAAGCGCATAGTTTTAAAAAAATGTTGTTGTCTTTTCTGTGGGTTCGATTTAAAGCTGTAGGTGATGGACTTATGGTCTGATATTCCTTTATCTATAACAGATATTGTGTAGTCCTTGTTATTAGAAAAAATTAGGTCTATACAGGTTGAACTTGTGGGTGTCTCCCTAGTTGGTTTTTTAACTAACTGATGTAAGTTATACTCTAGCATTAATTGTACGAGTTTTTTGTATTCATTTGAATTATGAAATGCGTTGATATTAAAATCTCCTCCGATATATATGTGATTTTTGTAGTGGTGCGACCTTAATTTACTGAGGAGTAATTCGATGAAATTGAAGAATTTTTCTATTTCGCGGTCTGTTCTATATATGCTTATCAACAAAATATTAGGTTTGAGTTCTATCGCGCAACATTCGACTACATATTCTATAGATAATTCTGTAAGGTCAGATCTATTGGTAAATGTGGTCCCGGTTGGCAGTAGAATGGCTACGCCCCCTCCTCTGCGCTGGCTACGGCAGTAAGTTGCAGCAAACTCGTAGCCTTCTATCTTCACGTAGGGGATTTGGGCTTCTGAAATCCACGTTTCCGAGAGACATATTGCTGCGTATGGATGTTCTTGGAAGAGATTTTCTAGTAGATGGATCTTGTTTTTAATACTCTGCACATTTTGTAATAGGATGTGGAAGTTAGACTCGAAAGGAGTGGTTTTTTGACTTTGATACATTTTTTTTTGATATTTTGTTCATTGGTGTATTAATATTTTCTACGTTATCAATTTTTGCAGGTGTTTGCTTGTTGTCTGCTGCTAGTATTTTTGAGGTATTTCTTTCACCTTCATTTTTCTTATTGATGTACTCGTATCCGTTAATTATAAGCTTATTGTTCCTTATTATGGCATGGTGTCCATTCATTTTTGCCTCATAAAGCTTTTTCCGCATGTCATTATGTTTTTGCAGGTCCTCATTTTCTAGGAAGTCTCCAATGGCCATTCCAGTTCGGGCAAAGAAGCGTTTATTCTGTAGAGTGAACTTGGTCATATTTTTGCTCAACAACTCGATCATAAGTGGCCGACGGTATCCTTGCCTGCCTAGTCGTGTTAAGCCTTCGATGTGACCGTCTAGGTTTATGTTTAGGATGTCGTAAAATATGTTCACCACACGATCGTAGAGCTGGTCTTCAGTTTCCCAGCTTAATTCTTCGAGTCCATATAGAACAAGTTTCTTACTTCTTGCACTTATTTTGTCGTCGTCTATAGGACTGCACTGAGTTTTTATTTGTGAGATATCATTTTTGAGCTGGTTGCACTGTTTTTCTAGGAAGTCAATTTTTCCTGTAAGGCACTCCATTTCCGCACTCATATTTTTTTGATCAGTTTCAGTTTCCGCACTCGTATTTTTTTGTTCAGTGGTCGCTTCGTCTAAGCAGTGGGATTTTTCTGATCTCTTGCTGGTCATACAGTTTAAAATTTCTCCCTGTATTAGACATTTCAATTCAGTTTTCAGTAAAGCTGCTATTTTTTTCTCGTATTTTTCCAGTTTTTTATCCAGTAACTGGCTTATTTCATCAAGGGTAAATGAGTATATTTGAGGTGTTTCTTGCGCTGGAGACAATGTTTGTGGTCTTATTGTGTCGCCTAAGATATTTTCATCAATAGAAGATTCATCACTGTCTTTGAGTTTAAAAGATGGGAGTTTTCTAGATCGTAAAGGTTTTCTGATGGTGATGTTTGCATCTTCGGAAGATGGTTTTGTATTTTTTCGCTCAAAAACAGCAGATCGTACTGGTGTATCGGTATTATTAATTTTCGGTTGTTTTGCAACACAGGCCGGGCATCTCCATTGCTTTTTACGATCTTTGTCCATGGTGTTATAAAAACGTGATTCGGGAACGTTAGCACATTCTAAGTCGAAACATAATTCACATATACTGCATATTAAATAACACCTGTTAGGTATTTTTTGGCGACATCCTTCACAAGTCAATGGTAGAGTTTTGGTTTCCATTGCGTAGAATATATATATATATATATATATATTTTAATGCTTTATAATAGTTATTATTAATATTATTGTTACAGACGCCCTCTAACAAAGTTATTGGTCAACAGTTTCTAACTACACTTCTTAGATTAATCGATTATGAATTAGTATGGAGTCATTTGCATAGGTGGCGCTGGACAACGAAATGGTTTACGGAAGGTCATTCTGTGATAATTTAATTTTGAGGTTAAGAATATCACTACACTATTCACTTCAGTTCTTCATTTCGTTCACAGTTTATCCACTTTTAATTATAAAGATTCAAGTTTTCACACTATAGCATTTACACAGTTATTACAGTATCATTTTCAGAATAAAATATCAACTGTATAATATTGTCACATAAAAAACGTCAGTATTCACGACTTTAATAAAGTTTACGCTGAGATAACACTGGTATAATATTCTATGTTACGCAGTCTTTCGATATTTTACAAAATATGGCACTAAACGCGTATTATTTTCAATATTATAATTTATTACGGAGCTAATGTTTTCATGGCGGGCATTGCGCGCCAACAATCCTATAAAAGATTGTAGGTAATCATGGAAATTTTAGGTTACTAATTTTCGAAAGAGATTATAGAAAAGCCAATTTCTACGACGTTAAATCATCGTTGACTTGGGGTCTTATGTTTTGTTGGGTACAAAAACCTAACCTAGGAAGAAAATAAAATACAGTGAGATTGGAAACACCGTTAACAACATAATATGTAAGATACCTACCTACAGTCTATAATAATTATAGGACTTCTTGAAAGTCCACTTGCCTTCTTAACACATCTCTGTGCAGCCAGAAAGGTAGCAATATGCAAGGAGACCTGGATCCAGTTAATATAACGAAGATGCCTCTATTACCATAAATGCTTTTTATCTCTGATAGACAGACTTTTACCCACTATCTCACCTCTTGGTTAGTGATGATGTGATCAAAAATGGTGAACAGTATAATGTGACTGGCTCTAAGGAATCGCTGCTGCAGCATCATTTAATCCTTTATGTATTTAAGTTCTTTTTTAAACAAAACTTGATGATGACTAAAAAATCTAAATTAATATTTTGATTATAACTTTATAATTTAAAATCGAATAAAAAATATTAAATCCTATTGTATGTAGTTCATAAAAGTGATAAGAAATAATAAAAATTATGAATTAAGATATCTGAGAATTATAAATTATGAATTGAGATAATCTGTACTTTCACGATTTGGTCTTTACCTTTTGTAACAAAACATTTTATTTGTAAGCATATAAATAGAACTAGTGTAAGAACCAATTTAACAAAGATATTCGTTGAAATATAAAAGCCAAAGTGAAGATGTCACCGTAACCTGGTCTTGACCGTTAGTCAGATACCACGAAGTTTCCTAAATACGCATATGTATGCAAATTAACAAGTCGTATGTGGACCACTGCTGGACTGAGGAGGTGAACAGACTGTACCCGTTATACTAACTATGCAGTAATCTGCTCAACTACCGTACCATATGGATATTCGATGCGTGTCCACATTCCGTTGGATTTTCAAGCTGCTGGTGTCGATGTTTAATCATATCTTGATAGGGTCACGACACAGTAGAAATACCTATACAATGTATACTATGTTTAAGCACGGTGTTGAACGGCCTATCTTAATCTTGTTGGACCAGAATG
Organism: Lomographa bimaculata; assembly: GCA_948107665.1. Classification (NCBI taxonomy): domain Eukaryota; kingdom Metazoa; phylum Arthropoda; class Insecta; order Lepidoptera; family Geometridae; genus Lomographa; species Lomographa bimaculata. The sequence goes on from OX403592.1 coordinate 12,546,840, forward strand.
TAAGTGGGACAAGGCTTGGTTTAGTATTTTAATTAGCCTTTAAAGATTTCATGACGACAAAGAAGAAATAGGATTTAATTCTTAATCTAACCACCAAGACTGCACAAATGCTTGATATAAAAGAATATTATGCCACTAATTCGCTTGTTACGCGAGATTGCACCGCTTTCCAATGGACTACTTTTGTTTGTTATAGCATTTGTTAAATTTACTTAACTTACATTTAAAAATAGAATCTGATTACGGCAGATAATACATATATCCAAATTACAAAATAATATCTTCAATTGATTAATAAAATAGATAACCTGTTTTATAGAAACCTTCTAACAAAAGAAGTTTGTTCAATGACTTGTGAACGCTTAGCAAAAATGTCTTTCGCTAAATCATCCGTTTTGTTGAAGATCCGCATTGTCATTGAAATTTCAGCTCTAAGCTATTGTAGCAAAGACAATTTTTTCTACCGTAAAAATGTTAAACTTAAAATACCTAGGACATAGAGAAAGAAAGAAAATAACTTTTTATTGGACGTTTATCAAACACGTGCATATTTTGACCTGGGACAGTTAGCCTGTGCTTTTTGGATGGTCATAAACTGGCCATAAAAAGCTTTGTTATTTACTAAAACTATCGTGACATTGATTAGCTACAAAATTTTGGATAATTGCTGTTTCCTGAATTGTTATCTCCAAGATATTCTGAAGTATATGTGTAGAAATCTAGATACGAATACATTAATTAAACCATAATAAAAATATAAAAATAACCCTGTCTCTTTATTCCCTAGTCTGTCCCCTTATTAGTCCTAGTATGTCATCTATTCCTAGTCCAGTTGAACTTTGACTACTAAATTATTAGGCGGGTTAAAATGAATGTTGGTATAAAGATAGTTTAAACCTAAGACACAGAACGAATATAAACATATAGATAAACGTTTTATGTCTAATTATTATATCAACAACTGGAACTGACTCAAAGTTGCCTGAAAGATTTGGCCCACTTTCACGCACATGTTTATTAACAAATCTAAACAAAGGTTTGAAAAAAGATTTGAGACCCATTTTTTGCACACCTCCGATATTGTCGAGTCTAGGTTTATTACTCTGTGTCTAGAGTCTAGATTTTATGTTGAGTCGTCGGAAGCTTTTATTAGCGGAAGAACGGATTCTGCTGTATAATCAAATTCATTAGCTGTCTTTGTACTGTAAATAGTGCGGAAGGTCTGTCTTATTTATTGCACTAAATCTTGATTCAGTTATGTACTAATGAAAGAGGTACAGTACATATTTTCTGTCACAAACGTTTTATTTATTCAGAAAATGTAAAACAATAGATAAAAAAATCTACGAATAGCAATTCTTTTAGAGAAAATTTGTATTAGTGCAAAATTTTTGCGATCCTGCCAGGATTCGAACCTGGAATCTTCTGATCCGTAGTCAGACGCGTTATCCATTGCGCCACAGGACCTTGTGTCTACGTGGCCGAAATTATATTCCAAGCTCGGTTTCCATACGAAAACACGATGTACCCTTGACTTGTACAAAAAAGCTTTGGTTGTCGGTTGCAATCACGCCATTGTCGGCAAGGTTTATTTCTTTAGGTGTTTCGTGTCGAACTCAATGCTATTTTTGTATGCGTGCTTTGCCATTTATATTAGGAACGTATTGTGAGATTGTAAATTGTTGTCGGTGACTAATTCTAATAGTCTCTACAAGCGCACTCTACAATCGTTAGTATTAATTATTTTAACAAATTTTAAGTGTTGCCTTATCGTTTAAAATCGAATGATCATTAGTTAATAAAACTTTTTTAGCCACAATAAGTATTAGGCATCACAATAGCGTTTTATTGTTTTTATCATTTTAGTATGGTTGTGAATGAATACAAAAAGGGTGCTACTTTTAGAAAAGAGTTTATTAATGTATTTAATTTCTAAAATTTATATCTATTTATACTTGAGCACCTAAACTGTTAAACTGTTAAATTACTTTAACCTACGTGGCTAGATCTAAGAACTCCTTACAAGTTCATAGATATATTGAGTGCACAAGCCCACTACCATGGGCGTGCCTATCATGCTGACAGATTTGCCTCTCTGAATTGCAATGCTAGTACGTTGAACCAAACAAGTAAAATAAGTAAAATGTTTAAAAAATCATCATCATCCACTAACAGGTGAGATGGTAGTCAGACGCTAGCCTATCAGATTAAAAATAAAAATTAACTATAAAATACGTAATAAAAAATGCGTTATCATATTTGTGCGTAAACATTTCCACTCTTTTGAGTGTGGCCCAATTAAAAGCTTATTGAAAAAAATAATTTCAGTACCAAAACATAAACAGCGTACGTTAACCCTTCTCGCTTTTTACTTCATAATATATTTTTAACAGTATAATAATCATCATAAAATTCTATCAGGCATCAATACTCCTAAGTAGTTTCCCACACGTACGAGTATGCTGTTGAAAGTGCGCACGCGACGGCTGACCTGCTTACCACTAACGGGCTGGTAACCGTTGGACGTGGAGATGTGCGTTGTTACTAGTTATATAAGAATGCAGGAGATTAGGATCTTGGATAGTCAGTAGAATTGTGTTAGATGCAAAAAATGTTTCAAGTTTTACTAAGATTAAAGAAAAATTGTTTTTTTATGTCATGAGAGACGAAACAAGCAAGTCTTGCCTGATAGGAAGCATAACGCTTGCCCATTACAGTTTAGAACCACCAAGAGTTTTTGAAACACCTGCGTGGCAAAGCATTATACAAATACAAAATACAACATGTTTTTATTATTCCTTAAATATAGTGGCGGTACATAGTTATTGTTTTATAAAGTACTTAAAACTAGGACATAAAGTACCTTCGTGAACCTCTGTCCCCAACACTATGTCTCGTTAGAGCCAGTGTTGTTGGGTTACAGCGACCCTCTCTGGTCATCTTCGTATTATTACTGGCATATATGTGTATGTGCACCTAGTGTAATTACAGTAGTTGTAGTAATATTCCTATATACAAATATATCCTTTTATTTATACTACATAACTAGTTATGCAATTTTTTTTGTTTCATATTTATATTATTACTTAGCTGATTTATATACCTGGCTATTCGTATCTATCTATGCTTTAATTTATTTAGATATGTATACACAATAAATAAAATATAAGTATAACATGATCTATTATAAAATAATGTATATATATTATAATAATAATATGGGCGTTTGTTAAAGTGTTGTGCATTTATGTATAAGAATGGATTTGTGTATTTGTGTGTGCGTGTGATTGTGTAGTTGGGTGTGTTTGTGCTGCATTCTCTTGTTTTTAGTTACCTGATTGGTGCCAATAATTTTTCAGTGAGAGCCTGCGTATTCCAGGTCTAGTGTGTTTACCAGCTTCGATCACATCGTCACTTACCATCAGGTGAGATAGTGGCCAAACACTAGCCTGTCACAAATAAAAAAAAAAAAAGTGTCTGAGTAGTTTAGTTGCAACAGGTACTCTTTAGTGAGCAAGTTACATTTATGGCGTGTTGCATTGCGCTCGTCACCCTGTGATATTAGATGTTAAATCTCTTTCAGCCCTGTTATTTCACTGAAAATATTGCCCTTCAATTCGTTATATTTGCACACTACTACCCGTCGGTTAAATGTCTGGAAATGGTGTGCTTACTGTCCCAGGCGGACTCTACAAAAGAGAACTAACGACCTACGAACGACCGCTGTAGTGGACACAGTTCGTTCAGAAAATGTAGTACTTCTGAAATATAATGCTGATCTCCGCTATGCAATACTAATCTGACTGATGATCATGAATGATTGACTTAAAACATATCTGAAAACAATCCGTCAGCGTTGTTAGTAAAAATGAGCGTATCCGATTCGATTCCCGGTGAAAATGTGTGTGATGTGAATATTACCGGCAGCCACGATACAAGTATTTGAAATTAGTGTGGGGTTGTGAGTGTGAATGCGTTTAAAGACAAGTTACATATATTAGTTATAATACACTATCTTACTTAGAACCATGCATGGTGAAGAAAATTGTGCTTCTGCAGAAATCGAACCCAGTATTCGCGGTAGCAATACCGCGGTTGGTCCAGTGGTTGATTTCTTTGTCAAAAGAGCAGTCTTTAAAGATATTGTTCTACTAGGTAACAATTCTAGATTGTGTAACAAGATGCACTGACACAGATAAGATAGTTACGTTCGGTAACTAACGTTGGAGTCCAAACTCACATGTACCAAACAAGAGTAGAGCGTGAAATTCACAATTGTGACATAAAAAGCAATTGGACTTGAGATTTCTTTAATAACATTTTAAACAGGTTCAAGAGTTATTAAGCTATTGCATAGCTTCTATCGCGGGCCTTGAGCGTGGAGACCGAATCCAGAAATTCCGTAACGAAAATAACCTAACACCCCCCACTCCGACCGGCACAGCGGTGATACTTTTTAGTTTTGCCATCTATCGATGAATAGCAGAACTTTTAATGACTTTTTTGAAACATCACGCTTGTCTCTTTAGTTTAGCAATTCGCCTCTAGGTGGCAGGAAAAATAATAATGCATAAAACTTTTATTAAATAATATTATGTTTGTAAAACTCCAAAAACAATCTAAGAACTGTTTATAATGAAAGAGTTCCTATGACCATATTCCCCGCAAAAATTTTCACATTTCCGACTTCTGCACTGACATTGCTAGACTTACACTTCCGCAATTATACTTTTTTTAAATAGACAAAGAATTGTGACATGGCTTAAACAGAAAATGGTATGTTATCAACATTTTTTTTTGTTTTTATGTTTAATAGGCTAGCATTTGACCACTATCTCACCTGATGGAAAGCGATGATGTGGCCGAAGATGTAGCATGCCTGCCTAGAAGATACCTATTCACTCTTGACTTGAAAACTGCCAGATTATACCGCTCAGGAAACAAAGACGCGGGCAATGAGTTCCACTCCCTCGCAGTACGGATGATAAACGTAGAAGCGAAAGCTTCGAGCGAGCTGGAGGTATGTCAACCATGATCCACTTGTTCAAAGTTGTTCAAGATAGCGCAAGCTTGCGGTTGCCTTCACGGTTTCAAAGTTTCATATTCGTAAAATACTCTGTAAATTCGAATACGGTACATATCTATTCGTAAAAGTATACACATCATTCATCTCCCTCAATTACAATATTAAGTCACCACGTTATGTAAGTAAAATTTCATTGAAATTCCACTCTCTATACGGGCAAACATTTGCTATGCAGATGTAGTGAAAATACCTACTCTCTTATGTACTGACTGTGTGTACTTTCACCTTTACGAGATTTCGGTAGCGTAATTATAGACATATAATCAATGAATACGGTACTTAAGAGTATCTTAACATTTTGATGGCTAAAAAGAAAGAGAGAATTGTACCATTTGATCATTTAGTTTAGACACTTATTATGACACACCTTCTGGAGTTCGGTATATTATGGTTAAATTATAAAATGGAAAGTACAAACATAGAATTAATTTAATTCAAATGTAGAAGTAGGTAATTTTGTATAATTACTTTGTGAAATTGTTAGTAAAAAGAAATTATTATTGTAATCGTGATGATTCTAGGAGTCACTAAGTTATATATATTAAAAAAATAAGTTATGCCTGAAATAATTAATTCTAAGGGACAAATTAAAACTCTAGTCATCTCTGAGTAATATTTTTTAAACAGAAACACTTAGAAAGTATAAAAATTATATCTCCATCAGCTACATTTTTAATACAAACTGCTTTGAATCGACCATTGATTATATACAGTTTTTAATCAATAGACTGCATGATCAAGATTTGAGATATATATCAGATGCCCTCAACGACCCATGTTTTTTCTCTGGACCCATAGTATTCTTGAATCAAAATTACTGATAATGATCTATATTTTGGAATTCTTTGTAATCTTTTGTTTTCGTTTTACAAAGCTATAGGGTATGTAATTATTTCTAAAGAATCTTTAGAACCCGGATACCCTTTCTACAAATATTTTACGGAAACTCTACCTGGTCCCTAATTATAATCTGACGGGTCTTTTGTAGTTTTAAAAATATAACATTAATATAACAACACACTAAATATTACATTTAATATTTAGTGTGTTGTTTTGTGGTGATATTGAGATTCAATAATATAAAATGCTGACTTTCTCAATCAACGCCAGACGTAATATGTTGAATGTTTATGTAACTTTGTTATTAATTAAATGATTCTGACATTTTTGATCTTGACTTTGGTTTGTGACAATGAAATTTCAACTGCCAGGCACTATTGGACAAGAAAACGTTTCGATTTTGTCTGATTTTTATGCCGGAAATGGAGAATTTAAATCTCACAAATCACGTATTACTTACCACTTTTTCTATGTAAATGCTGGTTGCATTTGTAACAAAAATATCTCTTAGGTAAACTATCTATAATTTTATACATATAAAATACAAATTTATTCATTTATATCATATTCACATGTTTTCCATTCATACCGGAATAACGATTGCCTTTCCTAGAAATGGCAATATATTCGAAGGTCGAATGTCAGTTTCTCTCCCTCAATATGATTTATTCATACACAGAATTGCCTGGATTTCTAAAATATTCAAGCCATATTGAACCTAGCTACAGGGTGATAAGAACCCGATACTGGCAGTAATAATTTTCTAACTACATGTCAAGGTTTCAATTCCCACATTACAAATCTAATTTCAAGCCGGGAATTGTGTCACAGATTCATAACAAATAGGTGACTTAGATCCGAAATTCGTTATATTAATTAGGTGCTTCAAATGATAAATTTTCGTACTCTCTCTTTTTGAGAATATTTATTATTTAACCAACATTTTAGTACGTTTTATTATTGTATGTTGTAAGTACCTATGGTTTGGCTTCTTCTTCTTCGTGTCGATGACAGGTACAGGTAGTAAAATACAGGTAGCTTAGATTTTTTGATTTGTCCAGAAGGTGGCTACTTTCACTGCATTTATTTTTTATTTATTTACAATTATGGTTTGGCTAATTGTGACCTATTTTGAATTCTTGAAAACCGTTTTGTAAGATTTAATATTTTTCATCAAGGGCCTTATACAGCTTAAATTCGTATTTTAACATAAAAATAAAATCAAACAAAAAAAATATTTTACTTATCAATAGTCTTTGAGGTACTGTTACCAGTTGTGGCTATGCGAAATGCGTTGCTAAATCTAAAAGTAATTTTCTATCAGAAACAAATTGTAATGTAGGTACTTCTTTATATAGCTTGGAAAATTGCTTATATCAGGTTTAAACATACGGTTAAAAATGCGACTACAAAATAATATTATACGGACTAAAGTGAAGCTCATTCACTATCGAAAACGTTGTCTATTATGTACCTGCGATCATGCTATACTATTGAAGAACGGCCACCTTCAAAAAAGACTCTAGAGTCTAGTTCTTAAACTTAAATTATATCGCAGAAAAGAATACTTATAGTATTGCTGCTTCGATTATTTTTTATAATTCTCCGTACAGATTTCGACTGCCCTCAAACCTTAGTTTCTCTGGAAACAGGTATTTGGAAGAATCTATAGATGCTTATCACTACCTTACCGGTATTTCCAGAAAGAGGGCATCAATTCATTTAAATACAGATGCAAAGGATGCGCTCAAGCACATCGCAACAACTGGGTAAGAGGGGGAGGAAACGAAGGCGGGGCAGGGGAACCGGTTTAACTTCGGCACTAGTTGTTGTACTCGACTTTATTCTATTTTGCGTTGACACGTTCGTAATAAAAGTTAACAATTATCATATTATTATCAAATATAAGTGTTTCGAAATGAAAGATCGAAGTATCAAAAACAAGTTTAGTTAGATATCTTCAAGGAACTGGTTCTGCCATGAGTCAGAGCTATTTTATTCTAAGTTTCCACAAATATGTGAAAAAAATATGATTATTTTGGCATAGTATCTTTATTAATAAATTAAAAATAAAATACTTAAAAGGCAAAAAGTCTTAACGTCAAAGATTATTTCAAATATAGCAGACGATAATCATCAAGATAATGCGGTATAATGAACGGTAGAGCCATCTAAGCGAGTACGGCAGTCGACAGTCGAGCGCGTTGATGTCTTCCGTTCGACGACACGATTCCGAGCTTTTTACAACCAGTCCTTTATTATATCCCTTGTTTTGTCAACAGAATGGACGCACACACGTCTAACGTTCGTGATTAGAGAGATAAAGCCCCGCAGATAGAGAAATAACCGGAAGAAAGTTGCCTAACTGAAAGCGGTCTCTAGAGATCGGAATTTTGGTCGGACACGTATTACTGACACAGACCGGGCGCGCCCACCTGCCACCACACCTGAACCAAAAGTGTGTCAACAACGCTGACTCCTCGGCGATCGATCGTCACAACTTTCACATTACCTTAAATTAACACTCGACTGAGCTAGCACTGATACGTCTAGATAATAATGCAAACGGTGTACGCAACGAGACCTACCTTTTCACGCCGCGGGGCGTTCCGTGTTAAAAATCCGGTTAGGCACTATCAGGGGTTGGGGTTAACGCACGGACACTGTGCTTGAACACAAAAATTCACAACACTTGAGTCACAAGGTCCACATGGTCGGCAGGCCGGTGTGATCGCGACGGCCGCCAAGTCAGCACTGAGTCGGAGGCTTTCTTCGAGACAACGCGCGTACGCGCAGCGAAGAATGAGACTACGGGCCTTTTGCACACAAACGCAGGAGGCTGTGTGAGTGGGGCTGACGACGCGACGCAGATTAGGTAACAGTACCGCATGCTGTATGATATGGCTACAACACAGCTAAGCTCTTGGTAGAGGTAAGCACTCTACCCGGCTCTACAAATTTTTTTGTCATTAGTTGATAACACATCCTGAATTTGTTTTAGTATTTTAAACCTAAGATTCTTGGTGGCCCGAAACGTAATGTGTTTTGATTTTTTTGTTAGTTCGTATAAATAGTGTTAGTAAGTTAGTAATAAAACTAGATGAGTTAGGTTTAAAAGTAAAAGACATCGACTATGTGTTTAGTGATCATTGAGTGCATACACCAGTCGATTTTCTTTTACTTTACGAGAAATAAACTCAAAATTCATTTAGTATTTTATTTTTAATACTTACTGTTTTGCGCACTCTCCGCATTAAAAATTTGTATAAACTTTAGTAGTTATTTTTATATATTGGAAAGTAATTAATATGATCTGGCGCAAACATTTTGGTTGATTAGCTTTAATTACAGAAATTAAATAGCTCACTCACTAGCATTTGGCTGGGATATATTATCTCGTGCAGGGAAATTGATATAGCTAAGTATCATAAACTAAAGTTACTGTAAAATTGTCGACCTTGGCAAAGCCGTGGTGAAAAGTTAGAGTAACCAAATAAAGATACGAAAGAATTTGTGGACCACCAGCATTACATGCAGTAGGTTAAAATACCTGACATAAATGTAATAGAAAGGAGTCTTGCGAGTATTTTTTTAGTTTTGATAGGCTAGCGTATTTACCAATATGATGATAAAAACGATAGTACGTAGATATTGTGGTCAAGGATGGTAAACACGCTAGACTTTTGATCAGCAATATTTAAAAATGTGTTGCTAGTAGTTATTCATCATCTTCCGGATTTTCACCCTACGAGTGAATATAACTTACTTGTGAATCCAAATTATTGTAAAAATATTTGGGAGGAGTTTTTATGATCGGCTGCATGTCTGATGTCTAACCACTTTGGTAATGCTTTTGTTGAATGCTTAAAAAATAGCCTCGTTTTTTGATCGATATCATCGCAGGCGCGTTCGTCAGGACTTCATACTGCCATTTTATCCGAGATACTACTAAATCCAATGCAATGTTTCTTTCGCGATTAAAAATATCCTGTGTCCAAATAACTTCTATCAGATTTTTCAAAGTTTCAGCTAAATCTGTGTTTAGTAGTTATTGCATGATTAAGTAACAAACGTCCAAACATACAAATGTTTATCATTTATATAGCATACTATCCATAAGATAGTGGGATGGGATAGTTACTGCAAAAATTTTCAATCTATTTTTTCTCAAAATTAAACATGATAATTTGCATACACCAGGCATCAACTGTATACCTGCAAACCTATACATTGTCAATCTACTGTACTGTTACTCGCAGCACTTCGCGTCGTGGCTCACATATTAATATATATGACTCTGTTATGTGGCGTGCCCAAATGGAACACAACGGCACTGTCACCTTGGATGTGTTTCTAGTATTTATGGTACTGTAAAATAATTCGTAAAACTTATTGGTTTATTTAACTACTGACATATGATCTAAGTCATTTTGATTTGTGATCATTTAACCTGTTAGGCATCCATTTTAGGCAAACAGCTTCTTAGTCAATTTTGCATTTCAGGCATATTGGTTCTTTGTCATTCCACGTTATGGGCAAACAGTGTCCTAGTCAACATCTTGTTTAGGTATAATGCATCTCATTGGCATTTCGCTTTTAAGGTAATTAGGTCAAAATGGGTTCAGTTGACAGTGGTACTGATAAATTATATTGGTAACGATAGCAATGACTTCAAAGTCAGAAAGTGTAGTTTCAAATGTATACACCGGGATAGCAGCAGTAGGTATTAATTTTCTGAAACTGTTAAATAAGAAAAATATTTCATGACTGATTTTCTAATTATGCAAAGCATACTATCCGGTTCTAATGAACAACTATCTGCTATATTAATTGGTTTTTCTTACGATAAAAATTTAAAGGGATAATTTGATTTATTATGTTACTTATTAATCATTGTGTCGATTTTGTCATAATTATATTCGTTATTTTATTTATGTTTGCTCAAAATATGTTGCGTTATCTTTTTCACGTCTTTATTAAAATGTCGGTTTACGTAAGACATCGTAATTAAGAGACTCAAAGTGGTAATTGATCTTAAAAACACACATCTCTATAGCAGAATATTTAGGTTCACCACTCGAAGTTACATTAAATAAATATATACATAACATAACATAAACGCTTTCAAACTCACGGCTTCACACTTAATTCGATGATTTGTGTCGTGGGTGACGGAAACATTCATATCACATACAATAAAATAAATATGACATTAATTAAAAAGCACAATATATGGTTCAGTAATAGCTAACTTGACTTCCAAATAGGACTGTTGGTTGTTATTTTAGTGCGACTGAATTTAATACAATTCTTTTTTTTTTGTGTATGTGACCTCTTAATTTTAACATTTTTTTTATAATATATGTTTTTCAGTTTTACAGAGCTGTATTTAGTTGTCCAATAACAATCTTTATAATGTCCAACAAACTTAAATGAAGATCAGGTGAAGAATTCCAAATTATAACGACGGCAAAGTCTGCTATTTTATTACACTATTAATCTTGTCACACTTTAATTCTATTTTACATATTTTAATTAAAAAACTGAAAATGAATCAACTAAACAGTTATCTCCTATCGCCAACCTTAGCCCTTTAGGACCCAATTCCACTAAATCAATTCTCATCGGTCTACCATTTAAATGCAAATTATTGAAACTTCTAGTTACATAAACGAGGTTCAAGAGCCAGAAAATATGTAAATATGAAGCCAAGAATGTCATACTTTCGCCGGTAAAAGCAGTGACGTCATGTCGACGAGTCATCGAAATGTATGAGACACCGTCGGTTTAGATTTGGAAATAGGACGACGAACGGGCTAGTCGGATACGGAGTAGCTTACCAAATCGGATTTATGTCATTTGCCTTTATAAAGCTTAGGCCTAAGTACACTATACTTTTTTAAAGTATCTTTTTAACTATAATGGTTGTTAATCAATGCCGATTATATATTGAATAGCTTAAAATCTTCACATCTTTTTTAAGGGTTCCGTACCCAAAGGGTAAAACGGGACCCTTTTACTAAGACTCCGTTGTCCGTATGTCTGTCTGTGCGTCTGTCACTAGGCTGTATCTCATGAACCGTGATTAGGCAGTTGACATTTTCACAGATGATCTATTAACATGATGCATTAGCAGAATAAAATAAATATTTAAGGAGGCTCTCATACAACAAACGTGATTTTATTTTGCTCGTTTTTGCACCATATTGATAACGACAAGACGACAATAGACGGTTGAAATATTCACATAATATTTAGTTCTATATTCACTTTACAAATTAAAATAAAACAAATATTTAAAGGGGCTCCCGTACAACAAACGTGATTTTTTTGCCGTTTTTATAGATAATGGTACGGAACCCTTCGTGTACGAGTCTGACTCGCATTTGGCCGGTTTTATTTATTTAATACTTTCCACAAAAAATCTGTATAAGGAGGATTAATAATGCTACAATAGCATTTTCACATGCAACGAAGAATGTTAATAATTAAGACTTAAATGGAGAATTACTTTGTGTTGACAACCTCCTCCCTTATGTTGGGATAACATTTATTCATTTTTATTGTGAAAAAGATGATGATGAAATTGATGAAGATTGTTGTGTTTTGTATTTTAGCTGAATAGGTATATCAACGAAAAAATAATGAAATTTTGTTACACATTTTTAAATGATTTTTTATTTAATCGTGACATACTTACAACAAACTAATAATGAAATATAAACTTAGACATAAACATAAACGCTATTACACTCACAACTCTACATTAAGTTTGAAGACTTGCATCGTGGGTATTGGAAACATGAATTTCAGATGCACAATAACAAACACTTTCACACTCACATCCTCACACTAAGTGCAACGACTTGTGTCGTTGATGCCGGAAACATTCACATCACACACACAATCACAACCAGAACCAGAAACACAAATTTTCCTTAAGGTAATAATAATAATAATCATTTACTCAGAAAACATGTACAATACACATAAATTAAAACATCTCGTTGAATGAGAGGTAATGCATACAAAAAATATTATATTTAAATGTTAATATAACAAAAAAAAATAATTTTATTCACATCATGATGATACATTTTATTTATGTAAGCACAGAACCTACACTAAGTATCGCTGCTTGTGCTGTAGGTAGCTGTTTTCTTCCAAGGGGAACTAGTAAATGGTTTTCAGAATATAACCTCTATCTGCGTGGCATATTATGGCATACTATGTATATCTGTTTGTAAGAAGGTGAAAACTTGTTCCCACCAGGAATCGAACCCGAAATCCCTGCTTTGAAAGCGAACGCGCTTTTTTTATGTACGATAGGCAAGCGTTTGACCACAATCTCACCTGATGGAAAGCGATGATGCGGCCGAAGAAGAAGGTACCTATTCACTCTTTATTTGAAGACTCCCAGATTATACTGTTCGGGGGACTAAGCCAAGGAGCAGTTAAATTCAAATTTAAAGGATTCCTTAAAACAAGTTACGTTATACTCGTAAAATTATATATGAGATTTATTTCATAAATGACCAACATTTTTATCGTAATGACCATCATCAATCCAGTCCAGTTTTGCCTAACACTGTCACTTGCAACAATTAAAGTTTTATTAGAGTTGAACGCGATTGCAAATATTAATTTGCAATTGTGAAACAGTTGTTAATTACCAGGTTAATTCACAGTAGCAATCCGTGAGTTTGAACAACTAGAAATTAACTAATTTTCTATTGTGTTACGCTGGCAATATAACTTTTGTAATTACAAGTATTACCAGTATATTTGTTTGGAATGTTTGGACATTATTAGGTTTATTTATTTATTTATTTATTCTTTTGCACAATACATATGTACACGGAGGACTTAATGCTAATACAGCATTTTCTGCCAGTCAACCGAGAAGGTGCAGAAAAATTCGTGGTAGTGCAGTATAAGGGGTTAATATCTATTATTTATGATTTAAAATATACCAACATATATACACATAACATACAACAAATATACCAAAATATAAATATATAATATTAACGTACAAAAATAAAATATAAGATAAAAAGTACAATACACATACATAAACATAAAATTGTATATACTTAGTAAGTATCTTATGACGACAACATAGTAAACGAACTAAACACAAAACATTATGCTATTATAATGATGATGATACCATTAAGAGTGGAGCGTTTTAAAGAAATGGGCTTGAGTTTGCCGCTTAAAGGTAACTTTGGTGGTAACCTTTTTTATGTCAGCTGGCAATTCATTCCAGAGTCTGACAGCAACAACAGAAAAAGAATTGTCAAGAAAAGAACTGGAATGTTGGGGAACAGCAAGAAGTAAGAGAGGCAGACCGAAGGTCACGCTCATGAGTATCGCTCAGAAATTGGCAGGCATCTTTAAGGTAGATGGGGGTGTTTGGGTCGTTTAGGACCGAGTATAGCATGCAGAGGATCCTTACGTTCCTTCGCTCACGGATTGGCAGCCACTTTAGTTTTCTCCGATATTCCGAAATATGATCATACTTCCGAAGACCGAAAATAAACCTAATACAAGTATTGAGAAGGCGATCCAACTTGTTAAGAAGATCAACATTAAGATCAATCATGCATACATCAGCGTAATCAAGGATTGGCAAAAGAAGAGCATTTACTAGAGAAATTTTGGTAGAAAGTGGAAGGAAATTTTTTAACCGAACGATTGAGTGAAATGATGCAAAAAACTTGCGGGAGATATCTTTAATATGCTCAGACCAACCAAGATTAGAGTCTATAATAATACCAAGGTTTTTCACAGTAGAAGAAAAGGGAATAATGTGACCATTATAAGACAGTGAAGGAAGATTAGACTGGTCAATTTTAATAAGCTGCCGCGAACTACCTACGATTATAGCCTGACATTTATTTGGGTTTACAGAAATACCATAGCTGTGAGACCATGATAGGAGACGTGAAAGATCAGAATTAAGGGAAGAAATAGCAGTATTGAGATCTTCAGCTGGTGCAGCGCAGTATAATTGAAGGTCGTCAGCGTACATATGGTACTGGCTAATTATGTTGGAGGAAAGTAGGTCAATGAACAGGGAAAACAAAAGAGGTGAAAGGATGCCACCCTGAGGCACACCAGCTTCAACAGTAAGCCAGTCAGAAAAATATTCACCGGACCGAATCGCCTGACGACGATCATGAAGATATGAAGAAAACCAGGCGATTGTGGAGGGGGAGAAATTTAGACGAGGGAGCAAGGTAAGAAACAGGTCATGGTCAACGGCATTAAATGCGTTACTGAAGTCCACTAGAACCAGTACAGTGATAAGAGTATTTTCCATGTTGTGACGAATATCTTCGGTTACTTTAAGGAGCGCAGTTGTCGTGCTGTGGCCTGCTCTAAAGCCCGATTGTAAAGGGTTAAAGAGACCAGCATTGGAGAGAAAATTGGTAGTCTGCCTGTGGACCTCCGATTCGATAATCTTTGATAGAAAAGGTAAAATTGAAATGGGACGGAAATGATTTGGAAGAGTAGGATTTGAGACTTTAGGCAGAGGAAGAACGTAGGCCTTACGCCATTGGTCAGGGAAAACACCCGCAGAAAGTGAAGCGTTAACGATATGAGTAATAGCTGGGAGTATTGATTCTATTATACTAACTAACATAATACGCCCAACCTCATCACACCCAACGGCCTTGGTCTTGAGGGAGCTTATGATTTTTTTTACTCTATCCTGACTTACAAGTGAAAATTCAAAAGGATTACACGCAGGAATTGGAAGAAATTGAATTTGATCAATCGTATCTGATTTAGTGTTCGAGTTTAGTTTAGGAGAAGCAGAAAAATGATCATTGAGAGAGTTCAGGTCAAGATTAATTTTAGAGTCAATAGCTTTTGGCTTGCCAAATCCAAGTGAACGTAAAAATTTCCAAAGACCAGCAGGGCTAGATAATTCTATCTGCTCTGCAATATAGCGACGTTTAGCATTTCGCACTAATTTATTACAAATGTTTCGTAGCTTCTTGTAAGAAGACCAATTATCGTCAGTTCTATCATGTTTGAACTTCCGAAAAGCTCGATCTCTTCTAGCCATTGCCCTACGTATTATACTGTTAAACCACGGTGAAGCTGGGTGCTTAACCTTAACTGGGTGAATGGGTGCGTGCTTGTCAAAAAGTTTTATGATGTTGGAATTGAAAAGACAAACTTTTTCATCAATAGAATCAGTAAGTTCAACAATAGACCAGTTTACGGATACAGCATCCTCAGTTAGTTTATCCAGATCCATCCGAGAAAAATTACGTTGGTGTAGAACGACAGGCTTAGGCTTAGGAATCTTAATTTTGAGAGAGGAAAAAATAATATCGTGATGCGAAAAAGCCGGCGCAGCTAGTTGGCCGTGACTGGTAACTAAATCAGCATGAGACGTAACAATAAGATCAAGCCATGAGTCGGATATGCCAGTGTGGTGAGTCGGAAGCAAATTCATGATATTTAAATTTAAAGATTCAATTATATTACGCAGCTTTACATTACGTGAGTTAGGTTTAAGCAAGCACGTGTTAAAATCTCCCATAATTAAGAAATGCGTGTAGTCAGACATAAGTGTTTCTAGAATACTCTCAAATTTAGAAAAATAGTCTACAGTTGGAGGACAGTATATCACACCTAAAATGAGTTTAATACCAAAGTCAATTTCCAAGAACAAATATTCGGCACTGGCACTGTACGAAGATGGAGACTGAAGCACGATTTTGTAAGAAAGGTGACTTTTAATGTAGATAGCTACTCCACCACCTCTTTTCTCAGTACGGTCGTTTCGCACCAACACATAGCCAGGAACAGGGTAAGACAATGATGGAAGAGTAGGTTTGAGCCAAGTCTCTGATACCAGAACTGCGTGAAGGTAGGAACAATCAAATGCTTCAAGAAAGTCAGAAAAATGCGAGGGAATGCTCTGAGCATTTAAATGGCAAACGTTGAAGTTTTTTGGATAATGTTTAAGGTTGTTCTCAAGTAGTTCACCTACTGTTAATGAGGTATCATCATAACCATCAAAATAGCTACTATTTGATTCAGCAGACTTAAATGAATCGTCATCACTTAAGGACATTATAATAAAAATATAAGGTTATCATAGAATGTAATACTCACACAAATATATATATATATATATATATATATATAAATGTACAATACAAATACTAGAAAATATTTATCAATAATTTAAAAATAAATAAAAAAAGCCAAACAAAGACACAAACTCATTTTAGCTGCACCTCCTGCTGACATAAAAACTTCACTAAAATAATTTAGTTAAACAAAATAACAATATATTTAGTAGTAACAACGTTCCAACTGAGTCCGATTTACACCAAACATATAATTATAAAAATAAATAAAAAAGGAAAATATAATATTTTAACTACGTACTTATCAGATATGATAGTACGTAGGTACACCTTCCTTTTTTGCTCGTCCTGCTGGCTGTGGTTAAATTAATTAGTATGTATAAGCAATTTTAATGAATATAAAAAAACAGAAGGAGAAAATGACAAATTAAGATGAGTTTTACATTATCTTTAACCACATTGCAACGGACATACAGGCTTAATTTCCGGTGACTAATCACTTAAATACTTGCTGCCATAATCAAAAATAAAACCTGTATAATTTCCGTTGTAAACTAGCAATCAGTAGCAAAAAAATAAAATAAAAAATACTATCGCGTCCGCATACGTCAAAGTAATGGATGACACAACATTGACAGTCGCGGTGACAGAAACATAAAATGGTGCTAGTTGAAGTCGAATTTAAAATTATAGTGCGACAGCCCTATAGTCGCCATTTAAAGAAGAAGTTGAAGTTTTTAGTTGAATTTAAAATAATGCTCGTAAGTTGAAGGTATTTCTTAAGTTCTATTTAAACAAAGTTATATTTAAATAGTGTGAATAGGAACGTCTGTAATCCATGAAATGAAGGTGCTTAGTGAATCAAACTCAATTTTTACAATTCAAGTGAAACCAAAGATAGTAGGTATGAGGACAATGTTTACATGAGGAACTCAACTGGATTTAGCGAATTTAGCCTTGTTCGTGGCGTTTCTCCTGGTCGTCGGGGCCTCGGGAACCGCCGCCGAACGCGAACTCGCCTCCGGTGCCCGCTGTGCTCGTTGATCCGATGATTGATTTGACGATTTAACTGCAGACGGATACCGTGATATCAGCTGATCCAACTCATCCGTTGACGCGACACGCTTGCGGTCATTGTTCGGCAGCTTTATGAAAACTGCCCCTTGCCGAGTCCACACTTGATGTATACCGAAATGCTTTCGGGCCGAGCTGAACACGGCCTGCCGGTACTTCGTGAGAAACTCACTGAGGACTGTCGATGTCGATTTAAGACGCTTCTTTTCCATCCAAATTAAGTTGCGTGTTGTCATATCAGCAAATCGAACTAGTATAGGTCGAGCTCTTGTGGGATTCTTAGAACCCAAGCGGTGACAGAATGAAATAGCAGATGCTTGTATACCAGTGATGTTCATAGTGGAGTGTATGATGTCAATAATGGAAACTTTACAATCTTCACCTTCTTTTTCCTCGATGCCACTGAAGAGTAGAGCATTGCGCCTATTATAGGACTCCAAGTCATCTGTTTGCAACATTACTGCCTGTACCTGTGATCGCAGCAGTTGCAAAATACCCCAGACTGTGTCTTTAAAGTGTTTATAGTCCTGAGCTAGTTTGTCAAGACTCAATCCACTGTCCGAGCTCACTGCAGACTTAAAGGTCTTCTCGAAATCAGACATCCTTGCAGCTAGAGACTCCTCGATGCGAATTTGGGTATCCAATACTTCCTGCACATTTGCCATATTGGGAACTTGGATAATGAACTTAGGTTAGCCAGCAGGTGAGTGCACAAATATTATCACAATAACATTAAATCTTTAAACACAGATTGTATATGTTCAATGTAATAGTTAATATTGATTTAATTGTTGAATTAACTATTATTTAATAAATAAATTTGAAGAGCGAAATTTTGTTGTGTTGATACTTTTATGCCTACCCGCAGAAAAAAGATTTATTATATTTGGTAGTGTACTAAGATTTGTAATAATATTTTTACTAACAACATCGTTTGTATAAGATTTTAAACTGACTCGGTCGCTCACATTTTTTTACCGACTTCACAAAAAGGAGGTACTCGAGTCAACTGTATTTTTTTTTTTATGTTTGTTACCTCATATCTTCGTTCCACGTGAATCGATTTCGAATTTTTTTTTGTTTGAATGTGATTGCTTTCCAATTGGTCCCATTTAAATTTGATCAAGATCTGATCAGTAGTTCTTGAGATATTGTCAATAATGCGTGTTTAGTACTAGTCTGATCGAAGTTCCAATGATAAAACGGTGAAGTCGGTTATTTTTAAGCTTTGCTTGCGTTTATTTATTTTTTCTTAGTATAAAGTACCAATTACGTTTGGTACACCATTGGAATAACGATCTAGCCTTAAGACTAATAAATAATTTAATGTTGACCTTAACTGCTAAGTACAGTGCCCTAATAATGTGTCCAATAACACTTTTCTTACTGTCGACTATTATCGGGAAGACCCTTTATTCTTGTGTTTTTTATTAATAGCACTCACTATATAACACTATCACATCACTTCAATACAATACAATACAAAAACTCTTTATTGACACCAAAAGATAAATCCAAGTTACAGAGAATCTTATAAAGAAATACTACATTAACTCATTAAGGTTTAGTCCTCTTGAGTCTTCTCATTAAGTCTGTGTTGTCGAGGAGCTGGATTGCCTACATTATTTACATTCATATGGTGTTGAAGTCTTTGTTCATGAGCTTCGGGGCGACGAGTTACACTTTTAGGGTCACTCGCATGGAATATCAAAATGAGGTCAGTTTTCGTGATCATGGGGCTTGAACAGTGCCGAAATATCAAGTCTGATCTACATCTCATAATTCATGGTGACAGCGCAGTTCTCGCCGCGCAGGATTTTGACATATATACTCTTAAGTTCATAACTCTGGGTAGCACTGAACTATAATAGGCAAGCGTGACGCTTACCATCAGGCGAACTGCTTGCTCGTCTCGTCTCTCAAATATCCCGTTTTTAACTATAATTCTAAATATTTACTGTATTTGTATTTTACTTTTAGGATAGGTTGATCTCTGATGCAGTTGAGAAGAATTTTTTATTTCTGATAGACGATACGTTTGATAACCACTAATATAATAAATCTGTATTTATCTCTCTATTAAAAAACTAAAGTCTGGCTACTAAACAATGGACGGACTTATCGCTAAAAACGATCTCTTCCAGTCAACCTTTGGATGGACAGAGGGATAATTTTATATAATGACGTCGGTGGTTTAAAAACATAATATACAACGAACACTAAATTGCCGTTATATACCTACACTATATACTAACATAAGTACTAACATAAAAGTACTGATGAATATAGGTAGGTACCTACCTAGGTACCTACCTATATTAAAATAGCTGACTTTAAAACATTAACTCATCTGCTAGTACAAGCTGGTAAAGTCAAAATCCATTAATTAGTATAATATCATAATAAATGTTTGTAATGGTTTTAAATTGGCAGTTATTTATAAATGGTAGTTTGTCTATAAACTGGAAGAGTCATATAGAGCCAAGCCATAAGCCACCCTAGTATGCTTACCTTCTCGTTTGTTCTTGGTTTGTAAAGATTTTTTTAATGAAACTATATTAAAAGTCCGTACCGTACGTTTGCATAAAAAAAACTATTTTGTTTGGCAATTTGCTGCAAATACTTGCTATATGAATCCGGGGCATGTAAAAGCTTGACAAAAAACCTGTAAAACTATTATCAACTTTGGGAAGCATCGCCATTGTTCGAAAAATTCGCGCTACTATTCTATTTTGCACATTTTTTGAGACCACCTTATTACAATGTGGAACTTGCACAACAATGACGGTTAATTCGTGGGAGAATAAAAAAAAAAAGCCATTGTTTATGTTCCTGTATTGATAAAAAGAGTTATGGTTTATTATGTCTGCTTCCTTATATATGCATTTACAGTCCTGGTTAAGTACATTAATTAAAGAAGAAGCATAAATAATTTATTATATTACCTTCTAATTCCAATATCTTTGTTCTCTGAACGGTACAATCTGGGTTTCTTCTAGTCTAGAGTAAATAGATATCTTCAATGAAAGCATGCTCTGTCTTCAGCCGCGTCGTCACTTTTCCATCAGGTGAGATAGTGGTCAAACGCTTGCCTATCCAGCATAATAATATAACAAAAAAACATAAATAAAACTACATAATTTCGTCATCAAAGGCAGGATGATAAAAATATAAACGAAAGGCATTTTCTAGGCAAGCATGTTCCATCATCGACCGACATGTTTTCTTTAAGATAGTTAAAACAACAAATGAAACGACCACGTAACATGACTATTAAATTAAATCTTAACATACAAGGTAATTAGTCAATATAAAATACTTGTTAACACTAGATCGAAAAGGTGGTTTAGGTTACACGTCGAGATACGACAGACTTACGATCACCTGAAATATTATTCTGTTATATATGAATTTAAAAAAAAAGTAAGATTTTGTAACAATCCTACTTAATAATATAAATGCGAAAGTTTTTGTGTGTGTGAATATTTGTTACCACGTATCTCTGTAAGAAATTAACCGATTTTGATGAAATTTTGAATTAAGATAGTTTAGTTTCCGAAATAACACATCGGTTACTTTTTAGCTTAATTAATATTATCTTAATTATTATAATGAAGCTGTGTTCTCGGTCGGGGCCACCAATGCGAAATATTTGACGAACATTATAAATAAGTATTACAGTTAAATTTCGTTTTGGTACTTGGGAAGGTTAAGATTGTTTTCTGTAAAACTAAAAAAATTCGCATCACTCGAAAATGTTTACTATCCCTCGTTAAATTAACACATACATATTTTCTCAAATATATCCCGAAACATTATTTGCGCGAAAACACAACAATTGTGTTATTTTACATATATTATGGAAGGTTTTTATACATGGATTTTTATTCTAAGTTGTTATACACCCGTAACTACTTACTACTTTACATGGGTACTTTTACACAGTTGCTTTCAATTTTACGTCGATCCCTATTAGATTGTAAAATCTGCATTCCTTGATAAACAGGGTAGAAAAGTACTTACAACTTTTGCCGCAGGTCCATGACAAGGTATCCATAGAGACCTGTTGTGTTCCAAGGCAATTCAGATTTCCCGATTACACTCTACTGCCATACTTTGACCCGAACTCTTTGGGGACTTCATGTTAAGTGACCCAATTATAAGGTTCTTGCAACGACACAGTCTTACAGAGATAGCTTTGAAACAAATAATGATCAATTTTGTGTTCTATACTGTACGCAATAAAGTGTTCGTTATTGTTTAAGTTAAATGTGTTATTTGTTAAATTTCTCACGCTTTTGTGTATATTACAATGGCACTTGACATTCTGTTTTACTATCTTAAATTATTAGGTTCGTTATGACTATTTGTAATCTTGCTCTTCGCGCTGTAAATATGTTTTTTTTAATTCTTAATTATTTGATGCTAAGCGTTTAATGAATATCTCAATACTCACCTGTTTATAAGCGATGATGTGGTCGAGGGCGGTAACAAATTATCTATATAACCTATTGTATCGACAAACGTAACAAAGACCTAAGACAATGCTAACCAATACTATAATAATATAACTTGGTTAATAAATCTATATATATAAAAGAAAGTCGTGTTAGTTACTCCACTTATAACTCAAGAACGGCTGAACCGATTTAGCTGAAAATTGGCAGGGAGGTAGTTTAGAGCCAGGAGAAGGACATAGGATACTTTTTAAGAACGTACATTTCTTTAATTTTTTTTTTTACATTTGACATGCTTTCCTTTTTCTCATACGTCACTCGGATTTGGTAAAGTACTAGGCAAACATAAACATGAAGGTTGTAATATTATAGTCACGTGACATTGTAACGCATGCCGGGTATGGCTTCCTAAATATGCACATTCATTGACTGTTAGGCGGAACGAAGGTCGCCGGGACAGCTAGTATATAATAATAATAAGTCTATCAAAAAAAAAGTACCTTAAAATGAGACTGCTTAGAATGAAACTGGAACTCTCAGAGGATGCTGCTCAAGAATATATTAGCTGTAAACAGATTTTCTTCTTGAACGAAGTTAATTGCGTCTGTATACTTACCATAAAGAGCATAAAAATTGAGCATAGCCAATTGAGGGTTTGACCATGCTCCACCACCGAATAAAACTCAAGTGGAATGGTGAAGGACGTGCCGGATACGTTTCCACGCTTATCTTCTTTTAGCACGGGTACTATGACCTCTTTGCCTGTGCTGACGGAACTTACAAGATAAATAGGGATGAAACCTTTAAATTCCTGGATCCACACTGTTAATTACAGATAGACAAATGCATATAGAATGAATTAGGCTATACTTTACAACCCGAGTTCCTGAATATTTCCTGTTATGTTTGACACAACAATGAGGTTTAGCTTCGCATTTACGCTAAGCTACATTTATTTTTGTCGTGTTACCATTCTGAGGACCATTATGGTTCATATAACCAAAGCGTGGAGTATATGAGCCGAGGTTGAATTTCACAGGACATTTGCTAACATTTCACGGGTAGGTAGCAGAAAGGTGCGGAAGCCACGTATGACCCGACGCAGTGCCGGATTAAGGAATCGAGGTCGTCAAGTATCGATTGGCTTAACTAAAAAGCGTGTCGTATGAAGACACGTAACGACTAGCTCGAATCGAACCCGATAAATCCATTTACGGCGTGTCTATTTTACCCATGTTATGTTTATATGAAAGAATATGTGAGTAACTGTTGTATAATAACTGAAAGTCAAAAGCATATTTACCTCTGTACGTGTGGTCTACACCAATTAAAAAAAAATAAAGATGTCAAAATATCCTGTCAAAAATGTAAGCAACAATAAAAAAATCCATGAATATGAAAATTAAGTTTCAGTGTAGCTGATTGTCTTGAGGCAAGGAAGCTAGGCTGGATAAATGTAACTTCCACAACAAATGTTTTGGTAGAACTACATATGCGTGCTACATGCCACACCTTTGCTAAAATCTATAACAACAGGCAGTTCTTGTTGAACTAGTAAAATTGAGTCGGATTTTGGCTACAAAAATAAAGTAGTATGATTCAGACTTAAACACAAACTATTGAGCGTCTTAACCACAATGCTTAGAGTTAACATTGTTGTAGAAACATTTGCTTTATTGTAAGGGCGTCGGAGCGTCTTAATCCGACTCTGCTACACATAACAAGTCATAAACTCGGATGAAAATGAAGCCTCACCCTGTTAAATAAATGTACTGTTCCCAGTTTGCGGTCTCAGTTGCCTACAGTAACAGAGGCATGACGATGAGTTTATGATCGGTTAATATGAAAATGTGGTACTATGATCTATTGGGAAGAACCCGTCTAGACAGTCGTTCCTTATCTTTTTGGATCGGAAACCACTGTTTTGCTAAGCATGAAGTTCCAGAATCATTGTCACAGCTCTATATTAGTCGACTGCTGGTCATGATTATTTCTTCCATGAGTGTTAATTTGAAATATTACACCGTGGATTAATTCTTGTCCGGCACAATCGTAAAGTAAAAAAAACCGGCCAAGTGCGAGTCGGACTCGCGAACCGTGGGTTCTGTACAAACCTGTAGGTATATAAGTAAAAGTTATGGTACTTTTATTGCTAAATGAAATTATTATAATTATGATGTAACTAAAAATTTAAGCATTTCGCAATTTTTCCTTTATCTGTGCTATAACACGTTGCTTCGTACCAAATTTCAAGATTCTGAGCTACGGGAAGTACCCTGTAGGTTTTGATTCCCTTGCAAATGTCAAAAATTTGCAGCATAAACGGCTGTATCTTTTGATTGTGTAGGCTTAGAAGTTTGATTTTTTCACAGCTAATAAGAATTTCAGCTAGATTTTCTCGCGTTCCTGAGACAAAGGGTCTTAACAGACAGACAGACGGACAACAAAGTGATCCTATAAGGGTTTCGTTTTTTCCTTTTGAGGTACGGAACCCTAAAAATACGTACGTAATATCGCAAACATAATGGGTGAAGCACCCTAGGTCCTACAAATTTCGCTTGTCACTACGCGAGCTACACGCACACAAATACACCAAAAGTCCGACGCTTGGGAACTATGTAGTTGTCTGTGATATTTTCAGCGAGAAACACGCACACACGAACACTGTATGCTTCTCTAATGATTGGACGAGTTTAAGTCCGTATAATATATTTCCGTATAAAATAGTCCGTATAATATATTATGTCCGTATAATACACCAATTCAACATTTAGAAATGTTATTTAATGTCTGTTATTCACTTTTGAAGTATTAAATCTAGCAATACTATTTTCAAATTGACATTACATAGTGTCGGTTAATTTCGTCTCAAATTTCCGATAGTGTGATTTGGTGTTCTAAAAGCTCTTAAATCCCGTGTTTTGAACGAAATACTCTACAGAAAAGAATTCACTTTACCCGAGCAATACCCTTTCTGAACTCTGAACCCGCTCATTTTGTAATTAGTTGTTTAAGTTAAGTTAAGATTATATTAAAGATAAAGGGTTCCATACCCCAAGGATGCTAACGGGACCTATGACGGGCCTATGACTATGGCTATGCCGTCTGTCTCTCTGTTTTAATATTTTAAGAGCTCTAACTTTGGGTCCGTTATAACTTTATAATAATACCTAAAAGACTAAATTTAGAAAAGAAAAAATATCGCTTGAGGCGGGGATTGAACACGCTATGGCCGCGGGTTCAATCCCCGTCTCAAGCGATATTTTTTCCTTTCTAAGTTTACTCGTTTGAAATTTAAACGCTTTCACACTCACAGCGCTACACTAAGTTCGATGACTTGTGTCGTGGGTGCCGGAAACGTTCACATCACACACACAATCACAATCAGAACCACAAATTTTCCTTGGGGAGAAAACTTGTGAATCGAACCCGATACCACTGCTAAGAAGGCGAACTTTCAACCAACTAATGGCTTAGTTGGTTGAAAGTTCGCCTTCTAAGCTGTGGTAACAGGCAGTTTAAAACAACGAATCCTTTAAAAAGTTTATAAATTTTAAGCTTTTACCAGCTGTAAATAAAAAATGTATTAAAATGTTATATAATCAGAGAACTTGTCAGACGAGCCCAAACTCGACGAGCTTATCTTATTTATTTCAGAGCTCCTATGGCCATCTTCCGTCTCCATCATAAGACCAGCTTCATGGTACCACATCATTGTATTGTCACCAAAGATACATAAGTACACCGCATTTGAGACCAACGGTCATCGGGTAGGTGGTCTAATTTCGCTTGGCTCGATTTAATTACAGACCGACAAATAGACAGACAACGGGACAGATAAAACTAAAAACGGGCATACGTTCTACTCTTATGATGAATTCATCTCTTAAGTGTTTAAGTGACATAATTTATTATTAGTTGATAATTGTTAATATACAGCACACAGAGGTATGACATATTTTTATTTTACAATTTTTTTATTTTCTTGTACCGTCACTGATTTTAATATTTTAATGATTTATACAAATCTTACGCAAATTAAAATTGTAAAAATCTAACTATAAGACGTGTAAACAATGTTTTACAATAAATTAGAATTTGAAAGCTTGTAATAAAACGTATCTATATATTTTTTTGATTTATCAATGGTATCTACAAAAGTATTTTAATATTACAAAGGCCAGTCAAAACTCCCAATCCTCGCAAAGTAAACATTACGGTCTGTCCAGAATTAGTACCGATTGTATATCTTTCATTAGCAAGGGGTTGGTTAATATATAAACATTTGCTTGAATATAATCAAAATATTCGAAGTGACTGGATGTTGCGAAGAGCAGTTAGAGGACAATGGATATATAGTCGTCTTTGGTAGAACAAAAATGAACCGAAAATGACCACGAAGTGCGACAACAATCGGAATTGGAAGAGCTACCACAGGCTCTCATAGGCCGCTTCTTGATGCTAGTTTGGTTTAACTTAGGTAAGCTAGTTACATTGATTTTAAAATTATTGGTATCACTAACCCTATGCACTTCAGTACGCTGTACAATGCTCCTAAATACAAGATATTTGAAACGCAAGCAAAGTTTAAAAAAACCGACTTTACCGCTTATGTTTTGGTTTTGGCATGATCGATTTCGATAAAATTTACATGGGACCAACTCTGAAGTGTATAACCTACCAAAAAAAAACACCAAAATCTATTCATAATTGGCGGAATTATCGCGTAATATACATACAAAAAACATACAGTCAAATTGAGACCCTTCTTTTTTGAAAATGAAAAGATCTGGAGAGAGAACGGGGACTTTTTAAATTATAATTAAGAATATAAAAATTAAACTAGTCGAGTACAAAGTAAGTTGTAATTTTTTACGTGTTTTAAGCCGTATACAACATAAATTATAATTAACAACTTTGATATAACGTTTTTAGAACTAAGCTTACTATTTGCTTATTAACAGGAAAGTAATTTTACCAAATTTATTTTTAGAGAAATATCCAGATCTGGTTACAAATCGGAACTGAAATTAATAAAAATTCAAATAAGAGTCCAATTTTCCTTTAATAAATAACAGACAAGCCGTTTTTTGTTTGTATTGCTGGCGCATTTTGCTACACACTCCAAATTAATCTAATAAATTTAAAGTAACCCGGCTGGGAAGTTTCACAAAAACATTAACAGCACTGAAAACTTGCCAGACCTGAGTGCGGTGCTATGTAGCAGGTGAATTAAATGAAAGAAACAAGATTTTATGGTGCGCTCTACAGTTCTAGACTTTTATTTTAGTGCACATACACAAATATCTACTCGTAGGTAAGTTTGCCAAAACTTTTGGTGTATCAGAATAAAATTCGTACTTAATTACATAGCCGTTGTTGGGCATTGTCTTTATGTGATGTGCGACATTTTCCTTCCAAGCTACCTCGTAATAAAATACAGACGTAGTTTACACTTAGAAAACTTATTGCCAAGTTCTAATGGTGTTCCAGCTGTCCAAACCTGGTAGTTTCTTATATCCAATTTTTTTGAAGCGGCTTCTTCGTTTCTACTTCGTATCATATGGGGGGAAGTTACTAACCATCAGGTGAGATGGCGATTAAAAGTGTGCCTATCTTGAATAAAAAAATGATGTGTTAAAATTATTGTGAAGATACTAAAATGTACTGACGACTAAAAAAACTGTCAGCACTAACATACAACTGCATCAAATTTTTAAAATCTTCTATACATATTATAAAAAATAATTGACGTTTGTTAGCCTAAGAAAAACTCTAGAACGGCTGAATCGATTTACCTAACTTTGGTTTCGAAATATTTGTAGAAGTCCAAAAAGGCTTAAAAGGTGAGAAAATATAAAGAAAGTAGTAAAACAACTTTTTATTTTCCCATACAAACTGTTCGTTCCTGTCAAAGATTTGACAACTTTTATTGGCCGTACAAAGTTCGCCGGGTCATCTAATTGATAATAATATGGTATTGAGAGTGTGGAGACTAACAATGATGATTATCTAAATTACTTATACCTAGCGTTTTATCGTTGTCTACTTCATTAATAATCAAGGATGAGATAGTGGTCAAACGCTGGTTTCATAACTTGCTACTATACATATAGGTATTTCCAATGGAATACAGATCTACACTAGGTATTGGTTGCTTGTTTGAGCTGGCAAAGATAACATCTTAGTAACAACAAGATTTTTCACATCACCATTTCTAAGCGATGGTTGTGTATGAAATAGAAAAATCAGCGCAATATTTTATAATCCGCAGTATTTTACCATCAGATCCTCATAGCCGTGTTAATGAGGGAATGCAAGATTTATTCACGTTCCGGAGTGTACCTTAAATCCCTGGAATAAGGGCGCTCACACTCACTGCGTATCCTTGTTCGGAACATTTATCAAAATAATGGGAAAATTATGACAATGTGTGAGTTTATGTGATCTTCATTGTAATCAGGGCGTCTTCTGACCATGCAGTAAAGGTCGTTAACAGGTTCAGTTGCTAGCTAATTTTATTTAGTATTTATTAGATATCTGAATATAAATTAATTAATAAAAATTGTACATACATCACAATACAAAACTCATTATTGTATAACCAGTTTAAAAAATGTACAACTAAAAAAAAATTAGAAATTAGAAATGTTTAATGGTGTATTACCATTAAAAATCTTTAATCGTCAGTCTAATCGAATGATAAGAGTGTTGACGGATAAGATTTTGAAACGCGTTTATATAAATAGAGTTGCTCCAACTACTCACTTGAAATGTTGTACGCATAATAGTCATTTTTAGCAGGTTTAAGGTCAAGTAAGTAGTCATAGAATTAAATTCACACAATTAACTTCAAACTTAAAATAAATCTATAACTCTTAATTAATTCTTAAATAAACGAATTGGTTACTTAAAATCCGAAAATAAATCTAAGTTTCAAGCGTAAAACGGTCCATCAAACAAACAATAACCATAAAACCATCTGAGCGAAAAGCATGTTTTCATACGCCATTACGGAAACGATACGCCCGCGATACGCTCCGTCTGTTAGCTCCCTAAACGCGCTCGGCGCACGCTCCGCCAATGAAAAGGGATAATTGCATATTCCCCGCCATTATTTTTTCTCATTTCACCTCGCGAGCTGCTTATCCAGCTAAATTGCGTTTTGAAAACTCGTTCTTTATTAGACACGACGCGACGGCACCTTGTTGTCTCAGTTTTATGGGTCAACGGGAGGGCGCGAAATTTTAAGACGGTGAGCATTATGAGCTGGATGAGTTCTAAATTTAATTGTATCTAAAGTTTATTGCTTGTGCGTTAATGGAGAATAAGGACGGTATAACACGTGTCTGAAAACAAGCATTCCCAAAAAGAAGTGACGTTAGGCAGGCGACCTATCATAAAAGCTCATTCCTAAACCTAATCTTATCGTCCTATTTCATTGCTTTACTCCTCTCCATCGAAGGTTGTCTGGAAGAGATCGCTCTTAGCGATAAGACCGCCTGTTGTTACACTTATTTTCTATATTATTATTCCTTGTCATATATGTGTTAAGGTGTTCAATAAAGAGTTTATCTATCTATCAATCTATCTTATCCTCAGAATGGATTCTCGAGTAATTATCTCTTACTAAGGCTCGTCGGGTGCTTTTAGGCGAGCCGAAAATCGTGGTACTCCTATTATATACGATAAGCAAACAAATCTTACATTTTTCCTCAATCAACGATATAATCATATATGTATAATTATATACCATGTATGGTATGATCACTGAGTACCATAGCACATACAGTTTCTGACACACCTGATTATTCGTTCACTCTAGCAGTACCAAGTAGGTCGTACGTAGATATAAAAAACTAAAAGTCTGCAAACTTCCACGGACTAATTCAGATGGTCGGCGTTATTTAAAATTACACTCGTTTTGCTCATTAGCTTTGGAAGTTGGGCAGTCGCCGGCTGCTCCATTCAAATCTTTGTGGCAATTTCAGGCAAAGCTGCTGATTGCATAGAAGGATAGTTTTACCAGACGCAATTTTACAGAATTTTTACACGGAAATACCCGTCCTTCCTTCAAATTACTTCGCTGAAACTTGCTGCAATTTCCTCTCTATCTCTGAATTAGTGTCGGCAAGGACGCACTTAAACACAAAAACATTTAACTTTATGCCCTTCGTAAAAAATAAAAGCTTTATGAGTTCCCTTATCTGACGAGTTTGTGCGCAGTTCTCGTAATACGAAATAACTTGGCGAAAGCCCATCTGGCACCTCATAATCAAGCGTCCTTTTTGAGACCTAATCCTTTTAGTTTTGTTACAATTGACACAAAACTTTACTTTATGCGCACTAACCCTCAATAAAACGGAATTTTCGGCTATAAACGGAACACTGAGAAAAATGTCTCGGCGCTGTTACAACATTCTAGTGCTTTATGTGACAATTATGATTAATTAGTAACATTCACAGAATCATTTGTTAATAACTATCTTATATTGTAATAACTGAATAAAATTTATATGGAACCAGCTTTGAAGTATACTCTACCAAACAAAAAAAAACATCAAAATCGAATTATAATTGGCGGAGATATCGCGTAACATACATACAAAAAAAAGACATACAGTCGAGAACATCCTTTTTTGAAGTCGAAAAGAACGTAGTATCTGTAATTTTGACATGAAATTATATTTCTGAGAATTTTACTAGTCTAGTTGTTCCAATTATGTTTTACGTGATGTCTCTGTAAGTTATTATTATCCAAGCAATGAACTTATTGTACCGCAAATTATTTGCTCTAAGTTTATTTAAAGGACACATCGTTCTTGTTTACAATACCCTTTTACATAAAACTTAACGGATTCTTCGTCTGAAATTAAGGTGTTCCCAGGTTAAAACTTTAGTTGAGGTACCCCTCATTAACTTGTCTCGTAATTCTCGCCCTAAATACTGCATAAACCTTGACTAATCACGGTGCGGCATTATGCAAAGTGTTTTATTGCTCTGTTAGATTTATAACACTGAACCTGATATTAAAGGCTCAAGCTTAAACATTGCTAGTAGAATGGATTTGAAATTGAACTCAAAGAGCTGATATCTATATACTTAGGGTAATCTCATCGCAGCGTTCCGTTTTTATCCTATGTTGTTAAGTTTTGATTTGCATGTTAAGTTGGCGCTAAGTACTTATGTAGCAGTAATTATGCGACCCCGTATCTATATAGTGTGAGTAAACTTATCCCATAGACTATGATTTTATATAAACGCAAACGCATTCACACTCACAGCCCCATACTAAGTTCAAAGACTTGTATCGTGGGTGCCGGAAACATTCACATCACATACACCCAGACCAGAAGCACAAAATGTCCCTTGAGAAGAAATTTGTGCCCCTGCCGGGAATCGAACCCAGGACCCGCGGCTTAGAGGGCGGACACCTGTCCGCTGCGCCAACTAGGTCGTCAAGTATAGAAAGTAGTATATGGGAATCTTGGTAGCTGGATTGATTGAAACTTTAAATGTGTTACAGTGGAATTGGATACTACGGAATATGCAAATTAGGTCCTTAATCAATTGTTTACGTTAATCTGTTATCGAAAAGAAAATTCAGGCACAAAAACATTTCATATAAAAATAAAAATATTTTAAAATGCGAACAGGTTTGAGCAATTTTAAACGCGGCCATATTGACGTTATTTCTGTGACATCTACGAACCAATCGCAGCTGCCGTCAAGAAAAGTTATCCAATCATAGAAAACAAAAATATGTGACGTCTGTAATCACTCTAACCAATTGCGTAGCGTGATTTTTGCTATTTTGAATATATTCCACGCATTTTTTTCACTTTTTATTCATTGACATTGCGTATTAATCTAATACCTTTAAACGAGCAATTCTTGTATATATATGTGTGTGTAATGAGGATCTCGGAAACGGCTCCAACGATTTTCATGAAATTTAGTAAACAGGGGGTTTCGGGGGCAATAAATCGATCTAGCTATGTTTCATTCTTAGAAAAAGTCATTTACCATAAAAAAAAACCGGTCATCCGGGTACTAAGCATCTAAGTTAGAAAATGATGTTATGTTGGTTAAATGATGGTTAATAAACTTGCTTACTATATAAACATGCATATCTATATATATATATATATATAGATATGCATGTTATATGCATATATATATATATATAATTCTTTTGTACGTGTGTACGTGACTGAACTCCTCGTAAACGGCCGGACCGATTAAACACCTAATAGTTCCCTATATTTTATTCCATTAAAATGTATTTTACGAAGTGTATTACGAATTCGATGGTTATTCTTATAAAATAAGCTACTCGTTTGAATTATGTTTGAACAAAGTCTATTCAAAAGTAAGTGTGAAATATGTTGATGTGTTACGTGTTTTGAAAGTATAGCTATAGGAACCAATATATAGGGACTTATAGGACAAGATTTTTTATTATATATGGTTTTGATCTTTTTTAGAAGAACTATACAATTGACTATTTTACAAAGATATATTGTTTATTTGAGAATTAAATAAAAAGATCAGTGCTATTTTATTAAATTTATCATAACGCTTGGTTGAGGCCTCGCGTGATGAAAGTGCTGGTACTTATTTAGCTCCAACTATTAGCATTGCTATCAGTAATGCAATGCCGTCCGCATGATTGGACAGCTACCCACTAATAGTGGGCTTGAGCACTTGGGTTACCTTTAAGTTCGGTACCTTTTACGTAAACTTTAGTCATTGTTATATAGATGTATACCTATAGTTTTAGTTTAGTTGTATGAGAAATAGGCAATCGGCCTCTAGACAATTTTAGATATATTTAATGGTTTCTGAGTTCATGAATAATATTATCAAACTCAACATAAACCTAGCAATACTATTATTGCTAGGTGTTTATCTCATCCCCATTACTCGAAATTTGATTGAATATTACAATCAGAGATAATGCGATATCCTTTGCTCTACAGATTTGATATGCAGAGCTACTCGTAACATATATATGAGTAGTGTTATATACAGATAAGAATATTGTCTTATAGTATATACAGACATTAATATTTTTTTTAATAATAATGTTTTAATTAATAATTAATTAATTGTTATTAATGAATTTGGACGTTGATAACTTTTAACTTGCGTATCACGAATCCATATTCCGCGGACGAGAAGGGATCGTCTCACAGACCACAGAGAGTACTACGTATCGTCTGTTCTAAAACTTAACGCCCGCTCCAATGAGTTTAATGCTTACGTATCTAATGTTGGTAGTGGTCGTAAGTCCTCATACGACCAATGACTTATAGACGATCTCTACACAATATTTTAATCAAAATTATATTGTATTGCCATTGGTTAAGTTACCGACGGGAGCACAAGTTTTCTCCTCAAGGGTAATTTGTGTTACTGGTTCAGGTTGTGATTGTGGGTATGTGATGCGAATATTTCTGGCACCTACGACACAAGTCATCGAAATTAGTGTGGGACTGTTAGTAAAAGCTGTACAGCTTTTTATTGAATAATTATTATTTCAATTATTCTGTGATAATGGACCGCAAAATATTGTTTACCATTGATTGTTACTAGGTTAAAAACAAATTGCACTGATAGACGAAGCTGAAAAAACTGTAAAAAACAGAGTCCTCTGATTGAAAAAGTCTATGAAAATGTCCATAGTTCTTATTCATTAGGATGTACAGTTAGGAATTGTAATGATGTGTCACTGAGTGACTGACTGACGTATACCTATAGTATATGTTATAAGGTGATCGACTCACAGGGACGTGTAATGTTCAAGGAAGTTTTTTTTGGTAGTGTAGGGGAGCACTAAGAAAGAAATTCTAACGCAAATAGAGTAGCGAAAACATGTGCAATAAAACTGCTTGATTCTCCTCATATATGTATTTTTAAAGCTTGGTCACCTCATCAGACCTCATTCGCACGAGAACGATTCGGCGTTGGCTTTGAGTAATTAAAGACTGACACGCTGGGCGCTGATGACGACCAATTAACCTCACACATTGTCTGATGATGACAGGGAGCATCAATTACGACAGCGCTAAGTTAAATTCAATTTATTTTCATCTTTGTTTAACAAAGTTGTCAAAGCTTTGTTCTTTTAATTAGGTAGATACGGTTGGGTTTGAAGATGTAAGCGAAGTTTTGTTACGCTTATAATTAACAAAACATAATAAATTAAACGCTTTCACAATCACAACCCCAGAATCAGCATTGCAGTAGGCAATTTTTATAACAAATAATTTCAAAGATATGTGTCGAAGTTCACATCACCACACAATCCCATCAAGAAAACCTAAAACGTGTTTTTCGATACCGGGAATTGAATTCGATACCCGTTGCTTAGGTAATTGTGTTACATTTAGCGGTAGATAAATGTGTTTCCATTTAACAGGTAGCAGGATAGAGCAACACCAACAGGTAGTTAAATTCAAACTGCTCGCTGGCGTAGTAGGCTGTATGACAGCCTTCTGAGCAGTGGGAGTTCGATTTGATTCCGTAACAAAAGTTTTCTCTCTAACGTAATTGATTAATGAATGTTTCCAGTACCCACGACACAAGTCTTCGAACTTAGTGTGGGGATGTGAGTGTGAAAGCGTTTATGTTATGATTTAAATATGAAGTCTTTGTTCCCTGAACGGGATCGGGGAGTATCCAAAACTAAAGTGGGTAGTGGCTTTTAAATAAAGTTCAAATGTTGCCTAAAGCCAGACGAAAAAAAAAAACACGGACTAAATTTTTTTCTGAATTTTATTCGATAACATTTATCACGTAGACCCTCGTAGACCTATTAAAATATACTCGATTCAGCACCAATATTAGGTTTTAGATCTAGAAAAATACCTTATCGAAAATATATGTTATGAACTAAATGGAAAAAGAGAAGAAAAACGCATTAAAAAGGTCGAATAGGAAACGTTTGACGTTTAAAAACGAATAAATGCTGTGTGGTTAAACATGATGTTGTCGTTTTGGTTGAAAACAAACTGTCTTATAAATGTCGTTGTCACACATATTGGTGAACAGCGACTGATTTTGTGCTTAAAGTTGCTTACGATAGGTACTATACTTGTGCGGTGGTAGCTTGCCAGGCGACCGCTATAAAATTCACTAATATTATACTAGTCGTTCGCACAGAACTAAGTTAATACGACCCAGTTGGCGCAGTGGACAGGTCTTCGCCCTCTGCGCCGTGGGTACTGGGTTCAATTCCCGGCAGGAGCACAAATTCCTTCAAGGGATATTTGTGCTTCTGGTTCTCGATGTATTTGTTTGTGTGATGTACATGTTTCCGACTGTAATTTATATATTTTAATCAATCTGTCTGAACTAATATTTAACTAAAATCTACTTAATAAAAAAGCCTGTTAGTTTTATTAGTAAGCTTCTTATCTAGAAAAATCAGTGCTGCCTTTTAAGTGTAAAATTCTAGGTAATTCCAAAACTTTACGCGAATTGTATGAGAATGTCAAAATCTTAGTTTGTAGTCCGATTTAAATTCCTTAACTTGAAAGTGGCACGTCTTCACTGAATTCCCAGTCGAGTGAATTTGTGTTTACGGACGGGACGTCGTGAAAGGGAACCATTGTACCCTATTTATTTCCTTTACAAATTAGGATGTTCGGAGTTTGCCCAGTAGTTGTGGTCTTGTTACCCGAGGACAATGGGGTTGTTCTAAAGAGGTCCTTCCTTTTACATCTGTCTTGTGGATTCAATATCCAGTACCTACTGATAAACAATAGAGCAATGTTTCCAGTTTTATTAAAAGACTTGAAGAGATGACACGTGTTATATATCGGGGTGACGTTTGACATTTTTCATAAATAAGTTCAAAACTTTGTGTGGTTTAACTGTAATGGGCAAGCGTATCGCTTACAATCTGGGGGTCTATTCCGGGCATAGATTATCTTTACATCGACGTCGAATACGAACGATTTTCTTTTCTAATGAACATCAAATCAACTTAAATTTCAACCAATCGACTGTCGTATCGACGTCGCATCAATTCGAACAATCGTTTTTTGACGACCAGAATAGACCTACAGGAGAGCGAACTGCTCGTCTGTAGGTCTATTCTGGTCGTTAAAATACGATTGACGACGTCGATACGACAGTCGATTGGTTGAAATTTCAGTTGATTCGATGTTCATAACAAAAGAATATCGTTCGATTTCGACGTCGATGTCACGCCCGGAATAGAACCCTAGATTGTCTTATTTACAAAAAAAAGGGATCTCTCCGCATTAATTGTTTTTTTGATAAGATACAAAGTGGTCATGCATTTGTTTGTACAGTAAACTATGATATTTTTAACAACATTAAAAAACGATTTTCTTATTGGACATTTCAAAGTGGTCATGCATTTGTTTGTACAGTAAACTATGATATTTGTAACGACATCACAAAACGATTTTCTTATAGGACATTTCAAAAGTTATTTTTTCCCTTTTACCAAACACCTGGATAGCATGACTTTTCAGGATTAGTTCTGACAAAAACCTTTATTGTCTGTGTGTTTCTTGAAAGTTTAAATCTTAGGTTTAGTATATTTTATATCCTAGATCTAATTATCAGCTACCTACAAGCGAGGAATGTGTGTTTGCTTATAGTTACCAAAACAAATCTTACAAAAGATAAGCGGCTAAGTCTAACATTGCCTCAATGTAACAGTAAAGTTGAATGTAACGTGATACAAATTGGAGTTGACTTCCAAATGAAGTCGTTGTATGTTTCCTCAGCAAATTCGATGTTGTCAAAAAGTTTTGTACAAGTCTGTTATCCGGAGAGAGACAATGAAATTGTTTTGAAATGTGGAAACATCTCGCGGTTTTGCGCGTTTGTGAACGAGTTGTCAGTTTGAGCAAATAAACCTTGAATAAGCCGCAATGAATAAGATTCAAAACCTTTAGCGCCTCTAATAATATTTAGTAGCGCTTTGTAGCGACTGGTTTTTTTATTACACATTATTTTTGCCATTAATTTTCGGTATTCATTATCCAATCTTAAATAGATACGCTTTAATACAATACAAATTTAAAAATAACATCATTAGATTGGAAAGAATTTTACTTATGGTTTGTTTATCGCAATTCGCTTTGTTGTAAGATTGGATGAGTACGTAAAGAATTTTTTTTTTTTGAAAAAAAATATTAAGATAGTCATTTAAAGGGGTAAAATATCGCCATTACACCTTCCTTCGCTTTTCGACATGGTGTGAATTTGGGAATTTGGCACTTTGACATTAAGAGACAATAATTCTTTGCCTAGCGCGATTGTTGTCCATCCTCCATGGAATACTTTGAGTATTCCTATGAAAACAATTTCCAAAACAAAGACAAGACTATAATAATTGGCCCCAGGAAAAACATCTTACCAATTATCAAGGTTTTAGCTAAAGTAATCGTAGGTTTGTTTTCTATCTTGATGTCGATTATTTACTAAAATTTAAGAATAAGTGAAAAAAGGATAAAAAGTAGAAGCAAATTTAAATTTTTTGCTATAATTGTTAATATTAATAAAAAAGAAAAGGTTAGATAGATGTTTGTCATCCGTATGGCAAAGGACTGGAACTCATTGCTTCCACTTTTGTTATTGAACGGTATAACCTCTTTTTCTTAGAAATTTTCAAGTCTAGAGTATCTAATCACTCTTGTCTTGAAGGCCTGCTTGCCTAGAAGCTACATAAGTTTCTTCTAGGCAAGCATGCTACATCTTCGGCCGCATCTTCACTTGTCTCCAGGTGAGGTGCTTGTGAAATGCTTATCTATCTATCGTAAAAAAAGATTGTTAAAAACAAATAAAAAATATATAGCTAATCAGAATTTGTGAGCTTAGTAGTTACTACACAGTATTTTTTGTCAATTAGGTGCTACTTTGATGTTGTTATCTCAAGAAATAGTCATGCTAAATTCTAGATTTCTACTGTGCTAAAGATAATGCAAATCAATGAAGATTAGTTAAGTGAAGAGGATATTATATTTAAACGTAAGTAAATCGTTTCCTTAAACTAAAAACGATAAGCATAATAATTCTAGTAAGTCAAAGTATTGAATGAGTTTGTCGATTACACTTGCAAATTTTAACAGAGAAAATGATTGCAACTAAAGTTACCGCCTGTCTACTAACTTTTGGGATTGGGTTCTTACAAAGAAAAACACTGTAACCACAGATACAATGTAAGTGTTGTCTTACTTTTAATGGTTGACCTAAATAGTTTTACGTAACTAAAGATAACCTTTTATACTCTAAAGTAGACCCCTAATTACAATGTTTTTCCACGTTTTATTTCTGATACGCATAAAAATTGAGATACGAGAGTAAGAGCTAATAGAGATTTTTTTTAATACGAATATGTTTGTAACTCAATATTGACAAAACCTGGGTTCCTGGGTTAATTTTCTTTCTTAGAGATGTCAAAATTATAGATTTTCTATGACTCTACATTAGAGTAGCTTTGATGAACTACAAATAAATGCTGTACCTACTGTATAGAGTATAGATTTATTTTAAATATTCTTTAGAACCTGAACTCTTGACTTTATTTCTCAAGTTCTTGCTGTAACTGAAATACCATCTTAAAAAGTAGGGTAAAGCCAAAGGTTACGCCTGGTTTTAATATTCGAGCACGCAGTCAGAGATTTAACTTGCAAGTTTTCTCCCTCAAAACCATACATTTAAATAAAAAAATACATTTATCATGAAAGTATTTATGTATTATATTTACGTTTCCACAGCCAGCCCAAATAATTTATAATGGTAATTATGAAATTAAATTTAAATAATTATAATTTATTTTTAATTGAGGGACTAATGGAACTCACTAACTTGAGTTAGTTTTTGGGACCGCCAGCAGCATGTATTGGGCCATCATCAATGCCACCATCATGCTTCTCGCAACATCCATCTACATCACCCATCACACAAATATGCCACCATTGGGCAATACTCTGTTATTCAAAGGAGTTGGGATGGCTCGGGTGAGAGCTGGCAGGTGGACTGCATAGTACTTTCCGGAGCGGGACGTCGGTGCAGGACTTGTGGCCCGCTTTAGAATTAGAATTAGTTATCACTTGTTGAGATCTAAAACGCCTATGATGAGATGAAAAATCGTCACACTTTGTAGTGCACAATAAATCTCCCGACTGTAAATCTCCCGACTGTATCTTTGGTAATATACTACCCAAAATTCTTACGAATACCCTTCATACGTCGGAGGCGAGAAGCATACTTTATTAAACCTATAATTTTAATTTACTGCATCACAGCGTCTTTCCCATGATATTAAAATATAATATCCCCGCACAAACCCTTCTAGCAATTAATTAACGTAATTTATAAAAGTTAGGGACACTTTTTCCAAAGGCTAAGAAAGGTCTAATATTTTTTCTGTCTTTGAAATTATGCGGCTTTTTCCTTATAAGCTGCTTGGTGTGACTGATAAGAGCTTCGTAAAAAGTGTTCGTTCGGAGTTGCAGTTCATACTTTTCGCAATGTTCTAGAAGGGTCGGGTAGAGGTATATAAGTTCTGCATGGTCTAGAGTTGGAAAGAGGTGGTGCAATGCGTGATCACCGAATCTTGTGATAGATTTGAAGTGGTTTCCGGCGTAGTCGATCCTTTCAACCACAGTGTCGAGCTGGTGGATGCCCCAGTCTATATATTCTTCTCTGAAAAGCAAAAAATAAAATAAAAACAGGGATATATGGGATACATTTCGAACAAACCAACGAAGTGCTGAGCAATTCACCGTTTTATGGTAGGTATTTACCGATAAGTACAATATGGGAGTCTTTAAGTCGCGAGTGAAAAGGCATTTTCTAGGCAAACGTGCTCTATCGTCAACCGCATATTCAATTCCATAAGTTTATTAATATATAACAACGCCACATATATAAAAGTTTCGATATCTGACTTTAAGCAAGTTTATTCGTATTTTATCGCTTACATGTCAGAGAGTGTGCGCAGGAATTATGTAGAGTTAATCCTCCATGGCTTTTATCATCTTTCAACAGACTTACTGTCAAACGTCATCTATTTATGGTTGACATGCCTTCAGTTCGCTTAAAAAATTTCGCTTCTTTGCTTATCTGCCATAAAGCGAAGAAGTGGAATTTATTGTTCACGGTTTTGTTCCCCGTAATATATCAAGTCTTGAGTGAACAGATTATAGCTTACCTATAATCTGTTCACTCAATCATGTTACATCTTCGGCCGCATCGTTACTTTCTATCAGATGAGATCGTGGTCAAATTGCCTATCTACCAATAAAAATGTACAGAGATAGTTGAATAGTTGCATACATAAGCATTATTATACATTGCACAGCAAAACTTACTAACATTGTAGCAATAGTCAATCTATAACATAAACTAGATTTAATAATTGCTTATTGACATAATATAATTAGTACGTAATCTCTTAATCTAGGATTAACTGGCTAATTGACGACAATTTGATTGCTGATTGTGAAAGTTAATGAATAAATAGTTTAATAGAGCATTTATGATACAGGTTTATGTAAACAGAAACAATGTCAGTAAAGTAGTTTTATGCTTTTTTATTGTTTTATGCTCGATGGGCAAGTATTTGACCACTATCTCACCTGATGGAGAGTAAAGATGCGACCGAAGATGGAAAACGCTTGCCTAGATGGATTCACTCTAGACTTGAAGACACCCAAATTGTACCGTTCAGAGAAGAAAGACGCAGACAATGAGTTCTACTCCTTCGCTGTATGGATGATAAACGTAGAAGCGAAACGCATCGAGCGAACTGGAGGTATGTCAACCATAAATGGGTGACGTTTGACAGTTTGTCTTGTTGTTAGATGGTAAAAAGGGCATTGTGGAATCATATCATGTAATTCCTGAGCACACTCTTCAAAATGTAAGCGATAGAATAACGATAGGCTTGCTACCTTGTGTTTGCGCTACACAGGACGCACCTGGCTCGAACCAACGGAGTTCGGGGCCGCGGGAGCAGTTGCCTCCCTTATAGCGGAGCTCGTGCCCACGACCGAAAATGCCGATCTGTTCGATCCAAATACGTTTTAAGTGGCGCAGCCTTTTAAGCGAATTATTGTACTTATAAAAACAGAATAACACTGTCTGTACCTTTTGTAGGTACAGTCATATGAATGCTATTTTATGTCATGAGCTAAATGTGCCACACGCAGTATTTCATATCCGGCTTTAAGGATCGGTATCTACCCAAGCAGAGATTGGCAAAAGAGGATGGAGTTATGTCGTAAATGTCCGAAGGGATTTAATTATACATCTCTCCGTTTGGATTTATTGGAAACGATTGAAGCGGAGAGAGAGGAGATGTTTCATAAGTTTCATAATGGTTCGAAACGATCAAAGCGGAAATTTGAACGCAGTCTTGCAAGCAGGTATTCTGAGACGAGGTGAGATAAAGTGAGCAGCTATGCTATTAGGTTTTCTAATACTGTACTAAGAAATGGAGGAGAAATATATATTGAAGAACCATTGGAAATACTTATTTTTGGTAGTTCCGTTTTTGTTCAAGATTTTATACCATTACACCATAAAAAAATAACAACTGTGGGCAGTCGGTACACCAATAAACAGGAGTTTTCATTCATCTCACTGTAGTACTCACTAATATCTACATGAGGGTCGCTAACCATTGCCCCTTATACCACCGGCGGGAGTACGGTTTTCGATATATTTTCCCCTCATCACAATGGTGAGTTTAGTCGGTGTCTAACAAAAAGTCTCTAGTGTCCAAAATCAAAATAGTTAATTTTTAGAAGTTTTTCCGCCTTCAGGAAACTCAGCTCTAAGCGGTACTTTGATCTTAGATAATTAATTATATGATTTTGATTTTTTTATAATTATGTAAAAAGAAAATTGTTAAAACACTTCCGGAAAACGGTTAGTTCCGGGCCCAAGCTCTTTAACATCTAAACCTAAATACACCTGGGATAAATTCATATGAAACATGAATTTATTGTTATCTTTATCTATAAAAACATTGAGATCCCTGTAGGAATATTACATTTAGGTAATTATGACGATATAATATTTCTTCTACTGCAAGTAAAATACAGCAGTTAGCGATACAGCTGGTTTACGTTAGCCGCACGTTACGAAAGTGGCTACTATAGCTCGTAGTCTATAATATATAGAATCAAATAAGCCAACTTTGCCTCAGCTTCGCCTAGAAGCCGATAATTTAGATAAAACGCTCCCAATTAAAATAGTTTCCATAAAGCTATTCGCCGGTGCCAAGCTAGGTGTGCCTTAAATTTAAACTTTGCTGAGGACATTTAATTCACAAGTTTTGAGTTGAATTAATGCAAAAGCACTTGAAGCTACTATTAAGCCATTCAAGCTCTAGATTTCAGCTAGGGAATAAGAGAACACGACTTGGTAGACAACAAGGATAAAGGTTAGACTTAGATAATTGGCGAGTATGTTATTGCAATCGCAATAATTACTAAAAAATAATTAGGAATAAATGTTTTTGTTATACATTTCATACATTTTATAGTTTACCTATTGCTACGAAATAGGGTCAACGCCACCCGCCGCCTCTATTATTCTACATTTCATCTTAATTTAACTTTTTCAACCTAAAATTTGTCCCAATTCAAATGAAAGTACATTCTCAAGTATAAATAAAGAATCAAAAGTAGTAGTTGAGCTCGGCAAAGTCGAGAACCTAGTTTGTAAATAATTACGACATCATATTCTAACAAAGTAAGCCACAATTACCATTGCTTGTATTTATTGTTTAATTTGCCAATAAAAATGTAAAATAAAAATTTTAATGTATAAGACTAACTATGTGGTTTATCCGCATAACAAGTCAATGTAAAAAAACCAAAACGGCCAAATCCGTAAACAGAGAATTAACTTTTTTATTTAACTCTCTTTCGCTTAAAGGCCTAATATGCAATTGTATAAGAACTATACACATGGTTAGAAAACACCAGCTTTCAAATAAAAAAAAAACATCAAAATCGGCTCGCAACAAAAGAAGTTATGAGGTAACTTCCATGAGGTAACTATTGAGAATAACTCAAAAATTACTACTCATATCTTGATCAAATTTAAATGTGACCACATGGAAAGCACCAGCTTTCAAATAAAAAAAATCATCAAAATCGACTCACAGCGTAAGAAATAATGAGGTAGGTAACACAAAAAAAAAGACAGTCCAATTGAGAACCTCCTTCTTTTTTGAAGTCGGTTAAAAATAATTGAGAATGGTTTGTAACTTTAAATCGTAATATAATCTATAAAGATTCTAAATGATCGTTAATTTCATTGAGGTAAATAGAACAAACCTAAAGATTATTTTCAAATACTTATTCAATGATACCGTACTTGACACAGTTTTCGACTTATTTTTTTATATTTCTAAATTTGTATGGCGCCTGATTGTCGTCATATTGAATATTGTTTACTGTCATGTCTTTAATGACACTAGCAAGATTGAGACAAATCAGTTGACGTAAGGATCATCAATATCAGCCCACGCGTTTGGCCTCTAGAAAGCCACAAATGAACAAAAATACATATTATATAGACTGATAAGCACATTGTCTCATTTGCGTCGCGCAGTTGGGTAAAACGAGCAACCATCTTTTTAAAAGTCACGTTAAGTACTCTCAAACATTCCCCTAGTGAAAAAGTAACTGCAATTGTTCAAAGAATCATGGAGCCACAATAATAATTATCGCTATTAGTGATAAGGCCGCTTGTTGTGATACTTTACGTATAAGCTTGTTTGTTAACTTTGTTTTATCTCATCTTATAAAGT
This sequence comes from Lomographa bimaculata, assembly GCA_948107665.1. Lineage (NCBI taxonomy): Eukaryota > Metazoa > Arthropoda > Insecta > Lepidoptera > Geometridae > Lomographa > Lomographa bimaculata. Next base: position 12,591,234 of record OX403592.1, read on the forward strand.
GGATCAACAAAGTATTATCTATCTATCTATCTAAAGAAACAGCTAATAAGATAAATTTGTAGAGCAATATTATCTAGTCCATTACATTGTAACAACAATAAACTCCAGTGGATCCGTGAACGTAAGTGTCTGCACACAATGCAACTAATGTTAGGTAAGGGTCTTGACTAGCTATTGAAATGGAGTTCAAGTTTTATGCAGTAAAACTCTTGTACTCGAAATATAATCTAACCTACGCAATCTCATGTATCTACGCATATCATACAGTACACTATACAGCTAAAACACAGCACACACCTAGCAAACACTCCACTAGCACTCTCACAGACTAATGCACCTACACAAACAAAAAAAAAAGAAAAAAAAAATTATGTATAAGTAGTTTATAATATTCCGATTGTATAACAACAATGTAAAACTAGTGAGTAGTCATTATCGCGCTCGTGACACATCCAGCTTAGTAACAGAGTCTCTGGGTCACCAAGATACAGGCCTAGCCTAGTTTGGGGCCCGCAGTGACATAACTAAATGAATGTAACTATGTTTATACAGAATGCATGACAAATTCTAATGTATAATGTGTTAATTAATGTGTTTATTGTTTTTTAATAAATAAAAATAAATAAAATAAAATATACGAACTCTAGTATTAGATCTTTACGTTATAAACACTTTTTTTTTTCGAAATATATTCGTTAACTTATTTAAATTTCAATATAACGTAGGAATGGAACTCCTTACCGCTAATGAATGGAACTCCTTACCTGTGTCCTGATAAATACAATATGGGAGTCTTTAAGTCACGAGTGAATAGGCATCTTCTAGGCAACTGCTCCATCGTCGACCGCATCATCGTTTACCATCAGGTGATTTGGTAGGAATGGAACTCATAACCGCTAAGGAATGGAACTCCTTACCTGAGTCAGTGTTTTCTGAAAATACAATTATGGGAGTCTTTAAGTCACGAGTGAAAAGGCATCTTCTAGGCAACTGCTCCATCGTCGGCCGCATCATTGCTTACCGTCAGGTGAGATAGTGGTCAAACGTTTGCCTATCATGAATAAAAAAAAATATGATTATTCGCTGAGTCCAGTAGGTTAAAACTTTCTGTCTTTGTGTTATGTAGGAATTGCTGTCACATTGTTTTTATTGTGATTAAATATCTATAAACCTAAGTTAATTATTATTATTTAAGTATACTATTTGGCAAATATTGTTGAGTTACTCTTTCTCGAGATCTTAATGCAGGTTTAATGTATGGGTATGTAATAGCTGACACGTCTGAGGCTTCCAATGTCAAAACACTCTGATGCATTCTTAAATAGATAGGTAATCCGTACCATTTACATAAACGTTTTCACAATCATCTAAGCCCCACACTAAGTTTAACGAGTTGTGCCGGAACCTTACACGTCACATACACAGTCGCACTTAGAACCAGAAACACAAATATCCGAATAGATAGGACCTATTCACTCTAGACTTGAAGACACCTAAATTACTAGATTATACCGTTCGGAAAGGAAAAACGACTATGAGTTCAACTCCTTCGCTGTACGGATGAAAAAATTAAAAGCGAAACGCTTCGGAGTGGACTGGGGTATGCCAGTGTAATTAAATTTAAGCTTGTGAAGCAAAATCGATCATATTCATAAGTCAAGTTTCGATCTTTTTAATTGAATATTTATGTTTATTACGTACTGATGCTTAAATAAATTAATAGATCAAGTATTAGAATTACCTCGGGACATCGCCATCAAAGAAGTTGTTGTGCGAGTGGTGCCCAGCTGTCAATCCAAAGACAACAAAGAAAAACCCTTTGAAGCCTAAGATCAGTAGCCACAGCGGCACAGTCCAGTATATCGGTAGACCACCAAAAAGCCACATCCAGGTAGGCAGGAAAAGTGTTAAGAACTTAGCCCAGTTGATTTGTATGCTTTTAATATCCATGGCAGCGTAGACTGTGCTGAAAATATAGAATTTGTAATATAAATATTTAGGATGTATAGAATACTAAATGAAATAGAGCAATATAAATATAACTGGATGCATACCAAGAAAGTATACATACATACTTGTTTGAAGCATACAGCATACAGTATGTCTCAAATAAACGCAACTGTATATTATATATTACTAGTCATGCACAGCAGCTTCGCGCGCGTTTATCGAGTTACAATGTAGTTTATGTGTTAATCATAGGCATAAGCTATGGATATTCCAAATTTCATTCAAATCCGTTGAGCCGTTAGAGCGCCAGCTTGAAGAGAAAACAAGCATACTTACACAATAACAAACAAACTTTCGGATTTATAATATGAGTGTGATAACTAATAATTATTGTTGTATTTTCGAATCGAACAATAACTATGAAACAGTTCATACTTAAAATACCTAAAGGTACACAGTTTTATGGTTAATATATATCAATTATGTTATTCTATTATATTTTATGCAATAGGCCAGCAATAAATTAGCATCAGGCGAGCGACTTGCTCAAAGTTTTTTATTTTTTTTGTCATGTCACTACTATAATTTGGTGATCAATAAAGTGCTATCTATCTATCTATCTATCTATAGGTAGGTCTCTGCGTATTATCGATCCTATACCTAACTGCTGCTGACGCATAGTCTAATGGCCTGAACATAACATTACATTACTTACATGTACATTACTTTTGATTACTTGTCTCAAATTATAGTACAACATTATCTTATATTTAAAGCAAGGTCAAAACTCTGTTATAAAACCCCCATTACAGAGTTTTCACTCTCCTAATCGCTCAAATTCCCTATGAGACTTTATACCTTGTTAGAAAAACGTTAAAAAATCAGGGAAGTATTTCAGAGACACTAATTTCCGTAAACCTCATTGTTTTAGGCAAATATTTGACCATCATCTCTACCGATGAAAGGTGACGTTGTAAGATAGAGCACGCTGGCCTAGAAGATATCTGTTCTCTTCAGATACATAGACTCCCAGATTGTACTTTCTAGTAGACTTACACTTCTTAGGTACGCTTAAAAAATCTGGAAGCAAAATGATTTGTGAGCACCCTTGAAAAATCAACTATAGCTGATTCCGTTTCTACATAATCACGACAAAAAAAGAGTTTTTACTTTGGGATGCACCAAAATAGAGAACGAATTGTTCTTTCCGCTAGTATCCCACTTACAATGTTTCCTATTTTCGGCAAAAAAAAACCTAAAGCACTATCTTTTTGACGCACATTCAAGTGCACCTTCTACAAGTGTTTTATTTCTTTCTTTTAATTTTGGCCTCGCAATCTTGTGCATTTAGCCAGTGTCAAGTAATAACAATATTTCAAGTGTATTTCATAGTAAAACTACTAGTCACAAGTCACGGTCAAAATCAAGTAAAAGAGTCAAGGTCAATTAATGCGCTAGTAAAGCTGTAAAAACTTTACCAGACCTTCTATTGGAGTTTTGGAGCGAAGGCGAAAATCACGCAACTTTGTATAATTTGCCTCCACTCATGTATTTTCACTAAGCATTAACAGTTAATAATCCACATTATTACACATGAACACTCGAAGTATCTCAAGTTTTGAAAAAAGAATACAAAATTAACAACGCTATTTTTCACTTTCGCTGCAAGACTTTTCTACCAGTGTTACTTACTCCTTTATTAGCAGAGATATCATTGATGCAAAGTAAATGACTGGCCAGTAAAACGCTCCCATTTGTGCCCAAAGAGGTTTGTTCTTGTACGGTAAAAACATCAGGAATGGCTCCAGTACACTAAGTTCTATGTCTTGAACTGTGTTTGTGTGGAGATGATGGGACATGGCATGCGATATTCGCCAATCTCTGGAATGATAAAAGGATATTTTTTTAAAAATAATAATATATGGAAATTGTTAAGTTTTTATACTGATAATATAAAAGTAAACGCCTAAGGGACATGATATCGGAGCGCCTAAAGCGCGTGTCCTGTACTGCCGTCATAAGGAAAAAAATACGTAAGCATATTTTTGACAAAATTATATTATATACATCAGAAATGTCTTTACTATTTAGTATGTGGTATGACTTGTAGTAGATGCGTCTAAATTAAAAGTAAGATTAAGTAGGTTGCGTTTGAATATTTTAAAATCAAAGAAATAATTGATGCGTCTTTTTTTCCTGATTACGTATAACTAAATTTTGTCAAAAATCCAGTTACGTCTTTTTTCATTATGACGGCAGTATACAAAACGGTAGCGCGGTCTACTTTTAATTTGTAAAAGTCTTATAATTGTATGACAATAAATTATTTTGATCATGTTTTTTTAGTTTAACAATTTTTTTCAGAAACTTCCAGAACAGCAGAAAAGTTTGGAAATGAAAAGCATAGTGAAGTTGCTTTCTTAAATTTTTCACTGGTTTCTTTACTCAGGTGATATAATAATATCAGACAAGAGGTAGAAAATTGTTGAACACATGTGTTGGTGGCGCGAGTAAAATCGCTGGCGTGTAAATAGCCCACCATTTACTTATTAATATTTTTAATGATAGCGGTAAATTATTTTGGATTAAAACATTGGCAAAAATCAGTAGGGATACACGAATCAATTTACAGTGTTTATTTAAGCCAAAAGTACGCACTTGTTCGTTCTCGTTGAAACGAAACAAGATGCGTAAGTATTTACGCTGGTCCACGGGTACACCTATGCGTAAGTACATTTGTTTTATGTCAGCGTTCATCGCGACAGGAAACAAGCGGAATTGCAAAAGCAATAAAAACAGATCAGCTTGCAAATTAGGTCCTATATGCAACACGTCATTTAAAGACAAACCTGTGTGAGTTTTCGAACTTGCATCTAACACTATGCGCGGCATCGGCTTATCAGGTCGCACGACCGCATGGTGAGGTATGTAGTAGCCTCCACCAGAAATTTCGGTTTCATCGACAGAGCTAAGATAACCATTATCGATATATTCTCGAATGACCTGGTTGTAATTTTCCCTCAAATCGGGTGACTGGCGAAATTTTCTCTCTAGTGCCATAAATCGGCGAAGAGCAACAGCATGTGAATTGCCGAGTTCAGATGGATCCTTGCTGAATGGCAGCGATACCGTGTAGCGACCGACATCATCACGCGTCACTGATGACGTGAAAATATTTTCGCATTCCGTCTCTTCGGGTGACAACAAACGCATCGTAGGTACTTCTTCGAGTTCCCAAAACTTCTGTACTAGAATAAGAATAAGAATAAGAATAAGAATAGTATTTATTGTAAAACTGTGTACAAATATAGTTCTTACATAATAAAATAGTTTCAACAGCTTTGTTCATTTCGAACATACAATAATAAAGATGTAATAGGTACCTACTATATGTACATATATCAATGTAATATACAATGTAATAGGTACATATAATAGATCGTACACAAACATTTTAGTTTTAGTAATTAACAATTTATTTACAATGCTACGAGTATTTTATTATATGACATAAAAAAATATATTAAAAGCTCTTGAGACATCTTATGTGTCGAAATACTCCTTAAGGGTATAATAAGCTTTGCAGATTAGCCAGTGTTTCAAGCCATCTTTAAATTTGGTGCCATGTAAAACTTTAAACTCCGTAGGCAAATTATTATAGACTTTGATTGCGTTTATGTAAGTACTCTTATGAAAGGCTGTATTGTTTACTTGCGGGATACACATATTATATCTGTACTTAATTCGCAATCTATCAACGCGAGTAGACTGTAGGTTAAAGTATGTTGATTCGTGATTTTTTACAAAAATACACAGTTCTAGTATATAGATAGACGTTAGAGTTAGGAACTTATAATACCTAAATATTTCTCGTAGAGATTCGGTACTATCCATGTTGTAAATGCTACGCAAGCATCTTTTTTGGAGTAGAAATGTGGACTGGATATTTACTGAATTTCCCCAGAAGATGATACCATAAGATAGTTGAGGGTAAACATAACCGTAATAAGCACTTATTGCCACAGATTTGGAAGTAACCCCATTTAGGATACTTAAAGCGTAACAGTACTTTGTTATTTTCCTGTTTATTTGACTTATGAGTGCTTTCCAATTTAGATGACAGTCTAAAGTGACACCTAAGAAATTTACTTCATTTATTTCGCTAACTTTCTCTCCGTTATATAATATATTTAAATTAAGTGGAATGGATTTGTTGTTTCTAAATTGCATAATATTCGTCTTTGTAATATTTACCTTCAGGTTAATAGCTTCCAGCCAATTAGTAACTGTATGTAATGTATTATTTACTTCTTTTTCGAATTGAGGTATGCTGTGGTTATTTTGGGGGATATATATGGTGGCATCGTCTGCAAACATAACGCAATGATTTCGGGTGATATGTGGAAGCTCATTGATGTAGACAAGAAACAACAGGGGCCCAAGAATACTGCCCTGAGGTACGCCTAGGTTTGTTATTTCAAAAGCTGACATTACTTGTTCTATTGTTTTTGTATCTTTGTTGTAAACGTTGAGGGCAGTTGACTGATATCTATTATTTAAATACGATTCTAATAATGACAATGGTGTTCCTCTAATACCGACTGCTTCAAGTTTTTCTAATAACTTTTTATGCGTAACACAATCAAATGCCATGGAAAGATCTAAAAACAGAGCAATACCAGTTTTTTTATTGTTTATATCTTCCCAGACCTCTTTTAGCGTTTCAAATATAGCTAGTGCAGTACTTTTGCCTTTGCGGAAACCGAATTGATTTGTGCTAATCACGTTATTAGCTTCAAGAAACGAGTATATTCTTTGGTATAAAACTTTTTCAAATATTTTGGAGAAACTCGGTAATATAGCAATTGGTCTGTAGTTTGACATTTGTGATTTTGAACCCTTTTTGTGTAATGGCTTTATTATGGTTTTTTTTAGATCATCTGGAAATTTACCAGTTTCAATCATCAAATTTATTATATAAACTAATGGCTCTACAATATATTCAATACTCCTTTTTATAACTTGAACGGAAATTTCATCATACCCAGCTGTCTTTTTATTTTTCAATGAATTTACAGTACCAAATATTTCTTGTTTGGTCACAGGCCGAAGGAATATTGTCTTATGGTTTACTTCGGTAGATTTGGAAAAAGTTGTATTAATCGTTTTATTCATCTCATTGCGGCTGATAAAATAGTTGTTTAGAACTGATGCTATTTTAGTCGGTTCTTTTATCTCCGTTTTGTCGATTTGAATAGTATCTATTGAAGTTTTAATAGTATTTGTTTGGGATGTGTGACCTTTAATGATACCCCATGTAGCTTTGTTTTTATTAGTACTTCTGTAAATGTATTTAATGTTAGAAAGTTTTCGAGATATACGAATTGATTTTTTAAATATTTTAGAGTATTTTTTGTAAATATTCAAATTAAGGTTATAGTCAGTTGTATTTTTATCTTGTCGAAGTTTTATGAATAATTCTCTTTTCTTTTTACTAGCAGTTTTTATCCCTTTAGTTTTCCAATTTTCTTTTTTTTTGTAAGTAATTTTAATTTTTTCCAATGGGATACACATTTTGAATAATATACAATACAGATTAATGAATTCTGTATAGGCTCTATTTGGATCATTATGGCAGTATACATCAGTAAAATTTACTTGAGACAGATATTTTAAGAATACGCTTAGATATATATCAATTTTTCTTTGTTCAGTGAACCAATGCTTTTCCTGAAAACTAAGACTAGTAGTAATACCTATTATTTGCGCCGTGTGGTCCGATAAACCAATGTCCAGAATTTTAGTTTTATATCGCCTTATGTTTGTCAAAATATTATCAATGCATGTTTGAGAATGTTGTGTTATACGTGTAGCTTCTGAAATTGTGGGATGCATGTTGAACATTTGTAATGTATTTATAAATAGCTCAATATTTCTTTTTGTCTCGAGTAAGTTTATGTTAAAATCTCCTAATATAAATATTTTATTTTTGTTACATCTGACCCTTAAAGTTAGTTTATGTAGTAATGTTTCCAGACATTGCATAAAAAGATTAATGCTGCTATTGGGAGTCCTATACAAGCAAATTATAATGTAATTTAAATCTGGTAAAGCTATGCCGCAGCATTCAAAGTGGCGCTCTATAGATATATCCCTAATCCATTCTATATTTCTAAATGTGATGTTATGTTTTATGTAAATGCAAACACCTCCTCTTGAAATATTTTTTCGGCAAAAATGTGCTGCTTTTTGATAACCTTCTAGTTGAAGTACATCAACTTCATGATTTCGTAAGAATGTTTCACTATAGCAGCAAATGTCAACATGCTGCTCATTTGTAAGTATTTCCAACTGATCTAACTTTGATTTCATACCTTGGACATTAAGATGGATAATGTTCAGACAGTTTGTGTTATTATTATTTCTCTTTGGCAAGAAAAAACTGAGAGTTGTCTTGTATGGCATTTATATTTTGATCATTAATGTTTGATGAATGATTCTTTATTTGTTTTTGGAAATAGAATGGTATAGTACCAGGTTTGGGTGTTTTCGTGGTTTGTTGGTCTACTTTATTATAAGACATGTTTTCTACAGATTGTAGATGCTGCAAAGATTTAGCAACGTTTGCTTTATCAATTTAGATCGTTCAGCGCGAGCGCGGTGAAAGAAGCGGTAGGTATGGTGTCATTACGCGGATAATCTCCCATCAGAACGTAACCAAAAGTGGTTAGAAGTGCAGGTGGAAGTCCCAGACCAAAGTCAACCCGCTTCCCCAAATAAATGTACGGAAAGAGTTGGGCACCTATAATTGCCTGAATGTCTCCTGGAATATTCCAACTAAAATCTGCGAGCGGGAGGTCATGGTAATCTATGTTACGATTCCATTCAATAAATTGCGACGGCAATTGATCTGTAATACACTCCACGACAAGAGCGTGTATGGTGTATTTCTGTTGCGGGTATATGCGGGATTCAATATCCAAATACACGTATCCAACGATTGGACGCGAAGTTGAGCCAACACCTTTGACAAAAGAATTACTCAAAGGTATTATCGGCAAGTTTAAAGCGCGGCAACACTCAGTCGTTACTAAATTGTTCATGCTACCATTATCAATTAAACATCTGATGATAGTTTTCGGACCTGTACTACCTTTAGAACGCGCGTACACCTGAGCGGTTGATAATAAGACAGTCGACTTCGGTTTTGTTTCGGCGGATAGAAGCACAGCGGCATTATGTGACGTAAGCGGTTGATTTAAAGCGGGTGAAGGCGCGCAATCAGTCGGCGGCGCCACCGGCGGCGGCACCGGCGGCGGCAGCGTTGTCGGCAACAGCACGGGGAAATTCGCATAAGCAGTGTGTACATGTGTATTATTATTTTGTTTCACAAAATGTAAAAGCGTATGGTGTCGTTTTCTACATAACTCGCAGACAGATGACGAATTACAGGTCGATAAATTATGCGTCATACTGAGACAGTTTACACATCCACGTTTGGATTTAATAAAATCATAACGAGATTTAGGATCGTGTGTATTTTTGAATTTAGCACAAGTATATAAATGTGTGTGAGCGGTTTCATTACAAAATGCGCAATGAGATATGGCGGGCGGGTATGAGTGCGAAGCAGAGGTTCCGGTAGCAACCATTGGTACCTCGCTCGCCACAAAGGATTTATATGTGTTTGAGCGTGTGTTCCGTGACGTAGAAGCGGGCGGTTTATATGTGTTATTTGAATTACGCGGGTTTGAGTTCATGTACATGGTCGGGTTCAAACGTCCTAAGATCTTAGCCTGATCTTGAACGAAACTGATCAGCTGTTTTGTTGTAGGTATTTCAACATCTCTAACAGAAAGTTCAAAACATTGTGCGGTTTGAGTGTCTAATTTTCTAAGTGCGCAGTGCACGAGAATAAAATCCGTCAAATCCGAAACATGCAGCTGTTTGAGAGCAGAAATCGATGCCGAAAAATGATCGATAAATGAATCGAGACTAGCGGCAGTGTGAGTACACCCTTTTAAATCTAACACATTGTTGAGATAATGTGTTCCTAGAAGTGGCTTATCCTGGTATTTCTTGACTAAGCTATCCCAAATTATGCTGTATGTTTCACCCGTTGGAACAATTCCCGATATAACGGAATTTGCGGAATGACTCAATTTACTTACTAAGTATTGAATGCGTTGCGAATTACTTAGACGCGTATTATCGTGAATATTTGCTTTAAAGGATTCATAAAACGCTGGCCAATTCTGTATTTTACCATCGAATTCCTTAATATGAAGCGGCTCCAATTTAAACACAGAAGCACTATCACTTCGCGGCGGTGACACATTAGCGTGATTATTCATCTTATTTCTAACGCGTTTCACTCTTGTAAACAATTCGTCAAACGACTCCAAACAACCAAAATCGGGACTCGCGGAAGGGTTTGACATTAAGGTAATCTCATTAATTTTATCTACAATAGATTCAAAATTATTATGAAGGTCATCCATAGTTTCTGTTTCAGACATAAAGTTTTCATTCGACCTTGAACTCTCGAAAGAAGTGATGTTTTTAGACATATTATACAAATGATTCATACGTTTAAATAACAACTCTTTCTTTTCTCCTAAAATGATCAACATCGTATCTGAACTTGGTTTCGACATGTTCGGTTATCGTTATGCTAATAATTTATGCACGAATAAACTACTAAATGTTTGTTTACAAACAACAAATGCGGGCGAAACAAGTAGGTAAGTTAGCGGGCAGCAGTTATACTATAGGTAGTTATAAGCGGAGCGAATTGCACATAGCAACGAACGGGCGATACTTATGTATGAAATGTTTATGGTTAATAACTCAAAGCAAAAGGTAATTAAAACTGGACTATCCGGCTCGAAAAGGACCAAAATTATGGTGGCGCGAGTAAAATCGCTGGCGTGTAAATAGCCCACCATTTACGTATTAATATTTTTAATGATAGCGGTAAATTATTTTGGATTAAAACATTGGCAAAAATCAGTAGGGATACACGAATCAATTTACAGTGTTTATTTAAGCCCACGTACCTAGACTGCGTCGAAACCGCCTCCGGAGCTCCCCAAGAAAGGAACTACAGCAAACTGTATGTATGCCTAAGCGCACACACACAACTCCACGTCGCGCCGGCCGGCGAGTTTGAATCCGAAAACATCCGAAAATATACGAGGCACTGATCACTAATTTATATCACTGGCGAAGTGGTCGATCACAATAGACACGATGAAGTTTTTATTTTAAGTCCTGGTTAATTAGATGATAATTATTTAATTAGTTTTCTACGTCACAAAATTCAACAGCGGAGCGCTCCCGTCCACCACACACAGACGACACCCACGAAGCAAGTCGCGAGCGCAAAAAATGTCACTCGATACAACTAGCGCCATCTCTAGGATCCTCCTTGAACGATCTCTAACAGTGGTCAGCAGAGGGCCTAATACACTGCAAATGTACACAAATATCCAAAGATTCTTGCCAATATGAATATTAGGTATATAAAGTGAAGTATTTATTCACAGATGTATAATTTACATTTATAAAAGGCAAAGACGCTTCACCATGTGTTTTACAACTATAATGCGATTGACGCATGTATACGTTTGCGGCAGGCAGTTTTTATTAAAATTATTTAATCTTATTATAATGCCATAATTGTATTTATGTCGTAAAGTAAAGTAAGACGCAGTTTTTTATGTTACTTAACAATTACACATATACATTATGATTCGAAAATATAAATAAAAAAAAGTTGTGAAATTTTCGTATTACAGGGAAACTTTACTGTGTTTACCCCCACTACTTTTCGTAACACAAAAAGGCGGATTAGAATTTCAAAGCTCTCCCATTTTAATTTTACTTTAAAATTAATTAAACTGATTGTAGTAAAGGTTGAGTAGGACAGTTTTTTGTGCCTCAACAAATCCGTATAGATAATGTACTCGTATCAAAACAGTATTACGAAATTGAATAAAAATGTGACTACAGATGACCAAAGATATGAAAATGGGACGACTTCGTCACAAGCATAAAATTACTAATATATTATAAACATACTTTACGGCAATTCAGGCAGTTTGTTTATTATGTGGATGTTAGAGGTCGCCTGAAGGCATCGAACATGACTAACTAACCAATGTCTTAACATGCCTAACACTGTTAACAAGCCCAGGTACCTTTGATGAGGACTAGCTATCAATTATTTTGATACTAGGAATTTTTAAGTTGTGTATATAGTAAGCACTTGGTTTAAAGTGCACATTCGTGGGAATAAAAGACGATTAATTGGAGGCTATAATTCCTAACAATACAGCTAATGGCCTCGATTCTGATGTACACTCACTAAATTAATTTAAACTATCCCTGTCTCTTACAAAATAAAACACAAGACAGAGATAGCATGCATTTTAGTGCTGTCACGCTAGTTTATCAATTAAAATATGAACAGCAGAAGCAGAAAGGCGCTTGTTTTTAGTCAACACCAATACAACACATACTCGACTAAGCTTGCATAGACATCTAAGTTCTGACTAACTTGACAGCACAGCAGTATGCTATCTCTGTCTTGTGTTCCTATTTTGTAAAAGACAGAAATAGTATAAATTTAAATTTGGTGTGTTACATCAGAATCGAGACCATTATCATTTCAACGCAAGCAAAGCTTACAAATACCGACTTCACCGTATTATCTTTGCTCCCTTGATCAGAATAAAAGATTATGAGTTAAATACGTAATATTGAGGATAACACAAGAACTAGGTACTAGTCAGATCTTGATCAAATTTAAATGGGACCACATGAGAAGCAACAGCTTTCAAATAAAAAAATATCATCGAAATTGGTAAAAATAGGAAAACGTTCTGAGGTATACATAATAAAAATACATTCGAATTGAGAACCTCCTCCTTCTTTCGAAGTCAGTTATGTAACTGAAAACAACAATTACAAAAATATATTTTCCTATTAAAGTTTTCGTGAGAATTTATTATAATAATAATTAATATTACAAAAATGTAACTGAAAGAAAATGATAACAGTTATATTATCAGTGGCAACAAATCTGTTAACTCCAACCTTCATGTCGGACAAATCGCTTCCTTGTATAAAATCGCAAAAGGATGTTATACTGGGAAATTAATTATGCTACTGTTTAGTTATAAGCCCACTTATAATGTACGAGTGTTTGAAAATTATAATAAATTTGCAATTGTAAACTCAGACAAGGCAAGGTCGGAATAATTTGGCTCTAATAAGGTACGTATGAGATCCTTTAAATTGCTAGGTAAATAGCATTATCAGTAATAAAGTCTTATATAACATGAACTAGGCATAATACTTACTTGTATGTAGTTTAACAACATGTTATGATGACAAGGATGACAAGCATACTCTAGTCGAATTTGTTAAAAACATTAGGCGTTAAATGGGATGAGATGCATTAGTTTTTGTAACTTTTAAGTTAATTTGAAAACCACTGTATAAGAAGTGCATATATGCTGAGCAGGGTCCCATTGTAGCGACCCGTGTTATTATTGTAAAAACAGTTACCAGTTAATATCTAAACATTACTGTATGAGAATTGTGTAGGTTAAATTATATGTATTATAGGTACTTATATGTAATTATTAATTTATTTTATGTAAGTTTATTTGGTTAGATATTCTGTTATTTTTAATGGTATATAATATTGTTTCATCACCATCATCTCAGCCGCAAGAGGTCCACTGCTGGATATAGGCCTCCCCCAAAGATCTCCAAAAAGAACGGTTGTTAGCGGCCTACATCCAGCGTCTTCCTGGGACCTTCAGTATGTCGTCCGTCCACCTTGTGGGCGGACAACTTTCTTCTTCCGACCCTGTGCTTTCCATGCATGTATTGTTTATGTAGTTTATAATGTTAGTATTTTTATAATCTTTTACATTCATTTTATCGCGCCACCATCCCTATTTTCACTTTTCTTTTATATTTCCATCCAAAGGTTGTTTGGAACAGATCGCTCTCAGCGATAAAACCGTCCAGTGTACCTTTATTTATCTTTTTCTCTGTAAGCTGTATTGATTTTTTGGTGTCAATAAAGAGTTATTGTACCTATTGTTAGTTTGTTTATTTAAAATTAGTCTTTTCAAATCAAATCGGTTAATACTTGGATCCTAAAATGACTTCACTTATAACACAGACAAAAGATACAAATGTATTCAATACTTACGCATAATGTAAACCTCCTAAGTTAAACAGATACATGCGCCAATTATCGGATCTATGAAAGTAATTGTGTCCGCATGTCACTAACGAACTCAACAGGAAACCGTTTAGAACTGTAAGACCTGCACCAACAATCAAATTGTTTTTCCAAGACCAACAGCATATAAGACTCATTACAAGAACAGAGACTAACAACGAGTCAGTGACTAAGTCGCTTTTTCTTCTCGCATCTAATCTTTCTTCGTGCGGTATATCGGCCAACTTTTGTACTATCTTTAGTTTTAAAGTTCTATAAAATCCGTCTTCTTTGAAGGTGAACGGCTGATTTCTGGGACTGGTTGCTTTTCTAACAAAGTAATTTGGCAATAGAGTTTCAGCGATTCCTTTCAAGTGATGCGTTTCATATGGCTCGGTTATATCTGTTCCCTGTAATGTAAGTAATTCAATAGATTAGATATCGACGGAAACTAAATTAAAAAAAATCTCATAGGTCTTTTTAATGCGTATGAAAAAATGACTGCGGTTTAGGGAGTTGTTTGGACCCGTACAGAGTACATGAATTTGCATAAAAATATGATCTACCTACCTATGGGATTGCGTTGGACACGCCGCGATCGACGCACGAGCGAGTGTCGGCTCAATGACGTTACTATGTATCGTAATTAGGTACATAAACTATACATATAATAACTAGATTTTAACTAACTCGTGTAGTATATTTACCTTGACGTTACAGGACTGGTGGTGTAAATAAGACGTATATATGTTATGTAATAATTATTACATTGTTGAAATTTGGAGGATGAATGAGAAAAATACAAAACCGCGATTTTTGTTTTACCAGTTATTACTTAATCTATAACGGGTGCTATTTTATCTTATTCAGAATAAGAAGCGGCTGACCTCAGTCTTAATTTATTGTCTAGAGTCTAAACTCGTAAGCACATATATTTAAGACTAGCTTCGTCCCAAGGATTTTCCCGCCTAAGTCCCGGACCCACAGGAATTTCGGGATAGAAAGAAGCCTATGTGTTAATCCAGGGTGTCAGTATCTCCCTACCAAATTTTATCTATACTGCTCCAGCTGTTTAAGCGTGAAGAAGTAACAAACATACAAACACACACACAAACTTTCACTTTTATAATATTTACCTATACGTTTTACCTCCTAATGGGGGAGACTAACTGCTTTTTGTCAACTGAAAACGCGGCTGAATAGATAATAACGTGACCTCTACACTAAGACGAATAATAATTAATCTAAGAGATTGACCTTCGTAATCTCGATCCATTGCTTGCCACCAGGATGTGAAGCTATGAAGTCAGTCAAGTCGTACAGTCCATCGTGTATCCTCCATAGCCCTTCTGCCCCGTCTTGGATTTGTTTCCCCTTGATCCATTGCCAAGCAGACTTCGGTTCTTCTTCTCGTAATAAGGGATATGCGAGATTGGGGAAACTTTCTTGACGGCGGTCCGTATTGCGTTCCATTACTAAAAGAAAAAAGTGTATTTTCAACAGATTTGTCTACAGTTAGCGAATTCATTTTGATAATAATACGTCTATATGCTAAAATGTAAAAAATAAATATCTTTAACTAAGGAAATAGGATGTTGACTGGTTTATTTACTGCCGCATTAATTAAAATGCATTACATTGATGATCACTGCATCAGTTATTCATCAGATGCGGGGAAGCAGTAACAAAATCCTCAAGGTGATACTAACATGCAACATAATGGTCTTACTTGATTTACTACTTCATCTCTTGTGTTATAACTTTTAAGTGTCTATGAATAAATTATTATAATTACTTATCACAAAAAACAATAAAATCGAACCCGTTTTTGCTTGTTCTTGAGTTTTTTTGCAAACCAGTGGGGCAACTAAGAAACTCTGCCACAAAAAACAACAACGAACGATGTAATGAAATTTGATTGGTGGGTATTTCCATACATTCTTATGACGACATGAAAAGCTATTATAATTTGATGTACCCGTAGGTATAGTTAATTATATTATTATTGCAGTTTGTATTTTTTTATCATTTTGGGGTACAACACCCTAAAGATGAAACAGAACTCTTTTACAAAGCCTATAGGCATGCCGTCATTTGCCTGTCTATTCTAACATTTGAAGGACTTAAGTGTAAAGATAGCCCGGACTGTATATGTGAACCGGGCAAATTATAAAATATTCCACATGTCCTGTCAGAATGCCCTGTCTATGGCCGGGAGAGGCACGACATAGAAAATAAAATAGGGTGTAAGATAACTGTTCAAAACATCTGTGATATTGTTAATCATAAGGATATTCGAGACCTATTTCTCGAATACTGTGTCACTATTGCTAATAAGGTTGTAAATAGAAATAAGTAAATGTGTATGACGTAATAAAAGCTTTAGTGACTAGATTAACCAAATTGTTACATATTACTTTATTTATTAAGGTTATTTTGACCGTGACCAAAGATGTAATGTTTCCTAAAAATAAACTAAAACTATATCCAGCAAAGAACTAAGTTACCTACAAGACATCGAGCTTATAGGTAACTCAAGTGCTCAAGCCCACTATCGTAGCGTTCCCATCATAAGTGCAATAATATAATATTTAATTGTTATATATATATTACATAATTGTAACTTATGTAAATGTGTAAAGCAACCGGTTTTTTACATTTCCGTGTGAATGTACAGCTTGATATTTATAAATAGTTTTGAAATGAAGGTGTCCTTTAATTTTTAATGAGTAAATTTCATAAAGGTTTCGACAAATATCTTACATTTGCTCTAAAATAAATGTTAACTAACATTCAAAATGATTTATCATTTATACCTACAACACATTAACAATATTTAAAATAAAACAACGTAAAAAGTAAAAATATATACTACATACATACTAATTTTAATTCAAGGGTCTATGCCCGGACTTTTGTTAGGCATTCACGTTTATATGTTTATACGATGCTTAGTGATTTATCAGGACCGACAAACAAAAATTTAATTTCCTTACGAAATGTATGAAAAAAATATATATTTTAATTTTTCCGATGTTTTGATTGTTATTCTGTTATTCGGGGCAGAGATAAATCAAATAAATCAAAGATCATAAAAATCTGTGAAACCATTGCTTACTTTGTTTTACTAGCTGTGTCCCGCGGCTTTGCCCGCGTGAGTTAAAAGATGTGGCTGAACTTTTCTCGGGTTTATAATTTTGGATTGGTAGATCAATAGTTTGAATTTGCAGTTGCGTCTTAATATGGGTTAACTTTTATTAATAACTAATGCCTAATCAATCTTTTTTACAATGTATATATTAACTTTCTTCCCAATATTCCATAAGAGTTGGTTTTCAAAAACACTGAAACACGAGCGTTAATCGTATAAAAAAAGCACGAATACAAAAAAAATATCGCAACAGTTTTTAATTTTTTCACTTCTTTTATGTGAAGAAACTGAAAATTCAAGTTGACCATGATGCAAAACTGAATAAAAAAAAATTGTCGTAATTAAATTTTTTGTTTTGATATACAAACATAAACAATATTTTATGCAATTCTAAACAATTTTATAAATGTATGCTATTCTTAGGGTTTAATTTTGTAGTAACGCTCTAAAATGTATTCAATTAAATAGAAACGTATACATTTCAATACTTTGTAAACATCCTCGTATAAAAAACCAAATTTTACTATGTTAGCAATTGCAGTTTTATTATTTAACAAATATATTTTTTTCGTTCTGGTTGAAGAACCTAATAGTGATAGGCTCTAGATAGTGATTATAGTAGCTAACCTTGACTGGAATTACCTGTTATAGGTACTCAGCGCTTTCATTACGTAGGTACAAATCTATTGCTGTTGCTACTTAGGTATCGAATGCAAACAACGTTTAATTAAAATAATTAGATACAAAATCAGTCAAATAACATTTTCATTCGTCAAACGTTTGCTAATGTAAAAATAATGAACTTAAAAAAAAGAATTAAAATGGCTGTAGTTTGGACTGAATACTTATACATATAACTGAACCAAGTAAGTTATCTGAGTATTTTATAGTTGAGTGTCTTAAAACTTTCCCAACCGCCGTCCGAAATTTTTTTTATCATTGAATACATACAATAAATTATATCGGTTTGACACCTACCCGTATAGCTATGCATATTTACTGGGCACATATAAAAACACTACTAAGTATATAACTTAAATGTATAAAATACTAGCCTTGTCCCGCAGCTTCGCCCGCTATTATCAAGTTAAAAGGTAGCCTATGTGTTAATTCCTAGGTATAATCTATGTACATTCAAAATTTCATCTAAATCCGTTTAGCCTTTAAAGCGTGAAGAGGGAACAAACATACTTACACACAAACTTTCGGATTTATAATATTAGTAGGATAGACACGCCAACGTGTATATTTTTTTACTTTACGTGTGTATGGCAGCGTTTGAAACAGCTTTGTAGGAAAAATGTGAAGCCATATTCTATACTAGTCGTTTCTCGCGGCTTCGCCCGCGTTTATCAAGTTAAAGAGTAGCGTATGTGTTAATCCTAGGTATAAACAAAGTACATTCCAATGTTCATCCAAATCCGTTCAGCCGTTACAGCGTGAAGAAAAAACCAACATACACAAAAACTTTCAGAATTATAATTTTAGTGTGATACTAATTACGTAATTTTTTTAAACAATTTACTTTTATGCTATCCTGTAGTGGTAAAATGGCTTAATTTTTCATATACTAGAACAATAGACGAGACTTTAGTGCGGCGCAAGCTTTAATGAAATTACACATAATTAACTCTGTTAAGGTTACTTAGTAGTTTAGATGTATCTAGAATGTTTCCTACTAATATTATAAATCCAAAAGTTTGTGTTTAAGTGTGTAAGTATGTTTGTTCCCTCTTCACGCTTTAACGGCTGAACAGATTTGGATGAAATTTGGAATGTACATAGATTATACCTAGGATTAACATATAGACTACTTTTTAAGTTGATAATAGCGGGCGAAGCCGCGGGGCACGGCTAGTACATAATAAAATATACATCCATTAAAAAGTAACAGTATTTGTTACATCAAATTGCCTAGGGCCAATAACCTGGTGGACTGGTTTATTGGCCCTATGCAATTTGATAATAAGGTTACTGAACTCGACTAATGCTATACAGTTATAATTGAAGTTGTTAACTTTATTCCTGCCATCTAACCTTTAGCTCTTGGTATGGGTATTTTATTACAGTAAAGTAATTTGTACATACCTAAAATTACATTAAAAACATGACTTATAACTATGCTTAACGGAAATTGGATAACATTGCGAACGAAATACTATGTAAAGGAGATATTAAAGATTAACATTCAAAGTACATTTAAAACAAGTCATAACATTAGCAATATATAATCTATGTACAGTACAATGTAATCATCTACTACTAAATCAATTAAAATTCTCGATGAAATTTGATGAAGAAGTAAGTAGTAATCCGATGCAACGTTACTAATATTATAATGATCACATCTAACCTACCGCACTTTCAAACTCCTCAAAATACTTTATTAACACTGTTTTTAAACGCACGTAAACACAATTAATTATTTAAAAATGTAACTAACACACCCGACTGGCAGCACGCACTGTTTGGCTTTGACTGAGTGCGCACGAGTTCGAATTGTTACGTATTTAATTAAAAACAACGCTGTATCTGAATCCAACAAGTATTCAAGTTTGTGCTGATTTAGTTTATTTTATGGATAGCAGTTATATTAAGGGCACATTTATTTACTTCACTAACTATATAAATTAAGTTATAATAGGTATCTAGTTTTCGCCCGAAATGAGACGCTGCGATCTTTTTGGGTATTGATGAAATATTTTTGTAGCTTATAACTTTAACTTTAAACTTATAACTTTTATAAATTTCTAACTTTAAAATGGGACTAATAACGGACATGTTTTATCAATACACTTTAGAACTCAGATTTGATTAGTTCTAGTTTTATAAGAATTCTCGAGACCATGGCCAATGCAACTTGGCTGAAACGTCGCGCGTCAAGGTAATTAAAAATATTTTTTGCGCGATTCAGTCCCGAGATATTACCTAAACTATACTAAATTTATCTCATTTTATTGTAAAACTGGTCTATCATCGATTAAAATTAAGTATAGGAAACTGTAAAGGCATATTATGCAAATTAAACATTTCAACTTTATAATATAAAGCCGGTTTTAAAATAGACGTCGCGACGAAATAGGCTTAAAACATCAAATTTGTTGCCATATTTTTGTTAATCAACATGTAAGTAGATAAAAATGATGTGAAAATATTGAAATATTCTGCTTGCAAAGGTTTCATCATATTCAATTAAGAGAAAATATCTTCGCTTCGTCAATATTTTTTACAGAGCGAGATTTTGAAATAAAATGTATTAAAAATGAAACTAATTTCATTATAATTTGGAAGATAAATGTACACACCTTCATGTATTTTAAGAAGCACACACTTTACGTGTTTGGTCCAATCGGTGGGATGCGATAAGGTCCCCATACACCATCCTTGCGGACCAAATGCGAATTGTGTAGCAGCTATAATTCCAAATTCAATGTGTTATATTATAGTTATACTACGTAATACTTCTATATCTTCAATTAGGTTAACATACCTATAGGTATCGTTGACATTACATTGAGATACTAATTTTGAATGGGTAATTTGAACTGAAAGTTTTTTTATAATGATATTATTTATGTCGGCTGATTTAATTTGTTTACAATAACGAAGACGCTTTTTATGATCTATCTTTTTTTTTTGACCACAATCTCAACTGATGGAAAGTGATGATGCGGCCGAAGATGTAGCATGCTTATGCTTATGCTATCTGACCATTCTACCTTACAAAACTCGGAAAAATATATTTAGATTAAATGATTTACCGAGAGGAAGATGATGTTACATTGATGCGGCAAGGGGTAGTTCACCACCTCTTAGTAGATAATGCATCAGCAATCACTAAAAACTGTATTGTTATCTTAGAGAACCAATTTCCATTTTCGAACTAGAGTTATTTTCACCGTCTGTCACATCACACAATAACCAAATAAAAGTAAAATGGAGTCATCCATTTATTTTTTTGGCGAGAAAGCTTTCGGTAAAATAATATTTACTAAAAACTTTTTTAGTAGAAGGAGATTTCCTTCCTACTAGATATTTAAAATATGCAAATTCCTTTACATTGGTTGATTGAATTTAAACAAATATTTGGACGTTTCTCGAGTTTTCATGAACACAGGCTTATTATTTAGCGGATTCCACAATTTTAGCGGATTCCACAATTTACTTGCAAAACTATGTCAATATTGTTATAACAGTTTATTTTACTCTGCATACATATTTTACAACCAAAACCTAAAAAGTGACTCGCATTTCGCTCATATAAATAAAATATACAAATTTAAAGAAGAGCACATTTAAATGGAAGTTGGAAACCTTTTAGCTACCTCTAATTGATAGTTTCCATCTCCATTCTAGCGAGTCCGGATCCGCCCGATCCCTTTGCTTTTGGCCGTTCGAGCTCTCTCTACTTTATATATATGCATAAAAACTTTACGTGTTTACCTACCACGAAAAAGAAATGCCCGTGATCAGCTTTATCAATAAAAATAAAATTTACAACATTGATTTGAACACTGTTTTATTTTTGTACAGTTCCACGGACAATAAAAACTGTCCGTACATCTGAAAGAAAGAAAAAAAGAAATACATTTATTTATGACACACAACATCACACTACAAAACAAACATCAAAATAAATAAAAAACTCAATAAAATAAGTATACAAATCATGAGTAGATCTGAGACAATGAAAACAAGTTTTTTGTCACCGAAGAGTTTAGAGTCCCATAGTTTAAAGAAATTACTTTAGTTATTAAATGTGACCTTTATCGAACTATATTATATGCCGCCTCGTGTCTACTCAAATATATCTCATAACTAACCTTAAGGTCACCGTTAATACCAGTTCTAGCTCAAGCTTTTATCATTATGTGTGTACAGTACAATGTAACAAAGAATAATAATAGACATTTACTGGCTTCAGCTTATCGCTAGTCCTCGGAAAATATTACTAACTATTCTCGGGTAGAGCGCGTCTATTCATTTGCTAGACTTCCCAATTTGGTATAATATATCTTTACTTATAGAAGGTACTTACGGTATTAGATATTTACGGATATGAAATCTAGCGAAGTGAGATAAGTTGACTTGGTTGGTTTAACGCTTTATCCGTCCGTCTGTCAGAGGCATTTAGCGTCTAAAGTCTAAATTATACGAGCGAATAACTACAAATTCTCAAAAAATGTGTTAAACTACACAGCCCACAGGCATAATGGCAGCAATTGAAAGTATATTAATAGAAGAATATATTAACGGGGCACATTCGTAGACGCAAGTGTGAGCAAAATTTTTTATGTACCCGTTTGGGTAATTGTTGAAAAAAAACTTTGGAAGTGGAGTACGAACTAGTTTAAAAAAAATCTTTTTTAGTATGTAACAATTTGGTAGGTCATCAAAGTCATTGATTTAAACTTATTTTGTCCCAGGGTTTATTTATATACAATTAACCCCAAAAGGTTTAGCTATTAAGCAAACTGTAGGCGCGAGATCTCAGTTTGGGGTAAACTACTTGTATTACTTCAAGCATGACCAAAAGCATGATCACTTAACGATAATTAAGTATGTTAAGATTATTAGTATAAGCTATAGGTATACATATATAAAAATAGATGTGCCCTGCGGCTTCGACCATGTATCCAGTTAAAATAAAGCCTTAATGTTATAAAAAATATAAACAAATGCTTTCACACTCACAGCCCCACACTAAGTACGAAGACTTGTTTAGGCGTCGAAAACATTCACATCACTTACAATCACACTCAGAACTAGAAACACAAATTTCTCCAATGGGGAGAAAACTTGTCCCTACAGGGAATCGAACCCGATACCTCCTTCTTTGAACGTAGATGTGCAGCCCTCTTCGCTATTATATATATATTATATATTATTAAGCGTGATCAACTGACGATCAATAATGTAGAGACATTCAGCGTGATTAAACACCATTACCATCAGGTGAGCGTCTTGCTTTTCTCCTTTCTTAAAAAACTATCATCGTTGCAATACTGTTTATGTTATAACACTGCAAAATCTTGAGATTTTTTCAAGTGGGACTTGCCTTTCAGCCGAGAGGCTGAAACGCCTGTTCAAATAAAATAGCAATAACATTTGTGAGCGCCCCGTTGTAAATATTAGGTTTCACCGCGTTATTATTTCAATTTTCGGGTAATAACAGTCCGTTTTATTTTAATTATAGCGTGCTAAGAGATTTATTGTTCTGCTTCATCAAATTTAATAAGGTTTCGCTCATGAAGTTACGTAATTTGGGCCACTCTTGAATAGTTTTATTTCATTGGCTTACCAATTACGTATTTTGGGTCCATATTGGCTCGCATAAAATCTGAAGTCATAATTTAAAGTGGCATAACAACTTTTGGCCCACGCATCAATACGTCACATGATGATAAGTATAACGTTTTAGGCATAAAAATTTTCCGCATAACAATATTGAGCATAATGATAAAGTGGCCTAAAACGAATGTGCATAACTATATCCTGGCGCTTCGCCGGCCGCTGATGCGGCACGCGCAGAATATCTCAGAATCTTTTATGGCAAATAGGGTTAGATTTTACAATAAAATTCCTAAAAATGTAATTGACTTACCACCGGCAGAGTTCAAATCAGTAATAAAACGGGGATTAATAAACTTATTATAAAATAATTTACTACATTAATGACAAGGATGCATGGAGGCAAACTGCACAAGCGCTTTCTAGCGACCACACAATATAGATACACCTAAGTTAATATAATTACGTATAATATAATTAATATAATTATTTATAAAAAACACTAATATTTAAGAATGATTTGACAAAAAAAATTAGAAAAGAGAATGAAAAACGATAGAATACCGATAGCCAAACTTTATTTACAAACATACAATCGGCCTATTGTATCTTAATGTTTTACAATAATACAATATAGAGACTAGAGTTTCCATAGATAAACTAGACTAAATACTTAATTATGGTTCCATAAATAACACTCTTACAAAGACATTGTAAACCGCTTAGGGGGTTTTTTATTTAGTTATTTAGTTTAAGTAGGAAAATCAAAGAGAGTTATTAAAATCACCACTTCTACTCTTCCGTAAAGATCAGTGAAAATATACATAGGTTCTTGAAAGCATGGAGGCAAACTGCACATACGATTTTTGGCGACTACATAATATAGATATATATACCTAGGATAATATTTAAATTCCTGTATTTGAGTATTTCATAAAATTTTAATGAAAAAATGCGCCGCCGAGTTTTTTGCCAAGTTCTTCTCGAGATGGCTGTAATTTTGCGAATCTGACAGTAGAGTCATTAACTTTCATGGTTTTATACAACAAAGCTGTCAAAGTTAAAAAAGATTTATAATTTGTAACATTTTTAAATAATTTTGCTCTTGAAATGATTGCTTTCGTTCAATTCCAATTTCATAAAAATTAAAAATATATACAATTATTTCGAACTTTACGAAATTAACGCAAACGATTCCCCAATCAAAAGTCCTTTAATAACAAGAATGGTTTTCCTCCTTCTTATTTTTGGCTCATTAATATTCATTATTATTATGCTCACTCAGTTCCCGCCGTTTTTTCTTTCCTTCGTTATAAGAAGTCGTGAGATGACAAAAAAATAAGTAAAAAGCTCGAGCCAAAACTTTCACGTTCAACTTTAGCAGGTTTCAAAGTTCTTCAGGGAGAGAGGGAGAATTTAATTACTACCTACCTACTTTGATAAAAATATATTTTTAGCGCATTTGTGTTATACACAATTTTAATTTGAGTTCGCAAATAATACTTATAAGAAGGCAAGTTACAAGCTCAGCTTCTTATAAATAGGTGGATAGGTACCTATAGGTACTTACATTGGAAGAAAACGAATAACTGACTATACCCTATTATACTAGTATATAATTTGAATAAAAAATAACGTTCTTCGATAGACCTTTTAATTACTGAAGTCTGAATTACTTAATCTGAAATCGTATAATGGGGTCTCAAAACTCTAAATACCTATCTTGATGATATTAATCTATTTATATTATTGGTTTGTTGTTTTAGGCAGTTAATATGATTTTATACTACATTTATTTGAAAAACTTAACCCATGACGCTCCTAGAATTAGAACGAATTAAACGATACCTTATAATAACAATAATAAATACGTCTATTTCCAATTTAAAGTCTATCTTCAATTTATACATGGATTATAAAATAATTATATTAATCATAAATTTATAACATAAATTCATAATCATAAAAAAATATTAAAGAATAAAGTGAATTAAAAATATATATTTTGTTTATTTCATGCGAACGAATTTCCCTTTAATCACAATCGTTATTATCTTAATTTTCACTGATCGGAACCCTTTCTCGTATATTAATAATCCTTCAGTTTGTTTCAGGCTTCTCTATCCTTTGTTTTCTGCTATATCTTTTATATCTTCAATCTATACCTTATTTTTGGTCAATCAAGTAGTTTGGGCGCTGAGAAGGAGAATAAACGAACATACATAGGGTGTTATAAGATTTATTCAATATTATCACTCTGCCTTTTTCAACCGACTTCAAAAAAAGAGGTTCTTAATTCGACTGTATGTTTTTTTTTTTTTTTTTTTTGTATGTATGTTACGCGATATCTCAATTTCCGCCAATTATGAATCGATTTTGATGTTTTTTTTTGTTTGGTGGAATGGAATATACATCAGCGGTGGTCCCATATACATTTTATCGAAAATGTTATAATAATTTCAATAAAATTTATATGAAGTCGATGCATTTTTCTAAGCTTTGCTTGCGTTTAAATAATTCTATAGAAGGTTAAAATCTAGTACGTACGCCCATCTTTACTTTGACGAACGAAACATTTACCATTTCGACCTTTTCGGATCCTTATGTAAAGAGGTTGTCGAAACACAATTAGAAACGCCCCTAAAAGGTTTGTTGAAGGTGAGATTCACTCGAGTCCATTACCGAAGTGCCCTCAAAGTGCTGATTTTATAAACTTATTTGTAGTACTTAATCTGAAATTCAAATTGTACGAAAACTTCCCGCCGGGTGCCCGCTACATTTGCATTATGCGTTACTTAAGGGCGGGATGAGGTTGCCTGGTGATTTTCATGTGTAAACAGTTAGGGGCTTTTTCTAAGCAGCTTATCTACGATTTCTTAACTGGTGTCAGATAAATCGACTTATGCCACATTCGTCCCGAATTTATGGCCCACGCCATTAAAAAGTATTTATTCGTCCCGCACGATAATATTTGTGCATATTCGTCCCGCATACCAAAATTATTGTAAGTACAGTTAGCGGCAAAAGTATAATTTATCATCACAACCAAAACTGTGGTGATCTATCAATAAAGGCTGAAGACCAAATCTCATCTGCCGCTTTAAGGGATACTTTGACGTCCCAGTCCGTGCAGTGAGCAGGATTCCGCCCTCGCCATAGGCCCTGAGTTCAATTCTCCACAAGACCAATTTTTCGTTCCAAGGGACATGTGTTAATTTTTTTTGTACTTAAGCATTTTACCGCCATCCCACTTCTAGTTTTGGGTGTGATTATGTGTGTAATATAAATTTTTGCGGCATCCACGATAAAAATCTTTGTACTTAGTGTAGAGCTGTGAGTGCGTTTAAATTACCTTGGCACGGAAAGTGTTAATTAATAACTATATTATAGCATTCAAAGGTGAATAACTGAAATCTTCATGAAAATAATAAATAACAAATATTCATCAGCTAGTTTAGTGGTTGTTACCAGATTATGTTATTATCTATATACTATTACCATTAGAGTGAATAGATACTTTCTAGGCAAGCATGCTATATCTTCAGCTGCATCATCACTTTCCATCACGTGAGATTGTGGTCAAGTGCTTGCTTATCGGGCATAAAAAAAATCACTTACTAATGCCATAAGCCCGTGCATTATAATGTGTCTATGTTTTATAATCAACAGAAAAAATCTATTGACTATAATATTTTTACGATTAATTTTTTGTTAGTTGTAATGGTACAACATAACGATGTCTGCAAACTAGTTGTACATAAAGTTTGGCTCAATGGAAACCTCTCCTCATGATCAAGGTCATGGTCAACAGGTCTCTCACCTTGCATCGCTTATTATTATTGTCAAAGAGAGAGACGCAGCAATATGATAAAAACAAATTATAATAAAGTAGTTTTATTGGCCCTTAAAGGCAAAATAACGATAATGTTTTTTCTAAGAATATGTTTGTAATAAATTTTAAAGTTTTATTTATTTTTTGCTTCGTAATCTAAGTGTTTTTATTTTTTTATTAAATATATTATTAAACTTTTACTCACATTAAAAAAAAATGTTTTGCGCGTTTTGCACGCTTTTTATCTTAAAGAATCAACCATTGAACTTATATATTAGATTTATTGATTTTTTTAGCTGTTATTAAAAAATAATAATGAGAATAGAAATTATATCTACTTAAATGTAATATTATTAGGTATCTACGTTAAAGATATATAAGAAAAAAATGTAACATCGACAATTCAGAGGTGATATTTTTAGAGGTATGTTTATTTTTAACCGACTACCAAAACGGATACAGTTTGCAATTTTATGCATTGTAATCAAGCGTGTTAAAAGTGAGTTTGACCACTATAATGGTTCTGATGGAAAATGATGATGCTGTCGGAGATGTAGCATGCTTGCCTAGAAGATAGATACATATTCACTCTAGACTTAAAGACAATTCGACTAAATATTGCATTATTATAGTACCATTTTATTCTTTAACTACAACAGTATTATTAAAATAAACAATATATAAAAATTTAAGGGTCATGTAGAAACCTCTGAAATTTAATAATTATTATAATTTTATTGATCTAATAAAAAAATCATACTGGTTTAATGAAGTAATATTTTGGAATCCGGTTTACGACTGCAGTATGTGTTGCAATGTCAAATGTAAATATTCAAATACAAGCCGTGCCCCACGGCTTCGTCAGCGTTAATGAAGTTAAAAAGTAGCCTATGTGTTATTCCGGAACCTAAATAATCTACATTCAAAATTTCATCAAAATCGGTTTATTCGTTACGGAGATACGTGGTAACAGACATTCACAAACACACGCCCAAACTTTCGCATTTATAATATTAGGATAGGATATTTTTAAGCTATTGCATAGCTTCTATCGCGGGCCTTGAGCGTGGAAACCGAATCCAGAAATTCCGTAACGAAAATAACCTAACACCCCCCACTCCGACCGGCACAGCTGTGATACTTTTTAGTTTTGCCATCTATCGATGAATAGCAGAACTTTTAATGACTTTTTTGAAATATCACGCTTGTCTCTTTAGTTCAGCAACTCGCCTCTAGGTGGAAAAAAATACTGCATAATTAAAATAAATAAATAATTATAATTGCATAAGTTGATAAAAAATGCTATGCAATAGCTTTACCGCGGCAGTCCCCGAGTGCCACACGTCTTTTTTTTTATTCTTTATTTTATTTAGAGGCTTTTAAACTTTCAGTTTAGGATAGGATATTTAAGAGAACCACGCAGCAGTGTGCAAACATTACAGTATTTCGGAATGAAGGGCAATGTTTCTAGTGTTATAGGGCTTAAAGAGATTCAACATCTTATTTTCAGGGTGAGGAACACAGTGCTTTGCCACGATGGATTTTGACTCATATAAGTTTACAAATCTCCGGATTACACTGAAATGTAATAGGCAAGCGTGACGTTTACCATCAGATGAGCTTCTTGTTTGTCTCTCAATTATATTTAAAAAAAAACCATTATAATTCAGAGCATTAATTGTTATTTATTTTCTTAATAAACCATTAAAATAATTAATTCTATCAAAAAAAGTTCAACGCTAAGTAATTATCTACAATTATTCGTGTTGAACAAATTTAAAGTCTTTATGAATTAACAGATTTTCACGCTAGAGTAAAAGGTCCTTTATAAGTTTGTATTAAAAGTCAAAGAATGGAAAGTTTTCTCTAGTCTTGCTAACTCCATTAATATTTTGAGAACAAGTTGTTTGATACAACTTATAAACAAACTAAGTTTATATAATTAAGCTTGTAATATGTTAATTGATGTGTAAATAAGTCTTTAACTTTGCAGCAATTAGAATTTATTTTTTACTATATTTTTAAGCTTTAAACTATTGTTAGCTACGCTTCTTAGGATAGTATGAATATAAATCTGCTACTTTTTCCGACTACGGTGTAGTAAAAGAGGTTTTGATTTTGACAGGCATGTATGTGACTTATCTGGAACTATAAAGTATTCTTATTGTAATTTTAATGTAAATTGCAAAATACTTTTTTAAATGCGGATGTTTGTGTTTGTGTGTGAATTTTTACTACCACATTTTTCCGCAACGAATAAACTGATTTTGATGCATTTTTTAATATAGATAGTTTAGATTCCGAAATAACACATGGGCTATATATTACTATTTTTTAACTCAAATAAAGCGGGCGAAGCCGCGGGTAACGGCTAGTTTTATATAATTCCTTAATATTGTGCGATTCAATATTTTTATGTTTAAAGAACAATATTGAAAGTGAGTAAAACCCACGATGCCGAATTTATCCTAGTGTAGTATACAGGGTTCACTACGTATAGTATTATTTGTATGTGATGATTTTTATGACAGATAGGCATAAGTATTTGATCTCTTTAATTTTTCATTGAATGATAAGTAGTTGTCTTATAATACTTACATGTATCTATGTTTGTTTTTGTTTTTTTATTCAGTATAGGCAAACATTTGACCACTATCTTACCTGATGGTAACTGATGATGCGATCGCTGATAGAGTATTTGTCAATGAATGAAATTATTATTATTTCACATATTTATTTAAATTCTCGGGCCTATGGCCCGACCCTTACTAGGCGTTAGCGAAGCCGTAGCCAATACCAAGTGACCCTTTTATTTGGAGTTAGGTCTTATATTTCTACTATGTTAGAACGTTGTTATCTTTTAACAATATATGAAGCGATGTGCTATTTAGCTGTTCGATATAAATAAAAAAGGGCTGGAATAAGTTAAATAAATGTTTGGTAAGAGTGTAATTTAAAATTTATATTTAATATGGTAGAAATTGGTTTTTACCCTAATTACTTTCTAGCTAGATTTATTGACTCTGGATGATATGGAATGTCTGGATTAGCAGTGGCACAGGTAATTGGACATATCCTCCAGGAAAAAATCTTATTATTATTCGTTAGCTATTTTTGATTAAGTTAAATTTACAAATAGTTATTACTATTTAAACATTAAAACTGAATAAAAGATCGTTTTGAAGTATTCCAGTAATAATTATCAATATTCTTAACTAAATTAAAAATTACGCGTAAGTAGTCGATGAAATCGCTCTTTCATATATAATTATTATTTTGTGACCAATATTTAAAGAGCTGATTTATCCATATAACTTTTAACGAAATCGATCAAGCCAAAACCAAAATATATGCGGTGAAGTCGGTTTTTTTAAGCTTTCCTTACGATTAATTATTTTATTATATCAACAATTAATTTGTGGAATCAAAAAAGATTACACGGAAATGACTATACTGTCTTAGTATGACTATATCATCTTAGTAGAAAAATATAGAGTATATTGAAGACAGATAATTATTATCGTTACAAATCCATATCTATAAAATTAAAACTGTCACATTTTGAAAAGAAAAAAAAACCACATCAAAACATGTTTTATACATTTTCGTTATATTATAGCAGTAAATATATGTATGAACCAGATTTCAATTTTATACCAAACTTAACATAAAAAGAGATTCGATTTTTGTAGCACCTATATAACTTACCTAATGGAGGCTGTGCTATAAAACACTTATTGTTGAGGATTTACTACTGGATGTGATAGCTCCATTTTTATATTTCATTCCACGGTTCATGGGTTACGTTAATTGAACTTTAACGGCCCAAGAAATGGGACATTATTGACTTTCAGTACTACGTCATGTAGTGAGCGTAACAGTACACAAGGTACCCAATAATAATGCTGTAATATAAAACAGGTACCTAGTAGGTACCTTGAAGACTGGATATATAAGATTTGTGTTAAAAATTGACTAGACAAGTGACTGCTTATTTACAATATTTATTTCAGAAAATATATATATATATAAACGCTTTAATACTCATAGTCTCGCACTAAGTTCGACAATTTGTATCGTGGTTGCCGGAAATATTCACATCAAACATACAATCAGATCAAGAACCAGAAAAAAAAATCCTTCTTGAGAAAACTTGTGTTCCACCGGGAACCCAACCCGATGCTCGCTGTTTCAAAGGCGAAAGCGCACCCAACTAAGCCAAGCGACAGACCGGCATAATAAACATAAACATTAACGCTTTCACACTCACAGCCCCACACTAAGTTCGATGACTTGTGTCGTGGGCGCCGGAAACATTCACATCACACACACACACAATAACAACCAGAACCAGAAACACAAATTTTCCTTGGGGAGAAAACTTATATTCCCGCCGGGAATCGAACCCGGTACCCCTGCTTAGAAGCCGAACGCTCACCCAACTGAGCCAACGGGCAGTTCAAATAAGAACAAGGAACAAGGAATTGAGAGGTGGTAGAGCATTTTGTGAGTTGCTCGCCTGGCTTGCTACCAAAGTAGCTTACCACCATCAAGTTGAAAGTCTGCCGCCAAGCCAAATACGGTGTTCCGGCAGTTATCCTTGAGAGCCTGCGTATTCCAGGTCTAGTGTGTTTACCAGCTTCGATCACATCGTCACTTACCATCAGGTGAGATAGTGGCCAAACACTAGCCTGTCACAAATAATATACAATAATATATATATAATAATATATATAAATAACACATAAAAACACTGCCTGAGGTTTATGAAGGCTCGAGCACTGCTTTCTACAGTGTACTGTGGCTAGGCGCAGTACACAGACCGTAAATCGCAAGGGCGAAGGGACAAGGGCCGAGTGATGTAGGTCTGTGTTTGCCTTTATCGAGATATACGAGGTGACTGGAATGTGGTTTTTCTAAGCCGATAGTTAAGTACTTCGCTTGGAAAGTAATCCGTTTTATTTTCTGTTTGTGATTGACGACTTAATACAAACGGGTTTTAGGATTTCTTCATCTGTAATTGCAAGTGAGCTTTTAGAAAATAACTACTTACTTGTTATTTTCTAAGTTATACCACAGTAAATAAAAGTACAAGTAGCTGTACTGAAATTTCTCGCAGCCAGCTTGCATAATATTATGCGGAGAGATACGAGAAGTAAGACTATCGCCTGATAGTAAATATTAGGTCTACAAAATGCTCGGTTACACGCAGAGTTATAACAAACGCATTCACACTCACAGCCCCACACTAAGTTCAAAGACTTGTATCGTGGGTGCCGGAAACGTTGACATCACACACACATTACACCCAGAACCAGAAGCACAAATATCCTTTGGAAAGGAATCTGTGCTCCTGCCGGGAATCGAACCCAGGTCCCACGGCGTAGAGAGCAGAGACCTGTCCACAGCGCCAACTGGGTCGTTCTCAAAGTGTCTGCGTCAAAGTCCATATTAGCAATGAAATTCACTCTTCTCCCTGAGGTCTCATTACTGAGGCATCTCTTATCCAATCGGAGTCTTCATTGCACATAGCTTCTATGCTATTCGGCTGTTTAGCGAAGGCATACTTTAAAGTAAACTTGCAAAAAGTCATCTCTTCATATGTTAACGGAGTCCGTACATGTAAATTGTATTTTTTTATAATGATTTAGGTACAGATTTTTATAGGTAATCATTGAAACCGGTCACAGCAGAAAAAGATGTAATTTGATCGTACGAAATTGAACTACAGTGATAGGCTTTTATTCTCTCTAACGTTAACAGTGATCTAGATCCATCTCCTGTCCAACTTTTACCCTACATTCTGCACGTTTTAAAAAACATCACAAAGAGTTCGTTCTCTATGCATAGAGGCAGCTGCACTAACACGAGTATCCACTTGAGAACTAAATGTGAGCGATTGGATGCACTTTATTTGTCGTATGAGGATCTAGAAATTGGCCTCTCACTGATAAATACGAGCTGATGTTTTTTCCATTTTTATTGAAGTGATTTTAGTTGAGAGTTCTTGCGTTCTATTTGCTGTGTGTGAATATGTATCGGGGATTTATAGATTTGATTTTTGTTTGTTTTTAGTAAATACAGATGATTTTCACAATTCGGGATTGGGATTAAAATTGGCAAGAATGTAATATACGTATTATCTTTTATAGTAGCTGTGTTACTGATGATGTTTACCCTTTATCAATACCTTTTTTTTAGATAGTCAAACGTTTGACCACTATCTCACCTGATGTTAAGCGATGATGGAGCACGTTTGCCTAGAAGATGTCTATTAG
Organism: Lomographa bimaculata; assembly: GCA_948107665.1. Lineage (NCBI taxonomy): Eukaryota > Metazoa > Arthropoda > Insecta > Lepidoptera > Geometridae > Lomographa > Lomographa bimaculata. The sequence goes on from OX403592.1 coordinate 12,624,980, forward strand.
CTCGCGACTTAAAGACTCTCATATTTTATTTATCAGGAAACACAGACTCAGTTAAGCACATATTTGTCTATGCTTGTGTTTATTAATTATTTTTTGATATTGTTACTGCTAGTCAGGACTCAACTGTAATTGTTTTTTTTTGTGATTAATTAAATTAATAAAAAAAAAATACGAAAATGACAAACTAAATAAAAGGTTTTAAGAAGAAAGGTTGCCAGTCTAAAGTCATCAGTCACTTTATATCAGGTACTTTATCCAAGTTCCAGCACAAGTAATGTCCTAAAAGTCAATAATTTTCTAATCATTTTGAATGACGTATGATAAGAATAACGCTTACTCAACGCTTAAAAATGTCCAGAAAATTTCATATAAATTGGTGTGATTGATTACATTGTTAGGTATGTACCGGATGTTCGAATATTTTGTATTGACGTATGAAATAAAATCATTCTATGAACCAGCCATCTTGATGTTTACTTCATGGTGACAGCGGTAAATTTAAATTAAATATATTTTATTGTTTATTTTCTACAAAAGTTGTGAAAATAGTGCACTGTGAGTTCATATAGAACTATAAAAAAAAAATGGAGCACGCTAGACCTCCTGCTCAATTATCCTTGGAAGGTGGGCCAGCAAGTCGCGCGGATGCGTGGCGGAGATGGCTACGGCAATTCAGGGTGTTCGTCAAAGCATCGGGAGTACACAAGGAAAAAAGTGATGTCCAAGCTAGTCTTTTGATAAATCTTATAGGCCCAGAGGGATACGACATTTTTTCCACACTAAAATTTGAAAATGATGGGGATTGTGAAAACATTGAAAAACTAATTGAAGCATTTAATGCATACTTCGGAACCAAAACCAACATCATAATGATTCGATTCAAATTTTTCACACGATGTCAGGAAAAAGGTGAAAGTATAGATGAGTACGTCACGGCTTTAAGACTGCTAAGCCAACAGTGCGAGTTTGATACTCTAGAAGATAGTCTGGTTCGGGATAGGATCGTATGCGGTGTCGCCAACAGTGGCGTACGGGACCGTTTGCTACGGGCGGATGGTTTAACTCTAGACAAAGCGGTGAAGATTTGTCAAGCTAATGAAATTTCTGCTGATCAGAACCGCCAGATCGAAAATGTTAACGGTGAGAAAAATACCGCGTCAGTAGACGTGCTCAGAAAGTCGAGAGCGTTCCATCGTGGGGGAAGGCCATTCAACGGGGGACCGACCAGACCGAGTCAGTCGCGTGTGGATGGCGCCGTCTACACGAAGCAGAGTGCGAGCGCGCGGGCGGGCGCGAGCTGGCAGGGCGCGCCCAGCCGCTGCGGCAACGAGGGGGCACGGGCAGCGCGTGCCAGGGCCTGCGGAGCCTGCGGCAACACCCTCTGTGGCGGAGGTGATCGGTGTGCAGCTAAAACTGCTAAATGTTTTACTTGCGGTAATAAAGGTCACTTTAAAGTAATGTGTCCTGCGAAAAAAATAGTCTACGAGCTAAATGAGAGTAGCGACGACGACGATGGAGCGTTGTACTATGTATCTACGATTGAGTGCATCGATTTCATCTCAAATTCTAATAACGATAAATGGCGCGAATCATTTTATTTACCTGAATGTAAGTCATTTCATGAGTTTAAACTTGATACAGGCTCCGATCTAAATGTCATGTCGCGTCAGAATTTTGTGAAATTAGGATTTACATTGTCTCAGATATATGTAGATGACAAAATACGGGCAAAATCTTTCTGTGGCAATTACTTGGTTTTTATGGGTTCCATTACAATCAAGCTTGAGCGTAATCAGTTTGTACATAACCTGAAGTTTGTGATTTTGGATATGGCGTGTCAGAGCATTCTAGGTAAACATGCTCTGGAGGAGTTGAAACTTATCCAAAGGATTTATACAATTAATTTTGAAAACTATGATGATTTATTCAAAGGTTTAGGTAAGTTGCCGGGATGCTATAAGATACCGTTAAAAGACAATGCGAGCCCTAGCATCTGCCCAGTTAGAAAAATTCCTATTGGGGTTAGAGACAAACTACAAACAGAGTTGACTAGGATGGAAGAGTTGGGAGTAATTAGGAAGGTAACGCACCCAACTTCTTGGGTTAACGGTATCGTCATCGTCGCCAAAAAAGACGCGACTTTGAGAGTTTGTCTGGACCCGCGACCGCTTAACAAGGTAATCAGACGACAACATTTTCCGCTGCCGACGCTCACTGAAATAGCAACCAAGTTAAATGGTGCGCGATATTTCAGTAAGCTGGACGCTAAATCTGGTTTCTGGATGGTACAGCTGGACGAAGAGAGTTCCGACCTCTGTACATTTGGAACGCCGTTTGGCCGGTACCAGTACTTGCGCCTCCCGTTCGGAGTGAATTCAGCGTCAGAAATTTTTCATGCCAAGGTGCGGCAACTTCTCGAAGACTTGGAGGGAGTAGACTCATTCATTGATGACGTGATTTTGTGGGCGTCTACAAAAGAGGAACACGATAGACGCTTGACATGTTTACTAGAGAGGGCGCGGTCAGTCGGCATAAAGTTTAACCGAGAAAAGTGCGTATTCGGCGTGACCGAGGTCACTTACCTAGGCCACACGTTTAGTGTCGAGGGCATGAAGATTGATTCAGCCAAGTTAAGAGCTATAACTGAAATGCCCAGCCCCAGAGATCGACAATCGCTCGAGAGATTTCTCGGTATGATTAATTATGTAAGTAAATTTATTCCCAACTACTCGGAAAAGGTAAGTCCGCTGCGTAATCTGCTCAAAAAAGAGAGCGAGTGGACTTGGGGCGCGTGCGAAGAACGCGTGGTGGAATTGTTGAAGAGCGCATTGTGCAGCGCGCCAGTTCTTGCGTTATATACGGTGCACGAGCCCGCACTGCTGTCGGTGGATGCCAGCTCACGCGCATTAGGTGCTGTGCTGTTGCAGGGTGGGCGTCCAGTAGAGTACGCGTCGCTCACTCTCACTGACACGCAACAGCGATATGCGCAAATCGAGAAAGAATTGCTCGCTATCGTATTCGCTCTAGAGAGATTTCATCAATATATTTTCGGTAAAAGCGACATTATTGTGGAAACAGATCATAAACCGCTCGAGGCTCTTTTTAAAAGATCGCTTGATTCGGTCCCCGCCAGATTGCAGCGCATGATGCTCCGCATTCAACGATACGATTTTCAGGTCGTGTATAAGCCGGGTAAGTATATGTACGTTGCCGACACTCTCTCGCGGGCGCCGCTTCCGGACCGCCTGCATACTAATCTGACGCAAGAAATTGAAGAACAAACTTGTTTTCTTTTGCAGAATGTTCGGGTTAGCCAAGAAAGGTTTAAGTTAATCAAGGAACACACGGAGAAAGACTATGAGTCTAAAACATTAGTTAATTACATTTTACAAGGTTGGCCTGCGAATAAGTATCAAACGCAAGAATGCGTGAGGCAGTACTGGTGCCACAGAGAAGGTTTTGAATACGCAGATGGGGTGATATTTCACAACAATTTAATTTTTATTCCCCGAGAGCTGCGTAGTGAAATGTTATCGCGAGTGCATGAGGGACATCTTGGCATAGACCGGTGCAAGCGACGCGCGCGTGACGTCATGTTTTGGGCGGGCATGGCACGCGACGTCGAGCAAGCGGTACGCCGATGCCGCGTGTGCGCCGAGCACGCACCCCGTCCCATGCGCGAGCCTATGCAACCGCATGATATTCCAGACTTACCGTGGTCAAAACTAGGATCTGATATATTTGAGTATGCGAAGAAGTACTATTTAATTATAGTGGATTATCTTTCAAACTATGTGGAAGTATGCCCGTTAAAAGGAATAGCTTCCAAACAGGTCATCGCGGCCATGAAAGATCAGTTTGCCAGACACGGAGCTCCGCTTGATTTGATAACAGATAATGGCCCTGCGTACTCGTCCAAGGATTTTAAAGAATTTGCTCGGGTTTGGGGCTTCAAGCACACCACTTCCTCCCCCAACTACCCCCAATCGAACGGACGAAGTGAACGCACAGTACGAACGATCAAAGATATGTTAAAAAAGTGTACTGATTCAAATGAGGACTTCTACTTAGCTCTGCTCAATTTCAGGGCAACCGCTAGAGATGGAATCGCGAGTCCGGCAGAACTCCTTATGGGTCGAAGACTCAATACACGACTGCCATGTCACCCGGATAAACTAAGGCCGATTAGGAATAATGCTGGTGACCTCCAAAACATCTTACACAATCAAGATAGTAGTAGCAGAAGGTACAACTTGCGTGCGCGGGCACTGCCGCAACTACTGCCCGGCGACGAGGTGGTCGCGTTGGACGGTACTAGGCGGAAGCACGCGCGTGTCGCTTCTCGCGCTCCTCAGCCGCGTTCCTACTTTGTCACCGATGACTCGGGTAGGATCTTTCGCAGGAACAGAAGACATCTCATTACACTTCCCAAGTCTCCATCTTTAACAAACACACTACCCGAAATGGAGCATGAGATAGATGTAAATGAGGATGGCGGGATAAGCTCTGAAGAGCAATCGTTTGGTTCATGTGAACACACTGATGAAGACATGGATCACGATTGCTCGCCGGATGAATCTTCGAACATCTCACATCAACCGAAAAGGGCAGCTGCAAGAGCGGCTAGGGAAAAGATTAAACTAATAAAATTCTAGTAATTATGTATTAATACAATAAATTATTAATAATAGTTTTAGATATAGAGGTCTATTACTATGTTTGTCATCATAACTATATTTCTTAGGTCTTTTTGTTTGTTTGAATAATTTTTTTTAAGGGGAGTGATGTACCGGTATTAACGTCTATTAAGTGTTTTTTCTATTAAGGGGAAAGATGTACCGGATGTTCGAATATTTTGTATTGACGTATGAAATAAAATCATTCTATGAACCAGCCATCTTGATGTTTACTTCAAGGTATTATATAAGTTTCTATCCAAAAAAATATCTGACAGGGACGTTTGAAACGTAATATTTTTTATTTTGGATAGGCAAGCATTTAACCACTATCTCACCTGATGGAAAGTGACGATGCGGCCGAAGATGGTAGATGCTAGCCTAGAAGGTACCTATTCACTCTTGACTTGAAGACACCTAGATTGTTATGTTCGGGGAACAAATACGTAGGCAATGAGTTCCACTCCATTGCTGTACGGATGATAAATATAGGAGCAAAACGTTTCCAGCAAACTGGAGGTACATACCTATGTCAACCATAAATGGATGACGTTTGAAAGTTTGTCTTGTTGTTTGATGGTTAAAAGGGCATAGATGAATTAAATCATGTAACTCCTGAGCACACTCTCTAAAATGTAAGCGATAATTTTTTTTGTTCCATATAGAAAATTTATCTATATAATAATATAGATATATTTTATAATATAGGCAACTGGCTAGATATCCAGTTGCCTATATTTCCTAAAAATCTATACAGCAAATACCAAATTTATCTACAGAGCTTAAATGTAACTTAAGTGCTTAAGCCTAAAACCAGTAGGTAAGAATACTTAATATTGTACCTCAGAGTACGGGATTCAATTTAATTTTATTGTATCCTATTTTCAATCCATAATCACAAATTTCTTAAGTTTTACAACCCACGAGAATATCGCTCGTCGTTCAAACTATCTAACAGTTAATTGGAAACTAATCCTCAAGGAAGAACTTACAGTCGAATCGCTTGGTAGTTCAATAGTTGAGGGTTTCAGAAGATTCAACGCTCTTGGCCGAAAGTACAGCTTTCTAAATATATTATTAGCTTCAGTACGCTGTCAGCTGTCAGGGGTGGAAAAGAGCCTTTAGTTGAGTTCTAAATAAAGTAAACTCTTTACTATGGTAAGAGCATTCAGAGTCCTAAGAGGAACAATAAAAATAGTAGTAGATTTCGAGCCGAGGCCCAAGGTTTTGACGCGTTATACGTGTAAAATTGGCGTTTTATTATTTTCTTAAGCTTGTGATTTTTCCAATGTTCATGTGTGAGTTCATTGACGATCCAGTTGGACAGGTCTCCGCCCTCTGCGCCGTGGGTCCTGAGTTCGATTCCCGGCAGGAGCACAAATTCCTTCCCAAGGGATATTTGTGCTTCTGGTTCTGGGTGTACCGTGTGTGTGATGTGAATGTTTCCGGCACCCACGATACAAGTATTTGAACTTAGTGTGGGACTGTGAGTGTGAATACGTTTATTTTTTGTTTTTTTAGTATACATATAGCTCATGGGAAGCGTGCGGTGACGATGACGCGAGTTTCACGCTTTTTGTTAAATAACCCAAAAGTACACATATACACATTTTTATTATTTTAATTTTTACATTTTTTGCACTCGGATTTTTAGATTTTTTGGAATATTGACTTGTTTGCTATATTTTTGATATTTGGTATATTGTGACTAATTGTGAGGTATCGAATAATAAACTTATAATTATAAGTTAATCCCCGATCGTCAGCAATAAGTATCGCGCGTAGAGCTCAACAAATCTTGGCCGTTCGGTGACGATGACGTGTTCCATGATTTTGTTTACGCAAAAAGTGCTCAAGGTGCCTAAAGAAGTTTTCACTTCAATAAGGACAGATAAGACTGTCTTACTGTATACAGATACCATCCTACTATTAGCTTAATTGGCCTTATATTAATTTAAAAGCGCAATTTCAATTTAATTGATTAACAATTAAATACGTTCACTTCATCTATACTAACAAGCTTTCACATGCCTCAACGCCCTCGCTTTTACGGGTTCCGTGAAATGGCACTTAACGGGCACATAATTGAATTTCAAAAGCGCGATGTTTATGTCCATGTATCTTCCTACCACAACAGCATTTATTTTCTACCTCGAGAACGATATATTTTCTTACTTGAGACCGATATGTAACCTGCTGAAAATATTACAAAATAGGGGCAGACTCACCGTCACACCATTTTCACACCAGTGTGGAACAGAAGGTAGACCAGTGTGTGTACATATACCCTATGGTATACGTATGTGTTTCGTACCAAAACCGTTTTTTGTTTTATTAGGATAGTTATGCTAACTAAAAGTGTAATTTTTGAACGTGTACTCACATAGACAAGCAATTGTCTATTTGTTGTGTGTTGGTAGCGAGTGTGGCGCGACATTGGGTGTCGTTTTGTCATGTTTATGATAACATTATGTAATACATAAGTAACACACTTTATCATATATAAATAATAAGTACAATTACTAGAGCGTCATCTTATTTTTAATAATGACAATAGATAAATTGAGAACTACAATCGCTGCGCTGGTTAAATAATTCCATTTTAAACTTTCATATCTATCAAATTGTTTTATAGATGTGATTGATGTTTGAAATGATATTTTTAAATCGATACATTCTGTTTTCTATTAATAATAAATTAAATAAATTTGTAATCGGTAAAAATAAAAACGTTTTCTAAAATTGTTTGTTTTGACATTCGTAACAATCGAGTCATTAGTACTTTGATTTGTACTTAGAGAATTGAAAACTGAAAATATGAATTTGATTCATTTGACTTATTTTTCGTTTCAATTGATACGATTTGATTTTAAATCATCTTAAAGTAGCAGTTTTTTTATGATAAACAAGCATTTTACCATTATGTCAACTGTTGGTAAGTGTCGACATATTGATCACGGCAAGGCTTAAAATGAGAAATGGCTCTAATGGAATGCTACCAAAAATTTTTTTGGTTTCGCGACATATTTTATACTTAGAGGTATTTATCGATGCTTGCACGACTGGTAGAGAGGTAGCTAGTACGGAGGACACAAACAAAACGCCTCGATTTTTTTATTTACGGTTTTTTTATCTTATATCTGATAGGCTAACTATATATACAATTTTATTTGGACAACTTGATAATCACTGAAATCAAATATTAATCGTAAAATAGTAGCAATTTGAAGTCAGTACCTAAACAGTAACCACTTATTTTATTCAATAATTTTGATATGATTGATACGGGGTGTTTATAAAATTCTTTTAAAGAATTTTGTTTAATCGCCTAAAAGGTCGAATTTATTCAATTTTATGTTTGACTCGGGATATCATTCGATTCTCGGGATCATAGCGTTTGTAGCGGTGCCCAAATATCGAGCTCTCAATCAAAATTAAAATGTAAGTACGTGAAATAAATATAAAAACCCCGTATCAAATTGTTTTTTTTTTTTTTTTTTTTATGCAGAATAGGCAAGCATTTGACCACTATCTCACCTGATGGAAAGTGATGATGCGGTCGAAGATGTGACATGCTTGCCTAGAAGATACCTATTCACTCTCGATTAATCGCCTAAATGAACTGGTTACATATGTTGATATATAAGACTATAATAATATTAATAAGTTTTGTTTTATTATCTTTTTGGCTAGATGTCAACTGTAGCAAGGAAATAATTTGATCCACGCGCCTCAAAATAATTTATTTAATATTTCTAATAAAACATCCATCTCTCACATTTAATAGTAAAAAGTAATTCCATCGCGACTGTTTACCCAGATTTTTAGACCCCTAAATCGTCAGGTATGAAAATTGAGAGATTCCCTCGAGTCGAGATTTTTGTGGTAAAGCTCCGGTTGTAAGCGGCTTAAAGTGTCGTCGGGTACATCCTAAGACTGCTCTCCGGGGATCAACTTGTGACTATATTTTACTTGCCTTTATTTTATGCTGGGTTATGGAAGGATGCACTGAGTAGTTTTTGTAATATAATTGCTGTTTTTTTAATATCTGCGGAATTTAATCCTACTAATATTATAAATCCGAAAATGTGTGTGTAAGTATGTTTATTCTCTATTCACGCTGTAACGGCTGAACCGTACAGTAACTGATCAACTGACTGACAATCAACCCACTGCATAAATCAGAGGCACGGTACACATATACATGTAGGGTATACATACATATACCCTATATAGGGTATACGTATGTATACCCTACATGTATATGTCTACCGTGCCTACATGTATATTATGTATATTATTTCCTTATTGTATTTCACCTTACGCGTGCTTTGGTGGAGATGATAGAGATGTGTCATTTAATTAACATTTTTCATTTACCTAGCTTACTAGCTCGGGAAATAATAACATTGGTGAGCAAACACTGATAAAAAATGCAAGTTGCGGGAAAAAAAAAGTTGAATATATCTAAGCATGCTTGATATGCATATGTAGGTATACAAAAAAATCTAATTAATTTCTTTTACTAGCCCGTCTCTCTGAACGTTAAAATTTCGTTTTTAGTAGCTAAACTATTCTGCTGAAGTTTTTAATTAAGCCCCGATTAATTAGAAGCAATTTTCTCTCAAAGATAGTTTCGCTAAATTGTAATTATAATTTAACTTTAGCTACGTTTAATTTTTTGGAATAATTTCTTAATTTTCATTTTCATTTATGCCGTATCAAATTTACCCTTGTCTGCAGAAATGTATAAAATAATAAAAATCTCTTTCAAATTAAACCCGAAGAAATATAATTCAATTGGAAATCTATCTAAAGCATCAAAACGTCCATTATAATCTTTCATTTATCAGCTTTTTATAAATAGAATATAACTGAATATTACGTAGGGTATCAAAAATGCTTAAACACGTAAACAATTAACGTAAAATGGATTCGCACGAAATGAGTTTGCTAATATTCTTGAATTTATTGATGTAATCGCTTTGAAGTCGTTGAAATAAAGTCAAGCAAGCGTTTCAAGAGCAAGCGATTCATTTTCATAAGAGAACGTGACGTTTAGTACAATCCTTACGAACATTATTATTTTGATTTATATTATTGTATGTGTTCGAAGACAAAAGCGAATGAAAAATTGACCCTATCGTGTTAGCTGTGTAGAAAAGTATCTATCGCAATAACAGCAATTCAGATTAAGAAGTATCTCTTTTCACGTTCGTTTTCTTAAGTATTATGTACGCTTTTGGAAAACTTACCATTGGAATACCACAACGTTATTGTTTTTAAAAGGTAGTTCATAATTTGTAGCTTGGGTAGCAAAAACATATGGCAATTTTTTACTTTATATACCTTCGGCTCTTTTCTTATGACAGATAGATAAGCATTTGGCCGTTATCTCACCTGATGGAAAGTGACGATGCGGCCGGAGATGAAACATGCTTACCTAGAAGATACCTATTCACTCTAGACTTGAAGACTCCCAGATTATACTGTTCGGGGAACAAGGATGCGGGCAGTGAGGACCACACTTTCGCCGTACGGATAACAAATGTTGAAGCAAACCGCTTCGACCGAATATGAGGTATGTTAATCAATATTATTTCGGCTTGATACCCGACTGAAGTACTTTCATCCCAATAATTTTTAACCGACTTCAAAAACGTAGGAACCTTTCAATCGGTGGTATGTTTATTTTTGTATGTATGTTATTACCTCTTAACTTCTTTCTGAGTGAACCGATTTTGATGATTTTTTTATATCGTGAAGTCAAAGATCACGTACAATATTTAAAAACATAACTTCAATACGAGAAAATACGTTTAAATTTTCCAGAGATGAGATAATTAACCTTAAGGGCTGTCCGTCATAACAAAGCAATGGCATGTCAATGTCAATTAGTATATTTATAGGGTCGCCCGACCCAGACTAATATAATTATGTAAATGATAAGACACGTGTCAGTCGTGGAAACCCTAGATAGACTAGACCTTTGGCATATTTATACCTGCCCTATTGAGGTTGATCGTTTAGCATAATTTTATTTTATAAAATTATGGTGGTTATGAAGATACTAATGGTACTATTTTGTTCTTGCATTTTATTTACAGGTCATTTACCTGATACTAAATTGCATAGGATGTCAAACTAAATTGGTATATTTTTAAAGTGACCGTGCAAAACTAAGAAAATCTTTAAAAAAAAATAGGTTTTGGTCGAAATTACTGGTGGGGATAAATATAGCTAATGCATTGATTGCTACAACTACTCATCTGAATCAATCTGACGGCGTACCAAACATATTGAGTGGATGATCAATGATATCTCTTGATACTATTTCTTTCTAAATTATTTTAAACCAGCTTGTTTCAAAATAACTAACACATACAATTAATACCAATACCGCTCCAAATGGGCATAAAATCTTTGTCTAAAAATTCAATAAATTTTTTTTTTGGTAACCAATCCACCACAACTAGATTTTTAAAATAAAATAATAAATTATCATCCTATACAATCTAGTTGTACCGCACCAACCAATATACCAATCATTCAAACATTTCTAAAAACAACTATTTAGAAGAAGTGTAAACATACACAGGCACGTTAAAAGTAGTGCTCTTTATCATGACTTAAAAATGGATATCGTCACATCCGTTGTCAAAAACTCTGTTGAAGCTCACGTAAGAAGACTTCGCCTACATGTAATTGTAAATTTGAGACTATCCAACTTCTCGAATACACAAACAAGAATAGGAGACTTAAACGGATAAAAGTAAGTTTAGTAATAGTGTAAATAGTGATGAACACAAAGACATTAAGAATTACGTTTTATTTGACAAATTCTTTTATTACTCTACTTAGGGTTAGTTAGTCTAAAAGCTAGATTGTAATAATAATATGAGGTTATACAATATTTACAATAAAATAGGCAAGCATGCTACATCTTCGGCCGCATCATCACTTTCCATCAGGTGAGATTGTGGTCAAATACCAGGCATAAAAAAAAATAGCATTAAAAAACTTACAAATAAAAAGTATTATACGTTTTAAGGTCTTATCAGGCCAAATAATCAGTCGCCCTGAAAACAGAAATTGGAACCGGTAAATATGACCTATAACTCAGGGGAGTGCAAATTAAGCAATCCCGTAGCCTGATTACGTAGCACGTCGCTACGGTTTTCGTAGCCGTAGCACTCGTAACCTGCAATTACGGGCACAGTAAATCATGTAGACGCGCGTTCGTAGCAGCTCTACGAAGGCAATTCTCTAACACGAGCTTGCCCAAATTATTTCAAAAAATTTATTGCTAGAGCACAATTTAGAAGAATAATAACGCATTTAAGAATATTAAGCCGTTGTTGAAGTAAATTGACGATTGAAAATTGTAGAACTATATTCAATTTACCTTAAGTCTCAAAGATAAATTTGAAGCCACTGTTACAGTTACGTCGCAAAGTATAATAATTTAAACGTAAGCAAAGCTTAAAAAAACCGACTTCACAGCTTATATTTTGGTTTGGGCTTGATCAATTTCGATAACATTTATATGGGACCACCTCTGAGGTATAATCTATCAAACAAAAAATAATTTTGAGAATCAGTGCACAAATGGGGGAGAAATCGGTGAACATCGCGAACTTCATACCGCCAATTGTCTGTGGTCAAATATTCAGAAACATCTCCTGTTTGACAGATACCTACGAACAGTTTGTATGGGAAAATAAAATACTACTTTTTACTAATTTTATTGCAACCTTCCCTGAACTTCCACAAATATTTCAAGATCAAAATTAGCCAAATCGGTCCAGCCATTCTCGAGTTTTAGCGAGACTAACGAACAGCAATTCATTTTTATATATAAGAAGAAGATTATGTAAAATACCTTAAATAATTTAAACGCAAGCAAAGCTTAAAAACCGACTTCACCGCTTTTTCGAAACCCTTATATAATTCGGCATGTTTTATGCCGAATTGAAAACCTCCTCCTTTTTGCGAAATTGGTTAAAAGTGAGCGTAGCTAATAATCAGGATAGCATTATTTGCATTCGTTGCGAAACCAGCCGATGTTTGATTACCTTGTTGTTTTGGTTGGTGTATAAGTTTGATGCCAATTAATGTAATGAATACTACGCCAGCAAAATACTTTCTAATCCAATACTAAGTGAATAATAATTACTTCCCACGTCCTTTTTATTTTAAACAAATACACTCAATTATTTAACAATAAGTCTAACACACATTGTGTAATTTTATATTCAAATTGCAATTACTTCTCACACTTGGTGCTTTTATTATTATTCGCCTGACGTACGTACACGCTTTCAGAATAATTTAGGTTCGCAGTCAAAGTTAACGCTATGAATTCATGCAGTTTGCCTTTCGCTTTGAACTGGATTGGACTGGTTTGTGCTCGATTTATCACATTTGTTGTGAATTAAACAATTATGTTTGAATTAAAAACGGTAAATTGACTTTTGAGGAGCTTTCTGTCGGTTTTATGTAAATTAATACATAATAATATATTTTTTAAAACAATAAATGACTAGTACTATTTTGACACACTATATAACGTGATTAATAACCGGTTAGCACTATAACAATATATGACTACACCAGACGTGTCCCGCGGCTTCCCTTGCGTTATTTAAAAAGTCCAGGTGTATGGTCTATGAGTTAATCCTAGGTATAAGCCAAGTACATTCTGAATACGTTAAACTGTTACAATGTGAAGAGGAAACAAACATACTATATGATGACCAACACGGTATCCATCTACAGGCCAATTGCCTATATTTCCTAAAACTAAACTAAAACTATATACAGCAAAGAACCAAGTTACCTACAAGACATCGAGCCTAAAGGTAACTCAAATGCTCAAGCCCACTACCAGTGGGTAGCGTTCCAATCATGCTGGCTGCATTGCCTCTCTGAATTGAAATGCTAATACGTTGAGCCAAATAAGTGCCAGCATTTTGGTCACGCGTCGCCTCAACCAGGCGCTCTGATAGAATTTTTAAAATAGAATGAGCTCCCGGTCCCCACGGACCCAGTGTCTCGACACCAAACGGCTCAAATATGTAACCACTGCCGAGGTTTCCATATTTTCGCCGTTTACGCTGCTCTGCCGAAGTTGCCGCGACGCCAACCCCATTCTGTGTTTCAGGAAGATGTGACGGAGCTAAAGTATCGACACAAGTTGCATCCCACACTAAAGGCCGTCCCATCTTCCATGGAATTAAAGTCATTCCGTCGGGTCTTTTACCATCGTCACGCATCAGATCATTCGGTTCGAGAATGGCTGGAACGTTGGCACTGGTAAAAGCCCGGCGGATGATATCGTTGAGGCTGGCGTGGCGGGAAATTTGGCCAGCACTTTTCTGGCACGAGAGGCCGTGGTGACCGGCAACAGCAGTACCACACTGACAGCTATGGGCAACATAGCACCTTGCACCCAAACGTAAGCATATAGCGAGACGGAAAGCATACAAAAAATACTTAGGTACATACTTATACATATACACACAAACTTTTGTATTTATTATATTAGAGTGATGACACGTCATTTGCAAAGTAGGTATTTCTTTTAAAATTGTTATTCAAATTAAATAAATTTATTGTTAAATTCTAATATCTAAATGCGAGTGATATGCTCGTTTCCTTTCATATATTAAGTAAAGCAATATTTGAAAAAATAACACAAAAATATGTACCAATCCAAAATCTATCGTATTACATATTAAGTTTGTGTAAGGCCTTAAATAAGTTTATTTTACTGTGTAAAAAAATATCAAACAAATTGGCTAAATTACCTTTTATAATTAGCTATAATTTATAAGATAATTTAAAAGAAAAACAAGTACCAACATTGCGACTAAAGTCTCCAGAAACTTTTATCCCTCTCGAACAAAAGTAACCCTCTAAATCGGTCAACGTTTACAGGTAAAAAAATATGGTAACACAAAAAAATCACAGAAGAAATCAGTTAGATTATTCTTAGTTTAAATTACCAATGGTTTTTATAAATAAGTTACAAATAATTATACGTGGGTAATTTATTACTTTTAAACCTCTACTAAAACCCTCGTAAATAAATTGTTCAGGAATTACCTCACTCATTGTGACTCTTAGCCTCGTTACGTATTCGTGTCAGACTCTCATATGAGTTTTGAACAAACCGTCTATCTCCCTTTCTATGTGACGAAACGTAAAATGACGAATAGGAAATAAGGTGTTATTTTAGAAAAGAAAACGTATTGCTAAGCGGAGTTTGAACAATGCGTCTTTGAAATACCATGTTATTGTACTGCTCGAGCCACTAAACTATACAAACAATGCTTTAAGCAATCAATATTGTTTCATCCTACGTAAAAGCTAGTTCCAAACTAGCTTTATAATCTTTCCTTTCTAAAATTACAATGTTAGTTCTGGTTAACATAGTTAATGCTAAATAAAAGATAATATTTTCTTAATAGAATGGACATATAAAATAATTATAAATATATAGAAAAGACGCTTCAGAGTATTCCTACTTTCCACAATATTAAAGTCAGGTCTCCTTTGCATTGGTCCTGGGTGCGATTCCCGACAGGAGCACAATTTTCATTTTGATGTTTGTAATTTTGGTTCAAGGTGTGATGCGATGTAAATGTTCCTGGCACCCATGATACAAGTCTTTAAACATATTGTAGGCTGTGAGTGTAAATAAAAATTAACAAGGACAAAGTACGACGGTGAACTAACTACGCCCTGTATGACGACGGAATTTCACCTCACATTTCTATTCGCATAATTCGTAAATTCATATCGTAGTAAGCACTTAACGCATGTACGGGGCTTCTCTCCCATTCCCCCTGTCCCAGGGACGTCTCGAGGCAAGGCTCGTACCTTCTAGGTGCTCTTGTGCTAGTCACCCCCTTATCTACGGCTGAGTACTACGCTCAACCATCCGGTGACGCTGAAGAGTCTACGCACAAGTAACAAACGAAACAAGTAAAACTGCGTTTTCTACCGACTTCACAAAAAAGGAAACTCAAATCGACTGTATTTTTTTTTATGTATGTAATTATAATTTCTTTCCACGTGAACCGATTTAGATTTGTTTTTTTTGTTTCAATGATTTTGCTTTTCACTTGTTCCCATTAAAATTTGATCAAGATCTCATCAGTAGTGCTTGAAATATCGTCAATATTGCGTGTTTAGTGCATCTAATCTGATTAAAGTTCCGTAGATAAAGCGGTGAAGTCGGTTTTTTTTAAGCTTTGCTTGCGTATAAATATTTGTGTTACCTATCTAGGTACATACTCGTATGGCAATGTTTAAAAGGATAAAGAACGTAGTATATAAATATGTTAATTCGACTAATTCGCCTTCCGGTCATTCGTTAACTGGATCAGCCCAGCGGTCCCTTACAAATATGATTAAATCCCGCCGCACTCATTAAACTTTGCCATCAGTTGAAAAATTCATCAGGAAATTGTTAAATATATCAAAACATTGCTCAATTCGCTGTTCGTACCTCTTGACGAGAAATTTGATAGCTTGAAAAGCGGATATGTTACGGGCAACTTTGTTCATCAGTTTTGGGTAATGCTTTAGGCAGTTGAAGTTGTATAGGGTCAAAGTTAGTGAAAACTTTGAAGCGCGTGATTTGTAGAGTATATTATTTTTGTTACATTCTATATTTATGTTACATTCTATATAACTGTTAAAAAATGTACTTATAGTTTAGTCTCAGAATATCCAAATCGCGAAATGTCAAGCGAACGCAAAATTTCATCTTCGCGGAATGTCCAATTTGCGGAATGTACAATTCGCGTGAAATACGCAAAATGTCCAATATACGAAACGTCGAATTTGCAGAATGTCCAACATTCACAATAGGTAGCTTACAAAATTGTTCCCCTTGAGTGAATCATGAGAATGACCTTGAGTGGCTTTTAAAGTGCCAATATTTCGCCGCACAGAACTTAAACCATTTTATTAGTAAATATTTCCCACCTCTGGTGGGAAAAAAATACTTTCAATCACTACATCTCTTCTATTCATCCTGCTGTTGCTATTCTTTTATGCTTTTATACTCCTTAGAAAAGTAGGTAATTATATTGTTGTATTCATCAAAATATAAACAAACAAGTTCGATGTCTGTAATAAAAGCGTAATTGTAGATACAAGACCCAGCCTAATAAAATCTTTTGATCCCATTCTCTCGACCTTCATAGCAAGTCCATTAGTGACACTTCATGAACTAATCTAATAATCGATTTGCTTTCACCCGACGCCACTGTAACCTTGTTATCCTTTTGCCGGAAATCGAGACCGACGGTTTCAGAACCGGAATACGAAATCGATATCACTCGCCCAATACGGCACTTAAAGTGATTTTAAATCGGGGCACTTTCAACTTTATTTAAACTAACTCTGCCCTGCGGCTTCCATCGTGTTTATCAGGGTGAGAGGTAGGCTAATAAAAAGTATTATGATTAAATTTAGCAGTTACAAACATACATAAACATGCACTCACATATAATTATCAACGTCCAAGGTTAAGACTATCTATAGGTCTTCGAATTTTCATCAAAATCGTTGTTTATGTATCGCTTACATTTTGGAGAGTATGCGCAGGAATTACACGAGGTAATTCTTCCATGCCCTTTTTACCATCTATTTCATCCATTTATGGTCGACATACCTTCAGTTCGCTCGAAGCGTTCTGCTTCTACGTTCATCATCCATACAGCGAAGTAATTAAAATTAGCTTAGGCTTGTACTATGGGCGGTGCTGTTTCACCCCAGTGGACGGGCAGCAGTAAGGGTGGTATTGTCCTTTGTGAACCCTTAAAAAATCCTACCGACTCGATCGTTGACGGGGTTTCATCTTTCCCACAAATAATGGACAGCGTAAGGTATTTTATTGAGACTGTGACATTGGAAATAGGAAATATACATATTTATTTTGTATGCTTTTAATAAAGTGTTTACGTTAATACGATACCGAACATAACATTTTACCAAATTAAAAAAGCATCTTAATAAGACAATAATATTATTGATGGAATTACCTGGCTGTTATGACTTAAAAAAAAATAACCTGTATAATTTTAAATCTCGTGTACCTATATTCTCCATTGAGCTACCCCGAGGCAAAATTGCATTTGAGTGAAGTTACTAAATTTTTTGTATTTTTGTTCGAGGCGATAAATTTAGGTCCTATTATTTTAAAGATATCCTTGAAAATCAAATTACAATATTTCTTTATTTCCAAAGCTTCGGATCGTCTTCAAAGAGAATACGTTACGCAGATTTGGAATTATTATTCATCAGATTTTGATTTTGAGCCAAATAAGTGCCAGCATTTTGGTCACGCGTCGCCTCAACCAGGCGCTCTGATAGAATTTTTAAAATAGAATGAGCTCCCGGTCCCCACGGACCCAGTGTCTCGACACCAAACGGCTCAAATATGTAACCACTGCCGAGGTTTCCATATTTTCGCCGTTTACGCTGCTCTGCCGAAGTTGCCGCGACGCCAACCCCATTCTGTGTTTCAGGAAGATGTGACGGAGCTAAAGTATCGACACAAGTTGCATCCCACACTAAAGGCCGTCCCATCTTCCATGGAATTAAAGTCATTCCGTCGGGTCTTTTACCATCGTCACGCATCAGATCATTCGGTTCGAGAATGGCTGGAACGTTGGCACTGGTAAAAGCCCGGCGGATGATATCGTTGAGGCTGGCGTGGCGGGAAATTTGGCCAGCACTTTTCTGGCACGAGAGGCCGTGGTGACCGGCAACAGCAGTACCACACTGACAGCTATGGGCAACATAGCACCTTGCACCCAAACGTAAGCATATAGCGAGACGGAAAGCATACAAAAAATACTTAGGTACATACTTATACATATACACACAAACTTTTGTATTTATTATATTAGAGTGATGACACGTCATTTGCAAAGTAGGTATTTCTTTTAAAATTGTTATTCAAATTAAATAAATTTATTGTTAAATTCTAATATCTAAATGCGAGTGATATGCTCGTTTCCTTTCATATATTAAGTAAAGCAATATTTGAAAAAATAACACAAAAATATGTACCAATCCAAAATCTATCGTATTACATATTAAGTTTGTGTAAGGCCTTAAATAAGTTTATTTTACTGTGTAAAAAAATATCAAACAAATTGGCTAAATTACCTTTTATAATTAGCTATAATTTATAAGATAATTTAAAAGAAAAACAAGTACCAACATTGCGACTAAAGTCTCCAGAAACTTTTATCCCTCTCGAACAAAAGTAACCCTCTAAATCGGTCAACGTTTACAGGTAAAAAAATATGGTAACACAAAAAAATCACAGAAGAAATCAGTTAGATTATTCTTAGTTTAAATTACCAATGGTTTTTATAAATAAGTTACAAATAATTATACGTGGGTAATTTATTACTTTTAAACCTCTACTAAAACCCTCGTAAATAAATTGTTCAGGAATTACCTCACTCATTGTGACTCTTAGCCTCGTTACGTATTCGTGTCAGACTCTCATATGAGTTTTGAACAAACCGTCTATCTCCCTTTCTATGTGACGAAACGTAAAATGACGAATAGGAAATAAGGTGTTATTTTAGAAAAGAAAACGTATTGCTAAGCGGAGTTTGAACAATGCGTCTTTGAAATACCATGTTATTGTACTGCTCGAGCCACTAAACTATACAAACAATGCTTTAAGCAATCAATATTGTTTCATCCTACGTAAAAGCTAGTTCCAAACTAGCTTTATAATCTTTCCTTTCTAAAATTACAATGTTAGTTCTGGTTAACATAGTTAATGCTAAATAAAAGATAATATTTTCTTAATAGAATGGACATATAAAATAATTATAAATATATAGAAAAGACGCTTCAGAGTATTCCTACTTTCCACAATATTAAAGTCAGGTCTCCTTTGCATTGGTCCTGGGTGCGATTCCCGACAGGAGCACAATTTTCATTTTGATGTTTGTAATTTTGGTTCAAGGTGTGATGCGATGTAAATGTTCCTGGCACCCATGATACAAGTCTTTAAACATATTGTAGGCTGTGAGTGTAAATAAAAATTAACAAGGACAAAGTACGACGGTGAACTAACTACGCCCTGTATGACGACGGAATTTCACCTCACATTTCTATTCGCATAATTCGTAAATTCATATCGTAGTAAGCACTTAACGCATGTACGGGGCTTCTCTCCCATTCCCCCTGTCCCAGGGACGTCTCGAGGCAAGGCTCGTACCTTCTAGGTGCTCTTGTGCTAGTCACCCCCTTATCTACGGCTGAGTACTACGCTCAACCATCCGGTGACGCTGAAGAGTCTACGCACAAGTAACAAACGAAACAAGTAAAACTGCGTTTTCTACCGACTTCACAAAAAAGGAAACTCAAATCGACTGTATTTTTTTTTATGTATGTAATTATAATTTCTTTCCACGTGAACCGATTTAGATTTGTTTTTTTTGTTTCAATGATTTTGCTTTTCACTTGTTCCCATTAAAATTTGATCAAGATCTCATCAGTAGTGCTTGAAATATCGTCAATATTGCGTGTTTAGTGCATCTAATCTGATTAAAGTTCCGTAGATAAAGCGGTGAAGTCGGTTTTTTTTAAGCTTTGCTTGCGTATAAATATTTGTGTTACCTATCTAGGTACATACTCGTATGGCAATGTTTAAAAGGATAAAGAACGTAGTATATAAATATGTTAATTCGACTAATTCGCCTTCCGGTCATTCGTTAACTGGATCAGCCCAGCGGTCCCTTACAAATATGATTAAATCCCGCCGCACTCATTAAACTTTGCCATCAGTTGAAAAATTCATCAGGAAATTGTTAAATATATCAAAACATTGCTCAATTCGCTGTTCGTACCTCTTGACGAGAAATTTGATAGCTTGAAAAGCGGATATGTTACGGGCAACTTTGTTCATCAGTTTTGGGTAATGCTTTAGGCAGTTGAAGTTGTATAGGGTCAAAGTTAGTGAAAACTTTGAAGCGCGTGATTTGTAGAGTATATTATTTTTGTTACATTCTATATTTATGTTACATTCTATATAACTGTTAAAAAATGTACTTATAGTTTAGTCTCAGAATATCCAAATCGCGAAATGTCAAGCGAACGCAAAATTTCATCTTCGCGGAATGTCCAATTTGCGGAATGTACAATTCGCGTGAAATACGCAAAATGTCCAATATACGAAACGTCGAATTTGCAGAATGTCCAACATTCACAATAGGTAGCTTACAAAATTGTTCCCCTTGAGTGAATCATGAGAATGACCTTGAGTGGCTTTTAAAGTGCCAATATTTCGCCGCACAGAACTTAAACCATTTTATTAGTAAATATTTCCCACCTCTGGTGGGAAAAAAATACTTTCAATCACTACATCTCTTCTATTCATCCTGCTGTTGCTATTCTTTTATGCTTTTATACTCCTTAGAAAAGTAGGTAATTATATTGTTGTATTCATCAAAATATAAACAAACAAGTTCGATGTCTGTAATAAAAGCGTAATTGTAGATACAAGACCCAGCCTAATAAAATCTTTTGATCCCATTCTCTCGACCTTCATAGCAAGTCCATTAGTGACACTTCATGAACTAATCTAATAATCGATTTGCTTTCACCCGACGCCACTGTAACCTTGTTATCCTTTTGCCGGAAATCGAGACCGACGGTTTCAGAACCGGAATACGAAATCGATATCACTCGCCCAATACGGCACTTAAAGTGATTTTAAATCGGGGCACTTTCAACTTTATTTAAACTAACTCTGCCCTGCGGCTTCCATCGTGTTTATCAGGGTGAGAGGTAGGCTAATAAAAAGTATTATGATTAAATTTAGCAGTTACAAACATACATAAACATGCACTCACATATAATTATCAACGTCCAAGGTTAAGACTATCTATAGGTCTTCGAATTTTCATCAAAATCGTTGTTTATGTATCGCTTACATTTTGGAGAGTATGCGCAGGAATTACACGAGGTAATTCTTCCATGCCCTTTTTACCATCTATTTCATCCATTTATGGTCGACATACCTTCAGTTCGCTCGAAGCGTTCTGCTTCTACGTTCATCATCCATACAGCGAAGTAATTAAAATTAGCTTAGGCTTGTACTATGGGCGGTGCTGTTTCACCCCAGTGGACGGGCAGCAGTAAGGGTGGTATTGTCCTTTGTGAACCCTTAAAAAATCCTACCGACTCGATCGTTGACGGGGTTTCATCTTTCCCACAAATAATGGACAGCGTAAGGTATTTTATTGAGACTGTGACATTGGAAATAGGAAATATACATATTTATTTTGTATGCTTTTAATAAAGTGTTTACGTTAATACGATACCGAACATAACATTTTACCAAATTAAAAAAGCATCTTAATAAGACAATAATATTATTGATGGAATTACCTGGCTGTTATGACTTAAAAAAAAATAACCTGTATAATTTTAAATCTCGTGTACCTATATTCTCCATTGAGCTACCCCGAGGCAAAATTGCATTTGAGTGAAGTTACTAAATTTTTTGTATTTTTGTTCGAGGCGATAAATTTAGGTCCTATTATTTTAAAGATATCCTTGAAAATCAAATTACAATATTTCTTTATTTCCAAAGCTTCGGATCGTCTTCAAAGAGAATACGTTACGCAGATTTGGAATTATTATTCATCAGATTTTGATTTTATTTTATGTTTAAAGAGAACCTCAGACGAGCTAGTGGATCGACCATGAATATTAATATGCGGTGGACCTTTCTGTATTAGAAGAGAACTCCAGATTTATTGTATATTTTTGATAGTTTTTTATTAAAATCAAGTTACAATAAAATTATGTTCTCAATATCTAACATCTAAAACCATTAATACATTTTCAAGGTATATTCGGGTGGTATATTTTAGAATCAAGTAGATCTGGGAGGAAAAAATAACAAATGTGAACGTCTCAGCGTAAAAAATAATGAGACCACAGTTTTATTGTAAACATATAATGCGTACATTGAAATTAAAAAATAAAACGATCATATTATTATTTTAGTTCAGAAATTTGTTGTCTCTGTCTCTTTTTACCAACGAGATATACTTATACTTTAACTTACCAATGCGACAAGAGAAAGCCGTATTGCCTGCTTTTACATCGATGCATACCTATGATATTGTACTCAGTTTATGTTTATCTCATCACTTACAAATATAAATTCTGTTGAATAACTGAGTTGGTGGAGCTGCCGGCGCAACGGCCCATTAACTATGCTGGAACATCTTCATCACCGTACTTAAGTGAATCTACTCGTAGTAGCATCACAGTACAACATCTAGCTATTTTTCTGCCTAGATAGAGCAATTTTCACCAAAAGCCTTGAGTTAAGAGTTGCAGTACACTACTTAAGAAATAAATAAAGTGACAACATAAGAGACATTTAAATTTGAACGGCTCGTTGGCTTAGTTGTGTGGCGTTCGCCTTCTAAGCAATATCGGGGTATCGGGTTCGATTCCCGGCAGAAGCACATTTTTTCTGACCCAAGGGGCATTTGAGTTTCTGGTTCTGGGTGTGATACTGGGTGTGTGATATGTTAATGTTTCCGGCACCCACGATACAAGTTTTGAACTTATTGTGGGGCTGTGAATGTGGTATATGTTTATGTTTATATAAACAAAAATCAATGCATGAAAAAAAAGTAGCTTTATTAAATTGTGTATAATAATATCATATTTTTTTTTTAGGTTTACTTGTATTGGGGACATGCTCGAAAGGAACGTCAATAAGACGTTCCTTTCGAGCATGTCCCCTAAGTGTCTATCGGCCTTAATGTTTGATACAGGTTACTAGAATTAAGTATAATTATTATAGGTAATACAAATTGAAGTTATCTGAATAAAGAAATTTTTAAAATTGCAGAAACAATACAAAACTCTTTATTATACAATAAACCAGTTAACCAATGAACCAGTTTACAAAGAGTACAACAATTATTTTTTTTAATTATAGATTTTTAATGGTAACACACTCGGCGGTCTTATTGCGTACAGCTATTTCTTCCAGACAACCTTTGTATGGACATAAATGTAACTGGAATGTGTTAGACGGTGGTGTACACTAGTGAAGGAACAATAAAAAGTACAAGAACTTAACAAAACAATTACATAGTAAATATACATACATATATACGTAATGTGAATATACCTACATAAAATACTCAATGTACATAGTAGTACAGAAAAAAGTTACGCAGTAATTTGCAGCAGTTTTAACGGTTTTGCAACTTGCATTACTGACTAATACTTAGATGTGGCAGTCTAGCCGACCAGTAATAATTAACACTGAGAAATCGTAGCTTTGAAATGGAATAAGCCGCATTTGGAATTGGACCGTCCAAGAGATTACTTTGCTCCTTCAAATTATAGAATATAACTGCTTTATATTAAACTTTAAAGACGCTTATGAGAGTAATTACTTAGTTTTGTGATTTTTAATAAAACAGGTACTCAATTGTTTCCCCGAAATTTTATATTCTTTTTCAGTCGCTTACTGGCCAGACTAACTTAGTTTGAGTAAGTTTGTGACTTAGCTTAATTCTTAATTCTTCACAAGTGGATATTTATCTTGTATGCATTTTGTATCACTAAGCTCTAGTATTTTATGTAGCCAAGTATTTTGAAGCCAAAGTAATCGTAAATTGGTCTCCTACCTCGATGATACAAGGTAGGTACTTGCTTTAACATGGTAACATGTATTCATTCATAATGTATACGTTTATTGAAACAGGTACCTTCTAACGTAATTAAATGGAAATTCCATGGTGACAGAAACCACCAAGACATTATGGGCAATATGAGAAAACACAATAATTTCAGGAAAGATATAAAAGAAATCATATTTTATTATTTCTTCTATGGTTCAACCGATCTGGAACTGTCACTTTTTTTTAAGAACACTGCAGGAATTCTTGAAATTCTGAATGTAAATAATAATGTATGTAAATAAAATATGTAGGGGGTTCCACCCACCCAAATATTCCCTCGAGTTGACGTAAATTAAGCCTCACAGGAACCTCTAGTGTACGCACATATAATAATTTGTTCAAATGAATATTCATTACGAAAAGACGTCGAGTGAGATTAAATTAATGACGTAAATATTAACGAACAAGGTAGATAATATTGGTCGCTTTGAAGATTTAACTATTTAGTAGTATGTATGTGAACGAAAGAAAAACATTTTTATTCAATACGGTTGTTATAATTTACTACTAATAAACAAACAAACGCATTCACACTCACAGCCCCACACTTGTATCGTAGGTGCCGGAAACATTCACATCACACACACATTACACCCAGAACCAGAAGCACAAATGTCCCTTGGGAAGGAAATTGTGCTCCTGCCGGTAATCGAACCCAGGACCCACGGCGCAGCGGGCGGACGCCTGTCCACTGCGCCAGCTGGATCATCATAACTTATAAATATTTTTTACTAATACTTAATGATAAAAGAGAGAAATAAACAGCCATATTATATTAGTGTTGAATAGGTGTAGGATTCAGCATTTTGCCATATTTTCATTTAGCGCTGGTTTTCAGTCATAAACCTGTAGAGGGCAGAAATAAAAACAACAAGATATTTACATAACATACTATATGTCATGTAAATATCTATGGCATATATTATTGATCAAGCGAAGCCAGATCTTTTATTTGAGCTGGGTCGTGCAGCACTTTGTCCGTCCGTTCGTCCGTCCGTCTGTCAAAGGCATCTAGCGTCTAAACCATGAAAATATAAATTATTTTTTATTTACCTTTGTGGGGTTGTTCGTTTGCCTATATTGATAAAAAAAAGACTAGCTTGTAGTGAAATATTATTTTCTTTTGAAAAATAAAGTTGGTTAATCACATAAGAGGTAGCTTGAACAGTTCTCCATTGCAAGTGTTATTTTATTTGTCTTTATAAGCCTTTGTATATATTTTCTAATAAAACACTTCTTGTTTGTGCTCATCTAAATTGTTTTAAATTAATTAGAAGCTGACGTTGCTTTCAGTCTGTTGGATATTGGATGTCGTGTTTTACAAATTTACTTTTAATAAGCTTTTCATGCTTCCCGAAGCGCTAGGTATAATATATATTATTTTATATAGAGTAGCCTAGGTAAAAGGACTAATCTCTCAGGGAATTCTTTAAAGATACATGCATTCTTACGATGCCTTTGCTTTACATCTTTGAAAATATAATGCATGTTCGCAAAAATATTGATGATAAATCTATCTATCTAATCTAATACCTTTAAACGAGCAATTTTTGTATATATATAATCTGAATCTCGGAAACGGCTTCAACGATTTTCATGTAACTTCGTATGATGGGGGTTTTGGGGGGCGATAAATCGATCTAGCTAGGTTTCAATTTTAGAAAACGTCGTTTTATCCGTGTTTTAGTCGAACAAAGCTCGGTCATCCGGGTACTATAAATAAATCTTAATACTAGAAATAAGCCTAAAATTACAATGCGTGCATTTAGATTAATCAAAATGAATAAATATTTTTTGGTAAATGGGGTTAGATTTTATAATAAAATTCCTTAAATTGTAACTGAATTACCACTGGAAAAGTTCAAATCAGTAATAAAAAGGAAATTAATTAAAAAAGCTTATTATAAAACGATTGAATACATTAATGACAAGGATGCATGGAGGCAAACTGCAGAAGCGCTTTCTAGCGATTACATAATATTGATATACTTACGTTAATATAATTATGTATGAGTGTTAAGGAATGATTTAAAAAAAATGCGCCGCCGATTATCTTGCCAGGTTCTTCTCGAGATGGTTGTAATTATGCAAATCTGGAAGTAGAGTTATTAATTGTCATGCCTCTTTGGGGCCCATGTGAATAAACGATTTTGATTTTGAATCTATGTTTAAAATCTAACTAAATTTCCCTGGGAGAAATTCCACGTGTTTGTATTAAAAAGAAAAATTATAACTGATTTAAGTCACATCCAGTTACCGATCCAATAAAATTGATTTCGGGTCCGTGCCCATAAGTGTCCATGGAACATAGGCGACAAAACGAAATATAAGCGACAATCAAATTAAAAACTTCGTAAGGGGAAAATAGTGTGACAGTCGTCATTTGCAGCTAAGTACGATAATACATTTTTGTTGCAAGTAAAAGTAAGCTGTGTATATTCATAATAATTATAATTTAATGATACAATTTCATTTATTATTTCAAGATATTTTTGGCCTCCAAACTAGGTTAACCCTTATCTAGGGGTCCTCCTTCCTATTTGATACAATAAAGTAGATCTTATACTAGGTACATTTTACGATTTTAGAATAGGTATGTCTACTATACTATATTATTTTGCTATAATTAGAATAGTGTGTGCGTGTAATATGTATATATATTTATTATATCTAGCCTTGCCCCGCGGCTTTGCCCGCTATTATTAAATTAAAAACTAGCCTATGTGTTAATCTATGTACATTCCAAATTTCATCCAAATCCGTTCAACCGTTAAAGAGTGAAGAGGGAACAAACATACTTACACACTTACGCAATCCGAAAGTTTTTGTGTAAGTGACACACAAACTTTCGGATTTATAATATTAGTAGGATATTTATATGAATGGACATATGACATTATCAAAATTATTTTAGTAGCTATCGAATCATAATATACACGTTTTCTCATTCTTATAGTTTTATCGTTACAGTTACTTCGTGAAGTTTGTGTTTGACCTAAAGTCATTTTAGTTTATGTATTCAGTACGTAAAGGTAGTATTGATCCTAGACATATCTTACGTATTATTCTGATAAACGCAAGAGATGTTTCGTTGACAGCTATGGTTTTAATAATATCTTACAATGATAAATATACGGATATCCGGAGTGTATGGGTTGGTCTTCTGGTGGATAATTCCACTATCTTTCAGATAATTTTCCATCATATCTGAACAAAACTCCCCTCCATTGTCGGTTCTCAATGTTTTTATCTTTGTTCCTTTTTGATTCTCAACCATTCTTTGAAATTCCTTGAAACATTGTAGAGTCTGATTCTTTTCCTTTACAAAATATAAAAATGCCATCTTGCTAGCATCATCAATAAACAACAGAAAATATCTTGCCTGTCCAATCGATCGAACCTCTATAGGCCCACACAGATCTGAGTGAACTAAATCTAGCACTTCTGTACTTCTATGGTTTTTTAATTGGAACGGTAAACGACTCTGTTTTCCTTCACAGCATACTTGACAATTAGATTTTTGAATATCAGCCTTCATATCAAACGATATTCCATCTACAGCAGCATTTTTCATCTTTTGCAAATCATTACTGTTAATGTGGCCTAATCTTCTATGCCACTGTTTTGCATCTGTAGTTTGAACTGCTGCCGCCAACACTTTCTCTGACTTCATTGTATTCAACTTATACACACCATTCTGTAAATTAGCTATTCCAATAAGCTCATTCTGTTGATTATGTATATAATACACGTCACTTTTGAAAGTAACTTTGTTTCCTCTTGCTATCAACTGGCTCACTGATAATAAGTTTGTGGTTAGATTAGGTAACATTTTACATACCAAAAAATATCAAATCATAAGATGCTCCCACACTATCTTGTTTTCCTGACTTTTGTTTATCGGGTATATTAGTGACGTAAACGAACAAGACAATATGAACGAACTAGTACTTCAACTATTAAAAACATACTCAGTTGAACTACTGGGACAGAAACTTCCATTAGTTCAACGGTTGAACTATTTGGGTGTACTGTTGGGATTGAGCAATTTGGTAACCTTAGTTCTTATATTTTTCCTCAAAATCTGATAAAACACTGAATTTATTAGACCCGAAATACTTACTGCTTATATTACGAGTATACCAATATAGTATAAGGGTTGGAGTTATCCTAAAATCAGTGCAATTCATTAAAACCGAATTGCCTATTCATCCCAAGCTAAGGTAAGTTATAAAGGTAGCAAGCCCGCTAGATAAACATCTTCCGGACTTATACAAAAATTTAATTTTCCTCCCTTCCGCACAATATTACCTATATTTACCCAGAAAAGAGGACGAGGTTTGAATTATTAAATTCTCAGGAGCCTTATTAAGCCGATACCTGTCGAAAATGTGATATTTTATGTTTCGAATGGAGACAATTTTTGGGTTTGAAATAATATTGTACATAATGTTTATTAAGTAATTAGGTTGATAATATATTTTAAGAGTAAAAAAATCTTTTAAGATTTTTTATTATAATCTCTAATTTATTTATTTCTATGGTCATTAGTCGACCATACGGTCGACGGTGTGACATTTGCCTAGAAGATACCTGTTCACTCATGACTTAAAGAGGCCTAAATTGTTATAAATTAAATCTGACGGAAATACATTTTTATGTGATTTTATAAGCACTTTATTATAACAAAATGATGGGGAAGACACTGACTTCTGCAACACAGTTACTATGACTAAAGCAAGAGGCAGGGATTTTACAAACGTTTATACATATTATTATAGTAGGTACATACATTAAAATTTGACATACATTCGGTATAAACATAGTCACAGTTTTTAGCTAGGTCAATGCGGGCCCCAATCTATGCTAGGCCTGTATCTTTGTGGTGCAAAGGCTATGTTAGAGATCTTTCATTCTAAATGTGCACGCCCGTCTACCAAATTTGTTAAACTATCGAGTGTCAAATGTATGAAAATGTTAATGGAGGGGCGTGCATATTTAGAACGAAAGATCTATACTAATCTGGATGTGTTACTAATTGTGAGTGTGATCTATTCACTAGTTTGGACTTTTTTTTTTTATTTGTGACAGTCTAGTGTTTGACCACTATCTCACCTGATGGTAAGTGACGATGTGATCGAAGCTGGTAAACACACTAGACCTGGAATACGCAGGCTCTCAAGGATAACTGCCGGAACACCGTATTTGGCTTGGCGGCAGACTTTCAACTTGATGGTGGTAAGCTACTTTGGTAGCAAGCCAGGCGAGCAACTCACAAAATGCTCTACCACCTCTCAAATGTCACCTGATAAGCACCACCCGGGGACCACGTGTAGGGAGTCAGACTTAAGGGGTATCCTCCTACGGACGTGGGTACTCAGCCCCCAAAAAATTAAGGTCTTGCCTTGTTTTTAAATTTGGATTTTATTATTTGGGCATTAGTCAGTATATAAATTGCCTGTTCTTACAAATCTTATTTACCGACTTAATGGATATCAATTATTATTAAGACCAAATATAAAAATTGTAAAGTGAATAGGAGATAAGTAATTCCTTGCATATCTCATTCACCTGTTCACGTTGCAAATAAAAACGAAATAATAAGCTTTTACCGCTTTTGCTTTTTTATATTCAAGTCGTTTGACATGAAAGGCTCTTTTTATATTGTGAAACAAACAATAAAGAGCATTCGCCGGCTACCGTCCATTCTTTGTGCCTTTCAAGCCCATGGCTTCACTTGCACTCCTACAACTTACATAAAATAACTCAGTAGTATAAGTTGCGCTTTTTTGAATTGAGTACACGATTTATTCTCCTTGACCTCTGACGCAAAAAGGTAAAATTGTGTCTGTAAAATTGTAGCTCCCAAACGGGTGAGCCAATTTTGAATTAGTTTTCAACTGACTTCAAAAAGAAGAAGCTTAATTCGACTGTATGTTTTTTTTTGTTTGGTACGCGATATCTCCGCCAATCATGGATCGATTTTATAGGTTTTTTTTGTTGGTAGAGTATACTTCAGAGGTGTTCCACATAAATTTTATTGAAATCTGTCGAGCCAAAACCGAAATGTAAGCGATGAAGTCGGTTTTTTTAAGCTTTGCTTGCGTTTCAATTTTTTTTTTAGGTACGGTGACTTTATTGAGATTTTGCCATTTGTTTTAATTATGATGTTGCATCGTATATCACTGCTGCTCATACATATTATAATGTCCTCCAAAACTGCAGAAGCTATAGCATATGTTTTTTTTAAAAGTTCAGCGTTTGATCACTAGAATATTCGAGGATGGTAAAACACGCTAGGCCTAAAATAATTGGCTGTCAATCACAGCAGGCATCATTATTAGAAATTTTAATTCGAGGGTAACTACGACAAGTCACGCGAGTAGGAGAAAATTATATTATCGTCAAGGTAAGTCTACATCTTCGGCTGCCTCATCACTTTCTATGAGGTGACATAGCAACCAAATGCATAAGTACCTATCCTATGGCATAAAAAATATCTTACCTACCGCTATGATTAGACTGTATGGCAAGACTGTTTTTGCTTCTTAAATAACTAGCAGTGTCCTGCGACTTTAAGTTTCAGTTAAAATATAGCGTATCATAGTTATCAGCTATGCATATTTTAAATGTATTCCAAATGTAAAGCGTTGTATACCTATTGGAAATCCATAGTTACAAATAAATAAATAGTTTGTATGTATAACATAATAAAGGATAATAGTCTCATTTGTGACGTAATTTTTGTAAAAGGTATACATAAAAATACTTAACGATATTAAACAGCGCTATAATTAAAGTAAAGGTCTGAGTGTAAAACTTTGTAGACTGTTTCAATATTCTGGTTTGCGAATATTTACAACCTAAGCGGTTCAAGAAAACAACTTTAGCAGTTTGTTCCCTGTAGACTGGAAAGTTTCTGTCAATATTTTAAAATATTTGGTAGTAAAACAATTCTAAATGGATTATTTTTTTTCAATTTTCATTAGTAATTGATTAAAGGCAGCGTTTTTTGGAATGCGAGATGAATTAATGGTACGCGGTGTAGATACTCCCTTAACCCTTGTCTTGTTTCCTTCGTTTTTATATCCTTAAAAATATAATTATTTTAAAAATAATTGATCGGGCGAAGCGAGATCTCTAAGTTGAAAAGGATTTGACAAGTAGTACGAAACAGGTTTAAAAAAAAATATTGAAAAGATTTGGTAATTCCCCAAAGTCACTGTTTTTAGACCTATTTTGTCTCGGGGTCTATCTCAAAAACGGCTTCACACTGAACGCTATAATATCCTTTATATCTTGTACTTGAACAAAAAATACAGAGATAAAACAACTAAAAAAGTTAAAAGCAAGTAACCTCAAAAGTTTTTCTCTATGAGGCTTAATGTAGGTGCGAGATCTTAGTTCGGCGCGACGACATGAAGACACAATAATTGTACGTACAGAAGAACTCTCCTCTTTAATAGCTCGACCGATTTTCATGTTTTTTTTTTGTTTGTGTTCAGGCGGATTCAAGGATGATTTAGGTCTACAATTAGATCCGAAAAATAATGGTTATTTAATTTACAAGGGCAAAACCGCTGGAATCAACTAGTTATATCTATAATAAATTATTGTATCCTTCATAATTCGTATATCTACAATCACTGTTGTCTGTAATAGAGGTGAGGTAGGATTAGTCTAATAGTATGTTCCGTTTTATAGTACTGTAGTATACTGGCATTAAAGAAATAGACACTAAGCAGAAAATTGTGGCGCAAGTTAAAATAGTTGTTTTACCCAAAATTATTGAGACAAACCTTTTTATATATTTGCGAACTCCAATAGCGCTTTTTTGGTTCTTTGCGTGAAAAGAAAAGCGCGATACTTTCGGATTTATCATAAAAACGAAAATTATGTTTTTATGCTCTTCACTATCTGAGATAGTAGTGACATGGATAGATTTTCCGTTTTGTTTTGAAAAGTGAGTTATATTATTATACTGATAAGGGTGGTATTTTACCCATAGTCGCCAAAACTAATCTCACCTGCATTTGGTGTCACTGCCGATCAACAAACAACGATCCATTGTATTACAAAAACAGGCCTTAGGAGATCTGACGCCAGACTGGCGGCTGAACTTAAAAACTCTTGCCAAATCTTATACAACATAGATTCAATAATGAGTTCATGTTTTGCCGAACCCATTCAGTTTGAGAAGGACAAGAAGAATTTTTTTTATTCTCGATGGGCAAGCATTTGACTACTATCTCACCAGATGGCGACCGAAGATGTAGCTTGTTTGCCTAGAAGATACCTATTCACTCTTGACTTGAAGACTGCCAGATACCGTTCGGAGAACAAATACGCGGGCAATGAGTTGCACTCCTTCTTAGATAGATATCCATATTTCAAATTATCAAAAATGAATTAGTCAGAAATAGCTAAAAACAAGGCGTACTAAAACAAGACATCCTTTCATGGTGGACATTCCTCCGATTTGAACCAAGCGATTCACCACAACTTTTATTATGCGAACTGCAAAGGATTGGAACAACCTGCCTTCGTTATTGTTTCCCGATAAGTATAATTTGGGTCTCTTCAAGTCAAGAGTGAACAGGTATCTTCTAGGCAAACATGACAGCATCGTCGTTTTCCGTCAGGTGAGTTTGCGGTCAAATGCTTGCCTACTGAACATAAAAAATATCTGCGTAACCAACGAATTTTCATTTCAAATTCCATTCCAACGAAATTTCAAATACACTGGGTTTTCAGCCTATCAAGAAATGACAGAGAAATGTGATTTCGGTGCAAGCTTCAACGTCAGATGGAATATCCTGCACATGTAAGTGAAACAATCCGTAAGGTAATCTGCGTGAACTGTCCAATGGGTACGTGATATACTTATCCAAGCGTAGACAATATTGGCGTCCGAGGACGCCTATATAGTCTAAAATTTCAGATTATATTTGATAGAAAACTAATGCCATCATCAACCAATCAAGGTCTAACCTTAGTCGAATGCTGAGTCGCGACCCATATTCATGACACTAACAACATCACACTGCTTTTCAACCGTCTTCAAAAAACGATTAGAGAGTATGCGTTAAGCTATATCACTGCCAAGTATTATCGATTTTAATGTTTTTTTTTTGTTTGGTAGATTATACCTCAGAGGTGGTCCCATATAAATTTTATCGAAATCGATTTAGTCAAAACCAAAATACAAGCGGTGAAGTCGGTTGTTTTAAGCTTTGCATGCGTTAATTATTATTTTACTTGTTCTATTTTCCCTTATTTATGTATATATATTGCTGTTTGGTTTGTAGAGTTTAATGTTGTGTGTGTAATAAACAAATGCTTTTTCATTCTCTAAAACTAAAACTATATACAGCAAAGACCTAAGTTATCTACAAGACATCGAGCTTATAGGTAACTCAAGTGCTCAAGCCAACTACCAGTGGGTAGCGTTCACATCATGCTGGCGGCATTGCCTCTCTGAATTGCAATGCTAATACGTTAAGCCAAATGTGTGGATATACAATCATATCGGTTGTGCCATAGTTAAGACTTAATTTTTTTTTTTTTGTTGTTGGACACATTTATAAGGTCTATAGATAACTATTAATTAAATGTACTAAATTGTGCCATTGTTTATTAACCCAAATAAATAGAAAAAAAAATTTAACGCAAGCAAAGCTTAAAATAATTAAACGCAAGCAAAGCTTTAAAAAAACCGACTTCACCGCTTTATCTTTGGAACCTTGATCAGAGTTTCGTCGCGAAAGTGAAGAAATGGCATTGTCGATTTTGTATAACTTTCCAAAACCTGTGATACTTCGAGTGTTTATGTGCAATAATGGTGGATTATCAACCGTTAATACTTTTAAACGTGCATAAGTGAAGGCAAATCATACAAAGTTGAAAAACGTAATTTTCGAAACAAAACTCCAATAGTTTTAAAGTTCTTGTAAAGTTTTTACCACTTTACTAGGCCATGACTTGACTATGACTGGACCTAGATCCTTTTACTTGACTTTGACTGTGAATAGGACTTTTAATATAAATTGTAATATATCGGCGTCCAATAAATGAAGCTTAGGATCACATAGTATAAGGCAGCAAACATAAAATATGGTTAGGAAACCTAACATTAATTGTAAAAATATACATATGTGAATATGAAAATAAACTTAATATGAAATGCAAAAACTTTTAGAATAAACATACATATAACAGATCATATGTATTTTCACAAAAACAAAAACTTTTACATCACACACACAATCACACCCAGAACAAGAAACACAAATTTCCCTTGAGGAGAATTTTTATTTTCTACCAGAAATCAAACCTGATTCCCGCTGCCTAAATGGCGAACACACACCCAGCTAAGCCACAGGGCAGTTCTATAATTATGCCATAGGTAGGTACTGTATTACAGTTTACTATCATTTACTAAAAAATCTGTCCAAACACCAATAGCATATTCAGGTATTCTTGAAGCCAACCTATAGCTATCACTATCAGCCACTGTCTCAGAGCAGAATCCTCAGCTCAATGTAGATAAAATAACTAATATAGACCTTCGTGAACGCTACCTGCAATAAATAAATATGTATCTCATTTCGAAATCGTTTAGGCAAAGCTTACCGGCCCAGATATATCGATTTCATATTTCGGTGCTGGTAGTCGGTAAAAGGATAACCAGGTTACGGCGCGCGGTGTAAAAGCAAATCGAATATTAGGTTAGTTCTTGAAGTGCCACTAATGGAATGACTATGAAGCTTTTACTATTGCTGGATCAAAGAATTCGTTCGTTTTCTACTTCCACTTGTCCTCTATGGCGTGGTGGGTGTAGGCCTTAGTCCTGTTACTGTTGCCTGGGCTGGGCTCTGGGTGAAGCTACACTTAGGGTGCGTTGTGAGCGCGCTGTGCGCGTTCTTGATCAATGAATAGTGCCTTGTTAAACTCTTAGCTATGACTGCTTTACCATAAAGTAAGTGTGTTTTGTGGAAGTGGATTTTTATAAACGTTTTTGTTTTAAACATTCCTTAAGCCCAATCTTCAGATTTTATCGCCGTATCCTCTGACGTCCCATCGTCGTGGCAGGTCGGGGCGACTCCCGTCTTGTGATTTGGTGCAGGTACTTTCGGAACATCCGTGCCCGGAAAGCATCTGCACCAATCGGAAGATCAACGCCCCAAAACGCCACCTCACCCACCTGAAGGACCGGGCGGACGGCTTCAACCTGTCCACCGGACACAAGGGCAGGTGGAGCTGGATCCTTCGCTCACCGCCGCAACAGGGGGGCCTGCGGGTGACTTCTTCACACGCTGGGGGGATCCACGGGATCTCCTTGCCGCCACGAAGAGGTATAGCAACCAGTGCCTAATCATCAGGTAAGAACGTTTGTGGGTGCAATGGCGGCTTCGCGTGCATGTTTTGTTTTTGCTATGAAATAATTGGATCACTTATATATCTAGTGACTATTTATTATTATTATATAAGACTCAATATATTAGCTTTAGGATATTTTAAACTTTATTTGTAGATATTCCAAGCAAATATAATATTTATAGCTGTTATGCATTTCGGTGTTAAGAGCCAAGTTGTTACTATAATCACCTAAGTATTAAAACCGCCGAGTAGAACCAAACATTCTGAGAAGCTGGCCGGAATGCAGTACTGATAAGCAGTGCATGCCGTTAAGTTGAATTACAATTCAGTCTTCGACCACATGATCTTGGTGTATTTCAGAGCATTCTGGCTGATAGGGTACGTCAAAATCAAAAACATTTTGTTCTTGACGTACAGAGACAATAGGGCTGACATAGTCGCAAAGTGACTCAAAGCCCTTACAAAATATAGATTAAAAAAAAAAAAACTACGACCACCATTTGTTTCGTAGAAATAAATTAAATTTAAGTATTTTTCGTCTTTTTAGAAACATATTCCCGCGAGCTCCAATGTTGACTAGGTAAATAGTATTCGTAAAAACAAAAACATGGACCTGATTTCAGTTAGAATAGGTCTGTTCCAAATGTCACGCTACGCCAGGCTAATGATGTCATTAATTACGATATATTAGATTATTAAGCATTCGCATAAAATTTGTCACCAAACCGAATCGAAATGCATTGAACTTGTTAACATTGACAGCGTGCGCATATAATTCGCACAAATGAACACAGAGTGCACTCGTATGTTGGGTGAACAAGAACATCGACAAATATTGTACTGGCTGCACTATATCACTGCTATATTAAATTAAATTATTCTTGTAATATGTCCACGTTGTACTTTACGTTTTAAATGTTATATGTTTAAAATGTTGGCAATATTTGAGTTGATAGCGTTTTACTACCAAGCTCATCAAAATGCGCACAGGTTTTGCATTTTGATGAGCATGTGTGAGGTTAAAAGCACTGTGGGTATCGCTGGATTAGGTCTAGAGCCAATTTCACCATGCTCTGTTAGTTAGTTTAACGCTTTGTCATTCCCTTAACGAATTGTTAAGGTTATTGAGTGTTCCACCATGCCTTAACGGCTCTTTTCGGGCGTTAGTTTTAATTGCTGGTATACCTCTTTAACAGACGTTAATTATTTTTAACTATAATGTGCGATTATTGCATTTAGACTCTCGGTCTATAGCGGAACGAGTGGGAAATAAAAAGTTCCAATCGTCACCACTGGGGACGAACGAAACTTTTTTTTCCCACTCGTACCCAGTGGGGACGACCGTGTGGGGACGACCGGGAATAAACCCGATTTATGTCTTCTGTTAAGCTGTAAAGATCGACTCTGCGTATAATTTTATTATTGAAAATGAAGATATTTTGGAAAATTTTGATGCATTAGATAATGTTCTACGACGAGCAAGAAATTACAAGGAACGGCGCGATTTTTTCGAGGTATGTGAAAATTACGATTTTTGTTACAAGGATTCGTTTATCAAAACAATCGGTTTTGGAAGTGTTGGAATTAATTGAAGACAAACTCGAATACCCATCAGATCGGTAATAAAGTCATGAAGGATTTTTTAAAATCCTTTATTAAATTATGACAACTCTCTCATTTAGTAATTGTCTGTTACTTTTTAACTATGAGATGTAAACTAGTTTAACATGTCTGTTCATTTTAAATGCTCATTTTGGTGAAATTGGCTCCTAAGGTCACAAAGCTCCAATTAGGACATAACGGTTGATTAAACAGGATAACCGATTACATTTCAAATCTGTCAGCATTATTGAGCCCTAGACTCTTGTAGCCGGATAAAACTATATATGTAACCATGCTTCGGGCTTATTGAGCAAAAAGTGAATAAATATATCACTACTAGGTAGTTGGTGCGGTGGGCTTGTTTCTGTATTCTGAGCCGTGGGTCCTGGAATCTGGTTAGAATGAGTAAAATTTTCCTTCCCAATAAATATTTTGTGCTTCTCTTTCTGGATGTAATGTGTCTGTGTGGGGTTGTGAGTAGGAATGCGTTTGTTTGTTATCGTGAGTAATCATGATGTTTGTCTACTTTTTGTACTTTTAGGACGCAGCAATTGTCGTTATGAATATAATAATTATAATGGTATTTATTGTTAACTATGTACAAGGTTTTTTAAATGTACATGTTTCAACAGTTCTGTTTATTTTGAACATAAAATATAGTAAAGACAATAATTATTGCTTGTAGCAGCGCGTGCTGATATAGGCGTTATTACAATGAAAATTGATTCGATATTTGACCCGACTTTCATCTACATTGTTAAAGTCCGAGAAATTGTGAACTCTTATTTGATAACCTAATAACCTATAGTTGATTACACTAAATCCTTAACGTATTTCCGTTATAATACGTAAAGGATATAGTGTGTGTTTTTCTTTGTACTCACAATTTTCAATCAGGCCATGCACCCTCAAGAACGATACTTAATCAATCCCAAAATATAATAATTTTCACCCTGATTATTCTTCTGACTTCTGAAGGTATGCAAATTGCCAAAAGATTCCCGCGAGGCAAGATTTTTATATTTCTCATACTGTGGTATAGCTCCGGTTCTAAGCGGCTTAGTGTCGCCTACTAGATCCTAAGACTACTGAAGATCAACTTGTGGCAATATTTTTCTTGTTTTTTATTAGTTTGGGTTGTGCAAAAGCAGCAATTTATGTATATTTTACTCGAGATAAGGCCAAACATACCCCTAGAAAACTAGCTTCTAGGTATTTCTTTTGATGCAAATACTAATAATAATTTATTTTACAAATAGTTATTCGAACTGCTCGTTGGCTTAGTATGATTTAAGCAGGGGTTTCGTATTTGATTCTAGGCGCGAACATGAGTTTTATCTCCGAGGGATGTTTGTGTTTCTGGTTCTGGTATGATTGTGTGTGTGCTGTGAATATTTCCGGCACCCACGACACACGTTTTTGATTTTGATGAACTAAGTGTGGGGCTGTGAATGTATATATTTCGCGGGCGAAATTTAGTGGTCTAAAATCCGACCAAATTTAGAAGTCCTTATTTTCGACGAATACCAGAGCTACCAATAACTAGAAGTGTAATACCCGTATGTACCTCTTATTCTGGTCTTCCTCTTTCTTCTTGGACTTTAATTTTATGATTGCTACTAAATAATTATAGTTGTTTCAAATAGCAAAAGAATGTTAGTAACAGCAGCAAAATTTATTTCTCAGTGTACTGTTAAAATAGTACATAATTACATAAAGTAGGTATTGTTATATTGTACGATTCGACCAAAGGTACGGAACCAAAGGCATTGTCGTTGTACGTTCGTCAGCAGTAATCCATTTAGTCCACAGTCGGCTGAAATTTGGCCAGGACTGTCCACTGTACATTTTGGCCACGTCCTGTTTAGCATACGACAAGGCTTGAACAATTGTTTGACTTTCGTTAAGGATGTCCACGGATGATAAATATAAGGTAAGATAAATAAATAAAAAAACCTTTTAAGGTGGCAATACCAGAATTTCATCTAAAACGCGTGTTTTTGTAACCGTTTTAATCAACACTAATAATAAAATCAGATACCAGATAAATAAAAACGTTCGTCGTAATTTGTATGATACGATAAATAATAACTTCTTCTTTTAATATTCATAAGGTTCATAAATATAAAGAAAAAAAAAAACAAATCTCATGCAATTATTATCAATATGTATTTTTGTAACCATTTCGTTCTGCCATTTTATGTCAAAACACTGTGAAAGTTGTTTCATAACCCCTATTTACTAGATGAATAATGTCCTCAACTTATTTTTTTCTATTGCCTCAAATAGAAAAAAATAAGTTGAGGACATTATTCATCTAGTTTTCACGAAATTTGAATAATACCATTAAATATCAAAATAGCCACGCGTGACCTTGCGTAACCGCCATGATGTAATTCACGAAATGTACACCTTTACGTGCAAAAGTATAAGGGGGATAATTGGCTGTGGTTAAAAAAGGTGCTCGCATTGACGTATACCAGCCCCTTAAAGTGATGATAGCTCAGTCAATGATAATGAAGGCGGCTCTACGGTGGTCGATGGTTTCGAATTCTATCATAAGCTTTAGCTTTCGGTGAAGGTAACCCATTTAATAAAAGGATCATAGTAGGTTAAGTAGGCCCGTTACATAAATGCTTGTAACTGGATAATAACAATGCCAACATCCTTAAACGGGGAAACTATTAAAATGGGAGGCTGTAGAATAAACAAACATTAAAATGTACTAATTCAGCCAACATTTGCCCTTGGACCTTCTTCGGACAATCACAAATTGAATTTGTTATAAAATAAATATGTCTTATCAAATAACAAAAAAACGTACTTAAATAACGAAATTCTAACAAAATCAAGCCTTAAATTTGAATTTTTTAAACTTAACTTTTAACTCAAAATAAAAGGTGGTTACTAGGATTATGAAAAATAATGTTATGCCGAATTTGGTAAAATTTAATGAAAATTCGCAGTTTGCCTATAGTGACTATAATAAGTAGAAAACTTGAGAGTAAAATACTTTGTTTTAAAATGATCCCATAGCCTAAAACTATGCGGTATGTTTTTACACAAACTATGTTTTTACACAACCTAATATTCGAAGCTCTATCGAATAAGATCTCGGCGTTCTTGTCAAAGAATGAATTTACAGAGGATCCCGATGTTTTTAAAAAGGCATGTAAAATAGCAACTTGTAAAATATATGTCAAATACAAAAGGCATGTAAAATACAACATAAATCACTAACAAATTCAGATTAACAACAACTATTTGCAAAAAAATAAAAAATAAGTATGTAGGTTATAGATCAGCCTGCATATCCAGAGTTATCGGTGTACTGACGTTCGCTACCAAAATGGCAGCATGCTCGTGGCTGCGTTTCGTTTGACTTTTGTCTATATACAATCACACACGCATTTGCAGTTCAACCTGAACCCTATCCTACAGGAACTACTATTTTTCCAGGATAAAAAGTAGCATTTGCCCTATTTCAAGGTTTAAGCTACCAATCAAATGTTAACGAACTTAACCAGAAGTTATACATAAATCTTATTTCATCATTTAACAAACTTACTACTTTTTATCCCAAAAATGTGGGTTTGGGTAAATTCGCTAACTCTTTAAAATTATATTTCTATTTAACTGTTAGTCGGATTTAGATAAAATTTGGTGGGTTGACAGCTTAGATCCAGGAATCGGACAAAGGCTACTTTTATTCCGTAAATCAGTACAGTTTCTGTGGGATAGGTAAATTCTTTAATTCTTTGAAATAAGATTATTTATTAAATATGGAATTTCAAACATTTTTTTGCTAACACACACACATACACAAACTTTCGGACATATACTTTTAGTAGGGATTGTTGCTTTTTTATACATAAAGATAAATTTAAATTAATAAAAGAGTACACTTTTTGTTAACTAAAGATACCTACACAATGGTATTTTTTTGTGCGATGATAAGCAATAAACAGGCATGTTTATGTTCAAAGGTTATCTGTTTAAAATATATGGCCGATGAACTTTGTCGGTCAGGTCACATGTTATTTAATTGCTAAATTATTTATTTTATGTTATTCATTTCACTTAAACTTTGTTTTGACTTGCATTCATCAAGTAATAAGTAATACCAATACCATATTTCCGATTCTGAACCAGGTATACATAATCATACAAATATTGTAAATGCGAAAGTTTGTGTGTAAGTATGTTCATTTACTCTTCACATTGTATCAGCTGAACGAATTTAGATGAAAATTAGATAAACTAAGCGATACATATTCTCTGGACATAGTAAATGTAAAACCGTTTCTCACATTTTAATTTTACTAGATAGTATTATTTCTGATAATGTGCCTTAGGCATGATCTAAAATTACAAACGTCGTCACTATCAGAAATGTCTAAGGTCATTTGACAATAATATCACAATAATTGAAGCCAACAGTTATGTAGAATGTTTATGTTATTAGGTAATAACTCAGATAATAAGTTAAAGATAAACTAACCAAACAAAACAAAGTTAAGATATAAATAGAGATCTCGCTCAGAACCGCGGGCATTTACGCACAAATAAGCTGTCTTCTGAATTGTAATAATAATTAACGTTAATAAAGACATAATCATGCCTCCGAATAGTGCGGAGTATCTAAAGATAGCTCATCAAAGAGCTGCAGAGAAAAAGACCCATGTTAGTTTCCCTCAGTTGAAATATCCTTCGCTAAGGGATGAAGGTATGAAAGAACCAACACAATGGCTTCTGGGAAAGGCCATGGATGATGGTGCCGAAGGTTTGTGGAGAGTAAAAGATGGCCTCTATGATTTGACCAATTTCTTAAACAAGCATCCTGGTGGAGAAGAATGGCTCGAACTTTCAAAGGTATGTTGTCTGAATGCTGCATGCTTGCAAAAGTTTCAAAATATCAAATTCATGTGATTTTTTTTATACTCGATAGGCTATTATTTGACCAATATCTCACATGATGGAAAGTGATGATACGGCCGAAGATGTAGCATGCTTGCCCAGATACCTATTCACACTTACTTGAAGAGTCCCAGATTAAACCGTTCGGGAAACAAAGACGCGGGCAATGAATTCCACTCCTTCGCAGTACAGATGACAAACGTAGAAGCAAAACGCTTCGAGCGAACCGGAGGTATGTTAACCATAAATGGATGACGTTTGCCAGTTTGTCTTGTTATTAGATGGTAAAACGGGCATGGGGGAATTAACTTGTGTAATTCCTGCGCAAATTCGTCAAAATGTAACCGATAGAATACCAATTGGCTTGCGACCTTACTTCGTTTTTCATTAAAAAAAGCTGATAAAAGACTTCATACATTTATTTTTTACTTCATGTTTATTTAAATAATGCAAAAATTAGCTATTATGTTGACGTATTGCGGTTAAATTATTTTGTAGTCATTTTTTTTAATTATTTTAATACGATTAAATCGTGCTTATTGTTGTTTGTAAACGGTGTATTATGTTCTTGGTATATCTTAATTATGCTTCTTTTCCACCCCGACATCAAAAAAGCACATTAATTTATTTAGCTTTGATATGACCACTGGCTTACTTAAAGCAAATAATTTATAATGTGGTTAAGGATGAATTGTCTATACGACACTCACAAGTTTAATTAACATCGACTTTCCAGATTTGTTAACATAATGAGTTTTACCAATGATAGGCTATGTTCTGACTACTTTCTCACCTAATGGTGATGATGGTCGAGGATGGTAAACACACAGGTAAATACTTGTCCTTTGGCTTAGTCGGATAAACATTATTGTCCCAACCAATGAGGCATCAAGGCATATATCTTAAGAAATGAATTCGTCCTT
Organism: Lomographa bimaculata; assembly: GCA_948107665.1. Lineage (NCBI taxonomy): Eukaryota > Metazoa > Arthropoda > Insecta > Lepidoptera > Geometridae > Lomographa > Lomographa bimaculata. The sequence goes on from OX403592.1 coordinate 12,668,246, forward strand.
CTGTTTATAAACCAAACACTATATTATAATTATAATTTTGTTAATTTCCAGGGAACGGATATCACTGAGGCTTTTGAAGTTCACCATTTCAATCCATCTGTCTGGAAGATTCTTGAAAAATACTACGTAAGAGATGCAAAGACTCCAAGAAATTCCCCGTTCACATTCAAAGAAGACGGGTTTTATAATACGTTGAAAAAAGCGGTCGCAGAAGAGTTGCCGAAAATTCCAAAAAATGTTTCGAGACGAGCTGACAGGATTACAGATGGGCTGTTAATAACCTTACTGATATCATCTGTTATAACTTGTTGGTCGAAGGCGTATTGGGTGGTTATGGTGTCCTATTTGTTGTCTTCCTTGGCTTTAGCCTGGATTGTAGTGGCTTCTCATAACTACATACACAGAAAGCCGAACTGGAGAATGTACCTCTTTAATTTGGCCATGTGGTCTTATAGGTAATTTTTTTCACAAATTATTTTTCTAAATGATAAAGCGATTATATCGCATATGTAACTACAATATTATTCACTTTTCATAATTTTCCACGCGTGATTTTATAATCTGCACGTAAGCAAATGAACACAGTTCTAAAACGTCTCAAGTCTAAAAAGCACCCGAAAAAAGTCTCAGAAATCTGCGAGCAATATTTATAAGTATCTGTGTTTTTGAAATCGGCTAAAAACGTAGTAAACCTAGCCTTGTTCTAAGGCACCCCCTAACGTGATTATGTATCTTACTGGCTATCTTCTGTGGTTTTGCCCGCATTAGTCCTGGATGTTTTATAAATACGTTTATTAAAATCCGTTCATCCGTAATTGCAGTGAAGAGGCAACAGACACACATACGTACCCACACACAAGCTTTTTTTAGCGACATGGAGGTAATTTCACCACCGATTCAAGTTGATAATTCTTCATCACTTGTCTTTCTATTATCGAGGGGGGTCGTTACAACAATTTAGGACTCATATTATACTAAGATTTAGCTAGATTTTTTATGTTTCGCCGCTTTCCTGGCGTAGGGGTGACTTCAGGTGCTTTTGCAATTCATGCATAGTGAGGTTGGTTTAGGTGGATATACCGCTGTAAATAAGTAAGTAATTATTGTATAAAATGAAAATGTAGTCTTTAACTTTTCAGAGATTTCCGAGTATCTCACGTCCTCTCTCACCACTTGTACCCAAACACGCTGATGGATCTTGAAGTCAGCGCTTTCGAACCCTTTATATACTGGAATCCACGGAATAAACCAGTTTTGGCGAAGTTTGCTTTTCTTATTGAACAAGTCATGTTTCCGCTTGCATTCCTATTCAACTTTATGAAAAGGTATGTTTAAGGTATTTTTACACAAAGATTTTAATAAACGATATGAGGACGATAGGATCTTTAGACTTTAACATTTAATCAGACAGGCGTGTCAATGACGCCTACGTGTAAGCCATCCACTCGCGACATACTATTTACTCCGAGCATTATTATCGTCATCACCCCATAGCTGGGAGTTGGTAATCTCTCTCAATATAGTAGTGAGACTATACTTCTTTTTATTTTTTGTGAAGGAAAAATACCTGGCACTTTCTTTGCGCCCATGGAGGGGTGACCTTGCTCACCAAAGCCAGAAGCCGTGTGGGGCCGTGCTACGCCTTTATGTTTTTCGGATTTGTTATGATTTCATGAATAACTTCGTATAATTATGTGAAACATTAAAACCGTCCTCCATGAGTTGCAAAATATATAATACATAATACAGTCCAGTTCTGTTCTAATTTATTTTAAATGTTTCAGATTTGTATTGAACTTTATCCGAAAAGGTTTTTTCACTCAGCATTACCGTTGGCACGATGGTGTTTGTTTCTTGCTACCATTGTGGATGTGGCTTGTGAGTGGAGAAACATTGTACAATGCCTTCTACATGTGGGCGTGGATCGTTTGTACGGCAAGCTACATATTCTTCAATATTGGATCTAACGCAGCTCACCATCATCCGCTGATATTCAAAGATGGTGATCAAGTGAGGTTAGTTTTAATACTTCGGAATCTGTTATTAAAGTTTTCGTGAGTTTGCCACAATGATACATCTTGACTCACGATTTAGGGTAAATTTTTGCGACCTAGGTTTCAGGGACGTCAGGAAAGTTCACGACGGAAGGTCAATATTTTTTTAAGGTCAAGGTCACTACTTTGTTACTTTTCACGAAGGTCTCGTCCTCGCTCGGCGCGGTAATCCAGTATCTCCAAACTTAATGATATTCCTACAAATCTGTAGTGAAATAAAAATTCGTTTTCGCTTCTGTTTATGTTGATTTAGTATCAAAATATTGCAATATATATAAATTTGCAATAATTAACTACATCAAGTCAACACCTAGGTTAAGAAACTTATGTATTAGAGATTAAGAATGTTTAAAAAAAAAAAAATGATTGAAAAAAATATGCGCCGCCGAGTTTCTTGCCAGGTTCTTCTCGAGATGGCTGTAATTTTGCGAATCTGGCAATAGATTCATTAACTTTCATGAGTGCCTCTTTGGGGCCCATGTGAATAAACGATTTTGATTTTGATTGTGATTTTGACATCCTAGTGTGGGATTTAAGGCTCACCAAAAATAACGCTATGAGTAATGTAATGTAAGTTGTGTTTTAAATATTTGTGTCAATGATGGGAACGCTACGCACTGGTAGTACCCGCCCAGTGAGCTTGAGCACTTGAGCTACCTATAAGCTCGGTGCCTTTTGGGAAACTTAGGTCTTTGCTGTATAGATGTACATATATAATTTTAGTTTAGTTTCAGGAAATATAGGCAATATGTAAATGGAAAACCCATGTGTGTGAATTTGAAATGTATTTTTTTACTATTTTATGTAGTATTGTTTTTTTTTTATTAATTGAACGTAAATAATAATTATTTTGACTCACTTTGAGGTTTCGCCCGAGTTGCATTGGCCGTGGTCAGGAGAGGCTCTTTTTTATTTTTTGTCGCGGCACCAAAATGTCCGCACAAATGTACCACACTAAAAGCCGACATCTTCCAAGGATAAGCGTCACTACATTGTTTTTTTTACCGTCATCGTTGCACATAAGACCATATGGCTCTAAAAGTGCTGCAATATTCTCATCCCTCAATTTGTTGTCTGTTTTTATTCTTCATAGAAGGTAGTGATGTATTTATACACCTCAAATATTTTTACAAGTTTTACAGAAAGCAGTAAAAAATAAAAACCCGATCCGTATTGAATCGTATAAATCACTTGATCACGCAGAAGCGCAAAATTTTCGAAGAATCTTTATAGCTTAGTCGTAAACCATTGCCATTTTACTATTGATGCAGCACTAGAAGACTTCTGGTCCTCCTGATTTATGGAGACTATTTATCACTTTAATGGTGGACGACAGTTTTTGGTAGTTTTCTTGGTCTGTGTGCCGTCAAAAAGGGGGCAAGCTTTCATTTTTATCTAACTTAAAAAAGGAGACGGTTCTCAATTCGATGGTGTGTTTAAAAAAAATCAATCACTTTCACATTTACAGCCCCACACTAAGTTCGATGACTTGTGCCGTGGCTGTCGAAAACATTCACATCACACACACAATCAGAACCAGAAACACACATTTTCCTTGGGGAGAAAACTTTTGTTCCCGCCGGGAATCGAACCCGTTATCCCTGCTTAGAAAGCGAACGCCAGTACTAAGCCAAAGGGCAGTTCAACTTTGAATTACAAAGTTCCAAGTAGAACTGCAATGCGCTCAAAAGAGAGCCAGATTGTTATGTTTTATATTATTATGTCCAGTAACTATTTGTTCGCCTGGAACTTGGGATCTCGCGCCTTTATTTTGCCTTATAGAGAAAAAATCAATTGCTAAAAACTTTTTCTTATTAGGTACCAATAGTTTGATAGTAATATCTGATGTATAATAAGAAGTTATAACGGACTTGCATGTTTCAGCATTCAATAAATAGCCGTTTTTTTAGAAAGTCCCGAGGGTAAAAAAGGGCTACAAACAGAGACCTTGATGTCCCAACAATTTTTTATTTTCCAACATTAACTTGCCATCAGGTGAGATGGTGGTCAAAAGTTTATCTATGACGAATAAAAAAAAAACAGATTTATTTGAAATGGTTTCGTACTCTACTTCTTCTCTCTAAAAAATATTTTGAATCTTCTCACTTACGTGTTAGGGTGCTCCTTTAATATTTTAATTTATAACCATTCTAATTGCCATTTTTGGCTTTGGGGCATAGCTTTAAATAAAATCTGAGAATTTTAAGCTATTTGCTTGTATGGTTTAGATACTAAATGATAGGCGGACAGACGGACAAAACTTAAAAATTGCATTTTGAACTATCCTTAGTCTTCGTAGTAAATCCTGACAGGATTCACTCTGCAGCATTAGGGTAGTACCTAAACTCCTAACCTAACCTAAACTCTCCAGGTAAAATCGTAAAAAGTCTAACCACCCTTTTTTATGTTGCCCCTTTCTAGCCTTATGGTCCGCTGAAGGTATTTTACTCCTTCCTATAATCTGGGGAGTTTGGCGATTCCTTACCATCTAAAGACATTTACGGAATCAATCTAATTCTAGACAAATTGATTAAAATTTCTTATAATTTTCAGGGACGTTACTCCTGATTGGGGTATGCACGAGTTGGAAGCTGTCATGGACAGGAAAGAAATAAATACTAATCTATTCACGGTGATGACGTTCTTCGGAGACCACGCTCTGCATCATTTGTTTCCTACATTGGACCATGCAGTACTACCTTACCTATACCCGATCTTTTTGGAACACGCTAAGAAGTTCCGTGCTAATTTCAGAGTAACCAACCAATTGGATCTTTTTATTGGCCAAATCAAAGCGACAGTGAAGGTTGATCCTAATTGCTTAACAGACGAGTGAATAAAACGTATATATTTTAATTTTTCATTCATTTAAATTCATATTTTTGTAAGTTCTGATTTTTAACAAGAACGCAGAAAAATTTACTTTACTCTTTTTACAGCGCGACGCAAATGAGGGTTATGTGTTTAACAGTCTATGTGTGTATTTTTGTTCCTTTGTGGCGTTATATAGACCAAACGAGTGGGCTGATTTTGGTGATTTTTATGACAATCGATTTTAAACTAAAATAATCAATAGAGGAGTAATCAAAATTCAATATAGCGTGTTAAATGTTAGTGTTAAGTTGGTATAACATCGGTAGGTATTTCTGTATCATCTTTAGATATATCTTACCATTTTTAATTTTAAATGACTTGAATGAAGTTGGTTAGCAATCATCACTTACATTTTTAACACTCGTAATAAAGCTGTGATAAAGTTTTGATATGGCACAATCCTACTATCCTACTAATATTATAAATCAGAAAGTTTGTGTTGTTGAAATTTTGTTACCACGTATCTTCGTAACAACTTAACCGATTTTAATGAAATTTGGAACGTAGGTAGTTTATACTCTGGATTAGGACATAGGCTACTTTAGTCATCATCATCAGAAGCGGGCGAAGCCGCGGGGCTCAACTAGTAAACAATACAATCAAGATAATAAATAGATCCTATTAACGAAAAAGTAATAATAATAAGGGATTTCACTTTTTACGCTGTTGGGATATCATTTTTAATATAGTGTATATATTTAATATGTTTAATATAATTTTTTGTATACTTACTTGTTAAGGAAGTTGAACTATTGTTTATATAACATACTATGACTGAAATGTGGTTGCGGCCATTATTTTTAATCTATGACAAGTACTCTAAACTTTTTTGTTTTAGGCCAAGATTTTGTAGCTATATCCTTATCTAATATCTCCTTGATTACTTGTCATGTACAGTCACTTGTTACTACAAAAGTTGAACAAAAGAACTTAGCTATAATGGTTAATTCAATGATATTTACAAGTAGCTTTGTAACGTCCATTATTTTTTACCATTCATTTATTTTTCGATATTATGTTTGTTTTTCTGGTGGACAAAGGCGAAGAGAAGAGTGGTTACTGATCCGTTTAATAACAACACTTAGTGGCACAAGACAAAAGAAAAATGATTAAAATCGAAACACATATTACCTACAAAATGGCTTCTTTTAATTTAAAACAAAAAAATGCTTTTTTAACGTTACAACTAACGTTAAATGGTATTTTAGAGCTCTTTCATTTAATACCTTTTTTCATGGTATTTGTTAATTTTAAATACTGTCTGTTGGTTTAGTTATGTGTGCGTTTGCTTTTTTAAAGTATATAAACTTTTAAGGGGTATCGGGCTCAATTCCCAGCGGTAACACAAGTTTTCTCCCCAAAGGAAATTTGTGTTTCTGGTTCTGGGTGCGATAGTGTGTGATGTGAATGTTTCCAGCACCCACAACACAAGTAATTGAACCTAGGGTGGGGCTGTGAGTGTGAAAGCGTTTATGTGATTATTTTGGTCATTATATATACCACGGTGTCCCTTTTTTGTTATTAAAAATAACCTAGTCTATGACAAAGAGGATTTGAGATACATTTTGTGATAGGTTTTAATTAAACTGAGTATATTAGTTTAGACGGTGTAAGAAGATATAAAAACAAAAAACAAACAAACGCTTTCACACTCACAGCCCCACACTAAGTTCAAAGACTTGTATCGTGGGTGCCGGAAACATTCACATCACACACACTATCACACCCAGAACCAGAAGCACAAATATCCCTTGGGTACGAATTAGTGCTCCTGCCGGGAATCGAACCCAGGACCCACGGCGCAGAGGGCGGACACCTGTCCATTGCGCCAACTGGGTCGTATACATTAATAAATGCATACGTATTACTTAAATCATAACCCAAGTCTTGGTTATAATATATATAAACATAAATAAATAGTTTATTTTCCGTGTTAATGTCAAGTGTTACTGTTCATAGAATAGGAACATATGGTAAGAGCTGCAATATACAATATACAACTATAAAGTATTCAACTGTGTTTCTTTTGTAGTGAGGCGTTGGTAAATAAACTATGGTCATTAAGACATTTTAAATCATGGATAGGACCCAGTTGGTGCTGTAACCAGTTCTCTGCCCTGGGTCCTGGGCTAGATTTCTCAGAAGGAGCACAATTTTCCTTCCAATGTACATATTTTGCGCTTCTGGTTACGGGTGTGATTGTGTGTGTGATGTAAATGTTTCAGGCACCTATGTTACAAGACTCTGAATTAAGAATGGAACTGTGATTGTAAACTCGTTTGTTTGTTTTGTAGATAAAATATGTTTAAATTATTTTTTTCATTCGGCAACGTTCCTAAAATGCCGAATTGAGCATTAATTATCTTCGTTTTGTCGAGCCATTGACATTCACATCCGTACTGAAGTAATAATCTTTTGATGCATGCTTTTATAGGGTTATCTTAAATATGATAACATTTGGATAATAGTTTTAAAATGTTTACAATAACTAATCTGTGTGGATAAAAATATTCCACTTGGCTTTATTGTTTACAATACAGTCAGATACCATACTAACATTTGGTCAAATGCTGGCCGTATTTGAACAATGTGATGGTGTAGTCAAGAGTGCGTGTCGGCAGCGAGAGATCGTGACAGACCGTTTCGGTGCAGACGGAAGAGCGGAGGACCTCCTTGGGATGGCCTTGATGAGCATTGTCACCCCTCCACTGGCGCAGTGGTCTTGTCTGCATCCGGGTCTAAAGCCAAGGCAAGATAGTGATAGAGAAGAGGTGTGTGTGTTCGAGCCCCACACACCTCGTTCCTTCATTACTTTATGCTTTCATTTCTCTACATACAAAATAAGGGTGGTTGTTACGTTCATTCTAAATTAGTACTGACTCTGAAGGGTTGCTGTCGGAATAATTGGATTTCTAGATTTAGAAACTTAGAAACCGATTTTTCTTTTGGTTGATTAAAAACTGCAACCGTAGAATTCATCTATTTTCATATGAACGTTTTAAATAACGTTTGTATAAACGATAATTAAACACAAGCAAAGCTTAAAAAAACCGACTTCACCGCTTTATCTTCAGAACCTTGATCAGATTGAATGTATTAAACACGCATTATTGACTATAACTCAAAAACTAGAAATCAGATCTTAATCAAATTTCAATGAGACCACATCAAAATCACCAGCTTCCAAATAAAAAAAAACACATCAAAATTGGCTCACAACGAAAGAAGTTATGAGGTAACTTTTGAAGTCGGGTTTACCAGAACATCGTCAAAGTACGCATTATTCGTCACAAAATAGACATTATTGAAGATATTTCAAGAACTACTGATCAGACCTTGATCAAATTTAAATGGAACCAATTAGAAAGCAACATCTTTCAAACTAAAAAAAAAAATCGTTATCGGTTCACGTGGAGGGAAGGTATGAGGCAACACATATAAAAAAAATACAGTCGACTTGAGTACCTCCTCCTTTTTTGGGAAGTCGGTAAAAAAACAGAAAACACTATGATATCAACGCCTTTAATTTTATTGGATTGTGATTTTTAGTGCGTTAAAATTTTGGTTTTAGTTTATACTTTATTTAAAATTAAACAATAATCGATAAACGCTTACACACTCACAGCTACACACGAAGTTCGAAGAATTTTTCGTGTAATGGGTGCCAGAAACATTCACATGGCACAAACAATCACACCCAGAAACGAAAAATTGTGTTCCGGTCGGGAATCGAACCTGATACTCGCTGAAAAGAAAGTGACGCCAAAAGGAAGTTCCCTCACTTCAAAAGGTTCTCCCTGTTTATTTGCATAATATTGTAAGCCCTAATATTTACGCGTTATTACGATATAGAAGTTCGGCCTCATGCAAACGTACAGTACAATTATATATGTAAAGATTTAGAGATAATAATATAAATATGTAAGAAAATCGCTTATTTTAACGACTCATGTATAATTTTTCTACCATTATAGAAACAAATACTTACTTGGGAATAAACATCGAAGACGAGGTTATCATTATTAACGTTCTTATCAAGTAAGCGTGCATCCAGCGTGTATATGTAGTATGCAACCACATACCAAAGTCATTTAATAAAATCTTGGCACATTTAATCTTTACCGACTTCCCAAAAAAGAAGGAGGTACTCGACTCACAGTCAACTGTATTTTTTTTATATGTTATTATCCTTTACTCCTCATAACTTCTTTCCATGTAAACCGATTTCGTCAATTTTTTTTAATTTGAAAGATGTTGCTTTCCAATTGGTCCCATTTAAATTTGATCAAAATTTATTTGATCAGTAGTTCTTGAAATATCGTCAATAATTTGTATTCTGTGGACTAATTGACGATGTTCTTCTTTCTTAGTGCGTCGATTTTGATGATTATTTTTTTATTTGAAAGCTGGTGCTTTTTGTCCCATTGAAATTTGATCAAGATCTGATTTCTAGTTTTTGAGTTTGTCGTCAATAATGCGTGTTTAATACATCTAATCTGATCAAAGTTCCGAAGATGAAGCGGTGAGAGCTGAAGTCGGTTTTTTTTAAGCTTTGCTTGCGTTTAATTATATATTCTTAAGATTGTATTGTAACATATACTCGTATATATTATAGGGTATCGAATATTGAATTTGTCTCAACTGTCCGGGTGTCATAGGCTCAGTTTTTATATAAAACAAAATGGCATCTTGGTCTCATGAAAAAAATCCCTTAAAAAATAGCTCGAAAATATTTACCACATGTTGTTTTATTTTATAAATGATGAACACTTTTTGGGTTTAAATTAAAGGAAACCTTTTATCGTAGTAGATGTCTTTAAACTTTCTTTGTTTGTGGCTGTTTAAGACAGGAATATCAATTACGCAGTTGTTTATAACTACAACGGGTCATGACTAATTATTTTGCTAAATGAACATTCTAGCTAATTGACTGTTATAGACTCATTATAGAGATTATTGAAAATATAAACAAATGCTTAATTTACTCTCCTAGTTTACTTTTCTAAGCACTGCACTTCTAAGTTTTAATATACATATTTTCTACAGCTTATTCGATTAAAATTATTCCAACCTTATTTAATTCTAACATTTTATTTTCAATTATTCTTTTTCCAAAGTGTATTGTGGGTTTACTTTCCCTTGCATAATTTATCACCAATGCCACCACAATCGGAATGGGTCTAACTGGCCCAAAACAGGCCAATAGACAAAAAGACGCATGTCAGTTTTCCCCAGTTAAAATATCCATCACTGAGAGATAAAGGTCTGAGGGACCCCGTGCAATGGCTGGAGGGTAAGGCAATGGACGATGGTGCAGAAGGGTTGTGGCGGGTCCATGACAAATTATACGCCTTGACAAGCTTCATGAAGAAGCACCCTGGAGGTGAGGAATGGATTGAGTCACCAAAGTATATATATTATTTTATTTTTAAAGAAAATATATATTGTTATCATTATGGGTTTACTACTAATTAACGGTCTTGGTAACACTTAGGTTTTTTTAATTCAAGATAAATTACCGAGAGCCTCGAGGCTTAATACATTTCATGTCGCTGGAGTTAACTCTAACCTAGGCCAAAATGCCTCGTTGACTAGAATGGTTCGAGAGCATAATTTTCTTGCTAAACCAAATCAATTTGTCATTTTTGTGGGTAATGATAAATTTGTTCAAAAGGTCCCTTACATTCTGATTGACACTTAAAATGTATTGATTACCTATATAAAATGTTCGTATGGTGCATATTGGAGCACTTGTGTATTATTATTACCTATACTATTAATTTTAAATTTAATGTTTATTCTATTTTACTATTATAGTATAATAAATATGTTATTCGCTCACACTAAAATTTAAGTGCATGTAGTCTTCACCTTTCAATATTGTGACTTTTGGTTAGAATTTTTTAAGATAATGCTGTTGTGAATGTTTTGATTTACACTATGTTAGTGATCTCATGTGCGGAGCGCTTACCGTTGCGTCCCATCTTGTACTTCGTGACCACAGACAGCAAGTGTAAGGCGGAGTGATTACATTGTCTTTGGTGGGAGGTGCCAAACTGACAAAGTTTGTTTTTGACACTTGGTCGCCTTCCGTCACCGTGTACCTACTGTATTAGTATTAGTGTTTTTCAAGTTATGTGTTTAGTATATCTTTGTTTATATATATAAATGTAGTTATATTATATTACTATGTTAGTGCCATTTTTTTATTTATAATTTATAGTATACATTTTATTAAGTGTTTTTTTAAGTTTCGTGTATATCGCTGTCCTGACGCGGGTGTCATGCATGGGTTCCGCCTAAAAAACAGTTACTGGGTTAATAGGTTTCCTGCCTACCTACTTACCTAGTTATAATAATATGCTGAATCGGAACCTCATTCGTGACATCACGCGTTATGTTGCTTATTTTAGTATTTTGTTATGTGATTTGTCTTGTTGTTTTATGAAAAGATGTAACGTCGCGTGTTGTCTCGAATAAATGTATTTTCTTTCTTTCTTTACTTACTTCCCGTTTTAACTTTAATGTAATACTTCAAAATGTGCCTATGTTTTTATTAGACAAACCTCGTGACTATTGAAAAACGCAACAAAAAATACGGCATAACGGGAAAAAAATAATCAAGTAATAAAATAAATATATATTAGGTAATATCTCGGAAATTTATCGCGCTAAAAACTATTATATCGCGATAAAAAAAATATAGATAAGCTACTTGTTATCTTAATAAATTCGCGCGAAGCAGCGGGTTGTAGTAATAGCGCTAAAAAATTATAATAAAATGATAATTTAAAACAGTTTGATATGGGATTCATTAATATTAAAATTACCTAATTGACGAATTTACGAAACAATAATGGAAACCCTTAAAAAACCCAAAGTCTTTTTCATATAGCTTTGAAGTATTGCTATAGGTACTAGTAATTTGCCTGTGATAAACACATGCGGCTACTTGTAATAAACAAGAACAATATTTTAATGACTTTTTAGGAAACAGATATAACGGAAGCTTTCGAATCGCATCACATAAATCCAGCGACTGAAAAAATGCTATCAAAGTTTGACGCCAGAGATGCAAAAACTCCAAGGAATCTCCCTTTACTTTCAAAGAGGATGGATTTATAAATCTCTCAAAAGGGCAGTGTATGGGGAATAAAAAAAAACATAAAGATGTATCAAAAACGGCAAATATAATCACAGATGGGCTGTTCATATCACTATTAATTAGTAGGTACAGCTTTAGCCTGTTGGTTCGGAAATTATTACTTGTCGTATTTCTGGTATCTTTACGCTTCTGTGAATTTGGCTTTGCTACGGTGACATGCCGTAACTTTATTCATCGGAAGACGAATTGGAGAATATTTTTATTCAACATGAGTATGTGGTCTTACAGGTAGTATGTTTTTTAAGTATTTATTTAAGGTGGTGATACATTTTTGTATGGAAACTGTTGTCGTTCATGATGTCTGTAAAATACCTGAATACATGCCATACAAGTGTAGTATGTGTAGTAGGAATAGATATGTGCGTACTATGTACACAATATGTGATTTTCATTTTGGAAACACTCACATGTATGACGTAATATTGGTATTGCTGATGTGAATATCATTTTGAATGTTTTGCAAACATATTTTACCCCAAAATTGCTACTATTTAGGCATTTTTACACTTCACAGACCTCGTATTGATCCATAGACTTTTGTATGGAAATACTTATCTAACAGACAACTTACAATGTTTATGCCATGTTAGTGTGTTTAGGTAAAATCTTGCAATGATGTTGCAATCTTATTTTATTAGACCCACTCTCATCTTAAATAAAAAGCCGAAGCGCGCGCTTGTGACGCTTTGTATATCATGTCCCTAAAGTATTTAAGAAGGTATTTGTCGTATTAAAGTTTCATCAAATAGACATTTATATGCCTGCCAAATTTTACTAAAGACACACATACCAACCACCTGAAATATTTCAAATGTAATAATATTGCGGTAATGATGTAAATTTTACGCTTTTTTTATACTAGATAGGCAAGCATTTGACAACTTTCTCACCTGATAGAAAGTGAAGATGCGGCCGAAGATGTAACATGCTTTTCTAGAAGATACCTATTCACTCTAGATTTGAAGACATCCAAATTGTATCGTTCGGGAAACAAAGACCTAGGCAGTGAGTTCCACTTCTGCGCTGTACGGATGATAAACGTAGAAGAGAAACACTTCAAGCAAACTGGGGATATGTCTATCATAAATGGTTCAATTTAATACTAACTACGAGTACATTGTTCAGAATTATGATTAATCTTGTTAAAACTGGTCGAAAGATTTTAATATCGCAACGTTAAAACAAACTCAAACAAGAAACGCAATAAAACAACATGAAAACAATTTAGACAGAGACCACTTCCTCGTACTTTCAGACAAGTCATAATTTATGGTCACTGAAAGTTTCAACTTATATTTTTAAATTTCCAGAAGCGAGACTCCTGACTGGGGTATTCACCAAGTGGAAGCACTGTTAGATAGAGGAGATATAAACAGCAATGTGTTTACTCTCATGACAATGTTTGGAGACCACGCATTGCATCACATGTTTCCTATTCTAGACCATTCACTTTTGAAGTACCATCCTATTTTTATTGAACATTGTAAGAAGTACCAAGATAACTACAGAGTTTCAACTCCATTTAAAATGGTACTCGGCCAAATACAAGAAACAGTGAGAACTGATTTTAATAATAATAATAAATCTTTATTCACAGAAATAATATTGCATATGACATAGTACACAAAGAAAATCTTAAAATAACATAAAATTATGGCATAGTTTGAGGGCAGTAGATAAGCCTTTAATTATGCACGACTGTTTTCTAGTTCCCACATTAGGATATCCTGTGTTGTGGGTAACTAGTCTCTTCCTGGTTGTGTACATTTCCAACGTCAATATTTGAAACAAAGGCATAAAGATAAATAAAATAGAGTTATTATGAGATATTTTAATGTTATGTATATAGGATAAGCTTATCTACATTGTCACTTAGTGTTATGAAGTCCCGGGATATCACTCGCAAAATGAGTTGTTTGTTTTCCGAATAAAAATGTGTTAATATGCTTTTGTGTTGGGTTTTATTTTATTTTTTTTAGGATAGTATAAAGGTTTTTGATACAAAGTAAATGTTTGGTAACATACTTGTCTTTTTACGTAATTATGCAAGAGATTTAATCCATATCACTTCAAGAATTGCTATCGCGGTAGTCTAGTTTTATGGAAATAAATTTAACTATCTGGGCACTCTATTTCAGCCCAGTGGGCAAAAGTATTATCTCTGCTCTAGACTTGCTCTATAAGAAGTTTAAAATCATAAATCTCAAATAATTTCTATTTCTCTTCTAGATTATAATTTAGTAAAATTATGAAACGAAATTTTCTATTCTGTCGTGTTTAAACAGACTGTTAATTTATTTTTTAAATTGAATTATCACTGTTTCTTCATAAAATTTACACATCCAACTCATTACATTGTGTAGCTAAGGAGGGCTAGTAACACTTTATGAAATAACAAGTCATACTTTTTTTTTTAAATCTAGCTTTTACAAGTTGTAAATCAAGAGGACAAAGTTATATAACCAGAGAACTTGTCAAGACGAATCATGACCACCTTCCAGCTACATCCTCAGGCCCTGGTTACCATTGAAAGACAATCTATTCGTCAAAACGATTCAATTGAGCCCAAACTGTGCCCAATGTGCGATGAGGTTGTGTCGTTTCATTGCGAAGTTCCTATGACCACCTTTCAGCTCCATCATCAGATCAGCACCATGTCATCATAATATTGCATTCTCACGCAATTTACACATGTATGCAACATTTCAGCTCAATCAGTAACCGGGAAGTGTATCAAATTTAATTTGCAAGATTTGATGACAAACATTGGGACAGGTGACAGGTGGTGAAACTAAATAAATAAAAAGCTTGTAAACATGCCATGGAATCAATCTAGATCCGGATGCTGAGCGAGTATGTCATTAAACATTTTGATGACCCTGTCAGTAGGGGCGTTATGTGTACGAACTATACGGGACTATTCTTCTAGTATATGTTGATGCAGTAGATAAGCACTTCCTTTGAAAACTGTACATTTTACATTCGAGATTATGTATCATCATCATCATACTCTTCATAATATGTATTCAATTACTACCCGTGCCTTACAGCTTCGCCCGCTATTATCAAGTTAAAGAGTAGCCTATGTGTTAATCCTAGGTATAAGCTATGTACATCTCAAATTCCAACCAAATCCGTTCAGCCGTTAAAGCGTGTAGAGGGAGCAAACAAACACATACACACAAACTTTCGGATTTATAATATTAGTAAGATATGATATTTGTATACTTGTTATTGATATTTTTTTTTTTACTATTTATAATTGTATTCAGCGGTGTGCAGCTATAGATAGAAGCATAGTTTCATGCATTATCTAATTGCAGAAAGGTAAACAGTTGTCTAATTTCCAATTTCCATTTATTCGCCACCCATATAAAACAAACTAAATGAGCAAAACATTGTATCTCAAAACGAACCCTCGATGCTTTTCGTGGAAATGGCTATAAAAGTATTTAAAAATTGTTTATTCCTAATGGAGAGAAGGTTGATTAATTGCAAATTAAGGTTAGTATAATTACAATGAAAAAGAATTACATACACGCGGGGAACATTGTTCTTTGATTACGCGACAGGATGATTTAAAATGTATACTATTATAATAATATTTGAAGTAGAAGGATTTGAGATGGTCGGTTGAGGAACAAAGTCAGTCATATACTTAGGAGAGAACAATTAATATTTTTAGAAGTTTTTAATCTCAAATTTTTACTAGTTGTTAATAAAAAAGGACTAAAAAGTTATATAACCAGAGAACTTTTCAACAACAAGACGAATCAAATGAGCCCAAACTTGATGGGTTTAACTTGTTTAGCTCAGAATTTCCTACAGCAATCTTTCGTCTCCATCATCAGACCACCTCTATGGTACTATCATTCTAAATAGTAGTAGCTTACCACCATCAAGTTGAAAGTCTGCCGCCAATCCAAATACGGTGTTCCGGCAGTTATCCTTGAGAGCCTGCGTATTCTAGGTCTAGTGTGTTTACCAGCTTCGATCACATCGTCACTTACCATCAGGTGAGATAGTGGTCAAACACTAGCCTGTCACAAATAAAAAAAAGAAAAAGAAATAGAGTTCAATCGGACATCGGAAAGTGGTTCTTATTTAGCTTGCAAGGTTTAATTACGGACCGACAGATAACGACAGGTAAAACTAAATAAAACTTGTAATATAGAAAATTATGCAACTACGAGTATGTATGTTTATTTACTGTAAAAGATCTCATTTTATCTGTAGTTTCATTCACAGTACGACCTGTAAAACACTAGTACGAAGTGTAGTCCCGTTATTGGAGTTTTGCGCCAACCAAATTTATAGGCACAAGCTCTACATATACACGATGTTCGTGGTCTTATTGTGTCCACAGGCGCAGTGCTCCAATACTTTATCTACTTGAATGTTTGTTCAATAACAGTATCCAAAAAACATCTCCCTTACATTATTTTGTTTCTTAACAGCAAAGTTTTCAGTACCACATTGTTCTACAGTTTTATACGACTCACCCCAAACAACAAATGTTTCGAGCATTTACCAGACGAAGTGCTAAAATGTTACTAGAAACAGTTACAAACAGAATCGGGACCGTCGTCATTTCCCACAATCCTTGTTGGAGAGTTCTGTTTACAAAAAAGAAACCCGCTGAGATACAGTACTTTAAGCGAGTTCAAAGAACTACCTACAATTGGAGCCTGCCACTCAGACATTATGAGGTGTGAGATATCTGAGAAGCTACACAATCTCTTTGCGCAGAACGCGTCCATCATTTTTCTAATTCAATTTACGTCTTTCAAATCTGTCGCAATAGAATGAATTGGTTTTCTTAACATACTCAAAATGCTTCAACATTAAGAAGGTGAACGGTCTGGCTGAGTGGATTGAAAAGACGAATCGCTACTTGTTTGAATATTCGTGAAAAGCTTTGCACTTGTCTTTTTGGATGAAGATACAAACATTTGTAGACACGTGTATAAATGTTTCAGAAGGGGTGGCATTTACATTTATCCATGTATGTGTAATTTAAGCGAAATCTTGAAAATGTTTTTGGTTGTCAACCGAAGACGACAAGAAAGAGAGATATGAACTTGTATGTACTACAACTCAATCGAAGTACCAAAACGAGGTAGAGTTTAATGGAATTTACTGTGACTCTATTTTGATAAATAAACTATAGAAAGTGTCTGTGTGCGCGACCTATCGTTATATATTATATATTTTACTATGATAAGTATTATACAGTAATATTTTGTTACACATAAAATAAAAATATTTACAATAAAACAGTAATTTAAGAGGAAGTACAACGGACTGCTAATACTAAAATAAACTTTAAGCGATTTCTGACAGACCACTTTTTGGGCAGAAAATGAACACGATAATTTGGGCCAGTGCGATGTTTTATACATGAAGACAAATACGTCATATAAATATCAATAACAACATACTAAAAAAAATATATACAAATAACAGGTCATAAATGGAAAAAAAAATGTTAACACATTTTTATTATGTTGTGAACGCGGATCTCTTAATGTGTTTATGTTATTTTTTTTTCGTTGTCATTGTTAAATCTAAACGTGAAAGGAGTTGTTAACTTGAAATACTTAACCTATAACACATAGGCAATACTTTATAAAGATAAAGAGTGAATTATCCAAAATATAACGATAAGTGACAAGTAAGTAGGAACAAAATCTGCCATCTGCGAACTAATCTGGCGTGCGCCGCAAAAACCGTTGGTTACACGTATATAATGTATAATGGAAATGTTTATCTTAAATAATCCCACAAAAAAGCTCGCGACAGCATATAACTATATTTCATGTGTAAGCCATTATCGACAAAATAGTGAACCATAAATACAATAAAAATTGATAATTTATTTCTAACGCACATTTGGAATTAACAAATCGACCCTTAGGGCCAAAACTCGGTTCCATAGAAAAATGCTCGTGCGGCTCTACGCGACGGAGCACTTTTGTATAGAACCGCGCGGGCGTAAGCTTAACGCAGTTTTGGCCCTTATATCAAAATAAATACTTTTATCGCATCTGGTATTTAAAATAGATAAACTTTGTCTTGAACACTCTATCATTTGGACAAATATTTGAATAGTTATGACGATAAGCAACCGAGTGTGCGATTTCCAAATAGCAGAATAATATAAAAACATAAAAAAATATACGAAAAAATAAAATGCTTTCTATCAACATTATCACAATTTTCCATCACCACGCGGGTGAAACCACGGGGCGCAGCTAGTATCTAATAAAAAAAAATATTCTGTTTCGTCAAAGTGTACACGTTTCGCAGAATTGCAATATTTTGAATAAAATAACATATTTTAACTATCACATCCCTACTCCAGGTACGAAATATAATATCTTACGTTGCGCCACCCATTCGAGCTTTCTAAAAGCTTTTGTCCAATACCCGCTGTATTTTCTCCAGACACATTCGTAATGCATATTTTATAATAGCGCCTGTACGAATAAACATAACAATAGGTAGGCACTTACACAATATTTACAATGCGTTGCTGAAGTTTACAAACAAATTTTCGAGGCACGAAATACATTGACAAAATGTTGAAAAAAGACAAGAACAAAAGACAACTTGTATTGTTATCATATTTCTATGTACACAACAACTTACTCGCTCCTATAAATTATATCCTACTTAAAGGGTTTGCTGGAAGAAAAGTGTCTTTGTGAAGGGTTAAGCTCGCCTTTGTAAATCTTTTGTTATGGCCTTATTGTAAAAAATTTTATCAATGTGTGTACAATAAAGAATATAAGAATAAAAAAAGACAAGTTGATAAAAAATATATCGTAAAATCAGCGCAGAGTTTTGCGTTTATAGTTTCCATTTTTTACCAGACGAAACGAATTAAGTTATTCTGGATATATGTAAATAGATGTTCTCAAACTATTCAGCTATTTGTTTATCTATTTTAAGCTAGCGTTTGACATCTAGACAATTCAACTTACCGTGTACTTTTCAACCGACTTTAAAAAAAGGAGGTTCTCAATTCGACTGTATGTTTTTTTTTATTTGTGTGTATGTTACGCGATATCTCTACCAATTATGAATCGATTTTGATGATTTTTTTGTTTGGTAGAATATACTTCAGAGGTGATCTGATTAATATAAATTGATATAATCTGATTGATGATTGAATAGGTCTGATTGATATAAATTTTATAGTAATCTTTTTTTTATTCTGGATAGGCAAGCATTTGACCACTATCTCACCTGATGGAAAGTGACGATGTGGTCGAAGATGGAACATGCTTGCCTAGAAGATACCTGTTCACTCGAGATTTAAAGACTCCTAGATTGTACTTAACGAGAAACACAGACTCGGGCAAAGAATTCCATTCCTTAGCAGTACGTATAATAAATGTGGAAATAAAACGCTTCGTACGCACCCTTGGAATATCAACCATAAACAGATGTGGCGTGGCTGATTGTCTGGTTGTCCGAAGGTAAAAGGGGGATGGGGGAATCAAATCATGCAATTCCGTGGCACACTCTCCAAAATGTATCCTATAAAAGATCGATAGACTTGCGACCCTACGACGATGTTCTATCCGATTTGAAGCTTCGCATCAAATCGGTCAAGCCAAAACCGAAATATAAGCGATGAAGTCAGATTTTTAAGCTGAAACGCAAGCAGCGTTTCTGTAATTAGTCTCTCTGTTTGCTGCTTTAGGTGTTAGTAAGGACTTATTGTATTGTATATATTATCACTTATCTATATTTTATTTAACCATGTTTTGACCTTCAAGATCGAACGATAAAAATATATCATTCTCTGGAAAATAATTGAATTTTATTGAAAGAGTAGGGTGTGATAATATTTTAAGGTCACGATCGGCAGCGCCCCGAAAATTGACAAGGGCCAGCGATAAATCAAGGCGCTCGTTGAATTGGAAATGGAAGTACAAATTCATGACTCGAATTGAAAGTGGAAGCCATTAAGTTAATGTACAATTAGTATACGACTGTGTTGTTCCTGAATCAAATCACGTTGTGCTTCGGCACACAAAAATAAAGCCTGTAGTCAAATAGAATAATTACTAGGTCTAGGTATGTCCAACATTGGACGGGAGGGCTGTCATTAACTGAAAGAAGATATTTCAATCAGAGATAATAAAATCTCGTTTATATAAAAATACAGACATTCTTTTTAACCGACTTCAAAAGAGAAGGTACTCAATTCGACTGTTTTTTTTAGTGTGTGTTACTTTAGAAATTTTTTCTACATGAACCGATTATGATGATTCTTATTTAAATTTGATCAAAATCTGACCAATGTTTTTTGAGATATTCTCAATAATGCGTATATAATTCATTTAATCTGATCAAGGGTTCCGAAGATAAAACGGTGAAGTCAGTTTTTATAAAAATAAGATGAAGCTGTGAAGCTTTGCTTTTGTTTAAATTATGAAATATTAGGTAAGTAAGTAGTTCGTCTGATTTTTTACACCTGTAGGTAAAATTATTTTTTGTCTCTTTACCTTACTACCTTTACATATAGATAAAAAAGCTTCATAAGCACACAAAGCAGTGTGCTTAAATGTATCTTGTCAGATATATCCTATCAGTTCAGAATATCCATTATGTGAGGCAAATTATAGTCACCCTTAATTGTTGCACTTTAATTCCAGCCACGTAATAATTATGTTAACCGAGAACTTGTAGTGAAAGTTTCTGCATATAATTAAATATAAAATGAGAACCATTTACATCTATAAATTGATATAAATAGTAACGAATATTATTAAAGATAAGAGTAGAATGAACAAAATCAATGCAGCCTTTCAGGAGGAGTTCAGGAAGAGGATGCATCCACAAAAAAGTATTAGAAAATGAATGATTTGCGTGTATCTTCTCCTGGATACACATAATAGTCCGGTAAAAATAAGATTTGAGATTGCATTAAAAACACCTCAAATGATTGTTTTGCTAATGACAGTATATCTCATTTGTTATGCCTGCGTTATAATTTTATGGTTATTGGAGGAGAGGAACTTGAGATATACCTTCAATAATTGTGTTTTCGCTCCTCACAGCTAAAGCAATAGCACGATTTCAGTGAAAAGTTGCATTATATACAAAAATATACCTATAATTTTATTATGGTACTCTTGTCATCCCCTGCAAGATTATGCACTAAAAAAATTTGATATATAAACGCAAGCAATGCTTAAAATAACTTAATCGCTATATTTTGTTTTTTGTTGATTTTCTCAAAAAGCGCTATAATCAATTTCAATCGTACTACTTCTGAAGATGAAAAGAAATATGATCTACCAAACAAAAAACGAATCATCAAAATCGATTCTTATATAATTGGAAGTAAGATCGCGTCACATACATACAAAAAAACATTAGTACAGTTGAATTGAGAATCTCCTACTTTTTTGAAGTCGGCTAAAATAGACACGACCTCAATAACAACTAATTATTGGAAAATGTTTAAGCTTATAAAAAAAAGTAGCGACAATGCGGCACGTCGCAGTTGCTCGTTCCGACTTCTTTTCTTATTCCGAGTTAATTTAAAATTCATAAAGCAATCAGGAGTTGGTTCGCATCGGAGTAAGCCCAATGATAGACGGGTAAATAAAATAAAATTGCTAGAGATACTCTTAATTCTTTTGATGAGGAGTTTTAAATTGGTTTCACGTTTTGTCGCGAGGTAAATAATTTAGAAGTAAAATTGTATAAGTGAACTACCCATTGAACTGCCTGTTAGCTTAGTGAGGTGTGCGATAGCTCTTAAAGCAGTGGGTATCAAGTTCTTTTCCCGGTGAAAACACAAGTTTTCTTCCTTTGGGAAATATATGTTTCTGGTTCTGGGTGTGATTGTGTGTGTGATGTGAATGTTGTCGGCATCACGACAGAAGTCGTCGATCTTAGCGTGTGGCTGTGAGTGTAAAAGCGTATGTAAACATAAACGTTTTCATATTCTATGTGTACAATATGAGCTGTGTCCAGCGGCTTCACCCGTGTTGATCATATAAATAAGTCTGTGTTAATCCTGGGCAAAAGTTAGAGTCGCGAAGTAGTCATGTTGGACCGTGAAGAGAAAACAAACAATACATTTTCAACAATTATACATATAAATTTTCGTAATTATTGTATCAATGCGATGATAATTGGAAATACCATCTTACCTACTTAATAGCGTTACTTGATCACCTTTAAGAAGTTGATATTTATTTTTTGAGCCAAAGAAGAATTAATCGTATTAATTAACGACATTGTTTTATATTAAGACAATTATACACCCGAGGAAATAATTTAAATAAATGGAAACTAGTATTGTTAGTGCAAGTTTTTACGATAAAGATATTTTTCAAAGTTAGGAGTCCCTTTAAAACGAATACAGATCTTACACCGGGTCTATTAAAATAAATAGACATTTATGTTTTTATTCAAGGTAGATAAACTTTTGAGCACTATCTGACCTAATGGTAAGTGGCAATGCGGCCGACGATGGAGCACTCCCGCGACATGAAAATTCCCATATTGTATTAGTCAGGAAACACAATCAGGTAAGAAGTTTCATCCTTAGCGGTTCGCATAATTTCGGTATCATCTTTTTTTATTTGATTTCGGCTTCACTATCTTGTGCATTTAGCCAGTGTCAAGTATTAGAATACATTTCAAGTGTATTTCATATTAAAAGTCCTAGTCTCAAGTCACAGTCAATTTCAAGTAATAGAGTCAAGGTCCAGTCATAGTCACGTCATGACCAAGTAAAGTGGTAGAAACTTTACTAGAACTTCTATTGGAGTTTTAGAGCGGAGGCTAAATTACGTTTTTCAACTTTATATGATTTGCCTACACATGCACGTTTACTAAGTATTAACAGTTAATAATCCTCCATTATTACACATTGACATTCGAAGAATCACAGGTTTTGGAAAAATATACAAAACCAACAACGCATTTTTTTCACTTTCACGGCAAAATGTCAAAATCCCTGTATATCATTACCTAAGTATATATATATTATATATATAGTATATATAGTATCTAAGTATTTATACTTTGCTCCGCAGATTCCTCGCGGGCATGACTATGATTGTGAATCAGAATAAAAAGTACCTACTTCTCTCTCAGACCCATAAATATATTATGTCATAGTCACACACGTCACAGACATAATACCTATCAGACTTAATAGTATAAGTTATAATATTAATTGATGATATGAGTAGAACCATAATGATAAATAACCCTAAATAATCTCTGTAAATTTATTTGTATGATAGTTTTTTATTATTATTCCAGATAGTTAACGTTGATTATTTATAAGATTTGGATGAGAGTTATTTACTCCACAAGGGATAATTGTATTTCTGGAACTGTGTGTGATGTGAAAATTTCCGACACCCAAACACTCAAAAAACAAAATAAGGTATTTTATTTTATCTGCGACAAGGTAAGCAAGGTGAAGTAGTTGTATTCATCAGAATGGTGCAAATGAAACACAGCAGTGTAATTTGCACCATTGATGATGCAAGTCATTGGTGCAAACGGTACGACTGGCCACGATCAAGTCATCAAACATAGTATGGGGCTGTGAGTGTGATGTTACGTATGTTATTAGACTTTGGGCATTTACTTGTCGTAAATACCGTTATGATTTAAAGTAACTCACGTATGAACAACCCAATTTGTGTTTGCATTTAAATCACAGTTCCAATCTAGCGACGTTGGATATTTTCCCGACGTATTGGAAACATCATTCTCGCTTGGCTGCACTACGATTCCATTGTGCAAACATTATCTATGTAAAATGAACGCCATTGGTTCTACTCCTGAGTATGTTGAATGTTATTTATGGGCTCATATTTGTATATTTATTATTTATTCGACAGATTACTTAGATCACACAGTTTTCTTTATTTTCATGCAATAATATAAGCATTCGACTTCGACCATTTCCCGTTCTGATAGAAAGTAGCGATGCGGCCGAAGATGGCTTGAATTCTTTTGACGTCTTAGACCCACCTCTCACATCCGGAGACTGCGGCCTGCAGTCGTTGTGATAAATTTTCTGGCGTCTTGCAGTCGTGTTGTGTACTTTTCAATTACTACAAATACTAATTACACCTACCGCCAAGTTTATACCCGCATACCTTATTTAGCTTAAAAACTTCTATCACTATTGGCTCTGTGACCTGAAGATCTCGCGTATTTGAAATAGGTGAAATGTTTCTATTTCGTTTTAAAACCCCGTAACTGCGGCATTTTTAAAAATGTTCGACAATTGAATCGATAGGAAAATTCCATACATTTATCAAACCTGCTTACAAAATTCACGAGAATCGATTGAGAAATGCGACCTGCAGAGGAGAACAACCGGAAATCCGCCGGACATACGAAAGCAATTATGCCCAAGCAAGAAACAGAGACGCTTTGTTCGCGCTCCTCACTCTTTCTATACTACCTACCACAACCACTAACATTTTGAAAAGTTTTTCTCATTTTTCTACGTTTTAGCTATGATTAAAACAGACGAAAACACTCTCCAAAGCAAACCTTTTACTCGAATAATACTTTTCTCAGACGTCGATAAAAAGGTACGCTCGGTTGCAGTGCTCATGAATTTTGAAACGCTATAATCGCTGATTCATATTGCGAGGAAACGTGAGCGAGATGCCCCGAAGGATTTCAAAATAAAGAAGCTCATTCAAACGTTATAAGCAATGTGATTGAATACGTCGGGAAATCGACCGGGTTGGAAGAGAAATGTGATCTTGGAATAAATATTGAAAAAACTTGCATTGTGTTTCTGTAACATTAGCTATGCTTGTCAGAACTGTCCACTAGCGTTGTTGGAGGCGTGTTCGCTATATAAGCTGCGGGTATCAGGTCCGATTTCTGATGACAGCATAATTGTTCTCCCGAGAAAAAATTTTGCTTCTGTTTTCGGGTGAGATTAGACGCTGAAACATAAACGCATTCACACCCATGGGGCTGTGATGTTTGCTAAACTAAATTTATTACTAACGAATTTTATTTCTAATAACACAATGAGCATTAAATTACTATTTTCTACCGACTTCACTAAAAAGGAGGAGGTACTCAAATCGACTGAATTTTCTTTTTTTTAATGTGTTTAACCTGATAGCTCGTTCCACGTAAACCGATTTAAATTATTTGTTTGAAAGATGTAGCTTTCTAATTGGTCCCATTTAATTTGATCAAGATCTGATCGGTAGTTCTTGAAATATCTTCAATAATGCGTGTTTAGTACATCTAGTCTGATCAAAGTTCCAAAGATAAAGCGGTGAAGTCGGTTTTTTAAGCTTTGCTTCCGTTCAATTATTATTATTCTTTGTAATTTTTTATAACATGAATATTGTTATATTAGATTAATCAGCAGGCTCACAATTTTTCCCTAAGGAAATCGTTTATTTAATATTAATACATTGAATTCCCCAGAGGCAGAGTGAGGTTTTTTTTAAGCTTAGCTTGCGTTTAATTATATTTTCTTCACTTAGACTTAGACCATCATCAATGAGACATTTTTCTTGGATTTTTACAAAAAAAATCTTAAAAATGTTGGTCTAAGTCTTTTAAAAAAGATTTTTAATTTCTATCTAGCGCAATGCAGTGAAAATGCAAATTCAACAGTGAAGGTTCAATTAGTCGACGAGATCATATTCAACAATTCGGAGTACGGCTTCCGTCCAATTACGGCGAACTCTTGTTTTCATTAAAACTTTCTCCCTTTATCAGATCTGACTGGAACGAAATAATAATATGCGTTTTGATTTTACAATCTGTCATTCAAAGCAGAAAACTTTTGAACCTGTGCAATAGACTGTCAAGTTGACATACCTCCATTTCACTCGAATCATTTCGCTTCTACGTTTATCATCAACTGTGGGACTCGTTACCCTCGTTCTTTGTTCCCTGAAAGGTTTAATCTGGAGGTTTTCAAGTCAAGAGTGAATAGGTATATTTTTTAGGCAAACATCTTCGGCTATCACTACAGGTAGGTATATCACTTTCTATCAGGTGAGATAGTGGTCAAATGCTTGCCTAGCAAGCATTACAAAACCCAGTAACAAATTATGCCAGAATTAGATACTTGAGTTTTTTCCACCATGCCCATTTTACCATCTAACATCTAACACCAGACAAACTGTCAAACGTTATTAAATTAATGGTTGACATACCTCCAGTTCACTCGAAGCGTTTTGCTTCTACGTTTATCATCCGCACAGCGAAGGAGTGGAATTCATTGCCTGTGTCATTGTTCCCCGAGGGGCATAATCTGGGAGTCTTCGAGTCAAGAGTGAATAGGTATCTTCTAGGCAAGCATGTCACATCTTCGGCCGCATCTTCACTTTCTATCAGGTGAGATAGTAGTCAAATGCTTGTGACAAAAATGGCGTTGTTTTCTTAATCTCTTCTTAAATCTTCCGAAATCTGTTATTTTTAATTAATAGATTGATAGGTAACAGTTGATAGTTCGTAAAAATTCATGGGTGTTGGCAAAAATTACAAAATAGAAACATGTGAATTTTGTTTTAGCTCCAATAATAAATACTTTAATATAATATTTTATTATGCTAGATAGACAAGCATTTGACCGCCATTTTATTTGATGGAAAGTGAAGATGAGGCCGAAGATGTAGTTCTAGTAACTGAAGTTTTGTCACTTTACTTGGACTAGACTTACCTAACCTGGACGATTACACTTATACTTGACTTTGAGTGTAACTGGTCATAGAATTAGTTTTTTAACTCATTATTATAATACTTATACAGAATGCCTCTTGAGGGCCCATGTGAATAAACTTAAATAATGAATACTAGGCACTGACTACAAGCAAAAAAAATACCTACATACATTACGAAGACAAAATATAAAATAAACCGAAAGAATATATAATAATACAAACTAATAGAAACTGAGTTTTGTTTCAAAACATTTCGTTTATACCGCTTGATTTTGTAGAACACACAAAACATTTTATTACATACTTCTTAAATAAAAGTAGCTATTTGTTTTCTAAAAAAATATCCTTCAAGGATAAAATACCCGGGCGACATGCTTTGGAATTTTCTCAGAAAAAACCGTGTCCTTTTAGATCACAAATACGTGAAAGGTTCGCCCACCAATCTCAAAAGTGCTGTATATGCATGTATGTATGTGCCATCCCATGACAAGATTGAAATATAGATATTTTATTGAACTAAGCTACTGTCCTTTGGATTTGTCTGCGTTGTTGGCATTTCAATTTGTATAGTATACCTATGCTATCTACGGGCCAATATGTGTGGCTTATGTGTTACTGTATGGCTTTAAACTAAACTAAAACTATATACAGCAAAGACCTAAGTTACCTACAAGGCATCAAGCTTATAGGTAACTCAAGTGTTCAAGTCAAACTACGTGTGGGTAGCGTTCCCATCATGCTGGCGGCATTGTCTCTCTAAATCGCAATGCTAATCAGTTGAGCTAAATAAGTACTAACATATTTGTATAGTATTGAATGTGATATATATATCACAAAACACTATATTATTATTGTAAGTTATTGCAATCAACGTAAGTTTTCAGAAACAAACTGCCCGTTGGGTTAGTTGCGCGTCCGCATTTTAAGCAACGGGTTTGGTTTCGATTCCCAGTGGGAATACATGTTTTTTCCCCAAGGGATTTTTGTGTTTTTTTTTTTGTTCAATAGGCAACATGACCACTATCTCACCTGATGGAAAGTGATGATGCGGCCGAAGGTGTGACGTGTTTCTGGTTATATGTGTGATTGTGTGTGATGTGAATGTTTTTGGCCTGGTTATAAATACTCATGATACTCCAAAACAGAGAATATACTAAGAATTCATAAAGTACCTACATTTATTTAGCTTTTTCTTTAAATTATTCGATTAAGAATCTAATCACAATACATAATTATTATATTATTTTTAATTAAAATTATAACGGGTAGTCCCGTTGTAATTTTAATTTGACGTGTCTAGACAACGTGTTGTCGATGATCGACAATTGTTTTGGAGGCCTTCTTCAGGATGAGGGCAGATCGCTCGCCGGCGAGTCCCACGCTGCACACTATCATAAATTAAATTAGTTGTAATTTGGATAAATAATTAAGATAGTATAGCCATGTACATGCACTCTTCGATCACATTTATCTTACGCAGTATATTATTAGCTTCAGGACCTCAGTTTCAAGCCAGTTCGTTTTTATCCGACCACGGCCATGCACATAGGAGGGTTACGATTTTGGCACCGTATGTCTATGTGTTCCTTTACAGCGTCTATATAAATAAACACAACAACACAATAATTACTTTATATTTAAATGCATTTTTTTTTTAGCATTTGTCCACCATCTCTCCTGATGGAAAGTGATGATGCGGCCGGAGATACTAATTAAATATAATAATAGTTATTAAATTATTAAAAGATGCCGTTTATAATAGTAGCCGGGTTTTAGTTTTCAAACTTTCGCCCTGTTAATTAAAGTATTTAATTAGACTTTAACTTTATTTTCTATTCAACGTGGCAATGCTGCCAGCATTTTGGGTACTTTGCCAACTAGTAGCGGTCGCTTAGATTAAGTTTTGTATATATTTATATCTACTTATAGTTATTTTTGGCTAATTTTAAATTAGTTTTTATTTTTAGTTTAATGTAACATATAATATATCTAAGTTTTTAAGCAAGTATATATTTGTTATGTTGCATAAATCTTGATACTTTAACTTCGGCTACACGAGTTCATCCGCTTAGATCAGTTCTAGAATTTTCTGGAAATACATCTTTAATATCACAAATGTCCAACATACAGACCCCGTCACAGTTATTACATTTGCTGTTATACAACTTTGCTGCTCCACTGAATATTAAGACCCGATTCATATCGCTTATCCAAGATTAAGTTGAGTGAGAACAAATATTTCGCTGAATTTTTCGCTTCATTTCGGCGTAGATTTACATTTCCTTGGGCAAGCACTTACTAGCATTGTGAATTTTCAATTACTTATCTCGGTTTTATTTACACTTTTTGCGAAATTGATATTCTGCTGGATCAAAAGGGGGCTTAACTGTGTGAATATAATGAGAATATTTTGATTCGTGCCGGCTTTAAGTTGAGCAATCAACATTCAATTTCGCTTTTGTTTTTACCTGATTACGGCAAAATATATGGAGGGTTATGTTTTTTATACTAGGCAATCATTTGACCGCTATATCACCTAATAAAAAGGATGATGTGGACGGAGATGTAGCATGTTTTCAACAGAGAAGAGATATAACAGAAAGATGGTTAGCAAGTTCCATTAAGTTATCAAATCAATTAAATCTCAAGCTCCGGGAAAAATTTCAAGACAGAGGCTTAAAAAGAAAAGTATCATAGGGATACTTTTTATGCTATATAAGCAATCATCTGACCACTATCTCACCTGATGGAAAGCGTAAATGCGCCCCAGAGATGTATCAAGCTTGGCTAGAAAATATTTACGCTTCGAGCGTACTGGAGGAGTGTAAACCATAACTGGATGATGTTTGAGAGTTTGTTTTGTTGTAAGATGGTAAAAAGGGCATGCGGGAATTAACTGATGCATTCCTATGCGCACTCTCTAAATTGTAAGTTATAGAATACCGATAGACCCTGTAATCGGTTACCGTCAACTGCATGCACAAGGAACATTGCAACTAATAATTATGCATTCGTTTATCAAATTTATTCACATTCTTATGTTCAAAACTAATGTCATCTAGTCTCCGGACTTAATATAAAATATACGCGACGAAATCGATATTGTCAAATCTGTGTGACGTATAAGAAAATGCTTTTTGCATATATTTTTTTTCGTGAATTTATATTCTTCTTGATTTTTACCCATACATGAATCCTTAACATACCATTTTTTTTATCATAATCGGTCCAGCCTTTTAGGAGAAGTTCAATCACATACACTAGTACAAAATAATTATATGTATATACAAATTTTAGGTTTGTCTCCTATCTCGATGGTAGTAACAAAAATATACAAATACCATTGTCTTCAGTATAAATTATCAAATAAAAGAGCTCCAAAATATACACATATAAAACACAATTATGTAAATCGTAGATGTTTTTATTGTTTTAAATTTTTAACTGCCTTTGTAAAACCATTTCGTACTAATAGTATGGTTAAGCTTAAGTTTGGTTTAGTTTTAGTTTTTTGTACTTAAGTCTTATGAAAAAAAAACTGTTTTTATTTAAACTTCATTAGTCAGCTATTACATTATTAATATTACATTTTCTTGTAGGTATTCTGTTAGAATGACAAATCTCCACCTAGTGGGAAATCTCACCTGCTCGATTGGATTTCTATTACGTCGACACAGTCGGTTTAGGTTCTTTCCGTTATGTTCCTTACTATCAGGGGGAGTTTTATGATGACACTAGACGTACGGAGGAAATATCTATCACAGGTGCTACCCGCATTGGATATTATATGTTTCATATAAACTTGGTCCTCGTTGTTGCACTGGAAGCCAGAGGTGGGGCTTGTAATAAAAATAATTTGGTCGCATTTTTTGTATCATACAATTTTGTTTGATAGTATCGAGTGTGAATGTTTATTTTGTTGTCAAATGTAGGTATATGTTTATTTTTGGAACAGATTTTTTTAGTTCATTGTTAAGTTACAATGTTTAAACTACAAAGATACTATTGGATGCAGCAAATGACTATGATGAAGGTTTTTATACTGAAAATGTTAGAATACTTCCATTATCTTATCTGACCAAAGTGATTGTCGAAAAGGTACCTATTCAGTCTAGACTAGATTCTAGACTAACTTATACCGATTTAGTGTACAAAAGACGTTTATATATTATAGAACCAAAAACAAAAATATCTTTTGGGAACTGGTTTCCAAAAAACTGCCTTCTTGCGTAGTTGGTTACATCTTCTACGCAGCGGGTGCTGGGTTCGATTTCTTGAACAAACATTTTCGACCCAAGGAAATTATTTTTTGTTTTTGGTTCAGGCTGTAACTGTGTAGGTATAGTCAGCGAGAGTAAGAGCGAGAGGTTTAAGAGTGTGGAAAGCGTGTTAAAAAAAAAATCTGGGTATCGAAATTATTACCCGCGGCATACAAAAAGTAGAATGCGTAGAAAGGCATGCGGAATGTAGCAACATCATTCCAGAAAAATAGAATAG
Organism: Lomographa bimaculata; assembly: GCA_948107665.1. Lineage (NCBI taxonomy): Eukaryota > Metazoa > Arthropoda > Insecta > Lepidoptera > Geometridae > Lomographa > Lomographa bimaculata. The sequence continues at coordinate 12,699,544 of OX403592.1, forward strand.
AAAATAATATTTAATCTAGACTCGTGGTAAGCTAGTTTTTATTTTCGCACTTGAAGTTAAGTCACTGTCAGATCTACAGTGTCGCGATCGTCACGGGGGTCCCGAGCGGTGCCGTGAAATATGGCCCGATAAATTACTACATTATCTCGGACACGAGCGATTCTGCTCCGACCGTTTTCAAACACTTCATTAAGTCCACGCTGAACTGAGACTCCGATTCGGGAATTGAGAGTTGAAACTTTATAAATCAATCGCAGGGTAATATATGCTATTACTAGCTGTGCCCTACGGCTTAACCCGTGTTTATTGAGTTAAAAAGTAGCCTATATGTTATGCCAGAACCTATCTATTTTCAAAATTTCAATAAAATCGGTCTATCCGTTACGGAAATACATGGTAACAAACATTCACAAACACACAAAAACTTTCGCATTTATTATATATTAGTAGGAATGATGGGTATTTGTTTGATGACCCTGTTGCATGTGGCAGTTGTTTTTTACGCCGCTCTTGGTTGTCATTCCCGACAGGAGCGCAGCTTCAATCTTTTTTTTTTTTATTTTTTTTTTTATTTTTTTTTTTTTTTTTTGTGACAGGCTAGTGTTTGACCACTATCTCACCTGATGGTAAGTGACGATGTGATCGAAGCTGGTAAACACACTAGACCTGGAATACGCAGGCTCTCAAGGATAACTGCCGGAACACCGTATTTGGCTTGGCGGCAGATTTTCAACTTGATGGTGATAAGCTACTTTGGTAGCAAGCCAGGCGAGCAACTCACAAAATGCTCTACCACCTCTCAAATGTCACCTGATTAGCACCACCCGGGGACCACGTGTAGGTAGTCAGACTTAAGGGGTATCCTCCTACGGACGTGGGTGACTCAGCCCCCTTTTTATCCGAATATGATTTAAGGGCCATATATGTATGGATGTATTTATATCATTATGTGTGATTGTAAGTAGGTATATGCTTATTATTGCGTTTGTTCCGTTCCAGCGTCCAAACTAATAATGGACTGTAACTTGAAAGAGTATGTTTGAATTTTTTTTACTCTTTGCTGCTTTGTTTTTTTACAACAAAATGGTGACCGTAGTTCTCTATAAAGTAGCGTCTAGTAAAAGAGAAATACCATCGTGATGGGTATCAAATAAAAAAGCTCTGAAATAACATAAAAAAAATAAAAGGTAAAAGGTAATCAGGTATGACGCTGTTTTTTTTGTTTTAAATTAAAGGAAGATATTAAGTTCTGGATTCGGGTTTTTATTAACGAAATAGACGAGTATATAAAACGTTCGACTATTTTTTTTAAATGATAGAATTAAAAAAGAGTTACACTTCATCTGCCTTTGGCGTAGCTTCGTCTGCTAAACATCTCGTATCAGGATCGATTCCCGGTGTAAACACAATATTTTTTTATGTCCCGAGACAAATGATTTGTCTTTTTGATTCTACGTGTAATTATACGAGTGATATAAGTGTATCCAGCATTTACGACACAAGTCATCGAACTTAGTGTAGGGTTGTAAGTGTAAAAGCGTCATAATTAGAAGTAATTTATAAATATTAATATTGTTGCCATACCGTACTTAGATAATTCAGTGATTCAAGACTCGAGTCACGTTGTTGTTGAAATGAGTAATAAAAGAGATAACGAAGAAATAACTATTATAAAATGTAAATATGATAAACAAATAGGACAGTATATTATAGTGAATAGTATGCTATGACATTTCCTTGTCCTTCTTAGAACGACTATACATAATAATATACTATACTATAATACACATACATATGAAGGTTTGCTAAGTCCAAAACTTAGATTCACAATCCAAGTGTTGAACTTAGCAAATCTCGAAAGTTCAACACTTGGATTCACAACCCAAATGTTGAAGTTAGCCAATCTTCATAAGATACTGGCAAAACAAAGAGCTGCTTCTACTAGTTGATGCTTTTGAAAAACGCATTTCGACATTCATCACTCAAATTTTTAATCCACTATAAATTTAAAATAATTATGTTTAATTGCCTTTGTAAACTGTTTTTGTTGTCTATTTTATGTTTGTTTATCTTGTTCATTGTGCCTAAAATAAATATATTCCATTTCATTTCTAATGATTTCGTTAAATGTTTATACGTCTCGTATTGATTCCGTAAAACTAAAAACCGACTTCTATATACGTGCTTTTATAGCTTGAAAACAAAAAATAATTTGTTACTTATTAAAAAACACCCTACAGCTTGAGCTGGCTTGAGGCTTCATTGCTTGGTGCTCCATTAAGCAAATACATTTTTTTTGGTGTCAAGCTATAAAAGCACGTATATAGAAGTTAGTGTTTAGTCTTACGGAATCAACACGAGACGTAAAAACATTTAAATATATTTATTTTTGGCACAATGAACAAGATAAACAAACATATTCATCTGCGCGAGAAACTGGGCTAGTTGAAATAACAAATGCGATGTTATTAAGTTAAAAGTTATTTTGTTATATTCGTATTCGTTAACTATCCTATCTTTACTCAAATTAAGTTATATTCATATTTTCAATAACAACTTCTTAGATAAGACCATGTTATGGATAAAAATATATGCGGCGAATTTATTTTCAAAACATTTAAATGGAATCAGCGTGTTAAGTGTGCGACGAGCCTTATCAATACCAAGAATTATTTTTTAGTCTAGAAAAAATTAAGGAAATTGTATATTATATGATGTTGACTGAAATTTAGAAATGCTATAGCCACATAATTTGAGAAAGCTTTTACTTTATAAACTTAAGTCTTTTTTGTTGCCTCAAACTAGCTTATGGCTGCAAATTTTAAGTATCAAACCCGACAAACTGTCATTGTTGTCAATGTCAATGTCATGTTGCCGTGATTATCGATAGGTAACAACTTTGGAGTTTCGAACTGTTAGAAGACTTTGGGGATGAGCCTTTTTAAAAAATAAAATAATACTAGAATAAGATTTTTAGACAACCGTCGGGTTTGGAAGTAGGATGAAGACTGAATGGCTGTGGACGGGTAGCTGGATGCTATGGCTAGAAAATGGTGATTAGGCGGGAATAGGGATAAGTCTGCAATATAGGGTGCATTTAATATTTATAACACCTCCCTGGGGTAGACTAAACTTCGGGGTTGAAATTTCGAAGTTTAGGAAGGGAAAATATTGTAAGTTAAATATTTCTCCTAGTACTGGGGGATGGAATGTCTGCCGGAGATTGGCTATGCTTCGCCTTGACAGGGATGATAGGATTAGGATTAGGCGCCTGTTCTACAGGAGTACCTGTTGGAGTTGACCGGGAAAACATGGGAAAGCTATAGGTAAGACGGTTGTGCGATTTAATATAGAAAAACAATTTAAATATACAAAATAATGAAATAATACAAATAATTAGAATTAAAACTATAGAGTAGTGAGTCTCGTATTTAATTATTTGGTGCTCATTTAATATTTTATCGGTTTCATCTGATATTGATTTTAATTTTGTTTTTGTTTCCGGAGTGAAAATATCAAGGTCAAAGTTTTGTAATTTTATACGAGGTTCATTACTCATTTCCTTTTTAAACTTATCTAAGGTACAGCATGAATCATTTATAATATTAAAGTCGGAATGGAAAATAGTTACATTGATTTTTATGCTATTAAATTTAGGAATCAGTTTGGTACTTTTGCAGTATGCAAGACAGTTGTTTGGTATAGTTACAATTCCTGTTCCAATAATATTTATTTCTAAAGTTTTCTGACTGGGACATTCTATATATAATTTATTATTCTGGGATTGTACAAAAATCCAGTTATTATTAGAAAGTGGCTTCCATAGATCTATATGTCCATACATGAAGTCGGTTTGGCACTGTACAGGTAAGACACTTATCACATTTGAAATTAGTTCGCTTTCACACGTGGGATTCGCACTGGTGGGATATACGGTCATCACGTCACATATAAACTCGCGAGGGTTTATCACTCTGCATTCTTTAAGTGTTTCGAGGTTACAATATTCCGATTTGTCTCTGGTCAGAGCGATGTACTTACTACTAGGTATAATATAAGAAAATGAGTTAGGCTTTACATTGTTGTGTGGGGTAGGTAGTGCTATACTATGATATAAACTATACTCTTTAGAGGATATTAAAGGTATTCTTAAAATAAAAATTATCTTATTATTTAAACTATAGCAAATAACATTAGATATATTCATTAACACATGAATACGACTTAATTCTAAAGTAACAGGTAGCTTAAGATCAACCGGTAAGTACCTATAATTATCCACAAGCTCTTGATATAATTGCGTAGGAGTAAGAACGGCCGGGTGCAGAATGTTTTGGTTACTAAACAAGATAGCATTTATGACGTCCTCCAATTGAAACGATAAGGTGAGTACAGAGGTTTCCAAACTGTGTAATATTGAATTAATGTTTGCTTTTATTTTTAAGTCATCGTAAATAAGCGACACATTTTTTAATTTTAATGAAAGACTTTCGATTCCTTCATTAAGCCTGGCTTCATTGATTCTTATTGCATGTATTGTATTATTAAATTTAGATAAAGTGGAAGTTGTAACCAAAATATTCTCTTTAATTATTAAACCCAGTCTCTTTTCGTTGTTTTGTAAATTGTTTATGGCGTTGTCATATTTGACAGCATCGTCTTCGTTTAAAGTTCCGAAGACCGTTTTGGATAAGGTACCTATACCACCTATCCATGCGCTCCGCTTAAACTTATTAATACTCGTAAGGTGAGCGATAGACGAATATGCGGAAGTAATGTCGTTATACCTAATCGTGAGTGGTTCTAAAGCGTTATGACATTCTAGTTGGCTAGTAGTTTCAATTCGAACCTGGTTACATAGGAAACGTATTGTACCTAGTATTGAATTTATATTTTCAATATGAGGCTTAATATGTGAAATATCCAATGGGGTGACTACATCTAGGTGACCGATATTTATTTTAAGTTCACCAATTGGATCAAAGTATATGCCGGCGCTTGAGTTGATTGGATGGACATACTCTTGGTGACCTTGGGCCAGTACGCTGTAATCAAAAGAGATGTCGGAGTTACTAACAATTAACCTTAACTATAAGTATTTAAAACTATTTTAACTAACTTATTTTAACTAATTGCTAAAAAACATTAATTAGTTAAGTACTACGTAGGAGATGGGTCGTCAACTTGCACGTGTTTGACTTCGTCGTAATGATGTTTTACGTGACGCCTATTTATAAGTAGGGACAAGGTATGGTTGCCGTGTATTTTGACAACCTTGTATGGGCCTTTCCACAAAGGCGATAAGGCTTTGCGCATCCTTAGATGGTTTTTTAATAGGACAAAATCACCTATCTTGTACTCGACAACACGAGTTTTTGGGTCATAGTACCCTTTAGAGTTTTCTTTAGATTTTTGAATGAATTCTAAGGCTTTATCGCGCGCGTGCTTCATACGATGCTGAAGGAGTTTTACATAATCGGGATATGTAGTGTCGGAGTTATCTGTATAAACTGAGTCTGGTATGTGAGGCTTGTGCCCAAACAAAAGTTCATATGGGGAGTAGTGTGTGGTTGAGTGAACAGCAGAGTTGTATGCCAACATAGAGGTGTATACATATTGGGGCCAGTTATCCTGATTTTCGTTGACATACGACTTCAAGTATTCCTTCAAGGTGGAATGTGACCTTTCCAATGCGCCTTGTGTCTGCGGGTGATAAGGTGATGACCATAGTTGTTTGATCTTAAGGAATTCGCATGTCTTTTTAAAGAGGTCCGCTGTGAAATTTGTACCTTGGTCGGTGAGTACATGCTTAGGAATTCCGAATAATGATATAAAATGAAGAAGGCAATCGCTTGCCTCCGCTGCCGTGTTACTGCGAAGAGGATAAGCTATTGAAAATTTGGTTAGGTCATCTTGCATAGTCAGGATGTACTTGAGTTTGGCTGTACCAGATTCAGGCAGAGGACCTACAATGTCGAGGGCTAGTCTTTCGAATGGGGATGTAGAAGTGGACGTTATAACCATTGGTGCTCTGTTTATTTTACGCAATGCTTTGTTAGTTTGGCATGACGGGCATTTCTTAACATAATTCTCTATGTCACTTCGCATATTTTTCCATGAGAATCTTTCCTTAATGCGGCTTAGCATTCTTGAGGTTCCTAAATGTCCTGCGATAGGGATATCATGATTTTCTTTCAAGATTTTAGGAATTTCACTAAGTGAAGGGTAGATGATGTTGTTATGATAGATATGGATTTTTATATTTGTACCATCAAATAGGTATGTTAACATGTTATAGATTTTAGCAAAGGAATGTTTGTCAAAAGGGTTTCTGAAATCTGATATGCTTATTTCATTTACTGTGGGGTAAGACATGATTATTTCGTCACGGGCATACTTTAGACATTTGAATATGTCGGGATAAGAGTGGTCGTCGAAATGGTGCACCTTCGTGAATAAGAAGAGGTAAGTTTTGTTTTCAATTATAAGGGGTAAAAGGGTATGTAAATTTCTTTCCAGTTTCAGGAATTCTTCGCGCTCGGTGCTTGGACAGTTGGCGAGGATTTCATGGACATAAGGCATGGATTCGTCCATGTCTATCGAGGTAGGTATTACTATCAATTTTTGTGTTCCTTTCAGCAGATCTTCGTTATGTTCTGTAGTATGAGTATTGTATAACTTTTTAGATGATTTTAAGAATTTATTATAGGTTTCGTCGGGTAAAGGTAAGTTTTCAGGTATCGGAGAAGGAGTTCCTGGATCGCGGTATGCAGATATAGATGCAGGTAAGGTGTTAGGTTCTTGCCAACTGGTTGAAGGTTGAGGGTCTGTCTCTGTTTCAGGGTGCGGTTCACGAGGTGTTGAAAGAGAGTCTGAAGGGGTATGAGGAGCCGTTAGAATGGGCGGATTTACAAGTGCAGCGGGTTCTACAGGAGTAGGAGGATCCAGGGGACTGAAGTCAAGGTCTAAGTCATCTACTGGGCTAAAGGTTGTTCCCAACATTTCATCAAGGCTTTCTTGAGGTATTTCAGGAAGCGGTGACTCCGTCGGAATGTCAGCGTCTGGGTGAGTGTCATCAATGAGATTTGGATTTAAATTATTTTTATTTTCAGGAAGGATGGGATTCACAGGGTATCTAGAAAGAGCGTCAGCTGCACAGTTCAACTTGCCTTTACGATAAATGATTTCGTATTCATACTCTTCAAGTTTTAATCGCCATCGTTGAAGTTTGCTGCTGGGATCTTTGTGGTTGAAAAGCCATTTAAGTGGTCTGTGGTCAGTTACAATTTGAAACTTATTTCCGTACAGATAGGGGCGGAAGGTTTTGCAACCGTAGAGAATGGCTAATAATTCCTTTTCAGTCGTGCTATAATTCGATTCACTCTTATTGAGAGTGCGTGACGCATAAGCTACGGGCTGGTCTTTACCAATTTGGCCTTGGGAAAGGACAGCACCCACTGCGTAGTTCGAGGCATCGCAGGTAAGTATGAAGGGTTTGGCAAAGTCAGGGTAGATTAGTAGGGGCGCTGTTGTTAATTTACGTTTCAGTGTATCGAATGCAAGCTGTTCTTGGTTTTCCCATTTAAAGGTTGCTTCCTTTTTCAGGAGACTGGTGAGAGCTTTAGCGTTTCGTGAAAAATCGGGAATGAAACGACGATAGTAAGAAACAAGCCCAAGAAATGATTTTATGTCTTTTGCAGATCTTGGTACCGGAAATTCGGTAACTGCCTTAATTTTGTCTGGATTTGGCTTTACGCCTTGTTCTGTGATGACATGACCTAGATAACACACTTCACGTCGTAGGAACTCGCACTTGTCCGGTTGCAATTTTAAATTAAAGTCTCGGATTCTTTGGAAAATCGATGTGAGGTTTAAAATATGAGACCGGAGATCATATGCATAGCAGACTATATCATCCAAATATACAAAGCACCGGATGCCTTGGAGGCCAGACAAGGCGGTATTCATAAGTCTTTGAAAAGTGGAAGGCGCATTTTTAAGACCGAAGGGCATCCTTAAAAATTGGAAGTGTCCTTCCGGTACAGTGAAAGCTGTTTTAGTTTTGTCTGTTTCATTTAACATTATCTGATGAAATCCGGATGCTAGGTCTAAAGTCGAAAAGTACTTGCTATTGCCGAGTTGGTCTAAAATTTCTGTGATCTGAGGTATAGGATAAGTGTCACCAATTGTGACATCATTGAGTTTTCTGTAATCAATTACGACTCGCCACTTCCGTGTATTAGATGCGTCGAGTTTTTTCGGGACTACCCATATGGGTGACGACCATGGAGAGTCTGATGGTTCTATAATATTTTGCTCTAACATCTTATCGACCTGATTTCGGACTTCGGTTTTGTGAACTTCTGGGAATCGATATGTTTTAGTGTGGATTGGTGTTTCAGTAGTGGTCTTTATATCGTGTTTTAGAGCATTTGTGTTGGATAGTTTTTCACCGGGGAGATGGAAAATATCAGAAAACTCAGAACATAGTTGCAAGAGTGCTTCTTTTTCTTCACCATTCAAGTGAGAGACACGCAACTGTTTTAGTACTTCTTCAGTTCGAGTGACGCAGTCAGCTGTAGTATTTATATGGTTTACAGAGCTAGGTGGGTGTTCCGTGAGCTCGAAGGAATCAATAGGGGTAAGTTTTAGGTTAAGATTTGATTTCAGTGTTACAGGCTCTTCAGAGGTGTTTACCACGGATATATTTATTCTATTATTTTCTTTTACACGGACTACGCTATTTGCGATTAAAAGGGATTCAGAGTATTTTTGATCGAGAACCATTCCTATTTTTAATTCAGGATTGCGAACAGAACATTCGATAATAGTTTCTGTTCTCGCAGGAATCAAGTATGCAGGATCGTGAAAGTGCAGTTTCAAGGATGATTTACCAAGATGGAGCAAATTATTGGTATAGTCAATGTTGCAGCTATGTGCGTTGAGCATATCAGAACCTATAATGCCATCATAAGGTAAGTGTATTTTATCTATGACGTGAAACTGGTGTGATACGTTGGATTTAGTTAGTCGTAGTTTCAGTTGAAAGTGACCTCTGGTTTGGATGGAGTCTTCAGATGAGTCAATACCCTTTAATTGGATTTTTTCCTTTACTAGCTTTGGATGTTTTTCTAAACAGGAATGTTTCAATAGACTTACTGAGGACCCTGAGTCTACTAGTAAGGCTAGAGGTATAGCTGATATAGAAGATTCGACGAGCACATGAGGCAGTAACATAATCGCAGGATTATTCGTAATCTCGAATATGTTGGATTCAGTGGATTTTGGCAGTTTAGTGTTCTGCGTGGATACAGCGGGTTTAAGCGAATCATCATGTAACGATGACTGCGAAGATTTTGAATTAGTCATAGGTTGACCTCCATGTAACGGAGTCAATCTGGATTTAGGAATAGGGCTTGAGGTGTCGGTTTCTAAATCGTGAGGTCCCGTACGACACCGAGGCGAGACGGTTACTCGTTTTTTGTTTCAGCATCGACGGTGTCATAACCCTCAAGTGATTCGGTTAGATACTGATCATCAGGGGCATCGGAAACGAAGTTGACACGTTGGGGTGTCCTTGATGGATTTTGATCGACTCTAAATCGGTTGTTGTTGTATTGGCGCTTGCGACACTGTTCCAGGGTATGACCTGGCGCTTTGCAATATCTGCAGATTGGAGTGGACGAGTTATTATTCGCATTATTATTATTAGGTCGAATAGGGAAATTCATCCTAGGTTGGTTAAAGTTTGAGGGGGAAAGTTGTTGATTCTGATCGCGACGCGTATTTTGGAAACTAGGCTTTGGAAAATTCGGCTTGTCTTGTCGAGAGCTAGGTGAGTTCTGTTTATATAAATGTTGTTGGATTTTTTCCTCGGAAATGGCTGTATTGACAGCTTCGTTAAGTGTTTTGGGCGACTTACACCTAACAATGTTTGATAATCGAGTTATCAGTCCCATTTGGAAGTGATGGAGGGCTAATTCCTCCATAGCTGCTGTGCGTCCTATCATTTCCCTACTCTTATGGCCGTGAGAAATAGATATTTCTGTAAGTAGTTGAGAGAGACATCTTTCTATTCTTAAAGCGTACTGGCTCACTGGTTCATTGTTTTGTTGCTTACTTTCTTGAAGATCTGTGAGCAAATGGGCATAGTGTTTTCTTTCGCTGAATTGTGTTTTTAAAAATTCTTTTAGTTGTAACCAATTAGTGAACTCTTTGACGGAACACGCGGTCTGAGCCTTACCCTGCAATTGGCACAGTATATATTTGAATAAGATATCCTTCTGAGGCTCTGAGGCTAAATCGTAGGCATTGTTACAATTAACCAAAAAGGAATTCAGTGTTTCCCTAGACCCGTCAAACGGTTTTATAAACTTTAGTAGTGTGGAGAGGTCTAGCTCTAATTTATTAGTTACAACATTTTTCTTTTTCGACCTTGTAGTTGGGCCTGGAGGACAAAAGTTATCATCCTCCGTATCTGTGACTGTAATTTCAGGTTTTTCAAACTTTGGGCTTTGAGCTCTACTCTCGGCCATTTTGGGTTATACAATTACCAAGGATCACAAAATAATTACAATAAAACTTTGACAAATACTGACCAGGACTCACAAAATAATACAATAAAACTTTGACAAATACTGACCAGGACTCACAAAATAATACAATAAAAGTTTTAGTAACACAACCGAGAATCACTTACTTGAATGCAGACAGAGTGATAACAAAAATTATCATTTCTACGAACTGCACGGCAGGTAGTCGAAAGGGTGTAGGCGGAAGCTGCGCGATGGATCGTCGCTCTGGGTGAGCTCTGGATGGAGTTCGCTTCCCGTCGGGTGGTCAATACCGGTCACAGCACTACGTGGTGCGTGACAGTGGGTATGACCAGCTCCTTCTGGAAGAGCTGCAGCAGCAGCCGACTGCAGCACAAACAGTGTGCAGCAGCAGCTGTGGTCCTTTTATAGGACCGGGGTCTCGGGTTATTTGGCACTTCACTTTATTATTTGATTTAGCACATCAAATTGGCACTTATGGCACTACACACACGGTGTTCACAAATTCGTGTTTCGGAGACGGTACCAGGGATTTTTCGAAATCCCACCGCTGCCACCAAATGTTAGAAGACTTTGGGGATGAGCCTTTTTAAAAAATAAAATAATACTAGAATAAGATTTTTAGACAACCGTCGGGTTTGGAAGTAGGATGAAGACTGAATGGCTGTGGACGGGTAGCTGGATGCTATGGCTAGAAAATGGTGATTAGGCGGGAATAGGGATAAGTCTGCAATATAGGGTGCATTTAATATTTATAACAGAACGCATAGTTTAGGTAATATATCGGGACTTAATCGCGCTTAAAAACTATATTTATTTACCTTGACGTTTCAGCCAAGTTGCATTGGCCATGGTCTCGAGAAGACTGGAGAATGCGGGTGTAAGCGTGGGTAAGGGCGAGTATTGTCTCCAACATGCTATATAAATGGTGATACGGCAGATCCCTCCATCCCAACATAAATGTAATATGTTCAGATCTTCTATAACCTATATTTATTGCAATCTGTTTCAGCACTCAGAAGAAATAGAGTTATAATGTTATAATAAAATTCGATCGCAACAAAGTTAGAAGGTCGGGCCGCTTCCGTGCCTCATTGATGTGATTTTTTTAGCCAAATCTGAAAAAAAATCGTCTTTTTGTATAGACGGCATTATATATGTACTGTATAATGCTTATGAGAGACAAAACAGCAGCTTTATTTCGTTGTTTTCTATTTTTGTATAGGTACGCAAGTACAATATGAGATAGCTTAAAGCTCCTTCAGTTTTATATAACTTTTAAGTCAATCGATTCACCCGATTTCATGATGGTGATCCATGTATATAGTAAAAAAATGCATTTACTGGACTCGGCATTAGTAACAATTTACGTGAAAAATTCATTCGTATCGGTTATATAAGCCATTTGAATTTAATAATAGAACAGATTTGGTAAATAGATTTGATGTAGTAGGCACTGGTAGATTATTACCTACATACTAGAAAAACAAATGTGACACATAATCCTGGTGGGAAAACATTTTATTCCCAAGGGATATTCGTTTCTAGTTTTGGCTGTGATTGTGTGTGTGTATGTGATTAATTAATTCATATTTCATTCATGCATTCATTCATATGATGTAAATATTTCAAGCACAACAACAACAGTCTTTAATCTGTAAATGAAAATTGTTGATCTGTAAATGTGAAAAAAAAAAAATATTTCTTCTTTCTACGATATAAAACAATATTCAATAATTAGACCACAACAATACCGCAAACCATATCTTTTCTGGGTAACGGGTCACAGTTTATTCCGTTTTTTATAAAGATCCAATTCTTAGGAAAGCGTAGTCATACAGATAACTTTATCATAACCTCTGGTTAAAGTTACTATATAAATCATATATATTAAACAGAGCTCGCAGTCAGTATTGCTTTGTTGTGATTGGAACAAGTTCTGTTGACAATGTAAGTTATTTTCTTTCTTCTTTATTCTATTCGTATTGTTTTTGTAAATGAAAAGATAATGACGTTCGTTTTTAGTAAGAAATATCTAGATTTTTACATATAATATTTAATTCAATATGCATGGGGGTGTCGGGTTTGATTCCGGGCGGGAACACAAGTTTTCTGTTTTCTTCAGAATTTGTGGTTTTGGTTGTGATTGTGTCTGTGATGCGAATGTTTCCGACACCCACGACACAGTCAAACTTAGTGTGGGGATATGTGTGTGAAAATGTTTATGTTAATGTTTACATTTTGAGATATTGTACTTGATCATGTAATCTCGTGATTATTGATATTTTAACATTGATAGCTACATTAACTGGTAAAAAGTTTCAAGACTAGTGCGCCTGATTGCTTAAGTATTGTTAAACGTAACATAATATTTTATGCTAGATAGGCAAGCATTTGACCACTATCTCACCTGATGGAAAATGAAGATGCGGCCGAAGATGTTGCATGCTTACCTAGAAGAAACGTATTCACTCTTGACTTGAAGACTCCCAAATTATGCCGGTCGGGGAACAAAAGCGGGCAATAAGTTCCACAAAATTAACTAAACCAATGAAGACTATAACTTCGATTTTTTACATAATAAGTAAACTCAGTGCGTATCTCAATACAGCATTTTTTAGCGCTAAATATAAACGATATATGATTGAGGACAATTTTTCTAGAGCTTGTCTTATAAATTTTGTAATTTCGTATGGAAACTAACTTGTATCCCAATAAAACATAGTCTTCTTGACATAGAAAAATTACCTTTCACAAAGAAATAAACAAACTATACCCTATTTATATTAATAGTATAACATAAGCAGTGTAGATCAGTCGGAACTACAAACCTAAAAACATTACATTTTAGCAAACTGTGCTGTAGGGCACGTTCATTAAGTTGATTAAAGACGAAAATACTTTATTAGCATCTAGTATATCTACTCTTACAATACGTCTAAATTCGTCCAATCGCAAACGGTGTCGACAGCGAATAATATAATATCAGTGCCACAGCATGAGCGGAGTGCTGAGCAGCACAAAATGTATTAAAACGAACAAGCAAGAGTTTGTTAAATTAATTAAAAACACATACAATGTAATTTTTTTTTTTTTTTGTTTACAGATGAAGTGTTTCATATTCCTGGCAGCTGTAGCTTTGGCAAGCGCTAAAGTAATCAACAGAAACGACTGTGGAGTAATCCTCAACGGCATAGGCCATGATAAAGAAGTTCTAAAGGAAAACCTCGATAGACCTTACCAGTTAGCCATAGACTACAATACCAACATTGTATACTACAGCTATTCAGCTAAAACCGGCAACGCATTTGATTTGGGCTATTTTAATTTAAAAACCAACGATTCTGGTATAATATATGGTGTGAATGGAGGCTTTGCGAACACTGTAGATGAGAAAACTCACACTGTTTACTTTGGAGGTAGCGACGGCTTGTACAAATTGAAACCTGGTACCATAAGAACCACAAATTTACATGTAACCGAACAAAATATTTGGCCGGGTAGCTGGATGCTATGGCTAGAAAATGGTGATTAGGCGGGAATAGGGATAAGTCTGCAATATAGGGTGCATTTAATATTTATAACAGAACGCATAGTTTAGGTAATATATCGGGACTTAATCGCGCTTAAAAACTATATTTATTTACCTTGACGTTTCAGCCAAGTTGCATTGGCCATGGTCTCGAGAAGACTGGAGAATGCGGGTGTAAGCGTGGGTAAGGGCGAGTATTGTCTCCAACATGCTATATAAATGGTGATACGGCAGATCCCTCCATCCCAACATAAATGTAATATGTTCAGATCTTCTATAACCTATATTTATTGCAATCTGTTTCAGCACTCAGAAGAAATAGAGTTATAATGTTATAATAAAATTCGATCGCAACAAAGTTAGAAGGTCGGGCCGCTTCCGTGCCTCATTGATGTGATTTTTTTAGCCAAATCTGAAAAAAAATCGTCTTTTTGTATAGACGGCATTATATATGTACTGTATAATGCTTATGAGAGACAAAACAGCAGCTTTATTTCGTTGTTTTCTATTTTTGTATAGGTACGCAAGTACAATATGAGATAGCTTAAAGCTCCTTCAGTTTTATATAACTTTTAAGTCAATCGATTCACCCGATTTCATGATGGTGATCCATGTATATAGTAAAAAAATGCATTTACTGGACTCGGCATTAGTAACAATTTACGTGAAAAATTCATTCGTATCGGTTATATAAGCCATTTGAATTTAATAATAGAACAGATTTGGTAAATAGATTTGATGTAGTAGGCACTGGTAGATTATTACCTACATACTAGAAAAACAAATGTGACACATAATCCTGGTGGGAAAACATTTTATTCCCAAGGGATATTCGTTTCTAGTTTTGGCTGTGATTGTGTGTGTGTATGTGATTAATTAATTCATATTTCATTCATGCATTCATTCATATGATGTAAATATTTCAAGCACAACAACAACAGTCTTTAATCTGTAAATGAAAATTGTTGATCTGTAAATGTGAAAAAAAAAAAATATTTCTTCTTTCTACGATATAAAACAATATTCAATAATTAGACCACAACAATACCGCAAACCATATCTTTTCTGGGTAACGGGTCACAGTTTATTCCGTTTTTTATAAAGATCCAATTCTTAGGAAAGCGTAGTCATACAGATAACTTTATCATAACCTCTGGTTAAAGTTACTATATAAATCATATATATTAAACAGAGCTCGCAGTCAGTATTGCTTTGTTGTGATTGGAACAAGTTCTGTTGACAATGTAAGTTATTTTCTTTCTTCTTTATTCTATTCGTATTGTTTTTGTAAATGAAAAGATAATGACGTTCGTTTTTAGTAAGAAATATCTAGATTTTTACATATAATATTTAATTCAATATGCATGGGGGTGTCGGGTTTGATTCCGGGCGGGAACACAAGTTTTCTGTTTTCTTCAGAATTTGTGGTTTTGGTTGTGATTGTGTCTGTGATGCGAATGTTTCCGACACCCACGACACAGTCAAACTTAGTGTGGGGATATGTGTGTGAAAATGTTTATGTTAATGTTTACATTTTGAGATATTGTACTTGATCATGTAATCTCGTGATTATTGATATTTTAACATTGATAGCTACATTAACTGGTAAAAAGTTTCAAGACTAGTGCGCCTGATTGCTTAAGTATTGTTAAACGTAACATAATATTTTATGCTAGATAGGCAAGCATTTGACCACTATCTCACCTGATGGAAAATGAAGATGCGGCCGAAGATGTTGCATGCTTACCTAGAAGAAACGTATTCACTCTTGACTTGAAGACTCCCAAATTATGCCGGTCGGGGAACAAAAGCGGGCAATAAGTTCCACAAAATTAACTAAACCAATGAAGACTATAACTTCGATTTTTTACATAATAAGTAAACTCAGTGCGTATCTCAATACAGCATTTTTTAGCGCTAAATATAAACGATATATGATTGAGGACAATTTTTCTAGAGCTTGTCTTATAAATTTTGTAATTTCGTATGGAAACTAACTTGTATCCCAATAAAACATAGTCTTCTTGACATAGAAAAATTACCTTTCACAAAGAAATAAACAAACTATACCCTATTTATATTAATAGTATAACATAAGCAGTGTAGATCAGTCGGAACTACAAACCTAAAAACATTACATTTTAGCAAACTGTGCTGTAGGGCACGTTCATTAAGTTGATTAAAGACGAAAATACTTTATTAGCATCTAGTATATCTACTCTTACAATACGTCTAAATTCGTCCAATCGCAAACGGTGTCGACAGCGAATAATATAATATCAGTGCCACAGCATGAGCGGAGTGCTGAGCAGCACAAAATGTATTAAAACGAACAAGCAAGAGTTTGTTAAATTAATTAAAAACACATACAATGTAATTTTTTTTTTTTTTTGTTTACAGATGAAGTGTTTCATATTCCTGGCAGCTGTAGCTTTGGCAAGCGCTAAAGTAATCAACAGAAACGACTGTGGAGTAATCCTCAACGGCATAGGCCATGATAAAGAAGTTCTAAAGGAAAACCTCGATAGACCTTACCAGTTAGCCATAGACTACAATACCAACATTGTATACTACAGCTATTCAGCTAAAACCGGCAACGCATTTGATTTGGGCTATTTTAATTTAAAAACCAACGATTCTGGTATAATATATGGTGTGAATGGAGGCTTTGCGAACACTGTAGATGAGAAAACTCACACTGTTTACTTTGGAGGTAGCGACGGCTTGTACAAATTGAAACCTGGTACCATAAGAACCACAAATTTACATGTAACCGAACAAAATATTTGGCAATTATTCTCCAAAGATGGTATTTATTTTACAACATACCCAAAAGAAGAAGCTTACGTGTACAAAGATGACGAAGTTAGCAAGGTGACTGAAATTGGGAATACTAGAGCTATGTTGATCGGTGTCGACAACGATCGGAATATTATCTTTTACAACAGTTCTGGTCTCTTTATTTACTCAAGAAGTGAGGCAACGACAATTCATTTAGGAGACTACACATTGAATAGCATCACAAATGACAGCAACGGTAAAATATTTTTCTCTACACCCACTGGAATTTATTCTATAAACGATAAAACAAAAGAAGTAAAGAGATTAGCTTCGATCATCAATATTTATGGAATAGCAATAGAAAGCGATGGCAGCATAATTTATGCATCAGAAAAAAGTCTCATCAGACTGAAATCCAACGGCTTAGAATGTTTTTAAATAATGAAATATCTACACATTTTAAAGATATTGCAAACAAACTTTAAAAAAATTATTTGAATACAGTTAATAATGTAATATTCGCTTATAAGTATACTGATATATAATCGATAATAACAATAAAACATTACATTAGCTAATTTGTTTTAATTTTGTTCTTCCCTTTATATAAATATCATAGACTGTCAGATTCATTTTGTTGATAGCAGCTTCACCTTATGATATTGTGCACTTGTTTATTTCATGATAGTAAAAGGTTATGTTGATATTTGTTGTTTATCTTTCAATTTCTTTGAATCACAAACTTGTTTATTTAAACAACTCAATAATAAAGCCACTCGTCTCATATTTTGCGTACGAGTTTATCTGTATGTTCGATATATATTTTAACATTACGTATTACGAGCATAGATACAAAAACTGCTTCTGATAACGAGCCTAAGATACATTATTCATATTATATTCATACTTAAGTAATTATGAAAATGTGTCTAGGTAGGGAATTTATAGGACTTTATCTAGATTTTATCCTGTTTCACACGTATAAAGGCGCAAATTATAGCAAATACATTATTAAAAATTCAAATGATTACGTTTTTTGTTCAATTTCTTACAAATAGCAGATTTTGTGTTGTTTATAGATCCTGTATTTGAGCACGAGAAAATGCACGAGAGACAGAAAAGTTGTAAAACAAATGCACATTTAAAGTCTCTGACAATGAGAATATTTTGCAATGATATCCTGTGTCGATAATTTATATTTTTTCAATCTAATAATTGAATGAACTTAAAAATTTTGTTTAATTTTTTTATTTTTCGTTAAAGAGGTTTGCAGACTTGCCGAATGATAAGTCGACAGTGGTAAACGCGCATGGACTAAAAGGACTAAAATGGAACTGCTCTTCGAGGACAGCTGTCAGAATAACATTAAGGGCTTGGAAGCATTTTGCTACATAAGTTTATTAGGCACTACCGCACAACGTAAATAGGCAGAAAAGCATTTGAAAATGTCATACCTCGAAGATCTTTATGTATAATGCTTTTCATTACTCTATATAGACTCTGTACCAATATTATCAGCGAGCGGTACTAACGCAGCTAATAAAAACAACTTATCAAGGAGAGACACTTTGATTTCTTTTTTATGCTCAATAGGCAATCATTTGACCACTATTTCACCTGATGTAAAGCGGTGATGCCGCCGAAGAAGATTTTTTCTTTTTGCATAATAATGCAAAAAGAAAAAATCTTCTTCGGCGGCATCACCGCATGAGTAATAACTCATGTCTGTGCAATACTATACAAAAGATAATTAAATGCAAGCAAAGTTAAAAAAAACCGACTTCACCGCTTTATCTCCGGAACCTTAATTAAATTCAATGTACATACATTCAAACAAAAAACAAAATTCCAAATCGCTTCAAGTGGAAATAAGATATGATTAAGATTAGCCTAAGTTATAAAGCTTAATGTAAACTTATTACAAACAATCTTAGTTCAGGTTAGGTACATATTGGCTGTAACAATGTGTCATAGAGATGAATAAGAAACAAAAGACTGTAGTCGATAGAAGTTGCAACATTCAAGCAGGCATCTGTTGTAGATTTAAGTATACCGCCGTTTGCCTCAGCTCTAGTGCGTTTTCACCTTGAGTGAACACTTTGTCAACTATGAAACTGAGTAGGGGAGCTAGTACTGTAAGATATTGCGCTATATTTCAGCCCTACGCACATGGTCTTGGAGCGAGGTTTTATAACTTAATCCTTCTTTTGATTTATCTCGCGCAATAACACCAAACCCCTTTTTCAACAGACGCGCGATGCATATAAAATAGTGCCTCGGGCTCTATAGTTTTATATACATCGCAAACATGTCTCGTCGTTTGTAATAGACCTTATTTAGATTAGCTACAACATTTTATTGTTTATACTTTGTTTAAAAAGATAGCCTTTGATGAAACAGATTTACACATGGGATTAACAGTCCTTCCTTTTCTTATATTTAGCTAAAATAGTTTTATTTAAAACAAGTTCTTTTTTGTATTTTTAAAGTAACTAGCCTAGTTTTTATAGGTTACCAAATTAAAATATGTTTTTATCAACTGGATTAGCGTTTTTACTATCTCACTTGATGGTGTGTGACGATTGTAGTCGAGGCTTAGTTACGTGCGCGTTCGCCTTATGCCGCTGGTATCGGGTTCGATTCCCTGTGGGAACACAACAATGTGTTTCTGATTTTGGTTGTAATTCTGTGTGTGATGTGAATGTTTCAGACCCACGACACAAGTCATCGAACTTTGTGTGTTTTAATTGTGATAGCGTTTATTTATTATATAATTTAGCATCAAATGTTTAGAATTTCAATTATATTAATTTGTACATGAAGACATTGAATAAATATCGTAGCAATTAATTAACCCAATAAAAAGAACAATAAACAAAAGACAATGCGCACCCTGTGATAATGCGCGATCATTTGCATTTGAACCTTAATGTTAACGTTTTGTTGGAGCAAAAAATCTAAATTACACATACAGTAAGAATAAATTGCCCACTAATTTTAACGGTTTACAAAAACTCGTAAAGATCCTCAATTGGACGCTGGAGAGAGTCGTAAAATATGTATTTATTCGAACTCGTGTGATTTTACGAAGCTTTATACATTCGTGTGGCATAAATTACATGGCAGGGGAACGTTTGCTGTGTAATTCATTTTACGGTTCGTTAGCCTTTTTACTGAAAAATGTGAGCCCTCTAATTTGAAATAATGGATGGGTGGTGTTGGTTACCCAAAATTTAAAGCATTTAACATTTGAATACGAAGGCGTGCCGTACTCCTTTTTGTAAATCATATCGTTCATTAGGGGAATTAAAATTTACATCGTTTGTTTAACCTTGAATGTTTAATGGTCTTTTTGAAAGTAACTTAAAAGTCTGTATTAACAAATTTAAACTGACACAAAAACCTAGAGAAATAATGCAATTAGATGAACGTTTTCCTATTGCACTAATAACATTATAAATTCGAAAGCTTGTATGTAAGTGTGTATTTATTTTCTCTTACGGTTGAATGAATTTGGATAAAATTTGTGATGTACATCAATCAGCACACAGTTTATTCTTAGGATTAAAAATAAAAATTATCTTAATATCTTAGCTAATAAATGTAAAAACTATTTTATATATATTTATGTAATTACTATTTTTATAGTACATTGTAATGTTCTTAAATATAGTTATTTATCATATCAATTATTTCTGGTCTCTCTACTGTACAAACAATGACACAGCACAGATAAAGAGCACCATACTAGCGTTACCTCATCCATAATACATAAAAATTAGCTGAAAGAAAATGGTCATTATCATTAAGTTCGCCTATGTACCAATACTATCTCATGCAACTATTTTTACCGACTTTAAAAAAGGAGGAGGTACTATGTTTGACTATATGTATTTTTGTTTATTTTTTATGTATGTTCACCGATTTCTCCTATTTGTGGACCGATTCTCAAAATTCGTTTTTTATTTGGTAAAATATACTTCAGAGGTAGTCCCATATAATTTTTATCGAAATTGATCAAGCCAAAATAAAAAAATAAGCGGTGAAGTCGGTTTTTTTAAGCTTTGCTTACGTTTAAATTATTTTGTATAAGTTGTACCAACGGGTGCGATAGTGGTTAAATGCTTATGTACCAGATATATATATTTATATATATATAATATATAGAAGTAAGTTCATCTCTTCTTAAAGCTGCTTAACCCAAAGCAAGCGTTTCATTCAATCATTTAGGTAGCTTAAAAGTGTTACCCGGTTGCTTACGAAGTTCCTGTTTCAAACTTCACCAGAACTCGTGAACTAAGTTACTTAACTTCCGAGCTTCAATTATAGCGATTAGATTCTCAAACAATTTCAAGTGCAACTGGCGTGACAATTTATTGGCCTTATAAAAAAGTAAACACAAACGCTTTCACATACACAGCTTCGCACTATGTTGGAATATGTTGTGCCGTGTACATTTATAACACGGACAATCAGACTCAGATCCAGTTACATAAATATCTCTCAGTAAAGAAAATTGTGCCTTTGTGTCTATAGAATCAAACTTTGTACATAAGCTTACGGGTACCAACAAGGTAATCAACAATTCATGTAATTTGATAAAAAAAAGGTGGGAACAGCTATACTTGTTGAATAAACTAGTGGTAGTCCTATAGTGTCGTATATTTAGGCCGCCTAAAGGTATCCCACTTGGCTTAACAACTGTCGTCTTTCGAATAACAACCGGGACCGACTGCTTAACGTCTCTAGAAGTTATAAGACTATTTTAATTGCACATGCTTCATAGTCATCTCTCCCGATTCTCACTAAAAGTAAAGAATATATTAGTATCCACTTACTTGTGAACCTATAGGTTTCTTTCTGAACAGGATTTAGCACAATTATATTTTATTATATATCTGCCCCCTAGCCAAAAACCAATACACTTTCGTCTCTATTTTAACAAAAAAAACGCTTTCCAAACGTAACAGACCTTAAACCTTTTATACATAAGGTTTAAAATACTTGACTTGTTATTTAGCGCTCACTGAGTTTGTAAAGTTACAGACAAGCTATTTGGAACCTTTTCACACAAGTTTTAAAGTTGTTACATTTGGAAAGCGTTACTTTTGATAGAATAGAGACGAAGCGTTTTGGTTATTGGCTAGGGGGACTGGCATCAATTCTTCTTGGAAATGACCTACCACTGTAAATTTCATCTTGGTACTACCTTCAAAGGAAGTTAGCATAGGTCTTTAAGTCACGAATTAATATAATCTTCTAGACAAATGTGCTCCATTGTCGACCGCATTGTCGCTTACCATCAGTTTAGATAGTGGTCAAAGGTCTGCTGTTTTAAATAAATAAAATGGTTATAGGTATAAGCCATATTTCCTAAACATGTTTTGTTTTTAAAATACGCACGACCTCACATGACTCGGAAAGAGGTCAGAGAAATGTTAATGATGTAACAATGAAATGAACTCTCTGCTTTGTAAAAAAATATTTATAGTTCTAAAGGGTGTAGGTAGGTGTTCACCAAACCACGGTTTAGGCCATAACAGCTATTTAAACGGGATAAAGCGATTAATAATAAAAAAAAAAAACTTTAAAAATGTTTATTTTGCAACGGTTAGTGGTTAAAGTTCACAAACAATTTAATTAATTTATGAACTACAATAATTATAAATTTTGCTGAACGCTGATGATAGCTTACAGAATCAAGGATATATCTATGGCCTTCACTTTAGGCAAATCTGTATCGTGAAGACCCAATAATATATTAAGAGAAGAGAAAACTCCACAATAAAGACTTAAACGGCGAATTAAGAAACAGTCCGTTAAGTGGATGAACATTACACTAAGAACTGACTTTACTAGGAACTAATCAGCAGCAATACTAACTAAAGGTAAACGCGCTAATTTTTCAAGTTTCCAACTCCTCGAGCTAAGAGAGTAAACTGCTGACCAAAGTTCTAACTTTCAATGACTGCAATTACGTTGAGGTAAGCAATGGTGTAAGGTTTGGCTATTGCAGCTTTAAAATAGTTACAACGGGAATTGTTGGATATATGTGTGCTTCGGCTATATAATTTTTTTTGTTTGTATTTCATCTATAAAAAGAACGTAACAAACTCATAGTTCATTCACCCAAAAATAATTTACTGAAAATCAAATAAAGAATTTAAAATTAAATTTTGTCAGTTGAATGTCAGTTTCGTGCTATTTCTTATATTTTTTCCCGTAGTAGGTATTTTTAAATTGTTCAAAATATGTACAATGTCATTTATTAAAGTTCAATATCGACTATTCTATAATAATATTGTATTTTTTTATTAATTATATTTTTAAACTAAGGCAAAGGAAAAGTACTAAGTAGTATTTAGATAAAAAAAAGTCTGCAAATCGAGAAAGTAGTGAAAATTAAAGATCTAGAATCAGAGCCTCCAGAGCATTGCTCAACAATTGCATGAAATTAAAATCAAAATTACGACTCTCCATCTTAAAAACGGCTGCACCGATTATTACCAAACATTATAAGAACACTCTCGATCAAGTCACGTTTCAAACAAAAATAACCTAAATAAAATTAGTCCAGCAGAATGCGAGCTATGATGCCACATACAAATATATAAATACACTACAAACTTATTACACTTTTTCGTCGGGGGTTAGAAACATTCGCTATTGAAATTCAGTTGATCGGCATTGACACATTTTTTTTATTGACATTCCAAAAAAACTTCTGTTTTTCTCTAAAACGTACAAATTGTTTTGATCATATGCGAAATCATATCTTTCAATTAACCAATAGGGCTTCCTGCAGAAACCTCTTCACTTTATCATTCTAGCCATAGCAAATATTTCGAGTCGGAACAAGAGATGTTCATTGTGCTACAACTTTGTTGAAGTCCTTTGTCAAATGTAACTTAATCAGTTAATCCAATCTCTACAAGAAGCATAGAGCCATTCTCGGGGATAGACTGTAATGAACCGGAAAAAATCAGTCATCTATTCCTTACAGAGCGTTTACTCCAATGACTGTAACTCGTAATTGAATTCAACAAAGAAGATAGAAAAAAAGTAAACTTTGTACGTGAGAAGAAAACGGGATTACGGACTATGAATGGTTATTTTGTAAGTCAATGAGAGACCGACCAGAAGGTCTGCCCAGATGAAGGGGATGTTAGGTTTATTTAGAGTTTAAACGTACAGAATTAAACACACAACCAACACGATGATGATGTCCCTGGACACAATTTTATAGTGTCGCCAATAATAGCAATGAGAACGATAGAGAGAGATAATCGAGAATCGGCAGTATGTATTACTGGAACAACTCAGGTAATGACGATATGAGACAGTACTATGAAATAATCATAATACTTAGGAAGACTTGCAAACGTTGAAGTGGCACTTTAGAGCTCGTATCGGTAAAACATGTTTCGGGTTTATTGGATACGTGGAATAAACGAAGACACTAACATAAACGCTTTCACACTCACAGCCCCATACTAAGTTTGATGACTTGTGCCGTGGGTGCCGGAAACAATTACATCACTTATACAATCACAACCAAAACCAGAAACACACATTTGTTTTGGGGAGAAAACTTGTGTTACCGCCGGGAATCAAAGCCGATACCCCAAATAGAAGTCGAACGCTCACCCAACTGACCCAACGGGCAGTACCTACGAGAAACACAAATCTAAAAATTTGCTTGTTGCTTTTGAAATCAACGCAACTAAAACATAGTTGCGTTGATTTGAGCCGATTATAATAACCGATTGAGCTGAAATTTGGTATACACGCTTATTTTGGATGACAATGCATGGTTAGCTGTGTGGCGTCATTCTAAATCCAACATGGCGAAGCACCCAAAATGACGGACAAGTTATTTTTAATGAACTCCTAAAATAAGGGTATCAAATGAAAGGGCTTGCTGACAATAACTCGAAAAATAAAGTGACGTTACTTTAAATCCAGTATGGCAGCGTTCTAAAAGCTTGTGTTAAAAAAATTAACAAGTAACTTATTTCCGTCGTTCTACCGTGTTGGTGATTTAAATAGCAGAAACAACTTTCTGTTATCTTAGATCAAGCAAAAACTCAATCTTCTGAATCGAAAGAGAGTAAGATGAACAACTACAAATGAATACTTAATACATAAGTATTGCCTTATAGAATTTATTTCGTATGTATATATATAGCTTACTTTATATATTTTTTCCTAAACTTGTATTTACACCCCCATTTCACCGAATTATTTAAAATCTTCTTTATCTAAAGGTTGTCTGGAAGAGATCGCTTTTAGCGATAAGACCGCCGATTGTACACTATAATTTAAGTTTTTTTTGTTTTTTTTTAAAGTTATTTTGAGTGATTTATGTAAGGTGTGACAATAAAGCGTTATCTATCTATCTATCTACATATTTCAAGTACAAGAAACATTTTGCAGGTATATTTACGCAGTCTCTTGTTAACGACTTCGACGTAACGAGACGGTTATATAAAGTTTAGGTGTAAAGCACTTCTGGTTGGGCTTTGTAATTTCACCCTTAATTACGTTTAATGTTTTGGTAATTTATACTAGCCTCTGAAAGCTTTATGATAGTCATTATTTTGATACACTTGACTATTATTCAGTGTAACTTAACCAAGCACAAGCTATTTACTCCGGTACTTGTAAATAATATTCCGTTAATTGACTTAGATGGAAATGTTTTATGAGAATAGTCGATGTATCGTCGACCTAGTTATTTAGCGTATCAAGCAAAGATTTGCTGTCTTTGCTTGACACGCCGAGGAGCTAGGGATAAAAAACAAAAAAAAATATTTAAAAAAACGTGTTCTCAGTTGTCGATTTTTTCTAAAGGGACTTTTATTCTTTTAGAATTAGGTGTAACTACAGAGGTTTCTGGCACCCTCGATAAAATTGATTGCACATAGGTGGGACTCAGTAAAACAGTGAAAGGAGTGTGAATTCATTTGTTTGTTTTTTTTTATCTTCAAAAATCGCTGAAATCTTTAAATTGATGAAGCTTCGTAATAAACCCAAAGAAATATGTTTATTATCTGTTGGGTTTAGGTGCGTCTGATAAGGATTACGTATAGGATTTAGACATATTGTTATATTTGAATAATATTTTTTTTTTTGTGATTATTTATTAGTTAGGCCGACCGAAAACTTCTATTTATCTACATAAATTACTTATCGACTGAAAAAGGACCATTTAGACACCTGACACCACATGTATAGGTACTAAAATCGAGTATTGATGGTAAAACTGAGATCAAACTGGTACTACTACTATAGTAATTTCCTTGGTTCTACCTAAACAAACTAATTATCCAAGCAAACTACAACGTCCAGCTTGAAAATCATAATTTATTTTTAATTCTAGGCCTACCATTACCATCTTCGATCACACCATCATTTACCATCAGATGAGATAGTGGTCAAACTACCGATCAGAGACAAAATGTCAATGTAGAAGTCGACGAAATTTTAAATTTTTTTCTCTCATTAATACGGGTTTATGAAAGTCCGTGATGGGAACATGACAAAATCAAAATCAAGTACGAAAAGCTTAACGCACGTTTCAAATATTTACGCTGAAAATTCCTTTCAGAGCATCGATTTTAATCTACACTATCCTTTAGTATTACAAATACTCTCTAAGCGCTCTCCTATGAAATACACCTATAACATGAACATTTTATTTTCATTGTAATTAAAACTTGTATTATTGGCACGGTGCAAGCTGTGATACTACCATGTGTAGTATTGTATTATTTCGAGCAAACATTTTTCGTCAAGTCATATATCAAATAAAAATTGAGTAGTGACTGGAGGAAGGAAGGTGGAAGGGAAATAAATAATAACAACCGGAAGAAAAAACAACTGGCTTCGGTTTGCTGTCAACGTCCGGAGAAAATCATGTCACGTGGAATCCGGTTCAGCGGGGCGAGATGGTTATTGTCATTGGACGACCGGAATTTATGTGTTCTGTAACCTTCTTTGTCTTTACCTTATAAATGTACACATACAAGAATGAAACTTTTCACTTTTGACACGTATGTACTGTTTTTCAACCGACTGCAAAAAAAGGAGGTTCTCAATTCGACTGTATGATTTTTTTTGTATGTACGGTACGTTACGTGATATCTCCGCCAAATATTTATGAATCGATTTTGATTTTCGTTTTGTTTGGTAGATTATACGGATATACTTCAAAAGTATTCCTATACAAAATATATCGAAATCGATCAAGCCAAAACAAAAGCGTTGAAGTCAGTTTTGTTGTTAAGCTTTGTTTGTGTTTACTTATTGTGCGATTTTTTTACCATAAACATTATTAGGTATATCCTTAAATTACAAATGTATAGCCAATTTTTAATTCAGTATATATATTGGTATACGAGTTGAGTATAGTTTCTCAAGTGTAGGTACCTATGTCAAAGTAAATTTCAAGGCATTTTTATTTATCTCGTTTAGCTTATAGGACTACATTTTCGTGACGAAAATGTGAAATATAGATAAGTTGATTTATTCCATAAAGCTCAAAAAAAACGTCTTAGACTTAACGGTGTTTGTACGACGCAGCTGTTTTTGGTTGGAATATTCTAGATATGCCGATAGACACGTTCTCGTTTAGTAATTGAAAGTATTTTACATGGATTTCATCACAACCGTTCGCTTACTAAATATTTAAACGTAATAAAAACAGTTCATTGATATTAGTACCAGTTAAAGGCTTTCGATTGCACGTATTCTAAGGAGGTTTCTACCCTTTTGTTACTGTCACGCTACTTACTATCGGCACATAATTATAAAGATTTTCTTACCAACTTCCCAAAAAAGGAGGAGGTACTCAAGTCGACTGTATTTTCTTTTTTTTTATGTGTATTACCTCATAACTTCGTTCCACGTGAACCATTTTGAATTATTTTTATTTGAAAAATGTTGCTTTTCTAATTGGTCCCATTAAAATTTGATCATGATCTGAGCCACTTAAATATAATTTAATATTTTCAGCAAATAGAGCCTACTAATAATTATCATATTACCAATTTACATAATTAATACGGCATTTTTAAATCAAAATCCTTTAAATGTCTATATAATACTAATATGTCTATTTACACGTATTTATTTATCTCGGAGATTAATATTTTTCTCTATTATTTCCTGTTGCAAATCAATTTTACACAAACGTGATGTGAATTTGCTCTGAGCGTGTTCTAGAATGTTTTCGATGTGCGGAAATTAGTTTCCGTTGCTAAATTAAAAGCAAATGCAAATACCGTTTGGTTTATTCGTATGAATAAACGATGTGCACAATTAAAATTGAAACATAAATTTCAAAATAACAACTGAAGTGAAAGTTTCACAAACAAAATTAAAACAATTTGAATTGAAATATCAAGAGTGAGTGTTAAAAGTTGGACTCCAATCATCGTTCATATTTTGTTCCGGTTTTGACAGTTTATAGGAGATCATCAATCTGAATTTAAAAAAATAACCGACTTCACCGCTGTATCTTCGGAACCTTGATCAGATTAAATGTATTAAACACGCATTATTGACGATAACTCAAAAACCACTGATCAGATTTTGATCAAATTTGAATGGGACCAGAAAGCAAAAGTTTTCAAAAACAAATCAAAATCAGTTCACATGGAAAAAAGTTATGAGATATTTGACAATTTTTTACCGACTTCACAAAAAAGGAAGAGGTACTCAATTCGACTGCATTTTTGTAATGTGTGTTATTACAAAAATACAGTCGAATTGAGTACCTCCTCCTTTTTTGTGAAGTCGCTAAAAAATTGTCAATGAATTATCAAAAAACAAAGCACAACGATTTTTCTGACGTCATCCAAACTATTAAACTTATTTGTGACTGATAATTCTTTCTTGCTAGAGGTATGCCGCCACAAAGCAGTGCGACGCTTAAATGCCTAAAATAGGATTTTAGTACCTTGTTAATAAAGTGCAATTTCGTAAGCAAGTGTTTAAAGAAACATGAGTAAGTAATTAAATATGATCCCTTTTATAGGATCGATTGACATTGTAATAGTTTTCAGAAACTAGCAAAAAAGTATGTAA
Source organism: Lomographa bimaculata (assembly GCA_948107665.1). Classification (NCBI taxonomy): domain Eukaryota; kingdom Metazoa; phylum Arthropoda; class Insecta; order Lepidoptera; family Geometridae; genus Lomographa; species Lomographa bimaculata. The sequence goes on from OX403592.1 coordinate 12,728,500, forward strand.
GTCATAGGTATACACTAAATGTTTTGTTCAGTTAGCGCATCACGCTAGTCTCTGCCTTTTGCCCTTTGGGCCCTGGGTTCGATTCCCGGCAGGAGCAAAAATTACTTCGCAAGGGACATTAAAATGTATCCCACTCGTTTTAGTTTGATTGTGAGTGTGATGTGTAACTGTTTTGGGCACATACGACACAAGTCTTTGAACTCAGTGTACGGGCTGTGACATATATTAAAAAAATAACTTTCTTTTGTCAAAAGAACAATGAATATGAATGTGTATAATTAGTAGTTATATAAGTAACAATGTCTCTCAGCTTGTAGGTGAGGCAGATTTAAATTAAAATTGTCTTCTTCCATGATTAAAAATACCTACCAAATATCATGATCCGTCTTGAAATTTACCTGTATATATTTAATAAACAAAAACAAAGAGAAACAAACTTTTGTATTTATTACCTGACTGCCAAGGAAGGGTTATGTTTTTTGCGCGTATCTTATATGTATGTAATTATGTTTATTTGTACAATATTATTACCTCGTATATCTTCCAAACGGCTGGATAGATTTCGGCATTTAAGGTATCGCAATATTCGTTTTAAAAATCTAAGTGTCCTTAGATAGGAGGTTATACATAATGAACCATACTTATCGGAAGTATCAAAATGAAGGAAATTAAAAGGTAGCATAAAAAACAGGTTAACAATTTCTCCCAGTGACAGGTTTTTGATACTTTAGAACATTAACTTGTTTTAATAATTTGATAGAACAATGATAGTTTAATTATTAAAAAAATATAATAAACCTATTTGAAATAAGCTACTTGTTAAAAACTTTTTTAAAAACAAGCTTTTAGAAGTCCGCCATATTAGATTATGAGTGTGAGCCCTTTCATTTGATACCCATATTGTAGGAGTGCATTAAAAATAGCTTGTCCGCCATTTTTTAGGTCCCGCCATATTGGAATTAGAATAACGTCACAAACCTAAGCATGCATTGTAATCCAAAATAAGCGTGTATACAAAATTTCAGCTCAATCGGTTGAAGACAACTCATTTAACTGCAAGATTCCACCCGGACAAACATACATACATTGCAAGTTAAATAAAATCTCATAAAAAGTCCAAGTCAAATATTTAAACAGCTATCTGTTTTAAATTAGTATCCAGTTACTAGAAAATGTTAACAGAAGAGAGAACGGGATTGCACTTAAATCGCTTTTTACAAGTTCACTTTAGTATCGGCAAATGTATCGGACTTGGATAATGGATAAAGTGCATTTACCGTAGGTACCTAGTCAATGAAATAAGAGCACTCTGCTCGATGCCTATTATAGATACCCATACCTGAAAGAGGGCAATTGACACATGAAAACTAAACTTTATATACGTACATTCAAGTTATAATATTCAATAGGCGTCCCCATTTAGAACTGGTTCTTGGCTTAGTTGGGTGTGTTCGCCTTTCAAACATATCGGGATCGATTCCCGACATGAGCACACTTTTTCTTCCCAAGGGCAATTTGTGCTTCTGGCTCTGGGTGTGATTGTGATATGTAAATGTTTCCGGCGCCCATGACACAAGTCTCTGCACTTTGTCCTCACACTTACTAAACGGTGAGTGTTTTTTTTTTTTTTTTTTTATGTGACAGGTTAGTGTTTGACCACTATCTCACCTGATGGTAAGTGACGATGTGATTGAAGCTGGTAAACACACTAGACCTGGAAAACGCAGGCTCTCAAGGATAACTGCCGGAACACCGTATTTGGCTTGGCGGCAGACTTTCAACTTGATGGTGGTAAGCTACTTTGGTAGCAAGCCAGGCGAGCAACTCACAAAATGCTCTACCACCTCTCAGTGTGAATGCGTTTGACTTGATTACGTCTTATAAATCGATGTACACCGGCTCACGCACGTAAAAGCCTCACGTTCCGCCTGAGCATGAGCGTGCAAGCGAGAGCGCGGAACTAGCGACAGAGAGGTACGATCGGCCTAAGCGTTCGTCTTATGACGTATCACGTAAAACTATCGTCCGTAAACCGACTTTACAGACAACCCATTTTTTTTGTTTTGTCTTACTACAAACTGAAATTGTGATGTATTTTCAACTGACTTCCGAGGTCCCACGGCGCAGAGGGCAGACACTTGCCCACCGCGCCAACTGGGTCTTCATAAGTACGGAAATATAAGTAAGGATACTATGCTTTGTTTTGATAAGATAAGATAGGATAATTTATTCATGAAAAATATAAACAATTTCAAAACTTAACTAAGTATATCTACATACAACTATATAAATTTTCTGATTACAATTTAGGTAGGTAAAGTAGGTAGGTACACTAATCTGTGGTGGCCGTGCTAGGTCATACCTGTGTTACAGCCACCAAGCTCCTATTCCAGTGCACATATTTAAAGTTAAATAAGTATTATTATATAATATGAATACAATATATTGGTTCGAATTAAGAAGACATACTTCTAAATACTATGTCGTACCCAAATTAAACCATACCTTTGGGTTGAATCTATGTCTAAACATGGCCATAAATCATGTATCTGGTCATCTTATAAAAAAAGTATTATAAGTGTACTTACGAGTGAAAAGTTCTTCGCTAATTGCCTTTTGACGACCCAGTAGGCGCAGTGGACAGGTGTCTGCCCTCTGCGCCGTGAGTCCTGTGTTCGATTCCCGGCAAGAGCACAAATTCCTTCCCATGGGATATTTGTGCTTCTGGTTCTGGGTGTAATGTGTGCGTGATGTGAATGTATCCGGCACCCACGATACAAGTCTTTGAACTTAGTGTGGGGCTGTGAGTGTAAATGCGTTTGTTTGTTTGTTTGTTTTCTGGCGACATTAATAAAGTTCGCCAAGCATATCATCGGCACGGCGATAGAGACACAATATTCAAAACTTTGTTTCTATTTTCTTACTTATAGTTTTATATACAGGTTTCACATATCATAGAAATCATAGTTAAATCTATAGATACTCGTATGAATTCTAAAGTTACTCCCTTAACTAGTAAAGAATAAGCCAAAGAACTTTATGAATAATTCTTTTATTACTCACTTCTTCCAACACATTACATGAAAATTTCATATTCGCCTTGTGGTTGCTTATTTGCATGAACCACTCGGGTCGTCTCATATTCTTTGCGCGTGTAGCGCAGGCATTCGCTTTGTACCTCACCTTTGTTTTACCTGCACCCTTGGATATTAGACGCAGTGTTATATGAGGATCGTGGTATCCTTTAAGCCAGGTCAGGCAAAGTTGAAGACACTGTCATAAAATATTTGCGTAGGGAGATGGTAGTTCTCTTGATCTTAGCGCACATCTTGACAGACGCACCCTTAACACAATGTGTTTGATAAATAGGATATGTCATTCTGATGTTATCTATCTATCTATGTATATAAAAAAAAGTCTATTCGTCTGTGTGAGTCAACAACTCGAAAACGGCTCGACCAATTTGGCTGATTCTTTTTTGTTGTGTTCATAATTGTGAGGGCAAGGTTTGTATGTAACGTTTTTTTTTATCCACCGGAAATTGCAACACCGGACAATTCCGGAGCGGGTTTCTAGTTAGTGTGACCCGAGTTTGGGGTTACCAAGTAATACTTGTATGCACCAACTTACGAGTGCGGTGTTTGCTCCTGATTGCTATCGTAAATACTTAGTTTAGACAAAATAGTGTTTACTGATTGACATAGATAGTACAATGGTTACGTTTTTACTGGTACCTATTCAAATTTTGTTGCAGCGCTTAGAAAATAAATTGCTGCCGGAACATTTTTATACATTTAGAGCCATTAAGCAAGTATTGAAATACCATGTATTTTTTTAAAATCTTTTAGGAAATTAGTACATATACAAATTACAATAACTAGCTTAACCGCCCGGCGTCGCCTGGGTAATAAAAAGAAACATAGCCTATAACACTCCGAGAAAGATTACCCCCTACAACCCCACAAAATACCTCTTTATAATATAAGTATTCCTCTCCATCCAAAGGTTGTCTGGAAGAGATCGCTTTTAGCGCTAAGACCGCCTATTGTTACACTTATTTTGTATGTTATTATTTTCTATTCTGTTTTGTCACAAATATGGTGTTCAATAAAGAGTTTATCTATATATCTATCTATCTAGTATAGATAAATGCTAGCATGTCATTAATGCATGTTAATTAAGCACCATAATTCGTCACGTTATGTACTAGAGATTTATATACCATCTCTATCTTTCTTAAAACACAAACATACATAAACCACATTCCTCTATACTAAATTCTTGGCCGCATTTTATGAGAACATACATTTTAATAACATTTCTGTTTCATAGACTGGAATCACGATAGTACCTATTCCACATACTTCGAGATTTTATAGTTTCTTTGCCAAAGATGGAGTTGAAATGTCTTGATGCTGCAACTTTTTAAAGGTGCAAGATTGGGATCTTTTACACATTTTTTAAAGAAATATATTGTTTTAGTGTGGGGTCGCCACATAAAAAAACACAACTATTCTATCCAAACAAAAAAAAAACTGTGAACAAAACAAAAAGAAATATACATCGAATGTTTCTTTTTTTATATAAAGTATGTAATCAATCAGAATTTAGCAAAATAATAATTTAAGTTTTAAAAAGGTTTAAGATGGTATAAACGATCTTTAATGTTCAGCAAAGCTCCCAAAATACTTGCTGCATTATCACGCTGTATAGCAAGGCTTATCCTCAGCCCCAAATAAAATCCAGCATATTGGTCATGTGCAGAATCAATCATTCTCTTAGACAAATCTTTGAAAGTATGAATTTTCTAATGCACCCGGTCCCCTTGGGCCTAGCTTCGCAACCCCAAATGGCACAAATATAAAACCTTGTCAAGTTTTGAATACTTGCGCCGTTTGAGAGATTTAGCCTGCCATAGCCGCGCCATTAGCTTCTATATATTTCTACTATGCATCTAGCGTGGTTTGAAGAAGATGGGATGGCAATACTTGAATATCAAGTATTCAAAAATATTATTTTATGATATAGCTATTGGCTATTTGCACAAGTAATTTTTCTGTAATCGTTTTTTTAGTAGTTGACTATGTTTGATTAATAGTTTGTAAATGTAGGTACATATCAAAATGATGTAGTCCCTATCAGTTGTAGTCGGTTTTATGTGTTATTACCGACTGCCAAAGGAGAGTTATATTTTTCGCTCGTATCTTGTATGAATGTATATTCGTAAATTTTTTTATTACATGGTATCTTCCAAACCGCTAGATGGATTTCAATAGTTAGGGTAAAAAAGACATAGTCTCTTTTTATTTTTTATTTTCGTTTTAAAAATACAAGTGTCCTTAATAGGTGTTCGAAAAAAAAGAAAATATTTTGGCGCAAAAAGGTAACACGTTTATAAAAAAATAACCTATTCATTGTAGGCTATCAGAATGAAGGAAGTTAAAAGGGGATTACATAAATAGAAGACTAATAAGAACTAAGACTAAATTTATAATATTTTTTGCTGTCAAGTTTTTTTTTTTTTTTAAGTACATTGACTTGTTTAATGCATTTTATAACGTTAAAGCGACCCACTAGCACTGAAACATTATCTCGTGAAAAGTACGCAGCAACACAGCAGTCCATAAATAGAGGTTGCCGCAAGGAATTTATAGCACCGCACATAAATCTCTATGACAAATGCAAGCTGAGATCGGCTGAACAGCACTTCCGTATGCCACTAGTATTTCATTTGCTAACGAATGACATTTTATGGCATATAAACTCAGCTATGAACCAGTATCTAGTGATAACAAGGCTGTTGGTTTTATAGTCAGGATTCCAAATATCTTGACCCGCCATCCCCTTCTCGTAGCGACCGCATCGGGTAACAAAAGGGTAATTTTATAGATTTTCACAGGTTCCGCTTACACTGGTTCCTTTATAACGTCAGAGGGCAAGAGGATCGCGCCTCAGAAACTTGAGCAGTAACAAATCTTTATTTTCTTTTCTTGTTTAATGACGTGTATCCGCTGCTTTGATCAGAGTCGGAATAAAAATTATGCAGAGTTTTGCTTTAGGGCGCTGTAAAAGAGAGGAATTTTACGTTTGGTGTCGGCTACTTCAATTTTAATGTGCTTTTTTACGATTAAATGTGGTTAATTATAGTAATAATGTCAGAGGCATTACGTACAATGGGTTGTTTCAGTTCATTATTCGTGTTGACGAGAAGAGCTCGGCCATGTTTGTTGCCTATAAAGGGCGCGATACACTGCATGACATTATTTATGACACATGGAACATGTACCAATTTTTTACCAGTATGTTGTTTCCTATCTATGAAACAATGAAACCGTGCATAATGGATGATAGAATGATATTTAGAGTGTGTTATATATGATATTATACATCCAGATACGAAAAAACCTTGTGTTTAATTCTAGTCAGAAGTAATTGACAGTTTGCATAAAATGTTTTGAAGACCATGATAAATATTACATAGATAATTAATTTTATTTACAAAAATAAACACTATTTTAGAAAATACTCTTCATATCCTGATTTATTTCATATATAAACATAGATTTTTTCATATAATAAATAGATGCAGCATTGGGATTGAGTACGATTCCCAGTTGAGTTTTTATATTCATGTGTTATTGTATAGTTTGAATGAAATTTTGTTTCAATCAAACTTAGAAACCCACGATATTATTGAAATTAGACTGGGGCTGTAAGTGTGAAAACGTCTTTTGTTGTGTATATATCTATATAAATACAGAAAAATCGACGCTTTTACACTACGTATTCATAACTACGTAATTTTAGATTTAGTAATCTTTAAAAGAAAACATATACTACTCTCTAAAAAGATTTAGGACAACTAAAGACTAAGACTACTAAAGTTCTCTGAAACATATTTATCTAGACAAAATTACAGTTACTACGTTCTTTTTACAAAATAAACTAGTTAAAACCGAATAATTTTGTAATACATAGTTACTAAATAATTGTAGTTGTCACATGTAGCACTAGAATGTTAGTAACAGCAACATTATTATTTTTATTGTTTTCTTTATACTAGTAGTTATATTCGTTTACTAACTCATGTGCCATTAATAATTACTGAACTGCATACACGCCAGACACGGCATACGACGGTTAACGGTAGCGTATGACAGTTCCGCTCCGCAAAACCTTACATTTCCAGCTTTGGCTTCAACTTTACGTTAAATAATTCATATTAAATGGACTCACGTAGGAAATACCATGAAAATTTAAGTATAGAGAACATACCTAGTCAAAAAATACTTGGTTAATTTGTTGAATTGAAAGTGGTCTGTTTTTTGTTACTAATTTCAAATGCGTGGCTCAGATAGGTATCCCATCATTTGAAAGATATCAATATATTATTCCTGGATTTAATAAGATTACATTAAAATTAAAATAAACATATTTTTTGTGCACGTCCGTCATAAGAGCATCAAACGAAAGGGTTTATTGTGAAGAATATGAAAAATAATCAAATTTCACTCTAAATCTCTATATTATCTCTAAATTTTAGGCACTCTCATCTCACTTTCATTCGATATCAAATTAAAGAGTTTGCTAAGAAGAATACGAAAAAGTTATTTAATAAAAAGTCTGATTTAAGTCTGATTCCTACACGTGGTCCCCGGGTGGTGCTAATCAGGTGACATTTGAGAGGTGGTAGAGCATTTTGTGAGTTGCTCGCCTGGCTTGCTACCAAAGTAGCTTACCACCACCAAGTTGAAAGTCTGCCGCCGAGCCAAATACGGTGTTCCGGCCGATCGATCCTTGAGGGCCTGCGTATTCCATCTATTTCATTCATTTTATCGCACCACCATCCCTACATTGTCTTTTCGTTTATATTTCCATCCAAAGGTTGTCTGGAAGAGATCGCTCTTAGCGATAAGACCGCCCATTGTACCTATTTTTATAAGTTTATCTGTAAGTTGTATTTATCTTTTGGTGTCAATAAAGATTTTTTGTATTGTATTGTATTCCAAGTCTAGTGTGTTTACCAGTTTCGATCACATCGTCACTTACCATCAGGTGAGATAGTGGTCAAACACTAGCCTGTCACAAATAAAAAAAATAAATAAATAAATATACAAAATATTTTCTTTTCATATTTATGATTAATAAGAATGCACTCATTTTCTGTTCCAAATCGCTTACGAAGGTCAGTGGTATGTTTTATTTTTATAAAGTAGTCCGGGATATCTTTTAAATGTATTCCAATCCGTTTTATGGGCCGAGCAATAATTTAAATGCCTATAAATGAAGCTCAATGTTAAATTTTACTTCAAAGAGATTTTACCGACTTTTCCGGAAAGAAATATATCTTCGAACGATTTTGTATACAAGAGGTCAGGGGTTTTCCTCTTCGCCGGTGCAAGCTAGGGGTCGAGTTCGAATAAAAATGCATTCAAGGCATCAAATGCTATGGCTTCAATTGGAAAAATTCAATCCACTTTGATATTCAGCTCTCCTTGCCCGTAAAATGTAATATTTCGTTCCATTTTAGAGTGGATTTCACACGCTATGTGCTTTAATATAGATTTATTACGTAGTCTTTATACTAGGTAATATTTTAGAAATAAAAAAGTTAGTGGAATTTTACCAATGACTTTGAAATAAATAGTTTTGATACTTTAGATTTTCATAGGTAAAAATATTGAAATTATTATAGGTAAGATATTTTCAATATATTTGGATGAAATAGGTATATGAATACTTAAAATGAACTGACACTTAGGACACCTATGCTGAGAGCATAGACTTACTACCCAAAGGGACTAAGCTCACCCGAGAGATAAATTATTTATGGTCAATAACATTATTTTCAAACGAGTTTTTTTCTGCGTTATTCAGTAAATAATGAATTTCTAAAAAATATTTTTCTAAATTTCGACCATACCTTTTGACGTGACTGAAATTAAAACATACAATTTTTTTTTTTTATATTATTAAGGTAGAAGAATAGATTAAATATTTACTTTTTAATTTGTATTATTTCCCTTTACTTTTTACTCAAACATATCAACACGTGTCGCTGTTGCTAACGCGATCAGTTACGGACAATGATGGATCGCTGGCTCTAATAACTTCCAATGTGAACAATTTTCGTCGTTTTCTGCCAAATCATGGACACACCATTTATTAGCGTTCATTCGATATCAGTCTTGATCATGACGCCAATAAACTATAACGTAATTTGCTTTTATTGGAAAAAATCTTAATGTTTTTAGGGGGGAATCAAAATGTTTTTTTAGCGTGAGGCAAAATTTTTAGCATTTCTAGCATGCTGATGACAGATGATGTGATCAGCATCATTAGCAACGAAAGGTTTTTTTTTAATTTCACACTCACAGAACCCCTTTGTATCGTGGGTACTGAAGACATTCACATCACACACATATTACACCCAGAACCAGCAGCTCAAATATTCCAATGCAAAAAGTTGTTTTGTGAACATTTTTTTTATGCATTATAGACAAACATTTGACCACTATCTCACCTGATGGAAAGTGATGATGCGGCCAATGATGTCACATGTTTATCTAGAAGATACCTATTCTATCTTGACTTGAAGACTCCCAAATTATACCCCTCGGGAAACAAAGACACAGGACAAACAGTATACCAAATTAATTACGCCATCAATATTGTCTAAGATGCATTATATGAATCGTTACGTAAGTTGCTATGCTATATTTAAAATATTATATAAATTATCAATACCATAATAGCATTTAAAATCTATGTATCGAGGCCAGTGTTTGCTTTTGTAGGATTGTTATTTCGTTTTTTTCTACTGCGCGCAGTAAATCAAGGACAAATTAATAACATTTTTTTTTTTGTTTTTATTTGTGTCAGGTTTTTTGTTTTTATTGTTTGACCACTATCTCACCTGATGGTAAGTGACGATGTAATCGAAGCTAGTAAACACACTAGACCTGTAATACGCAGGCTCTTAAGGATAACTGCCGGAACACCGTATTTGGCTTTGCGGCAGACTTTCAACTTGATGGTGGTAAGCTACTTTGGTAGCAAGCCAGGCGAGCAACTCACAAAATGCTCTACCACCTCTCAAATGTCACCTGATTAGCACCACCCGGGGACCACGTGTAGGGAGTCAGACTTAAGGGGTATCCTCCTACGGCCGTGGGTGACTCAGCCCCCAACAACATGCCCTTTTGTTAGTTTTAGTGTTAGTATTGCCCAAGCCCATTTCTTTTTATTTTGCTTTCTCACTTCTTTGCTTTTTTTCCATACTAAATAGATATAATTTTACTATATTACATTAAAATAAAAACTAAATAAGAATAAACCAAAAATAACTATAACTAGATATAAATATGTACGAAACATAATAATCTTATATATAGCTACTAGTTGGGAAAGTACCCAAAATGCTGATAATATATGTATATGTATGTATTGTATATATAAAAATAATAATATGTAGTATTTTATTATAATATACTATCTGTTTACGTGAACGTAGAACGACGTCCTATTACATTCCGTTATTCTTCTCCATCCACAGGTTGTCTGGAAGAGATCGGTCTCAGCGATAAGACCGCCTATTGTTACACTTATATAATTATTTACTGCCATTCCTATTTGTGTTCTTTGTTATTTTAAGGTATTCAATAAAAAATATATCTATCTATCAAATTTTCCATACATATGTTGTGTGATGATGCAATATATTTTTACGCTTCAGTTTAACGAATTCCTTTCAAAACTAACTAAAATTCATTGAGTTTCGTAAATTCTAACTTCAGCAATTTAACTTTTGTGGCCCTACGATTACTTCAAACTAAGTTGTAAGTAAATCTTTAAGTGGTTTATGAGAGGAGATTTTGTTTGACGCCTTTGAAGAAAAGGTCTGATATTTTAATATTTATTGCCATATTACGTCCTCTTTTCGGTGACGTTAAAAAGAGCAACTGTGTGTTTGATCTTTATCAGTGTGGGATAAGGTATATTGTTAAACTAACCCGTGGCTCTACCCACGTTTTACAAGTTAAAAAGTAGCCTATAAATTAATCCTAGGTATAAGCTATGTATATTTTAAATTTCATCCAAAGCCGTCTAGCCGTTACAGCGTGAAGGGAAAACAAACACAGTTACTTTCATACACAACGTTTCGGATTTATAATATTAGTATAATGACGATTAAAATACGGCTTTCAATAACGTCATTTGATCGAAATTGTCGAGATTTCGAGTTTATGATGTTTTTCTTCGGGATAAGTTTACGCCATAGAATCACGACGCACTCGCTTTCATCGTCACTGTCCACTGCACTACCACCAAAAGTTTCATTACACCCTGTGATGATCGTGGTTCTGTGTAAATATTAGGTAAATCGAACACATTATCGCCTACAATTATATTTGGTTTTCACGATACAGGCATGCTTCGTGTGAAAGCCATATATATATCTTCGAATTTGTAAACTAACACCAGCGATTAGCAAAATTTTAACTTACTTATATTTAAATTTTAACTTACTTAAACAAATTGTTTTGTACATTAACCACTGAGTGCTGCAATGTAATCATTTTTATTTTCATTCTGAATAAGAAAAAAAAAATACAGCAAATACCCAGGTTACCTACAAGTCACCGAGCTTATAGGTAACAACTTAAGTCGATCGACCGGCGATCAAAAAGACTCATTGGCGATATAAGCTAGTCGAGTCCAAATTGCAGAGTCTCGGCCACCGACGTAAGGTCGCGAGCCTATCGGTATATTATCGTATACATTTTGGAGAGTGTGCGCAGGAATTATACGAGTTAATTCCACCTTGTCCATTTTACCATCTAACAACAAGACAAACTGTCAAATATCATCCATATATGGTTGACATACCTCCAGTCCGCTCGAAGCGTTTCGCTTCTACGTTTATCATCCGTACTGCGAAGGAGTGGAACTCATTGCCCTCGTCTTTGTTCCCCGAGCGGTATAATCTGGGAGTCTTTAAGTCAAGAGTTAATAGGTTAGGCTTCTAGGCAAATATGCTACATCTTCGGCCGCATCATCACTTTCCATCAGGTGAGATTGCGGTAAAATGCTTGCCTATCTATTAGCATAAAAAAAAACCAAGGTAGAGTTCCTATCATGCTGGCGACATTGCCTCTCTGAATTGCAATGCTAATACGTTGAGTCAAATAAGTACCAGCATTTTGATCACGCGTCGCCTCAACCAGGCGCTCTGATATTTTTTGAAAATAGAATGGGCTTCCGGTCCCCACGAGCCCAGTGTCTCAACACTAAAATATGAAATAAAAAAATTAGTAAATTAAAATATTTTCCATTCCAGCTGTGGTTTCAAAACTAAGATCGGCTGAGTTACTAAGGCGGCGTCAAAAAAATATTTTATTGACGGAGCAAGCAGTGCGAGCGACGCGTCTTCGTTTCAGCTTAAGTAAAAATCGTTTCGTATGTCCGGCGGATGTCCGGCTGTTCTCCTCTACAGGTCGCATTATACAAACGATTGTCGAGAAAGTCGGTGATCAGGTTTGGTAATTATCTTATATTATTTATATTTTTTATTGTACACACATTGATATTTTTTTTACAATAAGGCCATAACAAAAGATATACAAAGGTGAGCTTAATCCATCACAGAGTTTTTTTCCAGCAAACCCTTTAAGTAGATTATCATTTATAAGAGCGAGTAGGTTGTTGTGTACATAGAAATATAATAATAATATGTCAAAAATATACATTCCAATGTATAAATAATAGTAGACATTATTTAACATATAAAAAGATAATATTTGTATATGGCTTTTTGTAGATTCAGTTTTCAGTTTACAGATCCACTAGTTGATATTAATTACAGAAATAAATTTTGATCATTTAATTGTGAATTTACACATAATTACGTTATACCTAATTAAAATCCTGTTTGAGCAAGGTTGAAGGTTAAATTCTTCAGGATAAGCAAGATACCCGACCTACGTCCAAACAGCGAACTTGGCTGCTTAGATAATTTATAGAGGACTTCCACTGTCAAAGTATATTTGGGATGCCAAAGTTTAAGATTTACAACTTTGTTAGTTATTTAGAGATTGCTTTAACCTCTTTTGTCAGAAACAGCTGTTTACAAAATCCTATTGAAACAATAAAACAACAATAAGTTTTTTTTTAAGAAAGTAATTGTTTTGTCGACGACCCAGTTGGCGCAGTGGACAAGTGTCCGCCCTCCGCGCCGTGGGTCCTGGGTCCGATTCCCGGCAGGAGCACAAATTCCTTCCCAAGGGATATTTGTGCTTCTGGTTCTGGGTGTAATGTGTGTGTGATGTGAGTGTTTCCGGCACCCACGATACAAGTCTTTGAACTTAGTGTGTGAGTGTGGATGCGTTTGTTTTGTTTGTTTTTGTTTGTCAATTCTTAAGTCAATTCTCGTTTGACCATTTCTCACCGTATGGTGATGTGGTCAAGGATGGGTACACGCGATAAACATAGAATGAAGGGCTCTCAAGAATAGCTGGCTGCCTATTTAATTTAATATTTGAGTTAGAAAATCGTGGTGGAGGTGCGCGCGGATAGGCTACGCAAGCATTGTGATTTTGTAATCGGCCACCTCCTGAGATGATGGGCATCTTACATGCCTAAAACTAGTTGCAAAATCCGAAAAAAACCGCCGCCGGTTAGTAAACAAATAAAAACATTAATTATTTGTTAAAAATTATGTTTTTATATTCAGGGTCTGCTAATGTCAACCTTCCGGATGACACATAACAAGCAATCACAATGTTTGATATGTGTTAGCATAGCTTCTCAACTGCTATTTCTGCCCTTTAAAAACGAACTGCTCAATGTTCTATTATTTATTTCCAAGGTTTTGACAAGACCAACAGCTGAAGCCAATTACTGTTCCTCACGGGTAAAAACAAAATATTTTACTATTAAACGCAAACATAACATTATACGCATCGTTACACATAAAAAGTAAATACCTAACAAAAATTCAAAATTTGAGTATACACCTGAAAAAAGACAATAATAAAAATAGTGTTAATTATTTCAACAATTGACTCTAATTATCAAATAAATCGCGTCTAAGCAGCAGCCTCGGCGAGCTAACGCTTGTGCAAAACAAGTCTAATGTATTATTATGTCGTAATATAAATAATTAGTAAATGCTTTCACACTCACAGCCCCACACTAAGTACGATTACTTGTGTGAAACATCTCACACACAATCACGTCTAGAACCAGAAACACAAATTTCCCTTGGGGAGACAACTTGTGTTCCAGCCCGGGATTCGAAACCGATCCACTGCTTAAAAGGCGAACGCAAACCCAACTAATCCAACGAGCAGTGTAATAACTTAATATGTGCATAATTAACTTAAGCTAAGTTTTATTTGTGTGTAACCTGGGTTAATTACATAAATAAATCTCAGAGTCGCACAACGAGCTATGGAAAGGGCTATGCTCGAAGTTTGTCTACGAGATCGATTCAGAAATGAGGAGTTCCGTAGACGAAAAAAAATCACCGACATAGTCCAGCAGATTAGCAAGTTGAAGTGGCAATGGGCAGGGCACATAGTACGCAGAACTGATGGCCGATGGGGTCGAAAAGTTCGCAGTGTCGTAAGACCGCCCTCAAGGTGGACGGACGACATAATGAAGGTGACGCAGGAAGACGCTGGATGCAGGCCACTAAAAACCGTTCTTTTTGGAGATCTTTCTTAGAGTCTTCAAGTCGAGAGTGAATAGGTATTTTCTAGGCAAGCGTGCTCTATCTTCGACCGCATCGTCACTTAACATCAGGTGAGATAGTTCGTGGTCAAGAGATAGCCTATCACAGTTTAAAAAAAAAATTTTGGGGAGGCCTATATCCAGCAGTGGACTTCTTGTGGCTGAGATGATGATGATAATAACCTAGGTTTTGTGTGGATTCTTTTGTTACCTACCAAGCTTCACGCTCGACCGGCTCGGATCTTCTAGGGTTATCAAAGTTACTCCTCAAAATCGAATATCTAATTTCTGGCTAAGGAAGCAAAGCTGCTAGACGTGAATATTAAGCACTGAATATCAGCCAGAGTGCAGACATTGTGAATTCAATGCGATCGAGAAATGGAAATTGTAAGGTTCACTTGAATTTTGTCATTAATATGATTTCAACATCCTGTTCGGATGAAATGAGATTTTTGAAATATTATTGGTACGTTTTGATGTTTGAATAATAAAACAGTGCTACGGTGGTGTGTTAGTATATGCTAGAAGATTTTCGAAAAATAAATAAGAAAGTTAAGGGCTGGGAAGCTTGAAGGAGATCTTATTCTTTATTTTGACTAGGTTTAACTGAATATAATAATATAATAATTTGAACTGCCCGATGGCTCAGTTGGGCGAAAATGTTGATTTGCTCCGATATATATTTTTATCTCATAATTTTTCTTAATAATGATTTCTCGCAAATCATGTTGTTGTTAAAATTAAAACAATAAAATTAACCGTATAATGCTCCCATACATTGCATTATTGGCTTTCAGATCCCATTTAAATTTTACAGGATGTTGTTAGCAAACGCGCGCCTGAAATCAACATTTAGCGGCCGGCAAGCTAATAAACATGCACGCGAATGAACATCGGGGTCATATCCAGGACCGTAATAAGGAATAACTACGCAGTTTTTTTTGTTTGCTCCGCCTATTTTCCTCCTACAAAAATCGGAGACCCTTCTCAGCCTAACATATTAATATTTATACAGATTTTTAAGTCGTCTCATTTTTGATTCGCCTTTTTTACGCTTTGAAATACTTTTTTACATAATATTATTAATTATTTCCTTAATTTATTAAACTTCTAAACTTATATAATAGTAGTGGCTTTGTTTTTTTTTCTTATTTTTTTTTTGTCGTAATTATATACATATACGTACTTATTTCTTTTTTTTTATTCATTTTTAATCTTTTATTTTCTCGTCCCATTTTTTGCCAACTAAGGGGTTAAATTAGCCATAGCCATATTATTACTTTCCATAAAACATATAAATAAAAAAAACAGTTCCTTAAGAAGTAGATAAAATGATCCCAAATTCCATAAAATTATAATATTATATGATAGTCAATCAGGAATCCCGCTGTCTATACTTCCATCTCCATCATGCTACAATTGTTAATTTTTTTTTATCCCTGGGTTAGCGTTTGACTACTACCGCATCTGATGCTAATTAGTGATGCGGTGTAAGATAATAAACTCGCTACATAATGTGCTTTTTGTTTAACAGATGGTTTTTAGTCTTTCTGACATTATGTATTGTATTATATGGTATTTAAGGTCGGTACGCACATAATGTTATAAACAATTTGTAGAAAGTAATAATATTTTTTTTTCAGATAAAAAATGAATACAAATTTAATCCTAATCGCCTAAATTTCTAGAAAAAAAGTACTTGATTAATGTACTTGGTTTCAAGGGTTCTTAGGTACCTTTATAACAGCCTAAATACAAAACTAGCATTACGCTCTCAAAGTAAGCTTAAATATAATTTAAATAATTAGAATTATACTTACAAAATAATTATGACTAATTTATAGGGATAAATATATTACTTCATCTTTAACCTTCGTAAATATGACCAAGTGTCTCAATATCGAGCCAAACTTCAATGGGTGCCTATTCGCGAGCGTAAGAATATTCGAACACTTTGTCTCTTTTTCTCTATTCTTAACGAGACAATCCCACCAAGCTATGTAAAGAAAAAAGTTAAATTTTGTCTCCAAACTCACGAAATTGACACTTGCAATTCCATACTATAAAAAATATTTCCTAGGCAAGTCATTTGGTACTGTAATGTTGCAGTTCGCTTATGGAATGCGCTACAAATTGAACTGAATGAAGCCGAAAATAAACATATTTCTCTAAAAATCTTCTCTGACTCCGTGCCTGTACACGTAATACTCGTAAAACAAATCTAGGCGCAAAAAGCATTGCTGTGGACATTTCGACATTGGATGGAGCTGCAATTTCCACGTGTCAGACACACGGAAATGAAACCGTATCGATAACGACCCTGCCGGGGATGTGTCCGCTTTTTAGGAACACGTTGTACACGCATGATGAACTCTGTTTGACGATAGAAAGAAAGAAGTACATGGATTGGGTAGCGATGACCCGCGTCCGCTTTGTTTTAGAATTCAATGATTTTTTCATTTCTGTTTCGAACATGGGTACGAAAAAATATTTATTACCGACTTCACAAAAAAAGGAGGAGGTATTATTCAATTCGACTTTTTTTATGTATGTTACCTCATATCTTCTTTCCACGTGAACCGAATTTGAAGTTTTTTTTGTTTGCAAGCTGGTGCTTTCCCGTTGATCCCATTTAAATTCGGTCAAGATCTGATAGATTAGTAGTTTTTGAGTTACCGTCCATAATGCGTGTTAATATTACATTTTATCTTAGTTCCGAAGATAAAGTGGTGAAATCGACTTTTTTAACATTTGCTTGCGTTAATTATATAGTACTCGGATAGAGGGTTTTCTGGTAAGATAGTTTTACTAAAGTTTTCAGCAGTAAACAACTCTCTGCCCTCTGCGCCGTGGGTTCTGGGTTCGATTCCAATCCCGACAGAAGCACAATTTTCCTTCCCAAGGGATATTCGTGCTTCTGGTGGTGTCAGTTGGTGTGATTGTGAGTGTATGACGTAATTGTTTCTACGGTTAAAGTCTTTGAACTTAGTTTGGGGTACCAAATTATAAAAATGTCTAGACGACGAAATCTATTCCAACAAGAAATCCTTATATTATACATAATTAATTTCTCAATTTAGTGTTTAATGACTAAGTTTTTAAAACATTTCGGATTTTTTAGTTTTTAGAACTACCGTTCTGAAAATTCCGACCTGACTTCAAAGATATAACTTTGCAGGCGCTGGTTTCCACCCCTTTATTTTACGGTATTTTCCGGTCAGACTAAAATAAAACCAGTTTAAACTGCCTTCGCCGAAGTGCAGTGAATCGAGACCTGTACGTGATGAGCGATTTAAACCCTTTCTCGTGTACTTACTTTAATTTTGAAAGCCGGAAAACTGACGAATTTAAATGTTCTTAAATTGTTTGCAACTTTAATACAAGTCATTCTTATCTAGCGCCTACATTTTGCCTAACGTAGAAAATCTGGTGAGATTAATTGCTTATATTTTTATTTGTTAGTAATAGTAGTTTGATTTTTATATTTTTGTTCAAGTACCTACAGTATATAAAGAAATAGGATGCATAAGTACGTATCAGCTTTAAATAAGTTGTCGTCTTTGAAATAGACCCCGAGACAAAAAGATCTAACAATAGTGATTAAGCGGCCAACCGAATAATTATTTACCTACATAGATTTTTTAAACCGGTTTCGTACTTTACTTGTAACGCTCTTTTCAACGATACCGCACAAGGGTAGATAAAAAAATTTTTAGCTCCACACTTACGTGTATAGTCACCCCCTCGATATTTTCAGTATACAATTTAAATAATATTTTCCAGCTTGCAACAAATTAATATTTATTAAATATTTTTTTTTTAAATATACCTGTCAGTAGAGACACTCGGAGTTCGTTAAACTTTGCCTTATGCAAATTGTTAATCATTAAAAAACGTCATACAATTTGAAAGGTAAATAAATAAGTAGTATCTGTCACGCTAAAGTTAACGCACAGTTACAATAGAACTAGATAGGTACTTAACTAACAAGCTCGCGTGTTCGGAACTAATACATTAAGAGTCACCTACGGTATAAATAAACCTAAATACAAGCTTTGCTCCTATAAGTTATCTCGTAAATAATAAAGTTAGATAATTCCGCACGAGAACAAAACAGTATTAAATCAAATATCACGAGAAACTCCGTTGTAGTTGTACTCACTAATACTTATGAGTACTAAACTAATCATGAAATCCCATTTGTTTCATACTTTCAGCACTAGATAACTTTGATATATGATTGAGAAGATCTTCCTATAGATTTTCTATTATAGGATATAGCTACAAAGTTAATTTATTAGCTGCCTTCCGCAGCTATGTTCATAGATATTTTTTAAAATGTTCGTATTTTCTTTGGAAGGTGTACGTCACAACCAACAGATGGCGGCAGCAGACCGAGTGGAAAAAAAGCGGTTTCCTACCCGCGTTACTCCCGCCCGGTGACGCTGCAGAGGCTACACACAGCCAGCAGCATGTAGACCGATCGAAAAAAAAGAACCACGTGATTAACTCTCGTTCTAGCGTTCGGCGAGTCCACAGCTCCTGGGGATGCCTCGTGTAGAGGCAAAACACGTGCCGTACGGGGTTCGGCGAGAGCAGAGGCTTTGGCGGAGTTCCCACGATACTAATACTAATGTTCGCACCCCTATAACACTAACCTAACAACCTTTTCGGGATTAACACTAAATATAAAAAAATAACTTTGTCGTTATGTATTTCCGAAAATTAACGCCTAATTCAATAATTTTCTAGGATATAGCTTATGAGTATAACCTAGAATAAATCATAGAAATAACAAATAGCTATTTTATCTTGGTCAATGCAGGCGAAGCCACGTGGAAAGCTATTTTCTTATTAATTAATACATGAAAAATATATGATTTTTCAAATTATTTGTTTCAGTGTTTCTGGTTCTGTGTGTGGTTATGTGTGTAATGGTACAACACAAGTAATTTAACTTAGTCTGGGTCTGTGTGTGTGAAAGCGTTTATTTTGTAGACTCTTATTTTCTATTTTTTCTTTTTCGCTTTTCTTAAATGACCAGGAAGGCTGGTAGATAATGCTCTATAATTCTATAGCATTGCGTGTATTCCTTGTAGGTATGCTATATAAATATCTGCATACATAAATCTTTTTGTAATCAATCTAATTTAAGAATGATTTATATACGAACAATGACAACACAATTAATATTTCTGTTTGAAGCATCTCCTAGAAAATAAAACTCTTAAAGCCCAAATGATACAAGCACGTTGGTATTAAATAGAAAAGTGGCACAAATTCAATATAGAATTCTATTAACCGGTAGATATTCCGGTACACTGCTGGACAAATTCTGCACCTCATTTTATGCAACTACGATACACGAGAGTGTAATAAGATAGAATGGTTATTTATTAAGTGAAAATGTTTACTTTGCTTATATTCGCTCTCTAGTTGCTTAGACTCTTTGACTTAAAAGATTTAATTAATTTATGTAAACAGGTATATCAAATTTCGAGCTATTTTACCAATTTCATCAAGCGAGAAGACATGGTTGTGTTGGTTATGTTATTTTGGATATCTACGTTTTATTGTTTAGGTTCTTAGAAATTTCTGGATTTATTTAATATGTATTTTTCTAATTTAGTGCAGTTTAACCGTGTACCACAAAGGTGTTTTTGGTATTTGAAAAAAATCTTAATATTTCTCGTATAATTTTTATTTTAAATGACCTTTTAAGATCTATAACGATAGTAACCATGCTCAATTATATTTTCTATACTTATAAAGCTAAATAAAGCTGTGATAAAGTTATTATATAATTGAAAAATACATACAAGTATCGAAAACTTGTAAAATAAAAAAGAAATAACATGAAAAAATCCAACTGCATTAAAAGTAAAACTTAAGATAAAACTGAAAAGAAAATATAACTCTAATTCCGCATCATTATTAATCTGACAAAACATAATTCAGTTATTTTTTTTATATCATCGTTTGTTGGAAAGAGCTGGATTAAGTTTATTGTGGATTAATTTGAGAATCTTAAAACAAATTAACGTTATTTTTCACAGGCGAAGCCGCCGTCCATGTTAGTTTGAATTAAACTGCATCGGGAAAGAAACAATCTACCAGATTTAGATTTCTATGCACAGTTTACTCTTATGGCCGTGCTGTAGTAATCTAGACTTTGCTCGGACGCGAATAGACGCCCCGCTGCCGCTGTAAGATGGCAACGGAGCTTTATTTATATTGCAATAACAACACGCTCTTTATTGGCCTCACATTGTTTACGGGCTTTGAAAAATAGCGTTTATGAGATACGTTTATAGATGAATATTATTTTTGGTCGCACAAAGTTGGGAGTTCTAAACAATAGATTATGAGTTATTTGTCAAATGATTTTTTAAAGACAAGCTTTTAGATTACCGCCATATTGGAATTTTAAGTGACGTCACTTTCTTTTTCGAGTTATTCTTAGCAAGCCCTTTCATTTGATACCCATATTGTAGAAGTTCATTAAAAATTACTTGTCCGCCATTTTGGGTGTTCCGCCATGTTGGATTTAGAATGACATCACACAGCTAACCATGCATTGTCGTCCAAACTAAACGTGAATACAAAATTTTAGCTCAATCGGTTGAAGATATCTGCTTCAAAATTGAGTTGCAAGATTCCACCTGTATTTGTAAAAAGGACGCAGCTTGCTGGTTCTAGGTAGAAATGTCGTAGAAGTTGTCAACAACAATAAGAAGATTGTCGTTGATTTATTAACCAAACCGGCCAAATGCGAGTTGGACTCGATTTTATTAACTTCATGAACTGCCGCCTTCTAAGCAGGGGATCAATTTCCGCCGGGAACATAAGTTTTCTCCCCAAGTAAAATCTGTGTTTCTGTTTCTCGTAGTGATGTGATTGTTTCCGGCACCCACGATACAAATCATCGAACTTATTGTAGGGCTGAGGGTGTGAAAGGGCTTATAGTACACTGAGGAAATAATATAAATCGCCTATTATAAACATTCACCGTCGTATATAGTTTCACACTATTTCGGTAGATGGTGACACACGTCTCCATAAGATAATGTAGGTTTGGATAGCAAAGTAGATGCGATTTTCAACCGACTTTTTAAAAAGAGGTTCTCAATAATTTGAGTGTGTTTTTTTTGTATGTATGTAACGCGATTATTCCGCCAATTATGAATCGATTTTGATGTTTTTTTTTGTTTGGTAGATTATACTTCAGAGGTGATCCCATAATAATTTTATGCCAAAACCACAATATAAGCGGTGAAGTCGGTTTCTTTAGCTTCGCTTGCGTTTAAATTATGATACTATAGTTGTCTGCCCCTTTCCCCTACAGCATAAATATACACGCGGCGCTGGAAAAAAGTGTTTTATTTAATCGCCAGTTGGTCAATCTTTTAAACCTGAAAAAACAATTTAAAATAAGTACTCACTTCACTCTATTATAGTATGTGGCAAATTACCAATTTCGTCGGATATTGTTCATGGATTGGTAGAAAAGCCGCCATAGGTTTATAAAATGATATGCGTACTGATGTATATTATTTGTTCATATACAATTAATATCGGGCTTACATTAAAAAATATCGATAAAAACACCCAAGAACATTATTAGTTTATATATATCAATGTGTTGAAAGCTTTATGAAATCCATCGATAGATGTGTGAGTCAAAAAAACTCATTTGAATTTTAATTGATATGGTATGGAAATGAATCCAACGTAAAAACTGCGAGAGTGGATCTGCGGATATGCATATAGTAGAAATCTGAATAGCTTTCAAAGCGTATAAAAATATTAGTTCACTTTGATAGTATTTACTTTCCAATGGAAATGTATGCATTATTACCATCAAAAGACAAACTGTTAAATATCATGCATTTATGGTTGACATTCCTTCAGTTCTCTCGAAGCGTTCTACGTTTATCATCCGTACAGCAAAGGAGTGGAACTCATTGCCTGCGTCTTTGTTCCCGAAACGGTACAATCTTGGTATCTTCAAGTCTAGAGTGAAGAGCTACCTTTTAGGCTAACATTTTCCATCTTCGGCCGCATCGTCACTTTCTATCAGGTGAGATGGTGATCAAATGTTTGCCTATCCAGCTTTAATAAAAATATTGGCTTGAATATTGGTTTATTTTCTGACGAGACTCACGAATCGTTTGAAACAAATAAGATTAAATTGTAAATTTAAATTATTTTGAAAATACAATAATAAAAAATATTCGTCAATAAGTACCGAACTAAGCTGAACCGCCCGGACCTCACCCGGATGGACTTATTATAAACGCATAAAAGAAAATCCTTTCTCAGCTGACTTTTATTCCCTGTCCAATACAAATGCCAGTAAATTTCACTTTTACATTACTCGCGGTTGAACATCTTCATTTAAGTTGTTATTTCAGAGTATGACTCTTTTTGTTATTCCGACATGCATGGAGGTTTAACAAACTTCCTAATTCACACACCCTCACAAAATTTGGCATTTATAATATTATTATCTGTGCTTTTAGACTTCGTCCACATCCATCAAGTTAAATAAAAATGTGTCTATAATTACTATCCTGTCCATCCAAAGGTTGCATGTAAGAGGTTGTTTTATGTGATAAGACCGCCCATTGTACAACAATTATTATTTTTAGTTTTTATTTTATTATCATGTTACATAACTATCTTATTGGTGTTCAATAAAGAATTATTGTTTTGTATTGTATCAATTATAATTTAAACATAATTTAAAAAACCGACTTCACTGCTTTATATACAAAACTGTTGATCCGATTAAATGAATTAAATACGCATTATTGAGGATAACTACTGGTCAAAACTACTGGTCATATCTTGATCAAATTTAAATAGGACATCATGGGAAGCACCAGCTTACAAAAAAAAACATCAAAATCGGTTTACCTAGTATAAAAAAGTTCTGAGGTAGCATTCATAAAAATACAGTCGAATTGAGCACCTCCTCCTTTTTTAAGTTGGTTAAAAAGAAAACGGTTTCATGATCTACATGCAATGTTTTTTTTTCAACAATTGATAAACGAACATAAAATCAAAATCAAAATCGTTTATTCACATGGGCCCCAAAGAGGCACTCAACAACATAACTATTATATCCGCTTTTTAAATAAAAATTCTGAATCAAATTAAACAATTGTTAGAAAAACAGTTATAAGAAATAAACAAATGTTTTCAAGTCTTTCTCTGTTAACCTTTAGGTACGAGCGAAGCTTTATTTTGGGGTGAACTACTAGCAATATAGTTTTAAACTAAATATTATAATCAATTGCGGGCATAGCAGAATCGTATAAATGTATCTAAGAGAAAACCGTGTATTTTCGCGCTTTTATTTTCAAATTAACATTATTTTGACTAACCTCGACGTTTCAGCAGAGTTGCAACATCCGTAGTCACGTAAGATTATGCATAAATGAAGTAATGGAGTATCAGACTCTCAGCTAAAAGACATGTAATATTTATTAAGTGTCAGAGCTTGCAAAGTAGCTTTGTTTCATTGAACAAACAATGTGTGAGGCATCACTGCAAACGTACTCATAGATGTGACGGTATTGTGCCCGCGGCGGTTGTTGCACGGCGGACGCATTGTGACGTCACGGAAACGTCCGCTGTCTGTTTCCGTTGCGGAACTACAAAACTGCAATGCTTTTAGTACAGAGCTAGTTCTCACGTCGCATGTACCCTATTTAATAGATTTTACTCCGAGTTTATAATTAACTTGCAAAGCCACGTAAAGAAAACATGTTTCTTACCTCTTTCATGTTTATATTTGCCTAGTACTTAACCAAGTGCAACGGGTGTATTCATGTTTAAATTTTAAAAAAGTACTTATGAATCTTTTTTGGATCTTTGACGGTATACGCAGAACAACTCACCTATATCATTATTACATCTTTAACCCGTGTTCAAGTATAATAAAAAATGCGATTCCATACAAAATGTTTTTCTTATATATATTTTCCCAAGATTTTATCGATTTTCATTATTAATACTGTTATTAGGTCGGAGACAAATCCAACAAATCAAAGAACAAATAAATCGGTCCAGCCGTTTTTGAGTTATAAATGGTGTAACTAACCCGACTTTGTTTTACATATATAGATTTACTAGCTTTTGCCCGCGGCTTTTTTCGCTCGCGTTAAGAAGTATAATTTTAAAATTGACAAAGATTCATACAAACTTTCATCCCCTATTTTATCCCCTTGGGGGTAGACTTAATCAAAATCCTTTCTTAGCGGATGCCTACGTCATAACACCTACCTGTATGCCAAATTTCAGCCCGATCCGTCCAGTGGTTTGGGCTGTGCGTTGATAGATCACTATGTCAGTCAGTCAGTCACCTTTGAGTTATACATATTTAGATTAAAGTTATCACAAAGTTTAGTGTCAGTGTACACGTCTCTTCATTAGAATTTTGGTTTGTCTTCGAAATGTGAGATTAGTCTATTTATCATTCGATGGCCTAGAGTTTTACCTATTACATTGTGCTATTTAACAAGGTACTCTTGGTTTCATTTTATTATTTTGTGGTTCTTTTATTGAAACAATTGCATTATGTGGCTATCTACGCTAGAATTCCATAGCTTTTTTTACATATTAAAGGTATAAAATTAGACATTTTTAACATAGATATATAGATAGATATACTATTTATTGAACACCTTAAAATAACAAAGAACGCAAATAGGAATGAGAGTAAATATTTATTTAAATGTGACAATAGGCGGTCTTATCGCTAAAAGCGATCTCTTCCAGACAACATCATAGTTCCAGCACAGTTTCCAGTGTTTCGAGTGTAGAGCAAGTGTAAAATCGTTAGTTAAATTGAAGCACTTTGTATCTGCCGCTTTTCCGAAATCTATAATCAATAAACTCCTAGTAGAAGTTTTAGCGATCTTGGTCTGAAATTGATCTTCAGAAAACATAAACTTATCGAACGTAAATTGGAAGGTGGTTCGCTCGGAATCAAATTAATAATTGAAGGCGAAGAACTAATAAAATTAGCTTTGGTAGAGTACCTGTTCCAATAAACTGTTGAAGAACTTGAAAACTGTTTCTAACTCTAACCCTCAATGGAATTGACTCCTGGGTAGAATATCTTGACCTGTCAGCTATGTAGAAACAAAATGTTACAACGGTTTGTTTGTTTCACTCCAATACTATGTACTGAATATTAATGTATTAGCTTGTTTCTTAAAACATTGTGTATCTGTTTTTACATAGGAAAATTCTATCTGTTTCGGCAATCATCGCAAATCACCCAGAGTGTTAAACTTATATTGTTCAAAATCTTGCGCAGCAAAGCACTGCGTTCGTCACCCTGATAATAAATGTAAGTAAGTAAGTTTATTTAAGTTTAGTTTATTTCAAATAAAGTAAGAAACGAAGATAGATGTTAATTGTCTTTACACCCTAAAGTTTCACTGGAAACATTGCCCTTCAATCCAAAAATAGTAATACTAGCCGTGTCCCACGGCTTCGCCCGCGTTGATTAAGTTGTAAAGTAGCATATGTGTTAATCCTGAGTATAAACTATGTACTCAGGAAATTACACTCAAACTTTCGAATTTATAATATTAGTGTGATCATAATGGAGCTAATTACGCGTTAAAGTAGTTCTTTATTCCCGGCGGGAACACAAGTTTTCTCCCCAAGGAAAATTTGTGTTTCTGGTTGTGATTGTGTGTGTGATGTGAATGTTTCCGGCACCCACGACACAAGTCATCGAACTTAGTGTGGGGGTGTGAAAGCGTTTGTTTGTTTGTTTGTTTTTATAATTTACTGGAATTACTTATTAATAAAATTACCTTTCATTTTACTACTCAAATACAATTTTCAACAACTTAATGAAAATTAAACGTTCCATATGAACTTTCTTTCCTCATGCACCCCTTAATGCACCCCTAGCAAAAAATATTGATAAGATCATTTTTCTGTTTTAAATTAACTACACAAATACCGATACCAATCGATGTAACTTCATATATAAATAACTTTCGACATGAACTTTCATCCTCCATTGCACCATATTGATAACTTATTTTGTATATTAAAAGAACATCTCAAATACCAATTTTCATCTCTATAAATTCAAAAACAAAAGAACTTTCATGCAATCGTTTTCACCCTACTTAACCTTCTTTGGGGTAGAATTTCCAAAAATCTGTTCTTTATACCTCCCTACGTACTAAGACAAATGTACCCTCCAAATTTCAAGTCTCTACGACCAGCGGTTAAGGCTGTGCGTTGTCTCTAAGTTTGTCAGTCAGTATGTCAGGACAAAGATTCTTAACGTATTAGATTTTCAGACTAGAATTTCTTTAATTATTACACACAACTTTTTTCTGTAGTGATAAGACTACTTTGCAGAGTCCGCCTAGGGCAGTATAACACCACTGCTAGAGATTCAACCACTAGCTGCTAGAGTGTAATAATAAAAGAAATTTTAAGGTAAACAGCTTAAACATCGAAGACGAGCCATAAAAACACAAAGTGTTGTGGTCACAGCCAAAACAACAGGTTGACATCTCAGACTAAATAAGAAAGTCTAAGTTGACACTGTTAATAGTATCTTTTCTCCTTTTAAGAAAACATCAAGCATTTTGAAGGATCGATTCAGTAGTTATAATTGTTTTATAACGCCCGATGCGTTATAAAACAATTATAACTACTGTCAATGACGAGCATACATTTACCATGTCCTCTCTACTCAGACCCGGGAGGGGTCTGAGAGGGGTCTGTTATGAAGAAAAAATTGTGTTATTCACTATATAACGTTAGAGGTAAAAAAGATAGAAACCACGTAGTTTTGTCATAAGAATAAAATAGCTCTGGTAGTTCCTACAACCACACAGCAATTTCAAATAAATTTTCATCGCACACTACTTAACATGAAACTGGTACAGTGCTCCTCGTTCCATATTTTATGAGGCAGCACGTAAATTCTGCATATTTTGCATTGAATATAACTTACAATCGGTGTATCAAATAAACTTATCTATATCAGATTCGGAATTGAACTGTACACTGCACAATAATATTATAAATCTGAAAGTATAATATACGATAAGTACTCATACTTAGGTACTTCCTCTTCACGCTGCAACGTCTTGAAATTGGAAAGGGGATTTTTTTTTCATATATATTTTTTCATATTTATATCAAAAATTTTAAATTCTTTATCAAGAAACTTTATAATATTATCCTGATTAATTAATTTATTAACACGGGCAAAGTTTTATTGATTGATATGAGTTTTTTTTTAATATTTGATAGTCCATCGTTTACCCACTAGGTATGTCAGCCTGATGGTACGTGATAATGTGGTCGAGGATGGTAAACACATTGCTATTGTTACCAAAACTTGGCAAAATATTATAATATATATAAAAGTTATACCTGAATCGAGAGCAGAATCCTATCAATCGTCATTTTGTTAAAAATGTATTTATTCATATCATAAGAATCCTTCTGACACATATTTAAAACGTATTTAACGGACTAAACATCATCGCTATTGGCCGATAGCGAAAAACTCAATTTTAATTAGACGCCTACACAGCAAAAGAGCTCAATACAATCGAAGTTATTTAGGTAACTCAATTGATGTGTGTAGCATGCATGTTATGGTGCTGCCAATTACATAATGTATTCATATTTTATGGTAATGTAATGTATATGGTACTATTGAAAAATTCCGTGTTTAATAATACTAAAACTGTACTCTTTTATAAATTAAAACCAAACCCAAAAATCAAGCTCGAAAACATATATCGTGGGTACCGGAAACACATACATCACAATCTCAATTACAACCAGAATCAGAAAGAAACAGACATTCTATACAATAAAGAACACATTTCTTTTTCATTTACATTGTACATATGTTGTCATTGTGAAAAAAAAATTGTTTGCCCTCCAACTACATCCGGGAATAAAAGCTGTATGTTGAACAGTGCACCGCGCCGTTCCTACGTGTCAAGCATTCGGATCAGCGAAGAATGCGAGGAATATTTGCGAGCTTTGGTACGATGTATTTTTTATTTTTCATAGTCGTACACATCGCGCCTCGCATAATATTTCGTAACCCAATCCTTTCATAGTCTATTTTGTGTATATATCGGTTTCACGGAAGCGCTTGTAAAAAAGAGTCCTTTTTGTTTATGGTGAAAATTAAGCGTGCGGATAAAGTGGCTTCGAATATCGTACAATGTGCAATGTGCATTCAGAACACTTTAAAAAGAGAATGTCTATTTTATACTGGAGTTGGGTTCAAACAACCACAGTATACACAGACCACAGAATAAACAAAACTTAATTGTAAGCATGTTGTAGTTTAAACAACTCATATTCAACTAACTAGTAGGTATTGTATGACCTAAGTTAAAAAGCTCAACTAGCCGCCAAAAAACTGGGAATCCTTACCATAATGAGACGGTACTTCACTCCGAAATAATTGTTCGACCTGTACCAAGTGCATATGCGTTCATGTAGGGAAATGGAAGCTAAATACCAACTTGAGGCATTTGACATCATTGAGCGAAGAGCCAAGAGACTTATTAACTGCGAACTGTCTAGTTGACTGATGCAGAACTAGGCATCGTACTGTCTAGGGCTTTGTCGCATGGTGGCGAGTCTCTCGGTATTTTATTGGATACATTTTGGAGAGTGTGCATCGGAATTACACAATTTAATTACCCCCTCCCCATTTATCGGACATCGAGACAGACTCTTAAGCGACAGGGTATGGTATACATTCCACAAATGCAGACAAAGCGTTTTGCCTCCACATTCATTATGCGAACTGCAAAGTCACGGAATTCCTTACCTGAGTCTGTATTGCCTGATAAATAGAATATGAGATTCTTTAAGTCGTGAGATATGCATCTTCTAGGCAAACGTGCTCCACCGTCTACCGCATTGCCGTTTACCATCAGGTGAGATTTCGGTCAAACGTTTGCCTATCTTGAATAAAAAAAACTGTTAAAACCTACAGTAGTAAAACGCAGACTCAAACAAATGTCCTGTCATCCTTTGTAATAACATAACCTTATTTTTGTGCAGTCTGTAGTTTTTTTTTTTCAGAGTAACATGTGTCACTTTGAGGAAGAAAGCTTTCTCACTTTTTAAAAAAATTCTATTCCTATTACAGAAACTCTTAATAGTATTATGCATGTTTCCTTTTTAAAACTGGTTAAGTTATGCTTAAATTACTTATTTGCTTATTTTTTTTTTATTTCTAGGTTCTAAACAACTAAGAATGTGTTCTTTAGAAACACTTTGTAACATTTGTTATTGATAAAATGGCTAAACACATTATTACAGAATACAATAGTGCAATTTCATAAATTCAAATTGTATTTTGTTCTTTTGAATTTCCCCTTTATATCAATGTAGCTGAGGCTGGATGGATTGTGTATTTACTTTATTTTACTTTGTTTTAGAACTTTATATTGTGTTTTCGATTAAAGATTACTTTTACTGCGAACTGTTAATAATTTTCTTTAGGGGATTTCGTTAGTAATTTTAAACACGGAAGACTATTTTATATATTTTTTATATATTAAATACGTTTTTACATATTCAAATACATAATTCATTATTATTGAATATTCATATACATACGTATTTTTTCGGATTTAATTTTTGAAAAAGATAAAATACTTTTGGCCCTTTCCAGTTGAAATATGAACAGAACACATGTGGGAAATTAGTGACCACACACAAATCTTGAATTATTCCACTCGAAAGCGACTGAAATATCATCTTGAAAAATAACAAGGGCTGTTCGGAATAATTTGGTCGTTAGGCCTGAAACACTACATTTATAAACTGTTGGCGAAGTGCCAGTAGCTGTATGCACAATTTGTAGACTCTTTTACACTGATGACGAGGCGCAAACGTGCCCAAGAAGGCTTGTGTCAGCAAGATGTTGCGCGATTTAGCGACAGTCTCTGCTGGCCTCGCAACGCTTGGCTAAAGTTAGTGCTGAGTTCAGATTATAGAGCTCTTCAATAAAACTGATTTAATATATGTATGATTTGATGCATGTTATAGAATACTTGGTATTCTTTTTTAAATGTATTATTTTTGCTCAGGTGACAATGTATCAAAATACGGGCTTTATATAATCAAACCGAAAACATCTTCAACTGCTCTAATTTTTTAAAAGAACATCTTTTTAAATAACGTTTGCATGTACATACTTATTTATGTACGCACGTAAGAAAATATATTTCTTTAGCGTAACAAAACAATAAAAACTAAACATTTATATATTCTTTTACCGTGTGCCAGTACTCCTTGTTTGTGAAAAAAAGTCATTCAAGGACAACTTTGAATATAGGTATCAGCTCTCACAAAAAATTTAAAAGTTGGTGTATTTACTCAATTTAGTGAAAATGACCATATACTCTATAGAAAGCCTCAATTTTGATTGAATCGAGACATCGATTCGATCTTTTCAAAAGTGCTGTTAACACTTTTACAATTAAATTTGGTAGTTGTCAAAATCAATTTAAGTTCCATCAAATCAACGACTAAATTTAGTTCAACATAAAATCAGAATAGTGTTTAGATATTCATTTATTAAAATTACTTTAGATTTAGGATAGTTTAGGTTAGTGCGGTGCTCATCCGAATTAGCGCCAATGTGAAACTATTATATTATAACTAGTTGAACACCGCTGATGATAATGATGAATAAAGTAGCCTATGTTCTAATACAGAGTATAAGCTTCCTACATTCCAAATTTCATTGAAATCGGTTGAGTAGTTACGGAGATACGTGGTAACAAACATTCACACACACAAGCTTTCGCATTTATAATATTGTAGTATAGAGTATAAGATTGTGAATACGTTTTAAAAATATGCATTTAACATTTACAGGTACAGTTTTATTGTTAAACTATTGCTAGTGTCAGAAATAAATTGTTGAGAGAACTTGGCATACTATTTTTTACTGTTGCATCGCACGGAACAATATGAAATGCTTCAATGGTGAAGCAGGAGTGTTGCCAATTTATTTTATTATATTTTTCATCACGTACATGTGAAGGCTGGCAGGCAAGAGCCGGTTCATATGATTGATTATTTATAACAAATGATTACAACAGAAATTCCTTTAATACGTAGGTATTTGCATTAATTATTTCGCTTCATTCGAAAGCGTTGCTTTCTTCAGAATAACTGCGGAGGGCTTAATATAGACATACATTACCTTCTGTTGTTATAATTCACCCCAGGCTTCACCCGCTTGTCATTTAAAATGGACTCTTTTATCTATATTTAAATAAAAATTAATCCCTATATATCTTGGTGACGCCATAACTTGAGAACGACCTTACCTATTTCATTAATCTATTTTTATTTAGTTTTCTAATGCTTTGTAGAAGGTTCCTACGAAAAGAAAAATTGAGTGAATTTTGGAGAAAATTGGAAAAAGAAATTGTTGAATTTTATCGACTTCCCAAAAAAGCAGGAGGTACTCAAGTCGATTCTGTTTTTTTTATGTGTGTTACCTCATAACTTCTTTCCACGTGAACCTATTTCAAAATTATTTGAAAGATGTTGCTTTCCAATTGGTCCCATATAAATTTGATCAAGATCTGATCAGTATTTCTTGAGATATCGTCAATAATGCGTATTCTGTGTACGATGTTCTCATTTTTGACCGATTTCAAAAGTTACCTCATAACTTCTTTCGTTGTGAGCCAATTTTTATGATTATTTTTTTATTTGAAAGCTGGTGCTTTTCATGTAGACCCGTTGAAATTTGATCAAGATCTGATCTCTAGTTTTTGAGTAATCGTCAATAATGCGTGTAAATACATTACATCTGATCACGGTTCCGAAGATAAAGCGGTGAAGTCGGTTTTTTTAAGCTTTGCTTGCGTTTTCACACAACAATTCACTAACTTGGAATCCAAAATGCCAGAGCCAGGCAAGAAGAGCCATGCTAAGTGTCGTCCGTACTGTTGTCAATAAAGTGTTAATTTAATTTAAAGTGTTACATACATTTAAAATCTATATTTTGTACACAACTTTTGAAAAGACGCTAACGTGCAGTTGTGACCCATTTAACAGACATCTCATGTTACCCTTAACAAAAATATTATGGAAACCCTAAACAAAAATCGGACGGATAATATTTGATATTTCGACGAAGGCAATGGCATTTATTTATTACATTATGCACACATGAACTATCGTTATATACATAGACATAAACTAAGGACATGTAGGTCTGTATAATAGGATGTAACAAAATATAATAACGTAGCATTTATTTTTTTATAACGCTCTGACACTTATATATTAACTACTAGCCGTGCCCCGCGGCTTCGCCCGCTATTATCAAGCTAAAAAGTAGCCTATGTGTTAATCCTAGGTATAATCTATGTACGTTCCAAATTTCATCCAAATCCGTTCAGCCGTTAAAGCGTGAAGAGGGAGGGAACAAACATACTTACACACTTACACACAAACTTTCGGATTTATAATATTAGTAGGATAGAAATACTTAAGGTTTTCCAAAAGAACTTATAAAATATAGGAACTACTGATAAAAATTTGATGAAAATCTTATGTTATCTTCCATATTATATTAATTTAGGGTGTAATAAGATAAAAAAAATTGCGAATATATTATTGGAAAATATATTATTTATTTCTTATATCATCGTCTGGGATTTTATTGTATATTCCTTTTTATTGTATTTACATATTAATATACATACATACACAGTATATATATACTATAACTGTGTATTTTTACCGACTTCCCAAAAAAGGAGGAGGTACTCAAGTCGACTGTATTTTTTTTATGTGTACCTCATAACCTCATAACTTCTCTCCACGTGAGCCGATTTCGAATTTTTTTGTAGTTTGAAAAATGTTGCTTTCTAATTGGTTCCATTAAAATTTGATCAAGATCTGATCAGTAGTTTTTGAAATATCGTCATTAATGCCTATTTTGTGACGAATAATGCGTACTTTGACGATGTTCTCGTTTACCCGACTTCAAAAGTTACCTCATAACTTCTTTCGTTATGAGCCGATTTTGATGATTCTTTTTTTATTTGAAAGCTGGTGCTTTTAATGTAGTCTCATTGAAATGTGATTAAGGTCTGATCTCCAGCTTTTGAGTTATAGTCAATAATGCGTATTTATACATTAAATCTGATCAAGGTTCCGATGATAAAGCGGTGAAGTCGGTTTTTTAAAGCTTTGCTTGCGTTTAATTATTGTAAAAAATTACGAATCAATATACTTTAACCTACAGTCTACTCGCGTTGATAGATTGCAAATTAAGTACAGATATAAGATGTGTATCCCGCAAGTAAACAATACAACCTTTCATAAGAGTACTTGCCTACATAAACGCAATCAAAGTCTATAATAATTTTCCTACGGAGTTTAAAGTTTTACATGGCACTAAATTTAAAGATGGCTTAAAACACTGGTTAATCTGTAAAGCTTATTTTTACAAATAAGATGTCTCAAAGGTTTTTACGTCATATAATTAACAAGTATTGTAAATAAATTGTTGATCACTAAACCTAAATCGTTTGTGTGCGATCTATGTACCTATTACATTGATTTATGTACATATTGTACCTATTACATTTTTATTATTGTATGTTCAAAATGAACAAAGCTGTTGGAACTATTTTATTATGTAAGAACTATATTTGTTCACAGTTTTACAATAAATGCAATTCTTATTCTTATTCTTATTAAAATTTTGTTGTTTTAAGTCAAAACAGACCTTTATGTTTTTCAGAAGTTAGCAACAGTAATTTTTATACGTAGTTACGTACGTTGAGTTTGGAAAATTGATTTTATTTCTTTTTTTTACCTGGCCTGGGATCTTGTTGTATACTCGTATCTTTATTATCTTATATTGAGGCCTTTCTATGTTATTTATTTAGCACCAAATAAGTAAGCGGTAGAACAATTGCCCTTCTTGAAAAATAAACTTAAGTCTAAGGACATACCAACTTAGTAAGACGGAGATTCAATTCAACGCTCCAGTGGACGTAAATGTTTTCTGTGAACGTCCCACCTTAGACAACTAAGACGATTGAAACTGTTACATGATGTTGCTTAACTGTTATAGAGTTTTGTTACGGAAAATGTTTGCAATTTGCCGACAAGTTTGTACATCTACTTAGTATTCTCTTTATATTACAATCGATTTTCGTTTATTTTGAAAACGTTTGATTATTAGTGTTAGTTCTAATGTACCAAGTTCACTAACTATGCATTTCAAGCAAAGAAACCCTTTGAAAGACCTACTTTGCTTTGATGTATTTTTTTATGTTTACAGCGTTAGATAAAAGAACAAATTAGCTCGTCAGTTAGATTAACAAAATATATTGGGCCATTAGATTTAAAATAACAAATCAATAGAAATTGACATAGGCAAAGAGCTTCAAAGTTCAGGAGTTGGGAGTTGTGACGTCACACGGAATATCAACCCACTATATTTTTGTAATTTTTTGTTTAATTGACAAAAAAAAATACGTGTCCAATAATTTTTGATAATGTATATGACTAAATAGATTCTTTAGGCATCTCGCATATTTAAATATATTATTTATTCTTATTATATGCTTTAAACAGTATTGTAATGTAACCTCTAAGAGAAAAAAAACTTAAAAATATGAAGAGCTTTTTTGTACACGCAGACTTGGGTCAACTATTTCTTATTATCTTATGAGTAGAATACAAAACCATTATTATAATTTCAAACGTAATAAATTAACGTTTTAGTTGGACAACGAATTCACCGTTTTCAAACTCATTTTGTTTTGGAGGTTTATCTCGAAAACGTTTTACGTATTATTTCACAAAAGTAGTCACGATATTTATCTCAGTTAGAGGGTGAAAGCAAATTTATTTTTATTTTAACACTTATGAATACTGAAATGAATAAATGTCATAATTATGGCTGTAAGTAAGTTCGATGACGTGTGTCGTTAGTGCCGGAAACATTTACACATTCACAACCAGAACCAGAAACACGAAGTTTCCTTTGGGAGAAAATCTGTGATCCCGCCGGGAATCGAAGCCGATATACCTCTGTTAAGAAGGTAAACGCGCACCCAACAAAGCCAAGGGCTTGTTTATATTATATAACAGCTTTATTAAACGCTTTCAGTCTTTACCAGCTAAATATTTGTGCTTCTGGTTCTGGGTGTAATGTGTGTGTGATGTGAATGTTTCCGGCACCCACGATACAAGTCTTTGGACTTAGCTGTGAGCGTGAATGCGTTTGTTTGTTTGTTTTGTTCGAATCGTGAAATTTTTAAAGTGAAAATTATGTTTAAAATCTATTTTCATACCTGCAAACTATACAAATTATAATTATAACCGGTCGAGCCGTTTCGGAGATGTTCAACCACAAACACCGTGACACGGGATTTCTATATTTTAGAGATTATCATTATCACCTTATTTAAATGGTTTTATTTTATTTATTTCATTACGTAAGTTCCGAATTTTAATATTGGTCGACCATTCCTTACGGCAGCCGTGCCCCTGGTTGGATTGTGGATGTTACAAGAATAACGTCAAAATAGCCTCGTTATTTTTTTTCTATTTTAAGTTTTCTCCCTAAGAAAAATGTGTGTTTCTGGTTCTTGTTATGATTGTGTGTGTGATGTGAATGTTTCCGGCACCCTCGATACAAGTTATTGGACTTAGCGTGGGGCTGTGTGTGTAAAAGCGTTCATGATTAAGTATAAATTAATTTTCTGCACCATGAAAAAATATGCATATTCCCTATTCTGTAAATGAAAAACCTTGCACAAAATTTATTTACTTCTTTCTAAGAACGTAAATATTGCTCGAACCTTCTCGCATTTTTAAATATTTACTTTAATATGAAATGTAATATTAAAAAAAAAAAGACGTGTGGCACTCGGGGACTGCCGCGGTAAAGCTAATGCATAGCATTTTCTTATCAACTTATGCAAATATAATTTTTTATTTATTTTATTTATGCAGTATTTTTTTTCCTGCCACCTAGAGGCGAGTTGCTGAATTAAAGAGACAAGCGTGATATTTAAAAAAAGTCATTAAAAGTTCTGCTATTCATCGATAGATGGCAAAACTAAAAAGTATCACCGCTGTACCGGTCGGAGTGAGGGGTGTTAGGTTATTTTCGTTACGGAATTTCTGGATTCGGTCTCCACGCTCAAGGCCCGCGATAGAAGCTATGCAATAGCTTAAAATATTTTATAATTCTGCAACATGAAGAAATATGAATATTCTTCATTACATTCAATATTCTTAACTTGCACAAAACTTATTTACGACTTTCTAAATTACAAAATTGAGTTTCCACGCGACACTGATGACGTCATAAAGCCCCACACTTGAGATAGATCAACACAGCATCGGGATGGTGCACACTTTGGAAATTGCCGCAATTTGTTAACGTTATGAGCCCCGGGAGTGCTGTACACACTCGCATTTTTGAAATTTATCGCAACAAATTCTTATCAAGTACGCACTGAGCTGGTCTGATTTTACGTTGATGGTCTGAATACTATAAAACTTCTTAGTTTAATTTCTAGTGTCGTGTTGCGGGAAACATTGATAGAACACACAATCATACCCAGAATCAGAAACACAAATTTCCCTCGGGAAGAAAGCTTGTGTTTCTGCCGGAAATTGAACCCGATACGCAGGGCAGGCACTATGATAACTTACAGACCGGCGAAGCCAACACGAGCCGGGGCCGCCCCCGCGCTTGTCGTCGACGTTTCGCCGTGTTCGCGCCATTCGCCACGGGCCTTTCCGCGCAGACAGATATCGCGTGCCGCGTGCCGCGTTTCGACAGGTATCCTATGATTAATCGGAGTTCATATACTTACCTAGTAATAGTGTAGCCTACTTTACGTGTTTATTCAATTTAATAGTTTTTACTATGTAGTTTCTACTTCTATCGGCAGTCCCCGAAGACTACCCCGCATGTTTTTTTTTTGTTATTTAAGTAAAACATTGGTCTTTTACCGGATCGTAGACAAGTACATGCTGCGAACATTGATTACTACCGTGATTTTAATTCACATATGCCAAAAAAAAATTTTTTTTTTCATGTATTTGTTTTAACTCTGTCGGCTTGGCTAATATGTATATTCATGCCAAATTACAGCTTTCATGCAAATGAAATGATATCTATTTTACCATCAAATTTTATATTATTTTTGTACCTACTTGTTGGTTTGTTATGATATACATTTTTAAAGAGACCTTTAAGAGTAGGCATTTGAATCTCCTACGGGCCTCGAGTTAAAATACTTATTTATTTCTACTATGGTTTAGTCATCACAGTGTGAAGATAAAACAAAAATACACACAAACTTTCAACTCTATAATATTAGTGTGATTCTCAAAATTAATATGGAATAGATGACCAATTTATTTAAACGACCTATATTATGCTTAGGTACACAGCACCATATAATACATTGTTGTATGTTTAACTGCACCGTACATTGAAATCACTATCAATTTGTGCTCTGAAGTTATAGGTTTAGGATATATCAATATTATTTTATGGGTTGGGTAACCTTCCTGTGGATTTGGACACCGCTTTTGAATAACCCCGTTTGTAATTTGAGCTAATAATAAACAACCTTATATATACCATGCTACGGTACATATTGCCGTCACGTACGCAGCACCACATAATACATTGTTGTATCATCAACTGCACCACATTGAAACCACGGTCAGTTAGTGTTCTGAAGTCATAGGTTAGGGATATACAAATGTTTCTTAAAATTTTTTTTTTAGAATAGAATTAACTTTATTGAAAAACTGTGTACGTTTAGGTATTGTAAATAAATAAATATTGTTTCAACAGTCTGTTCTATTCGAACAAATAACAATAATAGGATTAGTAATATGCCACAATAACGTTGTAACGTAAAAAAGGAAAAAAAAATGTATATAATTCTTCTCCTGGTTACTTATGTAGGCTCATGCCTAATTTTAAAAACAAGGTCGTATATTATTACCTTATTACCTTGATATAATAGAATACAAAATTATTTATTGCACACCAAATAGAAACGCTATAGTACAATGGACGGATTTATCGCTAAGAGCGATATCTTCCAGTCAACCGTAGGATGCTCTATCTCTCTAGATAATTATATGAATAACATTAATTCTATTTTATCGTAAACATACATTTAAATTTATTATGTATCCATGTTACAGACGAAATAGCCTCTCCTTATACCCTGAGGTATATCACGTCAGTTAATGCGCAAAATGTAGACACAGTAGTTGGTCCCGCTTGTATAATTTCGCGTAAAAGTCTACGAAAGTTCCTCAGTTTTTAAGGCCATCGCTCGTCGTAAATAACAGGCTAATTTATGATATTCCAGTTAATTACTCTTAAAGTTAAGGCCCTTATTTTACCGCAAGTAAGTACTGGGAACTTATTATTGAGGCATGTTTTTGTATCAGAATTTGATACTGTTTTTAGTAACTACCCGTGTCCCGCGGCTTTGTCCGCGTTAATTATGTAAAAAAATTGAATATGTGTTAATCCTGAGTATAGGATATGTACATTGGAAATGTCAGCCAAATCAGTTTAGCCGTTACAGCGTAAAGATAAAATAAAAATACTTACACACACGAATTTACACACAAAATTTCGGATTTATCGACTACGCGTTAGAGTAGTTATTTCTTATTAACTGTAATGACTTGTTAAAAAAATTACGTTTCATTTTACTAAGATAAAATGTACATCAGTTAAACTATGTAAATAAAAATAAAACGATATTAACATTAATTCCCCATTGCACCACCTTAATGCACCCCTAAAAAATATTGATAGCATATTTTTTCTATTTTAAATGAACTGCTCAAATACCAATTGCCATCAGTGTAACTTCATAAATAAAGAACTTTCAACATGAACTTTCATCCCCCCATTGCACCCCTGGAAAAAATATTGATAGCTAATTTTTTTTATATTAAATGAACTATTCAAATACCAATGTTCATGGCTATAAGTTCAAAAACAAATAACTTTCATTCAATCGTTTTCACCCAATCTAAATGAAATTCTACCCAGAAGGTAGAATTTCCAAATACCCATTCCTAGTACACCCCTACGTACCAAGACAAATGTACCCTCCAAATGAAGTCTCTACGACCAGGCGGTTTAAGCCGTGCGTTGTCCTCCAGTCAGTCAGTCAGTGAATAGGTATGCCAGGACGATGTATGAACATTCATATTTGTTTTTCTGTGAACAATAATTGACAGTGAAAGTTTGCATTAGTAACTTATTATCACGTATTTCGATTGGTTTAAGTTCTACAATACATTGGACAAGTTTATTGAAAATTTTATGAAATAAAGGTTTAAAATAATATTGATCTACAACTAAGCCTACTCCTTCAAATAACTTGGTGGTTGTACATAATA
Organism: Lomographa bimaculata; assembly: GCA_948107665.1. Taxonomy (NCBI): domain Eukaryota; kingdom Metazoa; phylum Arthropoda; class Insecta; order Lepidoptera; family Geometridae; genus Lomographa; species Lomographa bimaculata. The sequence goes on from OX403592.1 coordinate 12,768,724, forward strand.
TGTGTTAACGAATATATTTTATTAAATACTTGAATACCTAGGTTACCGAGTTAGATTCCTGACAATATGATTTTCTTCATTAAGGGTTATTTGTGCTTTTGGTTGTAGGTGTGATTTTGTGTGTTATAAATTCCTGTACCAGGACTTTGAAATAAATGCAGTTTTGTAAGCATAAAAGCGTTTATTATTGATAATTCTGTTTTTTTCTTTTAATGAATCTATTTAATTGGCGGAACAACATATTTGAAAAGCTCACAAATTATAGACCACATAGTTGTAAAACACAACATGCTGGCAGTCTCCATATAGAACATGAAAGTTCATAAAGATCATACAGCTCTGTTATTTCGAATAACCTCCCATTTTCCATAAAACGTCGCATATTTTCCCTCTAACCTGTCAACAAAACGCATTTCGAAAATTAAACGTCACTTCACCGCTAACAAATCAAACAGATAACGTTTTATATATTTGTTTTTATGTTTGCCCTTTATTGTTTTTGTAATATTGCCGAGATAAATGCAGGGCGCGTCTAATGCGGTCGTTTCGCGATTCATATCGAATAATCTGTGCCGAATGTTTATGTGCACATTTGATGACATTTTGATATTGTTAATAGCTTTGTTATGACAATATGTTTCGTTTTGTATGATCTTTATTGGTTGGAAAAGTTAGTGTGTTATAAATATTGCAGATATAGGCAGGCGTGAAGCTATATATCAGGAGAACGATTTCCGATCTAGAGTGATTCGAGATCTGTTAAGATTAGTCAACGTGGAAAAATAATATGTAAGTATTTATTGCGCCAACGATAGGCCTCGGTAGGCTCTTACCTACAGAGGCCGTGGCAAAGAAAATGACACCCAAAAATATCTAATATGACGTATACATTTCACTGGCATTAATTCCAATCAGCCAAACAATAACGTTGTCTGCATATTTTATTAAGTTACTATTAACATAGTAATAATTTATGAATACAATGATCGAGTTTCGAACACTCCCGTGGTGTCGACGACGCGTTAGATCTCTCACTGAACTCATTTGAAGAAACTCATCCATGTTTCATCGGCGTTCACTGGTTAAGACTACCTTAAAGAATCCGGGAAAAGATCAAGCCCCAAAACTTAACTAATTGTTTGACATTTCTGTAACAAAATTTGAATAAGAGCTATAAAATTTAAAACGTGCAACGCAACGAGTTCAGTAAAGTTCGTAAATTAGTTTCATGTTCCCCGCGGTAGTAATGCAGTTTGTCCTGCTGTCCCACTTGTCACTTGTCGGCTGCTTGCAAATGGCATGGTAAAGTCAAGCGCTCTTCATTCCTGGAAATATGTGTTATAACAATAACTTCTTGCCAGCAGTATCTACCTACAGTTAGAGTAGACTTAGTGCTGTTGCAATAATGTTGTCAACAACTTTCTCTCCAAAAGCACTTACCAACAGGTGAGATAGTGGTCAAACTCTAGTTTTTGAAGATTTTATTATTCGCCAGCAATTTTAACTTTGTGTATAATTTTTTGTAAGACTTATCTATACAAAAATATTTAATGTGTGTAAATTACTCAACAATTAAAAATCAACTTTTATATATTATGCTACTTTTTAAACTTTTGAGCTTCTTATACCTAATCTAGAGAAAGCCATAAGGACATTTAAATGGAAGTCAACAAAAGGTGCGAGTTAAATATAAGGGGTTCTCCATACAAAAATATCGCATTAGCATAAATATCTCTAGAGGATTTGGCATCAATCACAATACTTTAACACCGAGCAAATGCGTCACAGAAGTATTTTAAGACTGAGATATCTATAAATACTATAAACAGCATGAAAATAGAATAGGTTTTTATGTGAGATAGAAACACAATGAATAAATATTCTTAAAATTTTTAAGGAAAATCCCAATAGTGAGACCGTGTTAAGCTATGATAATCCACTATAAATGTTTGTATCAATAACGGGTTATTTACCATGTATTTCGTTTGTTTTGAGTTTCCGATATTTCGGCACTGTTGCAAGCGCCATGATCACGGAGTAACTGGAGTAGTGCGGGTGGATGTAGATTTAGATTTACGAGCATACGAAACGGTCTACCCGCTTTCGTACTCGTTTACTGCGTTGAACACCACTACCATTGTTATCACTTTGAGCTTGAACTCGATCGCGACACACAACACTCACAGTATCCTTACGCGAAAAAATCTACATCCACCCGCACTACTCCAGTTACTCCGTGATCATGGCGCTTGCAACAGTGCCGAAATATCGGAAACTCAAAACAAACGAAATACATGGTAAATAACCCGTTATTGATACAAACATTTATAGTGAAAGTGACCATGGTAGCTTGAAAACTTACATAAGATAATCCATTTCAAACTTTGATAAGATTTTCTCGTATCTAGCTTTTTTGTTCTCAGACGCGTTTTCTTTTTATAACCTGCTATTTACAATACTTCTTCTAAACACGATATTTTCTTGACTGACCTCATTTGAACGTGATGCTCCTGGCAAATCAAAGAACTAGGCTTTCATGACTTACGGCAAGAATTCCCAAGTAGAGTTGACATTACCTAATGTCAACTCTGGAAGGCAGCCCATCATATTTATTCACAGGTTTAGACGCTAGAAATTATATTATTTTTCTTTATTATTTTCCACATGGAATAATCTCATATTCTGACCGCGATATTCTGAGATAATGCAAATAAGCATTCATTTTAATAGAATTTAAATGGTTCATTTTCTGCCAAAATATTATATTATCATAAACAAACGCCGTAATATTGACAAATTAGTTAGATATCCATCAGAAATGATGCTGTCCCACTTGTCAGCTATCCCACTTCACTGTCCCGCTTGCAGAGCGCAACGAAACGTCAGGCTTCCTTAATTCCCGGGATAAGGCGCCAACTAATTACTCACTATTCAACTCAACAGTGATTAATTGTTGGGAAGTTGGTGGGCTGATCTGTAAATTTATTGTTGTCTGGAGATCAAGCTTGAGCTTATAGATGTAGCATTCATTTATTATTAATACTATGGTTGATGGTAGTTAACCTAAGCGAATGATAACCATTATGAGTGGTTTTGAACTTACTAATTTAAATTGTTTTTATTGATATGAATAACTGCGTCGGTTTTGTATTGGTTCCATTACACATAAAGTGCAAACGGGTAAGGGTAGATAGGGTGCCGTGTTTGTCGAATCGTCGTATTTTGCTTGTATTTTACACATTATTTTGCATGCATCTTAATGGCACTTAAAAATCTGCCCAACTTTATTCGTGTAATTTATTTTAATTGATAGAAGTATCAAATTCACGCATGCCTATATAATGTTCTTAAACAAATATTGTAAAGTATTCCTTGTCTCATTCAAAATCTAAAATCTAAATGGCTTTTTTTCACGTAATTTTCAGAATTTCTAAACGCAAACGCGTTCACACTCTCAGCCCACACTAAGTTCGAAGACTTGTATCGTATGTGCAGGAAACATTTACATATCACACACACACTTACACCTAGAACTAGAAGAACAAATCTCCCTTGGGAAAGAAAATTGTTCTCTTGCCGGGAATCGAACCCAGGACCCACGGCGTAGAGGGCAGAAACTTGCCCACCGCGCCAACAGGGTGGGTTTTTGTCTCTTCTTAAAAACGGTAATAACATACCATCAAACTTTAAACTTAGTGTTCAATCAAATTAAGCCTAAAAATCGGCTAAGTGTGACTCAGGTTTAGGACATTGAACAGTAGCACGGAACCCTCAATGCATGAGACAGAGTCGTACCTACTTAGCCAGTTTTATTTTTTCATGTAAAGTCTCGAATATGAAGGCTGCAATAGGCATAAAATATGTTTCCTTATATAGTTTTTTAACGCTGGCAATACAAAATAAAGAGTGTTGTCTCTTCATAAACTCAAAGCACTGGACACTTTGTTCTTAATAACAAAAACGGGTTGTAATACAATGTGAAAGCACCAAAGTGCCAAGCGGAAGTTCTTAAGCTCTTCAATTATGTCAACTTGTAGTTCAAAACCTTTCCGAGCAAGAACCTACCAGTAGATTGGTTTTTATTCTCTATAATAAGTAGGTAAGGTCAATAAAAATACCTTTACTTTTAAAAATACATTATTATTTTTATGTTAGTATCCAGTAAACAATTGTTTTTTATATCTTTGTAAAGCTAGCGTTAGATCTTTTGTCTGTTACAGTCGAGTGACTCATATACAACGTTGTATTTAATATTTTTTATTCAGTAACATAATTAATTCAATTTATTCATGAATACAAATTAGATTAAATTAAACTAAAACCTGAAGTAAATCTAACTAAAAATAATTAAAACTAGAATAAATATGTATAATTATTAATTTATCTTAATTTTTAAATTTACTTCTAAGGTTTTCCATGAATGGTAAACCTGGAAAAAGATTATTCATAAAAATGGTGTAGTTAATTAGCCAGCATTCAATTATATTTATAATTTATATACATTTAAAAATTATGAGGTGTTTACATGAAGCTAACTGTACATGCCTGTAATTAAGATTTGATACAGCAAATGGGGGAAAACAAATGAATATCGGGGTAATCAAATCATAATCGGAAAACACAAATGTACGGCAGTGTAAACCAATAATAATAATTTAAAGGATCCCTAGTTCCTAATAAAAATCCAAGCATAGACCCGAGAGTTCAAATAAATACTTGGATAATCACACTAATTTATAAATGCAAAAGTAAGTGTATTAGTATGTTTATTATTTCTTCACGTTCAAACGGCTGGACCAATTATGATGAAATTTGGTATGAAGATAACTGACACCCTGGAACACAATATCTGCTACTTTTTCCCCAGTATTCCTGGTCCACGGCTTATCCCGGTAAAACCGCAAAGCGCAGCTAGTAATAAATAAAAATGACCACTATTTCAGCTGATGGAAAACAATGATATCTAAGATGTGGCATATTTGCCTGGAAGATACTTATATACTCTAAGATTCCTTATATTCTATCATACGTATATTATAATAATGGTATGTAGTGAAGATGGTCCGCTCCTACCTTTATGGCTCTGAATATTTTGATTCATGACCCGAGCGGGAAGGTGGGTAATTAATTACATATGATGTGGATTGATGGATGATACAATAATAAGGGATGTTAATTATATCTCATGGTACTATAGTTATGAAAACAAAGGCTATCAAATTTATACTTCATTAGTATTTATATTTAATTGCAAATGCACGCATAAAAGGAGGTAAAGTGGGTATCGGGAAATGAAAATTTTGTGTTTCTGGTTGTGGATGTGATTGTGTGTATGTGAGAATTGAAAATTTCCGACACGAGATGGAGTCAGATTTGAGGCTGTGAATGTGTACTTTTACATTTACCATTTACATCTACAATTTCAATTTCTAGTACATAAGTCTTTATCAGTCCTTCAGTTAGTTTATTTAAAAGCGTTTGAAATGGTTATATAGGTAGTTTTAGAGGGTTTGAAGCTGTGAGTGTAAAATCATTTATTAAGATAATGGTGCCGATTCTGTTGTCCAGAATAAGACTTAACTAGCCTAAAATTAGTTTTAGTCCTGCTTTAGTCCAAAACCTATTCAGAAAATGCAAGATTAGACTAAAATTTAGTTTGACAGGACTAAGTTAGTTTAGTTACTCTATTTAGTGAAAATGACCAAATTCTTATTCTGATGTACATGTTTTACGTCAAATTAAGACTAAAAATAGAAATTTTAAACTCAAATGGGTTATTTTTAATGTGATCTTATACTTGAAAGAATAACACGTGCAATTAATTAAGCAAATACTGACCTACAAAGTCTATAATGGAGGAATATGTGATTGCGGCTCTTGTGAATACTTACAATTCAATTTGGTTGCTGTCAAAATCAATTTAAGTCCTGTAATTTCAACTTTTTTTTCAAATTTAGATCAACGTAAAATCAGAATAGCGTTTAGGTATTCTTTGACTAAAATTAGTTTAGTTTAGGTTAGTTCGGTGCTCAACAGAATTAGCACCATTATGTAATTAGTAAAAGCTAAACGGATTCAAGCCAGATTTATAAAGTAGCGAGAGCGAGCAGTGTAGGCTTATACATATAGACATGATCTTTTTTCACCAAGGGTGAATCTTCCATTGTGACGACATATTTTATATTTAAGGATGGTGAACTACGTCTATATTTCTATACAGGGCAAATAACGCGAACACAACAAAAAGCCACCACGGCATTTAAACGTTCAAATGTATGTTTCACTAGCTACGTGCGATGGTGTTACCCGCTGTGTCGGGACAAAAAGCCTATGTGTTAATCCAGGATGTCAGCTACCTCCATACAAAATTTCATCAAAATTAGTCCAGCTGATTGAGCGTGAATAGGTAACAAACATAAAAAATGTTCGCCTTTATAATATTAGTAGGGCTATCAATCTATATTTATCTACGTGTACCCGCCCAAAGCTAAACGAATGAAGTAAACATTAATTATATTAATTAAGGATTGTTTGCCAACAATGATGGATGAGCAAGGGTGGTTCCGATATAGGAAGAACCTAATAGATCGAGTGCATAACAGATTGATGTGAGGGTAGATCTAGTTTCCTGGTTGAGATATGTGATAGTCAGATATGAGGGAGTTTTTTAATACTTATATTTGTACTACTTGCAAGCATTTTTTCTCAAGAACCTTGTTAATACTTAATACGCCCAAAACTGCAGAGAAATCAGTGTATTAAAGACTAAGGATAAAGTTTTTTTTCTCTTTAATAATGTTTCGTTTGTTCGTTGTCTAGTTACAGTAACAAACATAGGTAAGTATTTGATTAAAATAATTTAAACGCAAGTAAAGCTTAATTACAAAACAGACTTCATCATTTTTACGTCGGAACCATTGATCAGATAAAATTAATTAAATACACATTATTGAAGATTACTCAAACCTACAGGTCTGATCTTGATCAAGTTTATATAGGACCACATAAGAAAAACCAGATTTAAAATAAAAAAAGATTCATCAAAAGCTATTCACTTAAAAATAATTTTAGATAACACATACAAAAAACAGTAGAATTGAGAACCTTCCTGATTTTTATAAAGTCAGTTAAAAAACAAGATTCAATGACGGAGATTACTATTTGACTTTCAAATGGTAAACAATACTAATTAAATTTTGCGAATCTGGCAATAGAATCATTCACTTTCATGAGTGCGTCTTTGGGGCCCATGTGAATAAACGATTTTGATTTTGATTTTGGATCCATGAATGTGAGTGTTTCGGTTTATGGATTGCGACAACATATAGGGTTCAGTTACAAATTAGATATTGTGCTGTAAGATAATAATTGAGCTACTTTCCTGTCAAATTTTATTAGGATACCATTAAGCTGTTAATTTGTGAAATATATCTAGATAACATATAAAATAAACATTTAATGTTTCTCATTTAACCCGCGTTAATCAGGTCACAAAATAAAGTCATTGGTGCCGATTCTGTTGTCCAGAATTAGACTAAACTAGCCTAAAATTAGTTTTAGTCCTGCTTTAGTCCAAAACCTATTCAGAAAATGCAAGATTAGACTAAAATTAAGTTTGACAGGACTAAGTTAGTTTAGTTACTCTATTTAGTGAAAATGACCAAATTCTTATTCTGATGTACATGTTTTACGTCAAATGAAGACTAAAAATAAAAAAAATTAACTCAAATTAGTCTGCATGAAAAGGATTTGGATTATTTTTAATATGATCTTATACTTGAAAGAATAGCGTTTAGGTATTCTTTGACTAAAATTAGTTCATTTTTAGTTTAGGTTAGTTCGGTGCTTAAAATTAGTTTATTTTTAGTTTAGTTTAGGTTAGTTCGGTTTATTTTAGGTTAGTTCGGTGCTCAACAGAATTAGCACCATTGTCTCTAGGACTAAAGTTACCCTTGCCAAATTTAATTAAGATTAATTTAGGTTACCAAACAGTCAGGCGTGATCTAATAAACAAACAAATTTTGCGTTTATCATTTAGTACTAGGATAGGATTTAATTATTTAACCCCGAAATCTACTACGCGAATTAATCTTGAGGAAGTGCAAACCATGCGGTTTGGATTGCAGAAAAAACCACCAACCTCAAACTTTGAATTCTTTCACTATAGTCAAGATAACTTGGCCGAAGATGGTTCATGCTTGACTAGAAGGAACCTATTAATTCTAGACTTAAGAGACTCAAGTTGTACCGTTCCGTAAATAAAGATGCAGAAGTTCTACTCGCTGCATGGATGACATAAACAGAAACGAAACGCTTCGAGCGAACTGGAGGTATGTTCAGCATATAATAATATTTTCTTGTTATTAGATGGTAAATATTTCATCATATGAAAGGTGTTTAAATGATAATGCCCAGAACATGGTAGATATTTTACTGAGCAAGCGTACTCCACCTTAGACTACATCGTCACTTTCCATCATGTGTGATTGTAGTCAAACGTTTGCTTAGTCTGTCATAAAAAAAAGATATGTACTATCAAGAAATGTGAGGCAAACAATGTTCCGCGACAAAATAATAAAAATACCTTATCTCATGTACTACGTCTTGTACTGGTTTGGTTTGAGCAACACAATGCGTTACATCAAACATTTCACTATAATATAATAATTTTCAAATCTGAAGGCTTGCCTGTGTGTTTGACCACTTTACGCTGCGACGCGACGGTTTAGTGGATTTTGGTAAAATTTAAAATGTGCTCAGCTTCTAGAAGTAACACAAAAGTTATAGATTAACTTGATCAAAGCGGACGAAGCCATAGGGCAAATATATATATAAAGGCTGGTGGTGGTATTTCTGAATAATTCTGACCTATATTTTTGTGTTGCTTAAGGAGCATCTATAGACAGGTTTCGCCGACGTATACAAAGAAAATGGAGTTGTCTTACGGTTCCTGTGTGTTATTTTTCTAAAAAAAACTCAATTTTTATATACAATATGATAAATTGATAACGCATTCACAATCACAGCCCCACACTTAGTTCGATGACTTGTGTCGTGGGTGCCAGAAACAGTCGCATCACACACACAGTTACAACCATAACGACAAATTTTCCTTGGGGAGAAAACTTATGCAGCCGCTGGGAATTTAACCTGATACCCCTGCATAGAAGGCGAACGCTCACTCAACTAAGCCAACTGGCAGTTTTTTTATACGTATTTTTATTGAAAAAAAAAAATTATTATTACAATTTTGGTTAATATTGTCTTAAATATATGTTAGGTTTGTCGAGACAATAGGTTCTCAAGATTATTTACTAGGAAATAAATTTCAAATAGTGATATCTCAACTTTTGATACGAATATAAGATGCTACTTTTTGTGAGTATTTTTTTAGTCGGTGTTTTTTACGTAGAATTTCTTAAGTTAAAAACAATTTTCATATATACTTAGTTAACTATTTAGCATACGATTGTCTTTATTAAAAAATTTCGTTCAAATAAATTACACATTAAAATTATGCTGAAAATAGAAACTTAAAAACCTTCTTTTATTTGAAAATCGGATTAATTAACAAAAAGTAATGTGCGGGATAAGTTAATGTAATTAGTATTTTAATGATGTACATATAAACAATAATTGTAGGTAAAAGAGCGTTTTGAATAAATACGTAAATATATAAATTATCTAGATATTATCTATGGTAAGTATTAAAATTGCAATTCAGAGAGGCAATGCCTTCAGCATGATGGGAACGCTACCTACTGGTAGTGGGCTTGAGCACTTGAGGTACCTATAAGCTCGATGTCTTGTAGGTAACTTAGTTATTTGCTGTATATAGTTTTAGGAAATATAGGCAATTGGTCCGTAGATAGTGTAGAAAAATTATATAATGGTAGGTATTGAAATACCAATTTATATATCTAGTATTGTCATAGACTAGATATATAAATTGGTTGTGTAAACAAAACAATTAATATAACTTTGTTAAAGATGACGATTAAAACATTCCATGACAACAGAACAATTTATTGATTACTAACAAAGTAAAATAATTATAGTCATCGGTCTAGTAAAAATACAGATACTACGCAGGGAACGCGGGCTATTGACTGAAACTCCACAAAAATACATTGAAAAAGCAAATAGCACTTTATTAAACGCCCGTTTCTGTATGAAAAGTATGTCTGTACAAGTGAATTAGTGAAGTGATACATCACTTCCCTATAATTAATAGTAAGTAGCTATCAGTACAAATGACTATATAGAAAAAATAATCACTCTTGGCCAAGTCACCTTTACCGTTTATCTTAAGAACCCTTGATCAAATTAAATGAATAAAACACGCATTATTGAGAACCACATGGAAAGCACCAGCTCCTTTCAAATAAAAAATCACCAAAATCGGTTCATAATAGTTCGAAATAGGTTAGCATCGAAAATAGTTCTGACGTAACACTAATAAAAAACAGAATTGAGAACCTCCTCCTTTTTTGAAGTCGGCTAAATATCGAAATTGGTTCATCTGGCGAAAGCTACGATGCCACACACATACATACATCAAACTTATTACATATATTTGCTTCAGGGGTAAAATACGAATTGCTTTGTATTTTTTTTGACAGGAATCACATAAATAATCAAAGACTTATTTTATATCTACAACATCCCCGAGCGGTATCCGCTTTTTAAGCTTCAACCAGAGATTCCGCATGTAGTATCTGTTTTTTTAATTAGATCAATGTAGATAGGTAATTATAATTGTTATATAACTTGCTATTAAGAAATATTTTTTATCGTACTAAAAGATAATTATGAATAGCAATTGGTATATCTATTGCATAAGAATTGAATTCCAAAAATGATTTTTGCATTACCCATTGAAAAATAAGATCATTGCTACAACATATATTTAATTTAATGGCAATATAAATATAATATCGTTAATTTGAGCATTTTTTTGTAATATTTAGGCTCCGGGTATCCTGATTGTGATGTGTATTCAGTTCCCAATATATATAGGCGTCCTGCATACTAAACTTCATAAGAATCCGTCTGGTTGTTTATTACAGAAAGCTTCTACGTACAGCGAAGGAGTGGAGTAACTTATTGCCCGCGTCTTTGTTCCTCGAACGGTATAATCTGGATAATCTGGGAGTATTTTAGTCTAGAGATAATAGATATCTTCTAAGCAAGCATATTACATCTGCGGCCGCTTCGTCTCTTTCCATCAGGTGAGATGGTGGTCAAATGCTTGCCTATCATACATAAAAAAGACCTCGTTTTAAACATGCACCTACTTAAACCAGCACGTTTAGATTTTTGATATTTACTAGATTGATGAGCATTTTTTCATTTCCAGACAGAAATTGTGGAGAGCAACGTATGGCAGTCCCTCACATGAAATATATTATATTCAAAGTTCCTGGTAGGATTCCAAATGTGTATGGGCGTGTCGCTCTCCATCAGGCAAGCTTGTCTCCTTTATTACTAGCATAAGAAAGTCTAAGCTATGGAATAAGACAAAGGACAGTTTTTATCCCGATTAACTTGGATAAAGCCGCAAAGCAGTACGAAATGTACGCGATAAAATCCGCTATAAGTTGCTTATTCCTATGTATGAAAGTTGTGGAACGATGCATACTGTTTATCAGCCTATGAACTCGTATGTTTGTTTGTTCCTTTGTGGCCTTCTAGAGACTAAACGTGAGGGCCAATTTTGATGATTTTTACGTCAAACGATTTTTCTCAATCTTGCGAGTATCACTTATGAGAGACATGACATCAAAATTTTAAATACCACCACCAACCAAACGCCATTTTGTTAAAAATAAAGGTTGAGGGAGTGTGTTAATTGGAGTTGGTGGTACCTTGTCCCACCTCGGTGAGCGACTGCTCACAGGGGGGTTTTAGTAGGTTCGAGCCCCACACTTCTCTTTTCTTCACCCTTATGTAGGAAAGGAAGTGCTAGGCATTTTCCCCACACAAAAAAAAATTGTTAAGTGGGGTACATTGAATATTTAACTTTACTGCTAATTATGAATTAATATTTTAAGATCATATTTAAGTTTCTTTAATCATTTTTTATTTCAAATTACCATTTAAGATCTTTAACGATTTATTGTTGATAATCATTGTAACATATATTATCCATATTAAGGTTTTATTTACATAATAAATTTCTTATTATAATCGCAACTTAAGTTTTATAACGGAAAACTGTAAAATAAAGTATGTAAGTTTACATTTTACATAGTTGAGTTTTTAGTACATAATATATTACCTTGTTAATTTATGAGCTTGTTACTAAACAAAAACACTGGATGAGCTTTTATATTCAATTCTTAATTCATTTTGCCTGATTAAATTAGAAGCTCCGACTGAAATGCTAAGCAAATACAAATGGAGTGATGTTCAAATTAGTTAAATCAATCTGCGACAGTCTACGAGTGCGACACATTCATTTGGGACGTATAAAAGGACTTTAGGTAGAATACAATAATTTAGAAAGTGGACCAATTTCTATAGAAACTTATAAAAATATAATTAATTAAAAACTGGATGAATATAGTTATAAACACGTTATGATTTTTTTTTATATGTTCGATAGGTTTGATAACTTAATTATTTAATTTATAAAAAAAAATATGTTATAGGAATATACACTTACGGAATTGTATATTGTTTTATTTATACATGGGTCAAATAGGCCTTCTTCTTTTTTTAAACCATGATTTAATGTTTTTTTTATTAAATAGACTTGTGGATAATTAACATTATATTCATTAATTTGAAAAAAATGTAGACCGCTTGCCGATGAAACGTTCCAGTATACTTTCTAATTACCGACTTCAAAAAAGGAGGAGGTACTATGTTCAACTGTATGTATTTTTTTTATGTATCTTCACCGATTTCTCTCCATTTGTGGACCGATTCTCAAATTTCTTTTTTGTTTGATAGATTATAGATAATTCAGGTGGTCCCATATAAATTTTATCGAAAACGATCAAGCCAAAATCAAAATATAAGCGGTGAAGTCGGTTTTTTAAGCTTTGCTTACGTTTAAATTATTAAATACACTATCTGTTTTTTATGTATAGGCAGTTAGGCCTCTTATAGATAGATAGGGGGGTGGGTTCATACCCCAACGAATATTCTTGTTTGTAGCTTCGACCCTGCAAGCTCGTGTTTGGCATTACGTCTGTACGCTCATAATCAATCACGGAGGGAAGGTTGTCAGCCCCACAGACAACATGGCTTTTAATTAATATAGGCTGTACGCGTGCAGACACAAAATAGTCTTCCAAATTACTGAAATTCTATTTCAGTATTCATTATATTGTTGTGAAGTAGATAGTAGAATGCTTTGATGTAAATGAAGAAGGATGCTTTGGAGCAAATAATAAACATAAACACTTTCACACTCACAGCTCTAAGCTAAGTTCGAAGACTTGTATCGTAGATGCCGGAAACATTCACATCACACACTTAAACACTATTACCGTCAGAACCAGAACCTCAAAAGAAAGGAAGGGAGAAAACTTGTGTTTCCACCTGGAATCGAACCCGCTGGCGCTGCTAAGAAGGCGGACCTGGCGAACTAGAGAAAATAAAAATTCAAGCAAATATTGTTCTTTTTGTCACACACACAATCACACCCAGAACCAGACGTATAAATGTCTTGGGAGGGAAAATTTCGTTCATGCCGGAAATCAAAAGCGGGAATAAACATTTTTTTGCTATAAATAACATCTTTCTTAGCCGACTTTAAATAAGGAACACTATCAAAAATATAGTCAATACTGATTATATTTTTTTTATGAAATTTCGTTAACTAACCCATACTGATATAACAACCCTTTCTGATATATGATACTAGCAAACACGGATACAACTACAGACATCGGATAATTCCGGTTCGATACAACGCTACTATTATACCTACCGTTCGTTGCTTAGATACAACAAGGTAATAATTATTGTAATGTTAAGCGGACATAAAGTGTTGTGTACACTAAACTATTACTGTCATTTGGTAGTAAACATAACTTGTTGTTAAAGTGCCGCGCATTTTCCAAACATTTTCAAATAAAACATAAATCGAACCATATTCTGTGTAGTTCGTGAATTCAAATCTATACTTATAATAAAATTGTTGCGTTTTGAGGTATTCCTCATCTTATTTAAAAACCAACCATGCTTGCGGTTTGGCCCGCGTTTGTAAAGATATAATGTAGCCTATGTGCTAAATGTCGGGTATAATCTATGTACATTCTAAATTCCATCTAAATCGGTTCAGCTGTGAATCCATACTCCGTGAAGAGAAAATAAAATACTAACTCATTACACACAAACTTTCGCATTTACAATATGAGTGTGACACCCGCAAGATAGAATTAAGTAAAAACAACCACAATTTATTTTTCCCACCAAAATATTATTACACAGCCTGAAGATGTATGATCGAGGAAACATAGTAGTATACCTTTGTTGTAGGACTGGTTATCCAGAGATACAACATGAAATATCTTTGTTGTACCGCTTAAGAGGCAGGTATCAATGCGAGCACCTTTTTTAACCACAGCCAATTATCCCCTTTATACTTTTGCACATAAAAATGTATGTTTCGTGAATTACATCGTGGTAGTTACGCAAGGTGGCATGGCAATCTTTGATTTTTTATGGTCTATTGGTTCTGGTTTTATGGTTCTTTGATTTTTTATGGTTTTATTCAAATTTAGTAAAAACGAGTCTCATATAAAAAATAAGCTGAAGGCACCATTCGTCTAGTAAATATACGTATATGAAATAATTTTCACGGTGTTTTGATATAAAATGGCGGAACGAAATGGTTACAAAAATACAAATTGATGTTATTTGTATTAGTTTTGATATTTTTTTCCTTTATATTTATGAACTTTATGAATTTTAAAGTTAAAACTATCATAAGTATTACACATTATGTTTTAATGTTATATCCGGCTTAAAAGACGTAAAAATTTAGACGCCTCCGCGTATCGCACGTCTGACTCATCCTGATGAAGGACAACAAATTTGTCCGAAACTAGTCGACTACAAAGTAAGTCGACATTTTTTATGTGTTTTAAGCCGGATATAACATTGAAACATAAATTACGCTGACTGTACTGTATAGTAAAATAGAGGAAATTAAAATGGAAAAAAAAAAAAAAAATTTGGCATCAAGGAAAAAAATACATTAAAACTTAATTTTATGAATATTCTAAGAAGAAAGCATCATTAATCGTATCACACTGATTACGACGAAATTTTTAATTTTCTGGTTTAATTATGAATGCTGAGTAATATGGTTACAAAATCACATGATTTAGATGAAATTCTGGTTTCGCCACCTTAACGTACTAAAGCACTCAAGCAAGCCCGACATGTAAACACGAGTTGCAAGACTTACAGTTCAGGTTTGAATACAGCGTCTAATGTGTAAAACGATGTCGTGATTGAGTAATGTTTGCTGTAGGAGTGTCTAGGGGTGCCGGAATGTCGAGACACGTGCTGTCAGACACCATCCGACTAAAAGCTCGCGTTCTTGTTAAACATTCGACAGATTGCGGTTACCTTGCATAAATAGAGATGTATAACAGACACGATGGAACAGCGCAGTCGTTGTAGTGTTTATTTGTCTGGGATTTACTCTTATATTGATTTAAAATCGTAATTTAGCTGCTGCGATGACTTCCGGGTTAAATTTCTTAAATATATGCAGCACTATTTTGAAATGAACGAAATATATTTATTTTATTGTGCAAGTGAGAAAAAATAATTGTAAATTGTTTTTGTGAGGAGGTTGATTTACCCATACAATCGTAATACCGAAATTATTTTTAATTCAAGCATATTACCACCATACTGTGCTGTTATTCAGATTAAAAACATTAATCTAGGTTCCTGGATAGTTTTTATTCCAAAGTAATTACCTAAAATGAAATATAAACCAATTGTTTTTTACACATTATTACGACGTAAATGTCGCATCTTTAACTTATTCGTTTTGTTTTAAAAACTAACACATTTCTTTTATCATTACAACAGAAACATAGATTATCATTTCAAGGCACGATTAATGCAAAAAACAATGGCTAAACATAAAAATTTCATTCATAATTTTTAGTATTACGGCACCTATCATAATTTGTTCGGTCGGTAGTGCTATTGCATCAAGCATGGGCACAGCTTGCCAGTTAAACAGAGACAGCCTATAGACTCGTTCAAAGACTCCCCGGCCTCTTAATATCCTGTTTTTACACACGGAATAGGATATCGATCGATTCTTTTAGTAGATTCCGGTAAAATCATTACTATTTTTCTGTGAAAAAATGCCAAAAGACGTCATCCCTTTTCAGACACCGGGTGTGTACAAAATTGACTGCAGTTGCGGTAGTGCATATATAGGACAAACCAAGCGCACTATCGCGGAAAGGGTTAAGGAGCACATCGCAGCTGTGAAGAACCGCCAGGTGACTAAATCTGCAATCGCTGAACACTTACTTGAGTCGGGACCTAACCACTGGATTGAGCTCCACGCCCCTAAAATCCTTTCCACTGAACGTCATTACTACTCAAGGATTGTAATTAAATTGAAATTAAAAAACATCGTAATTTCAACCGGGAAGATGGTTTTAGGCTGGCTGCCGCGTGGAATCCAGTTTTAAGTAAGTGTTCGCGTCGCGATTTATCCCGCGATAAATCTGCTGATGTCGTGAGTGTTGTGTGTCGTGACAATTATTTCTCACAAGACCAAGTGCAGGTAGTTGGAGACAATACTCGCCCTTTCCCACGCTGACACCCGCATTCTCCAGTCTTCTCGAGACCATGGCCAATGCAACTTGGCCGAAACGTCGAGGTAAATAAAAATAGTTTTTTAGCGCGATTAAGTCCCGAGATATTACCTAAACTATGTATTTTTCTGTGATACCTACGTAAACATTCACAGACGTACATTTTTCTCACGTTTAGTACATCAGTGTTTTCATATTTGTAGGATGCCCGTCAGGTAAATTTAACAATACCATAAGAGCGGCGCGTTGAGCACGTTCAGCACAAATAATATGAGTTTTTGCAGCCTTACCCCACGCACATATACAGTACCTAATGATACACTCACCATGTGCTTTATAGGTTTATATAGCTAATCTTTGATCTAACAAAGATTAGCTATATAAGATGTGTTGTATAATATGAGTTTTTGCAGCCTTACCCCACGCACATATACAGTACCTAATGATACACTCACCATGTGCTTTATAGGTTTATATAGCTAATCTTTGATCTACCACCGATCTAAAATTTTAAATGCGTAGATGATTTTCCGTACCCTTGACGATAGAGCAGAAATACGGAAGTTCCATCTTAGCTTATCATCGATGATGACCCCAAGATACTAGATGGGACACAATTAAGCGTCACGCATTTACATTGTGCTTAACATGGATCATATGATCTTATCTTAAAAACATTTTACTCCAGAAAATGAAACCATGAATACATCGAGTTAAAGGGTCTTCTAAAAATCACAGGTTTTACTTAAAATCATTGTTTTCGGTAATTAATTATACTGAGCAAGTTCTTTTTATGGCCATTTTTAACAATTTTAATTTAAGTATATTATTGAACTAGCTGATGCCCGCGACTTCGTCTGCGCAGGATTAGTACTTCGAGTAGCTTATTTTCTTATCCAAGGCCTATCTATCTTTATCCGTATATCTATTTTTAAAAGTAATATATATGTTGTCGCAGGCTTTTTTGTAGGACTATCTAAGATAAAGATTTTCATTATAAATTATGTACGTGTAACTCAATCGGTTTTTACAGCGCACGCCAGAATAGCTTGCAGATGGCAGAATTGTTTCATACTTACTTGACCCGAATCGTTATATTTTGGATAATTCACACAATTGTAACTAGCCTATGTGATATTCTGATACCTGTTTTATTCTATTTTAATTAAAACTATTCAGTAGTTTGCGTGAAAGAGTAACAAACACCCATACATACAAACTTTCGCGTTTATAATATTAGTAAGGATGTATTTGTCAATTATTTTCTTTTATTTTTTATTTCTTGGTTCCAAAAGTCGCAATCCTTCAACTATTTAGCGATTATTCTTTAAAACTAAGAAAAATATACCCTTTTATAGTATAAGATTAGCCAAACACCTAATGATCTCCACACTTAGTGGATTATATAAACCACTAAATGCTGTTGCAATGTGGCCACTATAGGCCAAAGTATCTCGATGTAATAGCTATTGGCCGGTTATGGCACAAGTTCAGGGTTATTGTTAGATCGTTGTTGCTTTTGAATTAGTTTTTTAACTCGATTAGTTCCTCAAACGAGATGTTATTGTTCATTCTTGATTAGTTATTTTGATAAGGTAAGGCTTTTGAATTTATTTTTCACCTCTGCGTCTAGTAATAATAATAGAGGTGGTAGAGCATTTTGTGAGTTGCTCGTCTGGCTTGAAAGTCTGCCGCCAAGCCAAATACGGTGTTCCGGCAGTTATCCTTGAGAGCCTGCGTATTCCAGGTCTAGTGAGTTTACCAGCTTCGATCACATCGTCACTTACCATCAGGTGAGATAGTGGTCAAACACTAGCCTGTCACAAATAAAAAAAAAAAAATATTGTAACTATTTTAATATATATTAATTATAGTACAGATTTTAATATATATTATAGTATATATATATTATAGTACAGATTGTGAAACAAAACAATTATACACAATACATTTCTACAACATACTTAAGCTACACGTTCTTATTCCTTGCTGCAGCAGTAACAAAGCAGTAGGCATCGGGTTCTATTCCATGTCGATGACTTGTATCGTTAGTGCAGGAAACATTCACATCACACACACACAGGCACACCCAATGTGTGATGTGAATGTTTCTGGAGAGAGAGCGATACCCGCTGCTTTTAGCTGAAAAAAATAAATTTCAACCACTTGGATTCTTCATCAGATCTGCTCAAAGGTACTTACCAAATATTTTTATTGTCATTCGAACTCACATACATTTCTGAAGTTTAAAATTTTTACAATAAGTACATTAAAAACGTCTTTGATTTATTTATATACTTTGTTTGTTAAATACAAGTGAAGTTCATGATGCGTGTAATACACTTCAGTTTTAGGAATAGTTTTAATAGGCTCAAAAAAGATTTTATCTATTATCTCAAGGTGACGAGCGCACCTTGAGATAATAATGAATTGAATAATGCTTTAATAATATATAATATAATAATAAGTCATTTAATTCAGGCAAAAAACCCATATCTAGAACACAATTATACACAGCTAAAAACGCTGAAAGACAATATAACTTAAAAAAACGAAACACAGATAAATGTTAAAATACAATAGTACTTACATAAAAAAATACAATTAAACATCGCAAAGAATGCCGAGTCGTCATTTTTTGTTCTCAGTCATATGAATACAAATCCAACGCTTATATAGTGGACATCTGACATTGTCATAGACAGCAATAAGAATTTTGCTACGCAGGATTTTGACCTATAAAGTTCATAACTCTGGGTATCACTAAACTGGAATGGGCAGCGTGAAACTTACCATCAGGCCAGCGACTTGCTAGTCTCATCACTCAATAAAATAAAGGACACCTGCAGTGTACCTAAACGTGTGAGTAAACAACAAACTTTCTAGTGAAATTTCGAGAACAAACACCAACATCACCACCTAACTGTGACACCTAGCACTCAGAACTTCTCCAAATTTCTCGAATACACACTGCAAAGTGAAACAATTCATTCAGTGCGACAGAGAGAGACGTAAAACAACTCCGATCTATTTCAGCTGAATTTCAATTTGTCTTGTGTACATCTGCTGAGTTCACAAATGCTGACTCGAAGTTAGTAGGTGGTTATTGGGCATTCTAATTCACTTTTTTCTTAAACGCTCGTTCACTCGCGTTTTTTCTCGAAAAAAGTGAATTAGAATGCCCAATAACATTTTTGATTTTTGCCAATCGCTCATGTTGAAAAAATATTTTAGAATTTCCAATCTTACGTTCGACGTCACTGGTTGGTTCATTCATTTATATATTTAAAAACAAATACAATTTTTTCACGTTCCATTTTGGATGAAGCCATATTAGACTCAACACTATAAGTGTATCTGCAATGAAGTTTGAAAAACAAGCAATTTCGTTACGATTAGGTGAAATATGTCCGAATCTTACAGAGGGATTTAAACGTCACGGAAATTTGTTACCGAATACGATTCGTTGTATTGTTTGTGGTCCGTCAAATTGTGGGAAGACAAATTTAGTCATAAGTCTTTTATTACATGAAGACGGCCCACGATTTTGTAATTTGTATGTTTATTCTAAATCTTTATACCAACCTAAATACAAATTCTTAGAAGACGTGTTAAATATGGTAAATGATGTTCCATTTTACAAATATAGTCATAATAGTGAGATTTTGAGTCCTCATGAAGCTTCATCAGATTCAATTATTATTTTTGATGATGTAGCATGCGAAAATCAGAATAATATACGAGATTATTTTGCAATGGGTCGACATAAAAACATAGATTGCTTTTACATAAATCAAACATACTCCAAGATCCCAAAACAACTTGTGAGAGATAATTCTAACCTGATAGTTTTGTTCAAACAAGATGATGTTAATTTAAAACATGTTTACGAGGAGCATGTGGGTTCTGACATGTCATGGAATCAGTTCCGGGAAATGTGCTCGATCGTCTGGAATCAACCTTACAGCTACCTTGTGATCAACAAAGACTGTCAGAAAAACCAAGGTTGTTACAGAATGGAATTTGACACGTTTATAACTATAGATTAACATTAATAACTAAGTGATATCTCTATATCAAATCATTTCTACTTCTGATACCAACCGGGTTCAACCACATCAAATATGGAAAAAGATCTTAAAGAAAGGATCGTTAAATCTTCAGAAGCTGTAAAGAAAAAGGTAGAAATGATGAGAGCTGCCAAAGCTATAAATAATCTTACTTTGGAAACTTTATTTAAACCAATAGTAGATCCTCTCAACATAATGTCCAATCAAAATAAATCCGAAAATATAGAAAAAAATAATTTAAAAGGATCGGAATACGCCGTAAGTGAGCATTCTTCTTTTTCAAATGAGGAGTTTGATGAACAAGGTAGCGAAGAAGATAGTTTAGATGAACAAAACACAAAATCAGATGTCACTCTTACAGTTCCCCCTTCTGATGATCTACAAGAGAGCGATGATTCATTTACATCTTTCGGATCTTCACCAGATAAAAAAAATATGTCACTATCTTGGTCAATGTCTTCTGAAGTGATGAATGATGTTCCTTTCGGTGTTAAAATGGATCGAGGAAAAATTATGCTAGGGAATACACCAGTTATCGAGTACGAGGATACATTAAAGATTGGAAATAAAGTAATGAAGAAAACGCCTGGATTGATAGAACTCCTGTTTAAAAGAACACCAAATTTAAAAGTTATTAAGAATATAGATTTACAAAATTATAAAATTCTCCTTACAATGACTAATGCACATCGTCGTAATTGTGACCCGAAAAAACCCATCAACAGCAACAAAGGAATTAAATACATGCAAATAATAAAACCATTGTTTAAAATAGGCAGTATAAAAAATGTTACAGAAGGAAAAGGAATCAATAATTTGAAAATATATAAAAAAAATACAGATTTCATTTATTGGGACGATCCGAACGAATTGGTGGAGAGATTAAAATTACTAATTGCATCACGCGATGCTGGTAACACTGGCTTAGACAACGAAATAATTTCTGTCGTAGAGGAACTTCGCGAAGGAGGGTACATAGATTAAGATATAAGAAATATTTATTAATATTTTACGACAGTCTATCGATGTTAATTTACTCTGCAACATGAATTTAGATAAATTCGGACATCACGTCCATAAACGTTTACGAGTATCTAATTCACTTGATTATGGCTGCATATTAACTAAATCTGATACTGGAGATTACGATTTAAAACTATCAAGACTCAAAGGCTTGAAGACCCCAGATAACTCCGATGAAGCTGTGAACAAAGCGTATGTTGACATTGAAGTGCAATCGTTAAAAGCTGAATTAAAGAAAATACAAAGTAATGTACAAATTTCTCTAAGAAATTTAGAAAAGGTAACAATAAACCATTTAAATACAAGATTTTATTCAAAGTCGGACATTGATCACATGATTAATCAAGTAACCAAATCAAGTAAAAATGAGTAAGCAAAATATCGTTGACGAACTTCATAGAGCTGCTCGGAGAAATTTCCCTCGTCGATCTACAATCATCAAGGGAATAAATGACTTATGGCAAGCTGACCTCATTGATATACAAAATTATGCGCGTTCCAATAAAGGCTATAAATACATATTAGTAGTAATCGATTGTTTTTCGAAATACGTGTGGACTATTCCATTAATCTCAAAAGCCAAAGTTTGTGTCACCAATGCAATGCAACACATATTATCTAACACTAAGCTACGACCGAATAATTTACAAACAGATTTAGGTAAAGAATTTTATAATGAGCCTTTCAAAAATCTAATGAAAAGTTATAACATCAACCATTATTCTACATTTTCTACAAAAAAAGCATCGATTGTGGAGCGAGTGATCAGAACAATTAAGTCTAAACTTTATAAGTGCTTCAGCTTACATGGACAATATCATTGGCTTGGAAAGAATATAGAATCAGTAGTAAAATCTTATAATAACACTATTCATCGAACTACGAAATTCAAACCTATAGCTGTTGATAAATCCAATGAAATGGTTGTAAAATGTAACATTATCGAATCGCAAAAACGTTCTACAAATCCTAAAAGAAAGTTTAGTGCTGGTGACAGTGTTCGTATAAGCAAATACAAAGGTATTTTTTACAAAGGCTATACCCCCAATTGGTCCACAGAAATATTTATCGTAGCAAAAGTTAACAAAACCAATCCTGTAACTTATCTACTAAAAGATAAAAACAATCGTAATATTTTAGGTTCATTTTATGAATACGAGCTGCAAAAAACTAAATATCCTGAAATATATCTTATAGAAAAGGTAATTAAGAGAAAAGGAAATAGGCTTTTTGTGAAATGGTTAGGCTTGGGAGATGAAGAGAACAGTTGGATAAGTAAAAAATCTGTTATATTGTAACGAATACATATAAATAAAGTGTTAAAATAAAATCACATGCATTTCATTAAAATCGATGAAGGAAGGAAGTGGTATAATTGATAGTTTAATAAATAACTTACCTGTTGAGCTACATTTACCAGGATATCAATTTTGCGGTCCTGGAACTAAACTCGACAAACGTCTCCAAAGAGGTGAACGAGGCATTAATAAACTGGATGAGGCTTGTATGTATCACGATATCGCGTATACTAATAAAGATCGGAAAACTCGACATAAAGCTGATTTAGAGTTGTTGAACATGGCGAAAAAAAGACTTAAGTCAAAAGATTCTGGTAAAGGAGAAAAAGTTGCATCATGGATAGTAAAAAATGCAATGAAAGCTAAACTAAAAACTGGGGCTGGTATTAGTTCATTTAAATCGGTTGTGAAAAAAATATGGTCACAACTGAAGAAAAATAAATCTAAAGATCAAAATACAGCAATAAAAATAGCATATGCAGCTGCAAAAAAAATATTAACTAACAAAAAGAAAATACGTATGCCGCGTCGTATTCCTCTACCTAAAACTGGTGGATTGCTGCCTTTGATACCAATATTTGCTGGACTATCTGCTTTGGGATCATTGGCCGGCGGTGCAGCAGGTATTGCGAAAGCTGTGAATGATTACAAGACTAACCAAAAAAACCTTCACGAATCTATACGGCATAACAGAATGATGGAAGCGGTAGCGCTTGGGAAAGGTTTATATATTAAATCTTACAAAACAGGAGCTGGTTTATATCTAAATCCTTCAAAAAACTGAACAAAAGGCTGCCCAGGAGACCGCTCACAAATATAGATTTATTACAGCATGCTCGTGATATTCCATACTTTCGAGGAGTTTTTATGAGAGATATGTTACCTGCAATAGCAAGAAAAATCGAGTGTGGAATTATAAACCTGGATTCCTCAGATAAATCTGGAACTCATTGGGTAGCCTATGTGAAACACAATAAGTACTGTGAATATTTTGATAGTTTCGGAAATTTAAAACCACCGTTAGAATTAATAAAATATTTAAAAGGTACACCAATTAACTATAATTACGCTCAATACCAAAAGTATGACGCTGTAAACTGTGGTCATCTTTGTTTAAAGTTTCTAAAACATTATTGGAAACGTGTTTAAATATAGTATATGGTATAATATAATCATCAGTCTAAAAATGTCATTCACTGTATCGATAACCGGGCGAGGAGCGTGTTTGACCACAAACTATTCACCAACATTAGAATTACGTGAGGAATATGAATGCGGGCTTCTGTATTTCTCCACATTCAATTCTATTCCTAATATCGACGAAAGGAATGACAAATTTTATTACGGTGAAAATGACGTTATTAATATTCCAGAAGGTTCTTATGAACTACAAGATATATGTGATTATTTAAAAGAAAACATTAAAAGCAATGAGATATTAGAAATATCTTGCAATAATAACACGTTAAAGACTAAGATATTTTGTTCCCAAATTGTTAACTTTGAAAAAAACAATTCTATTGGAAAAATCTTAGGTTTTGGAAAGGAAACTTTGAAAGCAAATATAAACAGTGAATCTCGGTATCCTGTGAGTATTTTATCTACAACCATTGTGCGCATCGAATGTGATGTGGTGAGCGGTTCATATGTAAACGGCATAGCAAGTCACATCATTTACGAATTTGTGCCAAATGTTCCCCCTGGTTACCGAATCATAGAAATACCTAAGAATCTAATTTATTTTCCTGTTAACCAACATTCAATCACTGCCATAAATATAAGATTACTGGACGCTGAAAATAAAGTGATAAATTTACGAGAAGAAGAAGTGCAGCTATATTTACATTTAAGAAAAAAATGTTAAACTTCAGTAATAAAACCCCTGCTTTACCTAGAAACGAAATCAGTATCAAATCAGAATCTCATAAAAGAGGACCTTCTCGTCAAAAGAAAAAATTGACAAAAAATAATATCAAGTTCCTGAAATTAATTGGATTGCTAAAATGAATATTCTTAATGTATCTCAACAAACGCAATACGATAACAGCATCGAAAGTTTTGAATACCATTCGTATAAACCATACGTAACAAGTTTCAACAAGAACGACGAAATACGTATACCTATCAACCAACAGGACTTGTATGTTTTACCTTCACATAGCACGTTGTATATCGAAGGTATAGCATCCGTTTACAAAAATAACCCGAAAGAAAAAGTATCCAGTGTGCATTTTGTTAATAACCCTGCATTGTTTCTATTTCAAGATATTCGATATGAACTAAACGGAGTAGAAATAGACAAAATTAAAAATGCAGGCATTACAACTACAATGAAGTCGTATTTATCTTTAAATGAGCAAGAATCAAAATCTGCACAGGTTTGGGGTTGGTCTATGTCTGGCACAACTAATGTTACAAACGGCATGTTTTCAGCTTCCATTCCATTAAACAAAATATTGGGTTTTGCGGAAGATTATCAAAAAATTCTAATAAATTGCAAACACGAGTTGGTACTATTAAGGAGCAATACTAATTTAAATGCATTAAAGTTAAATACGGGTGAAGTTATAAATGATATAGAAATAAATAAAATTATTTGGCGCGTACCTCAAGTGAAAGTATCTGATCGCGAAAGAATTAATTTATTGAAATGCTTAGAAAAAGATCGTCCATTAACTGTACCTTTTAGAAACTGGGATTTGTATGAATACCCTTTGCTCCCTAGAACGCGCAAACATGCGTGGTCTGTAAAAACTTCATCACAAATTGAAAAACCGCGGTTCGTTGTCATTGCATTACAAACGAATAGAAAACATGAAGCTCAAATGTCATCAGCAGAGTTTGATCACTGTAACGTACGTGACATAAGAGTATTTTTGAACTCTACTTACTTTCCATACGAAGGCCTAAATGTTAGCTTTTCTGAGAACAAATTTTCTTTATTATACGAACAGTATGCAAGATTTCAACAGTCATATTACGGACGCCGTGCTGAACCCTTGATGAGCATGAAAGAATTTAAAGACATTGCTCCCCTATTTGTGATCGATTGTTCCCGCCAGCACGAATCATTAAAAGGCTCTGTTGACGTTCGAGTTGAAATTGAAACCGATCAAGACATACCTGACCAGACAGCAGCCTATTGCTTAATACTAAACGACTGCATTTTTGAATACAAACCACTGAGTAGCATTGTGAAGAAAATATCATGAATAAAAATTGCATTTTCTTGGACTTGCAAGGATTCAAAAATCTTAAAAATCAATTTATTATTAAAGAATTAGCTATAGCTAATGACCATACTCAAACATTTTTAATTAAACCTCCATATCCGTTTTCCAAATTGTCTAATGAAGAAAAGCGGCGCGTTCTATGGTTAGAAAGAGAAAGAGGATATCATTGGAGTGAAGGCTACATAGACTATAGAGAATTTCGAAGGATGATTAAACCTCACTTAGAAAATAAAATATTAATTGTAAAAGGTGAAGAAAAAGTTAAATGGGTCCAAGAGTTATGTACTCACGCTAATATCATAGATATAAGTGTCAAGGGATTGCCTAATTTAGAAACATTATATCAGTTATATTGTCCAGAAAAACTTAATTTTAATTGTTTGGCTCATAATAAAATGTGTGCGTTAAGAAATGTTTTATGTGTGAAAAAATGGTGTTTAGAAAATAATGTATCTATTGAATAAAATTGCTCTAAAATTACTATCTGTTTGATAATTTAAAACCTACTCCCCTAACTACCTAATAATATGTTGTAATGACTTATATTTAAATACTTAAAATGAAACAAAAAATAGAGTCAATCATTTTATTTCATATAACACTAAATCTTTATTACGATCTAAAACTATGTTATAACTATTATAATAATGTAAACTAATTTAGAATATGTTTGACGCAATTCTTATTGTAATTTACCTGTTTTGTGATTTAATAAATAAATTAATAAAATAAATCCAGCACTCACTCGCATACTTAAATCAATTCTCCGACCAGATTTCGGACATATCCGATGTCCTTCATCCGGGAACTACGTTTACAGGTCCCGGCGTGCGCGTCTAGCTTCAAAACGCAACAGACATTACATTATTTATACACGCTTACATTATTATAATGAATAACTCACACGATAGTTTTTATACTTAGATGCTATAACTAGTTATACTATGTACACTGATTTAATCAAAACCACTTTCACTGCAAAGTTTTTTGGAAATTTTTCTTATTACACGTTCTGTCTCGTCCATAATTTCGTCAACACTATCTTTTACTATGTACTGTGCACTAAGAAGAAGGCTGGTATTACTGTCTGAGTCGGAAACGGCTGGCGACGCGGTCAGATCTATGACTTTAATTTTTATAAGCCGTGTACCCCGTCGCGGTTCATTGTTTATCACGTAAGATTTTCCGTGCAGCTTACATTTCTTTTTTCTGACGACAGCATCACGCCGTTGTTTAGGCTTTTTCCCCGTCGGCTTTGTCACTCGCCCGTTTAAAAACATCTCTGGATACAGTTCTTCAAAGGGTTGTGATTGTGATCGCCATGGATCCGGTTGTGCGTACTGGCTGCATGGTATTTCCGTATCAGACATTGTCTGTAACAAGGAAACAAAATATTAGACACTAATATCAACGCCGGTAAATGGTAACAAACATAAGTACTCATTACTTTGTTTTTATTAGTACTGAAGGACAATAGCTGGAATGAACATAAGGGAACATTATTAAAAACAATATTTTACTTACGATTAAAATGTAGTGAAGTGAGATGGACGTATTCGTCTGCACGTAACAAATTGCAATTTATTTATGACTGAAAATAAATCGAACTAATCATATAGTAGTTTGTGCTGTCGCAATAATAAATGGTGAACCAACATGACACTGATTCGTCATGAGTTCATGCGAGTTCATGTATTTTGCGTCGTCAGCGCATAGCTCTATAGTAAATATGATACGTATTGTACTTGTCTAATCTTGTTTTATTATTTAAAGGTTTCTTATTACTAAAGATAAATGAAAACATATTTTAATATTTGATAAGGATAATTTATTCATAAACTTATTTATAAACAGCATATATATAACTTATTTATAAAACTTATTTATTTATTAACACAACACTCGACAAATTATGAATAAAAAACATATTATTTTTTATGTTCCAAAATATTATAGTCTTAGTATATTAATAAAATAAAATTTAACAAACTAATAGATTTAAGTAGGTAAATTAAATTTAAAGTTAGCGCAATGCTAATTTTGATTAAAACAGGCTGCTCTTATGCCCCCATGCCAGTGTCGATATATTATTTTTTAGTACTATCCGCTTATCATCATTAGACGATAGTGCAATTTTATTAACAGACTGCGTAAATATTTCATGTTTTAAAGACTTAAAAACAATATTTGTTTTCCTTATAACGTCATTGTGTTTAAGCACTCTTTTATAATCATTAAAGTGCAAGTCTTTGACGACATTCTTCTTGATTCCCTTAGCTTTTTTAATATCTTTAGTTTCAGTTTTAATGCAATACAGCTTAGACCTTAAGCCAACAAACTCCGTTATAACTTGTCCGCCAAGCTCGTCTTTAAATAACCCTGGTACCTTTTTATTTTTACAAACTATACCATAAATATTGTTTTTGTCATAGTTACTAGTGTCAAAATATGATTGCAAATTATGTTTTATGTCATTGTAAATATCGTTAGTCTGTATTGAGTACAAAAAACTATCCGTGTCGGTATAACAGAGCTGCACATTGGGTCCGTAAAAAGGTTTTATTACAGAATAGTGAAAATCGTACATGTGACTTTTTGATACTTCTAAAACTGTAAACCCAATATAAATTGGTTTGTCTAATTTTATTGATTCTGGTTTCATTTGAACAGCCACGAAATTTTCTGAAAAGACGGAACAACTGTGAAAATTAGGTCTCGCTATGAGTCGCTGAGCGGTGTAACTTTTTTTCGTTTTATTTCTATTATCAACCCATTGATTGACTAATTTTACATCCAGTCTTTTCTCCGGGTCTTCTAAAGTCTTTCCAAATATAGAATTATTCAATAATTTAAAAAAGTCCTGTTCAAAAGTTGAATTAGCTTTTTGCCGCAAGTCTGTATTTAGATCTATATATTGTTTTAAGTAAGCACTTTGTTTAAATTCTATTACTCTATGAATTTTTTTAAGTAACAATCCATGACGTATACATATTTTCAAGTGTACATAGTGTATGACATAATAAAATTTATCATATAAGTTTGGTATTAACTTATTTGTCTTTGAACCAGGAGGAATAAATTTTTGCGGACAAAAAGGTAAATCGTTGTGCGAGTCATGTAACTGATCAGGATATTCTAAATCAACTTCTAAAATATAACCGTATTCAGAATCGTCTGATATTTTTAGAATATTAAGTGATTGAAATTCCGACACTTTGAGCATTCGGAAGTCAGAATGAGGTAAATATGAACACAAACTTTTTCCGTACAAGTTGTTGGAATCCCAGTACATCAAATAACTATCTGGGTATGTTGGATCGTAACTAGATAGATACTTATTATTTGCTTTTGCATGTCTAGTCGAACACAAACAGACTCCACCGCGTATACCTTTCTGTATCATTCTTACTATTTCTAAGTCTTCTATAAGCTGAAGTTTAACTTTTGTTTTAAGAAGCATGGCGTCAAAACTTAAACTTGGGGCGGTTATATAAAAAGCAGGATCTAATTTGTAATTTAATCTGCAAGTAGAGCGGAATTTTTCGAATATATCTGCAAGTAAGAGTACGTCTGATTTTAGATATAGGTCTGTATATTGACCTAAATTTTTAATGTTAAATTTTTTCCATATAATTTTGGCATGATTGTAATCAGACATTGAAACAGTAGAATTAAAAAGAGTGCTGTAAAAACACTCTCTTGGGGGCAAACTTTCCTCATCATATGATTTCCAATCAGTCATGTATTCATATGGATATACACCTTTTCGCGTTAACAAATCAAATTGTTCTTTTTCAGGAAATTGATTAGTTAAATGCAAAAAATCTTTTCTACCTAAATTTACAACAAGTTTTTCCAGGCTTGTGCCTAAAAACTTGAAAGAGTCTACAAAACGAAGAGCCATGTACTGTTGAGGTTCGGTCATAAAAAATTTTGTGAAAGATATATAATTTTCTTTATTTTTTGCTATAACTTTTAGTGACCCAGGCATTTGTCCTAGTTGCCGAATAAATAAATGACTATCATATCCTGACAAATTGTGAAAAAATACCGGTATAAACTTTGGTAAGCTAAATTTAAGATTACAAAAACTGTGTGCGGCACCGCGGTACCTGCCCGTTAAATGACAGTGATCTTTTACGCTATCATCAAATAAAGTCTGATTACAAATATGACACAATTTTGCATTTAAAAAAGATTGTGTCTCCTTTGCTGTCAATGGTAGCATAGGCTTAACATTTTTATAAATTTTGGTTATTTTAGATACATCTTTTTGTAGAAATTCAAGAAAAACTTCAACGCAGTCTTCACCCCGGTAAGATACATACCGATTAAGTAAACCATTATATGAACATACTACATAATATGCAAAAGCGGCTGGAACGTGTCTTTGTAATGATGATGTGCAATTAGAACGTTTTTCATCCTTACTAGGTTGCAACAACGATTCAAAGTCCGCGTAAATAACAAAGGGCATATCTTGCATTCTCTCGTAATGTTTGAATTGTATGAAAGTACCAGATTTAGGTAAAATTGACGCGACTCCACCGCACACGTGATTGTTTAATTTTTGTTCGCTATTAAAAAACATTATACAATCATCACAAAACCATACTTTTCCATGATGTTTTGTTATCTGATGCCTTAGTAAGCGACTTAAATTTGATATCAAGCAATAATGACTAACGTTTCCTTTCTCTATGAACAATAAGTTAACATGATGTTTTCTTCTGTTTTGTGTTCGGTATAGCGGACCAACAATGCTCGTTTTGTTTTTAAGACCATAAACATTTATACTAATGCGTGAGTTATTTTTTTCAAATGTCTTTATGTCATTAAAATTTACTGGAAAAGACATATTTTTAGTGTTAAGCAAGGTATTATAGTGTGGATAAGAAGAAGTGCGGTGAGCGTTTTTCTTAGCAGGAAATAATGCTGCTACTATGCACCACAGAAAACAAAATTGATCCCTGTTTTGAATATTTACACATGCTCGTTTAGATTGTAAAGCTTTTGGTAAATTAATAAAACCTGATGCTCTTAAAGGGTTATACTTATTTATATTAATCTCCAAGTACGAACTACCTAAAAAAGACCAACCGCTATCACGTTCTTGGAATTCATCGATGTGAGTTGAAATAATCGAAATAACTTTGGTGAACAATTCATTAAAATCAAAGTTTTTATGAACGACATAATTTTCAGTAGCAAAAGATTTAACTTCCCGCGAGTCTTTCGAAGGCAAAGCAAATTCGGCAAATAATTCGAAGTTTACTTTAATGCTATCAAAAGAGGCTAGCCTTGCATGCAAGAGCTGACTCACTCGTGCGCGCATCCCGTGTAGGAACGCAGCCGGCGACTTGAAACCCTCGTCTACCCCAACATCCCGCACTCTGTATGATGCTATGCGACTACGAAATGCGCTACTAATTTTTTCTATTCCGTCATCTACTTCAACTGCACTATTATTTTTATGTACAGTGCTTCTCAGATGGGCTGAGAATGCCGAACTTTTGAGAGATACATCGCAAACAGAACAAAATATTTTTCTTGTTGACATTATGACAACCTATCTAAATAAAAACTAAATGGTGATCCTACTTTACTATTAAAAAAATAATCAGGTCTTATAATTAAGTACAAAAATAAGAACTGCCTGAGCGCTTAGTTACGTGCGCGTTCGCCTTCTAAGCAGCGGGTTCGATTCCCGGTGGAAAGTTTTCTCTCCAAAGGAAATTTGTGTTTCTGGTTCTGGACGTAATTTTTTGTGTGATGTGAATGTTTCCGACACCCACGACACAAGTCATCAATATAAGTGTGGGGATGTGAGTCTAAAAGCGTTAAAAGAAAAATAGGTAATTCTATTGATTTATTAATTATCTACCTATTTGAAAAGTAAAAGAATGCCTATATGTGAATACGATGCCTAGGTATACCTAAACGTTAGCGTTAAAATGATTAAATACCTACCTGATTCATATTACATTTTTCAAATATAAATTAGAATTAAAAATATACTGGGATTTTAGTAATATAAAATCTTTATTGAGCTTTAACAAATAAAAAACAAAAATTTTAAATATTAAAAAACCTAATGCGAAGAGCAAGAAAACAGAAAAGAATAACCAATAAATATAGGTTAAATTAATTTATTTTTTCTTGTCCGCGAAAAAAGTTCCCTCTTCGTGGAACTTCCCTTTAGAGGCTTGTACGAAAGATCGCAAAAACTCCAACTCCTGAGCGTCGGCGTCTACTTGATATTTTAAAGACAAGATCGCCTTCTCCCAGCGCTCCCTAGCATCGACAGCCTGGATATCCTTATAATTATAGAGCCGCAGCTCAACAAACACATCACCCGATAAGTCGGCGGTACGACGTAGAACCCCGTTGGCAACGCGTCTGGTGAGCACCGACTGTAGTGAACTCGACTTTTTCTTTCGGGTCACCTCACGATCCTCGTCGCTGTCGAAGAAGTCAAGGTGCCACCCGCTGCTGTTGCTGGACAAAGACGCCTCCTTTTTCTCTGGGTTAATCTTGCGTTTCGCTGTCTTTTTCATAGGCTTGTTGGCACTGAAATAAAAAAAAGTAAATTAACTAGACGATAAATAACTTCTACATAAGGTTGGGATGTAGGTAAATAGCGAAAGGTCGACCTTTGAACCGACTATTCAAGTAAGTTATACACATTCGAGTTAAACCTACGTACCTAGTATAAATATTAAATAATTTTAAAACGTACCGTTTTGACTTTGGCAACAGCTCGTCTTCGGAATCTTTGTGGTAGCGCTTGGTCTCGTACTCAGAGTCCGACCTGGTAACAAACAAAAGAACAAGAAATTAACATACTACGCATGATGAATGGTCCAGCGGGCTAACACCCGACTAAAAAAGTCATAAAAATATATTATAGTAGGTAATAGGAATAAACTTAGTATTAAACTTACGAACATTATTTAAACTGA
The DNA here is from genome assembly GCA_948107665.1 of Lomographa bimaculata. Classification (NCBI taxonomy): domain Eukaryota; kingdom Metazoa; phylum Arthropoda; class Insecta; order Lepidoptera; family Geometridae; genus Lomographa; species Lomographa bimaculata. The sequence continues at coordinate 12,802,121 of OX403592.1, forward strand.
AGTGAAGTTTGATTCACAACTATGTAGCAGCAAGATATTGAGCTCGATGGGACCCTCGCAGCTACGGTCTCGAAGCACACGTTGCAGCAGGTTGTAGCTGAAGCCTCGATGAGCACGTTGGAGCTGCTGGATTCTTGTAGAGCCTCGAGGCTGAGACACTAGTTGTTCCGGGATCTTGAGTTCGTTGAAGCTTGTCGTTGAAATGTGATTCACAGTTCAGGCCCACAAGGTTTTGTGTAAAAAAATAATGTTGATAAGAAGTGGTCAACATTTACGTTCGAATAGATTCGATTATTATTATATAAGCTTAGTTTATGTCGATACCTATTAACACTAAAAACAGTTTGGCGTACCTGAATCTTGTTTTCGTATGTCATCAATATTAAATTATTGATAACAATAACAAAAAAATATATATTAGAAATCTAAGCGATAAAATTTAAATAGAGGTCACCGGATGTACAGTCAACGTTAAAAATATCTTTAGCAGAAAACGTGCACTGAAATATAATAATCCACTCACGAATCAATCATTTACTTTAATTAATCGACTTAAAACCACGATGATGTTTTATGTGTTTTATATGAAAGCTCCAAAACATATATTTTATTTTGTTTCAGTTTTTTTTTAAATAGGTACTACTAACTAAATATTTATTCATGTGCGACGGAGCGCAGTTATCATTTGAGAAATGCTAAAGGTAACATATTTATTTTCCAACCAGGTAAGGAGATTAAATCGATACAAAATAATTCTGCATCATCGTACATAACGTAAAGTATTAGTCTTTTAAATATACGTAACATTGGACAGGGATATATATATTGACATACATTTACATACATATCAATTAATTTTAACACCTGTCTTTGCTGGTCGGTTAAATCACCTAACATGCAGCTAACTGGTGTTGACAGTACTTTTATTGCAGTTTATGCAGAAGTGCATGTGACGTCAATAACATGCGCTATTTAGCAAGGTAGCTAGTTGCACAATACTACGAGTACCTATTGATTATTATTTCAACAGGGGCTAGTCATACGAAAAGAAAAACTTTAATACATGTTATGATTAAAGATAACCAGCGGTCAAAAAATAGTTTGTATATTCAACATAACATAATTATTATATAAAATTAAATATAGATTTTTATTACTTTTTAATAATACTTAAGATATTTATATCAATAATATATATACACTCATCGAATTTGTGTTTTCTGTAGTAAGGTATCTATAGAAATATAATCAACTTATCTATATAAGTATTTAGTTTAAATCATATATTTCTAAATAATGAATAATCAATAATTCTGTGTTTTTTGTAATTATAACACTATTTTATTTATAAAACTAAAGTGACAATGATATCAACAGAGCGTACTTACCGGCCTGAATTATAACCAGTGTTTATAAGCTGTTATAAATCATGCATTGTGAAACATGCCCTATTACTAAGGTACATTGTAATATTATATAACCACTACGTTTCATCCTTTATCATTGATTTATAAGCAGTTGAGGTGACACCACGTTTGACTTAGCTGCCAACTGAAAGTTCCATTTCTAGGTGCCATTTTTTTGGGAAAATTTGGATGAACATGATGAGTTTATCCAAACAGAGTACTAGATTAATGGTACGACGAATCGCGCTAGAATGAACTTTGAGCAATCGGCCGACCGGCGCTGAGTCACGTGAAGTCTAATCGATGTCGCTTAGTAGAAACTCGTAAATGAAACCGGGACAACTTAGTGAAGGTTTGTTTCTAGGTGTCGTTTTGTGTAATAACAGAATGATACGACCAATCGGGCTAGAACAAACTTTGAGCGATCGGCCACTAAGCTTAACGGAATCATTGCGAAGTTCTGGTGGTGTGCAATGTGTGTTTAATTACCGGAATATACAATGATGATTCACCATGACTGTAATTGAATTGGTAAGTTCAAACGTGCTAGTTGACAATCGTAACATACTTTTTGTGCGATCGTGAGTAGAATAACCGAACGGGTATGATCGAACGTAAGATTGGAAATTCTAAAATATTTTTTCAACATGAGCGATTGGCAAAAGTCAAAAATGTTATTGGGCATTCTAATTCACTTTTTTCGAGAAAAAACGCGAGTGAACGAGCGTTTAAGAAAAAAGTGAATTAGAATGCCCAATAACCACCTACTGAAGTTCACTCCGTTTAAGTTATATTGGATTGCTGCATCATCTTCTTCTAGTAAGTAACGGTAAGATGTTGTGACCATGATCTTACATTAGGCAGGTTAGTCCCTTGTGTCACAAAACCTGTACAAATGTGAGTGTGTTGGTACTGTTGGAACTTTATATATTTTTTGTAAAATCTTTGTTCACCGTTTTTGGTCACAAATAATTTGAGGTTTAGTGTGTTAGCGACAAAAAGTTGTATTAATTAATAACACTGATATATGGTTGATATAGATATGAGGTTTATTTTATTCACAACATAACAACTTTTTATTGGCAACAAAAGATAAAAAAACACTTCAAGAAAAGTTTATCGAATAACCTATACAAATATTTATATATTACATATATCCAAGTTATTAAATATATAAAAAAACTCAAACAATTTAATTCATACCTAAATATATTGCTCTTTTAACAGTTTTCTTTGGCTTCTAAAAATTTATCAGCGTACGCAGCTTCGACTGATGACGACGGTTGCACTATTTTGACCTTAGGAAGTTTTTTTACAAGGTAGATTAAACGTTATATAAACATAAACGTTACATAGCGCTTACACTTACAGCCTCACATTATGTTTGATTACTTGTGTCGTGGGTGCCAAAACATTCACATCACTCACACAATCACAACCAGAACCAGAAACACAAATTTCCCTTGGGGAGAAAATTTGTGTTCCCGCTAGGAATCAAAACCGATACCCCTATATAGAAACTTAGAAGGCGAAGGCGCACCCAACTAGCCTTACGGGCAGTTTGTTGCTTATATTTCGTTTAGTAGGCGCCTATGTTTCGTTTACACTTATTTATATGAGTGCGGACCTAAAATCCAAGTATTGGTAGAAATTGGTAGTAGCTTTAACGCATATACCAAGTATCTCCTTCACAAATATAGCGAGCTATAAACGTTGACAATAGCCCAAGCCACTGCCCATCATTGGAATGGAAGGTCATACAATTAAAATGTAATTAACTGCACGAATTTGCTATAGACTAGTGTTTATATTATTATACTAGCTGTGTCCCGCGGCTACGCCCGCTATTATCAAGTTAAAAAGTAGCATATGTGTTAATCCTAGGTATAAGCTATATTTTACATTCTAAATTTCATCCAAATCCGTTCAGCCGTTAAAGCTTGAAGAAGGAACAAACATACTTACACACTTACACATAAACTTTCGGATTTATAATATTAGTAGAATTCTCACAAGAAGCAAAGGAGTGGAACTGTGACAGTGGACTGCTCGCGTCTTTGTTTTCTGAACGGTATAATTAGGGACTTTTCAAATCTAGCGTGAGGTATCTTCTGGACAAATATGTAATATTTTTGGCCACATCATCGCTTTCCATCAGGTAAGATAGTAGCTAAATGCAGGCCTACATCATATAAAAGTAATACTTTTTTTTTTATTGAGCTTTTACCAGTTGTTAATAAAAAAATTATAACCAGTGAAAACTTGCCAAGACGAACCAAACTCGATGGGTGTATCGTGTTTAGTTCAGTAGTTTCTATGGCCATCTTCCGTCTCCATATTCAGATCAGCTCGATGGTACCATAAATATTGTCACCGAAGATTCATAAGTACACAAAATTTGAGTCCAATCGGACATCGGAAACTGGGTCTAATTTAGCTTGCAATATGAGTTGATGCAAGTTTTGTTTACAGACAGACAAAAAGACAACGGCCAGATGAAACTAAATAAAAGCTTGTGAAAAAAACATTATTTATTCAATCGGTGCATTGACCTGAGCCGAAAGTTTTACCTATAAGTTTATCGCCTACGCCTGAGGCTATGCAAATATTAATTACAGTTGCATTCCCCAGTTCCTGGTTCCTTCCGATAAGGTCGCCGAGTTTGGTAATGGCGCAATGTACGTAGCTGGTACTGCTACCTTTAGATTATTATACAATTTTCTTACTGTTATCATTTCTTTTTAAGCTGCTGGCAAAGCGGTTACTAAATAAGTGTAAGGGACATGATATACAACGCGCCAGAGGCGCGCGCCCTGCACTGCCGTTATGAGGAAAGAAGGCGTAGGTAATTATTTATTTGACAAAATTCAGTTATATACAACAGAAATGTCTTTACTATTTAGTATATGTTATGACATGAAGCAGTTTTTTCCTTATTAACATTAAGATTTCGTAGGTTACGTATGAATATTATAAAATAAAAAAATAATAGTAGATGCGTCTACCGTCCGAGTCCGATAATGTATATAACTAAATTCTGTCAAAAATATAGTTACTGCTTTTTTCATTATGAAGGCAATATACAAAACGGCAGCGCGAGGGGAGGTGTCCCAGGTGCAATATTTGAAATAGTGAATAAAAGACAATAAGAAACGGAAACAGTAAAGGAAACAAAAATCCGATCATTGAAAAATTTTTTTTATTCAGTTTACTTAATAATAATAAAACACTTATGTAAAAAGAAAAGCCTCAATAATGTTATAATTTTCCTGAAAATTTATAAATTAATACGGTTTACCTATAAAATTCTTAATATAATGCATTTAATAAATGATAACATAAGCGCATATATATACCAAACTAACTGAACTGCCTGGCGTCACCGGGGTAAAAAAAAAACAAACACATTAACGCTTTTACAATTCCAGCCCCACACTACAAGTACTATGACTTGTGTAGTGGGGCCGTAAACATTAACAACACACACACAACATTCACATCATAGCCAGAACCAAAAACACTAAACTCCCGAGGGAAGAAAACTTGTTTCCACCGAGAATCGATCCCGGTGCTTTAAAGGCAAACGTACCTGACTACGCCAGCGGGAAGTTCAAAGTTATAACCGACTAAACAAAAAAAATTGTCGAATTTATGTCCTACTTCTTACGTAAGTCGGTTTAAAACGTAGAAGTGTGCCGGATTACGGTGTAACCAGTTAAGGATAAATTGTATGTCCATGAATTACGTAAGACGATGAAATAATTTATTTTGATAAAGATCAATATTGAATGCCTCTAAAAGCCAACAAAACAAAATCCGCTATTTTTTCAGAATGTTAACAAATAAAATATTTTTTTCTGAGCTATATTAGATATATGCTTTAGCAGATTTTTATGTAAAACTCACAAAGGACAAAATTTTTATCAAACATTATATTCACTTATGTCTAACTGTTTAGTCAGCGTACGCCGATAAAGCGGCCAGTAAGCAAATTTATCTCCGACTTATCTTACGAATATTATTATTTCGAACTAAACACCAACGTTTATACCAGTAAACATAGCCAATGACACTCAGCGATAGTGCAACTATCTATTAACGAAAGATTTTTCTGAATAAGATCAGTAGTTTCAGAGATTACTTTAAACAAACAAACTTTACCTCTTTATAATATTAAATATAAGTATAGATTACAACATTCACTGCAATATGTAAATTGTTAATAATTTAAATACATAAAACAATGCAATAAATAATTTATTATGCATGTAAATTATGAATAATATTAATATAATACACACAGACATAATAATAGCACAAGCTGGCATAATGATACCATATCCATTTTCTTATATATATATACAAAGTTCTAAAAAAATATCTCACTTCAATGAATTAGTCGGTACTTATTAGAAATCCAACTTTTTTAATGTTAACTAAATTATGATAAATTAATATTTAAATAATAGCGTCATTGTCTTCAAGCAAATTATAAATGGATATACTTAATAACATATTACTATAATATACTCTTTACGTTGGTTTTATAATTAAATTTACTTTACTATTAAATTTCATGAGTGGAATCTGTATGCCCTTATATAATTATTTTATAATGCCTGACTCTTCTATATTTTGTAAGTTTTTTCTGATATTTTTTTGTTGTGGCTTACAATAAATTAATTTAAAATTTTTGATTATATACATTGTTCGTTCTCTTTTCAATAATTCATTTATTTTTTTATTTATTTAGGAATAATTTGAATGACAAATGTTTGTAGTAGGTAGTGAGTCAACTATCAAAACTACAGTATATAAAATTAGAAGCCATTTAAAAATTAAATTACTTATATCGATGATGTCTAATTTCTAAACAAGCATTCCACATCTTTGCTCTCATGATCGCTTTCCATTAGCCAGGTGATGACAACATCACAAGCATATGGCCACTAGGCCATATGCTTGTTTATCAAGAATTTAAATAACATTATTAATTAACAATAATAATACAAAAGATTATTATTTTTTCATTGACTGTAATTACTATTGCTATACCATTTATTTTCAACGCTATAAGCTTAATTGACGGATGGTACTAAAACCCTTTATAATTTGTAAAAAAAAGAACAAAATGTTGCACAATCTTCCTTAAACATTGTCGTAGAAGTTAGTAGCTATATTGCAATCTGCCAGTTCCGCCAATCTTACCGCCAAGGCAAAAAATACTTGGTTTGCTAACTTGGTTCACCAAGGCCGGAGTGACTGTACGTAGGATTTTAGATAAGCTAAGGCAAATAACAATAACGTATCACATGACAATATAGCCTTGAATAACATTTGACCCTCTGCCAAACAACTTCCTTTGCGGAGTTAACACGCCACTGCCTGTCACGAAACAAATCTAAACGTCACATGTGATTTCAGGCACAAGCAACATTAAAAAAATACGTCCGACAATAGCATTTTTTCTTGAAATCTATATAATTATATAAATAAAATATTATTTGTATGCATGTTAATTAATAATAATGCGTGGTAAGTTCCAAATAACTAAACCGCACGCTGTTGGCTACACTGATTAGTGACGATGAGATATCAGTTTTAACTTGATACCTCTCCACTCATTCCTGAGAAAAAGGTTCTCGACAGACATACGGACAACGAAATGGTCCTATAAAGGTTCCTTTTGAGGTAAGGAACTCTATAAACGCATATCGTCGCGTATCGTCATAAAATTGATATTAACATTTATTTATTATCTATTAATCTTGCCTAATAAGTCTAACGTATTCGATTAGCGTGATACACTTCCGAAGGTCGGCTGTACTTATCAAAGTTGATCCTCCTTGTGCGTACTATATGCGCGTAATTGAGAGCAGATAGTTTAGGCGCCCGGCTGCGGTCGGGGCTGTCGAAATCCACGCTGAACAAGCCAAACTTGGTTCTGAAAAGACAAATAACAGTTTGGCTGTTTGGTAATGTTGATTGGTACTGGCCTAAGCAGGTAAGTTTGGGTTAGTTTGCCTGAAATTTGTTGATTTGTGGGAGCCCTTCAATTACCTACGGACTACTGTGTTGTTACAAAACGTGGTGGTACATCCTTACATAAAAAAAAAGCATTTACACTCAAACCAAGTTCGATGACTGGTGTCGTGCTAAAAACATTCACATTACACACACAATCACAGTCAGAACCAGACACACAAATTTACTTTGGGGAGAAAACTTGTGATTCCACGGGAAAACGAACCCAATACCCCTGCTTAGAAGGCGTACGCGCATCTAACTAAGCTAGAAGTCAGTTACATTTTATTGTTTTGCAACTTTGCGGATCTTATATCTAATTACGGAAAGGAGCATTTATTCATTAAATTTATTCATTCATATTATGAAGTTAATTTAATCGATTCAATGTCCAGTTTGATCGTGACTCACGGAGCAACAATAAAATTTGAATTTAATTATAAACTTGACATAATTGTAATTAAACGGTTTGCAGGAATTCTGTCAAGGAGGACTCATTTTTAGGTCAATGACGATTGACGATAGGTATCTACGATTCTTCTGAAGTCATTTATTATAACAATGTTATACCTCATTAAAATAATTGTTCCCGTAAAGTGAAAACAAAGTGCACTTTTGAATGTCAATCTACTTGACTCGTAAACCTTAATATACCTAAATTATTGTTATTATGGATAAATATTCCAAACTATTTAAGTAACTTGTATTCAATATTTATCTAGTAATACAATTTAGATATCTTACAGACGGTCACATTTTGATTTACATTCATAAAATATAAGGTGTAGAGTCAGCAATAAAAATAGCTAAATATTTCTAGTTATTCAAAGTAGCTGGATAATGTTAAAATTAACGTGGTGTATTGATAATAAATCCTATGCTCAGTTTTTCAATATGTCTGCACAATTTTTTATCTAATGTTTATAGCTGAAGTATGTTCAGCTTCTTTGAAAATCTATGCAATATTCAGCTGCTAATGTTGCTGACTGTACCTAAGACAATTTTTAGAGATATTTATTTCGAGTCTTTTCTGCGTTCAAAGTCAAAAGGACATTAATACGAGTATTTTGAATTATATTCTTGTAAAGATTTATTTGTCTGGGGTAACATTATTGACATTATATATTCAGTTGAATACCTCTATCTCAGTAATAACAAAATATAATATGACTGTATTTGTTTAAAAATATCTTCCGTTTTTTTTAATCTAAAAATAATTTATGAAGAATATAGAAAACTAGAAAGCCTGAGTTGGTGAACATATTATTGTTGCTGAAATTTGAGTTTAGAGTTCATTTTACCATGTACCATTTAGGTCCATCTGCATAACCAATGAAGGCATTATATTTACTGTTTACAGAGGTTACCTTTCAAAAACGTTTTAAATATTCACTCAATGAAATATTAAATGTATATAAATTTTATATTTGAGACATTGCTATACACTCCAAATTAACCACCTGTTCGATGAAATCCAAATACAAAGTTCAGATCTCGAACGTCTTTTATGAAATTCTCTTCACATTTTAAGATAGGTGTACTTAAGTAATTTGGTAGTAGATCCATTAACCGAGCAGCGTTTTAGCAACTATACAATGCTAGTCTTTATAAGCTTTTTATGATACAAAAATAATGGGTAGGGCCCTTCATTCATCTCACGTTCTTGAAATTTTCCACTTGTACAAATAATCTTGGTAGACCTAGAAGTCTTTAAATAAACTACAACTCCGGTCGGTTGGATTATGGATAACATCGTAAATTGAGATTTCTAAGGATAACAATCTAGCTGGTCTTTGTGGAGTAAAAAAACTATGGCACATCTTATTTTGCGCTGCAATCTGCTCACAGCTAGAGCTCATGCATAGATGCTATGCCAAATGCCAATCTGGGGGCCGAGTTCTATCCCATCTCAACAAAAAAATAATCTAAATCGGTTAACAAACCTACGTGTCGAAGTAAAAATTTGTAGTCGTTTAAATTTGGTGGTAGTCTACCCGGGTATATAAAATATATATATATATATATATATATTTTTATGCAATTAAGTGACGAGACGAGCGGGACGTTCGCCTGGTGGTAAGCATCACGCCTGCCCATAACAGTAGCAGTGCCAGAATTGTGAACTTGCGAACAAAATCGTGCGCCGCACTGCACTGCGCTCGTCACCTTGAGATATAAGATGTCAAATCTCTTCATGCCCAGTAATTTCTCTGGTAACATTGCCCTTCAAACCGAAACACAGTAATGCTTGCACACTACTGCTTGGCGGTAGAATAACTGGCAAAGGTGTGGTACTGCCCCAGGTGGACTCTGCAAAAGAGTCCTACAACTACTAAAATATATTAACAATATTATTATAATAATGGTTTCCGTGACTGTGAATATATACTTGTAATACATACTATAATTTTAAACCTCATTGCAAACAAAATTAAAGCATTAGTCATGTATGTACTATGTCTGAATAGTGTGTTTACATATTTTTTTTTAAGAGCTTTTAGAGCGGCGCAGTAGGAAGTGATAAACAACAAAAACGCTGCAGTAAAGTTAAATAAGTTAAATATCACAGATCCAAGACTTCAAGAGAAATTCTCGTAATTTTATTTAACTACAAAAGACTCTCAAAGTCTGTTAAATACACTTTATTTGGAACGTGTTAAGTTAAGAAATAATTAAACGCAAGCAAAGCTTAAAAAACCGACTTCAACGCTTTATTTTCGGAACTTTGTTCATATTAAATATATAATCAAGACCTACTGGTCAGATCTTGATCAAATTTAAATGGGACCAAATAGGAAGCGAATATTAAAAAAAAAATTCAAAATCGGTTCACTTGGAAAGATGTTATGAGGTAACATACATAAAACAAAAACAAAAAATACAGTCAACTTGAGTACCTCCTCCTTTTTTGTGAAGTCGGTAGAAAAACATGACAGGTTTAGATATAGCGTAGGTAAGTCCTAAGTGCTAACTTTAATACCTACATCAGTCAATGCGGATGCAAGTTATCTTATACTGTCTATACATATTTCTAGACACAGGTTGAAATACTGTATTGTACCTAATTACATAGGTTTCTTATACCTACTGAATGGGTGATAAATCTTTTTACGACCTGCTCGTTGAGATCAGACAGGTAAAGCAACAATAGTTAAAATAAAATTGATTATCATTTTAATTTAAGTATAAATAATAATCACAAATAAATAATCACACTAATATTATAAATGTGAAAGTTTGCTTGTTTGAAATTTAAAATAGATAAAGAATAGCCCGGATAAACGCATAGGCCAATAATTGATTATGGATTATGGATTTCAATATAGTGTGATAGACAAACAAACACACAAACGCTTTTGAACTCACAGCCACGCAAAGTTTGAAGATTGATATCGTGAGTGACGAAGATATTCAGATCAAACACACAATTATAATCAGAACCAGAAACACAAATACTCCTTATTTAGAAAATGTAATCTCACCAGGATTCGCCTTTCGAAAAGACAAATTTAACGTATAACCAACAACCGAACCCAACAACCAAAATCATACATAGTCCGTTTTGCTTCGCGTTAGTCAAGTAAAAACCGAAGTAAATCGGCAGCAACCATTACCTAAAATGCTTCCATAGTTCGAAAACAACTTCCTACTCAGTTAAATTGACTCTTGAAAGTATTTTTCTTCAGTATTTATTTTCTTCAGATGTCTATTTAGACGCTAAGTAGAGCTTTAAACGAGAAAGCGATTGTAACATTTGTTTCCTCGAGTGAGCTAATAAGACTGCAAAACAGCACACTCAAAGGAAAGAAATAAGACTTACGTAGTTAAGTTTTCTTGGAGAAAACGTATGTGACAGTTTAAAAACCTTCATAATAAAATCATCCATATTTGAACGAGCCTGATGGCGCAGACCAGTTAGTTCAATTTGCTTACTGTTGTGGTCATTTAGTATTATTAAGAAAGCTTATTATAAAACGAATAAATACTTTAATGACAAGGATGCATGGATCTGTACAAGTCCTTTCTGGTGAATACATATTCATTATAAGTATTAAATTTTTTTTATAAAAAATCATGCGCCACCGAGTTTCCTGCCAGGTTCTTCTGTCAGGCTGTAATTGTGCGAATCCGGCAGTAGAGTCTTTACCTCTCATAAGTGCCTCTTTGGGCCCATGTGAATAAACAATTTTGAATTTATTATATGTACTTCTATAGTTCTGAGTGTGAGTGTGATGAAAGATATGAATGTTATATCTTTCTTTCTTAATATGCATGATTCCGACATCCACGATACAATTATTTTGTCATATCTTATATTTATCTAGTCATAACATTTTGTTAAGCTCTGAGAGACTTAGAGTAAAACATTTATTAACATAATTATTTTAACTATCTAGTTGCTGTTTGTGCATTAAACTAAAAAACAATGATTGCTTGCCAGAAACTATTTTGAACTCTAGACAAAAACTTGCTTAAATGACCAAACAAGTATTAATTTTCACAAAAAATATACTTACATATACCCGTCGCTCCACTCAAAATCGTCCATCAACGTCCAGGCGAAATACCCTTTAATATTACATCCATCTTCGTATAGGGCTTGTAACAATTGGTAAAGGTATTCATTGTAATATTCCACTCTTTCGTAATCTTCTAGGTGGCCAGCATCGGAGACGCCATTCTCCGTTATTATTATAGGAACCTTTTTGCCGTAACTCCTGGTGATCCAATTGAGGAGCCTTCGGAAACCCGGAGGGTAGACCTGCATGCAATAAAAATGTAGTAAATTCTATTGAACGGATGCCTGTTGCATATAAACGGATGTATGAAATATAAGTTGCTTTCAAAGATATCTTAAAGCGAGGCAAAAGAAATGCCAAGTTAACTTGTTATGTACGAGTAGTTATGGACTTGTAGTAGTTGTATTAAGAAAATCTTTTGCTCAAGAGACTCAGACATATATTTTACTAGCCGTGCCCGGCGGTTTCGCCCGCTCTTGTCAAGTTAAAAAGTAGCATATGTGTTAATCCTAGGTATAAGATATGTAAATTCCAAATTTCATCCAAATCCGTTTAGCCGTTAAAGCGTGAAGAGGTAACAAACATGCTTACACACTTACACACAAACTTTCGGATTTATAATATCAGTAGGATTTAACTGATACTCTAGCGTTTGACCTAAGGATATTTCACTAAGGTTTAACTACTATTTAACCCGTAGATGATTAATTAAATGAATGATTATTTAATTATTACCCGTTAGATCTCATCTATAGGTAAGTAATTATTTAGTTGAGGATGATGAGGATGATTCACAATGGTACATATACAATTTCTTTACGAAATATGTGTTTAAAATAAAATATAAATTTGGGTAAACAAAACTATACATGCTTTTTAAAGTACTTTGTTTGAATAAACATAAAAAGATCACGAAAAGGCGTATTGTATAATTTTCAACTTAGGTTACATCTATTTGCTTTTTTCCTTACTAAGTTTCGTATAGATTCTTTGGGTTTCATTTTAAACGTTACTGTATAAAATTGTCGGTGCCGTATTACATTATACAGCTATAAAATCGAATGAATATTGGCGAGGAGAATATCCACTTTCGTTTTTGGATGTTGGGTGAATTCCAATTTTTTCTATATAGAAGGAGTATATTATTATGTCAATTTTTGGCAAATGGTATGTTGATGTCGGTAGGATAGGTACTGTTATATTGCTTCTCAATGAAGTGACGTATCAGTGACAGAGTAGAACACATTTGCAGCGTTTTTGTTCCCTGAGCGGTATAATATGGGAGTTAATATACATTTTAGGCATTCTAGGCAAGCATGGTACATCTTCGACCACAACATCACTTTCCAGCAGGTGAAACAGAGATCAATTGCATGTTTTTTTCAGCATAATACAATGTATACGTATCTCTAGAATTTCCTCCGCTTATGCGAATATTAAACCTAAACATTAATTAAATATTTTGCTATACATTGTTTTTATTCAATTAATTAAAAATTATATTATTTTAAAATAAATATCAAATATTAAATAAATTTATAAATCAGAGAGTCGACTACGAAGTGGCTCGGATATGAAAATAAGTGGAGAAAAAAACTTAACATGCAACTGAACAATAAAGTGTGCACACTGTTAATATCCACAAATTCAAATTCATTTCATAACATTATTCTTTCGTTATAAGTATAGCAAAAACATTATTTTTTAAATATCCCGACGTTCTTTCTCGAACACGGTTATACCAATTTTACCAAACATAGCTAAGAACAATCTCGAACAAGTTAGGTACCTTAAAAAAAAAAACAAAATGAAAATACCAGTTCCAGCCATTTCGAAGCTACGATGCCACAAACAATCAGAAAACATATACACACTAGAAACTTATAATCCCTCTTTTTCGTCGGAGGTTAATAAATAAAATACCGAGCGAAAAGAAGTAAGATATCATACTCGGCTAAGCACATAACATTTCCAAAATACATACGCTTATTTCTTTATTTTCGTACTGTGTCTGAGAAACGTTTAAGATTGTAAAAAGCTGATTATCCTGTCTAACAAAAACAATAAGTCATGTCAAGGACATTTAAATTGTCTACACTTTAAAACTAGAGAACGAAATATAACTACACGATTAAAACCTACTTATATGTACGAACAAAAAATAGCAAACACGGAACTGGATTCTTGCAATAAAATAATTACACTCCCGGACTGAATTGTTATTTAAAAGGTGATGCAATGTAGACTATAATTTCGTAAAGTGTTTTCAATTCTGTAGTCTACTGTTTTTTACTCTGTTAAGACTGATACATAAGTAGGTTTTTTTGCATTATTTTTAGTAAGATATACCTATCTTCGTTAATCATATACGATTACTGCATTGTGATAGATCTATGAAATCAAATAAAATAAAATCAAAATCGTTAATTCACATGGGCCCCAAAGAGGCACTAATGAAAGTTAGTGACTCTATTGCCAGATTTACAAAATTACAGAAGAACCTGGCAAGAAACTCGGCGGCGCATTTATTTCATAAATGTTTTTTAATTTATTCTTAAACAACCGGCACTCATTTACATAATAATTTCAATCTAGATGTGTATCTTATTTTATATTTTTCTTATTCCCAATAGGCAAACATGTGACCACTATCGCACCTAATGGAAAGTGACGATGTGGTCGAAAATGGAGCATGCTTGTCTAAAAGATACCTGTCCACTCGAGATTTAAAGAATCCTAGATTGTACTTTGTAGTCGCTAGAAAGCGCTTGTGCAGTTTGCCTCTAAGCATCCTTGTCATTTATGTAGTCAATCGTTTTATGATAAGTTTTCAACTTTTCCAGTGGTAAGTCAGTTCAATCAGTATATTAATATGTCTATTTGCAAGTATAGAGTGAATTTGTTCTACCCAAATCGAAAATCAATAATTTATGTCGAGAAACCGGATTCCAGGAAGCCGTGTCAATTAGGGAGTGAATAAACGGTAGTTTCGAGCTGGCCGTGAGATTTGAGAAATGATTTCGTCAACAACAATGAATCCGTCAATTAACAAGGTGACATAATTTCTTGCGAATCCGTTTCTCCAACTAGTACTACCGTACCGTACTTTGCCAAACAACCGAATGTTAATTTTGCAAGCAGGACTGGTTCTGACCGAAAAGGCTATAATAATATGCCGGCATAAGTACTGAGTACAAAATCACTTGACTTTACGGAGGGAGACACCCGTAATAGTGTCATCATTATTAATTTCTACAACCGACACTGACTCACGTATTATTTCGAAAAAAAATCCGAACAGCTTTTCTGTTTTTTTATGATACGAGAATTTTTCTTCAAAAATAATATGTAAATGAGTGCCGGTTTTAGAAATTAATAGTGCCACCATGTTACATATCTGAAAGGTTGTTTGTTTCTATGTGTTCATGAGTATATATATAAAACGAGGTATCTCTTTAACGGTGAAGCAAATTTGAATGTCTGATACTGGATCTATATTCTTTAATGTAAATGGTCAAGACCCTTGAATAGGATAATGGCAAATTTTCATTTTGATTAACGGTAGAGGAAAACCTACATTATGATGTATTGTACATGTATTGCTTATAAATAAATGATCCATATTAACAGTCTATTATGCGATTATAAAAGAACTTAATTATAAGTATTTAAAATGTACGTAAGAATGATTTTTCAAATATCCATTCAATGATACCCCATAACACAGTTCGTTTACTCACATTTTATTTTTAACCGACTTAAAAAAAATGAGGTGGTTCTCAAGTTGACTGTATTTTTTATGGGGTTTTTTTTTGTGCCGATTTTGATTATTATTTCTTTATTTGAAAGCTAGTGCTTTTCATGTGATCCCATTTAAATTTGATCAAGATCTCACTAGTAGATTTTGAGTTATCCTCAATAATGCGTATTCTGTTGACTACATTGATGATATTCTCGTTTTTAACCGACTTCAAAAATTAACTCATAACTTCTGTCGTTGTGAGCCGGTTTTGATGTTTATTTTTTTATTTGAAAGCTGGTGTTTTCCATGTAGTCCCATTTATATTAGATCAAGATCTGATCACTAGTTTTTGAGTTATCGTCAATAGTTATAGTCAATAGTCGTATACTATAGCGTCTGGTTGACCCCAAATTTAATTTTTATTTTATTTCATGTCTTTAGATCACTAACGAGTCAACTCGCAAGATTATGACAAATCTATTGATGTAAGAATCGCTAAAATTTTTCAATGTTTTTAGTCTCTTGACTTGTTGTTGCACTCTTTAGTTTTGTTACTACGTTTGCTGTTTTTTGTTGTGCAATAAGTATAAATAAATTAATTCACTATAGCTATTCAATGGATTTGATTTTAATTATTGTACCACTTTATAATTTAAAACGTAAGCAAACTTGAAAAAACCGACTTAACTGCTTGTATTTAGGTTTTGGCTTGATCGGTTTCGATAAAATTTATATGGGACTACCTCTGAAGTATAATCTACCAAATAAAAAATAATTTAGAGAATCGGTCAACAAATGGGGGAGAAATCGATGAACATACATAAAAAATAAAAATTACATACAGTTGAACATAGTACCTCCTCCTTTTTGAAGTCGGTAAAAATGAACATCGATTGATATTTTTTTTTTATTCGCGGTCGGCATAATTTTGAACACTATCTCACATGATGGAAAGTGAAGACGTAATTTCACTATCAATTCATCAACATAATAATCAAACAAATGATTCCTGAGATCTATTGGATTTATTCAATTGTTTATTTAAACGAATAAGAATGTATAAATCATACAAAAATGTTTTAAATATCACGTATCGGATTATATCATACTGAAAGCTAGAAATCTCATAATGTGTCTGGTGATTGCTAGCTTTCTCCGTCGACTATCTAATACCTGATAATTTTATCATGTGACCACTTATTTGCCTTACCTACAAATGCAGAAGTTAATACGATTGAACTGCCCATTGGCTTAGTTGAGAGCATGTTCGCCTTCTGAGCAGGGGTATCGGGTTCGATTCCCAGCGGGAACACAAGTTTTCTCCCCAAGGACAATTTGTGTTTCTGGTTCTGGTTGTGATTGTGTATGTGTGATGTGAATGTTTCCGGCACCCACGACACAAATCTTCGAACTTAGTGTGGGGTTGTGAGTGTGAAAGCGTTTAAGCGTTTAATACATCTATATATATACATAACATACTGCCCGTTGACTTAATTGGGTGAGCGTTCACCTTCAAATCTGGTGCAATAGATTCCCGCCGGGAACTCAAGTTTTCTTTCAAAGGCAAGTTTGTGTTCGTGATGTGTGATTATGTGTGATGTGAATATTTCCGGCACCCACGACACAAGTCATTGAACTTAGTGTGAGGCTGTGAGTGTGAAAGCGTTTATGGTTATTATTTTCGACAGATTGGTTTCACGTCGTGATAAATACGATAAATGGTGTGACGTATAGTGCTGAAAATAAACCACTTTGTTTTTCTACTAAATATAATAATGGTTTCATAAATACGTGTAGGTATATTAATAATAATATCAATGTATGTCAGTTGATGAAGTAAGTTTTTCTAGACAGTGTTCTTTTTGTATAAACAAAACCAAAAGGTATGACAAGTCAAATGATGATGTGCAAATTGCATATTTCCATGCTTGGTTATAATTTTGCGAATCTGGCAGTAGAGTCATTAACTTTCATGAGTGCCTTTTTGGAGTCCCTGTGAATAAACGATTTTGATTTTAATGTTTTTTTCTTGCCTAAAAACATTTTCACTTATCAATTGTTCTCGACGATCTTGTTGGTATAGAGAGCAAGTCTCTGCCCTCTTCGCCGTGGGTCCTGGGTTCGATTCCCGGCATGAGCACAATTTTCCGTCCCAAGGGACATTTGTGCTTCTGAGTGTGATTGTGTTTGTGATAAAAAAAAATCCGGCACCTACGATACAAATCTTTGAACTTAGTGTTGCGCTGTGAGTGTGAATGCGTTTGGTTGTCGTTATAAATGTTTTTATTTTTAATCCGTTTTAGTATCTTTTTCGTCGGAGTTGGCATAGATACTTAATAACATAATTTATTTATGATATAAACAGGTGTTCTCGATTATACATAAACCGGAATCAAGTGATCATGACCGTGGCCAAGATTCTATCGATAAGGTAATCGGTCGGCTACCTACTTATAACCAGTTTGTACATGTAGGCATGCATTAGTCTTAACTGCATTAGTTTAACTCGATTAGCCAAGCCTCCTCCGACTACAGTTTAATTAGTAGCTTATTACTACCAATTATTTATATTAATTAATAATAAAATAAATAATAAACGCTTTCACACTCACAGTACGTTCTTTGACTTGTGTCGTGGATGCTGGAAACATTCACATCACGCACATATTCACAACCATAACCAGAAACACAAATTTTCTTTGGGGAGAAAATTTGTGTTCCCGCCGGGAATCGAACCCGATACCCCTCTTTAGAAGGCGAACGCTCACTTAAATATTAGTTTTATTATAATGTCATTATTTATTTTTAAAATGAATATATAACTAAATATTCTGTGAATATTTCAAGCGTCTACCTGTAGCCGTTATCACTATCAAACAAAAACGAGAAAAAATATCACGTTTGTTGTATGGGAGCCCCCTTAAATATTTATTGTATTCTGTCTTTTAGTATTTGTTGTTATGGCGGCAATATAAACACATCATCTGTGAAAATTTCAACTATCATGGTTCATGAGATACAGCCTGGTGGGACAGGACAGATGGATAGACAGACGGACGGACAGCGGAGTCTTAGTAATAGGGTCCCGTTTTACCCTTTGGGCACGGAACCCTAAAAATGGTATCATCTCATAACCTTAATCTAGTCATTCTAGTGATTACCAGCCTTGAAAACATTATTTACCATCAGGTCAAATAGCAGCAAACGTTTCCCTATCAGAGGTAAAAAGTATATGACATGTAGGTATATAGTAGAATTTATGAGGTGGTTTAGCTAGTTTATAATTGCTGTGTATGTCAAAACATACCGTCAACCATTCAGCTCCAGGCCTAGGCCATGTCAAGTTCTGTTCCATTTTGGCTCCGGTGTCGTGGTCCATTGACGGAACTCTCCACTCCTTCTCCATTGAAGAGGGAGAGAAGAGGAAAGTGGTGTAGTGATTGAGACCGAAGAAATCTGAGCTCCCTCGCAATTCTGCAACCTAAAGAAAAAATAAATTATTTTTTAAATTTAACTTTGGCATACACGGTGCTTTTATACCCCTACACTTTGGAAATGCGTAGATTTGATTTTTTTTAATGAGTTATATGCAAGCATTTTCCCACTATCTCACCTGATGGAAAGAGATGATGCGGCCGAAGATGAAGTCCAGTTACTGAGAAAATCTGCTAATTTGGTTGCAATAATAAACTTCCATGACCCGTGTTAACATTTTATTTGTAATGCGCGCGCCACCGTCGCATCGTACGCACACATGCGCAAAATGGTAACGGGCATGTTTAACCCTTAGTTATATACGACGTCGTTAGTAAAGATTTATTTATTATTACCAAAATTATGAATTGGGTTATTGGAATCGGAAAAAAGTATCATACCCCGCAAAGATCTAATAATTTTATACTTAAAACTGACATCTTTCACAAATATCTTTACTGTGTCAATGATACGGTGATCAAGTCGTCCTGTTAATATAACATTTACAACAAACTGCACCGAAATTATTTTAATTAACATGTTGTGACTAACAGGAACTTAAGACTCATACATTTGTAAAAGAAATCATCTAAATCTGTTCACGTTCGCCAGATATACCTAATGAGGATACATCCTAAAAACCAATTACTAATCATCTTTAGAAACTCTTCCATTTTTTAAATTTAAATGCCTTTCATTGTAAAGGCCTATAGACAAATCTTCTCTTTGTTATCAAAAATGGTTACTCAGTACTAATGGGAATGAGTACTGAGTAGGAATAGTGAGATTAGTGAGTAAACTTTTATTCTTCATATCTATCTATATAATGTGAAGAATAAAGTTTACTCACTATAACTATTCAAATTTACAGTATGGACGAGAAATCGTACTGATAATCTCATCTGGCAAGAAATTCGCTTTCAAAACTCTCTGTGGTCGAAACTGCTTTTCTCATGTTAGCAATATTGGATTTTATGAGCGTAAGTAAGAGAAAGCCTATAGTCAATCGGATATTCTACTCCTTTCACCATCTATTTATGATAATTATGGACTAAGGCAACTTAAAATCATATTTGAAATTTTACCATGTTCTTGTCTTATTATATTAGACTAATATCCGGACGGGTTCGGTCTTAGAGACAAATCCGCCTATAGTTATTTAGTTTTTTTGGAGTCAACTGTTAATTAACGTTTTCTTTGGTTATTACTTATTACCGTTCTTTTTTACGGAGTTCACAAAAAAGGAGGAGGTACTCAAGTCGAGTGTATTTTTTTATGTGTTACCTCATAACTTCGTTCCACGTGAACTGATTTAGATTTTTTTATTGTTTGATAGTTGTTGCTTTCCAATTGGTCCCATTTAAATTTGATCAAGTTCTGACTAGTAGTTTTTAAGTTATCCCCAATAATGCGTATTCTCTGGACTACATTGACGATGTTCTCGTTTTTAAACGACTTCAAAAGTTACATCATAACTTCTTTATTTGTGCGCAGATTTTGATGATAAGATTTTTTTATTTGAAAGCTGGTGCTTTCCATGTGGTCCCATTTAAATTTAGTCAAGATCTGATCACTAGTTTTTGAGTTATCGTCAATAATGCGTGTTTAATACGTTGAATCTGGTTCCGAAGATAAAGCATTGAAGTCGGTTTTTTAAGCTTTGCTTGAGTTTAATTATTTATTCTAATAATCTTGTCGTGGTAATATAAAACAGTTATAACGATTCAGTTATAATCGAATATTCTATAACACTTTTAATGACCATGGCCAAAGGCCTATACGGATGTACGAAGTAAACCAATTAATCGCGTATTTTAGCACAACTATTAACCTTGGTTAACTAAGTCCTCACAAGGTAAGGCATATTTTTTACAATGAACTAATAATTATTAAATATTTCAAGAAGGACACATATGATGAAATGTCTTTAGACTCAACAGTGTTTAGTTTGTATTCGGAGATCTTTAAAGAGCTGAGCTTTTTGTTTGAAATGAAGCTGGCGATCTTTAAATTTACTTGTTTTATAAGTCTATGAGCCTGACTATAAGTACCTACTAGTGATTGGGAATTCATATTTTGTTAAAAATTAATAAAATTTCAATATGAACATATAAATATAGGACATGGACATGATGACTTCGACATGTGGACTGTAAAGGTTTTTTTTTTTTTAAGTTTTCGATCGAGAACACTATTTCGATATATTTCAAGATATGTTTATATATTTAGTTAGTTCAGTAATGTGTGTATAAAGACATCAACAATCGCTTATATATCTTCTAGGCATAATAATTACTTACATAAAATTAAATGTTTAATGTAACCGCTAAATCCGTAACAATATTTTACTTATGCATGCCACAAAATTGCATTTATTTATAAGAAATTGCATTGAAAACTGACCTCTTTTGCTGAGAAATACGGTAAGCGGGATCTTGAGAAGCCCTGCTCAAGGCTCTTGTTGTTTATTATTTGTCGCACTAACTCCGGATAGTCGCCAGTTTCGGAATATATAGGATGAGCGTAGAGACCCAGCTGAAAACAAATAAAACATGTGATAAAAAACCTGAGCTAATATTAACATTTTTATCAATAAGATCAGCCATTTCTTGTCGTGGTATTGCCACCTCAGACTAACAATAAAAAAGCGATTGACTTCCTACTTTAAGCTGGTTTCCAATAATTACTGTATTTATTTTTATTATAGTCTTAAGAAATTCTAGGCAAGTATGTCCCACCGACGACCGCATCGTCGCTTTTCATAAGTGAGATTGTGGTCAAATGCTTGCCTAATCGATTTGATCACTAAAGTCTACAGAAAAAAAAGGTGCTAGAAATGTTTTTTTTTTGTAAAAACCCGATAAAGTCGCCGCGAGTCCTAACCGATTAGTAATCAAATATTAAGTGATTTTAGCAGCAAGTTTTTTTACTTGAATAATGAACTACTATGACTGTATTACATGAAAAAAGCGTACGAAGCGCGTAACTGAGCAGTCGCATATATCTGTACTTCGTTTTTAAAATTCTCTAAAGTGCTCAAAAAGTGTTTAAATCTACAAGAAGTTTATATCAGTGTAAATAATAAGTTATAATAAACGTTTTGGTAGAAAACAAATTGTGTAATAAGTGCATATTCAACGTGAAAACACATAATATCGTTGTAAATTTGTCGTTAAAAACAAGTGTAACGGGCGCGTGAGTCAGCTGATGCCGCGTTCGTGGAATGACTAATCAGTATATAGAAACTGTTACTGCTACTAGCACTGTTATAATCGGATAGCGGTTTTAAATTTCGCCGCCTCTTCCAACAGCTCTGTAGCTCAGTGACTACAATACCAGACTAGAAATCGTGCGGCACAGGGTTCGAGCCAGCACAGAAGGTTAACTTTTTGTTAATTTATTTTGCAAAAATGGTTCGAATTTGTTTTAAATGTAAACAACATGTAACCGACAGGCGATTTCTAACATGCTGGAAATGTAAAAACATATTTCATATCTCATGTGCAAACAAGTCCGAAAAGCTATACCAGTTAATGGAGCCAGCCAAGAAAATGACATGGGAATGTGTAGGATGCAGCGAAAATAAAAAGCAAAAGCAGCAACACAAACTTTATGGAAAATCGCATACACCCAAATCATCATCACCTACCAAAACTTTGCCAGCACCGATAGCTTCACCGAAACCCAAAATTTCGACTACGCCGAAAACTTCGCCAAATCCTGTACCTTTGCCTGCACCGAAAACTTCGCCAAGGCCTATAGTATTGCCCTCGCCTCCTCAGGATAATGTCACGGTTCGACCATACCGCGTCAACATCTCGACCGAAAACTCATTCGAAAGTCTATTACTGGATGAGGATATCGATGATTTGTCTACGCATAATATAAGCGATACAATTACAAAACTAAATAGAAGCTGTCCTAATATCCGAACATACAATTTTGAAAAAAATGATTTATTGCAAAAGCAAAATTTGGAACTCGCAGAACAATTGGCTATCGCAGAAAATGAAATTATAAATTTACTCTCAGAAAATAGCAAACTAAAGAAACAATTATCATCTTATAATACTCGAATAAATCAGCTAACTGATATTTGCAAATCCACGTCAAAGGAATCTGAAAGGAAAATAAGAAGTAGTTTAAATAGAACAAAAATAGATTTTGCACCGGATCAAGATAGCCCAAGGAACTGCACGCAAATTGATGGAAGAAAGAAGAAACATGAAAAAGTTACAAAGAAAACTACACAAGGAAACCCTACAGATCCACAACGGAAAAAAATATACATAATCGGAGATGAACAGGTGAGAGGGCTCTCTACACAGCTAAATACCAAGAACAGTTTTAAACTTGATGGCTCTTATGATATCCAAGGACTGATAAAACCCCATGCTTCTTCTAGTGAGATTTTAGGAAGTTTAGATCATTTAAGCAAGACAATAACTAAAGATGACTTAATTATTTTGTCAGTTGGAAAACATGACAGCAATCCAAACAAACTACTGACTAATTTATATAATACAATGTGTCAATTTAGAGAATGTAAAATTTTGTTGTTAAATGTATGGGATAATAAATATTTGAATACTAATAAATTAAACCAAGAACTAAGATATTTTGCAAAAAAATTCGAAAATTTTAAATTTATTGAAGTAAAAGAATTATATATGAACAGCCACAGGTCATCAAAACTAGGACTATTTACTTATAAATTAAATATAGAAATTAGTGATATGGCTTATAAATCAAATAATACGCAAAATGACGCGAAACTACAGTTCAATACAGAATCAGAAGAAAGTAACGAGACCGAAATAGAAAGTGATAAGTTTTTCGTACCTAAAACCCATGTTGTATTCCATCAAAATACAGCAGGTGCCATCAACAAATCCGATGATATCAAAATCGCAATAAACTTGCTTTATGATAACAAATACCTTGTTGATTTTATATGTCTGAGTGAAACATTTCTTAGAGAAGGAGATGAAGATAACATGATTTTAAAATCATTTAAATTAGTAAGTAGCTATTCTAGGAAAGACCAGAGACGGGGTGGTGTATGCATATTAATAAAACCGCATATAGAATACGAAAATATAAAATGGCTAGGTAATATAGCAATGGAAAAACATTTTGAAATTTGTGGTATTAAACTCAAAGATTATAAAGTAAACCTTTTCTGTTTGTACAGAACACCAAACTCAGATGTAAGTGTATTTTTTAGAAAATTACAACTACTACTAGAGAAAGTGCAATCAAGTACAAGTAAATATAATAATATAATTTGCGGAGACTTTAACATAGATGTCTTAAAAATGAATAAACCTATGGAAGAGTTCACAAGTATTTTGTACAATTATGGCATGAAGATACACATCGATAAACCCACTAGACAAAACACTTGCATTGATAATGTGTTAAGTGACATTAAAGACGCCATGGGAAACGTACATGAACTGGGTCTATCTGATCACAATACAGGCCAAACTTTGTCAATAAAAATAAAAACAAAACTGCAGGGCCTTCTGAAAAAACACTGGTTTATATATAGAAGAGACGTCCGTGATGAAAATTTTAAAAAGTTCAACTATTACCTAAGCAAACTATCATTTACTGAGGTTTATTTGGAAACTGATGCTAACAAAGCATTTTCGATTTTTCACGATGAAATTTGTCTATTTTTGAAACTTTGCTTTCCTCTAATAAAAACTAAGATGAATCAAAACTCTACACATCCAAAATGGGTCACGAGGGGTCTTAAAAAATCGTTTATAGTCAAAAGAAAACTGCAGTACAAATATCATAAATATAAAAATTGTAAAGATAAGCATAAGTATAAATTATACAGTAGAATTTTGAAAAAATGCGTAGTGACTATGCAAAAGGAGAACAATAAAAAATTTATAGAAAAGGCTGAAAATAAATGTAAAGCTACTTGGACATTAATTAATAGCAGATTAAAACATGGAATGAATAATAATGACATAGGTAGATCATATTTTAGACAGGGATACAATTTTAAGAAATGGTAATGACATTGCAAGATATTTTAATAGTTTTTTTATAAATATTGCGAAACCAATCAGTCCGCAAAAATCAAATAACAAAATTCTAACTAAGCATTGCTTAGTAAATTCTATATTTCTGGAACCAGTCACATGTACTGAAATTCATAAAACAATCTTAGAATTACGAAATACAAATTCAGCCGGTTATGACGATATTACAACAAAGATGTTAAAACAAAATGTAAGTGCTCTTGTAGAACCACTGACATACTAAATAAATTTATCATTAGAACACGGTATATTTCCCGATGCGCTGAAATTTTCAATAGTAAAACCAATTTTCAAAAAAGGCCCTAAATATGAAACAGGTAACTATAGACCGATTACTTTAGTGCTTGTATTGTCAAAACTGTTTGAAAAGGTAATAAGCACAAGATTGATGAAATTCTTAGAAAAAAATAAAATAATAAGTCTGCAACAAAACGGTTTTATTAAGAAAAGGTCGACAACATTAGCATGTTTTAAACTAGTGAAACAAATCATGGATGCTCTTAACAACAAGGAAATCCCGATAGCTGTTTTTTTAGACTTGAGCAAGGCTTTCGATATGATATGTCACGATAATCTATTACACAAGATGGAACAATATGGCATCAGGGGAACTGCATACAAATGGTTTGAAAGCTACCTCAAGGGTCGACAACAATGCACTGAAATAAGCAAAATGAATCATAACACAAACACACGAGATACTTTTCGATCATCGTATTTAACTAATCAATATGGCGTGCCTCAAGGAAGTGTACTTGGCCCGATTTTATTCATAATATATATAAATGAACTTCCTGACTCTACAAACCAATATACTGTCTTATTTGCGGATGACACTACAATATTAACGAGAGAAAATACTGTTGATAAAGCTGAAACTGTTACATGTAAAGCACTAAGAGACGTAATTAACTGGTTGGATAAAAATAACTTAAAAATAAACACAGACAAAACAAAATATATTAAATACTCGACATACAAAAATAATACACTGAACAATACAAATATGGTTATAACGTTTAATAATATTGAAATAGATATGGTACAGGACATAAATTTTTTAGGAATAGTTATTGACAAATTTTGTAATTGGAAAACACAAATTGACAATGTATGTAAGAAAATAAATAAATTTGTGTTTGCATTACGTAAAATAAAAACATTGACAAATATTAAAACTGCGATCCTTGTTTATCACAGTCATGTCATATTAACCCTGAGATATGGTATAATTATATGGGGAAATTCAACAGACTGGCACAGAGCATTCATAGCTCAGAAAAAATGTTTAAGATATTTTTAATTTAAAACGTACAGATTCTTGTAGACCAATATTTAAACAACATAAACTTTTAACATTTTCGTCTTTATACATATTCGAAATTAGCAAATTTGTAAGATGTAACTACTCACTTTTTGAAAAGGACGTAAACTTTGCTTTTAAAAGAAAAATTGTACAAAAGCCTCTGTTGGTACCACGAAATAGGCTTAAAATATGTGATATTAATTGTTATACTATGGCTATTAGAATCTATAATAAATTACTTAAACAATTTGGCGAAATGCACGATTTAGAATTTAATAAAATGCTTTACGATTGGCTAGTTGACAGATGCTTTTATTCACTAAGTGATTATTTTAAGTATAAATGACATGAAGGTATATTTTAATTTATGAACTAAATACTTGTTCTATTTTATTATCGTATTGATTTATTATCTTATTGACATTTATAATTGAATCCTTATCTGACATCTTATGGTAAATTTTAATTGTTTGTAGGTATATAAATTCCTCAACTAAATTGTAAACATTTGCACGACCTAAATAGCTGTCGAATATAGTGATACCCAACTTAAAGAACACCTGCATGTAAAACCTACATATATTCTAGCAAATAAATATTTCATTTCATTTCATTTCATTTCATTTCATGGTGGCTAACTAGTCGAGCATGTAACAATGCTCTACCACCATTTGACCATGGGTTTAAGAGACAAGTAAGAGTCGTTTTTACAACAAGCCTTATAGGACTGACGCGTACCATTGGAAATCATTTGTGTTTGTATGTCTGTGTGCCACTCAAGCTATAAATAGCAACGTCCAAAATGGCACTGCAATGCACTCCGTTTTCTACCAACTTTACAAAAAAGGAGGAGGTACTCAAGTCGATTGTATTTTTTTTATGTGTGTTACCTCATTACTTCTTGCCACGTGAACCGATTTTGTTTTTTTAGATGTTGCTTTTCACTTGGTCCCATTTAATTTTATCAAAACCTGATCAGTATTTTTTGAAATATGGTCAATAATGCGTGTTTAGTACATAAAATCTGATCGAAGTTCCGAAGATAATGCGGTGAAGTCGGATTTTTTAAAGCTTTGCTTGCGTTTAATTATTCATTTGAAATTTAAGCGCTTATGTCTCTCATGCCCAAGTTATTACTCGGTACAGTTTTCTTTAATATTAGTATTTTAAAGAAGTCGTAATTACGTCAATTGTCCAAATAATTTCTCTAGGATAAACACATTTACTCAAAACACTTATTATCTTAAAGTATAACTGAGATATAGGTACATTGAAGAACTTGTTTTCCTATATTCAAGAAGACAAACATCTAATACTATCTTATTTATTGATAGGTGATGATGTGGTCGAGGTATTATAGGTAAGATACTGAGCGAAACGACGAGGACCATTAGGATACTGGTAAATCAACTAATAATATTATAAATCCGAAAGTTGTGTGTAGAGATTTTTGTTCCACCTTGCTTTGCTGTAACGGCTGAACAGATTCGGATAAAATTTGGAATGTAGGATTAACACAGGATACTTTTTATTTCATAAACGCGGGTGGAGCCGCGGTGTGCGGCTAGTATATTATTACGTGCGTGAGTCGAGCGAGTCTGGCGTTGCCGCATAAACACAAGCGTTTATGCGGCAACGCCAGACTAAATATGATATTTATTTGAGGAGTTGATTTAAGAACTAAAATGCATAATCATAAAATTACAATTTATCTCAAATTTGTCTGCGATATTATAAATCTGTCAAGTTACCGGTCAAATGACTAAAGAAATGATATTGTCACGGCTTTGCAAATTAACCAAATTGATTGTCCGCTTTCTAAGTACGGGTCTTACTATCGGATTCAATTCCCGGTGGGAACAAAGTTTTCTCCCTAAGGGAAATTTGTGTTTCTTTGGGTGTGATTGTGTGTATGATGTGAATGTTTCTGTCAACCGTGACATAAGTAATTGAACTTGTTTCAATCAACATTTACTGATGATGTTTAATACTTACATGCATTTGAAGATATCTCTCAGCTGCTTCATGATCTTCTGGCTTCGTCGGGTCCTTTGGCTCTGCCCAAAACGAGTCCAGCGTGATGCCAATAACTCCTGTTGGATGGAAAAGGTTACTACTAATACTTTACTAATGAGTTGATGAGTGCGTTGAAACATCTTTGAAAAAATATCCCTTGTTGGGTAGCTAAAGTGGGCATGCGAACTTACTTGGGAAGTCCGGCACACCACCTCGGGGGTGCGTCCATGTGCTTATGTCCAGGGGGTGGTGATTCCAGCTAGGGCCTAGGTAACAACACTGGGACCTCGTGTCCCTCGGTAGGTATATAGGTCGCTGTTCAAGTTTTTCTCTAAGCTAGTCACAATATCGTAAAACACAGCACAGTTTATGTTTTTGTTGGTAAGGATCGGTCACTCGCGACGCGATGGCTAAGTGCTTTGACCACACCAGCCCACAAAGTTACATGCACCTTGATACGCAAGTGCATGCGTGTAGTTATCTCAACGGGCGCGCACGCAATGCCCGCCAATGGGTCAATGGCCGACAAGACGACACCCAATGTCGCGCCACACTCGCTACCAACACACAGAAAATAGACAATTGCTTGTCTATGTGAGGGCACGTTCAATAATTACACTTTTAGTTAGCATAACTATCCTAACAAAAACAAAAGAACGGTTTCGGTACGAAACATACCGCTCACCTTAAATGAACGTAATTCATTTAACACCTAACTCTATAATACGTTAGATACTTTCAAAGCTCTAACTCTTAAGCAAATATCTTACCTAAACTATACTAAGAAACTAATATATGCTTCGAAAACAATTACTCTAAGGGTAGTTTACATACTTTGACAACAGCCCTTTTGAAAAGACTCTTGCCGGATTGCAAGGTCACAACTCTCACTTTATTATCAGACCCAGGATGGAATGCATGCACACGAGCGAGCCTCCACTGGAGTGGAGGTAAATTATCATCCACTACGACAACAATGTCACCCACACAGATGGGAAAACCACGATCAGTATACCATTTGCTACGTTGTTGTATCTCGTGTAAATATTCGCGACTCCACCGTTTCCAAAAGTGCTGGACACATTGTTGTACCCAGCGCCAACGAAGAAGTCTACCTGGATTCGCCTCTGTAAGAGGAACGTCAGGTATTGCCGTTAAAGGGCCTCCTACAAGAAAATGCGCGGGGGTTAAAGGTAGCGGATCTGATGCATCCGCGCTCAAGACGCACAACGGTCGCGAATTGAGTATCGCCTCGATTTGACATAACAAAGTGTGCATCTCGTCATAAGTTTGCACTTTTGTACCGACAACGCGATGAAAGCAATGTTTGAAACTACGCACTGCAGCTTCAAACAGACCACCAAAATGGGAAGCATATGGTGGCTGAAAATGCCATGTAATACCTTGCTGCAAGGTTTGCGAATTCAAGGCGCTCTGTACAACATCTTTTTTAAGAAACTCATACAACTCTTTTAAGTAATTGTTACATCCTACAAAATTACGTCCTCCGTCCGAGTACATATCCGTTATTAATCCCCTGCGAGATGTAAAACGCCGTAAAGCCGCTAACATGCCGGCTGTCGAGAGCTCACTCACAATTTCTAAATGCACACATTTCAAACTCACACACACAAACACTGCAACGTAGCATTTAACGATTTTAGCATTTCGAACCTTATTGGCTCGCACGTAGAATGGCCCGGCGAAATCAACTGCCGTTTTTAGGAAAGGTCGCTCCGGACGTATTCGCGATGGGGGTAGTGGTGCCATAGCAGGCTGTGGACGAACGGGACGTGCACGGAAACAACGAACACATCGAAAAATCTGTTTTCTGATTATATCTCGACTAGATAAAATCCAATACCTCTGTAAGAGTAGGTATTGAACCGATTGAGTACCCGCATGAAGATGTGTAAAGTGCGCATCGTCAATTATCAAACTCGTTAAAGTGTGTCTCTTAGGTAAAATCAATTGATGTTTAGAGTCATATGACAACAAAGATTTGTGAAGACGTCCACCAACACGTAAAAAATTATCCTTATCAACAAAGGGATCTAGACGTCTCAATTGATGCGAGGGCAATTTTCCCTGCGAAATGTTTTTTATGTCTTCTTGGAACACTTGATGTTGCACTAAATAGATTAGCCGCTTAAGGGCATAGTTATATTCGTGGACTGTAACACAACTTGGGTAAGAAGTGTTTTGTTGTTTATTAACTCGCGATTTCAATATTTTGAAAAATCTAAATATGTAAGATGTGACTCGAACCAATTTACCTAAGGTTGAAAATCTACCAATTATTTCAACTTCTTCGACCAGCGTAACTGGTGCCGACGTGACTGGCAAGTCACGTTTTTCTTCACCGGTACTCGGAATGTTTTTCTGTATAGGCCACGCAGTGGAATCCTCGCGAAGCCACTGAGGGCCGAAAAACCACAACTCATTTTGTAATAATGCAGATGGCAGTATGCCCCTAGAGGGAGCATCTGCTGGATTACACGGAGACGGCACGTGTCTCCATGTACAACTCGGAATTCGGGTAAGAATCTCACTCGTACGATTCGAAACAAAAGTTTTCCACTCATAAGGAGGCGAGCGAAGCCATGCCAACACAATAGAAGAGTCCGACCACGCACATACCTCTTCAATATTTAAGCGGTCACGATAGGTGTGTAACACCTTTTCAAGAAGTTTCGACAACATGACAGCTCCCATGAGCTCGATGCGCGGTATCGACAAGCAAGGGGAGATCGGCGCAACTCGTGATTTCGCCAGCAAAAGAAACGTCTTGACAAAGTTATTTGAGTCTACAAGCCGCGCGTATACGCATGCGGAATAAGCGCGCGAACTACCATCGCTAAACCCGTGAATAGATAAGCTACCCGAACACGGAAAAACAAAACGAGGTATTGAAATTTGCGATAAAAGCGGTAACTCTTGAATAAACGCTTGCCACGCGGTTACAATGTTTTCACATGGAGTATCGTCCCACTGGACACCCGATATCCATAGTAATTGCATAAGATGCTTTGCGTACACCGTAACCGGCGATAGCCAACCCATTGGATCATAGATCTTGGCGATCTGCGAAAGAATGGTTCTCTTCGTTATTATATCAGCCGAGCACTGAACACTAAACGTGAAATGGTCAGACTGAGGATTCCACTGAAGCCCCAGGACCTTCGTTTGGTTGTCATTCTCCATGGGAGCGAAGGACACTTCTTCGCGCCGCTCACCATGAACAACTGGCGCCTGAACCGCAGCGACGACCGCTGGCGAGTTACTGTGCCACTTACGCAGCTCGAAGCCGGCTGATTTACAAATACCTATCAACTCTTGTTGCAGCGCGAGGGCTTGTGACTCATTATCTGCACCGGAGACTACGTCATCGACAAACACTTGGTCTAACAACACTTGAGACGCAAGCGGGAAGCGGGATTTTTCGTCATAAGCCAACTGCTTAATGACGCGAAGGGCTAAATAGGGGGATGCATTTACCCCAAAGGTAACAGTTCTTAGACGGAACTCACAAATGGGCTCAGAGCTCGAAAAGCGCCACAAAATACGCTGTAAGTCCCTATCTGACTCATGCACTAAAATATTTCTATACATTTGTTTTATGTCGGCCGTAAGCGCGACACGATGAACACGAAATTTCAAAAGGATGTCAATAATATCCTGATGTAACTTAGGACCAGTCAGAAGAATATCGTTCAAACTGGTTCCGTTAGAACTTGCGGAATTCGCATCAAAGACAACTCTCGTTCTCGTCGTTTCAGACGACTCTTTCACCACGCAGTGATGAGGTATGAAGAAATGATTACCCGACTCAGGAGGGTCGAAAACCGGCTCCATATGATTCAACTCCAAATATTCTCGTAAACACGAATGATATTCCTCTTTAAGACTCGGGTTCCGTGCCAAACGTTGCTTTAGTTTGAGGAACCGAGCGAGGGCAATCTCTTTTGAGTCACCTAGTAGCTTGGCATCAGGCTTACGAGGTAAGGCTACCGAATACCGGCCAGTGACGTCACGACGATGTGAATTCTCGAAAATGGATTCGCATAAACGTTCCTCAGGCGAAAGTACCTTCACTTCAGGTACGGATTCCAACTCCCAGAATCGTTTCAAGTTGTCGTCATCGGAAAATGAGCTAAAACAAGCTTGAACGGGGCCGGGAGTCGGAGAAATGAACGCTAGCTTCCCCATCAGTAAATAGCCAAAAATGCTATTAACAGCAATGGGTGTACCGGGTGGACCGGTAATTATGTCCCCCAACAAAATTTGCGACATAATTTCAACTCCTAAAATACAATCTACTCGCTCTGGGATGTTAAAAAACTCATCAGCTAAATTCAACTTATCAATGTGCGACCACCCTGTATATGGCAAAGGTACCGACGGCAATTGCGGAATCAGTTTAGGTAAAATTAATGCACTCATTGAGATAAACCTATCACTTGTATTTTTCGGCGCCATACAACATGACACCATCCCTCGCGGACGGACCGGTTTTGTGTCACCTATCCCGTAAACAGGTACATTTGCAAATCTTCTACTCAAACCTAACCTTTGCACACACTCCTCAGTGATAAAATTCGCCATAGATCCGGAATCAATCATACACCTCATAGTTCCTCGTTTCTCATTATCTACAAAGACATCAACAAGCGCGGTGGATAACAATACGGTATGCCTACGATCATATGGCGCGGTGGATGACGAACATTGAATAGGACTCGAAACAGTAGGCGACGTAACACCTTGTTGAGTGCACGTGGACGCAGCGCCCTGTCCCGCCAACTCGGGAACTTGACTCGAAATAGCATTACTTTCCGTAGGAAAATGAATGAGCGTATGATGTTTTTTATGACACGATCGACACACAAAAGTCGACTTACACCGGGACACATTATGACCTCGGCCTAAACAATTAAAACAAACATCTTTATTTTTTATCAATAAATACCTCTCGTTAGGTATAAGACTCAAGAACTTAGAACATTTAGATAGCGGGTGATTATCGCCGCAACTCACACATTGTTTGTTATTGTTTACACTCGTAGTAGGCGAACGATACTGGTTTTTGTCTGCCGTAGTAGCAGTAGCAACAAAAGAACGTTTATTCGGAGACGCGTGAATGCGAGTGGTATTCTCATTCGTAATCGTAATCTTTTTTGCATCAGAATCGATTACCTCGTTCGCGGACAATTCTCGTTCTAAAAACACAATCAACTCGTCAACTTTAGGTATATCGGAGGGTTTAGTTAAAGATAACTCAAATCTCTTACGTATGGAAACGGGTATTTTACGAAGCAAAATATGCAACAACAAAAAACTCCATTCTTTGATCGGAAATAGCATTACATCGAGTGCTCGTATGTT
Source organism: Lomographa bimaculata (assembly GCA_948107665.1). Lineage (NCBI taxonomy): Eukaryota > Metazoa > Arthropoda > Insecta > Lepidoptera > Geometridae > Lomographa > Lomographa bimaculata. The sequence continues at coordinate 12,836,056 of OX403592.1, forward strand.
TTCGTGATATGTATTTAGTAAGTTACGTAAATGTACATTAGATTTCTCAGAACACTGTTCGACATTCAAAATTTGATCTAAATGTTTCGAAGCTATCACTCTTTTGTTCTCGTAACGGGCAATTAAAATGTCCAGCGCAATAGAATAATTTTCATCGGTAATAGGTATCGACTTAATTAGGTTAAACGGCTCGTTTTTAAGTGTAAGAAGTAGGTATCTAAACTTTTCCGCTTCTGTGTAGGCATCATTGTTGTGTATTACCGATTTAAATAAATCATAATACGGTGTCCATTCGGTAGGCTCACCGGAAAACTGAGGTAGCGGAAGAGTAGGTAGCTTTTTTATGCAACTATTACCATGGTTGGGAACAATAGAAAGTCTGCTCTTGCGCCGGCACTCCTCTTGGACCTCTTTCAACTCATCTAAATGACTCACAATTGTGTAATAACTATCATTGAATTGATTTCGAAAGCGTATTTGTTCCTCGCGATCAAAAGTTTGTGTTTTTAAAGAAGCCTTCTCAATTTTAGTTTGCAATTTAAGAAATGTTCTCTGAATAGAATGAATGTCTTTAGCTCTCACTCGAAACTGCTTCTCATTAATTTCGTAAAATTCTAAAATGCGTTTGACCTCATCGAGAATTATTTCTCTTTCGAATAAATCTTGTTCCGCCATTTTGCGTAACAAGAATGGCTCAAAAAACAAGATTAAAACACAGAAATATTGTCGGGACGCGTAACGTCGCTACAACAATACACCAAATATACAAGAAAACTACACTTCTAAAACGAAATATGCCCTAATAATGCCAACAAGTGAAATCAAAGCACATGGCCTCAACACAGAAAAACAACGGATCCGGCTCGAATGGATCAAAATTATGTTGGGTAGCTAAAGTGGGCATGCGAACTTACTTGGGAAGTCCGGCACACCACCTCGGGGGTGCGTCCATGTGCTTATGTCCAGGGGGTGGTGATTCCAGCTAGGGCCTAGGTAACAACACTGGGACCTCGTGTCCCTCGGTAGGTATATAGGTCGCTGTTCAAGTTTTTCTCTAAGCTAGTCACAATATCGTAAAACACAGCACAGTTTATGTTTTTGTTGGTAAGGATCGGTCACTCGCGACGCGATGGCTAAGTGCTTTGACCACACCAGCCCACAAAGTTACATGCACCTTGATACGCAAGTGCATGCGTGTAGTTATCTCAACGGGCGCGCACGCAATGCCCGCCAATGGGTCAATGGCCGACAAGACGACACCCAATGTCGCGCCACACTCGCTACCAACACACAGAAAATAGACAATTGCTTGTCTATGTGAGGGCACGTTCAATAATTACACTTTTAGTTAGCATAACTATCCTAATAAAAACAAAAGAACGGTTTCGGTACGAAACATCCCTCATGTTATGTTTAACTACTGTTTATATGGGACTTAAGTATTAATGACATCTGGCCTCAATATCCCACAAGGCTTTCGGTTTACAGGAAGTGCCAGACAGTTATTGGATACAAAACAATGTGTTAATTATCTATGCTATTATAACACTCTCCGGAAGTTGATTGTTTACCTGAGTCATTTGAGGCCAAAAGTGACATGAACGAGACTTCTTAGGCCAAACGCTTTTCCAAAATGAAGGTTAGGTATTTAGCAACGTTGATTACAAATTAGTTATAAAATTATTTTAAACTATTGTAGATCACGATAGCGTGTCCTCTATTTTTATTACAAACTAGCCGAAATTTGGCTAAGTAAACTTAAAATGAACATGTTCTGCTAGATTCAAAATATTCAAGAATGTATCTATTGGCACTTTTCTTATTGTCTCTATTAAGGCAAAGAAGATTTGTTCATGTGTTATTTATAACCAGCATTTATAAAACACTACACTATTACACAGTTATACAAATAGCAAAGGGAATAATTATCATAAATCACGTTAACAAAAATTATAATAATATGGTCCTAGACAATAACGGCAGGTTATAGTAGTTGTTAAATAAAATAGCAATTAAAAGGTATTCTAGAGTATTTAGCTCAGATTTAGGTCCGTATTCACCACACTCCGTTTATGGACATCTCGTAACTAAGCCGATAAAATTTTGAACAGATGTCAAAATCAAACGTCATCATTTTTTAAGAGAAGTCTGCGCTTTAATCCGAGCTCGATTGTCATCACAAGCAATTGTAGAGCGTATGCAGTAGAACATACGGACGCGTTTAGAGGTTTTGAGGATTTATGTAAAATTCTCGAAATATAAAATATATGTATAACTGTTGTCTAAGTAACGCATAATAAATTATGTTTTATGTATGTTAGTATTTATTTACGGCATAAACCTAAAGCTAATCAACTCAAAAAGGCATAATTTTCTAGCAAAAAATCTAGTAAAACTCATTTAATAATAAAACTTGCTATTTCGGCAATAGCAAAATTTCTGAAAATGTATTATATTAAAGTAACACATTGATACGATTTACTGAGGATATAATTGCATAATATCACAAGTTTTAGATGGCTTGCCCTTAAGACTTAACGGAGAATTAAGCAACCGGGCGTTAACTTATCTTGGTGAACTCGGGCCATTTTGATATTTAATTTATATTATTATTATTGATGGTAGGCATCGATGAAGTATAAACCTGTTATATGTATATATTTTTTTATGTACCAGTAAACACGGTTTACCATCATCTTACCTTATGCATAAAGAAAAAAACGTCTATGCTCAAAACTGGTCGGAGTATTTCGACACACTATATAACGCGATTAATAGCCGGTGAGTACCTTAACAACGAAAATAATGTCGTTTGTTTCATTATAAGACAATGCGATAACGACGAAGTACACTTGCCTAGATTTACTCTTAACTGGAATACTCTAAGTACAAGTATGATAATAAATAAACAAACGAAGAAATAATAAATAAACAAGACTCATAGCCTCGCGCAACCTTAAATTTACGCAATGAAAACGAATCGGATATTATTGCATGGGTGACCAATTTAGCATCAAGTAAGATTTTAACCCAGTAGTATTAAAGTGCTATAAAATACATGTATAAATGTAATTTTTTTTATCTATATTTAAGACTAGTTGACCCGGCGAACTTCATACCGCCAAATGTCTGTGGTCAAATATTCAGAAACATCTCCTGTTTGACAGGTACGAACAGTTTGTATGGGAAAAAAAATACTACTTTTTACTAATTTTATTGCAATTTCTTTATATTTTCTCACCTTTTAAACCTTCCCTGAACTTCTACAAATATTTCAAGATCAATATTAGCCAAATCGGTCCAGCCATTCTTGAGTTTTAGCGAGACTAACGAACAACAATTCATTTTTATATATAAGAAAAAGAAAGAAGAAGATGCTGTCAGACGGCTTGAAATTTTTTACACCACAACAGTTGTCTCACATAACGAGCAAGCAGTTTTTCTTTTTTCACAAGCTTTTATTTAGTTTCACCTGACCTACCATCTATCTATCAGTCTGAAATCAAATCTTGCAAGCAAAATTAGACCCACTTCCCGATGTCCAATTGGACTCAAATTTGGTGTACTTATGTATCTTTGGTGGCAATAAAATGTTACCGTGAACCTGGTCTGATGAGGGAGACGGATGATGACCATAGGAACTTCTTAACTAAACAAGATACACCCATCGAGTTGGGGCTCATTTGATTCGCATTGACAAGCTCTCTAATAGTTATATAACTTTTTAGTCGTTTTTTATTCAAAACTTGTTAAAGCAAAACAAAAAAAAATATATAATAGCCATTTGGTTACGAGACTGAAGTACCGTTAGCAAAGCAACAAAAAATGAAAAGTCACCTTTTTGACTCGGCCGATATTCCCTATCGTACAGATGGTATGCTCGAGAGTGTGCCAGAAGCATGTAATGTGCACATAAATAATCTCCAATACCATGCGACAGCAGTGCAGGAACAAAAAAATTGGATCCGTAACCCTGCAAAAATAAAGTTCATTATTTATTAGGCTAACATACTTTTTACGAGTCCTGCTAGAGTTACGTTCGTACGTACTTTACGTTTATAAGTACGTGCTACGGCATCGTGTTGAAAGGTATTTTCAACGGACAAATTTGTTTTAAAGTAATATAAGAGCGTGAAATATGCGAGCTTCTTCAATCATAAAGATTACAGCAGGTATATTGTTTATGATGTGATGAATATTGATTGTAAAAAATCTTGTTACAATTGTAACTAAAAGAAATGTATATTTTTGTTTTCAAAGCATTTGTGTTTAACTGTTAGCTTACGTTTGACACTATCTCACCTGTGTGTTTAGTAAGAATTTTATGTGATTGAAGGTGGTAAGCATTTTAGGCCTAGAACGGTTTCAACACGGGGTTGGTAACTTTGACTGCAATATGGTACATTATAGTAAACTAGGCAGAATTTTAATTTCTTAGATCAACCAATCAATGAATCCAAAAAAAAAAAAATCCCATGTATAACATCACAATAACTTCTATTGTTTTTTGCCGCAAAAGTGAAAAAAATGGCGTAGTTAATGTCGTATAATTTGCCAAAACCTGTGATTCTTTGAGTCTTAATGTGTAGTAATGGTGGATTATTAACCGGTAATAGTAAACGTGCATAACTGCAATGATAAGGCAAATTATACCTAGTTGAAAAACGTGATTTTCGCCTTCGCTCCAAAACTCCAATACAAGTTCTAGTAAAGTTTCTACCACTTTACTAGGGCATGACTTGACTATGACTGGACCTTGACTCTTTTATACTTGACTTTGACTGTGACTAGGACTTTTAATATGAAATAAACTTGAAATATATTAGTACCCGGATGACCGAGCATAGCTCGGTTTTTTTAATGAAAGAAAGAAAGAAAGAAGAAAGAAAGAAATATATTTATTGCTACTATAAAAAATACATTAAATTAAACTAAAATTCTTAACTATATACTTTTTATAGAGCAATCGGAGTAAATTCAGCTTTGTACTGCGTGTTCATTTACATGAGCATACAGTGCTGGTTTTCAATTTACCCCGATCCTCGGCATTAGATGTATATACCGGAATAGAAAAAAAAATTGTGATATAGCGAGGTAAAAAACATAATGTTAATTATTAAATTAGATTGACAGAATTATAATATTAATCGGTGTAGTACATTATTAAATAAACAATTTAAAATTATACATAAGTAAGTAGGTCACGGGTTTTAGGTTAAGTTAAAAGTGTGTGAGTGTATGTGTTGAGTGTGTGTGTGTGTGTGCGTGTGTTGGTGTGTGTGGGTGTATTTGTGTGTGCATTTATGTAAGTTGTCTCTATATCATTATCTATCTCACGGGTATCGCGGTAGAATTTTTAAAAGTTATCTCAAAGTTATGCGTCTGTTGTTTAAGCAGTATAAGTTTATATTTAATTTTAAATACTTTACCACTAGACATTTTTTTCATAGGGGGTGGAAGGTCGTTCCATATCTTTGTGGCACGATACTTGAAACAACCTTTAAACCCGGCAGTTTTGTGTTGGGGGATGGCTAGAATAAGTTTTAATTTAGAGCGTGTATTTAATTGATGAAGGTCATTAAAGGTAGTAAATTTTTCGAACAGATATTCCGGTTTTTTATTATAGAGGACCTTTTTAGTTATACAGGCTAAATGAAGCTGTCGTCTAAATGCCATATTTAAAATGCCCTTTTTTACTAGGTGAGGAGTAATGTGTTCCCTCCTTGGTATATTATAGCAGAAGCGAACACATGCATTCTGAACTCGTTGGATTGCTTTCTCCGTCTTAGCCCATAGCCTAGGACCGTACACAGCACAACAATAACTAAAAGGAGAAAGAACTAATAGGTCGCATAACGTCATTCTTACTTCTTCCGAAATGTATTTTCTAATATTATACAGGACTTTAATTTTATAAAACGCGTTTTTAATTTTTTCATTAATATGTTTAACAAACCGCATTTCTGTGTCTATTATTAGGCCTAAATTCCTCGCTTCTGATTCCACCGGTATGTCTGTTCCATTTATCATTAATTTTAGGCTCTGATCTTTCACCTTTTTGACTTGTAATTTTGTACCGAGCACCATCATTTTAGATTTTGTGGGGTTAAGAACCAGAGAGTTGCGTACAGCCCATTTAAAAATTTCATTTAGATCTTTATTTATTTTAATCACTGCTTCAGCTGTGTCCTCCGACTTAAAACTGAAATATACTTGAGTGTCATCTGCGTACAAGTGGTATTTACATACCTCTATATAGTTCGGCATATCCGCCGTGAAAATTGCGAACAATATAGGGCTCAAAATCGATCCCTGAGGCGTTCCCCTTGGAATGCTCGCTATATCAGAGAGATGTTTGCTACCGTTTGGATTCTCTACCACGACGTACTGTTCCCGGCCAGTCAAATAAGTTCTAAACCAGTTGCATGTGTCATTCGAGAAACCATAGTATGAGAGCTTGGCAATGAGTAGTTCAGGATTTATACAATCAAAGGCACGTGAGAAGTCTAATAGAACAAGTATACTACTCAGTCCCATGTCTGAAGCCGTCAGCAGATCGTCAGTTACCTGTAGAAGCGCCGTTTCTGTTCCGTGATTTTTACGAAATCCGGACTGGTACTTAGGTATGATATTTTCCTGGCATATATATTTTTCTATTTGATCTAGCACTACTCGCTCCAACACCTTAGATAGCACAGGTAGTATGCTAATAGGCCGTAGGTCTTTTACTTCTTCAACCGAGTTCGATTTAGGTAAGGGTTTTACTAAGGCTCGCTTCCAAGCGCTAGGAAAGGTACAAGAGGTGATAGAGCTGTTTATTATGTGAGTTATTAAAGTTAATGTTTCTGGTAATGTTAATTTAATCATATCTACATTTAATTGGTCACAACCCGCCGCGTTAGTATGTATACTTAGAATATGTTTACTAATAACTTCTTCTGAAACAGTTTGTAAGTTAAAAGTACTAATCGTTTTTTTATTCATTATGAAATAACTGTGTAGTTGCGTATCAAATTGTCCGTCTCCGGGAATATTTAAAAAGTGCTTATTTATTAGATTGGGGTCGGTTAAGTTATCAGGGATAGGTATTAGGACATTATTATTTACAGATTTTGTTCTTTTTAAGTAATTCCACATTCTTTTAGGGTGATGTATATTTCTGTTTATGTAATGGGTGAAAAAAGCCGATTTTTCACGTTCTAAGGAGCTAATAACTAGATTTTTTAAGCTTTTATAATATTTTTTTGCTGATTCAGTTTTTTTAGTATGTGCTTTAACTAAAGCTCTGTCTCTAAGTGTCATCATAAACCTTACTAAATTAGTTATCCAAGGCTTAGGGAATTCTTTTACAACTTTTTCCTTCAAAGGAGCGTGACTATTAAAGAGGTTTATAACTTTTTCATTAAACATTTCTACTATAGAATTAACATCTTGATTTTGTATTATATCATGCCAATTAATAGACTTAAGGTCAGAATTAAATTGTTCCAGATTTATATGATCAATTGCTCTATAACTAATTAAACGCGGTACGGATTTTTGTTTTTTAATATTAAATTCGCTTATTAAATTCGCACTTGACATTGGCTAATGGTAAATGACGTTTTCTAAGAATGAAACCTAGCTAGATCGATTTATCGCCCCCTGCTTACTAAATTTCATGAAAATCGTTGGAGCCGTTTCCGAGTACCTGATTATAATATATATACAAGAACACTTGACATTGGCTAAATGTACCAGATTGCGAAGCCAAAATTAAAAGAAAATAAAACTTTTATTCACTATTGCCAACCTCATGGTAGGATTCGAACCTGCAACCATCCTACCTCGAAACTATCATCGCCACCATATTAGACACTAGCCGACGTTTATCAAGTTGAAAAGTAGCCTAAATTTAAGCAGAGAGAATTTTCCCAAATTTCATCTCAATCCGTTCACTCGTTACAGCGTGAAAACAGACATACTTACACAAGAACTTGAAGATGCGGTCGACGATGGACCATTTGCCTAGAAGATAACAGGTATCTTCAGGAGTGAACAGTCACTCGTGACTTGAATACTTGTTTTAATGTAATGGTTTAAAAAAAGGACGTTAGTTTTAATCAAATATTTTACTTTAGTATTTTATTAAATAATATTTTATTTCTATAGTGGCGCCATTTAGACTGAGTCTGTGGCCTTAATTTGAGAATTTAGGAAGGCGTCCGTCGGCGCTAAGAATGGAAAGATAGATTTGTCTAGAGCAGTGATCCATTTCATAATGGAATTGTTAAATGATGACGCGAAATTCTAGAGTCGTGATAAAGAAGAACTATTGACTCAGCTACGGGCTTTATAAATATATTTAAGAATGCTACCGAACCACGAGCGGCGCGTGTTTAAATCTTCAATAAATACTTGTTTCTAATGATATAAACATATTTCGATCGTGAAGAAGTAACAAACATACAAACACACTCACAAACTTTCGCGTTTATAATATAAGTGAGATAATAACAAACAAACAAATGCATTCCCAATAAAAACCTCATACTAAGTTCAAAGAACTAGGCTGTATCGTAAATGCCAAAAACAACCAAAACACTATTTTCCCTGCGTTATCGACCCACTGCTAAGAGTAGACAGATGTGCACTACGTTTATCATCTGTACTGCGACGGAGTAGAACATTGAATTCCACTCGTCTTTGTTCCCCGAATGGTATAATCGGGGAATCTTCACGTCAAGAGTGAATAGGTACCTTCTAGGCAAGCATGCTACATCTTCGGCCGCATCATCACTTTCCATCGGATTGTCAAATGCTTCTAGCATAAAAAATAAATAAAAAAACCGTTCAAGCGCGTAGGATTCGTAACCGCGACCCTCGATTCGAAGTCGGGTTTATGACGGCGGTTCCATCACGACTTCAAGGTATTTATTAAGTAGTATTAAGTCAGTAGTAAAATTCAGTAAGTTACTTTTTTTTTTTTTTTATTTATTTGTGACAGGCTAGTGTTTGACTACTATCTCACCTGATGGTAAGTGACGATGTGATCGAAGCTGGTAAACACACTAGACCCGGAATACGCAGGCTCTCAAGGATAACTGCCGGAACACCGTATTTGGATTGGCGGCAGACTTTCAACTTGATGGTGGTAAGCTACTTTGGTAGCAAGCCAGGCGAGCAACTCACAAAATGCTCTACCACATCTCAAATGTCACCTGATTAGCACCACCCGGGGACCACGTGTAGGGAGTCAGACTTAAGGGGTATCCTCCTACGGACGTGGGTGACTCAGCCCCCAAACTACCCCCCTACTATATTACATCATAATTATAGATACTTCCGATATAACTGCCCGTTGGCTCAGTTGGGTAAGCGTTTGCCTTCTAAGTAGGGGTTCGATTCCAAAAAGTTGTATTTCTGGTTCTGGTTGTGAATTCGTGTGTGATGTGAATGTTTCCGCCACCCACGACACAAGTTATCGAACTAAGTGTGGGGCTGTGAGTGTGAAATCGTTTATATTTATAGTTATAGCTTGATTACCGCCGATTGTACACTATAAATTAAGTTTTTTTAAAATATTGTAAGTGATTTATGTAAGGTGTGACAATAAAGCGTTATCTATCTATCTATCTATCTATTGTTTGAATATATTTTAAGCTTTTTTTATGTTATTTGTTTAAACCACAATGCTTTAGTTGAATGGGATAAACCTAACCTATGTCCAATAGGACATGGACATATAATATCATTGTCTAGACAAATTATATAGCACATACATTTTTAATAAATAATAAAGAAATCTTAATCGCCAAATTAAACGATAGTGATCATCAAGGCTAAGTTAAGCAATATTCATATCTTTTAAAGAGTATTTGCTGCCGAACGAGGCTCATCATCCTTTCTTCAGCTTTCACTATATATGGATATACAATAATATATACGAATTATTCTGTTTGCCCGCTGGTGGATTGTATTATAAAGGGAAATTAGCGTGCAGTTAAAACAAATTGTGAAATTACAGTGCATAAAGATATTTCACATCTAATATCTCAGGATGGCGAGCACAGGACTTTGCCTTACAGGAGATCGAATTACGTAAGTTCAAAAAGCTGGATGGCACTGAATTGTTAAAGACAAGTGTGACGCTTACCATCAGATGAGTGACATTCTACTCTCGTCTCTCAATGATATTAAAAAAACTATTAAACCCATTAGAAAAAAAAGACGTGTGGCACTCCGGGACTGCCGCGGTAAAGCTATTGCATAGCATATTTTATCAACTTATGCAATTATAATTATTTATTTATTTTATTTTTGCAGTATTTTTTTTCCTGCCACCTAGAGGCGAGTTGCTGAACTAAAGAGACAAGCGTGATATTTCAAAAAAGTCATTAAAAGTTCTGCTATTCATCGATAGATGGCAAAACTAAAGAGTATCACCGCTGTGCCGGTCGGAGTGGGGGGTGTTAGGTTATTTTCGTTAGGGAATTTCTGGATTCGGTCTCCACGCTCAAGGCCCGCGATAGAAGCTATGCAATAGCTTAAAAAAACTTACATTATAACAGTGCTGATGCGGCTCATTCATAGTAGTCCAAGTTTTAATGATATCTCCAAACAGATCAAAGGCAACCCTTGCGTAGTCTTCAAAATAATTCACCAGCTCAGGATTACTCCAGCCACCTAAGTCCATCAATGGAGTGGGCAGGTCCCAGTGGAACAAAGTTACTATTGGAGTTATATTCGCTTTTATGAGTTCTTCAAATAAAGTGCGGTAATATCTCACTCCATCTTTACTGACGTAGTTGTCAGTGCCTTTTGGTAGTAATCTGAAAGAGTGTTCTTATTTAGTAAAGGATGGAATATAGTGAGCTATATATAATAGTAGCTTTTAAACTTTCACGATTCGAATTACACAATTATTAATCACACAGTTTAGGTAGTATCTTGGGACTTAATTGCGCTAAAAACTATTTTTATTTAGCTCAACGTTTCGGCTATGGTCTCGAGAAGGCTGCAACTTGCCGAACGCCGACACGTATTCGTAAATAAAATTATTTTTTAGCGCGATTAAGTCCCGAGACATTACCTAAAGTATGTAATTTTTTTTTTAATTTATGCTCGATGCAACTATTTTGAATTTATATTTATATGAGATCAAATGTAGGTGTTTTCTGTTGTAAAATAGATAGATAGATAGATAACTCTTTATTGTACACCAGAAATAGAGAAAAATACATTAAAGACATTAAAACGAACTTAGGCTAGTACAATGGGCGGTCTTATCGCTTAAAGCGATCTCTTCCAGACAACCTTTGGATGGAGAGGAGATAGCAAAATGTATTGGGACTCAGGTGTACTACGTAGTTACGCAAACTTTATAATAATGGATTAAGATACTAAACAAAACAATTACTATTGATATATTAAAATAAATAAGTACATACATTCTTATGTATATTCTTATCATATACATTCTATACATATTATAACAACAATAGAATAAATACATAAACAAAAATATACTACTATAATAAATAATTAGTAAATAAAATCATTTATTAAACAAGCTTTTAAGAGCCAATCCTTAGTGCAGTAGCCATGTCACGGTGACACTTGGAATGGGCTATCATTAAATGCGTATGCCATATAACATGTCTGTGTAATAATCATCAACAAGTTTTCTAATCAGAACCAAATCACTTAGGACTTTGGTGATGACCGTCGAATGATGATGCTGCATGACGATGCGGAAAGTAACGAATTTCCATCAAGTGAGATACACTAATAAATTTTTGCCTATCTACTATAAAAAAACAGGTGAAGCTATTATAAGGTTTTATCTACATTATGTCGAATTTATTTTGTGAATCTATTTTGGTTTATGAATTTGGTTATTTTTCATAATATTTGCGGCACACCTACTGCTTTTCTTTAACGACCAGGAAGGCTGGTAAAGGATGGTATTCAGCATTAGGATATCCCTTGTTCACTGATTCGGGTGGATTTATTTTAAAAAAAAAAGTTATATAATAAGCATCGCGTAGGTATTATGTATTGCAACCTGTTTCAACTTGAACATTATATTTTTTCTATGTTTTCTTACTATTATATTTATTTAATTATTTCATGACATGCATTGTCCTTCAGTCGACATATTAAACAAAAAATAACAAATTTTATATTTCATACTTAATGGAAGTCCTAGTCACAAGTCACAGTCAAAGTCAAGTAAAAGAGTTAAGGTCCAGTCATAGTCAAGTCATGACCTAGTAAAGTGGTATAGACTTTAATAGAACTTCTATTGGAGTTTTGGAGCAAAGGCGAAAATCACGTTTTTCAACTTAGTATGATTTGCCTACACTTAAGCACGTTTACAAAATATTAACGGTTAATAATCCTCCATTATTTATTACACATTGACATTCGAAAACCACAGATTTTGAAAAATAATACAAAATCAACAACGCTATTTTTTCACTTTCGCAGCAAATCTACAATTCTTTTTCCTTTTTCCGGAAGAAAAAATAATTTATCGAAATATTCCGACCGTTGACATTCTGACCAACGCAAAGGTGTACTCAAGGGGACTTTGCTCGTGTTTTAAGTATGAGTTTCGGCTCTACCCGTAGTCACCGATTACCCATGAGACCATAGCCTTTTCCATGGTAAAATATATCTCATAACTAATGAATTTTATGTATACTTAGGACCTTTGTAAAGTGGTTCCAAATGTATTTTGTTTATGGAATATTCAATAGTGTTGTGAGTGCTAAATCGTTTGTAGTCGTAAGTCTAAACGCTTTTGTACTCACAACACTAAGTACGAAGAATTGTATTTCGGATGCCGAAAACAATAACATCAAACACAACATCCCATCTAAAGCACAAAATGTCCCTTGGGTAAGAGATTATAATATGTGCTCTTATTAGGAATCAAACCTAGTAACCGTAGCGTAGAAATTAAAACCAAAAAATAGGAAGTAATAAAAAAAAATATTTATTTTCAATATTCACCGACCACAGTAGGGGAGACCTAGAAGAGTTGTGACAATTTTTACGTTACCTTACATATCTCAGCTAAAAATAGACCTACCACTACGAAACATACAAATTCAAATAGATAATTTTTTACTCTACATGAAATTTACATAAAATCTCTTAATATAATCAAACTCCATACAATAATCAATTGAAACCAAAACAACTCCTCGTGTCACTACTCTCCTGGTACCAAGGTAAGTTGTGACTTGGGGATTTTAATGATGATATGCTTATTGAAACCTCACTATTAGTGAAATAAGTACCGCTATAAATATTTCTATATATCTATAAAATATATAAGGTTTAATTGTTTCATTGCTAAAACAATAATTACACTAAACCTTTGGCGAACATACTCTGTGGTCGGTTGCATATTAAAAAGAAATAAATACAAAAGCTCTATTTTTGATGTAATCTTTTAGTTAAAACGTTTCAAATATTACTGGACTACTTTTTCTGTGACACTCTGACCATTAGCAGGTTTTATTTAATTACTTGCCAAAACTCGCACTTTAAATTACAATGCATGTGATGAATAAACGATAACAAAATATACTGTTTCATCAGTCACATAGGTCAATAATTAAAAATAAATTTCATGATTAAATTAGGACAGAGATAACCCTCCAATTATAAGGCGATAACCTTATTTACATACCTTCAATTATTTAGATGATTGTAATTCGTGTGTGTGATGTGAATGTTTCCAGCACCCACGACACAAGTCATCGAACTTAGTGTGGATGTTTTATGTTAGATACATTATAATATGTATTAGACTTTGTATATTTGAATTCTCAGTTGCCTTAGTTCGGTGAGCATTCGACTTCTAAGCAGGGGATCGTGTTCGAGTCCCGGCTCCAACACAAGTTTTCTCCCCAAGGAAAATTCATGTTTTTTTGTTTTTTTCATTGTGAGTGTGAGTGTGATATGACACAAGTCATCGAACTTAGTGTAGGGCTATATGTGTGAACGCGTAAAAAATAAAATAATAATAAAAATAGTGACGCTTACTACATATTGATTCAGGTTAAATGTAAGACTGGAAGATACATTACAACAATAGTTGCTAATCTTCCTACAATATAAATATGTAAATTAAGTAATATTCATGAATAAGAGTTGTTTTTAAAATGTTTTAGTAACGGCCAAATGATCAAAGTGGCGGAAAGACTAAATTAGTGACCAATTAGCTACGAGTAATTACAAATTTCTTACTCACCTGGGCCACGAAATAGACATCCTATAATACTTGACGTTCAAACTTTTTATCATATCTATGTCTTCCATATATTTGTGATAAGAATCAGCGGCGATATCTCCATTGGATCTATCTGGTGTGTAGTCTGGATGTTCGTGGATATACGTGTCCCACATACTTTCACCTTTGCCTGAAACAAGGTAAACTAAGTAACTATTTGATGGGACTTTGTGCACTCTGAAAGGAAGGACTACAACTATAACTAATTCTGATCATGCTCCGAATGATCTTACGAATGAAATACCTTTGTCGATGAAGACTATAGTACATTCACAGGCTTTATGTTTTCTTTTAGGCAAGTACAGTGTCGTTTTTGAGTTTTTGATAATATCATCGGCTTTAATTTACTAAACAGATACATTTCAAAGGACAATCACAAATATTCTTGTCCAATAAGAATTGAATAATATATTTGCAGTGAGAATGGTTTTTTATTGCATTAAATAGACATTTTTTTTAATGTATAGCACAATTCTAGGTAGGTATACATTAGTAGTAGGTATACAAAAATAAAATTATAGTAGCACTAACATAATTAAGTCCCAGAGGCCTACGCTAGCCTTAAAAAGCCTGTGTTCTGTGCTCCCAAAGAAATGTCTTTTTTTTCTGTTAATAATTGTATAGTAACAGGTTAGTGCTTTGAAAGTACATGCAAATATTCATTATTACCACTATAACTGTAAAAATAAGAAAAGTAAATACCCTATTGTGTAACATTCACATAACTATGAGAATGGAATGGAATAAGAAGAAGTCATTACTTGAAACATATAAAAATTGCTTCAAAAATCTGTAAAAAAATACTTTCAATAAACCACATTCTACATAATAATTTTCTACATCACTTGACAACTCCAAGTTAAATTTTTCAGTAATATCATTTACGCTATTGTTGTATGTAATAATTAAACGCAAGCAAAGCTTAAAAAAGCGACTTCAACGTTCTATCTTCGGAACCTTGTTCAGAATATTAAGCACGTATTATTTACGATAGCTCAAAAACTACTTATCAGATTTTGATCAAATTTAAATGGGACGTTTTAAATATTACTGGACTTCTTTTTCTATGATACTTTGACCATAAGCAGTATATAGCACTTTAAATTACTATATATGATATATATGTATGTGATTAATAAACGATAACAAAATATACTGTAAATGGGACCAATGGGAAAGCAATAGCTTTAAAACAAAAAAAAATTCAACATCAATTCACGAGGAAAGAAGTTATGCCAACATAAAAAATACAGTCGAATTCAGTACCTACTTCTTTTTTGTAAAATCTGTAGAAAATAGACATTATCGATCACTTTTATATTTTATTCAAGCCATTATATTAAAAGCTTATAAGACAGCTGGTCGGAGAAAGTGCGCAATAACGGTACGGAACCTTTTTCTTTGGGATGAGACCCTAAAAAGAGGTAAATCACATTCCATATTCAAACGGATTTCGGTACTGGTAGTTTATTGAATCTGTGAGGAAATACGTTTGAGGAATATGTTCCAGGATTTGTAGAGTACTAGGTATTTGTTTATTCAAAATTTACGTGGTCGAAAAGAGCTGAGCTAGGTTATTTGCAGACTGAAGAAATTTGGCAGAAAAAAAAAACAATTATAAACATTATATCATCGCACAAATTCAATTACCTACATATCTCGAAGATAAAAAAACTTGTCTACCCGGTTAGCGCAGTGAGCAAGTCTTTATTTTCTACTCCGGGGGTCTTGGACACGACTCCTGGCAGGAGCAATATTCCTCCCCAAGAAGCATTGCGCTTCTGATTCTGGTTGTGATTTTGTAAGTGATGTAAATGTTTCCAACACCTTGAAACAATTTTTTGAGCGTAGTGTAAGGATTACGCTGAATTTTTATAATGTTATTGGATTCATCCTGTTTTCTTTTATTTTATTTATCTAGTCATGGTGGCGAAATTGCTTCTCTGAATTGCAATTGGTCTAATACGTTCAGGCAAATCAGTAAAAGCATTTTGATCACGCGTGGCTTCAACCATGTGCCAATATGACCGCTCTGACAGATTTTTAAAAATAGAATGAGCTCTCGGTCCCCACGGTCTCAGTGTCTCAACACCAAACTATTTGTACATTAAAATTAATATTTTTCATCTCGATATTAACAGTTATATTTACTACATACATTTTTATATAAAATATGCTACTTATTTGAAATAAAACAGCATTTGTACATGAAAATTATACGCCATTTATATTTTTTAATTATTGTTATTGATATAAGAAAATTGTTAGTTTTAAAGTAGTCAAATAAGATAACTCTAAAAAATATTGCTTGTATTTGATTATTTTGATTCTAATGCTACAAAAACAAAAATCAACTGATAACCACTATCTTCAGATGACTATCTGAGATCATCATTTATCAGCTCGCCGTGAAATGTAATACGCTTATCACACACATTGAACATAACAATATTATCACACAATATATAGAGCAGAACCTTGAGCTAGTAACACACCTAAATTGATGCCTACACTACCTATTACAAGCCGTACCCCGCGGCTTTGTTAGCGTTAATTAAGGTAAAAGTAGCCTATATGTTATTCCGAAACCTAAAATACGTCGGTGACCGAGACTCCGCAATTTGGACTCGACTACCTTATCATCTCCAGTGAGTCTTTTTGCTCGCCGTTCGATGGGCTCAAGAGCTTCAAGCTGGTACTAAGCGGATCCATCGCATAGGTGACCCGCAGTATTCCATACACGGTCGAACTTGGCCTTGATATAAATTTAAGAAGATGCCCCGGTTTGAAGTAATCCTTTGCGAGGATGCCCAGTTTTTTAGTGGCCAGCTTAGCTCTGGCTTCGAAGTTAAGGTTCGACGACAAAATAACCCCAAGAAGCTCTAGCTTATTTGCAATCAGTATTGGCATATTTTGGAACGTCGGAGACAGCTGAAAAGGTCTCCGTTTAGCGCAAAAAAGACACGCCTATGTTTTGACGCATTTGTCGCATTCATTGTAGATAACTTAGGTCTTTGCTGTATAGGTATATACAGGAAATATAGGCAATTGGACCGTAGTTATTGTAGCTTATGTTAAAAAAATAAAAGAAACATTTAAATATAATACATCTACTTCCACATAAAACGACTTACCGAAGAATATATTTGCAAATAAAACGAAATCGAGTTACAGGGTTCATAGAGATTAAACACATAATATCTCAGGGTGATGAACGCAGTGCTTTGTCTAGCAAAATTTTGACTGGAGTTCAAAACTCTGGGTGGCATACTGTAATGGGCAAACGTGACGCTTACCATCAGTTTCGTCACTCAATTAACATAAATAAAAATTCCTGAAGTTATTTGAAATAAATTGTATATGTACGTAAATGTCACTTCTTACTTTACTTACTATTTCTTATACTAGGTACTGGCCATGCCTTGACATAATTATATCATGAACAGAGTCGAATAATACAACAGCTTGTGTAAATACAATCAAGTGCATAGATTATTCACTAATAAACTAGCATTAGTGCAGCGTGTCAGGCTATATTGCTAATACGTCTTTAAACAATATATTTGCATAGTCAAGGTGATGTGTATTGGATAATGAAATTAAGATCGAGATGATCCGATAAACATCTCTTATCTTCATTATAACTACATATTTATATATATATATTCACACTCGATTCTGTTTGTATTAGAATATTTATGTCGACAGTGACAGAGACAAGCCTGGGTTTGATTCCAAACGTAAGCATCATTTTCCTCGCCAGGTTAGTTATGTTTTGAGTGTAGATTGTACGTGTGATGTAAATGTTTCCGGCTCCCTCGATACTTTTTTTTAAATTAGTGTAGAGCTGTGAGTGTGAAAGCGTTTGTGTTTTAAAACCTGACATCTAGAAATTCACCAATTACACAAATAGAGTAGCCCAAAACAGTTTTTTTTATGACGTACTTATAGTTTTGTTTACTATACTGTTCACTTACTTATCTTCATTAGCTGCAATCAGTGTTGGTTATATATAGGGGTGTGATCGAATCATTGCATCCTGCAAGATGTTTTAGACAGCCAAACTCTAGTCGGAAATATTCTGAACAATAATTCCAGCGAATATATAACTCTTAGCAGCGTTCAATATTGGTATAGATTGCTATAGATACAAGTCAGTGTCTAAATGTATATTGTAGATATATTTTCTATTTGAATACTCATATACGATTTCTTAATTATTCATATACGACCGCCAGAGGGCGGGACGTTCACATCGGTTCCGTAATTAATACTTATTTAAAAAAGAATCTTTAACTATTTACATCTAGAAACGTTATTAAATCCCTCCAGTACCTACGTTTAATGTGTGTGAGTGTTATTAGAACTGTGTATTAAGGATTTACAATGAATATGACTGTTTAAATATTATATACTTACGCGAAGTTTAGTATGCATAACATAAGTCAAAAGTGTTAAGAAAGCAGTAATAATGCAGTTAAAACAAGTGTGTCAACGATTATTACGTTACTAAACCGTGAACAAAGTATAAAGTGCAATTACAAAATCATAAAAACAATATCTCATAAAACAATAACCGTTAACCGTTAACAGTGCAGTGAGTTGTTTACGAATTCAAAATTCAAAAAAAAGCGTCACTCGAACTTCGCACGATTATCGTAACCTCAGCAAGCAGACTTGAATTTCGCCAACCTACGAATAAGCCCGATGGTCGAGCGGTATCGACGTCTGACTTATCTACGCCAAGCAAGCGTACCGGCGTTCGAACCCTACAGCGATTGAACTTTTTGTAAATAGTGCAGCATTCCTAGAACTCCTAAATACCAAAAATACTAAACAACACGCGCCGAGCCGTTCCAGGAATTCCGCGCCCAGTACGTTTGAATCTACAAGAAACGAAACGCGAAGGCCATTGACCTGGCATCGAAATTTGAACAACGATCAAGTTATTGTAATAAGATATTAAAATTTTGAACAATGGCATCTACTTCAAAAAACACTGTATCACTCAAATGCGATGGATGCCCAGAAGAAATCACGGATAGATTATATATGATATGCTCAGCTTGTAATTGCACTTACGATCTGATTTGTGCAAATGTATCGATTCAACGCTTTTACTTGATGCAGCCTGAAAAGAGACAACTTTGGGAATGTACGCCTTGTATATCAAAAAGGCCAAAAGGCAATAATGTAGATAGCCCCGTCGGTGTACATCATGATGTTCAGCTCAAAAATAGGGACGAGTATGTTACTAGGCGGAAGCCAAAACTAATGCGTTGCCCATCTTTGGATAACATATCCATGTCAAGCAATTTATTAGAAGACACATTCCAAGATGCCTCCTGCAGTCCAAGCTCTAGACTAGATTTAGAGTCTTCAATCAATGAAACCAAACACCTGAAGAATACAGTAGAAGAGCTAACAAATCATTTAATCAAAGCTAAAGAAGAGATAAACAAACTTGAAAGTGAAAACCAGCGATTACATCTAACAATAGAAACACTTTCAAATGAAAAAGTTGAATCAATAGAAAAAGAAAAAACAAACATAACAAATGCAGATTCGCCTGAATCATCTGTTCAAGCTAAAAAAAAACGAAACAATGCTACTACAAAACACTCACCAACTCTCAAAAAAGCGCTTCATTCAATAAAAAATCAATCGCAACATTTTCAAAAAAGTATTAGCACATCTACGTCCAATACTATGCAATGCTCGACTTCTTTTCATGCTGCAAAAGAAACGAAAAAATCTATTGAAGAAATAACCAATTTAAGCCCAGCAACCATATCACATGGAAGACCAACATATGCAGAAATATTGCGAACTACACCACCACTAAAATATAGCACCTGCACAAAGAAGCCAAAAATAGTAGTAGTAGGCGATCAGAGCTGCCGAGGCCTTGCAACTTTACTAATCACGCTTCGAACGAAAAACAAAAATGCGAAAGACTACGAGATCCTCAATTTAACATTTCCTGATGCTCCAACTGAATATATTTTGAGAACTTTTGAGAAGAGTGACTATAGTTTTGAAGAAGATGACTGGTTGATCCTATGTTTAGGCTCTAATGACACAAATCCGACTAGACTTTTCATTGAGGTATCATCAATACTAAAAAAATATGGTAAGCCCCATGTGATAGTAGCAGGTGTTAACACAAACCTTCACTTAAATGAAGATAAACTTAACCAACAACTACGCAATATTGCAAACAGTTTTCACAACGCTCAATATGTTGATATACCTATTGTTACAAATAAAATTGCTTCCCAAAGTTCTCATCATTTGCTTAAGCTCAACAACTTAATTAACACTTGTGACTATGAGTCAACCTTCTTGGGCAAAAACATAAAAAAAGCTATGAAAAAAAACTCGAAAATTAAACTAAAACCAGGTACAATACCGTACCATTTTGAAAAAATTATTAAAGCAAAAAATAATAAATATGCAATTGATACTAGTACAACCTCAAAAACAACAAATTTGAAAGCAGTAAAGCCAGGTACTATACCATTTTATTTTCAACGAACAACAACACCAGCATTGAAACAACATAATGCCCCTTTAGGTAATAATAACACCTTAGTTAATCATCAAAATCACATCAGTGAACAAAAAAATAGTAACATATCTGCTACTCAGTTTTTTCGTAAATAATGACACGTACAAAAATAATATAAATATATTACATCTTAACATTCAAGGTATTAAATCCAAAGTTGGACAAATAGAAATATTAGCAGATCAACAAAACGTTGATATATTCTGCTTTAGTGAAACTTTTCTTAAAAAGAATGAGGTGGAAGTAGTACAAATAGACGATTATAAAAAAGCTGCTTATTTTAGTAGAAAAAGCAAATCCAGAGGAGGTGTCTGTATTTTCGCCAAAAATTCCATAAACGTAAGCAATATCGATTGGATTGGTGACATGGCCATCGAAAGACACTTCGAAGTTTGTGGAATAACTTTAAAAGATCTTAATCATATTATTATTTGCATATACAGAACCCCAGACAGTAGCTTTGATTTATTCATCCAATGTTTAGAAACTTTACTACGTAAATTAACGACTAGAACCAGAGTAAACAAAAACAAAATTATTATCTTAGGAGACTTCAACATAAATTTATTAGAAAAAAACCGAAAAACTGAATTATTCCTTTGCACCATAAAGTGTTTTAACGTGCATCCTACAATTTCAATAGCAACCAGATGTACTAAACATTCACAAACATGTATTGACAATATTCTCACTAACATGAAACAATATAAAACAGAAGTATTGGACTTAGGTTTATCAGATCATACAGCACAAATTATTAAATTGCCAACTAACATCAGTTATCATGAAAAGTTTTGGTACATCGAAAAAAGGAATGTGGATAAATATCTTGAAATATTCATTAAATACTTACAGCAAGTAAATTTCAGTGAAGTTTTCAATGCACATGAACCTAACGAGGCTTACAAAATATTTATGGGAACATATGGACTTATATTTGATTTATGTATTCCATTAGAAAAAACTCAAATCACATATAAAAAAAAACCGAACTGGAAAACGAAAGGCATAATTACATCTAGTAAAAATAAAAGAATATCGTATATAAGTAACCTTAGTAAACACAATAAAGAAAATAACAACAGATATAAAATGTACTGTAAAGTATTAAAACGAGTAGTGCAAGTATCTAAAAAAAATTCCAATATAAGATACATTAGTAGAAGCACTAATAAAACAAGAGCTACCTGGGGTATTATTAAACAAAATACATCAAGTACAAATATAATTAAAACAACAATAGCTAATTTACTCATAAAAACAAACGTGGTTAGTGATCCCCAAAAAATTGCTACATCCCTTAATGATTACTTTATTAATTTGACAAAACCAAATGCGTCAAACAATATGCTAAGTCCCAAAATATTGAATCGAAATTGTAATTCTATTTTTATGAACCCGGTAGGTACACAGGAACTAAAAAATGTTGTAAAAAATCTGAAAAACAAGAAGAGTGCAGGTTGTGATAAGATATCGACACAAGTAATAAAAAGCACTATAAATTACATTGCTGAACCATTAGCTTACATATTAAATTTAACCATCGAAACAGGCATCTTCCCAGATGAACTAAAAAGGGCTTTGATTAAACCGTTATATAAAAAAAAAGGTGCCAAAACTGAGATGAGCAACTATCGACCTATTGCACTTCTTCCAAGTTTTTCCAAAATATTTGAAAAAATCATTTACGTACGATTATTATCTTTCCTAAATAGCAACAACATATTAAATAAAAACCAATTTGGATTTCAGAAAGGAAAAAGTACTTCGTTGGCTATTTTCACAATACTTAAAGAAGTCTTTGAAAATATTAATAATAAAAAAGCGGGCATAGGTCTACTTATAGATTTAAGTAAAGCCTTTGATAGTGTGGACCATGGTATACTGTTACAAAAATTAGAAGCGATTGGTATAAGAGGGACAACACTAAAACTAATGAAATCCTATTTAAGTAATAGAAGTCAAGCAACAGTAGTGGAAACATTTAATAGAAATACAAAAACTATCGAAAGCGTCACATCAAATTTTGAAAATTTAGTCGTTGGGGTACCTCAGGGCAGTGTCCTTGGACCTCTGCTCTTTTTGATTTATATTAATGAGTTACCGTCGGTCACGAAACACTCCTGTGTTATGTTTGCCGACGATGCGACCATATTTGTCCCACAAGATAATCAAAGTCGCAACCAATTTGAAATTGAAATAAATAATACACTTACTGCAGTTATAGATTGGCTAGCTTTAATTAACCTCCAAGTAAATATAAAGAAAACGAAATCTATACAATTTAGAAATTACAAAACGAAACCCTTACAAATGAATATTCTCAGCAAAGGAAGTCCAGTTGATGAGGTCAATGAGACAACATTTTTAGGTTTATACATTGACTCTCATCTAAACTGGAAAGCGCACATTTCTAATATCAATACAAAAATTTCAAAATATTGCTACGCTTTATCCGTTTTATCCAGAATATCAAATAAATCTGTTGCGATAAATGCGTACTACGGTTTTGTTTATCCACAATTAAGTTATGGAGTCATATTTTGGGGAAATTCTGTAGATATTCAATCCACCTTCTTGCTACAGAAACGTTGTTTAAGGTCAATTTATAATTTACAAAGCACGGAATCTCTACGTGACATTTTTATACAAAATAATTTACTGACTTTAACTGGAATTTATATATTAGAAATTTGTGTCTTTATAAAAAATAATGAGCAATCATTTTTTAACAATAAGTCAAATCGCACTGGTAGCTTACGGAACAAATACAAGTATAATTTATCTATACCGCAAGTCAATAATACAATGTACCATAAAAGTCCATATATAAGCGCTGTTAAAATATATAACCATCTCCCCTTACATTTAAAACTTTTGGAAGTTAATAAATTTAAAAGGTGCCTAAAAGAGTGGTTAATATTAAAAGTATATTATGACACCAATGAATATTTTAATTGTTAGCTTTGTGTTTTGATTGGTATACTTTATCTTTTTGTTGTCAAACTTTACTGTATTTTTGTAACAATATTGTACACCCGAAATGGGGAAAACTGTTGATTCATTATTTATACATTTGTATTTTTAGTAAGAACCCTGTACACAGTTTATACAATAAATGCTTTTCTATTTCTATTTCTATTTCTATTTCTACTAAAACTAATTTGTGAGACGATTGAGCTTTAAATAATGGATGAAACATTTTGTGAAGGAGGCGTGCAGTTTTAGTTTGATAGGTTTCTACACCCACTATGTTAGCAGGGTGACGATTTACAATTATTATCAATTTGTATTCATGCATTTAACCATTTTATTTAAAATAATAACCTTAAACATCACTTAATTACTTTGTAAATAGAAGAAGACGCTAGTTTTCAAAACATAGTGTCATATTATTTCGAGAACCAGATACTTTAGAATGTAAAATTTATAATGAACGATGATTTACTGATTTACCACCTTCTTTTTATTCCGGCACATTACGTTCAACCATCACTAGCAAAATTGCTGCATATACATTTTTAGAGAGGATATTTATTTACCTCCTGCGTTCCATCCACCTTCGATCTGAAATGCGGCCGTCGAGACCCCGAACATGAAGTCCTTGGGAAAGGTGTAGTTACTCAGCCTAGTGCCATCTGGCTCGCTCGACGCATGTGCCAAGTTCACCAGGCTGAAAAAAAATGTTCAAAATCACAAATCAAAATTGATTATTCACAACTAAACTAGCATAAGTGCGTTTATTTACATGGGCCCCAAAGAGGCACTCATGAAAGTTAATGACTCTACTGTAGAATCGATTTAATAATCAAGTCTCTGCTTCCTGCAACACAGTTTATATAGCTGTAGGAAGAGGCAGAGATGCCATATATACACACTCACACCAAATTTCGGATTCGACGCGTACATATCAACTACATTGTCTACCAGCTTTAGTTAAAACAGTACGAGGTAATCTATATATATATATATATATAATAGGAAGTGGCAGTTATGTGTTAGGTAATTATTTTTTCTACTAGGTGGTGTAAACTAGGACTAGACTAAACAACCCACTATATATATATATATATATTAGAAGCAATAAAATCAAAAATCAAAATCGTTTATTCACATAAACCTCAATTATTATCGACTGATAGATTCGCAAAATTACAGCCATCTCGAGAAGAACTTAGAGAAGAATGAACGTATATTTGTAACTTATTATTAGTAACTTGTATTGTTATCATATTTCTATGTACACAACAACCTACTCGCTCCTATAAATTATATCCTACTTATAGGGTTTGCTGAAAGAAAACTCTGTGAAGGGTTAAGCTCGCCTTTGTACACCTTTTGTCATGGCCTTATTGTAAAAATAATTTCAATGTGAGATCTTTCCCAGTACTTTTTCAATAATAATTTTATACCATGCCAAGGCATACAATAGACTTTACTACCAAGGGCCAGACAAATGCACGAGGCTGGTTCACGACCGCTCAATCCATAATAAATCACATCCATAACCAACGAGCAATCTTTATCGTTTTACATAGGTTTTTCCACGACAGTCTAACTTTTAGTCATGGTTTTTACGGAGATTTTACCCACAATAACTTGCCAAGTACACTGCGGGTCATAATTAAGTCCACATACTTTATCTTGCGGACACTCCACTTAACACGTTGATTCTATAGGAAATCTGACAAATGACTTTCCTAGATAGGTAAAGTACCAACAATTCCAAGTAGTAGGATTTTCCTGGTAACTTTTATTATTTAATAATATTTTCCCGTACCTAGAGTGACTAATCGATGTCTACCATTAATGTCTAAATAAAATTATAGGTAGGTATGTTCGGTATTTATATCGTTAAGTAACTACATAATTTTCTTTGCAGACATCAAAGACAACAATAATATAAAAAAGTAAGGCATTTACACTCACAGCCCCACACTAAGTTCAAAGACTTGTATCGTGTGTGCCGGAAACATTTACATATCACACACAAATACATCCAGAACCAGAAGCACAAATATCCCTTGGGAAGGAATTTGTGATCTTGCCGGGAATCGAACCCAGAACCTGTCTACTGCGCCAACTGGGTCATCATTACATTATAACAAAAGTAGAAAAATATCGCTTGAGAAGTGGTTTGAACCCCGCGGCCGTAGTTTGTAATAACATATTGCTCTATGAGTTAATTCCACTATGCCCCTTTTACCATCTAACAACCAGACAAACTGTCACACGTCATCCGTTTATGGTTGACATACCTCCAGTTCTCTAGAAGCGTTTTGCTTCTAGTGAACTGCTGTGAGGCTGTGAGTGTGAATGTGTTTTAAAAAAAAACATATAAACGAACTAAAGAACTCGATTTTAACACACTTCCAAAATATCTCTTAGTTATGACATAATGGTGCTAATTCTGTTGAGCACCGAACTAACCTAAACTAAACTAAAAATAAACTAATTTTAGTCAAAGAATACCTGAACGCTATTCTGATTTTACGTTGAACTTAATTTAAAAGTTGAAATGACAGGACTCTTTCAAGTATAAGATCACATTAAAAATAATACAGACCTTTTTCATACAGACTAATTTCAGTTTAGAATTTCTATTTTTAGTCTTAATTTGAACGAAAACATGTACATCAGAATTAGAATTTGGTCATTCTCACTAAATAGAGTAACTAAACTAACTTAGTCCTGTCAAACTTAATTTTAGTCTAATCTTGCATTTTCTGAATATGTTTTGGACTAAAGCAGGACTAAAACTATTTTTAGGCTAGTTTAGTCTAATTCTGGACAACAGAATCGGCACCACTGTATGACAAATATAGATCATGTAACAAACAGTGGTTTAATTTTGATTCCTCTTACATACATTTTAAGCTGTTTTATTACAACGATTGTATATTAATTAAAAACTAGTGAAAATAATGCTTAACATTCTTACAACAAGATAAATTCTTAACCGACTTTTTTGTTTGAAAGCTGGTACTTTCAAAGTGATTTAAATTTGATAAAGATCGGACCTGCATTTTTAAATTATCCTCAATAATCCGTAATTAATTCGTTTCATCTGATTAAGAATTCAGAAAATAAAGCGGTGGTGTCGGTTATTTTTAAGCTTTGGTTGCGTTTAATTATTAATAAAGATAGTTATATCTTTATCTTACTTACAATCACACAAAAATCTACTACAATGTTAGAATAAACAGACTGAACTTCCAACCAACAACGGGCCCATTGCCTATATTTCTTAAAACTAAATTAAAATCATATACATTTTTACAGCAAAATAAATAAGTAACCTACAACTGCACCGAGCTTATAGGTAACTCGAGTGCTTAAGGTGGCGATACCAGAATTTTATATAAAACGCGTGTTTTTGTAACCGTTTTACTCGGCATTCATATATATGCGGCAGTTAAACCTGATAAATAATAATATTCGTCGTAATTTGTGTGATACGTTTAATGGTGCCTTCTACTTAGAATATATATAAAGTTCATAAATATAAAGAAAAAAAAAATTCAAATGTTATGCAAATAACATCAATTTGTATTTTTGTAACCATTTCATTCCGCCATTTTACATCAAAATACCTACTGTAAAAGTTATTTCATATGCGCATATTTAATTTTACTAGACGACTACGACTTTATTTCTTCAGCTTGTGTTTTTTTTTTTGAAGCGCGCCTTGACAAAATTTGAATATAACCATAAAAAATCAAAGATTACCACCCGTGTCCTTGCGTAACCGCCACGATGTAATTTACGCAATACACACCTTTATGTGTAAAACTATACGGAAGATAATTGGCTATGGTTAAAAAAGGTGCTCGCAATGACTTTTTTTTTTATTCGAGATAGGCAAACTTTTGACCACTATCTCACCTGATGGTAAGCAACGATGTGGTCGACGATGGAGCAAGCTTGCCTAGAAGATACCTATTCACTCGTGACTTGAAGACTCCCATATTGTACTCATCAGGAAATACCGACTCGGGTAAGGAGTTCCATTCCTTTGCGGTTCGCACAATGAATGTGGAGGCAAAACGCTTAGTGCGCACGTTTACCTGCCCCTTAAGCCTACTGGGTAGCGTTCCCATCATGCTAGCGCATTGCCTCTCTGAATTGCAATGCATTGAGGCAAATAAGTACCAGTTACAATTTTACAATCGTTACAATTTTATTACGGAATTTTATGAAAGGTTAAACGTTATGTCTAGTCTAGCCTGACCCTGAAATAGAATTAAGGCATTTTTCCCGATCCCGGTTAAAACGGGTTTGCCCTCGACATTTATGGATGACAGTTTGTATACTAATAAGCGTATATACATCAATATTCATGAAATAATATAATGTAAACCTTGTCGAGTATTTACCGGCCAATTGCATATAATTTCTAAAACTAAACTTAAACTATATATCTATACCAGTAAAGACCTAAGTTACCTACAAGGCATCGAGTTTGTAGATAGTTCAAGTATCAATCATACCAGTTTATTATTATTTTTATAATATTAGTAAAGTTTATTCAAGTTTTTTTAATTAATTTTTTAATTAAAATTTAGTTTAGTTTTGGGAAATATAGGCAATCGGCCCGTACATAGATTGTCTTTTTTACTACCTGTAAAGTGAAATAATAATATATTTAATATTATCTATATATAAATAGATTGGAATATAAGATATTATATAATTAATAAAATATATTATAAACTCCGATGTGTTTAACCGATCATTATAAATGTGGGCACATCTAATTGTAAAATGTTTTTTTTTTTATGTAGAAGGTTAGAATATAATCAACGAGACAGACGCCTCTGTAATTCCAATGATAAAATTTTCACGTTAGTATACAATGGTCCATTGTTCAACATTGCAAATAATGTTTTTTTTTTATCTCTAATAAGCTAGCGTTTGAGAGTTTAACCAAAAATACATGGTATATGTTTGAATATGACAATAATTGTAACGTTTGGTCACCTGATGGTAGTAGATATTGTTCTTTAACAAAACTAATATCTCTTACGCCATTAGCACTTACTTTGACTAATCTAGAAGTGAAAAGACGGAACAAAATAAGTTTTTCTGAATGTAGAAACATGTTGAAATCTTTGCTCCAATTATGCATGCTTATACTCGGACAGTTGAAAGCCAATTTGTTCTGTTAAAGCGTCGTTAAGAAAAAGACAGACTTAATAGTTGTCTATTGAGACGCTTCATATTTAGAGGTTCTTCCATAGATAGATATAACAAA
This sequence comes from Lomographa bimaculata, assembly GCA_948107665.1. Classification (NCBI taxonomy): domain Eukaryota; kingdom Metazoa; phylum Arthropoda; class Insecta; order Lepidoptera; family Geometridae; genus Lomographa; species Lomographa bimaculata. Next base: position 12,865,168 of record OX403592.1, read on the forward strand.
TGGATGAATATTATGAACTAACTAAAAATGTAAGCTTATGTAACTCACGGTTACAAGTCGTCCCCATTATTTAATCATATCTCAAACGGTAACACTTAGAATAGTGTAGTTGCATTTTGTCAAATAAAGTATATGTCGTTATTCGGCAAAGCGATGGTAGAAACAAGCAAATAACATAAACACTTAAACGCATCACACTTATAGCCCCACACTAAGTTCGATGACTTGTGACAATCACAACCAGAACTAGAAACACAAATGTTCCTTGGGCGAAAACTTGTATTCCCGCCGAGAATCTTACCCAATACTTCTACTTAGAGGCAAACGCTCATCCAACTAAGCCAATAGGCAGTTCAGATGTCCAAATAAGTCTAACCATCCATTGACCGACGACGCAAAAGACTCATTGGCGATAATAAGCCGGTCGAGTCGAAACTATCGACTCGACCAGCTATACCTATATTGCATTTCGGAGAGTGTGCTCAGGGATTGCAAGAGTTAATTCTCCCATGCCCGTTACACCATCTAACAACAAGACAATCAGTCAAACGTTACCCATTTAGGTTGACGTATCTCCAGCTCGCTCGAATTGTTTCGGTTCTACGTTTATCATTCGTACTGCGAGGGACTAGAACTCATTGCACGTGTTTTTATTCCCAGAACGCCGTAATCTGGGAGTCTTTTCAAGTCAAGAGAGAATAAATAATCTTGTAAGCAGGCTTGCTGCATCTTCGGCCGCATCACTGTTTCCAACAGGTGAGATAGTGGTCAGCGGTAACAACGGAAGAGCATCACCTGACACATACTCTCAAGAAAGTGGCGTCTGTTATAATCGTATGACAACTAACATAGTCCTTATTAAACTCTATGTCAACGACTCTAGTCGAACGGTTTCCATTCAATATGACACTTATTGGTACTACACTTATGGTTTTTTGAGGCAAGCATACTTTACCCGCATCATTATTATTTGGTATGAGGTTAAATTATTGCATGTGGATGCATAATAAAAATAAATCATTTCAAATTTTATACTGTTAAAACACCAAAGAAGTTATATATTTCTTTTTTTACTATACGTTGTATTCTATCTCGTACATAAACGTCTACATCGCTGTTGCAGATAACGAAAATACCAATTTAATTAGAATGTTATTTATACGTTCCACACCAATTAGCAGTAAGTGATAAATATGCTTATCTGTTAACACTTCCTTTGCTCATCATTTTTGCAAAGTACTTTTAAAAATACACACCTTTGTTATATAAACAATCTCACTTTAAGGTTAAAAAATATCACTATCACTACTCGTGGAATTTAAAGAATACAAATATTTATGTCTTTCTGAGACCGATAACTGCGGCATATAATAATATTTAAGTATATTTATTTAATATTTAAGTACATTTTTTTGATTATAAAATAAATATATCTTTCGATCTTGGTGTAAACGCAGACGGGTTAAAAATAAGATATATCAGAGACTTTAAATTAGACCTTTTATGAGGTATCAAAGATTAAAACTACTTCTTATTATATAAATACTAACATATAAAAACTCATTGCATTTTTTTCGAATTTTATGGGTTTATAAAAAATTGTCTCGTTTATGTCTTCGAATATGATACTCTGGTTCATCCGCAATATTCCTTTCCGGTTTTCAAAAGAAATTGTATTTGATAATGAACTGCTTTACCATCTTCAGCCACATATGCAGCGTACCTAAGCAAAGATATCCAAGAGAAATGTTGAAATTAAATCTGAACTCCTTTGATTCCTGTTCTAGTCTAGCAAGAGACAAATTTGCTATAAGTATTTACTTCTACTTTGAATTTATTTGTTTTCATTTAGTATGATGTGACATTTTAACCTTTTAAACATTTTGAGAATATTTAAAATGTATTGTAAAATAAGTTTTAATTTTTTTGTATATTATTATTAATTGTAATTAGTTTACAGAACATACCTAGCTTCGACGACCTATGCAACATTCAAGAAAATAGTGAAAGCGAAGCGCGGTAGTTGTAAATGGAATCCGTTTTCAATATAGTCCTTTTTCTAACGTCTTGGTTATGAGAATAATAATATTATTATAATAATAGACAATTATAGAATTCTAAACTTATGAAGAACAACAGGATAAGTTGTAAAATAATCTTTTCAGTTTAGTACTAGTACAGGCACACAAATATCGGCTACCTATTTTGTTTCAATTACCAAACTCTATCTCTAAACCTACCTGAATTTCCCACATTAGTTAAACAAAATATTAAAAAAAACACAAATAAAAATAATAAAAGAATTCGTACACTGATATCTCACACAAAAAAGAAACTAATCGAAAACCCGTCGCGAGAGCTGTGAACTCTATATAAATTAACACTTTCGCCTCACCTAAGACTCGCCAAAAGCGCCGCAAACTGGGCGACTCCGCTCGAGCTCCGCATTATGATAACTAAAACAAAACACAAACAAGTTTACCTATTTAACGCGACCGACTCAATCACCAACTTAACTTATATGACATGGCCTTCAAGAGCTGTCCCTAGAGCAGGCCTTTAAATGTTGTCCTTTTGAGAACTGAAGTCATATCCGCATTTTATTACGTATGGTCTAGAATTAGCCAGCCTATGCATTATGCACGTATCAATTATATTGTCAGTAAAATTATTTGGTTTTTTTTTTATGACATATAGGTAAGCACTTGGCCGCTATCAACATATCAACAATTTAATTATTTGTTCCTATACTTATTCAAAACATTGACAAAAGGGATGATGCCTTGTAAGAAAAAACTAATTAGTCCGTTAGATAGATTATCAAAGAAATTGGACATGTATTTTTTTATTTAACAAATCTATAGAAATTGACAAAGTTATAGAGCGTCATAGTTCCGGAATGGAGGTTCGTGACATCACGCCTCGTATTTTTTTTTTAATTGACAAAAGAAAAAATACGTATCCAATATTTTTTCAGGCGATTGTTTCGGTTTCATTAAGAAACTTGCTTCAGGATGAGTGCTCTTTGTTGCCTCCTGCCTCACACTGAGTCAGAACAATTGCTGTTTTTATGTAACTTAAATTTAAAATTCTTATTTTACACCTGTATTTACAAATATATAGATCATTCAATACAATTAGATGCATTATTCTTTTATGTAACGTAGATATTTTATTATTTATGTTCGTAATTTATTCTTAATAACACAAATTTTACACATGTGTGCGATCGTGTTAGTTTGTTTAAAACTAGTGTTTGTTTAGTATTGCCTTATAGAATTTATTTAGTTCATGTATATATATTTATACATATACCTTACTTTATATTTTTATATTTATATATATTTTTTCCAAAACTTGTATTTACACCCCCGTTTCACCAAATTATTTACAATCTTCTCTATCTAAAGGTTGTCTGGAAGAGATCGCTTTTAGCGATAAGACCGCCGATTGTGCACTAAGATTTAAGTTTTGTTATTTCTAGTGATTTATGTAAGGTATGACAATAAAGCGATATCTATCTATCTATCTATCATAATATCTCTTTATATTGATACCATCAATATAAAGAGCTGAACTATTTAATAATTTGGTAATAAGTCTAGAGTTTGGTATAAATAAGGCTATAGTTTTAACTGTGTTATAATGCAGCCAAAACCACGATTCTTAACTAGTTTCAAATAAGATTAAACCTGTTGACATTGAAAAATTATTATAATATTAGATGCCGAGACCACAAAAATATTGCATGAGACCCAAGCACATTTTACCGGTTATTCTGAAGTATTATTTATATATATATATATATATATATATATATCAGTATGATTAAATAACATAAACACTAAACATAACGTAAGTACGACCACGTGTCGGAATTTCGCCTAGAGCTAAAATGGCTGAATATATGACACCGTCGAAATTCTCATGTTCTCTGTTTACTTTTCAATATTCTCTTTGACCCACGTGCACCGAAGTACCTCAAACAACGGTTAAGTTTCCTTTCTTCTACTGGACGACTGCAGCGCTCCACTCAACATCTTAAATTAAAGATCCCCCAGCATAATACTGCATCGTATTCAGACTCCTTTACAATAACAGCGATTCATCTCTGGAATAGTCTACCCGCAAATATTCGTCAAGCTCCATCTATCGACACCTTTAAAGCAAAAGTTCACAACCAACAGAATCCAATATTTAGTTATATTCAATTAAAATTAAAATATTTAATAAATATGTTTATGTATATATGTCTATATAGAAAATATATGTATGTATATATGAGTATTATGAGTAGTTAAATGTATGTATAAATATATATATATTTTTTTTGGTATTTTTTGTATCTTAAACTAGACTATTTTATATATAATACTATATACAAATTAAAGTTTTAATTGTAAAATAAAAACAACTTTTTACCGAAGATGTGCACTACCATATCAAAATATCCTCTATACACCCAGGTTAACTGGAAGAAAATGCTTTGTAGCATTAAGTTCGCCTATGTACCTACAATACTGTTTGTGCAATTAATAATTTTCTATCTATCTATCTAAACATGTCTTTGTGTAACTTTACAATCTGGGATTATTCAAGTCTAGAATGAATAAGTATATTCTAGGCAATCATGCTACATCTTCGGCCGCATCTTCACTTTCCATCAGGTGAGATGGTGGTATAATGCCTGTTTATCTATATAAAAACACTTTCACAATCACAACCCTACACTTAGTTCGATGACTTGTGTCGTGTCCCACACATGACACACAAATACAACCTGGGAGAAACCTTGTGTTTCCACCGGGAAGCAAACCCACTACCCGCTTCCTAGCCTAAGAAGCCTAAGACGCAGCTTACTAAACCAACGGCCAAATCAATAAAGAAATATGTTTAAGCAGTTTAACAATTTACTATACTATGCAATTTAATAAACCTATTAAAAAAAATGCTAAACAATACTTTTAATTAAGAGAGATTTAAAGGATTTTCATTGGTGTAAGTACTTCAAAAAGGAAGCCAACTTGGTACGACTTAACAGGTTAAGAACTTAATTTCCTTTACAATATAAACATCGCTATCAAGAGTAAATCAGGATTTACAGCTTCTTTACGCTGCGCCAACAATGGAAATTCCCTTAAATATTTGTACAGGAAAATAAACACATAAATAACTCTGCGACACCATCGGGCGGATGTTTCTGACACTCCCTCACTCGATACATGTATAAATCAGGTGAAGACAGGGGCAATAGCAGGTTATATGCGGGGCACCACCTCTAAACAAATAAAATAACAAGGTTCTGGTCATATAATAAAAGAAAAAATCGATTGGCAGTGTAAAAAGGCGAACCTGCGCAAAACGCCACATGAGTATCATTACATAAATATGTCAGTTTTTATAGAGATATCGTTGATTAGGATATGTCTATATATTTAAAGATGATTGACTATCATCAATGAATTCTCTCAGCTATGGATTCGCAGTATATTAAACGATGAACCTTTTAATTCATAGAGTATTGAATGAAAATTTGCTTACCTCGTCAGACATACGTCGTCGTACATATTCAGATATTCCTGCTAAAATTATTAGAAGTTTTTAGTTTTTTATTTAAAAGTTTTTTTTGTTTTTAAGTAGTAAGTAATTTTAAATGTTTGTTAAATTGTCGTTCCGGCATCAATCGTTAACAATCAATTCCGAATTAAGACCAAAGTGCTTACATAGGTTGGCTTAAAAAGTTGCTTGATTAAATCGGGTCCCGATAGTAGCATTCACTTACCTACTGTTCACTAAAAACAGATGAAAGAGAAACAAAAGGATACACAATTTCACAAATTAGAATATATTACTATATTTAAATATATTCTTATATAATTAAAAACTCTTAAATCAGATCCCCTGTAATGTGATTATCTGTAAAAACAAATAACAATATAATACTTACAATAATACTTGTTTTCAGCAAAGAACATGTTATAAATACGTAAAAAAAACAATGTAAATTAAAAAAATATACCTAATTACCGCTTATATTAGCCGATTAAAAAAACAAATCAAAATCGTATTCTTTTTTTTATGTCTTAATAACACTCGCAAGATTGAGACAAATCGATTGTCATAAGAACATACAAAATCGGCCCACGAGTTTGTTCTCTAGAGAGTCACAAAGGAACAAACATACATACACACTTATAAACATAAAGAAGAACCAAACAAACAATATTTTCCGCACGTAAAAATAAAATCGGCATATCCTTTAACCTTGATAAACCCGGCACTAAGTTACACCTAGATTGTAGGTACGGAAACAGAGAATTGTGTCCGACCACTTCTGTAGCCACACAGAGCGGAAGTTGGCTTTAATTCCCTCTCACTTAGATTGTTGTATAGTAGTTATATAATTTACTTGAATTTAACGAAGCGGTTAAGAGGAGCATTTATTTACAACTAGAAAGAATTGTTTTCATTTGGCTTTACTCGGTTGTGGGTGATTAACAGAAACACTGTAGGAGAGTAGGTACGAAGAATTTTTTAAGCTTTCCGACTTCAATCATGTTTATGTGAGATAACCGGGTCTTTCCGCGCTTTTAATATTAAAATAGCACGAGATACTCTCGTGACCAAGGCCGGTGCAACCCTGCCGAAACGTTGAGGTTAGTCAAAATAATGCTATTTTGAAATTAAAAGCGCGAAAAGACACGGTTTTCTCATATAAATATAATATGAGTACCAAAAACATAACCATGATCGATGTATAGGTAATAAACAGTAGGTCTATTCTAGTCGTTGAAATACGATTGTTCGAATTGATGCGATTTCGATATGACAGTCGATTGGTTGAAATTTCAGTTGATTCGATGTTCATAATAAAAGAAAATCGTACGATTTCGACATCGATGTGATGCCCGGAATAGACCCCCTTATCAATATTTATGGAACAATGGGCACAAAAGAAGGAAACTACAAATATTTATACAACCACACGTCTTTAACAAATAACTAAAAATAATCAAATACAATTTTTTTTTTTTATTTGTGTCTGGCTAGTGTTTGACCACTATCTCAGCTGATGATATTCTCACTATCTACCTCACATTTATTGCAAATATATACTCTATGTATATACTCGATGTCTTATAATCTAGCGGGTACTTTCTTAAAAACAACGGGTTCTCGGGGTAGCTTTGCTTCATCAATGAGTAAGAAATGATCATGAACCTGGATAGTAGATTATGGGAATGATCAACTACTTATGTAAGAAAGATACTCCAAATAGAAAGGTGCTTTCTAATTTCCGACTTCAAAAAAGGAGGAGGTTCTCAATTCGTCGGAATTTTTCTAAATGTATTACCTTAGCATTCCGTTATTTATAAACCGATTTAGGAAATTATTGTTTTGTTTAAGAGTAAATGCGTTCTAGTTGGTCCCATTATAATCCAATCAAGATTTAATGAAGAATTTTGAAGATATTTGCGATTGATTAATCGGTTATTAGTTTTGTAAACTTGTATTTATTATAAAAATACGTATAGTCAAGTGACGATGATAAAAACATTTCTTTATTTGAAAAAATATTATTAAACATCTATATATATAAAAGAAAGTCGTGTTAGTTACACTATTTATAACTCAAATACGGCTGAACCGATTTGACTGAAAATTGGTAAGGAGGTAGCTTAGGACCAGAAGACGGACATAGGATACTTTTTAGGAACGTCACATTTTTTTTTATAGGTGTATAAAATTCATTTTCTTATACGTCACTCGCTAAAGTACTAGGCAAACATAAACATGACGGAGGTAATAATATAGTCACGTGGCATTGTAACGCATGCCGGGTTTGACTTCCTAAACATGCACATCATTGAATGTTAGGCGGAACGAAGGTCGCCGGGATTGCTAGTTATATATATTTATAAAAATATTCAAATACAACCTACTTAATCTTACTTTTAATTTAGACGCATCTCCAACAGGTCATAACATAATATACACTTACTACAATAACATTAATACTAAATAGCAAAGACATTTCTGATGTATAAAACTCAATTTTGACAAAAATGACAGTCTTTTTTCCTTATGACGGCAGAACAAAATATACAAAGCGACCGAGGCGCGCGCCCTGTACGCGCTTCTTGGGCGCTTTGTATATCAAGTCCCTGAGTGGGTAAAAAGCGAAGTAAAAAAACTACAAATACTTTCACTATACACAGTTTTTCATAAAAAAAAATACAAATAATGACTATTATTTGTTCTATATCCATATGAGAAATAAAAAATGTCAATTTTTGTCTGTCTGTATAGTAATTTCATAAGAAACACTGATTTCTAACATAGTATTACCTTAATAACATACACAACCACAAATGCTAACCACAATCTCGTCCACTCAACCCACAAAAATACTCAATCCAAAAGTTGCCGAACCTTTTCAGTCCATTAGGTATTATAAAAGTCTGAAAGCGGTAAGCGAAACTTATGCCACTTCCTCCACATTCTAAGCGTTTCTTTTACAATCACGTGACAATAACGGGTACATTCCATCTCAAATAAAAGGCTTTCATGATCGGAATAGTCTCAGAAGACTTCGCAGACTTCTAAGATGAACTTGGATGTCGTCCAAAACTATTTATGGAAAGTTTTTGGTGACTCTTTTCCAGACGTCTTGCGGTATCCCAAATAGTTTTAAGTTTAGACAAGGTGACTGTGATACATTTCATTACTACAGTATCAGTCAGTATGATTAAAAGCATAAACTCTTTCACTCTTACAATCCCACATTAAGTTCGATGACTTGTGTCGTAGGTTGTGGTAGGCGCTAAACATTCACATCACACATAAAATCACAACCAGAACCAGAAACACAAATTTTCCTTGGGGACAAAACTTGTGTTCTTGCCGGAAATTGAACCCATTTCGCCTTCTAAGCAGGGTAAAAAGGCGAACACCACCCAATGAAGTCAACGAGTAGTTAATTTTTTTAAATGTTTTTAGATTATTTGATGTTATTGTCTGTTGAGTAAACGCTAATATAAAGAAAGCTGTATGCCAATATTGAGACAAATTTAAAACTAATTAATGGGAACGCTACCCACTGGTATTGGGCTTGAGCACTTGAGTTACCTATAAGATCAATGTCTTGTAGGTAACTTAGGTATTTGCTGTATATAGTTTAGTTTAGTTTTAGGAAATATTTGTGTGAAAAAGTGTAAGTATATTTGTTTTCCTTTCGTGCTATACCAGCTAAACGGATTCTTATAAAATTTGCACTACTCAGTAATCTAATTTCTATTGATTTCATGTTTTTCATCAAACTTTAAATAGTTTGTTAATAAAAACTAAAGTATTCAAAAAAATATCATTTATAACAATGTGAAAAATTATAGAGGCTTACCTCTAAAAAAAGTGGTGATAACAACATGTAAATGAAACCTTCATCGAATTCTGATCTATAAATTGTTCGTTGCGTCTGTAAAAGGTTTCTAAGAAAAAACACACTTTCCCAACACTAAGAACTGAAGGCTAGGACTTCTTTTTTCTTCTAGTTATAGATTGTATTCGTATTCTTATATCAGTTTAGGTTTTTTAGTTTTTAGGTAAACAGGTAAACTATTTCTTTTCTCCAATTATCAAATCAAATCAAAATGTATTAGCATTGCGATCTATAGAGGCATTGCCGCCAGCATGATGGGAACTCTCTGGAAGTAGGCTTGAGCACTTGAGTTACCTATAAGCTCGATATCTTGTAGGTAACTTAGATCTTTGCTGTATAGTTTTAGTTTAGTTTTAGGGAGTATATATGTAATAAATACAATTAAACTACGTGCAATCGGGCCGTAGTTTAAATGTATTTATTTCAGATAACATGGTCTAGTTATTAGTAACACAGAATTTTAAATTATGATAGTACCTATAAAATGAAGTAGAATTAATCCCGTACTTTAGAAGCATTCCGTGCGATTGGTATCCAGAGGAGTAAGTATCTCCAACTTCTGTCATCACTTTCACAAACTACCTCAGCACAGGCGCAAACAAATCTTCCGCCACAGTTTCAAGTAAGATGTTGTGACTTCTCCTTACCCTCTTTAAAACAGGTGCCGCTTTTTTCCGAATGACGGCATAAAAACAGTCCATTCGGCCTGATAGTCAGTACACAAGGCATACAATTATGCCTGATTGTCAGTAAACAAGCGGTAAAATGGCAGATCTGCTAATATGTGTCATTAAATCTCGTAAAGAAATTTGACTATAATCCCATTTATATCTCTAAATAGTAGGATGATACATTAATAAATGGAAAATTATATTGATGATTCATTATACACATGCGTCGATATGTAGATAGGCAGCCTCTTGTTAATTTTAAAGCAGTGTTGTTCAGCTATACATAATACTAAAATTATATATTAGAATATCGAATCTTTCGAATATAATCTGATGAATTTATCTTTGGCTGAGTTTTCTCCTCTGAATACAAATATAACTTTAGTAACTTTTTCTGAATTAAATATGTTACACTGTAATTGTATATTTAGCGCCTAAATATAAATTTAGCGTGTAACCAGTATTAGATCTTTTTTTAACGTTTTACACTCACTGCCCACACTAAGTTCGATGACTTGTGTCGTGGGTGCCGGAAATATTCACATCCACACACACAATCACGAACAGAACCCGAAACACAATTTTTCCTTAGAGAAAAATTGTGTTCCCGCCATGATTTGAACCCGATACCCCTTAGTAGATGGAAAAAGAACTCTCACCCAACTAAGCCAACGGGCAGTTCAGTTAAGGCACAAATTGTATATAATCGCCGTGCCATCTTTGTTTTTCTATATGTTACTTTGATTCATAACTTCGAAAGAAAAAAAAACGATGTTTAACTTCTCTATGTATCCCAACTCATTGCGTAGAGTATATACTTTTCTTTGGTTAAATGGTTATATGATGCTTACACCATTTATAAAACAAAACTGATGTTTATAAATCGTAGCGGTTTAAAAATTTCATAATTCGATCGTGTTGCGGTCGAGGTAAGTACCTAATAAAATTTGTTAGTCCAGTCTTAACTAGACTTCGCCCTAAAAACCCCTTATAACCGAAAACTATGTATTTAAATCGCAAAAGTTACTGTCTTACGGTGTCACTATTATAATTACTATGTAAATAGAGCTAAATTGCAGATACAATCTAAGTAATTACGTTATCTATCTCCAAATCCTACGTGTGTTCGCTTAAGCAATTCCTTTACGCAAATCAGAGCAATTCTCAACAAGGGCATGTAATCAACGTCTAATTTGCAGGAGCGATGTCTATCAATATGCCATGTCTTGGTTATGAATACTAGATGGCTATAAGCCTAATTTAATGGAGCAATTCTCTGAAGTGAGCCTTGCCCGACATCTCGGTAAGGTACCTACAATATTTATGACTGCTTCGGCATCTCTACAAAATTAAATGAGATTTTCCACCATAGAATAATGAGATTTCTCGTGAGAAATTTGAATTTATTTTAACTGGTTACTTCTTAGTCAAACATGCTGAGAGTCCCCAATGAAATTGTTATATTTGGGTTACTTTAAGACTAAGTAATTTCAAACAAATTCCGGTCGCGCTGATGAAAACTCTGTCAAGCAAAAAATGGTGCTTCGATATCTATCTTTGAGAGCCAGTCCAATAGAATTATAACGCTTGACCTAGCGTGCTTACCACAAACACTTAATGAGTAGCGAGATGTTGATGAAACGCTAGCATATCAGATTTTTTAAATATTTTTTTTTTATTTAAAAAATATATTATGGTTTCTCAAAATTTTATGAGAACGCACCAAACACAAACAAACTATATGTCAGACTGATGTCAAAGCGATACGAAACGCTCCTGTACAAAATGACAGCAGCAATGGTCACTAATTGAAATGGGTTCACTTTAATAGAAACCACGTCTACTTATTACAATTCCTACAATATTGGAGGTGTCCTTAAAATTAGTAGTCCGGACACAAGCCATTACTCACTCATAATGTTATACGAAATTGACATGGCTAAGTTTTGCAAATGATGCAAATCTCCAAAAGCTCTCGCATCTGCATGTCTACCGACTGACTAAAGTGCAAGATTGGAATTTAAAATGTTCTCATCTCGAAAACATTTGTGAAAATTTATTTCTCTTTGATATTGGAACGATCGTTGAAATTTAAATGCGTCAAAAACGATTTCTGAATCATTTTTTGAAAGTTACTATTCTTGTTCTTGAATAATTTAGAATGTTTCTAAAACTTGAGGTGAGTTAAGAAAGGATGGCTTCTTTTTAACCTTAGGCATATTTAAAATGCATCTATGGTTAGATATAAACCTTCTGTTTCAATTTTTGAAGGAGCAACGCAATGGTCATAACTACCTCTAGTGGCTAGCTCTCTACTTTGTATCGGAACTTCTTAAGCTTTGGCGAGACTAGCCAAATGTTAAAGATATTAAATACAAAATCTTTGCCATAATTTTGTGCCATTACTTTAACATTAACATTGATAGGATAATGCTAAAATTTAAGGTATTTTTGACTGACTCGCGTTTGTCTATTAGTAAGAAATGACGCTGGCTGGCATAAGAATGGAACAATCTTGTTATAAACCCGCGTCAATAAAGAAAGGGACTTAACGCAGGTCGTACCTACTTATAATATTGACGTTGAAATTGTTTTAAAATGACGTGAAAACTTCTTATACTTCGCCAAATGTTTGTAACACAGAATTTTTTTATTATTAGAACAAAGTAAATTACAGACGTTTACTTAAAGATATTGAAGCATAGTTTTATTTGTATTCAGATATCAGAAGTTGGATAGTAAAAAGCATACATAGAAATAAATACGAAAAACACTTCAGTTGCAGATCTGTATCAGTATGAGAACATCGGTATTCTGTACGAAATAAACTAGTCACGGCGAAAACTAAGCAAAGATTTATTACTGTGTAGTGTAAGAGCTAGCAAAGGACATACTTACGATATATTTGATTCTTTTGAGATTCATAACAATTATATAAGTTTTATGCTTCATTCCTTATAACTACTACGACCCAGTTATATTGGCGTAAAGGTCATGCCTGCTTTCTGCGCCGAGGGTCCAGGTTTCAATTCCCTGCTGGAGAAAAATTTTCCTTTCTAAGGAATATTTATGATTCTGGCTCTCCGACATTCACTCACATGTAAGTGACTTCCAGCTAACATTGCTATCAATGATGATTTTAATAATTTTTTGAATGTGCAATGAAAAACAGTTTTTTTTTTAGGTAGAATTTGAATAACATGATAAAAAGCGTATCCAGCTTAAAATCGCAAAGCTTTCAATATTGATTCTCAGTCACATCATTAAAGTTTGAAAGCTTTATGCTTTTTCCAATCATTTCAAGCTTCTGACAGTACTTTGAATAGTAATCAATTAGCGATTTCCTAATGCATTACGATGATTTAGGTTCATATGAGAAAAATCCAATGTTTCATTATAATAATATAATTAAAATTAATTCGAACTTAGTGTGGGGCTGTGAGTGTGAAAGGGTTTATGTTTAAAATAATAACTTACATTTATTTGCTATTAAACACTTTTTTCGATATTATATAGTATATTATAATATGTAATGATATAAAATGTATAAATTTACATCTTATATCATTTTTATTATCTTTTCTATTAAGATGTGTGTAAATTTTAATTTAGTTTTAGGAAATATAGGCAATTGGCCCGTACTATATATTACTAATCACAATATTTTTTACTTTAAATAAATTTTTTACTGCCATATTTAATAATTTTCGTGTAAAAATCTACTTGAATAATCTTAGTTACACACATTTGCTGCATCTTTGGGCTCAATAAATATCGGAGCTTAGGCTAGTCGCTCCAGTACTAAAAAAAAACAGCGTCCTTGAATTCTTCATTTTTTTGTCAATACCTGTGAATAATTATATAACTGCATAGGTTGGTACTTATGTCAAAAGTAAAATTAATTATTGTAGGTGTATAATCGTCGTCCATATCATAATACGCGAGTGAGTGCCGATTAACGTTGCCTTCGATAATATTTTTTAATAAAACATGAAATACACTATGCATATTTTTTAATTTACGTTAAACTAAAATGATATGACAAATAGCATATCCAGCTTCCAATCGCAAAGCTTTCAATATTGATATTTTGATAGCTGCGTCGCTTGATAAATGTATACACCCCGTTTGAATTGTAAATATGCTGAAAAACTATAAATCTCGAACAACGAAACGGTGCGTTGGTTTTAAAGTAAAGCAATATTTAAAAATGTATATTTGGAGAGTGCTGGAACATGCTTGTCAGTTGTACAGTTGATTTTCTTTACCACTGAAAATAAAAATAATGAACTTTTGAAAGTTGAAAACACTGAATACAATTTCATATTAAAAAGTGTATACGAACCTGTTTTTCAGTTTATTTCTTTATTTTTGTTCGTATGATATTTTTATTTGTTACTTAGCTCATGTTTGACTACAATCTCTCTTAATGGAAAGCGATCATGCGGTAAAAGATTACCTCAGCAAATACCTATTTAGTCACGTATTGCATAATCCCATACTTTGATTGTTGATCTTACGTATTTTTCCTAGCTGCTAGCTAGTTCACTGAACCATAGTGTCTAAAAAAAAATTACACAAAGAATCATTACTATCTTAGGGTAATCATATTGTGATTTACTTATAAACTCTTCCAAGAACAGAACATGTTGTTAAGTAATAATACAACTGTTCAACACTTGTTACTTTTACCGCGGCACTGTTCTCAATTTTCATCCTTCGTAATTTTAGCTCCGACTTCCAAATATTCAACAATCAGAAACGTTGTCAAGCCGTCACATTTTCTCCAGCCCTCATCCACAACCACCCTCTGAAATAAAATCTCCTGCGGCAAATTCGATAACGAGAACGTCAAAAGCGTCAATCACCGAACTTATAGCGATATCTGTCTGAACGCAAGTTTGAATCCCTCAAATCGCTTACAGAGTTTCATTTTCGAGATCCTGACTACCGAAACTTTGGAGTATAATTTTTCAATTTATATTATATTACATGAGTAGCGCTTTATGGTGAAACTTAGAGAGGAATTCAATCGTTTGACTAATAATATGTATTATTATTACACCTACTGACTGATAATAATAATAGACATAATACAGTAGCACATGCGACTGGAACTTATCGTAATTATAATATACACGTAAACGTAAACATAAACGCTCACAACTCGACATTAAATTCGAAGACTACTGAGAGCATTCCCTTCGCACAGACGATAATATTCAAAAACCGAAAAACCCTATTTTCTTTAAGAAAACTTTTTAACCCACCATCAGTTTAACCCGATATTTACTGCTTAGGGGGAATATTTGCAACCACTGTACAATAAGCAGTTAAAATTGTCCCAGTATTAGTTATTCGTATTTTTCAGCTGGTATTGTTCTAGCAATCGAAAGCTGCAGTACTGCAAAAAAGTTGAGCTGACGAAGTAAGAAAGTCTAGATAGAAGATCAAAACTGTTCTACTATAAAATACATTACTACTAATTTAACAGAATTCATATAACGATTATAATTTAGCAACATCATTTTAATGTTCATGGCCAACATTTCAGTCATAAAACCTTAACTATTTTTTTTGCTATTAAACTGTGCTTCAGTGGTTTACTTAGCAAGATTGGGGCGACTAATTTTCTAAAGCAGGTTTCACAGTAGCGATCTCCAGTCATCAGGGTTAACGCCATCCTAACGGTCCGCATGCGTAAACCTTTCTACCCTATCACGAGTAGGGTAGTACCAAACGAGACGCTGCACGGTCTGTACGTCTCTTTACCTTGAGGCAGACAGTTCGGACCCGCGATCGCTCGGATTAGAAATAAAAGTTTTATAGACTTAACGTGAACACAAAGCAAGCAAAGACTTTTAGGAGTGACAAAAAGTAACTCTACAAATTCTTCTAATTTAAATGCAGTTTCAAAATTATTAGCTGATGTAATTTTAACAAGTGATAGTGGTAGTGATTAAAATGCTTGGATGTTACATTTACTTAATAAACAAGACATCATTTAATTTTCGAATTCAGTAGATATTATAATTTCGTTTTCCACAGACTAGATTTGTAACTCATTCTGTAAGTACAGCCCAAGGCTAAATTTCAAGTGTTTTCCTTATCAAAGAAATTGCCTAAAAGGAGTGGCATTGAACGAAGGCATTACTAAATTAAGGAGTTTATTGGTTTTATGGATCTGATCCTTGCTCTTTCTCATTTACATAATGTCGTCTCATACCGAATTTGGAGCTTCATTTTGTGCTAGTTTCAGTGGAAATATGATTTTTTGGGTATATTGGTTCTTTTTATTAAGTTATTATGCACAAATGACACGATAAACGATGGATGGTTTCATATTAAGCATTGATTAAAGTTTGCTTATTGTTACTTTATTTCAACACAATCAGTTCGTATATACATAAAAAAAACGGACAATATGACACTTTTAAACAAATACATAAACGGTTTCACACTCACAGCCCCACACTAAGTTGGGCTGTGACAATGATGGGGATTTTTATCTTGTGCCTTGTGTCATTGGTACCGGAAACAAACGACACTCACAAGTACATCCAAAAACAAGAGACAAAATTTTCCCTTTGAGAGAAAACTTATGGTTTCACCGAGAATCGTACCCGAACCTTGTAACCTTGGACCGAACGCGCACCCGACTAAGCCATCATGCAGTTTATTTAAAATTTGTGGAGAATGTATTTTGTTATTTTACCTAAAAATTACACATAATCAATTACAAATCATATTATGTATAATTAATTTGACAAATTTGTACTAATATATTGTGAAACTGATTATATAGTTCCATTTTAAGTTCATGCACATTAAATTATTTTATAATGCCTTACTTTCAGTGCATATGTTCAATATATAGATATTATACAAAAAAAATGTATCATGGGCATTTGTGAACATACATAGATGATGTCAACATATTATATGGTCGAAGGATAGTACACACGCTAGGCTATGAATGTGACAGCTCGCAAGGATTGCTGCCAAAATAGCGTAATTACTGCTTGGCAACAGACTTTTCTACCTTGAATAGTAAAGCTTTGACTGTATTCCGGCCTAGGATAGCTAGTCAGTCTTTAAATGGTATTTTCACCAAAAGCTCAGGACACTGAAAATATTTTACTCTCTCACAGCGATGTTCAAACAGATCACCCGCCTCGCGGTACAAGCTAATCAAAATATATTCCAAGGGTGTACACTAAGCGTTTTACTATTTTAATTTATTATACATACCGCTAAGGAGTTTACTCCTTGCCTTACTCTATATTATTATGTTACTCAATAAGTACAATTTAGGAAACTTTGCTTAAACACTCGAATGAACAGTTATCTTTCAGTTATTTCAAGCATACTTCATCTTCAACTACTTCGTCAGCTACCATCAATGAGATAGTGGTCAATAGTTTACCTATTTATAGTATGAAAAAAAAAGAACCTACTCAATTTTTACATATCGTATATGTACCATTTTGTTTACGGGTTATGATGGGCTGTTCGCTACTTGCCCCTTATTTTATTTTATCTATTAAATATTCTAGTTACTCATACAAAATGTGTCTCTTTGACCACTTTTTGAAATCCTGTTATTTTTATTAGTTTGTTGCAGATTAAATAGTTTCGTGAACCCCTAATAAATTATACTTTGCTTTTAAAGATTTTGTTGGATTTACAGTTTAATAAAAATATTTCTGAAGGCGAGTCAAGATCTGTTATCTGAATTTACCAAAAATGTATACGTACGTGTTTATTTGGCTTATCTGTATATTTGCAATTACTGGCAATATTTTTGAATAATAATAGAGGGGAAGAAAGTAGTTGTAATTATTTTATATATTAAATTTGGCTCTGCAATCTTTGAGTATTTATCTAATCTCAAGTATAATAGAATATATATTTAAAGTTTATAATTTCCCTTAGTCCTAGTCACCAATCACAATTAAAGTCCAAGTGACAGTCATGGACCAAGTCATACCCTAGTTTTGGAGCGAAAATGAAAATCACCTTTTTTGCCAAACGTTTTCAAAATTTGCCTACAATCATGCACGTTCAAAAACTATTAATAGTTTACCATTATTTACATGTTTTGAAAAATAATTCAAAATCTATTACGCCATGTTTCACTTCCGTAGTTGTACTTTCAACAAAAATATGATATAAGAAATAGAAATATAATAGATACGCACTTCAGTAGTTGCGTGCTCCGTCGTCACGCTTTGCCCCAAATGCAAACTTACCATAATTACTTCTCTGCAATCAATCAAAACAACATGAGGAAAACGGCATGTCTAAAAACAATGAATTTCAAAGACATGTCACCTGCAAAGCCGCACTAAACCCGGTGAAATAAAAGTGCCTTTATTCATCACGCAGTCCCGGGGTGACTTCAATTTGATTCACAATCCCAGAAAGAAGGCTAGAGTACAAATAGAGGGACATAAAAAAAGTTGGTAAATATGATGGAAGATGGCAAATCGGCATGACTAATCTGATTATCAAATTATCCTTTACTGGCTGTTTTGTGCGGTTTTGTCCACATTAAACAGGATATTAATTTATTTATTTATTTAGTGTCTCCGGGAAGAGCTAAAAAACAAGGATACAAGGGTTCCAGTGGCGTTGACCGAGATCCTGGAGCCCTTCAATATCAACTTAGGCTGGCCACCGAGGGGGTTTTAGTGAGTGAAAATCTCACATAACCCGGTTGCTCCCCAAAAGTAGCCGGGTATATTTAAAAGATTTCCTCCGTCAACAAAAAAAAAGGGCAGTTCAACTAGCTTAGTTGGGTGCACGTTCGTCTTCTCGGGTTCGATTCCCGGCCAGAATAAAAGTTTGTTCCCAGGGAAAATGTGTACATCTGATTCTGATTGTGTGTGTGATGTGATTGTTCGACGACACGACATAAGTAATCCGGGATAGTACCACTAGTGGTATTTTAGTAGTAGCAACACAAAAACATAAACATAAACGCTTTCACACTCACACCCCGACACTAGGTTCAATGACTTGTGTCGCGGGTGCCGGGAACATTGACATCACACACACAAACACAACCAGAACCAGAAACACAAGTTTTCCTTGAGGAGAAAACTTGTGTTCCCGCCGGGAATCGAACCCGATACTTCTGCTTAGAAGATGAATGCTCGCCCAACTTAGCCAACGGGTAGTTCAGAAACAGAAAGAACTACTAATTTAGCCGCATAGTAATAACATAACTACACAATAGACAAAATTACTTTCGTACTAGTGTGATATAATGTAATTACAACTTATGATAGTAATGATAACAACAGACTACATACATTTGAAATATATAACAAACTAGCCGTGCCCCGCGGCTTCGCCCGCTATTATCAAGCTAAAAAGTAGCCTATGTGTTAATCCTAGGTATAATCTATGTACGTTCCAAATTTCATTCAAATCCGTTCAGCCGTTAAAGCGTGAAGAGGGAACAAACATACTTACACACTTACACACAAACTTTCGGATTTATAATATTATAGTAGGATTTTCGTCCGCATTTATGCATAGCATAGCAAAATTCTTCACAAATGTCAATGTGTAATAAATTGGAAATTGGTGCTAAAATCATAGCCCCATGGGACTTGATATATAAACTGACGCCCACAAGTGTCATAAGGAAAAAAGACGTTACTGAAATGTTTGACAAAGTTGAGTTATATACCTACATCAGAAATGTCTTTTCTATTTAGTGTAATGTTATTACTTGTAGCAGATACGTCTTAATAAAAATAAAGATTTAGTAGGTTGCGTTTGAATATTTAAAAATAAAAATCAAAGTAGATGCGTCTATTTTTCCTGATTCCGATGTTGTATATAACTCAATTTTTACTAAAATGCAGTTACGGCTTTGTTTCCCATGACGGCAGCATATAAAACGTCAGCGCGAGGGGAGGATTGCGGGCGTACGCCTCGGGTGTTTTGTATATCATGTACACAGGAACATACATACATAGCCATAGGGCTATGTATGTATGTTTATTAATTCCCGATTTATAAATCCGAATTAACCGATTGTAGATAGCCTTATTATATTACTACCGATTGTTATATAATATAAGGTATCATAGAATTCGAGTCGAGTCTCCGGGGTGTCATAGGCTTAGTATTCTTATATAGAAAAAAACTCCGTCTAAAAAGTTAGTTTTTATATATATTGGTTGCAGAAAGCACTAAATACAGTCTTACATAATAAAAAGTAAGAATTTTATTAAACAAGACATAGTTTTAAAAAAGCTTAATTAAGTTATCAAACTTAGAGTTGGGGTGTAAATGCGAATGTATTTGCATTTTTAAATATCTTTAGTTGAATAAATATCTTAGGTTTCGTCGAAGAACGTTGATTTAGACTTTTTTGCAACCAGTACACCAATACTCCGCCTTACAAATGTAAGCCCAGCGAACTAGAAACCCGAACCGTATCCTTTTATCTAAACTTGCCTTCACTACTCCCTTTTCCCTTTTTACTTTTTAAACCTTACAGCCAATTTGTTTCGTGTCGTTCGTTTCGTTTGGTCCCTCAGTGAACGACGCTTTGTCACCTAGTAAATGTATGCGAGCAGCAAAGGTTGTATAGAACTTTTTCCTTTAGCAGGGTTTATTGGCATAGGTACGATGTTTGTTATACAAGAATCTTGCTTGACGGTTCTATGTTCGTCTAGAATGTTCTCGATCTTCAATTACTTAGTATGACGACTTCAACCGTTGTGGGATTGGACATCTATCCTTGTAGGTAGGGAAATAATACTAAAAAAAAATTTGTAAACACATCGAACCAGTCAAACCTAGTTTTTTTTTAACTCGATAAGGTAAGGTAAGCATTTGACCACCATCTCACCTGATGGAAAGTGATGATGCGGCCGAAGATGTAGCATGCTTGCCTAGAAGATACCTATTAACTCTTGACTTGAAGAGTCCCAGATTATATCGTTCAGGGGGGAATAAAGACGCGGGCAATTATTTCCACTCCTTCGCAGTAAGGATGGCAAATGTAGTAAGCAAAACGCTTCGAGAGAACCGCACGTATGTCAACCATAATAGTGATGGAAATCATTACCATTTCGCTGATTACTTGACTTGAACACAATATTTTTAGTATTATCTAACTCTTTTACACTCAAAGCCCCGCGCTAAGTTCGAGACTTGTGTCGTGGGTACCGGAAACATTCACATCACACACACAATCACACTCAGAAACAGAAGCACACATTTCCTTTGGGGAAAAACTTGTTGAGTGTGCTGTTCGCCTTCTAAGCAGGGGTTCGATTCCTGAAACACTGGAACACAAGTCTCCCCATGGGAAATTTGTGTTTCTATTTCTGTTAGTGATTGTGTGTGTCTGTGATGTGAATGTTTCTGGCACCCACAACGCAAGTTTTGTATCGGCACATATGGGCCGAACTTCCTCGGGACGAATACGGTATAAATCATAAATCTTTGATGTGAATAAACCGTTGCTTGTGTCTTATGTTCGACGTCAATAAAATCGCTACTAAATCCATATTAGATATATAGGCACCTAATTCACTACCCAAACTCCAATTTCAAGTTACCAGCAAATTTGTTCCTCTTAGTTCGTTTGCCCTTAGTTCGCATTACTTTATCACTACACCTGCGTTGTTCGTCTATTTTTGGGAAACCTTTCGGTCGATCGGGGCTTTGGTTACGTGCCGCCATCAGTACGGTCTCTAGAGAGAACGATTGGAGTTTCGTCTCTTTTATAAGGTACATGTTTATGTATGTAAGTATATTCCTCGTGGAATGTAGATATGAATGTAGAGATCATCTTATTTGTAAGACAAATCAATCTTATGTGTTAACGCTAGCATAAAAAGTGTTTTTTTTTTAAGAAAGGCAAACGTTTGAACACTATCTCACCTGATGGTTAGTGGCGATGCAGTAAACGATGGAGTACGTTTGCCTAAAAGATTCACACGCGACTTAAAGACTCCCATGTTGTATTTATCAGGAAATACAGACTATGATGGGAGTCGTCATCATTGCATACCTAACTTATTTATATATATCGCGTTATAGACCCCTCTAAATTTTAGAATTGCGTTCAGTCAATTAAAAATCAAAATCAAAATCGTTTATTCACATGGACTCCAAAGAGGCACTCATGAAAATTAATGATTCTACTGCCAGATTCGCAAAATTACAGCCATCTCGAAAAGAACTTGGCAAGAAACTCGGCGGTGCATTTTTTTCATAATTTTTTTTTTTTTCATTCCTTAACATACATAATTATATTACCCTGGGTATATCTATATTATGTAGTCAGTAGAAAGCGCTTGCGCAGTTTGCCTTCATGCATCCTTAGTATAAGATCACATGATCCGTTACAATTTAGGTTTGATTTCAAGTAATCAACGATTTTATTTATGATTATAAAATGCTTTATACAATAAACGTATCATATTTCCGCTTAAAGTTCTTGTATCACGGGTGCCGGAAATATTCACTTAGTAAACACAATTATGACACCCAGAACCGGAAACACAAATTTCCTCTTCAGTGAGGAAAAACGTGATTCTACTAGGGATCGAAATCGATACTTGCGATTATTTTGAGATCATTCTAAGTTAAATTAATATTCTCATTGTAAGAAAGATAATTAATGTTATTTAGTCTAATAATTTTGAGTCGGGGACGATAATCGCTGTTGGAAGCGAGTGATGTACTGTCTGTCAGCAATCATTATCAGGTATTTTCTTTATTTATGTGTTTAAGAAAGATAGCATGCTTTTAGTGTCATTTACCTTCTGTAAATATTGTCATTTGCCAACATTCTACTTGCAATTACTTGTATCTGTTGTGCGCTTGCCGTCACTTTTACACCTACACGTGCGTTACTCGTCCATTTTACGAAATCCTTTGCCTCGACCGGAGCTTTGGCTACGTGCCACCATCGTTGTAGTCTCTTAGGACAGACTGTAGTATTCTATATGTTTTTTTATGCGGATAGAAAACCTCACTATACTACGGTTAGTTATAATTCTGTGCTAAGGTTAATCAAAAGGGTCATTATGGGGGTGTTCGCATCAAAGTATATAAAAAACCGAAATAAAATGACTTGATCTGTTTATTTGTCAAACAAAACAAACAACTTACATTACATCTTCGGCCGCATCTTCACTTTCCATCAGGTGAGATATATATAGTGGTCAAATGCTTACATATATATCATAAAAAAACGCATTGACACTGACAGCCCCACACTAAGTTCAAAGACATATTTGCTGCCGGAAATAAATACATCACACAATCACACTCAGAGCCAGTTGCCTAAAGCACAAACTGCCTATATGAAGTAAAATTGTGCTCCTGCCGGGAATTGAACACAAAACACACGGTGCAGAAGATAGAGACCTGTCAACGACAGATTTTAAATTCTCTGTCAATTTGTGAATTTCATTAAAGATCTCTGTTAAGTTTAACAAATGCTTTATTTTTTAAGAGAGTAGCAAATCACTGTTTTAATATCGCACAGAAAGGCTAAGCAACCAGGATCTCAAAGTTGTCATGATAGTAATAATAATATTATAATTATAATAACACTCAGTTAATTAGGACCAAAAAAGATATACACGTAGGATAAGATCTTTATGTTTATAAAAATGGCATCATATTTGTCCAAAGTTGTATGTATAATTCCTTGTTGTTTATCAGTAATTATCAGTAATCAAACATATAAATGAACGCCAATGCTTTGCATTTTCTACAATCACAACATTATTTTTACACCAAAGAACAGGAATTTAAAACGGAATTAAGTTGGACAATGGAAAAGAGTACTGTTGAAAGCAACAGTAAAATAAAGCTACCTTCATTTTAAATTAAAATATAATAACATTATGTCTGTAAGAGCAAAATGAAACTACAGGGAAGCAAACAAAATTAATTTTCTTTTGGTCGTGGCTGAAATGTTGATTGAAATAGACTGCGTGGCAGACAGACTTTTGAGTGCAAGAGTAAAATATTTTGGACAAAATTTTACTTTGATCTTAGAAAATGCTTAGAAGGTAAATTTTATAATAGAAGAAACAAGATCTGCGTAGACAGTTGGAATTGTTCATAATAATGATGTAATTTACACCAATTATTATATATTGCCTTCAATTCACCAATACCTCATTTATTGCAAATTTATAATGTGGGTATCAAACACGATAAGCCTAGAGTCAGTGTAGTAGTTATTACATGAAGCTTTAGATAAACAAACTTCTTTCATAGTTTAGCAATGAATGCATACTTTTCCGAAAATCTTATCGTAGAACGGTTATCTTAAATGTGTATGTACTTACTATGACGAAGAGCTCGCATACCAACGAAGAAACCATGCGAAAAATTACATCTCGCTTCTCGTTTCTACCCGTAAACTCTTTAAATTTTAAAGAGAAATAAAATTCTCTTTAGATTTTGCAGCGGTAGAATTCTGCCTCAGTTGTGGAGTATCAGAAGCGGGATGTCTGTCACTTGTGACATAACTTTTCAAATGGAACAGCCGCTTATTTTTTTGTTTTCTCATTAAAAATAAAATATTTATTTATAAAAAAAAAAAAAATGTACTTTTTTTTTTTTTAATTTGTGACAGGCTAGTATTTGACCACTATCTCACCTGATGGTAAGTGACGATGTGATCGAAGCTGGTAAACACACTAGACCTGGAATACGCAGGCTAAAAATGTACTTAACTTTACCAATGTACAGATGAAAAGGTAATAAAAATGTCAACAAATTAAAATGATCATAAATTATATAACACCGAACAGCCCGAAAAAATAATTTAAGAAATTTAAGTAGGTACTTGTATCAATTATTTTGGCGACTATCATCTAATATCTTTAAACGAGCTATTCTTGTATATATATATATATATATATATATATATATATATATATATATATATATATATATATATATATATATATATATATATATGTGTAATCAGGATCTCGAAAACGGCTCCAACGATTTTCATGAAAGTTCATCGATTTATCAACGTTCCAGGTCCGAGAAATGCTCGGTTCCCAAACTGCATTTGAAAAAACGGGTTTATGAAACTATCAGCGCCATCTATTACGCCATGACTGATGTAAAAAACTGTTTCTACTCGACACTAGATGGAGCTTTCTGAGGCTACAAATTCAAACACATTCTACCAAAAACAAAAACCGGATATTAATTACATTAACAAAGTCATGAAAAATGATCAAAATTGGAGTCGATAGCAATTAGTAAATAAATCATACAATATTGTATAATTAAATGTCAGTTATATTTGATACTATACACCCCACTACATAATACAAGGAAAGCGTGTCAAATTTTCATCGGCATCATCTTAAAAAAAATGCTATACAAAACCTTAAGTATAAAACAGAATACAAAATGAACAAAGTAGCATCATCTCCAAAATATTGATTCCTATGCGAACCGTGGGAAATCTCGCACAAGCCAGTAATAAGATAACCATAAAATATTCCAACAATCTCGCAGCATTAATCTACCCTTCACAAATACCATCTCTGAGATTCCAGCGATACTTCCATACTGAAAATAATAGGTATCAATTTCTTTGTTATTGGTATTTGATACTAGTATTCGATACTTTTTCTGATAAATATGTTGTCAACTTTGATTGAAGGTTTATAATTATAGCTAGTGAGTGATAATTTATTTTTGACCAGTTATCCTCTTAGAAATAAAACATATACTATTCCGAAATACTTAATATTTCCTATATGTTAACGCGACCACATATTATTATTATTTTCAAGAATTATTTAAATTGTCTTGCCTATCTAGCATAAAAAACAAACGAAACATTTGTTTCGTTAAAATTTTATTTAAACATCGTGATACTCACGACGCTATTTACTGTTGTTTATAAATAAATTATCTAATCAAATGCAATATCGTCACATTTTTCACCTTCATTTTTTTTCTAAATTACACTCGTGCGAAGTTTTTTTTTAATATGCCTGATAGGCAAGCATTTGCTTGCACATAGAAGGTACCAAGAAGTTGGGGCGGGTCGCTAGTAAATAATATAATAAGTAATAAAAGAGCTAAGAGGAATAATTTGTAGATAGCAGAGGATAAACAGGAAAATCCTGTAAATAATAATACCAACTAATACTTTTTGGAGTATCGGTAACTAAAGGTGATATCACAACGGTATTAAGAACATAGTAGTACGCGGTTTTATGCAAAGATATTTGTAACCTTATTTATAGCTGAAGAGGGATTCCGATCGCTGGTGACGAATTGATATTTTTCATGAGTTCTTCATAAGAACAGCCGTTTTTATCGCACGCCTGCAATTTATGGCCACATTTATCATATCATCGACTTTCTTTGCCAGCTATCATAACGTTTGAGTGCTCTAATGTACCATGTGAGCATGCCTTTAGGATTTCGGTCCTTGCACATTACGTCGCTTTTTACAAAATTCACAGATTATAATATAATTGATATAGTATATTGAAATCTTTTTAATTTTTACTATATATAAAAAAACAACTTGTTCTCCGTGGCTTTACCTGCGATAAAATGTAGCCTATGTTATTCTAAGCCCCTATCTACATCTAAAAATCCCAAATTTCAGCAAGATCTTTTTTGTTTCAGTTCTCGAGCTATAAGTGTTGCAAGAAACCCGACTTTGTTTTATATATAGAAATAGATTTATTCATTACCGTGCATCATTCTCGCAAAATTTGGAATGATAATATTTTTTTTCGTTTTGTTCGCCTCAAGACTGGGGTGGGAGCGAAATTGAAAATTAGGATAATCCAAATACAAAAATTAAAAAAAAAAAAAGTTTGTGAGTGTGTTTGTATGTTGTTTACTTCTTCACGTTCTAACGGCTTGACCAGTTTTGAAGAAATTTGGTATGGAGATCGGTGAATTCCCGCGGGTCCGGGACTTAAAGGCGCAGCTTGTTCACAATGTATCTGTCAATTACACTGGCAACTCGCCTTATTAAAAGGAACTAGTCCTGCTTTTAGAATGATGTTGTTCAGATATTGATTAGATTTGCAAGATAGACATAGAAGAAATCTTTCAACCATAAATTGTTGACAAAGTTTCCACCAACTATGGTTATTTTTTTATTCACACTTACAGCCCCACACTAAGCTGTTGTAAAAAGCAGTATTTTTTGCTTACTAATAAAACGAATAATTTCAGCTTTGGTATGGTTATTTTTTTTTATGCCTGATACACAAGCATTTGACCATAATCTAACCTGATGGAAAGTGATGATGCGGCCAAAGATGTAGCATACTTGCCTAGAAGGTACCTATTCACTCTTAACTTGAAAACTCCCAGATTATACCGTTCGGGAAACGAAGACGAGAGCGAGTTCCACTCTTTCGTAGTACGGATAATACACGTAGAAGCGGAACGCTTCGAGCGAACTGGAGGTATGTCAACCATATATGGATGACGTTTGACAGATTGTCTCGTTATTAAATGATAAAACGAGCAAAGTGGAATTAACTTGTATAATTCCTGCGCACACTCTCCAAATGTAAACGAGTATAAAAATATATGTAAAATAGCTTTCCTTTTGGTTTGAGGAGGTAACCGCGACTAAGCGACGACACTGCCTATTCAGTTCGTAATAGGTTTAGTTACCATACCTATTTTACGGTTAGTTCTACTTTTCAGTTAGGTTTATGATAGATTCTTACACTCTTTATCTCTAAATAAAATGATTTGAGATAATTTGATGTTCAGCTTCGAAATTCTCTAGATATTTTTGAACCATTTATTTGTTAGACCTATTAAAAGAAGACCTTTTAAATTAAGTTAAATTCGAGATGTGATACTTCACAAACTACGTCGTATTTTCCGCTGAAGTCCGAGTCTGGCACCTTTTTTATTATTATTCAGGATTGACAAACGTTTCACCATTATAGTAACTGATGTTAAGTAACGACGCGGTCAACGAAGAAGCAAGTTTGTCTTGAAGATACTTTTCACTCGTAAATGTAGTAAAATTATTATTATATCCTTCGCACATGGCACTAATATGTACCAATTTATTAGTTTTATATCGTTATTTTAGTCTACACCTAAATTTATTAACTGAGGTTTAAATAATGGTGTTATAGAATCGCGCCCAGTGCATGTAAGTTGCTTCAAATTTTAATACTAAATTACCAGCAGAGTTCGTAACAGAACTGTGATCTGAATCAATACAGTTAATTTATAGAAATAGACTCGAGAAAACATGATCAAAACTTACACAATGAAAGAGCAAGATAAATTTCTATTTACGAATCTGTAACATCTGTTCCTCATTGTTTGTTTTGGCTTTCAATAACTTGGCTTTTGGTATATTTTTTTTACTCACAGCCCTAAGTTTTGTAACTTGTGTCGTGGGTGTCAGTGGGATTATTCTTGTACATCGAAAATATTTTTATTTCAGATAAAAACAATATAATTAATCAATAGACGAATTTAACTAAACTACTAACCTAATACAAAAAGTCATTGGTCAGCAGTGTGCCCAAAATGCTGGTTACCTCGTACAGCGAGACTTAATTGCTGTACAAAATACAATCCGGCATTTTGGTCACGTGTCGACTCTTTCAGTCTCCCAGCCAAATCTTTATAAATTTCAAGTGCACCTGGTCCTCATGTTACATGTTCTAACAATTTTATTGTCATCAAACCCATATATTTAGAGAATATTTATTTTAGCGTTATTTTTTTTAGAGAATTTAGATATCAAATAATCTGGTCCTCGGAAAAAACAATGTCTATACTTTAAATTTTATAGGTTATTTGTAGTTGTCTCAATACGGAAGAGACTTATTGCCCGCAACACAGGGTATTCTAGTGTGGGAACTAGAGAGCTTGTTTTGTTCAGTAACAGTTTGTTTTTGTAACAGCATATTATTATCATGCATTATATATATAAACATAAACGCTTTCACACTCACATATGTATATATACATATATATATATACATTATTAGTTATTCTTCGTATTCTTGACTGCAAATATTAATTGCAATGACATGCGAGCAAACGATCAAAGTGAGTGCCTTTATAATAATGCCTTTTCGCATATATAATATTATATTAGTATAATATTATATAAATAGTGATTGAATATTTAATTTAACAAAACAAAATAATATTATGTGCACTTATAACGACGTATACGAATTTAAATATAATATACACATATATATATATATATATATATATATATATATATATATATATATATATGTATATTTCAGAACAAGTCCATACAATTATTATTATCTAGATACTCATACAAATATATATATTAAACACACGTATATAATTGTTTTTTCTTTTGACTGAGGGACTAGACGAGCATGCCGTTCGCCTGATAATAAGCGTCACGCACTCATTATAGTGCAATGCCACCCAGAGTTATGAATTTCGATTGAAAATTCAGCAAAGCATTGCACTCGTCACCCTGAGATATTTATTACCATTATTTTTGATCTCTTTATTTTTAATATATTTATCAATTCATTCTTATATTAAATTTATACCATTAAATATAAGTCACAAACATCAAAATTTCAGTTTTTTTTATTAAGGACATGGTACTCTTTTCTTATTTTTTATACGCTCTTATAATGTATGAAAGGTTGAGAAACCAATATCCAAATTTTTGGGATCTAAAGTATTATGGATATAGCCAACAGGTTTAAAGCTATTACATATTATATAACTGTGCTAACTTACACCAGTAGGTAATAAAGATGCATGAGATATTGCTTTTTCTGAAAATATAACGGGTTGTACTCCTAGTGTGCCAACTTGAATCCAAAGCGAAAACTTGAACATTAACGTTGTAAACAGCAGGAGCAGGCATACATTTTGGTCGCGCGGTAGAAAGAGAGGGGGATATTACTTCCTCTCTTACGTCACTCCCTCCATCTTACGAATTTTTGATCAGGTCACGCGACCTGACGCAAGTTAACATATTTCACCCATCCCAAAAAAGCCGCTAAAGAAGTTATCACTTCAAAAAAACATGCCTTAAAATGTATTTCTAAATAACCCGATTATCTAATTAAAAATCAAATCTTCCATCGATATCTTTTGTTTTGCTAGTAAATTTGAATCAAGTCTACAGATTTCATGGACTGTTGACTTTTAACTTCCATTTCAATACTTTCTTAATAGTTTCTGCTCTTGGGCATAGCACTTATGTCGGTCTAGCTTCTCGAATAGTTTGTTCAGTGAATTTACGTATCTTGGTCTTTAATGAATTAAGTTGTTAAGTAAGCGCTTAAGTAATTTCACAAGTGATTGAAACTTTACCTTCTCTTGCAATTGTAACTTTACCTCGTGACGGTTTCATATGAAATATACATACCTAAACATTATCCGTCTCGTAAGTTGATTTTTTGACGTGATAACGTCTTATAAATCGATGAACACCGGCTGCAAGCACGAAAAAGTATCACGTTCCGCCTGAGCCTGAGCGTGCAAGCGTGAGCGCGGAACAAGCGATAGAGAGGCACATCGGCCTAAGACGTTATTACGCAAAATTATCGTTCGTAAACCGACTTTACAGACAACCAATTTTTGAAAGCTGTTTACACTTACAGCCCCACACTAAGTTTGACGACTTGTGTCGTGGGTGTGAAAACATTCACAACACACACAATCACGACCAGCAGAGAAGAAACACAAATATTCCTTGGAAGAAAACTTGTTTTCCGCATACCCCTGCTTGGAAAGCGAACGCTCACCTAAATAAGTAAACAGGTAGTTTTTTTATATATATTTTAAATTGAAGAAAGATAAGGTTTTGTAATCATATGTAGATATATTGTGTACTTTTTATTTAATTTGACTCGAACCGTATGAACCCTTATTATTAGGACGATTTTTCTTTAACTTTAAAAATAATTCACTAGATATACCAAACTTTAAACCTACACAAATAAAAAAATACTAAGTATGAAAAGTGACATAAACACAACAACATTAAATTGCATATATTAAAAAAAACAGACTGGAGAGTGTGTTAATTTTTAAAAAATGCTATTCAAATCAAAACAATTCTAAAATGAGTGTTACTAAACATCCCAAAATGGGCCTGTGACAGAAAACTGGAAGTCCAGAAATGTGGTTGCAAACGGACGCTCAGTGAAGTGTGTGTGATGGACGTAGTGGTCACAGCATGACCGCGTGGATGGCGCTGTTCGGGCTAGTGTGGCTGCTGCGGGTACGCGGTTCTCTGTGCGGTTGCGCAGCGTGCAAACGCGCAAGGCAAGACCCGCAGGACTTGCACGAAGCGAGGCACGACCTGCACGAAGCGGGGAACCTGCACGAAGAGGCACACGAGATGCACGAACGCCCACAAAGCCCGCAGGACGAACGTGCCGCGTTCGATGTCATCGCGCTACAGCAGTACACGAAAGATGCGACGGTGCAGACCGATTTTGATGATGATGAGGATCTGGATAAGATCGAGTTGCAGATCACGGAGGAATGTGCGTATTTTTTTCTTACATCCTTACTCTTTACTTAATAATAATATTATAAACCTGAAAGTTTGTATGTATGGATGTTTGTTACTCTTTCACGCAAAAACTATTGAATGGATTTTATTGACACTTTACAATAATATAGCTTATACATTAGAATAAAACATAAGCTATAATTTATGAAGGTATTGTATGAATTGTCTAAATTATAGGGATAAGTCAAGTAAGTAGAAAAAAAATCAATATGAAATATCATTGTTGATTTAAAATCAATAATGCATCCCACTATAAACCATGTAAAATGAGTTACAATATTGTTCACACCGGACATCAATATGTAGGTGGTAAGGTGAATGAAGTAAGGAGGAACTTTTTACAAGTTTCTCTATCCTTCGATATTTTTAAATGCTAGAAGACCAGCTAGGCACTTGTCTGATGTAAAGCGACATGCCTTACTATAAATATCTACTACACAATAAAGTTTTCTATTTCTATTTCTACAGTGCCATACCAGAGAGAATAATTAAACGCAAAAGCTTAAAAAACCGACTTCAACGCTTACATTTTGGTTTTTGCCGGATCGATTTCGATAAAATTTATATGAAACCACCTCTAAAGTATAATCTACCAAACAAAAAAAATCATTAAAATCGATTCATAATTGGCGAAGATATCGCATAACATATATACAAAAACAAAACATACATTCGGATTGAGAACCTTTTCTTTTTTGAAATCGTTTGAAAACTCAGAGCTTTGAACAACATAGATCCGCGTACGATGCGACAAGAAGTCTTCTTATCTTATTTGTCGATAGTTCCATGTCTCCAGCCGTGGTGTACTAGCCGTAGTTTTATTTCTCTTCTGCTGTGGGAAGTTATTTGGTTTTTGCCTGCTGACAGGCGTTTCTCTGCCTGTCACTTCTTCAAGAGAATCAAGCTACGCAATAATGAGGTTATTATTTTGAAAGTAATATATGTTATCAAATAAAACAAAAACTATTAGGAATTATTCTATTATTGAATGATACTTTCACTGAAACGAACTTTGAAATAACTTTCTTTGTAAATTTATTTATTATTGTGATCTTCAAGTCTAGACGAATCCCCTAAGGCTGACAAAATGTCACTGAACATGAACATCACAATTATTAAAGCTAAGCATTTTTCCCTTTGATTTGAATATATAATAATAATAAAAGAAAAATATATTTGTAGAATCGTATTTTCACAGAATAACATGTTGCAATGTTGCAATTTGTAATACTATGGTCGACTTATTAAAAGTTGGAATGAAACTACTTTTAGATATTTTAATTCAAATATGGCCATTTTTTTATTCATTAAATATTTTGCCTCTTAAAGAAGGATAAAACTAGTATGTTGGCGAACAAAAAAATCTACTAAGTATTTAAGGAGTCCCTAGATTCAATATCTAGGCCTGGAAAGCAAATAGGCACATAAACAATAATATACTATTTCTATGACAAAAATAATCATTAAACACATTACAGGCTTCATATTAACTTCATTCTCAGTTATGTCATCACTTGTCGCATATCTATCTAATACCTTTAAACGAGCAATTATTGTATATATATACATACAATCTGAATCTCAGAAACGGCTTCAACGATTTTGATGAAATTTAGTATGGGAGGTTACGGGGGCGATAAATCTATCTAGCTAGGTTTCATTTTTAGAAAACGTCGTTTTAACGAACAAAGCTCGGTCAACCAGGTACTTTTTATAAATAGTCAAAACTGAGTCTATCCGAGACTCAGTTTTATTATATTTGAAAAATTCATCGCACATTTTTTGTTTTCTAAATGAGCGTCTTTTATAAAACGTCTAGGACATGTTATCTCTTTAAATTCTTAACAGATTCATTGATACGTCTATATTCAGTTGTATATTGATACTACGCTCACTATTTCGAGTAAAGTCTAGAAACTTTGATACGCATCTACATTAACTGGTATGTTTGTGTCAATCACAATCAAACCAAACTAGAGTTTTTAACAGTGACTGATAAGGTCGTGTGTGTTTGACAGTTTTAACAAAGTTTCCATACTGCGGTATATGTTCATAAATGATCACCGTTATAAACGCAAATCGTATTACATATAGTGTGTGTATTTTTTGTTGTGGTTTTTATGGACATATATAAAACCAGTACACAACGTTTGTGACTGTTTTCAACGCAGACTGATAGTGATAAGGTTATAATTTCATGAAAAGTTATATATCTAAGTAAGTATTTCATTTAATATTTTTTGTATAGATAAGTGATCGAATGAGCACAAGAAACAAAACAAACTATTGTATTCACACTCTCAGCATCACACTAAGTTTAAAACAATATCATAATTGTTATGTTTGTGTAGTATTAAAATAGTACATAATTAAATCGTATACAATTATGCTCACCATCAGAAAAGCAAATCGGTCGCTTGATAGTAAGCGTCACGTTTGTCCGTTACCGTTTAGTACCACCCAGAGTTTTGAACTTATACTGGTCAAAATCCTCTGCGGCAAGGCTCTGCGCTCTTCACGCTGAGATATCAGATGTTAAATCTCTAAGCTCTGTAGTTACACTGGAAACAATGCCCTTCAATCCGAAATACAGTAATGTTTGCACTTTACTTAACTGCTTTGTGGTTGAATGCCTGGTACTGGTGTGGTACTGCCCCAGGTAGACTTATAGGAGTCCGCCTGAGAACTAAGAAAAGAGTCCTAATCCAGTCCTAATCCTACTCTACTATTAAGAAAAGAGTCCTACCATTACTAAATAATACTACAACTAACTTATCTAATGAAATTTAAGTGAAAGGAAAACATTTGCAATGAATGTAGTCGATTTTATTCAGATAAAATATTGTTTAGAGTAACAGAATATATCAAATATAGATAACAAAACACTTTATCTTGAAGCTCGATAGATATCTTAAATATTTTCCAAACATGCCTCGACAGAAGAGCGGCGAAAAATTAGGCAAGTATATTTCATAAAATAGATGTCGTTTTTCATGAAAATACGCCCCAAGGCTCCTTCCTACAGAAATGTGATTTCATCCAATTTTTATTTTGTTAGTAGACAGACATTTTCGGTTCGGTAGCTCCAGAAATTGAGGTACGTACGAATAGAGATTTCAGAACTAGTCAAAAATGGTAAATGCTTTTGGACATGCTTGTTATATTATTTAATATTTAAATAATATAAATACGGATTTAAATTTTTTAGGGGGCTGAGTCACCCACGTCCGTAGGAGGATACCCCTTAAGTCTGACTCCCTACACGTGGTCCCCGGGTGGCGCTAATCAGGTGTCATTTGAGAGGTGGTAGAGCATTTTGTGAGTTGCTCGCCTGGCTATCTACCAAAGTAGCTTACCGCCATCAAGTTGAAAGTCTGCCGCCAAGCCAAATACGGTGTTGCGGCAGTTATCCTTGAGAGCCTGCGTATTCCAGGTCTAGTGTGTTTACCAGCTTCGATCACATCGTCACTTACCATCAGGTGAGATAGTGGTCAAAAACTAGCCTGTCACAAATAAAAAAAAAAAAAATACGGGGAATCTTTATCCCCAACCTACTATATATACAAATACA
Organism: Lomographa bimaculata; assembly: GCA_948107665.1. Classification (NCBI taxonomy): domain Eukaryota; kingdom Metazoa; phylum Arthropoda; class Insecta; order Lepidoptera; family Geometridae; genus Lomographa; species Lomographa bimaculata. The sequence goes on from OX403592.1 coordinate 12,900,420, forward strand.
ATATATTTTTTCAAAGTATGTTTACATTTAATTATAATATATCCGGCAGTTCATCCTATTTTCAAAAATCTATCAGAGCGCCTGGTTGAGGCGACGCGTGATAAAAATGCTGTTTTTTTTTTGGATTAACGTTACAGCAGCATTACAGTTCAGAGAAGCAATGCCGCCAGCGTAATGGGAACGCTACCCACTGGTAGTGGGCTTGTGCACTTGAGTTACCTATAAGTCTGTATCTGTGATGAACTGCCGGATATATTATAATTAAATTACATTTAATTATAATATATCCGGCAGTTCATCCTATTTTCAAAAATCTATCAGAGCGCCTGGTTGAGGCGACGCGTGATAAAAATGCTGTTTTTTTTTTGGATTAACGTTACAGCAGCATTACAGTTCAGAGAAGCAATGCCGCCAGCGTAATGGGAACGCTACCCACTGGTAGTGGGCTTGTGCACTTGAGTTACCTATAAGTCGATGCCTTGTAGGTAACTTATAGATGCTTATAGTTTTAGGCAATGGGCCCGTAGATTGCCCCTTTTAATCAGAATTACCTGGATGACCGAGCTTAGTAAAAAAATATCAATAATCATCTGAACTCGAACCAGGGTCTCCCGGTTTCGGGACCGCTTGATTTCCTACCTGAGCCTTGTAGAGCATGGCGAAATTTACCTTCGTATTCTAATGATATTGTAGCAGTTTTTTATTGCCTGAAAACACGGATAAAACAACGTTTTCTAAAAATGAGACCTAGCTAGATCGATGTATAGCCCTCGAACCCCCTGCAACTAAATTTCATGAAAATAGTTTGAGCCGTTTCAGACATTCAGATAAAATTAAATTAAGAATAATCCTTCTAATATTATAAATCCGAAAGTTTTTTTTTTAATCAGTTTGTGTGTGTGTGTGAATGTTTGTTACAACGAATAAACCGATTTTGATGAAATTGAGAATGTAGATAGTTTAGTTTCTGAAATAGCGCATAGGCTACTTTTTAACTTTATTAACGCGGGCCGAAGCAAAGGCGAAGCCGCGGGGCACTGCTAGTAATATATATATTTAAGAATATAGGAAAAATGTATCGTTTACAAATCACATTAGCATTATAAAGCTTCCCTGTATTCGGAAACCGGATGAATTGAAAAAAAAAACAGTCACTCAAATATTATACAAATACAAGCAAATGATATAATAACCTTAAAAATATACCTTAAAATATAAACCTTAGCTCCGCTTCTTTGTTAATTCGTATAGCGGATGAGTGGAACTCATTACTCTCGTCTTTCTGACTATAACGGTAAAATTTTCAAGTCAAGAGTGAATAAATACATTCTAGGTAATCATGCGACATCTTCAGCCGCAATATCACTTTATAATCGACTTAATAAAAAAGAGGAGGTTCTCAGTTCAATGTATTTTATTATTTTATTTTATGTGTTTCATCTGAAAACTTTTTTCTAGGTACACCAATTTCGATTATGCTTTTTTTATTTGAAAGCTGGTGCTTCCCATGTACATATTTCTATTTAAAATTTATTAAGATCTAAACAGTAAGTACTTTATGAGTTATTATCAATAATGCGTATTTAATTCATTTAGTCTGATTGAGGGTTCCAAATATGAAGCGGGAAAGTCGGTTTTTTAAGCATAAGTTGCGTTTAAATTATATCAGGTGAGATAAGGATAAATGTGTAACTATCAAGCATACATAATAGTAAGAATTATCAATGTTAGGATCGGATAGTTCCGAATACAAAACGATTGACTGAGCAAGCATTATTAGTGTAGGCGGTTGTTAGGAACAACCGCCTACACTCACATAATTGCTTCCAAAGCTCTGTCAGAGACGTCGTAATCGAGGAAACAAAATATTTCCGGCGTTTGAACTATGCTTTGTGGATCGAATTACTTTCGGTGTCGAATGTTGAAGGAATTTTCTTTGTGAAAGATAAAGAATTTTCGGATTCGGATACCAAACAGATTCATCATTTGACTGATTTCGAGGAGTACACTTGGCTTGACTGCACTTAGATGTCATTTTTAATAGGTTAGGAGGGAGACAGCCAAACATTTAGGAAAAATGTCCGGTAAAATCGAAATCTTTGAGACGTAGATTTCGATTTTACCGGACATTTTACCTAAATGTTTGACTGTCTCCCAATGATAAAGTAAAATATAGGGATTGAAAGCTGTAAATGGAAATAATAAAAACAATGTCTTGCAGGTAACGTAGGTGTTTCCTGTATATAATGTATAACAAAAAGTGTAGTAATACTCAAGCCACACATCTAGCTTCTTGTATGGAGTCTAACAGGAACTTCTAAATTCGCGGCAGCAGCATGAATATTGAGTTATTATGAATTAAAGTTTCTAAAAAAATATGTCATTCGCAACCCTATTTCTCTATAATTGGTGTCAAACCTTTTAAATAACATACAATCACATCCAAAACTAGAAGCACAAATGTCCAATGGAAAGGAAAATCGTGCTCTTGCCGGGCATCGAAACCAGGATCTATGGCTTAGAGGATAGAAACCAGCCTATTACGCCAGCAGGGTTATCAAATTATACTACTTAAAATAACCATAAAAACAACACAATTAAAATTAGTCACAAAGAGAGTAAGGTGGATACCGAGCAACGTATGCAAAAAATGGCAAAAAATAATCTCTACGCAAGCTGGTTGTTGGTAACTGGCTGTTTGTAATGTTCTTTTTATGCAAATGTTTGGGAACTGAAACCACCGGCATAATAATAACTTTATACGATTATGTCGCAAAAAATATTTTAGCTGTACAGGCATTAATTTTTCCAAAACTTAACTAAAATACACAACATCTTTAAAGCAATATGCAGCAATAAGCTCACTGCAAACCTAAAAGATATAGATAACTCAAGTGTGCTAGCAACATTGCCTTCTAAGCTTCAAACATATTCAATCAAATAGATACCAGCATTACCACATGCGTGTTTATTCAGAAAATAATTAAACGCAAGGAAAGCTTAAAAAAATTGACTTCTTCGGAACCTTGATCAGATTTAATGTATTAAACACGCATAATTGACTATAACTCAAAAACTGGAGTTCAGATCTTGATCAAATTTCAATGGGACAACATGAAAAGCACCACCTTTTAAAATAAAAAAAACATCAGAATTGACACACAACGAAAGAAGTTATGAGGTAACTTTCGAAGTCGGATAAACGAGAACATCGTCAAAGTAGTCCACAAAATAGGCATTATTGACGATATTTCAAGAACTACTGATCAAATCGTAGTCAAATTTTAATGGGACCAAAGCAACATTATCCAAACTAAAAAAAAAAATTCGATATCGGCTCACGTGGAGAGAAGTTATGAGGTAACACAAATAAAAATAAAAAAATACAGTCGACTTGAGTACCTCCTCCTTTTTTGGGAAGTTGGTAAAAAATATTGTTTGTGCAATATTTATTTTCTGAATAAAGTACACGCATGTGGTAATCTCAGAATTTTTAAAATATTTCACTATTTTTTTTGTAAAATGACTGACTATTGATCAAACCCAGGAAAATGAGCAATGCGTTGTTTGTGAAAATTGCAATTATTCATAACCAGCCAATTTTAGAAGGAATCCAATTAAATTTTTACCAGGAACATAGAAAAAAAAATATTATACCCATAAAAGTGAAATAATTAAATATTTTACTCTTATTTTGTTTCACTTTTGCTTTTTCGTTGATATGTTATTAACGTCCACCTTAATTTATAAATTAAGATGAATGTTTATAACATATTAAAGAAAGAGCAAAAGTGATCAGGAACATCTAATTGTTCTAATGATAATGTGCCTAAATATTTGAAAATAATAAGTGTGCAGACAAACATTAGAACAGTTAGGTCTTTGTTTTGTTTATGTTTTCTTTCCGAATTGTATAAAACAATGAGGGTCCAAATTTTTTTTGTATATATTATATTTTTAGTAAAATGTTTGCTAATTACGTGAGAGCGTGGTCTAGTTTTAACTACCTTCTAAACTTAGTTAGGGTTGGATTCATTTATCATCTTAATGAAAAAAACAAATATAATTGATTATTTTGGTGGATTCGAGTTGCATTAACTAAAATTAAAGGTTTTTTTATCCACTATTAACGATATCATGTGGTTAGTATTTTTACTTTAGATTTGAACAGGTAGATATTTTGTTCAATCTTCCTGTGAAAATTTTGGTGGAAAACATAGTCTATTGAAATAACCTTCTTATTGTTATTCAAGTAAAATAGCCTGTCTTTATATTTTTCTTAAAATTTCGTTGTTTTACTGGGCTAATAGCTAAGAAGTCTCGATCAAGTCGCTATCCAAATGAAAAAAAAAAACGATATCGGTTTATGCGCTTGCGAACTACGTGACACAGATTTATACGTTAAAATGTTTTTATAACAACGCGCGATATAGAAATACAAAATACATCGCAAGATCAAAATGTTGGTATATATTTGATTTGTTTGAAGGTTAGTAAGCAATGCCGCTGTATAATTGTTATATATTTTAAGTATATAATATTATATAACTAGCTATCCGCCCCGGCTTCGCACGGGTTTAATTTCTTACATTATTTATTGGATCGAATTGTGAATCTACACCATTCTTGAATCCAACTGAACAAACACAAAGAAATACATCAAAATTAGTCGAGCCGTTAAGGAGAAATTTGGTCACACATACGTGTACAGAAGAATTATATATAAAGATATATTATAGCACATATTTAGTGACGCGTAAATTCAAAAGACCTAAGTTTACATATTTTTGTTGTGTCCCCACAAAAAGTGTAAAGATTCGATTATGTTATCCGGGTGCCGGAATCATTTACATCACACACACAGAAACACACAAAATTAGACATTGAAGTTATTTATAATTACCAAATAATATCTTAACTTAAATTCGACGTTTTCCGTATGTTATCGAAAACTAGCTTATGTTAATTAAGAAAAGTAATTGGCTTGGCTTGGATTTAATTTAGGTTTGAATTTTTGGGCATTGTCGGGCAATGTACGATTTTAACATGAGTTTTTATGCTTTTTTTTGGTTTGAACTTAGGAGTTGTCAGTTTCAACATTTAGCTTTTACACTATTTTTGGTTTAAATCTATGTTTGTGACATTAAACGCAGATTCGTTTCGTATACTGGTTATATGAAGAGCTCTTCATTTTATTTTCATATTGCAAACATTTATAAATGACTAACAATTTCTGAGCTCCCTCCCTATAATCGCGCCTTTGATATTGTGACAGTATTTTATTTCATCCAAAAAATTTAAGTTGAATTAAGATTGTCTCGAATGTAAAACTTTTTTTTAAACTTCTTACGGGGCAATGGCCTATTGTAAAACTAATTTTTTAGCGATTACTTTGCTCGTGTGTTTGATTATTAAAATGTATTTATCAATTAATCATAATTTATATATTTATCAACACAGACCAAATCAAGTATTAGGGCCATGTGATACCCTATTAGGGGCATGTGTTTACTTATAAAGTGTATTTTTGTAAACATAATTGCAATAAATGTTTGATTAAGTATTGAAAGTAATAAACAAATTTCACTGGCATGTACAAGCACAGAGATATAAAGAAATGTGCTTATTCGTATATTCGTCCTCTACACGTTGAACGGCTTAACAGATTGCCTATTTTTCACTAGCACAGTAGTGCTTGCTCTTTTATCCATTTTAATAGACTGTAGCAGGAACAAAGTGCTAAAAAGAACGTATAAATCTATGTATTTGTTCACAGCTACCCTCGGCAACAACGAGTGCGGGCGAGAACAAACAGCGGTCAGTCCAGGAAGCAGCCGGCGAGCAGGAAGCCACCAGGTTGGTTTGTAATCTTGTTAGTACTTTAGTAGAGTAGAGCTTTGTAGAGTAAGCGCTTAGGCTATGAGGCCACAAAAGTGGGATGACATCAGGAGTTTAGTTTACACACAAACAAAGCTTTGTCAAGAACTGAGCGACTGCGTCTTTTTATTACCCATAAAACTGCAGCTGTCTAACTTGGAAATACAAATATATGTTCTCTTCGGTAAGATAGAATAGTGCTCTTTATGACCGTCCGATATGGAAACAAGACGAGTAAAAATATATGCATTCATCCCGGGACATAAACATCATCTTTTGCATTTATAATATAAATATACCTACTAGTTGCGTTCCACAGTTTTGCCCGAGTTTATCAAGACATAACAGTAACCCATATTACATCCATTACATAGGCTTTACCCTGTCATTGAAATCGATTCTATGAGCAATTTCTTGACTTTATTTTATTTCATTTCATTACTTTTTTTCTGTTTTCTTAATGTGCAATAAAGAATATTTTGTACTTATAGGGATTCTTACAGCTTGGTTGTCAACTGAATTATTTATGTAGGTATACAATTTAAGGCCAATTACAAGAATCTACTGATAGAATAAAGAAAATTGTTAAACGTAGACTAAATGTTAAACAAATTAACGCTTAAAGTATGCATTACATAACTCACTACTTACATTTAAGAACAGGCGTGTTATACAAATCAATGTCATCGTGTTGTAACGTTACCAGATTGAAACTGCGGCAATTATATACCTACAGGGAATCGACGAAGAAATTACCTTAATTCTAAGTACAGATAGCTAATCATCTTTGAGACATCACATACAAACAGGTGTAGCGGTGGTAAGCCTATCATAAATAAAAAAGAAATGTTGAATTCAATAATGCTCCGTGGTATGCATATCACATATAAGCACCTTAATTCTATGTAAAGATAGCTAATCATCGTTGAAGACATCACATAGATAGAAGCAGGTGTAGCGGTGGTAAGCCTATCTGAAATAAAAAAGAAAAGTTGCATTCAATTATGTTCCTTGGCTAAATTTAATTGGTAAGTATATCACATATAAGCAATAGCCGTGCCCCGCGGCGCCGCGCCGTCCGCGTTTATCAAAATAAAAAGTAGCATATGTGTCATTCCTAGGTATAAGCTATGTTCATTTCCGAATTTCATCCAAATCCATTCAGCCGTTAAAACGTGAAGAGTGAACAAACATACTTACACATTTACACACTTACACACAAACTATCGGATTTATAATATTAGTATGATTAGTATGATTACAAGGCACTATAGCACTCCACTAAGCACAATCTCTAGCTTCTTACTATATACTTCTTACTATTTAACAACAAAACACAAAAATTACGTCACAGTTTCAATTTCAGTTTCCAATTTTCCATTGTAGCTGTCATCTGTAGTGATTTTATAATAGGCCTCCGCCCAACAAGTTTTTATAATTGAATTAATGATCAGATTATAATTATTGAATGTCATGGATTGCGTCACCTAAATTTTAATGCCGGAATAATTCGGGTAATAAAATGTGACGAATTTATTTGCCACTGATTAAATTCGTCACATTTTTGTATGTAACTAGTAGTCATAACTTGCTGCAACATTATAAAAATATTATAACGTAAATTGCCACAGGTAAGGTAAATATTATTGTTCCGTAGAGACTGTATTTTTTTATGAGTGTTACCTCATAACTTCTTTCCACGTGAACCGATTACGAATTTTTTTTTTCTTTGAAAGATGTTGCTTTCTATTTGATTCCATTTAAATTTGATCAAGATCTGATCAGTAGTTCTTGAAATATCGTCAATAATGCCTATTTTGTGGACTACTTTGACGATGTTTTTGTTTAACCGACTTCAAAAGTTATCTCATAACTTCTTTCGTTGTTAGCCGATTTTGATATTTTTTTCTTTAAAAGCTGGTGTTTTTTATTTGGTCTCATTGAAATTTCTCGTCCATAATGCGTGTGCAATATATTAAATCAGATCAAGGTTCCGAAGATAAAGCAGTGAAGTCGGTTTTTTAAGCTTTGCTTGCGTTTTTAATAACTTTTTTGATTATATAATAATATGTCGCCGATAAAGAAGTAAATAATGAATGTGACTTGACGTGCCTATATATAAGAGGTCCTAATTTCATACAAATCTACCTATGACTAAAACTAATGAGATTTTCAATGACTAATACGTTATCCCTACGCGAGTTGTTATGACTTATGACTAAATTGATGGTAAATTATGTTTGCCAAGCTCCTGTATTTATGGCGGTGAGACGCTTCAAGTCTATGATATCATAGTGGCGTCAAATGACTTCATAAGCATCGGAGCGCAGTTTTACATTTTGATGAGGGTGCAGAGGTCAGGTTCTTGAGACTGCAGTTTAAATAAATTAATATTAATTGAGAAATAAATGATATACCTCTTTAAAAACCAGCTGATAAATTTAAAGTTAATTAAGGGTACAATGGGACTTTATTGGGTTTAAAAGCTTTTTATTATTTACCTCGACATTATGTATTGTGTTCGAATCACGAAAGTCAAAAATTTAGTAAATAAACAGTTGACTGAAGACTGAAAAATACGATATTATTTACCATCACTATAATTAACGGCAGTCCAATTAATTATTCAAAATTTTTGGATCAATTTATAGCGACCGAAGAACAAACAAACTGTACTGCCAAGTTAAAAAGACTTCTCATATTCTAGTAAGACGGTGGACGAAACTTTTAAATTGTTATAGAAGTGTTATAGAAGCACTTTTGGACATTGTCATTTTGTTTTAAACCTATAAGAATCGTTATCGGTGTTCAGAGTTTAGTGTTTACTTACATTTTATGTTATAGTTTAACTTCTTAACTTGTCGTTGTCGTGTCTATCTTAACCTCATATCATGTAAGTATGTCAAAAAGAAACGTGAAGATTAAGCATCTTTGTTTCCCGAATGTTATAATCTTTTCGGCATCATCGCTTTCCATCAGATGAGATATAGAGCCTATAGGTAGAGCATAAAAAAAGGATGGCTATTTAGAAAATATATTGTCTAGTCAACTTTTTTTTATTATTCCTATATAATAAAACAACTTGTAAGCAAGCAAGAGCTTGCTTATTGTGTGGACTATTAGGTAGTTCCAATTCAAATATTTGTTATAATTCCTAATGATTAAATTAGTAATATATGTAATTATTTTTTGCAATTTTTTTATTTATTATTCATGATATAATTTTTAACTACCGCGTGATTGTAATTAACGCTTTCACACTCACAAACCCACAGTAAGTTCGATGACATGTCTCGTGGTTGCCGGAAACTTTCACATTACAACCAGAAACACACACAAATTTTCCTTGAGAAGTTAGTGTTAGTTTTAATTATATTTATTTAAAAAAATCTTTTACATTTAAAACTACCTGTCATTAACTACCTACTTATTTAGATGAACTAAGACTATATACATACAGCAGAATTCGATTAACAGTTAAATTGTTTGTACAATCTATATTAAATTATACAGTAAAGTACCTATTTGTGAGATGGCGGGAGAGCACTGATATCCTACACACAGGGTAACCTAGTTAGGAGTTAGGGTTCATCCATTTACACGACAAATACCTACTCACGAATATTATATTATATTTGAATGAACTTGAATATCTAAAAGCCTGTTCACAAGATGCGATGAAGCGGTAGCGCGACAACTGTGCGGAGCCGGGGGCATACTTAACTTTGCGGAGCTACAACGCATCGTGCAGACAGGCTCTTAAACTAGTTTTAATGCAACCTGGATAATAATATATTATTATTATTATTTAATTCTTTATTGCACAAAAAGTACAAAAGGTGGACTTAATGCTAGGGGCATTCTCTACCAGTCAACCACACATGGTAGACGAGAAGAGGGGTGTAGGCGTGCATCAAAATGGTATAGAGAGGGCGAGAGACGAAAGAAAGTTAGATGATTAGTTAAAATAATAAATATACATAAATGATTATATACATATATATATATAAATATATCGGTACTTATAATGTAATAAAATATGTGGTTTCTATATCACAGATCAGATTAATTTCAACCATAAATAAATAAAGTTTGAGAAACCTCGTATAAAATGTATAGGATGTGGCCATACTTCTTTCAAATTAGGTCTTCTTTTTGCTATCGCCGATATTTCATTGTGTGGTTCAAGATATTGCATATTTGACATTGTGCGTCCATAAATATCCATAACATTAATGATGTGATTCATGACATTATGCATATTTGAGGATAAGCGTCAGAGAACATTTATTGCATTGATAGAATTTATTAGAAATTTATTTATTAATAAAATAATGTGTTACACTTTACTTCATAGCGAGGATGAAACCATTTTATGAAATGTCACTAACGAACTAATTACTACGATGTCTCTAATTATTGTTAAATAATAACGCATGATTTAAAATACAATCAGTGAGTTGGTTTTTTTTAATGCTAAATAGGTAAGCATTTGACCGCTATCTCACCTGATGGAAAGTGATGATGCGGCCAAAGATGTGTATCTTCTAGGCTTCATTCTTGATTTGAAGACTCCCAGATTATTTTAGTTTTGGTTTGTTTTAGTGGGCTCCAAAGAGGCACTCATGATAGTAAATGACTCAACATTTGATACATACTTAATTACATTCTACAACATTGACAACTAGTTTTGTGTGGAAAATTTTGACAGCATCATTCTTAGCAATAATAATTAAAGTCATAAATGTAAGACCCGAATAAAATACACATTTGACAAGGTAGCAATTGAGTTGATGAGTGATTAACGCCTGACTGAAAAAAAATGTATGTATATATGAGTACTATGAGTAGTGAAATGTATCTAAATGTATGTATAAATACTTGGTATCTTAAAATATACTTTTTTTATATACGTAATACTCTATACTAATTAAATATTTTGTTAAATAAAACTACTTTTTACCAAAGATGTGCACTACCATATCGAAATATCCTCGATACACACAGGTTAACTGGAAGAAAATGCTTTGTAGCATTAAGTTCGCCTATGTACCTACAATACTGTTTGTGCAGTAAAGAATTTTCTATCTATCTATGATTCATGGCCTTGTTCCTTGCATAATGCAAGGTCGCCACAAAGTCGCAAGAGTGTTTAATACCAATACTCGTAATACCAATCCTACTCGTACAATGTATTATTTTATATCGAAGCAGCCAATAACATCCACACATTTTACATGTAGTTTATAACTTCTGGCGAGATAATGAAACCTTTCAAACTTTGATGTGATGCCGGTTTTGCAACCGCAAGCCCCAGCTTCGGCCTCGAAACAACACGAACAGCTGTCGTGTCCAAACCACGACTCAAGCAACGGTTGGAGGCGATGTTCTCGTTGGATCATTTATTTGTATAGCTAGAGATAATTGTACGACTTTATCAATCACTAGCTTTTGCCCGCGGCTTCGCTCGCGTTAAGAAGTGTTATTTTAAAATTGACAAACTTGCATCCCCTATTTTATCCCCTTGGGAGTAGAATTAATCAAAATCCTTTCTTAGCGGATGCCTACGTCATAACATCTGCCTGCATGCTACATTTCAGCCCGATCCGTCCAGTGGTTTGGGCTGTGCGTTGATAGATCACTATGTCAGTCAGTCAGTCACCTTTGAATTATATATTTAGATTTATATATCTATGAATGCTAACACTAATTATAAACCTGAAAGTTGTGTGTAAATGTGTACAAAAGTATGATTGTTTTCTCTTCATCTACTGCACGGATTTGGATGAAATTTGGAACACACATATATCTAGGATTAACATAAGCTACTTTTAACTTCGTAAACGCGGGCAAAGCCGGGGCACGGTTTGTTTTTAAATATATTATGGTCTACGTATGTATGTGACTGAACTCTTAAACGGCTGGACCGAATTTGATAAAGTGTTTGTGTGTTCAGGTGGATTTAAAAATTGTTTAAATTAAAGTATAATACATATTTATTCATGAAAAAAAATCGTCACATGCAGGCTTCCTATTCATATTTATAATTACCTCATTTTAACCACCATTTTAGGCATAGGATTAAAGCTTTACTTTTTGAGCGAGAATTTGAAGCAAGGAATTTGATTGGTTTAGAAGCCATATGCAAATGGACGGACGGATAAAGTATTGGAGTTGGAAGCTAGCCTATGTGTTACTCCGGAAAATAAACTATCTTCATTCTTAATTTCATCAAAATCGGTTTATTCGTTAAAAAAAATATATGCCTTACTGTGTTGATATTATCACGAAGTTATATTCGCAGGGATTTGAAGCCTTTGGTAGGATTAGAAAGAATGACCTCCTGATGATGGAGGGTCACCACTGTATCATCACTTTCTGTTGACGACCCAGTTGGCGCAGTGGACAGGTGTCTGCCCTCTGCGCCGTGAGTCCTGGGTTTGATTCCCGGCAGGAGCACAAATTCCTTCCCAAGGGATATTTGTGCTTCTGGTTCTGGGTGTAATGTGTGTGTGATGTGAATTTTTCCGACACCCACGATACAATTCTTTGAACGTAGTGTGGGGCTGTGAGTGTGAATGCGTTTGTTTGTTTTGCGTTTGTTTGTTTTGCGTTTGTTTTTATTCGATAACAAACTAGCGATTGCACTTTTCGAATTTAACATTACTACCGTTTGCATTGTCTTTTTATTTTCATGCTAAGTAATTGAGTAATTGTTCCTTTCTCAAAGAGTCAGAGAGCCATACCAATGACTATTTAAACCCTTCTTTCTACCAACTTCCATTATCATTTAAGCCGAAAATTGTGCAAGTCGAGGGTAATACTTAGTAGGGTAGTAACTGTTTATTTTATAGGCGCTATATTGCCAAATGAATGAATTTTAGCACATGTTGTAACCGAAAGGTCGGGGAAAAAAGGCTACGCAAAGGTTTGATTGAGGAAAATTTTGGGTAAAAATAAGATTATTTTGTAAGCCAATTTAGTATTTTTCTGGCGCAGTAAAGTTCGGTGTTTGCTTTTCCAACATTTTTTTTCGCAATGTTTTATAAAAGATTTTTTATCTATATTTTAACATAACATCCATCTTTCAAACAAAGGAATTCTTTCAGAAAAAATAACAGACGGCCTCGCTTTTCCAACAATAGATAAATTCTATTCACGTCATGCACATTTCCGCGTAGCGCCTGAATCAGACAGCGTGGCAGTCGGGGTAGTGATGCGACGTTTAAACAAGTCTTAATTACCCGGCTGTGGCGAGGCATAAAGTAGGAATATGTGTTTAGCACTGTACTATTTCATTTTAAATTTTATAAAGCCTTTTAGTAGCTTGGTCAGTAGTAGTAGTAGTCTATACTCTTGTTATAGAGGTTTTAATCATTATTGATCTCATCGCTTTAATTGTACATGTCACGAGAGCACTAGAAGCTCTCAGAGCCACTATTCTAATATTCTTTTTATTCAACAGTATCCATCGGACTCGGACAGCGAGTCAGTCTGGGAAACCAGTGACGTGACACTCGAACGTGGCGCGAGCGGTCTTGGTCTCAGCATAGCAGGTGGCGAGACGGGTGGCGACGTCAGCATCACCAGGCTAGCCAACGGCGGAGCAGCAAAAACGGACGGGAGACTGCAGATAGGAGATATTTTATTACAGGTGAGTTTATCCAACACCATTTTATAGCAAGTTTGTCTTAGAATCCAATGACGTGAAGGATATAGTCAGCGGTGGAGCTGTGACAAAACATGTAAAATAAGACATTTATTAACATGTGAATAACGGCTGCCAGTTGCTTTAGAAAATTCGTGGAACTAATAATTGAAACGCAAGCAAAGCTTCATTGCTTATATTTCGGTTTTGGCTTGACCGATTTCGATAAAATGTATATGGGACCACGTCTGAAGTATACTCTACCAAACAAAAAAAACATCAAAATCGAATTATAATTGACGGGGATATCGCGTAAAATACATTTTAAAAAAACATACAATTGAATTGAAAACCCCCTTTTTTGAAGTCAAATTGAGAATAGATAGTAATCCCATTAATAAGTAATGAAAAAATAATAGTCCCATTTATGTAAATGAGGTCAAATGATTGTTTCGGATAGATAGAACAAGTTAATCAACTGCAAAAACACAAATAAATACGAAAATGTACCGATGGAAGGGTTTTATTAGAGGCGAGCTATTATCAAAATAACAACAAAAAAATGAACATTATTTATACTTATATGTCTTAATAAAAAAGATTAGACTACTTAATATGTAGAATTCGATTATGAATCTCATTGTCATCTCAGGCTATAAATGGTATATGTAAGAGGACACAAACAATTGTGACAGAATTAGCTCATTGCGATCTTTAAATTTCTCATGGTTGATCATGGTTTATTAACCAAACAAAATGAAAGAGAAATGTTGACGAATAAATAATGTAGAAACATGTTACCGTTAAGAAACAAGAGACGTATTACGCACATGGGAATGATTAAGTGCTTACAAATTTTGTAATTCCATATCCAATATTAGGCTGCTCTTATAAAAGCGACTTGATAAAAGAAAAATAAAAGTGTGGGGTTAGAAAAATAAGGTAATCAAACTTTTTACCACGTTGTTATGGCAGTCTTCCGGGGAGTTACTTAACTGAAATTATTCACCAACTTTTTTATTTTAATGAAATTTCGCGTGAGGTTGAATATTGAATTTGACAGTTTAATTTCTTTGTAGGTAGGGGAACCTCCGCTCGTTATACTTTTACCGGAGAAGGTGGATATTTTTTTGTCGGTTAGTAAATTATGGAACGTAAAGTATTTGCAACCGACTTCAAAAAAGGAGGTTCTTAATTTGACTGTATGTTTTTTTATGTATGTTACGCGATATCTTCGCCAATTAAGGATCAATTTTGATGTTTTTTTTGTTTGGTAGAGTATACTTCAGAAGTGGTCCCATATAAATTTTATCAAAATCAGTCAAGCTAAAACCGAAATATACCTAAGCGATGAAGTCGGTTTTTTTTTATTATTTTGGTTGCGTTTCAATTATTTTCGAAATTTTCTGTTTCATTTCTTTGCAAAGGTGTCTCCCATATCATAGTTGGAACATCTACGTGATTTTGTTAATAGTGAATTTAATTACAAGACATATATTATCTTCAGATCACCAGAAATTAAAATCGAAGCATACTATACAAAAATATATTTTGCTTTCTTCAGTCTTCTGATAAAAATATATTTGTATTCATGATAGCAAGGAATATCGTATACTCTACCAAATTTCAAAATGTTTTTGAGGTAATTTATAATAATTAAATCAAGTATATATAACACAATAATTGTATCACATTATCATATTCTAAGCCATACAATTATGTACTTATCTTATGGACTACCTTACAATTAATTGCTTGCTTAGTTAAATATTTTTCTGCTTTCTAGCCTGTGAGTTACAGACTCAATTATCGATGGAAGCTTATTTCATATTTTCATCACTAAAACGATGAAAAAAGTAAGAAAAATCCAACATGATTCAGCAATATTTAAAAACACGATTTTCAAATAACTGAAGTATCCTTTCAGCCCCAAGACCTATCAAAATATTGAGACGGAAAAGTTGTTTCTAATTTGATCCTTAACAAGCACACAATAACTACACATAATTATAATATTAAATTCTTGTTTGAAACTGGCCATTATTAGGTTTACATTAAATTGAAATTTTCCCTAATCAAAATACGCCCAAGGGCCTTTTTCAGATGTCATAATATTTATAGAAGACTATAGGTTATTATATTCCGTTCACATTAAATTTATAGACCTATCTCGTTGTAGATTACATTCATACTTACCTTGTGTTCTGATTATTACCTAGCGATAATTATAATGGAACGGCTATAACATCCAACGTAAATTATGATTAAACTAAAGGCAATAAAGGAGTTGATTAACATCTATACACGATTAATGGGGTAGGAGTATTTCATGATTCACGTAGCTGAATAACATTGGTTTCTATACATATACATACCACCCAACGGTTACAATACAATACAATAACTATTTATTGACACCAAAAGATAAATACAGTTTACAGATAAAATTATAAAGATATGAAAGTACAATGGGCGATCTTATCCCTAAGAAACCTTTACACATTCAATGAAGAGAAAAAACGTTCTTCAATTTTTTAAAAACATTAACATACATTAAATTAAAAGACCTGTATCGTGCCACGTTACACACACAATCACACCCAAAACCATAAAACATGTCCCGTAGAAAAGAAAATTGTGCTCCTGCCAGGAATTGAACCCAGAACCCGCTGGGTATAAAAAAGGAAAGATTTAAATTGTCCACTGCAATAGTAGTTTCCAGGTTGCATTTTCTACAGACTTTAATAGAGGAGGTTCGCAATTCGACTGTATGTTTTTGTTGTATGTATTTTACGCGATAATTTCGCCAACAACGAATCGATTTTGATACTTTTTTTGTTTGGTAGATTATACTGCAGAGGTAGTTTTATATAAATTTTATCGAAATCGATCCAGACAAAACCAAAATATAAGCGGTGAAGTTGTTTTTTTAAGCTTAGCTTGCGTTTAAATTATAATATCTTAGCAATAATTAATAAAAAGATAATGCTGCAAATTTCATACTATATTTTCTTACCAAAGTGATGCTCCTTATAAATTAATTTTAAGCTCGTTCATAGTTTGTGTTATGCGATCTAATCGTTTGTGCTTAAAAGCCTTCAGGCGGGGTAACTTTCATTCCAACCCACTTTGGTACTAGCTTGTTGATCTGAAATTCTGAACTTTAAATGAAAGCAAACAGCTAAAAAGCACAGCTCGTAATTATCGCGCTTGAAGAGTATCGTTGAAACGTTTAGGGGGAGGTTCATTGATTAAAAATTGTGAGAATTGGAACAAAAGCTTAACTTAACACAACTTGAAATACAAATGGTAAAATACAATCGTAAAACAAATAAAAAAAGAAAAATAAAAAAGTAATGAACGTAGAAGTCTAATAACGTTTAACTTCTCTAGAAGATAATAGAAGGATAAATTGTGTTGATGCAAGAACGGGATGAAATTATTATTTAACACAAAGTAACGCCGGAAAAAAAAGGTAGTTTTTATCCAGATTGACGCGAGTAAACCAACAGGGCAAAGCAAGTTGTACAATAAAAAATATGAAACACTAGTAAGTTATCATAATAATTCGAAATACCATAACTTATTAAAGCATTATAAGTCACAAGAATTTGATTAAGAAAGCTACCCAGAGGAATGATTAAACGCCGACGTCTTACCTCTCAAGACAGACGAGATCGGTTCCTCTAAAGTTAACACTCAAACTGTTCAAAGAGCCCTTTCAGAACGTAGTCTTGGTAGCAGTTAGTACAAAGCCGTTGTTCATTAAAACTGCCAACAGTGTTAATTAAATTTCCTTTGCAGGTGAACGACATTTCCGTCGAAGGAGCGCCGCATTCAGTTGCTGTCGATGCACTACAGAAAGCTGGCAATGTCGTTAGATTAGTAAGTGCCTTTCTATTGAGTAGCTAGTTAGATTTTGAAGAGGAAATGCTACTGGCAGATGGAATCGTTCTCAATTGGATCCAGTAAGCAGATCCAGTTCATCATCCAGTTTTCAGTTGATTTGGCTTTGCAAGCGTTTTAGATGAACAGTTTATGTATATAATAACGGACATATTCTTGGATATTATGAATCCAGCAGAATAAGTTAAATTTAAGACACTTGTAAGATTCATATTGGTTTGATTTTTCAAAGTTTGATTAATTTAGCGCAACTAAATCTTACATTAACAAGCTTATTTTACATGTTAATCAATTGGGTTAGTTCAATTTTCTTAATAAATTACACATGACTGTATGTAACTCTATACAGTAGAAATATAAACAATAACTTCTCTTTTTTAATGCCTTATAGGCAAGCATTTGACCACAATCTCACCACGTATTGATGTAGCACGTTTGCCTAGAAGTTAAACTCTTGACTTCAAGACTCCCAGATTATACCATTCGGAGAACAAAGTCGAGGTTAATAAGTTCCATTATTTCGCAGTACCGATGATAAACGTAGAATCGAAACGCTTCAAGCAAACTGGAGGTATGTCAATCATATATGGATGACGTTTGACAGTTTGTCTTGTTGTTAGATGGTAAAACGGGCACGGGGAAATTAACTCGTGTAATTCTTTCAAACACTCTCCAAAATGTAACGGTAGAATACCGATAAGCTTTAAATGTCTTAAAACTGTTACTTTACTTGCTGTCCAATACATAAAGTTCATATTTAGAATAGAATAGAAATATATTTATTTCTGACATGCATCAAAAATACAATAGAGGAAGTAACAGAACAGTTAAACATTGTCTCAAATCGGCTCCAATGTTAGCATATTGCTGCTGTACACCAGCGCTGGTTCAGCGTTGGAGCTGTTTGGTGAAGTCATGGCACTGACATACTATTGTATGTCTTCATACACACTCAAGCATGAAAATGAGGTAACAACTAAATAAAAAATATCATATATGCGTAATTGCAGAAATGTAAAATTGACAAAAAGTAACTAGACTATGTGCCATTGAACTGCCCGTTGGCTTAGTTGGGTCGCGTTTGCCTTCTTTGCACGGGTGTCGGGTTCGATTCCCGGGAACACAAGTTTTCTCCCCAAGGAAAATTTGTGTTTCTGGTTCTGGTTGTGATTGTGTGTGTGATGTGAATGTTTTCAACATCCACGACACAAGTCATCGAACTTAATGTGGGGCTGTGAGTGTGAAAGCATTTTTGTTTATATTATGTATAATATTATATAAATGTAACTTATTAATTATTTCCGATATCATTCGGTTGAAATGAATATGGAAAATTACGTTACTAGTTCCATTGGTCTAAAATTTTAGTATTCATTTTATATTCACTAGACAAATTGTTACCACTAATGAAAAAAATAGCGAGCTTTTGTGGTGTGAAGTCCAAATATTGCCAGTTGCGCAATGCCGCAACATCTGGTCACCGCGACTGACCTTATTCTCTTATTCATTTGACCTAATTAAAAAGGGAAATCGCTTATAAAGGAAGGAGGAAGTTGAACTCTAACTTTATGATATCGACATTAGTTTAAACTTTTAAGCGATCATTAAACAAGAATTTTTAAACGGTAATTTTCTTGCAGAGAGTCCGGCGCGCTCGAAGGCCCAGGGTTGTGACACTGTGGAGAGGCGTTCGCGGCTTAGGCCTGGGCATTGCAGGTGGAGCGGACAATGCAGGAGGCGGAGGCGTTTTTGTATCGCACATCGCTGTCGGTGGAGCCGCACACCATGACGGCAGACTGAGATTAGGAGATAAAATTTTGGCTGTAAGAGATGAAGATGTAAGTATAAAAAAAAAACACTCAAATGATTCATATGACTAATTTTCTCAATTAATTTTGTTTAAAAAGTTCTGACACATTGTTTCATTTTCTTTATACAAATACATTTCTTATCATATATTACTTTAAACTAAAAACTAAATTAAAATTAACAAAAAAAACTAAACTATTAGATATAAAAATAAAAAATAAAAAAAAATGTTAAATAGTATAAATATAGATTCTAAGGTTTATTTATTATACGGTATTTTTTTAGTTTAAAATGTTTATCGCAAATTTACCGTTCCTGCTTTTCTAGGGTATAGAAACGTCATTAGTAGGAGCAACACACGCCCAAGCTGTGGCAGCATTGAGAAACACTGGAGAGCACGTCACTTTGGTCGTGCTACCTGCCGCGTCCTTTCCGCCTGTGGCGAAAACCGCTCCGCTCTACTCCAGTAAGCACACCTTTTTTGGTACTTTCCGACTAATGTTTTAATTAGATTGTAGAGTGGGATGATAAAATATGAACACTTATAAAATGATATATATTTTTTTTAATATCAATTAGTGACTTACAAAATATAGTGCTTAGGTACTGTCGCAATCATATTTGCAGCTACACGTAAAATATATTTATCTTGTAGAATTCATGGCAATAATGATTTCAGGAATAAACTTTTACAAAATTATTCTTAGCGGAAAAGTATGCTTCGGAAAGTTGATTATAGAAAAATATGTATTTGAAATAAGTGGGATTAATTATTGCATTGCTATCATTATATATTTATCATTATAAAATTAAGTAATAATTCGACATATTCAAAATAAATGTCAATATTTCGTCAATAATAAATCTAATATTTAAACATGTTTATAGTTCAATAGCAACAATATTAGTCATTGAGATTTTTTTATTGCACTAAAATCACATGTATGTCTTCCTAGATCATGGCACTCGGTTATTATTTTCATAATTCTAAATAGTACTCATTTAGAATTATGAAAATAATAACCGATTGCTGCTAATTAACTACAAATATCAATAAATGACGTCACCATAATTATGTGTAAATATAAAAGTTAACGTTATCACGTCAAAAAACTTTCTGAAGTATTACTTGTTCAACTTGACAATAAAGTAAATTAATGAGCATTGTAAAATTAATTGCATACCAAACTACTATGAAAATTAGTTTCACAGAGTATTCCAAAAGTAATAATTGTGTTTGTGCAGCCAAAACGCAAGCCACATCGTGTTCAACCCTTCACGAGCTTTTAGAAGAGGAGCCGACAGAAATACCGAGGTACATTTTAATGTTATACCAGACATATTTAAGCTTAAAATAGTCGGTGAATTAAAGATTAAACTGCACAATGAACAGACAGCGCCAGGCGTGTGAGTCAATCTATTAAGCATTGATAATATTTAATATTATAAAGAGGTATAAAGTTTCTGAGTTTGTGAGATTATAGGGATCTACTGAACCGATTTTGAAAATTCTTCTACTAATAGAAAGCCACGTTATTTGTGAGTGTCATAGGTGATTTTTTTTAACCGGGCGATGCCAGGCAGGTCAGCTAGTAATAGATAAACTTAGTTGGTAGGTTAACAAATATATTTTACATACATATACAAATATAGCGTTTAATTCCTAGGGGGAATATTTTTTTTTTCTAATGAAATTACTTGTGAGATGTGAATGTTTTCGGCACTCACGATACAGATCTTTGTTCTTTGAGTGGGGCTGGAAGCATGAAAGTGTTTATGTTATGTTTAAAACCATTAAGAAGATAAAGCTTTTATATTTGGACTAGGTATATATAATATGGCTTAAGGATATAATTTAACTAAATGGCATCTAGAAAGATGATTGGTAAAAAAGATTTCTCAATAGTTTTTTTTTTAATTTGGGGTTTTTGAAACTCTAATAGTTTCTACACTGGCTCTAAAATAGATAAAAAATATATTTTATTACATACCTTTTACAATGGATATACCTAAATAAATAGCTTTTTTTTATTTTAAATGGAAATGACACGTGGTTGTGATCTGTATATTTATCTCGTTTTAATGTTAGGTAAGTAAATAGCTCGTCCGATTTTGTACATCTCCTGTTAAAGATAAATAAGTGTACCGTTTCAAGGTTGTGAATTTTGCTTTTCTAAAATAATATAGATTTTAAAACATCACTCCAATAAAGTCTCAAAGACCCTCCAGGCTAGTTCAAGCTCTGTTCCTTAGTAATAATGAATGACTTCGTGTACTCAGTGCAAATATTTGGTCACGGTCTCAGCACAAGCTGTTTACGTTGTAACGGTCTCTGGAACCGTAATTAGAGGAATCTTGGTTTAGTCTGTTGGGCCAGACCCAACACGGTCTGAATATTGGGTGATTATATTGAGATTGAAGTTGTACCTCGCGATTTTACTTGTGGGTATAGCAGGTATTAAACCCTTAATGATTTAAACCATATTTTTACGTTCTGTGCGGTTTCATATTGAACTGCCCGTTGGTTTAGTTGGGTGGCGTTCGCCTTCTAACCAGGGGTATCGGGTTCGATTCCCGGCGGGAACACAAGTTTTCTCTCCAAGGAAAATTTGTGTTTCTGGTTCTGGTTGTGTTTGTGTGTGTGATGTGAATGTTACTGGCACCCGCGACACAAGTCATCAAACTTAGTGTGGGGCTATGATGTGAAAGCGTTTATGTTTATGTTTTATGTTATGTTATCGCATAGAGCGATTTTTATATGCAGACATGAAATCAAAATTAGGTACCAATTTAAATTGTCAAAAATGAAACAGTCGGTAGACAGCACCTGTTGATCTTATTAAAACAAATGCATTCACACTCACAGCTCCACAACGAAGTTCAAAGACTGCCGAAAACATTATTTGAAGATTTATAATATTGAAGCATTTGAAAACATCAATCGTTTTATGGCATTGCTATGAAGTTAACTATTATTTTGCCTCTTTTTTCTGAATTTATGTAACAGCAACGGCAACTAGCAATGATGAAGTTTCAGTGTCTTTTTATCATATAATTATCTCAGACGAGCTATACTAAGTTCATGGAAATTCAGTATTCTCTTCAACTAAGTATGAGCACAGAGTACAAGCGCTCAACTTAAAGCAAGCGCCTTATCAACGGCAACAAAACTCTATGCTGACTTGAACCAGAGTTGTTTGCCTGGAGTGTATACTAACAAGCATGAGCTAACAAGTCTAAAGTTGAAGTGGCCGTCTCAACAGATAGCAACAATAAGTTTACTGTTTAAATTGTTTACGCTTGACTAGTTAGAATGGACGGAGCAGTGCCATCAAGCTTAGGAAACTTGTGGTTGTGTTGAAAGGATAACAGGACTTGATATATTTATTTCCAAACAAGAATAAATGAACAAGCACATATTATTTTAAGCTTGATTATTCAATTTCTATTTACCTTGTGTTCAAGTACAAAAAATGAAAACGTAATGGTACTTTCCTTTAGAAAACAGTTGTGGGAACAAAAATGTAATGGAAATAAAAAAAGAGGTATTAAAATGAGTTATTTGTTACCAGTACATTTTTTTTACTTGTCAGCCTGCTTTCGACCACTAGACTAAATTGAGACAGTGTCAAGTAACAAAATATATTTTTTAAGTTTATTGAAGTAGATCCTAAAACTAGGCTTAGTCAAAAGTCACTGTCAAAGTCTGGGAGGTTTTCCTGCGTTCTTACACATTCACGAAGTATTAACAATTAATAATACACCATTAATACACATGATCACTTAAAAGAATTCCAAGCTTAGGATATTATTATCTACAAAATCGACAACGACATTTATTCTCTTACGCTGCGAAAACTCCAAAAGCAGTATATCTGCCATTCTATAAACTATCTTCACTTCGCATATTGTGCAAAAAGGCAAATTATTTAAAGTAAAACTAATTTTCTGAACAGATGCGTTAGAATGGTCCGACTAGTCCGTTCCGGATCTCGTCTTGGCATGGACATAGTCGGGGGCCTCGGTGGTGAAGCCGAGGGTGCCATAGCTACTGAAGACGACACCTGTGGGGTCTTCGTTTCCGGAGTATCCATAGGAGGAGCAGCATATGGGATGCTGCACCGAGGGGACAGAATACTCAGCGTGGATGGACGCGATCTGTCAAGAGCTACGCATGAACAAGCCGCTGCTGCATTAAAAGTATGTTAAAAAATTGAGCTTATGTTAGTCTACGACTTTTCAAAAATTCATCCATAATTTTTTGTATAAGTTGCATATAATTCACATATTTTTGCAACATTATCTAGGTTCACATTCGTAACCATCAAGTCGGTAGAACGTGTTTAGAAAAATTGATATATGCTGGCGATGATAGTAAATATATTTTTTATTATAAAGACGTTCCTACTATAGATTGGCAAACCATTGGAATTACCATCTAGCCTTAAGACTAATAAGTAATTTAAACTCGACCTAAACTGCTCAGCAAAGTATTAAATGTAGAAGTATACTAAGAATGTGTCCAATAACACTGTTCTTACAGTTTTTTAAAAGGAAAAACACTTTGTTGTTATGTTCTTTATTAGTAGTGCTGTGTGTTAATACACTGTCTAACACAAAAGGTTTAGTTCTCTGAGTGTGAAATTTGATTGAAATTACTTCGGCCAAATATATAGTTTCAAAGGCGTGTTGTTTTGTTAGGACACATACATATCTATGAGTTATTTATTTTTTACATCACTTTTTGTCTTTTCCCAACGTTAACCTGTAATTGTTGAGTTCTTTTTCACGCCGGCTTTCTAAACAGTTTTATCGGATTCAGTTCCAGGTGGAAACAAGTTTTTTTGTTCTTGTTCTGGGCGTGATAATGAGTATGATGTCAATGTAAACGGCACCCACGACATGAGTGATCGAACTTAGCGTGGATCTGTGAATGTGTCAGCGATCAATAATTACTTTATGTTTTACTCGTTCTTTCCAACACAAAAGATCCTGATTACTTTGTTTAATCAGCAGTACTCCGGCACATCAGTGACGATAGCAGCACAATATCAACCGGAGCATTATGAGCGACTCAGGGCTAGGATCAGAGCTATCAATGCAGCAGCTGTCATGTCTCCGCACGCAAGACATCAAACCCACGTCCCCGTGCATTCGGACTTACATGTCATCTATCCAAGGTAAATATAAATAACAAAGACGAAGCAACGCAAGACGTCACGTGCGCTCGCTAGTATACGCCGAGACGCCGGACGGTGTACACGTATACTCGATTGATGAAGGAGCACCGACTGTTCCGAAACTGGTCTCGTAGCGATGCAAGCAAACAACCGTGAGTGCATTCGTATAAATCCTTAATAAGGTAAATTTTCTCTTGAAAATCATAAATAAAAATTTTCTATGATATAATATTACACTTTACCATTGTATGCAGAGCTATATTATTATGATAAATTTTGACTTAAGAGCATATCGCCATTCTGACATCTTCATATGTAAGGCTTTAGATACGCATACGTGTGTACTGGTTTATCTTATATTTATGGATCTTAACTCTTTATCTAGGAACAGTTTACGATATTTTGGTTCACTATGACCTCTGGTGATTCGTCACCAGGCAAAGACAACATAACAAAGAAAGATCTTATTACTAATAAAGTTTATCCCTTCAGAAAATTGTGTAATATGATTTTAATTTTTAGATGTATAATATTTTTACTAAAATGTCATTGCTGAACGAAAGTAACACAAACTTTGTGTCGTATATCCTTTGATTGATATCAAGTTATATTTGAACGTTACCCACTGGTAGCGGGCTTGAGCACTTGAGTTACCTATAGGCTCGATGTCTTGTAGGTAACTTCGTTCTTTGCTGTATATAGTTTTAGTTTAGTTTTAGGAAATATAGGCAATTGGCTCGTAGATAGATCAAGGTATTTACTTAGTTATATTTAGATTACGAATACAAAAAGTTAATAATTAAACATAAACATAAACGCTTTCATACTCACAGCCCCACACTAAGTTCAATGACTTGTGTCGTGGGTGCTGGAAACACTTACAACCAGAACCAAAACAAATTTAAAATAACTCTTATTTAACATATATATTGTTTTGACCTTTTATTTCAATAGCGACGACTACGACATATTATTATATGCTTATTTTTAACTATGTTACGACAATTCAGTGCACGTATATCTATTGACGTTCACGTACATTACTATAAAGTTGAGCAATAACTTAGTTTTCATCCTTTATTACCGTCAAGTCTTTACTCTAACTGCTCAAGGGTAATTAAGTATTTAACTGTTCAAGAAAGCCAACTTATCTCGGCTAATAGAGCTACACCATTAACGTAATGAAATAAACTTTGTCATTGTTTCAAATTAGATGCCAATAAAGACTAATTCGTTGACTTTGTAAAACTATGTAAGTTGGCACACTGTTTGCTTGAGAAAGTTTAATCAATTCAAACAAATTAATTAACACAATCGCAGGAGTGATGCTTAAAAGCATATCTGTCCCATTATGTCTTAGCTGTAATATAACGAGTATAAAAAAACGAATAACCGAAATCAATCGCATATATCTTCAATAATCTTCACCACATTTTGATCTAATTATAATAAAACCACCGTGACCTTGGATCAATCTAACAAACTGATCTAACAACGAATTTCTAACGATACTTGTGAAGTATACCCTTTCAAACATAAAAAGTATTACTCGAATCGGTACAGGCGTCTTCGAGTATAATATGGGAACATAAAATAAATAAAAAAATTAATCTCTTCTTTTTTTGAAGTTGGTTAACAATTATAAGGTACGCTTAGCTTTCGGTTAGCCCTTATGAAACACGATGCGCTTTAAGCAAAACCTGGCTTCCGTAGCTATTTACTTTTGTTGGTTGATTAAATAGACCTTTTACCACTGGGAACTATCAAGTGTTATCCATATTTGCTCAGTAACGAGCTGGGACTCCAAACAATTGGCAAATTTTCCGAATAATTTAGAGGTATGCACGATCCCAATCATCGGTGAGATGGCCGCCAGGGACGTTCATGAGGTCGCCTCCCCGATGACGGAACTACATATATTTTCCCTAAATATTTGTTATATGCCTTAAACTTGCGGAAAACTCGGCAAGTCCACGAGAACCCGCCAGTTATTAATAATAAACATTCATAAACACTTTCACATTATCAGTCTAACTCTCTTAGTTCGATGACTTGTGTCGTGGGTACCGGAACGTTCACATCACACACACAATCACTACCAGAACCAGAAACGCAAATTTTCCTTAAGAAGAAAACTTGTGTTTCCGTCGGGAATCGACATCCCTGATAAGAAAGCAAACACGCACCCGACTAAAGCTAACGAACAGTTCAAAATAATAGAAACAAATAAAAATAAACATACTCCTTATTTCCATATAAACGTTAATATCGGTATCTAGTCTATTGTATTATAATCCTTGCCTAGAGTTTAATTTACAAACCCCAGATTTGGTTGTTAGTTTATGTAAATCTAGCCTCGAGGGGATGCTCTGTATTAGCACGGTTTAAGTATGTGATCCCAAGACCTCTGCATGAACAAGATGTGCTAATTAGCTTAAGCTGTTCATAGTTAATAATCACGATTCAAAACGATGTAATCGTACATCGTTGTACAATTGATTATTAATCCTTTATTTTCTCTTAGCACAGACTACTTATACCTACGGGCCAATTACCTTTGTTGCCTAAAACTATAACTACCTTAATCTTAGCTTAAATAAAGTTTCCAACTTTTGTTTAAAAGCTAAAAGTAATCTAAATGAGTTTAAACCACAAGGACGTTACTGGTAATATGAAAAGTTTTTTGGGGCCTGAGTCACCTACGTCCGTAGGAGGATACCCCTTAAGTCTGACTCCCTACACGTGGTCCTCGGGTGGTGCTAATCGGGTGACATTCGAGAGGTGGTAGAGCATTTTGTGAGTTGCTCGCCTGGCTTGCTACCAAAGTAGCTTACCACCATCAAGTTGAAAGTCTGCCGCCAAGCCAAATACGGTGTTCCGGCAGTTATCCTTGAGAGCCTGCGTATTCCAGGTCTAATGTGTTTACCAGCTTCGATCACATCGTCACTTACCATCAGGTGAGATAGTGGTCAAACACTAGCCTGTCACAAAAAAAAAAAAAAAAAGTTCTAGTATCCATCAAATCAGCTGTGTTGAACTGCCCGTTGGCTAAGTTAGGTGGTGTTTGCCTTCTAAGCAGGGGTATCGGGCTCGATTCCCGGCTGGAACACAAGTTTTCTCCCCATGGAAAATTTGTGGTTCTGGTTGTGATTGTGTGTGTGATGTGAATGTTTCCGGCACCCACGACACAAGTCATCGAACTCAGTGTGGGCCTGTGAGTGTAAATGCGTTTAATTTTAAATTTTTGTATCAAGTTTTTATTGTTTTGTTTTATGTTTGATAGACAAGCATTTGGCCACAATCTCACCTGATGGAAAGCGATGATGCGGCCGAAGATGTAGCATGTCTGCCTAGAAAATTAAGACCTATTTACTCTTGATTTAAAGACTGCCAGATTATACCGCTCAGGAAACAAAGACGCGGGCTATGAGTTCCCTCGCAGTACGGATGATAAACGTAGAAGCTAAATGCTTCGAGCGAGCTGGAGGTGAATGGATGACGTTTGACTGTTTGTCCGATTTGAAAAGTTCCAAAACAATGTGACAATTACAAATAGGTTAAAATCGTAATAGATGAAACCTTAATTGCATTAAAAACTTTAGCAATGGCGCCAAAAATAAACTAGTGTAATGTGTCACAGTTCAAAAGATAAATTGCACTTATGAGTAAATTCCCAATAGTTTTATCCCAATAAAGCTGAAAAATATCCTGTAAACAAACTGTAGTCATAAATTATTGCGCGAAAGTCTTGTTTCGCGTGATTTGTGTCGCGTATTTCATTCTACCCGCATTTTTTGTTTACCCACATACTTTTTTTGCTTTATCCGCTTTTTTGGCGTATTTAGGGAAAACACGTTTCCCGTTTTATCATTTTAAGAGGCGGCTATTTGGAGAGAAATGAAGTAATAAATAAAATTTCAATATATTTTGTGATAATATGGTCTCGATTTACGGAATCCGTTATTACCGCTTCTGAATATCGGGTTTAAGTACAATTTTCGCAACTAAAGCTTTCAATAGGTGTCGAATATTATAACAGTTGATAAGGGTGTATTTTACTTTACCTCTTATGATATATCGGTATGAGTTGATAAATTATAATGGATATTTAAATTTTATTTTGAGATGCGACCTTTTTACTTAAAAAAAGGCGTTTTTAAATTTGACTGTTATTTTATGTGCCTCATAACTTATTTTTAGGTGAACCGATTTTGATGATTCTATTTCTATTTGAAAGCTTGTGCTTTCCATGTGGTCCTATTTATATTTGATCAAGATGTGATTCTTAGTTTTTGGGTCATTCTCAATAAGTCGTTTTTTTTTAATTTTTAATTTTATATTTCAACAGCGTTTACAAAATATATGTAGGTAATAAAAATATTCGAATAGTATAACGAAAATAGGATAAAAATTGTTATATTGTGAACATTGTGTGTCTAATCTAATCATACAATCCCTATTGTTTAAAAAAAAAACTTTATTATAGTAAGTTTTATATAGGGGAAAGGCGTACAAAATGACATACTAGTTATAAAATCGGTTATAAAATCTTTATTTATTGGAAATTTTTAACTCTTTATGTAGCTACATATTCTTTGATTTATTACCCACCGAATTATCATAGAGACCATTCAATTTAAACATAAACATATAAATTATTAAACATTTATAAAATCTTTAATAAAATCCGTTTTGTCCGCTCTAGGCGGGTAAAATGACACACGTGGTGTGGACAAAATGGCATACCAAATTTGTACTGAAAATCAGCCCAATACTTGCAGAGTTCACATGAAAAGCTTGTGAGGAAGAGAAATCATTTTCACTGTTGGAATGAATTTCCAAAGTTTTTGAAACTTTTTTAGTATTTTTCATTGAAACAGATGGATTGAATATATTTCTTTCGGCACTGGAGATAGCACGCTGACTGGAAAACTGTTATACATATATGCCTTGGAGTATCAACGTAGGTGATGTGGGAGTCGCAGATATTGCAGCAGCTGTGTCAACAGATCGGGCCGTTGAGAATGGACCTGGATTGTCTACGGCTGATGTACTCTCAACCATCAGTGACGTTGAACTGCTTTCTTCCGCCTGAGATGGACCTGTTGTTGATATGATTAGGTTTTTTGCTGCTGTTATATCTTCTTCGAGCTTTACCCGATCTTGTCGGATGAGGATGTTTGTTGTTTCAGCAGGCTCAAACAAATAAACAATTATTTTGAAGAAGAAAAAGATAGGTGGGTCAAACGACATACTATGCCATTTTACCCGAACAAGTGGTATGTCATTTTGTCCACTTTATAACCTCAAACATTAGAAAACAATAACTAAAAATATAATAACAATTTTTAGGTTTCAACACATTCTCTGAGTTATTTAGTAAAATAACTATAAATTTGAGTCAATAAAAACAAAATAACTTAAAAAATACTTACTTTTGCGAAGAAACAAAATCCATCTGAGTAAAACTCGTGACTACAAAAATCAAACAAACACGAATACTCATCACACGGTCAAACGAAAGTAACTGGCGTCAACACAGGTTGCGATTTGTTACTAAGCGGCCCTCTGCAGGCTATTGCAAATACTAATATGTCAGTGGTTTTGGAGAAAAACAAGTGTGTCATTTTACCCGCCTATGTCATTTTGTACGCCTCTCCCCTATGTGTATTTATGTGTGTATACATGTATCATTCACGTGTGTCTACATATGCTTTGCTTGCGTTAAAATATTTTAAAATTAAGGTTACATTGCAAACATTGAGTTTCATTGGGTCTCCAATTAACTCATTTTATTAGACCTCTGGGAGTATAAAGCGCATTCTTTACTACTTTCGAACTAAAAAATTTATAGGGTGCTTAAAGTTGCACCAGAGAAGATTAAGAAAGATCACCGCATAATGTAAATTTCAAGTTATTCGTTTTATAAGTGTTTTGTATGACCGACTCAAGTGCATTTTTAATGTTGATTCTCTTATTTTATGTCAGTCTTTATGGTCTTGGTTAATAGAAGATTGCTTGCGCTAAAATTTAAGTTAGTTTTGATCCAACAATATAGTGAAGAAGACGAATTACGTAACTTTCAAGAAGTTATTTTGTTTTTGTTTTTTTTATTACAGACTAAGGAAACGTTTGACTGCAATCACATCCGATGGAAATTGACGATGTAGTCTAAGGTGAAGCACGCTTGCTCAGTAATACCTATTTACTTTACTTTTGAACAACCCCAAATTGTACCTTTCGGGAAACACAGATGACGGCAAAGCGTTCCTTACTTTTGCTGTTCTATTAATGAACGAAGACGCGAAACGTTTCGTGCGAATGAACGGAGTGTCTCGGGGTGTGTAAACATTATTAAGTTGTCTTTCTTGTTTATTTCAGAAAATGTATACGTAAGTCTGTCTCTTATACCCTTGCCCAAAATGCATTAGGAATAGCAATTTTCAAAGAAATAAATATGCCAAAAAACTGAAATCAACATTCACCGTCAATATTGCAATAAATTACAGTAGGAACTTGAAGTTTTTTGTTTTTAAGTATCTATATTTATTTTTGCCGGCCTTTATTTGGTGCCGGTTTTTTTTAGGTAATATGTGGTAAATAGGTAATCAGATATGTACTTTGGTATATTTGCAACAATTATTTTTATTTACTCATTGACTTATTTACTCTTTAGCTACATTCAAGCTTATTCCATGCTAGATCACTTTACAAACCAAGATCTTTTTGGATCCACCCAAATTTTATAGAGATAGTAGTCTTTAGTCTTCATTTCAGAATCTCATTGCAGAAAAAGTTTCGGGGTACCATTAATATTATTATGATTAAATTTGTTCCGAAAAAAATATTCCAGAGATATTCGAGGTAAAACAATAATATTAATAGTGCATTTGCATATATCATCATTAAACCCAAGCTTACACATATACCTCGATATAAACATAATTTAACATACACTCCAACTTTTGAAGGTATAAACAAATAATAAAAAAATTAAGGGAAATTAGAAAATCATTCTGAAAACTCCGCTTCGTTAGTAAACAAAATAACGCCCTGGATTTGCGCCAACATTTAGTAATGTCCACATAAGGCGTTGTCTAAATTTCGAATGCGTTTGCACTGCCAGGCAACGTGCATGCATGACTTGAATCGACGAAAACACCAGCTGTTTGCGCCAAGACATGTGGCAAATTTGTTAGCTTGCCTTATACAATTTGGTGGGGTCTGGCATTTGCGCATTGTTTGTATTTCCATTTTCAACTGGAAGTCAGTTAAAACTATATGCAAATTCTGAATTTAAATTTGACAGTAAAATCTTTCGCTAATATTTTATGGCCACACATTATTATGCGTCTAATTTATGAATTGATTTCATTAAAATGTAAATTGATTTTAAAATTGTTACATGATTTATAGTCAATAACTATAGTTTATTTTATTTTTTTATTTGTTTAATTTTAATTTAGTTTTTAGTTTAATGTAATATATGTTGTTGACTTCTTAATATAATTTTTCTTACTAATGAGGAAGATAATTTGAAACGAAATTATAATGTTAACTATGATTTATAATAGAGGGCAAATAATTTAAACGCAAGCAAAGGTATTTAATATGCATAATTGAGGATAACTCCAAAACCACGCATGGTCTGATCTTAATCAAATTTTAATGGGACCGCATTAGTAGCACCAGCATTCAAATAAAAAAAAAACAATATCGTTTCGAAATAAGTTATGAGGTAATGAACTTTAGTAACCTATATATTATTTTAAAAACTAATATAATCTAAATAGATCATGGAAAAAAAAACTACTTTTCTTTAACTATTACATTTTGAAAAAAGTTTCTGTCGGGGTACTAAATGCGATTTGGTACTTAATTAATATATGTTGTCATCTTACTAAATATAACAAATTCTATTATATAACAAATAATCAAATGCAAGCAAAGCTTAAAAAAACCGACTTCACCGTTTTATCTTCGGAACCTTGATCAGATTAAATGTATTATACAAACATTATTGACGATAGCTCAACAACTACTGATCAGATTTTGATCAAATATAAGAAAACAACAGCTTTCACACAAAAAAATTCAAAATCGGTTCACGTGGAAAGAAGTTATGTGTAACACACATAAAAAAGAAATAAAATACAGTCGAATTAAGTACCTCCTCTTTTTTTTGTGAAGTTGGTAGAAAAACATAGTATTACACTATATATACACAAGTTTTTTTTTATCCTGGAACTGTAACTAATTAGCCTCACTAAACATCATGTCTGATTAAGACTGCATTATGTTCTCCTAATGACTAATAACTTGCCGATCCAAATTGATTTTCGATGCACTCCGCTTTGAGATAAATCTATTTCTAAGCTTGAGATTTCTGTTCCACTGAACCTAGATAATAATATATACCCCTCAATTTCCCAATTCAACGAACTCAAGATATGAGTTGCTATTCATATGCTTACGATGCGATGTCGTTCATTCAAAATAAGTCATGCTTGACCAGAATGATATTTCTTGAATATGAGCCATAGTTTAAAATTTATTAATTTTGTGAAAAGTTATTCAACCTGAAAATGTTATATTATATAAGTTTTTACTGCAGCCGGCAATAACTTGTTTTGTGAACTGTTCTTTTGACGCGGTACACATTTATCCGGAAATTAATACACAAAACAATTTATTACCTTTTAGATTGAATATGTATTTCATTCAGCAATTGGAAGAAGAAAGGGAATACAAAACCCTGAAACTACTTTTATTTATTCCATCTTGGGACTATTGGGAATCTCGATTATAAAGTTTAAAAAATATTTAAAAATGTATATGTAAAAATGTATGATAAAAAAAAATAATTTCAACCGACTTCAAACAAAGGAGGCTCTCAATTCGACTGCATGTTTTTTTTGTATGTATGTTACCCGATATCGCTGCCAATTGTGAATCGATTATGATTTTTTTTTTGTTTCGTACATTATACTTCAGAGGTGGTCCCATATACATTTTATTAAAATCGATCCAGCCAAAACCAAAATACTGAAGTCGGTTTTTAATTATTTAAATCTTTTGTTTTCCACATCTGGGCAAAGATCTTCCCAAATTGAACTGTTCGTTGGCTTAGTTTGATGGCTTTCGCCTTCTAAGCAGGGGGTATCGGGTTCGATTCCCAACTGCCTTTTCAAAATTTGTGTTTCTGTATCTGGTTCTGACTGTGTGTGTGATGTGAATATTTCCGGCACCCACGACACAAGTCAACGAACTTAGTGTGGGGCTGTGAGTGTGAAAGCAAATAGGTTTATAAAAAAAAACTTTCTATGAGTCTTTATCGTGGACCAACCACCCAGTTTCAGAGGCAGTCAAATCGTCACGCTATTTTTTTTTATCCCGGCCGAAATTGTTATATATTAGGAATATCAAAAAAACTGATCTATATTTATAGTAAATACATTTTTCTCTTTACAGGTAGCAGCAAAATGGCCAAAACATCGAACAATCGAGAACTGAATGTAGTTAGTGATACAAAATAACTCTTTCTTTGATCAACGATCTTAAAATTGTAGATAAACATTGATCGGATTTTCCTTCTTGCATTCAGTTTTGCCGACCAATATTATTCTATCCAAAGTATTTTTATTAATTTGTTTGGTCTTTGCTGAATATATTGAATTATATGAATTATTGGTGAAATCGCGTTACGAGTTACCAAATTATGTATTTTTTTACGTGAACACGATACTTTATCTAATATCTAGCTGACAAAGTATTATTTTGTGTACCTAATCTATACTTCACTTATAACACGCTGTATACTTCTGTACTTCATTTACTATGAGATTTTATATTGTTTTCATGTCCTTATTTTATAACTTATACATATAGAAGTGTATAATATGTTTGCATTTTAAATAGACAGCTGATATCAAATTTCGAATTCACGTTGTGTACTTCATAATATTTGTAAATATAAATGTTATATTTATTTCTTCGATGTTAAACTAAAATGCATATTCAACTGATGTAAGATTACACTTAGACGAATGGACATTAATAATTACCTAAGTGTAATGTTTTTGAACTGTGATATTAATGTAACGTTAGTGTTATTAATTACGGTAAAACTGAAAATTAATATACGGTATTACGCAGTTATGGTGTTTTATTTTTATTACTATAATATTCTCATTTAATATATTAACAGCAAATTAAAATACAAATGAATATATATTACATTAAACTAAAAACTAAATTAAATTAAACAAAAAACTATAATTAGATATAAATATGTACAAAACTTAATCTAATAGACCGCTACCGGTAGGCAAAGTACGCAAAATGCTGGCAGCATTGCCACGTTGAATGGCAATACTC
Source organism: Lomographa bimaculata (assembly GCA_948107665.1). NCBI lineage: Eukaryota > Metazoa > Arthropoda > Insecta > Lepidoptera > Geometridae > Lomographa > Lomographa bimaculata. The sequence continues at coordinate 12,935,217 of OX403592.1, forward strand.
AATCTTTGTCCAAAATATATGCCAGCATTTTGGACATTAAAATTAAAATTAATTAAAATTGAATAAACATCTTTGCTCATATAATATTTATAAGATATTATCTCACAAGCTAGAGTTTGACCACTATATTGTCTGTTTATAATTAAGGTTATTTATTATAAAAAAAATTAAGCAATAGTAATATAGTTCTGGATCTGATTGTGATTGTGTGTGATGTGAATGTTTCCGTCACCCACGACACAAGTCATCGAACTTAATGTGGGGCTGTGAGTGTGAAAGCGTTTATGTTTATAATAGACCAGCCTTCTAATGATGGTACTTAACCGGCTATTATTTGCGTGATTATTGTGTCGAAATAAGTACTTCGACCAGTTTCAATGATCACGCGATTAATAGCCGGTTAGTTCCATAGTTATGAATAACAATCGCGATAGTTTTCATAATAAAAAGACCAGCCTTCTATCAGGTGGAATCCTACGAGCTGGAGCTTTCAGATCAGGATGAAATCTATGAAGTTACGGCAATTTTTCACTCGCAAGCTCGCTTGACAAAATTTACCATCATAAAGTAGGAAATGTATCGCCAAGCTAAAATAGTGTTTCAGTAGCTATCCTTAAAAGCCAATCGCATTCTAGGCCGACCGTGTTTACAACCCTCGACTATATTATCACTTACCAACAAATAAGATAGTGGTTTAGATAATACCTGAACGAATTTCAATAGAATTAGGCAGAGTAATACAGTAGTACACAGAAAATTAATAAAATACTTCTCTGATTTACGCGGGAAAATCTACGGAGCGCAAGTATCATATCTATATAATAATATGTCAGTAAAATACACCAACTGTACTAAAACTATGATAAAAAAACTATACTCCATTGGTTTTACTTATTGCCAACATTTTTTATCAATATTGGTAAATATCGGAGCCAATCGGAGCTAAAAAGTACGTCAATACACCTTATTTTAAAGAAGAATATTATGCTTCTTTGAAGTGTTATATGTTTTGTCTAGAAACGCCTATAAATAATCATGGAACTTCATAGGCGTGCTTATGTCAAAGTAAAATAAATGGTTGGAAAGAGTATGATCGCTATTTTAATTTTCTGATTTAATTTAATATTCGGTTCATCAATATTAGAATGTTGGTTATGGAATAACTTGAAATATTTATAGTAAATATATCATACTTATTTTACGCAAAATATAAACCTCACATTCAAAATGAAATCAAAATATAATGAGAGTCTATTCAAAACTTTTTATGAGCTTATACCTATACAAAACCAACAAAACCCACAAGTCCTCGGATATGATCCTAAGCAAACAAAAACATCGAAATTAAAATTATTTTTCCACTTAAAGAAACATTCAGAAATGAAAGGAAAGAAGAAATATTTTAGGTATTCGTTTGATTAAATATATTACGTTATTATATCGTACAGCTTCGCCACTTGAGCGACGCGAGATTCGTTTACTTTGTAGGTTTACTTAGAGTTTTAATTTGTTAGACTTATAGATAATCTGAAATTAGCTGGACCATGTAGCTTTGTGTGTGTCAATTGGGATTGAAAGTAGCATAAGAATTCCTAATCCAGGCCTTAGACTAAGATCATCTTTTATCAAAATGCTGCCACACGTACGCACTTTCGAATTTATTATATTAGTGTAACGCAATGGAGCACTATTGTCATTACTCCCACTAGCTAAATTTACCTATCCATATTCAAGCATATAAAGATGTTGTATTTGTTATAGTTGTTGTCTAATCCAGGAATGGCATCACCAAATTTCATCGAAATGGTTGCACACATACACACTATAGCATTTGAGAGTTAGTTATAGAGTAAAATGAATATTCATGATAATGAAGCACCAATAATACAACGTCAGGAGCGGCCAGTATTATAAAACACAAGTTTTTATGTTTCGAGTAACTTCAAAATCTTGAAACTTCAAAGTTATCGAAGACTCAACTTAAAATTCGGGTAAAATAAAAACCTTCGTTACCATTGTGTCGTCAGCAATCGTCTCTGCAGCCAGTTACTCCCACCAAAAAGTCTGAATGTAAATTCTTTTCGCCCACGTTACTGGCCGGCGAGAAATAATTTAAAAAGAGTGCGGCTTCCGCGTCAGGATTCTTTCAGCAAACAATGCTGTGTAGACTACAGTAGTGAACGTTGACGTTATCGCATCTTGCTTGCTTCCCTTTCCCGTGCGTTTGTAGAGCTGTCGGCACAAAGCGCTAGCAACGCCTACAGAGTTGTACGAGTAAATAAAAGCGGTATCGGAGATAGCGGCCCTCGTTTTGCAATTTGTTGTATACGTAGTGTGAATTTGATAAAGTATTTTGTATCTTTCATATAAGATATCTTTCATCATCGATATTTTACAGAAGTTTTAGGTACATTTTAGTACTCAGATTAACCCAACACGTAATTATAATGTATTGTATGTTTTTTTTTTAATTTAGGATCCCAAGGATTTCCTAAACACCGCTTAGATTTCACTTTTGTTTCCACAAAATGACGAAAAAAAATCCAAAATAAGGCCAGGTTATTACTTTAATATATGCATATACGTCGACGAGCTTTACTGGGTTTGTACTAGGTGAGATCGAAACGAGCGTGCCTCGGCAGCCGCTGGCGAAGCGCAAGAAGAATATATGTTTTAAATTCTGTGAATGTTTTCTTGATTTCGGAGTATTCCTAGGTGTTTCACAGAATCCCTGATATCCTCATGTCTCTGCAACATATCAATCCATTACGATATTGTCAAAAAGGTACTCGTGGCTTAGCTATTGTAATAAAAATGATAGACTTATAATTATATTAAGACTAAATGAATTGTATATCATACATATATATATATGTATATCATAGTTTTAATTTATGATGCAACTAGCTAACATTTTTATAAAATCATTCGATATTTTTTGGTATAATAATAATCATAAGCTCATAATCATGGAATTTTAATGTGCATATTAAAGCAGCACATAAACTTACAACAACATGACCTAGCAAACAGATGAAATGTTAATATAAACAAAATTAGTCAAAAAGGTTTAGAACCTTAATGGTTAACGGGTCTGCAATCAATTAAATTATAAGCTGTATAATCATTAAAACCAGCATTGTTATGATATTAATATAGAATACACACAAGGCTTATGCAGAGTCATGACTCGATCCAGACATTTAATAGGTATAAATTATAACATCATTAAAAACCGGCCGTGATTAAGTAGTTTGTTTAATGTTTTTGCTCGTAATTTCTGGCCGAGCCCGACCCGTATTATAATTTATTACAACGAAACAGAAACACGTAGGGTATGGCCTTCAAAGGCGCTCAAGGACTCTCTGAAGTAAACTGTTCATGAAAAGCTTTTGTAGATAAGTTTGGTAAAAAAAATCTATAGATTTTTTTTTAAATTTAAGTTTCATTCACTTGTAGTTTTCGAATGACGTTCATCAGATCTGTAAATGTAAATGATTCAATCTAGACTGTTCTAGATTCTCCTTGGTATAATAAAAAATATCCACGTATTTCACATATATATGTCACATTTGTCTGTGGTCTAATATTTAAAGTGCGTTCAGAAATTACAAATTCTGAAGGTTGCCTGGTAGAGATCGCTATTAGTGATAAGGCCGCCTGCTGTGATACTTTACGTATTAGCTTGTTTCCTTTGTTTTATCTCATCTAATAAAGTGAATCAATAAAGTATTTTCTACGTATTTATCTATCTACAATTGTGTATAATATTTTACAGGTAAAAATAGTTTGTATGGGAAAATGAAATAGTTGTTTTTACTACTTTTCTTCCAATTTCTTTATATTTTCTCACCTTTCTTTGACTTCTACAAATATTTGAAAACCGAAATTAAGAAAATCGGTTCGGCCGTTTTTGTGAGACTAACAAACGTCAAATCATTTTTATACATAAAGATTTGTTACAAGGCGCGACCCTCTCGTCACCGTCAAACGTGACAATTTTATATGTTTTTTCATAAAGCATTCAGTATGAATGTTACCGTTTGATAACTCAACGTGAACAAGAATACATAAATTGACATTTATTAGGTTGGATTCGACGAAACATATGTGTTGAGTGATGAATGTTGGTAGCGAGGGAAAAATGTTTGCAAGACAGAAACACAATGACGTGATTTTTCAATGGAATCAAACCAAACGATTGTTTAGTTAGTTAGTGTTTTAATTGTTTAGAAGGCGCACGTGCATTAAAAGCCAACCGGTAGTTCATTACTTAATATCTGTGAATGTCTATTGGATATCTACAAGATTACAATAACTTGCGTGGTTTTGGTTGCCTCAAGTTCTTCGAAATTTGCTCTTCACGGATGCAGGAAACGAGTTCGCACCGTCTATGGAAGATTACATATTGCAAACCAAACTTGAACCTCAAGGACCGCATTGTGGTTCCACGCAGTACTTGGGTTTTCAGAGTTCTCACACTGCAGATGTATATAAGCGACGTATCATGTAGCTATAATGTACCTATTATGATTTCGTAAAAATTATTTTTCAGTTAAATGGGTATCAAAATCAGAGTACCCAATGAGCATGTCCGACACTGATTTTGTGAAATACAATACAATAATTCGATTACGAACTTGTATAATCATAATTATGTTACTTGAGGAACGGGAGGGAGTAAAAATTGAACAATTTTCGCAGTATATAAAAGCGATCTGATCACAGCTTCAAAATTACAAGCAAAAGTAGGAAGCCGTACTCCTTACTACTAAAACATTTATCCAACAATTTACGTCGAGCTCAAGAGATAATGCGGAAGCGTATGTTATGTACTTTGTGTTTTGAGAAAATGCTTGTTTGTTGAGTAGCAGGTCGGTGAGTGGCTTTGTATGTAAGTTTTTACTTATATGGGCTTGATGAGTTGAAACATTATAAAACGGCGAACTTAACTTTAACATATTATTTTACAGTGCTTATTAAATAAGCATTTTATTGTATTAATACCGCAGACTTGCAGCATATTAGTTAGTATAAAAAATGGTACAAAAATAAAGTCAAACGCTTTCACACCCACAGAAATTCACATCACACACACAATCACAGCCAGAACCAGAAACACAAATTTTCCTTTGGGAGACAATTTGTGTTCCTGCCGGGAATCGAACTGTCTGCTAAGATTGCGACTGTACACTCAACTAAGCTAACGGGCAGTTTGCTTTATATCCTATTACAGCGTTAAAATTATTTATATACCAAATTTCTAAGCAGGGGTATCGGGTTCGATTCCCAACCTGAAAAAGTTTTCTCCCCAAGGAAATTTGTGTTTCTGGTTCATGTGAGATGTGAATGTTTCCAACATCCACGACAAAAGTCATCGAATTAGTCAGCGTTTAGCGTTTATTATTTATAATTAACCAAATACCAAAATTCGTTAATTCGTTACAAAGACACATCGTTCCAGACATATTAATATTTACATAATCAGACATACGTTGTATGATTATAATTTCCCTAGCTCTTATCTCTCCAAAACCTAAAATTAATCTTTGACCCGTATTCAAAGATTTCCTCCATCTCAATGTATTAAACTTTAAGTTCTCTTTTTATACGCCAGCATGAGAGGAGATAAGGAAGATTCGTGATACAGAACTTCGTCAAGCGTTGTTTCGTTTGGAACTTCGATTTACTTCTCTTCTGTAGACTAAAGATAGCTACGTCTCATAAACTAGTAATTACATTGCATTTCTCTCTTTCAAAAGGAAATAGAAATACAGTTGTTTAAAAATTTACTACTATTAATTAATAATATCTACTGTATGAATTCAAATCCACAACGGATCAAACATACAATGTCTGCAGCATCAACTCTGATGAATAAAACTTAGCAATATAATTCAATTTATACCAGCACTGTGTGCTCATGTAAATGAACACGCAGTACAAAGCTGAATTTACTCCGATTGCTCTATAAAAAGCATATAGTTAAGAATTTTAGTTTAATTTGATGTATTTTTGTTTTTTATAGTATCAATAAATATATTTCATTCAATTTATACCTTACAATATAATATCTTAATTACCAGTATACATACTGGTTCCCTTATTAAGATTATTATTGTAGTTGAATGTTACAAATCCGCTCTACATCGTAGCATTGTCGCTACGCCGTAGCTCGCTGTAGCAATAAGCTACAAATTAGTAAGTAGTAGCATTATTTTGAAATGAGACCAAATAAACAAAATACCTAAGCAAAGACATGAAACAAAGCTGTTCCGAGGTTCCAAAGACGTCCACACAAAAAGGTATTAATAAGCCCAAGTTATTGTCTCAGTAAACAACTTAGCAGCCGCAAACTTTGAGGGGGGCGCTTTGTTCGCCCACAGAAACAAACAATGACACTGAGTTCCCTTACGGCTATTTTAAGAATTTTATTGTTACGTACTTAATTGTTACAGAATTTTTCTATTTTATTTTAATATGATTTAGGTACGTTTCCTTAAGCAAGGTATACCTGTCTCATTTTAACTATTATAATGCAAGATCAACTTTACGTTAAAAAAAAATGTCGTAACATTTAAAAATAAATACAGTGATAATATTATTTTGCTAGAATCTACATATTTATTTAACATATTATACAATATAATAATTAAACGCAAGCACAGCTTAAAAAAAACGACTTCACCGCTTTATCTTCGTAGCTTTGATCAGATTAGATGTACTAAACACGCATTATTGATGATATTTCTAGAACTACTAATCAGATATTGATCAAATTTAAATGAGAACAATTGGAAATCAACATCTTTTAAACGAAAAAAAAACGTCACGTGGAAAGAAATTATGAGGTTAGTTATGATACACATTAAAAAAAATATTTACAGTCGACATGAGTACCTCCTCCTTTTTTGTGAAGTCGGTATAAAAAGTGCTCGAAGCGTGATGACCGCTACTTACGTTGAGCTGCGGTCGCCTACGGTAACGTAGCAACAGTTTTCGTAGCAAAATAATAAATATTTGCCAAAAAAATATTTAATATAGCAGAAACTTTATTTGTAAAATTTACAGTAATTCATGAAAAAAAAAGAGGTTGGCAAAAGTTACTTTATTGCCAATTTATTATTTACCAGTAATGCATCTGTCCTAATAGAAATGAAAAGATGATCGAAAAATGATTATCGAATAAAAATTAACATATATATATATATATATATATAATTACGCCGTGCCCCGCGGCTTCACCCGCTATTATCATATAGTAGCCTATGTGTTAATTCTAGGTATAATCTATGTCCATTCCAAATATCATTAAAATCCGTTCAGCCGTTAAAGCATGAAGAGGGAACAAAAATACTTACACACTTACACACAAACTTTCGGATTTATAATATTAGTAAGATATCACAAAATTCTATTCGGACCGAGTAATCACTTAAATACATGTTAACCTGCCTTCGTCCACGTTAACCTAAACTCCTTGGGCATAATTCATTACGTTGATTAAAAGTTAAAAGACGTCGTTTGGTATTCTTGTTTTATTTAAATTCTAACATTGGATATGAAACCACATTTTTAATGTCTAATAATCTAGAGTTTGACCACTGTCTCCATGATGATATGATCCAAAATGTATTTTCAGAAAAACATCGACTTTCTACTTGAAGTTAGTATACTACGACAACAGGTACTTTAAGAAAGGCCAAACGAGTGATTATAAAAAAACTAATACCAATAAACACAAGTAGAGAAACGTGGCAAGACTGTGTAGGGAACGCCTCCGCTTCCTTCTTTTTGCTGCTGATATCTATACAGATATATATATACATATAACATTCACTGGATGAGCCCTATTTTCAATCCTGGGCTACTCAAAATAAACGACTTTCACTATTCACATTACACTTAGTTTGAAGACTTGACTCGCGGTGGGCACAAATGTTTTCATCCCACACACAACACAACCAGAACATGTGAACTTTGTGAGAATTATGTTTACATCAAGCATAGAATTAGGTACCCGTTGCATAAAAGTTTAGAGTACAGTGACGCTGACAAAGCAGTTATGAATGAATCTATAAGTCTGTTATAATTGAACACATATTACCATCTACCACATCTCCAAGATTATTACAGTCGTAAAGAAGGATTCTGACGTAATTGCCACCTAATAACCGCAGTTACTCCTTTGATTACAGATTTTGCAGAATTTAACGACATCCATAAAATAAAGGTTAACTCGCTACCAGAATGGTCACACATCGTTTTTTAAAACATAAAATGTTTTTACTGTCATGACTTCGTCAGCTTCTTTAGTTTTCATCTCACTTTAGTAGAAATAATTTATCCACCAACGTGTTTTAAAACTACTGCTTTTATATAATAAATTACTACATAGATATTGAATTTGCTGCTTATTATAGATAGTGAGTAATATTCCTAATAACAAAATGAACCGTACACTGAGAACAATGTCTCGTTGCTGTTACTAACATTCTATTGCTATATATTATGATAACTATAATTAGTTATTTAGTAGAATTACAACATTATTTGGTAATAAACATTACATAATTAGCTTATTTTGAAAAAGAACGTAGTATCTGTAATTTTGGTGATTGGAAATAACATTGCACGGTTTTAGGTAAAACTATCTGAGTTTTAGTCCCATCCAAGCTAACCAACAAAACCAACGTTAAAAATAATATACATTGCGCATTACAGGCGCTTAAAGCTGTGTTGATAAACTTAAACCTTACTAAAAACCAATTAAATCTTTCCATTTTCTAACTCAATTTCCAATCTTTGTTACTCCATCTCCAACAATAAGCTAAAGGTAATAAAACTGTTCTAAATTGTCAACCGCACAAAGTCAAATGGGGGTGCTCACAACGTTAACGATCGCGCAGAATATCAAAGGCTGAGTGAGCGGTAACCCTTTCAAACAGCTTCATTTCTTCACGGCCACTATCCTTGAGATTATTCAAAGTGACTCACCACTTTCAAACCACATTACGGCTATAAAGTGGACAGTTTGGTGACGCATATCATAGAGATCATCCACTCTAGAAACGAAAGCTCTACTAAATGAATGTAAAATTTTTGATGGTCACTTTTCACGGTAATATTATAAAAGCGAAAGTTTTTTAGTGTGTTAAAACCACCGGGCACAGCTGGTTATTAATATTTAATAATGTATTATATTTTATTCTAGCCACTTTGCCCACGTTAAGTAACTTAAAAAAGTAGCATATTTGTAATTTCGGAACCTAAACTATCTTTATTCAAATTTCATCAAAATCGGTTTTTTCGTTAGGGAGATACGTGGTAACAAACATTCTCTCTCTCTCTCACACACACACACACACACCAACAAGAACATACATACACAATCGCATACACACATACACAAACTATCGCATTTATACTATTAAGTAGGATATTTTGTATGCCATATAGCTAAGTAATTCTACAACATTGAATATATTCTACGCAAGCTATTCAACTAATTCCATCTAATTTATAGACGATTCGCTCAAAATATATTGTTTTGAGTATTTCACACCCACACTTTTTGACGCTAATGTACATACATTTTTTGACGCTAGTGCATTTTCTTATTAGGTTCTAACTAGGTACTCTTATAGAAGTTCAGCTGTTTTTGCTACCTTTAGATAAGTAAAAATCCGCTCGCTAAGCACCAAACAATGGTCTAGCAGCTATCCATATGGGTTCTTTATGTTTATTCTCTGTACAAAGATTCAACCTATTTTTATCTTACCTACTTCAAAGGGACCCTTGTCTGGCATTCGATCCTTTATCATTCGAATATAGGTTTTTAGGACAGCCTTAGGCCTGTATGAATATGTATAAAGCCTATCTGTCCTAGAATTGTGTTAGTTCTTCTTAAACAACCCTCTATATAAATCACACGTTTTGGAAAATGTTCACTGTTGGATAAGAACCTGATGACAGTGGCATGAAAACATTTTAAGTGGATTGTTTGACTATTTATATATGCTTTCATACTCACAACTCACAATAACTTCGATGTCATGTATCGTGAGTGCCGGAAACATTCACGTCACGCACACAATCAAAGGATGCATGGAGGCAAACTGCACAAACGCTTTCTAACGACTACATAATATATATATAACTAGGTTAATATAATTATGTATTAGTGTTAAGAAATTATTGAAAAAAAAATGCGCCGCCGAGTTTCTTGCCAGGTTCTTCTCGAGATGGCTGTAATTTTGTAAATCTGTCAGTAGAGTCATTAACTTTCATGAGTGCCTCTATGGGGCCCATGTGAACAAACGATTTTGATTTGATCTGATTTTAATCACAACCAGCACCAGGAACACAAATCTGCATGCATGAATAGGTATCTTTTAGGCAAGCGTGCTACATCTTCGGCCGCATCATCACTTTCCATCAGGTGAGATAGTGGTCAAACGCTTGCCTATCGTGTATAAAAAAAAAAAAATGAGGGCATTAATCACAAACGTACTATATTACATATACATGTAAATGCAAGCTGTCATAGTAAAAGGAGAAAGATACTAGTTAATCCCGAGAGTAATACAAAGTTGGCAGTCAATAACACTGCGCTATCGTATAACTACTCGCTAATGCTCTTTTTTTCATAAAGAAAAATGTCTCATGTCTTAAATTCTTGTTGCGAATCCAAGCGCTAGTTTGTGTTAGCTTCTTCATGTCTCCTTCAATGCCGTATTTCAAAGTAAAACTTGTAAATCAGCCTTATTCCTTGATCGCATACGATCAATATCCACGCGGATATAAGGACGCTAGAACGTGGTTTAATTACGCGTTTATCTAAGAGTTTCCTATTTTATACTTTGATTTGGAGAACATAATTATCAAGCTATTGTTTCAAAAAGTGTGATTCCTTTGGGCGACATAAAAATCCGTGCCATCACGACTATGTTCATGGCAATTTATCATCATGTGATCACACTACTATTGTAAATCTGAAAGTTTGTTTAAGCGTGTTGGTATGTTTGTTTTCTTTTTACGCTGTAACGGCTAAACGTATTAAGATGAAATTTGGAATGTACATAGCTTATATCTAGGATTAACACTTAGGCTACTTTTTACTTGATAAACGCGGTCGAAGCCGCGGAGCACGGCTGGCAGTAACCATTCCCACTTTTATTATTATCATTATATGGATTACCTCATGTTTAGTAGTCTTCAAATATGGAAAAGTATAATTGAATTTGGTGTATATTTTTATAGCTGCTCATATAATACTGGCTCATATTTCCGGTTTATGATTTAGAATATTTTCCGTATAATACAGGCAAATAAACTCAGTTTCAACAAACTTTAACTGTTCTGTAAAATCAACATAATGCATTTAAGTTATACGTAAATAAGAGATTCAAAACGGAAGGAAAATATTTAATGAAATCGCGATTGTTTCAGTTTCCGTCCAGGAAACGACATGTAGTTTCAACTTTTAGTTTGTTTTAAACTAACCAACGAATCGCTGCACCGTCAGGTAATTTAGATAGTTGAGATTGGGATTCCAGGTTGAGGTTTTGCAGGGAATTGTATTTATAAATTAATTTTTATATCGTGTGGAATTTGTGAAGCCTTTCATTATTTTCTGACAAATCATACATAAAACATACTATTGTATTATTATTATATATACCATCATATATTCAGACGGACGGCGTTCGTGTCACCCATTTATGGTTGAAATACGGTGTATCCGCACGAAACGTTTTGCGTTACCGTTCATTTATAAAATAATATAATGCTTTACCGTCATCTGTTTCCCGAAAGGTACAATTTGGGCGTATTCAAAAGAAAAGTAAATAGGTATTTGCTAAGTAAGCGTGCACCACCTTAGAAGACTTTGTCACTTTCCATCAGGATTGATTGTAGTTATGTGCATTTTTTATGTATGAAGTGATTAAGAATCCTACCTTAATCAAATTTCTTTACATGATTTCAACATATCGTATATATACGTTAAAAAATTTGAAACTATCTCATTGACAAAGTGCCGTAAAATATTTGTGCATTTTTACCAGATATTAAAGATTAAATATTTATTATGAAAATGAAAAATGATTTATTTACGTGACCAAGTTTTGCTTTACTTAAGGTAAGTTGGGACCTTTTATTAAGTATAAAAATATCTATTAATTATATTATATTATAATTATACAACTGTTGTTAAATTAAAACTTGCTTACATTTCTCATTAAAATAGCAAGAATACGAACATCACAAACATCAACTTATAATTAAAAAGTGAAGACGAGAAAAAATCCACGACAGTTAAAGCCTTTATAACTTTATCTTATTAAGTTCACTTCAACGCTTCCATTCTACGTTGCCAAAATAAATACCAATTCCGAGAACGGTCTGCAAGCAAAGTAAACTGAAATGAGAGAATCCTTGACCCGCCCCGGCTCGGCGCCACTCATAAGTTAATTCGCAATGTTCACTTACAAATTCGATTAGTCAACAACCACTCCACTTGATTTCCTCTGAAAAGGCCTCCACCCGAATAGTCATCTATTGAAAAGTAAGGGTGTTCCTATGAGCGTGGGACGGAAGGAACATCGTCAAATTTAATCAATACGGACATCTCTTTGTGATATACGTTTTGAAGAGTAAATTATTAAAGGGAAATATGAATAAGTAAGAAGAAAATACAACATTTGAACAATACGCCCAAAATGTAACAACATACAAAAAGAGTGCATTTTACAAACCAATTACAATTTACAACCATTTACCAATAAAATTGTATTTATTTTCTTAATCCTATATAGATAGGATTAAGATAATAAATACAATTTTATTTGAAAAATAATTATTTGATCTTCTGAATAGTAAATGCATGTATACGTTTAAAGATTATTTGGATAGGAAATTTATTTATTCACTTTTTGAATTATTTTTTAATCTATTATACAAGTTAATGACATTGTTCCACTCTTTTCACTAAATAATATAGTATTATAGATAAATTTGTTTAAAAATATGTGTGCATGCCTAAAGGGCAGAGTATAATATATAAGTTACAGAGAGTCTATTCTTATTAATAAGATCTACAATTATAACCTATCTCGGCAATGAATAAATGAATATGAATAAAACATTTGATGTTCGATATAGTTGATTTCATAAAGAAATGGACTTTCGACATCTGATAGTGACCTTTGCTTGTCAGAGTTGTAGAATTAACACTGTACCTTTTTTATATTGCTGATTGTAAATAGTTTTCTTTGAAGGAAAACTTTTTGCAACGTATTATTTCAACTTTTTATGTTGTTGGTGCCTTATAATTGCCTAATAATTGATATTTTAATTATTGACTTGTTACAAATAATTTATTAATATGCAGCAACAATTTTTTAAGCGATTACCATTCTGCTTCAATTGAACATACGGTAAGCGCTGAAAAAAACGTTGCAGTTTGCGGTCTGCTGCTAAACTTGAAAATATGATACTCATGAACCCATTGCGTTAACAAAGCTGGGATTTAAGACCAATAGGAACATATATGTAAAATTTTGAAAAAAAAAGCTATTGTATCGCATAAGTTATTGTTGCTGTGCTTGTGTAAACGTAAAATAAAAATTACTATTACAATCATTGGGTTGTATTCCTATACAAACCAATTATTATAAACCGAGTTTAATTAATTTTTTTGTCCTAAACAGGTACAATTATTATTATCTTAAGTAAAATACATTAACATACAAGAACTCTTGGATTATAATATTTTGTAATATAGTACCTATTAAGAACAACAAGAGAAAAATAATACGTAAAAATGTGGTTCAGAAATTTCAACGCGTTCAGTTATTCCTTCACTCAAAGGAAATTGAGAAAATTTTTAATTTTAAAAAGAAAGGAACGACTCGCAATAAACGGGACGATGAGACTTGTTTCACAAACCCAAAGTCTGATTGGATCTGATAATTTAAAGTAGAATCGCTTCCAATCTGGCCGAAATTGAGAGCGTTGAGTGGTTAGCTAATTACAAAGTTTTTTCATTAGAACGTTTGTATATGCGCCCCGTGGCTGTCTAAATGAGTTCCATTAAGCCAAAAGCAATGAGAATTTAGGTACCCGAAATAAAATTAGCATTTTCCCGGTACGGTGTTAACTACAGGGTCAACGACTTGGTTAGCGCTGATTCAACAGAAACCGAAGCCCTCAAAGTCCCTTATCTCTGAGATTCGGTTCTTGCCGGACTCTTGATGACTGAGGATGTTCATGTATTTAAAAAAAAATAATCGTCTTTGAAATGGAGAAGTTATTTACATAGGCTAAATCTGAGAGTCTTATATTATACGCAAAAAAAGATCTGAGCATTCTCCTATTGCCAACCACTATTGTTTTTGTCTATAACTACCTATGTATGTTACGATTTTATATTTGACTGTATCTTATTTATCTGTATAATTTAATTGTTATTTTTTTATTGTATGAATATACGTTATATTGTATTGTAGAATATAAGAAAAAATGTTTCTTGTTTCTGGCAATAAATACTTTTTTCTTTTTTCCTCATATCTCTAGCATAACCAATGACAATGATAAAAATCCCGAATCATTGTGTTAAAATTAAATTAAAATGTATCAAATTCACAGGCCAAGAATTATCTCGTGATAATTCAATGAATAAAAGAATTTTGCTCTAATTTGAGTTACTGTTTTTCATCATTGAAACTGTCTAATGTTTGCCTTTACAATGAATTAGGCATTACATTAAACAATACATACATACTCATACATTAAACAAACAAACAAACGCATTCACACTCACAACCCCACACTAAGTTCAAAGACTTGTATCGTGGGTGCCGGAAACATTCATATCACACACACATTACACCCAGAACCAGAAGCACAAATATCCCTTGGGAAGGAATATGTGCTCCTGCCGGGAATCGAACCCATGACCCACGGCGCAGAGAGCGGATACCTATCCACTGCGCCAACTGGGTTAAACTTTACTATTTAAATTACATATCCATCACCTACTACCAAAAATAATGGCTGCAGCAATTCTCGAAAGGTACTTCTAGGCAAGCATGCTACATCTTTGGCCGCATTATCACATTTCATCACATGAGATTGTAGTCAAAAGCTTGGCTATCGTGCATTTAAAAAAAACAATATCCATTCCAGCATTCATTTTGAACGTATTTTTACCATCCTTAATCCCATGATCACTTACTGAACATCTGAGATAGTAATCATAGGTCTATCATCTATTTGACGTTACAAAAAGAAAATAAGAAATCATGCTAAGAGGACATAGTATTAATTAACTTTTAAAATACAAGGCCTCGATTCTGATGTCACACACTAAATTAAATCTAAACTATTCCTGTCTTTTACAAAATAGGAACACAAGACAGAGATAGCATACATTTAAGTGCTGTCAAGCTAGTTTATCAATTAAAATATGAACAGCAGAAGCAGAAAGGCGCGTGTTTTTAGTCTACACCAATAACATACTCGACTAAGCTTGCATAGACATCTAAGTTCTGACTAACTTGACAGCACTTAAATGTTTGCTATCTCTGTCTTGTGTTCCTATTTTGTAAAAGACAGGAATAGTTTAAATTTAATTTAGTGTGTGACATCAGAATCGAGGCCATTATCTTATGACCTAATTTGCGGTAGGAATTGGGATAAATGTTGATATTTTAAACTGTGGTACAAATATGCTGGAAGCAGATTGACTAAAAATTTTTTTTAAATATTGTATTTTCACTGCAGTAAAGAAGTTCAGTCACAATTTATATATTTTTATGTATAATTTATATATATTTATATAAATAGGCTAAATGCCTTTAAAAAATACATTAAGTTAGTCATTTACATTATCAAACAATATTGGACACGTATATTCGTCTTTTGTCAATTAAAGAAAAAAATATTATATGATTTACTTGTATATGTGTAGTTTTTTCATATACCGGAAACATAAAAAATGATCATAATAATATATTAAAGTTTTTAAGGGAGTATAAATTTGTTATGTTGAATAAATCTTTATCTCTGAAAAATTTGAAAAAAAAAATAGTATACGTAGGCTTTTTCCAAATATATGTGACTTTAGATATTTTCCCAAATAATATATACAACAAAAACAGTTATTTTCTTGAAAACAGAAAACTAGAGCTAGGAAGGCGTAAGCGCCGTAGGTACCATAATATTTTCGTTTATAGATTTTTTCTAGGCTATAAGAATATTCGTTTCACGTGAAAACAAAATAAGAATTCAATGGGCGTATTGCGATTCGAAGATAGAGTTACTTTACACGTTCATATTCTTCATATCGAACACTTTCTGAATTCTAAAAAGTGCCGATAGAACAGATATATCTAGATGACAAGAGTTATGTAAATTATGGTGTCTGTACGCTAAGGAGGCTTCCTTCGTTGTTTTCAAGCAAAGAACTTTTTGGAATACATTTGTCATAATCTGTGTTTCGAACGCCATTTTGTTTTTATTTTATGTCGAATAGGAAAGTATTTGACCACTGACTCACCTGATGGAAAGTGATGATGCGGCCGAAGATGTGACATGCTTGCTTTTAACTATATATTTCCGCATAAATACATGTTTATTGTACGTATTACATGTTTTAATGTAATATGCTTTAATAATTTACTTTGCTACTATCTGTGATAATCACAGCAAGCTATTAACCATGATAGGCATAGAAAAGAATATATCGGGTAGAATATATTCTTTTCTATGCCTATCATGGTTCAAAAGATTTGTGCTACAGATTTATGGATTAGTAACAACTGTACATGGATCAATCAATTTGGGTGAACGGTAGAATCTGGGTGTCTTCAAGTCTAGAGTGAATAGATACATAGTAGGCAAGCATGTTCTATCAGGTGAGATAGCGGTCAAATGCATATACAGCATAAAAATCTAGTTTGTTTTGTTATTCCTTTGCAAACAGATTTATATTTTGGTTCTTGTTTATCTCCCAAGGGGGGCAGAAAGCTACAATGTAGCATATTTAGTTTTGCACATTAAAATATATTTAAGAAGAGTTAGGAAATATTATATTATAGAAAATTTACACGATCGTCAAGGCGCTGCAAAAATAAATCTAATATTGTGAGATCTGCCACAAAGAGCTACTATTCTTCTTTTCAAATACCTTTTTGAATGTACCTCATATTTTTGTCGTTTTAAAACAAGGCTCATATAATAAAAAAACAGTGTTCTTTTTGCACCGCCATCACAAATTAGTTTTAACGAGAAACAGAATGAAGTAATTTCAAAAACAAAACAAACGCCATTACTTAACAAAAATGAAGATAATTTCGTTCGCGGATCTCTTTTTGTAGTCTGTAAAACGTGAAATGTTCTTATTAGAATTGTTAGGGTCCGTCCATGATTTGTGCTTCAATTACGTCGAGTTTCGGTTGTTTTCGAGGAACAATTTTTGGCTTCGACCCAAACGTTTTAATTGCTTTTAATACACAAGCCTGTGACGGCATTGCATAGATAGAACAATATTTGGGTTAGATCTTAAAGTAAAAAAAAAGTTTAGAAAATTAAAAACAAAATTACTAGTGTTGGATTTTTTTTTAATTCAAGCTAGGTAACCTTTTGACCACCATATTACCTGATAATACGGTATCATAAAAATTAAAAACTACTTATTTTAAAAATATAATTTAATAATAAATCTTCGATAGCCTATCGTTTGATTTTTCGTGATATTGCAAAAATGTCGCAAGACATATAAATAGTATTTATTAATACTATTTCCACAGATTTTTTTCTTTTGTGAAAATTATACATGTATCTATTAAAAATCAGCTCTGTGGTGATATTATGTAAGACCTGAATGTAGCTAAATTAGTGGTTTATTTTTATATATTACCCACTTTTTATGGTCATTGGTTTAATTTAGGCGAATACACTCCGATTTGTAATTACAAATTGCAGTAAATTTTTTTGACCGCCGACGCAAAAAAATAGGTGTTATATTTATAACTGGTGTATCTGTCTGTCTGTGGCATCGTACTTCCCTAACAGCTAGAACGACTTTGATTTAGTTTTTATTATTTGAAAAGTGACTCAATTGAAGTAGTGTTTAAATATTTGTTGGGTGATTGTTGAAAGATTGGTCATGAAACGGGAATATTAAAAAAAAATGATTTTGCCTCAAACAATAAACTACTCAGAGTTCATAAGGGCAAATAATCATGACACATTAATTCCTTTGATTGTTTCGGACAAGTTCAACATATTTTTGCAGCGACCAACGACCAATTTCTCGTTATCAAATAGGGCAAACAAACATGCAAATATTTGGACCAACGAACCTGCGTGGATCAAGTTTGCGTCATATTTCATAATAATGTATTTGCAAAGTTTCCCCTTTCGTTTGTCGTTAAACTCAGAGTTGTTTCCTCTGAATTCGCGTTTAAAATAATATTACTGTCAGAGATTTGTCGCTGGCGTTTGATGAATGGTTCGGTGAGATTGAAGTCAAATATTATTAAGAAAATCATACTAATATTATTAATCTGGAAGTTTGTGTGTAATGTTTGTCTCTTATTCACGCTGTGATGGCTGAACGGATTTGTATGAAATTTGGAATTTAGATAGCTTATTCCTAGGATTACCTCATAGGCTTCTTTTTAAAGTGATCAAAGCGAGCAAAGCCGCGGTGCACGGCTAGTATTAAATAATATACACACATTTATGGGATTTTGATTCTAAGCTCATTAATATATATTATTTTTTTACTGAATTAAAATGTATTGCTTACAGCCAGTAGGTCATATTCACCAAAGCTGAAATATTTTAAAGGTAAAAAATAACTATATAACTTTGATTGAATGATATATGTAATTTCAGAATCTTTCAGGGCATCTGAAGGAATTTGTATTACGTATACTACAACTGACTAATAACTTATAGATATGAACGTAAATGCTTACACACTCACAGTCGCACTAGATCCAAGACTTTTGCCGTGGATACATTCACATCACACACATACCATCTCAAAACCAGAAACACAAATTTTCAACAACCAAACGTGCGTCTAACCTCATTAAATTGAAAGGTAAATTGAAGATAATCGGATAAAATAAAATGGTTCTTGCAAAGAACTTGGCTCTATGGTACATGATGAACAAAGCGCCCTAGACGCGCAGCCGAGCGGCGTGCGCCCGTGACTCCTTCCCCTGCGCTGCTGTTTTGTGTACTGCCGTCATAAGGAAAAAAGACGTACCTGCATTTTTGACAAAATTTAGTTATATATCATCGGAATAAGGAAAAATAGACGCATTTACTAGTATTATCTTATTTTAAAATATACAAACGCAACCTACTAAATATTATATACTTTTAATTAAGACGCATCTGCTACAAGTCATAAAGTATACTAAATAGTAAAGACATTTCTGATGTATATACCTAACTAAATTTTGACAAATATGTCAGTAATGTTTTTTTCCTTATAACGATTTTTATATTAAGTCCCTATATGTTATTTTCTTATCATACGACTAGCCGTGCCCTACGTTTACCAGGTAAAAAAATAATCTATGGGCTAATCCTATGTATAAGCTACGTAAATTCAAAATTTCATTCAATTCCGTTCAGCCGTTACAGCGTGAAGAGAAAACAAACATATATTACTTACACACAAATTTACACACATACTTTCAGATTTATAATATTAGTGTGATAAGCTATAGCTTCCAAAACAGAATATCCTGAAGTAACAATGCTATCCAATCGATCTCGGAAGTTAAACATGGCCCAGGTCAACACTAAACTTGATGGAGTGATCTTGCATCAGTGTCCCTAAGTGCGTTGCTACGTACAGTGATGGATAATGCTGGTTCTATCTGGGAACAGTTAAAATATTTATTGTTTTAAAGGACTTTAGTTTCGACTATCGTGATTGTGATAGTTATCTCAATATACCTATGTCTATTGAGACATTTATCAAAACAAAAAAAATTAACAAAAAAAAGCATTGACGCTCATTATTCCAGCTTATTTAGATTTTTGATAACATCACTTAAATTTTTACCCGGCTACGGGTGAAGCAAGCAGTTATAATTTTAAAAAGAAACATACATTTCTCTTGAATAGAAAACTTGTGTTTCCACTTTGAATCGATACCGAAACCCGCTGCTTAGAAGGTGAACGCGCATCTAACTAAGCCAGCGGGCATTAAGTAGATCTTCTTTTCTATGATAAAATAAGATTAAATAGATTAGAGTTACCCTCGGCCACTAGCCCCTTCACATTCACAGTCTTAAGTTTGCAGACTTGTTTTACGGCTGTCGAGAACATTCACGGTATCGTTAATTACGAACGATCACCAGAACAGTTACTATTGCGACGGTGGACATTTTTTTTCATGCATAATTTTCCACGTGTGTGAGATAAAATAGTAATTGTGTAGTTAATTGACGATATTTATTTTTCAAAACCATGATCTTTAAACTTTTTTCTTTATTTTTATGAACTAGCCAAAAACGTGCGTTGTGTTATTTTAATTTGCAACTTTGTTACTTTTATCAATTAAAACTCTTAATTAAAAATAATTTATATAATGTGGTAGATTTCATTCTATAGCTAAGTAAAGATTAAAAAATATAATTGTCCATATTTAAATGTTATACATGTTCCCATTACAATCTTAAGATTTTCAACATCCATTTGTAATTACGACTCCCAGAGATAAATATGAGTTCTAAAATCAAATAATGCTTACATTTATAAACCAAACAATTATTATTGAAGTAAGCCGCAAACTCGCAGACAAATAATACAAACAAAATCATATCCAGTTATTTTCCACTTACAATGATAATAATAAAGTGTCAAGTTACTCTTACCTGGGGTTAATGTGGTGAGTCGTTGTCACGCGTAGTTACCTCGAAATTACATTTACCTACTCGTACCATTCATAAAACATACTACTCTTATTGCTACTGGCAAAAGGTTCAAATTCCTATGATAATGTTTATAGTAAACAAAATTAATTTGCCAACTCCCTACGTTATGTTTATAAGTTAGTTGAGGGATAAGTTAGTTTCGTAAATACTGAGATAAGTATAACATATCACTTTTTTATAGGATGAAGTTGTAGGAATGTAAATGGGGAAAAGGGAAATAATAATATGATATTTTGCGGAACATAATTTTTTATTGTTTTAAGACATGTCTTTAAATAAATGACTTAAATTATCCCTGTATACTACGTTGCTTCGAATGTTTGTGATTGTGTATAATGTCGTTGTTTTTTTTTCGAGCGGACTGCATGCTGTCTTTATGTATACGTCGACGGATTTTTACGTCGACGGATGATTACGTCGATGGATGATTACATCGACGGATGATTTCTGCAGCATCACCTGAATGTTTGCGAGTGTGAGTGTATGAGTACCTATATATAAAACTAAGATGATTTACAACGAAATAGTTGGAGTACGAAACGAGGTATCTAAGTAACGGCAGGTAGGGTTTGGATGATATTCTTATCTATCAGCCTTTCTGAGCGTGTAAGAAAATTAACCTAAGATAGATATATAAGTAAAGTGTTTTGTGCAGCTAAAGGAAATAGATACGCGTTAATAAGAAATAGAAGTATGAAATTATTGCTATAATATTAATAATACTATATAAAGAAATATATTGTTCTTAAATATAATCATTATACCTATAAACGAGCAATGCTTGTATATATGTATATATATAATATGAATCTCGGAAACGGCTTCAACGATTTTAATTAAATTTAGTATGGAGGGTTTTATTGTCACATTTTTATTCCGTGAACACCTTAATCTGAGACAGGGTCAGATAGAAAACAGCGCTTTATGGACATGTTAACGTTTACATAGCACACGTTAAATCTGCCCCTATTGCACTATACATTCATCTGTAATAGTTGTTATTGTAAAAATTTACTTGTATGTCCTCTGGAGAATTATTGTACAAAATAATATTAGTATCAATAAAGCGTTTTTTTTCATCTATAATCATAACTGAATGTCTGTGCAATTTCGAAATATATCAAAACCGGTATTTTATTTTCTTATGGGCATTTCGTTTTGTAAGGGTATTTCGTTTCTTATGGGTGGATCCATTTGCGTTTGCAATAAACACATATTTTATAGACACTTTGGGGGTTTAGTTTTCACCATCGCTTATCCCCTGACGCATTTGTTCGCGATTTATCGGTTTCCGTTTCCAGTATACCCCTCCACCCTTTCCACCATTGACACGTATTGGTTCCTTTGCCCTGCGTTATTACCCCAATTTCCGTTTTTCTACCCTTTGTGGCTTCTACTGTATTTGGATGAAATCTTTTATCGCCGCGTATCAGGGCGTATCATAACTTAAGAAGCATATAAACATGATATTCATAAGACACAGGACAAAGGCGTAGTAACTACGTAACTCTTAACTTGATGTAGATACGTTGTGGGTATCTTTTGATGTAGACGACATTTGGTTAACTTACATAGTATACTCAAATTATTTGTGTGATAAAGTTTTTACTACACACACATTTGTATATGTAATATTTTTGCATGAAAGTGAGATAAATGCTGTAGAAATGAGAAAAAGTGCAGAATATTGTGATTGGGGAAGATTGCAGCGTGGTAGAAGATGTAGTGACAAAGAATTAAAAAGTGGCCTTGGTGAGCATGGTCGCAGTGGCCCGGTTTGTACTCGGGCCTACCGCTAGCGCGTCCCTATCTTGCCCCACCTCGGTGGACTGGGACTGATCATGGGGGGGGGGGGGGGTAAGTGTGTTCGAGCCCCACATACCCCCTTCCTTCACCCCTGGGAAGGAAGAGAAGTGTCATTCCCCCTCACAAAAAAAAAGGCGAACGTATCTTGCCCCCAGCGGCACACGCTTTCAGCGATCATAGGTGGAGATCTCTCCCTGCCGAGTGTGATAGACGCCATGATTAGCAGCGAGAGATCGTGGCCGGCGGTGGTCTCCTTCTGCGAAGCGGTGATGGCGCAGAAGAAGGCCGCGAAGCGGGCTAGAGAAGTCGATCCCCGATCTGACTCGACTCGACGCAGACGTACAGGGGGGAAGGAGGAGGCAGTTCGCCCGCCTCCTCTCTCCTTCTCTGTAGTGGGATCAATGGTGGAGAGCCAGGAGGCTCTCTACCGGCTTGCGCGGCCCTACATGTCTGGGGGTGACCCTGGTGAGCAAGTCCCCTCCATGGGTGCAGTGGCCCGGTTGGGCCTGTTTAGAGTAACAATAATTTGGAGAAGAGATTCACGTGATTGCAGTTTATTTATTCGCAAAGATCAGAATCATTGACTGTGAAAAGAATCACAAAGATCGAACGATATTTGGGGACAGTTTATTAGGTTTAGAAATCTATTTAGTCCCGTAGCCGGAATAAACGGTTTCACGTTATGCAGTTACAATTAAATAACCCAGACATAAGCGTTTCATATTAAATTACGCAATTACCCCATGCCTCAATTCAATGCACACCCTTTTGAAGGGATTTTATTGCAACTCTTTACTTCTTCATAACGCCGGGTTACAAACGGCTCATATTTTATGTCCTCAGTCGTGAATCCTGACACCACTGTCACCAGTCCATACGTTAATAATATGGGTATTCAATAAAAAGTCACCCGAGTGAGCAGATGCGAGTGCCATAGCCATAAACTGGGCCTAAAGAAGTTTTACGATTCAACTGCGTAATTGATTTCCTCTGCTTTTATTGTTGTTTTCGTACCTGTACAGATACGAGTATGTTCCGGGTGCATATTTTTGGTGGAAATGGATAAAGGTGTGGGGCTCAGTTGAAACAGGTTGGTATAGTAGGTAAGGTTTCCGTAGCTAGTTCTGGAAACCAAAATATTTTAGGAAATGTTAATTTATTCAGTTTGCAATATTCTTTTAACAGGATGGTGCTGAACGCATAGGGGCCAATAGATTTCGTGCTGAATCGAGAAGACCTCGAAATAAGTCAATACTAGATGCGCCCCGCGGTTTTACACGCGTCCGGTCCCGGTCCCGGATTCCCGGTGAATTCCGGGATTAAAAGTAGCCCATATGTTAATTCAGGGTGTCAACTACCTCCATACCACATTTTATCTAAATTGGTTTAGGCGTTTGAATGTGAAGAAGTGACAAAATTACAAACACAAACTTTCGCCTATAACTATAATACAAGCTATTTTCCTTTTTCTAGGTTATCTTATCTTACCTTCACAGAGTTTTTGTTTATACAAGTATTGACAAGCTGTATCCAATGTTTAAGCTAACTTAATTCAAATTAATGTAGTGCAAATTTGGTGAGTGTTTACAATAAAGAAACATAATAAGCTTTTGTAAATTTATTTCACGTTTTCATTTATATTTTATTACTAGTTGCATCCCGTAGTTACAACTGCGTTGACGATGATGATAAAGAAAAAAATCCCGTATAATATTAGACAATTTTACTTGTTCAGAAATTCAGCTCATTCGGTTCAGCAGTTTTGGCGTAATTGTGTAACAAAAATCCAAACATATCTATAGTTCATATTTAATCATCGTTCACATTGAAATAGTAGTGGAAGGGTGAAGTGGGGTGGGATTCACTTAGCGTAACTCAATACGATTTTATCGTGCCATATAAAATCTGAATGGCGAGCTGATAGCGGCAGTGTCAAAGGAAATTTGTTGAAGTATCTTGCTAGCGCGTTCAGTGCAACTGTCACATCTTACGGTTGGGCTATGTATTCTAATATTCATAATGATAAAAAAAACCTATAATCGAATGCACAGACAAGACAAGTAATTTTTATTGTTTCTTGTGGTAATATTTGAATTGCTTTAAACTGCTCTCCTACCTATACGTGATATTGGCAGAATTATGGTGCGACAGCCCTGTAGCCGCCATTTAGAGAAGTTGAAGCTAGTTCAAAAATATAAGCATCGAGATAGTGGTTTTTAATAGTAACTGGGACTACTATTCACGGCCTCTCAGACTAGAACCTAGACTATAAAGATGGTCCAATTATCATAGCAAATAACTTCGTAATACGCCAAGATGTTTTATCATAGATTTTTTTAAGGAATCAAGTTTTATGATGAATCTGAAAATTCTTTGATATAATTTTTCACAGATTTCCGGAAATTTACTCATCGTATACATATGCCTAATGATTTTAGCGTCTTTTTATCAGCGAATTTGAAATTAACAAAAGACCGAGTCAAAATTTCATTCCCAGAATTCAAGTGGATAAAAAAGGGAAAGGTTAACCAATCAAGTGTTAAAAAAAAATTAAGAAAAAAAATATACTAAGGATATATCAGGCATTTTTTTATTTCTTTTTAACCTAATTTATCTTGCAGCAGTAATTATTAATCTCATTTTAGATGCTTTCTTTGAGCAAAAATAAGTTTTTTAGTCAGTTTTACTACCTATACCAACCATTCTTATCATTTTATAAGGATGTTCATATCATCCTTATAAATTACTAGTCGTGCCCCGTGGCTTTACGTGCGTTTATCAAGTTAAAAAGTACCCTATGCGTTAATCCTAGGTGTAAGTTATGTACATTCCAAATTTTATCCTAATCATTTCAGCCGTTACACGTTACAGCGTGAAGATACAAAAAAACATACTTACACATTTACACACAAACTTCGGATTCATAATATTAGTGTAAATACAATCCAAAAACTATTTTCTGATAGTTACAATTCAAAATGGCCTGTATTTATTAACCAAAATTCTGGATACTGACTTAATGAACTGACTTCATAAAAGCGCGAAAAGACCCTGTTTTCTCATATAAACATTAATGAATCAGTGTAACCAAAAGTATGTATTTTGTTATTTTGAATTTACTTTGCATATTTATTGCTTTTATGTCATCATTTATATGATTTTTAATGTGTAATAATATGGGTATAAAACGATTACTAAAATAAATAAATAAACTACCTTATCTTAAATCAGATAATTTTATTTACATCAGGTATATTCTGGGTAAATGTGCTCTATCCTCGATTACATTGTCACTAACCGTCAGGTAAGACAGTGGCTAAATATTTGCCTCTGAAAAGCAATCCTAGAGCTAGTTGTAACTTTACATATAGCTACAAATGTATAAATAGATGTATAGGTATTATTTTAGTTTTAGTTAAGAAATTATCTTATCGTGTTATTGACATTGTAAAAAAAGAGAAAATACAAAGTATTTCTTGACGAATTCGCTTTAAGACCCGTAATGATACAGTGCACAAGCATTTTATGGATACAACAATGTGTACCTACAGCAAACTTAGAAGCATGGTATCAAAACAATATTACAAACGAGTATATTTCCTAAGAAATTACATAAAGATAAAGATAAAGATCATTTTATTTGTTAAAACATGCGTTTACATACACATTTAAGGAAAAAAACAAAAAATATGCATGTAGGTTGGTAATAATTGGATTGTGGCGGTACATGTCTTTGCCTGAAAAGGCGTACAAATTTGGTTTTGCCTAAACTGGCCATTGACAATAATGTATATATTATATTATATTTCCGCAATAGTATGGGATTTTGTACCAAAATTATATAAAAATTAAAATAAATAAAACTAGTAACATATCAGTATTAAAAAGAAGTTTGCGGTTCAAAAATTTAAAATAGTACCTAAATATATAACAACAGTAATATAAAAAAATAATACTGATATTATTTTTTGATATAGTCAGATAGTATTAAAAGTAGTTCAGTACTTTTAATTGTTTTTATAGATATGAGTACATATATAACCGCTAAATACATTAGTCAAATAAACAAAGCTGAATAAAATTTATGTCATGATGAATCAGTCAGAAAGTCATTGTTATGATAATAGCATTTTTCTGTCAATAAACTTCTCAATTTCTTTTTAAATAGACCTACGGGTAAATCTTTTATACTGTTAGGAATCTTGTTGTATATAATAGGAGCCATACAAAACAGACCATTGCGCATGAAAGTAGTCTTAGCAGTGTGTAATCGGAGTCTATTATTGTCTCTTATATTGCGAGTAACTGTGTCTGCTAGTCGAGGAAACAGTGTAGGATTTGTTTTTACGAAAATGGCAACCTCCAGAATATACATTGATGGAAGAGTCAGAATGCGGTATTTAGTAAAAAAAGGCTTGCAGCTATCTCTTGGTTTCAAATTAAACATTGCTCGAACACATCTTTTTTGAGCTTTAAAGGCGGAATCTTTGTCGGTTGAGTTGCCCCAGAATATTATTCCATATCGAATAATAGATGCTACCAGTCCATGATATGCAGTAAACAGAGCGTCGGAATGAAGTTGTAGTGCCAGATTATGTAACGCATATGCAGAAGAACTAAGTTTTTTACATAAACTCTGAATATGTTCTTTCCAGTTTAATTTCTTGTCTATGATAAGACCAAGAAATTTCGTAGAGCCTACTTCATCTAGTTTTTTATCATTGTATTGTACGTTTATGTTAGTAACCGCGTTTGCCCGTTGATTAAAATGCATCACACTAGTTTTGTCCAAATTTATTATTAAATTATTTGTATTTAGCCATAATATTAAAGATGTCAGTGTTTGATTAATGTAAAATTCATAATTATCTTTATTTTTACACGTAAAAGTTACTGTGCTGTCATCTGCGAACAGAGTCATGGGTTGATCAGTCGATTTGAGCAAGTCGTTTATATACAGTATGAATAATAGAGGTCCTAGCACACTACCTTGAGGTACTCCATATAATGGTGATCGTTTATCGGAGAAAAAAGATTCTTCTTTTTTAGTCTTAATATTAATATTAGATACTTCTGTGATTTGCTGTCTGTTTTTTAGATACGATTGAAGAAGATTTAGAACGTTGCCTCTAATGCCAAATGATTCTAATTTGTGAAGCAGGATATTATGGTCGACATAGTCAAATGCTTGCGTCATGTCACAAAAAATGGTGCAAGTTGGGGTTCTAGTATCTACATTCTTATAGACTGGATACAGGAAATCGTAAATTGCCATGTTTATTGTTTTGTTCTCCCGGAAACCTTTTTGTTCAGTACATAATATGTTTTTAATTTCGATGTATGTATATATTATTTTGTAGATATATTTCTCAAAAATCTTAGATATAATCGGAATCAAAGACATAAAAGTCTCATTCAGAAAATGTTTACCAAAGAAAAATGTGAGTGACCCGCGGAACCCTGTCTTTATTAGCGGAGGTGTCAATTTGCCAAGATTGTCCCAAATCTTGTATAAAACAGAGGTACTTAAATACAAACAAAAACATGTACAGATAACACGTAAAACTTTTGTTCTAAAATTTGAACAACCCTAAACTTTTGAAATATCTTAACATAACAGATCAAATAAAGGCATTCCTTCTCAAGACCGACACACCGAGATTTACCCAAATATTCAACACGTTTGACGTGACCCAACTCTATAGATATTTGGGGCTTGTAATGGATACTGTGAAATATTTCTTGTGTTATGAGTTTACACGGCTTGACTGGACCCTCATCATATGGATAGTCAGCTGTTTGGTACGTTATATATTTTAACAAGGCGATACGACTTCTTTTGAGAACTATCACACGATTGAAGTAACTTCTATCTTCGTAGATCTAAATGTTTATGCATCGGATTTGCAATAGTGAAAATTTGTATGAAATATGTATAAAAAATTGTATTAAATTTCGGGGCACAGCGGCATTTCATCCCTTACCTGAATATAACTTGGAAAACTTTAACCATAACATCCTAATTATCCGACTGCGTGACGCAAAGGAAGATAATGTGTTTATCAGCTTATGTATGTTTGTTCTTTTGTGGCGCTCTGTAGAGACTTAACGTGTGAACCAGGGTATCATTGAATAGGTATTTGAAAATCATCTTTGTCAAGGTCTTGTATACCATGTTTCATTCCAAATGACTATTTAGATTATATATAGGTTTAAAGTTGGTTAGCGACCATTCTCACTAAAAGGTTCAGTACCTTAAAAAAGCTGTAATAAGGTTCTTATATAATTTCATAATAGTTCTTACTAAAGAAAAAGTAAACAAAAAAAAAGAAATTTTCAATTAACGTAGTCGGGTTTTTGGATTTTTAATATATGTTCATTGGTTTTCCCACGGTGTTAGGGCATTTTCCTATGCTCATCTAGCTTGCTACATAGAACCGAAATACAGTCACAGTTTACTCGTTTTATCGTATGATGGTATATTATATTCGGCGGTACTTTGATATTACCAATATTATCATGAAGCGAAGCAGGTTATATTTATCGAAAGCCAAATATGCCGGAAGGTTGTCTTCAATTTGCATTACTCAATTTTCCGCTGCTTGCAATTTACATTAAGATGGTTCAATTAAACGTGCTGTGGCGGAATAACCCGCATTTAATTTAAAGATTAATCTAAGTGTCGTATATCTTTGCAGCATGTTTCTTTGACATAATAATTAAACGCTTGTCAAACATCAATTATAATAAAAATATACTAGTTTTTGCCCATGAGTTAATCGTAATGAAATGTCATGGGATGTATTGAAACGGGGATTATTCAATACTCAATTCTTTATTGCTTCCATAATGTACATG
Source organism: Lomographa bimaculata (assembly GCA_948107665.1). Taxonomy (NCBI): domain Eukaryota; kingdom Metazoa; phylum Arthropoda; class Insecta; order Lepidoptera; family Geometridae; genus Lomographa; species Lomographa bimaculata. The sequence goes on from OX403592.1 coordinate 12,964,850, forward strand.
GGTTTTTAAAATTACATAACATAATAAGTTACATACTGAGATCATTATGGACCCTATATTATAACTATTATATAGGATATTCATCATTTTAATTGATGATGATGACAAAATAGATGCAAATGAAATGTTTCATAATTATTGTTGTTTTATAAATGGTTGTCAACAAATTAGAACGTGAGGATGAGTTCCTACTCGGTCCAGATTCCGCTCGGCCCGAATAATGATATCGAATATGCCAATACTGAGAATCGCGTCGGTCAATTCTAAACTTACCTATCAAGTAAATTCAAACTTTCAAAAACATTTTTTAATCTTTAATTTTTTTATACAATGCTACAAACAAACAAACAGAGAATTATCAGTTGAAGAGACAACCACTTTATTAATAGAGCATGGATTAAACTTTATTCATAATTAACCACTTTGTTAATAGAGCATGGAGGAAAAAAATCGTTCAACTGGATTACTTAAGTTCTCAGAAACAAATCATTTTTTTAGTCAAACTTATAGTATATATACTATTACAAAATAGGCTAATTATTACCAATTCATTTTGTGATTATTACGAATATTTATAGTCGTCACACAGGGACTTGATATACAAAGCTGCCAGGGCGCACGGCCCGAGCGATAAAATATATAAATATATGGCGCTTAAGGGACCTTGACATACAAAACGGCCGTGCGCCCGCGACGCTCCTCACGCTCCTCACTCTGCCGACGTTTTTTAAAGACTCTAGTGTAACAAAATATATAAAGCACCCTATGTATATAAAGTCCCTTATAGCACTAGAATGTTAGTAACAGCAAAGAGATACGTTTCTCAGTGAGATACGTCCACAAAATCGCACAGTATAAAAGTTCCCAAAGCAGGTACGGTTTAGCTAGTATGACTTCTTATTTCTCTGCACATAAAAAATAATAAGCGTTAAGCTTTTTATTTATGGTTTGGGCGACATTGTAGCAGGATATTAGGATTTAGCCTTTTTGTTAGGTTTTTGCTGATCCTTTAGCCTTACTATGAATTGTTCGGGATAAGATTAACTACAATTTATTAGGGACAAAATCTTGTGAGAAAATGGGTGACCACTAGACCACTAGTTTTTCTGTTGTGTTTAGTATACAGCCCATCTGAAACTTGAGAGTAGTTCAGCTGTAATTTCAATTATGAAGAAATACAAGTCTAAATAATTACAAACGGTCTAATTTTAACTGCAGTTAGTTTATGGTTGAATGGGTCTGGTACTTTAAAACATAAGTCTAACATAATATGGTGTACATAAAAAATAACTCATAGGCTCCTGATCTAGTGTTCCTTTTTATTCCTATAACACTAACTGATGAGTGTTTAAAAAAAAATGCCGCCGAGTTTCTTACCAGGTTCTTCTCGGGATGGGTGTAATTTTGCGAATCTTGTAGTATAGTCATTAACTTTGAGTGCCTCTTTGGGGCCCATGTGAATAAAAGATTTTGATTTGAATTGAGTGTCTAGTAACTGTATTTCAGATTCCAATGGATTCTCCCACTAACTAATGACAAGGATGCATGGAAGCAAACTGCACAAGCGTCATCTGGTGACTATGTAATATAGATATATCTAGGTTAATATAGTTCCTGTATTAGTGATTAAGACGGTTTAGCAGGTTCTTCTAGAGATGGCTGTTACTACGCGAATCTGGCAGTGGAGTCATTAACTTTCACGAGTGCCTCTTTGGGGCCCATGTTAAAAAACTATTTTTTGAATCTAATAATTTTGTTACAAACAACTTCGTAACTGTTGATTGAAACTGACTATGCTGCTGAAGCCGGGGCGAGTCAGCTAGTGAACACTTAAACATAAAAACAATAATCCAATAGTCTTTGTCTACTTCTAATACCTATTTGAATATAAGTAGGTACCTAAATAAGATGTAAATACTGAATACAAAAACAACATATTATTTTCGAATACTCGCATAGTAAAGGAAGTCTTATAAAGTCATTTATTTCTTTTTGGGAAAGAGCCCATATCCAGTACTACAACAATAGAAAAGTTATAAGAAAAGTGTGTGTTCCTTTTTGCTTTTACAACCACGTGGCGCTTTGTAAACTTGCTGACGTGTAAATAATAAATAACAAAACCGGCGCAAAGCGCTAAAGTTCGTAAATTTGTTGCTTATTAGGTTTTGGAAAAAAAACAGCACTTTTATGCTCAGTTTTGCGTGCAAAGCAGACGAAGATTGTCTGACAAAGGTTTTACTGAAGAAGATTTATAACTTGCAGCTGTTGCCCGCGACTTCGTTTAAGTTGGAATTATTTTCTTAGTGCTCCTCTACGATACCAAAAGTACAAAACAAACAACAAACGCATTCACACTCACAGCCCAACACTAAGTACTTTAACTTGTATCGAGGGTGCCGGAAACATCTACATCACACACACAATAACACCCAAAACTAGAAGCACTAACCATAGCTCCTGACGGGCATCGAACTCAGGACCCACGTCGCAGAGGTCAGAGACTTGCCCACTGCGCCAATTGGGTCGTCAAGTAAATGCTACTAGAATTAGAACATTTCATACTCTATAACATTTGCAATCAACGAGCATGTATGAAAAGACTCATGAATGTAGGAGAAGCAAAAGATGTGTGTCAGGATCGTAGCAGGTGGAGATAAGCGGACTCTGCCTACCCCAATGAAAAAGAGGCGTGACTATATGTATGTATAACTTTTGGTTTTGACTATTCGTTACTAATTACTACTAATTACATCTCGATCACTTCTGGTTTTTCTTCTGGGTTTCATTCTGCGATGCTACAAACGCACGTGACTGACTCCATTATAAGTCAATCAACGATTCCAAGGTTTTTTAATATTTAGCAAATGAAACACATTTTTTTTATTAAAATGCATAGATTTTGTATTGCTAATACATATTTTTACATATAATTAAAATTTGCTATAGTGATGGACAGAAATATACTAAAAAAATTGTTGAAATTAGATTAAAAATGCCTATACGAAGTTCAAAGTATTATAACAATTATTTTCTTTTCGAATTTGATGTATAATAACGTTTTATAATTCTATGTTTTAGGTTTTTTTGGTTTAAATATAAAATCACAATTGTATTAATAAGACCACATTAGGGAAGAAGCTCCCTCTTGTAACACGGTCTTGTAAATTAAAACAAGAGGCTAAGTAACAAATACATTTGTAACACCTTTTGTGTAAATATGATATTTGATTTGAAAGATATTATATTAATAGATATTTATCTTTTTGCAAGATCTGACCAAGATCAGATCAAGCCTGATTAGTCTACATCAAATTAAATTTAATTTTATTTGATGTAGACCATTTCTCTCCACCTGCTACGATCCTGACACATCTCTTGCTTCTCCTACATTCATGAGTCTTTTCATACATGCTCGTTGGTTGGGAATACATCATGCATTATATTTGCTCACCGGAATCCATTTCTTCTATTACTTTCTATTCTTTATTCGTATGAAAGGTACTTACATAAAAATAAAAATGTTTCGATAAAAACTATTTCTTAAATTTTAGGCACAAAGGTAGAAGATATTCTTAGCCAAATAGATATTCTTTTGTTCATTTTAGCTAACAATTGCCTAGAAAAAATGTACCTACTCATACATAGAGACTTGCGTATCGAAGACGGAACTTCTGCAACTATTTATGGGTCCTAAAAGTCAGCCGATACCTATGGAGCCCTGTGGAAGTGGTTCTTATCTATTTCATTGTGAGCAGTGTCGTTTATAGGTGCGATATTATGTGTGCAGTAAGATAAATGGTTATAAGAACGGTTGTCGTGCGTTTTTAGTAAGATATAATATGAAAGTCGCATATGCAAGTTTAAAACGTAAAATTGTACGAAATAATTTCAACGCAAGCAAAGCTTAAAAAACCTACATCACCGCTTTGTCTTAGGAACGCTTGATTAGATTTAAAGATGCTCGTTGGTTTGGTTCGGTGCGCGTTTACCTTCTAAGCGGGGTGTCAGGTTCAATTCCGACTAAGAATAATATGTAACAAGAATTTTGATGAAAAAAATATTTTATACTCCTTTTCTCTGATAATGTCAGAGACGCGACACGCTGGCCGGGTATTTGCGCCCGGAAAAAAAAACTTCCGTACACCTTATCCACAAGCAATATCACTCTGTTACCCGAACATGTATCTTCTTCGAGATAATTGCAGAAGCTCCATATGTTACGAGGATCGGGTTTGCGGCTAACGTGAGTACTGCGTGAGGACTACTTAGGGAAGCCGCGATGGGATGGTAATGGAGCAGCTATTATTTACACGTTGACAATTATAATGACTCTATGGTTTGGTTTGGCAATTTAGTTTCTGTTATATTATGTTATTAACGTAGCGGTATTATTAGGTATGTTCTAGTAACTCAACCTTAAGATATCGAGTTCTAATACAAAAGGATTATTAATTTACTCAAGTGATTGTGTGTGTCATATGTAAACGTTTCCAACTCCCACGATACAATACTTTGAATTTAGTGTAGGGCTGTTAGTGTAAAAGTGTTTATGGTTTAAATTTGTATGAATTTTAATTTGAACTATTGCACTGATAATTTCACGATAGGCAAGCAAGTACACCAAAAATATCGTAAAGTAGGTTTTGAAATGAAATTTATTGACTTTAATACAATATTAATAGTTTTGTAGAAGCCAATGGGCCCCAAACTAGGCATTGACAGTATCTTGAGTGTATGATAGTATACATTAACAAAGATATAATTTCGCTAGTCTGTTCGTGAGCCAAAATATTTTCATATTGAATATACTTATAATAAATTTAAAAAAAATGATTACATTAGGTGGCAATTATGAAATAACCAATTTTCTTTTTATATATATCATTATATTATATAGAGGTATGCAACTTAACTATCTGACAAATAATTAATAGATACTGACTATTGTCATACCTATCGACAGCTATTAAAAATATTGAATGATATGTTGGTAGAGGTGTCTTTTATTTTTAACTAGCCGACCCGCCCGCGCATGGTTAAAATAAGAAATAAAACATGTTATTGTAGCTGAAATAAAAACCTAGATATAGATAAATAAACTTTTTATTGAAAACCTTAATTTTAACTTAACAGAAAAGAAAATAACGATTAATAAAATAAGACAAGTAAACATAAAATACGCACCATCACTTACCATCAGGTGAGATAGTGATCAAATGTTTGCCTATCCTGAATAAAAAAAGTGTATATAACAATGGACGATGGACAACTGAAAGCGATGTTTTCTAGACAGTATAGAGATATAACGTCGTTGGCTTTTCTTAAATAATAAAGACCAAAAATATGCCATACAAATAAAATAATACAAATTACTGACATAACAGCGCGTGTTAATAAATTATTTGTACATCATGGTACCTATTTGTCTGAGTTTGATTTGATTAAATGATCTTTAATTATTTTAAAGCCTGTACACCATTCACTCTGTAATAATACCATTAGCTACTTCAGAAAATTGCATTTTTTTTCTTAAAGTAGACGAATTTCTGAATATCAACTGAGCAGGCTTGGGATATTAACATTTTTGCTACAAAATGAGCCTCTCTCACCCTCTTCACCATTGCTCGGGTTTCAAAACGCCTAGTCAGATTATTAAGGCAATTATCGTTGAATAAAGAGAATTCTCGAATATTCCACCAAGGAATACACAGATTACGATCGCGACTGTTCATTCCCTCTCCTAATCCTAATTAGTTAGGTACAAAGGAGCTACGAGGATAGAAACTTGTGTAATTTCAACCTTATCTCTTTGGTAGATTATGGGGTTGTTTGTTTTTATTTAGTCGGTGCTACTTTGCTAAAGAGGTTCTAGTTTTTGTTGGGTTTAATTTAGTTTCAGCTTGAGCATTTTAAACGGTGGTTTAGCCGAGTTGTTTTCATTTGATAAGCTGTTTTCGTCGTTAACACTTAAGATAACAAAAGTACTGAAGCTTCATAAGTAGGTAAGTAAGTATATAGTATATTCTATAGATATGTTACTAGTTTCTCTCTTAATGGGTTGCCAGGCCTAGCTGGTATTATAGCTGGTTGAGTTTTCATATCAAATGAGCGTTATCGTTCTTCAGAAGACACGTAAAACTATCGATGTAGGTTACGGATATTAGTATGAGGCTACAGTCCTTCATTCATGTTAACCAAACAAAATTATTCACCTTCTAACCTCCCTTCGAAGTAGATTTTTTTAAAAACGCTGAAACCAAGGTGTCTCATTGATTTTATTGAAAAATATGAATCCTAATTTTTTTAGTTTTTTCAATATTTTTTTATACATTAACGTTTATTACCCTTTTTCTCCTCTTAGGGGTTGATTTTTCAAAAACGCTCATATAATATATATTTCATTGTTTGTGAAAAGAAGTACCTATATGTACGAAATTTCAAGGAAAACTAATCAGATTTTTTCAGATTTGATCAGAAATTTTATTCTCTCTTTGCTATCCCCTTTCTCCTCTTAAGGCATGATTTTTCAAAAACAGTGAAATACGTGTTTTATAAATTTTAATATAAAGCATAAATATAAAGTTTCAAAGAATTCCAACTAAATTTTTCAAAATTACCATACAAACTTTACCACGCCTTTTCTCTATTTAGGAGATGAATAAAAAAAAACTGCTTCTTATCTAAATCCGTAATAATCCGTAATAAAAATGACATTTCTTCCAAATTTCAGGTTTCGGCTGGGCGATGATGAGTCAATCGGGCAATTACCTTTAATATATACAGATATATAAGTTATTGTATAAACAAGTCCAACACTTACCAATAAACGATCAAATAAATAAAGCTATATCAAAATTTTACAACGTTTTAATCGTAATTAATTTTTTTTTTATTAAGAGACCTTCAATCAATGAACTTGTGAACTTGCGTTTTTTCAAAGGGACTTTCAATAAATTCAAAAGAATTTAGAGAATACAATTCGTTTGTGAATTTTAGTACAATGATAATTAGAAGTAAATTAGATATGCTGGATTTTTTATTACATTATCTCTGGTAGGCGATTGACAGCTGTCTCTCCCACTGGTAATGTGATATTGTTAAGGGCGGTAATTACGTTAGGTTGTAGACGTAACGGCTGGTAAGGAGAGCTGCCGATATACATATGCTACGGTAACACTAGCTATCGAGTTCATGTGAAGTTGTTATATGTCGTATCGCTAGACCCATCAAGTAATGAAAATTTTCAGTAATAACTCGAAAAGTGGTGCATTTGCGAAGAGGGTAGGTAAGAAAATTTACATCCAATGGCATGTACTTACATAAAAAAAAAAAAATAATAATAAAAAAACAAACGCATTCACATTCACAGCCCTATGACTTGATCGTGTGTGCCGGAAACATTTACATCGCACAGAATTAGGTACATCCAGAGCCAGAAGCACAAATGTCCTTTGGGATAGCAAATTGTGCTCCTGCCGGAAATCGAACCCAGGACCCTCAATGCCGAGGGCCTGCTTATTGCGCCAAATCGTTAACAATCAGTTTTGTGAACAACATGTCCAATAAAGCAGATTTAGCGTTTATGCACTCACCAGTAATAAAACTGTTTTAATAGGCTCTTAATTTTATAGACACGATACATGCCAACGCAGTTATAGCTGGCTGTTATGCATGGGTGCTAAAGATGTTCGTAGTGATATATAGACCCAGCAAAACTCGTATTTTGCATAATATCGCCGGATGGTAAACGTCACAATCCCATTATTGTTCAGCGTATTGACGAGCACTAAACTAACATAAACATACATATTATTATGGACATGACATAGTGTGAAGGTTAAATGTATGATGCGTAAGGGACCTTGATATACAAAGTACCCGAGGCGCGCGTTCGAACGGCGGGCGCGCGCCCGCGACTCCTTTTTGTATACTGCCGTCATAATGAAATAAGACATAACGCAATTTTGTCAAAATTTAGTTTTATACATTATCGGAGTCAGGAAAAATAACGCATCTACTATATTTTTTTTATTTTAAAATATTCAAACGCATCCTACTAAATCTTACTTTTAATTTAGTGGCATCTGCTACAAGTCATAATTTTGTCAAAAATATACTTACGTCTTTTTTCTTTACGGACGGCAGTACAGGTCGCGCGCCTCGGGCGCTTTGTATATCATGTCCCTAAAACGCTTTCACACTTATAGCCCCATACTGAGTTCGATGATTTGTGTCGTGGGTGCCGAAAACATTTACATCACATACACAATCACAACCAGAACCAGAAACACATATTTTCCTTGGGGAGAAAACTTAGGCGAACGCACACCCAACTTAGCCTACGGGCAATTCCAAATATCATGTGTAATATCCTTTATACTTTATTTTTTAATTATAGAACGTACAACGTTTTGTATGCGCACATTATGCGCTTGCGAAAAGTTGTACGTTCTTTAATTAAAAAATAATGTCTGTACGTATGGCATACGGAGTCAAATATTTATAAGTTTATAAGTGGGCTTTTTATTATAAAGGCTAACTATTGAGCATTATTACAACTATTATAATAATTATCTTCTCTAGAATGCGAAAAGGAATTAATCATCAATAGATGCCAGAAAACCTATTCGGTGTTTAGCGATAGCTTAGCCAGGTAAGTAGTATTTAATTTATATTTCAAATCTATGAAAGTAAACAAATTAAATAGAGTTTAGTTTTGTTTTTTGTGTATAAATGTTACTGTTAAGTTTAAAATGTATCAATATATAATTCTCGTGATATTTCAATCTAATAACAGATCGAGCGAGCAGCGAGAGAGCGAAGCATCTCCGTTTCTTACGCAAAAAACTTTCCTATGTCTGGTGGGGGTCCGGCTATTTTCCTCCACAGGTCGCATTGTTCAACTTACTCTTGTAAAGTTTTGTGAGCAGGTTAGATAACTACATGGATTTTTTATAACGATTAAATTTTAAGAAATTGTTCAAACTGGCGAAAATGTTTCATCTAAAAAATTAAGCTATTTTGACAAATACGTGAGGTCACAGACTTAGCTCACAGACTAGTTTATAAACGACATGACTTGAGCAATGGATTACTTGATAAAAATGTAAAATCTTTTAATATGAAATGTACTGTTTTTTCTGTATTTTAATATAGTACGTCACAAAATGGCAAGCTATGTGCATCTATACAATTTAGCGTTACACAAGATGTTAAAAATTGTATAGATGCATACAATTTTTAACATCTTGTTCAACGTTAACGCTTTCACACTCACAGCCCCACACTTAGTTCGATGACTTGTATCGTGGGTGCCGGAAACATTCACATCACACACAAAATCACAACCATTTACAATGAATATTGTTTAACCCATTTACAATGAATAAATGATTATGATTAATGATACAGAACATTATATTCAACTGGCTGTGCCCCGCGGCTTTGCCCGCGTTAATTAAATTGAGAAGTAGCCTATGTGTTATTTCAAATCCTAAACTATCTACATTCTAAATTTCAACAAATTCGATTTATTTGTTACCGAGATACGTGCTAACAAACATTTACACACACACACAAACTTTCGCATTTATATATGTTATATATTTATATATTATAATATGCTTTTTCTATGTTTATTATATAATTATATTAAGTGCATTTATATTCTGGACAAAATAAATAATAGTACAAGACTATATGTTTAAGCGCGTACCAGATCAGTAAAAAAGATTTATTTATCACAGTAGGTACTGGAGTAGTACAATACTATATATAAATAGTAGAGACTATAGTACGTTAGTTACAAGTAGCAAAATCAACATTTAGAAAATTCACTGATTTTCACCAAACGTTGCTAAGAACACTCTTGATCAAGTCACCTTTCAAACGATAAAACTAAATCAAAATCGGTTATGATATTTGGGAGCTACAATGCCACAGACTGATACACAGATAGGTACTCCCGTCAAACTTATCATAACACCCCCCTCTTTTTGCGTCGGGCTGTAGAGGCTGGCAACTGCCGGCAAAGCATCAGAATGCAATATCTTACAAAGTTTTAATCATTTGCGTTTGCAAAGGGAATAGACCGAAAGGTTTTAGCTAGCTTTAACCTATCAACTTGCCAAAATGTTAAGAAAACTAAATGTATTCAACTAGCGTCTCAAAGACTAATTTCATTAAATTTGACACCTATTACATCTGTAACAAACTGACAGTCCGTTTGGCATTGAATGAACAAACAAGGCATCCAATTGAGTAACTGTTTAACCGAATAATGTCTTTTCTTAAATATTATTGACACAGCACAGATGGCTTGTTTTCAAAAGGCTAGAAAAAGCTATTCCGTGAGCAGTCAAGTGTGAGCAGAACGTGTGATGAGCACGTCTCGATGGACCACGCCACGTCTGTTCTATTACGATCCCGAGCGGTATAGGTACCTATCTAATGCTCGTCTGTGGTGTACTGTTTATAGATATACCTCAGATATAATAATTGCGGAATCGTTTTTAATGTGGGCTCATTAATTACGTTTCATATGGAATACTAGCCGTGCCCCGCGGCTTCGCCCGCTATTATCAAGTTAAAAAGTAGCCTATGTGTTAATCCTATGTATAATCTATGTATATTCCAAATTTCATCCAAATGCGTTCAGCCGTTAAAGCGTGAAGAGGAAACAAACATACTTACACACTTACACACAAACTTTCGGATTTATAATATTAGTAGGATATACCATGTTCCTGCATTTTTATTTTGATTTAGAGCTCGATATTTCGGCTCCATTATAAGCATCATGATCACGACGACTAAAGTCTTTGCGGGTGAGTGGTGACTATCGAATGTTGATTAAAGTGCAGACATTTCTATCTAACCTCTTCGTTTTTACGTTCCGCATTTGATACTCGTTTAACTGTTCTTCGACCTTTGCAAAGTTGAACCAATAGATTCCAAGCTATCTATAACTGAAACTATGAAATGCCCGTTGGCTTAGTTGGGAGAACGTTCCCCTTCTAAGCAGGGGTATCGGGTTCGATTCAGCGGGAACACAAGTTTTCACCACAAGGAAAATTTGTGTTTCTGTTTCTGGTTGTAATTGTGTGTGTAATGTGAATGTTTCCGGCACCCACGACACGAGTCAACAAACTTAGTGTGGGGCTGCGAGTTTGAAAGAGTTAGCGTTAAAATGTGACCCGTCACTTCTGTTGAAAAAATTGCACTTGATTATTAGTATTGGAAAACCCTGTAGAAATATATGCGGAAACATTTCATTAAAAGTAAACATAAAATTAAGCAAAAAGTTGTATTCAAACTAGTAAGTTCTCCATAGAAACTTATAATTATTGATCAATTATATTCGTTACATTATTTTGTTCTTTATATTGATTAAATAAGGTTATTTTTAAAGCTTTTCTCTATAAGCTGTATCTCAACCTCTCAAAGAATGTACCATGCAATCTGTGAGTTAATTTTTTTCAGATACGCGCTTATTCTGAAGCTGGTAGTAATTTTAATTCCAAAGTTAAGGCTTTTTTCTCAAAAACCTTAGATAGATGTACACTTTCCATACTCTGATAACATGATCACAATTCTTCAGCTTTCAGTCAATTTCTTACTCTGCAGGTATCCTCGTTGTAACTTTCAGGAACTGCAGCGTCACAAGAAGCTCCTATCCACTTTGAATTGAAAAGTTGTATCCACCTGTTTCTTCCCGAACACAAAGAACAAAGTTAAAATTTTCAATACACTTGAAACTTGAACGTTTGACAAACTACAAACTTAATAATCTATTGTCCAACGTATTTGTACTGTAGTTACATGAATACTACGTAAAATATATGAATAACTAGCCGTGCCTTGCGGCTTCGCCCGCGTTTATTAAGTTAATAAGCCTATGAGTTGTACCGTAACCTAAACTATTTACATTCTAAATTTCATCACAATCAGTTTATTCATTACGGAGATACGTGGTTACAGATTTTCACACACATACACGCACACACACACACACAAACTTTCGCATTTATAATATTAGTATTAAAAATGTTTGCACTCACAGCCCCAAATAAATTCGAAAACTTGTCTCGTGGTTGCCAAAAACATTCGCATCACATTTTTATCTAAAAACAGAAACACAAATTTCCATTAAGGAGAAAACCTGTGTTTCCACCGGAAATGGAATCCGATACCTGCTGCTCAGAATGCGCTACCAAGTGCGCAAATGGGCAATTAAAGTGTTATGTCTAATAAATTGTTATGTCTAATATGTTTCAATGGACATTTTGGGGCAAAATAAGAATACTTTAAATGTGAAAAATCAAGAATTTTGCAGTAAAAGTCGTATATTTATTTCCTATTAGATGGTAAGAATCTACTAACAAACCATAGACCTATGCAGTTGATATGTCACTATCTCAGATAAATCCTATATATATGATAATGTTAATGAAATTTGTCATCAACAGAACCTTTGTTTTCATAGAATACGTTTAATTATTTAATCAAACGTTTTCCCTTTAGGCACAGCTACAGGTCCGTTAATTATAAACACATGTAAGTAATATGTATTACATTGCAATAAAATATGTATATGCCTCAGGGTAGCCTCCTTAGAGGCTGACAACGATTGTTAGGAGGTCACACGTGGAGTACAGTAATAATTTATTTTATGTTATATATAGCTTGAAACACGTAATTTATGATTTACTTTATGTCGACTAACTTATCACAATGATGATTTTCATTCTTCCTACCTCAGATAGTTTAACAAATTTGTCCGAGACTTCGAAAATTTTGTCGTCCTTCTTCAGGAGGAGTCAGACGCGCGATACGTGGAGGCAAGCGGCTCGGACATTGACATGTTGGAAGCCGTATGTAACATTAAGGGACATGGTATATAAAGCGCCTGAGACGCTGCCTAGCGGCGGGCGCCTGCGACTCCTACCCCCCCCCCCACCCCCCCGCTCTGCTGTTTTGTGTAGTGCCTTCATAACTAAAGAAGCAGTAATTGCATTTTTATCGAAACTGAAGTATATATATTATCGAAATCAAAAAAAAATAATAATTTTAAAATATTCTAGCGCACTTCTAAAACTTACTTTTAATTTCACAACAACGCATCTGCTTCACAACATACCTATACTAAATATCAAAAACATTTCTGATGTATATAACTCAATTTCGACAAAAATATACTTACGTCTTTTTTTCTTATGACGGCAGTAGAGGGTGCGCTCGGCCGCTGCGTCCTTTGTACAAATACGTGCGCTCAGTCCGCTCAGTATATTTTTTACACTAGTGCCTATACAGCCCCTAAATAATTATGTGTCATACTCACGTGGACGGAACACGGTATTTCAATATACCTTTCATTTGAAACGAATAATTATATTACATAGAACTTAATAAATGGGAACATCATATGATTGGTAATAAAATTCTAAACCATTGTTTGCCATCTTCGACGAAATCATCACTTTGAATGGTGAGATCATTAATTAAAACGCTAAAAAAACCAACTTCATTTCACTTATTTGAAAGGGATTCCGAACCTCATTTTTTTAAGTCGGTAAAAAATGAGTTTTTTTTTCTAGTATTTGCCAATATTGTAATGTGGTACCTACTCAGTTGGAATAAATCCCACACATTTAGCTACAAAAAATCAACGTAATATGAGAGAAAATATTTTATGAAAATAAAGGTTCTGTTATATTCACAAGTCTCTTTTCGTTTTCACAAAAATAAATCTAATATCTGAATAGAGAAGAAAAGGCCGATTGTCAAGTATGTTTCCCATTACAAATACGTACAAGGGATGGAATGAAATTGGGAATTTAATTTTACACTTGGCCGACCATTGAATGACATGGGATGGGCGCAACATTACAAAAAGTAAGGATGATTTCATAAACTCGCAATTGATAGTAGCAACTCTGCTTTATTTAAGTAGAATCACTTAAGTAAAATACGGGCCAATTGCCTAAATTTCCTAAAACTTTACTTGCAAAGTTCTTTTAAACGATACTGAAAAAACCGTCCTCTTACGTGTATGGCACCTAGATACCATATTGTTTTCATTTATATAATTTCAATTGTAATTTTTGGCTTTAACAGTTTTACATTTATTCTTTAAAAATTTGAAATTTTTCTCTTGTATGGTTTAGACGCTAAATGGCAGGCGGACGAACGAACATGGACAGTACGGCAGAACAAAATCTGGATAAATCCAGTAACAAATAAATAAACGATTCACACTGACAGCCCCGCACTAAGTTCGATGACTTGTGTCGTGAGTGCCGGAAACATTCACACCGGACACGCAATCACGACCAGAATCAGAAATACATATTGTCTTTGAGGAGAAAATTTGTGTTCCCGCCGGGAATGAACCCGATATCCGTGTTTAGAAGGCGAACGCGCACCCAACTAAGCCAACTTATGACTGGATGTCACCAAATTAAAACTTTTTTGCAAATGTCCTTACTGTCCTAATGCATACTGACATGGGTACGTCGTGTGAGGATGTCTCACTCGCCCGCTCGCTGATTTCCTTTGATATTAACAAATCACATTATGTCAAGTTCTAGTGGTGTCGGGTATAACCTTGGCTGACTTTATTGTAAAGGGAGGTTCTTCATTCGTAGGAAATGAATACAAAGCGAAGTGTTTTTCTAGTCATTCGATGTTTGCGTATGAATACAGTGCACGTGAATCGATTTCAATTTACGTTCATATTGTTTTATGGATTTTAACATTTTTAAGTAGACCCGCGGCTTCACCCGCGTATGTCAAGTGTTAATCCTGGGTATAAGCTATGTACATTCCAAATTTCATCCAAATCCGTTCAGCCGTTACAGGCGAAGAGAAAACAAACATACTTACACACACGCTTTCGGAATTATAGTATAGGTAAGTATGATGGATTTAAAAGTATTTAATCTAAACACGAATAAGAATATGAAAATAGTAACTATAGTTACTATTGGGGCTCAACTTAAATCACACCACCTTTAGACGACATCATCTCCTTACTAGCACGTGCGGTACCTAGTAGCCAAATGAAAAAACACCTTTTTCGAATATCAGTAAGCTTCAATTTTCATTAAAGTTATTCAATCAATACGCTAGTGATGAAATTACTAGCAAATTTTAAAAAAGCCGCATAAAATCTAGCATACGGGTCCTATCAAAGGCCTCTTGGGAAATACGCTAGTCTGTATCGTTTCGTTCGATCATTGCCCAAATTAAATTTACTGCCACAAGCCCCAGATCGGGCGTAACGATATAACCACCATTTATTGGCAATAAATATTTTTTTACTAGCAGCTTTTACAGGCTCTAGTATCGTTTTTCACGGCGACCGGGCGACCTTACACGACCACACTCTATGTTATGGGGTAACGGGCGATTTTCGTTTCGATAACACGAGTTTTTTGTAACGAGTATTGGTTTTGGATAATTTGTTGTGCATGGAAATGTTTGTCTTTTTTTATTTAAAAACACTCGTAGCTCGGTCCCGATGGCCAATTGTAACTGTTTGACTAGGTTAAGGAATGTTCAGTCAGGCCAGTGCATAGATTGGTGACTGTTTAGAGGGATTTTCAACTGATTCTCACCGTGCTTCGGAGGGTACGGTAAACTGTTGGTCCCGGTTGTTAGTCGTAAGACAACAGTCGTTCAAACACATTAATAGTTAAAATATCATGGAACTAGGACTGCCCACTAATCTATTCGAAAAGCAAGCATTTAAAAAAGCGCAACAAGGGTGTCTTCCACTCTTATAGTATACCTAGCTTATTTTAATATCAGATAGGCTGACTTTTGGCTACTAGGCAACATGAGATCGGGGTTGGTAAGTGGCCTGTTACGTCTATTATATTGGCTCGTAAAGATATCTGTTTGAAAACAATGTTAAACTGTGAATTCACTAAGGTATAGTTTGATTGCTTAAGGAAGTGTTGTAAAGTACATACCAACATATATATATATATATAATACTGAAACTTTTAAAATTAAAGGCTATTTATATATAGCCTTTAATTTTTGGCCTGATTATAATACTTGATAAAAATAGTATTATAGCATTCATAGTTTTCATGCGTTATTATATCTTATAGCTTTAAACATTTAATAAGTTTTAATTTCTGATAAGCTTTAACCATTTTTAGGGTTCCGTACCCAAAGGGTAAAACGGGACCCTATTCTAAGACTCCGCTGTCCGTCTGTCACCAGGCTGTATCTCATGAACCGTGATAGTTAGAAAGTTGAAATTTTTACACATGGTGTATTTCTGTTGCCGCTATAACAACAAATACTAAAAAACAGAATAAAATAAATGTTTAACGTGATTTTTTTGCCGTTTTCATAGATAATGGAACGGAACCCTATGTGCGCGAGTCCGACTCGTACTTGGCCGGTTTTTTATTTAACAACACCAAAGTAGCATAAAATAATTACACACTCACAGCCTTGCACTAAATTTAAAGACTTGTATCGCGGATGCCGAATACACGTACCTCACATACACTCAATTACAACCAAACCAGAAACAACATTTGAGGACTTTTTTCCACGGAATACCGAACCCGGCTCACGCAGCGTAGAAGGCAGTCATGTAACTAACACAGCGGGCATAGTCCATCGTCAACTTTGTCAGTATGTACATAGCTGTTAATATACCTACTATATCTACGTATAGACAGGCACTGCTGGCTGGGAGCCATAATAGTTCAGCAGAACCATTACAGCCTCCATAGGTATAGCTTGATGGCTGGTTGCAGCGATTGGAGCCGTAGGAGAGTAACATAATTCTTCTATGTAATAAAACGCTGCAAGTAAGCTTTTTTGAAAACACACAGAAATCCTACTATCCTACTAATATTATAAATCCGATAGTTTGTTTGTAAGTGTGTCAGTATGTTTGTCCCTCTTCACGTTTTAACGGCTGAACGGATTTGGATGAAATTTGGAATGTACATAGATTATATCTAGGATTAACACATAGGCTACTTTTTAGCTTGATAATAGCGAGCGAAGCCGCGGGGCACGGCTAGTAAATTATAGTTATGGATAATATCATCACCAAGCTAATTTAACAATTTCACCTGCAACTAGACTCAGGAAAAGTAAAAATAATTGAAACGCAAGCAAAGCTTAAAAAAACCGACTTCACCGCTTATATTTTGGTTCTAGCTTGATTGATTTCGATAATATTTATATGGGACCTCTGAAAAATATCACCAAAATCGATTTAGAATTGGCAGAATTCTAGTGTGTGTAATACATAAAAAAAACATACAGTCGAATTGAGAACCTCCTTTAAGAAGTCAGTTGGAAAAATCTTAGAGACACAAACGGTAGTAATCTAAATTAAAAATTATTTATTTTGGTTTACATACACTCTTATAATTTTCGGGAATACATTTTTTCTTTTCGGAGCTACGTTTACTAGTGTTATTTTTTATGTGTGTAGTTACTGCAAGTCAGAGTAACTGCCCTTTATTTATTAAAGATAAAGCTTTTATACTATTTGAAGTAAGAACGTACAGAATATTTTTTCAGATAAACGGAGAGATTTTTTAAACGCTTTTACACTCACAGCACCACACTGAGTTCGATGATTTGTATCTTAGGTGCCGGAAACATTCACATCACACACACAATCACAACCAACACAAAGAAATTTTCCTTGGGGAGAAAACTTGTGTTTCCATCAAATCGCCTTCTAGCAGCATCACCTCGTTGCACAGCGAGACTTAATTGCTGTGCAAAATACAAACCGGCATTTTGGTCACGTATCGACTCTTTCAGTCTCCCAGCCAAATCTTTATAAATTTCAAATGCACTTGGTCCCCATGGACCAAGAGTTTTTACTCCAAAAGGCACAAATATGTAACCTCTGTCGAGGTTTGAGTATTTTCGCCTTTTCGAAGATTCAGCTGCGGTAGCAGCGCCACTTGCCTGCTGCGATGTTGTTGGAAAATGAGATGGCGCCAAAGTGTCAACACAAGTAGCGTCCCACAGTAAGGGTCGACCCATCTTCCAAGGAATGAGTGTCATTCCATCGGGTCGTTTACCGTCGTTGCTCAAATTAGTAGTAATTTAATTTGTAGAAGACATGCGCTTTATCGAATCAAGGCATAGCTCGTAAAAATTACTTCGTTGATACCTACATAAAAAGATAGATGAAGCAAAAAATGCTAACATCTCATAAAAGTTTGCAGAATATCCAGCAGCTATAACAAGTTTTAAAAACGACCTCACGCAGCGCACCTCACTTTCTAACGATAAATTATGGCCCCTTGCCAACATTTTGACACATTTATTGTGACCTTAAAGTTCTACCTAACTTTGGTCGCCCCTCAGAAGTGTCATTTATAAATTTACGACGGTATTATTTCTTCCGTGTTCCACATAACCGGAGACAAGTAATATAGGATTTCGTAATAGATTTCCCGATATTATGGAAATTTTATGTCTAAGGAGTTGTGATTTGACGGCTTAAAATAATGATGCCTCGCTTTTATGTTTCAGTAACTTGTATTAGGAGCAAGAAAAGTGTGTGAACAGATTTATAAAAAATTTCTTCAAAACTAGTCATAAAGTAGTGACAAATAAATAAACATGTTAATGGGAGTGAAAGGTTTTTATAAGTAATTATGTTGTTTAATGCATTGCAATTGTTAATGTTACTGTAACAAATTTTGCATGTAGACAGCGCCATCTAGGTAGGTTAGGAACTATGGTTTTGTGAGCTTCCAAGTTGATAACTAGATGGCGTTGGTAAGTGTTAAAACGCGCAAACGTTTTGTTCACGCCACATGGGGTACCCCACCACCAACATACTTTACTATGTTAAAATACCTGAAAAGTGATTAAAAGACATTGGACTGGATGACTGAAATTCATTCAAGGGTAGTTATTACCTAACAATTTTCACTCAGAATTCCAAACTGAGCAATACTACAGAGAGCATTTGCAATAACAGTAACAATCTGAACAGGTACCTATGTAAAGCACAATGGAATTCAACCGATATATATTTCAATTACTTTTAGTAGAATAGTGTGCTTTCATTGATATTAGAGGTCAAGGTACAGAGCGCAAATAGGTCAAAGTTTTGAAAAATAGATTATTACATTTTACCTGCAATGTCTGTAATAATATAATATATTTCCCTGCGACTATTTCAAGCTTTTGCCTTTATCTTTCTAATACATAAATATCTCGTGTCACGGTGTTTGTTGTCGCACTCCTCCGAAACGGCTCGACTGATTTTAGTAAATCTTTTTTTGTATAATTTTTGGGTAGGAGAATAGATCGTAAAGTATTTTTCACCATCTTAACCCGACCCCCCATTCTTTTATCGCGATTATGGTTTTTGTATGAACAATATCCAAAAATTTTTTTTGTATTAAATTAGCAACAATAAACGTGAAAGAGATAAAACACTTTTTTTTACGTGGCATTGCAACGCATGCCACATAATATATATTGTTTTAAATAGCTTTCAATTCTACAAGTCAAAACAGGTAATATTTTACGTACTATACACATATTTTGGTTATTAAAGATAGAAGTAAATAGGTAACTTATAAGCAGTCGTGCTTGATATTCTACCGCATCATGGCTTTACACCCAGTGAGATTGTCAAAGCTCGTGATACATACTAAACAAAAAAAAACAAGGTATATTAAGATTTATTTGAATATGAATGTACTTTCATCAAAATTTATTATTACGTATGGCGTACGTATGATGCAGAAGTAATTTACTCTTCATAATTATTTTGTATGACAACCTGAATTAGTACCCTGGCGCGAGTTGTTTTATTCACGGGGTCAAGTGGATTTATGAAGTCTGCTTGGCAGTTGGCACCCCTACATACCCCATACATCAGCAGAAATCGTACCTATATGTTTGAGTTTTGCCGTAAAAGTGAACAATGATGTTGTTGATTTTTTAAAATTTTTCAAAACAACAATTGTTACAACAATGGTAGAATACTAACCGTTAATACTTAGTAACTATGCATACGTGTATGCAAGTCATACAAAGTTAAATAAATGTGATTTTCGTCTTCGCTCCAAAACTCTAATACAAGTTTTAGTAAAGTTTCTACCACTTGAATTTTGACTATGAATGTACCTTGACTCTTTTACTTGACTTTGATTGTGACTAGGACTACACGATTTTTAAATGAATTTAAAAAAGGATGTGGTTCTCAATTCGACTGTATTCTTTTTTATGTGTACCTGAACTTTTTTCTAAACAAAGCTGGTGCTTCCCATGTGATCTCATTTAAATTTGATCAAGATCTGACCAGTAATTTATGAGTTATCTGACCAGTAATATATATAGAGAGTGAGTATCCTCAGTGATGCGTATTTAATTCATATGATTCCGAAGATAAAGCGGTAAAGTCAATTTTTAAATCCTTGTTTGCGTTCAAATTATGATGAACATCATCATATGCGATGGATTTTCTTCCTTCGGCGTATCTACAGGGAGTGCAAATTACATAAATTGAGAAAATCACAGTACGCGGTCGATTTTAACTAAGGTAGTTGGTGGATTTATAAAGTTCATTTATAATTTATGTTCATAATAACTACTACTCGTAAATAGTCACACGAATTTTATTCGCAAAGGAACCATCTGTAGACAATCACCTCGTTCCCAAAGCAATCAAATTGAGTCATAAAAAGACCAAAGGTTCTATTTTCAGTGATCACAAATTGTCTGCCTATAATGGCTTTGGCGCGCTCGAATCCAAACCACCGCTTAAATAATAGTTAGTACTGTGAAGGTTAGTAGTTCGTAATTCTGAGTCCGACATTGACCCTTTGCAGGAGCTAACTATGCGTGACTTGGCGTTTGCTAAATTTGGAAGTTTGGCCGTAAAACTTTACCAAAATCAATCTTGCGTTGTCACGCACGAAAGTTTCGATTTCCGCATTCATTGCGTGTAGATATTCGTTCCGGTATTCATAACTAGCAATGTTACCAGTGACTTTGTCCGCGTTACTATAATCTATTCCAGCTTATTCACTATTCGCTACTAGACTGGGTTAACGCAGTGGGCAAAGCTGCTTTCTAAGCCGCGGGATCGATTCGATTCCCAGCAGGTCCTGGGTTGGATTCTCTGCAGGAGCACTATTTTTCATCATAAGAGAGTGCTTCTGGTTTTGGGTCTCATTTTGTGTGTAATGTACATGTTATGTTTCCTGGACCCATAAAACAAGTCCTTAAACTTAGTGCGAGACTGTGATAGTGAAAGCGTTTGTTTATTTGGATTTTTGTTTGTTATAACGTTCTTTAGCTAAAACTTATCTAGCCTATCGACATTCCAAATTAATATGAATCAGTTCAGTTCTTACCAAGAGATACAGCAATTCGAACATCATAATATTCGAACTACGAACCGCATGCACACATACAACCTTTTGGATTTATAACATTTTAGTCAAAAGGTTGTAAGAATAAGGGAAGTTTAACGCATAGATTATGACCTAGCTTGCTGAATCGATACTCCGTAATGCATGGCTATATAGTTCATAAAATATAGCAATTAATTAACATTTTACAAATGCGTTTTTTCTCAGTTGTTAAATGCGTTTTGAGGTTCAATTTATTCACAGAGTAACTAAAAGGTTAAAGGCGTTATAAATTTTGAGCACGTTCATTAGGCTTCACGGAACCCTCGCCCCGGCTTTTAGTCGGCGACACACGTCGGAATTTCGTAATAAGATTTCCTTAATTTAAGACTACAACACACCTACATAGCCACATAGCACATCTACATAGCTAAACACATAGCTACAATCTACGGAATACCTTAGAATTCCCGGACGACGTTAGAGTATAGATAAGACGATCAATCTTGCAAGTTTCAAATTAACACAATCACACTTCACATTAATGTTATAAAGGCGAAAGTTTGTGAGTGTGCTTGTATGTTTGTTCCTTCTTCACGCTCAAACGGTTGGATTAATTTTGTTGACATTTGGTAAGAAGGTAGCCGACACTCTGGAATAACACATCGGCACTTTTTTTCCCGGAATTTACGCTGGTCCGGGGTTTACGAGGATTAAAACCGCGGGGCGCGGCTAGTACCTAATATAATTACTGATCTAATTAGAACCATTGCGTGAAAACGTGTTGTTATATTAAAACATAACACGACTTAGATTTTTAAATGTAAAAATCACCACCCAGAGCTTTGAATTTTATTAGTCCAAAATCTGTGGCCGTGGTTAGATTAAAAAATAACCCATCTGACCACGTCCACCAGTCTAACTACGGACACTGAAATTTTATCAGTCTAACCAAGGACACTAAACAGTGTCCGTGGTTAGATCAATCTAACTAACTGATCTGACTATGGATACCTAACGAAAATCTTGCGTGTATGCTTTACACGCAAGATTTTCGTTAGGTATCCATACGCTCTGCGCTCGTTACCGTTAACCGGGGTTAGTTGAGCAACTATTGCACAACTAACCCCAACCCAAAATTTTAAAATAAAAGTAAGATTACGAAATAACTATTAGAATTATATCCAAAGCCTTTATATTTATCGAAAATAAACAAAATGTATAAAAGTTTAACATCTACTTGACTCGTACAGAAGAAATATTCCTATTCACTGTTTTTTTTTTACTTTTTCGACGTAAAATAAACAAAGTGCGCGTGTATTACACTCGATTGAAAAGTCGTCTATGGAGGTCGCGGGATGGTGTCCCCTTCCGCAACTGCTTCTTTTCACCATTTGATGCGTTAGCGTGCGGTGTACAGTTTCTGAGATATATCGATTGACCAACTTACCCTTATGCTCGACTAGCCCCGCCCTACCCTATTAAATATGCATCCGTAATTCAAAATAGCAAAACGCATGATGGCTAGACTGATGCGTGACATAAGTTTCAGGTTTTTGAAGTCAATGATTGTCCAGGATTATTTTACGGCAGCCGTAATTGGATCTTTGACGTTGCAGTAAAACATTAAAATGGCCGCGTTCAAAATTGCTTGTAACTGCTCGCATTTTTGAAATATATATTTTGATTTGATACTTAATGTTGATATGAATGAACTTTTATTTTCGACAATGTATTAACGTAAACTTTTGAAAAGCATTAAAAAAAATGTGATAATGTCTATTTGGTAAGGCTCAATCACGATCGTGGCAACTCTTTAAATCAAACGTTTAAGCCCACCTCCACAACATTGCGCCGCTGCACGCTCGACCGCCGGACGTAACGACCTGGCGTGCACTCCCACGCGACATTGTCCCCAAGGGTGATGACGAAGACGAGGGAGCAAGAGACGGCAGTGACTGAGAAGACCATAGATAGGACCGGAAGACTCAGAAGGGGGCACAAGCCAAGATAGGCAAGAGCTCCCGCCAAGATTCCCCGAGGGTAATTTCCCTCGGCGCCCAGCTTAGGCAATAATGGACCAACATTGAGGCCTACACCTGACTTCAAGAAAGGCGCAGACGAAGACTACTACTAAAAACGTTTAATGAGCAATTTAAATCAATTCTTTCACTGTACGCCTTTCATAACCACCGACACGATATTTTAACATCAACGTTCAAAAGCGTATCCAAGTGTGTCATCCAGCAATTTCACCTGGAAAATGAATACAAAGCGTTCTTTAAGATAAGAGAAGAGTATAAAAGGTAACGTGGAAAATGTACTGGTATCGTTGAACTATACAGCGAGAGGAGATATTTAGGTACCACAAATAATAAACAATCACTTTAAGTATATATACTGCAATTCAAATAATGAATGCCGCTGCAAACGATCTTTTTTCCAAAGAGTTAGTATAGTGCGTTAGAAGACCAGATAAGTAAGTAGGGCCTTTATTTACGACAGTAAAAAGAAATTGCTTTCACCGCACAATCAGCCCCACACTAAGTTCCATGACTTGTGTAGGTGCCGGAAACATTCAGATCACACACAATCACAACCACAATCGCGGTAGCGGATTTCTACACAATAGGTACATGGGAGAAACAAGATAAATATATCTTGAAGGATATACTGTGGGTCAAAACTCTTGTCCAAAACTAAGCATGAATCTAAAAAAAAACATACCTCTCATGCATTGCAGTCCTCTCAAATTCACGCCAAGCCTTGCGTAATGATCACTTACCACTCATCAATTAAAGTTTTAAGTTTTTTTGGCTTGAACACGCGAGCCGGTCATTGGATTATAATTAGCCTGAGTTCATGAAGGTAAGAACAAAGAGAACCAGAACAAGACTTTTCTTCATTATTAAATGCTGATTGAAACATTTGAAGGTGTTATTTCTATCTTATTATATACACAAAGGCGGCATTCAAATAAAGCTTCTGACCGGGTGCAATGATTCGGAGATAATGCGCTCGTTACTTTTGTGTTTCTGCATCATAAACTGTGACCTCACGGACCCCCGTGGGTAATGCGAGGCCGGGAATGAGGCTTTGTGACACGGTGATCATATTTCATCGTCGCGTCTCGAAATTCCGTTGTTTTTTACGGGGAATTTCTGAATTTAAAAATATTTACCGTAAATGGAATGACAAAGGCTGTGCGCATGAATATGACAAAGCTGGACTCGTAGGTATATACTACGTGTAAAGTTATGAGGATATATCTGACTGTTTATATAAATGAAATAATACTTTTCGATGCATAGTAACGCAAATAATCATGAGGTCAATTTGATATTCTCGAATCAGATCATTCACATTTGAATCACAATTTAATCATTTATGTATGACATACCTCCAGATCACTCGAAGCGTTTCGCTTCTACGTTTATCATCCGTACAGCGAAGGAGTGGAACTGATCGCATGCGTCTTTATTCCCCGAACGGTACAATCTGGGTGTCTTCAACTCTAGAGTGAATAGGGACCTTTAAGTAAAGCATGTCTCATCTTCTGCCGCATCGTCACTTTCCTTCAAGTGAGATTGTGGTAAAATGCTTCCTTTCAAGAATAAAAATAAATTAATAATCGTACCACATACCCCCTTGTAAGCATGGGGAACGTGGTACGCTTTCTAAGGAAAGCGGACGCGCACTTAACTGAACAAACGGGTTGTTCAATGCTTCAATGTTATAATAAACCACTACAGTAATAAACCACAGCTTTTCATTCTGAAACCATTTTCATTATTTAAATGTTCTCAAAACAATACCTTCCCGAAACTCACTAAAAGATCCGCGTAGGCGCTAATAACATAATCATCGCAATGAATACATTTAATTTAACGTGAATGACAAAGCATTGTCCCCAGAGGAGGACAACAAAAGATTGCATAAACACTTCCCGACTGCGAGAGACAAACGGTGACAGTCATATTTACTGCTAAAAGCAGATTTCCCGTAAGGAGCAGGCAAATGTTTTGTTTTCTTTGAGATCAGCATTCACTTGAGATTTTTATCTCGAGCGCTATTATTTATTTTGTGACTCTAGACTCTAGATTGATTTTTTCTCTGTGATTGCGTTAGCCACAGTTTAAGATTTAGCAGCTAAAGCTAAGGTCATTAACCTTAGGTTGGTCTTGAATAGATCTCGATGTCCAATATGTCACACTATTAAAGTTTTTTTTTTAATGCTTAGGCAAGCTTTTGGCCACTTTATCACCTGATGGAAAGTGATGATGCGCCCGAAGATGTAACATGGTATCACTCTCAAATAAGTTAAAGCTATGAATGTTCTTTATTTGTTATATATATGTATAATATATATTAGTTTGTATATGTTTATAATATTTTTATTATTTATGTAAGTTTTTGTAGGTATAGTATGGTATAGTAGTAAGTACATTTATTTATTTAAATAAGTGTTGAGGTACACCATCACCAAAACAGTGACTGTTTGTAATATATTTATCCCTTTGGTTGTCTGGAAAAATCGCTTTGAGCGATAAGACCGCCCTTTGTGCTCCTATGTTTAAATTTAAAATTATTTTGTAAGTGTTCTTTTTGGTGTGCAAATAAATAATTTATCTATCTACCTATCAATATTTTGAAAACATAAAGACAGTAGACACGCAGGGTTTACATATGTACGCTTTTACACATTTCGATGTCTCGTGTCGCTGCCGGACACATTCACATGACACAATCCGTCCCATAACCAGAAACACACATTTTTCAACGAGAGTTATGTCATCATGTGTTTACACTGGGAATCGAACCCGATACCTGTGTATTTTGTTAAGTCGTTAATATTAGTATTAAGATCAGTAAGACAATCACAGTAATATAATATGCATACTTTATTTACAACTGGCCGTGCCCCGCGGCTACGCCCGCTATTATCAAGTTAAAAAGTAGCCTATGTGTTAATCCTAGGTATAATCTATGTACATTTTTCTACCAAATCCTTTAAGCCGTTAAAGCGTGAAGAGGGAACAAACATACTTACACACACAAGCTTTCGGATTTATAATATTAGTAGGAAGATCGGCCTGCAAATCTACATTACAACAAACTGATAGGTAAACTTGTAAACCCAAGCTAAACAAAATCTTATCTAATCACATCGAATAACCTATCTCCAAGCAATTGATTCTTGCCTCGTTCGTCTAGATTATGCTAGACAACTATCCAATATTCTATGCTCTAGATCACATGGGTACGTACTTAAGATTACCATCAATCTTAGCAGTGACTATGGACCAAGATATCTACGAATCTCTGCCTCAAAGGCTTCCCGCTCGGAAATAAAAGATTACTCTGTATGAATAACTCTTCGTAGCTTGACTCGACGATGTTTTTCAAGGGGCATGATAATCTGCTCCATTATTCTTTCTCTGAATTTACTTTGCCAGACTGATATTGCATTTGGATTTACGTGCAAGAGAAACTAGGAAGGGTTGAAAGTGGTGTATTGCAGTAGCTTAAGCGAATATTTTGGGATTATTTTTATCATAAATTAATAGTAAAAAGAAAAAAAAAATACTTTTAGAGCCCAACTCTGACTGCAGCAAAAAGCCTTACAAAATGTGCCAACAGCACGCATATAATCATAATTATGTTATTTCCGAGGCTCTTGATTTTGAAATTCGTCGGCAATATGATGTTTTATAACTGTTAGCCAGATTCATTGATAACTCTGGATATGCAATATGTAAGAAATTGCAAGCCCTTTTTCTGGAACGTTACGTAAAGTATTTTACTGACTTCACTACTGATACTGTTTTGTTTTTATTTCTGAATTCTTGGTTTGATTCTTAATGCGCATTGCTTTTTTTTTATTTCTTAACAGCGTTAGATATTACCAGGTGATCAGAGTGCAATAGGCCGTTTGACCAAAATCTCACCAGGTGTCTGGTGGTAAGAAATAATGTAGAGGCTGAGAATGTGACTGGGAATCAAATGTTGCATACATAGACCGCGCTACGGCACGGTCCGCCTAAGCAATGTTCAGTAAGACCAGTACTTGGATGGGTGGCCGTTTAGTGGGATTTTTAATTTGTCGTTGTGCTTCGGAAGGCACGTTTAGCTGTTGGTCCTGGTTGTTAGTCGTTAAGCTATGTCGGATGCATTCAGGCGGCCTGAAAAATCCTGACACGAGGAATTCCCACAAGTCTAAACGACAAGCAAGCAATCAATTAAAAAAAATGTGTTGCGGTTTCAGACACTTTCATATCACATACACAATCACACAAAAAAACACAAATTTATCTTTTTGTAAGAAAAATCGTGTGGCTGCCGGTCACAAAACCTAGAACCAACACAGAAATCCAGAGCCAAAGTTGTTTTCTAATCTCTGATACAGACCACTGCCTCACCAATTGGTGATTTAGTAAACGCGCTACACCTAGAATGATAGGAGTTATAGCCGTCGGTAGGTGATGTACTAACCTCAGCGCTGTATTTAGTTACAGGGTAGAGCTAGGCGAGAACGACAAAAACTCTAACACATGATGCTACCTACGCTTAAGCCCATCGTACGTTTCAAAACCACCCGACCCTATCGGCCTAATCCGAACTTTGTGAAATGAAGTTTCAACAAATTTTCTCTAATAAAATCAAAGAGCTGGATTAGAAGATTGTACAACAACAAACCTAAATGTAATGCCTAATTGTAGCGTTAATACCGAAATGCCGGAGGTCGTTACAGCTTTGTTACCGGGATTTACATCTCATTTACACGGTAATCATAAACAAGAGGCATGGACGAGAACAGAGTTTGTGGAATATTGGATTATATCCTTTGTTTATTTTCATAGATCTAATACTAATATCTGCGGGCCAATTGCCTATATTTCCTTATATATAATTATATATATATATATATTATGGATAGCGTCATGCTGGCGGCATTGCCTCTCTGAATTACAATGCTAATACGTCACGCCTCTTCTCAACCAGACGCTCTGATAGATTTTTGAAAATAGAATGAGCTGCCGGTCCCCACGAGCCCAGTGTTTCATTCAACATCAAACGGGTCAAATATGTAACCACTGCCGAGGTTTTCACATTTTCGCCGTTTGCGCTGTTCTATCGAAGTTGCCGCGACGCCAACCCCATTCTGTGTTTCAGGAAGATGTGACGGAGCTAAATTGTTTATTTGTTAATCAATAAATTGTAATTATAAACTTTTTAAGAATAATGTTATGACTAGAGTGCCTTATGGACACTGACAGTTTGGCTTTTCTATAATTAAAGACAACTTTAGTTATGAAGAAATGTTGATGCAGTTGCTTACTTCCTTGTCGTGTGGACTAAGTAAGTGTTTTTCCTTTTATATTTAGTTAATCCTTAAATTTCACTTTAACCTATTAAAATTTTGTCATTAAATCTATTTTTAGTTCACTCAATTTTTATTTATTAGTTCTCATAATTACCACCATTTACTATTTAGTTTATATACCAATTATACGGTATTGGCATTTTCCTTTTTCAGCCGTAACATTATATGGATAGTAAGATAATATTATATTTGGTAATTACCTTCAAGTTTATTAGGGAGTCACATCCCTCCGGCAATCTATAGTCGCCTTGTACTTAGTAGTACCACGTAGTTCCTAGAAGTAAAACAATAACAATTCTAAAGCCCGGTGCCCGGAACTTCATTTTCAAGTCGTTCGTTATCGATCCCGGGAGGATTATCCGAAGGCCCGAATTTCGAAGTGTGTTAAAAAAGGTCATTTAAAACTGCGAGTTATCTCATTCGATCGTTACCGAACCCGTGGGTTTTACCAAAAGGCCTGGATACCAAAGTCAATAAATGTATACTTTTATTTAGGTGAGTAGCGTACAAGTGTAATTAGAAGTAGATGTAATTGAAGTGTTCAATAAAATTACCGTCATCCGAAGATATAATATGTTTAAAGGCATTACTAATAATTATATTTTTAACAAAAACATTATATAAGTAGTAATATTATAATAATAATTAACAGTTAATCGTTATTGCGGTTCAACCGTTTAAACTAGTATAATGTTATTGGTGTTTCTATTGGTATAGTATATTGGTATAGTAGCGCATTACGCTACTAAATAATACATCACCAATAGAAACAATTAAAATCTGTTTATTGACACATGCTATATATACGAGTACAGTGATTTAAGTTAAACTACTGATTACTCTTATTTTTCGAAATTTTAATAATAAGAGAGCAAATAAAGAATGCTTGGCTCTGTTAGAGCTTAAGAAAATGGGCTTAGATATCATATTACTAGCCGTGCCCCGCGGCTTTGCCTGCATTAATTAAGTTAAAAAGTAGCCTATGTGTTATTTCGGAACTTAAACTATCTATTTTCTAAATTTGATCAAAATCGGTTTTTTCGTTACGGAGATACGTGGAACAAAAATTCACATAATTAGACACAAACACAATCTTTTGCATTTATAATAATAGTAGAATATAATTACAGTTCTTAATTATAGTACTTCTATTGTCTCTCTTCCATCTCCTGTATACTAATAACAATAGTATTAGATATTTACCGGTAATAGTGGAAATACGTTATTTTGAGTTTTCTCAGACTGTCCGTTGTCTTTGTTAGGTGCGCATTCACCTTCTAAACAACGGGTTCAAATTCTGGTGGTATCACAAATTTTCATATTAAGGGAAATTTATGTTTTTGGTTCTGGATGTTACTGTGAATACTTCCACCACCCACAACACAAGTCATTGAACTTAGTGTGGGCTGTGTGTGAAAGCGTTTATTTTCCTGCCTGAAAAATATATATGTATATCTTTCAACAAATAGTTCGTACTCGTACGTCAACTTAGATGGTTAGCAGCGCTTAGACATTCAATAAAAAAACAAGACATTTGTTTGCATATTTTTATCATATTACAACACAATTGCCTCCTTAAAACAGTGACAATAAAAATCTAAGTAACCAATAATAAATATCTTAATATATCTAAGTCAGTCTTCACTTTTCAGCTGAATAACTTTGCGCAAATAACAGCTACCAAGGCAATCAAACCAAGTTCAGGTTTGAAGGTAGATGCTCCTCCAGTGATACTTCTGATCCAAGTGGTATGGTTGGAGACCCTGGCGTAGATTTCAGGGAAGGACGTCGTTAAGCATCGGTTCGTCAGGGAAAGAATACCAGTCAACTGTCCATTGCAGACTAAGGCGTTTCCTTCGTCACCCTGAAAATATGTTATAAATAGTTAAACAATTTCAGCAAAAGCGTACAAATATACTCGATCCACAAGACCAGATGGATAACTCTGATAGCAAGCAAGGTAGGTTATCTTGCAAGTGCGTTTGGACTAACATGCCAATCTATCTAAGTTCTTAAGCTACTATAGTCACTTTCACTATAAATGTTTGTATCAATAACGTAATATTTACCAAGTTTTTCCTTAGGAAGCGCAATGATAACGCAGTGACTGGAGTATTGCGGTGAAGTTACTTCGTGATAATGCTTGCAACATTGCCGAAATATCGGAAACTCAAAACAAACGAAATACTTGGTAAATGTCCCGTTATTGACACTAACATTTAAAGTGCCGAAAATTTGTTCAAGTAGAACTGGTTTCACTTGCAAGGGAAAAGAGTACATTATAATTTTAGGGAATATACGTAGTACATACAACAAAAGAAGAACTGCTAAGATTCACTTAGCACCGGCATCGAGACGTTAAGCCATGTCGGACGCCTTAAGTTGGCCTGAAAATTTCCTGACAACAGGACTGCGTCGTAGTCCATACAAAAAGCAAGTAAGCAAGCAGCGTGGTCCTTAATATTTTCACAGACCGTGCGTCGCTCGACTATAAGGCCGATGCATGTAGATATAAGGTAAGATACAGGAAGGCACCTTAAGGAATATTGCCTTAATGTAAATGATTCGCTAGTCTCCTTTCATAATAATAGTAACAATAATCAGATTTAATAAGATCTAATGTACGTTATGTAATTTGTTTTAGTAGCCTCAAGGAACTGCAATAAATGAGACTATACGTCACTTAAATTTCAAATCTAGCAGTAAAAGAGACAGCTTTCATAAAGCCTACGTAATTATTATATTTGATGTTCTTTTTGTACTCACAGTACATCCAACAGAGAAGATGTCATACGATACTGCGCAGAGCATGTTAGGGTGGATATTGGTGACTCCAGGCAAGGAATTGTACAGAGTAGTGCAGAGGTTGTGATTGTACACGTATTTGTTGGCAAATCTCAGTTCGTTGCTAGCCTGTGGATATAAAACATGGTTAAGAAATTGTTATTTAACAATCTTTTTAATTTATGTTACAGATATCATAACTGTTCCTAGGCTTTATTGTATTCCCGAATCGTCCCTCTCCACCTAAATTTATACAAATTTGAACATAATGGATTTAGTGTAATTACAAAAATTCATTCTTATAACAATAAAATAACCAGTAATTGAAAAATAAGAATAATAGAATCAATTGTTTTGAGATAATAAAGTCCATTGCTACCCTGTAGAGCTCATTATCGGGTATAGGGAAATAGTTTAATGTTTGTATTGATCTGAAATAAAGATCAATTGATGAGCAGTCAGTTGAATACGAAACAACAATAATAATATGAATGCAGTCAAAGCTAAGCTACTAGGTGGGGACCATAACATAGTCTAGCATTTATCTTTGTAACCTAGACCATTTAGCTAACCACAATTTGAATCTTACTCCACTTATCCACTCCAGCGGAAGACCAGTGTTGGTGTACAGCCAGTATTATGCTGAGTTGGAGCCAATTTGTGACAAACTGTTTTTATTTCTGCCTTTTGTGTGTCTTTAATGTTTTATCACAAATACATTATTTATATTTCTATTTAATTTAAAATGTCAAATGTTTGCTGTTTAAACGGCTCTTAGGGACTTGATATACAAAGCGCACGAGGCTCGCGCCCCGGGTGCTGTGAAGATGAAATGTATAGCGCCTAATTAATATGTGTTGTGCCTTCACTCACAAAAAAGAAAGTAATTTATTATAGTAAACATCATCATCATCAGCCTAAGCAGTGGACAAAAACTGCTGCAGGCACTCTCCTAATGAACGCTACTGAGCCCGGTCTTCGGCTCTTCTTATCCAGTATCTGCCAGCCTCCTTTCGCAGGTCGTCGCTCCACCTGGCCGACGCGACGGGCGTCCTGTGCTACGTTTGCCGAGTCGCGGTCTCCACTCAAGTATTCGTCTACTCCAGCGGTTATCCGCCCTTCTAGAGACGTGGCCAGCCCACTGGTAATATGTTGTATCTTTATGTGATTAAGATAGTGATAAATGGTCACTGCAGGTATCTAATAGTCGTAATAAGATACATAAAGGTAAGGAAACTTACCGTGACCTCTGCGCTGCTTGTTGCTCCCCAGCCTACCACAGTACAAAGAGTGAAGTCAGCAGGTATGAAGTTATTGGTGGCGAATGGAATCGGCACAACAGTCGTATTTAAGAAAGGGCTTCCAAGCTGTAAAAAAACGTTTTTATAAAAAGTTTCAATACACACAAGTTTTCTTCCCAAGGATAAATATATATATATATGCACAAAATCACAACGAACCAGGAACACAAATTTGTTCCTGGTTCGTGTGTAAAACTACATAGGAGCATTTAATTTTATTTTTCCTTTTCAAATAACGTTACATCTTTTAGTTCGCTTGAAGCGTTTTGCTTTTACTTTCATCATCAGCGAAAGAATGGGTTAAATCGGTTTCGATAAAATTTATATGGGATCATCTCTGAAGTAATCTACCAAAAAAAAATAATAATTTTGAGAGTATTTTGAGAAGCAGAAATATACCTTGGAAAGGAATTTGTGCTCATGCCGGAAATCGAACCTAGGACCCACGGCGCGGCGCAGAGGCCAGACATCGGTCCACTGCGCCAACTGGGTCGTTTTCTTACTTGTTTTATTTATTTATATATAAATTAAAGTAAACGTTATTTTTTCGCCCCGTATAATGAAAGAAATTGGAAAGTTTATGTTAGTAAGATTTTGTTAATATAATTGATGTTTGAAACAAGGTATCTCAAGGCTACAAATATGTATGAAATTCGATAGGTACCTAGCGAATCTAGACCTGGATTATTAAATTAGGTGAGTATACGTAGCTAATCTGGACCCTAGAATAGGCTTCTTTATCTCTCGATTTATACGAATTAAACTGCGTGTCACAGCTAGTTTGGGAAACAATTTCATCATTTATTGAGTCTTTCATTTTTATTTTGTGTTTCGTTAATCTTATCAATACGAGAAGATAATTTGGATAATCTATTCTTAATAGGTGTTTTATCTAAATGCAATAATCATTGTATATTATTATATAATAATGTATCGAGCTAAGCGTGATTGATAGTATTTTCAGTGCACACACATATGCGTCAAATAATTTCGTCTAAAAATATTTTTTTAGAAAGTAATCTTATCCTATCTTATCTTAAAGTACAAATTTGTTCGTATGTCAGGAATCAGATAATTCAATTAAATGTACGTCTTGTTAGTAAGTACCTAAATCACTTTCTGCTATTATTACTGATAATAATCAAAAAACGTTCATTTAACATGTATGTAGCTCTCTTTATTGATATAACTATTCTGTACGTGTGTATGTGGAAAAACATTTTCTCATGGACAGGAATACGTTACTCAGATTAGGTAACATAAATACAATACTCTAAGAATCTTTGTCCTGACATACTGATTCCAGTGAATCAGTCAGTACTGACTGACCGGCTGACTTAGAGACAACGCACAGCCTAAAAACTAAACCACTGGTCGTAGAGACTTGAAATTTCAGAGGATAAATTTGTCTTAGTACGTAGAGGTGTATTAAGAAAGGATTTTTGGAAATTTTACCACTAATGGGGTAAAGGTTTGTATGAAAGTTCTTCGTTTTTGAACTCATAGCGATGAAAAGTAGTATTTGAGTAGTTGATTTAATTTTTTTTTTATTGTTGACAATATTTTTTGTAATGGGGATAAAATTGAATGTGTAAAATTCTTTATTTATGAATTTATACTGATGAAAATTGAGTAGTTCTTTTTAAATTAAAGTAAAAGATGGTATTAATACTTTTGTGCATTAAGGTGGTACAATGGAGAATGAAAGTTTATATGGTAAGTTTTAAGATTGCAGTTAGGTTGCAGTGTATCTGAGAAGTAAACTAAAAGGTGATTTTATTAATAAGTAATTACAACACAAAATAGCTAACTAATTAACGTTATGGATATTCTTAGGAGATCGCATCATTTATCATGTCACACAGAGTCTGACAGAGTCTGAATATTTTTATTTATCTGGTTTTATTATGAATGCCGAGTAAAACGGTTACAAAAACACACGTTTTATGAGAAAATCTGGTATCATCCACTTAATAGTAATAACTGTAGACTGTTGAAAAGTCTATGTTTCCATGTGGAGAAAGCTTAATATCGAATCTAGAGAGAGAACTTATCGGTCGTATCATATCTTCTTGTGAACTTACCGTTAATATAGCGATATCGTTAAGCAAAGCTGGATAGATTAAGTGTTCAGGATGGATGGTGTAGTTGGCGATAGTTCTGATTCTCTCCAAGACTGTATCTCCTGTCAGAATGTTACTGCCTGCAAACACCCTGTATTGCGATGTCGCTATTGGCAATACACCTCTGAAATTAAATAACACATTATAAACCATTGCAACTAGTCAGTAATACATAGTGTGTTTTTTTTTGTTATACCTATAGAGATTATATATATAGAAATGTTTTTTTTAACAAATCGATTCATAATTGGCGGAGATGTGGCATACATACATACAAAAAAAAACTTACAGTCGAATTGAGATTATTGGGAAAAAAAACAAATGGTCGTAAACGTAAACTTCATATATTTCAATGAAATGTAGGTTCGTTTTCATTTGAATGGACAAGTTTCAGATTACAGTTTACATATAGATCTTCTGTGTGTGTTCTCCCAATCAAAGACCAATTTCTCTCACTGGTTGCTAACGACGGTGGATTACTCAATATTCTTACAGTAATGGGAAATAATAAGAGCTTTGAATGACACAATCCTTGCCACCAGTAGCGTGGATAAAGTATTATATTATAAAATACGTGGATAAAGTAGTATTGATACGAATAATAGAGCGTAAAATTCATGTTAAAAACTTAAGCTTGCGAAATAATCAACAGAAGATCCGAAATGAAAGAGACTGTATTTTATTGAAAAATACAGGCGCATTTGAAAGATACTTATATTTTACGTTGTGATTTTCAACGCTAGTAGCATGCCCATTATGCTGGAGACACTGCCCTTCTGAATCGCAATATCAATATGTTTAAAATTGTAGATAAACATGAAACAGACCTATATATAATACATACCCAACACAGGTAACCTTAGTTAGGAGTTAAGGCTCAGACATAGTATCGCATACGCTACAGAAACTAAACACAAAATACCTTCTTGTCAATTAAGCAAAAGTACCTATTACATTAAATTTGTAAAGCCGCAGTGAGCCAAATTATTTAAACTAGATAAAATTTCTTTTTTTGCAATAATTTAGCACTTTTGTACTTAGCTACTGTACATTAATTAGGTCTATGTGATATAGTGTATATTTTTTGTGTGGAAAAAAATAAATAAAGAAAGAAAATACCCATTAATATCTGTGGTGTACGTGCACGTAGCTGCTGTGAGTGCATGTTGAAGAGTAATCATAGCGCCGCCACATCTGTGAGCTTGTGTTTGATTTGGCAGAAACGCCAGCTCTTGTAATGACACCTGAAATAAGGACAAAGGTTATCTTAAGAATAATTGGTTCAAATTCCAATATCACATTTCATTTGAATGTGTGTACATTTTTTGGTATGTCGTAATTTTGAGCGAAATCTTCACGGAGAAAAAAAATTGGGACAACTAGACTACTAAAGTTCTCAAAAATATATTTTCTAGTCAAAATTACACTTACTAAGTTCTTTTGACAAAATAAGTGTAAGTTATAAATAAGTTTAAGAGTTTTGTGACTATTGAAGTTGTCACATATAGCACTACAATGATAGTAACAGCAACGAGACGTTTTTCTCAGAGTTTTTCACCAAATCGTTTCGCTATCCTTGAGAGCCATTCCCACTCATGGCTTAGACTACCAGCTGCCTACATCAACTTTCTAACACGTAAGATAGTGGTCAAAAGCTAGCTATCAAATATAAAAAAAAAAAACTTCACCCGCATCATAGCTTACCTGCAAGTAAGCAGTCATATGATTGTATATCATGCTTATATACGTACATTGTATCGGCTATTAGCTAACTCGTCCCAGATTCGCCCGCATGGACATTTATATCAATTCTTAACTGACGTCTACTTCCCATTAAACCTTTCGGCCAAATTTCAACTTCATAGATCAAATATATAATGTTCGAAATTTGCTTAAACTATTATCACTTTCGCTTTTTGTATGCCCTATAGCTAAGCATTTAACCCGTATCACAGCTGATAGAAAGTGATGATGTGAAATAATTATTGCTATATATTCTATACATAGTTGAAAACATACCGCAAAAGGAAACTGTTCCCAAGCTGCAATGGTACCCGCTGTAAGCCGATCGGTTGGTCGATCGGTTTGTTCAGCAATCAGGATGGCATTTGCACCTATTATTTAAACACACAATTAAATTTATTATCATAAAATAAAAAAATTACAGTTATAATATATAAATTGAAATCTAACTCACAGCTCACAGCCAAAGCGAGAATATACAAAATTTTAGCCATATTTAATTTATTTTATTTTCCTATCACGTTCACAACTACAACTTTGACAACGATATGAAAATATCGAATTGTTCTCTATGTTTTATAGAACAAACACATGAATCATGTATTATCTTATCTATTCCAGGGACTTTAGGACGCTATCATTGATTTGCAAATATTTAGTGACACATTTTTCTTTTAGCAAATATTATCTAATCAGATACATTGCTTTTGTTGGTTTTTTATACATACCTGTTAATTATTATGTACTATATGTGCTCCGTAGCTTTGATTTTAAATGCTACTCCATAATCTACAGCTACACTATGTTTTTAATTCATCAGAAACCGTTCAGTAGTTACAATGGTACGAGTACCTTTTGACAAACATAAAAAAATGTATATCGATATAAACATAAAACATAAACACTTTCACACTCACAGCCTCATACTAAGTTCAATTATTTGTGGCTCAGGTCCCGGAAACATTGATATCTTGTCTTTGAATTTAGTGTGAGGCTGTGAGTGAGCGTTTGTTGTTATTAAGCTAATAAATAAATAATTATCTAACTAAATAATACGAAAAGCAATTTACGTCAACAGTTTTTCCTTTCTATTAAACAAAATGTAGGCGTGAGCAGTTATTTTTTTGTAAATGAAGGCCAAATTTTTTGTCATTTTTCTGTACAAACATGAAAGGTGAGAGTAAATGAAACGATAATGCTATTAATTAAATTATTATTAAACTATGTAAGTTACAAAGAATTGGGAAATGCTTAGTTAGAGCATCACAGAATAAATAAACATATTACACAATATGGGCAATTGGCAAAAATTAAGAAAAAAAAACGAGCCAATATGGAATTCTCCGAAATTCCCTTCGTTTGATATATACGTGATGAATCACCCTATATATTTCCGAGGGTCAAGTTGTTTAATCGAATGATCAAAATTCAATGATCAAATTACAAAATTAATACAATGTACATGTAGGGTAGGCATGGGCACATAGTATCTGTTTTATAATG
Source organism: Lomographa bimaculata (assembly GCA_948107665.1). NCBI lineage: Eukaryota > Metazoa > Arthropoda > Insecta > Lepidoptera > Geometridae > Lomographa > Lomographa bimaculata. The sequence goes on from OX403592.1 coordinate 13,003,065, forward strand.
ATTATACCTATTTGATATACTGATGTAGGCTTGAAATATAAAATTAAACGTGCAATAACATATATTTTTATCAACCAAATCCTAAGTAGAGATAATAAATAACAAGATAATGATTTATGACTTGCAAGATTATCAATCAAAAGTAAATATTGAACATCGTGTAAGTATTTAAAAGGATATAATAATCGATATCGTAATCTCACTGAATCACGGAAATTAAAAAAAAAATTATTGTCTACCAATGACGCATTGCTGAGTTCCTATATCATTATTAATAATAAAAATATAGCTAGTTGTATCAAATTTGTATACTCGATTATCTTCTTCTTCTAAATATATATAACTCAAAGGTGACTGACTGACTGACTGACATAGTGATCTATCAACGCACAGCCCAAACCACTGGACGGATCGGGCTGAAATTTGGCATGCAGGTAGATGTTATGACGTAGGCATCCGCTAAGAAAGGATTTTGATTAATTCTTCCCCCAAAGAGATAAAATAGGGGATGAAAGTTTGTTGTACTTCTTAACGCGAGCGAAGCCGCGGGCAAAAGCTAGTAATATATATACTAGCTGAGACCAGCGGATTCGCCTAAGTGTTAATCCTGGGTATAATTTTAAGCTATGTTCATTCCAAATTTCATCCTAATCGGTTCAACCGAAAAAATCTAGCGATCATGTTATTAGAAAATACTTTCTTTTTTTACCTTACCACGTAACCTTCTTTTTATAATAATAACAATAATAATGAAAATGTAAATCTGTGGAGTCCAAGCTCCGCATACTCATTGAGCTTTTTGTTCTCCATTCGTATGCTGATATGGAGCCCTAATAAAAACAAACGGGATCAAGCTCGATCTAAATATTAGGATACAAACAAGTTTAGCGTATATATCTCTTTTCTCGAACATAAACTGCGAGAGAATAGCGCAGACGGTTTGTTAAGAGGCAGATATTATGTTTAAGCGAGCACCTTTTATGACCATAGGCAATTATCCCTCTTACACCTTTGCACATAAAGGTGCATACTGCGTAAAATATATCGTAGCGGTTACGCAAGGTCACGCGTAGCAATCTTCGATTATTTATGGTTTTGATCTTTAATTTTATTTAAAACAAGCGGAAAAAATCATTCGTCTAGTAAATATGCGTCTATGATATAACTTTCACAATGTTTTAACATAAAATGACAAAATGGTTACAAAAATACAAATTGATGTTATTTGCATGAGATTTGTTTTTTTTCCCTTTATATTTATGAACGATATGTATATTTTAAGAAGAAGACATCATTTATCATATGACACAGATTCCGACGCATATTTTTAATAAAATTTCGTTTATCTGTTTTTATTATAAAGAGTAAAGTAAAACAGTTACAAAGCCATGCGTTTTGTGAGACATTTTGGCATCACCCCCTTAAGCTGTTTCTTTTAGTCCGTTCCTTAGCTCGTCTAGATTGAGTTTCTGTATGTATAGCCCGCGTCAATAAAGAAAGGGAATAGCATTGATGACAGCTGACATTGCATCTCACTCCCACAAGCGATTAACGGTTCAGTGAGAGTGAAATAGCATGTCCTCAATTCTAGACCATTTTTAGAAGTAGATACTTCTCAGATTACCACAGCCAAAAAGTAACTATAATTATATAGTCAACAACATCGAAAATCAGTTTTTCTTCACAAAGGTACAAATAGTAATACTATTTATATTTGAGTAATGTACGAAATTGGTACTAATTTGTTACAGCTGGTGCCTGATGTAGGTTTTGTTGGAAACCTGTATTACCCTCCCGCAACGTAATGAATTACAATCTCTTAAATGATACTGAGCATCATAGAATGTACTAAAGCAGAATTGATTAATTGTGTATTTTTTTTATCCAATCTATGATATTAAAACGAAATAATAACGTTAACTAACAAATACTATTACTAAATACAATAATAAAGGGAAAAAAAACGCAAATATTTTTGTGTTTATGGGTGTGAATATGTGTAGATAAATTTAAACAAGGCTTAAATATTTTTATGGGTCTGTACATCGTAATATGCTAATTGTTGGGAAAAAATATGTCAAAAAACGTCTTTTCAATCATTTCAAATCAAAGTTTTTTTTTTATTTATTTATTATAGACAAGCATTTGACTATCTCACCTGATGGTAAGCGATGATGTAATAATAATGATAGCGTTTGATAACTATCTCACCTGTTGCCAGCAATTACCAGGTGATGGTGTGGTGGTAAGCACTAGATAGAATAACTGGCTATTAAAGATAGCTGCTGGAACATCATTGTAGTGATATGGTGACAGACTCTTGAGGGTGAAAAAATACGCCCATTTGAGGGTGAAAAAGTAGGTATAGAGCAACAAGCCAGAATAACATATGAAAATTCTCTGCCTTTGTGGATTTTATCTCGTTGTTATCTTCGTAAACCGGATAGTCAGAGTTGCTCTCACCACTACTGAGCCACCACATGCGAGGATCGTGCTGTCTAGGTTTCAGATGCTGCGATCACGCTGAAATGGCTGTACGTATATAAATTAAACTTAAAACGGAGGTAGCATAAACCTTGAATTACTTAAGACATAACCTTTTAACTCCCGTTTCACCGAATTATTAAAATCTTCTCCATCCAAAGGTTGTCTCGAAAAGATCGTTTTAGCGATAAGACCGGCGATTATTACACATTAATTTAAGTTGAAAAAAAAATTGTAAGTAATTTATGTAAGGTGTGACAGTAAAGCGTTATCTATCTATCTTAACATTTTGTTATAAATAATAGCTTAACCGCGGGTACCAGTGTGTAGTTATTTATTTTTGCATTTTTACTTTCATACAAACATTTTCACCCCATTAACCCTCTTAGGGGTATAATTCGCAAAAATCCTTTCTTCACCTCTACGCACTAAGACAAATGTACTCTACAAATGTTATACCTTTATGACCAGCGATTTAGGCAGTGCGTTACCTCTAAGTCAGTCGGGCAGTCTGTCAGTCAGTCAGTGAATCAGTATGTCAAGACAAAGATTCTTTAATTATAGTATTAGAAGAAGATTATAGATGGTAAAAATAATCGAGTAGTATAGCCAAAATAGGATTTCATAATTTATTTTATTATATTATGAAAATTTTTTGTGTGTGTCGTGGGCTGAATGTGTGACGGTGAGATGTAAGTGAATAATACATAATTGATATATAGTATATTACGTAAATAATATTCTGGTAGATGTATATAGTTAGCATGTATAATGTTCCAAAACTACCCACCCGATTCCAAGCAGTATCCCTGAGTCTCTAGTGACCATATTACCAAAATTATACCTATTGCCTGCACTGCCATTACCCGCAGACTATTCCTATTTGATTGGGTGTGTGTGGGTGTGAATGTGTGTGTGTGTGTGTTTGTGGTGTGGGCTGAATGTGTGACGGTGAGATGTAAGTGAATAATACATAATTGATATAAAATATAGTATATTACATAAATAATAGTTAGCATATATAATGTTCCAAAACTACCCACCCGATTCCAAGCAGTATCCCTGAGTCTCTAGTGACCATATTACCTAAATTATAACTATTGCCTGCACTGCCATTACCCGCAGACTATTCCTATTTGATTGGGTTTATTACCCGCTGTTTGTCTGTGCTTGATTGAGTTGGTTATTGCTACTATATTTAGCAATCAGCGCCACAGATTGTTAATGTATACAAATACTCGTGGAATGTCGTAATTAAGACGGGAATTAATGAAGTGGTTATCCAATATTTTATAATTAACGAGCAGATAGATAAACAAGCACATACTGTGTATTAAACAAACTGACTTGTATTGGATAATAAAAGTACAGAACTATTTGAATAGTTGACATCGATTAGAAGTTATTATTCATAGTTATTATTTATTGGCAGCGTTTGCATGGAGATGAGCGGGGTTAAAATTTCTAACCGCTCAAACCAACCTCGTCAGTTCGTGTTGCATCTACGAATGAACAAAGAAGACTCCATTGAGTCATAAAAGTCAAGATTCACACCAAGTAGGCGGCGCGGCGGGGCACCAAAACTATTTCAAACATGAATTTACAAGTAAACTCGTATTGTGTCGATCCCACACGGTGGCAGTAAGGGGCTAATTACGGGTAATAAAACATTACATAAACATAAACGCTTTCACACTCACAGCCCCACTCTGAGTTTCATGACTTGTGTTGTGGCTGCCGAAAATATTCACACCACACACACAATCACAACCAGAACCAGAAACACAAGTTTTAATTGGGAAGAAAATTAGTGTTTCCTCCGGGAATCTAACCTGTTACCTCTGCTAAGAAGGCGAACGCGCATTTAACTAAGCCAACTATGATCACAGGCTACCCATGTCAAGTTTTGGCTACCACTATATATTATGCAGCAGGTATACATTATACAATATACATATAAAAGCAGAAAGCAAGAAATCTTAATGTTAATATGATTTCAAGAAAAAACAAAAGTAAAATTGAATCTTCCGTTCGTAAGTTTTGTAAATACTTCGTCAAGAAATTACCGATTGCTCGAAACGAAACCCGAAACTTCGTATTTCGGTGAATACTGGTAAAACTCCAGGATAAGGAGTGAAAACATGGAAACGCTTCTGTTACTGCACAGCTCGGGACGCTTATGAAAATGTACTGAGCTGGATGCAGGTGGTACACATTACCATCCATTTGGTGCACTCTCAGTGCTTCTAAACATTAAATAACCAGTATGGTCCACATACATTTTAACAGTGCCACTTTTATAATTCCTTTACCAACGTGGACACTGCTCATTAAGAATTTACCTAATTTGAAGCCCCAGAGTTCCTTGTGTTTGTTCTGTGAATTTAATTCTATTTCGTTGGTTGGTTTCTAAATTGTTGGTTTTGTGTGAAATATATTCACTGGTTTATACAACAATAGCTTTGAGCATTTGCTTGTAAATGTATAAGTTCAAAGTAATAAACATCTTTTGAAGTACGCTTCGATTATTTTAGAAGACTTTGTTTTGATTTATTTCATTAGGTAACTCGGAGTAAAGTAGATAGGATTGTTATTCATGTAGATTTGTGATTGATTATAATCCGAGTTTATGCTATCCATGGTTGTTATAAGTAGTGACAGCTGCCAACAGAGCGGTATCAAATTATAAGCTTAAAATTATATTCTTATAATTATTATTAAATATTCAAACGCACCAACGCATAATCATTCGCATTATCGAATTAAAATCAAACATAGTCTTAATTCGTTTTATACCCGTACTAGCCGTGTCTCGCGGCTTCGCCTGCGTTAATTAAGTAAAAAAGTAGCCCATGTGTTAATCATGAATCACATGTGTTATGTACACAGGAAATTTCAGCCAAATCTGTTACAGCCTAAAGATAAAACAAACATACTTAAACAATAGCACATTTACACACAAACTTTCGGATTTATAATATTAGTTTGATTATAATAGAGCTAACTACAAGTAAGAGTACCTAGTTATTTCTAACTAACTGTAATGACTACCTTTAATTGTACTACTCAGATAAATTATTACATTAATAAATGAAAAAAAATCTATACGAACTTTCATTCCTCACTGCACCAAAAAATACTGATAACTAAATTTTTTTATATTAAATTAACAACTCAAATGCCAATGTTCATCGCTATAAGTTCATAAATAAAGTACTTTCATTCAAACGTTTACATCCCATTTAACCCTCTTCGGGATAGAATTTCCAATAATCCATTCTCAATACACCCCGTATATACTGTATATACCCGTATATATACGTACTAAGACAAATTTACCCTCCAGATTTCAAGTCTCTACGACCAGCGCTGTGCGTTGTCTCTTAGTTAGTCAGTCAGTCAGTGAATCAGTATGTCAGGACAAAGATTCTTATAGCATTAGATTTAAAACGCATAAAAATGACAGTTGAATTGAAAACCTTCTCCTTTTTTAGAAATCGGTTTAAAAGATTAAACATTTGACAATCCTTTTAGAATCAAAATGTGATTTGTCTTATTTTGACCGGTGACACGCGACAAAAACAAATACACATAATATGTCCAAATAATTAATGGTAAAGTTGTAAAACTGGGACGGAGGATGGGCTGGTCTATATCCCTCAAACGCCGGTCGAGTTTCTCAATTAAATTAAACAAGACTTGAGTGCATATTGCTTTGAACTGCTCGTTAAATTAGTTGGGTGCGTGTTTGCCTTCAAAGCAGTCGGGTATCGGGTTCGATACCCGACGGTAACACAAGTTTTCCCTCCAAGAAAAAATTGTGTTTCTGGTCCTGGATGTAATTGTATGTGTGATGTGAATGTTTCCGGCACCCACGAATCAAGTCATTGAACTTAGTGTGAGACTTTGAGTGTGAAAGCGTTTATGTTTATGTTATGATTGTTTGAAGTTTTGTATGAAATAAGTAAATAGATATTCATGTTTAAAGCGGAGATACGATATATTATAGTTCTTCGTGCAACAGGCGGAATGTCACATAGTGATTTCAAATACCCCTATTGTTCTATACAAAGCAAAGTCAAATAACAGCTCGCTTGGATTTGATTGCGTTGTTGCGACAGTTTAGTGAATATTGCACGGGTGGATGGAAAATGAAATAGGTTTCTGTAATTAGCCAGTCCTCTCTCGTCTTCATAATGGCTGAATAAATTGAGACTTTAATTGTTAACTTTAACAATGAATTAATGAATGAAATATGTGTATTTGGCACTATAAACAAAACAAAACATAACCTAATTATATAAAACTCATTGCCTGCGTCTTTGTTCCATGAACAGTAGTGAAGGGTCGTGATTCAACGTTTTTGCCAAGTGTAACACTAGGTTCATAATATGATATCCGGAAAACAAAACGTTAATAGATAGATTAAATAGGCTGCGGTTTTTTTTCAGGGTAATATTTCATTTCTGAAAATAATATTAAATTATTTCTTTCTATTTTTAGGGTTCCATACTTAATCTGAGATTGAAGATTACTTCGTTGTCCATCCATCTGTTCAGATTTCTTGGGCATGAGGGTATCAAATTAAAACTATTAGGTCCTTTAGAGCTGGCTGTACAAAAATAAGCTTCTAAGTCACATCATTAATAACAGCCATTTATGCCCGTATATATAAGATTTTTTGACACGCAGAAATAAATATTTGCCGTAGAAGTAGATTTTTATTAGACCACTAACTCACTTGATGGTATGATGTGGTTGAGAATGGTGAACACGCTAGACCTAAAATGACTGGCTCTCAAGGATAGCAGCTTGAACATCATTTTTAATGATTGCCGCGACAGACTTTTCCATTTGAAGGTGATGAACGACTTAATTTCATACAGTACAGTGCAGCATGCCAGAACAAGCACGTGCCCTACCACCGTGGATTTTATCACGCTGTTACCTGTACCGGAAGCTTAAGTCTATCGTAAGATTCAAATACTCGACCCCAGATTATAACCCGAGCATAATACGACAACGGTGACATCGCTTTAAAATTACCAATAAGCGAGGGCTAACATCACAAGAATTTGAGAAAAAATTATAATTTGTAGTGGGAGTGAGTGGGAAAAACAATACGAAAAAAAACTGGTTCAAAGCTTTGAAAATCTATTCCCGTGATGGACAAACTATCTACAGTGCCGAGGGTTCCTTACATACACAAGTTTGTAAAAAACCCTTGGTATGCGAGTCATACTCTCTCCGAGATTTTTCTTTTGTTTGTGTTACCTCATATCTTCGTTCCACGAGAACCGCTTTCTAAAATTTTAATTTTGTTTAAAAGAGTTTTCAATAGACTTTCCAATAGGTCCCATTAAAATTTTATCAAGAACTGATCAGTAGTTCTTGAGGTATCGTCAATAATGCTTATTTAGTACGTCTAATCTGATCAAAGTTCCGGAGATTGGTTTTTTTAAAGCTTTGCTTGCGTTTAATTATTTGTGTTATTTTTGCCATGTTCCATAATGTTGATGTATTGTGGACAAGAAAATTGAGCGAATTTATGCAAAAATAGCTTGAAATCTAAAAAATATACTAACAGTATTTTGTTTCACTGTACTTCGCAGCTTTGCTCACATTAATGATTAACTTAAAAGACAGCCTATTAAAGCGGTACGTCCATATTATTCTAACTCCATAAAACAGCAGAACAGTAAAACGCAGTAGAGAACTTCCTCATACATTCTCGTATAATGGAAATAAGTTATAATATCTCAATCAATACGAACGATCACGCTATAACAAGTTCACGTGTTTCATCTCGCCAAATTATTCTAATGCATATGGAAATTACTGAAAGTTAACCTGAAACCCTCTCTGCAAAGACCGTTAACGCACAAAGTGGTAAGTTTCTCCGCAGGTGCGAGCGTAATAACTCTTCTCAGGGTTATATTATCCACTCAGGTAGACATAACAGAGCTGTTACGCAGGGCCAGAGGAATAATCTGCATGGAAATAGCAGTTTTGATTCCTTTATAACAAAGTTATTACAAAAAAATTAAAGTTTGAACGTAGCCTTAATGCTTTGATAGTTGCAGAGCTTTTTTCACTTGAAAAATTCGATATTTCAAGACGTTCAATATTATGAGGTTTTCTTTAGCTTCCTGATTAGTGTGTTATGAATTCTTGACACACATTCTAATCTAATTTTCTTTAGTCAAGCAGGCGTCTGGACTTCAAAAAATATTAAATATTGTTATTCGTAACCAGCCAATAATATCTAGAGTACATCACTGTGGAATTGTATAACGTGTTGGTCTACCAAGCGTCGCGTTACACTGTATTTTATTCGGCCTTACACATTTAAATTTTAAGCAAAAACTCATTTGACGTATCGGGCTATGAAACGCATCTGCAATTTAATTCAATATCATTTTACTTATTTCGAAAACAACAAACAAATCAAATTTCGTTAAAGCACAAAAATAAGAACAGCATTGAATATTCAATAAAAAATACATGTTGTAAACGAACAGTATAATTTTTACAGGTAGAATTCGATTTCAACTGTAATATTTCAACCTTCTGCAAAATGAAAATGATTGAGCTACAGACACACCTACGCAATCAAAAAGACTGCAAAATTATAATGTAACTAAATGGCAGAACTATAGGTTCTATTAAGTTTTTGCTATTAGATGTAGGGCTGGTATTGGTGATGATCAAAGTCAGCAATATTTTCTGTTGCACAAAATAAATATAAATAACGAAATGAAGCAACACTCTAAAGTTAATCCGGCTGTCGGCGACTAACAAACAACACTATAAAAGCAAAATAATTCAAATCATGGCACAGTTAAATATATGTTGCTCTAGGTGAATGCATACTGCACTAGTTATTAATAAAAGCTTATTAATTTATTAGTAGGGAATTACTCTTTTTCTTACAAAAAAATGTACTAATTTACACATACAATAAAATTTCATGTAAATCTGTCGTAACAAACAGTATATTATATAAGATAACTCGTTTTGCAAATTTTACAACTCATACATAAACAAACTTTTGGAATACACAATTAGTATAAACAACATTTTTGTCATTTTATTTTTCTATATGTTAGAGTGATACAGTCCCGGCTTTCGTTTATATTTTTGTCCTCTCAGCTATATCAATGTTCACAGCAAAGCATTTACACGATCATTATAATTGCAAGGTACCTGAGCGCAGCCATTCGAAAATCACAAACACATTAAAACAATTATTTGCATATTTTTGAAGATAGCGTACGAAATCACACTAATAATATAAATCTAAAAGTTTGTGTGTAAGTGTGTTTAAATGTATGTTAGTTTTCTTTTCCCGGTTTAACAGCTAAATGGATATGGATGAAGTTTGGAATATACATAGCTTATACTTAGGATTAACACACAGGCTACTTTTTAACTTGATAAACGCGGGCGAAGCCGCGGCGCAAGGTGATGTAAGTTTTTTTTAATTAATAGTGATTTTTAAATTGAATGTATAAGTGATAAGTAGAAATATATCCATCATTACAATAGTAAATCGTGCGTACGTCAAGCTTGGCATAAAACACGCACTTGGCATGTAAATATTTAAAAAGAAAAAAAAAATACAAATCATTAATGTTTACTGAATATAAAATAAAATACTATTCTGCCATACTTCACTGCAATGTAAATGCGTTTTAGTATTATAAAACAAAAACTTGTGTGTATGAACATATTTAATTCGGGCTATTTCTGTAATATATTATTATATTAGACAAATTTCAATGAAATAACAATTAGACGGCCTCGGGGTTCCAAGATAACATCGTGATGAAATTCATTTTAATAGAGCGTTTTTTCGCAGCTTGCTACCGAATACCATCGTCGTTCACCTCAATAAAAAAAATGTGGCCAAACTTACTAAAAATTATGTTTCGGCTCAAAGAAAGATGTCCTTGCAAAAAAAATATCGTTTACCTAGCCTCTGGAATAAGATATAATTTTTAATTTTTTTCTTGATTAAAGCAAGCAAAGCCGCAAAGCATATAGTGCAATGTATATTTTATAAGATTTTATTTACTTTGATACTAAGGGGACTATCGAATTCCTTACGAGGACTACAAGTGCTACGGCGTAGATACACCGTAGCACCTTAGCTGTTGTAGCAATATTTTGCTGCTACATTTCTTTTTTATTTTAACCTTTCACAAAAAGCTCTAAAGTAGATGTTACTAAAAAGCAAAACTGAGTAATGTGTGAGTAAAAAGAACAATTTAATGTACTTACTTACTCTTGCATTCGACTAAATGGAACTCGTTGGCGTTATGACACTCTAGAGGATAATTCACAGAGATGGTACGTGACCACAAATACGTTTCTTATCCATTATAAAGTACGGGCTTGTGTTTTTGAGTCTCTTGTGACTTGAGCGTTTTAATTTGCGAAAATATAGTGAGACTTGGTTCAAGTTTTAACTTTTTTACTTTAACTTTTTTGCGGCATAGATTAAGTAACAGTTGTTAGGTGTAAATGTGTTATGGTTGCTTGAAAAGAAGTTTGGTCCCAAGTGTTTTTACTGATATAGATTTTTTTGCTGCTTGTTGCAGGTAACATAATACCGACAACTTATTGTACTACTAAACATATTGATATTCTGCCTGCGTATATGCTAGCATTAACAGAATAATTATTTATTCCCAAATAATATAACATAATCATTCCAGCCACTTCTTATAAAGTAAACATACGCATTTTCAAGTTAAAACTATCGTGAGTATTACACATTATGTTTCAATGATATATTCAACTTAAAACACGGAAATTTCGACTTACTTTGACTCATCCTGATGAAGGACAACTAATTTGTCCGAAACTAGTTGACTACAAAGTAAGTCGAAATTTTCGAATTTAACATTGAAACATACGCATTTTCATTTAACAAAAACAATTAAGCTAAGCATTTTCAAAAATTAAATGACTGAACTTAATTTTTGATCTGAGATAAACTGTGTTTTTCTCCGAGCTAAGTGTTCTAAGTTTTTTTTGCGTAAAAATGATTTAAAATATTCTATTACAATTTATAATTTTCAATGTTTTGAAGGCAATTCTATATATTCTTCCTGAGATTTGATGTACCACCGTACGTCTTATAAGTCCAATAAAAACACTGGCAACTCGATCTGTTCGACGCAAAAAAGCAGGACTGCACAGTAGGATTAGTTGATGACTAGTTTGAGAGCTTGCGTATTCCAGGTCTAGTGTGTTTACCAGCTTCGATCACATCGTCACTTACCATCAGGTGAGATAGTGGTAAAACATTAGCCTGTCACAAATAAAAAAAAAAAAAAAAAAAAAACTAGTTCTAAAGACTGTGAAGGCACAGTCCTGCTGTTTCGCATTTTTACATCAATCGATGAATCTGTTTAAAAACAGTTACTCAACCAAGCATATTATCACAAACTATATACTATATATTAGTAAAAATTTACAAAAGGATCATTTACCACTAGCTGCTAACAAAAAAAGATCAAAACCATATTTTTGTAACTGTATTCCTCTCACGAGTCAAACTTGAAACTGTGTAAGAGGAGATGAACCAAAACTCACAAGTTTTGCTTTGAGGCCGACGTCTCGAACTTGTCGAACGTTCGGTTAAAGTTTTGCCTGAGGTGTTGATCAATCAACAACACAATAAGATTTGTTCGAAATATCGTGACACTTGGCAAAGTTACGCTTGACGTGAAAGATGAGCAATGGTTTACTTTGAGATTTCTTTTCATATAAAAAACGTATTAATGTTAATATATAAACTTACTGACGCGTACTTAACTCTATTATAATCACACTAATATTATTTATCCGAAAGTTTGTATGTAAATGTGTTAGTGTGTCAGTACGTTTGTTTTACTTTTACGCTGTAACGACTAAACTGATTTGGCTGAAATTTCCAATGTAGGGACATAGCTTATACTGAGGATAAACATATAGGCTACTTTTTAACTTAATTAACGTAGGACAAGGCTAGTTATAAAATAATATTAAGGACCTTTTCGAAAACTAAGAATAATGCTAAATGTTTGACGTAATTATGCTGCAAATATACATATGCGGTATAGTTTTATGATTAATATGAAGTACATGTAGTATTTTGTATATTATGAACAGCTCGTTGACTTAGTTTAGTGCGCGTCCGCCCTCCAACCAGCAGGTATCGGATTTGATTCCCTTGAATTCCCTGAAATTTTCTGAAAATTCAAATACAATTTTTCTCCCCAAAGGAAATTTGTGTTTCTGGTTCTGCATGTGATTTTAAATATTGGCTCAACCCTAATGCAACAATCGATTGAGCGATAGAGAGGGATAATTAAGAGCGTGACCAAGTACGAAGTTACAATATAGATCTGTTGTTTATTATAGTGACTAATTAATTACAAAAAAAAAGAAATCTCTACGACTAGAGGTTTAAGGTGTGCGTTGTCTCTAAGTCAGTATGTCGGGTCATAGATTCCTTAAGTATTACATTAGTCTGATAAATTCTAAAATTTTATAAAGATTGAGATATTATAGAAATAAATATGACCGATTATGTTCTACGAGTAACTAAAAGTAAGACTAATAGACCAATTATATTTATCGCATGCCTTATAATTGGACAATCAAGGGCTGCTTTTTAAAAACTGTATAATAAATTTAAATTAAGGCCTCTTTGTTGTTACGACTGAAATATATTATATAGTCTGAGTCTTTCTGAACCATTAAAAAAATAAAGCGTATATTTTATTTGAAACGTTGTCTTTAAACGAAACTTAAACTACATACAGCAAAGAACTAAGTTACCTACAAGACATCGAGCTTATAGGTAACTCAAGGGCTCAAGCCCACTACCAGTGGGTAGGGTTCCCATCATGCTGGCGGCATTGCCTCTCTGAATTGCAATGCTAATACGTTGAGCCAAATAACCGCCAGCATTTTGATCACGCGTCGCCAAAACCAGGCGCTTTTTAGATTTTTGTAAATAGTTTTTTAGTGATGTAAACATGACTAAATTGGATTTAGGAGCAATGTTTTCAGAGAAATATTTATAATACCATCTCAGAGTGAGGAATGCAGTGCATTGCTTAGTAAATCCTCATCTTACATCCAACTCATTTGTCTAGTGACACGAAATGTAATTCTAATTCCTCGACGTAACACTGATTGAAATTTTAATTTCCGATAAACAGAAATATGCCCTCAAAAACTGCTCTTATAACCTTTTGATCGCGTAGGATTTTAAAATAGTTAAGTTTAAAGTTCTGTACGGTACTGAACTAAACTGAAAAAGTGACACTTTTAATCCGTTGAGCAACTGTCTTGTATCTTATTTTGAGTTTTGTAGCATGGTTGAGGATGACCATCATTTACTAATAATAGTACTTTTAATAATAGTACTTCAAAAGTGCGATGTAATCTAATAAATAATTATGGCCTATGCAAATTTTATGTTGGCATGTTCACAAGCATTTTAGAATCACCTAAGTGTAAAGAAGCAAAAATATGTACAAACATATGTATATTATATAAAGAACCTAGATTAGGGTACAATGGGGTCGGCATACCGGAATGTGGTGGTAAAAGCCCTTAAATAAATTATGATAAAAAAAATCTTATAGTTGCATTAAAACCCGTAGAATTATAGTGAAATATCACATTTCCTATCCCAGATTCTAATCTCAGAAAACAAAAATCCTTCCTTTATTTCCAGTGCTTCATTTCAACAAAAAAATTATAACTTTCCAACCACGCATGAGTGGCGATACGACCCTTTTTAAATTTGTTAAAATAGCCTTACCCTTCCGTTCCCTTTCAACGTGAATGTATAACGAACTGTTTGAATAAACAACGTGTTTATTTCACAAAGAACGCTTACATGGGGTCGGAGGTGACCGCGGAATCTGGCTAAACAGGGCAGTTTTGGCTGGAGTGGAGTATTTGTGATTTTTAGGTGGTAGCTTTTGTTGGGATGGTGTCCCTGGTATACAATTAGTAGACAACTTCTTTGTATAAAATTAGGAGTAAAAAGATTTTTCAGCAACAGCCTGCTTATTCTTTCATCGAATTTCAAGATTAACTGACATAGAAGATAGACTGAAGTTCATTCATTTACAATTAAAATATCAAATGTTATTCGTTTGTTAAACTGCCTGGCTTAATTCGCTGTATGTTCACCTTCTAAGCAGGGGTTTTGGGTTCGATTCCCAGCAGGAACACAATGTTTCTCTTCAAGGGAAATTTGTGTTTCTGGCTCTGGGTGTGATTGTGTGTGTTGTATCCACATCATGACATAAGTCATCGAACTAAGTGTTGGGCTGTGAGTGTCAAAGCGTTTGTTTGTTCAAAGCTTATATCTGTACGACGAAGGAGTGGAATTCATTGCAGGCGTCCTTCACTGAACGGTTTGATTTTCTTAAATCCCAGAGTCTCAAGTTTAATTAGTAAATTTGTATTTTATAGGCAATCATGCTTTATCTTCGGCTGCACCATCACTTTCTATCACATGCAATAACGGAGAGTATATACTCGTAGGTCTGTAGGATACTTGAAGTAAAGTTGACACTTGCATATTAGCTTATTATTGCTTTTGAACTGTTACTTTTTAATTTTGAAGTGCTCGTTGGATTCGTTGGTTGTGCATTCGATGTCTAAGCAGGTTCGATTCCCGGCGAGTACATAAGTTTTCTCCCCATGGAAAACTTGTGTTTCTGGTTTTGGTTGTGACTGTGTTAATGTTTCCGGCACCCACGATACAAGTCATCGAACTTAGTATGGGGCTGTGAGAGTGAAAGCGTTATATGTTAGAATATATTAACCGCGTTATTTTTTTACTTATAAGTAACACTAATAATTTTAGAATTCTATTTCACGAATCAGTGATAATTGTATATCATATTCAAACCAACTTTTGGTCAAGTGTCTGGTCTCCGCTACTTGATTTAATATTTCCTGCCTCTGTTCTTAAAATTTGAGGTTTCTTGTTTGCACTGGAGAGAATAATGTAAGCTCCCTCTTATAATTTAAATAGGTCACATACATCGCAGCTATTGTTGTTCGCAAGCTCAAAGTCTTAGTCCGTTGTTTAGAAGTGAGCATTGTGTTGGTGAATTCTGTAGGCTCAAAGAGTATTTTTAGCATAATTATTTTATTTTACTCGATGAATTATTAGCTAAAGGCTACAAAATTTGTACAAAGCTTTTTCACAAAATATTAAGCCGCCTTTGAATGTACTCGGAGTTAATAGTAGAAATAATGATAACAATAATTCAAACCTTTGCGATACGTAAACTTATTCAAATTTTTTTCATTTAGCTTGCACACATATTACAATAGGGAACATGAATGATATTTAAACATATAGGTTAAGTTTTTGTATTCATATTTTTAGCCTTAGAATTACACCATATTACATATTTAAATTTGTGTTACTATATCTGGTTTAAATGTTTTTTTAATTACGAATTTAAATAGATGAAAAATAAAAAGAAAAAAAATGCACCAATCTAATAACATTTTAAAATCTTTATTTTGATTTTAAATATAATGCCTAAAATGTTGGCTGCGTTACCTCGTTGCAGAGCGAGACTTAATTGCTGTGCAAAATACAAACCAGCATTTTGGTCACGTGTCGACTCTTTCAGTCTGCCAGCCAAATCTTTATAAATTCCAAGTGCACCTGGTCCCCATGGACCCAGCGTTTCTACTCCAAATGGCACAAATATGTAACCTCTGTCGAGGTTTGAGTATTTTCGCCTTTTGGAAGATTCAGCTGCGGTAGCAGCGCCACTTGCCTGCTGCGATGTTGTTGGAAGATGAGACGGCGCCAAAGTGTCGACACAAGTAGCGTCCCACACTAAAGGTCGACCCATCTTCCAAGGAATGAGTGTCATTCCATCGGGTCCTTTACCGTCGTTGCGCATAAGGCCACTAGACTCAATTAATTAATTTAATTATGCATTATTTAAATACTTCCAAATCTACGAAGTCGTTTCAAAAAGGAGTTTTCAATCGTTTCTTTATTTATAAATAAATCAAATAATTTCATGGACAGGGAACGTGTTAAGAGATGTTTGAAAATGCTTGTTTAATTTACAGGCTTCACACCTTATAATAATTAATTAAGCTTCTTCATTAAATAACAACGATCTCTAATAAAGATAACATAAAATGAACGAGGCTCCAAAATATCCTTTGATGTATGAAGTTTTATCAATAGGACTAGCTGTCCGTAGTTTTTGTTAAAATAATTCCATATAAAGGCTTTTTTTTACAAAGACATTCACCTATAAGTTATTTGTAGAAAAATTTTACTGACTTCAAAAAAGAGGAGGTACTATGTTCGACTGTATGTTTTTTTTATGTATGAACATACATACCGATTTCTCTCCTATTTGTGGACCGATTCTCAATTTTTTTTTGTTAGGTAGATTAAATATACCTCAGACGTAGTCCCATATACATTTTTCGATTAAGCCGAAACCAAAATATAAGCGGTGAAGTCGGTTTTTTAAGCTTTGCTTACGTTTAAATTATTTTAATTAAATTCTCTAAATCATATTATTTTACTAGTATAAATGATTAAAAAACATTCTTGTAAGTTCATATAAGTTAATTCTGATCTAAGACATATACGACAACCGATGTCTTTAGACGAACGTTACAATCGGTTTATTAGTTTCGACGCTATGAGGGAACAAACTAACATACATACCTACAACGCGAAAATTAGGAAGGATAATACGCTCTACTTTTCAAACGGACAATGAAACTTGGTGTACTTATGTATCATCGGTGACAATACAACGATATGGTACCATGGAGCTGATTTGATGATGGAGACGGAAGATGGCCATCGTAACTTCTGAACTAAACAAGATAAACCCATCGAGTTTGGGCTCGTTTGATTCATCTTGACAATTTATCTGGTTATACAACTTTATAGTCCTTTTTTATTTACAACTGGAAAAGCTTGATTTAAAAAAACATTTCAAAGTATATTCAAAATCAAAATCTTTTATTCACATGGGCCCCATAAGTATTGATGGTACTTATTAGCCGAATTACCGACAAACTCAAACAAATTATTTATAATAGAGTTAACTCACAGAACTTATAATGATTTCGAATTAAATACATGACAGGCAAAATACAAAACTTTGAATACACCCCTGACGACCTCTCGCGAGTTGCACCGAATTTTACCAAACTAAGAACTCTCGACCAAGTCACCTTTCAATATAAAAACTTAATCAAAATTAATTAATCCGTTTGGAAGCTACGATGCCACATATCGATAAACATATACCTACGTTAAAATTTGTTTGCATCCGAGGTTAAAAAAATAACATTGCTCGAGAAGAAATCTACGATAACTCATAATAATACATTGAAAGTCGGTCTATTGGACTGTAAAAGCTAATAGACTAACAGTTTTTTTTATTTCTAATGGACCAGCGTTTGCCCACTCACCTGATGGTAAGTGATGTTAGGCTAGCGTTGACCTAGTAGTCAACATATAATCAAAATAGAACAAAGAAAAAAGATTCAGATTACTTTTTTTACATCAGAACTGCTCTAGTTCATACGACACACACGCAAGAAAGTATACCGAAATACTTTTAAATATTACAAATAAATCAGTTTATAAAACGGCAAATTTGAGTTTCGTTACTCTTTCAAATAAAACCAATTTATATATTAAAATTCCTTTTCACTACCCAATAATACAATCTGCCCTTTGGCAACGATACAGTTGGCTGACCAAATCAGATAGTATGGGAATATCCACCGCAATCAAGGGCAGTGCCAACATCGATAAATTATACGATCCTAATTATTTTTAAGCCCATGTCAATATTACACTAATTTTATTCCAAAAGTTTCTGTGTGTGTGTAACGCTGCAACGAATAAACAAATCAGGATGAAATCTGGAATGTAGGTACATAGTTTACATAATATAATTGTACCGACCATGTAAGTATATGTTTATAGTATATAAAATATTACGTGTAATATAGATATTTTGTAGGCGCCAACTGTCTTTTTACACATAGGCCTTGTGAGCGAGACAGAAATTTTAATATCAAATTAGGGCGCAAAATTTTAGCAAATTATTTTGTTTTACATTTTTTATTACAAGTATTTTTGTTATTGTGTTTCGCAGTCTTCCAATCATATAAAGCCTTTCAAATTAAAATTGGAACGGGAATTGGCGTGATTACGCGTCGTCAATGTCTAGAATAATAACTGTTTCGGATTCATCTTTGAATCCTAATTCAAATCACATTTTTAATCTATTTGACATATTTATAAAGCTGTTATTGTAGGATACACTAGTCCATGAAGCTCGGTTTTTAACTATACCACGCCACAGGCTACAAACATGAATATAAAATCCTTTGTTATTAAATGTATTTTGTATTTACTTCAAATACCAAATAATTGGAAGCTCAATATATTACAATGTGGTTAACCGAAATAAATGGGAGGCAGTAAATCATCTGCAACGCGAGACTGTGGCACTATTTACATGTTTATGTGCGCGCATATTGCATCGTGCATCACTGTGTTAGTGACGGCCCTTGGATATGGCCATTTGCATTGCATTTTGGCGGCTTTTTGTACTATTTTTTTTTATGCCCTATAGGCAAGCATTTGACCACAATCTCACCTGATGGAGTGTGAAGACGCGGCCAAAGATGTAACATGCTTGCCTATTCACTCTTGACTTGAAGATTCAAAGTTTTTTTTTTTTTTTGTTTTTTATTTGTGACAGGATAGTGTTTGACCACTATCTCACCTGATGGTTAGTGACGATGTGATCAAAGCTGGTAAACACACTAGACCTGGAATACGCAGGCTCTCAAGGATAACTGCCGGAACACCGTATTTGGCTTGGCGGCAGACTTTCAACTTGATGGTGGTAAGATACTTTGGTAGCAATCCAGGCGAGCAACTCACAAAATGCTCTAACACCTCTCATTCAGATTATACCGTTCGGGGAACAAAGACTAGGGCAATAAGTTCCACTCCTTCGCAGTATGGATGATAAACGTAGAAGCGAAACGTTTAAAATTGGATGCACCCAATATAGGCGGCGACGGCGTTGTCTACGTCGTTGTCTGCGTATTAACAATAGCGCGAGCAAATTTTCCGTATCGGAGTCCATCGTTATACTGCGCAGCGGGAGCGGGCGGGCTATAAAATATTGCGACTACCAAACACCGGTGGCTGTCGCTACCGCCACAACAGTGTCAGATCACAGTCTGTGGTTGGTGGCTCGTTTGCGCGGAGCCCTAAAACGAACTGGCATGTCAGCCATATATGGATAACGTTTGACTGTTTGTCTTGTTGTCAGATGGTAAAACGGGCTGAATGAAGTCGTGTAATTCCTCACTCTCTTCAAAATGTAAACGGTAGAATACCGATAGGCTTGCGACCTTACGTTGGTGACTGAGACTCTCCATTTCTGATTTTAGCTTCACGGTTTTAATTGTTACCATAAGAGAAGATGTATGTTTATCTTATCTTATGAAATTTTTTTTTTTATATCTGTAACCAAGATTTGAGAGCTTCTATTAAGTATTAAAATACCTGTCAGAGGACCCTTTCTCTTAGTGAGACGTGCTGGTGTTGCTGATTACATGTTTGCCGTAAGCAGCGAGTATCGGGTTCAATAAGCGGCAGGAACAAGCAGGAACATAAGTTTTCTCCCACCTAAAAATATGAGACTCTGGTTTCTGGGTGTGATTGTGTGTGAGATCATGACATGTAAATGTTTCTAGTAACCGCGACACCAGTCTTTTAGCTTAGTGTGGGATTGTGACTTGAAAGAGGATAAAATTAATAAAACGATTGGTAGTATGTATGCATAAAATATCACGCATCATCAATTTCTTTCATTTCTTACGTTAGGTTTTCTTATAAGTTTTTACTGTTGTATTTGTGCCGAATAAACGTATTAATAATTTATCTGACGACGATTTTAGGAGGTACTGGTATTGGTATAAAGTGAGTGTAAATATTTTGTACACTTTTGAGTGTAATAGACTTCATTTATGAGTAGAACTTTGGTTCTACTTTAGTTACTCGAGACTTACTTAGAAGTGCCGCAATTCTATGTGGCCTTATATTATATTTAATTAATAAATAAGTGCCAGTATTTTGATCATGCGTCGTCGCCTCAACCAGGCGTATGATAGAGTTTTGAAAATAGAAAAAGCTCCCGGTCCCTACGGGCCCAGTGTCCCAACACCAAACGGCTCAAATATATAACCTCTGCCGAGGTTTCCATATTTTCGCCGTTTGCGTTGCTTTGCCGAAGTTGCCGCGACGCCAACCCCACTACGCTACCCACTGGTAGTGGGCTTGGGCACTTGAGTTACTTATAAGCTCTATGTCTTGTAGGTAACTTATAGGTCTTTGCTGTATATAGTTTTAATTTAGTTTTAGGAAATATAGACAATTGGTCCGTAGATTTTAGCCATCTAAGTGTAACAGTAAAAATAAAAAATAGAAATGAATCAATTGATATTATAATCATCTAATATATAAAACAGTAATGCCTTATTAATAGCTAGTCTAAGACTAAATACAATGTTCAAAATATTCAAGATATCAATGTAACATTCAAGGAACATAATATATCAAAGTTCTAACATTTTAGAATAATCCATTTGTATATCAGTACTCAGTAGGTACAGTAGTATGGCGATTTCTAGATCTGCAATGGACAAGTTGAGGAAAATATGGAGAAATCGCAACATATATAGAGCCACAAAAATCCGGCTAGTTCGGGCACCTGTATTCCCCATATTCTTGTACGCAGCAGAAACGAAGACCCTGCGGGAAGTAGAGAAAAAGAAGATAGACGCTCTAGAGATGTGGTGCTGGAGGAGAATGCTCGGAGTATCGTGGACTGAATTCCGTACCAACGAGTCTACACTTCGAGAACTCGGCATCAAGCAGCGTTTATCATCTTTGGTACAGTCTCGTATCCTCACCTTTTTTGGTCACGTATGACGCCGAGGGGAGGTGGCTATTGAGTGACTTGTGGTTCAGGGAAAGGTTGAGGGTACCAGGCCACGAGGAAGATCAACTTTGAGGTGGACTGACCAGATAAAAGCGGCAGTAAATGGCTCATCATCACTACATGAATGCACGAGGAAGGCGGCCATCAGAGAAGAGTGGCGGCGTGTTGTCAAGCTTGCCACCAACACCTGAAGTGATGACCACGACCACTCTGTCAAGAGATACCCACGTTTAATATATTTAGTACAACCATAACTTAACCATTCTACGAGTATGTTTACCATGTTCGACCACATCGTCAGGTGAGATAGTGTTCAAAATAATGCTAGCCTGCCGGAGACAAAAATAAATACTTAATGCTGATATTTAACAAAATGCTGAATATAATCCTGTGTAATAAATACTCTTTTATTGATAAGCTTTGTTTACACGCCTTACATATA
Source organism: Lomographa bimaculata (assembly GCA_948107665.1). Classification (NCBI taxonomy): domain Eukaryota; kingdom Metazoa; phylum Arthropoda; class Insecta; order Lepidoptera; family Geometridae; genus Lomographa; species Lomographa bimaculata. The sequence continues at coordinate 13,025,052 of OX403592.1, forward strand.
GAGTAAAGATTTTTTACATTGCAGTTTTTTTTGTTTCTGACTATGTAAACGTTTGACTACAATCACACCTGATGGAAACTGACGATGTTGTCTAAGGTGGAGCACGCTTGCTCAGTAAATACCTATTCACTCTACTTTTGAACACACCCAAATTGTACCTTTCGGGAAAGACGAAGCAGATGACGGCAAAGCGTTTCATTCTTTTACTGTCCTGATAAATAAACGAAGACGCGAACGCGTATCAAAACTGTGTATGTCACTGTGATTTCTGTACATCTCGAGATTCGCCCTCACATAAATTGCTACCTGAAATATAACAATGGCTGGCAAAAAGATCTCGAGTTTTTTGAAATGGGGTCTCACTAATACATTCTACGTTACATCATACGAAATTAGGAAAGTACAATATATATCAATAAAGCCGCAGGCAGAAGAAATTACGTCAATACAAAAACATTTTCAAACGAATAGCAACCTTTTCGATGTTGCCGTAACATCAAAGCAAAGTGCCAATGATGTCTTACCTCTGCACCCTAATATTTATATACCAAAGAAATTTAATGAAACTTCGTAGAAAACATTTGAAAGAAACTCAATGCTTACAAAGAAAATATCCAATATAAAGGGATGATTTACAATAATATTCAACAAGATAAGTTATTGCTACGTTTATTCGAGTTCTCCGCAATTGTCAACACCGAAATTTTCCGAACATAGGATTCTAGACTTTACTGCTATAGATATATCGATATTTACCAGGAAAAATTACTTGCCCGTTATGTAAGTACCAGTCGTGCAATAAATAAGAAAAATAGGAGAAATAATGTCTTGAAAGTCAGTATTTGCGTACACAGAAGAAGAACAAGGAAGCCAATTTACATGATGAATCATCTTTGAAGGCGATGCTTGTTTCAGTTTTTGTGTTTTATTTATTTGTCTTTCATTCTTATCCTTAAGATAATGTTTGAACTGTACCCTCATAACTTTAGTAAAGTATTTGTTTCTCAGAAAATTCTGAATAACAATGTTTATGTCACTTGGCAGTGTTAAATGTCCATATATTTTTTTCTTTTAATTTTGGCTTCGCAATCTTGTTCATTTAGCAATAAATATTAATATATTTCAAGTGTATTTAATGTTAAAAGTCCTAGTCACAAGTCTCAGTCAAGTCATACCCTAGTAAAGTGGTGGAAACTTTACAAAAACTTTTATTGGAGTTTTGGATCAGAGGCGAAAATCACGTTTTTCAACTTTGTATGATTTGCCTACATTTATGCACGTTAACTAAGTACACTCGTTTTACACTCGAAGAATCACAGGTTTTGTAAAATCATACGAAATCAACAATGCCATATTTTGACTTTCTCGGCAAAAAAAAAACCCGTATATTTGTATTTACTTCTTCGTTTGTCGTGTCATAAAAAAATGTATAAAAGTAGGAGGTATGTACCACGTGCATGAAGCCGTTTTATTTTCAGCGTTTTTTACATCTAATCAGATTATGTAACTACTACGATAGATAAAATAGGATAGAAAATAAGACAGGCTATCATAGGTATACAAAACAGTTCGTTGAATATCTGCACCATGTTCTGGGTATTCGAATGAACCAACAGTGTTTGGCACAGACATTTTATCTATTCGTATACTTCTAGAAGTGAGAGTATCAATTCCAATATTCATAACGAGCTAGTTTACCATATTTTGTTTATTTAAGTATTATTAATATTTTATTTTATTTAATTACTAGCCGTGCGCCCGCTATTATCAAGTTAAAAAGTAGCCTATGTGTTAATCCTAGGTATAATCTATGTCCATTCCAAATTTCATCCAAATCCGTTCAGCCGTTAATGCGTGAAGAGGGAACAAACATACTTACACGCTTACACACTAACACACAAACTTTCGGATTTATAATATTAGTAGGATGGTTCACCAAAAATTATTACACCAATACATGCTAAAATAACATTTCAACTATCTTATTACTAAATGTACAATCAGTTACAAATGAACACTACATGCAATACATAATAATATAATAAGTATACATAGAATTTATTAAATCTATAGATGTGTTTTTGGAGTTGTAGAAAAATACTATTTTTTTTTTCGAAAACCTTGCAACGAGTCTGCTATTGCATCTAGCCAATTATCAAGGTCATCAGGTAGCTTACTGAACCTTAGTTTGCTAGTAGTCCGCCGCAAAGGCTTTACAAATAGTTTTATTGAATTGCGTGGATATTTTCGTGGTACTTGGTATATCTGATAATTGTATTGTTTAATAATAAAGCTTCTTCTAATTTAAAACAAAATACATACCTACAGCAAACAAAGTCAATACAAGTAGGTTTATTTTAATTTCAGTCGTGGATGCTAGTTAATAAAATACTGTCAGGAGCGTTTAAAGAGTTGTTCAGATTTTAACAATCAACATATTTGGTATTACAGGTAATTGGATAAGAGACTTAGCAGAAGATGATGCCTAGTTATTTTTTTTACTTGATTTGATTGTTTTTGATATCCTCATTAACAATCAAATTAGGTAAAAAAAAAAATCTGATTTAATTATTATTTTAGATTACATTAACGATATTATTGTTATATTTTTTTATAACATAATCGCTCAATAAACGTTTCAACTTTGATTTTGATTGTCCTACGGGATACTGCATAAGATGTGCCAAGTTTAACCAGTAAAAAATAATTATTACTGGTTATACTTGACCGGTTCCGTTAGGTGCTGTTGTATATGTATACAAGCTGCCGGATGATAGTGTTTTAAGGCCAAATGGCAAAGGAGGTTCATCAAGCAGTTTACACTTATTACGATCTAATATTAATAAAAAGTTAACATTATTTTAGATGAAATACTATTACAGTGAATTAAATTTTATATTTTATTAATTAATTGTATATATCGGCGCGAAGCCTCCTTAGTTTGAAAATCATCACCACAAAGGCTACATCAAGCATGAAAAACGTCTAGTTGAGTCTTATTATAGGAATCAAATACCTTTGTTAAAGTTAAATTATAAATTATTGATGATTGTTGATTGCCGATCGATGATTGATTATTGATGATTGATGAATGACGATTGATGAAAGACCATTAATGATTGGTTATTGATCATTTGTCGTTGATAGTTAAATTTAACTACTCATATGTACAGTTAACTATTTCTTGACGCGAAAACTAAATTTGTTAGTAGTTCTGATGTAAAAATACACTTTCACACGGATTGTAGCTCCTGGTATAGTCCGTGTGTTGCGAGTTTACTTTTGCTATAAATACGGGCGACGGTCGACGGGCGGCTCATTCTTGATCGAGCCTACGGACCGAGCGGACGTATTTGTAGCGAATTTCTGAAACCGAATCGACTTGGAATCCTGCCAACCACATTGTATCTGATTACCCACCAATTTCTGTTAACCACGAAATAAACCACAAGAAGTATCTATGCAGTTTAACTCCATATGAGCAACCACCAAGATGAAAGTGACGTCAGCGCTGCTGACGTCACTCTTTTTAAAAATCACTGCGGGGATCCTGCCCCGTCATCAGAAGTGGGATCGGACACAATTCCGATCCTCATCAATGAATTAGCGGTACAGTTACCGGTCACGTCTCATTAGACCGGTGGAACCACGCCACACGTGCCATTGATTGAAGCTCCGTGACAATCATCAGCTTTACAACAAACACGTGCGGGAAATGTGCATCAGGCAGAAGTGAATCTGTTAACAAGTGATGTACCCCCCGCAATTTTTTATGCAAATGTTGCAGACAATGTCCGAGTGACTGAACGCTTCACCGGCAAAAGTGAGAATCAAGGAAATTTACCTACCGTCGTTTGATCCTAATATCAATGTTGGTGTACGGGTGGTGCCAACATATTACTCATGGTATCGAAACATACAAGCTAAACGACTTTGACGTTCGTATTAAGGTTGGGAGCTTGCTTAAAGGAAGAGCTAATATGTGGGTCGACGATTGGATGGTGACCACGTCTACATGAGAAGAGCTTCGTAATAACCTCACGCCATTTCACCAGGAATCAGCCGAGCGAATGGATAAGTCGAAAGAATGGTAGCGACACTGAAATATGAGATAGTGATGATTAAGAACTACGACACTGAACCATGACACACCACACTTGAAGAACTTCAGCTAGCAATGAACTGCACTGCTCATCCTGTCACTGGCGTTGCTCTACTTACTCTCATTACTCAACGAGAGCACTGCGTCCTACCTGAACTACTGAACTTAGTTAATACTGATGAACACACCGTAGATATAGAAGCGCTCACCCGACACGTACAACAGAAAATGTCTATATCGGCTGAACAAGATAGACAGCGCTTTATTTAGCGTAAAGCCAAAATCCGACACTTTCAAAGGGGAGATTATGTGCTTATAAAAAGTAATCCTCGAAATCAAACTTAACTAGGTCTCAAATTTAATGAACCCTATGAAATCTGCAGAATACTAGATAACGATCGCTACCAAGTGAAGCGAATCGTTGGACCACGAAAAGAATCTCATGACTCTAGCTCCACAGCCAGGTATTCAAGAAACCGTATCGGCGCCATAAGAAGACTACAGCTTGCCAAGGTACTGGCACGACACTCGACGAGCCCGAGCCATCAACCTCACGAGCGGTGCTGCCTGAGCAACCAACACGCCAATCTAGCAGCGAAGATACAAGTTAAAACCTGTGAGTCGTTACAATTATTTGAATTATTTCACTCAGTACCAATTACTTACTTACCCATATTTCAATTCCTTCTACCACTTTAGAACCCCTGTGTATAATACAGCATTAACCCTTTCCTTATCTACGAGTAAATGTACCACAGAGTATAATATCTTCGAGTACCGATTCTACGAGTAAAAATCACCGAGATTTCTACGAGTACAATTTCACCGAGTTTTCTACGAGTACAATTTCACAGAGTTTTCTACGAGTACCATTTCACCGAGTATCCATGTTCCACGAGTTCCACCAAATCCAAATTCTTATCCCAGTACATTAAATACACAACAACACATAATACTGTCCACGAAACAGCATTTTACTTATTTCTTTCTTCACCTTGCCTTAAGTTTAATAAATGAGTTAACAGTCCATGAATATCAGTCTTAAGACACTATCTAAAAATATTCATATGTGACATTGGCGAAATTGCATTGGTCACAAATACATTGTTTGATTATAAAATGTTCTATACAGATACCTGCTCAAAAAAAAATACATGCTTTTTTCAGTTGAACAACATAGGCTGGTGCAGAGCACGCACCGCCTGTCAGTATGGCCGTATCGGCGCGAAGCCTCCTTAGTTTGAAAATCATCACCACAAAGGCTACATCAAGCATGAAAAACGTCTAGTTGAGTCTTATTATAGGAATCAAATACCTTTGTTAAAGTTAAATTATAAATTATTGATGATTGTTGATTGCCGATCGATGATTGATTATTGATGATTGATGAATGACGATTGATGAAAGACCATTAATGATTGGTTATTGATCATTTGTCGTTGATAGTTAAATTTAACTACTCATATGTACAGTTAACTATTTCTTGACGCGAAAACTAAATTTGTTAGTAGTTCTGATGTAAAAATACACTTTCACACGGATTGTAGCTCCTGGTATAGTCCGTGTGTTGCGAGTTTACTTTTGCTATAAATACGGGCGACGGTCGACGGGCGGCTCATTCTTGATCGAGCCTACGGACCGAGCGGACGTATTTGTAGCGAATTTCTGAAACCGAATCGACTTGGAATCCTGCCAACCACATTGTATCTGATTACCCACCAATTTCTGTTAACCACGAAATAAACCACAAGAAGTATCTATGCAGTTTAACTCCATATGAGCAACCACCAAGATGAAAGTGACGTCAGCGCTGCTGACGTCACTCTTTTTAAAAATCACTGCGGGGATCCTGCCCCGTCATATACCATTGTATATTATAGTGAAATTAATTATTATTGAATATGTATATTGTGATTTTACCATTAAAATTATTATTGATTATTATGTATTAAGATTTAATCCAAATCTTATTTATGCTTAAAACAAAATCTATGACTCATAGGTTTTACTTGTAAGCCGACAGCGATAGTAAAACCGGTAACCGAGTGTAAGTCATCATGACTACTTAAATATCTTGTAAAAAAATATAAGTGTCACCTCTGCATATGTGGATCAATACACTCCGAGTTGTTTGTTCGATAAAATATCAGCCGTTGAAATAGAAGCCAATCTAGATGCGATCTATACCGTGATACGGATTTTGCTCGGTGATATAGTGGTTCGTGTTAAATGGACGAAACTCGTTGAATATTTGAAATCCACGCACTTTGTTGATGCTGAAAATGTGTGGCAATTCCGTCGAACGAAATCCGATTTCAAAATTGAGATCTGCCATCCAATCTAGTTCAAAATGATTTCATATAGGCTAACACATTGACGCTTTGATAGCTGTAGTATAACCCAATATAAGGGTGCAAATCTACTTTCTTATATTTCAAATAAATAAAACAATTGCAATCAAATAAATAAAATTCAACTGCCTGTTGGCTTACTTTAGTGGGCGTTCGCCTTCTAAACGGGTTCAATTCCCGGCAGGAACACAAGTTTTCTCCCCAAGGAAGATTTGTGTTTCTGGTTCTGGTTGTGATTGTGTGTGTGAGTATGTGTGTAATGTGAATGTTTCCGGCACCCACGACACAAGTCATCGTACTTAGTGTGGGGCTGTGAGTGCGAAAGCATTTGAATTGCGCGTGTAAAAACATCCAGATGCAATAAAATTTGTTATAAATTAATTTTAAGTTCAGAATTTCTACACTCTTAAATTAGGTGCTAAATCATTATGACTGTTACACCTAAGTTTAACTGTGACAAAAGTACGATATCTGAGTTTCTTGATGATTCATAAACAACAGTTTTTATCTATTCAAAACCATTGTTACAAACATTACTCACCAAAACATGAACAATATCTACGGCTTATCGATGTTCGCACCCGAATGTTCCAGGATGGCAACAAAATGCCATTCGAAACAAATACTCCACCAAATCCTTCTGAATCATAAATATCCAGTGACAATGGGAACTAATTCAAACCGGGTGGTATATTTACGGTGTGCCATTGACATAATAAACATGAATTTAGAACAATGTCTCATTAGGAAGGACTGTGACCATATTATAGATAGAAAGATAACTCTTTATAGACACACCTTACAAGGAAAAATAAATTAAATTAACTAAACATAATTGTTTAGAAAAACCACCTAAACTAAGTGATGTTGTCTTTATAACATTAGCAATGCTATGTGAAACTAAAGTAGTAAATTAATAAAGAAAAAATATTGCTGGAAGAGGGTTGTCATAACTAATAGCTCTAACTGAGCTGAATCTTGCCTTAAGTAAGAAAATAATCCTTTCCTTATTATTAACGTCTTTTAAGGACATGTGACACTATCTGCCAGAATCGCTGAAGTCCAAAACGTTAATAATTAAGAAAGGATAATTTCGTCAGTTGATACAAGGTTTGTGTAGCTCAGCGGTTAAAACAAGAGGGTGACTTTTTAACTACACGTTATGGTATGTAAGCTCCGTCAAAAACTGCAGTGACGCTTGTTAAAGGATCGGAAGCGAATAGCGAGGATTCTAAATCTATGGGTTGAATATATAACCGCAAAAGCACTTCTGCTCTCACAAAAACCTAATTCGGTATTGAATAATACATACATCCAAATTACCTTTGGTTGATATTCTCCATTATTTCGTAACGGCGATAAATGGTTTCAATACACAACAAACACTGGGGTAACAAATGATGTCGTTTCAACACAATCCACAGCGATCGTTTACTGGCAACATTATGGACCAGTATCATCGGTTAAGGATATGCCATGAATGTAGGCTAACACTAGCAGTGCATTTTGCTTATTACATTTCAAAATGTGCTTTGTTAGTGAGTAATTCGAAATGAAAGCGATTAATTTATCTGCCAACATGCACTGGGCCAGCGTGACCGTTTTTATCTCGAAAATTTTAATAATTTCCCAGATAAAAAGGTACATTAATTACGTTTTGTTTATATTAGGCACATCGTAGTTCTTCATATAAAGCTTACATCTCTTGTACCGTAAGCTATTCCGCTATTCTACACATTTTGGGGTATATTTTATTACAAAAAGTACTCTCAGCAGCCAGTAACAAAACCATCTACATAAACAGGGCACATTGTCTCGAATAAGGAGGTATAAAGAACCACAATATCAGACAATCGACGCATGTCGTAAGTTATATGATTTCCCCACGGAGCACCTACTCAAACTTTGTGGTATATTGAGCTGGGTAGCTTTTTGGGAATAAAATAATGGCAAAAGTTTTTAACAGTTACAGAGTAACAGGTAAAGTGACCCTCTTTAGGGCCCTCTTGATGTAAATAGTGCTGAGCGGAAAATAGATGACAGTTTTAGAGAAAAAGGAAAACGGTAAACAGTGGTTTAAGATTATTGTGTCTTCTGTCTCTATTAGAAAGAGAACAACGTAGGATAGCTAGACTACCTGATATACTACTATACAATTAAACATAAACGAACTCATTGTAGTTACTACACAGTTACAAATCTTTACAAATGAGCCATAAATTTGGTTTTAAAACTCGATATACTTATTTATTTAACTTTTCATTGCCCAAAAAGGTACAAAGGGTGGACTTAACGCTAAAAGCATTCTCTACCAGTCAACCACTCATAGTTGAAAAGCGAAGGCTGTAGGCCTGCATCAAAAATAATAAAGTGGTAAAAATATGAAACTATTAAAAGAATTTTTGTATGACTAAATTAAATGAAAAAAAATATATTTCAATAAAACTTCAATATAATATATATATCTAAATAAAACAAAACAATACATATACTATACTAGACGTAATACATATGAATACAACATTATATAATACATAAAATATAATTAATTAATATAACATTAAACTCATTGCAATTAATCGGGGTAATTCCGGTAGGTATAAGAGAATAGAAAAAAATAATATATATATTAAGTAACTGATGAAGCATTTAGATAGTGTTCTTTCATACAATACAAATTCTACTACAATTCGTCCAAATTAACTTGTCGAGCATATACTTTACCCAAACCACGTGAGGCCGTTCAGATATGACCGGTATATTTTTTTCAAGCGTTTGTCTCTATACATATTATTACACTTAATTCGCCTGAACTTACGCAACTTTCTTCCTGGTTTTTATTAATCAGGTCATGTCTGCTCGCCCGTAATGAAATGGGATGAGCGAACACTGTTAGGAATAAGGATATTGTTCAATGGAGGATTCAGTTACTTATAATATTATGTTTCGAATTCATGTAGTACGGGCTTGAAATATTAAAGGCTCTGTTGTATGTGAGAGTACCTTCTGATTCCACTAAGCTTTTTGGTCGTAATGATTTACGCAAACTAATTGCAAGTCCAGCCTTTACTCCTCAGTGATGTGTTGGTTTCCACAAGCTTTGTCATGATACCACATAATAGTGGCTCTGTGATCTTCAGCTCACGTATTTTTCTAAATAGATGATATATGATTTTATTGCTATTGGGATATTTCTTATTTTTATTTCTTATTCTTATTTTATTTCATTACTTATAATATTGTTACTTATAATATTGTTACTTATAATATTCTAACTATAGACTTTTTTAAATTGGGAAGAGACTGGGTTCCACGACATAGGTCGTCCTAGTGTGGGACCCAGGGATCTACAGTTTTGTGTTTTAGTTTTTTTGTGCAAATAAAGGTTTATTATTATTATTATTGCGTTTTCAACCCCCGTATTTTCGCCATTGTGAAAAAATTCTAATAATTGAATCGATGGAAACATTCTATATAATTATCGAACTGGCTCATAAAATTTCACGAGAATCGGTTGAAAAATGCGACCTATAGAGAAGAACCGCCGGACATCTGCCGGAAATACCTATGAAGCATTTTAGCCCAAGCTGAAATGGAAACGATTTGCTCGCGCTATGATTTAGTCAAGGATGGTAAACAAGGCCTAGTTTAATTATGCTTTACTAAATTAATTTTACTAAAATACACATGAACTACACTTTGTACTGAAATGTTCGTCAAATTGAAATATATTTGTTACTTTTTATAGGCAGTATAGAAGGTTATGGTAGGCACTAGACTACCTAGAATGTGGTGATTTCCCTCATTATTATTAGCGAGTTTCTATAGTTAGCCAATGTTGACTATTTACTAATCACTATGTTTGTATGCTTCCGCTAATCACCAGCGTGTCTCTAAGTGATCTCAATTGCAAACATAGATTTGTCAATAATGGTGATAATTGTACACAGATATACACAGAAAAATAGTAGTACAAGAAAAGTAAAGTGAATTTGTACGAGTCCAGAAAGATGATAAAACTTGTAACCAAAATTGTAGTTCATTTATGTTTCTAATACTTTTTGTTTATAATTATTGTAAAATTTTACAATTTTGTGAAAGACTTAAAATATAATCGCGAGTGAATAGGTAGGTATCTTCTAAGCAAGCTTGGTCCATCGTGGACCACATCGTCGCTTTAAGCGATAAGACCGCCCATTGTACCAGCCTAAGTTATTTTCAATGTAATTGTTTGCTGTTATTTTCTTTTTTAATTGGTGTTTAACAATAAAGAGTTCATCATCTATCGTCGCTTACCATCACATGAGATTGTGGTCAAAAGTTTGTCTATCTTGAAGAAAAAATATATATCTCTGATTAGCTTAAAATCTCTGAGAAAAATATCGAACAAATACATAATAAATACAATAAAATACACATTTTAAAATATATTAATCTATATCAAAGAAATAATATTCGAACAAAAACGCACAGACTGTTGAAATTAGGCCACTTTCTTTTCAAGTGGATAAAAAGGCTTAACCTTGTTAAACACCTGTCTCAAAACGACGCCGCCTCTTACCGTAACGACTTCATTTAAAGCTACGTTCAGACGATGCAAGATTATCATCACATATTTTTTATCCAAATGCTGGCCATCTTGACACCATTCTCATCTACAACACATATAGGACGTATGGACATTTGTGTATACATACATCCTAGCGAATTTTATCCATGTACATGGCTAAAAATTATTCACTTGTCACGGTGTATTTTTTTATCAATTTAACGACGGAAATAATAAAACAAAAAAACCTATTCAAGTGTCACTTTGACAGCTGTCACATATGACATTCTATTTATTTCCCGCGATGTTCATTTGTTTATCTCGGCAATAATTTGTTTTTCCGATTTGTATTTGTTTTAGCCAATATTTATTTGTATATGATTCACACCACACGATTTCATTTCAGTACACAAAAGATAAAAATAAAGAAAATAAATAGTTTGTTAAAATGCGTTATACACGTGAACCATGGAAAAAAAAAACAGCCAGTTGGACTAGTAGGTGGACCACTGTCAATGCCTACACACAAAGTATCTTAGGCTTATATTAATTTATAACGTACCTATTATAATGATTATGGGATAAGAAATGTCTTTTTCAACATTAATTACCACAATTTTAGACAAGTAATGACTCATCCATACTCTGTTATAAAATAACATCAGTGAGCTTGCAATAATATTAGCCTCAACCGCTATGCCAACTGAGCATAACAGCAGTTGCCGAAAAAAAAAACATTTTGCTGTGTTCCTGAATTCCAATAATGAACTTCTTTGGCTATTATTCAACCAGTTGCTACTAGAACTTTTGCAACCAGTTGCTAAAATACTGCCCGTGTAAATGGTGACTAAGTGTATTACGGCACGCCACAGTAAGCACAGGTTTCAGCTGTATATGGAAGCGATGGGAAGCCACATTATAGTTAATAGCGCGACAAGCCGGCGCCTATACGAGGAAATTTTTATGATAAAGCCTTCATAGGGCCATGATATAACGCTTGCAGTCAGAAGCTTAACTAGGCACAAACTATTTTGATACAGTATGCAGAGTTACCAAGGCAGGAGAACAAAGAGAGATAATATAATTCAAGTAAAGCAACTCCTGGAAAAGGTACTACCAAGAATATGTAATCTGAAACCAATTTATGCTGTTTATAAAATGTATAAACTAAGGAATATACAGTTCATAATAAAAAAAAAACAAATTTAACAGCATAACAATATAACTTTCATAATATGGTCAATGTACTGATCAAGATACATAGTTTATTTTTGTACAATTTTAACGATTTGGGCTAGGACTATTTAAACATAAATTAAATATGGGATTGTCACTGAAGATTTCAAAATAAACTTATTACTAAAAAAAAGACGTGTGGCACTCGGGGACTGCCGCGGTAAAGCTATTGCATAGCATTTTTTATCAACTTATGCAATTATAATTATTTATTTATTTTATTTATGCAGTATTTTTTTTCCTGCCACCTACGAGTTGCTGAACTGAAGAGACAAGCGTGATATTTCAAAAAGGTCACTAAAAGTTCTGCTATTCATCGATAGATGGCAAAACTAAAAAGTATCACCGCTGTGCCGGTCGGAGTGGGGGGTGTTAGGTTATTTTCGTTACGGTATTTCTGGATTCGGTTTCCACGCTCAAGGCCCGCGATAGAAGCTATGCAATAGCTTAAAAACAATATTTTTATAACACAGAAAAATTATTTGACACTGTTAGACAGCTTTCGAAGACAGTAATTGTTTAAGTATTGGTCATAAAACTTCTGATTAAAAGCAATGATTATATAATTGCGCGAAAAAAAACGTCCGCCGCCGTTTAGTTTGGGGACTCTGGATTTGCCAAAGCTCAATAGCTCTAATACGTAACGGGAGATCGATTTACATACTTTTTCTCGACATCCACATTTTGATTTGTCCGATGTTTTGTTCTTTAATAAACTACACAACTCCAACTTTTGGGGGCTGAGTCACCCACGTCCGAAGGAGGATACCCCTTAAGTCTGATTCCCTACACGTGGTCCCCGGGTGGTGCTAATCAGGTGACATTTGAGAGGTGGTAGAGCATTTTGTGAGTTGCTCGCCTGGCTTGCTACCAAAGTAGCTTACCACCATCAAGTTGAAAGTCTGCCGCCAAGCCAAATACGGTGTTCCGGCAGTTATCCTTGAGAGCCTGCGTATTCCAGGTCTAGTGTGTTTACCAGCTTCGATCTCATCGTCACTTACCATCAGGTGAGATAGTGGTCAAACACTAGCCTGTCACAAATAAAAAAAAAAAAAAAAAAAAACATGCTGCATTTAATCTGGCAGATTTTCAAATTCAAATATCTTTATTGCATATCACATAACAATTAGGATCTTAAACATATTATAGTAGTTCCTGTGATACCCCTTAGGGGCACTGCCACATACGAGAGGGTACATTATTTACTTTGATTATTTTCCGCATGTGAACTATTTGTAGCATGGATGATAAAAAAGGTCAACGTTAGCATCTTTTGTCCCTGTTTCTTTTGGAAAAGCTCACTAGTAAAACCGGTTCATTGCCGAAATTAGTTTCACTTTCCTAAAAGGAGCAATCTCTGTAACTGTCTCACTCAGAAGCGTACTTATGGTCCGCATAAAAGTTAACTGCGTCGAAAGTGGAAGTGAAAAGTATGGACAGCTAATTTATGTTTAACGCTTATGGAAATAGGCAAAGTTACTTTAGTCATCCCTCCGGTGATGAAAACAATGATCGTTTACGGGGTTGATGGTACCCCTCGCGTACGGCTTTTATTACTTGCTTGTTTTTATTGAATGTACTCTCTGCCTTTTTCAGACCGCGAAATGTTTGGTTTCGTTGTATTTACTCGTAGGTATGATATAAATATTATGGTGGACTACATTGCAGTACCTGGATAAATGGAAAACGACGTTATCTAAAAATGAAACCTAGCTAGTTCGATTTATCGCCTCAGAAACCCCCTGCATACTAAATTATATATGTATATACAAGTATTAATTTTTTATTTTATTTATTTATTTATTTATTAGAATAATTAAAAAAGAAAGGGGCGGGAGCCATAGATTGAACCCGCGGCCACTGATTGCCATGCCCTATTTGTCTAACTACTGAGCTACCCAAGCTCTGCTTCAAGAGACTTATTAACGTTTTATCCGTATAAAACATTCTAAAACTATAGCAAACTGCAATCATATTTATATGAGCAAATCTAGGGCTTTTAACGCTTTAATTTTTAAATACCATTATTCTCAACATTTCGGCAGGGTTGCACCGGCCGTGGTCACGAGAGACACCTCTTGCCGAAATGTCGAGGATGTTTCTCGGTTTTCACACAAAAACATTCTAAAACTACTTTTGTTCTGCCTAAGTGTTGTAAAAAAATATACATATATGTTTATTTTTTTATGTTGTGTATGTATATTTTTTTATGATGCTTACCTAGCATTTGACTGACCAATACGTTCCACTCCTGCAACCAAAAACGAATGACGTTTTAGATTTTTCAAAGTATCTCTGGAATGATTATAGTCTAGCAAGACCTAACGCGTTCGCATTTTTTTTACCGAATCAACTGCTATTAATTAATAATTTACGATATCTTATACAACCAAAAACGGATTTACATTATATTTTCAAAATATGGTAGATACAGATTTTTAAAGTATCTGAGTGTGTGTACATCTTTGTATGTTTTGTGTGTGTGTGTGTGTTTATGTTTGTATAGGTATGAATGGTGAGTACCAAGCTATATATGCAAGTATTTACAAAATATTAAAATCTTCTTCGTAAATTTTTCCTTTACATAGCAATTATCACGGGCAAAGCTGGGGGCTAGTTGTTTACTCGATTACCTTATTGTGAAATTTTGTACATCTTCTCGTATCTGATCGTTCTAGAAAGATGCATCTACATTTAATGTTTGTAAATTTTACGTAAGTTTTAGAACAAAAATTAAATAATCATTCTATAGAGGATTTCGTAAAATGTACCGTCATTCATTATATCATACATACACACTACATTTACCGTCTGGTCAGTTCAAACCTCAGCTTCCGGCTTCACCGTCACTGAATTGTATTAAATAGCTCATGACATAAATTTTAAAGGGTTTCCAGTTCATAAATTATTCAGTTCAATGGTTGAAAGATATAAAAAACTTTTATTTATGGGGATACCAAAAACTATCTCGATAGTATAACAACTAATATTACTGATAAGAGACACTCCAGCAAAAATTACATCTGTACTATAAAGTACAGATGCTATATAGATGATAGATAGATGATCAAATGTTATAATGATGATGATGGATGTTAGATAAATGATATAATTTTGCGTTTACCAGGAATTGAACTCAGTACACATAAGTGTACTCGGTTAATCGAACTCGGTACACAAAAGTGTACTCGGTTAATCGAACTCATAAGCGTACTGAGTTCGATATGTATACTGCGTTCAATTCCTGGTAAAAGCAATATTTTAATCACTAAGAGATACTGGCTTCTGACATTGGGTATAATAAAAAACGCTTTCACACTCACAGTAGGGTGCCGGAAACATTCACATCACAATAGAATTTTTCGTTGGGGAGAAAACTTGTGTTCCCGCCGGGAATCGAACCCGATACCCCTGCTTAGAAGGCGAATGCTCACCTAACTAGGCCAACAGACAGCTCTATATTAGTATAATTGAATATGCGTTGTGAATGTTTTCAACACTCACGCCACAATTCTTCGAACTTATTGTGAAGCTGAGATTGTGTTGTACAAAACGTGAGTCTCAATTACGAGTTCTAATTGCTATTGTCTATGTAATATCAGATATGTTCAAATGGCTAACAACAGTAACCTATTTATAGCCACAGGTAGGTATATTCTCACATTTCCCCAGGCAATTTCTAATATTGGAATAAACACTAAACCTCACCAATATTAAATGTCTTAGCTATCCAGTTTCGAGAGAGAAGCAACCTCAATTTAATTTGGAATATTGGATAAACACTGCGGCTGCAGGCACAGCTTGTGGCGCCGACATGTGATTCGGCCTTTAATAAAATAGCTGTCGATTAAGCTGTAGCTACACGCTCATTCCCTCCTCATTTAATGGATTGATGATTTCGATCATCCGAAAGGTTGGACATCTCACAATAAGTACTTGGATTAAGTTCTGATACGAAACATTTATTGGTGGCATCAGTTGTGCATTTATGTTGATTTGTATCCCCTTTGTAGCAAACCGTGTTACATTTTTACCCAATTGCGCGACACAAGGGAGGGTAATGTGTTTGTTCCTTTGTGACGTTCTCGAGACCAAACCAGTGTGTCGATTTTGATAATTTTTGCATCAATCGATTTGTCTAATTCTTGCAAGTGTCATTAAAAATATGATAGTAAACATTAAATATGGCATACATATCAAAATAAATAAAAATTTGTAAAAATAGGTATATTAATAACAAAAAAGTGTAAAATAAATAAAACAAGTTCACAATTTACGTAGTATTTTTATTTTTAGTATACATGTATATACATTTTATATATTTAGTTCACCTAATTGCCATGTAAAGCCGTTTTACGAATTTTTGACTCAAATTTCGTTTAGTGACATTTTTTTTTCTAAATCATGAAATTTTTAATTTAACTATCAAGAAATCAAACCACTTTTGAGCTTCAAGCGTTTCTTTGATAGAACTAGTATCATGCAAATATATAGTGTAAATACGGCATAAAACTAGTACCATCATTGCGCATTGCAAAATAAAGCTTTGATGCTGATGGGATTATGATTTCTGCAATTCTGTAGAATTAAACACGACAGAAATAACTTTAAAGTGTGTTAAAATTAGCTACGTGAAATTAACTTCTTTTGCTACATGAAAGGAAACAAAGACGCTGGCAATGAGTTCCACTCCTTAGCCCTACGGATATAAACGTAGATGATTATCGCTTCATGGAAACTGGAGATATGGACTCTATTGCAGAGTTTGCCTAGGTTAGTCGCCTTTGCCTGTCATCCAATAGCAGTAGTGAGCAAACATTACTGCATTGCAGATTAAATGTCTTCAATGAAATTACAGGGTACACAGAAATTAAATACTTTATATCACAGGATAACGAGCACAGTGCATTGCCGAAAAGGTGACCAGTGGAAGTCTAAAATTCTGGAAGGTACGGAACTGTAATAAGCAATCGTGATACGAACCATCAGGCGAGCGACTTGCTCGTCTTGCCTTAGCTAAATTATAAAATAATTTTGATATTTCGGCCAAGTCCGACTTCGTTTTCTAGAGGCATCTCGGATAAGTTGCATGTAACTTATCCGAGATAAACGATTAAACCAATTTGACGCGATATAGTTCTATTGTATGATACGACTTGACTTTCGTTTGATCACGACCCCCATTGGGGTATTGACTCAAGGAGGAGTGCCATTATGTGTTCGGAACGTGAAGGTTTAAAAGTTACTACTGACAACAACTTTGTTTTTTCGACCAAACACGAAAATTTTTTGTCGAACCGACTTCGAAAAAGGAGGTTCTCAATTCAACTGTACCTATGTTTTTTTTATGTATGTTACGCGATAATTCTTTGAATCTATTTTTTTGTTTGGTAGGTATATTCAGAGGTATATACATTTATCGAAATCGCCAAAAACAAAATATAAGCAGTGAAGTCGGTTTTTTTAAGCTTTGCTTGCGTTTCAATTATTGTTTTTTTTTTTGTTACTTTGTTTCCTGAACGGTATAATCTGGGAGCCTTCAAGTCAAGAGTGAATAGGTATCTTCGAGGCAGGCAAGCTACGTACATCTTCGGCCGCGTCATCGCTTCCCATCATGTGAGATGGTGGTCAAAATTAATTCTTGGAAAAAAACTTGGGTAATATTCCGTAATGCAGCTATTTAGTCCAGAGCAAACAAATCACATGCGAGTGGCTTTAGGCACACATGTCCCAGATAAATAATGAAAATTTACCACTTGGCAGTTTCATTAATGAGCATTGTTGCGGGCATTTATCAACGGGCATTTGAATCCGCTATTGTTGCAACTACACTATGTTGGCGATGTGATGCGATGTTCGCTGAAATTCGTGATTTATTAGATCATATAAATGATAATTCGAGCCTATGTGGATTATCGCCTATGGAACGTCACCAATATTTAAATTGAAACAAAATCAATGATGAAAGATTTATTTTCAAATTTTAGGAATGCAAATAATCCCAATGTTCTATATTATTTTGCTGGTGTTACATTAGAGATTATAACATATATATGAAAACAAATTGTTTTGGCATGTGATTGAAAAAGTACGGAATTGAATAAAGTGATTCGTGACATCAGTTTACGTATTTTTGACGCCAACGATTAGTACAAATTTTCTTTACGGCAGCCATTGGGCTAACTCTGACGTCAAAGAAAGAACGTCCGAACCTAATTAATAAATTTTTATTCACTAAAATAACATAGCATATGACATAATATTACATAAAGAAATAACTTAAAATTACATTACACTATATTATGGCATACTTTGTGGGCAGTAGATAATAAGCCTTTAATTATGCACGACTGGGGATTTCTAGTTCCCACACTATGATATCCTGTGTTGTAGGTAACTAGTCTGTGTCTGGTTGTGTACATTTCCAACGTCAAAAATCATATGAAATAACATAAAAACATTTAAAAACGGTAATTGACTAAATAGATACTTAAGAAAAAAAATTAGGTAAACTCGACACATTGGTGCCGATTCTGTTGTCCAGAATTAGACTAAACTAGCCTAAAATTAGTTTTAGTCCTGCTTTAGTCCAAAACCTATTCAGAAAATGCAAGATTAGACTAAAATTAAGTTTGACAGGACTAAGTTAGTTTAGTTACTCTATTTAGTGAAAATGACCAAATTCTTATTCTGATGTACATGTTTTACGTCAAATTAAGACTAAAAATAGAAATTTTAAACTCAAATTAGTCTGTATGTGATCTCATACTTGAAAGAATAACACGTGCAATTAATGAAGCAAATACTGACCTACAAAGTCTATAATAGAGGAATATGTGATTGCGGCTCTTGTGAATACAATTCAATTTGGTTGCTGTCAAAATCAATTTTAGTCCTGTCATTTCAACTTTTAAATTAAGTTCAACGTAAAATCAGAATAGCGTTTAGGTATTCTTTGACTAAAATTAGTTTATTTTTAGTTTAGTTTAGGTTAGTTCGGTGCTCAACAGAATTAGCACCATTGTAATTTACGTTATTAATATTGTTTTGAAGGTAAGGTAATGTTAATTGCATTTTAAATATTTATTTTGATACTATATATAATTTTTTTGTGACACAAATTTTTTATCGGCAAAATATTAACATAAGCTATCGATTAAAAACATCTAAAAGATATTTTCGTTTATTGGCTCAAATTATATATGTTAAAATTGGCAGTATTTTATCCTATCCTTTGAACAAAATATTAATTCATCTGCAAGAATATCTAACGAATGCATCAGAGATAAAGCCTAGGTTGCCTGCATAGAGTGCAAGCGTTCATAGCGAATGATTTCAAGCTTCTGAACTACTAGGTTTGGGTAGATGTCTAGCTTATAGCATCTATTTTAAGTTACCTGACATTTTGACACTGGCGAGAAGCCAAGCCATAAAATGGAGGCAGTTTACACCCGGATTTAGCTTTTAGGTTCTTATGAATAGAGGTTTAAAGCTCGAATGTTTTAAGCGGATTTGAATGGATTTAATTGATCGAGCCAATCGAGAGAGAATCTATAAGTTGACTTGGGTCGTTCAGCACTTTGTTCGTCCGTCCGTCTGTCAGAGGCGTCTTAACCATATAAGCGAATGACTTCAAATTCTCATAGAATATGTAAAACTATGGCCCAAAGCCAGAAATGACATTTAAAATTATATAAATGAATATATTAAGGGGGCTCCCATACATGTAAGTGGTGAGCAAAATTTTTTTTTTTTTTTATCCACTCTTGTGGGGTATCGTTGAAAAGGGCTTGACAAGAAAAGTACGAAACCGGTTTAAAAAAAAATCTATATTGGAAAATAAAGATTTGATAGGCCACTAAAGTCACTGTCTTTCGAGCTATTTTGTCCCGCGGTCTATCTTAAAAACAGTTTCACATTGAACGCTGAAACTTTCGCATAATATCCGTTATATCCTGTACTTGACAACAAATATAGAAATCAGACAATTAATATATATAAGGAAAAAGCTATAAGCAATTATCTTCAAAAGATTTACTCTATGATATAAAATGTAGGCGCGAGATCTCAATTCGGCGCGAACGAGACTAGTTTAAAGTTAAGATTACACGGAGGTGAACAAAGTTCATCTTTTTCTTATGCATAGCAATTGTTTTCGTCATCATAGACATATTTCCCTTTGCCTTCCTTTCTTTTTTATTCTTTCCTACTAATTAGGTCTGTAGTTACAACATATGTTCTCTTCCTGAACTTTTAGAAGAGAATACACGTTGACAAAAAAAATCTGCTTTCTTATTCTTAACGTGTGAAGAATTGCTTCTTCAACTGCTAATAAACAAATGGGTATAAGATTTGGTATAAGTTCAAGTTCAAATAAAAAAATAATCATCAAAATCGGCTCACAACGAAAGAAATTATGAGGTAACTTTTGAAGTCGGTTAAAAACGAAAACATCGTCAATGTAGTCCACGGAATACGCATTATTGACGATATTTCAAGAACTACTAATCAGATCTTGATCAAATTTAAATGGGACCAATCGTAAAGCAACATCTTTCAAACTAAAAAAAAAATCGAAATCGGTTTACGTGGAAAGAAGTAGGTAACAAACATAAAAAAAACAGTCGACTTGAGTGCCTCCTCCTTTTTTGGGAAGTCGGTAAAAGCTCACAAAATTACGACATTATGTTCAGTAAGGCTGACTTGAGACGACTATTCTTATATAGCAAACGGTCTGCATTTGGACCTAAAAGCTTTTATGGGGTTCGGATTTTGGTGAGAGAGACCTTACACCTTAAATCAGTATGAGATGTTATGATAGCTACATTTAAGAAGTCTAATTTTTATATCAATTATGGTATAAAACTATAATTGTGAATGATTGGTCACAAGAATATTTGTGTACCTATAATATGCATATGTGTGGTTGTAAGAATATTTGTTTTGTATAATAATATCTTAAGTGACTGGAACGATAAGTTATTATACTCGTACCTAAGTTATAAACACAGTTATTAATAATTAAATTACATCTAAACTAGGAAAAAAAACCTATTGTCAATTATTAAGTAACAATATTAAATATTAATTTAAATTCAAGTCTTTATTGCATTCTCGAAATGTATTATTAAAGACCTTGGGCCTGTTTTCAGTTAAAGAAACTTTTCGTGAAAAATTTGTTGAACAAAGATAAAAGTTCGTTCGCCTTTATACGAAAAAAAAATGTTACTGTAATAATAAGCAGCGAATTTAATGGTAAGTTTAGGAATATTTCATACTGAAATTGTATCTTATATATCAGATAGTTAGAGAAATGTTAGTGTGCGTTTTAATACGAGGTTTCTTGATTTGATGATATAAGACACACGTATATGCCCTGAAATGAGATACTAGCTCTTTGTCTCCTTCAGCTCATTGTGACAGAGCCACTAGTAAATAATATACAAATTCCGCCCATTCCTTTCCTTTACCAGCTAGCATTCGATATTTCACCGATACAAAAAGCTAGCTGCATAGGCAATGTGGCCCTCCCACACATTTGAGATTCTGAACGGAAGCCTGAATGTCACTGCGAAATCGCACTAAACACCCTTCAACACATCCGCAAACATTCTCGCCTCTACAACGCAGTAATAAAGTTCAATTTGTCGCCAACTTGCCGACGGCTGTACTTTACTGAGCTTTTCAATGTATTATTTCGGCTGTTATCGCGAGTTATCTACTTTATTACATCTCTAGAATGCGAAGTGCCTGCTTTACGGGATATAGGGATTTTATTGACATAATTTTTATGGGTTAAGTAAGGGGTTTTTGAAACTTTTCACGGCATAGGGGATATTATTTAAATACAATTTGAATGTGACACAGGTGTGAGCATTTCAAGCTTCAGTTCAAGTAACTTTAACCGTAGTTTTTGCTGCTAGTATCCAATGTGAAAGATATTGTGTAAGGATTTCATGTGAGTTAGATATGAATTATAATTTATTGTGTAAGGATTTGATGTGGTTTTGATTGGATGTGGTTTAGCAATAAAATGGTAAAATTTGGGGTTTTTTACTTGTGCTCTTGTGAAGTCGCGTTAAGTTTATACGTTGTGTGTACTAATTTTAATTGTAATTTAAGTAGTTGGCAACAAGTATTTTGAAGATGACTATTGTATTTAATATGAAAACGAAATTATATAAGAAGAACAGACCGATTTTCGTGTTGACAATTTTTTTTTAAACTCTTTAAAAGTTTTTCTATAAAGTTTTGTCTACCACTTGAAAAGAATCAACTGGAACCGTACATGGTCACAAAGGTTTTAAGCTTCCTTGTACAAACTTTCAATTTGGTCAACTGCCAAATGACAATGCCCTATTGAAAAATAATTTGAGGCTGTTGGCTCAAAAGCTTCATGAACAGTGATATGAAAGGAACCTTTCTTGTAACGGTAATTGATCATGTGTCATTTTTTTAATTATTCTTGGTGAGCTTTTCAACATAAGAATTGTTCGGTGTTACTATTATTATCCTTTTAAATTTTTGCTTATTTCTGTCACGGGGGTGACAGTTAAGGCACAAAATAAATAATAGAACAAATCTAGGCCATATCTCAGTAACCTTTAAATAAATAATATATTTATAAATGTACCTTTAAAAAATCATTAAATATCTACGAGACCGCTTAGTTTTTATAAGCAGTATTAGCGTACTGTTAAATTAACGTTAACGCGTTATTGTAAAGTTTTATTTTTTGAACACAGAACACAGTTGTGTTTTATATTTAGCTTGCATATGATGGATATACCATCATATGCAAGCTAAATATAAAACACAACTTTGCAACAACCCTTTCCCCTTCATTCATAATGCTCTCCCCCTGAGAAATGAATACCCCGTCCTTGCGAAGGCTTGTCAGCGCTACCCCTTACGGTATGAATGGATATAAATCGGTTATGCACGGTGGCATAAATGCTTTATATTTGTAGGAAACTGGTAGCAGATGTTACCTTGAAAATATATACAAGATACAATAAATGCTACAACCGCCACACATACTAACCATACCCATATAGGTACGCAGGAAAAAAAAGGTAGATAAGTAGCCTGTTTCCAGATAAGTAAAATCAGGGCGTCTTCAAGTCACGAGTGAACAGGTACAGAAATGTGCACCATCATCGACCACCTATTCATTTTCCATCAGGTGAAATAGCGGTCAAAAGTTTGCCTATCGCATTGAAAAAAAAGTTGTGTTCATTGCTATGAAGTACGTAAAGATAGAAGTGCTATCTACTCGCATATTTTTAGAAAGAGATAAACATACATATTGAGCCACGTCGTATATTGTGTCGGCCGTGTGTCTAAGTGTCAGTTTGAGTCGCGCATCAAGTATTCCGTACAGACTTGTTGGTAGATTTTAGTATGTTCGTATAAGAATAGGTCTCGAAGATTTTTATACATTTAGCTAACTATCCATTAGAATTCGGATTTTAATTCTGACTATTTTTCTTTGTCATCAATTTGTGGTTGACATACCTCGAGTTCGCTCGAAGAGTTTTGTTTCTACGTTTATCATCCGAACAGTGAAGGAGTTGAACTCATTGCCTGCGTCTTTATTCCCTAAACGGTACAATCTGGATGTCTTCAAGTCTAGCGTGAATTGGTACCTTCTAGGCAAGTATGTTCCATCTTCGGTCGCTTCGTCACTTTCCATTAGGTGAGATGGCGGTCAAATGTTTGCCTACCTAGCATAAAAAATAATAAAAAAAAACTCTTTTAAATTTCATGATTACTTGATTTTAATAGGTCTTACTAATTGCTTTTATGAAAAATCCCTTCTAAATGTGCAGCATAAATGAACGTATTTGGTATATCTTAGTATTTCATATTAATTTTAATTTGCTATGTTTATGCGTTCTTGAGAAAAACGAGTCTTAACAGAATCACAGGCATCTAGATCTACCTTTCTGGATAGAAACACGAAAATCGAAGTCATACTGCAAGCGTTTCATTTTACTTTTCAGTCAGGGAATCCTCGGAACTAATTTTCCAAGAGAATTATTTTTAATAAATATAGTTTAAAATAAAAATGTATATTTTTTTTTATTTATAGGCTTTAATTTCACTTACTGTCAGGCAAAATAATGGTTTGCCTAACCCGATTTAAAAAAAATGAATTTATTTAAAAATAACGCACTTTTAAATCGGAAAAAGAGGAACAATAGGGCGGGCATGAGAGCTGACAACGAAAAAATATTTTTATCGAGTCTCAATTTCTTTTTTATCTTTTTAATAAAAGACTACGGTGCTTATTCCAGATTATTTAAGATATGTATCGTTTGCGTTATTGCATTATATGAATAAATCACAGCGGCTCAAAAAAAAAATCATATGGTTAACCAGTCCTGCCAATGCGTTTCCACCGTCTAGGAAGAGTATCTGCAACTTTTTAAAATTGTATCTCTGATTAATTAAAACCACCTTACTATTTTTCAGTACCTATATACCTACACTGTATGAAGGAAACCGTCATCCTTTTGAGTTTACAATGTAAAGGGCTATAAATAACATATAATAGCTCTAAAACAAAGGTTTTAGGTTTACACCCAGAACCGTGACGATAGGTAATTCTCTTGTGTATAGTAGACAATATCTGAAACCTAAATCTCTTCCCAGAACTAAAGAGATTACACAACAGACCCACTTGATATGTCACTATTCAAGTCCTCGGTATTATTTAAAGTGACAGGTACTTTACTCAAAATGACCATTTCAACGGTGTAAGGGGGTGCCTGGGGTCGACATAAATTCCGATGTCGGCATTATTAGGGAGTCCTTACTTTGACGAAGGTACAGCTCGAATTGTTGAGGCTATCTCAAAGCAGATCGAACCCTAAAATTGTCTATTGTTTACACGCCTTCGAAATACTCCACAATACTCGAATGGCTTCAGCAATTTATCGACATATTTATGTCCCATCCCCAAGCCTGACGATGGCATTGTGTGCGTTAATTAAAATCGAAATCTAGCCGGGAAGGGTGGCCCTGTTAGGCGTGTGAGTTATATGACTGACCTGAAACTGACGAAGCCTTTCATTAATATAATAACTTTAATTAACTTCCTGTTTTATGTATGTGTCTTGATAGAGAGGGACAGGTAGGGGGCAAGCGAACACGCGGTCGATCATGATAGATAGACGTTATCAAAGCTACGACACAAACCTCTATAGTCCAGAGTTTCCGAAACGCTGAAGACCGCAACGCGCAAGGCGCATCGCGGGGGCTGCTTTAGCCAATGAAAATGCAGCATCATCAACCACGATCACTCTGTCAAGAATGAACGACTAAAGAGGAACATTAAAAATACTTTGACATCAAAAGAGCTCATTACAAGATAAATAGCATATTGGTAATATACCTTAGGAACTAAAATAAGTAACCTAACAAAACTAGTTGAATAATAATTATGCTATTTCAAAGCTATAGCTAATTAAAATTGTGTATGATACTAATATATTATCAAAATTAAAACATCAAATAATACAACAGTTGAAATATTTTAATCATTAAAAGACTAAAACACAAAGGATAACTTTTTTAATTAAGGAAAAAGGGTTCGAGTTTATATCCAATGTTTTAACAAAGTCATGAAATTAAATTGTGTTCTAGCTAACCACTTACCTTACATTAATGTTTTAGCAATTTGTATGTGATAATAATAATTATAGATCTGGAGTTTTGGCGCGAAAGAGAAAAACTTTATAAGTCGATTTTGTTATTTTTTTAAAACTGTGATTCTTCGTTTGTTAATGTGTAACAATGGTTGATTATTAACTGTTAATAGTTTGTGTATGAGTGTAGGCAAATCATACAAAGTTGAATAACGTTGAATTTTCGCTTCCACTCCAAAACTACAATAGAAGTTCTAGTAAAGTTTGTACCACTTTACTAGGGCATGACTGTTTACATTATCTTTACCTATATTAAATTATGATAAAATACTTAAATAATGTTGAAAAAATTACACCCTTGACGCTGGCTGCATGCACAAAATTTGCGGGGAAAAATAAAAAAAATATATACTCGTAGATCTGTCTTTGTAGAAAGTAATAAATCACTGTCATTGAATTATTCATCCAATTACAATAAACAGTGTAGATATTTAATGGTTTTAATCACGCAACTATAGTTTGATTGCATAGTCTATGTTAAAGTCACTAAGGTAATTTCGACTACATCTTATAGCGTAGATGGTGTTCTCTTCTACAGTTGATGTAACCTGAAGCACCTTGTTTAATGTTATGTTAACACGTATTCTTTATGATTAATCTCGATTTGCACGTAAAAATAATATAATTGATAATTATAACAATTATCTTGACTAGTGAAAATGTTAAAGTTGGTCCCATTCGCTTACCTAATAAAAGTTTTGTCTTTTTTAATATAATAATATTATATTGTATTGTAGATGTAAAATTTCGTTTTTAACGCATTATTTGAAAAAAAAAACATTGATTGGACAGATACTGAAGTATTCTGTCCAACTTCTGTAGTTCTGTTAAAATTATTAGTGCATATTTTTTCCTTATCGCGGACAACTTTTATTGGTACGTAGCTGCATTATAGTAGAATTCATAACCAATATATAGTAGAATTCATAACCGATATTTTGTGGCAAAAGTTATCTAAATATAGCTTTATTTTATATTCTTCAAACAGATAAAACGCAATTTTTCTCCGCTAAGAGAATGTTCAAAAGATTTACCTACTAGAAAATCTATGCGAGAGCACGCATACCCTAGGCGTCAAAGCAGATTATAATCTGTTGTTGATCCTCTTAGGAAAATAAAGCTCATATTTCAAAGGTTAGTTATCAGGTAAGCTCCGATCGCCTGCCTGCTGGTTACCCTTCGACCTTTCAGATTATCTGAACCAGACTCTGTAATTTATTTTTACAGTAATGTTGAGAAATTCTATTCAATAATTGTGTCTATCATTTCTTTTTGGTAGAATTGTATTATATTGAAAAGAAAGTTTGTTAGACATACCTTCTTAGATTTACTTCTTAGATTAAAGGTATGAATTTCTATTCACCTACTAGTATTCTTGGACCTTTTAGGTTGGAAATAATTAGGTATTTTTACTGACTGTGCGAGCGCGAACCGCGAGCGGAGCATCTTCGTTGCAGCTTGGGCAAACATGCTTTCGTATGTCCGGCTGTTCTCCTTTACAGGACGCATTACTCAACCGATTTTTATGAAATTTTGTGGGCAAGTTCAATAATCGTTTGGTTTTTTTGTTGATTCAGTTTTTTTTTCCAAATTAGTGGATGTACGATAAATACATATATTGCAGCCATTTTAAAAAATAAGCGAGGTCTGCAAGTCACAAAAGCACTAGTATTAATATAATTTATTCGTTTTAGCCCGGGATCACACGTTTTTGCTGTCTGTAGAGTTAGCCTTATTGCGTTGTATACTTAGTTACGCTGTGATACGCTTTATACGTGGCTTTATAAGGCTATCTGCGGAAGGGTCTAAATCACTTTATGTAAATTGTATACAGTATTATTCTGGTAAATTAAATATTTATGTTCGTTCCTTTTATTTTTTTATAACAATGAATCATCCAAACAATTAAAACTACTTGTATATTTACTTATTATTTTAAGTTGCAGTTTATAAATAAATATACGGCATGTTTGTACTGGTTGGGATAACAAGTAGCTGATGTCTGGTAATAAGTCTTAGCACTATTCACATACAACATTTCCTTCTTTTGCTGTTAATTAAAAAAACTCACGCACATTTTGAACTATTAAATTAAGTAAAAAGGGAACGTAGCGTGACTTACGTGTTTGCGACGGCGAGCGTTCCGCACTCATCCTGAAGAACCCGAAACAATATTATCGATCTAGACATCGACAACGCGTAAGTCACTCTAATCCCCATTGTAGAAATACTCGTGTCTCTAAAACCATGCAATTTGATCCTTAATTTATCTATTGAAGCGAGGCGCGTAGTATTATATGAACACCAAGATAAACTGCCGACATTATTAACACTACAAAGCCAAGGCGAATCAACGAAGAACTCTTAAATCTCAGCACTGCGTTCATCGAGTCTTTACATTCAGGACACGACGACTACCTTGGCAGGGCTACCACTTCATTAAAAAGTAAAATTACATGAATAGAAATACGTGAACGTAATAATGAACGAATTAAGAGGGAATAAAAATGCGGCTGTCGTGTCCAACTGTTCATCAAGATCATTTCACGGCTTGGCTAAAACCAACGCATTGATTGCCGTTTCTTAAAACGCAATTTTTGAAAAAGCAACAACGGTATATAAAAACAAATTACAAAAAAATTTCGTTGGTATAGTTGGTTGCACATCTGCCTGCTAAACAACAGGAGGAACGTTCGATTCCCAATAGGAATACAAGTTTTTTTTTATCAAAGACAATTTGTGTTTCTGGCCCTGGGTGTGATTGTGTGTGCGATGTGATTGTTTCCGGCACAAGTCTTTTCAAAGTTACTGTGGGGTTGTCAGTGTGAAAGCGCTGATTTTAAGTTAAATATTTTATGAAAAAATCCTTGGGGAGAAACTTGTGTTCCCGCCGGGAATTGAATCCGATACTACTTAGAAGGCGAACGTTCACCCAACGGGCCGTTCATTAATTATGTAAAGTAGAGATTAAAAAGCATTAATAATATGAAAATTAAAACTATCGTGAGTATTACACATAATTGATGCTGTGTACGGCTTGAAACACGTCTAAATTTCGACTTACTTTGTAGTCGACTATTTTCGGACAAATTTTTTGTCCTTCATCAGGATGAGTCAGACGCGCGATACGCAGAGGCGAGCGGCTCGAGCCTCGGCACGTGACTGATTTGTCCGAAACTAGTCGACTACAAAGTAAGTCGAAATTTAGACGTATTTCAAGCCGTATACAACATCAATTAAGCATTAATAATATTCGAGATAACGTAAAGGTTTCACATTCACAACCTAACAAAGTTCTTACACCAAATAACTGGACTCAAACCATTTCTATTTATTTGCTTTAAAAAAAATTGTCTCTCTAAAGAACAAACGATTATTCACCAATGTTTTAACGAGCCCTACATCCCAAATTGATGGCATGCTTCCAGGACAATTACAACTGGCAGTGTCAGTGAAAAAGCGCACATTCAACAACCCTACCTGATAGCAATTCATTATACCCCAGGAGCATTCATCACGACATTCACAATTTACTTACGTAGCGTCTTACAAAGAAAATTCATCGCTCTTTTACAATTTTTACCTTTTATCGTGTAGCTGTCAGTTTTTATTGATTTGCGAGCTGCCGAGAATTTTATCGAAACTTGTGATGGATTTCAGGATGTTAAATCCGTAATGGAGTTTAAAAGTTTTACGATGACAGCGTTATATTTTTTGCTTTTGAGCGCTCGTTATCTCTTCCATGACATTAATAAACGTATTTGACGCTAGCTGTAATCTTTTATTTTTTTAATATAAAAGTTATTAATTAGCTATCATTATTTATCTTACAATCATCAAAAATTTTAAAAAATTTAATCCTCTCTAAGCTATATATGGTTTTCTACTTTCGTAAGCGCTACTATATAACTTAAACGTAAGCTAAGCTTAAAAAAACCAACTTCACCGCTTATATTTTGGTTTTGGCTTGATCGATTTCGATAATATAAGTGTATTAATTCTATTTTGTCTCAATAAACAAAATTCAATGAAAAAAAAATTAAATAAAATTTATATGAGACCGCCTCTGAAGTGTAATCAACCAAACAAAAAAGAATTTTGTGAATCGGTCCACAAATAGTGGAGAAATCGGTGAACATACAAAAAAAAAAATACATACAGTCGAACATCCTCCTTTTTTGAAGTCGGTAAAAAATCGAGATTAATTAACGTATGGCATATGTGAATGAAAATCATAAGCATATTGCAGTACCACATGGGCATTCGTTATTCATAGAGAAAATATTTTGCTTATCTACTTAAATTATTTCATAAAAAAATATGTAATTAAAATCTATATACTCGTTTAATTCAAAGAAAACAAATATTGTTTTATTTGCAATTATCATTTTATACCATACTAAAAACTTTTTGGATATTGTTCATACAAAAATACTAAATCACGGAAAAAAAATTGGGGTGTGGGGGTAGGAGGGTGAAAATACTTTAAAACCTATTCTAACAAAAAAAAAACATTCAAATAGGTCGTGCTGTTTCGATGGAGTTCGACCACAAACACCGTGACACGAGATTTTTATATATTAGATTGATTTAGATTCGTTTATTTACAATTTAACTGTAACTGGTAATTCATCTTCTTTATAAGCGAGTTTCGACGGATTTGTCACAAAATCTCAGCCTCTAATCTACTATTTGACTTACTATAGCTGAAATTTAGCAGCTAGATTAGAGATTATTTAGAGTTTATGGGAAGTAAACGTCAGTAAAAAGGAGATTTTTTAAACTGGAAGTAATATGTCATCATCATCAGCCTGTTATAGCCCATTGCTGGCAAATGGCATAGACAAAGGAAAGCCGCTCCTTGGTTTTGCCAATTGCTTCGTCTCTCATATCCTAGAATTAACACACAGCTTTTTGATCAACGTGGGTGAGGGCGCGGGGCACAGCTCGTTATAAATAAATGCATGATTTTAATTAATAATCTACCATCAACCAGCATTGCATCAAAAACTTTGCCAAACTTAGATAGCTAGGGATAACTCAAAGTTCCGCGATCTTGAGCAAGCAGCAATCATCAAACAGGATTAAAATCTAGAATCTAAAAGGAAAGTGAAGAGTTTTGTTGGAAATGACCACAACCGTCCCATTTTCGTTCCGTCTGAATAATGGAAAAACTTTCCCAATAACGACTATCCGAGAAAATCAACGGAATTCAAGGCGTGGGCATTCTATTCTGAATAAATGATCGGATGGGGCCAGCTGTTCGCGGTGTTATAGGTTTGTCATGATTTATTATTCCCTTTTGAAAGTGATACCTATCTAATTTCTGTTTAAAAGTTTTGGTACAATCATGTAACGTTCAAGATCTCTGAAAGATTTTTGATTTGGAACTTTATTTGTGTTCTTACAGACTTGGGGAACCGGATTGATAGCGCTTTTCGGATATTTCATTATGGAAAGTATTTGTTTTGTTCGCAAGTTATACCTACATTTTTATGTAACTTATATTAATTTTGCAGTCAAGTCCTCATTGTAATTTCATCGCTGCATTTTTTATGCTTCTTGACTGATTCGTTCTGACATGAATCTCTTTTTATTATGTTACTGCATATAAGCATAAAAATGTGATATGATTACGATATCATGTTCATAAAATTTACTCATTTATTTATTTTATTGAAAAATATTATTAGACTATTCTCATTTTGACCTTTTCAATTGACTTCAAAAAAGTTTCTCAATTCGAATGTACGTTTTTTTTGTTTGTATATTACGCGATGTCTCCGCCAATTATGAATCGATTTTGATGATTTTTTTTTTGTTTGTATACTTCAGAGGTAGACCCATATAAATTTTATCGAAATCGGTCAAGCCAAAACCGAAATATTGAAGTCAGTTTTTTAAGCTTTGCTTGCGTTTCAATTATTATATTTTTACTCATAGTTTTGACATTAACAGTGGCTAAATATCATAATATCATAAATTTATGTGGAATAATAATAATTATTTTTTATTTTTTTATCAATAATTACATCTGGTAGTATTAACTACCAGATTTTTATTAATAAATAAAAATATATAAAAGAAAATAAATAAAAATAAGCTGTTTTGGGTGCTAAATTAATTCCGGTTTTTTATTTATTTAAGAATTTGATTAAAAACTGTGTTTCACAACAAAAAAAAAAGGATTTTTATTCAACAACAACAATAAACCTCTTAAATAACAATACAACCATCAAAGTCGCAACACGGGAAGTGTGCAACGATGTTTTTACAAATAATCTAAAAATATCAAGGGGTGGCGGTATATTTTTGTACATTTTTCTTAAAAAATAAACGAAAATATCAAAAGAAAGGGGTTTGATGGAAGATATTGCTTTTTTATGGTAACAGACATTTAAAAACCCTACCAAGTTATTCGATTGTTGTAAATATTTTTCAAGTTGCCATAATTGAAAATTTTCGAAATGTTGTGATTGTTGATGAATGTTTCCGGCACCCACGGCACAAGTCATCAAACTTACTCTACTAAGTTCGATGACTGCGAGTATGAAAGCGTAAAAAAAATATCTATAATATATATATATATATATATTGACGAACTGTTCTAAATATTTGATTAACTTTTAGCTAAGACTCGCGGCGGATTTGTTTTCTGGCATGTAAGGTGCTTTATCTTCAGGGAGGTAGCCGATAGTAACGTTTGCGACGCACGACGACGTTTAGTAAATTTCTAACACTCGCATACACCCTTTTAGACTTGAAAACTGTGTAGATGAAATATTCAATTATTAATATAAACAATTTTGATCTATATATGTAAAAATCAATTGACGTTTGTAAGTGTCACAAAAACTTGATAGTGGTCGAGTTAACAGCCAAAAATATATATAAAAATTTAAAGTAGCGACTCAACCGCGCGATCGAGTTCTGGTCGGTCGAGATAACAACCAACTAAACGGCTTGACCGATTCAGCTGTTTTTGTTGTGTTTGTAATTGTCAGGGCAAGGTTTGTATGAATTTTTTTATAATCCACCGGACATTGCACCGGGAAGCCGGGCGGATTGTTAAAAATAATGATAATAAAATAAAAATGCTGAACCGTTTATGTAAACATATCTATAGGTAGGTGCACGATGTGAAAGAATTCTCAAGCATGGCAAAAGTTTTCATTAATAATTAAATCTCCTGGCTCTGTTGGAACGGAATAAAAATTATAACACTTTATATTCCTCTGTATACGTATTAATCCGAAATTTTGTGTATGCGGAAATATATGTTTGGCATAGGATATCTCTAAAACGCATGTACGGACTTAGGTGTTTGATACGTGGACTGTTAAACATAGGCATGGAAGTAGTACCTATGTACTACGTACAAATCACACTACACACTTATATTATAAATCTGAAAGTTTGTATGTATTGTGTACGTGTTTCTGTTCTCTTCACTATTATAACAGCTGAACGGGTTTGGATGAAATATGAAATAAACATAGCTTATACTTAAGATTAACACAAAGACTAAAGAGTATTTTTCAACTTGACAAACGCGGGTGAAGCTGCGGGGCACGGCTAGCAATACTAGAACATAGATACTAGTTCTTAATTATATTGAACGAGTACGAATCCACGGGTTCAGTTAGCAGTGTTCCCTAATACGTATCAAATTATGATATACCTAATTCCATTCTAAAACAATTTAAATAAAAGGTCCCTACTTCAAGGGTCGCCCTGGAATTTGAAACAAGCCGTTAAGCTCTCTTCATTAACGCGAACAAGGAGCCTTAATGTTTAACGTCATTAACATTACGAAAAACGAATTCCGATTTTTCAATAATAGCAAATAATTATCTTTTTTCCGCTTCGCCACGTTTCAATTTACGCAAGTCTCGGATTAAACCGAAGTTTTCAATTATCGGAGCCATTAAGAGGGCGTAAGGATTCGGTATCTACATTTGCAATGGCAGTGCCTGAAGTTTTGTGCTGTTAAAAGCTTGGTTGATAAAATAATGTGATTTACATCGGATATAGGTACATTAAGTTATATTTGAATGTTTCCAGAACCCACGACACAAGTCAGTCATCAACTTAGTGTGGGGCTGTGTGTGTGAAAGCGTTTACGTTTATGTTTACATTGGTGACATTTTCTACCGATTTCACAAAAAAGGAGGAGGTACTCAATTCGACAGTTTTTTTATGTGTTACCCCATAACTTCTTTCCACGTGAACTGATTTAGTTTTTTTTTGTTTGAAAGCTGTTGCTTTCCCATTAGTCCCATTTAAATTTGATCAAGATCTGATCAGTCGTTTTTGAGTTATCGTCAATAATGCGTGTTTAATACATTTAATCTGATCAAGGTTCCATAGATGAAGCGGTGAAGTCGGGTTTTTAAGCTTTGCTTGCTTGCGTTAAATCATTTATCGATGTCGATAAATATCGGAGCACATTGCTTCACCGTTGTAAAAAAAAACGTTCATGAAGAATTACATTTGGATGGTTAATATAATTAACTGATGTATACGTGACTGTACCAGTCACGTTTAAGTAAGAATGTGATTATTGCAATCTCTTCACATGTAATTATTATACTTTAAAATATTTTTCTTTAATTAACTATAAAGCTACTTCAGGAATTTGACAAATTCTGCCCACACTTAGTTCAAAGACTTGTACGTAGTATAGTGGATTTAGAAAACATTTATCTCATACTTAATCACACATCCAGAACCAGAAACACAAATATCCCTTAGAGATGAAATTCGTGCTCCTGCCAGGAATCAAATCTAGGACCTACGGCGTAGACTACATATACTTGCCCACTGCGCCAACTAGAACGTTATTCATTTATCATAATAATATTATTATTATTGTTATACCTTAACATCTGCTTTGTAGTGTAAAAGCAGTCCTGTGAAAGGTTCATCAAGTTTTATAGCGAAGACTGGATAAGTCCCACGTTATCTATGTTTCTAATCACTGTTCTGATTATTTTTTAATGTGATCCACTTGTTCCGTTAATTTGGAGGGATGGTGGGGTAATGTTTTTGTTGAGAAATAAAGTAGAATTAGTTAAGAACGACCTTTTATATTTTTTATTAACAAGGGGGCTACCCCTATTAATAAAAAATATAAAATAATCGTTAAACTTTTGAAAATTTACTACCTTCTTTTATTTTCGCTTCGCAATCTTTGTGTATTTAGTGTCGAGTTATAAAGTGTGATGCATCCTACTAATATTATAAATCCGAAAGTTTGTGTGCGAGTGTGTGAGTATGTTTGTTCCCTCTTCACGCTTTATCGGCTGAATGGATTTGGATGAAATTAGGAATGTAGATAGCTAGAATTAATACATAGGCTACGTTTCAACTTGATAATAGCGGGCGAAGCCGCGGGTCCCCCGACTAGTATTTCATATAGAAATCCTAGTCACAGTTAAAGTTAAGTAAAAGAGTCAAGGTCTAGTCATACCCAAGTCATGCCCTAATAAAGTGATAGAAACTTTACTAGAATTCTATTGGAATTTTGGAGCGAAAGCAAAAATCACGTTCATCTACTTTGTTTGCTTTGTCTGCTCTCATGCAAGTTTACTTAGTATTAGCAAAAAATCCAACAATATTACACATTCAAACTCAATCACAAGCTTTGGAAAATCGACACCGCCATATTTTTTTTCACTTTCGCAGAAAAAACCTTAATTAAACCTTTAACAGAATAATTTAAACGTAAGCAAAGCTTAAAAACACCGACTTTACCTCTTATATTTTGGTATTGGCTTAATCGATTTCGATAAAATATATGGTAGGTACCTACCACCTATGAAGTATAATCTACCAAAAAAAAAAGAATTTTGAGAATCGGTCCAATTCGGGAAGAAATCGGTGAATATACATAAAAAAATACATACAGTCGAACATCTTCTCCTTCTTTTTTTAAGTCAATTAAAAACATATTTTATTTCTCTTTTTTTGACTTCTGTTACAATCGGTCGTGGTTTCGAATCCTAAAAAGTTTTTAGGATTCAAAACTTACAACAAACAACGACCCCGATTAGAAACTGGGCTTACTGGGCGCCATCAATTAAATAATTTATGTAACATGAAGTTTTTTAGTGAATAAAATGAGTTATTCTTTCTGATGCATTAAAATTTTCAGTAATGCGGACAAAGCCGGGCACAGCTAGTATAAAATAAAAACAACTTTTACCCATAATAACTATCTATTTTTATTTGTACACTTTAAAAGAAGTGATGTTCCGTACGTGCTCAAAATACGTTGCTCATAATTCACACGAATGTTTTTTGGAGTCCCAAAAATACATGACTGAAATAAAAGAGCAATATTTATTTTAGGCAATCTAATATATTTGATGGCGTTTCATCCATCATTTTCAAATAATTTGAAAGGAAAACAACATTGTATTCTTTTATAATAGTAATCAAACAATTTACTCTTCGAAATTTAAGACGTAATTTCATTTCGGTTGAGTAATAAAAATTCAGCAATAACGTGCGTCCAAATAAATATACCCATTTTACAATAGCACTTGAGTAACCCGTAAGCTCAATGTCACGTAGGTAACTTGGGTCTTTGCTGTATTTAGTTTAAGTTAAGTATTAGCAAAATTTAGGCAATCTACCCGTTGATAATTAATTATTAATTGCACTTTACAATTGTTTTACTTTATTCAAAAATTTTAACGTACTTTTTACATATTTTACACTTTTCGTTAATAAACATAAACGCTTTCACACGCACAGCTCCATAATAAGCTCTATGACGTGTGTCGTGGGTGCCGGAAACATTCACATCACACCCACAATCACAATCAAAACCAGAAACACAAATTTTCCTTGGGGAGAAAACTTGTGTTCCCGTTGGGAATCGAACCCGGTGCCCCCCTGCTTAGAAGGCGAACGCTGACTCAACTAAACCAACAGGCAGAATAATAGTTTAAGTGAGTAAATGGTTGTTAACCAACTTCAAATCATTATACATCTGTGCACACATCTACTATACAGCAAAGACCAAATTTACCTACAAGACAACGAGGTTATAGGTAACTCAAATACTCAAGCACACTACCAGTGAGTAGCGTTCCCATCATTCAGCATTGCCTCTCTGAATTACAATGCTTATACGTTGAGCCAAATAAGTACCAGCATTTTGATCACGCGTCGCCCCAACCAGGCGCTCTGTAAAAATTTTACCGACTTCACAAAAAAGGAGGAGTTACTCAAATCGACTCTATTTTTTTTATGTTTGTTATTACCTCATATCTTCGTTCCACGTAAACCGATTTCAATTTTTTTTGTTTGAAAGAGATTGCTTTCCAAATGGTCCCATTTAAATTTGATCAGGTTCTGGTCAGTAGTTCTTGAGTAGTTCTCTTATTACATCTTCTTATTACATCTAATCTGATCAAAGTTCCGAAAATAAAGCGTTGAAGTCGGTTTTTTAAGCTTTATTGAAAATAAAATGGGCTCCCGGTCCCCACGGGCCCAGTGTCTCAACACTACTGAGATACTTCATTATGCACAAAATCCATTGAGATAAAAATTTAGTTACCTTTGAAAAGTTTTAAGTAAGTTTGAGAAGTATACATTTTATTGCAGCCAACTGTAATGTGTGTGTGTACTAAGGCTACAAATTGGTTAGAGCGGTAAAGCAAGACTACCAAGCGGTACTACTGCCAAGCATAGCCATGCTAAAAACCACATATGTAATTAATAACAAACTAACAACTTCATAGGACTCCCAAAGATATGATAACCCTTTCAAGAAAATGCTGGCAGCGCAGAATGTGCTCGTTTCCTCGATATTAGGGCTCGTCCTGCTCGAGTGCTCGCCCACATCTAAACTGGCTATTTTATGTACGTCACATACATAAAGAAATGATGTAAAAACGGCCACGATACCTTTATTTTATTGGGGTTCTCTGGTTTCGGGCTAAGCTTTTGGTATATTTATGACGCACTACGTCCGATTTGGAATGGATGAACATATAACGATTTTATGAATGAAACATAGAGAATTCTAAAAATAGCTGAAGCTTTCGGCGTCACTCGCTGTAATAATTGCGCAAAGAAAATAACTTTAAAATCATGCATTATATACAATAAGACCTATTTCTACCGTCGTTATCTCTCCAAAACATACCAAATTTTTAGAATAATATATTAGACATATTTATTTGGTTATTATCGGCGCAAAAATACCACTACACCCTTTAACACACATTTTTCCCAGTATTGTGGTTAAAATTTAACAAATTATTTATTTATTGAATTATTAAACTTTTTCATAAAATTTCTTATTAACCTTTTGTGGGCATTCCATTAATTTGGGCTTCAATAAAAAAATTGCTAATATATTAAGTTTATCCGGTAGTTATTCGTTTCTCTAAGAAATAACGCCTAATTCAATAAATTACTAATTTAGATTCTGTATAATATACATGTATATTAATTGAAAGAAATTTAAGCGTAAGTAATAACCATGGAACTACGTTGTGAGCCCGTTTGGAGTCATAACAACCCTGTAGCAAACATCTGAACAGATGCACTGCGCAAATATGGTGAGTACCGGTTTAATGAGACAACTTTTCGAGCCGGTACTGTACTTATGTCCTACTGGACACCGTACTGTACGGTGTCCAGTAGGATATAAGAATCAAAACACTTATAGTTTCAGGGAGAGAAGAGCAGAACTACGCAACATGTTGTTACTCAACGTACCGGGAGGAATTTTGAAAAAAAAACACCTAAGTATAATATAATGACGACAAACCAAATTTTACGGGTTTACTAGTCATTCAAGAGCTCCGTTGTCCACCTGGCTGCATCATCATATATTTGTCGCTTGGAATCACCAAAACAAACCAAATGGGTTAACTGGAACAGTTTACTATATAGTAGCCATTGTAGAGATGCATCATCTACGTACTACATTATAAGATCAGTGGGTAAATACTAATTTACTTTCTTATATACATACGAATAAAATATAAAGTGCTCAAAAACGATCGGTCTCAGTAGGCATACGTCCTTCAAACTGGGTTTTGCAGAATTAATGTGTGCATTTTTCACGTAAACAAGCGATTGTTATATTCACGTAACTCGAATTGAATTGATTGCTCGCCGACAGATGGTTTGAAATACGCAGTTTAGGCTGAACATAGGTGAAAAATGATGTCACGAGTGCGAATATTAAAAATTGTACAGAGTATTATGTTTGGACGACCAATGACTCCTACTTTATGCATACGTAGAGAACTTCTAGTCTACAGGCCAAAAAATATAGACATCAAGAAAGGAACTCACTACAAGCTATTTTTGAACATAATATATATTTTAATGATCGAGTCAAATGAACCCTATAAATACCCGCTGCTTAGAAGACAAGCGCTCAGCCAACTCCGGTACTTGATTCACCAACGGGCAGGTGACTCAAGTGCCCACCATCCTGTCGACATTGCCTCTTTGTTTGCTATTCTAATAATAATATGTTGAGCTTTAAAGTAAATTTTCCTTCCACTCCATTCTACTCATCCGCCGGGCTTTTACCAGCCCCAATATTCAAGTCATTCTAGAACCGAATGATGACCTGATGCGTGACGATGGTAAAAGATCCGTCGGCATGACACAATTCCATGTAAGATGGGACGGCCTCTCATGCGGGATGTAACCTGTGTCGACACTAGCTCCGACAGATTTTCCTGAAACAGAGAATGTAGCTGGAGCCGCGGTAACTTTAGCAGAGCAGCGCAAACAGCAAAAACCTCAATAGTGTTGAGCCCGAGACACTAGGTCCGAGAGAAACAGGAGCTCATTATATTTTCAAAAAATTCCAGAGCGCCTGGTTGAAGCGAAGGGTGATCAGAATGCTGGTGCTTATTTGGTTCAACGTATTAGCAGTACAATTCAAAGAGACAATGCCGCCAGCATGATGTAAAGCTGGTGGTACTTGGTAATACATATTACCTATTACAGTGACCAGTTGGTAACTCAGGTCTATGCTGTATAAATTTATATCGTTTCAATTTACTTTTAGGAAATTTTGGCAAGGCCCATAGGTTAAATTTGAAAAAAAAACAGTACTATTACATATACATT
This sequence comes from Lomographa bimaculata, assembly GCA_948107665.1. Classification (NCBI taxonomy): domain Eukaryota; kingdom Metazoa; phylum Arthropoda; class Insecta; order Lepidoptera; family Geometridae; genus Lomographa; species Lomographa bimaculata. The sequence goes on from OX403592.1 coordinate 13,065,117, forward strand.
ATGATCAGGCCTCGCCTGGCGCTTTGATATATTTTTTAAACAAAATGAGCTTCTTTTCCCCATAGGTCAAACGGTTCAAAGAGAGATCTCACATAGAGATTTCCTATATAGAATGATAAAAATAATTGAATAGATACTTTATTCGAGTAAAAAGAGATACTTTTCGATATACTTTAAGAAAAATGAAGTCGTATCTACTCGAGCCCGTTATCTCATACCTGCGTTAGACTGTAAAGAAAAACAATATGATCCAGAGAAATAGCAAAATAGCCTGAGAACGGAAATTTCGGATTTCATTATCTTAACAGGCATTACCATTGCCCGAGTTTCATTTTATCGAACATTTCGGTAAGTACCATGATTGGTACGTAAGTACCTCGAAAAATTAGAAAGGACTTATAAAGATGCTACGGGAAAAGCTTATAGTGCTTCTTAAGATCTACAATTGTACAAGTTAGATGATAGGAAAATAATAATTCAAAATGTATTTTCAATTTAATTTCCAAAATTAAGGTACCTAGTTACTATATAAAATTAGTGTTATTACAAGGCTTTAAGAGATTTAACAACTCATATCTCAGGGTGACGAGCACAGTACATTGCCACGCAGAATTTTGACCTAGATAAGTTCAAAACTTTGGGTGGTGGGCACGCTTACCATCAAGCGTCTTGCTCATCTTGTCTCTCAATTGATTTTGAAATATTAATATGTAATTATCTATATGGTTTTTGCTAAAAATGTGGCAAAAGCTGCAGCTGCCTTGATGTGTAAAATATTCTGTTGCGCAATAATTGGGTCATAAGAACATGACAACAATTGCGACAATGCTGGGTTCGATTTGCACTTCGTGCAGTTAGTAGCCTCATTTAGCCAAGTTGTGTCTAGGCCAACCTCAGTTTACAGATGGTTTACATAATTTTTATATTGACCTCTGCATTCCATGACCAGGTGGTCAAGTTTCAGCAGGTTGGAAATTACATGACCAACACATAAAACTTCACACGAGTCTACAAATGGTTCACCTTCTCCGAAACTCAGAGTTAATATCCGACCTAATAAGAAATTGACGTTATCTGCAACCCAAAGGAGAAAGGTTAACAGAAAATATCAATAAATATATTAGTATTTGTGTACAACCAGTACGGAAAACATTTCTAACTTCCACACTAGGCGTTTAACAGTATGCGTTTAACAGTATGCTATGCCTCTTTCGTTTAACATTATGCTTACAATAACAATAACAATGAAGAGTCACAAACAATTAAATAAGATTACTTAAATGTATTAAACTATATTTGTATTCGTACTTATAATATTATATGTATATATGTATATTTTTTTTTTTTTTTATGTACGATAAGCAAGCGTTTGACCACAATCTCACCTGATGGAAAGTGACGATGCGGCCGAAGATGTAGCATGCTTGCCTAGAAGGTACCTATTCACTCTTGACTTGAAGACTCCCAGATTGTACCGTTCGGGGAACAAAGACGAAGGCAATGTATATCTAATAAAATAGAAAGTTATATTATAATCTAAAGGGAAAAAAAAAAATTGTATGTGTGTGTTGTGTGTGTGTGTGTTGTATGTGTGTGCCTGTGTATAATGAATTAATGTAAGAATTTGTGGATTTTTGTAAGATTAAATGTACGGACCTTTCATTAGAGCATGAACCATTAAATTTATTACAATCTCCAGAAAGCATTTAATAAATCCCACTAACATTATAAATCCAAAAGTTTGTGTGTAAGTGTGTAAGTATGTTTGTTCCCTCTTCACGCTCTAACGGCAGAACGGATTGGGATGAAATTTGGAATGTACATAGATATTATTCCTAGGATTAACACATATTAAGCTACTTTATATAACTTGATAATAGCGGGCGAAGTCGCGGGGCAAGGATAGTGTAACATACATTTTAAATTCTAGGATTTTCAAGTTATATAAATAAAGATAATGTGGATACTCAATAGACTAATCTCCGTATACCTGTGGTGTTGAACTGCCCATTGGCTTAGTTGAGTGAGCGTTCACCTTCTGAGCAGGGGTATCGGGCTCGATTCTCGGCGGGAACACAAGTTTTCTCCCCAAAGAAAATTTGTGTTTCTGATTCTGGTTGTGATTGCGTGTGTCTAGTCATCAAAATTATTGAGATGCTATGAACGTGGAAGCGTTTATGTTTATTCATTATTATGTATAAAAATATTTATTAGGTTTTAGTGATTCACTAAATTGTAGTCAAGGACACTGAATCATTGGTTATGTATAGAGCTAGAGGGGAGTTCAGTTTTAGTATAGACGATCCATGACCCATGTATTGGCACGTATGTACTTTGGCGACAGCCAAATTTAATCAAACTGTACATAAACTAAAACAAACTCAGTGAGCCATGTACAATTTTGTAGTAAGGTAAACGCTCAAACTAATCAGAAAGTCTAGCTTCAAAATTGGACCCTTCGGATTTATTATTTGTATGTTAGTTAAACAACTTTAAACAACTTTGTATGTTAGTTAAAATCTTTTTATCCAATTCCAAGTTTTGAACCTACTTGAAACATCCAACTTTGGTCATTAAAAACGTAATTCGGATGACAACATTTCGTAATATTTCATTGGATGAAGGACAACCAGCGAACTTTTGTCCTTTCTGGGTTACGATTGTATGTAATTGGGTGACAACTTTGTTTAATATCCTGGCCTACCAAAAGACATGAAAAGGCCAATTAAATCTCTCTTCACAGTAGCGGATCTGTATTTATATATTCCTAAAATTGTATAAATATATATCTAAGCAAGCCCAACGAAATAAACGTTTTACTAGAATCGCGCACTAGAACACTATATTATACTCGTACTAGGTGGCATGCGTTGCAATGCTACGTTTAGAAAAAGTGTTTTACGAGTACCTATTTCACGTTTATGGTCGCCTAGTACTTTAATAACATAGTAAAAACTTTTTGGATATCTTATATATATGACGGAATCTGCAACATATCGGATGTTATATCCGGTGGCAGATTCGATGGCCCTCCACGTCCGTCATCCATGATAAAGGTGGCAACGAAATAACACTAACACTAATTTAATACAACGGCGTTTTAATGATTTGCGGTAGTTAAAATAACAATTTACTTAAGGATCGGATAAATAATACTGGATTTCTTTGAGAGCCAATGAGTTTGCCCGTGTGCACACCGTTCCGCAGCTGTCTCCACAGAGAAGTGAACATAGACCAAATCAAACAATTCAAAGTGAAGCTTGCCACACACCGCCATGACACTGACAACCTCATTCGGTGCTACCCGCTCTAAATAGAAATCGACTGAATGATAAAAAAGGATTTAAACAATACTAAAATCAGCTTATTTGGTCTCGCGCCGTTATATATAAGGATCAATGCCACTTTTCGTTGTTGTTTTATAACTCAAGAACGGGCTCACCTATCCAAACCAAATGTTTAGGCTTTGTTCGGACTATTTAGTAGGTGGTTTATGTGAAGTTTGCACAAAATCAGTCGAGCGGTTCTTCATTTATCACACGCGGGCGAAGCCGGGGCGGGTTGCTAGTTATTCATAAATAATTTAAATGCAAGCAAACCTTAAAAAACCAACTTCACAGTTTTAATTTTGTTTTGTTAATTTTCTCAAAAAGCGCGAAATCAATATCAATAAAATGTATATGGGACGACTTCTGAATTGTTCATAAAGATGATCTACCAAAAAAAATAGAATCATCAAAGTCATTACATCATTGTCGGAATGATCGCGTAACATACATACAAAGAAAACAAAAAAAATCATTCAGTCGAAATGAAAATCTACTCCTTTTTGGGAGTCTGTTGAAATTTACTAAAATCGCGATTAAAATATGGGAGGTGGAGGAGGCTAAAAGGATTAAATGACTATGAAATGCTTAACGACCTATTCTCATACCTACTAAATACTTTTACAAAAAAAAGCATTAAAATCGGTCGAGCCGTTTTGGAGGAGTTCGACCACTAACACCGTGACATGAAGTATTTATATATTAGAGATTACAATCTATATCACCTATAATTATTCATTAAATCAACTCATATATTTATTACAAAATTACACATTCACATTTCGTTTCCAGGTGTAATTGGTGCCGCTTTCAATGAGTCTGCACTACATTATTAATTATGAGAACCCATACAACAGTGCAGGGCTAAACAGTATAATTTTATAAGTAAGATGAGAATCAATTGGCCCAGTGATCTTTATGCAAGTACAGGTTTAGTCTTATAACTCTCTGTTATATTGAACTGTATTGCAATCTATCATCATTATTAGCATTCTTCGTACCCACTGCTAAAACTTGGAGCCTTCTCTCTCTCCTTCAATAGAACTAATCGACCTCAGCTTTTAGTTATCAGTAGATTATCACTAGGTGTTTTACTTCCTCTTTTCTACAACACTCTTCGGGACTTAACAATACAAATATTACTTATACAAAGTTTATACAAAGCGCCCCAGGGCGCTGTGAAGATAAAATATTTGGCGCCTAACGAACGAAATATAGGTACTTGTCGTAGAAGCCGCGCGGCCGCGCGACAGACACGAGGCGGGCGCGTGCATGTGACGCTTCCACCGCGCTGCCGAAGAAATGTTTAGGCTCAACTCAAAAAACTACACTAGAACGCAGCAGCATCGGCCGGGGCGCTCGTACGGGGCGAGAGTCCGGGACGCACGCCCTGGTCTCTTTGTATATCAAGTTCCTTAGATGCGTCAGCCACCATTTCACAGTAAAAGAAAAACTACTAATACATGTTTTAATTTTCCGTTCAATAGTTGGATCTGAATTGAAGGTGAAGGTCAACTGGGAGTAAAACCAACAATACAAATCCGTGTTGCGTCGCGAAAAGGTTAGAGGGTAAAATGTTACCGGGAAATGGCAAAGGGAAATATATTTCAACAGCTGTAGGTAATTTCATTTATTGAAAGGGAAATAAAAAAATACATATGAATCCAAGAAGAAACTAATGTAAGATTGAATGTTGAATTCTAAGCTAAATCGACCCCAGCGGTTAGAGCAATAGGGCATGACACCCTATGGCCGCGGGTTCAAATCCCGCCTCAAGCGATAATTTTTCCTTTCTAAATTTATCACTAAACCGACCTATCAGGTCAGTCCGAATATCACGCGATATTTTGGTGAAACGTTTCCCGATCATGACTAAAAACCGCAGATGCTTTAAAAATTTTAGTTTAAAGTATTCAGCACTGAGCACATTATATTTTTATGTACTCAGTTAAATCCACATAACAGTTAAAACTTGAAACCATTATTGTGCCGTTATATTAAACCATAACATCGTAATGAAATCCATGGCATTGTCACGAGACCAAATATGAAGCCGTGATGGCGCCGTCGTATCATGCCCGCGCCTTATAATCAGGAGTAACGGTTTCGAATCCTACGCCAGGCTTGAGCTTCCGGTGAAAATAACATAGTTAGGAAATCTTTGCTTTTTCTCGCTTGCTTCTAGCTTCCCTGTACAGTGGTAGTTCACCACCCTCATGTAGAAAAAATTATCGCCACAATCACTAAAAATGATGATCCATCAGTCATCCCTGCCATTCTAGGCCTAGCGTGTTTGCCATGCTCGACCACATCATCACTTACCATCAAGTAAGAGAGTGTTCAAATGATAGCTTATCAAAGAATCAAATGATTAAACAAATATAATAAGTGTGAATTCCAGAGAAAATACCGTAAAGTAAAAACCTATAATTACTTATTCTTATCTTAATCTTTTGTAGAATTTAAATTAAATACCTTTTTATGTTTTTTACAAAGATTTCCTTCTGCAAAATTTAAACACACCCAAATTCCACATCAGTTACAAGTTAAGTGAGTTTAAACGCTCACGTCCGTCTGTCGGATCAGTAATCATTTATGTAAGCGGTGCGGGTCGGCGAACGCACCCTCTATGAAATATCCATGTAATTGGATTCCCGCGACACCGTCGGGCTTCCGGCTATATTAGAGAAACCGATGGTGAAAAAAACAAGTACTTTTTTTAATTTTGGCTACTCAATCTTTCTCCATTTAGCCAGTGTCAAATAATAAAATATTTCAAGATTTTTTCATAATATAAGTCTTTGTCACACGTCACTGTCAAAGTCATGTGAAAAAGTCAAGGTCCAGTCATAGTCAAGTCATGCCCTAATAAAGTAGTAAAAACTTTACTATAGCTTCTATGGGAGTTTTTTATCAAAAACACAAATCATGTTTTTTTTAAAAGTGTAGATATAATTTGCCTACACTCATGCACGCTCGCTAAGTATTAACAGTTAATAATCCAACACTAATAAACAAAAAGAATCACAAATTTTGAAAAATAATACAAAATCGACAACGCTACATTTTTTCACTTTCGCAGTAAAAACAACGTTATGCAGGACCAAACTTTGAAAAAAATACTAGAAAGGTCGCGGCTCATATCTACGGACTAAACTTTGTAGTGCTGACACCTCTACTTAGTGACAAAACCATAGCTGAGGTCGGAATTGAGCCCGCGGCCATCATATTAGGGTGTCATGCGCTATTGCTTCAATAGCTGTAGTTTCCTAATCCTCAAGTAAACTCTAAATGGTTTTGCGGCAGCTGTTCCTGAGAGTCTGTCAAATTTAGACCAAACCTGTTTCCCACACGTGATCTCATCATTCCTTACCAGCAGGTATGCTTAATAATACTACTCTATAAAATTACTCGTTCTTTTAAGCCGCAGCACACAGGATACGCAGTAATAGTAACTTAAAAAAAATTGTTTAGGCAAATGTTTGTTCACTATCTCACCTGATGGTAAGCGATGATGCGGTCGACGATGGAGCACATTTAAACTCATATCAAGCCCTCTGACATAACTTATGTACTTTTTTTATAGTGCTTTTTTTGTCTTCTATGAAAAATATACAATATTCTTACAATAATGATAACTACGCTGTGCACGCGAGTGTGCTAATTAGGGAAAAACGATGAATAAAACTGAATAAGATGAAGCTATAGAGAAGAGACATAAAGCAATCGTTTTGTGAGGCCAACTGTAACCCTCCGCTGGTTCATAAAATATGTTATTTGATCCTGATTCTGATAAGGCGTCTGACTGCCGGGCTCTGGGAATAAGGGAGTCTGTAAGTATTGTGTTACTTGTTTATATTTAAGGTCAAATTGGCTAAAATTTGGGACCAATTATTACGGGCAATTGCCGCAAAGTTCTCAATTTTGTGTAACTCCCGAGCATGATTCCTAGCTTTTAGACCGCAGCTTTTAGGTAGCAGTTCTGGTTTTACAATATCTAGTGCACCTAAAAGCATCAGACTGTTTGCTACGATTAACCCCGGGCGTTAGTCGTGACTGAGTATTAGCTAAGTTTATTCGATCACACCGAGCTGCTGACTGAAGTACAAAGTGAACACACGTCTACAGCTGGTAAAAAATTGTAACGTTTATCCTACTAATATTATAAATGCGAAAGTTTGTGTGTGTGTGTCTATGTTACCACGTATCTCCGTAACGAATAAACCGATTATGATGAAACTTTGAATGTAGGTAAATAGTTTAGGTTACGGAATAGCAATAGGTTTTTTAATTTAATTAACACGGGCAAAGCCGCGGGGTACAGCTAGTTATTATAATCATTAAATGTTTTAAACTATTTGACATGATAGTTGTTTGAAATTCCAAAACGATGCATTAAAAATAAGTTATTATTCTTATAAAAATTGTTTTTCTTATCTTTGAGTTGCCTTAACCTTTGATAAAAACTATACATTACAAGAGCAGATGTATTGAGCATAGAATATAAAACAATCAAAAACCCGACTGCAAAAAAACAAGTCAAATAAATTCTAATGCAGACATAGTGACTTTAACCGTCGGGACTCACTATTGGATAGTGACGAGTGCAGTGTTTATCCGTGCACTATTTAAGTTAATGGGCATAAGCCCATAGTAAAAAAGTTGTAATAAATAAATATGTACAAAAAAACAACGGGTTGCACTCCGGGAGTGCCGGCAGAAGTGAAAACTTGAATATTAATGTTGTGCATTTTTTTCACTATTTCTTCGTCACTTCTTTCATTAATAGATGTACTTTGTTTAATTTCCATATTTAAACACTTTATATACACACATTTTACAAGTAGATATTACAATACCATTGTCACCATAGAAACGCTTTTATTTTACTTCCTCTTCTATGCCGCGCCGGGTGGTCTACTCTCCCTTTGTCTTACGAATTTTCCATTTTCCGTCTTACGAATTTTTGATCAGGTCACGTGTCCTGACGCTAGCATTTTTTACCCATCCCAAAAAAGTGTAGAACGCCGCTAAAGAAGTTTTCACTTCAAAAATTGTGCGTTTACATGAGCCTCATATATTATATTAAAGATTTCTCAGGTGAAATTATGCTAAACCTCTTCATGCTGTGTAATTACACCGGAAACTATGCCCTTCAATCCGAAACAACATTATATGCACACTGCCAGCGGTTGATGCAAATACTTACAAAATAGCACGAGGCCTCATTTCCCACCCAATCCAACACATCTGGGCCCACCGGGTGACATTCCGGTCATACGGCGTTGTTTGACGAGCAGCCATGCGCATATTACAAGGTAAGTTTCACTTTGAAGTGGCCGCGTGGTTGAACCCACTACCGGTTAACGGCTACGCTGATTATAGGAAGGCGTTCTAGGTCGGATTTGCAAAATAGCTACCGCTTGACTGTTTTACACATGAGCTCGGGTGTTTTGATACTAACTCAAGGCAAGGGATTAACTTCTGATCGCAATATAATTCCTACGTTCTTGACCATGATGATGAATCTAGATAACATAAAGGTAGGTATGCTAATAATATGTGTTAATCACATTACCGTCAGTATAACCGTATTACTTATAGACACTGCTTATAAGGCACCAAACATATAGGTAACTCAAGTGCTCAATCCCACTGCCACAATTTTTTTTTATGGTTATGCTGGTTTTGATTTTATATAATTATTCCAATAATACCAGTGCTAAAGTAACAAGTTATTATATTGAAAGCGGTTTATCCGTTTGCGAGACGGTACCACTAAAAACCCCACTTCGCATCCAGTAAAGCACTAGCATCCATTCAAAATTATTCTCAATTGTGAAACTGTATCATCTACTTTAAATGAGTTTTTTAACAAAAGTAAAAATATATCTACCAGTTAGAGTGCATATTTTGCTAATAAAGCTACATCGTTTTTTCATCAGATTTATATCATAATGAACGTCAAATACTTGTTAAGTGCGTTGCAAAAAGTTGTAAGAAATAATAAAAAAACACAAATAAGCCAAAAAGATCTTAAACGAAATTTTTTTTATTTTTGAGGTTTAGGGATCAAAATATATAAAATTGTTAGAAAAACTCAGATATATCATGGATATTTTCGTCACTGTTTTGTCGCCAGTGTGCAATGTCTGATAAAAATGCACAAAAATCTTTAGATTTTTCTTAATCTTTTTATCAGGCTTTTAATATTACTTGCCTAGTGATTCGGCAACACAGTGTTTGTGATCTAATTTTTTGACGAGAATTTCCAGCTTCATAACTTTCAGTTAAGCTACCTGAAGCTTTTGCGGTCACACGGCCTTTGTGGAACAAAATGAATTTTACTTTGTGAATCACTAAAATAATTACATGTAAATGTTGTGTCCAGGGTTAGGGTGGTTCAACAGGACGAATTAACGCTCCATTGTTTAATTTTCAGTCTCTTTACGTTTGGGCCCATACTGCCAAGTCCCTCACCGTTGCCATTGCGGTGATTTGGTAGATCGATTGGGTCACCACGGACTATCCTGCAGCAAAAGTGCAGGTTGCTTTCTTCGTCACGCCAGCCTGAATGATATTATACAGAGGGCTTTTTTGTCAGTGCTGGCTTACCGTCAGTTCTAGAACCAAAGGATTTGATGCGTGACGACGACGGCAAGAAGCCTGATGGAATGATGCAAATTCCTTGGAAAATTTAGTGTGGGATGCAACTTAAGGTACATAATATTGCAATTATTATTCACATAAATATTTTATCTTTAATCAATATGTACCAAACACTGTTTTTCCTGAATAAATAACTTTTTATCTTTTATCTTTTATCTATCTTAACTTGTGTCGATACACTGGCGCCGTCTCATCTTCCAGAGACTAGTGTTCAAGCTGGCGGGGCTGTAAACAAAGCAGAAAACCTCAAACGGCGTATTAACTCCAACCTTGATAGAGGTTATATGTTTGTACCGTTTGGGGTAGAAGCTTTGGGTCCGTGGGGACCGGGTGCACACGAAATTTTTAAATATTTATCCATTAGTTTAGTCGAGGCGACAGGTGACCAGAATGTTGGCTCTTATTTAGCACAAAAAAATTGCATCGCTATTCAACGTGGAAACGTAGCCAGAATTCTGGGCTCTTTTCCTTCGGCAAGCGATTTACAAAATGTTTTAATGGTATTTGCTAACCCCTTTTGTAATCTTATCTGAAATTGTTATTATTATTCATATGTGTAATTTTATAGCTGTAAAGATTTAAAAAACTTCATATACATTATTGTTTAACCGTTATGCTTTTAACCGGAGTTTGGTGAAGTTGGACCTTAGTGTGAGTAAGATTCACCACTAAGTTGGCCGAATGAAGGAAGATTCAAATAACTAAAACACGTACGACATAAAAGTTATTCTAGGCCTAGAGTGTTTACTACCCTAGACCACACCATTTCTTACCACTTACAGTGTAAACGAAACTAATAAATTGTAGGTTGTATGAAATACAACATCATATCTATTACGGATGATTAAAACGCAAGCAAAGCTTAAAAAACCCGACTTCATCGCTTATATTTCGGTTTTGGCTAGACCGATTTCGATAAAATTTATATGGGACCACCTCTGAAGTATACCGTACCAAAAAAACAAAACAAAATCGATTCATAATTGTCGGAACGCGACATAACTTACATAGGTACAAAAAAAACCCTTATTCCCCTTAGATAACTAGATTTAGACATACAGTCAAATTGAGCACCTCGTTTTTGAAATCGGTTGAAAATATAGCATTCAGATGAAATGACATCCGAGATGGCTGTAATTTTGCGAATCTGGCAGTAGAGTTACATTCACTTTCATGAGCGCCTCTTTGGGCCCATGTAAATAATAGATTTTGATTTTGAAAGTCGTAGAACTAATTGAGCTAAGGGTTTGAACAAGAATCAGGGTCTCTAGAGTTTTCTGGTATTTTACTAATTACCCTGTAATTATATAGTGGGGTGAGCGGAAATATGTATTTTTCAATTACATTTTATTTTCAACAATAACAGGCAGCTTTTTTATATGTATGTATAATTAAGCTTTTTAGTCTATATATACCAGTAAATGAATATTCCTTTTTTTAAAACGCGGTAACTATTACTACGATGTTCATAGTATTCTTTCCCGTGCACCTAGCTGGCTTAGTTAGGTGTTCCTCTGCCTTCTAATCAGGGGATATAGTGTTCGATTCCCAGTGGGAACACAAGTTTTCATCCCAAGGGAAATCTGTGTTACTAGTTCCGGGTGTTTGTATGTGTAATTTGAATGGTTCCGGCACCCACGATTCATTAAAAATATAAAACGCTTTCACATTCACAGCCCCACAGCCGGAAACATTCACATCACACACACAATCAGAACCAGAAACACAATTTTTCCATGGGGAGAAAACTCGTGTTCCTACCAGGAATCAAACCCGATAACCCCCTGCTAAGAAAGCGAACGCACACCCTACTGATCCAATGTGCAATTTAATACAAGTCATCGAACTTAGTGTGGGGCTGTGAGATTGAAGACTACTCACGGCTGAATAGCATTAGCAACGAAAAAAAAAATTGTAGCCCGTTCAATAAATAAACCGCAACATGCTTCTTAAATGGAATACAAAAAGCGAGGAGAATAAACATCCTCAATACTTGTGAAAAAAGTGCTACAACATACCTTCCAAAAGTCAGTAGATATAAAAACCAGGTGTTTAGCATTATCGCCTAATAGCATAACCAGAGGGCAGTCGATAAGCTTTTGAAAAATGTAATAACAAACGCATAAACAAACGCATTCACACTCACAGCCCCACACTAAGTTCAAAGACTTGTATCGTGGGTGCCGGAAACATTCACATCACACACACACACATTACACCCAGAACCAGCACAAATATCCCTTGGGAAGGAATTTGTGCTCCTGCCGGGAATCGAACCCAGGACCAACGGCGCAGAGGGTGGACACCTGTCCACTGCGCCAACTGGGTCGTCTAATAAGAAAACTAAAGGTATACTTTGATACGTGAACTACTCGCGTACATGAAATATTCACCGGGTTAGGTCAAAATACCTTGCACCATAAAAGTATGAAATATGTGTAGTGGAATTGGTAGCGTGGTTGGCCTGGTCTATCATAACTGATTGACAAGGTTGAGCAATGTTCAGTCAGACCAGTGCTTGAGTTTGCATCCGGGCCTACCGCCGGGACACTAGAACTGCTCACTAGTATATATAAGTCACTCACTGTACATAAAAGTGTATTATATACTAGTCGTTCAATATTTATAAGACGATAGTAAAAGAATATATGGCTAGCCACTGTTGCAAGAACTACGATACTGTTTATATTTTTTACGTTACAACCCTCTTTTATTGGCTGCCTTAAGCCCATTTAAGATGCGGTACTTACGTATATCGCTAGAATGCGAAAGCATCGTAAATGCCGCCGCAATGTGTTCAAATTGAAAATTTAGGAGAAACAAAGCGAATTTTCCTGGAAGGTTCTTTGTGAAATCATCGCCTTTTTATTACGGTGCTTAGGTATTCTAAGTTATGACTTGAGGAATATTAATTTAGGTGCTTTTTAGATCCAGCAGCAATTGAATGTTGATTCAAAAAAAAGTATTATTCATCGAACTTATTATGTGACTGTATTATAACATCACTCTAATATTTAAGAAGTCATACTTCAAAAAGTTTTTTAAAATCAAGCTTTTACAAGTTGTAAAAAAAGAGAACTAAAAGTTATACAACGAGAGAACTTGTTAAGGCGAATCAAACGAGCCGAACCTCGATGGGGTTGCGTCGTTTCATTACAGAGTTCCTATGACCACCTTCCAGCTCCATCAACAGACCCTGGTTACCAATGAAAGACAAACTACTCGTCAAGACCAATCAAATGAGCCCAAACTCGATGAGGTTGTGTCGTTTCATTGCGAAGTTCCTTTGGCCACCTTTCAGCTCCATCATCAGATCAGCTCCATGTCATCATAATATTGCATCGTCAAGCGATTTACACATGTATGCAAAATTTCAGCTCAATCGGTAACCGGAAAGCGGATCAAATTTAATTTGCAAGATTTGATGACAAACATCGGGACAGGTGAAACTAAATAAAAGCTTGTAAAAATTTAAATTTTTGTGTGTGGTTAAACTGGTCTGCATAAAGTTTGGTATTGAAATACAACTGCCAAATAGATTTGTAGAAGAGAATAGACTTGTCTAAATCTTGGTGTGGTAATTTATGTACCTTAATTTTCGAGGGTCTTCTACTAAAAGAAAACAAAACTTGTTTGTGTGTGTGTGTACTTATGTTCACACGTTAGAAGTTATACTTCTTTAGAGTAAATAAACAAAAATAACTAAAAATGTTATCCCGTGTGCTAGTACCTACTATTTGTTTGTGAAAAAAATACTTTGAATATCGTTATCAATTCTCACAAAAACTTGAGAGTATCGAGATAGGAAACACCTACGATATAAGCTGCAAAATACTTGCTTTAGAGACAATTTTCCTGCCAACTTCATGGTGTTGCTTTAAGGTGTCGGTGCGCGCGCATCGTAAAAATTATCTCTCATATTTTTTCCTAAACGCGCCAAAAGAAGTATAGGTATCTTCAAAAATAAATAGCCAGAGATAAATAAGATATATACCCAATCTATAGCACAATATAAAATCTAAAAACAAAATACAATTCCAGTTTTGAAACGTTTTCGAAATTACAAAGCTGTTTGCTGACTGTTTGTGATTTTTTTCGAAATTTTAAACTAGTACAAATCCAATTTTTATTTTTTACGCCTTCACGCTCACAATCCCATACTAAGTTCGATGACATGTGTCTCGGGTGCCGAAAACTTTCCCATCACACACACAATCACTACCTCAAATTTACCTCTGCAGTTTTAAGTTAAGTCTAACAATACTATTATTACCTTCTGTTACCAAATTATTAGTTACAATATTATATTATAAGCATTAATTCAAATAACTATAATCCAAATAATTTTATTGGAGCTTTTCCTGTGAAAAGCAAAACAACATCAAACTTTAATGTGCAAAGTTTTTAGCTGCTATACGAATAGTGCTAAAAAGCAGCCAGTCAGCTCAGAGCAAAATCAGCAAAACCTACCTGCTTGACATGCAAAAACCGGGCGGGCAGACAGTGGCAAACACGTATCCGGCAAAAGACCAACTCTCATTTTGTCGGCAACACTAATTGGTAAAGTAAACTCTCCGTATTCGCATTCTACTCACGTACGCAGTTTCGCAGTTTAAGTTCAGCGGAGTGTGTTTGTTTATGGACTTTATCCACATTCCAATATCGGATGCGTATCTTTAGCACTCATTAGGGAGTTTCCTTATTCTCCCGCATTGGTATTGTCCTTTTGTTGTTGACGCCGCTTTGTCGGCTTGATTTAAGGGTTAAGTTTTCTCGTTTCGAAATTTGAATAAGAAAATTACCTACGGGTAGGTGTTTATTTTGTCTACATAGATAAAGTTTTATTTTACGCAGTCACATTTATTATGTTTAGAAATGGCTGTAAGGACTTGTCTACTTAAAAGAAAATTTAAAACACAAAACTAAAAGTGTTTTGGATTTAAGGGCAATGTTTCCAGTGAAAGCCATTTAAAAAAAAATTGAGAGCCTGCGTATTCCAGGTCTAGTGTGTTTACCAGCTTCGATCACATTGTCACTTACCATCAGGTGAGATAGTGGTCAAACACTAGCCTGTCACAAATAAATAAATAAATAAATTACAGGGTTGAAAGAGATTTAACATATCACATGTTGACGAGCACAGTGCCGCGCGGGATTTTGACCTATATATATCAGTAAAAAATCTTTGGGTGACACTGAATTGTAGTGAGCGAGCGTGACGATTCCATCAGGCGAGCGACTTGCTCGTCTTCTCTCTCAATTATATATAAAAAAATAAATAGAAAAGCTCTTATAGTGATAAATTTAGAAAGGAAAAATTATCGCTTGAGGCGGGATTTGAACCCGCGGCCATAGGGTCAGCGGTTAGAGCAATAGGGCATGAGACCCTATGGCCGCGGGTTCAAATCCCGCCTCAAGCGATAATTTTTCCTTTCTAAATTTATCACTATTCTTCTGCCTAGCATGGCTAATGCTATATAAATAAAATCAAGAAAAGCTCTTTACAAAAAAAAAACTATTGTGAACTCTTTTTTTGGTACGTTTAAAATAAAAAATCAGGAAATGTTGTCTAGTCTCAGATATTCTCTGTAATTTTTTTTCAATTTTCATCACAATGATTTGTCATAAGTTTGAAACTTATTACGATTTTTCTTAAACTAAAAATCAAAAGCGCTTCTTCATAAATCACCTCAATATGTTTTTCTAAAAGTGTGTTTGTATGTATGGTGTATTCAAATGTAGTTTGTGGCTATGAATATAAAAGTATACATTTCAGTTTAAAAAAAAACTAAAACAATTTCAAAAAGGTTGCCTCAGCAGGAGAAACGTATGAATATTAAATAACACAAATAATGTAAGAGTACACAGGTACCGACAGATTCAGATGGGTTAAAAGCACTTAGAATCCCTTACCTTATTAGTAGCCTGAAGAAAGGTTCACGATCACGAACATGCTTCTAAGGGACCTTTTTAGATTTGTTCTTATGAATGAACATTCTATTTAAATTAAGGAGATAAACTCGGAATACAGAAGAGATAAAGAAAGTTTTATACCAAAAAAAACATTTGACTGGAGGCTACCTTTATTCTATGAATTTACACATGGAAGTAATAATGGTCATGAATTAGGTTTATAATATATTATATAATAGCTTTAACAAACTTAAACCGTTAACTTATTTTCAATCAACCCGACGACCGACTTCAGAAAACGATGACGATGACGACCCAGTTGGCGCAGTGGACAGGTGCCCGCCCTCTGCGCCGTGGGTCCTGGGTTCGATTCCCGGCAGGAGCACAAATTCCTTCCCAAGGGATATTTGTGCTTCTGGTTCTGGGTGTAATGTGTGTGTGATGTGAATGTTTCCGGCACCCACGATACAAGTCTTAGAACTTCTTTGAACTTAGTGTGGGGCTGTGAGTGTGAATGTGTAAAAAAAAAAATCTCAATTCAAATGTATTTTTTTTATGTGTGTTACCTTATATCTTCTTTCGTTGTGAGCCGATTTTGATGATTATTTCTTTATTTGAAAGTTGTTGCTTTCCATTTTAATTTGGTTAAGATCTGAACTCTAGTTTTT
Organism: Lomographa bimaculata; assembly: GCA_948107665.1. Lineage (NCBI taxonomy): Eukaryota > Metazoa > Arthropoda > Insecta > Lepidoptera > Geometridae > Lomographa > Lomographa bimaculata. Next base: position 13,081,693 of record OX403592.1, read on the forward strand.
GAGTTATCGTCAATAATGCGTGTTTAATACATTCAATCTGATTAAGGTTCGGAAGATAAAACGGTGTAGTCGGTTTTATTAAAGCTTTGCTTGCGTTTAAATTATTTGTATCTATGTTACGCGATATCTCTGCCTATGAATCGATTTCGATGATTTTTTTGCTTTGTAGATAGAATAGAGTGGTCCCGCGTAAATTTTTTCGAAATCGATCCAGCGAAAACTGAAATATTTGTTTGAAGTCGATGTTAAGCTTTGCTTGCGTTTAATTTAAGCTATGACATAATATTTAAAACAAGAACAGTCTAATCCAGTAATGATTGAGAAACTAAACCACAACAAATGAAGCCCATTTATTGTAGACCAGGTAAGCAGATAATATGATTAATTATTGAATTGAACATTGTATATCGCTATAATTAATTGGAGTTATTATTGGATGAGGTTTCGTATTCAAATTAATAATGTTTACGTTTGATTCAGCGTAAAATTAACTCTATGATTGATTCAACTCATATTATTATACTAGCCGTGCTCCACGGCTTCGCCCGCTATTATCAAGTTTAAAAGTAGCCTATGTGTTAATCCTAGGTATAATCTATGTACATTCCAAATTTCATCCAAATCCGTTCAGCCGTTAAAGCGTGAAGAGGGAACAAACATACTTACACACAAACTTTCGGATTTATAATATTAGTAGGATTCCATATACTAGCCGAGCCCCGCGGCTTCGCCCGCTATTATTAAGTTAAAATGTAGCCTGTAAGCTATGTACATTCCATTATATTTACAATTTCATCTAAATCCGTTCAGCCGTTGAAGCGTGAAGAGGGAACAAACATACTTACACACTTATACACTTCCATACAAACTTCCGGATTTATAATATTAGTAGGATAGGATAGGATCATTCTCGTATGTTACATACAACATGATTTATACTTACGTTATAATATAATTATCTTGTTTTACGTACTTACAACAGTACGGAAAACCAACATTATGAAAACGTGACATTGAGTTTTTCTATAATCGCCAAAAGCCCTGGGAAAAAGTCTAGTATCGCGTTACATTTACGGACCTTTCATTAGAGCATGAACCATTAAGTTTATTACAATCTCCAGAAAGCATTTAGATTCTAAGATTTTCAAGTTATATAAATAAAGATGCGGTATGTGGATACTCAATAGACTTATCTTCGTATATCTGTGGTTCTGTGGTGGTGAATTGCCCCAGGGCTTGGTTGGGTCAGCATTCGCCTTCTGAGCAGGGGTATCGGATTCGATTCCCGGAAGGGACACAAGATTTCTCCCCAAGGAAAAATTGTGTTTCTGCTTCTGGTTGTGGTTTTGTGTGTAATGTCATCGAACTTAGTGCAGGGCTGTGAGTGGAAAGCCTATGATTTAAGACTATGTATAGTCCAGGTTTTAGCGGTCTCTATCCTTACCGAATACATTAAATAGTTTACCACAAATTACTATGGTTATATTATCTTTGTGTACCACCAAATCTACTAAAACTGGAACATCACTCTAATAGCTTTGATAGCCAGGCACTCTAGGCTGTAGCCTGTTTAACTTATTTGACAACATCATCAGGTATATAGTAGTCGATCGGTAGCGGCCCAATGATTTAAAACATGTAACCGAAGTATAAAATTTTTTCGTCCCCATAATACGTTAATAATAAAGAAAGGATTTATTTTGTCGCTTCAAAAGGGGCCTGAGTAGCTCAGCGGTTAGATCAATAGGGCATGACTTAAGGCCGCGAATTCAAACCTCGCCTCAAGGGATAATTTTGTTTATTTTATAATATTTCCCTTCTAAAATTTCCTACTGCAGTTCCGCCTAGCATGGCTAATGCTACAAAAACAAAAAATAACAGTTTTAAATCAGGCTCTGATAAAATACGTCGAATCCAATTTTCAAGACGAAAACTTTGGAATTTCTCGACGTGGAATTCCGTCCTTAAGGTTGAGATCGTATTGAAACTGATACCCAATACTTAGTACGTGAGACGGCAAAATATGAGAACATAAATGCGAACTACAATAGCTGGTGTTTTGTAAAGCTAAGTAATGAGGTCAAAGGCGTGTTTTGGCTGATATTAGCCCTCAAGAGGGTGCTTTTGTTCGTGAAAGTTATGAGACTAGCCTCTTTTATGTCAACGCGCCTAGGGTAAGTTGGGATTAATTGACCCTACGGTTTAAATAGGTTATTTGACGATAGTTGGAGATAATCGACCGAATTATTTAACCAACAAATTAAGTTGTTGTATTTATTAGCGTAATAAATTTGTTGTAATATTTTTTAAACAAAACTATTCATAATCTATAAGTTTTGTTCAAAAAAGAGAACCTGCCAAAATGCAAATCTGCAGAAATAGATAGATTATTATAATTTCTATTCTAAGTTATTCCTGAGAAATATTTTAATTGAAATTCAGTTGAATTTTGGAATCTGTAAAATGTATATGTACAGATTAATGAGATTTACAGAAATAATCTAAAATCGAATCGTACATCGCCCTCCGACTCCCTATTATCTCTTCAAACTCTTCATCCAATGGTTATCTGGAAGAGAGCTTAGCGATAAGACCGCCTATTGTAACGCTTATTTTCTAGATTTGTATTCCTTGTCACGCTCGTATTTGTTAAGGTGTTCAATAAAGGGCTTATCTATCTGTTTTACTAAGGGCAAATATATTAATTCCCTTCTATTGTCCGAAAAACCACACGAATGGCAAATCCCCGGTACAAACGCTCGAGTAAAATTGACAACGTCAGAGGTCGGAAGTTTTTTCATTAGTGGAAGCCGCGGGAATTACGGACTCTTCGTGTGACTTACTAATTGCTCTCGAGTAGGATTCTCTCTTAAATTGAGGTAACGTGTGTGACGAGTTGAACTCGTTTTGTTAGATGGGGTTTGTATTATGTGAGTACAGGTGTCTTTACACCTGTACTGACATAATACACGTCGTCTCTTGTTATTTTCGAGGCATAGAAATGTAGTTTGGCATGTTTTGGTGGTTAATTCAACAGCTCTTGTAATTATTTTGCTAGTGCAAATAGGTTTGTTTGATCGTAGTTTAAGTTCTGATTACTTAAATAAGACCCATGTAACAATTAGTTTGCAAATAAACGTATGAGTATGAGTATTATCTTGTTGTCTCGTACAGATATTTCTGTTAGAAAATGTTTTTATATAATCATAATAGCTACAATAGTATATAATAGATAAGATGGTGTCTTTCTACTTTACTAATACATATTATCTTCCTTTGTTTGGACACGCTTGATGATATTATTAAAAATATAAAAGGAATATAATATTAGCGTTGGCTACGGCTAAGCTAATGCCTAATAAAGGTCCTGGCATAGATCGAGTTCAAATAAATATTACAACAAAAGTTTTTTTTTTTTTTTGCGAATTATTGTCTTCTCCTTGTTATAAGTTATTTTATGTAATAAGAGAAGAAGTTTAATTAAAAAAAGATATCCTCTTAACCGACACTAGCATCTAAAAGTAGTGGTCAAAATGGTTTTAATATATTTTTCTTGCATTTTTTGTTTGCCTTCACTTTTTTTACCCTAATTTATTTTTCGCATTCACTTCTGTTTTATTGACTTTCAATTATTTCACTTACAATATGTGTATAAACTTTTTTGATTATGTGTTTAAACATAAAAAATATAATTTTATAATACCGCTTTTATAATATTCCTATTAAACGAGGTAGTAGAACACGGTTAGGAATAACTTTAAACTACTATTAGTAGTAGTTTAAAGTTATTTATGTTACGATGCTTGGTCTTGCACTGGAAATAAACATGGAGACCATAGACGTTATGTACCTACCCTGTCTTGAATCTGAGGTGGCTGAATGTAGGGTAGGTATTCAAATGGCTCCATTGAAACGCTTGGTAGTGGTCTTAGGGGATCAGCTCAGGATTTCGACGCATGCTGAGTGCCTCTGGCGCATTCGGCTCTCTCAATCATTTTTAATACCCGTGGGTTTGTTCTGCCTCTATAACGAATATTGCTGACAAGTAGTCAATATTGACTCGATTGTTCAAGCTTGCTTTATTGCACTTCCATTCAGCTTAACCCTCATTTCTCTCGATAATCTCTTACGCGTTCAATAAATTAATTATTATTTCAATAAATTAATAATTAGGTATGTGTCCTAATGCCAAAACAGATCCAAACAGATCAAGTTTTTTTTTGTGATTGTGATAGTTGAAAATTATAAAAAAAAAACAATCGAGTTGAGGCCTCCTCCTTTTTTGGGAATTCGGTAAAAAAGGTCGTAGAAATATCGCAAAATATATTTCGACTGCGAACTAAACAGAAAACTTATATGTAACTTTAATTTTTATCGTTAAAATACGCAGTCAGAGGCAATACTTTGTTTGGTCCTACCAATAAGATATATCGGTGTGAAAAAATTGCCATCAGAATTTCTAATCCTACTAATATTATAAATCCGAAATTTTGTGTTTAAGTATGTTTGTTCCCTCTTCACGCTTTAACGGACGGAATTTGGAATATACATAGGTTATACCTAGGATTAACACATAGGCTACTTTTTAACTTGGTAATAGCGGGCGAAGCCGCGGGGCTTGGCTAGTGTTGAAATAAAATACCTGATGTCTCTGAATGCATTCATAACAAGTAAATATTTGGAGATACGACCAATAAACGCAACCCTCCTTCCTACTACTTCCTTTTTTACAAATACATACATATACACTCTCTCATATCCACAATAAGTTGAAAGACTTGCATCGTGGATACCGAAACTTTTGCATCACACGCAATCACACCTACTCCCTACCTCCCTGGGGAATGGACACAAATCTTTTCCCTGTCATTTTTTCCTTATTCCGAGCATGGACGCACCGGTGGATTACGGTGGATAAGGAGGAAAATGCTTGTCCCTTTGCTATGTCAAAATAGCCACAGCGAGTCCAAAAAGTGCTGATGGTGATATATTAAGTAAGTATAATAATATTAATATTCTCATAGAATGTTGAGTTAATCGCGGCGTTGCGTGAATTGTGAATTCGGATACTCTTGATTAGAATAAGTTAAAAAGTGAGCGCTGTGATGAGCTTAACCATTTACAAACTTTTATTCCTCTAGAAATGAGAAATACTAAAAATACATGCATGTTATAGTATACCCAAAAGTACATATTATTATACTAAAAGTACTTGAATGTAAAAACAATATATATTGTTGAATATATATACACAATTTTTTTTATTAAAAAGGTAATGAAATTAACTATATGAGAGGTTTTTTTTAATCTTCTACCTACGGCCTATATTTCCTTAAACTAAACTAAAATTATATACAGCAAAGAACCAAATTACCTACAAGACAACGAGCCTATAGGTAACTCAAGTGCTCAAACCCACTACCAGTAAGGTATGAGGGCATGAGAGGTTTAACCTCAAACGGTTTTCTTCTAACTGAAAACAGTAACCGGCTATAACTACTTTCTAGTTCCGACCAATCGCCGTTAATCTTTGCATTATATTTTCTAAATTTGTAGAGACCTTTATTACCTTATCATAGTATGTATTCTCTTATTTGTGTGATGTGAATGATTTATATAGTTCTTCGAACTTAGTATGGGCTGTGAGTCTGAAAGCTTTTTTGTTTATGTTTATTTACAAATGTATTGTGGAAAAGATAATTTCGTGGATAAAACCATGGTGTAATTGTTTATCTCTTTCCGCCATCTAGCCCTGCAAAAACAAATGTCCCTTAGGAAATCATATTGTGCTTCTCCTGGGTACTGAACCCAAATCACGTAGCGTATAAAACAAGACATGCTCACTGCGCCGGAAGAGTCGTTATTTAACCAAAAAATAGCCAATTACCACGCTTTATACAGAACCCTATTTGATTTTACCCCAGATAAATTAATCTCAGCCCCCATTCACTCAATACGTTTTTATTTCCTCTATGAGTGACTGAACAAGTGCGATAACGAAGCCTGCATTGAAGGGACCGAGCTTCCTTTACCACAGATTACGGCTAAGTACGCAGTAAATAAAAATAGCTTTATGGGTCGGTAAGAGACCCTTGACATTCAAGGGCTGCGGGTAATTTTCTTTCATGGCAGTCTATAAGCTCTTTTACCTAATCTGTAAATTATCGGTCGCATTCTTAGACGTTGAGAGAAAAAAGTTGAAAAAAAAATCTTGGCATATTACGTATAAGTCACGTCAAATCCAGTTTTTTTTGTTTTCTTAAAGCTAACTGGCAAAGTTTGTAATTGATCTGCATGGCGAAAAGGGGCGGATACGTCAGTTTCTTATCAGGCCGGTGTTTGAGGGGCTCAGTCTTGGAAATAAAAGAAATGTAGACTAAATCAGATTCTTGATGCGTCCATAAATTGGACTGCTCAGGACGGTGCCTAAAAAGGTCTCAATTATGGAGAATATCTAGGATCTTACACGTTATAATTTTACTATATAATAAACTGTATAATATAATAAACCCCGCATGCGTTGCAATGAAAGAGTTCATGGTTGCCTAGTACTCGTTCTCGAGATGTCAACAAAAAAGCCGTTCTATACAAAATGTATGAGAAAATATATTTCTTTTAGTTAATTTTCCGATGTAGTAATAGTTATTCTGCAATTCGGGGCTGAGCCAAATACAAAAAATCAAAGATTAAAAAATCGATCTAATCGTTTTTAAGCGATGAATGGCGTAACTAACCCGACTTTGTATTATTTATATGTATGAACTTTGTATTGATATTAGTGATCTTATATATATATTTATATATATATATATATATATATATATGTATATATATATGTATATATATATAAATATATATAATAAGGAAGACATTTGTAATTTCGCAATAACATTATAAGCATATGGTCTGCTCCTTTAACATTTCAGTGCTAGCATATACTAAAGAAAAGTAAATATTGTTATTTCCTTGTGGTACAAAACAATGCGCTGTACTAACCACAATCCTTATCTCTTGTAGTTTTTTTATATTTTTTGTAGTGGTAGTATTCTTTTTATATAGGTCAAAACTACTTATATAAGTTCATAACGTACGTTGCACTGAACTTTAATGGTAAGCGTGACGCTTACAACAAGCGAGCGACTTGCTAGTTCTGTCACTCAATAACACAAGAAAACAAAGATTTTATACATTGAAAAAAGAAATATAAACTCGGTGGCCGTATCGATTGGTACGAGCCATATGGTACTGAATAACATTACCTAATTATCTATTCTTCTTAGAGTTTTTTCCATTAGCTTAACGGATCCAATCAATCACGGTGCGGTAAATGAGACGGGTGGTCTACCCTCAAAATTGACGATTTATTTCTATCCTGGATGTGTTTTCTATCAAGTCACGTCCATTTTTATCTAACTACACGGTATAGGAAAAAGGAGGGTTATAATTTCGCATCTTACGTACGTACGTATATATAAGTAAAGATAAATAAATGAATGTCTTTATTTTCTCTCACAATCCGGTGCAAATACAAGTTTTCTCCCTAAGGGAAATTTGTTTTTGGTTCTGTAGTGTAAAAATGTTTATGGTATTCTTATCTGCTACGTACAAATAATGTGTATGTATGTGTAAATAATGTAAATCTTACTAAAACGTCATATTTGTAAGTACGTATATAATTATGTATCGATGTATGAAGAAAATATCACAGCTACACAGCTTCCCAACTAATAAACCGTTTATTGTAACATAATATAGGGTATCATTGAATTTCCAAAGGTATTTTTTATAAAAAATACAATATTGTTTATGATACTGCATAAAATATTGAACAAAAATATTTAAATAAACAAAAACCAATCACGTAGGCTATCAAATGAAAGAGCTTTAAAATTACATTTTAAAAATATATCATGTAGTTGATAAGAAAAAACCGTAGAAGAAGTTTCGAAAATTACAATCATGTTTTATAAAAAAAAAAACATAGTATTCTTTCTTTTTTCTTTGTTTTTGAATAGGTCTGCGTTTTTAAGCTGGAGTGATGTAACAGCTTATTAATTATTGGCCGTAGGACAGTAGGTACCTATGGCTTTTTTTTAATGCTTTGTAGACAAACATTTGTCCACCATCATATGGCTACGGTTCAAGTTCCGTTTCTAGCGATACTTTTATTCCTTTTACTTCTTAAAATTGTATTCTGATTAAAAATAATTGAAACGTAGGAAAAGCGTGATTGAATTATAAAAGCAAGGTTTGTATAGTCCACTAGGTTAACAATGCGATGCTTAAGTCTAAAAGATAGGCCAGGTAGATATTGATATATCTTTACATTTTTCAGATCATATATTAGGAAAACGCATTTTTTTCATTCGTAGTAACACCTGTATTTGCTTAAAGCAAAAAATTAAGATATCCTTATAATAATTATATTTGCATTATTTTATCGTGGGTATAATTTAGACAGCAAAATTTCTCCCCAAATCTTTCGACTGAGGCAGTTTCATCAATTCGATACAAAATAATGCGAATGAAGGAAGCGTGTTAGATATTTTCAACGAGACGGCTCAAATATGTAACAGCTGCATATATTCATATATATATATACTAGCTTTTGCCCGCGGCTTCGCTCGCGTTAAGAAGTACAAAAAACTTTCATCCCCTATTTCATACCCTTGGGGGTAGAATTAATAAAAATCCTTTCTTAGCGGATGCCTACGTCATAACATCTACCTGCATGCCAAATTTCAGCCCGATCCGTCCAGTGGTTTGGGCTGTGCGTTGATAGATCACTATGTCAGTCAGTCAGTCAGTCACCTTTGAGTTATATATATTTAGATTATGGTATTGTGATTCCTTTTGCGCAGAAGAAGCTCGGAAATCACGACCCATGATAAAAATATCACGATTTTCTCCACTGTGTTATGCTATTGTCGATATTGGAACAAATGTCACTGGAACCAAAGTGACTTTAACCTTTCTTCTCATAAAGTCAAGTGGACGAGTAGGAAACCAGTAAAAAGATCAGTGTCAGTATGATATTACTCGAACAGCACCAGCATCTATGTAAAAAACAACGAGTCATCGAAAAAATACAAACACAGGTTTGTATGGCAAGGGGATGACCCAACATTGACAGCCTTTTATGGACTCATGGTTCATTTATTAAAGGGCAATTACTAATCTAAAACGGAGTAGAAAAACCTGTTGTGTTTCGCAAGTAAACAAAATAAGGGTGCTCAAGTTTGTGATCGATCATCGCCCTTTATGAGATTTTTTTTTCAACTTTCTTGTATTATTTATTTATTTAAAAACTTCTTGCATAAATACTATGTACATATGAGGACTTAATGCTACATCATTTCCTACCTGTCATCAAGCTATACTCGTATATCGACGTGCAATAATAGACCACTAGATCGTCGCTTACCATTCGGTGAGATGGTGGTCAAAAGTTAGCCTACTATGAATTAAAAAAAAGCTACACAATTAAATAAAAGGAGGTTAGGAAACCTCAAATTAATTAAAATAAATAAAACATATTGTGTATGAAATAAACTTAATATAAAACACGTGTATAAGCAAAAACCGAAAATTCAATAAATACATAATACATTTAATTTTATTTTTTTTAACGAAAAAACTTTATTGCTTCCCATAACATTAAGACATATATAGATATGTATATATACTAGTTATTCGCCCCGGCTTCGCCCGTGTGCAACCCTTGCAGCGCCATCTGCCGGGCTGATTGGTGAATCTAAACCATCCAGGGCGCCACCCAAACGCATACAAAAAAAATCATTCAAATGGGTCCAGCCGTTTAGGAGGAGTTCAGGGACATACACACGTACATTAGAGTTATATATATAAAACTAGCGATCCGCCCCGGCTTCGCCCGATGTGATAAATGAAGAACCGCTCGACCGATTTTATGCAAACTTCACATAAACCATCTACTAAATAGTCCGAACAAAGCCTAAACATTTGTTTTGGATAGGTGAGCCCGTTCTTGAGTTATAAAATTACAACGAAAAGTGGCATTGATTTTTATATATATAGATAGATATACATATATATATAGGATATATACATACATATATATATATATACATACATATATATATATATATATATATAGGATATAGTAGGATTTATATGATTTCCTACGATTGTTTAGAGACGATGGTATAACTTTAATTTTTTTTTTTTTTAATGTTTGACGTTTATTATTTAATTTATATGAATAAATTATTATTGTTTCGCTGTAGTAAAACATGTCGCCGTTCATTTCAACTAGCTCTTCTTTTCTAATTACGAAGCCGTTTTAAAAGAAAAATTGAAATTGCTCTGTATAACGGGCTGCTGCACTTCTGAGTGTAAAGAAATATTTACCTTTCTATTATGAGCTCTGGATCCGCCCACACTTTACTTATGAAAACACTACGAGCGCTGTAAAATGTACCTTCGAAATTTATTAATTTTAGTTATCTTGTAACTCTACTTGAAAGCACCATACATCACATCATGTATGGTGCTTTCAAGTAGATACATCTCTTGACATTATAACTTTAATGATGATTGTTACATTTTCACTTATTGTAATTGGGCCACATATAGAATATATCAACAATATACAAAATTATTATTATGACGCTATAAAGATATCTAACTACCTAGCCCTCAAATCAATATTTGCATGTCACTATTATGACCAAGTGTGTGAACTATATTGATACACTTAACCCTACATCTGTTTATACCTACACTTGAAGCATATAAATGCATTTCATTTCATTTCATTTTATTTAAAAAAACAGTGTTATTATATGAAAGCAAACTTGTTTATTACTGCCGATCCCAACATGAGAGGTTTTTTTCTCTGATAGGCTACCTGTTACCTATTCATATAAGTTTCTCTGTAAGTTGTATTTATCTTTTAGTGTCAATAAAGAGCTTTCGTATTGTATTGTATTGGCTATCGTTTTGCACACTAGCATTTCGCTTCTACGTTCATTATCCACGAAGGAATGGAACTCATTACATGTGTCTATGTTCCCCGAGTGCTGTAATTTGGGAGTCCATCTTCTTGTTCTTCTTCTTAGTTATGGCTTCGCAATCTTGTGCATTTAGCCAGTGTCAAGTGATAATATAATATTTCAAGTGTATTTCATATTATAAGTCCTAGTCACAAGTCACAGTCAAAGTCAAGTAAAAGAGTCAAGGTCCAGTCATAGTAAAGTCATGCCCTAGTAAAGTGGTGGAAACTTCTATTGGAGCGAAGGCGAAAATCACGTTTTTCAACTTTGTATGATTTGCCTACACCTAGTGAACGCGCATAACACGTTAACTTAGTATCATCGGTTAATAATCCAACATTATTACACATTAACACTCGAAGAATCACAGGTTTTGGAAAATTTTACAAAATCAAGAACGCCATTTTTTCACTCACGTCAAAAATCCCTCTTGGGAGTCCAAGTCAAGAGTGAATAGGCATCTTCTTGACAAACATGTCACATCTTTGACAATGACATGTGTATCACTTTCCATCAGCTGAGATAGTGGTCAAATGTTTGTCTATACATCATAAAAAAATATGTCACCTGATGGTAAGTCATGATGTGACCAAGGATGGTAAACATGCCAGGCCTAGACTCTTAAGACTGGCTCTAAAGGATAACTGTATATTTGGTACATCCACATGATTTTGAGTAAGTACATTTTGGTGAAGTAACTCTTTTTTTTTAATTCAAGATACGCAAACTTTTAACCACAATCTCACCTTATGGTAAGCGACGATGTGGTCGACAATGAAGTAAGCTTGCCTAGAAGATACCTATTCAATCGCGACTTGAAGACTCCCATATTGTACTCATCAGGAAACACCGACTCAGGCAAGGAGTTCCTTTCCTTTGCAGTTTGCGTAATAATTGTGGAAGCACAACGCTTCGTGCGCATTTGTAGAATGCACACGTGGAATTTTAAATGACCTGTCTAATTGAAAAGCAAATATTTATCTATTCAATACCATATAAACTTCCACTTTGTAACCCAGATTCGTTATTTATCCTCATAACTTTATTTTGAACAAACACCGCAGTGATAAACTTAAATTGCATCGGCGAAGCCGGTATTGAATCGGGAACGAATCGGAACCACTGTTCCCAGTCTACCTACTTATTAGCAGTAAACAAACTTCATGCGTTTTTTCTATTTCTATGATTTGTGAGTGAGATACGCCGCTAACCCATCAAAGTTGCCTTCATTGTACATTTTGTAGTATTTAGAAATATTTTCAGCATTACGCTTTCACTCAAAAATTAATAGGTACCTTTAGGCAAGTATTTCACATCTTCCGCCGCATCATCACCTGCCATCAGGTTACATAGTGGTCAAATGCTTGTCTATTTATCATTAAAAAAGTCAAATGGAGAGCTTTTTTCATTTTAAATCAGGAACACAGGTAGTGTTTACAAATTATGGCGAAAAGGCGGTTCACTATCTGTCTGTCTGTCTCCAATAATTTCACACTAAACTTGATTCCTCTCTATCAAAACCTTCTCATATATAAGGACTACTGTTTAATCAAACACACACATACGTTACTTAAATTTTTACGTATAGTTTTTTTGCAAGGTTTTATGCCAACATAATTATATTCTAGAATTTTTAAAATTTTCGTATACTGTTCGTATATTTTCGTGTCTATATTATTTTGATTAACCTCGACGTTGACGACAGGCCCTCTGCACCTTTGGTCGTGGGTTCGATTCCCGGCAGAAGCACTATTTTTCTTTCTACCTTCCACATTAGTGTTCTGTGTGAGATTGTGTGTATTTTGTAAATGTTTCCGGCATTCACAAAATAAGTACCTATTTGTACTACTTACTGTGTGGCTGAAAGTGTGAATACGTTTGTTGCATTGCAAAAATATCGTAACATGTATTACTGACATTCGTTTTCATACTGGAGTTAACCGTATACTGATAGGTACTATGTAGAAACTTCGTACGTCAGTGAACGTATCATAAATCGTTAAAAGTTTATCAAAAGCGGTGCAGTTATTCATACGTGACGGTAGTTATGTGGCTTACAGTTTGGTAACACAGCTTTGGTAAAACCCAGCATGATAGATTTCTGTTTTTACGCTACTATGGCGAATCTGAAAAGAGGACTGTGATTTTAGGTACGTAAGTATGTATGTGAGTAAATATGTTGTAAGTTTGTTCCTTCACTGCGTGCAAACTAATAAACCGATTGTAGCAGGCAGGGTATCAATGAATTCCATTTCTAATCGTCCGATTTCAACAGGTGTCATAAGCTAACTTTTTTTTAAACTAATGGCACCCGTGGTTCTTTATAGAGTTAGGACAAAAATAAAAAAATACCATATTCTAGGGTACAAATGAAAGAGCGTCAAAATACCATCTTAAAAATATAAACCACATAGATAATATATATTAGATATTTTTACTATAAATTTTTTACCGACTTCCCAAAAAAGGAGGAGGTACTCAAGTCGACTGTATTTTTTTAAAATTTATTTAGTTTATGTATATTATACCTTAATAACCTAACCCTTTCTTGTGAATTTGTACTTATACCACAGTTACACCGATTTTTTTTCTTTTTCATAGTCTCTACTCTCTTTAATCTCTACTCATAGCTTGTCTTTCGGATTGAAAGGTAATGTTTTCAGTAATATATATATAAATATGTGTAATCAGGATCTCGGAAACGGCTCCAACAATTTTCATGAAAGTTACAGATTAGGGGTTTTTCGGCCCAAGGAATCGATTTATCAACGTTCCAGGTCCGAGAAATGCTCGGTTCCCAAACTGCATTTGAAAAAACCGGGTCTAAGAAACTATCAGCGCCATCTATTACGCCATGCCCGATGTAAAAAACTGTTTCTACTCGACACTAGATGGAGCTTTCTGAGGCTACAAATTCAAACACATTCTACCCAAAACAAAAAATTAAGGATATTAAGGTCATAACTCCGGGTAGCACTGAACTGCAATGGGAAAATGTGACGCTTACCATCAGGCGAGCGACTTGCCAATCTTGTCACTCAATAACATAAATAATAATAATAAAAAATATTTCAGTAGGTTCAATGCTATCACTTATAAGTAACTAAATTCATATTTCTATTTACTTTGATAGCTGCTCTTTCTGGTAATGAGTTTGAGCATTGAAACTGAAGAGTCTCTGAGGAATTTGAAATTATTCATATTCGCAATTGAAATTCAAAGCCGCATTACACCAAATAAATTTCCGCAATATGACTCGCACAACACAAAGAAGAAAATTTATACAAACAAGTACGTCCATACTTTTTGAAGGGATCAAATGGGAATAACTCTTCCCGCTAGCTCTATTCAAGATGATAATAGAATTAGTGGGAAGATTTTATCTCGCTTGTTGCTTACGAACAAATTTAATATCGAATGATCCCTACTCTATTGCCTGTTGGTTTTGTTGAGTGCGTGGTCGCCTTCTTCCCTGCTTAGAAGGGATTATCGGGTTCTATTCCCGGCGAAAACACAAGTATACTCCCCAAGGAAATGTGTGTTTCTAGTTCTGGGAATTGTGCCTGTGATGTGAATGTTACCAGTACCCACTACACAAGTCATCGAACTTAGTGTGGGGCTGTGAGTGTGAAAGCGTTTATGTTTATGTTATCCCTATTTTGTTGGTTGCGTCGGTTTGAACTTAAACTTTTATGCATTATAAAGGGCCGTTGTCACTGTGTTGATGGGTAAATCTTCTTGGTGGTTGTTTGTTCTATGAGAAAACGATTTGTTTCCACTTTTTTCGATATAGCCGGCTTTTAAAAACCAGTTTGACCATGTTTTCCCATTTGCAAAACAATAGAAGTTATCGGTGAAAATACAAATAAAGACAATCAGCACAAACAAATGACACTCGGAAAATAAAAATCAAGATTAACGAAATCACAAAGAGCTATCGTTTGGCACATCTTAGTACTCGATGAGGTAATTTGCTCATTTTTACCAACCTAAAATCAGGCCGAATTTCAAACGCTCAAACGCAGGATAAGAGGAGGCAACCTATTTTTTTATGTAGTACTTGATGAATGTTATCAAATGTAACATGTCACTACTTGGTACTCGATGAGATAAATTTCACCAAAACAATTGATCAATTTTTTGTCTAATCGGCTTGTATCTTTTTTGACCACTATCTCAACTGAGGAGAGCGACGATGTGGCTGAAGATACTTATTAAATCTAGCGTTGATTACTTCTAGAATATACCGTTTGGGGAACGAGGGCAATGTTTTCCACTCCTTCGGATAATAAACGTAGAACCGAAACGTTTCAAGCGTATTGGAGTTATATGTCAATTATAAATTGATGACATTTGACCGTTTGTCTTGTTATCTGTCAAGAAATGTATCATACTAATTTACAGACAGTGAGTAAAGCCCCTAACAATGTAGAAGAGCGTTTGAAAATGCGAAAGTTCGGTGTGGCTGCTGTCTCCCAGCTCGAGAAATATTTATGCCCTAGGTACGTACCGTAAGAGCCAGATGGGTGGTGTAAATAAGTAAACGGGAACATCCACCTCCTATTTCATTAAAACTTTACAAGCTTGTCGCCTGTTATGTACGAGTACGAGGAATGCACGACATTGTAGAATGGCACTGACTGTTTATTAATTTGATCAGTAGTCAGGATGAATTCTTAATAAATAAATAGACAGAATGTTGGTACTCGACGAAATATATGTTAAGTATTGTATTTAAGGTTAATTTGTTATATTAAACGATACGCAAGTCGTTTATCTAAAAGTTAACCTAAAAGTAGCTCTGTGAACCCTCTTCACAATTGTTAATGAGTTTCATGTCTCCGACCTTGTGGCCACATTATTTTGCGTTTGCTTCTTTGTAGCTCTTCTACACAAGAACACTGGTAGAGATCAACATCTGATCTATTGGATATAACTGCTGCGTTTTGTATGATTTTTGTGTATATATATTTTGTATATTAACCATGTTGTAATGATGTGATGAATTAATACGAATTAGGCTCCACGAAGATAGACAGATAAGAGAGTCCAATAGACCACTTACGGCTGCGCGTGCGAAACAGGAGTCAACGCAAAATTGCATATTTATCAGAGGTCATGGAACAACATTCATGGGCATTACTAACAAACCTCCATAAAAATAAAATATGTCAAACCTTAACAATTATACAAAGCTCAATAAAATTCCATGGCCCAATCACAGGAGGTATTAATTTCCGGTAGACTTCATATACTCGAATAGGGTACACAAATGAGGGTCGCAATAACTTCATTAAAGACACTTAGTTAGGGAACTGATCTCTAATTAACAAGTTAAATGTTAAGTGAGTGTAGAGCGTCGCCGATAAAAAGGGGTCAGCCCTTTCGACTACATTCAAAGGGGATTTTCAGCCGACAACTTAATTATTACGTTCTAGTTCTCACTATTTTGTGCTTACAATGTAGCTAAGTATTTACCTACTTGGGACTTTATCTGACTAATTCAATATGGGTAATTTAGACCCTGGAAAGGACAAAGAATTTTTATTTTGACAGACGCAGACAATGAAGTTAAAATAATATATAAAGGATAAATAAATACAGTAAGGGCATTTATATATTTTTTTTAATGTACGAATTAAATCAACGAACGTAATCGGATTTAGATCAAATATTATAACCAACTTGAAAAATACATCAAGGCAAGAAGAAATACAGTCATATTTTTCTAGACACCTTTATCAATTCAGTTACACGAGTATGTGAAGGAGACGAGGTAAAACTACAGAAAAAATATAAAATTGGAACTCACTGGGAGTTTTCAAGTCTAGAGTAATAATACAACTTTTAGGTAAACATACTACATCTTCGGCCGCATCATTATTTTCTATCAGATGAGCTAGTGGCCAAATGCTTGTCTATCAAGCATACAATTTGTAAAACATTGCTCAAAAAGCAATCTTCAATCGAATTTGAAAACTATTCCTTGCCGAAGTTCGTCAAATGCATGTTATAATAATATTATTAAACATTATTAGTAGAGAACTCTTAAACTGTACGACCTTTCACCAAAATATTTTTACATTTGACATTGAATCGATTGTCAAAGGTGGAGAGACTAGTTTTCTTTGACAATTTTAACTGTGTTCCGCGAATGCTCTGCGGTTTAATCTATCTGTCATTGACAGGGTTCGAACAGTTACTGTTCTGTTGTTTACAGAGATACTTAATTTTAAACACTCCCACACTGAAATTCGCAAGCATAGATTCGTGCACCGAATGTTTGCATCAAATAGACTGTTGCATTGATATAGCAATCAATGTATCATATTTGGATGCTACAACATATATGATTATTTTATATTTCATGTTAAATGTTTCAACTATCAAATAACCTACGTACGAAATAAATGGCCGAGGTAACGTATCCAATTTTTCATCCCCATCGTCGATTTGCTGGTTCCCGAACAAAGTGCATTGCGGTAAAGGTAGGAATAGATGATCGATCAACGTCGCCGAAAACACGATTAAAAAGAAAAATATCACGTTTCCGGAAGAATAAATCTTTTCCGGGAGAATGTTCAGCTTCTGTTGGAATGTTTTATTTACACAACATTTTTAAGAATTCCCCGGGTAGGTAAAGTGACCTCGTAACGGATGCTTATTTTGATATCTCGAGTTTCGCATTAGAATAATTTGGCTTGTTTATTCCTTTAACTCTATATGTTAAAGTATAAATTGCTACTAAAACAGCGACAGTATTTCGTGCTCAATTATAACGCTACAGGGAAAATTATTTAGAGATCTTTGTATATTAATCCTATTAATATTATAAATCCGAAAGTTTGTGTGTAAGTGTGCAAGTGTGTAAGTATGTTTGTTCCCTTTTCACGCTTTAACAGCTGAACGGATTTGGATGAAATTTGAATTGTACATAGCTTATGCCTGGGATTAACATACTAACACACCTTTAACTTGACAATAGCGGGTGAAGCCCCGGGACACGGCTAGTATCTTATATATTCCGATTGTGTGTTAGTTATACATAAATATGTAAGTAGTATATTGTATTAATTTAAATATATATTTAATTTTTATTCTTTATTTATTTTTCATTAAATTATTTGTTCTATTTTATAGTCCAGTCGTTTAGTATTTTTACCTGGAAAGTTTTCCGGGAGTTTTGAAAATTGGTAATTTTATAGATTTTGATATGCTCTTTCCAAATTTCAACTTTGCCACCTCGTATGTTTGCCGCTCGCGCCGCCATATTGAAAAAATGGCGCTCAAAAGCAGTTTTTTGATAATTACTCCTTTCCGACGCATTTTACAGGTAAAACATATCTATACAAAATAAAAGTAGAGAACATTTCCTACAATTTATGTTATAATCTTTTTTTCCCTAAAATTAATAGTTTCGGCGTAGGTGCGCCGTAAAGTGTAATTAAATACACATTTCGTCAGAAATACTCATTTCCACACCACCATGAGATAGAGAAATCGGCGCGTTTTTTTATCGTGGTATCCCCAGTAGGCCTAATCTACGTCTGACTCACTGTTTAAATATTTAGTTCAATTTCCGTCGCTTCATTCTTGTTGACGGACCATATGTTGAGTTTTCATCGTCTTCAATACCGATTGAAATATCAGAGACGGAAGTTTCTTCGGCATCATCGACGATGGGATCATCAGTTTCATCGTGGTCCTCTTCGTTCTCGATTTCATCGTTTATTTGCTCGAGAATATTGTCCGTTTCTTCTTCTTCAATGTAGTCTTGTGACGGAAATTGCGAATTATCGCAAGAACCACCACAATTCGTGCACACAACGGAGCACTTTAGTCCTGCTTTTCTGCATCCGCAAGCTTTTTGACAACCTCTCTTGCATTTGCAAGAAATAAGTTTCAGTAAGCTTTCCGGAGCAGGGGGATCGAATGTAGTAACAGGAATGAGCCCGTTCTAGTCTTTTTTCCATCCCCATTAATTTCCAATATTTTTTTCAATTGAATTCAGTGCATAAATAGTGTTAAAGAGCTCTTTTAATCCACTTCCGTTCATTATGTATCCGATAGATCCCATGAACGACATTAACAAATGGAATCCACAGAGTCTTATGACAGTATTATTCAATTTGTAGTTCTCATCATATGAAGAAATGATTTCCCGCGCCTTAAAATATAAGGGCTGGTCAAAAGTGACAAAACAAGTATGCTGATGTAATGACTCACATTTTTCACAAGAAAATAACAGAGCAGTTAAAATTGTGTCATTATCACTCGGTGGAGCATTAATAAAGGGTAAGCACCCAATAAATGATTTTTCGAAGAGCAGTTCTGCTGTCGCTTGTTCCATGAATCCACTCCATCCAGGTATGTTAGGCAGGTCAACCGATTTTCCATATAGCCATAATAAATTGGAAACTGATGGTATAATCTCCTTCGCTACCGCACGAATGCTACCAAGATCTTGAACCTTTATTGTGTTCAAGTCCGTATGGTTTTTCTTCGTAAATGTTTTTAATTCAATGGCACCTACAACTTTTGCAGACGGCATTTGCTTTAATCGTTCAATATTTTGGTCAGGAGCAATCGCACTTTTAGGTGTTATACAATGGATACCACCCATAGCATGAAAAGTGTTGTGCCCATCTAATGTCTGCGTGTTGAAATCGGCGTTATCGAAAACAAACTGTGAAAACGATTGATCATCGATATTCAATGGCGAGCGCATTATAGCTAACTTCGAACAGCATTGCTTCAGTGTAAGAAGAGCAAAATCCGAGAAAAAAACAATATGAGCAGTTCAAAGTAAATAATACACGTTGGTGTGGATGTATAATGGTTTACGGCGCTCGTACGCAGAAACTATTGATTTTAGGGAAAAAAAGATTATGACATAAGTTGTAGGAAATTTTCTCTACTTTTATTTTGTATAGATATGTTTTACCTGTAAAATGCGCCGGAAAGGAGTTATTATCAAAAAACTGAATTTGGGCGCCATTTTTTCAATATGGCGGCGCGAGCGGCAAACATACGAGGTGGCAAAGTTGAAATTTGGAAAGAGCATATCAAAATCTATAAAATTGCCAATTTTCAAAACTCCCGGAAAACTTTCCAGGTAACCTCTATTTTTTCGACCAAATGACTGTACTATTATTCTAAAATCTCTTTTATTTTATAATTAATAGTTATTTATTTTTATAGCATAGATAAACAATAAGAAAGGATTTTGGAAAATTCATCCCTTATTAAAGGCAAAGTTTAAAAGAATGTTCGTAATTTTTTAGTTACGATGGGAAAACTCATCTGGTACACGAATCGAAAGTATATGTATCTACACCAATATTAAAAGTTTAAATATTAAGCATAAATTCTAATAGTGACAGAATTCGTACGTTGGTATATTTTTTATATCCAAGAAGAGTCTCTGAAACACGAATCTAAAAAAAAATTTAATTATAAAAAGCCCTGAGTACTTACTTTAAGATTTTATGTGATGAGTTCTCAAAACACAATATCTATAATTCAAGTAAGAAAAAAATAGGCATTCTAGCTGCTTTATTGACGTGCCTTAATTATTTTTTATAAAAAAAAACTATCATCATCATCATCATCAACCTATTTTTTTCCACTACTGGACATAGTCCTCTCGTAATGAACGCCACTGAGCCCGATCTTCGGCTCTTCTCATCCAGTTTCTACCGGCCTCATTTGGCAGGTTATTGCTCCAACTGAAAAAAAACTATAGTAGATTATTTCTCAGTTTTCACTTTCAGTCCACCCGAGTGAAACCGGGGTGAATCAGCTAGTGTAAGATATAAAGATCACACAATTAAACATGATGTTTAATAATTCCAAACCAACACTGAGTAAACTCTAAATGAAACATGCGTCAAACAACGCAATGCTGTTTGAAATTTAATCAGTAAGCAAATGGGATGAATGCACGGTACAGTACCTGGCCAATATAATAACACACATTGAATATTGAACTGCAGCTTCGACGTGGAGCAGCTACATCACACTAAACTAGTGGCTCTGCTAGTGGAGCTGAAGACCTCTTATTTTCAAAATGGCTGTGTTATGTTTATTTTTACATTTTCAACCCCCATATCTCCGCTCTATTATGCAAAATTTTCAAAACCTGAATCAACAAAAAACCATACAATTATCTAACCCGCTTACAAAATTTAACGAGAATCGAGAAATGCGATCTGTAGAAATCCGCCGGACATCCGTCGGAAATCTGCCGGATATACAAAAGCATTTTTGCCTAATGTAAAACGGAGCCGCTTCGCGCTTGCTCGTTCTATAAATGAAGAGCAAGCTTTGAGGTATTACAGGATATTTAGAATAAATAACTCTGGAAACTCAGAGAACTTAAAATAATATATTTAAATATATGAGCATGTCACCCTATGTGAGTGAATACACAATAAGTATACTGTATATATATTACCATACTGTGATTGTACACAGACAAAGATTCGCACGACTTCTAGTTTATGAAGCGCCAGGCTTGGAAATTATTGAAATGTCTATTTATGTCATTGAGTCCAAAACATAGTAAACCAAAGAAGTCTGTGATGTAGTTAGGTCAATGCAGTATCATAAGATTCAAGTGAAGTTGAGCAGGATACGTGATAAAGCGAGGTGATGGTAAGTGGAGTATCTCTGACCGAGTGGATAACAAGAGTGAGAAAGGGAGCCTAGGAGACACCAGCTGCCCGATATGAGTCCTACTGAATAATAGCAGTCTTAGGATAATATGGATATAATTAGTGAACAACGACCCATCGTTGTTCACTAATTATATCCACACATCACAAAGAGGAGAAGGCTGAACCTGCAGTGGGCTTGATGTGTAATATAGTGGCTGAACATGATGATGTTACATAAAAAAACGCTTCTACGACCTTTTTAGTAAAAACTAATCACAGAATCTATACAGTACTCTTCTGGCTCTCAAATATAGACGAATCACTCCTATCCTTTCGAGGATTTTGCTTTATAAACAATTCTGTAGATAAAATACTATGACTGGACTGACTGGAGATAAAACTGTAAGGTAAAACTAAAAAATTGTTTATTTCATTAATTATTGCAAATTTTACAAGTTGCGGCTCTAGTTACCAAACTGGGTTTGAGAAACACCCGTATCTTAATAATTAGTTCCTTCCTATGGTGAAAATTTTCTTTAGTACTTCTAAATAGGTTACGTGCAGTTTAATTCATAGTTGTGCATGTATTTCTGCCGGGTACTTCAATGACATCGAGAATGCAAATCCAATACCGCATGATGTTCGGTGGCGACGGATTGAAACCCAAATTGGTCAGTTGTTTAGTATATCAGGTAGGCACGGTCGCGATCACAATTTGCAGTCGCTGTGTAGCTATACAATTGGACACTTCTTGAAATTCGTAGCGCAGCTATTAGGCAAGTCTCAAGCTTTTTCTGAAAGATGCTGTACCTAATTAGTAAATTTGTACCTTTCGTAGCCATCTTTGAACACTTCATAAAACTTAGATAGCGATTGCATGGATCCAATATCTATTAGGTAGATTCGGTATAATAGTTTAATAAAAATAATTGGTACAACCAAAGACTTCGAAAAATTGAAGTTTCCCTCTTTATAGAGCCATTTAAAAGCACCCAACAAAAGACTATATGCCATGTGTGGTATATCCAGTGACCAGAATGAATAAAACCAGAAATATATAAAAGAATGTTAAGATAAAACACTGAACAAAGACACTGACCGCTAAATCTATTTTCAAAAATCTAATGCGTGATCAAAATAAATTATTTGGCTCAACGTAATAGCACTACAATTCAGAGAGGCAATGCCGCCAGCATGATGGGAATGCTACCCCCTGGTAGTCACAAGGGCTGGAGCTTATACCTATAAGCTCGAGGTAACTTAGGTCTGTGCTGTATACATGCATGGTTTAGTTTCAGGAAATATAGGCTATTGGCCCGTAGATAGCTAAGAATTCAGAAAAAAATCCTACATACCATTCTAAGAATATTATAAATCCGAAAGTTTGTGTAACTATGCAAGTGTGTAAGTATGTTTGGTCCCTCTTCACGCTTTAACGGCTAAACAGATTTGGATGAAATTTGGAATGTACATTGCTTATACCTAGGATTAACACATAGGCTACGTTTTAACTTGATAATAGCGAGCGAAGTTGCGGGACACGGCTAGTATAGCATAAATCATCATAGTACCCCAATTAGGATGGAGTTACCTTAATGAGACTTGTCAAGGGTCCGCTCCAAGTTTATTAATACTCATATTTTATTTATATAAAAATAAAGCTTTTTGTATGAAACTGCCGAGGCAAGTTATTTATAACCCACCACTGACAGGCGCAGATAAGACTGCCCAGCATAATAAGGGTCGAAAGAATGGTAGGTATATTACCTAATTATCGTTAGTCCCTGCAACTCCAAGGAACATTGTGCTTTTATATTTTGGTTATCAACATACCGTGGCTACTAATAGCAACTAAATAAAGTCTTATTTATTTGTTAGTAGTATTTAGTAACTTGTTATATACATTTTTATCTTACTTAAAAAAGAAGGAGGTTCTCAATTCAACAGTATTTTTTTACTATTTTTTGTGTGTGTTTTTAATGATTCTTTTTTTAATTGAAAGCTATCGCGGTGGTGTCGTTGGTGGAGTCGTTTTTGAGTTGTCATCAATAATGGGTATTTAATACATTTAATCTGAACAAGAGTTCCGATGATAAATTTAAAATCGACTTCAACAGTCGGTTTTTAAGCTTTTGTTGTGTTTTAATTATTTTATGTATATAGATTTTCAACCCCCATGCTTGAATACCTTAGGAAACATTTTGACTGAGTCAATTTAGTTAACACAAGGACGGAGACTTATGGCCCAAAGACTCCTAGGTGATAGGACATCTGCGAGTCGATCTGAGGCAAAAAAAAGAGAAAAACACTTGTTAAACCGTATACTGCACAGTCACAATCCTGCAGGGGGTGGTTAAGAATCGACAACTGAAAAGAATAAAAATAAACCTGAATTATTTTAGCTGCAGTCTAAGAGTTATAGTTTACTGAAAAGTAAGTAGAAAAAATTTTTTTTTAGTGAATCATTTATTTTATTTTATTTTATTCTGCTCAGTTGTCGTTTCTAATCCACCCCCTGCAGGATTTTGCACTACTTACGAATGACGGTATACATTAAAAGTAGGTTCACATTTGTCGCATTTGGTATTTTTTTGTAAATTGACTTATTTAAAACATTTTACGTCAATGTTTTTCTCAAAAAACCTTTATATTGCATAAACCAAACTAGAGTAACACCTGAAGATTAAGTCGTAAAAAAAACAAGAATGGTATTAAAACTCTTGCACTGGACTAAATGGAACTCGTTGGCGTTATGACACCCAAGGGTATGATTCACAGAGATGTTGGTGTGGTCACGTTTCTTATTCCATATAAATTTGAAGTTTTTCGAAAAGACTTTTTATCTCTCTTGTGGTTCTCAAATCTAAAATTCTAAGTCTTGTAGCGAGAAACAAGTTGTAAAGCCGGGTTTTTTAAACTTTGCTTGCGTTTTTTAACTATATTCGAACCATATCCGATTTTGTTGTGAATGTATAAGCAAGCGTCTAACCACTACCTCAACTGATATTAATTGACGTGCATTTAGCAAGTGTAAAGTAATAATATATTTCAAGGGTATTTTATATTAAAAGTCGTAGTCACAAGTCACAGTCAAAGTCAAGTAAAACAGTCAAGGTCCAATTATAGCCAAGTCATGCCCCAGTAAAGTGGTAGAAACTTTACCAGAATTGGAGTTGTGAAGCGAAAGCGAAAATCACGTTTTTTTAACTTTATATGATTTTCCTACACTTATGCAGGTTTACTAAGTATTTACGGTTAATAATCCTTCATTATACAGATTAGCACTCGAAGAATCACAAGGTTTTGGAAAATTATACAAAACCAACAACGCCATTTTTTCACTTTTGCGGCAAAACTCGCTTCTAATGTCTGTATACATCATCGAGATAGGAAACAAACCTACGGTTTACTTTAGCTACAACATCCTTGGTATACATTATTATTGACAGATATAATTTATTTTAACTTAACATAATTTAATCAGCTTCTTTATGGATTCAAGATCAATATTCTGTCTTAAAATTGTTCGGGATTTAAAATCAAAAACTAAATACATGATTTGTGTATAAAACATGAAGAAAGAGTTTTAATGTAGTTTATAATTATTGATAATGTTTAACCCCTGACGCAAAAACGACAGGGTATTATAAGTTTGAAGTGTATGTGTGTGTCTGCTGTGGCATCGCAGCTCCCGAATGAGTTTGATTTTGATTTATTTTTTTTGCTTGAAAGGTGAATTAGTAGGCAGTTTCTTAGCTGCGTTTGATGAAAATCGGTGCAGCTGTCGGTCTTTTCAGAGCGTCGTCGGGGGTTTTATCAATATTTTGATTTTGCCACTTGTTCATACTTCTTGATTCGTTACAGCTAATTAATAATCAAAACAGATTAATTAATATTCCGTGGCTACGACTCACGTATTACAAGGGAACAGATGTACCTGCAATCAAAAAGCCATTGTTTTTAAAAGGCCCATAAACTTTGGGAAACGCTTGATTTATTAATTTAATCCGTGTTTTATGACTTTAAATTGATGATGGCTGTTAAATTGAAAATGTGAAATAATTTTAACTTTTTTTTCTCTTTAACTTTACTTAAATAGTCTACCTGGGGATATTATACAAGGGAGTATATCAACGCAACATATATAGCTATGTAGCAAAATGTTAATAATTTATGTTGATAATTTTTATACATATGTATTTATTTATTTATTTATTTATACTTTATTGCACAACAAAAACAATGTACAATTGGAGGACTTAATGCTAAGAGCATTTTCTACCAGTCATCCAGGAATGGTAGGAACAAAAGTAAAGCGTGCATCAGAACAGTGTATTGACAATAATTGAAACTATAATTATAATTTATAATATATTATTTATTACATATAATATTATATGGCTTATATATATATATAATATATACATATAAAAATATTCAATAATATATTGATATACAATACATAAATAAATATAATATGTGCTTAAAAAGAACGTATGGTAGTTACGATGTCAGTGATCATCAGAATGATCAGTGTATTCACGGAGAAATTATCAAATTATCATCAACATTATAAGCTTTTATTTAGTTTCACCTGTCCCGTTTGTCTGTTGGTCTATAATCAAAACTTGCAATCTAAATTAAACCCACTTTCCGATGTCCAAATTTGGAGTCAAAAAAAATACTTATGTATCGATGGTGACATTACAATGATATGTGGTACCATATATACTATGTGGTAATAGAGCTGGTCTGGATGGAGACTGAAGATGGTCGTAGGATTTTCTGAACTAAATAAAATACACCCATCGAGTTTGGTCTCGTTTGATTCGTCTTGACAAGCTCTCTGGTTATATAACTTTTCGGTCCGTTTTTATTTACAACAGATAAAACTTTGATTTTAAAATACGTTCAAATATACCTATATGACTTGTTTTATATAATACTTATTTTCCTCTGCAAATAAGTTGCAAGTTATCTTCCTAACAAACTAAACAAGTGTATACGCTTGTCCAATTCTTCTTTACTTCTTACAAGAAGCTCAAGTCCAGTATTAGTAGCTCAGCGACCACAGAGCAGGAAACATTTTCTTCCAAAAGTTTTCTGATTTGTGCTAGCGACATTTCCACTGCGAAACTTTTACGTAAGTATTTGTTTACTTTATGCTTCCTCTTTGAAGAAACGCAATGCAAATAAATAAAAGCTATTTAAATAAATATGTAATATGTATAATAAACCCGTCATAAGAGGATTTTAAATAAAAACTGAAAAGAAAAAACAAGTTCGGCTGTCTAGAATTCTGATAAGAATGTTCATCATTGAATTAGGTTAATCATATACATCATTTAATTAGGTTTATGATCTATATTATAGACTCTAATAGGCGGTTTTAATTATAACATTTTTGAAATGTCGTTGCCGCCATATTTAATTTTATATTTATTACCTACTTTCTTGAGTGTGTGATGTGAATATTTCCGGCACACACGATACAAGTCTTTGAACTTAGAGAGAGGCTGTGAGTGTGAATGCGTTTATTACTTTCATGGCTTTAATGACACTTGCAAGATTAAGGCAAATCGATTGATGTCAAAATCATGAAAATCGATTCACGCGTTTAGTCTCTAGAGCGCCACAAAGAAACAAACACACAAACACACATATATATAGGTTGATAAAGACATAACCTTCCTTTTCATCGCGCACTGTAAATCTTATCTAAGCAAAACATAACTTTAATATTTTCTTCAAGCCACAAATCAATAAGATCACAAAGAAACTAGCAAAAACTTTTCAAGGGATCATTTACCACGAGCTGTCAATAAAGGAGGATCACAACCATTTGTTGTAACTGTATTCTTCTCACGATTCAAACTCAAAACTGTGTAAGTGGTGCCGAACCAAAGCTCGCAAGTTTTGCTTTGAAGCCGACGCGCGACGTCTCGAACTTGTCAAACGTCCGGGCAAAGTTTCGCCTGAGGTGTTGATCGATCACCAACAGAATAAGATTTGTTCAAAAATTTCGTTCCGCTTGGCAAAGTTTGATTTGACGTGAAAGATGGGCAATATTATAAAAATGTTTCTAATATTAATGATAATTTATCATTGAAGCATGCGTAAAATTTTTCAGTTATGATGTTAACTTTTGAAAGTAAAGTATTTCTTTTCAAAATATTAATTAAGAGCAATTTCAACTTACTTTTTGAAATTGATATCTTGTTGTATTGCTTGCTTAGTTCCAAACAAACGCATTTACACTCACGGCCCCACACTGAAATCATAGACTTGTGGGGTGCCTGAAACATTTACATCACACACGCTCACACCCAGAACCAGAAACACAAATCCATTGATCCATGCTGAATTGTGCTCCTGTCGGGAATCGAACCCAGGACTCACGGCGCAGAGGGCAGAGACTTACCTACTTCCCCAACTGTGGTTACTGTGTTCTTAGTTGAAACTAAAATGTCTGGTTAAATAATTAAACGCAAGCAAAGCTTAAAAAAACCGACTTCACCGCTTTATCATCGGAACCTTGATCAGATTTTACATTACTACGCATTATTGACTATAATTCAAAAACTAGAAATTAGACCTTGATCAAATTGAATGGGACTACATAAAAAGCACAAGCTTTTAAATAAAAAAAGAATCATCAAAATCGGCTCACAACGAAGAAGTTATGAGGTAACTTTTGAAGTAGGGTAAACCAGAACATCGTCAAAGTACGCATTATTCGTCACAAAATAGACATTATTGACGATATTTCAAAAACTACTGATCAGATCTAGATCAAATTTAAATGGGACCAATTAGAAAGCATCATCTTTTAAACTAAAAAAAATTTCGAAGTCGGCTCACGTGGAGAGAAGGTATGAGGTAACAAACATTAAAAAAAAATAAAACAATACTCTCGTCTTGAGTACCTCCTCCTTTTTTGGGAAGTCGGTAAAAAACATTTTAGAAATCGAACTGCTCTAGCGACTTGTTGTTTTAGTATCTTGCTTTTTTGTTTTCATTCAAAATCATTTCGGCTTTCTAACCACGCATAAGTAATGTGAACCCTTTTAAAATTCGTTTAAACAGCTTCACCCTTTCCCTTTCATTGTCCTTTCCACGTGAATGTATAACGAACTGTTTGAATAAACAAACTGTCTATTTCACAACTAACGCAGATATGGGGTTGGAGGTGACCGCAGAATCTGGCTTAAATAATTTTGGTTTAAATAATTTCTTACAAACTTGCAGTTTCATTATGGTTGTGCACGGAAAGAAAAAAGAGGCCGTACTCGACATTTTTAGTCGACATAATTATTTTATATTTTGTCTGACAAATTGAAGTAAAACATTTGGGGATATGCATGAAATTTAAATATAGCTATTCTTTTTTGATCGTTTATAGTTAGTCATGTAATTAAATTTATAACAAAAAGAATACTAATAAACTAGCCGTACCCCGCGGCTAAATACGCATTTGCCAAGTTAAAAAGTAGCCTATGTGTTAATCCTAGGTATAAGCTGGTACATCCCAAATGTCATCTTAATCCGTACAGCCGTTACAGCGTGAAGAGAAAACAAACATACACACAAACTCTCGTACATTTATGGTATTAGTGTATGATAATGAATGAGTAATTCAAATGGTCAAATCGCACGCTAGACTGATTCCTGACATCAGTTTCCAGATTTTTGATCTACCTTTGGTCAACTTTTTTTTTAATCTGCCATGATTGGTTTGTGGACGTTACAAAAATAACGTCATAACGTCTGCGTTCATCCATTTTCATCCAAAAAAATTGAATTTATTTATTCTGTTTTAACAAATATAATCATGTAATCCTTTGTATAATATTAATAAATTAAACTATTTTACACTGCAGCTTATGTTCTTTTGCAATGTAAAGGTCATTATTCATAATCACGCTTTCTGTTTAGCAATGAGTACTCCTTTGAAGGATACTTAGATATATACATTTACTCAATATTTCATTTACAACCCACTCTGCGCTAGCATTAAATTTTATTTCGTATATTTTACGAATTATTCGACAAACGATCCGAAAAACAAAATGGCAGCCAGTACCCAAAAAGTGATTGAATTTGGTAACGACTTTTTCAACGAAGGCAATAAATTTCATGTTTCCATTTGTTTGTGATTAATGAACGGCTGCGTGCAGGTACCAATTGAAATGATCCTGTACATTCTTCACTGTAAACATTGGTATAGCTACAAAAACTAAACACCTGAACAAAGATTGTGACCAATATCATACAATTTAAAAAGATAGCCCAGTTCAAGAAGAAAAGCTGAATATATAATGGGATGAAATAATTATGTATGTACATTGTAGGTTGCCTGATGTGCTAAAATAAGTTAGATATATTGTAGATATTATTTTATCTATTATGTTGTCCACCACTAAATGTGTTGTATAGATAGGTACTATTAAGATTACATATTTCACTAGCTGTGCCCCGCAGTTTTACCCGAGTAACTCCCGGACCTGCGGGGATTCCGGGATAAAAATGTCTTTCATTTCGAATTTACGAACCTTCTCCTGACAATAATTAATACAACGAAAAAAGTATTAGCTTAAAACGAAAAAATGTTCCATCCGTTTACGCGTGATGCGATTACCAAGGGCAATAAACATTCATTTATTTATATATATATATATATATATATATATATGTATATATATATATATTAGTTAATTTATTATCGAATCTATATTGAATAAATATCTAATCTCTTGCATGACAAATCTTGTCTTGTGATAATCGGCATCAAAATCTATCCCTCAGCTGGGTCAAGCCCCTCCCAAACGACAATCTTGAATTCACCACTGGCTGCCACTTTATTAATCTTACGTACTACACAAAAAAATAAGAATCATCACACGATACTCTCTCTACATGAGTGTAACGTGTACCATGGGAGTATCACTCATTTCAAGTTAGGTAAACGCGCATTTCGTAAATTTACTCAGGTATTTGGCAATTTTTGGTAGCATATAGGGTGTAATCAGTTCGCAATAAAATTAAGCTTTTTTCCCTGAAATATCAATTTCGAGAAGAGAAAATGTAATTGTTACTCGCTGAATACAATATTTTTTGTCTTTTGAGACACAGATTGCCGTCGACTGGTCGTGTAAGTATGTGTTCTCTCAATTATTTCATTTTTACGGTTGAAA
This sequence comes from Lomographa bimaculata, assembly GCA_948107665.1. Lineage (NCBI taxonomy): Eukaryota > Metazoa > Arthropoda > Insecta > Lepidoptera > Geometridae > Lomographa > Lomographa bimaculata. Next base: position 13,112,578 of record OX403592.1, read on the forward strand.
TATTACACTTAAAATCGAAAACCTGTTGTCAACTGGAAACTTTATAATAGTTTTGTCTACAATACAATGTTAAACTGAAACGGAAGTACTTAGTAGTTTTCTTTAATAACAGGTTGGATTGTAATATATACCCAAATTTGAAACATTGAGAAATAACGATGGTCTTGTAAGGAGTCATAGGCTCGATTGTGCCCCCAAAGTTGGGAGGGCGTTCGCCTTCTAAGCTATAAGGGTATCGGGTTCAATTTCCGGCATGAATAAATGTTGTGTGAATGTTTCCGGCACCTACGACTTAAGTCATTGAGCTTAGTGTAAAGCTGTGAGTGTGAAAGTGTTTATGTTTATAGATAAGAAGGATCAAGTAGACTTATAATAGCACAAGCCAAATTTTTATTCTTGAGTTACTCATCACTCCAAAAGTCATTCGAACAATTGATTAATAGGGCTTGACACCCTATGGTCGCGGGTTCAAATCCCGCCTCAAGCCATAATTTTTCCTTTCTAAAATGTACTACGATCATTTCGAACAAATCTACACAAATGAACAAACAGATCTATATATCTTCGTTTGTATCCTTGCTATCCGCTATGCATTAGGTATTCACAGTACCTATGTATCGGCTATGCATACAAATCCAATCCAACTGTTGCTTGATTTGCTTTGTGAACAAACGGGATGTTATCAGGCAATAAGAAACGGTCTATCGTTTGTCGAGAGAATAATAAGTCTTTAGAACACTGCACCTGCTACACTGATATCAAAAGTCATTTTCAGATCATCACATCCAGTAGAGATCTGTGATCATATCACGGCAATATAAAAGTCAATCAAAACCCAACCATCATACAATTACTTAACGATTCTAAAATTTATTATTTAAAATTAATAAGAGACTGAATGACTCGGCACGTGACCAAAATCACAGACTATGCCAAAATGCTGGGTCGTATTTGGGGCAGAGGATAATCCTTGCTATACAGCGCATTCTAAACCATTCTAACTTCTGTCCAACCAACTCCAAAAAAGGAGGTTCTCAATTCGACTGTATGTTTTTTTTCTTTGTATGTTACGCGATGTCTCCGGCAATTATGAATCGATTTAGATGTTTTTTTTTGTTTGGTAGATTATACTTCAGAGGTAGTCCCATATAAATATTATCGCAATCGATCAAGCCAAAACCAAAATATAAGCGTTGAAGCCGGTTTTTTTTTAGCTTTTCTTGCGTTTAATTATATTTTTCAACCGATTTCAAAAAAGGAGGTTCTCAATTCGACTGTATGTTTGAACCAAGACTGCATTTAAACACGGACATTTAATAATATTTATATAACGTTTGACGAACCAGTTGGCGCAGTGGACAGGTCTCCGCCCTCTGCGCCGTAGGCCCTGGGTTCGATTCCCGGCATGAGCACAAATTCCTTCCCAAGGGATATTTGTGCTTCTAGTTCTGGGTGTAATGTATGTGTAATGTGAATGTTTCCGGCACCCACGATACAAGTCTTTGAACTTAATGTAGGGCTGTGAGTGTGAATGCGTTTGGTTGTTTTGTTTACCAACTACATCACTACCATGTCCTCTGTCCCCAATCTGCTTAAAGCAGGTCCATCGCCCGACATGAATCACTGCAGCTGCGATCTCTATTTATCGAGGTCTGAAAGAATGGTTGTCAATGTTGTCACTAGAGCTTTTCGGTTTCATCGCAGTTATCGCAGCTTCCGTAAAGCAATTTAAATATATTGGCTTCGTTTTATTGGAACAGTTGGCCTTCAACTGTTTACTTTAAACGGAGTTTGTATTGCTGAAACAGCTCATAATAATGAAATCAAACAACAAACGCAAACGCATTCACACTCACAGCCCCACACTAAGTTCAAATACTTGTATCGTGGGTGCCGGAAACATTCACATCACACACACATTACACCCAGAACCAGAAGCACAAATATCCCTTGGGAAGGAATTTGTGCTCCTGCCGGGAATCGAACCCAGGACCCACGGCGCAGAGGGCGGACACCTATCCACTGCGCCAACTGGGTCGTCGGATAATATAAAATATATAAATAAAATAGTATATTTTTGTATGACAACAAGTTGTTCGCCCCGATCTGAGATTTAGCTCCTACGTTTGCCTTTAGAGAAAAAAAATAAGTTAATCCTACTAATATTATTAGTGCGAATGTTTGTGTGTGTGAATGTTTGTTACCACGTATCGCCGTAATGAATAAATTTTGATGAAATTTAGAATGTAGATAGCTAAGATATGGTTATATTATCTTTGGTAGATAGATTAGGTTACAGACAGCACGATAGGCTACCATTTAACTTAATTAACGCAAGTAAAGCCGCGGGGCTCAATTGTTTGATTTCTGTTGTTTAAATAGAGGATGTGACGAATATCATCTGTAAGTTTTAGCGTTATAGATATACGAGTATGTTGCCGTTTTTAAGATAAACCCCGGAATAAACAAACAATGACTTGATGTCCTAATATTTTTTTATATTCCAACATATATTTAAAAAACGGTTTCATAGGAGGGTTTCAACCCTCCTTGCAAAGTTAACAAAGTTACAACACAAGACCAAATAAGGGGAAAAAAACTTTGGCTGGCCCTTTAATATTTTAATTTATATTATTGATCGAGCGAAGTGAGATCTCTAAGTTCACTTGGGTCGTTCAGCACTTTGTCCGTCCGTTCGTCCGACCTTCCGTCCGTCCGCCTGTCAGAGGCATCTAGCATCTAAACTATATAAACGACTTTAAATTCTCACAGATTATGTAAAACAACGGTCCAAAGCCAAAACTGATATTTAAAATTGTATAAATAAAAATATTAAGGGGGCTCCCATACATGTAAATGGTGAGCAAAATATTTTTTATTTTTTACCTACCCTAGAAGTCTTAATTGAAAGACTTCACTTAAGTAAACCAATTTAAAAAACCCAAGGTATTTCCTTGTATTATTAGGGTAGGTGTAACTGGGTCCAAGTTTCACTCAAAGCCAAAAAAAAATTTGAAATCAACCAACAAAATAGAATTAAATCCACTGGACAAATACAAGCAACTCTCGGGGCTTTAAATTAGGTAAATTCTTAATGAGCAGCGTCCACACTGCCACGGGAGCCATAAAAGTGGCGCCGTTAAAACTCCTTTGGACGCTTAGTTGTTTAATGTTCACTGGGAGTGCACCAAATGGATGGTAATGGAGAGTATAGCATCTGCAATGTCTGCTTGCAGATGCTATACTCTACTAACGTTTGACACATGTAATTCTCGATGGACTTTTATCACCACACAGCCAGACATGTCAAATGTCATCCACTTATGGATGCTATACCTCCAGTTCGCTCGAAGCGAAAGATTCTATGTTCATTATCAGTACAGCGAAAGAGTGATAAAAGTACGTTTTTTAGCTAACATGGTCATGGGGAATTTATCAGAATAAATATGGGAAGTGGGAACACAAATCTTCCAAAAATTATTCTGCTTCAAAATTTTTATTTTTTTTCGTTAATTCTTTTTTATTCAGCTTGAACGTAAACCATTCTTGAATCCACCTGAACACACTCAAAAATTTCATCACAATCGATCCAGCCGTCTCGTAGGAGTTCAATCACGTACACACGTACAGTAGAATTATATATGTATATGCATCAAGATATGCAAAGTAACAATACTAGAGAATAAGATGGTTTCTCTTCTATCCGTAAACAAATAAGACGTCGCATTAGTTACGCCTAAGGACTTCCCAAAGCGAACGCATTCATACTTCCGAAGCGTCATTTTCCCAGCTAATTTATCTTCAGTCGATCGCTACTTTACATTTTCTTTTTGTACGTTTGACTTGAAATACGACGGCTTGAGATAACGCTCCGTTCCCAATGGAGCAGTGCCGGAGAAATAGGAGAGCTTAGATCTTATTATGTTTGAATCGCTTTTGAATACTCCTAATCTCGTAGGTACTCCTAATGGACAATATCCTAGAGAAGATTTAATAATTAATAGGCTTTAAGCATAACATAGGCCTGAACTACCCATTGGCTTCGTTAGTTGCGCGCTCAGCATCTAAGCAGGTTCGATTCCCGCCTGGACACAAGTTTTCTCCCCAAGGAAAATTTGTGTTCCTGGTTCTGGTTCATTGTGTGTGTGATGCGAATGTTTCCGGCAACCACGACTTAGATAATACTTGAACTTAGAGGGGCTATGAGTGTAAAAGCGTTATGATTTTTGTGTTTATAATACTGTATTTAAATATTATGTTCAAATTTTCTAGACTATCGTTGCTTTCATATTTTGTCACTGAGGTCATAGCGTAATCACTTTTTGGTGAAAATAGAAAAAGCTTAATGAGGCTTTTATAAAATACCTAATTGGTCTTGTAGGTTCTCAAAATGAACTATATACTATTGAATATATTTTGTATATTCAAATAATTATGTTTAAATATTTTGGGCTTTAGCCAAATACGAAAGTCGACTATTTTAAACCACTTTTAGCAGGCCTAGAATTTCAAAACTTCATGTTTTAAATAATTGTATTTTAAGCCCTTATGTCAAAACCTATTGATGTAGTTTTTATTTTAGTTCTTTGTGTCACTACTTAGCATATACTAACATGAAGTACTAGGGATGCAACATAGACGCTGTAGCCAAGAAACCAACATACATACACATGTCGTTAAAATCATAACCCTTATTTTTGCATCGCTGTAGTCGAGTAAAACATTCACAGTTAGTGTTCCGGTAGAAATGAAAGGACGTGCAAAAGGAGTTGCAGGATTCCACAAATGTTTCGCGTACTCGATCGACTGGAAAATACAGCGGGCAACTGGCCTCCGTTTACATATTCGCGAAACGACAACCAACCAATGCAAGTGCACTGGTTCTGAGCCATAATCAATTCCACTCCGTCTGCTTCCATTTCCACTGAATATAATTGAGAGATCGATAATAATGTTTCACTCCAATGCAATGAGCTCCAACTTTGGAGCAAGAGTGATGTAGCCAGTTTATAGATTTGCAAAAACACTGATGTGTAAGAGCAGATAGTAAGTATACTGTCTATATTCTCCGTATCCTAGGTTAAAATGACTCCAATTGTGTATTTGTTATAGGTACGTCAAATCTGTGAGTATAGAATAGGTAAGTACGAAGAAACGACAAGCCTTCAAAAAAATACTTAGAATCTTTACCATACGACAGTTCATACTGACGTAAGGTAAGTGGTTTGTTTTTTAAATGATACGGAGATTAATATTTTTTGACATGCAGATAGCGAGTAAGTACTACTTAGTAATTTATTATATTCCGAAACTACCAAACATTCGTCGCCATTTCTTTGAACTTTCTCATTCAATATTGTCCATGAATGCTGGAGTATTTTCGAGGGTGATACCAAGCACACACACTAAGAGAGTATTGTATGTACCTATTATAGTATAACCGATTTCTTTTAGTTATGTGAACCACCAGAAAAGACTTAAAATAATTTTAATTTGAACTTTTACGATCAAATTGATTCAGCGTTGTGAAAGCAGAGCTGGTTTTAGTCGAACGGGCAAGTTGCTAGTGTAATATTATGATTGCAGTGGTAGGGTTCTTTTGCAGAATCCACCTGGAGCAGTAAGACACTATTCCCAGACATTCAACCGCTAGCAATAGTCACAGAATACTATTACTCCCTACCGGGAGGCAATAGTGCGCAAACATAGGTAACTATATTTCGGATTGAAGGGCAATATTTGCAGTGAAATCACATTGCAACTGACAACTGGAGTGCTTTTGGGGCGCGGGATTTTGAACTTTATGGCGTTTAATTTATTAGTATTGAACTGTAATGGAAAGGTGTGGCGCTTGCCATCAGAACCCCTATTACATATCTCTGTTGCAAACGGTTTCAATGCTAAATTGACAAAACTCCTAAGAAATAAGTTTCATTTTTGCTTAATTCAGATAGAAACCGCGTGCAACAAAGATACGTAATAGGGGGTCAGGTAAACGAAAGCGCGTCTCGTTTCTTAATATAATAAAAAAAAATGAGACACAATAGCTCAAGTCTCAGCAGTACATTGTGCCATGTAGACTTAGTTAAATGCTTGCATATCTAAAAAAAATTATTGTAATTAAATTCAAGAGTCAAGAGCGGCGAGACAAAAGACTCATTGGCGGCACTAAGCTAATCGAGTTCAGGTTGCAAAGTCTCGGTCACCGACGTAAGGTGGCAGCTTATCGGTATTCTATAGCTTACCTACATTACAGAGACCTACGTTCTGCGTGTACAGGAATAACATAAGTTATTCCCCCAACCTTTTTACCATCTAATAACAAGACTAATTATCAAAAGTCATCCATTTACTGTCGACATACCTCCAGTTTGCTCGAAGCGTTTTGCTTCAACGTTCATCATCCGTACAGCGAAGGAGTGGAACTCATCTGGGTGACTTCAAGTCTCGAGTGAATAGGTATCTTCTAGGCAAGCATGTCACATCTTCGACCGGCTCCACCTTCCATCAGGTGAGATAGTGGTCAAATGCTTGCCTATTCTGCATAAAAAAAATATTTTCTTCTTGTCATTCAACATTTGAATGGCATTGTTGATGTTATGTGTAACCATCATATAAATTTATCAGGAAAAACGAACTCTCCATCTCATACAGCATAAAAACAAGCTGAAGCTTGTCGATCAAAATCGATATTAATTATGTACTAACAAGGAATTTTTTTCAGCTAAAACTAAGTATTTGAGCTTGGTGATGGTAACTGATTAGTCCTCCGCACTAGGTACAACGTGCCAAGTCCCGTGGTAAACATTAAGGCAGGGCTATTTATAACCATTGAGCTAAGTTTAGTGCCAAAACTCGTGAAAGGTGCTTTCGTAAATGCCATAATAGAAAACCTGAACACAGCGTGATATTGACAGGATTTTTAATAACTTCATTCATACTTACATGAACCTACTGTGCTCCGCAGCTTTGCCCGCGATGCTTACATTTTGTAGTTTCTTATAAATCATCAAAATGTTTAATGTAGCGAGTTTCTTGCCAGGTTCTTCTCGAGATGGCTGTAATTTTGCAAATCTGGCAGTAGTCATTAACTTTCATGAGTGCCTCTTTGGGGCCCTGTAATAATGTAGATGTAAATAAACTATTTGGATTTGATTTTGTTCTTCTCCATGGTTTAAACTAGCTCTATTAAAATGCATCTCGTTATTTGAGTTATATTCAATTATAATTCGTCACGGTTTAACATTATAATATTCTTTCATAAAAACTCGTCTCTTTACCCATAAAAAGAAACAAATTAATATATTATTTCTGATTCGTCACCTCTTCATTTTTTTATTTTACCTGAATAACTTAGTGTATTGGTGGATACAGGAGAAATGATACGTTCTTCGGTTGCTTGTGTCTATATTCATTTGTTTTCATGTTTTCTAATTTCTTTCCACGAATCTCTTTTGCATTTTTATCTACTCATTTGTTTCAACTTAGTGACATTTATTTGAAACCTATTTCATTGATTTTTTATGGGAATCTATTTTAATTGTGTAGGTATTTTGGCTATTCTCTCTTCGAACCTAATATTCACAGAATCTAGCTTATTAAAGTAACGGACTATTTAATCAGAATCCAACGTCTAATTAATATGACCTTGTTACCATCCAAGATGACATTCTACATTAATTAACGAAAATAGCAAATCGTGATACGTGATACTTTCGGAGAGATATCTTAAGTATTCTAAATTAAGATTATTGGAATTATAATTAATAAACTGGTATTATTTCAAGATTTTTAGGAGAAAATATTCAAACCCTAATATCATCGTACAGTCCAATATGTCAGCCATCTTTTATAAAAATCAAAGTAATCCTACTAAGTAATACACTCCCAGCCCTATTATTGCTTTACCCTATTAGGGTCATGTGTTTACTTATAAAGTGTATTTTTGTAAACATTTGCAATAATGATGAGAATTGAATATAGGATTAACACATAGGCTACTTTATTACTTAATAATAGCGGGCGAAGCCGCGGGGCATAGCAAATTGTATATAGAGACGTAAACTGTAAACGCAAAGCAAGTAGGTAGGAGCAGCTGATCCGCATAAACTTTGGTATTCCAGCCCAACATGATCCGTCTCGTATGCAGATCATAACTTAGAGATTCGGCATAACCGCAGAGCATGCAGATAGATTAATTAAGGGAGCAATCTCGAGCTACCCGCACTCAACAGCGACCGCAGTATTGGGTAGAATTAGTCTAGATAATAGGTAGGTATACAAATAACCGTATCGTTGTACTACGAGTATAGCTAGATTGTAGAAATATACATAATAATTTAAACGCAAGCAAAGCTTAAAAAACCAACTTCACCGCTGATATTTTGGTTTTGGCATGATCGATTTCAATAAAATGTATATGGGACCACTTCTTAGCATAATCTACGAAACAAAAAAATAATTTTGCAAATCGGTCCACAAAGGGGGGAGTAATCGGTGAACATACATTAAATAATTAAACGCAAGCAAAGCTTCAAAAAACCGACTTCACCGCTTTATCTTCGGAACCTTGATCAGATGTAATGTATTAAACACGCATTATTGACTATAACTCAAAAACTAGAGATCAGATCTTGATCAAATTTTAATGGGACCACATATAAAGCACCAACTTTCAAATAATAAAAGAATCATCAAAATCGGCTCACAACGAAAGAAGTTATGAGGTAACTTTTGAAGTTGGGTAAACGAGAACATCGTCAAAGTACGCATTAGTCGTCACAAAATAGGCATTATTGACGATATTTCAAGAACTACTGATCAGATCTTAATCTAATTATGGGACCAATTAGAAAACAACATCTTTCAAACTAAAAAAAAATTTTAGAAATCGGTTCACGTGGAGAGTTATGAGGTAAAACACATAATAAAAAAAAAATACAGTCGACTTGAGTACCTCCTCCTTTTTTGGGAAGTCGGTAGAAAAATACATACGTCGAACATAGTCTCCTCCTTTTTTGAAGTTGGTTAAAAATATAAAACGTTTTAACTTTCTGTGTTTTGTCTCATTTTAACACGAAGCGTTTAGTTTTGGAGCGAAAGCGAAAATCATGTTTTTCATCTTTGTCGATTTGTATAGTTATACACACACACGTTTACGAACTATTAAAAGTTACTAATCCACCATTGGTTTAAGAGCTGCTTAACTAAGAGGTGGCTTAGCATTGCTAAGAGACATTTTATAAGTAAGACTGTAACACTCGAATAATCACTTCACTTCACTTCACACGTCATTATTTTACTTTCGCGCCAATATTGCAGTTGTTAGTTCTGAAATGGATTATTTTAATGAATCCCATGACTCCATTAAAATAAATGAACAACTCGAAAAATTTATCGTTTAAGGAGGTTCCTAATAAAGCAAAACCTTCTACACTTACGCAGATGACCGATGGCCGAGGAGACGATGAAATGCAGATGGCAAAGAATAGCCTATGGGAAATATCGTCAGGTAACTATTAAGCGTCATGAAATGATTACTACAACGAAGTGGATAGATGTTGTATCTCAAAAGTTAATTTAAGATCTTTGTATCTACACAGTTAAAGCACTATAAAAACCTACTTAACATGGCAGGACCTTAATTTGACCTGGACTAAAATATTATGGGACGAATTAATCACATTAATCACTAGAGGTGATTAATTATCATATACGGTTTACGTATCATACATACCCCGAAGAGATGACTTAACATATCCAAAAAATTAAAAAGGTAAAATACCACAATATTGATACTCCTCCGTTTGAGACTTCGGTTACTTTTAATCACAAAATGACAGAGATGAAAAGCAACACACAAAAACATACAGTACATTTTAATTAACCCGCGGCTTCGCCCGCTATTATCAAGTTAAAAAGTATTCAGTCGCCTATGTGTTAATCCTAGATATAATCTATGTACATTCCAAATTTTATCCAAATCCATTCAGCCGTTAAAGCGTGAAGAGGGAGCAAACATAAATACTCTACTAATGTAACTTGTAAGTACAAGTTACATTTATTCCAAATTTTATCCAAATCCATTCTGCCGTTAAAGCGTGAAGAGGGAGCAAACATAAATACTCTACTAATGTACCTTGTAAGTACAAGTTACATTTACACACTATCTTTCGGATTTATAATATAAGTATTATGATTAAGAATATTCTAATTCGTAAGTATTTGTTGAAAATAAGAGCATCAAGATGAGCAACAAAATTAATTACTTGCATAGGCACATCATGTTCATGACATAATAAAACAGACGCACTAAAATAATTAAAAACCAGAGACAAAAAAAACATATATATACAAATTTTATCAGATTTTAAGCCGCTCGTCTGAGCTTGGACAAAGAATTTCTTAAGAAAACTCAAACTCCATACAATCTTAGTGTAGTCTCTTCAAAGAAAAAGTACTGTTGAAGCATTTTAGATGCGATTAAGCAATCGCTTTGCTTATTTAATTAAACATTTTGTTTTCTTAAGTCTCGCGACTTTGATAAATTGCCAAGAATTAAGTGATTCACATTCTCTGCTGGCTCCACTGATTAATTTATAAGCTTCATTTCCGGTCGTCCCCACACGGTCGTCCCCACTGGGTACGAGTGGGAAAAAAAAGTTTCGTTCGTCCCCAGTGGTGACGATTGGAACTTTTTATTTCCCACTCGTTCCGCTATAGGCCGAGAGTCTAAATGCAATAATCGCAACATTATAGTTAAAAATAATTAAAAAGGCCTTAGTTCTAATACTGTATTGTGGTGAATGTGGTGTATTATAATAGTTTTAGTTCAAACGCTGGTCGGATAGAATGGACAAAATAGCATGTATACTACTCACGAACGAATTCCCAATATTATGCCCGTTGGCTTAGTTAGGTGAGCGGTCGCTTTCTAAGCAGGGGTATCGGGTTCGATTCCCGGCGGGAACCTAAGTGTCCCCACAACCCACACCTTGGGGAAGATAACTTGTGTTCATGTGAGTGTTATGCTTTTATTTATTACTAGCCGTTCCCCGCGGCTTCGCCCACTATTATCAAGTTAAAAAGTAGCCTATGTGTTATTCCTAGGTATAATCTATGTACATTCCAAATTTCATCCAAATCCGTTCAGCCGTTAAAGCGTGAAGAGGGATCAAACATACTTTCACACTTATACACACTTCCACACAAACTTTCGGATTTATAATATTAAAAGGATTAAGGTATTTGTGACTGACACAAAACAAACATACTTACGCGTATTCACGCTCACAGCCTCACACTAAGCTCGATGACTTGTGTCGTGGGAATTGAACCCGAAGCGAAGGCGCACCAAACTAACTCTAAAATGAGACATGATACGGGTCGACTCTTTCATCTTAGGTTTCGGGGATGCCCGATCCCCATCATCAGCTGTTCTGAACGACGTGACCTTCCGACTCGCCTGATGGTGATGATCATGATTGGGATCGGAGATCAATGAAACCTAGGTCGCAAGAGTTGACCCTAAATCTTTAGTTAAACCTTATCATTCATAATAACATACATTCTCATAGATGCTTACAATATCGGGAGCAATTATCTTTGATCCGGACGAATTCGCAAGCTATTTAATGATAATTACCTGTACCTAATTTATGTGGCTCGCAAGCAGATCAGACATTGCCTACATAACTATCTTTGTTGCAATCAGTTTCTATTTGAATTAAGCAAAAATAAACATTATTTCTTAGTCTTGTCAATTGAGAATTGAAACCGATCGCAATAGAGATACATAATAGGGTCAGACTTACGACCTCTATTAAAAGCCGTTGGAACATGAAAGGTCCTATTCCAAGTCCTTTCAGCTCCATTATCAGTTAGATATAACGTCCTTCATGCAAATCTCCATCAGAACCATTCAAATAAGCACACACGCTTAATAAACAAGAAGAAAGCTAGCTGAGCCTAAACCTACATCAATTAGAGGCAAAACAATACGGGCTGCCGTAATTCCACCTGACACCTAAGCGTTTTTCGATCGCACATTAAGCTGGGCACCATTCAGAGCATAAACAAACGACCCCGGTAGTTAAAATGCGCAATGTCCACCCTTTTTATGACCTTTCAACCTTAATAGGCGAACCTATATAACGTCCCTGCCGCCCTTGTCTTAATTTTAAAGCCGCCTCCGTTAAAATCAACGTTAAGTAATTTTAACTGAAGTTTTATTGTTCCGCGGCTTTCGGATTTAATTTATTGTACGACATAAATCTTCATAGAGCTGTAAGGTATATTTTAATCGCGTGGGAAAATAGCATTAACAATTCGAAATTGAACTTAATTGACGCTGGGCTTTTTCAGTAAATCTACATAATTATAATTAGCTATAGCGACCCGACTATGGTAATTTCTTAGGTTATTTAACGAATCAAATTGTGAATCTACACCATTCTTGAATCCACCTGAACACAGACAAAAACAATTATCAAAATCGGTAAAGCCGTTTAGGAGGAGTTCAGTCACATACACACGTAGGTACCCACAGAAGAATTATGTATATAAAGACTAGCGACCCGCCCCGGCTTTACACAGGTGTCATTTCTTACATTATTTATCGGATCGAATTGCAAATCTAAACCATTATTGAATCCGGCAGAACACACAAAAAAAAAACAAAATCGGTCCAACCTTTTAGGAACTCAGTCACGTCACATACAAACGCATAGAATAATCTATATATATAAAATTCTCGTGTCACAGTTTTCGTTGCCATACTCCTCCGAAACGGCTAGACCGATTTTGATGAAATTTTTTGTGCTTATCCGGTATCTATGAGAATCGGCCAACATCTATTTTTCATCATCATCATCATCATCATCATCACTTTTCATCTATATATATAAAATTCTCGTGTCACAGTTTTCGTTGCCATACTCCTCCGAAACGGCTAGACCGATTTTGATGAAATTTTTTGTGCTTATCCGGTATCTATGAGAATCGGCCAACATCTATTTTTCATCATCATCATCATCATCACTTTTCATCATTATCAACGCGGGTGAAACCGCGGGGCGCAGCTAGTTATATCTATAAAATATATTATCCATAATACAATGCAGCTTAGGATGGACATGTCTTTGTTATAAAATGATATGGAAGTCAGATGTGAAAAATATATGACATAAAAGTCCGTATTACGGACGTAAAAAAACAACATTCACCATGGAGGCCAAATGGAGCATTCATTCATTGTCACAAGGTAAAATGTAGCCGCTAACAACACCTGTTACAGTGCTCTAGCTTTTTTTATAAAAATACCTTTCGGCATATGTAAAATATTCACAGGTACCATAGGCGTACATTGGCGTAGATTTTAATGTTCGTGTCATTCGTTTTCTCACGTACATAGGTACCTTCACGCTTTTGAAATATGGTGTCATTTATTTTGTATGAAACTGCATGCTCTATCCTGTATTTTCAGCAGGTAGGCGTAAAAGGAGTTTTTATACCAGATGGAGCTGTGATTATGTGTACTACGTAGGTAGGTAGGTGCAGTAATTAGTTCCATGACCTATGATATCCTTCTTCTCCGACGACGTTTCTATTGATTAATTAGGTGTATCTATGAAATACTTATTTATGAATTAAATTGATGTCACAAAATCAAGAACAATTATTATTCCTCTTCTCCACCATGTACGAAAACGAATACTAGTGGCACCTAAAATACTAATAACCTAGTACTAGGTAAGTACCTAAGTAGGTTTCGGTACTAATAATCTGTTACTTGTAGTGGAGCAAAAATAAAAAACTCTAGTAACTCGATGATCCATGATCCAATTTAATATTATTAGTTCGTAGTATCCATAGTAAATTGGTAGAAACTTTACCAGAACTTCTGTTGTAGTTTTGAGGCAAAAAGGAAAATCACGTTTTTCAATTTTGTGTGATTTGCACACGCTCATACACGCTCACGAACTACTAACAGTTAATAAACCACGTTTAAAAACAATTCAAAATCGACAACGACATTTTAACAATTTCGCGCCAAAGCATATCCCTAAGTACCTATGGTTTTTTTTTTGCGAGGTTCTAACTATTACACAATTTATAAAAGTTCATGTGTAGGTTCACAGAGGGCGCTAAGACTAAAAAAATTTGTGAACGCACAGTCGGAAAATGTTCCGAAAATAGATGCATTCATCATGATTGCGTATTTCGCATCAAATTCAGAATGCCCACTAACTACAAGTTAGTGCGGCATTAAAGCTTTAATATATAGGTATCTAGGAAAGCTTTGCGGTTAACGTGGATTTTACTTACGTTGCATTATTTTAATCCACAAGCTCTTAGCGCAATTCGACAGCCTGGAAAAAGTTATAAAATTACGCGTCGCTATCCACGACATGTTTCGTTGACTACAAGCGCGGACTCGCGACGCCCGCCGCCGCGCCGCCCGAATTTTAATAAATTTCAAAATTAAAAGGCAAAAACTTAGAGCATTTGGTAAAAATTGCGTTTATAGTAAAACCGCGTTTGACATTCAGCTTAGCATGCAATCAAGTAACTCCAAGCAATATTATTATTTCGTCATTCGTTCAAGGTATGTAGGTATCATAATGTAGGTAATAATTTATTAGCTCCATGCAATATATAAAATTAAGTTAGAAATATTATCTAAATCTATTTAACCTAAAATTCTCTTATTTTAGGTTTAGAGTGTGGTCGTAAAGAATCGCATCCATTAGATGATTGTGAAACCATAATTAATAAACTTTAAATCGCGAAGGTATTGAGTATGTTTGGTACCACGTAGTGCAAGCTTTTGTAGCTAAAGAGTAATCGTAGGTTTATCTCGATTACGTTAATAAGTTGTTAAGTTGCCCACTGTCATGTTGTATCTGCGGCACATGTATTAATTACTTATTTCAAGTTTATCTCAACAAGTGAATTGTTAATTCTTATTAGATAATAAAGAATTCTAAACACATTACGTAGTAATTTCATTGTCTTTGGTTTGATATACGCAGTAATGTCTCTGCGGTAGTATTTGGTGGTAGTGTTGTCTGCGGTTTGCTTACTAATTGTTTACTCTTTGGTTTCTGTATGGACCAAAGACAATGTTATCACTCCGTTTAGTGTGTAAGTACAAACTACAATGTACTCTTTGTACTCTTTGATTTGTTATTATTTTTTCGTTGTACCTATTCACTGTGATTCGATTTTCCTTGATCAAGTTATTCTTTTCCAATCGCCTTGTTAACGAACATAACTGAACTTTGAGCTAGTTACACTCATAGCCGCTGCGATCGCTTGGATTTTAAAGTATTAACCAACTTTGCATTGTATTAAGTTTTTCATTTTGTTTGGTATTTATATGACTACTCCTTGTAACTTTTTCCGTGTCAAACTTGATTAAAAGTACCTCACCTAGATATAATTCAATAACATATGGACAGCTTAGTGATCTGTAAGTACTAGAAGACTAAACATTAACCGTACAATCACTCATCAAATGAACTGTTCAATGTTCTGTTCAGTGGCAATTCATATACCTTGTTTAATGTGGCATTAGTGGTGTGCGGACAGGTTCAGAGTGGCACTAACAAAACTATGAAATTAATTTAAATGTAAAATTTAGAAAAAAATATATAAATAGGTTGTTTTAGTCAATAATCTACAGCAGCTGTGTTATATTACTGATACATAACAACTTTGTAACACTACAATATATTATAGCACAAATTCTGGTGTCAGATTATAGTATAACAAGTTACACTGGTCTAGAATCTGGATAAGACTTCAAATCAGTTCAGTCTTAAAACAGACAAATATTAAAATCAATTTTTTTTCAAGTCGTTATTCACTTACATTACTTATCCAGTGAAGTTTACAAATTGTCACTAAAAAAATATTGTAGGACAAACTGAATGGAGTGTTTTTTTTTTATGTACTATAGACAAGTTTTTGACCACAATCTAACCTGATGGAAAGCGATGATGCGGCCGAAAGTGAAGCATAATAATGTATATATATGTAAATGGTCTAGTACTACACATAATAATTTATTAAACATACCTAATAACTTCTTAAATATCCTACTTACTTGGTACTTGGTGCACGGGCTGTTTTCCTCAACTAGGCCATATGTGGACCCTTTTTGTGTGTTGGTTGGTTGCGCTAGTCAAACAAACCCACTAATACCTATTCAAATATTTTTCAGGATGGAGGTTGCAGATATTATGTGGACACCATTACAAAAAACAGGATATTTTATCAAGTTTATTAAACAAAAAGAAGATTTATACTATATCGGCGTGACAGATTACAAGAATTATTGGATTAGCCTCACTTCAAGTAAACGCTTCTTGTGTGATTTAAAAGTACGTTTTTGGGGCGTTTTTTCACTGAATTTGGTACACATTTAAGCACAATACAATAATTCTAAACCATTTTAGTGATACAGGAATGGAAGGAATACCTGTTTTGGTACAGGTAAAAAAAAATTTACGGTGAAACTGTGAGCGCAAAGAGCCAAAGTATATAGGTACGCAGGTGTCGACTCGCAGCGTGACGTCACACGTTAGTGCGGTCGCTTAGTCAGATTTTATCTTTATGTTACTACTTTACCATTTAATATCTCAGTTATTTTTGAAGAAAGGAGAAAAATAAAAACAGATTGTTTTTTCTCGAGTTACCTATTTTTTAGATACACGGATAACATAAAGCATTTTGGTGACTCATTGCAATTTCTGTATCAAATCTGAAGTATGTTCTTACCAATTAGAAAAAGAAAAGAGGGGTACATAAGCAGTCAATGCATGCCTTTTGAAAGAGCCTTTCTAGGAGTCTTCAAATCAAAAGTGTGAGCATGTCACATCTTTGGCCGCATCATCACTTTCCATCAGGTGAGATAGTGGTCAAATGCTTGCCTATTTAGAATTTTAAAAAAACCCTGCGATCAACAAAATAGGCTCTCTTGATGATAAATTACTGACTCTTCTTAATTTATGCTTAATTTATTTCCAGAACAGTAATGAAGGGACTGATTTTGAAGACGAAGCAGAGCTATTAAAAAGAGGATTTGATATGCTCCAAAACCCAGCATCTTTAAAAAAAGTTAGCATTTTGCAAGAAGAAAATGGAGCTCTGCTGGCTGTTTCCATGACCAAGTTTTATGAATTCTCGTTGAAATTAGAATTGGGACTGATAGAGGCTTCTGGTGACCATGTGAGTAAATTTACAATTATAATAAACGATTTCACACTCACAGCCCCACACTAAATTTGATGATTTGTGTTGAGGGTGCCCGAAACATTCACATCACACACACAACCCCAGAACCAAAAACACAAATTTTCCTTGGGTAAAAACTTGTGTTCCCGCTGGGAACCGAACCCGATATCCCTGATATGAAGGCGAACATGCACCTAACTGAGCCAACAGGCATTTCAATTTATACACTAATATAAGCGATAAGTATAATATAAACATAAAGGTTTCTCATAGTACAGCTTAGGCAGCTAGATGTAGCTGCCCAAGCTGTACTAACATGCACTTGGTGCTCCTTTTATTCAACGAATGAGGTTCCATTGTTTCAGTAAATCATTTCCAAAGAGGGTTCATGGCATGAAGGTGGCTGGTCATTGACCAAGCGAAGGAATCCGTCTATCAGGGGCATATATAGTTCAACATGTGCTTGTATGAAGTAAATAGAAAGCTAGTAAATAGCATAAGCAACATATTGACGTAAACAATGGCTTTAAAGTTTAAAGAAACTGCATATTTCCTATTAAATTCTCAGTAAGGCACTTTGCAATTTTTCAGTAAGGCACCTATGCAATGGTTTGAACCCGAATGACTTAAAAGTGTACAAAAACTGTTTTCAGTTCTTCAAAATGATTGTCCAACCATTACTGAGAACTGTTTGTGATCTTCGCTCTAGTCAATATGAACTGAGGGAATTATTGAAGAAAAAAGATCGAGAAATCGACGATTGGAGAACAGATGGTAGAGTACCACGTAAGTAAAACGATATTACAATGAACAAACAAAATTATTATATAAAAGATAACTTAATGTAAAAGCTTTCAGACTTACAGCCCCAAACTAATTTCAACGACTTGTGTCGTTGGTGTCGAAAGCATTCACACTCACAATCACACCACAACCAGAAAAACTAATTTCCCTTGGGAAGAAAATTTGTGTTCCCGTCGAGAATCGAACCCGATGCTTAGAAAGTAGACGCGCACCTTAGCCAACAGGCATTATACATGTATATTATAAAACGACAAATAATATTATTTACAGTACGCGGCGGTAAATAATGCTCATGTTCAGCGCACTAACGAACTTATGCAACGACTGACGTGTGATTAGTTTATTGTGTATACTTATTTTACGAGGTCTGGGAGCCCCATTAAATCGAAATTTGGATTTCAAATGGACATCTGGCAGGTCATTGGTCGTGGAGATCGACTCCAGGGAATGACGGTTTCATAATATGAGACCGTCATTCCCTAATCTGGAGTCGATCTCCCTCGGCAGCGCGTACTCGAGCTACCGGTAAAATAATGTCACATGGTGATGAAACAAGATTAGAAAATAAGATAAAAATTATATAAACGCAAGCAAAGCTTAAATAACTTGTCCGGCATTTTGGCGGTTCAGCCATGTTCGGTTTAAAATGACGTCACACTTGCATTGTCATCCATTGTCATTGGTTGAAGATATCTGCTTCAAAATTGAGTTGCTAGATTCCACCTGAACAAACATAGTTACATACACACATTTTATACTGATGATGATCCCAACTTGGAAGTTATACACAAGTGTTAATTCCATGTAACTGTCGCTTGCGCGATGCAGGCGTTGGACTGTGATTGGCCAAGCTTGATGGTATGTCAGTTTCTTTGGTGACTAGGTAGTTATGCCGCGGTGAGGCAGATGGCGCTGTATGTGGTGGAGGTCGCTACAACTTAGTCAAAATAAAAACTGTTAACATTTCAAGGACGTAACAAGACAAATGTGTACGACGACGAGAGACACATGAAAAAGCACATTGTATTCGAGCAGAACTTCGGCGCTGAAGTACCAGAGCTTTTGAAAGCTTTGGGCTCAACCGATATTCCAGAGTGCAAATTGTAAGTTATTTTTTAGCAGACTTAAAATAATTTAAACTCAGGCTTAGCTTAAAAAATCCGAAATCACCGCTTTATCTTCGAAACCCTTGATCAGATTAATTGAATTAAATATGCATTATTGAGAATAACTCAAAACTACTGGTCAGATCTTGATAATTTAAATGGGACCACATGGGAAGCACCAGCTTTCAAATAAATCATCAAAAAAATAAACATACCCCAATTTATTTAACGGAATGTTAGGGGTAAGAGAAAAGAAGTTGTGACACACAAAAACATACAATCGAATTGAGTACCTCCTTCTTTTTGTGAAGTCCGTAGTAAAGTGCAAAATATGCTACGGAGTAAGATCAAACATAATGTAACTAGCAAATCACTGCGTTAAAATATGTATTAGATTGCATAAACAATAATTTTAACGCTAGCGCGAAACCCCAATTATATACCAAAAATACTCCTTAGCTACCTGCTATTGAAAGTTGCATCGAAATTGGGCCACCCGTTTCGGATATAAGCCGGAACAAACAGAGACAATGAATTTTAAAAACATTTTTTTGATATAAGTACCGTGGTATATATTTTGAAATGGATTTAGTAAAGAGCTGTTATTCTGTTATACAAACAGACATAAAGTTTTTATAAGTATTGTATACACTATTTTCACAATACACTACTAGTACTTCGCCTCGAACTGAGACCTCGCTACAAGTTATTGATAAGTTCTATACAGCAAAAACTTTTACTACCCATGATGCCATCTAGTTGCGACTTAAAGGACCAATGTTAGTTTTGCTTTAACTCCTGTTAATTTATTATAATTCTTCTTCAAATTATTCTCCATGATGCAAAGTTCTGGTTGGCACTGCAGAAGAAAGTACCTATATTTTTAATCTAGGCATCATTGCAGTCTAGGGCAAATTAGAAAAACCAACTTTTATGTTAACTGGAAGTTTATAATATTTGTATAGCAGTATTAGTATCTATAGAATAATATAAGTTATTATATAAATAATCATTGTTTAGTATTTAACTGTAGACTTTTATAGTTTCAGGAAAGCAAACCCAAAATCAGAGAAAATGGCGCAATTAATATTAGAAAATAATACCAACATATCAACTGAATCAAGAGAAAATTCTGAGAACAATTTACTTGAACACGTGAAAATTGAGAAGAATAGCCAAAATACCGCGGCCGTTCCAAATATGAGTCAAAACGTGGTATCTCCGAAAACTGAGAAATTAAGCCAAAGTCTTTTGATAGAAGATATCCAGCAGTCGCGAATTAAAGATGCAACGACAAATGTTGAGGAATGTAGACAGAGTGCTCCGACCTATACTAATACTAATCGAAACATTGTCGTCACTCCGAAAATTGAGGTATCAAGCCAAAGTCTAGCAGAAGCAATGGCGACAGAACAGCAATCGCGAATAGAAAATACAACAGAAGATATCGGTCAAAGTACCCAGAGTTTGACGTATTTAAAGACCACCCGGACCATCTTGGTCTCTCCAAAAATTGAGAAATCCAGCCAAAGCGCTCTCCTTGATAAAATGCCAACGGCTGAGCCAATGCAAGATGCCACGATAACCAACCCTATGGTGGAATCTCACAAAAATAATGTCAAAACTGAATATACGGGACCACTTAAAAAACGGCCTAAAAATAAACTTAACTATTGAGGCTGGAACGGGCCCGAATATATTACTAAGCTCATTTTTAAGAGCAGAAAGTGCTTCGAAATATCTTCGGACCCATCAAGGAAGATGATGGAAGCTGGAGGGACAGGCAAAACCGTGAACTTGAAGAACTAGTTGCTGAATTCAACATCATCAGTGATACGAAAGCTAACAGACTTCGCTGGATCGGTCACGTAGAAAGAATGGGGGAATAACTGACTGTAAAGAAGACATATCTGGGTTGACCGAACGGCAAACGTCCTGTTGGTCAGCCCCCATACCCCTGGAAGGACGAAATGGAGAACTGTAGGTGTAATAGTGGCTAGAAGTTGCGCTAGACAGAAAGAAGTACGAGTGTATACCAGGTCACTACAACATTTATAGTTACTTATTTATAATTTTCAAACTGTAAAAACGTAAACGTACTTACGTGAAACGCGTGTGGATGTGTGAGCTAAGCTGTGCTTAGATCTCAGTTTACATCAGTTGCACCTAATGATGATCCGCAGTAAATTTTAAATACACGGTGACTGGTCAAATGTTTGCCTATATTGAATTTAAAAAAATCGTCGATTCCTGTCAAGTTGACGATCTTAAATGCTACCATTTAAGTCTAACTAGATCTATACGAAAGTGTAACAGTTTATTAGTTACTTGAATACGAATTACCAAAAGCCCTGTATAGCAGTTTATGAACTATACATTTATAAAGAGAATAGTAAAAGAGTATATAATATATTTTATATTAAAACTTTAATAATGAACTATTACAAACTAACATTACATCAGTTGTGCTAGTGTATAAAAAGTTACCAGTAATGTGACTAATTGGAGAAGTTGTCTGTGATGATGCATTAACGGTACACCACAGTGTAGTTCAGCTTATCAAAAACTAGAGAATATAAAAAAAAATTGAGCGTAGCTACATCGACGTAACCGCCTTGTCTGGCCTTTTTAATGCTTTCGCCACAAGTACAGAAGAGATACGATTTGATAACAATACCTGCGCAGTAGAAAGAGAAGTAAATAATAACTTTAGACAGTGAAGCGCTGTGCAATCTAAATTGCTCTTTATTGTGTCGTAGCAAGAATCGCTTTTAATTAAATTTCTTTGCGGAGAGAAACTTCTGTTCTGTATTTTGTTTTATATAGCTATAGGTATAAACAGATAGCTGCGGTTCAAATGAGTTAGAGTGAGAGGGAAAGAAGTACAAGCATTTTACTGGTTATTTTGTGTGGTCATCTCGTAAATGCACCATTACAATTATGATAATTATTATTACGCAATTTTCTAATAATTATATGAAATGTATACATGTTTATATGCTAGGATTCAGTATCGCCTAAAAAGTATACAAAATTGCAGAAAAAGCAATATAATTTAACACTTAAAAAACTGTTTATGTAAATACAATGACTGAGTTATGTGTTTCATCTGAAGTCTTTGTTTTTAAATAAATGATTAAATGGAATTATGTTTTAAAATGAGTAATTAATAATTTAATTTATTTTAGTAATGCATTGAAGAGACAACTTAATATTTAGTTGGTATTATTAAATAAGAATAATATTTTTGCTGTAAAAATTTAGATTTGCAAAACAAAATTGTTCGGATACAGTGAAAGAGGAAATGTCACAAGAGACAAACCGGAAATTTATCAAATTCATTCAAATGCGAAATTTAACTTCCCTTTTTTTTTAAGAGGAACTTTAATGATATTGGTAAGCTAGATTAATTAAGTTTTCCTTTAATAAATATAATCATATCCTACACACATCACACTTACATATTTTTTTTAGTTTATGAATTTACGCTGCTGTGATTACCAAGGTAAGACTATAGATAGGTAAAGGAGTAATGTATTGTTTATCAAAATACAATTTTATTATATTCGAAGTTTAAATTGTTGTAATTCTACAAGATAGTCCTTGTAAATCATGTGTGCAAAAGAGCCACTATTTAGACAGTATCCGAACATGGTTATGCTGTGTTTTAAAAGATACACTTATAAACCAAAGTATGTATGTTGAAGTGCCTTATCTTGAAAATATTTTTAGAAAAATCCAGCTTAAACTTTTAGTGATCATATAATGGTTGATAAAATATTGCTTGTGTTTGTTACTAAGCTAGTCAAATAATTATTAAAAGTAAATCTTAACGATTCGTTGTTTAATTTAAAGTTTCTCAGACATGTAAGTACGGACTGAATTAACTCCAATTTGGATGTAGAGTTACGAATAGTGAAGATAATATAATAACTAGCCAATGTAAGGGACCAGCCCGATTCTTTTATAATTTGGCTGTGAATTTGATTTTAATAAGTACATCATTATTGTGAGTAATGTTCGAATGTTTCCACGTCCAAGACCTACGTATTAAAAAATAATTCCTGTCGAAATTGTTGTTCTACAGATAATATATTTCTTTCTTATATTTTTTATTCAATACTGTTAAATAAATGTTTTAATTTGCGAAATATTTTGCTGAAAAATATCTCCAATTCAATCTCATTATTTGTAACCCATTGCTTGATAGTAGTATAATCGCATTTGTAAATTTTAATCAATAATTAATTCAAAGAAAAGCATCTATTTATTAGACAATCATTTACTAAATACATATTTAAATTCGATATACATTAGAATGTGCTTCAATTTAGTTAAAAATTTAATTTGCTGAGCAAACATGTTTAATATGCACAGGCATTAATTAAAATTAATTTAGTTGTCAAAAAATTGCATTAAATGCTTTCAGCATTTTTGGTTGTCATTTATTTTCGGTTATTTCTGGTTTTAATACTGATAACAGTAGTAATATTGTTATTCTAATATACAACTAACTGACTGGCAATGTAAATGACATGACTAATTCAGTTACTATAATAATCATACACGCTTTCACACTCACAGCCCCACTCAAAGTTCGATGACTTGTGTCGTGGATGCCGGAAACATTCACATCACACACACAATCACAAACAGAACCAGAAACACAAATTTCCTTTGGGGAGAAAATTTCGAATTCGAATCCGATACCTTAAACGAACGCTCAATCAACTAATCCAACGGGCAGTTCTTGTTCTTACAGTGAAGTGATATTTTCATTGAGAGATCTTTAAACAGTCAAGTACTTAGCTTTTTTTAAATCAAAATAGGCAAACGTTTGACCGCCATCTCAACTGATGGTAAGTGCCGATGCGGTCGACGATGGAGCACGTTTGCCCAGAAGATGCCTATTCACTCGTGACTTTTGACTCCCATTTTGTATTTACCAGGGAACACAGACTCGGGTAAGGAATTCCATTCTTTTACCTATGTTAAACACTTGGGAAGTCTACCATAGAGCGGTTTCGCTTAGCAGTTTGTCTGCTTGTCCGATGATAGAACGGGGCCCGGGGATGGGGAAGTTAGACCGTGATGTTTCTTGTTATAATTTTTCTCCCAAAGGAAAATTATTCTGGTTCTCTATATGATAGAGTGAGGTGAATTGCTTCCAGCATCCGCGATTCCAATCTTTTTAACTCTGGGCTGTGAGTGTGAAACGTTTAAACCAGCATGTCGTATTACTTGCCAATATTTCCATATACAATGTCATTAAAACTGTTAATATAAAGTCAAGAAAACGCTTGCTACCTGAAAATTGCGACAGTTGTTAAACGCGTACAGCACACAAAGCAACAACTATTCTAGCTACCCTCTTATTTGCGTTAAAAACTTGGTACTATTATGTAATTGAAAATCTATTTGTATTGATAATTCAAATGATTTGAGTGTTTGAAGCATTTTCACATCACCTATTTACTAAAGATTAATCAAATTGAAGCTAAACAAGCTTAAATCAAATGCTTATAAGTATGATTAAATGTTTACAAAATAGCGTAATTGCGAATAACAGTAGGCACATTTATTTTTTGACAGTGCGATATGGACAAAGTTTAATGTCTTTTCACATGTATCTAGTAAAAGAAAGACTATAAGTTACCAAATATTATGTTATTATGTTGGACCACATCGTCGCTTACCATCAGGTGAGATGGTCAAAAGTTTGCCTATCTTAAAAAAAAAAGTTACCTACTAGAGGTTGCCAAGGGTTGTTTACAAAATAAGTAGTTAATTTGGTACTTGCTAGGTACTTGACATAAGTTCTTCATGTGTCAATGCTTCAAAACCCCAAATCCAGTTATATCTTAAGGCTGCAGCACAAAGGACGCATTCGATTTGAAAATATCGGCGTGCGGAGACGCGAGCTGCCCCGCTGTACGGGAGGCGACAGCACCCGCGTCCCCGCACGCCGTCCGTACAAGCCAGGTGCGTCCTGTGTGACGCGGCCATTATTTATTACAACATCACAAAACTATGGCTGTAAACATTGACAAATATAACCAACAAACTAGTGCCAACAGTTCTGTAATGCTAAGATAATGTCAACTGCACCTAAATTCAGTATTATTGAAGAAATTTACAACATACTGTTACTCAGCCAAAACGTACCGAGCAAGAAGGGTTCAATCCTTCCCAATACTGGCGTTATGTAGAGCCTTACTAATGAAGTTGCAGTTATTTATGTTACAACAAAATCCTAAAATCGTACGTCCATTAAAATGGCTTGTTTAATTATTTAACGACAGATTGGACTGTTCATTTTCTCTGATTTATTTTCGGAAATGCAAATAAAAGGAGTGATATTTACTCTGTTAATTCAACCGACTTCAAAAAAGGAGGTTCTCAATTAGACTGTATGTTTTTTTTTGTATGTACGTTACGCGATTTTTTTGTTCAGAGGTGGTCCCATATAAATTTTATCGAAATTGATTAAGCCTAAATCCAAATATAAGCGGTGAAGTCGGTTTCTTTAGCTTTGCTTACGTTTAATTATATCATAATCATGTTTCCGACAGATAATTGCCTATTTAATATAATTAAATCTGCAAATAAATTTTGCCCAAATATGAATTATGTAGATAAATTTTGTCTATATCAAAATAATTCGTATAGTGTCATAGCAGTTCTATGAGCTTTCACTTATCAATCTCCCGATCAAGTTCTGAACAGATCACAAACAGGTCGCCTTAGTCGTTTCTAGTTTAACTGTCACTCTGATAAACATGCTTTTTAATACACAGCAAGAACTTTTTACACCGCTAGGTACTCTGGGTAACAGTATATTGCAAATCCTATAATGAAATGACTATGAAATGGTCTATGATAAAAAGTTAACAGCTACACTTCGAAACATCGGTCTCAGATTCCGATGGTTTTATAACATTGTCCCGCTCCTTTAGCTCGAACGCATCAGCCTGAAAAAGAAAAAACCGATAAATGACCATTGATATACAATTATGTAAGTTAGTGTTTCGATAGACGAAATTTCGCAAACCTAGTTAGTCTATTTTTATTTATTGTTAGACTAGTTGTAAAATTATCGTCCGTAAACCGACTTTACAGACAACCATATTTTTTAACTAAATGCTATATCTATATGACATGGCGATTTAGATTACCGTAGTTTGAATCCTACCAGGGTTAAACATTGCCTCTCACAGACCCTCTATTGCCTCTCTGTAGCGAACGGTTTCAATTCAAAAATTACTTAGAAATAAGGTTTATTTTAAGTCAATAGAAACATATGGGTAATTAGTCAAGTAATATCGATGATGATAAAATCAATAGTGTTTAAGCATTTCCTAATGCTCTGCTTACCAGGTAGGTATCTAACACTTTACCGTCGTTACATTTGAAGAAAAAGCTATTGCCAAGCGCCAAAACGTCGCTTTGGCTACCCTTGAGAGCCAGTCCTATTAAAATGGGATAGGTGATACGCATAGCGTGCTTACCACCAGCGTATATTTTTATTCTAGACGTGTGTGTATGAACAAATAGGTACTACTCACCTTAGAATCTCTGTATTCCCTTATTTTTCTGGCTAAAGTCAGAAATGCTTCTTCTATGTTTATGTTATTCTTGCAGGAGACTTCGAAGAATGGCATGTCGAAATCATCAGCTATCTGGAAACCATAACGAGTGATTATAAATATTAGGGTTCCTTCCCTTTGGCAGCAGCAGTTATATTGTTAGTCCGGTTAACTGAACTAGTGCAGCTCTTCAGTTGCAATCAAGTTGCAATAGTCCGGCTATTTCAAATTACCGAGCCATCGCTACCCTTTGGTAGCAGTAGTTTCTTAGTGATTTAAAAATCAAAATCGTTTATTCACATGGCCCCCAAGGAGGAGGCCATTGAAAGTTAATGACTTAAAAATATTAAAAAAAATAATTATGAAAAATACGCCACCGAGTTTCGTGCCAGGTTCGAGGCTGTAATTTTGTGAATCAGGCTGCGATTATTAATTATTAATTACAGCCTCGAACCTGGCACGAAACTCGGTGGCGTATTTTTCATAATTATTTTTTTAAATTTTTTTAAATATCTAATACAGGAATTATAATATTAACATCGGTATTTATCTTTATTATGAAGTCGCCAGAAAGCGCTTGTGCGGTTTGCCTCCATGCATCCTTAATTTTTTCTATTCGGACTACCTCTCTATAAAAAAACATGGCTCTCAAGTCAAGTGAATTTTGTCGATCTCCGTTTTTGCTTGTTTGGGTAAACCGATTAAGACGACTCCACTCGTTATCTAAGAAATCCTCTGATGCTGATCATAGATTAGGTATATCTGATTATTCACGCAGTATAGCAGTCAACCTCAAAATTAGTTTCTTGATTATCTCGGTAATCTATTCTCCTTTAGTAAGTACTCAATCTTTGTACTTGTAGTTTAAAGTTAGTTTAAATATTAAACGTTATAGGTATCTAACTATATATAGGTATCTAATCTATCTGCCTCTTTATTTATGATAAGCTAGCATTTTCACCAATGACCCAATTATTATTAATTTCTAGCCAATTTATTTCAGACATTATCCATAAAATCACTAAACACAAAAAATTATACATAATCAGCTTTACAAATAAATAAATATAAATTTCATAATGAAATAAAAATATGTGATGAGTGATTAAATTCTCTTTGCACGTTATCGTACGATTTAATGAGCCTCAATTTTTCAACCCTCAGATGAACAGACAGACAGAATTTATGTACTGCTATACCTACCTTTTGGCCCCTCTCCTTAGGAACTGCCCTGTGGTTTTCATGCACATCGCATTTGTTTCCTACTAAAACTTTGATGACATCTGGCGACGCATACTGTAAACAAACATATTTTTTTTAATATACAGGGTAAATTTATAAAATGCTATAACACTTTTAGACCCTTTTCTAACCCTCAGCTTATTTAGTTCTACGTCTTTCTAAATGCTATACTTTTCCGTTATAAATAATATGTATTCCATTCAATCAGTAATTCTAAAATGTCCCGTAAAGATCGGCATTTCCGCGCCGCGCATCGTAATATGCTCGCCAATGATTATGACAGTTACATGACACCTAAGGCTTAAATGGGCTCCGATGGTTGATTTGCCCATAAAATCGTTATACCGAAATTATTTATAATGCAAGCATATTTCCACCATACTGCTCTGTTTTTCAGATTAAAAACATATTAATCTAGGTTCCTGGATAGTTTTTATTCCAAAATAATTACCTAAAACGAAATATAAACCAATTGATTTTCACACATTATTAAAACGTAAATGTCGCATCTTTAACTTATTCGTTTTGTATTAAAAACAAACACATTTCTTTTGTCATTACAACAGGAACATAGATTATCATTTCAAGGTAGGTAGGTACTATTAATGCAAAAAAACAATGGCTAAACATTACATTTTCATTCATAATTTTTGGTATTACGGCACATATCATAATTTGTTCGGTCGGTATAGTGCTATCGCATCAAGCATGGGCACAGTTTGCCAGTTAAACAGAGACAGCCTATAGACTCGTTTCACAGACACCCCGGCATCTTAACAGAGAAGATATATAGGTAATATATTTTATTATTAATTTGAAAAATCTAAATCTGAATTAGCTGCGTATTCCAGGTCTAGTGTGTTAACCAGCTTCGATCACATCGTCACTTACCATCAGGTGAGATAGTGGTCAAACAATAGCCTGTCACAAATAAAAAAAAAAAAAGCAAATCAGTACCAAAAAAGACGTTGGTCTCTATGATTGAAATGATGTTCCTAGAGGTTTCTGATATTGTAAAAATTACCTTGTATAATTTATAGTATATTTACAGATAATTAGGTAAAAAAGTAGCCTATATGTTATTCCGGAACCTAAACTATCTACATTCTAAATTTCATCAAAATCGGTGTATTCGTTACGAACACAAACAAGTAACAAACATTCAGACACACACAAACTTTCGCACTTATAATATTACTAGTACTTAGGATAGAAAAGGATATTTTATTTTATTGAGAGAAGAGACGAACAAGTCGCTCGCATAATGGTAAGCGTCATGCTTGCCCATTATTATAGTTCAGTGCCACACAGAGTTTTTTTTTTATTCCGAACTTCTATACGTGGCAATAGCACAGCGTTCGTCTCCCTGAGATGAATATCTATAAGTCCCGTAATTTCCGTAATTAAATCTCTATAAGTCCCGTAATTTCACTGGAAACATCACCCTTCAATCCGAAATACAGTAGTAGTTGTAAATATGCAATTAGATTCAATTGTAAGTTTTATTATTTAATAAATTATTATAAAATAACTATTTTATTATTTAACTTTTCATATTTAATATTAATTAACTATGATTTTTAATATGTAGTTAAGTAATTGTAATTCATGTACCTACAGTTAACTGTTTTTTTTTCTTTTATCTATGTCTATATTTATTTTCTTTTATGGATTTTATTATCGAAATAAATAATGTGACAAAACATTCTGTAGGTATAGATAAAAGTATTTTTAAAATTTTCGCGAAATTCAATCATGTTTATGAGTAAACCGGGTTTTTTCGCGCTTTTATTTTCAAAATAATATTTTAAAAATTTTGAAAAGCGCGACAAGACCCGGTTTTTTCATATAAACGGTATAGATAGACAATGTTTTGGATACTAACCTTTTTTATTATTTATATAGGTAAATGATAGATAAACATTTGACCACTATCTCATCTGAATCAGGTGACGATACGGTCGACAATAGCTCACGTATAGCTACCTCCAAAATACCTATTCACCTTCGGCTTGAAGACAATATTTTGATATATACGAACGCCTGCTATTTTTATCTGTTCCTGGATGAATTAACTTGCTATTACGAAACCCGTAGGCGTTAAGCCCTATAGAAATCTCATATTTCGTGTCTACCCGCCCACTCCTCAGTCAACAGTCTATTATTACAAAGGTTTCAGCTAAAAATAGCTTTCATCTGGAATATTATGTAACTTAAGTCCTAAGTTATAAGTAGGTACATAGGTACTCACTTAATACTCTTTACTTTATTATATCTGCTATGTATAAGATATATCTTCTGAACTGAATCGCTTTTCTGTTAGCATTTTAGTTTCAGCGGAAACTTCTTAAAATAGTAATAGTTTAAGAATAATAAAAATATTGTACCTATATAAAGACAAGGCAAACGCAGCGTCGCACGTCTAGCGACAAGATGGGTTGACGATATTGTTAGCATTGCGGGTTGAACCTGGGCAAGACTAGCACAGGTCCATACACCCAGCAGTGGAATCAAAAGGGCTGTGGATGATGA
Source organism: Lomographa bimaculata (assembly GCA_948107665.1). Taxonomy (NCBI): domain Eukaryota; kingdom Metazoa; phylum Arthropoda; class Insecta; order Lepidoptera; family Geometridae; genus Lomographa; species Lomographa bimaculata. Next base: position 13,143,086 of record OX403592.1, read on the forward strand.
TGAAAACCTACCCGCTGATACCAGCTGTAGCTCGCGACTTCATTCGCATGATACGTTATGTAAAATATTCAAGGGTACTCAAATACCTACCAATTTTCATCAAAGCCATTACATAGATAGCTCGTTTCAAACTAATTTTGACACAAAAACTTTCGGATTTACAATATTATTGTGATCGGAACTTCTTGGAGAGGGATTCGCGGGATATGTAGGTATTAGGTTTTCTTTTATTCAATGTAAGTAAACTTTGACCTCTATCTCACTTTATTGTGAGTGACGATGAGATCGACGATGAATTACTTTTGCCTAGAAGATGCTTATTGACTTGCACCTCGTGTGTGAAATGAGGTTATTAATTAGCTCTTACCTACTGTTATGTTTGCAGATTATTTACCAATAGCTACCATAGTATCGCAGGAAATCGCTTGCGGCAAGTTATCACCGGCAAGTTTAATGCTCGAGGTTAGCGTATTCCAGGTCTAGTGTGTTTACCAGCTTCGATCACATCGTCACTTACCATCAGGTGAGATAGTGGTCAAACACTAGCCTGTCACAAATGAAAAAAAAAAACTTCTATTGTTATTTAAGAACTTACACATCTGCTAGTATTGTATTAAGTAGGTATAATTTACCTCTTGAATATTCCTCAGCCAATAGGACAAATGGTTAAAAGACTCGAGATTGGTAATGTCGTACATCAGGATGATGCCCATTGCTCCGCGGTAGTACGCTGTGGTGAGGGTCCGGAACCGCTCCTGGCCTGCCGTGTCCCATATCTGAAGCTTGATGGGCACGCCGTCGAGGTTGATTATCTTCTGTTTGAAGTCTATGCCTGGAAATGATTTCAGAGATGATGATGGACGGAAGTACGTAGTTACACGATTTTTTACTTCACGATTTTTTTTTTTTTTGCTTCGTACTCTTATGCATTTAGCCAGTGTCAAGTAGTTTAATGTGTATTTCATAATAAAAGTCCTAGCCACAAGTCACAGTCTAAGTCAAGTCATGCCCTAGTAAAGTCGTAGAAACTTTACTAGATATTCTATTAGAGTTTTGGAGCGAAGGCAAAATCACGTTTTTCAACTGTGTATGGTTTACCTACACTTATGCATGTTCACTAAGTATTAACGTTTAATAATCCTACACATTAACACTCGAAGAATCTCAAGTTTCAGAAAATAGTCCAAAATCAACAACGTCATTTTTTCACTTTTGCGGAAAACCCCGGGAAAACGGGGGCTGAGTCACCCACGTCCGTAGGAGGATACCCCTTAAGTCTGACTCCCTACACGTGGTCCCCGGGTGGTACTAATCAGGTGACATTTGAGAGGTGGTAGAGCATTTTGTGAGTTGCTCGCCTGGCTTGCTACCAAAGTAGCTTACCACCATCAAGTTGAAAGTCTGCCGCCAAGCCAAATACGGTGTTCCGGCAGTTATCCTTGAGAGCCTGCGTATTCCAGGTCTAGTGTGTTTACCAGCTTCGATCACATCGTCACTTACCATCAGGTGAGATAGTGGTCAAACACTAGCCTGTCACAAATAAAAAAAAAAAAAAAAAAAAAAAACCCCTACGATTTATGTTAGTACCTATTTTATCCTCCTAAGGCCCAGAGTACTAAATTAGTGCTAAACAAGTCAATATATTAAAAAGTCAAAAAACCCGATTTCGAAAAATGTGAACATACATACATATATTTTTGAACTGATTTTTTCACTAGCTTTCATTTGATACACATATTGCTAAGGTAAGAAAAAAAACAAACCCTCCCTTCCTCCAAACTTTTCATTTGCGGGCGCCATTTTCAAAATGTATATTTAAGTAGCCTATGTCACTACCACAATTCTGACGAATTCAACGACAAGGATAATAAATGTACATAGACATAAGCTCGAAAAACATTACCCTCCATCTGACGCAATCGGGTAATAAACATAATCATTTCTGACTAGCCTAGTTTTTGAATGCTCTGGGTCTGAATAACTATGTTTATTTATTACTTCTTTAGCGCCATGGGCTTTGGAAGGTTATAGTTTTATCCGAAATAGAGAAACGTTGGACCAAGCACCTGTTAAGTGACGATGTGGTTCACAATGGAGCAGATTTGCTTAAATGCCCTAACACTCGCGATTTTAAAGACTCCATAAAGATGTTTTAGGTATAGTTGTTCAATGTTCAAGCCTGAGTAGGTACCTAAGTTCCTACATAATCCAACTACAAATAACACATCCTTTATTTCCCTTATTTGATAAATAAGCAATGACGATAATAGGGTAAAATGGAGTTCCTAGATTTAGGTATTAACATCTCAGAGGTCTGCATTAACAGATGTCTGCATTAACATTTGATATCTCTAAACATTCAAATGTGTTACAAAAAATATAAACGGAATTCGCATTCCAAAACAACATTAAAACATCATTGTGAATTTATCGTTATGCTCAAATTCCGTTTACTTACATTAGTACATGGTTAGAAATATTGAAATGTACCTACCTCTAACATTTGAAAATTTTAAGGTGTTGTAGGTACCTATACATACAACGACTGTAGGTACATACAAATGATATTTTTTTTCCAATGAACTATCTACGGACCAATTGCCTATATTTCCTAAAACTAAACTAAAACTATACCTATACAGCAAAGAACTAAGTTACCTACAAGACATCGAGCTTATAAGTAACTCAAGTGCTCAAGCCCACTACCAGTGGGTAGCGATCCCATCATGCTGGTGGCATTGCCTCTCTGAATTGCAAAAAAAAAGATTGCTTTCTATATAAGAATAAGGTGTGGAAAAATAGATGGCTTCTCCGTACAATATCAAACCAAACAGTTCATATTGCAATTTGACTTGACGTCGCAATCTGTAAATTTTTCCGTCGATTTGTAATTCTATGCCTCGTAGGACGAGTCTAAAGGCCTCGCTAATGGGACAGCTTAAAACTGTTGACCTATTGCGATAAGTTTGGCTGATATTAATTTACACTGATACACTCAACATTTAATCTGTGACGAAAGCTCATGATGAAAGTTAACGAGCGATGACAAATCTTTTGACAAATTGACACTAAGTAAAATCTGTTGATAACGAAGTCATTGAGTCAATGAATGGCGTGCCGACCTGCCAAGTGTCTGCTTGTCACATTATGATATCAAATTATTGCAAATAGATAATGTACCTACGTTACAAGATTTCAGGTCGAAAGAGGTCAATAAGTTGGTAAATTCAAACGTAAATGAATCTAGTTGTTTTTTTTCTTGATAGGCAAGCATTTATCTCACCTGATGGAAAGTGATAATGTTATCAAAGATGGAGCATGCTTGCCTAGAAGATACCTGTTCACTCGAGATTTAAAGACTCCTAGATTGTACTTATCGGGAAACACAGACTGGCAGAGTTACATTTCTTAGCAGTACGTATAATAAATGTGGAAGCAAGGCGCTTCGTACGCACCCTTGGAATATCAACTATATATCGATGTCGCGTGGCTGATTGTCTGGTTGTCCGATGGTAAAAAGGGAATGGGGGAATTAGATCATGCAATTCCGTGGCACACTCTCCGAAATGTATCCTATAAAAGACCGATAGACTTGCGACTCTGTGACGATGTTCTAGGCTTTGAAGCTTTATTTCAACCCTTTCTGTGTTATGATTGTTAATTTAGAAAAAAGCTGAGTCGTGATTGAATCTACACTATATATTTTAATACAATACTAATACCTATATAATTTGTTCTATACTTAGATACCTATCTAAAAAATGTGTCTTATAATGATGTATGTCTTCTTATTTATTTTTGTTATTTTATCAATTCAATTCTCATAACACTTTTAATATAATAAACACATTCCTTTAATATTTATTGAACATTTTATTTAGTTATCCTAAATAGACTATGCCGAGATTTCTTTGCGTATTTACCATCGATCTATAACAACTTATTATAATTATTAAGAAGTTTCTAGTTTAAAGACAACAGTCGCTGAAAAATTATGATTCCAAGTATGTCCACTAGTTTATAAGAGTACTATCAACAATCACCAAAGAGTTCAATTGAGAAAGTAATTAAGGACGTTACCATTTATATCCAAACATAACGTCATAACTGTAACTGTGGTACTCACTTTGACTACGGATGTATACAAATAGTTGGTATCAGATCAATTAGCTTTACTATGAATAAAAAGATCTATGTGCTTAGAATACCTAATATATCAGTTATAACTAGATTAAAGTGTGCAGTTCTGTAAATTGTCATAGGCGCCACAGGAGTATAATTTAATAATGCACTAAAACTGCATGCAATAAAACCAGTTAGAGAGGAAGTCCAGTTACATAAAAATATGGAAAGGTACTCAGAACCATATGCCCCATTGTTCTCCGCTTTACATCCGCAATATAAGGTATAAATCCTGATTCGTTACGTTACAAAACGGCACTAAAGGTACAGCATCACCTGTCTCACAAAGGCTCGTAAAATAAAGTAAATAAGTTAACTTGCACTCACCTATCGTAGATATGTATATGTCGTAGTACCTCTCGTCACAGTATCTGTGCACAATACACGTTTTGCCAACATTAGAATCGCCTAAAACTAATAACTTGTACGTAGCTGAGAAGTCTAAAGCCATTTTTTGTTTACTTTCTTGGTACGCCAGCTACGGTCCAAAACAAGGGGTGAACTGTCAAACTGAGAAAAATCGATGCAGGGTACTGCGCATGTGCGGTCTTGCCCGTCTTACCTCCTACATCTATTACCGTGGTAAGTTTATTAACCTGGCTTATTCTTTATGGTGCCATTTGTTTATCCGAATGCTACTTACAGCTGGATGTTCGGCTGAACATCAACGTTAGTAATTCAATAAGGTTTGTTTATGGGGTTCGTACATTATGGGGGAATAAGGAAGTTAATCAACAGGTAAACGCGTGTACTAAGTCAAATTGAGTAACTGACCTAACTCAAGTTTTATGGCGTTAGAATAATGCTGTGTTTAGTTAAGCGCTTCCGTGGAACCTAATTTATTTGAGGAATTAAATTAGCTAGCTACGTTCTACGTTTTACCTGATACCTACGTATATTAATATTAATGATGTGAAACTTGCTTTGAAATTATGATCCACAATCTTTATCTGTGACCGAAATGTGGTGGGGGTGACACACTGATGAATACTAAAAATGTTATCCTGTAGTACAAAAGTTTCACTTTTGTCTTTACGACATCGACACCTGTATTTTTTTTAATTTTGCTTATAATGTAAATAGCGTTTGACTATTGTTGTAAGCACTTTATTAGTGTAGTAAGCACGCTAGACCTATAATGGCATAATAACTGGCTTTCATGGCAACCGTAAATATACCAAAAATTTCTAAGTTATTACCTACTCTACCGTAGTAACAGTCTTAGCTATACCACCGGAAGAAGTGAATTTAAAGTAGCAACTTTAAAATATCCGTCGCCAAACAACTAAGTAATAGTCTTCTTTCTAGCCTTTCCTATTCTAGGACTAGCGCGCTTCCCATTATCTACCAGACCCTCTTTCACAGATAGTTGAGAATGTGGTTCTAAGGAACTATCCTACCACATTAAATTCTTACGTCATGTAGCTGTTGACTAACTGAACACGAAAAAAAAATCGAATAACGAAAGAATTGTTAGAAAGGTTTTCTCTAAAATTGTGTACTCGTGTCATGATTTAAATCCATGCGGAATTTAGTTGAAGTCCGAATAGGATTACCTGAAAACATTATGCGCTTATCTTTTCCTAGCTATGTAATCTTATGATTTTTATAATAGAAAACATACGTTTTACTAGCTTCAAAGTATTTTTTAGGGTATAAAAATAATACTGTTCATTGGATGTCCGCATTGGGCAAACCGTTGCTTCTCTGTAATAATTTTGTAACCTCATTTCTCACACAGTTTTGACAGTAAAATATTTCCGATTTTGAGGTTTTAAGAATACGGCTTCCATAGGCTTCGCCACGTAAACGCATTAGAATCAAACAGATCGGCGTGCAGAGGTACGGGTGCGGGCACTCAGCCTGCATCCCTGCCCGCCATCCGTTCGAGCCAGGAGCGTGCTGTTATTGTGGCGAAGCCACAGAAGGTTTGATATCCATTTAGTCCTAAATAGATTACACTTCGAAAACAACAGTTCCAGCAACCCTTCCGGGTTACGGGAGTAGGTAGAAACTTCGAGTTCTATTTATTTTGTTTAAGTCCGCGATACGGTCTATCGGATGGACTCATCTTAAACCCTAGGCTGAATGCAAATGTTTTGTTCTGTATTAATGCACCAGATTGTTTATCTCTTCCTTTGTTTCGGTTGGCGACTTGGGGCAGGGTTGTCAAGGGACGGACAGTGGTGCATTTGCAATGTTTTAAACTTTGAGTAAGTATTACGTATTTCTAATTTGTGTCTAGTGCAGTAGTTTTATACAATAATACTGTGGATTACAGAAAGTTCTACTTAGTAGTGAGCGCGAGAATCATTTTGAAATAAGATTACCTTTTTATGACACTCAAATAAGTATCGCATTTTATTAAGATCCTGCGCATTCTGGCTGAGTGAGGATTTTCACGTTTGTGTATAATTATATATATTATATTCTAGTGAAAACGATTTACCGTCCTTAATCTAGGCAAACGTGGTCCATTGTCATCTTTGTAAGTAGTAGATATTATTTATTTTTATAAACAAATATAAAGTATGTAGATACGAGTACCTGCATACCGCTTGGTGTAGGTATAAGAGGGATATGTTGATGTGTTAGGTTATTATGCTCCGGCGCGCGGCGTCTACATTCAAAGGAAAGTTCTATTGAACTCTATGAATAATATGAGGGAATATGCATGACTTTTAACTATACGTTAAGTGCCTATTATAAATTAATTTTTTTTTTTAATTTCACCAATATCGTTATTTTTCCTATTTAGATGCTTTGAAATTCGAATATTTAATAATACAAATGTAAATGAAAATTAAATTAGGAAAACGCACGCTATTGACTAAATTGATTCGTCACGTCAGTGTCTAGATTTTTGAAGACAATTGGGTCGTGGATTTTACAATTAGACAAAGACCTAATAATGTTACCTCAATGCAATAAGATCGTCGAAATGGCCGCGTTTGAAATTGCTCGAACCTGCATGTTCAAATATTAAAGCGTTTTCGTATATACATTGCCAAAAATTTAATTTTATTCATAAAAACATTACATTTCATAACTCAATAAATATTTGAATATGCGAGCAGCTTCACGCAAATTTCAAACGCGGCCATTTCTACGTTCTTTTTGTGAAATCCACAACCCAATTTTCCAAAAATCTGGACAATGACGTGTCGAATCAGTTTAGCCAATAGCGTCCGTTTTGCTATTTTGAATTTTATATGCATTTTTATCATTAAATATCCGATTTTAAAAGCATTTAAATAGGAATTATAAATGTATTGGTGAAAATCTAAAAGATTTTTAAATTGTTGTCTTAAGAAAACAGGACACTAACGTCACAAATCTTTATTTTTATTTTGGCTTCGCTATCTTGTGCATTTAGCCAGTGTCAAGTGATAAAATATTTCAAGTGTATTTCATATTAAAAGTCCTAGTCACAAGTAACAGTCAAAGTCAAGTAAGAGTCAAGGTCCGATCATAGTCAAGTCATGTCCTAGTAAAGTGGGTCACAAATCTTAAAAAAATGGCCTATCCATCAATTTCTTCGAATTCCAAATTTGTTCGAGAATCGAAATCTCTAAGCTCACAGAGAAATGAATCAGTTACTTACAATGATGTTATTAAATGTAAAACCTACTTTCATCAATCTACCTACTAACAGGAAATGGTAAAAATTGTGAAGCCCTAAACGTAAAACTCCCACATATAGCAACACTGGTACAGAACACATGACTGGATTCCATCTTCGCATCGTAACCTGAAGTTCAAGGTCAAAATCGCGCGTGAGTGTGTACTGTGTTTGTTTTGTTAAGCTTGTGAATGAACTACTTTACACCCATTGTCTTATCTCGGAGTTCAATGGAGAACTTCTGTTCTTTTTGAGAAAGTTTTGTTTTAGCGAAAAGGTTCTTTCAATTTTATCTTAATAGGACTAAGTATGAGAAAATGACGATTGTTTTCAAAGGAAATTGTTGGCATATATCATCCTCGACAACATCAAAAACAAAAAAAAACCAACGCATTCACACTCACAGCCCCACACTAAGTTCAAAGACTTGTATCGTGGGTGCCGGAACATCACACACACACACATTACACCCAGAACCAGAAGGACAAATATCTCTTGGGAAGGAATTTGTGCTCCTGCCGATAATCGAACCAAGGACCCATGGGCGCGGACACCTGTCCACTGCGCCAACTGGGTCGTCACTTCGTCACTTCAATTTAAAAATAAAAGGTCTGTAGTCCCTCTTCTTGTTATTTCTGTATGCGCTGGAAACGGGGAGAGACTACTAATCATGTTATCTAACAATTCAAAATCTTTTATTCACATGGGCCCCAAAGAGGCACTCATGAAATTTAATGACTACTGCCAGGTTTGCAAAATTACATTCACTAGAGAAGGACCGATTTGATTTGCCTGCTGGCGCCGCCGGCGTAATTGGATGCACGTTCGTTTTCTAAGTGAGTATATAGTGAGGTTTAGATTTCCGGTGGAAACACAATTTTCTTCACAAGGGAAAGTTGTATTTCTATTGAAATTTGGGTTCTGGGTGTGATGTGAATGTCTCCTTCACCCACGACACAATACATCGAACTTAGTTTGGGGCTCTGAATTTGAAATCGTTTATGTTTTTATCTTATGATTCTAAAACAATCCCAAAATTTCCCGATTACGTTCACGTAGCCTAATTTGACCGGACTATTTGTTTCTGGGACGTTAAATATTCAAAATTATGAAAATACTAGCAGCGCCCCGCGGTTTTACCCGGAAGTCCCAGACCCGCAGCAATTCTGGGATAAAAAGTATATAAAACCTATTATGTTTATCCAGCATGTCAGCTACCTCCACTTTGAGCGTGAAGAAATAACAAACATACAAACACACTTACAAACTTTCACATTTATATTATTATAGTGTAATTATTTAAATACTAAATGGGTCCAATCATGGGATCAATAAAATTCAAAATAACAATCAATGGGCACTACTATCAATAGTGTTGTTGCTCAACATGTTTAAGTCAAAATGTATGACAGATTTTGATAAAAGAATAAAAGCAGTCACACTAATACCTTTTGATAGTGAAAGTATTAAGTAGGTAAGTGATGATCACCACTTTCAGTGATTAATAACTACTAGACAGGCCACTAACCTTGGATAAAAGCTCAATGTTTACCGTGAAGTTCAATGACACCAATTATGTAGTAAACAACCATAACATAATTGCTTAGCCATAGCTGGTTTAGCAATGATTGCAGATTTATTAAAACTAAAGGTTGATTGGTACATACTTTTTTTTTTGGCTTCGCAGACTGTGTGCATTTAGCCAGTGTCAATTCATAAACTATATACATAAATACTTTCGGGTTCATTTAAGTTTAGTTTATATCTACGTTTAAACGCAAGCAAAGCTTAAATATCCGATTAAATAAATTAAATACGCATATTGAGGATAACTCAAAAACGATTGGTCAGATCTTGATCAAATTTAATAGGACTAGATGGGAAGCACCAGCTTTGAAATAAGAAAAACATCAAAATCGGTTTACCTAAAAAAAGTTATGAGGTAACACTTAAAAAATACACTCGAATTGAGAGCTTCCTCCTCTTTTGAAGTCGATTAAAACTAGTCATAGCCCTATATGAACTAGTCACCAGTTACAGTCAAAAAATTACAGACGCTAGCATATATGACGATTAATGTAAAGACAGCTTATACTTTATACTTACACGATTTAACATCCATTTCAATCTTTCCAATTACAAATATCGATTCGTCACTAACGTCAAAGACATAAATACTGGTAATAGGATTCTCCAGCCACTGTTCAGCCTACAACTTCATTTGTCACCCGACCGCAAGCCGCGGCCTTACGTTGGGTTCGCCTGATGTATCGTAAATACCTTCAATTTTGACGTCCCTTCCTTTAGTATGCGGATGCTAGGGCTGTTGCCTGTTCGTGGATGAATACAAAAATAGTTAGAAAATAGTTTTGACTCTGTGAAAGAGGTGCTTTTTATCCGAATTCAAAAAAGGAGGCGGCAATTCTACAATTTTTTTGTGTGTTCCTCAGAGCTTTTTTCTAGGTGAACCGATTTTTATTATTCTTTTTCTAATTGAAAGCTAGTGCTTCCCATGTAGTCCCATTTAGATTTTATCTAGATCTGACCAGTAGTTTTTGAGTTATCCTCAATAATGCGTATTAAATTCATTTAATCGGACCAAGGGTCCGACAATTAAGCGGTAAAGTGGGTTTTTTAAGCTTTGCTTGTGTTTAAATTATTAATTATAAACTAGGTGAGTGATTATGCATTTTCTTAACACTGCCAACCCTGTACTTACAATTTTCTTCAGTGTATCCGAAGGCTTCTGTTTCTCTGCAATTTTGCTGAATGACGGATGTGCAGTATTTTATGAACTCTCTGGTGCAGCAGATTTGTGGTACGCCTGTCGTTTCTCCCGAAGCTTTGTCTTCTATAATAGGCTATAATTTTGTTGATTCACCTTCACGTAAATCAAGAATTACTTAGAAGTCTCAAGAGTAAGAACGGCTCATTGTTTTGCGATTTATTTATTAGAAATTGTCATCAGTTAAACTTGGATCTCTAAAATTATATTGGTAGGTAAGTCGCTGCTGATTAGATAAAGTGGCGACTCACCAACAACCAACCCAGCTTTTTCGTTCAGGAACTAAACTTCAAGTTCATTCTTCTATTTGACAGACAAGAAAACAATTGCAGGCTTCGAAAACTATTGCTCGAAATTTGATCCATTTCCAATCTGAGCTTCTGTGAACATGATAACAATGACATTCAAAATTGTAACATTGAGCAAGCTGCTCTGATTAATATTTGTTAATGCTTTGTTATCCTCGTATCGTCGATGGGCCCGCAGCATCAAAGCTTTAGATGGAACCATGACTGGACACTTAGCCATTTCTATCGTCATCGACTTAATATTTATTAGACTATCACTTTCGGTCGCCGAGTGGTCTATTGTCTGCGATATGATCTTTTTTTTGTTTAATGAGCCTGCAGATCCGGCTGATGGTTACCTAATCGAGCATCGTGACGCAGTTGTGGGAACACGGGTGAAGCAATTAGTTATAGATGAACATTATTGCCACGTCCGGTCGTGGGCGAACCGCCTTTCCGCAAAGTCAACTGTTTGATTCCATTCATCAATTACGATTGATGATAAACAGGCGTTATGTAATGGACCAAGCGTTTTGGACTGCAAGTGGGCGGCTACTATAAATCTTAATTTCTTTTAATAATCGAATTGTACCTGTGGATTGATTTACGTCCGAACGGTGAGATTTAGCGAGCGACGGTGTATTCGTTTTACGGCTTTGTTTTGAAGAGTTGTTGTGCAGCAACTCGGTTACCAAAATAGAACCCAATACAGAATCGAAAGATAGCATTGATTTATTATTCCGAATCCATTTGGTTGGCATTTTAAATCTTTCAGAAGTAGGAAATCTTCGTGCGATTTTTTACACAACAATGCAACAGACCTGATTGCTATCAGCCACCGCTTTGTCCAACTCATTTGCGTTTGCAAGTGTCTCTGTTAAGGTCACCCATCTGAGGTCACCCTTCCCGACGGTTCGTGTTCCGGGAACACGGTGACAAGCTACCTCATTGTTCGCAAACGCTCACAAGGTCCTCGTGTAAATGTCAGAAAGCAGGCGCCGGCGCCGACGCGTCGTCATGCACGTTAACGCGTGAAATCGAAAAATATTGCTGTATATAAAAACCTGCACCTAATAAATGTTTATCTTGGATGGATGTATGAGATGGGTTACGGTTACAGTATTAACACGCAAACAAGTTGAGCAGTTAACAGGTCGACGGCTCTTGGTTGGACACGAGAGTCTGGAATGTCCGTAATCTGTTTTGATTAAATCACTCTTGTAGCACTTGAATGCCGGAAGTATTTAGGACGTAATGTATTTGATTAAGCTAGCCCATTTAGTTTTTAAAGGGGGTGTTTAAGTACATAAAGCCTAACTTCATAATGAGAAAGCAGTACGTAGGTACGATCGTCTATTCTTAAAATGAACGCCTTCTTCAATGTGTATATGCTCATATCCGCGTTCTGCTCTAAAATCGACGCACTGTAATTGAACTGCACGGATACAAATCACCTTAAATTAAAAAAAACTGAAGCGCCGCCGTTATCACTTGGTTTTTTTATGATGTACCTACAATTTATAAAATTGGTGCACATAATTATATAGTGCGTTTTTAAACACAAGAGAACCCCATTTTTTCGGGATCAGAAATTTTACCAGTGTGCTAACAAGCTTGGAAATAACTAAGCTCACTTTTATGTACATACACATATAGTAGATACACATATGTATATTTCTCAAGCCACCCATGGAGAACAATAAAGCTAAACTATCATAATCAAGGTTACTTTAATAATCCATCTCGAACCATTTACACCCGCCCGCAGAAGCAAATAAACCTCAATGCGGTCCATAAAATGATTCCCTGTCATAAGAGAAACACTTTGTGCTATTGGGCTATAGGACCTATAAGTTCTGGCTTCTAGAAGCGACTTTAGATGTCTGATTTTTTTTTTTTTCATCAGTAGATATATTCGTTTATATTAGGTTGTTAGGACTATATTAGGTTATTGATCCCAATATACAGTGGATATCATGTAAATAATAGCAATAACAAAATATAATGAAGAAGTTCATCAAACGTACTTATGGAGTAGGTACTACACTCCATAAATATGAAACGTTGACAATATTACAGAAAACTAGTTTTTTTAAATTCACTTAGCAGGCCAAGTATAATTTGTTTATATCCATTAACAATTATATTTGACATAAAAACGGAAAAACAAATAGAACATGTAGTGTGGAAGATATAGTAGGGGAGCCCAAGCGGGGATTTCGGGATTTACTCAAGCGCGGCAGATTAATATACAGGGGGGTACCTTGTACCCGGTTAAGTACCTCCACCAAATATGAGCACCATATATATGGCCGCACGTCAAGGATAAAGGATCAGATTAGTAAAAAAAAATTGATCATCAGAAAATCTCGAGCGCGTCAGATTAAGGTAGGGTGAGTTAATTACATGCTAAAAAGTGTATATTCCACTAATCTGACAATTTGAGAGTAACGTAAAGAAAGGGGAGGGCTAAAAAGTTGTAAAAAAAAACGTCATCTCGACATTCTCGAGCGTGGCTAATTTTTTTTTTATTTTGAAGGAAATAATTCAAGGTTAACGAAAAATATATAATCTGACCATTTCAACAAGCCGAAGTACCAAAAATTTGGCGAATCCCTCTAGGTAATGGTCAGATTATGAGACAGCATGTCTAGGACATAAAGATGAACCATATATATCTTAATCTGACGCGCTTGAGTATTTCAAAATGGCGAATTTTTTTTACACATTGTAATAATGGCCACGAGTTTGCGTCACATCAAAATCGTCAGATTATTGAATTAGAGCTTTTTTTAGGTACAGTTAACACCCCATTAGAAAATCTGACGCGCTCGACAAAATTTTTTTTTTTTCGTTTTCAACCCTTAAGTACGACCACCCCCATCATGAAAACGATCAGATTAACATATGTACATTATTAAAAATACGTAGGACATTGATGCTATCAATATCTGACGCGCTCGAGTATGCCCATGCAACAGTATTTTTTTACATTTTTGAAAATTTATAGCCGCTCCCCCCACCGATGAAAAGGTATACATATATAACATTTTTTTCTTCTTATCATCTAAGCTTTCCAACCCAATAGGTCTCTATGACGCTCGAGTAAATCCCCATTTAGCATCGTGGGCTCCCCTACTAATAGTGGTCATCTCTTATAAACAGAAAGGCCTTGTAAATGCATACATAACATGTTTTGTAATGTAACTGTTGAATTATGCTTAAGTTTTAATGATGAATAAATTATTATTAATAATAAATACTAAGACCGTCTATGCTAAAAACTAAATTAAAATAAGGTTGACCACAAGATAGTATTTTTTACTTTGTGTAAAAAATAGTATTTTGTGGTCAACTTTTCTTCACCTAAATTTCATCACAACCAGATTAGTCCCCACATGCAGCACCCATTCACAGGCATGACTTGGAAACAGCCCTCGTCCCACTCCTCCATATGTGAGGAAAGGGGACGACTAGTATCACAGGAGCCACCGCAGGATTTAACTTTCCAGTGACATGACCAGCTGTTGGGATTACCATGGAGATGAATTCTGAGTATGATTGTCACACTATCATTCCCAATTTATTATTATTTTTCTCGTTCATTCGTCATCGCCGTTCCTTGCCAAGACTTCGATTACAGCCACGTCCCGATTCATTATTGCGATCATAAAGTTATATTCCTTGATGGTTTTACTTGGCGCAGCCATCGCTCGGCATCGACACCTTTTCAGCTGAAGCGACTGAACAAATTTTTCAAAAGGTTTTGCTAACTACATAACTTTTTGACAAATTCTGTGTTAAGCTTGTATGATCTGATAGAACCAAATACGTCCTGTATGGCGAAGCCTTAAGATCGATCGTCTTGTTGTACTGTGATAGAATGGGCTCATGCCGGAATTACTGGGATTAATTCGCTAATGCAAATTAACTTGATTAAATCTCGTGTTTCAATCTCTGTAATGTAAAGGGTGAAATGCTGATGGGCAACTAAACCGTGATACTGATTGAAATTGTGTGTGTGAATGTTTCCGGCACCGGCAATATCTGATGGGTTTCTGGTTCTGGGTGCACCCACAAGCCTTTGAACTTTGTGTGGGACGGTGGGTTGCGTTTGTTTAAAAAAGAAATTATACTTACCTACGCGTTACCAAATTCTTTAAAATAATTTTATTTGGAGATAGAGACAGAGAGTTTAAAACTAAATGGCACCCAGTACTTATGCCTAGATCGTATTCAATGGCCATATAAACGATAAACGAGTGTTAATCATACACTAGGCAATAGATCTGTAATCTAAACTCCGTCTATGAATAGTGTCTGTCCTTTGCTGTTTAAATGGATAGTATGTCAAAGTCAGAGGCAAGTGCTCAATAGGTAGATAATGAATGCATGCGATGAGGAAGCATTGCCTCATGTGGTATACAATTCGCAATGTAGCGATGTAATATAATAATAATATGGTATAATAAGTAACGTTTGACTTGACTGACAGAAGAACTAATCACTGTCTTTATTCCCCAAATAGTATGATTTGGAAGTCTTTCAGTCTAGAGTACTAAGTATCTCATGTATTTTAGGTATTACATTTAAATGTTTTGTATCAATTGAAGTTATGAAAAAGATATTGAAGATGGGGATGAAGATTTAACACAATTTCCTAAAAGATTGCTATTCATTCTACTCTTAAAGACACCCGTATAAGTAGTAGATCACGTTCTGGGGGAACAAAGACATGAGCAATGACTTTCAGAACTTTTCGGACTTCCTAAAACAGAAACTCCTTCGCTGTACGGATGGTAAACTGAGAAACTTTTTTTTTATGTTGGATAGGCAAGCATTTTACCACTATCTCACCTGATGGAAAGTGAAACTAATCGCTTCGAGCGAATATAATAATATAATACTTAAGTACTTACCTTTATGTTATGGTGGTGTCAGTAATAAAGTCGAGAAACAGGATATAGCAGGACAAAGAACAAACAGAGCGCTTGTTTCTCAAGTAAAATTTTTATTGTACAGGTTCGGGAAACCAGAACACAAAAGTAAAATAAAGTGATATTTTATCACAAGAATACAGCCCTCGTCGCTTTGACTAATTTGTGGCTTGCCTCCTTTATTACTTTGCGAACTTATTCGAGACGATTTTACTGTCTGACTTGAAAAATGTTACGTCGGAAAATTTACAACATGTACTGTCCTTTGAGGTAAATAATGGTCTTTCTACCTTTTCTGTCAGAATGCTTGTAAAGGGGGTTTTACTGCTCCAAGTTTTATTTTTAAATCGACAAGTGTCACATTAAAACTGGGTGAAATATAGCCGGCAAAAATGCGGCTGTAACGGGTGAGAATAACCTTTGCATTCCTTTTGTAACAAGGTATTCAAGAAGAAGAGTTAAGTCTCTCTTGTTGATCAAGCGAAGCGAGATAAGGTCTATCTCAAAAACGAATACACATTTAAAGCTGAAACTTGCGTATAATATCCGTTATATTCTGTATTTGAGCAACAATTACAGAAAACAAACAATTGTTTTTAAGAAAATAGTTATGAGCAATGTACTTTAAAAGTTTTTCTCTATTAGTCAAAATGTAGGCGCGTGATCTCAGTTCGTTGCGAACGACTACTATAATTATAATTATAAACTACCATAAAAGCATAGTAGAAATATATTTCTACTATGATAAAAGTTTCGAAAAATCTGAACGCTCATAATTTTACCCTTGTTCATTTTGGTGATCACTATCCCACACGAACGTCCCAAAAAGCCTCAAGAATTAAAAAAAAAAAACTACAAACGCATTCACACTCACAGCCCCACACTAAGTTCAAAAATCTGTGCCGTGGGTGCCGGAAACATTCACATCACACTCACATTACAACCAGAACCAGAAGCACAAATATCCCTTGGAAGGAATTTGTGCTCCTGCCGGGAATCGAACCAAGGACCTCGGCGCAGAGGGCGGAGACCTGTCCGCTGTGCCAACTGGGTCGTTAAATCTGAGGAATAACACATTGATTTGCCAACACGATAAAACAAACACTATTGCCACCAAAGCGCAACCCGATTAGCGGCTATAAATCTTCGCATATTCGCAATAAAGAGACAATAGTTGCCGCAATATCTAACGTTACTACGTAACGCTTATAATTAGCAAAATCACGATTTACGCCGCTTTCTAGGTCTCAGTACTTACTATCGATCATCTCAGATATGGATCTTATCTGTAAATCAATTACCTACTTAATACATAATCGGAAATTACCTTTTGAATGCAGTCTCGTGATTTCAAAGGCTTCCTAAAAGCATTTAGAGTTCCGTTAACAGTGCAATACCGTTTAGTTTTCACAATTGGACTTAAGCTTTAATATCCTGTTCTTATCTTATTCTTTCTTATCTTAATGCGATAGTTTATGAGATAACAGTTTTCCTGTTGCCAAACTGTGTTCACAGTCATAGTTTGAATTTAAGTCATCAGCGATTAGTAATAAGAAATAGTATTAAGTAGTTAAACTTTTTTGAAGTGCGTACTTCTTTAGCGGCGTTGTGCACTTTTTGGGATGGGTAAAAAAATGGACTCGCGTCAGGACACGTGACCAGATCAAAAAATTCGTAAGACGGAAAATTCGTAAGACGAAGGAGAGAAAGTAATATCTCCATCTCTTTCTATCGCGCGGCAAAAATGTTTGCCCGCTCCTGCTGTTTACAACGTTAATGTTCAAGTTTTCACTTCTGCCGGCACTGCCTGAGTGCAACCCGTTGTTTTTTTTTCTTAGCTTTATAAACGTTTTCACACTCACAACCTCACAATTAGTTCGACGTTAACCTCACAATTAGTTTAAGTTATGAGCGCGGGAAACATTCACATCACACGTACAATCACAACCAGAACCAGATACACAAATTTTCCTTGGGGAGACAATTTGTGTTCTCGTTGCTTAGGTGCGCACCTAACTAAGCCAACGGGCAATACATCTATAATAATACTAGCTGACCCGGCAAAACATATACATGTTGCCATATACATTATTAAATGCTGAATCATAAAAAAATAAAAAACAAAAAAAAATGTCCAAGTAATAAAAAATAAAAATGTAGGTTGGACATTTAGGGAAAAATAGATGTTGGCCGATTCTCAGACCTACCCGATATGCACACAAAATTTCATAAAAATCGGTCGAGCCGTTCCGGAGGAGTTTTGTAACTAACACCGCGACACGAAAATTGTATATATTAGATATAAACGTTTTCATATTTATAGGTAAGCATTTGACTTCTATCTCACCAGATAGTGAATATTCACCGCTTCACCTTTTTTCCACCTTTCAAATAGAAGAACGGCGTCGCGTCACCCATTTATGGTTGAGATACCGTTCATTCGGACGAAATGTTTCGCGTCTTCGTTCATTTATAGAACAGCAAAAGAATGGAACGCTTTGCCGTCGTCTGTGTTTCCCGAAAGGTACAATTTGGGTGTGTTCAAAAGTAAAGTGAATAGGTATTTACTAAGCAAGCGTGCTCCACCTTAGACTACATCGTCACTTTCCATCAGGTGTGATTGTGGTCAAATGTTTGCTAGGTCTGAATTAAAAAAAAAAAAAAAATGCGGCCAAAAATATAACATGCTTGACTAGAAGATACCTATTTACTCTAAGCTTGAAGACATTCAGAGTGTACCGTTTGGGGAACAAAGACGCAGGCAATGAGTGCCACTCCTTCAATGTACGGATAAACGTAGAAGCGAAACGCTTCGATCGGACTGTTGGTATGTCAACATAAACTGGGACTCTATATAGATATACATACGTACTTTTACACTTTCTAGGTTGTATCTTAATCTATAGATAATTGCTCATGACAATATTGTAACAGAACAATGAACACCGTTAGCAATAACCCATTTTCAATGCAAAAAAATACATTAGTAAAGATGTATCTACATTCTACGTACTACATTTTCTTCAATGTATCTTTATCTATCTCTAGTATTCATTTATGATATATTAGTAATTTAAACAATAAACTCTGATTACCTAGGTATTGTCTACTAGGTACTGTCTAGAATTAGCAATAAAATACCGATAATAAATGTTCTTTCTTTTTTACCTACAAACGTACTTTCTACATTGTTTCTAAGTCTATAATTAATATAAATTATTATTTTAGTAGTGACAACAATACCTATACCTATAATACATATAATATTAGCGATGACCTACTGTCTATACGAATGTCCTTCACGTAATTTAAATCCCCGAAAACACATTCCTCGAACATTATCTAGAATACCAGTCAAGCAATCACTATGCAAACAGGCATTTACTGCGGTATTTAGGTCATTGATCTCATTTGTTGTTATGTCACTAATGTAACAAGTTACATACCTAGTTTTTTACACAGGTCATCGGTTACATCCTGCTAATGTTATCCATATATTACGCTGTTGCATTTAGCTTAGCTGTCATCAGGCAATTTGCTCACGGTATATTAACAAGCCATCACTTTTCTATACTCGTACATATAACCTCTGGTAGGTATATTATGTTCTATGCATATAACAAGTAGTCTTTTGTTTTGATATGTTATGTGTATGTCAAAATTACTTCTATCTTTCTTCGGTGACTGACAATATTTTACAGAGATGAATGGTTTTGTGTTCACACTTTCGATTCTGCTTGATTTGTTTTTGATCGTTGTGTTTATGCGTTTGTCTATTATATTTAGCTAAATCACCAAGTAATTTATCATTACTATAATAACTGTGAGTAGCGTTGGTTTTGTAACAGTTTTTTTTCTCCATACGAAGCTTTTTGCTGTCAATGAGACTCTTCTATGAAGTGAATACTATATTTGTAGCGATTTTAATCTTCAAGCTAATTGAATGGATATTATAATACCAAACTTGAATTACATAGTAAAATATTAGTAATAGTAAAATCTAACTATTCGGTAATGTCTGCATTTATCTCCACTTCTACATTTTAAGAGTCCGACGATTCAAGAATATAATTCAACGCAGGACTTTTACCAAATTGTACAAAATCAGTTTTTTAAAAGACGTTTTCGCTTCCAGCTCACTCGAAGCGTTTCGCTTTTGGGTTCATCATCAGTACGACGACGTTTGGAACGAAAAGTCTGCCTGTATCTTAGTTCCTCGAACGGTACAATCTGGGTGTTTTCAAGTGTAGAGTAAATAGGTATTATCTAAACAAGTATGCTACATTTTCGGCCGAATCTTCACGTTCCATAGGTGAGAACAAATTCACCAAGTGGAAAGAAGATACCAAGGTCAATTAGTTGAAAAAAATCCGGCGTGTAAGGATAGTAAATTAAATTTAATCTATCCTGGCATGCTACATTTAAATATTAACAGAATACAGATATCGATGCACAGAATTGACGTAATTTTCAATAGCAACGTAGGAGAAAGTGCACACATTGCTTTATGATCTGTATAAATATTTGTCCAAAAAGATACAAAAGTATGTCGCACATTGCCTGCGTCAATGGTTATATCATACCTCATACTTTGCCTCACTGTCCGTCATCCGGAGATCCGTTATTTGCAATTCTCACTTGCAATTTGATTTAAATTCTTTCTCGTTTCGTCACACTTATCATACCTGAGTAATATGTCAGAAGAATGGCATGTACAGCATGTTGGCGCCGACACAAAAACGAATTATGAAATCGGTCACTTCAGGCACTTGTTGATAGGTTTGTGGTTTTTAAATGACCAGATGAAATGTTCATCTCTTCGGAACGATTGTAAAAGTAGCCGTTTTGATTTTAATTATTGTTAGAATCGGGTATTTCATATTAACTTTCGGCGCTTAGAGCGGTATAAAAATATTCTGTGTAATATCAAGCCATCTAGAAAAAAAAAACAACGAATACTATTTACCTATGTAGGAACCTACTTAAAAATCTTGATATTAACTCTAATTAAAATTAATCAGAGCGCCTGATTGAAGCGACGCTTGTACAATATGTTGACAACCTATTCACGCTGTGGGCAGATTCTGCCTTCTGCGCAGTAGGTCTTGGGCTGGATTCCCGGCAGCAGCACAATTTTCCTCTCCAAGGGACATCTGTGATTCTGTTTGTGGGGGTAATTGTGCATGTATATGTGATGTAAATGTTTCCGGGACCCACGATACAAGTTTTTGAATGTAGTGTGGTGCAGTGAGTGTGAATACTTTTGTTTTTTTTACGTAGGTACATATATGGCTGAACTTATAAGCTCTGAAATTCAGAGATGATGATTGCAATGACACGCTATTCACTGCTTGATATCTTGAGTAACCTATCCCTACTTTAAATATTATAAATGCGAAAGTAACTCTGTCTGTCTGTTACGCTTTCATGTCTAAAACACTGAACCGATTTTGACGAAATTTAGTACAGAGATAGACAAGAGCTTGGGAAATGATATAGGCTTCTTTTTATCTCGGAATTCACGCGAGTTCGGGACTTACGCGGGTAAACCCACGGGGCGTAATTAGTAAGCTGTAAGCAGCTGGCAGTGTTGTGCTGCATTTAAATTGGTTTCGTTTTAAAAAAATATTTATAGGTAAGAGGTCCGCAGAAAAAAAAACCATACAGCAAAAATATCAATTTTGATTGACCATGTCACTTTAAATTATTTTATTTATGTATATACTTGACATAGAACAACCCAATATGCACCTATAAATCAAATTTCCGCTTTATCCGCTCTGTAATCTCCTGCTGTGAGTTCCGAGTTAAAAATGGCTGGAACGTGACGAAATGTTTGCAATAAAGCAATCAATTACATCAAATTAGAGTGACCTTTTCCTTGAACTGTAGTTCACTTGCCGCCCATCGACACTGACCCTGGGCGCTACATAGTCCTGCCTCGTATTAAATGTATTAAGTTCGACAGGCACCGACATGTTTAATGTCTATGTTATAAAATCTAGCATAGCAAAAATAGTATAATACAAGATTACCGACACGCATTTATTTATTTATTTATTCATATGCATTATTCATGTACTGTATGTAGGTCATAAGACTAAACTTAGAAACTAAAGACATTCACCCTGTAATGTAGGGTATAAGCAAGTATGTTATCTATCTATTTGCTCGGTTTTATTGGGATGAAACCAAAAAATCTTTACCAGAAATACATATATTTTCTTATAGACTTAGTATCTGTATATACTGATCAGGACACATTTTTTTTCATATTTGCTCTTTTTCTCTATTTCTTGTGAAAAAATCTGCCATAATAACACATAGTTTGTGAAAATATCAGCCGGCTATCTATATAGCTCCCTTTAAAGTTTCATACAAATGTTTTCACCCCATTTTACCCTCTTCGGGGTTGAATTTTCAAAAATCCGTTTTAAATACACCTCTAGGTACTAAGATAAATATACCCTCCAAATTTCAAGTCTCTACAACCAGTGGTTTAGGCTGTGCGTTGTCTCTAAGTCAGTCAGTCAGTGAATCAGTATGTCAGGACAAAGATTCATATAGTATTAGAAGAATCCTTGCCCACATAATATAAAGAAGCTTTAGGCACATCTAGAATAAAAAAATATTACCATCATCATGTCAAAAAAGAGTTCTCGTAAATTCTACTAATGCTAGCTTACCAACATTGAAATACAATTATATAAAACCCAACCAAGCTAAGTTATAACAGATTAGGCAATTGGACAATTTGATATTGGGACATAATAAATGCTTTTTTATTTTTGTTCTCCACAGACAATTGCAACACTATAGGAACTGACTAATTACGTATTTTGCGCGAAAACCAATGTTTACGGAACAAATCCGCTGGAATTTGGGTCGTGATCCAAGGCCGATTTGCGCCGGATAATACCCCGTGACAAAATGACTGTGTTACTGACCAGCGGAACTAGGGCGAGTCTTATTGACTGATGACTCACGATCCATTAAACTGTTACGTAAAGTTTACATAGTGAAGTGGGACGCTTGAACGCAGCTTTTATTCGTATGTGTTGGAAATAGCCTTTCAAAAGTACATTGCATTTTCAGCATTTGGGCGTGTTCGGGGTGCGACAACTAAAAGCCGCAAAAAAGGCAATAATGATGCATAAACCAAAGCCACCGCTGATCCTACCTCGTGCACTTATTATAGTGCCAGCAATCTATTTAGATAGCTGGCTGAAATTTTCAGAGAAACAGACCAAACATTTTGGGGTCAGTCTAACGACCCTAGAACTTCTGTCTGGGAGAGAAGACCCTAAGTTTTAGCAGCTGAAAACATCATAATCTAATAATGATGATGATGTTTGCATAACTAACCCTTGAGCATCAGCTGTTTTTATGGTAAAGGAAACTAAGTGAGATACTGTACGCCTCCTATTTAAACTATTGTTTAGCCTGTGATCCTAATGTCAGATTTTGTTGAGTATTTCACGATCAAAGTATTTTATCATGTCATAGATGGTTTTTTTTTCATTTAAGCCTGGATCCCTATCTACGGGCCAATTGCCTATATTACTTAAAACTAAACTAAAACGATATACAGCAAAGACCTAAGTTACCTACAAAACATCGAGTTTATAGGTGTTCAAGCCCACTACCAGTGGGTAGCGTTCCCATCATGCTGGCAGCATTGCCTCTCTGAATTGCAATGCTTATACGATGAGCTAAATAGTACCAGCAGAGTAAACAACATTTGCTGTAATACTACTTTTGAAAATGTCTAGACAGAATTTTAAACCGAAAAAAAAAACAGTTATTAATCATCATGAAAAGCTGCCTCTTACTACAATATAATTACAACTTACTGAATTATTGTTACATTTAAATCAACAATTATTAATTAACATGATCTCTCGAATAAAGATGTTAAATAAAATAGCCTCGCTAAATCAGCTATCAGGGAATCTCCAGAGTAGGTATCTCATTATACTGTGAGACAATGTACCTTTCTTTAATTCCTTATTGAGGAAGGACACGCACATAATCAACATATCGTCTTGATTTGTAGAAACGTAGACACCAACAAGGAAAGGGAACAAAGGAATATAAAGGTGTAAATGGAAATTATTTTCAATGTAAAGGTTAAGACCATGATATTTAACATTGTTTTTGCAATGCGAATAAATCGTGGTTCACACGTTATCATAATAACTTGCTATATTACATTTGTCACAGTTAGCAGGTACTTAGGTAGTTACGCGTTGATGTTGTGAACATTGACATAAACCAAGTACTCGTAAACATGAAGTTTCAAACCACATCAAAGAAAATGACGAGTTTACCTATTTCCAGTGGCTTTATTGTTTACGATTGTTCAAATGTTTACCTTGACGATGTATTACGTACCTATATGTACGATGTGTATATACCTATATCTAACTATTATATCAAACGTATATATCGAGATCATCCATGCAATTTTCGTATTACTGGACCTACAAATTGTGCGAGACGCCTACAGCTGATTAGGTACCTATCTTTTCTATTTAGAGGATTTTTTCGATATTTATTTAAATTCATTTGTACCAATAAATTGATTATGCTTATGTACTTTGATTTTGACGGATATCAGGCAGTTGCAGCAGCTATCTTCGAGAGGCTATTCTAGCCCTATAGTGGTTCCCTTCATTGACTAAATTATTACTTACCAGATTAGTGGTCAAAGAGTTCAAAGCTGTTTGTTAAAAGAAAGATGTGGTATCCATACGATTGCGCTGCATTGGGTCCCTATGGTAATTCAGTAAATAATTATAATTGTTCATGCGCCGGCGCAGGTAGACGCGACGTAGGCGCCACCTGCCCACATCGCACTGGATGGAACTGATCGTGTTGCTGCGACTTTACATCATTTCATTTACATTTAACAACGGCTTTCGTGTATCCCAAGCTTAAGATTAATAGCCTTAGATATTTGTATCGAATTAAGTAATTGCGAGTTTCACTGCTATTTCTAAATCGCTGTTTAAAATTAGTTTCGATCTTGTCGTCATTTTCCTTCAGATTTTGTCGTCTGGCTACAATTGCGACATGTTGGAACGATTATGTTTAAATACATGTTATAATTGCATATGTACCTTATTTAATGTGATTATGTTAATAAAATGTTTAGCTCTGTAATGAAAATTGCAGGAATCTAACTGTTTTTATATGTATTACAGAACAGAACGACCTAAGCAAACCGTTAGACCGAGTAGACGATGGTATTATTCAGTTCTATGAATATTTTAGAACTGTGTCGCCGTTAAAATAGCTTGACATACAATCCCCATGTTTATAGGTATCACAAGATAGCGGTGGTCACTTCAATAATATTGATGCACTCACCTACATATTTTCGCATCTCGCAAATTTATTGCTAGGAAACAGTAAAACACCTCCACCATAATTCTTAACATCGAGGCTAAATTCTTCATTTCAAGTCAATTTCTAAAGCCATAAACCATTTACGATGGAAGTAAAATTAAGGTTCAATATTTTCAATCAATGAACTTAGAACGAGATCTAACCGATATGATGATAATAATATTGATGATCTTTCATTCATGTCTATTACGTTTGTCGAACAATAGTTTATTGTGAAATTGTACTATCATTTCATTGTAAACGACTTGTATTGTGCGGCCTACGCTGCTGTCAAAACATTTTTTCTTTTGGCAAGTTTCACATTGCTGGTTTTGTTACAGATTATATTTCGATGTCTGTAGTTGGCCAGCGATGTGCAGAAGTAAGGCAGCAGTCGTTAGGTTACGTCACGCAGATCGTCATCGGAGTTCTGTCAAGGTGCTGATTGCGTAAGAGCATCCGTTTGGTGTCATTGACTTTACGGATGTTATGTTGTGAATATGGCCCTTGTTAGTTTTGCTAGTGAGAGTGATTCTTCGACAGAGATCGATAGGGATTTGTTGAGAAACAGTTCAGAAGAACTGGGTAGTACCTCCTACCTATCTGATCGTAGTATATGTATCTATGGGTCGACTGGTGAGTACTGAAATAGAGCGTAATACCGACGAATGGAAATGTGTTGTAGTCGTATTGAACTTAACTTGTTTATGGTTTCTATATCGAGATTTAATGTAGGGAAACTTCCTTTCCGATTTGTACCGCGTAAGGGTTAAGTACTTTTTTTTTACTCAAATACTTGTAACCACGCAGTTTGTTTACCACGTTTTAAAAATTAAACATTGGTTATAAATTATAATCAATATTTATACACCGTGTTACAGAGGGCACGTTGAGCTGTCGGTCCCGGTTATTAGTTTTAAAACAATGTAATTATCCCACGTCGGAATCCCTAAGGCGGCTTGAAAATCCATTTTTACTTTTCACAGTGTGAAAGTGTTAATGTTTATGTTTATAATAAAAATAGTAGTAGCAACAGTTTATCTGTTGAATTAGACATGATTTAAATAGAAAAATAAAAAAACATGCTTTCTCCATCTAGCATCGTCTAGGACTAAGATAAAATATTTAAATTTGATTGTAAAAGTCTGGACAGGAAGTGTATCCGGTCCAGACAGTCAGAACATCCTAAAACAATTAATATACCTACATAGAAATCTCTATCCTATTCCCACTAATTAAAGACAAACAAACAATTAAAATAACCTCAAGATTTTAACATGATAAAATCGACGCCCGCACAGAAACCGGTCTATTGCGGACTTTTTTATTGTAACTAGTATTCAATCTATGGACAAACCAATAAACATATTGATTCACACCTAACGAATCCTAATTAAAAGCTATATAAACTAAATAAACAGAATGTTTCTTGTAATACTATTTCACGAGCCCATAATTCTTTTAGATCCGAGAAATGTTACGTAAACTTAACCCTTCTAGTAATTCTGGTACTGTTTTATGTATGTATTATTTAACGCAATTTTTTGCTTCACACTCACAGCCCCTCATTCGTTCTATGACTTGTGTCGTTGGTGCCGGAAACATTCACATCACTCACACAATCACAACCAGAACCAGAAACACAAATTTTCCCTGGGGAGAAAACTTGTGTTTCCGCCGGGAATAGAACCCGATACCCCCCCCTGCTTAGAAGGCGAACGCTCCCACAACTAGACCAACGGGCAGTTACTTACTTTTACCTTTATTTTATAAAATAAAAAGCTTTTATATCGAGCTACTTAAAATGCTTTATATTCTGACAAACTTCTAATATAAATAATCCTGATGTACGCAACAAAACACGTATCCTATTTCGTACGAAAACCTTGCCGGTGACACCCAATCAAGATATTACAAAAATCAAGCTCCAAATACCAGAAAAAGTTATGCAATACGCGAATTCTAGTGATTCCGAAACCTGATAGTATGATTTATGGCATTGCCAATTTCGTGACGCGTTCTAATCATATCGAGTTAAAAGGCTAATGGACACTAATGGCAATAATCTGAGGAGAGGATCAGACGAACTCCGTCTGCGACTGGAGAAAGTGACAAGTTTGCCTTTACTTCAGTTAAGGCGAAGGCGTTTATGATTTCTGATTGTGACCGTTTAATTTGCCCTCCGTGTCTGCTTTGTCACATGCTCTAGTTTTGAGATTCTTTCACTTTATGATTAAGTCTACCACTTATATAAAAAACATTTAACATGTTTTTTTCCAATCAGACATCTGAATTTTTGGTTACATAATATTACATGTCATAAAGTTATATTTAAGCCTAGATCCGATAAATATCTTTATTAGGAATAATAGATAAGAATATGAATTAGGTCTTTTGTGTACAGGTTTTAAAAGCCTTATTTTTTTACCACTATAACCATATTTATTTGTTTGTTTGTATAATTTAGCTATTAAGGGAGTCCGTGTCTACACAGTAAGACGGTGACTGGGGGTTAGAGCCGTTCTAATTCTACCCCTATTGTTGAAGCAATGAGCTATTGAGGAATAATTTAGCTGCACATGTAAGAATTAATGCATATTTTTATAAGCTTTATATATATACATATATATATATAAATAGCATATTTTTACACCATACCTAACCTATTTGAATAGTATCCTGGTAAAAAAACAGAATCCTATATTCTAAGGAATAACATAATATGTGATGACTTTATGACAGTCCCGTTCTTTCGGGACTGTCGGGGGACATCAAACAAATTCATGTGAAACTATAAATAATTGTCAAAGTGAGTTAGAAAAAGTTACTTTAAATTACACCGACAAAAGAAGAAAGCAATAAGCTAGGGAGTATTTGTTTATTTCTAGGTACCGTTTTTCCTAGAGCTGGCTGCGGTTCAGTACGAGCACATACATATGTGCTCGTACTGAAACAGGTGATTATAAAGCATAATATGCAAATAATAATAATATGGCGGTTATCACTGATATTCATCAGTTCTTAAAATTAATTTGTCTGTTATAATTGAAAACATCTCAATTCAACCCTAGAATATTTTAATGCTTGAAATTATAATTTCTTCAAGTTGCATAACTTTTGTGTATGTTAAAAAAAATAATCGTTTTATGGTTAAACAAAATTATCGAAAAATATTGAATATATCAACATTTTTTCTATATGACAGAATAAGCCATATATGCTTTCTGTTAGTATTCTCACTTTTCTTTTGGATTTTGCCAAAAATCCAAAATTGCCAAAAATTACTCTTTTTGAGTTATCTCGTATTTTGAGCATAATTTTTGTCAAAAATCTATCGAGTGAACTCGTTCTACCGTAGAGAAAAAGTCTGTATAAATTTGATATTTAAGTTACAAATTGATAGGACATGTAATGGATTATGGATATCATTGCAAACTATCATAATACTTAGGTAGCTTGCTCTTAAATTGATATGAATTCAATTAGCACTTAAAAATTAAATTACGTTTTGATATTATTGCTAACATTGCACCCTTAACAATATTAGTAACTTCATAGATACAACTGAGAGGCTAATTTGTAAGCCGATACTGTTGCGCAAAACCGATATTCACACACTAATCTATTATCCCGACGTTCTCATTTTGTACTAATTAGACACAGTAACATAGCTAATAAAGAATGACCGACTGACATTTGATTTGGGTAACCGCGGTAGCAGTTACGCAAATTAAAAGAAGTAAGTAATTAGCTTTGAGACGAGTTCTTACCTTCTCATGACGAAATTTTCAAGGAGCAGATAGTGGATTACGGTGATCATTGTACATACGTTCTAACAAGAGCTTGATACAGATTTCTAAAGAGCAATCTCTACTAATATTATAAATCTGAAAGTTTGTGTGGAAATGTGTAAGTGTGAAATTTTTTTTTTTTTTGCTCTTACATCGATTTGTATGAAATGTGGAATGTATACATAACTTAAATAACTTAAGCTACTTTTTGGGGGTACAGCTAATAATTCATATACCAGAACAATGAATGTAGTTATTCTACATGCAGAGGTACAGGTCTACCTGTACCTCTTCATGTAGTTCTTGACTCTAGTCAAGCCCAGAGAAATGTCAAGCCGTTTGGTCGCCTTTGTATCGCTAGAGAGTGTCACTAGTACCATTAATGGTACTAGTGACACTCTCTAGTTATACCATTGAATAAAACTCTGATGTCAGATTCCTGGGTTTACTTATTAATTTGATTGGACTGTTTAATTGGACAGCACCATTAATGGTACTAAAGTGACACTAGTCATCGCAATAAAAGACAGGTTAGACGAATGTGATAGAACGACAAACCGTCCTCCTCGGTCCGTAGTTGCCGTACCAGCTAGAGCGGTCTCACTGGCGCCAGACTCTCGGACAACCAGCAACCCTGCGGAGGGTCTGGCGGGCTCGGCGCGTTCGGCAGGTCGCCGCACGCTGAACCACGATACGCTGGGATCGCCGAGCTGCCGGGCTTACCGAGCTTGCGCGGCTTGCTGGGCTGCTGGGTTTGCCGGGCTTGCGGGGCTTGCCGGGCTTGCCGAGCTTGCCGAGCTTGCCGAGCTTGCCGCGCTTGCCGCGCTTGCAGAGCTTGCCGAGCTTGCCGAGCTTGCCGAGCATATGTACAAAACATGATATGATAGAATTAAAGTCTTACACATAGTTAAGAATTTAGGATAAGATTATAGATTTAGAAAATAAAATTGTACTAGATTGAGAGTATTGTGTTTAAGACCAAGAATATTGTAATGGACTAAGAACACTGAACAAGGTTTCCGCTCGGCGGTATCGGTGGGCTCGGCAGGACCGGCTTGCCGAGCTTGCCGAGCTTGCCGAACTTGCCGAACTTGCCGGGCTTGCGGGGCTTGCCGAGGCTGCTGAGCGTAAACGGTCATGAGAATATAGCCAATGATAATAATATATTGCAGCTTACAGATATTAAAGTCAAGTCTAAATTCAAGACTAAAAAGTAGATTAGGTTAACCAGGAGGAACTATAGCTAGATATAAATATGTACAAAACCTAATATGATAGAATAAAATCTTACACATTGTTGAATTTAGGATAAGATTATAGATTTAAGATAAAAATGCACTAGATTAAGAGTATTGAGAGTAAGACTAAGAATACTGTATTTAAATAAATATCAAATAATATAAAAAAGGAATAAAAAGAATATAGATTATAAGATGCTCCTTAGCGATGGAGCAGGATTAGCTCGCGGGGCCCGGACCGGAAAAAAAAAAGAAACATAAAGTCGTAAAGTGTTTTTCACCCACCTAGACCTCCCACTCCCACTACATTTGCTACTAGAAGTTTGGTTTTAATTTTTCGTTTTGTTACTTGTTGTTTTTATAACATCTCATAATACATTCGGCGTAAGGGTAGTACCTACCGTTATTAGTCAGGGAAAACTCTAGGCCGAATGAACATAGTTTTTTTCTTTGATGCGATGGCAGGTTATTTACCCACCTCGCCATTTATGAGGTAATTGCAGCAGTTAGCCAGTTATTCTACACAAAGAGCAATCGTATTCCTTATTTAATGATTAAGGACCACCGCATTATCGTTATTCGAGGTTATTCGCAGTAACGTAATATAGTCATGATTTCCTTCTTCTTCTGTTACTTTCTGAAGATAACCATATCGCTTTAGCCTTATTAAAGGTAACAGATTTTAAGCACACAAGAAGATACTTCACCCCAGAATGTTGGTCTCAAGGGGTTGTCTACCGCCTGTATAGGGAGGAAAAACGAGACATTTTTCACTAAAGTGCTTGTAGTGCATAGTGTAATCTTGATCTCTTCTATAATATCTGTGTCACGGTGTTTGTGGTCGCACTCCTCCGAAACGGCTACACCGACTTTAATTTTTTTTAGTATATCTGGTGGGTATGAGAATAAGTCGTAAAGTATTTTTCATCCTCCTCCAATTCTTTAATCGCGACTTTTCAATATCTAAAAAGTTTTTAGTATGGTTTTAATGTACTAGGCAACCATAAACATGCAAGAGGTAAAACACTTTTATTTTACGTAGCATTGCAACGCATGCCGGATACAGTATTTATAAAATTATAATTTATAAGATATGGGCCATAGAGCAATTTTTTAGAGTTCCGTACCTTAAAAGGAAAAAACGGAACCCTTAGGAAAAACGGACACCAGGATAATTTTGTCGTCCCTCTGGCTGTCGGTCAAGACCCTTTTTCTCAGGAACGCGTAGAGGTATCAAACTGATATTCATGTCAAATACTCAGGTCTACTGTTCCTTGGAGCTGTGAAAAAATCAAACTTCTAAGCCAACGCTAACAAAAGATACAGCCGTTTTGTGCTGCAAATTTTCGACACTCGCAAGGGAATCAAAACCTACCGGTTTGTACGGAACCCTCGGTGCGCGAGTCGAATCGTACTTGGCCGATTTTTTTGTTATCTAAGTTGCCTGAAATAAATATATTTTATTATTGTTATTAAGCAGGCGAGAAGTTATTATCGCAACAAACCACTTTTACGAAGTATTTTTGTTGCGCAAGATACAGCTCACAAATCGTGATCAATGACTTAAGGATAAGCTTATAATTAGATAATTAATTTACATGTTGCAGAATTACAAGACAGACATTAATCGTGGCTGATTGAATCTTTTAATTGCTCAATAATGTGTTGACAATAATAGCCGAAGTTGTTGTGATGAACATAATTGACAAAAACATCCTTGTCTTTAGGAATTACCTTATTCCTTACTCTACACTATTCTTAATTCAAATTTATTTTCTATTTCTTAGTTTGGTTTTCTATATAAAGCGTGTTTTTAGTTTTTTTGAACTATTATTTATTTTTTGCAAATCGAATAATGGAATTATCTTATCAAATTAGTTTATTGTCATCGGTCTTCGATAAATCTACAAAGTTTGAATGAAATCTGACCGTTTTAAGTGGGTCAAAATCGCGGCCCAAAGGAGTCGGTTACAAACATACAAGTGAAGCTAATATAAAGCGTATAATAATACATTTTTACATGATAACGTAAATGTCTTATGCCTCGATTCCACTTCTAAGATCTTACATAACATAAAAGTGTGTGGTAGTTGGTATTTCACGTCACCCATCTGTCAAAACACTTGCTTGCAGTAGCAAAAACAAACGAGTGAAATGGCTACTTATTAATTACAAAGCATATTATTACTACCAAGTGTAACTTTCATCTGTTATACAAGATATTTACATAATTTTCTACTTGAGGCAGGATTGTTAAAATGATTTGCTTTTGGAAACGTGTTTTCTTCACTCGTATCCCATAATTGATGTCACTTGAACTTTTGTGCACTTTGCGTGTTCGTTTTGTTTATTGAATTTAACGAAGGTAAGTGTTATTGTACATTTCGATTTTTAACCGACTTCAAAAATAGGAGGAGGTTCTCAATTCGACTCTTTTTATGTGTATTACTTCAGAACTTTTTCTAGATGAACCGATTTTGATGATATGATGACTTGATGATAGTTTTAAGTTATCCTCAATAATGCGTATGTAATTAATTTAATCTGATGATGTTTATTTAATTTTACGAAGGTAACTGTATATACATTATACATATACATTTCTATTTTTCAACCGACTTAAAAAAGGATGTTCTCGATTCGACTGTATGTTTGTTTGTGTGTATGCTACGTGATTTCTCCGCCAATTAGGAATTGATTTTGATGATATTTTTTGTTTGGTAGATTATACTTCTGAGGTGGTCCCGTATAAATTTTATCGAAATCAATCAAGCCAAAACCAAAATATAAGCGGTAAAGTCGGTTTTTTAAGCTTTAAGTAAGTACATATATAATGTAAGGATGATAGCTCAGTGAAAGAGGTGGTTTGAATGATTTTGTTGAGGTGACATGATGATTAGATTAAAAATAGTACTGCATATACAATTTATAAGTTAAGGGACACAATTTATGACGTCCTTGATGGGAGAAGCCACTGGCACCTGAAATACAGTGGTTAACACTAGTTCAAGAGCCTATAGATCCGTGACTAGGAGTGTAATTTTAATCTATATATATATATACAAAATAATCTCTATTTCCCTTGATCATTGCATCACGCGTGAACAGATGGAACAATTTGCTAATTCTTCTTCTGTTGTGTTAATTAGTGTCGTAGGAGGAGGTTCTTATGAAAGAAAATTTTATCCCGGAATTCTCGCGGGTCCGGGACTTACGCGGGTAAAACTGCGAGGCGCAGCTAGTTATGTCAATAAAACTGATTTGATTTGTTTTTGATAAAATCCACTGAGTAGGGCTTCAGATGTCTGCCTAACGATTGTCCTAGTGGTATTGTATCGTAATTTATCACCATCAAATAGAACAAACAAATACATTCGTACTCTCTGTTTAAAACTTAGTTCAAAGATTTCCATCGTGGGTGCCAGAAACATGCACACCACAATCACACGTAGAACGAAGCCCAAATGTCCCTTGGGAAGGACAATTGTTCTCCGGCCGGCAATCAAACCCAGGACTCGGGTGGTCTCTGGGTCGTCATTAGAATTCTATCGCTGAGCTTCAAATTATGTTCCAGCAGCTAGCATTGATCACCAGTCCTAGTCTAGGCGTAGCGTGCTTACCTATGATCATATGTAGGTAATCACATAAGTACCAATAAGTGAGATAGTGGCCAAACCCTATTAAGACATCATAGGTTGTGATTGTGTGTGTGTGACGTGAATGTTTCCGGCACCCACAGGCTGAGAGTGTAAAAGCATTTAAAACACTTTATTATTTTTAAAAACCTGAGATTGTGTCATCGGCTAAGATCCTGTAAGATCGTGATAAAATGCTTGCCTTTTTTATTTGTAATATGCAAACGTTTGACCACTAACTCACCTGATGTTAAGTGACGATGCGGTCGACGATGGAACACGCTTGCCTAGAAAATACCTATTCACTTTCGATTTGAAGCTTCCAAGATTGTACTTATCTGGGAAGGCAGACTCTGGCAAGGAGTTCCATTCCTTTGCAGTGCGGATAATGAACGTGGAAGCAAAACGCTTCGTTTTTCGCTACGCGCATTTGAGGAATAACCATCATATATCGGTGTCGCAATGGAGTCTGTCTGGTGGTTCATTAATACTATGACTAAGATTTTACAAAATTGTTTTTTTATTGACAATTAAGGTTTAAACCAATATTATATAGAGACCACGTTATTACCCTGCCGCTATTCATTTGTTCTATTCAACAATATTTTAATAACAACACAGCATCAATAACTCATTCAAATCAGACATACTCTATACTAACAAAAGACGATCAGAAAATCATAGAATTTGTTATATTCTAAGCTCTAGTCTACCGCTTTGTTCGATATCGCGGCTGGGAACAAAAGGCCGGAAAGTTATGTTATTGCCTTCTCAACGACTGCATAAATTCCCAGACGTTTGCTCTTGACAGCCGTAGCAAGTACTATCTACGTGGAGCTATGCTCCCGTCGATCTGCTGCTATCATCGATGAAAATAATGGTCAGCTGGTTCCCGGATAGAATAATCTTTAGAGGTATTTTGAGTTATGTAGTTGTGCTCTATCTATTTATTGCTGCATTTATCTTTTCCGCAACGACAATGGTTTTCTATTGCTCAATTTTGTCACATAGTTATCGACCTTTTTGAGCAGGTGTAGAAACATTATGATAATTTAACGGCAAAATTTTAAACCGAAAATCGCATCACATCACACTAATCACACTCATATTATAAAACCAAAAGTTTGTGTTTAAGTGTGTAAATGGGTTAATTATGCCACTCCGCTTCACGACTATTATTCTCTAACGATTCTAATAGAATATGTAGGTTTGTAAGTATGTTTGTATTCTCTTCATGGTGTAACGACTGAACGTATATGGATAAAATTTGGAATATACTTAGCTTAAACCTAAGATTAACACATAACATATCACTTTTTGACTTGAAAAACGCAGGCGAAGCCGCGGGGCACGGCTAGTATTATAAAAGCGAAAGTTTGTAAGTATGTTTTGTTACTAAGTCTAGCTCAAACGGCTAGACCAATTTTGATGAAATTTGGTATGGTAGTTGCTGACACTTTGGATTAACACATAGGCTAATTTTTATCCCGGAATACCCGCGGTTCCGGGACTTACGCGGGTAAAACCGCGAGGTGCAGCTAGTTGCTCTATAAAATGAAACATTTTATTATAGGTTCGTTGTTAAAGTTCCTAGTGTTTTAAAAACTGGTTTATTCTTTAGACATTTACCAGTTTTTAATTTCAACAAAAGGCTTTTAGGCAAATTAAAATGTTGATATAACTAAGTAAATCTTTTTTCCGAGTCTTTGTTTCCCGATAAGTACAATCTAGGAGTCATTAAATCTCAAGCGAACAGGTATCTTCTAGGCAAGCATGCTCCATCTTCGACCACATCGACTGCTTGCTCGATGTGGTCGAAGATGGATCGATAATTAAACCCAAGCAAAGCTATCATCAAAATCGATTCTCCCAGAAAGAAGTTATGAGGTAACATACATACAAAAAAAACATATAATCGAATTGAGAACCTCCTCCTTTTTTGAAGTCGGTTAAAAAAAGTCTTTCGAAATATTTTAAAGCCTACAACTTCAATGTAATTACACATTATTCACGGCATCCATCATCGTCTTGTTAAAGTCCCACGCAGAGGCAATTGATCGCATTTTTTGCACAAATAAAAACGTATGTCCATTTAAGTTCAAGCTTACAATGAGCAAAGGCGTGACAAGATAAAATCTAGGGAACCCTGTCGGCGAAACTCGAATTAAAATAAATATCGCATTGAAAACGGCCTGAATTGCCTTTGGGACGACATTATGCACAATTACTAGATATTCCACGCTATTTACACGTTCTTTTTGAAAGAACGTCTGCTCCCACTTCAATAATGAGTTTGTTTGAAATATGGCGTGCACACGCGTAATTACGCACCTATTCGAAATCCTTGGTCGTGTAATGAGATATTTTCCCGGGGCGACTGGAGCGATTTCAAATCGATCGATACATTACGAATGTTTGCAAGATTTCTAGCGAAAATTACCCTTGTACTCCCTATGCAATAAAAGTTATTTACTGCTTGTATACGTTGATTGTACATGTATATTGCATAAATTATAGTCGCAGATTTTATGAGAGTTTTAGAGGTAATGTGATTCATTTAAACCTAGACTCTGATATTTTTACATCGAAATTGCACACCTGCGTCCGTTCGAAATTTTGATTTAGAGAGTTAATTCAATAAAGATTTATATTAAAAACTCTAAGCTAATTGGATTGCTGGTATGAGATACGATCTCTGTGAGATTTTAATTTGAGCTGTCATTATTTGCGTAGCGGCGTCTTGTGAGGAAAATAAATTTAGTTGATTAGCCAGTGAGTGATAAGATCAGGGTCCCGCGAAAGTTGGCGATGATCTGCCTATCTCCTAATTGTTTCGCTTTCGTCTGTTACGTGAGTGCATTGTTCCCATCGAGGCGGAGGCGATACTATCTCCCTGACAAATGGTTTATTATGAGATACGGTTAACGTTATGCAATTTGCGTAATGTGACTTCACTTTTTTCCTACACCATTACTGATTTATTCTCGCCCGGGGCTCCGCAAATAGTCTTTATAGCCTGTTTGAATGTACTTGGCGTAGGTAGACGTGAAAAATTTACGGCGCAAATGTAGGCATCGACGGTTTTTTTTATTTAAGATTGGCAAGCGCTTGACCACTATCTCACCTGAAGGAAGCCACGATGCGGTCGACGATGGAGCATGTTTGCCTATACACTCCCGACCTAAACACTCTCATATTGTTTTCATAAGGAAACACAGACTCAGGTAAGGCGTTCCATTGCTTTTCGGTTCGGATAATGAATGTGGAGCAAAATGCTTCATCCGTATGTGTTGAATGTCTACCATATAGCGGTGCCGCTTAGGAATATGTCTGGACAAACATTTATTGTTGTAATATATAATGAACTAGCTTTTGCCCGCGGCTTCGCTCGCGTTAAGAAGTACAATAAACTTTCATCCCCTATTTTATCCCCTTGGGGGTAGAATTAATCAAAATCCTTTCTTAGCGGATACGTCATAACATCTACCTGCATGCCAAATTTCAGCCCGATCCGTCCAGTGGTTTGGGCTGTGCGTTGATAGATCACTATGTCAGTCAGTCAGTCAGTCACCTTTGAGTTATATATATTTAGATAAGTCAGTACATAATCAGTACATAATATGTAATGAAATAATAATTGTTTGGTTTTGTAACACAAACAAGGAAATTGAAAGAGATTATGAAACATTATAAGAGCAAATATTTAATGTCCATACTCAGAACTGGCGCAGGCGCCACTGAGAAGTAAATACATCCGTTTAGGGTGAATGAAAAAATTTGTCTGTTCATACTCTTGTTGAACTCTTTCAGATTAAATAAATACGAATTAGTAAGAAGTGAATTAACATTAACATTGTTTGATTTAGTCATTTGTATGAAGATTGACAGATAAACATAAGTACATTGTGTTATAATGTCCATAATCAGAACTGACGCAAGCTCTACTGAGAACTGAGAGCATCCGCTTACTCCTAATTTATTGAAAAGAGTTTTTTTTTTGTTTAATTTTGGCTTCGCAATCTTGTGCATTTAGCCAGTGTCAAGTAATAAGATATTTCAAGTGTTTTTTATATGAAAAGTCATAGTCACAAGTCACAGTCAAAGTCAAGTAAAAGAGTCAAGGTCCAAAGTGGTAGAAACTTTACTTTTAAGTACTTATTGGAGTTCTGGAGCGCAGGCGAAAATCACGTTTTTCAAGTTTGTATCATTTGCCTACACTTATGCACGTTAAATAAGTATTAACGGTTAATAATCCACCATTATTACACATTATTATTGGAAAAATCTCAAGTTTTGGAAAATTATACAAAATCAACAACGCCATTTTTTCACTTTCGCGGTAAAACCCCCCGTGAAAAGAGTTATAAATAAAACACGAATGTATGTCGTATAAAACAAATGAAAATCTAGAGCAAAACAAAAGCCAATCAAATAAACTAAACTCGGAATCAAGAGGACAGATCTTAATTGCGCAAGGGGACATGTATGCAAGCAACGTTGCAGGCAGCCCGACTCGGGCCGAAGATGCCGATAACTTGATTATATTGTAATTGTTCCTAAAGATTGTATCGTAATTGTTCCTTGCGCAACTCCCGTCGACGGACGGACGGACGTGTCGTGAAAAGGGCCCGAGTTGCTTCAGCATTTGGTTCTATGATCTTTGATCAAGCGTCTGATACCGTCAAAGCGATATCAAAAGGTAGTTGCAGCTTCACTTGGCTAGGAATTGGTAGATACTGTTTCTATGCCTTTGCACAATACTTTGGTTACATGTTCGACTTTCTGTACCTTCAAAAAGGAAGAGGTTCTCAATTCACAGTGAATATACCTTATTTTGCTGTGCTTATTTTCATCACATGGGCCCCAAAGAGGCACTCATAAAAGTGATGGATCATGTCTAGCGGCTCTCATAAACATGATTAAGGTTTTAAGAAGGTGAAAAACAATTATCGATAATCATATTTTACACACATAACATTATCCCATTAATATTATAAATGCAAAAGTGTGTGTGTGTGTGTGAATGTTTGTTACCACGTATCTCCGTAACGAATAAACCGATTTTGATGAAATTTAGAATATAGATAGTTAAGGTTCCGGAATAACACACAGGATACTATTAAACTTTATAAACGCGGGCGAAGCCGCGTGGCACGGCTCATAAACATACACAATGAACAGATGGACATACAACGACGGCGCTGTCACTGCTTAAATCTTTAGTATAAACATAAACAATTTAAACTCCCAGCCCCACACAAAGTTCGATGACTTGTGTCGTGGTTGCCGGAAACATTCAAATCACACACTCAGTCACAACCAGAACCAGAAACACAAATTTCCCTTGGGGAGAAAACTTGTGTTTCCGGGAATCGAACTCGATACCCCCTGCTTGGAAAGCGAACGCCACCCAACTAAGCCAACAAGCAATTCAAAGTATGAAATACTAGCCGTGCCCCGCGGCTTCTCCCGCGTTAATTAAGTTAAAAGGTAGCCTATGTGTTATTCCGGAACCTAAACTATCTACATTCCAAATTTCATCAAAATCGGTATATAACACACACAAACTTTCGCATTTATAATATTAGTAGGATATGATGAAGTGGTAATATGATCCATTAGACAGCTTGTAGTACACACTCCTTTTTTTAGGTCAGGATTAGTATAACGGGACACTCATATTTCTACAGAGTTTACAGCTACCTGTAATTTGGCGAGCGTAGTCCAATAATTCAGTTGTTGCGAAATTGCAAGTGCGTTTCTGAAAATGCCTCGTGCCACGCCGGATGCGGTGACGATGTGCGAAAACATAGATCGTCACGGCTCAATTTAACCACAATGGTAAGGAAAAGGCAAATTATGCAACACCTGGAAATTTTAATGAAATTTAATGAGGAAAATATACATTACTAGTTGAGCCCCGCGACTCGCCCGCTGATGATGACGATGATGATTAAAATAACCTGTGTTTTAATCCAGAGTATAAGCCACTTACGTTTCAAATTTTTAATTGAAATCGGCTTAGTAGTTACGGAGATACGTTGTAACAAACATTTACACACACACAAACTTTCGGATTTATAATATTAAGAAGGATTGTCCTGGCGTCGTCATTAATGTAAATATTCCTTATTCACTCACTAAAAAAACTTTTTATAATATGAAAGAACTAATATTATACTATATAGATCCGTTAACACAAAGTAAAGTTAACACAAAGTAAGGCTGGTAGATAATACTAATCTGGTAGATATAGGTATATATGATATAATATAGATAATATGTATAAGTAATGTTGCGTGTTTTATCTTATTTTTTACCGACTTGAAAAAAGGAAGAGGTCGACTGCCTTTTTTTTTATGTTCACCGATATCCCCCCCGTTTGTGGACAGATTCTCAAAACTCTTTGTTTGTTTGGTAGATTATAGTTCGTAAGCAAAGCTTAAAAATACCGACTTCACCGCTTATATTTTGGTTTTGGCTTGATCGATTTCGATAAGAAATATAATAATATGGGACCACACCTCTGATGTATAATCTACTAAACAAAAAAATAATTTTAAGAATCGGTCCACAAATGGAGGAGAAATCGGTGAACATACATAAAAAAAATGCATACAATCGAATATTGAATTTCCTAATTTTTTGAAGTCAGTTAAAAATAACCACAGGCCCTGTATCTCACAAGGCTTCTGTGTGTGTATAGTGCATATTTGTGTATAGTGTATATTTTATCAGTGTGAATCACAACTCAAAATATCAAAAGTGTGACAAATTTTGTCGCAGTCTTGTAAACAGTGGTTACCACCCATAAAGCTTTTATACATCTATTTTAGGTTGCGGTAAACCCATCATAGAGCCATCAAATAAATAACTCATCGAATGAATTGCTAAGCAATAAATCAATGCTTTCACTGCCTTTGTTACGACTCACCAACTTACGCATTGCCAACACTTTCGCTTGTAAGTTGACAGAGACAATTTGCGATTTTTCTATGTGTGAAATTCTTGGCGCCAAGCCGCCAATCTATGTTTGCTTACTTGGCTATGTGTAATAAGTTTCTTTTGATGTGGGAACGGAGACGACAGGAAGAATGTTAACAATCCGGTCGCTGGGGATGCTAATTGCCTGGCAAGCGTTACCTGTCTGCGACTGGCGCCTACTACGCGTGGGTATTTGCGATACCTAGTAAAGTCTGTCCTGTCTTACGATATTAATTACTAGGCAAGAGAAAACAGAATAGCTGGGCGGGTATACTTCGTGCCTATGTAGCGTAAGAGCGTGGGAGCCGATCAGTAAACTACCAAAATGTCAAAAGAACTAGCAGTTAGGAGTTTTGGCGCGAAAGTGAAAAAAATGGCGTTGTTGATTTTGTGTTATTTTCCTTAACCTGCGATTATTCGAGTGTTAACGTGTAATAATGGTGGATTATTAACTATTAATAGTTATAAAAAATTAAATATAACGTGCATGCGTGTAGGCAAATCATACAAAGTTGAAAAACGTGATCGCTTTCGCTCCAAAACTCCAATAGAAGTTCTGGTAAAGTTTCTAGCTCTTTACTAGGGCATGACTTGACTATGACTGGATCATGACACTTTTACTTGACTGTGACTAGGACTTTTAAGTAGGTATTATGAAATATTTTTATTACACTTGAAATATTTTATAACTTGACACTGGCAAAAAAGTCAAAATTGCGGAGCTAAAATGAAAATAAAACTAGCAATAAAAACTCTTTTTTTAAATGTGTTAGACTAACGTTTAACCCCTATTTAACCTAATTTAATTTAACCTATCTCTCATGGTAAGTGGTGATGTTTTCGCAGCAGTATTATATTATTGATTCTGCGATAGTAGATTCGAGGATCTACTTGTTTATATGTAACCAATTTGGCAATAGTCATGTTTCCATTAGTTCAAATCGGTCGTTATTTTTCGTGTTCCTTTTGAACGGCTTATCATATTTTTTTATAATGAGAGGGAGTCTCGTTGTGGCGCCGCGCCGCCGCGCTCTTACGCATGTTGAAATGACTGGTATTTGGATCAATATATTGGCATTGCAATTCAATAGGGCCAGTACGCCCCAGCACGATGGGCACGCTGCCCATTAGTGGGTTAAACGTAGTAGTTAAACGCTTTAGTTACCAATAAGATGGCTGGCTGGCTTGTACAACTGTATTTATCTGTATGTTGCATTTACTGTAATTTTTATAAGTAATAATAAAATTATTTTTTTCCTTATAGGCAATCGTTTTACCACTATCTCATCTAATGTTAAGCGACGATGCCATCGACGATGTAGAACGCTTGTCTGGAAGATACCTATTCACTCGAGTCTTAAAGACCTCTATATTGTACCTTTCCTTTGAAGTTCGCACAATGAATGTGGAAGCAAAACGCTTCGTCCGCATTTGTGGAATATCTACTATATACTGGTGTCGCTTAGTAGTTTGTCTGATTGTCCGATAAAAGAATGGGGATGGGGGAACTAGATCGTATAATTCTTTGATTGGTAGGTACACTCTCCGAAATGTATTCGATAAGATACCATGAGACTAGCTAACTTTTTGCGATGTCCTAAGCTCAAAAGCTTTGCATCATTTAGTATGTTTAGTTTTTATAAAGTTGTTTTTTTTTTCAAAACATTAGAAATGATACCATAGTAGGGGAAGAACCACAGACGTTTAATGATGGGGGCGAGAGCACGGAACGCGGCCGAGCGGGCAGAATCGGGCACGCTCATTTACATTATTATGTCGTCTTGGCTATTCTTGGCGTTCTTTGAGGATATGAGGTCTCCAAACACAAGCTTTCTAATAGCATGATTTTTACCAATTCACTCCACCGCGACCTATAACAATGCTCCAGCGTATAGTATAATTTATTTCAGCAGCATAATGCTTGTTACATTTTAATGATTTATATTCATAGTTTAAATATTTAACAAAACATTTATTGGATTTTTAAAAGCCTTAATTGTCAGGCATGCTGAAAGCTCTGTCGCGCGTTAGAAGGCTTTCGGTGCGTGTGAAAAGGGTCGCTTTTCAGTGGTTTTGTAAAAAGCATGATATTAACAAACATGTGAACGCTATGTTCTATAGCGTCTAGTTCAATGTTGCATTGCTACTTTGTGCCGTTAACTTTCTTTTTAAATGAGAGATTCTAGTGAAATACAATGTTGCTTGATAATTCCCATCAAATGAAGTGAATTATATTTTTTTTATGCGGAAAAGGCTAGCATTTACCACTATCACACCTAATGGAAAGTGACGATGCGGCCGAGGATGTGACATGTTTGTCACAAGATGTGTTCAGTATTCTATTAAAATAAAAATCTCATTAATATAGCAATAGAAATACCAAAACAATTCTGCATAAACTAAGTGAATGCGTGAACAAATAGTCTTTACAGAGTTAGTTTATTAAGTATATTTAGTTTTAATCCCTATTATGTTAAAAGAAGTGTTCACAACAAGGGAAGTGTTAATGAACACATTCTTGGATATTTTGAATATATAAAAATAAACGCTTCCACGCGCACAGCCCCACTAAGTTCGCCATACTGCTGATATTCTATGGCAACGAGCGGTTCAAAAATTAAACAATCCTGAATGTACCTGGACGCCTGGAGCTTTGCTTGGATAAAACGACGTTTTCTATAAATGAAACCTAACTAGATCAATTTATCGCTCCCGAAACCCTATGCATACTAAATTTCATGAAAAATCGTTGGAGCCGTTTCCGAGTATCAGATTATATATATACAAGAATTGCTCTTTTAAAGGTATAAGATTGAATGAGCGTGTCCAAATTTAGAACCCACCCCAAAGATAAAGAGGTTGTTGCCACGTCTAGACGTTCAAGATTTTCTGGTAAAGCTCTACACAAACTGTATCATTTATTATATACTCGTATACTCGTTCTTAAATTGTACATTAGAACGGTCAAAGGCGCTAGTTCAATCAATTGTGTTATTGTTTACAAAAGCACAATGCTGAAGTTGTATATTTGTTCTAATTCCGGCTTTCTCTGACATTTAAATTCATGGAAAATTTAAACAAGTCATCGTCCTCACTTGGCCAGGCCCTAACAATGCCAATAGAGTTAAATCAGCGGTTTGTTACAAGTCTAACTTTGTTTCTCAACTGGTAGAACCATGGGATAATTTTTATTGCTACCTACAATCAGTTTAACAAAGAAAATGTGAGTTGCCCGTGGTGCAACTTATATCAGTTGTACGGGCAATCCCATAATTCTGCAAAAATGTATCATGATCCCTGAAATTTTCACATTGGGTAATTTTTCTCGTACTTTTATACGATCCGATCTGTTAATGTTCTTGGTTGTTCGGAAATTTTTGTCCGTGGTACTCCTTTAGTCCTTCGAGCTAAACGTGTTTTTGCCCATAGGTTATACGCGATTTAGTTCTAAACGATCTATTTAGACGGAAAAAAGTACTTACTCTAAGGACTACCCCTCATCTGCGCAAGCCAAACGAAAATAAATAAAGATGTATTTTACATATTTTAAACGCAAGCAAAGCTTAAGAAATCCGTCTTAACCGCTTATTTTTTTTAAGCAATTTCGAAAAAAAAATATATGAACCCTACAAAAAAAAAAGAGTCGTCAATATCGATTCATAATTACTAGATTATTATATAGCGGTATAGCCTCACGCAGAAGCACCAACATAGACTTCATCATCGTGTAAATGTCGAGGCAATCCAGCTTCGTGACGTTTAAAAGAACTAAACCATTTGAACTAGTGTTATGTTAGTTAGTACGTAATAATATCTGTGTAATATAATAATATTATAATGAGAGTGCTGCAAAAGAACACACGAACATAGAGTCTTACCCTTGAATAGAGACAATAAGAACAGTGTTAATGGACACATTCTTAGTCATAGCAATGTAGCAGTTTAAGTTAAAGTTCAATTACTGATTAGCCATAGTTTGGTAAGATTGTAATTATAATAGGTACCCTATTATTATTACAATCTTAT
The DNA here is from genome assembly GCA_948107665.1 of Lomographa bimaculata. NCBI lineage: Eukaryota > Metazoa > Arthropoda > Insecta > Lepidoptera > Geometridae > Lomographa > Lomographa bimaculata. Next base: position 13,187,963 of record OX403592.1, read on the forward strand.
TGTAAGAGGTACTCTAGAAGTAAAAGAATCTGGTATAGCCTATGGATAAAACAGCGAACAACATAAGGCAAATATTAAAAGTCCTTCAAAATCACATTACTGCAATATCACGCGCAAGCCTTCACTTCATTCATCTAATCACTGTCTAATTTGTAACACATTACCATGTATTAACAACCATGCAGAGTTTAAAGCACCTTTTAACACATAATTAGATTAACATCTGACTTAACATTGAAACATTTAACATTTATCAAAACAGTCGTGACTAAATTCAGCACCAGAAAGAAGGCGCACATTTTCTATCTAACCTTGATCTAAGCCTTTTTAGCATATCTTAATTTTGCATTCACGAAATTTGCAGACTTAACGGTGTATAAAATGTGTTTTATTCTATGCTTCTTATGTGTTGGTCACTGACGTACGAGTGCGATAGCAAACAGGCCGATCGATATTCTATCGCTTGCATTTTGGAGAGTGTGCACAGTAATTACGTTCCCCCATGCCCTTTTTACCATCTAACAAAAAGACAAACTGTCAAACGTCATTCATCTATTGTTAACGTATATCCGGCATAAGTACAATTTTCTAAGTAACATTTTTTTTAATAACAGATAGGTAAGCATTTGGCCGCTATCTCACCTGATGGATAGTGATAATGCGGCCGAAGATGAAGCATGCTTACCTAGAAGATACCTATTCACTCTAGACTTGAAGACTCCCAGGTTATACTGTTCGGGGAACAAGTTTCTGATTCTGGGTGTCATTGTGTGTGTGATGCACATATTTCCGGCACCCACAGTTCAAGTCTTTGAATTTATTCTGGGGCTATGAAGATGGATGCATATGTTAAATAATGGTATGTTCACTAGATATTGTAAAGCTTTTGAACAAACTAAAATAATCTAAACTAAAAAAAAATACATATAGATATTTACAAAAAGCGCTAGATAATTCAAGTGCTCAAGCCCACGACCATTGGTAGCGTATCATGCCTGTTAAATCGTAGTGCGATAATAATTTTGTTTGTTTCAGTGAATTTTCCATCACTGAGTCCGTACAAAAGTACCTATATAGAACAAAGTTTAACATATCTTAATGCACATGTTAACTATTGTGTATTAGAAATTAAGAATGTTTTGAAAAAAAATGAATGAAAAAAAATGCGCCGCCGAGTTTCTTGCCAGGTTTTTCTCGAGATGGCTATAATTTTGCGAATCTGGCAATAGATTCATTAACTTTCATGAGTGCCTCTTTGGGGCCCATGTGAATAAACGATTTTGATATTGATTTTGATTGTCCTGCATGAGATGGAGTAACTGCAACACAGAGCAGAACACTTGCTCAGTTCCCTGCTCTGTGAACTGCACCATGCTTACGTCATTGTGTTAAAGTAAACACTTAAAATTATTATTATTCTTCTTACACATTGCATCACTAATCTATGTGCGTGTTACATTTAATTAATTGATAAACATAGATATATCGGACTAGTAATTGATAATTAATTATTTTCCGTCCACTCGTCGCTGTGTTAGATAAACATGCATATTATTATGTTTTGTATTATATATTCATCGGATACATTAATTAAATAAATAATTAATGAGTTGCTTGCGTATCTATTACAAATTCCTGGAATGTTTACAAAACTATTGTTTGCATAGTTTAGAAGTATTTTAGTGAATTCGAAAATTAATAGGGAGCATATATACACGTTATTTACTTATGTTTTTTTTATTGTTAACGTTAATAAATTGTAAAAACGAAAATTTCATTAAAACATTACATTTATCAAAATAAATATTTAAAAATGCATATGACGTTAGAGTAGGAACCAATAATTGTTGTCGTAAAGGAAAGTTGACAAATATTTAGCCACTTAATATTACAAATTATCTAACCATAGTAATCAAGAATTACATATCAAAATACATTTAAACATTCTACGATATAGAAACTAACGAACATACATACTGTACGGTGCTAAAACAATAACCCTCTTTTTTCTTCGTCATTGTTGGGTAAAAAATGATACTTAAATATTCAAATAGTTAATTATTTAATGATCAACTAAGTTTACAACTTTATAGATACTCGAAAAAAAAATGTCATAGCTTGTATAGATAAACTGCAAGTGTAGATAAAATTAAAATCAAACCAGTATCACCAACCAGCAATTTTGTATGAATTCCAAATGCAAATCGCACATCAGTTCTAAAATTACTATGTTTAGACCCTGTTTTATTATATCAAAGGAATGCCGTGTCTATCCCATCCTGGGATCATTAGTGCGTTCCAAGACAAGAATAACCCGAACAAAACTAACAAGATTTAACTATAGGCCGCGGGCCTTTGCGAAACTGTCTGGTAGACAGCGGTTTTTTTTAGCTGAGCACACTCATTGAATAAAATCAGGCTGAATGCATGAGATTTTAATATAGGTAATTTTCAACAGACTTCATAAAAGGAGTTTCTCAATTCAAATTAATTTTTTTGTATGTATGTTATGCGGTATCTCCACTCATTATGGGCGCCGTGGGTCCTGGGTTCTATTCCCGGCAGGAGCACAAATTCCTTCCCAAGGGATATTTGTGCTTCTGGTTCTGGGTGTAGTGTGTGTGTGTAATGTGAATGTTTCCGGCACCCACGATACAAGTATTTGAACTTAGTGTGGGGCTGTGAGTGTGAATTCGTTTGTTTGTTTGTTTTGTTTATTATGAATCGATTTTGATGTTTTTTTTTGTTTCGTAGATTATAATTCAGAGGCCTGTAAATATTATCGAAATCGGTCAAGCCAAAACAAAATATAAGCGGTTAAGTCGGTTTTTTAAGCTTTGCTTGCGTTTAATTTTTTTTTGACAGAGCGAGCATCTATCCCCGTTTCAGATTAGGCAAAAAGCCGTATGTCCAGCCCCCCGATTACCTATCTTTGTTGCAAACGGTTTCAATACTAAATTGACAAAACTCCTAAGAAATAAGGTTCATGTTTGCTTAATTTTAATTGAAACTGCGTGCAACAAAGATACATAATAGGGGGTCAGATGTCCGGCGGCCTGTTCTCTTCGGGTCTCATTTCTCAACCAATCCTCGTGACATTTTGTGAGCAGGATAATAATTACATGGAATTTTTTGGTTGATTCAGTTACGAGGGTTGAAAGAGGAAGATATATATGCGAGGTCTTTATTTAGTATCTAATCGTTAACGACCTCCTACGATACATGCTTGCCTAGTACAGTGACTAATTAGTAACTTCGTGATTTATGTTAGTTTGTTTTAAGTAAATTGTAATTATTTGTTTTTAATTTGTTTTATGTAATTATTTATTATTCGTTATATATTTTATATATTTATAGTAATATATGGCATTGTAAATTTTTTTTTTTATATATTTATTGTTTAAGATCCGCCATCTATAGGTTGTGACTGAAAAACAGCGCCTAGTCTTACACTTGGCAAAAATACTGAGTCATTACCCTTTTGGCATTTTGTTATTGTTTTTTAATTACCTTTTTATTGCTTTATAAGCTGTTTTGTTGTCTATTTTATGTTTGTTTATTTTGTTCATGGTGCCTAATAAATATATTTCTTTTCATAAATGAATGATTTCGAATTTGTATTTGCAAATCTTTCATATCTGGTATCTAAAATCCATTTGAACGAGCACATCGTTTATTACCAAAAACCAAGATCAATACCAATAAAAATGCACAATCGTAGTTAATTTTAATACCCCTAGTTGATCGAAGCCTTGTAATCAGCAATCAATATGCAAGTTCATACGATCAACCTTGCAGTTAAATATACCTACATCAAAATAGTTAAATTGATATTGAGTGCTACCCTTCGCTGCAAAAATTACAGTTATTAAATCCATTTACGACATCTTCAAGAATATTTTGGTCATCTCGCCGAAAATCTGCTCGTTTTCGGAAGCCTCAATTAGTTTGATAAAATCTTGATTGTAAATACTTGAACGTACAATAAAATCTATTTTATTAATATGTTTTTATAACCGATTATAAATAACCAACCTTGCAATTTTTTTACACTTCGTTTGCTGGAGTGAGATTTTCTGTCAGAGTAAATATCTACCAGCTCGTAAGCATAAACATAAACTCTTTCACACTCACAGCCCCACACTTAGTTCGATAACTTGTGTCGTGCGGGCCGGAAACCTTCACACCACACACAATCACAACCAGACCAGAAACATAAATTTTCCTTGGGGAGAAAACTTCTACCTTTTTACCATCATACATCTAGACGGACGGTGACGCGTCTCCCATTTATGGTTGAAATACCGTTCATTCGCACGAAACGTTTCGAGTCTTCGTTCATTTATAGAACAGCAAAAGAATGGAATGCTGTCATTTTATCGCCATCCATTATATATAAATATTATATAAGGTACAATTTGGGTGTGTCAAAAAGAAAAGCGACAACATCGTCACATCAGGTGTGACTGAAGTCAAACGTTTGCTTAGTCAGTTAATATATATTATATAATATGAGCAATTAATATTCTTTATTCATTGATGTTAATGTACCTACGGTAATCAATATGGGAGCCTTGAAGTCGCGAGTGAATAAGCATCTTCTGGGCAAGCGTGCTCCATCGTCGACCAGAAAAATATGTTTAAAGTGATCAAGTGCGAAATTCATATAAATACGGAAATAATGCACATTGGTTTGAAATATATCAAAAACGATTACTTATCTAAAGATTTCAAAATAATGTATAACCATTATTTTAAATACAAGCGAGTAATCAATTTAACCACACTTTTATATTATAAATCCCAAAAATGTGTGTGAAAGTGTGTAAATATGTTTATTTTCTCTTCACGCTGTAACAGTTGAAAGCATTTGGATGAAATTTGGAATGTAGCTTATAGGATAAACACATAGACTACTTTTAAACTTGATAAACGCGGGCAAAGCTGCGGGGCATGGCTAGTTATATATAAAATACAGTCCATGTACAACTATGTAATCGTGGTACTTGCTAAGCTACTGTGCACTTTCACTATCGATGGGTCGCGAGATCAGGATTATTTTATTTAAGTAGTAAGTTATTAAGTAATTTCCGATCCCCTCGACACCTACGGATAAACTATACCGTTGCACGTTGCCCGTAGTTCACATTATTACCTACCACAGAGTACAAATTAATCACACTGCACTGTAATATTATCAATCCAAAAGTTTGTGCGAGTACTTGAAACTACTTAAGTGCTTTGGTAAATGCTTGATACATTTAGACAAAATGTCGTGTGAAGATTGTCCTGCTAAATACCTACTGCCCTCGTCTTTGTTCCACGAACGGTATAATCTGGGTGTCCTCAAGTCTAGAGAAAATAGGTATCTTTTGGCTACGCATATATATCTAACATAGCATGCTACATCGTCGGCCGCATCAATCATCACATTCCATCAGGTGAGATAGAGGCCAAATGCTTACCTATCTTGCATAAAAAAAACCTACTGTCAGATAATGAGGCAGTAATAAAAGATATATTATTTCATATATGTAAAAAAACTGTGTTCCGCGGATTAGTCCAATACTCAGCGACGTAAACAGGCCTATTCAGCCTCACTTCGTACAGGGTCTTATAGTGATCAAGAACTATGGCTTACTGAGTATATTAATAAGATATGAGCCATAGTTTGCGGTGACGCTCCATAACTGCATCGGTTAGTGCTTGGACTGATGGAGCCTACCTGGACAGATGGTCTTTGATCTGTCAAACTAGGTACGCAGCCTGTTGAGCGTCTTCCAGGTTAGCCAATTAGACTTTAGGAATCACAGACAACTTTAATACCTCCGAGCTTCGGTTGGGCGCACGCGCATTCTACAGGTTGCTGTATATGGCCGGTCGGCAGTCGTCACCTGTTTCAGGCTTGTCGCAGTGTAAAACAGTATTATAAAACAATTCGATTTTCACTGCCACGGGCTAGAGGCCTGATATTTTCGTATTTTCGTCGACGTTTAAGTAAAAGAAGTGTTACTAAGATGTTAGTTCACTGAGAAAAAATACTAGCTGCTTTTACTTAATTTTACTTAAATGCTGGGTTGTATTTGGGGCAGAGGATAAACCTTGCTATACAGCGTGGTAATGCAGCAAGCATTTTGGGAATTTTGTCGAACATTAAAGAACGTCTTAACCATCTTTAACCTTTTTTGTATAACTTGAATATTTATATTGTACAACAAGGTCTTGGAATAAATAAGAGTAATATTTTACTTAAATTGCAATCACAAAATATTATACTTACTGGTACTTAGTACCTAATAAGAGGGTTTTGTAAATCCAAGCAGAAAAAGAGGTACGTGTTACCATATTTTTTAAATATTTACTATATAGTTCTGTTATATTCATATAAAACTGGACCATTGGTGTTTATAAAATTAAACTATATCGACAACATTATATCTTGTTAAATCTTATTATTGTGTACTCGGAGAACTTTCTGGTAGTCTAGTCTGTACTCTGTCTAGTACCTACTCGTAAATAATGCACTTTAATTACGCGCGCCCCTATGAACTTTTACAACGATGGATGAGAGTGAGAAAACGTCATTTAATGTAGTGAGTACATTAGAGTACATACGTGTTATAGTAGTGAGGACAGAAACGACGCTCTTCGAAGCTTAAACTATCCAATTATCTCACTTTTTAGCTCGATGTGCAGTATTCACCGCCAAATAATGTACTCATATTATGTACCATCACTAAATGAAACATGTTTATAAAAGTCTGCAAGAACCGTGACTGCCCAGCATTGGGAAATTAAAATTAATAACGTCGAGACGGTCTCCCACTAAGGCTATCTCTACCTTTTACAATTCTTTACAGTCTACATAAATCTCACGACGTCTGATTTTCAACAAAATATGATAACATCTCGAGTAGATAAAATTACATAAGTTTTCTTAATAGGACGTTTTTAACGAGGTAAAAAATGCTGTTTTGGGAAGCACAAAAATGTATGGCGTTAATAACTCCTTGTTAAGTTTTTGTGGGCTGGGTTGGGGACAACAAAATGGCTTGTAGTTATCGTTATACAACGAATATGAAAGCACTAGCTGCTCCAGCGAGTGCATTGATTCCTGTTTGTGATTGAGCCTTTGTCCTAAATTTATGACATTTGTTTACATGTCAGGATTTTTCAGGCCATCTGAAGGCTTCTGAGATGGCTTAACGACTGTTATCTTACGACTAACAACCAGGACCGACAATTTAGCGTACCATCCGAAGCACGGTGACACTTTGTTGAAAATCCCACTAAACGGTCACCCACCCAAGCATTTGTTAACTAACCAGCTGGGACTCGTGGCGGTTATTGTCGGATTTTCCGATAAATTTCGGGCATCTCAGATGTCCATCATCCGGGAGGTGAATTATGAACACTCGCTAATGTTTTCAAGCTCAAATTGCCTGCAGGTGCTTGCCATTAGATATGGGGTATTTTTTTATTTAATACTAGCTATCCGCCCAGGCTTCGCGCGGGTGCAATTTTCGGTGGAAAAATTGACTTGATACTAGAATATATAAACGCTTTCACACTCACAGTGCCACATCTTTTAAATATCTTTTACCTTATTTTGACGCGTTTTTTTTGGATTTCCGGTTGTCAAAGTGTCAACAGCGTTGTGTTTATACCTCTAGAAAATCAGAGATTTAAAAAGTTTTACGCCACATCTGAACAAAAACACCGTTAAAAACAACACTACAGGAACCGTGGTAGATTCGGTAAGGGCCATCCGTTGAATTCTCACTACATCTGTCCAGTAAAGTGAAATTGAAGATCCACAACAACATCCGAGGTTAGAACATTAATTAACCGCCATTTTGACATTTCAATAAGTTGTACATTACTTCAACTGTTAGTCAAATGTCACTGATACTTTGATGTCAGTCTAACTGTCACTCGGTTCGGTTGGTATCAACTACAGTGCTGCCAGAACAAGAAAACCCAAAGCTACTATTTACTATTACGTTCCGTTTCACGTAGGTAACTTGACCCGACATTATGGAGGGACAATTTGAAATATTATTTGAAAAAATGAAAATGGAAATGAAAAATCAGACAATCGAATTAACAGAATCCCTTACAAATAATATTATGGATCGGATGGATGAAAAACTAATGCCTATCAAGGAGGAAAACGAAAAATTAAAAGAAAAAATCGGTAAATTAGAAAAAGAGATAGAACATTTTAAAAGGGAAAAGAAAAGTAATAACATAATTATTTTTGGATTGGAAGAGGGCGAAAACTCAACATCTGAGCTATTCCAGAATATAAAGGAGAACTTCAAAAGAGACTTAAACATCAATTTAGAAGAAAACGAAGTAAACAAAGTAAACCGTTTAGGAAAACCAAAAGCCGAGAACGAACCGAGACCTGTACTATGTTCCCTTTTAAGCGAATGGAAGAAGAACGAAATTATGAAAAACAAAAAGAAACTAAACGGAATTTATATATCGGAGGATTATTCGAAAGAAGTATTAGAGAAAAGGAAAGCTCTACAACCGCAATTACTAGAAGAGAGGAAAAAAGGAAATATAGCTTTTCTGAAATATGATAAAATGATAATCAAGGAACCTAACACCAACAATGAGAAAAGGAAAAGGGAACAATCTACCTCACCACAGTCACCGTCAAAAACTCAGCCCAAAAAACAACAAACGTTGAGCTCTCTCAAAAACAACAGAACAAACGCCTTCGATGCAATGAGAATCAAATCAAACTCTCTAACCAATATTTCCACACGCAAGAACCAATAGCAATTAACATTCGGAACACCGGAAATTCAAATTCAAACAAACGACGAAAACCAACAAAACGTAAAAACACAATCTCCCCCAATCCGACTGGTCCTCGTGGGGGATGAAGACCACAACCCTCCAACATTCCAAAAAAGAAAAGAAAAAATCTATATTGCAGCACTAAATACCCTTACTCTAAAAAATGAAGAAAACTTAATAGAATTGACATACGCGCTAGAAAATATCAAATGGGACATCGTTGGCCTTAGCGAAGTGAGACGATTGGGGGAAAGAATAGTTTCGAATCAGGATTTCTTATTTTACCATATAGGAACCACTCCTGGCCAACATGGGGTTGGCTTTATTGTAAAGAAACACCTAACAGACTGTATAGAAGGGTTTATAGGCATTTCGGAGCGCACAGCAATGATGAATTTAAAGCTACCAGGATACCAAGACTCATGGTCTATAGTACAAGTCTACTCACCTACAGAACAGTCAGACCTAAAAACAATAGATAAATTTTATTATGAATTAAATAAAGTCATCCGAGACCACGCCCATAAAAACTTAATAGTAATGGGAGACTTCAATGGCAAAATTGGAAACAAGCGTCCTGGAGAAAACACACTAGGACCATCCACATACTGTAACAAAACCAGAAGTAGGAACGGAGAAAAAATTATGAACTTCACACTAGAAAACAACCTTACTATTTTAAATACTATATATAGGAAAAATAAGAAACGAATGTGGACTTGGATCTCACCAGACGGGAAAACAAAAAATGAAATCGATTTCTTCATGACTAACAAAAACAGATGCTTCAGCAACTTCAACATCATCAACCAATTCAACTTCAACACTAATCATAGGCTGATCAGGGCAGAATTAAAAACAAAACAACCAAGAAAACCTAGACCAAGACAAGAACCAGTAAATGTAAAGCTCGGAAAACACCAAATGGAACAATTAACAGCCAGCTTGAGAGACAAATTCACAAACTTTAAAGAAAATACAAAGAACCTAAACATACAGGAAAAATACAACTGGATAGAGAATATTATTAAAACTGAAACAAAACTCACTGCAAATACCACTAAGGAACACAAGCAATGGCTTACAACTATCACTATACAATTGCTAGAACAAAGGAGCCACTTAATTAGCACAAGAGACGCAAAGGACAGAAGAAAACATCTAACAGAAATTAACAAAGAAATAAAGAAAAACATAAGAATAGATAGGAACAGAAATAGAATGGAGACTATTGAAAAACACATAATAAAAACGGGTGGTGTCAAAAAAGCATACAAGGAACTAACGAAATCTATAGACTGGGTAATAAAAATGAAAAACAATAGAGGAAAATGGAACCACGATAGAAAAGACATATTGGAAATTGCAACATCCTATTACAAAGAACTGTATGCATGCAACAACACCTCGCGAGAAGAAATAAATTTGGTAGAGACCTCAGATATCCCCAAAATCCTTCACGTGGAAATAGAGAAAGCAATAGACACACAACGGAAAGACAAAGCACCAGGACCCGATGGTATAAACAACGAGATCTTAATACAAAATAAGGAGGCTATCACACCGATCCTCACGGAAATGTTTAAAGATATCATAGACACAGAAATTATCCCACAGCAATGGACAGAATCAAACATTATCCTTCTATATAAAAAGGGAGACAAACACGACATCGGAAACTACCGTCCAATCAGTCTCATGTCTAACATATATAAGATATTTGCCAAGATAATTTTAAAGCGGATAGAAAGAACACTAGATGAACACCAACCCATCGAACAGGCGGGTTTCCGGAAAGGCTACTCGGTAATCGATCACATTCATGTTGTCCGCCAGGTCTTAGACAAGTATAAAGCCTACCAGCGCGAGTACTACATCGCTTTCATCGACTATACCAAAGCATTTGACTCCTTGTACCACGAAAAGATATGGAAGTCCCTAAAGGAACAAGGAATCGAACAAAAATATATCCGCTTAATAAAAAATGTATATAGCCATAGTACCGCGAGAATCCAACTAGAAAAGAAAGGTAAACCATTTAAAGTAGGAAAGGGTGTCAGACAAGGAGACCCTCTATCTCCAAAACTATTCTCAGCGGTTCTCGAAACAATCTTTAGGGGTCTTAACTGGGACAACCTCGGAATCAATATCGACGGAGCCTCCCTAACACACTTGAGGTTCGCAGACGATATAGTGTTATTTGCTGAAACACCGGAAAACATACAACAAATGATACATGAACTAGCGGATGAAAGTGAGAAGATAGGTTTAAAGTTGAACCCTGAGAAAACAAAAGTTATGACAAACGGGCAGAAAACCACCATCCATCTAGGAAATAACCAAATCGATTACACCGACGAATACATCTATCTGGGACAGCTAATAACACAAGAGGATCCTATATGCAAAGAAGTTGAGAGAAGAATAACAAATGGCTGGAAGAGATACTGGAGTCTGAGGGAGGCCATGAAAGACAAAACTCTTCACATTAATGTAAAGCAAAAACTTTTCAACACCTGCGTACTACCTGTTTTAATGTATGGCAGCCAAACATGGGCTTTAACACAAAATATGACTAGAAAACTGGAAACCTGCCAACATGCAATGGAAAGAAGTATGCTGAATGTGAAAAGGTCGGACCGAATAAGAAACCATGCCATTAGAAAAAAGACGAAGGTCATAGACATAACATCCAAAATCAGAAGACTCAAATGGCAATGGGCAGGGCACATGATAAGAGGCCAAGAGAAATGGAGCAAAATTGTGACACGATGGTACCCTAGAGAAGGGAAAAGGAAAAGGGGCAGACCACAGAAAAGGTGGGATGATGACATTAGGCAAGTAGCGGGAGTAACGTGGAATAGAGTGGCCCAAGAAAGACAGGAATGGAAAAGGTTGGAGGAGGCCTTTGCCGATTGGCAAACAGACCTACAAAAAATAATTAAGTATTAGAATAGATTAAGATTAAATTAAGCTACAAAAAAAAAAAATGTATATTAATAGATACTAAGTTGGTCTGAATAAAGGGCTTTATTATTATTATTATTATTATTATATTATTATCCGCCCAGGCTTCGCGCGGGTGCAATTTTCGGTGGAAAAATTAACTTGATACTAGAATATATAAACGCTTTCACACTCACAGTGCCACATCTTTTAAATATCTTTTACCTTATTTTGACGCGTTACATATTTTAACATTCGTGAAAATGATACAAAGCTTATATTTAAATACTTACATAATATTATTAAAGAAGAGCTGAAGACTATAATACCACTAGCACAGATAGAGGTCAGTATATTATATAAAGTTTATCGAATCGTTTTATGTTTTTCTGATAGGAGGGTAACTAACTCCAAGGATGTTGTAGCTAAAACCGTAGGTTTGTTTCCTATCTCGATGGGTAACTTAAATATTTGACAGTTGTTTCAGCAAGATAAAAACGGTTCATTGAGTAAACGCAATAAAAAAAAAGCATGTAGTCACGAAAACAAAGTCATGAAAACACGTGTTTATTTGCAAGTATACCGTTTACAACATCATTGTCAATAATATTATGGTTGGATTGCAAATTAACTACCGTGTTATGTAAATAAAAAATATTCGATAATGAGCTGGTGAAATGTTTATGGCTGTTGGTATTTTGTACATTTAACGAGTCAATCATCGGATCCGAGGAAGTTTCTCTTACGATATTGTACCTGAATTCAGTATATCAGTAGCATTCCTATTTTTTTATTCATGATAGGCAAACTTTTGACCACCATCTCACCTGATGGTAAGCGACAATGTGGTCGACGATGGAGCAAGCTTGCCTAGAAGATACCTATTCAATCGCGAGACTTGCAACCATGCGGCGATGACCCAAGCTCTGAAGCTTTGAATTAGTCAGCTGCTCGCTACCAATAAGTCTCTTGGTTCTACGCTTAATGGTGTCAAAAACCTCAAGCTGGGACTTAGATGAACCGTCCCAAACATGAGAACAGTACTCCATACATGAACGGGCTCGTGCTTGATACAAATCGAGCAACTGTCCCGCTGTGAAGTACCGTCTCACCTTTGCAAGGATTCTCAGCTTTTTTGCAACAAGTTGGGCTTTTGGGTTTCACTATCTTTCAAGTTACCTTATCACAAGGATATGTGAAGCAAAACCACACAATCTCTTTCTGGCGACTACATAATATAGATATATCTAACATAATCACACAACAGTCTTACATCTCTAATACGTACCTTACGTTAACGTATTACAGATGTAAGGCTGTTGTGTGAAAAAAATGAGTGACTAAGTTTCCTACTAGGTTCTTCTCAGGAATCTCGGGATGACTATAAATGTACGAATCTGGCAAATAGAGTCATTGACTTTCAAGAGTGCTTTGGGGCCCATGTTTATAAACAGTTTTTAAAATAAATTTATGCTCACTTTTGGTAGAAAAATCAAATTAAAATAGTTAAAAATAAATACATCAAGTATCACGTACCTAATACAATCGGCTTATAAGCATTTAACTGAAATTCATCTGTCGTACATATATCTCGGAGAACTATTCCTAATGCTTCTCATAACAGGAAATTATGTAACGACTTCCAAATATTACAACCATTCCTATTTATTACGTTTTATTGCGTTAAGTTTCTACGTTTTGCGAAATAACCTACGTGAAATACGGTAAACAAACTCATTCACCAGATGCTCACAGGGAAACGGTCGACGTAACAGTTTTCAGCTTTTGCAACGATGTGGCACGATGCCAAAAACTGCGGGTAGGCCCAGATTCTTTGACTGTATGGGAATAACAGATGACCACTTTGGGTATTATAATAAGCATTACATACACCACCTGGTAAAATATACCTACATTATTAACCCCAATATCTACATTTTATATGAAACGCCTGCTGGCGTATTGGGTGCACGTCCGCCTTCGTAGCTTCGAGTATCGGGTTTGGTTCCCGTTGGAACACAAGTTTTCTCTCTAAGGAAATTTTGTGTTTCTGGTTGTGATTGTGTGTGATGAAACAAGTCATTAAACTTATAGTTTAACGCTATGAAAATCCATATCTTACTAGCAGTGGGGTTTAAGTTTTTAATCTTTTATCTTGTAAGCAAGCAGACAAGCATATTTCTCGCTTTTTTGTTATTGACACGCCCGCATAAAAACATCTACAGAGCCACCCGAAAAGTTCATCGTAGGATAACAATGCGTTCCTCTTCCTATACGTTACGACTTTAACGTTAAAATATCGTCATTATGTTTTAATGTTACATCCGGCTTAAAACACGTAAAAAATGTCGACTTACTTTGTAGTCGACTAGTTTCGGATAAATTACTCGTAGTTGTCCTTCATCAGGATGAGTCAGACGCGCGATACGCGGAGGCAAACGGCTTTCAGTATATAGAAAAGTACTCTGTGGGCTTGGGCCTCGGCGCGTGACTGCTCGACTACAAAATAAGTCGAAATTTTTTACGTGTTTTAAGCCGGATATAACATTGAAATATAACTTTACGACTTATTCAAGCATTTGGAACTCGCCCTTTTTACTGGTACCAGTCTTACTAGCGCTTACCTGCTGTTCGACTGTTTAAAGTTTAAAATGTATTGTTTATTAGTATAACATATTCATCAGCATCTAAATATGATTCAAAACAACAGATTTTTTGCTGAAAGTAAAAACATCTCTTTGTTTTACAAAATATTTGTAACAAAGAACTTTATGTACCTACGTGGAACATTGTAATTGATGCCAGTATACATAAAGCATGATAAAATATGCATCATAAAATATGAGAATTCTTACAAAACATCTTCATGTATTTTGAATGATAACAAACAAGGGTTACAAAGTGCACACGTAAACTTGTTTGTGAATCTTCATATCCGATTCGGATGTTACGACGAATCCCGTTTTGCTTCCTGTTAGGTCCTACTCACACTTGATACTGTTCAAATAATTGATCAATAATAAAATAAAACAAAACAAAAAATAGGGTAAGTACTTAATACAAATATGTATAGGTAAATATCAAAATTTAAATACAATGTGTTAATGTGAATTTAATTGACGGAGAGAGCGCAAAATCTTCTTTCTCTCTCGTTTCAGTTTGGGCAAAATTGCTTTTGCTGTGAACGACTCTGAGATAACATTTATCTAGTACCGTTATTGTACTGCCTGAATAACCGTGCAATTTAATTGATGTTCGGAATTGTATTTACATCAGCTCCGGTATCTAATTTTAACTTTAAATATTTCTCATTAATTTATAATTCTTTTAGCCACTCATTGTTTTTATAAAAGGGTGATTATTTACCTGATCCTGATCGGCGAAACTCTCCTGGACAGCAAACACTCTGCACACTTTGGCGAAATGATTCATGCGTCTGCACTTGTTACACTGGCGGCCGTAAGCTGGGCACTCGAACTGTCTATGTCTTGCACCACACTTCTGACACTGCATGTTATTCTTTGTTTGTGATGTACGATAATAATTACTTCCTCCACGGGACGGTGGTGTACTGGTCGACCTTGGATACTGTGTAGACTGAGAAGCGCCGCGGCTGCGGTTTACCCAGTGAATATCGGCTGATGTCTGTGATCTATCTTCTTCTCGATTTACTTTTATTTCTTGAACGTGGTGCTCCAAGTTTTCCGTGGTGATGTGCTTAGCTTGTGCGCGGGACATTTTAGCTGGTCTGCATATGACGATCGCTTTTGACAACGTTAACTCTGCTTCTCTCAGTAATCTTTCTCGTAAAACTCCGTCTCTTAATCCACATATCAACCGATCGCGCACTAAATCGTTACTCTTTGAATTCACACTTATGCGCCATTTTGTTTAATTCAAACACGTACTGTTCAATCAATTCCAATTCCATTTGATCTCTTGTAAAAAAACTTGTGACGTTCAATGGTTAAATTCTTCCTCGGCAGAAACATTGTATCAAATTTCTCTAATAACTCTTCAACTGTCTTGAATTCCTCGTTGAATTGATCAAACACTTCGCGAAAACGGTCTCCAATTATATGTAATAGTATATTTAACTGCACTGTCTTCTCTTTTTTCGATAATTCACAAGCTGCGTAATATATATTAAATGATTTCATCCACTTTTCCCAGTCCTTGCTTAGATTTCCTGACGTAACATTGGCCAAATTGTTCTCGAACATGAACGGCAGATGCGGGCGTAGAACGGAATCCATTTTCTATGCTGATTTGCAGAAACCCACACTTGTACGATATAATGTTCTATGTATTCACACTTTTTAATAAAATTTTACGACATTTCGACCGGCTGTGCCATGTCAATCGATGATCGATACAATTAAACAAACATAGTTCAGCCATGATTGATCTATGTAATAATTGAATCCGCAACTTTGTATATATACCATACATGGAGGTTACCTACTTTTCCAATAACGACGTGGATGGTCTACCGAAGTGGCCCCATTTCGAATGTACTTGACAAAAAGCATTAAATTTAATCAACTGCCTTCTTTTATCCATCACAGAAAGATTTATATTTGCTTTTACTAATATTCTCGTGCTATTTAGGCTCTGTGCTTTTGCTTTTACTAATATTTTACTGCTATTAAGTAGCAATCACAAAATAAACGTAATATGAGGGCTTTATAAATCTAATTACGTATTACCGGATTTTTCTAGTTATTACTAATTCTGGTAGTTTATACAACTAGACTACTGGTGTTTACAAAATAGTACTTTATCTAATATCTTTGTAATGATTGTAATGACTGTGTAATCTGGATCTCATAAACGGCTCCAAAGATTTTCATGAAAGTTACAGATTAGGGCTTTTTCGGCTCAAGGAATCGATTTATCAACGTTCCAGGTCCGAGAAATGCTCGATTCCCAAACTGCATTTGAAAAACCGGGTTTAAGAAACTATCAGCGCCATCTATTACGCCATGACCGATGTAAAAAAACTGTTTCTACTCGACACTAGATGGAGCTTTCTGAGGCTACAAAATTCAAACACATTTTAACATAAACAAAAAACCGAGCAAAGCTCGTTCATCCGGATATTTTATATAATATTATAATATTATTTATATAATATTGTTATATAAAGGAAAAGTCTTGTTATTTGGTATAAACTTGCTTATTTTGTAAAAAGAACGTAATAAATGTAATTTTAACTAGAAAATATGTTTCAGAGAACATTCTGGTAGTGTAGTTGGCCTAATTTTTTTTTTTCGTTATCTTTTTAAGTCTTAAGTGTGCGAAGAACATTATATCAGAATTCTTCACTTTTCAACCTTACGTCAATGTGATCGTTAACAGCTCAATAAGGGTCAATAACACTTGCCAATCATTTGGGATACGTAGTGATTGATGACATGAAACAAGTGGAGGTGAAGGAACTTTGTTTTAATGAATTGCCTTCTCTATATATTTGCACACTTTTTCACATATTTCATTACTAACACTTGTATGAAACATTGTATCACGTATGAAACAAATATTAATGACTTAATTATTTAAATCTATTGACTTCCCTGTTGGCGTAGAGCTGCAGCCTCTGGACTTCAACGTTACCCCAAAGGGTTCGATTCCTGGCAGATGTACAAGTTTCCTGACTGTTTTGATGAGTATTTTAATGCCAAGAAGTATTTGTGCTTCTGATTATAGTTGTGAGTTGTGAATTAGTAGCACCCAAGACACAATTCATCGAACTTAGTGTAGGACTGTGAGTGTAAAAGCGCTTTGATGATACGTATGACGATGTCATTTTTTTGTTACTACTTTATTAATCACAATGAAAGGAATTTTGTTTTAAAAACAAAATTTAGACGAATTCAACTATAACCTTTACGTTTCAGTCGGTTTGTTAGTTGGGACGCTGTGAGGAAACAAACGAACATAGATACATATATATAATACATACGTATAATACAAACGGTGCAAAAATCATAACCCTTCTTTACTCCGCCGTTGTCGGGTAATAATGCAAATCGTATAATTATTGTAATAACAAAACAACTCATAAAACACAAGACATATAATTACTACTTGACTATGTTATTTCAAAAACTACATTTTCATTTGTTCGCTGTCCACGCCGCCATTCGTTTGTCGTCAATCTTGTTGCCCAATAGAAAAACATCGAGGGCAAGGATACCCCGAATGATAAACACGGACCATTAATTTTCTGGAGATTCTCGGTACTCAGAAATCTGCGGTTCTATTAAACTACAACTCATGTCAAGGCGACTTGCTCGAGTTTAAATTAACCATGTATTCATAGCTCCCATTAGTTTAACCAGTAACCCTGTAGCGGTGCATTCTAGGAAGAAATATCATAATTTGCCAATAAATCACATAAATAAGGCGCCAGAACAACGGGGCCAGGTCATAGGTGGCTTATTATGGCAACGTTCGTGAAGGCATGCGAGATTGCTCGATAGATCATACGTAGGAATCAGTGACGGATTAAGGGGGGGGGGGGGGGAGTTGGGCTTAATCCCCCCCTTCCATTCATCTGAATATTTCCGTGACAAATCTTGTCTCTTGATAATGATTGCAGCGTCAGCAAAATCCTTACCTGGGTCAAGCCCCTCCCAAACGACAATCCTGAATCGAAATGAACCGTTTTACTCGGCAATCATAAAAGATCGATATAAATAAATATTTAATTAGTATTATTACTTTACTTAATAATTTTTTTTCCGAATCTGTATCATATGATAAATTATTCCTTCACCTCAGATTATTCATAACATTTATATATAAAAGTAGAAAAATATCAAAACACATGCAAATCTCATACATTTTTCTTTTTGAAACCATTTTGTTCCGTTATTTTATATCAGATCTACTATATTTACTAGACAAATTACTTCTTCATTTTTATTTCAACGAAATTTGAATAAAACCATAAACAACCAAAGATTGCTACGCGTGACCTTGCAGAACCGCCACAATAAAAAATAAGTTATGCAATATGCGCCTTTATGTGCAAAAGTGTTAGGGGATAATTGGCTGTGGTTAAAAAAGGTGCTCGAATTGACGTACACCTTAGTGCCCCTTAAGCAGGCCGGCAGTCTTTGAATTGGATGTCAAAGTGACAGTTGTGCGCTGATGCACTGCGGTGTCGCGTCACTTGACTTTGACGAAAGGATAACTGACGCAGATCTCGATGCTTAGGAATAATTGTTATCGATATTCACGTGTACTCGATACTTAGTTTAGTGAAGCGTTGCGCTTTTAGGTTCATCATCCTTACCTAAGAATAAGGCCACCCATTTATACAACAAGTATTATTTTTGTTTTTTTACTCTCATTTTGCTATGTATATTATTGAATTTCAGTATTTCTATATTGTATTTCAAATTATAAGGATACTTAATATATATATTAAGATATTTGTAATTCTGGTTCTGGGTGTAATGTGTGTGTGATGTGAATGTTTCCGGCTACCACGTTACAAGTCTTCGAACATAGTGTTAACTTAGTTTAAACAAACGCATTCACACTCAGAGCCCCCTCTGAGTGTGAATGCGTTTGTTTGTTTTGTTTGTATTGAAAATAAATTAGAAGTTTACATTTTCTTTTCTGGTTTAATAGCTTTATCTAAAAAAACAACATATATTTCACGTAAATCAACCTTAGAATGCACATCCCGTTACATAAACGTAAACAAACAAACATAATTTATCAAACACTGGCCTCTAGACAAAATCCGGAAAACTGTACATGCAGCCAATACAGGCCACTTGAATTATAAATTGTTGTGACATTGTATCGAGTATGATGGACGATACATACAAACATCGGACAAACGTGTGAAAAACATGTACAACAATACGAGTACATTAACGGGACCTAGTTATAGACGATTTTATTTTGACAAACTAATTGTTTCATTCGTTTCAAAAATATCGATATTTTTTCCAGATATCGATCGAGAAGTTATTAAACTCATGTTAATTTTTATCTGACTTCAAAAAAAGGGAGATTGTCATTCCGGTTGTATTTTTTTAGTATGTTTGTTACGCAAATACGCGAGGCCATCCCGATTTGAAAAAAAAAAATTATATGCAAGGGCGTCAAGTTGATCCCACATAAAAATTGTTAAGATCTGATCAAGGGTTCCAGAGATAAAGTCGGTTTTTTGAAGTTTTGCTTGCGTTAAAAGAATTTATTGCTACTTTATTCATTAACAAACGCCCGCACATATACCTATTTATATCATCTAGCTCAAAATAAAATATTGCTGGCATTAGCACGTGGTTTAATTAGACAACTTTTAAGATACCAGATATTTTGCACGATATTTAGCATACCGATAGACATAGACTAAAGACTTAATACACAAGCTAATTCCCCCATGTCCGTTTTACCATTTAACAACAAGACAAACTTTAACTAAATTTATTATTTATATATCCTCTGTTTTTAATCACTGTTCTTCTATCTAATCTTTTATGAACGTAGAACGACGACCTATTATATTGCGTTATTCCTCTCCATCCAAGGTTGTCTGGAAGAGATCGCTCTCAGCGATAAGACCGCCTATTGTTACACTTATATAATGTTTTACTGTCATTCGTATTTGTGTTCTTTGTTATTTTAAGGTGTTCAATAAAGAATATATCTATAAATCTATCAAAAGTCATCTATTTATAGTTGACATAAGCATTTCGCTTCTACGTTTTTTATCCGTATTGCAAAGGAATGGAAATGATAGTCCGCGTGTTTGTTCCCCGAACGGTATAATCTAGAAGTATTCAAGTCAATAATGAATAGGTATCTTCTAGACAAGCGTACAACATCTTTGGCCGCATCATAGCTTTTCATCAGGTGAGATAGTGGTCTAATGCTTGCCTATCGAACATAAAAAAAGCAAATATCATTTGGTTTGATGTTTCGAATTGCCTCGGAGTTCATTCCTTATTTCCTCGATGAGGATGTAATGTTACCACTATTCAGGGTTGCTAGCACTTTAAATCATTATCTGCCATAAATTAAAGGGAAAATATTATTCTGGCAAGTAATACAGCTAAAAATTAATTGACCGTTGGTTCTGTAATTGATTTATTATGGAATCTATACTAAGGTAATCCCTATGCATTATTGTGAAATCACAGCTGACGTTTATGACTGCTACCGTGGACCGTTATAATTTATATCGTAAATCAATTCAAAGTCTGAACATTCATTAGAACATGTAATGGCTCTCTGAACGCATTTGGTTTGAACGGATCGGTGAGCAGAGACTCGGGCGCGGACACCGCTTTATTGGACCGCTGAAGGCGACTCGCGCTCGTGTCTCCATCCACTCAGCCAGGTGCGTCCAGTGAGTGACAGATATAACATATAACAAAATTTTTAACAGAACGCAAAGGGAAGAAAAAAACTGGAAGAGTTATGTTTTTCGCGCGTATGTATGTCATTTCTAAATTTCTTTATTACCTTGTATCTTCCAAACGGCTGGATGGATTTCGACAGTTAGAGTATCGTTATATTCATCTTAAAAACCCAAGTGTCCTTAGATAGGTGTTTGAAAAACAAAATGCCGCAGTTAAAAAAAAAAACCAAACCTATCAAGTAGAGAAACAAAAAGAAGGAAATTAAAAGGGGATTAACATATAAAATTAAATAAAAGTAGGTTCAGATTTTTTGCAGTCGGGTTTTTTAAATTTTATGGTACATTGACTTTTATATGAAATAAATTGATTTTGATTTCAAAAATAAACGTAGCGAAGAACCTTGATCTTAAATCCATTATATAACGAAGCTATAACTTCCAAAAACTTAATCGAAATCATTCGTTTGTTTCATTCTGCTCTCAATTAGTTAAAATCTAAATTTCGATTCAGCGTGAGTCACGGGCCTGGCGCAGTGAGTTTATCTGGAGCAAGCGAGCTGCCACATAAATAAGATCGAATATAGGCGATTGCTATGCAATACGGCAGCCATGGCAGCTCTGTAATGGAGTGTCATTGTTTCTGACTCCCGTACCGCTACTGGTGCTTGTTTTTACAGCGGCTACAATGTTTGTGAGACCGCAGACGAAAAAACGGGCCTGTAACTTGATATTCTTAGTTGGAAACGCGGGTTGATTGGGTATAAAATGCTTTTTTATTACTTTCATCCTTGTGTTAAAATGTTTTATTAAAGTTAATACCAGTTATCAACCGCTTTTTTATTATATATGTTACGCGATGTCTCCGTCAATTATGAATCGATTTTGATGATTTTATTTTGTTTGGTAGATTGCACTTCAGATGTGGTCCAATCATTTTTTTATCGAAATCGATTCAGCCAAAACCAAAATATAAGTCGGTTTTTTTAAGCTTTGCTTGCGTTTCAATTATTTTGATACAATGATGTTTCCAAGTGGGAAGGTACGGAATGCAAAAACTGGAAGACTTTGCTAGGCCAAGGTTAATGCTATTGAATTATTTGTTGATCTTGTACAATCACAAAAGGTATAGTTCGCAGGAACTATTAGTTCCTGCTCATTTACAAAAAATAATAACGTGTGATTCGTTTCACAAAAGGTGCATTTTTTTTTGCTAGGCCGATCATGACTTATGCTTATTGTGGGGGGTATCGAGTTCGATCCCCAATGGAAATTCGCACTCTTGGCGCAACGCTACTTTAGAAAGTCTAGAAGATGGAGGGGTTTGTTCTTTCTACAGGATAACTTGGCCAAATGTTTGTAGCACTCTCGGCACAACACCACTTTAGAAAATCTAGAAGATGTAGGGGTTTTTCTATCTACAGGATAACTTGGTCAAATATTTGTCGCACTCTCGGCACAACGCCACTTTATAAAACCCAGAAGAAGATTGAGGCGTTTGTTCTATTTTATACAGGATAACTTGGCCAAATCTTTGTCGCACTTTCGGCACAACGCCACTGTAACACTTATTATTCACGACTCTACTCTTTGGTTATGGTTCCTATCAAGGTTATGTAAATATCATCGAGATAGGAAACAAACCTACATTACTTTAGCTACAAAATCCTTGGTAAAAATATATATATTAAACCAGAGAATACCCTATAATTTGATGCTGGTTACCTATTTGACAGAAGCGTAACTACTTTATGATTTAGTGCAGTGTTGTAGGAAGTAATTAATCCTATAACTTATTTATCATTTTATGTCACAGCAGGTGTAGTGAGCGTTCTGGGAAGCGCCTCCGCATGAGGCTGAGGGCTTGGACACGGGCGACGCGTAATAGCGTTTAAAAAGCTAACGTGTTGGTAAACCTTTTGTTTTATACTTCCAAAATTATTTCATTTGCTTTTTGTAAGGTGTTGATGTGGTCGATACCCATCTCGGAGACTTAGTAGGCCGTAAGAGCAGTAGGCCTTGAATAGAAACGGGCCAGACTAGATAGTAAGTAGATATGTAGGTAACACTGTTTGTTTCGTGATCACAGTCTTTTTTGTACTGAGTTATACAATAAATGCAAATTGTACGGTAAATTTCGGAAATAAAATTCAAGCTAATGATGTATTTTGTTTTCATAGACAATTTAATAAATTTAATAAAAATTAAATTGGCTAGTTATTAGTTGTTTAAAATAAACCGTCTTGTAGGTATGGCAATTATTATTGTAAAAAATTCTTATTCCGTGTTTCTATTACTCCTACATCATATTTAAAAAAACTTTTTGTTTTATGTTTTTAGTTTTGGTTTACATTGCCATTTTTTTTCGGCTATCATCGCTTTTCTTCAGGCGAGTTTGTGGTTAAATGCTTGCCTATAGACCATAACACAAAACTTCTGTAAAAAAATTAAGCTTACTATCTAGACAACTCACTAAGTTCACAGTCTAAAATCAACAGTAGCCCACGAAATGTAAACAAACATCTACGGTCACACTGTTGGGATAGATCCAGTTACAAGTTATGAGTAGTAGCTACCGTTTCTAGTTATTGTCTGATAAATATCAGAATTCTAGAAATATATCAGTGTTTTATATATTGCCCATCTGTGATTTTAGTTTTGGCGATCATCATACAAGTCCTGAGAGACCTACATCAAACACAGTTGCCATCTCTGTATCACTCAAAATAGTGCATAAGCTTAAGAGAGACAGAGAAAACGTAAGGTAGCTAGCCTATCGGTGTTCTATCGCTTACATTTCGGAGAGTGTACACTCGAATTATACCAGTTGATTTCCCGATGCCCTATCTACTATCGGACCACAAGACGAACTGACAAACGTCATCCATTTTTGGATGAACTTCATTAATTTTTGGTTAATCTATAGTTATTTATTTAATGTATAAAATAAATTCCAGTGCGTTAGACACGCAAAAGTTCAAAAATGATTAAAGTTCAACTGAATTGCCTTTTCTTTTTGTTGTATTTGCAACGGTTAGGCCAAGGTTTTGTATGAAAGAAAATGGTGCCTGGCTCAAAAAAATGTAGGAAAAAGTAACTATTTATCTGCAGGCAACACCTCGGGGTACAGCTAGTATACAATAAAATATTCTACTGTTGATAATAGTAACTACTTTGCTACTTGTTCGAGTTATTATCAGTACAGTTTTATGCTAAATTAGATATCTACTTACCATGTTACTAGTTACTATTTCCACGTTTATAGTTTACCTTATTTCCGGATGTATCAAATGAATCTGATTGTTAATTGATCGTTTATCGATTGTACCTCCTAAATAAGTGTTATCGAGCCGTTATTATTTATAGGAGGTCATAGAACAAGGTCCCAAATTTCCCATTTAGATGCTAAGCAGTTCTAACTAAGCAATAAGAATCAATTTCAAATCCATTAAAGTTCAAGGTTAAAATAACTATGATATTCAAACCGTTTTCTCTATGCTAATGCTTAGAAACTTAATTTACTATGCACATGACAGCTACTAGTTTTATTAGTGATGTTTCCATACATCTTCGTCATAAATCTATTTTTACAAGGTTCTAGATGCGCCCCGCGGTTTTACCCGCGTAATTTCCGACCTGCGAGAATTTTGGGCTAAAAAATAGCCTATGTGTTAATCCAGAGTGTCACCTACCTCCTTACCAAATTTCATCAAAATTTGTTTTAGTGTGAAGAAATATCAAACATACAAACACACTCGCAAACTCCCCTTTATAATAACGTGATGTTTTTTACATCTTCTACTTATAAATCCTTTTTTATAAGTTATGCCATTTATGCACTTTCATGGAAGCTATCAAAGTATTAATTTGTTTTTTTCTTGAAAATATCTACCAGCTGGTTTTTACGATATTGTAATGGATTTTTAATGTTAAGAGATTCCTGTGGGCTCTGTGTGTTTTTGTCGTCCTTTAAGATATTGTTTGCTTATGTAAAATCAAAGTAAAGTGTTATTTATAGACATAATTTTTATATTAAAGTATTTGATCCATATAAGACTTCTGAACTGGAACGTGGGCACACTGTAAGTATTTCAGATACCAATGGTACCCAATGATGACAGTGATTTTTGTTAACTTTTCTGATATAGGTATAATAATACATTATACGTATAGATGTAAATCTTCTTTATACATTATCTTATTCAAATCCTTATGAAATACCTTACTTGTGACAAAACAGAAAAAAAAAACATAAGAAAATAACAAAAAAGTATGACAATAGACGCTCTTATCACTAAAAGCGATCTCTTTCAGTCAACCTTTAAACATAAATGCTTTCATACACTGACAGCCCCACATTAAGTTTAACGATTTGTGTCGTAGGGCCCGGAAACATTCACATCACATACACACAATCAAAACCAGCAACCTTTAAGCTGGAATGTCTGCTCTCCTTCCTTGATCATCTTCTTGATTATCATAGATTCTCCTTCTTGGATAGATAGATAGATAGATAATACTTTATTGATCCACTTTATAAGATGAGATAAAACAAAGGTAACAAACAAGCTTATACGTAAAGTATCACAACAGGCGGCCTTATCACTAATAGCGATCTCTACCAGGCAACCTTTGGATGGAGAGAACTATAGAATGTAATAGACGGGGTATAATAAATGGGTGTATGGAAAACCTAATTAACTTAATAAATACCATTACTTATACTATGGCATAAATACAGTATGAATATACATAAACAAGTAATATATTATTATATAATACATAAAATAATTATATAAAATAAATAAATAACATATGTATTTATATATATAAAAAGCGAAATTCAATATGACATGTGGATCTAAAACAACAGACCACTAAATAAGGACAATGCTAGAAACTTCCTAAATAGCATATCTATTTCTGCCTGGTTTGTTCCACAAGGAACAGTTAATACTTTTGTTTTCTATCCTTGTAATAGGGGAATATGCATTATAAATGAAATTGTTTCCAGTGAAATTACAGGGACTTAAGAGATTTGACAGCTTATGTCTCAGGGTGACGAACGCAGTG
This sequence comes from Lomographa bimaculata, assembly GCA_948107665.1. Classification (NCBI taxonomy): domain Eukaryota; kingdom Metazoa; phylum Arthropoda; class Insecta; order Lepidoptera; family Geometridae; genus Lomographa; species Lomographa bimaculata. The sequence continues at coordinate 13,214,181 of OX403592.1, forward strand.
CTTTGTCGAGCAGGTTTTTGACCTAAGTTTTAAACTCTGGGTGGCTCTTAACTGTAATGGGCAAGCTCTTACCATCAGGCGAGTGACTTGCTCAATTTGTAAATCAATTACCATAAAAAAATTTTTTCTTTAATCTTCATACTTAGCTATAGCATTGCACTTATAACATTATTTTCTTATTTAAATGCTTTTTAATCAGGGAATTCAAAATAACGCTAAAACGCACGCTATAGGCTAGATTTTTCGTGATTTTTTTACGTCCATGATTAGTATATTTCTTTTACGGCAGCCATGGTTGGATCTTGGACGTCACAGAGAATGTTAAAATTGTTTAGTTTAAAATTACCCGAACATGCTCACATTAAGAAAAAAATATATTGGTATGTTAAAAAATTTATAAAAAATGTATAAAATATTATATTAAGTTTTTATAAAAAATATTTTGACCATGGGCAATGTATTAACGCAAAATGTTAATTAAATCATAATGATTCCTTAATACCTTCTAATATTTGCGAAATGAAACGGTAGATTTATCTTCCAACTATACGTAAAAATATTAGCAGATAGCTTGAATAATTAGTGGAATATTAATTTAACTAATTCTAAATAAAATAAGTATGAATATTATTTTATTCCTCTTCATTCGCAGTAAACTTCTAATGTAGCAAATGTCCGTTACAGTAGTGATTTTAATTATTTCTGAAACTAATTAGAATCGTATTTTGCAATGTACCTATTAGCATGTATCGGATAAATGCTTGGTAGAAATGCCCACCCTAGAAGCAGCTATGTAGTACAACAGTAAAATAACTACTTAAGGTAATGAAGCTTAGGTAAAGTACTAACTACCATCAAATAAATGTTGTAAAACAACCGGTTTACTACTTCTTATCCGGTTGGAATCATAATAAAATAAACTACACACACGTGAATGGAAGTGTGTGTATTTGTTGCATGAGATGTTTGATGGGTCAACCCGTAGTGTAGTCCTACAAAACGGTAGGTTCTAAAAATAGCATATAGTCTACATTATACTTTAAGGGAATGATACCAGAATAATTTCTAAAATGCAGTTGGCGCAGTGGACAGGTGTCCGCCCTCTGCGCCGTGGGTCCTGGGTTCGATTCCCGACAGAAGCACAAATTCATTCCCAAGGGATATTTGTGCTTCTGGTTCTGGATGTAATGTGTGTGTGATGTGAATGTTTCCGGCACCCACGATATAAGTATTTGAACTTAGTGTGGGGCTGTGAGTGTGAATGCGTTAAAATGCATGACTTTGTAACCGATTTTCTCAGTATACATAAAAAATTAAAAAATCATAAAAATATATCTACATACAATGCGATTAAAATAAGAGTAGCACGGGCTCTCGGCTAACTTCACTCATATAAGTACTGTTACCAGAACAAACTTAAATTTAGATCAGCGCCATCATTTACGAAATTTTAAATGAGTGACCCTTTGAGTGACCCGAAATCGTTCATTTTATTAAATTAACATTTTTAAAGGTTGGCAGCAAAGACGGCATCATGATTTGTTGAAAATATAGTCAGTTCAAAGTGTTTTTGTGTTTACCTACCGACCTATGATTACATGTTTTCTAATTTAAATTACGTGTTATTACAATATAACAAATATAATAGCAATATTTATTATCATTTCTTTTTTTGCACACTGTACCAAATTCCAGTTGTGACGTCACAACATGGCGCTAGGCCGGGCCTATTCTTATTTTAATCGCATTGTACACGGTAATTAAGAGACGAGACGAGCAATTTGCTCGCCTGGTGATAAGCACCACGCTTATTTATTACAGTTTAGTATCACCCAAAGTTTTATATGTATTCTTAGGTCAAAATCCTGCGCGGCAAAGCACTCGTCAACCCGAGATTTTAGACGTTAAATCTCTTAAAGCCCTGTAATTAGACTGGAAGCTTTTTAATCAGGAATACAAAAATTAATCTCCTCAGCTGTGATATATTATGAGTAAGGACGTCTTCTTCCAAGAATATGCATAATATTTTAAAGGGAAAATATGTAAAATGACAACAAATCACATCATTTTTGTTTCGATATTTAGGTACCATGTTTCGTAATTTTATATCGTTTAAAAGTGAATAGATATTTTCTAGGCAAGCGTGCTCCATTGTCGACCGCATCGTCACTTAACATTAGCCGAGATAGTAGTCAAATATTTGGCTATCATAGATAAAAAAAAAATATGTAATTTGTAGTAGGTATGTTTAGAAATTGACTTCGGCTTTTACAAATTTTAGTATAAAAATTAAAGAAAAAAGATTGTCGCGTGATGTTGCGTAACCGCCATAATACAAGTTATGCAATATGCACCCTTATCTGCTAAGGTAAAGAAGATACTTAAATGTTTTAAAAAAGGTGCTTGCATTTACATATATCTGGCCTAGGCCCCTAATACTGTTCACACTAGTAGAACTGCTTAGATGAATCTAAAACATGTTTTAAAAAAGCAATGTTTGTATGTTTGTTCGTGAGTAAGTGTAGTTTGTGTGTTTGTATCTGTGGTTGCATATTTGATACGTAATATACTGATGAAATTTATACTCCTGCCGGAAATCGATCCCATGACCAGCTGCGTAGAGAGCAAATATTTTCCCATTGCGCCACCAGGGTCGTCAACTATCAAATAATGATGATTCAACAATTCTAGGATTAAATATTCGCCATTTTAATTAATGGCAAATAAGTAATAACTGTATTATTTTAAGTTCTACAATTTTACTTTTATTTGGTGTGCAATAAAGAATTATTGTATTGTATTGTATGTAAGTAGGTGCCTTTGTAAATTGTATTTATGTGTATAATTGTGTTTTTACACAACCGATCTGAATTACAACATATCCTTGTCTCCATCTAAAGGTTGACTGAATCAGGTAATCGCTCTTAGCTAAAAGTCCCCTATTTTACTTCAGTTGTTTGAGATAAACTTGTGTTCCTGCCGGGAATCAAACCCGATGCCCCTGATTATAAAGATGAATTCTAACTCAACGCAGCTAACAACGGGCATTACAATAAATATTTTTCTAATCTATTCGCTTCCTTTCTTTTCATCTTCTTCTTTCTAATCTTTCCCACCGGCAGTACATACAAAAATACTAATAAAATCACGATTTAAATGGGGGTCCATTTAAATCGTGATTTTATTAGTATTTTTGTATGTACTCATATCCAAAAAGTTTTTAGCATGGTATTAAAGTACTAGGTGAACATAAACGAAAAAGAGGTAAAACCCTTTTCTAAACGTGGCATGCCGGGTAAAGCTATATGGCTAGTTATGGCATTTTACTTGCCATATTTTATGTTAAGCTTAATAATACAAACAAACAGAAGAGCTCATTTAACGGAGGTTGCCACATAACGCAGGTAGCGTTCAACTTGTGTTAGTTACGGTATTGCGTCCTATTTCCAATGTGATTTATGTACTCCGAAGCAGCCACTCCGAAATACAAAATGCCGTCTGCCTGATAACCGGGATGTGAACTACTGACGCCGTGTTTGAAAAACCAACAAAAACATAATTTCAACCATTGCTTCAAATTTGTATATTACATTATTATCTAAGGAAAATTTGGGATGAATTTCTGGTTGTGATTTTGTGTGTGATGTGAATTTTGCTCCCACGACACAAGTTACAACTTAGTGTGGGGCTGTGAGTGTGTAAGCGCTTTTTGCCTAGTAGATATATCACCATACCGTGTCTTCCCTGGCCATGAGCAAGTTGGTCAGTGTCAACCTAGGCGCAGAAGGATGCTGCGGAGCGAGCCAGAGAAGTTTACCCCCAATCTGACCCGCTCCGGCGCACGGAGGGGAGGAGGAGGCAGGCAGAGGGGAGGAGGAGGCAGGCAGAGGATCTCCTCTTCTGTCGTGGGATCACTGGTGGAGAGCCAGGAGGCTCTCCACCGGATTGTACGGCCCCACACGTCTGGGGGGTGGCCTTGGTGAGCAAGGTCACCCCTCCATGGGTGGAGTGGACCGGTATGCTACTGGGCTTACAGCCGATGCAAGATAGTGAATGCTAGCGCGACCCTATCTTGCCCAACCTCGGCGAGGGACTGCTCATGGGGAGGTTTTTAGTGGGTTCGAGCCCACACACCCCTTTCCTTCTCCCCTGGGAAGGAAGGAAAGTGCATAGGCATTTCCCCCCCCCATAAAAAAATGGGCAAAAATATCTCGACCAGGTCGAAAACGTTTTAAAAAAAGGCCAGGTCAAAAGTAACTGCATCCAAAGAGCATGTATGAATAGACTCATCCTGTAAGTGTAGAAGAAGTGAAAAATGTGGAGGACCGTAGCAGGTGAGAAGATGTGTTCTCTGTCTACCCCAATTGGAAAGGGGCGTGACTATATTTATGTATGTATCTTCCATGATATGCACGTATTTAATCTTCCATAACCGCGATGTGAATCTGCTTGTAATCTCTGAACTACGGCTCCATTACGAAAATATCCCGTGTCTTGAAATAGAAATATTGGTATTTGAATATTTAAGCAGCCATACCTTATAAGGGCATCACTGACATTCCTTGTGTTGCATTATGATAATGTGCCATTTCCAGCGTGCGCATCGTACCCATGCATGCGCCCTCTCTGGCGCCTCTCACATATTAGTAATATAAAAGTCATACGTAACACCTGTTGTGAATAAACAAATTTCAGCTCTATCAGCAAAAGTTTTAAGTCAGTTTTCAGTTTGCGGTGGATAAAGACAAAGCTGCACGCGATCTTAAAGGCTTCCGTGCTAATCGGCACAATAAAGTCCAACTTAGGATTTTCAATCAGTCGTCTTAATAGGCAGACACATCCGATATCGAGTTAGATCTTGCATTACGAGATGCAGTAATTTTTAACCAACTTCACAAAAAAGGAAGCTCTCAATTCGGCTGTATTATTTTTGTGTTACCTCATAACTTCTTTCTGGGTGAACTGATTTTGATGTTTTTTTTTGAAAACTGAAATCTTAATCTGGCCAGTAATCTTTGAGTCATCCTCAACAATGTGTTTATGGGACCAACTTTGATCAAGGGTTCCGAAGTATCTTCGGAATCGATTTATAATAAAGATAAGCGGTGAAGTCAGTTTTTAACTGACTTTAAAAAGAGAGAAAAAGGGAGGTCTCTCAATTTGACTGTACGTTTTTTGTATGGATCTATCGCGATCATGGGATCGATTTTGTTGATTTATTTTTTTGTTTGGTAGATCATACTTCAGAGTTGGTCCCATGCACACTTTTTTTTTTTAAGAAAATCAACAAATAAACTAATTTGGTTTTTTAAGCTTTCATGAGTTTAAATTATATATGTATTGATTAAATTGAAGGTGCCGAATGTGGCGCTGTACCGTAATCCATTACCGAGATGTTTATCGAGAATATTTGGAATAAAGTCACGTGTGGGACGCCAGCCGGTGTTTTTATGGTAATATTATGGCGGCAATAGAAACCTTCTCCCGCCGCCGGAGCGAAATCGACTAAACAATGTATTATTTCAAAACTTTCCATTGTAAATTTTAACGATTACTGTGATATCGGTTACGTAAGTTGTGATCTTATCCGTTATTACGGATCAGTAGTTAGATAGGTCGATAAATTAAGGCATAATCCGCATCTTACGTTGTTGAAAACAACGGTCGTGATATTTTACCTCTTCAACCTTATATCCAGTTCGCTCGAAGCGTTTCGCTTCTGCGTTTATCTACCGTACAGCGAACGAGTGGAGCTCATTGCCTGTGGCTTTATTTCGTGAATGATACAATCTGGGTGTCTAGTGAATATAGGTATCTTCTAAGCAAGTACGTATGTCACTTTTTCGGCCGCATTTTCACTTTCCAATAAGTAAGATAGTGGTCTAGGAATTGTCATGTTATATATATATTATTACAATGTTTAATAACGCCAAATTTCCTAGAAACTAGGTCTGTGTTACAAAATGGCTATAGCTCATATAAAAGATCGAATTGTAATCAATTCGCCGAAACGTTAAGCAAAATAGCATGATTTGCGTAATATAGTATCATTTCTACGAATGGTATAGAATATAATACTCGTATAAAGTAGGTAGGTTCCATCATCAAACCTGATGAGCACATAGTCTTGGAACTAAATCAGTACTTACACAATCATAGTAACTTAAAAAGAATTAATGGTACCTATTTAGTTGACCGAAGCGAAGCACTGAATCGTGGGCATGCATTGGTGTACTAACATTTTGTCCGTCCGTTTGTCTATGTAAAGCTTATAGCTTCTAAAACTTGTGTCGTGGGTGCCAGAAACATTCACATCACAAACAACCAGAACCAGAAACACAAAATGTCCTTGGGCAGAAAACTTGTGTTCCCGCCGGGAATCGAACCCGATACCGCTGCTTAGAAGGCAAACGCCACCCGACTAAGCCAACAAACAATTTATCGAGGTATATAAGTATTTAAAATTATGTAAAGTTACGGCACTAAACTAAAAAAATATGCTATCACATAAAAGGATCACATCATTTTTTATATTTTGCGACGAAGATGTAATTAAATAAAAGGTCTATGTATAAGAAATATTTGTTTTATTTTAAGTGTATATTAAATTTAAAGAGACAATTTTTTTATTTTTTTTTTATTATGCAATTTTTTATGAACTTTATTACTGCTTTATTATAAGTATTGATAATTAAAGTGAGAACGGTTGCTTACCGACGTTAAACCGTTATAGATCCTAAATGGTCATTTAAAATGAAAAATGGTAAAAGAAACCTAAAGAATTAATTTCCAAATATCTACTCAACGATATTCCACTTGGCGCAATTCGTCGTCTTTAATGTATATTATTTTTCAACTGACTTCAAAAAAGGAGGTTCTCAATTCGACTGTATGTTTTTTTTGTATGTACGAGTATTTTTCGCGATATCTCCGCCAATTATGAACCGATTTTGATGATATTTTTTTTTGTTTATTAGAGTATACTATAGAGGTGGTCCCATATAAATTGTATCGAAATCGGTCAGGCCAAAACCGAAATATAAGCGATGCAGTCGGTTTTTTAAGCTTTGCTTCAATTATGACAATATGGATTCTGGAGATTATTATAGAGTAGTCAATGGTGCCGATTCTGTTGTCCAGAATTAGACTAAACTAGCCTAAAATTAGTTTTAGTCCTGCTTTAGTCCAAAACCTATTCAGAAAATGCAAGATTAGACTAAAATTAAGTTTGACAGGACTAAGTTAGTTTAGTTACTCTATTTAGTGAAAATGACCAAATTCTTATTCTGATGTACATGTTATACGTCAAATTATGACTAAAAATAGAATTTTTTAACTCAAATTAGTCTGTATGAAAAAGGTCTGGATTATTTTTAATGTGATCTTATACTTGAAAGAATAACACGTGCAATTAATGAAGCAAATACTGACCTTCAAAGTCTATAATGGAGGAATGTGTGATTGCGGCTCTTGTGAATACAATTCAATTTGGTTGCTGTCAAAATCAATTTTAGTCCTGTCATTTCAACTTTTAAATTAAGTTCAACGTAAAATCAAAATAGCGTTTAGGTATTCTTTGGCTAAAATTAGTTTATTTTTAGTTTAGTTTGGGTTAGTTCGGTGCTCAACAGAATTAGCACCATTATCTTTCTTGAGCGCCTCTTTGGGGCGTATGCGATAAAACGATTTTGATTTTGATCGCCATATTGGATTTTGATAAGTGTCATATTTCGGTGCCTTTTTCCAAATTAATACAAATCGATTGACGTATGAATCATCAAACACGGCCCACGTCTTTGGTCTCTAGAACGCCATAAAAGAACAAACATACGTACATAGGCTGAAAGTATACGATATGTTTCAAGTATTACTAAAATATTATTATTCTGCAAAATGATAACTATTGATATTGAGTTCCCTCTAAAAACGCATAGAGAACCAAGAGCACTCATACATTTTTTCTCGATCACATGAATAATTATAACTAAGAGTAAAACGCATTCCTCTATTATTTGCATAATGCGTTTGAAGCTTTCATGCACAGGCGCCGTCAGAAATCCATCTAAATTGATGCGTCTGAATTCCGAAACTATTAAGTTTCTACTGTATATATTAAGGCAAATCTCATCTCAAATAGTATAAATATTGAGATTCGAAAAACTATATATCCGACTACGACTTTATACGACGACCCAGTTGGCGCAGAGGACAGGTCCACTTCGCCGTGGGTCCTGGGTTCGATTCCCGGCAGGAGCACAAATTCCTTCCCAAGGAATATTTGTGCTTCTGGTTCTGGGTGTAATGTGTGTGTGATGAGAATGTTTCCGGCACCCACGATACAAGTATTTGAACTTATTGTGGGGATGTGAGTTTGAATGCGTTTGTTTATATACGTTCATTTTATTTACAAAAAAATATCAGAACACGTGGTTGAGGCGACGCGTGATGAAAATGCTGGTACTTATCTATAATTGTTATTGTTTGTTGTACTATTGGTTTTAGATTATAGGCCGTTTTTTAAATGTAATAGATAAACATTTGACCACTCACCTAAAAGTTAGTGGGGATGCGGTCGACGATAGACAATGTTAGCACCTAGAAGACACATGTCTACTCTAAACTTGTTTTACGTAACGCTTGTTTGTTTGTTTTATTAACAAACCACACACAGTTTTACTACACTACTCCGTACCCAAATTTCAAATCTTTCACTAGACGAGTAGCTCATCTGAACCTCTACTTAAGTCTTATAGAGAAACAAATATTAAGCGGCAAATCAACTTCCTTATTAATAAACGGTTATCAGCGCTCAAATCTTTGACTGATAAACTTCTTATCTCTGTGGACATGTCAACACACACTCAAGTCAAATTTCAATTATTACCCAAGAAGGGATTTATAGAAGAAATTCACGTGATTGCAGTATATAATAAGACTCAAGTCTTGAATAATTGACTGAGAAGATAATTAAAACGCAAGCAAAGCTTAAAAAAACCTACTAGTATTGACTAGTACTAGACTAGATTGCTTTATAAGCTGTTTTTTATTTTTTATTGACTATTTCATGTTTTTGTTGTTTGTTTATCTTATCCTTAGTGCCAAATAAATGTATTTCATTTCTTATATTTCGGTTTTGGCTTGACCGATTTCAATAAAATTTATATGGGACCTCTGAAGTATACTCTACCAAACAACAAAAAACCATCAAAATCGATTCATAATTGGCGGAGATGTCGCGTAACATACATACAAAAAAAAACATACAGGGCGAATTAAGAACCTCCTTTTTTGAAGTCGGTTAAAATAAAGATCAAACGGCGCGTGGGGAGAGTTTATTTATACAGATATTAGGTGCGGCAAACAGTTCACTACTTCGCTGGACGGATGACAAATGTAAAAGCAAAACGCTTTTAGTAAAGTGCAGGTATATTTAAATGTCGATTAACCGTATATGTAATGGTATAAAGGGGATGGGCAGATTCATTTGCGATGTTCTGTTTAACGCACCTGTAACAATAACTGTTACCACGTGTATTGTAACGTGTGGGACGAAAACTGAAACTATCATATAATCTATACAAAACAACAATCAGCTCGTTTACCAGCGAATATGACACACACCATCAAGGTGCGTACCGATAATACAAAATCTATTAGATATATTGGCAGCGAAGTACTTTCATGCTATTTTGCTTATAAGAAAGGAGACAAGTGAGATTCTCAACTGATGATAAGCGCTATGCCTACCTATATAAAAATTCTTTCACACTCACAGCCCCACTAAGTTCAAATACTTGTATCGTGGGTGCCGGAAACATTCACATCACTCACAATCACACCCAGAACCAGAAGCACAAATCTCCCTTGGGAAGGAAAATTGTGCTTCTGCCAGAAATCGAACCCAGGACCCACCGCGCCAACTGGGTCATCATACATCTGGAGTGCCACCCGGATTATCGATATAAAATTAGGTATATAGGTAACATTTCTGTTTACTATTAAATTTATCCAGTAATTTACAATTTGCATTATGCCAGTTTGGACTTTATTTATGTGATAGATATCAAATGAAATTGTAATGTAACTAAATAAAATATAGCTTTATGATTATTCTAATATTATAGTTGAATCGGTTGAACACAACCTACACCCTCGCTTCAACACTTTATTATTAAAATATGAGCTTGTACTTAGGTCTGATTCACCAATCTCCGGTTAGGATATAAGGGACTTGATATACAAAGCGCCCAAGGCGCGCGTACAGAGTGCTTTGTATATTTTGTTACACTAGAGCCACATCCAGAGCCTAGAGCTATACAAAACGTATGCTGAAGGCAAGCGCCCGCCACCGGACCCCGGTCGGCCGCCACTCGGTCGCGCCCTTTATTAGGCGATTTGCACAGCGCCCGGGGCGCGCGCCTCGGGCGCTTCGTATATCAAGTCCCTAACGGTCGTTTAATCCTGGAAAATAGTTGTCAAAATCAAAAGAAATCACATGTAACGGTGAATGCGACAGTTATTAAGGTGTAAAATATACGAACGTGTTACAAAAAATTACTTATCTATTTGTGAAAAGCCTTGTCCAACATCATCCATACATCCATTGCAAGAAAGGAGAGTATGTATCATGGTTATATAGTGAGCTATACTCAACTTATTTGCTATTAAAAACCTTTTTTTTTTTACTTTTTTTTTTTCTGCTATATCTCTCGGACTCTAATTCTTGTTCTAAGCCTTAGCTCATTTAGTTCAATCCTATATTTTCCGTCATAATAAAGGTTATTTATTCCATATCATCTGCAATTTAATAAAATTAATTGAATTAAGAATTACTTTTCGGAAATCCATAACGACAAAGTTAATTTATTATATTTAGTGTTAATCACCTAATTTAGAGTTCCCACGATAATAATACTAACGCTCGCACCCCAATAACACTTAACTTTCACGGCGTAGTGCATCCTGCTTGAAGCCTAACAACATTATCGGGATTAACACTAAATATAATAAATTAACTTTGTCTGTAATTTAATATATAATAGTTGTCTCAACTACACTTTAACTACCGCAAAGAAAGACATCGCCGCGCCGAGCCTTCCTGCTCGCCAACGCCAGTTGACACTGGACACTTTAGACATAACAGAGAAAATAAAATAAAAAATATTTGTAAAATAAGAAAACAGATACAAAAAAAACTTGGGCCGAATGTGGAGCTGAAAAGTGGGACGAAACAAGAATTTTAGAAATAAAATGAATTATGGGCCGAATACGGAATACTATGCGGAACGAAAGCAGATTTTTTATATGGGCCGAACTTCTTCGGGACGAATATGATATAAATCGAATTTATCTCCCACAAAAGACATTAGTCTCTATGTTTGAAATGATATCTCAAGAGGTTTCTGTTGTTTAATAGATTACCCTGTACACTTTAAACTATAGTTATCTCGAAAATTAAAAAGTTATATCAAATGACCATGTTTCTATAATCAATGGTAGACTAATCCTAGAACTATTCCTAGGATAAGTCGTCTGTGCTATAACTGTACACCTACTCGTATTTTTATATGTGTGTGGCGAAAATATTTCGTTGGTAAAATCAAGAGTATGAATCAGTCGTCCCACCTAGACTGTCAGTATTTTCGTCTGTTTACAAAAAAACTGAATCATGTTTTACTAAAAAGCATTCGATATTGTCATAAGCTTGGGTTATGCCACTGCGCTCCACAAAATAGTGGACATCGCTCTAAGAGGACCACGAGCATTTTTTCCGACTATTAATTAAAATAATATAAACCAGTACATTTATTCCACTGCGCTCCAAGACAATTTAAGTACAAGCTGTCCCGGCGACCTTCGTTCCGCCTAACAGTCAATGAATGTGCATGTTTAGGAAGCCATACCCGGCATGCGTTACAATGCCACGTGACTATATTATTACCTCCTTTATGTTTATGTTTGCCTAGTACTTTACCAAATCCGAGAGACATATTATGAGAAAATGATTTGTATACCTACAACAATTTAAAAAAAAAGTGACGACGTTCCTAAAAAGAAGCCTATGTCCGTCTCCTAGCTCTAAGCTACCTCCCCACCAACTACATTATATATATATATATATATATATATATATATCCACCATAATAAACATTTTAAATTTGTATATTGATCTGCCCGTTTGGTAAGTGCGTGCGCGTTCGTTTTCTTAGCAGGGGTATCGGGTTCGACTCTTGGCGGGAGCACAATTTGGCTTCCAAAGGGACATGACATGTGCTTCTGGTTCTGAGTGTGATTGTGCATGTTTGTGATATGTACTTAAATGTTTCCGACACCCACGGTACTAGTCTTATTTAGTGTGGGGCTGTGAGTGTGGATGCGTTTTTCTTTCGTGCGTTCGTATAGTCTTACAAACTATTATATAGCCAAAAAAATTTACACGAAGTTATGCAAAAACTGTGCCTAATCCAAAAAGTTATTTCATCAAAACTTTTATCCTTACTTAATATTATAAATGAGAAAGTAACTTTATCTGTCTGTCTGTCTGTCGCGCTTTCACGCTAAAACTACTGAACCGATATAAATGAAATTTGGTATGGAGGTAGCTGACACCTTGTATTAACACACAAACAAAAGAATTTGATAATTATAGAGTCATTAACTTTAATGATTGCTACTTTGAGGCCTATGTTACTAAACAATTTTGATTTAGATTCTGATTTATAAGAGGAATTAACTTTTATGTTAGTCCTATAAGCATGCATTTATATAAATAAATAATACAATATCTTAAGTGAGGGATAAACTGTCTATTTTATCGACGTGTCATTTGTCCACCTAGGCAAAACCGGGTCGGATCATCTAGTTTAATAATAACAATTAAACTCCTATTCGATTTATACTCCTTTTAAGTTTCACTGATTTATATTTCCCGTTAAAACGAGTCTATACTATATTGAGTTACAATAACTAAAACACGTAAAACGTAGTTATAAATAATCATAACGCATCTGAATGAACACAAATCCTAGACATAAATTATTAAGTAATTTATCGCATAGAAAACCAGCTCTTCTCTGTTTGAATTAGATGTCAAATTGCCACAAATTTCAACTTGAGCAATGCTGCATCCGCAATTACGGCTGTCTGACACGATGGAGGCTGAAAGGGATGCATTTATCATTTACTTGAAGCTCCATTGATGCTGACAAGACACTGGATGAATAGTTGAATACCAGGCAATTTAAATCCTGGGTCCTGTGGGTGGTGAGCCATCAATCCTGTGAGAACCTAAATAGACTGCAACGAAGTGTTAATTGCTACCCATTTATCCTGCCTTTTAGTACCGCTCCTGTAATTGCCTGTGCACGAGCCTCTCAAACTTAGAAGGGTTGAGATCGACATGATAGGTAATGTACCTTTATTGGTTGTGTCATGATTTCCATTTTATAATAAACGCTATAAACGCATATATCGCTGCAACGGCTGAACGTATTTGTATAAAATTGTGAAATAAAAATTGGAATGTACACAGCTTCTAATAGGCTACGTTTTAACTTGATTGTAACGGGTGAAGCCTCGGGGAACGGGGCATGCATTCATACATTTATATTTTAAATATATACAAGACAAACTGTCAAACGTCATCCATTTATGGTTGACATACCCACGGTTCGCTTCTACGTTTATCATCCGTACGGTGAAGATGTAGAACTCATTGCCCACGTCGCGACTTTGTTTCTTTAACAGTAACAATCTGTGAGTCTTCAAGTCTAGAGTGAATGGGTTTCTGCTAGGCAAGCATGCTACATCTTCGGCGGCATCTTCACTTTTCATCAGGTGAGATGGTCAAATGCTTGTCTATCTAGCATAAAAAAGTCACTTGCATAATGGTAAACGTCACGTTTGCTCATTGCAGTTCAATGTCATCCAGAGTCAACCTCTACAGTCCAAAACACTTTGATTTATTTAATTTTTGATTATTTTGTATGTATATTTCTTTGTATATTATTTATTTTGCTGTTTGTTTGTAGTGTAAATGATGTTGTGTGTGTCAATAATAATAAATGTATTTTATTTCTTTCTTCCTTTTCTTCCTGGAAAGTTACTGCGCTCGTCTCGAGATATTAGAATGACTGGCAAAAATGGTACTCCTGTAGGTGGTCTCTGTCTTATTATATAGTCTAATCTTACAATAGTGTACTAAACACTAAAATCATAATATTCAATTTAATTTGAAATTGTAATCGTCCTAAATGTATGTTCAGGTTTTACAAATAATTAAACGCAAGCAAAGCTTAAAAAAACCGACTTCACCGCTTTATCATCGGAAACTTGATCAGATTAAATGTATAAACACCCATTATTGACTAAAACTCAAAAACTAGAGATCAGACCTTGATCAAAGTTCAATGGGACTACATAAAAAGCACCAGCTTTCAAATTAAAAAAGAATCATCAAAATCGGCTCACAACGAAAGAAGTTATGAGGTAACTTTTGAAGTCGGGTAAACGAGAACATCGTCAAAGTACGCATTATTCGTCACAAAATAAGCATTATTGACGATATTTCAAGAACTACTGATCAGATTTTGATAAAATTTAAATGGGACTACATAATTAGAAAGCAACATCTTCCAAACAAAAAAAAAAAATTCGAAATCGGCTCACGTGGAGAGAAGTTATGAGGTAACACACATAAAAAAAAATACAGTCGACTTGAGTACCTTCTTCTTTTTTTGGGAAGTCGGTAAAAAAAAGATAGAGTATTATTTTTTTAACATTATATAGGAAACCTTTAAAATATATAAATTAATTCGATTTCCAATGTATGTATTAATCGCTTGCAGAAAAACGAGTATCAACCTTTCAAGTATTTAAGATCAATTTATTCATCATAAAACTGATTGGTAATTACTGTATAATTATCTATAATTTTCGCTTTAATACTGCAATATATTAAAGTTCTTGATAGAAAAGTGGATCTTTCCATAGCGGTGAAAGGTTTTACTTTGTAAGTTGGTTCAAAGATAGGTATATTAAGG
Organism: Lomographa bimaculata; assembly: GCA_948107665.1. Taxonomy (NCBI): domain Eukaryota; kingdom Metazoa; phylum Arthropoda; class Insecta; order Lepidoptera; family Geometridae; genus Lomographa; species Lomographa bimaculata. The sequence continues at coordinate 13,229,222 of OX403592.1, forward strand.
TGGGTACTGACCGGTTACAGAGAGTAATGTAACGTTCGCAGCGAGCATAACACGTTACGCCGCCTATTAAAATTCATGTGACACGCTCGTTTCCTAGCTTCTCCGCTCGCCCGTGCTCCAGGTGTTGGGATTGTTGATTTTAGTCAATCTAATTTGTCTATGAGATACAGAGTTTTTCCTTTGTCCCACTTCATCTTTTTAACAACAAATAATCACAACTTATGAACTGATTGAAGTACCTAAAATCGATGTTCTTGCCACGTGCGTTCTCGACGTATTGACTGATGCATGTCCCACTCAACGGATTTGCCAAAAAACCAACAGCGGGGTGGAGCACAACGAGCGGCTCGTTGCTCGTTGCGAGTGCCTAGTTTCCTCGTACTGACTGCACGAACGCTCGCTGTGTACCACGTTACATTAAACCCCGTAACGGGTCCCACCTTTAAACTGCGCCGAACCCATTTGTATAAAATTTATGCTTGCAAGAGCGGGGTGATATAAGGTAAAGATATTCCTACCGTCTGTTAAGATAAGCCGACAACACTTATCCTTGATAGCCTCTAACTTTGTACTTTAAGTAATTATTAGGAATATTAAATGTAGTATCCTAAGCTAACGCTTTATTTTAGTTCCGGCGGTAGTATACACTAGAATAACAGTTAAAACGTATTATTATGGTTTACCTATATCGTTTATTGTCCTACTTATTCCTACTAATACTAGGTTCTTCTCGAGATGGCTGTAATTTTGCGAATCTGGCAATAGATTCATTAACTTTCATGAGTGCCTCTTTGGGGCCCATGTAAATAAACGATTTTGATTTTGATTTTTGAAATACTCGTTTGTTGATATTCCCATGAACTGCCCTTTGGCTTAGTAAGGTGCGCGTTCGCCTTCTAAGCAGGGGTTCGATTTCCGGCGGGAACACAAGTTTTCTCCCCAAGGAAAATTTCCAAGACACAAATCGAACTTACAGCGTGGCTACTAAAACAAACTGCCCATCGGTTTAGTTGGATGCGCGTATGGTATATCTAAATGTATAGTTTACTTGCTGATGTGCGTCGGTAATAGTTGAAACGCGAGCAATAAAAAAATCGACTTCACCGCTTTATCTTCGGAACCTTGATCGGATTTAATAATAAACACGCTTTATTGACGACAACTTAAAAACTAGAGATCAGATCTTGATCAAATTTGTGACTACATGAAAAGCACCAGCTTTCAAATAAAAAAATAATCATCAAAATCGGCTCATTACGAAAGAAGTTATGAGGTAACTTTTGAAGTCGGTTAAAAACGAAAACATCGTCAATGTAGTCCACAGAATACGCGTTATTAACAATATTTTAAGAACTACTGATCAGATCTTGATCAAATTTAAATAGGACTAATTGGAAAGCAACATCATTCAAACTAAAAAAAAAATAGTCAACTTGAGTACCTCCTCCCTTTTTGAAAATCGGTAAAAACCAAAAACAATATTTTAGTTTTTATTGACTTTCTCAGAAAGCGCTTAATCTATTTCGATAAAATTTACATGGGAACACCTTTGAAGAATTATCTACAAAACAAAAAAAACATCGAAATCGATTCATAATTTGCGGAATTATCGTGTAACATACATAAAAAAAGTCATACAATCGAATTGAGAAACTCCTTTTTTGAATTCGGTTGAAAATTAGATCACGTTTCAATCCTGATCATATTATTATGCTATGTCCATTTAAAACTGTAACTAAACTTTTACAGCCGGAAATGCAATTGAGAAACAAGCACTTTTACGCACACATACACGCAAAACCTTATGTGTGATCAGTGTCATAAGAAGCCTAAAATATATCTCTTCCGGTCGATACATACTACGTCCGCTTGACATTATCCTAACATATTCATATGAGTTTGATATCCTTATCATTCAGAGATAATCTTTTCTCACCACACGTTATGTCAGTCCAGCTGTGTTATCACGTTTATAAAGTAACAGTTTCAACTCCTACGAATAACATTCTTAATTAATTGAGGATGTAATCCCCTATCTACATATCGCTAAGTATCTTTATTAAGGGTGTGGATACATTAGAGAAACGGGCAGCAAATACCTCGAGGTATTAGCAAGTAAATGCATTATTAGTGTACAACGGCCTTATATCAGTAACCGGTATTCATATCTTGATTTCCCTTTCAATGATTCTAGAATAATACGATCGATTATATCAATATGTTTTATTTGAAACTAACAATCCGACCCGGGTTTGTACGGGTGTTCTTTCATACAAACATTCAATTGTACTTACAAAGAAATCGGTAAAGCCGTTTTTAAGTGATGATTTTTCATATTTATGCGATAATTGATATTATATTTCAAAAATAAAGAATATTTGGAAGTTATATCCTACTAATCCTACAAATATTATAAATCCAAAAGTTTGTGTGTAAGTATGTTTGTTCCCTCTTCACGATTTAATGGCTGATCGGATTTGGATGAAATCTGGAATGTACATAGCTTATACCTAGGATTAATACACAGGCTACTTTTTAACTTGATAATAGCGGGAGAAGCCGCGGGGCACGGCTAGTTATTCCATACAACTCTCAGTTTATGTTACAGAACTTCTTATTTATTATTATGTATTAACTGTTTGACGAAGTTGATAGCGCGTCTGCATTCTAAGCAGTGGGTATCGGGTTCGATTCCCGGTGGGAACATAAGATTTTTCTAGGCAAGCATGCTTCATTGGAGACCGCATCGCTACTTTCCATAAGATGCGAAAGTGGCCCATTGGTTGCCTATCGGTCTTAAATATCACATAATATTATAAAACCGTAAGTTTACACAAACTTTCGGATTTATAATACGTGATATTGTTACTTACATACGTAAGTACCTACTTACTTATGTTTGTTTTCTCTTCACGCTGTAATGGTTGTACGGATTAAGATAAAATTTTTAATGTACATAGCTTGGGATAACACGTAGACTATTTTTATATGATGAACGTGGGTGAAGCCAAAGGGTACGGCTAGTATATGCATAAATTAAGTCAATTATGTTCAATAAACTTGTTTGGAAAATGTAAGCAAGGTAGAAAAAAACTAAAAAAAATGAAACTATTAGGTATTATGAAATACATACGTTTATTAGGTTTATTTTGCTTACAAATAATCAACAAAAATAAGAGTACATAGGTTTTACATGTGCATCAAAAGATAATGTACATGAATACATATTGTAGTAAAGTATATAATATAAAATGTTATTATAAAGATTATGTAATATCATAGTATATTAAAAGGCACTGAGGCTTGACGGCGACAATATCAGGTTTAATGGGTTTAAACAAGAAAATACAATAAATAACATAACATAATTTAAGAAATATATACCTAAGATAACATTTTATACTCAGCCACAAACTTTGAAAGGTTTTTTTAATTGAAATCAACGTACGGATACAAACTATTTGATCTCTATTTGTAGATTGGTCTTTACCAATACGTAGAGTACGTATTCACGTCTTTAAGTACTCTCTCTGGCAAAAAAGAAAACAATTGGAAACGTATAGATATACATTCAAGCACAACGCGTGTAATCTGCTGAACACTTTATTAGTCATATATATATATATATGTATAATAATATATATTAGTTTGTGTATGTTTATAATATATTATTATTATTTGTGTAGGTTTTTGTATGTATATTATGTATCTAATATTAATAAGTATGTGTAAGTACATTTATTAATTTAAATACGTGTTGAGGTACACCACCGTCCCTGTTTGTAATATTTTTATCATCTCCCTTTGGTTGTCTGGAAGAAATCGCTTTGAGCGATAAGACCGCCCTTTGTGCTCCTAAGTTATATTTAAGATTTCTTTGTAAGTGTTATTTTTTGGTGTGCAAATAAAGAATTTATCTATCTATCTATACTAGGATTTTGTAGCAAAAGTAATCGTAGGTTTGTTTCCAATCTTGATAGCTGAATAAAAGATAAAATACAAAGTGACACGCCAAATTGCAGCATGGTAAGATGTCAAGTCTTTAAACAAGAAAATATAATAAATAACGTATATATTTATATAATATAATATAAGAAATATACCTTTCATAAAATGTTATCTGCAGCTCCAAAGTGATCTTCGATGAAAGCTTTTCATGGTTGAAATCAACGGAATACAAATTATTGATCTCTATTTGTAAATTGGTACAACGTAAACGTACTATCTCAGGCAAAATCATCGCTTACCATCAGGAGATAGTGGTCAAACGCTTGTCTATTATGAATAATAAAAAAATATATAAAAAACGCTTATAATCTGCTTAATACGAGATGAAATAAAAAGTAACCGAGCAAATTGTAGCATATTGAAATAAACATAATTATTGTGCATGTTCACAATTATAAACACAAACATAATCTATAAGAACATAAAATTATCAAGATAGTCAGAATTGACAGTATATTAATATAATCTGTATACACTAAAATAATATTTAATGAAATTCAATTGGTATGTCTTTTGTATATCAGTCTAGGTATATCTAATCCAATTTTGATAATCTTATCTATATCATTTAGCGATTAGGTATAATTCTTTTCCACCCAAAGGTTGTCTGGAAGAGATCGCTCTTAGCGATAAGACCGCCAATTGTACCTATTTATTAGTATTTTTTTCGGTACTTTTTATTATTGGTGTCAATAAAGAGTTATTGTATTGTATTATACCTTCATATTCAAGAGAAGGTAAACACTATTATATTAAACGTGTATCTTTTTGCTTTTAACTTTTCTTTATGTATTTTTTTGACGACCCAGTAGGCGCAGTGGACAGGTGTCTGCCCTCTGCGCTCTGATCCTGGGTTCGATTCCCGGCAGGAGCAGAAATTCAAATTCACGGTACAAGTCTTTTAACTTAGTGTGGGGCTATGAGTGTGAAAAGTATTTTTTTATTTTTTAAGAAATTTTAAAACGTGTGAAATAATAAAGGTAAGGGTAGCAGACGATAAATATAAGTAAATACGAATCGGATTAATTATTTAAACCCCCTCTCGTCATCCAAGCCACATGACATCTTTAATTAAGTAATTAGGTGCAATCGCAACCCATTTCACCAAGAACGGTTTAATTAACGACTGTGAAGTTAAGACCTTAAATACATTCGTATAATTAAGTAATAATACAAAAAAGGTAAAGAGACTACGATCAAGAGCTTATGAAATTATACAATTAACGGCAATACAATTTATTTACAAGGAAATATTTATGGGTAATAAAATGATAATACCGTCGGGTATGTATAATGTAAAATAATTTAACGCAAGCAAAGCTTAAAAAACCGACTTCACCGCTTATATTTTGGTTTTTGTTGATTTTCTCAAAAAGCGCTAAATCAATTTCGATAAAATGTATATAGGACCACTTCTGAAATTGATCTACCAAACATAAAAAAAGAATCATCGAAATCGATTCATAATTGGCGGAATGATCGCGTAACATACATACAAAAAAAAACATACAGTCGAATTGAGAACCTCCTCCTTTTTCAAAGTCGGTTTACAAGGCAACGCATATCCGCAATGTTCCATGTCAGCTTGTGACATCGGATCCTCCAAGTTCCATTCCATAGGTTCGGCCGGCGACAAATCTCTCCGATAGGACATCGGCAGAGATAACAAAGGTTCTGTTCAGAACCGAAAGAAAACAATACTCCTGTCAAGGAGTGAACAAATTGCACCGAAGCGTGGACAAACGCATCATATGCTTAACGATGGTCTTTTCTTCCTGACGCTTTTGTTGCTCAGCCCAAGAATTGTGCCGATCACCTGCGTGCAAAAATGTATGGCTTTAGATTACTGTCTGTCGATGTGTTGTACATAACAATGTATTGCAATGCATTTGATGCAATTAAAATTATTTAAAATTGAATGAGCTTGAGCTATACAATTCGAAGATTATCATTAAAAATATTTTTTGCTAAAATCTATTTCATCAAACCAAAGTCCATTCAAAAAAATCTACTTTAAAATTGTACTACAAGCATGTAATTGACAAGAAATAAAATAAATCTATATCTAAATCTATATAAATAAAACAAATTCGGGTCAATTACACCAATTATAACTCAAGATCGTCTGAACCGATTTTTATGATCTTTGATGGATTTGTCTCCGCACCGAATAGCAGAATAACTAAAGCATCAAAAAATTCAAGAAAAAAAAATCATACATTTTACTTAATAGGGTTTTAGATAATATTTCTAGAACAGATTGTTTTTAATTTACGCGGGCGAATCCGCGGGGAACTACTACTAAAATATAAAAACTAAAGTTACCAATATATTGTGTGTACTGACATGGTATAATACCTTGGACACGGAATAAGCAGCTAGTTTTCGTCTTGGAGCTGGCAGCAGAAGGGCCAAGGCTCTGGCTTCCCGGAGCAGGGCGTGGAAAGCCAAGGCAGCACCTGCACATGACTCTGCAGCAGAGACCTCGTAGAACTGGCATCCAAAACGCAGGGACAGCTCCTGACCTTCTTCCGCTTTGACGACTCTGTGCAAAAAGAGATATCGTCAAAACCATTAATAATAAATGCCATGATTGATGTCTGAGATAAATACAAGAAACAAAGGAGTCTGAGATCTAGGTTATCTCTATGGAATCCGCTAAAGAAGTAGAGCTAAAAATGTCATGGAATATTTTCTAGTAGGCGCTATCACCGATTTCTTTACGAAGGTTTTTAATTTGTATAAAAGTATAAAAGATATTTCATTTTACCAGTTTTAAAATGCAATATTACCTGGCATGTTCCAAGTCCCTCTGATTTCCCAACAAAGTGACAGCTGTGCAACCAGGCATCCTAGTCCTTTCTAATAGAGCCAGAAGTTCAGCAGCAGCCAAGAATGAACGTCGGTCGCAGATGGAGTACACCACGGCAAAAGCGTCGCCCCACCTAAGGTGTTCAGCTAGGCAGCCACGCTTCTGTATAAAAAATTTAACACTTCATGAAAATATTCTGTTAAACTACGTCATTTACAAAATCATTTTTGTCATTCTGCAATGATAACGTTATCTGGAAATATATGTAAACCAAAATAAAGTTAAATTCCATAACGGATAGCCATTTTTGATACTCGTGTATATAGCTAAAATCTATCATATTATTATACCGTCTACTGTAATGTCGTAATTTGTCACTAATAAAAATAACCACTATAAAAATCTTTAACAGACAGTTCCCATTCTAAGTCCAGGGTGCTAACCACCCTTGTCCATATCACCACTCTCCAACAAGTGAGACAGTTATGAAACGCAATCTTAATAATATCATCAGATATAAAACTACTGTAAACAGTAGTATATATTTATGTGCATCTAGTCTTTAAAACCACAATGGACATAAATATCTGTATTACTAGAATTACAAAAAGTTTCTTCACTTACCGCACATCCACACGTGTCCAGAACTTCAACTTCCGACGTGGCCCCATCGAAGGCGACCCGATGTTGATACAGGAAGTCTGAAACAAGCATCGTTTGCATTACTCTTCCCCGATGGTCTCAATCTTAGCGCGTAATATATGGCTCCGCTGATAACATCACTCGTACGCAAGTAGGTCACATAAGCTTGTAACGTACGATCGATATGCCAGATCAATTACCTACCTATTAGCCGTCTGACATATACAATTTATAATTAATTGTTGATGTATTTTATCTCGATGTAATACATAAGATATTTGGGATTAAACAAGCTGAAATTGTATCTAATGTTCACGAAGTCATCTTCAGATATGATATGAGAGATGTTGCTAACGTTTGCCAAACCGCTTCTAAAACTTTTAGGTCAATGAAATCGGGACACTACAAGTTCTACACACGTTGAGTGTTAGTGATGGTAATTAGGGGCACAACAACATTAAATAATGTATACTACATAAGATTTTGCGTTTTTGAAATTTGTATTAGCAAAGGTCGTCGGCCTACGGTGGGCGCCAGAGCAGCCTTGGCAGCGGTTTGCAGTTGCCAATATCGCAAATAAACCGTCCATTGGCACTCGAGCTTGGCATGTGGTAAGTGCCCTCAGTAAGGGCTCGTCTTTGGTATTTCTGTCTTTCAGTCAGCTCAGACATTCCCGGCATATTGAGGTAATCGGTACCGATGGCAGGGTGGTTAACTGTTACAGCTGCTAATGTAACCATTTTACTATTATTAGCTACTTACTAAAATCTAGTAATACTTCTTTCAAAACTCTTTGCGCCTTATGTATAGTTTTCTGAGACTATCTGATTTTATTCATTTTATTATTCGTTTCTTCCTTATCCAATTAAAATAAAATAACAATTACCTCCAGTGGAGCTGTATTCTCCTATGTAGCGCTTCGTCAGATAGCGAACCACCACGGCTGCAACAAACGGAAAATCATTAAATTAACAAGCGGTTACACAGTTGCTCAGTTTACTATCTGCGAAGTTGAAATTATAATCACCAGTTGTGGTTTACACTTTATCTTCCTCGATACAACACCTCGTACCAATCGAAGCAAGTTGAAAACAGAGAAAGCGGCAATTAGTAACTAATCGGCAAAAGGTGTTACAAAAGTTGTACCCCACAATGAATTTATTATAACTACAAGGTTCAATTAGAGAGAAAGCAGACAAAAGGGCTTTATGGAACTATATTAATGAACAACTAGTAACTACGGCCAATCAAACAGTAAATCTGAAGAAAGATTGTAAATTTTAACGAACTAATATATTACAAAATTGGTTAAATTTTCTATAATTACTTTCATAGCAACGATGATTATATAACATTGTATGATGCATCGCAACTTGAGCGTTGCATGTCTGGAACAACCTCTCATTTAAATGAGATAGAATGGACTGGTTATTACTAAAATAGTTCAGTGAGAAAATGTGAATGCCAGTGAGATAAATGACATGCTCTATTTCACAATAGCGTCTATGAAACTTTGAGCACGAACAGAATATAGATACAGACTATGTGTAGTAGTGTCGAAGGTGTTGCCGCAACGAAATTGGATAAGCCAACAAGTAATTCTAGACCAACTTCAAAAAGAGCACGTTAGTCTTATCGTAATTATTAGTCTTATCTGTAATTATTAGTACCAACTAAAGCGATTTCAACCACTGTCGGTGCAGTTCAAGTTTTCTTGACTGCTCCACTCACTTAAGTGGCAATAACTATTTATAAGATGGTTCATGATTGAAATACAAGTTCAAATACTGCATTTACAAATTTATTTAAAATTATCAAAATTATTTAAATCTTCGAGGGTTCGTTATATGAGAATTTACAGGTAATTATTTATATGTATAAGTATTAGTTTGATGTAGTTTGACTTAAATTACATTTATACATTATAAGTAAGGCTATGAAATGGAGAATTACATCAATTATTATTTTGACTTGAACCATGTAGTCCAGGAATTCTGTGTAAAGGCTAACCTAGCAATGTGAAGACAACGTGCCAGAAATAAACTAATAATAAATAGCATAAATGTGCCACGCAATGATATCATTACGTCTGATCTTGACGACAAAGTGATACAATAGAATTATGCAGAAATGCTGGTTCACGGTTTACAGATGAACATGTCATTACATAAATACTGGTTTTCATTACAATGGACACTTCCACCCAGTGAAAACAGAACGAGTTTTATTTCAATATGTTGTAGCTAAGGTCAGGGCCAGAATGATGTGAGCTTGAACCCTGATTCAATGAGTCGGTTCAAAACAATTGATGTATGTTAATTACGATTTCACGGTTATCTATCGAGGCTGTCGAACTTTCCTTTTATGTACATTCACCAGGTCTCTGATCACATATTTGCAAAGAGAGTCCCGTGGTTTTATTTGCATTAATATAGCATCAATGCGAATTGTATGTATTGGTGTCGCAAATTATTTATCATAATTTTTAAGCCGTGATGCTACCGTCGTATTGTACTCGCATTTAAATGAGGGGTCGCAGTGAAGGTAACATCGTGTAAAAATCCGTGATAGAATGGCTTTTTCTAGGGCTCATCTGACAGTTATATTTAATAGTAAAATGTTGATGTCGCCTGGCTTTCGGCCCTATATTAAAATGCAGTTGTAGTTCAGACTCAAGTTAAAATATCTGTCACCAAAATTATTAAAAATTCAGTCCCAGCAACTCCATAAGATTGTGTCATTTTTGACCTAGGAGCTATCCTCGACTACATCATCAGTTACTATTAATGTGTTATTGTGGTCAAAAGCTAGCTTATTAGCGATAAAACCGATTATTAAAATGCCGTTCGAGCTCTTATCAAGGAAAATTTTACTATAATATTGAACACATGCAAATTTTCCGCAATGGAAATTCTGACTAAATTAAATTCACGAAAGCGGTTGCAGTTTAAGTAAACAAACACAGTTAAACTAATTGACCAGTCACGTTTATAACTCCTGGGCTTACTTCACCTGGACATATTGCGGAATCCGAGGTCCTTATCAAATCGTGCGAATAGACAACTATAGTAAAACGCACCAATTATACTAACGAGAACTTTCACTGGGTTTGATAGCAGTTCAAGGTAATTCAAAAGAACATTACTCTGGAGATAATAGGGTAAATAAATCTGGACTAGGTATGTTGCAATAGACAGAAGACAATGAATATTTGAAGGACAAGTCGTCATTAACCTTTGTGGTATGGTAGTAATTTATTAAAACTGTAAGGTGTGTACACTTGGTTTTAGGTCGTTAATAATTTGTGAAGTAATGACAAACTAATTAAACCGACTTTTTTTTCTGTGTTATAGGCCCGAGTTTGACTTTTGGATTAAACATAGGTAGATAATAAATAAACGGATAGAAATTTTCGCTAAAGTAGACAGATTTAAATAAGTTACATTGAAAAAATGCCCTAAATTAATAAAAATGAGAGCTTGGCACAGTTGTCATTTTACTTGGCTGTTAACGGCGGCGTCCGTATTATGCAAAGAGGTGAACTGATCATAAAACCATCTCACGCATATTAATTGGCGGAAATTCATATACACCTTACAATCAAATTAAAAGAACATTACGGACAATGCTTCGTATACGTGACAATTACCGACTGTAAAGGGGTAGGTATGATAATAATTTTACAGTGATGTCCCAGGTACTGTGATTACTCGTAGCTGTACTTACGTACATGGCCAGCCGCTTATTAAGATCTCGACCATGAAGCCTTCACGGTGCTTTAAAAATTGTAATTTATTTTCCAGAATGGACTCGATTCTGCCGGTAACGAGGACCATAACGGGACCCGGGGAAGGGGATTTAAGCTACGTTTGTCGAACGAATACGGTAGCAAAAGCTAAATGTTAATTAAGAGCATCAGACGAGGTGATCACAGACACGATCCCGGTCTCTACACCACGGTAATTGGACACTGACAGTTCATTTACATCTTTTCATTAATTTTATGTCTGTAAGGTATATAAAATGTCTTTCACTAACATCAATGACTACCGTTTACCATTAACTTTATTGGAGCTCATAAAATTAAGATAGCCATTAATTGTGATACATGATATGAAGTATCTAAATAGCTTTCTCTTGTGTTTACACAAGCGTATGCTGACATGTTAATTAAATTTCACTGACTTTATTGTTAAGAATTATTAATGGAAGGTAGAATAATACCCACTGCCTACCTTCAAACAGTGCGGCGTGGAACCAGTTATGCTCACAAAGGAGGACAAATATTAAACTGCTTACGAGAATTCTGGAGCCGTGTGAAAATAAGGAAATACAACATGTGAACTGAATGATTTAGAGTGAACATTTCGAATTCTATTTTAAATTATTTAGTTGGTTAAAACCGGATTGGCTATTTTTCTTACGCTATTAATATGTTTTCTATTTACGCGCAGTTATTTAGATCGGTGAGTGAGCTATAGAGAATTTCGTGAGTTGTATGTGTGTAAGTGAGCGTGAGTGAGGCGGTTGTCGGGCTGTCCCGGCGACGTCTGCGCCGGTGACTCACGCCGGCACGCGGCTCGGCTTCGCTATAAATACAACAGCAGTTGACATTTGCTCGTTCTCAATCTACGCTCTCTAAACAAAACGCCACCAGTTCATGTCATCCGTAACATTAGATATTAGCTGCGGGAGGCAGCATCTGTTCTCCAATATCATTTTGACAATCGACATATCATACACAACATCTATTAGTAGGTATAACATCATCGGTCGAAACGGACAGTTAAGATACAGCTGCAGGCTAAACTTTAAACTATGATAAATGACTGCACGTAATAATTAGCACCATTTAACACCCACTAGCTATTAACATAGATTATATAACTGATTATAATAATAAATCAAAACGACTCAATGCAGGTATACAGGTATACAGAACGTATAGTAAGAGGCCCAAAATTAGTCCTTGAGGGACTCCATTTGTAAATCGCTATTCTTGACTATTTCTATGCACCTAATTATACGATTATAGACTCGGAGGTTATAAAATAAGCATAACATAATCGCAACAAATTACAAACACGTCTACACCAGCAATCGATCATTAAGTTGCCCAACGAATGTGACTATTTTTCTTTCTAATTCAAAATAGTTTCTCAAACAAGGTTACCACAACACTCACGATTACCCCATATGAAGCGTGGTGATGAAACGGTTTCTTGATGTTTATTTTAATAATTATTATTACAATATAATTACCACGCGTGTTTACTAGTCAAAGTCCGTAATGGCCGGAGGCTTTGAATGTTCCTAACTGCTCTGATGTTAACTTAATCACATAATCAAGATGCGGTGGGTCGTGATTGATTGTTGCTCGTATAATTGCGTAATGAACTGTGCTTTACTTAAATTAATGTAGTTTGTTCCGACATCCTCTGACGGGTTCAAAGCATGGGCGCTTTTGTTTTTGTGCCCGGAGCCAAATCATGCTTGATCCACAGTCCACATAGAGGTTGTTTGTAAACATTATGTTTACAGTTCCTCCTGGTAGAGAATACAAATCTTTATTTTTGGATTCGGAATCACCTTTGCCAGTTTTTGCGTGTTCTGATACAGTTTAATTATCTTTGAAACGTTGCGATTACTTCCAGGGTATCTTTTACAGTAAACTCACCAATTATCCATCATACGATTTGACTGATCTATAAATTAAGCTTCTGCACTTCCACGCCTTATCTACTACGTTTTATTTCTGTTCCAATCAGAAAAAAATGTGTCTATGGAAGTGATTGTGATGCCAATCTTTTTAGGCAATAGTAGCATAAGCCTTTGAACCAGGTGCGGAGTTGTAAGTGTAAATGCGTGTTTTTGTTTCATATTAGATATCTTAGGCTATAATTCACCTTGTTCTTAATCTTAATATTCCTACACATATATTAAAAAGTGCTCATAAATCGTATTGTATATTTTACTTCTTGTCAAAAAAGCTTAAAAAATGTGTTGAAATTCTCCAGTATGCTATAATTTCAAAGAGCCCACCCACACCACAGACATACCGTAAGTCTTTTAGTAACGGAATTAAAACAACTTGAAAATCCTTGGAAAACTTTCCAGTCGTCAAAATCGTATTGAACACCTTTCTTCATACCAGATTTCCAACCTCACAGCATGTAAACAAAACTACACAGTACAAACACGAGTTCAGATAAAACAGTGTATAAAACCACAACTCTCCGATCTCCAAAAATAACTATTTGAGAATTGGTTTCCGTCTCTACAAAATCAAGTTCCGTTGCTGTAACGATTCAAGTATCTTCGTAATAGCTGCTAACGGATAGTCGGCATCCGTCAATAGTATTACCTAATCTTTAATTGTTATGTTAATATATTGAAGTGTTTCCGAAAAAAGACGTGCGATCGTAGCTGCAGCAATAAATCAAACTCTCTCGTGTTAGCTTTCGCCAAGTTATTGTTTATACTTTCTATTGCATCGCCGAAAGATATTAGTAAATCAAATAGTAACCATTTCATGGTTTCCTAACTAATATTAATTGGCGATTAGCGCCATGTAGCGGCTATGTAATGAGTCATTAAAGCCCACTGAAGATTTATTTGGTAAGCGGTCTTGTTTGTATATTTTGACGCGGTTCGTCATAATTTAACGGATGTCTGCACGTGGGATAAACAATAATGGTAAGTTAGGGGAAAGCATTTTTTGTAACTAAACGTAAACGCTTTTTAAATGGAAATTAATATTCTTTGAAAAGTGAGTAAGCGAGAAAATATTTTTCGTAACAGGTGTGTTAGTACCGAAACAACAAATGATTTAGGTAGAATACGTATTTATGAGCTGTTAAAGTTGTATAAACTTCATTGCTAGGGCTCATCACGTGGTTACATTTAAGTATTTAAATCTGAGTAAGTCTTTGGTAATAAATATTAATTGATCTCTATGATGAGATGCATTTGACCAACGAGGCTACATATTAAAATTATACCGTAAATAATTTAGACTGTAGCAAATTTTATTAACAACACATCTTTCCTTATTAAGAATCATCTGATCCCAGGCAAGAAGTAAATTTTATGAATCATATCTGCATAATCGCTTAACAGCAATTTTAAATGAGACATGAGTTTTTCAGTGTGGTTCTAAATACAAAAGACCACAAACATTTGTATTGTCTGCGTCTGTATATTTAACTGTAACACCATTTGGTACACGTTTACAGTTTTCGGTCGCTGTTTTGCACTTCATGGAACTTTATAGATTATGAATGTCTTTTTTGATCCATTATTAATTATATTAATGAATAAGTAATAGAATAATAATTTGGCAATTATAATGTCTCAAACCCATCATGACTTCTAATTAATGACTAAGTTTAAAAGCATTAAAAAAATTAACTTTTTTAATGCTTTTAAATCTTTAGCTGGATCTTTGCTTGCGTATTGTCTCTTTACTTCGTCAAATCGAATTCCACTCTCACGAAAATTGGCATTTTGACAAGTTCTTATGAGTACGAGTACGTATGAATCGTTTTTGCGTGGCATTTCTACTATTTTGTGATGACGAGTATTTACTCGTTGTACTATATTGGAATCTTGTTAGTCGCTACCTATTTCACATTGATGACTAAATTGCCGATTATGCGTACCCGCTTTCAGAAATATTCGTGACCTTAAAAGGATGGGGCACTCTTAAGTCTATGAGTTCAAGTCATGTTTCATGTGTCATTTAATTGTATTTTTTTATGAAGTATTAGTAAAATCCATGGATTTTATGCAATCAAAAAGATGCAATGTAAATTACTTTGTGAAGTCCACTGCAATAAAGTCTGACATCTACTGCATCTTTGAATGGAACAGTAACTACAATTTTAGTGGAACAAGAGCCAACAGTTGACCGTCGAAAAACTATACTCCCATTCCTTAATCATAGGGTGACCAATATCTTAGTAAGTTGACTAGATATGACTTACAACTCGTGGGTGAAATCACAGGACGCTGCAACTTAAAACTGCTCGTTGGCTTAGTTGGGTGTGTAGTTTGTTGGAAAATTTGTCTTTCTGGTTTGGTTGTATATAATTAAATTTTGACAGAAATATACTTACGCCTTTTTCCTTATGACGGCAGTTCATGGCGCGTGCCTCGGGCGCTTGTATATCATGTTCCTAAGAGTTCCATTTTAATTCTTATTAAAGTAAGAACGTCTAAAAATTACATTCTCTCTTCAAAAGAAGTATAGTAATTTGGCAAATACTACATTACACAATTTTTTTATTCATCTGTTTAAAGCGTTCCACTCTTGTTACTCAATCTAGCATTCTTGCTATACAAACACAAAAGTATGAATGGCTTATTTTAAAGGGTTTATTTGTATCTGCAATGTTTAGATTAATGGCCTTGTTTTTTTATTCCTATAAATGACACTATCACGTCCTGTTTCATTGACACTGCATTTAGTTCATTAAAGACTTGAATTCAACATTAGCTCTATCTAATTAGGTACGTTTTTAGAATTTCTTAATCAATTCTTATCAAATGACTTTAACTTTTACAGTAATCAGACATTTACTTTCTTTAGATAATGATTTCAACATTTTATTTTATCTTAAACTAAAAATTACTGTGTTTTGTAATTACATTTAGATATCAAAGCAAAATATGCATAAAATCTTTGTCCCTTTGTCTTCTACGAGCGTAATACCAAGTTGTCAGTTATCATTATCAGTCATGGATGCTACCAGACAGGTTATAACAAAGATAACTTGTGTATGTCAACAGGTCGTTGGGCTATTCCACGAAGCTGTAATCCCAGTTCAAATATTGATATGATAACGTTATGCTGCAGTTATGTTATGCGCGGATAGCGGATTGTTTATGCACTTCGCGATATTGCGTATTAGCATTTTATGCAGATTGGAAATCTATCGAAAACTATTACTTGATGTATTTATAATTAAACGCAAGCAAAGCTTAAAAAAACCGATTTTACCGTTTTATCTTCGGAACTTTGATCAGATTAGATGTACTAAGCACGCATTACTGAAGATATTTCAAGAATACTGATCAGATCTTGACCAAATTTAAATGGGACCAATTGGAAAGCAACATCTTCCAAATAAAAAAAATAATTCAGAATCGGTTTATTAGCAAAGTTATGAGGTAGCATATATAAAATAAAAAAATACAGTCGACTTAAGTACCTCCTCATTTTTTGTGATGTCGGTAGAAAATATGAATTGGACAGCATTTATATCTCATTTCTTTTGTTTTATCAAGGTCAAAATCTTTAAGTGACAAGACCGTAGATGGTAGGTAATATTTCTCTACCAAAAAGATTTTTGTGGATTCACATTGGCTTTTTTCTAATTTGTGACGGGGGTGATAAAGCCTGCACTGACGTCCCGCGTAGAGTGTATTGTGTATTTCCCCCTGGCGGCAACTGCCCAAGCGATTCTAGCTTCTTTATGTAGCGGAGGATGGCTTTAGGTGGTGGTTGTGGTTATAGGCATTATTATTTATATTATCATACATGAGATATTTACACCCTCTTAAGAATCTTAGTATTTTCCACTTGAATGAAACAAGTGTTAGTGTCTTCCAACTTTTTTGTGGTTGTTTAAAAAATCAAAACATTATCCATCGATTGTCACTTCCAATACAACTTCGTCTAAACTCCGTGAGAAATGTCTTTGCGGCGACTAAATTAAAGATTGAAAATGTTGATAAAGTTTACTGATCTCAAACATGGAAAGAAAAATTTTAATCGTTAATCACGATTTCTTCACATCCTTAATTAGATTAGATACACCTGCGTGATACATATTTTATTGAACAAAAAGACCATTTAACCATCATTATAGCCGACAGTAAACCAGTACCGGTCATTGATTAACATCTGTCTAAAAAGTAAAAAAATGAGAGCTGTAATTAATTTAATTATCCTAATTACCACCTCAAGGCATTCTCAAAATAAATCAAGGAACTTTTTCTTATGCCATTAGAGATAATTGATTTCGGTGAACACCAAACAAGAAAAGAAGCGATTATTATTATTGATGCATCGTTAAAAGTTAATTTAGATGGCCACTTTGGAGAAATAAAGTTAATTTGTTTGGAAAAATTGTAAGCTAGAAGGTTAGTTAGTGTTAATAACAGTAAGAGTTCTTATTCTTTGAAGGATTTGCGTTTGGTTATTCTTACCCGATTTCCCACAGCGCGGGCTACCGAGCACCACTACTCTTATTCGATTAACCGTCATCTTCATGAGTCCGTTTACAACACTGGCCACTAAAAACGTTTGTGCATTTAACCCGTTCTAGTCTATGGTTCGTCTAGTCTTTTGACCAAATTCGAGCGAGTACGCGTTGGCGGCAAAATCAGCTGTTATGTAAAAATGGCGACGCGCGCGCTCCACGCACCTGCTTGCGAGCGACTGCCGTCAAACTAAATTGGCGCAACACGCTCTCGGCACGTCTAATACAAATGAGCAGGGAAATATATTTGAATACAAATGCATATTATCTTTCTTTATTCAGGGCCACTGCATCGCTGCACTACGTAAAGGCAAACGTGTCAAGCGTCAAAACATTCCGTTGATTATAACATCTTGATATCGAAACTAGGTAAATATGGTATTATATTTGTCCATAGGCTTAAGAAATATAAGCATTTGAATAATAAACCGAAAGAATTCTCATTCCTAACTGAATGTAAGACAAGATATGAAACCGTTAAGCAATGCAGTGCATTAATCCATGTAGAAATGCAGAACCATTTGCATAGTTCCATTTAATGAAACCTTGAAGTGGCTCAATGCTGACTCAATTATTCCTTGGCAGTGGCTCTGCAGACCTACAAATGCTTTACAATGTTCAAACCTGAAGTTAATCGCGTTAGCTCCACTCCTTAATTGGGCTAAGCTTTATTAGTCTCACATTCGCCGCATGAAGCCGCAGTTTATTAGGATAATTTTGTACTAAAAATTCCAGTGCAGCAGCAGTATTAAGGCCGCGTTTACGACATTTTGACGAGTACAGAATACTGTTCGTGAAATCTTTGACAGGAGCAGATTGTAATCGATAGACAGCCGCTTTATCGCTGCAAAAAAATAACTATTTGTCGCGCGTGTTGTTACTATCAGCGATTATTACGGTTAGGAGAGTAGGCAATGGTCTTAATCTAGGGGAATCTATGTCAAATGTCCAGACGTATATGATATGATATAACGTATCGACTAACCTATTAGTTTTAGTTGGAAAAGCCATAAATAACAAACTAACCAGACGTTCTGTTTGAAATTCTTCAATGTCAAGAGTGTATAAATTTATCATGGTATTGACCGAGTTTGGTCCCTATTTAAGACTAAATACATTGTGCAGTTTAATCAAACCGTTACTGCTGATGATAAATCTATGTGCCAAGACTTTAGCTAAGTTACCGATACGTTCAAGCGTTCACTCATTAAGGTCTGCTTCTCCATCCAACTTAATATACGTACTCACGTTAACATTACAGAGACTGATCTAGGTGAAGGGACTTCGACCGAATGAGAACGAATTAATGAAGTATTTCAAATTGGAAAATTTATGAAATTGGATTTTGTTCTCTCAGATAAAATAATCTCTGTTAATGGTGACCGTGGGCTTAGTTGAGTGCGCGTTCGCCTCCTTAGCAGCGAGTAACTGGTTCGATGCTCGGCGGAAACACAAGTTTTCTCCCCATGGGAAGTTTGTTGTTTTAGTTCTGGGTATAATTGTGTGTTTTTGTGTTGTGAATTTTTCCAGCACCCACGACACAAGTATTTGAACTTAAAATGGGCTGTGAGTGTGAAAGCGTTTAAAAACCATATAAATAGTAAATGTCAAAAAGTTAAACTCATCATAGATTTTCTGGCTAAACGATTGCCCTTAAATTTTGTATTAAACATTGTATTTTGTAAGAACATATCCACAAAATCTGAATAGGTTAACTTTTTGCGAACTCTCCTTTGTTCTACGCTTCTTTCTGCTTAAATTTTTAATAGGCTGACATTAGACAAAGGTAGACAATGATGGAATTTTAACAAGCTCTTTGTTTACGACGAACCAGCGATGTCTGGTGTTAGGCCAAATAATATTAGAATTTATCTTTAGTGTATCTACAGTCTCCCAAGTTCTCAATAATTGTCACCCGTTATTGATGGGCGTAAACATTAATTTGTGTAATGAATAGACAGTTTTAATAAATACCAACACATCATTTAGTTTTGATTGCAAATAATTTGATTTATACTGTACACTGCGGTTTTTTTTTTAACAGTTTATAGGATTATCCGATATTCTACACAATATTGCATCTAAATATTACATATTTAACAATTGCAATGTTAGACTCGTTGGCCATAGTTTCTAAAAACTATTTCGGTAGATGACATCACACGTTCCTAAGACGTTAATAATAAGGAAATGCTTTTATCTTGAATATAATTATATTTATGACTTAAAAAGGCACGTATTAAAGAAATCACCATAACAATTTACTTCACTAGCTTGAGATGTTACGCAAGTGAAGAATTTAATAAAACAAAATCAAAATTAAGTCCCTTTGCAATAAAAATATCCCATGGAACTCAATGGCCTCGATTCTGATGTACACTCACTAAATTAAATTTAAACTATCCCTGTCTCTTACAAAATAAAACACAAGACAGAGATAGCATGCATTTTAGAGCTGTCACGCTAGTTTATCAATTAAAATATAAACAGCAGAAGCAAAAGGGCACTTGTTTTTAGTTAACACCAATACAACACATACTCGACTAAGCTTGCATAGACATCTAAGTTCTGACTAACTTGACGGCACAGCAGTATGCTATCTCTGTCTTGTGTTCCTATTTTGTAAAAGACAGGAATAGTTTAAATTTAATTTAGTGTGTGACATCAGAATCGAGGCCAATGTCAAACTTAATCAATGGTTTGCTCGGCCAAAGAGCCGGTCTACCAAAGTCTGAAAAAAAAGAAATACGAAAGTAGAGACGCGGCAGACGACACCTGCGGTGATTGTAAGACTTCGTGGTTGAGGTCCTGGATACGCTATACGTGCCCACCTCACCCATAAACGAGGGAAGTGTAGGTTAATCTTGATACTTGCATAATATTATTTTTTCTGATTATGAGGAGGAGGAGGTAAATGTATTTCTTTTAACAGATCTGAGAATGTTTACGGCATACGTGATGCAATCTCAATTATAAGATTTTTTTCTCTGAAAGGGTTTGTTGTGTTTAATGTCATTGTCCCCCTTTTGATCAAAACTTATAGTATTTCGGAGATATGAGCGAAGAAAATTAGTTTTTGGTTGCATCAGATAACTAGGAATAAGATTAATGTCATACGTTGCTAATACTGATCAAATCATTTCCATAATGAACAGCAAAAACAGTGGAGGCATCTAATGTTTCTATATGAATTGCTATGCCTGCGTCCAGAATTATAATGAAATAAATTAGAATTAGTAACCCGACTTAATTTTGGTTATAAGCCATCCCAAATGTCATTCTAATTCGTTCAACCCTTCAACATACAACCTTTCACATCATCGGATGAAGATGCTATTGAATGTAGAATGCAAAACTAAATTTAAAGTTGTTTGAACATTGTAATCATAAAATTACTATATTTACCGCTATATTAATCGAAGACCTGTTTAAAGCACTTTCAATTTCAACTAATAGAAACACACCCACTCGAACAAGTCGTTTCAGGTCATTGATAGATAACCACTGACCAAAATAGATTGCAAAAAATAAATAGATAAGAAATGAAATGAAAATAAAACAAACAATCCATCAGTCTGTGACCGTATTTGATAACGTCATTTTTTTGTTTGCGACATTATTACCTAATATTTACTACTCTGTTTTTGTTGTCAGTATTTGGAGGCAATCGTTATGACTAATTCAGTTTATATCTATATCAAAGATCCATCCTATGATAAATATAGTTTTAACCAGGTTTCTTTAACACTCGCGAATCGATAATAAATGCAGTTTTAAGGGTAACGTTTTTGACAACCGAATTCGTTCTAGTCCGTGCTCGAAGAAGATAATCACCTGGAATTCTTTCGCTCTGACTCACGAGCAATTTAAATCTCTCTAAAACCATTTTGTTTTGTTTCTTTGCATTTGATTGCTATATTCTTTTTGTGCAGTGGCATTATTTTTGCAGTTAAGTCGATTGAGATGATTCAAGCTTTTGGACATCACGATGTTGCATTTAAATTGTCATATTAGGGCCAATGAGTGTCAGATGCAGTACCATTAATGATATTGAATGCAATCGTTTGGTGAATATCCTTTTTCATAATTTCGGTCCCGTACTTCAGTAGCCATGTGATATAAATCATAACGACAATCCAAAATGTACTAAAAAACTTTGAAACGAATTTTCGGCGGTCACGAAATTCGAACGATTTTTATTAGGCTCTTCGCCGCTGCTCATGTTTTAGTTTTACGTCATAAAATTCTTTTATTTTTACTAATAAAGTTGTTCGATAGGCGTCGTAAAGAAAATTTGAAGTGGTGAGATTAGATAGGATTATGTTGACTGAAAATAATCATCTTAAACAATGATTATTGGCAGTATTTGATATTATTTATGTTTTATTAAGGCATGTCCTTAATAAAACATAAATAATATCAAATACATACGAAGCGCCGGGATATATTTTTTCAAAATTGAGTTATATACTTCAGAAATGTCTTTGCTTTTTAGTATATGTTATGACTTGTAGCAGATGCGTCTAAATTAAAAGTAAGATTTAGTAGGTTGCGTTTGAATATAAAAAAATAAAGTTGCGTAGATAATGTATATAACTCAATTTTGAAAACGGCAGTATTCAAAACGGCAGAGCTAGGGGAGGAGTCACGGGCGCCCGCCGCTTGGCCGCGCGCCTCGGGCGCTTTGTATATTGTCCCTAAAGCTTCATGGAATATTATGTGATGTATGAGATATATTAATTAAATTATACGCTATAACTAAAACATTGAAGTATAGATATTATTCTTGATATAGGTACTTCAACATTGTAGTGAAAATAATAATTGTAGTTCGCTCACAACGGGAGGCACAAAAAGTGCCATACTTTTTATAAAACCATTGTCAATGTTAATGTACCGCCAAATTAATTTGACCTATGCGCTTCCGCTTTTTTTCTCTTGGACTTTGAACTTTCACGTTCTCACTTTAGTATGATATTAAGAGCAAATTTATCAATTATTAAACTTTCATATTTCTCCTTTAATTATTTACCAATCACTACCGTGTTGAAAAGTAGGTGGTGTGTGACAGACTTGGCCTAATTTTTTTTTCTTACCAGTTTTTGTGGGGGTCATCGCACGTGCATTTATCTCCATCAGTCCGTCAGATTCATGAACTAAATTATGCAAATAACCGGTCAAGATGGAATGGTAATGATCCTGGAGAGTTCCTGCTATTATACGGCAGAATACAGGTTCAGGGTACGTTCTATCAACGGTTCTTCTTTACAAAAAAGTGATACATAAGCACCGTATAGTATAAGCCATAATGCTTATAATATGTTTTTATTTTTTTTTAATAGTACTTATTCTGATTACCTATTGCATAATTTATTTAAAACACCTTATTGTTAATTCCATTAGGATCCCTTAAATTTTGGGAAACTAATCCAGGTTTTGAAACACCTATAGATTTGAAATAGAAGTAGTCTCTATTGAAAATAAAGTATCAAGTACCCAAAGTCCGATGGTATAATAATGTTACATATAAGTAATGCTATTAAAAAAAAAACTTTGGATTACTTACGTGCTAATAAGGCAATAAGGCCAGCTAAGTCAAGTTTAATCAATTAAAGTATTATAATATTATACATAATAATTATATATTTAAAAACATTGCCAAAATATTATCTTAACTGGCGTGTTTTACAAGCTGAAAATATCCCCGACGCTCTTTCTGGTAAACGACTCCATCGATTTTCACCAAACGTAGATAAGAACACTATCGATCAAACCATCTTTCAAATAAAAGAAACCGCATCCAAATCGGTTCACCGATATAAGAGCTATGGTGCTATAGATTGACAGATACCCACACTTTCTAACTTATAACACCCCTCTTTTTGCGTCAGGGTTTAAAAATGATACTTCTTAAACGAAGGATCTCCAAAATGAAACTAGTCTTCAAGTTAAAACGTGTACGCGATTAAGGGTAACGGACCTTAATTCATATTTCCCCTTTATAGAATTCACAAACTTATCACAAAACGCAAACATTTAAGTCATAAATTCAACAGTAAACAAGGAAGGTGCGTGATGAGCAACTTAATTACCAGATAGCGGTGTACCAAAGTAAAAAAATAATTTAAATTTGGACCTCAGTATGAGTATGTGATACAATTATTTAAGCTAGAAGATAAGTCAAAACCATAGTCCGTACAGACTATTGTAACTGTTAAGAACAGGCAGCGCTTCGATCCGAGCACGATTGTCATTACAGGCGTATATAGAAGCTCGTTTGACAGAATAACAATATAGCGGAAACGCAAGCTCGCGTGTGGCATATTTAGATTTATAAGATTTTTCATTATCAAAGTAATCTTAGTTAAAAATTTTGCTTAACTAGCATATAATATACTGTGTTTTATAAATGTTACTATTTTTTACACTATAACTTAACCAATTCAACGTTAAATCCAAAATAAACAATTTCTGACGAAAAAATCTATCGAGTGAAACTTTATCGTAAAACGTGATGGAGAATAGAAAAAAGTATAATGAATTAAAGTTACACCGTCATTCAGGATATCGTTTTGAAACATTATAATTTTTAGAGAACCAAATCTAATGACATCGTTAGACTCGTGAGTAAAATTTGCATATTTGTTGCATGGTTCTATATAATAAGACCCATATTTTACGAAGACCTACATTTTCCCATGCATAGAAGGTATTGCGCACGCAGATCACGCGATCAACAGGATGCTGCAATAATTCTGACGTAGAAACATTGCACCAGATGCAATACTGCAATAGTCCCGGATGTGCACCTCCGGTGTCCCCGCTTTTAGTAAGGTCACTTTATGTTTGACGTATATAACAGAACGGGCCTATTGCCTTTACAAACATCTGTACAGCTAAATAGACCAATACAATCCACCAGCATATCTATCATGCTGGCGGCATTGCCTTATTGAATCAGAATGCATTGAGCTAAATGAGCATTTTGAACAAGCGTTGCCTCAATCAAGCGCTCTGAACATTTTTGGAAATAGTAGCCCCTGGTCTTAATGAGCTCAGTGATGAGACTTCAAATGGTTCAAATATGTAACCATTGTTGAAATGGATGAATGGAATACATGTCCTATAATTAAAAATACTAAACAATTGATGTTTAACAACATCGATTGTTTGGCATAGTTAATATAATATTACTTCATGGATTTGCCACTAGATGCAGTAAAGCCTCTTTTTCCTTTGCTTAGCGTTAGTCCCGGCCTGTGCCAGCGACCGCTTAGTTAATAATATATATACCAGTAATACCTATGTTTAGTTGGGAAGAACGGGCATACCTAGAAAACAGTAGCAGATAGTAATTAATCTCAGTCTTGAGCAACTAGGTTTTTGAAAAATCTTATAAATATTATTTTTCAATCACCTTCTTACAGCGAAATAATGGGACTCATTGGTCTTGACTTTACTTATTTCCCGCACGGTAAACCTAATTATGGAGT
Organism: Lomographa bimaculata; assembly: GCA_948107665.1. Lineage (NCBI taxonomy): Eukaryota > Metazoa > Arthropoda > Insecta > Lepidoptera > Geometridae > Lomographa > Lomographa bimaculata. The sequence continues at coordinate 13,254,442 of OX403592.1, forward strand.
AAATACTTGATAGGTTGAAACATGCTACATATTCGCCTCCATAATCACTTTCCTTCAGGTGATACAGTGGTCTCATGCTTGTTTAAATGCTTATTTCATCGGTATCCAGGTCATTGTACCTTCTAATTGCAACAGGTGTTAGGTATTAATTTGGATAAATATACATCAAATCAGATACTTATAGATTTAGACGAAAGGTAAAGTAAATTTAGTAAAGTAAGGATAATTTCAAGACTTGAAGTTTGGGTAACTCACTGGTTAGGGCAATAGAGCATGACAATTAAAAATTCCTGCCAGCGGATTCAAATAACGCCACAAGCTATATTTTTCCTTTCTTAATTTTACCATCCTATAATTATATAATGGAGAATAAAAGCAGGGAGATGATAATAACATAAACTGACATTTACCTAGGAAGCAACTCAGCCAAACTTCGGACTAAGCGTCACGATCATATCAGTCACGGTTCCTGGTTATACAACAATTGATATTCATTGTTGTGGATGAGAAACAATCAATGCCACATTATTCAATGGTAAAGACTTTGAATTTAATTTACAGAAACGTGAAGCCGCTTTGATGCCGTGATGGTGCCGTCATCAGAAATCCACCTTCTAATAGGTTTCGATTCGATGAGTTTGAGCTTCCAGAAGGTCACATTTAATTCTACCCTAACTACATCATTTTTTTAAAATACAGTCGTAGTTCACCAACCACAAGAGGAACAGTCTGTCTTTAAAACCACTAAAAATGTATGTTTCTCCAACTCTTCTAGTGAGTCAATTTATCTCGGAAACGGCTCCAACGGTTTTCATGATATTTTGTATGCAGGGGGTTTCGGGGGCGATAAATCGATCTAGCTAGATTTCAATTATATTAGAAAACGTCCTTTTTTCCACGTTTTCAGCCGAGCAAAGCTCGGTCATCCTCGGGTCCTTAAAGATGAAACGTTTAATAAAGGTTTATACAAGGATGTTGTAGCTAAAGTAATAGGTTTGTTTCCTATCTCGATGGGTTTATATTATAATGTTTTGTCTTATTCTGAAGCTTGACATTTCACATCATTCAAAATCATACTAATTTAATAGTGTGTAAGTATGTTATTTTTCTCTTCACGCTGTAACGACTGAACGGTTTTGGATGAAATTTGGAATGTACATAGCTTATACCCAGAATGAACACATAGGCTTAATTATTTAATCACGGGCGAAGCCTTGGGGCACGGCTATTAAAATATAAAGATAATGTTATTTTTATATTTTACCAGCCGTGCCCCGCGGTTTCGCCCAAAAGACAAAAGATTTCGTTTCGAATACTTTAAGTAAAATCTTGCAATGAAAGTATGATACCAACAGACATTTAATAAATTTAACATGTCATAATAATTACAAACTCTCTACATTGTGTAAAGGTTCTGCAAATCCTTTTGTTGCAAGCTTCATCGAGATATCAAAAGGTATCGAGTATGCATTGAGAATTATTGACTTATTGGCGAACATCGTGGCTTGTGAAAGGTCAATTCTGTATTGTCAGTGCTCAAGCGATAATTTTTACTTTCAGTTTCTCTCTGAGCATGCACGCAGCTGATTTCTTTCAAATAATGCCTTTAAAATAATTTATGTTACGGATTTCATCGCGTAGGTCTCGAGTTCTTGGCGTCCGGAACTCTCACTCAAATGTTTTGAATGGTTTTCATTGCTTATTGTATCAAGGTTCGCTTTTGCTCACGACTCACCGCAAGTAGGTAACCGAAAAGTTGTGACATGTGATTTATGAACGTTTTTTTATGCCAGATGTAAGCTTTTTGCCGCTATCTCACCTGATGGAAAGTGATGACACGCAAAGATGTAGCGTGCTTACCAAGCTTAGAAGATACCTATCCCTCTAGACTTGAAGACTCCCAAATTATACTGTTCGGGAACAAAGAAGCGGGCAGCGAGTTCCACTCCTTCGCTGTAGAAGCAAAACACTTCAAGCGGATATGAGGTAAATTAACCATAAGTGGATGACGTCTGTCAGTTCGTCTTGTGGCCCGATGATAAAAAGGGCATGGGGCAATCAACTGGAATCAATGGGGAATTAATAATGTAGCAGAAATTCTGTACTATTGTTCTTTTCACCACATATCACAAAGGAAGATTTGTGTTTCTGATTCTGATAGTAATTATGTGTGAGATGTGAATGTTTTTGGCACCCACGACACAAGTCATCAAACTTATTGTGGGGCTGTGTATCTGTCATGCATGCTTATTCGTAGTTTAACGACGCCATAATACGCCAATAAACAGGCGCGGCCGCAAATGTTATTCCTAGAATTTCTAGACACATACTCTTGCAACTAGAAAAAAAACCCAACAGCAGATGCGCTGCAAGCCTAGCACAGATAATCTCCATATACGTAGAACATGTTAAATGCCTTACCAAACAAGCCTTATCTAAAGCAACATAACAGTTGCGCATGAGTCGCTATAAATACAACTCGGCGCCTGACATTATCGCAGACACGCCCTCTAGCGGACTCGGCGATTATAGGAATAGACAAAAACAACCCCTCGTCCTGTACTGTTAAATGAAGTATTTCGTGTGGTATCATTAATGATGATATAGATTACATTGAATTGACTGGACGAGACTTGAACTAGACGGGACAGTACCTAGCCCCGAGGAGGATAAGGCTTATATTAAACTGTGGCAAGATACTGGCTGTGTATATGATATAATATGATAGAAAAAATATAATCTAGAAAGAAATTTACCTTTTTACCGACTTCCCAAAAAAGGAGTCGACTTGAGTACTGTATTTTTATTTTTTTTTATGGTGTCAATTGGTCCCATTTAAATTTGATCGAGATCGGAACAGTAGTTCTTAAAATATCGTCAATAATGCGTATTCTGTGGACTAAATTGACGATGTTCTCGTTTTTAACCGCCTTCAAAAGTTACCTCCATAACGTCTTTCGCTGTGAGCCGATTTTGATGATTATTTGAAAGCTGGTGCTTTTCATGTGGTCCCATTGAAATTTGATCAAGATCTGATCAGTAGTTCTTGAAATATCGTCAATAATGCGTGTTTAGTACTTTTAATCTGATCAAAGTTCCGATGATAACGCGGTGAAGTCGGTTTTTTTAAGCTTTGCTTGCGTTTAATTATTTCGGGATACTTAGCTCTATTTCACTACTTACTCCGCTTGGCCTCCAACACATGAGTAGAAACTAAATAAAATTAAATTCTTTCTAGGTATATTATAACGGTTTCTCAAGTCCTAAGCCAGTTTGTGAATAAATTGTCGCTTTAAAAATATAACACGGTCTCTTGGCTACAGTTTTAAATGTATATATATTTATCAAAATAAGAATCGTGATCATCTAATTTTAATAATTTCCGTAAAACATTGTACCTATTCGTCTACAAAAAATAGATTGTAAATAATAATAGGTACGGCATTATTACTTCAATTCATTTTTATTTATCTTCGGCCGCATCGTTACTTTCTATCACGTGAGATAGCGGTCAAATGCTTACCTATATAGCATAAAATAAAAGTTCTGTACGAGTAAGTAGGTACACATGTATATTTGATAATAAAATGTACCTATTTCAGTGATTCATTTCATCTAAATTCGCTTAGTTGTAAAAAGAGAGTATGCACTCGCAAACTTTATGAACAAAACCACGATACATTTTCAGAAATAATCTGCCGTTCAATTTTATTCCCGCACGTTCATTGAACCTTGTGTTTGTATAATACCGAATTATAATCAGCTACCCAACAAATCTAAAATATAAACTAATAATTATAAACTCATGAATAAATAGTACAAACTCATACGTAAGCAATTGCATATAAAAACATTAGGCGGGAGGGCCACAACGCGCATCACGACGTCGACATTCGAGGCAAGAAGTGCCAACTATAGAGTTAATCGATAGAGTTCAATAAATCTAACGTTCAGTTGACTCATTATTAAAAGGATTAAATAAAAATATCCAGTCTTAGCTCAGAACAAAGCGGCGCATCTATCATTCAATTGTTCATGACGTAACTAAACTGTTATGTATGAAATACTATTGACGTGGAATTATTCAATATTAATTATCTATCTCCATTAAAAAGGTTTATCATGTAGGCATTCCCGATCATGTACTTATATTTTTCATATGAAACTTTAGATTTATGATTTCCTGGCATCAAATTGAAGAATATTGGTTCTTAGTAATTGATCAGGTTTTTTACTCCTTTTCCCCCATGGAACTAAAAATCCGGGAAAACATATCTATAATACAGGTATTTATTTTCTTATGATATAGCTAGCAATCAGGTATATAAGTATGACCCACAGATTATATCATTCAAGTATAATCTGAGTCTTCAAGTCAAGAGCGAATAGCTATCGTCTAGGCAGGCATGCTACATCTTCGGCCGCATCATCGTTTTCCATCAGGTGAGACAGTGGTCAAATGCTTGCCTATCAAAAATAAAAAAGAAACCTATTCTATTCACAAGAGGTCAAAAGCTTTAGAAAAGCCACTGTTGAATCAGTTCTCTATTCGGGTTAGTCAGATATTTTTTTAAAAAAATACTAAAACAAAATAATAATGTTATAATAAGAAGATCTGACCGATATTGATTAGGTATCAGACCGATACCAGAACCCTACCCTTATTATGCGTACATTGTCACTAAAGTTAGATATGAAGATATACTAAATTTCAGTTCAACCGAATCGGCTGGCATATGGCTAAAAAATGGGTTATATTAACAGTAAAGACTGACGAATGAACATAATGAAAGCTTGTAAAATGTATATACAAATAATTAAACGCAAGCGAAGCTTAAAAAACCGACTTCACCGATTTATCTTCAGAACCTTGATCAGATTTAATGTATTAAACACGCATTATTGACTATAACACAAAAACAAGAGATCAGATCTTGATCAAATTTCAATGAGACCACAAGAAAAGCACCAGCATTCAACTACTATCAAACTAAAAAAAATAATTTCGGAATCGGCTCACGTGGAGAGAAGTTATGAGGTAACAAACATAAAAAAAAAACAGTCGACTTGAGTACCTCCTCCTTTTTTGGGAAGTCGGTAAAAAAGACACATTTTCAACTTTCTAGAATCGTTGCAGACAAGTGGACCTAATTTTCAATTTTTTCATTAAATTTGATGCACTTTGTGCTTTTATGCCTTTAGAGATATCGTTTACACATTCCCCACTTTGATTGTTATCTATAACATTTTGACTGTCCTCCAGCAAACTCTTTCTTCCTGGAACATTCAAAGACAATAAAATGCACAGTTGTACCAGCAGCTGCTCACGTTCAAGCTGCTAACGGTGCATTGCCTTGTATGCTTAGCAAAGTAAAACGACTATACCGAGACATGACGAATTAAACTGCACGATATCAATTAGTCATTCGATTACTTCTCGTTACTCAATACAAAGATAAACAAAGAAAATAAGTTGCACGCGTAAATCAATGTTTGCTATCGGTCAATTACTCACAGGAGCCGATTCGTACTCGTTTTTTTTTCATACTTTGAAGCGGTATTCGATATTGTAAACAAAAGAGACATAGTGTGACGTTGCTCTGCAAGTTACTTTGTTACTATACAATTTTCCTTTATAATAATATTATAATAAAGTAAAAATGTTATCAATAAAATTTACTTAATTCATGAATGATGGTGACGGCATTGGATCTATGGAGAATAATTTAAAATGGATAGAAAGAGAAGTAAATGCAACTAAAAGTATATGCTTGTAAGGGTAGTTCAGAAAAGTAATTGCCACAAAACTTCTCCTAGGTACCCACTATACTGGTAAATAATCGTGGAAATAATATTCTTTTCTTCCGTGTGTACTGTGTACAACCAAAGCTGGTCTTCCGTTGCATTGGAGCCGTTTAGTGATGTCACGAAAAATTAAGTCAACGTTGATGTATTGTTCAAAAGAATCCCAAATTGTATTGTAATTAAGAACGGCGGTGATGGTGTTGCCTGTCATATATGATGGTTTTAAAATGTTTCTGAACCTGTGAAATAAATGAACTGACCTGTCGTCACAATGAACTATCGTCAATAGTAATTCTAATATCTCATTATGTACACTTTTGTCATATACCTTTTGCAGAGTAATGTCTTAAAATCTTGGGTTTTCGCAATTGGTATAACAAACACGTTAATTGTATTTAAAAAAATAAAAACAAAAAATTGAATTAGGCGTTACTTTTCGGAAATCCATAACAACAAAGTTCATTTATAATATTTAGCGTTAATCTCGATATTATCGGGATTAACACTAAATATAATGAATTTACTTTGTTGTATTTTTTTAATTCATGATAGGCATAAATATAAATCCATTAAAATTAGTAGAATTCCATTGAATTCTACTAATTTTAATGGATTTATAGCAAATCTCATCTCCCTACCCCTTTTCCTACTAAGTGGAGAGGACACCACACGATCTCTTCCTCTAGGAGGCATTGTGAAGAGCATTTGGTAAGCATTTTTATGACTGGTTAACTTCCAGACTAGCTTCCATGGGAAAGCTTGGTTTAAGTCACCGGTCATATAAATCATCAGTAGGGGGACAAGGTATCTTACCTATCACCCTTATCACCCGACCATTTGTCATAAAATGTAGTATCTGCCATTTAGTTCATCCTTTCACTTATATCGAATCGCATGATGTAGGTTGGAGCCTGCAAGGTCCTGCTTCATTCGCTTCTTAGAAAGCAGTTCGAGTTACCGATATATTTATTAACTGTATCAATTTCTTTAATCGTAAATATAGCGCATCCATTGCAGCGCATCTTGTATTTCGTTGTAAATCGCGAGTATTTTAATTATTACCGTTCCGATAAATTTATTGCAATTACTTATAATAAGTTGTAATACTAGCTAGTTAAATGATACCTAATAAAAATAAACTGCTGTCTTCTTTAAACATTTTTGTATTAAAACAATGCAGCGCTTACATAAACATTTTAAGTTATTATGTAACTAGAGATTGGAATGGGCTTGTGCTAGCAGTTTTTGCAATTGGTTTACAATTTCTTAATGGGTGGTATTCATTATTTGGGTAGGTTTTAATAATAAACCTTAGTCGAGATAGAACACAGGTGTTGAGACACTGGGCCCTTGGGGACTAATTTCAAAAATGTATCAGAGCGTCTAGCTGAGGCGATGCGTGATCAAAATGCTAGATTTTTTTTATGCTGGATATCCAAACATTTGACCACTATCTCACCTGATAAAAAGTGAAGATGCGGCCGAAGATGGAACATGCTTGCCTAGAAGGTACCTAATCACTCTAGACTTGTAGATACCCAAATTGTACCGTTCAGGGAACCAAGACGCAGGCAATGAGTTCCACTCCTTCGCTTTATGGATGATAAAAGTAGAAGCAAAACGCTTCTAGCGAACTTCGTACTTATTTGGCCAACGTATTAGCATTGCAATTTAGAGAGGCAATGTCGCTAGCATAATCGGAACGCCACCCACTGGTGGGCTTGAGCACTTAAGCTACCTATAAGCTCGATGTCTTGTAGGTTACTTAGGTCTTTACTGTATGTAGTTTTAGTTTCGTTATAGGATATATAGGCAATTGACCCGTCGCGTCGTTAGGCACCATCCAAGTGCACAAAGTCAAACAACTGTAAATTACAATTGAAGTAAACAAACTTTATTTTTGATGAGAAGTTTACTGCAACACAAAATAATCGAAAGGGAAAATTTAAAGTATTATTACTATTTATTACTACTTATATGCATTTCCCGAATTTAGACTCCTTTAGATTGAACTTTTCAGTGCGAGTGCTTAGTTCGTTTAAACTATAGATATTTAATTAAAGTAAGAAACTTTATTAAGTCAGCGTTAAAGATTTAAAAAGTCAAATAACAGAATGACATCACTTCAACTTAAGAAGAAATAGATTTAGATATCACAGAAAAGGAACAAACACGAAAGCTAAGCAATAACTCTTCAATATGCCGATGACATACTGTTTTCAGATCCGCGTTGCACTCCTTCAAAGAATATGCTGCGACACAGATGCAATCAGTTACTACTTCTAAGACCACAGTTTGGTTAGCAGTTAATATATCGAAAGGCACAGTTTCAATATCAGTTGACGAGAATGAACATAGTTTGGGTAGAAGTAGCGTTGGCTAAGGTGCTATCGTAGTCTGTATCGACACGCCAGCGAATGTTGAGGCGAAATTATCTGATCCTCCCATAATTCACGGTAATGCGGGATTTGCACGAGCCGATTCGCCCCAGGGCTAGTTAGTGGCAGTACTGACGGGACCATAATTTTTAATACATTTAAAAAATAATTAAACGCAAGCAAAGCTGTAAAAAACCGACTTCACCGCTTTATCTTCGGAACCTTAATCAGATTTAACGTATTATTGACAATGGTGCCGATTCTGTTGTCCAGAACTAGACTAAACTAGCCTAAAATTAGTTTTAGTCCTGCTTTAGTCCAAAACCTATTCAGAAAATTCAAGATTAGACTAAAATTAAGTTTGACAGGACTAAGTTAGTTTAGTTACTCTATTTAGTGAAAATGACCAAATTCTTATTCTGATGTACATGTTTTACGTCAAATTAAGACTAAAAATAGAAATTTTAAACTCAAATTAGTCTGTATGAAAAAGGTCTGGATTATTTTTTTTAGTGTGATCTTATACTTGAAAGAATAACACGTGCAATTAATGAAGCAAATACTGACCTACAAAGTCTATAATGGAGGAATATGTGATTGCGGCTCTTGTTGAACAATTCAATTTGGTTGCTGTCAAAATCAATTTTAGTCCTGTCATTTCAACTTTTAAATCAAGTTCAACGTAAAATCAGAATAGCGTTTAGGTATTCTTTGACTAAAATTAGTTTATTTTTAGTATAGTTTAGGTTAGTTCGGTGCTCAACAGAATTAGCATCAATAACTCTAAAACTAGTGATCAGATCTTGACCAAATTTAAATAGGACCACATGGAAAGCACCAGCTTTCAAATAAAAAAAATATTAAAATCAGCGCACAACGAAAGAAGTTATATGGTAACTTTTGAAGTCGGTTAAAAACGAGAACATCAATGTAGTCCACAGAATACGCATTATTGAGGATAACTCAAAAACAAATTTAAATGGGATCAATTGGAAAGCAACATCTTTCAAACAAAAAAAAATTAAATATCGATTCACGTGGTACGAAGTTAAGAGGTAACACACATAAAAAAATATATATATTCGACTTAAGTACCTCCTTTTTTGTGAAGTCGGTAAAAATATGGACATCTAAGGTTTACGGGCATTTACTTTTACATCTTATACCAACAATAATATAATTTGCAGTAAGTTTTATTAGTTTTGCAGTTTTCTTTTTTAATGTTCCTTGTTTATCTACTTTCAATTGAATACTGTCAGTTGAGTATTTCTTTTTACACAACATGTTTTCATTGAAATATTAATATGTAGTTTGAAATTGTTACAGCTAGCGCAACTTTATATAACGAATCAAATAAAATCAAATCAAAATCGTTCATTCACATGGGCCCCAAAGAGGCACTCATGAAAGTTAAAGACTCTACTGCTAGGTATGTCGAAAGATTGTGCGATGGATTAGGTTCTAATGTATGACCGTTCTTACGGAAAATATTATAATTAATAGGATTCATACATAATTTGTATGTGATAAGTTATTATAAGCCACAAGGCTACGGTTATCACTGATATGACGGAGTCTGTGGCTTTTCATATGAGTAATTATGGACGAATATCGCATATGTCTGCCAAATTCTATATCCGTGCAGTTCATACCACTATTTCGCCTGATGGTAATTGGTGATGTGCTTGAGGTTGATAAACACGCTAGGTCTAAAATGATGAACTACGACTGTATTGCGGTTCAGGGTAGCAAGCCAGAAGAGCACGAGAAAATGGTCCACCGCGATTGATTTTATCACGATGCTAACTTCACCGAAAGCTCAAGCGCGTCGTAGGTTTCGAAGCCGCGACCCCCGATTAGAAGACGGTTTTCCGACGACGACACCATCATGGCACCATCAATAGAACAAACAAAATAAAAACGCATTTACACTTTCAGCCCCACAACACAGTTACGTCACACACACAAAACTAGAACCAGAAGCACAAATGTCGTTAAGACAGCAAATAGCGCTCCTGCCGAGAATCGAACCCAGTTGCAGAGGGCAGAGACTTGGCCACTGCGGCAACTAGATCGTCACAAACTAATATCTGTACTTTTATGATTCGTAATACTATATTGGTTTGAAAATGCAATTTCAGTAGAACCATTCCTATAGTTATCCCATGTAAATCGCGCATAAATGCTAAAATTGCTTTCTCAAAATCTTTTACTATGATCTTCACGCTGTCTTGCCTTATTATATTTCCATTACGATACCAATAATAACTGAATAATATCCTCATAACCTTTGTCTAGTTATAGTTATCCTTTATAACCGGAGGAAGTTATCAGCACATCTTAATTAGTTACGCCAATGGAGAATCCATTGGATATTCTATGATTTTAATGATAGTGATTATAATTTGAAATGTAGTGTAATTTTCATCAGGTTATTCTGTATTACCTCTGCATCTTATAATGTGTTAAAGCTACTAATACTTGTTGTGAAAGGACCAGTCCGCGATCACGTATGGGTTATTTACTTTCGATTGTAATCCTCATTTAATATTTTACTACGTATCTACTTACCTAAATATTATTGAGACATTAACTTTATTGTATGTACGTGTGTGTTTTAGTTGGTATGTTTGTTACTCCTTCACGCTCCAAAATGTAGATGGAGAGTTTATATTTTGATTTAATATAGGCTTCTTTTTATCCCAAAATTGAAAGCCGCGGGTAACGCCGAGGGGCGTAACTTGTAATAATACAAAGATTATAAAACAATAATTAAACACCAGTAAAAGACACCAAAATAATACAATGTATAAAAAAAACAACGGGTTGTACTCCGGGAGTGCCGGCAGAAGTGAAAACTCGCCCCGCGGTAGAAAGAGAGGGGAATATTATTTCCTCTCCTTCGTCTTACAAATTTTCGATCAGGTCACGTCCTGACGCAAGTTTATAATTTTTTACCCATCCCAAAAAAATGAACAACGCCGCTAAAGAAGTTTTCACTTCAATAATTAAATAGCACCAAATGGCACCAAAATAATACAATGAAGGTGTCTAGCAAACGCCATGCATCCTGTTATATTTATTCATATCTAAGAGCGAGAGACTAAGGCTAAATAGTAATTTCACAAAGTTAAATAGTAGTTCGCTGGAAGCATTTCGCTTCTACGTATTAGTTTCATCCGCGAATATACTGCGAAGGAGTAGAACTTGTAGTGAAATGCTTGCCTATTGAGGGAAAAAATTGATAATTTCAAATAGATGTTATATTAGTCTTACTATTAGTCTATTAAGCGCGAGCGATTTTTACCGACTTCAGAAAAGGAGGTACTGTTCGACTGTATGTATTGTTTTTTTTATATATGTTCGCCGATTTCTTCCCCATTTATGGACCGATTCTCAAAAATATTTTTTTTGTTTGGTAGAATATACTTCAGAGGTGGTCCCATATACATTTAATCGAAATCGATTAAGCCAAAACCAAAATTTAAGCGGTGAAGTCGGTTTTTTAAGTCTTGCTTACGTTTAAACTATTATGCTCAGCATTAGACAAAATTGTCAAAATGAGTGAAATTCGAGTACTAGTAAAACCATAATATTCTGGCTTTGGCCAGCAGTGATTTTCTAGCGATACCTATACACATATAATGCAATAAATATCTTCTTAAAGGAACTTTCTTTAACTATGAACGGACATCTCACGTTTCTTACATCTAACTTTTACTGCATCTGCTATATACCAGTCCCCTTCCTAGCACTTTCATTTAACACGAAAAAAGAAAATCACAAACGTAGCGAATTCTGTCATATAATTTCTTGGGATCGTGACAATCTTGACGCTATCTTCAGAAGAAATAAAGATATCTTGTAATGTGACACTCGAGCGTCCAGAATGCGGCTAGTCATCATCTATTATTGCTCATTTGCAAACGATATCGAGTAAGTGAAGTTCAAATAATATTTTTCTTCTCTTTTGTGCCCTGTCACAATAAAATTTACACATTTTTGACATGGTAATAAAATCTTTCACAGCTATAATTTGCAGCGAAAGAGTTCTAAATTGTAAAGACGTTTTTGAGGACCACAAGTATTGCAAAGTCATCTCACTCTAGATAAAGTGTTTATCTATACAGTCTCGGGGACTATCACTTTAAATATTGGTAGTAATTACAAGTAACCAAGTTAAAGACCTAAAACTTTTACTACCACACCAAAGCAGCAAATATATATTATTATTATATAGTATATATGTACCTATGTATATGTAAATTTGTAATTGATGTGTATATGTATATATATATATATATATTAGATCCGTAAGCACCATTATGAATAAGCTTTTTATGAAAGACGTCCTATTATTTTGCGTTATTCCTATCCATCCAAAGGTTGTCTGGAAGAGATCGCTTTCAGCGATAAGACCGCCTATTGTTACACTTTTCTAAAACTGTACTGTTAAAATTTTACTATTTGTGTTATTTATTTATTAAGGTGTTCAATAAAGAGTATATCTATCTATCTATCTATCAAAGCAGCTACATGGGATATAATAGGATTCTGCGTCGATATGCACTGTGAAGGTAGTGTTTGTGTATATATGAGATTTTGTGAAAACGGCAATCATTATGTGTGGCTATCGGTAGGCGATGCCGGATGGGTATTCAACTAAAACAGGTAAAAAGTCTCCATAGAAATTGCTAATATCCCAATGACAAATCGGACTAAGTTATTTTGCATTACATATATCTTGTTCAGTGATTAATGACAAGGATGCATAGAGGCAAACTGCACAAGCGCAAAAGCGCAAATATACATGTGTAGATGTATGTAGATAAGTATATGGTCTGTTCACTGCTTGTCCCCTTTATTTACATTATTATAATATTTCTATTTTACTACTCACTTACTCCAATAGTAAATTTAAATAAACTTCGAACGGTGAATCAAATCGACCACGAAGTGCTGACAATTTATTGTAAAACATGACTACTATTTTAGAAATTATTGTTTCCCCAAGACCGTGACATTTAATTTTGAAACTCAAGCAAACCTATCATTGCAAGCACAATAAATCTCGTAAAGGTTCGATTTCCGATTTATTTCAACATTTAAGCTGAATCACGAATGCTTTCGAGAAAACAAGAGAACTGTTTTACTCGAACGATCTTTGCAATGTACCATGTACCAATTTACCATGTACCCAAGTGCCACAAGTAGTCTGTACGTAGACCGCGATGAAGTGCTGATGTTAGCACGGATGTTAGATTAAAAGGCAGATAAAATGAAGTCGACGATACGGAGTCGGAGATTTGCGATATTACACCTAAAGTAGTACGGTATAGTGGACCTGCTTCACGACTGAAAGACGAAAGGTTATTGTGGATATTCCCGCAACGCGTAGCAGATTCGATGGATGTAATATAGCCTTAGCACTCTCTATTTTAGTTCTAAACAGACCCACATGTTAGCCAGCTAAACATCTGCCATGGCTGCAATTTTTTTTTTCCGGATTAGAATAATTTCGGATAATTACGGTAAACTGAAGTATCTTTAGAGATTAATGGCACAAATTATTTAACCTTCTGGTACGAAAGAGCAGCTGCATTATATTTTTGTTAGCTGCGAAACGCAGTTACTCCCGCGTTGTCATTGATAGAAAATGATAATGGTGATGATAAAAAATAATCACTACTACCATACTATTTTTGTTAGAAATTTCAGCTGTATTGGTTCAGTAATTTTGGCGTAATTAGCGTTACGTAGTTTAGAGTAAGAAACATTTAAACATCTAAACTTTCGCATATAAAAAAAAACTTCTGTATGTGTTATGTATCCATAAAACACTTCTGCCATGCGTCGCTAAGAAAAATGGGTCTAAACAAGTGTCTACATTGTAATATTTACATCGCTATAGGCAATTTCATACTTTGTAAAGTGATGATGTTTGATCTCATATCAGATCAACAAAAATCTATCTGTTTATCTATTATTGGTACCAAATAAACATTAAGCGCTTTTACATTGACAGCCCCACATTAAGTTCGATGACTTGTGTCGTGGGTCCTGCAAACATTCATATCACTAACATAATTACACCCAAAACCAGAAGCGTTTTGTGTTTCTAGTAAGCACAAATTTTCCTTGAGGAGAAAATTTGTTTTTCTACTTCTATTTCTACCAATTAGGCACATGGGCCATAGGGCAATTACGATAAGCAACCGCTAAAATGGTAAGTTTAATGAAAACGTTCATCTTCACCAAGCTGATTTTACAAAATCAGTATATCAGTATTCTAATCCACTTGTTTTTTACTAAGCAAGCATACTACATCTTTTGTTCGCTTCATCGTTTTCCATCGGGTGAGATTGTGGTCGAATGATTGCCTATTGGCCTTAAAATAAAACATTTTCTCACCGATTTCAATTTGCGTTCCTAGTTATGCAATATGTGTTTCTGGCAAGCACGATAGAAGTCTTTGAACTTATTGCGAGGCTGTGAGTGTGAATGTTTTTGTTTAAGTGTGGAAATTTATCAATGGCACATCTACACTAAGCCTGTCTTTTCTAAATCTGTATTTCAGCAAGTGTCAGTTTATTAATTTAGCTGCAAATTTAAAGTTTTTCCACTGCAAAGATAATACAACCGTCTTGATCCGCTGTATCCACACTAGCCTGTCGTTTCTATAGTGTACTTCAGCACAAACAGGGTCCGTTAGCGCATTGAAGAGTGGTGGTGTGAGCGGCTTCACAAAGGCTGTGGCCTACGCGCTCGTGGCACATAAATCGTACTGACCTACAGTATTGGGGTTGGTGCGATATGCGTTCTGCATCAAGAAGCAAGGAGGGAAAGCAAGTGTAATTTGATATTGTTAAGAGAAAAATGTTAACTTAGTGGCCGATAACAATTAAAATCCATCACATTAATTAATTACTTGGTATATGCAATACATATTATAAATGCGAAAGTTTGTATGTAAGGGAAATGATATACAAAGCGCCCGGGGCGCGACCTATACTGCCGTCATAAGGAAAAAAGACGTAAGTATATTTTTGTCAAAATTGAGTTATATACATCAAAAATGTCTTTGCTATTTAGTATATGTCATGATTTATAGCAGATGCATCTAAATTAAAAAAAAAATTAAGTAGATGCGTAAATTTTTCCTAATTCCGATAGTGTATGTATATATCAATGTTGACAAAAATATCAGTTACTGCTTTTTTCATTATGACGGTTTCAATATACAAAATGGCAGCGCGCCTCGGGCGCTTTATCCATCATGTCCTTTAATGTGCTTATGTGTAGGTTTGTTATTCTTGTTTTATTTCTTGTGTCATCACGCAACAACAGCTGAACGGATTTGTTTTAAATTAGGAATGTGCAGCTTATAACCATAATTGACACATATACTTACATACTAAACGCGGATGAAGCCTCGGGGCATAGTTATTTACTTATAAGATACTTAGGTAAGATATATACCAAATTCAACATAATTATTTGCACAGTAATAATCATATTAAGCCAGCAATGCCCCTAGTGATGCAGGAATGCTTAGGCAGTAACTGCTTACTATCAAGCGGGCCGGATGCTGGTTTGTCAAACATTCCACAAAAAAAATATGTTGAGAGTATAGTATAGTAGTTAGTACTGGGGCCGTTTCGAAAAATACGCGGCAGTCTTCAGCTTATACCCACTTATAGTAGAAAAAAATATTAAGGAAAAGTGGCATTTTTAAAATACCCTGACGTCGAAAAACGGATAAAATCAGCGCAACCTTAATTTCCACCACTTACCTATTCTTGTTAATTTTTACCGCCATCATCAAAAAGGAGAAGGTACTCAATTCGACTGTATTTTTTATGTGTTATAACGTCTTTCCACGTAAACCGATTTTGATGAATGTTATTTTTTGGCAGCTGGTGCTTTCCCGTTGGTCCCATTTAAATTTGATGAAGATCTGACCAGTAGTTTTGAGTTATCGTCAATAATGCATGTTTAATACATTTAATCTGATCATGGGTCCGAAGATAAAGCGGTGAAGACGGTTTTTTAAGCTTTGTTTTCGTTTAATTATTACTAGTGACTGTGAGTTGTAGTTGAATGATTTTCAAAATGGCGGAAAAACGGGGTTAGAAACGTAAAAACAAACATTTCAGCCATTACGATAAATACGCGAGGTACACAGAACTAGTACTTTTTATTCTTATTAGCTGATTAAAATGTTGACTTTTATGGTTTAGGCCACGCAGCAAGCGTAATCAAAAATAACAAGCCGCCATGTTCTTCTTAAATTCACGGTGTCGCTCTTGTCACCCTTGTTACAAAGGGTTTTATTCCTTTTAATTTTGGCTTCGTTATCTTGTGCATTTAGCCAGTGTCAAGTAATAATATATTTCAAGTGTATTTCATATTTTTATTATAAGTCATGTCACAAGTCACAGTCAAGTAAAAGAGTCAAGGTGCAATCGTAGTCACGTTATGCCCTAGTTAAGTGGTAGAAACTTTACTAGAACTTCTATTGGAGTTTTGGAGCGAAGGCGAAAATCACGTTTTACAACTTTGTATGACTTGCCTACACTTATGCGCGTTTACTAAGTATTAACTGATTATAATCCACCATTATTACACATTAACACTCGAAGAATCACAGGTTTGGAAAATTATACTAAATCAGCAACGCCATTTTTTCACTTTCGCGGCAAAAAAATCCTACAAAAGGTTAACAATAACCGGTTTGTATATGACATTTCCTTCAAAATCCACGCTTTGCAAGATCAAACCATCTCACATCTCTTGCGTTAAAGCAACGCGTGAAAATTAATTATTAATTTTCGACCACGAAATTGTTTATGACATAACGCAGTCCTGTTTCAACGTAACCGCGAGGTTGTTGACACGCCACCGAAAGGTCAAGATAACTACGTATTTAACTGAGTACTCGCCACTTTCGCATAACTTTAATTGTACTTTACTTACAGTTAACATGGTGGTGAAGTTTGCTTGTTTGTCTTTAAATTCAAGACTCAAGAATCAAGAATAAATAATTTGTTGTGAACTGATAAATTTTAAAGCTGTGCAATTATGTGACATCAGTTTACCCACATTAACTATGCAGCAATGGGTATATTTTATTAAAACAATTTTACGTCCAAATTATGGGAGATAATACAATAATAAGGAAATAAGATTTACTGTTACTTTTCAGAGCTTGCAGAGCAGGACTACAAACAATGGTATTAAGGTGGACTTCTAGCGTTGTAACAATAAAACATATGTATTGAAATGGCCCTTGAGACTTGTACAAGAATGCCCTAATTATTAGTGTCCTGGTGACAAGCCTATTGAAGTTTTGTGACTTAGAAAACTATAGATATAATTAACCAGGACTTAAAATAAGAACTTCATAGTGTAACTGGTGATCGACCATTTCCTATGTGATAAAACTTAGTTATCTGTTCTCCGTGTTCACTGGAATATTTTCGGATTGAAACTCGCCGGCCGGCGTTGCTTGTGCTTGTACGCTTAGGCACACACACCGTTTGCTGTAATTCCTATCTTGGGAGCTCCAGATGCGGTTTCGACGCAGTTTAAGGTAGTGAGGTAGCAAGTCCAAGTGACAATGATGTTCCTGACAATGGTGACCCAGACAATGAAGATGAATGATTTTTCAAGTTTGTTTTAAAACGGCTTCATACTCTACTTGCAAAGTTCTTTTCAACAATAACGTATGAGAACACAGGCAGAAACATATCAAAAAGTATTATGCTCTCCAGTTCACATAAGTGTTCTTGGGCCGTTACACATTCACTAAGAATTTAATGTAATTTCGCTTCTATGGTTTAGACGCTAAATGCCTCTAACAGACGGATTGACGAACGGAAAAAGTGCTGCACCAACGAAATCAACTTAGAGATCTTGCTTCGCTCGATCAACAAACGTTTCCACACTCACAACATGCTTTACGAGAAATAAACATTTTTATTGTTAATAAAGCAACATTATTATTGTTAATAGGTAAAGGCGAAATCAACTCGACAAGGACTTGCCTTAGCGAATCGTATTTCTTGTGTTCTCAGAAAACAGGTTCATGAAAGTTTAATGTACGAAATTTAAGACAAAAATATAATAGCATAGTATTTCACTATAGTATAGTTACTTTTTATGAATAGAGGAATGTCTTCCATTTTCAACCTACTTCAAAAAAGGAGGTTCTCAATTCGACTGTACGTTATTTTTTTTTTGTATGTAACGCGATAATTCCGCCAATTATGAATTGATTTGATGTTTTTTTTTGTTTGGTAAATTTTACTTCAAAGGTGGTCCTATATACATTTTATCGAAAACGATCAAGCCAAAACCAAAATATAAGGGATGAAGTGGGATTTTTAAAGCTGTCCTTGCGATTCAATTATCTTATAGTTATTTATATTAACACAAGAAATACTCGATAACTGTATAAAGCACGACACAGTATATACAAAGTACTCTGTGCACGACACAATTTCAAAAACATCTGAGTTAGAACAAAGTATATAACTGTTTACTGGTAACGAAAAAATATGTAACTAAAATAATACTCATCACTAGTCATTATGAGCGTTATGAGCCCAAGGGTGCTGAACGGATAGACCAATTATAATTCGGTTTTTTAATTTTATAGTTAGAATAAGAACGCGTATAAAACATGAAACATTTCCTTCAAAGGAGTATATTAAAAAATATAGCTTAAGAAATGTCATGAGAGTTTGGTATAGGCTTTTTTTTCAGATACAAATATTAAGTCGTCGAGGGATTTTTCTAACTATTAATGTCTCTTCAAAATCACTTGATAACACGATCAAATCAAGCAAACTCCCAAGTGAGTAGCTAAATAAGAGCCGTGTAAATCTAGGTTTAGTGTAACGATAATTCCACAATATTGTCTGTCATTAGTACCTACATCAATAATTTGAACGCAAGCCAAGCTTACAATTAATTGACTTCATCACTTTATCTCTTGATCAGATCTTTTATATGAGACTAATTTGACACCTATCAAACAAAAAATAATTTTCGAAATAGGTCCCCCCGCCTTAGAGTACATAAAAAATGGCGCAACCTCATTTTTCGAAGTCGGTTATTAACAAACTTTTATCGGCGAGTTAAGTCATGAGGCGTACCTAATATAGCTATAATATTAAAAATAATTTAAATTCCGTGACGTCAAAATGCCAGTAATTATTGTAATTAACGATCGGCGTGAAATTCGACGTCATGCCGATATTTTATCCAATCGAAGGATATTGGACTTAATTGAGTACAGCTCTTTCAATTTGCATAACTTTGTGTGAAATATGGAGACATATGCGGTTTCTCCTTACGGAGTTTTACTTGTTGGGAAAATTGTTTCTTGATTGATTTTTATTAATGTATGATATTTGTATTAAAACAAGTCTTTTATGGTCAATTACTGCACCAATGATCACTTAGTATTATCTACTTGTTTTTTTTTAATTTTAAAGTATACTAACAACTTCAAGATATGACTCTAACTATAAATGTTTCTAATAATAACGAGATATTTATATATCAGTGCCGAAATATCGGAAACAAAGTACTTATAAAAATATCCAATTAGTTTCATTTAAAAGCTTTTATACCTACCTTTTTTAAGTCCAATAGGCAAGCATTTTAATACCTACTTGAAGACTCCCAGATTATACCGTTCGGGGAACAAAGACGAGGGGAATGAGTTCCACTCCTTCGCAGTACGGGTGATAAACGTAGAAGCGAAACTTTGAGCAAACTGGAGGTATGTCAACCATATATGGATGACGTTTGACAGTTTGTCTTGTTATTAGATGGTAAAACGGGCGGGCATGGGGGAATTAACTCGTGTAATTTCTGCGTACTCTCTCCAAAATGAAAACGGTAGAATACCGATAGGCTTGCGACCTTACGTCGGAGACCGAAAGTGACTCAAAAGTCAGAAAAACCTTTACTTATGACAAACTAGTTGTTCCGCGCGGCTTCGTCCGCGTTAAGTTTCAAAATATCATCGACGTTCTTAAAAAGTCCTATCCTATGTCTGTCTCCTGGTTCTAACCTACCTTCCCACCAATTTTCAGCCAAATCGGTTCAGTCGTTCTTGAGTTATAAATAGTGTAACTAACACGACTTTCTTTTATATATATAGATTATATACTGTTCTTGTGTAAATTGATATAGTCATAAGTACCTACTAAGTACTACCTACCTACGACTGAAAAGGCATTTTCAAACAGCTATATTTGTTAAAACGCAAAAATTAGTATAATCTTATTTTTGAGAGAAAAAAAATGGTAATTTCGCGTTTTCGCGACACTACCTATCACATAACTAGTATTATAAATACGTTAATTTTTTCTTGGTGCAGTAACAGCTGAACGAATTTGGGTGAAATTCGAAATATGCATAGCTTCAAAGGATTAACACATAGCCTACTTAATAAACGCGGACGAAATCGCGAGATACCGCTAGTTTAAAATTAATATTTCCGATAAATATGTTTTATTTGGGTATACAAAGCTTAAACCACTACATCACCTGATGATAAGCAAAGATAGATATTAGATAGATAAAATCTTTAACAGCAAATAATTATTAATAAAAAAAGCTTTCAAATAAAAAAAATATCATCAAAATCGGCTCAAAAGAAGTTATGAGGTAGGTAACAAACATAAAATAATTAAACGCAAACTAAGCATAAAAAAAACAACTTCACCACTTTATCTTCGGAACTTTCATCAGATTTGATGTACTAAACTCGCGTTATTGACGATATTTCAAGAACTACTGATCAGATCTTAATCAAATTTATATGGGATCAATTAGAAAGCAACATCTTTCAAACAAAAAAAAATTCATAATCTTTTCACTGGAACGAAGTTATGAGGTAACAAACATAAAAAAAATACAGTCGACTTGAGTACATCCTCCTTTTTTGTTAAGTCGGTAGAAAAGAACAGTCAAATTGAGAATCTTTTTCCTTTTTTTTTTTAAGTCGGATAAAAATAAAATTGGTTTCATTAAGATACATAGATAATCTCTCTATTGAACCTAAGGAGTAATACTTATTAATTCATACAGCACAAATTAATAAGTATGTTTACTTAAATATAAATATTAATATAGTAAATAAAAAACCGAACAAAAAAAATACCAATTCTGTCATAAATACTTGTTCCTAAAATGTTATATAAACAATAAACTTAACAAAATGTGTTAAAATTCTCTCTT
Organism: Lomographa bimaculata; assembly: GCA_948107665.1. Classification (NCBI taxonomy): domain Eukaryota; kingdom Metazoa; phylum Arthropoda; class Insecta; order Lepidoptera; family Geometridae; genus Lomographa; species Lomographa bimaculata. Next base: position 13,275,882 of record OX403592.1, read on the forward strand.
GACCATAGTCTACTGGAGAAGAGAAATATCATAATTGGACACTTATCACCAGGTCTGTTTTCTTCGCTCATCAACTTATTGATCATGTAGTCAACAAACTAATACATCTAACTGAGATCAATAAATACCTCAGCCTAATCACGTTCACATTCCTCGGTCTATTTTAGAGAGCGATCACGTTTTCAAATTAATCCGGAAAGCTGGAATTAACGAAAGTCGTTCTATAGTACGGCTGTTTTGTTATGTACATATTTTTAGAACAGATGACAAACATAACATAGCTGCCGCTGCCCGTTGGCTCAGTTGGGTGAGCGTTCGCCTTCTAAGCAGGGGTATCGGGTTCAATTCCCGGCGGGAACACAAGTTTCCCCCCATGGAAAGTGTGTGTTTCTGGTTCTAGTTGTGATTGTGTGTGTGATGTGAATGTTTCCAGCACCCACGACGCAAGTCACGGAACTTAGTGGGGCTGTGAGTTTAAAAGCGTTTATGTTTTATAACACAACAAAAACGCTTTCGCACTCATAGCCTCGCACTAAGTTCGAGAACTTGTGTCGTACGTGCCAGAAATATTCACATCACATTGTTTTTTCTAGATAGCCAAGCATTTGACCACTATATCACCTGATGTAAAGTGAAGATGTGGTCGAAGATGTAACGTGATTATTTAGAAAATACCAATTCACTCTAGAATTTAATTTTAATTTTTGTTTCTTTTTTATTTCCTAAACATGCTCAGGACCTTGGGGAGAATACTTACTTGTATTGCCGGGAATCAAACGCGATAACCGCTGCTTTTAAGGCGCACGCAAACACAATCTTAACCACGGGTAGTTCTATGTAGTAGATGATTTTTTTTAAACGGTCGCCAGACTAGACTACTAGTACGTAGTAACAGCTCTTACATATCAAAACAAAATCCTCTATTACTACAAAACTGTAATATATTTTTGCAACGGTTTGTTTTTATGTTTGAAACGAATTATTTTGGATATTCCGCCATGTTATATTTAGAATGACGACACACAGCTAATCATGTATTGTCATCCGAAATTCTGTCGTATTCTTAAGTCTGTATTGTGAATTCAAAATTTCATCTTAATCGGTTGAAGATATCTGCTTCAAGATTGAGTTGCAAGATTCCACCCGAACAAACTCAGTTACATACATTGCAAGTTAAATAGCTTATAAAAGCTTGTAAAACCCGTTGCTATATAGTTTGGTTCTATGTATGAAGAATTCGGCAATTTGAAATACAAGAACGGTAAGCTAAAAGTTTTTGGTAGATTGGGTTTCTATGGAAATTTCTTGAAGAAAAATAAGATACGGGCTTTTATTTTGAGTTAAACTTGCATAATAATCTGAGATTATTATTCAAAATCAGAACATGTTTCAAACTGGCTTACATATTGTATCATAATAAAGTTTAAAAACTATTTAAAACCATTAATTGTACTACGATTTTTATTTAATTTTTATATAATAACTCTCTAGTATTGTTAATTTATTTCGTTGTTCCTGTTAATGTGTACTTAATAAATAGCGAAAGCAACTTCATTCTAACAGGGTATTCCGCGACATATCTCGTTCTTTTATTTATTATTTATACCCAGATATTATAACAAATTAACCTAGGATTTCCGTTCTATAAACGTTCATTAAATTTTCAGAGCGAGTAATTGTACCATGACTACTATGCGGGTTCGGCAGATGACACTTATTTGTCTTCGTGTTTCTAGGAAATGTCGCCGCTTTCGCTGTCTGTATCACGGTGATATTTTCGCTGTTTAGAGTTTTTGTAATTACTCATATCTGGGGATCGCGCATTTGTTGCCTGTTGGTCTGACACACAAGCTCACTCGTCACGCTAAGTATTTCCTTCCAAATATTTACTACCCAAAAATACATAAAAATGTTAAAATACTTTTGGTATAAGTAAAACCTTAACCTTGTTTTATCTCTTAACAGATTTTTCTTAGTTTCATATTACTCATATTATAATCATCTTCTTGTCCTTCACCCATGTGATCGGCATTACATAAACTCACTTGTAATATTACAATAATATCGTTTACTGGTACATAAAAAGCGTATAATTGATGTTTAGTGTAGTTGACACATATTAGCTTGATGGTAGTAAAACACAACGATAGTATATCTCGGTGAAATTTTGTGTTCCCGGACACAAAGATTGTGATATCTCAATAAATTGTTGACCGGTAAATTGCTTGACGCCAAACCTCCTTTGGAATATTTTCGTAATTCACTGGACATTGTTTAGGTATTTATCATTAACGGCGCCAAAGTGAGCTTGAGGCTAGTTAGAGGTGAGAGGGTATAAGTTTAGTAAGACTTATCCTCTTTTGTGTAACATGAGTAATGTAAATGTTACAATACATATAGCAAAAAAATGGTTCACAGCTCCAATCATTTGCAGTAAAACAGACCTCACAATGTTGAAACAAAGACATTGTTAAACAATGTGTCTTTCGGTTTGTGAATCAATAAGCCGAACAAAGAGCTGTAGCGTTTTCATGTCGTAAAAAGTTATTTTACAGCCCAGTTGAATCCAGTCCATTATTTTCATTGGTCTCTCAGACTCATAAATATTTTCCAATCAACTATAATGTAAGTAATATGTACTTTAGTCTTGCTTCGGAAGCTCCCGTAACTTGGAGTTATCTGGAATCGTGATTCTGACTGAAAAATGACATCATTTGATACCTTATTCTGAATTTGTGGTATAGAAATATAAATGTTCACTGCTCTTGTATTAGTTGCGACGATATCCGCCACAATACTCTTTTCTCAGAAAACTACAGCCGGTTGTCTACTACAGTATGATTGAACGGTGGGGCCCTAAAGGTAGGAGTAGGACAGACATACACCATAGGGTTAGTAATACGGTTGGTTTTGCAGCCTTTGATAAGAAAGAGACCATTAGATAATAGACTGATCTCTTTAGATTAACAAGATAAAATTATAATTATATCTTTTTGACTAAGATATATTTATTTATTGGCATGATTCAAGGCTAAAATGTGGAGACCTTTGTATACCTGAACACCTCATTTCAATGTTATTACCTATATTTACGCAAATAAATTAATAATAAGGATGCATGCATGGCGAACTGCACAGGCGCTTCTTTTCTTTTTCTTCAACTGCAAAATATGGTTAAAACCTAGGTAACGATAACTTAGTATTAGAGATACAAGTATTTTTTTTATAAAAGTAAAAAATACGCCTTCGATTTTCATGCCAGATTTTTCACCAGTTGACTGTAAATTTGCAAATCTGAAAATTAAGGTTATTGGCTTTCGTGAATGCTTTCATGGGGCAAATGGGAAAAACGATTTGGGGGCTGAGTCACCCACGTCCGTAGGAGGATACCCCTTAAGTCTGACTCCCTACACGTGGTCCCCGGGTGATGCTAATCAGGTGACATTTGAGAGGTGGTAGAGCATTTTGTGAGTTGCTCGCCTGGCTTGCTACCAAAGTAGCTTACCACCATCAAGTTGAAAGTCTGCCGCCAAGCCAAATACGGTGTTCCGGCAGTTATCCTTGAGAGCCTGCGTATTCCAGGTCTAGTGTGTTTACCAGCTTCGATCACATCGTCACTTACCATCAGGTGAGATAGTGGGAAAAACTAGCCTGTCACAAAAAAAAAAAGTTATAAATTTAAATTATCTCTTATTCATAAAAAGATAAAACGTTCCATAAAGCTTCTATAGTTAATATATCTTTTGTTGTAAAATACATTTTGACTGATGATAGACGTAAAACGTCAATTTAAGTATTATAAAAAACATTTTGACCTTCTATGAATCTGACCTAAACTGCCCGACCGATAATTTCACTCGAGTATCATCATCTACACCCCGCTTATTAACTCTTAGCTGATCACAAGGTTGCCTATTGAGAAATTTAATTAATATATTATGGAATGATATAATAGAAAAATTACAATTTAATAAGTTATAATAATCTATAAAATGAACAAATATTATATTTTCACCGTTTAAAGTGTCCGAAGAATGTAAACGGATGTCGCCAACATCTCTAGTTTCCACTGACAGGTTGCTATTACAATAATACGAAGATAACACCGCTCCAGGCCGAGTTATTAATAAATAGTTAATACATACCGCCTGTTCTCTAGGGACCAGCATTAAATCATAAAGTAATTATTGCCTTCTCGTAGGTTTAGATTGAGCAATGAACAGTTTGTTTGAGAATATTCAAATGGATGAATACTTTGTACAATAATCCTCTACGTGTGTGGTACTGATTGCAATTTAAAAAAAACTAGGACGCGTCGAACTGTAACCACGACGTTTTGCTCACAGTTTTATCGGCTAGTAAATGATGGTAAGGAGTAGCTTGTTTGTCGAAGTCAAATTAATAAAAAACAAGTCTAATTATATCTTCTGTCTTCAGCTCTAATTTATACAATATGTTCATAATAAACGTTGTAAACAAACAATGTAACTACATCAAATATGAGAGCATTGAATTTATTAAATTAAAAAACCTTATAGGTGCCATGAAATCAAAATACTTTGAAAAACGAACTTATGGATTCGGTGCTATTTTTTATTGCTTTTAATTTTGGCTTTTCAATCTTGTGCGTTTATCCAGTGTCAAATAATTATACCTACATTTCAAGTGTATTTCATATAAAAAATGTGTATTTAATATTATTATTATTAGTCTTGTCACAAGTCACAGTCAAGTAAAAGAGTCAAGGTCCAGTCATAGTTAAGTGATGCTCTAGAAAAATGGTAGAAACTTCACTATAACTTCTATTGTAGTTTTTGAGCGAAAGCGAAAATCACGTTTTACAACTTTGTATGATTTGCCTACGCTTATGCACATTTACTAAGTATTAACGGTTAATAGTCCACCATTATTACACATGAAAACTCGAAGAAACACAAGTTTTTGAAAATAATATAAAATCAACAACGCCTTTTTTTAAACTCCGGTGCTATTTTATTCTTTGACTGGTAATTATGTCTCATACACTGACAGTTCTGAAGGCGGGAACTACAAGCTCCTGTTACTTTTTCCTGTAACCTACATGGAGTGAGTTACAAAAAAATTGCAGGTTATTACGGTGTCCCACTCTTTGGTTGTGACATGAGTTAAAACGTCAAAACTTTTATCCAAAAAATAATATGACAGGTTAAGTATTTTTTTAATATTTGTGAAATGCTATTGGAGTTTTGCCGCGAAAGTGAAAAAAAGGCGTTGTTGATTTTGTAAAATTTTCCAAAACCTGTGATTCTTCGAGTGTTAATGTGTAATAATGGTGGATTATTAACCGTTAATACTTAGTGAATGTGCATAAGTGTAGGCAAATCATACATAGTTGAAAAACGTGATTTTCACCTTCGCTCCAAAACTCCAATAGAAGTTCTAGTAAAGTTTCTACCACTTTACTAGGGCACGACTTGACTACGACTGGACCTTGACTCTTTTACTTGACTTTGACTGTGACTTGTGACTAGGACCTATAATATGAAACACACTTGAAATATATTATCACTTGACACTGGCTAAATGCATAAGATTGCGAAGCCAAAACTAAGGAAAAAAAAAATGCTATTGTAATTTTAACGTCATATCTATGTTAGGCAATTTTAAAGATACAAACTGTTGTTTAATGACTATGATCTTTATCTGTCTACCAAACTCCGATTGCATGTTTTATTGATAGATTGTAATCTTTTACATGCCATTAAGTTTCATTTTATTGTATTTTATGATGCTTTGTACAAAGAAAGACCGAAGAGTATAAAAACAGCGTACTGTGCGTCTGTCTATTCTGTGGCTCGAAATGGATGGATCTTTTTGTACTCTAACTAAGCTTTTGTGTAGGTTTATGTGCAAAAAGGTTCGTATAAGCGGAAAAGGCATCAATATCCCATTATTAACATGTAGATGTGATATTTGAGTCCTGCAAGACTAACAAAGCTATTCACGTATGCGGTTCAGTTATTATGGTTAAAGGGCTGACTGAACTGACATTCAGATTGAACTTGAAAGTTTTGTTATGGACAAGCGAACAACTTCGCACGTCATAAAATAAGATCCTTCGACAATAGCTTAGTTTTATTCATCGTGGCTGGTCATGCTGTTCAAAAGCTTTTACTCGTAGCTATAGACTTTGATGCAAATGTCTCTTTAACAGTCCATTTGTATTTTGTTTTATTCCTACCTTTTGTGGTTAACGAGAACCTTTCATCACTTTAACTATAAAGTTCATCCTCCGTTATTAAATGCAATTTTCAAATTTAAATTCATGTGAATGTTTAATTCACTGCTCATATTATTTCCTTTAAAGTCGTTAAGCGGATGATGGAATAATTCGCCAGAGAACAAAAGTCATCGACAATACAATCTCTCCGCACGAAAATATGCTAAGTTCCACAAAATGTGCTCTTCCGAAAATGTGCTGCAAATGTGCTGTAAAGTGCTAATAATGAAACATTAAATGTAGCCCAAAGGAATAACAAGTTCAAGTGACAGTGGCCCGATCACATAAACCAAGAAACTGGCAATCGTAAGAGTTGACGAGTTCTGGAGTGTTATCCGCGAATCGGTAAGTGTGGCAAATAACGCTATGTAACTAAGTTGAGCGATGATAATAAACGTAGATCTGCTGGTACGACTGGAAAAGAAGAGTCGAAGTTTTTTTTTAATACTAGATAGGCAAGCATTTGACCGCTATATCACCTGATGGAAAGTGACGATGCGGCCAAAGATGGAACATGCTTGCCTAGAAGGTACCTATTCGCTCTAGACTTGAAGATACCCAGATTATACTGTTCAGGGAACAAAGACACAAGGCAATGAGTTCCACTCCTTCGCTGTACGGATGATGAACGTAGAAGCAAAACGCTTCGAGCGAACTGGAGGTATGTCAACCATAAATGGATGACGTTTAACAGTTTTTCTTGTTGTTTGATGGTAAAAAGGGCATGGAGGAACTATATCGTGTAATTCCTGAGCACACTCTCCAAAATGTAAGCGATAGAATACCGATAGACTTGCTACCTTACGTCGATCGGGTTCAGTGGCGCGCTTTGGGAGAGGCCTATGTTTAACAGTGGTCTGAGGAAGGCTGAGTATGATAATAATTTAGTAAGTACAAGTTTTCAACCACTGGTTATATGTTGGTGAACTCGGGCTTTAGTTTACTCATTAGCAGCGTCATTATATTTCGTAGTTTTCTCTTTCGAACATTTCAAAATCTTTAAAGGTGTAAAATTCCTGTTTTTGTTCAATTTAATCAATAGATTCAATACCTATCAATATATTAGTTTTAGATTAATTTTAATTTTATTGTTTTACTTTTTTATATTATGCGCAGTATTGCTCTCTCATTACACTCGTTACAGCTTCTACATATTAAACGCATTCGGTTCGAGCAGACAGCGAGCGAGGACGTGGGCGCGGTCGCTTCCCGGGCTCCCCATGCATACAATAAACGTAATTTTTTTGCTCGTTTTTGCTCGATATTGATAACGGCAATAGGTAGACGCTTGAACTATTCACAGAATATTTGGTTATATACTCACTTTAAAAATAAATAATTAAATTAAAATCAAACAAATATTTAAGGGATATATCCCATACAACAGACATAACTTTTTTGCCGTTTTTATAGATAATGGTACGGAACCCTTCGTGCGCGAGTCCCACTCGAATTTGGCCAGTTTTGAACAGTATTGTTTCGAGCTTTCAATTATTAGTACTTAACTTTTTTTCTATCATGAACTGTACTTAATCGAGCGCGATCATAACGTTATCGACTTGTTCCTTTTTTAATTTAACCGTTAACTTGATATCGCTATTAGAGCAATCTTCACATAGCTTCCGCAAACAGTTTACAGAAATTGCTAAGAAAATTGATTTCATGATAGGACCCTAATTGGAATCTATAAAGTAAATGGAATCAATAAAGCATCAAACGCAAATCGTTGGTAGCAAATTGAAAACAAATGATCGACTCGTGGTGATTTGTAATACAAGGAATTGTTCAATGTTCATCTTGAGTCGTTAGAATTCCATTTCTGCAACTATGTAAGCCGTCGACAGCGAACGAGCAACTTGACACAGTCATCCAACTTCATATCGGCTGGCACTGACAGAGTGCAGTCTTATGCCGCCGTCTGACCTCAAAGGATCGCAACTACATGACTGATGGCTTATACATTGCAAGTTCAATGCTTTGGCTCGATTAGGCCATCGCACTACGTTCATGCGCAATTCTCTACCATTGGATTGATGAAGCCCATTTGATGCAAAAGTATCAAAGGATGCAGAGATGCTATCTCAGTTCTCACTGACTATGCAAGGTTATAAAGATCTCAGACCCTGACTTGTAACCCTAAGTTCATTCAGTTTTACGCCTTTTTTTATTCTTGATAGTCAAACATTTGACCACTATCTCACCTGATGGAAAGTGGCGATGTGGTCGACGATGAAGCATGCTTGTCTAGAAGATACCTGTTTACTCAAGATTTAAAGACTCCTAGAGTGTACTTATCAGGAAACACAGATTCGGGCAGAGTTCCATTCCTTAGCAGTACGCATAATAAACGTGGTAGCAAAACCTTGAAATATCAACCATAAACCGATATCGCATAGCTGATTGTCTGGATGTCCGATGGTAAAAAAGAGATGTGGGAATTAGACCATGTAATTCCGTGGCACACTCTCCGAAATGCATCCTTTATAATAAAACGCAAGCAAAGCTTAAAAATCGACTTCCCCGCATATATTTTGGTTTTGGCTTGATCGATTTATTTCGATAAAAAAATTATATGACCACCTCTGAAGTATGATCTACCGAACAAAAAAACATAATAATTGGCTGCGATATCGCGTAACACACATACAAAAAAAAACATGCAGTCGAATTGAAAATCCTCCTTGAACTCCCTTTTTGAATTTCGACAGACAGACCGACAGACTTGCGACCCTGCGACGATGGTCTAACGGCCGCGCCTATTTATATGCTCACCAACAAACGCTTGACACCTTAGACTTAACAGAGAAGAAAAATAATATACTTTTAAATTTATTTAAAAAAAAACATAACACAGAATGTGCTAATTACCGAGAAAAACACTGGTCTCTATGATTTAATTTTTGGGATACCTTCAGTTCGCTCAAAGCGCTTCGCTTCTACGTTATCAACCGTACAGCAAAAAGTATGGACGCCAACGAACGCCAGATGACACTTGACACCGTAGACAGATGACACTTCACATAGAAGATTGACTTCATTTTAAAATTTATTTCAAAGGTCATAAAACTGAATTTGCAATTGCCGTACCACTAGAAACGCTGATCTCAATGGTTGGAATGGTTCTGGTCCTAAGAAGTTTCTGATCCTCTACAAATTACTCAGTATAGTGACCAATACTCATGTAATGTAACTAAGGCCCGCGCTACATGATTATCTAACTCAATAGACTCAAAGCAAATATTAATAGCTTCCTCCAGCTCATTACGCGGCTGTTTTATGGGTATTTACATAATAGATCGGGTAATTATACGTTGTTTAAAGTCAATTTAAATATCGTAACTCAATTACTCAGTGTTCAGGAAACGTGTCAACGTCAATGCACGGTAGCGGCGCCTCGGAGGGTTTGCATAATGTGTCTATTACTAGCGGGAATGGCTTACGCAGTTAGATGGTACAATGCGATTGAGCTAGATATTATATACACTTCTGTTTATGAGCTTTTGCTTCAGATCTCTTTTGTATTGTAAGGGCTATCTAGGATTTCAATATGCTTGCCTAGAAGGTAACCCTTGGAACAAATTTCGACATGAATTATTTAGTGGCAGGAAGTTTATTTATTAAGCTATTGCATAGCTTCTATCGCGGGCCTTGAGCGTGGAGACCGGATCCAGAAATTCCGTAACGAATATAACCTAACACCCCCCACTCCAACCAGCACAGCGGTGATACTTTTTAGTTTTGCCATCTATCGATGAATAGCAGAACTTTTAATGACTTTTTTGAAATATCACGCCTGTCTCTTTAGTTCAGCAACTCGCCTCTTGGTGGCATTGGTTGTATCGGCGTTACTACGTATGCGTAATCCCCTTATTATCATGCTTAGAGTTTCGGCGTTATTATACTGCATAAATAAAATAAATAAATAATTATAATTGCATAAGTTGATAAAAAATGCTATGCAATAGCTTTACCGCGGCAGTCCCCTAGTGCCACACGTCTTTTTTATTATTTGATCGAGCGAAGCGATATCTCTAACTTGACTTGTGTTGTTCAGCACCTTGCCCGTCCGGCTGTCCGTGCGTCCATCAGTTCCTCTGTCGAAGGCATTTAGTGTCTAAGCCTTACAAGCAAATAACTCAAAATTCTCAGAAAATATGTAAAGCCCAAAGCAAAACATTACAATTTATATGATAATAAATGACAATATTAGGGGACGCAAATTTTTTTTTTCTTCCCGTTTGGTGTCTTTTTTTCAAAGTTTCTTAGTAGAGTACGAAAACTTATTTTTTGATTATGTTAGAAAAATACATTTTGATAGGGCATCAATGTGATTAACCCTGATTTTAGCATCAATACGTCTATAATTTAGACTGCATTTAAAGTTGCCATATATGGTTTTGTGTATGATTTGTTCTCATATTGCTGTTATTAACAATTTAATTTTCAATTATGTGTAGAATATAAGTCTGACTTCGTTCTTGGTTTATTATGTTTTTGATGAGTCAAGTAAAGAATATATTTAAATTTTTAAAGCTACATGCAGTATGCTCCTGCCTTGAATATTAACTATCCATTTATTCTCATTTCTCACTCAATATAAAAACTCTTGCAATATCTTTCACAACATGTAATTTACAAGTAGGTTGATATTTTTTCTGACCTTAATATTTTTTCTTTTATCTACAACTTCACAAAAAAGGAGGAGGTACTCAATTCGACTGTTTTTTTTATGTGTGACCTCATAACTTCTTTCCACGTGAACCGATTTTGAATATATTTTTTTTGTTTGAAAGCAGTTGCTTTCCTATTGGTGTCATTTAAATTTGATTAATAGTTTTTGAATTATCGTCAATAATGCGTGTTGAATACATTTAATCTGATCATGGTTCCGTAGATAAAGCGGTGAATTCGGTTTTTTAAGCTTGGCTTGCGTTTAAATTAACTCTGGTAGATTATGTTTGACCACTAACTTACTTGATGATAAATGATGATGTGGCCGAGGAAACACGCTAAGTTAAGAATTACAGGGTCGCTATTTGGTAGGAATAGGAGACGATGATGATCAGTTACATCGAGTGTTTTTGCTATAGATGTAGAATCAAGTCATTCAAGTTGTTTAAAGCAAAAAGTTAAGGGCACTGCCACATAAAATATATATTTTTTACGTTATTGAATAACGAGATAAGCAAGTCGCTTGCCTGATGGTAAGCGTCACGCTTGCCCATAACAGTTCAGTGCTACCCAAAGTTGATATATGTCAAAATCCTTATATATATATATATTCCAGCTTATATATGTCAAAATCGTACGCAGCAAAGCACTGCGCTTGTCACCCTGAGGTAATAGATGTTATATCAGTAAAGTTTCTACCCCTTTACTAGGGCATGACTTGACTATGACTGACTACTTGACTTTGACTGTGACTAGTGACTAAGACTGTTATCATGAAGAATAGAAATTGTTAATATTTGTTTAATATTTCGACTGAAGGACTATGCATCCATGGTCATGAAATAAAAAAAAAAAAAGATGTTATATCTCTTTAACCCTTGTAATTATACTGGAAAGAGAAATTATCGGTAGTTATTCAATTCAGTTATAACTTTGATTATGCTGATAAACTTTACTCCACGTTCACACATCACTACACCAAACACGACGCTAATTGCGACTATGTACAGACAACACCCCCGATAGATTCACTTTCCAAACAAGGGCCACTAGGGCCGCTAGCTCTGCGAACATACGCAGATTTTAAATTGCAAACGGTAATTAGCGAAAACAACCGCTAAAAGTTGCAACTAAAGATTTTGGCATACCTGAGCTACTTATGTGTCTTCAAAGTTAGAGTGACTGTCGTTGGTAGCGTTATGCCACACACACTTCTATTTGTCTTGAGGATGTGGTTGGAAAACTAGTGTATTTTGTTTACGTACGTTTTAATTTCATAAAAACTCACGCACATTATGAACTATTAAATTAAAATTAAAACGGGAATTAGCGTGACATACGCGTTGTCGATGTCTAAATCGACAATTGTTTCGGCTGAAGAAGGCTTCCTAATGAAGCCGAAACAATTGTCGATTTAGACATCGACAACGCGTAAGTCACGCTAATTCCCGTTTTTATTTTAATTTCAATGTAACGTTTTAATTTATCTATTTATTTTATTGTGTGTTCTCTAGAAAGTGGTGTTATGTTTAAGTCTTAACCTGAAATAAATGATTTTTAATTTTATTTTATTAATAGCAAGTAAGCAACGCGTTTTAGCAGCATATCCTGGTCAAAGTGCCTGACTAGACATATACCTGGTTAATACCTGGAAGTGCTGTGTGTCCAATAGGGCTGCGTGTGGATGAACCAATTCGTGGACTAACCAATTTGTGGACTTGCTCATTTCGTCACTCAATAACCATAAAAATAAACTGATACCCCTGACTAAGAATATGAGAAAATCATTTCAAGGCGAACGCGCACCCAACTAAGCGAACGTTTCGTCGCTCCGTTCGCTCAGGTGTGCTCTGGGCTAAATGCTACCGACGAACCCGTATGGAAATTAGGGACAAATTACGTCTTCGCTCTTACTTTCGTTTGTTACAACAGTTACATAAACGAAACATAATTTATGGTTTCTTAATCCATTTATTGTCCTCAAAGGGTGTGTGCAACGCTCGTAAATATCGATTTTGCGACCTTTTTTTATTTTTATTCTTGGAATATATTGACTTCGACCTTCGTGTGTGAAGAGTTGGCCGAGTTGTACCGACAGGTTTGATCAGTTGTGACACGAATTGATCAAAATATTCGATCATTTGGTCCATATATAGAGCTGATAATCATAAGAGTGATCGAGGCTTATGCAACTTCTCTCTATCTCTACATTAAAACTGGATCGGGTTTGTCCGACTGTTTGTCAGTCGTTTATAACAGCGAAAGCAATTTTAAAAATATAACTTAATGATATTATTATGCTATTATATAAATAATATCTGTTCAATCACGCTGGTTCCTATTCTACATATTTGACCACATTGAATATGCCAAATAGGTAAAACGATTGCAAACGATAGCAAATTCAAAATTTTTTTTTTTTTTTTCATTTACTGTCACCGTTCTCTATTAGGAATGCATCAAAGCCTATCAAAGTTGTGACAGATAGCCGTCAAAACATTATAAATGGACAGACGATATTGTCCTATAAAGATTTCGGCGGTTGAGGTAATCGGTGGCTATAAGGTATAATATATCCCTACTTCCTTGGTACAAGCATTATTACTTTACTCTTCGCATTAAGGTTACGATAGTAACAATTGATGACTCTTCCCCGAGATAGGAGACAAACCTACGACGCGACGGTTCGTATGCTTTCCGCATACCTTAAAAATCTAAATTATATCTGGAAGAAAAACCCGTGTACACACATAGTTTAGTTAATATCTCGGGACATGACCAATGCAACTTGGCTGTAACGTCGAGGTAAATAAAATGAGATTTTAACTCGATTAAGTTCCGAGATACCTATTACTGTTTGTTATAGTATGTTACTCGCTATAGAACTTTTCTACCGACTTCACGAAAAAGGGAAGGTTTCGACTGTATTTTTTTTGTATGTGTGTTACCTTATAACTTACTTCCACGTGAAACTATTTTGATTTTTTTTTTATGTGAAAGCTAGTCATTTCCCATTGGTCTCATTAAAATTTGTGAGTTACTCTCAATAATGCGTATCTGATCAAGGTTCCGAAGAAAAAGCGGTGAAGTCAGTTTTTTCAAGCTTAGCTTGAATTTTATTATTTGTAGAAATGCTTACGTTTAAAAATCAGATGGTAAGTTATGATATGATGCTACGCCTTAATTACTTATTATATTATTATTATCATTAAAATCCCGAGCATACCCAAAGACCAGAGCAACCATGAAATATTGCAAACTCATAAGTACTGCACTGCTCGGCAGTTCCGAGATGAAACTCGAGATAGACCTAATCTAATAAGTCAGATCTGAAGCCAAACGTCGGCCCAAGTAATAACTCACAGTGAGCCATAGGTTAATTAAAAATAGCAACTTCAATCATATGTGTCAGAGATGAAGTTGGATTAGGACTCCATCCGATTATATGCCAGGATTGCCAGGTTTGCCTTTGAATAGGATAGGGTAATGATTTATAGAATGCCATCATTGCTATGAAAGGACATCGATTTGAATTGGTTTTACTTTCCTTGGGATGTTTTTCTGTTTTCTTATATATATTTTTGTTTTTTTGTGAATTGACAATAACTCAACATTTAATGAGATTCTGCCTTCTTGCCTGAGTCCTTGAACTTAGGGTGGGGCTGTAAGTGTGAATGAAAAAAAAATTAAAAAAAATTGAGATTCTGCTGTTTAGGTCGCAATTTCAAATATGAGTTGATTCGCGCTGTGGCGTCAGAGTACTACTTATATTATCATCAGCCAGCTGAAGTTCCGTGGTGGTGGAAGTTTGATAAACCATTATATTAAGCTTAAAAGAACGCCACTATGGTTTAAGCAAATCTAAATATAAATTTGATGACTTTGAGGAGAAAGGAACGTTTCTGGTTATATGTGTGTATGATGTAGGAATGTGTTTCCGGCACCAGCAATCACAAGCCCTCGAGTTTAGTGCGGTATTAAGGGTGTGAAAGTGTCTGTAAAAAAAAGTTTTGCTGGATCGCCGGGAATAAGAAAATGGGGTGCGTATCTTTTGTGTAAAATGTTTGTTTTAGTGACAGAAGACTTTACGGAAGTGCGAGGAAAACGTAAGAGTCCCCAAAAATTAAAGCCAGTGAAATGGGGGATTGTAAGTAGTGATCTCAGGAATGATCGAGAGGTTGCTGGTTTGTGAGGATGAAGAAAAGGAACTTAAAGACATATATATAAAAAAAAATAGGATATGATTAAAACTATAGTTACCTAAGTAGCAGTGGGTAGACGAGGAATCCTTAACGTCGCTATCCATCAGGTGAAATAGTGGTAAAATGCTTATCTGTCAAGCATTAAAAAACCTTTGAAGGCAAAATGGAAAATATGATTCGTTATAAGACCCCATAAGGAAGTGAAAAACAAGGCAATTGAGATTAGAAAGAATTACCGACAAGAGGTATACTGATAAATAGGCAGAATAAAATGGAGTAGGTAACAGAAAAGAAACAATTTACGTTCACCTGCGTGAAACCAAAGAAGACAAGCAGTGCTGTTAAAACAGAAATCTTCAATAAATTAAAAAATAAAATGTTTCAGACGCATCCCAACAATCTTAGCTCTTAGATATGCCTAAAGCAACATAAAATATCATATTTCATATTCAGGACATGTTTGTAGTTGCTACACAAAAGGAAACATGCTCTTTTTACAATCAATAACGTATAAATAAACTACAATCGTACAAGAGGCCAGGTTTTTACACGTGTTCCTCGGCTGTTATGCAATAGGTAACAAAGGTGTATAAATGAGGACTCATTGCTCAGTAAAAGTAATCCCAGTTTTGCTGGATATTATCAGCATGTCCATAGTTAGAAGCTAGACTTAAACTATGAATAAAAACATGCTATATACAAGTGGCGATCAACATTTATCTGCTTCTCAGCACACGGTGCGTAGTACGGCTTAGAGAAAACTCGTCGCAGAATTCAGTTGATCACCGTAAAAAAAAAGATGGTTTTAGTGTCAACTGGGCACTTAGATCTGACGAACGTGTGTCAAGTCAGCCAAACCAGAAAGAACAATATCGAAATTTTAGTTGGCCTATGTTTGATCGTATTTAAATGTGAAATTAACGAAATTCACTCAAATAAATTACAAAGATTTACTAATACAACAGAAAAGGCAGACGAAGCCAGGTAAAAAAATACACATTAAATGAAACAAAACGATTACGTTCAACCATTTTTCATTTTTCTGTTTTTGTCTTTGCTGTGGTTATATAATAAGATGTTACCATATCCATTGCCTTACCCTAGTGCATTCTCATCTCTATATTCCTAAGCCGTAGGTAATGCTAAAGCTTATGATGTATGTATAAAACAAAATATAATATGGTAACTGAAACTAGTACTTTTCAGGCTTTTTATGTATGAACCATCAGCTGCCTAGAATCCGTCTGTCATTCACAAGTTTTCTAAAAACAGCTACGGTTGCGATTGCAGTCATCGACATTTAAGGAGAAAAAGTAAATGTCATGGCAATACCAAACTGTCGTATAAATGACGTTTTCACTTTTGACGTTTGTTTTTTTTCTTTTTTCTTTTATTATTAGCTTCGCAATCTTGTGCATTTAGCCAGTGTCAAGTAATAATATATTTCAAGATTATTTCATATTAAAAGTCCTAGTCACAGTCAAGTAAAACAGTCAAGGTCCAATCATAGGCAAGTCATGCCCTAGTAAAGTGGTAGAAACTTTACTAGAACTTCTATTGGAGTTATGGCGCGAGGCGAAAATCAACATTTTCAATATTGTACGATTTGCCTACACATATGCACGTTTGCTAAGTATAAACGGTTAATAATCTACCATTATTACACATTAACACTCGAAGAATCACAGGTTTTGAAAATTATACAAAATCAACAACGCCATTTTTTCACTTTCGCGGCAAAACTGCGACGTTTATTTTCGTCACCCAAAAAGGCTGTAGATTGAAATTTTAAAACCCACATAAGAATGTTCGCTTCCCATAAGAATTTTCACTCCAATTATAAGTATTGGGTATCATGCGAAGATACATAGTTTTACCAATAACATTTAAAACTACCATAAACGTCAAATTCAACAAGAACATATTCTCTACCACAGATAATTTTAATAATAGTACCCTAGTTACTGTAAGACAATTTGGACTGTTGTTACGTTCCTAGACGAGTTACATAATCCAATCTGAACCCATCACTACAATAACTTATGATTGACATTGACACCAGTAAGTGGATCAAGTAAGTAGTTCTATATAATTAGGTTCAATCGTTACATTTTCCTACGCATCAGCGATCAACATACCACAATAAAACAGTTTCTATATAAAGATCGTTTAGACGTAGCGAGTTTTTTGTTCCTACAAAACGCAAGAAAGCCAACGGACTTATTAAAAAATGTTTTAATATACCCATGTAGATATGAGATAAGCTTCAAATGTTTAGGTACCTTATAAATGCTAGATAGATAAGCATTTGAGTAATGATTGTAATGGTATGAAAATTACTAATCAATGTCATGCACCAGAGAGTATATCCCTAGATAAAAAAAATACAGATTTCTGCTTACTCTTTATTGGAATGGAGTAGGTACTACTTTTACACTGTCATTCATCATAATTATAGAGTAGGTGTCACAATAATTATTCACAAGGTAGGTACTAATCGAAAAATAGCCCTCAATTGCAGCATTGTATGATTTTAGTTACCAATTAAGTGTGTATTTTTTATTTTTGTTACCTGAGTACTCCGTCATTTATAAACCGACTAGCCGTGCCCCGCAGCATCGCCCGCTATTATCAAGTTAAAAAATAGTATATGTGTTAATCCTAGGTATAAACTATGTACATTCCAAATTTCAATCAAATCCGTTCAGCCGTTAAAGCGTGAAAAGGAACCAAACATACTTACAAACAAACTTTCGGATTTATAATATTAGTAGGATTAAAAATAATTTAAAGAATATATACTTTTTGATTGGTTCCATAGAAATTACATCAAAATTCGGTTTAGAAGTTTGGTATTTAAATTATAACGCTTATAATAAATAATAACTGGAAATTAAAAACGCAAGCAAAGCTTGAAAAACCCGACTTCACTGCTTTATCTTCGGTTATTGACGATAACTCGAAAACTACTAATCAGATCCTGATCAAATTTAAATGGGACCAATGGGAAATAACAAACTTTAAAATCAAAAAACATCTTCAAAATCGGTTCACGTGGAAAGAAGATGATATAACACACATAAAAAATACAATCAAATTGAGTACCTTCTCCTTTTTTGTGAAGTTGTTAGATTGAGTACCTTTTTTTGAAGACGGTGGGAAATATGTTACCCAAGTAAACAAAATTGTGATTTTGCATTCTTGTGACATTTCAGTGGTGTTCACGCGATGCACGGTTGTGCTTTTAATGTCAATAATAATAGGTTTATCATAGTTGAATTAATTGTATTTGGATGACTTTATATCTCTGTAGCAGACCACTAAAGATGATCAGTATAAAACATAAAACGCTTTCACACTCACAGCCCCACACTACGTTCGATAGCTTGTGTCGTGGGTGCCGGAAACATTCACATCACACATACACAATCTCAACCAGAACCAGAAACACAAATTGTCCTTGGGGAGAAAACTTGTGTTCCCGCCGGGAATCGAACCCGATACCCCTGCTCAGAAGGCGAACATGCTCTCAACTAAGCCAATGGGCAGTTCGTATCGTAGTAGAGATTGAAATCTACAAGCCGACTTCTATCTCTTTTTATTTAGAATAATTTAAACAGCAAAAAAATAATCATCAAAATGTTGGTTTACCTTGAAAAAAGTTATGAGGTAACATATAAAAAAGTCAAATCATTGTTTAGTTGAAATATGAACCTCTCTGTTTTTGAAGTCGGCTAAAAATGATATTGTTTTTATCTTTGCCGTTTGACTATGTACATCTTACGTCTAAGCATACCTTTAGTTAAACGTAGAACATTCAGTTAGACGGCACAGGTCAGTTACGCAAACAATACCTGTTTAATCAATGTGATACGCCATGATTGACATTGACACGAGCTAGCGGGTCAGTAGTGTTTGTTACATTTCTCTAGCAGTGATTGTGCGCGTTTTAACGATGCGATAGTCATGTCTTAGGCGTGTATACTTTCAGGTTACGAAGCGGTTTTATTGACCGAGCGAGCGCAAAGCGTCTCCGTTTCAGCTAAATTGTTTTTAACCCAAGGAAATTAGCAAAGCATGTATGGGAAAATTGCATTAATTCATAACCAGCCATTTTTTTCTATATGTTTAATTTCTCATATCTATAATATGTTAGTATAGGAATCCAAATCATTTTTTACCAGGAAAATAGAAAAAAAATATTATATCCGAAAAAGTTAAATAATTAAATATGCAAAAATAATAATAGTATATTTTATTATTCTTTTATTTCATTTATGTTCTTTATTTATTATAGGTAACATAAAAATCCACCTTAATTTATACGAAGAACCTCAGAATACAGTTCTACATATCTAGATTTTCTATGAATAATGTGCCTAATTATATGAGTGATGAATAATAAGTGTGTAGACAAACGTTTGGCCTTTGTTTTGTTAATGTGTTTTCTTTCCAAATCGCATTTCTCAACCGATTCTCGTGATATTTTGTGAGCAGGTTCGATATTATATTTTTAGTCGATTTTGGATTTTTTTTCAAAATGGCGGAGTTTTAGAGATTGAACACATAAAAAAAACATACTTCATCTATTCCACTAGTTACTGTGATAGTTACATAATATTAGAAAACTAAAAGATTTGCTAATTGCTATCTTCTTATATGTAACATTGCGTGTAATCTTTTAGCATAAATTAATCAAACTCTTAAGTTTGTACATAACTTATTATTAAAATATTCTTTAAATCATTGGAACGAACCAAAAATAGAACCAGGTGCACTTACAATTTATAAAGATTTGGCTGGGAGACTGAAAGAGTCGACACGTGACCAAAATGCCGGTTTGTATTTTGCACAGCAATTAAGTCTCGCTGTGCAACGAGGTAACGCAGCCAGCATTTTGGGCACACTGCCGACCAATGAGTTTTTGTATTAGGTAAGTAGTTTAGTACTAAATCTGTATTTTGATTAATCATGAATATAATTTAATAATAACAGAAAAAAAAATTAAGACCGAAATAAAAAACATAATAGATAAAACACGGGATTAGTTTATTATTTCTGCCTGTTTTTTTTTTTAGGCAAGCATGTTCCATCTTTGGCCTCATCGTCACTTTCCGTCAGGTGAGATAGCGGTCAAATGCTTGCCTATCTATTATAGTAGTAGTTTATACAAAAAAAAAGTCATCTTTAATGCACATCACATCTCTCAACTACATAAAAAAAAAACAATTTCTATCAAGCGAGATAGAGGCCAAATAATACCTATCTGGCATAAAAAAACATTACTAATAAGGAGTAAGTAACAATATTGTGTAGGCTGCTATGTTGGAAATCCCGTATCCCACGACTGACAGACAACCTTGACACTTGACTTGATAACTATTAGCGATTATCAATTACATGTACATGTTCTCTTTAACCTAACAAGGTGCTGCAAGATTTGATATGTTTTGTTATTTGTAAGGTCATGGGTCTGTAGCGGTTACAAATATAAGTATTTGCCGATTGTTATAATGATAAATGAACATAACAATATGAAATGTTTTACCGACATAGTTAGGTGTATAGTTACCGGATAAGGTCATTGTCATATATTCGGAATACATACGACTTCCGTTTCCGTGAATTTTATATTGTGTTATCATTATTCGTGGTATCTCAAATATAAAATATACAAAGCCTATGAAAACATTATATGTAATTTTATTAAATACGTTTACCTTGAATCTAATTAAATACTATTGATATATTAAACATTTGCTAAAATAATTAATAATAAGGGTAAAATGATTGGTTCATTACGGGTCTGGTTATGAGCCAACGCATAATCTATAAATATATAATTAATCTCATGCAAAGCTTAAAAAACGACTTCACCACTTTATCTTCGGAACCATGATCAACTTTAATGTATTAAACACGCATTATTGACGTAACTCAAAAAGCACTGATCAGATCTTAACCAAATTTAAATGGGTTCAATGGGAAAGCACCAACTTAAACAAACAAAAATCTTTTAAATGGGTTCACGTGGAAAGAAGAAATGGGGAACACATTAAAGAAATACAGTCGAATTGAGTAGGTCCTTTTTTTTGAAGTCGGTAGAAAAGATCCTTATTATCTTGCGCCATAACTTGAGAACGACTTTACCGATTTCATTTTTTTTTTTAAGTTTTCTAATGCTTTGTAGATGGTTCTTATGTAAAGTAAAATTAAGAAAATTGTGCAGAAAACTGGAATATTTTAGAAAACTTAACAACGATTTTTACTTCGCTCGTTTGATGAATGTGCTAAGACAGGACAAAATTTGTCGTGTCAGCTAGTAAATAATAATAAAACTATATCTATATATATAAGAATTAATGCCACTTTTTGTTGTAATTTTATAACTCAAGAACGGGCTCACTTATCCAAACCAAATATTTAGGCTTTGATCGGACTATTTAGTACATGGTTTATGTGAAGTTTGCACAAAATCGGTCTAGAGGTTCTTCATTTATCACACCCGGTCGAAACCGGGGCGGATCGCTAGTTATTTATATATGTTAATTACTAAAAACACAATCTTTAAAGAAATTTCACTCATAAATAAAAAAATATAACGAAAACTAAAATATATATAATGCCTTATAAAACTTATCTCTGCTGAAACCTGGAAATCAGTCAACTTAGTCTATATAGGTAAATTAATGACTAAAAACACAATCTTTTAAGCAATTTCACTCATAAATAGAACAATATAACGAAAACTAAAATACATAATAATACATTTTAAAACTTATCACTAATCACTACACTAATCAGGGAAGTTTTTCTGCCGGCATTCCTTGTAACAATGGTAAACTTCTCATGTAGACCAAAAGTCCTGCGTGAGAAATATCTTCATGTTCTCTGCTGAAACCTGGAAATCAGTCACCTTAGTCTATACAGGTAAATTAATTACTAAAAATACAATCTTTAAGGCAATTTCAACCATAAATA
The DNA here is from genome assembly GCA_948107665.1 of Lomographa bimaculata. Classification (NCBI taxonomy): domain Eukaryota; kingdom Metazoa; phylum Arthropoda; class Insecta; order Lepidoptera; family Geometridae; genus Lomographa; species Lomographa bimaculata. The sequence continues at coordinate 13,297,995 of OX403592.1, forward strand.
GAACAATATAACGAAAACTAAAATATAATACATATAATGCCTTATAAAACTTATCACTAAACACAATACCAATCAGGGAAATTTTCTCCGCCGGCTTTCCTTGTAACGATGGTAAACATTTGTTTCAATGTTATATTCGACTTAAAACACGAAAATTTTTGACTTACTTTAAACTTTTTTCCGAAACTAGTTGACTACAAAATAAGTCGAAAAATTTTCGTGTTTTAAGCCGAATATAACATTGAAACATAATGTGTAATACTCACGATAGTTTTTAACGATGGTAAACTTCTCATGTTGACCAAAAGTCCTGCGTGAGGAATATCTTCATGTTCTCTGCTGAACTGGAAATCTGTCGAATAGTCGGGTACAGCCTTTGCTTTATAATTTGCCGCGCAGAAACTTTAATTATATAAGTTAAAAACTTTGTGTGGCACTAAACTGTAAACGGGCAAGCGTGATGCTTACCATCAGGCGAGCTACTTGCTCGTCTCGTCTCTCAATGTCTTTGACACATTCGACCTCTCAGCTTCTCCTGGTCGTACCGAAGCTCTTCTTTTCCCTTCGTGTCTTTGTCTTTGTAGAGAAAATATATCTGAATGAAGGTTTTTTTGCTCAAACAATTCTGTAGTAGTTATAAAAGCTTATTTTGCTGTGAAAACTTCCTAGAAGCTATAAGACGGCTCCTATCAATGTTTCATGTGGTTCACTTTCCTGCACTACCATGAAATCAAAGGGAGACAATCTGATATCAATGGTAAAAAAATACAGGCTAAGACTAGAAATGTATGGCATCGCTCACCACCTTGTTGGTGTTTTTGGTACGTTTACAGTAAATTATTGACATTCAACCTCCAAGCAGTGGTGTACAAACATAAGACAGGGCTTAAATAGTTTTTCGTCTTTCAATTACAATAAAAAAATTAGTGTACATAATCAAATAATACAGCCATTGAGTATGTTTCAACATTTTGATGTTGATCTTAAAACAAATGAGTTTCCTGTAAACTATATACAACCGACTTCAAAAAAGGAGGTTTTCCATTCGACTGTATGTTTTTTTATTTTATTTGTATGTATGTTACGCGATATCTCCACCAATTGTGAATCGATTTTGATGTTTTTTTTTGTTTGGTGGAGTACCTATACAAACCGAAACCAAAAGTAAAAACCGAAATATAAGCGATGAAGTCGGTATTTTAAGCTTACGTTTTAATTATGAGAGACAAGATGATCGATTTCCTAATCAAAGGTGCATTGGCATTGCTTTAGATAAAGAAATCGTCATAAGTTCAGAATCGCTGAACTTACCCAAAGTCGATTTCTGCTTTGGTAACTCTTCTTGCATCATTGAACTACTTTTATTACCCCAAAGGTCCATTTTATCACGTAACTTTCGTGTATTTGTACCAATCAATGTTAAACAGGGAAAATGCCTTTAAAGTATTGTAATTATAAAAGTCAATACTCGTAACAAGCTTGTAATTAAGTCAAAAGCGCATGGAAAGTGGGCCAGCATGTCTTACTGAAATAGTTTCTCCGCTCATCAACAGGAAAAAAGTCAGTCGGAACGGTAGATTTGTGAAATTAACGGTATAATCTGGGAGTCTTCAAGTCAAGAGTGAATAGGTATCTTCTAGGCAAGCATGCTACATCTTCGGCCGCATCTTTACTTCCCGTCAGGTGAGAAAGTAGTCAAACGCTTGCTTATCGAGCATAAAACAATTGCAAAGAGGTTTTAGAACAGAATAATTAGAAAAAAATAGTTTATCATATAATGTAATTTTTTAAATTTAACATGCTTGATACTCTTTAATTAATAAGCTGATTTACTTAAATTAATATAATATTAAAATAAAAATTATATGAAAAATGTTATGATCAAACTTATTTTTTAGTAGATGTGAATCTACTAAAGAATAAGTAACGCTTAAAAAACCGACTTTACATCTTTATATTCGGAACTTTTTTTATTTCGAAACTATCAGATTAGACGTACTAAACACGCATTATTGACAATGTTTCAAGAACTACTGATCAGATCTTGATCAAATTTAAATGGGACCAATAGGAAAGCAACATGTTCCAAACAAAAAAAAACTAAATTTGTTTACGTGGAAAGAAGTTATGAGGTAAGAAAAATAAATAAAAAAACAGTCTTCTTGTGTACCTCCTCCTTTTTTTTTTTTTTTATTTGTGACAGGCTAGTGTTAGACCACTATCTCACCTGATGGTAAGTGACGATGTGATCGAAGCTGGTAAACACACTAGACCTGGAATACGCAGGCTCTCAAGGATAACTGCCGGAACACCGTATTTGGCTTGGCGGCAGACTTTCAACTTGATGGTGGTAAGCTACTTTGGTAGCAAGCCAGGCGAGCAACTCACAAAATGCTCTACCACCTCTCAAATGTCACCTGATTAGCACCACCCGGGGACCACGTGTAGGGAGTCAGACTTATGGGGTATCCTCCTACGGACGTGGGTGACTCAGCCCCCAAAAGCCCCAGCCTCCTTTTTTGTGAAGTCGGTAAAAAACATAAAATAATGATTTTGATTAGGCCAGTTATTGGCGCCTTTCGTATATGGTTCCGATCCCAATATGTACAGTAAGCGTTCAGTTTTTAATCGACTTCCAAAAAGACGGCTTATTTGGGCGCACGTTTGCCTTTTAAGCAGCGGCTATCGGTTTCGATTTTTGGTGGAAACACAAGTTTTCTCCCAAAAGGAAATTTGTGTTTCTGGTTCTGAGTGTGATGTGATTGTTTCCTACAATCACGACACATCGAACTTATTGTTATCCTGTGAGTAAAAGCGTAATAACAAATAATTAAACGCAAGCAAAGCTTAAAAAAACAGACTTTACACGTTAAACACGCATTGTTGACTATAACTCAAAAACTAGAAATTAGATCTTGATCAAATTTTAATGGGACCACATGAAAATCACCAGCTTCTTCAAATAAAAAAATAATCATCAAAATCGGCTTACAACGAAAGAAGTTATGAGGTAACTTTTGAAGTCGGGTAAACAAGAACATCGTCAAAGTAGTCCACAAAATAGGCATTATTGACGATATTCCAAGAACTACTGATCAGATCTTGATCAATTAGTAAGCAACGCCTTTCAAACTAAAAAAAAAATTCGAATTCGGCTCACGTAGAGAGAAGTCATGATAAAAAAAAATACAGTCTACTTGAGTACCTCCTCCTTTTTTGGGAAGTCGGTAAAAAGACTGAGAATATTCTTTATTTTTCCGTGGACGTTACCCAATTATCAGATCGACAGAATTCAAATTGGCTTTTTATCCGTCAGTAACAATCGTGAGATCGGTAATAACAATAATTCAGACGCGTGAAAAATAAAGCGGTAATCTATTGCTTCACTTTTCTCCCTTAAGCGTGACAATGAAATCTACTGAAGAAATCAATTTGCACGCAAAAAACCGTATTGCGTGATGCGTTCGCGTGCGATCTCCAAGATTCGATTCCGGCACTACAGACAGGCCCATCAATTGAACACATTCGGAGTTCGCAGAACTTTCGCCAGAAGCACGAAACATCTGATATGTATCGGAGAGGTGGTCATTAATACAACGACCCCGTCTTACTAGGTAATGTCGAAAACGTTGCGAGATGTCGACGTTATCTGCTACCGAATTTGCCGCCGAAAGCGTCAGTGCAGATGTGTTCAGGATACGAAACAAGATCCTTCAATACGTCATTATTCAAGGCTTAAACTGCTTTCTTTCGAATGATACGACTTGTTATGTCATTGTTCCTAAACGATGATTTATAAAAATTACCTGTACGATTTAGATGATAAAAACATGATTGCATTTTGATATCATCGGTAATTCAGCTTACCTAATAATAAATAGAAGCTTAAAGACAGCGTAGGCTTAGGCACAAGTAGGTTACGGAACTCTAAAAATACACTTGAACATGAAGATTGAACTTGAACTTGGACCTAGGGAATTTTCTCAAAATAGGAATCAACTTTATCTGTAAGAAGCATCGTTAGTCGCTGTTGAATAGACATGTAAGAATGAAAATGTATAACTTCTTTAAAACGACCATCGATTTCCATCGCTAATATTATCCATACAAGACAAGTTTGTCTACATCAATCCACAAATAAGTCACTTGTTGGGTTAATAAAAATAACTAAGGCTACTCTTATCTCGAAAAATCCTAGTAAATTTGTACTGGAGATTGCTTTTATGAAGAACTAAAATTTGTTTTATCAGAGAAGAATCAGATAATGAAAGTTACAGTAAAAGAAACTCAGGATTTCTACATATTTGTAAATCATAACAGAGATCCTGTCTAATCAAATCGACAGAACGATCTCAATTAAGCTGAAGTAAATGATATAATACAACAAATTTCTTTTTTATTGACTTTCAGAGTAAATTTTGCACACCTACAACTTTGTTAGCACAAAACGAGACCAATTTCTAATCATAAAACTATTATAGATAATTTTAAACCCGTGTTATTAACCTATCGTTTACGGTCGTATTCAGTAAATCGTTCATCAATCAAAACCTTACAAGATATTGAATTGAATTCGTCATGCTAGTGAAATCAAAGTCCGAATCGTAAAATCCTACGTATATTTCGCTAAAGATTAACTCGTTTTCTAAATTTTACAGCCGGCTTCTGACTAAAGATGAATTATTCCATCCGGACAAATAAATCAATGGAAACTACTTTATTCAATTTCCGTTGGAACTGGATTGATTCGTATGTGTCATACTAGATTTAGTTGTTGTTTTACTGATGGGTCAACTGTAAGTCAATGGGACAAGTGAAGGATATTTTTAGAGGTTTTTTTTTATGTTCGATAGGCAAGCATTTTACCACTAAGTATCTAACCCGTTAGAAAGTGATGATGCGGCCGAAAATGTATTATTTTTGCCTAGATGATGCCTAAGTTTAAAGAATGCCTATCGTCTTAAGAAATAACATAAATTTTACAAATAATATTTTGGACAGAGATTGAGCATTGCCATGCAACGAAGCAATGCTTTGGTTTTAATTCATTTTTTTGCTGATTTATTTTTGTTTATTTTTGGTTAGTGTACGGTTTGCATAAACCGTACATGTTTTAATTTAGTTTTTAGTTTAATTGAATGTAGGAGTATTAATAAACAAGTCAATACATTAATTTCACTTACAAGACAATCTGAAGTTTTTTTTTCTTTGTGGTAGCATATTATTATGTACATATATTGGAAAATGATGACAACAGATTTCTGCATTAAGAAATTATAAACAATAAATTAGTAAACCTCGCATCGCGCGAAAACAGATGCCAAATCGGATATTTGTAAAATTTAAGTAGTCTATGTATCATCAAAAACGCTGATGATGATGTTCCGGTATGTGAGAGTCTAAGCCTAGCGCGTTACTTTCTTTGACCACATCAATCGGATCAAATAGAAAAAATCCCCAAGACAAAAAGAGGTCTTGTAAGTTTGTAGTGAGTATCTGTTTGCCTTTTTTTTTTTATTTAAAAGGTGATCGATAGTGTTCTTAACAGTGTTTAATAAAAATTGGTGCAGCTGTTTTGCAGAACGAGCGTCGGAGGTATTTTCAAAATTTTGATTTTGCCCCATGTTATTCAATGTTTTCCTACACTAAATTATTTTAAATAAGGTGGTTATTTAGCGATTGCTTATCCATAACTAGCTACGAAACCATTTTCAGACTTAATTATCTAAACTGCCTCGTACACTTTATTACTCGAAGCCATATATTATTTAGCTGTCATATACGATTACTTCTTCAGGCATAACTGTTTAACAAGTTGCTACCATCGTATTTTATTGCCTTGTCACGACACATTAACCTTAAACTATTTTAAGTTAGGTTTTATTGCTGTAAGTATTTTTAACTACTTTAAATGCTTTTTCCGTGGAGTATTTGTTACGTTGAATGACGATGATAATGATCAAAATTTTTTCATAACACGTGATCGTAGACATATCCAAATAATATAAAGTTTTTGAAAATCCCAAAGGATATAATGAGATTTTAAAAATATATACATTCGTATGAAACAAGTTAGCATAGATACGGGAATTGAAAAAAAATACTTGAAAAATAAGGCAGAAAACAAAACAAAGAAAAAACAGGGTGTGTCATAAAAACACACGATAGAAGTGAAACTTTTGTATACAGGGAATCATTTAAATTATTTATCAGTGTTTACATCCATCACTTTTCGTCATAAAAAGGTTGCGAATCAGAATTTCAAAGCCCTCTCATTAAAAGTTTCGCTTCAAAAAAGATAATGGTAAATGATGTGAAACAAAAGGCGGTGTTTGGTATATGTATAGCTTTATTGTCTCGTAAACGGTACGAAGAGTACAGTACTCACCTCGAAAATAAAGCCTGCCTTCGTCTTGAGCTCTCTCGCTTCACTTAGATCTCTACTTAGCTTCGCTCGGGAGTTAAGTCTAGTGTCCCTCGTTACGTACAGGGTCCTATATCCCGCTGGAGACGTAAGACAGTGCTTTATCCTCTTGGTGCACAATCCGCTATAATGTAATTCCAGGTCCACTATCTATCTGCGTTAGATCAAAATTTCAGATTATACCTTCAGTAGTTTTGGCGTGAATGAGTTACAAACAAACTTTCGCATTTATATAGTAGTGGAAAGTGGGATGAGATAGGATAGAGGGCTGGGATGGGTACTTAAATATCTAAATTCTACAAAAAAATAAATCAAATTACGTAACTAATCAAAATTAATTGGTTGTGGATCCAGAACTAATTAAAAAATTAGCTAAATTGAAAAAATAACTTGTAAAAGTTAATTAGCTAATAAGTTGGTTGTATTCTATTAACAATTCAAATAACAATTTTGAAGCAGTTTTATATTTTCACCAAAGACACATTATATTTAGGTTAAAACCTTCCTGGTCATGTAGCAACAAGCAATGAAAATCATGTAAACATTTTATGACAGTCTTGTTAACATAAACATCTGAGTTCGAGGCTTAATAAAGTACCGTTATAAAAATGTTATTATTTATTCAAGAAACAGACAAGTTTCTAAGCCTTTTTGAGAATAGGAAATTAAATTAAATGTTATTATATGAAATAGAAGTTCATTTTGTCTAACATCTTCCAGGACGCCCCACTGCGCGAGCTTAGTTCATCGCCGTTACGCCCGTTACTGTCGACTTTTCGCTACTGTAGGTCACATCCGCAATAACGGTATGGTTATTTTATTTTATTGCCGGAAAATATTTGTTTCTTGTCTGGAGTAAATACGTTTATCAAAACTTATTTTATAAAATACAAACATATAGTATAGACCGTGGGCCGGTTGTCGTCAACACTACCTCAAGTACCAAGATGATACCGTTATGAGGGTGTAGTGTGTAAAAAGTTATGCTGAAAAACAAGGGTCGCCTGTTCCTAGCCTGAAGGTTTTGTGCAAGCGACAAAAAACTAATAAATCTTTTGGTGAAATTTACCTCATCGAGTATCAAGTAGGGACATGGTACATTTGATAACACATTTTCAATGTAACAAAAAATAAATAAGTCAATAAGTCAAGTATACATGTACCTAACCATGGTGCTGAGTTACAGACATAACATGATAAGTAACACCTATCAAATTTTATTTATAATCGGTTCCAGCTATAAAATAACATGTAGATAAAGTACTTAGGTTCTAGTTATTATGTTGTAAACTCCTTGACACACAAGAAAGGAGTGATAAAAGTGAAATTTCAAACAGAAGACATTACATGAATAACTTTATGACGTGAAGTAGCAAAACGATGACTTTGATGGCACAATAAAATGAGCTTCTGAGGTCTTCTGGGAGTTCGTATACATCCTACGCGACAAAACTAGACATAAAATGCACTTTTATGTTCGTATAGAAGCGAAATGTGCCCGAACAAGATCATTTATACCGACGGAGATAAATGTCATGAATGAAGATGCTGCGAAAGTAAGTCTTAGAAGGAAATAGTAATATATTTTTGAACTGCCTGTTTGGTTAGATGCGCGTCCGCTTTTCAAGGTATTGGGTACGATTCCTGGTGGGAACACAAGTTTTCTCCTCGAAGGAAATTTGTGTTTCTAATTCTGGATGTGATTGTGTGTGTAATGTGAACATTTCCGGCACCCACGACACAAGATATTGAATTTATTGTAAGTGTAAGTGTTTCAAATTCCTTCCCAAGGGATATTTGTGCTTCTGGTTTTGGGTGTAATGTGTGTGTGATGTGGATGTTCCGGCACCCACGATACAAGTATTTGAACTTAGTGTGGGGCTGTGAGTGTAAATGCGTTTATATGCGTTTATTTTTACTTGCAAATGTATATATTTTATCTTAGCATAAGTAGTCTAGGGAATGAGCTAGCATTTTATACTAATGTGACTCTGTTTTTGCGACCCTGTTGGCGTTAACAGGTTGTTAACAGGTCAATTTTTGCGTTGAGCTCTGACTTCCATTCCCGGTAAGGGCACAACAACACAATGTTCCGTGCGTTTTCTTGTGGCTTAATTTCCTCACTATGAAAATTGTTCTGTCGATTTTAGATGTGTAGTTTTGTGAAATTTTCTTGCATCCCCGATGCTAGTCTTTGAACTTTGTACAAGGTTGTGAGCGTGTGTAGTTTGTTTGTTAGGTAAGCTAAATGTGCAATTGTATCAATTATATTCTCTAAAAATCAAGATGATCAATCTATACTTCACTACCTTAAATTATTACTGTTTGGAAAACTGCAAATGTGGCTCGGGACCACAATTATAACTTTGCATTTACATACTACTTATATCTTTTGAAAAATCGCTCCGGTGCCGCCAGTTATCAACCTATAGTTCTAATAATCTTAACGAAGTAATTTTAGATCATAATCTATTATTCGTTTGCCATACAAGTCTTCTCACAATGTTCTAACGATGATCATTAATCAACGAGTACCTACCTACACCTTTTATATATCGAAAATTAACATAACTGACCTACAAAAGAAAAATAAATGAAGATATCAAACCTCTCAAATTATCTAGAAATTACTTTTTAATCAATCTTTTTGTATTCTTCCGACACTCGGTCATCTCAATCATTCATCTTAAATAAGTGTTCGGTATTAAAACACAATGTCGAATATATTTGCAAAAGTGAAACCAGCCGAAGCTAGTACATGTTTCTTTTGTTTTTTATGAGGCCACCTATGATTACAGATGTTTATAGTAATAAAAGTTATGATGGACAGTTGGAGGCCACAGAACAACAAAGTAAAAGCTATAAATCCAGGTTGTATGGAGAAGTCTGGACAATGCCTCCGGTAGAGTAGTTAAACATAGTAATTGTTTTTATTGTTACCTAGAATATGACGAGGTAGCTACACAGTTTCGTGACTTATCGAGGTCGGTGCTTTGTTAATGAAAAAATTGAGTTCTCTCTCATTAAAAATCTAAATTTCATATAAAATATATTAATTCACTTTACAAGGAATAATACCTTTGCAAATTAAAGTAACGAATTGATTTCAATAGCAACAAAATCATGAATGTAGAGAGCGTTCTTAACGCGCTGATTCGTAACTTTTCAACGCTCAAATATTTAAGTTCTAATGTTTTTTTTTTATGAATATGTGCAAGAAAGCTTGATTTGTACATTGAATAAACCGTTATCTTAATAGCACAGTATTCGGATAAAAGGCGAGAAATTTGTAATTCTTTTGACGCATGTTACCTACATGCATCCATCACTCTCTGAGAACCGTTATTTGCATGTCTGCCTGGAGGAAAATACGTCAAAATAATAGATTTTAATGTGAATTTTCAACGCAAAAAGCAAGAATTGGAATGATTTTAAATGTAACTCAGTCTTTACATGTGAGTTTTTAACACAATTGCTTAGCTTGTTTGTTGTTCTTTTTGTACATATGTAAATGTATATATACATTTATATATTATGTTATTTAAACTTATTTTATGTTTTAATTATTTTTTTCTATACCTATTTTATATGTAACCGTATCATATTTATCTGTATCATTTAATTGTTATTTTACACGATATTGTGTTGTATAATATAAGAAAAGAATGTTTCTGAAAATAAAACTTTTTTTATTTGTTATTTATTGTATTTTTATACATATGTAATAATATATGATATCATACATATATATTTTTTTCTGTTTTAGATCCGCCACCTCTGGGTTGTGACTGAAAATCAGAGCCTAGTGTTATACATGGCAAAAACGATGAGTCACCTTTTTAGCACCTTTTTTGTTATGTTTATCTTTTTTATAGTGCCAAATAGATATTTCATTCATTCACTCAATCATTCATTTTAACATGCTTTCATTATTAGCTTTACTAGTAACCGACAATGAAACTATATTAGAAGTCAGTTTAAAACTTATTCTAATTGTCGTATCGAAATGAAACTTTGTATGTATATGTAGTTTGGATGATAAATCTATAATTTGGTATCTTGGAACTGACCCGATGATTGAGCCAGGAGATAGATAGTGAAACTCTTCAGTGGCTACTGTTAAACACCTCGAGTTTTGCATTAATTTTTTAAATTCCTGATAATTGTTAGTTATTTTTAAACACACATTTTTATGTATAGTCTTATGCGTATAGATATGCGTAGTTCATACAGTCTACCTGTGAACTTGTACTATTGTTAATTCTGTGTCTATGGTAAGATGTTTATTTTATTTATTTATTTTTTTATTTGTGACAGGCTAGTGTTTGACCACTATTTCACCTGATGGTAAGTGACGATGTGATCGAAGCTGGTAAACACACTAGACCTGGAATACGCAGAATAGTAGAATAATCTTGGAGAGATTAGAATTTAATAACAATACAATACAAAACCATATTTATTGCGTTTTATTATTACGTGCAAGTTTCTAAGCTGGCAAATAAATCTCCCGTCTGACTGCATAAAACAAGACATAAGCCCGCAGACATTCGTCTAGATGTCACGTGCGGGTAACTTTTCCTTTTTCTTCCACAGCGGCCCAACCTACGTAAACACTTCAAAATTGTAGCATAAAAGCTGTTGGAATGGAACTAAGAAAGGACCATAAAATAGTTGTTCGCATTATGCACGCCCCTACGATGATTCGAGGAGCGATAAATCGAATGCAGTCGACAGCAAAATTGTTGTTTTGACCGCACGACTTTGCAGCTTTTAAAAACTTAATGCTTTCTTTAATGTTATAGCCTATTGACAGGATGCGTGTACGTTGTCATTGGTGAAATTATGAGTCGAGTTTAACAACGTTAATTGCTTTACATTTTATACGCTCTTGCGTATAGACTGGTTTTTAGATATTTATAGAGGCTAGTCGATGGTACAGTTTTTTAACTCATATGATGCAATAAATCGTATTACGTTTAATACGTAACACTCGGTATTAAAGGCTCTGGTCGTCTTTCCAAACAGAGTCGCAGCCGAGAGCGATCCAGTCGTATTGTAAGGACGTTGTTTTACCAAATCGAGGTAGAGGGGACTCTGGAAAAGGTGCATGAATTCATTGGATTTTTTCGTCTGCTCGCGAGCTCGGAAGTTTTGTGCAATGAGTCATGCAGTCCAGTGTGGAATAATGAGACAGCGCTGGCTTTGCAATGGGATGCTAATTAAGATGTTGATAATTGTAAGATGCTAATTATGATTAACACAATAGGCTACGGTATATCAATGTTGATGTTACCAACAAAATCGTGTAGAATGGCTTTAATAATTAATGTATCATGAAAAAGGAGCAGTTAGTCATGGGAGTATAATTTCTTATTATGTTTCCTTATTCCCGGTACACATGTACAAAAAAAAAAAAATTTCGGTGTTGACTTTTGGTGGTACTTCGACTGAAAATCGCTTGATCTCGTGAGGTTAGTTCTCAAATCATAGGTAATCTACATTTTTGTAGGTAGATACCGTGATCGGTAACTCAAATACCAAATTAGTATATGTGATGGAAAGTGGTCCTATCCCTTATTAATTCATGAAAAAAAATCCTATAGGTACCTATTCTGTTATTCAGATACATCAATTGATATTTGATATTTTTAACCGACTTCAAGAAAGGAGGAGGATCTCAATTCGACTATTTTTTTTTTTTATTTATTTTACTTCAAAACTTTTTTCCAGGTGAATCGGTTTTGATGAATCTTTTTATATTTAAAATATGGTGCTTCCCATGTGACCCCATTCGATCTAGATCTGACCAATAGTTTTTGAGTTATACCTACACAATAATGCGTATTTAAATAATTTAATCTGATCTAGGGTTCCGAAGATAAAGCAGTGAAGTCGGTTTTTTAAGCTTTGCTTGCGTTTAAATTATTTCACAACGAAGAATCAATTTTGTCCTGTTATTCTGCCGACGTTTTTCCAAAAACTGATCTTGCTTTTTCGGTGATCATTTATATTTCTCTTACACCCCACTTATATCATGTACTTGCATCCAGGCCCATAAAAGAGAACTGGTAGAATGCCTTCGAGATTCCGCGGAGTAACATCGCGTACGTGTAAGTACTAACTCAGATAAACAACTTGACTTCCCACATGTATTTTAAGCCCCGGCAAAAACAGGACGATGTACGTTATATAAAGTAAGACATAGGAAGCAAGAACTTCGGCTTTGGTATCTCATGCAATGACTCATGATCATCTGCAGCGAATGTAAGCAAAAAGCAGGCGCGTAGCACGTTAGTGAACAATAGAGAATATACTTTTTTATTTGGAATGTTAATGAATAAAAATTGTTAAAAATGCAAGGGAAATTCAAAGAATTTAAACGCGAGCCGAGCTTAAAAAACCAACTTCACCATTTTATCTGCGGAACCTTGATCAGATTAAATGTATTAAACACGAATTATTGGCGATAACTCAAAAATTACTGATCAGATCTTGACCAAATTTAAATAGGATCAATCAGAAAGCAACAGGTATCAAACAAAAAAAAACCAAAATGGGTTCAGCGCAGGGGTCGTCAACCCGCGGCTCGCGAGCCACATGCGGCTCTTTGGGGGCGAAGGTGATCTTTAGTTCCATACGCCAATATTATTTATTTAAAAAAACGTTCTGATTCGATAAACGAGGATTAGGCACCATTTCTATCGAGCCATTAAAAAGCCTCCAAAGGTAGCAAAAAAGTACATTTATAAAGTTGAAACAAGTAAATATTGGGATGATTATGTAGAAATAACACGTGCATAGCGTTTTCTATACGATACTCACAGTACTGTAGGTATTGTTGTTGGCATTAAGGATTAATGTTGGCAAGATAAAAAAAATTTTTTTACTCTTCCGACTCAAAAGGTTGCCGACCCCTGGTCTAGCGTAAAAAAAACTTAATGATTTCCATTTCTTTGCTACAAACAATGCAAGAACAGGTCATTTGCAAGTGGAAGTTATCAAATATTTTATACATTTCATTTTGTTTTGAGATTTTTATTGGTCGCATGGTCCATTTTTCATATCCCAGTGTGATCTCATTGGTACCTACCCGTATATCGAATCGTTGATGATAAAATAACTTACCTCAGATCTCACTTTGCTAAATTCCTTTAATTTACACAGTGGTTTCTTTTAATTTGAAAGCAAATCAAATATACTACGTTATACCTTATCACTACATATAATATACCTGTATTTTTGAAACGGTATTTTGGAGCTGTTTTATTAGAATCTCATCTTAGTTCATGTTGTTTTTTTGGTCAATATTGTAGTGTATAAATATGTTTAATGGCGTCCGTGAGACAATTTTTTCTTCGGGACAAAACTTGTATTCCCGCCGGAAATCGAACCCGACACCCCTGCTTAGAAAGCGAACGCTCACACAACTAAACCAAGGGGCAGTTCTTCAATCATAAAAAATATACCTACCTACTTACGGCATAAAAGAGTCAGTCTTACGACACTCCATAATATCGCTTAGTTTATCTGCTTTACTGGTACAATACAAGATAAAATTGAGTTTAACATACATAATATGTTTCGGAGTGAGGAAAAAAAACAAGATAAAGCTAGAGGCTAATTCCAAAAACAATCTACCTGTATTTACATTAAATAAAGTCTACGATATAAAAATAAAAACCAGTAGGGCGAGTACTTTACCAAAAATAGCAAGTATCGACTGAACAGAACTTTTAAATATTTATATCGATTTACTGTAATCAATTTGTTCAATTTAAAGGTAGTATATAAGAGGAATAAAGGGGGAAATAGACTGTCATTATGAACTAGAAAGGGGCGCAATTACTTGTAACCCTTCACGACGTGACCCGAAATGACCAGTTTCCAATTATCCACCTATTATTTCGTAATTACTGTTTCTATGAAGCTATAGATTTTACAGAAAGTACTTTAAATTTAACTCTTCAAAGCTTTCTTCGCTTGCTATTTAAATGGAAACATGACATGGAGTTTATGACCAAGGAGACACATTTTCTTAATTCGATTGTGGACATATTAGTTTATGACCAAGGAGACTAATTTTCGATTGTGTTTGTTAAGCTTGTTTTTTCTGATAAGCTTTCTAAACTACTATCTAACTTGCTTAATGACTAAATTGCTAAGAACCAGATGTATATTCAACATGCGCTACTCTGAACACATGAGAAATATGACTTATTTTTTTAAGTTCCTAATTGTAAATCTATTGTGTCCTAATTGTATGTTAATTATTAGCTATAATTAATAATAGTGTAAAATTATTATTTTAGTTTGTTGTGCGTCTTGGCGTTGCTGTAAGCGCAACAAGCACCTGTTTATAAATAATACGTTCATGTACACATCTTCATTTACTATCATGTTATGATGGTAAATGAATATGTGATCGAGAATGATAGCCTAGATGACTGGTTTAGTTTTCAGTTGTTTTGTTGCCATTAATAAAATGTAAAAACAACGTGAGTAATTAGTACTGGTATTTATAAACTTGTTTGAAACAGTACCAGAGGTTAAGAGTTTGATTAAACAAAAGGTCACAAGATGATATTGACGATGATGAACTGCCATTAGCAAGGTATTCCATGGCCATAGACGCATTAGACGCGAAAAAACCCCAAAAACAAAGTGACCTCCTTACCTTCCGAGAACACAACCTTCATTTTATGACTTACAGAGTAAATAGTGTTTAAGAAAACAAATTGACACATCTGTTTCGTTTCGAATTTCGAAACGCGTGACGTAACAGGGAATTCCTCGAGATTGTGACGTAGTTTAGGTACTCCTGCGCAGCCCTACAAATGTCAAGTGCGTTACGTAAGTGGCCGAGTTTACTGGCCTGACCTTTGCCAACACCTTTGAAAATTGACTTGTACTTTAAGGAAATCTTGATACAACGCAATTGTCCGTACTATATTGGCTGCCATAATATAAAGATACGACGCATTGTTTGGATTACGATTTTGTTGCTCAAGCTTATTTCGTGCGTGTTAACACAATGTTACAGAAAGCAATAAGTGGTTTAAATTATTAATGTGTCAAGATGGACGCTGATAAAATAACTGGATATGTACGTTGGACACCTTTTCAGATTTTAACAAAGGAACGTTAAAAGTAAGAGCACAGAATAAGTTGCGGAGTAAAACCTTGATACAGAAACTGGAAGCTTAGAGCTTCTCGCGAAATCTTTCACTAAACAATGCTGTAACTACACCTTCTTACGAATACTTACCAATTATAAGAACTCACAGATACAAAAACTCACTTACGTGTATGGGTGCTTCCTTAATATTTCGATTTATATAATTTTAATTGATATTTTTAGCTTTAGGGCTTAGCTTAACGTATTGTCTGAAAATTTGAAGTTATTCGCTTGTATGATTGAGACGCTAAATGTCTCTGACAGACGGACGGACGGCCAAAGTCAACTTAGAGATATCGCTTCGCTAGATAGATTATTTAATCTAATTACTGAATTTTATCTATCAAGAAACGTGTTAAATTTATACCTTAATAATTAGCCCCAACTATTCGTTGTATCATAATTAGAGCGTAAGAACTTTACTGTGCAAGTATTCGACTACCTTATGCAATGTGTGCCGTGTAATATGATTCGAGTTCATTCACGCTTTACAACAAAGTCATCCGTCTGTCCTCTCGTTTTGTTTTTGGTGATTAGAGGAGGATGGGTGTTCCGTTGTCGGATATAATTAATTTTGGACAGGTAGTGACCCAAAGCGGCTGTCGTGTGAGATTAGTCCGACATGAACATTAAGGTGCCGAGAGAAGCTGTCAAAGCTGAGTTGCAGTTTTGCAACAGTGTTCAGTTGGTTTAGTGCTGTAATCAAAGGTGAGCGAACTGTGAGTGTGTTAGATAAAAAATATGTAGTTTATTACCCAGTTAATTCATTACAAGCTAGATTCAAGAATGTTTTGTGCTTGAAACTTGTAGTACAAAAATATACTTATAGATAGATAGATAGATAAATTCTTTATTTGCACACCAAAATAAATAACACTTACAAAGAAATCTTAAATATAACATAGGAGCAGAAAGGGCGGTCTTATCGCTCAAAGCGATTTCTTCCAGACAACCAAAGGGAGATGATAAAAATATTACAAACAGGGACGGTGGTGTACCTCGACACGTATTTAAATTACTTATACATATTTATAAAATCCAATTCTTATAATAATGTCAAAATCAAGTCAAATATCATGCAGTCATTTGAACATTAATCACGGCTTGTGATTGTATTTGGTAATACCGGTGGTAGAAGGGTTAACTTGCATAGTAAATATTAATTGTCATAAAAGAGCTATTCTACTAAAAATACTACAATATTATCAATCAAAATCTGTTGCCACTAAATAGTGTATTCCGGCAACTATCCTTGAGAGCCAGTCACTATCTAAGCTTAGCGTGTTATTAATCCTCAACCACATCATCACTTACCATCAGGTGAGATTGTGGTCAAACGTTAGTTTATAAGGGATAAAAACAAAGAATTAAAAAGACAATTCTGTTTACTTAGGTTTAAATGCTCTTATTAAAAAATAACTATGTATATATAATATAAAGTTAGATTTATATAAATTATTGTTTATGTAAGTTTATATGTATGTATGTATTAATGTTTATAGATAGGTATCTAAGTAAGTTGTATTTATGTCTATTATTATGTTTTTACATCACCGACCTCATTATATAAAATTATCCCTCTCTCCATCCAAAGGTTGACTGGAAGGGATCGCTTCTAGCGATAAGTCCGCCCATTGTACTTTAGTTTTTTTAAGATTACCTCTGTAACTAACTGTATTTGGTGTACAATAAAGGTAATAAAATTTATATTCTATAATACTTCTTGTACCTAATAAGGGTATTTCGGTTTTCATCACCGACCTCATTATATAAAATTATCCCTCTCTCCATCCAAAGGTTGACTGGAAGGGATCGCTTCTAGCGATAAGTCCGCCCATTGTACTTTAGTTTTTTTAAGATGACCTCTGTAACTAACTGTATTTGGTGTACAATAAAGATAATAAAATTTATCTAATATATAAAATTCTCGTGTCACAGTTTTCGTTGCCATACTCCTCCGAAACGGCTTGACCGATTTTGATGAAATTTTTTGTGCTTATCCGGTATCTATGAGAATCGGCCAACATCTATTTTTCATCATCATCATCATCATCATCACTTTTCATCATTATCAACGCGGGTGAAACCGCGGGGCGCAGCTAGTATTCTATAATACTTCTTGTACCTAATAAGGGTATTTCGGTTTTCATTTTATTGATCTTTTATTTCTGCATTAAATTCAATAATTACTTGAAAAAAAACCTGATCCTACTAAGAAAAAGCAAATACCCAGTCACAGTAATTCACGAACAACCAGCTCGTGGGGTTTTATACAGTTGTACAAGAATGTAGCCAGTAACTCAACTTACGTTCTTTGTCCTCTCCTGAATTTAAATTTAGTTATTATAACATGAGCATGTTCCAAGTAAAACATATCAGTTTAATAAGTATCTTTTATGAGTCATATTTAAACTTGAGATATTTTTTAATGTGAAACTGATCTATTGTAATGTTTAGCTGATCAACGTGATTAAAATTTAAGATGACGTATGTCCATTAGCTGCTTAAAATGGTTTGTAATTTTGCAATTGTCACACTGATTACAGTTTTGTAACAAAATGTTTATATTTTTTTATTTCATCCATGTTCACTTCAATCTAACTCATTTCATCTTTTCATTATCAATTAATTTTGTTACGTTTACCTCTACTTTTATATCCATCCACATACCAGAATATACCTAACACTTATCTCGTTACATTACTTTCACCTACTGTACCAATCTATTACTCGCTTCACTTTTCCTCTATTGGCGGAATTTTTAAACTTTCTCTGATTTATCGTTATATGATGAGAATGACTACAAGTAAATGCATATGTATCCATTGATATATAAATAATAAAAAAAGTCTGGAAAACTGCGCATCTTTGCGCAAGTAAACATGATCATAAACGCTTTCACACTCACAGCCCCACACTAAATTCGATGACTTGTGTCCTGGGTGGCGGAAACATTCACATCACAGACATACAATTACATCCAGAACCAGAAAAACAAATTTTCCTTGGGGAGTAAACTTGTGTTCCCGCCTGCAATCGAACCCGATACCCCTGCCTAGAAGGTGAACACTCACCCAACTAAGCCAACAGGCAGTTCAAAATGCTTTTCGCAATTTTTTTAATGATACATCTTTAAATAACACATGAGTTAGGTTACTGTTTTTACACTGTTACAATAAGGCACGCGGACTGGAACACTAAATCAACTCCGCTAATAACTAACAGCCTGATAACATCTAACTTTCAATATAAGCCATCCAATTGCAGCCTTTCTTAGAAAGCTCACTTCTTTAGAACCATATAATTACTAGCACAATGACATTTCTATTATACTATTATTTATAAATCGACGCAATCTAGAATGAGATCCAGTTGTAAGATAACGCTCACTATCACTTCATTTAAAACTACGAATCATTTTCATATTATATTTTCATGTTCATTTGATTAAGTCGAGTTAGTCATCTTGATGCTGTTACACAATGTTTGTTTAGCATGTTGGGAGTGTTTGAAAGTTCACAAAGAATTCGCCGAAGCTTTTGAATATTTTTTTGTCCTAAATTTTTCGCTAGTACGTGACCCAGTTTATGTAACGGGGAAAAGTTATGGAATATTTATTTATTGTCAGAGTATCTCCACTCGAAATGTTGTTGTTTTATAAGAGGCAACATAAACAAAACGGGTGGAATGTGAGGTGTACGTCGTGTGAGTGCTAAAATCTCAGCAATTGTCATTGGTTAAGACAAGGATGATCAGCTTGTCAAAGCTTGGTTGAAGTAAACGCGCCTCTCGATTGTGTGGTAGCAGATTTGAATTTGGATTCTACAGGTTTGATCTTCCAGTGAAGAAATCCGTGGTATTTAGAACTTTTCCGTGCTTACTTGGCTTCTACCCTGTACCGAAATATATACTTAGTTTACTATTGTCAAAAGACAAATTACGCAAACTATTAATAGTATTCCGGCTACTATCTTCCAGAGCAAGTTTATCACATTCTAGAACATTCTTACCACCCTCGACCACCAGCAACAGGTGAGATAGTGGTCAAACGCAGTAATATCAGGAACTCTACAAACAGAACGTCGCTAATTATATTATGTTTTTATAGTATTAGTCATGTTAGGCATAACTGAATTATATTAATAATAAGGAAAGATAATTTCGTTGCTTCAGGCAGGGCTTGAGTAGCTCAACGGTCAGAGCAATAGGGCATGACACCTTTGACTGCGGGTTCAATGTTTTTTCCTTTCTAAATTGACTACTTCATAGTTTTTTTATTCTGTAACGTATCTTGCAGTATCTACACAACTTACGGCAATCATGTAAGTGATGTAAAGGCGATAAGTTTTAAACGCGTTCAGGCGCCAGTGTACAACTTGAATAGATAACCATGGTCATTAAGTTAAATGGCCTACAACCCAAGTGATCAATCTTATGAACACCGTGTGTCCACTTACATTACTAATATCCTTGTTATGTAGAGTCAGACTAAAAATACCTTTTGATATAGAATTTAAACATTTTAAAACTGAAACACAAAAACGGGGTTTCTTTTTTTATGCTCAATAGGCAAGCATTTGACCACAATCTTATCTGATGGAAAGCAATGATGCGGCCGGAGATGTAGCATGCTAGAAGATACCTATTCACTCTTGACTTGAAGATTTCCAGATTATACCGTTT
Organism: Lomographa bimaculata; assembly: GCA_948107665.1. NCBI lineage: Eukaryota > Metazoa > Arthropoda > Insecta > Lepidoptera > Geometridae > Lomographa > Lomographa bimaculata. The sequence continues at coordinate 13,318,280 of OX403592.1, forward strand.
GGGTAACAAAGCTTTTTTCGTATATTTTTCTTTTTTTTTTTATTTGTGACAGGCTAGTGTTTGACCACTATCTCACCTGATGGTAAGTGACGATGTGATCGAAGCTGGTAAACACACTAGACCTGGAATACGCAGGCTCTCTCTCTTCTGTTTCTATCTATATATAAATATTTCTATTCTATCTATATTTTCTATGTTTATTTAAAACAAAAAGCGATATCCATTATTTTGTCGCAGGAACCAGTGAAATTAAAAAATACCATTTAGCTATTATAAAAGAAATTGAAAATTAATGAATATAAAAAGCTTTTTCAATAAATATATTTGTAATAATAGAGTCTCAGTAGCACCTTTAAAGGTATAATTAAAATAACTACTGAGAACAAATGGAATTAACCTTCTTCATTTTTAGTATATGTTTAAATGAACAAGGTATGTATATTTTAACTAAAAACGGGTAGTTTATAAATAATTTAGTATTATTTTGAAATAACCGGTGAAAACATATCGATGCGAATAAAATACATAAAAAATAAGCAATATAGCGTTTCAACGTTCATCTTTAATAAAAAAAATCGGCCAAGTGTGAGCCACTAGTTTTATTTTTTACTCATGCCGTTTTTGATGTTTTGTAATGATTGACTCAGTTACACTTGAACTTGGAGGTATTTTTGTATGCGAGTCATAAAATAAAAAAAAAAATTATGGGAGAGCTTTCAAATTCTGATCCGCAACCTTCTTGTGTGACGATAAGTGGTGAGAGTATTTCCCTGTAATAAAAAAGTTTAACTTCTGTCATGTGTCTTTACGACACACCCTGTTGTTTTTTATTTAATTACAATCAGTCAGAAGGTACTTGGCTTATCCATATTCTCCCTGTAACTACGAAAGCTACAGAATAAGATACGTCGTGTTTTATGCACAGGACCATTAATAAAATAGCATGAAGTAAAAGTAACAACTAACTTCTTTCTCCGCCTGTACCTACTTGTAAAGCATTACGCGTACATCTATGCGTTTAATGCACTTTCTTCCAAAACATATATAAAAACGAGCGTTTAATAAATGATAGCAACAAAATGAACGCGGTACATCACGCATCAGGAGAAAGCTCAATAAATCATCTTTTGTTTAGTGCATGTAATTACTTTTAAACAAATAGGCTTGATGTTAATAACAGTAAGGATATTACGCACGAAATCACCCGTGCTAGATATTACGGGTGTCCATGTCCGTATTAATCAAAGTTCCAAATTGGGCTCGCGTCGCAGAATTTACTAGCCGTGCCCCGCGGCTTCGCCCGCTATTATCAAGTTAAAAAGTAGCCTATGTGTTAATCCTAGGTATAAGCTATGTACATTGCAAATTTCATCTAAATCTGTTCAGCCGTTAAAGCGTGAAGAGGGAACAAACATACTTACGCACTTACACACAAACTTTCGGATTTATAGTATTAGTAGGATAGTACCTAGTTATTAAGACTCGCGCACTTAAAATCTGCATATACATAATGGTGCAAGTATGACTCACACTGGGTAGTTTATATTGTTAGACTTTACACTGAATTTGAAGTTTGTATGTTGTAACAATAGGACAAAATCTTTGTAAAAAAAATCACGACATGATTTATGACTATAAACCAACGATTTTCGAATAATCACTTACTTTCGATCCCTAAAAGGTTTAAATGGATTTTTAAACCTTTCAGGGATCGTGAAACTTATTAATCAACATTAATTTAACTAGATACAGGTAACCTGTTTCTAAAAAAGGTATATTGACAGTCGGACATACGGAAGGATGGACAACAAAGAGATCGTTTATTGGGCCTGTTTTCTTTTTGACGTACAAAACCTTAAAATCTTATGCTAACAACTGCAACGCCTTCGTGTTTCGTCAATGGCCGACAATGGCTCATACTGTTTATACAGTTTAGTACACGTGCTTCGTATATCATATGTCGGCTGACTGTATTAAAATATAAACATGTAGTGTCATCAAACCCGAAAAACCAAAAATTAGGTAAATCCCTGACTTCGCCTACCCACTTCATATCTTTATTTTGGCAAGCGTCATCATTTCTTCAAAGCAGGTAATGATGCAATTTGAGATAAATCAATTAAAACTACTTTTTAGAGTTATACCTACGATTTCATCACTATAATTTTGTGATAATCACACTAATATTAGATATTAAAAATAAAAAAAAACAATGTGTTTACAATCACAATCGTACACGTCACACAGATGTACCTATTTTGGGAAGGAAAATTGTGCTCCTGCCGGAAATCAAACCTAGAGTGCAGAACCACCTGCCCACTGCGCCAACTTGTCGTCGAAAGTTATATTTTTTTGCTCTGTGCTCTGTTTGTTACTCGATCGGTTAAACCGCTGGAGAGGCTGATGGAATTTGGCAGAGAGAAGAATACTTCACAAAGCTCTCTTCGTAGACATCGACACAGAGACATAAGGATTTTTATTCTGATTAATCATTGACATCTGCAGAAACACACGCGAAAGCGAAGCTGTAAGACACACCATATATACCCTACTTTGTATATAAGCGTTTCACAATGATCAGACTGAGAGATGTGGTAGGTCAAGTTAATAACTTAGCTAGGCTTAGACTAGGAATCAGTTTTCAAGTAGCTACCAGAATACCGTTTGGTGTATGACAAAATTTTTGGCTTCTGTTGGCAAACAACGCAAGTATAGCGAGCAACGTAGGTATAGATTGAGCCAAGCATTACGATTAGTTAATTTAATATTAAACATTCAAAACAACGATATTGGTAAAGAATGCAGCGCATATACGATCATCGACCAAATCAAATCAAATCAAAATCGTTTATTCACATGGTCCCCAAAGAGGCACACATGAAAGTTCGTTTGTCGAAGTTGACTCTACTGCCAGATTCGCAGAATTACAGCCACATTAGACCATATCTCTTATCACCGGGTGAGATATGTCAAATGATAGCATAGCAGAGATAAGAAGGGAATAATTTGGTATGAATAAAGAACATTATACGCAAAAGCACGATATGTTCACAAATATACAAAACCATTTTCAGATAAACAACAAACATCAATCAAAAGATAATCAACAGTTACCTAACAGCTTCCCTGAAGCACGTCCATTTTGTGCCACAAGCTGACGCGGTGGCACAACCTCAACAGCTTGAAATATTGTCTACATTTCCCTAAACAATGCTAGTATCACTTTAAAGACGTCACGACTCCTAGACAGAGAAACCAGCGCTCCAAACGCTGATTAAATAATATAATTGCAGTCATTATGATTAGAGCCCACAGTTGATAAACAGTTGTAGCTCTAGTGAAATAAATCTACACAAGGAACGTATATATTGCTACAGCCATGTTCTATAAAACAATGCAAAATACAATTAATCCTGAAAGATATGATTCTTGAAATTTATTTGAAAATGTTTAATGTATATTAAATATTATAAACATAATCATAACATAAACGCTTTCACACTTACAGCCATAAACAAATTTCAATGAGTGTCTTAGATGCCGAAAACAGTCACACCACACACACAATCACAACCAGAAACACAAATTTGCCTTGGGGAGAAAACATGTGATCCAGACGGCAATCGAACCCGGTGCTTAGAAGGCGAACGCGTACCCATTTAAACTAACAGGAAGCTCAACATAAACTCTAAATTTTTTTAATAATTATATTTAAGTGATTTGACCCAAAAATTGCAGGTTAAATAAATGCTTGTTATAAAATACGTATTAGGTACTTAAAATTCGTATTTTGAACAACCTCCACTGGTAAGTCCCTGTGCTTTGATCGATAGATCTTTTCAACCGGATCCACCAGTAGTTACGTAAAATGCGCCGGTATTCAGGCATTAAAATACTTTTTAGAAAAGTTACCAGCTCGACCGGTCGCAGCTTTTAAACTGCAATCTTGTGCTGCAAAAAGTTACAGAAAATTATGATTAACAAAATACCAAGCTAAATGGGTGTTACTCAACATACCTATAAGCTTGCAACATTCACTCATTACATTACACTTTTTTTCTACTCTTAATGTTCCTTTTCTGGAAATCTTAAAAATGGGTATATCTTCTTCACTATAAGAATGCATGAAGCATATAGTCAAGAAGCATATAACAATAGCTATCATAATGTGAGAAAGTGGTCGAATGCAAGTATTTTTACTTGAAAATGAAAATGATTTATTTCTGTTACCAAGTTTTGCTTAACTTAAGGTAGGTTGGGACCTTCTATTAAGTATAAAAATACCTGTGTCAGAAGACCCTGCTCTCCCATATCCATACCATAAAATATATTTAGGTTTCAGATAAGTAGATGATAATTATACATAATTAAGTTTTATTAAATGTTCCTACACTTGAATCTTATTTTTGAAATCTAATAGTGATATTGCCTTTCCATCTTTTTTATAAATATAATAATCTTTAACTTTGTAAAGAGTTTTTTAGAAAATAAACGCTCCCTACTATAAATATTGTATAAACGATAAAGTTTGTTTAGTTTATGTTATATATATTATGATATTTGGATATTTTGCACTCAATCACGCCAAAACTACTGAACCGATTTACCTGAAATATATCCTATTTATCAGTGTCAACGCAGCTATTTTCTTACAATTATCTCAACTCATCAAAAAATTGTTTGGAAATACCATCATTGTACCGTTTTAAATCGACCATTTTCCTCATCAAAGTCAGTCATCTGTTTACAAAAAATCAATTAGAGGACAAGAGTAGCAACCAGTAAACATTTTAGCGAACAACGGCGTCTGATAGGATCTGAAAACAATGGATTTATATTTGAAAAGGTTGCACTTAATGTGATGGCATTGAGGCGCGTCCACTGGGCTTTCTTTTATCTGGTGAACCAAATTACAATTGTGACTTATGTTTTTTTTGGTGTTAGGAGTTGACCTAGTTTTAAAATTTTATAAATAAAAATAACAAAAACGAATTCAATTGCACAAGAGTCGTAAGCATTCGTGCTAGTTTGCCATGTGTTACGAATGATAAGTCTTCCGTATCTAAGGTACCTACAATAAAATGACACCAATCTGTGCATATTATTACTTCGTTAAAACAAAGTAACACAGTTAGTACAATTTAACTTAACGCAGGCACCTATGCAATCCTAAATACTTTGTTTATATTGCCTGTTTTTTACTGCTATCTTTTTGTCAAATTATTATAGTACTGTGGGTATGAACAGTTGATCATCATCACCATCATCATGCTTGTCGCAGCAGCTATCTACAACACTTAACAGTCAGCATCTGTTTACCCTGTTTTGTAAAGGAGTAGGGATGGCTTCGGTGAGAGCTGGCAAGGGGATGCTCACAATACATCCCAAAGCGAGACGTCAATGCAGGACTTATCGCCTCCACACAGAATATGAATTAGAATTTATTTTAGCTGCTTATCCTAAAAACTCTATGTTGTTATTTAACCGAGAACTTTGGAAGATTGCCACCACAAATGTTTGAATTTAGTATTTTTTTATAATTTCTCGCTCTATGATACCTAGTGTTTATTTTAATAAACCCTAGGCTATACGCTAGGTATTTAACGAGTAAAAAATACATACATTTATTTAGATACAATAATCTTACTAAGTGGGAAAGTTTCGAATTTGAGTTAGTTAATTAGGTTTATAGGATTTTATTAGTAACTTTTTAAGAAATCGTCGGTGTTTAATTTATTATAATCTTTCGGGTAGTTTTTTGATCCCAAACAACTGTAGCTATGAACTTGGGCACTTTTATAATGATTTTATCAGCCTTAGTGCGCGTTCTCCGTTCGCCCCGTAGATACAGTCAGCAACGAAACTGATCATACCTAAAGAGAAAAGTTCGTAAAATGTAAGATTTTAAATTTTATAAGATTTTCTAACTAAGAAACGAAAGCTAAGAACTAAAGTTCGTATACTAGTACAGACTAAACTTTTTACTTACTGATATGATAAAAAACTTTTATAATAATCAAATGTATTCATAATTTATAGGGACTTTTTTTTTTTTTATTTGTGACAGGCTAGTGATTGACCACTATCTCACCTGATGGTAAGTGACGATGTGATCGAAGCTGGTAAACACACTAGACCTGGAATACGCAGGCTCTCAAGGATAACTGCCGGAACACCGTATTTGGCTTGGCGGCAGACTTTCAACTTGATGGTGGTAAGCTACTTTGGTAGCAAGCCAGGCGAGCAACTCACAAAATGCTCTACCAAATATACAAAGCACCCGAAGCGAGCACCCCGGGCGCTTTGAAGATAAAATATATGGACCTAAGGGACCTTGATATACAAAGAGGCCGCGCCCCGCACTGCCGACGTTTTGTATAGGCTCTAGTGCAACAAAATATACCAAACGCCCGAGGCGCGCGTACAGGGCGCTTTGAATATCAAGTCCCTTAAAGTAAGTATTTTTAATAGAAGCAGCAGATTTTTAGAGCTCTATATTGCTCTTCTCCATGAAGTATCACGGACGCCGTTATGGTTATTTTTGTCTATAACACGCACAGGATTGATAATAATACAAAAATGGTTTATGTTGAAACTTTATGGTATGTTGGACAGATCTCGGAAACTAAATGTTACTGCAATCGGTTTTGTAATTTTAGGCGCTGTGAACAAACAATCATAAGTTAATACATACACGCAGATTACTTAGGCTACTAACGTCATAGCCCTCCTTTTTTTATTTGCCACAATTATAAGTTCTTATTGTCTCCTAAAGAAGATTTTACTTTGCCGTAGTCAGGAAGACGGTTGTTTTTGAAAACATTAGTACCTACATATCCATTTACATCTTGAAGTCATTTCGATTTTATTTTTTCTGCTGACTGTACTTATTGGTTAATCTATAGCGAAGTGCTGCCATTTGATTCAGTAGATAAATGTCATCGTGTAGTGATGCCGTGAGAACCGCTCGCAATCACGGAGTGAACTGAATCAATCGAATGTAGATGTTATCGAGAAGGAATCGAGCGGAGGAACTAATAAGCACCAAATATCTCTAAAAGGCTCTTTATTTCAAGGTTGTGATGTACTTTGATACTTAAGTAATATTGTATTTACGGTATAAGTTTCAAAGTCACTTGTTCGGTGAAGCAACTTGTGTTTTCTCATGGTTATTGAGTATCTTCTTATGCCCGCTACCGCTCTACTATTGTAATGCCCCGCAAATAACCGACTTGTTCCAATCTTGGTTTTTTTTTTATTCAACATAGGCAAACTTTTGACCACCATCTCACCTGATGGTAAGCGACGATGTAGTCGACGATGGAGCAAGCTTTTCTAGAAGATACCTATTCACTCGCGACTTGAAGACTCCTATATAAATTGTTCTCATCAGGAAACACCGACTCAGACAAAGAGTTCCATTCCTTTGCGGTTCGCACAATAAATGTGGAGACAAAACGCTCTGTGCGCATTTGTGGAATGTCCACCATATAGGGGTGTCGCTTAGCAGTTTGTCTGCTTGTCCGAGGATAGTCTTAAACACGGACATATTGTCCGAGCGGAGTCCGTGTGGACGAATTTTTTTTAAAAAACAAATATAACGCGTTCACACTCACAGCCCCACACTAAGTTCAAAGACTTGTATCGTGGGTGCCGGAAACATTTACATCACACACACATTACACCCAGAACCAGAAGCTCAAATATCCCTTGGGAAGGAATTTGTGCTCCTGTCGGGAATCAAACCCAGGACCCACGGCGCAGAGGGCCTGTCCACTGCGCCAACTGGGTCGTAATTTTTTTATTTTTTAATAATGTTTACCTTTGTACACTGTTACTTCGAAAAGTGTAGAGTGTATCTGAAACGAAAAAGTACCGATAGAAACAAATTAATTACAACAAAACAAACGACTGCAACATATACAAATCCTTGCATAAGTCCACAGACAATTCAGTTACGTAAATACAATTTAATTTTAAAATTGTATTCAAAGCTCCTCATATCTTAATGTGTTCCTGAATGATATTAATTAAGACGTCCGCATTATCTGGCTCTATAAAAGTTATCTGAACACCGATTTATAAGTACCCGAAGTTTCACAAACTACAAACAGCGTAATTAATTTGTATGAAGGTTCCGTGACCGTTTTAGCTTGAGAGAGGTTTTAATCTGACGCATATCAGAAGCCACTTGGAGTGCTCGTTGATATATTATGTAGGTTATACCGGGTATGAGACTGTTACTGTTACGGGTAGGAAGTATTTTCAATAGCTATACTTTTGTATTTATCAAGGCGTTTAGCAAACCAACAAGTAAGCATTATAACCTACTAGCTGTGCCCCGCGGTTTCGCCCGCTACTATCAAGTTAAAAAGTAGCCTATGTGTTAATCCTATGTATAAGCTATGTACATTCCAAATTTCATCCAAAGCCGTTCAGCCGTTAAAGCGTGAAGAGGGAACAAACATACTTACACACTTACACACAAACTTTCGGATTTATAATATTAGTAGGATAGCCCGCCTTCCGCGCGGTCTAGCTTAAATAGCTAGTTTCTACTTGTATCTATGATTTAGGGAGAATTAAAAAGAATAGTGGTATTTATCCCTGTCTGTGATTTCAATACAAATAGGTATTGTAAGGAAACATCAGGAAACACCGACTCAGGTAAGGAGTTCCATTCTTTTGCGGTTCGCACAATGAATGTGGAGGCAAAACGCTTAGTGCGCATTTGTGGAATGTCCACCATATAGGGGTGTCGCTTAGCAGTTTATCTACTTGTCCGATGATAGAACGGGGATGGAGGACCTTGTTTTCATAAACGATCAAATATGTAGGTATATGAGTATATCAAGATCAGAATCATTTATGCAGATAGAGACCGGAACCTTGTAGAAACTTCTACCACCGCATTTGTACCTGCTAACTAATCTGTGTACGAGAGATCATTGAAGAGTTCCATTCATCTCTGACAATGATGAGAAGTGAAGATCGATAGATTGTCGACATCGATATCGATATTTTATAACAATTTGTCTGTCAATAAATTCAAAACTTATGAACTGCCTGCCATTCAAAACCAAAATCGTTTATTCACATTAGCCCCAAAGAAGCACTCATGAGAGTTAATGGACTCTACTACCAGATTCACAAAATTACAGCTATCTCAAAAAGAACCTGGCGAGAAAATCAGCGGCGCATTTTTTAATTCATTTTTTTATATTCATAAATTACTAATACAGGTATTATATGTTGTCGCCGGAAAGCGCTTGTACAGTTTGCCACCATGCATCCTTGTAATTAATGTAGTAATTTGCTTTGTAGTAAGCTTTCTTAATGAATACCCGTTTTATTACTGATTTAAAAATATGCTCTTTTTTTTATTCTAGATAGGCAAACATTGCCCAATATTTCACCAGATGGAAAGTGACGATGCGGCCGAAGATGGAGCATGCTTGCTACCTGATACCTGTTCACTCGAGATTTAGACACCTAGATTGTACTTATCGGGAAATACAGACTCAGGCAATGCGTTCCATTCGTTATTAGCCTTATAACATAGTTGTTATACTGGGCAAGTCATGTTACATTATATTCCAAATAAAACTGTATACAATTCAAGAAAACATAATAAACTCATAGATAATCTTAAAAAATCAAAATATGTAGATACAATAATATTATTAATGTCATGTGCATGAATACAAGATTTCAAAAATAATTGAATGTCATAATAAATTAAAAATAGAAAGTCAATCATAATCATAGCAACAAAATCCAAAATGTCAATTTCAAATATAATGTAATGTCGTCTTAAACACAAGTTTCAGATAGATACATGTCCATAAATTCATTTAACGAGTAAAATGGATTATTTTCAAAGAATACCTTCAATTTGCGTTTGAAATCTTTTGTATTTAGATCAGTTAGTGTAATAGGTAGTTTATTGTACATAGATATTTTATTGAATATACCCTGTTTTTGTACTTTAGTCAATCTTACTCTAGGCTTGTACAATCTGTCTTTGTTGCGTAAATTCAAATTGTTAACATCTTTATTCTTTGTTAAATTTATCTTATCTTCGTGTATTTCCAAAATGCTACTAAAAACATACAAAGATATGACAGTCATAATTCTGTTCCTTTTGAAATGTTCCCTGACAGACATGCGTTTACGGAGTCCGAATATAATACGCATCGCTCTCTTTTGTGCTTTTAACACTTTTCCAACATCTGCGCCATTCCCCCATACAGTTATAGAATATCGAATTATTGAGTGTATGTATGCATAATACACCGAAAGAAGCGATTTTTCGTCCAATAAAGGCTTAAGTTTTAGCAATGCGTAATTAGCACTTGAAATTTTTTTGCATATTTTGTCGATTTGAGCAGTGTGACTTATTGTATTATCTACCGTGTATCCTAGAAAAATATTTTCCCTTAATCCACTACTGCTCTGTTTTCGTATATTATATTGCATGACCACACTTTTGTCAGCATTAAGAATTATTCCATTTGCACTGAACCAATCCTGTAGAATTGTTAAAGCGCTTTTAATTTTCTCTTCTAACTTTTGTTGGCATTTGTCACTAACACCTACATGGGTATCGTCTGCAAATAAACTGATATAGGTCCAATCAGGCATTGAATTGACAAGGTCATTAATATATATAAAAAAAAGTACTGGCCCTAGTATTGAGCCTTGTGGTACCCCTATGTCCAAACAACTAGCTTCCGAATTGACTTCTTTGACTGTCACCACCTGACATCTATTGCTTAGATATGTACGCATCATATTAAGTTCTATATCTTCGAAACCATAATATTCAAGTTTTGAAATAAGGATATCATGTCGTAGGCAGTCAAATGCTTTGGACAAATCGCAGTAAATGCTAGCACATTTCTGCGACTTGTCCATTGCTTCAAGTATGTAGTATATAACTTTACGAATTGCCATTTCTGTCGATCTTCCTTTTCGGAATCCAAATTGTGCAACAGTGAATAAGCCATTTTGTTCAAAGAAATTGATAATTCTTGTTTTTAAAACAGATTCTAATAATTTAGATGTTGTTGGTAATATACAAACTGGTCTATAATTCCCAAGTGCAGATGTCTCACCTTTTTTGAATAGAGGTATCACTCTACCTTGTTTAAGGCAGTCAGGAAAAACTCCCATTTGCAAACAATAATTAATTACATTAACTAACAAGTCCAAAAGTAAATTATTTTTTAGAATTAGCTCTCTCAATGTCATAGTATTAATATCATAAATGTCTGGTGTAACTTTTTTTTTCATATTACTAACAATTGTTCTCAATTCTTCGTGGTCTACTGCGTCAAATTTAATAGATGTCAATGGTTTGTTTTCTGGAATTAAGTATTTAATAAATTCATCTGCATTAGTTTGAGATGTTTTAGTAAGATTGTGAGCTATATTAGTAAAAAACTTGTTAAATAAGTCTGCAATTTTTTTACTATCCGTTATTTCAATACTGCCTTCTGTTGTAATAGCATTTATTTCTTTCTTTCTGTTACTTTTTTTACCATATTTCACTTGTTCCCTTACAATTTTCCATGTTTCTTTGATTTTATTATTAGCTGATCTTATTCTATGTCTGTATTGAATTTTCTTGGACGAAATAAAGTTAGCAGTACGTATAATAAATGTGGAAGCAAAACGCTTCATACGCACCTTTGTAATATTAGTCATAAACCAATGTCGCGTGGCTGATTGTCTGGTTGTCTGATGGTAAAAAGGGGATGGGGGAATTAGATCATGCAATTGCGTGGCACACTCTCCGAAATGTATCCTATAAAAGACCGATAGACTTCCAACCCTGCCACAATGTTCTAGGCTATGGAGCTTTGCATCAGTCAGTTCTTTGTAGTTTATTAGTCTTTTAGCTCTGCGTTCAGTAATCTTAAGTCCCTCAAGCTGGTCCTTCGCAGAGCCATCCCAAAGATGAGAGCAATACTCCATACACGATCGGACCTATGCTTGGTACAAGTTTAGCAACTGTCCTGGTGTGAAATACTGTCTCACCTTGGCAAGAATTCCAACCTTTTTTGCAGTTGTATTACGAAATTTGACAATAATCTGTATTTACTTCAATAGAAAATGTCTCCTTAGTGGGTCGGTACACAAACGTTACTATAGATATAGACATTACAAAATTGGCGCCATGATTAGATTATGTTACTGTTGTAAATTTTTTCATACCACGTCATTTATAAAAATAATAATGCTCTCTAATCGCCAATTTCGCATTTTTTTCATAATTTTTTTAAATCATTTTTAAACACTGACCCCACTACGTAGGTTAAATTATGTAAATTATATTAACCTAGCTATATCTATATTATGTAGTCTCTAGAAAGCGCTTCTGCAGTTGGCTTCCATACATCCTTGTCATCTACAATCGATATACTGTCATAAATATTACCAAGTATATTTCTCCAAAATGTATATTAAATATTAGTGATAATTTTACATGTTTATTAACAAACCATAGATGTTGCTCTATAGATGATATTAACAGTATCAATAGCTATTGTGTACCAACTATCGATATATAAACGGATCGCAGAGTTAAATTATCGATATCTTCACAGCACTACTGACAAATAACTAATAGATACGAGAGCTGCTAGTAATATGTCAACTAATTAGATACATTATACAACGCTACTCTAATGATAAGGGGTACGTTTCTCACTTTTCCTAATGGGTGATGAAGTACTTTTAGATAATGTTTGAACGTAGTTAGTTTCACTATTTTAATCTTGTTTGATAAGATTAATTGCTAAGGGTTCGTTTATACAATCCCGGATCAATAGTGTAGGTCAGAGTCCATGGAAAAATTGAAATAACAGGTACTATAGTATATGCCTAGTTAAGAACAGAAATAAGGAAGTTTGAAAGAACATCCATAATCTTTTGACATTTTGTGACTGCAAATTATGAATATATTTTTAAATATAGGTACTGTGAATATTTATACACTAGTGTAGGCCTGACTGAGTTAGGAGTCGAATTGAACTTAACTCTTTATCTACCTCTCTGGAACAATATGGTTGACATGGTTGTCTCTTAAGTAAAAACACTTAGGGTTGAAGCATGCGACAGCGAGCGCGTTTGTTCCTTAAAATATTACATAACTGCTCATAAAAAAAATATATATTAAACTGTCAAACGTTAGTATCCATATAAAATATGATTGATGACATTCCTCCATATCATTCGAAGCATTTTTCTTCTACGTTCATCATCCGTACAGTGAAGGAGTGGAACTCGTTGCCTGCGTCATTGTTCTCCGAGGGGTATAATCTGGGAGCTTTGAATAAATTATAGGTAAGGGGTCTTCAAATCAAAAGCCAATAGGTATTTTCTAGGCAAGCATGTCACATCTTCGGCCGTATCATCACTTTCCATCAAGTGAGATAGTGGTCAAATGCTTGCCTATATTGCATTAAGAAAATATTAGTGACTTTAGCTTTAGCTTCACTCAAAATATCTAACGCTGCGCATAAGCTGTATCGCTTATCTACCCATAAGGCTCTATTCTGGCGCACAGTCATGTATAACAGTTATAAATGTGTAAAGAAATCTCAATTTTATTATTTCAAAGACTGGCGCCAAGTATCTGAGGAAGGAAGACGAGCACGGTATATTTCCTACTGCCGCACATACGTATAATAAATAAGCATTAGAAAGTGAAAACCTTTGAGGTTCCGCTTGTGCAATACCGCCCTTAGACACAATACTCAGTAAGGGCATTCTGTAAGATAACTACCATTCATATTATATTTTAATTCGCGATTCGAACACATTGTTTAGGTAATATCTCGGGACTTAATCGCGCTTAAAACTATTATTGAAGACTCAATTACCTAAACTATTCATTTAATTTATGTTTCTTAAGTATCTCTAAAAAGGTTTAACACTTCGTCGATAAGTTATTTTATTCCCGACTGAAGCTTATCATCTATTATAAAATCAGTGATAAAAAAAACCATTCAAAAATAGATAAATAGTAGCCTTCTATTTTTATCCTGGTTGCCGCAGTTAGGCACAAGTCATCGAAATTAGTGTTGGGCTGCGAATATGAAAGCGTCTAGACAGATATTCATATTATCAGATTGCCGGGTATTCTTTGCGTACTAACTTAATTGTAAATTATCTATTTATATATTATATTATATCTATTTATATTCGAGGCAGGAATCATAGCATAAAATTTTGTATATAGGTAATAGATAATGTTCCCATCGAGGCAATAATATTTTACCAAAGTATGACGAATTATAAATAATGATATCGTAAAGCATTCACAATAAATAAATCTTTGTTGTACTGTATTGTAAAACGAAATGTGACAAATAAAAAAGGAAGGTGTTTGGCGACAGTACGAGTGAACTACGCGTTTCATATTCAATTTGTCTTTGTTTCTTGTACTGTTAACGCGTAAGGCTTGCACGAGTCCTGCGCCTTCGCCCCATCATTAGCGTACTTTCACCGAGGAAACGCAATTTTCTAGAAAACGGTAGCACGAAGATATGTTTATCCGACCGTGAAACGCCGGGGGCTCTGTTACAGCACAGCTTTGGTTAACTAGGCTCTGAGAAACGACCTAAATTTTCTGGAATGCTTTGGTGTTACGCTGAATACTTGTAAACATGCTAAAATTACACATGCAGGGTATAAATAGCACAGATACACTCAATACAGTATCGTTATAAATAATATAAATTAAAATGTAATTATACCAAAGGGCCTCTTAGCGTTGGCTACGGCTCCGCTAATGCCTTACAAAGGTCCGGGCACATTCCTTTGAGATAAAATAAATAATATAAATCTTTTTATTTGGACAAAAACTTAACTTATTTGTAACACTCCATGTACTTATAACTAGATATACCTAGTAATAGTAATGTAATGGTAGGAACCACGGAAGATCCGTGGTAGAAACATACTCACAACGTAAATGTATATCATTTTGTGCTATATATACTACTACTATGAAAATATATAGATATAATACGAAAATGATTTGATATGTTTTATAATGACTAATGCCTTACTTACCCAAGATTTTTACATGTTCATCTGAATTAAATTAATTGAACCGCATGTCATCATAATTCATGTCAAACTTAAAACCCTGCATTCTTTTGCTTACTAAATTAAAATCACTTAAACGTAAGTCATCACAATTTGTGCCAAACTTCAAACCTTGCTTACTTTGTTAAGACCTTGCGGTATTAATAGTTCGTTCATTTTTATCCCGTAGATGCCGTCATAATAGGCAAGGGGAGATGATCAGCAGCAGAAGGACAAGCGTGGAAGCATAACTACGAGAGCTTCGCCACGCAACTCCACCTGAGCTTTTGGTGGTAGAGAATTAACAAAAACGCGGAATTTGTATTGGTTGCCTTTTCTTTAGCTATCTACCTAAATATAGTTGTAGTCTGCTTAACTAAAAATCTGTCGTAAAACACCGTACGGTGTTGCGTCAGCTATCCTATAGAGCAAGTTTCCCTAGGTCCAGCGTGCATCCATCTTTTAACTGCCGTGAGGCGCAGGCCAAACGCAAGCCTATCACACTAATGTTATAAATGCGAAAATGTGTGTGTAAAGTGTAAGTGTATATGTATGTTTGTTTTCTCTTAACACCGTAACGGCTGAACGGGTGTGAATGAAATTTAAAATATGCATAGCTTATACCCAGGATTAAGAGAGAGGCTACCTATTTATTTAGGCGGACGAAGAACAACAACTAGACAGAAATAAAGAATAGAAAAGCCGTGGTTTTCTTCAAAATATCTAAATATATTTCCTAATGAGAATCCCGGCGAAATTCCTTCAGACAAAATTGGAGCGAGATTCCCAGCCTGGCAGCTCTCCAAATTCCAATCGATATTTGATAAGCAGCTGGACGGTAAAAAAATACACTGACAGGACAGAATATATAAACACTGATGACAGATGACAGTAAGCAACTTTAGCATTCCGATATTAGAGTTTTTTGTTCATACATTCTACAATTTAAAATTATCATTATCGATTATGCCGGTTCTGGATTTTGTGATTCGGTTAATCGGATTTCGAGATTTTTGGTGAATCTTTATTATTGTTTATTAATTGAATTTGATTTAAAATCTTTTTATCTATTATAATAAATTTCGATTAGTAAACACTTGTAAATTTTTTGTTTATGTAACAAATTTTTGTTCAATATGTGTTACCTAATGTATTAACATGGTATACAATGGGTAACAAAATGGTGTAGTAATACTGAAGCCACGTATCTACATGTAAGGAGTCTAACAGGAATTTCTGAATTCGCTGCAGCAGCATGAATATTGAGTTATGATATATTAATGTTTCTAAAAAAATATTTCATTTACAACCCTATTTCATCAGCTACAATTACACCACATAGTGTTTGGATCTAGACGTCTGACAGTGGTGGCTATAACAAAGTGCAAGGTCACGCGCCTCAGATGTAACCGTAGGGTTGTCAAAAATATTTGACAAATATAATTTTTATTTAGAAATAATTATCTCCGATTTCGACTTTCGTTCTCTGGCAGACGAATCCTAACACGATACACATACACACCACCAAGTATTACTACAGCTTTTTGTTACAGGTTATATAAGTGATCTCTAGTCACCATTAACGTTTAATTTTTGCATACTGCATTAACACTATTGCCATTACTCCCGCCAGTTAATTGTACCTACCCATATTCAAGCCAATAAACAAATTTGCATTTGTATTGTATTTTACTTTTACACCGTATCATAATTTGTATATTTAGTACATCTTGTTGTAAATTGCTTTAGCCGCATCAAATAGTTGTCGACTTTATCGCCGTTAGAGATATGATTTAACATATAGCAGACCAAGAGGAATGCTTTTTTGGGAGTTGACCTAATTAAATTCCGGATATATAATAGCTTTTTTTAAGTAATTAAGAGACGATAAGAATAAGTCACTCCCCTAACGGTAAGCGTCTCGATTGCCCATGATAATTCAATGCTCCCTAAAATTTTGCACTTTTTATGTCAAAATCCTGCTCGGCAAAGCACTGCGCTCATCAACTAGAGATATATCTCATTAATCAATTTATTCCCTCTGTAAATATACTGGAAACATTATCCTTCAATCCAGAATAATGCTCAAGTGTCAAAGGAGCGCATAGCATTACAACGCGAGATCGAACGCTTCATTGGATAAAGCGTTCGATCTCGCCTGTGGCATTTAATGGCTCCTTTACTAATATAAATGTTATTATCATACAAAAAAGACGTACCTTCAATACTTGTCGGCGTAGCTCTCTTAACACATACTTTGTCTTTCTCCTCCTTATAACTTATCCTTAAATATCTTTTGTACTGCCCAAATTGCTTAAAATGAGTGCACGTTCGCCTTCTAAGCAGCGGATATCAGGTTCGATTCACGGGGGATCGATAAGTTTTCTCCCCAATGGAAGTTTGTGTTTCTGGTTCTGGGTGTGATTTGAATGTTTCACACACCCATGTGTGTCATGTGTGTCATGTGTGTCATTCATCCAATTGAGTGAGGGGCTGTGAGTGTAAAAGCGTTTTTATCTTTATGTTTTACAAGCTGCGCCGTGGGGCTGAGTGTGAAAACGATTATGTTTGTTTACTTATCATCCTATATAATTAAATTAAATGTAATCCAAAAATATTATCAATTTAAATATTATTCGTTTCAATTTAACAATACTAATATGCCACACCTGTGATCCAAATGAATCACCTGAATCATGTATCATATCACATTCCACGCGATCGATTTGCATAATAAGCAGTCTGGAGATGATCAGATATCCCGCATTCCTGTCCTTCACCTTTGAGGATACACGAACATACAATGAGGTAACGGGGCCCCGGCTTAGTGTAGTGTGGTGGTGTCATTTGGAATCGGGTAAGATCTCAAGTTACTAGTTTTATATTTTTTATATGTTATTGCATTTTCAACCGACTTCAAAAAAGGAGGTTCTGTTGTACTTTAGATGTGGTCCTATATCAGTTTTATCGGAATCGATCAAGCCGAAACCAAAATATAAGCGCTGAAGTCGGTTTTTTAGCTAAACGCAAATTTTAGTTAAACGTGAACTGTCTAGATTTCACTTTTTCGGTCACCGTCAAAAATCGCTACAAAAAAAGTCAGTATTTTCATTACATTTTTAGCTATTTAGCTGAAGGAAGCGTTCATTTATCTGAAGCTAAATATTTTTTTAAACTTAACTTTGTAAAATATGATAACAATTTAATTTCCACTACGGTTTCTGAAGTTGAAATATCAATATTTGTTTCTTTTGTTCTTATACTTTAGTATGAAATCTGAAGTACCTCACGCAATTCAGACGAGTTTATTGTACTTCGTGGCAAGCCACGATAGAGATCAAGATACAATAATACAAATATCCCTAGTGAAATATACTTCAAGAATAAGAAAGGAACTAACCCAGTTCACTTCTTGTTTGCTAGCTGATGTTTTCCAAAATGTAACAATAATTTCATATATTTTCAAGGTAAATTTGTGTTTAATTACACAACTCAATTTAATACACATTTAATAATCCATCTTAAGATAATTAAACGCAAGCAAAGCTTAAAAAACCGACTTCACCGCTTTATCTTCGGAACTTTGATCAGATTATACGTACTAAACACACACTATTGAAGATATTTCAAGAAATACTGATCAGATCTTGATCAAATTTAAATGGGACCAATAGGAAAGCAACATCATTTAAAAAAAAATTTTTCAAAAAGAACTAAGTTATGAGGTAACAAACATAAAAAAAAATACAGTCGACTTGAGTACCTCCTCCTATTTTATTAAGTCGGTAGAAAAGTGTAAAGACACACGGTAATAGTGAAACTTTTTTATTAGAGGAAAACATTATATTTATCATAGTGTTTGTTTACCCACCACTTTTTGTCACATAAAAAGATTGGATCATAATTTCAATGCTCTCCTATAAAGTTTCACTTTAAAAACCAAGACTATTATAAAACAGCGATCAAAAAAGTTAAATCTGGGCAGTTCGTGTTCCTCCTGTATCCATGAATTTACATCATTCTCGCAACACTTCCCGCGGTCCCATGTTGTGACACTGCTTTTTGCGATTACTTATCTGGATCCTTCGTGAATTATTGCTCACGGACTAGTTCTTTTACTTCTCGTTTCGCCACCCGACTCTTGTCAAAGGTTATCAAATACATAAATGGGATAGCCTCGTTTGTGCTTTTTGAGCAGCAGGTCGAAAGTTCAGGCGTATTTGTAAATATTTGCATGGCTATTGATTTATTGTAGCTCTCGTAATAGTGTTTTGAAAGTGTGAATTTGATTCGGTTATTGAATAAGTATATAGGGCGGCGTCTTTTATGCTCGGCCACTCTTACATCTTATATGAGTAGGTTTGTCCTTTTTTTGTACAGCTTATACCTATTACCTTGGTAAAAACTTGCTGGACACTACTACAACCAATTATAACACATCCATCTCTTGTTTTGATAACAATCCAAAATCAGACCGGTCAGAGTGCGAGAAATAAAAAAAAAATACCCTGTCTCTTTTTTTCATTGGTAAGTAGTGCACAATCCTGCAGAAGGTGGTTAAGAATCAGCAATTGAGCAGAATAAAAATGAAATTATAATTAAAAAACATATCCAAATTTTTTTTTAGTGGTAGGTTATTTTTTTATATATGTATCAACAATTTAACGAAAGCAAATCAGGCGCAAAGAAATTTTAGTAGTAGTTTTTGTTAGAATATTGTAAAACTATTTTTTAAATACCTCAACTGATTATTGCCATCCAAATATAAAACACTCAATCGTTTATTATAATTACTATAGAAGAATACTTGAAAGACATAATATTATCATGTATCTATCTTCCTTCTCTTTAAACTCCTCTCTATAATTTTTACCTCATGTTGCATCTGCCCGACAAGGTCCATAATGATCTAAATTATCATGTAATTTTATGAACCCTTGTTTACTTACTACATTTTGGAAGCTATAAAGAAGTAGTATTGATTAAATTATAAATATTTAAAAAAATCCACTGTAGCCTACATTGTATCTCTGTCTGATGTAATGCCTAAAACTCACCTTTAAACTGACGTATCAAAATCTATGTTAGCAAATTACAAACACCTAATAAATATACCAATATCTCCGGAAGCTATCCAATAAACTTCGCAACTTACAACCAGGACAAATTGATACAAATCGTATTCTCTTTACGTAACAAAATAGCAAGAATTACCCAAACTAAATGCTTCTTTTTGCACATTTAACACATTCGGCGTTTATAAACGCTTGTTTTTGTGACATGATGTAACTTTATTAGATTAATATATAGGAATGAATTTGCTTGATAGTTATACTTACTGGCCTAGTGCTCACTACATACCAGTAGCAGCTTCATCTTTTGATGGAAAAATTGAAATCAAACACCTAGGGGTTTCGATAGACAGTTTACATTCGACGGATAAAATGATCACAGATGGAATAAAATGTGCTCCTTTATAAAATTTTAATTCGTCCAGTATCGTATCACTACTATCACTACGTACTTAAATCTTTTTTTTTTTTTTTTTTTTTCTTTTTTTTTTTTTTCGAACGGACTACATGCTGCTGGCTGTGTGTAGCCTCTGCAGCGTCACCGGGCGGGAGGGCGAGCGCGAAAGGCGCTCCGCCGCAAAAGAGAGGGTGTAGGCAACTAGCGCAAGGGCCACCTAGGAGGTGCGAGCCTCGGCTTGGACCGTTGCCAGGACAGGGGGAACGGGAGAGAAACGCCCCGGTACATGAGAGTACCGTTGATAGTGGGCCCTATGAATACGAAAAGTTCGATTAAATCGATTTTGGCTAGAATTTGGAGAGACATGACGAGAGAATCTACGTCCTCGCCGGCGAGGACTGTTTAGTCTGATTGTGGTCTGTGTACCGGACGATCGTTGCGCTGCCAACGTGATGGCGACCGCAATGGGATCGTCCGGGTCCTGAAGGATGTGTCGCGGACGGCGACTACGGAAGTAGCGTGGGTCTATGGTGTCGATAGAGTAATCGGAAGCTTTGACTATGAGAGGGTTGGAGTGGTGGGGGGCCGCGTCGAAGAAACGGCGGGAAGCCGCCTTCAAGTATTGGACGATAGAGGGAAGTTCGAGATCGCAGTGCAGATCGACGTTACGCTGATACCAGCGAGCGCCGACCGCTCTGCGAATGAATCTATTTTGGAGGACTTGGAGTTTTTTGAGTGTCGCGGGTTTGGAGTGAGCGAACACCTGGGAGGCGTAAGTCATGATGGGACGGACGCAAACTTTGTAAAGTGTCAGCTTATTTCTAAGCGACAGTTTACTGCGTTTGCAGACGAGAGGGTGAAGGCGGCCGAGAATGAAGGCCGCCTTGTTTCGGACATAGTTGACGTGCTTATTGAAGTTGAGACGTCTATCAAGAAACACTCCTAGGTACTTCGTAGAAGTAACATGAGGAACGTTCTTGCCGAAGAGAGTGACTGGGCTTGGGGGAATGTATTGAGTCGGATGAAAGAACATAGCTGCACTTTTATCCGGGTTAACCGCGATACGCCACTTCATGAACCACTCACCGAGAGCGGTGAGGGCCTTTTGAAGGTTGCGTTGAAGGGTTTTACGAACCCATCCGGTGCAATAGATGGCTGTGTCGTCTGCGAAAAGCGCAATTTCGACATTGGGAGTGCGAGGGAGATCGCTAGTGTATAGCGAGAAGAGTATGGGAGAGAGCACGGAGCCTTGGGGTACTCCGGCTGCTATGGGGTGAGGGGAGGAGTGAACTCCTTCAACGCGATAGCGAAAGTTTCGATCACTGAGAAAGTCTTGTATTATGCGTACAAGACGGTCAGGCACCCCAAGTTGGTACAGCTTGTATAACAAGCCGTTGTGCCAGACTTTATCGAAAGCTTTCGCTACATCCAAGAAGACTGCGTAAGTCCCTTGGGCAGAGATGTTTCTGTTGAAACCCGTTAGGATGTGCTCCGTTATGCGGTGCACTTGTTGAACGCAAGAGTGTCTGGCTCGAAAGCCAAACTGCTCGTCGGGAAGGAGATTGTGGGCGTGTACGTGGGACCAGAGACGTTTCATAAGGATACGCTCATAGATCTTCCCCAGTGAACTGAGGAGACTGATAGGCCGGTAGCTAGAAGGCTCCGAAGCTTTTTTGCCTGGCTTATGAATGCCGATGACGTCGGCGGACTTCCAGGCGTCGGGGAAAATAGAGTTACTCATGGCCGCATTGAAGATGCTGACCAAGAGATAGATAAGGGCGGCTGGGCAGTGTTTGAGCACTCTGTTACTGATGCCGTCGGCACCGGGGGCTTTGCGGACTTTGAGGTCTTTGATGAGCGTCTCAACTTCAACAGCTCTGACGGGGTCGAGAGGAGGGTCAGAGAGGGGCAGGGAGTTCCTACGTTCGACTTCGCTGTCCACCGTATGGAGGTGGGCAGGGTCAACGTGATCGCTATTAGGGGTGCACTGAGACTGAAGGCTGTCTGCTAAGCATTCAGCCTTTTCCTCATCCTCGAACGCTGGGGTTTGGGGAGGTTGTCTATCGAGAGGAGGCATCGAGGTCTGTCCGTCGTTTTTCAGGGTTCGAGCGAGCTTCCAGTATGCCAGGTGGCTCGGCTCCAACCCCGACAGTAAGTCGTCCCACCTTTGATTACGCAGCTCGCCTATGCGCCTTTTAACAGCATGCTGTAAACGGCTCAGGGCGGCTTTGTTTTCTCTGGTGGGAACTCTGTCGTAAGCCCTAGTGGCGGCATTCTTGGCTGTCAATAGCTCCCTCGCGTCTCTAGGCAGTTCCCAGCGCTGGTCGTCCAGCACCGGTACCTGCTTCGAGGCTTCACCTACAGAGGTGGTGAGGTGGCTAGTGAGAGCTTCGATAGCGGTAGTGACGTCATCTACTGTCTGTATGTCGTCGGGGATTCTATCAAGTTGAGGTGAATCGATAGCTTTTAAGTTTTCACCTAATTGCTTCCAATTCACCACGGTCTTGGTAGGTCGGGGAGAGTCGGTCGGGACTGGGCCTAGTCGCATCAGGACGGGACGGTGGTCAGAGGTTAGTTCATGGATTACTTCTATCGAGCTTAACCGGAGGGTTACGCTTTTTAGAAGTGCCATGTCTAGTATTTCGGGGGCATGATTGAGATCAAAAGGGTACCTAGTAGGGGACATCGGAGGGATAACATCAAAGTCAAGGGAGCTGACTAGGCCGTCGAGTATCGTGCCGTTTGTGTTCGTGCGATTACAATTCCAGAGCACATGCTTACTGTTGAAGTCCCCAGCCAGAATGACTGAGTCCCCAAGAGAGAGCAGTGCCTGGAGATCGTCACGAAGCATGCGTTTACCGGGAGGGAGGTAACAAGACACTAGGGTGATCGGTTGATGACCGGTCATCCCTAGGCGGCAACATGAGGCTTCTATGTTAGTGAGAGGAGGGGTATCTATGGGAATGCAATGGAGAGCCCTTCTGTAATAGATAAGAGTACCGCCCTTAGAGCTAGTAGTCCTATCATTACGAACCAGACGGTAATTCGCAATCTTAGGATCGCGAATACCCGGCTTGAGAAAGGTCTCTTGTACTAACATAACATCTATTTGGTGGTCTTTAAGAAATTCGTGAATTTCGAAGCGTTTGCCTGCGAGGCCGTTTGCGTTGAAAAACGCTAACGCTACGGAGCGAGGTTTCAGTCTATTCGGTGTACTATCCATATTAGATACCACCGAGAAGATTGGGAAGGGAGAAACGCCTGATGGCGCTTAGAACGTCCGCATGATCGAGCGCTGCTCGCATGCGGTCGTCTATCGACTGGGCGGAGCGAAGTTTGCGTGCTAGCACGCGAACTTGGTCCATGTCGATAGCCTGGGCGAAATTCCAGACTAACGATAGGTCCGCTGATAGGTCTGAGAGACCTAGAGGGTCGCTACTAGGCTGGGGAGGAGGCGTGGGGCGGGGTGCGACCGGTTTCGCATTCGGAGGGGCGGCGGTTTTAGTCTGAGAGGGCTGGGGTGCCTGCGGTTGCGACATGCTTAGAGGCTTGCTCCAAGCACTCGCTTTAGGCGGTGGGGCTGGGATGAAGGCGGGTCTAGGGCCTGTCCCTTGGTGGGTGCGTAGCGGAGGGCGGTAAGGTTGCGAGGCGACCTTGCGAACTACCTTTGCGCTGCGCGGTGCCTTTGGGCAACCGCGATAATTCGCGGTGTGCCCTTGGGTGCCGCACAAGACGCAGCTAGGCGGTTCGGGATCGTCTCGCTTGCGCTCGCAATCCTTAGTGCCGTGATCGCCTAGGCACTTTACGCACCTAGCCTTGGCGAAGCAGAAACGAGCAGAGTGCCCGTATAGTTGGCAGCGATGGCACTGGGAGGGAGTGCCATTGCGGTGAGGGGGCTCGACTGTGATGCCCGAGAGGCCCATCACAGCCTTAATATTGAAAATCGCTTTTCCTTGAGGGGAAAGCGAGAGGATGACCAAAACTAGGTCGAAAGGAATTTTATTTCTACCGCTGTACATGCGGTGTACTTCCTTTACCGGGAAGCCCTGGTTAAGGAGATCGGTTTGTATACTAGAAGCGGGAAACTCCTTTGGGAGACCGCGCATGACTACGCGAAGGAGTTTCTCGTCCTCTAGGGCATAGGTATGAAAACCTATGTTCTCCTTACGGAGGATGGCAGTCAAACGACGGTGGTCGTTTGACGTGGGGACTTGCACCTTGATCCCGTGTTGGGTGGTGCGGGCATGAGTGTATTGAATCCCTTCGGATCTCAAAAGGGTAGAGAAGGATTCCCACTTCTCCTTATCCTGTATGTACAGGGGAGGAGGGGGCTTCTCCTTGCGGGGCGCGAGGGGCATTTCTGCTTCAGCGGGTTGCGAAGCTTGAGCGGGGGAAGCGGGGCGGGTGGGTTTTGGGGACCCGCGAGGTGGGCAGGCTGCTTTAGCCGGGGGAGACGAGGCTAGAGAGGCCGAGACTTTCGCCAACGACCTCTTCTTGCCCTTTGATCGAACCTCTTCGAATCCCTCGTTATCGGAGGGCTCGGGGTCGACTACTTCCATCTCGGACTCAGAAGAGTCCGAAGAGAGGGCAGGAGACGGAGGGCTTGTTGTTGGGATAACAACAACAGGCGAGCGGGAGCGCTCGCGGGCGGGAGCTGGGGTCGGCTTAGGGCCGCGGGGTTCGCGGGGTCGGGAGGGTGCGGTTTTTGCCGGTTGGGCGAGAGGAGGAGAGAGGGGCGAATCGGAGGGCCAACGAAGTATCGGCACGGGGAGGGCGCTTTTGAGAAGCGGCACGGTAGGGTGGTCCTGGCCATTGGAAGCTATGAAGCTACTCCACAGCTCAGGCCGCGAATCAAACACCCACTGAACGAAGTGCGCGAACGCACCGTTCAGGGAGTCGGAGGAGGACGGATTGGGCATCTCGGGGGCGCACCGAGACGTGAGTTGAGGGTGAATCCCTCCCTGTCGGGCTAGACAGGGAGGTTTGAGTACCTAGGTGTGACCCTAGGTGTGGTCCTCGGTCGGTCTTATTGTACCGAGGGTGAGTACCTAGAAACGCGGATCCCTACGATACCTGGCCGCTCAGCGTGGGTTAACGGCGTGGCGCAACCCAAGGCCGAAGAGACCAGGCCCGGCCGGATTCTGTCTGACTCTCCCCACAGGGTAAGAGGGACAACGCCCAATCAGGTGCAATGACCACCGTGAGGTGATCTCTGATTGACCGCCTTAGCGCGGATTTGGGCCCTAAACCCTTGGGTCAAGTTCGCCTAGCGGGCTAGACTAATTAACCCAAGGAGCGTTCGATTTTCGTAAATGAAAAAGAAACCCGCACTGAAAAGTGCGATGCACTGTGGGATTAACCCAGACAGGCACGGTCGGACCTACGCGTCCCGTGGCCTTCCAAGAAGGAAGGCTCGGAATGCAAGGTCGACCGTCGGAACGCGGCGACTCGCAGGTAGCTCGCACGTGCACAGCGCGGGGCGCGGGGCGCAGGTAGCGGGCGACTCGGAGGCGTGCGAAGAGCGGACGTCCGTGCGGCACAGGTGCCCAGACCGGACTGGTACTTAAATCTAATAACGATTCAGTAAAGTACTCCATGCCCAGTGATGTCCAGTAACGTCTTAGTCCAAACGGTTTTGAAATCCAAGATTATACATAATGACATAACACGGTATAGCATAAACAGAGAGCTAAGACTTCAAACTTTAGTGTAGACTCTAGAGCAATACCGTCGCGTTTTTATCAACGCCAATAAAACGTCAGATGTGTAAAAACCTAATCCATGTGTTCATTCATAGAAAGTGCATGATACACATAAATGCCAATGGGTCGATTTAACGCCTCATCTTTATGTCTGTAATTAAATTTTAATCCGAGGATTAAGTTTTATTCCATGCGCGGGCGGACGACCACGCTTGCGAATAAAGCTAAGTTTACACTATGAAACGCGATAATGTTATCAACTAAGAATGAAGGTTAATTTTCTGAACGCTGTCTCTATAAAATGTGTTTATTATGATTGCAGGTAATGATTCAGTAAGAAAAGTGGGAAGTGAATTCGCAATAAACACTGCGCGCGGTATATGACAAAATATTAAGATGAAGCATGATATTTTTTTTTACTTAAGTCAAGCTTGCGACTCCGATTGACACATTAACAAATGTATAGCCAAGCCAACAGATCAACGAATAACAACACCTCTCTTTGTATGCCGATATCGGAAAAACATGACGAACTAAGACTAAGTACTCGTATTTTAAACTTATGATAATACTTTTGCATTTAAAATGCATGTTTTGAGCAAATTTTCATTTGTTATTTTAGATTTGATTACCTCTGACAATTGCAAACACGCCAAAAAAAGGGGGCCAGTCGAGCAATTTTTGAGATTTTGCGAAACTAACGAACCTTAAGTGTTTTTTATATGTATATGTATAGATAAACTTGAGTACCTACCTATCAATCAAAAAGAAAAATATTGTAAACTATTATATTAATTAAACTATTATATTATTTTAGAATGATATGCAAACATTTGAACACTATCGTACCTGATTTTAAGTGCCGTTGCGATCGATGATGAAGCACGCTTGCCTAGAAAATTTCTTCTCGAAGACAACGAGATTGTACTTATCTGGGACTCAGACTCAGGCAAAGAGTAACTAACGCTTAAATTTTTTTTTTAAATTTGTGCTTAGTAGCCTCATAACATAATTATGAAAAAAAAAGTCGTAAACTTCCTACTTATTCGAAAGGGGTACGGCAATATGCTGATAAGATTGACAAGGGTAGGTACGAGTGGTATTATCACCACTTATTCCTTTTAGAACATGGAGACTGTTCTAGGATTTATTCAGTTGGTTATATTGAATGTTCGTGTAAATAAGAAAACAGCAGTACGTGCACTACCTTTATAACAGACATAAAATTATGCTAATCCTTATCTACGTTGTGTAAGCCTTTATTAATTCTTTTATCCGACAACATTGCTGCAGCTTTCGACAACTTTCTTATATTAACAATAACACGACAGTACTAATAGATTTATACTTTTAACATTATCTAGTTTAATATTGCATTGTTGCAAAATTAAAGTAGATATATAAATTTTCTAACGACTTCACAATAAAGGATTTCATCAAAATCGGTCTAACAGTTAAGGAGGATATCCGTCACATACACACGTACAGTATAATTTTTTATAGATATAATTAATATAGTTCGTTTTTAGTCTTATTTGAACTTTTAAGTATGAACATTTATATGGCAATAAAATGAAAATCTTCACAAAAGTTATATTTCACGTTTATTATCGCGATAGAATACCTAAGTAACTCTACATTTCTATACTGGCTAACCGCCAAACAAATAATACGCGAATATCTCGTATAATCTACACCACAGAAGAGGGAAAATTTTAAGCTATTGCATAGCTTCTTTCGCGGGCCTTGAGCGTGGAGACCGAATCCAGAAATTCCGTAACGAAAATAGCCTAACACCCCCGACACCGACCGGCACAGCGGTGATACTTTTTAGTTTTGCCATCTATCGATGAATAGCAGAACTTTAAATGACTTTTTTTAAATATCACGCTTGTCTCTTTAGTTCAGCAACTCGCCTCTAGGTGGCAGGAAAAAAAATACTGCATAAATAAAATAAATAGATAATTATAATTGCATAAGTTGATAAAAAATGCTATGCAATAGCTTTACCGCGGCAGTCCCTGAGTGCCACACGTCTTTTCTTTTTTACCTTTCTGTCTCTTCTGTGATCTACACAAACACATTTTTTATATTTTGCTCTACCTCTACTTTATGATATGGTCGGTAAATGTTATCCCAATCTTATCATTTTATTACTTATTAGAAATTGATGCACGGAATCGCCTTTGTTACCCGTAGATATTACCCATAACTTTTTTTTCTATTCATATTTTTGTAGGCACACATTCACACATTTTCACACTCACAGCCCCACACTAAATTTAAATACTTGTATTGTTGGTTGCTGGAAATATTAACACCATACGCACACTATCACACCTAGAACCAGACATGACTGAAAATGAAAAAAATATTGCACCTTGAAATCTCTGATTATGTCAGAGACGAGACGCGCAGGTCGGGCCTCTGCATCCGGAAAAAAAAAGAACCAGACGCCCAAATATCCTTAAAAAAAATTTACTCCGTCCGGAATCGAACTCAGTAGCAAAGAAGATAAACAATTTTGATAACTGATAGAGAGTGCAGAAGGAAAGTTCTGTACTATAAGAGTCGTCAAGAAAAATTTCCTAATTTTACAATTTTTTTTTTCTCACGAGCTTTATGACAATAATCCAACAATAAATATAATAATATTCCCCGTGAACAATGAGTTGGCAACACCGGTCGAGGAGATCTCAGCAGCCCGCCAGGGGGTCTTCAAACAAAACCGGTGAAATCAATAACGTAATGAGAAAATTGCGCAACAACTGTTCATAGAACTTGGGATGGGATAACATTGCTATAGATGTATGGAAAAGCCATAAACAAGTATTTTAAAAAGTTATTTAAAATTAAGCTTTACCTGTTATAAATAAATAATTAAACGCAAGCAAAGCTTAAAAAAACTGACTTCACAGCTGCATCTTCGGAACTTTGATCAGATTAGATGTACTAAACACGCATTATTCAAGATATTTCAAGAACTACTGATCAGATCTTGATCAAGTTTAAATGGGACCATTTGGAAAGCAACATCTTTGTAACAAAAAAATATTTTCAAAATCGGTTCACGGTTCAAAAAAATAACAGTCACTTTGAGTATCTCCTCCTTTTTTGTGAAGTCGGTAGAAAAGGACTAAAAAGTTGTATAACCAGAGAACTTGTCAAGTCGAATCAAACGAGCCCAACCTCGACCATCTTACGTCTCCATCATCAGATCAGATACATAGTACCAAGTGTACGAGCTCGGATGTTTCACGAAAACGCAATTTTTCTGGGTAAGAGGTTTATTATCACTTGTAAAATTGGTTTTGAATAAATTTTAGTACAAATTTGAAAGGTAAATTGGCGTACATGCGCTCTCGGTGAAGGGGGAGTGTCGGCGGAGGCGCAGCTCGCGCAGGTTCGACCGCGGCGGGCGGCTGCTCACGTAGGCACCCCCGCGCGCGTCAGGAATATAGCTGGCGTAGTCGCGAACACCAAGTACTATATCATTGTATTGTCACCTAAGTATGTACACCAAATTTTAATCCAATCAGACATCGGGATGTGGGTCTAATTTAGCTTGCAAGATTTGATTACAGACCGACACAGATAACGGGACATGTGAAACTAAATAAAAGCTTTTAATGAGCTGCATTTGGATGTCTTCGTAGGTATGGTTCAAACAAATACTAATTAATTTATTAACATAATAGATTACAGCATCGTTATCACGAACCCATAGGCTCCTGAACAAGTCTTATACTGTATAATTTCTGGATTTTAGTTTTTTAACTTTCATCGTGTGCCACTTCCATAATATAGCTTTCTTATATGTTTACAGCTGTTTGTGAAAACAATTCTGATAATAGACCCAAGGTTAAAATATAAATAAAATATTATTCAATAGACAAATTGCGCCCAAAACGTTGTCGCAACGTGGAGTAATGATTGCTTCTATTCACTAGTGGTAATTTAGCCATAATGTCAATCATGTACTGTATGTAGATATAATAATGTAGGTACTTACTCATCGTGTGAACGATCACCTTGGACAAATTGATAGGAGCGCTAGTCTGTACCTTCACGTGGGTTATAGTTTGAGAGCAGGTAGCGTTGCACCCAACTATAATTTCAGAAATCCAAACCCAGTTTCAGGGTTTTTAATAACTTTGGAACTTTTGAAGTAGGCAAGGATGGTCTGATCACAATCTGCAAAGAAAAGCAATACATGCTTTTAGTAGTGAGATGAAAGCGGTTTTCTCATATTTTGATTCTGTATAAAACATACCTTGACAAAAAATGACAAAAGCAAATGATAGCGAAAATTACGACAACTACCTTCACCAATGTACTAAATATGCTTATGTACTAAATATCTTAATATGCAAATTGTTAATTTTAACAAAATTTGTCGCTAAAATAAATCATCTCCTACCTAATAAAATTACTAGAAATAATATCTGTGAAGGGGTTCAGCTTGCCTTTGAACATTTTATGTTATTGCATATATTTTTTTAATGTGTGTACAATAAAAAATAACTATAAGATGAAGAAAAACGTCTACTAATTAAAAACTATAAACTTACTTGATACTTGATTGTAAGTCATGTAAGTTTGTAGTAACACCAGTGAAATAAGGTGGGTATCTGAGATGCTTGATCTCCGTCTATTGCAATTCAATCCGCCCATTAACATTAAATAAGCTTGTTCATGAATAGTTTTCTTTAAGTTTATGTTGGCGAAACGTTATACCGGACTCTATTTCAAAATTAGTTTCGTAAACAAATTAAATTGTAGTTACAAGTACAAATAATAGCTTAGAAAATGTTGTCAATAATCAAATAAGACGATGTTTGCTTTATACCAATATAATGGAAAAATATGCTCTTACAAGCAAACAACTATCATGTACTGACAAAAGCTAATTTGAAAAATGATTAATAAAATTAAAAAATGCCGTTGTAGATTTTGTATTATTTTCCAAAACTCGTGATTCTTGAAGTGTTAATGTATAATAGTGATATTAACATTAACAAGGGATGTATTATTACCATTAATAGTTTCTGAACGTGCTACACTCATGCACGTTCAGATTCAATTGCCTACAGGCAAATCATACAAAGTTGTGTGATGTTCGATTACGTTTGTTACTCCAATAGAAGTTTTAGCAAAGTTTCTACCTCTTCAATTACTAGGGCATGACTTAACTATGACTGGACCATGACTTTTATAATTGACTATGACTGCTGACTAGGACTGCTTTTATGAATTACATATCTAGCTTGAAAAATATTGGTACGCAAAGTCAAAATTAAACAAAGACTAATGCACAAAATTACTTAGATTACCGATTATATTTTTAATTAATTTAAATTTTTGAATTGCCTGCTAGCTTCGTGCTATCTTTTTCTACGCTGCTGCCGGATTCGATTCCCTGTTGGAACACAAATCTTCTAAGGAAAAAAACTATTTCTGGTTGCAATTGTAATTGTGTATGTGTTTTCAGCACCCACGATACAAATCTTCAAGCTTAGTGTGGCGATGTGAGTGTAAAAGCGCTTGTTTTTTTAAATTATATATCTGCAAATTATTAGGTGTTTTGTGTATGGCGTAGCTTAATTTTGCAATGAAATGGACGTTTTAATTATAATGTAGGAATGGTTTAATAATATACCCACTTAAACATTTTTCATCGCTACGTTTTAAAGAAACCAATGCGTGGGCAACGTTAGAGCATAACGCACCGTTTGAATCATCAACGAAACACATTTTAAAATAAATATTCCAAATCGTGACACAAAATAAAGAGGTCGATACACTGTTAGCTTTCAAATAAAATCGGTAGCGTCAGAAAATACGATGCACTTGAGCGAGTTTCACAGTTCAATGTCAAATAACATCTAGTTTATACGTGCAGGAAGCACGGGCGATGCGTATCGAATGACCAGAGCTGTAGTGTTGCCAGTTGTAAAGTTAGGAGCAGGATATATTCGTAAAAATCCAGAGTTTAGACTTTTCTGGTCGTCAAGCATTGCCTTGCTTACCTTCCCTCCACGGTTGCCTATCCCCGTTACCGGGGAGGCTGGAAGAAAAGTGTCGACTTCCCTGGTATCCCTAGCGCTGGCTTGCATCGGATACACCACAGACCAAGTTCTATCGTCCCCGGCAGTAACGGGTGCTCGCATTTAACGGGGCGATGGTACGGACTAAGTATTATTTTCACCAATGTCAGAGAGACTTTTAACTTACAAAAAAAATTGCTTGTACATAAAAGCAATGGTTTGAAAAACAAAAAATAAGTAAATTATATTTACTTTTATAATAATCAAAAATCTATATAATTTGTCTTTGATATAAAATCAACCAACATCATAAACGAATAACTGGTAAAATACCCCTCTTAGGAAATAATATGTATGTACATTGATTAGTCTCAATTAATAATTAATAAAATTATTATAACCATCGCAACACATAGCAAATTTTCTCTGAGCCTATGATAGGCTTTAATTTAAAATAACTGAAATCGCGTCGTCCGTGATACCGTACCAAGAATTGAACTGCCCGTTGGCTAAATTGTGAGTGATCGCCTTCTAAGCACGGGTATTGGGTTCGATTCCCGGCGTGAACACAATTTTTCTCCCCATGTATAATGTGTGTTCTTGTTCTGGTTGTGATTGTGAGTGTGATGTGAATGTTTCCGGCACCCACGACAGATGTCGTCAAACTTAGTGTGGCGCTGTGAGTGTAAAAGCGTTTATGTTTATTATAAAACAAAATTCAAAATACAAATTTAAAAATATGTGGTTTTAAGGTATGACTGAATTTGATTTTTATTTTACTTAAAAATATATTATTGAGTACTTAATGGTATTATTATAGTCGGATTTTAGTTGTAATTTTCGTCATGTTACAAAAGGCTGCTTCACGCATCTTTAATCTTCAATGAAAATCCGACCACAGAAGTAATAGGCACCTACTACCTTTATGATTCTCTAGAAATTCTCATGTCTTCACGAAATTCTCAAATTATACATCGCTAATGTACTTTGGCTGAGTATTTGTATGATCAATCCTCGTTATCAAACACGTCTACCGATATGGAGTCCAACCAATGTCCACATAAATCTGACGAGTTGGCGACCCCACGAAGTATCCACGATCGTTATCACGGCAATACCAGATACCGGGACCAGATGTACTCGGTATCTGAAGTGGTATTTACTGGTGTCCCGCGGCTACCGTTATCGCGCGATCGCGGGATCCTCTCGCCTAGCCTGCAGTGGGTGCAGTGTATGGGCGGTAGGAAATCTGTAAAAGAGAGCTGTATTTTAAAACTGTTTAAGTATTTGTGTTATTTAATCTTTAGGAACTAAGTCCACTACAAGTTTAAACAAAATAATGCTTTATTGTCACCGCTCAGTTATAATACTAATAAACAAATACGTATTACATATAACCCAGTACAATCGCACGCGAGCCACAAGATTCAAGCCTAGTATATAGTATAACAGAAACTTGTATGTAATAAATATAAGCTTTGTTGGCAATAAACATTATGTTATCTTATTTTTTTTATTAATGGAAGCAAACTGCACGAGCGCTTTCTGGCGACTACATAATATAGATATAGCTAGGTTAATATAATAATTGTATTAGTAATTTAAGAAAAAAAAAAAAATGAAAATATGCGCCGTTGAATTTCTTGCCAGGTTGTTCTTGAGATGGCTGTAATTTGCGAATCTGGAGTCGAGACATTTACTTTCGTGAGTGGTAGGGGTCCCATGTGAATAATCGAATATGAATTTAACTAAATTAAATTCTTGGGAAATATCTATTATTGTTGGTAAAAGCGACCCATTAGTAGGCATATTATTACTGTTTTACAATGGTACTAGTGATATACATATGCTAATTGTAGAACTAATACATTACTATCTGATAGTACGTTACTATCTGATACTACCTTATTATTGCCGTTGCAACCGTTTCGGTTTGATAAAGAATATTGAAGTATTTTTGTAAGTAATGTTGAAGAGATTAGAAGGATCTAATCTCTTCAAATATCGAACATATTAGCATATTTTGAAAATATGTTATAAATAATACGCTGTAAAGACTACTATTTAAAATCTGCGGTCGTACTTCTGAAGAAGGACATCATAATATAATAATTTGTCCGAAACCGGGTCGAAATTATTATGCTCGCTCACTCGCTCACCCGTTATTTTTAATAATGCGTGAGCGAGTGTCGGATTACTTTACAACAATATTCTCATGTTGAGTTTGTCGAGTCAAAATTACATCAATACAATCTATTCTGTGTAGAGATAACAATATAATTTACTTATTCCTATTCTATTTTTGTTACAAATTTTCTTATGTTTTTTATTGAAGTGAAAACTTATTTAGCGGCGTTTTGCACTTTTTTGGGCTGGGTAAAAAATGTTAAACTCGCGTCAGGACACGTGACCTGATCGAAAATTCGTGAGACGGTGGGAGAGTAGATATCACGCTCTCTTTCTACCGCGGGGCGAAAATGTATGCCTGCTCCTGCTGTTTACATTTAATGTTCAAGTTTTCACTTCTGCCGGCACTCCCGGAGTGCAACCTTTTTTTTCTTTTTAATTACTTTACAGCTTTGAATACCTTCTACGTGGAATTCAGCTTCAAACATAGATAAAAATAGCATATATTCTTTAAAATAAATATAAAATAAAAATCGTTGTTTGATAAAACAATATTATGCAATATGTTTTAGTGTTGTTAATATAAAATTGGTCAAAATCAAAATCGTTTATTCACATGGGCCCCAAAGAGGCACTCATGAGAGGCATAATGTAAATGAACTACTTACTCTACATATCAAGTTCTAATATTTTACAAATCAAACTTAACTTGACTCTACAATTTAAAATATAATATACGAGGAAGAATTTTCTTATTTTTATAGTTATATACGAATACCTAAAAAGCATTACTATTTTTATTACACTATGAACAAAGAACATTTCACATCAGACGCTAACGTGCGTAGAGAATTAGATGGAGCTGGATAAGTGGGCAACCATTGGACACGGAAATATCTGGATCTGATTACCTCTAGTTAAGAAATGCACGTTTGGGACTAAGACGTAACTAAACATAAAGTAGCAGGCCTATCGGTATTCTGTCGCTCACGTTTTGGAGAGTTTGAGCAAGAATTGATTCCTCATGATGAGCTAATTCCTCCATGCCCATTTTACCCTCTAATAACACGACATAAATTTTCATACGTTATCAATTTGTGATTGACATACCTCCAGTTTGCTCGAAGCGTTTCGCTTCTACGTTTATCATCCGTACAGCGAAGTAGTTGAACTCACTGCCTGCGTCTTTGTCCTCTGAACGGTACAATCTGGACGTCTTCAAGTCTAGAGTGAATAGGTATCTTCTAGGGCAGCGGTATGTATATCATCGCTTATTTGCTTTCCATCAAATGCTTGCGGCAAGCAGCTTGCCTATCTGGCATAAAAATAAAAAAAAAAACTATTACTTAGCTATTTTTTTTCATAATAACTATGTAGGTACATACATAGGTTATTTGCGATAAATCCATTATTCCGTCAAAATATTAAAATCCAACATTTTATAGTTATATATATTATTAACAGTTTATTTGCCTTACAAAATAAAAATGGGTTCATGTGATATTGTATTTGTAATTGTAGATTCATACCTATACTTATGTAGTGACTTTTAAAAGTGAAAGAGTAGGGGAGATGTACTCATAGGTATATCTCTATCTACACATCTATTATCAGCATCGAAATAAGACAGAAACCTATGTAATTACTTAGCTGCAAAAACCTTGATTATCAGTTTAGTCAAGTTGTGTTCTCCAAACCATGGCCAATGCAACTTGGCCGAAACGTCAAGTTAAATAAAATTGTTTTTAGATCGATTCAGAATCAGAATAGTCTTTATTTTATAACTGTGTTGTAAACTAGGTGTAAAAAAACATGTTTGACTTATATTATTTGCCTAGTAGTGCTTATTATTATTTGCCCGAAATGGCATACTTACATATGTATAAATACTTTGGATACGTCAATATATGGTCATACATGATTAAGTCCCGAGATATTAGTAACTATATATTTTAACCTAAACTGTATACTTTATAGTAGCTAAAGTGCCTAGTTGCTGTCTCACAAACCAACATAATCATAACAACAAATAATTATGATAACTAAATTCGTCATAATCAAGACTTGTCACGACAGAATACCATTTGTATTATATGGCTTACAGTCCGCATCTAGACAAAGCGATTTGTAATAATAATAAATCTTGCAAAATTATTTTTGGTTTTGAATACAAAATCCTTTGTACGAACAATTTGGTAGTTGTAATAGTTTTAGTAACTGTAAGTAATTTTTATAAGTCGACAAATCCGGGCTTGTTCGAACCATCAAGATGATGAACTTTTTTCTAGGTGAACTGAGTTTATTGATTCTTTTTTTATTTGAAAGCTGGCTTACCATGTAAGTGAGATTTTTTTAATCTTCTTGCGTTTAAATTATAGAATTAATGCTATCAATTACTGCCTACATTATCAATGGGGAAAATCTCATAAAAGATAAGTGTAGGAAAACTTACTCTTTCGACTATGGAACATTGAACTTTATAATTATTCATATTTTAAGTCCAATGTTTATCGATGATGAACAACGCAACCAAAACGCAAAATGCTAGGTGCAAAATGTGTTTTAATACATCAAGAACTATAAAGAATTCACGGCAAATAGACAAACCGCGGCCCCAGATTAAGTCCAAAGACTTCTAACAACAAGACTAAGACGTATCCGATGGGTGCTGGAAATATTTTCATCACATAGACTAATGCGTTACTTGGGTCTCTAGATGTTGTTCACAGTTATTAACCCCCTGGCCCACGAAAGGGGGTAAGTAAGTAAGGGTAATAAAATCTGTGGCATCATAGCTCCCAAAAATAATATTTTATTAATATGCTGCTTTTTTTAAAAATAATCCTATAGCATACATTTATTCATAGCTTCAGGAGAGATTGTGGTCAAATGCTTTCCTATCGGGCATAAAATAAGACCACACCGATCGTTCGCTCATAAAATCAGTATCATATTTTTTTTACTATGTTCAGATAAGCTTCTAATAAACAAAGTATTTTATATAGTAACCTACAATTAACTCGATTAACTAGTTTCAAACAATTTCTCTCAATAGACGATAAATGCCCAAACAACTATATAAGTTTACATATTATTACTATAGTACTACGATTTTAAACTCAATTACAAAATAATTGCCAATTTCAATAACGCTAATCACTTAGGTTATTAAAAATCGCAATAATTATAACCATTATATGTTATTTCGCTATATATCCAGCCGGTTAAAACTTGAATCGTTAATTGCTTCGCCAATATTGATTGCACAACAGTAATATTTGCTTAAGTCTCATAAATCTTGAACTAATAACATAGCAATCAGTATTGATATCTATATAACATCGATAACAATATTAATAATTCTGAGTGGAGAGGTATACGAATATTAATAGTATTCATTAAATTTAATTATTATTTAATTAGATTTGCTGCTGTATTTGATCTGAGATGGAAACTCATCACTTATCCCATTTTACCATCCAAAAAACAAGACAAACTGTCAAATGTCATCCATTAATAAGTTAATAGGAATCTTCTAGACAAGCTTGCTCCATCGTCGACCACATCGTCGCTTACCATCAGGTGAGATAGTGGTCAAAAGTTTGCCTATCATATACTGAATAAAAAAAATTATAGTTGAACTGCCCATTGGCTGAGTTGGGTAAACTTCATCTTAGGGTTAGGTACATCCATTTTATTTTTTTAATACAAACTTGATCCTCGTCGATATTATACTTGACTGTATGAGCTATAAGCGTTCCAATCAAAATCAATTTGTATCATATTATTAAGTTTTCAATAGAAAACATAATAACAGGGATCAGAGCACTAAGGTTGATAGAGCTAGACCTGCCCCCCTATGATCGCCAACAATAAATCGATCTGCTTAAAGTCGAGACCAGTCGAGAGCTATCAAATTGCTGCTATTTTCAATCGTCCATATAGCTAACAATTCTTATTATAAAATGTGTTGAACAACATTCCAGCACCTTGTAATGAGCGGATGTCGGGAATCGATAGCAAAATTGTGGGTATATATTATAATTTTCACACAGTGATTGTAAAACTCAACCATATGACACAAGTCTTAAAGTCTAATTTCAATACTTGTGTCGATAGTTTTATTGTGACTAGGAGACGGGAACATAGTTGCAATGTGGCCTTTATACAACGTGGTTATAAGAGCTGGATTAACGTCTTTTTGAGCTTATTGTAGGTAGAGAGGTAATAGAAGTTGGCGCCAGACTTGAACGTGTGCTCGATACCATCGAGGCTCTAGGCGTCAATATACAACGGTTATTTAAAATTTTGCTGAATAATGAGGTTCTATCACTATCCTGTTGCTAATCTAACGAGCATTGCTCATTTTCTGCTACAAAAGTAAGGCTAGGTAGAGATATTCGATATACAACGTATATGGGACCACCATTGAAGTATTCTCTACCAAACAAAAAAAACATCAAAATCGATCCATAATTGGCGAAGATATTGCGAATAATGTATACAAAAAAAACATACAGTAGAATTGAGAACCTCCTTTTTTGAAGTTGGTTGAAAATGATTGATTACATTAAAGACAAGAATGCATGGAGGCAAACTGCACAAGCGCTTTCTGGCGACTACCTACATAACATAAATATACCTAGGTTAATATATTTCATATATGTAGTGATTAAAACTGTTAAAAAAAACGAATATAAAATGCGTTTCCGAGTTTCTTGCAAGGTTCTTCTCAACATGACTGTAAATTTGCGAATCTGGCAGTAGTATCATTAACTTTCATGAGTGCCTCTTTAAGGCCCATGTGAATAAGCGATTTTTGAATTTTGAATGTGTATATACATATATTTTTCTGGATCAATATTAATTTAAATTAATTTAAATATTAATTTAAATTAATTTAAATAGTATTATTTAATTAGATTTGCTGCTGTATTTGATCTGAGATGGAAACTCATCACTTATCCCATTTTACCATCCAAAAAACAAGACAAACTGTCAAATGTCATCCATTAATAAGTTAATAGGAATCTTCTAGACAAGCTTGCTCCATCGTCGACCACATCGTCGCTTACCATCAGGTGAGATAGTGGTCAAAAGTTTGCCTATCATATACTGAATAAAAAAAATTATAGTTGAACTGCCCATTGGCTGAGTTGGGTAAACTTCATCTTAGGGTTAGGTACATCCATTTTATTTTTTTAATACAAACTTGATCCTCGTCGATATTATACTTGACTGTATGAGCTATAAGCGTTCCAATCAAAATCAATTTGTATCATATTATTAAGTTTTCAATAGAAAACATAATAACAGGGATCAGAGCACTAAAGTTGATAGAGCTAGACCTGCCCCCCTATGATCGCCAACAATAAATCGATCTGCTTAAAGTCGAGACCAGTCGAGAGCTATCAAATTGCTGCTATTTTCAATCGTCCATATAGCTAACAATTCTTATTATAAAATGTGTTGAACAACATTCCAGCACCTTGTAATGAGCGGATGTCGGGAATCGATAGCAAAATTGTGGGTATATATTATAATTTTCACACAGTGATTGTAAAACTCAACCATATGACACAAGTCTTAAAGTCTAATTTCAATACTTGTGTCGATAGTTTTATTGTGACTAGGAGACGGGAACATAGTTGCAATGTGGCCTTTATACAACGTGGTTATAAGAGCTGGATTAACGTCTTTTTGAGCTTATTGTAGGTAGAGAGGTAATAGAAGTTGGCGCCAGACTTGAACGTGTGCTCGATACCATCGAGGCTCTAGGCGTCAATATACAACGGTTATTTAAAATTTTGCTGAATAATGAGGTTCTATCACTATCCTGTTGCTAATCTAACGAGCATTGCTCATTTTCAATCATTGGAAATTTATGGATCTAAAAAACTTCCTGTCAATTACAGACCAATTGCACTACTCAACATCATCTCTAAAATATTAGAAAAGGTTGTAAACCACCGCTTGGTATCTTTTCTAGAAAAACATCACATAATCTCCAATAGACAATTCGGCTTTCGTCGTGGTAAGTCGACCGAAGACGCAATAGCTTTACTATCTAACAAAGTCTCTGGTTTTATTGAAAACGGTGAAAAATGCCTGGCGGTCTTCCTGGACTTAGCTAAAGCTTTTGACACCGTCTCGGTCGGCCTTCTACTTAAGAAAATGGACGCACTGGGTATAAGAGGGGTGGCTCAAGAGTGGTTCCGTAGCTACTTAAGTAATCGCAGGCAGTACATCAAAATAGGTAATCTAACCAGTTCTTCCCTTCCTATTGATTTTGGTGTCCCGCAGGGCAGCATACTCGGTCCGACTCTTTTTACACTATATATAAACGACATAGTCAACTGTAACTTGAAAAACGCGGAAATTATCACTTACGCTGATGACACTGTTATAGTCTTCCACGAGACGAGTTGGGAAATGGTGTTTTCTACTGCTGAGAATGGGCTTGCTCAAATTTCTTCTCTCTTGGACAGAAACTTGCTGACCCTAAATGTCTCAAAGACAAAATATATGGTTTTCTCTAAAACAATCGCTGGTAGACCACTTGAGCATAACCTAAAAATTCACTCTTGCTCAGATGGAAAAGCCGGAAGGCAGACAGGCTGCACTTGTGAGTCTATAGATCAAGTAAGCAAAATAAAATATTTAGGTGTTGTTATCGACAACAATCTGACTTACAAACAGCAAGTAACAGATATAGCTGGTAGGGTAAGAAAATTAATTTTTGTCATGAAAAAACTCAGAGACTGCACCCCCTTTGATGTCATTCGCACCGTGTACATGGCCCTATGCCAATCTATATTGCAATATTGTATTGCTGTCTGGGGTAGTGCAAATAAAACACATTTTATAATTATTGAAAGAGCCCAGCGAGCACTTCTAAAAGTAATATTAAAGAAACCTTTCCGGTTTCCGACAAATGACTTATATCAAGAATTCAAAGTTTTACGAGTACGTCAACTTTTTATTCTCAACGCTACGGTCAGAACCCACAAAATTTTTCTAAATAGACCGGATAGGGCAGAAATACTTTCAAGGCGTGTTTTTCGCCTCCCACTCCCACAGGCCACTTCACTTCTTTCCCAAAGAAGCACAAACTATGCTCACACAAATATATATAACAAAGTTTGCAATAAGTGCGATATCAAGGACGCTTCTGTATCTGGATGTAAAAAAAATTGTAAAAAAGTGGCTATTAACTTTAAATTACGAAGAAACTGAGAACTTTATTTGACACAATCACACACATCTCACGAAAATAACACACATGCAAATCTCAAACATACACACACACACAACTCACAAACATACACACACAAATACATTCATAAACACACACATACACCTAAACTAACAACTAAAATTTTTCGTTACTTGGTATAGAATTGTACTTACACGTAATTAGACAGTGGTACACAACTATAAATCGCTGTGTTTTGTAATACGTACTCTGAATCCCAAGACACAGGCCTCGGCCTAGTTTGGGACTCATTGGAAAACAATATCCTTGTAAATAAATATTGTATCTGTTAACATGTATCTGAACCACATGCTGTACCTTTTTTAAGGAAATAAACATTATTATTATTATTATTATTATTTTATACGATTTACAGTTGTTTTCTGTTCATTTGTTTACTCCGTATTTCAAATTATACCGATGTGTTTCATATATGTATTTTTTACAAGCAAAATTGT
The DNA here is from genome assembly GCA_948107665.1 of Lomographa bimaculata. Classification (NCBI taxonomy): domain Eukaryota; kingdom Metazoa; phylum Arthropoda; class Insecta; order Lepidoptera; family Geometridae; genus Lomographa; species Lomographa bimaculata. The sequence continues at coordinate 13,360,437 of OX403592.1, forward strand.
GTTGGCGTCTATCTAAAATTAGTAGGTCTCATATTTTAGTTTGAATATTTAAATTTTAGATTTTTTTTTTTAATCTGAGTTTGTCTGCAATATGGTTTCTTCATTACACAAACAAAAACGCTTTCTCACTCACAGCCCCACACTAAGTTCGATGACTTGTGTCTTGGGTGACGGAAACACACAAACAATCACAACCAGAATTAAATATTTTTTATTTTATGTATTTATTTTTGTAATGACTTAGGTGTGTTAACACCAACTAATAAAAAAAAATATTTGACGGTTTTCAATTAACGCTCTAAGTATGGGTTTAAGTTCGCTCTAAGTTAGTGTTAACTTTCACTACTTGAAACTTTACTAACCCATTATAAGTAGGTAGGTGTACCTACCTATAATATCTTAGTGCATTTCTCAGTATTTTTTTAATATTTATATTCACCCGATGACGCCAAGTTGTAGGAAGAGATACCGACGTTATTTTCAAAAAAGAACCACCTTCGAAAGCTGCACAACTTGACCAATATTGAACAACCAACACGAGCACGTATAGTGCAGATCCGTGTCATATGAGCTAAGAAAATACCAATTTCTTTGTTTGACTGAACATCAAACCAGTGCCGGGTCCAGGATTGTCGTTTGGGGGGGAGGGGGCTTGACTCCGCTGAGGTTTTGTTACCGCTGCCTCACCGTCCGCTGTAGTGTTCGTGCTTTTGGGGGGGTAGATCTCCTTTTACCCCTCCCCCTGAATCCGCTACTGCAAACCAAGGATAAACAACAGGGCTGAAACGTTTTCTCTCTTTAGCTACAACGGAGCGTTTGTTTGGAGTCAATTTTGCAGAACCGTGACCTAGTTAAGTTTTTTTATTTACTGTAATTAGAGGTATATTTAACGATCCTCGGTTTGCCCTTTTCGTAATTTAATTAACGTTTATTATTTAATTAGTGCTTTCAGCTCACCACATATATATTTAGGGGTTTTCTTTTTAAGACATTTTAGAAGGTGTGATAGCCTACGTAGGTTTCTATTTGTTACCAGTAGAATTTTTGACTTTTGACTTTTTTGGTCATGACTATATTTTATAGACATTTTACTACTATCTCACTTGTTAAAATGTGATGAAGCGACTGAAGATTTAGCAGTGCTTGCCTGGAAAGTACCTATTCACTTGTTACCAACTTCAAAAAAGGAATGGTACTATGACTGTATGTATATTTTTTTTATGTACGTTCGCCGATTTCTCCCCCATTTGTAGACCGAAGTCGGTTTTTTTAAGCTTTGCTTGCGTTTAAATTAATAATTTCCTAGAAGCCAATTCCCACAATAAGTATAGTATATAGTCTCTAACATGTATAGGAAAGTTTGAAAATCAATATAACGCCCAAATAACTTCGGTATTCGATTCCTGTGATGGACGAACTGTTTTCATTCAGATTTGTAGGGAATTTCAGTGCGAGCCAAACTCGAGCTTATCAAAATTATTGTTGAATATTTAGTAATTATTAGAATTTTCCACCTGCATCGACTTGTTACTCACTCTTACTACATAGTATATGTCTTTGTATTTCCTAACTTCTGCGAAACAGTCATGGAAATTACGACTTTCCAAACGCTTCCCAAAACAAACCGTATCAAAAGATCTTCAGTGTTATTGATCCGACTCTTTGAAGTCCCTGACTTCAATAAATAGAGACGTCAAGTTGAGGAATCATTACGTATCGATCAATTGAGTGATCTGAGTTGAGTCATGATTCATGATCATTGAGTAGGTATGTGTGTTTGAGTGACACTATCAAAGAGAGCGGTGCACGGTTGTGAAAGGTGTTTACAGGACGGGATACGATATTGAGATGTTGTGGTGACATTGTTATATCCAACATGTTCGCATTTTAAAGATTGTTTGTTATTACGAATTCTGTTGAGTTGTTCTTATGGCTAGGCTTTGAAATTCTGATCCACAACCTTTTTGTGTGACGAAAAGTGGAGGAGGTAAACACTGTGACGAATATTCTTTTTTTAAGTGGAATAGGCAAGCATTTGACCACCATCTCACTTGATGGAAAGTGATGATGCGGCCGAAGGTGTGACATGCTTGCCTAAAAGCGAGACTTGAAGACTCCCAGATTATACCTTTCGGGGAACAAAGACGCAAGCAATGAGTTCCACTCCTTCGCTGTACGGATGATGAACGTAGAAGCAAAACGCTTTGAGTTTCGAACTGGAGGTATGTCGACCATAATAGGATGACGTTTGATAGTTTGTCTTGTTGTTAGATGGTAAAAAGAGCATGGGGGATTTGACTCATGTAATTCCTGTGCACACTCTCCAAGTTTAAGCGATTGAATACCGATAAGCTTGCCACCTTACGTTGTCGGTGACCGAGACTTTGCGACCTGAACTCGATTAGCTTACTGTCGCCAATGAGTCTTGAATGAATCTAAATTGTAAAATAAATTTCACTTCCATCGTATGTTTTTACGACACCCTGTTTTCTTAACAAAATTTTAAATCGCCTTATATTTAAATAGGAAATAATAATAGTAGTATATATAAAGCATAAATATAGTATCGGGAGCTCATTCTATTTTCAAAATTCTATCAGAGCGCCTGGTTGAGGCGACGCGTGATCAAAATGCTGGCACTTATTTGGGTCAACGTATTAGCATTGCAATTCAGAGAGGCAATGCCGCCAACATGATGGGAACGCTACCCACTGGTAGTGGGCTTGAGCACTTGAGTTGTTATTCATTATTATACATTGGGCAGTTTATTCATACTTGGGCAGTTTATTCATTATTATAGACATGCACAATATATTTTTTTATTTGTATTCCTGAATCAAAATCAGAATATTCTTTATTGTTTAACTATGTTTAACAAAAGGACTTATCAATAGAATTTAAAACATTCGACGCTACACATTATGTCAGCAAAAAAATCTACACTTTTTATTACCTAAATGTTTTTTTTTTTTATTTATTTTAAGGACCTTTATTTAACAATATTACGGCCCTATTGCATGTTCTTTCATTAGAGTAAATAAAATAATGCTTGATAAATTAATAAAATTAAATGAACTTAAGCTGACCCACAAAACAAAACAGCTCCTAAGCCGCCTGCGATGATGGATCTGACAAAATGTGGGGCCGACATCGTAACTGTTTATTCAATAATGTTTTTTTAAGAGCATTTCAGGCTCAGCTAAATATAATGGCTCATATGACAATTGTGCGGGCCCTTTTGTCTATGTCATAGGCAATAAGCGTCTAATTAACGATCGCATCGCATTATATAAATAGTAATACCCATTCGTTATAATTCAGTTAATGCCATTTGTCTGAATAAAGATGACTACGAAAGCATGCCATTAGATACCTCAGCTTCAATTGAAAACACATTAATGCGATCTCTAGCACTGCCTAGATAGAACATCGACGCCTGTCGGGCTGTCCATCCTGTCATAGATACATTGAAGAACGTTCCTCACATACATTAGTTGTGTAGAACTCTATCGCAATAGCTAAAGCTATAATTTCTTTGGGATATGTAAGGATTTAAAAAAGATAATGCAGCGGCAAGGTTCTAAGTATTAAATTGGTAAAGTGCTTGAATGTACCTGGGTGTAGCAGACAGGCGTCGATGTTTCCAGGCTTGTAAGCTGAGGATGACAACTTTTCCAGGCAAGAAATTGCGGCGATAGGCTCTATGTTAGATTATCTACATTATCTCCAACTTTAGCACATAACGTCGCTGTGTTAACGATTTGTTAGATATCGACAGCCGTGTAGATACCTTGTTTCAGTACGGATTTATATTTTAAGGAAAGGAAACATATAAACACAACAACGTGATATAAATTCCGTAGCCTCATAGTTTTTTTTTTATAAATATATTTATAATAAATTATGTATTTTTATAAATGTATTTCTTAGATTTTTTTTTCAAAAAACTTTTACAGCAAATTATAATTTGTTCGTAGATTAAGACAAATTTTCAAAATTATTTACAATTTGACTGAATAATAAAACCAGTATAGAAAATCAAATTGAAAAAAAATTATGTTTTAATTATAAAAATAGTTTCAACAGCTGTATTTATTTCATACATACAATAATATACATTATTGTATGTATGAAATAAATACAACAATATACACAATAATATACATATTCAAAAAGGAGGTTTTCAATTCGACTGTATGTTTTTTTTTTTTTATGTATGTACGCGATATCTCTGCCAATTATGAATCGATTTAGATGTTTTTCTTTTATTTGGTAGATTATACTTCAGAAGTAGTCTTATATAATCTAGCCAAAACCGAAATATAAGCGATGAAGTCAGTTTTTAAGCTTTGCTTGCGTTTCAGTTATGTAGGTGTGAATTTCAATGTAATCTTGCAAAATGTCCTGTCATAAAAAAAAGTCCAACCCCTTTTTATACAGATAAATAAATGTACACTACCTGAATTAGTTAATCTAGGCTAGTGCCAGAAGAATAGTGTCATAATTTAAATAAATAATTACATCTTTTTTTATCTCGATTCTCTCTACGTTGGCTAACATAAAACATATCAACGAATTTCATTAATTCGTCTTATAAAGTGGGAATAAAATGAAGCAATAAAACACCTATTCAATAATGGAAATTTCGGCCCAAAAGTGACAAGCTAATTAAGATTTATTGTCATTTTATAAAGGAGCCAAGAAAGTGGCTCAATCTTATTGCTAAACTGACGGAGAACGATGACGCCAGCAGTTTTTCTCAAAAGACTTAATTTGCCTATTGGACGCATAAAAGGGTTTTAAATTATGTAATACTAAACTGTTAAGATGCTCGTAGTTGAACTTTAGACACAACCAGCCAATTTATGATACTTCTAAGGGTCGTTTTCCATCGGAAAAGATTTACTTTGCAACATTAAAAAGTTCAAGACTTTTTAAACTATCGTCAATTAATCCAATTTACAATTACTTGTATATAAATACAAAATTTCGTCCATTGCTAGTTACCTCTAAATCGTTGTTTGCTTAATATTTTAAATTTTAAATGCAAATGTATTTCACCGCAATGTATATATGGATAAGTTAGATTATATACATAATGGGTGTACGTAGGCATGCATTTTAAATGTTTATATACGCTTGTTTTTTTTTCTAAAAACGACATTGGCTCAGAAAAGGAGACAGCTCCCGACGGGTCATGGATTCAAACCAAAGCACGAGGTTGAGCTTCTGCTAAAGAAACAGCATGGTTGATATAGGTTACGGTAACATTGTGATACATTTCAGACTGTATTACATAATGCTTGCCCGGCTAACTATTCCGTAGTGCAGTCTAATAATATAGTTAATAAGTGTTTATTAAACAATATTGCAAAATGCACATCAAGCCAAACAGCAAGATGGAAATATGTCGTCAAGAGAATAGCGGACAATACGTGGATGCGAGAGGAGAGAGACAGACACGATTGGCAAAGAGAGGCGTAGGCCCAGCAGTGGCTTATAACAGGCTGATGATGATGATGATAATATAATCTTGAAAGAGACTAAATCCCATAACATAGGACTTATCCTGGTTTGGGTTACAGGGCTAACTACATATTCCTTACTATATAATAAAACGTTGAATGAATTGAAATGAAGAAATAATATTTGTGTCAATGAACTAAATTATTTATTTATTAAACCCCAATAATATCAACAAATCTAATAAAATAATACAAATAATTATAAAAGCAGCTTAACCCTTAAATGCATAATGATGTAGATATGCATCAAGTATTCTTGTAGCACTTTTCTCATTTAATAATGACACTGGCAATGTATCTAGAGAATTATTTAATACTGACAACACTACTTTTCAATTTCTGAACGCATCCATATTGTTTCGTAAGTAACTTTTTTTTTTTTATCGTTTCTTCTTCGGTCTTCCCGCCTTTTGCAATACGTTGTTTTCGCGGGTGTTATAAATTCATATATTGTGAGTAAATAAAGCAAAAATCACCTAAAAACTGTTTTCTGCAAAGGATAAAGGTAAGTGCGATAAATTAAATTCATAGTTTAGTAAGAATTGCAAGAATTATGCGAAAAAAGCCGTTTTTTAGTATGATGTAGAAATACATCACCATGCAAAATCGGTACCAAATTTGTAATACTGTTATGGTTGCATGTATTGTTTGTAGAATGAATATGACATTTTGGATTTTTATAATTATAATCAATTTTTTACAAGCTTTTATTTAACTTGCAATGTATGTATGTATGTTTGTTCGGGTGAAATCTTGCAAGCCTAATTTGACACACATCCGGCGTTCAATTGAGATGAAATTTTGCATGTTTGTCAAGTTCCGATTACAATACAATGTTATGTTACAGCAAGCTGATCTTATGATGGGGACAGAAGGTAAACAATGAAACTCCTGAACAAATAATAGTAGACTGATGGTGTTTGGGCTCATTTTGTCGAGATTTCAGGCCCAAATACGTATCTTATAAAAGCTTGCCTAAAAAATTGATTTTCTACAGAAACTTATATATTATTCAGTTCAATGTAGGGATTTATTTACTTTTATAAAATATAAGACAGTTTATCTTTTGGCGACATATATCTTTTTTAATTATACCATTTGTTATTACAGGATGTCTAGATTACAAGACGGAGATATAGAATACTTACTGAATGCTTTAGAAAATGGAAATATTTCTGAGGACGGACTGGAAGACGAAGATGATGACGAAGAAGGCTTCTATAGTAGTGTAAGACAAATTGTCCAGGATTTGGAAGAAAGCGAAGACACTTCTGAAGATAACACAGACCCGCCACTTATTCAGGATGAAGAACCAGAACCTGTGCCTGAGCCAGAATCAAGTCAAGCAAATACCACTTTATTGATCTCTGAGTTTGATAAAAGGAAACTGATTTGGAAAAAAGACAGTTTGCTTTATGACGAAACAAAACTTATACACCAGGCCAGTACAACAGATCCTGAAATAGCAGATTTGGACACACCGTACAGATGCTTCCTGCACTATTTCACCCCAGATTTTATAAAAAAAATTGCAAATGAGTCTAATCTGTACGCCATACAACAAAACCCTACTAATTCATTTTCAATTACTGACAGCGAATTGAAAAAATTTATTGGGATCCTATTATTTATGTCTGTGGAACATTTTCCCAGTGTTCGTTCTTATTGGCATGAGAAGTTTGGGTACGATCCAATAAAGAATGTAATGCCGGTAAACAGATTTGAAGCGATCAGAAGAAATATACACTTCAATGATAATAATAAACACCTACCAAAAGAACACCCAGACCACGACCGCTTATACAAGATAAGACCTGTGATAGAGCAGCTGAATGAAACTTTTTCATCCGTGGCAATAGACCAGCGCCTCTCCATTGATGAGCAAATGTGCTCCACGAAAATTTCACACTTCCTAAAACAGTATATGCCAAATAAACCCCACAAGTGGGGCTACAAACTTTTTGTGCTTTGTAATCTTATGGGGTATGCTTATCGTTTCGAAGTATACTCAGGCCAAGAAGATAAAAGGGACAGGCAAATAGATGAGCCAGATTTGGGTGTGACAAGCAATGTCGTCCTCCGATTGGCTAGAGTGATCCCGAGGATGGTCAATCATGTCATCTTTTTCGACAATTACTATACATCACTGCCTTTGATGTATTATTTGTCTAAGCAAGGCATACAATGTGTTGGTACTGTTCAGCAAAATAGGCTGCCCAATTGTCGACTCCCTGATAAAAAGGTATTTATGAAAGCAAGTGTTCCTAGAGGTACATACGAAGAAAAGATTACACACCACGACGGTGTCGACTTTTCAGCAACTGCCTGGAAAGACAACAAAGTTGTCACACTGTTGTCTACGTATGTTGGTGCGGAACCTGTCACAAAAGTCAGTCGGTACGACAAAAAGATGAAACAAAAGATAGAGATATCTTGCCCTAAGATTATTCAAGAATACAACATGCACATGGGGGGAGTTGACCTAATGGACAGCTACCTGGGACGCTACCGCATTCGGATAAAGAGCCGAAAATGGTACATGCGCCTATTTTACCATCTTTTGGATCTCGCAGTAATAAATTCATGGGTACTCTTGAAAAAAAATTGTATTGCAAAGGGCGTCCCCCAAAAGCAACTTCCAAATCTTGGAGAGTTTCGGAACAGTTTGGCAGATGCACTTTGCAATGTCGGCTCATCGAATGGTGGTAAAAGAGGGCGCCCAAGTAATAATGAGTTAGAGCGCGAGCTACAAGCTAAGAAAGCAAAAGGTCCAAGTCATCCAGTCCCCTGTAAAGATGTGCGAACAGACGGCATCGAACACTGGCCCATCTTTGCCAACAGATTGAGGTGCAAAATTCCACAGTGCAAAGGAACTACACAGTGGGCATGTTCCAAATGTAATGTACCTTTGTGTCTGAATGCAAGGAATAACTGTTTTAGGGACTTTCACACAAAATAATTTTCACGTACTGTACTTGTTAGTATTAGGTAGCTATTTGCACAGTGATGTAGATCTACATCAGACTTTTTTTTCTAATTATAAATATGTTTTTCAAAATTAAGATTTTTTTCTTTATTTTTCCTATATTATGTGAACATTTTCCCATCCATTTTGATTTTTTAATAATTAAAAAAAAAAAACATGCATTTAAGGGTTAAGCTATCCAAACCGTTTGAGCTCGGCTGTTACAAAGAATGATTATCTGTTAGAAAAACGAGATATCGCTTAAATCATGAAGCTATAATATTGAAACAGATTACTATGATGTGTATTTAGATATTCATTGTAGCTTTGACAACTTGCATTAGAGGTTAATGTATTATGTAGTATATACAGCCATGACCAGGTACACCGGTCCATCAAAACAAGTACGAATCTCACTTTCATATCACATCACATAAGTCATAATAGCTGTTCGGCTGTCAGGTATTACGGTAGCTAGCTCATTAGTGATCCATGATTTGATTTACGCAACACACGGTCATACAAATTAGCCATTTAGTGTTATCTATACCAGTACTCGTCAATATTGTCAAAGATATAAATAGCTAGAAGTGGCTTAAAAGGCGAAATGATACAAATTTGGCATGATATCTACAGTACTCGTCAATATTGCCAAGGATATAAAGAGCTAGATGTGGCTTAAATGGCGAAATGATAGATGGTAGTCGTGACGCACCCACGCGTAAGCAAACATTAGGAGATACTTATTAGCGAGTAGCAACGTGACAAGTTTATTGTGGACTCCAAAATTGGTAACATTATATTAAAATTAACAAAATGGTTGTTTATATACACCTACGTATTCTTTTATTATCCTAGAATTAAATGACAGGTTCCTTTTTTGTTACAATCCAAATTAAGATTCATTTTGTAACGTATAAAAAGCTAGATATAAATAGAATATTCGATGTCTCAATGTTTGCTTAAAGGACGGAAGTTTTATGAATACGTTTACTGGATATGCATAACACCAATTATGATTAAGATATTAACAGCTAAGGCCACAATTCATTCCCTCAATCAATGGTCTCAAATGAAGACTTAGCGTCCCATCAATCAACGCCTTTATAGCGCATAAAGCTGCTGCATTTCATTAAATAAAGATAGAGCAGCAACAAACGGACATTCGGAAGATTTGTTACCGATTCCACGAGTCGTATATCTTGAGGAACGGTATCACTTTCACCGATGAGTTTGATAGCTTGCGACTCGCGGTCGCCTCGCATCCGTCACGCGAGACAGGTGCCCACGATTATCTGCATGTAGGGCTGCCACGACATTTAAGTCTAAGTTGGTCACTTCTTTCGAGACATGCAAACACTATGGTATAATTATTGGCAGCATCGTCTGACTAGCTCTTTCTAGAAATTGAAGAAGGTTTAGGCCAAGCCTGCTGTGGATCCGGATGCGCATGTAATTACAATCTTAGTAAATGTCATGTGAAGGTAATTTTTTAATTATCCTTGAACAAGAATTTAAACGCTTTCACACACACAGCCCCAAACTCAGTTTGATGACTTGTGTCGTGCTGCCAGAAATATTCACATCCCACACATACACAACCACACCCAGAACCAGAGAGAATAATAATTCTATCGAACCAGAGACACGATTTTCCCTTGGGGATAAAACTAGTGTCCCGATCAGGATTCGAACCTTATACCCGCTGCTTGGAAGACAAATTCGCACTAAACTCAAAAGAAAAAAAGACAGATTAAACAGTTATTAACTAGAACATTTATAGAAATCTCAACAAAGTAAAAATGTTACCACACAATTTTATTTACCGTAAAAATGGTAATATTTCCATCCATAAAATGTGTCATACATTTAACTCTCATTTCATTTAGCTTTATCATGTAGAGGGCGCATTATAATAATAGGGAGTCAAGACTATGTACCTACGAGCTATTTCATTTTAGGGTTTAACCAGAGCTCATATAACGTGACAACCCTAGTAAAATTAGACTCCATTAAGGCACTTAATTCGATACCATTTCGCCGTTTCGCATACCGGTTGTGTGTTATTCAATTTTATCTCGTAATTATTACTATTACGAAATGACACAGCATAGATTTATTATATTTTGACGATTCAATTTGTTTCTAGTTTACTAGTTTTATTGCCGGTAATTTGGATGAGGTAAAACTAATGTAACACTTGAAATACATTTAATTGGTTTTACTGAAGTGGGACGTACAAATTGGTCGTTCATCTTCCGTGTCAAATAGTTTGAAACGCAATACTAGTAACTGAAAGACGTTTTTTTAACCGACTTCACAAAAAGGAGGAGGATCGAATTAGACTGTATTTTTTTTTGTTTGTTACCTCAGAACTTTTTCTAGATGAACCGATGTTAATGATTCTTTATTTATTTGAAAGCTTGATCAAGATCTGGCCAGAATTTTTTGAGATATCCTGAATAATGCGTGTTTAATTCATTTCTACTGGTCAAGGGTTCTGAAGATAAACCGGAGAAGCCTCCTATGCATACAACTGGATTTTTGGACAAGTCTTTCAAAGTTACAGCTGTCCGACTTTGGAACCAATTACCTCTAAAAATCAGAAAGGTTTCTTCTAAGGTAACGTTTAAAATGCGTGTGAAAGAACACTATCTAAATGCTTCGTCAGTTACTTAATATTTTTTTTTCTATTCTTACCGAAATCACCCCGATTAATTGCAATGAGTTTAATGTTATAATAATTATATTTTATGTATTATATGATGTTGTATTCATATGTATTACGTCTATTTTAGTATACGTATTATTATTTTTTTAGATATATATTATATTTAAGTTTTATAATATTTTTTTTTATTTTAATTTAGTCATACAAAAATTCTTTCATATTTTCACCACTTTATTATTTTTGATGCATGCCTACAGCCTTCGTTTTTCAACCACGAGTGTTTGACTGGCAGAAAATGCTTTTAGCGTTAAGTCCACCCTTCGTACCTTTTTTAGGTAATAAAGAGTTAAATAATTAAATAAATAGTGGCCAAATGCTTGACTTTTCTACATAAAAAAAAAATTCGTCTCGTCTCTCAAAGAAATTAAAAAAGTAACTAATGATATGATCAAACACGCTAGGCCTATAATGCGACCGGCTCAAGGATAGCTGCCAAAAAACTATTACGTATATCATTAGTATTTTATGGTAAAATGATGATATGACATTTGCAAATAAAACTATCCAAAGCGTATTAAATAGTACACCGTCATGTATTTATAATATTATAAAGTATCAATCTGTTTTAGTTCAATTCAAATTAAAGATTACATGGAAGTATTTCGGTTTGCGCAATTTTACAAAGGCAGTTAGTATAGAACGCCACACCAACCCAAATCATCCTGCACATTTTCTGTCCTTCCAAAGGTTGTCTGGCAGAAATCGCTTAAAGCGATAAGACCGCCCATTGTACTACCTCATATTTATTTTTATTTTTATTTTATTTATTTATTGATAATTAGAACGGCCAGAACCACTTACACTAATTAACACAATATTACATCATTTGTTAAAACATTTATAAATCATTGGTAAACTTAAAATTACAAATTATAATATCATTAAAATTATATAAGAATTAAATTATTTTACTTACATATAATGTCAGTCATTGATTAGGAAAGGTCAAATATAACATATAACTGTATTATTTTAAGTTCTGCAATTTTACTTTGATTTGGTGTGCAATAAAGAATTATTGTATTGTATTGTATCATTATTTTATTACCTTTGTATACAGATGTAATTTTAAAAAACAATTCTAATTTACCTAACCATCGATCTAAATATCTTCAAGATATAGGTATAGATTACCTACATTTTTATGTGAAGAAGTTAGGGAGTCTTTAACAGACCTACAGTACAAACTATATCAGTCATTTACATTAGTTGTTTTTATACTACAGGAGCTAAAAATCTTGATGTCAAATACTACACTTATACTAACTAGTTACTTACTAGTTGTGCCCCGAGGCTTTGCCTGCGTTGCTTGAGATAATGGCCTATGTCCTATTGCAGGGTTTACGACGATTGCATCGTCAGATTAGGAAAAAATCCCGTACAGCCGATACGTTGTAACGGCTGTACAGATTAGGATACAATTTTATTGCATGCAATCGTTGATTCTAGAAACAGCTTTTTTACCTTGATGAATGTTCACACACAATCTTCCGGGTTCATCATGTTAGTGTAAAAGTATGAAATGAATTTTTCAGCTCACCAACAGCCTGTTTAATAAAGAGACCACCAGAGTTCATGAGTTCAATTGTTGACTACTTGACTATCTCCGTGGGTTTGTGCTAAAATTGAGCTTAAATGATACCTAACTTTAAGTAAAAAGACTTATTTTGCTATGTCCCTTCCATTGTACGTATGTCACAGATATTTTTCACATTAGAACTAATGAGGTTGATAATATACTTCATAGAACCGACCGACCTCGCTTTTTGGGGTTTCGTACCCAAAGGGTAAAAACGGAATCCTATTACTGAGACTTCGCTGTCTGTCCGTCCGTCTGTCACCAGGCTGTATCTCAAGAACAGTGATAGCTAGACAGTTGAAATTTTCACAGATGATGTATTTCTATTGCCGCTATAACAACACAATAAAATAAAAATAAAATAAAATAAATATTTAAGTGGGGCTCCCATACAGCAAACTTGTTTTTTTATAGATAATGGTACGGATCCCTTCGTGCGCGAATCCGACTCGCACTTGGCCGGTTTTATTTTTATAATTTTATCCATATAGCTATGCTAACAGAACTGCCCGTTAGTTAGTTGGGTGCGCGTTCGCCATCTAAGCAGGGGTATCGGGTTCGATTCCCGGCAGTAACAAAAGTTATCTCCCCTAGAGACATTTTTGTTACTGGTTCTGGGTATTATTCAGTGTGTGATGTGAATGTTTCCGGTACCCACCACACAAGTCATAGAACTTATTATGGGACTGTGAAAGCATCAATACCTACTGCGCACTCTTTCAATATTATCCCTACAGCCATGCTAACTGAACTTAAAGTCCACAACAAAGTTATACGCAAGTGCATACAAGGCCATCCCGCGGCTTCTGTGGTTGGAGTTACACACTCGATAACTGCGAGCATCTAGGCCTCTGCTTAGTAACCACTGCTACTTAACTGCCTATCTTTTTACGGTAATAATAGTTGTTAACGTAAAAAGTGTTAAGTCTCAAGTAAGCTTGCTCAGACTTGATGATGTTGTGACCGAACTGGTTCGTTTCAGAAACTTTATCATCCGTACGGCAAAGGAGTACTCATTGTTCTTTTTGTTCCCTGAACGGTAATCTGCGAGTCTTTTAGTCTAGAGTGAATAGGTATGTAGCATGGTTGCCCAGTCTTCTTGCAAGTATGACTTCGGCTGCATCATCATCATTTCCATCAGGTGAGATAGTCATAGAGATCAAGATCAAATGCTTGGCTATCTAGCGTAAAAAAAACTTAAGTCAATATTTGATATTTAAAACAGCAGCAAGTTCATAAGGAAGACTTTATGATTGTATGCTGAAATAATTAAACGCAAGCAAAGCTTCAAAAAATCAAAAACATACAGTGGAATTGAGAACCTTCTTTTTTGAAATCGGTTGAAAAAGGAAGACTTTCTTTATTATGTGTTAGCCTGGTGCATGAAACTTAGTAAGCATTTTTCTTTATTTCGATTCGTGTATCCTTCATGTGAAGATGAGTTCTTGTAAAATTTGTGTAATTTTGTTTTTTTATAATTGCTATATAGAATTTCAGACAGCGAGTAAAAATAATGTTCAGCATCTTAGGCTACAATTCTTGTACGAATGTGTATCTGACGACCTAAGTATTAAAAAAATATACAACTTTTTAAACATTTAATTTAATAATAAATACCAAACTTTCGTACTCGCTTCTAACGAGCTGCTTATGTTATTATTATTATTTATATCAAAGAGGTTCGTCATCTGCATGTTGGGTAACATAGTAACATAATAACACAATATCATAATTTATTCAACATAAAAAATATATACTTACTTAAAAACTTAAATATATTATATATTACATTAAACTAAAAACTAAATTATAATTAACTAAAAATAACTATAACTAGATACATGTAGAAAACTTATTCTACCCGCTACCGGTTGGCGATGTACCCAAAATGCTGGCAGCATATAACACAATATTATTTGAGTAACAATTATCAGGAGTATAAAATTTAAAAATGTTAGGTATATTATTAGTAGGTGAACATATAACAAATTAAAACTAAAATTTATTAATAAAAAAAATATGTATTATTATTAGCACTTTGGTATAGGTAACAAAATAATGCAACAATTTAAATCTTTAATAAAAAAACACCGGAAAATTTCCAGTTTCTACAACGAATCCAGCCGGTGTCATTAAATACATACAGGTTTCGCTTCAGTCATGCATCTGTCTCAATGATCCCGAGACAACAAGAGCAATTAGACTTAGTATAATCTTTTAATCTAAACGTTCAGATGAAAGTGTTTGATAAAATATGGAAGGCTTGGATGCAGGGTTGGGGGTCAGGGGGGCAATTTGTAGTTTTCTACCGACTTTACAAAACAGGAGGAGGTACTCAAGTCGACTGAATTTTTTTTTGTTACCTCATAACTTCTTTCCACGTAAACTGATTTTGATATTTTTTGTTTGAAAGATGTTGCTTTCCAATTGGTCACTTGGTTCTTGAAATATCGTTAATAATGCAAGTTTAGTACATCAAATTTGATCAAAGTTCCGAAAATAAAGCGGCGAAGTCAGTTTATTTAAGCTTTGCTTGCGTTTATTTTATAGGTTGTTATGTTATTAAATCCCAATATAGATAATTTGGACCAAAGCAACAATATTTTATGCTAAACTAGCAGACCGGATACAGCTTCGCCTTAAATTGTATAATTAAATATAAACGCTTTCACACTCACAGCCCCACACTAATTTCGATAACTTGTGTTGTGGGTGTCGGAAACATTCACATGGGTACTTCCCAACGGATCAAAGTATCAGATTTTAATTTTTTTTTTCTTGTGTTCCCGCCGGAAATCGAACCCGATACCTGCTGCGTAAAAGGCGAACGCGCATCCATTTAAACCAACGGGCAGTTTAATATAAGAAGTTTACGAGGTAAGTTCGTAGCCATAGACATGTCCATCATTCTGCTTCCGGCTTCGTACAATATAGCTCGATAGTTACATAATAATGAAATGTTTCTAACGATACAACAAAGAATTGTAAGTTTTTTTAACAAGCTTTTGCTAATCCGATAGATACCTACAATTAGATCATCATCATCATCACATTACACTACAATCTTTATATATATAATTCTACTGTACGTGTGTATGTCACTGAACCCCCCATCCTAAATGGCTGGACCGATATGAATGAATTTTTTGTATGCGTTTGAGTGGCGTCCTGGATGTTTTAGATTCACAAATATGCCCTGCAGATGGCGCTACAGGGGTTGCACACGGTCGAAGCCGCGGCGAATCCCTAGTATAATATAAATTCGCAAATTCTCTAGTCAATTCAATTTCTCTGTCTAGAGGCGTTTATGTTCTGTTATGTTATTATATATCTGCTTTGTTATGAATAATTCAAATCTACTACATACATAGTCCAGTATAAATGTTTTGATACATAATTTCAGCTCTGCAATCCTATTCAAAGCTTTACATTAAATAATGAAATGCAAGCAAAGCTTAAATAAAACCGACTTCACCGCTTATATTTTGGTTTTGGCTGGACTGATTTCGATAACATTTATATGGGACCACCTATAAAGTGTTATCTACCAAACAAAAAAAATCATCAAAATCGACTCACAATTGGCGGAGATATCGCGTAACATACATTAAAATAAAAAATATACAGTCGACTTGAGACTTGAGAACCTCCTTTTTTGAAGTCGATTGAAAAAATAGTGAGTGAAACTTTTGCATCACAGGGAAACATTTTACCGCCACAACTTTTCGTCACACAAAAAGGTTTAGGATCATAATTTAAACCCCTTCCACATAAGAAGTTTCACTTCACTTTTTTTTAATTTTGCCGTTGCCCCTCATCGCTGCCCTGAATACGTCCACGAAAAGTCCATTGCATCGGGAGTCCGAGGCAGACATCGCGACGTATTTCTACTTGTCATATTCTTGTCACTGAGATGTTGCATCGCATTTAATGATATTACCTTTTATTTGGTTTCGTCATTAATTACGCTAGGATTATGTACGGTTGAAATAATCTGATAAGATTATTTGATAGAAAAGGAATGAACGTGGTGAAGAAAAATATCAACGGCAAGACTTGTGCATAAATTATATTTTACTATTATTAATTTGTGACTGACGACTCAGTTGGCGCAGTGGGAAGGTTTCTTCCCTCTGCGCAGTGGGTTTTGGGTTCGATTCTCGGCAAGAGTACAATTTTCGTTTCCATGGGACATTTGTGGTTCTGGTTGTGAGTGTGATTGTGTATGATGTGAATGTTGCCAGCACCCACGATACAAGTCTATGAACTTAGTGTGGGCTGTGAGTGTAAATGCCTTTGTTTTTTGCGTGGAATGTACGTAGCTTACAGAGTAGTTAAAAATAATATGAATGTCCTACAAAATACCTTCTTAAGAGGTGTGTAAAATTTATAAGTTAAATATTTTGAACATGTGTAAGTAAATGGTGTTTATTTCGATCACAAGTGATCAGAACAATGGCGATCAATCCATTTACTATAATTGGACATACAAAGGTGATAAGTTGAAGCATTTTTAAAGTGAAAACTTCTTTAGGCGCGTTGAGCACTTTTTGGGTGAACAAAAATCATGGAACTGGATTCATCGTCACCGAACGCTTTCCATGAGCTATATGTATACTGTGTATATATGTATACGTTTTGGGGAACAAAAAGCGTGAAATTCGCGTCGTCATCACCGCACGCTTCCCATGAGCTATATGTATACTGTGTATAAATATATATTATACTAGCTTTTACCCACGGCTTCGCTCGCATTAATTTTTTATCTTTCGTAAAAAAAAAGTGTCCTATGTTACTTCTAATACCTCCAAAAATTTGTGTACAAAGTTTCATGATTATCGGTTAAGCAGTTATCGCGTAAAAACGTAACAAACAAACTTACATTCACATTTATAATAGTAGGGATATAGTTTTTACTTATATCGGCAGTCCCCAAAGACTGCCCCGCATGTTTTTATTAGATAGCATTGATGCGAAGCCGCGGGGCACGCGTAGTAATTAATATACGGGCATTGTAATTTTGTTTTAGTATTAACAATCTCCTTGTTAATGTCATTGTAGTACGGAAATGCGAATCCAGAGGCGCACTTGGCCACTTCATTTGGTGAACTTATCAACCGTCAGCAAAGGTTACAAGTAACATCTACAATCGTGATCATCTCGATCGGATGTATCGCGATTTCTTGCGTCTCTGATTACATCTAACTTTCTCTCGTGATTCATTAAATTCTTTAATTGACGGTAAATATCCCGTGATTACGAGAGGTCGAGCACTTGACCTTCCTCTGATTGAATTAGTGACATCGCTTTTATATTCGCGAATACTCGACGCCCATTATGTCTTTGTAAAAATTATGTATATGATATTTTGCAGCTTGTCTTAAAGCTTTAGGTTGGTACTTGAGTTTTCACATTATAAGGAAGTACTTCAATGAATAAAGCTGATAAATACCGCCAGTTTCAACATCACTTTCTATTTAAAGTTGTCAAACGTCATCCATTTATACACATAACTTTTGTTCGCTCTAAGCGTCATGCTGCTACGTTTATCATACGTACATCAAAAGAGTACACTCATTATAAGCGTCTTTGTTTTTCGAACGGTAAGATCCTTTTCAATCGAGAGTGATCCCTTTAAATCGAGAGTGAATAGGCATCTTTTAGGTAAGCATGTTACATATTCGGCCGCATCAACACTTTCCATCACGTGTAATAGTGGTTAAAAGCTAGCCTATTTAGCATAAAAAAGAAAAAATGGAGTTTGTGGAGCGAAAAGATTCAAGTTTGAGACATGAGCTACAGTTTGAGCGCGTTGAAGTCTTTTCTATAGAAATTTAGAAACGTGGGCTCTGTAATCCGCGAGCGCTGTAGGTACTCCTGTAATGGCCCTAACAAGATAATAAGGCAAGTAATAAGTAAGTATAGATCATGATCCAGCGCAGACAGATAGCTATCTAGGTACAAGTACCCTCGGCAGGCCCAGTGGGGCAAGCGGAACGTTGGCGCCGCTAATGCGAACAGCGGATCCGATTTATTGCCCATATCTCTGCATCGGCATCGCTACACCTGCATCTATTGACTATCCTACCCTATTTATACCGAGAAACAGTACATTATATAACCACAATTACTTGCACGTGCTCGTATAAATACTTATTTATTGACGCGCACTTGAACTTGATAGTTTTATCAGTAGCCGGCATCGTGGAGATTATTTCCGCTCGATCGTTCACAAACCGCGTCCGGACCACGATTCACGACTCATTTCGCCGGAGATTTGCACTTGTTGCTTTCACATGTTATTAGGCGTCACACGGTTCCTGTATTAGACGTTATCGGCGATCGGACGTGGGCAGGGATCGGAGCAAGGCCGGATCGTAGCGAACTCTCTCCTACTACCCTGTCCGATCGATATTAGTTCGACATCAGCGGCTGTCCGTCTGACACCCGGACACTTCTCAGTGAAAACAGAAACTCATTAGAGCTTTTAACGACATGTATAGGTGCAACTGCGACTGATCTGACACTATCGGGGTATGATCTGAGTGTTGCGACGCCGCGCCTTTGATACGCGCAGGAAACAATTCGAGCGCGTTCCACGACCCCATGTAAGGATCTCGATCTATAGCCGGCTATTACTTCTACATCGGTGCTTGTTACTGTCAACTTTGAAACCGCGAAAATGGTTCTTCATTAAACACACGCAGAATTATGGTTAAACACAGCCCTTACAATACTGTGGTAGGTAATTGACGATTGAGTGTGGTCGCTTCGCCCATGTATAGTGTGAGATAGGTGAAGTCCCCGGCCTGTATACCTTAAAAGGCGATCTCGACTCGCAAATTCGTGCTTTCCAATAGGTAATTGAAAATTATTACGTAAATCTACGGGAGTAAAGTATACAAGAAACTAAATTTCATATAAAATTTATTGCTTACTATTATAACTGTAAACCTTTACATGTAGTGTTATGGCTACTTACTCTATCCGATATTTACAACATTCATTACGCCTAGAAGCCGTAACTGCGCGAGGTGTATTGAGAAATGTATTATTTAATATTTACATGAACACTGGGATTATTTACACATAAATCTTATTTCCTTCGAAAACTGTAAATTATATAACTGTACATTTTAAAACAGGCAGTAAAATAACACTATAATTAACTTACAATAATATTTAACATAATATAACAGTCTGTGGGATGATTTTATAATAATATTCTAGCGTTCTATACAATTTAAATGCTTAGAGATGGGCGCTTTTTCCGGACACTTTTGTTGTTTTTCCCGAATATAGTTCCGATCACCTGAAACAAAATAAACAATTTAATTAACATTGAACGAGATAAATGACAACTCTCCTTTGATATACAATCTCTCTCTCTCTCTCTCTCTCGCTAGGAGATTCTCATTTATACACGCCATATATCTACTTGTATGCAGCAAATAAACTAAGTAATTAATAATTATGTTGTTGTTTACTTCTATACGTCTATAGGAAGATGATTCAGCCTACTTATTAACTAAGTATATAAACAAATAAATATTGAACACTAGTTGTATCGATTTGAAACTTTGCAAGTGTATGGAACTCGGACTAAAAATCAATGATTTGGTACCATGATGCTGATTTGATGATGGAGCCAGAATAGAAGAACTCTTCAGTTGTTATTAAATTGGAAACAACCCGAGTTTGGGCTCATTTGGTATGTTTTGATTAATAATTAGAGTAATTCACTTTTAATGGGTGCCTTTTTGGGATTAATGTGAGTAAAATATCTTTTAATTTAATTTTGCTTTTGTGTAAAATAAAGCCAGGAGATTATTAACGGAATTACAATGGCTACAAGCGAACATCTCGAATTAGTGTTTATTTAAATTTTATCTATTAGGGTTATTTTTAAGTGCGTTACTGGAATAAGTGCTTTAAGTAATTTTAAACAATTTCTGAATTTTTGAGTCAACAAGCGAGGGTTTACCTTAGAGACAGAGTAGGCCGCTAGTTTTCGTCTCGGAGCGGGCAGTAAAAGCGCGAGTGCGCGCGCTTCTCGCAATAGCGCGTGAAATGCAAGCGCTGCGCCGGCGCATGACTCCGCCGCTGACACTTCGTAGAATTGGCACCCGAACCGTAGAGATAGCTCCTGACCCTCCTCTGCATGGACCTCCCTGGAGAACGAGGAGTTTGTGAGCATTTGAAGATAAAACTTAAAATATATTTTTTAATTCTTGATCTCTATTTCTTACTAGATGGGGCGATACAGCAAATCATTACTAGATGACATTTAGCGAATTTGACATTGTGCGACTAAACAGTCTGGAATAGGCAATGAGTTCTTAAGCCACTACCACTCTAATTATAAATGTTTGTGTCAATAACGGGATATAGTTCATTTGGATCCAGTACGAACTGACCAATTCCTGTCGTTAGGTTACTAAGTTTCACCTGCATCCTAGTATTCACGAAAAGAACGAGTAGTCACAAATCTTTAGTATGAAAGCTTACCTAGCGTGTTCGAGGTCACGTTTGTTCCCCAAGAGGGTAACGGCTGCGCACCCCGGGAGCCTTGTTCTTTCCAGCAGAGACAACAGTTCTGCCGCTGCGAGGAAAGACCGTCGTTCGCAGACCGAGTAGACCACCGCGAAGGCGTCGCCCCATCTCACGTGTTCCGCAAGACAGCCGCGAATCTATCGAATAAAAAGACTATTTAAGTTGCGGTCTACTCAAAATAAAGCGATATATTGCTGAAAGTGGAAGGGCTATTAAGTATGAATTGCCCAGTTGGCGCAGTGGACAGGTGTCCGCCCGCTGCGCCGTGGGTCCTGGGTTCGGTTTCCGGCAGGAGCACAAATTCCTTCCCAAGAGATATTTGTGCTTCTGGTTCTGGGTGTAATGTGTGTGTGATGTGAATGTTTCCGGCACCCACAATACAAGTATTTGAACTTAGTGTGGGGCTGTGAGTGTGAATGCGTTTGTTTGTTTTTGTTTTGCTTAGTTGGATGCACTTTCGCCTTCTAAGCAGACGAAAGCAGTGCATATTCCGCGCAGGAGTTTGTACCGTTGAAGTTTTAAAATCTGGAGCCACTGAAAGGGCAAGCGTGGCTTACCGTAATTGAGCGTCATGCTTCTCTCGTATTTCATTTGCATAAAAAAAAATATTTTCCTGAAATGTTTTAAAATAAACCGTCAGAAACTAAAACGTAAACAAACATAAATGAAGCGCCAATGACTGGAACGTTCTTCCGAAATTATTGGAATGTCCGGATTTCCAGCTGTCCTTCTTATGACTAACATTTAAAAATATCCAACGTGCGGTATTAATTCCATTTTGTAACTAAAATACTAACTCTTTAAGTAAAGAAATCCGAATCGTCTACAGATGTCTAAAGAAGTGAGTGAAAATGACTTTAATAAAAGAAGAAGATATAACGTTGTGCCGACCTCACATAAAGAGGTATTACAGCCGGTAGATGATAGCCTAGCTGAGAGTAGGTTTACTACTATCTTATCTGTTTGTAAGTGATGTGGTCGAGGGTGGTAAGCATGCTAGACCATCTTTGGCTACTGGCTATAAGCTGCTCGAACACTGATACTGATGACGGATTTGCTGTTTTATTTTAGCAGGAGCAACATTACATAAATACTTCCACGCTTACAGCCCCATACTAAGTTCAACGACTAGTATCGTGAGTACCGAAAACACATCACACCCAGAACCAGAAACACGAATTTCCCTTGGGGAGAAAACTTGTGTTCTCTCTGAAAGTGAAGGCGCGCCCCAATCAGCCAACGGTTAGTGTATATTGAATATCTAAGCATTACTAATCGTTTGGGCCAAACTTGTCGAAAAACAAACAAAACATTAGTTAAATTGGCCAATTAAAAATTCTGCGCGAGTATATAAAAATAAACATATGCAAGTTTAATCGATCACCCCAAGAGCAATCACCGGCGCTGACCAAACAAGAGTCCATCGACACCCTGTCACCAATCACATTAACCAGCATACAAAAACAGCACATCCGTTTATTTTTATCGATATCTCAAAATAACTGACATCGTACAAAAAGTCAGTGAACTTCATTGTAATGAAGTCACAAGAGGAATCCAGTATCGGGGCCGCGCTGCACCAAATAAAATCGCCGATTGCGCAACACGAAACATCGACTCGATCTTTTAGTTCCGTTATCGATTCTCTTAATACACCATCGATTGTTTAGAGACACGAAAACAAAAACTTATTTAAATTTTATTAGATGCCGTCGTAACAGTAATGAAAACATTTGGCGGTTGCGTAATAAGATTCACGCGTGCGTCGGGTACGCGTAGGTTGGAGCTGGAGCTTAGGATTTTGCCCCGAGGCGGACCGAACTCGGCACGATTGCATCTGATAAGTCGATACAAGCCACATAAACTTTGTCTAATTAAATTGTACGGCAGACATCAGCCTCCGCTACCCGGCCGGCCCGCTGCACACAGATAAACATCTCTATTGTTTACTGCTAAATTAAGTTTCAAACCGTCTATAACGTTATTTAACTACGCAACTGTCAGACCGGCGACTTTATCGACGAGTCTTTTGTTAGCGCTGGAGACAGCATTAATCTAAACATTAGAAGCCGATAGCCGGTTACTTACCGCACAATTAGATGTATCTAGTATTTCGACTTCGGAAACGGCTCCGTCGAAAGCCACTCGGTGTTGATAAAGGAAGTCTGTAACAAGGAGGATTACGGTATTACAACTACGCAGCTGTGTTTGCGCCGCGCGTTAACGTCACGAACTGACACTCCCTATGAAAGTTAACCTTAACATTTCGATAATATAACAAAAACGTCGTCAGTGACGCAATCTACGACACTTACTGTAAGGTCGGAAGGAAGGAGACATTTCCAATTAAATTACGCGGCACAAGAACCGTCACGGAGTTGTTCAATCTGAATGTCAGTCCGAGTTTTAACAGTCAAGTTTATAGCACATTGTGTTCTCGAGATTACGAGTAGCGTTTCCAGAAGCGATAAGCATTTCTCCGTAAAGAATGATAAAGTGATTGAGCGGAACTCACCTCCTGTCGAACTGTATTCTCCGATGTACCGCTTTGTTAGATAACGCACCACCACCGCTGCAACAACGAGAAAAAAACTTTTGAACAAATTGTTACATAGCTCAAGTGCATTGCATCACCAGGAACATCTTTTAACAACAATGTGAACAATTAAGAGGTCGTCACTCCCAACTTTCTAGAAGCAATCGTTCTGTGGATGATTAGTCTTTTCACTCCTGGTATTCTGAAGGGTGGTGCACAATACAAACAGTTATCAACAGTGACGGGGCAAGTTATGTAAATGCAAGCTACCGACAAAATGGACTGTGGAGAATCCTGCCGGGCTCAAGGGATCCGTCTATTCAAAAACGTGATTGCTTGTTCATTTCTTGTCCGGAGCAACGCTTCAGACGTGCCTGCAAGTACTCCGCCTTTGATGGCCATAATTACAATTCCATGCAATGGTCGGAACGTGTAATTTAGTTTTGGAGTATGTTATTTACTATTCGATTGTTGTGATCGACAAGTGTTTAAGTAATGATATGTTTTGGATATGTTCTGCATTATTAGCGTTCGATTTAATATAATATCATGTTATTATAGGTAGTTATTTTAATTGATTATCGTTCGAAACATAAATTATGTTACTTAAGTATTTTAAATAGATTTGGTTATATGATTTATATTGGTCTCATTTAGATCTTTTATCAACCGACTTAAAAAAGGAGGTTCTCAATTCGACTGTGTTTTTTTATGTTTGTTACGCGATATCTTCACCAATTATGAATCGATTTTGATGTTTTTTTTTGTTTGGTAGTGTATACTACGGAGGCGGCCCCATATAATTTTTTATCGAAATCGGTCTAGCCGAAACCGATATATAAGCGATGAAGTCAGTTTTTTTAAGCTTTGATTGCATTTCAATTATTTACTACTAGCTGTGTCCTAATTAAACTATATTAATCAGGATCAAAAGTAGACTATCCTTCTTCATGATCAAAACTGATCGTCTTGCCAAATTTCGTTCAGACCCGTCCAGCAGTTTAGCGGTGAAATTTAAGAAATGACATATAAAACGTGAGTTGCTTTCTTATTACACTAATATCATAAATTCAAAAGTTTGTGTATGCGCTAAGGCGCTTTTTTGCAACAACGGTTGATTGTGTGATTTGAATGATTGTTTTGGAAAAATTTGGATGAAATAGCTTATAATCAGGATTAAAACATTGGACTTCTTCTTATTTTGGTTCATTATCATCATCTACTATGCAGGCATAGTATCTGTGGAGATTAGCAGATATATCAAGCTTTAATTACCTTCTAAAAGTTTTACTAATAATTAAAATGCAAGCAAAGCTTAAAAAACCGGCTTAATTGCTTATATTCCGGTTTTGGCTTAACCGATTTCGATAAAATTTATACGGGACCACCTCTGAAGTATACTCTACCAAACAAAAAAAATCATCGAAATCGATTCATAATTGGCGGAGACATCGCGTAACATACATACAAAAAAAAAACATACAGTCGAATTGAGAACCTCCTTTATTGAAGTCGATTGAAAATATACGCATTTTCTACCTTACTAATTAACTAGTCTCTAAATCCTCGTTAGATCAACCATATGAGACATGCCCGGGGCCATCAAAGCGTTCCAGTTTTCTAACCCTTGGATTTGGATCAAGCAATACATCAACGCGAGTCTCGCCTCGGGGGCTGGAATAAGGGCCAGAGCGGTCCTTATTGAAATGTGATCGGCTTCCCGTGAAAGTAACCTCGTGTTTGTATAACAGGATATGTCGCTTTCTTTAAATAATAGAGGTCTTATAAGATTGTTGACGGTAGATATATCTATCTAGTCAAACAAAATGTCCATGGCCGTTCGATATTTACATTAAATTGTTGTAAGTAAGAATATCCATATCTCTAGAATACTCAAAAGGACTGTTTTTTTTTTCAATTTGTAGTGAGTTGTTTTTTTGTTTACGTTCACATTTTTCTGGCATACTTGAACCGGTTTGATGATTATTTTTTTGTTTAAAAGGGTTACCATTTATTAGTAGTCTCGTTTGTTTTGTCCATCAAGATCTGATGAACATTTTGGAAACAGAGGCGATTGAAATAGTTTTGTTTTAAAATTATAAATATACGGAACAAAACAATATCTTTGTCAACGGGTAACTTAAGTAGAGCAACTTTTTAGCTAAAGAAAAGTGAGCATATTGTAAATCTAAATACAAGGAAGTTTTTGTATATGACAAAATCGTTAAATTATATATAAATACGGCTTTTATAATTTTAAATAATGTCGTTTATAATTTGCTTTAATACATAAAGCGGTTGAAAAGTAGCTTCATAAACATATCTATTAAGCCATCGATCACAGAACCGAGGTTCGTGAGCAAACTATATCAGCTAACAATCTGAACCACAGCGGACCAAAATGAGCACGGAATGCATACCAAGTCCATTGTCATTGCATGCGTGGTGCAGTTGCATAAACCGCCAATGACCAGTTGTGTAACCATGGGTCAAGGGACTGACCGAAATGGTCACCGTTGGTCACCGATGGTCGTTGACGATAGCTCCTTTGGGATAGAATGTGATACCTTCGTTTGAATAGAATATTTATGAGCTAATACCATTGCGCAGTATTGGTTATTAATAGAAGTGTTATGAAATTCCTCGGTCATTGATCGTCTATTATAAAATAAAGAGTATGGTAATGGGAAATAAAAATTATTTGGTAGTTCAAAGTTTAACGGCTTCAAAAATAAGATATGGATTTAAGCATATAGATGGATCACTGATCTGTTATACGTAGCCTTTTCCATAATATACCATTAATTTTTAATACTTAAGACGTTATCTAACTATGGTCTCCATCCTATAAATTATCATTCCAAAATATTTAAAAAGCATTTTTGATGGAATGTGATCTCTTATTAGTTGGGTACTTATTAAACCTAGCAGAAGTTACTGGTATTAACATCAAACCTCAAAGTATCCTAAAACGTCAACAATCGCTTGAAAGGGAAAATCTTTATCAGCTTATTCGAGTACAATTTGACGGCCATTCGATAAATCCACGGGGATCATTGTCACACAATAAAAGCGAATGTCAACACTCATTAAAAAGCCTCAAACCTTGAGGCGCCATGTTACCACATCGAGAGACAGCTCAGCGTGGTTTATGAAATACATTCAAAATTCCACACTCTCATTTTCCTTTCAATTTTTTTATCCGTCTACCGTATTAAGTGCAATACTTTCTCCGATCCGATTACGTGCATAATCGAGTGATAAAGTTTCATCGGTCTACTTTTGCTGAAACAAGCGGAATTGGTATTTTTATACTTGTTAAATTTGATGGGAAGCGATGTTATGATTTGTATATCCTCCATAATCAAGTTTGTTTTCAAATGTGTCGGTATTCTATATTTGGAATTTAAAGTAGGTGCAAAACCTTTGTATCTTTACTTGCTTTCGTTACATTATTTACGAGAGGCTGAGCATTTTTTATTCTACTAGATGTTTCTTTTGGTTGCTAAAACTGTAGGGTAGTCTTTCTGCCAGAGTAGGGTTGGTACAGCGACTAATCGTTGAACGCGTGGCCCGCTACAACGTTCTTG
Organism: Lomographa bimaculata; assembly: GCA_948107665.1. Taxonomy (NCBI): domain Eukaryota; kingdom Metazoa; phylum Arthropoda; class Insecta; order Lepidoptera; family Geometridae; genus Lomographa; species Lomographa bimaculata. Next base: position 13,387,916 of record OX403592.1, read on the forward strand.
ATACTGCGTCAACAATCAGCACGATCTTTTCGATTTCAACGTCAGTTGACTTTTAACTAGTACTTCTTGAGCTTCAAAGCTTAGATCGAGAATAAGAGAAGTAAAACAACCAGTAACTCTTAAGAAAAGTCCAGATAAAACAACCAGTAACTCTTAAGAAAAGTCAAGGAACGACGATAGCAACCATAATGTATCAAAGATCGATCAAAATTCATTGACGTGATCGAATTCACATGGAAAAAATTAATAATGTATTTTTATAATCACCGAAGCATATAAGACAAATTGCGGCGATCACACAACATGGCACCACGTGGGTTGATAGATGGGGCGTACCAGTAGAAACAATGGAGCATCGGTACCTGTACCGATGGGTAATTAATAGGTTGCCAGTATCATCCATCAACTGTTGAACTTAGGACGTTGACGGGTGGCATGCTGGTATGATAGGCATTGACATTGCAAGAGGTCAACTCCATGAGAAAACGATAGTTTCAAGATGTGAGATAAGTTTCTCGGTAGTGAAACAGCTCTAGATTAAGTTACGATATTGATACCAATGATGATTATAAAGAAGTCAATAGTCGTATATAGAACCACTCTGTTCTATGATTTCGTTTGGCTCTTTAAGATGGAAAAATTGGACAGAACATTAAAACATAATTTTGTAGACATATTACTGTCGAACTTGTCAGAGTTGGCAGGGCGGCGAGTTATAGACGTCGACAATACATCAATATTTCAACAGTGCCACAATCCATCATGCTGTGAGAAGGTCGGCGCATGCATTGCACCGAGTCACCCGCTGCTATGCGCACGCACACCAATGCCCGCCGCAAGTGAAGCTGTGCGCGGCGATATTAAACCACGCATTTTGGCAGTTCGCGACACCATCAACGAATAAATAACCGAGACTCCATTAAAAATGCAATCATCTCTCATTTCCCACATAATATCCATGGCAATTCTTTTGCAACCAGCCAAAGTTCAATGCTCTCTTGCAATACATTTTTGGTAAAAACCGCACGCCGACATGCGATTGCGAACTCGTTAATTGAAAATTCTTTATTAGCTCATGTTAATTAAACTGTACCGATTTTAAAGCCATTCCTCGGATAACCACAGGGTGCAACGCGTATATCATATTTTGAGCGCGACGCCGTAATGTGACCCAGATATCGACCGGCGAGATAAATATGGGGCTGGGGGCACTTAATGAGTATCCACGTAACGGAATTCATTATACGCGTAAATAAAGCACCTCTTTTAATGCTATTTACGAACGAGCTCCGGGAATAATTTGAGGCGATGGAGAGGGTTTAATGAGCGGATAGCTCCCAGAGGCATTAAACGATGTCAGTCGGGCGCAGAGCGCGGATCCGTGACGAACGAGCCACTCCCACAGCGGGCTCGTAGACAGGATCTACTTTGAAAACAATTTCGCATGTCGGCCCTACGTCGGTCCGGGCCTCGGCGGGCCGTAATGAATTGCAAACGCATGCGTCGCGGACACCAGCCGGTCCGTCAGCCGTCAGGCGGAGAACAATTAGGGCGGTGCAATCACAACCAGTCGCCGCAGCCGCCTGCGCCCGCGCCGCGACTCGGCCGGTGGGTCAGCGGCGCGATTTCCCGACACTGCGGCCGGCCGACGCCTGGCGCCAACGCTGCCTGGCCACGTTGTGTAACTCTTCGACCATTAACGCCATAGCCGTCGAGGTCGTTGTTCTACACATTTACAACGTATCGTAACGTTTAAACGGCGAATATTGAGTATTCCTGTTCACTGCAGCTTGGCATTTTGATCGCTGGCATTAAATTCAAATTGTCTGATGTATTCAGTATACATGCTGGGTTTGATGATGTTATAAAGGATTTGACCTCAATGAAGGATCTGTATTTTCCTATCAAAATTAGGAGGTTACTTGAATCTAGTTTCGTACAGCTCGAAACTAGAAAATCTGTTAGGAATTCTCAACACCAGGCGGTACAATTAATTATCTCCAAAAGTTCAAATACGACTGTATTTCTAAATGCAGTCCTGTCGCGAACATGCACAGTCATGAAACACTGGACTGCGAAAAGTAACATCGATCCCTGCAAAAAATACTACGATCATAAATCACACTCAAACCTCTCAGTGGCTGACACGGTAACATAGTTTTTTCCAGCTCAAATGGATATGTATACGTGTGCACCAGCCAGATAAATATTTATCCAGAGTGAGCGCATTTTCCCATTGAACGATACTAAGTATAAATAGTTACTGATAAGAAGGGCTTAGAAAGAAACCAGGACAATTTAAACACTTACATGAGTGACGTTCCAGAAATTACCGATTCTGACAAAACTACCTACGCCTCCTTTTCTCTTACCTGAGACGAATTCCACAACATAGGTGGTCGAGGAACTTGACTCACTATTCCAGCTCTGAATGGATTGTTTTCTAGTTCACAACTTGATTGGCTCCATCCAACGCAGTGATGCAGCCGAAAAAGACCATATTGTCTAAAACCACGCCTGCATAAAAGATATTGAAACTACGCCGAATGGGAAACAAAATCGCTGGCAAAGAGTTCCTCTCTTTTATGATCAGATGATAAGAACCCCAATTATCTACCACTGATTCAATAATTAATATATGTTACACTTGCTTACACACGTCACGTGTCTGAAAAAATATATGAAGAAAAGATACATTTTAATAAACGAACAGATGCATTCACACTCACAGCCTCACATTAAGGTCAAAGACTACATTGGGTAACTACTTGAGCCTGAATCACAGATGATAAGAAATTTCACGAAATGAAATATAGTCAGACCGTCTTTAAATAAGGCGCAACAGAATATTTCCCAAAAGGTTATATATTTTTCTTTATTCTGTGCACAATAATCACATTCGTGTTTAAGTGTATTTTCCCAGTATCCGCCACATTTTTTTTATATGTTGTGAGTACAAAAGAAAATTGTGTTATTGTTTGGTGCAATTTACTTGTCATATGAATGAGTTCAGTGTGAAATATGCTCTCCCAAGATTTAAAATCTGGGTACTTAGTTCCCCTAACTTTTTTCGCTTGCTCTACAGTGCGTATCGCACAATCACTTGGCACTGTTAATTCATCCAACATTATTTATATTCAAAGGCAATTTAGTAATTTCTTATCCATGCTTCATTAAAAACCTATGAAGTTTAATGTCAAGATAAGGAATGCACTGAGAGAGCAATTATTTACTATAGTTTATATTAATGAAACATTTACACAGAAGTTATCAGCAGTGTTATAGACGTGAATATTGTTCAATGGAATGTTCTGATAAGATTTATGCCAGAACAAATATGTATTTGCACATCTGATGAATAAATTTTATATATTTGTCTTTGAATCCCATTTGCATTAATAAATGTTGTATGAGATGGTAAGTTATGTTTTCTATTTGAGAGGTTATATTATGGGTTAAGGTTCCGTACCTATACAGACATTTATTGGCTTTTGCATACATAATTAATGTGGATGATGAAAACGATGAAATCCTGAATTCTTTCAACTTATCGATAGGAGCCTAAAGTTTACGTTACTTATATTATTTTAAGGTAACTCATGCCAGCATCACAGTTTTTAAAGAAAGCAATTTGGGTGTCCGAAATTGCAGGGCAGAAATTAAATTCGCAAAACCGGATAATAATCATACATTTCTTATTTTATTACCAGTGATAATGACAAACATTAACAGCGAGGTAATAAAATGATATTTAATTTTTACAAGTTTATAAATGGCTCCAAATGTTTATTATATTTTCTGTTAAAAAAATCATAAGTAAATCACACAAAGAGCCAAACCCTCAGAAATAAAGACGTTTTTTATGTATTATTATATTTTTATTCATTCTCCTAACAATGTATGTCAATAAGCTAAAGATTTAAGTCCTAATAATAAGATAAATATTTTTACAAATTTTAATGTAACATTACTTTCTGTAAGATATACTTACTGTGTGACTACAGTTTCAAGTTTTCAGTTCAAGCAATGGTATTACTCCTATAAAACTTCCTTCATGTCAACGACCGCAATTCAGATCAAATAAAACTCTAATAAGTCTTAGATATACACCAGACACACTCAACAAGGAAATGCAATTACTAACCTGACTTTCCACTGCGTGGACTCCCTAGAACCACCACCCTTATACGACTCACAGTCATCTTCATTTGGGCAAGGTTTGTTTTTCACGGTTTATCCAATAAAAATCCTCTTAACCGGACATTACGTCCTCAATATATAAGAAACACTTCAGTCTGTATCACTCTATACACGGTACCCGGTCGTTATCGCAAAAACAAAAGTAAGTTATCGTAAATATGATCGATAAACGTTGATTTTTTGAGAAATTTTGACGCGGTGTAGTCGACCGATCGCCGCAACGTTTACCGCGCGACTGCCGGCTTCTCTCAGGAGTGTGATGTTGCGGCTTGCGCGCGCGCAGCCTCCGTGCGATCAACCTTCGATCTAACTTCATACAGTACACGCGCATATGACAATGTTTACGTTATGCGCATTTATAAACTGAGGATAAACTTCGTGGAATTCTTAGTCCATGTTATCTTAAATCGCGGCTTGTGTATATAAAATGTATCTGGCAACTTTGTGAAAATAATATGAAAACCCATGACATGATTCCCTACCTATTTTTCGAGAAGCATTTTATAATGGATATGCTACAGAATAATCACAGTGCGTATATAAGGTACTTATATCCGAGGATATACTATAGATATAGCCAAGTTAAGAACAATACACTAAACCGAGAATTAATTCTGTTTGACATTTTTGTACGATAAAATCGGTGTTTTATGTTCCTTCAAATTGTTATTAAAAATCTTGTTTGACTTTTTCTTATCTCTCAATCTTCGAATTGCCTAAATTTCACTTTTTCTTAATCCTTAATAGGAAAAGCAGTCCAAAATGTCTATATACTTAAAAAAGTCACTGTTTACTCTACATGGACACAGCGACATAATGTGACACTATATTCACCCCTATTCGGCAATGGGAAACTAAGATATTAGAAGCAGAAAGAAGATAAGCATGAATGTTTACACGGTGCATAATCACGTAACACTTGTATTTATTGTGGTACGACCATCGAAATAATAATATATAGAACAGTGTAAAACTAGGCTTCACCAAATTAGTAGAATATCATGGTCATAGTTTATTCAAGAATAAAAATCTAACACAGGCACCAACCGATTTCTGGCAACAATCCTTGACAACCAACTCGATTCTAGCGTGCTTACAACCATCATCACTTACCTATGTGATAAAATTAGTAAAACGCTAGCCTATTAAAGTAAAAAAAATGTTAGGAAAGTCCGGGAGCCGGTCCGGATTAGCTCGTCGGCGACATGTCAAGGTGAGAGCTTGTCCCATGTTGCCATAAATTCGTTCTGTGGACATAATTGGGCCCACTCCGCCTACGCGATTCTCGACATCTTTAAACCCCAGCTTTTCTACGGTGGCTTCGCGCAGTTTTCATTTAATGGTCGGGCTTGCATAGATTTATATTGTTATCTTATGCAGAGCGTAATGTTAGCGAAAGTTTGAGCGTGTTTGTATGTTTGTTACTTCTTCACGCTTAAACGGCTGGTCTAATTTTAATTAAATTTGGTATGGAGGTAGCTGACACCCTGGATTAACACATTGGCTTTTAATCTCAGAATTCCAGCAGGCCCATGACTTACGCGGGTAAAACCGCGGGGCCCACCTAGAATATTATAAACCCGAAAGTTTGTGTTAAATTTTTTTAAGTATGTTTGTTTTCTCTTCACAATGTAACGGCAGAACAGATTTGGGTGACATTTGGAATATACATAGAGTTCGGTATATTACCAAACATCTTGCGTCGGCTATTATTCGCGTGCCGTGTTGCCCTCATTATTTAAGTTTTAAGACAGTGCACTTTTGGCTACCGCGGCACACGGGTGCATTCAACATAACATTAACATTTCAACAAAGGTTGCCTGGTAGAGATCGCTATTAGTGATAAGACCGCCTGTTGTGATACTTTACGTATAAGCTTGTTTGTGACCTTTGTTTTATCTCATCTTATAAAGTGGATCAATAAAGTATCTATTATCTATCTATCTATTTCAATAACATATTATAACATAAGAACATAGTTTAAGAACATTTAATACAATCAATAAATAGTGCTAGTTATAAACAATAAACAATTTTATTCACCACTACAACCTCGCTACCGTACTGACATAGCTTATAACTATAATTAACACATAGGTTACTTTTTAACTTGATAAACGCGGGCGAAGCTGCAAGGCACGGCTAGTAACGAATATTTCAAAGACCTTATAGACTCTAAAATACCCATGCTGCTTCATTTATACTAATAATTTACGTCGGGTGACGTACGAGATCTAACGGTTAGATATATGTAACATATTATGTTATGTAATTTTAAGAACCCATGTACATTATGGAAGCAATAAAGAATTGAGTATTGAGTATATACACAGGTATATAGATAGCCAGGAATCTCGGCAGTTTTCGTGTTGTTTGGGTTAAATTTGTGTAATAAAAAGAACGACAATATATCTATAATAGGTAACCGGAAATAATTTAAAATGAAAGTAATGATAATTTTATTTTTCAAACAACAATGACGAATATGAGAACTGTACTTACTCTAAAAAAACACTTGTGTGTTACTAATATAGAATGCAATCAATGAATTTGGATATGACATGTTTATTTTCTCTGTCAGTAGCATAACTTTTTATAATCATTACTGATTTTTTTATTAATTAGGGAAAATAAAATGGTTACGGCATGGACCGGTCTTTCTCTGGAATTTCCCAAATTATCACAACAAATACGCCCCGAGTCGATGAGTGCGTCTACAGTACCTATCAGTAAAGTGTGTCATTTATGTATCCGATTTTAGCCCGTATGATATAAAAAAGTTCCCGGCACGTGTCATAACAATTTTATTTTTAGCTGTGCAAGCTATAAGGGACCTGATATACAAAGCGAGCCTGGCGTGCACACCGCGCGCCTTGGCCGCGCGCCCTGGACGCTTTGTATATCAAGTCTCTAATTGATTATAAGAATATAATAGGAAACTCTTTATTGTACGCTGTACATAAAAAAGCTAAGTGACAAGTTATACTTAAAAAAAGTGCAATGGACGGAATTATCGCTTAGATGGATCTCTTCCAGTCATTTGAATGGATAATTTGTAATCATTGAGGCCGGCGGCGGTGCGGCGGCGCGGGCGGCGCGGCGGTGCAAAAGCACATACATATAACATTTACCTATCTATATACATAGATATAAACTTACATTTATATTTACACCTAATATTTTTTTTCAACAAAAACTTAGATGTAATAATAATATTAGTAAAAAATACCTAGTTAATAATTAATGTACGTATCGTTAGTTCATGAGTGTAGATAAAAGTATTTAGCCTTGATCTAGAAAACGGCTAAAGAAGAAGCTTCTAAATTCCTTTATTAACAGATTTTGTAATGGAGGATTTCAATTTGCGTGAATATTGCTTTTTCGGTGAACTCTTTCACACTCACAGCCCCATACTAAGTTCAATGACTTGTTTCTTGGGTACTGGAAATATTCACATAACACAAAAAATCACACCCAGAATCAGTAACATATTCACTTGGTCGAACTTGTGTTCCCGCCGGGAATCGAACCCGATCCTACTGCTTAGAAGGCTGACACGCACCTACCTAACTAAGCCATCGGAATTCACGATACGTTGGCTCAAGCCCTGGCAGGATTCGAAAAACGCGATGTACCGATCGGGCGCCACAACTACTACCACTGAGCTATCAACGACTCCATTTTATTGGTGTGTTATGACTATAAAACATAAATCTTTTGTTTTTGGTAGCAATTCGTCGATATATTTATTATAACGCCATCTTATTGTAACATTAGTAATGACAAATCAAATTAGAAGGCATTATTTTACGTCTATTACCTACAAACTTATTTACTGATAGAAAAGATATTCCGAATATTTACCATTTTAAAATCAAAGATCAATAGACACAGTTACTTAAAAGATTTTAGTTTCTTATATTTATATTTAAAAATAAAACGATGGCACTGAGACTATAAATAGAGGCAATATCTCTGGACTATTCAATATCGACACAATGAAAGCAAAACATGCATCATAGAATGAATTTAATCAAACTAAAAGTATTTCTTAGGCACTGGAAGCTGAAGTTGAAAGGGAAGCTTGCAATTCCACGGATTCTATTCAACATCGCTCGAATGAAAGCAAAAGCATCAAAAGCAAGCGCCGAAGAATTCCGCATCATTAGACCTAACGACCTCAGCGTGTAAAAGTAAAATTTACGTAGTAACTATAACTGAATCTGTGGTAAAATCATGAATAGACCGATAAGCGACACCCGAGGCGATCTCACGAAAATGGTGCTTTCGAAAATAGAAGAAAATGCGATTTGCATAGAAGTTGGATCACTTCGTTTCTCTGCTAATTAAGGAAGCTTGGGTTTAGAAAAACGCTGTTTCTCAACGCAAATTGATCGTTACGGTACTTATATGCGACAACTTCCTCGGACAAGGTTTCTTGCGAACATCGTATTTTTATATAACATCGATGGTCTAAGCTAGACATTTTATTAAAGCTATTAGGTCTCAATCAAAAAGGATGTAGAGCTGCATGAGGCCCTGACAAAAAAAATACCTTTATGACTCAAGCCGGAATAACGCTAAGGATTTAATAGCTTCAAGCTCCACATTTACAACGTTCTCTAAATCTAACAAAGCAAAGCTCTTGAGTATGATATCAGAAAACAAACATAGATTTCAATGATCGAGTGCACTTGAAATACGCTTAACAGTTGCGCCGCCGTGCCGCCACAAAGTCGCGACATTGACTCACTCCAATATGATCAGGATCAATACCCTCGGATAAGTGTATTAACATTATCACATTTACAAAATTATTGCCTTTGTTAACATACCTAAAAACTAGATTGCGGGTTACCTGCAATTATAGTTTTGGCCGGATTTAAACCGACCAGAATCTATTTTCCGGCTAATATTCAAACGGCCCGGGCCTTTGTTTCAGTCCCAAATTCGTGATCAGCACCCCTGAATGCCCCGAGATATAGATTATGAGTCGGATCGGTGAGCCTCGATTTTAACAATGCTCGGCCGCATCTATAAGAATAATAAAGCTGGATGCGAATTTTGTAAAATTGAAAAAATATATTTCGTTTTCGAATAGTACCGGATCTATTTAATAACAAAAAAGAAAAAGATACTTATGATAGAAAATCGTACTTTTACTATATCTTCTTTTCGTTAAATAATCAGGTTACAATTACATAGTTACAAATCGCATAGAACTTGATTCTACCTAGAAATAGTAAAATTAATGTAATTTTCAAATGAAAATTAATGACCGTGTTTCTGTTTGCTTTATAATTAAATCTATATTAGGACTGTGAGCAGGGAGTTAAGACGTTGTCGAACTTGTTAATCGTGTCATTAAAAGTTTATATTGCAAGTTTCACTGTGTGAAACTGTAAACGATGAGATGTAAAATTTATTTTCCTGCCAATAACGATTAGTATGGACGAGTTGGAAATTTAAAATGTAGGTGACATTTGTAGCTGATAGGACAGTTTGATTTAAAGTGTACCCAGCATCCGGCCAACGGTCCGGCGAAAACACAAACACGCATTTCATGTGAAAACATTTCGCAACGAATAAGTCAGCTCAGTGCAACAAAGAGCCAGACGCATGCGGATCATAACTTTGATTAATTTGTTGCAACAGTACTGCTCTCGTTATTGTGTCCGATATTCAATTAAAGCCGTTCTAATTAAATTACTTATCAGTGGTTGAGCAACGATGTAAATAAGCATTTATTTATTTAGTCGTGAGTCGAACATTTCGCAAGTAGATACAGTACACTCGCGTGTCAAAACTCGTTTGATAATGGGCCCCACAATGGCAGCAGTGTTCACACTTGCCTATTAAACGATTCATATCTTCGTCTTTTAACCTCAGCGGTTGTGTAGTTGTGTACCAACACGCTAAACGCGGGACTACAATAGTCGCTAATAGTTTCTTGCTTATTCAAATGAGAAATGAAAAATTTGCATTGCATCACTTCGATCTGCGTGATGAACAGTAGGGACACTGCCTAATACAGTCGTGGATTTTTTAACTGCAATGCATGCTTTTTCATGTCGATACTTTTTGACTCTATATTATTACATTATTTTCAGCAGGATGCATTCTACTATTACGATTCTTGCTCCAGAACGGAATATATAATTATCCCATAATCTAAATTAACACTACACCTGCTGGTTTGAATAAAGATAATCTTGTCCTAAAATTGAATTTTAAACCATCGTCAGAAAATCGCCTTCTTATTGGGGTACCTACGTGGTTCAAAAACTACGATGGGGTTAATATAATAAAGGTAATATCGTAAGGAATAATGGTCCCTATCTTCATTTTAAATAAATTAAATTTTAAATTTTATTTTGCCTTGTATGTTTATCAAATTTTTCATTTAATGTTTAAGCAACCTAGATAAGAAGTACTAAATAAAATGTTCACCTTAGGAAGGAACTAATTACCAAGATACGGGTGTTACGCACACCAATTTGGTAACCAGGGCCGCAATTTGTAAAATGTACAATAATTTATGAAATAAACAATTTTTTACTTTTTATTTTTATTTTATATATATGTAAAAGTATATACACATATTATAAATGTATATATATCATTTAAATTTATTTTATGCATTTATTTGTTATTTTTTATGTTTTTTATACATTTATAATAATATATATATAATATTCTACATATACATTTTCACTGTTTTAGATCCGCCACCTCTGGGTTGAGACTTAAAATCAACGCCTGAAAAATTGCAAACACAATTTATCACAAGCTAGCCTATTAGAAATAAGAAAACGTGGTTAAAATCAAGGTTCTACAACTAGCATTAAAATTTAAGTCTCACGGACAAGCTAACTAATGAATACTAATATGGCACCAACATAAAATCTTTCTCATATACAATCACATTACATGATCACAAGTATTTGCACAATTCGGCACCTAGAATGAACGTTACTCGCGTGGTCAGAACAAGTCTCTGTGTACGTTTTATAGCATTGCCCTTACTGCCAATAAACTGCAAAATACTTTGATATTATTGAAAACGCTTATAATGATCTAACGCAGCAGTGTCTGGCGCCCAAAACAAAGCTTAATTTTGTTTGCAACCTACAGACTAAGCGATTCGCTAAAATTATTTATTCGATGACCTAAAGCTTCATTTATTTCGTAACTTCATGGTCGATCGGCCAATTTTTAAATTGCGCAATTAATAACGTGTATTTTTAAATGCAGGATTTGGCAAACACATTATATTTGCCAAACAATAGACATATGTCAATGACAGACCCCATGTACGCATAATAATGAACAATTATTTAACACATACGACAAGAAATAGTTGGTATAACATTTCGGTGAAATAGCAATTGTTTTGATAAATTAATGACCTCCTTCGGCTGAAGAGCTCATTTGTTATGATAACATGTAAGCCTATGATGACACGATAACGTCCTCGTAAGAAGGATTAATTGGAAGCCTTTGAAAAGGACTAGAGGTAGAGCTGACCTGATGATATAATTGGACCGAAAAAATTAGGAAGCACTTTTGTCAAACAGAGGGCGCAGTACATTTTGAAAGTAAATGTGATATTAGAAATTATACAGTGAAAAAACAAAGGTTCCAGACTTCGAAATTATTGACAAAACTCAATTAGAGTTCAGCGGGACACGGGGCTAAGAAAGTTATCCCTTGATGGTGGAAATGGTAGGGCAAATGAGTCACAGATAGAAAAAAGGGTGACACATCTGATTGTATGCTCTGGATGACGAAATGACAGTGGGCGGAAGAATAAAGCATTAAGCAGACGGATTAAATATCTTATCCATCCATATAGGATACAATTTGTGAGGACCAGGCGCACACGCAATTTTCAGACTTATCGAACCATTTGGTCGAAGTGACCAGAATGCTGGCTCTGTTTTAGCACAAAAATCAGTAAAGCTGATCAATGTCGAAACGCAGCCAATATTCTGGGCAGTTTTCCTTCGGCAAGCGGAAACAATAAAATTTTTGTGTGCTATTTGTTTCAATTCCCTTTTTTTTTACAAGCTTTTATTTAGTTTCACCTGTCCCGTCGTCTATCTATTTGTCGGTCTGTAGTCCAATCTTGCAAGCTAGGGTAGTGGGTCTAATTGAGCTCACAAAATTTGATTATAGACTAAAGTATTATAGATCTATTAAGACAATGTCTAAATAGACTCAAATTTGGTGTACTTATGTATCTTCGGTGACAAGAACATGATACGGTACCATAGAGCTGAATACCATGGCCGATGGAACTTCTGAACTAAACAAGAAAAACCCATCGAGTTTGGGCTCGTTTGATTCGCCTTGACAAGTGCTTTAGTTATATAACTTTTTAGTCCTGTTTTATTTACAACCGGTAAAAACTTGATTAAAAAGAAACTTTTTAAAGTATTACTTGTTTAGTTTTAATTTTGTAAATAATTGTTTAATATTCTTAAATATTATAAAACTACGGTAAACATTACGGTATTTACAAGTGTGAAACCTGAATCTTATTTTACCTCAAATATTTATTGCGGAAACGATACAAGATTCTGTGTTCCTCTTTTTGGTCGACTAAATTCAACAAGCGCTGGTATCGGTGTTCACACATCGCCAAAGGGCGTTCTGAGCCTGGTTAACCTCTTCACAACCCAACACCAATAACCACTCGCACAAGATCGGGTCACACGATTGGCGCCAACCGACGTACACTTTGTTATTTCTCGGAGCCTCTAATTAACCCAACATTCGACTTCGAAAATGACAAAACTACCATTTTAATTACAAGCCTGGGCTGTTTCGCCTTGTCGATAATTGACATCCATTTGTTTTAACTCCCAATTAAGATCCAGTCACAGTGCAGTGCTGAATTGAACCAGTGACATACAATATTCGCAATCAATCAAAAGCGAGGGTAGTCACTTATGTTTTAGAGACAAAGCCATGAAGATTATAAAAAAAAAAAAGGACCTATATAAAAAAGTCACTATGTTCCGGATTAAAATTGATATGACTTGTTTTTTTGCAGTCAGGTTTTTAAATTTATGATTTATGGTACACCTTAACGCTAATAAGACGTATGATGCGATTTTATGTTTAATAAGAACTTTATTATGTGTATTAATTTAAGTTAGAATGGTTGCTAACCTAAATTTTAACATAACTTTAAATCGTTATACGATCCTAAACGGTCATTCGAAATAACAAAAAATCCTTATGAAATATAAAAGATATTATCAAAAACCTATTCGATGATACCCAGTCGACACAGTTGATTGATTTTTTTATTTCTTTACAATATGGCTTCTGGCGGTCGTCATGTTGAATTTTGATCACTATTAAATCGCGTTTTGACTCTAGAGAACCACAAATGAACAAACATAGGCTGATAAACATATTAGGTACCCTCTTTTGCGTCGCGCAGTCGGGTAGAAAGGCACATCATTTTTGCTATGGAAAAACAGTGGTGTCAAAATCGGCTCTATACTTTTTATCCAGAATGTATCCTGTTAATTAAGTTTTGATTATTAAGTGTAATTTCTTAATATAACTAGTCTAGAAGATAAAAAAAAGACGTGTGGCACTCGGGGACTGCCGCGGTAAAGCTATTGCATAGCATTTTTTATTAACTTATGCAATTATAATTATTTATTTATTTTATTTATGCAGTATTTTTTTCCTGCCACCTAGAGGCGAGTTGCTGACCTAAAGAGACAAGCGAGATATTTCAAAAAAGTCATTAAAAGTTCTGCTATTCGTCGATAGATGGCAAAACTAAAAAGTATCACTGCTGTGCCGGTCGGAGTGAGGGTGTTAGGTTATTTTCGTTACGGAATTTCTGGATTCGGTCTCCACGCTCAAGGCCCGCGATAGAAGATATGCAATAGCTTAAAAACTGTTTTTTAAAAGCAGTGATGGCGCTATTTCTGAAATCCACCCTACTAATCAGGAGCTGCAGTTTTAAATCGTTCGACGCGCTTGAGCTTCCGATAAAGGTATCTATTTAAAAAAAATTTGTTCCCAACCGCTAAATGCCTACATATTTGAGTTTCACTTGATTCTAGTTGGGAACCTCTGTGTCATTTCGGTGTTATTATCCATGGACTGTTATTAGCATTTAACAAAACAACTCTGATCTTTTGTATTATCAGCAGATTATTTCAGATTATTGCATAGAATCCTTTTTTACATACTATTAATAGTAAAAGTTTCCAAAACGTTATTAAGCTCTCTACCAACATAAACGAGCCTTAATCCACGTCGAGGCTTCATAAAATCATGTAATCTTAATAAACGGCCTTAATAAAAGTCCAACAGTTATTGGATGATTAATTTACAAATGATTCATGACTCATTATAGTATCATTACTCTGGAGAAAATCATATGGTTAACTCTTAAACCGGCCTTCGCCATTTTTTAACCAATTGCTTAAGCGGGTGATCTTGATTAATCGAATACTAACAACACTAACATTACTGTCAGCAAGGCTCGGAACATGTCCATAATTTACTGCAAAAAAAAAACGGAAAGTTAAATGTAAATCCTTGAATTTCGTATTGCATGGCCCCATAAACCTTTGGGCTGCGATCTGCAAATACGATCCAATTAATTTTATTGATAGTTCGCAAACGCCCCAGTATGTTTGCTGTCATATAACGAGATAATAAAGTCGTCGATAAATACAAAATTATTACTTTTGATGTTTTGAAATCCACGCTCTGAGATAAAGCCGCCGAACGACCGAATTCGCCAAAATTCGAACGATATCGACATCGTTATATAAACCCAAAGTGTGCAACGCAATCGTATTGGATGATTTTATTGTTATGTTCGTTTGTTTTTCGATAAATACACGATAAAGACATTAACAGCTGGACCCATCGACGCTCGTTCTTTTTGACCGCGGAGTCCTCGAAGCGTTGACAGCGAAACGTGTTCTCCACTCAATCGTCCGCGCCGCAATAGTTACATAATTTTTGTCAATACAATAATAAATTTTAAAATACATCGGTTGCTCCACACATTATCGCGGACACAAAGGAAAAAGTGTGTCATTAATAACTCTGCTGTCACACATTCTAAGATAAAATTCCTTCGTAATTTCGCACGAGTGGCAGCAGCACCTAATGGAATGGCATCGTTTAAAATCAACATAGTAAGCGTTCTGGTATTTCGTGGCGAGATTAAATTCTTGGCGTGAACAAAGATGCTGCAGATGTTTTCATAAAGTGATATCAAATAAACAAAAGGTTCTTGAGATAGATTTTATTAGCAATTATGTCATTTAACAAATGGGAGACAGACGTCTGTTTCGTAAGTTCTAGCCATAACAGTATATTTCTATATAAAAATGACAACAGATTTTAAAATTTTGCTGTTTAACAGGACATAAAAACGAAATACAGTAAAATAATAACACCTTTTTAGTTATGTAAGCAAAATATGGTTTTGGAGATGTTAACAATATTATTACTTAGTTTTAGTAAGTATTCTAAACGACTTTTTGGCTTCATCGTCATAATACGTAAATGTCGTCGTTATATTGCATTGTCATCACAAAAAAATCAAAATCAAAATCATTTATTCACATGGGCCCCATACCAGTCTGCCCACTAGTTCATACGACAATCTATCAATACAAATGTGTGAGAATTCGTCTCAATTGATCTTCTTCTAGTGTTCTGTTAGTTCTACTAATACCACTTAAACTGCCCATTGGCTTAGATGGGTGAACGTTAGCCTTCTAAGGATATATCAGGATCGATTCTCGGCTGGAACACAAGTTATCACCCCAAAGAAAAATTGTGTTTCTCGTTCTGGTTGTAATTGAGTGTGATGTGTTTCCGGCACCCACGACACAAATCATTGAACTTAGTGATAACGTTTATGTTTGCGTTTAGCATAATATCTCGTCAAACCTAGTCTTCGTAAGCTCATTCATAGGTGACCCAATCATAGATCAGAAACAGAAAACTCGATGATTGACTATAAGCAACAACTATACTACACTAAGTGCTAAGTATATCAAAGGGCTTGTCTTAAAGGCAACAATTTTAACCAAATGAATTAGATAGAAGCCTGACGTTATTCATTCCCCGTTGTCGATTCTTCTTGTAAACAGCAACGTTCTAACCGAGGAAACATGACTCGTGCCAATAAATGGATGCAATAAAGAACCAATTCGAATAAATGTAAAGATAACTCAGCAGCGAGAAACAAAGCGCGTGCCAGGACAAGCCCAGGCGGGCAACATTGTCGCAGACTAGGCAAAAGAACTTCCTCAGTCGAACAGCTCTACTAAGCCGATAACCGCCTTCTGAACGAGTCTACTTACACGCTCAGATAATCAGAACAATGTCCAATAAAAAAGGATAACGTGTACTGAGCTTATCGAGGTTCATAATTCAGGAATAACACAAGACGACTTTCAGTTCGAAAGATAAAACTTAGATTAACCTGTTCAAATCAAATCTACTACTCATAATTTAGAATTAAATGGCACAATCCAATCTGAGTGAATTCATAATTTCAGCAAAAATTATGGGAAAATCATTGGTAAGCCGACATCTTTGACGCCAGCCAGTCTGGCCAGATTAGCGATTCATAAAAACACGCCCGTGGCCACCTATCATCAAAATAATTACAGCTTTTAAGCTCCGACTAAACTACATTACTTCTCCACTAATAGATTTTACATAAAACAAAACTAGATAAGTAATTTGTTCAGCGACATAGTTAAAACAATAAAAAGACACGTTTAATCACGCACTAAAAATTTTAAAATTGATATTTGTAAATGTCTAAATGTTTACTTTTGTCATGCGTGAAGCTTGACGAAGATTCGAGAGCTTTGTAACGACGCAAATGTCAAATGTCAAAACAAAAGTTAAACTCATAGGTTTTACTAGTAACCACTGAAGATGTCCACTATCCATCTCACGGCTCCATCATCAGCTCAGCTCCAAGATACCAAATTACATTTTAGGGTGACGAACGCAGTGCGTTGCCGAGTTATTGGCCTATATTTTGATCAAACATCTCGGAGTGAAACTGAACTGAAATGGGCAAACGGGACGCTTACCATCAGGCGAGCGACTGGCTCATTCCGTCTCTCAATTATAAAAAATTATAGCTATGTATTTATGTATTTTGGGCACACTGCCGACCAATGACTTTTTGTATTAGGTTAGTCGTTTAGTTAAATCTGTATTTTCTTTATTTATTAAAAAGTACTTGTATGTATGGGGCTGTGAATGTGTTTAATTGTTTGTTGACTGATTTTTGAGAATGCATTTGTTTCTTTATTGAATGTTTTTTAGTGCCTCAAAAGTGGATTATAAATAGACCCGACTAACGAAAATAAAAAGTTTTAGCTATGTCATTCGAACTGCGAAGGAATGAAACTCATTGCCCTCATCTTTGTTCCCAAAACAGTTTAATCTGGGAGTCTTCAAGTCAAGAGTGAATGATGAAGAAAAAGGTACCTTTTAGGCAAGCTTGCTACATCTTAGGCCGCATCATCGCTTTTCATCAGGTGAGATTGTGGTCAAACGCTTGCCTATCGGACATAAAAAAAAGAAATACATATTCGTATACCTACATATAAGGTTTCATTTAGATAGGTACAACAATTAGAAGTAGGTTACAATTGACTTCAAAGATTTAATTACATTGTTTGTTAGTCACAAGTGAAGAAATAAAAGCATGTTAAAAAGTGTCCAAAGTAACAGACGTGTCTACATTATTATTGTATCGAACTACACAAAAATAATGTGGACCTGTCTATCCGGAAACGAGGGCGTCCATTAGTAACACAGTTGTTTTAAACGTAAGTATGACCCAAGAAACAGCGTCAACGTTTTTGGCACACCAATATTAAAAATAAATGATATCCGTGCTTTAGTGGCGAGTTTTCTCCACATTAACGTTGACAGCAATTCATAAGGATAACGTATTGAAATGCGATTAACAGTTAACGTAATGTTTTTGACGATGTTATGGAGTTACGATGTAACAGACTTTTCAATAATAAAAATTATATTTATTGCTTAATAAATTGGACAGCTACAAAAGTCGGCGGCCAAGTGATTTATATTGTGACCGCTGAGTGTTGGATCCTAAAGGCTAGACTTGTGACGATAAAAGCGGGCGAAGCCGCGGGGCACGGCTATTTTATTTTATACTAGCCGTGCCCCGCGGCTTCGCCCGCTAATATCAAGTTAAAAAGTAGCCCATGTGTTAATCCTAGGTATAATCTATGTACATTCCAAATTTCATCTAAATCCGTTCAGCCGTTAAAGCGTGAAGAGGGAACAAACATACTTACACACTTACACACAAACTTTCGGATTTATAATATTATAGTAGGATAGGATATTATGTTTATTTTTATGTAGGTAAGTAGTATTATTTTTGTTATATTGCATGGGCAGCTTTGTTACATTCGTTGAGAACACCTAAAGCAAAATGTTATTACTATCCTGTACATTCAAAGGTGCCTGGAAGAAATTGTTTAATGTTACAAGGCCGCACATTGTACAACTATTACTATTTTTAGTTTTTTATAGTCATTATTTCATTTTCTAATTGGTATACAACAAAGAAATATTTGATTGCATTGTAAACAAAACAATATTATTATATACATAATGATATTGTTTTAGATGTGCATACCTATAGCACAAACGCTTTCACACTCTCAGCCCCACACAGGTTCGAAGACTTGTGTCGTGGTGCCGGAAACATCCACGTCATACAATTCCACACCTCTAGGTGAGAACACAGAATCAGAAACAAATGTTCCTTGGAAAAATCTTTTGTTCAAACCGGGGGTCGAACCCGATACTCACTGCTGAGAAGGCAGACGCGCAGCCAACTAAACCTATGAAAGAACCTAAAGATCACAATTTATACAAGTTTATGTTTCAATGTTATATCCGGCTTAAAACACGAAAATGTCGACTTACTTTGTAGTCAACTAGTTTCGGACAAATTAGTTGTCCTTCATCAGGATGAGTCAAACGCGCGATACGCGGAGGCCCGTCCCGCGCGCCGAGTTTAGTGAAGGACACCTAATTTGTCCGAAACTAGTCGACTACAAAGTAAGTCGAAATTAAATGGTTTATGCCGGATATAACATTGAAACACAATGTGTAATAATCACGATAGTTTTAACTTTAAAATTATACAAGTTTATCTTCTTTACCTGAATCACTTCACAAAGTACACGTGGAATAATAAAATTATTTCACAATTGTCGTGTCAGAAATGAACAAAATAACTCACTCACGGGTGGCAGCGTAGAGTTGCGAAAAATACTATACACCTTTAAATAATCTGTTAGTAAATAAATACCTTTGACCTAAAACCGTCAGGGCGGGCACGAAACGGTCCGCAAACTGATGCCCGTGGACACGACTATATTGATCAATCTGAGGTAAACGATCCGACGAAACGACCCTTAAGACGGTGGCCTGCGAGGATCTTGAAAAATATAATTTGAAGACACTATTGGTTTGCGCTGCCGGCAAGTCTGTCCCCTTAGCGAAAAATACTATACACCTTTAAATAATCTGTTAGTAAATAAATACCTTTGACCTACAACCGTCAGGGCGGGCACGAAACGGTCCGCAAACTGATGCCCGTGGACACGACTATATTGATCAATCTGAGGTAAACGATCCGACGAAACGACCCTTAAGACGGTGGCCTGCGAGGAACTTGAAAAATATAATTTGAAGAAACTATTGGTTTGCGCTGCCGCGCCGGCAAGTCTGTCCCCTTATAATGTTACTAGATGTTCTCGGCGTCGTCGTCGTCCGCGTAAATTAAAAAAAAATATCGTACCGAATTGTGAAACTAAACGAATCTTTAATCCACCTGAACAAATACAATAAAAAATCTCCTAGGCAAACTTGCTCCACCGTAACTTACCATCATATGCATACCAGGTGAAATATTGGTTAAAAGTTTGCCTATCATGAATTAAAAAATCTTCTATAGGTCGTGCCGTTTAAGAGGAGTTCAATTACATACACACATACGGAAGAATTATATATATAAAGATAGGGTCAGTTGCAGACCGTTTATATCTACAAAAGCCTTGACGCAATCGATGTTTTGTATATCCCTGCTATCCTCCAAAACTGAGTCGATTCTATTATTTTTTTAGTATTAAATTTTAAGAAAAGGATGTCATTTATTTTTACGACCCAGTCGATTCAGCGGACAGCTCTCTGCCCTCTGCGCCGTGGGTCCTGGGTTCGATTCCCGGCATAAGCACAATTATCCTTCCCAAGGGATATCTGTGTTCCTGTTTTTGGGTGTGATTGTGTGTGTGATGTAAATGTTTCCGACACCCACGATACAAGTCTTTGAACTTAGTGTGGGGTTGTGAGTATAAATGTATTTACGTTTGTTTCTATCATTCCCTTTTATAATAAAACTTTTCAAATTAGTCTGGTAGTCCTCTGATCACGGCAGTAAAAACAGTGGGTACTTTAAAAAAAAATTATGCATTTATTTGTTGTTCATCATATTTTTCATATATTTATATTAATATATGATATCATACACATATATATATATTAGGGTGGTCCTTATTTTTGGACTTTCGAATTATTATCGGGGCATTTTGTTATTCGATTATATACGTCTAAATATGAAATAGGAATTTTTATTAAATTTTTTGAAGAAGCTTTAGAGGTCGCTACCAGTAGTCAAACTTTTACAAAAATCTTTGTAAGGCCATTTATATGGGAGTCTCACAAATTGATTAATTTAAAGTGTTTATTTAGTATTTGTATGCAGAAACATTCAAAAACTCGCTAGGCTAAAAATGCAAAAATATGCTTTGGCTTGAGTGTCGTCATCACATAATGGAAATTATGTTGTCAGCTGTAGTGGATCAATCTGCTGGCCCTAATATACAATTATTCAAAAAGTTTAAAACAGTTGGGCACAGTCGACCAAAGGGACTACAAAACAATAATTCCCGACTCCGAAGCAAATATCTCTTCGGAAGTTGCCGCAGACCGCATTTCTTTTGCGGAAAACTAACTAAAAGTATATCAACCTCGGAATTGTTGAATCTCACAATAATTATCTTAGAAGGAGTTCCTGAAAAAGGCGTATCATTTAGTAGACCTGCTGGTCTACACCCAGCAAGGTGAATGGCAAGAGCCTTGTACTGCTTGATTTTTTTTTCTATTTAAAGATCAATTGAAATTAACAAAGAAGGACGAGAAAGCTGTAAGAGAAATCTCCATTTTCAAGGTGATAATATACATAAAATATTGATTCCAAGCCTCTATTGGATGGGCAACACCAAGAAATTACCTACAATTATTGAAAGACCTTACAACCTTTAAAAGTTTTAAGAAAAAAATGGCTACTGTTGCGTTGAATAAAATACAAGGACATTTGTAGTATTTGTCGGAAGAGCTGGTTTCCTTTGCATTTTTTGATGACGAACTTTCATTTGAGTATAAAAGAAATTCGAAGCATTACCAATTTAAGGTACCAAAGATTGTCCAAAAAGAATAAACATTGACATCAAACATATCCACGAAAAATAGATAGCTTCATGAGTAGCAACTCCTTGCGATTTTTCGATATCCTGGATATGTCATCCAGTTTTTTTAATAAAGACGTGGAAATTTGAAAGGATGACGATGATTATAGCTGCCAAAATTATCGTTCATTCATTTCGAGTAGTGAACGACATGGCTGAAGGCGTCGTTGATTTAATGTAGGAGTATAACAAATTGATTACAACAAATGAGGAACAAAAACAATATTTGCTTTTGGTGGTAAAATGATACAGGAAAAGTACCCTAATACTAAAAAATCAAACCTACTTTCAAAAGACTACATAATTTAAATATTTATATTATATCTTAATGTGCAATAATAACAATAGTTTGGTATATATTATCTCCTTACTTATAAATAAAAAAAATCTAAGAAATATATCGATTATGAGTTTTTATTAAAAATTCAACCCGTGGTAGCAAACCTTAAAAGTAAATGAAAAAAATTAAAAAAAAATCTGCAATAGTTTCTTATAGTATATAATCAAATTATGGGGTGCCCCGAGAAATTAAAAGAAAAAAAATTTTTTCTTACAAATAAGGACCACCCTAATATATATATATATTTACTCTTTTAGATCCGCCACCTCTCAGGGTCATTACAGAAAATCTTTTTACACTTTTAATTTTAATTAACTTTTTTATGTGTCTTTTTAAGCTGTTTTGTTTTCTATTTTAGGTTACGTTTATCTTGTTCAAATATATTAAATTTTTATTTTATTAGTGATTTTAGAAGGGTTATATTTTCTTCAGTAATAAGTAGCTGAAGCAAAAGAGTAACAGAACGTGTCTACATAATATCAAACCTAGATTTCAAGATACTTTAGAAACATTATTTAAAAATAAAATAGGGGAATTCATTTTGTATGGAGAATCGCAGACCCCCTTCCTTTTAACCGTACTGTCGTACAAAATGTTTGGATCAAGGATTAGGACTTAGTCCTTTCTCTCAGCGACTATCGCACACAACGCTAGGCGCTATAACATCCTGTCTACCTGAGACGATTGTGTAAGGCCATTAGAGAGTGCTTCTTTAGGCCCTAAACCTTGTCGATAAGTGGTCCGAGCTATTATCATAGTATACGGCATAACACGTCTTTCATAAACTGTACTTTGGCTTAGTTATATGCGCGTGTCCGCCTTCTAAGCAGCGGGTATCGGGTTCGATTCTCCTTGGGAATATAAGATTTATCCCCAAGAGAAATTAGTGTTTTTGGCTCTGGGTGTGATTGTATGCGTCATGTAAATGTTTCTGGCAACCACGAGACACGTCACCAAACTTAATGAGGGGCTGTGAGTGTAAAAGCGCTTATGTTTATGTTCATATTTTCCTAACCTTACTTAGTACCTAACCTCATAACTTGATGATTTGGGCGTGCGTGTATAAAATTAAGATAATCGTATTAGATGTTATTTATTAGGTACTCCTATAAGATTTTGTTGGACTAAATAAAAGGGTCAAGACCACACAAAAGGACAGCCGTAAATACATTCTATATGCGATACAAATGGATTCCTTGCAGTTAAATGAAACAAAGTGGCGATAAGAGTTCCGTTACCGAAGATGAAGATACGTAAAGTACGGGGAAACTGAGAAGTTAAACGAAAACGGCACCGGTGTTAAATTGGGATTTTAATAACCAGCGTCATGTTTACTGTGGACATAAGAAACATATAATAACAACAAAATGTTGCTTCTACAAACTAGTCGTTCGCGCCGAACTGAGATCTCGCGCCTACACTTTGCCCCAAAGAGAAAATCTTTAGAAGTTAATTACTTATAACTTATTTTCTATATAATAAATGATCGATTTCTGTATTTTTTGTTCATTTATAGGATATAAAGGATATTATGCGTAAGTTTCAGCATTCAGTGTAAAGCCGTTTTTGAGATAGACCGCGGGACAAAATAGGTTTAAAAACTGAAAAAGTGACTTTGGTGGCTTACCAAATCGTTATTTTCCAACAGAGATTTTTTTTAAACCAGTTTCGTACTCTACTTGTCAAGTTTCAGGTCTTGTAATTTGAAATAATATGCATAATGTATTCAGCCTACATGCAAACGTGCAAATATTAAATAATATTTTTGACTGTAATTTAATAAATTCCTTAATACTTATAAACTGCCCGTTGGCTAAGTAGGGTGAGCGTTCGCCTTCTAAGCAGGGGTATCGGGTTCGATTTCCGGGAACACAAGTTTCCTCCCCATGGACAATTTGTGTTTCTTACTTTCTTGTTCTGGTTGTGATTGTGTGTGTGATGTGAATGTTTCCGGCACCCACGACACAAGTCATCGAACTTAGTTTGGGCTGTGAGTGTGAAAGCGTTTATGTTTATGTTTTTAATAATATAAAAACAATTACTTAAGAGCCATTCAACATTTTTCTTTTTATTATTTTAATATCCTTGGGTATCCTACTATATATCCTACTAATATTATAAATCCGAAAGTTTGTGTGTAAGTGTGTAAGTATGTTTGTTCCCTCTTCACGCTTTAACGGCTGAACGGATTGGGATGAAATTTGGAACGTACAAAGATTATACCTTGGTTAATCCTAGGACTACACATAGGCTACTTTTTAGCTTGATCATTCAGCGAAGCCGCGGGGCACGGCTAGTTTTATTATATAAAGTTATGATATACATTTTATATATAAATTCATTTTCGACAAGAAGGTTGATATAGTAGAGTGGTAAATTTCGCACGCTTTTTATTAAATTTACTACGTTTTTTAAATGTTCTGGTGGGTTTTTGTAAAAAGACAAATATCTCTAACGTAGGTAGATGCAAGCCAAAGGAAGCCCGTAATTTTTTTTTAATAGATATTACAGAACTTTGACGGTCAATGTCGGGGACGAGATCTGGTACACAAACAGCTGTCCGCTAGTTGTCTAGAAATAGGACCTTTGTCTAACCCTCAAATAGTATTCTGCAAATTCGCAATTTGTTATGTTGTGGATAAACATTAGTTCGTGAGCGGCGCGCCCTCCCTGGATGCGCCTCGTGCCTCTATAGCGGGACTGCAACGACTGCAACCACCCAATTTACGGGCTAACTGTGATCTTTGTAGATTTGTTTATATTGCAATACAAATTATTACAATTAGGATCTCTGGGTTCCAGGTTATGATCAATCTCACTAAAAATTTAGATAATTTGCTATGATATTCCATATGATACGAGTATGTTGACGACTTAGTTGGCGCGGAGGGCAAGTGTCTGCCCTCTGCGCCGTAGGTCCTGGTTCGATTCCCGGCAGGAGCACACTTTTCCTTCCCAAGGGACATTTGTGCTTCTAGTTTGGGTGTGATTGTGCGTGTGATATGTAAATCCGGCCACAATACAAGTCTCTGAACTTAGTGTGGGGCTGTGAGTCTGAATGCGTTAGTTTTATGATTACATTTTGCCAGCCCCGGATCTACGATATTTTCGTACCGGGGCAGAATATTGATAATAACGCGTTGCATTTCCATTTGATATGAGTCGATTACATAATTTATGTGTGAAACTTTTTTTAAAGATATTTTTCTATCCTACATTTAGCCAGTTTCATGATTACATAAGTTTCACTAGGTATATATTATTTTTTGCTTGAGTTAATCTTCGATTTTTCGTTTAATTGGTTCTTGGGTCGAAAATATATACTAACAGATAGAAAATATTATTTAGCCAAAATTTTTATATATTTCTTACTTTTCGAGCATATTCACGAAAATCCTTAAAATCTCCGTACGGCACGCGCGATCCATGAACTGCTATTTGTTTACTCAGCTAAACGCGCCTTATGTGTACATACGTTCTATAATCGGCTCGAGCAGGATTGCCATTAGAGGCAATAACCGCAACCTGCTCCTTAAAACTGAAAGATGCAGAGAACTTGGCAACTGATTTACCTAAGTACTTGAAAGTGGTAAACTATTTCCACAGTTCCACCAGGCATATTTGTACAGGATAGCTAGCCAGGCGAGCATGAAAACGCCCTACCACAATGGATCTCTTCACGTTGTTACCTTCACCGGCAGAACTAATGGCAAGAGCCTATCATATTTGAATCCTATCACGGGACGGGCTAGACTCTAGGATTCAAACAGCAATCATCTGATTGGGAGGCGCGCTTACTACGACGCAGCTATAACAGTACCAATTTCCTTTTTGGAAGTTGATTAAAAATACCGTTTACAACCTAAAGATTTTATTATCACCTTATGAAGTGATTTTACCGTTCCAGGATATTTTATAGAACATAACATATAACAAAACTCCATTAAATTTTAAATCAACAATATTACGGGTTTATATTTATTGTAGGATTAAGAGTGGTGAGCGGAACTACACAACATCGTAAAAAGAGAGTAAGAAAATTATACGACCGTAGCGGTTTTGCAATAATGCGCGATTTTAGTTTTGTAGCGTCTATAATGTTCGTCATAACAGTTATCACTTATTCTGTGGCATAGAGGTAGCCAACACTTCCTGTGTAAGGAAACTGTGTATTTTATTCATATATAGTAGGTAGGTACGTTTGATACACTACGATAACATGGCGCGCCCCTCCGAACTAATAATTGACCGAGTGTGCACGAAGCGTCTCCGTTTCAGCTTGGGCAAAATAGCTTTCGTATGTCCGGCGGATTTCCGGTTTTTCTCCTCTACAGGTCACATTTCTCAACCGATTCTCGTGAAATTTTGTGAGCAGGTGTAATTAGATATCTATTTCTTTTTTTGTCGATTCAGTTTTTGGTAAATTTTTAAAATGGCGGAACGGATATGGGTGTTTAAAACGTAAAAACTAACATATTTCAGCCATTTCGAAAAACACGCGAGGTCTTAAACTTACAGAACCACTAGTAATATATTAATGCGTCCCTAGTCGAACAACAAATACTTGGATTTGTTTTTGGTTGTCAGCCGTCTCAGCACGCACACATGCGTTGTGAGTCTTGGTGGCGTAAATACAAACAAATACATTCAAACGTTTTGCATTTTGGAGGGGCGCACCATTTTATCGTGGTTTATCTATACTTCTTATCGTAATAAATCTATAGAGTAACTAAAATACTGCGACAGACAACGTCATCAGTCTTTTTTCTCTGTGTTTGACCAAATTTTATTTACCAGCTTCTTATTTTATTTCACGTGTCTCGATATTTGTCTGTAAGAAAATCTATATTAGATCCACTTTTTGGTTTCCGATTGAGCCGAAATTTGGCATGCGTATGCTAGACGGATGATTATTATAACATGGAGCTAATCTGATGCCGGGAGGTAGCCATGGGAACTCTTTAATAAAACGACGCAACCCCATCGAGTTTGGTCTCGTTTGATTCTTAACTAGTTCTCTGGTTTTATAACTTTTTAGTTATTAACTAATAAAACCTTGTTTTTAAACCTTTTCTAAGTATTATTTGCTGGTTTTTGTTTTAAATTAATATGAAAACGTTTATTTTTTGTTTCAAATTTTGATCCCCACACAAGACTCTTTGCTAATAATTGTAACTATTTTATATGTATTTTATTTATCTGTATAATTTCGTTATTTTACACTTTATATGCATTGTAGACAATAAGCGAAAAAAATCTGGCAATAAATACTTTTTTATTTATTTAATTAATTATTTTTAATAGATGCTTCTATGATGAGCCCCAGGCCATATTTTTTATCTCAAACACATTTTATTTGTCTATACTTGACAAGTACTAGAAAATATAAACGAATTGATTTAGATTCTCGGTAGAGACAGTTCTTCCCAAGGGAAATATGCGTAATAAAACTTAGTATAGGGCTATGAATGTGACAGCATTTCTAGCGTTTATACGTATACGATAATAAGAAACAAGTGTGTCAAACCTAGTTCCATCTACATCCAAGATTTATCCACAAAAAGCTATTACTGCCCCGTCGCGTTAACGTATAAAACACCTAACCTTATTTAAACTGACAAAATAGTCACATCAAACAACGCCTGGTACCATAAAACGTTAGATTGTAAACACCTGTAGAACTATCGGATATACGCCTAAGCTCACCTGCTATGATTTATACCTAGATACAGTTATTGTCCTGTCTCAAGCAACGCGTAAACTTATGAACCTAACCTCAAAAACGGTAAACAGTCGTGTTAACAGTAGTATAACTGTAACGGACGTAACTAAAGGACGTTTCGAATCCGGGTCGAACGAATCGAACAAGGGTTTTGCTATAAGGAAGAGAAGAAGTTTACAACTAAAGAAGAGAAGACGGAAATTTAAAGCTAAAACCTGTAGTTCTATCTATTCTGGTCGTCAAAATACGATTGTACGAATTGATGCGACGTCGATACGACAGTCGATTGGTTGATATTTAAGTTGATGCGATGTTCATAACAAAAGAAAATCGTTCGTGTTCGACGTCGATGTAAAGATAATCTATGCCCGGAATAGACCCCAACGAATAGTCACTAAAACTAGTCACCCAAGAAATGGCTCCCTATAAATTAAAACAGAAGGTTTTACGTTTTTTTTATACTCGATAGGCAAGCATTTGACCACTATCTCACCTGATGGAAACTGAAGTTGCGGCCGAAGATGTAGCATGCTTGCCTAGAAGAGATTCACTCTTGACTTTTAAGATTTCCACCTAATCACCTATTGTGTTATAGATTTTTATAATCACCTATACGTACCTAGGACGCCATTTAGTCTTTTTTCTACCGACTTCACAAAAAATGACTTTTTTTTTATGTGTGTTACCTCTTAACTTTTTTCCACGTAAACCGATTTTGAATTTTTTGTTTGTAATCTGTTGCTTTCCCATTGGTCCCATTTAAATTTAATCAAGATCTGATCAGTAGTTTTTAAGTTATCGTCAATTATGCGTGTTCTCTATAATCATTTAGTATAATCAAGGTTCCGAAGATAAAGCGGTGAAGTCGGTATTTTTTAAGCTTTGCTTGCGTTTAATTACCATCAAATTAACGAACAAACATAGATACTTACATACATATACGTAAGGTGCTAAAATTATAACCCTTAGTTTTTGCTTCACCGAATTAAAGTCAGATTTTTATTTTGTGATACGGAACTCCAATAACATAATATACAAGAACAAAAGAAGCTCTTTTAGTTTTATTTTTTTACATTATGTTGTGATTTGGAGGAAAGAAGGAACCAAACCCGATTATCATCAGCTCCCGACCCACTGCCCTTACTGCTCAGCTTGTTTACCGAGTCTCAATGTCTGCTTGAGATAAACAGAATAACTTACCACGATTATTGTAGTGCGGAACCAATGGCTGAATTATTTGGCACCGCATAGCGCCCAGGAATAATGTCGACTTTAGACATGCTTTGTAATGTAAATAAATCAGAGCATGACAATCAAGGTATATAGTACAGAATGAGGACGGACAGACGAACCGACAGAGCAGATAGCGGAAGTGAGCTCAGAGGAAAGAATCGTCAATCAAGCAAAGCGGTATATATATTATATATATTTTCGTCTGGAAAAACGTTCTGAGTCTATAATAACAGTTGGTTCTTATACCAACGTGACTATTAAATTAATCGTAAATAATAAACGCTTTCACACTCACAGCCCCTCACTAAGTTCGATGACTTGTTTCGTGAGTGCACATTCACGTCACACACAATCAAAACCATAAACACAAATTTTCCTTAGGCGAATACGCACCTAACTCAGCGTTGTGTGCGGCAGTCCAAAATAAATTACCTACCAATATCCACCCAAACATATTTTTTTTTATTTAAAATATAAATCAATCATTGACATGAAGACGAATATTATATTTAGTAGTTGAGATCAAAGAGAATGATAGATAGATAGATAGATATACTCTTTATTGAACACCTTAATAAATAAATAACACAAATAGTAAAATTTTAACAGTACAATTTTAGAAAAGTGTAACAATAGGCGGTCTTATCGCAGAATGGTTGAGATGATGATCAATGGTTGAAATATTGAAATACATAGTTTATATACTACATCCAAGACTTCTTTATGTGGGTTGAACTGCCCGTTGTTTTAGATAAGTACGCGTCCGTCTTCTAAGCATCAAAGGGTATGGAGTTCGATTCCCGGTCGAAACACAAGTATGAGAATTAATGGAAGACCCAAGGGAAATTTGTGTTTCTAGTTCTTGGTGTGTTGTGTGATGTGAATGTTTCCACGACACAAGTCATTTGACTTAGTGTGGGGCTGTAAGTGTGAAATTAGAAATCGGAAATCAGAAAATATTTACTGTGTCAACTGTTACAAGATGTAACTAATAATGTTCAGTACAAGACAAATTTGCCTATCTGAAAGCGATAATTTATTTATTGTACATATTTAGGTATATCTAGGCCTGCTAATAACCACATCAGTTTTAACCAAGTAGCGAAAACTTTTAGCGCACTAATGGTAGTCATGGCCTTTGCCCTCATCTCACCACGGATTAAAAACTCAAAGTTGGCATTTGATTTGGGGTCGCAAAAAAATTTTATAAATTGGAGCAACATGAGAGCTAAATCAAACATAACGGTTTATGTAGGTAATCTCCTAAACTTTTAACCGTTTAATTTATTTGTGATTGACATTAGGTTTTAATACGGATTATTACGGTCATAATTTGCACGTTTTTTGCTTCAAAAGGTCTGTAGGTAGATGACCCTGTTGACAGTCTATAGTTTTCTTGAATAGGCCAATACTCATCGTGGCTACAGATGAGGTATCTAAAAAGAATAATAAGTACCTACTGTTCTCATCTTTGTGACGGTTAAGCTATGTACCAGGTTGAGGCCTCGACACCATTGAGCGAAGAGCTAAGAGACTCATTGTTAGCGAGCAGCTGACCAATTCAAAGCTTCAGAGCTTGGGTCATCGCCGCACGGTAGCCGTGTTTTTTATAGGTAACATTTTTGAGTGTACCAAAGAACTGCACGATCTAGTTCCCTCATCCCCGTTCTATCAGAGGATAAGCAGATAAACTGCTAAGCAACACTACATGGTAGACATTCCACAAATGCGCACGAATCGTTTTGCTTCCACATTAATTGTGCGAACCGCAAAAGAATGGAACTCCTTGCCTGAGTCGGTGTTTCCTGATAATTACAATATGGGAGTCTTCAAGTCGCAAGTGAATAGGGATTTTCTAGGCAAGCTTGCTCCATCGTCGACCACAAGTAACTCAGAATTTCTGGAATGCCTATAATCAGGCCGGCAGGCTTACCTACTGAATGTTGCTTCCAAGCTCAAGAAATTGCGGATTTTTTAAATACTGGATAGGCAAGCTTTTGACCACTATCTCGCCTGATGGAAAGTGAAATGTGGCTGAAGATGGAACATGCTTGGTACCTATTCACTCTAGACTTGAAGACACCCAGATTTTACCGTTCGGGGAACAAAGACGCGGGCAATGAGTTCCACTCCTTCAATTCAGGAGGGACAATGTCGCTAGCACGATGGGAACGCTACCCACTGGGAGTGGGCTTGAGCACTTGAGTTACCTGTACGCTCGGTGCCGTGTAAGTCAGGTCTTTGCAGTATAGATGAGTATAGTTTTAGGAAATATAGGCCCAAAAAATATAAATATTTAACAATATTTCTCAAGAACTTTATGTACGTCTACCTAATTGGTAACAAAGAACACTTATGTCTCTGATGTCCTATGTCCTATGTATGAGTGTGCTTTTCCAGAACCTTCCAGCTTTATGGTTTTGCTATGAACAGATTTGTTATTAAGCTACGATAATCATGTACCAAAATCGTTTATTCACATGGGCCCCAAAGAGGCACTCATGAAAGTTAATGATTCTACTGCCGGATTCGCAAAATGACAGCCATCTCCAGAAAAACCTGGCAAGAAACTCCGCGGCGCATTTTTTTTCATTCATTTTTTAATCATTTCTTAACACTAATACATAATTATATTAACCTAAATATATCTATATGGGATGAAATTTAATGATCAACAAAAAACAATCTAGGGCTACTTAAGTCATGCCTGCACTACAAAAACTTTTCATAAACCAAATAGGCCACGCGTGCACCAAATTTTAACTTTGGGTATAATTTAGATGGCCACCAAAAATAAAATAAAATTTCCTGTGACAGAACCGAATCGGATAACAGTAGGTTAAGGTTATTTTTTTTATAATTAATACAAAAACATTTATAATACGAAAAAAAATATTTATAGTAACATATTTGGATGACATTTTAAAATAAAATGCGAGTACATATTTGGTGCATGCGTGGACTTTTTTGGTAGCTCAGCGATTATTCTGAAGATACTTGCCTTTTTTAGGTTAGCAGACTTTACATTTATTGGTGATAATTTCATATTAAAATGGGAATTAAATTCTGGTAAGTACTTACGATTTTTTGGGCGTTATATTTCATTATATCTGGTGATTGCTTAAACCTAAGCCTATCTATATTATGTAGTCGCTAGAAAGTGCTAAATAAATTCTAACGTTCTTAGTTGACGTTGACTAGCATTGTTTACGTAGGCCATGTTTAGGCGATAGGATATAACAATGTAACCAAAAAGCCATAGGTAATAAGCTGGCTTGCTAGACTAAATTATCAGGACACAGAACAATCGCTAAAGGTAATAAGATGAAACAAACAAATACGCACATAACATTAAACACACCGCCATAATGACACACATATAATCACACATGCACACACACACTAACAAACAGCTTTACTAAGCATAAAATGCCACCCAGATAGAGGTAATATTGTGAAAACCATTTATCAGTTGGAAGGAAACAGCTACCTACAGCATAAGCAGCGATGCTTAGTCTAGATTCTGTGCTTAAATCTTACTTCCTACTCATTTTATAAATCCGAAGTTTGTGTGTTAGTGTGTGTGTAAATGTGTAAGTGTGTAAGTATGTTTGTTCCCTCTTCACGCGATTTGGATGAAATTTGGAATGTACATGGATTATACCTAGGATTAACACATAGGCTTTTAAACTTGATAATAGCGGGCGAAGCCGCGAGGCACGGCATTGTTAACTACAATATGTACCTATCTAGATGTGAGTAAAAATAGTTGTACTATTAACATAAAAATATACCTTATAGGTTTTGTATGCCTCACAATAAAGAGACGTTTTAATTTATGTGGATTGTACCTACATATTTACTAAATTATGATTAATGTTTATGTGCATCTTGTTCGATGCTTCATTTGTTGTTTATTGTGATAAAAGGTTAAACAGTAGCACAGCGAAGAATATTTTCACGAGAAAGTTCTTTCTGAAATCATTAAGCCAGCAAGTCGTCCGGCTAATTGGTGGAATCGGACGCATCGCGCTCTCGTTCCAACACGGTTCGCGGCAAATTCGCGCAGAATATTGACAGGCGCACAAAGAGAAATGCAAATTATTTTTAATTGCCTTCCGGTAGAAAGTGGGTGAAGTGAACACGGAACGGGCTGGGCGAATCGGTCCGATTGTCGAAATAATGACAAAGCGGCGCCGGGTGTCGGATTCGCGAGTCTCAAGGGATGCTTGCTGGAGCGGAACTTAGGGCCTGTGCAGACATTCAATATTTGATGACTATTTTAGCTCGCTAAATAGCGATCAACATTTGATGCGTATTTTAACTCGCTTAGTAAAGCGATCAACGTTTGATGTGTATTTTAACTCGCTTAGTAAAGCGATCAACGATTGATGCGTATTTTAACTCGCTTAGTAATGCGATCAACGTTTGATGAATATTTTAACTCGCTTAGTAAAGCGATCAACGTTTGATGAATATTTTAACTAAATATTTTAAATAAGTCAGTTATTCCATTTGATATAAATAAAAGTATGACTATATTACGAAATAGTTCAAGGAATCTTCAATTGCTTTTAAACGACTTCAAATAAAGGAGGAGTTTCTCCATTTAGTTTATATTTTTTTATGTTAGTTACCTCACCACTCCGTCATTTATAAACAGATTTAGATAAATTTACGTAATTTCAGATTGGTACCGTAGAAAATTCATCAAAATCGGTTCAGAAGTTTGTTTTTAAATCAAAATAACTAGAAAACTATTATTATTATGTAGGTAGTTTGTTTAAACCTACCACGGGATCTAATTAACTAGGCTACATAATAATATATACAAGTTTGTGGCTTCTGTACACCGCCATAAATACGCTCTATATTCTCTATCAATTAACCAAAAGCTTTGCTAGTTCAGTCTCACTCGCTATTAACTTTGGTAAAAGTATCTCGTTTCTCTTCCTAACATTAACAACAAAAATAGACTTAGAGAACTTTCTGGTAGGTAATCTAGTTATCCCAATTTTTTTTCTTTGGACCAACCCTGGTACCTACATTGAACTGGGGCTGCACAAATCCACACTTTCTTCAACACTTAAGGTATTTTCGTCTGTCAAGTCTGTCTCAAAAATCCGTCTTGAAAGTTTAACACAAGACTAACAAGGCTCACTTTCTACAGCCCTCCGCGTCATGTCCTCGGCTTATCAACACTTCACGAGATTGAATGTTAATCACTCTTCACCGTTCCGGCTGACTGTTGGACACGACCATTCAAGACCGCAAGGTCTGTAAGAAGTACCTACTTAAATACGTTACGTAGGTATGCATGGATGTAGCAAGAACTAAGTCAGCTGGGGTTTTAAATCTTACATTAAGACCTTTTGGCTCATAGATCTGTTTAGCGTCTTAGCAATAAGACATAGTATTAGATGGCTGTTTACGTCAAATTTCAGTAATATCATGTCATGTTTACCAATGCTTCGTGTTTCATGCTATTGGAGCTTTCAAAAGCCCTTTTTTGCCGTCCTTATTACGCCCATGTAATTGTGTTTATCAGTCTGCCAGACAGCAAACACTGGGTTAACGGGTCTGAATTAATTAACACCTTAAGTAGGTGAGCGAATGTAAATAAAATCGAATGGTATTGATTCGGGATCAATTCACGCTTCGCCATTAATGGGCTTAATGCATTTGTTTGCGGTTTGGAAACGAAAGGGTTTTAACAGGTGCGGAGATGGGACTCTCGATAAAAGTTTAAGTGTTGGGTCAAGTTGCAAATGAAAGTTGCAAAGGAATCAGGGTTAATGAAATTTAGAATAATAATTAGTAACTGCAACACTAGTTTATTTAATTTATTCTATGGTTTGTTTTTGTTGAGATACCGTGTCGATTAAATGTGGCAATGACAGTTTTAGAAAAGATGCAGATAAAATCTACAAAAACATTCCCTTCTCTACACAAACCTTTTTCAATATGGTGTTGGCTAAACAATCATAAACACAGAAACCTATTTAGTCGCTCTAAAATAGTATATACATACTAATTGTAAATGTGTAATTCTAATTTGATGGGGCATGGTCGCATACCTATGCCATAATATAATAATATGTCAATGATCATCATTGATGATGATAACCGTGAGAAATCGAGAAACTTAGACGGAAAGCGGACCTTGGCAAACGCCGGGATAAACGCTAAGCAGAAGAAGATGATTATGTATCTGAGAAAAAGATGTCATTTTCAGTGATATCAGCTATCTTCATACGCAATTTGTCTTTCTCAAGCCGTGAAAAACTGATTTTCGGATTTATAACATAATTAAGAAAAAACGTTTAACTAAGTACTCGGTCGACGTATGTTTTTCAAGATAACGGAAACTTAAACCTCAGATTACTTACTTCAAATGCCAACACGTAAAGCTTTGCTAGCGACCACAAACTAAATCCTTTGAAAGGTATAAAAGTAGGATCGACCTGGACTTGGAGCAATATCTGTGCTATGATCTTAGGTTTAACGGTTCACAGTGCTAACAATAACAACCTTTCTTAGTCGTAAATACCTCGATATAAAAGAGCTTTGATATCTTACTGTCGGCTCATACGTAAAACCTCAATTTCAAACCTTCCGTAATAATCTCAATGTACATAATCAATAACTCAATAATCTGTTCCTTGTATATTTAAGTAGGCGTTTTGAAGCATACCCATTTGTTTTACTTAACTGTAATGCTCTTATCCAACGATACGCATCCTCTTAAAGGAACCTATAGGGAATCTTCCAAATGACTTTGACTTTAGTACCTTGTGGGAGTAACAATGACGTTGTATCAGGCTAATAATGTTACAACGTTTAGATGTTTTTATACTGCGAAAAGGAACTAAATTGTTCTTGTTGAACGTATACTTAATTCAGTGGTTATTGTTTACAGGTGGTCCTTTGTATTTGGGACTTTCGGACCTAAACGTGCGTGGGTGTGATATATAGTAAAATCTGGCATGGCACAAAGGTTATCCTCATTTGATTTAAGATTTATATTCCCTTATTGTACTTGTGATACTGGAGAGGCAAAGAGAACGGTACATTTGAATTGTTTCTTTTGTTAAGACTTCTAAATAATGTTGTAGCATGTTACCCTCAATCACATTCTTAGAAGGTTCTACAATATCTTATGCTTTTTAACTTCTTAACAAGTACGTCAATAACTTTTACACAGTATATATACAATTGAAAGTGAAATATATTTTGATATGTAAACTAGGAACTAAGAGAGAATACAAATTAAATTACAGTGAACTACAAAATTTGCTTCTTCTTTGTCATACCTAATAGACCGTGGGCCGGTTGTCGTCAACCCTACCTCATCGAGTACCAAGATGAGACCTATATGGGGGTGTCGTGTGTAAAAAATTATGCTAAAAAAATCAGGGTTGCCTGTTCCTAGCCTGGAGCATTTTGTGCGGGCGACAAAAAACTGATCCATTTTTTTGGTGAAATTTACCTCATCGAGTACCAAGATGAGACTTATATAGGGGTGTCGTGTGTAAAAAGTTATGCTAAAAAAATCAGGGTTGCCTGTTCCTAGCCTGGAGCATTTTGTGCAGGCGACAAAAAACTGATCCATTTTTTTGGTGAAATTTACCTCATCGAGTACCAAGATGAGACTTATATAGGGGTGTCGTGTGTAAAAAGTTATGCTAAAAAAATCAGGGTTGCCTGTTCCTAGCCTGGAGCATTTTGTGCAGGCGACAAAAAACTGATCCATTTTTTTGCTGAAATTTACCTCATCGAGTACCAAGATGTGACATATGCCAATCGAGAGCCCCGTTCTTCCTTCTATTAAAAAAATAGGGTTGCCGGCCCTAAACCTGGAGCATTTGTTTTTCGGCCTACTTTAGTGTTCAGGCATGAGAAGTAAGTTTTATGAAAATAACATCGAAATGATATATTTTAGTTATTTAAACAACAAAATATTGTAGAAAATGATGATGCGCATCATACAATTGACTATTTAGTACTGTCAGAAAGAAAGTGACCTCACAGTGAGCCAAAACCGTGGTGGCGGAGAATACAAAACTTTGTTTTACAATTACAACGAGTTTTGATTGAGCAACAAGATACCATATATGGCGATCGATAGTTCTATTCATCCTTTTACTAAAAAAATTGGGTTGCCTGGTCTGATTTCGAAGCACTTGCTTTTTGGCCTAGTTTAATATTAGGGCGTCAAAAGTAAAGTATTTATCAAAAACACTTCTAAATGACATATTTAAGTAGTGTAAACGACAAAATATTGTAGAAAGCAATAAGAGCAACGTAATTTTGACTTTCAAGTCCAATCATAAAAGAAGTGAACACGTAGTAAGATAAAACATAAATCACACAGTAAACAAATCATATCATGCAATTACAACGTCTGTTCATTGAAATGAGAGAAATAATGTGTGGCAATTAACAGCTCTACTAATCCTTTTATAAAAAAAATTGGGTTGCCAGGCCTTACATTAGAGTATCAGTTTTTCTGCCAAGTTTAATTTTCAGGCAAAAAATTACCTAATCGAGTACCAAGATAAAAAAATATGCCAATCGACAGTGCTGGTCTTCTTTATATTAAAAAAAAATAGTTGCCGGCTCTAAACTTGAGCATTTGTTTTTCTGCCTGCTTTAAAGATCAAGAATCAGAAGTAGGCTATATGAAAATGCCTTGTTTAGTTGTTTCAACGACAAAATACTGTACAAAGTAATAACATGAAACATACATTTGACTATTTAGTACAGTCAGAACAAAAGTGAACACGCAGAGAGCAAAAACTGTGATCCACAAAATTGGTATTGTGCAAATATTACGAGTTTTGATTGTGTACTAAAGTACAATGTATAGCAGTCGATAGTTCTATTCATCCTTGTATTTAAAAACTTGGGTTGCCTGTCCTAAATGTAAAGTATTTGTTTTTCGGCCTATTAAAAAATTCAGGTATAAGGAGTACTTTTTATGAACGACATGATATCTTTTGATGATTCAAACGACAAAACACTAACGAAAGCGATAAAAAGCACCATAAATTTGACTATTTAGTACTGTCAGAAAAAAAGTGAACACATAGTGAGCAAAACAGTAATCACGCCATATACAAAACTATATTATGCTCGTGTTACGAATTTTGATTGTGTACTAAAACACTATGTATAGCAGTCAATAATTCTATTCATCCTTGTATTAAAAAACTTGGGTTGCCTGGCCTAAATGTAAAGCATTTGTTTTTCGGCCTATTAAAATATTCAGGTATAAGGAGTAGTTTTTATGAACGACATGATATCTTTTGATGATTCAAACGACAAAAAACTAGCGAAAGCGATAAAAAGCATCATACATTTAACTATTTAGTACTGTCAGAAAAAAAGTGAACACATAGTGAGCAGAACAGTAATCACGCCATATACAAAACTATATTATGCTCGTGTTACGAATTTTGATTGTGTACTAAAACACAATGTATAACAGTCGATAGTTCTATTCATCCTTGTATTAAAAAACTTGGGTTGCCTGGCTTAAATGTAAAGCATTTGTTTTTTGGCCTATTAAAATATTCAGGTATAAGGAGTAGTTTTTATGAACAAAATGATATCTTTTGATGATTCAAACGACAAAACACTAACGAAAGCGATAAAAAGCACCATAAATTTGACTATTTAGTACTGTCAGAAAAAAAGTGAACACATAGTGAGCAAAACAGCAATCACGCCATATACAAAACTATATTATGCTCGTGTTACGAATTTTGATTGTGTACTAAAACACAATGTATAGCAGTCAATAATTCTATTCATCCTTGTATTAAAAAACTTGGGTTGCCTGGCCTAAATGTAAAGCATTTGTTTTTCGGCCTATTAAAATATTCAGGTATAAGGAGTAGTTTTTATGAACGACATGATATCTTTTGATGATTCAAACGACAAAAAACTAGCGAAAGCGATAAAAAGCATCATACATTTAACTATTTAGTACTGTCAGAAAAAAAGTGAACACATAGTGAGCAGAACAGTAATCACGCCATATACAAAACTATATTATGCTCGTGTTACGAATTTTGATTGTGTACTAAAACACAATGTATAACAGTCGATAGTTCTATTCATCCTTGCATTAAAAAACTTGGGTTGCCTGGCCTAAATGTAAAGCATTTTTTTTTCGGCCTATTAAAATATTCAGGTATCAGTAGTTTTTATGAACGACATGATATCTTTTGATGATTCCAACCGACTGCTATCCATTGTGTTTTGGTACATAATCAAAATTCGTATTATATGCATAATAACGTATTGTATTTGGCGTGATTACTGCTTTGCTCACTATGTAACACTTTTTTTTCTGACTGTACTTAATAGTAAAATGTATGTTTTGGTTGTTGGAATCATCAAAAGATATCATGTCGTTCATAAAAACTACTCCTTATAACTGAATATTTTAATAGGCCAAAAAACAAATGCTTTACATTTAGGCCAGGCAACCCAAGTTTTTTAATACAAGGATGAATAGAACTATCGACAGCTATACATTGTGTTTTAGTACACAATTAAAATTCGTAACACGAGCATAATATAGTTTTGTATATGGCGTGATTACTGTTTTGCTCACTATGTGTTCACTTTTTTTCTGACAGTACTAAATAGTCAAATTTATGGTGCTTTTTATCGCTTTCGTTAGTGTTTTGTCGTTTGAATCATCAAAAGATATCATGTCGTTCATAAAAACTACTCCTTATACCTTAATATTTTAATAGGCCGAAAAACAAATGCTTTACATTTAGGCCAGGCAACCCAAGTTTTTAAATACAAGGATGAATAGAACTATCGACTGCTATACATTGTACTTTAGTACACAATCAAAACTCGTAATATTTGCACAATACCAATTTTGTGGATCACAGTTTTTGCTCTCTGCGTGTTCACTTTTGTTCTGACTGTACTAAATAGTCAAATGTATGTTTCATGTTATTACTTTGTACAGTATTTTGTCGTTGAAACAACTAAACAAGGCATTTTCATATAGCCTACTTCTGATTCTTGATCTTTAAAGCAGGCAGAAAAACAAATGCTCAAGTTTAGAGCCGGCAACTATTTTTTTTTAATATAAAGAAGACCAGCACTGTCGATTGGCATATTTTTTATCTTGGTACTCGATTAGGTAATTTTTTGCCTGAAAATTAAACTTGGCAGAAAAACTGATACTCTAATGTAAGGCCTGGCAACCCAATTTTTTTTATAAAAGGATTAGTAGAGCTGTTAATTGCCACACATTATTTCTCTCATTTCAATGAACAGACGTTGTAATTGCATGATATGATTTGTTTACTGTGTGATTTATGTTTTATCTTACTACGTGTTCACTTCTTTTATGATTGGACTTGAAAGTCAAAATTACGTTGCTCTTATTGCTTTCTACAATATTTTGTCGTTTACACTACTTAAATATGTCATTTAGAAGTGTTTTTGATAAATACTTTACTTTTGACGCCCTAATATTAAACTAGGCCAAAAAACAAGTGCTTCGAAATCAGACCAGGCAACCCAATTTTTTTAGTAAAAGGATGAATAGAACTATCGATCGCCATATATGGTATCTTGTTGCTCAATCAAAACTCGTTGTAATTGTAAAACAAAGTTTTGTATTCTCCGCCACCACGGTTTTGGCTCACTGTGAGGTCACTTTCTTTCTGACAGTACTAAATAGTCAATTGTATGATGCGCATCATCATTTTCTACAATATTTTGTTGTTTAAATAACTAAAATATATCATTTCGATGTTATTTTCATAAAACTTACTTCTCATGCCTGAACACTAAAGTAGGCCGAAAAACAAATGCTCCAGGTTTAGGGCCGGCAACCCTATTTTTTTAATAGAAGGAAGAACGGGGCTATCGATTGGCATATGTCACATCTTGGTACTCGATGAGGTAAATTTCGCCAAAAAAATGGATCAGTTTTTTGTCGCCTGCACAAAATGCTCCAGGCTAGGAACAGGCAACCCTGATTTTTTTAGCATAACTTTTTACACACGACACCCCTATATAAGTCTCATCTTGGTACTCGATGAGGTAAATTTCACCAAAAAAATGGATCAGTTTTTTGTCGCCTGCACAAAATGCTCCAGGCTAGGAACAGGCAACCCTGATTTTTTTAGCATAACTTTTTACACACGACACCCCCATATAGGTCTCATCTTGGTACTCGATGAGGTAGGGTTGACGACAACCGGCCCACGGTCTATAACGCAAAAGTCACGTTAACAACGCACCAGTCTAGAACCTGCTGCAATACTATAACCAGTAGAACCAGAGTTAAAGAACCGATCGTTACTACATCTACACCAGTATGCAGATACATCAAAGATTAAAACAATGTATAGTTTA
The DNA here is from genome assembly GCA_948107665.1 of Lomographa bimaculata. Taxonomy (NCBI): domain Eukaryota; kingdom Metazoa; phylum Arthropoda; class Insecta; order Lepidoptera; family Geometridae; genus Lomographa; species Lomographa bimaculata. The sequence continues at coordinate 13,429,413 of OX403592.1, forward strand.
TATAACAAATCGAACAACAATTACAATTAGCTCAATCAAACCGATCAGTCGAGCGTGACAAGTCCTCATGCTAATATCTGAATACCAGATAGAAACGATTACTAAACAAATAATCTTGAAGTGGGCAGGACAAGTAGCAGACGTTGTGTAGGCCTTAATTTCGTCACTTTGTTAATGCAATCTTAATTAAAGGAGGTTGTTCTATGGCTGTGAAACATGGTAGAGAAATAATAATACTTTGAGATGATTTTCGAAACTAAACAGTAAGTAAAAAAGGTTATTTACAACGTCGTAACTTCGTTTCAGCATGTTGGCAATAAATCTCAAATATCAAAAATTTTATGGGATAAATCTTGGCAAAAAATGTACAAACAGATACTACTAATAGGGATTGAATAAACATTATATCACCCACTTGAGTCTGTTCATTTTTTCCCAGCACCATATTTTTTTAAATACATCAAATCATTTTTTTTCATTACTATATAAAAGTAATAAAAAAATCCGCCTATCAAAAACCAATAAAAGGTTATCAACACAAAAAAATATACAGATGTAGCATGTGAGGTCGCGAACAGACCAAGAAAAAGCTCATCAAGATATTGTCATTACATCCATTAGCGATGTGTAGGTACTTTTTTGTTTACCCATAGACAAAAACACGACTGCTTACTGTTAATCCGTCTGTGACCGCGTTTTGGAGCAAATTCAAACATCATTACCACTAATTTTTAGGGAGATTAAAAGTGAGGCCACCCATTTGAAATTTTAGGTGATGGCTTGTGTGAAGAGTAGGTATGTTATGTATTTGAAAGCAAGTTGTGCCTAGTTCTCTTCGTAGCGTTGAGAAATTATGCTCTACAGATTAGCTACTTCTCTATCTGCTTTTATCATTAGACTAAGTAAACCTATAAATAATACGTTAATATTAATAGTGAAAAGTGGCGGAGACACTAAAGCATTTTTTTTTTTGTGTGGGAGAAATTGCCTTCTCCTTGGTAACAGGAAAGGGTGAGCGGGACATGAACTAAAACCCCAGCCCATGTGAGTAGTCTCTCGCCGAGGTGGGGCAAAACATTCACTATCTTGCCCCTGCGCGGCGGTAGGCTCGGATACAAACCGGGCCACTGCGCTCATGGAGGGGTGAATTTGCTCACCAAGGCTAACCACCAGACGTGTGGCAAGACGGTAGAGCCCCCTGACTCTCTACTAGTGAACCGAGGCAGAGGAGAGCAGGCGGGCGAACCGCCTCCTCCCTCCCGTTCGTCTGCGTCGCAGCGGACCAGATTTAGGATTGTACTCTCAGGCCCGCCCTACAGCGTCCTTTTGCGTAATGACCGCTTCGCAGAAAGAAACCACCGCCTGCCACGATCTCTTACTGCTGAGCATGGCGTCTACCACGCTAGGAAGAGAGAAATCTCCGCCTATGACCACTGAAAGTGTGTGCCGCCATTCACACCATTCCCAGACATTCAACCGCCAAGCAGTAGTGTGCAAACATTACTAAATTTCTGATTAAAGGGCAATGTTTCCACTTGTTGTTGTTGTTACTTGCTCGTCTCGTAACTCAATGACATAAATAAAAAATATATATCAGAGTTATTTCGTAATTCCAGTTACAATCAGTACACTCTGAGGAAGTAGCTTACCACCATCAAGTTGAAAGTCTGCCGCCAAGCCAAATACGGTGTTCCGGCAGTTATCCTTGAGAGCCTGCGTATTCCAGGTCTAGTGTGTTTACCAGCTTCGATCACATCGTCACTTACCATCAGGTGAGATAGTAGTCAAACACTAGCCTGTCAAAAAAAAAAAAAAAAAAAGTACCTGAAGGATTAAACGAGCAAGAGGAAAGATGATCATAAAATAAATACAAGCTGTTTCAACATTGATTTTCCTTGAATCGTTAATTTTATGGAGCTAATTGAATTTCAAATATTATTTTTGGACTTACACACACACTAAAGTGGCACATCTGTGAACCCTGTCGCTCCCGTGGCCTTTACACCTATAAAACGAAGTGCATTTCGCAAAATATTCGTCTGTACCTGAGACGTCAACAGCCAAAGACGTAAGTATATTAAACGGAAAACTAATTACGATTTTATGAGCATTTAAACTATAGGCAACAACTTCTTGGTATTACAATATTTTTCCGAAAATAATTTGGATGTGTGTTTTTTAGAATAAATAGATTGAGCGCGGCTTTTGCTAGGTAGACCTCAAGCCAAAAGGCCGAAGGTTCGACCCCTTCCGCAACTGCGGATGATGTTGTGACTACTACATTGTCTATCCTACTTCCTACTAATATTATAAATCCGAAAGTTTGTGTGTAACTGTGCAAGTGTGTAAGTGTGTTTGTTCCCTTTCAGGCTTTAACGGCTGAACGGATTTGGATGAAATTTGGAATGTACATAGGTTATACCTAGGATTAACACATAAGATACTTTATAACTTGAAAATAGCGGGCGAAGCCGCGGGGCACGGATAGTATATAATAAATTGTTTTATTATGTGTTATTGTTTAAAACGTGGTGAAGGATAACATTGTGAGGAATCGGGCAAGTCAAATTTTGGAGTGTGAGATTGCGGTCAAATGCTTGCCTATCGGGCATAAAAAATTAATCAAAAAATGTATAGTAAAATATAATCTAACCATTCGCATCAAATGGAACAATCGTAATTTGACGACCAGAATAGACCTTAAGAATATTTTTCGTAAAAAGTAAATAGAGGCAAAAAAGTCATCTATATATATAAAAATCAATGCCACTTTTCGTGGTAATTTTATAACTCAAGAACGGGCTCACTTATCCAAACCAAATGTTTAGGCTGTGTTCGGACTATTTAGTAGATGGTTTATGTGAAGTTTGCACAAAAGTTTGCGGTCGAGCGGTTCTTCATTTATCAGAGCCGGGGCGGATCGCTAGTATACTATAAATAATTGAAATACTCGACTATCTAAATAGTAAACTTAGGTAAACTTAGGTCGTTATTTTGGATCAAAGATTGAAAATTTAAATGAGAATGGTTGCTAACCAACTTTAGATCGTTATAGATCGCAAATGGTCATTCAAAATGAAATTAATGAAAAAAATTTATGAGAAACCTAAAGATGATTTTCAAAAACCTATTTAATATTAAAGTTCAGCGAATTTTGTTGTTTTTTTTTATAAATTTCGCCTGTTTCGTCAGTTTCATTTGACGACCCAGTTTGCGCAGTAAACAGGTCTTCGCCCTCTGCGCCGTTGGTCCTGGGTTCGATTTCCGGTAGAAGCACAAATTCCTTCCCGAGCGATATTTGTGTTTCTGGTTCTAGGTGTATTTGTGCGTGTGACGTCAATGTTTCCGGCACTAGGATACAAGTCTTTGAACTTAGTGTGGGAATGCGTTTGTTTTGTTCTGGCTGTCGGTATATTGAATTTGATTACTGTCATGTCTCTAGTGTCACTCGCACAATTAAAGCGAATAGACTCATAAGAATCATCACAATCGGCCCACGCGTTTGGCCTCTAGTAAGCCACAAAACAAACATACATACATAGTCTGATGAACACTTTATGTAATTATGTAATTGTTTAAGTAGGTAAGTAGGTATACAATATAATATAACTATAATATATTATATATGTATTTGTTACATATTTGGTATATATATAATTTGTTTAGAACTCTAGTACACCACAGTCCCTAAATTATTTTGCTATCTCCTCTCCATCCAAAGGTTGTCTGGAAGAAATCGCTTTAAGCGATTAGACCGCCCATTGTACTAGCCTAAGTTTTTTTTATTGTTTGCTGTTATTTTCTTTTTGAATTGGTGTCCAATAAAGAGTTCATATATCTATCTATGATCTAAGATGCAAAAATAAACGTACCAATATCTTCTTAATCCAGCATCAACATAGCAATTCCTTATAAACTAGGCAATTATTCAAATGCTTCTTACTTGATAATCTATTGAAAAAAAAGGGAAAGAGTATCAAATAATCAAATGTTAAGATAAATTAAAAAAATATTTAGATTTTTTTTATTTATTGCCTATACAAAAATCCCACATATCAGGTTTAACTGTCCACGATTTGAAGAAATGTTCTTTGATTTTCAACCAGTTTTCAATATATTTTATAGACTTTCGTTTCATCTTATTATAAGGCACAGATAAAACATCATCTGTATCTAAAATTGCTCGTTTCAGGTCATTATTTCTGCTGATTATTTCAGTGAACCTTTTGTAGATATTGTATTTGCTTATGCATAATGAGCTACTCGGTAAAGTGGCCTTTTTCTTTGTTACGCCAAGCTTCTTCCCTTGAACTGCAACTTCTAATATCCTGAAAAAAAAAAGATGTCATAAGGTACCTAATTCTTATTCAATGTGGTAAGGCCTGCACTGACATGCCGATTGGGGTGTATTGTGCATCCTAGTTAGAGTTACCTTATGTTATAATAGACTAATTTATTTTAGGCAGAAGTTAAAAAAGTGGTAATAGTTTTCTGTAGAAGGAGATAAACACTTAGATCAGAGCCACGTAGTATTAAGTCAGGTAGTGGGAACTATGATTTAAAATTAGAATACTGTGACAATACGAAATATAATGGAGAATCCCGCTTCACTAAAAATTATGTAAGGTCCAAATTGGGGTTTTTGTAAATTTTTACTGCGTGTGCTGGATCTCCATTCATGACCCAATTTCGCCCAGGATCACTTATATCCCAGGGGAATAAAATGTGTTTCCACCAGGAAACAAACTCGAAACCTTTTGCTTAAAAGGTGACGAAAAATTATCAGCAAAATTTTAAAAATAATGTTCAATAAACTCACGGGCTATTCAGCAATATCCACACGATACTTCCCGGGGCAGGCCTTTGAATATCTTCCGACTTGATATTACTGTACAATAATGTTGATTGATAAAACTCTGGAACCAGTTTCAGTCTCACATCAGTATCATTTCTATGCAATAGAGCTCTTTTTAATGTATCTACTGAGTACGGAACACCGGCTCCAAATATGAAATGCTTGATGTATATACTACCACAAAGCATGTGAAGTAAACTTCCTTGAATACCTAAATGGATCCATTTCGCCATTTTATCACTGCACGAGACGGATAATGTTCTATCTCCTCTCCCTGGCTTCGTTCTAACTTGACCTAGTATATGATAACTTACTCCTGGCGTTTTAAGGTCTTGCACTGACTCAGGTAGACATTTAGCACCAGTCCTATATATATCTTTGTCTAACATGACCTTTTTACTATCTGCATCACACTCATCACTTTTACGCTTATTGGAAACCAACACATCTCCAATTTGCTCAACATTGTCAGCGTTGTCAATCTTTGGAATTATAGAAGCGTCACCGCAAGGCATTTGGGAAGAGTAGAAAATGAATTCTATGTTTTCTCTCAACTGAAACTTTCCATTTTCATATTGAAATATAGATGGCTGATTGTTCTGCGATTTATCGATGTTATCGTAAAGATACAGAAGGAAGCCTCGTCTAGCGAATACTTCAGCATGGCTGTCATTCAGAATATCACCTCTTGGAGACATTTTTGTAACACCAATACACTTCGAACCGGTGCCCAAAGAAACAATTGAAAATGTTTCACTGCTTCTATCATATTCTATGATACAAGATAACACAGTCCACTCTTGTTCTATTGGCTTTCCAGTTTTAGGCAATTTTTGATATAAATTAAAGCAGGATTTCACGATATCGTCAACAAAACTGCTTTTGAGGTTACTCATTGTTTTTGACTCGGGTACAAAAGATTCCATCAATAAATCATCGTTACAATTTTATCTACACCACACATAAAATTATGAATAATTTTTCAGTCAATGCAAATGAAAAACTGTCCCAAAATATTGGAATTATGATTTTTCTCCTGTTTGTTTTGTTTTTGTAAATCTTCACCAACTTTCTACTTCAGTCTTATGTCCACAGAATGTGCTTATGTCGCTGTCATTGTCACTTTGACAGTAAAAGAACTTCCATCATTACCACTAATTACTTTACGCATTTTCACATCAAGTGGGGCGGCAAACGCGGTTGCTGTAAATGCCAAGCTAATTGCTGTGACACACTGCATATTGTATAGTTCTAATGGACAGGGTGCGTGATACAGGCGCAGCCGATTCGCCTCCCGTACAGCGGTGCTCCCACTCTTGTTCCCACACGCCAGATAGCTTGAACTAAATGCCAATTGTGTAGTACAGCTTTAGACCTTAACGTCGCGCTAATTTGTAAGCAATCTGCCGCGGCCCGCGCCCGCTTTGACGAACTTTTTGCACGCGGACACGATACCTACGGGCGCGGGCGGTGGGCAAATGAGTCAAAAGTGATAAGAGCGGACCCGCAGCGTTTTCCGTCGCGGACCGTGACTTGCGGTGATGCCGGTGCTTGATGCACACTGAAAGTTGTAATTGAAATTCACAGATGTGGAGATATTATTCGTACGTTCAAAATAAAACGTTCTTGTAAAACATACGATCGCCAAGGTAGGTAGGACATACTATCAACTACTAACTAAAAAATATATTTAAGTGGTATACTTACCTACGTTTATTTAACCTACCTTGTTACTATGGAAAATGATAATTGACCATTATCGAGTTGATCTCGCAACTGAAAGGTTCAGTACTACCACATGACATTATTGTATTAATTAATTATTAGTGGCTTAATGTTACATACTCGTACATATTAAACACTTAAATCACTCCAATTATAAAGCTTTATAAACACAGCAAAAAACTTGCCTAGAACATTTAAGAATAAGAATACATTCAAATGTTTCTTCTGAATAAGTATTAAAATTTAATCATGTGGATTGAATAGGTAGAACAGTGTGCCAGGGCGGTGGAACCACAGGTAAACGTTCACCTTGCGTTGAAATCTAAGCTTTATTTGAAACTAGCTGACCCGCCCGGCGTTGCCCGGGTAAACAAAAGCTTACATATAAACGCTTTCTCACTCACAGCCCCACTGTAAAAGTACTATAAGTTGTGTCGTAGGGCCGTAAACAATTAACACCACACATTCACGTCATACCCAGAACCAGAAACATAAACTGCCCGTGGGGAAAAACTTTTTTTATTGTGTTCCCACCGAGATTCGAACCCGCCGCTTTAAAGACGAACGCGCACTCATCTACGCCAGTGGATAGTTCAAAGTTCAAAGATTTCCCACCCTGCGTCGCCCGGTTAAAAAATCTACACATAAACACTTCCACATTCACAGCCCCACACTAAGTTCAGTGACTTGTAGCGTGGGGCCGTAAACATCCAAGATTCACAACATATTAAAAACCAGGAACACAAATTCCCCGTAGGGAGAAAACTTCTGTTACCACCGCGAATCGATCCCGCTGCTTTGAAGGCAAACGCGTACCCATTTACGCGAGTAGATAGTTCAAAAGATGACACTAAAATAAATATTAAAAAACATACCCATAAACGCTTTCACATTCACAACCCCACACTAAGTTCAATGACTTGTATCAAGGGGCTGTAAACATCCAAGATTCACACAACATTCACAACATACTCAAAACCAGAAACACAAATTCCCTTGGGAAAACACCTGTGTTCCCACCGGGCATCAAACCCGGTGCTTTAAAGGCAAACGCCCACCTAACTACGCTAGCGGGCAGTTCAAAGTTCAATGATAAGACTAAACAAAAAAAACAGTCGAATTTATATCCCCCTTCTTATGTTAGTCGGTTCAAAACATAGACGTATTCCGGATTACGCAGTAACTGTTCCATTCTGTGATCCACCGTTTTCACCCTCAAATAAACTTAACGATTTCTCCTAGACTATAGGTCCAAATTATGTGCAGAGCAAATTGCATCTACCTGAACTACGTAAGCCGATGAAATAGGTTTTTTTGATAAGGATCAATATTAAATACTTAAAAAAAGCCAACGAAATAGAAGCCGCTATTTTTTTATGTGCAGGAATTCGTAGTACGTGTCGGTACATTTCTGACCCGTCCCGTTCACGGGCAAGCTCCCGTGAAACTAATTTCACGATTTCTCATAGACTATTTATCCAAATCATATGCAGTAAAAAGCAAAATGTATCTACATGAACTACGTAAGACGATGAAATAGTTTATTTTGATAAGGATTAATACTGAATGTCTCAAAAAGCCAACTAAACAGAGGCCGCTTTTTTTTCAGATTTTTAACAAAGAAAAGTATTTTTTCTGAGCTATACATACATGTTAGATATATGCTGTCGCAGACTTTTTTGTAAAACTCATGAAGGCCAACATTTTTGCCATACATTATATTCAATTATGTCTTACCGTTTAGTCAGCGTACGCCGATAAAGCGGAAAGTTAGCAAATTTTTCTCCGACTTGTCTTACGAATATTATTATTTCGAACTGATAACTAACTTCTATCCCGAAAAAACATAGCCTATGACACTCAGTGATAGTGTAGCTATCTATTGGTGAAAGAATTTTCAGAATCGGATCAGTAGTTTCAGAGATTACCTTTTACATACAAACAAACAAACATACAAACAAACAAACAAACTTTACCTCTTTATAATATTAGTATAGATATAGATATAGATAAGTTGCGTGATTATAATATGCTCATTATGCTTCTCAGCTTCGATTGACATTTCTGACCCAAGAAGCTCAAACCCTGTGATCGAACTTCACATGGTAAGTTCGTTCGTTAATAATTAAATCACTAATAATTTGTAGGTGTATAAGTGCAGTTAATTACATAAAATCATCATTTACCTACTCAACCTTTCAGAATAATAGCTATAGGGTATATCAGATACATTGGAACCAAAGCCAATAAATACTCAATCAGTCTCAATCACACCAATAACATCTATAATCTGACACGAGCTCATCCAATTTGGGGAGCAATAATATAGAGTTCATCAATCACATTACCGTTGAAGCGAGTCTGGAGCTAACGGGAACGGAGATTACGTCGAACAATGAATGACATAACAAAATGCATTTCTTTCGTATAAAGAAGAACTTGTTTTAGTATTTTCTTTATCAACAGTAATCAATAAGTAATTATGTAGATATAAGATCATCGTCATTTCCCACATATTTGTAGTTAGATCATATTTTATAGATAAGCTAGAATTACTCAAACGTAAATTCTTCACTTCCGTTCAGAATTTTTGTAACTTACAGAATTTTTAACTGTTAGGTGATTATTTTATGCCAGAAAGTACAATCATAAGGACCATAATATATTACTAATAAAAATAAAATTCATATAAAACCCTCCAAAAAAGTAATAAAAGATCTTATTCCGTTCCGACCCAGAATCCTCAAATATACTCGAAAAGTATTAAAAAACGTAATTTTGTGGATTAATATTGGATGCATCATAAAGCCAGTATTTTTTCAGATTTGTAACAAATAAAAGTATTTTTACTAAGCTATACCTATACGTGTTATAATATTTTATGCTGTCGCGAACTTTTTTGTAATTTAAAACTTATAAAGGCCAACACTTTGCCATAAATTTTATTCACCTATGTCTAAGCGTTTGGTCTGCGTAGGTACGTCGATTAAGCGGCCAGTTAGGAAATGTTTCTCCGAATTGTCTTACGAATGTAATAATTTCGAACTGAAAATTTACTTTTATCCCAATAGAACTGACACTCGGCGATAGTGTACCATCTATTAGTGAAAGAATTTTCCGAATCGGATCATTAGTTTCAGAGATTACCTACCTGTTACAAACAAGTTTACCTCTTCCTAATATTAGTATAGAAGTAATGAAATCCACATCATTACCATACATTATGATATTTAATTTTATATAAATTGAACTTTTAAGTAACACAAGATGGGCAATTGAAACTAATATTAAGAAATTTGTTTATTATTTTAATGTGATTGAGAGACGAATAATAATTTGAATATCGGTCCAGCCATCTTCGTTTACATATTATTATAAAAAAAATATTTTGACAAGTTGAGATTCGACTTATTATTTTGTTTAGGATGTCTGTGTCTCCTCTTTGTCATTAGCATACGTTGGATGCGTTTAAAACACGCTAAATCTAAGTAGGTACTAAATGGTCAATATGCATCGTAACAACATGATCCATAAATCACTGACTCCGGATACGGATGTTAAGGGTCAGCTTCGTTACTCTGACCAAAGGTGGGCGGTAATAGAATAGGATAGTTTGTCATTTCCACGCCTCATTATCGACAAAGATGACGGCGCTGATCCTCTATAGATTTAAATATATTCTTTGCTTCATAGAACTTTGTCGAAGTTAAAATATCCGTATTTAACTGTAATCTTCGATTGTAAAAAGTCGTTTCTTATTGAGATATAAGTTTTTTGTATTAATCCGGCCCTTGAAATTTGAATATTTTTGAACCTTCAAAGAAATAATGATAGTTATCGAAAATTCTTTCTTTCAGTTATGGTGAGATAAGTTTCTAATAAGGTCACATGTGCATAACAATAGTTAATGTATTTAAAATATTAACATATCGTAATAGTGGTTTTCTTAGTTATTCTTGAAATAAAACAGTTTCTCGGAGTCTCTTGGAGAAACTTGAGATTTGGCCTAACTCGTTCGCTACCAAGAACCATATTTTTTCTATTTGATCGTCTTTGGAAATGTGTAATAAACATTTGCTAGCTAATTGAGCTAACCACAACCCAGGTGTCTTTGCTACTCACACTAACAGTTACTCTCATTGCAGGCCTAGCATGTACTGTATCTAATGTACCACAACATTTATGCCTGAAGCCAACAAGTGTACCTACCAATCTCAACTAAGTCACCACTTAATAATAAGGATGAGATTGGTCAAATGCGAGCTTATCAGGGGTACGATGGACAGCGGAATTAATCAAATTTTTGCGCACGATCATATTAAAATAATTTAAACGTAAGCAAAGCTTAAAAAACCGATTTCCCCGCTTATATTTTGGTTTTGGCTTTATCGATTTCGTAAAAAATTATATGGGACCTCTGAAGTATAATCTACCAAACAAAAAAATATTTTGAGATTCAGAGAGGTCCACAAATCGGGCAGAAATCGGTGAACATATGTATAAAAAAAATGTAACATAGAACCTCCTCCTTTTTAGAAGTCGATTAATAACGTTTTTGGAAGAGGGCGTTGGCAGATGCGACACAGTTTAATACTACTGCAGGGATCATGGATTTTCAATTATTTGTTTGTACAACTTTGTTGTTAGTCCTAAATATTTATGATTTACTAGCCGTGCCCCGCGGCTTCGCCCGCTTTCATCAGGTTAAAAAGTAGCCTATGTGTTAATCATATCTATATACCTATAGGTGTAAGCTATGTTCATTCCAAATTTCATCCAAATCCGTTCAGCCGTTAAAGCGTGAAGAGGGAACAAACATACTTACACACTTACACACAAACTTTCGGATTTATAATATTAGTAGGATTAGTAGGAAGTAGGATTATTATTATATACATATCGTGTTCACCAAAGACATGTACAAAAAGATATTATAATTTTATATATTCTTTCATTATTACATTTAATGCATTTGAATGCATAATCGCAATGCAAAACCTGTAGACATCTCTTCCCTAAGGCGTTATGTAACCAGCTCTAAATCATAGAATCAATGCATCGAGACTAGATCAAAATTGCAGAATCCTTTCCATCAATTTGCACGATGTAATAAGGTATGAAATGAAAAGGTTTCAGTTCCAAAGCACCGTTTATAGGGTCTCATTACTCTACCTCAACCATTGGACGAAACCACACACCTAAACAGTTTCCTGTTTTGGCGCTAAAATTGGTATTCAAGTCGGCCTTGTGTGGTGTTTTTGGATACAACAGGTGACACTCACTACCCCACGATAAGTTTAAAGACTATCATGTGTGCCGGAAACATTTACATATTACTCACACCCAGAACCAGAAACGCAAATATCCCATGGGATGGAAAATTGTGCTCCTGCCGGGAATCGAACCCAGGAGCCGGAGTGAGCAGAGATCTGCCCACTGCACCAACTGGGTCCTTGCGTATTACACTTAAACTGTTGATTGTTGCAAAAAAACATACATCGAATTGAGAACCTCCTTTTTTGAAGTCGATTGAAAAAAATACCTAACTATCTGTAATTTACTTCCAGTTTGACAATGAATTTCATTATAGGTCTGAAGGTTTTTTTTTTTTATGATACATAGGCAAGCATTTGGCCACTATCTCATCTGATGGGAAGTGAAGATGCGGCCGAAGATGTGACATGCTTGCCTAGAAGATACCTATTCACTCTAGACTTGAAGACACCCAGATTGTACTTCTCGGGAAACAAAGACGCAGGCAATGAGTTCCACTCCCTCGCTGTACGGATGATAAACGTAGAAGCAAAACGCTTCGAGCGAACCGGAGGTACGTCAACCATATAAGGATGACGCTTGATAGTCTGTCTTGTTGTTAGATGGTAAAAAGGGCAAGGGGGAATTAAATCATGCAATTCCTGCGCACACTCTCCAAAATGCAAACGGTAGAATACCGATAAGCTTGCGACCTTACGTCGATGACCGAGACTCTGCAACCTAGACTCGACTAGCTTATCATCGCCAATGAGCCTTTTAGCTCGCCGGTCGATGGACTCAAGAGCTTCAAGGTTGAAAGAATGGAATAGAAAATTGATTAATTAATTAAATTGTACACCAAAAAGGTAAGTAACAGGGATAATTTTTATAAACTTAAGTACAATGGATGGAATTATCGCTAAGAGCGATATGAAAGATATCGCTCAGTCAACCTTTCGATAAAGCGAGGTAAAATATTAAATAATTGAGGAATGTAGGTATTGAAATGATCGATTTTTATTATCTTCGATAGACTAGCGTTAAAGCTTATTTCACTAAATGATAATGTGGAGGACGAGAAGGGTTCGGCAACCAGGATCCCCTAGCTCGATCCCCCAGGGGATCCTGGTGAACTCAACTGTTCATCAGAATGCCCAGGGGATCCTCGTGGAACTCATAATTCATGAAGCACGCTGGGCCTTGAATCCTGAATCTCAAAGATAGGTGCAAGAATGTCATTTTTAGTGATATTGATGACATATATTTTGGCATACATAACACGTATATCCATGCTAAGGTTGTCTGGAAGAGATTGCTTTATGCGATAAGACCGCCTGTTGTGAAACCTCTTTTAGACTTATTTACTAGGTTAGTTTTTAAGGTTTTTGTATTGGTTTTTTAATAAAGAGAATTGGTATTGTATTGTACAGATATAATTAAACGCAAGCAAAGCTTTAAAAAACCGACTTCACCGCTTTATCTTCGGAACCTTGATCAGATTTAATGTATTAAACACGCATTATAGACAATAACTAAACGAGAACAACGTCAAAGTAGTTCACAAAATAGGCATTTTTGACGAACTACTCATCAGATCTTGATCAAATTTAAATGGAACCAATTAGAAAGCAACATCTTCCAAACTAAAAAAAATTGAAATCGGCTCACGTTGTGAGAAGATATAAGGTAACACATAAAAAAAAACACACACAACTCCTCCTTTTTTGGGAAGTCGGTAAAAAATAGGAGCTTCTAGATTATGGCCAGTCAAATAAAAAAATCCGTGTCTATTTTTAGCCTTATAGTCCAATTCAATTCTGGAGCACGTAATCGTTGAAAAAGATATAGCAGGTGTTAAAACAAAACATAGCTCGAAGCACTCAGTGAAAGGAAAGGAAACAAAGCTCTGATAACTTCCTGGAGATTTCTGCAACCTGTCTCGCTGTTTATTTTAATTTACCGATGTTATAACAACGAATATGACAGCCGAAGTAATTGCGCAAGCTTCGCAAAAGGAACATTAAAGGTCCTTGATCGAACCTTCTGACAATCAACAGGCTTTCGATTTAACAAAACATTCGCAGCTCTTACAATATGCAACAATACGACTATTTACAAGGTCGTGATTACGCAATATTTTGGGAAGTGCTATCTATCGTCTCCATTTAGTTGCCCGTCGTCATTCACAATGCAACAAGCTTTTATTAAAAGGTTTTCCAAATTATGCAATGGAACAAATTGAAATCGTTTTGAATCAACACCGACACCCGCTGTGCAGGTTTGGATCGGGACTTTAACAAAAGGCTCTATAATATAAACATTTTGCCTTGAAAAGATTATTGAATGATAAATCTTTTGTAATGCAAAGTGAGCTAGGTATTAAAATTTTTTTTCTTAAATTTTATTTAAGAGAAGCAACCTTTTTAACTTTAACTAAGTGACGATAAAAAGATGCATAGAAACGATCGAGTGATAATTTAATAATGAGAAGAATATAAACAATCGAAATCTAGGTGCCACGGAAAAGGTACCTTACGTTGCGTTTCATATACCTATCGGTGGCAGATTGACGTGAGATTAGTACCAAGGTTAATGTGATAGGTATTCATAATTAAACTATTCAACTGTTTCACTGAGCTTTACACAAAGTTATCTATATTCTCTATACCAATCAATAGATGGCTATCAACAATAACGACATTGACCTTAATGATCACAAAGAACTCCATGATCCTTCCGATTTACGGAAGCTCAAGTGGGGTCAAACGATCTAAACGAAGTGCAACTCAAGAAACGAGCAATATTTTACTTCCCATTATTGCAACGACATGATCGTCAACGTGAGGCTAGAAACGACCCGACTTTATTAAATGTAATAGCACCAGCGAACACTAATAATTCAAATTGTGTAATAATAGTAACAAAACACATATCAAATTGTGAAATCCCGCAGCGACACGACGCAGCAGCAGTTGAAGCGACAGAGCACATTTCCGTGCCTTAGCACGTCTATGGGATTTAAAGTTTCCTAGATAGCTCGGTAAGCGTTCCAAACGGCAGTTACTTAATGCGGTGCATTATTGTATCAAAACATTTCTAGTGCAATGTCTGTGTTCCAGCGGAGATAACAAATCGGAGTCGTGCCGGGTCCACATTAGCACGGCGCACGTTCCGGCCACACGGCATCTGATAGGTAATGCACCCGCTACACTATTTCATGTTATTACATCGCCGTGTACCACCGTGCAGACTAATATCGTTCGGAATGATCGCGACTCCGCCTCGCCCTCTATCCGATATGGTCCATGAATTTCTTGAAACAACCTATTGCGTGAGTCGGAAGCTCAGCACCGAGTGCCGTCTAGGTAATTATTGTTTTAATGTTTGAGATTGTACAGAAACACGGAAGCGTAACCCGATACACACAACATTAAGCGAGCCTTCCCAGTTCCTGGCTACAGCTCAATATCTTGGTTCATAATGTCTTAATGCAAACGCAACAGTTGTAAGCCGATTTGTAGATAAATTAAGCGCCACTTAATATGACAATTTACGACCGTGTCTAACAGAGCCTAGGCTGCCTGGAGTGCCTATGTATCTATAAAGCCGTTGGGACTAGCCAGTGATCAATCTACTCCTAGGAAGGACATCTTTATGTGTCCGCCGTTTTAACGGTCTTCGTAATACGTAAAGATAAAACTCTACAAGGCATGTAAGTATTAATGGTATTGACTCGATACGAAAAGCCACAGATGGATGTTTTTTTTTTAATCAAAGATTTGCAAACGTTTCCACTATCTCACCGAATGTCAAGTTACGGTCGATGATGGAGTACGTTTGGCTAGAAGATACCTACGTTTTCTTCGATGTCAGCGATAGTCTCCGATAATTTGGTATTATGTACGTCCTACGCAATTTGGTCTCGCATAAAGATGCTGTTCAGTTACAACTATTTTTCTCCAAGGCCAAACGAAACATGCGCCCGCTGTAGTATAGGAATAAATTATATAAAGCTTGGGTGGTCTCTTCATCTCCTATATTATTGTAAACTTTTTGGGCGACATACAAGCTTGCAAATTATGTATATAACTATGTTTGTTAGGGTGGAATCTAGCAACTCAATTTTCAACCGATTACCTTAGCTGAAATATCGAGGTATAGTTTTTTTTTTGGATAAAAAAGAGAATAAGATGTGTTTTTGAATGACATTTTATTTTCAGAAATGTATCTAAATTCTATAATCGAATCGATTAACAGCATAAAATAAATGCATATTCCTGTGCACTGTGTGTGTTCAAGTGTTCAAGTTTAGACATGGGTTAGATTGTCTATGTATTCAAGCTATGTTAACAGCCAACCAGGAACTGCTCGTTGGCTTAGCTGGGTAGCGTCAAAAGTCGCCTTCAAAGAGTATTGGGTTCGATTTCCGACGAAAACACAAGTTTTCTCCCCAAGGAAAATTTGTATTTCTGGTTCTCTAGTTATGATTGTGTGTGTGATGTGAATATTTTCGGCATCCACGACTCAAGTCATCGAACTTAGTGCGGGGCTGTGAGTATTTGAGCGTTTATGTTTATGTTATGTTATGTTTAAGCCATAAAATACTAAACGCTACTGCACATTAAGCTCCAAGCAGTTTCGGTCTTCGGAAAGACAATTTGCAAGTAATAACTCTACGCTTCAGAGCTGCATCTCATCAGCGAGTAACCGCAAAAACGTATATCCTATAGCTGTGGGCTTGGTATTTTCTCATTTGAATTTTATTTTGCTGCAACTATTGTTTTAGATTGGACTTCCATGCAGGCTGTAGCGTTGAGATGGGAGGGATAATGGTCCCATTACACGGAGCAACTTCTTGTAGTAATTGACGCAATTTCCCAGACTGCGTGCATTAACATGAGCCATATAGCTATAACACAAAACAAGTCTAGTAGCAGGTATGTACCTAGAGTACTAGAGTAGGTAGGTACTAGAAAGAGTGGTAGTTAAATAGGATCTAACTCATTTGCCTAAAATTCAGACAAATCGTTTAACATTTAAATACACCTAGGCTTCTAGTCCAATAACCATAGGCAAAAGAAATAAAAAATAAACCCTTATCAGATACGCAATACAAAGTGTATCGCGAGGGTTTTGCCGCGAAATTGAAATAATGGCGTGATCGATTTTGTATTATTTTCCAAAACGTATGATTCCTTGGGTGATAATGATGTGTAATGGTGGATTATTAACTGTTATTAGTTCGTGAACGTGCATGAGTGTAGGAAATCATACATAGTTGAAAAACGCGTTTTACGTTTTCGTTTTAAAACTCCAACAGAAGTTGTAGTTTATATTCTAACACTTTACTAGGGCATAAATTGACTATGACTGGACGATGACTAATTACTTGACTAGACTGTGACTAGTGACTAGGGCTATTATTACTAAACATGATTATATTATCTTTGAACTAAACGTATCTACTTGTCTTATTTTATTACTTGACACTAGGTGAAAAATTTCCCTCTTCTGTGGTTTTAGGGATCTCATAGTGTGCAAGGATTTTTTTCGTATCTCAATGGGTACTGGAGATACAAGTAGTATTTAAATTACATATTCGTTTTTTTTTTCTTCTATATATTGCATACGTATTTTTGTTGTATTCGTTAAGAACACCACCCACGGCAAAATATTTTTACTATCCTGTCAAAGGCTGCCTGTGAGAAATTGCTTGATGTGATAAGGTTGCCCATTGTACAACAATAATTCGTTTTCCTTTTTTATTGTCATTATTTTACTTACTTAATGGCGTTTAATAAAGAAAATTGTATAGTAATTAACATATTATTATCGCATTGTACAGTTTTTTTTTTGGTTTGTTACTGTATTTGGTACACATAGGCACAATACAATATTTCTTGACTATTTTATGATCAACTGTAAGAAAAACAATTGAATTAAAGCGAGACCGCGAGCGCAACGAGACAAAGTATGTAGGTCTAGCGCGGTCGCTTAGTTGATTTTTCCGCGGAGGCCATACTTTAACGTTTAATATCTCAGTTATTTTTAAAGGTTACCTTTTTTTTAGATATGCTGATAAAAAAAACATTGGTGTGACTTGAAAATGCTACAAACAGATATACAAAATATCATATAATAGTAATTTTTTGCGTCCTTTGTGTCGGCACGATCAGCCTCTGTCGATATGCTTCTACCTACGGTAGGAAGGGTTAATAAAAAAATATTACAATAACTGTATAACGTCACTGTCAAATAAACGTCATCTGACATGCTTCTACCTACGACGACGCGACGGTAGGAAGGATAAATTTAAGTTTTGCCGCGTAAGTGAAAAATGGCGTTGTTGATTTTGTATAATTTTCCAAAACCTGTGATTCTTCGAGTGTTCATGTCTAATAATGGTGGATTATTAACCGTTAATACTTAGTAAACGTGCATATGTGTAGGCAAAACATACTAAGTTAAAAATCCCGATTTTCGCCTTCGCTCCAAAACACCAATAGAAGTTCTAGTAAAGTTTCTACCACTTTACTAGGGCATGACTTGCCTATGACAGGACCTTGACTCTTTTACTTGACTTTGACTGAGACTTGTGACTAGGACTTTATGAAATATATTATTACTTGACTCTGGCTAAATGCATAAGATTGCGAAGCCAAAATGAAAAGAAAAAAAAGGGTAAATTAAAAAAGAAATGACAACTGTACAACGTCACTGTCAAATAAACGTCATCTTAGTGGTAAACACCTGTCGCCGATACAAAAATTATATTGTTTTATTTGCTGCTTTACCTGCCTGGGCCTATACATAACTACTAATTATACATACCTGTCTCAAATCACAGAAGCCGGTGTTAATTAATTCGGAGCTGTGAAATATTTGCACAACTATCATGGGTAACTGGAAACTCGAGGTGGGCCGAATGGCGATATACACAGCTTTCCCTGTAGCACTTTTCTTTGTCTTCAACCAGCCAAAGTACTTCGAAGAGTGGGTGACCAACACTAAGCGTCAAATCTTCCCGCCAGAGAACGAGCAAGACCGAAAAGACATCCAAAAACTCATACAAGACATGAGGAAAAAGCAGATCAAATCTTTGGAAGGAGAGTGATAGTGTGAATTTGTTGCTTGGCAGTCTGTTATTTATTTTAGTAGTTTATTGTTGTCACATTAAAGTTTTTAACAAATGCATTTGGCGTTTCTTGCTAATTTGTAAACCTAACCTATCTGTAATGTAAACAAGTTACATGGAACTTGTTTATGTAATAGATATATATAGAACTGGCGCTTAACCTACAATAATAGTGAAATAAATAATCTAAAAAAAATACTAGTGTTACCACAGTGTTTGTGGTCAAACTCCTCTGAAATGGCTCAACCGATTTTAATGTTTTTTTTTTTATATGAGATTAGGTCGTAAGTACTTTTCACCCTCCAATTTTTATCGTGACTTTAGTATGAACAATATCCAAATAGTTTTTAGTATGGTATTAAAGTACTAGTACTTTTCCCCTAGACAACCATAAACGAGAAAGAAAAGAGGTAAAACACTTTATATATAGCTAGTTGTATATAAGTATGTCTAAAAAATATATCAGACTGCATAATTGACAGCAGCGATTGATCCTCATGAGTGCAACTCGTAAAATTCAATCATTCCTGTCATCCTAGTCCCATGCTCTGATCAGTTAGTTCACAAACCAACATAAAATAATATAAGAATACCAAATACTCGTCTGTAAGAAGTATTTGGTATTATACATATGCATTTTGAAGTGCCTGTTGGCTAAGTTCAGTGCATCAATCTTCCAAGAGTTCCAAGCAGGGGTACCGGATTCAAATCAACAACTTTTATCCACAAGGGAAATTTATGTTTCTGGTTCTGGATGTGATTGTGTATGTAACACAAGTCATTCAACTTATATCTCACAGCCCCGTGAGTGTGAAAACATTTATAAAATAAAACCTCAGTGTTAACATTGTAAAAATATGAATTTATTATAAAACAACAATCTATTGATATATTATTCAGTTTTAAGTCTTTCAGATTTCGACTGATAACTTAAAATCAACCCCACTATTGCTGACAAAAACGATGCATAAACTACATACCTGACCCCAAATACATGTCCTATTACACCCGCTACCAAAGGAGATATCACACCAGTCAATGATCTAACACTATTAGATGCACCAATCAATGTCCCTCTATGCTCCCCAGCAGCTCTTTTCAACACCATTTCCAAAGTAATTAACCTACCCACAGCATTGCCAACTGCGAACGGAATCAAACAAATTGTATACATATAAATATTAGTTGAAAATATAATACCTAACAATGAAATTGTTAACATTATGAACACGTGGAAATTACGCTGGCTGAAATCTTCATCGTTTTCGTAAAAGCTACTTATCACACCCATAAAGTAACTTGAAAACGAACCTATAATACTTTGGAATGATATTACATAACCTATGTATTTTGGTGTAAGGAGGTAGTATTCTCTTAGATATGATGCATAGTTTGAGTAATAAACTCCCAATGCGAAGCCAATAAGTCCTTTGAATAAAAACACATCCCAGTAAAGTGACCACTCAACATTACATATCTGGACAAATGACTGCTCTAAACTGTTGAGAGCACTTTTTATCATTCCAAGGTCTGTACTATTACCAGATGACCTACTACGATTAGATCTTGTTACTGGGGGAGTCGGCAGGAGGGACACAAGAACTGCAAAAAAAAAGTTTGCATTTATGATCTAATATTGTAGAAAGAAAAACATATTTGTCTAAAAAGTCCCTGTCAAATTTTCATATATGTATTGGACAGAGATGTGACGAATTACATCTTTGTCCAATACATATTATATAAAAATTCGACAGTGGGGTATGTTTCAGTTAGGATTAGGATCATTTATTAACAAAAAAAAGGACACTAAAAAAGATTGACGGGACACAAAAATTGGGACTCAGTTTGCACCAAATTAAGTAATAAGAGCCAACAAGTGGCATCAGATGCGCCACTCAAATTCTTCATATTTCATGAAAATCATTACTTCACTTGCATGTCAACCAATGCTAGCCTATCACAAACGATAAAGTTTGATTTTATTTACCTGCATTTATAAGAAAGCAAACTCCAACAATAATAGCTATAAACTGAAATCCAACTTCCGGGTAATCCTCAGCGATATGGCCTCCTATCAATGGACCCACAGTCATCCCCAGACCAGATATGGCATTCATCTTGCCATATATTTCACCCTGTTTATGTTGATTTTGTTCATAATCTGGCACCATTGCTCTCGTCAACATTTGGGTTTGTTTAAATACACCTGGAAAAGATACAGAATTTTTTTTTAAATCAAAAAGCAAATTTTTTAAGTTCTTAAGCTATCATGCCTACTCTCACTATAAATGTTTGTATTAATAAAGTGATATTAACCGACATACATGATAAATATTATATTTTTTTTTTTTTTATTTGTGACAGGCTAGTATTTGACCACCATCTCACTTGATGGTAAGTGACGATGTGATCGAAGCTGGTAAACACACTAGACCTGGAATATATGTAGGTATCAGCTTAAAATGCGTAGCCGTTTTAAGATAGACCATGGGACTTGGTGCCCTAACAAATTATTATTTTCCAATATAGATTTTTATACAAAGAATTTAGAAGGGGCAGAATAACATGAGTGCCCATTTAAAATGTTCATTGATTACATCTCAATTGCGATTTCTTATCTTGGGACATAGCTTTACATTTTCTCTGAGAATTTAAAGTCATTTGCTTGTAAGGTTTCAATGCTAGATGCCTCTGACAGACGGACGGACGGACGAACAAAGTGCTGAACCACTTAAAGTTACTTGGAGATTTTGCTTCACTCGATCAATAAAATACCCTGCAACAACGTTCTAGGCTTTAAAGCTTCGCATCAAACGGCTCTTTGTTGTCTATCAGTCTTTGAGTTCTGGATTCAGTGGTCTTGGACTGTTCTGATACAGGGGGCTGCTTGATACAAGTACAGGAACAGTCTCAGTGTGAAATGCCTCTTCTCTAAGTCTCGGCAAGATTTCCATGCTTTCTCGCAGACAATTAATTGGACTTTCAACTCAATGTATATTCTTTAGAAGTCATGAATCAAGATAAATTAGTAACCCGGCCCTGTTACAAAATATAATTGTATGCGTTAAGAAGTGCTGAACCACCCAAGTAAACTTAAAGGTCTCGCTTCACACAATCAAATAAGAGTATTTTAAGATTTCAGAAGTTGCTTTGCCCTGTTAATCAGTAAACATTTTTGTTTAACATAAGAAGCTTTAAATGTGATCCATTTATAATTAAAATATCTTACAAAATTACCTTAAAATTATTACTTATTAGTACATTTACATACTAATACAATTTATAAGGCCTTACCTAAAATAACTCTAAGAAATATTATTACGTAAAAAGAGCTTGTGAATCCTTTTAAAGCATATACAGCACCAGATACAATCAACGTCATTATTAATATTGCTTTTCTTCCTTTTAGATCACTTAAACTCCCCTGAAAAATGCCAATTAAGATGACTTTGAAAATTGTAAGTGATAGTGATGATCATGATCATGATGAGAAAAACTATCCGATATGTTTATCAGGTCTCCATCTACATCTGTTCCAAATTGATTAAGTAGTTATAGCATGATTTAACAACAAAACTTTCACATTTACAGGCATGCCTATTATGCCTCAGTCTCCGCAGCTTAACCGACATTTACACCTTATAAACACACCCAGAACATGCAATATTTATTTTGTTTCCGGTTCCGGTCATGACAAGTCACCGAGCTTAGTGTGGGGCTGTGCGTGTGAAAGAGTTTATGTTTTATTTATACATGACAGTTCAATAGCATGTGAGAGAACCAAGAGAAATAAAAACATAATTAAATACAGACTTTGTATTTATTGCTGTGATTATTACAGTAGGAATATGACATATAGAATTAGGTAAGTACATATGCCGTCAAAGATAATAATTATGATCATAAGGTAGACCTTGCTGTATTTATAACAAGATCCTTAATGAATATGGAATAGGCTTACTATAAGTGGTCCGGAACCCAGCTGTGCCACTGCATACATAGACCCAAGTAGGCCCACATGGATATAATTGGCGCCAAGTCTCCGTACATGGATAGACACCAAAGGCAAAATGAGGCCCACCGCTAGAAGATCCTGCATATATGAAACATTTTGAATTAATAAGCACAGCACATTAATTAATTATGGCATAAAAGAAAAATATAATTTTGTTAATTGATAACCTACCAAACATGCTACAGCTTTGAGAATGCAGACAGATAACACCATTTTTGTTTCGTAGTTTTTCTTTTTATTTAGTTTCTGGATAGCATTAGTGCTGATGTAAATCTCAATTCATGATAAAATATCACGCATTTTGTACGTAGTTCTCCACAAAATATATGTAAAACGATATTTTAACGGTCACATTCTAATTTTTATAGCCCCATTATAATTCTTTCGACCAAGGTCGTTTTTTATTCCTTCTCCAGTTGATTAATCTTCTGACGAATACAAATTTGATATACTATCGTTATTTTTGTGGATTTTAAAAACAGGTTATTTACTCAGACCAAATAGACTTCTTATTTGGTCTGAGTAAAGGTTATTTACAGTACAAATTACAATATTGTTGTAAACTTGTCATCATAATTTGACGGTATATGACTTTGACAGTCATGAGTTATGTCAACTTATACTACGACTTTGTTCTGCTTAACGACTGATTAAATCGTTTTTCGTTAGGGGCAGTTAGGGCAGTTTCGGAGCGGCTAAAGCGATTACGGCCTGCGGGGAACACGGAGTGAATCGTCCTTGCCACACTAGTACTCTTGTAGGTAATCCGTTGAGTTTTACTCACAAACGTTACAGACAGCATACAAGACTACCCGCATTTGTCGATTTTATTATGTTGGCAGTATCGATGGCGGTGATTTCCTTCGCTGTGTCGCTAATTCGCTATACTTTGCACTTCGCTATCTACCACGCATTGATCGAATGGCGAAAGCAACAAAATCTAAAACACGCGGACCGCGCCAGTCTTCACCGCCGCGCCTCGCGACACATAAATTTTATTAAGACGCTATTAATGTATCTTCTATCTACTCAATTATTCTTAACACAGTTCGTAGACTCTTATTTTTCTTCACATTTTATTTACAATATCGCCCATATTGAAATTTTGATTACTGTAGTGTCTTTAATGACACTCCCGGTATGGAGTAATAGTATTGTGTTAAT
The DNA here is from genome assembly GCA_948107665.1 of Lomographa bimaculata. NCBI lineage: Eukaryota > Metazoa > Arthropoda > Insecta > Lepidoptera > Geometridae > Lomographa > Lomographa bimaculata. The sequence goes on from OX403592.1 coordinate 13,453,560, forward strand.
GACACTCGCAAGACTTAGAGAAATTGATTGACGTTAAAATCTCTACAAAGCACTTAATTACCGTCATTACGCGCAGTCGGTTATAAAGGGGAATTAATGTAAAGATGGTGTATGAAAGTTTATACAAGGGTATTTTATTATTAGAAACATTTTATAGAAGACATTTGGATAACACTTCAAAAGGATTCTAATTTGAAATGAGAACTAGGACCTATTTTCTATTCATTAATAATTACAAGCCTCGAGTTACAAGATACTTTAATGTAAATATGCATTATAAAAACATGCTTTTGCAATATAACTGTAACAAGCTACAAGTAAAAACTTACACCCTAATGCTTTTATATGTGTGTATTTTGTAGTTTTGATTACATTATTATCATTGGCAACTTTTAGCTTATACAATATTATGAAACTTTCTATTAGTGGCCGCTAAAATTGTTAATTGCAGTTTATATGGCGGTGTTAGTTCCACTTCGCGCAACTTTGGCTGTATTCATATCAATACTATTTTCATTCTGTGATCATTTCCCTTTTATATGGCCAAGAGTAAACTTAGCCGATCAGATTATCCTAATCTAATATTTATCTACGACCGATGTAAACTAATTAAACATTATTTTGAGCATATTCAAGCATGAATCTAATAAGGCACTTTATGATATAAAACAATTTACAAGATAGGGTATGAAGGGATTTTCACTGTATTGCATACAGAGTACAGTCAGCTGCATTGTAACATGAACTGCTCGCTGGTTTAGTTGAGTGCGCGTTCGCCTTATAAGCAGCGGGTATCGGGTTCGATTCCCCGTGGAAATACTGGTTTTCTTCCCAAGGGCAATTTGTGTTTTTGGTTTAGAACCTCAGAGCCTGGGTTCGATTCCTGGCAGGAGCACAGTTTTGCTTCCCAAGGGAGGTTTGTGCTTCTGGATCTGGGTGTGATAGTAAGATGTAAATTTTTCTGGCACCCATGACATTAATGGGGCTGTGATTGTGAAAGCGTTTATGTAAAAATCTCAAAATTTCAAATTTATCGAACTAATTACTAAGTACAGTTAAACAGAATCTGTGCATTAATTTAAATTATTAGTGATGTTTTTATTTTTTTAAATCAACGAATATAGACAAAACATACGCCTTTATACTCACAGCCTCATTCTAAGTTCAAAGATTTGGATCGTGGTTGCCGGAAACATTTACATCACACACAGAACCAGAAACACAAACGTCCCTTGTGTAGGAAACTGCTTCTGCCAGGAATCGAACCCAGGCTCAGAGGGCAGAGATTTGCCCATTGTACCAACAGCGTCGTGAATGAAATCAGCTAAAATACACATGTTCGATACATTTTAAAATTTGATAATGTTTACCTGTCAATGCAGCAGACTGCACAACGCCCCAACCCAAACATTCATAACTAACTTTTTGAGTTATTAAGATTTCTATTTACAATTTCAAAACCCATATACAATAAAAAAGAATTTCTGTTTTTCGTATCTACATAATTCTGGCAATCTCGTAATAACTTCAAAAGTTAACATTTCCCTGCACATGTAACGAGTAACCCTCTTATTAATATAAAGACAAAACTGTTAAATAAACCTATAGATATATCTAATTCTGACGCGTGGATTAAACATCAAACGAAATAAAACGAAACGTATCTAACATAAACTCTTACAGACTCACAGCCCCACACTTGATGACTTGTGTTGTGGTATAAAACCAGAATCATAAATTTTCCCTGGGGAGAAAACTTGTGTTCCGAGATTCGAACCTAATACCCCGATGATGAGAAGGCGAACGCACACCCAACTAAGCCAATAGGCAGTTAAATCTATTTATAGAAAGTTTATCAGAAGTTTTGACGTGATAACGTCTTATAAATCGATGAACACCGGCTGCACGCACGAAAAAGTGTCACGTTCCGCCTGAGCCTGAGCGTGCAAGCGAGAGCGCGGAACAAGCGATAGAGAGGCACGATCGGCCTAAGCGTTCGTCTTATGACGTTATCACGTAAAAGTATCGTCCGTAAACCGACTTTACACACAACCAATTTTTTTTATCTTTAAATTAATATGAGGGTTGGTGCAATGCACTATCTCATATTATAGTGCTCATGATAATAACATAAATTTTTCCTTATAAACATTTGTTTTATAATTAAAGTTATCAGCATTAAGCTTTCTAGGTTTGTACATACAATGGCAAGTGTAGTCTTTCGGACTAGATAAGCGATAGTTTTCGAGATATCGATACTCGAAAATATAAAAATGACAAATTTTGTTTAAATTTTTTTTTGGAGCGAGTTCGATATATTTTCGTAAAAGAAAACGAAAAACGAGTAATTTTTTTGAATTTCGTTAGTAATTTAGGCTTTCGTTAGTAATTCGTTACTAATTTGTAATAGAAACAGAAAGTGTATTAATTGAGATCTTCAAATATCGATATCTCGAAAACTAAGTTCTATTTTTAAAAAATCTTACTTTTCGTCGTATTTTGTCAAGATCTATAAGAATTCGCCCTCAAATCGCGGAGCCGGAAGAAGCATAGTCGTACCGCTAGAACGACTTCACAACAGTAGGGAGATAGTTGAAATTACACTAATATTATAGACCCGAAAGTTTGTGTGTTAGTATGTTTGTTTTATGTTCAAGCTGTAATCACTGAACGGATTTTGATGAATTTTGGAGTAAGTATACAATTGTTATCTTTATCATTTTAAGTTGATAAACACAGGCGAAGGCGTGGAACGGCTAGTTATAGATAATGAAGAAATATTACAAAAGCCTTCTTACTTACTTATTATCCTATTACATTAAACATGTTGAAATGTGCTAAATAAATATGGATAAAAAAATGTTAAGTTACAAAGTAAAGCAGTCACACGAGAGCGTTAATGTATTGGAACGAATGTTCCTTATCGCGCGTTGCGAAATAAATTAAGACCAAAAGTTGTAACGACACTTTTTGCTATAGTTGTAAGCCATACCACGTTATCGTCCGATCACCGAAGTTAAGCAACTTCGGGCGCGGTCAGTACTTGGATGGGTGACCGCCTGGGAACACCGCGTGATGTTGGTTTTTGCATGTTTCTTTTAATTTTGGAACGAAAGTTCCTTATCGCGCGTTGCAAAAGGGGGCTAGACGGAATTTGAACTTCGTTCCATCCGGGTGTCCCTTAACGCCTCTCAAGTTTTTATATTTATAAAATAGTCCAGATAACACATGACCACCACACGTACCTGCCGTACTTATACTTAATTATATTATATGTATCTCATATTGTGAATACATTAACGCTCAAGTGTGTTAACACTTTTAAAACATAATGTCCTTATCAAATTTCTTTCAGTTTGTCCGGAGCGAACACTCCCTTTTCCGTAATGATGCCGGTGATCAGAGACGCTGGCGTTACGTCGAAGGAGGGGTTCCAGCAGTTTATACCTAAAAATACATATTAATAAAAACTTTATTTGCTTATAAAATAAGAATAACACATTTAGTTTTCTAAATAACAGATAAAATAAGAATTGTGTATGTGTGCAAGTGTTGATTAAAGAACTCTGAATCCCACACTAGGACGACCTGTGTCGTGGGATTCAGTTACTTTTCTATAATAGAACTAATAAAAAATAAGTAAACTTAACGTAACAAAAGACTTATTATAACTATCCTATTACCGTTTAAAAATATCCTTCTATACATAACTATATTCCTTATCACAATAAAATGTATTAAGTCCCATTTCACATGGTCAATGCTGTCCAACACTCAGGTAAGTAAATAATAAATCCTACTAATATTATAAATCCGAAAGTTTGTGTGTGTGTAAGTATGTTTGTTCTCTCTTCACGCTTTAATGGCTGAACGGATTTGGATGAAATTTGGAATATACATAGATTGTACATAGGATTAACACATAGGCTACTTTTTAACTTTATAATAGCGGGCGAAGCCGTGGGGCACGGCTAGTGTACTATATTTATATAACTTTTTACTCTAGATGTTTCATTATTTCACCACTATTTCATCTGTCGGAAAGTGGTTATTAAAGATAATAAATAATGTCTGACAGGCGGACGGACAAAGTGCCTAAAGGAGGTGCTACAGTTTGACAGTTATCCGAGTTAACTTAGAGACCTCGCTTCGCTCGGTTAGCAGAGTTAGTTGATTTATTCTTCTTACTTACAGCCCACACTAAGTTCAATGAATTATGTCGTGGGTGCCGAAAACATTCACATCACACACATTTAGGAGAAATTTTGTGTTCCACCGGGAATCGAACCCGAAACCCGCGCACCTAAATAACCCAGTCAATAAAAAATCCCAAATGACTTGGCTATATAGCTTTTGTTTTTTATATATTACCCGGCGCAGCGATCCTATGTTCTCCAATATGCGTCATCTCTCGATCTGGCCTCTCTTCTATCTTTATTTTGTCACCGGAAGTGAGCGCCATATCTATGGACGTCAGTGGCGCCGCTACGTAGAAAGGCACCGAGTGGTACTTGGCCACAATCGCTATCTGATACGTGCCGATTTTGTTAGCTGTGTCACCATTGCCTGCAACCTGAAAGAATAACAAATAAAATAATGAGAGATATAAACTATGATAACGTGGCGCGCCCCTCTAAACTAATAATAATACATTATTAATGACGTCGCTAGTCGAGCAACAAATCCTTGGATTTGTTTATGTTAGACACCCGTCTCAGCAGATCACAACGCACACATGCGTTGTGATCGACGGCGTTGAAAGCAAGGATTTGCCAACTAGGATAAAATAGTCATCAAACATTTACCAGTGACTAACTATTCAAACCACTTCATACAATTATGAAAGCCCATACTTAAGCCTAGACAACCAAGAGAATTCATCCAACTTTTCTTTACCTATGTATCTTATGCTTGTAATATTTATTTATTTATTTATTTTATTTATTTCCTTAAACTTAAGATTTAACAAATTATTACATAAAATGCACCTTAAAACCTTGGATAGATTTGTCCAGGCGCATGGTCCTCTTATATGTTACGTGCACATTATTAGCATGTTTATAATTATATTATAATATGGAGATAACATTTCCTTACGTACAAACAAACTATAAGAGACTGTAATAATAAAGTACTTACTCTGTCAGCACCAACAACGACCGCTGTGATTGTCCTACTGTGCATCAGTGCCGATACCATACTATCTACAACCAGAGTTGCGGGTATTTTCTCATGTACCAGCTCATAGGCAGTCAACCTTGCACCTTGATTGTAAGGCCTAGTTTCCGTACAGTACACATGTTCTGAAAAATCGAAAGTAAACTTTATTTCAGAGGCAATAAAGACTATAATTAGTCCTATATAATTGCATATATAAATTTTCCTTGAGTAGAAAACTTGTGCACCTGCCGGGAATCGAACCTCTGCTTAGAAGGCGAACGCGCAACTAACTAAGCCAACGGGCAATTCTAATGGACCACAGGTAAATTTGGAAACTACAAAGCAGTAGCATATGAATTTGCAATTTTAATTCTATGGTACCATATAAAAAAAATTGGTTAGCATGCTACATCTTTGGTTGCATCATCGCTTTCCATCAAGTGAGATTGTGGTCACACGCTTGCCTATCAAGCATTAAACAAAAATATTTTTTCCTTCAACTTAAGTGCCTTATACATTGTTACATAGATTTCAATCTTATATGAAAGGAGCTAAGATCTACATCGTCTCACCTAGCTTTTTGGATTCGTGCAAAGACCTGATCACTCCCAATGCTGTGCCATAGCCCGCGGTGGCCAAAGAACCAGTGTTACAATGTGTCAGAACTCGGACCGATCCATCAACGCTCAAAGTCTTGAGAATGGCCTCGCAACCATATCTCCCTATAGCCTTATTGTCCTCTATATCTTTGGTTAACATGCTCTCTATTCTGCTGATGAATCTGTTAATAAATTAGTGCGACAATGATTTACACATTTACAAGCAGAATTATAAAGAAATTTTTAACCACCTTATTCATAAAAAATTACTATACTACTTCAATCAAAAATATGTGTTAATCTACTTTGACTGATGTTAAATGTCACTTGTCAAAATATAGTTATATTTTATCAAACATTTAATATTTTTATGAACAATGGCGTTTTGTGTATACAATAAACATAATGGATGGAATAACATATTAAATAATAGACCAAAGTTCACCCGAACTAAAGATGACTTTGTAATAATCATAAAATACACATAGGAAAAGAAATACTTTGGTTAACATGTTCACTGCCATGATACCATTAACACAAATAGAGTAAGGAATGCTACTTTGGTATTAATGCTATTTTAGAAGCCAGTAGTCTTGCTACTTTATTATATTAACTATTTCCTCCCATCTAGACTTTAAGGTGCATTACAGAGCATACTCTGACACATAATATTTCATTAAATTTGCATGTCTATTTACTGCAACCAACAAAAATAAATTTAAAATGAAAAGTTGTTTATTTTTTAACAACTAATCCATGATTTCTAAAAAATTTGAGATTTTTTCTACCTAGATACTCCGAATGAATTGGCTGCAACAAATGCATATACAACAAAAGAGTATAGGCATACATATGCCTCTGAAGTTATGTGAATTGTCCTGTGATACACCAGCCTGATACAAATTTAACGCAGCATATATACACCGCATAGAATTATAATATACACATGGCTGTGAACATGTTAAATAAACAATAGAAACATGCAACATGTATTAAAAAAGAATATTCTTGTCACCGTAAATAGATAAAATATAGAAAAGAAAGAGAGGATAGTTATTTAAACCACTATCTGATGTGGGCATGGTTGGTCTTACTGGTCTTTGAAGTCCTCTGGAGTTATATTTTCATCAGAACTTAAAGCATTTGCGAATTGTATCAGCTCGTCAGCAGCTAATTTAATGTTCACGGCTGTCGGCCTTGCAGAAACTAAGTAGTTCAGCTTTCCCTCAATCTGTAATTAGTAGAAAATATTTCCAAATTAATGTTTTTAATTATAATTTGTGATAAGGGTGATAAGGCCTGCACTGACGTCCTGCATTGGTTATATCAAATATTGTATATGTCTTTCTAGCTGCAACTACCCAAGCCATACCAGCTTCTTTATAGAGAGGAGGATGGCTCTGGGTCACCGACTAATGTCCTCGAGTAGGTGTTTTAGACGTTATATGCAAAATTTGTGTTGAGTATGTGTTAGCAGTAGAAGCTAATGCATTGGTTCTTGATGGGGATGGCTGAGAGGTTCTCTTATTCTCTCTTCTTTTGATGAATTGTAGGATGTGCAACTCCGGCTGTCTATTGCATACTAAGCAAGTTCTTGTCCTAATGTAAAATTTGTAAGTGGGAGCAAAATTTATTTTATATCAACATTTTTATTTTTATCCTGTAACGTACATCATCTAAAAGAGTTTTGCCAGAATGAAACCATTTTTAGAATATCTTAGTTTGGGAATAATAATTTTTTACGACACAAAAATTACTGTTTCTAGATCTAGTCAGTTTTAGGTATCTCAAAAATAGCTAAAATTTGAAACTTACATAATATAATATTTGTTATTGCCTTGTATGTCAGGACAAAGATTCTTATAGTATTAGATATTATGATAAGTTAATCATTAAATTTTATTTCTACCCATCACTGCTAGCTAGAAATCATCTAATCTAAAGTTCTTCTTTTTCTTCTTAGTTATGGCTTCGCAATCTTGTGCATTTAGCCAGTGTCAAGTGATAATATAATATTTCAAGTGTATTTCATATTATAAGTCCTAGTCACAAGTCACAGTCAAAGTCAAGTAAAAGAGTCAAGGTCCAGTCATAGTAAAGTCATGCCCTAGTAAAGTGGTGGAAACTTTACTAGAACTTCTATTGGAGATTTGGAGCGAAGGCGAAAATCACGATTTTAAACTTTGTATGATTGACACCCCACTAGAAAATTGTCAAATGATTCAGTGTCAAACATATTATGTTAGATTTGGTGGGTTACAGCTTAGAAGGTTTCTACAAATACTGCTTACATAATTATATTCACTTATAATAGTTTGAGTATCCATGTAAATAATTGAAGTCAATATGTAATAAATAACAAACCGGTTAACTTGCTACATTAGAGTGTTAGTTACATTTTGTTATCAAAGGTGTCACTTATCTGACCTCTTGACGCATGACCTTTTTGTCAGAGGAGCTGTCCTTGAGAAGTTCCACACCGAGTGACAAGCAACCCACTATAGCTATAGCAGGGGCTCCTCTCACCTAAAATTTTAAATACAACATTTAAAATACCATTTCTTTTAAACTTAAATACTAAGTTCGTTCATAGTTCAGCATAGCTAATTGCATGCATTTTGCTATTATCAATTTCTCTTTTTTATTAATTCAAATTCCTCATTTAAAAGCATTTAAATAAACAAATAATAATATAGGTGTAATTCTATAGCTACAGAGATTTAAAAAATAATAAAAAAACTTAACCTACATTGAAACCTCATGCATATTCGCTATTTGGTCATACCATGCCATTTTTTTAATCTATCCTGTATATTCTCCAGATCAAATGGATTATATGTCGTACAATTAATAGTTACACAGACTAGAAAAAATTAGAGAATTTTTATAAATAATAAATATGTATATAACTGCTCATTGGCTTAGATGGCTGGCATTCCATTCCCAGCAACACAAGTTAACTTCCCAAGGAATATTTGGATTTCTGGTTCTGATTATGTGTGTGATGTTTATTTTTCTAGCACCGACAACACAAGTCATCAAACTTAGTGTCGGGCTGTGAGTGTGAAAGCGTTTAAGTTTAAGTAAATACAGATTTAACTAAACTACTAACCTAATACAAAAAGTCATTGGTCGGCAGTGTGCCCAAAATGCTGGCTGCGTTACCTCGTTGCACAGCGAGACTTAATTGCTGTGCAAAATACAAACCGGCATTTTGGTCACGTGTCGACTCTTTCAGTCTCCCAGCCAAATCTTTATAAATCTCAAGTGCACCTGGTCCCCATGGACCAAGAGTTAAAGTTAATTTTAAGTTTAAGTTAATTTTATAACTGACTAAGCAAATTGTACCTTTCGGGGAATACAGATGAAGGCAAGCATTATTTTGCTTACAAAAAATATAAACGTATTTCCCGAGAGAAAGAAGTTATTCACGTTACCTTTAAAATTTAAAATTTGTTGAAAAACCTTACCTGCATTTTATTTATAGCCTTCCAACCATCCTCAACTCCTTGCACTTTCACATAGCGAGTTTGTAATGGTAGGAGTAATTGGTCAAGAATTTCTAGATTCCCTCTCTCATACTTGATTGATTCTAAGCTCATGTTTAAAGCTGAAAATCTGTAAGTAAATTAAAAGGCTATTTTCATAATCCGGCAATGATATATTGAAAGAGTTACTGTTCTGTCGGAGATCTAGTTATATAGTTAAACTCGTAATTTGCAGTTTTTTATTAAATGTTGTTGATTAGAACTACATACGTAATATTTTAGCGGAAAAACCCCATAAATATATACAGATTATTACAGATTACAGCGCATGAGTGCGACATGCACAGAATACTATTACTCCCTATTCCCTACCAAACGACAAACCACAGACCACAGAGAGTACTACGTATTGAGCATAAAACTAGTAGCAAAGATAATGTAATCACTCCGTTTACCTTGTAGTGGCACCAAGGATGTTGTAGCTAAAAACCGTAGGTTTGTTTCCTATCTCGATGTTCTTAAGTTTTATTTATCCAAAGATAATGTAATCACTCCCTGGGTATATATCTTATTTATCTCGATCACTCCGTTTTAGATTGCTACACATATAGTAATCTGTGCTCCGTTTACCGTTTAGTTAACTTTAGTTAGCGTAGTACTCTCTGAGTCTCTGTGGTCTGTGGTTTTATCCTGATTCCAGCTTGATCGACTTTTAATTAATTACCTATAATGTTTTTGTAGGTTTCATCTAAGAGTATATAACTTGGATTCATCACCAACATTTGACCAACATCATCAAAATGAGCACAGCGCCACTGGAATACATACAGATCAAGGACCTGAGGGTCGGGATGAAAAACATCAATGCGGTCTTTATTGTGCTCGAAGTGAGCCCACCTATAATCACCAAGGAATCAAGAGAGGTCAGTCTTAGTCTCTTAGTATCGATCAAGAATTATACTGTAGGACAAAGACTAACAGAGATGGCGGCAGTCAGTCTCTCAAAATTCATTATTTTAATTTCTTTGATTCTGCACTGCCATTGGTACTCATTAAAGATACCTTCAGCCCTGTGTGAATTTTAACAACCCTTCATTTATGTTCAATCATATTATACACTAGTGCCCTGCGGCTTCGCCCGCTATTATCATATTAATAAATAGTAGTCAATCCTAGGTATAATATTTATGTACATTTCAAATTTCATCCAAATCCGTTCAGCCATTAAAAGAGGGAACAAACATACTTACACACAAACTTTCAGGTGTATAATATTAGTAGGATATTTTTTTGTCACAACCCCACACTAAGTTCATTGACTTGTACAATGTTTAGTACTTTAAAATTATTTGGTACACCAAGTAATTGATTACTTAGTGTAACTCAGTATATAACATCCCATTACTTTGAGTATAAATACTTAAGTTCAGTTGTTAAGATTTTTTAAAGTATGTATGTTTCTCATTCACTCCAAAACTACTAAGCAAATTTTGCTGACATTTGGAACACATGCAGATAGTGACCTGGAATACTTTATAGATTTTTTTTAATTTGCTGATGTTTCTGTTTTGATAACAGGAATTTAAAGACGAGTAGATCAAATCAAATTGTTTATTGGCCAGAATACATGTGACACAATATATCCAAATGAAGATTGGTAGCGATTTCATTGATAATTAGACTTGTTAAATGAATGTTACAAAAAGTTGAATAATCATTTACATTAAAAATGTGTAAACTTCCCATCAGGTGAGAAAGCAGTCAAATGCTTGACTATCCAGAATTAAACAAAATACTATTGGGCTATAAGGCTTTCACTGACGTCCCACTTGATATAAGTGTTTTAGATGTATTTGGGAACATTGTGTGGAATATGTATATATAATTATTAGAAGCTGATCCATGTGTTTTTGATGTGAATGAGTTAGAGAAGAGAGGGTTTTCAATGCTTTTTTGGGTTTGCAACATGACTGTTGTCCATCATATTCATATGTCACAGGATTTATGTGATGTTCTCATTTTAGAATTAATGCTTAATTTTATGTGAGACCTTAGACAAGAGGTAATTTGCTGTAAGAGTCCATATTAAAGATGCAAGTTGTGCGTTTGCAGGTACGAACATTACGTGTGGCAGATACGACGGCATATGTCAACTTCTCTGTGTGGGATGAGCCGGGTGCTCTGCTGCAGCCTGGTGACATTGTACGCCTGCAACGTGGATACGCCAACCTGTGGCGGCAAACTCTCACGCTCTATTGTGGCAAGAATGGCGACATACAGAAGGTAACATTTAAACTTAAAATTGAAATAAATCATGTTTTTAATACTACAACCTATGTTGTTGTGAGTGTTCTGAGTTAATGTATTTGTCTATAACTTTCCATTATCAGCAATGAAGGCACATTGTTATTTTATAACCTTGACTGGGTCTGATATGTACATGCCAAACAGATGGGCAATGAGCACTGATCACTGCGGGACTCCACTGGCCACTTCTTTTTCAGAGATAAAAAGCTACCTACACAAACTTGAAACATCTTACCTGCAATGGTATGCCTCGATCCAGTTAAGCAGTATACCACATACTCCACAATGCTCTAAGATACAAAACTTCTAAGGCTAATGCTAATTCTAAGTCTTACTGGGGGTGATAAGGCCTTCACTGATGTCCAGCGGGGAGTGTATTGTGCATTTCCCCCTGCACTTCTATGGCTATTTTCTCAATATTTTGACCATGAACACAGGAGATTATATTTGTGACTGGATCTTTTTCTGGTAAATCCGTGCCATATGGTAGGCAATATGCATTCTCTTGGTCCTCTAGGTCGAAAATTACCAGGGAACTTTTAATCTCCTTTTTACCAGACTGCATGAAACAAAAGAGAGTAATGTTATAGTAGAAATATATAAGTAAGTTGTCTTCATAGAGTGGTACCAAACGCGGATTGTATGTGTGCACGGCCGTACGCACGTGCCTCAGCACGCACACTATGATAATTAACAGACCGGCGAAGCCAACACGAGCCGGGGCCGCCCCCGCGCTTGTCGTCAACGTTTGGCCGTGTTCACGCCATTCGCCACGGGCCTTTCCGCGCAGACAGATACCGCGTGCCGCGCGAAGCGTTTTCCTCGAATTATGTCTACGTCAAACAATCGGACCTATTGTTGTGTTACTCTACGTGTTTATTCAATTTAATAGCTATGTAGGTTTTTGAAGTGAAAACTTCTTTAGGCGCGTTGAGCACTTTTTGGGTGAACAAAAATCATGTAACTCGCTCCATCGTCACCGACGACCAATATTTGTTGAGCTCTATGCGCGATTCATATTGCTCACGATCGGGGATCAACTTATAATGGTTATTATTTATAATGTGTATTTATACATTATATATAGTTTTCACTTCTATCGGCAGTCCCCAAAGACTGCCCTGCATGTTTTTTTTGTAATTTAAGTAAAAGCTTGATCTTTTACCGGGTCGTAGACAAGTACATGCTGCGAACATTGATTTATTAAGGCCTACTTAGCTATGATAGTTTTTCTTTTAACTTCGTTATATATACTACTATCATGAGTTATTTTGACATATCCAAAAAAATATTTTTTTAAAGATTTTGTTTTGCCGTTGTCGGCGTGGCTAATATGTATATTCATGCCGAATTACAGCTTTCATGCAAATGAAATCGTATCTATTTTACCACCACATTTTATACTATTTTATTGTACCTACTTGTTGGTTTGTTATAATATACATTTTACAAATAGGCACCTTTAAAAGTCGGAGATAGTGACAACCCTGCGTATTCGGCTAGAGTAATGTGAGTCATAGTCATCATATTCCTGAGGAAAAAAACCTCTTTCAAAGGATCTATTAATAAGTACTGCTAGAACAAAAGCCACAAGCAAGTTCTTGAGAATGCAGCTTGCTTTTATCAGGTCCAGGAGATGTGTGTATGTTCTAGGTTAAGATGTCTTTTCTACATCTTCCTGTGTGAATGTAATATCACATAAGCTATTCTTAGCATAGGCATAGGGACAGATTTTGGTATTTAGAGGCTGAATCTTGAGAATAGGCTTTTTTAAATTCAACAGAGGCATTAGAATTCTGCTATATCTGCAAAGTTTGTTATTAGGTCATTCCTTGATTCTATTGTTACACTTATTTTGTTTATCATTATTTTCTATTCTGTTTTGTCACAAATATGGTGTTCAATAAAGAGTTTATCTATCTATCTATCTTCTGTGTTTCAATGGCAGGTGGAATACTTACTTTTGATGTGGTGTATTGATGGATGTAGGAATAGAAGGCGTTGCATCCATAGTCTAGAGACAATGCAAAGACACTTGTTGTATATTTATCAAAATATGTTGTAGTCTTCCAAATCCTTTGAAGTTCTATATTTATCCCAGAGCTTTTCCTTGTCAGTTACTAGTAGAAGGATGTCTGTTGATCCAAGATTGGTTTGATTGTTTATCATTGACCCTATTTTCTATTACATGTTCGTTCATATAATAAAATTGATTGCGTTTGGGATAGCTGTCCGTAGCTGCGCGGTATCACTTTACTAATAGTCAAACTTCAAAGGACTCATCCACCTTTCTGAAGACTGGTGGTTGATAGTATCAAGCAGATATTAAATATAAACATAAACATAAACGCTTTCACACTCACAGCCCCACACGTACGATGACTTGTGTTGTGGGTGCCGGAAACATTCACATCACACACACAGTCACAACCAGAACCAGAAACACAAGTTTTCTTTGAGAAGATACACACACGCCCACACTAAGTTATATGACTTATGTCATGGGTGCCGGAAATATCACACGTACACAATCACAACCAGGGGAACGCACACCCAAATAAGCTATCAAATTAATAATACAATATTGCTTAGTAATATCATGTAATATGTTCCTATTTACTTTACAACCTAAAAACTACGATATACTTTAAATAATTTTCAGATCGACGAGTTTTGCATGTTGTTCAACGAGGACGTGAACATGTCGAGGCTGGTTCCGGTGCAAGCGCCGTCGGCGGCATCTGCCGGAGGGCCGGGAGCTCCTGGCGGGATGTCGAACTTCCCCGTGATAGAAGACGACTTGCCCATGATGTGCGACGCCGGCGCCCCTATGCCACATGCAGGCCTTCCGGGCTACGGGCCTGACCGCTTCGCCGCTGATAGGGATAGCAACCACGCACATAAGACCTATGAACGCGGCCGTGTCTCCTATCACTCTTATTCGAAAAGGTTTGTGTGTTCTTCTTGGTTCTTCTCGTGATGGATGTAATTTTGCGAATCCGGCAGTAGAGTTATTACTTTCATGAGTGCCTCTTTGGGGCCCATGTGAATAAACGATTTTGATTCGCTCTGTTGACCAGATACACAAAAGCTTTCAAACTCACAGCCCCCACTAAGTTCGATGAACTGCCCGTTGGCTTAGTTAGGTGGGTGTCCACCTTCTAAGCATGGGTATCTGGTTCGATTCCCGGTAGAAACATTAGTTTTCTCCCCAAGGGATATTTGAGTTTCTAGTTGGGTCTGGGTGTGATTGTGTGTGTGATGTGAACGTTTCCGGCACCCACGACACAGGTCATTGAACTTAGTGTGGAGCTGTGAGTGTGAAAGCGTTTATGTTATGTATCCAAAACCAAGGAAAAAAATACATTATAATAGAATACAATTTATTGTAAAATGTCACACTACTTAGGGTATGACATGAACAGTGCCGGATCAAGCAAGCGCGGGGCCCGAAGCAAATTCTTTCAAAGACCCCTTGATCTGCTATGGATTCTTAAGTATAAAGTGGTAAAGAATACCACATTTTAATAAGTTTCACTCAAAAAATTACGCTGACGCAGTGATGAGTGTGTTTAAATATGCGGGGCCCCCTTTCGCGCGGGGCCCGTAGCAATTGCAACTTTTGCTATATTATAGTTAATCCGGCACTGGACATGAATATGACAGTACCATGACTTTAGTTCTTGAGGACTTATTTTATGAACTATTAAACTTGAAATACCTATTTATTGAAGTTGACTTAGGTGGTTGAGCACTTTGTCCGTCCGTTGCATCTAGTGTCTAAACCATGGCTTAGACACTAGATGCCAGGGGCAGTAGGGCGGACAAAGTACAACTATGGCCCAAAGCCAGAAATAACATAAACATAAACGATTTCACACTCACAGCCCCACACTAAGTTCGATGACTTGTGTCGTGGGTGCCTGAAACATTCACATCACACACACAATCACAACCAGAACCGAAACACAAATTTTCCATGGGGAGAAAACTCGTGTTCCCGCCGGAAATCGAACCCAATGCCCCTGCTTAGAAGGCGAACGCCACCCAACTAAGCCAACGCAGTTCAAATGGCAATTAATATGATATTAATAAAAAAATTATTACACATAAGATAAGATGGGTGCAAAGTTATTTTTATTTTTTTTATCTACCCTTGTATGCTCTAACATCACATCCCTAAATATCTCTCTTCAATTAGAGTGAAAAAAAGATTATGATTTTTGACGATCCGCCCAACTATAAAAATCTGCAGTGCTATCCGGAACTTTATATAATCTGCGCTCCTGTCCTGGGACTAAAAAGTTTTATAATATCTCATATGCCCAGACATCTCTTTATGCAGCCACTGGAACCAGTCCTAGCGCATTCTCGTCTTTCGGCTGTTCACTCAACAAGCGGCAAAAATATTTTTTAAAAACCCTCAACACTCTAAAAAATCTAAATCGTGGTTATTAAGGAACATGCAAGAAGTGCTACCATGTTTGTTGACTAGGTTTCTTAATCTTTCCGACCTTTTAGTCTGCGGGAATAATTTAATTTGCCTTCTACCTTCTGGAGTTTTACCTCCCTAACAGGCGTTCAGCAATCCGCCACATGAAACTTTTATAGTGTTTTGTAATATAATAACATTATTCTTTCTCTCCGCAGATAATTGATAGTCTTCGAGTCGACATTCGCGATCGTCCGCATTCCTTATATCTAGGACGGCAACGATTTAAGTTATATGGCGGGGCAGCCTTTTATGAGTGGCTAGCTCACTACTTGGGCCCCTAACTATCTGCGGTCGGCTAGCGGAAAACCGTGCCTTGGATCCCGCTGCTCTCAGAGTTCGGATACCGATAGATATACAGACATTATGACCACCTTCTGTCTGCGAATATCCTAGTAAATAATATATAAGAACACTATTTAATTATGTAGGGAAAAATAAAAGTAAATTTTTTTCTTTCTTTCTTTGTTTCTTAGGATATCGAACAACTGGTTTCTTGTATCATTTATAATTTTGAATATATTACTAGAAGCATCAAATAATTTGAGTTCACCTACCTAATGTAACCTGCATGGGACATGCAATTACTCTTGTGTTTTTCTGGTTCTGGTTGTGATTGTGTGTGTGTGATATGAATGTTTCTGACACCCACGACACAAGTCATCGAACTTAGTGTGGGGCTGTGAGTTTGAAAGCGTTTTTTAAGCATTTACTATCTCATCTGTTAGTAGGTGATGATGTGGTCGGGGATGGTGATCACGCTAGAACTATAATGTGACTATGTGTTATTCTACTCTTATTTATTTATGACAGAACAAAAGATAATTCCATTACGTCCAACTTTTCACAAAAGCCCAAAAACCTGTACCTTAATTGCTTTTGTCATAGAATAAATAAGTCTTCTTTAGGACTTCTTATTTAGTTTGAGGTTTTTGTATAATAAAACAATATATATCTGTGTTAATAAATAATGATGAGAAAAACCTTATTATACAGTGCGACTAGGATCATGTGGCACTTGACTGACATTTTCAGGGGGGCTTTGTTGTTACCTGAGACAGAGGTTGTTTGCTCGTACAAAGAGATTGTTGCTTGAGAGGGTTGCAAGTAAACAAAATCTCCCTTAATGAGAATACAAGAAGTTAACAATCTAGTGAGTTTTGTCTTATTTTTATGGAATGGAAAATTGGAAATGGGAAACTACAATGCCTCCAACTTTGCCAGTGAGCAGTTCGGCAAGCATTTAATAAAATCTACTTGATCTAATATAATTTTAGGGAAATTTGTGTTAAGACAAGAAAAATATGTGCATTGTTGTATGTTTTAATTTCAACTGTATCAAAAACTGTAATAGGTCTTCATCCTTATCAAAAAGTAAGAATCTTTTTTTTTATGATATATAGGCAAGCATTTGACCACTATCTCACCTGATGGGAAGTGAAGATGCGGCCGAAGATGTGACATGCTTGCCTAGAAGATACCTATTCACTCTAGACTTGAAGACACCCAGATTGTACTGTTCGGGAAACAAAGACGCAGGCAATGAGTTCCACTCCCTCGCTGTACGGATAATAAACGTAGAAGCAAAACGCTTCGAGCGAACCGGAGGTACGTCAACCATATAAGGATGACGTTTGATAGTCTGTCTTGTTGTTTGATGGTAAAAAGGGCAAGAGGGAATTAAATCATGCAATTCCTGCGCACACTCTCCAAAATGCAAACGGTAGAATACCGATAAGCTTGCGACCTTACGAAAGGAAAACTAACTTGTTTGCTAGGAATACTCAGATTTCCACCTGGTAACCCTGTATACAGCCATACAATGAATCTGAAATCAAAAGGCGTCGCTCATATTTTATACTACGTGACTAGATTAAAATTAATACCAGAACAAAAAACAAATAACCACGAAATAAACATAAAATGCTTAAATAATAAACATTTGTATTAACCATGTGAATTCTGTGTTATGGTTAACAATTGCCCATATTCTCAAGTTCTAGCATAAATAAAAACTTCTGCTTCGGGTTATTAGGTCGTCATATTTATTTTCTGATAGGGTTTATTGGTCACTGTGTAGGATTGATTGATCACTGTTATATCTGCCTCCCTATTACCTATCTCTGTTGCGAACGGTTTCAGTTTGAAAAGGACAAAACTACTAAGAAATAAGGTAATTTTTTTCTTAATTCAAACAGAAATTACTCGCAAGAAAGATACGTAATATAGGGTTTAACCCCTTATTACGTATCTCACCTTATAACGTAGGAGGGGTTAGTAGATCATAATATTATGGTCATATTATTATTAGTCCTGCTAGCGCAGTGCTATGATTTCGGCTATTAGGGTAATCTGTTTTACTCCTATTTTAGTAAGTTTCAAATTCCAACAGGTATCATTCTCCTATCCGACAGCTGCGGACGCAACCACTAGGGAATTTATTCATAACTGGCAACAAAACGTACTAACTATAAACCACTGTACTAACTAACCGTATTTCTTATTCAAACTCAGTAATATGTCAGTGTCAACTATCAAATATTTTTTGTTAGTGTGCTATACTTACAAATGTCTTGTGTACGATAGCGCAATAACAAAGTTTCGAAATGACCAGTTGCTAAGACCCCTATCGTAGAGAAAAAAGACCGGTAGAAAGGCTCATGTTATACTTTTACGTAGTAAGAATAAGGTAAACAAACCGAAACTCAGTGCATACATAGACAAAAAGTTAAACACATTCAAAGAAAACACGCTCTCATACAACTTTTGTGTCTTAATGTTGCCAGCCAAGGATAAATCTGCTAATGTGGTGGATTCCGCTAATGCAGTTGGAAAATAAAAAAAAGTCCAGGATAGGTGGGAAATAATATTTATTTATTTTTGAGATTCATGAATAAATGGTTGATTTATTCATTAATTTACCTTTTGCGGAACACTAAGCCGCAGCGATGAAAATCCTTTAAGAGGACCGTTAGAAGACCACGTGTCAGTCCAACAGTGGTGGTTCCAACCCTATGCCGAGCACTGTTAATGCAATCCTGTACTAGCAGGACTTATTCCGGCTGACAGACCGAATAGCCAATATAATAGCTATTTGCAATGTAAGAGCGCATTGCAGTGCAGCGGAACATTGTTATTCAAAGTTCTGGTTGGCACAAGATGTATACAGGTGAGGTGTTGCTTACCGTAAGGCAAGCATTTGACCATATAAGTATACTATTCACTCTTAACTTCAAGTCTCCTAGACTACATCTTCGGAATGAAGACGCGAGCAATGAGTTCCTTTCCTTCGCAATACAGATGATAAACGTAGAAGCGAAATGCTTCGAGCGAACTGGAGGTACCTATGTCAACTATATATTATGCATGGCGTTTGACAGTTTGTCTTGTTGTTAGAAGGTAAAACGGGGTGAGGGAATTAATTTGTGTAATTTCTGTGCACACTCTATGGAAATGGTAGAATACCGAAAAGGGTTTAATTCAAGCTAAGCCTATAATATAATTAAAACTATATAAGAGCAAATCGGCAAGTGGTGGTGTATTTTCAAAGTTCTAGACCTGGCATATTTACCACTTTTAACCACATTATCATCACTTACCAATAAAAACAAAACAGTGATCAAACAATGTCTCATCAAGTCATCATAGATTAAGAATGACATACTAATTAGCCGTGTCAGCGGGTTTTTTTAACACCATTGCTTCTGTAATGATGCAGTAATAATCTAAACTTTAAATACCAAACAAATATTCCACGAGGGATAGCAATGCGTTCCTCTCCCTAATACTTAACTAAAACATGTAACTTAAATGCTAACGTTTTGTGCTACAATTTTTTTTTGCGGCGATTGTGATTAATATTTTGAAGTTTAATTAGTAGGATCTTTTTTTCTGTTCTGGTATTATTTCTAGTCACGTAGTGTAAATAAGGCTTGCCCTAACTAGCACCATCTAACACGGTACGATGGGGAGTAGATGATAGAACCGACTTGGTCATAAGTAAATATATAGAGGGAACATTTTGTTTTAAAATAAATAAGATTGTATCTAATTTTGTATTTCATTTGAAAATAGACGTAATGAGATTTGATTGATCGACTATCATCATAAATAATGTTGCTCAAAATATATTATTTGTGAACGTGGGCCTACTTGTATATTTTGACTGTTGTGCTCATTTTGCGGTTTGCACATTCTGCGTATTGTACATTTTGAGGGGCGTGTTCATTTTGCGTATTGTAGTTTATGCTCCGAAGCGACTTTATGACCTACCAAATTGTTATTTTCCAACAGATATTTTTAAAATGATAATCGGACTCTGTTTTAATAACTCTTTTAAACAAATCCTCTCACGGGCAGAAAGAAACATTTTGCTGGCACTGACGCCCATCATATAATTTTAATAGCTATTTCTGGCTTTGGGCCATGACTTTACATCTTCTCTGAGAATTCGAAGTTATTTGCTTGTTTGGTTTAGACGCTAGATGCCTCTGACCGACGGACGGACGTACAGACAGAGAAAGTGCTGAACCACTCAAGTCAACTTTGAGATTATGGTTCGCTCGATGTTTTAGGCTTTAAAGCTTCGCATTAATCATCTCTTTGTTGTCTATGACCTAGTCTTTTAGCTCTGCGTTTAGTGTTCTCAAAAAGTTCTGATACAGGGGGCTGTTCTTGATACATATTCACGAACTGTCTCGGTGAAATACTGCCTCTTCTCTAATTCTTGGCAAGAATTCCAAGCTTTCTCGCTAATCACAAATCATAAAGTTTTATTGCCAAAAACTGTGTATAAAGATCTTACAAAAATATTGTTAGGTTTCAACAATTGCCCTTTTCGGGCGTGCAATTTAAAATATTAGATACATATCGAATAACACAACATAATATAATATTACGACGTGCAATTTAACATAATATAATATTACAACTCCAGCTAGTCTTCATCTTGACAGCATTTCGCAGCCAAATAAATTAGTACCCGGGAGTTATTGTGTGTGTTAAGATTTTGAATTCCTGCCTAAATCACCTTAACATTAACAAAAATGAACCCGCTTCCCATAACGGCTACATGGCTGGCAGTCGCTAGCAGAAGCATAGTGTACATAACCGGAGAGATATCTTTTTCGAACGTTTGTTTATGAACGAAGAGGGATGTGACGTAATGATTTCGTGAGCTCGGCTTGTCTATGCCTTTTTTCTATTTCCGCCCGACATTTGCGATAGCGAGCGAGACGCACCGTCATTGTAGTGAATCGAGGAGACTATTTCTATTGGAATAGTGATATAAAGCGAAATGGCATTGCCACGAGTCTTCTTTGACGTAGTTGCTGATGGAACAAACCTTGGAAGAATTGTCGTCGAGGTAAGTGGTTGCTTAAATATTAATCTTGACAAGTCATTTCGGCGTTCCGGCCGGCGTGATTATTCCATGACCACGCTATTCTGGAAGTTTCAAGATGTAGTTAGTGCTTGTTATCGTACAAGTAAAGCCTGATTCGTATTTGTTCTTTTCCCAAATCTTTGAGGTCGTCGACATGCGGTGTCATATAGTTAGCTATAGGTTCTACATGTAGGCAATTAGTTTTCAAGTGAGATGTACTAGGCAAGTACGAATATGTGAAGGTCATCTTGTAAAGTTGAGGGGAAATAATCAAGTGAATGGAATTTGCCGTCATCGATGATGTTATTGTTTACATATCTAGTTACATGATTAGTTATCACTGAACTAGTAAAGCCTTCTCTACGTCGGCGTAGGTATTTATAGGTATCAGTCACCGAGATAGTAGCTATGCGGCAATTTTAGCTGTTATAAAACTGAGACACACCCACTCATGTCAAAACTTATTTTGGTTCATGTATCTAGTTTCTAGCACATGTATGAATGACTAGCCGTGCCCCGCGGCTTCGCCCGCTATTATCAAGTTAAAAAGTAACCTATGTGTTAATCCTAGGTATAAACTATGTACATTCCAAATTTCATCCAAATCAGTTCAGCCGTTAAAGCGTGAAGAGGGAACAAACATACTTGCACACTTGCACACTTACACCCAAACTTTCGGATTTATAATATTAAGTAGTAGGATTAAAAGAAGTTTTGAATATTTTGTCTAACTGGATCACAATTTAAAATTCTCACTTGTGTCATATTATAACTTAACAATTAATAAGATATTATTTTGTTATTCCAGTTGAGGACAGACGTCACTCCCAAGACATGTGAAAACTTCCGCGCCCTTTGCACCGGCGAGAAGGGCTTCGGCTACAAGGGTTCCACCTTCCACCGCGTCATCCCCAACTTTATGTTGCAAGGTGGTGACTTCACGAACCACAATGGCACTGGTGGCAAGTCCATCTATGGTGAGAAGTTCGCTGATGAGAACTTTGTCCTCAAGCACACCGGCCCTGGAGTGCTCTCCATGGCCAACGCTGGCCCCAACACTAACGGCTCCCAGTTCTTCGTCACTACTGTGAAGACTTCTTGGCTTGATGGCAGACACGTTGTGTTTGGCCAAGTCGTTGAGGGCATGGACATTGTCAAACAAGTTGAATCTTATGGTACCCAGTCGGGCAAGACCAACAAGAAGGTTGTCGTTCACGATTGTGGACAGCTTTAAACTAATTCCTTAATTAATAAAGTAAAATGCAATATTTTAAGTTTAACACAATGTCCTCCCAAATAATACTTTCCCAGTTCCATTGAGTAAATACTTAACTGTGGGTCATTCCAATTATGTATTAAAATTATTGCTATGTTTAGGACGCAAACTAGGGATTGCATTTATTTCTGTGCATTGTTTATTCATAATAAAATAAAACTAACTTAACATGCCTTTTTATTTAAAAACTCAATCTGGACATATGAGTATAAAATCTATATAAAACCTAGGATATTACTATATTATTTAATAACTTAAATGGTAGGTATTTAGCAATATAGAACCTGATATTCAGAATTATTTCATAGAATCTTAGTTTAGGTCTGTATTAATCACACTTATATTATAAATACGAAAGATTGTGAGTATGGTTGTTTACTTTTCAAACTATTGGCAGAATGATATGGATGAAATTTAGAATGCATGCGTTTAGATGACTTGGATCACCATTACAGGAGGCAACAGATGAGTGCTCCTCGCAGTAAGGTAATACATGTACACAGAAGTATAGTATTCTAGGCAGGAACACTGAAAATAATATACTTACCTAGGTCATAAGTATTAATTTGTCTCGCCACTTGTGAACTTGTCTCAAATATGTGTAAAATAGATTTTTATGAAGTCAGTGTAGGTCAGATGCATCGTAAGTGGTCTAGATTCTAGGTAGGTTAATAAAGATTCCGAAACCACTTGATTAGCGCATGAGGAAAATTTTCCTTAGTATTTATACGTAAGAATATTCATTCAGGTAATTATTGAATGTAGGTTCGAGTATGAGCAGGGTATAGGGAATACCAGAATAAGAACCCGTATTAGGTTTTTAATTTATTCATCTATCTAATTTAGTAAGTACATTCTGAAGCATTGGATTGCAAAAACAATTTAGAAATTTGATACCTACATTCTAAACTAGAATTAAAATCACAAACTAAATTTAATGTAATATCACGTACAACAACACATGTTATTTTCTGACCTGTGTACAATAGGTACTTCTTATTTAATTTCTTTGAACATATAGCTAAATGTATACCATCTGCTCTGAGATGATAGATTTTTTACATACTTATTTTACCAGGTTTACAAAGTAGGTGTATGTGCTTAAAAATATATATAATATGTTTACTTTATATAATATGCTCCTAATTTAGAGGGATTAAAGGTAAATCACATACCTACTTTGTAAGTATCTCTAACAACCTGAAGTGTAACAAATTATCGACATACTTATGTGTATTTTTAAATATTTATTTTATAGGTAAAGCATATTCCTATACTTCTAAACTATGTTCAAATGTAAGTAAGGTAAAATATCGCTTGGCAGGGGTTCAATAATAATCTTCTAATATATGTATAAAAATCTCGTGTCACTGTTTTTTTTTTTTTTTTTTTTATCAATATTAAGGGCTTTTTCGTTTCAACGAATATGCCGCCCTGGTAGCATTTACAATTTGAGATTTAACACAATTGTGGTCGAACTCCTTCGAAACGGATATTATTATTTGTTTTGTATATTTGGTAGGTACCTATGAGAATAGGTCATAAAGTATTTTTCACCCTCCTAACCCCCGCCTCCCATGTTTTAGACGGCCCAGCTGGCGCAGTGGACAGGTCTCCGCCCTCTGCGCCGTGGGTCCCGGCAGGAGCACAATTCCTTCCCAAGTGCTTCTGGTTCTTGGTGTAATGTGTGTGTGATGTGAATGTTTCCGGCACCCACGATACAAGTATTTTAATTTAGTGCGGGGCTGTGAGTGTTAATGCGTTTGTAGTTTAATCGTATTTTTGTATTTTTTTTGTATGAAACAAATCCAAAAAGTTTTTAGTATGGTATTAAAGTACTAGGCGACCATAAACGTGAAAGAAGTAAAACTTTTTCGAAGCGTGGCATTGCAACGCAAGCCGAGTACAGCTAGTAAAATAATATGTAGTGGCGTAACAAGCCTTAGCGGGTCCCGATGCATACATTTTTTTTTTAACCAATAACCGTCTTTATCGGTAATATTTCTAAAACACTATTACTTATTACGATTAGCATTTCATGGGAAAAGAGACACTCTTTTAAACAATCCTTATCTCATAACAAACGCTGGAGATATTATTAAGTGATATCCACGATATAGAAAAAGTCATACAGAAGCAAAATACGCAAATTCGTTGATTTAAAAAACCAAAGTATTAAAATGATTTGTCTTATAAAAAGAACGTGGACCGCCGAGCGTTAGAGGAGAGTAGGCTAGTCGGCGCAGTACATATATGAAAGCTGGGTTTTCTTAGAGGCGAGTTAAAATAAAAAGTGCATTTTTTTTAATGTCACGTTACAGTTTAGGTAGAAAAATATATTCATATTTCACGTAAAGAATGCATGGATTAAGTCGCGCAAAATTAGGTATTTTTAACGGGATTTTTTTCTTAGCCCTTGA
This sequence comes from Lomographa bimaculata, assembly GCA_948107665.1. Taxonomy (NCBI): domain Eukaryota; kingdom Metazoa; phylum Arthropoda; class Insecta; order Lepidoptera; family Geometridae; genus Lomographa; species Lomographa bimaculata. The sequence continues at coordinate 13,478,685 of OX403592.1, forward strand.
AAAAAGTAACGAATTGAAAAATTGTTTGTGGCTCCCGAAGGCCTACTTGAATCATTCGACCGCATTAGTTGCATTAGCATAGATACTGCTACGCCACTGCCTTTGTAGATAGAACGTTTTCGGTCATTAGGATATAGATTCCTGTTAGTTACACATAGAGCATAGATTTGTAAAGCAGGGCTGTGGATGCTAAAAGAAATCTGACTTGTCGCTGCTCAATATCATAATATTAGAGCGAGGACAAGCATCAGGGTGAAGAAATGCAGATGACTGATGGCTGGCTGGTCGCTGCCAGAGCCGTGGTTGCAGAGAGAAGTGGTGCAGCATGAGGTGCAGGCGTAGAGCTTAGTCCGTTCCCCGATGACGATGCAGCCGGGCTCGCAGTGCTTGGTGCAGTTCCGCTCAAGCGCCCACATCTTCTGCGGCATCGTGGTGTTCTCGTTGGACGTCGTGTACGAATAGCGTTTCACCTGGAAGGAGACTTACTTTTAGCACACTCAGTCTGGACCTGTATGACAAGGATGCATGGAGGAAAACTGCACAAACGCTTTCTGGAGACAACATAATAACATATAACCTAGGGTCTTGTACGAGTCACTTAATTAAGTTTAAGAAAAAAAAAATGCGCCGTCGGTTTTCTTGCCAGGTTCTTCTCGAACTGCCTCTTGGGGTCCATGTACATAAACGATTTTGATTTATGGTCTGTATGGTTATAAGTAGGAAATATGCATATTTTTTAATAGTTTTTACTCGATTGCTTACGTTAATTGCTAAACATCTTTTTAAAATAAAATATTAAATTTTATATCAAAATAAATATTTGATACTTACAAAACAAAACCGACTTCGCTTATATTTTGGTTTTTGTTGATTATCTCAAAAAGCGCGATAAAATTCATATGGGACCACCGTGGGACCTCTGAAGTATGAAAATAATAATAATGGAAATCGATTCATATTTGGCGGAATTATCGCGTAACATACATACAAAAAAAAAAAAAACAGTGGAATTGAGAACCGCCTTTTTTGAAGTCTGTTGAAAATACGTGCAGGTTCAATGGTATTAATCATATGTATTTTATACGCGGCCATTTTGACGTTCTTCCACGTTGATACGTCCACGATGCAATCACTGAATTGAATCGCGTATGTACAGTATGAATTGAATCGCGCGCGAACGTAGCGCAACGGTAACGGCATGTCCGCGTAAAAATATAATAAAAAATAGAAATTCAGATTATTATTAAGAAAAAATGTGTTTAAACTCTCCTTAAATGTGTGTTAGATATATGAGAGTGTTATCATAAGTGAACTGTATAAATTAACTAAAATATTGACAATTATTCATAAAAATATTAGGTAAATACAACAAATAATACAAAAAGTGACAATAAAAAGTGTTATTTACGTGTATTCAACAAAAAAATTACTGTGAGTAAAACCAAACTAACTGTGAGTTGTAAATAATACATGGAAAAACATAAATTCAATAAAAACATTGTTTGATCGTACTTAAAAACCGTTGAAGTGATTTGTTTGCAAAATTCAAATAGTAACGCTCAACAACCTATGTGACGCGTACGGTTACTACTAGACTAGAAAAGTGTTCACTAATTACGACATGCTCAACAAGTGCTCGATGGCTCAGCGGTACTAACTATGGATTTAGAACTAGTTGGCCGTCACAGTACCTGACTTCGAATCTTACGCCGTGCATTATTTTTGTAACAAAATTTGTACAAGATTTGATCATCGCTCTCAAGAGGGAGCCTCCAGCGCTGCAGCGTGTGACTAGATTCATTAATAATTTAAAATATTTTGAGACGTAATCGCGTTTTTTCCCAGAATTCATCCAGAGGTCAATGACGCAAACACGAAGAACCTGTGGTAAATTCGACGAGACTCGCTTCACTCGATGTGGCGATTCAAACGGTGTACTGTAACGAAACTTTCCTTATAATTAGATCTCATCTGGTCTTATTATGAGATAAATATTGTATTGCGACTAAAAAGACAAGAGTGAATTAAAGTTGCTAAACTCTGTCACGTCTTTATAAGATAGTCGGCGTAAATTTTACTGGTGAGATAAAATAAAACTGTGAAATGGATTGCTCTAACACTAAACAAGTTAACCCTACATTGGATTGTGGAGGTTGCCCTAATAAGATTAACAGCCGAGAATTTTTAAAATGCTCCTCTTGCGGCACAAATTTCGACCTGATATGTGGCAACGTTTCAGACAAACGTTTTCGCTTAATGACTCCAGAGCATAAACTCTTATGGACTTGTACTCCGTGTATTACCAAAAAACCAAAGAAAGATAATACTAATACGCCAGTTGGAATTCACTACTTCAACACAAATGACAATGTTACTAAAAGGAAACCAAGACGTATGCAGCGGACCCTAGAAGATATTTCAATTTGCAGTTATAACATAGATGACAGCAAAAGTAGCTTCAGTGAATCATTGGATGACAATACATTTATAGAAAAAAAATGCGAAGCCAAATGCAAAGATACTGAACATAACGATATAATTCAAAAGCTTATTGATGCAAAAACTGAAATAATCAAATTACTTAGTGAAAATAAAAAGTTGAAATTGAAGATATCTAACCTTCTAGACAAAAACAACAAAGAATGTAATGAAAATAATGTACAAAATGTAATAAGTATTAATGAAAACACATTGTCAGACATTTGCAATGAGACATTACTAAGTAAGAACAATTTCTTTGAATTAGAAAACAGTTTGTATAACAAAACATCAACACCACTGAAAACGATGACAACAGATAATGACAGAACCATCGCAATGAAAACAAAGAAAAGTAAGAAAATAAAGTCACCCAAAAATAGTAATAACGAGTCAAATCGAAATACACTCGGACACATACAAAAAGAAACAAGAAAAAATGTAGGTGAAACCATGGAATCAAAAGTATTGAGCTCTGACTGTAACAAGATAACACACAGCGTCCATAGTATCAAAGCTAAAGGTGCGTCAAAAAAATACGAAAAAAACACAGCAAATGTTGAAAAAAAGCAGCAGAACCTCCCGTTAATAAAAGCTGTTCAAAGTCATCAGACATTCGACAAGCCAGAAGGTAAACCGAATATGATCATAATTGGCGATCAAAGTTGCACTGGCTTATCACAAATAATGTACAAATTACGCCAAAAACATAGAAACGCAAAAAATTATGAAATCATAACCTACAGTTATCCTGATGCTCCAGTGGACCATATCCTTAATAATGTGAATTTAGACTGTCATAATCTAGGAAATGATGATTGGATTGTATTATCCCTAGGATCTAATGATCAAAACCCAACCAAATTTTTAATTGAAATATCAGCATTTTTGAAGAGATTTCCAATACCAAAAATTATATTATTAGGTATAATAAATAATCCACACTTAAATGAGGAGAAACTTAATCTTAACTTAAAAACCATAGCAAATAATTTTGTCAGATGCCATTACGTAAAAGCCTATTTTACAAAAAGCAACAATATAACTTTCAAAAAACAACATTTGTGTGAGCTCATTAATAAAGAGATAAACACATATGACTATGATACATGTTTTCTAGGCAAAAACATTTTAAGGTCAAGTAAGATTACAGCGAAGGGAGCTAATAAGCTAGCCGTTCACGGAACGATTCCCTACTACTTTAATAAATTAAACCGATCTGTTGAAACAAACAAACCTGACAAAAATTGCAAAAAAATTCAAAGAATGATTCAAACAGATACATTGCCCAAACCTGGTACGATACCTTTTTATTTTGAAAGACTAAACAAAGATAATCAGCTTGAAAGTACCTCAAACAATAAACTGTTTTTTCGAGGCTCAAGCTGTTGAACCATCACTAAATTCTAACCATAATATGAAGCTTCCTGATTTTACAAACAGAAATAATTATTTAAGTATAATTCATCTTAACGTGCAAAGCCTTAAACCTAAAGTAGATCAGCTTGAAATTATAAGTAAAGATTACAAATTAGACGTGTGTTGTTTTTCTGAAACATTTCTCCGAAACGAGGAAGCAGATTTTCTCCATTTTGATGGGTATATAAAAGCCGCACACTATTCACGAAAACTCAAATCCCGAGGTGGAGTTTGTATATATATAAGACCACATATAACGTTTACTAAGTTAGATTGGATACAAAATATGGCTATTGATCGCCATTTTGAAATCTGTGGCATAGGTATTCCAGAACTGAACTATGTTATTGTATGTGTCTATAGAACACCAGATGGAAGCTTTGATCTTTTCATTAAATCTATAGAAAGTTTATTATACAAACTTACGAGAAACAGATATATCAAAAAGAAAGTTTTTATCGCAGGGGATTTCAATATCAATATACTAGATAAAAATAAAAAAACTGAGCTATTTCTTAACACTTTAACATCGTTTAACTTTCACGCAACCATTTCCGAACCCACGCGTGTCACATCTCACTCTCAGACTTGTATAGATAATATTTTAACCAACATAAAAAAATATAAAACGCAATTATTAAATTTAGGAATTTCCGATCATACAGCTCAAAAAATAGAAGTCAACACCTCTGTAAGCTTCAATGAAAAATATTGGTTTCTAGAAAGAAAAAATATAGATAAATACCAAGAAATCTTTTTAAAATATTTATCACAAATAAATTTTTTACCTATTAACGAGTTTCAAAATGCAAATGAAGCTTACAAAGAATTTATAGAGTTATATATTCTCATATTTAATTTATGCATCCCGACTGAAAAAATTAAAATCTCGCATAAAAAGAAACCAAATTGGAAGACCAAAGGTATTGTTATATCCAGCAAATCTAAAAGAAAAATGTTCCTTAATGCTCATGTAATAAACAGTTCAGATAATAAAATAGCGTACAAAAGATACAGCTCAACACTTAAAAAAACAATACGAATATCAAAAAAAATAGCGAATGTTCGATACATTAACAGAAGTAGTAATAAAGCTATGGCCACTTGGGGTCTTATAAAACAACAAACAGACGCAAATAATAAAATACACACAACAGTTGAAAGTTTAAGGATTCATAATGAAGAAATAACGGATCCTAATAATATGTCAGAGGCCTTAAACAACCACTTCATTAATTTGAACACGAACAGTGATAAAATATTAAATACCAATAAACCTATTACACAACTGAACAACAATACAATTTTCATGGTACCAGTAAATCATTCTGAAATTATAAATATAGTAGCGAAATTTAAAAACAAAAAGACATCTGGCCATGACAAAATCCCAATACAATTAATTAAAAATAGTATTCATTTAATAGTCGAACCATTAACTTACATTATAAATCTTTCCCTTGTAACTGGATGCTTCCCAACAGACTTAAAAAGAGCTTTAATAAAGCCGTTACATAAAAAAGGCCCAAAAGATGATGCTAATAATTATAGGCCTATAGCTCTTCTACCGTGTTTCTCAAAAATTTTTGAACGGGTTATCTACAACAGGTTTATATCATTTTTTAACGCTAATAATATTCTAACCAACAACCAGTTTGGTTTTCAGAAAGGGAAAAATACTAGCTTAGCCGTATTTGAAATTTTAAAACAAATAGGAGAGGAAATAAACAATAAAAAAACAGGTATTGCCCTTTTTATAGATCTATCGAAAGCTTTCGATTGCGTTGTACATAATATTCTACTGAACAATCTAGAGCACGTAGGTATAAGAGGCCAACCCTTAAATTTAATAAAATCATATCTACAAAACAGAACGCAATCCATCATACTAGATGTGTATAATAAATCTACCAAAACAATCTGTGAGGTTATGTCTAAACCAAAAAAAATATTAACAGGTGTCCCTCAAGGAAGTATCCTAGGGCCCTTATTATTCCTTATATATGTGAATGAATTGCCTAAAATAATGCCACATTTGTGCGTCATGTTTGCTGACGATGCTACAATTTACATACCGAAACACAATTTTAATGACATTGAATTTCAAACAGAAATAAATAATACTTTACATATAGTAGTAAGTTGGTTAAAAAATATTAACTTAAAAGTAAATGTAGATAAAACTAATATAATACAGTTCAAAAATTATAAACAGGCCTCATTACAATTAAATATTAATTACAATAATGACAAAGTTGATATAGTCAAAGAGACAAAGTTTTTAGGAGTCACCATAGATACCCATTTAAACTGGAAATCCCACGTTTACAAAGTTAATAACAAGTTGTCTCAATACTGTTTTCTTTTATCAACACTATCTGATATTGCTTCTAAAAAAATCGCGTTAAATGCGTATTACGGATATGTTTATCCTCATTTAAGTTATGGAGTAATATTTTGGGGAAACTCTGTTGAAATTGACTCAACTTTTTTACTACAAAAAAGATGTCTAAGGATGATTTTTAAAATGCACCATATGGAATCCTTACGAAATGTCTTCAAAAATAACAAAATACTCACTCTTACTGATATTTACATATATGAAATTTGTGTTTTTGTCAAATTTAACGTTAATTATTTCTTCAGTATCAAATCTTTTCGTGCGGAGAATCAAAGAACGAAACATAAATATAATATATGTATCCCACAATCAAACAATAGCATGTTTCAGAAGAGCACATTTGCAATGGCCATTAAAATATTTAATAACTTACCTTTAGAATTAAAAATGTTAGACAGAACTCAATTCAAAGTGAAGTTGAAGTCATGGCTTGTTTGGAAATCGCACTATAACTTAAAAGAATACTTTAGTGTATAAATGTCAATGACCTGATTTACTATTATAATGATGTCATCAAAGTAAACTAAGACATACTGTTGCATACAATTTAGATTTTTATGTTAAATTTCTAGAGCACACTATTGTACGCCCGAAACGGGCAAACTGTTGTTACCTGTATAATATTATATTTTTTGTAATACCATCTTATTTACACAGTTTACAATAAAGAAAATTCTATTCTATTCTATTCTATACTGCCGTAAAGGAAAGTTGACTATAGACATCGAAAATGACGTCACGAATCAATTTAGCCAATAGCGTGAGTTTTGCTACATTGAATTTTTTATGCATTTTTATCACTCTTTCACCTGCCTACGTAAGTATGGCATGGCATTATAACATTGCAAGAGACGACATAATTAAGAAGATGTCCAGCATCGTCGGCCGCATCATCGCTTTACATCAGGTAAGATGGTGGTCAAATGTTTGACTTTAAACTTTAATATATACGTACTTGTATATTTACGAGGAAATCACTTTAATTTTTGGAAAAATTAATTGTTGACAAAATTCTATTACCGGCATTCTACATATATTTCGAAATCCAAGTGGCCGATACAGGACTGACAGTAGTAAAAAACTTAAATTGTTCCAGAGTAGAATTTAAGTTTTTATTTAGGTACCATTTTTTATTTTATTCAGTATTAAAATCTAAATTCTTATAAGGCAATTAGGGCTTTAAATACCGTATGTCGAGTGGATAGAGTCGTTCTAAATAGTTTGATTATGTAGGTATTGATTCTATTTCATATTTATAAAAGATCTACTGAAGTTACTAACCAGACTTAGGAGCTTTGAATAACCCGTTGGCTTTGTTGTGCGCGCGTTCGCCTTGTTACCAGCGTGTGTCGGATTCAATTCCCGGTAGATACACAAGTTTTCTCACCTAGGGAAATTTGTGTTTCTGATATTGGGTGTAATTGTGTGTGTGGTGTGAATGTTTTCAGCACCCACGACATAAATCATCGAACTTAACCGCACCGTGAGAAAAAATATTGTTATCATCATCAACCGGATGTTGTTCATTGCTGTATCTACCTAGAATACCACAACGAACGGTTGCTACTCGTGGCGGTTGCTACACTGGCTTTATCCGTGACTTTTACAAGGTATAGAGACCATTGTCTTTCCGTCAAAAGCTATACGTTTCATTGGCTAATGTTACTCTAAAATGTGTACATGGTACCACTATAGCTATAGAGCCAGTTTCAGCTATAGGACAAATTCCAACAAATTCTATCCCATTGTTATATCTGGTAGATCTATCTGAACATAGTACAGGTCTTTAGTATACCGCTGTACGTTACAAAAACCGCCTTTTTCTTAACACAAACAATAGCCGGTTGACGACCAGAGTCAGTGCTCTGAAATATTAAGTGGCTACCCGGATAATTACAAAAATTGATCAACAGACACGGTTTCTGTGAACCTGCCAAGGACGGCTGTAATAGGTGTCGTTTAGTTAACGGCAGGGTTGCTATCCTGATAGACCCATTTTATGGCAATTATCCCTCATTATTATAAATTAACATTCCAAAAGTTTAATTTCCTGAGCAATAGAGTGGTTCATAATTGGAACAGATTACCGGAAGATGTTGTTTCTGCTACCACAATAAATGGATTTAAAAACAAGCTTGACAATTGGTTGCGAATTAATAAACAAACTTTGTTAGAAAAGTGAACTGTTATGACTTTCAACACTGTGTGATATAGACATATCAGCATTCTACTGCTCGTCTATAAATAAATAAATAAGTAAATAAAAAATGTATCAAAGTTTTCTCTGTCATATCACACGCTAGCCCTCTGGCGTGGTGAGTATTATATGGGCCTCAATCATTATCTCCGTCATTTGTTTTAAAATAGGTTTCTACTTCTTTTAGCATTGCGAAAATTGAGAATTTTACAAATTGGTTACGTAGCGACAGCAGGGGGTTAAGAGGCAAGAAATGTGTCCATTTTTTTTTAATTATAGTACACTTGTACTACAATAAAAAGCCAAGCCCACCTACAACACAAGATTTACTCTTAGTATAGGTTCTTCTGCGTGCAAATAAATAACATATCATTACAACTTGTATTGATATGTTATTTATTTCTTGTAATTTACAAGACAATTATTTAGCTTATAGTGATCAGGCGTATGTTTTGTATTCTGTATTTACTTGTAATTTCTGTGAATAAATATTTTTATTCTTTACTAGCTGCGCTGCACCCCACGGTTTTACCCGCGTAAGTCCGGGACCCGCGGGAATTTTGTTATAAAAAGTAGCCTATGTATTAATCCAGGGTGTCAACTATCTCCATACAAAATTTAATTAAAATTGGTCGAGCAGTTTGAACGTGAAGAAGTAACAAACATACAAAAGCACTCACAAACTTTCACCTTAATGATATTGTGTGATTATTGTGCTCCCGGGAATTGAATCCAGGAACCACAACGCAGAGGGCAGAGAATTGCACGCTGCGCCAACCCTGTCGTAGTATTATACTCTATGCTCACCATACAGGTTCTTCGATCATTGTGGCACTTGTGTATCGGTACTGTTTTGTTATTGCTCAGGTCTGCGCATTTGTCCTCTGGTACTTCTGCAAGGCATTTGTAGCACCACAGGTCATTGTTGGGCCTAGCAGCCGCCGATGTCACGTGAACGCTGTCGCGGAGTAGATCGGTTTCGCCTTCTGGAAAAGTGAAGTGGAGGTTGTACAAACGTTGTATATATATTGGTTATATTATTAACACCTTCAACGCCACATAGTTCACCGGTGACTGGATCCTGCTCTGAATTGACTTCTATAGCGTTTAACGTGTTAATATATATTTTTTATGCTAGACAGGCAAGCATTTGTCCACAATCTCTTGACTGATAGAAAGTGAAGATGCGGTTGAAGTTGTAAGTTGTCTTTTTTTGAACATGTTGTCTTTTTTAGAAAGTCTATCTTACTTAGGTTGCTCTACCTATCTCATATTCATATTCATATTCATATTTTATTTGCATTCCACAATGTAACTTAGATGGTAAACTTAGAATTAGTACCAATTATGGACCCTGTCGGGCACAGCAAAATGTAGGAGAGAGGAGGGTACATTTACAATATGATAGCTATATCTAGTACTGGATTTAAAATAAGACTTTAAAGATTGATCACAAAGTATCTTTCATATAATCGGTTATTGTATAGTAGGTTTTTTCTAATAAGAATTTTTTTAACTGCTTTATAAATACATTTTCTTTGGATTCATTTTTAATTAGGTTAGGTAATTTATTAAATATTTTTATGCACATTACAAAAGGGCTCGTTGAATGCAATGTAGTGCGGGAAGATGGTAGCATTAGCCTGTTTCCATGCCTGAGCAAACGGCCAGGGTGTTTTTGAGTTCGCGTTGTGAAGAATTCAGGATATTTTCTGACAAATTTGCATATTTCGAATATGTAAATGCACGGCAGGGTTAGAATGTTATATTTTTGGAAATAGGGTAGGCAGCTTTCAGTCTGTTCGATGTTAGCTAGAATGCGAATCAATTTCTTTTGTATAGTAAAAAGAGTAGGCGCATCTGTACTATTTCCCCACAGTAAAATACCATAGCTTAGCCAGGCATAAGCATAGGCGTAGTAGGTGGCAAGCGCAGTTCGGAGGTCGGTTGTTTTTTTAACTTCTCGAAAAGCATAAATAAATATTGAAATTTTTGATCTTATGTTTTGTATATGAGGTTTCCAATTAATATGTGTATCCAATTTTAGTCCTAACAGTGTAAAATCTTTTACAGCTTCTATTTTCATACTATTGAAGGTGAGTTTAATAGACAATGGGGCTTTTTGATAGGGGTAGAAAGTTATTAGTTTAGTTTTTTTTAAGTTTATTTCGAGATTATGTTCCTGCATCCAGTTTGTAGTCTTATTTAGTATTAATGTAAGATGATCTTTGATATTTATATTATCTTGGCATGAAGTGAGCAGAGATATGTCATCTGCGAACAAAACACAAGGCTCGTCCATGATCTTCGGAAGGTCATTAATGTAGATCAGGAATAAAAGACATCCAATAACACTTCCTTGAGGGATTGATGCATTCAGAATTTGTCTATCCGATCTGACGTTTACTATTTTATTAGTATCATAGTCGAAGTGTTCTATTTCAACATATTGTTCTCTATTTTCTAGATAAGATTCGAACCATTTAAGACTTTGTCCACGGATTCCTATTCCATATAATTTTCTCAACAAAATTTTAAATTGCACTTTGTCGTAGGCTTTAGACATATCAAGTAGTATTCCTACTGCATATTTTCTACTGTCTAATATATTAATAACTTCTTGAAGATATTTATAAACTGCTAGGACTGTGGAACGATTTTTGCGGAAGCCATATTGAGACTCATCAAATATTTTGTACTTTTCACAAAATGAGTATACCCTCTCACACATGGCTTTCTCAAAAATTTTTGATGCCGTTGGCAAAAGAGCAATGGGCCGGTAGTTGCTAGGATCAGTTTTTATATTTTTCTTATGTATGGGTTTTATTATTGTTTTTTTTAAGAGATTAGGAAAAGTGCCCTCAGAGAAAGATTGGTTAATTAACATGCAAAAAGGTAAGGTAAGTTCATCCGCGCATTGTTTAATCAAGGCTGGAGGTAGCTGATCTATTCCGTAGCTTTTTTTATTCTTAAGATTTTTGATGATTTTGTGTATCTCAGTGTAATCAACTGGTCTCAGAAACATAGTGTTTTCTATCGGGTGAAGTACTGGTAAGCCGCGTGGTTCGCTGCAGGTAGTCGTTACGCCAATCGAAGCAAAAAAATCATTAAAAGTATTTACTACTTGTTTTGGTTCAGAAATTAGGGTATTTTTAATCTGAAGCTGAATATTGCTTTTTTTGCTTGTTGTTATTTTATTTGTTCGTTCGTTTATTATACCCCACATCGTTTTTATTTTGTTATTTGTTAATTTCATTTTTTTAATATAATGTACTCTTTTTGCTGTAATAACGGAACGTTTTAATATTTTTTCATATTTTTTATAATATTTTTTTATTACTTGATTGTCCGTTTTTAGCGTTAATATTTTCAATAATCTTTTGTTTTGGCATGACTTTTTAATTCCTGTAGTAAGCCAGTATTTTTTATAATTGGTTTTTAATTTAATTTTTTGTTTAGGAATACATTTGTTCAATATTTTTAGTATAACATCGAGAAAAGCTCCATAGTTTTCGTTGATGTTTTTGTGAGTAATGATAATATCACACCAATTTACTGAATTAAGCTTCGATTTAAATGTTTCTATATTGGTTTTATTAAACAGTCTTTTTTCTGTATGCCAGGTTAGTTTTTTATTTTGATTAGGTATTTTTAAACTAATGATTGTGCTGCTATGGTCAGAAAAGCCTAATTCCTTTACAGAGGTTGCCAAGTGTTTATCATTAAAGTTTGTGAATATTAAATCTAAACATGTTGATGACGTTTGCGTTATATGAGTGGGATTTTTGATGTGTTGGATAAATTTATATTCTGACATTAAATCCAAAAATTGTTGTGATTTTACGTTATTGTCTAATATATTTATATTAAAATCTCCACCGATTATGATATTAAGTTTTGAGTACTTTTTGTTTACATACTTCAATAATTGTTTAAGTTGGTTGTAAAATATATCTTCCTCTCTTCCATTCCAGTAAATTAAAATTAGTAACATTTTTTCTTTAGGTAATTCGGTAGCACATGCTTCTAAGATATATTCAAGTGACATTTCCGCTATATCGCTTCTCTCTATGTGTTCTATAGATTCGTGTAGTATAATCGAGACGCCGCCGCCTCTTCGAGTTTGACGACAGTATGATGCTACCGTTTTGTACTCGTTGAAATTGACCAAATTTAAACCATCTTGGGACAGCCAGGTTTCCGAAAAACATATGGCTTGGTACGTTGGATTTTGATCGAGGAAAGCTTCTATGAGATGTTGCTTATTACCGAGACTTTGAATGTTTTGAAACAATACGTTAAGCTGTCGGGCGCTTTCGAAATCGATCGTTGTTGCTTTCTGAAACTGCGTAGTCCCTTGTGTTTGCTTGAAATGTAGAGTTATTTAGGGCTTCGGAAAGGGAAGATTTTTCATAACTTTTATTGCCTATTTTGTTGTTGTAATAGTGCTGCTCGTCTGCTTTCCTTTGATGTACGAAAGGGAGAGACCTGCTGGGATTTTCTCTCGATTTAATCAGTTCGCCTTCAATATAAAGTAGGTTGTTACGAATAACTGCATGTTGGCCCTTCTTTCGTGCTGCGAGCATTTCGTCTCGCATTATTTTTCTTTCTTTACGAGCATTTTCGTCTAAAAACTCAGAAACGTAGAGTCGGGTTCCGCGGAAAAATCGGTTGTTTTCTAATATGTATTTAACCATTCTTTTACTTATAAGTTCGATAGTTAACGGCCGGTTATTGTTGTTGTATCGGCCAATCCTATGGGTCTCTTCTATGTAGCCCGTTAGATCAACTTGTAGAATATCACGAAATATATCGATGACTCTGCTATGCAGGTCACATTCATGCTCTCTGGCATATTCAGCGAGGCCGTAAAGCACAATTTTTTTCATATTATTCTCGGGTGTGTACCGGATTTCCGAATTTGTCATACTTTGCAAGCCTTTTATTTCCTGTTTAAGTTTTTCATTTTCTTGAATTAATTTTTCTATATTGGTGTTAATTATTTCTATTTCTGCCTTTCTTTGGTTATTTTCTGTATATAGATAATTTGTATCCTTTTTCACGTCTTTTCTCAGTTCTTCGATAGCTTTGCTTATTTCTTTTTGAATAGTATTTTGTATCTCTACTAGTTGCCGTGCTCTACTAGTAGCAGTCATCTTCTCTCCTAAGATCAATATTTTAGGAGGGAAGATGACTGCTTCTTACAGCTCTACAAACTTTTGTCAAGTGAAAAGAGAGAATAGAGTATTAATATCTACTATCGATAAATTCTTAGACGATTAATAAATAAATAAGAAATAAATTAAAATAGAGTTCTGTATCCGATATATTCTATGTGTATTTCAGTAAGAGGAGAAAAAAATTTGGTTATAGATGGTTTAGTCGATCTTTAATTTTCGGCAAAGTACCCAAGTGTTACTTTGTTTTGATCGATTTTATTTTAGGCGTATAAATTCCCTAGTTTTCGAGCCTGATTTACCTAATCTCTTCCTAAGTCAGCTAGGTACCTATTTTCATTAAACATTTTTTTTCCAGCATAAACTGAAGCCTCGCGAACTATACTTATATACGGTAGAGTTCTAAAATCAAGGACTGTATTGATTTAGACGTAGCGTAGGCACTACTAAACTATTTTTTTTATTTTATTACGCTTTGGGAAATCCACTCGAGTTCGCAAAGCAAATGGAGTTACAAGTTACGATCCGTGAAATTGAAATAGAAGCCACTCAATAATTGTAACTGACGGTTGAAAGGCGGGGCTGGCTGATGAATCATAAATAACTTGTTGATGAGTGTTTTCAAAGTTTTAAAATGCTATAATTTCCTAGCATTTCAATATTATAATTAGTTTATCCTTTTTAATTCACGGAAAAGTTAATAAAACTGTATCGCGTGATAGAAGGCGTTCTAGTTTATGTATATAATGCGAGTGCTTAAATAATTGCTCGATTATTATTTTTAATGCAGGTTATTTAGTTAAGTCGTTAGAGGGAAAATGACGTCAAGTACATTTATATATTGTAGCAGCGTTTTTTCGTATCAAAAGCGAAAATATTTTGTATGAATCAGATAGACTGGCATTTGAATGCTATCACCTATTTGTAAGTGATTATTATGTTATTGAGGATGGTAAGTATGCTAGGCTTCGAATAGGTCTAGCTTAAAAGGATTTTTGATGCTAGAATTTGAAATCGTGTTTGGCGAGAGATTTTTTTCTTGAGGTTCTCAACTACTACTATAGACATTTATTACAGTAGAGCACTTGTTGACCAGGCAAACATTAAAGATATCTAAGGATGATGCTATATAACATGGAGAATCTTCTTAAACAGTACATGCTGATTTGATAATAGTATCTTATTCAGTGTTTTTTAACCAGTGTCTTGATACCCCTATATTAACGGCAACTACATAATAAAGATATACCTATAAAATCCTGTATTGGTCATTTAGTTTCTTGCCAGGTTCTTCTCGAGATGGCTGTAATTTTGCAAATCTGGCAGTATAGTTTGGGGCCTATGTGAATAAACGATTTAGAATTTGAATTTAAATTTTAACTAAGCACTCAGGAAAATTGGAATCTAATTATATAGTTACAGTTGGAAGTGACAAGGCAAGTTCCAAAGGTTCTATTTCTTCTAGGCTCATAAATATCTCTAATGCGCAAGGACATAAATAAAACACGAGTCTGCGCACAATAGACAAACAAAGCCTGACATTTGCGGATGAGAGCTCATCTAGGACGAAATGACGTGCTATATCAAGGACTACGTAGGTAGGCATGCTACGTGCTATATAAAAGCTGATTATGAGTAAAAGATGATAGAAAAGTGGGTTTAGACTTACCAGGTGCTAGCAGAGATAGCGAGAGCAGTACTAGAGAGCGCATGGTTGTTGCAAACTGCAATGCGCATGCCCCAGACTCCGGGTATTGATCTCATCTCGAGACCTGTTGCTGGAGGCGCAGGCCCCGCCTCGTTCCTCACTCGCCCTTCAGGGCTTCATGGGAACACTTTGATCGAGAAAAACAATCTCGAATTTCCGGAATGTAAAGAAATTAAGAACTTTGAGCTCGCCGCTGCGGGACCTTGTAGCTTATAAGAAATTAGGTGCCTCTGCTACTTTGCCCCAACAAAGGATGAAATAACCTTTTCAATAGGAAATTGGATGAGATAGTTTATGTTAAAGAAAGTTTTAATGAAAGAAACATTGGATTTTGTATAAAATCCTCCTATTTGATTAGTATGGATATTAAAATTGTAAGTTTTGTATTGAGAAGATACTTTTTAAATCTAGGTCACATGAACGTGTTGCTCTCACTTAACTCGTTAGATAGTACGTTATAGGTTACGGTTAAAAAAAACACATTTTTCATACCTTACTAATCCTTACTATTCTTACTATAATATTATAAATACGAAAGTAATTCTGCCTGTCTGTCTGTTGTGCTTTCACACCAAAACTACTGAACCGATTTAAATGAAATTTAGTAAACAGATAGTCTAGAGCCTGAGAAAAGACATAGGGTACTTTTTAACGCAAAAAAAGGGTTGTAAAGGGTTGAAAGGGGAATGAAAAGTTGTATGAAATGCTACCCTAAGACACTATTCCACGCAAGATACGAATATATAAGACGAAAGTTTTAAGACTAAAACCCGATTACTAGTTTCTACAAAATAGTTTCGTTTAATTTTAAACAAAAATTAAATAGATTCCCAATTATTAGGTACATGTAAGCAAAGACGCAATCAACAATAAATATATTTTAAAATGTGCTTGCTGATCACGCTCTTTCGTATGATGACCAACACGGTATCATATTTTTTTCTTCCATGGTGGTAGGGTTATCCTCGCCTGGCTTCCTACCATTTACCAAAAGCAAACAAAGAACGCAGTCGTATTTCAAAATAAAAAATATACACCCTTACCTTTTGACAGATGCCGTTCCATGACATTTGATGGCATATCGATGAAATAGCCCTTGCTCATAAAAATCCCGTTCCTCTTTATCGTATTCTGAAACAGCTGAATTTTTGACGTTCCGGGGTCGTTAATTGGATACGATTTGTCAGTGCGACAATTATTTTAATTGCTTCGTTCTGTCTGGCTATAAAATAACGACGACAAATAAACCCTAGTAATTAGTACTATTGATTCAGCGTGTAACTAGGTAGAATAAAGCTTTTAACCACCTCAAAGGTTTTATTCAAATGATGGAGGTTTTATGTACGGCCTGAAGAGGCCTGAATATGACTGGGATGTCGGTTAAGTACCTATTTTTCAACCGATTTAAAAAAAGGAGGTTCTCAATTCGACTGTTTGTATTTTTTACCGACTTCCCAAAAAAGGAGGAGGTACTCAAGTATTCTTTTTTTTATTTGAAAGCTGGTGCTTTTTATGTAGTCCCATTGAAATTTGATCAAGGTCTGATCTCTAGTTTTTGAGTTATAGTCAATAATGCGTGTTTATACATTAAATATGATCAAGGTTCCGATGATAAAGCGGTGTAGTCGGTTTTTTTACGCTTTGCTTGCGTTTAATTATTATTTTTTGTATGTATGTTACGCGATATCTCCGCCAATTATGAATCGATTTTGATGTTTTTTTTTGTTTGGTAGATATTACTTCTGAGGTGGTCCCATATAAATTTTATCTAAATCGATCCAGCCAAAACCAAAATATAAGCGTTGAAGTCGGTTTTTTAAGCTTTGTTTGCGTTTAATTATTTTATCTACAAGTAGGTAAAAAAAATATTTTTTTTAACAAGTTATTTTCTTATTTCAACGCTTAGAATGTCAATCCATAAAATAAAGTTAAAATTGTAAAAGGCGGCTAAGTCTTGATTCTGACTACTTAGTATATATATAAGACCCATGTAACACTTAGTTTGCAAATAAACACATGAATATGAAAGTAATAAAAATGCATGGCATATTCTATTTTTTTGTAAAATCAAGCTGGTAACAGAGCATCAAAATATCAACTATAGTTTACTGGTATCTGTTAAATATTTTTCTTCGTAAAAGTCTTAAATCGCTACCAGTAAACAACAAACACAGCCCAACACTAAGTTCAAAGACTGGTATAGTGGTTGCTGGAACATTTACGTCAGACGCATAATCACTCTCAGAACTAGAAGCACAAATATGTATTCGGAAGGAAAATCGATCGACATGGGACTCGGGAACCATAAGCAGTTTAACACCTTCTCACTTGATGGAAAGCAATGATGCGGCTGAAGAAAGCTTGCCTAGAAGATACTTATTTATTCTATAATTGAAGACACCCAGATCATATATACCGTTTGGGGAACAAAGGCGCTGGCAATGAGTTCCATTCCTACGCTGTATGGATGAGCAAACTACTCTCTTGATGTCTCGAATAGTGTACTACCTATACTCGTAACTTAACATTTTTTTCTTGCCACGACCACTTTAATCAGTAAAATCTCAATTCCAGTCCCCATTCGTGCATAACCGCATCTAAAAATATGGTAAACAACATAATTTCGAATTAATTAATTCGTGCCCAAACTTGTTTCCCGGGAAATTTGTTCAACAAACGTGAAACTTGTTGCTTCAGAAGTTGACGAATTCGATTCCGCACCGACATAATTATGTTTGAAAGAAGGTAATGAGCCTCTTGTCGTTAGGTGTTTCACTTGTGGAATGAATTCACCAAACTGTGGTTAATCAACCACTTGCTGGAAATTCTTTTTTTTTATTTTTAGCTCCTCAATCTTTGTGCATTAAGTCAAGTTAATAATAAAAAATAAAAAAAATATTTATACTAGCTGTGGCTTCGCCCGCGTGAATTAAACTTTGTGGTTGAACTTTTTCATTCAGGGTTTATAATTTTGGATTGGTGGTTTGATTTTGCAGTCTCGTCTTATACCCCATAAGTGACTTTTTGAAATTACCAATGCCTGATCAATCTTTTTGACGACGCTTCGCTCGCGCTGTTCGCTCGGTCAAGTAACTCTCGAAGAATCAAAAGTTTTGGAAAATAATGCAAAATCCACAACGCCACTATAATGATTATCTAACAATACTAAGTATGCACAGGTAATGTGTAAAACTGACTACGGGCCTATATTTCCTAAAACTATACACATCTATACAGCAAAAGACCTAAGTTACACAAGCCACCAAGCTTATAGGTAAATCAAGTGCTCAAGCAACCTAACATTGTTTTAAAAAAAAACCCAGTACAAGTGAGTAGCGTTACAATATGCTGGTGGAAATAGAACCTAGAAACAAATAACAACATTCACACTCACACGGAACTCTCTCACAAGGAATATTTGTGTTTATGTTTCTGGGTGTGATTGTGTGTGTGAAGCGAATGTTTCCGGTAATCACGACACAAGTCTTCGTGCGTTTGTTTTCCGTATGTTGATATTTTATCAGTTTGTCTTAAAGTTACATGAAGAAATGGGTTTGAAGGAATTAACTCGTTCTCAACTCACCTGTCAAAATCAAACGTCATCACACGCAACTGTAAGTTACATAATATAAACCTTAACCGGAGAATTAAGAAGCAGAGCGTTAACGTCTCGATGAGCTCAGGCCTAAGGTGCTAATGAGCGCTGCGATACCCTTACCTTTGAATATTTAACAAAGTGTTTAGAGGTAAAAAGGCGAGTCGATTTATACTGTCTCTTTCGGGCTTTTACACTACGTCATCTTGAATATTTTATGTGACTTAGGAGTATTTAGTTTTTATACCGACGCTACACATGATGCTGGTACTTATTTACCAACGTATTAGCCTTGCAATTTAGAGAGGTAATGCTGCCAGCTTGATGGGCACGCTACCCCCTGGTAGTGGGCTTGAGCATTTGAGTTACCTATAAGATTGATGCTTTGTAGGCAACTTAGGTCTATGCTGTATAGAATTGTTTTAGTTTAGTATTAGGATATAAGTATAGTATAGGCAATTGGCTCGAAGTTAGTAAAGTCTGTACATATAGATATTAAAATAAAAATAAATTGCCGCATGTATGAAAGATTATCACTTGAAAATTGCTTGATCGAATTGACTGTTTTCACCTGACTGCGTGTCGCAAGGGAGGGTAAAGTATTTATAACCTTATGTATATGGGTATGTATGTTTGTTTGTTCTCTTGTGGCGTTCTAGAGTCCAAACGTTTTTATTTTATATTTTAATATTTTTTTTGTAGTTGTTAATTGTTAAATTGTTTATGTGAGACTTTGTTACTTGGTTAAATAATTAAATGAAAATCCCCTGTTAAATGCATATACCTTCTCCTTTCCGTCGTGGGTAAAAAAGCACAAAGTAGGCACTATCGATCTCAACTTAAAATTCCTAAGATAAAGAGCATTTTAGTATAACTACTATCGTGAGTGTTTTTCATTATTATTATCTGAACCGTCACTCAGAAGAAGGACATCGGATATGACCGAAACCTGGTCGGAGCATTTTTCTTCAACAATAATACGCGAGTGACATCATTTTACAAGCTCTTAATTAACTTGCAATGTATATACCTAACTATGTTCGGGTGGAATCTTGCAAATTAATTTTGAAGTAGGTATCTTAAACCGATTGAGCTGAAATTTGGTATTTATGTTTAGTTTGCAATGCATGGTTAACTGTGTGACGTCATTCTTAATTCAACGCAATCTTGCTCAATCGTTGACCACATCGTCATCAGGTGAGATGGTGGTCAAAAGTTAGCCTATCTTGAATAAGAAATACAAATAAAACACCTACAAATATGGGTATAAAATGAAAGAACTTGCTGAGCATAGCATGAATAATTAAACGCAAGCAAAGCTTAAAAAACCGACTTCACCGCTTTATCATCGGAACCTTGATCAGATTTAATGTATAAACACGCATTATTGATGATAACTCAAAACCTAGAAATCAGACCTTGATCAAATTTCGATGGGACTACATAAAAAACACCAGCTTTCAAATAAAAAAATAATCATCAAAATCGGCTCACAACGAAAGAAGTTATGAGGTAACTTTTGAAGTCGGGTAAACGAGAACATCGTCAAAGTACGCATTATTCGTCACAAAATAGACATTATTGACGATATTTCAAGAACTTCTGATCAGATCTTGATCAAATTTAAATGAGACCAATTAGAAAGCAATATCTTTCAAACTAAAAAAAATAATTCGAAATCGGCTCACGTGGAGAGAAGTTATGAGGTAAACACACATAAAAGCAGTCGACTTGAGTACCTCCTCCGTTTTTGGGAAGTCGGTAAAAATAAAGTGACGTTACTCCAAATCCAATATGGCAGATTTTTTTTTTTCCTTAGTTTTGGCTTCGCAATCTTATGCATTGTACAGTGTCAAGTGATAATATATTTCAAGTGTATTTCATATTATAGGTCCTAGTCACAAGTCTCAGTCAAAGTCAAGTAAAAGAGTCAAGGTCCAGTCGTAGTCAAGTCATGCCCTAGTAAAGTGGTAGAAACTTTACTAGAACTTCTATTGGAGTTTTGGAGCGAACGTGAAAATCACGTCTTTCAACTTTATATGATTTGCCTACACTTATGCACGTTCACTAAGTATTAACGGTTAATAATCCACCATTATTACACATTAACACTCGAAGAATCACAGGTTTTGGAAAATTTTACAAAATCAACAACGCCATTTTTTCTCTTTCGCGGCAAAACTCCTCTATGGCAGACTTCTAAAAGCTTGTTATTGAAAAAGTTTTTGAAGATATTATTATTAGTAATATTATTATGTGAATCCAAAACAGACTATAAGCAGATAAAGGTGCCTCCGACGTCATTCCCGTTTATCCAGTAAGGGACGTAATCCGATTCTCTCAGTGATGGTAGAGTCGCTCGACGCCAACTATCGACTAACGAGATTTCTACCACACAATTGCCCGATTAGGGACAAAAGCGATGAGAATTTGCGGCAAATAGTGGAGTAAAACGAAATAAGATAACTAATGAAGGGAAAAAAATAGATATGCAGGGTTTTTTCCTCCTAACCTTTAGATAATATTGTAGGAAGCGGATAATATAGCAGTTAGGTTAAACGAATTAAGAGGGTTTATTCACTTTGTCTTCGCTCTCGCTCACATATTTCGATATTTTTAATAAATACAATTAGCTACGTGTGTTTTTGAAAATATGTTCAACCAACTATATGGACATTAATATGAAATGAATGTTTCAATTTAATCGTTTTTCATATCTTTTGGTTAAACGAAGAAAGCGTAAAAATCACATGAAAATTTAGGATCTCTGTTTTTTCTCATCTTATTGAAGGATGTGATAGCGAAAAGAAGTTTGAGACATCCGTGTATTAATGTACATAATATATAGTAAGTTGAAAACATTTTCAAAAACACAAGTACATAATTGTATTTATTAAAAATATCGAATTGTGCGAGCGAGAGAGCAGACAAAAGGAATAAATCCTCTTAAGATATTTCTGAGTTTATAGGTATAATTCCAGTAGGTATGTTAGTGTTAAAGCTATGATAGCGCAGTCATAGTGAGAAGGATTTCGATCGGTCGGTACCTATTTAAAATCCTACGAAGCACCCTGCAATGGCAACATTGTGACAAAATAGTTGCAATGGGAGTTTTGCCGCGAACGTGAAAAAATGGCGTTGTTGATTTTGTATAATTTTTCAAAACCTGTGATTCTTCGAGTGTTAATTTGTAATAATGGTGGATTATTAACCGTTAATACTTAGTAAATGTTCATAAATGTAGGCAAGTCATACAAAGTTGAAAAACGTGATTTTCGCCTTCGCTCCAAAACTCTAATAGAAGTTCTAGTAAAGTTTCTACCACTTTACTAGGGCATGACTTGACTATGACTGACTACTTGACTTTGACTATGACTTGTGACTAAGACTTTTATTATGAAGAATAGAAATTGTTAATATTTGTTTAATATTTCGACTGAAGGACTATGCATCCATGGTCATGAAATAAATAAAAAAAAAAAAAAATTGTTGCGATGGCGGTAGGGCATCTTTTCACGCTTGTCTATGGCTGTGACGGTGGGATTATATTATAGTGCGTGATGCCAACTTTTTGCTGATAAAACTTTTCCAATGAAATGATGGATTTTGACCCGGTAGGTAGGTATAGAGGCTTACGACGCGAACGGTCCGTGGATTTTTCCGTTGTTCTTTTATGTCAGTGGAGTTTTGGAGATTACTTTCTCCAAATTAGATAGACTAGTTTTGTTTGTGTGTGTGTGTATATGTACGAGAGAGTTGAATGTTGCGATTTGTTTGTCTACAAAATTTGATGTGACTACGTTGATGAGAACATTACTATGGAATGATATACCAAATAAATTAAAATTACTTAAATCCTCATTTTGCCGCACCGTATTCTTGTAAAAAGTAACGGTGCTCTATAAGTAATCTAGTGCTGAATTTTTATTCACACATCATTGACATAAAAATAAAACAGAAAACCGGCCAAGTGCGAGTCGGACTCGCACACGAAGGTACCATTATCGATAAAAACGGCAAAAATGACTGTTTTATGGGAAATATTTGTTTTATTTTAATTTAATTATTTATTTTTAAAGTGAATATATAATTAAATATTCTGTGAATATTTCAAGCGTCTACCTGTTGCCGTTATCAATATCAAGCAAAAACGAGCAAAAAAATCACGTTTGTTGCAGGGGAGCCCCCTTAAATATTTAATTTATTCTGTTTTTTAGTATTTTTGTTGCGACAACAGAAATACATAATCTGTGAAAATTTCAACTGTCTGATATACCTGGCAACAGACAGCCTGGTGACAGACGGACGGACAGTGGAGCCTTAGTAATGGGGTCCAGTTTTACCCTTTGGTTACGGAACCCTAAAAAAGTTGTATTGTGCTGATTTTTTCTGCAGACTCCTGAACATTTCAATCAAGACTACAAACCCAAACAGCACAATTATTGAAAACAAAAAATTCCTACCGGAGATTATTTATACTAAGTTTGTTGTTATCTTTAATCGGAATTTAATGGGCGATGAGCAAAATCTCGCTACGAATTTCATTAAGGGTATTGTCGGAAAGCCGCCTTCTCATCAAATCTGTGGGGAAAATGCCGCAGAGGTCTCAAATACCTACCCTTATTAAGTCCGGAGATTAAATATAAGTTAATCTAATGGTGGACCGTTATCGTAGAACCTGTCGGTGGAAATATCATACCTTTTCACGTCAGAGTATATATGTACTTTGCCAAGGTGAGTTTTATTATTATTAAAATATAAAAGTAAGACGATCAAAAAAGTTTTGCTATTGAATTTGCAATTTTGATTGAGATTTGAATTTTGAACATTATTTGCTTTAAAAATTAATCTCTTCACCAAATCATCATACTTTACTCTAATACTTTACGCTTATAAAATAAATTTTATAAGCGAAAATTTGGTATCAAATGTGTGTATACAGCTTTAAAATGTGTAGTATTAAGATAAACGACTATTATTGATAACGAAATACTCGGTTTCTATTCGGAAAAATCCTGATAATAGTAAGACAAAACATTTTTTCCTCAGTCTGTTGTGTGTAGAATCTATGTACGACCCGAAATTGAGATTGGAAGCAAGCGAAGCATGACGCCTAAAAGCTACGGGCTTAGTGCTTATCAGAATCGACATATCTACGAAAGTTGGGGACAATCGAAAGACGCTTTTTGTGGAGAATTATTTGTGCTTGTGTTTTTACACCATGACTTCTGACTAGGTTTATTTCACCCCCTTTCGGAAACATGTTGGTACGGCGTAGCTATTTTCAGGCTACGTTGAATGGTTACCTTACTGGTACTGGCATCACATTGGTAATTATTGGTATCTCGTGATAATGGTACTGTCTTCAATTCAACGGACAGAACGGACGCCTAAGGTACACCACTACTAGTCAAATGGTCAGAGGAGCAGCTGACTAGGTTGGACTAGGACTACATGTGTTAGATTTCTATATTTTTTATATTGTATTATTGATAAGCGACATTTATACGATTATATTTATACTTAATCTACTGATATTGATTTTAATTTCTAATCATATGCATGCATTTTCTTATGATAGAAATAAGATTAATTAATGTTTAACACTCTATTTTATGTGAAATATAATTATTTTATTTTATTTCATGTTTTCTTTACTTTTATATTTTAAAAAAGCAATAGGTATATACAAAATATCTGAAGAGTCACCGCTCTTAAAAATCTTACTATTCAAAAACCGACGTCTCGTACGAAAACCAAAGATGTCATCTTCTGTTTAATATTTACGTTTGGTATAGTTCTAGCCTGTGTCCAACAATGGACTGAGATTGGCTGAGTATGATGATGATACGTTCTCTTCTTCTAGTAGGTATTTCCCGCCATGACAGTCCATAGCTCTTTAAGCAACTCTAACGCCAACATAGCCAATATCACCAACGCGACAATAATTCGGATACATTTTGGCATCGCCAAAATTTTTCAATGTGCAAAATGCAAATATCAACAGCACTCAGTCTGAGGGCACTCCAAGTTCAATCTGTTCTGGGTTTATTCATGACATTTGTAGAGCTCTCCAACCCCAACGGATGCTGCGCGGACATAGCAGAGTATAAAACATTGGGTGGTGCTCATTATATTTGAATTAGTTTACCAAAACATCCAACACAACTTTATTATCGTATGTTACTGAATTAGATTAGATGGTTATCAACTCACTTGAAATCGAGTA
This sequence comes from Lomographa bimaculata, assembly GCA_948107665.1. Lineage (NCBI taxonomy): Eukaryota > Metazoa > Arthropoda > Insecta > Lepidoptera > Geometridae > Lomographa > Lomographa bimaculata. The sequence goes on from OX403592.1 coordinate 13,503,889, forward strand.
GAATATAGAATCGAGTAGAATCGGAATGACCTTGAAAACTGCCAAATTAAAACATACATAACTATATTTCATCGAAGAGTTATAATTTTGTTTAATTATTTATTTATATGCTTTGCTAATAGCTACACAAGTAAGTTAAAAAGGAGAAGTGGATTGACACCGATTAATAAGAAATGTATGGGCTATTTTTTTTTTATTTGGTAGAAGCAATTTGCGATGTCGTCCGCCCGTACAAAAGTTTTGAAGAAAATGAAGACGTTTTTAATTTTTCACATATTTTGATGTTAACGCGGGGAAGTTATATAATGCAAACATACTAAAAATACCAATGACTTAATAAAGTTCCAATAAAAATCCTTCTCAATCATAAAATACTTTTACATACGCTAGGCAATATAGAAAAAAATATACTCTATACTAATACTACTATACTATCATATTACAATGACATTTAAATGGAGAGATACATTATATTACCTACCAACTTTACATAAAAGGAGGAGGTAGTCAAGTTGACTGTATTGTATTTTTTTTTGTATTACCTCATAACTTCGTTCCACTTGCACCGATTTTGAATTTTTTTTGTTTGAATGATGTTGCTTTTCAATTGATCCCATTTAAATTTGATCAAGATCTAATCAGTAGTTCTTGAAATATCGTCAATGATGCGTGTTTAGTACATCTAATCTGATCAAAGTTCCGAAGATAAAGCGATGAAGTCGGTTTTTTTTAAGCTTTGCTTGCGTTTAATTATAGTTGATGATACAGCAACATACTTTCACACCTATACTCAGTTCAACTACTATTGTCGTGGGTGAAACATTCACATCATACACACAATCGCACCCAGAACCAGAAACACAAATTTCACTTGCGGAGAAAACTTGTGTTCTCATCGGGAATCGAAGCTGAAACATATACTTAGGCGAACGCCTACCTAAGTCAAAAGGCAGATAGATAATTATTAATATATTTAAATACATACAATAAGTAGTTGTTATTCGGTTTAGTAGCTCTAAATATTATTATTATTCAAACTGTCGAGTTCTGGAATACAGTTTGTGAAGTTGAACTAGTTTACAATATTGTGAAATGGCTGTAAAAGCTTTTATTACTCTGGATTGTTTTGTTTGTAAACTAAGCCAGTTATTTAGTGTAGAGAGGCCATTAATAAATTATTATAGAGTTAATTATATAGTAGGAAATGTGACATCATTCAAATGCTGTCTGCATTTGAATGATGTCTCATTTCCTACTATATAATTAACACAGTTACGAGGCAATCGGACAAACTGCGAGAAATATTATGCGCTTTAAAAACGCTTTCATACTCACAGTCCCACACTAAAACCGATGACTTGTGTCGTGGGTGCCCGAAACTTTCACATCACTTAGGCAATCACAACCAGAACCAGAAATACAAATTTTCCTCGAAAAGAAAACTTGTATTCCTGCTGGGAATCGAAACCTATCGGGATGGATTCCCCTGCGTAGAATGCGTACGCGCATCCAAGTAAGCAAACGGGTAGTTTATTTGCATTGCTTGCAGCTTGTTCTATTTGTGTATTATTAACGCAATTGTACACTTTTATCAAAGCGTTATCTATTCATTTATGTTCAAATGACACTATTATTTACGCTTCGCCATTTTCATACTTTTATATTTATACTCTCATATTCATGACCAACTACAGATTCATCTTCTTATCCGTCTTCCATCGCACTGAGTGGGGTCGGTACAACATGAACTGATTTATGATTGTTGTAAACATATTTAGTAATAATTTTTATAAACGGCTGCCTGCCTGACTTCAACCGTCCTTGATGATTAACTGGAGCCACGTTTGTTGATCAGCAGAGACACTACACGCAGGCAAGTAGGTGTTATACCGTTTTTCACCTCACAATCTTATCCCAGCCCGTGGATAGCCCGGATTTATAAAACCAGTGTTATTTAATCTACGACACGTGTCAGCTAATGTTAGCTACACGACGTACGTGGTAATTAACACTGACCGATTGAATTTACGGTAACCTATCGCTCCTGTATCGCTATATGTCACGATGACGTCACGTTAATCGAGTCTGCTACGGGTGACTCGCCGCACAATCTCGTTACGGCTACCTACCCGTTATAGCTACGCCGCTACAAAGCGTTGTGTTGCCACCGTGATTGCTACGCCGTAGCCGTTGCTAAGAATGTACATTGTTTTGATCATACTAATTTAATAGTGTTCCACATCTTTGCCTGTGTTATTTAGGATAAAGCATCGCTTTCGTTCAGCTTTAGGTTATTTACATACCACTTTTCATCCAAATCCGTTCAGTTGTTACATATCTCGTTTTAAAACATACTCATACGCACGCATACAAACTTTCAGTTGTATAACGTATTTTGTATAATTTTATTTTATTATAACACTATATTTAGCTGCATTTCTATCCGACTGCCAAGGAAGGGTTATGTTTTTCGCTCGTATTTTGTATGTATGAATGCATGTATATTTGTAATTTTCTTTATTACCTTGTATCTTCAAAACAGCGTTAAGTTAAATTATCGTTATATGCCTCTTAAAACCCAAGTGATGAATATATAGGAAGGAATTTGAAAAAAAAAAAAAAACAATGATGGAGTTTTGACGCGGGAAAGTTATAAACGTTTATGAAACAAAATTGACCATATATTAAGGAAATTAAAAGGGGATTTCATATCCCAGTCGGGTTTTTGAAGTTTTGGTACATTGACTTGTTTGTTTATGATAATCAAACGCAAGCATAGCTTAAAAAATCCAACTTCAACGCTTATTTTGGTTTTGGCTGGATCGATTTCGATAAAATTTCACCACCTCTGAAGTATAATCTACCAAACAAAAAGAACATCAAAATCGATTCATAATTGGCGGAGTTATCGGATAACATACATACAAAAAAAATACAATCGAATTGAGAACCTCCTTTTTTGAGTCGGTTGAAAATAAAAACGAATGTTCATATAATGCATTAGGTTGGTAATTTGACTTAGATGACATCATACCTATATTGTAGTTTTAATGCTCTTATGGCAATAAAACTTTCGATTTTTTCTTCGACTTCTTTGTTAAACTATTAGCTCATCCCTCGAGGCGTTTACACGGTCGTTAGTTAAGTTCTGGACCTTAACGACCGTAACGGCCGTAATTACCGGATTCCCATTACTAATTTACGTCCGGTCGTGCCTTTCAGTGTCTAATTCATAGTCGGTAGGTATTACGAAAAATTAGCACAATATAAATTCCAAGTTGGAACTGTTACAACGCATTATAAAATTTTTTGTGTTTTGTTTTTAGCCCAGTAAAACTACGAATTTTCAAGAAAAAAATAATAACAGGCCAATTTTCCGGAATAACAATAAGAAGATGATTTCAAGAGACTATGTTTTGGATTCCACCAAATTTTTCCAGAGGAAGGTAGAAAAATATTATCCACCTGTTTAAATCTAGAGCAAAAATAATAACTACATGATATCGTTAATAGTGGATGAAAAACATTTGATTGTAGTACACGAGACGAATTCACTAAAATAATCAATGGATATTAGTTTTTTATATAATATAAAAAAATGTTTTGTAATTTACGCTAAAGCAACAATGCAAACCGAATTGTAAATTTTTTTTAGATTAAAACGCAATGATTTTTATCATGACTTCTATGAATCTACCCTTGTGGAGTATCGTTGAAAAGGGCTTGACAAGAAGAGTACGAAACCGGTTTAAAAAATATATGTTTGAAAATTTAGTAGGCCACCAAAGTCACTGTTTTTATACCTATTTTGTCCCGGGGTCTATCTCAAAAACGGCTTCCAACTGAACGCTGAAACTTACGTATAATATCGTTGTATCCTGTACTTGAACAACAAATACAGAAACCAAACAATTATTGTATAGAAAAACAGTTTTAAGCAAATAACCTCAAAAATGTTTCTCTACGAGGCAAAATGTAGGCGAGAGATCTCTGTTCGGCGCGATCGACTAGTAGTAACCTATTCAATGATTTCAATATAGAAGCAACATGATATATGCCAAATTAGTTTAAATACTATACATTAAGATGAAGCTATACTACTTAAGATAATCATCCAATTATTGTTATGTAATCAACTCGTTAACGAAATACACATTTAGTTTCTGAACAATTACGTAGATAATTAAGTTACACGTGCGGAACTAAATATGTACAGTCAGCATCAAATAGATTAAGTCGAGTCAAAATGGTTAGATAGGGGCATAAACTCGCGAGTTAGCAGTAATTAGAACATACAGAGAATCTTAAAAGAGTTTCAGAATAGCATACACACCCCCACACTCACTCACTCTCACGTGCACATACACTACACCCTCACCACTACACACATACCATAATTATATACACGCATTCTCTTAAAATTAAAATGTGAACTATATTTTATGTACTCTTAAAAAAAATCTACTTGTTTATGTATAATATTATTTTAATATGTGAATGATTTTTCCGGAGGTGGGAGTTGCCATCTGTGACACAGTTTTATATTTTCTAGTTTTAATGTGTTTTGTACATAATAAAGACTTATTATTAATTGATAGAGCGTTGCGAGATCCCTTTCACTTGGGTGGTTCAGCACTTTGTCCATCCGTCCCTCCGTCCATCTGTTAGGGGCATTTAGCGTCTAACCCATACAAGCGAATAACATAAAATTCTCATAGAATATGTAATGCTATGGCCCAAAGCACAAATGGCAATTAAATTGGTATATATGAAAATATTAAGGGGGCACCAATGCATACATGTAACTGGGGAGCAAAATTTTTTATTTCTGCCCGTGTTGTTTTTTTTCTGCCCGTTTGTATTGTTGAAAAGTACTTTAAAAGTAGAGTATGTATCTAAAAAAACTATCCATATGTAACAAAGTAAGTCGAGTTTCAGTTCAGTATAAATATGCTTCGTAAAATAACATATATTTGGCGTCGACTGTACAATATCTTACCAATAATTTTCAGATAGCTGGCGGCATTGTTCTTATTATATGTTGATCAATATGAGTTGGAATTGCCTAACATTATCATTAAAGTGAAATGTATTTGTTATTAGTGGTGGTACAATTTAGAATCGATATATCTATTATTATCAGTGCCTTTTATTTATATCTTTTATATACTAGCTTCACCCGCGTTAATCAAGTAAAAAAATTGTGTGTCTGAAACCTAAACTATCTACATTCTAAATTTCATCGACATCAGTTTTATCGTTACGGTGATACGTGGTGTTTGTTACCACGTATCATAGACATACACACAAACTTTCACATTTATAATATTAGTAGAATTAGCTACTGATCAAAACCATTTTCTAAAATGCAGACAATAAACCCAAACATCTCGTACATGATACGTATTAGTACGTAGTAGTATATGATAAATCTACAATCGCTCCCATTAATTGAAAAACAATCTAGAACAAATAATAAATTTCTAAACATAAATTATCCAAATTGAGGTCCTGAGAGGGCCGTTGTTTGGCGATAATTTGATTGTATCTGGTCCGCTGTCACCGAGGGACCAATCGAAGTTTGTCGAAAACAGACTCAATTGGGTTAGTCGCGTAAACTTGGCAATTTACGAATATTGATTGATAGTGATTAGATTTAAAAAAATAGTGATTAAATAGTTTTAATATCGGTTTGCTAAGTTGGGTGAGCGTTCGCCTTCTAAGCAGGGGTATCGGGTTCGATTCCCGGAGGGAACACAAGTTTTCTCCCCATGGATAATTTGTGTTTCTTGTCCTTGATGTGATTGTGTGTGTGATGTGAATGTTTCCGGCACCCACGACACAAGTCATCGAACTTAGTGTGGAGCTGTGAGTATGAAAGCGTTTATGTTTATGTTTTTTTGTTATTACGATATCTTTTAGGCAAGCATGTTGATTTATAAAACCGTTACGATAAAAAAAAAATTAAGGTCGCTTAGTTTTACATTAATTTGTTGATAATCTTTAATCTGTTTACAATAAAGTAAAGAACCAAATGGTATTGAGTCAGCGCCTAATACCATATTTTGTATCACAGCGAACGATCTAAAAGCAACAGCATTATGCAATCGATATAAAAATATTTCAGTCACACTGTAACTGGTAGGGCAAATTCTTTCCAACGAGTTACACTGACACTCAGCACTGACACAGTGAGTGTGACCTGTTGGGAATCCTTAAAGAAAAAAGTTGCAACCACAAGTTAACAGTGTAACTCGATGGGAAAAAACCCAACGACTCGATTGGTTTGCCTTGTTGTGAACCCACCCATTATTGTCTATCTCAATGAGCGTACCATGACTTAATATTTCCTATCATCTTGTCACACTGTGCTTTTCCGTTTTTGTGCAAACTAGGAATTTTTCAGAGCGGAAATTTCGCGAGCGGAACTCGTAAAAACATTGCATGTTATTTATTCCCTCCGGAATATATTCGGCGCACTTACATCTAATTAGAAAACAGTGATCATATTTTCGTTTTTATTTTGACTAAAAAACGGAAAAAAAATCCAAATTTCATCCAAATCCGTTCGACCGTTACAACGTGATGAACAAACATACTAACATACTTGAACCTTTTTATTTTTTCTTTTCGTAACTACAATTTTTATTTTGTTAAACTTGTTAAATAAAAGCCACTCGTCTAATTTAATTATACACTTACACAAAAACTTACACATTTATAATAAAAAAAACACTCACAACCCCACACTAAGTTCGATGACTTGTGTCATGGGTGACGGAAACATTCACATCACACACACAATCACAACCAGAACCAGAAACAGAATTTTTCTTTGGGGAGAAAACTTGTGTTCCCGTCGGGAATCGAACCCGATGCCCCTGCTTAGAAAGCGAACGTTCAACCAACCAAGCCAACGGGGAGTTATATTAGTGTGATACTTATTAGATATGAATCGATAATTGTTAATTAAATTTAATTGACTCGTTTCTCGTCTGGCTACACTCGGCCAGTCTTCATCGGACGAATACATTTTCCATTTCCCAAATAGCTTCACGGCTGACTAGGCAACCATAACTCTGGAGGAGGATCCGCAATATCAAGATCTTTTATCGTCGGGTAAAGTGTCGTCGGTAATAAATTCGGTTTCTCTCACCTGTCGGCGCCATTACCGTAAACTTTGAGCACGTAGTCTCGTGTATTCTACGATTTTGGTTTACAATTTCAGACTGCGTTTTATGTTCGGTCGGAAATTAAATACATTGTGCAGTATATGTTTCATGTTAGCAGATGTAAATCAGTAGATCATTATTTAAGCGCAAACTCTAGTTATTGTTTTGTTTGTGCCGTCGGCTTTCATTTGTTTTTCGTCTGAGAACGATGATAATGGATACGATATGAATATTACTATATCCATAGTAATCCTTATACGGATGTATAGGTATTCTACAATTGTAGTCTGTATCTTCGGTGATAATATATGGTCATAAATGCCCATGCCTATTTTACCATCTATCAACAAGACAAACTGGCAAACATCAATCATTTCTGGTTGACGTAGCTTCGGTACGCTCGAAGCGTTTTGCTTCTACATTTGTCATCCGTACTGCATAGGAGTGGAATTCATTGCCCGCGTCAAGAGTGAATAGGTATCTTCTAAGCAAGTAAGCTACATCTTCGGCCGCATCATCACTTTCCATCAGGTGAGATAGTGGTCAAATGCTTGCCTATCGAGTATAAAAAAAGAAATGTCGTTTTGCGGTATTATTTTAAAAAGCTCTTTATATAAGCTTTTTAGTAAGCTCAAGTTAAGTGGGGAATATGCATGAGATTGTTTCGAGATCGAGTTTTTTAAATCTTTACTAATATAGAATAACACCTACATCATTAGGAACTTTAATGAAAAATGCTTTAAATTTTATGGGAAATTCAAAATAACAAAACACTTTTTTATTGGCTAGACTGATTCGTGACGTCAAATCACACATTTTTTGATGTCTATGAGTGGCAAACTTTACTTGACGGTGATTGGATTGCGGATTTCATGAATAAAATTTTACATGCCGAAAAAAATTACATAAAAATCGATAAAGCATATAAAATTCATATCACTCTATTAATATAAATTTCTATTACCTATAGTTATTATTTTATACATATATTTTCTTTTTCGATGATTGCTGCACGCCTCATGTCATTTCATTTCCACCCCTGGATAACTGGTAGAGAATGCTTATAGCATTAATCCTCCTTTTGTACATTATTCCTATTATTGTGCAATAAAGTATTAAATAAAATAAAATTATAGCATTACCAATGAGGGCTGTGTCAAATGAAAGCCAACCTAAATTAATTGCAATAAATTCAATTGACGAAACGAAATAGCTGCTTTATATGATACAAGCATTCTCCGATTTAAATAGGCCAACAAATTTAATTGTAAAATATTCATTTGTTGCCCATTCATTACGTAGTTCCATTATGAAATTAGTACAAGAAGTCATACCGTTTCCGTGATTAAACGAGTCGTTATAACACAGTTGTACCGTTTGCCTATAGGCACACAAAAAAGTAAAAATCTTCTGTGGGTACAGGTACAACATAGCAATACGAGAATTATAAACTGGCACATTTTATACGATTTTATGAGACTCAAAATTGAAATGAAAGCGTAACGTAGCACTCGCACTGCAGTCTTTCTGGCAAATTGTAACTAATTGACAAAGTTATGTTCAGGCCTGTGGATAGGTAACTCGATTACGCTTTCAGGTGGCCTAAAAGTCATCAGAACTGTCCACTAGTATATACAAAAAATAGTAGTACTATTCTATTAGTAGTAGTGATATCAATAACTAGCTTTTTTAATCTCTGATTGGCTAGTGTTTGCCCACTATCTTCCCTAATGCTAAGTGCTGATATGTCTAGAATCACTGCCAGGATAGCTGCGAGAATATATTTTTTTGTGATCTTGACGATATTTTTACGCGGAATAGGCAAGCATTTGGCCACTATCTCATCTGATGGAAAGTGACGATGCAGCCGAAGATGTGACTCGCTTGCTTAGAAGATACATATTCACTCGAGACTTTGTGACTAACTTATTATATTTGATTAAAGTTTAGATTGTTTAAAAATTTTAACAATTATTTTTAATTATTTGTTCTTTCACGTCATGGATGTCCCACAATAAAACTTCAAGGTACTTACATAAAGTTCGATATACAAGGTTTAAAATAGGATATCTAATCTGGAATCCAGCCCCTACGTGGGTAGGAAACCAATCGAACCGACAGACATGTTGACATCCCTCCGTTATTTATTGTTGTTGGATCACCGCATCCAGGGCTTCGATCATTGATTAAACAATGCTTTTTGCTAAGTTTTATTTAAACGTGTTTTTTTATGCTACATATTATATGCCAGCATTTGACCACTATCTCACCTGATGAAAAGTGAACATGCGGCTGAAGATATAAAATGTATGCCTAAAAGATACCTATCTATTCACTACGACTTGATGATACCCAGATTGCACGAAACGCATAGAGCGAACCGGAGGTATGTCAACCATATAAGGATGACGTTTGAAATCATCAACATCGTCTCGTGGGTTCAGCCGTGGTAATTGGGAGTCATAATTAATAAATTAATAAAGTAGCCATGTCCTATATCAGGGTCTATTATTTATTCGAGATAGGCAAACGTTTGACCACTTTCTCGACAACAAAGACTTAATGAGAATACTCAAAATAACTAAACCTTTTGAGTTAGTGTAAAATAATGAGTGATATTAACAAAGAATACAAGAATAAAGTGTTATTTTTTTATTCATTTTTTTGAGACTATGCAAGCGTTTGACCACAATCTCACCTGGTGGAAAGCGACGATGCGGTCGAAGATGGAGCACGTTTGCTCAGTAAAAACCTATTCACTCTCTTCTTGAACAAGCCTATATTATACTTTTCGGGAAACACAGTAGACAGCAATGCGTTCCACTCCTTGGCAGTTCTCATAATGAAAGTGGAAGCGAAACGCTTCGTGCAAATGGTCGGTATTTTTACCATTAGCGGATGCCGCATTGTCGTCTGTCTAGATGTTCGGTAGTAGAACGGTGATGCGGGAATAAGATTATGCAATTCCTTTGAACACTCTTCTCTCGTGTCTTCCCGATAATAGAGACAACCGTAAGAAAAGTATTATTGGACACATGTTTAGTATACTAAGGTTTTGACCTAACTGCAAAGTAGAGACTTTGCAGTTTAGGTCAAAATTAAATGACCTATTAGTCTTAAGGCTAGAACGTTATTCCAATGGTGTACCAAAAGTAATTTGTACGTCATTAAAAGAAAACTTTCTCGCCTATGACAGCAAGCGATGATGTAGTTGAAGAATATATTATACATACCGAATTTAATTCGTAAAAGCGAGAGGATTTAGCTTCTACAACCGTCGTCGCCTCCTATCCTCACTTGTCGATATCAATATCACATATTACTTGATTCTCAGAACGATGTCCGAAACGTACCGGAACAAGTCCAACGGTAATACCTATTTTATATCACTAAAGAATATATAAAACTTAATCTAATAGATTGCAGCCTGTTGGCAAAGTGTGGTCTCAACCCTAAAAGGCACAAATATATAACCACTATCAAGATTACTATAATTGCGCCTTTTTCTCTGCTGATTCAGCCACACTAAACCACCTGTATTTATAGTTCCAGAACGATGAAACGGTATGATATCATTAAGACAGACGTGGCAGGGATACGACCTGTTCATAGAGCAAGATAGATAAATATATAGATAGATAAATTCTTTATTTGCACACCAAAAAAAAAAATAACACGTACAAAGAAATCTTTAATATAACATATGAGCACAATGGGCGGTCTTATCGCTCAAAGCGATTTCTTCCAGACAACCAAAGGGAGATAATAAAAATATTACAAACAGGGACGGTGGTGTACCTCAACACATATTTAAATTAATAAACGTACTTATACATACTTATTAATATTAGATACATAATATACATACAAAATACATATATGTATATATGACTAATAAGGGACATTCATAGCTTTAACTTAATTGAGAGTGATACCATTTTTTTATTTGTTCTTTGAAAGTGTGTAGTGATTGAGAGCGACGTATAGAGACCAGTAAACTGTTCCAGAGGCGAATAGCTTGTACAGTAAAAGATTTATATATATATAGATAGACCCTGACGATCGAGCTGGTTGACAGGAGTATCGGACTGGCAGCGTGCAGCGATGTGGAGGGCTGATAAATCAAAAATTGCCAAGTGATAAATTAAAAATAAAATAATTTAATAGCAAGCAAAGCTTTAAAACCGATCTTAAATGAACTAAAAACGTATTATTGAGGATAATTTAAAAAATGCTGGTCAGATCTTGATCAAATTTAAATAGGACCTGGGAAGAACCAGCTTCCAAGTAAAAAAAGAATCATAAAAATCCTATTCACCCAGATACAAGTTCTGACACAAAAAAAACCAGTCGAATTGTGTACCTTCTCCTTTTTTTTGAAGTCAGTTAATAAAAGCCATTCTTTATTATCTTACTTGCATATATACGTTTAGAAATGGTATGTAAGTAAACAAACTTTTTAATAAAATGAGTAAAGTTAGTGTCCAAAAGATTTCCAATTTACTGTTTAGAATACTAAATAAATAGCTTCACGTGAGCGTAATTTTATTCGCAGACCGTCCAAAATGTTTTATTCAACCCGAGAGGGACAACTGTGTCTTATATCTTTGAATCGGAAAATTCATTCAAAAGTTCAGCAAGTCAACCATATCTGAATTTCAAATCAAGGGCTCGGTGAATGGATTTTTCTTACAAAGCCGATGCGCATTTAGTGGTGAATTTGTTCAGTTGGCTATACAATTTCCATATATTTATTTATATAATGTATAATGTACGTAAAGTTAATGAAGCTTATTGTGTTTTTTTAAGTTTTATAGGCAAGCATTTGAATACCATCCCACTTGATGGAAAGCAATGATGTGGCCGAAGATGTAGCATGCCTGCCTAGAAGATACCTATTCACTCTTGACTTGAAGACTGCCAGATTATATCGCTCAGGAAACAAATACGCGGGCAATGAGTTCCACTCCCTCGCAGTACGGATGATAAACGTAGAAGCGAAACGCTTCGAGCGAGCTGGAGGTATGTCAACCATTAATGGATGACGTCTGTTTGTCTTGTTGTTAGATGGTAAATGTGTCTTTGCAATTATAGAAACTAGTAGTCCTTTGAAATGTATTTAGTGCGTTACATGGTACATTGGAGAGTGTCTACGGAATTCTATAACTGACATTTTCTCCAGGTTCTTTCCATCACCGGACAACAAGATAAACGAAAACAAGACATCCTTTCATGGTGGACATCTCCAAACAAAACCAAATAGTAGCCAATCGGCGGCAAATTTTGTTATGCAAAGTATAGAATACGCAGCTTTTAAGCTATTGGATAGCTTCTATCGCGGGCCTTGAGCGTGGAGACCGAATCCAGAAATTCCGTAACGAAAATAACCTAACACCCCCCCACTCCGACGGGCACAGCGGTGATACTTTTTAGTTTTGCCATCTATCGATGAATAACAGAACTTTTAATGACTTTTTTGAAATATCACGCTTGTCTCTTTAGTTCAGCAACTCGCCTCTAGGTGGCAGGAATGAAAATACTGCATAAATAAAATAAATAATTAATTATAATTGCATAAGTTGATAAAAAATGCTATGCAATAGCTTTACCGCGGCAGTCCCCGATTGCCACACGTCTTTTTTCTTCTAGTTTCTGACAAATATAACCTTCATCAATTCAAAAGTGAATAGAGATCTTCTATGCAAGCAAGCTAACCGTCGACAGTATCATCGTTTTAAACAGGTGAAACAGCGATGAAATTGCTAATTAACATGAAAAGCAGATTCTGTGACAGTCACACGAAAAGAAGCTACATAGTGCTACGTTTTTTATGCCAAATCTAACCAAAATCGTTTCCAGAGGCACATTAGACCAAATATCATATTTAGTGCTTTGAGGCAGTTACTGCCTTAGACCTCGAACACTTTGTTCCACGTTATGAGATTGCTACTTCGATTGATCTAAGAATTTGGAAAAAACTTTTAGATTATCTTTTTCTATTAGATTACATTTATCATCCGTCATAACTCTGCCGCGTCTTCGTTCCCCGAACAGTATAATCTGGGAGTCTTCAAATCTAGAGTAAATAGGTATCTTCTAGGTAAGCATGCTAAATCTTCAGCCGCATCATCACTTTCCATCAGGTGAGATAGCGGCCAAATGCTTACCATTCTAGAATTTAAAAAAAAGTTTGGTCGATGGGGTACAACATGAACCTAATGAGGCACTCATGAAAGTAGAGTCATTAATTTTCAAGAGTGTATCTTTAGGGCCCATGTGAATAAACAGTTTTGATTAGATTTAATTTGATTTTATATTTTTATGTTGATTAAATTGCATTTGTGCAGTTTATCGAGTCATCTTATATTCAATTCTAAGCGCAAATCTAAAGTAAATAGGTACAATTGGCACCGCGTGGCCAGTTAACGCGAAGCTACGAAGTCCACGGTCACGGAAGACCACGGTCACGGAAGACCACATATTCACAAAACTCTCGAATTGTTTTCTTGAACAACAGGATTCAGCAGTTTCGTCAATCGTATCTAATATATATAATTCTCTTGCCGCGGTGTTTGTTACCAAACTCCTCCGAAACGGCTCGACCGATTTATATAAAAAATTGTGTGCATATCGGGTAGGTTGGAGAATCGGTCAACATCTATTTTTCATACCTCTATGTGTTAAGGGTGGTCCAACCACATTTATTTTTTTCGACTACTTTATTTTTTTATTTATACATGATTCAGCATTGAAAAATACATACAACCCTAATATTGCAAAATAACGTTTGCCGGGTCAGCTAGTTTCTTAATAAAACTACAAATCATACCTATATGCTTTTAATTTAATAATAAGTTTTTACTGTGGCCGAGTTGACTATACAGCATATCATGTATTTTTCATAACAAAACGCCAACTCTCTACAAGTTACAAAGTTACCTTTGTATTCAAGCAACCTTCATCCAAGAACGTAGTTCCAAAGGATCTATTATTAGGTAGTGCACTTGTGTCAACGTTAGTGGAGCGAGAGCAGCTTCGGAAGAGCTGAGATTTATTATTAATATTTTATATTTACTCAACAACATAATTAACAGAGAGACGGAACGCGAGAGAGTGAAACATTCCTAATTCTTTGTTAATTGTCTGGAACGCGCCGTTTGGAAGTAATTTAAATGTCAACAGTGTTTCCTGAATTAATTGTGCTCACTGAGCGCTGGAAACAACTCAGTGGAAAATCTACACGTGTATTATATCAGTTGATTTAATACGTTTGCACAAACTGAGGGTAATTATGTGACCTAGTTGCAAATGAAATGCGTATGATTTTAAACGTCTTACATTTTGAACTGTTCACTATTTGTTTTTAGCAAACATTTAGTGATTCTTTGACATGCATATTTTACCACAATGTTTGCTTTCGCTGTTTTAACTTATATTTGTCATACCAGCTGTGTCCACGGCATTGCTCGCGTTTTAAAGTTAGTCTGACAGCGTATTATAGGAATCAAACCCGTGGCATTATTTTAATGAGGCGTTATTAAATACACAAAAATGTTGTCCTAAATTTGTTGTTATGTATGATGTTCTAGAAACAAAAATCGTTCCATGTATCACTTTTTTCTAACCTTTTCTGTCCCACTGCTTGGCAAAGGGAGACCTTTTCATCATAATTTTCCAATCATCCATGTCCAGTGCTTGTGCTATCCAATTTGGCTGGAAGGAACGAATTTCGTCACTCCACCGTTTTCGGGGCCGGCCACAACTTTACCGACTGTCATGTATACTGCTGCTTGTTTTTCATTACGCAATAAAAAATACAATTTAGACCTGTGTTTAGCTAAACAGAGTTTTTGCCAATAGGCCACGAGCAATAGCTATTGCTCGTGGCCTATTGGCAAAAACTCACCTTTCAAACTAACCACACCGTGATATATATTAGTCATTATTTGGGTCCAATACAAACCGCGTTTGACCATGTTGACTCCAAGTGATTGATTTGAATGATAGGAAATACTAGACTGGCATACTATGGGTTCCTTAATTTTCCAACCGACTTATAGGATATAAATGTTATCGAAATCGATCCAGCCAAAATTTAAATTTAAGCGTTGAAGTCGGTTTTTTAAGCTTTGCTTGCGTTTTTATTCGTTGCTAGTGGATATATATTTTTCTACTTGCTTTTATAAACCTACTAATATACATAATTAATTTTTAAAAATCTTGTAAAACATTGCCCATAATTGCTGAATTTTGTAGGTACCTGGCCCGTTTATGAGAACGTTAATGTTACTTTTATTACGTTTATATAAGTTGAGCTTTCCAAATGGACGCTCACCTGCAGGCGGCCAAGTAATTGGAAAAGTTCTGTCGTAAAACTTGAACAAATTGATTCTGATGTCACTTAGAACTTTGGGCTTCGCTTTTGTTCTGAAATGCGTACAATCTTACGGCGTGGAATAAGCTTCTTGATTTTTGATTTAAAGCTTAGAGGTGGAACGAATGTAATTCCAATTTAAAAGCTTGAAGGTGAACTGACAGACGCTTGCTTGACAGATGAGAGAATTGATAACACAATTTTCAAATCCGTTTTCCAATGCTCCTCTTCTGCATTTGAACCTTTTATAAGTAAAAAAATACAACCGTAACATCGATAAAAACTTTTATTGATTGAAGACGACAGAGTGGCCACCTTCTCTATTAAGCGTAAGTTTCTCCCGATGTCTCTTCACAATGTTTGCTATATTATATGACAAAGAGTTTACCTTAACATTCAATACAATACATTCATCTGATATAAACGAGACGGGCACAGGGGCAGGCGCGCGGTGGGAGATCGCATGATGCGTGGAAAACGCGCGCCCGTGTTCACAAATATTAATTCACTATCTAACAATAAATTACTCTGATCACTATTATCAAAAAATTTACAATGAAAAATAGAATTTACTCTAAAAATATTCACGCAGAGCAGGCGTCGGTCGTGAGTCGACTCGGTTCGAGCGGCGCCTGCGCGCAGTCTATCACATTGAAAGATAAAGTATTTAAGTACACCCTCGCGCGCGCACATCTAAAGGTAATAATTTACAAGTTTAATACAATGCGCATGTAGCGCCTACACAAAGAGATCTTTCAGTTGCGAGCAGAGATTTGCATCGCAGCCTTCGGCCGGCTCTTCCTCCTCAGGGCGGTTGGAGAACCAGCGCTCCTTACCCGGTGCCGCCGCCGACGTCGGTGCTGGCCGGCTCGGCCCTGGAATGTCTCGCAACTTCGGCTGAACCTCACTCGTCTTTACAATCTTATCTTTTCCTAATGCAGTACCTGAAGTTGATGGACCGGGTTCAGGAGTCACACTACTCTTTCTGAGGAACACCTCGATTGCGCTACCGAGCGCACTTGCATCTACTACAGATCCTGATGGTTTGTCCCAGACCACGGCTGCTGCATCTCCAGGGGCCTGTTTAGCGTCGGCTGCGAACGTCACTTTGGTTTTCTTCGGCTCGGGTTCTTTCTTTTTTGTGGCCAGAGTCTGGTGGCGTTTGGTAAACCACATCGTTCCGGAATCTAATGGTTTGTCACGTAGGGAAGACGCGTCGAAGCTGCTGGATCGCATGTCAGCAAGTCGTCGAATGCGTTCGGGTTTGCCGCAACGATCTATTTCCGTGGCGGAGGATGTGAGCGCATTGAGCATGTGGTGCAGGTCAGTGTCAGTGCAGACGACGCCGAAGCCAGAGCGCGGTGGGATGGGCGGAGGTGGAGGCATCTCTGATGCGCGACGACGTGCGGGAATCGGTGGGAGAGGTGAGCCAACGAAATCCGAGTGTCGGCGGCCACGGTTGGTATACCGCACTGATCCACTCATTGGAGATCGCTCGTCCATCGGCTGCACCTCACATACGCGCTCGTTTGAAGTGTTCCAAAGCCGCATGCGCACCTTACGTGCTTGCACAATGTCATCCATTATATCCAGCTGAAGGTTGTGAGTACTGCCGAGTGTTTCAGTTGCCGGTGGACCTGAAAAAACATGAATATGATCCCTTTGTTCCCAAATTGTAGGAGTTCCTTATAAATACTCGTGTTTGGGGGATATTTACATTTAGTTTTAGAGCCACCGGAGTCCCTGCGACGGCCTAGTGCTGGAAACGCTGCGATAGACTCGCGACGGCCTCGTCCAAATAGCGCCTGTGGCACTCGCGATATAGTCACTACGGAATGTCTGGAAAATAAACAATCGTGTACAGTTCTACTCTATGACGTTGAATAAATACTCTTTTATTTTCATTTTAAAACATTACCTTCTGCCACCAGGTTGGGGTGGAGCCTGGCTTAGTGTTGCCAGGAATGCTGTTTCACGGGCTTCTTTTGCAGCGCTTTCTGCACCTCGTTCTGATAGCCGACGGACCTGACGATAAACGTAGATATTATTATGACAGTCCCATCAGATAATATAATCCTACAGAACAGACGGGATGTTCTGAAAATCATTAATTAATCTTGACGAAGTTTTTATGGACCAAAGATAGTATGTGCTGTCAAACAATACACAAGAAATCGATTGAATCTCCAGGAAATTGTCGTGAATATTATATAGTTCAAAAAGTTATATAAATAACTAATTGCTATCCATTTCAGTTCAAAAAGTATGAAACTAAATTGCCATTGTAGGAGTTATTTAGCTCTAATAAATTAATGAGATATATTTATGATTTGAGCGAGAGTGAAGTAAAGCGTCCACCAGATATCATTGCAAAAATATTTCTTCTGTAAAGTAGATCAGCGGCTCGATGGATATAAGGGTTAGATGGCAGTATAAAAAATATTATACCTGGCTAGCAGTGGGTCCTGAAGTGCAAGATGGTGTTGGCAGCGAGTGCTTGCGTGTGTCCCGCCATGGTGACAAGTGATATGGGTCCGGTGGAGACTCCTGGTCGATGGAAAACCCTCGAGCCGGTGCAACGGATCGTGGAGATGAGTCCGTGTCCTCAGTCCCACTCTCCTCTACGACGATAAGCGGTTCGCCGCCACCGATTACGGCCATTGAACCGCGCCGCATCATGCCTGGTGGACAAACAAAGTCCGTATTTACAAAGATCTACCGCAAAGTTCTTTGAAATACCTTACGTTTTTTTTAATTGATTATAGGCAAACATTTGACCACTATCTCACCTGATGGTAAGTGATGATGCGATCGACGATGGAGCATGTTTGCCTAGAAGATACCTGTTCACTCGTGACTTAAAGACTCCCATTATACTTATCAGGAAGCACAGATTCAGGCAAAGAATTCCATTCCTTAGCGGTGCGCATAATAAAAGTGAAATCGAATCGCTACGTGCGTATTTATGGAATATCAACTATACATATAACGATGTCACAATACAGTTAGTCTGGTTGTCCGATGACAGAATGGGGATGGCGGAATTAGATCGTGCATTTCCGGTTGACCGATTTTAGAAAAAACCGTACCGTCGATCACTAAGGAGGTTCTAGGTATGCTAAGAGCCTGTTATTTAAGACACGTTCCATAGTCTTACAGATTATGGACGTGACTAAGATTGGCAGGTAGTTGACAGGGTCTGCACGACTACTTTTTTTGGGCACAGGCTGCACGTAAGCTAGCTTCCAAGATTTCGGCACATTTCCAGTCATCAAAGAGAGGCGAAACAGACAGGAGTGAGCTCGGCGCACAAGTTTCCAGCACTATAGCTGGGATCCCGTCAGGGTCACTGGCTTTGTTCGCGTCAACATTCTGCAGTGTTTTCCTCGGTCTGAAGGAAGCGAATTTCCGACATAATTGTATCGCAAACTATCAGACTCAAAGGTGTCTCATCTGCAGCATCAAGACGCGAAAAAAAAACATACATTACTTATGTCTTGACAACTACGAACACAACGAAAAGAATCAGCCGAATCGGCTGAGTCATTTTCGAGTTTTTGGGAGCTTATCGCACATCAATTGGTTTTTCATAAATATAATTAGATTGTATGATTAGCATAGATATACCTACATAACCTGTATCAATGTTTAAAATTTAAGTAAAGTTATGGATAACATAGGCAAAAGGCCCGTAGTACCTAGTTAGCATAACATTACATATAACGTTAATGTAATCTTCTGTTATGTTATGGTAATTACTTTCATAGGTAAGTTGATTTAACTCCCCGCGGCCGCTAATGTGCTAATGTAAAGGCTTAATATTATACTATTGACGAAGCCACTACTCTACCAAAATAAATAAATCCGATATTTTGCAGTAATAACTCTCCGAGTAATATAGTTATATGGCTTGGCAAAAGCAATTAATTGGTTAATTAAAAAGTGTTTATTTTACCAGAGCTATATCGCGCTTCATTTCCATCAAGTAAAATAAGAAAAATGTATTTAAAACATACCATTCGAATTACATTGAGACGATTATATTGTCTGAATTTTCTCGTCACGTAATTCTTCCAAGACGAAAGTTTTAAGTAGGATCGAGTTTAAATTTGGTTTAATAAAAATTAATTGATGTGAAGACTACGAATATGGAAGATGGTTCTATAGATAGAACGGTCATTGCCTCTCAGAGGCGTGAAAATATGTATATTTACGGAACTGTATGGAGCTGTATATGAGAAGTATGGAGCTAATAGAACGCACAATAGCTACAGGTTACAGGCTTCGATTGTTTTGCAAACAAATACGTTTTCAATCAACGGTTCTTTTGTTTCAACGTTTCTTTGAAGAGTTTTGCTTTTCTCTCGAAGAATAATGTCTTTGCTGAACGATTTTATTTATGAGAAGTCTTGGAATGTCTGACGTAATACTTTTATGAACTGTTGAGTTGATTCCAGACGGAATTTGTAATTAAAGTCTAATAATTCGAAGCGGAGAAGCTTCGAGAAAACATTTAGGATAGACTGAATTAACATTCAAAAGGTTTAACCTTTTGCTGGAACCCTTATCGATTTGCTTGTTCTTGTAAAAGAAATTACGTATGCTCTTGAATAGCTAATGAATTCAGTTCTAGATTTCAACGCTGCGGTTACCATGTTCAATTGGGGACCAATGGGATAGCACCAGCTTTCAAATAAAAAAAAACATCAAAATCAGTTCAACTAGTAAGAAGTTATGAGGCAACTAACACATAAAAAAAAGAAACAGTCGAATTGCGAACCTCCTCCTTTTTGTGAAGTCGCTTAAAAAGGAATATAATTTAAAACGTGAGCAAAGCTTAAAAAAACCGACTTTACCGCTAATATTTTGCTTTTGGCTTGATTGATTTTGATAAAATATATGACCGCATCTGAAGTATAAATAATCTACCAAACAAAAAAATAATTTTGAGAATCGATCCAAAAATGGGGAAGAAATCGGTGAACATACATAAAAAAATATAAAATAATAAATAAAAATATACAGTCTAACGTGGTACTCCTCCTTTTTTGAAGTCGGTAAAAGAGACGTTGTGTGAAAATAAAAAGAAGTCGAATTCACATTATTTTATCACACATATACGTAGATAGATTATTATTAGATATATAATTAACAATCCAATTATCAATAATTAATTCTGATATCATCAGTTATTACGGATACTCGACGGAATAATTTCATACATGTCTAGAATAATCATAATTAATCTCTAAGCGCCAATAACGAGTAATGTTCAAGTAGGCACAGCTAAATAGCATTATTGCTCTGGTTCTGGGTACGATGTATTTGTGATGTCAATGTCTCCGTCACCCACGATATAAGTCATCGAACTTAGTGTGCTGTGAGTGTGAAACTGTTTAAACAAATACTTTCATGGACATTTATAACTATATTACGGCTAATGCCAAACCAACGGATTAATCTTGTAGCAATATAGCATATAACGTAATATATTTTAGTTATTTAAACGCTTTTTTTTTCTTTTCATTCAAGATAGGCAAACTTTTGCCCACAATCTCACGTGATGGTAAGCGGCGATGTAAGTAATTTAACAAAGATAAATAAACGCGGGCAAAGCAGCGAGGCACTGTTAGTCATTCATAAAACAAATCAGAACAACTAATCAAACACGAAATAACTGCTATCTGATCAGCCCTTCATCGATTTCTAATCACATCACTATCGTTGGGCAAATCTGGGGAAGTTAGGGTAAGGCTAGTATAGATTAATATCTAAACTCGAGGATTAAACGCAAGTCTTTAAAAAACTGTAATATAACAAATCCGAAAGTTTGTAAGTATGTTTGTTTGTTATTCAAGCTGTATCGGCTGAACGGTTTTGGATGAAATTTGCAAAATACTTAGCTTATACTAGCTCGCGTCTTCGCTTGCATTTATCAAGTTAAAATGTAGCCTATATATAGGCTACATTTTAACTTGATAAATGCAAGCGAAGACGCGAGCTAGGTACGTAATTACGTACCTAGGATTAACATATAGGCTACATTTTAACTTGATAAATGCAAGCGAAGACGCGAGCTAGTGTACTAATTAACTAATTATGTTGTATAATAGCAAGACTTAATAATCCGTAATTATACAGATTTTTGTTTAATTGTACGTGATGGTATACTCGATGTGGCTTTTAGTGTTGAATTGTTACATTTAACTCTCCAAAACCATGAATTGTAATAACCATGCATACTACTCAAATTTGATAAAACAGAAGCTCATGTTTTCTTAGTCATAAACACTATTACACTTTTTAAATCGTCTAGAATATCTACAAACATTCAATGTTAATTCATTGATAATAATCACCAGCTTATATTTCAAGCAGTGCTACACTTAACTCAAAGTTTTGCTACTTAACTAAAGGCTACCCGTGTAAACTATGCCTACTCAGCTCAAGTGTAGAATCAGCCCGCGCAGGGGCTGTATCAACAGGTCCGGTAAGCGCGGCGCGGGACTCGGGCCAAGGCCTCGCAAGGCCTGGCACTGACCTGATTCCCCGACCTCGGAGCCTATCTCCCCGCCCTCCCCTCTCGGGTTGCATTTGCAGGGACATAGCTTGACAGCTGATGGGAGATTATTTGTGCTGTCTGATTTAACGCAGATAAAACAATATATTTATATAATCATATTTAGAACTGCCCGTAGCTTAGTAGGGTGTGCCTTCTGAGCAGAGGTTTTGGGCTTGATACCCGGCTGGAGCACTAATTTGACGACCCAGTTGGCGCAGTGGACAGGTGTCCGCCCTCTGCCCCGTTTCTCCTGGATTCGATTTCCGGCAGGAGCACAAATTCCTTCCCAAGGGATATTTGTGCTTCTGGTTCTGGGTGTAATGTGTGTGTGATGTGAATGTTTCCTGCACCCACGATACAAGTCTTTGAACTTAGTGAGGGGCTGTGAGTGTGAAAGCGTTTGTTTGTTTGCTTATAAAAAAATGTGTATAAATAATACGATAACAATGAAATTAAAACTATAAATATATACGGTTCAATGTTTCGATAAAGTTGTCTCTGTTCATGCATGGAATGATTTTGACTGTTTTTTTTGGTCTGCGTTCATAATAATTAGCTATACATCTGATTGACTCTTCATGCGTTTAATTGCTGAGATAAAATTAATATATCCCCAATTATAGAAGTCAAGGTCACTATGATAATTAATGTGCAAGTAGGTATCGAAAACATTTTACATTTAAAGCTTAAAATCAGCCAACACTAAATAAAATAACAATCGTCATTTTATCTGAAATTCTTCAACAAATAACCTGAACATTAAATTAATGATTTACAATACCTAATCATTGTTATCACACAATTCAATGGCAATCGTTACTAGGTGAATAATTGACATAATTCCATCGTTAATTAGTTGACGCGGGGTCTAGTTGACTGGCTGGTGAGTCTGCTGGTTGTTACATAATTTAGTACCTACGTCCATTTACTTGGTACGAGTATGTCTATGTTGCCACTTCCAACGATAGTGCCAGATAATTGAGTGAACATTGCTAGTTATACTACTATATACTATCTTCAGGTAGGTATTTCATGGTATGCCCGATTTGGGAAAGCAATAAGTAATAAGCCTTATTCTGCTGATGTATAAAGTTTAGATGTGTATGTTTTTAATTTTTAATATAAAAACAAACGCTTTCACACTCACAACCCCACACTAAGTTCGATGACTTGTGTCGTGGGTACCAGAAACATTCACGTTACACACGCAATCACGATCAGAAAAAGAAAAAAAATCCTTTGGGAGTAAATTTGTGTTTCAGCCGAGAATCGAACCTGATCCCCTGCTTAGACGGCGAACTCCACCCCACTGAAAGTCAATGAGCAGTTCATATAATATTATCAATAGTAAATTAGTCTATCAGTATTATATCGTTTACATTTTGGAGAGTGTGGTCATGAGTTATACACGATTTAATTCCTCTATGTTCTTTTTATCATTAACCAACAAGACAAATTGGCAAACATCATAAATTTATGGTTGACATACCTCCAGTTCGCTCGAAGCGTTTCGCTTCTACATTTATCATCCGTACAGCGAAGGAGTGGAACTCATTGCCTGCGTCTTTGTTACCCGAACGGTACAATCTGGGTGTCTTCCTACCTTCTAGGCAAGCATGTCCCATCTACGTGCGCATCGTTACTTTCCATCAGGTGAGACAGCAGTCAAATGCTTGCCTATCCAACATAAATTATAATATGGATAGTTTGAGCATTCATCATTCTGTGAATAATACATTGTTAAGTTTTTAGTGTATTTTTTTTTTTTTTTTATTTGTGACAGGCTAGTGTTTGACCACTATCTCACCTGATGGTAAGTGACGATGTGATCGAAGCTGGTAAACACACTAGACCTGGAATACGCAGGCATGTATTACTAGTTATACGCAGCATGCGTTGCAATGTCACGTAAAGAAAAAAATATTTTACCTCTTTTACGTTTATCGTTGCCTAGTATTTTAAAACAATACTAAAAACTTATTGACTAAATTAATACCTCATTCATTGCCTATAACTTTAATAAATCTGATTGACGGATTCCTGTTCTCGTGAAAAATATGTTTTTATGCATAAAACATATAATCAACCTAAGAAATATTAAATATCTAAATACCTAGTAATGTATTGACACGTGTTGATACGTAGTAAGCAAAGGAACCGTTGATGTTTGAAAATCAACCTATTGCTGAGAAAATTATGTAAAATAAGCAAATAGGTAGTTAAGAAAAAGAAAAATAGTTAAGAACCTATTGGATGTGTGTTTCACTCATAGATTTAAGATCGAGTCACCGTAAATTTATTATATTGAACAGTTTCTATGTAAAATAAGCTAAATACTTATTTTGAATGTGTCCGTATTTTCAGAAGATGGAAGTTTATATATATATATATATATTTATATCATTTCTACCAGTTATCAGTTAATCCGGCTTCCGCAACCGGCAGACACACATTTCATGTTTTCGCTCGATTTCATACACACACAATAACCAAACAATAAGTGTTATTGATATTTATACATTTACAGGAGCTATTCTGCTGGATGTCAATCTTAAGGAAAACCACTCGAGTACCGGTGACACAAAGTTCGCGTTATATCTCTCTCTATTTTGACCTTATTTACCTGACCTTATTTTCACGGTGCTCATTTTTCATTTAGTACCGTGTTATATTAAATATAGCACTTTTAATAGTTCCAACCCTACTAATATTAAAAATCCCAAAGTTTTTGTGCAAGTGTGTAAGTAAGTTTGTTCCCTCTTCACGCTTTAACGGCTGAACGGATTTGGATGAAATTTGGATTGTACATAGCTTATACCTAGAATTAACACATAGCACGGCACGGCTATTACCTACCTAATATATTGTACGCAGATATGTACTCAATTATGCATTCGTTATTTGTTAGTGAGTTATTTCGATTATTTCAGAAATCTAATGGTTATTTTTTAATGTTTATTATATATTTCAGCCCCACACCAAATTCATTGACTTGTGTCGTGGGTGCTGGAAACATTCACATCACACACACAATCACACTCAGAACCAGAAACGCAAATTTCCCTTGAGGAGAAAACTTGTGTTCCCGCCTGGAATCGAACCCCTGCTTCAAAGGCGAACGCGCATTATTACTATCGGTCTTTTTCAAAGATGATAAACATAATCTCTTTCGCCTAAAACATTAAAAAAGGAACAAGTTTCAATAAGAGTTCCAATGCTAGTTATGTTATCAAAGAAAATAAACATACGTATTGGTTCAAGTAGCTGCGTTCATAAACTTTAAATTGAATGACTCTCTATTCACATATATATCTACATCCTTAGGCTTTAGAGCTTTTAGATGTCAGCCTTTTAGATATTTTCCGAAGCTCTCGTGAAATCAATGAAGGTGCCCGTTTTAGGGCATTTGATCGTAAAGCCTTGAAATGCTTAGGAGACGAGACAGCTTTAGGCTTTACGGTGTCCCCACTCTACCCACTTATAGCGGCTGCTCTAGATGCGAACCTCCTTTATTATATGTAGTTTTACCTTCGGCCTCTTATATTGTGGGAAGGACTGGCAAACAAGGGACATAGAAAGTTATCTTTTGTCATTTACATTCTCGTTTTCTGTAAACGAAGTTAATTTCAATAAAAAAATTACAAATTGAACAACAAATACTATAATCAAACATATTTTTAAGAAAATGAGTAATAAGCAATTAACTACAAATTATATTTTAATACGCGAAATGTAGGGAGATCTCAGTTAGAGGCCAACGACAATTTAAAACGAACTTAAATAATATATAAAATATATTGTAAAAATAATTATATTGCTACAGAGATTTCAAAAACCTTATTAGATGCTTTTGTAATAAATAAATAAATAAATAAAAAAAAAAATTGAAAATCGCTGGAATCTCTTTCGTGAAACTAAACAGGCACTAAAAAATTATCGCTAAAAAGATGTTTCAGCAGTCATTCTAGGCTTAGCTTGCTTACCAGCCTGGATCACGTCGTCACTCGCCATCAGGATAGTGTTAAAAATTTAACATTAAATTTTAAATTAGAAATATTAAATTAGACAAATATGTAGTAAAGGAAGAGAGAGCTCTCAGCATATAATTATTTACTGTCATTATTGCTATTTGTAGTCCTTGTTATTTATAAATAGTATATCTATCTATCGATAGTATCTAGAGCTGGTCTGAATAATTATTCATTACATTTCATTAATTCCTTAAAAGCTATAAATAAATATATTAGCTATCATAGATAAAAACGGCTTGGGCAGCTAAGTTTTATTCCACTTCTTACCCCCAACAAATCCAGGGAGGATTCTTAACTCCCTCTCACATAAAACTCTCAAAATTGTAGAGTTAGCTCTAAGTAAGCTCAACCTATTTACTTCCAGCTACCTTACATAGGCTTTCAGGGGCTCTACAGTAAGCAATATACTCCAGGCGCTCCGTCATAAAGTTATTGATCGTGAAAACCTTATCGGATACCGGAATATTTCTATACATGAAACTCTACTCAGTAGAAAGCGGTAAAATCCTTAACGAACCGTAAAGCGTATATGTTACAGGCATTTCTGCTTATTTAGAGGATTTCCCTTTTCTTTCTGCCGTAACTTTTGAAGAAAAGGTTAGGGTGCGTTGAGTATATGAGCTTGGTTCATATTATATTAAGGGTTATAACGGTAACTTTATCTGATAGCATTTGGATAAGACTTTTCTTTTATGCTAAATTTACAAGCATTTGACTACTATCTCACCTGATGTAGCTGAAAAAGTGACAAGCTTTGCCTAGAAGATACATATTTAGTCTTGATTTGAAGACTCCCAGATTATAACCCCTTCCATTTCCACTCCACTCTAGATTCTTTATTTATGTTATGATCCAGTTTTCGCTAGCGTTCACAAATGTCCAGTTGCAAATTTAAATATTATTGTTTGAGACAAACGAATAAGGGAAAAGAAAAACTTGTCACTTTGCCTTAGCAACTCAATTTATAAAGAAACAAAGATATTCATCGTACAATTAGCTGTATTCTTTGTGGAATTCGGAATTGAAATAATAAAGATAGCAGGAAGAAATATAAAAGAAACTCTGTAATGAAAAAAGAGAAATGGTGTCGGATATAACTTGGTTGCCTTCGCACTCTGGTCTTTAATTACAGTATTAAATGTGCCAACCGAATAACTTCACTTATCTACGGTTTTTTTACTACCGATCGTAAAAAAAGTTTTTATTGCCCCGAATTCTCGGCTTGAATCTAGGTAAGTTTATACAAACCATTTTTACGGTTTCATCTTTGTGTATTGTGTGAAATCTAATTAATTTTTGTAAGAAACTGAGGTTTTGCAACAAAAAATATGTCCAATTTTTATGAATGGGAATTGGGACGTTCTAAACAACTTTCAGCCATTAGACTTCGAAATTTGTAGTATTAAGAGTAAAAATGTATTAATTATTATTAAAGTAACCTAAACACCTTTCAGACCTCAAAATTAAAGACCAAAAACAAACGCATTCACACTCACAGCCTCACACTAACTTCGAAGACGTGTGTCGTGGGTGCCGAAAACATTTACACGCCACAAACACAATCACACTCAGAACCATATGTACTAAATGTCCCATGGGAAGGAAAATTGTGCTCCAGCCGAGAATCAATCCCAGGACTTATAGCGCAGAGTGCGACTTGCTTACTGTACACACTTTAACGCATTAGTCATTTATTT
The DNA here is from genome assembly GCA_948107665.1 of Lomographa bimaculata. NCBI lineage: Eukaryota > Metazoa > Arthropoda > Insecta > Lepidoptera > Geometridae > Lomographa > Lomographa bimaculata. The sequence goes on from OX403592.1 coordinate 13,531,725, forward strand.
AAAGTAGTATTTAAATTAAAATTTGTATCGAATAATAAAATAAGCCTTGCTATACAGCGTGGTAATGCAGCAACCATTTTAGGAACTTTGCTTTTAAACATCGTCTAAACCATCTTTAACCTTTTTTTATAACTTTAATATTTATATTGTAAAACTAGGTCTTGGAATATATAAAATTAATACTCACACACACACATATACAAATACACATATAGAAAAACGCACTCTTATAACGTTTTTTCTAAGCAATAGGGATAGTTTCTTTAAGATCATACACAATGTTCATATTTTAACATTGTAATCCTATTTTTGCTATACCTACTATTAGAATATGTTGATTACGTGTATAGAATTAGTTTGATCTAGTAATAATATGGCATAATAACAAGACCCTCCGCAAACAAGAAGTGTTTCGTACGGTAAGGACATAAAATTAAGTGCTTCAAGTAATAAGGTGACAGCCTGAACACGACAATTTTACGGCAAGATAAAAAGCCGCCGGCTTAACACGGCTTTCAAGGCCTTATTTCAATTATAAAGGCTGTAGGTATCATTAAGCGAATTATTTGGGAAATCATTTTGTAGGGAATGTCGTCGAAAGCTAATTGTAATTGGAGATTAGGACTCTAAAATGTTTGCCTTTGATTTAATGACTTTTTAACAAGAGGCAGTGAATTTTATAGATTCGTTTATTCTACTCTCTTTTTATATTATTTTATACTATATGATGAGTGTTTAACTAATTTAATTCCTGTAATAGGAATATTTTAAAGAAACTTTAGTCTTGCTTTGTAAATTTTGGACATGAGCGGGTGAAATTACTTGTAGCTAAAACAAAACATTGTTTACTTCGTTGTGATAGTGACAGAGATGCTTGCGAAAAATGAGTTTTATAAATTTCCTTTACACTACCTATATATTAATAAAAGTGCTACAAAGTTTCAAAATGTAATTGCTCTGATACATTCAAAGTGTATGTACACAGGTATCTTCGTTACTCGAATGAAAAGACTCGATAGATAAAGTATAAACATTACAACACAATACAATACAATACAAAATTCTTTATTGTACACCAAAAAAACAAAAAGATAATTACATTTATATGTTATAATTGAACATTTATATGTTTGATATTCGATCACACGTATATATAGTGAGACGACTCGAAAGAACAAAACCGTTTGAACTTGTTTAGTGTTAGTGTATTAGTGTAATGTAGTGTTTTATAAGTGCTGCTCAAAAAGAACACATGAACCAAAGTGTCTTCGCCTTAATAGAGACAATAAGAAAAGTGTTAATGGACACATTCTTGGATATTTTAAATCTAGCAGAATAAGTTAAATTTAAGTTACTTATTAGCCTCATCTTGCCTAGATTGTAACAAAAATAGGGAACACACCATCGTGACCTATAATAGTAAAAAGAAAATGTTTGATATGCAGTTTAGCTTAAACAATAATATTAAGTTTACTTAGTTATATTTCTAGATTTCGTTTTTTTATTTATGCTCGATAGGCAAGCATTTGACTACAATCTCACCTGATGGAAAGCGACGATGTAGCTGAAGATGTAGCATGCTTGCCTATTCACTTTTGACTTGAATACTTCCAGATTATATCGTTCGGGCAACAAAGACGAGGGCAATGAGTTCCACCCATTCGCTATACGAATGATAAACGTAGAAGCAAAACGTTTCGAGTGAACTGGAGGTATGTCAACCATATATCGATGACGTTTGACGTTTTGTAACATTATTATCATTAATAACCAGAGAAAATACAATAATTTTATCTTGACACATAGCCGTCGAAACGGACACACTAGTAAAAAAGGCTTGGCTGAATGTCTATACATTTAGTCAAGTATATTTTAATTTCTTTTTATATTTCCGGTAGAAATCAAAACAACTTGCATGACTTTCCAGAATTGTAATTTAAATCACTATACCATTGTTGATTGAGAATTGAAACAATGTGCCATTTCCTGAATGAAAATTTGATGAAATATTCGGAAAGCTCACAAAGGGACTCACAGAGGTAAATGCAGGCCGGCATTGATGATTCTATTGTGTTCGAATGCGAGGCACTCCCTTTACTATTATATTCGTTGGCGCTTCTCCCCAACAGAGTCGGACTCAGGATCGATATTTGTTGCTGGGCATGTGCAGAGATCAAGTAAACTTGTGTGCTTAACACTTTACTTGAACTCTACCATACCCAGCATTGATGATTAAGGCTTTTGTTCATTTGGAGAAGAATTAAATTTCTAGTTTGTATCAGACAGTCGGTAGATGAAAATTACATACTAAAAACTAAAATGTTGATTCAAAGTGCTACATATTGCTGATGCATGAGAGTTTTTAGTTGATGATGCAAGGATTAAAACAAATATAGGTACGTGATCTAGTTCATATACATTAATGTGTTAAAATACTTACTACCCAACAAAAAAAACATTGCCCCAATGCATGACTTTTAAATTATAATTCACCCCTGAGAGAATTATCCTTTCTCCGGCCCTGGCGGAAATCCCTGAACAATATGCCGTTTTTTGCCTGCCTTTGTCCGCTTGTTTGTTCCGCAGATTGGATCTTTTAAAAGCATGAAATCAATACATCAATGGAATCAACTTTGCTGTGACCGAGTTTCACGCTAGATGCAATTTTACCCGACTACGGTGAAGCAAAAAGGAGATTTATGATTTTAGAACCATAATAATGTAAGTATGGATAAATCTATGTATGTTCAATTGTTCCCTAACAACGTTTAAACTAATAAACTGATTGTGACGTTTAGGGTGTCATTAAATTAGAGTTATTTTTACGGCTGTCATAAAATAGGATTTTTGGATTTTCACATTAAGTTCGATATCTTGTCGTGGGTTCCGGAAACATTCACATCAACACAATCACACCCAAAACCAGAAACACAAATTTTACTTTGAGAAAAACATGTGATTCCATCAAGAATCGAACCCGATGCCCGCTGCCTAAAAGGCGTACTACGCGCACCCAACTAAGTTAACGGGTGATTGAATATGCAATTACTAGCCAATTCAATGATTAGACTATCGATATATAAACAACATACATAAATTACCAAACGTTTGTGTAAGTTTTATGATACTGTTGAATATAATTTAACGCAAGCGAAGCTTAAAAAAAACTGACTTCACCGCTTTATCTTCGGAACTTTAATTAGATTAGATGTACTAAACACGCATTATTGAAGATATTTCAAGAACTACTGATCATATCTTGATCAAATTTAAATGGGACCAATTGGAAAGCAACATCTTTCAAACAAAAATACATTCTTCAAAAGCGGTCTCATGGAACGAAGTGAAGATGAAAAAAAATACAATCGACTTGAGTACCTCCTTCTTTTTTGTGAAGTCAGTAGAAAAAGGTTTGTTTGTGTTTGCTGTGTTCGTGACAAACGCCACAAATGCAATCATTGCTCCCTTTTAAAAGTAACACACTATTGACGCAACATCATACTCATACATAATATTATTCACTAATAAATTAAATTAATTATTTAATATTAATTAATTTTAGAATCATTATCACACTCTAATATTATAAATCCAAAAGTATGTAAAAAACAAACATACTTACATGTTTGTTTTCTATTCACGTTTTAACGGCCGCAGATTTGGATGAAATTTAGAATATACATACTTTTTAACTTGATAAACGCGGGCGAAGACGCGAGGCACGGCCAGTTGACATTAAAACTATACATACAAACTGAACATACACACAAAACACACACACATTTATAATGAGGTGTAACTTCAAACCTTCATCCGCGCTACCGCTTTCTTTGTTGCTACGCCAAACTCGCGAGTTTTTAAAATGACTCCAGTAGTTCCAGAGGTTGTCACGGAACAGGTCACACACAAACATTATGACTTCATAAGGCTTGACAAATGTTCACAGAACGATTAACCATCTTTTCTCGCTTCCTAGGGGGTAAGAGGTGAGGACTGGCTACATGCCGGAGATATAAAGAAAACACTTCATGCCACACAGATACGGACAGAATAATCAGGTCAAAGATATCTAAAATGATCGTCAGCAGTAAGATCATTTCAAAAAGAAATGCTATGAGTATATAAACGGAGAGCAAATGGTACGGAGTATTAACGATAAATCGTAGTGTAAACTGGTAACAAGATAAACTGAAGCATCCACATCCATCAACCAACTGCGTAGGAGTGGATCTTACTGCTAACGTCTCTTAACGGTATAATCTGATATAGTAAATATATATAGGTGTATTTCACAGGATAACAATATTATAGGGAATATGCATGAAATTAAAAAAATAAGTATAGATATGTTTTATCTTTAATACTATACAATTAGACATATAAAATTGTTTTCTTATCATTGCTTTTTAATTAGCAAGTAATGTAAGATGAGATGGCTGTAATTTTGAAAATCTGGCAGTAGAACCATTAACTTTCATAACTGCTTTTTTGTGGCCCATGTGAATTAACGATTTTGAAATGGATTTTAATTTTTGATTACTTGATTTAAAATGTAATAATTGTTTGAATTATAGACATCAATTGATTATAAAAAATTTAAAAATAAGTCCTATTAGTCGACATCCTCTGGATATGCTAGCATAGCATATAAAATACCTAAACGCGTAACACAATCACATTAATAAAATTAAATTGTACGAGAAAGCCACAGATAGTGAAACTTTATAAATAGCTCTTGTTGTCTAATAAATTAAATTTAAAATAGTCCAGAAATTTACACATTGGTTGGATGACTAACTAGTTGCCCATTAAGAAATACGAAAAAAGAACTGTTTGTTTCTTTAAAACTGTTTAATATATTTTGATAGGCTTATCACTGGTACTTATACATGGGACGTCTATTGAATAAGAGACCTACTATTATACTCAGTACTTATTTTTGGCAGTTGGGGGACTTTCGAGCAACTCATAACAAAATACTTCTAGTCTAGTACTTAAAACAACCATTCAAATACTAAATGAACAGAAAAATAACATCACACAATCATAGCCTCTGACTAAGATCACAATACTTATGTAAAAATTGTTGAAAATTCTTATCACATATACCTATTCCATTGAAAGGAACACTGCTCTTGAATGGAATCAATTTCGGTATTCAAAGCGTAGAAATCTACAAGAATACTGACCGAGATACAAACTAAGCAGTTTAAGCTATATTTAAGTTGAATAAACACACTTTTATTCACCGTTAATAGACCTTAAACCTTATGTAATTAACATTACGTTCTGCAAAAAGAACTAAAGTAAAAGAATCAAGAAAAGTCCGGTCATCGTACACGAGTTTCACATACAAAAATAATAAACGAAAGAAGAGCAACGAGCCCTTTCCCCTGGTAGAATTTAAGTACACCTACTTAAGTAAGGTAACATGTAAGTAAGCATTATTGATATGAGCTCAAGTTGCTGTACTCGTTAACTTGAGGAGTAGCTCGTCAAGAAGAAAAGTTTTTATACCATATATAAAATATAGGTATAGGTGTCTTGTTAAGAAGTATATCAAGGTATTGTTATTTCTTTTGTTCTTTTGCATTTATACGTATATTCTTATCTATAATTTTATACCTTTTGGTGATTCAGAGGATATGTGTGACCTTTAACCTTTTATATGCTTAAGGAAAAGATTTGATTACGTATACGTAGTGCCGGCCTATTTCTTTATGTCAGCTTCACCACATGACTGGACCTGATTAAAACTATTTAGTAGTTATTCTACTTTCTGCAAAATACCCAATTGTAGTCCAGCCTAGTTTAATTCGTTAATACTATTCGATATTTTAGGAGTAATATATATACGCACTTTTTGACTGCATAAGGTGCAAAGCTGCGTTCAGGCCGTCAACATTTTTTTTAAGCTACCAATTATCAGCTATCGCTACAAGCTTGTTTTTCATTTATCTTATGAGATAGGGTATCTTGCAGTGGGCTCACGGTCTATAATGTTGCAACTACACCAGATGATTGAAACTAATTAAAAGTGGTTAGTTGTTAGTCGACGTTCTGCGAGGTACCTATATGACAACTTTTTATGTAGGTACCTGATCGCGCTATGACGACTTTCTCAAATTTCATCTTACCAATAATAAGTTTATGTAGGTTTGAAATATTATGTCTTGTATTGTACGTAAACGCGAGAATTATTCGAAAATTCATGAACACATCCAAGTATAACATATAACTGATAAACTAAAACCAGAACACTAGTAGGCGGCTTCCTGAATATTTTAAAACAAAAAAACATACTCTATCAATCATCATGCTACATATTTTAAAGATTCTCTCTCGTTTTCGTTTTTCTTGGCTCATGATAGAATTTATATGTTTTTTATTTGGCTGTGTACTATTTTATAAGATTTCAGAAATTTCTGGATCTAACCTGGAGAATTTTTTATTTCATCCGGCGTAACGATAGAGACAATTTCAACAACACCTATCTTGTAAGTAAAATATGTAGCTATTGGTGAAGGCAATGAATATAAGTAAATAATTGTAGCTTGATCATAGCCTTAATATATTATTGGCCATAGTTGGCCAAAAATATCAATAATTTTGTTTTACTGTATCATTGTTACTCATAGTGAGAATATGACAATCTTCGCAAAAATGCGCTGATTAAAAACGTAAAAAAAATCTGGGGTCAATTACGGGGTCAATAATAGAAAGCGGACAATGAACTTATAAAAAGAACAGGATTTTAGAAAGAAGGCCACAATTTGTATAAATGGCTAGAATATAAGACGTGATTTCGTCTTATATTTGTTGTAAGTATATTCTGATATTATTATTGGTATGTATTGTTTATGTAGTTTAAACAATGTATTTCTATTATTTTTAAATCTATCTAATTCATTTTATCGCACCACCGTCCCTAAATTGTCTTTTCGTTTATATTTCCATCCAAAGGTTGTCTGGAAGAGATCGCTCTTAGCGATAAGACCGCCCATTGTACCTATCTTTATAAGTTTCTCTGTAAGTTTTATTTATCTTTTGGTGTCAATAAAGAGTTTTTGTATTGTATTGTATTGTATATTATTTATTAAAGGAGGCAAGCAGCGAACAGACCATTTTACACTTAAGTACCCAATCGTAAACCAATGTAGTGAATAAATTTGAACAAGAAAAGCAAATTGCGTTTAACACTATACTGACACAAATCGAAAAATAATTAATAACTTCTGAAAATACTTCTGTTAAGCCAATGTTATTATGTAATGAAAAATCTGAAAATGTTATAACATTTTCAGATTTTTATAATAGCATTTTTATATTCCTATTATAATTGCACAATCTTATTCCCGCATCACCGTTCTACTACCGAACATCTAAACAGACGGCAATGCGGCATCCGCTAATGGTAAAAATACCGACCATTCGCACGAAGCGTTTCGCTTCCACTTTCATTATGAGAACTGCCAAGGAGTGGAACGCTCTGCCGTCTACTGTGTTTCCCGAAAAGTATAATATGGGGTTGTTCAAGAAGAGAGTGAATAGGTTTTTACTGAGCAAGCGTGCTCCATCTTCGACCGCATCGTCGCTTTCCATCAGGTGAGATTGTGGTCAAACGTCAGCTAAGTCTCAAATAAAAAAATAAAAAAATCTCTTTAAAGGAGATGTTTCATTTTGGGACAGCACTAACCATGCATAGAAAAATAGGTAAAAAATATTGCTTTTTCTTAAAAATACAAATAAATGAAAATGCAGAAGATTACAGCTTTTTTTTAATGCAAAATAGGCAAGCATTTGAACACTATCACCTGATGGAAAGTGACGATGCGGTACCAGCTGTACCCTCAACATATTATTTTTGAGTATGTAACCCTATTTTGGGAGAGTCATGACAAGAAGATACTGAATGTCATTGTTCTGAGTTTTAATCAAGTAACATACTCTATAGGCCTATTATAAATATAAAAGAAACCCAAATATTTTAGAATTGATAAGTTGTATACAATAAATGATCAATGACACGTCAAAATGACAGTTCAATATTGTCGCAATCCGCCTTTTGTAACTGTGTTGTGTTGCTATCAATGTACCAAGATATTTTAAATGTACATTAAAACGAAATAAAAGTAAAGAAAGTAAACATTCAAAAACGGTTACTATATTGTATAGTAACCGTTTTTGATGCATATGGTACATGGTGCTGGCCCAGGCTCCTTAAATTATGAAACATCTCCTTCAGATAGATTGATGATTCTTCTGACTCTCTCTGTTATAAGGTTTAGTTATGATTGCCAAACAAACTATAGTTAGTATATAAACAGACATAAAGCAAAAATAACTAGTTGAATTATCCAACGCTGAACATTTAAAATCCGGGTTTTGACGTTTTACAAATTTACGCACTAACAGAAAGTATATTTCTCAAATGTTTACTATAACCAACGTAGTTTACTACTTAGTTCTGTATGTCTGTTCTATTAATACATTTATGTTTATATTATGGGCACTGAGAGATGAGTGGCAAAGTGGGAAGAATGCATGTTTTTAAATATGGATTGCAGTGTTCTCAATAGCAACCTTCTTTTAAACTATAATTATAATTGTAGTTTATAGTAAAACGCAAGCAATGCTTAAAAAAACCTACTTTACCGCTTTGTCTTCGAAGCCTTGATCAAATTAATATAAAACATTAAAATCGGTTCACGTGGAAAAAAGTTATGAGGTAACACACATAAAAAAATCGAATTGAAATCCTTTTTACCTACCTCCCAAAAAAGGAGGAGGTACTCAAGTAGACAGTATTTTTTTTTATGTGTATTGCCTCATAACTTCTCTCTACGTGAGCCGATTTCGAAAATATTTTTTTAGTTTGAAATATGTTGCTTTCTAATTGGTTCCATTTAGTTTATTTGGTTAATTTGATCAAGATCTGATCAGTAGTTCTAGAAATATCGTCAATAATGCCTATTTTGTGGACTACTTTGACGATGTTCTCTTTTAACCGACTTCAAAAGTTACCTCATAACTTCTTTCGTTGTGAGCCGATTTTGATGATTATTTTTTTATTTGAAAGCTGGTGCTTTTTATGTGGTCCCATTGAATATGAAGATTTTTTTTTGTTTGAAGATCTGATCTCTAGTTTTTGAGTTATAGTCAATAATGCGTGTTCAATACATTAAATCTGATCAAGGTTCCGAAGATAAAGCGGTGAAGTCGGTTTTTTTAAGCTTTGCTTGCGTTTAATTATTATTTATTAAAATTAACACACACTTAAATCACACCCGCAAGTTTGACTGAAAATCATGTAAGCCTTTTCTGTCAAATTATAACATTTGTTATAATAAATAAATAAAAAAATAAACTTTAATCACGAAATGTATATTATTTAATGCAACACTTTTTCGTATATTGTATTTAGTTCAATTTGTTGTTTATTTGACTAAATAACGCAAGATGGCGGCGAGTCAATTTTCCTTTGGTTGGACCATGTTGGTCGTTCGAAAGGTGTCGATAGTTTTAAGTGTTCGATTACTGTGTGCGCGAGGTATTTCATGTGTATGTGAAAGGAGAGGAACGGGTGAGTGTTGACATGTTGTTGAAGGGCCCTGTAAACCGACATCCTGGAGTAGCAAGTTCCAGACACTTCCGAGTTCCAGTTTCTGTAACACGATAGACTCGCGGCATCCGCCCGGTTATATTGTTTTAGTGCCTTACAGTATAAGAACAATGATTTATGTGTTGTTTAGTAATCGCTTCCGATACCTGATGAGTTCAAAGGGGGTAATCTACCCAACTTCAATCTTATTGTAACATGTTCAGTATCTTCTAATCTATATATATAAAAATCAATGCCACTTTTCGTTGTAATTTTATAACTCAAGAACGGACCCACCTATCCAACCCAAATGTTTAGGCTTTGTTCGGACTATTTAGTAGATGGTCTATGTGAAGTTTGCACAAAATCGGTCGAGCGGTTCTTCATTTATCACACCCGGGCGAAGCCGGGGTGGGTTGCTAGTTTTGTATAAGTACAAGCTGAGTTGTGAAATAAATAAGTCATTGGATACCTACTTCTTGAGTTTACTTTTAATCAGCGTCGAGTTTTGTGCTTGACTTTTGTGCTGAGGCAAATCCATTTCGGCATACTTATTTCTAAGTTAATAAGTGTTTAAATATAATTAGGTTTATGTACTTCTAAACGTGTCGACATAAATCATTTTTCTTTCTATCTTATGACACCCAGAGATATCCAAAGAGAGACGATATTAGCTTATATAATGTTACAATCAGTTAAATACTTTGGACGCGACATACATACACACAGTGCTAAAATCTTAACCTTTCTTTTAGCTTTGGCGTAGTCGAGTAAAAAGAACATCTAATGATAGCGCGCGTAGGTATTTGCGTTAAAGATGTAGATCACATTTTTACCATTTGAACTCTACGTTCCATGTGGCCGCGTTTTTGCAAAATTTATGTATTTGTATTTAAATTTTAACTTTAAATTATATTCTATATTGTTTTCTTATTATGTCTATGGTCCATTTTGCTCTTAAAGATTTGTTTTATTGTAGTACAGACAAATACATAATTATGTTACTGCTTGTTTAGGAAATTGCAGCAAAAATGAAAACATATACAACAAACTTTCACATATAAAACAAAAATATAATTATAAAAATTGACAAACCTGGTCTATGTGGTTATAAGAATATTAATTTGGTTGAACGCTGAATAGGTATGTAAACAGAAGTGTTTAAAAGCAACAAGCATAACCTTTTATAACCATAATTGCTTTCACAGTCACAGCCCACACTAAGTTCGATGACTTGTGTTGTGGGTGCCGGAAACATTACAATACAATACAAATACAAAACACTTTGTTGTATACCAACAAATATAAACACTAAAAATTAAATATTACAATCGTCGTGGTGGTTCAATGGGCAGACAACCTTTGGATGGACAGTAACAGAAGAAGATATAGAGGGTGGTGTATAGTAAAAAAAAATTGTACATAATTATTCACACCTACTCTATATAATAATACATAAATAAAACAATAATATACATTAATATATAATGCACTATTATTATTATACATACATAAATACTTAATGCAAATAATTAAAGAAAATAACATAAACTGTTATATACAGCGGCTTAAAAGACGGTAGGAAGCTTCAATATATAGTGATTTTTTATTAGACTCTTAAAATTGGGAGAGATTTGGCACGTTTGATATCAGTTGGCATATCATTCCATAAACGGACAGCTTGTACTGTAAAGGATTTGTCATAGTACATAGAAGTGTGGGGATACCTAGTTGGAGAGTGTAAGAGGGGAAGAGAGAGCATTTCCCCTGCGATCATCTTACAAAAAAAAAGTTTAAGAAAAAGAACGTTTTAAATTCCTTCATCTTACTCACTAGTAAGATGAAGGAATTTAAAACGTTCTTTAAGGTAAATAGGAGTAGAGTGAATGAATAGAATATTGTACAGGAGCTTGAGGATATGTGCATTCCGGCGCAGACGAATAGGTAACCATTTCAGCCTTTTTGGAAATTCGGAAATGTGGTCATATTAGCGTAGGCCAAATATGCAATACAAAACACTTTATTGCACCAAATAAAAAACAATAATATTATTTATATCTAAGTACAATGGGCGGACTTATCGCTAAAATCGATCTCTTCCAGTCAACCTTTGGATGGAAAAAGAGAAAAACAATATATAAGAACGTAGGTCGGTGTTGTAATTAACTAAATATATTTATAATAATATATATTCATACATAACATATAAATAAATAAATACATAATACAGTAACATAACATATTTAAAAAACAATTTTGAATAAATAATAATAGGTACCTATATATAGCAAGTTACGAAAATCAATCCTAGGGGCAAAAGCTTAGCATGAACATCGTTGAAAACTTTAAAGATTGGATGCCAGAAAACCATCTCCTGGATGCTTATGCTCCTATATGCTAGGGGCTTAGTACAACTTCTTATGATATGTATATGTTCTCGTACATATACATATCATACATTTCTAAATGGGTTAATACTTTACGTATTAGTATGGGAACCGTAGAAATCTTAGCGCGGTCAACTTGGCGATCTTAAATGACTGACAAGGTTGAGCAATGTTTAGTCATTCCTGTGCTTGGATGGGGGACCGTTTAGTGAGATTTTTAACTTAGTGATAATGTGTGCGCTTACTTTGGAGTTGTGTTATGCTAAGTTGGATGCCATGAGGCGGCCTAAAAATTCTAATAACAGGTCTGCCCATTCAAACAAGCACCGGTACAGACGCGTAGCACATCTATAGCTCGAATTCGCCAACATATAACCATCGTCGAGTTAAACAACTAGTCTTAATCGAAGATGAGCAGTATATAGTTACGGATATCCGAAAACGAATTTTCTTAAAATATACAAAAACTAAACTTAAATAATGTCAACTAAAAGTCGCTTATGCTGATTAATCGAATCTTCAATTTGGTTTGTACTCACAACAGAATCTTCACTTCGTCACAGAATACTCAATCTTCATCAAAGGATCCTCCTCATCCTTTACAAGCCACCATTACTATTAAACTATTAAATAAAGCTAACACTAGTAACTATCAACTACAAGTACACCACTATATAGCTACTGTGCAGCTAAAAATAATGCGAAAGAGCAAAACAATTCTTCAAAAAGTAAATCGATGATGACAGTTTTTTGTTTATGTTTTTTTTATGCTTGGTAGGCAAACATTTGGCCACTATCTTATCATATGAAAAGTGAAGATGTGGACGTAGATGAAACATGCTTCCCCAGAAGAAACCTATTCATTCTGAACTTAAATACTTCCGTCCTTATAATGACAGCACCGCAACGTTGGGCTATATAAAAAAGAACTTACTATGTAGTTCGGTCAACATGCGAGGTAGATAGTTTAATATCTAACTAATCTAATTGGCAATAACTTATCAGTCTTACGACACAAGCAACGTGATTCAGATATTTAAAGTATGTATAACAAAGTTTGTAAACTATTTTATAAAACAGAATTACCTTTCTTGTAAATATTACATAATGAAGGAGCCGAGCCGGTGGTTCGTGAAATTTTTGTATTATTATATATATCAAATTGTGGTTTATTTGTTTTAATTTTATTATCATTCTATAATTTGACCGAGTAATGAGAGCCAGATGATAATTATCCTTATCTACCACAAACGAATGTGTACGCGTTTCGAGCGTCCTCCGAATAAACAAAAGAAATAACACGTGAGTGTAGTTTGCGTGTCGTGCCTTTAAAATATTAGATAGTTTATAATCCTACTAATATTATAAATCCGAAAGTTTGTGTGTAAGTATGTTTGTTCCCTCTTCACGCTTCAACGGCTGAATGTATTTGGATGAAATTTGGAATGTACATAGATTATACCTAGGATTAACACAAAGGCTACTTTTTAACTTGATAATAGCGGGCGAAGCCGCGGGGCACGGCTAGAACAATATAAAATAATCCGCAATGCTCACTGCGACACCTATGTGAGTTGTATGTACGAGTTATGGCTTTGTTTTGAGGTTTTTTTTTTACCAAATTGACATGATGACTAACGTCTAAATCGTGTTCTAAGTATTGTCCATTTATTTTTTTATCAAAGTAATTAATTTTTTTAAAATTAATATTCATATTTATTTATTTTAATGTTAACTGGTTGTAGGCCGACACAGGACTCATCCTAGTGTTGGATTCAGGGCTCACCAAAGTTAACATTATGTGTAATGTAAAATTGGTTTTTTTTTTATAAATTACGTAGTATATACTATCTACGGGCCAATACTCTCGCCACTGAACAATTAAGGGCAAGCGTGACGCTTACCATCACTCGTCATCGACTCGTCTCTCATTTACATTAAAATTGAAATCTCATAGATCACATAGCTCTCACACAGGCGATTAATTTATATGTAGAGGCAGATATAAGTAGGTACATAAATCCTGCCTTATAATACCGTGTCCATGTCGAAACGCGGCCAGGTGGTGAAGCGTAGTAGAAATTGCTTTACAACGTGTGAACGGTTATTTTAGGACGCTTACTTTATACGCCGAAGCTTTAGAATGGACGGGAAAACTCTTTGTTATGTTAAACTCACAGGGCACTCTTCTCGATGTAAAGGGTTAGCTACCTACCTGCTGAATTTGAAAATGAAAGCTGCATCAAAATCAAATCAAAATCAAAATCGTTTATTCACATGGGCCCCAAAGAGGCACTCATGAAAGTTAATGAATCTATTGCCATATTCGCAAAATTACAGCCATCTCGAGAAGAACCTGGCAAGAAACTCGGCGGCGCATTTTTTTTTTTTAAATACTATAATACTAATAATAAAAACATTCTTAATTTCTAATACATAATTTTCTTAACCTAGGTGTTATTATGGTAGTCGCTAGAAAGAGCCTGTGCAGTTTGCCTCCATGCATCCTTGTCATTAATATAGTCTGTAGTCTTATAATAAGCTTTCTTAATTAATGCCCGTTTTATTACAGATTTGAACTTTCCCAGTGGTAATTCAGTTACGATTTTAGGAATTCTATTGTAAAATATAACCCCATTTGCCATAAAAGATTTATTCGTTTTGCTTAATCTAAATGCGCGCACTGTAATTTTATGCTTATATCTAGTATAAACGGTCATTAATACGGTCAATACGGTAACGGTTTGTAGTGTATGTTGACAAACGGCTAGGGACATGATATACAAAGCGACCGAGGCGCTCGTTTTCTATACCGCCGTCATACGGAAATAAGACGTAACTGCATTTTTTTCTAAATTGAGTTATACAACCTGTAACAAAAAGGTGTAGTAATACTTGGTGGTGTGTATGTGTATCGTGCCAGGAATCGTCTGCCAGAGAACGAAAGTCGAAATCGGACATATTTTTTTCCGTACAAAAATTAAAAATTATATTTTTCAAATACATTTCACAACCCTTCAGTTACATGTGCGGGCGGCAATCGGAGATATTTGTTCCGTACAAAAATTTTAAAATATTTTTTTGCCAACCCTACGATTACAACTGTAGCGCGAGACTTTGACCTTTGTTATGGCCGCCACTGTCAGAAGTCTAGGTCCAAACACTATGTGGTGTATAACAGTAGCTGATGAAATAGGGTTGCAAATGATATATTTTTTTAGAAACTTTAATTGATCATAACTGAATATTCATGGTGCTGCCGCGAAATCAGATGTTCCTGTTAGACTTCATACATGTTGCTAGATGCGTGGCTTGAGTGTTACTACACCTTTTTGTTACACATTGTATACATTATCGAAATCGGGAAAAATAGACACATATACATTTATTTTTTTATTTTTAAAAATTCATAGGCAATCTACTAAATCTTACTTTTAATTTAGACGTATCTGCTACAAGTCATAAGATATACTAATTAGTAAAGACATTTCTGATGTATATAACTCAATTTTGACAAACATTTCAGTTACGTCTTTTTTCCTTATGACGGCAGTACAGGGCGCGCGCCCTGTACGCGCCCTGTACGCGTGCCTCGGGCGCTTTGTATATCAAGTCCCTTAATATACCTACTAGCAGGATTCTTGGTGACCTGTAATACAGGTTGTTATCAACCTACTTAAAGCACCAGTCCCAATATATCTTAGACCTAAACTCGGCAAACAATGTTATTTAAGAGAGAGAATAAATTTTGATTTGATTGATTGATTGTTTTAATCATAGAAAACTTACTTGTTTTGTTTTATTTCGGGGTATTTCATATTTTGGAGATGATACATAATGGCCTCGATTCTGATGTACACTCACTACATTAAATTTAAACTATCCCTGTCTCTTACAAAATAAAACACAGGACAGAGATAGCATGCATTTTAGTGCTGTCACGCTAGTTTATCAATTAAAATATGAACAGCAGAAGCAGAAAGGCGCTTATTTTTAGTCAACACCAATACAAACTCGACTAAGCTTGCATAGACATCTAAGTTCTGACTAACTTGACAGCACAGCAGTATGCTATCTCTGTCTTGTGTTCCTATTTTGTAAAAGACAGGAATACTTTTTTAATTTAGTTTGTTACATCAGAATCGAGGCCACTAACTGTTGAACTAGTAGTTCGCCCCAAACTGAAATTCCGCGATGAAGTGTTAGGCCAATTACTTATTTATGTTTATAATTTAGCTTAGTTTAAACAAAGTTCTGCCTAGCAAGGCTAATGCTATATAAATAAAATCAATTAAAAAATTTCCTCAACTACTTCACTATGGACAATATATAATCCCTACGTAGGTAGGTACTAAAATGTAATAAAGAACCACTATAAAGCTTTCCTTTGATAAACCTTTTGCGGTTGAAGGGCACCAATGCTGCTATTAAACACTACAAAGGGAAATGTATTAATAGTAGATAAAAGATAAGATTCGTATCGTAGATATATTAATATTGTAAGCACGTATTAATCAACAAATAAGCCCGAGTCATTTATTAACATTTATGATAAATCTGTTACAATAGCTAGGTATGACTTGATAGACAATTAATTTAATAAGTGTATAGATAATAGATAAGTCATCACACTTATATTATAAATCCGAATGTTTGTGAGTAAGTGTGTATGTTTTCTCTTAAAGCAGTAACGGCTAACTTGGATGATATTTGGAATGTAGGTAGTAGTTAAGCTACATATAGTAGGTATATGCATGTATATCCTAGTAATAAGCTATTATGTCTAAATAGCTTGTAACTAGGATTAACACGTATATAGGATATAAAAAGGCCGATTATTTACTTTAATGTATGTTACTATTATTTATTAGTGTATATAAATATCCTAGTGTTTTTGCCCCAAGGTAAATTTGTAATATTTGTTCTGGGTGTGATTGTGATTGTTATGTGGATGTTTCCGGCATCCACAAATCTTCGAACTTAGTGTGAGGTTGTTATTATGAAAGCGTTTATGTTAAATTATTTTTATTCTTAATATATTTTTCTTTAAATTTCTTTGCAATCCTAATAGTTTTTCTTTAGCTGTCAACATTTTCATACCAAAATATAAATGCAAAGGTCCGTGTTTTTCCTTTTACATGTCATATTACAATATAGTATGAAGGACCGGGATATCGCAAAGGCTTTTTTTCATCCCGGAAAAAATATCAAACACTCACATGTAAGTTGTTTTTCTATATAAGTACGTAAAGATATGCGAGCGAAGACACAAGTGCAAAAGGGACAAAATTATAATAATTGAATGATAGTCATCTCACAAAAATCGACTTGATTCCTAAGTGATAAGATAAACTACAACACACAATATAAACACTTTCACACTCAAAGCCCCACACAAATATCGAAGACTACAAGTCTTCCACTTCAATCCGAAGTCGGAAAGTAAACTAGAAATTTCGGTTACGATACAATATATATATAATAATATTTATATTCATTGACACTTAAATATTTAGATACAACTAACATGAATATACATATAATGTTACTTCTGATGAGCTCTGAATCCCACACAAGGATGAGCCCTGTGTCATGGGAATCGGTCTCTTTCAGTACTGTACATACAAATGTTACCGTAGAATAAATTAATGAAAAGAATATAAACATAAACAAACACCTTTTTGTGTTTAATTACTTTGATGCAGAAATTTAAACCGCAATAAAACAAATATAGATATTACTTTATATAAAATGCACCTGGCAAATGTTGGATGCGCGTTTACCTTCTAAGCAGATGTCCGTTCAATTCCCGAGCAAACACAAGTTTTCTCCCCAAGCGAAATCTGTGATCTTAGTTCTGGGTGTGCTTGTGTGTGTAATGTGAATATCTCTGGCATTCGAGACACAAGTCTTCGAACTTAGTGTGGGGATGTTAAAGTGGCAGTATTTATGTCCAAGATATATGAAAATTCAATATGGATATTAATATCGGCACAAACTTTAATCTATCAAGTTCCACTTAATATCAGGAAATGTTCCAATATCGTATTCAGAACAAATATTATCGAAGCGCTTTTAAGCAGATTAAGTCTAGTGAAAGCTTGATTGAAAAAAGAAAATGAGGAAAATGGAGGGAATTCTCCGATAATCCGGTTATTATCTAAGTTACAACGTTCGTTTCAATTAATTATGTTTCCCGAAGCTGTTCGGGATGTTCGACGTTTTAGCAATTTGGCTTATGGGTCGAATATAATTAGTTACTATATTTTGTATAGTTGAACATTTAATTTTGTATTATAGATTGAATATAAAATTAAGGTATACAGAGATGAGTACGTTTCTACTTATAAGGGCTAAACTATGACTACCTAACTACTAACGCTGAGCTAAGATCGAGTAGCTAATCAAAAGACCATTAAGAACGCATTGCTATCACAAATTAAACATTCTAGAAATTATTTTTGATGGTAGTAGATGTCAGCCAGACCGATGCATGGTGAAAAAGAAAGATGGTGAACCCTGAATCACGTTAGGGTTCTCTATCTATTGTTAGGTATGCATAGTGCATACACTATGTAAACCCAAGGGATATTCGAAGAAACAAGAATCGTGTATTTGGAGAGAATCATAATCCACCTGCTTGATATTAAAAGACAGTAAAGTAGCACATTGTGAATCTGAATGAAATGTTCGAAAATCGGAAAGCGAGAATTCGGAGAAAGTTGTAATCCAGCTGACTTATGATGAATAGTTAATCCTTAAATAACAATAATACCATAATACATTGTGAATCCAGCTGAATCCG
Organism: Lomographa bimaculata; assembly: GCA_948107665.1. Classification (NCBI taxonomy): domain Eukaryota; kingdom Metazoa; phylum Arthropoda; class Insecta; order Lepidoptera; family Geometridae; genus Lomographa; species Lomographa bimaculata. Next base: position 13,550,518 of record OX403592.1, read on the forward strand.
AAAGGGTGAATTCGAAGAATCGCAAATCATGTATTCTGAAACAGTCGTAATTCCCCGTTTTTTAATAATAAAAGATAGTAAAGTAGCGCAATGTTGAGGAAAATATTCGAAAAATCGAAATGAGGGAATCTTGATATAGTTGGAGTCCAGCTGACTAATGAGGAATACTTAACCCTAAAATGACACTAGTATTATAATCCATTGTGAATCCAGCTGAATCTGAGAGGGAGAATTCGAAGAATCTAGAATCGTTAATTGGAAGTAGTAAAGCCAAGCTGAATTGTGATTAAAAATAAAGATATACTTATAGTAATATCCCTAAAGTGCATGACGCAATACAAATCCGTTGAGAATCCAAGTTAATTCAGAGAATCGAGAATTGTGAATTCGGAGATAATTACAGTCCAGCTGACTCATAATGTAAATGAAAAATACCCTTAAGTGATACTACCTAAAATTACTATGAATCCAAATGAATCCAAAAGGTTGAATTCGAATTCGAAGAATGGTGGATTTGAAATTAGTCGTAATCCAGTCTCATGATAGTCAGGTGAAAGCGAAGAACCATTTTTTTTTCTCTGGTGCTCTATGTTTCACCATTAACTCGTCTGTTTGTAAAAGACGATGTGGTCGGGGGTGACAAACACGCTAAGTATAATGTAACTAGAAAGCTACAGAAATACCTTTCTATAGCTTAGCAAGCATTTTTTTATGTAAAAGGTAAAATTAGACTATTTCATTATGAATTTAATCACGAAATTATCTTTACCGAAATCACAAGATCATTGTAAGATTCATAACCCCATTCTGTCAATTGAGATCCACCTGTTATCACTCATAAATTATTATTAAAAAGTTATTACTTTGACAGGTTTCTCGACAAATGATTTATGAAGTTCATACAAGAAGTTCCATACAAAAATCCCGGTGAATGTAAGTAATTCAAGAGCCTCAAATATATATGTATCTGTTGTACATAAACGCTGTATAAATCATTATACATTTTGACTCTCCATAATTTGGGCTCATTTTAAACAACATAATACTTTGATAAGTCATCTTCATTGCTTCATTAAAACAGGGTGACGAGAAGGGTCAGATAACTTTGATAATAGGACCCTCAATGGAAACCCATCGAATTTATGCTCATGATATTGTGTATGATGCGTTTGATGTTCATTACGCAAATTGTGTTATTATTGGACACGCGGATAGATCTCTAGAGATAGATGTCTAGATCCAAGTGTGTGTTAATGTATAGAAATTAGGAATGTTTTTTTTTGTTTTTGAATACAACAACTTTAAATGGATTCATCGCGTATATTTTTATTTATTTTTCTTATGTTGTCAAATGTCAATTCGAGAATCTTAAGATTTTTAAGCGTTTCCAAGTTGTAAAGCTTAGCAAAAATCAGTGAAATAAGATATGCAATAGCTTATTTTTGTAGAAGGTAGTTTCGAAATATATTTTTTTCTTAAGTTTCACCATTAAATGTATCAAGCACTCGAATTGATATTGTCTATGTTCTCAGACTCATTATAATCGTGCTATAACCAAATAAATACATAAAAGCTAAATAATTCGAATTCACCCCTTCATGATAGGATCCATATTTCCAGTCTTGAACAATAATTTAGGGACCAATTAAACATCAGCCTTATTCAAACAAAAAAGGGCGCGATCTATTAAAACTCCACAGAATAAATAAAAGTACGCGAAGTAAAGTACCCAGAAAAAACAATGAAGAATAAAAGCCTCATCTTTGAAGTCGGTTAAATGTTGTCGGGAATTCATTTTGATTTTCATTACGGCGGAAATCCGCTGTCGGAAGGCTGATTTGTCAAAGCCTCATAAATAATAATTATTTGCTGGGTGACGACGTGACCTGGCAGCCCCTTATAATACAGGTTAATTATTTTTCTTTTCTGATGGTATTACTAGTGCTTCTCCCCGAAATAAGACCTCACGCCTCCATTTCGACTATGGAGAAATATGTTACCGTCAATAGCTTGTAACATATTTTCTTAATAATAACCTTTTGTTTTTCTAATTTATTGACCAATTATAGGATGTTACATTTTATTGTATAGTTAAGTCTTTTTTTCAAAGTTTTCTTAGGTATTATAAATTAAAAGAGAATATGTGCTCCGCCCTCTCTTATATCTTGCTACACCCTTACAGGGTCTACGTTTGTACCTCATTTGTAAGTTTTAATATTTCAAATGTATAGATGTAGTGCAAATAAATATATAAATAAATATAACTTTCATATATTGAACTTCATCAACTTTTCACGTAAAGCTGTTTTTAAGATAGACTCGAGACAAAATAAAATATTCTTTTTAATTTCTCCTGGTTTTTTAACCACATAATTGGGCTATGGCTTGTATAATATATAAATATATATATATATGCATATGTTCTATAATACTGTGTGAGAATTTGAAGTTAAAAGTTAAGTTATTGACCAATTATAGGATGTTACATGTTACGTTTAAATTTTAATTTAAACTTGATTGATATAGATTATATAAGCCCCTTATCGACAGCCCCTTATGGGCAGACTGACGGGCAAAGTACTAAGCTGAAGAGTTAACTTATAAACCTCCGCTTCGATTTATCGCCCGGGTGAAGTATTTTATACTTGTAAAAATCAACAAAAAGCTTTTATTACACGCACAGCCTTAGCATACATATACCTTCAGTTGTTTAGGTATATCGACATAATATAATTTTCTACTTTTTCCTATATTTAAGAGTATGCTAGTAATAACAATAATAACAGATGATCAAATTGTGTAACAAAAATTAATGCTATTAAAAACAAAAAAATAACGCTTAATTAATTAAGATGCTTTTGCATTTTTTTTGAGCCGAGCACACGTCATTTTCAGTTGCGACAAAAAATAAAAGTTTCATATTTGGACAAAACATACTTCAAGATAATAATAATCTAAATATATAGAATCCAGAAACATGATAGGTAAAAGATTTTTCTATAATATATTATTAGGTATATAGGGTCTTTTAAAACTTTAATGTGGTTCTTATACAGACACAAAAATATTTGTTTCTAGATTAAAATACCTAAATCAATAAAATATTTTTTAATTTTTAATGGTTGTATAATATTGAAGCTAAAAGAGTTTTTATGATTTATCTTTTAACCGAGATAAAGAGACATGGCTCTGATATATGATTTTTTAATTTTAAAATAAAGCTAGTAAATATCGCATCAGATTATTACACTTCCTTCAAAAATAAATTTGTATAGCGTTTTAAGTGGCATAGTGCGATGCAACAAAGTTATATCTATTGAACAAAGTTATATCTCTATCAAACTTCACGTTTTATTAGTTTCTATTCAAACCTCTTGAATAGTGAATAGCAGATTAATGTCTTCAATTATCAGAGTCGCTTTATAGCTTTTATTAACGCAATCCACCGGCGGACCTAATAGCGCGGATCCTATAGAAGCAATTAACGATCAAAGTATCCAAAGTCAATATTGTTCAAGTCCTTCAAAGCCTCCGATGAACGCTCAAATCCGTAAGTAAATATTTGAAAAAAGTCAATTAATTCCACTTAATTAGACTTTAAGTAATCTAAAACTACTACAGAAACTTTGTTGTGAACACATCCATGCAGGAACAGGTGGATACGAATTGGAGATTTAAAAAAATGTTGGCAATATGTATCCACCAGGAGGTTGGAGGGCGTAGGGCTATATGCGGGGTGCGGGCGGGAAGGGAGGGGTAGTTTAGCGCGAGGGGTGGCTGCGGGGTGGGGTGTGTAGGGTTGCATGCGTGTGTTTGTGTCGCGTACCGGCGGGTTCGTGGTGTGGGTGCGCGGCGCGGCGTGCGCTCGGTTCGACGGTCGAGCTACCACTGGCCCGCCCGCCCAGCCTCTCCCGGTCCATGCCGCCCGCCCGCCTTCCGACCAAACTTTCAGATGCATCTCTTGACGTTTTTAGTTTCCATGTTGTCACTAACGTGTGCCATAAATTACCATTTAAAAATGTTCTTAATCGCGCCTAAAATGCTTTTGTACAGCAATGTTTGGTGTCCCTGATTTTAGATGAGAGGAACGTCTTAAAAGATATTATGAGATAACGTATGTTGTTTTTAAATGAGAAATATTAAATTTCATATAAGAAAACTTAAAGTATGGTTTTCATATCAAAAGTAACGATTGCTTAATACGTTGTAGGCTAGGGTTTAAAATCATATTAGTTGCCACGACGAGCGAAGTGACCTCCTATTACTCCACTCGTACCAGTAAGCACATACGGAAAATATTAATTGCATATAAAAAATTACGACAGTAAAATTTGGTGTTATTATTAACAAAATATATTGATTGCTTACGTTCGTCAAGTTTTTTTTTTACTATTATGTGTAACGATAGCGTGTTCCCTATTTTTATTACAATCTAGCCAAGATTAGGCTAATAAGTAACTTAAATTTGACATTTTCTGCTAGATTCAAAATATCCAACAATGTGTCCATTAACACTTTTCTTATTGTCTCTGTTAAGGCGAATACACTTGGTTCGTGTGTTCTTTTTGAGCAGCACTTATAAAACACTACATTACACTAACACTAACCAAGTTTGATAAAATTACATTTCTATCATATGTATTAAAAATTTGGTTTAGAATTATCAGTAATTTTTTTAATGCCAGATAGGAAAGCATATGGCCGCTATTTTACCTAATTGGGCAGATCAGATACATAATTTAACGTTATAGGTCTAACGGTCTTAATATTTACCTATAGCTGCAACATAATGTAATAAAATGATGCAGCACAGTAATCTAGAGCTTCTCTAGGGACGTAGAAATTACTCTGTTCCTCGTTGTAACTCAGCTCCGAAGAAATTACAGCTATAACTTGTTGCGCCGCAAAGAAACCCGCAGATTACGGGCTTTTTCTTGTCTGCCTTTTAAAATATACATGAAAAACATTACAACGCGCTTTACGTTGGACGTAAACTTAACAAGCCGTGCATGTTATTTTACTTATTTATAGAGGCGGAGTAGAGTTTGGAGTGCGGTAAATTTGCGTTAGAGGGTTTTAAAAGTTGTTATTTTATTCAAAAGGTATTTTCATTATTCAACCAACTTCAAAAAAGGAGATTCACAATTCGACTGTATGTTTTTTTTGTATGTATGTTCCGCGATATCTCCGCCAATTATGCATCGATTTTGATGATTTTTGTTTGGTCAAATATACTTCAGTGGTGATACCATATAAATTTTATCGAAATTGGACAGCCAAAACCAAAAAAAAGCAATGAGGTCGGTTTTTTTAAACTTTGCTTGCGTTTCAATTATTAAATATATACTTCTGTGACAGATAGGGACGTTTTTAAGTTAAACGAGCTAGAAGGTAAAATACTGATTCAAAATAAATGTGCAATATCATTTATTTATCGAGGAAAGTGAGTCTCTAAGTTGACTTGGGTGTTTCAGTACTTTGTCCGTCCGTCCGTCTATCAGAGGCATTTAGTACTTCTTGTGTGCCATAATTATTTTTCAGGTTCAGACAGCCAACTTATCAAGTTAAATAGATATCATGATTGAAATGTACAAAAAAAACTTTTGTGGTTAATTGGTTTATAATAATTTTTTAGGCTTTGAGCAACAGTTTTACATGTTATTATACTCTGAGAATTTGAAGTTATTCGTTTGTATTATGTAAACGCTAAATACCTCCGACAGACGGACGGGCAAAGTGCTGTTCTATCCAAGGCAACTTAGAGATCTCGCTTTGTGAAGCAAAACCTTCTTTACTTAAGTCAGAAATCAAGTATAAACGCTAAAGCATAAAGTAAAGCGCAATAAAGTTCCATTTAAAAAAAAAAACATTATTTTCGATTCCTTTGGACACTACATTAGCTGGAAACCCATTTACTTAATCGCCTCCAAAGCACTTATTTGAACAAAAGCTTCACTGCGAGCTCTTTGAGGAATTTCAATTATATACAAAAATCTTGGCCGAAGGGCTGGAAATAAGCCCGAGCGTTACTTGAATCTAATACTGGTTTCCATGAAATGCTTTTATTTATTTTTATCGTAAAGGGAGAAATATACGTTCTTGTAACTTGAGACGAGCTCGGGAAATGTACGCTATTTATTATATGAATCGTTTTCTGGTTACTAGATCAGTATTGAACCGTGATTAAGGAGTCTTCAAGTCCAGAGTGAGGTGATTTCTAACCATGATAACTTTTCTGCTTACAAAACAGAAAGTAGTTTATCTAAATCTTTTATGAAAGTGGATTTTAAACTCGTATAATTTTGGTAATTCAATGTTACGATACGTGGATATTAGAAAGAACGAAAGAAAAAATATAAGTTACGTAAGTTACATAATATATACCTTTATCTAAGACAAAGCCATCATTTATTAAATTTTTTTTCGCACCATTTTCAACCGACTTCAAAAAAGGAGGTTCTCAATTAATCATGATTTTTTTAAATGTATTTTACGCGATTTCTCCGCCAATTATTAATCGATTTTGATTATTTCTTTTTAAATCATCAAAATCAATTCATAATTGCTCCCATATATATTTTATCAAAATCGGTCAAGCCAAAACCGAAATATAAGCCATAAAGTCGGTTTTTTTAAGTTTTGCTTGCGTTTCAATTATAATATAATTTAACAGTATTTTGTGCCCGTTTCTATATCTGTTCTTGGTTTGACGCTATTAAAACGTGAACACTCCAAATAAATGTTGCAAATCAACTATATGTATATAAGAATAGTGATCATATGTACTTCCTCTTCCAGTGCCGCACTATTTATTGAAGGTTAGCAGTTATCTCCATGAACATAATTGTTCAACAGTTTTAAATTCTGTCAAGTCCCGAACGTTTAGAAGCCATGCGACATCTTGCGTTTCCCGACCTTTATTTTGGCAGATATTTTGCCCATCTTATAATAAAGGTGAAAGTTTGTGAGTGTGTTTGTATGTTTGTTACTTCTTCACGCTCAAACGGTTGGGTTAATCATGATGTAATTTGGTATGGAGGTAGCTGACACCGGGATAAAAAGTAGCCTGTGTGTTTGTAGCCTGTCCTTCTTTTATCCTGGAATTCCCGCGGGTCCCGGACTTACGCAGGTAAAACCGCGGGGCGCAGCTAGTAATTTATGTTTACGTTCATGTGTTCTGTTTCACTGATACATTGTTCAACTCATCCTGCCCTGATTGAGTATTCAATCTGACCATTTATCGGCGAGGAGAGGAAGCGGGGCACGTATAGCGCGGGGCGGAGAGTGTCCGTTTTGTGCGTTATTATTATAGTGCCTGGATGACCGAGCTTTGCTCGTTAAAACGTTTTCTAAAAATGAAATCTAGCTAGATCGATATATCGCCCCCGAAACCCCCTGCATACTACATTTCATGAAAATCGTTGGAGCCGTTTTCGAGATTCAGATTATATATATACAAGAATTAAAAGCACGTTTAAAGATATTAGATTAACTCGGAAGCTTGACTACTCACATCAAATAAGTCAACAAGTAGGTTCTCTTTTTCAATCGACTTCAAAAAAGGAGGAGGTTCTCAATTCGATTGTTTTTTTTTATATATGTTACCTCTTTACTTCTTTCTGGGTGAACCGATTGTGACGATTTTATTTTTGTTTGAATGCTGGTTCTTCCCAAGGGGTTCCATTTAAATTTGATCAAGATCGGACCAGTAGTTTTTGAGTTATCCTCAAAAAAGCGTATTTAGTTCATTTCATGTGATCAACGCTGAAGTCGGTTTTTTTTAAACTTTGCTTGCGTTTAATTATATTTGAGTAGGTAGTACAAATAGGTATAAGTATATTTACAGTCAGTTGGTTATAACATCCATTATGTAGGTATAATCTGTTTCTTAAAAGCAGAATTTATTTTAGGCTCTGAATATTTCATAGTTCTTAGATTGCAAATTAAGCAAAATACATTTTGAAATGAAACTTCTATCGACAAAGTTTCTTAATTACGAAATTAGATTGGAAAGTTCCATTTGTCTACCTGAAAATTAAGGAAACCCTTAGAGTCTCTAGTTCGAAGTACAAGTTGGAGACCTACTTAAGAAAGATATCATGTGACTTCCAAGGAAATAGTGGTTATAATGGTTTTGCTGATAATGTACAATGTATCTTATTTAATGGAATATACAATGTACCTACATATAATACAAGCGAATTCTGGTCATTTTATTGTTTTCTACCGACTTCGCAAAAAAGGAGGAGGTACTCAAGTCGAATCTATTTTTTTTTATGTGTAACTTATAACTCATAACTTCGTTCCACGTAAACCGATTTTGAATTTTTTTTTTGTTTGAATGATGTTGCTTTCTAATTGGTCCCATTTAAATTTGATCAAGATCTGATCAGTAGTTCTAGAAATATCGTCAATAATGCGTGTTTAGTTCATCTAATCTGATCAAAGTTCCGAAGATAAAACGGTGAAGTCGGTTTTTTTAAGCTTTGCTTGCGTTTAATTATGTTGTTAGTGTAATGATTTTGGAGGTCATGGCTATGCATCATGTGTTTTTAGAAAGCTAACAGCAATAATAATATAAATAATTATTGTCAATAATATAATACATTCCCCAGTTCAAAGGTTATATTGTAAAGGCGTGTGCAAGCGTAAAACGGCATCAACTTCTAACGTAAGGGATGTCCGTCGTATGTTTGGACACGCCGAATATGTTATTATTTAAATGTAATTATAACAAAGGGCCTCTTAGCGTTGGCTACGGCTCCGCTAATGCCTTACAAAGGTCCGGCCACAGACCCGTGAGATTAAATAAATACTTGGAAAATAATTAAATAATAATTTAATTTAAGTTACGTTTGCAACCAACATATAATTTAAAAAATATTTAGGGTCAAAGTGAAAATTTAGGGGGTATGCGATTTATATGCTCTCGAGTGTATTATATTATACTATATCGGTACATTAGGGTAGTAATAATAATGCTTGAGAATAATTATCCTTGTAGGTAAATATAATGTTTATGTTACTACGCAAAGATTTTATAAATGCGAAAGTAACTCTTTCTGTCTGTTACGCTTTCAAGCCTGAACCACTGAACTGATTTTGATGAAATTCGGTACATTGCAACGCATGCCGGATACAGCTTATAATATATAATATCTACTGATAACCATCTAATGAAGGCTTAGAAATACATAGAGCTACGTTCAGAACGACTTTAGTAACCAAATGCAGACTACATTTATTGTTTTGGGACAGCCTAGAAAGTTTTGCTGGGTCTGAGGGTTGTTTTATTAGGGGCTACGTAATGAATTTTGACGACTAAATCTTGTATATTGGACGAAGTTGTATTACTTTCGGCAGAAACCGTTAGGTAAAGCTCAGCAATAGGGATGATGCCTGGATAAAAAAAAATAGGCCGTCAGTTACATTATCAAAAAATATTAGATATGTATTGTTTACTAGCCGTGCCCCGCGGCTTCGCCCGCTATTATCAAGTTAAAAAGTAGCCTATGTGTTAATCCTAGGTATAATCTATGTACATTCCAAAGTTCATCCAAATCCTTTCAGCCGTTAAAGCGTGAAGGGGGAACAAACATACTTACACACTTACATACAAACTTTCGGATTTATAATATTAGTAGGAAGGATTTACAAAACAACAGAAATTGACAAAGAGCAAAAGCGTCAAAGTGACATCACGCCTCAGTACATCAAAATGTATTGAGGCGTCACGTCTCAGTACAAATACCGAGGCGTGACGTCATGCGGAATTTCAACACATCTATCTTCGTCATTCATTGTTTAATTGAAAAAAGAAATATATGTGTCCAAATCCTTGTTTTTTATTATGTAAATGACGGTCTAAATAGAGGCGTCTAGCCTATTTATATCATTTAATATAGAGAGTTAAATCATTCCCAAGGAGAGCTAACGTCAGACAGGCGGCCAATCAAAAAACAATATGCCAAATCTTTTACTGATTTTTACTACGGATTATACAATAGATTAATATAACTTTAGTGTGGGGCTATGACTGTGAAAGCGTTTATGTTTATGTTAAGATTTTTAGTTATTTTGCTTTGCAGGAAGATCTTAATGTAATCGAAAGAAGATTATGATAAAAAAAAGTCTATTCAAAAGTCACTTCAATGTCAAATAATTTCTAGAACTTACTTTTTGGGAAGACATCATATGTATTAATATACGAGCTAAGTTCTTATTTAATGATTCCGTCGTTTCTTAAACATTTAATAAAAGGCACATCATGTCTGTTCTATTCCTGGAACGACATTTTTCTCAGAAATACCTACAAAGAATTGAGAATCTTAAAGGAAAATTGTTCTCGCTGGCCGTGGCTAACCGAGGAATAGTTTTAAAAATATATATTGGTTTCCTTCTGGGCCATTATTTAGATAAATGCCTGCTTTTTAAGTCATTTCTTACTTTTGGGCTTTGTTCCAGAAATTCGTTTATCTCTCTGATGGCTTTTGGTCCCAGATTCAATTGCCTGAAGCGTTAGATTTTACGAGAACTGTCTGTAACTAATTACTACTTTGCGGCCGACTTCTTTATTTACGACTTTGTGGAGATATGTTTCAGAACTAATTATGGTATAGTCTTTACGGTATCAAGCAGATTGTTTTAGTATTAGTTATGGTATATTAATACTCATTTGATGTACTCATAATTGGTTCACGTAGGTTTTATTCAGAATATCACCAACTTTTTGGTCGATATTTTAATATTCGGGCGTTGTCGTGAATCATTTTTTGACATCCCGATAGGAGACAATCCTACGGTTATTACAGAAATAAATAAGATATATACCCAAGGGGTTATTAATTTAGCTCCAAAATATCTTAAATATAAACATAATATGTTTTTTGTATCATACTCATACAACCAATCGAGTACTTACCGACGACGGTAAACTTAAATTCGAAAACCTAAATCAAATATAATCATAGATAATTCATTGTTTTTCATACAATTTAGTGACTCAACGAGCAAGTCGCTCGCCTGATGGTAAGCTTGCCTATTGCTGTTCAATGTCACCGAGAAGGTAGGTCAATATCCTGCGCGGAATTTAGTTGAAAGTTACTTTTCGGAAATCCTATCCACAAAGTTACTATATTCAGTTCTACTCCCGATTAAGTACGGGGTATCACTAGATATAATTTTTTTTTTTTTATCTAGTGCTTAGAGATTCTAATTAACGAATTGTATGATCTGGAAGTGAGAGAGTTTGCTAATGCCAAAGTATATTCTTATAAATTTTTTGAAGATTTGCTAATGAAACTATTCAATCTTTTACTGAGAAAAATTTCTAGTTGCTGTTATTAACAAATTTGTGTACAACTTAAATATAATTATTTAGTAGCAATCACAACATTTATGTCTGGAACTTATTAATAAGATGGTCATTAATTAATCCAATCAGAAAAAGAGGTATATATTACCAGATATTTCTAGTTATTACTAGATCTGGTAGTTTTATACAACTGGACTATTGGTGTTTACAAAATTTAACCATATCGACTACAAAATATTCTGTTAGATCGCTTTATTATGTAATGTGCCCATACAGGGTCTGTAATGATTCTAATTTATATATTAATATAATAATATATAATTTGAATTTGAATTTATGTTCTAACTAAACTTATTGTTATATAAAATAAAAGTTACATCGTAATTACTAGCTTATTTTGTAATTAGAACGTAATAAATGTAACTTTGACTAGAAAATCTGTTTCTGAGAATTTTCTGGTTTTCTATTTGACCCAATTCTTTTTTATCGTGTTTGATTGCGATGAATTAGACTAAGACCTTTTATAACGTTACCTATAACGGTTTATACCTATTACTTATTATCGGACTCTTTGGGTACAGAACCTTAAAAAGCACATGTGAAACAACTATAAAACTTAACAGAAACCAAGTATCTCTACATCTTCGTTCGCACCAGATTTCGCCCAAAACTCACCGCTTTCAATCCCGCTACCTTTCCAAGCGAATACAAATGGTTCAGATTCTCTCAGTTCATAGAATCATATGACCGACTTATGAAAGTCCTAGGCACGTGTTCTGAAACCGTAACGACGTTATACGCATATTGCGGACTGTAATTTATGAACATGAGTCGCAGAGTGGGCTTTATTGCGTAAATGGAGAGCTAGAGACGAGAATCTTACGTCATTTTATAAGATACATAATTTTATAAGATACTCTGCGCTGTGGGTCCTGGGTTCGATTCCCGGCAGGAGCACAAACTCCTTCCAAAAGATATTTGTGCTTCTGGTTCTGGATGTATTTGTGTGTGTGATATAAATGTTTCCGGCACCCACGATACAAGTCTTTGAGCTTTGTGTGGGGCTGTGAGTGTAAGTGCTTTTGTTTGTTTGTTAAATTTCTACAATTTAAATTAAAATCTAGGGAACGCAATACAAATACTGTACCGATAGGTTTTTTGCGAGTGTTGGTCGTATTACCGTCATTTTCTATTTAATTTTCTACCAGTACAACAACTAGTTGAGTGCGCATTCGCCTTCTAAGCAGGGGGTGTGTCGGGTTTGATTCCCAGCGAATAATATCCGTTTTTTTATTTAAAAAAGCCTTACGAAGCCTGAGGATATATAGATGAAACATTTGATACGAAATTTGAAATTCATGTGTAAGTTGTTTCCATGATTATACAATAAATTATTTATTTTACATTTCTGTTCATGTTTACATAAACATGGTTCCTACATGGCATAAGATTCAAGTGGGATAGATTACCCTTAAGGATCGTCCGATTACAGAAGTGATTACTCAACAACACAGACATCATTGTATTGCGAAACACTAATAAAACTCACTGCTTGATTTGATTCTAAGACCCAACTACTTAGCCTCCCATGGAATCACTTTGTGGATGCCAGGTCCATCGTGTTACAGAGAGAGTGGAACAATGTTTGAGACTTGCATACCCAAATGCCTGTTCACAGCGCTCTTCAACGATTAATCAACACTCATCCGTCACTGCCGTTCCTCTCCTTTTACATCCACGTGCGCCACATTAACGCCTACATTAACCCAACTCTATGCGCGTTCGTCATTTCCAAACGCCCAAGCAGAATATAATGCTGCTATTTTTCGACACTTGAGTTACCTATAAGCTCGATGTCTTGTAGGTAACTTAGTTCTTTGCTGTACATAGTTTTAGTTTAGTTTTAGGAAATATAGGCAATTGGCCCGTAGCAATATTATTTCGGTATTCACATATAAGTAATGTACAATATATGAGAAAGTGTTGCGTTTAAATATACATTTCGTAATTAAAGGCTACCATTTTGATTTCATTGAACTACTTTTAACGGGGTTTTTGCATAAATCTTACATAATATTTATTTCTGACATGTCGAACACCATTTTGATTTATTTTAATGCGTTATAATGCGACGGTCAACGTTAACACATATGAACAGCTCTCACTCTATTTTTATATCATTTTGGCAAACTTATTTCTTTGTCTGTGTTAATTCAATACGTATGAGCAGTACAAAACATTTTTTTAAGCTCGATAGGAAGCATTTGATCAATGTATAACCTGATGGTGATGGATGATTTTATCTATATTTTTGTGCGCTTTCGTTAATTAAACACACCCGATAAGTATTTTTTTCGAATCACCCGATGTTAGTAAAATATAATTAAACGCAAGAAAAGCTTAAAAATAACCGACTTCACCGCTTTATCTTCGGAACCTTGATCAAAATCAAAATTACATACGCCTTATTGACGATAAAACAAAAACTACTGATCAGATCTTGACCAAATTTAAATGGGACCAATAGGAAAGTACCAGCTTTCAACCAAAAAAAACTTCGTAATCGTTTCACGTGGAAAGAAGATATGCGGCAACACACATAAAAAAACAGTACAGTCGAATTGAGTACCTCCTCCTTTTTTGTAAAGTCGGTAGAAAAGAGAACGTGCTTGTTTCAATATCAAAGAAAAGTCTTATAATTTAAACGAAAATTTTCTTTGTTTAATGAACCGTTCAAACATGGTTCGGAGGGTTTTGTAAATCGTTCTTTGTGTAATGATTTGAGTTTTGGTAAACACGCTACTTTTTGTGAGAGATATTATAACATTTCCGAGTAAACTTAGCAATACTCGTTACGGTATATATATCCTACCTACTTATCTACTATACTTATCTAATATCTTTAAACGAGCAATTCTTGTATATATATATATGACTGTGTAATCAGGATCTCGGAAACGGCTCCAACGATTTTCATGAAAGTTATAGATTAGGGGTTTTTAGGCCCAAGGCATCGATTTATCAACGGTCCGAAAAATGCTCGGTTCCCAAACTGCATTTGAAAAATCGGGTTTAAGAAACTATCAGCGCCATCTATTACGCCATGACCGATGTAAAAAACTGTTTCTACTCGACACTAGATGGAGCTTTCTGAGGCTAGAAATTCAAGCACATTCTACCAAAAACAAAAAACCGAGCAAAGCACGGTCATCCGGATATTATTAATTATCGTAGCTGAACCAAGTCTGTAAATTGGCGCCAATTGCCGTTTGTCTGCCTGTCCTACCATTTACATGGCTCGATCTTTTAAGCCGGAAGATTTAGCTAAAATATATGTGTTCCTGTATATACAGGAACACATATATTTTAGCTAAATTCCGTTGTAAATCCGACATATATATGTCGGATATCCTAACAAATGATAAAAGAGACAAAAATACCAATATGAAAATAAAATCTTTGTATATTTTTTTTATTTTAGTTCTATGGTCTAAAGCTCAATACATACCTACAAACTGTAGCTAAATCTCCATAGTATCTCTATCTTGCGCCATTACGTGGTAGTACAAGATCTCGATGTCACTAAAACTATAATTGAGACGAAATTGAAATTCAATTGTTAAAATTCCTGTAAACAAGTTGCTTCAAATCTGATATATGTATGAAAGGCGACGATTGCGAGAAAAATCTACAAACAGCGGACCTGTTGCTCAAACGACTACCGATATTACGTGAATGTTAACAAAAGAGCGTAAAATAAAAATGAGCTTCACATCCGCCTTTGCCAAACATGAAGAAAAAAAACGCTTTGTCGACAAGAAACATATTACATAAGAGATGACGAAAACGCAATAATGTGTTCGAAAATAACGACGTCTTTATCATATTTAGATGTTATGGCAAAAATGAAACTTATATATAGAGATACGCAAACTTTTGACCACCATCTCACCTGATGGTAAGAGACGACGTGGTCGACGATGGAGCAAGCTTGCCTAGAAGATACCTATTCACTCGTGACTTGAAGACTCCCATATTGTACTCATCAGGAAACACTGACTCAGGCAAGGAGTTCCAATGCCTCCTAGAATTAAAACAAGTATATTATTATCATCATCATCAGCCAATGCAATTCCACTGCTGGACATATTACTCCTCTTTATCTCCAACTGAACGCCACTGAGCACGTCCTGTACTATCCAATAACAAGTTCCACTATAAATACTACCTTTCCCCATATGATATTTTATATATATGTAGAGCAGAATAATTGAAACATTTCATACAATTGACACTCGATCGTTTAAAATATTTGGTGGGGAGGGGGGACGGGACGTTCACATTTAAAATGGCTCTACGTTTTTTATAAACCTCACATATTGTTAGCATATTATAAAAAAATAGATTTCAGTTTCATATGTAGTTGTAGTTTCATATACCAACCACTTGCTGCTTGCGATTTTATTCAACTAGCTTATATAAGCTAGTTGAATAAAATCGCAAGCAGCAAGTGGTTGGTTACTTCCTCATCTCCAGGAAAACGTGTTTTCCTATCCCGAATCGGAAAAATCAATATAACCACGAGGATATCCGCCGGTTGCGATATTGGCGTAGAGCCGCGAGATAGAGTCGATTGCCGGTGATCTTAAGCTAATAACTAGCCTGTTTTTTTTTCTACTACGAGGTACTGCGAAGCAAAAGAGGATTTATGTGTGCGTTTCAATGTTAGCAGCATTCAAACTAATAAACCGATTGCAACTTAGTTACAGTAGTGAGTTTGATTGGCATGTTAAGCCTGAATTTGGAACGGATCTCATTTATAATTTGTTAAAAACTCACGCATATTTTAAAGTATTAAATTAAAAGTAAAACGGAAATTAGCGTGGCTAGCGCGTTGCGAGGTAAATAGGACGCGACGGTGAGCGTTCCGCACTCATCCTGAAGAAAGCTTCCGAATGAAGCTGAAACAATTGTCATCTAGATAACGCGTAATTCACGTAAATTCCCGTTTTAATTAAAATTAAATGGCTCTAATTTATATTTACTGCACATTTCTAGTATAACTCTCAAATATATTCCGATTCTGCTTCGTTTCCTTAAAGAAACCGATGGCTAGAGGACGGTTGGCAATTACGGACTACATATAAAGGAAGGACGGCGGGGACCTGTTGCTCTGAGCTCAATGGCATCATTACGCACAATGATAATATGGCACGAAGGAAAAATGTTTTACTTATAAAGATGGCGGTATAACTCATGTGGGTATTATAAGCCCGAAGTTATACCACAAAAAGTTAATTATAGTCTCTACTCTAAAACCCTCTGAAAGAATAAACTTTAGGAAGATTCAGCTTAACATTTTAGATACGTTGGGAGTTTGTTTTTAAAACAACGTGTTTGTGCATATGGGGTTATTTTAATTATATCAGAAAGCTCTGAAGTCATCTTCTTCATCGCCCAATCTGTATAGTTGTTCAACAAGTTGAATAGCTCTATGTGAACGAGGAGTTAAAAGCACCCGTAGTTCTATCAGTAATACTATACCTAAAGAATAAGTAAAGAAGAAAAATAAATGTGAAAGAAGAAAGTACATTGTTCGTGATACATATTTTACTAACCAAAAAATTTTTGGTATTCTAAATTAATAATACCGACCAACCTATTTACTCGCCGTTCTAAAATAACATCGTAGGAAAAAGCAGAAACCAACCATCGATTCGTTTTAAGTAGTAGAACCTCGGACCTTTCAGTATGTATTTTTAACAGCCCTGAATCACGGCCGGTTTTGGGCCTCTTTTTATAAGCGAGTGGATATGGGGCAAATAGGTACCGCCTTTATGTATAGCTATTGATTTCAGACGTAGATGTAATCGGTTGGTATTACATAATTCGTTTAGAATGTGTAGAAATGTACACGTAGCTTTTTATTTGTTGAAATAAGTTACTGTGTGAGTGAATTTTTACATCATCAACACTTGTTTATGGGGATTGTACCTATGTGTTTAATGGGGATAGTTTAAGACTATCGCGCCATAGTCCATACAAACTAAGATAGGTTCAAGCAATTGGTAATTTAAACTTATTTCTTGTATACCTAGATTTTCGTTAGTAATAGTAGTAGTATATAATTAAAAAAGTAATATATATAATTATAAAAAAACGGGTCAGTGTCGCAATTTCGATGCAAAGATTATGGACCTTTTTAATGACAGTGACGATTTTCTTATCATTTAAAAAAATAACAAGATAGAATTTAGTTATTTTATTATTCAATAAAAATTTTAGAAGAAAATATATTTCAGAAAACTTGAGTGACTGGCTCTTAGGTAATTGTTTTTATTCTATTAAAGAATTTATAAAGTTAAGAAACAATAATATTTTTTAATATTTGCATGTCTGCATGCATCAGACTAAATACATTGTGCATGTTATTTCAAATTATATGTACTTTTTTTTGCATGTTAATTTGACTGAGCAAACAAACGTTTTAAAAGTCATATCATCTTTTTTATCTATTTTAATAAAAAGGTCACCTAAATATAAATTGCAAAACAAACTCCATGGCCGATCAAGATACTTTTTCTACGGCAGGCGAGAGACTTACCAGCGCGATGGACGACTTAATAGCAAATCAAACTTATAAATTTCTTTCATATAAGTACACAGGCCATAGCAATTCACATAGTTTAGGGAAGTTGAAAGATTCAGGATCGATAGACTCCGAACTTCGCAGACGCCGCACTTTCCAAACATGCCCAAGTTCCGAAGGCACTCGCTGATATATGGGTGTTTATTACTTAGATGATGAGTTATTTCACTTTTGTTCTTAGGATAGTTTAATGTGTGGTTAAGACTTGTTGCTGCTGTTTACGATCGTTAAGCTACCATATGCAGTTGTTTCTATATTAATTGATCGAGCGAAGCGGGATCTTTAAGTTGACTTGGGTCATTCAGCACTTTGTCCGTCCGTCCGTCTGTCAGAGGCATCTAGCGTCTCAACCATAAAAGTGAATGACTTCAAATTCTCATAGAATATGTAAAACTACGGCCCAAAATATTAAGGGGGTTCCGATACATGTAAGTGGGGAGCAAAATATTTTTATTTTTTATCTATCCTTGTGGGATATCGTTGAAAAGGGCTTGACAAGTCGAGTACAAAACCGGTTTAAAAAAAAAACTATTTTGAAAAGTAACAATTTGGTAGGCCAAAGTAAGTAACAAGTTTTTAGACATATTTAGTCCCGGGGTCTATCTAAAAAACGGCTTCACACTGATCGCTGAAACTTACGTATAATATCCGTTATATCCTGTACTTGAACAACAAATACAGAAATCAAACAATTATTATATAGTAAAAAACGTTATAAGCAAGTAACCTTAAAAGTTTTACTCTAAGAGGCAAAATGTACATGCGAGATCTCAGTTCGGCGCGAACGACTAGTATATAAAGATCTAAGCTTTCATCAATATTATACGGGCTTTGGAAGTCCTAAGAGGATTTTTTACTTTTTGCCAAGCTCAGATCTCTCACTTGAGAGAAAGCGATGATGCATCGAGGTCACCAGTATTACTTAGTACGATAGAAAATAGTTTACCTATAAACGATCTAGACAAAGATAGTTTATTACCGACTTCAAAAAAGGAGGAGGTACTATGTTCAACTGTATGTATTTTGTTTTTATGTATGTTCACCGATTTCTCACCCATGTGTGGACCGATATTCAAAATTCTTTTTTTGTTAGGTAGATTAAATTTTAGAGGTGGTCTCATATAAATTTTATTGAAATCGATCAAGCTAAAACCAAAATATAAGCGGTGAAGTCGGTTTTTTAAGCTTTTAATCATAATATTATGTTTCAATGTTATATTTGGCTTATAACACGAAAATTTCAACTTACTTTGTAGTCAACTAGTTTCGGACAAATTAGTCGAGGCCCGAGCCGCACGCCTCTGCGTATCGCGCGTCTGACTCATCCTGATGAAGGACAACTAATTTGTCCGAAACTAGTTGACTACAAAGTAAGTCGACATTTTCGTGTTTTAAGCCGAATATAACATTGAAATATAATGTGTAATATTCACGATAGTTTTAACATTAAAATTTTAATTATAATGTTTGACGTAAACTAATCACTGCACCGTTACTAACTTATTAAATGCAGACTTTAACTAAAATTATAATTACTTACTTCTCTGGCTCAGCGATTTAAAGTGTTCTATCTGAGCCGTATAATCTACAGTTTAACTAATTTCCCGCATCGATCAAAATCGTGGAATCTTTTTTTAATAAATCTTTGTTTTCCATGTAGAACATATCGGTAAATTAGGTTTAATATTACTTATTTTAGTCACGATGTTTCCTCGAAAATACCTCAATCTAAGTACTCAGTAATATAAGTATATTAAAGCTTATACGATACCCCGCGACGACCGATCTCAAATTTTCCTCGAGGTTGCATGAAAATGATTATTTCGTACATTTTTGTGGCCTTCGTCAACCGAGGCGATATTCTCGAGCCATTAGGAGAGTCTCAAGTCTCTTATTAGCTATTTACGATCAAATTCACTTCAGAACTCGAGAATCAATTTCAACCTGACGTTTTATAGTATGTTTATGTTTTGGGAAGATTAGATGTGAACTGCCCCTTGGTTTAGTTGGGTGAGCGTTCGCCTTCTAAGCAGGGATATCGGGTTCGATTCCCGGCGGGAACACAAGTTTTCTCCACAAGGATAATTTGTGTTTCTGGTTCTGGTTGCGATTGTGTGAGATGTGAATGTTTCCGGCACATACGATACAAGTCATAGAACTTAGCGTGGGGCTGAGAGTGTGAAAGCGTTTATTTTTATGTGCGATTTATGTAGGTATATGCCATTTTTTTTTGGTATTAGATGAGATAAGAATGTCGTTTGACCTGATGGTAAGCGCCTGGTTATTGTATCTGGCCTGGGACTTTGTATAACAAAGTATAGTGTGCCACTGTAATGTGCTTCTCTCTCTGAGATTAATTTACAATTTGATGTATTTACGATTAAAGAGTTTTTTAAAACCGTCGCGCGTCGTGGTAACCCTAATCGCTGGTAGGATCTTTAAAAGGGCAAAAATATATGTGGCCAAGTTCAAGTACCACGTAAATGAACTTAAAATGCAACTTATTTAATAAAAATACCTAAGTACCTAAATCATACATTTCAAATACCTTTTCTTGTAGCTAGTAACTGTCATAAGTACAACTTTTCAATAGAGTTTACAGTCGATACATTTTTGCACCAGTAAAGGATTCACCGTTTTACTAAAACTAAGTCCCAAACTTTAAAGCTAATTGAAAGTGGATTAATTAACCTAATTTATTTTTTACACCATTTCTAATATTCAAAAGTTATAGCTGAGTGAATTGTAGTACCTACATAAATAATTATAAATTTAATTTCCTTAATAAATGTAATTGTTAATTATTTATTCACATTACAATCGAATAGACAAGAATACCTATATTTTAAATCCTTCTAATATTTATAAATCCGAAAGTTTGTGTGTAAGTGTGCAAGTGTGTAAGTATTTTTGTTCCCTCTTCACGCTTTTACGGCTGAACGGATTTAGATGAAATTTGGAATGTGCATAGCTTATACGTAGGATTAACACATAGGCTACTTTTTAACTTGATAATAGCGAGTGAAGCCGCGGTGCACGGCTAGTCCTACTATCTTATCCTACTAATATTATAAATCCGAAAGTTTGTGTGTAAGTGTGTAAGTGTGTAAGTGTATAAGTATGTTGGTTCCCTCTTCACGCTTTAACGGCTGAACGGATTTGGATGAAATTTGGAATGTACATAGCTTACACTTAGGATTAACACATAGGCTACTTTTTAACTTGATAATAGCGGGGAAGCCGCGGGGCACGGTTAGTATCTAATAAGAACACAAAATTTCAGTAGATAGGTACCTAAAAGTTATAGTAACAGAGAAAAAGTCCCTAAGACATCTAGAAACTTAACAAAAGTACACAAAAGCAACTGTGAAGATAAAAATCCTTTCTTATAATTCGAGTCACAAAGGCGAGTCAGACAAGCCTTTGGCTCCAGTAAATATTCTCTTTGTTTGTGATTTATAGAATACTACAGTAACTCGCAGCTTTACCTGCGTTCATTTGGATAACAAGTAACACTTGAATACGTTATGCTTTGTTATGCTTTTATTAGTTGTTAATAAAAAATAAAGGAATTCGTCAAGATGTATCAAACGAGCTCAAACTTTTTATTACAGAGTTCTGTAGCCAGCTTACGTCATTTCAAAGTGGATCAAATTTAACTTGCAAAATTTTTTTACAGACGGACACCGGGACAGGTGAAACCACGGATTTATATTTATAAATCCCTGGTTGAAACTAAATAAAAGCTTGTTACATGTCAATGTACGCCAATCCCCCCGCGAAAAATATGAATCTCTTTTTTATGTAATCCTCTTTAAATTTCCTTCATTTTGATACCCTAATCGATAGGTTTGGTTATTTTTTTAATAACATAACATATTACTATTTCGCGCCAAAAATCCGCCATTTTGTTTATTTTTAACACTTTTCTAAGAACACTTTGGTTTTTAATTCGAATACCTTAACTGTCGAAATCCATCCAGCCGTTTGAAATTAAATAAATTTACAAATATACATACACAAGATACGCGCGAAAAGCATAACCCTTCCTTGGCAGTCGGGTATAAAGTAGGCTACGTCAATTTGTAGCGATCTAGAGGTACTTTATTTATCTATGTTTCAAACATACTCAAACATTTACACAGAGATAACTTCAAAATTCTCTGACTTTTTATACATAGAAACTATATGTGTGACATATAGTCACATAGGTATAATATCTATAATTTACTTATATAAATCATGAGTGCCTCCTTTGAGTCCTTTTTTAAAGGCCCTTTATTTAATTTACCTTGCCCAGTTTGTTGGATCAAATTTAGTAATAATAATTAAACGCAAGCAAATCTTAAAAAAACCGACTTCACCGCACCATCTTTCAAATAAAATAATTAAACGCAAGCAAAGCTTAAAAAAACCAACTTCACCGCTTTATCTTCAGAACCTTGATCAGATTTAATATATTAAACACGCATTATTGACTATAACTCAAAAACAAGAGATCAGATCTTGATCAAATTTCAATGGGACCCCAAGAAAAACACCAGCTTTCAAATAAAAAAAGAATCATCAAAATCGGCTCACATCGAAAGAAGTTATGAGGTAACTTTTGAAGTCTGGTAAACGAGAACATCGTCAAAGTAGGTGTACAAAATAGGCATTATTGATGATATTTCAAAAACTACTGATCAGATCTTGATAAAATTTAAATGGGACCAATTAAAAAGCAACATCTTTCAAACTAAAAAAAAATTTTCGAAATCGGCTCGAGTGGAGAGAAGTTATGAGGATTAACACATAGGCTACTTTTTAACAAAAAAAAAAATACAGTCGACTTGAATACCTCCTCCTTTTTTGGGAAGTCGGTAAAAAGAATCATCAAAATCGGCACATTTGGTACACACCTTTAGTTCTGATAATAATACAATTATGTGTTCGTAAATCCAAGATGGCCGTCACAAAATGGCGAATTAAATATTTTTGTTCAATTCCCTCAATATAGATTTCAAATGAAAGGGTTCGACTAGTAAAATACAGAGTATATTAAAAAAAAACAAATTCAAGAAGGCCGCCACCAAACGGTGGATTTGAAAGAAAGAAAGAAAGAAAGAAATATATTTATTGCTACTATAAAAAATACATTAAATTAAACTAAAATTCTTAACTATATACTTTTTATAGATTTCATATCTTTCTTTTCAATAAAACCGTTTAACTTATAATATTTTGTTACCTATATTTTATTTTGGTAGGTCTAATTTATTTCTAAATCTGTCAAGCATTTACACGTTTCTAACAAAATTACACAAAAACCCATTTAACTTTTAGCTATAGGTATATTAGTATGATTATTGAAAAATAATTCTTCTGTCCGGCTTTTATATAGGGTTCATATTTATTTCCTTCATCATTTTTTTCCCTTAAATAAATAGCGACCAAGATAGGCAATACAATCCTTGTACATGTCGTAGAAATAAGTAATGTATTGAAACCAAGCGTGGAATCGAATAGAAAGAATACATTCTGTAAGCTTCACTGAATATAAAATGTTCACGGCTTGAGACTTTGAAAGGCTTTGCTTATTTAGCCGACCTCAAAATCGGAAGAGGTTAACATTTGTTGGAAAGTAAAGCTTAGACGTCGAGGGTATTGATTGCAACAATAAATAAAAAAAAGTTTATATAGAAAACCAAAAACCCTGAATGCATAAAATGTGAAATAAAAATAAAAAAAGCAACGCCTAGAATTTTGAAAAAATCCAGTGGCTCTGGGTTCTGCGCCGTGGGTCCTGGGTTCGATTCCTGACGGAGCACAATTTTCCTACCCGAGCGACATTTGTGCTTCTGTTTTTGTGCGTGTACGGTGTAAAGTTTAAACGTTTACTTTTTTCTTTTTTTTGTTGTTCTATGCAAGCGTGCTACATCTTCGGCCGCATCAACACTTGCCATCAGGTGAGATTGTGGTCAAACGTTTGCCTATTGTACATAAAAAAAAAGTTTTGCTGGGAGTGTGAAATCGATTGTTGCATTTGCTTTGTTCTAATATAAGACATTTTGGTGACATTAAATACCCTTTAAAAATGGATTCCAAATAGTGTTATAACCAATTTGTACACAAAAAAGTTTTCCTTCGTTTAAGTTGCCTCATTATAATGAATAAGCAACACGTTTTGCTACGAAATGTTCTTGTTCTAGAACAAAGGAGCTGAAACGATCGCGCCATTTGGCGCTGTAGGCATTGTTCTAATCACTTGCGAACTTTATAAACTTCTGCTTTACGCACAATTTATTGTTAGTTCACTACAACTTGCTCCTGAATTCATATCTGATTTAGATATAAGTTTGAAATAGAGCTGTAAATCGGTATTTTATTAGTTTAGTTAGCGTATGAAAGTAATTATGCAAGCAGTTCCAAAACATGGACATACAAAAGTACGAACGTAATGCCTTAAACAAAACGGGTGAAGCGCCCTAGGTCCTACAAATTTCGATTGTCATAACGTCGAGCTACACGCACACAAATACACAAGGTCTGACAGCCGGCAATACACTAGTAATTATTTAGTGGTCTGTGACAGTTTGCAGCGAATGCACGCACACACTCTCATTTGCAAGCTTCACCCTTGATTGAGATTAAGTCTGTACTTCTTTCAAGTCCGTGTTCTAACCCTGAATATAATATATAAAAAAACAAACGCATTCAAAGACTTGTATCATGGGTGCCGGAAACATTCACATCACACACACATTACATCTAGAACCAGAAGCACAAATATCCCTAGGGAAGGATTTTTTGCTCCTGCCGGGAATCGAACCGTCCTGGGTTCGATTCCCGGCAGGAGCAAAAAATCCAAGGAGCAGGGGGCGCAGACCTGTCCACTGCGCCAACTGGGTTGTCAAATATCTAGATCTATTATATAAAAAGGTAGTATAGCCCTTTTATTTAATAGTCCGTTTCGTTGTCCGTTTTGTGCTTTGTCTGTCCAATCTATCCAATAAGAATCAAGCTCATCCGCTATCTCCTCCTGGGCCTGCCGCGACTGCTTTTCCGATTCAGTAGTACCCATTCTGTGGTTCTTTTAGCCCACATTTCGGCATGCGGCAGATGTGACCAGCCTATTATATACTTGAATCCACGATTGCATACGTTTTTATCGGAACCGTTATTTCGTGAAGTTTGTGTTAGATCCGAGATCCATTTGTTTAGATGATGGGTAAAACTCAATACTATCATGTACTTATTAGTTTCATGGAAAAAAACAAAGCACCCTTTTGATGTCTATTTTTCATTTCTGTCAAACAAAATCTGAATTAAAAAAAACTCTTTGACAATCACATATGACATTTCGGGAATCAAACCCGATACCCCTACTTTGAAGGCGAACGCGCACCCAATTTAGCCAACCGGCAATTCGACAAAAATTAACCGGTACAAAATAAAGTGTTTGTTACCAGGCACAGTTTTCCACAAATCTGTTTTCCGCCCAGTGGGGCGGGCGACGCGTTAATTTTATTTGTTCGTTGTCAGCGTTCCGGCAACTGCCCCATCATTGATTAACTGGATTTGCGTTCGGCATGTTCGTAATACGTTTATCCAGGAACCCGTAATTCGTTCGATCCGGTTTGCACTTATATGTTTGGCTTTCGTTTTGTGTGGGTGCTAATACCTTGCATACTTAATCAAGGCTCTTGTTAGGATATGAATGTAAATTAAACTGTTGTTGGGTGCGCCTTAGCGTGGTTCGACTTCTAAGCTAGGTTCGCTTCCCTGGAAGTCCTGGAACACAAGATTTCTACCGAAGGAAAAATTGTTTTCTGGTTCTAGTCGTGATAGTGTGTATGATGTGAATATTTCCGGCACCCACGACACAAGTCATTGAACTTAGTATGGGGCTGTAAATGTGAGAGCGTTTATGTTTATGTATTGAGTGGAATGGGGGGGAAATATGTACGTTAATTTTGAACTGCCTTGGCTTGGTTAGTTGCGCCACACTCACAGCCCTACACTAAGTTCAATAATTTGTATTAGGGGTGCCGGAAATATTCACATCATACACACTATTACAACCAGAACCAGAAAACAAATTTTCTGTCGGTAGAAATCTTGTGTTCCAGGACTTCTAGGGAATCGAATCCTGCTTAGAAGGCGAACGCGCAGTTAAAAGAATTATTTCGTGAGAGTCGGAAACATTCACATCACATACACAATCATGCCACCCAGTACAAGAAAAGACATCTTTCCCTTTTCGATAACTTTTTAATACTTATTTGTATCGCAACGGTACTCATATACAGTGCCAATTTTGATATTCGATTGAATCCCTCAGGGGACATTATCTCCGCATGGCAGTGATATTTCACTCGTCGACAACAGGTCAAATAGATGACCTAACAGTCCGGCAATTTGTCGCGAAATAGATCGAAAATCCAAACGTTATTTTATTGACCTGAACTTGTAACGTAGTTACGAACCCTCGTCAAGGGTTGGCAGTGGCACGAGCCTCGAATAGATACTCCCTGAATTTTGTACAGGTTTCGGTACTAAACGATAAGGAAAAACTTTTTTTTTGTTTGAGATAGAAAGAAAGAAGACAGAAAATAAATGTATATTATAGGCGTGTCCCGCGGCTTTGCCGTTTTACCCCATTTAACCCTCTTAGGGGTAGAATTTCCTAAAATCCTTACCTCTACTTCTACGTACTAGACAAATGTACCCTCCAAATTTGAAATCGACCAGCGATGTTGGCTGTACGTTGTCTCTAAGTCAGTCAATCAGTAAATGATTATGTCAGGACAAAAATTCGGATAAACTTCCGAAAAGCGCATACCGCCGATCGATCTGAAATTTGGTATAATAACGTATTTCAACCTCCTCATCACGAATATCACAACGAAAATTGGTGAAACAATATAATAATATTGTTTCACCAATCTATTATTATATTCACCAATCCCTACACCTAACATTAACTTTTCTTGATTGAAAGTAGTGAGAAATCCCTCTCTCATTTTATTCATTTGTAAAAAAAGTATTTATTTTCTTTTCTCGATACTAAAATATTTGTAAAAAAAAACTTATAAATTTCAAACATTCAATGAAACTTTAAGAGACCAAAAAGCACTTCCTACTCATATTTTTCTTACTATTTGTCCAAGGATGTTTTTATTTTCTTTAATTGGCCAAATCAACTTTGTAAGTTTTTGATTTGAAATGGGTAGAAAGGCAAATAGTTAAGGCTACCAATACTTCGACAACCCAGCTCTTACGGTGGGCAAGTCCCTCTGCGCTGTGGGTTTCGGGTTTGATTCCCGGCAGGAGCACAATTTTCCTTCCCAAGGGGTATTTGTGCTTGTGGTTCTGGGTGTGTGTTATATGTTTACTCCACCCGCAATACAAGTATTTGAACCTAGTGTGGGACTGGGAGTAAAAAAAAGCCTCTATAAGATCATCACATAGGTATCTAAAAGAAAAAACCTTTTCCAATAGTTTTCAGAACCAGCTATTTCTCTATTCGAAGGAGACTAATTGACACGAAGTCAGGAAGCCATTTTGCTAGTACCAACAAATCTCTGAGATAGAACTCGCTGCAAATAAGTTAGCCGAGTACCTTACGATGGCTGACACAGGTGCTCTGCAAGTAAGTATTGATCGGGCTATTCAGTCGCAGTGTTGCATTTAGGTCGTGGATTTTCTCCCTTAGCCTAGTAATGTTTAGGGATTTATCTTTCTAATGTAACGTAGACTATGTAGATTTTATGTAGGCCCGTTCATTAAGCACACAATAGATGGAAACATTTATTTGTGGTGTATAGTAATGAAACGCGTACTGATTTGTGTTACAATGATAGGTACTTAATTTAAGTTAGTAATATGACGTAACTTAAATGTAATAAGTTTTACTCTAAAATCAACAAACCAATGGGTGTTCCCATACTGGGCGCGAGATATCAATAATATGTGATCGCCCGCTGCTTTGTAAGTAAAACTCCCCAGGGTATGAAGGAAATATGAATCTCTCCAAAAGCATGGATTAAATGATATGCCGCCAACTAGAGAGACCATGAGTCTGCCTGGCGCTGCCACCCCGTTCCTAAACAGATGTTAGCGCAGTTCAATGTAATTACTGGGTATATTATTATGAAACATAGCACCGCAAGTCTCAGGGTGAGGTACACATTTTGTAGCACTACAGACTAATATCTTGTGTTGATTACGTTTGGACGAGTGTCTTTTTTGTTTCATTTCTTAATCTAATCCGAAAAGAATCTTTGTTCTGACATACTGATTCAGTGAATGACTGATTTAGAGACAACGCCCAGCCTAAACTGCTGGTAGAGACTTGAAATTTGGAGGGTATATTTGTCTTAACACGTAGGGTTGTACTAAGAATGGATTTTAAGAAAATTCTATCCGAAGGGGGTTAAATAGGATTAAAAAGTTTGTATGAAAGATCTTTGTTTTTGAAGTTATAGCGATGAAAATTGGTATTTGAGTAGTTCATTTAATACAAACATTTTGCTATAAATATTTTTTTGTCAGGGTTGCATAAAGGTGGTGCAATGGGGGATGAAAGTTCATGTCGAAAGTTCTTTTTTATGAAGTTATACTGATGCAAATAAATAAGTATTTGAGTAGTTCATTTTGAATAAAAAAATATGTTATAATTTTTTTGCCATGGGTGCATTAAGGAGCTGCAAATGGGAGCAAAAGCTTATGTGGTTTTTTTTTTATTAATGAAGTTAAAGTGATGTAATTGCGAGCAAAGTCACGGGACACGGCTAGTTATATATATATTGCTTAGTATTATAACAAGCTGAGACATTAGATAGTTCCTGCATATTTGTTTAATTGTTCGAAATTCTTGTTTTAACGACGTAATTTTCTTCTAAATTTCATCTAAAGATCATTATCGAAATGCATTTTATATTTATTTATACGCAACACATAAAATTAAATAACGAGCTTAAGTTTATCTAAATAAAATTCTCTCTTTTGTGTTTCCTTAACAAATCTACTTACATACTAAATACAGCTAAATACATACTAAATACAGCTTTCCACAAAGAGTATTGTTGAGTAATAAACTTTGTCTGAGCTGTCCTCTATTGTAAAACTGCGTTTTCTATTCAAACTTATACAAAAGACTTCAACTGTTTGTTTTGTTTCGTAAATAGTTTAAATTACGAACAAAGCATTTCGGTCGTATTATTATTTAAGTTTCTACGAAGAGTTCAGTTGGAGGATACATTTAATAAATAAGTATGCGTACCTATAGTAGGAGTAAATATAACACATTATTATTTAAGCTATGACTTTCTCTATTACTCTTCTGAACTGCCCGTTGGCTCAGCTAGGTGAGCGTTTGCCTTCTATCTCTGCTTAGATTCATGGCAGGAACACAAGTTTTCTCCCCAATGAAAAATTACCTACGACACAAGTCATCAAACTTAGTGTGACGCTGTGAGTATGAAAGCGTTTATGTTTAGTGTTTAACATTCTTTTGCTCTGAGGTAACACTGTTGTATCACAGAATAGGTTAACTAGAAAAGACATTTACCCTGCCATATATATCCTACAGAGTTCCAATCGTATCTATGGTTATAATGGGTATGTCCATAGTTTTTTAATCTGGTAGTATACCTTTTCAAATGCATAGTAAAACATATATAAAGGTATCAGAAACAATGTTGACTATTTACTCGTTAAGATAATTATACAAAAACTAAACTTAAAGTTATATTACTTAATAAATAATTGATAGTTAGTTCATAATAACCGCTCATTATCCTGTGTAGAAGTGGGATGGACAAAAAACCTGTAGTCGACCGCATCGTCGCTTAATTCGGGTGCAATAGTGTTTAAACGTTTGCCTATCTTCAATTGCAGTATATATGAATATAATAAACAAATCAAAACATAACATAATATATACAAATAACAGCTTACAGAGAAAATTAGGAAAGAAAATTAAACAAAATAAAAGGTGGCAAAAGAGTTCTTAGCGTTTTGCCAAGTGTTACTAGGCACTGTTTTAAAAAATAAAGTCTATGTCCAATTATTACAAAACCCATCGATATTACATCCAACAAACGAAAGTTTATGTGGTAGTGTGTATGTTTTAATGGCGGTACCGTTTCGGTCTCCCTGATAGTTTTAATATCAATCATCTATTTAATTGTAACGCAATCGATAACCTCCAGAACATACTAACTATATTTATGTTCGGTCATATAACCAACTCCAACCTATATTTATTTGTAATTGGAAGGACATCGTACCATATTCAATTAAGTCTCATTGAACATGCCCATCAATGGTTTCTAAGTAAAGGGTCTTCTCTACGACAGTCTGTGGTTTCGAGACTTGTAGCTAACTACGGTCTCATTGGTGCTATAAGGGGCATGATAAACGAAGCGTGCCTCGGGCGCGAAAAAGACTTACACAACAAAAGAAGGTTACTGATATTTTTGACAAAATAAAGTTATATAGGTACATCAGAAATGTCTGTTATTTAGTACATGTTATGACTCGTAGCAGATGCGTCTAAATTAAAAGTAAGATTTAGTAGGTTGCGTTTGAATATTTTAAAATAAAAAAATAATAGTAGATGCTTCTATTTTTCCTGATTCCGATAATGTATATATATAACTCAATCTTGTCAAAAATGCAGTTACTGCTTTTTTAATTATGACGGAAGTATACATAACGGCAGCGCGGGGCGCGCGCCTCTGGCGCTTTGTTTATCATGTTCCTTAGTAGTATTGTCTATATTATCTGTTATTACTTACTTATAATAGACAAAGATCTATTCAATTATTCATTTGTGTATCTTTACAATAATTTATGAATTGCATTGATAAAGTAATAGAAATTGTACTATTATTTATTAATGGTAATAAGGTGGTATTTTAGAAAGAACTTATTTTATACGACTGAGAGAGAGAAACGAGTAAGTCGCTCGCCTGATGCGTTACACTTATCAAAAAGGTACATCGTTTAAAAAGAAACAGTGCTTCGTTCCGAGCACGTTTGCCATTAGAGGTGATGTCATTACTGATGATTAAAGATAATGTCACCGCACTTAGGAGCGTATTTGGCGGTGTATAAATATGGCGGAAACGCAAAGTCGCGCGTGTGATGCATAGACTTTTTAGATTTTTTGTAAGTTTCTCGAAAGGTAGGGTATATATTATTATACATTTTGGCTAAGTAGCACAATGAATAATGTTTTCGAAGTGTTAGTATTTATTTACGAAGGCTATTTTAATAAAAAAAGTTTTAATTATGTTATAAAATATTACTTAATTTTAAGCGTCTATAGAGTTCATCACTGTAGAGTAAAGAAGAACAAATACACACGTCGAAGTTTGCATCCTAAGTAAGCTACCGGAACTCAGGAACTCGAAACTTCACAGTGTAAGTCTAAGGTAAGCGATTAAAGCTTCCGGCAATATCAGGGCAAATTAACATAAACTGCCTTAGGTTCCAAAACCTAAGGTAGGTATATCACTGTATCACATTGGCAAGCAACAGACTCTACGAGGCTATACCTAGTAAATTTCCTAGATCTGAAAATGTAGTTACATATAAATAAGTATAATTATATACAATGTGTAACAGAAAGGTGTATAGTAATGCTCAAGTCACACATCTAGGCTAAATGTATGGAGTCTAACAGGAACGCCATTAACATGAGTTATGATGAATTAAAGTGTCAAAAAAATTTATTATTTGACACTTTTGTTGTTGTTTTACTGTTTAAATCACGTGTCACAACTGTCTTAATCACGTGTCACGTGACTTAACCAAGCATATCTAAAGAAAAGATTAAGCTTCAGATTCCTTAGTAACTCAATTAATACAACTAAATGTAGATTTTTCACAACATAGTTCCCTACTTGTTTGATAAAGTTTATAAGGTTTAAGACGGTCCTAAACAGTGCAAGCTACAGAGAAATGTTTTTGTTCCAGGCTTATTTAACGCTTCTTCAATCTAAGAGTGTCCTTAAAAGCTTTTCTTCTTTCAACGCGACTGCTTTACGGACACTTGCATTGAGAGCTTATTTAAAGTTAAAACTAGAGTAGAAATAAAGAGCAAATGACCCGACTATAAAGCGAAGCAAATTAAGAGCTCCGTTATTTTTTTTAACTTATCCTTAACTTCGCTCGCGGTGATCAAGTTAAAAAGTAGCCTATGTGTTAATCCTAGTTCAACCGTTAAAGCGTGTAGAGGGAACAAACATATTACACACTTACACACAAACTTTCGGATTTATAATATTAGTATGATATATTCGTAATATAATTTTAATGTTGAATAATTCATTTTATCTAAATTAGTTTGTGCTTCATTTCCTATACATACCAAAATTATGGTTTGGAGAACGTAATGCTATACAACGTAGGTAACTTAATAAAAAATAAACTTATTTTATACAACACGTTTATTCATGGGAGTAGTGTACAATATATTATAATATTATGGCACTTTCGTCCGCACTTACTATAATTATTAGAGAGTATATTCTAAGCTTAAATTATTTCTTATAAATAACTATTATAAACAGACGTACAATACTGGTTATATGGAATCACTCGTTCAGCGAAGTTACGACACAAAACATATGAAGGTAAGGTTGAGTATCTATATTGTTTCTCTACAAAATACATTATTCTACGATCCTGCTAAGGGAAATTGGCAGTATGATTTGGCAATGATAGTATTTAGATGACAGATCTATACTAAATTTGTATTCGAAGATGGGATAGAGTAAAATTTTACCTGAAACTTTGTAAGGTTAGTGTTGATCAGGCATTCAACAGTCCAAGGGACCAAATAAAATAGACTTTCCCGCGGCGGTTGCTTTTGGGTTCTTTAAGAAAAAAACATGTAATACTGGAATACAGTTTCAGAGCGAGATGCAGATAATGACGTATTCCTAATCAAACCATCTCATGTGATAAAATCAGTTGAAACTCCAACACGCTTCGCTATATTTCATATACATGGCTGCATTTTTCCAGGTCCGTTTGAACTTGGTACATGGGTATCAAACGGAATGATCTAAAATATGATGAAGTCCTATTTCGTAATCAACACATAATAATCTGATGGCACTCAAGCAACAGTTCCTAAGAGGCAATACCCTACAGTTCCCCTTACTCATCTTCATTAAAAAGTTCGCATACCTGAGTCCCGAAAGGCGACCTAGCCAAACCTACCCATATGATGCAATCTGTCAATATCTCTACACGCATTGCAACAGTACTTCCTGAAGGGCGGTACTTCACAGTTCCTCCTTAACACTTCTTCGGTGAATAGTTCGCAGTACTGGGTGGTGTCCGAGGGGGGGCAGACGAGGGTGAGGCGGGAGGGGGGCGAGCAGCGACGCTGGCGGCAGCGACGGCGGCGCTCGCGGGGCTTCGGGCCGCAGAGAGCCTCGTCCGAGGCGGGGCAGAGCAGAGGTCGTCGGGATATGCCGCGACCGCACGTTGTTGAACACTGAAATATATCATAGTTATCATGCCATTTATAGGTGACATCCAATGTCCGACTATGCGGGGGTGGATTATGGTTTAAACTAAAGTCTCATTCTGTGAGAAAAGAACCACGACGAAGTTCTCAAAATGTAATGAAATGGTTGTTGATAACGATAGCTTCAAATATGCTGTTGTTTTTTAACCACCAATCATGCTTTAAAGTTTTTAAAAGGAATAACTTAATGTAAAACATATACGTAAGCGCTTTCACACTCACATCCCCACACTAAGTTCGATGACTTGTGTCGGAAAAATTCACACCACACACACAATCATAACCAGAACCGGAAACAAAATTTGTGCGAGAAAATTTGTGTTCCGGGAATCGCGTCGGGAATCGAACCCGATACCTATGCTTAGAAGGCGAACTATACCAACCCACCCAATTAAGCCAACTGCCAGTTCAAATGAATGTTTTATATTTAAACATTTTAGTTACAATGCCATACATTAAAATACTTTCCAATGAAAATAACAAAGGTAATAAGGATTTGCTTCACAGACCATTTCTGGTTCAAATATTATATATATATATATTTTATGTACGATAGACAAGCGTTTGACCACAATCTCACCTGATGGAAAGCGACGATGCGGCCGAAGATGTAGCATGCTTGCCTAGAAGGTACCTATTCACTCTTGACTTGAAGACTCCAAGATTATACTGTTCGGGTTATACTTATTCTCGCTGATGCTCATTTAAACGTTACGTGCGCCGGGGTCACCATTTACAGTGTAGATT
The DNA here is from genome assembly GCA_948107665.1 of Lomographa bimaculata. Taxonomy (NCBI): domain Eukaryota; kingdom Metazoa; phylum Arthropoda; class Insecta; order Lepidoptera; family Geometridae; genus Lomographa; species Lomographa bimaculata. Next base: position 13,584,760 of record OX403592.1, read on the forward strand.
TATAAAACTAAGCTAAAGGGTTTATAAAAGTTGTAAAACTTTACCGGTGTCCAAGCCATCTCCCTCCAGTAGACCGGGCAGGGTATTCGGTTACAGACCTGCTGCTTGTCAGGCAAAGACGATGGACAAAACGCGGGAGACACGCTGTGTCTGATCAATTCTCGTTCTATACCCAATCTGTGGAGATGTCAAAGACTTAAATGTTGTATAGGTTGCAGGTAGAAATTTAAATTATTTTTCTTCCACATGGTCCACCATAGAGAAGTCCCATGTTGCAGTGAACCACGTGGGACCAAAAAAAATTATCTATAGACAAAGAAGATTTCACTAGATCCCATTGGATTTCCATTGAAAGAAAGTTTTCAATCGATACACCGTTTCAAAAATAGGTAATTTGTGAACACACATGTCATAGGTTGCATATTGGCCACTGGACCTTTTTTTATCTCTGCTACGCTAGCGATTGACCACTACTTGACCTGATAGATCTAGTGAGAATGAATAAGTGTCTATGCTTTAAGTTTATTATTTTACACGGAGAACAAAATGTGAGACAACTAGACCACTAAAGTTCTCAGTAACATATTATCTTGTCAAGATTACAGTTACTGCTGTACTGCTGTAACTGTCAGTTTTTTTCACGATATAAGTTAGTTATTACCAAATACTTTTGTGTTTGTTACTAAATAATTATAGCTGTCACAAACAATACTAGAATGTTAGTAACAGCAACGAGACGTTATCTCAGTGTACTTACGTGGTATTCAAGGGTACACAGTAGATCTGCCTCTCCTGCACTCCAGAGTTGCCACATGTTGCACTGCACTCCTCCCACTCACCACCCGCCCAGACGAACTCGCAACTGTATAAATAATAAATTAAGCTGCAGTTATGTATAGATATTGATATCGTTGTAAATATAGATAGAAGATACGCTGTGTTGGTATTAAGTTATCTGCCTTTAACATATTATAATGTAATGCATTCATAACATAGAAAATCTGTAATTTATTCGTAGAAATTGAGGCGCCCTGCTTTTGTGTCCTTTATTTATAAACACGGGTAAAAAAACTGTTATATAACAAACACGCAATGTTAAAGTTATATAATATTTAACCCTTAGCGCCATTCGCGGGGGAGTAGGGTCCCCCACTGAACATATTTTCGGGCATAATTTTATTGTTTTGAATGTGATGCGGTCGAGTCTTCATGTATTCTCAGTACCATCCGAGAGCTTGCAACGTGTGAACGTGCATCGTGTTTCCGCTTTCCGTTTACGAGGTATAACCCACTTCGGGACCTAGCTCCCCCACGAATGTAGTTACGTAAGTAACATTTTTCACCAAGTTTACCAATGTTAGCTTATTTTTTGGATTTTTAAGCACCCTCAATATAAATTAGTCACGCATTCAAATAATAAATATATTACACGACCAAATTACTAATGTCACATAAAACATAAAACAAGATTTCATTTGTGTCCGCGCAGCAAAGATAGCAATACTTCAAACGTATGCTCAAAACACTTGAAGAATGTGTGTCGTGTATTCTATTGACGTGAAAATATCTCAGGAATAAGTTATAATTATAATGTGTTACCAAATATAATTATGCAGAACAATTCTGATTGTGTATATGTGATGTAAATGTTTCCGGCACCCATGACACAAGTTATCGAACTCAGTGTGGTGCTGTGAGTGTGAAAGCGTTTCATAACCACAAAAGTTACAGATATAAATAATTTGTGTAATATTTTCCCCGAAGTCACCTTGTTCACAGAATAAACAACAGATTCATAACTTTATTAATTTTTAAATAGGGAAAGACTCGGTGCTATATTAATTTTCGGTTTATTCGGCCATGTTAATTAAAAATGGGGTTTATATTAGCATACGGCGACATGTTTTTGAGTTTAGATGATTTTCATTTACCAAGTAACGATAGCCTCATAAATTTTTTTGGAGTAAATAGCTATGGATGAAAAACATTAAAGAATCTTGCCTTTCAACTACTGGTAACAAGACTTGGTAGTAGCACAGGAAATAAATGACATTTTCAACCCTCTACGCTAAAGTAGGGTGCTATAAATTTAACTGCCCGTTGGTTTGGCAGGGGCCCCTGGTTAAGAAGGCTGCTATCGCCTTCTAAGCAGGAGTATCGGGTTAGATTCCCGGAGGGAACAAAAGTTTTCTCATCAAACAAAATTTGTGTTTCTGGTTCTGCTTGTGATTGTGTGTGTGATGTAAATGTTTTCGGCACCCACGACACAGGTCATCTAACTTAGTGTGGGGCTGAGAGTGTGAAAGCGTTTATGTTTATGTTTATATAGTGCAGTAACGGTTGAACCGATTTTAATATAGTTTTTTTTTGTTTAAAAGGGGTCTTCATTAATAGTGTTCAGTTGATTTTATTTATATAGCATTAGCCATGCTCGGCAGAACTATAGTGATAAATTTAGAAATGAAAAATTATCGCTTGAGGCGGGATTTGAACCCGCGGCCATAGGGTGTCATGCCAATTGCTCTAACCGCTGAGCTACTCAAGTCCCGCCTCAAGCGATAATTTTTCCTTTCTAAATTTATCACAATAGTGTTCTGTGTTCAGAAATTTACTTTAATCATTTAAAAAAAATCTCTGTCGATAAAACGGAGGGGGTCCTCAATTTGTAGCTTGAATAGAGCGTTTTTCTTTGATTATATTCTCGCATAGTTCGTTATATTTTGATATTTTTCCCGTACCTCATTACTTACGACCATAGCAATAATGATTACCTTTATATTTTATAAAAAATGTTGCGGCTTATATCAATTTGCGTTTTACCCCTCGTTTTAATATTGAAACAATGGGCGTGAAACAAAAGTATGTATCGCAGGTAGGTATTAAGAAAGTTTTGGGATTGTTGGGTTCGTCTGTCAGGGTTGGAGCTGGGATCCATTAGGGGAGGAAATGTTTTTAACTTTGGATCTCAGGCCTCGGGTAAAGGGGCATCTGTCCCGTGCAATCAACATTGAAGTACTCAATCTGAGGTTTGGTAATGCGACACCAACACACGTCACAAGACCGTGGGGCACAACATGAAGATATAAATTGTTTATCACATGGGCTTCATACAGGCACTCATGAAATTGATTTTAACTGCCAGTTTCGCAATTTTACAGCAGACTTGAAAGGAACCTAGCAAGAAACTTGGCTTATTTAACATATTATGTAAAATCCTATTCACACTAATATTATGGATTCAAAATATTGTAGAAAGTGTGTTAGTATGTATGTTACCTCTTCTCACTTTAACGACTTAACGGATACGGATAACATTTGGAATATACATAGCTTATACCTATGATTAGCACATAGGCTACTTTTTAACTTGATAATAGCCAGCGAAGCCGTGTGGCACGGCTAGTATATCATAAGATACTAAGAGAGTATGCGTGTGAATGTATGTTTGATATGAGGTGTTGTATTGATTAATTTCAAATACTGCTTCACACTTAATTTCAAATTAATTTTAAATACTTCTTCACACTTAATTTCAAAGACTTTTTCACACTTAATTTCAAATATATTTACAGTTGTTTTTTTTTTACTTTATACGCATAAAAGTCTTACCTGTGAGAGTTGCAGGGTTCAAATCTTGGCGATGGGCATTTATTCATGTCCTGAGTGCATCGCGCTTTGACAACACGATGGCCTCCACCGCAGGACACCGAACAAGGACCACGAGTGAGTGACCATCTGAAACAAATCAGATGAAGTTTGGTCTGTTAGCCAGCGATTTTGTAATAAAGGGCATTTTTACAAGCTTTTATTTATCTTGCACTGGATGTATGTATGTTTGTTCGGATGGAATCTTGCAACTTCATTTTGAAGCAGATATCTTCAACCGATTGAGCTGAAATTTTGTATTCACGTTTAGTTTGGGTGACAATGCCTTGTTAGCTATGTGACGTCATTCTAAGTTCAACATGGCGGAACACACAAAATGGCGGACAAGTAATTTTTAATGCACTCCTACAATATGGGTATGAAATGAAAGGGCTTGCTGAGAATAACTCGAAAAATAAAGTGACGTAACTTTAGATCCAATATGGCGGACTTCTAAAAGCTTGTCTTTAAAAAAGTTTTTAACAAGTAACTTATTAAGTTGATAGTAAGAGTTATAGTAGAGATAGTAGACCACTATTTACTTACACTTGTCTTGCTATATACAGTTTTATTTGTAAAATACCAGAAAGCTCTCAGATCCTCATTATTTTTCTAACCCTTAGCTCATTTAGTTCTGCGATTTCTTCTGAATGCTATAGATTTCTTTATAATTAAGATAATTTATTCTATACAATCTAAAATTATTAGTTGTTTAAACTATACTATCCCGTAAAGAACGGAATCGCCGCGACGCGCCTCGTTATATGCACGCCTATACCACCTGACACCTTAGACTTAACAGATAAAATAAATAATATATCTATTATAAAAAATATTTTAAAAATACTCAATTAGCAATAGACGCACCAAAAAAGAAACGGTATTAATGGTTCAAAGGTTTTTGGCATTTTACAAATAACCCTGTATATAGTCTTAAACGTAGATAAGGAAATAATATAATATAAAAATAAACATAAACATAGAAAGTAAGTTCGAAGACTTGTGTCGTGGGTGCCGGAAACATTCACATCACACACTCAATCAACCAGAAACACAAATTTTCCTTGGGGAGAAAACTTGTGTTCCCGCCAGGAATCGAACCCGATATCCTACTTAGAAGACCGCCAGCCAACTAAGCCAACGAGCAGTTCCAATAGGCTATATTTTACCGCGTGGCACAACCAGTCAGCCTATAAATATTAGTATACCCAAATAACACTTTCTCTCTCAGGAACATTTTGCTAAAAAACCTCAAAATGGCTTCACAAAGCTTTTTATATCTCCGAAATAAAGAAATGTAAAAAGCCAGAATCAAATATTCGATTTAAGGGAGGTGGGCAGGTTTCAAATGTCGACTCGGATTTACGCCGAAATAGCAAAGTAGGCACTATACATATAGCTAGCTATAAATAAGTAAACTCGATTTGACGCTTGGTGTACCGGCATACTATAAGCTACCTACTGTACTACTGTAAGCAACATACATTTCCACAGTATTGACTGTATTTCACGACCCGTAGCCGCGCTACGCTAGCTACGTCAGGCCGTAGATTCGTCTTTATGTCACTAGTACCTTTGTAGAGTACCGTTGATGGTACTAAAGACATTACTTTATATATCTAGTACAATCAATGGTACTAGTGACACTATATTAAACCTTTATGTCACTAGTACCATCGGATAGTACCATTAATGGTAATAGTGACACTGCTTTATATCTCTAGTACAATCAATGGCACTAGTGACACTGCTTTATATCTCTAGTACAATCAATGGTACTAGTGACACTATATAAAACCTTTATGTCACTAGTACCATCGGATAGTACCATTAATGGCACTAGTGACACTGCTTTATATCTCTAGTACAATCAATGGTACTAGTGACACTATATTAAACCTTTATTTCATTAGTACCATTGGATAGTACCATTAATAGAACTAGTGACAGTGCTTTATATCTCTAGTAAAATCAATGGTACTAGTGACACTATATTAAACCTTTATGTCACTAGTACCATCGGATAGTACCATTAATGGCACTAGTGACACTGCTTTATATCTCTAGTAAAATCGATGGTACTAGTGACACTATATTAAACCTTTATGTCACTAGTACCATCGGATAGTACCATTAATGGCACTAGTGACACTGCTTTAAGACTTCGTAGCACGTTCGAGTAGACTGTGTCATTGTTTGTGGAACATATTATTTCTTCCAAATTAAAACGCCGGCAATCTATCGAACCTCTATGCCATTTTGTGTTGGTATCATGTTGACTTATACCTAACGTTAACTAGCTTTAATTGAGACAATTTAAGCTAGTAAATAAATTAATAAAAATTTAATTTTAGCTTATTTTATTTCTAATCATATTTACAACTGCAGCTGGTAATACAAGATGGAAATTGAAACCTAAAAAGTCGACTATAGACAACGGGCTTACTAGATGTGTATTTTGAAACAAAATTTATGATCCATATAATTAATCGGGCGAAGCGAGATCTCTACGTTGAGTCTGTCAGAGGTTTCTTCAGAGGCATATAGCGTCTAAACCATACAAGCGAATGATTTTAAATTCTCATAGAATTTGTAATCACTATGGCCCAAAGCCAGAATTTACATTAAAAATGATATAAATGAAAATATTAAGGGGGCTCCCACACACGTAAGTTGGAAGCTAAATATTTTTATTTTTTCATTTTTTTTTTTTTTTTTTTTTCATTTGTGACAGGCTGGTGTTTGACCACTATCTCACCTGATGGTAAGTGACGATGTGATCGAAGCTGGTAAACACACTAGACCTGGAATACGCAGGCTCTCAAGGATAACTGCCGGAACACCGTATTTGGCTTGGCGGCGGACTTTCAACTTGATGGTGGTAAGCTACTTTGGTAGCAAGCCAGGCGAGCAACTCACAAAATGCTCTACCACCTCTCAAATGTCACCTAATTAGCACCACCCGGGGACCACGTGTAGGGAGTCAGACTTAAGGGGTATCCTCCTACGGACGTGGGCTCAGCCCCCAAAAACTACCCTTGTGGAGTATCGTTGAAACGGGCTTGACAATTAGAGTACGTAACCGATTTAAAAAAAAAGATGTTGGGATATAACAATTTCGTGGGCCACCGTTAATCTCATCTGATTACAATCAGAGTGATGATGTGGTTGATAAAGATAAACACGGCCTAGTATGACTCGCGCTTAAACATAATGTTTAGTGATTATGGTGACATATTTTTCTGAGGTGATCTACGACTGTATTTCGGTACAGGGTAGTACGATAAGATAGCCAGACGAGCACGAGAAAATGCAATACTACGATGGAAAATGTATCTAAAAATAAAATGAACAATTTAATTTAATTTTAATAGAATAAGCGATTCTTTCTCAGGCCATCCAATCAGATAAAATTTCCCTTCCCATTCATCTCAGCCGTTTTCATTTGCGTCCTTTACAAATTTCTGAATGTCACTGAATAGGGTAATTTCGACCCATGTTTTCATCAAAACCGTCGCATTGATAGGCAAGTTATCGATCCATCGTATCGGCATAGACTTGCTGATAAACATGTTGACATAGTGTTAAGCAAATTAGGTCAAGTTTAAAGGCCTGTCTAACCTCAAGCAATAAATATCCAAGTTAAAGTGCCAAAACTATTAAAGGAGACCCAAGTCACTGTAGAGGTAACTTCGTAAATAAATTGTTCTAGAGGCCTTCCAAATATTTGAAGATGGGTTAAACTAAGAAGGGATATTGACCTTCTAGTTAGTAGTTTTGTTTGAAAGCTCTCAGTTTCTTAGAATTGAACCACTGCGTTAATTAGTTATCTAGAGGTAATCAAGACACTATTGTTTTGTTAATTACAGCTTGCAACACAATTGGTACGGACGGAAGGTACTGTTGGCAAGGAAATGTGTCTGGAATAGACACATGCTGTTTAAGTACTCGTTAGTGTCCAAAACCACAATAGATAGAAGTTCTGCAGAAGTCGCGATCGACGACCTATCTTATATTAAATCCCCCCAATAACTGAATTATTGGGTATAAATAAACAGGTTAAATTGGTGTTTAAACATATGAACTGCCCGTTGGCATAGTTGGGTAAACGTTCGCCCTCTTTGTTGGGTATCGGTTTCGATACCCGGCAGGAACTCAAGTTTTCTACCCAAGTAAAATTAGTGTTTCTGGTTCTGGTTGTGATCTTGTGTGTGATGTGAATGTTTCCGGCACCCACGACACAAATCATTGAACTTAGTGAGGAACTGTGAGTGCGAAAGCGTAAAAAGATTTCACAAACTTTTGCATCTATATTTGTACTAGCTGCGCCCCGCGGTTGTACCCGCGTAAGTCCCGGATCCGCGGGAATTCCGAAATAAAAGGGAGCCTATGTGTGTACCCTATATTAATAGGGTGTCAGTTACCTCCATACCAAATTTCATTAAAATTGGTCTAGCTGCCTGAGCGTGAAGAAGTAACAAACATACAAACACACTCACAAACTTTAACCTTTATAATATTAGTGTGATGTGATGTGATGTGAAGTATCAAGAACCTCTGAACAGCTACAGAAAGTAATAAACACAACAGTTGTGTTACAGAACGTATTTCAAATCGTTTCTTAAACAATTTTTTTTTCTATACAAACAGTAAATATAATACTAATAAAATCCTGCAAAAGGTCAGTTATTTTTACCTGTATTCCAAAGGTTGAGCGTGCTCCACTGACGCCGATGCCGGCGTGCTGTAGTTGACTGACACTTGTACTGTGACCAGGTCCTCGGATGGAAGGGGATTCTCGGGTATAGCCTTTAGAAAAATACGCAAATAAATAGGTAAACAAAAATATTAAGGTTCAAGGTCGCGCATAAATATCGACGCAGGATAAAGTAATACTATATGTATATCTACCAAATTGGGTAGAAGATGTCAGTTAAGATTTTACGAGACGAGGGAGGTAAACACGCTAGGTTTAGTTACATCACCGGATTATCACTTTTAGTGATTATAGTGACAGCCACCGACATGTACAATATACGGACCAGAATCAGATATTTAATTGTTAAAACGAACAAACAAACACTAACAAACACATTCACATTCACAGCCCCACACTAAGTTCAAAGACTTGTATCGTGGGTGCCGGAAACATTCACATCACACACACATTACACCCAGAACCAGAAACACAAATATCCCTTGGGAAGGAATTAGTGCTCCTGCCGGGAATCGAACCCAGGAACCACGGCGCAGAGGGGTCGTCAAAAGAGTTAAAAGAGCCGTTCATGATTATAGTGTATATAGGTTATAGTGGAGATAAATAGGAGTCACAGTAGACATTGGATATAACATTGTAACTGACTTATCAGAAAATCTACTAAGATAGCTAAATTATGATTGAATGCTATTAATGAATAAATATTTAATGAATACGTGCCAGGTAAAGTGGCAACACTACTCCTATCAAAAATATGCCACAATAAATATAAACGCTTTCACACTCTTAGTCCCATGCTTAGTTTGAAGGCTTGTGTCGAGGGTGCCGGAAACATTCACATCACACGTACAATCACACCCAAAACCAGAAACACAAATTTTCCTTGAACAAACTTGCGTTCCCGCCGGGAATCGAACCCGATATATGCTTAGAAGGCGAACGCTCATCTACCTAAGCCAACGGGTATTTTAAATAAATATAATCACTATTACCCTATCATAAATAATATGAAACATTTAATAATATGTATTAAAACGTGTATAAATTAATCCAACTCCACCCTTTAATAAAAAACTAGCCGGGCTTCGCCCGCTATTATCAAGTTAAAAAGTAGCCCATGTGTTAATCCTTGGTATAATCTATGTACATTCTAAATTTCATCCAAATCCGTTCAGCCGTTAAAGCGTAAAGAGGGAACAAGCTTACTTAAACACTTACACATTTACATACAAACTTTCGAATTTATAATATTAATAGGTAATAGTACCTCCCTCCCAACAAGTCACGGTCCAACTACAAATGAATACAACTCCAAAGCACACTCAAATAAAACAAAAGAACTTATAAAGTGTTATTTCAGCGGCAAAGCTTTTTACGCTTACAAAGATGACTTTAATGCTATAGAATGTCGAGCAAAAGTTCGAATGAAAACTGGAATGCTTCAATTTTAATGCGATAGAGTGTCGAGCAAAAGTTAAATGAAAATTGGAATGCTTAAATTTTTAACGCTAGATATTTTATTAGCTGCTTTTTTGGCTTACTTGTCGTTGTTTGCTTGTTGAATATAATAATATAGACTAGTGGGCATCGTAGTAACGAGATTATTCACGACTCCTGGAGGAATGAAAAAAACCGGGTATCAGATTGCTAATAAGGTAACCGTGCACCCAAAACGGGTAGATCAACCTCTGATTGTGAAAGCGATTATGTTTACGTTTTTTATACTTCGGAAATTCTATACCACAACTTTAAAATGCACGTACTATATGTGACACTGCATGCGCTTCACCCCCTGAGATTTAATGTGTTACGTTTAATTATACCTAATAATAATAAGCCCAAGCTCCATGCAGACTCACAATCAGTCCTACCTTCACGTATGTCTTGCCTATCCCGAGGAGTTTAAGCTATCAACGCGCGTGCCCGAATCAGTCACCTGGGACGCGACCTCTAGATTAATCTAGAAAATCACTATTACTTATACTCCGAAGTAAACTTCTGCGCATTAGGCAGGTATAGTAAAATCAGGTGGTATGGTAACTTCAGTAAATTGATAAGTTCGAAAAACGTATGAATAAAATACGTAAAAGGGCGGTGGTAAAAGTAACGCGAGTTACCAATTAACTTAGTCGGTGGAGTTGAAAGCGCCATGAATAATTGAGTCAGCCACGGAACGGTGCGACCCTTGTCATCAAATGTTTCACTTCGTTACGCTTCTCATAGTTTACCCTCTTTTGTGTGTCTGCGATTCAGACGCGTGAAATGGGCGCACTTTACGCTTTTCACGTGGAAATCGGATAACAAATCAATACTGCTCGGTTGAGGCAACATGTAACGCGTCACCGTTGACGTTTTGCGTTGGAATTATACGACTACGTTAGTCTTCTATTTACGTTGGTCACTCAGTACTTCTTAAATCGAAAGCTTTTCAGTCATTTGACTTAGTGAATTAACAATTTATTCAAAAGTGATAGGTAATTATCGTTCTTCATTAGTACCTAATTCAGTTAAGTATCTCTAAAATTTTCAACAGTTTTTGCCTTATTGTTTTTTTGGGCTTCTATTTATTTTTATGTTATATTACCAGACATTCAACCGCCAAGCAGTAGTGTGCAAACATTTCTGTATTTCGGATTGAAAGGAAATGTTTCCAGTGAAATTAAAGGGCTTAAAAAGATTTGATATCTAATATCTCAGGATGTCGAGAGCAATGCTTTGTCGCGCAGGAGTTTGAATTGTGTCACTGAAATGTCATGGACTAAAAAGGCAAGCGTGACGTTTACCATCAGACGAGCGACATGCTAGTCTCGTCTCTCAAATAAAGAATATAATAAGTCTTGCACTGCAGTCCTAGGCGTGTATTGTGAATTTCTCTCGGCCAGCGCTAACGCCAAACCAAAACTTTTTGTGGCTTATAAAAATCTAATTAATACCCCCAAAGCTTATAAAAACTCTCCGGGGTTATGCAAATGAGAGCGCCATTTTAAAGACGTCTGCAAACAATAAAGTAAAGTTTCAAAGAGGATAGCATACCATTATCATTAAGTCGGTCTGGAGCCGTGCAGTTGATGAAATGAAAACATCTGTTTCAGTCTGCCGCCATCGCAGGACGCTGCCCGCTGCCACAACTTCACCTTCCAAACTGTACCTCCCCTCTTTTATATCTATAACGTGGTTGTCTACTTCTACAATCTGTAGGTTTTGTGGTACATTCGGATCGTATTTGAGGTAGTTAGTTTGCTGGTCATTGACTTCTATGCGCTTAGAATGCTTGCTCAGCTCTAGGACAGGCTTGTCTCGCTTTCGCTCGCGAAGCGCGATGTGCAGAGGTACGGGGGTGGTGATGTGGATGGATAGCTGTCGTGCTTCGTGTGGTACCATGCTCATACGAGTCCATTCTGTAAAATAAACATATGTTAGTTTTCTCATTTTATTATCAGTTATCCGGTTCTAGACCCAGCCATTTCGTACTCTGTCCTGCACTTTATCATTCCAACCAATTTATTATTTTCTCAATTTGACTGTATGTTTTTTATGCACTATTTACATGTGTTTTTGCAGAACAGTGGTGCCACAGCGGCTACACGGAAAATTATATGTAGGTAGAGGTTTTCCTCTTGGTTTATATAGTAATAGCACCTACTGCATTGGTTGGGACGGGTATTTCTGCTTCGGGTATACGATTCGCTTTTCCAACGGTGATAGCTTAGGTATATTACTATAGACAATTTTGTTCACGCTTGCACACTCACAGCTCTAAAATAAGCGTTTGTGTCGTGGGTGCCAGGAACATTTACATCACACACATATGTAAGAAAGCTTATTTAAAAAGAAATGACTATATTAATGACAAGGATGCATTGAGGTAAATTTCACAAGTGCTTTCTGCTGACTACATAATATAGCTATGTTCCTGTATATATATTCCTGTAAAATAATTCCTGTATATGTTTACTGTATATTGACTATATAATATACCTATGTTATTATAATTCCTGTATTAATCCTATAAGAGTGTTAAATAATAATATTTAAAATCTTCTTCTCAAGAAGGCTGTAATTTAGCAAATAGAGACATTAACTATCATGAGTGCCTCTTTGGGGCCCATGTGAATAAACTATTTTGATTTTGATTCAATCACACCCAGAACCAGAAACACAAATTTCATTGTAATATCCAAACGCCGATACTATCCCTACACAACGGCTTAAAAATACGGTCCAACAACAATTCAATTCATTGTTTATTGATTGCTTATAGCTAGATATCTAGTGCACAAGTAAATCCAAACGAACTATTATCATGCTGATGTTAGCTGACCACTGTTTGCACAATACCGTTGATTATAGTTTTACCTGATGAAGAACCGCATCGGTATTGGCGTAACAACTCTAATTAATTAACGCTGCTGTGGACTGCAAAAATACTGCGCAAAATGACAATTGCTTCGTTAATGGAAGAACTAGATCTCTTAACTATACAATAATTATTATTTAGACATTTCCGTTCTTTAAATCCTACTAATATTATAAATCCGAAAGTTTGTGTGTAAGTGTGTAAGTATGTTTGTTCCCTCTTCACGCTTTAACGGCTGAACGGATTTGGATGAAATTTGGAACGTACATAGATTATACCTAGGATTAACACATAGGCTATTTTTTAGCTTGATAATAGCGGGCGAAGCCGCGGGGCACGGCTAGTATATATATAAGATGCTAGCTATAATACGTTAAGTTAATATCCTCTCTGGTTCTTCAAGTCTGGAGTGAATAGGTACCTTCTACACATGTTCCATCTTCGGCCGCATCGTCACTTTCTATCAGCTGAGATAGTGGTCAAATGCTCGCCTATCTAGCTAAGTTTTAAATATAAAAGAAGGTCAGTATAAGGTCAGTTTAAAAAAAGTCGCTTTAGGAGCATAATATTCTCGTATGTTTTAGAAATTAAAGCATGTATAACATTCTAAAGCTAATTCAAATACTCGTAGGAGCTTATAAATATTACTGAACTGGTTTCCCAGGCCGCTTCCAGCAATAAATTTAAGACAAACTCATTTATTTTCATACGGCGTCGGCATAATCTGTATTTTAATTAAAATTTCAAACATTTTCTGGCGACACATAAGCTGGAGCAGATGAACAAATACGAGAAAGATATCCCAGTTGTTGAAGAAATGATTCAGCTTTTATTCGTCTAGGTATGACATAATCCAGTGTATAATATAGCGAATTATATTTGAATTTAATAATTAAGTTTAGGTATCTACCCATGAAATAGATACAGAGGGTTATATATAGTAATAGTGTCTTGTAGTTGGGAGAAGACACTGGTCCTTGAAACACAGTATTCAACTACATCAGGGGCCGCAGGCTTCATTCGTAAAAATCTTATGTCAATAAATGTATTTGTATTTGTAGTGTCTAACCCACTTAATAAAATTGAAGCGTTATAAAAGAACTTATATGAAAAGTATTACAACAGACCTTATCAGTATAATAAGCGAACCCCACCAGGCTTTAAATAATGGTAAATCATTTACTAAAATAAACAAGACGAAAGGTAAAAACTAAAATGAGATTAACAAAGGAATACCTATGAGATTATGACATTAAAATATAGGTCAAGTATTTTTTTTTTTTTTTTTTTTAATGTAGGGTTAACTACGGGCCAATTGCCTATATTTCCTAAAACTAAACTAAAACTATGTACAGCAAAGAACTAAGTTACACACAAGACATCGAAAAAAAAAAGTATTATTTTTAGTAGTATACCTTTAACATTATTTTCATAAGTAGTAAGTTTAGAAAGGACAAATTGTCATGCCTTATTGCTCCAACCGCTGAGATACTCAAGCCTTGCCTGAAGTGATATATATTAACATCCTTTTCCTTATTATTGACATCTCATTGGGACGCGTGACGCAATCTACTTAGATAGTCTGCCTACATAGCAAGGCAAATGTCAAAAAAAAACTTATTTAAATGCTTTTTTTAATAGGGTTAAGCTCACCTTTTTACATCTTTTGTTGTAAAAAATGTGTGTACAAATAAAGAATATAAGCATTTTAATAGTAAAAAAAATCCACGGGAAATTTAAAATAGCAAAACTTAAAATGATTTTTTTATCCGCAATGTATAAACGTAAATAATCAAAAGACATAAAAAATATGCATTTTTTCCTATAAGTTAATCTTCCTAATATTTCTCAATATTATATTTATATTTTCTAGATATTTTGGAACAATAATAATATTCTACGTGAATCACATGTATTAAGTGAATTATATATTTTTGAGGTGGTATTTTAAAGCTTATTTGAAATTTAAAACTATAGTTAGCACATAGTGAATTAATATTTATACGTATATACTTACGTATTTATATAATATACAGTCATGCCGAGGCCCGAGCCGCTCGCCTCTGGACGCGCGTCTGACTCATTCTGAGAAGGGACAACCAATTTGTCCGAAACTAGGCGACAACCAGCGACAACAAAGTAAGCCGGACATTTTTACGTGTTTCAAGCCATATATAATTAACTCGTCCATTATTTTAATGCATAATTTGATGATTTTTTTATACTTTTCTGTATGCCACGTAAGATGGGAAGTGTGGAACTCATTGCCTGCGTCTTTGTTCCATTCACATTGTATCACACACCATATCCATGGGTCATTGATAATTGAAATTAATTCAACGTTACCTCATAATGTAAGTTGCAATCGGTTAATAAGTTTTGACGTTGTGAGCGAATAAACGTGTATATTTATATAAGTACTAAATTCATTAACGCTTTGCAGTAATTGGGTTATAATGAGGCGAATTTTAGTGCATTAAAGGGCTATTAATAGTAAATAGCCCTTATACTGCACTGCCACAAATTTTTCTGCACCTTCTCGGTTGACTGGCAGATAATGCTGTATTATTAGCACTAAGTCCTCCGCGTACATAATGTATTGTGCTAAAGAATAAATAGAAAAATAAATTTTTCAATATGGATTTTTGTCTGTTTTTAGTATGTATGCATTTTTCATAATTCGTGAATCAATTTAAATAATTATTTTACACGCCTTATATGAACTTCGTATTCAGGTAACATCACGTGACTTAATAGCGCTAAAAATATTTTTATTTTTATTAGAATCTATATTGTAATGTATTTTAACAAATTTGGGAAGATTAATAAACCTACTTACTTACTATTTAACTGTATAAGTCTGAGAATCAGTACTAACTACGGGCCAATTGCCTATATTTCCTAAAACTAAACTAAAACTATGTACAGCAAAGAACTAAAGTTACCTACAAGACATCGAGCTTATAGGTAACTCAAGTGCTCAAGCCCACTACCAGTGGGTAGCGTTCCCATCATGCTGGCGGCATTGCCTCTCTGAATTGCAATGCTAATACGTTGAGCCAAATAAGTGCCAGCATTTTGATCACGCGTCGCTTCAACCAGGCGCTCTGATAGAATTTTGAAAATAGAATCAGTGTCTCAACACCAAACGGCTCAAATATGTAACCACTGCCAAGGTTTCCATATTTGCGCCGTTTAACTGTTATATCAAATTAAAACTTCGCAAACGCATCACACACACAGTCAAAACAAGAAGCACAAATATAAAATAGCGAGTCCTATTTGGATATGGAACCACTTTTGCGTAGAAGTCCGGAACCCTTACGCCAGAAATGAGCGAATGTGACTATAAAAGCAATACTAATCAAGATGAGTACGAAAGCTTCAAGGCTGAGCTAAAAAGATATAATGATTTCTCCCGCAAGGAGACCTTTAAAGGTAATAATCTAGGTTATAAGAGGCTTAAACTATCATAAACCAAGCTAGATATTATCACGTTTAATGATACCATATATCTACAGTAGAGCAGTTCTTTACAATTTTATAATTCATGATGGTCTATAAACTTCAAGTCGGATGATTCCCCTCGTTTCCTCAAGAGATTTTCGTCTTGGAAACTACTCTAAGAGTTAAGAGCTATTGCCATTCGGTTGTATGTACGTGTGTTTTCATCTTAGTACATTTTATTTACATGGCTTCAATCCAAAGAGAATATAAGTACTCTCTTTCATAAATAAATAAACACAAACGCTTCCACAATCACAGCCGCACACTCAGTTCGAAGACTTGTGTCGAGCGTGCTGGAAACATTCACATCACACGCACAATTACAACCAGAAAACGACATTTTTCTTGGGAAGAAATCTTGTGTTCAGAACTCCTTTGTCTTGTGTGTGACTCCTGCTCAGAAGAAGAATGCACACCTAAGCCAATGGGTAGTTCAAATATATATATAGTATGTAGATAATTATATGTTTTAGATACTCTTAAAAAAACACTTAATTCGAATATTGCAATTGAATCAGTAAGGAGGCCTTTATATACATACATTCGATTTTAATGCAAAGAGAATATAAATACACTCCATGAAAGTCACGTTGATATAAATCCTCGTAGAGCCTCACCTTTTCCAAGATTCTTAGTGTAGAGGTGCGTGTTGTTGTTGCAGTAACCGTCAGGACACCAGTTACATCCTGGGTCTGTTGTGTTGCACTGGCCTTTCACACAGGTTCCCTGAGAATATAATAGAATTGTATTGATCAACTGTGTACAAGGTTCTTAAAATTCAAAGGTTACAACAGTTCTGTTCATTTCAAACATACAATATTTTAGAACAATAATTAGGTATAAAAATTATTGAAATATATTTTCTGAAGGTAAATAAATAAAATATCTATTAAAAAAAAATACATTACTAATAAATGACCTGGTGAACTTTGTTTCACGCCATCTATTGAAAGTAATTCGCAGTGGTCATTCCTTTATTACACTTTTACCTGCTACTTTGGGTAATGTCTAATTGAATTCTATCCTAATACCCCCAATAAATCATAAATATTTTCAACCGACTTCAAAAAGGAGGTCAATTCCTCAATTCGACTTCATATTATTATTTTTATTTTTTTGTATGTATGTTATATCTCCGTCAATTATGAATCGATTTTGTTTTTTTTTTGTTAGGTAGAGTATACTTCAGAGGTGGTCCCATAAAAAAAAATAGAAATCGGTCAAGCCAAAACCGAAATATAAGCTATGAAGTCGGTTTTTAAGCTTGGCTTGTGTTTCAATTATTCGTAAATTGGTACCTGCAATTGATTTAGACATACTCGTACATATGGTGTATTGATTTTAATTTAAATACTGAACTGAACATAAAACGCACTCAAAACCATCTGATCGGAAACTTCTCTAAAAATGTGGCGACAAAAAAACATTTATATCATATCCCGTGAGAGGGAACGCGTATTCCTATTCAACATATCTCACGATATTCGATATTTTATTGCCTATTAGCATATTATTTCAAAGCGGTTTAGATGAATAAATCAAATCACACACTCGAGATAAAGAGAAAATGTAGTGCGACAGCTTCAAAGGAAATACACCAGGGGAATGCTAATAAAGCTAATAAAATAACGTTCACTTACTAAACAGTTATTAAGGTTCAACGATTCAACAGAAAGGATTTTTTTCAATGACGAGACAGATAAAAAACCGACAGATTACCGAAATTTGATAATTTTCGATTTTTAGACTTATATATTGACTAGTTGTGCCCTGCGGCTTCGCCAGCGTTAATTAAGTTAATAATTGACGCAAGCAAAGCTTAAAAAAACCGACTTTATCGCTTATATTTCGGTATGGCTTGACCGGCTTCGATACAATTTATATTGGAACAAATTTAAAGTATGCTCTTCCACACAAAAAAAAAAACATCAAAATCGATTCATAATTGGCGGAGATATTGTGTAACACACATACAAAAAAACATGCAGTCAAATTGAGAAACTTCTGTTTTAAAATCGGTTGAAAAATAGCCTATGTGTTATTTCGGAACCTAAACTATCTACATTCTAAATTTCATCAAAATCGGTATGTTGGTTACGGAGATATGTGGTAACAATAATTCACACACTCGGAGTTTCGCATTTATAATATTAGTAGAATATCTTTTTATATGGTAAGTTATTCACAGTTCCACACTAAGTTCGATTACTTGTGCCGTGGGTGCTGAAAACATTAATATCACACTCACAATCACAACCAGAACCAGAAACCCAAAGAACAATGGCGAAATTTTAGTTGGCCTATGTTTGATCGTATTTTAATGTGAAATGAACGAAATTCACTCAAATAAATTACAAAGATTTACTAATACAATAGAAAAGGCAGACGAAGCCAGGTAAAAAAATATACATTAAAAGAAACAAAACGATTACTTTCAATCATTTTTCTTTTTACTGTTTTTGTCTTTGCTGTGGTTATATAATAAGATGTTACCATATCCATTGCCTTACCCTAGTGCATTTTCATCTCTATATTCCTAAGCCGTAATACTAATGCTTATGATGGAGAGGAGATAGCAAAATAATTTGGGACTCAGGTTGGACAAAAGTTTAGTGTTTATGTAAGTTGTAATTTTAATTTTTTTCATACGATTATCTATTGTTCCACTTCCAGATAAACTACAAATTTTTACTTAGTAGTTTCTCTCCCAGACAAGCTAAGAAACGGACTAACTAAAAAGTAGATGAACTCTTTATTGTACACTAATTAAAAAAGAAAATAACAGCAAACAATAAAATTAAAAATAACTTAGGCTAGTACAATGGGGAGTCTTATCGCTTAAAGCGACAACTTCCAGACAACCTTTGTATGGAGAGGAGATAGCAAAATAATTTTGGGACTGTGGTGTCCTACAGTTCTAAACAAATTATATCTAAAAAAATAAAGTTGTAAATACCAAATATGTAACAAAAACATATTTTATTGTATACCTACTACCTACTACAATTACATAATTATGTATATATATATAAACAAATAAAACTTAGTAGCCATCATTACTATACATTACAGGTCATAAAGAGATTAAATACGTAATATCCCAGTTCGACGAGAGCAGCGCTTTTCCTCGCAGATTTAGATTCACAACCTTAGGTGCCACTTAACTAAAATTGACAAACGAGCAACTTGCTGGTCTCCTATGTACATAGAAAAAGTTCAAACTCCATCGCTGTGTACTCACAGCTACGTAGAAAGAAGCGATGGTAAACAGACAAAAGGTAGACGACCTTTATGGTAATGTGGGCACATATTAAATAAAATTGTGGGTACGCAAAAAATAACGTGATAATAAAGCAAATATCAGAAGGTTTTAGCTCCGACCAACTAAATGTTGTTATAGTCGCCATTTAAAGAAGTTGAACTAAATGTTGTTGTTGTCAAACTGTATTTTTGTAACAATATTGTACAACCCAAATGGGGAAAACTGTTGATTCGTTATACATTTGTATTATTAGTAAGAACTCTGAACACAGTTTGTGCAATCAAATCAAATCAAAAATATATATATTGCCCATAAGTACGAAAACAATAAAAACAATTAAACGCAAGCAAAGCTTTAAAAAACCGACTTCACCGCTTTATCTTCGGAACTTTGATCAGATTTAATGTATTAAACACGCATTATTGACGATAACTCATAAACTAGAGATCAGATCTTGATCAAATTTTAATGGGACCACATGAAAAGCACGAGCTTTCAAATTAAAAAAAACAATCATCAAAATCGGCTCACAACGAAAGAAGTTATGAGGTAACTTTTGAAATCGGTTAAAAACGAGATCATCGTCAATGTAGTCCACAGAATACGCATTATCGACGATATTGCGAGAGTGAGATAGTGGTCAAACCCTGTCTTATGTTAATAAGAAAAAATATACTTAGCCTCTTAAATATTATATAGGAAAAATAAATATTTTTACCAGAAAGCACACGTCGTAAGGCCTGTCGTAGCTGCAGGAAGTTCCATTAGGCAAGACTCCGAGGCTTAATGGCTCTCCTCCCGTGTAGTCCATGCACCAGAGCTCGCAGTGCTTAGACTCTGTATTAATGACAATTATTGTAGTTAATAAAAATTTAAAGTTACATTTTTTAAAGTTTAGTGTTACGTAAACATTTTTAAAACTAAAAAATACATGATAGAAGTCCTAGTCAGGGCGCTCTATATCCATCATAAGGTTCAAAATTGTTTAAAACATATCCCATTTCTTCAAATATTGATGTAGTGAGATTTATTCAATCTTGAAATAAATGTGTCAATACAGGACTCGACCGACCAAATCTATTAAAGAGCATCTAGCCATTCATTCTTTAATACGATATTGAGAGGGTGAAAATGACGCATGTTTTGACCTATAGTCCAAAACGTGCCAAGCTGCGCTCAGGCCGACCAAAAAATTTTGAACTACTTCCTGCTAGTGCTAGCTAAGTGCCTGCTATCCCGACAAATTGGTTTTATTCTTTAATATTGTGAGATATAGCTGAAAATTTGGATGGTAGTTTGCACTGCCCCAAAATATGATACCATACGATAAATGAGGGTACTTATGTTATATAAGTACCTTGTATAGTAATAGGCATTTTTTGGCAATATCTCTCGAAGCAATGTTCCTTAAAACTGATAGTGTGAAACAAAATTAAAAAAAAAAAATGTTTGCTTGTCGCACATATTCTTTCCGGTTAAGATGGAAATTCTTAAAAAGTTTGTGGTGTTGACTTCATCCACTTTGATATGCTATCTATACATATATCTTAGATGACAATATATATTTACTTCACCTGCACGATTGCCCTAAAATGTAAATTTAAATAACTAGCTGAAGAAAGAATAACCACATTTATACTCACAGCTCCGCACCTAAGTCCAAAAACTTGTATCTTGGGTGCCAGGAACATTTACATATTATAATCATACCCAGAACCAGAAGAGCAAACGTCGCTTGAAAGACAGTTGCAACGTCGTCGTTTTTTTATGGCTGATAGGCAAGCATTTGACCACAATCTCACCTGTTGGAAAGTGATAGTGTGGCCGAAGATGTAGCATGCTTGCCTAAAAGGTCCCTATTCACTCTTGACTTGAAGACTCCCAGATTATACTGTTCGGGGAACAAAGACTTATGAGAATTTTCTACTAGCAGTGAGTTGCTTCTGGTAACAACTTTTTTTTACGCTGGTAGATTGGAAAAATCCTTATCATACTTTAAGATGGATAAAATGTAAGCAGTTTACCACCGATAAAAAATCCAATAAATTATATAAGTCGCAGCTGATGCAGCAGAAGAACTTAATTAACCGAGCAAGTTTTAATTTTTCTATCGTGTCTTTTTAAGAGAGATAAAGGTACCTACTTTATTCGTCATAAATCATTTAAAAGGTATGATATTTATGTTTTTTAAAAGGTACCACCTCAGTACCAGTATCTTAAAAACATATCATATGTATCAAATGTTAAACTCCTAAAGTTTAAAATACTGCGCGTCAACGCACTGCGCGTAGATCTTAGTATTTTTCTTTTTGCGCCCTCTTAATTTTGGAGCATTATATAGTAAAACTAGCTGTACCCGGCATGCGTTGCAATGCCACATTTAGAAAAGGTGTTGTACCTTTTTTACATTTATGGTCGCCTAGTACTTTTTGGTTATTGTTCATACAAAAATACTAAAATCACGATAAAAAAATGGGGGGTTGGGGAAGGAGGGTGTAAAATACTTTTACACAAACACCGTGACACGAGATTTTTGTATATTATTAGTAGATTTGTAAATGCTTACCATCTGCTGGCACGTGGGGTATTAACGAGTGTTGGTGTCGGTGGCAGAGATCAGATCGCGCGTCACGCGTTGCTGCGCACGCGCGACCCGACCAACACGACGACACTTGCGTGGCCGCGCCTTCGCATGCACTTGGAGATATTGTGCTGTAAGTTGGCAGAATATAAGAAAAGGCTACGTAGAAAAGGCTAAAGCAAATTATTACAATACGACACTCCCAGGCTTCTAGCTAAACAAGGCAGTATATAATTCTAACAAAATATCATCAGGAAAATTGTCATTTTATCATACATAAAAATAAATCATGTACAAAATTAATTTTAATAAATTTCTAAAAAAGGAGGAATACTCAAAAACGGCCGGGCCAATTTGGAAAAAAAATCTTATTGTCAAGTTGGTCCCAAATTTAAATTGTCAAGAAATGATCGAGGGTTCCGGAGATAAAGAGATAAACCTTTACCTTTACCTGAATTTATGTGTGAATGTGTAAGTATGTTTGTTTTCTCTTCACGCTGTAACGGCTGAACGGATATGCATGAAATTGAAATGTACATAGCTTATACCTAGGATTAACAAATACCCTACTTTTTAATTTAATAAACGCGGTGAAATGTCAAGACACCTAAATACAGGAAAGGCCTATAAAATGCAATTAATTTTGCCAGAACTCGGTATGATAAGTTCGCTCTCCTTATACATAATCTGTATCCCACAATATAAAACTGCAATAGCTGTCACGTTTTCCATCACCTCCACTGTATTCGCTTGTGTCTTAAGACGTTATCAAATGACTTACCCTTTGTGTCGACACTTTCGCGCCCGTAAGCGCAGTCCGTACCCACAGTCAGAACTGCACTGGCTCCATGCTCCCCAATCACTCCACTTTGGCTTCTCATGGAGAACTGTGGTGTCCACTCTCGACCTAACGCCGTGACCTGGCATCGGCTCGCATACTTTGTCCACGCACCACTAGAAATATACATAGCTGTATCAAACTTTTGTTCAGTTTACAAAAATAGAGAATATGGATAATCATTTCTATGCTCAAGTCGATTGTTAACGCTAATAAATTGCCGTTAAAAAAAACATAACATTAAAAATGTGTGATACGCCTTCATACCAATACGTCTAGCTATTAGATAAAGTTTTTTTTTTCGTATAATATGCGTGTAAATACACAAAATAAAAGCATGCAGGTTGGTAACAGGAGGTTTGTAACGGATGTTCCGTTACAAACCTCCTGTTTTGCCTAAAGAAGCGTACAAATTAGTTTTTGGCTATATATGGCCATTACAATAAAAACGCGTAATGTTAATCAGTAGGTATTAGAAAAAAGAAATAAAAAGTTAAAGTAACACCGTTATTAATTTTACAACCTTTCTAGAAAATACAACGTCCTAATTAGTTCCCTATTTACCGACACGCCTGCAAACCCATATCATTGTTTTACCACGTTTCACAAACAACACGTGAAATTGGCTCCATTCCAAGAACACATCAAGACGTCGGATGTGGCATAAAACTCATTTATTCCCAAGTACCTACGTGTAGACCTCAGTCCGTTTCGTAATTTGAAATGAACTAGGCACTTCATTGGACACTGTCGCTTATTGAAATGCGTTTAGCTTGAAATTGATTTCAAATTGTGATTGAGTTCAAATTGGCGTAAGAATTACCGGGCGTGGTTATTCCACATCGCGGCCCTTTGTCGTAGGCGCGTCAGTATTTATCTGGCGAGCCCAGCTCGTCATTTGCATGTCGAAAAACGTATTCACAAAGGATTTTATTGAATTTATGCGCACACACGTATAGAACGAGCGTCGTTTGACGCAGCATATCCGAGGCATTTAGTGCGAATACGTCGCTATGAATGCAATGATGAACCTCTAAACCGCTGTTGGGCGTCAAACGAACAATTATCTTTGAGACGTGTTCTATATTGCTGAGCTCAATTTGCAACATAAATGTCCTCATCAATATGTATTTTGTCATTGGTTTATAATTTCAAGTCCTTGCATAGCAGATGGCCCTTGATGTATAATAATAATAATATGTTACTTTGTATAATTTACTTTCAAGCTTTAGCAAAGTGCACGGCAGTTCAAATGTTAAGGCAGATAAGTGTGTAAACGTTTTAAAAGGAATAATCTTTATTTACAACTAGTCGTGCCCCGCGGCTTCGCCCGCTACTATCAAGTTAAAAAGTAGCCTATGTGTTAATCCTAGGTATAATCTATGTACATTCCACATTTCATCTAAATCCGTTCAGCCGTTAAAGCGCGAAGAGGGAACAAACATACTTACACACAAACTTTCGGATTTATTATATTAGAAGGATAAAAAACATAGTTTGGATTTTGCTTACAACAAAAAACATAAAATCTTTATTTACAATAAAAAACATAGTTTGGACTTTGACTACAACAAAAAACACAAAATCAATTATGATGGACCCATATAAGTACCTATGTTCACTACCTAAACTTAAAATTAATTTAGAGAAAAAAAGCCAGGCTTTAGAATAATTCCCACGCTTTATCATCTTAAATCAACCACATTCTAATTGATTTATATTATGAATCAACTCCCTAAACTGATTTGCATGCTGCATGCATATATAGACTTGAGACGTAAGGTCACGACTGACGAAACACGAGCGCGCACATTTGCAAGGTTGTGTATGTTTGTACATAATGCATGTTAGTGTTTGAATGAGCGTGCATCGTGGGTTAACCGCAAGGCTGCGGTGATGCTCCAGCTGCCTGTGAACTGGTCTAAGTATAGATAAAGTATAGGTACATATCGAAAACATTACCGAAACGACCAGAGATATTTTGCGGTAGATGAATCAGATTGAGACACCATTTTGCAACAAGTTCATCAAAGGTACGCACGTGTTATATACATATATAGAATTTTGTCACCTTTGATAGGCTGGCGTAAGACGACTATCTCATCTGATGATCAGTGATGATGTGCTCGAAGGTGGTCAACATGCTAGGCTTGTGTCTCAAGGATAGTTGTCGGAACATACCCTTTTTATCTACAATTCGTTGTAATCTTATTTTTTTTTGTTTGTTACCTAAAAACTCCGTTATTTATTAACCTATTTAAAATTTTATTGTTTTGCGTTTTAGTTAGTCCCAATATAATTTGATCAAGGTCTGATAAAGAGTTTCGAAGATATTTCCGATTAAACTACACATCGGTAGTTAGTTTCTAATAATCAACGTGTCTAAAACACGTTGATCGAGCGAAGTGAGATCTCTAAGTTGACTTGGGAGTTCAACATTTTGTACGTCCGTCCGTCTATCTGTCAGAGGCATCGAGCGACTAAATCAATCAAGCGAATGGCTTCAAATTCTCTGAGAATATGTAAAACTATGGTCCAAAGCCAAAAATGGCAATTATAATGATATAAATTAAAGTTTTGGGGGCACTCATACACGCACATAAGCGGAGAGCAGAATATTTTTTCTTTTTTTATCTACTCTTGTGGGGTATCGTTGAAAAGAGCTCTGCAAGTAGAAAACCAAACCGGTTTAAAAATAATCTATGTTGAACCAAAAATTGGTTTTTGGTAGGCCACCAAAGTCATTGTTTTAGACCTATTTTGTCCCGGGGTTTAACTCAAAAACGGCTTCATATTTATAGGTGAAACTCACGTATAATATCTGTTAAGTCCTGCACTTGAACGACAAACACAAATATCAAAGAATTACTTTTAAAATAAAAGTTCGAAGTAATTACTTAGAATTTTTATTAACCTCAAAAGTTTTTCTCTATTAGGCAAAATGCAGGCGCGAAATCTCGGTTCGGCGCGAATGACTAGTATAATATTGATGTTTTTTTTCACCGGAAGCACAAGCTCGTCATAGGGTTCGAACCGCGACCACATATAACAGTATAATCTGGGAGTCTTCAAGTCTAGAGTGAATAGGTATCTTCTAGGTAAGCATGCTTCATCTTCGACCGCATCATCACTTTCCATCAGGTGAGATAGCGGCCAAATGTTTACCTATCTGGCATAAAAAAAAAACATCGTTGGAAGGCTAGTGAGCCTGCCTTAACAACGAGCGCCATCACTGCTTCTACTTAATTTATTTCAATTTCAACACTTCAGCAATTACCTTTCATTGATAACGTGTAACTAAAGGACAAAAAACTTATGGTAGCAGTTCTACTGCAGAACCAAAAAACAAAAATATGATTAGATACAAAAAGGACGCTGCCACTGGACTGAGAAGCGATTTATACTCAGCCTTCTGGAAAAATATCTAAATCTCTAGAGTGGAAACACAAAGGGATAAATGAAACACGGAATAGGCAGGAAATTCATGTAACCGCGTCGAATACAAATCGTTAGGTATCACCTTGTAGAGTGTGTGTGTGCTTCGACAAATTGATAATTTCATGCGTTTTTAAGTCGGTTTAAATGATAGGAATTTTAATGTTTTTTGATACTTATGTGAAGATTATCAGTAATTTTTATTGCTAGTTTATTGTAAAACAAATAAAAGTTTACGTTATGTTGACATTTTCCTTCAGAAAAGGAACTAAAGTAAAGGACTAATTTTCACATTCTGCTTATTTGTTTGTGCATTCTGCAGGTCCTTGCTTTTTATGTCACGGGACTTGGGTCCGAGTCACGGCAATAGAACAATTAGTTTGTTTGACAAAGCTGCGCCGTCTATACAATATGAGAACTGAACGTATTAATACGGTTATCCGGCCTAGGTTATTTCTTTAATATCCAGTAGAGGTGTATATTGTGTCCACATATTCTGATTATTCTGATTCTAAAAGACTGCATTTAAAAATTTGCGCGTGGGGACGACGTATATACGTTGCGACATGATGGTTGAATTCTACAAGAGTTGCACTATAGATATAGAAAATATTCTTTGCTGAAGATGCAAGATACAGGTTTAAGTTCCGTCCCATAACATTTTCCTTCACTACCTTAAAATTTACAATTAAATAAACGCAATCAAAGCTTAAAAAACCGACTTCAACGCTTATGTTTTGGTTTTGGCTGGATCGATTTCGATAAAATTTATATGGAACCTCTGAAATATAATCTACCAAACAAAAAAAACATCAAAATCGATTCAAAGTTGGCGAAAATATCGCGTAACATACATACAAAAAAACATACAGTCGAATTGAGATCCTTTTTTAAAGTCGGTTGAAAATACCTTATTCTTCCCACAGGGCGTGCCTTCTAGCGGCGGTGATCGTTTAGACCGACAGACATAGGGTATGGCTCGATGGGCACACCAGAGTCGCGAACAGGCCGACCGCACCTTTAGGGTCTTGCATACGGAGAACCTGAAACAATTGGTGATTAACTACGTTAATTAAGTAAGTAACACTAAGGACATCTGTTGAAGTGAGGTTCTGACCAAATGTGTGTGACGAGATGTACTTTTAGCGAGACTGTCGCACTGAAATTACCGTTTCGCCCCCTACGGGCGGAGTAGCCCTCAAATCAATGATAAAATTGAATAGGTATAAGTACTATATGCATTGACAATACTGACATGTATCTATACCCAGTGTATGTTTGTATTTCATTAAACTGTTCTATTACCTACACGCAACATTGAAGGAATTTTAGTGCGACAGCCCTATAGGCAACCCTATATACGTCTTTAGTCCATTCAAAGAAGAAGTTGAATTGAGTTAGATACATGACAATAGCAGTATGACATCCCGCATTATTAGACGATGGTTAGCGTCTTGTTCCCTTTTCCATGGTTAGCATAGTACCTTTGTATTATATATTCGATAATGGTACTTCTTTTGTTGAAAAAAATATGTAAATAAACCTCCTTTTAATCAAAAAGCTGAACTTTTGCAAAACTATATATTAGGCAAACACTTTCTCTGAACAGTTATTGCAAACAATAAGACCCCATTACGAAAACATTTTGTTTTATAATACAGTGGAACCTGGTTAATTGGGATCTCAAGGGACCAAGAATGTTGTACCATTTATTGAGTGTTTCCATTAATCCAGTTTTCCAATTAGGCAGGTTTAAAATTATAGTTGTCTCATTTACAGAGGCTCCTGCTTATAGAGATTGAAATGTACGGCTATTTCATTTTTAGAGGGAGAGGTGGAAATGTTAATAAAAATGCGTATTTTTGGTGTAATGAATCTAATATATTATGTAGGTATGAATGTACAAACATTATGTATAACGTGGAATTTTTTTTTTTTTTTCATCAAGTTTGATATTTACGTTTGGGCATTTTGTACACTTTTACTCCCTTGTTTTTAGGTCAAAACTTGAGATAGTACTGACAAACAAAGCGTATGCGAAAGACATTCTAATGTGTAAACAAAAGTGTCAAAACCTGTCGCAACCTGTTAATTTGTCTCATTTATAGAGGGAATTGAGTTAAAGAGTCCCAATTATAAAGGTAAACATCGATTAAATCCTAGAAATCAGATCTCATTTAACCAGGTTCGAAAAGTCCCATTAATAGAGGTTATTCAATGAAAAAGTACCGGGACCTCATTGTAACTCTCAATAATAGAGGTTTCTCATTTATCCAGGTCCCATTTAACCAAGTTTCACTGTATTACCCTTGTTTACTTTAAAGGGAATGAATATGAATATTTTATAACGGTTTCATATCTTGACTTGGAACTCTTCATTTCAATTTAGACCTTGAAATTAATTCAAGATCAAGGTCTAAATATCTCCCTTGACTTGAATGTTAAGTAGGTAATTTTTTTAAAATGTCATATCTCTTTGGTTTCATACCATTTCTATAGAATACATTAACATATAATTATGTTACTACTACTTTACGGTTTACTATTATTACATCCGGGAGATTTAAGTCGATTTCATTGATACCATGTTTAATGTAACAACAATAAGTGATGCTGTGGTGTAACTCTTACGATGAACCTATATGCGCTGAGTAATTAATGATATTTCTTTTATTACGCCATAGCAGCCTGAAGAAGTAGTATGGTAGAAAATGATGTAGCATGAAGTCCTATATATATAGTAGTTGTGCATGAAGTTTCGACGTGATAACGTCTTATAAATCGATGAACACCGGCTGCACGCACGAAAAAGTGTCACGTTCCGCCTGAGCCTGAGCGTGCAAGCGAGAGCGCGGAACAAGCGATAGAGAGGTACGATCGGCCTAAGCGTTCATCTTATGACGTTATCACGTAAAACTATCGTCCGTAAACCGACTTTACAGCCAACCATTTTTTTTTATAAATAAATAAATAAATTAGTTGTATAAAAGGTTTAAATTTATCACGCTTCGATATCGTTAATTAAAAAGTGTTAAAAAACCCTCTAAGCTATTTTTTTAAATTAAAACTTGAAGTTTAAAAGCGTGACTCTCTTATTTTATACCAACGAACTTTACTGTAGCGATAAAAATGTAATCCCAGAGGGAAAAGATCTAGATAAAATTGTAACAAAAGCTTTCGTCAATTGTATTTCAAATAATGTTGTAATAAAATGTAGAGTCACGTCCTTTAGATAAAGAACTTTGCAGTATAATATAGAGCTTTCAAAGAACGTTATCATAGTTAAATAATAATTTTGCAATAACGCTATAGATTTACTACAGTTTCTTATCTTGTGCTTTTATCGTAAAGGATATGAAATGTATCGTTTTATAGTTATGTATGGATAACGACTCGATACTTGTACATGTAGAGGCGTATGTAATGTAGACATAATGTATATGTAATTTAGAGTGGAAAGAGTTTTGTGTATGTTGCACTGTTGAAAACGATGATGTTAAAACAAGATAACAGGGTGGGTATGACTACAATGAAATACTATCAACGCGAAGATACTATCTAATTTACTCTGTGCTTACAAGTATATTATAATTGCTATTTGCTTTATCAAGCCAATTTTAATAAATTTGTTTCTATATAATAATGTAAAAACAATATTTTATTAAGGATTTAACGTTTTCACTCACGTTTGTTTTCTCGCATTATTACGATACTAGTTTCGGGACAGTCGGTGCTTTTTCATCAGTCGAGTACCCGCGTAGATCGTGCGGTGTCTAATTAACATGATTACTTACGATTGATTCAATAAAAAAAAATTATACAATTTGTAACATCTTCTTTCCCTTGTTTCACAACAAATGCCAAAAGAGCTTGTGACAATAACTTAAAATTAAAGTAAATCCTTATACGAAACGTTTTTGACGACCCAATTGGCGAAGTACACCCCAGCTCTTGAGTTCGATTCCCGGCAAGAGCACAATTTTCCTATCCAAGAGAAAAAAAGTGCGCCTGGTTCTGGGTGTGTGATTGTTTGTGCTATAAGAACATTTTCGGCTCACATGATACAAGCCTTTGATCTTAGTGCGGGGCTGTGACTATAAAAGCGTTTGATATTCGTAAACCTATAACTAAACAGTTGAAAGTTAATGAACATATACTAAGAGTAACTTGAATTTGATCCAGGACTTTCAAAACAGTTTTAAAATAATGTGTCAATATTTGAAAGGTACTATAAACATTGGATATTGTTAACATCATAAATCAAAATAAAGCACCCATCATTCAAACACGAGATCGATCAAATCATCCAATTGTTCATAATTGTTATCAGGAAACGTCGCTCCCGTTTTAATTACACTCAAAAACAAAGAAGCATCGTCATCGAATGTTCGTACGTAGATATATAAAGTATATATAACATCGACGAACAATGGAATACATGCGGGATAATAAACTATCCGTTCAATTAGGGACCACTGAAACCCGACCTAAATACCCGTGAGTCATATATGAACCAATCAAGCTGAGCCAATAATGTGATATTGAGAATTTGCCGCACACAATTCCCTATGTGGCAACGATGAAAGGAATGAAATACCTCGATCGAAACTTCGAGTCTACTGATATTCATGTCAAAGTTTGTAGAATTTTGCGTGTTCTAAGTTGTTACTTAACTAGAACACGCAACATTCTACAAATTAGACTACTTAATTCATCTTATATTTCTATATATTTTTCATATGTTTTTTTTGTTTTGTTTCTTTGCAAGTTCTTAAATTAGAGAATAGAATTGACGCTGTGGAAAGGAATTCTCGTAAAACATCTGTTGAGGTACGGGAGTCACAAAACAGCCACAAGAATAAAACAAGATTTTTTTAAACTAGCTTATAACTTGCTTAGTTCTCTCCAATTGGATTTCCAGCGAGCTGAACTGAAGGATGTTTTTCGACTGCCAGTGAGATCAGACGCAACGAAGTCCTCTCTTGTTGTTGAATTCTGTAATACCCTAACGAATGCAGCCACAATATACGCTTACAGAAAATGTAATATATCGTATAAGCTGGTGCGATGTTTCGCACCACCCTAAAATGTCTGGTGTAGAAACAAGACTGTTCCTATCAAAACACATGACAGCGAAGAACAAGCAGCTTCTCTACTTTGCTAAGGACTTAGCAAAACAAGAAGGTTTTCAGTTTTGCTGGGTTACTAAAGGCCGAGTTTATTTACGCGCAAAAGAAGGCAGCCAGCACATTCTTGTAAAGAACGAAGAAGTTCTGAGACAGCTGAGCAATAGTGACTTGAATACGCTGTAATTTTCTGTAGTTATTCTTTTGAGAATTTGATAAAACGATACTGTTACTTTTATTGCGTAGTTATGTTGCTTTGTCGTTATCCTAGCTAAATATTTATTTACACCTTGCGGTCAACCCACTTGTGTATATTATCATTATTAACATACAACTTTATTTTTCTTTTTTTTTAAGCTCGAAAGGTAAGCGTTTGACCACAATCTCACCTGATGGAAAGCGATGATGCGGCCGAAGATGTAGCACGCTTGCCTAGATGAAACAAACGCCTATCTATTCACTCTTGACTTGAAGACTCCCAAATTATACTGTTCGGGGAACAAAGACGAGGGCAATGAGTTCCACTCCTTCGCAGTACGGATGATAAACGTAGTAGAACCTGATGGATCTCACCCGAAGAAGTAGCATGCATGCTTAGAAGATACCTATTCACTCCCGACTTAAAGACTCCCAGACCATACCGTTCGGGGAACAAAGACAACACAACATCAAACACTACAAACACACCACCGTGCTTTTATTTCACACAGCACCCACACTCACTTTTACACTACATACACACACTTTTTACAACAAACGATCTAAAACAATTGATGGCCTTATAACAATCACAAATTTACTCTGCAACTTATTACTCTCATAAGTGCACATTTCGGAAACAATATTTCAGAACTGCTCGTTGGCTTAGTTGGGTGGCTTTTTAAGCAGGGGTGTCGGTTTGAACAATCCCGGCGAAAACACAAGTTTTCTCTCCATGGAAAATTTGTGTTTCTGGTTCTGGTTGTGATTGTGTGTGAGAAGTGAATGTTTCCGGCACCCACGATACAAGTCATCGAAATTAGTGTGGGGCTGTGAGTATGAAAGCGTAGCGAAAGCGTAATATCACAGACTTTTATGGATTTCCTACCTTACAAAATGGATATAGCCGATGACGTACACAACGTTGATACAGAACGCGAATTTGAGCATTCCTGAACAGTGCGAACTATTTCTAGGAAACGTAACAAAACAATATACCGTAATAACTTGTACAATTTAATACACAAACATGTTGAATTATCACACATGTGGAGAAATATATGCAAGAAGGCATTAATAAAGTGACTTAAAACCCTTAATTAAGATGATAACGAAAAATTATTCTTTACTCTTAAGTAAACATTACACATTTCAAAAGGTTAATCAAAATACCTACACTATATAAAAATAAATAAACATAACTATAATCCTACTAATATTATAAATGCGAAAATTTGTGTCGGTGTGTGTGTGTGTGTATGAATGTTTGTTACCACGTATCTCCGTAACGAATGAACCGATTTTGATTAAATTTAAAATGTAGATAGTTTAGGTTCCGGAAAGACACATAGGTTTTAACCTAATTAACGCGTTAGTGATTTTTTACGCGTTAGTAATTTATAAAAGTAGTATTAATCTTGCGGCAGTTTTCAACCGACTGCAAAAAAGTCGATATAGAGATAAGAAGTAGATATATAAAGTCTCAATTCGACTGTATGTTTTTTTTAATGTATGTTACGTGATATCTCCGCCAATTATGAATCGATTTTGATGATTTTTAGTTTGGTAGAGTATACTTCAGTGGTCCCATATAAATTTTATCGAAATCAGTCAAGCCAAAACGAAATATAAGCGACGAAGAACAATTTTTTTTTTCTTTTAATTTTGGCTTCGCAATCTTGTGCCTTTCGCCAGTGTCAATTAATAACATATTACAGGTGTATTTCATATTAAAAGTCCTAGTCACAAGCCACAGTCAAATTCAAGTATAAAATAGTCAAGGTCCAGTCATAGCCAAGTCATGCCCTAGTAAAGTGGTAAAAACTTTACTAGAACTTGAATTGGAGTTTTGGAGCGAAGGCGAAAATCTCGTTTTTCAACTTGGTATCATTTGCCTGCACTTATGCATGTTTACTAAGTATTAACGGTTACTAATCCACCATAATTACGCGTTAACACTCGAAAAATCGCAGGTTTTGGAAAATTATACAAAATCAACAACGCCATTTTACCGAGCGTATAAGAAAAAACCACTAAATTTTTTGAGAAAATCTTTTTTTTCCTTTCGACAATCATTGTTTTTAACGCCCGATGCAAACAGATTGTTATATCAGTATGACGTGTCAACTCGTATCTAGACTAGTGTGCATGTAGACTGTCTGTCTTTGTCCGTCTTTGGTCATGTTTGCTAAACAGATGAAACTATTTTGATTTAATTTTTTTAAATGTAACTTGATCGTGAGTATATTTGTATTTTAGCGGCGGGAACACAAATTTTCTCCTCAAGGAAAACTTGTGTTTCTGGTTCTGGTTGTGATTGTGTGTGATGTGAATGTTTCCGGCACCTACGACACAAGTCATCGAACTTAGTATGGGGCTGTGAGTGTGAAAGCGTTTATGTTTATGTTTTATGTTTGATGAAAATCGGTGCCGTCATTTTCCAGATAGGTCGTCAGCGATATTTGTTAAATTTTAATTTTACCAAATGGTTTACAATAAAGAGTTGTAATCTATATATTAGGCCCACCGTCTGCATGTTTATGGTTAGTTGTTGTATAAGCTACAGAAAGGCATTCCCGGATTTATGAATTTAAAAACACAAAATCTTATACTTAATTTTGGAGTCTACCTTCTATGCAGCGGCTATTGTTAATTTTGTGTGCAGGGGATTTATTTCGGTGGCGATAAATCGATCTAGCTAGGTTTCATTCTTAGAAAACGTCATTTACCAAAAAAAACCGAGGAAAGCTCGGTCATCCAGGTACTGTTATTCAATATGGTCAATAGGCATTTCACCGAAATCTCTCGTGATAGAAAGCGACGATGTGGTCGACGACAGGACATACTTGCCTTAAATCGTCAGCGTTTTAGCTGTGTATTTTTAGTTAATTGTGTACTGGATATGGGTTTTTTGTCTGAATTAAATGACTTATTATTATTATTATATTATTAGAGATACCTGTTGAATACGTAATACAGTGAGCAAATGATAAGACCGTTACCAAAGAATTAGAAGACATAATTTTTTTTTAGATCTAAGTAAGGGCCTACACCATAGTTGCAATTATTGAAAATTTTGAGATGGCGATTAATTACTTATAAAAAAATACGTTCACACTCATAGATCCACAATCATTTCAAAGATTTGCATCCTGGCTTAACTGTCACAATCAAACGTCATCTTAAGTAACCAAAAAACTTACTACATGCTACAAAACTGAAAGAAATTACTTCGTTCTTTCTGAATAAATGCGTAATATTTGAGTTTAAAAACTATCGCGAGTATTATTCATTATTATTTTTTTATAGCCGACTGGGACTCGGATTTTCCGGTAACCGGCTGGGACTAGTTTCGGGCAAAACCGACTAAACCGCCGCGAGTCGGAGTAGTAAACATTTTGGGGGCTGAGTCACCCACGTCCGTAGGAGGATACCCCTTAAGTCTGACTCCCTACACGTGGTCCCCGGGTGGTGCTAATCAGGTGACATTTGAGAGGTGGTAGAGCATTTTGTGAGTTGCTCGCCTGGCTTGCTACCAAAGTAGCTTACCACCATCAAGTTAAAAGTCTGCCGCCAAGCCAAATACGGTGTTCCGGCAGTTATCCTTGAGAGCCTGCGTATTCCAGGTCTAGTGTGTTTACCAGCTTCGATCACATCGTCACTTACCATCAGGTGAGATAGTGGTCAAACACTAGCCTGTCACAAAAAAAAAAAAAAAAAAACAATAATAATGCGTAAGATGTTAATTTAACATCGATACATAGCGCTTTTATTAACATGTTTGCAAATGATGTTTATATGAAAAACTCTAAAAAACGAAGAGTACGGTGATCGTGAAATGTCTCCGTATTTTAGACACACAGATACCCTCCATATAAGATGGTTTCAGCGAGAGAACCGAAAATACTTTTAAAAGCCGTTTATCTGGGAGCTCATTACAAACAGGGTAATAGTAAATAACCAATGAGTAAACTACGCTACGGTGAATACAGAAAAAAGTGAATTGGAATGATCATATGCGTCTAAAAAAGAACCGGCGTTTTAGCCGCAGGGTCGGTATAAAATCAGTGACACGAAATTAAAATAAACTAAAATAACGACTCCTTTTAGAAAGAATAAAATAGAATATAAATGTATTTGTATAAGTCACATCAATAACTAGTATGAGGAACAAATATGAAATTAAAAGACTTATAACTACCCTAATCATTAATGTGCACTCACACAAAATAGTCCCAACTCAGCATAATATCGAAGAAGGTCACCCACCTATCTCCGACGCTGGTATACTGGTTAGTACATTGCTGAGTATCGTGATTTCTGCCCAAACTATCAAAACTAAAATTCTCGGCATTTTTGGCGGTCGATGGAACAGTGGATAACATCAGAGATGGTGGTCTCCAGATGTTTTGATACTCGGAGTAACCATCGCATTGGGATGCGGCATCTTAACATCTTGCTTTCCACCATTCCTCTAGCCATGAGATTCTCCAAATTGTCGAAGGGCTTTAGGGCTATTTGCCCGAAATATTGCAGCACTCTCTTAAGGCATATGCTTGAGAGACTTTAAGTCACTAGCTATTTTAGGATGGATGCTTTCTTCCTGTGAGCTGTCCATGGGAAACAAAGGTTATTATGGCCCTGGCATCATTTCATATGCACCTATTCGTCGTCGGTATTTGTAGACTATTTATTAAAAGGTAGTTTTGCACAAGTTATCTGTAACGTGTACGTTTAATAATCTTATTTCTAATAAAACCGGGCTTGTGCGTCACACTCTTAATACTATTGATACTAAATTTGGAATGTACATAGATAATACCTACGATTAACACATATGCTATTTTGTAGTTTGATAATAGCGGGCGAAGCCGCGGGCACGGCTAGTATAAATACAATAGCCCTTAAAAGGCTTGTAATAGCTGTTATATATATTAAAACTTATTTTGTATCAATAGATGAAAGTTCCCCAAACAACATAAAATAAATGTAAAATAAAATAAGTATAATAAATGTGTGTATAAAAAAAAGCAAATCATTAACAACCGACCTATAAAAAAACTGTATAAAGTGTAAAATGTTTGCTGAAAAAGTCTCCGATTTTTGTAAAGGAAAAAAGGCGGAATAACCAAAAAAAGAATACTAATCTATTCTAGAAAAATATATTTTCCACAAAAACCGTTTTATACTTGTAACAACAAGTACTTTTCCACTCGAGACAAACATTATTTATTTTTAATTTTATTAGCATGGAGTGGTCCATTAATTTAGGGCCTATTTAATTACAAGATCTGCGCCATTAAGCTCGGTGTACATTAGTCATAATTATTACCAAGAGGTAGGTAGTGCTATAAATCTCTTTGAAGCTTCTCATAATTCACGCGAATGTTTATTTATCCATTATCGAAGTACCCACGGGATCGTGGTAAGTGATGTCTGGTGACCAGCTATGCCTAATTGTTTATTTGTTTTTGGAGGTTATAATTTTCTTGGATGAAAAAAAAAATGCTTCACAAGTTTAAGGCCCTACATGATTTAGCGGCTTTATTAGCTTTACATGTGTATAACTAACAAATATATATCTATCATAGTATCTATACTAAACTAAGATGTCTTCTAATAGCCTTTCGATATGAAACATTGAAAATGTATGTAATCTATATCTATACTTCTATACTAATATTATAAAGAGGAAAGATTTGTATTTTTGTATATTTGTATGTAACGAATTAAACTATTTGTACTGACTACAATTGATTTTTTTTGCCACAAATAAATTGTGTCTTTCTGTCTAAAAACTACTAAACAATTCAAAAATTCTTTTGCCGTTAGAAAGCTACCTTTTCAGTGAGTAACATAGGCTATATTAAAACCAACCCAAGGTATAAAACAAATTGCAATAAAATGTCTTTCATCGCATGCGCTGCGGAAAGTATTGATGATAGAACAAAAAAAATTTTTACGATATTGTTGAACATATCTACAATAACTTCGCGAAACCATATGTACAACTATTGTAGTTATGTCACTATAATTACTTTTTAACATTTTAAAAGTTGATAGAAATGTCGATCAAAATCAGACCATGTTTATTGCATAAATTATAAATGCTGAAAACCAGCCATGCGTAAGCTATTTTTATATTCTTAGTTTACGCAAAAAAAGAGCTGAGCATACTCCTATTGCCAACCACTATTGTTTGTGTATATAACTATGTATGTAACTATTTTATAATTATGTAATTTTATTTTATTTATCTGTATAATTTAATTGTTTATTTATCTGTAAAATTTTATAGTTTTTTTATTTTATGAATATGGTATACGTTATATTATATTGTAGAATATAAGAAAAAATGTTTCTTGTGTCTGGCAATAAATACTTTTTTATTTATTTATTATTTAAATCCGAAATGTTGTGTGCAGTTTGTTTTTTCTTCACGAATGTTCGTGAAGAAAAAACAAAATGCACACAACATTTCGGTAAAGTATGTACTTTACCAACCTATTTGTCGTAAAGACATATTTAAAAATAAACGTATTCTGAATGTACGCCTTCGTCCACGTTGGTAACGAGATTTACCTAACCAGTTACGAGAGACGATTTTTCTTTCGCTGTTTTGTAACTAGTTGTGTAAGCAGAATTATTTTTCCATATTTGTAACTTTTTGTAACTAGTTGTGTAAGCAGAATTATTTTTCCATATTTGTAACTTTGTAACCAGTTACAGGTAACAGGACGCTTTCGTCCACGTAAGTAACTAGATTTACCTAACCAGTTACTACATAACCATCTATAACGAATTGCCGGATAATATCAAATTATAAATGTTTGTATCAATAACGGGATATTTACCATGTATTTCGTTTGTTTTGAGTTTCCGATATTTCGGCACTGTTGCAAGCGCCATGATCACGGAGTAACTGGAGTAGTGCGGGTGGATGAAGATTTAGATTTACGAGCATACGAAACGGTCTACCCGCTTTCGTACTCGTTTACTAATAAAATAAATACATGGTAAATATCCCGTTATTGATACAAACATTTATAGTGAAAGTGACCATGGTAGCTTAAAAACTTACATAATATCAAATTGTTGCAAGGTAATCTGTCCTTCAAAGTGACCACTGTTCATTGGTTGAAA
Organism: Lomographa bimaculata; assembly: GCA_948107665.1. Classification (NCBI taxonomy): domain Eukaryota; kingdom Metazoa; phylum Arthropoda; class Insecta; order Lepidoptera; family Geometridae; genus Lomographa; species Lomographa bimaculata. The sequence goes on from OX403592.1 coordinate 13,623,569, forward strand.
TACAATCGTGTAAACAGATTTATTGGAAAAGTCTTTGAAGCGTTCATGACAAATACGACAATCTCATGCACGATGTGCCTGCTGGTGGCAATGTTTTTCCGAAGATACGATTTGTTTTATTTCATTGTAACGAGGATTTTCTTTTATATTGATTGAGTGTTCATGCTGTGTTCTGTTTCAGTTTTTTTAGTCAAGTGCTCTTTAATTATCTTATCTTTCAGAATAATGCTTTAATTTGCCTAAAATAAATGTTTTTTTTACTCTATATTACGATTTTTTTAGATTGCGATCTCTTTATATTTTTATTTTCTCATAAACTCACCCGTTTCACCGAATTATTAAAAATCTTCTCCATCCAAAGGATGTCTGGAAGAGATCTCTGTCAGCGATAAGACCGCCGATTGTCCAATTTAATTATTTTTTAAATAAAAAAACTTTCAGTGATTTATGTAAGGTGTGACAATAGAGCGTTATCTATCTAACTATCTATCTATCTATCTACTAGTTGTTGCAGCTGTTTTGTCCGCATTAAAATGTAGTCTAAGTGTTAATCCAGGTTATCTATCTATATTCCAAATTTCAGCAACATCAGACATCAGAATTTTTTTTAAAAAACGCTTTCAAACTCACAGCCCCACACTAAGTTCGATGACTTGTGTCGTGGGTGCCGGAAACATTCACATCTCATAGCATACCTATAATGCTACTTTTAAGTCCTGAATAACACGGGCAACGACGCGGCCATGCTAGTATAATAAACATAATATCAGGCAGTATATATTCATATCTATCCACTGGAGTGTATGCTGCGTAAATAACCTTTTTAGCAAAGATCAAAGCTCAAATTTAAACAAATATTTTAGAAGCGTTTTTTCTTTCGTTGGCGTAACATGTGCCGTTCTTCCCACCACATGGTATGCTTGTACCTACAAAATATTACAGTAAGTATAAATAATATTAAATTGTGGCCGTGACCTAATAAATTATAATAATTGCCAATGTTACAGATGTGATGATGACCGTGAATCATTTTCTGTGATCAACTATTTTTTACCGACTTCTAAAAAGAGGAGTTACTTAATTCGACTGTATTTTATAAATATTTTAAGTGGTAATCACGCTAAGTCTAACTTACTGGCACCCAAAACATCAATAATTCTAAATTGCTTAGTGTAATTATATAAGTGTAACAACTTTAAATCTTATAGCTGAGAGCGATCTCTTCCAGACATCCTTTGGGTGGAGAGGAATAACGCAACAAATAATACGTCGTTCTACGTTCATAAAAATAGATAAAATAGTATAATAAAAATAGACAGTATTATGTTAACGTATACATTTCTAGTTTAGGAAACAAATCCTTAAAACATTTTTTTTTATAAAACGAGCTGTTCTGTACTTACGTAACTTACGAAAACAAATATGAAAAACGAAATTTATTTTATACTAGCCATGCCACGCGGCTTCGCCCGCTATTATCAAGTTAAAATTAATCCTAGGTATAATCTATGTACATTCCAAATTTCATCTAAATCCGTTCAGCCGTTAAAGCGTGAAGAGGAAACAAACATACTTACACACTTATACACAAACTTTCGGATTTATAATATTAGTAGGATTCCAAATTTCATCGAAATCCGTTCAGCCGTTAAAGCGTCAAGAGGGAACAAAAATACTTACACACAAACTTTCGGATGTATAATATTAGTAGGATAGGTAATAAAATGCCTGAATAAAGATTATAATCTATCTAAGCTGTAGCGTAATAAGATGACTCAGTCTAGACTCTGGGATCTAGATGAACCCTATCTGGGTCTATAACTGACCGATAAGTCTTTGTTTATCTTACTATAATAAACAGGTAACGATGTGACGATGACTAACGTGTTCACTGAAACTATGAAAAGGTAAGCATATATTTAAGATTGTTTTATAGTAAGACTAGCTGCGCCCCGCAGTTTCACCCGCGTGGTGATGGAAAATTGTGATAATTATGATAGAAAGTTTTTTTTATATATTATTCTGCTATTCGGGGCGGAGACAAATCAAACGAATTAAAAATCATAAAATTATTGTATTTATGGTTCACTATTTTTGCGATAATGGCTTACACATAAAATATAGATATATGCTGTCGCGGGCTTTTTTGATGGACTATTTAAGATAAATATTTCCATTTCACATTATATATGTGTAACTCCAACGGTTTTTGCGGCGCAAGCCAGTATAGCTTGCAGATGGCAGATTTTTTTCCTACATACTTGATACTCATCGTTATATTTTGGATAATTCACACTTTATAAATTATAGCCTATGTGTTATTTTGATGTATAAGCTATATTATTGTAAAGTTTCATTATAATCCATTCAGTTGTTTTTACGTGAAAGAGTAACAAAAATAAATCCATACATACATTTTGCGTTTATATTATAAGTTAGTAGGAAGTAGGAAGTATATTTATTTCTTGAAACTTATATTTAATACATACAATAACAACAATGTTATTTTTGTGTAAGGGAAGCCCAGGATCCCACTCTAGGAAAAGTCCTGTGTCGTGGGATACAGTATATTTCAGTCCACTGTTCATTAAATAAAATATTGAAAGGAATATGTTTATATTAAATAATTATTCGTACATCCGCTAAATCCTCTTAAACCACGCAACGGATTTCGATAAGGTTTACACGGAAGGTTTATATATACCTCATAAAAGCTAAATAGATTTTACGTATCTAAGTAATAAAATTAAATAATATTTTGCAACTAAGTCGCCGAAAAGTAAATTTACATGGCTTACTTATATATATGCTAAACTGAGATATATAAAAAATATGTGGTAGAGAATTGCAGTTTAAAAATCCTGAAAAAAACTTCGATATTCATTTCTTTAATTGAACTTAAAATTAAAAATTGCGTTCATGCGACACTCATATTTTTTCACTACTACTTACTCTCATTCAGTATTAATCCTTATCCCAATAATTAAACGCAAGCAAAGCTTAAAAAACCAACTTCACCAGTTTATCTTCGGAACCTTGATCAGATTTAATTATTGACGTTAACTCAAAAATCAGATCTTGATCAAATTTCAATGGGACCACATGAAAAGCACCAGCTTTCAGATTAAAAAATAATTATCAGAATCGGCTCACAGCGAAATAAGTTATGAGGTAACTTTTGAAGTCGGTTAAAAACGAGAACATCGTAAATGAAGTCCACAGAATACGCATTATTGACGATATTTCAAGAACTACTAATCAGATCTTGATCAAATTTAAATGGAACCAATTAGAAAGCAACATCTTTCAAACTATAAAAAAATTTTGAAATCGGTTCCCGTGGAAAGAAGTAATGAAGTAAAACACATAAAAAAAAATACCGTCGACTTGAGTACCTCCTTCTTTTTTGTGAAGTAGGTAAATAAATATGATGGTATTATTGGGTATTCAATCTAAAATTACACCAGTGCGAAACCGAGGCGGGTCGCTATAACAACATCTAAGACAGTAGGTAAAAGTTACATGAATTCGTATACGTTATTCGTATAATATTCTGTCTAAGTTTGACATCATTTACATAAAGGATTTATACTCCTTTTACATGTTAATATCATCAAATATTACCAGACAACCTTCGATCGATTGCACAACATTTAAATGAAATTGAATAATGCTATTATATCAGAATATTGAACTCGTAAAACTGTCCATAACAATGCAAATTGCCGGTAATAAAACCTCAATTCAAGCTATCAAACATTTTATTTGGACACATTGCTCATTCAACAGGTATTTTGTCGTACAAACGTGTCTATCGTTATATCAAGATTTGGAAAAGGATTGAATTCCACTGAAATCAAGACGAATTTACCTTCGAGCTCGGTACATTATAAGCTTAGGTCTTTAATGAATTGTAAAAACAAAAAAAACGCTTTCATACTCACAGCCCCGCACTAAGTTCAATGACTTGTATCGCGGGTACACCGGAAACATTCACACACAATTAATTACACCCAGAACCAGAAACACAAATTTACCTTGTGGAATAACTTGTGTCTTCATCAAACCCGAAAACCGCTGCTTAGAACGTGCACCTAACTAAGCCCATGAGCAGCTCTCTGAGCCTACGGGCAGGTGATGTATATAGTTTTAGGAAATATAGGCAATTGTCCCGTAGATTGATATTATTGGCGTGTAAATATAAATATAAACAAACAACAAACAAACAAACGCATTACACTCACAGTCCCACACTATGTTCAAAGACTTGTATCTTGGGTGCCGGAAACATTCACATCACACACACATTACACTCGAACCAGAAGCACAAATATCCCTTCGGGAGAAATTTGTGCTCCTGCCGGGAATCGAACCCAGGACCCACGTCGACGGCGTACACCTGTCCACTGCGCCAACTGGGTCGTCAAATTTATAATAATAATAAGACGAATGAAATCGGTCGACAGACATTAAATCGGTCTGTACAAAGTCCTAGAGATAATTCATTCTCTGTGGATGAATATTCTGAACCCGCTTTTCCACCACTTCAATACCATCGCTTTTCTGGAGGGCGTGATCGTAAACGTTCATCGAATCGCGGTCTCCAACTCCACTCAAAAAAACATAAACTGTTTACGTTAATAGTTTAACGGCATTTATATGACCAGCCCACTGCCACTTTAGCTTGCTGAATTAACAATCAGTAAAATTATTTGTATGAATATACGTTCTAAATTTATATTCCGTTGTTTAAAACCTATAGACTACACACCGCATTTTAAAAAATACATCATCTCATCGCTTCAGTGTAGTGGACGCCAGTCTTTGCTTAGCACATTAGCATTACTAACTGTGCGAAAGCGATTTTATTTTATGTTTACTAATCTGATGATATCACATTGATCTCATACAGTTCGTTAAAACTTACTACTTATCATATATATTTTTTTTTGTTAATTCTTTATTTAGTTTAATGTAATACATAATGTACTAAATCTAAGTTATTTTAACCGACTTCAAAAAAGGAGGAAGTTCTTAACTTGACTGTATTTTTTGTTTTATTTTTACGTGTGCTACCTTAGAGCTTTTTTCTAGATGAACCGATTTTGATGATTCTTTTTTTTTATTAGATATAAATATAATCCCCAAGTGGTCTCATTGGATTTGATCAAGATCTGACCAGAAGTTTTTGAGTAATCCTCAATAATGCGTATTTAATTCATTTTGTCTAATCAAGGGTTCCAAAGATAACGCAATGAAGTAGGTATATTGAGCTTTGCTTGCGTTTAAATAATTGTCTCGTTTATGAAGAAACTTGGTCTTATTAGCAAAGTTACTGGAACGACTACACGAACTTTCCATTCATTATGCGGCACTCTACTTCATTTCTGGAGCGCGCAAGCGTATTGAAAAGAGCCCCGAGGTGTTCCAAACTACGCTCTTTAGCTAGAGTGGAACCCCGTTACAGTGTAAAAGTCTTCACGTAAAATTTGGCAAGAAACTTTTTGTCCGCCCCTCTGTCACCATGCTACTATATCCGTGCCAGAACCAGAGAAGTCCTAGATACAGATGAAATGCCCGTTGGCCCCTATAAGTGGCGTGTTGGCCTTCTAAGCATCGGGTATCGGGTTCGATTCCCGGTGGAAACAAAAGTTTTCTGCCCCAGAGGAAATTTGTGTTTCTAGTTCTGGGTGTGACTGTGTGTGACGTGAATGCTTCCGGCAGCCACGTCACAAGTCATAGAACTTAGTGAGGATCTGCGAGGGTGAAAACGTTTATTTAAAAAAATAATAGAGATTTAATGATTACAAAGATGTGCTCATCAAAGTGGATGTGTGATTCATAGGTGTGTCTAATGTAAAATTTGTTAGACCTAGCGAAAATCATAAGGTGAAGAGCCGTTTAAATAAGCGACATTTATGACCAAGCTAGCCTAACTTGTTTAACGGAAAAACAAGTTTTATTTCGTTTAAATAGGAGGTATTTTTTAATACTTTATAACAAGAATTCTTTATCACTTATTATTACATGTACAGGGTAATTTGTAACATACCAGAAACCCCTTGGAAAGAGATTTGCCGCGAATATGAAAAAATGGCGTTGTTGATTTTGTATAATTTTGCAAAACCTGTGATTCTTCGAGTGTTCATGTGTAATAATGGTAGATTATTAACCGTTAATATAAGTAAACGTGCATTAGTGTAGGCAAATTGAAAAACGTTATTTTCGCCTTCGCTCCAAAGCTCTAATAGAAGTTCTAGTAAAGTTTCTACCACTTTACTAAGATATGACTTGACTGTGACTGGACCTAGACACTTTTACTTGATTTGGACTGTGCCTTGTGACTAGGACTTTTAATATGAAAAAATACCCTTTGGAACATAACTAAGACCAACAACAACTTTTGTGGTAAAGTTCTGAAGATAAAGCGGTGAAGTCGGTTTTTTTAAGCTTTGCTTGCGTTTTATTATATAAGCTTTGCTAACGTTTAATTTAGATACATAATTTCATATAGTTATAATTGTAATAGGAGATTAATATTCAGTGTATGTTATTTATTCACAAACATTTCCTCAGTGTTCTCGCGTGTTCATTATTGTCTTTATCTAACGGTTGTGTGAATAGCGGAAAATCCGCAGTTTGGGTCCACCCTGTGGTTTTCCTTTGCCCTTCCAAAACCCGCAACCGAATCTATTTAAGCGTTATATACCATAGACATTTACGGTGTTTATTAAAGATATTACATAAACATAACATACACGCTTTCACACTCAGCCCCACACTAAGTTCGATGACTTGTGTCGCGGGTTAAGGAAACATTCACGTCACACACTCAATCACAACCAGAACCAGAAACACAATTTTTCTTTTGGGAGGAAACTTGTGTTCCCGCCGGGAAATGAACCCTTGCTTAGAAGGCGTACGCGCATCTAACTAAGCCAAGGGGCAGTTCATATTGACTATATAATGGAATGCTCCAGAATCAGGAAAAGAAAGTTACATCAATAAAAACAAGAAATTTATAGTATTTGAATTGAATCAAAATATATGGAAAAGGAGGACCATGGCGAAAAAACTTTGCCCTTGTTACATCGAATTGGACTACTGAAAAGTAATTTTCCGTGGCACTACTGATATAGAAATCCTGTTAAAATTATAAACGCGAAAGTTTGTAAGAATGTATGGATGTATGTTTGTAAGTTTGTTACTCTCTCACGCAAAAATACTAAATGGATTTTGATGAAACTTTACAATAATATAGCTTACACATCAGAATAACACATAGGCTATAATTTATAAAGATATTGTGTGAATTATCTAAAATATAACGATAAGTGTCAAGTAAGTAGGAATAAAATCTGCCACCTGCGAGCTTTTCTGGCGTGCGACGCAAAAACCGTTGGAGTTACACGTATATAATGTAGAATGGAAATGTTTATCTTATATAGTCCTATAAAAAGACCCAGAACAGCATATATATATCTTTTATGTGTAAGTAATTATCGCCAAAATAGTGAACCATAAATACAAAAAAAACATATTGTGCTGTGTTGAACTGCTCGTTAGCTTAGTTGGGTGTGTGTTCTCCTTCTTCCTAAGCAGAGGTATCGGGTTCGATTCCCGGCGGAACACAGGTTTTCTCCCCAAAGAAAAATTGTGTTTCTGGTTCTGGTTTGTGATTGTGTGTGTGATGTAATTGTTTCCGGCGTGTGTGAGTGTTAAAGCGTTTACGTTTATGTTATGTTTCATGTGTACGTAAGTTAGTACGATATCGTCGCTTTTAAACATAAATGTATGAGATTGAAAAAAAAAATTAAAATAATAAATCTTTTATTTATCAACTATAATATATTATTTATATATAATTTATTTCTAAAGCACATTTGGTAGAAACCAATTGATTCTTATATCAAAATAAATACTTTTATCGCATCTGTTATTTAAAGTAAATCAACTTTGTCATTTACACTACATCATTTGGACAAATATTTGAATAGTTGACGATAAACAACCGAGTGCGCGGTTCCCGAATAGCAAAATAATATAAAAACATTAAAAAAATTACGAAAACATAAAAAACTTTCTATCATCATTACCACAATATTCTATCACCACGCTGGTGAAACCGCGGAGCGCAGTTAGTTTACAATAAAAATTTAGTGGTTACATCCACTAAATTACTGATAGCCACAAAACATTGTTATCGTCTAGACCGAAATAATAAAGAGCGATAGTCGGTAGCTTTGGTCTTATCAGTTGTACAACACAATAGGACCATGTGGGAACAAACCAAAACAGAAGAAATCTGTAATGGGAATGTTCTTTTTAAAAATATATATTAGACAAACATTTTACTACTAGCTCACCTGATGTTAAATGAAGACGCGGTCGATGATGGATGGAGATGGCCTAGGAAATACCTATCCACTCTCGACTTGAAGACACAAAGATTGTACTTATCTAGGAACACAGCCTCAGGCAGAGTTCCACTTCTTTGCAGTGCACATAATGAATGTGGAAGCAAAACTCTACGTGCAAACTTGGCTTAGGGAAAAATTACCGTTCATTTAATTTTTAACTTACCCCTCTCCAAATTCTGTGCGACACTGCTCTTCCATTGTGAACATATAATTAAGGATTTCTTTGGCTCCTCCTAACTCAACACCGTCTTCTCGACTCCTCTCATGCAGGCACCACCATGACCTAAAACGGAGACACAATTAAAAAAAAATATAAACACATTTACAATTAGGTTTAAATACTTGTATCGTGGGTGCATTACAACACCCATATAGTTTAAACCCAGAACCAGAAGCACAAATATCCATTTGGAATGAAAATTGTGCTAGAGCCGGGAAACAAACTTAGACCCACGGCGGTATTATGGCTCATAGTTACAATTTTTCTTCGCTAGAGAAAGTTTATCTAATCAATTAACAATTGAATTTGAACTGTTCGTTGGGTGGCATTCGCCTTCTAAGCAGGGGTATCGGGTTCGATTCCCGGCGGGATCACAAGTTTTCTTCCCAAGGAAAATTTATGTTTCTGGTTGTGGTTGTGATTGTGTGTGTGATGTGAATGTTTCCGGCACCCACGACACAAGTCTTCGAACTTAGTGTAGGGCTGTGAGTGTGAAAGCATTTATGTTTTATTTTCTATGATTTTTATTGTAATTACCTATCTAGCAAACTCTCATATTATTGTGACTGAATACCAGTGCCAAGTAACTATAACACGGCAAAAATGCTGAGTCACTACCCTTTTGCGTTAAGTTTTATGTTTCTTTGTATACTTTTTTATTACATTTTTTTATGTTATATTTTGTTTATAAAGACAAATAAACGCAATTAATTGAGTCATTATTTTATATATTCATTCATATTACTCTTAACTAAATACATTTTTTTAAAGAAGAAACTAAATAAATCTATGAAATACATTAACCCTATTTCAGTATTTCATTTTTGATAGTTTTGATTTTCAAAATTTGAATTTAATTGTTATAACTATTATATCACTGTTAATAATTATTATATTTAGAACTGCTCATTGGAGTAGTTGGTTGCATGACTGCCTTCTTCGCTACGGGTGCCGGGTTTGATTCCCGGTAGAAACACAAACTTTCTCTCCAAGGGAAATTTGAGTTTCTGTCTATGGTTGTGATTGCTCGTGCGATGCGTGTATTTATTTTCCCCATTTGCACCGCAATACAATTATTCAAACTTAGTGCGGGGCTGTGAGTGTGAAATAGTTTAACAAAAACCATCAAACAACTCTTTACAAATAGAAATACAGCGACTTTGCCACTGGTTTCGAAGATATTAAATGAATAGATTGAAAGGCGAATTCAAAATATCTACTTTTTAAAACTCACGGTTGGTGCACCATTGGAATTACGATCTAGTCTTAAGACTAATAAGTAATTTAATTTTGACCTTAGAAAAGAAAAAAATTGGGACAACTAGACTAAAGTCCTCAGAATCATATTTTCTAGACAAAATTATAGTTACTACGTGATTTTTACAAAATAAACTAGTTATAACCAAATAGTTTTGTGATTAAATAATTATAGTTGTCACATATAGAACTAGAATTTTAGTAACAGCAAAGAAATATTCTTAACCGACATCAAAAAAGGAGGAGGTTCTATGTTCGACAGTATGTATTTTTTTAAAATAAATGTTTACCGATTTCTCCCCCATTGGTGGACCGATTCTCAAAATTATTTTTTTGTTTGGTTGATTCAGAGGTTGTCCCATATAAATTACTAGCCGTGCCCCGCGGCTTCGCCCGTTATTATCAGGTTAAAAAGTAGCCTATGTGTTAATCCTAGGTATAATCTATGTACATTCCAAATTTCATTCAAATCCGTTCAGCCGTTATAGCGTGAAGAGGGAACAAACATACTTACACGCTTACACACAAACTTTCGGATTTATAATATTAGTAGGATATCGAAATGATCAAGCAAAATCAAAATATAAGCGGTGAAGTCGCTTTATTAAGCTTTACTTAAATAATTTAAACGTTATTCTCAGTGTAATAATGAGTTTAATTTCTGATACTTATCGTTGCTTCCGTTACTCGAAAGTTTATCAACTTTGGTATTTAAACCTTAGGCATGTTTAAGTATGAAATGTGGTCGCCATGTAATTCTGTCGCCATGCAGTAATGCATTCAATGGGTTCAATTTGACACGCGAACTTGATACCGCAATCAAGTTTGTCATCGTATACGTCCTCTGCATTAAAGGATATAGATTGGCACAAAGTATACATTACATAGGTACATTCATGATGAGAATGCAAGTCTAATGAATAGACCCAGTGACTCATCGGCGTAACGTTTCTGGTTCTGGGTGCATTTTTACGATGAATGTAGTCTGGAACCACGTACAAGTTTTTGTACATACAGAGGGCCCTGAGTGAGGAGTATCATGTTCTTTAGTATTGATTTTGAAACGGGGTATTTACCTACATTTTAGATTTTATTAAGAAATCGATTAGGCGTTACAGGAGCTATGCTCACCAGACCAAAATGTACATGGTTTCGTATTAATTATTGAATGTAATGCATATCCTACTATTATAATTCCGAAAGTTTGTGTGTAAGTGTGTAAATATGTTTGTTCCCTCTTCACGCTTTAACGGCTGAACGGATTTGGATGAAATTTGGAATGTAGATAGATTATACCTAGGATTAACACATAGGCTACTTTTTAACTTCATAATAGCGGGCGAAGCCGCGGGGCACGGCTAGTGATAATATATGAAAGCGATGTATTTTTAAATTTACCATTTATAACTTAATAAACGAGGAAAAATCTGATTTGCACAACTAATTCAAAATATTATTAACATTAACGGCTAATTACGAAAGGCTCCTTATGAAACTATTTTGAGTAAAAAAACCTGATCTAAGACCTGATAGACGTCTTACAATTAATTGATGTTTAGTCTAAATTGATCTGTAAAACATTAATTATAACTCGTATAACTTTAAAACCTCTAAATATCAGTAAATATACGAAGGGTATAGAACTGCCCGTTGGCTAAGTTAGTAGAGCGTTCGCCTTCTAACCAGGGGTATCGGGTTCGATTCCCGGCGGGAACACAAGTTTTCTCCTCAAGGAAAACTTGTGTTTCTGGTTCTGGTTGTGATTGTGTGTGATGTGAATGTTTCCGACACCCACGTCACAAGTCATCGAGCATATTGTGGAGCTATGAGTGTGAAAGAGTTTATGTGTATGGTTAAATCGATAGGTATTGAGGGTATAGTGCTAATGATCATCAACCCCTTTACTCACACCGTGTATAATAAAATTCATGAAGCTTTCTCAACCTATTTGCAATTTATCCCCACAAATCCAATCTACGTCACAAAGCGTTAATTTAATCCGTTAACCGACAAAATATGCATTTAATTCAAAAGTTTATTCATCTAGCATACTCGTGATAAGCTCCGTGTTTGATCGCGGTACTCGTGGTTTGCTTTACTAAGCTAACATTATGATCACGAATGTGTTTGCACGCTAAGGCGACGTTTTCACGAGCGATTTTATCGTGGCGATATTTACGCCATCGAAACATCTTTGCTTTTTATTACAAACTTTTGTATATTCAACTGTTTATCCTTATTTGTCACTAAGAACTGGCTGTTTTCTGTAAAAAATAAAAGATAGTTTTCGAAATTACATGAATATACAAACTTGAGAATGTAATTTAATTAAATAAAACCCATAAACATGATTAGTTAAAGTTTTCTTGAAACAAACATTTTTCAATAGTTTTGCCGCGAATGTGAAAAATTGGCTTCGTTGATTTTGTATAATTATCCAAAACCTGTGATTCTTCGAGTGTTAATTTGTAATAATGGTGGATTATGAACCGTTTATACTTAGTAAATGCGCATAAGTGTAGGTGTATACAAAGTTGAAAAACGTGATTTTCGCCTTCGTTTCAAAACTCCAATAGAAGTTCTAGTAAAGTTTCTACCACTTTACTAGGGCATAACTTGACTATGACTGTGACATGTAACTAGGACTTTTAACTTGAAATATATTAATACTTGATACTGGCTAAATGAACAAGATTGCGAAGCCAAATATAACAGAAAAAAATCATTATACAATGTTGGGTTTTTTGAAACACGAATATCGTTGTTCATTCTCCGACTCTAAAAAGGATACATATGTTTTTTTAATAAATTATTTAGATAATTAGTGTACTTTCATAAATATAAATATTTTTCATTTAAAACTAGTAGCTAAAAATCATTTCTATTTATTATAAAGAACTGTTAATTATCTAAATTATTGAATAAAAAAATATTAACATCTTTTTAAGAGTTGGAGAATGAACGATATTCGCGTTTCAAAATAACCAACTTTGTACATTTTGTAAATATATAATTATACTAGCCGTGCCCCGCGGCTTCGCCCGCTATTATCAGGTTAAAAAGTAGCCTGTGTTAATCCTAGGTATAATCTATGTACATTCCAAATTTCATTCAAATCCGTTCAGCCGTTATAGCGTGAAGAGGGAACAAACATACTTACACACTTACACACAAACTTTCGGATTTTTAATATTAGTAGGATAAATATATATTATAAACGTCACAAGTCCCCTAAAACGGTAATAATAAAAGTGCATTTTGTTTTCTATAAATTTTCAAACTTACTTAAAATTAATTTGATGACTTTTCATAAACAATCTGATATCAAAGCGTTATTTTAGTTCGCCAAGATGATGCCTTTTAGCGTGATAATAATTATCTCATCCTTTTCCTTCTTTGCTAGTGCATAATATTAAGTCTTAAGGTATGCCACTAGCAAACAGTTCCCGTGGATTACACCACGTTGACACTTGAGTAGGAGTACCACGCGCGTGACTTAAAGAAAAACGTTTCTTTAAGTCACGCGCGTCTGCAATTTTTATTGGAAGCTTTTGAAATTCTAATCAGTAACATTTTTTTGTGACGGAAACTGGTAGGGGTAAATATTGTGGTGAATTAATGAAATGTTTCTCTGTAATACAAAAGGTTCTCTTCTTTTTTTTATGCTCGAAAGGTAAGCTTTTGAACACTATATCACGTGAGGAAAGTGACAATGCGGTCGAAGATGTTTATATAGTAGGGTTTTATGCTGGCCTGGCAGATATCTATTCACTCTAGACTTGAAGACTCCCAAAGTTGTAACGTCTAGAGAACAAAACGCAGCTAATGAGTTCCACTGCTTCGCTGTACGAATAACATACACATAAACGCACACACCCACAGCCCCAAACTAAGTTCGATGACTTGTGTCGTTGGTGCCAGAATAATTCATATCACACAAAAAATCACAACCAAAATCAGAAACACAAATTTCCCTTGGAGAGAAAACTTGTGTTCCCGCTAGGAATCTAATCCAATACCCCCCCTGCTTAGAAGGTGACCGCCCACCAAACTAAGCCAACGGACAGAATTATGAATATATCGAAACGCTTCAAGCGAACAGGAGTTGTGTCAAAAATAAATTGATGACCTTGGACTGTTTGACTTGCTGTTACATATGCAAAAGGGTGTAGGAATTCACTCGCCTTATATGCATATATATTTAGCAAATAATATGATAGCAGTTCTGTCGCCACTTTGACGGACCACAAATACCAAGTAATATAGAAGCCAACTACTTAGTAGGTACTTACTAGCTTCAATGTAAGAAATACATGACCAGAATAGGTAATCTATTCAAAGGTATCAGGAATGCACATGCAGATTATCTGCAAGTCTTGAATAGAATCTGTTATTAACTGTGTAGTGTTCTTAAAATAGAATATTTATTCACCGCTAAGAAATTATCACATCACACTATACCTAATATATTTTATTTTGAATATTATAAAGGCGAAAGTTTGTGTTTGTATGTTTGTTATTTCTTCACGCGCAAACTGCTGAACCAATTTTGATGAAATTCGGTTTGGATGTAGCTGACACCCTGGATTAACACATAGGCTTTTTATTCCGGAATTGCCGCGGGTCCGGGACTTACGCGGGTAAAACCGCGGGGCGCAGGTAGTTTAAACAATAAAAATAATACTTGAGAAAAAAAACACTAGACACTGGATCTAAGCAATGTTAAGCTTAGCAAAATGAGTATATACAATGTATATACTTATAGCCATGACGTCAAATATGAATTCACGTTGTAAAAAATTAAATGAATCTTAAAGAAAGCTTTTATAATTATACATTCGTAGACAACATGCTAGTAATTACTCATGTTGATAATGATCTTAATTTAAAAATAATCATTTTTTAAGACGATATAAGTACTAATTTATTTATGCCGGAGCTCGGAGGTGTAAAAAATCGAACGTACTATTTATCGCCATACAATAAAAAAAGATGAATATATGTATCAGAGCCACGTTACATTATCTCGGTTAAGCAATAAATCATAAAAGTCGTTTCAAGAACTATGATGCTATAAAAAATTCGTTTAATTTATTTAGGTATTTTACAAACCAAAAAATGTTTTAACACATTTTCTTTTATCTTTTTAGGGCCGGTGTGTAAGAACTAGATTTTAAAAAGACCCAAACTTGAAAAAATATTTTATCGAAAAAACGTTCACAAGTCATGTTTCTAAATTCCATAAAAAAACAAATGAACGATATTTTTGTTGTTAGTGAATAAAACAAACATTTTATTACAAAAAACGCATAGCATCTTTATATAATTGACGACTCAGCTGCCGCAGAGAGCAGGTCTCCGCCCTTTGCGCCATGGATCCTGGGTTCGATTCCTGACAGAAGCACACATTTCCTTCCCAAGGAAGATTTGTGCTTCTGGTTCTGGATGCGTGATATAAAATTTCGGGCAACTACGATACAAGACTTATAACTTAGTGTAGGGATGTGAGTGTGAATTTGTTTAAAAAAATGTTTTAACGGGAATATTAAATATATTATTGGTAAGATGCCTATCTTAACGTACTTTTAATGGTAAGTTAATTACTACAACCAATTAAGGCAGTCTTTCATCTAGCATGATTCCTCGAATTTCGGTTAAGGTCGAACCAAATATAGAACAGCCTTGACTGGAAGTAAAACATCAATTTTGCTTATCTAGAAGGCGCATATTATTTATATACCTATTTGGCTTAGAATTATCACCTAATAATAATAATGGGTTTAGAATGTGACTGTCAGTGCCGAAAACATTCACATCACACACACATAACGACTCAGTAGTTTGAATTTTGGCTTTGTTGGGTGGCGTTCGCCTTCTAAGCAGGGGTATCGGGTTTGATTCCCGGCTGAAAAGCAAGTTTTCTCCCCATGGGAAATTTGTGTTTCATGTCCCGGTTGCGATTGTTTTTGTAACGTGAATGTTTCCGGCACCCATGACACAAGTCATCAAACTTAGTGTGGGGCTGTGAGTGTGAAAGCGTTTATGGCGTTTATTTACCACTAGCCGTCCCCGGCGGCTCTGCCCGCGTTTATCAAGTTAAAAGTAGCCTATGTGTTAATCGAAGGTATAAGCTATGTGTATTCCAAATTTTATCCAAATCCGTTCAGTCGTTACAGATAAACATACATTTACATAACACTTACCTACTTACAAACTTTTGGATTTATAATATTAGTGTTATAAACCAAGCTAAATAAAAAAATGGCAAAATTGGATAAGTGAATATTCAAATTTGTATAGCCGTTGCGGTTTCAAGAGAGGACAAACACAAACACACAAACACACACACTAACTTTCGGATTTGTAACCAGTGTAATATGCACAACGTTGAAGAGATTTCATGATAAATTTATCGATTAAAAGTAATATAAGAAGCAGGAAGAAGCAGAGATATTGGGTTAATTTTCTCCCCAGAGGAAATTTTGTTCTGGGTGTAATTGTGTGTGTGTAATATCAAACTCTCCGGCACCCACGACACATATCACTCACCGTGCTGTGGGGCTGAGAGAGTGAAAGCGTTTATCTTATGTTGGCGTTTAATAGAGTATGATTTGTGTTGATTGTTTAATTAATGCTGTCCTTACTTAGATTTCTCATGAAATTGTTTCTTGGAACACGATGACCAAGCGTAGTTGTGGAGGGTGGCAAGTACTGTGGGTGCCATGACGGATCCTCTGGAACCTTCGGTCTCGCATGACTCGTCGCCATCGTGGGTCAGGCCTAGCCTAGAACATAAAAGAAAGTTTAGAAATACTGACAAGTATCCATATATCCATATTCATATAGGAGGTACGCATGAAAGTAGACGAAAGTGTAGAGCATGTTCTTATACATTGTGAGGCAGCAGAGGAGAGTCTTTAAGAGTGATGACTCACTCACTGAGGTCCCTTTCGAGACCGCCAGTACCATGTATCGGGCCATCATCAACACTAACGCCATCATGCTTCTCGCTACATCCGTCTACACCACCCATCACACTGGAACAACTGCGCCAGCATCCCAGGACAATACTCCGCTATGTAAAGGAGTTGGGATCGCTCGGGTGAGAGCTGGCAGGGGGAAATGCACAATACAACCCCGGTAGGTCAGTAGAGGATATACAGCCCCCCACTAAGAAATCAAATTAGGAGGAGGTATTCGAAGTAGTGGAAAAGGAGATCTTACATAATATATTTTTATAATATGTATTATGTAGTTTCCTTTAATGCAATCTTAGTTTGTGAGTTACCACGTAAAATTCCCGTTTGTAGAGTCACGGATAGGAGCCATCGTTAAAAGTTGAATCGGAAAACTGTGAATGTTCATTCGGAATCGGAAAGCTAGATACCTACATGTTTGCCGCTTTAAAAAGTTTCAGGGCTGCCGGTAAATTCACCTTTGCTTGCATTCAGGATATACTCAAATACATTCCAACTCTACATCTAGATTTAGGTATGCATCGAAGAAATAGTCCAGTCACACAGAATTTTATCACGGCACTAGTGACCGTGCCCTTTTTAACCGACTCCAAAAAATAAGGAGGTTCTCAATTCGTCAGAATCTTTTTTTTATTTATGTTACCCGATTACTCAAATACGCCTGGACCGATTCGAGTAATTTTGTTTAAAAGGGTTTATGTAGTCCCTTTATTAATTGATCAAGATCTGATTAAGAGTTTTGGAGCTATTTTCGATTGAAGTCAGCATATTATCGGCAATATATACGGCATTTTTTTTTTTACCGCTTCATCACTTTCTGCTAGGTGAGATAGCTCTTAAATGCTTGCTTATCACATTTCACACTAATATTATAAATCCAAAAATGTGTAAATGTGTACAACTTTTTCGCGGGCAAAGCCGCGGGGCACGGTTAATCTAACAAGAAAAAGCTTTACTACCGTTTCTGTAACTCAAATAGATACCTATACCAATACCTATACCAGTACAATCATATTGTCTATTAATGACCAAAACTCATCAATATTCTGCGATGTGGGTTAAACCGCAGGAAATATTATTGGATTTACCTACCCGCTTTCCATTTACAATACCATATCTCATAAACAATAATTATTTTCGCGTTTCCCAGTAACTAAGTAGGCCATTGGAAGCTTTTGAAAATGTTATTATATTAATGTATTTTACAATAGATTTTGATATATGGGTAGTTCTACAAACTAAAGAATTATCGGCGGCTCAACCAGAATAAAATTTAAAAAACGTTGTAACATTTTTACATAGTATGGCATACTATTATTTACAACTGTTTCTAGTTGGTCACTAAAAATAATTAAGTTTCACAATTATTTTCATAACGAAATTATTATTCAAAGTCCCAAATTCTCAGAATCCTGCAATGTCCCTCGAACTAATTTTAGGTCAAAGTGTGTCGTTTTTATTTACTTCTATATCAAGGTCATAAATGAAACACAAAATTAATAAGCTTACTATTTTTTCTTGCTAGGCAGGATAATAATTATCTTGTTTTCTCAAAAATACATTCCGTAAATCTTGTTAACATTTTGTCCCCACGAATTAATATCAGGATCCTGTTCAATGTAAAACAAGCAAATATTTGCAAAGCTGCATGCCGTGCGACGTTGCCGTTCAGTCGAGCTTATCGTACTAACGAAAAAGACAACAAATGTCATCTATCAATTATTTCCTAGCGCGTCGTTTAGTTAGCCACGTGCGTTAGACGATGAGAGTGGTGTCGTAATCAGTGCAGTTCACAGAATCCTGGTAAGATATTTCTTTAATAAAATAAACAAAATATAAGTAATTTTAACGTTTTGATATGTAAGCTGTTAGCACAAAGGCTTAGTTTAGCTTAATTTTTGTTGAATGTTATAAATTGATTTGTTTTTTTATTATTTGATACAATTTCTCAGGAACCTGGTCACAGTATCCTGTCTAATTAACACCCAGGATACTGAGAATCATCAAGGATTCTGAGATAAGCATACTCAAATACAGTTTTGATGCATATTATGAATAAGTATTTATAATTTTTACCTAGGAATATTCAACAACCTACGAATAAATACTATAACAAGTCATTTTAGTAGCTCTCGTTTCAACATATCAAAATTTACTAAACGCAGTATGTTGCGACAAATTTAACGAAACATGTATGGAGAGAAAATGTGAAGATTGCGCTGAAAAATCTCTTCCTATTAGTGATTTCAATGCAAATATGCCAATTAATTACAAGCAGTGGTTGGCATCAAAGGAAAGCATAATAGATATAAAAACTAAGAAAGAAAGACAGGTGATAAAACAAAAAAGGGAAAGTATTACCACCACAACTCAAGAACTGTAAAAATGGACTTTTCAGAAAACTTTTGTACGAAATACAATGAAGAAATACAATCTTTCCACTTTGGTGGATCTCGTACACAGCTCTCACTTCATACAGTAGTTTTGTATTTGAAGGGATCCAAAAGATCGTATTGTACTGTGTCAACAGATTTGAGTCACAATGTGTATGCTATTTGGGCACACTTAAAACCAGTGCTGGAAAAATTACCAAGTGAAATAACAACCATCCATTTTTTGAGTGACGGGCCAGTTACTCAATATCGGAATAAATTAATATTCTTCGCGCTAGCGTCTAAAATGGCAGACCTGTGCCCTGGACTTGTAAATTGGACTTGGAATTACCACGAAGCGGGTCATGGTAAAGGAGCGCCAGATGGCGTAGGTGCCGTGTGTAAAAGGACTGCAAATGATGTCGTAGCATGTGGAGGTGATGTTACGAACCTGACTGAGTTCTGTGGAGTCATCCAAAGCCGCTGTCCGGGTGTGACACTTTTTATAATAACTAAAAGTGAAATAGAAGACACGGAAAGATTGATTTCCAGCGATCAACAGAATTTAATCGCTTTTAATGGGACACTCAAAGTCCATCAAGTACAGGGCTGTGCCTTCATGCCGCAAAAGCTACAGATGAAATCACTCAGCTGTTTTTGTGATGAAGGTATTATGTGTAATCATCACCGGATGGGTCTTTTAGAATACCCTACAAAATCACGCCAAACATTCAAAGACGTCTACCAAAGTGAGATAGAATCAAGGGATGAGCCCGATGACATAAGCGTTGCAAGCGGCCTTACTTTAAATTCGGAAAACCCAGAAATTTTAGCTACCATGCCTGATTTGCAAATTGACCCAACTACTCTCTTCCCAGATCTATCCCAGGAAAAAGAAAATCAAAGAAAAGTTAAAGCCCTAGAAAGAAAACCACAAAATTCTGTCAACAAACAACCGCAAAAAGACAAAGTAATTATATCAAGGAAAGGTAAAGTTAAAAAGGCGACTAACTATAAAAAAGTGGACTCGACACATAAAAATAAATTAAATTCCAAGAAACCTACAGGTAAATAGAATACATCAACGAAATCAAAGGAAAATAAAGACAAGATCAGTGATTGCGAGTGCCTTATTTGTGGTGACCTTTACAATGAAAATAAGACAGGAAATGACTGGATCCAGTGTCTATTATGAAAATGTTGGGCCCAAAAGGGATGCATTAAAGGCGAATCTACATTTTTTACATGCCCTGACTGCAATAGCAAAGAATAGCTTAACAACCTTGCAACCAAACTGCCAAATTTATTATTTTCTATTACTAGCTTTAAGTATAATACTAGATTGAAATGTCGTGTAGTTTCAGACTTCGTAAATTTATGTTGTTACCTAAGCAAAATGTAATTATAATAATAATAGTAATGTTCAATGATCATTTGATGATTAATGTTCTTATTCAAGACTGTTTCGAGTTTGTTTAGAAATATAGTGTCCAAGCCAAGTATTAAGTTGATTTTCGTTATTTTGTTTATTATAAAAGATTCTTAGGTTATTAGATATTATTGTTAAAAAGCAAATTTAAATATTTGTAAAATAAATAACACAAAAACTTTGATCTCAATTGATTTTCGTTATTTTTCTCAGTTTCCTAGTTACACTCTCAGTTTCCTGTGGCTAGGTTTTCTATAAATGGCTATAAATCAAAAACTAATAAATATTTTGTCTGTTCCGCTTAGGATAAGCTAAAAGACAATGTAATCTTGTTAATAGAATGAATTCCCCAAACAAAATATAAAAAAAATGTCGGGCCGAAATCATAGTCATATTTCTTCTTTAGTTTGTAGAACTACCCATATACCTACTCTCGTATAATTTGCTCATTAGCGACCAGTTGGCTGATGCAAAACGTCATAGCTTTAGGCATCGTCGCATGTTGGCATCTTTCGGTATGGACTAGTGGGCTGTCCGGATTTTTACTTGTCACCAGAAGGTATCCTATATCGACTGTATTTTTACCTGACTGAGCGACGCAAAGAAGAGTATTGTATTTATCAGACTATATAGAGGCGGTACAGAAAGTTTTAGAAAATTAGATACATTTTTATTTTATTACAAACTATTTATATGTATATTTGATCATAGCACTTAAGCTATGTATTTCCTTATAACATCGTCATGGCTTAGGCTGTAATGCTGTTATAATTGTGTATGTAATAAATGAAATGAAATTAAAATTTTTATATTTACGTATGTTTGTAACTTTGTGGAGACCAAACGCGTGGGCCGATTTTGATAAAGTTCTTGTATAATCACATAATAATAATTATTAATTAACGTAATAAAAAAACCCTGATTGCCAAAAAACAATTCAAATAAATTCTGATGCGGAACATAGTGACTTTCAATCGGAAATCATTACTGGAAAGTTTTGAGCCGGTCAAGATTTATTTATGGGTCCCGACGATCCGATCGTAAATCGGGGTAAGAATCGGGTATTAGTTCTAATCTTTCTCTCAAAACATATTCTGAAACAGCACCGTAAACCGTAATATATATAAAGTGCTCACTAGTAAAGTGCTAAAGTGAGTGTATCGTCAGGATAAAGCTGAATGTTAAACTTGTATATCTCTTGTAGTCAAACTGTACCTAACTACACAAATATTACTAACTTCTAATAACAAATAAACTGACTTTGGGATCAAGAAACGGAAAGGTCTATTGTTGTAGTTTCAAACAAAGCTTATAAATTATTATTATGAGGGACTACATAACAAAGGACACAAATAAAGGGTTGCTCTCCAAAGTGAATAAGGCATGACAACAGTGTTGACATGTACCTATAAAGTAAATAAATAAAAATAAACGCTTTCACACTCACAGCCCCACACTAAGTTCGATGACTTGTGTCGTGGGTGCCAGAAACACTTACCTACATCACACATATACAAAATCACAACCAGAACCAGAAACACAAATGTTCCATGGGGAGAAAATTAGTGTGTTCCCGCCGGGAATCGAATCTGATACCCCTGATTAGAAAAGGAACGCATACCCAACTAAGCTAACGGGCAGTTTGGTCGACGACCTATTCAATAAAAAAATATACAAAGCGACCTTTACATCGATAAGGACTATTCTAAAATTCGGGGTACTTTGCTGTATGTTAATTTTTTTAGGAACTAGTTCAACCTAAATCCAACCTTTAAATCTAAATCAGCTATGAATTACTTTTTATTGACACCAAAACATAAATGCAGCCAACAAAGAAAGTTAAGAAATTGGTAAAATGACTTATCGCTCAGAGTGGTCTCTTCCAGAGAATTCAAATAATCATTTTCAAAAATAAATATCGTTTACTCACATGGGCCTCAAAGAGGCACTCTACTGCTAGAATCGCAAAATTACAGCCATCTCGAAAAGAACCTTGCAAGAAATTCGGCGGCGCATTTATTTCATTTTTTTTTGCATGCTCTACATACATTACAATTTTTAAGCCTTAAGGAAATAATTGTCATTCCACCCATGCGTAAAACAGATGCATAATCAACTTGCAAAGATATCCAATGATATGTTCAATCAAAATTGCAAAAGCTTTAAATTGAGTTGAAAAGTAGAGATTGAAGCGCGAACTTAGAGCTCAGTTAAGCGAGCAAATTTAACTGGGTACTAAAACCCTGTTCAGTAACACAGAAAATAAGCAGTTTTAACAACTGCTAAAATGAAATTGGAGTGCTTTTAAAATCGTTGGGACTTTCGCGTTGGTTAGCAGTGGTTGGTTGTGGTTTATGAACTCGGTTCTAATTATAACTCGTAGTCAACGCATTATATACTTTACAATTCAGAGAGGCAATGCAGCCAGCATGATAAACACTACCCACTGTTACTGGGCTTGAGCACTTGAGTAACTGATAAACTCGGTGCCTTGTAGTATAAATGTATATTACTTAAATTTAGTTTCATTAAATAGTTGCAGACAATTGTCTCACTACAACTTAAGAACTTATAAAAATAGAGTAAAAAATTACATCCTCCTATTAGGTAAAAAAACTACCTTATTAGACCCATCGATTCACATGTAAAACAAAGCGTAAATTGCGGGATTCTAGATGATACCCATATGTATGTGGGAATACCTATGTAGGTATATAGAGCTATCGCTTTAACTGTCGACATAATAATAAAGAGACTTCCCACATGATAATAAAAAGACTTTATTGTATAACTAGCCGTGCCCCGCGGCTTCGCCGGCTATTATCAAGTTAAAAGTGTTAATCCTAGGTATAATCTATGTAGGTACATTCCAAATTTCATCCAAATCCGTTCAGACGTTAAAGCGTGATGAACAAACATACTTACACATTTACAAACTTACACACATACTTACACACTTACACACAAACTTTCGTATTTATAATATTAGTAGGATTTTAATATAATAATAAGGTATTAATGGTTTGATATATTTGCAATATGATATAATGGTCAGATTACAGTGCAATTAGAACAAAAAAATACAGTTAAAAAGTAGCTTATGTGTTAAACCTAAAATTAAATTTCATCCAAATTCGTTAATCGGTTAAAGCACACATACTTACACATTTACAAATTTACACGCCAACATTCGGATATATAATATTAGTAGGATTAAGAAAGTTGGTGCAGCCCACCAAAAGTAGTTTAAAATCATTGGCAAGAACTAAACAATTTAATAGCCCACAACTATAAACCGCTTGAGTCAACTGTGCACCTGGCGGGAAGAGAGCTGCATATAAACGAGGTGCCAACTTACCTCTACCGGGATATAGCTACATATATTTTCTTAACATTATTCAACTGCTACCCTCTCCCAGTTTTGCCACATTAACTCGAATTTAATGAACTTTTTATAGACCTTTCTTCGTGTTCAAGTGTCAATGCTACCCGGTCGAGCCCTAATAAAAATTATATTTCCGAATGACAAAGGTTATTTCTGTTTTATTTTTGACTCCACGCATTCCTATCGTCAACTCACACGTTGAAATTGAATTCTTGTCTCGTGCTTTTATGTACGAATGGCAGAATGTTTTCAGGAAAGGATATTAAACTCGAAATTACCAATCATAACAATAAAACAAGAAATATGATTTTCAGCTAAGCTTTAACAAAGTCGTGATTCACAATAGCAGGGACGGAAAATTAAACATCAAGTAAAAAGTATTCGGATAAAGCGAAACATGATTCCAAAAATAAGTCAATTTTTACTTTTTTTCTATAAATAAACATGAACGCTTTCATACTTTACAGCCGGCTGTGAGTGTGAAAGCTTAGTGTGGACTAAGCACGATTAATTGTGTTGTGATTGCCGGAAATATTCACATCACACAGACAATCACACCCAGAACCAGAAATACAAATTTCCGCCGGGAATCGAACCCGGTACCCTTTGCTTAGACGGTGGACGCACACCCAACTTAACCAACTAGTAGTTCATAAATACCGTTTTTGTTGGGCCTTAGACATTCTCCCTGTTGTTGGGACCCTGATCTCTAGAGGTCTCAAAAGTGGTAGAGGTCTTAATACGTGTTGGCAGGAAGCATTATCAAATTTAAATTCAAATGTGTTTTTTTATGCTAGATAGGCAAGCATTTGACCGCTTTCTCACCTGATGGAAAGTGACGATGCGGCCGAAGATGGAACATGTTTGCCTAGAAGGTACCTATTATTTATTGACATAATAAAAATTACACACAGGTCATGTGAATCCATAGGCTCCTCTTGTACTGCCAACTACTGTATTTCAGGTGCCAGTGGCTTCTCCCATCAAGGACTTAATAAAGTATGTTCCTTAACTTACATTGTAATTATAACTTTATATATTTTTAGAGAAGGTTCTATGTTCACTATGTATTTTTTTTATATATATATATGTTCACTGATTTCTACCCCATTTGTGGACCGTTTCCCAAAATATTTTTTTTGTTTGATAGATTTTATATACTTCAAGGGTCGTCTCATAAAAATATTCAGGTGAAGTCGGTGTTTTTAAGCTTCGATTGCGTTTGAATAAATAATATGTGTTTATGTGTATGTTTGTTTTTCTTGGCTGGTATCATCATGATACTTTTTAGGTAGGTCTACGTCCACGCGATTTGATTAAAAAGTCGATTATTCACCGCTGGACCTCGACAAGCCGCTATTATCCTCAGTAATTAGCGTATTTCATTTAAGTGCGTGCCCATTGAGTTTAAAGTCCGTTCAAATTTAATTTCAGATCAAGTGCGGCTGCTTTGAAGTAAAAGCATACACATGATGGCAATTAGATACTTTATAGCTTTGAAAGCAGTAATAAAGATGACCAGAAGCGTGATATGAGTCATGCAAAATGAGATGTTCGAAGTGTGTAGAATGTTTATGGATGAACTCTGCAGTCTAGTCACGATTTAGTTATATTGCCATGCCTTACATATCCTGGCCTTAATTCCTATTATGAAGTTTAAACAAAATTCAGAAAAGTAGATAAAATATTTTTATCTTCCCAGCATACGTGATCCGATTTAAACTAGTCGTTGGACCCGATCTAAGAACTTGCGCCTAAATTTCACCTAGTAGAGAAAAACTTTTTTGGTATTTTTTGATTTTGAGACCTAGACCTAGATATGAACTCGTTTTTGAGATAGACCCCGGGACAAAATAGCTCTAAAATGACTTTGATGTTCTACCAAGATGTTATTTTATAACATAAGTAGATAATAATTAAACGCAAGCAAAACTTATAAATACCGACCTTAATGACTTATATTTTGGTATTGGCTTAATCGATTTCGATAAAATTTATATGGTAACACCTCTGAAGCATTATCTACCAAACAAAAAAAAACATCAAATCGGTTCATAGATAGCGGAATGATCGCGTAACATACATGCAAAAAAAAAACGTACAGATGAATTGAAAACCTCCTTTTTAGAAGTCGGTTGTAAAAGAAGGGTTTCTAACTCTACTTGCAAAGTTTTTACAACGAAAAAAATATTTTGATCCTATCTTACGGCTTTGCGCCATAGTTTTTTATATTCTCTGAAAATTTGGAGTTATTCGCTTGTATGGTTTAGTTAGACGCTTAATAATTAAAAAAAAAATGCTGAATCAGCTAAATAGACTAAGAGATTACGCTTCGCTCGATTAAAAATGCTCAAAACCATTTTAAATGTGACGTCACGTGCAAGCTACACGATGGTAAGCGTCACGCATGCTCATCAGTTTAGTGCCAACCAGAGTTTTGAAATTCAACAAACAATAAAATACAATACAAAACACTTTATTGTATACCTGACAAATAAAATATTACAATCATCGTGGTAGTAAAATGGGCGGTCTTATCGCTTAAAGCGATCTCTTCCAGACAAACTTTGGATGGACAGTAACAGAAGAAGGAATAGACTTGGCTTAGCGACTATTTTCTAACGACTAACAATTGAGACCGTTGACTTAAAGTCCCCTCCAAAGCACGGTAACACTTATCAAGAATCCTACTAAGAGCTATAAGCCAGAGCTCACCCAACCATTACAGGTTGGGTGAGCTCTGGCTTATATCCATACTAGTGTGCTTTAAGGCCTCAATGTGGTGACATTTTCTCATAGAGGCGAAGTCCGCGAAAATAACCTATATAGGTTTCTTTTAAAAGAGAGATCTCTTCCAGCAATTGTTATAGTATATATCATAACAATTACTGAAAGAGATCGCTCTTGTTAAATACGTGAACGTATTTAATCACTATCTCATTAGTTCTTAGAGAATAAAATGTCTTTGGTCACGCCTCGTTGTTCGTTATAAGTTCGTTACACTGGACCAACGGGCGTTACCGAGAATTATTCCAAGTGATTGAGATGCGGGCACGCTTTGATATCCGCTGAGTGCTTTGACTCACTGAGATGCTTCAATTGAGTTTCAAGTGTTTTTGAAATGTTGAATCAAAGGTGATGGCTCTACTGGCACTTGGTAGAGTTTTTATTAAACACCTCATTGTATTTTTATTAAAAACCACAGCCCCACATTAAGTTCAATGACTTGTGTTTTGGGTGCCCGAATCATTCACACACACCCAAAACCAGAAACATAAATTTCCCTTGAGGAGAAAACTTGTTTTCCTGACTGAAACCGAATGAGATACCGAACTTAGCTAACGGCGAAATTAACGAATAAATGAGAAATTTTGTGTGTCTTCACACTGTAATGGCTGTACGAATTTAGATGTAATCTGGAACGTAGGCTAATTAGGAATTCGATTGGGACTGTGATCTTTTTAAAAAAAAAGACGTGTGGCACTCGGGGACTGCCGCGGTAAAGCTATTGCATAGCATTTTTTACCAACTTATGCAATTATAATTATTTATTTATTTTATTTATGCAGTATTTTTTTTCCTGCCACCTAGAGGCGAGTTGCTGAACTAAAGAGACAAGCGTGATATTTCAAAAAAGTCATTAAAAGTTCTGCTATTCATCGATAGATGGCAAAACTTAAATAATCACCGCTGTGCCGGTCGGAGTGGGGGGTGTTAGGTTATTTTCGTTACGGAATTTCTGGATTCGGTCTCCACGCTCAAGGCCCGCGATAGAAGCTATGCAATAGCTTAAAACAATTATACGAGCATATAACCAGTTGTAACATATAACACTAATGTGGCCTCTTCGCCTCATCGAACAAAACTAAAGTCAACAAATTCGTCAAACGCAATATTTCGGTTGTTTAACCTACACCAATATAGACCGTAACATTACAAATCTATCACTTTGTTTGAGTTTAATTATAATTGCGTGTACGTACCACGTAGAGACGAGCGTTTGACACACAATTATGTGGTAATGTCGCTTTAATTTACGATAGATAGAGTTGAGATTTGCGTGTATGTATTGCGAGTAATCCATCACGCGTTCTTCCCGGGCTGGGTTCTCACGAGCAATTAGCTTCGTTTACTGCGATTAATTAATTCCTACGAAGGGGGCTCTCGAGTAAACATGCAAGGAAATTAATCGGTAATTTACTTGAATCCTAGTTAGCATTTAACGTAAAGGATAAAAGTACGAGTAGATACTCATCTAAAGTCTTGTTTGAGAGTATTCGGGCGAAAGGGACCACAATAAAAGGAATAGCGGTTCCTTTCACTCAATAGCGGTTTTGAATTGGTCAAATGGAACCGCGATCCTTGTGATGTACTTGGTACAGTTGGCAAAATAATTTAAATGCAAGCAAAGAAAAAAAATCCGACTCCAACGCTTATATTTTGGTTTTTGTTTACTTTCTCAAGAAGCGCTTGATCGATTTCGATAAAATTTATATGGGACCACGTCTGAACTACGAGTATAACCTACAAAACAAAAAAAACATCAATATCGATTCATAATTGGCGGAATTATAGCGTATATATGATATACTAGCCGTGCCCCGCGGCTTCGCCCGCTATTATCAAGTTAAAAAGTAGCCTATGTGTTAATCCTAGGTATAAGCTATGTACATTCCAAATTTCATCCAAATCCGTTCAGCCGTTAAAGCTTGAAGTGGGAACAAACATACTTACACACTTACACACAAACTTTGGGATTTATAATATTAGTAGGATACAAAAAAAAACATACAGTTGAATTGAGAACCTTCTTTTTTGAAGTCGGTTCAAAATGAATGTTAGTTTTAAAGCTAAGACATAGATATAGATATATAAAAACAAATAAAGTGCATATGTTGCTCTGGTATTCTTTATCTTGTTCCCTCAGTCAAAGTACCAAGGAAACATATAACATAAGGAGATGTAGAAAAGTTCGCTAGTTAATGGTTATCCTTTATCTTCTCTCCCTCAGTCAAAGTACCAGGGAAATATATACCATAAGAAGATGTATAGAAGTTCGCTAGTCAATGATCGTTATCTTTAAACTCTCTGTATCAGCAAAAGTACCAGGGTAGCATATACTATAAGGAGGTGAAAAAAAATTCCCTACTTAATAATTATAGCTCCATATCATATATGCTACCCTGGTATTTTGGCTGAGATTTGATAGCCGTATGTTTTGTTTTATAAGGCCTATTATTTCTGGCAGTTTTAAGACGTTTTAAGTGTGTAAAACATTTTATTTATATAATTATGAAGATGTAATGTCATATTCGGGCCTACAGTTCAGTTTTTCGCTCTCGCAAAAAAAAAACTATACGCTTTCACACACACAGCGCTAAGTAAGTACATTTGTGTCGTAGGTACTGGAAATATTTACATCACACAGAAAATACATCTAATACCCAATCATGGCTGCCGTAAAGGAAAGTAGATGAATCATTTATGTCAAAAACGTGTAAACTATCGTCACGTTTTACTCTAGCCTATAAGTAGCGTGCTTTTTGTTATTTTGAATTTAAAATGCAGTTTAATCACTTACTTTCCTTAAAATTCCGATTTAAAAAGAATATAAATAAGAACATACATTTTGTAATTATATAGCCTTAAAGATTTAGAAAGTAATACTTGATCTATATTTCAATTTCATGGATATTCATTCAGACAAAAAATGTTGTCAAAACAGTCTAACAAACTTCTATAACTATGCCTACACGTGAGTCAAATTGTAGGTATGTATAGAAGTACATGAATACATACTACCTATGTAGGTAGCTTCAATTGGGTGAGATAAAGGCTACCATATAAATCATAAATCATACCAACATGCCCTCCATACTAGATAACTGAGCAAACAACGCCTTTTATAGATCTAGTGACAATTTTATCGCATAAAATGCCGACCTCTCTATACGGAGCGTAATTGTCGAGTGAAATATTATACCTACATGTCATTTGGAAAATAAGTAGTTATTGAGGCTATAGTAGTAGGTTTCCATTGCCGCTTTGGTTGCACTTCAATATTGATAATAATTGATAATCTATATACATATAGTAAGTCGGGTTTGTTACAACACTTATAACTCTAGAACGGGTGAACTGATTTACCTGAACTGAGTACCTTAACGATAAAAACATTATTATTCCACACCATTAATTAAACCAATTTACTAATTGTTATTATTGTCTACTAAAAGAAAAAATTAACTGCAAATATTTACTCATATTCATATTATTATTTATTCTGATGTACTATTTTATACATTTTCTTTCTGTAATACACAAAATATTTTATTATATACTTTTATAAAAATAATAAAACGTCCTCCTCTGCTCTAATATTGTTGTGCCCGACAGGGTCTCTAATGAAGTGTAAACTTTTAAAACCATGTTCTGACTATTAGAGATTGCAATAAACATTTGAATTTGAATTAGAAAAATCTCTTCTAACATGTAAAAACAAGTTATTTATACTTTATTGTGTTGTAATATAATTTGATGCCACTAACATATTTGTTCCCTGTAACCAACTTAATGTAGGGTTGACAAAACGATTTTCCTCTTCCACTCTTTCGTGCTAATTTTCATACTCGTGTCAACTTTTACACAATCCATCTGTCTTTTCTTTGGCCTTGCTCTTCTTCTATAACTATTTACATTTACACGTCTTCTTGTTATATCATCTATGCTTATTTAACTCACCACGGGCTAGAGTGTCTGTAATCTGTCCAGCCATTTAGGAGAAGCTCAATCACATACACACGTACAGATTAATTAAATAGATATAAAGATAGGCAACTGGCTAAGGCCAAATCTATATATATCAAAATTTCGTTTCACAGTGTTTGTTACCATACTTCTCCGATACGGCTGAACCAATTTAAAAAACCGACCAATTTAAAAAAAAAAAATATTTTGACACTAGGTAGGAGTTTTATTTTTTTTATGATTTAGCATTAAATAATACATGCAACCCTCAATTTTCACCATTCTACGATCAACCCCTAATTTTTATTGAACAAAAAAATATTTTCTAGTAATAATGTATATGGCAAAACGTTTGCCGGGTCAGCTAGTCTTTATTTATATATTTAGAACACTATAATTCTACATTTTCTTGATAACTAGAACAAAGTGCCGATTGGCTATTTCAAAGGGGCCTAATTGTTCTATGATAAGCTACAGTCCCAGAATTGGAAATTGGTCGGAACTAAATTAATTAATTGATGAAAACGGCGTCGTTTTTTTTATTGGAACTTGTGGCCTATTTTGCCTTATTTGTTTAGAACTAGTTTCATCACTTCGGACTTTAGTCGTTATGGTTGAATGGTATCATAAACATTTCAATTATTAGTAAACAAGGTTAAAAGGTTTTACATTTTTTTATGATTGACTAGCTGCGCCCTGCGGTTTTACCCGCGTAAGTCCCGGACCCGCAGGAATTCCGGGATAAAATTTTCTTTCATAAGAACTTTGTCCTGACAATAATTAACACAACAAAAATAATTAGCGAAATTGTTCCATCCGTTCACGAGTGATGCGATGATCAAGGGAAATAGAGATTCATTTATATATCTATAGATTGGCGATTTGATTTATATATATATATATTTGACCATTATCTCACCTGATGATAAAGATGTAGCATGCCTGCCTAGAAAATACCTAGTCACTCTTGACATGAAGACTCCTAGTAGATAATATTCAGGAAACAAAGACGTGCAATAAGATCCTCGTGCCTCGCGGCTTCGCCTGCTATTATCAAGTCAAAAATTAGCTTATTTGTTTATTCTACGTATAAGCTATTTAATTCCAAATTTCATCAAATTCCGTTCAGCCGTTAAGCCGAGAAGAGGTAGCAAACATATTTACATCTTGCACACTTACACACTTTAGGACTTTAGGACTACAACTTTAGGATTTATAATATTAGTAGAAAACGCAAAACAATCAAGTACATATGTTCGTGCCCTTGACTTTAAAATAATATTCAGTAACGAAAACTTAAAACAATCGACAAGGATTTCTTCGAAGAGAATTATACCTATATTTATTTTTAGCGTCACATATTAATAACAGTTAAATGTTGCAGATGACCGTGTGTTATTTGTTCAGTGTAAAGGTCGGAACTGGGGAAAGATGAGTATTTATAGAAACTCTCGAGGGGTAAGAATACTTTGTAGGTATTGGCTACCGCATGTTGTACTATACGATGAAATAAAGTTAACGTGGTTTTAAACTACGACGTTCTTACTGTAAAATTCGGAATAGTTTACTGTCCACTTATTACCCGACTACGGTGAAGAAAAAAAGAGGGTTATGATTAATGACCACGTATATGTATGTGTATCTGTTTTTGTGTTCAAAGCATCTTCAAAGGGACGATAAGAAAAGTGTTAATGGACACATTGTTAGTAGTTAGTCATATCAAAGTAGCAGTTTATGTCAAAGTAAAATTACTGATTAGCCATATGTTAGCTAGATTGTAAATATAATAGGGAACTTTGTAGGAATACTCTTGAATTAAAAAAAAAAGTTTCTATGCATGTTCGTTTGTTCCTCCAAAGTGTCCAAACTAAACTACTAATTAGCAGATTGTAACGTATAGGGTGTAGTTGATTCGCCTCATTTCTACGGGTGTTTTAAACTAGGTAAAAGGTAACCTCTAAAACTTCTAATCCGATTCTGAAAAATATTTCAATAATAGATAGCTACACTATCGCTGAGTATTATAGGCTATGTTTTATTGGAATTAAATATAGTTTTTAGTTCGAAATAATAATATTCGTAAGACAAGTCGGAGAAAAATTTGCTAACTGGCCGCTTCTGACTAAACAGTTAAATATATTATAGGTGAATATACCTAAATATATTTTTTAAGTTTCAGTATTATATCCGGCTTCAAACACGAACATTTTTCGACTTACTTTATATTCCAAAACTAGTAGACTACAAAGTAAGTCGAAAATTTTTCGAGTTTTAAGCCGGATATAACATAGAAACAATGGGTAATACTCACGATAGTTTTAACATCAAAACAAGTGTATCGTCCCATAGAAATAGTTAAGAATTTTTAAATATAAAAAAGGAAAAAAATATCGTATGATGAAATCTAATTTAATGGTGTCTCAAGGTGTCGCTTGAGATATTTACAACATTAAACCAGGAAATTTAAAGAACTTGTCAAGGTGAAGCTTAATACAAGATTTTATTGCCAACCTTTTCGTAAGTTAAGCGTAGCACTTTGAAGTTACGGCGTTAGCTTATTAAGTTAGAAAGCCCTATAGAGAAGCTCTTTAGACTTAAAAGGGTCTTCTAGTACCTCGTTATACGATCCGCAGATAACAAATAGTATCGTTGGCTGTACCTAGTTTAAACAAATGTATGACTTTATCAATTAATTAAAATAATCAACCGACTTCAAAAAAGGAGGTTCTCAATTCGACAGTATGTTTTTTTGTATGCGTGTTACGCGATATCTCCGACAATTATGAATCGATTTTGATGTTTTTTTTTGTTTTGGTAGAGGTATACTTCAGAGGTCCCATATACATTTTATCGAAATCGGTCAAGCCTTAACCGAAATATAAGGGATGAAGTCGGTTTTTTCAAGCTTTGCTTGCGTTTCAATTATTACAGAAAGCAGTAACTTTTAAACTTTCGCGATCCGAACACGTAGTTGAGGTAATATCACGAGACTTAATTGAGCTACAAACTATTTTCAACCGACTGCGCGACGCAAAGGACCTTTCTTTGCGTCTAATGTGTTAAACAATGTATGTATGTGTCTATAATTGTACTTTTGTGGCATTCTAGAGAACAAACACGTGGACCGATTTTATTGATTCTTACGTCAAACGATTTGTCTTAAAATAATAAATATATAAAGTTGTTAAAGAACAGAAAGCGCAAACTGTGTTAAGTGGAGTATCATTAAATGCTTTTAATCTTTTAAACTTTTAACCTTTCGCGACTCAAACACATAGTTTAGATAATACCAAAGGACTTCATCGCGCTGAAAACTATTTATATTTATTTACCTCGACGTTTCTGCCAAGTTACATTGGCCATGGTCTTAGGAAGACTCGCCCTGTCCAACGCTGACATCCGCATTTTGGTCAATGCAACTCGGCCGAAACGTCGAAGTAAATAGAAATAGTTTTTAGCGCGACGAAATCCCGTGATATAACATAAACAACTATGAAGTTCGTACCTTAGGTGAAGTTTAATTTAACTCTTTCATGGACGAGGAAGTTACATTCTAGACTAATGTACTCAGATGGAGGAGCTTTCAGTTGGAAGTTTACAAGACGGAGTAAATTTGTAAGTTTATTTTAAAGTACTTGCGAGAATTTTCCTTTTGTTTAATAAAAAGTATCGTAGTTTGCTATTGCTTTGTCTATCTTTAACAGGGAACAGTAGAACAATAAAGGTGTAAAATATAGACACCGATATACTTTCGATGATGGTGATTTTTTTTAATTAAAAACGTGTTCGCACTCACAGCTCCATACATTCGAAGACTTGTTTCATGGCTGCCGAAAACATTTGCACCACATGTAGATTTTACTACACCCAAAACCAGAATCACACATTTCTAATGAGGAGAAAAACTTGTGTCCCCCCTCGGGAATCAAACTCGATACCCGCTGCTTAGAAGCCAGACACGAAACCAATTACGTCACCGGGCACTTGTTATAAATATCTTATTACATGTTTAATACAAGGTGAAAAAAAAAAGTATATGCGATGATATTTGTTGAAAATCTGTTACCGACCGGTTTTCCAGCTGAAAAACAAGAGAGACGAAACAGATTCATTATCAAATTGTGTTACTATGAGCTTTTTGGCGTTATTTAGACTTTTTGATGTTATAGGCTTAATAAAATTGCCTGGATTTATTATCCTACTAATATTATAAATCCGAAAGTTTGTGTGTAAGTATGTTTGTTCCCTCTCCACGCTTTAACGGCTGAACGGATTTGGATGAAATTTGGAATGTACATAGACTATACCTAGGATTAACACATAGGCTACTTTTTAACTTGATAATAGCGGGTGAAGCCGCGGGGCACGGCTAGTATTTTCATATAGAATGATTTGGTTGAGATTCGATATTTTGATGTAGTTACAGGAATGTTTGCAACGATCGCGATGGGTGGGAAGTGGGTGTACCACTTTATGATATCGATAGAGGGGCTACGTAATAAATAATAATATTTCGCAACAGTACACATTTGTGCAGCTATCTCAGCCTAACTAAAACTGTAACAAAGCTATAGAAAGCAATCAGGATCGACCTAATTGACAAACTACAAGTATCACTTTGAATAGTTGCTATTTAAAAAGTTCATGGGATAAAATTAAAAGTAAAAAAAAAGTAGTTTTTTCACATGGGCCCCAAAGAGGCACTCATGAAAGTGAATGACTACTCCCAGTTTCGCAAAATTAGAGCCAGATAAAATATTAAATATCTTCGTAAAGCGACACACTTTATGTAATAGTCAGTAGTGTAGATATAGTCAAGTAATTCAGTGTCGCTCCTGTAGATGTCCCAATTATAACGTGGCATTGGAACGATCGGCTACAGAAATTGAGTTATACACGACAGTTAGACTGTGTCCTCGGGCACGTGGGGTGGTAGGTGACACGAGCAGACTATTCATATGCATTATCACGGTTAAGTTTATAACTATACCTGTATGTCTACATATTAAAATTTTATCTTTTACTAGCTGCGCCCCGCGGTTTCACCCGCGTTGATAATGATGAAAAGTGATGATGATGATGATGATGAAAAATAGATGTTGGCCGATTCTCATAGATACCGGATAAGCACAAAAAATTTCATCAAAATCGGTCAAGCCGTTTCGGAGGAGTATGGCAACGAAAACTGTGACACGAGAATTTTATATATTAGATTTTTACTGAATACAAGTTTTTACCAGCTCAACAAACATATAAATAGGTCAAAATCAAACATAATCATTAAAGCGTTTACTAGTCATATCATTTATTTAGTGATGGTTAAATCACACTAACATTATAAAGGCGAAAGTTTGAGAGTGTACGTTTGTTACTTCTTCACGCTCAAACCGCTGGACCATTTTAAATAAAATTTGCTATGGAGCTGACACCCTGGATTAACAAAAAGGTTACTTTTTATCCCGGAATTCCCGTGGAGACTTAAACAGGTAAAACCGCGAAGCGCAGTTAGTTATTAGGTATATAATAATAATAAACAATTCAAAGTCAAGTTTATTCGTTATAAAATACATGGCACACATTTTTATTACACATTTCACTAGGTAAAGTATTTCTTACAAGCATTTATTAAATCCCCTCTATAGTTCAATAGTTCTCTCCACCCTATTTTTATGTAGAGGTTGCTATTAGTGATAAGGCTGCCTATAGATACACTTTACGTACTTATAAGCTTGTTTGTGCTTTGCTTGATCCCTTTGTTTTATCGCATCTTATGAACTGGGCCAATAAAGTATTATATAGATATCTACACTTTCATTAAAGTGATTCAAGTGGGTGGAACTAGAAAATATTTTTATAATTTCAGTTTAGTTTTAGAAAATATAGAAAATTGACCCGTAGATAGAAGAAGTCACCTTTTATTGTGTATCCATTGTGTTAATGCTAGCTAATTTATACTTGTATTATAAAGAGGAAAAACATGTGAGTTTGTGAGGTTGTAGGGGGGTAACCTCTGGATCTACTGAACCGATTTTAAAAAAATGTTTTACCGATAGAAAGCCACGTTATTTGTGAGTGTTATAGGTTATGTTTTTTGTACCCGGGCTATGCCAGCTAGGTCAACTAGTCCGACATGTACTAGACAAGAGAACACCGAGAAATTAATGAAATTTACATTACAAAAGGTAACTTTATTTAACGCATCCACACTCACAGCCCCACACTAAGTTCAAAGACTTGTATCGTGGGTGCCGGAAACATTCACATCACACACACATTACATCCAGAACCAGAAGCACAAATATCCCTTGGGAAGGAATTTGTGCTCCTGCCGGGAATCGAACCCAGGACCCACGGCGCAGAGGGCGGACACTTGTCCACTGCGCCAACTGGGTCGTCGTTATTTCATTCTTAAGCAACATTTTTAAGACTTGAAGGTTCCGTGCTTCCAGCTCGTGTAACATTTTATGCAAACTAAAATGCTTTCAAATGCAATTTCCATAAATCATCTCGACGTAAGACGCTGCGTTCTTTTGTCATTTTATTGAATGTAGAAAGTGCGAGTAAATTTATATCTATAAGATCAGTAAATCTATTAAATAAAAAAACAATTGAAGTTTGTTAGTCTCACAAAAACT
This sequence comes from Lomographa bimaculata, assembly GCA_948107665.1. NCBI lineage: Eukaryota > Metazoa > Arthropoda > Insecta > Lepidoptera > Geometridae > Lomographa > Lomographa bimaculata. Next base: position 13,661,011 of record OX403592.1, read on the forward strand.
CGAGAACGGCGGAACCTATAATGTTAGTTTTGAAGTATTTGTAGAAGTCCAAGGAAGGTTTCAAAGGTGAGAAAATATAAAAAAATTGCAAGTTGGGAAGTAAAAACAACTATTTTAGTTTCCCATACAAACTGCTCCTAAGCAAAGATTAGACACAAAATTAATTTCTGAAAGCACTAAATATTTGATCACAGACAAATGCGACATGTGAAGTACGCGGAAACTTTTTAATGCCAAGGAAAAGACGACCGAATTTGTTTTTTCAACCGACTTCAAAAAAGGAGATTCTCAATTCGACTGTATGTTGTTGTTTTTTTTGTATGTATGTAACGCGATATCTCCGCCATTTTTTAATCGATTTTGATGTTTTTTTTTTGGCAGATTATAATACTTCAGAAGTGATCCTATATAAATTTTATTGGAATCGATCCTGCCAAAACCAAAATATAAGCGTTGAAGTCGGTTTTTTTAAGCTTTGCTTGTGTCGAACATAAACCTCCTCCTTTTTTGAAGTCGATTAAATATTACTTTCCTACAATTCACAATAACAATATGAATGCGAAAGTTTAATAGTGTGTGTGTTTGGAAGTTGGTATATTTGTTATTCCTTCACGCTGAAACGCTGGACGGATGTAAAAATAAAATTTTAAATATAGATAGCTTAAAGTATGACGAAACAGAGTTATGTATTTTAAACTAAGACTAGATTTATTGTGTAATAAACAAAAATACGGTTCCATGACGCTACTGGGAGAAAAAAAATAAGATGCCCCAACATGGAACTACTGAAACAGAGTAGATAGAAAGAATGAACTGCACGTTGGCTGAGTTGGGTGAGCGTTCGCCTTCTAAGCATCGGGTCATCGGGTTCGATTCCCGGCGGGAATGGTGGTATTTGTGACGTGAATGTTTCGAGCACCCACGACACAAGTCATCTTACTTAGTGTGGGGCTGAGAGTGTGAAAGCGTTCCGTAATAACACATAGGCTCCTTTTTGACTTAATTAACGCGAGCGAAGCCGCGGGGCACGGCTGGTATGAAATAAACCAGCGAATCAACATAAGTACACAATTTATTGCGAATTCGGTCTCAATATATTTGTACAACGTAACATAAATACGGAGCTTGGTACAAATATGAACAAACAAACATACATTTACGTTCTGCTACCTTATTTGTTGGAATATTTTGTTGCCATAACGGCATAACGGTATGTTTTCAACCGACTTCAAAAAAGGAGGTTCTCAATTCGACTGTATGTTTTTTTTTTATGTCATGTATGTTACGTGTTAATTCCGCCAATTATGAATCGATTTTGATGATTTGTTTTTGTTTGGTAGATTATACTTCAGAGGTGGTCCCATATTTATCGAAATCAGACAAGCGAAAACCAAAATAAAAGCTTTGAAGTCGGTTTTTTTAAGCTTTGCTTGCGTTTAATTATGTTATCTAAAATACACCGGTTCAAAGCCAGGGCGGGTCACTAGTAAATCAATAAATCCTACTAATATTATGAATCCTAAAGTTTGTGTGTAAGTGAGCAAGTGTGTGTGTAAGTATGTTTGTTCCCTTTCACGCTTTAACGGCTGAACGGATTTGAATAAAATTTGAATTCTCATAGATTATACCTAGGATTAACACATAGGCTACATTTTAACTTAATAAAAGCGGGCGAACGTTTAGTCGCGGAATGTCCAATTCGCAAAATGTCCAGCGGTCGCGGAACGTCCAATTCGCGGAATGTCAAATTCCTGGAATGTCCATTACGCAGAATGTCCAACCCGCGGAATGTCCAATACGCGAAATGTCCAATACGCAGAATGTCCAATTCCTGGAATGTCTAATACCCGGATCGTCCTATTCGCAGAATGTTCAACATTCACGGTAAAAGTAGATAGATCGATAGAGTAGATTTATTGAACACCTTAATTAAGACAAAAATCATAAGAGAAAATGATTATTTACAAAAAAAGTGTAACAATAGGCGGTCTTATCACTAAAAGCGATCTCTTACAGACAACCTTTGGATGGAGGTAATTACCGTCGCTACTAGTCTTGCACTTGTTATTTTAGCAAAAAATGCTTGTAAGAACTATGTCGTTATTAGTTATAGTTAGTACCTGGAATTAATTCATACATTTACTATTACGTATCGTTATTTTCAACATAGTAAATATCGATATTTACAGCCAGACAGTAAATAACATACACAGATACAACTACACAGTACTCGCTACTGATAACCTTGCTGGGATTCAATCAGCTATCAATCAGAACCGAAATAGATGAAAGCGCCGATTCAGACGAGATGAATCGACTATTAGTAGGTATTTTCATGTCTATATAGTTACTTTAATGTATTTACAATGTTTTGCAATTATTTTTTATTTATGTCTGATGACTCTCTGAATGACCATTAACTCAAAAATGGTTTTAAATTCCTGTTGACGTAGTTGGGTGCGCGTTCGTTATCTAGGCAGGGGGGATCTTAAGAATTCTCTATAAATAAAATTTGTGTTTCTTGATGTACACGTTTCGGAGAGTGTGCGACAGAACTGCATGATTTAATTCCTCCAGCTCCCTTCCATCATCGGACAACAAGGCCTACTAAAACAAGACAACCTTTCATAATGGATATTCCTCAGATTAGAACCAAGCGTTTTGCCATAACTTTTGTAATGCGAACTGCAAAGGAGTGGAATACCTTGCCTTCAATGATGCCCGATAAGTATAACTTAGGCCTCTTCAAGTCAAGAGTGAACAGGTACCGTCTAGGCAAGCATGTCCCACCGTCGAGCGCATCGTACTTATCTTTATCGTACTTATCTTTCCATCAGGTGAAATGGCGGTCAAATGCTAGACCTAAAAAAAAATTGGTCAAAAAATAAGTGATTTACCTAAATGTTTCCGACACTCACGAGTACAAGTCATCGAACTTAGTATGGAACTGTGAATGGGCTAGTGTTTATAAAATGTTACAAAACAATCGCATTCACACCCACAGCCCCACAATAAGTTCAGAGACTTGTGTCGTGGGTACCCCTAAAACATTCACATCACACACACCTTACACCCAGAATCAGAAGCACAAATATCCCTTGGGAAGGAATTTGTGCTCCTGCCGTGAATCGAACCCAGGACCCACGGCGCAGCGGAGACCGGTCGACTATACCAACTGGGTCGTCAGATTATCAGTTATTCCAACAAAATATTATATTGGTCCAAATAGTTCTAAAACAGAATCTACCATAATTTAATAATTACAATATTAAAATCATAAAGTTGGTTGTGGTCTACTACCAAATAATCAATAATTAAAATAATACAACAAAATAACCGACACCCAAATTTAATGGTTAAAAATTATGTCATCCGAAAATCCACGCTTGGGTAGAGTGGGAGACCTATTGCCAGAATAAGAAGGCCCCGAGAAAAAAAAATTAGGAAAGAAATAGGATGATAATGATGATGTAGAAGATAATTTTCTACAAAAACCTTTTTCAACTAATTAGTCCAAAACACACAACAGCGATTGAAACAAAATCCCACCAAATTTCGTATTAAGTCGACCTCAGTAATTAGAATTGCGCAGAAAAGGGATCTTTGTAAGGGTTCAGTACCCTTTGAACCCGGAGTGAATTGTCGTTATCGACGTACAGTCGAAATGAAGATAAAATTGCGTGTGCTGCAAACACATGGCAGTAGCTAGTCGTTAAGGGGTACGTATATCTGATACGTCAATGCGAGCACCTTTTTTAACCACAGACAATTTTACCCCTTATACCCTTGCATAAAAAGGTGTGTATTGCGTAAATTACGTAGTAACGGTTACGCAAGGTCACGCTCATTTTTCATGGTTTTATTCAAATTTGGAAAAACCGCGGCTTAAAAAAAACAAGCTGAAGAAATCATTCGTCTAGTAAATATACGTAATATGAAATAACTTTCACAGTGTTTTGATATAAAATGGCGGAACGAAATGGTTACAAACATACAAGTTGATGCTACTTGCATGATTTTTGATATTATTTTCGTTTATATTTATGAACGTAATTAATATTCTAAGAAAAAGGCATCATTTATCATATCATACAGATTCCAACGAATAATTTTTTAGCAAAATTTGTTATGATTTACGAGTAAAAAGGTTACAAAAACACGCATTCTTCGAGAAATTCTTGTATTACCCTTAAGGATGCAATCTGACAGAATGCAAGTGACACCTTTACTATAATTTCTAATTAATTTTAAGAAACGTTGTTGTTATAACTCGACAGAAAAGAACTAAATACACAAACCTTTTATATCAGCCGACTGCCCAAAAGTACTTTTTTTATGATAGATAGGCAAGCATTTGACCACTATCTCACCTGATGGAAAGTGAAGATGCGGCCGAAGATGTGACATGCTTGCCTAGAAAATACCTATTCACTCTAGACTTGAAGACACCCAGATTGTACTGTTCGGGAAACAAAGACGCAGGCAATGAGTTCCACTCCCTGTACGGATCCCTTCCCGCTGTACGGATGATAAACGTAGAAGCAAAACGCTTCGAGAGAACCGGAGGTACGTCAACCATATAAGGATGACGTTTGATAGTCTGTCTTGTGGTTAGATGGTAAAAAGGGCAAGGGGGAATTAAATCAAGTAATTCCTGCGCAAACTCTCCAAAATGCAAACGGTAGAATACCGATAAGCTTGCGACCTTACGTCGATGACCGAGACTCTGCAACCTAGACTACTTGTACAAAAGAAATGTTTGCTATATTATGTAACTAATGAACAGCCCGATGGCTTAGTAGATTGAGCTTTCGCCTTCTAAGCAGGGGTATCGGGTTCGATTCCCGGGGGAACACAAGTTTTCTCCCAAAAGAAAAATTGTGTTTCTGGTTCTGGTTGTGATTGTAAGTTAGTAGATGCTGTTACGCTTTCCATCAGGTGAGATTGTGGTCAAACGCTTACCTATCGTACATAAAAAAATGGTTATATGAATATATGTCATACATACACACAGTGCTAAAATCATAATCGACCTTTGTTTTTCTGTTGATAGGCAAGCATTTGACCACCATCTCACATGGAAAATGGCGATGCGGTTAAAGATATAGTATACCTATTCACACTTGACACGAAGACTCCTTCGCTCTAATTGGGTAAAAAACACCCACAGCGAGCATAGCACCTCATAATCATAAAACTGGATCGAAATTGTAACATACAACGGTACTGAGTTATCAACTGACAAGTTCTCACCTTACGGCGAATCTAGCAAAATCAATAGTCATTATAAGTCACTGCTCTAGCACATAGATAGGTGGCATTGAACTTGATACGCCTACATCGCTTAATCGAACGTACAGTGATCTATCGATATGTCGTCATCTTCGACATCAGATTTCCCCTCTACGGTCATCAGCCTCTTACCCGACGAAGCAAAAATAATGGTTATGATTGTATCTACGTATTTGTTTGTTCCCTTGCAACTTCTAAACTAATAATATTAATAGGGATGATGCCTTATGAACCTTATGAACTTAAAATTAATATTTTAGTGTTTAATCGTCAATGACCTGATTTCATATTATAATGATGTCATCAAAGTAAAGTAAGACAAATTGTTGCATACAATTTAGATTTTTATGTTAAACTTTTAGAGCACACTATTGTACGCTCGGAAACGGTCAAACTGTTGTTACTTGTATAATATTATATTTTTTGTAATACCATCTTATTTACACAGTTTACAATAAAGGAAAATCTATTCTATTCTATTAAAAACAAATCAATTAGTCTGTCAGTAAGATTATCAAAAAATATAAATTTTATCGACATCGTGACCGATGTCGATAAAATATAAACAGAAATATAAGCTATGAAGTAGTTTTTTAAGCTTTGCTTGCGTCTCAATTTTTTTGATTCTTGACAAAAAAAAGTGTCCAATATTTTTTGATAATGTAAATTACGGTTTAATTGAATTTTTCAGACATCTAGTCTGTTGTCAATAAAAGTTAATGTTTGTTTATTGTTAAAAAGATGTGATCAAAACACATAAAATTTAATGTAATCGAAATGGATATCTAATGAAAGAGTTTCAAAATACCATTTCAAAAAAAATACAGCTCATGTGGTACTAAAGTAGTACCTATATAAGGTTGAACAGTATTTTTTGGTTTAAACTATAAGAAGCCAAACAAAAGGTCGGATTTTTATTTAAAAGTTATCGTGTTGTCAAAGTTTAAAATATAATAAAGTCACATATAAAGTAAAAAAAATATCAGTGATAAAAAATCATGGTCATTACATAAAAAAACTACCAAACTTACGTCACAAAAACCATAAGATGTCATAATAGTTGAGAATAGACGAGGACAGTACGTGTAGAATATGAGCAATCTGACATCTGGTTTCAGAATCTCTAGCATCACTTTCTGGTCAATTCCACGCCTAAACTGCCACCAAAGATTACCTCCTGCCACCATTTTTTATTTTATTTTATGGAAGACCCACATAAAATGCTTATTATATGCCTATATAAACTACCTATTATATATATACTATTGGCTTAGTTATCGAAAAAATCATTTCTCAACATTACAGCAGACGCTATACTAGTAAAGAATAAATCTAAATTAAGGCATTTATGAATTAAGTTTATTGGAATATCTGCTCAAAAGTAAGTTTTGTCTATAATTTGTATTTACTGGCACTTTCAAAATTAAACCTTATTTGTTAAGAGGATGGGATTAGATCAATTTTACCTAGTAATTCGGGACAGTATACAAGATTAGAGAAAATCTTCAGTAGAAATGTAAGACGCAAGCAACATCGATCGTTGCTGTCGGTGAAACAACAAAGAACTGTCTAGCTCGACTCAAATCACGTCACCAGTTAGGACACAAAGGGTTTTACCTCCAGAAGATTCCGCATAATTAATCAAGAAAGGTCTCCGTTATAATTGGATTGTCCGGTAAATACACACACAATGTAACTTTTCGTTTAAATTAATTACTCGGGCAGGTTCGGCAAGGCTTTGTAGGTAGAAGATTGTGGTATACTCCGTTCGTTAGACTGTTAGTTGGACTTATCCAACAATACGGAAAATAAAATACACTCTTTTATGTTGTCTCACAATTCGGAAAAAAACTGTTTATACTATAAGTTAGTATAACAGTTCGAAAACACATGAATTTTGTTAGACTGTTGTTGTATTATTATTGCGGGGCTGTGAGTTTATATTTATTTTTATGCGTTTGCTCGTTTGTATTTCATAGTTAGTGAAGACTGATTTGCCAAAAACACATATTTTTAGCATTCAGATTTTTAGGTATTTTTTAGTTCTTTGCTATCTTTTTTACCGACTTCCCAAAAAAGGAGGAGGTACTCAAGTCGACTGAATTGTTTTTTTTATTTTTTATTTATGTGTGTTACCTCATAACTTCTCTCTACGTGAGCTTAGAGAGATGATGCTTTCTAATTGGTCTCATTTAAATTTGATCAAGATCTGATCAGTAGTTCTTGAAATATCGTCAATAATGTTTATTTTGTGTCGATTAATGCGTACTTTGACGATGTTCTCGTTTACCCGACTTCAAAAGTTACCTCATAACTTCTTTCGAGCCGGTTTTGATGATTCTTTTTTTATTTGAAAGCTGGTGCTTTTTATGTAGTTCCAATGAAATTTGATCGAGGTCTGATCTCTAGTATTTGAGTTATAGTCAATAATGCGTGTTTATACATTAAATCTGATCAAGGTTCCGATGATAAAGCGGTGAAGTCGGTTTTTTTAAGCTTTGCTTGCGTTTAATTATGTTTGTTTAAATTGTTGACGGACATCACTTTACCCGTATAAAAATTGGCAATTTTGCCAACACGTTAATATCTTTTTGCATCTTGGGCTTCATTCAACGTAGAGTTTAAGCAATACGTACTACCTACTGAAGCGAATACCTATCCCAACTGACTCCACAAATTTTACGTTCCTCGTACATTTTCCGACACGTGTCTACTGTCTACTCATTCCAAGAACACTTTAGTCTGTGATTTACTCGCTTTGTTTACAATTTATTACCTCCTACAATGCTTTTGATGATATAGCAATTAGCACAAAAGAGGTTTGGAGTAATAAAAACTTCACACAATAGCTCATTAAATATATCTGAGAGCCGGTTAGTGAAATTTTTAAGGGATATAAAAATATATATAGAGTAAGTTGAGGGCTTGAGATTCAATGTTTATTAAGTACCCAAGTAGTAAAGTGTAAGATGATAATGAATCCTAGTGTAAGTGTAGGTATTTAATATGAGAAGAATAATTTCTACTGCAAGCGTATTTTTTAATTAATAATTAGCTGCGGCTGCCCGCGCATCTATTTTTAACCTAGTTCAGAACATGGAGGAGGATCTCTTTTCAACCAACTTCAAATAGGAGGTTCTCAATTCGAGTGTATGTTTTTTTTTGTATGTATGTTACGCGATATCTCCGCCAATTATAAATCGATATTGATGTTTTTTTTGTGTTTGGTAAGATATATTTTAGAGGTGGTCCCATATAAATTTTATCGAAATCGGTTATTGCCATAAACGAAATATAAGTGATAAAGTTGGTTTTAGGCTTTTCAATTATTTAATCGATGTTACTTGGTTACTAAAAGTTGACTGGACGGATTAAGATCATTCATTTGGTTTTTTAATAATTAAACGCAAGCAAAGCTTAAAAAAACCGACTTCACCGCTTTATCTTCGGAACTTGATCAGATTTAATGTATTAAACCCGCATTATTGACTATAACTCAAAAACTACTGATCAGATCTTGATCAAATTTGAATGAGACCAATTAGAAGGCAACATCTTTCAAACTAAAAAAAAAGTCGAAATCGGCTCACGTGGAGAGAAGTTATGAGGTAACACACATAAAAAAAAACAAAAAAATATACAGTCGACTTGAGTACCTCCTCCTTTTTTGGGAAGTCGGTAAAAAAAAAATACAGTCGACTTGAGTACCTCCTCCTTTTTTGGGAAGTCGGTAAAAAAGGTAATAGTGTCAAGTTGGTCCCATAAATAAATCGTCAAGATCTAATCAAGGCTTCCGGAGATAAAAATGTGAAGTGGTTAAGTTTTGTTTGCATTTTAATTATCAATGTATACTTATAAGGTACTTACTGGTACCGGCACTTTGCTGCCGCAGAAGAAATAATTGTAAAATGTACTCTTAAAACACCCATACATCGAAGAAGTGGATCTCATTACCTGCCTCTGTTCCCCGAGGGGTATCATTTGGGAGTCTTCAAGTCAAGAGTGAATAGGTATCTTTTAGACAAACATGTCACATCATCACTTTCCATCTGGTGAGATGGAGGTGAAACGTTTGCAGCATATAGCATAAAAAAAACATAGCTATACAGAATAAAAAAACATTTGCTGGTTCGACACGCGCACAACGCGTAAGTTAATTGCCTATAACTTTCTTGCAAGTGCAAGCAATAAGTTGAGAAAGTTTTATTACAATCATATGAACGGTATGGCAGCGCATAAAATACGAAAAAAAACAGACATTGATTTTTATATAATTATCAATAGCTGAACTAAGCATTCGTTTCATTTCGAAATAACTCGCATGGAAAAAAAGGTTTCTTAACCTCTTTCAAATCTCATGTCATAATATAAACTTAATAAATAAATTGTAACCTCTTTCAAGTTTATGTTTGCATAAACATATCCAAACTTAACAAACAAACCATTTGTAACTACTCCAATTCTTTTTGGTAACCTTTGCTGGCATATGCAAAACAACTCTTCGAAGTTTTATCGTTTTATAACAGCACATGAAATACGAACAAACAGTTTTTATATATCAGATTTAGTACATTTAGGTCGGTTAAAGTACACGCACATGTTGTAATTAAGGTACCTTCTTTGTAGGTAAAATTACATCATCTTGACCACGGAATGCTTTGTGATCTCCGTTAACTAAAGCATATATATAAGTAGTCGCTTTTCCCAAGCGATGTAATTCATATCTATCATTTAATTAATCTATAGGTACTCACAAATGTCCTAGCTCATGTGCGATGACGAAGGCACTCGTGAGGCCCTCGTCTCTATCTATAGCCGCGGACCGTGTCTTCGAGCAAACGCCACCGACGGGGGCGAAGCCCGAAGGCCCGCCCAGAGGCGCTCGCGTCAACCACACTGTGGCGTCCCATCCATTATTGCCTAAAACACAAAACAATAGTAAAACCATTTTATATAGTGTGCCTTTTAAGGTCAATTCATAAACAACGGACTTGCCATTGTAGGAATTGACCATATGTCATGCTTGACCGTTATGGGAATTGTACAATGTAATTTGAATCAACTAGGACACCATTTTGAACTTAGACAATTAGGAAAACAAGACAGTTTTGTACAAGTTACCGCAATATATAGTACGTAGTAACTTGAACTTCTTAAATCATCTACACTGTAGACAAACTTGGTATTATTTTCAAACAGAGCTTTGGTTTTAGACCTATAATTAATTATTATTCAGAAAACTGAGTAAACCTTATTCTTCTATTGCTTTAGAAATTCAGTGGTCTAGTACGTGTATGAAACCAGCCTTTGGTTTCTTAACTTTTATGGAGTCGTTATAGAGCTATAGTTCCTATTCTAAAGCAACTAATCACTTGAAATAATAGCTGGGAGAAACAATAATCGGCAGTATCATAGTCACTGACTGCGCAGAAAGTTGTGGCGCAGAAAGTGAAATAAATTACTAATAATAGAATGATCAAAATTTAATTCGTACCAAAATATCTAGGGATAGGTACTTACTTAGATACTTTATCACAAAGTACGCATGCCAGCCTCATATTAAAATTAACATTTTAAAAAGCCATCTAACACTTTATAATTCAGTTTTAATGGTGCCTTCTTGCTTTTGACCAAATTACAATAAGCTGAGACACGTTTGGACCACTTTTATGACCAGTTTTCGAATGTTTGGACATTTTCGATCTGTTAAAAGATTGTTTCCAGAACAAATTGTAATTATGTATCACCGTCATGATATTGACCAAGGTCTCGTTTTGAACAATTCTATTCACTCACCAAAACTAACATGATCTCATCAATAAATCGAAACGTAGTTTTTGTTAGCTTTTTTAATCTAGTATCTCGTTTAATGAATGCTCAATGGTGCTGAATGGGTCATTGTTTACCAACACTTCTGTTGCTTCGAATAGATGAACAATACTAGTTCATGCATTCTTACATCATTTTTTTCTTCATTCAAATGATATATCAATTGAAAGAAATGAACTAGTAAAAATAACAGTCATATATAACTTTACACGTTTTAGTGTAACTGGACCATCCGTAATTATAAAACCAAAATAGATAATCCAGTCAATAAGTTAACAGTTATAATTTTAAAATAAATTAACGAAACATATACTATGTCTCGTGCTGGCACGTATCATGGCTGTCAGTTTTAAAATATATTTGCGTAGTCTTTGATATTATGATATGAGATCACTGAATGTTAGTAACGGAAGTTGAAATGACGTTACTAATAAAACTTATCTTAAAATAAACGGCAGCAGCGAGCAACATGCATCTCAAAATGCAGAAGGCCCATTTTACTGATAACAGTTTACGTAATTTATCCGTACGTAGACTTATTAGTATTATTTAATTATAATAATCTTCAATAATTACTTAGTGTATATGGATTTTTACCTGCAGGTAGTTTGATCAGATGTCTATAATTCCATTTGTTCACACCCTCCAATGACTTCTTCACATTTCCATATTTTATGATCGTGTCCTTCTCGTTGTAGAGAAATAAATTGTTGATCACCAGCGTCATGTTCGAATCCAAAGACGGATCGTTGAATATGGCACTGACCTATAACGAATTACATAAATATTCAATCTGCTTCCATTAACACAAATGGATAGACCAAAATAAACATTTCCACTTTCGACAACCAAATACTCACTATGTTCATTAATGCTAGAATGTAGTGGTTCACTCGTTCCCGACCGTGGAACTGTACCATAGTATGATCCGCTACGATTGCCATTTCGAGCCACAGGCCCTTCACACCTGAAACATCAATTAGAGATTTCACTTCCGCTATACAAAACTAAACGATAGCTTTGAGTTCAGTCACACACCTGACACGGGTCTTGTGTATATAGGGTCTGCGTGGAAGTAATCTGTCATGCGTTCGCTGTGGCGCGGCTGCACGTGCAGCATCGGCGTCATCAAGGCATCCTCCTCCAAGTCAAGTTCAAGGTCAGTGACCGTGTCATCTGTGAGGTCGAACACCGCCGGCCGTTCGGACTGTACCACATCGCGCCGCCGCAGGATGTGAGCCTCATTGGAATGCGTAGGCTCCAAAACGAAATCTTCCTTGCCGACCTGCAGGAGGCCGTAGAGCTGGCCGGCGCACTCTGTCACGGTGGCGGTGGAGTTCTCTTCTCCGACGACGCGGCCCTTGTAGAAGAGGCATTCATCATAGTAGGGCGACCTTATGGCCCTGTTCTCCTGCAGTTCCAGGTTCCAGCCGAGGAGCTGGAGGTGGCGCTTGGTGGAGTGCGCGTGGCGGCGCGAGCGCGGCGTCAGCAGCGAGGGTCCGTCGGGCGGCGACCAGGCCGCGGCCGCCGCGAGCAGCGTGGCCGCCCACAGCCAGCGCATCGTCCGTGCGCCGCCGCGATCTCTGGGTCTCTGCGCGCGGGTGACGCTGCTCTCGGCGCGGGCGCTGCGCTCACGCATCTACGCACGATCGCACATGGCGCTGCCGCACCGCGGGCGTCTCGTCGCGCGGAAGGTAAACGACTCCGCCGCGAGTGGATTGCATGTGCTCTGCGCCCATGCGTCATTTGTAAACAAAGGGCGACCGCCTGTTTTCGTTTCATTATCGCCTAGCGGGAGCACGCATGTTACGTTTGACGCTACCCGTTTTATTTTAAAACCATCGGTGTGAAGCGTTGCAGCGTAAATATCTACAATAAATTATATTCTCCACAAAACAACTCAGTTGCCACCGCGGTTAAAAAGTTATGTATATAAAATATTTATGAATGCAAAACAATACGATAAAATGTCAAGTGCATGAACTCTTGTTGCGATAGGTAAGGTCAGTAAGCAGATAAAATGCAGTAGGTATACATGTTTGACAGTATAGGTTTATTTCATATACATTTTTTGCATTGGCGGAATGAGCTTCCGTTCCGAAGTCCTATTAGTCACAGACATTTCCTTGACTACGTGCATTCTGAAATGTATTCCACCGGGCTTTGAGAGGCGGACTTGTGTAACGGCAAAGGGAAAGCAAATAATAAACCCTATTACCGAAGCCATGGCATTCCTATTTAACAAAGCATCTGTGGGTACCTTTTCCGGGACTATCTTACGTCACGGAACGCAAATTGCTAAGTACCTAAGAAGCAAACGACTGTAGGGACAATCGTTTTTCTTTTATTATATTCTCTACTACTCTACAAATTTACAAAAGTCAAACGTTTTCATAATAATAATTGTTGTTGCTTATTTATGCATCTTTCACGTCCAAACGGCTTAACTTCTATAAAGGATTTTTTGCAAAAAAATAGAGATTTGGTAAGTGTCCAGTAATATAAAGGGGCTTTATAAATAACAATAGCACAAACCATATGAATAATAACTGGGCTTTAGCACGTGAATTACCTATGATCTCGGTGACTTGTAGGTAACTTAGGTATTTGCTGTATAAGAATATGGCCCGTAGAGGATAAGAAAGTAGTACTTAATAAATATTTAAAATTAATAATTTCAAATATATTTCCAATATTAATGTCTGTCACAGCCAAAGTAAACAAAAAACTTCTCTTGAAGTTTTGGAGCGATAACGATAATCACATTATACTTGGTATGAATTGCCTACGAAATAGGTATATTTTATTTGAATTTTTTTCACTATTATAGAGCTCGATATCATATAAAATACTACACTAACACTAAACAAGTTCAAACGGTTTTGTTCTTTTGACTATGTGTAATCGAGAAGCTGGATGGCTTCGACGTTCACATGATGGTTAAGTCTATATTCGTGAGCTTCTGCGTATTTTTTAATTTTTTCGCCAAGGAACTTGATATTGAAGTACTGGAAGCATTCATTTCGGATGTACCAAGATGCATTCACAATGCCTCGAAATACCTTGTTCTGGAAGCGTAGAGTTATTGAAATAATATTGCTCTGTTAAGTACATCCCTAAAACTCTATAGCAAAGTCCACACAGGCATTGGCACTTCTTTATCCTATTATCCTACTAAAACTTGTGAAAGAAGATTACTTGCTAAATTACTAAATCTGATCTTAATCCTGATTTTGATCCTGATCCTGAGCTTGATCCTGATCCTGATCTCGATCTTGATTTTGATTTTGTAGTTTATACCTGGGATTTAACACAAAGACAGTTTAACAGTTTTTTACCGACTTCCCAAAAAAGGAAGAGGTACTCAAGTCGACTATATTTTTTTTTTTATATGTGTTACCTCATAACTTTTCTCCACGTGAGCCGATTTCGAAATTTTTTATTAGTATGAAAGATGTTGCTTTCTAATTGGTCCCATTAAAATTTCATCAAGAGCTGATCAGTAGTTCTTGAAACATCGTCAATAATGCCTATTTTGTGACGAATAATGCGTACTTTGACAATGATTTCGTTTACCCGACTTCAAAAGTTACCTCATAACTTCTTTCGTTGTGAGCCGATTGTAACCAGTTTTTTGATGAATCTATTTTTATTTAAAAGCTGGTGCTTTTTATGTAGTCCCATTGAAATTTGATCAAGGTCTGATATTTTATTATATAATGGTTTTTAATTTATAGTCAATAATGCGTGTTTATACATTAAATCTTATCAAGTTTCCGATGATAAAGCGGTGAAGTTGGTTTTTTAAGCTTTGCTTGCGTTTAATTATTAACTTGATTAACTCGAGCAAAAGCCGCGGTGCACGGCTAGTATTTTATAAGATACAGTTGGTTTTGGCACTTCACCGGCAAGCTCGCTTCAGTAAAAGAACACCGCATTGGTACATACTTACAGTGCCTACTGATTAACATTATAGTAATTTATCTATATTTTGGACTAAGACCTTGCATTATTATTCATAACAATGCAGATCCGTTTTGCAAAATGGTTTTAAAGTGGAATAATTAAGCCCAAATATGACACGGTGTGCGAACACCTTGTTCTGGTGTTCCGTGACGAATGTTGGAAGGTCACATGTCCTGCAAGCGTCATCGGTGTCGCATTTCGCATTCTACCATTTTGTATTCATTGTGACAAACAACAAGATAAAATATTCATTATTATTTTTATCCAACCAAGAGCGTGTTAAATGCGTTAACGTTGTTATCAAAGTATTATTTGTTTTCGTGGTTTCGATGGTCATCCATTTAAATCCGACTGCCAAGGAAGGGTTATGTTTATCGCGTGTATCTTGGATAAGATAAGTATGTATATTTGTAAATTTCTTCATTACTTTGTATGTTCCAAACGGCTGGATAGATTTTCAACAGCAAAGTTATCATTATATTTGTCTTAAAACCCCAAGTATCCTTATAGGAGTTTGAAAAAGAGGATTTTTGTCGCGAAATTAAACATAAGCAAAGCTTAAAAAACCGGACCGACTTCAACAATACTTTGGTTTTGGCTGGATCGATATCGATAAAATGTATATAAAACATGTATACGTATAGCTTTAGGAAATATAAGCAATTGGCTCATAGATAGCACCGTACTATATTACAATACTAGCCGTGCCCCGGTGTTTCGCCTGCGATAATTAAATTAAAAAGTAGCCTATGTGTTAATAACCTAAACTATCTACATTATGAATTTCATCAATATCCGTTTATTCGTCACGGAGATGCGTGGTAACAAATTCACACACACACACACATACACACACTTTCGCATTTATAAGTATAATATTACTTATCCTTGATGGATGTTGGAGTGGCATGTTATTATGTAGCACAAATAATAATTGTTTTATAATTTTCATTGTATACTTATATTGCTATAATTATTCAACAGGCTAGTAGGTTGTTTTGAATTAGGCAAAAGATCAACAAAATAGAACAATTGCTTTAATAGGTTTAAATACCTGGCTTGCTACCAAAGTAGCTTACCACCATCAAGTTGAAAGTCTGCCGCCAAGGCAAATACGGTGTTCCGGCAGTTATCATTGAGAGCCTGCGTATTCCAGGTCTAGTGTGTTTACCAGCTTCGATCACATCGTCACTTACCATCAGGTGAGATAGTGGTCAAACAGTAGCCTGTCTCAAAAAAAATAAAAAATATAGTATTATTAAGTACTTAATTTAAACTTTTGTATATTAATATATATATATTACAACTTCATATTTGAAGTTGAATCTATTTGATATATTAGTTTCATCAATATCAGGTGTACAGAGAAGTACCTACGTTCAGATTTATAATAATAGTGTAGATTATATTTGTATGATCTTATGATTAATGAGAACGATATTATTTTATGGCTGTCATGGTTGCCTAATCATCATATTCCATCATCAAACGATATTTTGTATGTTTACATGAGAACTATTATTAGTAATATGTATTATACTTGGTATCTTAAATTTAATAACAAATTTGGTTTTTGTGTAAAAAAAAACTGCTTTTTACCGATCATGTATGAAATTTCCTCGTAACACCAAGGTTAACTGAAAGAAAATGCTTTGTAGCATTAAGTTCGCCTATGTACTACAATATTGTATGTTCAATAAAAAAAACAAACTAAGGTAACTTGGTTCTTTGCTGTATATAATTTTAGTTTAGTTTAAGGAAATATAGGCAATTGGCCCGTAGGTAGAATACAGGAAGTTGAAAAAAAATAATAATAATAAAACCTATATCTATTAATCGCAAACTTATGAGATAGGTATACTAATCGAACGCCCGCTATAAATAGGTAGGTATCCCGCTTTGTTTTGTACATAATGATAGGAAATACAAAAAATATCATTTCATTGAAAAACAAGGTTATAGATAGATAGATAGATAGATAAACTCTTTATTGAACACCATATTTGTGATACAGAATAGAACATAATGACTTACAAAATAAGTGTAACAATAGGCGGTCTTATCGCTAAAAGCGATCTCTTCCAGACAACCTTTGAATGGAGAGGAATAACGCAACAAAGTTGGACGTCGGTGTTTTAATTTATATAACAAAAATTTAGAAAGGTGCAAGATTTGAAAAAATATTAATAATAAAACCTATATCTATTAATCGCAAACTTATGAGATAGGTATACTAATCGAACGCCCGCTATAAATAGGTAGGTATCCCGCTTTGTTTTGTACATAATGATAGGAAATACAAAAAATATCATTTCATTGAAAAACAAGGTTATAGATAGATAGATAGATAGATAAACTCTTTATTGAACACCATATTTGTGATACAGAATAGAACATAATGACTTACAAAATAAGTGTAACAATAGGCGGTCTTATCGCTAAAAGCGATCTCTTCCAGACAACCTTTGAATGGAGAGGAATAACGCAACAAAGTTGGACGTCGGTGTTTTAATTTATATAACAAAAATTTAGAAAGGTGCAAGATTTGAAAAAATATTAACCATAATATATATAGATATATATATATATATATTACTAGCTGCGCCCCGCGGTTTCACCCGCGTTGATAATGATGAAAAGTGATGATGATGATGATGATGAAAAATAGATGTTGGCCGATTCTCATAGATACCGGATAAGCACAAAAAATTTCATCAAAATCGGTCAAGCCGTTTCGGAGGAGTATGGCAACGAAAACTGTGACACGAGAATTTTATATATTGGATAATATATGTTATATTCAGATGACAGCTATGTTCATACATAAGTGAAAAACTATAATTATCTTAATCAAAAGAGAAAAATATTTACAATGTGCATATTCATAATTTTTATATTCCAAATTTTATTGTTTGAATGTTTTTATTGATCGAGAACTTATTAAATTCTTATGCATGTCCTTTATATATCGATGGGCATTTCTAATATCATCATTGGTGAAGTCGGGTAAATGAAGTAAATAGGCATGCGTTCCGGTATCGTCTGAATGTGCCATTTTTGTCGATTTGAAATCCAGTATGATCATGTAGCCTTCTGCATCTTGATCTCCTTTTCCATTGTGATAGAAGTCTCGAAGGTTCTCGGAGAGATATATGCCTTTGTTTTCAAATCTTCGGTACCCATTCTCTTTAAATGCATCTGGAGAAAAGTTTGGAAGACTGTGCAAGTCGTTTGCGAGAGAATACACAGGACCAATCCGGAAGTTGGCGTCTTTCAAGTTCTGAAAAATTTTTTTTTAGATATAATAACGAAAGTATAGAACATAATTGCCTTCTAGCTGTTTTTGATGTTTTAACCGACTTCAAAAAAATGAAAAGTTTCTCAATTCGTCGGGATCTTTTTTTAAACATAGCAAACCAAACAATTATAATTGATATTTCTATGATCTGTTGAGAACGTAAAACATTTATCTGTTTAGTTCTAACAGATTTTATAATCAGTTGAGAACAATAATAAATAATTTAACTTAGTTGCAACTGATCTTGAGATCAGATGGGACCAACAGCTATGATCGGTTAATGTGAAAATCTGATACTATGATCCGTTGGAAAGTACCCATTCAGGTTTTGTATAAATGTTTGAGTTGAATGCTAGAGCACATATAACGACATCATTGCAAAAAAAAAACATATGAAACTGTTTTGTATTATTTTACAAATAAGGTCCAAAATCACTGAGCTTACTATTTATCATAGTCTTCATACTTGCCTGTAGATATTTATGTTCATAATCATATTTAAAACGAATCACTCGATTTCAAAACTTTATTTAGAATGTTTGTACAATTGGTCATGGTTAATCTAATGTTATTCACCATCGTACCTACTATACCTACCGTATAGATAGATATATTATGCAATTTATTCTTAAAGTAAATACTAAATATAATACATCACATTTACAGTTTATTGTAACAGAACAATACAATTGATTCTTTTGAATTGCAGGTATGGATTACAAAGTAAACAGTGGTGTAGATAATCAACTTTTACACAGGACGTGTAATCGTTTACTTTATTCTACATAATGTTATCTATTAATATATACTACGCAGATGATCTACAGGGTATACTATTGTTAGTGTGTGCAATTATTGGAATCCACTTAGGGCTAACCAAGGACCTATGCCAAATAGCAGCGTCATAGCGTTCCTGTGCCAGTGCGGCTGGTTTCCGTTGAAAGGGCGAGTTCGCCAATAAAATTACCGGGTATATAAAAGTTTAAGAAACTTAGGGAGAGGAGCACATTCCAGTGCCATGTAAGACTTTGTAATTCAAGTTTCAGGTGTATTGGCGATGACGTTATAACCAGTAGTGACGATTACCACCGGCTATCGAATTGATCATTTCCACTCTTGAAAGCATAGAAAGCCTTTATATTGTTTAACTGCAGAACTGCAATCTTGTCATAAATAACAAATATGTAAAAATCAGCATTTTGAAAAACTCTCGATGCCCTTTCTCAAAACGGCTCTACCTAATTTCACCAAACGTCGCTAAGAACACTTCCGATCAAGTCAGGTGAGAAAGTGGTCAAACGTTTGTCTATACTGAACAAAAAGAAAAATAAGTCACCTTTAAAACAATAAAACCAAATCAATATCGGCTAAGCTAATTAGGAGCAACAATACCACTGACAGACTCACAGATACACACGATAAACTCTAACACCCATCACTTTGCATCGGGGAAAACAATAAATTTAAAATGCATGATATCTAATGCTTATTAAAATGAAAGTAATTTTTATGCTCAATAGGCAAGCAATTAACCGCCATCTAGATCACGTGATCGAAAGCGTCTATGCAGCATGCCTGCCCAGAAGATATTCACTCTTGACTTGAAGACTCCCAGATAATACCGTTCGGGGAACAAAGACGGGGCAATGAGTTCCATTGGACTCATTATGGTTGACTACTGAAGTTATCTCGATTGTAAAGGGATAACGTTTGACAGTTTGTTAGATGTTAAAACGGGCATGGGGAAAACATCTCGTGTAATTCCTGCGCATATTCACTAAAATGTAAACGTAATCACTAATAAGTAAGAAGTTTAAACGTATACTCACCAGTAGAAGAGGGTTCATAACTGTGATGACATAAGCGAGTGCATTCATTTTTTCTCGGTAAACTCTCACAAATGAACACAGATCTCAATACACGCAGTAGCACCGAACAGAATGAAGTAAACGAATGAGTAAACGAGTCGAGTCTCTACTCTCTACCCCAACGAATTAGTTTTGGCCCACAACAATCTCCTAGTATACATAATAACGTTGACTAATCCACAAGATACTCGCGTAGAACATTTTGTAAGAATGATAATACGTTTTATTTTATTGTTAACAAATTACCATCATAAAAGCAGCATGTTATTTGGTCAATAACGTAATGAGGTGCGTGTTTTGTGACGTATACAGTGTTTTCAGCTTTATTTGTGTTTCAGTGTTCTGAGAACACGCGCTCAAAGGGGCGGCAATTATTTGCATTTGAAAAGAGCTCAATGCTAATTCATAGGCTAATTTGTCAAGGAAATCCTACTAATATTATAAATCCGAAAGTTTGTGCGTAAGTGTGTAAGTATGTTTGTTCCCTCTTCACGCTTGAACGGCTGAACGGATTGGAATGATAATTTGAATGTACATAGCTTATACTTAGTGTTAACCCTAGTAACACTTAGGCTACTTTTTAGCTTGATAGCGGGGGAAGCCGCGGGGCACGGCTAGTACGTAATATGTCTAAATTTTTTGGCTATTTTTGGGAGGATATCCGCCGTATGTAGGATGCGGATGCAGAAACGTTCTTGATATCAAACTTATTGCAATCTAATAAATATTTGTCTGATCATAGTTTAAGCCTAAATTGGCCTATTTAGAAAAGCTTCTAAGTCCTATGTTCAGGTATATATATTATAATATGCTTGCTAACCGTACTTACCATTTGGACGCAGACAGCTCTCTAATAGTTTGAAGTAAGCAACTTCCTTTGTCATTTCTCGTGCCCCCGCTTTCAGCCACGGGAGTTGAAGTTTTCATAATGGAGCCAGCTCCATAAATGAATATGTTCTAGAAGAAGATAAACAAACTCGCAGAAGGTCTATTTTACGATATTATGTTTTCATCCATTGGGTTACCTACTTGGTTGTTTTATAATAATTATACTAATTATTAGTAATGATCATAAAATTGAATTGGTTAGGATTTAGGGCCAAACACGAATGAAAAAGATTTTATAAAATTAGATACTTGTTTGGGTGGGCGTTCGCCTTCTAAGCAAGGGCATCGGGTTCGATTCCCGGCGGTAACACAAATTTTTCACCACAAGGAAAATTTGTGTTTCTGGTTCTGGTTGTAATTGTGAGTGTGATGTGAATGTTTCCGGCACCCACGACACAAATCATCGAACTTAGTGTGGGGCTGTAAGAGAGAAGGCGTTTATGTTTTATGTTTATATCTCTTGTGGTACAGTACGAAAATCACCTGCCTGTTTAAAATTAACGCTCAACTAATTTGCGAACTTCTTATAATTAAAATTTCGCGATCGTAACTTAAGAGATCGCTGACTCTGTGTGCCAAAATTCAAATAACTTCAAAAACCAACTTTCCAAGGTGAAAGAAACTCTAATTAAAGCTGAACCGAGGAAGGAAGCTGAATAAATCCCTTTGAAGAATCACCATGTATTATGCAGCCGTGCTGTCGATGCTAGGACTATGTTGGAAGCAGAGAGCTGGCGACTTGCGAATGTGTGTTAACTTTACTTTTTTTTTAATGTTGGCTTCTCAATCTTGCGCATTTAGCCAGTGTCAAGTAATAATATATTTCAAGTGTTTTTACATTAAAAGTCCTAGTCACAAGTCACAGTCAAAGTCAAGTAAAAGAGTCAAGGTCCAGTCATAGTCAATTCATGCCCTAGTAAAGTGGTAGAAACTTTACTAGAACTTCCGTTAGAGTTTTGGAGCGAAGGCGAAAATCATGTTCTTCAACCTTGTATGATTTGCCTACACTTATTTTAACTTATATTAACAAAGTATTAACGGCCAATAATCCACCATTATTACACATTAACATTCGAATAATCACAGGTTTTCGAAAATAATACAAAATCAATAACGCAATTTTTTCACTTTCGTGGCAAAACTCCAGCACATTGTTTTAAATATTATATACGTAGGATTAGGAGAAAACCTGTAAATTGTTATTAGATTCCATAGCGCCGGCTCCCGTCCCCGGGCCCACTACCTAATCCAGTAAGGGATAAGTGCGGTCCTTGAATATTTAACGGGCCTGCTGCTGCCACTGCTCTACGTAAAAACCAAACATTCTTTTAAAATCACTGCCTGCTGGCTTAGTTGGGTGAGCGTTTGCCTTTTTAGCAGGGGTATCGGGTTCTATTCTCGGTGGGAACACAAGATTTTTCCCAAAGGAAAATTTGTGTTTCTGGTTCTGATTGTTTTTTTTTTATATGCTCGATAGGCGGGCATTTCACCTGACCACAATTTCACCTGAAGGAAAGTGATGATGCAGTCGAAGATGTAGCAAGCTTGCCTAGAAAATACCTATTCAATCTTGACTTGGTTGTGATTGCGTGTGTGATGTAAATGTTGCCGGCACCCACGACACAAGTCATCGAGCTTAGTGTGAGGCTGTAAGTGTGAAAGCGATTATGTTTATGTTTACATCAGGTGAAATAGAGGCCAAATATTCTCCTAGTCTAGACAAAACAAAATGAGAACAGGTAATAATAAAAAATTATTTTTATTTTTGTAAGGATTTCAATGATTGAACACGTTTTATAGATTTATTTTTATTTTTGCACAAACAACAGAATAAGGAGGCTTAATGGTACTTGGTCATCCTTAAGGTGCAAAGTTAATGGTGGTGCAGTTAAGTTATTAAAGAAAAGGATATTAAATTCTGAAATATTGTTAAACTTGTTAATAATACATTAGTCGTTCGCTCTGAAATGAGACATCGCGCCTACATTTAGCCTAATAGAGAAAAACTTTTAAGGTTAATTGTTTTTAACTTTTAAATACAATTTTTAGATTTTTTTTGAAATGGCTGTTTTTATTTTGCCTTTTCAATCCCTGTTTTTTACGCCATCTAGAAAAAAATCCAAAAAATGAGTCGACAAAAAATTAATCCATGTAATTATTGAACCTGCTTATAACATTTCACGAGAATAGGTTAAGAAATGAGATCTGTAGAGGAGCAACCGGACATAAGATAACATTTTTGCTCAAGCTGAAACGGACTTAAGGGGCCTGCGGAGGTTGATTTGCCCATACAATCGTAATACCGAAATTATTTATATTTCAAGCATATTACCACCATACTGTGCTGTTATTCAGATTAAAAACATATTAATCTAGGTTCCTGGATAGTTTTTATTCCAAAATAATTACCTAAAACGAAATATAAACCAATTGATTTTCACACATTATTACGACGTAAATGTCGCATCTTTAACTTATTCGTTTTGTATTTAAAACTAACACATTTCTTTTGTCATTACAACAGGAACATAGATTATCACTACAAGGTACTATTAATGCAAAAAACAATGGCTAAACATTACATTTTCATTCATAATTTTTGGTATTACGGCACCTATCATAATTTGTTGGGTCGGTAGTGCTATCGCATCAAGCATGGGCACAGATTGCCAGTTAAACAGAGACAGCCTATAGATCGTTTCACAGACTCCCCGGCCTCTTAAAGGAAGGAGTGGAACTCATTGCCTGCGTCTTTGTTCCCCGAACAGTACAATCTGGGAGTATTCAAGTCTCGAGTGAATAAGTATCTACTAGGCAAGCATGTCACACCTTCGGCCGCATCATCACTTTCCATCAGGTGAGATAGTGGTCAAATGCTTGCATATTCAACATAAAAAAAAAAAAAATTTCGCTCGCGCTTCTTGCTCGCTCGGTCAATAAACACTAAACTTACAATACATAAATTACTATTACAATTATAGTAGTCGTAACCAGATAGGAACAGAATAAATTTTATTGTACATAACTGTGTTAACGAAATGGTTTTATAAATTTAGTTAACTATATAAAAGTATCAACAGTTAATGTCCATTTCGGACGTACAATATTATTCAGTGGAACAATTTTGTTCCTATAGAAAATTACAAAGAATTAAAAAAAAGTCTTAATAAAAGTCTTCCTTATTGTGTCTCACTTATTTTAAGTGACATACACACAAAGATGTAATATTAGTTAAGCCCCTACTGCAAAGTAACGCGCAATCACCAATAGAATTACAAGTCTTCGTCGCGAGGCGTGAACCTATATATAACCTAATGTCGTGACAAATGCCGTGATTAGAAGTTTCTTCATAAAATTATTTATTTATTTAATTGTTTAGCACAAAACAGCTTAATGCTATGAAGCATTATCTATCAGCTTTCCTGGGCGTGTAAGAAAAGTGTTTGGAAGTGCAGCTAAAAGATACGCGTATATAAAAATAAATGAGATTTTAGAATAAACTAGATCAAATTGAAAAATAAATAAGGAATTAAAAAAAATATATTTAAATAAATACAATATACCACTTACATATGTATGGCTAACTAAAACATTATTAAGAAACTTTTAACTAGAAAAAAAGCTTTAATGTTATACTTGTATTATATAATTATAATATAATACAAGTATAATATCTAATATATAAAATTCTCGTGTCACAGTTTTCGTTGCCATACTCCTCCGAAACGGCTTGACCGATTTTGATGAAATTTTTTGTGCTTATCCGGTATCTATGAGAATCTGCCAACATCTATTTTTCATCATCATCATCATCATCACTTTTCATCATTATCAACGCGGGTGAAACCGCGGGGCGCAGCTAGTATAAGTATAATATCACGCGCCGAGGCTCGAGCCGCACGCCTCTGCGTATCGCGCGTCTGGCTCATCCTGATGAAGGACAACAAATTTGTCCGAAACTAGTCGAGTACAAAGTAAGTCGAAATTTAGACGTGTTTCAAGCCGTACACAACATTAATTATGTGTAATACTCAACGATAGTTTTAATTTTCATATAATATATAAGTTTAAACCTTTTTTTCTATGCTTAATAGGCGAGCTTGAATACATTCATCTGTAAATACATTGTTTTTCTTTTTTATCTGTTAATGCATTTGTTACAGTGGCAATTTTTGACGTTTAACATAATTATAACTATAGTTTATTATGAAACAATTTTAAATTCTAATTTTAAATAAAGGTATTGTAAGTTACGATTAACTAACATTTTATCACTCATTAAAATTGTATACTTGATATCATAGGTATACATTTTATTATATAATGTATTTTTTTATTACTATCTCCCATAAAGTTTTTTTTTTTACTATTATATGTCACGATATCGTGTTCCCTATTTTTGTTACAATCTAGCCAAGATTAGGCTAATAAGTAACTTAAATTCAACTTATTCTGCTAGATTTATCTCCCATAAAGTAAATATAAAATTGTTTGAATAAAATATAGCCATTGCTGTGTCTAAATATTAAATATCTGATGTGTATGTGTGTATCTAAGCGAGTAAACTGATGCTACGAAATTGCATAGCGTTATAATTTGTCAGTTTACCATAAATAATGAATCTTAATTCTTGATTAATGTTAATGATATCGCTATTGTTTAAATCGGAGCAACATCGTCAGGGCGCTGTATGAACCTTTCACCAACTGAAATGGACACAAACAAACATTATAAACTCCTATCATATTATTACTGGAAATCTATAACAGCTTTATTCAAACATATGGATAGGTAAGTCTTTAGTGCAGCATTATATTCTCGCAATGTGCAATAAAACGCAATGTTACTGTCGGTGTTCTTGTTTTAAAATTTTGATTCCATTTAGCCGTAACTTGTTAAAGTGAAAACTTCTTTATCGGCGTTGTGCACTTTTTTGGGATGGGTAAAAAATTTTAATCTCGCGTCAGGACACGATCGATCCTGATACCAATTTTCGATTGGTAAGACGAAGGAGAAGTAATATCTCCCTCTCTTTCTACCGCGCGGCGAGCTTTCACTTCTGCCACCACTCCCGGATTGCAAACCGTTGTTTTTTTTTCTTATACACTTAGTGTGGTGGAAAACGGGAATAAATGTATATAATTAAAAGTCTACAGTGTGCAACAGCGATTTTTTAATCCCTGACGCACAAACGACGGGGTGTTATAAGTTTGACGTGTGTGTGTGTGTGTCTGTCTGTCTGTGGCATCGTAGCTCCCGAACGGATGAACCGATTTTGATTTTGTTTAAAAGGTGAATTAGTCGTTAGTGTTCTTAGCTATGTTTGATGAAACTCGGTGCAGGCGTTTTTCAGATAGAGCGTCGGAGGTATATTCAAAATTTAAATTTTGCCACTTGTTATTGCCCTTTTTTTATTAGTAACTTTTTTAATTTCAAGGAAAGCTGAAAGTATGTATGATTTCTATATCAATATACTTACCGTAGTGAAAGATTGAAGTGACAGTTCATACATTCCACCGGCAGCAAATACTAGAGGTTTGCTGGCTCGAACAATGACTAACAAGACAGTAGAGCGGACTCCTTCTATGGTGGACATACCTTCCTCCCAGCCTGAACAATAAACCGCATCGCCTACATTCTGGCTCTACAACAGGAATGGTAAATATTTTTAATAATAATTTTAACAAAATGACGTTCAGCCAGAGAGCATATTATACTAGTGCTCAGCGCTTAAATGTAGAAAAGTATACCGAACGGCCTGCTGGCGCAGTTGAGTGCGCGTTCACCTTCTAAGCAGCGGGTATCGGGTTCGATTCCCGATGGGAACACAAGTTTTTAACCCAAGGGACATTTTTGTTTCTGGTTCTGAGTGTAATTTTTTTGTATTATGTGAATACAATACAATACAATACAAAACACTTTATTGTATATCAACAAATATAAACAATGCAAAAAAAAATATTACAATTATCGTGGTAGAACAATGGGCGGTCTTATTGCTTGAAGCTATCTCTTCCAGACAACCTTTGAATAAACAGTAACAGAAGAATTAATAGACGATGGTGTATACGTAATAAAAAATTAAAATATAATAGAATGTTTCCAGCAAGGGTGTAAGGGCGATACAAGTTATTGAATTTTGTATAGAGCTGTGAGTGAGAAAACGATTAGCGTTTATATTGATTGAAGTATGTTGAAGATGCATGATTTGCAGCAATATTACGGCTTTATAGGTAAAATATTACCTGAATAGTTATCTCCTCACACCAGCTGCAGATGATGTACAGCACGAATATGTTGTACCCCAAATAAAACAAGCTTGTGAGACACCTCAAGAGATCCTCTACAATCGACTGAAATTAAATATATATAAGTAAATAAGTAGGAACAGAATACTACCTACTACAGAACCTAATGAACAGATTTATAATCCAAAGACTATAAAACAGCAACACTCTTTTGCACTGTACCTATAACTGAACATATCCTGACCTATCGTTATCGCTTTTTTAAATTTCTTGCTGGTTTAGTTGAACTGATTTGGGTACTGAAAATATATTCAGTGAAAATATATAGTACTAGCTGACCCGCCCGGCGTTGCCCGGGTAAACAAAAGCTTACATATAAACGCTTTCTCACTCACAGCTCCACTGTAAAAGTACTATAAGTTGTGTCGTGGGGCCGTAAACAATTAACACCACACACACAACATTCACGTCATACCCAGAACCAGAAACATAAACTGCCCGTGGGGAAAAAACTTTTGTTATTGTGTTCCCACCGAGATTCGAACCCGCTGCTTTAAAGACGAACGCGCACTCATCTACGCCAGTGGTTAGTTCAAAGTTCAAAGATTCCCCACCCTGCGTCGCCCGGTTAAAAAATCTACACATAAACACTTCCACATTCACAGCCACACACTAAGTTCAGTGACTTGTAGCGTGGGGCCGTAAACATCCAAGATTCACAACATATTAAAAACCAGGAACACAAATTTCCCGTCGGGAGAAAACTTCTGTTACCACCGCGAATCGATCCCGCTGCTTTGAAGGCAAACGCGCACCCATTTACGCGAGTAGATAGTTCAAAAGATGACCCGCCCGGCGTCGCCCGGTTAAAAAATATACAAATAAACACTTCCACATTCACAGCCCCACACTAAGTTCAATGACTTGTATCGGGGCACGATTTCTCATAGACTATTTATCCAAATCATATGCAGTAAAAAGCAAAATGTATCTTCATGAACTACGTAAGACGATGAAATAGTTTATTTTGATAAGGATTAATACTGAATGTCTCAAAAAGCCAACTAAACATAGGCCGCTTTTTTTTCAGATTTTTAACAAAGAAAAGTTTTTTTTCTGAGCTATACATACATGTTAGATATATGCTGTCGCGGACTTTTTTGTAAAACTCATGAAGGCCAACATTTTTGCCATACATTGTATTCAACTATATCTTACCGTTTAGTCAGCGTACGCCGATAAAGCGGAAAGTTAGCAAATTTTTCTCCGACTTGTCTTACGAATATTATTATTTCGAACTGATAACTAACTTCTATCCCAACAAAACATAGCCTATGACACTCAGTGATAGTGTAGCTATCTATTGGTAAAAGAATTTTCAGAATCGGATCAGTAGTTTCAGAGATTACCTTTTACATACAAACAAACAAACAAACAAACAAACAAACTTTACCTCTTTATAATATTAGTATAGATTACCTTTTACATACAAACAAACAAACAAACTTTACCTCTTTATAATATTAGTATAGATATAGTGTCTATTTGTTGGTTATAAACAATTTGGTAGTCCCAACTACGGGCCACTTGCCTATATTCCCTAAGACTAAACTAAAACGTTATACAGCAAAGACCTTAGTTACCTACAAGACATCGAGCTTATAGGTAACTCAAGTGCTCAAGCCCACTACCAGTGGGTAGTGTTTCCATCATGCTGGTGGCATTGCCTCTCTGAATTTGTATAGTATATACCTAATATTATGTAGGTATACTCAGGCGTATATACAAAATTCTGCGTGTTTTTTACATAATTACACGGCTCCGTCTTATTTTTTTGCTAGAGAGATTATTCATGACTAGTAGAGAAATCTTACTGCATTTTGACCATTTTTATGATCACTAAGCAAGCGATTGATCACTATATCACCTAATGGAAAGAGATTATACAACCGAAGATGTAGCATACGTGACTAGATAATTCCTATTATCCTTACCCCGCCCGGGAAAAAAAGACGCGGGCAATGAGTTCCACTCCTTAAATGACGAATGATAAACGTAGAAGCGAAACGCTTCGAGCGAACTGAAGGTATGTCAACACAGATGACGTTTGCCAATTTGTCTTCGATGTAGACGTGAAAAGACATGGCACAAACCATCCTTCTTTTTTAATTAAGTTTGCTAGAAGCTTAGTTACTGAGCTACCGTATCTTTGATGTAACAAGCTATTCTAGGTACACATCAAACCGGTTTCCTTCCATCATTGTCATAGCTAAAAAGGTGATATAATGCTAAATTGTCACCTTATAAAGAATTTCTTACCGTTGTGGCCTGGTAACCGACAAAACAAAGAAGTGTGCCGCTTGCTGCCATCTGTCCCAACATGGGGCCACTCAGTATGGCCCTTAGATCCATGGAATAGCTGAAAATATAGAGTTATATTCGTGACCTGTTTGTACCTCGAATAATACCCCAAAAGGAGGTTAATGTGCTTAACAGCCTATGTATGAATGTTTGTTTCTTCGTGGCGTTCTACAGACCAGACACATGGGCCGATTTTGATGATTCTTATGTCAATCGGTTTGTCATAATCTTGCGAGTCTCACTAAAGACATCATTGTAATTAAATTTCAATATGGCGGCAACCAGATGACATATTGTGATAAATAAAAAGATGAAAGTCGCCAAATTGTGTCAAATGGGATATCATTGAATAGGTGTTTAAAAATCATATTTTTTTTTTTTTTTCACCATTTTTCATTTTGATTCACCATTTAGGATCTACTTATAACGATTTAAAGTTGGTTAGCAACCATTTTCAATACTTATAAGAAAGTTGATATAAAGTTCTTATGTAATCACAGAATATGTCTTAATAACGAACAAGTCAATGTACTAATAATTATCCCTAGTAAAATAAAATATACTAAAATTTCATGCCAAAAATGAAATTTTATGTAATCTTCCTTAAATTTTCTTCATTATGATACATAAGATACCAACGATGTGTTTTTTTTTTAATGAACTAACACTAGGGTTTTTAAGACGAATATACATACCTTGTATATAATACCTATATAATATACATACCGATACTTTAACTGTCGAAATCCATCCAGTCATTTGAAAGTTACGATCAAAAGGAAATTAACAAATATGCATGCATACATATATACAAGATACGCGCGAATAACAGAGCCTTTCCTTGACTCTCAGTTAATAAACGCAAGCAAAGCTTAAAAAAAACTGACTTCACCTCTTTCTCTTCGGAACTTTGATCTGATTAGATGTACTAAACACGCATTATTGAAGATATTTCAAGAACTACTGATCAGATCTTGATCAAATTAAAATGGGACCAATTGGAAAGCAACCTTCAAACAAAAAAAATCAATATCGGTTTACGGGAAAAGAAGTTATGTATAAAACACATAAAATAAAAATCTGACGACTTGAGTACCTCCTCCTTTTTTGTGAAGTCGGTAGAAAAAAACAAGTTCAATTTTTTACGCAGTCGGGTTATTTAAATATTTAGTATATTGACTTGATCTACTTGGGTGAGTTTGTATAAAACGTTTAAAATCTACTAAATCTGTAAGTTACCTCAAAATCAACTTGTGCTGTTCAACCAAGATTCCTAATCTTGCCAGATACCTTCTGATGAAGTCATTGTTCGAAATCAAATCGCCTTTGAGAACATCTGAAAAGGTATTCGTTAATTTACACCTTTTGTTTCAAACGAAGGGTTTGTACCTGCCCAATTTGCACTCGTTAAAAAGATATTGTTAAACAAAGCCCTTCAAAGAATTTGTGTAGACAACAAACTCGATACAATTTATCTTATTATAGGTAATTCTACTCGTAGGATATTGAACCGATGAAACTTCTGCTTAAAAGGAATTTCCTATTTGACTGTACGTGTGATTCGATACATATGTAGATTTTCTGCTTCGGTATTTAATCAGCTTGATTGGTTTAAGGCTCTACGGGTTCCAGCCGAATTCAAGAAGATATTTCTTACACCGGAATGTTGGTAACAAACAGATATTTAATCATCTTCTATCTGATAAAATAAGAGCAATCGCTTGACTTCAGCATTCCTTCACTGCCCACTTGGATCAATAAGGTAAGAGAGTAATGGTATCTGTCAGAGCATGTACTGAAGATTTACTGTAATGGATTCCAATGCAGTAAATATCTTAGTGTAGATGCATCTTTTAGTCTTAGTGTAGTAGATTTACTGTATTGGATTCCATTAGGAAAATTTTCTGGACTTACAGTAATATATCGGTGCCTACGTTGTTACTTTATCGAGCCTAAGTTTTGAGTAAATTTAAAGGTAAGGTCGAGCGTCTGCTTTGTTTATTCAGATAGATGGAAAAAGAATAACAATTGCGTTTATTGTAATTGTTAACTGTGTACATGAAGAGAGAGATAGATTTAAATAGATGAGATATATATGCTGATGATTTCAGATATGATATTAAAATTACTAGCGTAGGTATAAACATGAATACTTTCACACTCACAGCCCCACACTAAGTTCGATGACTTGTGTCGTGGGTGCCGAAAACATTCACCTACAAAACGAACCAAAAATACACATTTTCCTTGAGCACATAACTTGTGGTCGATCCCGACACCCCTGCTTTGAAGGCGAACGTCCACTCAAATAAGCCAATGCAACGGGTGGTTTTACAGGCAGGTATAATATATTCGTTGCATAATTAAAACTACGTCATTATGTAACGTAGCTTAAATATAATATACTATCCATGTCCCGCGGCTTCTCCCAAGTTAATTTAGTTAAAATGTAACCCATGTATTAATCCTGAGTATAAACCATGTACATTAAAATTTTCATCTAAATCAATATAGCCGTTGCAGTGTAAAAATATAACAAACGTATTTACACACAAACTTTCAGATTTATAACATAGCGTAATTATGATTAAGTTAACTACGCATTCAAATATTTATTTCTAATTTACTGTTAACACTTATTTATAATTTATATAGAATACCTTTTTATTTACTCTTAAATTACTCTGATACAATTAACATCACTTTAACTTCATATATAAAAAACTTGCCATATGAACTTTCATGCACCCCTTGCCAAAAATATTTATCATTTATTTTATTTTAAATCAACTCCTCAAATACCAATATAAGTTCAAAAACAAAGAACTTTCATACAAACGTATACACCCCTAAGAGGTGTATACGTTTGTATGCCCCTAAGGGGTGTATACGTTATATTTAATCCTCTCCTTTTGACGACCCAGTTGGCGCAGTGGACAGGTCTCCGCCCTCTGCGCCGTGGGTCCTAGGTTCGATTCCTGGCAGCAGCACAAAGTCCTTCCCAAGATCCCTTGGGAATTTTTTGGGAATTTTTTGAATTTGTGCTTCTGGTTCTGGGTGTAATGTGTGTGTGATGTGAATGTTTCCGGCACCCACGATACAAGTCTTTGAACTTAGTTTGGGGCCGTGAGTGTGAATGCGTTTGTTAAAAAAAATGTTTTACGTTCTCAACGGATCATAGAAAGATTATTTTGTGCAATCAGTATGTCAGGACAAAGATTCTAATAGTATTAGATACGATACATTTTATATGCATCGATCTGAGTTATGTAGAGCTTTACGACTGAAAATTAGAACTCAAAACAAACCTTCTAGTCCCTCGCTACAATCTCTTACAATATTCTCAAAGCAGTCGGATAATACAGTCAGCTGGCATATCAACGGCACCAGGTGGGCTTGCATCACTAGGTCCGTCACCATCACACAGTGAGAGGTGTAGGTGAAGGCGACCATAATCATCAGATACGTTAGGGGGTACAACAGGGGGGTTTTGTAATCGAAAGGTAGGCGAAGACCCAGCATGAGGTTGTAATCTATTTCATCCAGCAGTGGGTAAATGTACCTGAAAAATAAGAGTAATCTTATACTATTAAAAACAACAAAATGAGTAACTTTGAAAACAACAGTTGTATAAAATTGTTTTAAAATTTCAAGTTTATAAAGTGTTTCATTTGTTTTCGTGTATCAAAAATATATGTAAACTTCTCAATAGAGCTGTATTTTTATGTGTGTTATCTCGAAACTGCGTCATTTACACAATATTCTGAAATGTTTGTTACCAAACCGCGAAACTTATAAGCATTTTTGCAGCGTACAGTTTGACAGTTTGACCGTTGTGTGTGGTTTTGGTCCCGTTCGTCTGGTAACGTCATTTATCATGACAATTTATTTGAGGTTGGAATTTACCGAGGTTTATAATAAAGTACTTGGACGACCTTTTTTTTTAGTATACGTCGTTTTCTGAAAATTAAACCTAGCTAGATTTATCGCCCCCGAAATAATACCCCCCTGCATACTAAATTTCATAAAAATCGTTGGAGCCGTATCTGACGCAGCCGTAATTAGTTCATGGTGTGTGACTGTTTTTCATGTGACTTACTAGCTAATTATTTAATTGAATACTTGCCAAGCAGCAAGCGTGCTATTTCCCAAGCACAACAAGAGTCTCACAAATTTAAGATGAGTTTTGGCCCAATACTTCGTAAGCTGTCTTCTCTTCTCCGTTGTTTGGTCGAAGTATGTTGTATCCAAGCATTGCGCTAGCTTTTTGTAAACGGCCGAATGTTCACTCTGTAATTAAACGCAAGCAAACCTTAAAAAAATCGACTTCACAGCTTACATTTTGGTTTTGGCTGGAATGATTTCGATAAAATTTATATGGGACCATCCATGAAGTATAATCATATCGATTCATAATTGGCAAAGATGTCGCGTAACAGACATATAAAAAAATTTTAGGAAATGGCCTTTATAACCAACGATACCTAACAATAGAATAGATGCGTCCAAAGATACATTCCTGCTTGCCAATGTCATACTCATTATGATAAGGACTTAAAGATTCTCAGATTATACCGAAAGGAACAAAGAGGCATTGATTACTCTACTGAATACTGTGTATACACCTACGGATTATTGTAAATTGAAACCAACGTCCTGAAATAAGCCGAGGAAAGTAATATTAATTACGATACACTATTGAGATGGAATCCCTGTCACTATTTATTATTTCCTATATCAAAAGGATTTCTTTGTACGTTTATAAATCTATAAAAGCTGGATAAACTGTTTCTCTCCTGACAAAATTGTTAAAGGTCGCATAACCTTTTGATCTTTTATATCATGATACCTCTTTTAGCTTTAGTTATATAAGATAAGTCGTAAGATACACGTAAACTATTTTTGTAATATTACGAGTGTGCTTAAGCCCTCTTACAAAAATTGAAGGTATTTAGCCTACAATGTTAGTAAGAAGGCTTAAACTTTAGAATCTTTTTATCTCATGATGATGAGGGAGGGATAAAAACTCAGCCTCTGAAGCTTACCTCACCAACACGTGATTTCGTCTATTCAGAATAATTGTCCGAAAAGTTACTGTCAGATAAAACTTCAAAGAAAGCGCAAAAAGAACAAATGATCAGAAAATTGCAACAGAAAGAATGCAAAAGCCACGATAGATCATTGAGTCTAACAGGAACTTAAAGTTTCTAAGAAATCATGTCATTTGCAACCCTATTAGCTACCGTTCTACACCACATAGGCGCCATAACAAAGGTTAAGGTCACGCGCCACAGATATACTAATCGTAGGGTTGTTAAAAATATTTGAGAAATATTATAATTTTAAACTTTTGTATAGAAAAAAATATCTTCGATTTGAGCTTTCGTTCTCTGGCAGACGATTCCTGGCACGATACAGATACACACCACCAAGTATTACTACACCTGTTTGTTACAGGTTATATAGTGCCAGTTAGAACTCCAATAATAAACTGAAGGTCACAAAGTAGGAGCTTAAGAATAAAGACTACTATTTAACTTATTAATTTTATTTATCTAACTTAAGAAGATTACTATTCTATAAAAAATATTGACTAGAAAGATAATTTCATATAGGTAGTGATTAATAATAATCTATACTAATATTATAAAGAGGTAAAGTTTTTGAGGTTGTAAGGGGTAATACCTGGATCAACTGAACCGATTTTTTAAATTATTTTACTAATAGAAAGCCACGTTATTTGTGAGTGGCTATGCTCTTTATTACCCGGGCGACGCCGGGCAGTTCAGCTAGTGGAAAATAAAGGTAAGGTCAGATGAAGGTTAAAAAATGTAGAAAAAAACAAGGAAAGAAATCTATATTAAAAAAAAATATAAATCACTCGAGATCTTAATGATTTAATATATTTTAAAAATGTTCGAGTAAACTATTGACAGTACAACAAATAAGTACTACCAAAAGTTCGACTATGATGAAAAAAAAAAGTTAACTCGACAGGTGGTTATTTGTAGATAAAGTCAAATATGTCGCCAAAGAAAGAAAACTATAACTTAGGGTAAAAGATAGTACAAACCGCCGATACTTACTATATTCACAACCTTGTATACAGTAATAAGCTGTATAACGATAACATCGACGCAACCAGCCACCTCGTCCAAGTTCTGCGCGTCGAAGTATGCGAACAACACCTCCCCGACTACAATCATGGCTACCATAAATTTGATTGTAGTACTGTAGATCATATAGGGAATACTCCGGTCTGTTGTTGATAAACCTGTAATTGCACATTTACCCCCTTATTCATAAATATGTTATGTGCTAGGACTCTTTTGCAGAGTCCACCCGGGACATTCAAACGCAAAGCCCCTCACCCTCAATCCAAAATACAGTAATGTTTGCACACACATTACTGTATTTCGGATTGAAGGGCAATGTTTGCAGTAAAATTACATCTAATATCTCAGGGTGAAGAACGCAGAACTTTACCGAGTATAATTTTTTACTAAGTTTAAAACTCTGGGTGGCACTGAACTGTCACTTTGTCACTCAATTACAAAAAAATATATAAAAAAATATGCTTTGTCTTATCTTGACTATGAAGATTCAAGCGTCAAAATAAGTTAAAAATATTTTTGAAGTTTAAAAGGTTTATCGAACGTTTTTAATGAAGAAGTTCAATATGTTTCAATCATAGTTATTATTCAGTAAACAATAACAATGACAAAAAGGTCGTCAGACTGGCAGGCAAACATAAAAAATCTTGTATATTTTTTCCTTAGGGGATAATAGTTGTACTTCTGGTTCTGTGTGTGGCATTGTGTGTGTGATGTAAATGTAAAAAAATCCGAGGCCCACGATAAATAAACTCAGTGAGGCCGTGTGTGTCGATATGTTCGTTGGTTTGTTTTTTTATGCTCGATAGGTAAACATTTCACTACTTTCTCACCTGATGGAAAGGAAAGATGCGGCCGAAGATATAGCATCTTTCCATATTTTTCTTCAGTATGCTGAACCTAAGTAGTTCTAGATAAGCATATATGAGTGCTTTTAAAATTTAGTTCATTTTATTTATCTATATAAATTGATGTGTCGTCAGTTTTGATGATTTTCTCAGCTTTAAAAGAAATTTATTACGAAGAAGTAAGTTTTGAAGCGCAAAGCTCTTACTCCATCCAATAAGTCACAGTTATTGGATTCGGTTATAGACCAACTAGCGCAACTTGCAAGGGTTCTTGTGCACCTTATAGAACAGAAATAATGACCAACTTATATGTGTAGGTTAAGATACACAACAGGTAGGTAGTAATTTGGGGGCTGATTCACCCACGTCCGTAGGAGGATACCCCTTAAGTCTGACTCCCTACACGTGGTCCCCGGGTGGTGCTAATCAGGTGACATTTGAGAGGTGGTAGAGCATTTTGTGAGTTGCTCGCCTGGCTTGCTACCAAAGTAGCTTACCACCATCAAGTTGAAAGTCTGCCGCCAAGCCAAATACGGTGTTCCGGCAGTTATCCTTGAGAGCCTGCGTATTCCAGGCCTAGTGTGTTTACCAGCTTCGATCACATCGTCACTTACCATCAGGTGATATAGTGGTCAAACAGCCTGTCACAAATAATAAAAAAAAAAAAATACAACCATTAATTAGTGTGGGGCTGTGAGTGTGAAAGCGTTTCAGCGTTTATTCGCGATGTCTGGTAGTTGTTTATAAATGATCATTTCTTAAGATTTGATGTAATTAGGTTGGCATATGTCTATATTTGAAATACTTTTGCACGTAAGAATCCAAAGATAATCCAGGGTTACAGCTCGATTTCACTTAAGGTTCATAATTTTAGGGAACACGTCACACATGGGAAAGATCGATTTTTAGTGCCAGTTAGGAACGGTCCTAATTTAACTTTAGGAGTAAACACTCCTAATGTTAAACTAGGAACGGATAGTAAATAACGGAACCGTGTCTAGGCATGTATTTTTAAAGCGTAAAAACAAATTAATTAATAATAACAAACAAACAAACGTATTCAAACTCACAGCCCCACACTAAGTTCATAGACTTGTATCGTGATTGCTGGAAACATTTACATTTCACAAACCAGAACCAGAAGCACAAATCTCCTTTGGGAAGAAAATTATGCTCCTGCTGGGAATCAAACTCAGGACCCACGGCGCAGAGGGCAGAGACTTATCCACCGCGCTAACTGGGTCGTCATTCAAAAGTATATTTATCAAAGTTTACATAAAATTTTAAATAAGTATAGTACTAATTCATTAGTCGCTACAAATTTTACTCATATTCTATTGTCTGCACTATGACGTAATAGTACCGGCACTAACAATACAAGTCTTTGGCCCAAATAATCATAGTATTCGATTACACATCGTCATACCTATGCGTTATTATTATTTCTTTTCTCTGATAGCTAGTTACCTATGCGATTATGGGAATATTTAAAATGGACCATTTGTTAGAGTAGGTACTGTCTTAGTCGCTGACCTCTTTCAAAGATATCTCAAGTAATAGATACTGTGTTCTACATTAATCAGGTAAGTTATGCGGTCAAGAAATACATAAGATGTTTACTTTAACTGTAGATGTTACACATTATAAGTGTTCAGTTATAGTATGGGCTGTGACCAAACAACTGAAGGCTAGTTAGAGTTAGATCACTGTATGGACAAGGTAAAGACAGCAAGTGTGCGAAAACCCTAAAGCGTATTACATCGGCCCTGAATTCAGTTTTGAGTCGGATTAATCAGCATCTGCAGCTAGTGAAGCATTTTTAACAGGGTTATAGGTTTTGGATTAGCTCTGTTAGCACATTTCATAACTAACGTTACTAAATCATATCATGTCCCATCTTCAGCCGCATCGTCACTTTCTATCAGTTGAGGTAGTGGTTAAATGCTTGCCTATCCAGCATATATATATATATCTTAGAACGTTACCTAACATAATACGGATAACAGGAAGGGAAAGGAAGCCATTTGCTAGCTGTTTCAGGAAGTCATATTTTTTTGTCTCTGATAGGCTAACGTTTGATAACTATCTCAGCTAATGGTGATGATGTGGTCGAGGATGGTAAACGCTTAATAATCCTAGTGTTTCTGTGGTAGTTCTCTTCTCTCAAAACGAAATGTCTCAAATCTGTCGCCAAGACTGAAATTGTTCCAGCAGCTTGAAACATTTACTGGACACTGACTCAATGTAGATACGATGCGGAGTTTAGATTTAAAAAAAATGTGATTCATCAGACGCGTCCAAGTCACAGGCAAACAAGCTTCTTAAAAGTAAACATAAAAATCCAATAACACCTAATATAAAAATACTCTTTACTACAAAGAAGTAATTGAATTACACCACGCTAGTTTCACCGACCGATGGTGCCCTCGGTCCCTTTACAGATTTGGTTCCACCTGACTGGCTGCAGATTGAATCAGACCGGATGAGGATAAAGGCACCACTCTGGAGTAGATGACCGATAATTGTAAAAGCTCCTTTAATTTTTTGTATCCTTCAGATTCTTGTGCGATTTCTTTGTGATTCGTTAACAAAGAAATTTAAAAATGTATTTCGGATGGCATCTGCGCTTTTGATGTGTTTTCTACCGACTTCACAAAAAAGAAGTAGGTACTCAAGTCGACTGTATTTTTTTTATGTTTGTTATCTCATAACTTTTTTCCACGTGAATCAATTTTGTTTTTTTTTTCAAGATTATGTTTTCTAATTGGGCTCATTTAAATTTGATCAAGATCTGATCTGTCTGTGTTTAGTACATCTAATCTGATCAAAGTTCCGAAGATTATGCGGAGAAGTCGGTTTTTTTTTTAGCTTTGCTTGGGTTAAGTTTAACGTATTGATAAAGGAAGCAAAGGGGCGAGTTGGGCTGCCTACATTTAACTTACACACGTGCCTATTATAATATTAATCATCACCACCAACTTTGCTAGGGGTTGTGCTTTTTCGTTTGGGATAACCTCTTGGCTTTGAAATGCCTTCCATTCACAATGTAGTACTTACCTTTTTCATAATCTTTGATAGGCGAGCGTTTGGTCACTATCCCTAATGGTGAGTGATGATGTGGTCGAGGGTGGTAAACATTCAGGTACAGTGAAAGATAAGCTTACCACTGAACCTAGAAATCCAATGTACTTACCTGTCGCATAAGAAACGCGATACACATCTTCAAAAATAGCGATCTCCATTTCTCCACTAGCGTGATCTATAGCATTTGTCTGAGTTATTTTATTCCAAATTTTCTTAATCAAAGCCATTTTTATTTGTCATAGATTAATACTGCTTCTATATATCAACCACTATTTACTTAGTGCTTTGCAAGTTCTGTAGTGCGATGCGCATTTCCATCCCTTTTACCTATTCTTATTGATAAGTTGATGACATGCCTAGGTACTAATTAGTTGTATATCAAATATGGTTTGTTTCCATTTGCCGATTAATATTGAGCTAATTTTATCATCATACATATTAAACGCAGGATGTTGATCATCATCAGCCATGTCATTCACTGCTGGACTTACACAGCCACTAACCCCAATATAACTCTTGAGAAAATCCGTTTCAACTTTGCAGAGGACGTCCTAAATATTTGCAGAGATGCAATCTCCAGTAATCAAGAACTCGTCGATTCCGTCGGTTATCGGTTCTACGAAAGTTCAGAGAGGTAATACCGCCAGCATGATGGGAACACTACCCACTGGTAGTGAGCTTGAGCACTTGCGTTACCTATAGGGTAAGGATTTTTTAAAGTAGGTGCCTTTTAGGTAGCGTAGGTTTTGGTTTGCTATGCAATTTCTGTCTCTTTTATAACCTGTCAGATCAGCCTCGTATAAAGCGATATAAAAAACAACGGGTTGCACTCCGGGAGTGCCAGCAGAAGTGAAAACTTGAACATTGACATTGTAAACAGCAGGAGCAGGCATACATTTTCATCACGCGATATAAAGAGAGGATATTACTTCCTCTCCTACGCCGCACCGGCGGCGGTCCACTCTCCCTCCATCTTAAGATTTTTCGATCAGGTCATGTGTCCTGACGCGAGTTTAACATTTATTACCCATCCAAAAAGTGCACTACGCCGCTAAAGAAGTGTTCAAAAAGCTGTAACAATGCATGTTTTAGAGTCAAAATGCTTGTTACACTCAAAAAAAGCCTAAACTATAGAGACAGATACTCGCAACGCAATAAATTGCATACCGTTTCGCATGGACTCAGTAAAGCTTGAAACATATCCCTGGTAAAAAAAGACTTCACCAAAGCTCCTGCACAAAGAACATACGTCATCAAGTTAATAAAAGCAAAAAAGAAACGATTGAAAGTGTTAGCATTTCGACAAAAACTTCAGCGCGAACATTTCCGTTAAAACGGAAAACCTTTTCGCTTTTTCCTTTTTGCATAATGTACCAGCAGGTTCGGGAATAAAAGTGCTTCAGTAGGGTCGTATTTGAGATCAGACTCAAAGGCAGTATTAAAATGGATGGGCCTCTGGGGCATCAGAGTCAAATTCAGTTTGTTTATTTCGAATAAATTGCTTGTAGAGAATTGTATTTACTCTTTTAATGGAGTCGGTGTTGTTAAAGGTTCAATGTCTTGGCCGTTGGTGCCGTAAGAACAGACTAAGGGCAAGGGTATCTTTTTCAGCGGAAGATAGGCGTCGAAGCGTATGCGACCTGCCCACATAGCTCTACTTTAGGTATGATAAATAGATACGAATACACGGTCAGTTCGGCATATTATGAAATTCAAATCTTGGCAATGCACGGGTGAACATGCAAAACACAGACATAGTCTTGAACTGCCCGTTGGTTTATTTGGGTCCGTCGCCTGGTATCGGATTCGATTCTCGGTGGGGACCCAAGTTTTCTCTCCAAGGAAAACATTGTGTTTCTGGTTTTGGATAATTGTGTGTGTGATCTGAATGTTTCCGGCACCCACGATACAAGGCATTATACTTAGTGTGGGGCTGTAAGTGTGAAAGTGTTTATTATAATTACAGGCATTAAATTACCTAGATTGTTGTTCGAAAGAGAACAAAATAATTATCCCTGTATGTATATTGATTAATAACTAATTAAACCCTTCGTTTATTTTGGTTAAGAGTAAATAATTAATATCTTCAAGTATAAAATCTATCACCAAGCACAGCTGTATTTTTGAGCCAGTTCCAATTCGAGGAATAGAGTAGACATACTTACCACTGTTGACCAAATCATCACCTACCAACATGTGGGAGTAAAGGTCATGTGATTACCAATTAAAAAGTCTAAAAAAACATATTATATTGTTTGAATAAGTCATGTAAACTTTATGTTACTTATATGTACAGTAAGTAACATTCAAGATACGATTTATATGACAATATAGTGTTTTCTACAAAAGTGTTGTGATGGTTTAGAATGTAGAATAACATATTACTATTCCATACTAATATTTGTATCTCTGATATGCTAGCTGATGAAAAGTGATTATTCAGCACAAGAAGGATGGATAACTAGCTATACCCGGCATGCGTTGTAATGCCACGTTACTAAGGTTATACTCCCTTCATGTTTATGTTTGCCTAGTACTTTACCAAATCCAAGTGACGTAGGTATTCCTGTCTATGAAAAATATTTTTTATTTTGGTAATTTTTGTAATAAATTTACGATTGTTTAGTTTGCTTCAACCTATAATTGAAACGCAAGCATAGCTTAAAAAAATCGACTTCATCGCTTATATTTGGGATTTGAATTGACCGATTTAGATTTTTTTTTGTGGATCCACCTCTTAAATATACTCTAACAAAAAAATCATCAAATTGATTCATAATTGGAAGAGATATCGCGTAACATATTTATAAAAAAAAAACAGTCAAATTGAGAACCTCCTTTTTTGAAGTCAGTTGAAAATAGGTATTATTAAATTCACCTGAACACACACAAAAAATACTATCAAAATCAATCCGTTTAGGAGTTTAGCCGGAGAATTATGTATAAAGATATGATGAGTAGATCTAATTCCATAACCGTTTTTGTTGCAGAATATTCCGTGAAAGTGGAAACAGTTATTCAAATTAATTATGCTTTTTGTACAATAGCAAATATAATTAGAGGGAATGATCGTGAAGGATGAGTCTTTGAAGTGCCGCCAGTTGACTGACGTGCTAATAATTAGGTTTATTTGTTGAATTAATAGCACACTGGCTATATTATTTAGATATTTTTATTCTTCTTCTCTACAGTAGTGTACATGTGCGTACAATTGCCAAATACAATTTGAGAATTCATCTAGTGTTATTTAATATAACATATATATATATATATATATATATATATATATATATATATATATATATATATATATATATGTATATAATGTGAATCTCGGAAACGGCTTCAACGATTTTCATTAAATTTAGTATGCAAGGCGTTTCGGGGGCGATAAATCGATCTAGCGAGGTTTAATTTTTAGAAAACGTCGTTTTAACGAGCAAATCTCGGTCTTCCAGGTACTTATATTAGTTTGCAAAGAAAACATTGTGCATACCTAAGTAGAACTATTACTCTCTACTGGTGCCAAATACAAATGTCCATTTCAATTTTCAAAACGTAGCAAAACTGTGAGAGCGCTGTAAGAAGTTTTCACAATCTGTAAAAAAAAATACAAAAATATCATTAAAATATCGCAAAGATTTTTAAGCACCAAACTGAAATAGTAATTCAATCTATCGCAAAAAAAAATGGTATCAAAATATTTTAAGTTCATTGTCACAC
This sequence comes from Lomographa bimaculata, assembly GCA_948107665.1. NCBI lineage: Eukaryota > Metazoa > Arthropoda > Insecta > Lepidoptera > Geometridae > Lomographa > Lomographa bimaculata. The sequence goes on from OX403592.1 coordinate 13,704,529, forward strand.
AAAATAAACAAACAAACGCATTTACACTCACAACCCCACACTAAGTTCAAAGACTTGTATCGTGGGTGCGGGAAACATTTACATATCACACCCAGAAATTTCCCTTGGGGAGGAAAATTGTGTTCTCGCCGGGATTCGAACCCAGGACCCACGGCGCAGAGGGCAGAGACTTGCCCACGACGCCAACTGGGTTGTCAACTATATAAAGGCTAGGTATAACATTGCTTTAGGTGCCTAATTAATAAAAAAAATCCGCAATCAAATAACTAGTTAACTACAAAACCTACCAACCTAGTGTAAGGAGATATAATATAGAATTACAATTACAAATTAAGGATAGTTTGTAAGCTTTAGTTGTAGGCACGAGTCAGTCGACGCCCGCCCCTCTATGGGCTTACTTGTATAGCTATCTAATAAAATATAATTATTCTCTTATCATCTATTCTATCTGGAGACCTAAACTTGAATCACAGTTGTCTCTAACATTAAATACTAAATGCTTACCTATCTGGCATAAATAAATACCAAGAAAATAATCTGATATGTCTATCTGTATACTTACAGCAGAAAACGACGTGAGAGAGAGGTCATACATCCCTCCAGCACTGAAGACCAGCGGCTTGTTGGCCCGAGCGATTACCAGCTTCATGGTGGCCCGCACTCCTGGCAATGTAGACACTCCTGACTCCCAGCCAGAGAAGTATATTGCTTCGCCAATTTTTTGGCTCTATAAAACAAAGGTAGGAGGCAAATATGAATATAAGCCTTAACTAGAGGAGCGCACTAAATAGTTCAAATTCATCTGGAGCTGTAGGCAAGACGCTTAAAAAGATTACATAATTAGTGCGGGCTTGACAATATAGAATTTGTTGATTTGGTTTTGCAGAAGCATTTGTAAGCATCATATTACTAAATACAAGAGTTCTATACATCACAATACTAATCTTAAGAGATTGAGAGTATATCATAACAAACAATAATTAAATGCAAGTAAAGCTTAAAAAACCGACTTTACCGCTTATATTTGGATTTTGGCTGGATCGATTTCGATAAAATTTATATGGGACCACCTCTGAAGTATAATCTACCAAACAAAAAATAAATCATCAAAGTCGATTCATAATTGGCGCAGATATCGAATCGTAACATACATACACAAAAAGTAAAAAAAACATACTGTCGAGTTGAGAACCTCTTTTTTTGAAGTCGGTTGAAAAATTGTATTTACTCAAAATCGTTTATTCACATGGGCCCCAAAGAGGCACTCATGAAAGTTAGTGCCTCGACTGCCAGATGCGGAAAATTACAGCCATCTTGAGAAGAACCGAAAAACCGAATATTGAATTAAATTCGCGGACCAGCGTTCCTTGGCAACATTAATAATTAATTGGCTGAACACGGGATACCAAAATTCTAAAATATCTTTGAAATTTTAAGCATTTTGCCTTACCTTTTATCACAATATAACCTTCTCGTCGTTCATATTTATAATCAACATATATCAATTTCAGTGTTGCTAATACTTGGAACTTCGGAGGAGAAATTTTAACTAAATCTTTCGTTGTTTGTTAGTCGTTAAGCAACAGTTTTCTTATGATAGCAAACAACGATAAACAAGCAAGCCAAATTTTCATTAAATAAATACATTTTAGCTGAAGTTATATTTTTGATGTGCCTAATTATACTGAGAAAGTGTTAAGTAGTCTGCCTTCTCAACAGCAGCGGTTCGTTTTTACGATAGAGACAAAAAAATATGTTTGTGGTTCTAGATGTGATTGTGTGTGTGATGTATATAATTCCTGCACATACGATACAAGTCATCGAACTTGGGGCTATGAGTCTGAAAGCCGTTGTTTATGTTACATAAGTACTTATTACTCTGCTTGTTGTTCTAAATTGAATTGTTAATGTTATAGATATTATTGGTGATGTTCCGGTGTTTATAAAGAATTCTGACTCATGTAAAGAAAGACAAGATCAAAGAAAAATATTACCTGAATGGTGATTTCCTCACACCATCGGCAGATGATGAATAACTCGAATCCATTGTATCCCAAAAAGAGGAGAGTCATAAGGCCTTTTCCAAAACTCTCTGTTACCCGTAAAGTCTGAAATTATAGAGTTCAATGTTGGTTGATATTTTTTACTAAAAGCTATGTTTTCCTGCTATCTCAACTGTTGGTAAGTGACGATCAAAGTGAAGGTCAAAGCCGATAAATACTAATATAATGGAATGTCATTGGCTCTCAGGGATAGTAGATGGACTATAATTTAATACCTGGCGACAATTTGTTTCTACATGAGGGTGGTAGACTGCAAATGTATTTCGTTACAGAATAGCGTACCCAGGTGAGCTTGAGAATATACTCTGCCATCATGTTTCACCCGAATTTCATTATGATATCCCTTTCAGTTCAAGACCGCGGCAGGATTCCGTAAAAGAAGTCGTCTCGAGTAAAATAAACATAGATGCATACAATATGACGTAAATGTGGCGTAGGCATAGCGCCAGCCTGAATCAATGTATGTCAGAGGCTCTGACGCATAATAATTATATTAGTAGTTTGATATATATGTATATATGGTTGATTCATGGTTCTCCTTCATATTTGCAAAATATAAAGAATTTTCAGTGAACACATTAACAAAAAGTGGTACCAACAAGACGTTTCCCTTCCTTCATTATTATACACTTCCCATTAGACAAGGCTTCCCATTGTTTTGCTAATGTATCCAGAAAAGTATTATTTTGGATTCTAATTCTGATTCGAAATGGTAACAATGAGTCTTACACTGAAGTTTCACTAAGGGTATATGAACGTTTGCCCTTTTCAGCTCTTACCCAAGCCAGTCCAACTCCGTTACATAACGAAGTATATCTCTGGAATTCAAAACATAGCATAACGATAGCATAGTAAATGGTTCACTTAAATTAACCAGACGGTCTGGTTAATTTAAGATCGAAAAAAAAGAGATCGATCGAATCACCTCTATTGCCTTGAGAGGCAAGAATAGAAGTGAGGAATAATATGAGATATTATTTGATTTAACGTTATATGTTGGTATATATAAGAAAATAGCCATTTTGTTGGTGTTTATTGTAAGATATTCTTTGTATCAATTAGGTATACTTAGCAAACGTGCTATTCGATTCGATCACACTCTAACCTCATCTTTTACTACTCTTTATTTATTTTGACCTCTATTGATTGCGTATGTTTATTGTAATGTATGACAATTTTTTGCCAGTTCGAGAATATTCATAACATTGCCCAAGAGAGAAAGTAAAATCATCAAATGTTATGATGAAATCATCGTGTCAGCCCTCATCTTGGATTTCCGTTCAATACTCAAATCAATTTGGACATTCGTACCCAAGCCACAATTACTTGGTTATTACCAAGAAATTGTGGCATACGCTAGATTTCGAATCGTGCTGCAGTGCAAAATGTAACAGGAGACTATCGACTTCAGTAATAGGATTAGAAAAATACCGCACGCGGGGGAAATTGAATTCTAGACCACTTTATTTCGGCGTATTTCCAAGAGAATGTGATTTTCTAAGCTCCGAATACTTACTTTAATGGTCTGGTAACCAAGAAAACATATCATAGTGCCACTTGCCGCCAGCTGCCCCAGCATCGGTCGGCTCAGAGTATTCCGAAGATTCATGGTATGGCTGCGAAATCCGTAAAATCGTGTATAAATCATCATAAAAAGGTACTTTGGAAACGTGACACGCTCAGACTTCGTAACAAATTCTGAAAATTCCGGATTACGAGGAGTGACACGAAATTGTAAATGTGTTTGGGCGACGATAGAAGCTCGCGGCTACGGTGACTTTTAAATAAAACATATATACTTTTTTTTATTCTGTATAGGCAAAGGTATGACCACTATCTCACATGATGGTAAGCTGCGATTTGGTCGACGATGGAGCACTTGAAGACTCCCATATTGTACTATACATATTATACTAACGGCCCCATACTTTGCATCGAGCACATAGGTACTCGAGTGCTTCAACTTATCTGTCGGTATTGCCTCTCTGAATTGCAATTCCAATACGTTGAGCCAAATAAGTACTAGTATTTTGATCACATAATACAGTTTGAAAACAAGCATTTAAGGAGTATAATTTTTACAAAACAGCAATATTCGACCCTTTATTCATCTTTGTCTAAAAATCGAGCTTGCCGATCCATTGCTATGTTGCGTTGTGAATAACAGACAAACATATCGCGTTTATAAGGATGAATTAAAATTTTAGTCTCTCATTTCAGACATCCTTTACACACTGATACTAAATACTCAAATAAGAATCCTGTAAACGTGCCTTAGGGTTGCTCAAAAGCATTTAGGTCCGTTTGCGGCGACCCTACACAGTAAGTGTCCGATTCAGCACCGGATTAAAGTGATTTACATCTCTGTGCGCCGGAAATAACTCCGGACAGGGTTGCTGTCAATGTAATATATGGATGTAGGTAACAAAGCCGTGTGTGCTGTGGATGTGTGAAATATAAATGATAAATTATGGCTATTTTCTACCCTCATGGTGCAATGTACAGGTCTCTGCCCTCAGCGGTCCTGGTTTCGATGGTCCATAGGTTCGATTTCCGACAGTGGGAATTTTCCTTCATAAGGAACATTAAATGTGGTCATAGTTCTGGGTGTGAATTGTGATAATGAATTGTAGTGTTAATGTTTCTGGCACCCAAAATACAAGTCTTAGAACTTAGTGTGGGGCTGTGAGTGTGAATGCGTTTGTTTGTTTTTCAGGTACGGGATCCTATACACGGATAACGGATGTATGATCAATCTCTTTCTATGCAACAGTTAAATCTGAGGCACCTTCACATATTTCAATACGTACCTACTTAATTAATATGCTTTACTGTTTAGTTAAGTATTTAAGTACCTTTTGTATAGTAATAAAATTACGGTCATACGATGGTCATAAGTTTTGCTAACACGCGTGGTTAAAGTAATCCGCACCCCCTTTCTCTCCAACCTTTCGTTTTTTGTCATACCAAACTTGATGCGTAAAAGTCTTATTCTTGATGTCGCAAACGTCAAGAATTAGATATCAAACCAAATTCAAACACGTCTATTAGCTCCGTCGAATTAATCGTTTCCGGTATCTACTACAACACACGTCTTACAAATTGTTTCAGGAGTATGAGTGAAAATGGGATTTAGATGTCTCGAACGAATGGCGTGCGGTCACGCGGATGCGGTTGCATCCCTGTACGCCAAGCCATATATTCTAACAAAATGCGGATCAATACTGTTGACGTTGCGTTCGTTCACAGTGTTGTCGAACACTACTTTTTATTTCCCGATATTACCATAATCTAGTACACGAGTATATGTGGAAAATTAGAGAAAGCCACGAGGGGCAGGTAGTAAATATCAATAATATCTTACCTTAAAATAAGTTTGTGCTGTTCCACCAAGTTCCCGAGCCGTCTCAAGTACGTGTCAGCGAACTTTTTGTTATACATTAGGTAGTTTATATGAATACCTGAAAATGCTTTTTGTTACTTACCGCTCTTTTGTAACACGAGAGCCTAAATGATAGATGCGGGATCGCGTATTTAACTTGTAAATTGTTTGTCTAAAATAAAAAAATCTATCTTGGAATTTTTTTTACTAAATTTGACTTGCCTCTACAAGACATTATATTATTATTATTATTATGAAAAAGATACGTTTCGAACCTTGAAGTGTGGGTTTAAGAGCTCAGTGGTTAGAACGGTAGGCATGACTCTGTATATCGCCGTGGGTATAAGTCGCGCTCCAAGCTACAATTTTTCTTTCTACAGTCTTTCAACTTCTCTAACTAAATTTGCTAGTAACAAAAACGTAAATGCTTTCAGACTCTCAGCCCCTCACTAAGTTCGATGACTTGTAGGAACTCCATGTCCGAGTCTGTGTTTTTCGATAAGTACAATCTGGGACAATTCAAGTCATGAGTCAAATGGTATCTTCTAGGTGCATCGTCGACCACGTCTTCAGTTTTTATCAGGTAAAAAGTAAAAAGAAATGAAAATAGAATTTCCTATCCTTAAAACTTGATGGCTGGCTATAGATTTATAGGCTCTAAAAAATTATACGAACAACCATACATATTATCTAATCACTTTTTTTTTCAGTAGGTATCCAATCTACGGGCCAAATGCCTATATTTCCTAAATCTAACCAAAAACTATATTATACATCTATACAGCAAAGACCTAAGTTACCTACACATACCTGGCACTTACCTTCAAACCCTTTTTGACAATCAGTCACCAGGTTCCTAAAGCAATCAGCAAGGACTGTGAGCTGGCAGAGCAGATGCATCAGATGTGCCTGCATGATGAGATCTGTCACCATCACGAACTGGGATATAAATGTGAATGCTGTCACCACTAGAATGTATGCGAGGGGATAAACTGTTGGAGTATCATACTTGAAGGGGAGACGAATTCCAACTATAAGATTGTAGTCTACTTCGTCTATTAAAGGATAAATGTACCTGAAAGGAAAATTGTTTATAAATAACTTTTTGTTTAATAATTTTCGACTGAAATATGTTTTTTTTGCCCCAAATTGCCGTGATTCTCCATACATTACTGTAGTACATTTCTGCATAAAGTATTTGTACTGTTTTTTATTCTGTGGTAGGGCAGTGAATCCAAAAACTCTAATTGACTACAATTCCATTAGCGATAGGAATCAAACGAGAGAACAACAGAAAAGATTTTTTTTTGTTATCAAACAACATGGGCAGCGTCTTTGAGTTTTGTGTTTTAATTTTTCAAGGTTTTTTTGGAGCATAATTTACTATTATCCAAATGCATAAAATAATTAATATCTATCGACTGCTAGTTTTATATCCGTTTATCCTGGCGAAAACCACGGAACCACGAAACATTTGGGGTACAACTTGTAACATTGGCTTTCGGTCTCCAGGATTTTAATACCAAACGGTATAATACAAGTATACATTTTTCGTTAAATTTGTTTTATGACTTACCAAACAGCTATTGTGCAATTACCCAAAGCGAGAACTAATCTCAGATATTTCTCATTCCTTTTCGCCCAGTACTCTACCAGTTGTTTCCGTGTCTGAGTGGTCGTGTCGAAGTGCGGAGACTGTGTCGCGGAGGCGAGAGTCTTGTAAATATTTCTGTGGTCCATCTAAAAGAAGTTATTTTTCATTTCTATTAGACAGATAAAAAAAACAAATTTTACCACCAAATTATAATTGAGAAATACAAAGAAAACATTAGCTATAAGCTATATATTATCTACATCTACACTAATATTATAAAGAGGAAAGATTTGTATTTTTGTATGTAACAAATAAAATTAAAAACTACTGGACCGATTTCAAAAAAATATTTGCCGTTAGAAAGCTACACTATCACTGAGTACTATACTATAGGCCTATGTTTTGTTGGGATAAAAGTTAGTTATGATAATATATTATATAAGTATAAATATCAATTAAATGAATAATTTAAATATGTGTTTATGTACCTACATTAAGGAATTCAAGTAAAAAATCTCTCCGCTTGGTTCTCTACAAGTCTATAACCGGAATCACTCAAGATTCCCTAAGAAAATCTTCTCTAACAATGAATTTATGTGACAACACAGACATAGTGACAAGACTCAAGAAAACCTTTTGAGTTAGTTTTGTGATGAGACAGTGTGATATAGTGAGTGCTGTCAACAAAAAATAAAAGAGCAAAATGTCTTCCTTATAATAGAGACGAATTTATAATTATATAAGAATATTGTCGCTGGACACATTCTTAATGTAATATTTATACTACTTAGCAATTAGGTCCAATTTACATTACTTTTTAGTTTTAAAGCTAGATCATTATTCCAACGATGTACCAACCGCTACCTAGGTACGTTATTATAATTATTAAAATAATAAAAAATAAATTTAAGTACTACTCTTTAATGTTTATATTCTCTCTTAAATAATTAGAACCTCAATTTTATATCCCATGATTAATCATAAATAGAACAAACAAACAAACAGACCGCACGAGGAGTTTAACTATGCGGCGTAGGTACTAACCACATTCTATGACAGCTCCTTCACTGTCGAAGCTGTTCGATTGTGGAATAAGCTTCCTATTGAAATTAAAAGAGCTCAATCATTGGCAATATTTAAAGACTCCGTCAAAATACATTATCTTGCAGGTCAAACATAATAATACAAATTTACTTTGTTGTCATGATTTGAAGGTGAACATTCTATTCGTCACGCAAATATGTATAATAGTTATGTATTACGTTTATGTATTCTATATCATAGTTTAATTTAGGTATATTATTGTTTATGTATGTTATTGTATTTTCTATATTATTATATTTTTACAAAACACCGACGTCCAATTTCATTGTTTACTCCTCTCCATCCAAAGGTTGTCTGGAAGAGATCGCTCTTAGCGATAAGACCGCCTGTTGTTACACTTATTTTCTAGATTATTATTCCTTGTCATGTATTTGTTAAGGTGTTCAATAAAGTGTTTATCTATCTATCTATCTATCTATCTACTACTATTACCACGACTATTACGGTTGATCATCATCATTATCTTCTGAAAAATCCTTATCCTCCACCAAAATAAAATGGTAAACCCGTTTATAACATGAATGTCTTGATCATACATACTTTAATGTATATATAATTTACATACAGCTTTCTACAACAATAGAACCGCTTGATCAAAGAGATATTTTCAGCTCAATGTGACCTCTGGCAAACAAGCAGCGCCGGGTCTGACCATAAAACCTATTTGTCTTATCCTATTCAAACATTGTTTCCATTTTGCTCGAGAAAGGGTCATCTGGACTTATCGTTATTACTACATGCCGCATCAATAAATAGACGAATGGTAAAAAGTGTAAATAGAAAATAGATGAACAGCAAAACGACGTCTAGACAGACCCGGCACGGTTTTTATCGGATTTGAATTTCAATGGAACTAGCAATATCGAGGGGAGAGCAGGGAGGATTCGTACATTTACTACCTACTACACCAAGCCACTGGTAGCCTATGCAAACTAAAAATCAAGCACACTAATTCGAACGCGTTGTATTGGATAGTTTAGAGATAAGACGTCTGTACGAATGCTCCCTCTGTAAGAATTCTACCCGCTCTCCCCTATTGATATATGTATTGCAAATAGTTCCGTAAGTTCCTACTAACGCAACCCTGGGTAATAATATGTAATTTTATCTCACCTATATCAACCGTTTTTATATATATATGATTTAAAATGTCACTTTTGCATACCGAGTTTTGGTTACTTGCTAACAAGTACTATCAGTTACAATGTTTATCGTTTGCTAATAATTTGACTCGTGGTTGGGAAATTGCTACCTATAATGATATTACCTATGGAGATGTCAATTTATGTTTGATTATCGATGTATTTCTTATAATGTGCGCGTTGAAAACAACATATCTGTTCCCCATTATCTATAGGCAATTGGTCTGTAGCATAAACATGAAAAAAAATATTTAAAAAACTTAAATAAACGCGTTCAGCAATGAATACAACACATTTGTTCCCCATTATCTATAGGCAATTGGTATATAGCATTAACATAAATAAATGCATAAAAATAAACTTGAATTAAATTAAACCTATATCAAGTTAACACGAAGAAGAAATTTTGGAGTATTTAATAAGGGACTTAAAAATACTCATATTGGGGTTAAAGTGCTTCTCTAAGTGCAGAATTATATCAATCTTGTACGGTATATCAGCACACAAACACTCAAAACAATGTTTAAGATTAATATCAAAAATAATTGTAGATATCGTCGACATGTCCAAGACTCACAAAATTCGAGGAAATGTGTCACAACTACCCTCTGAGCAAGCGGTTGGACTATAACCCCGAAGGCCCCGAGTCTCAACGGTGCAGGTGGCTTGATAACGATGATGGGCAATTACTGAATATTATAACGTCACTAACAATAACTATCAAATCAAAATATCATCTTACCATATTCTTGTACCTATATATCGCTATGAACTGGATCACAGTGGTATTTATACTGGCTACAATTTCGTCCATACCTGTGGCACTGAAACTGTACCACACCTCTCCACAAACTAGGAGGAATATCATTAGCCTTGCAAAGCTGCTGTAGAGGTTGTATAATCTTGAATTGTCAGTTGTTGAGAGACCTGTTAAGAGTAAAAAATATATAGCACTGGACATAATGTAAAATATTCCAGGGTTACTTAAATACAGAACTGTTAATATAACACTAAATACCGTCTATTGTTTTACAATCTTTACAAACGCGCTTTTTTTTGCGTTCTGGATATGGTGGCCAGTATGATTTTCGAATAAACTCTCTTATCAGTGTCCGTATCTATGCTAAGAATTTTCATACAAATATTAACGTTCCAAATGTTATTCACAATATCCCTTGGGATATTTTTATAACTTTATTACATCCCTTAGGATATAATATAAACCTTGATTTACGTTGAGATTGCGTTATATGTAATTGGACATTGTCGAGCAGGTGGTATAACAATTTATTTGTCTGCCTATTTTTCGAAACGTATGCGTACCTACCGCAAAAGATCACCTCCTATATATCTCCTATCCTTGCCCAAGTCTGTGTTTTCCGATTCATACTATCTTGGAGTCTCAAATCACAAGTGAATAGGTATAATATCTTCAAGGCAAGCGTGCTCCATCTTCGATCATATCGGTACTTGTATTTAGGTGGAATAGTGTTCACACGTTTTTCTAGCGAGAATTAAATTAAAAAGATAGATCTTTTATTCTTTCTTCTTATTTTATAATTTATTGTACTGTGATTGAATGCAATTTAACTTTATATGAATGTACCTGCTAGATAAACAATTCTGTAAACTGTTTCGAAGAATAGCGTCTCCAGTTTTCCACTCGACTGTTCAAGAGCATTTGTGTAGGTCACCTTTCTCCACAAATGTTTGAAGATGCCCATCGTATCGTCGTATATTTAAAAGTTTTACAGAGTACTAAACTCGAAAAATTCAAATTACTGGGGAACAAATATAAACAAATTACATCATCGTAAAGACATTAAGCTATATAGATTTATAAAAAATATTTATGATGCATTCCAAAAACTATATGCCTATGGGTAAATTTAGATGTAGGTGCTGACATCAGAGACTGACCACAACGACCAATGACCACTTTACCACAATTATCAAATAATATTATGCTTTTTCAATAGAATAACCTTATACACTAGGGTATTACACTAATATTTAAGTAGAATTTGTCCTATCTTATTTCTTCGTAGCTTCGTATGTCTGTATAGTAATTATAGTTTATCAAGCACAGACACTCATAACTCTACTCTAATAAATTCTTATTTTTTTCGGAGAAACGTAAAGAAACCTTTATAGGTTCCGTTTGTAACAACCCTTTTTGGTAACGCATGGAGATATCAAGTTAATATCAATATCAAAAACTTAAGTGTACGCTACGGTCCCTTGGATGATAAAATATCAAGATTCGAAATCGTGACTATCAAAAATACGGCTATTTACGTCGAATACTTTAATATTCGCAAATAAATCACAATTTATAGAGTACTAGCCGTGCCCCGCGTCTTTGCCCGCTATTATCAAGTTAAAAAGTAGCCTATGTGTTAATCCTAGGTATAAGCTATGTACACCCTCAATGTCATCCAAATCCGTTCAGCCGTTAAACCGTGAAGAGGGAACAAACATACTTACACTCTTATAGACAAGGTTTCGGATTTATTATATTATAAGTAGGATTAGGATAGGATTTCCTATAGACTAATCTAGGTATTGAATCAATAAAAATTGAAAAATGACAAGAAGGAAGGTATCAGCATTAAAAGTCCTATTCCGTGGTAGCATAGCACCAGTAAAAGAAAAATCCAAAAAATTGTTAATAAATACGTAATACGGGCAAAATCTTTGAGATTTTTTATGTATTGTCGATGATGGACGAACTATATACATACACATTTGTACAGAATCAGATCACGAGTCAGACACGCATTTGTACATTCATAAGATGAGAAACAAAACAAACCATATTCTAAAGCTCGAAAACCCAGATATTCACATTTTTACATACAACCGTTAAAAAAATCAAAATCGTTTATTCACATGGGGCCCAAAGAGGCATTCATGAAAGTTAATGACTCTACTGCCAGATTCGCAAAATTACAGACTCTTGGTATATACCTACGTACCTACAGACGATTAATTAGCTTGTATAAACACTTTTATGAAATTTAATTCAAACGCATGATTTAGGTCACACTTATACCGCGGGTGCGATATGTATGAAACCAATTAACCTACCTTCATCAATTTACAATGAGCAAATTGCAGTGGTTTGATTAAATTTAGATCAAACGATTTCAATATTTGCTTGTTTCCACTTTTATACATGAAATTGTAGAAATACATTCCATTTACGTCGAAACATTTTTGTAATAATGTTTGTTAATGTTTAATTACCAAATTTTATGTAACGCTTAGATATAACGTTATTTGCATAAAAAAGCATTGGACACTAAAATCAACACTTGTGTAAGGATGATAAATTGAACAAAGCTAACAATAATAGTATTTGATACTTATGATCCCTGAATCCCACACTAAGATATATGAAATGTGTGAGTTATCCTGTCAATAATAGAAATTTGATAGCATTTCTTCAATGGCTTCATAATCACAAATTTTGAGATATGTTATTACAATATTTTTTATTTCGTTATTATTCTTTCTTTTGATGTTGTGTTTTATAAAGGCTGTTGTATAAATGTGGAACAACTACAATTCTTTTTTTGTGCAAATCGTGTTCTGCCGGAGGGAATAGGACATCTATTGACTCGTTTATTGGTAACTGCCAAGCTTGTATTCTCCTGTGATATCTCCTTTATTTATAAAAAGTTTTCTTACTGAGAGAACGCTTGTTATTTCATAAACTGACGCAGTAGAGTGCCTATATGGTAAATACGATAAAACTTTGAGTAATGCACGTTGGGCACATTCGGTAATAATTATGTGGGGTTGAGCTGCACATCCCCATGTATCCCCATGCACGTCCCCATATGCAGTACCTAATGAGGCACTCACACAACGTTTTATGTTTGAATGACGAGGTTAAGATCTGCCATGGTTCTTAATGTTTTAAATACATAAAAAGTTTTCTAATCCAAGAGGCCAAGGAGTTGATGTGGACAGCCCAATTAATGTTATCATTAATTAAATTTTATTGAGCTGACACGTGTTAGTGTAAAACGACGCATTGCGCGGATTACTACGGTTGCACGGGAAAGTATTTATTAAGACACTTGTACCGGCACTGTAGCTTCCTGAAGACGTGACACATATACTTGGTTCTACTTGTGTTTAATAAAAGTAAACAATTATCTAGCCATCTTGTCACAGTAGATAGTTTTCAGTCAGCTCAGTAACCTTTTTCCAGGTCTTATCTAAAGTACCGTGTCGTATGCAAACATCAGCAGATCCATGCCAGGTAGGGAGATCGTTTACATAAATCAGAAATAATGTAGGCCCTAGTGTACTTCCCTGTGGTACACCGTATATGCAAACTGGTCTGTTGTCACCTATGAGAGTTACAGAACTTTCATAGGTGACAACACGTAAACGCTGAGTTCTATGGTCCAGGTACACAAAACAGTTGTGGGCCAAACCTCTGATAACAACATTTTCTAACCGCGTTAGAAGTATTGGAATAGGAAATGTATCGAAAGCTTATGCTTTAACAAATCCTAACTGCACACTTACCCCGAATAACAATATAGAATTTAATAAGCAGTGCTTTGCTGCGCAGTAATTCGAATTATACAAGTTCAAAACTCTGGGTGGCACTGATGTGTAATGGGCAAGCGTAACGCTTACCATTTACGTGTTTTTTTTTCAGCAATTTTTGTTGATTTTACGTCTAAGGAAATAACACTCGTCTGGAGCCCCAGATACCACAGATAAGTTCAATAACGACATGGAACTTGATATACCTACCCTTGATTACCTATATCGTTAATTAATTAACCCTGAATAAACGATTTGATTTGTTAATCAAACCATTTATTATATTCGATTTACTTACATTCATTAAGGTATTGGGATGGGGTTGAAACATTAATATTAAATTCAACTTGAACAAGATAATCGTTTATTTCTTTTACAACAAGTTCTTACAACAGCAGTAATATATAAGTGCATATTTTTAAATAGGGTGATCCAAATGAAATGTGCGCTAGATAGAGGTCATCTTATCTAAAACTGAACGCTGCTCTACGAAATATTTTGAATATACTAGCTGACCCACCCTGACTTCGCCCAGGTGGACGTACTATAAACGAAAATCTTTTTCTCGCTGATGTCTACTTCCCATTAACTACCAATCTGGTAAATTTGCATCTGGCATGTAGTTTCTAAAATGTTCTGATAATCAGGGCAACTAGCTTTGATAAATGTAAAACTGTAGTGTCGTTGATTGACTGATTGACTATTAACGCGCAGCCTACACCAGAGGTGACAGAAACGAGAATTGTTTAGGGTAGCTAGCTATCTTTGATAATGTATGGTAGAACTGAAAAAGGATTTTTTACGTAGACGAAGTTGCGGGCAACAGGTAGTTTAAACAAATAATTTGACACTAAAACGTTTCACTAATTAAAAGGCGTTCAGTGTTTAGATTAGACGATTTCTACTGCGAGATCTCTTGTGTTAGTGTATTTCATGTATAAGAGCAGCTGTTACGTTTATTATATGCCAATAAAGATAAGTAGAGCTTTCTGTAAGAAATCAGCATAAGTATATAAGCGAGTTACTTCTATATGTTGTCAAATTGGTTTTGGAATGAAGTAAGATTCGAAATCAGTTGAAAGCGCAGTGTAAGTATAAAACGAAGATATTCTTTTAAATTCAAATCTAAAGGAGAGTAAAAATAAACAAAATTATTACTATATTATCATCAAACTTTACGGTTTTTAAAATCTTTATAAATTGAGCTAAAAATCATGACTATATAACCATGGTATATATACATTAAAACGGGCTGATTTACTATGTCAGAATCATTTAAAAATATTGTTTAAAAAACTCCCATAATGGTATCTGTATACATAAATAATATTAAAATGGGCTTATTCGCTACACATTCTCATTTAAAATATTATTAAGAGAATTATTATGATATACAACAGAGAAACAAAATTTATTTTAAACAAATGTTTTATACATAATTTTTATTTATTGATACTACTTTTACATTATTTGTTCATCGATATATCTATATACTTACTTAAAAATATCAGAAAAACAGAGCCGTGGAAGTCATAGCTCTTTGCCGAACAATAATAATATTTTAATATATAACTAAGTAACTTACGAGTATATCACGTTATTGTTTGTAGTAACGTACTTAAACAATATGAGATGATGAGTTATTCTTGTGACTAGAAAATTAACAATGAGACTAGATAAACTTAAACTGAAACTTAAACCAAATTAATCATACATTCTAGTTAAATAAATTGGTGAAATTTAACAGAAAGACTAAGTTAAAAATCAGTGTCATTTAAAAGACAAGCTAAGTTTGCTCTGCTGACGAAAAGTCTAGTTGTAAAATGAATTTTCTAAGGTGTACAGTTTAAGCATCGATTTTTTTATACAATTTTGATATATAATGTCAGTTATAGGCCAAGTACATAATATACGTATAATTTGTAGTAGTAATTATTAATAGAAACATTAACTACGCCGATCGAAATCAAAGTAGATATACTCTTCCATCTTTACTCTAAGCTCATTATTATAGAAACCAATAAATCGTGTAATCAGTACAATAGAACCAGACTATCTATCAGTCTTGACTGCAAGTTTATGATATTAGGAAGACTTAGGCACCAGGTTCAGAGAAACAGTAAAAAGCAGTGTAGAGATCAACATACATAAATGTCTTAACAGCAGCTGCAAAACCAAACGCTGCAGCCACCATCATAGATATACACAAACAAAACTGGGTATAAGCCAACGAGTTCAACGACAACAACTTGCATGGTTACTGCGACGTTGGAAAGCCATACCAGGCTAGCAAAAACAGTAACAGTAATCTAGAGGTCAAGGTACGTTATCTTTGTTGCAGTTACACTAGCTGCGGCCGTGAGTGCTGCAGCCCCGACCACTAGTAGTACAATTTAACTAGTTATACATGCAAACGAATCCAACGACGACAATTTGGATGAATATTGCGACGTCGGAAAGCCATACCAGGCTAGAAGAAACAGTAACAGTAATCTAGAGGTCAAGGTACGTCTCATCTTTGTAGCAGTTACACTAACTGCGGCCATCAGTGCTGCAGTCATGACCACTACCAGCACAATTTAACTAGCTATACGTGCCAACGAATCCAATGGCAACTTGGATGGTTACTGCGACGTCGGAAAGCCATACCAGGCTAGCAAAAACAGTAACAGTAATCTAGAGGTCAAGGTACGTTATCTTTGTAGCAGTTACACTAGCTGCGGCCGTGAGTGATGCGGTCCCGACCACTACCAGCACAATTTAACTAGCTATACGTGCCAACGAATCGAACGACAATTTGGATGGTTACTGCGACGTCGGAAAGCAAAAACAGTAACAGCAATCTAGAGGTCAAGGTACGTTATTTTTGTAGCAGTTACAGCAGCTGCGGCCGCGAGCACTGCAGCTACGGCCACCACCGCCGCAGTCGAACCAGCTATTTTGACTGCAAAGCCCATGATGATGGAAACGACGAGTTGTGCCACGAAGACGCAGCTGCTGACCACTGCAACGTCGGTGCCGATGCCGCGTTCAGCCCCACAACCACCGCCGGCATTGTCCCACTGGAAACGTAAAGAGTTCTGTTAGAATTCATAGTTTACGAAACAATTTATGATACGGTAAGTATGTTGTCGTACAAATCGCATTAACTTTGACAACAATCAGTCAAGTGTTGTGTTGAGACTTGACTATTTTTATTATATGTGAGCTTTACAGCATAATAATTGTTTTAGAATATAATTCAATTCACATACGGATATTATGAATTTAAAATTTAATTTAACCGCCCCCTTCAATTCCGGCCGAGGTAAACACATAAAATGTTGTTGCTCCAAATTGAACGACGAGGCAAATTGAACTGAATATTCTAGGAAGTTCTGACACGCAAACTTATACGTTGCCTTTGGGAAAAATAAAGTTGTCAACAATCATCAAATTATACACCGAATAGCGATAAACCCAATTCATTCCTAAAAAAATATTGTGACTGAAATATCATGCTTAAAAGCATGCGTTGTTGATGTCATAAGTGAAAGCCTCTCTCTGACAGTGAGGCTTAGTCGAAGCGCTATTTGGACGTGAACAGTCGGAGAACTCACAAGACTTCCCACAGGTCTTATTTCACTAACAGAATTTTAAATTAAAAATGTTTAACTATTTGTTCGGCCATTATACGTACAACGCCGATATTTCGTCTAACTACCTTATAAATAGAGACCTTCGACTATCTGTAGTTATCTCATAGACGAGGTATTTTACTAAGCACTTATTGCAGAAAATTAAGTAAAACGCCGTATTTCAAAACAATATTTATGATAAATTCAAGAAGAATGAAACATTTTACGTCTTATCACACTAATAATATTATAAAGGCAAAAGTGTATAAGTTTGTATGTTTGTTACTTCATCAAGCTCAAACGGGTGGAACAACTTTGATGAAAATTGGTATGGAGGTAGATGTTACCCAGGATTAACACATAGGCTACTTTTTATCTCGGAAATCCCGCGGGTCTGAGATTTACGCAGGTAAAACCGCGGGGCGCAGCTAGATTTACATAAGTTTGTTTGAAACGAGGAAACTCTGGAACAGTTGGAAACAGAAGAAATTCATAACTATAGACAGTATAGAGAGTCTCTAACCCTTAGAAAGGACTACAGAAAAATATCCCATGTCATATGATAGGCTAATTTAAGATCAATTAACGTGGACGAAGACGTGAGGCATAACAGGTTACGATATAACTCCAAAACGATAATTTATCTTTATGACGTCTGTTAAAAGCATCAAGAGCTTGGAAACCCAAATCATGTTAAATGGAAACACACAATCGTAAAGCGATTAAGCACGTTTCATTAGCCGTACCATTAGGCTCACATAATTACAAGGCATAAACTGTAAAGCGCCCCTATAAATCTGTTTAGGGGTGGTGTAGACGGGATAGATCAAAAGCTGTCACTATAATATTTAAGGGTTGTACGTGTGGGGTCTGTTATTATGTTGAAGGTAATTGTTGGCCGTTAATTGATAATATATGCTTTTAACAATACTTAGTAGCTACTGAGGCAAGAAACATTGTTCTTTTAAATCAGTACACGAGGCAGCAAAGTCAACTACAGTAAACAGTAGATTTTTTTTCTGACAGTTAATTTTGACAGCGTTTATTTACTTCAACTGTTGATTGGATAATATATTTAGGTCAAAATAAGTTAATTTTGTACCAATTTTTCAATAAAGTTGAGATTTTTCACACCTTTTCAGTTCCGATTAAATATATACATCACATTTAAACATTGGTCAAGTATTTATTTTATCCATTTAGCTCTACAATTACACTTATAAAATTATTTTCTTCTTTAAATGCAATTAAATTATGAATTTTAATGCAAATAGTAAGTGATATAATGTTCAAGGGAACATTCAAAATAGCTAAAACGTTAGACTGATCCATGACGTCAGTTTCGAAATTTTTAATGTCTATGATTGGTTAACTTTCTTCGACGGCAGTTGGCGGTCAACTTTTCTTGACGGTGATTGGATTGTGGATGTCACAGAAAGATCGTCAAAATGGCCGCGATTAAAATTGCTCGAACATACCCCAAATACTTATTTTGATATAACATGTAAGGTTTTAATGAATAAAATAATTTTCAGCAAAATATTAACGTAAACAATCGATTCACAGTTAAAAAAACATGACCATTCCCTATTTTTTTTTATCTATCATATTATAATCTTATTACATCGCCGGGAAGCTTTGATAATATCTGCTTCGAATGAGCACGAAATAAGCAAAATGTAAGTACCTACATATCGACATTAGTGTCACAAAAATATTATCGTATATATGATATTCCAGTCCAGTGAATATAGGTACAAACTGACGTGTATTAGATTACTACCAAGACATTCGTACACATCTAATTTATATTATCTTTACGAAATAATATTATTATTTTCGATGGTCTCAATCTAGCTGTGAGCAACAGTATAAGAAGAAGTATTAGAATATAATTTATTTCGTGAAATATATCTATATCATACAATAACATAGATGGATAGATAGATAACTCTTTATCCTACATCACAAATAAAGGAAAATACATTAAAATATCTTAAAATGAAGCGATCTCTTCCAGATAACCTTTGGATGGAGATAGCAAAATAATTTGTTGTAATGCTATTTTAGTCCAAGATCCCGATACACTGGAAAAATGCTGTGTCGTGGGATACAGTCTATTTCTTTTCACTGTATAATATAATTTAAAATGTTACAAAAGAAAAAAATAAAATTGCATAATACGATTATTAACAATTTAAGATACATTTTTAAATTAGAATAGTATAATATGTACATACCACATAGTACACAATATTATAATGTAGTTATGTAATAAATATGTACCTACAGCTGCTGTAAACAAGACAATTTGAACATCCGATAAACGTGGTAACACAATGTATAGTGTACAGATAAGATTTATTTTCTCCAGCGATCAAACACTGGACGCACCTGGCTCGAAAGGGGGAAGCGGCACGGTCGCCTTCCTGACACACTCATCGCGCCATTTCTTGACATAGTTATGTGTGTAAATAAGGCATTGTGAAATAGATAACCACAAAAATAACACATTTGTGAACTGCGACACTCACCGTGACCGTGGCGTATTAGTGTACTTCATTCCAATAGTCCAGCTATATAACAACCTTGTAGCATTAAATTCAAAAATACTATAGCTGTCAACTGCGACACTCACCGTCCAAGTGACGTGCTTAGTATGTAACTAGTAGATACAGTAATGTAAAGAAAAAAAGGACGTTATTCCAGTAATCCAATAATAAAACAACCTTATAGTACTAAGTTCAAAAATATTACAGTTGTAAACTGTGATACTCACCGTGCCAGTGGCGTGGTAGTGTGCGACCAGTAGATATGGCATTGTGAACAGAGTGGAGTACATCACTCCAGCAGTCCAGCTGAACAGCAGCACAGCTGCTGGCGCCCTTATAGCACACAGCATGAACATTCCACAGCTGTATGTGCATAGGCCACCTACGTACACCTTTTTTGCCCTGGAAAGGAGATATAAAATATTAAGAGCGAAAGAAAAAAACACTTAATTAAATATCTGGTAACTCTTTATTGAGTCGTTTCTTTTGAATATAGTTTTACGTATTTGTCATAAATAGTTTATTGTTCTATTTTATATTCTATGTTAAACTAACTGAGATAATCCAGGATCAATTAAAAAACAAAAACAAATATGTCTACTAAAATCATACATAAATCATCAGTGAAAACTTTTAAAGGCAAGTTTAGTATTTTTTGAATTTTGTACGAAACTGTTTTTTTCCTAGACAAAACTGTATAATTGACCAAGCGAGCGCGAAGCGCGATCGAAGCGTCTCCGTTTCAGCTTGGGCAAATATGCTTTCGTATGTCCGGATTTCCGGTTGTTCTCCTCAACAGGTCGCATTTCTCAACAGATTCACGTGAAATTTTATCAAATCAAAAAAATCTAATCAAAATATATTTATTTCGGACAACATGATCCATTTGTTAGTAACACAAAACTTAAAAATATGTTAGTACCTATACAATAAAATATAATTAGAAATTTTGTTCACATTAATTAATTCTGTACTTGAGAAGCATTCCGTGCGACTGGTAACCAGAGGATTTTATGATCAGGTTCAATAATTATGTAGATTTTTTTGTCGATTCAGTTATTAGAAATTTCTTTATCTTCAGCTCACGGAGCCACTATATTATTATAGTTTATAATAATATGTGATGTTGATTAAATATCGTAGAAAAATACTTTAATGTTAGTATTTTTCTACGATATTATACTATTTAAAATTAATTAATTTTTATTTTTTTATTTAGATGTGTCAACTATAAAGAAAACAAGTTCTAGTCATTTGCTGAATCTTTGATGAAGTCACGTTTCTTAATTATTCTTAAAAAAGGTTGGTCTTTGATCTAGGTCATACAGCCAAAGTTTATTACTATAAGTTAATTACAGTCAAAAATCTACTTGAGAAAAGAAATTCAACAAAAGTAATAAATTCCATAGCACCAAGTAAAAAAATACAAATATTTTAAGCCGACATCGAAAACTTTACCTAGAAATTCAGAGGCGAAATTGAGATTCCCTCGAGGCGGTATCAAATTTAGTTTAATCCTTCATCGGTAGACGCAGGATATTATAACCGAGCAAAACAATTTTCTTGCTCTTATATCTTTTTTTTTTTTTTTTTATTTGTGACAAGCTAGTGTTTGACCACTATCTCACCTGATGGTAAGTGACGATGTGATCGAAGCTGGTAAACACACTTGACCTGGAATACGCTCTCTAGCTATTTATGTGCTTACTAGTTGACTAGTTGCATGCAATGTCACGTAAAGAAAAAGCGGTCAAATGCTTGCCTATTGAGCATCAAAAACAACTTAATCTATTGAATTCACCTAATCTATGTACTCTGCATCTGCGTCTCATTTTAGAGGGATTAATGGTCATGATTTGTGGCTCTAGAAGACGAAAAATAATTGAAACGCAAGCAAAGCTTAAAAAACTGACTTCATCGCTTATATTTCGGTTTTGGCTTGACCGATTTCTATAAAATTTATATGGCACCTCTGAAGTATACTCTACCAAACAAAAAAAAACATTATAATCGTTTCATAATTGGCGGAGATATCGCGTACCATACTAACAAAAAAAAACGTACAGTCGAATTGAGAACCTCCTTTTTTGAAGTCTGTTGATAAATATTTACTACCCTAATAAACTTTAAAGTATTAACTCAAGCCACTTCTAGTTAACTGCACAGTACAAATAAGCATCTTTATCTAAGCTATCGATTTTTAAATCAGCGGGAAGCCTATTAACGTAGAATGGCTGAAAGTCAAGGGCTACCCGATCTCATTACAGCTAGGAAATGTCAGAACACTGTCAAGTTGAAGGGTAAATAACCGGATGTGAAGAGCATTGTGGGAAATATCGCGATCAGTTAGCTTTAGTATTACAATAATGATGGGTCACAGGACAGTAACACAAAGTAGTAAGTATGTATATGTAAAGGCGGTTAAAATGACGTCATAGGTATACCTACTTCGTATTAATTGTATTGAAAATATGAGGTTTTCAATTTGAATGAATCCTACTAATATTATAAATACGAAAGTTTGTGTGTAAATGTGTAACTGTGTAAGTACGTTTGTTCCCTCTTCACGCTTTAACGGCTGAACGGATTTGGATGAAATTTGGAATGTACATAGATTATACTTAGGATTAACATATAGGCTACTTTTTAATTTGATAATAGCGGGTGAAGCCGCGGGGCACGGCTAGTACGTTTTATATATCGCTTTTTTCCTTATTTTTTGTGTTTGAGAGAGAGTACCTACCTATCTATATTGTCTAGTTGGTCACATTAAAAGATCACGAACTTTTTCACTTTTTAGACGTTGGTTCTTTTTTCTTGTTTATATTATAAAGAAGAAAATGTCCGAACATAGTTGTCTTAGTGACATGATATACAAAGCGCCCGAGGCGCGCGCTCTGTACTGCCGTCACAAGGAAAAAGACGTAAGTCTACATTTTTATCAAACGATTTGTACTGTATGACTAGTAGCAGATGCGTCTAAATTAAAAGTAAGGCTTAGTAGGTTGCGTTTGAATATTTCAAAATGAAAAAATAATAGTAGATGCGTCTATTTCTCCAGATTCCGAAGACGAATATAACTAAATTTTTGACAAAAAATCGCCATTTTTCATTATGACGGCAGTATACAAAACGGCAGCGCGGGGGGAGGAGGCGCTTTGAATATAAAGGTCCCATACGCGCCATACATTTTACCTTCACAGCGGCCGGGGCGCGCGCCTCCGGCGCTTTGTATAATTATGTCCCTTAGAGATAAATATACGTCACATATGTTAGCAGCAATAAAACAATCTCACGCTTCCGAGTAGAATGACATCAACATTTCTATGAAGAGATAATCATAGCCTCAAGCTGACCTTGATTTGGTTTAGTATGACGCAAATTGGTGCAGTTTAATAAACTTTAGTAGCGTTACACATCTTTTTATATAACAACTAGCCGTGCCCCGCGGCTTCGCCCACTATTATCAAGTTAAAAAGTAGCCTATGTGTTAATCCTAGGTATAATCTATGTACATTCCGAATTTCATCCAAATCCGTTCAGCCGTTAAAGCGTGAAGAGGGAACAAACTTACCTACACACACACTTATAAACTTACACACAAACTTTCGGATTTATAATATTATAGTAGGATATAATTTTTCTGTACGTGTGTATGTGAATGACCTCTTCCCAAACGGCTGGGACGATTTTGATAAAAAAAATGTGTGTGTTCAGGAGGATCAAGAATGGTTCATTTTCACAATTCGATCCGATAAATAAGAAATTGTACCCGTGCGAAGCTGGGGAGGGTTGTTATTATAATATAGTATGTTTTAATGTTAACCACAGTATGGGATTTCATGTTTTTTAACTAGAATAGACGTATACTTTAGTACTCGTTTATCTTAAACTTTACTCATATCTACTTTTTCATAAATGCTCCTAGGATAAAAAGTCACCTATTCGAACAGTTGCATGCTTCTCTTTATATGGTTTGTTTACTCTAGGAGAGGATATAGGTTTTTATAATCATAATGTAGTAAATAAGCTAATGTTTACAAATAGCTCTTTTGCTGTAGGATAAATTAAGTTTCGTTTTAGAAAATGTTTGATCCAATTATGGTTAATATATCTCCAGTTCGCTCGAATAATTTTGGTTCTACGTTTATCATCCGTATTGCGAAGGAGTGGAATTCATTGCACTCGTATTTTCCCTGAACGGTATAATCTGGGGAGTCTTCAAGTCAATAGTAATTAGGTATATTCTAGGCAAGCATGCTACATATTCGGCTGCATCATCTCTTTTCATCAGGTAAGATTGTGGTCAAATGTTTGCCTGTCGAGCAATAAAAAAGCAATCAACATATAATCACCATTATCTCATCTGATGGTGGAAGTGATAACATGGTCGAAGTTAGGCCTAGAATGAGTAGCTCTAAAGCATATCTGCCACAACAAATTTTAAGTGATTCTGGCTACAATGTATTTAGCATGAGGTAGATGAACTACGACTGATTCGTTACAGGGTATCACGAGAAAAATACGACCTTAGATTTCAGCACGATGTTACCTTCCCCGAAAGCTCGAGCCCGTAGAATTCGAATTTGCATCCACTTAATCGAATGGCAGGCTTACAACTATGGCTCTATTGTGGTTTCAAAAGACCTTCATAAAGTAAATGTCGTACTTTAAAAAGTTTTTTAAAATCAAGATTTTACTTGTTGTAAATAAAGAGGACTAAATGTCATATAACCAGAGAACTTGTTAAGACGAATCAAACGAGCCGAAGTTTGATGGGGTTGCGTTGTTTCATTACAGAGTTCCTGTGACCACCTTCCAGCTCGACGATTAATATGATCCCAAACTCGATAAGGTTGTGTCGTTTCATTGCGAAGTTCCTTTGGCCACCTTTCAGCTCCATCATCAGATCAGCATCATGTCATCATAATATTGCATTGTCACGCGATTAACACAATAGGTATGCAAAATTTCAGCTCAATCGGTAACCGGGAAATGGATCAAATTTAATTTGCAAGAATTGATGACAAACATCGGGACAGGTGAAACTAAATAAAAGCTTGTAAAAAGTTACCCAAGCATCTTAATCAGCTTCTCGATGACTGTGGAGTAGCAAGCGCAGGATAAGGAGTACATCGCCATGCCCCAGCAGCCGAAACGCACGCCTGCCTCGTATTGTATTCGGCTTTCACTGCCCACGGGCGCCTGAAAGTATAGGACAGCAAAATGTGTGTATGTATTGCTACAGCGATTTTAATAGGACTAAACATGCCTTCATAGGCTGTCAGCTTAGTAAGAACCCTGTTAGTTTCAGACCAGATTTTTTAAATTTCATTACATTTTTATTTTTAAATTTCAACTATCTTTACAGGATTATCCTAATGTACCTAGTAGTGAAAGTCATCAATACTTATTTCTAATAATATCTTCAAGTCATTAAAATATCATGTCATTAATGTCAATCATTATTACAATAATTATTAATTAAGATTAATTGTAACAACTAACAAAGTCATTTTCTTAAGCTCCGAAACTGAACATATACTAAATAGGTAAATTATTTCAGGAACTTGATTTAATAAGTGTATCGTTCTTACTATAGGCGTCTTATCCAATAGATAAGTCCTAGCGCGAATAATTTAAATACGTTTTTAATTAAAGTATTTAAATTCAATCAATCAATCAATCAAATATTTATTGACATAAATTCAATTCAATTATTCAAGGCAATAATTTAAGGCAGTTTTTCATAAGAAATTATAAAGAGTAATGAGCAGCTCTGCTATCTACACGTAACGCAACAGCCGTTTTATTTGTGATTTATTATATTGATGTGCTCTGGCTCAAGCAATATACAGGCAGGCTTGCTTTTTCGACATGTCTAAATGATGCACTTTATTATTACACTTAAAATTTTGCGCCAACTCTAGCTTTCCTTTGGAATTTGTAAAACAAATTAAATCTATTTTTGAGCGACTTCAAACAAAGGAGGAGGTTCTCAATTCGACTATTTTCTAGGGTTCCGTATCGAAAGTGTATAACGGGACCCTATTACTAAGACTCCGCTGTGCGTCCGTCTGTCTGTCCCTCTGTCATCAGGCTGTATCTCATGAAACGTGATAATTTAACTCCTGCTTAGATGACGGACGCACACCAACGGACTAAACTTGTCTTTAAAGGCAGTCTCCGATTGGGGCGACGCCAACCTGGTCAAGTTTAACGCCACCAAGACACAGGCGTGTTTATTCTCCGCTAAACGGAATAAACACGTACACGTAACACATCGTCGCTTACCATCAGGTGAGATAGTGGTCAAAAGTTTGCCTATCACGAATAAAAAAAAAAAAAAAAAAAAAAAAAAAACGGAGTAAATTTGAACTTACTCCAACTTTCCGAAATGTATCCCTACCAGTAACTGACCATCTCGAGTTACTCGGTATGACTCTAACTTCAAAGCTCAATTTTGGTACTTTCATCGAGTCAAAAGCCCAACTAGCTGCAAAAAAGCTGGGAGTCCTTGCAAAGGTGAGACGATACTTCACACCGGGACAGTTGCTCAAATTGTATCAAGCACAAGTCCGATCATGTATGGAGTACTGTTCTCATCTTTGGGACGGTTCAGCTAAGTACCAGCTTAAGGCTCTTGACACCATTGAGCGTAGAGCCAAGAGACTTATTGGTAGCGAGCAGCTGACTAATTCAAAGCTACAGAGCTTGGGTTATCGCCGCATGGTAGCCAGTCTCTCGGTTTTTTATCGGATACATTTCGGAGAGTGTGCTAAGGAACTGTACGATCTAGTTCCCCCATCCCCGTTCTATCATCGGACAAGCAGACAAACTACTAAGCGACACCGCTATATGTTGGACATTCCACAAATGCGCACTAAGCGTTTTGCCTCCACATTCATTGTGCGAACCGCAAAGGAATGGAACTTCTTACCCGAGTCGGTGTTTCCTGATGAGTATACAATATGGGAGTCTTCAAGTCACGAGTGAATAGGTATCTTCTAGGCAAGCTTGCTCCATCGTCGACCACATCAGGTATAGGAGATAGTGGTCAAAAGTTTGACTACATTGAATAAAAAAAAAACGGACAGTTAACATTAAACCACGTATATTTTTTATGTCAATTGAGATACGGTTCTTTAAAAATAATTATACATAACCCCTTAACTTTCATTGCGGTAAATCCTATATAGGTATATGTAAACAATCTGTTGAAAATTTCGGCAATAAACTCCGTTAAAGTTAATCAAATTGCTGCTCGGTTACGCCAGCCGCGGAGTTAATGAAAAACTCGGTGGGAAAAGTAAGTTGAGTTAGAGGACTAATAAAAAATACGGCATCCTGATGGAGAAAATTACAGGTTAAATTGCATTTATAAGTAGATATTTAACGTTACTAAAATGTATATCTGCCTATTTGCTTCAACTGGGTTATGTAGATTGTCATCTTGTTTATTATTGTTTACTAGCCGCTCGTGGGGGTTTCACTCGCGTTTATTAAGTTCAAAAGTAGCTATGTGTATGATCAAACTTTTGAATTAAAAATATTAGTGTGATACCTAGTGTCATAACCCGACAAAGACAGTCAAGCAAAGCGAATAGCAGACATAAGCTATTCAGCAAAACAGATTTGTGAGTCACGCCAAATGGATATAAATAAAATAAAATAAAATAAAAAAGCCATTAATTTCTTACAGAAATGCAATTTACAAAGTTTTGTTAGTGTTAAAAGAAAAGGATTGGTTAGAGTTTAAATATTATTTGCTATTTCCGAACTTATTCTGTAAGAACCCCTCTGCAGGTAAAGGCCTCCTCCAAATTAAGCCAGTTTTCTCTGGATTGCGCTATTTGTATCCAGTTTGGACCAGCTGTGTGTATGATTTCATCCTCCCATCTGTTGCAGGGTCTCCCTTTCTTTCTTTTGCCCACTGGCCCCGTCCATACTGTCACTCTTTTTGTCCACCTTTGATCTTGCAGGCGTGCTGTGTGTCCTGCCCACTTCCATTTCAATACGAGGGAATGTGCTAAACCATCTGTTGGTTTTGTGATGCTGCGTATTTTTGTATGCCTTATTTTGTTTATTCTTTTTATGTTTAACATGGATATACCCAGGGTTAATAAAGAAAGGCTAAAATAAATGTTATTTGGAGGAATAAAATTACTTTGCACACATTTACGGTATTGTCTGCTGCTAGTACAGCGGTTCTTCAAACAACGTCTACCTGACAAAGTCAGTAAAGTAAATCAAGTATCAGCCATACCCCATTCAACAGAACAGGTTCGTGAGGCGTATCCATACGAAGAACTAGGCTTAACGACAATGGACTTATAGAATGTTATAGTGAAAGAGATGCACTCTTTAATATTAAAAAATATACTTACTGCGGGATCTCCTCCATACACCGACTCCCCGACAAAGTCAGTGAAGTAAAGGGAGTAGCAGACGTGCGCCATCCAGCAGAACAGGTTTGTGAGACAGACGATACGGAGAGAGCTCGGCATCATGACGATGGACTTCAAGTAATGACGAAGGGTAAGGTGTTTTCCGTGAGGTTCAGATGCTATAGGGACTGTCGGGGTGCTCTGAAAGAAATAGGTGTGATGATTTTATATAACAGTAATAATTAACTACTTGGATTGTAAAAATCTTTTTGTACAGGAACGTTATGTGTTTCAGAAGGAGAATGCTACTGAAGGGCGCGCTGTCCACTGGCAGTAAGTAATTTGCGTCCTTACAAGCTTGATGGCTTGTAGGTATATAGTGAAGGATTATGATGTATATAATTATAGATAAGTTTAAGAAAATAATAGAAACTTGCCGAATGATGATTATGACAATTAATCAATCATCTATTCTTACCTCAGTTTGATTAACAGCTCCATAGGAAGCATTATCCTTCTTCAGTCCTTTTTCGACACCGTCGTCGAGGTCAATGCTCTCTTGGATCCTCTCCGTTTGAGCTTGTTTCCGAAACTCATCCTGAAAAATTACAATAAAAAACAATCCATCTAACTCCGTGATCAAAGAAGTATATTAAATATCATATCGTTTGCGTTACAATTTGTGTTGTCAGAGTAAGTGGTCCTTGTCGCTAGTTACATTGTATTTTAATACTCTTTATGTGTCATAATGTCGTAGTATTATCATCAAGCTCAATCAAAATGCAACGATGGGTTAGCACTACTGCAAATAAACGTAATAGTCATACGTATTGTAACTGTATTTTATATACACGTGTATATTTAGTTTCACCTTTCCCGTTATCTGTCGGTCTGTAATCAAATCTAGGAAGCTAAATTAGACCCACTTCCCAATGTCCGGTTAGACTCATATTTGATGTACTTATTTATCATCGGTGACAATACAATGACCATACCATGGAGCTGGTCTGATTAATAAGACAGAAGATGGCCATAGGAACTTCTGAACAAAACAAGATAAACCCATCGAGTTTGGGCTCGTTTGATTCGTGTTGATAAGTTTTCTGTTTATGTAACTCTGTAGTTCTTTTTTATCTAACAACTGGTTAAAACTTTATTAAAAAACCGCGAGCATCAAGCCTGCTGAATATATCAACGAAGGACATTAAATTCCTTTATATATATATATATATATATAAAGGATACTTGCCATCAGGTGAGATAGTGGTCAAATGCTTGCCTATTTTGCATAAAAAAAAAAAAAAAATAGTCAAGTCAATCAAGTTGTCAAGTCTCCAAAGTTACCTGCTCTTTCAACTCTTGAAGTGGTATCTCCTTGAAACTGGAGACGGTAGCGGACACGCACACGACGAATATTACCGTGATGAGGGAGAAGACTGCGCGCACGTGCCCGCCGAATATCTCACCTGACAGAACATTTTTAACGTCACACATTTTTCAACCACGTCATCATCATCAGCAGTAAGTTTCTCCAGAGCAGAACATAAGCCTCTCCGTTTTCTGACTAAATGCCACGCCCTGGTGCAAACAATGTGCGAAAAGCTGCTGACAGAATTAGATGAGAAAAGTCAAAACACAGTGATGTATAACTATATAGCTACATTTCTTCAACTAGATCCTTCAAGATCCTTGCAAAATATTACGAAACGTTAAGCTTTCACTTTCATTATAAGAACTGCAAAAAAAA
Source organism: Lomographa bimaculata (assembly GCA_948107665.1). Taxonomy (NCBI): domain Eukaryota; kingdom Metazoa; phylum Arthropoda; class Insecta; order Lepidoptera; family Geometridae; genus Lomographa; species Lomographa bimaculata. Next base: position 13,734,686 of record OX403592.1, read on the forward strand.
ATTTACACCCTACCGTCTGTCTACTGTGTTTCCCGAAAAGTATAATATAGAATTGTTCAAGAAGAGTGTGAATAGGTTTTAATGAGCAAAAGTGCTCAGTAAATTGTGCATTTTCTAACGCATCGTCGCTTTCCATCAGGTAAGATTGTGGTCAAACGCTGGCTTAGTCACAAATAAAACAAATTTGGACTAGCTTAGTTCAGTTTAGCGTTAGTATGCTATATAATATACGAGTACATCCTTCTTGTTGGCGACATATAGTTTGGGCTCACATAATTCGTTCCGGATACATTCCATCAAGGAAGTTTGGATATCTAATGAAAAAAGAAGCGTCACCAAATTGTAGAACGTGCGGAGTAGTTGAAGATATCCACCACTTATTCATGGAATGTGCCCGTAACAAAAATCAAAGAGAATCATTAATGCAGACACTTAGTTTAGGTAAAAATGATGTCTGAGTGTTTACTGGATAGTTAGGTAGACCAGCATCTGAGGCAGCATCGCTCCTTATAGATATGGTTAAGCAATGTTTAGCTTAAGTTTTATGTTGTATAGATATACATTGGTAAAGTTACGATGAGACTGGCTTGCCATGTGGATAAAAGTCCCCAAGCCCCTGGCCCCCCTATTTCACTCGGTTAAACTGGTGGATAATAAATAGCCGTAACGATTGTTGGAAAAAATCTACAGATGCGTTTCATGTGCCGCTGTCCGCGCCTACCTATTAAAGCGGGTATTTTTCCTCTGGGAGAATATGGTCTGCCAGTAGCAATCAAAATCAATTGGGCCGTAATGTTTTTCCCTTTGCGAAATAACTTCAAATAGCTTAATTAATGAATATACTTTTATAAACTGTGTCCGGTGTAAGTAAACCTTTTCAGATTAACTTCTGGTTCCATTAACAAAAGTTGATTACGAACTCGGCTTAATCTATCCAACTCAAATAAGCGACAAATTGTGAACAAAGCCCGGCGAATCTGCTCGGCAACACAATTACCAGGCAGTTAGTGGCTAGGACCCTCGGAAGTTAGCTTGAGGGGCTTTCATGAACCATGTTAACGTCCAGTGACATTTATATCTAAGAAGATATAATAATATGAGAGGTCTGAAAATCGAATCGCTGATACAATTAGGTATCTAAATAGATTTAACTTTTAGTATGCTTAGAACTGCTACATTTTACCTAAAATAGAAAATCTTTTAAGGTTTATAACTTCTTTCTTAATTCTTTTATTGTTGTATTTGTTATTAAAATATCATACTAATTTTATAAATTCGAAAGATTCTGTGTAAGTGTGTAAGTATGTTTGTTCCTTTTTCAAGCTGTAACGGCTGAACGGATTTGGATGAAATTTTGAATGTACATAGCTTTTACCTAGGATTAACACATAGGTTACTTATAACTTGAAAAACGCGGGGAAGCACAGCTATTAGGATATAATGGATTGAACATACCAAGACGCCGGACGGACTACGCGCGTACTCAACTGATGAAGGAGCACCGACTGCTCCGAAACTAGTCTCGTAACAATGCGAGAAACAAACCGTAAGTAAAATCGTATATCCTAAAAATGTGTAATACTCACGAATACATAAATCAAATAAGATTATCCTCTGGTTTAAGCTGGGCGTTGATCAATCAGCGAAGGTATAAATACGTGAAGATTTACAAACTTTATGAAGCTACAATTACTTTGCGAACTTAAAAAATTTAAATTACAAAAGTCTCACCATCTTTAAAAAAATTAACAATGTTTTTAACAAAATATCCCAAAGATCTATGAAGACATTTTAAGAACACAGGGGCAAATTGGTATAGCTGTTCACACGTTCATCGCAGAGTCGGAAACTTTGAACCGCCGACAAACGTTCATACGTTCACACGCTACCAATGTATCTACCACTAGACAGTTTTTTGACAAATACTAAATAGAAGATTTTTATATATTAAGCTGTATTTTACTTAAAAACCGCTTAAATGATGAATTAAATATATTAGAAGTCAATTTTAATATAGTACTCACCTAGTCTGGTCTCGTCCCAGTTGATTCCTCCAAGCGCATACCCCATGAACCCTCCGAGGCCAGCCATGACGGTAAATGTGCTGAGTCCCTTGGCGTGATCCTCTAAAAAACAATACAATATAAAACTCTTAAATTGTATAACCAGTGAAATAACAGGTCTTAAAGAGATTTGACACCTAATATATCAGGGTGAGGAGCGCAGTGCTTTGGCTCGCAGAAGTTCAAATTGTATATGGCTGCTAGAAAAAAACCTACTTCACTGTAAATGACTTTCTTGACAATTGTAAACATCATTAAAATTATACTTATATTCAATCGTGGGAGTGTAATAACTTATGACATAATTATATTTTAGTAACATTTTTATCTTTGACATTAATATTATGAAATTTTGACATCTCTTGACATTATAACTTTAATGATGATTTTTCCATTTCTACTTATTGTAATTGGGCCACATATAGAATATATTAACAATAACTAAAATTATTATTATGACGCTATAAATATATCTAACTACTTAGCCCTCAAATCAATATTTGCATGTCACTATTATGACCAAGTGTGTGAACTATATTGATACACTTAACCTTACATCTGTTTATACCTACACTTGAAGCAAATAAATGCATTTCATTTCATTTCATTTCATATAAGTTCAAAACTCTGGGTGGCTCTAAACTGTAATGGGCAAGTGTGACGCTTACCATCAGGCTCGCGACAGGCTCGCCTCGTATACAAATAAAATTAAAAAAAATACCAGCTTACAAAAGTACTTACTTAACTTATTTATAGGAAAAACATCTTGATATAGGTTATACAATTGGTGCTATTGGATATAGCAATTTCTTCGATACAACTTTAGAATAGAGGGAAAGTCTAGGACGGTGGTGTACCGCAGCAACGTAGACTAGTTAATGTTATCAAGAATAGTTTAAAGCACGCACGATGGAAAAAAATACATTCCTACTCACAGTCCTACACTACGTTCAAGATACAAATCTTTGAACGTAGTTAGTAGGTATATGTCCATATCTGCAACTTAAACTGATTACGAACCAAATTTTTTACTAAGGTTACCAAAGCCGCAGAGCAGTAGAAGTCCTATCTAGAACTAGAAGACCTACGTGAATATAACCGAAGTAAACGTTTTTATCAGTAATATATAAACGTAAATATAACATAAACGCTTTCACACTCACAGCCCAACACTAAGTTCGATGACTTGTGTCGTGGGTGCCGGAAACATTCACATCACACTCATAATCACAACCAGAACCAGAAACACAAATTTTCCTTGGGGATAAAAGTTGTGTCTCTGCCGGGAATCGAACCCTATACGCTGTTAGATGGCGAACGCTCACCTAGCTAAGCCTGACACAACAATCTTAATTTCTGATATGGTATGATTTATGTAGAGATTGCAGTCTGCGATATGATCGATGTTGGCAATTGTATTTTCAATTGCGAGTGTAATATTTATTATAATGCATCAGAAATTACCACAATCCTTATAATTATAATCCTCTCACAATTTACTACCAATATATGTACCAGCTCAGTAATATTCGAATAATCGTCCCAAAATCACATTCCGCCTGAAGCCTGTATTGACTTGACACTTCCAATTTTCCACCGGCTTCTCATGCTAAATATTTGGAAGATCCAAATATTAGTCTAGGGATGAAAACGTCCCACATAGCGTAGATTTGAGCAAACATTGTACTGACTTCCGAACGCTGTGTAAATGTCGTCGTTCGATTGTGGAATGGGACAAGTTGTGATGTAACTAGACATTTTCTAGTTTTTAACGTTTGAGAGAGCTATGGGTAATACATTAGTTTAGTCGTAAACTTGTCCCTAAAAGACAAAACCAGACCCAGTTTACCCATTTTTTATGGAGTAGTCATGTCTATATCAATGTATACGGACAATGTGTATAAGGTTAATGTTAATGTTAAAACATTTTAAGCCGAATATAACATTGAAACACAATGTGTATAAGACACTTCCGATGCTGGCTCACGTACCGAAACGAAGTTACAAATATGTATGTAGATTCATCAAGGGAATCAATACTGCTGTGAGATCATGCTGCTCGCCAAGGGGCGGTAGATCTACGTATTAGACATTCATTTCAACTTGATACGCTTTACTGAAAAAGTGATGACTGACAGACACATGGACGGCAACAAAGTGATAAGGGTTTAATTTATACTTAATAGCGTAACTATATACCGTATAATTTGGTACCTATGTTAGAACTGATCTGATGAAGAACCAGGAGATGGATAGTGAAACTTTTCATTGGTTACTAGTAAAGCCATCAAATTAGACGTGGCAAAGCCCATAAAGCTTCGTCAAATTTGCACTGACAAAGTAAACATTTAGATATTCAATAATGTTTATATATTATTTTAGTGCGTGATAAAAGGGTGTTATTTTATTTTTTAATTGTATTTTATATTAATTTGGATGTAACCCCGTGATTCTTGCATAACTTTTTCTCTCATATAGTTTATACTCTCATATTAGTCTCAATATAATAATTATTAGAATTTAATAAACTTTAAATAATCTGGAAAGTAGAACATTTAATTTTTATGGTGTTTGCCCTGACATATAATGGTTTGTATAGGCACATCATAATTTCCCACTTTCACAACCTAAGCAACAGCATAAACAATGTATCAATTTAACATAAATATCTATGTGCTTTAGGCTTAGACGTCATAAACTATATAAATGTTTACAGAGTTTATTGTTCTTTTTTAATATAATATGTCTAGAAAAGTAAAACAGACAAAGAAGTTTATCATTTACTCTGATTTACGTACGGACATCATTGAGTAACATCCGGTAGAAATAGCTTTAATAGCTATATTAATATTATAATAATATAATTGGCGCAGTGAGCAAGTCTTTGGTCTCTGCCCGAGTTCTAGGTTCGATTCCCAGCATGAGCATTATTTTCTTTCCTAATGGACAATCTGGTTCTTGATTTGATATGATGTGTCTAATGGAATTTATCCACTATGGGGGATGACGGAAATATTACATCACACATACACGTCAACAAGTCTTGGAACTTTAGTTCTAAGTGTGCGTATGCCGCATACATCTGTCCGTACGACAAATAGATTTCGATGCGGACTTTTTATTTCATAGCTTGTTTTATCAGGACAGTTTATACCTAGTAACTATAGCTGTTTTCTAGATATGACTTTGGGGATTTCTTTCATACCTAGCCTGTTCCATGGCAAATTCCCTTGTACCCATTTGAATCCATTCCACGAGGTAATCTCGAACTGGGACAGAGACCGTATGTATTAATAACTAGTCGTGCCCCGTGTCTTCGCCCGCGTTTAATAAGTCAGAAGTAGCCTATGTGTTAATCCCAGATATGAGCAATGTACCTATATTGCAATGTAACTATGTTCAAATTTTCATCCTAATCCGTTCAGCCGTTACAGTGTAAAGAGAAAACAAACATACTTACACACAAATCTTCGGATTCATAATATTAGTGAGATGATATTAGTTACTCTATCTACCTGAATATCGTGAAACTTTTAGGCAGTTACGATCAGGCAGAGTGGAAAACCCAAAATAGCTTCGGTACCGAGATATATCAATCACAGTCAGACATTGCTGATAAAAAGTCTCGGTTCATCATTCTTCCACAGTAAAAATAAAACACACACGAGTCACATGCCGTGACGTAGAACAAATATTGAAATACATTCCAGAGTATCAATTAAACTAGGTTAAGGATCTTAAAACTAATTTTTCATAAATTTATTTACTTTGAACTGCTTACTTGGTTTATAACTCGTGATTCTTAGAAATAATGTACTTCTTGTAACACATATTTATTTACCTAACCGACTAGATGTTGTGAAACGTTTGTTTACATTTTCTATGATTAATTGGCGTTTCTAATTAACTTGTTTTAAGTGTATTCCAAAGAACTAAAATTATAGAGTTCTATAAGAGACTATAATAAGGAAATATTGTGGTCGTCATCCACTTTAGATTATACCGAGTGTGTAGGTACTCAATCACTTTCAGTTTCTATTTGAGGACTTGGCCCACTTCTGACTGCTGTCTACTTAATGAACTGGAAACATTTAGATACCTTTAGATTTATACTGCGGGTACTGTGTTCGATCCCCTACAAACTTATTTCACCAGGAAAAAGGGGTTTTTTGTTTGTCGTTGTCGAGAGTCGGTTGTTATCTCGACCGACCGGAACTCGACCGCGCGGTGTACACAACTACACATAATAATATATTTATAGTGTAGTCTCATATTATTGAGATGCTGTGCGTAATAAAAGAAACTGACGCAAAAATATTCTCACTCAAAGCACCACGTGAAGTTAAAATACATGTAACTTTGGGTACGGAAACATTTACATATCACACACAATTCAACAATTAAGAAGGAGAATGGGCAAATAAAAATAGATATAAATCATAATGAACTGGAAACATTCTTATCGATAATACATTGTAGGAAGGAGGCTTATTAATTTGTGCCAAATGTCCCTATTTGTACGACCTAGAACTGCCAATCATAGAGATAACAGTACCTGTAAAAATCAATGGTTATTACTATGAAAACAATGTCAAGAAATCTTTTTTTTAGCTGGATAGACAAGTATTTGACCACTATCTCACCTGGATGTGCAAAGATGGAAAGTGACGATGCGGCCAAAGATGTGGTATGTTTGCCTCAAAGATTCACTCTAGACTTGAAGACTCCCAGATTATAGAGACCGTTCAGGGAAGCGGGTCATGAGTTCCGCTTCTGCGCCGTATGGATGATAAATATAGAAGCAAAATGTTCAAACTAACGTCAGGTAAGTATGATAAGCAATAATGAATGACGTTTGAGTTTGTCTTGTTGTAAGGTAGTAAAAGGGGCATTCAGGAATCAGCTCATGTAATACGCATGAATTATATAATTTGAGTCCTGCACTTTCCAAAATGTATACGATAGTTTACCGAAAGGCATGCGATCATACCTCGTCAGTGACCTAGACTGCAGCGTCTCGGTCACCGACTTACACTCAACAAACGCATTATTATCAATGAGTCATTTTACTCGTTGATCAATAAATCTAGATCTTCGAGCAATTATTTAGCGCATTTATCCCAGAGGTGGCCGCAGTACTCCGTACACGGTCAAACTTGAGCTTGATACAAATTCAGAAGCTGCCCAGGGGTGAAGTACAGCGCGACCTTAGCCAGGACACTTAGTTTCTTAGCAGCCAGTAGAGCATTAGCTTCGATGTAAGTACCAAATTCACGTTGCGACTATAAAATAACGCCAATAAGATTTGTTGGCCAACCTGCTTGAGTGGGACGCTCAAGTGAACATCCCATTCGCCGTGCATTGAATTAAACAGGCTCACTGGACCCGTTATGAAGTCTCTTATAGATTATTTAGTTAGTACGCTGGCTCACAAAAATAAACACGTTCACACTCAAAGCCCTTCACTAAGTTCGATGACTTGTTTCGTGGGTGCCGGAAACATTCACATCACACACACACAATCACAACCAGAACCAGAATACATTTTCCTTGGGGAGAAAATTTGTGTTCCCGCCAGGAATCGAACCCGATACCCCTGTTTAGAAGACGAACGTTCAACCAACTAAGCAATGCCAATGCAGTGACTTCTTAGATATCAGAATTTGCATAATATGCAAAGACTCGTCTTTGTTTCCCGAACAGTATAATCTGAGAGTATTCAAGTCAAGAGTACCTTCTAGGCAAGCATGCTACATCTTCGGCCGCATCATCGCTTTCCATCAAGTGAGATTGTGGTCAAACCCTTGCCTATAGTAGGTACATAAAAAAAAAAGCTTACCTGGAACTGTCACATCAAGAAGATACGCCCTCGCAGGACTCTGACAGGCATCAGCATCAAAATCTAAGAACACAGTTCCCAGCACTGTAAAAACTACCCCCCAAGGGTGGTAATTGCTTGGAGGAGTCTCCTCCTCCAACATAGAACTTCGTGGGCCTAAGGCTGAGGGGACATCGGTCCTGTTTAGGGGGTTTTCGTCTCCTAAAGCATAGCCTATAGCTTCCCCATTAGGCACGAGTACCAAACCTGTAATGAAACGCGTGATTAAAAAATCAATTGTACTATTGAGCAATTTATGTGTTTATGCAGACATTGATTTTTTTTCTTTCTTTCTTAAATATGATTAATTTTAAGATTTTATTTGGACCAGAAAAAGGTTAAAATGCAGCGAGTCTGACAAGCCTAAAATAAAATCAGAGTGGTTTATTTAAACAGTGCACTCTGGTTTTATTTTAGGTCCCGTTCAAAATCTCATTTTGAGACTTAATACTTGGTCTTTTTTTGTATTATCAGCAGATATTTAGTTCAGCTACAGAGTATCACTAAGTTCTCAAATAAAACCTTCACATTTTGGAAATGAATAGTTAATGATATGTTACATCTACGTGAACCAATGTTTAAAAAGTTATTGCAAAATGTTTATGAAGGACGTTACATATTACGAATAAATATGAATACATTTTTTTTTTTTTCATGCCTAACTACGGGCCAATTGCCTATATTTCCTAAAACGGAACTAAAACTATGTACAGCAAAGAACTAAGTTACCTACAAGACATCGAGCTTATAGGTAACCTAAGTGCTCAAGCCCACTACCAGTGGGTAGCGTTCCCATCATGCTGGCGGCATTGCCTCTCATTGTATAAATAAAAAGGGTCGATTTTCAGATTTGAATATATTTTGTTATGTGATTTTGAGCCTAGTTTCGCAATTTATAGTTTTTTTGTTGAAAGTCCTAAGAAGAGTAAATAATGCTTACAACATCTTTACCTGATTTAGTAAGGCATCATAATGGGTTATAGTTAATTTATTTTGATATTAGAGTAAGTAAACGCAAAATAAGACATTAATATCCATCGTGAGTATCTGAGCACCAGATTTGCCACCTAATCTTTGGTACTAACAAAATAAGCCGATGTAAATGCTAATTAAATACATGTTATGATTATTACAACACCCCATAATACTGAACTGTAATCTGGCTGCTTCAAATATTATCTTAATTTACTGAGAATTTAAAACATAGATATTTACAGAAGAACAATAAGTTTAAATCTCTTATTGACCGTAGGAATGTTATGGTATCTAGTTCTTGGGTGGACCACCGTGCACCGTAGAAGTTTCTTGCGGTAATACATTTGACCGGACATTTTTTATTATGCCCGATAGTCAAGCTTTTGACCACAATCTCACCTGATGGAAAGTGGTGATGCGGCCAAAGATGTAGTATGCTTGCCTAGAAGGTTCCTATTCTCTTTTGACTTGAAGACTCCTTACTCCGGAGTTACGTCAAATATATATAATTTCTGCCTGATACAGAAGCTGAACTATAGAATGATAAAAAAATATTCCCTCACCCCACGGGTTCTGGAGAATGCATTTTAAAGGAAAAAAAATATTTAATCTCGATTAAAAGGAGATATAGATAGATAGATAGTAGATTGTTCTCGTGTCTCTTCAGACTTGAGCTTCCGGTGAATATATCGCTATAAAATACATGGTAGTAGAGCAGTTCCTCTTTCTTCCTTGGCTTGCTTTACCGAAATACAGTTGTAGCTTACATGTAGCAAGTAAAAAAACCGGTCACCAAGTATATGTATTCCAGCACCTATCCTTAAAGCCGAATCGTGTTCTAGGCTTAAAAACTAAATAGTTTAATTGCCATACCTAGCAACACTCCAACAGACATCAACACAATAAAGGGTCTTCGCCTTCCAAATCTTGACTTGCATCTGTCACTCAACGAGCCCAATAAAGGGGTCATGAAGAACCCGATGAGAGGTGACAGGGCCCAAACTAGGGTCATCTGTTGGTGGGGTACTCCAATCTGAAGCAACGTGGGAGACACGAAGGCAGTCTCTCCGGCGTACGAGAATTCTATTCCCATGACTGCTGCTGATATTCGCATGAGCTCGATGCGACTTTTTCGCCTAAAATTGTTAACTTTTATTAGATACTTGTAGTTATTTACATAATTATTAAGATTACCAACTCATGAAACTTTCAATCATACACGCCCGGTTCGAGCCCCGCTCGGTTGTAGCAATAATAATTACATTAATTACCTAAGTTATAAGTCAAATCTGCACTCGTTCTAATAACCGCCAAGAATGTTGGAATCCAAGAATGACATCATTCAAATGAATTCAAAACATATATGAATGAATGAATGAATTATATATTTATTCGAAAAACAGGCTTTGCTTAACATTAACTTATTAGACAATTATTCAATACTATTAGAGATTTAAAATCCAGATTAGTCAGCATTGATACCCAAACTAGTGTTCCTGTGTTATGGAGTATCAATGCCCCCCGCTCGGACACAATATCTAGTTATATCTTTTGATAAAGACTATTTACGAACACATCGTTGCCTTAAATTATGTAACAAAATTGGTTACTTAAGTAAGTATTGGAAATTAAATTTATATCTATAATAAACTTGCAATGGTTCTGTAGGATGGATTTTGAACCTACTCGTAACTAGACTCTCTTTGTGTGAGACCGTGACCCAGCTATGGAACCAAAATTGATAGATGATGATGAAGAGAAAAAGTGCTTTTTATTTTTTTTTAAATAACCTTATGAGTTTCTGAATATAGAAAAGCTCCTTGAAGACCGGTAGTTCTGAAGGAGAGCCACATTGAGATCCCGAGACACCCAAGGTTTAGCAAAAACTACATGTAGGTGCAGTGCTACTAACGTTTATGTAAATTCATCTAGCAACATCATGCGACAATGAGCTGCACGATTTTTAATCCTTTTTAATAACCATGTAAGGTCGATAGTGGGATGAGATAGATTAAATAGATTTTGATATAGTTATATCTACAGATAAATAAGTTGCACTATATTTCACCTGTGGATTTTTTTTAAATTCTTTTCAACGTGTTCTGCCACAGGTTAAGTGTAAGATTTCTTATATTCGTGGCTATAATTATTTAGTTGTGAGAAGAGAATGTAAGGTAGGCTACCTAATCTACTATAGACAACAAACAAACAAATGCATTCACAGCCCCACACAAAGTTTAAAGACTTGTATAGTGGGTACCTTAAATATTTACATATCACAAACACATAAAACCAGAAACTCCTAATCGTACCTAGAACCCTCAGAGCAGAGGTCAGGATAAATATAACCATTATTGAAAAATATTTAAATTGTAAAAAACTTTGTAATGTACAAACTAGCAACAGTAAGTGCATTAGGTAAGAACGTCTATATTTAGATTGTTTCTTTATTTACTTCATCCTAATCTTCAACTTTAGATAACTAATGCGATAAACAATTAGCAAACACTCTACAAGAAATTCCCAGAAAATAAGACTACATACGATACGTCTTTTGAACTACCCGTTGACTTAGTTGGGTGCGCGTTCGCATTCTAAGCCGGGATATCGGGTTCGATTCCCGGCGGGAACACAAGTTTCCTCTTCAAGAAAAAAATGTGTTTCTGGCTCGAGAAAATAATGTCTTGTGATTTTGTGTTTGATGTGAATGTTTTCGGCTCCCACGACACAAGTCATCAAACTTATTGTGAGGCTTTGAGTATGAAATCGTTTATGTTTATTATTTAGTATTAGTTGATGAAAGAAAAAGTATCTTCTAAAATATTCGTGTGAGAAAGTCGACGTCAAGAATTTATTTAACAATTATAAACCCAAAATCCGACTTCGACGTTAATATCTCCGGAACCCTTCATTCGTTATTGATACATTAAACGCTTAATTGTTTCAACCAAAAAAATATAATTAAATTGGATCAACATAAGAGATATAAAAAAACAAAAAACAGAGATAATTAAAACAATATATAGGCAGTACCTCTTCTACAAAGTTAATTTATTATATTTAGTGTTAATCCCACATATAGGATAAGGTTATCGGGATTAATAATAAATTTAATAAATAAACTTTGTCGTTATGGATTTTCGTAAAGTATCGCCTAATTCAATTAACTTTCTTAGAACCTTTTCTGTTAGAAATCAGTTAAAAAAAGAAAATTATTAAAGCTGTTCAATTTCAAATTTTCAAATTCTCGATCGATCGAGACGATCTTATGATTTGACCTCTAGCAGGACTTCAACCTATGGCCTCTAGCTTAGACACTATCGTTGGTAACATAAAATAGAAATCGGAATTTTATTTAATTATACATTTTGTGATACCAATTGACGTCCTGAAAGATTTTACCAACAATATGAACAATTTTATTAATACTATAGTTACTAATTCCAAAAGAATTCTAACCAAAGGTGTACTGTTTATGTACTATACGTTATTTTAATTTTAAACATAAACATAAATGATAATTTTGTAGTCAATTTTTTATACGGTGAACAAATATTTTGACTTTGACTAGTTCTTCAAAAGCTATAATTCGTTAGACATTTAAGTACTTACCTAAAAATATCACTGTACTCGCTATCCTGCCATACTCTCTCCGGGGGATCATCAGAGTTTGGAATTCCAAACAGGGACTCCGACATCATTTCCCTGACACCCCTGGGATGCTGTTCCTTCCATCTCGACCACCTTTCCTTATACCTGTCTCTGGCGCAGTGGAAACGACCCGTCCAACCGACGTACTCGTTCAACTTGTCAGCCATTTTTAAATATTTTGCTTGAACTTGATTGCTTAAGTTTATTATATTTATTACATTTTAACAAAAGAAAGATTTTTATTTTAGAATATATTTTCCATGTGTATTGCTTCCTGTAAAGTATTTATATTCTAAATGTTTTTGAGGCGAATGTCACTAGAACCTAATTTAAAACAAATTGAAACATTCAGCTCAATTAAGAACATAAAACGTTATCAATAACTTACGCACAAGAAAAATCCGAATAAACACTTCTTTTAAAATCTAGGTCTAAATAAATTGAGTCAAGTTTTTACTGTACGTTTAGTTCAACTGTAACATCTTTTTACATAAGTTTAACGATACTTGCGTAGTTAGTGTTGGGCGGTAGTTATTGGGCGGGCGGACGGCGGCCGCGCGGACACGGATGCGACTGGGGCGCGCGCGCCGCCCTCGCCCGCCGCCCGCCCAGAGACGCTGACCATGGCCGGACAAACACTAGAAGTGATACTTTATTTTACAATAAAATTAGTAAGTTTTCCTAATGTATATATAACAGATTATATCATATGTGAAAGATACCTTCTACGCAGTGTCACGTTAACAAAGTGTTTAACTTAATAACATTAATACCAGCTTTTACTCAATTTATAGATAAGAAGACAAAATAGTCCTTTTTCTAATAGCAACACTACTCCAGTTTGTAATAGTTTAATTCCATTGCAGGTGTAGTAATCTGAAACTTGAAAGTAGCTACAATAGAGAAAGATCTACTCAGTTACATATACTGCCACCCCTTATATAAGGTCATAGGTAAGTAGTTCACAATCCTGCATGAGGTAGTTTAGAATCGACATCTGAGCAGGATAAAAATAATATAAAATTGTATTTTTTTTCAACTGTCTAACATTCTCATATTTCATGAACAGCTGTGACCTCTCGTCACATGTTAGTTTAATAATTCCGTAGCAATTAGCCTTTGTAGCAGTCATATGAGCAGCTATTATTTTAGTAGCTGTCTAAAAATTGCTACTAAAATGTCTGCGCCTCAATTTACATACAAGTAAATAAAAAAAATCCTATTTAAAATAAATAACCCCCTGCAGTATTGTGCACTACTTACCAAAGACGGTATATGTTAAAAGTCATGAAGACAGATAGATTTGTTAAAATTTGATTTTCTAATTTTTAAACTTTCCAGAAATTTTATGAAACCACTTAGAAAATAAACAATTTATCACAGTCGCTTCTGACGTTATATCTCCGAGTACCGCCTCGGGGATTACGCTTATTGCGTCCCCACAGGCGTCCTGCTGATTGTATCCTCAATACTTCGACGATGCAGTACAATATCTTCACAAAAAAGACTGTTCATGCTCGATAGTCAAGCATTTAACCACAATTACACCTGTTGCTAACTGATATTGCGGCCGAAGGTGTAGCCTGAAAAAAAAACTGTGTTTTATTGAGAAGTTTTTGAAATTGTGTAATTGCTTGGTGTAATGATGTACGACCAAAATTCCTATAAATATAATTGAAACACAAGCAAAGCTTTTAAGCGTTGAAGTCGGGTTCTTTAGAAACCGACTTCAACGCTTATATTTCGGTTTGGCTTGACCGATTTTGATAAAATGTATATGGGACTACTTTTAAAGTAGTCACTCAAAATTGATTCATAATTGGCGGAGATATCGCGTAAAATACATACAAAAAAAAAACATACTGTCGAAGTGAGAACCTCCTCTTTTGAAGTCGGTTGAAAACTGGTTACGCTGCTTTACACTTTCATCACGTGCTTGCTTGCTTGTCGTATGGACCAGTTGTATAGGCAGTCGTGATTAAATTTTTTTCAGTTTGCTAGAAGGTATTTGACATGGCTTACCGACTGTTGTCTTACGACTTTGTATGAAGATCTATAGGATATGGAGATATGGAGATTTTAAATTAACACAATTTTGTTTTTAACTATCAATATAGTTTTAAAACTAGGAATACGAATGGGACTAATTAACTTTACTTGAATTTCATTTAAATATTAAGATGAAATTCCTAACTAATTGCTTGTACTTTAGCTAATTTGTATGACCTAAATTGTAATCATATATGTTTTTTTTTGACAATAATTACATTGCAAGTTGTTGTTCATCTTTACCATCAGGCACTGGAAATGACCAGCTTAGTAGTCTGTTAAGGGGAAGGACAGGAGTCTATCTTTTTTTTATGCTTTAGGCTAGGATCGCTACCTCACCTGATGGAAAGTGACGATGCGGCCGAAGAGTGAATATGCTAGCCTAGAAGGTACCTATTCAGTCTAGACTTGATACACCGTTCAGGAAACAAAGACGCAGGCAATGAGTTCCACTCCTTCGCTGTACGAATGATAAACGTAGAAGCAAAACGCTTCGAGCAAACTGGAGGTATGTCTACAATAAATTGATGACGTTTGACAGTTTGTCTTGTTGTTTGATGGTAAAAAGGGCATGGAGGAATAATATCATGTGATTCCTGAGCACACTCTCCAAAATATAAGCAATAGAATACCGATAGGGTTATCTACGAAATAACCAACACAAAAAACAATTTTAGACATACTCATTAACACTATTAAAGTATTTGCTTGGAGCACAATTTCGTTTCTAAATAATATTTGTGCTTCAGGTTCTAGTTGTGCTTGCGTGTGTGATGTAAGTGTTTCCGGTACCCATAATAGAATTTTTGGAACTTAGTATGAGACAGTTAGTGTAAATGTATTAAGGTATTATTACATCCACTCATAACAAACGAAACACTAACAAAAATTTTGATCTGTTGACGAAATAACAAACGTGAAAAATGTCTAGACACATGTATTCAGATCCGTGTAATCAGTTGATACCAATCCATACAGAATACATACAATTTTACACAGTATTTTAACAAAACAATATAAATATCTACTTATTTCATTGTTTATTAGTGTATCACACTTCATCACTAATACCATTCTTCATTCTTAAGTGGCTATTTACTCTAGATTAGCCATGAAAATAGATCAAAGTGCCGGCCAAGAACAGCCTGACCTCCAATACTGCTCACATATACAGCGTATCAATCCGACAGTGTATACACAAACTGATTGTCCCGACTTATTGCTTTCTTTCTATCTTTGGATCCCGTTTATACGAAACCGTGCACGGTAACGGGATCTTTATAGAAATTTGATTTTATTGATGGCAATTTTCCAGCGCGGCGTGAATTTTCTTGTACGGCTTCGCTGCGTATTAGGATCGATGGCAAAATCGGATTTGGTTTTCGGTATATAATATCTATAGGTGCGGTATACTTGGATTGGAAAGCTGAAAGTATTTTTATTTCGGTAGCTTGGGATTACATTTATATACTTTAATCGACTAAAATCTCGAAGCTATGAGCTCAGTGATAATAGAGGCCAGCCCCGATCAGGCTATCGGGGTTTTTAATCTTTCCACGGCACGGGCTTCAGCTTTCTGTGAAACTCATTGGTTTTTGGTGATGAAATTAACTTCATGGTAGCAGAGCCTCTCATTAAGGAGAAAAATTCGTCACGAAGTTCGCCTTTTTATCCTTGAGAGGTCGTTACTTTCTAGGCTTATAGCTTGATCACTAATTTTCAGACAAGTAAATCAATAACATGTCTTTAAACTCATTTTAGCCTCTCCCAGCGGTACAAGATAAGGCAGATGTGTAATCTATCACATTTTTTTATATTATGTAATATGGGCTTACGTAATAATATAGAAGATTGCGTAGTAGAAGGAAAATTTTCTTTAGTGGAAAATTGTAAAAACAAGGCAACAACCTAATACAGTGGATTACATATAATGACACCCCAATATAATTTCACTTTGTAAATGAAATAAAAGGGCAGTATTTCAAAAAAATAAATGAAGGGTAATAAAACTTAATAAAGTTATTTATAGATAACTAGCCGTGCCCCGCGGCTTCGCCCGCTATTATAAAGTTAAAAAGTAGCCTATGTGTTAATCCTAGGTATAATCTATGTACATTCCAAATTTCATCCAAATCCGTTCAGCCGTTAAAGCGTGAAGAGGGAACAAACATACTTACACTCTTACACACAAACTTGCGGATTTATAATATTAGTAGGATATAGGATATATTTATAGTTTCTTACATGTCCGATGCTATCTATTTATATCTGATGTATGATGAGTTCCTGTTTACAATTTATTATATACTTAGACCATGGCTATACAAGTAACAGATTTGTCTCAATTTTTCAAGTTCACTGATAGAGCTTATCGTATTGTTTACGTATCTACGTGCTGGCTATCAGTGCTCCTGTTGTCATAAATATCTGGTGAAATTGATGAAATACCTGATACATTTTGATAGTAAAGAACCTACATACCTACTTTTTCAGCGCATCTATAAACCGACCTACTTAGTAAAAGTAGTCTACAAAAGAAACTCTTTAATTAAACAATATTAAAATTTAAATAGGTAAAGTGATGATACCATCGATATGGGAGACAAACCGACGGTTGATGATACACATAGTATGCACTATGTATAACACATAGTACACATAGTATAACTCAAAAAGTTTGTAATTTTTTACCGAATTTGGAATATCCTTCTCAAAACAAGCGCAATAACAAAGGTACCTACTTATAAAATAATATATTTATATAGTATCTATGAGCTCTACATTTTCTTATGGTATTTTTTTCTACTATATTATTATGTATTTGCAAATGTTTGCATATATTTTGTACTCAGTGAGAGTAAGGGTGTTTTTTGATTTATTTACTTATTAGTTTAGCATAAATACGTAATCATAATCATAATTCATTTATTGCATAGAATGTAGGTTGATAATACAAGCTGTTAAATTAATAATAATTCCCATACAATCTACCCTTTATACATGGGTGTGCAACGTCATAACATGTTTCTTCTATTTAGTTTTTAAATATAACAAAGTTTACAATGCCATTTGAGTAAAAAAATATTATCATGTCAATTCAATTATTATAAACATTAATTAAAATAAAAAAGTGTCAATTTTATCCAGTTATTACAATAAATATTTAAGTTATCTTTCACTTTAGATCAAGTTATTATAATATCATATCATAGTAATTTATTTAAATTGAAAATATTCATTTAGCTATAAAAACAATTATTCAAAAGGACTTCGTAAACAATATAATCGCATGCTATTAAATATATAATTTAATCGTGACGTTGATTGACTGACTGACATAAACGCAAAGCTCAAATACAAAAAAACACAGAGTTTATAGAGACGCGAAACTTTCAAGGTACTCTCTTTTATTTCTTCTACACGAGGAGTACCTCTACGTGGATTTCTTTTTTAGTACTCTAAGACAGAAATATTAAAATTTCGCACTCTAAAGGGACAACAAAGATATAGTTGCATGCATACTTTCTTTTTAATTTATAACACACCCATATGTTTGCTCCCAACAGCTGTTAGAATTCAAATTATAATCTTTATTTCTTTCTCTAAACATGTCGGTATGTGGTAGAAATAACACATCAGCCCGCTAGCCAAAAACCAAAACGCTTCGTCTCTATTCTATCAAAAGAAACGTATTCTAAATGTAACAGACCTTAAAACTTGTAAACATAAGGTTTAAAACATTTGACTTGTCATTTAGTGCTTACCGAGACTGCAAAGTTACAGACAAACAATTTGGAACCTTTGTACACAAGTTTTAAAGTCGGTTATATTTGGTAAACGTTTCTTTTGATAGAATAGATACGACGCGTTTTGGTTTTTCACTAGGGGGGCAGGTGGTAGAATTAACACGATAACACCCCGCTGCATTGGGTTCAACAATTAACATCAAAGGAAGGCGATAAGCTTTATTAAAAGTATATCAAATTAATTACTTATAAAATTAGTTACTTATTATTATTGTTGTATAGTTTTGTTATAATTTAGTAACATAGTATAATTGTCAATTATTTATTATTTCGTTAATATTTAATTCAGTAGCAATTAGTCAGTCAATTAATGTAATTGTTATTTACAATAGGTAATAGCTTTATTGTCATTCAGATAAGCCTATATTGTGTAAAAGCTATTATCAATTAAACTAAATTAAATTTATTTTCATACTTTCTTCTTTCTTGTTCTACGTTTGCTTCCAGCTATATAGATACGCCGATAGTTTAAGTACTCTATATAAGATATATAGAAAAGGCAAGGTTTTCCTGTATATAATAACATTACCGATAAACACAACAATACCTGCCAAAGACAACTTAAAAATGACGACGCACTATGCCTCGTCACAACAGTACATAAACATACATGAATATCTAATTCCATCTTGAAAACGTTGTAAGTACTATAAACTCTATTGTTCACAAAATGATTTACAGCACGTAAATAATAGGGCAAAGACGTTTGTTTGACGAAGGTAAACATTGCATTGTGAAGAATCAACAGATAGTCAAGGATGTATCAGACACGATACGCTTTCTTGGTCCTCGTGAGATGGAGAAAATAGGACTATTCAATGCAAATATTGAACTAGTAATTGCAATGAAGACTGTCGTACAATATTATTCTATGAAGGTTAGAGTGTTTGTTTCTCAATCACGCAGAACAAGATTTCTTTCAAGATTCATTGCCTGCGTCTTTGTTCCCTGAACAGTATAATCTGGGTTTCTTAAAGTTAGAGTCTTATACCTTCTAGGCAAGCATGTTCCATCTTTGGCCGCATCGTCACTTTCCATCAGGTGAGATAGCGGTCAAATGCTTGCCTATCTAGTATAAAAAAAAAGATTACTGGAAGGTTAACCTAAACAAGATGAACATTTATTCACAAAATTCTGCAACAAGCCTTTGTTGAATTATTACTTAATTATTAAACATAGGTTTGACATAGAGATTGAGCCAGTGCCAAACCGATTTGATCCGGTTTGATTCCTGGCATAAGTGATTGGACTATTTTGTGAATTTTCATCTCTGAGTGAGGTTATGTGTGTTTTTATTGACTAGTGATTTCGTTAAAAGTGGGAAGATTTGTGACGTAGGATGTAGACCGCATGAATTAGGTGCAAAGCACACAATTGCCTTCACTCTCATGCTGACTAGTGGTCGTGTCGCACGTTTAGTGGTTGCGATTTAGTTTTGTAAATAAACACAAACAATTAAGTCCTATACAAGATTTAATTTTACATATAGCTCAAGAACCAAACACAAATTGGTATGGAATGCATCACCTTGTCGATGCATCACGTCCAGGTTTTATTTAGTTAATGTTAAAAAAATCTTGAATAAAAAAAGCGTACTGTATCTTCCCAATTTCAATAAAATAGAACCCGATACCCGTTGCTTAGAAGGAACACACCCAACGAAGCCAATGGGCAGCAAAATTATTTTACCGATCTAAAATACAAGAAAATTTCATGAAATAGTGCTTGAACAGTTGTCCTTGTAAGTATACTCCTACCAACTTCAATACATAATACATAGTTTTAGTTTAGTTTTAGGAAATATAGGCAATTGGCCCGTAGTATAAAGAGGCCAATAAAAAAAAAAAAAAAAAAAAAAAAAAAAAAACTACAATCACATTGTCTATTGTATTCTAACAACCCATCTTACCTATATCTATGAACCCAAAACTAATATTCTGAAAGTAGCATCACTCAAGTCTAGCCAAAACGAATTAGTTTCCTATAATCACGTTCATAACCTAAGTATCGCAAACTAATTCGTTTTGGCTTAGTAAAAGGAGGCATGGGAATTATTACTTTTTTGGCGACCAAAATATAGATTCTTATTATATTTCATCATAATATTAATGGATAGAACTGGCCATTGGATATGCTGGGTTCCCGCCTTCTAAGCAGGAGTATCGCAGTAGATTCCGGTAGAAACACAAGTTTTCTCCCCAAGGGAAATTGTGTTTTTGGTTCTGGGTGTGATTGTGTGTGTGATGTAAATGTTTCGGGCACCCACGACACAAGTCTTTGAACTTAGTGTGTGTGTGAAATCGTTTATTATGCTATGTAGAGGATATCAGGTCATATCCCAATGTTTGTTTTATGTTTTTAATTACATACAATGTCCAGCGCGCTGAAATTAGGAAGATGGGGCACAAAACCGTCAATATGGCACGGAAAACCCTGGGCATCGTAAGCTTATGATGGCCGAGTTTATCTGTTTTGAAATAAAGATGTTTGTTTTAATATAAATTATTCTTATTGAATGTGGTAAGCCCTGCCCGTCTCGTTTGGGAAGTGCATCTCCCCTTCCCAGGACCTTCCACCTCAACTCCTTTATGTTCTGAGGTAACACACATAAAAAATACAGTCGAATTGAGAACCTCCTTCTTTTTAACCGATTTCTAAAAAGGAGGAGGTTCTCAATATAACTGCTTTCTTTTTATGAGTGTTACCTCAGAACTTATTTTGATTTCAATTTTTTATTTGAAAGCTGGTGCTTCCCATTTAAGTTTGATACAGATCTGACCAGTAGTTTTTGAGTTATCCTCAATAATGCGAATTTAATTCATCTAATCTGATCAAACGTTCCGAAGATTAAACGGTGATGTCGGTTTTTTTTTATCTTCCCTTGCGTTTACATTATTTTGAAGTCTTAAAAAACAACACAGTAACTCGTAATTTGATAACTAAGCTTCTATATAGGTCATAGGTATTTAGATAAATTGCATATCTCTGAGTACCTTACGCCCTAAGCCTACTCTACCTACCTAAGAATTGCATTTCAAAATGTCAAAGTCACAATTGACAAGTGACAGTTTTTGCAATCACGAATCCGTATAATACCTCCTTTACTAGATCTTACAAGAAGTGAAGTATTACTCTGAATCATCTAATCTTAAGTAGCAGATATTGAGTAAAATAGCAAGAGGACAATCTTTGCAAAAAGCACAACAAAAGATAAATTGTCAAATCCCGAATGTGTACAATTAATGACAAAAAAAACAACTAGGTATGTTTTAGGGTTCCGTACCTCGTAACCTCCTGTTGTCCGTCTGTCTGTCTATCAAAACCCTTTTTGTCAGGAACGCGTAAAGGTATCAAGCTGAAATTTATATCAAATACTCAGGTCTACTGTCCCTTAGAGCTGTGAAAAAATCTAACTTCTAAGACAACGCAATCAAACGATACAGCCGACTTGTCTTATCGACACTCGCAAGGGAATCAAAACCCACAGGGTGAACTCAGAATCTTGAAATTTGGTGCGAAGCAACGTCTTATAGCACAGATAAAAGGAAAATTGCGAAAAGCATACATTTTTAGTTACATCATATAATATTTTTTTTTAATAATTTTGAACTTACTACGCCTTTCCTCAGGAACGCGTAGAGGTATTCAATTAAAATTCATATCAAATACTGAAGTCTATACTTATATACCTACAGGTTTGTACGGTACCTCGGTGCGCGAGTCAGACTCGCACTTGGCCAGTTTTTTTAAATATACATATAAATAAATACTTTCTACGGGCCAATGCTGCCTATATTTTCTAAAACTATATACATCTATACAGAAAAGAACTGAGTTACAAAGCTTATAGGTAACTCAAGTGCTCTCTCGTGATTCATATTTTTACATACTATTTTTCTTTAACTTTTCTTTTTTTTTTAAAGAAAGTAAGAAAGAAAAAAAAATTATTTCTACACCAAAATATAACATAATTATATTGAAACAATAATCAACTTGTCATTAAGCATGCCGAAAAGAGTTTGCCTCTGCACAAAAGTCAAGCACAAAACTCGACGCTTACGCCTTTAGGGTTCCGTGCCCAAAGGGTAAAACGGGTAAAACGGCTGTCCGTTCTACTGTCTGACCGACTGTCACCAGGCTGCATCCCATGGTACAGCCTGATGACAGTCGGAAAGTTGAAATTTTCACGAGATCATCAAGATGGTGTATTTCTGTTGCCGCTGTAACAACAAATACTAAAAAATATAATAAAATCAATATTTAAGGGGTCTCCACCAAAACAAACATGATTTTCTGCCGTTTAAAAGTGTATTTAGCCAGTGACAAGTAAAATATATTTTTCAAGTTAGATAGGTATTTCATAAAACCAAAGTCATGGTCCAGTTACAGTCAAGTAAAGTCCTTGTAAAGTGATAGAAACTTTACTAGAACTTCTATTGGAGTTTTTGAATGAAGACGGAAATCACGTTTTTCAACATTGTATGATTTGCCTACGACTTCGACGCGACTAACATGCCATCCGAAGCACGGTAACACCCACGATCAACCATTAAAGCAAACTGGCCTTTTTTGTGTGTGTGTGTGTGTGGGGGGGGAATGCCTAGCACTTCCTTTCCTTCCCAGGTGTGAAGGAAGGGGTGTGTGTGCGTCTGAACATTGTTTAACCTAGTTAATCAGCGACAATCGACCAGGTTGTCCGGGCCACGAGTGTTACTATGCCCACTAGTAACTCTGATAACTCTGTAACTCGGTCCTAACACAAGCTAAAGCTTTATTCGATAGATATTGAACCTGCTTATATTTTTTGCTAGTTTTGATGGTATATTATTTAGATGGATTAATAACCAAGGCTAAATTCCTACCTTGATGACATCAAAGGCGGTTGTTTCCACCAATCAGCCTCATATCAATCAAGATGACAAGTGACACTTCATCTATATACTCTTTTGATAACAATGATAATGGGATAAAATAAGAGTCAAAAGGTGGTGATATTTTCCAACAGTTAACGCTTGTAAGGGGTGTATCCGTTAACTTGAACCACTTGATAGATAGATATGTAACTGAAGTAAAAAAGTGTAAGTAGTTTCTGAATAATCGTCAATAATGCGTGTTTAATAAATTGAAATTGATCTAGGTTTCGAAGATAAAGCGGTGAAGACGGGTTTTTTTGAAAGGTGGCTTGATCGAGAGTGTTGTTAGCTATATAGGCAAAAATCGGCGCAGCCGTTTTTCAGAAAGGACGTCAAGAGTATTTTTAAAATTGAAATTTTGCCACTTATTGTTTTTTTGTAGTATTTTTACTCTTGTGTTTCTTTAAATTAAGTAAATATGTGCTAAAGTCAACTCTACGAGGATGAACACTACAAATATTTGCCTCATATTATTTATACTTCCTTTGGTCTGTATGCATGTAATCAATCACAGATATGATTTGTACTTATATCAAGTAAAATATTCATAGGTGTTTCATCTTATTTTGACACTTTATCTTATCAGGGCTTGACAATAACATTTTGTATCGAAGACAGACTTCCTTAGTGAAATATGTTCATAAAATGTTATATAAGCTGATTATCTGCTGCACACTACTAGCAAAATTCGACAAAAGCTATACTTAAGTAAAATTTGTTATCTTGTCAAGATCAAGACATTAGTCTGAAGCAATAAACCGTACTAGTACAGTAAGTACAAGTTTACTGCTATTACTACGGAAAATATGATTAGTTTTTTTTTACCTTCAAAAAACATGTGTAATCGTTTTAGATTTCCGGTTTTGGGTGCGATTGTGTGTGTGATTTAAATGTATCCTCGATAGAATATAAACGTATATATAAACAATTTCAAACTCACAGCCCCACAGTAAGTTCGATGAATTGTGTCGTGGGTGCCGGAAACATTCACAATCACAACCTGAACCAGAAACACAAATTTTTCTTAGGGAGAAATCTACTGTTCCCGCCGAGAATGGAATCCGATACCCTGCTAGAAGGCTACCCAACTAAGCCAACGAGCAGTATTTGAACTTAATGTGTGGATGTGAGTGTAAATGAATATAAAAAAAGAAACGATCAGATATGAAAAAGATGAGCTTTCGAGTATATTTTGATATATTAATTTTACTACTTGTTGATTGATTGTTTGACGACCCAGTTGGCGCAGTGGACAAGTGTCTGCCCTCTGCGCCGTGGGTCCTGGGTTCGATTCCCGACAGGAGCACAAATTCCATCCCAAGGGATATTTGTGCTTCTGGTTCTGGGTGTAATGTGTGTGTGATGTTTCTGATGAGGTGAATGTTTCCGGCACCCACGATACAAGTCTTTGAACTTAGTGTGGCGCTGTGAGTGTGAATGCGTTATATAGTAGCAGTAAAATGCACAGTCCTGACGCTTCGTGTACGAGATTCACCGATATACTTAGATATTTTTTTTTTTTTTGACAGGCTAGTTTTTGACCACTATCTCACCTGATGGTAAGTGACGATGTGATCGAAGCTGGTAAACACACTAGACCTGGAATATGTCACTGTCATGTTATCGATATTCTTAGCAAAGTTGGGTAAGTAAGCGACGGTGAACTAATAGGATTGATCGTTGTTGGGGCTTCATCAGACGTGGCTAAACTCGGCTTTGCAACTTCGTCACGCGTACCTACCTACCGTCCATATCTTACCTAAGCGGGGCGTATTTTGTTCGGTTAAATTGAGCCCCAATTAGATTTATTAATGAGGCCAATCCTCATTATAAGCCATTTAGTTTGTAGAATATTAAAGAGATTTATTTCCATATAATTATCATCATTATCATCTCCTAGTACTCTTTCTACCGAGTACAATAGGGTCAGTGAACTCGCTTCTGAATCCACATAGTGAAAGACTTGGCCAGATGACCCGCTCCGCCTGAAGTCAATCCTTCTTGGATCTGCTTTTGTGATTCACCGAAGCCTTGTTTTTTGATTGGCAGAAGCACCACGTGCAGATGAGGTCAGCTAAGGTAGTCACCTAAGCTGGGTCATTAGGTCATTTATTTTAACAAAACAGAACTTATTAGCCTTTGATCACATAGAAGGTCACATACAAAAACTATTTTTTTAAAGTGGCGTTGCATCGAAACAATATTTGATCTTTGCTTCTGAACACTGCGAGTAGCAGAGATAGTGCGAGCTTGGTAAGTTTTTATAGTGAAAAATAATAAATAGTATGATTTATATTACCTAAAAAGTAAACCCAAGCAAAGCTACTAAAAACCGACTTTACCGCTTAATCTTTGGAACCTCTATCAGATTAAATGTATTAAACACGCATTATTGACAATAACTCAAAAACTACTTACTGATCAGATCTTGATCAACTTTAAATGGGAAAGCTACAGCTTTCAAACAAAAAAAGAAACAACATATGTTTACGTGGAAAGAAGTTAAGAGGTAACAAAAATAACATAACATGAGGTAAAAAAATTCAGTCGAATTAATTACCTCCTCCTTATTGTGAAGTCGGTAGAAAAGCTACACGTACTGAAAATATGGTACTATATCTTATTTTGCAATGTTGAAGGTGTTTGCATAAACATCAACGCGGTCACAGAGCGGCTGAGATCAGGACTAGGATAATATTTTAATTATGACGTAGTTTACGTGGTGCCGTTTTTTTAAGCGACGAACATTTTTATGTGTATTTCATGTGATAGGAGTTATTTGTCACATCAGAGCCTGTCATCAAAGCTCAGATTGAAAAGCAGAAGTCAGTCCCCGTAACCGCTGGAACATTATTCCATTGCCATTGAACATTATTCCGCGGGGCCTATTTTTCCATAGACTTAGTTAGGTGAGCGTTCGTCTTCTAAGCTGGGGTATCGGGTTCAATTCTCGGCGGGAACACAAGTTTTCTCCCCAAGGAAAAAAATGTGTTTCTGGTTGTAGTTGTGATTGTGTTTGCGATGTAAATGTTTCCGGCACCCACGACGCAAGCAATCGAACTCGTCGAAGTTCACTCAACTAAACCAACGGGCAGTTCAATAAAGAGTTATCTATCTATCTGTCGCTAATCTCTGAATAGCGTGTTCTGGTAGGTATCCTTAAGCGCTATAGTGTCATATTTTAGGCCTAGCGTCTTTTGCACATTCAACCAACTCTCTTTATACATTTCGAACTGCGCGCTGGCGTAATTGCCTTCTATTTTCTGCCGATTCAAAAAAAGGAGATTCTCAATTCGACTGTATGTTTTTTTGTACGTATATTACACAATATCTCCGCCAATTATGTATCGATTTTGATGATTCTTTTTTTTGTTTGGTAGATTATACTTTAAAGGGTGTCTCATATAAATTTCATCAAAATCGATCCAGGCAAAACTAAAATAGTCGGTTTTTAAAGCTTTGCTTGCGTATAATTATCCATATTCCCTGTGAGATCACAAGTTTTCTCCCCAAGGGAAATTTGTGCTTCTGGGATTCATTGTGTGATATGCAAAAGCTAATTCGATACAGTCGTATTGAACTAGCTTAGCTACGAGTCAGTAACTATTTGTCGAAAGAATCACGCTCTCGTAGCCTGGGCAATGACCATCAATCAATTTAGAATAACAACCATGCAACACCAGTCAGCAAATTGTCAGTTTGTGTCAGCACAAAATAACATTTTGAACAGAATGGCAGACGGGCATCATGCGAACCCCTTACTTACGACGTCTTTTTACAACGCGCCAATTTACATACAAATTGAACTAATTTACAAGTAGGTACTGAGATGTTCATTAAGATGGCTGTCTTGTCTTTTTCCTTGTAGACTGTATGGTTTCTTTCTAGTATTGTTGAAGGCAGGAAAATGAATCATTACTCAGTACCATTGAAGCATTATCATTGAATATCAATTTAAAAAAAAATCGTCAATAATTCGTGTTTAACACATTTTGAATTTGATCAAGGTACAGAAGATAAAGCGGTGAAGTCGGTTATTTTTAAGCTCTGCTTGCGTTTTATTATTTTTCTTCCTACAACTAATTTACAAAATCTAATAGAGCCCAACAAAGCTGAGTAAATCTCCATTTAGCATCATAGGCTCCACTACTATCAGGCTAGAAGTTCTATTATACCTATATTATATTCCAAAACACATCTAACATTAATGAAGGTAATTTCAACCATGTGGCAGTAACACAACTATAGAAAACAATGACCACTGTCAACAAACAGACCTGGGGGTCTATTCCGCGCGTCAAATCGACGTCGAAATCGAACGATTTTCTTTTGTTATGAATATCGAATCAACTGAAATTTCAACCAATCGACTGTCGTATCAACGTCGCATCAATTCGAACAATCGTATTTTGACGACCACAATAGACCTACTGGTTAATAAACTGCCACGGAATGTCGCGTGCGGCCAGTTACTTCTTAACTAATGTCAGTGCTAAATACGTATTATATTTATCAAAGCGCCTGAATGAGGCGACGCGTAATCAAAATGCTGGCACTTATTTGGGGCGACGTAAAAGCATTGCAATTCAGAGAGGCAATGCCGCCAGCATGATGGGAACGCTACCCACTGGTAGTGGAATACTTGAGTTACCTATAAGCTCGATGTCTTGTAGGTAACTTAGTTCTTTGCTGTATATAGTTTTAGGATATATAGGCAATTGGCCTGTAGATATATAGGAATAGCACAGCCTAATAGGTATTTATATTAATTAAAGACGAATTGTACAAAACTCGATTTGAGAGCGTTTATCAAGTCTTCAAGTCATGAATTCTATGATGATGGATGAATGGGATGAATTAATAATAATTTTAATTAATATTTTAATGCTTGTCTATCAAGCATAAAAAAAGCTCTCTAACTTGCACAATTTGACTTTTTTAATAATAAAGTTAAACATTAATAGGATAAGTGGTCGAAAGTGCATATCATTTCCATCACACTAATATTATAAAGCGAATCTTTGTGTGTGTGTTTCTATGTTTGTTACTTCTTGTTGCTCAAACGGGTGGACCAATTTTGATGAAATTATGGAGGTAGCTGACACCCTGGATTAACAGAAGGGCTACTTTTTATCTGGGAATTCCTACGGGTCCTAGACTTACGCGAGTAAAACCGCGGGGCGCAGCTAGTATTTCATAGTTTAGCTTGCTCTTAAGTTTTAGAAAAAAAACAGCTTTTTCGTAAAGACAATAGATAGAAGTGTAACTTTTGTATTACAGAGAAATACCATCCTTTTCGTCACATAAAAGGGTTGCTGATCAAAGATTTACTTCAAAAACTAGTAATATAGAGTAGGACACTTTAAAATCACGTTTTCTAAATCTCATAAGTAATTTTTACCGAAAATAAACAAATATCCAAGGATTTTGTAGCTAAAGCCGAAGGTTTGTTTCACAGAAGAGGGTTTTTTTATGTTCTGTCTCTTCTGTGGTTTGTTTACTATCTCAACTTCAACTTCTTCTTTAAATGGCAACTATAGGGCTGTCGCACCATAATTCTGCCAATGTCGCGTATAGGTAGGAGCGCAGTTTAAAACAAATTAAAAATGATTTATATAATATGCCCGGTAACTTCAAGTTACTAATTCTACTTCAAGTTCAAAGTCAGCTAATGGGTGAGTAATGGAGAGAAGGTACAGATGAATATGAATATAAGTAATAAAAAAAAGACGTGTGCCACTCGGGGACTGCCGCGGTAAAGCTATTTTTTATCAACTTATGCAATTATAATTATTTATTTATTTTATTTATGCAGTATTTTTTTCCTGCCACCTAGAGGCGAGTTGCTGAACTAAAGAGACAAGCGTGATATTTCAAAAAAGTCATTAAAAGTTCTGCTATTCATCGATAGATGGCAAAACTAAAAAGTATCACCGCTGTGCCGGTCGGAGTGGGGGGTGTTAGGTTATTTTCGTTACGGAATTTCTGGATTCGGTCTCCACGCTCAATGCCCGCGATAGAAGCTATGCAATAGCCTAAAGAGTGTTTATAATTTTATCTTGTGGTTAACTATGTTTACTATCTCGATGCAAAACTCAAATCTGAATCTGACACGGATGTCAGATTGTAATAAATAGGTACAGATAGTATGCTCTATTCCAAATGAGCTTCCTTCAGCCGTCTAGATAACATGACTGACACGCTTTATCTCTCAACTAATGTTGGCAAGGTTTTCTGTTTAAATTTAGTTGTTCAAAGTCACTTGACGGTTATTGAAATTAATTTTCGACCGACTTCAAAAAATAATTCAAATTTCTTTTTTTTTTTGGTATATTATACTTCAAAGGTGATCCATATGAATTATATCGAAATTGATCTGGCCAAAACCAATGTATAAGCGTTGAAGTCGATTTTTTGGGGTTCCGTACCCAAAGGGTAAAAACGGGACCCTATTACTGAGACTTCGCTGTCCGTCCGTCCATCCGTCCGTCCGTTCGTCTGTCACCAGGCTGTATCTCAAGAACGGTCATAGCTAGACAGTTGAAATTTTCACAGATGATGTATTTCTATTGCCGCTATAACAACAAATACTAAAAATAAAATAAAATCTATATTTAAGGGGGGCTCCCATACAACAGACATAATTTATTTTGCCGTTTTTATAGATAACTAGCTGCGCCCCGCGGTTTCACCCGCGTGGTAATGGAAAATTATGATAATGATGATAGAAAGTATTTTATTATGTCGTCAATTTTTCAATGTTTTTATATTATTCTGCTATTCAGGACGGAGACAAATCCAACAAATTAAAAATCATGAAAACAACTACATTGTGTAATGTATGTAAATTGGAACTAAGTATTTTTTTATGATAATCTCACTTATAGGTATTATAAACGCTATAGTTTGTAAGGATAGATAGATAAGATCTTACATTCTAAATATGCACGCCCCTCCATAAACATTTTTATACATTAGACACTCGATCGTTTGACAAAGGAGATGTTTCAAAATTGAAGCAGCCTGGGCCAGCACCATATAGCTATACTATATAGTAGGTAACCGTTTTTTAATGTTTATTTTCTTTACTTATATTTCGTTTTAATGTACATTTAAAATATCTTGGTACATTGATAGCAACACAACACAATTACAAATGGCGGATTGCGACAATATTGAACTGACATTTTGACGTGTCATTGATCATTTATTGTAAACAACATATCAATTCTAAAATATTTGGGTTTTGTTATAATTATAATAGGACTAAGGATATGTTACTCGATTGAAACTCGGAACAGAGTGACATTCAGTATCTTCTTGCCATGACTGCCCCAAAAATAGGGTTGCATTGGGTTATTTAAAAATAATAATTTGAGGGTACAGCTGTAATCTTCCGCAGATTAATTTATTTGTATTTTTAAGAAAATGCAATATTTTTTCCCTATTTTTCTATGTATGGTATATAGTGCTGGCCCAAAATGAAACATCTCCTTTGGAGGAGGGGCGTGCACATTAAGAATGAAAGATATTCTACGGATGTATACGATGATTGATGGTAATGCAAAAGTTTGGGAGTCTTCAAGTCAAGAGTGAATAGGAATCTTCTAGACAAACATGTCACATCTTCGGCCGCATCATCACTTTCCATCAGGTGAGATGATGGTTAATGTTATTATTATAATTAATATTATAATTATAATAAAATAAAAACCCTGCCTCTTTATAAGTAACAACCACATACATTTAAGCTGTCGTGGAATTATTGTAAGTAACTGTTAAGTTAAGTAACCTACCGATGTAACAATAAAAATAAAAGTGAAGTATCTTCTTATACGTGTCTCCTAACCACAAAAATAAACCTGCCAATACCTATCTATTACATTATATAGGTACAGTGAGTTTTTAACAAATCGCTAGTGCCTTGAAAATTTACGATACAGACACAACCGTCAACGACGTCTGTCCGTATTCGGGTCGCGCTCGGCAATGAGCGACATCTGACTCTTCCCCTACCCCGCCCGCAGTCGTACGACCGCCCGCCCGCGCGCCTGCCACCGGACCATACCATAATATCGCGCACTCAGTTGTTTATCGTCATAACTATTCAGATATTTGTCTAAATGATGTAGTGTAAAAGACAAATTTTATTTACTTAAAATCCCAGATGCGATAAAAGTATTTATTTTTATATAAGGATCTATTTGTTACTACCAAATGTGCCTTAGAAATAAATTATAATTTTTTATTGTATTCTGTTTCACTATTTTGGCGATAGTGGCTTACACATAAAAGATAGATATATGCTGTCGCGGGCTTTTTTGTAGGAATATTTAAGATAAACATTTTCATTATACATTATATACGTATAACTTCAACGGTTTCTGCAGCGCACGCCAGAATAGCTCGCAGATGGCAGATTTTTCTCCTACTTACTTGATACTTATCGTTATATTTTGGATAAATTACATTATATCTTTATAAATTATAGCCTATGTGTTATTCTGATGTGTAAGCTATATTATGGGAAAGTTTCATCAAAATCTATTCAGTAGTTTTTGCGTGAAAGAGTAACAAACATACATCCATACATCCATACATCCATACATACATACATTCTTACAAACTTCCGCGTTTATAATATTAGTAGGATAGGATGGTGCGGAATCCCTTGTGTGCGAGTCCGACTCGCACTTGGCCGGTTTTTATTTTAAGCTTTGCTTGCGTTTAATTATCATCTTTAGGTTTCTTATACCATTTTTAATGAATTTTGGATCTATAACGAATTAAATTTGGTTAACCTAAGTCCACCCGCTCAGCAATCGACCCCAGAATCAGTCAACCACTGTAACATTATGGCATGAAGTAAGATAAAACTAAAATAATTATTTTCATCAAACTACATTATTCCAACAGGTAAATTTTAATATATTTATGAACAGAACAATTAAAAAATCTCGCTAAATCAAATAATTAAAGTCGAGTGTAAGTAAGTCGTAAGTGTAAAAAGTGTTTCGTAACATGCAAACAGGGTCGAGGTTGATGCATAATTTATTGTTT
This sequence comes from Lomographa bimaculata, assembly GCA_948107665.1. NCBI lineage: Eukaryota > Metazoa > Arthropoda > Insecta > Lepidoptera > Geometridae > Lomographa > Lomographa bimaculata. The sequence continues at coordinate 13,767,081 of OX403592.1, forward strand.
GTTTCCTCAAAGAGTTTGGTATGCCAGTCTTGATTGCGGGTGACCCTACAATGTTACGTGGTGTGTGTTACACCATGTAACACCCTTACCTTACACCTTTGATATCCTAGTACTTATTTTTTTATGTCATTGAGTGACGAAACGAGCAAATCGCTCACCTGGTGGTAAGCCTCACGGTTGCCCATTGCAGTTCAGTGGCCAACTAGTTTTACTGGTATTACTCGAACTCTTGCGCGGCAAAGGTTGCGCTCGTCACCATGGGATATTAGATATTAAATATCTTCAAGTAATTTCACTGCGAACATTCCCCTTCTATCCGAAATACAGTAATGTTGGCATTCTACAGATGAAGGTCTGGCAATGGTGTGGTACTGCCCCAGATGGACTCGCGACGCTACTCTAGTTCATGGTCCTTAGTTAAGGAGTAAATGTTCTATACTTCTATACGATATGATTGTACAGATATACCTATCTTGAAAATATATTAAGTTATTTTACCCTTTGTGGTCCTGGTCCTTAGTTGTCCCTTAGCTAGATAAGCCACTGGTGCCGGGTCAATTCAGGACAGAATCCACAAATTTCCTCACCAAACATAATATATAAGCTTTCACACTTGCAGCGCCACACTAAATTCGATGACTTGTGTCTTAGGCGCTGGAAACATTCACATCACACACACAATCACAACCAGAACCAGAAACACAAATTTTCCTTGAAGAGAAAACTTGTGTTCACGCCAGGATTCAAACTTGATACCCCTTCTTAGACCCACGCTCACCCAACGACCTCTTTTCTTGAAACAACTCGCCAAATTTTTTACTTTCTAAATACACGTTATAAATACATTATACTTAATAGGTTAACTATTGCCATAGAATCAAGTTTGCTCAAAAACAAACTCTACAACAACAAGCTATGAGGCCTAACAAAAATGCCTACACCAGCACAGGGCTCTTATCTATTTATACTGTTTTACCCATCAGTTGCCAATCCAGTAATCACGTTCAGTTTGATTTATCTCTGTTTTGATCGAAGGTAAGCGCCTGGTGAATTCACCTAATGTCTGAGCCGACCTTATAAGGTCACCGGTAATGCGACGCGACTGCAAATTATTTACGATTTCGAAATGTGGAAGTTGTAAATTTAGTACCCAGGAAAATAGGAGCAAGAAAAATATATTAAGTGGTATAAGGAAAGAAGTAATCGCACATCATCGATTAATTTTGTGACCGAAACTTCGTCTGTTGAGATCAGCAGGGTCACCACGTGCAAGTGTGGTCTGCTGTTAGATATTCAACCATGCATGGTCATCTTCATCTCGTATATTCACGAGAAGAACAATTTAGACAAGAATATAAATATATGAGTAAAATAATTGACTAAGGTCAAACCAGCCAACATAACTCAAATCTGTGATGCCATCCCATCACCGAAACCCGCCAAAACGTGTAATATTATCGTAAAACAAGCAGCCCATACAAGGCGGTGGGTGCACTTGACCGAGAGAGGCGACATGGAGGGAACCTTGCGCAGTGTCACACTGGTCGTAGACTTTAAGAATTGGTAATGAATTTACAACCGTAGTGTGTGCCAATAACAGGTTATGTTCACTAGAGATAAATAAACAAACAAATTGTATAAAAAAGACTAGCTGTACCGTACATTGGGAACAAAGGAATATTGTACTCCTGCCGGGAATCAAACCTAGGAGCCACGGTGCAGAGGGCAGAGGCGTGCCCATTGCGCTAGGTCGTCAATTTGTTGTCTTCAAACTCTACCTATTGTATAGACTATATAAAAAAACTAAAAAAATTATTTTTTATTTTATTCTTCTAGTAAGTATAAAAATACCTGTGTCAGAAGGCCCCGCTCTTCCATATCCATTCCATAAAATATATTTAGGTTTCAGATAGGTAGATAATAATTATACATAATTAAGTTTTTTAAGTTATAAATTATCATATTTATTTCTTATACAAGTAATTATTAGTGTGTTTGTGGTGTGTGAGTATATGTATGTGTGAAAAGTACAATCAGAATTACGAAACTTTTAAATGTATTATTACTTTTATTTATAAAAACACACCGCAATTATGTAGAGATTTTTAAGAGGAAACAAATCGCCTTAACTTCATTATGCGGTGCCTACACCGCTCTGGAACTCTCTCGGGAACTTAGCTCCCGTCTTGTCTCTATAATCTTAAAAATAACAATGTTATGCAATCTCAGCAAAATGCTATCCGCAAATATAAGCCAGAAAAAGAATCTGCAAAGATGTCGAAGAATTTAAACTAGAATTGTGTTCATTGTGATAAACCTACCTATGCTTAGAGATACCAAGGGCTATTTGGACCGCTCTACGCAAAGCGGTGCAAAAAAAGCTTAATAATTTAAACGCAACCAAAGGTTAAAAATAACCGACTTTACAATTTTATCTTCTGAACCCTTGATCAGATTAAATTAATTTACACTACTGATCTTGATCAAATTTAAATGGGACCACATGGGAAGCACCAGCTTTCAAATAAAAAAACATCAAAATTGGTTTACCTACAACGAATGAATAGGATAACACAGATAAAAAAAAAAATACAGTCGAATTGAGAAGAGAGAGAACTTTTCTGTGAGGTTAAAAAGAGTTAACGAGATTCACACCGCGGGACGAACAGCTTGTGGTAACTAAGACTAACAACCCTCAAGTTCGATAGCTTGACTGTGTTAAGCTAGCTTTCGACACGACGCGACGGCGACGGTGCGTGATTCTGCGGACTATCACGAACGGCCGACGACCACGGACAGGCACGCACCGTACACAAAGCTCTTCCAACGGTGCGTGTCAGTCTGTGTCTTGAGATTCGCAGTGTGATCGGATCGGACGCACCGGACGTGTCTGCGCTACCAGGGACGATACTCTTCCCATGGTGCGTTGGTGCGGGCTGGTCCGCGTCTGTGCGCAGTATCACGCACCGTCGGAAGCCAGCTTTATATTCTTAAGGTTTAGACAAGATGTAATAGGACATGTCCTACCATAATGGATCATGCTCGGTCAATAGGAATATACATGAGATTTAAAGATTAGTTAAGTATTTTTCTAATCTTAATTGATGATGAGATCTCTAAGTTGACTTGGGTCGTTCAGTACTTTGGCCGTCTATCCGTCCGTCCGTCTGTCAGAGGCATCTAGCGTCTAAACCATATAAGCAAATGACTTCAAATTCTCATAGAATATGTAAAAAGCCAGAAATGACATTTGAAATTATATAAATGAAAATATTAAGGGGACTCACATACATGTAAGTGGGGAGCGAAACAAAATTTATTTTTATCTACTCTTGTGGAGTATTGTTTAAAAAAGCTTGACAAGTTTAGTAAGAAACTGGTTTCATTCTATCTTGGAAAATACGGATTTGGTAGGCCACCAAAGTCACTGTTGTTTGACCTATTTTGTCGAGGGGTCTATCTCAAAAACGGATTCACACTGAACGCTGAAACTTATGTATAATATCCGTTATATCCTATACTCGAAAATAAATACAGAATTCAAACTAATATTAAATATAAAAAAAGTTATAAGCAAGTAACCTCAAAAGTTTTTCTCTATGAGGCAAAATGTAGGCGCGAGAACTCTGTTCGGCGCGAACTACTAGTAATTACTGTATCACCTATAGTATTCTTATTTATTATTATTATGACGAGCCTGTTATGATTGAAACACATTGGAATTGAGATCTAGCTTTAACAGTAACGAGATCAGAGTAGTTTACTATGAATATGTCTAATAAAATGAAGCCACTTTGTATAGCTCCAGAGAACTATACCTTTATGTAGCTATAGTTTTCTATCTTATTTAAATGCTTTTTAATTCGATATTTAAATAATTAAAGTGTGATAAAAGAGCATGGGAAATTCAGAATAGCAAAACGCACGCTATTGGCTAAAGTGATTCGTGACGTCAGATCACACATTTTTTATGTCAATGATTGGTCAAATTTCCTTGACGGTAACTGTGATATGATTGTGGATGTCAAAGAAAGAACCCCAATATGGGCACGTTTAAAATTGCTCGAACTGGCTCGCTTTTTTAAATATTTATATTGATATGAAATGTAATATTTTTGATACTGTAAACAATCGATTAAAAGCATAAAAAATGCATATTCCCTATAAGTCCAAACCTATTGGTAAATATAAATCCAAAGTTTGTGTGTAGATGTGTAATTATGATCGTTTTCTCTTCACGCTGTACCGGCAGAACGGATTTCGATGACATTTGGAATGTACATAGCTTATACCTAGGATTAACACTTAGGCTACTATTGAACTTAATAAATGCGGGCAAAGCCGCGAGCATGGCTAGTTATTCTATAAATGGTATGTTACATAAGATGTCCCATATACCGCTGGAAGCTCCATCAGGAAACACCTACTCAGGTAAGGAGTTCCATTCCCTTGCGGTTCGCACAATTAATGTAGAGGCAAAACGCTTCGTGAATTCGACATGTAGAATTGTAGAATTCGATTTGTAGAATGTCCACCATTTAGTGGTGTCGCTTAGCAGTTTGTCTGTTTGTCTGCTGATGGAACGGGGATGGGGGAACTAGAACGTGCAGTTGCGAACTCTCCGAAATTTATCCGATAAAATACCAAGAGACTAGCTACCTTACTGTTGAATATATTAATATTTCCGTCACCCAAATTTCACTAACCTCAACTTCGACCTAGACTTTAAACTAAGTGAGGGTAACTTTTGTCCATGATTATATTTGTTTACTTCAATGAACAGCAGTTTCTTACGAACGATTCATTCACAAAACAATGTTCAATTAAAATTATTTGTTCTTCCGGCTTGGCTGCGGTTTCAATAAGAATCGATACAAATTTGTGATGACGTCACTCAGTCGTCTTAAAACCAGCAAAATGTTATCTTACATAGTGAGTTCATGTTAACTTTCTGTGCGATTAAAGTAATAAATAATTGCCCGCTGGCGTCGTTGGCTGCGCGTCTGCCTCTTAAGCAGCGGATACCGGGATCGATTCCCGTTGCGATCACAAGTTTTCTCTCCAAGGGAAATTTGTGTTTCTAGTTCTAGACGTGATTGTGTGAGATGTGAATGTTTCCGGCACCTACGATGCAAGTCTTCGAGCTTAGTCTGGGGCTGTGAGAATGAAAGCGTTCTAATATTTTAAAGATACATTTTCATTTGTTTTATGATAACATTATGTTACATGTTCTATTAGTTTCTCGTGACCATGGTTGGTGAAACTTGGCCGAAAAATTGAGGTTAGTCAAAATAATAATCTCTTTCGTAGAGAAATGCTTTTATTTATTCAACAAACAAACACTTTTACGTTCTCAGCACTACACTAAGCTCAAAGATTTGTATCGTGTGTGCCGGAAACATATACATATCATACACACAATCACACCTAGAACTAGAAGCATAAATGTCCCTTGGAAAGGATGGTTGTGGTACAGGAATCGAACCCATGACCCACGGCGTAGAAACTTGCCCACTGCGCCAACCTCGTCTCAAATTTAAATACGCTCACAGACATTCGGGTTTTGTAATACTAATTAAAAGAATTTAATATTGCCTGACATTTTTGAAACGAAAGAACATTAATAAGAATAATTGGTTATCTTATTTTTTTTAATTGAATATGACATTTTAATAGTAATCGTATTGTATGACAATTGTTTTAACTGATTTTTAATTGTTGTAAATTTCGCTGTATTTCTAAAAAGGAATAGGTACCTACTCAATTCGACTATATTTATTTATTTTATTTTATACGTGTGTTACGTCATATCTTTTTCCACGTGTACCGATTTTGAAGATTTTGTTTATTGGTGGTAAGCTGGTGCTATCCCATTGGTCCCATTTCAATTTGATCAAAATCTGATCTCTAGTTTTTGAGTTATCGTCAATAATGCGTGTTTAATACATTAATCTGATTAAGGTTCCGAAGATAAAGCGGTGAGTAGGTTTTTTTTAAATCTTAGCTTGCATTTAATTTATTGTTGTTGACAAATTGATGACAATGATTTATTTATGTTTGTATTATATGTGTCTTTATATATTGACTCCTTGTATCCATTTTTAATAATTTACTATTTCTCCGTTGTTAATTAATGTAATTGGTGTGTGTAATCAGTATCTCGGAAACGGCTCCAACGATTTTCATAAAATTTAGTAAGCAGGGGGTTTCGGGGGCGATAAATCGATCTAGCTGGGTTTCATTCTTAGAAAACGTCATTTACTATTAAAAAAACCGAGCAAAGCTCGGTCATCCGGGTACTTAATAAATAATATAGCATTGTGTGATCATTTTGTTCGTTATAATTTGCATACAATCTATGTTTTTACAGAAAGATACAATTTCCTTCGTCAACATCTCCCCTCTCCGACCACAAACAAGCTTTTGTCCTGGAGAGGCTCTGAACAGAATTGAGCCTCTTAATTTATAACGTCAACTTCTTATTAAGCACTTCGTAAAGCATTTTCCTTAAAAGCTCTTTAAATTGTTTTGAAGCCAATATAAAAAATACCGTGTCTGATATCTCAGCAAACTTTTTGTGTTTAACTAGCTGTGCCTTACGGCCTCGTCCGCTTTTATTAGCTTAAAAAGTTGCCTTTGTGTTAATCCTAGATATAATGTACATTGCAAATTTCACCTAAATTCATTCAGCCGATACAGCGTAAAGAGAAAACAAAAATACTTACACATTTACACACTTGCACACACTCTTTCGCATTTATAATTATACTAGTTGTGCCCCGCGGCTTCGCCCGCTGTTGATGATGATTAAAGTAGCCTAAGTCCAAATCTAAATATCATTAAAATCGTTTAAGTAGTTGAGGAGATACGTGGTAACAAATATTCACACACACAAACTTTCGCATTTGTAATATTAGTAGGATTAGTTCGATGTGATAAGATAGAGTTTGACCTAGATCTTACTTGTTGTTAGTATAAGTAATGATGTGGTCGAGGGTGGTAATCAAGCTAAAACAATAAATAGCTTAGCGACCCATTTTTTCACACACTAAGTTCAAAGACTTGTATCGTGGGTGCCGGATACATTCACATCACACACACTTTACACCCAGAACCAGAAGCACAAATATCCCTTTGGAAGGAATTTGTGCTCCTGCCGGGAATCGAACCCAGGACCCACGGCGCAGAGGGCGAGCACCTGTCCACTGCGTCAACTAGGTCGGCAAACCTAACAGTGGTATCTACGACTGCACTACGTAGTGGTTTAGTTGTGTAAGCGTTCGCCTCCTAAGCTGGAGTATTGGGTTCGTTTCCCGGCGGGAACATAAGTTTTCTACCTAAAGAAAATTTGTGTTTCTGGTTCTGGTTGTGATTGTGTGTGTGGTGTGAATGTTTCCGGCACCCACGACACAAGTCTTAGAACTTAGTGTGGGGCTGTGAGTGTGAAAGCGTTAGAGCGCTAAGTTATATAGCTAGCCAGGCGTTAAAAACAATATCCTACTGTCACGATGGAGCTTGCGAGCACATAAGCGTATTTTTTTTAAATCCTGTGTTAACCCCATTGTATGTAGACGACGATACGAGAACGCTCGAGAACGAACGCCGAAGGAATGGGACTCATTGCCAGCGTCAGGGACAATCGTTCCCTGACCGGTATAATTTGGGAATCTTCAAACTTTACTGAATGAAAGGTACTACTATACAGTACAACGAAAGATCTTATTGTATACAATGATCGATCTTCTAGCAAGCGTGCTACATCTTGGGTCGCATCATCACTTTCCAACAGGTGACATTGTCCACCTTGGATGATAACACAATTTTTCCAAAAGCCGAATTAGCGTACTTCGCTGGCCTGGTTCCGGCCGGCTTGTTACTAATAGGCACCTTTAGTCAAAACTTATAATGTTACTATAGTCTCAGAGTCAAGATGTCGTATTGTCTCCAAATGTCTCCAAAAGTCTCCAAAAAGTCAAGATGTCGTATTGTCTCCATGAATAGTAGCGACTATTCACGTTGTTTATATTTGTAGCAGAATAGTGATGTTTAATTGTTGTAAAGATGTTTAAATTCTCATTAAAAAATTCCCGATCGAACATGTGCCTGCGTATTCCAGGTCTAGTGTGTTTACCAGCTTCGATCACATCGTCACTTACCATCAGGTGAGATAGTGGTCAAACACTAGCCTGTCACTAATAAAAAAAAAAAAAAAAACTGCATTTGTTATTTGAAACAAAAATGCATTTGTTAGTGCGCACTATATAGCAAAGAAGTATTTAATAAGCGATAAATTATATCTAATGCCCTATAGGTATGTTATTTACGTATTTTTAATAGACCATAGTCTTACTAATATTATAAATCCGAAAGTTTGTTTGTGTGTGTGTGTGAATAAATATTAAAGTAAATAATGAAACATGTATATTTTATTTACATTTCACATTCAAATCTACCCTAGGGTGTGTGCAAGGTTGTTCTAAAATTTGTATGGAAAATCTTATTTCTTGCTTCGATTCCTTCAAAATTCAATTTAAACCATTAAAGTAAATGATGAAACACGTATATTTTATTTTTACAAAACTACCCCTAAGGTGTGTGCAAGGTAGTTCTAAAGTGTGTATCGAAAATCTTATTCCATGCTTCGATTTACTCAAAACTCGGTACAAATAAACGGTCTACTAGATTTAGATTATAGACGAGACTGCGAATTCAAACCATTAATCTATCAATCCAAAATTATAAACCCTGAAAAAGTTCAACCACAACTTTTAACTCACGCGGGCGAAGACGCGGGGCACAGCTAGTGTGTAATATATTCTAAACAAGAATATTATTAATATACGGCATATTAGACGAAACAATGAATGAATTTAATTGACGCATAAATATACACTTTAGTAGTATATAGTGGTAACACGTGAAAACGAGCATAATTGCTTGTAGCACGTCGGCCACGTGTATCTATACTGCGATATCAAGCAATCTTATTTTAGTAGACCTTTCAAACTAAAGGATAATAGCCGGAGTTTCGCCGTGAAAGTAAAAAAGGCGTTGTTGATTTTATATTATTCTCCTAAACCTGTGATTCTTCGAGTGTCAATGTGTAATAATGGTAGATTATACCGTTAATACTTAGTAAACGTGCATAAGTGTAGGCAAACAAAGTTGAAAAACGTGATTTTCCCCTTCGCTCCAAAACTCCATTGAAGCTCTAGTAAAGTTTTTAGCACTTTAATAGGGCATGACTTGACTAGACTATGACTCTTTTACTTGACTTTGACTGTGATTTGTGACTAGAACTTTTAATATGAAATATATTATTACTTGACACTGGCAAAATGCACAAGATTGCGAAGACAAAATTTAAAAAAAAATTAAAGAGGATTATGGCCAGAAATGTATGAAGAGTGACAGCTGTACTAATTGCAATGTATAGTCTATATATAATATATTTTTTTATGATGAACTAGCGCCTCGAAGTTTAACTCGCATAAGTCCCGGACCCGTGGGAATTCCGGGATAAAAAGTAGGGGTGTCAGCTTCCAAATTTCATCAAAATTGGTCCAGCCGTTTAAGCTTGATGAGGTAACAAACAGACAAACACACTCACAAATGTTTGCCTTTATAATATTAGTGTAATTAACAGTTTGCCTCCATTTACATGTAGGGTATCTTTTATTTAATATATATAATACATTTGAATCATTTTAATTATATTTTTTGGCTTTCAGCCTGTTTGAGCCTGAGCTTTACATATTCTCTGAGAATTTAGTTATTCGCTTGTATGGTTTATTCACTAAATGCCTGACAGACGGACGGACGGACAAAGTGATGAACCACGTTATATCTAAGTAGCTAAGCTTATTAGAATTTACACTAGATATTTTAGAAATAAAATAAGTATATAGTTATGGATTTTCGCAAAGAACTTTTAATTAATCATCACAATTAACTCAATTAATTATCTGTTCTACAACTTCTAAATCAGAAAAAGCTTGAAAATTTCGTTTTTCTTCAATCTCTCTGATTATAATGATGAAGGTTCCTCAACTCATCTGAGCAGGGGTGCCCCAAAACTACTATGATTCTAGACGGTAAACCTCTTTTAGACGCACTTTGTCATACTAAAGCGGTAGGTTCCAAAAATGGTCTTGCAAGGTCTTGATCTAAAAATCTTTCTTACATAACCTGACGACACGCGGAGATCGATGGTGACCGTCAGATAAGAGATATCGAGACTGCGACAGTAGCGACATCGCGAGCGACCTTATCGTTATCTAGTGTGGAAGGAATCTTCAGCGTGCGCCGGCGCCGCTGCGACATTCGCACAGAAGCCTTTGCAGGCAGCACGCGATCCTTGAGGCGCGAGTCGACGCGTCCTGCCCGAGCCGCCAGCAGCGCACGCGCATCAACCCTACAGTAACCGCGTAGGGTGACGATGAACCACCGGTAAACGTGCACGCTACATCTCGTTAACGTGATCTCATTGAGGACTTATTAATTATAAAGTGAAGTGAAAAACGTTTTAAAAATGGGTGAGTTATTTTTTCGAAAGTTTTTGATTGGTAATTAACAATTTAAAATTCTCAGAATTTTAATGTGTTGGTAGGAAGTTAAAACGTCTGAGTTTTTTAATTTACTTATAAAAGTTTATTTAATGATTCTCACAGAGTATAATTAATTCAAAAATGCAACAATATAATTGAACCAATACGCAAAACTTATGTCAATAAACTGACATTCTAGACGACACAATCCGAACTGCATTCTCAATCAGAACAATGAGTGTCCTTCCTATTCACCGCCTGAAATTCGCACAAAGCATCACTGAAGAGTTGTCAAAAAAGTTGCCAAGATCACGTCGCTCAAAAGTGACTACTTGGAAATTTTGCACTCGGATGATAATGGGCATTATGCTGCTAATGTCCAATAAGCATTGATCTCCAGTGATCTCTTAAATCGTTAGTTCTACGCCTGTCACTCACACTAGTCACACTAAAAGCTAATTGTTGTGTAATCCTCTGACGTTATTCGCTAAAATATTTTTGTTTTATGTTAGGCCGCTACAGTTTCTAAGGTCTGAAGACGTGACTCATTTGGACACTTATGCGACAATCACAGCATTTGGGAGTAACTGCTTCATACATATGTATTAGATAATAGCAAATATTTTTCACGCAGTTACATAAATTAGAATACATTTGGGAAATAACAATCTTGAAACATGTGTCTTAAAGTTTTTTAGCTGATCTATATCTCAATTTTCTGCTAGATTTATTAAATAATATCTTGCTTGGACAGATTTGGACAGACGAATGAAAATCGTATGCTTAGGCTTAGAACGGTAGCCTAGGGTCTGATACTCTGAACATTATTAAAGAGTTGACCAATTAAGTAATTAATTTTATTGTTCGAGCGAAACAAGATCTCTAATTGGATGGTTCAGCATTTTGGCTATCCGTCCGTCCATCTGTCCATCTGTTAGTTAACGTAACTTTTTCTTAGGGAATGTGTAAAGCCAATAATAGCAATTTATATTATATAGGCAAATGAAAACATTAAGAGGCACTGTAATTGGGACGCTATAATTTTTTAAATAAAAAAAACTACAATGGGGACTAATGTATTAGCTGAACTAAAATAATAACTCCCTTGCTACATCAATATGACCAATATAAGCCGATTTTATTACCACTGTTGGGACCAGCTCTCACTCACACAGGGAGAAAAAATCGAGCGAATATCTCTTCGCAATTAGAAATAACTTGTTCTATTCCTTGCCGAATTGATTTAGATTAAATTTTGTATGTAGAGCCTACATCTTTAAACCCTATATAAAATAGAATGTCTTCCATGAAATATAGTTTAATTGTCAGCTATATTTTATTCTGGCCAACGCTAGCAAAGCCGAGAGGGGGGGACAGCCGTTTTCCATATAATTGCCCGCTGGCGTAGGTTACGCATCTGCCTACTAAACAGCGGGTATATCTGATTCGATTCCCGGTGGCAACACAAATTTTCTCCCCCTAGGAAATTTATGTGTCTCGTTCTGGGTGTGATTGTGTATTTGATGTGAATGTTACCAGCACCCACGACACAAGTATTTGAGCTTAGTATGCTATTATGAGAGTGAAAGCGTTTATGTCTATGCGTGTACAGGTAAATAACCGTCAACAGTTAGAATACTACTTGTTATCGATAAGTAAGTTGCAAAATTCCTGCATTGAACCCGCATGGTCTCTAAACAAGGGACTTCAATGTTTCAAGTAATGGAAAGTCTTGAATTTCAAAGATCATAAAGGCATTAAGTAAATGCTAATGCCAATATGATTTGATGACTATAAGGCCATTGACAACTATCTCATTTGATGGTAAGTGATGATGTGGTCGAGGATGGTAAACAAGCTACGCCAAAGGCTTTCAAGGGTAACAGCCGGGATTCATCTCTTAGTTCTATTAGACCGCTTAAACATAAACATAAACGCTTTCACACTCACAGCCCCACACTAAGTTCGCTGACTTGTGTCTTGGGTGCCGGAAATATTCACATCACACACACAATCACAACCAGAACCAGAAACACAAATGTTCCATGGGGAGAAAACTTGTGCTCCCGCCGGGAATCGAACCGATACCCCTACTTAGAAGGCGAACGCCACCCAGCTAAGCCAACGGGTGAAAGGAAGAAAATACATTTATTCTACAACGCTACATTACGTACTTATATAATGTAGCGTTGCTTGGCACGCCTTGCAGTATGGGGCAAAACAGTATGGGTGCGGCAATTTTACTCCCTAAAATATCTCATCGTATTAATGAATGACACTGTTCTGTAGAGCTAAAGCCGTGACATTAAGTAAAAGAAACTTGGACGAGTCCTATCCTAGCACGTTCATTGGTCCGACCAAATGTATGGTCCAAAAAACGGCAAAAATTATCACAAATAATAAATCATGTGTTTACCTATGTATGATTTAACGTTTCATTTTAATGTAATATTATTATATCATTAAATCAATTAAAATATACATATTTTGGTATGTTAAATATATTTCAAAAATACACATACAAAAAATTAAATGTTAATACATATAAAATTAAACGAAATTAAAACTAACCAAAAATTATTATAACTATAGAAATAAATTGGTACAAAACTTAATCTAATATACCGCTGCCAGTTGGAAAAGTACCCAAAATGCTGGCAGAATTGCCTCGATGATTGGCAATGCTCAAACTCTGCCCAAAATATTAGCCAGAATTTTGGTCACGTGTTACTTCAACAAAACGCTCTGATAATTCTCTATTAATACATATTTTTTATTATATTTATTAACACTCGAAGAATCACATGTTTTGGATAATAATACAAAATCGTCAACGCAATTTTCTCACTTCCATGGCAAAACTGCCTGTGGGTAGTTGTAATTTAAAACCGAAAGAGCGATTGAATAGGTCGTTTATTGCTCTCAAGAGAATCTACCCTCAATTTCATCACGTTTCGAAATGTACTCTATAATCCAAAAAATTTGTACCGAGTCATCCAGTGCAATGATTTTCTAAGTATTGTCGATGATTCTTACACTTGAAGTTTATGTATACCTACTGTAATATAATAATGATCATATCTCTGAGTAACTACCCGTATTATTAAGATTTCCCAGGTAGAAGCGCTGTTATCTCGAGTGTTACTTAGCTGAGATTGAATTAAGCGCCGACAAATCTACTGTATGAGTTAATTGAGATTAGGTAGTACGTGATAGGCATCATAATAGATTACACATAATAGTGTCATTTACTACAAGTACAATAAACATTATCAATATAATAGAAATATAACTACAGGTATTATCTACGGGCCAATTGCCTATATTTATTAATCCTAAACTAAAACTATATACAGCAAAGAACTAAGTTACCTACAAGACATCGAGCTTATAGATAACTCAAGTGCTCAAGTCCACTACCAGTGGGTAGCGTTCCCATCATGCCGGCGGCATTGCCTGAATTGCAATCGGCGTCGCCTCAACTAGGCGCTCTGATAGAATTTTGAAAATAGAATGAGCTCCCGGTCCCCACGGACCCAGTGTCTCAACACCAAACGGCACTACAGGTTGATATATCTAGGAAAATATAATACATGTTCGGAAATATATTAATAAATTGTTTATGCATTAGTATCTAAAGTAGGTGTGAATAATTATGTACCTACTATTTTTTTTATTGTACACCACCGTCTATTTCTTCTACTGTTACTGTCCATTCAAAGGTTGTCTGGAAGAGATGGCTAGAAGCGATAAGACCGCCCATTGTACCTACTACCAATGTTATTGTAATATTTTATTTGAATTTTTTTGATATACAATAAAATGTCTTGTTTTGTATTGTATTGTCAATGTAAATTAAGAAGTGATGTACATACTTTATACGAAGACAAGTAATAATAATATGTAGGTATATGTTAAAATTTATTTGAAAACTCATTAAACTTTAATTATATGTTAATTATTAGAATGATGTTTAGCAAATCTCCACTGCATGTAGCAAAGTTGGGCCTAATGCCTTCCCCACCTTTGTAAGCTGAAGACCTCGCGTAAATAACTAAATGGCTGAAATATTTTATTACGTTTTCAACCCCCGTAACTTAGTAAAAATTCCACATAATCGTACCTATTCACAAAATGTTACGAGAATCGGAAGAAATACGACCGCAAGAGGTGAATCAAAATCAAAATCGTATATTCACATGGGCGCCAAAGAGGCACTCATGAAAGTTAATGACTCTACTGCCAGATTCGCAAAATTACAGCCATCTCGAGAAGAACCTGTAATAATAGTACTCATATATACATACATATAACAATATATGTATATATGAGTACTATGAGTAGTAAAATGCATCAACATAGATGTATAAATGTATAGGTATCTTAAAATAGACTTTTTTTTATTCATATAATACTATATACAAATTAAAGATTTTGTAATAAAACTACTTTTTACCGAAGATGTGCACTAGCATATCGAAATATCCTCGATACACCCAGGTTAACTGGAAGAAAAGGCTTTGTAGCATTAAGTTCGCCTATGTAGGTACCTACAATACTGTTTGTGCAAGAAACCGCCGGACATCCGCCGGACACACGAAAGCATTTTTACCTAAGCTGAAACGGAGACGCTTCGCTCTCGCTTAGCGCTCGACCGGTCAATTATCAGATTTCCTTGAGACTGCGACTCTATGGTCTCACACAAGTAAATTTCCTATTTTTTTGCAAAACCTTATAATGGAATGGTGTCGCAGATTACTTACCAGTTACTAACAGTATTTTTCCTCAACCAACTTTGTTCATGAGGTGATAATTTACGAGTACTAATTTCGCAACAACTATTGATGAAGCCTCTATTACGTAATTAGATTCTGTCTTTATATATTTATGGCGACAAATGTGCTCCATATTCCGCCCGTGCGGCATGCAAAAATTATATAATAACAGTGACCAGAGATCACATACACATAGTCGAAAAAGCGCGAAGACGAAAAATCGAAAACAAAAATCATGATTTCATAGAAGTTCTACTGAAACTTTTACCCCTTTACTAGGGAATAACTTGACTGTGTAGGGAATAACTGGATCATGATTCTTTTACTTGACTGTAATTGGTGCCTAGGACGGGTTTAATGAAATGTGTAGGTAACATGAAAACTATTTATTACTTGCCACTGCAAATGCACATAGGTTGCGAAGCCAAAACTAGCATGCAAACGAATTGAGAACCTCCTCCTATTGTAAATTAAGACAAAAACTGCTTAAAATGTAAAATCAAATGAAAAACAGTGAAGAGTATAATATTTATGGTGCGGCTACAGTCTGTGTTAAGTCATCACCGTCGCTTATTCTTTAAGCGATCTCGGCAGGCCAATTAATAAAGATTCGCGGTACCAGCTGTGAGCCTGCATCGGACATGAAATACGTTAATCATTTTCAAGGCGACGATAAATTAATCCGTAATGCCCTTGCGCAATTGAGATCTGCCGACACTCCAACACTTGTAGAAGTAGCGATGCCAGGACGCCTCCGAAAATGCGTGAATTTTTTACGCTTTAAAACTCACATCCGATAAATAACAAGAAGCAAAATTAAAATAATAAATTAGCCCCGACGCTTTATCCGGAAAACGGCTACACCGATTTGATTTTCACCAAGCATAGTTTTAAGAACATTCTCGAGCAAATCACCTTTCAAATAAAACCAAGATCAAAATCGGTCCAAACATGTGGGAGCTACGATGTTACATACAGACACACACAGATATTCGGGTGTGTGTACTATTATTACACCCTTCTTTTTTGTCAGGGGTTAAAAATGATAAAAAAAAATGTTATTTGTGATTTCGCTTTGAACTGCTCTTAGAATAGTTGGGTGTGCGTTCACCATCTAAACAAAGGGGTATCGGGTTCGATTCCCGGCTGGGTCACAAGTTTTCTCCCCAAGGGAAATTTGTGTTTCTGGTTCTGGTTGTGATGTGAATGTTTCCGTTACCCACGCCGCAAGTCGTCGAACTTAGTATGGGGCTGTGAGTGTGAAAGTTTATGTTTAAGTTTATGTTTATTTCGCTTGAGCTTCGATTCAATTGAGCTTAATCCTACTAATATTATAAATCCGAAAGTTTGTGTGTAAGTGTGTAAGTATGTTTGTTCCTTCTTCACGCTTTAACGGCTGAACGGATTTGTATGAAATTTGGAATGTACATAGATTATACCTAGGATTAACACATGGGCTAATTTTTAACTTGATAATAGCGGGCGAAGCCGCGGGGCACGGCTAGTTAATGAATATGTCGTGATAAAATTCTGCTTATTTTGTAGTGTGATGTTATGTGTGTCATTAATAAATGTATTTTCTTTCTTTCTTTCTAATAAAAAATAATATTAATAAAAACATCATGGATTTCATGTTTAGTACCGCGATATTTCAGAATAACATATAAAAAAAAAAGTTTATTCGTGCGTTATCCAAAAACAGACAGGCTGTGTCGTAGAGACATACGATATTGAGACTTTTCTATTACAGGGAAACATTTTAATTATTCATCACACTGTTAACCTCCACCACTTTTCGTCACACAAAAAAATTGCGTATCGGAATTTTGAAGCCCAAATGTTTAACATACAAATACAACAAAATACGGGCTACTTTATACACAAGTACTGTGGTAGAGTTTCATTTGTTTTGACGCACGTCACTTGTTATTGTCGCTTATCATAATGTGTTTTAATATTGTGTTTTCGACTCTAACTCATATAGGGGCTCATTATTTAACTACAATCATACTCAACAAATGGGATATAGATTTTTCCCCACCTTTTAAGTAGTGTTCCGCCAGTTATTGTTGAAAGCCGGTCATCACTCTCGACCACATAGAATTACCAACATATTAGATAGTGATCAAACGCTACCCTTTCAGAGACAAAATAAAACTATTTAGTTGACCGTCACACTTTTTTTATGCTCGATAGTCTAGCATTTGACCACTATCTTACCTGATGGAAAGTGAAGATGCGGCCGAAGATGACACGTCAAGATCACACTATCCTGTGATACATAATGCGTATACTAATGTGAAACGTACGTGACACATAACATCACTTTTTTGATACATAATTAAACGCAAGCAAAGCTTAAAAACCAATTTCACCGCTTTATCTTCGGAACCTTGATCAGATTGAATGTAATAAACACGCATTATTAACGATAACCTAAAAAACTAGAGATCAGATCTTGATCATATTTCAATGGGACCACATGAAAAGCACCAATTTTCAAATAAAAAAAATATTATCAAAATCGGCTCACAACGAAAGAAGTTATGAGGTAAATTTCGAAGAACACTTTATTCTGCGATTGTGTAAGAGCTTTATTATAAGTGGTTGAAAAGGTAGGGGTTCCATTCAAAATTAAAAAATAAGCCTAAAGATGATTTTCAAATACCTAATGATACCCCACATAACACAGTTCGTCGACTTTAATTTTCCACAAAATGGCGTCTGATTGTCGCCATATTTAATTTTAATTACTGCCATGTCTTTCGACTGACGTAAAAATCATCAAAATAACCCATGCGCTAGGTTTCTATAGCGCCACTAAGCAAGAAACATACATACATAGGCTAACAAACACATTATTCTCCATTGCGTCGCGCGGTCAGGTAAAAATACACATTCTCACTGACTCTTTTCAACCGACTTCAAAAAAGAAGGTTCTCAATTCGACTGCATGTTTTTTTTTGTATGTATATTATGCGATATCTCCGCCAATTATAAATCGAATTTGATGTTATTTTTGTTTGGTAGAGTATAGTACAGAGGTGGTCCCATATTTTTTTTATCGAAATAGATCAAGCCAAAACCGAAATATAAGCGTTGAAGTCAGTTTTTTAAGCTTTGTTTGCGTTTAAATTATTAAACATAACCAACATAGTCATGATGCTGACTTACACTAAAAGTATTTATTTATACCACACTATCGCAGTTTTAAAATTGTTTTCAAATGCTTTCATCAATCGGTATGCGCTATTTACGAGTCCATACGGGTAGAGCGGCCTTCACACCGAACCACCGATGCAATGTCACAATTAGCATATCATTTTTATAACTGACTATCCTGTCTATGCATAATGCGTACTTATGTGTTACGTACGTTGCGTGAGCAGCAAGTCAACATTGGCACTTAACGTTCAAGGGTTTAGTTCGATCTTTTAGTTACACCTACGTTAAGCAGAGACAGGAAATTGTAGACGTTCGAAAGGGTTTAATTCTCTTTATAAAAGTCGCAGAACTACTATATCTTTGCGTGTCCTATTGCGCATTGGTGATTGGCGAACGTTCAAGCTCGTTCTGAGTCTAACATAAATACGCCTCGATTTTTTCTAATAGATACTACTTACATCTGTGCGTATTTTCATGCTTAAAAGTAGAAAAGGGTGGAGATAGCCTAAGTTAGGTACCTCCTAATCACGCGTCATATAAAATGTTGATCTAACCTCCCCATCTGCTAAAGGGATCACACATAACACAGTATGAGTGCAGTCAATTGTTTTAAATTGTAGCAATAGGATTACAATAATTACTTGTTTAGAAAAATACGCCGGTTACGATAGATCACGCAGTCTCTCAGCGATTGCTAACTATTTTCTAATCTTGATCATTCAAAAAATGTTTCTTATATCGATGGACGGTATTGTGGTGACGGTTATTACCTATGAGTATTTAGTTTCCTCCAAAAGTCTGAAACTATTTCTTTATTTTACTGAGTAAGATTATCAAAGTAGGATACGCAATTTTATGGTTAAAATATTACTTATAATTACATTAAATTCATCCTACATAATAATAATATAACCATTGAAAATAAGAACGACTTATCAGTAAATAAAAATTGTATACGAAAATATCTCTTGGCAAAAACTAAGCAAGTTATGCTTACAATTTTAATTGGTATAAATCACACCTACCTAGTTACTAATTATTTTTTGCAAGTATTATTTATATCTAAAATTAATTATGTATTTCCAATTATGTGATCGCAATGTCATAATAATTAAGTAATATTATGTAATAACTCAACAATTACAATGACATTCTTAAAATATTTAATTCGAATTAAAATAGGTACCGAAATTGCAAGAGATTATTGCAAGTGTGTTTGTTTGTATAAACACATCATTTCGATTATTAAATAAATAATTAAATCAAAATACAAAAACATATCGATTAATAGTAATAAAATAGTAAAACATATCGATTAAATTTGGAGATATTTTTGGTCCCATTTAAACTTGGTCAAGATCTGATCACTAGTTTTTGAGTTATAGTAAATAATGCATGTTTAATACGTTAAATCTGATCAAGATTCCGAAGATAAAGCGGTGAAGTCGGTTTTTTTAAGCTTTGCTTGCGTTTAATTATTTAAATAAGCTCTAATAATAGGTTCAAATTCTTTCACATTTCTATTTTATTTGTAAGGCTTGATTAATCACACACTACTTAGTTGATCTAGAGGCGATCCGAAGACGGTTTTTAATTTAGAAAAATTTGAATATACCTACTGCGTATACCTAGTTGTGTTGAAAACGGAAATAAGTTACTGAAAGTTAAAATCGTCTCAACTCAAATATATAAATACTAAATGGGGAAAAAATAAAAAGTAAGAAAATGGAAATAAAATTATGTGATGCTATCAAAGAATAAAACCATTTTAGCCTATAGAAGCAGTAGTCCGGTTAGTCTTAGATCGAACTAGTGCAATTTTTCTGTGGCAATAGTCGGAATCGTTGGACTAAATTACAACTCTAAACTTAAAATGTTACTTTTAAACTTTCGCGATTCTAACACACAGTTAAGGTTATTATTATTAATTTGGCTTTGCAATCTTTTTGCATTTAGCCAGTGTCAAGTAAGTTATAATACATTTCAAGTGTATTATATATTGACTCTGACTTACACTAGCTTGAAAATAAAATCTTTAGTATTGGATAATGTATTGGCCATGGTGGATAATGTATGGTATTGCTAAGCCAGTGTATTTTAAATTAAAAGTCCTAGTCACAAGTCAAAGTCAAGGTCCAGTCATAGTCAAGTCATGCCCTAGTAAAGTGGCAAAACCTTTACTAGAACTTTTATTGGAGTTTTGGAGCGAAGGCGAAAATCACGGTTTTCAACAGTTTTATTACACATTAACACTCGAAGAATCACAGGTTTTGGAATACTATACAAAATCAACAACGCCATTTTTGCACTTTCGCGGCAAAACTCCGATACTAAAGTTATTGAAAAAAACAATCATCAAACTGAAGCGATGCATTTCAAAATGGCGTCCTTGAGTCACTTTTAACAAAACAAGCTATTAAATTGACCGTGTCGTTGTTACATGTATTTGTCTCGTAAAGCGTTGTACACACTGATAAACACACACACAAAGCCTTATATTTAGACATGTCACTGATTTATTCACAGAAAATCCCTTATTTAATTGTAAAATTGATTAATCATACAGTTGGTTGTAAACATTGCTACCTGTTCGTTTACATAAGATAAGATAAGGAAGACAATTGCAGGTGACAATTAAATAAAATTAGTACGAGTAGTGTTTAAATAAATAAACAAGCTATTTAGTTTACCATCAATGTTGAGCCTAAGAGCTGGAGTCCGTGAGATTTATATACCTACAGGGTTATTTCTAAAATGCCAGAGAGCTTAGACCTCAGATTCTTGTTCTAACGCTTAGCTTCTTTACTTAGTTGTACGACTTTCTTCTAAATGCTTTAATGTGTCTATACAATCTATCCTACTTAATAATATAATATAAATGCGAAAGTTTTTGTGTGTGGAACACGTATTTTTATACGTCCGTACCGAATTAACCGATTTTAATGAAATGTAGAATGTAGATAGTTTAGGTTCCTAAATAACACATAGGCTACTTTTTAACTTAATTAACTAGGGCGAAGCCACTGGGCACGGCTGGTAATTTGGTAAGTTTAACTTTAAATGTTATGAGAATATAAATGATGACTCCGATATTTTTTTTAAACCAATTGCAATAAACATAATAATACAGGGTCGGATATCCAACGTTATATCAACTCCCATTTTCATGACCTAACAGATTTTTTAAATTCAAGATACTGATATTTGACCTCTATCTAACTTGATTTTAAGCGAAGCGACGATGCGGTCGGCGATGCAACACGTTCTTCTAGAAGATGCTTGATCATTCGCACTTAAGGGGTTCCATAATTAATGTGGAAGCAAAACGCTTCGTCTACCATATAAGTTGAGCATATTACAGTCTCTTAGTATATCTCCATATAGTCCATATAATATATCAAAGCATTGAATGGATTGAATGGCGAAATTGCGTGGCAACCTCTCCAAAATGTATCCGACAAAATATGCAGGAGCTGAAGATCATAGAAACGTCATCTTTTCAAACTGGTTACCAATCAGATAAACATAACTCAAGAGGCTGGTAAAAAACAGCAACTTTATCTGATAAACTCTTCCCTATATGCACTTGAATCTTGACGTTATCGAAATTGAACTTGTTAAGTCGATACTACAAAATATCGTTATCAATGGAATGGGTACGGAGATGCATTTCAATATTGGATTTTGAATCGTGAATATTTTCCATAAAATGTCTAGAATATAAAAGATGATTTAAATGGCTGAAATAAATACCGAAAAATTAATTCGTTAAAATATATAAAATATCATTATTTCCCTATGAAATCTACTAAAAGTAGAAAGTACAAATTTTGAAAATACCCCCGAAGCTCTATCCAAAAACGGCTGCACCGATTTTTACCAGACATAAATAAGAAAACACTCGATCAAGTCACCGTTCAAATAAAAAAAAACTCCATCCAAATCGGTTTACCCGTTTAAAAGCTACGGAGCCACAGACAGCCACACATACACACACACATAGCGGTCAAACTAATAACACTTCTCTTTTTGTGGAGTTAATGAGACAGTTTGAAATGTAGGTCTTAAAAGATAAGGCTAAGAATGGTCTTATCCTCGATGTTTCAAATAAAAAAGTCAAAATCGACTCAACCGTTTGGATGGTATTATGCCACAGCAGATACACACTTATAAACTTATAACCCCTCTTCGTTTCTGTCAAGGTATAATTCTGGCGATATTCACTAAATTACGAATTTAATATTAAAAAAAATTAAGATTACGTAACTACACTTTATTTATATTTAATCTTTAATTTAAGGGGTTTTGTCTCTCAGTGACCATGTCATCCCCATATAACATCTTACATTATAGTACTTACCTACAGTATTGTTCCCATCTTGGCTCCCTGCATTAGTGGGTAAGCCAAGATGCCATTAAATACATTGACAAACTCAATTTCCTGCCTCAAAGCTGCGTTCCGGACAAATTCCATCACCACATGGTAAACGTCGTCAATGTTGTCACACTCCGGGCAGTTAGGTGAATTTGAGATCCCCATCAAGTGCTTGAATTTGTTTGATGAGATGTGACCGGGGCGAAGCCTCAGCATTGATATTACAGCTCTTCTAGAACATTTATACATACGTACATTAAACCATGGAAAGCATGGAGGTTGACATTTTATTTTCTTATACCAAATGCCTTTATAACGCGCTCGTTCGCAACTACACAATCCGATTTTGGTCACATTGGTGAATATTCTTATTTCTCTATTTGCAGTTTCTACTTAAAACAAAGATTAGACACAGATTTAAGGCTGCGAGGTTTGTCTGCATAAATTAAAACAACCGGCCCAATCTCGCTTATTCCGGAAATCCAAACCATATGCCAACCGTCCCCTAATGTCATGCTGTCATGAAAATGACATGAATAGAAATCTGTTCTTCGAACTAAATGCTTGTACAGTCCGTAATTTTATTGTCTGTGAATTTAAAAACATACATTAACTTGTTGGACAACTGAGGGTAGTTGCAGATCAACAAAATGACAGATGTCGACAAGGACGAGTTGTGGGTATTTGCAACAATAGACATTTGCAAATGTCAGAAATAACCAAGCCATAATACGTCTTAACAAGAGCGTTAACAGGTTTTATAGTAGCATCATAGCATTACCTACATAACTATTAAATGAGTGAAGATACAATGTTCACGCCACGGGTTCTTTCCAGTTCATATATTTACTAATTTATGAAGCTTTGAAATTCGTTAATAAATTAAACTTTGCACATTAAATAAAGATAAGTGAATAGTGGTTTAGATAATGATTTTTCATGTAACGTGAGACAATGGTCGAAGAAACGCATATAACTATAACAAGAAAACCAAACGGGCGCATTTTCTCAGGTACCTTTAGTTTATAAGACAGTGTTTTAAATATATGATCTTTTTAACTGTGGATGCGCTTTGTTCCAGGATTGGACTTCTTGGAGCATGGAGCAGATTTCGAAGCTGCGATCTCGGCAACGGGTAAGTCACCATTTTTATCAAAACATTTATTACTATAACGTTGTGACATTACCGACAGTCAAAACACTTCTATTTGCGTATGCTTCATGCTGATTTTGATAATAAATTACGTGTTGACGAATAAATAGCCGTTAAGCAACGGATGATACTAAATAATACACGGAAGCTTTACAAAGTCTTGTCTTGTGTACAAAACATATTGTGTATTTATAATGTGATAATAGTGGAAATGTATGTAACCTTATCAAAGTGATTGGCCCAGGGGATGGACCAGTACTGTCTGTATATACCATTAGTGGTAATGTTTGAAACCTTAACTTAGTGTTTGGACCCAGGAAAAGGACCAGTACTGTGTATAGATACCATTAGTGGTAATGTATGAAATTTTAACATAGTGATTGGACCCAGGGAATGGACTAGTACTGTCTGTATATACCATTAGTGGTAATGTATGAAACCATAACATAGTGCTTGGACCCAGGAAAAGGACCAGTACCTACTTTGTATAGATACCATTAGTGGTAATGTATGAAATCTTAACATAGTGATTGGACCCAGGGGACGGACCAGTACTGTCTGTATATACCATTAGTGGTAATGTATGAAACCTTAACATAGTGTTTGGATCCAGGAAAAGGACCAGTACCTACTTTGTATAGATACCATTAGTGGTAATGTATGAAATCTTAACATAGTGATTGGACCCTGGAGATCGACCAGTACCTACTTTATATACCACTAGCCGTACCCCGCGGCTTCGCCCGCTATTATCAAGTTAAAAAGTAGCCTATGTGTTAATCCTAGGTATAATCTACTTACATTCTAAATTTCATCCAAATCCGTTCAGGCGTTAAAGCGTGAAGAGGGAACAAACATACTTACACACTTACACACAAACTTTCGGATTTATAATATTAAATAGGAAGTAGGATTAGTGGTAATGTATGTAATCTTAAAATAGTGATTAGACCCAGGAGATGGACCAGTATTTTGTATACCATTAGCTTCATATAGCTATGTCTTATTTTATGTCAATAAATAAACTCGCACAGATACGATCTTGATCCAGATAGATACCAAAGTGTAGGTACTAAAGTGTAGGTAGGTACTAAATATAATCTACGAAGACAATTTGTAAACAAACAATAGAATACCTATTATTGATGGATTGATCATTGTAGGTAAATGATGATGCTACGTAGTATAACCCAATCAAATAAGGAAAAGTTCTGGTTTTGACGACAGCTGATATGTCATCTCGCTCCCACAAGCGTTTAACGGCAATAGTGGGAGAGAAATACCATTACAGCTGTCGTCAATCTCTCATATTTATTTTAATAGATCGGGTTATAACTACGAAGATTTCTTGTCATTCTAAAGTTATTATGTATTAGATATGTATAGAGTTTTTAATACGATAGCGAGAGCAATATAATACCTACTATTTCTATTTTACTTATAAGCACATACCTAATCGTACTTACTTCTAGGTCGATATTGTAATAGGTAGGTACCTATAGGTATACTTGACAACACTTAAACTGCTCGTTGGCTTAGTTGGGTGGCGTTCGCCTTCTAAGCAGGGGTATCGGGTTCGATTCCCGACTGAAACACAGGTTTTTTCCCCAAGAAAAATGTGTTTCTGGTTCTGGTTGTGATTGAGTGTGTGATGTGAATGATTCCAGCACCCACGACACAATTCATCGAACTTAGTGTGGGGCTGAGAGTGTGAAAGCGTTTATGTATGTTATAATTATGTAGCTAGATTCAGTCTTTGAAAACTTGTCAAAATAGCGGAGATTTGGGGATTGAAAAAGTAAAAAAAAAACATACTTCAGCCATAAAAAAAAATACGCCAGGTCTTCAGCACACACATCCACTAGTACGTATAGATAGATAGATAATATATTTATTGAACACCATATTTGTGACAAAACATAATAGAAAATAATTACTTACAAAATAAGTGTAACAATAGGCGGTCTTATCGCTAAAAGCGATCTCTTCCAGACGTATAGTTATATGTAACCAATCCATTTCTCAATTCCAGGTTTCGGGCGCTTCCATTTCTGCCTGCTGGCGATCACCGGGCTGATATACGCGAACACGGCCATCGGAATCACCATAGTGTCGTTTGTACTACCGGCAGCGACATGTGACTTCCGCATGACTTCCGCCGACAAGGGCTGGTTGACCGCAGCTCCCATGTTAGGTAAACCAACCACCATAGCATACCTTCTAAGGAAACTGGGCTTAGATTTATTAGTGTCAAATGTCTTGTACAAACGAGAAGAAATAAGGCTAAGGATTCCTGCTTTAATTAGTTTCCGGTTGGATGTGTCAGACTAATTAAACTAAGATTAGCAAATAACATTGGTTTGTCCGTGTAGGGGTATGAATGTTATGGCATTAAATTGAGTAAGTATATTTTACAAAGCAGCGTCCAGCACGTGGCACTGTTTACTCAATTTCTAGGACGGACATAGAACTCAAAGCAGGTTATATGTCCATGGATTCAAACACAATTAAGACATACCTACCTACGACACTTAATTTTATGTTATAGGTGGAAAAGTCGAGCATTAATTACTTATTAAATATCCGGTAGGTCACTTGAAAGTTTCCATTTAAGGTTTCTAACAATAAAATATATACCTATTTATCTTACAAATTGTTTAGACGACTAAAATAGAATATAATTAATAAAAATAAATTATATAAATGCAAAGGACCAGACATAAAATTGCCATTACAAACGGTAAGTATGTAATTATTGGATTGGATTTCGTATATTGACGTCAAGATTTTAACCTAGTACAGACTCTGTACTAGGTTAAAATCTTTTCAATAAGAGTAACAAAGGCATGCTCAATCTAATAGCTTTTACTGAACTGCCCGTTAGCTTATTTGAGTGAGCGTTCGCCTTCTAAGCAGCGGTTACGGGTTCGATTCCCGGCGGTAACACAAGTTTTCACCCCAAGAAAAATCTGTGGTTGTGTGGTTCTGGTTGTGATCGTGTGTGTGATGTGCATGTTTCCGGCACTCACCACACAAGAAATCGAACTTTGTGTGGGCTGTAAGTGTGAAAGCTTTTGTGTTTATCTTTATATTTAGCATTTACTTATTACCAGAATAATATCAACGAAAAACACTTTTGAATATAATTTTGTCTGCTCATACTAGGAATGGTGCTGGGCTCCTATTTCTGGGGTTGCTTGGCTGACACCAAGGGTCGCAAGACGGTGCTGGTTTCCACCTTGCTGCTCGACGGTTTCATCGGCATCATCTCGTCTTTCGTGCAGATCCTGCCTGTCTTCATGGCCTGCCGATTCGTCAACGGCTTTGCGTAAGTATCGATACACTACGGGCCCTTTATATGCTGGACCTACTCGAGGTCCAGAGCCAGGTCTGCTCGCATTGGCTTGTTCTGTCTTAATCTTATCTTAAGGTGAATGAGCAAGACAGCAAGCTGAGCGCATCCCTTATGGGGCAGTGTGAAGATTTTTTATCTTTGATAGGCTAGTTGACTCAAACCATAACTCAAACAAGCAACGTTTGTAACAATGAGGGGACGCAACAGTGCCCACGCCGATCCGTGCGAACCAAATATGTAATTTGTGTAGCAGCCGTCACTCCGACCATCGGGTGACATAACGATTGGAGGTCGGCTCACATGAAAATAAGTGCATCATGTATAGATAATTGCACTACAAATTGGATCGTCATGCGAACAATGACGACCTCAGAATACCTGATTAGTTTCTGTTAATACCAAGAGATGAAAACGAACTATTCGTGTGTATTGAATCCATACACACATGTGATCTTTCAGTTTTTAAATAGTCTATATCTACAAGTAGATAGGAGACGCGGCTATAGTACCTACTGAGGTGACTTTCTGCTCTTATTTAATTATATAGGTAATTTCGAAATACTGAATCGATAAAAAACAACTAGGTATATATTATCGAACCTGCTCACAAAATTACACGAGAATCGGTTGATAAATGCAAACCGTAGAGGAGAACAACTGGAAATCCGCCGGACATACGAAAGCAATTTCGAGAAGCTCGGTCTGTAATTATAATACAGCACCATTACCTACAGCAATACAGATCATAGCTTTAGTGTACGTATATTTACATCTAAATACTATCTGCAAATAGAGTTATAATTTACTAGCGATCCGCCCCGGCTTCGCCCGGGTGTGATAAATGAAGAACCGCTCGACCGATTTTGTGCAAACTTCACATATTTCTAGTTTCGATGGAGGAATTATTCTTCTTTGTACGTAACTAGCAAACTTTTATAGTATTGAAAAAAATCCATGTACGTAAGTAACGTAACCGTGGTTTCGTAAAAAGAAGAAAAGTTCTTCCATCGAAACTAGTTACGTACAAGGAAGAATAATTCCTCCACCGAAACCAGTTACTAAACTACGGTTTCGTAGACGGCCAAAGGGAAACCATCTACTAAATAGTCCGAACAAAGCCTAAACATTTGATTTGGATAGGTGAGCCCGTTCTTGAGTTATAAAATTACAACGAAAAGTGGCATTGATTTTTATATATATAGATAAATAGGCCTAAATATTAATTTAAATTACTTACATATAAAAACCATTAAAAATAAGCCATCTTTTAAGATGACTTAAATTCGTTGCCATTTAATCACTTTAAATTTAAAGGGGAGTGATTACATTATTTTTAGTGCACTTTTGTAAGGACTTTTTTTGCTTGAAAATTGTTTGGATTTCAAAAGATGCAATGAAAAGGAATGATCTCGAAATAGAAATAGAAATAGAAAAGCATTTATTGTATAAACTGTGTACAGGGTTCTTACTAAAAATACAAATGTATAAATAACGAATCAACAGTTTTCCCCATTTCGAGTGTACAATATTGTTACAAAAATACAGTTCTAATCTAATCAATAGGTAACCTTTTTCAGCATTGACTTCGTAATTTCCGCATGAATTAACAGCAATAAATTATATTGCTACCTTTCATCGAGATTATGAATAATGACCATCAATTAATTACTATTTATCACGAATCTATAGAACTTTGGTTATAGGTACCTACTTAAAATTACTTCTTTCTGGATATATATATCGTTTGTAAGTAAATATTAGGCGGATTCTACATACCTAGCTTTTACCCAAATTCAACTGAGAGAAGTACCCTAATATTATAATCATTTGAATGATTATACATTCCATCAAAAGCGCAGGGTGTCCATTAAAAAGACAAACACGAGATAGACAACAATGCAATTTATTTAAATTAACGTATATTTCCAAAGAATTAATCTTAACATGTGCAGCAGCACGTGAATCCTAATTGACAGTTTTTATTACCCTTACTACAAAGGCTTAAGAGCGATATTTAAAATATCGTAGTAAACAATGGAGATAAGAAACCATTCTCCAACAACGGTTTAGTAATGGATTGTAAGTGCTCGGTTCCCACATTCACCTATTACAAGCTAATTAGACGTCAAATGGTATCATCAGTCGTCATTAAGTAACCAGTATCAGTGTAAGAACTCAAAACTACCCACAAGACGGTTCATAAGGTCCTGAAAGTAGAATTATTTGGATATCAAGAATTTCGTTACCAAAATAGATAAACCAAATTATATAAACAATATAAACGAAATGTTGTCATATTGTAGACGGTTAAAGAGCTGGACATATCTGTAGAAAATTTGGTAAGGAGAGGACGTAGGGTAGGTAGGTGTCTACCTTCTTTTTAACCTTATTCATATATAATAGACCAGGGTAGAAGCCTTTAAAAATAATGAAAAGTGAAAAGAAATTATAGTAGGATGAAACCCATTAGAAAAGGAGGGAAATATTATAAAAATGAAAGGAAAAATAATTTACGGGCGATCTGAGGTCGGGAAGGGGATGGGGGTGAGTTTTTAAGGGTAAAAAACGGTTTTTCTCGATTTCCGGCAAAACTAAAAGTCCTATCGAAAAAAGTCAAATGGCAAAGTTGTAGATAATAAAAAGATCTAAAACTTTTGTATATACACTTTTTTCACATAACCTCAAAATTTATGTGAAAAGTTCAAAAAACCAAGTTTTTGGTTTTTTATTTTTATCTTTTACAAAAATATTTTTTTTTGAACGAAATTTTGTGAAAACTTACCTTTTTATGTTCCAAATACGCTGTAATTTATTTGATTAAAAATATTAATTTTTTCACCTTATTTTGAATTAATATCGAAAAAACACCCTAATTTTCAATCGAAAATTCACCCGTCAAAATATCAGCTTTTTAAAAAAAGTTGGTATGGTTTCTGTTCGTTGAAATCTCTACTTTCCGATGATGAAATAAAATATATATGTTACTATGGTAAATCTTCTCAGAAAATGCAAAAATTCAAAAAAAACTTGAATTCGAATTTTTTTTTTAATTTTGAGCTATTTATTAAAATTTACACTTTAATTACTCGAAAAACGTTAGATTACATGTGACGTTGATAACAAAAAAATTGCAAATAAAAATATACTACTATAATTAACAAACAAATAAGTTAATATTTAATAAGACATCTACAATATTTGGAGAAAGTTGTCTAATTTTCTTTAAATTATATGCGTAGATGCCTATTTATAACTATTTTGAGATAATTATTATAAATAATTATCTCAAAATAATTTCATCTAAAAAATTTAAAGAAATGTACGTTCTTAAAAAGTATCCTATGTCCTTCTCCTGGCTCTAAACTACCTCCCTGCTAATTTTCAGCTAAATCGGTTCAGCCGTTCTTGAGTTATAAGTGGAGTAACTAGCACGACTTTCTTTTATTATATATATATATATATAAGATATATTTACGATATATATTTTTTATAGATTTTAAATATATTTTTTATGTATTTTGAAATAATTTTTTTTTTTCATGGGATTAACTAAATTTGTTTGTGCAAAATTAAGGAGATTATTATTTTTTTATCTTGTACTAAAATATCATTTAATTTCAATCTTTAGGTTATGTTACGTTAAGCATACTATTTTTTAAAGAAAATATTACGATTTTTATGGTTGAGTTGATTGATACAGATAAAAAAAGAGATAGTATTTACCTTCCTATGCAGATTCGAAAAGTTTTTTTATTTTTTTAAGTAAACTTGTCACAATTATCTTCAAGAAACTCAGCGTGCACGTGTATTTTTATAAACGATGTTGTATGCTGTTCTGTATTTCGAATACTGGTTAGGCTAGCAGTTGTAACAGCTGCTACGAAATATATAGTATATAATAGTTGGTATGTATGTAGTAAGACCCAGACCCGCCTAGCCCCTTCCCCACTTCTCCACGAAATACCTTTTGATGGGCTACAATTTTTCGTAGGTCACTCAGGTATACCTACTCAGGTACATATATAATTTATCTCAAAATAGTTATAAATAGGCATCTACGCATATAATTTAAAGAAAATTAGACAACTTTCTCCAAATATTGTGGATGTCTTATTAAATATTAATTTAATTTACTTATTTGTTTGTTAATTATAGTAGTATATTTTTATTTGCAATTTTTTTGTTATCAACGTCACATGTAATCTAACGTTTTTCGAGTAATTAAAGTGTAAATTTTAATAAATAGCTCAAAATTAAAAAAAAAATTCGAATTCAAGTTTTTTTTGAATTTTTGCATTTTCTGAGAAGATTTACCATAGTAACATATATATTTTATTTCATCATCGGAAAGTAGAGATTTCAACGAACAGAAACCATACCAACTTTTTTTAAAAAGCTGATATTTTGACGGGTGAATTTTCGATTGAAAATTAGGGTGTTTTTTCGATATTAATTCAAAATAAGGTGAAAAAATTAATATTTTTAATCAAATAAATTACAGCGTATTTGGAACATAAAAAGGTAAGTTTTCACAAAATTTCGTTCAAAAAAAAATATTTTTGTAAAAGATAAAAATAAAAAACCAAAAACTTGGTTTTTTGAACTTTTCACATAAATTTTGAGGTTATGTGAAAAAAGTGTATATACAAAAGTTTTAGATCTTTTTATTATCTACAACTTTGCCATTTGACTTTTTTCGATAGGACTTTTAGTTTTGCCGAAAATCGAGAAAAACCGTTTTATACCCTTAAAAACTCACCCCCATCCCCTTCCCGACCTCAGATCGCCCGTAAATTATTTTTCCTTTCATTTTTATAATATTTCCCTCCTTTTCTAATGGGTTTCATCCTACTATGATTTTTTTTGGTTTTAAAAATTATCGACCCTGGTCTATAAGGAACGCGGACGAAGCTGCAGATTACAGCTAGTGCCTACTATACCAATAACTTTTATAAAGTAGTAAATTGGATGATTTTAATAGTTGGATATTTTTTTTATTTAATGATTGTTCTTATATTTATAAAAATACCCAAGCATTAACTCGCATCTGATAACTTCGAATAATACCTAACATTTTTATTTTGAACTGACTCCATCAGACTGACTTTGGTTTTCTTCTTTCCATTTATAAATTTGAAAGTGAGTTTGTCTAGCTGGTTGTAACATTTTCAAAACTTACAACCACTAGACCGATCTTGATAATATTTATCACGGAGATAGTTTAATCCACGGATATAGACTTTAAGGCAGTCAGTCAATCGTATCTCTTGCTACTACAATCTTCGACCGAATTTTGAAATCAATAAAATATATCTAATTATATTGCAGCGTTGCCGGCGCCATGGGTATCTGCTTCCCATACTTGGGAGAGTTCCAGCAGACCAAATACAGAGAAAAGATCCTCTGCTGGATGGAAATGTTCTGGACCCTCGGAGTTATCCTACTACCCTGTGAGTAATGTTATTGTCTATTCAATGATTTAGTTACTTAACGCTCTATTTTGATTAATTTTCATAATTCAGAAACAAATTTCTGATCTCAGTTTATTACACGTCTTTCAAATATTGCAGTGATCGCGTGGGGCATCATCCCCATCACCGGAATCCGTATGGAGAGCGGCACCTTCTCCTACGACTCCTGGAATTGGTTCGTAGCTGCTTGCGGAGTGCCCTCCCTCCTGCTTGGATTCTGGCTCTTCAGCTTCCCAGAGAGCCCCAAGTTTATGATGGAGTGCGGAGATTATGATGATGCTCTCGCTTGCCTCAAGAGCATCTACAAGCAGAACACCGGCGATGATCCCGACAACTATCCCGTAAGTTGTTTTATCTATGATAATTGCTGGGGTGACGGGAGGGAGACAATCGACAATGTCCGCCCAATCGACCTCACCATCACGTGATATCCCTGCCGATCAACATACGAGGCTCCGGCACAACAAGCGTTACCAATTATAGTAAACGTGGCAAGCGGCCAGTCACGCTAAATAATTGATTCACTGGGTGAAGAATTTTAACTGCAGCTGCTGCTGTTATAGTAAGGCTACATTTGATTAATCACCATAAAATGTAATATCATATAATCTTATAATATATCTTAAATCTCATTATCTTAAATTCTTTGGTTAACAGATCAAGAGCCTTAAAGAGAAAGTGCGAACTACCTCAGTGGCGTCCCAAAGTTCTCAGAAATCTGTCAGAAGTTTGAGCATGCGCAAACCCAAGGACCTGAAGAGGCTGTTCTCGGAAATCTGGGTCCAGACTAAAGCCCTGTGCAGACCTCCCTACCTCAAATACACTATTCTGACCTGCATTATCCAGTTCGGTTTAACTACCAGGTAAGTTACTTAAATCTGTGACATATTTTTCGGAATGAGGACTCCGTATTGACCGACATCATTAAAGCAGACACACAGCTCCATAAACATATCATAACATAAACGCTTTCACACTGACAGCTCCACACTAAGTTCGATGACACGTGTTGTGGGTGGCGGAAACATTCACATCACCAACACACACAATCATAACCAGAACCAGAAACACACATTTTTCTTGGAGAGAAAATTCGTGTTTCCGCCAGGAATCGAATCCGATACCCCTGCTTAGAAGGCGAAGGCTCACCTAACTAAGCAAATGGGCAGTTCGATATTCCATAGACAGAACAAGGTTCCTGCAATACAACTAATCGAAGCAGATAGAGATATTATCTTTCTCGACATAGGTACTCACTATATTATGGCAATATCGCCAGGCTTCCTAGGCCAAGTAGAAGACAACTGACAACTCCAACATCATTCATCGACGACCCAGTTGGCGCAGTGGACAGGTGTCTGCCCTCTGCGCCGTGGATCCTGGGTTCGATTCCCGGCAGGAGCACAAATTCCTTCCCAAGGGATATTTGTGCTTCTGGTTCTGGGTGTAATGTGTGTGTGATGTGAATGTTTCCGGCACCCACGATACAAGTCTTTGAACTTAGTGTGGGGCTGTGAGTGTGAATGCGTTTTGTTTGTTTTTGTTTATCATCATAAAATATCACTGTCAAAAGTGTACGAGAAAAGAAAGATATTAGTATTTTTTCATTACAATATATCTACGTGTTAAAATCATGCTGTAACTAACCGTAACTAAAATATTCATACGTAGTGTCGTCAGTGTAACATGTGTGATTTTACATCTAAAATTAGTTTTATTACACGCTTTTGACATGTTAATACTGTATTCGATCCTGATAGCATCTGACTAATGGAAAGCCAATCGAGTGAAAATTAATTATTGATTGATGGTAGTTAAGAAATACCAATCCAGTCTTGACTTTTTCGTCTGATAGGATAGCGTATGATCATTACATCAACTGGCGGTAAATGATAATGTATTTGCAGGCCAGCTCTCAGTAATAGCTGCCGGACCAACGTTTACAGATTTTCTAGTCTAAGTTGGTAAACTACTAACGAGAGAATTAGTAGTGGTTTTTTGGTATAAAAACTGGGCTAGGGCTCGATTCCTGATGGGAACACAAGTTCTTTTCTCTAGGGATATTTATGTTTCTGGTTTTGGATCTCATTGTAGGTGTTACGTGTATGTTTACGAAAGTGTTACGGCACCGTATGTCAAAGTTTTTATGTTCAGTATGACATATAACGACGGTACCCTTGGTGCACTGTACCTACACTTATAGCTGTAAAACATATTCGTTTGGATATTTCGGAACACTACTCAGAACCGTGCTCTACGGTGCACTATTAGCGTTAACTTTGACGATATGTGGGTAATTTTTTTAATATCCCACTTCTGATTTTTTTTTTGATTTTGATTGAAGAGACGAGACTTGCACAAGGTTCACCAAAGTTTACAGTCCTCCTTCTTTCCAGTTACTACACCCTCATGATCTGGTTCCCCGAGTTGTTCAACCGGTACGAGGAGTTCGAGAAGCGTTTCCCCGACACCTCCGCCTCCGTGTGTGACGTTTCTGGCATCGTTGTGGCTGACGCAGCCTCGCCTGATCCCTTCGAGTGCACCAAGACCATCGACAACAGTGTATACATGCACACGCTAATCGTCGGCCTCGCTTGCATCCCCACGTCTCTGTGGCTACCGCTTTGCGTTCACAGACTTGGAGCCAAGTTCTTCTTGAGTGAGTATAGATTTTTTTATGCTAGTGAGAAAAGAGACGCCTGTCACCGCCCGTCTTTGTCTATCTGACGTGCCACACGGAACTAAGTGTAACATGGAACTTTTTACACTGCCAACTCAGTCTTTCCTGATAGCGCAATGCAGCTAGCAAAGTTTTTTTTTTAATTTGGCGTGCGAATTAATTATTTTAGAACTACCTACATACTACCTAAGTATGTGTCGCTATGATCAGATTCTTTCTTTCTCACAAAATCACCACTTTGTGTGTTAATCTCAAGAAATGTATGCCACATCAAAAAGATGTTGCATGAAAATTATGTTCTTCAGTCTTGGCCGTCGACTAAACACCGCACAGGATATCTAGGGTCTTGACATTACAACAAAATTAATAAAAGTATCAATCCCACTCGAAAATACAAACAACTGTCACACTCAATTTACATTTGGTTGTCATTATAGCCGTTTTATTTTTGTATTCTGAGGCGGGCTCATATGTATTTCCCCCGTTTTTTATGATCTAAAAGGTGTGCCTCAAAGCAGCATTAAAGGCCTACTACTCTTGAACGTGGATAAATAATATGATTACTGTACAGTTTTCAGTTTGGGCGTTGCCGGTCTGGTGACCGTCGGCCTGTACTTCGTCCAAAACTCCACCCAGAACCTCGTGTTGTCCTGCATCTTCGAGGCTATGACCTCGCTCGCCATCAGTCTTGTGTTCTGTGTGCTGGTAGACTTGTTCCCTACGAATTTGAGGTAAGATAAACAGAAACACACTTATTTTCAAGTTATATTATAATATATTTTATTGACCACATCCTCGCTTCTCATCAAGTGACATAGTGGTGAAACGCTAGTCTAAAATGAATTAAAAAAATCATTTCGGAGAGTGTGCCAAGGAACTGCACGATCTAGTTCCCCCATTCCCGTTCTATCATCGGACAAGCAGACAAACTGCTAAGCGAAACCGCTTTATGGTAAATATTCCACAAATGCGCTCAAAGCGTATTGCTTCCACATTCATTGTGCGAACCGCAAAGGAATAGAATTCCTTGCCTGAGTCGGTGTTTCCTGATGAGTGCAAAATGGGAGTCTTCAAGTCGCGAGTGAATAGGTATCGTATAAGCAAGCTTGCTCCATCGTCGACCACATCGTCGCTAACCATAAGGTGAGAAGGTGGTCAAAAGTTTGCCTCTCTTGAATAAAAATACAATCTCATACATTTATTTGGCGTTTTATACCGACTTGCTTTTAATCTAGGAGTGCAAATACAACTATCAATACATTTAACTTAACAAATCTTCCTTTTTATAAAATTAGGAAAAAAAGAGAAGGTTAACTACTTAGATACATCCAACCGTTAACAGTATAAATAAGACAAATTTAACATAAATCTTGTCGTTCTCAGAGTAATGGCAGCTGCACTCTCACTAACGGCCGGTCGAGGAGGCGGTCTCATCGGAAACCTGTCCTTCGGCTACCTCATCGACATTAACTGTGTTATTCCTATTGTGGTCTTCTCAGCGTTCCTGTTCAGTAAGTATACTTCATTAGTAACATTTAAGTCTTCACTAGAATACAGATGATAGCACTGTTACCGAAAGACACGTGTCCAATGAGCTGGTGAGGTACAAGTCCAGTCACTAAGAGAAGAAATTGGAACTAAAAAGTCGATTGAATGCTTTTTGGTCGTGGCCGATTGGGGCGATGCCAAATTGTGATCAAATGCTTGCAATTCCAATTTAAAAAACAGACATATCTCATAAGATTGTCACAGGTAATCGCAGTTCACATCCAAGCCTGCAAGAGGAGTCAAAGTAGTAGTCTCGTATATTGCACTTCGATTTGAGAGGGGACGTTGTAACCGTTTAAGCTGCTTTTACTTACAGTACCTGGATGACCGAGTCTTCCTCGTTTTTTTTTAAATTTTAAACGAAGTTTTCTTAAAATGAAACTAGCTAGATCGATTTGTCGTCTCCGAAACCCCCTGCATACTAAATTTCATGAAAATCGTTGGAGCCGTATATGACTACGACTGGATCTTGACTATTATACTTGACTTTGACTCGTAACAGCTATTAATTATGATTTTTCTATTACAGTTGCTGCATTCCTCTGCTTCTTCTTGCCAAAGACAGGACAGGAAGCCCTAGACTAAGCGTGTCTCGAAATAGTGCAATTAGACTGTCTGCACGTAGCCATGTTATCACAACGTATAGGTCACAGAACAGTATCGACACTTACGCCACAGCCCATCGCATTGGGCCGCGGTCAACCACGCCAAGTCACTGTGTAACTACGCAACTCGCCCGAGCGAGATGCGTCGACGCGTGCGAATGTGCGTGAGTCGTCACTGCATTTCAGTGTCGAAATGTCCATACTGTTTTCTGTTTGAGTGGTGTACATATCATTTAGGATGTAAATATTGTGGACAAGTATTATTTATTGTGTGTCGCGAGCTACCACATGTTTGTTGTCCGTTTACTGCGAAGCAGTAACTTTATCATTTATGGATGTAAGATATGAAAATACAGTATTTTAGTGTTGACTGTGTAATATAATTAATTCAATTAAATTATTATTAAAAATTAATTTCCCTTTACAATTATATTGTTGTTTTATTTAATCATTTAGCATAATACGAACATCGCGAATGCCCAGTATTAGGTTTAATTCCTATTTTGCTATAAATTGCTATATTATAAATTATATTCGCCTCCAATAATAAGCAGGCAACGGTAAAAAGTCACCAAAGGTAAAATACCTAATAATAAATTTTACTCCCTTATGTTTGAGTACATAAGAACTATAAATATTAATACTAATTTATATTATAAATCCGATATTTAAGTGTCTGGTTATGTTTGTGAGAGATTCAAAACGAAATATATCAGTAACAGCTCGATTTGAATTTAGTAAGTAGACATTTTTGACCCTGCGTATATGATATAGGTGATCTGATGTACATGAGCGAAGTAACAGTGCCAAGGCAATAATAAAATAATATGAAAAGGTACATAATATATTTTAACTTAGTTTTAAACAATAGATTACAATTTACATCGAGTTTTAATATATATAGCAACACATTACATAAATTATTTATTGGAAAACAAACATACATTATAACGTTTAAAATAATAACTAAGAATACAACATATATAAGAGATTATCACACTTAATTAATTTTGAAAGTATTTATAGTCTATTTTAATTGGTGGCATAAAATCTTATGTTTATGTAATCAACATTTATATGTTTATTTTGTTATTTTACTTCATCACGTGAAAATCAAGTTAAGACAGAAATGCAGTAGTCATCAAGTAAGCACAAGTACAGTCCCAACCGTGGGAATGTAACTTGTAAATAAACCATAATCTCACACTGCCTGTGGCCTTAGAAGAATTACTTAAATTTTTAGATAATTAATGTATGTGTTTTAGAAATATTTCTTAACATGCATTTTATTATTTATTAATTTGCGGCCAAACAAATGAACATGTAAAATTTGTGTCTACTCAGCCAGTGTTCGTAAAGTAAGTTTTCAATATCACTTATCTAAATGCAATACGATGCACTGCAAGTTGTGGAAAGCACATATGTCAGGACACAATAATTTATATCAAGTATAGACAATGTTATTATACATAACTAAAATCTACATGTCCTGGAGCCTATTCTATAAGTGAACCATTGGCCTAATTTGCGGACTTAAAAACCGTTGGATTAGCAAATGAAATAATTCATATAATAATATTGCAGAATTATAGAATATTATGCCCCTTAGGTTTAATAAACGTGACAATTAGACAACACTGAAAAAGGTAGCAGCTGGTTGAACTTAGGTTTATTAATTTAATTGCTTATTAATTCACGACTAGGACTAGATGTAGTTAAAGTCTAAATAATACAATTACTTTAGATTTGACTATCTGCGAGTGAGTGTCCAGCGATATACCAGCAGCTTAGCTAGGGGAGCAGCCCCCCTAGCCAAAAACCAAGACGCTTTGTCTCTATTCTATCAAAAGAAACGCTTTCTAAATGTTACAGACCTTAAAATATTTACACATAAGGTTTAAAATATCTTGTAAAATGTGTACTCGTTATTTAGCGTTGTCCGATATTGCAAAGTTACAGACAAGCAATTTGAAACCTTTGTACACAAGGTTTAAAGTCTGTTTCATTTGGAAAGCTTTTCTTTTGATAGAGACGAAACGTTTTGGTTGTTGGCTAGGGGTTGTCCCCTAGCCAAGCTGCTGGTATATCACTGGACGCTCGCTCGCAGATAGTCAAATCTAAAGCAATTGTATTATTCACACTTAAACTAAATACATCTAGTTCTAGTCGTGAATTAATAAGAAATTGAAATTATACACCTAAGCTTAACCAGCTGTTAGCTTTTTCAGTGTTGCACTCCGGCGGCCTGAAAAATCCTGACACTAGGACTGGACACTAGACCATATGACAAACAAGCATTACAATTCTTTGAAGTTAACGCGGAGTTTTATAGAAGTGGTTATAAGTAAATGTACCAGGCTCGCAGAACTAGCGAGTGGTGGCGTGCTAAGCGCCTGGCACCTGCATTGTGTAAACTACAATGAGATAACCTGGCCCAAAATAGCAATTATTTGACATATTGCCAACCATACGTAGAACGATTTCAAATAGAGATCTTCCAAATTAAAACTGAAAGTCCATCCAAGTCCGACACATTCAGTAGCAGGGCATCTCTACTAATGAAGATGTTACGGCTAAATCCCGAAGCGCAGCTATACCTAGTTTAAGCCGACTAACTAGGAAGCGGCTGATTAAACTTAGCCGCGATTCGGGATCATTGGAACATAACGATGTTATCCGACAGAGAACCAAAGCAGTCGACATAGCACAGCGAATAAGTAAGCTGAAGTGGCAATTGGCTGGCCATATTAGCCGGAGAACCGATAACTGTTGTTGGTAAACGTGTTCTTGAGTGGAGACCGCAAATCGGCAAACATAGCACAGGACGCCCTCAGACTCGGTGGAGCGACGATCTTCGCAAGGCAGGAGATGGATGAGAGAAGCAGAGGATCGTGCTCAGTGGCGTGCAATTGTAGAGGCCAGCAGTGGACTTCCATAGGCTGATGATGATGAACTTAACGTGGAGCTGTTCGTTTTGTTGAATCGTCACGTTTATCTAGCAGTTATGAGTAAACATGTACCAGGCTCGCAGAACTAGCGGGTGGTGGCGTGCTGAGCGCTCGGCACCTGCGGTAGGCCGAACTCGTCGACTGGCACTCCGTCCCGCGTGCGTACACTGTCCGCCCCGGGCTCTTTGTCCGGAGCCGCGGGGAGCGTCACTACATCGTCCAGATATGATGCGTCGTTGTCGAGCGCTAGCTCGTCACCTGGAAAACGAAGGCGTAGATAAGTTTTTGTGGGTTATAGGAGTTGAGATTTATGGACCGATTAAATTGTTTCTTGAAAGGGATTTTAATAAAACATAAAATAAACGCTTTCACACTCACAGCCCCACACTAAGTTCTATGACTTGTGTCGTGGGTGCTGGAAACATTCACATCACACACACAATCACAACTACACCAATTTATAAGGAAATTATTGTTTTTATGAGTAAGCTGAGTCTTTCATTGCAGTTCGCGAAAGTTTAAAAAATTCTAAGGATACTTCACTGGTTTATATGTATTTAATTGCAACATTATTTTTCTCTCTAAACAAATTCAACTAACAACAATTCAAACTGTAAAACGTCATCCATATATGGTTGACATACCTGGAGTTCACTCGAAGCGTTTCGCTTATACATTTATCATCTGTACTGCGAAGAAGTGGAACTCATTACCCGCATCTTTGTTCCCCAACCGATAAAAATCAAATGCTTACCTATTGAGCATAAAAAAAATCTTAAAATGGTCTAGGAGATGTGACAATTGAAGCCAGTTTTAAATTAATTTATCTCCCATGGGCTAGCGTTTGACCAATCTCACCTAATGGGTTTAGGCATATCTTTATGTCAGAACCCCAAAATCACAAGACAAGCCGGACTCACCTTGCACTAGTAACACAACTTTATTAAAAAATATGAAGCAGATGATAAAATTGTTGAAGTTAAAGATAGTAGTTGTTGACTTGACTGAGCTTTATCTACAAGTTTATATTTTGTCGACGTCATAACAAAGTGATAAATTTAATAATATAACATTACTAGCTGAGCAAACGTTGTTTTGCCATATATATTATTTGTATTAATTATTCAATGCTGAATCATAAAAAATTAAAAACAAAAAAATTTGTCCAAAAAATAAAAATATATTAATTGGGTTGTACCACCCTTAACATTTCGCGGTATAAATATTGATGTTGACCGATTCTCAGACCTACTTGATATGCACACAAAATTTCATAAAATCGGTCGAGCTGTTTCGGAGAAGTTTGGTAACAAACACAGCGACACGAGAATTTTCCATTTATATTGTCATGCTACAATACCGAAAATCCTACTAATATTATAAATCCGAAAGTTTGTGTGTAAGTGTGTGTGTAGGTGTGTAAGTATGTTTGTTCCCTCTTCACGCTTTAACGGCTGAACGGATTTGGATGAAATTTGGAATGTACATAGATTATACCTAGGATTAACACATAGGCTACTTTTTAACTTGATAATAGCGGGCGAAGCCGCGGGACACGGCTAGCATAATATAATTCCCAAATACTACTTTCAACCTACGCAAACACAAAGCCTGTACACTCATATGCAGGAAAACTAAACTCCTTTAGGCACTGAACTTTTATCAGTTCACTCACAACTGAGTATCAAGATATAGGCATCGAGCTTAGTTTGAGACTCAATGTTAAAACTGTTCTACACACTTACGGCAAATTTGAACTTTGTAATTTATTTTAAGTTAATTTGTATACCTTTTTAGCAATTAATATTTATCTTATCTTACTAAAATTTAAAAGCTATACCATATTTGTGCACTTCCTGGACCTCAACATCCTGCTCCAAGATAACTGTCTAGCAGTAACTGCCAGATCATTCCAGAAAAAGTAAAAACTTACCTAGAGCATCGAGTTCTGCAGCTAGTTCATCATCATCGATCTCTGGCATGCCATACTGCCTGCCGAGAGCCTCCTGGACCTCATCGGCCTGCTCCAACATATCAGCTAGGTCGTCATTTACATCCTGAAATGTTATAGAAATATTTTTACAGCATATAGTTTGAAAAAAGAAAATGACAACTTACCTGGAATTTGGCTGTACCGATTTTCGCCTATCATAGTTAATCTTCCAAAATAAAACAAATCATTTAAACTTCCAATGTTTGATTTCTGATGTCACTCTGTATAGGGCCTATACAGAGTGATCACATGTTTACCTATACTATAGGCAAACATGTGATCACTATATCACTCGATGGTAAGTATCCATGTGGCCGAAGATGG
The DNA here is from genome assembly GCA_948107665.1 of Lomographa bimaculata. Classification (NCBI taxonomy): domain Eukaryota; kingdom Metazoa; phylum Arthropoda; class Insecta; order Lepidoptera; family Geometridae; genus Lomographa; species Lomographa bimaculata. The sequence continues at coordinate 13,810,020 of OX403592.1, forward strand.
AGCATTCTTGCCTAGAAGATACCTGTTCATTTGAGGTTTAAAGACTCCCAGTACTCACTTGTACTTATCGGGAAACACGAAGTATGTATAACTAGCCGTGCCCCGTGGCTTCGCCAGCTATTATATAGCTAAAAAGTAGCTTATGTGTTAATCCAAGGTATAAGCTATGTACATTCCAAATTTCATCCAATTCCGTTCAGCCATTAAAGCGCGAAGAGGGAACAAACATACTTAGACACAAACATTTGCATTTATATTATTAGTAGTAGGATAAATTAGTTAGATTGGGAAAATATGATTAGGACAAACAAGGAAAGATCGTGTCTGTGACACACTGACTTTATTGTATACCCTCTAACATAATCACACATTTATAACTACCGTACACCACAAATTGTAGAAGCAAAACGCTAATAAAATATGGTATTTATTAAACTTTATACGAACCTCAATAGAATCAATATTGAGTTTTTTAAACTCCTTCTTCATCTGTGTGACTCCATCTTTCATAGCAGCAATGGTGGAATGAGTGTCCTTCAGAGTTTGCGTCGTGTAATTTGCTTGCTCCATATTGAAAGATTGTGCCCGGAGATTCTCTAACTGGTTCTCATACCTGATGTGTTATAAATAAACTTAGACAAATTACTCACAAAATCTTAGGGCTGAGAAACTTAACAGTAAGCCATCACTTTACTATGCTGTCAGGTCTTACACCTATATATTTTTACATGATGGCAAGGCTGGTTTACTTTGCATATTTTCATAGTTTGATGAGTTACGGAATCTTACTATGGGGATCTGCTGCCATAGTTGAAACTATTTTTATTCTACAAAAGAGAATTATTCTTGCAATCTATGATATGGTTTCACGTAAATTTCTTAGGGAATTCTTAAAAGAAACAGGCATACTTACCATGCTATACATTTTTGAAAATTTTATGCATGTTCTCAAAATTATTCATAAATATAAATTAAGAAGCAACGCACATAATCTTAATACTAGATAAAAGCATAAAATTACAGTGTGCATATTTAGATTAAGCAAAACGAATAAATCTTTTATGGCAAATAGGGTTAGGTTTTACTGTAATATTCTTAAAATTGGGAAAGTTCAAATCAGTAATCAAAATCAAAATCGTTTATTCACATGGGCCCCAAAGAGGCACTTAATAAATTAATCTATATGTGGCGATTTAAAAATATAAAAGTAAACAAGAAGATTGACTCAGGATTTATTTAATAATTATTGCTTCATCAAGTAATTTATAAAATATAAATATGAAAACAAGAATATGGACTCAGGATTTATTAAATAATTATTGATTCATCCCATAATATTTGTTATATCATTATAATTTAACATTTTAAAACAAATCATTAATTGGCAACAATAACAATTAGAAATAATAACTAAGAGTTGAAATAACAAGAAGTTTTTATTTAGTAAAACCTATATTTTCAAAAACATAGTTTTTGAAAATATGCTAACAGTGGTATTCAATATTAAGTAGTGAATACTTAATATTGAATAAGAAGAATCCAAATAACTAAACTTTGAGCATTATAGCTTGTTAATTACATTTATTCCATTATCTTTCTTAACAAAGCTAATTCTGTAATTTATGGATGTAAAGTTATAAACAAGAATACTTAACTTAACCAAATCTTGATCGGACAGCACTTCGTCATTAGTAACTTATATTTCAACGCTTCAAGAGGTCCGCTCGGCACAGCGGTTGGCCATCAAGTGAGTCTCGCCACCCAAAATGGCAGCTGTTATCAATGACGAGCCGACGACAAAATGCAAGATGGCGGAATTACCATGTGTTTCTTTAAATTACAATTAAACGATTACATCGATTAATTGTGTTGGAATTTGTAAGATAAATTCTTTAACCAATTAACAAATGTAATTAAAGCATATTATACACACTATTATAAATAAGTAACTTTTCAAACATGTAATCAGTCACACTACTTATAAATATTATTATGATAAAAGTATCACTAAATAAAGAGTAATTATATCGCTTGTGATTCTTTCAAATCACAATTTAACTATTCTATAGTTAAATTGTGTTGGAATTCGGATACATTCTTAAACAAATTACCAAATATAAATAAAGCATGTTATACAAACTATAATAAATAACCTTTTCAAACATATAATCAGTCACATTACTTCTAAATATTATTCAGATAAAAGTACCACTAAATAACGAATATTATAACCTTAATGTATAAATAATGATTCATTTGACAATGAACGTAGTTAACCCATTCAGTACTTTAAATCAAATGAAAATATGTCACTGAAAGTAATCTCTTGTGAGCATGATTAAAAATTAGGAACTTACAAATGGCATTGAAGAAGCCAGGCAAATCTCATTATACTATTGTTATAAAACTATACTAACATTATTCAATGTTAGTATTACAAACAGACGTAAAAGTTATTTCCGTACTCAACATTTAAATTTGTTTGACGTAACAATAAGTTCTTAAAGTAAACCACTATAATAATTAACCATTAAATAGCAAATAATGTAAAATTACCAAATGTTTCAATAAATAGCAAGTCAAATTTTAAAATAATCTATCACGGCCATACTGACCAGTACTTCGCTCTCGAAGTACAATCACAATTTTGCTTTATTACTCCCTTTATCCATTTTTTTTTTATAGCCTCTGGCCTTGACATACTCAACCTATCACCTGCTGCACATGACTTCCAGTAGAGTATCAGGGCAGTGACCGACCAGCAGTTCTACACATTATTTATTCTTAATAGCCTCTGGCCTTGACATACTCAACCTATCACCTGCTGCACATGACTTCCAGTAGAGTATCAGGGCAGTGACCGACCAGCAGTTCTACACATTATTTATTCTTAATAGCCTCTGGCCTTGACATACTCAACCTATCACCTGCTGCACATGACTTCCAGTAGAGTATCAGGGCAGTGACCGACCAGCAGTTCTACACATTATTTATTCTTAATAGCCTCTGGCCTTGACATACTCAACCTATCACCTGCTGCACATGACTTTCAGTAGAGTATCAGGGCAGTGACCGACCAGCAGTTCTAACCATTTTTTTTTTTCTATTTGCCTCTGGCCTTGACGGCCTAGCGTGTGCTAGGACATGTTAGTCTTATCACACGCTGCCATTGAATTCCAGACTAATAGCAGGGCAGTGACTGGGCAGACCAGCGCACTACCCACTTTTTATAACTTTGAATTTACTGAATATTGAAACATTTCGCGTTAAATTAATTTACTTAATAATTTTCACCTGAAAAGATAAATTTTACAAACAATCATTACATCATTGTAAACGAAGTCATTATAATAATCTTATTTAATAACAGTTTGTTTATTTTTTAATCACTAGAATAACTATCATGCACATAATCTATCACGGTCTATTAACGTATAACGTATTTTTTTCCCATTATATTCTTTTTTTATCTTGCCATTTACTAGACCAAATAGTCTATCTTTTTAATATATATATTTATATAATAATATATTTAAATTGTTGTAGACATATAAGGAAAAATATAATTCATAATTAATATTTCATAAGAGCCCTAAGCATCTAGGAGTCAAACTTATTATCTATCTTTACCATTTCACTTACATTTTATTAGTTCTTCACAGATATATTTTAATTCCTTACGGACAGGTACATTCATTTCAGATTCTACTGATTAATCTCGTTGTATTAGGGACAGCCAAGCTTGTATGGGTGGTACCATCCATTTCCTTCCATTGAATGTATATATTAATAATATTTAAAATGTGGATTTGTAGATAGTTAGATAATACTTATTGATTCACTTTATAAGATGAGATAAAACAAAGGTAACAAACAAGCTTACACGTAAAGTTTCACAACAGGCTGCCTTATCACTAAAAGCGATATCTACTAGGCAACCTTTGGATGGAGAGAAATATAGAATGTAATAGACGGGGTATAATAAATGGGTGTATGGAATACATAATTAACTTAATAAATACCATTACTTATACTATGGCATAAATACAGTATGAAAATACATAAACAAGTAATATATTAGTATATAATACATGAAATATTTATATAAAATTGTAGTTATTGAACAATCCAGATTCGCTGGATCTTTCATACACCGTTTGGCCATTCTGATGAATTTATATAGAAGTTAACATATTTGCTAAAACTCGCACACAAACGCATTACACACACACACATCTTAACTTTCACCGGAAAGTAGTTGAATATATATATAAATATTTATACAATTTTTATTTATTGCTATTAAACAATTATATGTATCTGTAATGGCTGCTACATAAGCATATACTGGTGTGGTAACACCAGATTTTGATAGTTTATAGCCACCCCTCTGGAGTCTCCAAATCAAACCCTTACAAAAAGCCGTATTTTGTTTTAGAAACCGCAGAGTCCGCAAAACATCAAATAATCAACGAAGAACTAATGTAATTAGCTAGCAATAATGGTATTTGTTCATATGTAGGTATATATACATAATTTTTTTTTTATTGATAAACCGTAAGCTCATGATTAAGGAAGAGACTAGTTACCCACTACTCAGGATATCCTAACTATAGAGTTTGTTTTGTTTAACAAGTTATCATACATTTTCATGATTAACCATACTTACATAATTTGAACTCGACTTGAATACATTTGCTATTGAAACCACATCCAAACTGACGTTACATAATCCTGACGTAACATAATAACATTATTACGAGGATTACCAGTATATATATATTTCTTAAAACAACGACTGAACTTAGCAAAAAGGTTTGTATCGGTAATTACATATTAAGGGTATGTACCGAATTATATAATTTCCTGATAATTGAAGCTTCTACACATATATTATCAATTATTGGCTCGCTTTAGTAATGCAGTAGGTAATATATAGTCACGTATATGAATAGTATCTATTTTCCCTAATGTAAATCAACATTGGTTACGAGAGTTTATTTGTCAAAGGTGGAATGAGGCTACGACTATAAGGAGGCCATCTAGGCGAATCAAGTTATGTAATCCACTTAAAAAAAATACCAGCTTATCTCATAAATTTGCAAACCTTACAGTAAAATTACATTTGTTAACATTTCATTTCTATATTGTATTACCGAGAGCTTTTAAAATCAAAATTAGACTGATCAAGGAGAGGTTCAATTAAGCAACCGAGGCCTTAGATCTATATAGATTTAATTTAGTTCTAGGAAATATAGGCAATTGGCTGCTAAATTTATCTAAAGGTCCTAGACATTGCTGCATATTATTCTTCTGGCCCAATTATGAATGAAAATAAACACGAGACAGGGCTAGCAAACAAATAGAATGAGTTATTTTTACATGTTCTTTACCTGATCATCAACCATACGGGTTTCACCAAATAGCCCAGATAGACTTTTTATGGCGAAATCGCATATACTCATAACAAAGAGTTTTTTTTTTGTGTATAGTTTCTCATATGTATAATTTTAGTAGAGGAATCCAACCAAATTATGACCAACTATATTATTTCATTAAATAAGCCAAAATAACACCATTTTTTTTACTACCATGATCTACCAATATATGTATATTTTTTAATATTCTTAATATGATATAAAATCCACCTTATTTTATTCTCCAGAACAGAGTATTTCGTAAAGATAGTATGCCCAAATATTAAAAAATTGTAACAATTAGTGGGTAGGCAATCATGATAACGACATAGTTTGTATTGTATGCGTTTTCTTTTCTAGTTGTATAAAACAATAAGAATCCTGCAAAACCTTTCATAATATATTTCTATATTTATTTGATTATATTTTTGCCAATTGCGTCAGAGCGTAGTCAAATTGGGGTAAGCTTCATAGAAGTGTTGAAAATTATGTTTATTTTTCTCAGTCTATGTAACGAAGCGATTAGTAGGTATATTAGCTTTAGTTAGCATTTCTTAATATACAGAATTAATTAAAAATAAAATACCATTATTATTTTGGTGAATTGGCGTTACACTAACGAATAATAAAAGGTGTTATTTTCGGCTATTAACAACATTAGGCTGGTATTGTAGGTCGAGATTAGCATATAATGGTTCTCGTTTTTTTTTACCTTCCTCTGTAAATGTATTGTTAAAGAATGAAGCAACATATTCAAAAGTTTTTTTTTTTTTTTTTCAGATTACCTTAACGCAAATACTTTCTAACATACTAAGGACTGATTTTCTCAAATATATGAAGCTCTCAAATTAGGCAATAATTGCATCTTAACCGTTTTGCTATCTACTTTTTGATTATACTACAACAAAATAAAATTAAGTTTCAGTGTCAATAAAAAGGTTCCCTATTAACCCGCACAGTATCGCCAGCCTCAACCCTTATAGCCCCAGCCCCCTCGCGCCACAATCAACCTATTTATTCACCTGCACAGCTCGGCCGTACACGAAAAACCATGAAATAATATATATGCAGAATAACTCCATGACATGTAAAATTATGCTAATAAATAGAACTGTCAATAAGTACCTTAATAATGATTTTGAACTAGTCCCAATTTATTCCATCGTTGTCAGGCACCCAAGTTTCAAACCATAATAAAGTCTTTGAAAGCTACCTGCTTTTGCAAAAGTGTTCCAGCCGAAATCCGCTGCAATAGCACCAACTATCGGCACCTCAGTTTTTCTTTGAAAAGATCGGGGCCCAGCGCCACATCTCCAAGCTGTGCGCTGACTACTGCGTCACGGTTAGACTTTAGTAGGCTCTCCATGATGGGGAGTCCAAGAGAAGCCACGTCCACACGTGCTGAAAATGTTTAAAGCAAGAATCAGTACACGTTAAAGGGTCGTTCGAATCCCACTTCTGATAATAAATTAATCTATATGTGGCGATTTAAAAATATAAAAGTAAACAAGAAGATTGACTCAGGATTTATTTAATAATTATTGCTTCATCAAGTAATTTATAAAATATAAATATGAAAACAAGAATATGGACTCAGGATTTATTAAATAATTATTGATTCATCCCATAATATTTGTTATATCATTATAATTTAACATTTTAAAACAAATCATTAATTGGCAACAATAACAATTAGAAATAATAACTAAGAGTTGAAATAACAAGAAGTTTTTATTTAGTAAAACCTATATTTTCAAAAACATAGTTTTTGAAAATATGCTAACAGTGGTATTCAATATTAAGTAGTGAATACTTAATATTGAATAAGAAGAATCCAAATAACTAAACTTTGAGCATTATAGCTTGTTAATTACATTTATTCCATTATCTTTCTTAACAAAGCTAATTCTGTAATTTATGGATGTAAAGTTATAAACAAGAATACTTAACTTAACCAAATCTTGATCGGACAGCACTTCGTCATTAGTAACTTATATTTCAACGCTTCAAGAGGTCCGCTCGGCACAGCGGTTGGCCATCAAGTGAGTCTCGCCACCCAAAATGGCAGCTGTTATCAATGACGAGCCGACGACAAAATGCAAGATGGCGGAATTACCATGTGTTTCTTTAAATTACAATTAAACGATTACATCGATTAATTGTGTTGGAATTTGTAAGATAAATTCTTTAACCAATTAACAAATGTAATTAAAGCATATTATACACACTATTATAAATAAGTAACTTTTCAAACATGTAATCAGTCACACTACTTATAAATATTATTATGATAAAAGTATCACTAAATAAAGAGTAATTATATCGCTTGTGATTCTTTCAAATCACAATTTAACTATTCTATAGTTAAATTGTGTTGGAATTCGGATACATTCTTAAACAAATTACCAAATATAAATAAAGCATGTTATACAAACTATAATAAATAACCTTTTCAAACATATAATCAGTCACATTACTTCTAAATATTATTCAGATAAAAGTACCACTAAATAACGAATATTATAACCTTAATGTATAAATAATGATTCATTTGACAATGAACGTAGTTAACCCATTCAGTACTTTAAATCAAATGAAAATATGTCACTGAAAGTAATCTCTTGTGAGCATGATTAAAAATTAGGAACTTACAAATGGCATTGAAGAAGCCAGGCAAATCTCATTATACTATTGTTATAAAACTATACTAACATTATTCAATGTTAGTATTACAAACAGACGTAAAAGTTATTTCCGTACTCAACATTTAAATTTGTTTGACGTAACAATAAGTTCTTAAAGTAAACCACTATAATAATTAACCATTAAATAGCAAATAATGTAAAATTACCAAATGTTTCAATAAATAGCAAGTCAAATTTTAAAATAATCTATCACACTCATGAAAGTTAATGAATCTATTGCCAGATTCGCAAAATTACAGCCATCTCATCTTATATCTAGTATTAAGATTGTGTGCGTCGCTTCTTAATTTATATTTACTAATATTTTTACGAACATGCATAATATTTTCAAAGATGTAAAGCGAAGGCATGGTAAATATGCCTGTTTCTTTAAAAAAATCCCTGAGAGATTCACGAGGACCCATATCATATATTGCAATAAAACGGACATTAATTAAGAAAGCTTATTATAAAACAGTAAACTACATTAATTACAAGGACGCTTGAGACAAACTGCGCAAGTACTTTCTAGCGACTACATAATATAAATGTACCTAGGTTAATATAATTCATGTATAAGAATGATTTAAAAAAATATGAAAAATTGGGCTGCCGAGTTACTTGCCAGGTTCTTCTTGAGATGGCTGTAATTTTGTGAATCATTAACTTTCACGAGTGCCTCTTTGGGGCCCATGTGCATAAACGATTTAGATTGATTTTGATATTGATAAGGACCACATACTTAATTTAACATTGCAGATTCTATTTTCATGTACACACATACACATATTAACATGAATATGGAATAAACTTAATGGGTCAGCAATTCAAGTAATAGACAAGCAAAAGGACACATATACATACGCTTTCTTTTGTTTAAGGACTCTCATTGCTTTTTGTTTCACAGCATTCTTTGCTGGTCCTTCTCTCATTTTGGCCATTTGATCTTTATATTTCCTAAGTTCTGTGTCAAGCTTCTGGACCTTTTGCTCAATATTATCAGCTCGGCCATCAACCTGAGTACAAAATAAGCAAAATGTATAGAGGTAAATATTTCATCATGACGATATGTTTGGTGAATCATCACAGGCAGTCTTCGGAAAACTTACATTTTTGATGCAATCCGAGATGCTTGGGCCTGGCTCTTTAGGTTTTCCTCTTCCAAATAACCTATTCATTGTGGATTTGAAGTATTACCGGCCAAAGCAAATTAGAAAATTGTAAGTTCAATAAATTTGTTTTAGGAAAACAACGCAAATTGATTTCCTTTCCGATCTCAATACTCCAACCAGAAATTCCCTAGTTTAGTTTATTTTGACACAGACGAATTTGACTTCATTATTGTCAAAAATGACGTTTCCTATCACGCCGACGACCGTGCGCGTTTCCGCGACGCATCCGATCCGCATTTGCCGCCTGCCTGTGTAAGGGAGACAGATATAGTTGCAGTTGTAGAAGACAGTACTGCAAATTTGGGGAATTTCAATATCATTAGAATAGGTAAATCCTATTACTATAGTATAGCATGGTCTTTGCATGGTTTACCGTAAACAGCCACTTAGTTTGTCAATTGATTGAGTCACACACACACACACACTACACATAACATCACCTTATTATACTAATATTATAAAAGCGAAAGATAGTGAGTGTGTTTGTATGTTTGTTACTTCTTCACGCTCAAACAGCTGGACCAATTCGGTATGGAGATAGCTGACACCCTGGATTAACACAGGCTACTTTTATCCCGGAATTCCCGCGACTCCGGGCTGTCCGGGCCTAAAACGTGGGTAAAGCCGCGGGACGCAGCTAGTGTAAAATAAATGTAACCAAAGATGTTATTAAAAATTAAAAGATATGGCACACTCAACACATTTACCTTACAGCACTTATAAAAAAAAGTAATCGCCAACGTTATAAATCAATTGAGCTTTTGGCTGAAACATGACAAAATCAGGCAAATAAAAATGTACATTACAACTGGGGGCCTACATTTTTTTCTTTTAATTTTGGCTTCGCAATTTTATGCATTTAGCCAGTGTCAAAATATAATATATTTCAAGCGTATTTCACATTAAAAGTCCTAGTCACAAACTCACAAGTCACATTCAAAGTCAAGTAAAAGAGTCAAAGTCTAGTCATAGTCGAGTCATGCCCTAGAAAAGTGGTAGAAACTGTAATAGAACTTCTATTGTAGTTTTAGAGCGAAAGCAAAAATCACGTTTTTCAACTTTGTATGATTTGCCTACACTTAATCATTTATGCACGTTTACTAAGTATTAACGGCTAGTAGTCCATCATTATTATACATGAACACTCGAAGAATCCCAGGTTTTTGAAAATAATACAAAATCATCAATGCCTATATTTTTTCACTTTTACTCCCCAGATCTACTTTGCAAACCACATGTACGTGACAGACAACTAGACTAACAAGTGATAATAAAAGATCACCAAGGGCAATCTGTTTTTATCGCGTCTTCGCCTCACCGCCTGCAAAGAATGGGCTATTGCATACAGTCTAATGAGACGCGACGTTAGCTCCGTTATTCCGTTGTCACTGCAATCGCCTTTGCCGCTCAATCAAGTTAAGTGCGTTAACGCTCTTATGTTACTAAACAGAGTTGTTATTTCTTCTGTGACTAAACATTGACAAATTGAAAGGTCTGCTTAGTAAAAGGAGCGATTACAATTGTACATTATCCTTGGGTCTGAGTTTTTAATCACCTAAATATTGTTCTTTTTAAAGGTTAGAAAAAAAAAATTGTGAATTTGTCTACAATTAACATTCTGTGGGTTACAGCTAACCGAAAACAAAAGTGAAAAATATACTAAACTGTCTAAACGCGATTCTGCTAGCTATGGCTAACAATGGCATAATATATAACTTTGTAAGTAGATATGATATACCAAAATACCGGCGCCACCTCTTCGTACTAACAAATGTTTATGACAGTTTTATGGTCTTTTTATGCAGGCATAGGTAGTATAGGTATGGTACATACTAGGTTCTGCACACGCTTACCAAATCAAAGATCAAGCATTCGACTTGCAGGTTATAATAGCCTTCTGGACAGGTCAAGGTCAGTTTAAGTAGTTGATACGGTAGTATAAACGATACAGTATGTAAGTGACCTCACCAGACCAGTAGTAGTACTATTGAGATAGTGAGATAGTGGTCAAAAGTTTGCCTAACTTGAATAAAAAAAGAATTGTCATAACTTGTACTACAAATGATAGATCTATGTATCTATTGTAATACTCAAAAAGTACCAGCAAATTGAATCAGGTTTTGATATAGATCACAACATAGAAGATCAACTAGGCTGCGTTCAGTGCCTACACTCTGGTTGCAACCTTTCACTTGAACCCATTTGGAGGTACGGTTAGAGTTGAAACACTCAAGTGCGTTCAGAGCCTTAGTGCATTCAGTGCCTTGGTTAATCACAACAAAACAACTGCCATGAGAGTTGGTTGTAAAACACTGTAACACCTGTCAATGTCAAGTCTCTATGAGAATTCCTACGAAAAGCTGTATGTGAAGTTAAACTGAAAGAAAATATGAAAATCGTTGTATGAAATTGACTGAAATTTGTAGATTTCTATACTATTCATTATTCCATAGTGCTATGTCATTCGGAGCCTTAGAGTGTGGATAGTAAAATAATTAAACTCAAGCAAAGCTTAAAAAAACCGACTTCACCGCTTTATCATCGGAACCTTGATCAGATTTAATTTATAAACACAAATTATTGAGTTAAGTAGGAATCAGACCTTGATCAAATTTTAATGGGACCACATAAAAAGCACCAGCTTTCAAATAAAAAAATGAATCATCAAAATTGGTACAATGAAAGAAGTTATGAGGTAACTTATGAAGTCTGGTAAACGAGAACATCATCGAAGTACGGATTAATTGTCACATAATAGACATTATTGACGATATTTCAAGAACTACTGATCAGATCTTGATCAAATTTAAATGGGACCAATTAGCAAGCAACATCTTTCAAACTCAATAAAGATTTTTTGAAATCGGTTCATGTGGAGAGATGACATGAGGTAACACACATAAAAAGAATACGTAGTCGACTTGAGTACCTCCTCCTTTTTTGGGAAGTCGGTAATAACTGAAGTTGTAGGCATTGAATGCAGCCCTACTCGTAGTACTTGTCATAATTTGTCATAAGTGACAAGGGAATGTTTCGAGTGTAACAGGAGGCTGTCAAGTATGAGTGGGCATTATCTATATATATATCATTATTAAAAAGTGCAATGACTTGTGTTATGGGTGCCAAAACATTCAAATCACACACACAATCACAACAAGAATAAGAACCACAAATTTTCATTTGGGAGAAATTTTGTCTTCCCGCTGGGAATCGAACCCCTGCTTAGAAGGCAAACGCTCACCCATCTAAGCCAATAGGCAGTTCTATAAATATGTCCTAGTTATGCATGAAATCTGCTGAAAAAAATAAATTAAATAAATACAAAAACATCAATTAGACAAAAGAAACTACTATTATATGTCAAAAAGTTAAACTTGTAAAGTAAGTTTAGCTAGCTAGTAACTTCTTAAATATATACTAATCAAACCCGGGGCCAACAGCACAGAGGGCAGAGACCTGCCCACTGTGCCAACCGGGATGACATGAATTTCTATAGTTGTATGTCTTATGCAAACCTTTTCACAATGAACCTGCTGTCATCTTCAGTTCTTCTTTCCATCTTATGTGCTGTGTTACATGGTTTCTTTTGCCATCTCTTGGATATCATTCTTTGACTGCCGTGCTCCACTTTCCCTTGATGTCTCACATCATCCACTTTCATCGATCTATTTGTGCCAGTATCGGAGAGTTCTTTTAGATCAGAGGTTAGAAGAATGTTTTGATATTTTATATTTCATAACCAATACAATAGAATAATAGTTAGTTCAAATAAGCCTTGTTATAAAGATTTGGCTAGGGCTTGATCATTTGTTTTGTTAATTTTAGGTGAGAAAACTAAATGACATATTCTATATACAGCGAAGGAAAACATCATGTCATCCAGGAGCTAGGAAATGGGACATAACTCAGATAATTTCACCACCTAAGAATGAACATGGCAAATATGCAATACTGATATTGAATCGACCACTCACGCAGAAGGAGGAGTTTCTTACAGGCCTATGGAACAATGGTAATCTATATATATAAAAATCAATTGTTGTGCATTAGTCTTGCAAATACTAGAAAAAAAAACACGACCGATGTGTCTGATTTTATAAAAATTGTGTTTGTAGATGTCAGGGCAAGGTTTATATTCAATTATTGTTTGGTATACCATATAAATTTTATCAAAATCGATCAAGCCAAAACCAAAATATAAGTGGTGCAGTCGGTTTTATAAGCTTTGCCTGGGTTTAAATTATTATGAGTTCTGAAAGTTCTGAATCTCATTTGAGTCATCTAGGCTTAAGATGAGCAACAGAAGATGTTGAGTGTTTTTGTCTTGAGCATTTTGGTCCCTACTTGATCTAGCTGAGAATTTTCAATTTCTCGCTCTATAAAATCTTGTGAGATGAAATATCTTGGTATAGTAGTGTCAGACACGTTTCCTGTTTTTTTTTATTAATATTCTTCATACATTCCTCACTTTTGATAGATTAAGTAATAGAAATACTGACGTTAAAAAGATTGTAACGCCTATTAAATTGGAAAATGGGATATTTAATTTGGTTCACTTATAAAATGGCACTAAAATAAAAACGTATTACATATTATCATTATTCGATAAGAAGTTTCTTAGCAAAAACACACTCAAATTAAAATACCACTTAAAAGCTGTGCATAAGCACACCTTATTCTGCACCTAATATCTAATATGTCAGGGCGACGAGCACAGTGCTTTGCCGCGCAGGATTTCGAACTGTCATCATCATTATCTCAGCCGCAAGAAGTCCACTGCTGGATATAGGCCTCCCCCAAAGATGCCTGCATCCAGCGTCTTCCTGCGACCTTCACTATGTCGTTCGTCCACCTTGTGGGCAGTCTTCCGACATTGCGCTTGCCAGTCCGTGGCCTCCATTCCAGAACCTTTCGGCCCCATCGGCCATCCGTTCTACGTACTATGTACACTGCCCATTGCCATGATCTCCTCATTCCTGATTCCATCTTGTAGAGAAACCCCGAGCATAGCCCTTTCCATAGCTCGTCATGTGACTGTGAGCTTATTTATAAGGCCCACAGTAAGAGGTCAACTGGCATTGAAATGTAATGGGGAAGCGTGACGCTTTTCATCAGGCGAACGTCATGCTCGTCTCGTCTCCCAATGGCTTAATAAATAATAAAAAATACCTTTTGAGACAAAATGATTGATAAAATGCCGTTTATGAACTCACTCCCACAAGCATTTCTTCTACTGGTTTGGGGGACAAGCGTATATACTTGTCCGCCAAACCACTAGAAAAAGTAAATGTTATTAATGCCATCTGGCCAAAACTTATTAACTAATCAAACCATGGTCTTTGCATTATATTATGCTGTTTGTTATCTTCATTAAGGTGGTGCCATAAATCAAAACCCGAATATTTCGGAAAGTGCCGCTTTACTTTTGAGCGTGCGTTGATAATAATATAGTTAGTTAGTATAGTTGATAAAATAGTGTAGTGAGGGGTAATAGCTTATAATTTTTTTTTCCAGCTAATGTCAGAATAACAGTAGATGGTGGAACAAATCGATGGGATACATACATCAGTAACCTATCTCAAGCGGCTCAGAAATCATTGAAGATTCCCAATATAGTGACTGGTGACTTTGATTCTATATCTCCAGATTGTTTAGAAAAATACAAAAAGAAAGGTTGTAAGGTGAACCTACCACATTGATCTACTGATTTTATTATAGGTTATGTAAGTTGTGATGTATTTAAAAATTATATCACTCTATTCCAGTTGGTGCATACGCCAGATCAAGATTTTACAGATTTTACGAAAGCTTTGACGGAGCTTAATAAATATTGTAAAGAAAATAATTTGGAGGTCAGTATATTATCTTGCTGAAGTGATTGTGGCCAAAAGTAGGGTCTAGTAGATGAAAAGCAGTAGGTACAGTAGCAGTATTTTTTTTTGTTTGAACTGCTCACTGGCATTTTTGCTGCGTTTGCCTTCTAAGCAGTGGGTATCGGGTTCGATTCCCTGTGGAAACACAAGTTGATGGCGCCGTCGTCGGTAAGAAGGCGGGTTTCTAACATCAAAGAAAAAAGTAGTGTAATTCAAAATTTATTCAGTTTTTATAGATTCCTCATTTCTAACCTAGATATTGTATTTTCTTTTACTGATGCAAATATAAGACGTGAATCTTATATTTGCATCACTAACAAATTAAGTACGTGAAAATTTCAAAGAAGTCAATTTTAAAAGATGTGCAAATTTTTTGCATGGCTTTTAAAACTGAAACAGAAATTTTTGTACCTTAGAACTGGTCCTAGTCAGTAACAACAAAAAAAAATGTTTTTACATTCGAGCAATATAAATATATTATATCCTTGTATATCCATCTGAAGATATGTTAAAAATAAATTAAAAATGCAACATGGTGGTCCGAAATTCTCTATAAAATGTTTTTGAAGTAACTCGATAAAATATTTTGAAGCAACTTCAATACATTATCATAATGAAATTGTACATTATAATTATCATTATCAAATTAATTCTTTCCAGATGGACTATGTAATAGCAATAGCCCAGTCATCAGGTCGAGTAGACCATTTACTGGGTAACATCCAAACCCTGTTCCTAAACAGGGTGCATAATCTGCTGCAGCCAAACACAGCTCTGTACATTATGTCTTGTGACTCCATGTCTTGGTTGCTGCCACCAGGGGAACATGAAATAACTATTCCGGAAGAGTCCAGGACTCAAAAGAAGGTGTGGTGTTCTTTGGTGCCAATTGGAGAACCGTGCCAGGCTGTTACTTCCACGGGACTGAAATGGAATTTAGGTATGGAAGTTTTTGTTTGTAAATTATGTATCACATGTTAGTATGATGTGGTCGAAAGTGGTAAACACGCATTCAAGGATAACTACCGGAACACAGATTAGTACTTGGCGACTTTTCTATTTAAAGATGGTGAACTACGACTGTAATCTGGTAGCTAGCTACTACTAGCGAGCATTAAATAGTACCCTTTTTAGGGTTCCGTACCTCAAAAGGAAAAAACAGAACCCTTATAGGATCACTTTGTTGTCCATCTGTTTATCTGATAAGACCCTTTTTCTTAGGAACGCGTGGAGGTATCAAGCTGAAATTCATATCAAATACTTAGGTCTACTGTCCCTTGGAGCTGTGAAAAAATCAAACTTCTAAGCCAAAGCAATCAAAAGATACAGCCGTTTATGCTGCAAATTTTCGACACTCGCAAGGGTATAAAAACCTACAGCGTACTTCCCGCGAAATCAGAATCTTGAAATTTGGTACGAAGCAACGACAGATAAAGCACAGACAGCACAGATAAAGGAAAAATTGCAAAATGCATACATTTTTAGTTACATCATATAATAATTTCATTTAGCAATAAAAATACCATAACTTTCACTTATATACCTACAAGTTTGTACAGAACCCTCGGTGTCCGACTCTCATTTGTCCGGTTTTATTTATATTGTTCATTAATTCCTACTTCAATACTAGGTCTTCAAGTAGGATTTAATATAGGCCTGAATAAATAACGTGGTGCCCCGGCATTAATTGCCATTAGATCGAACAGAAGAAGTCTGAAATCCAAATACATAATTCGGGAGGCAAATCATAGGCTGGAAGCTTGCAATAATATCTTGCCAAACCCTGTCAAAAGCCTTAGAAATGTCTATAGCGAGACCGCAAGTGCTTGCTGTTCATTTCCATTTTCAAGGCCTTTCTCCCTGTTTTATGCTAGATAGGCAAGCATTTGGCCACTATCTCACCTGATGTAAAGTGAAGATGCGGCGGAAGATGTGACATGCTTGCCTAGAAGACTCTAGACTCTAGACTTGAAGACACCTAATTGTACCGTTTGGGAAGTAAAGACGCAGGCTATGAGTCCCACTCCCTCGCTGTACGGATGATAAACGTAGAAGCGAAACGCTCCGAGCGAACCGGATTTATTGCATAGCGTTTAACTTGGCTATGCAAGAATTATACACACAGTGGTATATTAAATCTATATTTACAGATAATGCACCTCTAAAGTTTGGGGAGCTAGTCAGTACTTCAAACACGTTTAGTGGAGCGGAAACAGTGACGGTGAAATGCAGTCACACGTTGTTGTGGTCGATGAGAATACCCGGCTTGACGCGTGAGTATACCTTTATACTGTTTTAACCGACTTCAAAACAAGGAGGAGGTTCTCAATTTAACAATTTTTCTTGTTTGTTATGTATATTACCTCAGAACTTTTTTCTAGGTGAACCGATTTTGATGCGTCTTTTTTTATTTGATAGTTGGTGATTCCCATGTGGCCCCGTTTAAATTTCATCAATATATGACCAGTAGTTTTTGAGTTGAAGTCCGTTTTAAGCTTTGCTTACGTTTAGATTATTTTTGTCTCTGATTGGCCAGCGTTTGATCATTATCTCATCTGATGGTAATTGACGTAGGGATCGACGATGGATCATTTTGGTAGAAGCGCGCGCGACAAACTGCGGAACGCATGAGTTTGTGTATGAGATGATTAACAGGTGTTGCCAGCTACTTACGAGAGCGCGTATAGAGCCAGCATCGGAAAAAAAAACATAAAAAAAAATGCTGAATTTGACCACTATTTCACCCGATGTAAAGTGATGATGCGGCCAAGGATGTGACAAGCTTGCCTAGAAGATACCTATTCACTCGAGACTTGAACATAAACGCTTTCAAACTCACAAACCCACATTTAGTTCGATGAATTGTGTCGTGGGTGCCGAAAACATTCACATAACACACAATCACAACCAGATCCAAAAAAGATCTTCCGTAACACAAAGTTACTTAATTGAACTGCCACCGGTTTGTAGCGTTATGTTTACTTCTTAATCGTATAGTTTTAGCACGTTATAGTTTTTTTTTATGCCTGATAGGCAAGCATTTGACCACAATCTCACCTGATGGAAAGTGATGATGCAATTTCACCGGCGTGCTGCCCCCTCTGACTAATTTTGTGGCTTCACGACACATGACGCACCTGGTTTGAACGAATGGCGGTCGTCTCCCGTTAAGCAGCGGTGCCCGCGCCTGCGTCTCCGAACGCCTATCAATTCGAACTAAAATGCGTCATGTGTGTCGCAAACCTTACATTGGCGCCTCAGACAAAATAGAATTGGACTTCGTGTACGCACAGTTTCTCTTTTTTTATGCCGGATAAGCAACTATTCGCCTTCCAAGCGGGTTCGATTCCCGGCGGGAACACAAGTCTTCTCTTCAAGGGAAATTTGTGTTTCTGGTCCTGGGTGTGAATGTGTGTGTGATGTGAATGTTTCCGGCACCCACGACATAAGTCATTAAACGTGGTATGGGGCTGTCAGTGTGAAAGCGTTTTATGTTAATTTGACCACTATCTCAACTGATGAATTGTGACGATGCGGTCGAAAATGGAACATACTAGCCTAGAAGGTTACCTATTCACTCCAGACTTGAAGACACCCAGACTGTACCGTCCGGGGAACATAGATGCAGGCAGTGAGTTCCACTCCTTAAAACGTAAAATGAAACGCGAACTGGAGGTTTGTCAACCAAAAATGGATGACGTTTGACAGTTTGTCTTGTTGTTAGATGGTAAAAAGGGCATGGAAGAATTATTATATATCATGTAATTACTGAGCACAAGCCAAGCTTGTCTCTGTCAAGGTCTCCGCAATGACTCCAAACTAGATCTTTAGCCATTTTCTAGCTGTACCTGTTTCGAAGCGGAATATAATATAAGAATAATGATCAGATATTTAGATTACGCGTAAATTTCGATCAGAAATGATAAACTTCAGCAAATCAGCCGTGAGCACTCAGCAATCACTAGCGAATATTTTTTACCGACTTGAGGAGGTAATCAATTCGATTGTATTGTAGTTCTTGAAATATCCTCAATAATGCGTGTTTAGTACATCTTATCTGATCAAAGCTCGGAAGATAAAGCGGTGAAGTCGGTTTTTTTACCGACTTCACAAAAAGGAAGATGTACTCAAGTCGGCACTTTTTTTTTTTTATGTGTTTTAGGCACTTCATAACTTCGTTCCCCGTGAACCGATTGTGATTTTTTTTTGTTTGATAGGTTTTGCTCTCCATTTGGTCCCATTTAAATTTGATCAAGATCTGATCAGTAGTTCTTGAAACATCCTCAATTTTGCGTGTTTAGTACATCTTATCTGATCAAAGTTCCGAAGATAAAGCAGTGAAGTCGGTTTTTTTAAGCTTGCTTGAGTTTAATTATTTTTGTCTTTAACTCATAACTTTTTTTTGCTAAGTGAACCGATTTTGATGTTTTTTTTTTTATTTGAAAGCTGGTGCTTCACATGTAGTTCCATATTTGATCAAGATTTGACCAGTTTTTGAGTTATCCTCAATAATGCGAATTTAATTGTACTAATTGTCTGCGTCTTTGTTCCCTGAACGGTACAATCTGGATGTCTTTAAGTCTTGAGTGTATAGGTACCTTCTAGGCAAGCATGTTACATCTTCGGCGGCATCGTAACTTTCCATCAGGTGAGATAGTGGTCAAATGCTTGCCTATCCAGCACGAAAACAAATGTATTTTGATCAAGGGTTCCGAAGATCGGTTAAGTCGGCTTTTTAAGCTTTTCTTACGTTCAAATAATTTTTTTATAAATAACATATCATTTTCATCATAAAATACATTTTGTTGTAGAAAAATTTGACATTGAAGCTACGCACAATGATTATGTCAATTTATCTACTAGTACGGGGGCTTGTGACGTGACAAAATAAATAAAGTGACAACAATAAACAAATGGATGGTTAAGCAGAAAATACTAATAAATGCTACTACTAAAATAGTTCCTACTGTCTGTCTGTTCTGAGTAAAGTAAGTACCTATATTATCATTCTGCACTTAAAATCACAGGGCCACCATAAATCCATCCAGTATTCAGTGAAATTACAGGGCTTAAAGAGATTTATCATCTTATATCTCAGGGTGATGATCGCAGCTCTTTTCCGAACAGGATTTGAACTTAGTTCAAACTCTGGGTGGCACGGAACTGTAAATGGCCAGCGTGACGCTTACCATCAGGCGAGCGACTTGCACATTTGGCCACTCAATTACCATTAAAAAAAAACAAGCTTTAAGGAGGTACCTTGAGTGCAGATTAAAAAAACAAACAGTCAAACGTCATCCATTTATGGTTGACATAAATCCAGTTTACTCGAAGTGTTTCGCTTCTACTTTTATCATCCGTACAGCGAAGGAGTGGAACTCATTGTCTGCGTCTTTGTCCCTGAACGGTACAATCTTCAAGTCTAGAGTGAATAGGTACCTTCTAGGCAAGGATGTCCCGTCTTTGGGATAGTGGTCAAATGCTTACCGATCTAGCATAAAAAAGTAGCCATGTCATGGTGACTCTTTTAATGGTTTTTTTAATTGAATATAAAATTTAATCTCTGTGCTGCTACCCTTTGAAAAGTTCCCTAGTCAGGACCCAACTTAAAACCGGCTATCATAATTAAATGCGTACTCAAAATTACATGCATATGTACCTTTCGTTTTTAATATCTTTAAGTTAAACTAAGAAAGCATGAAAATCACATTGAAATTTGGGAACTGTGTTTTTTCTCATCTTATTGAAAGATATGATAGCGAAAAGAAGTTTGAAACATCCTTGTATTAACGTCCATATAGTTGAAAACATTTTCAAAAACATACGTACATCATTGTATTTATTAAAAATATCGAATTGTGCGAGCGAGAGAGAAGACAAAAGGAATAAAGGGTTTATTGTATTAATTAACCTATAATCGAAGAATTAAAGACACCATTTTATCCCAATAAATATATACGAGATAAATATAAACCTGAGCACACAATTTTGTTCCTCTATCACATTCTAGGGGTAACGTTTACATTCCTAACAATATCACTACTTACCGTCACGTGAGATAGTGGTAGCATATCAGAGATAAAATAGGAGCAATTGTAAAAATTAAGTAAATCTTCTACTCCAAATTGGAAGTATGTTCAGCGTAAAGTGATTTCTAACAGGGTGCCTATTGACACGCATAATTTTACAGTTCCTAGTTTAATTTGGCTGAAAATGTTTCGCATACCAAGTTTTGGCATATTCATGATTTGGCATAATAATGTTAGGGCATACCGTTTATTATTTCATAACTATTTGTTGGCCTAATATTTTTAGGCATAATATTTGAATTGTTGGTTAAGTCATATACAACACTAGTTTGTAATTACCAAAAAAAAATTACCAGCATCATCTACTGCCGTTACTGACACACATCCACAAAAAACTTACGAAATAAATTTTGTCGAAAAAATATCCCAAAAAATAGGTAATTATTGGTCAAAAATCCGGCCGTACTCATAAAACGCTTATTTCCGCATTTTCATTCATTATTCCCACTGAGCTCGGGTAAGCTCGGCAAAACTCGATCGCTATATCGACGTTCGAGTGTCGTCGCCTAGCTAGAAGGAAAGAAACAAAAGTCGCATTTTCATTCATTATTCCCGGAAGCTCGGCTAATCATCGGAAGTGATCGGGACGGCCTTCCGAGGTTGGGGGATGCCGGAAAGAAACAAAAACAATAAATTCCTTCATCCTTAGTCGCAAACGCAGCGCCGCGCGTTGTGGTTATCCGTGCATTTGAATTTCGCGCGCGCCGCCCCATTTTGTCGCGATGGCGATGGCGTATCCGTTTACGTCCGCGAATACAATTTTATGCTTCGTGTGTACTTCATGGCTGGAGAAAACGTCTCACGGGAAAAAGTTATTTAGTGCTGCTCTAAACGATGGTGTCGTATATGTTAGATGACGTTCCATTACCATACCTATCTGGCTTGTGGTTCCAGCAAGATGGAGCGCCACGCCACCGCATTATCATCGAATTGTGCGCGAATTCCTAAATTAACACTTCGGAGATCACTGGATAGGCCGTGGTGGGCCAGTAGCTTGGCCGGCACGCTCTCCTGATCTCACTTCCTGTGATTTGTTTTTGTGGAGTGAGATAAAACGGCGTGTTTATTTTAGTGAACCGGACACAGTAGAAATGTTAAAACAGCGCATTATAGACGCTTTTGGTGAAGTGATTAGATTATACCGTTCGTAACTACTTAATCTCAAAAGTTCAAGAAACTCAAACATTCTCAGCTGATTTCGGGCGGTAAGTTTGAAATCTTAAATGCAAGTCTGTGCGAAAGAGATAACACTAACGCACTTTCATTGATGACTGGTATGTTACGTTTCAATAGTATTTTTGTTCACAGTGTCCATAATTTTAGGCAGGATTTCTGAAAAATAATAAATTTAATAGATTTGGCATAATGGCGTAAAAATAAAAATTTACTGTACCTTTACGTTGTCTTACATATTCTACATAGCCCATTTTATTTTTTTCGGTAATTACAAACTATTATTGTATAGGTGCGACGACGAGCGAAGCAAGGAGGAGCGTTAGGTTCCTGGTGTCCACAAAAACGCGCGAGCCGAGCGAGCGTAGCGGCAGCGGCCGGCGAAGCGCCAGGATTTAGTTATGCACATTCGTTTTAGGCCACTGTATCATTATGCTCAATATTGTTATGCGAAAACTTTTTGTGCCTAAAACGTTATGCTTATCATGCGGCGTATTGATGCGTGGGCCAAAAGTTGTTATGCCAAGTTGTTTAGTCTTCTCGAGACCATGGCCAATGCAACTTGGCCGAAACGTCGAGGTAAATAATTTTTTAGCGCGATTAAGTCCCGAGATATTACCTAAACTATTGTTATGCCAATTTAAATTATGACTTCATATTTTATGCGAGCCAATATGGACCCTTTCTAACATAAGTGAATGCGGTGAATGTGTGTAATACGTACGTACCTCACCCCCCTCAATAAGTGAAATAATATTTCAGGTAGTAGCTTAAGTTTAAAACATTCCAGTTCTATTTTTCTGAGGTCGACGCCCATTTCTTAACCGGGAGTCTGTACAAATAATGATGGTTTGCAAAAACTTGATTTCGTTTCGTATCCTCCCATTATAGCTGGGAGCAAATGTATGGAAACGAAATCAAGTTTTTGCGAACAATCTCAAAATTCGTACTAGATCCTGGTTGACGGTGATTAACGCTTTAATCCAAGGATATTTGTCGGAACACCAGTTAGGGGGCATCCATTAATTATTTGAGGTGATTTTGGCGATTTTTCGACCCCTTCTCCCGGGTCCCTTGGTGATCCGAGATATCGTGAGTGCTCGACCGCCTCCCCCTCCCTAAACTCACGTAAGATTTTTCAATATGCGTATATTTAATGTAAATAAGTTAATCTCTGCTTGATTTTGTTGAATTTATTTTACGCATATTTTGTTCAATTCTTTTTATCTAAGACTCACCCTAACTATAATTATGATTTAGCCATATTTCAGTAGTTTGTTTTACTTAATTAATTTTATACTTATTTTAACCCAATTTTCCCGCAATTTTTCACTGCTTCTTGGAAAAAAAAAAATATTTGCTAAGACACCCCCTCTCCCTCACGTGAGATTGGGTGAGGTTCGGCTCGACACCCTCCTCCTCTCCCTTAACTCCTAACGTAATTAATGGACTCCCCATGATAGCTTGGCGGCAGTTTTTTCTACATGAGGGATGTAAAGTACGATTTAGGTACAGGCTACGAATAAAAAGGATCGAGTAATAAACATATTGTTTTGTTTCAGATCGCGTGTGATCATATCGCACATACAATGATATCCTGAAAATAAGGACTTTATCGAATTAGGGTCTCGATTAAAGTCCTATAGCAACAAAAAGTGCTCATAGTGCGTCATATTTTGCTCTAAACTAAGTAATTGCCATTTCTCTTATAGCAAAAATTACCAAAGGTTTTATTGTTTTTTGGTACCCAATTTAGACATATACTTTATAAGTTTTTATTCAGCTATATTTTTGTTTGTAATAATTCGTTAGTATTGTTTAATAAGATACTGTTAAAGACATACATTAAAAATGGAGTTAGGATATCTAGAAGTTAAAAGCAAAAAGTATCATATTAAACGGGATTCGAACCCGCGACTTCAAATCACGGCACCAACACTTTAACATGATTAATTTGTTTCAGCATGGTCAAGGATGTATTGTTGACTGTGCTCTGTTTTTTTTGGGCACAGCTGTTGCATAATGAAGACCAGTGCTAACGGCTTATCTTCCTTCATCTTGCATTCCTCTCAGCTGCCTGTGAAAAGGACTGATATTGGCTCCCATATCTAAGTCGCCAGCTTGGCTCCTATGCCAGCTAGCTTTTCTTTCAAGGTCACGGCCACTGTTCCCCACCGATCGTCCTTCCTCATTTTTGAGAAAAAACGTTTAGACAAACAGACAGATAGACAAGGGTCTATTTTTCTTTACAAGTACCTACCCTTAAAATTAAAGTTCATTGAAAATTTCAAAATATTGCAATTATTTTTAACAGTTTATATGTTATGCTTAGTTTTGTTAATAAGTTACATGGATTTTAGTTATACGTAATTGTATTTATGTTTATTTAGTTGTTTTCAAAGTTACGTGAAAATGTCAAATGTTGCTTATATTTTTAGTTGTTTCTATTATGTTGCTTAATTATTTTAATTAATCAAGTGTCTTTCAGTTATACGATATTACGTATGTTATATCGTATTTATGTTTATTTTCTCTTTATTTTGATTCTATAATTAGAATTAGCTCGACTATGTTATATGGTTTTACACTAGTGACTCTGTCTGGGTGTTTACTTGACTTTTTTTTATTTCTAAAGAGTTTAAGGATCTTTTATATAAGCAATTGTATTTATGTTCTTTTTCCACTTGATATGTTTTAAAGGTTACCTTTATGTCAAATGTTTAATTATATATCAGGGACTGAAATACGGAATACCCTGCGTCTGCTTGAGTTATTTTTTTTGTAATTTTTATGTGCTTAATTTCTGTTTATGTGGGACATGTTAATGTGGCAATTGTATTTATTTAGTTAAACGCACCTGTTAGTACTTACCATATTAATTATAATTTTTATCAAGCGTGAGCCGTTAAGGTGGATATTTCGAAAAGATAAAATTGTATGACATTAAAATATACTTGACAATATGCACAATAATATTTGAGAAAATGTAATTCGTATTTTTATGCAAGTTTGAACAAGTTATAAATTTTAATATGCTTATACAAGCATGACTTATTAATTTAGGTAATACTTAATAGTTTTATTGTGACATTAAATGAAATACATGTACTTACTTATTTATTACCGTGCATAGAAACTTTAGCAACAAATGTGTTTCGAACAATTTCAATAATTATTATAATTTATACAATATACAAATTAATTGATTTATGTTGAAAATAAATATGTTCTATATGTTACTTATATTTTTTATAAAAATTCTAACTTCTCATTACGACTAACAAAATCCAAAAATAGTCAACGACATTTGCAATCATTCGCTGAAAACCTTATAAGCGATTAATTAACCTTAATACATAAACAAAACTATCGCAATGCTAATTTACCTAAAGCAGATCAAGTATAAATATCCTTTTAAAGTTTAAACTCTATTGCTTATGTTATAAAGACTATTTAGATTGCTAACTTGCAGTTTTATATAGCTGTCGAATTAGCTCTTACAGATCAGAAAATGAAATTCATTTTCCAACAATCAGTGTATGTTATAATTGTTACGCTACAGGTAAAAATACAACCTAACATGTGCAGCAATAAGATCCTATTGCGTTACGTGATAGAGTTGAAAGTTGTTTGCATTGCAAAGTTGGTAATGATGAGTCGGTGGCAAGGCCATGGAGGCTGCGCAGCCGCATTGCTGCCAACACAACGGCGTGATCACGAGATAGCACTCATCTTCCTTATCAGCTGATGTCAGGTGAAAATAAACCAACCACGATTGTACCAGTTGTGAGTGTGTGGTAACTCCGGACTGGAATTAACATGTAAGTATATTAATAGCTTATTAAATTAATAGATAGTGCTTATATTAGGTACTTAGCCGTCTTGATACGGTTATTAGTTGTATTTATGATAATGTAGATTGATATGATAGCTTAAGGGTAAGCGTTGTAGCACAGTTAGGTATTTCGCTTTTAGATGTATCAAGTGTTAAATAACTAAGGTTTATTAGTGATATAACGTGCGATCACTAATTATAATAAGGTATGCTTAAAATGATAAGAACTTTAATTCAAATTCGAATAGAGTAAATTTCAAGCACCCAACCCTAACATTCCTCGGGTGCGCCGGCGCAGATCGCAAAAGGTCCAATCTACATAGCGCACAAAAAATGTTATGTAGTATGAAATAACTTTAACGACGGCATCACGAAGTTGGTCACATGGCGGCACCGCCAACATTACAATAAGTCAGTCATCTACCGCGCGTCGACCGCGCCACACGTTATTCGCGTCTCCACATCTCCAAGAAACACGATCACTGGTGCGTCTATAATTTTCACAAAACACCCTTAACACCTACTATTAAAGACTATTATCATTACACTAACTATAGATTCATTAGCGTGTTAACAAGTATATTTATAATGAGAATCGTATGCTCTCTGCATTTTAACGTTAAAAATTCATGAGCCTGCTTTGAAAACAACCGAGCTATTCACTAATACAAGTGGGCAAGAGTGTGTTTGCCGTTTCAGTGTTTTGTTTAATTTAAATTACTTGTCTATAACTTATATTTACAACTTTGCTCGTACAACTGACTGGAATCAGATAACATCAACAGGTTTATTTGTTCTGAACGAGTATGTTTATTTAAAATTATGTGTTTAACCTGTTTTAACGATACTTTCTTGATAGAGTATCATCTCGTTTTGCTTATGTTCTTTTATAACCTTTTCAGTGACTTTTTATAAACTTGAGTCATTATATGTGATAAAAGTTATCTACTGTTATAAAAAAGTAACCGTGTCATCAGCTGTTTTTAAATTGTTATCATTACTTACGTAAATATAATTTAAAGAAGTTAAATCATTATTTTAATAAACGTTTTCTGTTAGTTTTTTATCTCTGATAGGCTAGCGTTCTACCATCATCTTACCTGATGATAAGTGATCATGTGGTTGAGGATAGTAAACACACTAGCGGTTGGAAATACTTCCACTTGGAATCAATATTGGCATCAGATTTGGCATAATTACGTAATGATTATTTGCTTTTTTTGTATTCCATAGTATATATTCAGTAAGACTATATAGACTAAAGTATAGAAAGACAGTACTAAAACACTAGCTTCTTTATTGTATAATTGAAACGCAAGCAAAGCTCAAAAAAACCGACTTTCTTGCTTATGTTTCGATTTTGGCTTGACCTTGAAAATATAAAATATATGGGACCTCTCACAAAAAAAAGACGTGGAGATATCGCTTAACATACATACAAAAAAAATACAGAGAAATGAGAACCTCCTTTTTTTAAGTCGGTTGAAAATCCACCTATTATATATATGTATTTAAGATCTATATCGATTCAATGCTATTTATTTTACCAGATTTTAGATCATATTATTCAATTAAATTGACTTACATATAATAATATGACGTATAATTCCTATAAATATTAGTTAGACTTAACGAAAATACGTCAATTTCAAGGTAGACATATTTTTGTAAGATATCAACAATGTATTTTGCTTGTGTCATTTAAATTTCAATACATAATATAATAAAATAATCACGTGTGCTGATAAGGAAATTTAATTTCAACATTTAGATAAAGTTCAAGTGACCTCTTGCAAAATATGTTCAATGTTTCTCTCGTAACATACGTCTACTTGATATTGATTGCCTTGATAAGTCAATGATAAAATATTTCGAACGGATTTAAATTATTCTTATTGTTTGAATGGGTTATCGATGGCTTCTTTTAAAAATAATTAATTTCTCGTGACTTCAATATTTACTAGTTATTTTGTTTGGTAATGTTGGTCATATTTTCAGCGTACGTGAACGGATTTCAATTACCATATGTTTTATTTATTCAATTAATATAGACTAGCCGTGCCCCGCGGCTTCACTCGCGTAGATCTAGTTAAAATTAAATAAGCCTATGTGTTAATCCAATAGGTATAAGCTATTCACATTCCAAATCCGTTCAGCCGTTTCATAAGAAATAACTTATAAATTTTTTATTGTATTTATGATTCACTATTTTGGGGATAATGGCTTACACATAAAAGGTATTTTTTTAAGATTTTTTTGTAGGACTATTTAAGATAAACATTTCCATGATACATTATATACGTGTAACTGTAACGATTTTTGCAGCGCAAGCCAGAATAGCTCGCAGCCCTCGCAAGTGGCAGAATTTTTTCCTACTTACTTGACACTTATCGTTATATTGTGGAAAATTCACACAATATCTTCTATACATTATAGCCTATGTGTTATTCTGATGTATAAGCTACATTATTGTAAAGTTTCATTAAAATCTGTTCAGTTGTATTATTGTGAAAGAGTAACAAACATCCATAGTAACAAACATACAAACATTCGCGATTATAATATAAGTAAGGATACGACCAAGACGCAAGAGTCCAACTATGCGTTCTTTTAGGAACCATTCTTTTTTTTAATGATTCTTAATGCTTCTTTTAAATAAACTTTTCCACTCTCACAGCCACACACTGAGTTCTATAACTTGTGTCGTGGGTGCTGAAAACATTCACATCACACACACAATCACCACCAGAACCAGAAACACAATTTTTCCTCGGGGAGAAAACTTGTGTTCCCGTCGGGAATCGAACCCGATACTCCTGCTTAGAAGGCGAACGTTTACCCAACACCAACGGGCAGATCAAATTAATTCGACTGTGATGAAACTTTGGTAGATAAGCTCGCAAAGGCATCCAGCCAAAAAAAAATTGGAAAGTTGTATAATATATCAATAAATTGGACAATAAATACTACATCTTTCGGACTTAGTAAATTACGTCTTTCGGACTTAGTAAATTACGTCTTTCGGACTTAGTAAATTACGTCTTTCGGTCTTAGTAAATTACGTCTTTCGGACTTAGTAAATTACGGCTTTCGGACTTAGTAAATTACGGCTTTCGGACTTTTAAAATTACGAGGCAACCCTAAACGCGAAAGAGATAAAACAGTTATATCTGTGTACCTATTTAATTTATCTGTTATTTTTTAAGTGTCCTCTAGAAAATGTTGTTTGTACGGGCCTTAACCTTAAATAAAAGATTTTTCAATTTGCGTTGCATTGCACGCATGCCGGAGACAGCTAGTACTATAAAGTAGCCATACTAATAAAATGTATTATCATAATCTCTTTGCATTTAAATTCTGAAGAGTTTTGATATCAAGGCGGACAGTGGAAATGTTATATTTCCGATGGAACACCAGCAAGATGGACATGTGAGCCGTTGTAAAAAAAACTTTCCATGTTTTACCCAGGTGGTTTCTAGAGGTTGACAATGGGTAAGAACTTGTTCCACAAAAAAATGTTAGCCATTGCTGTCAGTTTTTAATCTAGAGAAAATATAATGTCATAGAGTAAATTAAATTTATTGATGTAACAGTTGGTGAAGACTTCATTATGTGTACGAGTGCGTTGATCTAGCTCTTATCACATAGATAATATTGTTGTAGGAGACTTTATTACGCGAGATAACAATAGCCTGTTTATATAGAAGCGATGTAAGTAATGGAAAGATGTTTGCCAACTATCTATTCACCTGTATGCACCATTCTTAACCTTGCTTTTTTGATTTCAATATAAATAATTATATTATATTTATTTAATGAACACTGATTTTACAAAAAAACTGTGTACAATTGTACATAGGAGGAATGAATGAAGCACACAATTTAGGATGTGTTATATTAGTTAGTCATCCTAATATTATAAATCCTAAAGTTTGTATGTTAGTATGTTTGTTCCCTCTTCACTGTCTATTGCAATAAACGGAACCTATCATTGTGAATATGTCGTTTTATCCTTTGTGGTATATTTTTTTTAAAGTTTGCCTGATTAAAGACACTCGAAGCTCCCAGCTCCTTCAGAGCAGTCATTCTCGGCCTAGCGTGTAGGCTATGACCACATCATCAATTTGTGGTGAAACTCCTGTAAGCTTATCAATTTAATCTTACATTATTAGTTACAAAAATACTTTGATAAATAATCAACTCGATACTTACATTGGATAATAATATTAAAACTAGATTTAGACTGGCTAAAGATACCGTTATAAAACCCAATAGCTGTTTTGTATTGTCTATAATAATTATTACGAGAAGGATTGTATGGAATAATTAGATGTGTTATAGGATATCATTACCCTACTTAGTGACGCATTTATACAGGCAGACCTGAGTAAGTAACAATTATAAAAATGTAGATAGATACTTTATGGTTCCACTTTCTTAAATACAAATAATTGAACGCAAGCAAAGCTTAAAAAAACCGACTTCACCTCTTTATCATCGGAACCTTAATCAGATTTGATGTATAAACACACATTATTGACTATAACTCAAAAACTAGAAATCAGACCTAGATCAAATTTCAATGAGACCACATGAAAAGCACCAGCTTTCAAATAAAAAAAGAATCATCAAAATCGGCTCACAACGAAAGAAGTTCTGAGGTAACTTTTGAAGTCGGGTAAACGAGAACATCGTCAAAGTACGCATAATTCGTCACAAAATAGACATTATTGGCGATATTTCAAGAACTGCTGATCAGACCTTGATCAAATTTAAATGGGACGTATGAGAAAGCAACACCTTTCAATTTAAAAAAAAAGTTCGAAATCGGCTAGCGTAGAGAGAAGTTATGAGGTAAAACGCATAAAAAAAAACTGTCGACTTGAGTACCTCCTCCTTTTTAGGGAAGTCGGTAAAAAGTCTCAAATCATACTAAAAATTATATTCTTGTATTTTGTTCCAAAGACGCTGGGTTAGGACGCATTACACCTGAGCATTTTGAACTTAAATTGGTTGATATCCTGCGCGGCAAAGCCGACCCCGTGATATTAGATGTTATATATCTTTAAGCCCTGTAATTTCACTGAAAACATTGCTCTTCGCATTAAACGCATTAATACGCAATCACATTTTCCAGCCCCACACTTAGTTCAAAGACTTGTATCGTGGGTGCCGGAAACATTTACATATCACACACACAATCACGTCCAGAAACAGAAGCACAAATCTCCCTTGGGGATGACATTACAAGTACAATAAAAACGAAATACTCTAGATTCAATGTTAGCGTTATTTTCATAATACTCTTTATATTATTAATTATTTGTTTATGCCGTAAGATATCGGGCATTGTTTCTGCTCAAAATAAATGCAGTCATTGTGACTCATATTCAAACAATAGGCATGTAGGCACTTACATGAAGTACCTACTTATACTTACACCATTAGTTAAGAATCAACTAATGGTGATACATTGTAGATATACATACATAATTTTAGAATACCAATAAGGTATTCTATAATTATGTATTATTAACCCTTTACTGGACCTGACATGTATTTACCCAGTTGGGTAAATACATTATGCTAAATATTATGTGAAAATTAAGAAATCTAAAAATTTTTGATTTGAATCCGCAAACTATGTGCATTTAGCCACTGCCAAGTAATAAGCTCAAGCTTCAACCATTTATGATTGACTTATCTCCAGTTCGTTTGAAGCGATGCGCTTTACGTTTATCATCCGTACGGCGAAGGAGTGGTACCTACTCATTGCCCGCGGCTTTGTTTCCTAAACGGTATAATCTAAGAGTTTTCAAGTGTAGTGTGAATAAGTATCTTTTAAGAAAGTATGATACATCTTTGGCCATCTTCACTTTCCATCAGATGGTGGTCAAATGCTTGTCTATCAAGCATTTTTTTTTATAACAGTATCTACAATAATCTGAAACCAAGCTCCAGTAGATATCCTTAAAACCTCGTCATGTTGTAAGCCTAGTGATGCTAGGCCTAAAACTAGGCTAGCGTGTTTACCACTCTTAATGACATCATCATTTACCAACAAGTGATATAGAGAATTGCCTCAAAGATAAAAATAACCTCCTATCTTATCATGTCGAAAGAGAAAACAAGGGTGGGATACAAATCCGAAGAAACTCTACTATCTTTATAAACTCTCAGTTTTTTATCGGATACATTTCGGAGAGTGTTCCAAGCAACTGCACGATCTAGTTCCCCCATCCCCGTTCTATCATCGGACATGCAGACAAACTGCTAAGCGACACCGCTATATGGTAGACATTCCACAAATGCGCACGAAGCGTTTTACTTCCACATTCATTGTGCGAACTGCAAAGGAATGGAACTCCTTGCCTGAATGGGTGTTTGCTGATGAGTACAATATGAGAGTCTTCAAGTCGCGAGTGAATAGGTATCTTCTAGGCAAGCTTGCTCCATCGTCGACCACATCGTCGCTTACCATCAGGTGAGATTGATGGTGATCCTGAATAAAAAAATAAAAAATGTAAACTATGCGCAATAAATCAAACAGATAACCAGTTAAAATTGATTCGGTTCTCGTAAACGTTAGCTACGGTAGTTTGTTTTAGTGGTTTTGTTTCATGTTCCCACCATAACTCTTAATAGGTACTATGTAGATCACTGCGGTTCCTCTGAGGCAAATTCCTAATTTTGCTCGGGTTAATAGTAGGTAAACACTGTAGCCAAGCATCAAAACTATGTGCAGACAGCTATAGTAGTTCCGTACTAGCGTACTTAGCAACATCGATAACTCTCTACGAAGTCTAATCTCGAACGAGCAGGTAATGGGTATAGATTGCCTGTTGGCTTAGTTGAGCGAGCGTTCGCCTTCTAAGCATTATCGGCTTCGATTCTCGGCGGGTACACAAGTTTTCTCCCCAAAGAAAATTTGTGTTTCTGGTTCTGGGGTGTGTTAGTGTTTGTGATGTGAATTTTGCCGGCACCCACGACACAAGTTATTGAACTTAGTGTGAGGCTGAGAGTGGGAAAGCGTTTATGTATGTAGTAGTTAGTTAGTACCAAGTCTTACCCACTTTTTCTTAAAGAGATTATACATTCGATAACTCTTATATAGAGTTAAAATTTAATATATTTTATCTAATTTGACTTCTGTTAAATGACAAGCGTCA
Source organism: Lomographa bimaculata (assembly GCA_948107665.1). Classification (NCBI taxonomy): domain Eukaryota; kingdom Metazoa; phylum Arthropoda; class Insecta; order Lepidoptera; family Geometridae; genus Lomographa; species Lomographa bimaculata. The sequence goes on from OX403592.1 coordinate 13,843,432, forward strand.
AAATATGACATAACATATTTTAAACTAGCCTTGCACCGCGGCTTCGCCCGCGTTTATCAAGTTAAAAAGTAGTCTGTGTTCCTATCCTAGGTTTAAACTACATACATTCCAAATCCGTTCAGGAGTTACAGCTTGAAAAGAAAAAAACATAAAACATACCTACACATTAATACACAAATTTTCGGATTTATAATGTTAGTGTGATTTAAAAAGTTCTCAACATTATATCTTTTTATGAGAAAGGGGAGAGTAGGTAAATAGCTTAGCTCAAACCTATCGATCTAATAAATAAAATAAAAGAGTCAGCGGGCTTTTGTTGCAGTAATTTACAATAATTTGTCGAATTGCATAATTTTTTCAACGAATTTAATTTTTTATGAGAGTTGCGCAAATGTGAGTAGTTACTTAGTATTTTTTTTAATAATAGAAAATATTACCCTTCGAATAAGCCTATTTTTATCTTATTGGGATCAAAACTTTTTAACTCGTAGAGAAAATCTCAAGAAAAAAAAAAATGGCTGCCACATAGAGGGGAAGGGGGTTGGACCCGAGTGTGTAGTGGGTTTTGGTTAAATTTTTTTTGAAATATAAGTACCTAAAATGTCGCTAGTCCATGGCCGGACACACTGTATAGATAGCTATAATTATTTTTATTTATCTCGATATTAGGGCTATGGACCCAGTCTGATGTCAGAATATATTATAATAAATTCCACCTACGTTTGCCTATCCTGCATAAAAAAACTAAATTGCCAGATGGTAAAATATGCAAAGGTGGCATTGGAATGCCACTTTTGCATATAAAATGTTGCTCTAGCTCCAGCTCTTTAGCTACATGACAAGGAATTTATCACAGGTTATTCCAGACTCAAGATAGCGTGGTGCCGAACTACATTCCTCAAGGCGTGCTCGATAATATATAGACTCGTAGACAAATTTCTGCAGACACGCTCTCTGATTTATAATATTTGCAAGGATTATGCGGGGTCTGGTTATCTTTACGTTATGTTTAGTTGTTTATCTTGTTCGCGGTAATGTTTCAATTGTTTGGCGTTTGGTTCCAATCGGTTGTTCACTTTGAAGATAGGTACCTACGAGTTCCAAGATTATCGCTAAAGCACGTACGTAAATATACATAGCTTATTTACTTACACCGATATTTGTCTTTTAGGTAAATTATTTTAAAATAGATGGTTTGCTCCTCATCTCCGACTATATATATATATATATATTTGTTTAGTTAGACTATAAAACATTTTTTAAATGATGTCCTGAGACTTTTCTGGTACTTTACAATTTATCCTGTAGCCTAGCGATCCGCCCCGGCTTCGCCCGGGTGTGATAAATGAAGAACCGCTCGACCGATTTTGTGCAAACTTCACATAAACCATCTACTAAATAGTCCGAACAAAGCCTAAACATTTGGTTTGGATAGGTGAGCCCGTTCTTGAGTTATAAAATAACAACGAAAAATGGCATTGATTTTTATATATAGACAGATAGATAGATAATATAGAAATAATGACTCGTGTATTGCTGACATTTATACTTTTTTTTTATTTTTAACGTCTTTCGTTATATTTAATACTAGCCGTGCCCCGCGGCTTCGCCCGGTATTATCAAGTTAAAAAGTAGCCTATGTGTTAATCCTAGGTATAATCTATGTACATTCGAAATTTCATCTAAATCTGTTTAGCCGTTAAAGCGTGAAGAGGGAACAAACATACTTACACACACACACAAACTTTCGGATTTATAATAGGTATATTTTGTAGGATCTATCCTACGATGAATTTAATAATTGTCCTTACAAGCCGACTGAACTTAATTTAATTAAAAGATTCTTAAGAACTGTACATAATTAATAAACATAAACGCCTTCACACTCACAGCCCCACACTAAGTTCGTTGACTTGTGTCATGGGTGCCGGAAACATTAATATCTCATAAACAATCACAAACAACCAGAAACACAAATTCTTTATGTAAGGAATAATTTACGGTAAGTACCTATTAAACACTGTTTGCCTTCGAAACTGGCCACGACTGTACATTGTATATGTACAATCGTGGCCAGTACTGTAGGTCCAAAGTACCTATATAAAAATATTTATATCATTACAAATTAAAATATATTATAGTCTACGTCCCTTTACGAGTTACGCCTTATTATCATGTCAAATGTTGTACTAACTTAATTATATTCTCATTATCTTGCTATAAGTCACAACATAGCCGTGACTAACTCATTTAGTTGTTATTTGTCACTCAATGGTCCTGAGATATTTCTAGAAATATTACATGATATAATTGTTACCTATTTACCTTTTCTGTCCATGTAACAAATACGTGCGGGTTTACCACACATTACTTGTCTGCCGTGACATTTTGTCTGAAGTGTTCATACATTTCAATCTGTAGCTAGAGCCTTCCGAGGCTTCAAGGTCGTTTGGTCGGAAGTGAACATGTGGACCGGAAACTGGATATGCGACTTTGAAAGAACACGTACGTATGTTGTGAATTGAACGGGAAAATATCTTTAACATTTGCTAATGAAATTTTTGTAACGGGCTGAACTGCCCGTTGGGTAAGTTGGGTGCGCGTCCGCCTTTTAAGCAGGGGTATCGGGTTCGATTCCCGGCGGGACTACAAGTTTACTCCCAAAGGGACATTTTTGTTCTGGTTCTGGGCGTTATTGTGTGTGTGATGTGAATATTTCCGGCATACACAACACAAGTCATTGAACTTAGTGTGAGTGCGTTAGCGTTTATGTTTAGACGAATAAAGACTAAATGATGATGATTTACCTCAAGATTTGAAAATACTTGTATAAAATATAAATCCTTTTACTAATATACACCTATGTCTGCCACACGTGTATAATACGCCCGCTACGGTATTTACTTTATCTTTTCAGTTAATTCCAACAAAACAGGTATATGCCTTATCTTAGCTTAACTAAGTAACACGAGTAGAAATATAACATTATCATTTTTTCTTAATGCATGCAGCACTACGTCATTCAGACCTAGATTGTACACTTTCTTGGCGTTATTGTCATTCGGCATTAGAATTTCAGCTTAAAAAAATACACCTTATCTACAACGTTAAGTCAAATAAATCCTTGCTCAGTTAAAACCATTACAAACACACCGTCGTCGTCTGTAATTTACGTCACTGATATGTTTAACTGTTTGGTTCTAGCCGGATGGAAAACCTAAGCAAGCATAACTCGGCAAACAATACGGCCATAAACCTGCGGTAGAAATGAGCTGAAATTTTTCGGATTATCCATGCACCAGGAATAATAATGACTAGAATGATGACGGAATTGGCTGTTTTCACAGACAAACATCGGTAGTGAAGTAAATTTGGTTGACAAAACCAGTCTACTCGAGCTTTGTATGTTATTGTCAATCGTAACAAATTATCTAATAACCGTGTCAATTATTTTTGACACATAGAACATTGTCAGACTTCTGCAGCAAATTCGTGCTATTATTTTACCAAATTAGTAAATTTTAACATCATATTGCTGTTACTGGCTAACTCACGCAAGCGAAATTTTAAGAGCATGACAATTAGAAGATGTTTCTTACTTAGAAACGATTTTATTTATACTTGTACTGACTTGTTTATTTTCTCAAATTCCTCTTAACTTCATTTTAATTAATTTATGAGCTTTGAATATGCGTATAATCCTACTAATATTATAAATCCGAAAGTTTGTGTGTAAGTCTGTATTTGTGTATGTTTGTTCCCTCTTCACGCTTAACGGCTGAACGGATTTGGATGAAATTTGGAATGTACATAGATTATACCCAGGATTAAGACATAGGCTACTTTTTAGCTTGATAATAGCGGGCGCAGCCTCGGGGCATGGCTAGTTGGATAAATATTCAATTAATTATCGCCGTAATGGTTGGTAAATGGTAATGTCATGACATGATAGACGCTTAATAATTAACTATGACAATTCGAGACTTGATATGAACAAAGCAAGACTAATAGAATTTATAGATCCTCTAAAAATTAATTTGGTTGGAAACAATATTATTCACTTTATGTAATAGTCATATTTTTATTTTTAAAGATGGTAAGATGATCAACCTTATAGAATAGAAAAAGTATTTACTAAACAAATAAAAACAAAAAAAGCATTCTACTCAATATTTAAATGTTTTTGTTCTGTTTAGGAAGTGTCTGTTACTAAAGAAACAATTGTCACAGAGAAAGATCAGGCTTGCACAAAAAGAGCGGCATTGTCTGAGACGACGCAAAAACTGCTGGCCTTGTACGATGACCAAGAACTTTAATTCCTGCTTCACTGGATGGGAACGCAACTGTTATAATGATCGAGTTTTTATAGTATTCAGTCGCATAATCTGAATGTAATCTGCAGGTCTATTCTGGTCGTCAAACTACGATCGATCGAATTGATGCGATGTCGATACGACAGTCGAATGGCGTTGTTGATTTTGTATAATTTTCCAAAACCGGTGATTCTTCGAGTGTTAAATGTGTAATAATGGTGGATTATTAACCGTTAATAAATTTGGTAAATGTGCATAAGTGTAGGCAAATCATACTAAGTTAAAAAACGTGATTTTCGCCTTCGCTCCATAACTCCATTAGGAGTTCTAGTAAAGTTTCTACCACTAGGACATTACTTGACTATGACTGGACCTTGACTCTTTTACTTGACTTGTGACTAGGACATTTAATATGAAATACCTACACTTGAAATGTATTATTACTTGACACTGGCTAAATGCACAAATAGAGAAGAAAAAATTAAATAAAAAAAACGTTCGATTTCGACGTCGTCGATGTAAAGATAATTGATGCCTGGAATAGACCCCTGTATTACGAATCACGATCGCTGGTTATTGGATTGTTCAGATTGTACACAATTGGGCTTATTTATTATTTAACTATAGTAGTCATAATGGGCCCATTGGAACTTTTGTGCTGTTAATGTGTTCAAATCAATTAATTAATTCCTTCACATCATATTTTAGAATAAAGGGTACAATTAGGGGAACACATTTTGTGGTATGAATTAGAATTCAGCGTCCCAATCATTTGCCAAAAGTACTAAAAGAAGAAAAAAAAGAAAATGTAAAAAAAAAATGTGTTACAAATAAACTAAAAACAGGGTTGTGTTCGTAGTCTTTGTACCTACTCATATAGTATTGTTAAGGTGTTATTGCAAATTATTTATTCTATAATTATAATATTCAGTATATATTATTTGAAGTGGGCATTGGTTTACTTGGGAGAGCGTTAGCCTCCTAATCGAATTCGATTCCTGGCGGGAACACAAGTTTTCTTCCCAACGAAAATTTTTGCGTTTCTGGTTATGGTTGTGATTGTGTGTGTGATGTGAATGTTTCCGGCACACACGACACAAGTCAGTGAGTGTGAAATCGTTTATGTTTATGTTAAACTACCCAATTAAGCCTGAAAGTAAAAATATGTATTTCTGCTAATTTCGGCCTTAAAACTAGAAATTGCACCTTATATTTCATTACTAACTAAAACATTATAGGACATTTAAAAGTAACTTACTGTTTTCAAATGGCCAAGAAACATCAAAAGGCTCGTACTTGGCGAGATAAATGGTATCGTGACTAAAATTAATTAAATCAGTGTGTACACACCAACGGCCTTACTAGATGATCTTATTGGAGCCATGTTTACTAGTTGCCACCATGCATGAGTAGGCGTCATTTAAACTGTGGATTGTCTGTGGCGCGTGACCAATATTCGACGTGGACAATGAACAATTGGACATGATCGACATAGAGACGACTCTTTTTAACTCTTCGCCTTGTTTGTTGATTGATAATAATGAAAGCTACCTTTAAAGGAGAATAGGGAGAATAGCTTTGTGTACATTCTAAATGTAATACAAATAAGTTTAACTCTAAGTAGAATAGTTTAATACCTACATACTTTTCATGTTTAAGTATTACTTAGTAGTTTAAGAGGGTTTTAAAAAAAATATATGATAAAATGCGCCGACGAGTTTCTTGCCAGGTTCTTCTCGGGATGGCTGTAATTTTGCGAATCTGGCAGAGTCATTAACTGCATGAGTACATCTTTGGGCCCATGTGAATAAACGATTTTGATTATTTTTAACTGTGTATGTTTTTAACCGACTTCAAAAAAAGAGGAGGATTTAATTCGTCAGAATCTTATTAATCGAGTACGACTGGACCGATTCGAAAAATTCTTTTTTTTTGGTTTTAAAAGGGTATAACTTCTTAGGTAAGTATGGTCCCATTATTATTTGATAAAGATCTGATTAAGACTTTCGAAAATATTTGCGATTGAAGTCGGTTAATAAGTTTTTAATCTCTTATGTACCTAAGTATTATTATTTTGACGGTGGCTTCGAGGCTTATATACAAATATTGAATTATTTTAACGCCTCTACGTTCACGCTACCTCTTATTCTATTTGCAAAGAGCGACTCTATAATAAAAATGAAACAGTTTCGTCAACAGATCGACAAGTAATTTCCAAATTCGGCAACTGTGTCTACAATCTACATAATGACATGCGCAGACGCAAGTGTTAGGCACGTGCACGTAAGTAAATATGTTAGGCAACACCTTTTATGGGTCGGAATGCTGACACTAATTCTAAAAGCAAAGCAATAATCATCGAGCTAAATAATCTAAAGTACATAATTTTGTTTCTGCATAGTTAACATGTAGACGGTATCTTGTATTCTTGTAGTGTGTGTAATGTATTGTCATTTGATATGTGATAGGATTTCTCAATAGGCGGATAACCTTGTGTCAGAAGGATTTTATATATTTTTCAATGTTAGGTGTTATACCCACTGAGCTGAGCAATACTAGTTCTGTAGTTATATCTAAAGCATCTAGGTAAATAAGTAGTTAATATAATTATAGATTAATCAGCTCATTTAACTTAAATCCACTGTTATGTTAGTCGAGCTATGTTATCAAGTTAATCTAACCTTGTTGGACTCATTGTATATACATAAATAAAAAAAAGTTTGGGTTAATTACCTACACAATTAGGTATATCTATATATTTTAATAACTCACGGCTGGACTAATTATTATGATCTTTGAATTTGTATCGTCCCGAATGGCAGAATGACTAATAAAATATCATGAAGTACATACATTTTGTAGGTATGGAACTGATTGACGATTATGATGATTGGTGATTTTTATCCCTATGTCGGCGAACGTTTCTGGTCCAAAATAGATTGGAAAATGTTATTTTTACAATTTTGACAGGAGTACGTATTTCGGACTTGGTAAGGTATAAACATAAACATGAGAGATGTAATAGTAATTCAGACAAAGTTTTAAGTAAGTAGGTATGCGGTTGCTAGCTGGCTACAGCTATGTAGTTCCATGTAAATCTCTACATATTATAAAATTAGGTCGTTTCCGCTGTCTGTTCGCTTAGATCTTTTAAATTATTCAACGGATTTTAATGCATTCTATTTATATATAGAGATAGAGTGATTCAAGAGGAAGGTTTATAATTTGTATAATACACACATATTACAAGTACAGAAAAGCCGAAAAATTCAAAGATATCTATTACCTGGGCGACGCCGGATGGGTCAGCTAGTATTATATATATATATATATATATATATATATATAATACCCTCTTGGATTAACATTTATAAAGAAACAAAGTCAAGCCAAGCTTATACCAAAATGGTGTCCTCTTAGTTGCACTTGTTTATAGATATAGTAAAAAGATGGTTCAATGTTTAATTTTGTGACGAAATAAAATTAATTAAAACGCTTTATATATAACAACATTATGTGTGAAAAATCCAGACACCGGATTTGCCCACACACATACGACAAACAAACAAGCATGTGTAATCATAGTTAGGTGAGTATATAGGTATATGTAACGTGATTGGATTTTCCATGAGGTGTATCGTTATTTCAAGTACCGTTTCGGTATAACATTATAAAAAACAAAATCCCTCACCACAAATACCTAAAAAAAGATATACTTTAGCAAAACAACGAATCAAAGTGTTCAAATATCTCGGCCACACGTGAGTGATAACATTCCGCAATAAGCAATTATGGGCCAACCTTGTACGATGTCTTGATAACTTGCTCCCATTTCAATCAGATGTGACCGTCAACTCAAGTGTACTGTCGAAGTCAATGTTTTACGATAGTAGGTACCTACTTGTGACTATTGATTGTATAAAATGGCATATAATAACATTTCTGTCATTTCGCTCCGGCGGAAAAGTGTTAAGTGGGCACCGAGCAAAATAACACAGCTAAGGCTCAGTTATGGCTCAATTAAAGAGTTTTTTTTTTATCAGCTCCGTAGCTCTAATTTTAAGTCACCTTAACTGAATACCGAATTTGAAGTTTGTGTGTGTTCACAAATATCTAAAATAATTGACAATCATGAAAGTTACCCAAAAAAGGCACTCATGAAAGTTAATGACTCCACTGCCAGATTCGCAAAATTACAGCCATCTCGAGAAGAACCTGGCAAGAAACTCGCCAAAGTCGTAAACTATATGTAGGAATAGCAGAGAATTTGGGTTTTTATATGTTATAAGTAAGTAACCTAAATATGTTTTTTTATTTATTCAAACCCCGTATATCTGCTAATGATGCGACTGGGAACAGCCGGACATCCGCCACCCATACGAAAGCATTTTTGCCCAACTGAAACGGAGGCGTTTCGCGCTCGGTCGGTAATAATATATTATACATTATTTATATAGGTACTAAGCTAGTCGCTTTACTTCACTTACCTATAAAATTAAAAATATAAAAATTCATACTTAAGTCGTTTGGTGCCTTACTCTCCCTGACTATAGATAATTGTACGATAAATTAGTTATGCTATAAAACAGATTTACCTAAACATATTACTACGCAAGCTCTTTTATAAACTCAGAGAAACATCTAGCAAATCAAAATAATGCAGTTTAACGAGCATATGACCGTAAATAATATAATTTGTGCAATACTTAACTAGGGCACTATAGTTTTAACACACTTGAATTACCGACGAGACGCGGTATTACAATTTGCAATAACCAATACAGTCACACACTCAGCCCCATACTAAGTTCAAGACTTATCTAAATTATGCCTACAGCACTCCGTCTTGTGCAGGTATATCCAATCTATAAAACGGTTGTACTTTTCACCAAATATAGGTTAAAATAAGAAACTCCTATTATGTACCTATATCTGTTGCGGACGGTTTCAATTCGAAAACGACAAAACTACCAATAAATAAGGCAATTGTTTGGAAATTATTCGAATAGAAACTGCTCCCAAGAGAGATAGGTAATAAGGGGTCAGGTATCAAATAAAAAACTCATTGAAATTGGGCCACAGGCTTGGAATCTATGAAGCAACTAACTGACATACCTACGTTCATATACGTCAATCTTTTTGGGTTGGGGGCTAAAAATACTTAAGACCATTTAATGGGTTCTCTCAAATATGAAAATAAGGTTTAGGGCTATCAGTAATTGAGGTGCTTCGATGATGACTAAGCAAAACTTGCCTGTATAGAAAAAAAGTAGATAGATACCCTTCTGTTATTGGTTGATTTGACAGCTGCTTCTTTTATGCATGTCTTTTTTTTCATGTTTTGTTTTGTTTCTTTTCTTAGAAACGCCTAAAGGAAGCAAAACGTAATAACGAAATATATTAAAAAAAAAATTAGTTTTACTGTGCAGTGGAATAAATGTGCTCGTGAAGCGTTGTCCACTATTTCGTGGAGCGCAGTGGCATAACCCGTCTTTTTGTTTATATATAGGTACTTGAAACAGCGAACTTCATCGCTCGCTAATTTGCATTACTATGATAATATAATATTTGGATTAAGTCTATGAATACGTAAATTTCATAATGCATTTGCACGTACACCTATATTGATACCTATACCGTATAACAATTACTAAATAACACATGTCTGAATGTTAAATAATATGCTGTCATCTCGAACAGGTGTTGAATTTAGTTGAAATCATCATAATACCTACTTATTAGGCACCTAAAAATACGAGGACACGACTTGGAACGTATACGTAAAGGTTATAGGGCTGTTAATTAAAAAAATAACGGTAAAATGAGCTTTAAATTGGACGGGCTTCATTATTTAATGACGGGCTTTTAATTTAATTCGTCCTCGGGAATATTTAAAACTAGACCTTTGAAAACGGTCAATTATCAATATTATCAATGAGTGTGTTGTCGAGAGTGGACGTGTAAAACTTTTTATGAACCTCCTGCGCGCTCTTTTATTTGATGTACTAGAATAAACGTCAGTAGCAGTATTCTATAAGGATAATATATATTGAAAATAGGTGTAAGTAAATAGAATACCTAGATTGTAAGTAGAATATGTAAGTTCATTTCACCTTATAAATATAAACGCTTTTACACTACGTATTTTTACAATTTTTTTGCGAAAACAATCAATATTTTTGTTTTTAAAATTACTACCTTTGCGTAACCTTTGCAACTACAATAAATTCTATAAAATACTGAATACTTAGACCTATACTTATACCTTTTATTCATTTGCATATTTTCGGAAAACAAAGATATCATAAAAATGATCATGAAAATGTTAGTAGTTCTAGCTCTAGTTCTTCTCTCAGTGTTTGGTTAGCCTTCAAACAAGGATTCGTAATGGTTATCTTTATTGTTTGCTAGAAAATTTCGTAATAGCCTGCGACGCTAAGTGTAAATGTGTGTGTATTGTGTACAGTCAGAGTTGGACCGCGCCTTAAAATAAAATGATATTTCTACCGCTCACAATAACAGTTATATTAATTACTTGCGAATGTTCTAGAGCCTTTATATGTACGTCTTCTATACTTACCCATTTTAGTTAAAAATACCTACCTAATAAATATATTTTTCACACGATCTGCTCGTTGGCTTAGTTGGGTGAGCGTTTGCCTTATAAGGGGTATCGAGTTCGATTCCTGGCGGAAACACAAGTTTTCTCCCCAAGGAAAATGTGTGTTTCTGGTTGTGATTGTGTGTATGTGATGTGAATGTTTCCGGCAACCACGACACAAGTCATGAAACTTAGTGTGGGACTGTGAGTATGAGAGCGTTTAGTTTATAACTGCTTTGTGGTACCTATTATTCTTAAATTATTGTAACTTAAGTAATACTATTATTTATTTTTATCGTTAGTATTGCTGCACTGATGTAATTTTGACATTTCGCTTTAGATTTTTGTTCAGACCTTTTAATAATGTTAATACACAAGAAACGGCACAATTTTCTGATGGTATTAAATTAAAGACCTGTGCAAACCTTCCTTAGGAAAAAATCTGCCTTCAGCGAGCTATTCTGGCATGCGTTGCAAAAACTGTTAGAGTTACACGTATATAATGTGTAATGGAAATGTTTATCTTAAATAGTGCTACAAAAAAGCCCGCGACAGCATATATCTATCTTTTATCCATTATCGCCAAAATAGTGAGTTTACAGTAGCTACCTATAACTTTTGCGTTATCATCATATACATCCGTACATCTATCCTGACAAACTATAGCATACAATATATAGGACCTTGGAGAAGAAAATAAGCTACTCGAAGTACTAATCCTGCGCAGACGAAGTCGCGTGCACCCGCTTGTGCTCTCATAAATAATCAGAATTTCTAATTAATTAATATCTTACTCCTATCTTTCACAGAAGCAGAGGGACATAAATAACCACCAACATGGGGGCGATGTTCCGAAGCGAGGAGATGGCCTTGTGCCAGCTCTTCATACAGCCAGAGGCTGCATACACCTCGGTGTCAGAACTAGGCGAGGCGGGAACAGTGCAGTTCAGAGATGTAAGTACTTCTTAGATACAAATAGCAAAAGTTTCAGCGTATTAAATGTTTGTTTGAGATCACTGAGAAATGGGTCTCCCATGTCAAAAGTGCTGCTCTGGCTTGATTGAACATTTTTCTACGTTGAGTAGTTTTTCATTCGGATATGTACATAGAGAGGGGCCCGCCCCTCTGTATGGAACTTTATTTTGGAAGTCTTAAAAGGACATAATCCTATTGCATGACGCGCAATCAAATGACTTATTAATACAAACATTCTGAAAATATCAGAAAATAAAAGAAAACAACTAGACAATAGCCACTAAAATTCACATCAAATGATGTGTAGTGGTTTTTAAGGGCTAGGAATAAAGAACAACTGCTCCAGATCTTTTAAACATAACTATAAGTAATAATAAAAATTTAATTTTCTGAAACCAATTATATTGAAAAAACAGTCTTAAGAATGCAGAAAACGTCTGCTTGCAGCGTTTTCCTTACTTTTGTTCTTAGTGGTGATATCGTGACGTGATTATAAAATATTATAAATTAGTATCATTTGTGATTCTTATCTAGTTCCCAGTTTATTTATTCAAACCTTGGAAAATAAAAAAGTTAGTGGCCCATCAACAACTCAAACTCGCCAGGATAACCTGTCTAGGTCAATAAATCATTAGGATACAGTGCATTAACCAGCGTATAGGCCCCGGATTAGATATTTGGCACTAAACCACTAACCCTTTGTTTCCTACATCATCGGTGTATTCTATAAAGTGAGATAGAATATCTTTTGTCTGACATAAGAACGAACGTACGTTACTAAGACACCGTAAGTAGAAAAGAGAACGTGAACAGATGTAAAGTTTTATCCTTTTCAAACATTGCGTTGCCATTCTGTTTACTTTTAAAATAGGCGTTTACACTTATGTCAATAAGAGTAAGTGGTACATCACGTTCCGTTCGTAGCAACAATAAAAGTTACCGATCTAGAACCTTGTCGCATTGCAACGATATGAGAAGTGCGTTAGCAACTGCTGCACTCGAAATAAAATTATAACGACATCGTACTTAACTGTTAGTACGAACGTATAGTCGGTATAAGTGAACTTGATTGATCAGTCACGCCAAATCAAAGGTTATCAAGGTATCACTTGGGTGGTCCGCCGAGGCGTACCGTAAGGTCGCCCTCTCGGCCCGATGCCTATAGCTGCATAAATAATGAAATTAGCATGTCAGTAAAACTTTATTATGAAGATGGTCAGAGGTACTGAGTTGATGATTACTGATGATCCACCAATGATCTCTGTTCATAAAACAAGAACGAAAAATTGATAATTAAATTAATAGTTCCCACAAAGTATTTTCCTTTAATTTATAACAAAAATAAGAATTTATTACTATCTGGTGCATGCAAGCAAATCCGCGTCCAACAGCTTACATTGTATATATTGTTAATTAACCCCTTTCATTTGACTCTCAATACGGCATTATTAAACATTTACTTTATATCCTCAATGGGCGCCATATGCAATTTTAATGTGACATATTATAATAATTTATTCGCCTTAAAACAGAGGCCTAAAATATGGCATATTATTGAAGTTATGAGGTAACAGATGAACATAGATTAGTACATACATACCGGTATAGACAAATAATCATTTTATCATGAAATACTTAGTTACTCAGATAAACTTTGAATGCAGTGTTGTAGTCTGCAACCAGACTATCGGTGCTAGTTGTTACTACGCCTAACCAACCAGTAAACAAACGAAAAAAAATGTTCGTAAACTTATGAAAGATTCCCTTAAAATAGAACGCTATAAAAAGAGATGATGTTGATTATAAAGACATGAAACGAATTTGGGACGGATGTTGCGTGCATAATAACACTGTTACCATGTCATTACACTGACATGACCCCACTGTGTGTATACCACAGTTGTGTTTATTATGCAACCTGTGATTACAATATACCTACGTAAATACGGATAGAACTGCTCGCTGGCGTGGATAGAAGCGCGTCTGCCTTATAATCAACATAATATACTGTTTTTCATTTTTAAGTCTCCAGAGAAGATCTTTACTATAAGAGGTATGCAGCACGCATATCTCTAATAGTAAACAAATCATATTCATATTCATATTCATATTTTATTTGCATTCCACAATGTAACTTAGATGGTAAACTTAGAATTAGTACCAATTATGGACCCTGTCGGGCACAGCAAAATGTAGGAGAGAGGAGGGTACATTTACAATATAATAGCTATATCTGGTACTGGATTTAAAATAAGACTTTAAAGATTGATCACAAAGTATCTTTCATATAATCGGTTATTGTATAGTAGGTTTTTTCTAATAAGAATTTTTTTAACTGCTTTATAAATACACTAGCTGACCCGCCCGGCGTTGCCCGGGTAAACAAAAGCTTACATATAAACGCTTTCTCACTCACAGCCTCACTGTAAAAGTACTATAAGTTGTGTCGTGGGGCCGTAAACAATTAACACCACACACACAACATTCATGTCATACCCAGAACCAGAAATATAAACTGCCCGTGGGGAATAAACTTTTGTTATTGTGTTCCCACCGAGATTCGAACCCGCTGCTTTAAAGACGAACGCGCACTCATCTACGCCAGTGGGTAGTTCAAAGTTCAAAGATTCCCCACTCTGCGTCGCCCGGTTAAAAAATCTACACATAAACACTTCCACATTCACAGCCCCACACTTAGTTCAGTGACTTGTAACGTGGGGCTGTAAACATCCAAGATTCACAACATATTAAAAACCAGGAACACAAATTTCCCGTAGGGAGAAAACTTCTGTTACCACCGCGAATCGATCCCGCTGCTTTGAAGGCAAACGCGTACCCATTTACGCGAGTAGATAGTTCAAAAGATGACCCGCCCGGCGTCGCCCGGTTAAAAAATATGCAAAGAAACACACTTCCACATTCACAGCCCCACCCTAAGTTCAATGACTTGTATCGGGGGCCGTAAACATCCAAGATTAACAAAGTATTCACAACATACTCAAAACCAGGAACACAAATTTCTCGTGGAGAGAAATTTTCTAGGTAAATTACCACCGGTAATCGAACCCGCTGCTTTGAAGGCGAACGCGCACCCATCTACGCCAGCGAGCAATTCAAAGTTCAGGAACGACCCGCCCGGCGTCGGCCGGGTAGTAAATATTATAAAACATACCCATAAACGCTTTCACATTCACAACCCCACACTAAGTTCAATGACTTGTATCAAGGGGCAGTAAACATCCAAGATTCACACAACATTCACAACATACTCAAAACCAGAAACACAAATTCCCGTGGGAAAACACCTGTGTTCCCACCGGGCATCAAACCCGGTGCTTTAAAGGCAAACGCCCACCTAACTACGCTAGCGGGCAGTTCAAAGTTTAATGATAAGACTAAACAAAAAAAAACAGTCGAATTTATATCCTCCTTCTTATGTTAGTCGGTTCAAAACATAGACGTATGCCGGATTACGCAGTAACTGTTTCATTCTGTGATCCACCGTTTTCACCCTCAAATAAACTTAACGATTTCTCCTAGACTATAGGTCCAAATTATGTGCAGTAAAGAGCAAATTACATCTACCTGAACTACGTAAGCCGATGAAATAGGTTTTTTTGATAAGGATTAATATTAAATACTTAAAAAAAGCCAACGAAATAGAAGCCGCTATTATTTAATGTGCAGGAATTCGTAGTACGTGGCGGTACATTTCTGACCCGTCCCGTTCACGGGCGGGCTCCCGTGAAACTAATTTCACGATTTCTCATAGACTATTTATCCAAATCATATGCAGTAAAAAGCAAAATGTATCTACATGAACTACGTAAGACGATGAAATAGTTTATTTTGATAAGGATTAATACTGAATGTCTCAAAAAGCCAACTAAACATAGGCCGCTTTTTTTTCAGATTTTTAACAAAGAAAAGTATTTTTTCTGAGCTATACATACATGTTAGATATATGCTGTCGCGGACTTTTTTGTAAAACTCATGAAGGCCAACATTTTTGCCATACATTGTATTCAACTATGTCTTACCGTTTAGTCAGCGTACGCTGATAAAGCGGAAAGTTAGCAAATTTTTCTCCGACTTGTCTTACGAATATTATTATTTCGAACTGATAACTAACTTCTATCCCGACAAAACATAGCCTATGACACTCAGTGATAGTGTAGCTATCGATTGGTGAAAGAATTTTCAGAATCGGATCAGTAGTTTCAGAGATTACCTTTTACATACAAACAAACAAACAAACAAACAAACAAACAAACAAACAAACTTTACCTCTTTATAATATTAGTATAGATTTTCTTTGGATTCATTTTTAATTAGGTTAGGTAATTTATTAAATATTTTTATGCACATTACAAAAGGGCTCGTTGAATGCAATGTAGTGCGGGAAGATGGTAGCATTAGCCTGTTTCCATGCCTGAGCAAACGGCCAGGGTGTTTTTGAGTTCGCGTTGTGAAGAATTCAGGATATTTTCTGACAAATTTGCATATTTCGAATATGTAAATGCACGGCAGGGTTAGAATGTTATATTTTTGGAAATAGGGTAGGCAGCTTTCAGTCTGTTCGATGTTAGCTAGAATGCGAATCAATTTCTTTTGTATAGTAAAAAGAGTAGGCGCATCTGTACTATTTCCCCACAGTAAAATACCATAGCTTAGCCAGGCATAAGCATAGGCGTAGTAGGTGGCAAGCGCAGTTCGGAGGTCGGTTGTTTTTTTAACTTCTCGAAAAGCATAAATAAATCTTGAAATTTTTGATCTTATGTTTTGTATATGAGGTTTCCAATTAATATGTGTATCCAATTTTAGTCCTAACAGTGTAAAATCTTTTACAGCTTCTATTTTCATACTATTGAAGGTGAGTTTAATAGACAATGGGGCTTTTTGATAGGGGTAGAAAGTTAATAGTTTAGTTTTTTTTAAGTTTATTTCGAGATTATGTTCCTGCATCCAGTTTGTAGTCTTATTTAGTATTAATGTAAGATGATCTTTGATATTTATATTATCTTGGCATGAAGTGAGCAGAGATATGTCATCTGCGAACAAAACACAAGGCTCGTCCATGATCTTCGGAAGGTCATTAATGTAGATCAGGAATAAAAGACATCCAATAACACTTCCTTGAGGGATTGATGCATTCAGAATTTGTCTATCCGATCTAACGTTTACTATTTTATTAGTATCATAGTCGAAGTGTTCTATTTCAACGTATTGTTCTCTATTTTCTAGATATGATTCGAACCATTTAAGACTTTGTCCACGGATTCCTATTCCATATAATTTTCTTAACAGAATTTTAAATTGCACTTTGTCAATCAATAATCAACTACTTTATACTTTATCATAAAGGTTCGCTTTATACTTACATTATGAAATCATGGTAGATTTTCCAGAGGTCGCGTCACTTTCTAGCTGATGTGGCGGGTAGGGAAACGCTTAGCATTTGAGATGTAAAACATGCAGATCGAATATAGGGTAAGACAGAATTATATATTCCGCGGACAAAAACGGCTGGAAATATAAAGCCCGCCAACAAACTAGGTTGTAGGACTGTTTTCTCTTACGAAGCATACTATTATTATATACCATGCAATAGCATAGATTACTTGGTTGCAATCCCGTATCTCCTTCGCATCCAGCTAGACCGGTTCTGGTGCGACTGATTTATGTGTCTGCAGAAAAATAACGATATGCAGTGAATTACTAATTTAAATTTACTTACCTTGTATGTACGGCCTCAAAATGTCAAAGCCATATTGGGAGAGTTAAGTGTTGAGAGTCTTTATGATAGATTGGTGTCGCTCCATAGAGGACTGGACGAAAGAAGAAAGGATATTGCTTTAGTTATAGAACTGTAGTTATAGAACCACTGAATGTTATAGTCTAGAACTAAGATCTGCTTGATCTGCTCCTTATTACCTGACTGCGCGACTGTTTAGTGGGGTATCCTTGAATATCATCTTTAGGTTCCTTTTACAATTTTTCATTTCGAATTTCCATTTAGGATCTATAAAGATTTGAAGTTGGTTAGAAACCATTCTCACGCATATAATAGGTAAATAGAAACAAAGTATATATACAATAACAAAAGGAAGTTTACTTTTTACGTAGGCGGGTTTTTTAATTTTTTGTATGTTGATTTGTTTTATTTATTAGGTATATATTTACTAGGTATTTATAGCATGAAATTCATTGTTACACATATAAATTAAATAAAAAATTATGTAAGATAAAGTTACATATGAAATAGTTAATCACATAGACAATAATAATAGTGGTCTGCCATATATAAATAGCTTACGCATATGCGGTTATATATATATATAGATTTACGTTGAGGAAAAAATATTGTTGTTTGTCGTATGGACCAGTGGGCAGTCCTATAGAATCAAGATTTTTTAAGTTGCCTGAACCGACGGCTGAAATTATTAGTACAAGGTGATGTCATATGTATAGGACTTAAAATAGACTATTTAACAATTATTCAATAATAATAAAAGGTGTTGTTAATAATGACTGGTTACATGATAAGAAACAACAAACCGCCTAATGAAACGAAATACATACGAAGAACAATATGGCACCAAACGCGTAAAATAAGATTCACAAGAGAGGCCAAAACATCAAAAAAAAGTTAAAATCATTAATTTAACAGGAATAAAAAAAAACAAAAAGCGCATTCACACTCACAGCCCCACACTAAGTTCAAAGACTTGTATCGTGGGTGCCGGAAACATTCACATCACAAACACACATTACACCCAGAACCAGGAGCACAAATATCCCTTGGGAAGGAATTTGTGCTCCTGCCGGGAATCGAACCCAGGACCCACGGCGCAGAGGGCGAACACCTGTCCACTGCGCTAACTGGGTCGTCTAATAAAGGCTAATAGTGGAAAGTAAACGTTATAATTTGTTGATTTTAACATTATCTCATTATTGGAGTACACGAAAATAATACCATAGGTACTGTTGGCTCGATAGTGAGCTCCCAGCTCAATTTCCTTCCCTATATATTTGTTTAGGATTATATATTGTTGTGTAGGATTATATATTGTTGTTCAAATTCTGGATGTGTGATTGTTTGCGTGATGTACCTAATGTTTTAGGCATCTATGCTTGCCTATCTATCATTAAAAAAAACCCATGATACAAGTCTTTGAAATGTATGAGTGTAATTGTAAGTGTCTGTGTTGTAATCTTTACAAGTAGATTAGTGACTTATTTTTTAAACTGCCCGTTGGCTTAGGTGGGTGCTGTTCGCCTTCTATGCAGGAGTATCGGGTTCGATTCCCGACGGGAACACAAGTTTTCTCCCCAAGGAAAATTTGTTTTTCTGGTTCTGGTTGTGATTGTGTGTTTGATGTGAATGTTTCCGGCATCCACGACACAAGTCATCGAACTAAGTGTTGGGCTGTGAGTATGAATGTGTTTATTATACGTTTATAAATAGATAAGGATACTAAACGCTAAAGAGTATAAACGTTTAGCGTTTAGATATTGAATATTAATGTTCTTATTTATCATCTGTCTGTCAAACGAACCACAGAATAAATAACAGTAGTACACATTGAAGATCAATCGTACTTTGATTTCACCACAGAATGTTTATTCTCATAAACATTTTTACTAGCTAATAATGTTGATTTTAAACTTTTAGGCAAAAAGCTTTCCTATAAAAACAACTGAAGAAGGTTTCTTTTTTCAAAAATAGATAATGTATATATGTGTTGCATCGTAAACAACATGTGTAGAAAGGTACTTTTTGTTCAAGACTTGAATGCCGACATAGTTTTTACTAATCCGTGTAATTACAAGACTTAAGGTAATACGTTAGAGCATAGTTTCCATACAAAATTCAATGGACAAACATAATGTGTGTGAAGTGTAAAAATTTCCCGTGCTACCAGTATGAGAACGTGAAAATTAATTACTCATAAAGGAAACTAATGAAAATCAGTGAAATCAAATAAGAACCGGGAAAAAATCTATTCGGGAATAAGCAACGGATGTTTAAATAAATGAAGCTGGAAAACAAAAGAAAGTACTGACAATCAAGTGAAAAATCAATAAAAACAAATGAATATCAGGGTTAAACAAATGTAATTTCTATGTTTGCACCCAACTACACTTGCAATTGGCAAGTATAGTCCGACATACATTATTACTACGTGTATCATTCTAAACCTTTGCACGTTGCTGTAGATCTTGTATTTGATTAAAAAGATAACATCCCACTTTGTCGGTTGCGTGTGATCCTATTGCCGACAACTCGGGGCCAATTTACTTTAACCATTGTGTAGGGTAACCAACCGTTTACCCACAGTTTAAACAGAGTAGGACGAGAACGATAGATTTCCGTTTCATATTAGATTATTACTCTTCCTATTAGATAAGTCTTACTTATAAAAATGTCGCTAAGCAATACTTAGGCATCACTTAGTTAGCAGCTCATCAATGATTAACTTTATTTAGGCACTGCTTAGTCGAAAAACGCACAGATAATCCAAAATAATAGAAATTTACATGATCTTCATAGATTACAACCAAAATAGTCGATTAAAAATGGAGATTTTACGAATACAGCTGTCAGCTGTGTGTTGTGTTATTATTAATTTGTTAAAATGAAAATGAAAAACAGGTGACATGCAATGGTTGTCGAAAAAGGCGACAACGTTTTGAAACGTTTATTATTGAAAGATATACGTCCCGCCATCTTACCTCTTAGCAAGGTTTATACTAGGCAATGGCGTTGTTTAATTTTGACAACTATTTAAGCATTACTTAAAGATCTTTTAACGCTAAATCGCGTTTATGACTGAAATTTTCGCTAAACTGTAGCTATTGATAAAAAAATAAGAGGAGACTGAAAGATAACAATCTCATTACACTACTCTACACTTATCACAATAATATTATGAATTTTTATTTTTAAGATCGTGGATGTAGAACTGAGTGTGTATAATGAAGGGGTACCTCTATAATGAAAAAACAGATTTAGATTAGACGAGACATGAGAACCAGGATGAAGTCGCACAAGTAATAACCTTTGAATACGAAAGTAGCACGTTCTAGTCTTAAGGTGTTTACTACTCAAGACCACATCATCGCTTATCAACAGGTAAAATGGCCAACGTCAAGCCTAGTCAAGCCTAGGCTATCCAAGGCTAAGCTATCAGATAGTGACTGCTAGACTATCTTGACCTATCTATCTTGCCCCACCTCGGCGAGGGACTGCTCACGGGGAGGGGGGGGTTTAGTAGGTTCTAGCCCCACACACCCGCTTCCTTCACTCATGGGAAGGAAAGGAAGTGGTAGGCATTAACCCCCACAAAAAAAGGCTAGCTATCAGAGATAAAAAAGATATTATGTAGGATACCAAAAAGCAATATTCAGTGAAATTGAAAACCTACTAACTATTTATTCGTCACTAACAATTACCTACAGTCTTCAAATATTTGATTACGAATCATGTGAATTTCCTTTCTCGTATCAATTTGTGGAACTAAACAATGCCAATTGACATTACAATCAGCATTAACTGTGGTCATAAAGTAGGCAATAGATTATTTTTTACAGCTGTCGATGGCAGTAAAAAACTCATCAGTTTCATGCAGAATCAGCGTTGCATTTTAATTAGTGATTCAATTCTACGTAACTAACTGATGAGATTTGCGTAGTTAGCATTTCTTTGCATTCTCGTCAGGAGCAATTTTACCCCTCTAAGGGACAGTAATTTGTGCGTTTTGTTCTGGGTGTCATTGTGAGTGTGATGTAAATGTACGAAATTAATTGTCTCATAATGACTTTGGGTTCATTATGACGAAATGTATTATAATGCTTATCATTTTCGGCTGCATCATCGCTTTCCTTGTAGTATCTAGCATTTAAAAAATCAAATCAATATCATATTTCGTGCATAAAAACATTTGAATAAAAAAGGTAGGTACAGTCAGTTTTTTCTCAGTTAAGTTTGAAAAGTCTCAATAAGTACGTTATTTGTGTGGTCACTACAGAACCAAACGTACGATTAGTGGTTGGTCTTGGACTCGGGATTCTTGCCGGCCATGGAAAAAGAAAAACTTTAATGATATATTGCGGAGAGCATGCTAATTTGCTCCACTCCACCATCCTCCACTCCATTAAATAAACATACTTTAGAATACTTTAGATTACTTACTCTCTGCCTAAGAACATAACAATTAACCTATAGAAAACACTTTCACACTTACAGTCCCGCACTACGTTCAAAGACTTGTTTTGTAGGCGCCGGAAACATTCTCATCATACGTACAATCAGACCCAGAACCAGAAACACAACTATTTCCTTGGGGATGAAAACTTGTGTTTCCACTGCGAATCGAGCTCGATACCCGCTGATTCTTTTATTTTTTTTATTCTCGATAGGCAAGCATTTGACCATTATCTCACCTGATGGGAAGTGACGATGTGGTCGAAGATGGAGCATGCTTGCCTAGAAGATACCTGTTCACTCGAGATTTAAAGACTCCTAGATTGTACTTAACCGGAAACACAGACTCGGGCAAAGAATTCCATGCCTTAGCATTGAACGGTTTGATTGAATTTGATTAGCGGTGAACGCGTACCCATTTAAGCCAAAGGGCAGTTCAAAAAACCCATTCTATCTGAGAGAAGCCTTCGGAGTGCTTCGGCAAAGATCTTTCATTAGTGTGGGTAAATTATGTATTTGATCGATCCTAGATCGACCTAAAATATTCTTTTCATATCTGGAGGTGAAGGTCATCCAAGATTGATAAAAATTACTCACATTTGTACGGTTTTGGGCCAATTATTTAAGTACCTACAGTCCCAAATTACTTACAATCACAAATTACCTACAATTCGGCACTAACGGAAGCATCTAATTTGCAGCTGAACCCTGATGTCAACGCGTTCCAACGCAAGTTCGTCAACGAAGTGCGCCGCTGTGATGAGTTGGAGAGGAAGCTTCGGTACATCGAGGCGGAGGTTCACAAGGATAAGGTCCACATCCCGGCTATCAAGGAAGCTCCGAGGGCGCCTAACCCTAGGGAAATTATCGACCTTGAGGTAAGACTTTTTATTTATTTAATCGATTATTTCAGAAGAAACATCCATACTTACATATTCATAGTCAAAAAATGAACAATCCTACTTCCTATCCTACTATAATATTATAAATGCGAAGTTTGTTTGTGTGTGTGTGTGTGCATGTTTGTTACCACGTGTCTCCGTAACGAATAAACCGATTTTGATGAAATATCGAATATAAATAGTTTAGGTTCCGGAATAACACATTAACTTAATGTGGAAACCGGAACCCGGAACCCGGAACCGGCAACTCAGCCTGAGTTGCCTAGGTTCGGATTCCGATTTACTTTTTAACTTAATTAACGCGGGTGAAGCCGCGGGGCACGGCTAGTTCTTTATAAAACAATTAATATTTTACCTATACTGTGACGTTGTATGAACTTTTATTATCTATATGAATAAAAAAATCAGCTCAGAGTTTTGCCGCGAAAGTGAAAAAATGGCGTTGTTGATTTTGTAAAAATTTCCAAAACCTGTGATTCTTCGAGTGTTAATGTGTAATAATGGTGGATTATTAACCGTTAATACTTAGTGAACGTGCATAAGTGTAGGCAAATCATACAAAGTTGAAAAACGTGATTTTCACCTTCGCTCCAAAACTCCAATAGAAGTTCTAGTAAAGTTTCTACCACTTTACTAGGGCATGACTTGACTACGACTGGACTTTGACTCTTTTACTTGACTTTGACTGTGACTTGTGACTAGGACCTATAATTTGAAATACACTTGAAATATATTATCACTTGACATTGGCTAAATGCACAAGATTACGAAGCCAAAATTACGGAAAAAAAATCGGCTTCAAATCAGTAATTCCAAATTTTTTATAATTTTAAAAATAAACTTTACCTCTAAAGGCGAAGTGGGAGCGTCTCTGCGTTAGGTATGAGGACTTGTACGACCGGCTTGCGCGCAATTCATTACGCAATTTTATTTTACTTCTCTTTAAAATTAATCATATCCTTTTGAGATAAAGTAATGCAATAGGACTATTGTATTTAATGAGGAATACGTAGAAAAAAGGTTAAGGTAATTATCCACATGTTTTTTCCTAGATTAATGTGGATAGGTATTTATTTATATTTTGAAGAAACTGTATTTATTTATATCGAGCCAAGTTTTGCTAATCGTGTTTCGGCTTCCTTAAATCAATAGCAAAAATATTTTATTTCAAGTATCATTATAAAAAAACTAAATAGCGTTCATAGATTTTCATTTCGAGAAACTGGTTTTCCGTGAACTCGACACGCG
The DNA here is from genome assembly GCA_948107665.1 of Lomographa bimaculata. Taxonomy (NCBI): domain Eukaryota; kingdom Metazoa; phylum Arthropoda; class Insecta; order Lepidoptera; family Geometridae; genus Lomographa; species Lomographa bimaculata. The sequence continues at coordinate 13,867,678 of OX403592.1, forward strand.
TTTATATATTGACTTTGGGCCTCATTTCACCTTAATCTGTAACTGAATGTCCTGATTGGTTAACTCATGCGGGTAGTATCAATTAGGTACCTACAATTTTAATATTGTGTCACAGCTCACAATAGAAGTACCTAGTTAAAATTCCCAACAGGCAAATATCTAATATAATATATGGACTATTGTATTTAATGAGGAATACGTAGAAAAAAGGTTAAGGTAATTATCCACATGTTTTTTCCTAGATTAATGTGGATAGGTATTTATTTATATTTTGAAGAAACTGTATTTTTTTATATCGAGCCAAGTTTTGCCAATCGTGTTTCGGCTTCCTTAAATCAATAGTAAATATATTATTTTTCAAGTATCATTAAAAAAACTAAATAGCGTTCATAGATTTTCATTTCGAGAAACTGGTTTTCCGTGAACTCGACACGCGTTTATATATTGACTTTGGGCCTCATTTCACCTTAATCTGTAACTGAATGTCCTGATTGGTTAACTCATGCGGGTAGTATCAATTAGGTACCTACAATTTTAATATTGTGTCACAGCTCACAATAGAAGTACCTAGTTAAAATTCCCATCAGGCAAATATCCTGTCGTTCATTGCCAATAGGCAATATACGGATTATTCTCACAGTAGACACGGGATGTTTCGCCTTGGCGTGCGAAGAGAATCAATTCATTCTCCTTGCACGCCACGTAAAACAAGCGTCCTTGTTTGACTATATATACTAGCTGACCCCGCGGTTTTTCCCGCGTAAGTCCAGGAGCGGCGGAATTCCTGGATTAAAAGTAGTCTATGGCCTTTCCTAAGGTCTAGTTTATCCCGGTACCAAATGTCATTAAAATCGTTCCAATGTTTTAGGTGTGAAACTGCGTTCATCACCCTGAGATATCAGATGTTAAATCTTTTTAAGACCTGTAATTTCAATGGAAACATGGGAAATGTTTCAATCCAAAATTTAGTAATGTTTGCACACTACTGCTTGGCGGTTGAATGTCTGCCAATGGTCTGGTATTGCTCCAGGCGGACCCTGAAAGAATGCTATCAGTCTATATATCAGTGCATGCAGTGCCGGTGCGAAAGAAACAACCTTTGCACATGAAACGCCTTTTTTATCTATGGAAGGTTGACGTTTGACCACGATCTCACTTGATTGAACTTGATCAAAAGTGATGATTTGGTCAACGATGATAAACACGGTATTCTTAGAAAGACATAGGTTTAATGTTCTTTTGTGACGATGATTTGGTGCATTTATATGGTGGGTCCGGGTTGAGCCTTCGCCTGATAGAGTAGATACATATTGGCCTGTCATTTTAAAGATCAAGATCTTACTGTCTGTTCCATTCCAGGCACACTTGGAAAAGACAGAGAACGAAATTTTGGAACTGTCTCACAACGCCGTGAACCTGAAGCAGAACTTCCTCGAGCTGACCGAACTGAGGCATGTCCTCGAGAAGACCGAGGCTTTCTTCAATGCCCAAGAAGAGATCGGCATGGATTCACTTACCAAGTAAGTAAAAAAAGAACAGGATTTAGTCTTGCAATTTTAGGAGTAGCTTTAAAGTCACTGGGCCATGACTCTTTTACATGACTTTGACTGATTTGATGAAAAAACGAACTTGAAAATATTTATTACTTGACACTGGCTAAATGCACATAGTTTGCGGAGCCAAAATTAAAATATATATATAATGCATGTTTTCATTAATGACAAGGATGCATGGAGGCAAACTGTAGAAGCGCTTTCTGGCGACCAAGTAATCCTTACTTAATATTATAAATGCGTAAGTAACTCTGTCTGTCTGTCTGTTACGCTTTCACGCTAAAACTACTGAACCGATTTAAACGAAATTTGGTACACAGATAGTGTAGAGCCTGAGAAAGGACATAGGCTACTTTTTAACCCCGAATTCTGGCTGGTCCGGGACTTACGCGGGCAAAGCCGCGGGGCGCAGCTAGTTCATAATAAAATAGATATACCTAGGTTAAGATAATTCTTGTATTAGTCATTTAAGATTGTTTGAGCAGTAGAGTCATCCTTCCTTATCCTTATATATATACTATTATAAATGCGAAAGTAACTCTGTCTGTCTGTTACGCTTTCACGCCAAAACTACTGAAACGATTTGAATGAAATTTGGTACACAGATAGTCCAGAGCTTGGGAAAGAACATAGACTTCTTTTTATCCCGGAATTCCCGCGGGTTCGGAACTTACGCGGGTGAAACCGCGGGGCGCAGCTAGTTAAACATAAAAATAAAAGCTTTCACAGTCATAGCCCCACACTTAGTTCAATGACTTGTGTCGTGGGTGCCGGAAACATTCACATCACACCCAGAACCAGAAACACTAATTTTCCTTGGGGAGAAAACTTGTGTTGCCGACGGGAATCGAACCCGATCTGCTTAAAAGACGGACGCTCAACCAACTAAGCTAGCGAGCAGTACAATTAACTTTCATGAGTGCCTATTTGGGGCCCATGTGAATAAACAATGTGAAATGTTTGTACAGGTCTTTGATATCAGATGAGACTGGTCAGCAGGCGGCGACGCGCGGACGCTTGGGTTTTGTCGCCGGCGTCGTCAATAGAGAGCGCGTGCCCGCCTTCGAACGCATGTTATGGCGTATCTCCCGCGGAAACGTGTTCCTACGTCGTGCAGAACTCGACAAACCATTGGAAGACCCCGCCACCGTAAGTGACAACAGTACCGTACTAGTCGTTCGCGCCGAACTGAGACCTCATGCCTAAATTTTGCCATACATAAAAAAATTTAGAGGTTAATTGCTGATAACGTTTTTTTAAATAAATATTTCATTTCTGTATTTGTTGTTCAGGATATAACGGATAATATACGTAAGTTTCAGCTTTAAATGTCAAACCGTTTTTGAAATAGACCCCGGGACAAAATAGGTCTAAAAACAGTGACTTTGGTGGCCTACCAAATTGTTATTTTCCAATACAGATTTTTTAAACCGGTTTCATACTCTTCTTGCAAAGCTCTTTTCAACGATACCCCACAAGGGTAGATAAAAAAATAAAAAAATATTGGTCCCCACTAACAGAACAGAACAGATAGCCACTTAAATATGTTTTCTCCGTATACATTACTAACTATGTATATTCCTCAGGGTAACGAGATCTACAAGACGGTATTCGTGGCGTTCTTCCAAGGCGAACAGCTGAAGTCACGCATCAAGAAGGTTTGCACCGGGTTCCACGCCTCCCTCTACCCGTGCCCCCCCTCCAACGCAGAGAGACAGGACATGGTCAAGGGAGTGCGCACCAGGCTTGAGGATCTTAACATGGTAAGATAACTGCTACTAATCGGTCATTATTACAAGTGATAGCGACGGCCAAGAGGCAAGAGACGGCAAGGACTGATGACTAAAGATAGGAATGGAAGACTCATAGGGAGTCCAAGCCAAGATTCTCCGAGGGTAATTGTCCCCCCCAAGCCAGCCTTGGTCTTGGTCTTTGGCCAAGATTGGTCCACATTGAGTCCTATAACCTATAAGAAACCTGACCACATCGTGACTATTTGAGAGACGACACGAGCCAGTTGCTCGCCTGATGGCAAGCGGCACGCTTGCCCATTAGCTCAGTGCAATTCTGAGTATTGTACTTATATAGTTGATCTTCTGAGATATAAGATGTTAAATCTGTTTAAGCCCTGTAATTTCACTGGGAATATTGCCCTTCAATCCGAAATACAGTAATGTTTGCACTCCACTGCTTGGCGGTTGAATGTCTGATTATTTTTAAATTTGAAAGGTGACTGAGTTTTCGTTTTCTTAGCTGTGAGATCGGGGGCTATTTCAAAATTTTGATTTTGAAAATAGCCCTCGACCACTTGTCATATTTAAATGCTTTTTCATTTGGAATTTAAATTGCATTTATTTGTCAACTTTCTTACTACTTCTTCTTTATATGGCGACTATAGGGCTGTCGCACCATAATTCTGCCAATAATGCGTATAGGTAGGGGCGCAGTTTAAAACAAATTAAAAATTATGTATAAAATATTCCCGGTAACTTCAAGTTGCTAATTCTTCTTCTAGTTCAAAGTCAGCTAATAGGTGTCCACTTTCTTTTAAGACAGCGATTATTGGTGGTCGTGTATATCACAGAAAGTACGGCAAAATGGCCGATTTTACAATAGCCGGAACCCGATTGTATTTTCAAATACTAAATTCAAATGAAATATAACGTTTTGATACTGATTTTGTTTGACAGACAATGCATTAACGTAAACAACAGAATAAAAGCATAAAAAAATGTATGCAAATTCCCTATTGCCTCGTTATAATACCCTTTTTCTAGTAGCCGATTTACAAAGAAATTTAACTACAATGTATTCTACAAAACATCTTTTCAACAGGTGTTGAACCAAACTCGCGACCACCGCCAGCGCGTGTTGGTCAGCGTGGCCAAGGAACTAGCCAGCTGGACTGTCATGGTCCGCAAGATGAAGGCCATCTACCATACTCTCAATCTCTTCAACATGGACGTCACCAAGAAATGCTTGATCGGCGAATGCTGGGTGCCCACTGCTGATCTACCGAACGTGCAGAAAGCTTTGGCTGATGGATCTGTAAGTATTTAATTAATGTACAGGGAGAAAATATTTGGGATAACTGCCAGGAAATTCTCTCAAATTTATTTTCTAGTAAATTTTTTTTTTATAGTACTAAGTTCGGGCCAGTTGCCTATTATTCCTAAAACTAAACTAAAATTATATTCATCTATACAGCAAAGACCCAAGTTACCTACAATTCTACGAGCTTATAGGTAACTCAAGTGCTCAAGCCCACTACCGGTGGGTAGCGTTCCCATCAGTCACATTCATTGTTCTATTTACAAAATAATTAAATGCAAGCAAAGCTTAAAAAACCCGACTTCACCGCTTATATTTTGGTTTTGGCTTGATCGATTTCGGTAAAATTACTGACTTATTTCGTGGGTTCCGGTGTGGAAGTGCGTCATCGTCAGCGGATAGTGTGCCCACGATGACGTTCACACGTCGCAGAGGAGGCGAGGGTAAGGAGTGGATAAGGTGGATGTTCCACTGCGGAAGCGCCTCCATCAATCCGGGAAGTACTTCCGACCGAGCCGGGTGATCTTGGCTCGGGGACAACTGTCCGATGTTCCCAACCCGGAAGTTGTTGACACAAGCGTTAAGACTGTGTAAATATCGCTTGCGCGATGCAGGCCTCGGGCTGTGATTGGTCGAGCTGGTCGGTGGTCTGTTATCGCCGGGAATCGAACCGGATACCCCTGCTTAGAGGGTGAACATCCAACCAACTAAGCCAACAATATGTTATTAAACGAAGGTTTGTTCCAGAACGCATGCGGCAGCTCGATCCCGTCGTTCCTGAACTGCATCGAGTCGGACGAGGAGCCCCCCACGTTCAACCGAACCAACCGCTTTACGCGCGGCTTCCAGAACCTCATCGACTCCTACGGAGTAGCCTCCTACAGGGAATGCAACCCTGGTACGTGTGCACAGGATTTCTTCACTCTTTATTTTTTTTATGCTCCATATGCATTCCATGTCGCTCAGTGAGGCCCATTGCATTTTGATAACAAATCATAACCCGCTTTAAAAAGGTCTCCAACTTGTGTTGGAGGAAAACAAAAGGCACAAAAAAAAGAAAAAATAAAGACAGCCACACAATACGCGACCATTTAACCTCTATGTCATGTTTATTTCGTTTATAGAAGGAGCTATATAAACTATGTCCTTATCCTTAAGCTAACATTCGCCTTCGTTCCAGCTCTATACACCATAATCACATTCCCGTTCCTGTTCGCCGTGATGTTCGGCGACTTGGGCCATGGAGCCATCATGGCTCTATTCGGCGGCTGGATGGTCGCCAAGGAAGTCTCCCTCGCTGCCAAGAAATCCAACAACGAAATCTGGAACATCTTCTTCGCCGGTCGTTACATTATCTTCCTCATGGGATGCTTTTCGATGTACACCGGAATTGTCTACAATGATATATTCTCCAAATCTATGAATATTTTTGGGTCCTCGTGGAAGGTACCCTACGACAATGCGACGATGGAAAGTAACGCCGCCCTTACTCTGGACCCCAAAGACGCGTATTCGAACAAGCCTTATTTCATTGGAATCGATCCTATTTGGCAGGTGAGACTTGTTTTTCAGACTTTTCTTGTGTTTTAGACTTTTCGTGTGTTTCAGATGATTTATTTTCTGAACTAACAAAACATAAATTACATGGTTATTTGTAAAATGCAAAAAATATCTCAGACCCTAATTCTTGTGTGATTCTCTTAGCTCATTTAGTTTTTCTTCTGAATTATATTTATATAGAATGAAAGAAAGAAAAGAAAGAAAGAAAGATGTATTCTATACAAAATATAATTAACAGATTTGTGTAATCTACAGTTCCGCAAAGAACGGCATTACTGCGCCGCGCCTCGTAATATGCACGGCAACGTCAGTTGACACTTGACACTAGACTTAACAGAGAAGATATATTTTTTAAATTGATTTTACCATTATAAAACAGAATTTTCCGTACCACGAAAAACTTTGGTTTCAATAGTTGGAATGATCCCAAGAGATTTTTGGTATGTTACAAATTACCTTGTATACTGATCAAAACATTGTTTGGTTCTCACATCCTAAAATTGTTTCGGTTTTGTAGGCTTTCTTCAAAGCTTGTAATGAATTTACTCTCATTAATTTAAATGCTAGCAAAACCAAATGTAGGTATCAAGTTTTCCCTACCTAATGTTTCATTAGTAGATGCAAATGTTACACTTGAAAACAACAAATTAGATCTTGTAAAGAAAACTGTTTTCTTGAGTTTGACTATGGACTCTAAAACTGCAGCGGCGTCCTCATATTGATGTGCTTGCAGGTCGCTTTAGCTTTCATGAGTGCCTCTTTGGTGCCCATGTGAATAAACGATTTTGATTTTTAATTTATGTTTAAAAGCGTCGATATCGTACTTACATACGTACACAGCACCACATGTTTAATGACTACCGTAGACCTCCATAGTTTAGGCTCATATATTGTTTTGACGAGTCTAATTCATTACAATTAGAGACGAGGGTCTGAAGATGAAGCCGGGAGGTGGAAAGTTAAACTCTCTATAATGGCTACTAGTTAGAATCTCGAGTAGACTCATTTAGATTCTACGTTCTTGTGCTTTACCTACCAAGGGTTTTTAATTTTATACTTTTTTCAGACTGCCGATAACAAGATTATCTTCCTGAACTCTTACAAAATGAAGCTGTCCATCATCTTCGGTGTCCTGCACATGATCTTCGGTGTCTGCATGAGCGTCGTCAACTACAAGTAAGTTTCACAGAGCTGACAGCGCCATCTAGTTTCACTTTTTAACATTAACACGTTATACACTATAAAAAAGAATACCCGAATTATATACAACAAAATCTTTTAACTTCTGTGATCACCTCCAAAAACGGATGAGGTTCTTAATCCGGCTGAAAATACCTTTTTTAATCTGTTTTTGCATTATGTAACTTCATATTACCAAATTTTACTGTCTTATTGAACACATAAACCAAATATCAAGATCGGATGTGTAAGGTTTAGATGGAGTCGGGATTGGTTTTCACATTATGAAAAATATTAATTTATTTAATCGGGATTTTTGTATAATTGTCAGGTGCGTTTACTACGAGCTATTATTACAAATTTCCCTTGGGAAGAAAACTTATGCTCCCAACGTGAAACGAACCTTTAGTTCAAACTATTGTATTTATTTTTCCAGTTTCTTCAAGCGCCGCTACTCCATAATTCTGGAGTTCCTCCCACAAGTGGTCTTCCTGTGCCTTCTGTTCTTGTACATGGTGTTCATGATGTTCTTCAAATGGATCTCCTACAGCACCACCTCTGAAGGTTAGATCTATACACTGCCACATTCCGAACAAATGTTGCAAATCAACGTCACACAAGAAACCTACATACTCGTTCTATCAACGATGTATGATTTGCCTATACTCAAGCAGGTTCAAGAACTATTAACGGTTACGAATCCAGCAATTATACCACAAAGCACGCTCGCGCTGCTCGAGTTTCTACGTTTTCACACCCCCATACCACGTTGGAAGACTTATATCGCGGGTGCCGAAAACACTCAAATCACTCGCACAAGTAAAAACAAAACGAAAATTTCCCTTGGGGAGAAAATTTGTTTCCACCGGGATTCTAAGCCGTCACACGAGTAGAAGACACTCATAGTGTGAACAATTTCTCGCTTACAGCCCCACACTAAGCTCGAAGACTTATGTCATGGGTACAGGAAACATTCGCATCACACACATAATCACTGAGAACCAGATACACAAATTTCCTTCGGAGAGAATATTTGTGTTCCCACCGGGAATCAAACCCAATCTCCGCAACGTAGAAGGCACTTACTGACTTACTACCCGAAGGAGTAGTTAGTTAATTTTCTTTAAATTTATGATTGGCTGACTTTATACAACTATCTCACCTGATGGTAAGTGATGATGTGGTCGACGATGGAGCAAGCTTGCCTAGAAGATACGCTCGCGACTTGAAGACTCCCATATTTTTGACTCAGGCAGTTCCAGTTCGCACAATGAATGTGGAAGCAAAACGCTTTGTCCGCATTTGTGGAATGAATACAATTCAATTGATTGTTTCGTTTCCAGACTTCGCATACTCGCAAGGCTGCGCGCCGTCCGTCCTGATCCTCTTCATCAACATGATGCTATTCTCATCCAACACCCCCGAGGAGGGCTGCAAGGAGTTCATGTTCGACAGCCAGGGCACCATCCAGCGCGTGTTTGTGTTGGTGGGACTTTGCTGCATCCCGGTCATGTTGCTCGGGAAACCGCTGTATCTGCTCATGGCTAGCAAGAAGAAGGACCAGGCTAAGGTGTGACTATACTTTGTGTAATAGTTTAGGCATTTTAATTGCCTGTATGACCGAGCTTTGCTCTGTTTTTTTTAATAGTAAATGACGTTTTCTAAGAATGAAACCTAGCTAGATCGATTTATCGCCCCCGAAACGCTGCTTACTATGTGATAAAATAATATTAGATAAAATAATAACGAAAAGTTTGTTCACTTTCAGCCCGAGCATTCTAACGGTAGCGTAACGCAAGGCATCGAGCTGCAAGATCAGACGGACATCGAGGCTGCCCCCAAGCCCGAGGCGAAAGGAGGCCACGACCACGAAGATGAACCTTTCAGCGAGATCATGATCCATCAAGCCATCCACACCATCGAATACGTGCTCAGTACCATCTCTCACACTGCCTCCTACCTGCGATTGTGGGCGCTCTCGCTCGCTCACGCAGGTAATTCTATCTTACTTTTTCATAAAAAACTGGCCAAGTGCGAGTCGCACGAAGGGTTCCGAACCGTTACCTATGAAAACGGCAAAAAAAAACATTTTTGTATGGGAGCCCCCCTTAAATATTTGTTTTATTTTAATTTAAATGTTTATTTTTAAAGTGAATATATAAATAAATATTCTGTTAATATTTCAAGCGTCTACCTGTTGCCGTTATCAATATCGAGCAAAAACGAGCAAAAAAATCACGTTTGTTGTATGGGAGTCCCCTTAAATATTTATTTTATTTTGTTTTTTAGTATCTGTTGTTATAGCGGCAACAGAAATACATCTGTGAAAATATCAACCGTCTAACTATTACGGTTAATGAGATACAGCCTGGTGACAGACAGACGGACGGACAGAGGAATCTTAGTAATAGGGTCCAGTTTTACCTTTTGGGTACGGAACCCTAAAAAAATTGTGTTTGAGAAAACCTCTGTCTGTAGATTTTAAGTGAAACTTTTTATGGGAGGCTTTGAAATTCCGATCCGCAACCTTTTCGTGTGACGAAAAGTGGTAGGGGTAAACACTGTGATGAATAATTAAGTTTTACTTTGTACTAAGTATTGATTCTTGACTTGAAGACTTCCAGATTATACCATTCGGGGAACAAAGACTATAAAAACTAACTTTTCGCTTAGGCGCTTTGACGATCTTTATCTTTGAAAACTTCTAAAGATTTGTTAAATAAAAAAATCCATGCTCATTATTTTTTTCATAATCTACTTATTATATTGTTTAGCCAGGCTTCACCCCTTTTTCTTTAAAAAGTTTCTTGAAAAAAGGTTGACACACATGATTTGTCCCGCAGAGTTGTCGGAGGTGCTATGGAGCATGGTGCTAACATTCGGTCTGAAGGACCACAACTACATCGGCGCCATCAAGCTGTACGTGGCGTTCTGTTTCTGGGCGCTGTTCACTCTCGCCATCCTCGTCATGATGGAGGGACTGTCCGCCTTCCTCCACACGCTGCGTTTGCACTGGTGAGAACTACCACCCTTATCTGATCCCACCGGGGTTTAGTACGAGTGTAGGTCGTTTGCGAATACTGAATTTCGTTTTATTTCCTTCTATACTTTTGTTAACTGCCTGTTGGCGTATTACCCAATAAGCGTTCGTCGTCTAAGCAGTGTATTGGGTTCGATTCCCGGCGGGAACACAAGTTTTCCCCAAAGGAAAATTTGTGGTTCTGGTTGTGATTGTGTGTGTGAAGTGAATGTGGCACCCACGATACAAGTCATCGAAATTAGTTTGGGGCTGTGAGTGTGAAAGCATGTATGTTTATACTTTTAATCACAGCAATGGGAAAAAACACAAAATTTAGTTTTTGCAAATGATTTAAATCTTACTAGACCTATTGGGACACCGCCAAAGATAAAATAACATGTTGACTTGACTACTTTAGATAAAGAATCGGGGAAAGCGAGTTTTTTAATCGACCTTATTTTTAATGTTTTGATATCTTACGAAAGATGGGATTTTATTTGTATAGACATTTCCCGGCTTCAGCTACCGCGATAGTCGCAGAAATGATTTCCGTTTTCGCACAATCTCATACACGCATACATTCGTCATGATCTCTCTAACTTAAACTCATTGGCACCTGTTGCTCCTCACAAGAATGTTTTGGAGCACAAACTCGAGCAAGCGGCAAAAATATTTAAACTGTTCCATTTTTTAAACTTATCCATTACACATTTTACAGTGCTCTTTTTTCGTATCTTTTTTGTCTAGTTGTTATTCGTAACGCATTAATATTCGTACAGCTAAATGTTCCATTAGAAAATTTTGTGTTTCAGATACTGATAAATTTTTATCTGATTCCAGGGTGGAGTTCATGAGCAAGTTCTACTCCGGTCTCGGCTACATCTTCCAGCCGTTCTGTTTCAAGACAATCCTCGAGCAAGAGGATAACAAAGACGACTAAATTATATAAATCACACACAAAAAGGCCTAAATTCTGCTAAGTTTCATATCCACAATTCTCAGTGATTTATTGTTAAAGTTTCTATACAACCTATTTTGTCATGATGACGTCATAATGGAAAAACTAGCAGAATTGACGGCAAGCACCGAGCGCGATCTCACGAACAAGGTGACATAGTATCGTTATAGTTTGTATAACATACTTGGTCTCTACTTCTGGTAAAGGTGAAAAACTATATCATATGACCGAGTCATATTACCAAAAATGTGTAATAATAGAAACACAAGTGATATTTGAACGCGATCGCTCGAGCTCTAACAATAAGTTCACGTAGTTTAGACAACAGTATTTTTTCGACTTGATTTTTGAAGTGAAAATGGTCACAACTATGTTTTAGAAGGGATAAATGAAATATATTTATGTAGCATGTTTAATAATGTTGTTTTATTGTGCGAATCCATTACAACACACGTGAACTTACATGTAAAATGTGGACGGATTACAATTTTTAACAGTAAAAATTTTTTTACTCGTGCAATTTTATTACATTATAGCTACAGAAAAGTTTATTAAAAAAATTATAAGTTTTAAATGAACTAAGTAACCTTATTTTCATAACCTAATTCTTACAATAATAGTACGCTCTCATCACATTTTTCGTTTCAAGGACGGATAAATAGTTGTGTTGTAACTTATAAATAACAAACGGAATTACATCACAGTAATGCTAGTAAAAAGTATTGCGTAATATTTAAAGCTTTAAGAAAAATAAATCACGTTCCTATTCACGTTAAACCAACTAAACAACCTTTATATATAGCGTGTTTACTCTGAACTCATTTTTACACACACAAAGGCATAAGGAAAGAAGACCGCCCATTGTACAACCATAAAATACTATTTTCGGATTTATACGTTTTGTATCTATTTTGGCGTACAATAAAGATTTTTCTATTGTATTGTAAAAGCATTTTAAACTATGAATACACTAAAATATTTTTTTCAGAATTCATTTTTACAAACACAAAGGCATAACGCATTAGGCAAGAAGACCGCCCATTTTACAACCATAAAATACAATTTTTGTAGTTATACGTTTTGTATCTGTTTTTGCGTACAGTATAAAGATTTTTCTATTGTATTGTAAAAGCATTGTAAACTATGAATACACTAAAATAAATTTTGTAAAACTATCACTACGACTACTAAATGACTAAATCTCTATCCGATTCACGAGACCAGCTAAACAATTAAAACTAAATGATATGAACGCTCTGAACACTCAGTTAAAAATCTCACTAAACGGTCACACATCCAAGCACTGGCCCGACTGGACATTGCTTAACCCAGTGTACGAGTCATCGAACTTAGTGTGGGGTTGTGAGTGTGAAAGCATTTATGTTTACAAGTAAGGGTCGCCAAACCTCGTAAGATAAAACTTCTGGAGCAATTTTACATGGGCGAAACATATTTTATGAATATGCACAGCAACAGATTTGCCTCTTGCTTTAGTGGATGTAAAGTTTGTTCAGTCTGTTTCAGAGATCCGTAAAGTATTTGCATAACCTATAGAATTAACATATCACAAATTAAATGCAAAAGTACTCAAGACTACAGTGGTCTTACAGTAACTTTAGGTACATAATAATAGTACTGTTCATAACTCTTAAATAAAACTTAAAAGATTCTTCTCAATAAGACCAGACAGATCCCTTTTAACCTATCTCTGTTGCGAACGGTTTTAATACTAAATTAACAAAACTCCTAAGAAATAAGGTTAATTTTTGCTTAATTCAAATGGAAACCGCGCAAAAAAGATACATGAAAGGGGGGCAGACACTCGTACCTATCTCAGTTGCGAACATTTTCAATTCGAAAACGACAAAGCTACTAAGAAATAAGGTAAATTTTCACTTAATTCAAATTGAAACCGAGAATACCTACAACAGAATAGAGATTATAGGTTGTAGAGAGTCTGGTATACCGATACGCTATTAATAAAACCGCTGAGATTTTTTATTTCATTATGTATCAGTGTTATAATGTAACGTCCCACACTCGGTGTTTCAAAAACATGTCACGTGGGATGCCGTACTCGCGCCGCGATAACTACACAAGATATATATGAATTTTCGGCTGCATTCACTTTCCATCACGTGTTGGTGTCCAGACCAAGTGGTCAAATGCTTGCCTATCCGGCATAAAAAAGGCATAAAAACAGGATATGTTTTTAGCAATTGTTTTAAGTGTCTAAATAAATGAACTCCATTTCACGTGTCAGTTATTAAATGAACTAAAGGAATAATTTCGTATTGACTCGTTTTTGTCAGTCACGCCCGCGCAGATCCGTCATTCATATATATTAGAGTGAGACGGTAATATATTAATGCGCGAGTGATAGAGACAAGAAACAACAGGTTACGTACGAAATTCTTCCTGAGAAGGGACTATTTTTAATCTAAACTCGCCTGCCTATCTATGATAACTAATGTATACGAGTCCCCGAGACAAAATCTAAAACTGTACATTATAAATTAATCAACATGATTCAGAACTTACAATGTTGAGACGCTTTTAGATACCCACCAGTAGACATCTATTAGCTGATCTTAATGATGATGATAACTATTGTTTTCATATCCTCAAAAAAGACTCAGCTTTCTCACGTCCTTAAATTGGTCTTGGCCTTCTCCAAAATTTCTTTTTTAATCTTTGGGTAATCAGGGTGTACTTTCAGGATATGTCGGCATACGACGATGCACTCCGGGTATTTCTTGAGTTTCAGCCCGAGCATTCTAACGGTAGCGTAACGCAAGGCATCGAGCTGCAAGATCAGACGGACATCGAGGCTGCCCCCAAGCCCGAGGCGAAAGGAGGCCACGACCACGAAGATGAACCTTTCAGCGAGATCATGATCCATCAAGCCATCCACACCATCGAATACGTGCTCAGTACCATCTCGCACACCGCCTCCTACCTGCGACTGTGGGCACTCTCGCTCGCTCACGCAGGTATATCTATCTTACTTTTTCATAAAAAACCGGCCAAGTGCGAGTCGCACGAAAGTTTCCAAACCGTTATCTATGAAAACGGCAAAAAAAAAACATTGTTGTATGGGAGCCCCCCTTAAATATTTGTTTTATTTTTAAAGTGAATATATAAATAAATATTCTGTTAATATTTCAAGCGTCTACCTGTTGCCGTTATCAATATCGAGCAAAAACGAGCAAAAAAATCACGTTTGTTGTATGGGAGTCCCCTTAAATATTTATTTTATTTTTTAGTATGTGTTGTTATAGCGGCAACAGAAATACATCATCTGTGAAAATGTCAACTGTCTAACTATTACGGTTCATGAGATATAGCCTGGTGACAGACGGACAGCGGAGTCTTAGTAATAGGGTCCAGTTTTACCCTTTGGGTACGGAACCCTAAAAAAAATAGTGTTTGAGAAAACCACGTTGTCTCGTCTGTAGTTTTTAAATGAAACTTCTTATGGGAGGCTTTGAAATTCCGATCCGCAACCTTTTCGTGTGACGAAAAGTGGTAGGGGTAAACACTGTGATGAATAATTAAGATTTCCTTTGTAGTAAGTATTGACTCTTGACTTGAAGACTCCCAGATTATACCGTTCGGGGAACAAAGACTATAAAAACTAACTTTTCGCTTAGGCGTCACGTCCCATGAGGATCTTTATCTTTAAAAACTTCTCAAGATTTGTTAAATAAAAAAATCCATGCTCATTAATTTTTTCATAATCTACTTATTAGATTTTTTTGCCAGGCTTCACCCCTTTTTCTTTAAAATGTTTCTTGAAAAAAAGGTTGACACACATGATTTGTCCCGCAGAGTTGTCGGAGGTGCTATGGAGCATGGTGCTAACATTCGGTCTGAAGGACCACAACTACATCGGCGCCATCAAGCTGTACGTGGCGTTCTGTTTCTGGGCGCTGTTCACTCTCGCCATCCTCGTCATGATGGAGGGACTGTCCGCCTTCCTCCACACGCTGCGTCTGCACTGGTGAGAACTACCACCCTAACTGATCCCACCAGGGTTTAGTACGAGTGTAGGTCGTTTGCGAATACTGAATTTCGTTTTATTTCCTACTATACTTTTGTTTACTGCCTATTGGCTTATTGGGTAAGCGTTCGTCTTCTAAGCAGTGTATTGAGTTCGATTCCCGGCGGGAACACAAGTATTTTCCCGAAGGAAAATGTGTGGTTCTGGTTGTCATTGTGTGTGTGAAGTGAATGAACCCACGATACAAGTCATCGTAATTAGTTTGGGGCTGTGAGTGTGAAAGCATGTGTGAAAGCATGTATGTTTATACTTTTAATCCCAGCAATGGAAAAAAAAACAAAATTTAGTTTTTGCAAATGATTTAAATCGTACTAGACCTATTAGGACACCAAAGATAAAATAACATGTTGACTTGACTGCTAGTACATTAGATAAAGAATCAAGGCAAGCGTGTTTTTTAATCTACCTTATTTTTAATGTTTTGATATCTTACGAAAGATGGGATTTTATTTTCATAGACATTTCCCGGCTTCAGCTACCGCGATAGTCGCAGAAATGATTTCCGTTTTCGCACAACCTCATACACACATACATTCGTCAAGATCTCTTTGATTTAAACTCATTGGCACATGTTGCTCCTCACAAGAATGTTTTGGAACACAAACTCGAGCAAGCGGCAAAAATACTCGAACTATTCCATTACACATTTTACATTGCTCTTTTTCGTTCTTTTCTTCTTTTTCTTTGTCTAGTTGTTATTCGTAACGCTTTACTATTCCCACAGCTAAATGTTCCATTAGAAAGTTTATTGTTCCAGATACTGATACATTTATATCTAATTCCAGGGTGGAGTTCATGAGCAAGTTCTACTCCGGTCTCGGCTACATCTTCCAGCCGTTCTGTTTCAAGACAATCCTCGAGCAAGA
This sequence comes from Lomographa bimaculata, assembly GCA_948107665.1. Taxonomy (NCBI): domain Eukaryota; kingdom Metazoa; phylum Arthropoda; class Insecta; order Lepidoptera; family Geometridae; genus Lomographa; species Lomographa bimaculata. Next base: position 13,883,927 of record OX403592.1, read on the forward strand.
GGATAACAAAGACGACTAAATTATATAAATCACACAGAAAAAGCCCTAAATTCTGCTAAGTTTAATATCCACAATTATCAGTGATTTATTGTTAAAGTTTCTATACAACCTATTTTGTCATGATGACGTCATAATGGAAAAACTAGCAGAATTGACGGCAAGCACCGAGCGCGATCTCACGAACAAGGTGACATAGTATCGTTATAGTTTGTATAACATACTTAGTCTCTACTTCTGGTAAAGGTGAAAAACTATATCATATGACCGAGTCATATTACCAAAAATGTGTAATAATAAGAAACACAAGTGATATTTGAACGCGATCGCTCGAGCTCTAACAATAAGTACCACGTCCTGTGGTTCACGTAGTTTAGACAACAGTATTTTTTCGACTTGATTTTTGAAGTGAAAATGGTCACAACTATGTTTTAGAAGGGATAAATGAAATATATTTATGTAGCATGTTTAATAATGTTGTTTTATTGTGCGAATCCATCACAACTCACGGGAACTTACATATAAAATGTGGACGGAATACAATTTTGAACGGTAAAAAATGTTTAAACTAGTGCAATTTTATTACATTATAGCTAGACGATACGATCTCATCACATTTTTCGTTTCAAGGACGGATAAATAGTTAAAGTGTTGTAACTTATAAATAACAAACAGATTACATCACCAGCAATGCTAATAAAAAGTATTGCGTAATATTTAAAGCTTTAAGAAAAATAAATTACGTTCCTATTTACGTTAAACCAACTAAACCACCTTTATATAGCGTGTTCACTCAGAATTCATTTTTACACACACAAAGGCATAATGCATAAGACAAGAAGATCGCCCATTGTGCAACCCTAAAATACTTCTTACGGATTTATACGTTTTGAATCTGTTTTTGCGTACAATATAAAGATTTTTCTATTGTATTGTAAAAGCATTGTAAAGTATGAATACACTAAAATAAATTTTGTAAAACTATCACACTACGACTACTAAATGACTAAATCTCTATCCGATTTACGAGACCAGCTAAACAATTAAAACTAAATGATATGAACGCTCTGAACACTCAGTTAAAAATCTCACTAAACGGTCACACATCCAAGCACTGGCCCGACTGGACATTGCTTAGCCCAGTGTACGAGTCATCGAACTTAGTGTGGGTTGGCGAGTGTGAAAGCACTTATGTTTACAAGTAAGCGTCGCCAAACCTCGTAAGACAAAACTTCTGGAGCAATTTTACATGGGCGACAGCAACAGATTTGCCTCTTGCTTTAGTGGAGGTAAAGTTTGTTCAGTCTGTTTCAGAGATCCGTAAAGTATTTGCATAACCTATAGAATTAACATATCACAAATTAAATGCAAAAGTACTCAAGACTACAGTAGTCTTACAGTAAGTTTAGGTACATAATAATAGTACTGTTCACAACTCTTAAATAAAACTTAAAACATTCTTCTCAATAAGATTAGACAGATCCCATTTAACCCATCTCTGTTGCGAACAGTTTCAATACTAAATTGACAAAACTCCTTAGAAATAAGGTTAATTTTCACTTAATTCAAATTGAAACCGAGAATACCTACAACAGAATAGAGATTATAGGTTGTAGAGAGTCTGGTATACCGATACGCTATTAATAAAACCGCTGAGATTTTTTATTTCATTATGTATCAGTGTTATAATGTAACGTCCCACACTCGGTGTTTCAAAAACATGTCACGTGGGATGCCGTACTCGCGCCGCGATAACTACACAAGATATATATGAATTTTCGGCTGCATTCACTTTCCATCAGGTGTTGGTGTCCAGATAGTGGTCAAATGCTTGCCTATCCGGCATAAAAAAGGCATAAAAACAGGATATGTTTTTAGCAATTGTTTTAAGTGTCTAAATAAATTAACTCCATTTCACGTGTCAGTTATTAAACGAACTAAAGGAATAATTTCGTATTGACTCGTTTTTGTCAGTCACGCCCGCGCAGATCCGTCATTCATATATATTAGAGTGAGACGGTAATATATTAATGCGCGAGTGACAGAGACAAGAAACAACAGGTTACGTACGAAATTCTTCCTGAGCAGGGACTATTTTTAATCTAAACTCGCCTGCCTATCTATGATAACTAATGTATACGAGTCCCCGAGACAAAATCTAAAAGTGTACATTATAAATTAATCAACATGATTCAGAACTTACAATGTTGAGACGCTTTTAGATACCCACCAGTAGACATCTATTAGCTGATCTTAATGATGATGATACCCATTGTTTTCATATCCTCAAAAATGACTCAGCTTTCTCATGTCCTTAAATTGGCCTTGGCCTTCTCCAAAATTTCCTTTTTAATCTTTGGGTAATCGGGGTGTACTTTCAGGATATGTCGGCATACGACGATGCACTCCGGGTATTTCTTGAGTTTGAGGTAGGCGTGGGATAGTTTGTAGCCCACAGAGAGATCAGCTTTGCCGCCGTGGGACCACGCGTTATCGTAGTTGTGAGCTGCGCTTTTATAATTCTGGTCCTTTTCGGCTAGGTAACCTGACAAGATACAATATCATCAATAACGGCATTGGTTTCCTAATTCTAATTTAATCCTACTACAATATTATAAATGCGAAAGTTTGTGTATGTGAATGTTTGTTACCACATCTCTATGTAACGAATAAACCGATTTTGATGAAATTTATAATGTAGATAGTTTAGGTTCCGGAAGAACACATAGACTACTTTTTAGCTTAATTAACGCGGGCATAGCCGAGGGGCACGGCTAGTTAATAATAATTTTTTTACAGCCGGTTATATAGGCCTAGCGTGTTTCGTTCACATTATCACTTACCTTCAGGTGAGAAAGTGGTCAAAAGGTTACCTATTAGATAAAAACATATTTACGCGGAATTTTGTGTGTGTGTTTGAATAGTCTGTGTTATACACATTTTTGTTTTTATAGTATGTGTAAAAAAAAAATGCGACATTGCCTGCGTTTGTGTGTCTTCAAGACTAGAAATAATAGGTACCTTCTAGCAAGAATGTACTATCTTTGCCCGCATCGTTACTTTCTATCAGGTGAGATAGTGGTCAAATGCTTGCGCCGTAAGTATGAATGCGTTTTTTTTCTATATTTACCAAGATACTGGTACGCCGCGGCGCAGGAGTTGTTGTGGTTGAGAATCTTCGTCAGCAATTCTTTCGCGGCGTCATTCCTCCCCGCGCTTACTTGACTGTCTGCCACTTCTAACCAACATCTGGAAACAAATTACAGTTCACAGTTTATAGCTATTTTTTTTTATACTCCATAGGCAATTATTTGACCACTATCTCACCTGATGGAAAGTGATGATGCGGCCGAAGATGTATCATGCTTGCCTAGAAGATACCTATTCACTCTTGACTTGAAGACTCCCAGATTATACCGTTCAGGGAACAAAGACGCGGGCAATGAATTCCACTCCTTCGCAGTACGGATGACAAATGTCCTCGATCAGCCGGTTCCTGTTCCGGATTCTACGGCGATGATTCATGTGCAGAAATAACTTTAAATTTGACACTTAATAAACGATTATGATTTGATTTGACATATTTATTTTATTTAAAATAAAAATAATATGTCATATATATACAAGGTTACTTTGAATCAACGGTCCATACTCCGCAGGCAGGCATTTTGGGTGTCGATACCCGACCCGCCTGCGGAGTATGGAGCTTTAATCCAAACAATTACGAACAAACAAATAGATAATCTAAATATATATAACTCAAAGGTAACTGACTGACTGACTGACATAGTGATCTATCAACGCACAGCCCAAACCACTGGACGGATCGGGCTGAAATTTGGCATGCAGGTAGATGTTATGACGTAGGCATCCGCTAAGAAAGGATTTTGATTAATTCTACCCCCAAGGGGATAAAATAGGGGATGAAAGTTTGTATGAAACTTTGTCAATTTTAAAATAATACTTCTTAACGCGAGCGAAGCCGCGGGCAAAAGCTAGTAACATATAAATAAATGGTTAAACGCAAGCAAAGCTTAAAAAACAGACTTCACCGCTTTATCTTCGGAACCTTCATCAGATTAAATGTATTATTAAACTCGCATTATTGACGATAACTCAAAAACTACTGATCAGATCTTGATCAAATTTAAATAAGACCAATGGAAAAGCAACAGCTATCAAACAAAAAAAAACATATCGGCTCACGTGGTAAGAAGTTACGAAGTAACACACATAAAAAAATATAAAAAATACAGTCGAATTGAGTACTTCCTCCCTTTTTGTGAGGTCGGTAGAAAAATCAAAAGCCTCTGTAAATTAGTCAACTTATAAGCAATGCACTAAATACAACCATTTGAATGCATTGATTGCCAATTTATTATTCCTGATTACAATTTAACATATGACTTACATAGATTTTTGTAATCTCCTTCATTTTAATACCCTACATATTATCGACTTACAATTCAGCGCGTTTTTTTTAAATACCATCTAAGGACTACTTTACTTTTTGAGACGAATCTAACGATGCCTTAACTGTGGACTTCCATCCAACCGTTAGGAAGATACGCGGCTATATAGAAACTTACAAACATACATACCTACACGCGAAAAACATAACGCTTCCTTGGCTGTCGGGTAAAAAAGTGTAATGTTGTGAGTATCATGAAAATGGGTCCCGACTCATACAACGTGTGAAATCTTATAGTCAGATATTTATGTCTTATGAATTTAGTCTATTTCCTTCCCCCCGCCTTGCCGCGCATTCCTAAGGCGCGATACAGCGGTTTTTGTTCAAACTCTATGATCTCTCTAACTCTATGTATGTATACACAAAACGGGCTTTAACAGTATAAAACTTAATTATTCCTCTTGAAACTAACCTTTCTAAGCCGTCAGCCTTTTCTGGAGTCCATGGTATTGATGAGATTGTCCTCTTCAAGATGTTCTTCGCACGAGTCGGTTGTTTGGTTATGTTGTACCTGAAATAATTTTAAGTGTTTATATCTTTGATGGGCTAGCGTTAGACCGCTATCACACTTTTTGATAAGTGATGGTGTGCTAACACGCTAAGTTTTGAACTCTTCTCAAGGATAGCTGCCGAACATCATTTAGTGATTTGATGATAAACTACAAGTGTATTTCGGTACAGTGTATTTAGTTAATTGAACATCAGAAACCATCCTAACAACAAGGAGAAATCCACCAGTTGTCTTACTTAGTATTTTATGGTAACTAGAAGTTCGCCCGAAACTGTATATCTGTATAATCTAATATATAAAAATCTTTTGTTACGGTGTTTGTGGGTGCACTCTTCCACCGATTTTTATGTTTTTTTATTTCTATATTTGGTAGTTATGAGAATACGTCGCAATGCATTTTTCACCCTTCAACCCCCATTTTTTTTTAGTATTTAATATTTATTTAAACGTGAAAGAGGTAAAACACATTTTCTGAACGTGGCATTGCAACGCATGCCGGGTACAGCTAGTTATGTATAAGTTACAACTCTAAATTCAAGTCGTTTAAAGACAGTCCCCTGGACAAAATAGGTTTGGTCTTGCAGATTTTTTTCAGCCGCTACTTCTGTTTGGTGGCGAGTTGTAGCAACACTTGCAACGGCCAACGGTCCTTTGGAGACACTTCTATTCTATAATAATAAATTAATAGTACACACGCATCAGTTATAGCAAGTATCAAGTAGGGGTAGTCCTGATACCCGTCTTCCGTAGCAAACGGCAATAAGTCTTGTAGAACTTATTCAACACAATTCAATTGAGTTGTAACATCGCTTGTAACGGCCAAAACTCTTGCGGTGACACTTCTGCTAGGGCGTTTCAATTAATACAGTAATTAATTAATAATACACACGCATCAGTTATAGCAAGTATCAAGTAGGGGGTCATCTTGACACCCGTCTTCCGTAGCTAACAGCAATAAGTATTGTAGAACTTATTCAACACAATTCAATTGAATTGTAGCAACACTTGCAACGGCCAAAAGTCTTGCGGTGACACTTCTACTAGAGCGTTTTTATTATATAGTAATTAATTAATAATACTCACGCATCAGCTATAGCAAGTATCAAGTAGGGGTCGTCCTGATACACGTCTTCGGTAGCCAGCGGCAGTAAGTCTTGCAGAACTTTTTCGGCCGCAGACTTTTGTTTGGTGGCGAGTTGTAACAGCGCTTGCAGCGGCCGGCGGTCTTGCGGAGACACTTCTACTAGGAGCTTTTCTGCTGTACGCAGTGCGAGTAGGCGAGTGTCTCTGTAAAAATAAATGATAGTATTATATTCAGTGAGAACAACTGTGCACAGATATGGAACAAATGTTTGTGTAAGTAACGGGAAATTTACCATGTGTTTTGTTTGTTGTGATTTTTTTTATGTTCGAATAGCAAGCATCTGATGGAAAGTGCTGCGGTCGAAGATGTATAAAGATGCATGCTTGCCTAGAAGATACCTACATACCCTATGTCGTTTAGGGTACAAAAACGCGGGCAATGAATTCCATTCCTTCGTAGCACGGATGATAAACGTAGAAACGAAACGGTTCGAGCGAACTGGAGGTATGTAAACTAAATATATGGACGTTTTACAGTTGTTTTGTTGTTAGATGGTAAAACAGGCACGATACATAATATATATGTATACATAGCCGGCCGCTAAGAAACTAGGTATCCTCGCTAAGGTCAGACAGTACTTCACTCCGGGGCAGCTTCTTAACCTTTATCAAGCTCTAGTCCGATCGTGTATGGAGTAGGTACTGCGGTCACCGCTGAGATGGATCCGCCACGTCATCCATTTATGGTCGAACGTGATGCACCCTACCTAAAGCCTAACTACCTTATCGGGATTAACACTAAATATATTAAATTAACCTTGTCGTTATGGATTTCCGAAAAGTTACGCATAATTCAATTAACTGGAGTTCCACCAAACATAAACCAAACGCAATATATAAATATAATTATCCGGATTTGTTTTTGGTAGAATGTATTTGAATTTGTAGCCTCAGAAAGCTCCATCTAGTGTCGAGTAGAAACAGTTTTTTTACATCGGACATGGCGTAATAGATGGCGCTGATAGTTTCTTAAACCCGGTTTTTTTCAAATGCAGTTTGGGAACCGAGCATTACTCGGACCTGGACGAGGCCGAGAAACCCCTAATCTGTAACTTTCATGAAAATCGTTGGAGCCGTTTCCGAGATCCAGATTACACATAATAATATATATATATACAAGAATTGCTCGTTTAAAGGTATTAGATAATCTCACGTGTCGTCCGTCCGCGCGGCGTCGGCGCTCGCGTGTTGCGACAGACAGAGCAGCACCATGTGTGTTGCGGCGCGGCGGCCCCACGCGGCCGCACGTCGCGCGACATTCAGTTGTCGCAGCGCCGCCGTCGTGCTGCCGCTGTACATCGAACAAACGCCGGCGCAGTAGCTGTACCCTGGGGTAATGCCGCGGATGTGAAAAAATGCCATTGTTGATTTTGTATAATCTCCAAAACCTGTGATTCTTCGAGTGTTCATGTGTAATAATGATGGAGTACAAACCGTTAGTGCTTAGTTAACGTGCATAAGTGTATATAGGCAACTCGTACTAAATTGAAAAACGTGATTTTCTCCTTCGCTCCATAACTCTAATAGAAGTTCTAGTAAGGTTTCCTACCACTTTACTATGACTGGACCTTAGCTCTTTTACTTGACTTTGACTGTGACTTGTACTTGATACTGGCTAAATGCACAAGATTGCGAAGCCAAAATTAAGGGAAAAAAAACTGTATTGACGCGAAATAAAAAATTATCCTACTCCATTTTGTAAAATACAAAACAAAACTTGTAAAAAACAAGCTTTTAGAAGTCCGCCATATTTAGAGCGATGTTACTTTATTTCTCGAGTTATTATCTATTCTAGGAGTGCATTAAAAATAAATTGTCCGCAATATTTTGGGTGTTTCGCCATATTGGATTTAGAATGACGTCACACAGCTAACCATGCATTGTCATGCTAACTAAACGTGAACACATAATTTCAGCTCAATCGGTTGAATTTATCTTCTTCAAAATTGAGTTGCAGGATTGCACTCGAACAAACATAGTTACAAACATACATAGGTACATACATTGCAAGTTAAATAAAAACTTGTAAAATATAATTGTCAGACATATACACAATCGAAGTAGTACCTGTGTCGTCATCGTCTCCCAGCGCTTGTTTAGCTGCGTCCAGCGCTTGCTCCGCTTCAGTAAGCAAGCCTCGCCTCCACTGAACCTCAATGAGCTGCGCGAGCGCCGCCCAACTGGTCGGTTTTACTGACAAAGTTTGAACTAGATGGCGCTGTGCTGATTCAAAATCCACCTGCAAACAACGATAAACTATGTGTATCAAGGGTAAAAAATCCGCACTGTGTTAATAGATCTCTTTGCATATTTTAATACTATAAATGCTACAAATCCGAAAAAAATACGTGTGAGTGAGCGTGATCATGTATTAAAAGAGGTTATTAACTATTTTTGTAATTATTTTTCAAATTAAAGACAATTATATTTCAGTTTACCTTTCTAAAAGCAAGATCAGCCATCATTACTGCAGCAGATTCGTTGTTTGGATCGGTATTCAACAAAACGGCGCAAGTTTGTTCACACTTCTCCGGAATATTCATCTGTTAACAAACAAAAAACAACTGTATATCTATTTATGGACAGTTGAAACAATTTAAAGGATTTTTCTCACGACTACTATTCATAAAAACAATAAACAGCTGAAAAGCAACTCTAGCGCGTGTACCAACGATATTTATTTCGCACCTATCGTCTCGCTTACTCTTAAGACACGTCAACGAGCAAGAATGAGAGGAAAATATACACGAGTGATTATCAGTGCGTTCAACTTAGCCAGTGTTCTCTCGGCGCGAGCATTTACGCCATTTATTCTGCAAAAGGATGTCCTGCTCTTTCTTGACTCCTCATCAATGAGCAAGAATGTGAGACAAAACCTATAAAAGATTACTTGAGCGTATAACCTGGCCAATGGAAGTATGTGTCGGGTTCTCTCGGCGCAGGCACGAAAGTTATTTGGTCAACTAGTAAGAGCGAGAGACAAAGATCTACCGATTACCTGCGCGTACAACTTGGCCAGTGCGAGTAAAGTGTCGGGTTCTCTCGGCGCATGCACCAAAGCCTCGGAATACAGATTGACGGCGACTGCGGGCTCTCTTGAAGACTTGACTCGAGCCAGTGAGCACAGGATCTGAGACAGTTGCTGTTTCTCTTCGAGGAAATCTCCTCGCGAATCTGATAAGTGAGATTGTGTTAATTAGTAGGTGCATTGTTCTTTTTTCTATGCGTATAATTCAAAAGGTTTAGGATTACATCACGAATAGTGGTGCGAGAGTCGCAGAACAAGTTCATAAATAAAGGGACGATTCCGAGCGTGTTTCCCTCACTCCGTTTTGAACGGCGCGATGGCGACCCGGCATCTGTCAACGTCACTTTGAAAGCCAATGATGACTCTCCCGTCGAAAAAACCTGCCACTCGTTCACTGCTATCAGACATATAAACAAGTTTCTCCAATTTTATATTGTTTTAGCTAGGTTTGCTCAGAGAATTCGAGATTATTTTGGTCCTTCAAGCCGGATAGCTTCTACTTAGTTTCAGCAATTTGTACTTTGTTATGCAGGTGAATGTCGACTTAACAGTAATTTTTGTGCTGTTTGAAATACATGTAAAGATAACCAACTCAGTAGTTTTTTACCAACCTATCTCAATCCTCTTAACAACAGCAGTTTGGACATCCTTCGCCTCAGCCAGTATAAGATGCGTATTCCCCGCAGTCGGGTTCTTCAGTTCCCTTCCCCGGGCCTGCAGTAACAGAAGCCGGACTCTCCGCTTCAGCGTGCCTATATCTTTCTCCTTGTTGTACATGTGATTCAGCTCTAGAGTTATTGTGGAGTCTACTTTCTCGTATTGTTTTAGCTGTGATGTGAAATAAGAAAATGCTTATTAAAATGATTAATTAAATAAAATGACTAATTTTTGGTGCAACTTCTCTGCCTGTTACAATCATTTAGGTAGTAAGTAGACCTCTGGAAGCAGTATTGCTTCAGAGTTCTTGTTGGTCGGGCAAAATTTCTAATGGAATAATTGAGTTGGTATACATGAACATAAGTTTCGGTTTTTATAGCAAACTATCTGCACCCCTTACCCGCACACAGACCATGTCCTGACAAATATGAACACAACAGAAAAATTCAGACAAATTGGTTGAGCCATTTCCAAGTAACGATCTTTCATACAGGTAGCAATACAGTTTTATTTAAACATATAGATAACCTAGCGTCTGCCCATTACATCATTAGTTTGCAAGTGGTGCATCATCACATCATCATGAAGCATGAGAATGGAAAAGAATGAGAGCTGGCCTTTTAAATATTTGCCAGATTACCATTTAATAATTAGCTTTGTCTACTTGATTTTATAGAATGGTTGAGTACTAGGCATGGTTGTATGGATTGCCATATATGGTTGTATGGTAATGGCAACCATGGAACCAGTCAGTGCACATATATATCAGCATCTATAAAGTTCCGCAATTGGTACAGGCACGAGTAACAAATGCCCTCAACAAAAGACATGCTTAAGACACAAACTAGATATGTGATGGGGACTACCTCTTCAGTTAAAAACTTACCTTGATAAGAAGTTCCAGATATTCAAATCTCAAATCGTGATCATTCAACAGTTTAATAGCATTCTCGTAATGCTGAGTTGCCTTATCATACTCATGCATGAGGACCAGAGCTGTTCCAAGCTTTTTGATCAGTTGGAGGTTTTTGGGATTCCCCTTTAGTGCCGCTTCATAAGATTCTGCCGCTTGGATAGGCTCTGAAAATATCAAAACAAAAACAGTAACTTTCGGGCTAATTCATGGCGAATGTGTAGTTTATTTATTAGGTAACAAAATTTAAATTATTCGGAGTTAAATCACTTGCTCGTCACAAATGTTTTGCTATTTTATTATCTCTTATAAGGTGGCGTTTAACAACTATTTCACCTTTTACTAGACAACAAAATATAAATTATTCAGAGTTAAAATCACTTGCTCGTCACTAATGGTTTGCTATTTTTTTATATCACTTAAGGTACAGTTTGACATCTATTTCACCTGATGGTAGATAAATGGTTGAGGATAGTAAACACTTTAGACCTAGAAGAACTGGAGACTGCCGGACCATACATTTTAGTGATTACGGTGACCTATTTTTTTACTTGAGGTGAATTACGAATGAATTGTTGCTAGCCAATAGAGTACAAGATAATGCCCTTCTACCAAGGATATCATCATGATCAATGTTACCATCACAGTAAGCTCTAGAGCATTATAGAATTCAAGACTGCGAGCCGTATAGAAAAGCACCATCACTCTTACCATGAATTGACATAAAAGCATCTCCCATCATAGTATGAGCATCAGCCATCGGATGGTTGCTCACAATATCTTTAAAACAAGAAGTAAACATTGCCCGGTCTTTCTTCTCTTTCAGATAAATATGCGCCATCTTGCTGTGTGCCTGGAAATAGTATGGTTGACTTGGTTTGATCTCATTGAGGATGTCGATAGCACCATCGACGTCACCTTTCTCTAGGGCTAGGTCAGCGCGAGCGATCAGAAGGCGTCCTTCTTCTGAAGTGTATGAGAATTCTTGGATTGCTTCCTGGAAGAGAATTGCATTGAATTAAACTTTATTTTATATAATTTAAACGCAAAAACTAGTTCTCCAAATTACCTCTAGAACTCTTGATCAGATTTTGACAATTTTTATATGGGACCAACTTGACACCAATATCAAAAGAATCATCAAAGTCGGTTCACATATAAAAAAGTTCTAAGGTACACAAAAAAAATTACTGTCTAATTTAGAACCTCTTTTAACCAAAAACAAGCTGACTAGCTGTTGGTACTATAATAATACCACTTACATAATTATTACAAGTTACTATAAGTGGAAATTTTTAAATGGCATACAATATGTATAAATGTACCTATACTCTGTAACTAGCTGTAAGTTTCCCTAAAATAAATAAATAAAATAAAATAAATGTTACAAAAACAATTATTCAAATATTTATTATTTTTTTAACAGCATTATTTCTATTATTACTGTGATAAACTGTTTGTGAAGAATGATAAATGTGCAAAGAAAATGTCTGTATATGGGATTAAGGCATTATGACATTAATATATTAAATAAAAAAAATGTACACCACTCGAATTATAAGTCAATTAATTATGAAAGATATTTTTTCTCACCTGCATAGCCTTTCCAGCTTCAGCAAACTGCCCCAAAGCAGAGTGAATTTCAATGATTTGCAGAAACAATGTGGCCTTATCAATGATGTTCAAATCTGATTCGTACATTCTGCTCATGTTGCCAATATTGCTCTTGCTTGTCGCAATTTGGAGACTCGTTGAAAAGCTCGATAGTGCTTCGTGAAGCTGGCCAGCACTCTTCAATATAACACCATTCAGAAAGTGATACATTGCACTGTCTCTTACTTTAAAGTTGTAACTAAGACACATTTCTAAACTCTGAGAAGCTTTTGTGAATGCTTGCTGTTGAATAAAAATCTGGGCTAACAGCACCTGACTGCCCGCGTGAGTACTGTCCAAGTCATTCACCTGCAGAGCCAATTTTTGGGCATCATTTGCAAACCCAAACAGAAACTTCAATTTGGCCAATTCATACAAAGCTGCTATCAACCCTGGGCAACTCTCGCATACTGTATTCAGCATTTTAAAGCAATTGGAAACTGAGCTATCACCTCCATCTTGGGTGTACAAGAGGTAGCCAACTATAACAAACGGCCTTTTTGGTAAATGCTTCTTGTACTGTTTGTAAACATCGAGAAGGAAATCGGGATCCAGATCTTTGATGAAAGATAAGCTGAAAGGGATTCTGGAGGCGAAGGATATTGTGGTCTCATAAGCTGTATTCAAAAAGGACACAGCAGCAGCAGGGCTCTTCACATTCAATTGTGCTGATAAGTAATACAGGACTGGACGTTTGGTAGGTCCCTGCATTTCAAATAGAAGCTCCACTTGCTGGGCTATCTGCTCTGTGGGACCGTGTTCATACATTTGACAGAGAGTCAAGCCGCAGAGGGTAGTTATTGAGTTGCTGTCCAATTTGCTTGCTGCTTTAAAAAAACTAAGAGCTTCTTTGTACTTTCCTTGTAGGATGCATTGGTATCCTACTTCACTCAAGTAGTCCACATTGTTAGGATATATTTCTGAGGCATACTGAGCAAATCGATAGACTTGGGACAAAACAGCACTAGATTTTCCACAGATCCTTGAAAATATCTGGGTTGTATTGTAAAACTGAAAACCATTATGAGTCTCAGTGATTTCTAAAATACTGAAGAATCTGTTTAGTTGGTCCGCAGCTTCAATTTGGTCTCCAGTTTTGCACAGGGCGAGAAAGATTCTCACTTTCAGCGCTTCTATATTATTAGGATCAAGTGGCAATATCCTTTCCATAGTATCTAAAACTGCATCCCACTTCTGCATAGCAAATTCATTTTTCATTTTCTCTATAAGAGGCACTACCTGCCCAGGACCATTCACAATTAGTCTATCAAGGGTCAGGTTTGAGCCTTCATAATCTTTGGCAAAATACTTGAACTTAGCGAGACCGAACAAAGCTTCCACATTTTTGTCACTCTTGCTAAGAGCTAGTTCTAAGCAGTCCAATATTGACATTTGCATGTTACCGATATTCATGTACATGTCATTCCAACCCGACAAGATGATAGCCTCTATATTATTAGAGTCTTTTCTTAGTGCTTTGTTAATGTACTCTGAGGCTTTTTCATACTTCTCTGCCAGGGAGAGAAACAAACCAGCATAGTAGAATGACAAAGAATTGGCTAGTTTCTTTTCTTCTTTTAGTTTGGACTCTAGTCTGTACAATGCATCCTTTTCTGTAGTGCTGACTAACTTGTGCCCATATATAAGAGCAATAACAACCCCTAGCTGTATATCTCTCTCATTTAGTAGTGGAGTCAATTCATTGATACCCTTTTGAGTTTGTCCTTCCAGTAGATTTGCCAATGCATAATAAAAGGAAAACTCGGCATTTTCACCAAACTGCATAGAAGCTTGTTTCGCAGTATTTTTTGCATTTCCATAACACTTTTCTCGTAAATAGTAATGAAGGTTACATCTTATCCAAGCCACCTCCATTATCAGTATGATAGAATGATATTTATTTACTTATTTCGTTTGTTTATTATTATATTATGTTGATCACAGAATACTATTACTCCCTACCGGGAGATTTTGATCTTTAGTCATTTATGTACTTACTTCTACTTCTACTTCTTCTTTAAATGTCGACTATAGGGCTGTCGCACCATAATTCTGCCAATACATTTATGTCCAAACAATGATAACAAAGTTTTTTTCATAGAGGAACTTGTTTTTTTTTAAAGATAATGTAATTTTAAAATTCATAGACAATTGTTTTTTTTTATTTTTTAGTTTTGGCTCTGCAAACTATGTGCATATAAGTGTCAAGTGATCAAAAATGTTCAAGGTTGTTAGTTATTTCTTTAAACTAGATATTTCTTTAGGTACTTTCCCGCTTGGCAAGACCTTCTCTCTCACAAAATTGCATGCTTGTCGGTCTATGGGAAGTACCTGTTTACCTTGTTTGTGTTTTGTGTGTAGTTTTTGTATTAAAGTGACTGTCGAAATATACAGCATATATAAGGAGCAGTCTACTTATTTGACCTGATGATTGATATTTTTACAGGAACAGCAGACCAAAGTATTTCATATTTATTTCAGCTTGATAGCACCATGCGTTCCTGAGAAAGGTTCTTGACAGAAAGACAGACAACAAAGTGATACTAAAGGGTACTTTTTTGTTATTATGGTATGAACTCTCAATCGATATAAGAGGCAATAGTTGGCTTCCTCATTTTGTGTTTTGTCAGAAATAAAAACTGCTTCAAAAATTCAATTATATAATTCAAATATAAAAAACAATGTTCACTGTATCAAACTACTAAATAATTACTCTTCTTCTTGATTAAAATAGTTAATCTTCTTTTGGATCAAGTGTAACTTTCAAGTTACTGTACTTATCCTTATTTTTTGTATAAAAGTTGCAGAGAAATATACATTGGCATGTGACATCCAAGTTGTTATCTTCAGCATATTTAAATGCAGTCTGTTGAAAAAGCATAAAATTAAATACACACTATTAATAGTATAAATAATCAGCCATAATAAATGCCAGTGACCCAAAGCAGCACTCCAATATATAAAGGAGTTGGGGTGGCTGGGCTAACTGCTGGCAGGGGGAAATGCACAATACACCTCCAGTGGGACGTCAGTGCAGGCCATATTGCCACCAGTTAGAATTAGAATATAAGAAATAATAAAACAAATGCTTGATAAATGCTTTCACACTCAGCCACACACTAAGTTCAAGGATTTGTATTGTTATGCCGCATATATTCACAATCTCAACCAGCACCAGAAATACAAATTCCCGTTGTAGAGAAAACTTGCATTTCCACTGAGAATCTGATCCTGAAACCTGCTGCTTAGACGTAACTAAGCCAATAGGCAATTACTAGGAGCCAAGATTTAGCAACAATGATACCAAGAATAAGGTTAAAAAAAAAATAGTTGTAGAAAAATAAAAACTAATGAATGACTTTGCATTATATGCCTTGTGAAGCACCAATTTATTAGTTATCATTGGATGTTTCACAGCTGACACTGACATGTCATATCTACTAATCACAAGCAAAGATTGGCCATCGGGTATCAGCCAATCACAAGTATACATTTACCTCACTTTCTTCCTTCGCCTGGGGACTTATGTTATTAAGAAAAATTTGTATCAACTGATTTGATAGTATTTAATACCAATACTATACTTACAGCAGCTAGTAGTTTGCCCGCGCCTTTTCCTTGGAATTCAGTAGGAACATATGAATCGGTGAATGTTATAGTATTTCCTCTTGTAAAATAACCTAATGTTGCTTCTGCTGGAAAACAAACACATTTACTTTAAGCCGTCAATATAACTTGAAGGTGATGGTCAACATTTGAAATAGCTTTCGAATAATGTTGACCATCACCTAGCAACAAGCTTTCAAATTATGTTTCTTGAGATATCTACAAGTAACCTACATAACATCCATTTAAACATAATACATAAACTCTTTCACACACTCACAGCCTCACACTAAGATCAATGACTTGTGTCACCGGTGCCAGAAACATTCACATCACACACAGATTGACACCCAGAACCAGAAACTCAAATTTCTCTTGGGAAGAAGACTTGTGTTTCCACCAGGAATCAAACCAGATACTCCTGCTTAGAAGACGGACGCGTACCTAACTAAGCCGACGGGCAGTTCATATATAAACATTGTAGTGGGAAAAACACCACATACTACATACAAGGCGGTACTTAATTTTAAAATTATTAACAAGTCACACAGAAACAGCCATTCAGGGTTCGAAGCAAGGATACGCGGCATATAAAGCAAGTATCTATGTCTTGTCAACTGCGAACTGCGCAACGGGGTCGCCGGCAGTCTAGATAGATTTATATCATCCGGTACGAACCGTACAAGTTAATTACCTTCTTTTGCGTTGGGAATTGATATAATAAACTGTTGCCTATTAACATCGTTGACAACTTTTAAGTTCTCTACGATCTTTGCAAAACTTCTTAGGGCGCCTGCCCGTGTCAGCATTCCAGACATGAGCGGTAGGTAATAAATGTAAGAAAGAAACAATTAGTACAATGGAACCAAAGAATTCGAAATCTGCGAGCTAAAATTACTTTTCAATTTAATTTGGTTTGCAATCAATCAATATATTATTATTTTTATTTGCTATGTTGTTTACTTGTTTTCGTTTTGCGCACTAACTCACTAACACAAGTTTTTTTTAGTTTGGCTCCGCTAGTACTGAGCATTTTGCATTTAATAAATGTCAAGACTGTCAAGTAAAAAATCATAAGCTAATATATTTAAAAATGTAGCTCATGAGCTATTAAGCACCTATCATCATCGAGATATAACTTGGAAATTAACCTATTACTTTAGCTACAAAATCCTTACTCATAATTTTCATTTACCTGGAAATGCACACATGATTGATAGAGGCTGATTTTTAAGCCAAAGACTATGACTTTTCTATCCACTTGGCGCAATTTTTTAAATTCAATGAATTGCTAAACATTTAATTCCTCTTTAGGCACATCCGACGCGGCCGGCGCGCGGCTGTACTTCCAAATAGCTTTCTTAATATCTCGGCTTTAGTTACTACTAAATTATATTATAGTTCCTTCGTAGGTACATTAGGGCTTACGAGGATAATATACGAAACTTGTTGTGAAAATTATTGTAATCAATTACGTTTTTGCTCTGTGGCATCTCTGTAACATTGATTTTTAAGGTACAAATCTTTGCAGGGTCGAGGTATTTTATATATTATTGGTATGTACCAACTGACTGTTTCGTTAAATGTTTCACGTCACAGAATAAGTAATAGTAGCGCAGTATTCCACAAGTCCACACGAGTTGACTCATCCATCAGGCCTGTGACTCCTGCGAGCGAAGGCTGCGGTAGTGCGCGTGCGCGTGCGCCAGTCATACTCGGTGCGCAGTGCGCGCTACGCGCCAGTATCGCCGCGAAGTGCACAAAGACCGCGATCGCAATGTCACAACTATTACTTGATACTTAGACATAAACAAAATACTTTATGACATAAGTTTCATGTATAAAAACTCTTTTCAGTAGGTATAATACCTAAATAGTTTTTTTTTAGTTTATATTCATGATGTGTAGTATGTTTTAAAGTTTTGTAGAAACTTAAAAATGTTAGAATAAAATTCGCACGTCGATTAGATGTTGTCATAGTTGGTAATGTTCCTAATGTAATGTTTAATCATTTTTTTATCATATCTGGTTTTAGTACCGTAAGATAGTACCCAAATACAATAATGTCAATTACACAACTTTATATGATTATTCAAAGGTATGTGTGTAATAAATCGGCAATCTATAAAATTGCAACAAGGAGTGAAGGAGTTAATATATTTTAACATTCTGACGCAATTGTAATACATGTATACCGAATAATACAAACAGTTGTATGTAACTACCAAAATATATAATAATGTAAGTTTGATTAATGCTCCTTATCAACAGAACATTAAATTTGAAAATGTATTAATGATGTATATAAGTATATTAGGTAAGAATTAAAATCAGATCAACAAGAGTCTGTTTATGCTAATAGAGACGAGCAATATGCTACCAGCAAAGTAAGCGTCAGACCTGCCTATATTATCATCTAAATTCTTTAAACTCTAGAGAGTAGCATAACTAAGCTATAATATATATTCTACTTAAGCTATTTAATGCTATTACAATCTATACGTATAGCTACCAGCATCACGAACATAAAATGTAGATGATTCGATATCCATCATATCATTGTTCAGGCTTAAACTCATACAGAATGCAAGGCGTGGGCGATACCTATTAATATTCTGACTACCTTAAGCTCAACGACTTTTTATTTATATTCTTGCAGATATCGTGAGAAATTTTAGTTAATAAAAGTGTAGGTAGTGTTTTTTTTTAAAAGAACTGTAGTGATGTGAATTTACGATTTTAAAATCGATAGCTACGATTATAGTGAAGTGAGGAATGTGAAATAGAGTCTGTGTGTGGATTGGGCATATGGGGCAATGCGTGTCCCGGGGTCATCCGGACCCGTACTCTTTTTCCCGGCACTACGACGCTGAGAGCATAGCCAGCAGTCTTGGAGGTGCGAAGAAGGTAAGCAGAACAAATGTTATGAGCTCTATTTTGTGAAATGTGGACACTTTATTTACTATTAGTGAAATAGGTACCAAATTTAAATTCAAAACAGTATATTCACATGTCTGGGGGTCTAAGAGGCCCCCTTAGAGGCACTCATGAAAGATATAATGCCAGATTCGCAAATTTACACCCATCTCGAGAAGAACCTAGCAAGAAACTCGTGCGCATTTTTTACATTCTTTTATTCAAATATTTCTTACGTCACTATTACCTACAAAGGTTATTGTTACCTAGGTGTATTTATGCAGTCGACCGATTTTTTGTCGATCTAACTCAATTAATCATACAATTGGATTATCAAAGAATATGCCGAAAAAGATCACTAATAGGTTGATAAACCTTTGCATATTTGTGACATTACTTATATAGATATAAATAAAAAGATTATTATACATACCTCTTACCAAATGGATGATCTAATTTCTAGACAACATTTAGCGCCGCGAAAGTGAAAAAATTACGTTGCCGATTTTGTATTAATTTTCCAAAATTTGTTATTCATTGAGTATAATCGTGGACTATTCACCATTAAAATGTTTAGGCTTTGTTCAGACTATTTAGTAGATGGTTTATGTGAAGTTTGCACAAAATCGCTCGAACGGTTATTCATTTATCATACCCGGGCGAAGCCGGGGCGGATCGCTAGTTATTTATATTTATTTTTGTAATGCTCCCCATTTTCCTATTGTTTAAGAAATCGTCAAGGATTTTGTAGCTAAATTTACAAACCGTAGGTTTGTTTCCTGTCCCAATGAAAATTGTAAAATCGAAATTATTTTCGACTTTGGTTTGTTGCAAAGGTTAACGTGCTATAATAATTCATTAATTTTTTTATATAATTAATTTGTAGCGATCATAACTTTTATTAAGGTATCTACGTCGTGTACTCAATTTTTACTTTTCACGATTGATTTTTACTTTTCATTGACACTGGCTAAATGCACAAGATTGCGAAGCCAAAATTAAAAGAAATATTAATAAACAATAAGCTACAACAATATTTGTGGAGCTACAAATATTGTTGTAGCTTATTGTTTATTAATATTTCTTTTAATTTTGGCTTCGCAATCTTGTGCATTTAGCCAGTGTCAAGTATTAACATAATATTGCAAGTGTATTTCATATTAAAGTACCTACTAGTCACAAGTCACAGTCAAAGTTAAGTAAAACAGTCAAGGTCCAGTCTTAGTCAAGTTGTACCCTAGTAAAGAGGTTAAAACTTTACTTGAACTTCTATTGGCGTTTTGGAGCGAAGGCGAAAATCACGTTTTTTAACTTAGTATGATTTGCCTACACTTATGCACGTTTATTAAGTATTAACGGTTAATCATCGACCATTATTACACATTAACACTCGAAGAATCACTGTCTTAGGAAAATTATACAAAGTCTACAACGCCATTTTTTCACTTTCGCGGCAAAACTCTAGCTTTGTATGTCGGTAAGTTTGTGAGATAATAAAAAAAACAAACTGGTATTTCATTGACCTCTAAGTTGATTCTTATAGAACTAAGCTATTGATAATAAGAAGGTAGATATTGCCATAATAACTAATGATTCGAATGATTTTGTATAAACAATAGCCTCTTGTTTTAATAATAATTTAATGTGGTTTGAAATAAATTTTATTTGGTTTTCTTGATCAGCACCGAAAATCTCTACATTCTAAAAACAATGACAGGTTGATTTCAAATGGTTTTTATCTCTGATGAGCTAGCGTTTGATAAGTGATAATGTGGTCGTTATCTCATCTCTTAGTTTAATTCATTCGTTTAATAGTGAACAAAAGTAGTTGAAGCCCTACCGCCGGACATTCCTCGAATTGGACACAGGTACCGCGAATCGGACATTCTGCGAATTGTACGTTTTGCGATCGCTGGACATATCGGGAATTAGACCTTCTGCGACTAAACGCTTTTGATTTATTTAAATAAACAGTGCGGCAAAAGGCAGTGCCCCAAAAAAAAATGTTAGTACATCATACAAATCAATTAACAATAATGCGACTCAAACAAAGACTATGGTTATATTATCTTTGGGCTCAAATGATTGAATCGGGCCCCGTTGAACGTACATCTTATATCATACTTAGACGAGCTTCACGATTTTAAGGAAGACGTTGGTAAAAAGAGAATATCTACTATTTATCAGCGTAGCTCGTAGTCAAAACCGGTCACGTTTTTGTGACAAACAGATGTCTGGGACTAACACGACCTAGCCACCTACACTGAATAAATAAGCAGTTCAAATAACTACATAAGTTTGGTAACTCTTGGATAAAACACCGCGTGTATTTTAAAGTATTCATCACAAGTAAAAACAGGATTTATCAGGCTCCACATAAGTAATAGACAGCTTAAGTAAGATTTTGTGAAAAACATATTCTAATAGACCTTTGTAAACTAATGACGTCACGTATTCTGCTTGAACCTTAAAGTACGTAGACCTTCATGATATAATATTATATGCCTATTCATTTGAAAACAATCTAGAGAAGGCTGTGAAGAAGTAAGAATGCAAAGTGACCCTACATCTGTGGAACCATATTTTTTTTTTTTAATTATTTCTTGACCTTGGATGCATAGTCCTTCAGTCGAAATATTAAACAAATATTAACAATTTCTATTCTTCATAATAAAAGTCTTAGTCACAAGTCACAGTCAAAGTCAAGTAGTCAGTCATAGTCAAGTCATAGTCAACTTTACTAGAACTTCTATTGGAGTTTTGGAGCGAAGGCGAAAATCACGTTTTTCAACTTTGTATGACTTGCCTACACTTATGCACATTTACTAAGTATTAACGGTTAACAATCCACCATTATTACATATTAACACTCGAAGAATCACAGGTTTTGGAAAATTACACAAAATCAACAACGCCATTTTTTCACCTTCGCGGCAAAACTCCAAAAACTGTGGAGCCATCATCAACTAGGTGTTGCCATAATATTGTCCTGTCATTTGAACTATTAGGAGATTTGACGCCTGCATACTAGCAAATAAAGTGAAATTCATATTTTTTTCAAGTTTATTTCAATTATTAACAATTAAATAGAAACCAAATTAAAACTGTATAAATACGTACCTACATCTATTACAGCAAAGACCTAAGTAACCTATAAGGCACCGAGCATAATTATATGGGTTTGAGCACGTTCCCATAATGCTAAAATATGCTCTGAATAGCAATGTTGCAAATGCAAAAATATACGTTGAGCCAAGTAAATACAGAATTTTGATCAAGCTACCGCGTAACGGAACGTACTTGAGTATGTATGTCAGATATTTCTTTCAGTGTTTCGGTTCAAGCCCAAAGAGAAGCCATCTTTACATACAAAGCGAAACGCGATCACACTCACAGCCACACACTTAATGCCAAAGACTTGTTTCGTGGGGGCGGAAACATTAACTTCACACACACAATCACACCCAGAACCAGAAGATCAAATGTTCTTTGCGAAGGAATATTGTGCTCCTGCCGGGAATCAAACAAGTCCCGCGGTGCAAAGAGCAAACATCTGCCCACTGCGCCGGCAGTGTCGTCTTTACTTCGAATTGATGAGAACCTCCTCATTTTGATTGTTGTATTTGTGGTTTGCGGTGGCAACTTGCGGCCATTTGCTGGTTGTTTGGTTAGGTAAGTAACACCTATTTATATATTATTATATCTATGGGGTATCATTGATAGGTATTTAAAAATCATCTTTAGGTTTCTTTAACCATTTCTCATTTTGAATTGCATAATAGCTCTTATTTACGAAATAATGTAAAATAAATAATTGAAACGCAAGCAAAGCTTAAAAATCCGACTTCATCGCTTATATTTCGGTTTTGGCTTGACCGATTTCGATAAAATTTATACGAGACCAAACAAAAACAATCATCAAAATCGATTTATAATTGGCGGATATATCGCGTAACATATACATACAAAATAAAAAAAAACAACATAAAACATACAGTCGAATTGAGAACCTCCTTTTTTGAAGTCGGTTAAAAGTAAGTTCTCTTTTAACGCCCGCTGTCATCAAGTTAAAAAGTAGCCTATGTGTTAATCCTAGGTATAAGCTATGTAGTACATTCCAAATCCGTTCAGCGGTTAGCTAAAGCGAAAAGGGAACAGACATACTTACACACAAACTTTCGGATTTATAATATTAGTGGGATATCTTTGGGACCCTTGATCAGAATAAATGAATTAAATACGCATTACTGAGGATAACTCAAAAACTAGTGGTCAGATCTTGATTTAATTTTCAAATAATAAAAGAATCATCAAAATCGGTTCACCGAGAAAAAAGTTGTGAGGTATCAAATAAAAAAAAAACAGCTGAATTGAGAACCTCCTCCTTTTTTGAAGTCGGTTGAAAAAATCTGACTTCATCGCTTATATTTCGGTTTTGGCTTGACCGATTTCGATAAAATTTATACGAGACCAAACAAAAACAACCATCACAATCGATTTATAATTTGCGGAGATATCGTGTAACATACATACAAAATAAAAAAAACCAACAAAAAACATACAGTCGAATTGAGAACCTCCTTTTTTGAAGTCGGTTGAAAAGTAAGTTCTCTTTTAACGCTGTCGAGTTTTATGAGTTTTTAGTTGGTTATCTTGTTTAGAGATTTTTTTATTTAATTGAGAGACAAGACAAGCAAGTCGATCGCGTGATGGTAAGCTTTATACAGTTCAATACCACCCAGAATTTTGAACTTACGTCAAAATCGTGCGCGGCAAAACACTGCTCCCGTCACCCGATATCAGATGTTAAATATCTTTGGTTGGTTCAAAACATGATGGGTCAGTGCGCTGACCCCCATATTATGTAACCGTACCACGTGGCTTGTTCCTCTTCTCTGTAACAAAGCTATGGGTGCACTGACCTGATACCCCGTTCTTTATTTGCTCTAGTGGTAGGAAACATGCAGTGAACGATAAGCTCGTAGTAAATTTGGCTGATAAGGTCCATAAGTTGCGCGTGCGGCGTAAATTTACTATTATACTTTTGAAACTTGAAGTAACCACAAGGATTACATAATTAAATATTATGTAATATTTTTCCAGCGAGACCTCGCGATAACTTATTGGCTGCTGAGAAAAATGCTGCTTTTTTTCTTCATCATAGGTTTCGTTATTTAAAAATAAATTGTAAACGTTTATTTTGCTGACCGTACTTCAAACAAACTTTTGGACCTCGTTGGGAAAGAAAAATATAATTTAATTTTTATTTAAAATAGTCTTGGACCTCCATGGAAATCAATGTATGAAATTTTATTTTTTCGAGAACAATGGCTTGGACCTAGTTGGGAATAAGCCCTTTTTCTGCATTCAAAAAGTTATAAAAGAGTCTGTTCCATCAACCATAAGTAATTTCTTCTAGCTATAAAAAACGCAAGCAGAGCTTTAGGTAATTAAACGCAAGCAAAGCTTAAAAAACCGACTTCACCGCTTTATCTTCGTAACCTTTCCAAATTTAAACCACATGTTTAAATTTGGTCAATATCTGATCAGTAGTTTTTGAGTTATTGTCAATTAAATCTGATCTAGGTTCCGAAGATAAAGCGGTGCAGTCGGTTTTTTAAGCTTTGCTTGCGTTTAATTATATTCTAGTTATATTTATCATTAGTAACTTTTAAAGTTTCGCGATTCGAACATCGAGGAAAATAAAATAGTTTTTAGCGCTATTAAGTCCTGAGATATTCCTAAACTATTTATTTTATCTAATTATATTCTTTTTACTTAGTTTGTTTATCTTAAGATGGATTTAATTATGTTATTAGTTTATTTTAGTGTTACATTCAGTTTTGTGTCATTATTATATGTGTATTATTAGCTATTTTGTGTAGTCCTTACAGTACATACTTAAACAGTAGATATCTAAACAAAACATGAGCCAAAATGTAATACTAGGCGTCAAGTAGATAGAAAAAATAATTGGTAGGTATCAAGAATAATTTTCTCAATGTTGCACAAATAGCATACCAATGCAGGAAACTAATTTAATAAAGTATGTAGGTAAAATTGAGATAGGCAATGAAGAAGGCGGTCTACACCCCAGTAAATAATTTCTCCAAGATTGCGGAAAGTAATTTTCTAACGTAATGTACTTCCAGTGAAACTATAGGGCATAAACAGATTAACAAATAATATCTTAGAGTGGACGAGCGCAGTGTTGATGACTGTGTTGGTATCGCTGTATGGGAGGCGACTGCGCCCGCGTCCCCGCACGCCATCCGTTCAAGCCAGGTGCGTCCTGTGTGGCGCACCCTTAGACTAGAACTCTACCTTCATACATAAATCTACTTTGTAGATTTATTTATCTATGTAAGTTTTTTATAAAACCTGTAACAAAAAGGTGTAGTAATACCTGGTGGTGTGTTTGAGTATCGTGCCAGGAATCATCTGCCAGAGAACGAAAGTCTAAATCGGATATATTTTTTTCTATACAAAAATGTATCATTATATTTTCCAATTACATCTGTGGCGCGTGACCTTGACTTTTGTTATGGCCTTAACTGTCTGACTTCCAGGTCCAAAGACTATGTGGTGTAGATCGGTAGCTAATGACATAGGGTTGTAAATGATATAGTTTTTAGAAACTTTTTATCATAACTCAATATTCATGGCTGCCGCGAATTCAGAAGTTCCTGTTAGACTCCATATGTAGCTTGATGCGTTGCTTGAGTATTAATACACCTTTTTGTTACACATTGTATATATACAAAATTATTACAGTGAAACTACTAATGGATTTTACTTTCATTCTTATAAAGAGTACCTAATAAGTAGGTAGTATGATTATTATCTCTTGGGTTTCTTGCAGAAAGTCCGATAAACTTATGTACTTATATAGCGATATTAGCGATACCGTATTCCCGCAGGAAATGATAGGTTCAACGGTCTTAGATAAATCTATTTAGAAGCTGGATCTTATTAGCTCCTTCCTTTCTAAGCAGACATTTTATAATCAAATGTAATTAAACTAATAAAATTATGTTTAAATACAAATTCTAGATTTGTATTTAAAATACGAAGAATCTCTTTCTCCGACCTAATATACAAATTCAAGAAATTTCAAGTTTATTTCCATTTGATTGTATTTATAATATACTAGCTGTGCCCCGCGGCTACGCCCGCTATCATCAAGTTAAAAAGTAGCCTATGTGTTAATCCTAGGTATAAGCTATGTACTACATTCCAAATCCGTTCAGCGGTTACCTAAACCGAAGAGGGAACAATTCGGGACCCTTGATCAGAATAAATGAATTAAATACGCATTACTGAAGATAACTCAATAACTACTGGTCAGATCTTGATTTAATTTAAAGGGTACTTCCCAACGGATCATAGTATCGGATTTCCACATTAACCGATCATAACAGTCGTTCCCATCTTGATACCAAATGAGAAGCACCAGCTTTCAAATAATAAAATAATCAACAAAATAGGTTTACCGAGAAAAAAGTTGTGAGGTATCAAATAAAAAACAGCCTAGGTCAACTAAACTCCTCCTGTTTTTGAAGTCGGTTGAAAATACGAAAAGATTTTTCCCGATCAGTATATTCTAAGCCATTCTGAGTTTATTTGCAAACTAAGTGTTACATGGGTCTTATTCTAAGTAATCACAACTTAAACTTAATAGGTACTTAAGTAATCAGAACAGAGCTCAGGGAAGCGCGATATACCCAACATTCTTTAGCCACATACTGCCCTGTAATTACCCGACAACTGCCAAGATGGTAATTACGTTTTCACCATCGCCTTGGATTCGCCAGCGAGAGTTTCCGAGTGGGTGCACAGTGTAACAGGGGGTGTACTAATTGACATGTAATAAGGTGGACTTAGCCTTTTTTTTAATTTTGGCTTCGCAATCTTGTGTATTTAGCCAGTGTCTAGTAATAATAAATTTCAATTGTATTTCATATTAAAGACGTAGTCACAAGTCACAGTAAAAGAGTCAAGGTCCAGTCATAGTCAAGTCATGCCCTAGTAAAGTGGTATAAACTTCTATTGAAGTTTTGGAGCGAAGGCGAAAATCACGTTTTTCAACTTTGTATGATTTGCCTACACTAATGCACGTTTATTAGTATTCACGGTTAATAATCCACCATTATTACACATTCACACTCGAAGAATCACAGGATTTGGAAAATGATACAAAATCAACATCGCAATTTTTTCACTTTCGCGGCAAAATCCCTGGACTTAGCTTTCATGTTGGCACATAAATTGCGGCATAGTTATAATTTTAACAGCTTTGTATGTAACTTGGAGACCTTGAACCTTCGCGTTATTATACTTATACGCTACTTAACGTCGATTAAGTAAACCCCTTTTCCCTCAGAGTGTAGATACGGTGTTACAATAACTTTAAAACTACTAGAAGAGGAATGAAGTATATAAATGCAATGTTTTTTTTGGCATCGCATCGTAAATCCCATGTTTATTACCTTCTTAATTGAATTTCTAATATTGAATAGCACTATCTAATTGATTAACACACTGATATTAGGTAAGTCTATTATTTATTATTTTAATCTTTAAACACTATTTGCTAGATCTCAAATTTGATAAATATCAAAATATTCATCATTGAACATGGGTTCGCCCGCAGAAGAGGGAAAATTTTAACGTACAATTTCGCCTCAGCTCAAAATTCAAGCATAAAACTTGACGTTCAATATCAGATTAACACTAGTACCTACTGGAATAACCTTGCAATTTCGCTGTCACTTACCTCTTTTCACAATAAATCACTGGAATGTAACAGCTGACACTTCAATGTAATTCAATTAACGTTCGCTGACACAACAAGATTTATGTAGTAAGTATTACTATCATATAATCTGTGGCTATGTCTGAAATTACATTAAGTTACGCACGAGCTCCAAGCAGCAGCTTATTCAGAGGGGGGGCTAGGGGCTCAGGCCCCAAAAAATCATCTGAGTTCTTCCATGACAAATCTTGTCTCGTGATACCTAATTATTGTTGCAGCGGAAAAATCTATCTTCAGCTGGGTCAAGCCCCCACAAACGACAATCTTGAATCCACCACTGTCCAACGGTCATCGATGTTATATCGTGAAACATTATTACATAACGACAAGGACTGTAAATTGTAAAAGGGTATGAATCTTTCGAAATGTATTGATTACAAGCATTGCCTAAATGGTGCGACTAGTGGTAAGATAACATTCGAAGTGTGGCGCGAAAATGAAAAATGGCGTTGTTGATTTAATATTTTTTCCAATTATGATTCTTCGAGTGTTAATGTGTAACAAGAACTTTCATTGGATTTTTGGAGAGAAGGCAAAATTCACGTTTTTCAACTTTGTATGATTTGCCTAAGTATTAACGGTTAATAATCCACCATTATTACACATTAATATTCCAAGAATCACAGGTTTTGGAAAATTATACAAAATCATCAACGCCATTTTTTCACTTTCGCGGCAAAACCGTCTCTCGTTTTTTATCCATCGCATCGGTCGTCCTGATACTATGGCAAAAGTAATTTAGTATTAATTAACCTTTTAACTAACCTTTATCCTAAACTTTAGATAATCGTTTATCAATTCGGAATGGAGAAATCAGGAAAGCTTAAAGTAATAAAATAACTATTACCTCAGTAATTTAGTAATTAAGAAATTCAATTAGTAGAAATTTAATAGTTTAGGGGTTATCCCGATAACCGAAGCATCTTCAAAAGGCTTTCGCCGTCTTTTGGTTCTTTGAAAACCGGTTTCGATTTATTATACAGCACCTACTAAAATAATCAACTTATATGAGCGTCACAGTAAGTGCTTTCATAATATAAACTATTATTTATTCTATGCTTTCGTCCAATAAATAACTCTATCACCTTCACACAATGCAAATAGAGACGTGAAAGTAAATTTCCTCTAGTGTATCGAGTTACAATTTATATCTAGAATTTAAAATAAAACCTAGACTCGATATTGCTACTTGTATTGTACTTTCACATAAGTAAGTGATAGCTATGGGAGACGTTTGAATGCGGTTTAGTAACTTGATACGTGCGAGTGAGTTGGCATCGCAGAATTACTTCATTGAACAGTAATGTGCATACATTAGATGTCAGATGACATCACAAGAGTCTAAAGTCACCGTAATAACTCTAGGTATATCTTTTTTTTTTAAATTATTTCATGACCATGGATGCATAGTCCTTCATTCGAAATATTAAAAATTTCTATTCTTCATACTAAAAGTCCCAGTCACAAGTCACAGTCAAAGTCCAGTAGTCAGTCATAGTCAAGTCACGCCCTAGTAAAGCGGTAGAAACTTTACTAGAACTTCTATTGGAGTTTTGGAGCGAAGGCGAAAATCACGTTTTCAACTTTGTATGACTTGCCTACATTTATGAACATTTACTAAGTATTAACGGTTAATAATCCACCATTATTACACATTAACACTCGAAGAATCACAGGTTTTGGAAAATTATACAATATCAACAACGCCATTTTTTCACGTTCGCGGCAAAACTCAGGTACCTATATCTTTCTAACGTCCATGTTGCCTATTACAAATTAACTAAGAAGTCATTCAGACCCAGAACATTCAACATTTTAATAGTTTTCACAGTATCGTGGGTCTTAGGAGGATATATTTATAAGTTCTTTATTAATAGTACCTATCGTTAAAAATATTTTAAGTGCTTAGTTATTTTTGTCTTAATAAATGTAAAATTATTAAATGTCAATGGAACCGTTCCAATCCATGATTTTATTACAAACTGTTAGGTTCATTCTAGAATTTACATTAAAGCTTATAATTTCATTTCAATCACAATATTTCTAGAGCCGACTAGTCGCCGATCACAGATATTAGAGGTCAGCGAATTTTCCGACTTGCCGGTAATCGGTAACTAAGTGCTACTCTAAAGAAAAGTCATTTCTTGTCTAAATAATTGGTTTAAATTACTTGAGATTGTGAAATCGAAGAGTAAGCTATATACAATGTAGGTACTACATCGCAAATCCATAAGCAAGTAAGTACCTACGTAGTTTGCTTCGAGCATTCTCTTTAGGAGATTGTTTCCTGAATTCAGTTGCCTCGAAATCGTTCTGGATGGTAGAATCTCAGATACTGTTTTTAGCTGAAGAAGTGGTAAAACTTTTGCTATCCAATTAAAGCTTGAATAGCAAATTACAATCGTGAGTTTGAAAATACTTAAGCTTATAGTGACCGGAATATGTTTTTATACAAATACCTACCGCTAAAAGTTTGCAGTGTAATAAGTAGGAGTTGGTGGTCATCTCGACCGCAATGAAAAATATTAGGATTATTTAAGCATATGAAAAGGTCAACGTTCGACATAATAATATGTGCGATTGTTTATTATGTGCCTAAACCTTCTCACACAAAATTATCCCACAACATTAAGGGACTTTTTTTTTTTTTATTTGTGACAGGCTAGTGTTTGACCACTATCTCACCTGATGGTAAGTGACGATGTGATCGAAGCTGGTAAACACACTAGACCTGGAATACGCAGGTTCTCAAGGATAACTGCCGGAACACCGTATTTGGCTTGGCGGCAGACTTTCAACTTGATGGTGGTAAGCTACTTTGGTAGCAAGCCAGGCGAGCAACTCACAAAATGCTCTACCACCTCTCAAATGTCACCTGATTAGCACCACCCGGGGACCACGTGTAGGGAGTCAGACTTAAGGGGTATCCTCCTACGGACGTGGGTGACTCAGCCCCAAAAAATATACAAGCGACCGAGGCGCGCCTACGCACGCTGCTGTTTTGTATATTGCCGTCATAAGAAAAAAGACTAAGTGACATTTTTGTCAAAATTGAGTTATATACATCAGAAATGTCTTTACTATTTAGTATATGTTATGATTTGTATCAGATGCGTCTTAAGTAAGATTTTGTAAGTTGCGTTTCAATATATTTTAAAATAAAAAAATATACTAGTAAATGCGTCTATTTTTCCTTTTTCCGATGTTGTGTATATCTAACTCAATTTTTACAAAAATGCAGATCTACGTCTTTTTTCTTTATGACGGCAGTATGAAAAATGGCGCGAGCGCTTTGTGTTGTCATGATATAATGACCCTAACATTTAAGTAGGTACTTACAAAAGAGCAAAACTCTCGTTCGGCTCCTCGGTTTGAAATATTTAAGTGTCAATGAAATAAGTTTTTTTTATTTTATAAACTTGGTAGTCCAATTCTAACTTCGATTCTATTCTATTTCTGATCACTCAAGCCAAAGCTGTTTGAGAATGCTCTTGGTCACGACAAGAAAAGGCAAACAATATTCTCGTGGCAAATGGTACTATTACGCATATTTTTATTCAGTGCTTTCCACCATCAGCCGGCCGGCACGACTGGCCTAGCTCGTGACAGTGCTATACGACCAATAAACGTTTCTATAACATACTAGCTGACCCGGCGAACTTCCTACCGCCAATAAAAGATGTCTAAACTTATTTGAGGTAAACAGTTTGTATGGGAAAATAAATTAGTTGTTTTTACTACTTCGCAATTTCTTTATATTTTCTCACCTTTAGACCTTCCTTGGACTTGTACAAATATTCCAAAACCAAAATTAGGCAAATCGGTTTAGCTGTTCTCGAGTTTTGATGAGACTAACAAAAGTTAATAAATTTTTTTATATTATGTTGATTACGAACGTGGGTAATTTATGCTCTACTACACTAAGAAAAATGACTCGTTGCTGAACAAATATTCAAGTGATAAAATATGACAACTGTTATTATTTAGTTACAATCACAAAATTATTTGGTAATAACTAGCTTATTTTGTAAAAAGAACGTAGTAACTTTGACTAGGAAATAGGTTTCTGAGAACTTTAGTGGGCTAGTTGTCCCAATTTTTTCCCCGTGTACCTCCGCGATTTTACCCTCTTAAGTACCGGATCTGCAGAAATTCCAGGATAAAAAGTAGCACATCTGTTTATCTAGGTCGAATTCAAGTAAGCAAAGATCATGTTTAAAGTTTTTACGATCTTATAGTAACCAAATTTTAGTGAAAGTTGGACAGGGTCAAGTCAAGTTGAACAATAATAAAGGATTTTAAAATGTGAGAAAGTTTTGCCCACAATCAAAGAGAATATCTAAGCCACGACACACAACTTAACACAACACTGAAATATAGTTGAATTGAGAACCAGTCAGGAAATCTTCGGTAAAAGCTTTCTCAGAATATTTACATTTTATTCTATAATACGACTAAAATATTCTAATGGACCTAAATTATGTTCTTTTTTTGTTCGATAGGCAAGCTTATGACCAATCTCACTAATGGAAAGCGTGCATCATCGCTTACCACCAAATATGTTGCATGCTTGCCTGGAAGATTCCTATTCACTCTTGACTTGAAGAGATCATGGAACCCAGATTATACCGTTCGGGGAACAAAGACGAGGGCAATCAGTACTACTCCTTCACGAAGTCATCTATCTATATATGAAATGAATCCCTATTTACTTTGGCCACCCCATAACTTGAGAACGACTTCACCGATTTCATTCATCTTTATTTTTAGCTTCCAATTATTACTTTGTGGATCTTACGGAAAGATAAATTAAGAAAATTGCGTAGAAAATTGGAAAATGCCAGAAAATTTAACCACGTTTTTTGCTTTGCGCCTTTGATTAAATTAAATTTACCAGTCAGCAGTTTATAAACTAAAAGAAAAAACTTTTTTTACTAGCAGATTATTTATAAAAACATCGAAAAATTCACGAAAAATAAAATTTATGTCAAAGAAACAATTTTCTTGGACAGAAATATATAGTTTCTAAAAACTGTTTCGGTAGATGACGTCACACGTCCCCATAAGACGTTAATAATAAGGAAAGGATAATTTCGTAGCTTCAGGCAGGGCTTGAGTAGCTCAGCGGTTAGAGCAAGTTTTAGTAAAGTACTAGGCGACCATAAACATGAAAGAGGCTATATGCTTTTTTTCTTTATGAGGCATTGCAACGCATGCCGGGGGTATAGCTAGTTTGTAATAAAAGTTATACTTGTCCTGAGCTGGTCGAGGTAAGGTAACCTGAGTAATCAGGCGCGGCTCGAAGCTTCCTGCTGCATTGACGTTCAAATCACGTGCTAATACCTTATGTGACAGTATTATTACGGATACGGAAACCATGACAGGGGCTTGAAGAATTATTAAAGCCGTAAAACAAAGGTTTGTGATGAACTGACTACTGTAACTTTAGTGCTTTTAGTGTGTAACCAATACTTCGAGAAAAGTATGACTTGTCTATACATTCTAGTGAATGTGACTTGTCCATAAATTGTAGTGGATGAGTAATTCCTTGTTTTGATTCCAGGCAGAAACCAAATCCATTTTTATTACTCAAATCTCAAGAGTCTGGTTGTGATTTTATGTGTGATATGTAAATATTTTCTGCGCCTACAATTCAAGTCTTTGAACTTCGTATTGGACAGTAATTTTTTTCGTTGTTACGTGTTCGTAAGTTGATTCACTATTAATAATAATATAATATAAGAACATTGTACACAGTTTTATACAATAAACATATATTCTATTCTATTCTATTGTGAATGCGTTTGTTTGTTGTTTCAATTATAATGTATTATAATGTTCTTAAGGGTTATATTTTTGTTACATGTTTAAGGAACTTTAAGGAAGAGATGAGCGATTAATAATTTAAATTTTAATAAATTTCGTTAAAATGTATATGGGACCACCTCTGAAGTATACTCTATCAAACAAAAAAAACATTAAAATCGATTCATGATTGGCGGAGATATCGCGTAACATACATACAAAAAAAACATACAGTCGAATTGAGAACCTCCTTTTTTGAAGTCGGTTGAAAATGGACACATTTCGTTGCAACCACAGAACGAAGTATCGTGTGAATGTGAGAAGTTGTTTACAAGTTTAAATCAGAATCAGAATATAGTTTATTGTCAGACTGTGGTTATAGTTTCAACAGCTTGCCCATTTCGAACGTACAATATATTCATAAAATTTAATGTATCATCTTTATGTATTAGAATTATAAGCATCTATAAAGATACAAAACAAGTTTAAAGCTAACTTTAAATAAGAATTATAAATAGTTTAACATTCAGTATCAAATCACTTCTTAAGGCTATGGTGGACTTTGGAAATTAGCCAAGTTTTTAATTTACGTTTAAATAGAATTCTAGGTAGCTTTTTAATAAATTAGCTCATTATCTTTATGTTTTCTACCCGCAATTCCTGCAAAACACATAACTAGGTTACTTTACGACCGCGGGTTGCTTTGATTAGTGAGTTGAGTCGATGAGTTGGAGCCTGTGGTTGGAGAAATAGAATTTCTACGTATAATTTCTTCTAATTCTATAGTAGCTGTTTGTAGTGGATTCCAGCAGAAAGTAACCCTCGAGAGTACAAGAATATATTTGTAAGATAGCTTGATCAGATTGTTCTTAGTTATGTTTAGTGAAAAATTTCCAGATAGAGACGAAACTGCACAAGCTCTTTCTAGCGACTACCATAATAACACCTAGGTTAATAAAATTATGTATTAGAGATTAAGAATGTTTAAAAAAAAAAAAAAATGAAAAAAAATGCGCCGCCGAGTTTCTTGCCAGGTTCTTCTCGAGATTGCTGTAATTTTGCGAATCTGGCAATAGAATCATTAACTTTCATGAGTGCCTCTTTGGAGCCCATGTGAATAAACGATTTTGATTTGATTTTGATTTTGAGAGCGCGGGGTATTTTCAAAGTTTTGATATAGCCACTTGTCATTGGAGTCCAAATTTGCACGCAGAACTGTTCCGAGAATAAGGACCTGATGCATCATTATTTAGGGAAGACATCAATATCATGCAAATCATGTAATTGTTTCGATACTTTATGGTGCGGCCATGGCCACATAGCTATCATAGGTAAGTTATTATAATTGTGACTACATTAAAAGGTAGGTAGGTGTATTGTGTGTAGTTGATAGCTTTATTATTAAATTACCGCCATGTTATTGCGCTTCATTTCGTTGTTCTTTTGATTTCGTCGCACTTTATTTCAGTTTGTCGCGCTTCACTTATTTTGTCCAATTTTCATTTGTTTTCATTATTTTTTACATGTCTCGCTGATTTTAGTATCTTATTATCTTATTTCATAAAATTTCTATTTGTTTACCAGTTACTACCACCGTGGCTGCTATTACTATAGGTATACCCATACTCACTAAATAGAAAAAAACACATTAAAAAATCAAGTAATAATCATTTAAAAACAAATGACAATCCAGAAAATATAATTAAAATACTAATAAATAAAACTACAAGTGAAAATCGAGGTAACATATCAAGTTTGAAAATAATTGAAACGCAAGCAAAGCTTAAAAAAACCGACTTCATCGCTTTTATTTCGGTTTTGGCTGGACCGATTTCGATAAAGTTTATATGGGACCTCTAAAGTATACTCTACCAAACAAAAAAATAATCATCAAAATCGGCTCACAGCGAAAGAAGTTATGAGGTAACTTTTGAAGTCGGTTAAACGAGAACATCGTCAAAGTAGTCCACAAAATAGGCATTAACTATTGATGATATTTCAAGAACTACTGTTCCGATCTTGATCAAATTTAAATGGGACCAATTGGAAAGCAACATCTGTCAAAATATTTTTTTTTCGAAATCGGTTAACGTGGAAAGAAGTTATGAGGTAACACATAAAAAATATACAGTCGACATGAGTACCTCCTCCTTTTTTGTGAAGTCGATAAAAATGGCGTTGTTGATTTTGTATTCTTTTCTAAAACCTGTGATAAGATACACATACCTAAGTGTAAACAAGTATTTATTATTATTAATATTATTATGTATGTGATTTTGATACTAGTTGAATTGGTCTATCGCCTGCTATCTATTCATATATGTTCATAGCCTAATTGTATATGCACGCACGCTATCTCATAGAAAATTATCAGTAAGTAGGTACATTGCGCCAGGTTACATTCTCCAGTAAATTAAAGGTCTAAGGTGAACTTCGCGTGTAGCTACGTAAATTGTAGCTGAAGCAATCTTTTCTAATATCAAGGAGGTTGTGAAGTTAATATACAATGTAACTTTAAGCCAACTTTTACCAGTCACATTTGATTGGACAGATACGTTATAGCGATTTTCATATGTTTTTCCGATTCCTTATATGACCACGATTCTCATTTTTTCACTATTGCTGAAGCGACCTCTGAAATTTATATTGTTCCAAAGACCTCGCGTACTTTTCGCGACATGGCTGAATTTTTTTTTACATTTTCAACCCTCATATCTCCGCCATTTTGATAACAAAAATCTAAATAAATATCGAATCTTCTCACAAACATTAAAAATAGACATAAAATAATATAAAAAAACATAACATAAAACATTTATTGTCTGACATAATATGGTGTACATGATAAATTAACCCATAGGCTCTTGAACTAGTGTCTAGCACTGTATTTCAGGCTCCATATCCATATGTATATATACAGATATACAGTCAAATTGAGAACCTTTTTTGAAGTCGCTTACTACTCCACTAGTGGTATAGTAAAAGGACTGACGATACGAAGTCGGTAGAAAATACAAGTGTCTTTTTAGAATCTTGTTAGGAAACTTGAATAGGTTACATACACTTTAACTGTAAGCAAACATATTAAAATGACTCGTGTCTCGATGGGTACTCCGAGCTGGGAAACTCAGCTACTTGAGCTAATAACTATAATGTCACAGTGAAAGGAACCAATATTAACCCATCATAGTCTAGAAGAGCAACAGGTGGATCGACAATGAAGGGTGCTCCGCTAACCGAGAAACTAATCCGGTCAGCCATACGCCAGATCTGGTTACAGCTTTCCAGGTCAATACCAGGCACCGTGTGTTGTCTACGATGCTCTGTTTCTTTGGACCTAGCTCAAGTTACAAAATGTATACAAATGTTACTTGTATTCCAAAAACACGTATATGGGAAATTACTTATCTTTCTAAACATAAACGCTTTGACACTCACAGCCTCACACTGAGTTTGATTACTTGTGTCGTGGGTGCCGGAAACACATTCAATCACAACTAGAACCACAAACACAAAATTTTCTTGGGGAGAGAACTTATTTTTTTGCCGGGAATCGAACCCGTTATCCTTGCTCAGAATGCGAACGAGCATCCAACTATGTTCAACATACATCATGCGTAGGTACTCTTATGTACATTTGATGTTATTGATGAACTGATAGTAATAGCGTAAGCTTTTGATTTTTTCCTATAATATGTATGGCAATTTCTATATATAATTGAATATTTTACAAGTTTTAAAGTAGGTACAAGTACTAACGTAGATAATAATTATTAATTATACTAAAGAGAATGCAGAGTCACGATCTTCTCTAATACGCTGCAACCTTCTCGTCTTCGGCGAAGCAAAAGGGAGGGTTATGTTTTTGACCGGTATGCACCTATTTATGTATTTTCATCAGTTCCCTCATAACTTCCAAACGACTTATCATAATTTAACAAATTAGGTGTTCGATTCCCGTCAAGAACACAAATTTTTTCTTCAAGAAAATCTTGTGTTTCTGGTTCTGGTTGTGATTGTGTGCGTGATGTGAATGCTTCATTTAATTTCACAAGAATCAAACTTATTTCTATAGCGATACAATTGGATCATAAATACTTAGTTAGTTACTCTATCACGAAAAGCCTACGTATCTCAGGCATTTAGATAAACATCTACACCAATAAGCATTACCTAGAAAACTTTCTCTATAATAAAGGCAGGTGTGTATACAATGGTGCATTGTTCTCAATACGTCGCATTGTAGTAAAAAGTGGAATCTCTGATGGCTTCCTAGTCGAACCGTCGATTTGCGACGATTGTTCCCGGGTAATAGCGCAGGCTAACTGCCTTCATTACGGCT
Organism: Lomographa bimaculata; assembly: GCA_948107665.1. Taxonomy (NCBI): domain Eukaryota; kingdom Metazoa; phylum Arthropoda; class Insecta; order Lepidoptera; family Geometridae; genus Lomographa; species Lomographa bimaculata. Next base: position 13,921,784 of record OX403592.1, read on the forward strand.
CGATTGCAGCCCATCTACAGGTTTAACGATCACGCTGTTGGAAGTCTTAGCAAGAGGATTGTTTAGTCCTTTAGTTGCAATTGGTCTAAGATTATACAATACAATAAAATCTTTATTGCACCAAATAAAAAATATAATACAATCATATTATTCGTTCGCGCCGAACTGAGATCTCGCGCCTACATTTTGTCTCATAGAGAAAACCTTTTGAGGTTACTTGCTTATAACTTTTTTCTATATATATATTGTTTGATTTATATATTTGTTGTTGAAGTACAGGATATTCTAGATATTATACGTAAGTTTCAGCGTAGAGTGAAAAGCCGTTTTGAGGTAGACCCGGGACAAAATAGGACTCAAAACAGGGCCTACCAAATCGGTATTTTCCAACATATTTTTTTTTAAACCGGTTTCGTACTCTACTAGTCAAGCTCTATTCAAAGATACCCCACAAAAAAAACAAAACATATTGAACTCCCCACTTACAAGTATGGGAGCCCTTAATATTTTAATTTATATAATTTCAAATGACATTTCTGGCTTTGGGCCGCAGTTATATTTTATGACAATTTGAAGCCATTCGCTTATATGGTTTAGACGCTAGATGCCTCTGACAGACGGACGGACGGACAAAGTGTTGAACGACCCAAGTCAAGCTTGCAACAACTTATCAGTGTACGCAGCTTAGGCTGGTGACGGCCACATTTTCGGATTTATAATATTAGTATAATAAGTATGATATGGCTTAATAATAATTAAAATGTTTGTGTATCAATATAGTTCTTCTTTTATCTTTTATTTTTTGTATGCTCTACAGGCAAACATTAGACCACTATTTCACCTGATGGAAAGCGACGATGCGGCCGAAGATGTAGCATGCTTGCATAGCAGATACCTTCACTCTCTTGGCATGAAGACTCCTATATTATCCCTATCTATCAGACCTTCTAGTTGTTCACCAATTTATTTCCGGTAATAAATACATACCCACAAAGCTTGAAAACTTTTTTACTGTGATGATGTGATGTGAGATAGACGATCTGGGCCACATATTACTCTCTTCCTTTCTCCCTATATGGTAGTGCGTAGGCTGTATGATGGGACGGGATCTGTATAGCCAAGTAAATATATATTATGTGAATACATAACCCTAATTGTTTCTAAGATTGACTTTTTTAGATTGCAAAAGTGAAAGTTGAATACATGCATAATCTAATCTGTCCAGCAATAGAATATTTATGGGACTTTTATTATAAAAACTGGTTTAGTCTATTAAATAACACCTACATTTTAATCATTCAGTGTGACTCATACGTTTAAATGTTCTTATTTACGGTTCCGTACCAAAAGGGTAAAAATGGGACCCTATTGCTGAGACTTCGCTGTCCGTCCGTCCGTCCGTCACCAGGCTGTATCTCAAGAACGGTGGTAGCTAGACAGTTGAAATTTTCACAGATGATGTATTTATATTGCCGCTATAACAACAAATACTAAAAATTAAATAAAATAAATATTCAAGGGGGGCTGCCATACAACAGACATGGTTTTTTGTCGTTTTTATAGATAATGGTACGGAGCCCTTTGTGCGCGAGTCCGACTCGCACTTGGCCGGTTTTTTATTTATGGCTCTATGAAAGTTATATTAGTTTAATAATACATTTAGATGTATCATTATTTGTTTTTCAACAAATACACATCACAAAATTGTACTTTTCTAGTTAGAGAGAGACATTGAAATATTATAACTCTTGGTTGAGTCGTTGGGACAGTGGGCACATACAATCTTCAAAGAATTATCAGGTCGTTTGGCCGAAGCCACTCGTGACTAAAAGGCTGGCGAATATTTTAGACACAGATTGAGCATTGCCATTTAACGTGGCAAAAGCATTTTGGGTTCTTTGCCAACTGGCAGCGGTCTATTAGATTAAGTTTTGTACATATTTATATATTGTTACTAGTTGACCCGGCGAACTTCATACCGCCAATTGTCTGTGGTCAAATATTCAGAAACATCTCCTGTTTGACAGGTACGAACAGCTTGTATGGGAAAATAAAATACTACTTTTTACTAATTTTATTGCAATTTCTTTATATTTTCTCACCTTTTAAACCTTCCCTGAACTTCCACAAATATTTCAAGATCAAAATTAGCCAAATCGGTCCAGCCATTCTCGAGTTTTAGCGAGACTAACGAACAGCAATTCATTTTTATATATAAGAGAAAATTGATTTTATTAATATAGCATTAGCCATGCTAGGCAGAACTATAGTGATAAATTTAGAAAGGAAAAATAAAATTATTTCTAAATTGGTTAGATTAAATTTGGTTTTATAGTATAAATAAGGCAATAAAGTATAAAACTCTTGTTTTTAAAATGATATTTTATCACTAGCCTCCTGCATCTCTTCTTGAGAATGCTAGTTGCGAGACACCGGAACCTCGTTTGTCGAGCGACATTGGGATTACGGACAGGAAATTAGACTTGTGCGGCTAGGTCACTCTACCTACACAGAACTACTTTTTTTTCTTATGCAACAGACATAGGAGGCTTAAGAGAACTTACTCAAGTTGGTAAACTTTTGATGGTAAGAGTCACGTCTGCCCATCACAGTTCAGCACCACTCAGAATTTGGAAGTTCAACAGTTCAAAATCCCTCCCAAGCAATGCACTGCGTTCATCACCCTGAAATACCTATGACATCTTATATAACTAGGTATCTTTATGCCCTGTGTTTTTACTGGAAACATTGTCCTTCAATGTGAAATACAGTAATGTTTCCACACTAATGCTTGTAGGTTGAATGACAATGGCGTGGTTTCCCAGGCGGACTCTACAAAATAGTTCTTTCACTACAAGGTGTTAACCGCCCTTAACATAACATAAACGCTTTCACACTCAGAGCCCCACACTAAGTTCGATGACTTGTGTCGTGGGTGCCGCAAACATTCAAATCATACACACAACCAGAACCAGAAACACAAATTTTCCATGGGGAGATGCCGGGAATCGAACCCGATACCCCTGCTTCAAAGGCGAACGCCACCCGACTAAGCCAACGGGCAGTTCAAAAACTTCTTGTCTTTGCCGCGTCGGAAGTGTATTAAAATCTTGTAAAAAATCAAGTACAGAAGAAGACTACTAGTAGGCAACCAATCGCTTAGCCGATATTAGTGATAGCAAACTTCAAACCACGAATCTGTACGTCGTCCATCTAATTACTGTTTCCTCGTTTTAATTGATCGCTTCCGCAGTTCACCCACCACACTCCTATATCACTAACTAGTTTAGATCCAAACGAAAGTGACACTGCTGACATCCGCTCCGGAGGGGACCGTGATCGTATGCTCACGTAACATGAGAAAATTATGAATTATGTTACATTGAGATGCATCATCAGAGGGAGCCTGGATTGGGTTATAACCACTCCTACCGTTATGACCGCTACTTTTGACAGGTTCTCATTTAGCAGGTATGGCTCGACAGGCAAGATTTTGATAACAATCTCACCTGATAGATCGCTTTATAACTAAATGTCGATATGACTGCATCGAGTAAGGCTAAATAGCTGTCCGACCAAATATGCATATGACCTGTTATCAGATTCATATCGATGATAATGATTATATAAGATGCCCTAGATCAGTTCAGAAAATAAAATATTACATATAACAAATTTAAGCGCAACTTAGTAGAACCTATTCTATGAACGTAAATCCTATAACAACTTATGATATGACAAAGTTCTAAGTGATGCTTTTTTCTTTTGAGTTACTAAGCACTATATTTTTTTCTCATGACGCCATTAGTAGTTTTGAAAGAAAATTATATTCCGCTTGTACCGATTTTAAACCGATATCTATTTAGATTTCATATTTTTGTTACAAAAAAATAGTTTGCAAAATTAAGTTTTTATTTATTTTAAAGTATGTAAGTATATTGACTTTTTCTTTTGTACCCATTTTGCGGACAGACTAAGAAGGGTTTGGAAAGTTTGTTCTTGTCTGTCTGTGACATCGTAGCTTACAATCGGATGGACATGTTTGAATGCAGTTTATTTGTTTGATAGCAGTCACGCTGGAAGGAGCCTTTGTCTAGATTCAAAAGAAAAAGAAAAAATATATACAAATCAGAATGTCCGACGCAGACGATTTATATGGAAAACAGCAGCACCGATTTCGTTAAAAAATAGTTAAGAACACTCTTGATCAAGTCATTTACAAACAAACAACTGTATCAAAATCGATCCAGCCGTTTGGGAGTTACGATGCCACAGACAGAATATACACACAACAAACTTATAACACCACTCTTTTTCGTTGGGGTCCAAAATGAGTTATACATGTACATCGTACTTTATTACACTCTGTTGTTTCTTTACGTTCTTGATACCCTTTACATAATACCAGATTAACAAATAAATCCAAGCTTTCCCGTCTTATCTCGCCAAGTATCTTCAACAGTACAGACAGATGGACACCTCAATTAATTTATTGCACGTCGCGGGGCGCAGTTCAGGTTCCACGCAGAACTTTCGAGAACCCTTTCACTGCCCTATCCCTTGATCGGAGCACTTGAACATTGAGATCGTCGGTGCAGATATGTTTGCAATTATTAGGTACCTAGGGATGGCAAGAGGCAAATGGGGCAATCTTTGAATAACTTGAAGGCATTCTAGGCATTCGTTACACTGTGCGCAAATTGGATAAAGATTGGATAGTAGTCGTGTCGTGCCTATGGATGTGAAATGTGTTACTTATGCCGATATTACATTTAAAATGTCTGATGGCTTAGGTGGGTGCGCTATCGCCTTCTAAGTAAGGTATCGGGTATGATTTCGTAGGACGACATATTTTCTCCCCAAGGAAAATTTGTGTGTGATTTGAAAGTACCCACGACACAAGTCATATATTTAAAAAAATAGTTTGGCACGACATGCGTGATGCAGGGCATATCTACGTAAGTATATGGTAATACCTTTGATGAACTCAATCAAGCTATAGTTTTCCTCCAATATTACACCTAAACTAGACAGAGGAGTAACCCATTAGGTAATGTTTGTTTGTATGTAAATGGTGTAATGGAATTACTTATCCAATTCTGAAAATCCTTTCATTATTAGATAGCAAGACTACCCCCGAGTGTCTTAGGCTTTTATTAGGAAATAATTTAGTTATTAAGACGAAATTATGACATTCGAAAGTTAATTCGGAGAATTAAAAATAAGGACACTTTAAACGGTCGAAATAAATAACAACGAAAAACACTATAGGCTTTTCATTGCTAGTGAAATTAGGCATAACATAAATGAATAGTCGGTGAGTGAGTAAGTACTGTGGGAGATCATTTCAATTCAGATGATTAATAATGCAGCATAGATTTTTCATAGCAAGGCTTTCTGCTGTTATTGGTACTGAAGTCATTATAATATTCAGCGATAAGAATCACCAATAAGATACGCATCTTATCAAAATTCAAGACATGTGGCAAATGAGAATGGCAAAAGGGTCTTAAAAGGAAATGGAATGGAACTTACGATCTCTCCTGATTGCATAACCAGATTTATTAAGGCAAGATTACGTGATCTGTACTGAGGTTCTACGCTACACATTTTCGTACAACGTGAGGCAGTAAAAAGTATATAAGCATTTCTTAATACACGTCGTCAGAATGTAGCCGAGTCACATAGCGTGACTAATAAAAACCGTCCTTCAAAAATTCTTGCCACTTTTGAATGTACAATTTACTATGTTAATAAAGTACTTGAATATATTTAGTTCTGTTTGTAGCACAAGAGCCATGCTTTGTTATAAATCGAAATAGAAGTAAATTCATAGAAAACCAGGATTGACGATTTGCTATTTTACTTGTGAACTTTAGCGAACCTCTAACAATTCTCGCTGATAATTTTCGAACAGCTAACTAACCTATTGGAGATATACGAGTATGAAAGTGTTTTTACTTGAAAATTTTGTTTATGCTGGATGGGCAAGCATTTGACCATTATCTCACATGATGATGACCTGTGACGATGCGTTTGAAGATAGAACATGCTTTCTTAGAAGGTATATTTACTCTAGACTTGAAGACACCCAGATTGTACCGTTTAGGGAACAGAGACGCAGGCAATGAGATCCACTCCTTCGCTGTACGGATAATAAACGTCTATGGATGATAAATGTGTATGGACATCCATTTATGGACAATAGTCATATAAGTTCTTTGTTTTATCATTTATGTTTATTATTAATTATTTTTAATTGTTTCTTATTAATGTATGTGGTTTCACTGTCCAAGACTGGCTAAAACGATAAGCTAGATATTTAATTATTAATTTGTCACAATATATGCGTTATCAGTATTTATTTTACCCTAAACTAATAGTTCCAAACATTAGGTAACTAACTAAGTGTATTAGTGAAAACACAAAATAGTAAAAAATAAAAAAAGTTTTAGGAAAATTTGTCAACCAGTATCCTTAAAGCGTCCATAATTGGTGTCCTTACGTTACTAGGTACTTATCTTGTGTATTTTCTGGTTGTCCCTTTATTTCATATCAGTTGCGTAAGTTTTGTTTACGCGTCTTGGGCGCGTGGCTAATTAATTATTATACCAGACCCGCGTGTTTATGTTTTACGTAAGTCTTGGTAACACCTTGAATGTAATTACTCCTATGATTTTATAAGCTTTGATATTAATTTATTCATCAATGCATTGCGAATCCTTCTTGTAGTTACAGGATATGTTCCAAAGGAAGTGACAAGATTAATATCACTTTGTCTGTAATTTCTCAGTACAGCTATATTGTCAGCAATCAATGAAAGCAAGTTGCTATTCAGCTCATCGTACGTTTTAGAAAGGGTCGTCCCTTTAAACACTCGTGTCGGCCTCTTAGACATTCAATAGCAGCTCTTTTGTTATGCGGAAATTCATCAAGAATCGAGTTTATAGTGTCTTTTTTATTATACAGATGAGGCATCAGTAACCAGTCTGGTCCCTTTCTAAGGCAATGATATCAACTACCTCTTAAGAGCATCTCATTTGTGTCTGACTTATTATAATGTACCTATCTCTACTCCAATGCTCTGAAGAAATTGCCTGGGGGTCTAACGGCAATGGATGACCTTTACCGAAGTAACGAAGGTCTAGTGGCTGTATTGTACTTATAAGATCAAAATAATCGAACAAAAGGACACCTACTCTATCGTATAAAGCCACCTGAAAACTATTTCCATACTTTGTTGAATTAAGAGGAGGTTTGATCACCATTGCTTTAGTTGAAGACGAAAGCATCTTCACTTTCCATCAGGTGAGATAGTGGTCAAATGCTGGCCTAACTAGCATATAAAAGCGATCTAGTTATGTATATTTCGATTTCCTTTTCTAAAAATTCTTGCTAATGTAAAAATTTGTCAGGACATCATGACAGTAAAAGATACGGGCCAATTGTATATATCTCCTAAAACGAAACTAAAACTATATACAGCAAAGACCTAAGTTCTAATCTAGCAAATCACTTGATATCATTCTATTCAAGATAATTGTCTATTAGATTAAGTTTGTCTATTAGATTAAGTTTTGTACATATTTTTATCTAGTTATAGTTTTTTTTTTGGTTAATTTTAATTCAATGTAATATTCAGTAAAGTGTACATTATTCTGTTTGGTGAATAAATACGTAGATAATTGTGGTGTAACTGTCATGAAATAACACTTAACTTGAGCACTTGAGTTACCTATAGGTTCGATGTCTTGTAGGTATACAAGTACATCGAACCTATAGGTCTTGTAGGTATACAAGACATCAAACCTATAGGTCTTGTAGGTATACAAGACATACTATAGGTAACTAAGTAAACCTATAGGTAACTAAGTGCTCAAGTTAAGTGTTATTTCATGACAATTACACCACAATTAGCTTGAATAGAATGATATCAAGTGATTTGCTAGATATTAAATAGCATTTAGCACCAAACAATGTAAAATGTAAACTCTTATGGGCTATGGGTTGAGCCATTAATGCTTTCAAAGCCATATGAATGGCCGATATTAGTAAACACTCAATCATGAATCGGGAACTGTCAGTGTTGTTTATTATCTATCTATATGTCCCGTTGTATGTATAACGTTATGATTCTGGTTTATATGAACCGGGATTCTCTGAATCTTCGGGATATCGAGGTTCGGGACCTGTCGGAATTCTCTGAATTTTAATGGACAGTTGTAATATTACCAATAGTCGTGGTATCTACACGTAGAAGATTGAAGTCAGAGCAAGTATTTCGACGCGGTCGCGGTGAAGCGATAATGTAGCATCAAATTAAATGCCAGCCTGCGTGATATTTGGTTTATAGCTTGCTTTAGTATTATTTTGTGGTATGACTAAGCATTTCGAATGTTATTACTCTTCGTGAATTATTAAATGGTAAAGGATTATTTGGTTAGTATTATTAACCAAAGATTTCCTCGCTTTACAATATGTAACGTTATACTTAGTAACTTTAGTGCAACAACATTAGCTAAAGAGATCTCGTGCTGTTTTCAAAATAACTACTCTTCAATTGTTAATGTGCATATGAATTGTGTAATATTGGTGGCATATTATTATGTATTAATAATTAATTCATGTGCATGAGTGTTGGCAAAATATGTTTTCCCTCCAAAAATCCAATATAAATTCTAGTAAAGTTTTTATCTCTTTAATAGGGCCTTGACTAGGACTGGACAATGACCCTTTTACCTGACTATTTTTACAAACTTCGAATATAGATTTCTTCACACAGGCTAAATATACGAAATTTCCGAAAATATTTTATTCGCAAGCAAAGCTTCATAAATCCTACTTTAGCGCTTTATTCTCGTAACCAATCGTCTTAAATGAATTAAATACGCATTATTGAGCACCACTCAAAAACTACTGATCAGATCTTGATCAAATTTAAAAGGGACATGGGAAGCATCAGCTTTCAAATAAAAAAATAGTCATCCAAATAGGTTCACGCAAAAATAAGTCATGAGGTAACGCTCATAAAAAAAAAGATGTGTGGCACTCGGGGACTGCCGCGGTAAAGCTATTGCATAGCATTTTTTATCAACTTATGCAATTATAATTATTTATTTATTTTATTTATGCAGTATAATAACGCCGAAACTCTAAGCAGGCATGAGTCATCAGATTGCGGGGCGAAGAGGGGGATTACGCATGCGCAGTAACGCCGATACAACCAATGCCACCTAGAGGCGAGTTGCTGAACTAAAGAGACAAGCGTGATATTTCAAAAAAGTCATTAAAAGTTCTGCTATTCATCGATAGATGGCAAAACTAAAAAGTATCACCGCTGTGCCGGTCGGAGTGGGGTGTTAGGTTATTTTCGTTACGGAATTTCTGGATTCGGTCTCCACGCTCAAAGCCCGCGAAAGAAGCTATGCAATAGCTTAATACAATCGAATTGATAACCTCCTGCTTTTTTGAAGTCGGTTAAAAAAGCTCATCCATCATTATTGATAGGCGTCATCTCTACAAACACCGTCAATAATCAGCGAACTCACAATCTACATGCGGTGCGGCGGCGGTCGTTGCCCGTTTCCTGCGTACCTGCATTCCTGGGGGACCAGGTCACAGATTAGCGAGCAGTTCCTCGCGTGTGGAAGCAATGGGACCTCAAGAGAACACAGATGTATGATAATTAAACGCAAGCAAAGCTTAAAAAAACCGACTTCACCGCTTTATCTTCGGAACCTTGATCAGATTTAATGAATTAAACACGCATTATTGACGATAAATCAAAAACTAGTGATCAGATCTTGGCCAAATTTAAATGGGACCACATGAAAAGCACCAGCTTTCAAATAAAAAAAGAATCATCAAAGTCGGCTCACAACGATAGAAGTTATGAGGTAACTTTTGAAGTCGGCTAAAAACGAGAACATCGTCAATGTAGTCCACAGAATACGCGTTATTGACGATATTCCTAGAACTACTGATCAGATTTTGATCAAATTTAAATGGGACCAATTGGAAAGCAATAATTTTTCAAACTAAAAAAAAACGTTTTTATACTCGACTTTTTACTCGACTGCGCGACGCAAAGGAGGGTAATATGTTTATCAGCCTAAAATTACCAAAATAATGTAACTCGAGCAAAGCTTAAACAAACCGACTTCACCGCTTATATTTTGGTTTTGGCTTTCGGTATAATTTCGGTAAAATTTATCTCTGAAGAATAATCTACCAAATAAAATCATCAAAATCGATTCATAATTGGCGGCATTGTTGCTTAACATACATACAAAAAAAAAACATGCTCCTTTACCTCCTTCCTGAACCTCCTTTTTTTAAGTCCTTCCTGAACCTCCTTTTTTTAAGTCGGTTGAAAAAGAATTAAAAAACCTGACTGCAAAAAACAACTCAAACAAATTCAAATCCGAAACTGTAAAAGTCACAATATTCCGAATTATGATTTATTCAACATGTTTATGAATTATTGAGTTTATTTACCTTAAAATGACAAAAAACGAGAGATTTGTTTTCGTAGATCTCTTATGAATTAAGTTATTTTAATTTCCGTTCTTGTATAACATTATTTTAATGAATAATTCAAACGTAAGCAAAGCTTAATAAACTTTACCGCTTATATTTTGGTTTTGGCTTCATCGGTTTCGATAAAATTTGAATGGGACCACCTCTGAAGTATAATCTACCAAACAAAAAATAATTTTGAGAATCGGTCCGTAAATGGTGGAGAAATCGGTGAACATACATTAAAAAAAATCCAGTCGAACATAGTTTCTCCTCCTTTTTTGAATTTCTGGGGTTCCAATTTCGAAGTTCTGGGAGGCTCTGCAATTATTGTAAGATTCTATCAGGCGACTTGATTCTCATCTTTTACTGCCCATTGCCTTAGTTGGGTGCGCCATCTGCGGATGAGCGGATAATTTTTGTTTCCGGTTCTGGGTGTATTTATGTGTTCGAACTAAGTGTGGGACTATGAGTGCGAAAGCGATTACTTACTTACTTACTACTTAGAATACCTAAGCAGGGAGAATAATATGGGAGTCTTCATGTCGCGAGTGAATAGGTATCTTTTAGGCAACCTTGCTCCATCGTCGACCACATCGTCGCTTATCATCAGGTGAGATTTTGGTCAAAAGTTTGCCTTTCTTGAATTAAAATAAAAGAACGCGGCTGAAGCCTTTCGGACTCTAAAGTAGTAGAAACATACTCTATTATTCACAACTCTATTATCAGACGTCAAATAAGTAAAAAAATACCATCTGGCTAAGACAAATACAAAAAGAACTATTCAACACATAGCCGGTAAGCTTGCGTGTGTGAGACCTCAGGGGAACTCTATCGACTCTACGTGCTTGTAGCGGTAATCTTTATGGCCATCAGCTCTACGACTATAATTTAAGACCTAGTCTTGCACGTCCTCGAGCTCGTAAACTATTAAAATAATCGTATTTAAAGTTAGTAGAAAAACATTTATGTGGGCTGAAATGAAATGGAAAGGTAAAAGCTGTTGAACAGGCATAATAATTAACCTTGACTTGGACACAGTAAAGTAGTTAAGTTTTTGTGTATACTGTAAGCTTTCTATTAAGTGGCAAATGAATAAGTCAATTTGGATTTACTAATAAAGAAAATTAATGTTACACATCGTTATATCACCATTTAAACAGCTTTTAAAAAAGGGTAATGTAGTAAGGATTATGTAATATCAGGTAATAATAATTTAATTGAATAATAAACCTTTCGCCTTCCCTTTTGTCGGAACTATCGTAGTGTTTTTGAAACAGAACGTTTAAAAATAAATGGTTGTCTGTATAGTCGGTTTACGGACGATAATTTTACGTGATAACGTCATAAGACAACGCTAAGTTCGATCGTGCCTCTCTATCGCTTGTTCCGCACTCTCGCTTGCACGCTCAGGCTTAGGCGGAACGTGACACTTTTTCGTGCTTGCAGCCGGTGTTCAACGATTTATAAGACGTTATCACGTCAAAAATTTACCATATGAATTATATCCTACTTATTATAAATGGTGAAAGTTTGTGTGTGCGTAATTGTATGTGTGTGTGAATGTTTATAACCACGTAACGAATGAACGGATTTTAATGAAATTTTAAATGTTGGTAGTTTAGGGTCCAAATAACACAATGGCTACTTTTAACTTAATAAATAAATACAAGCCGCGGGGCACGGCTTGTATTTTATAATTTGACATAGAATTAATATAGTATGAAGAAATTAACAAATAGGACTCTCCGCCTCCCGCATTCCGTGTTTCTTTTTTATTTTAAAAACGTGAAAAACTCTAAGTACACAAGCTCTTAGTTCAAATAGTACAAGCTGTGCACGCACACATATGAATAAACGTGTACGAACGGAGTACGATCACTGTAATGGTGTGACGTTGATTTGCAGAATCTGTATTGAGTGCTACAGAAAGATCTAATATATAAAATTCTCGTGTCACAGTTTTCGTTGCTATACTCCTCCGAAACGGCTTGACCGATTTTGATGAAATTTTTTGTGCTTATCCGGTATCTATGAGAATCGGCCAACATCTATTTTTCATCATCATCACTTTTCATCATTATCAACGCGGGTGAAACCGCGGGGCGCAGCTAGTATACTTATAAAAATGAATAAATTTTAAAATGTATATTAATATGCTCATATATTAGGCATTAAGATTCAATGTTAAGCTGCACTACAAAATATCACTCATATAAACAGCTCAGAGCAATTTCAGCAATTTATGATAATTACTTCATTTGCACTAGTAAAAGTGAAACCGAGCACTAAACTTATTACTTTCATAATCAGGGGAAACGGTGGCATAGTGAAATATCTCTATGAAGCTCAATATCACTGTAATAGCCTTCTGATAACTTTTACTTGCCAGATTACTATAAAGTAAGGACCAATGAAACAGAAACAGCCTTAATCAGCCTTAAAAATAAGATAGATATTTAAAACCGGCTTCGTACCGTTTTGGCGCAAACAATGCCTACGGCGAGCGAACATCATTTGTATTTGGTTCCTCGACTAATTAACAACTTACCACCGGATTTGTGTAAACAAATCACACCACGTAACATTAAATTTAAACTTAAGTATTATTGCAAAAAAAAATTGTTGCAAATACAAATATCAGAATAATGTTCTCTAAGAACATGTCATTAAAATTCACGCAAAATTTAAACTATAAGTAAACGCAAGCAAAGCTTAAAAAAAACCGACTTCACCGCTTTATCTTCGGAACTTTGATCAGATTAGATGTACTAAACATGCATTATTGAAGATATCTCAAGAACTACTGATCAAATCTTGATCAAATTTAAATAGGACAAATGGAAAGCAACATCTTTCAAACAAAAAAAAATTCAAAATCGGTTCACGTGGAACAAAGTTATGAGGTAACACACATAAAAAAAATACTCTCGACTTGTGTCCTTTTTGTGAAGTCGGTAGAAAACGGGAATTGGCATGACCTATGCGTTATTGATGATTTAATTGTGTGATTTAATCGACAATTGTTTCTAATTAAACGAATTCATTTAAGGCTCTATTTTTTTCATTTTACGAAAACAGTCTTTATTATAAGGAGTGCCTCGGTCAGATTCTAAATACTTTCTATTCCAGTAAAAGTAAGTAAAAATATAAATCTGTTATCTAGAAAAGAATGCTCTTAGTGATAAGATTACTCATTGTACATTTCTTATAAGTTTCTCTGTTTGTTGTTTGCTGTTTGTATCTTTCGGTGTCAATAAAGAGAGTTATTATTATGACACAGAGGTATGACTCTTTTGCTGAGTTCGCCTAAAGAAGTACCAATGTTGGTGTATTTCGTAAAAATGTGGTAGTGAAATTCAGAGCATAAGAAGATTTAACATCTTATATCTCAGGTGACGAGGACAGTGCATTGCCGTGCAGGATTTGAAACCATTTCAACCCACTAATATTTATATTAGCTCGGTGTTTAAATCATTTATTTTATAACATACACAAAAGTTATGCAATTCAGTAATGATAATTACATACATTAGAATATTCTTGGTTTCACTTAGGATTTATATAGATAATGTTAGGAAACTACAGAATATCAATTGTTATGTGCAATTATGCATAGTTTATGCAATATTAGCAAGATATTAAAGCATAAAGCAATAGCTATAGCTTGTTTTATCAAAGTGAATTTAGAAAACCTTGTTAAATATTTAGGTTCAACATACGTGCTGTGTGTGTATAAACCTATGTGTTTGAGTGTAAGAACGGTTATGAAGAAACTGCAATCAACTTTTCCGTTTCTTCATAGGATAGAGTTAATAGCCATGCAGTGACTATCTTTTTTGCTTCTCTTGTGGAGGTTGCTTTTATATCGCAGAAGTTTGTAAATCTATTGTACGTGAGAAGGTGTAGATATTTAGGCATTCTGCAAGCGAGGGTGGTTGTTTTTAGAAGCGTTATTTTCGACACACGATTTCGTTTTCGTACGCATTTTGTCTTCTGCTTGAGTGTTTTTAAGGTTGCATGGAGTGCAAATAACTGGCGTACCCGAAGTACGGACGTTTCCTGGTACAGAAGGTCAGTAGAGTAACGTCTTGATTTGTCTAGCATTACCTTGAGATTCCATCTCTAAACTCTATCTAGTTCCAAGTAGCATGTTTTCCTTGCTCTTCGACGTTGTAGTTTCAACATGCTTTCGTACTGTTTTAGACGTCTTATAGATCCTTTAAGTTTTAATTTTCGTCTACCGTGGCTCCGAGATATTTGGTAAACTTAACCCTAGTGATATGGTCACGAATGCAAGTTAAGATGTGGAGCAAAATTGATGTTGGAAAAACTACAGTTTGAACGGTATATTGTGATTTGGTTTGTATCAGGACTTGAAGATTAATTCGTATTATATTTTTAACGTAGGTAACAATTTATCATTGTCTTTTGTAAACACTGTATAATTATTAAATTAATTGCTTCCTGCTTTAATATCATTTTCAATGATTTTAAAGAAAGAAAGAAAGAAAAAATATGTTTTTCGACACGTAGCGAAAATATAACATAATAATGTTGAACCACGAATCATCTTATCATTAAGCATGTCGAAATGGGTTTGCCTCAGCACAAAAATCAAGCACAAAACTCGACGCTGATTTTCAGACAGACCCGCCGGTGATGTTTAAGTGCAAGTAAACTTATTTACAAATATTTAACCAATAGTTAATAGTGGTCTTAGTTTAATTGTTAATAATAAATATAACTAACTAAAAAACCATAATACCTATAAAATATAATATACTTAGTTATAAAATAACTATAATACATACAGGAATACTTATTATATACCCACACATATATAAAAATATTTATAACAAACAAAAAAGTTAGATAAAAATAATAATCCTACTAATCCGAAAGTTTGTGTGTAAGTATGTTATTTCCCTCTTCACGCTTTAACGGCTGAATGGATTTGGATGAAATTTGGAATGTACATAGATTATACCTAGGATTAACACATAGGCTAGTTTTTAACTTGATAATAGCGGGCAAAACCGCGGGGCAAGGCTAGTAAGATATATATATATAATGCGGATAGGAGTAAATAATGAGAAGAGTAACAAAAAGACTTCTACTTTTTACACAATCGACTTCAAGTATTTATTCTCAAATTGCATTAAAATAAATCCAGCAGCTAAGCCTTGGAATTTATTATTCGTGTGATAATTAATGTAACATTTAATTATTGCCACATTTTGTATACATTATCATTATTAAATGCATTACTTTCTCCTTAACTGTCAACGCCATTGTTAAGCTCATAAAATATCAACATTATTATCACCCAATTGATATTTCGCTTATCTCGGACACATTTTGCGTAACAATAATATCCAACTATTACAAACCATAATGATAGGCAAAATACCTGGCAAAATAAAAATCGGAACACGCAAGATGTCAAGCCTCCGATGTCATCCGGGAGTGGACAGATATTAAGACTGTCAAACAGCTGTTCAGACTAGCTCTGGACAAAGGAAAGTTTAAAAGCTGACTGCAAACCTTCAATATATGGAGCGGTACTGGAAGAAGAATTGATAATCGCCCTAATATTATAGAGGCGAAAGTTTGCGAGTGTGCTTGATACTTTTTACGCTCAAACGGCTGGCTCAATTTTGATAAAAATTTGGTATGGAGTTAGCTAGCACATAGATTAACACAGGCTACTTATAATCTCGGAATTCGGTCCCGAAATTGCCGGTCCGGACTTACGCGGGTAAAACCGCGGGGTGCAGCTTGTATTTACTATATCAATCAGAAGTTTGTAAAACCGGAGCTTTGTGTGCATTTTACACGGTCCAAGTAATTCAGGTTGTCTTTTATGTAACTAGCATTGTTTGTAGACAATGACGTGACACATGACAGGAAATTGTACTGAGATTATGTGATAATTAAAATGGAATAGCTGTGCTAAGCGGCGGCGTAACACTTTTGAAATGGAAAACGGCGAAATAAGTAAGTATGAAAGTACTAGAGTGATTCTGGGTCTCGAAGCCGAGCTTCCTTACCGTTTGTCCGTATTCTCCGTTTTTTACCGACTTCGCAAAAAAGGAGGAGGTACTCAAGTCACTGTATTTTTTTTTTATGTTTGATATTACCTCATAACTTCTCTCCACGTGAGCCGTTTTCGAAATTTTTTTTTTAGTTTGAATGATGTTGCTTTCTAATGTTCTCGTTTACCCGACTTCAAAAGTTACCTCATAACTTCTTTCGTTGTGAGCCGATTTTGATGATTATTTTTTTATTTGAAAGCTTTGGTGCTTTTCATGTGGTCCTATTGAAAATTTGATTAAGATCTGATCAGTAGTTTTTGAGTTATAGTCAATAATGCGTGTTTAATACATAAAATCTGATCAAGGTTCCTATAGGTTATAAAGAGGTGAAGTCGGTTTTTTTAAGCTTTGCTTGCGTTTAATTATTTTATACACTAAATGCAATTAACGATTTTCGGAGTTATTCCTTGTGGTGAGACAAATTAAACTTCCAAATACATTCTAAGTCAATGGGTAGTAGCCTATACGTTTTCATTTATTTGCGAGTTGTAGATATGGCAAGGAACTTTGTTTTTAGATACAATTCATTTCAAGAGAGTTGTACACCCACCAAACAATAAGCTCAGCTCAAAAAGCTTTTGAATAGAACTAAATGTAAAGAAGATTATCAAAGCTCAGCTTAAGTATGTAGTCACGCCTCTTTCCCATTGGGGTAGACAGAGATCACTTCACCCAACCTGCTATGATCCTTTACATTTTTTTTTTATGTACGTTTGGCAAGCATTTGACCATAATCTCACCTGATGGAAAGTGACGATGCGGCCGAAGATGTAGCATGCTTGCCTAGAAGGTACCTATTCACACTTGACTTGAAGACTCCCAGATTATACTGTTCGAAGAACAAAGACGAGGGCAATGAGTTCCACTCCTTCGCTGTACGGATGATAAACGTAGACGTTTGACAGTTTGTCTTGTTGTTAGATGGTAGAACGGGCATGGGGGAATCAGCTCGTGTAATTCCTGCGCACACTCTCCAAAGTATAAACGGTAGAATACCGATAGACTTGCGACCTTACGTCGGTGACCGAGACTCTGCAATTTGGACTCGACTAGCTTATCATCGCCAATGAGTCTTTTTGCTCGCCGGTCGATGGACTCAAGAGCTTCAAGCTGGTACTTAGCGGATCCATCCCACAGTCGGCCGCAGTACTCCATACACGATCGGACTTGAGCTTGATATAAATTAAGAAGCTGCCCCGGTGTGAAGTACTGCCTAACCCTTGCGAGGACACCTAGTTTTTTAGCGGCCAGCTGAGCTCTGGCTTCGATGAAAGTACCGAAGTTAAGGTTCGACGATAAAGAAACACCAAGAAGTTCGAGTTTATTTGCAATCGGTATTGATACACTTTGGAAAGTCGGAGACAGGTGAAAAGGTCTCCGTTTAGCGGAGAAAAGACAATATAATAACATTTTGATGCTATTATATGTGTCAGATTTAGTGATGAGATTTCTGCTTAGCAGATTGACTGATGTGATCTGTGTCAAAACACAAACAAAATAACCAGATCTTGACTGCACTCTCATCCATTTCATCAGTTCAGAAAAGGGAGATACGTATAAAAGTGAACACTGTTGGTAAACATTACCGTGATTTACAATTATATTATACCTACCACAAAATATTACCAACTTGTTCTACTTATGCAACGATTTGACAGGCAGGTTAAAAACAAGTTAAATCGATTGATTGCTATCGATCGACAGTGAATCGACTCATTAATCGATCGAGGAGATAAATCGGCAGTGTTATTGTGCGGCTAATGAGGCCATTGTTAACCCACGGCTAATAAACAAGAGTAAACCTTCAACGTTAGTAGATTGTTTTTAACTGACTTCAAAAAAAGAGGAGGTTCTCAATTCGTTATAATGTTTTATTGTTACTCATTTACCCGGAGACGGCTGAACCGATATGGAAAATTCTTGTTTTCTTTAAGAGGTATCAAGATGGCGGTCTTGTTATTTTTTGTGCACGATCATGATATGAGTATTAAATGAAAGGGTTTTTTAAGAATAAATCCTACGTATATTATAAATCCGAAATTTTGTGTGTAAGTATGTTAGTTCCCTATTCACGCTTTAACGGCTGAACGGATTTGGATGAAATTTGGAATGTACATAGATTATACCTAGGATTAACACATAGGCTACTTTTTAACTTGATAATAGCGGGTGAAGCCGTGGGGCACGGCTAGTATCTAATAAAAGCTGGTTTTTAAAAAACGTTTTAAATACTTATTTTATTCAAATAAAAACTAACATCAATAAAATATATGTAATATTAAGCCATCGTCGCGTAGCTAGAAAGCGCTTGTGCAGTTTGCCTCCACGCATTGTTGTCATTAACATAAAATCATTGATTTTATAATTAGCCTTCTTGATCAACACACTCTTAACTATTGATTTAATTTTATCCCATGCATTGGTAATTCAGATACAGTCAGGGCCCCATTTGCCATAAAAAGACTTATTTGTTTAGCTTAATCTTAACGCGCTTATCGCTTTATTAAGCTTATGTCTATTATTAAAACTATGTACATCACTTCTTAATTTACATCTATTTATATGTTTCATATCATGCGTTATATTGTCTAAGGTGTATAGCGACTTATGTCGTGTATCACATTTCTTCCTATGGCTAGGGGTAGAGTCCAATTTGGTGGATAAAATTTTTTTTGAGTGCGATGTGATATGTTTATAGCACCCACAATTAATAATGTTTGTTCGCTAAACTATTTTAGTGCTTATTGACTAATTTATTTATATATGACTAATGAAATGGAATTATCTATAAATGCTGCGACATGTTCAGAAATTCCGACTGTGCCATACCATTTGATTATAACATCCGACTCCGAATGAAGTAATAACTTTATCAACTCTAGGCTCTACAATTACTTTTTCGTTTTAATTAAGTGTAATTACACTGTAAAATGAAATATCATGTAATTTACAAGTATTTTAAAACCTAAAATTGAATACCTTCTGTACAACAATATATTTGATAGATAGATAGATAACGCTCTATTGTCACATCTTACATAAATCAGTTACAACAATAATTTTTAAAAACTTAAATTAAAGTGTACAATCGGCGGTCTTATCGCTAAAAGCGATCTCTTCGAGACAATCATTGGATGGAGAAGATTTTTAATAATTCGGTAAAACGGGGGTGTAAATACAAGATTATGAGAAAATAAAAATATAAAGTATGTAGTATAATATATATATACTTAAACAAAATAAATTCTATAAGACAATAATAATAAATACGCATATTTATAATATAAATACATATACACAATATATTATAATAAAGTAGTTGTTGTAGTTATTTGGTAACTAAATTTGCCGCATCTGATGACCCTCTTCCCCAAATCTTGAAACATACTCGTACAATTGCAATTTGTTCTAGATGTTAATCACTTTGTATTAATTGTAAATAGCCGAGAGTAATTGGAACGGCCTTTACAATCAATGGTTACCAGCAGCGGTGTTGATTTAATAACGAGACTAGTTGAACTCCGTGGTTCCGTCCGCAACAGCGTAACCAATTGAATGTTTACTCTTTATGTAATAGAATTAGTGATTTATCACATTCAGTATTGGTAAACTTAAAACATTTTTGGGGACCGAAGTCAAAGAGCAAGTTTTCTGTCGGTCGTTATGTCCGAAAAAATTAAGATAGATTGTGAGTATTCATTTACATTTTCTTTCCGATTCTTCGGACTTTTCGATCGTGACGTGGAAAAGCAATAAATTATAGACCATGCTGCTGTTTTTTTTGCTATTATCTGAATTCTTTCCCGTAAGCCCATAAAAAGTGTTTTTTTTTTATTTTTTTTTTCTTCTGAAACATAATTACGCTCGATTAGCGACGATTGATGTATTGCCGTACTCGAAAGTGGTAGAGTGGTATCGATCATGGTAATTACCTTAAACACTTCTAGTCAATATGGGTGGGGGTAATACTACAGGGCAAACAATCTTAGGATAGCACTGTAATTACATATACACGGGCATGTCGTATACTATCAATTGACAGTCTTGCTTATCTCCTTTCTTATTGCATAAAATAATCGTCAAAGACACGGACCATGCCGCAATACACAGGCAGTGTAAAAAGGTACGAAAAGAACTTAATTTAGCTTAAACAAACAAACAAACGCATTCACACTCACAGCCCCACACTAAGTTCAAAGACTTGTATCGTGGGTGCCGGAAACATTCACATCACACACACATTAGGTACATCCAGAACCAGAAGCACAAATATCTCTTGGGAAGGAATTTGTGCTTCTGCCGGGAATCGAAACCAGGACCCACGGCGCAGTGGGCGTACACCTGTTCACGCCAACTAGGTCGTCAAAAGAAAAAAGAAGATAACTTATACCTATCGTATTAAAATATCCCATGATAAGCTTAACTATAATTGTAGGATAATTAGCCGCGTGATCGAAATTTGACACGTCAGCAATTGATCAGCAGCTATAAGACAGGTGGTACATAAAGTATTGTAGTTTGTTTGTTTGTTTGTTTGTTATATTTTGTTGATAGGTGCAGCAACCAATTCTTATAAATCGTGTCGTAACAATAAATGTAATTCCCTTGACATTTTCCAATTGGTATCACGATCTCACGCTCAACAAGATCCTACAGCAGGGGTCGGCAACCTTTTGTGTAGAAAGAGTAAAAAATTGCAATTTACAAAAATTCAAAGTTTTATAGAGCCACAATTTTTAATGAATAAATAATCCTCAATGCCAATAATAATAACTACTGTACTATGAGTATCGTATAGAAAAGCTATGCATGCGATATACCTACCAAATCATCCCATCATTTTCTTGTTCCAACTGTATGACGACCCAGTTGGCGCAGTGGACAGGTGTCCGCCCTCTGCGCCGTGGGTCCTGGGTTCGATTCCCGGCAGGAGCACACATTCCTTCCCAAGGGATATTTGTGCTTCTGGTTCTGGGTGTAATGTGTGTGTGATGTGAATGTTTCCGGCACCCACGATACAAGTCTTTGAACTTAGTGTGGGGCTGTGAGTGTGAATGCGTTTGTTTGTTTGTTTGTTTGTTTGTTTGTTTGTATAAATGCACTTTATGCTTTTGGGGTCTTGTTAATGGCTCGATAGAAATGGTGCCTAATCCTCGTTAATCGATTCAGAACGATTTTTTTATTTTTTAATAATTAATATTTGCATGTAGAACTAAAGAGCTACCAGCTACCCATCCAAAGAGCCGCATGTGGCTCGCGAGCCGCAGGTTGCCGACCCCTGTCCTACAGTATCAAGATTACTATCAACAGTCAATATTTATTTCTAACTCGACACGGAACTTCGTTTAAGTTATTTTATTAAGAAGTCCAAATATTAACAAAACACAAACGCTGTCACACTCACAGCCCCACACCAAGTTCGATGACTTGTGTCGGAGGTGCCGAAAACATTCACATCATATACTCAATCACAACCAGAGCCAGAAACAAACATTGTCCTTGGGGAGAAAAGTTATCTTCTGAGATGTGAAGGGACGTAACTACCCGTGAACGAAGAACTCTAGAAGTCTACAATATGACAGGTGGTATGTATAATATAGGTATACCCTAGAATTCTAAAATAGACCCAGTGAATGCCTGCAAGTCCCAGGCGCCTTGACACAGTTCCAGTGCATAGACACTATTGTCTAATCTGTGTCACTAACCGGGGTTAAACTGGAGTTCAACTCGTGATTATGATACACCTGTTACTGGTTTAGGCAGTTTTCAGAGGCTTGTAATAGACTCTCTGGTTACGCATAACAGCTATAGCCTATATACATAGGCATTGAGTTTATTGTTTTAATTCTATACCAAATCTGTTGGTAAACTAATGCGACTAAACTTGCTTTTGTACACTTGTAATCTTAAATGTAGCGATTTTGAAAATTTTAAAGTCTCATGCTTTTTCAACCGACTTCACGAAAGGAGGTTCTGAGTCCGACAATGATTATAATGCTGAATTTAAATATGTCTAAACGAGAGCCGTCCAATTCGGTAACCGTCTTTTGCTTCTTATTCTGTACGGTTATTGTAAACTCAAATATTTAAATAATTAACGCAAGCAAAGCTTAAAAACCCGACTTTACCTCTTATATTTTGGTTTTGGCTGGAAAGATTTCAATAAAATTTATATGGGACCAACTCTGAAGTATAATCTACCAAACAAAAAAAGAATCCTAAAAATCGATTCATTATTGGCGGAGATATCGCGTAACATACATACAAAAAACGTACAGTCGAATTGAGAACCTCCTTTTTTTAAGTCGGTTGAAAATATGTAAGAATTTTAAATAACTTTCCACTGTTCTGATACAAAATGGTTTCAAAAAGAAAAAGTTATGTGACGTTCATGTGGTTTGATATTTTTTCTCATTTTATATATCTTTTAAATGTGAATATTCCAAAAATAAGTGTTCCTTCTCATATCAAACAGATTACGACGAGTAATTTTACATATTAGTTTTAGTTATGAATCCCGAGAAAAATGGTTACTAAGTATGTGTGATCCAAAAATATGACGTTGCTAAAATTCAACGAGTACCTAATGGTGTTTCAGAGTATTCAAGGTTACAGGTCACATGAGAAAACGTTTCTTCATTTATTTAATGAAACTTGGGTTGAGTAAAGTTCAGTGTCTGTTTTAAAAAAAGTCCGCTAAGCGAATGATAAATTGTGAGAATGGAACTAATGTCTTTTCATGCATGCATAATTTTTAATCACCCATTGTTTCTTACTTGACAACAAACATACTAGCTTTATAAGTGAATAAACAATTGCCAACTGGGTAAAAAATCTTATACCTTACTAAAGAAATGTATGCTTTATGAAGCGTCTATAAAAACATCAATAGATTCCAAAACAATGTAAGCGAATTAATTTATACGAGTACCTACAGTACATATATTTTCAGAATTATGTTTACGTATATACACGGTTAAATGTAGATATAAGTATGTTCAGATGTAGGTAGCGTAGGCGATAGGAATCGCAATAACTATTCCCTAAGCAAATGTCAAAACAGTCGAGAAACTCTCAAGAGGCACATGCGCAATGTGGATCCGATCAATGCACCTCGCAGGGGTGCGCGCGCCACCCTCCCTCTATCCGCGGCCATCTACGCAGTTCGCCACAAAAACACCAGCGGCACCCAGCCCGCTCGAAAATTAATCTGAAACGCAAAAAAATCACAATTGAATCTTCGCCAATTGATCCACCAAATAATAGTTTCGTCGTGTAGTTTCGCCTGAATTGGCTCGTTGAGGACACCCACACCTTCCGACGGTGTCGCCGTGTCGAGCAGTCTTGCAGCAAGTCGGCTGCGGATCGCGTGACTCACCGGATTATCCCGGAGATTTTCGATACTTCGATTAGTTACGATAGTGTGTCGGAAGTTGTTGTGTCGGTGTCTCAGTGGTGTCTCGGATGCCGGTGGTCCGGCCGCGCGTGGATGACGGGGCCGCCGCCGGGGCCTGCTGAGGAGTGAGGAGACCAGCCAGAATGGACGACTGCGACACTATCTTCTATGACGACGACGCTGAAGCTCAGTGCGACATGGTACGTGCTCGACCTTGACATAAACCTTCATTTCTAATTGCATCTACTTAACTAGGTACAATGCGATTAGCGATGCCGTTGATTTACCTCTGACCTCTGACACTTCCGAAACTGCACCGATGCACGCCAGGTGGTTTGTTATGTAACACGGAAAGAGTGTGGTGTGTTTGCACAAAATGGACGATATTCAGTGATGCAACATGGCCATACCCGATCAATTTCGCAATTGTTCCGCGTGGCCTTTGTGTTGCAAACGAAGCGACACATTCAATTGATTCAAAACATCAACTATACAGTTGCCATCGCGGCCTTGTAGAAACCCACACAAAAGAAGAAGGAAAGAAACTGGATCAGTACTGTATCGTACTACAAACTGTACTGAGATGATTTGATTATACAGTTTATAGCAATTTCACAACGGTTGTTGATATTGTTAAACAAACTAATGATAGTGTCCAAGATTACACACGCCGTTCTTAACTCCACTTTTACAATAACAGTGAAATACTAAAAGGCAAAGTATTTACGTATAAAAACCATTCTATCGTGTAAGTTACCGTTAAAGTGGAGTTATATTTAAGCCGTAAAAGCGAAACCGTGTAAGAATTAGCCAAAAGATAATACGATACATGGCTGAAGAATGTCTGTGGGAAACGCGCTGGTAATTGGGCGCTTGCTTCCAAATTACTGTGTTAATTAAAACGATTGTCTAACTCTTAACATCTAGTTTTAGTGCGATACATTCACTGTATTTGGCTATTCAATATTTAAATAATTATTCTTAGAAGAAGAGAGCAGAAAGTCATGTTTCCGATTTCATGCATAAACTAAATTTTACGTGATGCCCTTGATATTTATAGTTAAATATAACATATCATTAGTACCGAATATCATGAACAAACGTTTGAAATATAACAAACCTTTAACAGCTTGCCCTTAATTTGAAGATTGTAAGGAGGAGAATACTTTCGAAACGAAACTCCAAATCACTCATGAACGCTAATGGTAGACTAAAACAATTAAAATTAATCAATGAACATTTTGTCTCGACTGATTGCTCAAGTGAAAGTAGACAAATGCAAGGTAGAAATACATCATCATCGTGTCAAGAACAGTACCTACGGAGATCCACCCACAAGCTCATGCAATTAATGAACAAGCAAGCATTCTTGTGCGTTTGTGCGTGAGACTGTGGGATAAAGTCGTCTAAGAAAACTGGCACTAATGACTTGAATTGCCTCTATTACGAACTCGCATTTCACAATCACAGGCCAGGAAAGTCATGCTAACTTTTAATGGTTTTAAAATTAAGAGGTTCCACGCATAAATTATAATGAACAAGGTATAATTTTGTAGGGAATGCAAAAAGGTGCGTTTTTTGAAATGGTGAGTGATATAGCAACAGCTTATGTAATAGTTACGGCTTTAGAAAGGTTTTCTACTAATTGAATGATTTGTAAAGTTCTAGACGAGTTCCTTACACAATACAACACAAGGATTATAGTCAGTCATACGTGTGTTTTAGATATAATGCCAGTAAGAAATACTAAGGCTTTTATGCTTTTCATCTACGTATAGAATACATGAATACACGACAATTTGTCTCGTGAGATACAGAAAGCTTTGGAAGGCTTCAACTTTAAAGCTCCAGTTCAAAACTCTCTTGAACTAAAGACCACACCTTTAGTCAATTATAGTATTGAAGAGGCTGCCCATGGGTAGTAAGTAGCTTATGGAGATTATGTTTTAAGGAAAGGATAGTCTACACATTTTCATTAGTCTGAGAACGGAGTCTGAAAGATACAGTCATCAAAAGTACACGAGTAACTACTCAGCAAAATTTCTAACCACTCAAATAAAGTAGATCCTTTCATCCACGCCGCTGAAAATGTCAAAGCATCAATATGCGAATAAAATGTGAAGATTGGCAATGAATATTTCGATAGTGCATCCAAAGGTCATAACCCTGGCAATCAATTGTAAATGCTTCTGATGCAAAAAGGTAAACAATTATGAGTATAGAAAATAGACAAATTGCTCAATATAGTCAATTAATTCTATTGGTGTATCTGTCAAGAGCAGATGTTTTTAAATGCTAGGTTATTTGGAAACTAGTGATCGGAAGAGACATACTCGTATATTATGTTAGAAATATTCGAAGGTACATATTAGTACAGACTAATAACAAAAATAGGTATAGGTAATTAAGACAAGTTATCCTAATGAATAAAGCAGTAACGGAAGATCTTTACCAAAGAATATTGGCTATATTATCATCTATGATTTCTACAATAACTTTTTGCAAATGATAAATTTATTAATTTTAATTTCGTGTCATAAAGAGATTTTAGTTACAAGATATAAACAAAATAGATTTACAAACTACATTCACGACAAAAAGTTTGAGTATACCTGTTCGAGAAGAATCATTGATGCGTTTCAATTACAGCTAACAAAACTAAAAAATACTTTATACTACAATCAATAAAATTTTATAGCTACCTCCAATATCATAACGGGGAACATAAGTGATGAAACAGCACTTTTATTGTTGTCTACAGTTACTCTATTATTATGAACATCTATATCTTAGAATCTAATTGTATGGTTGTGTATAGTAATCCGATTTGTGCTTGAGATTGTGAAACTTTTCAAGGTTTTACATAATTTCAATGTTGTTCCATCCTTAATGATTTTAGTTATCTAGCGTGTTTAGTGGCATTTTCATTTAAGTTTCTGGAATATTTCATTGTGGCAGTTGTTAGATATATTCACCGCGCTGAAGTAAAATGTTTGGTTTGATTTTATATGTAAATCATTCGGCTAAGCTAGACAGCGTAGTAGAGACACTTATTATGGCCACCTATTGGGACACGTTATATAATAGTTTGTTGTTTTCTCAAAAATAATGTGTTATCTATCTATCTAGACTAAAACTGGTTTCAGAAAATGCGTCTCTGAAGGCCTAATGCCTATGGAAATTATAAATTTTGTGCAAGGAGTTGGACCAAAATGATTGTTATTATTATGGCCTATGGCTCTAACCTTGTGATATAAGGCTCCTAGTCCTAGCTGTGGGTACGTTATGTGTTAATTATAATGATTATTGAGATATCGGATGGACTAGGAGTTACATAGTCGGATCTGATGTTCCAAACACGGGTTCAGGTCGAGGCGAAATTTTTCTCTCCTTATTTCTGAACTGAAATATGGTTTGAGCCAAGATACATAAAAAACGTAAGAGTCTTCATCTTCGGCAGTCGTTAGACGTCCACAACTACACATACACTTTTCCAGGGACTCCCACAAAGAACGGTCGCTAGCCATTTATATCCATCTACTTCATGCAATTTCTTCAAGGTCTTTCGTACACCTTATTAAAACTTTCCTGTTGCGCATTCCTATCCACGATTTTATTAAAAAACCATTCTTCTCCGGCTATCGGATAAGTAACGGGCCGGACTCTTCCAATGAATTGATTGCGAGATGTGGCTAGTATCTTTGTTGGTGTATTGTTGACAGAAACCCGCTGAGCTTCACGACACTGTTTGACTAAACAGCTGGTTTATGAAATAACTGTGGCTGACGCAGCTTAATAAATAGACCCGATCGTCATAGTAATTAGGGTTGCCAACATTTCAAAACAATATTTAACTTTTGTATTTAGCTATGCAGACTCAGCGTGATGCACATAGTGTACTATACTCTTAATGAAATGGTTTCATTGCGCATTGTAAATGCATATACAATGTCTTGGAGTAGTCTGATTTCGTAGAGCCCGTGGCCTCAGGAAGCAGATAGGAGAACGCATGTTTGAAGGTAAAAATCCCACTGGTAGGAGGGCAATAGCATTGCTCTCTAGGTCCATAATATCAGAGAGATAAAAACTCTTTCATCAATTTAGGTGATAGGACTTTTAGCAGGACCTGAGCCGGCTGAAAGAGCGAGTTGCCAAGTAATTATTTGCGATATGATTATACCTACTAACTGTTACTTCAGTTGTACCCAAATATCTATATAGCCTTTATTGTACCAAATAGCACTATGTTATTGAAACGTCTGGATGGCACAGACACATCTGGTTATATACATAACCTGTAGCCTATTGTCAGGCTAGCAAACCTATGACATAAGTCTCGATAGCTGTTAGCTGTTTTATTAACTGTCACATAAACATATACTTATAGATCCCCTATTACCTATCTCTGTTGAAATGGGTTTCAATCCAATGTTGGCTAATTCCTGAGCAATAAGGTTCATTTTCGCTTAATTCAAATTAAAACTACTTACACAGAGATAGGTAGAGTCAGGTGTTAGTATTGTACCAGCGATTAAAAGACGGCCGGTAACCCTAACCTGTCTCTACTATGTCACAACCTGTGCCATAGATCACACAGTGTTTTATGCTAATAGGGCCAGTGAGTACACACAGATGTTTTGTATTGTGATGTAAGATTCTGAGCGGATGGGGTGCACGACCGCATAATGACGGGCTGTTGCACATGCACCGTCATTATTTTACTTGCAGCCGATTGTTTGGATAGTTTGAATGCAAAGCTGTGGTTGTCTAAATTGCGCAGACTGTGATAGGTATAATCGTCAACGTCATACATCTCGATAGGTATACTTACGCTATATAACCACCTAGTGGGGGGCTGGTAACAGGGTATTAAAACCCTGTGTTTGACTTAATTACATGACTACTTGTGCGGTTTTTATAGGCATATAGGTATATCAATATTCATATTAGGAGCTTTGACAGCTTGAAAAGGCAAAGTTTCCGGCACAAACAATGCCGCCAGCATAATGGGAACGTTACCTACTGGTAATGGGTTAAAACTCGGTGGCTTGTAGATAACTAAGGTCTTTGCTGTAGGTATATAGTCTTAGGAAGTACAATTGGAGCTTTAGGCTTTTTTTTTATGCTAGATAGGCAAGCATTTGACCACTATCATACCTGATGTAAAGTGAAGACGCGGCCGAAGATGTAACATGCTTTCCTGGATAATACCTATTATATTTATAAAAAAACGTATATTTATAAAAACAGTTAAGTAGCCTTATTTTCTAGTTACAATCGTTATTCGTATAATTTATTATTTAGGATGTATTTGTAAACTATATTTGTATCTTTTTATTCAAGGTTTACATACAATGAATTACAATTAATACATGCAAAACCTGTACCTATGTATACTTAATCTGTTTTTAGTATCCTTGGTCCTTAGAAGTAAAATGTTTTGGATAATTCAAATTTCTTCTCCAGAAGCATAATACAATGTGGAAACCCTGGTAAACATAGCACGTTCGCCTGAAAGCATCGGGTACGATTCCCGGCGGGAACACAAGTTTTCTTTTGTTCCCGCCGGAAAATGTATGTTTCTGGTTCTGGTTGTGATTGTGTATTAGATTATATATTATGTATTAGAAATTAAGAATGTTTTAAAAAAAAAAATTAATGGAAAAAATGCGCCGCCGAGTTTCTTGCCAGGTTCTTCTCGAGATGGCTGTAATTTTGCGAATCTGGCAATAGATTCATTAACTTTCATGAGTGCCTCTTTGGGGCCCATGTGAATAAACGATTTTGATTTTGATTTTGATTGTGTGTGTGGTGTGAATGTTTCCGGCACAAGTTATTGAACTTAGTGTGGGGCTGCGAGTTTGAAAGCGTGTAAGTATGTTTATGTTATTTATGTTATCTTTGTCAAGTGTTAATATATTGCACTTGGTATGATTTGCCTACACTTATGCACGTTCACTAAGTTTGTATAAACGGATAATTACCCATCTTTATTACGCATTAACACTCGAAGAATCACAAGTTTTGGAAACTAATACAAAATGTACAACGACATTGTTCACTTTTGCGGCGAAACTCAGCTTTGCCTCTCCAACATGACAAAGCTCTTCTTTTGTAAAAGAAAGTCAAAGTAGACGCAAAGAGCCCTATACCTACATATTTATAAGAGGAAACTGGCCACTTCACAGAAAAGCTGAAGAAAAGAAAATGGAGGCTGAATATGCCTCCAAAGTGCCTTGCTTAGGCTGAAGTTGAAGTGCTCGCTCACCCAGAAACCTCGATAAAAACTATTTTTACGTACGTACATTAATGTGCTGAGTTAACAATGCTTTTAGCAAAACACTTTAGTATTTATGTACGGACTAAATAAGGGTAATTTTATATGTTCCGTTAGCCATCAATCTGTATGTGAGACAGTTGGTAGTTAAATTTAAACTGCAGTTTGAGTAAACTGTTGCAGTAAGTACGCGTAGGTGATTCGCATCTGCAGAATATTTCTCATTATTTGTGTTTTACGTCTCCTAGACCTAGAGTCCTTGGTTCAATAGTATGATGACTTACGTTTTTTATGCTATAATTGCAAGCATTTGACCACTATCTCACCTAATGGAATATGATGATGCGGCCGAAGATGCCGCTGGCCTAGAAGATACCTATTCACTCTTAATTTGAAGGACTCTCAGACACTTTCGCTGTACGAATGATAAACGTAAAAGCAAAACGCTTCGAATGCACTGAAGGTATGTTAACCATAAATGGAAGACGGTCAAAAGCGAATATTTTCAACACCTGTTTTTTATCTCTGAATGCTCTCCGGTTTTCGATATCCGCTAGTGTTTCACCATTATGTCACCTTTATGGTAAGTGGAGGTCCCGTTCTTTCACATTTCCGGAGCTGACATCATACTTGCTGTTTATTACTAGCCACTTCTCATGAAAGTTTCGAAGTCTGTGAGAAACTGACAATCCAGGAGGCTGAGAAAATGTTTAAGTCTATAGTTCAGCTTCTAATTTGTCTCCATGTTATTGAATATCCTTACACAATCATTGATATAGAACCAAATATATATTGCAAATGAATGCATACAACGCGTCCCCTTTGCATTTCTGTCAGATTTCAGCGTTTTTGTGTGGGCTATCGACGCCGGCTCATGCTGCCATTCTACTCGTAGATCCGCCGCTTATCTAAATTCTAAATATATATAACTCAAAGGTGACTGACTGACTGACTGACTGACATAGTGATCTATCAACGCACAGCCCAAACCACTGGACGGATCGGGCTGAAATTTGGCATGCAGGTAGATGTTATGACGTAGGCATCCGCTAAGAAAGGATTTTGATTAATTCTACCCCCAAGGGGATAAAATAGGGGATGAAAGTTTGTAGTACTTCTTAACGCGAGTGAAGCCGCGGGCAAAAGCTAGTAGTGAATATTTGTAGTTATCTAATCCTACTAATATTATAAATCCGAAAGTTTGTGTGTAAGTGTGAAAGTATGTTTGTTCCCTCTTCAAGCTTTAACGGCTGAACGGATTTGGATGAAATTTGGAATGTACATAGATTATACCTAGGATTAACACATAGGCTACTTTATAACTTGATAATAGCGGGCGAAGCCGCGGGGCACGGCTAGTTTTATTATATATCACATTGAACACCATCTCGGCAGATAGTAAATGAACAAAGCAATCATTCATCTATTTATTTTAAGGCCTCCAATGACAATGGCTGTATCATCTTTGAGAGCCTCGATGTGTAATATGTACCGAGAACAATTTGTGCCCCGCTGTGTATATATTGTTTATAGCCAGCTGCAACAGTGAAGAATTACAGTGAATTGATGGTACCGTTAGTTCACAGTGAAGGGCCGTGAAGGGTCGATAACGCCCCCGGATATGTCTTAAGAGTTATATGGACCTAAAACTACTGCAGTAGTTGAATCTGTATAGTTAGATAGAGTTATAGTTAAGTGTAACATTATTTTCTTATTTAAATGCTTACGAGGCAGGAATTTTAACGAAAATATTGATAATACACGCAGTAGCGAAGAAAATAGGCTAGTCCAGGGGTCGGCAACCTTTTGAGTCAGAAGAGTCAAAAAATACAATTTACAAAATTTCAAAGTTTTAAGGAGCCACATTTTTTTATTGCTAACAATAATCCTTAATGCCAACAATAATACCTACTGTACTATGAGTATCGTATAGAAAACGCTATGCACGCCTTATACTTACCTAATCATCCCATAATTTACTTGTTAATCGATTCAGAACGTTTTTCTAAATTTTTTTTTTAAAATAAGTAATATTTGAGTATGGAACTAAAGAGCCGCAGCTTCACATCCAAAGAGCCGCATGTGGCTCGCGAGCCGCAGGTTGCCGACCCCTGGGCTAGTCTGATTCGTGATGGCAGCCATGATTGGATCATGGACGTCAAAAAAATAACGTCAAAATGGCGGCATTTAAAATTGCCCTAAACTGCTCGCATTTACAAATATTTATTGTGATATGATGTTTATATTGC
Source organism: Lomographa bimaculata (assembly GCA_948107665.1). Taxonomy (NCBI): domain Eukaryota; kingdom Metazoa; phylum Arthropoda; class Insecta; order Lepidoptera; family Geometridae; genus Lomographa; species Lomographa bimaculata. The sequence continues at coordinate 13,954,322 of OX403592.1, forward strand.
TTCTACGGATTAAATTTTATACATATGTAGTTTGTACAGTGTTTAAAGACACAGATAGACATTTAACCACAATTCAGCTTAAAAACACGCCATTATCGGCGACGTATTACCGTACTTGGAAATGCAAGACTTGTAGCAATCTTGGCAATTAATTACCTTGAATTTGTCTAGTCAGTTTGAGTGAGGGTACAACTCATCTACAGGTAAACAAACTTAGGTGGGCCATATACTCGAGTTCGCCTAACAAGTTATCCTGTACAGAAATAATAATACTTTACTACTCTCAACTCTCGAGTATACAAAAATCTATTTCCAAGCTAAAGTCATATTCCAGCAGCTATATATCTAGCCAGTTCTAGGTCATTCTAGATCTAACATTTTCAAATGTCTATCAGCCTCGACCATATCTTCACTTACCAACAGGTATAATAGTGGGATAATAATAAACAAATGTCTTTCAATGTTGGGTCTTTTCTCTTCAATAAAATTATTAAAACTTCCTCCAAAACATTCTGTAAGTCTTTTCACCTCTCTAGCATAAAAATCATATTAAATATATGTTTCGTGTGGCACCAAGCCAATATTTTTGCTGCATTTCTTCGCCAAACCATGGAATAACCCTCGTAATGACTGCCAAGAATGGCAGTACTTCATTTTATTTGTCAACTAGCAAATGCCAACAAAACCTTGGCTGTCTAATATTGGTTCTACTCATGAAAGTTGGCTAAAGGTGGAGGTGTTCTGTGTTTCTAAGCTTTTAAGCTGCTGTATCTAGTACAAATAATTTATGGATATTATATAATTTAGAGTCCTCAGGAAGAAATGCTTTTGCTAATCTTCCTTTAGGGATACGAATTCGAAATATAGTGATGGAAAAAATATATGTAGTTGGTACGAGACTAGAATCAGAACGATGAACAATCTTATCTAAATATTTTCTATTATCTGTGATAGGCATCCGTGATAGGCAAACAACTTCGGTGGGCCCTGAGATCTAAAAATGTACCGGAGGCCTACATTGATTTGATAAGAGACATGTACTTAGACTCCAAATCCGTAGTGCGAACCGCTGTAGGCGACACATGTACATCAAGTACATGATGGCTGTCGGTGTACATCAAGGCTCGGCCCTAAGCCCCTTTCTCTTCAGTATCGTTCTCGATGTCGTTACGGCAAATATCCAAATTCCGGCTCCATAGGTGATGATGTATGCCGACGACATTGCACTGGTAGATGAAGATAGGCTTAGTTTAGAGCAAATGGTGAACCAGTGGAAAGATTCTCTCGAAAACGGCGGTCTCAAACTAAATATGGCGAAGACGGAATACATGGCGATTGGTGAAACAACTACCAGCTCTATTAAAATAGGGAATGAGCTGGTCGACAGATGCCAAACATTCCGATACCTTGGAAGTGTGTTACAATCGTCTGGTGATATTGATCATGACGTTAAAGCCCGTATTAGCGCCGCTTGGGCTAAATGGCGGGAAGTCACTGGCGTTCTCTGTGACAAGAAGATACTACCAAAACTTAAAGGTCTAATCTACAAAAGCATTATCAGACCCGTGCTCCTTTATGGTAGTGAGACGTGGCCCATATTACAGCGTCATGTCCATCAGCTTCACGTCACTGAAATGAAGATGTTGCAGTGGATGTGCAACGTTACGCGTATGGATCGTATACGTAACGGGCACATCCGCGGTAGCATTGGAGTTCGTGACGTAGCGGACAAGCTAACAGAAAGTCGTCTGCGGTGGATGGGACACGTTTTAAGAAAGCCGGTGGAGTATGTTGGAAGGCAACGCTTAGATATCGTGGTGTCAGGCGCTAGACCCAAGGGCCGGCCCAAACTACGATGGCTTGACGTTGTGAAAGATGACATGAGAGCCAACGGTCTAAATACCGAGGATGCTACCAACCGTGCGAAGTGGAGAAGACTTAGTCGGAAAGCGGACCCTGGCACAAGCCGGGACAAACGCTAAGCAGAAGAAGAAGAGGAGAGGCAAACAACCTGATGTTAAGTGACGATGCTGTCGACGATGGAGCTTGCCTAGAAAATACACCATTCATTCTCGACTTAAAGACTCCAAGATTGTACTGTTTGGGAAACAAAGAATCAAGCAGTGAGTACGTTAAACTACATCGTCTTGGTAAGGCAAGTCAATGAAGACCCTGATATATATCGAAACAAATGGCAATGAAATTAACTGACAAGCCTTGGTGCTATCAAAAGATCGTAAGTTCTTTGATAAAACTTTATCGTATACTAGGAATTCCAAGAACGACAAAGCTCTATCTATATCTACCTTAAAATTTTACAGACAATCTATTTGCAGGATTTAGTACCGACTTAAATAGGTACTCAATTCTATTTCGTGATGAATTATTTTGCTATTTAAATTTAGTGTAGTAATGAAACAGATTCACGAAGAATTTTCATGGGTTTGAGTTAATTTAGAGAATTACGGTATATGTCTACATATACCTAGAGCACCTGTGAAAGAAGAAGTTCCAGCAGTGGGAACAAAAGATGACCTTTGATTTAGTACATTTTATTGTCCACAATCAAAATCAACAAGCCAATATATGAGTAAATAGTAAAAATGTAACGCCACCTATACCTAACAATAATAACAACGCTTTCACAACACCACACTAAGTTCAAAGACTTATATTGTGGACGGCGAAAATTGATATTGAACACACAATCACACATAGAACACGAAACATAAATTTCCCTAGAGGAGAATACTTGTGTTCTTAATGGTAATCAAACCCGATACCCGCTGCTTTGAAAGCGCAACTAACTACGCCAGCGAGCAGTTTTCTTTGAGTTGAAGTCTAAAGTATTAGACTGTTTATAATTCCAAATAGATGTACAGAACCTTGACAGTGAAGGCTGAGGGTAAATGCACTATCGATTCAGTCTGGAACCTACATATCTACAGCGCTACAATACTCTATCCGGGCTCACTGCGGCACTTTGCTATTTTACGACATTTGGGCGAGCTTTTTACGGCCAATCTTCATGAAAACGGTACATGGAATTGAAAGTTCTTACTAGTAGGTAAGCCTTTTGTGATGCACGTCTGTAAAAATTTTTTTAGACGAGTGTTAATTAAATGCGAACTTTAAGGCTTTGCGAAATAAAATTTATCGGTGAATTTAGTTTCCTTTGCACTTTAATTGGAAATAATGAAGTATTAAAAGAGTGACACTAGTTTTCGCCCTCTTAATACCTTACCCGTCGCCCTCATAAATATGTTTAATGTAGTCTAAGTTTTATTCCAGAAATAGCAATCCTACTTTCCAAATATCAGTCAAATTAGTTCAGTAACAGACATTCAAATTTTCAATTTAGTTATGTTTTAGTTGGAACCAGGACATTTAAATTTTCGAAACAAATTGTGTTTTTTAAAAGCTTTTATTTAGTTCCATCTGACCCGTTGTCAGTGATCAATTTGTCGGTCTGTAATCAAATCTTGCAAGCTAAATTAAACCCACTTCCCGATGTCCGATTGGACTGAAATTTGGTGAACTTATATGTATTATCTTCGGTGACAATACCATGTACCATGGAGCTGGTCTGATGATCAAGATGGAAGATGGCTATAGGAACTTCTAAATCAAACAAGATAAATCCATTGAGTTGGATTAGTCTTGACATGCTCTATTGTTAAATAACTTTTTAATTAGGTATGGTAAAATAGTTGCCTATCTGCATTTGACCGCTATCTCACCCGTGTTATTTTATTTCATCTTTAAATAAGATAAAATAAAATAACACTCCAACAAAGTGCGGTAACGATCATAAAAGTTGTTTCTGCCATCCAGCCCCAGTCTAGCCATAGCCAGCGCCCGGCACTCAGAGACCGGTCCATAACGGTGGTCGGTACAGGTTATATCATCATAATTTGTGGCTTTGCGGCTGCATAATGGTTCCGTAGATACCTTTTCGTGTACATTAGCACCTTTACGGTAATAACTTAATAAGTTGTCTGGCTTGCGTACCTATGTAGATAGGATACTTTTTACGTTTAATTTTAAAGGTGCAATCGATCATTTAATCACATTGGTCATCTGTGAGGGCGAGAATCAGAGAAACGCAATCGCACTCACAGCCCCATACTAAGTTCAAGGTCTTGTATTGTGGGTACAGTAAACATTAACATATCACACCCAGAACCACAAGCACAAATGCTCCTTGGAAAGGAATATTGTGCTCATACCAGGAATCGAACAAAGTACGTTGTAAGTACTTACATCATCATATCGACCTACAGAAAATGAATCTCGGGCCACTTCGCGAAATAAGTGTACCTAAAAAAACGTGGATATAATAATATGTATATGATTTTAAAAAACTCAGACAATAAGTGTAAACAATGTTTATCAATAAATGAGTATTTGACAATTTAATGTATGTACTAATGTTCACCCAGCTTTTGCTTGCAACAATTTATCAGTGTATGCAGCAGCCTCAACAGACGACGATGGTCTCACTGTTTACACACACAGTATCACCCTCGTCCCGTATAGAAATCCTTTCTTATCCAGCTAGATTTCAACTTAATAGGTCAAGCAGATTTCGAGACTTCGTTAGTATTTTTAGTTAGTAAATAAGTAAAATCGCTTTTTACCGATTTCACAACAAAGTAGGAGGTACTCAAGTCGACTGTATTAGATTATATTTTTATAAGTCTTTTTATTCCGCTTTCCCAAGCATTGTCTAAGGGTCTGATAGCGTGATACAACTCAAGATTTTACGATGGTTATCAGTCTCGGTGCCGGTTATCCACTAAAGACAGATAATCGATTGTTTGTCTCGATTAACAAAAGAAGTGATCTGTATACGTCTGTTATACGACTATAGGCTGAGAGATAGCATTCAATTAGAAAAGTTTTATTACGTTCAGCGCACTTAGAGTTGTATTACTGTGTCGTAATATGTATAATAGGTGATCAGGCGGATTGCGTTTCCGTGAGAAAACGAACATAGTGGACTGAATTGATGGTTCAAAATTAGAACCTGTTTTACCGAAGAACATCAATGCAAGCACATACCTCGTTCACGTCGATTATATGTACCTAGCATGCAGATTCTGCGTATCTAAAAACATTTTTAGTCAAATTGAGAACATCCCCTTTTAAATGTGGTAAAGATACTTACGGGCGACAATGTAGAAAAAAAACACAACAAAAAAATGTTGGTCCGAGGTAAATTGATAAATCTGTGATATCTCTGTATATCTGATAATTTGTTGATAAATCATAAAAAAAAAAGTTATACTCACCTGGCTCAACACTCTGGATTATGAAGATGTGGAAAATTTGCAAATTAACTCCTAATTATTTAATTATTTCACACACGCACTACACACACACACACAAACACATACACACACACTCTCTCTCTCACACACTCACACACACCCACACACACACACACACATTCACATACTGGTCATTCACATACATATTGTAAATAACTGTAAACTACATCGGGAACCAGAGGCTTCAGAATCTTTATTGTATCATCTAAATTTATGTCAATAAATATTTGATTGATTGATTGATTGATCTCTACAAAGGCATTCACACTCGCAGACCCACACTAAGTTCAAAGATTAGTATCGACAGAAGCACAAATTACGCCAGGGTAGGAAAATTGTGCTTCTGCCGTAAATCGAGCCCAGGACACAGAGGGCATACACCTGTCCACTGCGCCAAACGGGTCGTGTAGTGAACACTATTATCAACATTTTCGTCGTCTCTTTGCCTACAACTTTTACTGCACCAATTCACGGCACCTATTGTGAGATAAAGCGTCTAAGATCAAGAAAAAGTAGGTATCTATTTTATTCAATAGATTAAAAATCTCATTGAATATCAACCTGTTCCCACAGATTGAATCGAAACTGTGAAAGTTTTAACTCTATTGTTGTCTAGATACAAATATTTTTAGGGTTCAGTACCAAAACCCTTAGAAAATTGAACAAATGAGAACCTATTACCGTCTGTCTATCCTAACATTTAATAAGAGATCTATCTTTATCTCTTGAATACTCAATTAAAAAATTACCTTATCAGAGGCCGTCTTTTGCTTTGTTAGCTATACAGCTAGCCTCCTAAGCTTGAAAATGTTCGTAGAATGAATGTAAGTAGTTAGCTTAATACTTGTTTTCGTATATTATTAGTAGTCTTATATCAGCTATGCCTCGCGACTTTGCCCGCGTTTGTCGGGCGAAGCCGCGGGACTTACTACTATTGTTCTTCGGACTTATAATATTAATGTGATAAGATCCAGTTTTTAACATTTATTAGTTTAATTGTAAGTGCCTCAACATGGAAGAGACTGGTTGCCCACAACACAGGGTATCCTAGTGTGGGAACTAGAGAGCCTATAAGTTCAACAGCATATATTTATGTACCTATACTAATAAGTCATATTATTTAAGTTGTCTACGTTGTTGTAAGTGCCCACTTGTTATTTTGAATAAATTGAATTTTGAATTTGAATTATTAATAGCAATAATGTTAACAAAAATACACTTTATAAGTAAACACATGACCTTAATAGGCTAGGAGTGTACGGGCCGATCTATAAACTAATTGGTTATTTTTGTAAACATCACATAACTATGCAAGTCACATAAAAATGAAAAGTGAACAGTAAATTGTCAAAGTAGTTGGTCAAAATTAGAACTCACACAGAAATTATGTGTTATTCATATCAACAAATATTAAAGAAGCATTTAATTTTTGTTTGTGCTAGGAAATCAGAATGACATTTTCTTTACAAGTTCAGTTTGATGACACAGAACGCAAGGTTCGTAGACCACAAATAAAAGCATTTTATTAAAATTCCATATAGTAAAAACCGTAATTCACACTTCAAATATGAATATCATAGAGTAAACTCTAAATTATAACATCAAAAATTTAAAAATACTCACGACGCGCTATCTCGAAAACTACGACGAATTTCACCAAGCAGCTAGGACACCACACTGTCAATCAAGTCACATTTAAAACAAATAAACTAATTCAAAATGAGTTCAGCCGTTTGGGAGCTACGATGCATAGACAGATACACAATTGCACATTTTAAACTATGTATATATATATTTTATATTTATATAACACTCCTCTCTCAGCGTATATAAAGTTCAAAAACTGCCCAGTCCGATTTGATGGTGCAATTTTTATGAGCTTAGTACGGAACCCGTGGTGTAGAGTTTGAGTTGCTCTTTAACGTATTTATTTGCGTTCACCTATAGCCCAGATTAAATGATAGTACTGCGTATTGTATACAAATAAGTAAAGTACTACATATACAATAGGTACTCGTAGGTACTTAATAGAGCTATATTTTTGTATGTGTTTATTTGTTTATGAGATAAAATTTAGTTATATCGCCACATGATCACACTTAGGTATGTTATAATTTTGTCAGCAGCATCGTCACTTTCCATCATGTGAGATAGATATCAAATGCTTGCCTATCCAGTATATAAAAAAAGTTCCACTTCTTCGCTTATTTGAGGACACGGTGATCATTAGCACATAATATACACTACATACTCTAATCATTAGAGAAAATTATAGTTAGTAATTATATTATATTAACTTAATTCGAAAACCTGTTGTGTAAACATTTCAAGCTCCGTCCCTATTCCCAAGGCTCTACAGGTTTTTCTCGTTTTGAACAAAGTGGTTCTAATGTAATGTGGGACCGACGGGATACATTAACATTGAATCGACAATCTTGCAACATTTATTATACCCTGGTACTTGTATATAATTTATTCATGAGAACTTCATACATGCGTGTAGTAGATGCATAGATTTAGATAGAGTGCGTTGAGAAACATAATATTTTACGAAATGCGGGTCAGAGACCTTTTCAAGCTTTGTCGGTGGTGTACGTTTTCTATGATCGATATTGTTAAAAATAAAAACTTAAGCAAGAATATTGATACCATAATACATACGGTGACCTTTACATTTTCCAATGTTATGAGTACGACCTAGTTTATTTCGTCTAAGTGCCTTTGGAATACCTACTTATGGTAAGAATAGTAAATCGAAAACGCCTGGACAATAAAACGTATATAAATTCAATGACTAAGTAGCGTGATTAGCACCATATAACTTACCAACAGGTGATAGGTATAGTGGTCACACGCCCTACCAAGCAATCGTAAACATATATCGTAATTCATATATGAGTTAAGATATATCCGATACGAGTTGACTCCTTATGGGATATTAATAACAATATATTCACATCTACCTGGAATGGGTAACTCTTTCCGGGATACCAATTACGATATAGTAACATCTACCTGGAACGAGTTACTCTTTTCGGGATACCAATAACGATATATTCACATCTACCTGGAACGAGTAACTCTTTTCGGGATACCAATTACGATATATTCGTGTCTATCTGGAACGAGTCGACTCTTTCCGGATACCCATTATGATACATTCGTGTCTATCTGGGACGAGTCGACTCTTACCGGGATATTAATGACCATATATTCGTGTCTATCTGGAACGAATTGACTCTTTTCGGGATACCATTTAAGATGTATTCCTGTCTATTTGGAACGAGTCTGGTACGAGTCTCTTTCCGGGATACCTATAACGATATATTCGTGTCTATCTGGAAAGTGTCGACTCTTTCCGGGATATGAATTACGATATAATGATATGTCACGCCGATCTGGAACGAGTCGACTCTCTCCGAGATACCAATTACGATATATTCGTGTCACTCTGGAACGAATCTACTCTTTCCGGGATAACAATAACTATATATCCATATGTTACTCAGGTCTGAATTCTTCTATCAGTATTATTTGAGAGTCTTCAAGTATAAACATCAAAAAACAAACAAAACAAAACAAACGCATTCACACTCACAGCCCCACACTAAGTTCAAAGACTTGAATCGTGGGTGCCGGAAACATTCACATCACAACACACATAACACCCAGAACCAGAAGCACAAATATCCCTTGTGAAGGAATTTGTGCTCCTGCCGGGAATCGAACCCAGGACCCACGGCACAGAGGGCGGACAGCTGTCCACTGCGCCAACTGGGTCGTCAAATCATCGTTTAGACAAGTGCTTTATCTCCTGCATTATGATATCTTCCATCGGGTGAGTAATACAGTAGCCAAAGGTTTTCTCCACTCTCCAGTTCTCTGGTTTTAATGAGACTTGTTTCTTGGAAAATACAGGTAGGTGTGCAGCTTTATAAACACGCAATACTAAACCAATCAGTGTGGAGTGGAAGTCTCGAGCCTTGAGGTGCTAATGATCACATTCCACAAGAAAAAGCTTATTAACCTATGTGGGTAATCAAGTTCTTTATCTGTTTGTATTTTAAAGAGTAAAATGTATGTTGTTGGCAATGATTTATCTCCATCGCTCCGTTAAAAGAACGATACGTTCGGAGTTTGGACTAGTCCGAACGTTAAAGCCAAAACGTCAAGTTTGTGCAAATAGCGCATTGCCACCGTTTTTATCAGCTTCACTTGTAGTATGTATGTTTGTAACCGACTCCTTTGGACTTGATTTTGACCCTCTTCAAACCGCAAAATTTAAAGTAGACTTATCGAGGACCGATGACAATACAAAAATATGTCATTTTTTATTTTTAAAGCGTGTTTTTTAGTTTTATTAAACTATTATATTTTTTATTTACCGTTGTTTACGCGCGTGCGTATATCAGTTTCTATATTGAGTATTATTTATTAAGTATGTATTATTTTTATATGTACTTATGTTCTTTTTTTGTTTCATATATACTTATTTGGTAATAAATGTAGTTATTTACCGTTGTTTACGCGCGTGCATACGTATATCAGTTTCTATATTGAGTATTATTTATTAAGTATGTATTATTTTTATATTTTATATGTATGTTATTTTTTGTTTCATATATATTTATTTAGTAATAAATGTATTTATGTACGAGTATCTTTAAAGCATTTATTTTATATTAAATTCTACTTAGTTTATTTAGTTATTTATATCTATTATCAGTATTCGTGGTCTTTCTAACTGTGTAACTGAAGTAAGCTGATTGAGTCCAGCTTGCAGAGCCTCGGTCACAGGCGTATGGTCGCAAGTCTATCGGTATTCTTTCGTTTGCATTTTGGAGAGTTTGCGCAGGAATTACATTAGTTAAATCCACCATGCCCATTTTACCATCTAACAACCAGACAAACTGTCAAACGTCATCCATTTATGGTTGAAATAGCTCCAGTTCGCTCAGGATTCCATAAAAAGTAGGTTCAAATTTTTTGCAGTCGGTATTTTTTAATTTTTGGTACATTGACGTGTTATCTTTAATGGGCTAGCGTTTAACCACTATCTCATCTGATAGTCTAAACTCTAAAGTAGTCTAAAGTATAACTTAATACTTTATTTGGCATCCATTTTCTTTCTGGGTAAACCGTATTTCAAGTTATAAGTTATCTCGAATCTGCGTTCACGATAGAGTCAAGGTCTTAAAGAGAAAAAGTGGTTCGAGCCAAGCCTTTGAAACGGTAGGAAGTCGAGCCAAATATGTCGTGATGTCATCATCAAGTTTTAGGTTAATACCAAGCTATTGTTTAGATGGACATCCGTCTCTTTAGTCACAGGAGACTCGTGTTTTTATATCATTGTTCTCTAATGGAATAGTATTGGGACGTCTGTAAATTACAACCAAATTTTATAATATAAAGGTACTATATATAAACATAACATAAACATAAGCGCTTTGAAATTCACAGTCCCACAAGAAGATTTGATGTCTTGTGTCGTGGGTGCCGGAAACATTCACATGACACACACAATCACAACCATAACCAGAACCAGAAACACACATTTTCTTTGGGGAGAAAACTTATGTTCCCGCCGGGAATCGAACCTAATAGGTACCCCTGCTTAGAAGGCGAACCCCCGCGCCAACGTATATAACGTAATATATAGGTAAATACAAAAGAAACCGCTCCAACGATTTTCACTAAACAGTATGCAGGGGGCGATAAATCGATCTAGTTAGGTTTTATTTTAAGGAAACGTCATTTTAACGACCAAAGTTCGATCATCCAGGTACTTATCTTTTTAACCGCCTTAATAAAAAGGAGATGCTTCTCAATTCGACTGTATTTTTTAAGTTTGTAAGGTGAACCGATTTTGATGATTCTTTTTTACCGACTTCCCAAAAAAAGAGGAGGTACTCAAGTAGACTGTATTTTTTTTTTATGTGTGTTACCTCATAACTTTGTTTCATGTGAACCAATTTTGAAATATTTTTTTTGTTTGATAGATGTTGCTGTCCGATTCCAGGTCCCATTTAAATTTGATCAAGATCTGACTAGTAGTTTTTGAGTTATCCTCAATAATGCGTATTCTGTAGACTACAAGGTCGATGTTCTCGTGCGCTGATTTTGATGATTATTTTTTTATTTGAAAGCTGGTGTTTTTCATGTGGTCCTATTTAAATTTGGTCAAGATCTGATCACTAGTTTTTGAGTTATTGTCAATAATGCGTGTTTAATACGTTAAATCTGATCAAGATTCCGAAGATAAAGCGATGAAGTCGGTTTTTTTAAGGTTTGCTTGGGTTTAATTATTTTATTTGAAAGCTGGTGCTTTTCATGTAGTCCCATTTAAATTTGTTCGGTATTGTTTGAGTTAATCTTAATAATGCGTATTTTATTAATTTAATCTGGTCTAGGGTTTCGAAGAAAAAGCGGTGAAGTCGGATTCCTTAAGCTTTGCTTGCATTTAAATTATTACTCCGCTGTATACACACACATACAGAGCATACAGGCATACAGCATCTCTGTATGCCTGTATGCTCTGTATGTGCCTGGACTTAACAGCACCATTCCATGTGATGACATTTGCTTTTGACAGCTTTTCAGCATTAAATCGCCAGCTCAAGGTGACTTGTATGACGATACTGTCCTTAACCGTTAACTTAAAGTATAGTCAACTCGGATCTTAAATTTCTATCAGTTACCTACAATACTTAAACATTACCATATGAACCCAAGAAAAACATTATCTAGTATAGCCATAGGAAGGAACTGTATTTTGTTATGTACCTAGCGGTTTTACCTACCCGCGTAAGTCTCCTACCTGCGGGAATACCTAGATAAAAAGTATGCGATAATCCATGGTGTCAGCTATCACCATACAAATTTCATCAATATTGGTCCAGCCGTTTAAGCTTAATAAAGTAAAAAACATACAAAAACACTTCAAACACGTTCGCTTTTATAACATTAGTGTGTAGTGTGATACTCGTATCCCAACAAATTGTTTTTTACTATAGGAACCAATTGAACAAATAGTAATTAAGCACTTCACAGTTAATTAATATTCTTGCCTGCTTCATGTTGCTTCAGTAACTTAACAAAAACACTGATGGCATTGAGATTCTACAAATTATTTCCTGAAAACTTATGAGTATTTAATATCATCATTTTATACAAAGAATTGAGAAGGTGTTTGTAGTTTGCTTATATTGAAAAAATATTTACTAAAACACAAAGAACACTTTTTGCTAGCAGGCAGCTATATAAAAACTAATCTCCGTGTGTATTGATCAAGCGAACCGAGATCTCTAAGTTGACTTGGGTTCAGGTATTTGTCCGTCCGTCCTTCCATCCGTCTGTCAGAGGCAACTGGCGTCTAAACCTTACAATCGAATACCTTCAAAGTCTCAGACAACATGTAAACCTAAGGCTCAAAGCAAAAAAATACAATTAAAATGATATTTTAAATGAAAATATTAAGGGAGTACCCTTGTAAGAAGGGAGGGAGCAAAAACATATTTATTCGTCCTGGGTTCGTTGCACAATTAAACTCCCCAAAGGTTTACTGTGGTTTCTGGTTCTAGAGGTGCTTGTTGTGTGAGGAATGTTTACGGCACCCGCGATTTCGCCCGCGACTCGACCCGCGAGTCTTTAACAGTATAATTTTGGAATCTTAAAGTCTGGAGTGCATAGCTATCTTCTCGGTAAGCATGCTACATCTTCCACCGCATTCAAATCCAAATGCATACCTATCTGGCATAAAAAAATACTCAGAGGCTATGAGCTCGAATGTGTGTTTGTTAAGTTCTCTTATTTAACAATATTTTCTTTCCAGGGCCACTCTGAGTCGAAGGGAGCCAAGAAACGCGATAAAAGTGCCAGTGGGAACGGGAACGGCAAGCCCAGCCGTGGGGTCGCCACGTCCTTCGGGTTCCGTCGTCGACCGGCCAGCACCTCGCGAGCCGATGACAACGCGAGGCGGAAGCAGAAGCAAGCGGCGCATGACAAGAATGGGAATGGAGGTAACTATATGCTTGCTTATAGTAAAGATTAGTGAGCAGTCCTAGTTTCAGGACTTTTCAGGCATCTGAAGGCATCCGGCATGCTACTGTTGTTTTACGAATAACGTGGCTTCCTCGCCAGTAGTGTCATCAGGATTGTCATTTCGGGGGGCTTGACCCAGCTTAGGGTAGATATTGCCGCTGCAGCAATAATTATCACGAGAAAAGATTTGTCGGGCGGAAAACTCAGATGATTTTGGGAGGGCTTGAACCCCTGAATCTGCTGCTGTTCCTTGCTTAATGTAAAATAAAAGAAATACAGTTTTGTGGTTGTCATATATAGGGTCGCAGATCAGCGGTTGTTTGATCAGCTAGTAAGTGACTAGCTATTCACTAGCTGATCAAGCAACCGCTGATCTACGACCCTTTATATGACAACCGCAATACTGTCTTTCTTTTGTTTTACATTAAGCAAGGAACCGTGATATACTCCATGCACTTATTACGAAATCTTAATAATATATGTTGCTTACTTTTTATTCTGTTGTATGTGTAATTTCAACAGTTATTAACAACAAATTCCCCCTCATTTTTTATAGAAAAAATGCCTGTCCAATATTTATTGATAATGTAATTACGGATTAATTAGAAAGGCATCTAGCCTATTGGACCTGATATTTTCACAATGAAAGCAATTTTTCCTACACTACACTTATAACAAACTAGGATGAGCAGTTGATGAAAGCTTGCTTTCCTCAGGGTCTACAGAAGACCTGCGGCCAGAGGGGGTGTTGTCTGGCCGGTCGACGCCCCTCGCCCGTCCTCGAAAGGAGACTGCGGGGCAGCCGCTACGTACTAACAGGTACTTGTCGTTTTAAAAAACCTACATTCATTCTAGGAGTTGGGATCTAGTAATTAATAGCTGCGCTTTGTGATTTTACCCTCGTAAGTCTCGGACCCGCGGAAATTCCGGGACAGAATGAACCTATGTGATAATCCAGGGTGACAGGTACCTCTGTACCAAATTTCAGACGACGATGAGATGAGAAGAGACGCTTCGCTCGATCAATTATTTATTCTGTGCCTCTACTTATAAGGAAGTTGGGAGAAAGCTTAAAAGCTTTAAAACGTTTTGCAGAAAGAATGCTTTCAGGCGTCTCTGTGTTTATTTACTCATTTCGTACAAACTCTGTATCATTTCTCACTACTCTATTATGCCTCCGGCGTCTTTACATCCACGTAAATTCTTGCCTACTCTCGTTCCAGCAGATATTTCCCGTAAAATTTGATTTAACGGGGCAATTTAGAGGCTCCTGAATATGAAATGAAATGGAAACAATATTTTCATATTATTGGCACGATGTAACCCAGTTTCATAGGCTATTTGCCGGAATATTTTTTTTTATTCAAGATAGGCAAACTTTTGATCACAATCTCACCTGATGGTAAGCGACGATGTGTTCGACGATGGAGCAAGCTTTTCACTCGTGACTTGAAGGCACCCATATTGTACTCATCAGGAAACACCGACTCAGGCAAGGTGTTCCATTCCTTTGCAGTTCGCACAATAAATGTGGAAGCAAAACGCTTCGTGCGCATTTGTGGAATGTCTACCATATAGCGGTGTCGCTTAGCAGTTTGTCTGCTTATCCGATGATAGAACGGGGATGGGGGAACTAGATCGTGCAGTTCCTTGGCACTGCGAAATGTATCCGATAAAAAACCGAGAGATTAGCTACCATGCGGCGATGACCCAAGCTCTAAAGCTCTGTATCTTCTATCTACAACTATAAGATGAACATTTTGAATTATTAAAGGCACATTTTTCATAAGTCTAGTTAAAAAATGTCATGTTGTTATACCGTACATAGAAAATAATCAGCACTCCTTTCAGGTATGGGTGCCATTGTATGTGTGATATGTAAATGTTACCAGCACTACAAGTCTTTGAACTTGGTTCGGGGCTGTGAGTGTGAATGAGTTTGTATTATGTTTCCGGCACCCATGACACAAATTATTAAACTTAATATGGGGCTGTGAATGTGAAAGCGTTGATGTTTTCTAGAATCTAGATAGAAAAAAATATAGATATTATAATTTTTATCTCATATTTTATGTAAATTGATACGTCTGGCATAATATTGATGTTGTCTCGGGAGATTGCTATGTATTTTTATGTAGGCGTAGAATGTTAGACACGACCGTGCTTTGTTATAAGTTGTAACAGACTTTCACAATTCTAATCGGTTTCTGCCTTCTAAACAGTGGGTATCGCGACACAATTTTTCTCCCCAAGGGAAATTGCGAAGGCACCAACACAATTTTGAACATGGTATGGGGTTGTGAGTGTGCAAGCGTTTATGTTATGTTTATTTTTTTACATATTTGCGGCTTTACCCGAAGTCCCGGGTCCGCGGGAATTCCGGGATAAAAGAAGCCTAATGTTAATCTAGGTGTTAATCTAGGGTGCCAGCTACCTCCATAACAAATTTCATCTAAATTGGTTCAGCCGTTTGAGCGTGAAGAACTAACATACTTACACACTCACAAACTGTCACCTTTAATATATTATTGTGTCAATCACTTCGTCGCTTACCATCTGGTGAGATAGTGGTCAATAGCTTGCCTATATTAAATAAATAAAAAACTTGAGAGGTCTCAAGGGACACCCGGATGGAACGAAGATCAATTTCCGTCTAGCCCCCTTTCGCAACGCGCGATAAGGAACTTTCGTTCCAAAATTAAAAGAAACATGCAAAAACCAACATCACGCGGTGTTCCCAGGCGGTCACCCATCCAAGTACTGACCGCGCCCGACGTTGCTTAACTTCGGTGATCGGACGAGAACGTGGTATGGCTTACAACTATAGCAAAAAGTGTCGTTACAACTTTTGGTCTTAATTTATTCCGTCTAGCCCCCTTTCGCAACGCGCGATAAGGAACTTTCGTTCCAAATAAATAGAAAAAAAAATTAGTTACATTGTCTTTACGAGTAGCAGAGGTTGCTTCATCACAACTCTAGGCTTGTAAAAGTGACCAGCTACAGAAGTTGAATGAATTGTTCAGGTTCGGTTTCAGGCAGCAGCACGCGAAGACGGCGCGGGTGGCGGATGTGAGTGTGGCGGCCGAGCCGGCCTTCGGACCTCCCCTAAATGACAAGGAGACGCACATCAATAACAATGCACTAGGTAAGTTTATTTACTTTCCGAAGGACTACTAGCTGCTGGCTGTTGAGGTTTATTGTAGGCCAGTACAGGGAAACACCAAATGAATTATCACCAATTAGGTTTATTGAAAAGAAAATTTTTGTAATCCACACCACAAAATTCAAGTGAAAAATTAGGTGAGCGCCTTCTAAGCAGGGTTATCGGGAAAATTTGTGTTTCTGGTTCTGGTTGTGATTGTGTGTGTAATGTGAATGTTTACGGCACCCTCGACACAAGTCATTGAACTTAGTGTGGGGCTGTGAGTGTGAAAGCGTTTATAAATAAAATTAATAATTTTATAAATGTAATGTTAAGTGTGTTTACATGTCTCATAATATAAAGTCTTAGTCATAATTCATGCCCTAATAAAATGGTAGTAACTTAACTAGAACTTCTAGGAGCGAAAGCGAAAATTACCTTGTTCAACTTTGTGTCATTTGCCTACACGTTCACCAAATATCAAAGGTTAATAGTCCACCATTGTTATCTTACCATCCAAGGGCATAGTTTTAGAGATAGGTACACGAACGTGTAAAAATGCTTTGGTTTCTATCTCCACCGCAATAGAGAGAAGCTATCAATTTAATTTGATACACTTTCTTTCCAGATAAGAAAAGTACAAATTCACAATACAACAACCAGCTAGGGCTGGTGGCTACTCAGGTGTCTTCCACTGGTGTGACGACAATCGTCGGCGCAGGCGGCGTGCCCAAGCCCGTGACCAAGCAGACGGTCATACTCACCTATCAAACGCAACAGTATTCCCAGGTAAACCTTGACCCCCATGTAATTTAGAAAGCAGAGCAAGGCGTCTACTTAATATTCCTTGGACGGCGTCACACACAACTTCATCCTAAAAGAGCTCCAAATTAAAAATAGACATTTGTCCAATACCTAGAGTTTTGAAGTTCTTTGGCCATGTCTCTAACAACGAGAACTCACTAGAAAAGCTTGTTGTGTATGTTCACGTAAAACATTAACTTCAGAACCAGAAGCACATGTGTACCTCGGGAAGTATGTGCTTCTTCCAGGAATCGAAACCACGACCCATGGAGCAAGGGACAGAGGCGTACTGCGCCATCTGAGTTGTCAAATAAAATATATCATATTCCAGGATCTAGACTCGATTATCAAATTTAATCTAAATCAATATACAAATGGCTCCATTAAAAACATACACACACACTTCGGATTTATAATTTTAGTTTAGTAAAATGTTTAATGTTCCTTAGAATAAAAATGTATCATATTATCAGCAGGATGGCCGCAAACTGGCAGCTAAAGTGGAGCCCACCCGAGGAGCACCAGTCACCCGAGTGCAGCCGTCAAACGAGCGCCCCCCCGGGAAGTACACCTTCCAGACCAACCAGCTGCCCCGGCCGCAGTACCCAGCCGTCAAGAACATCGACACCAAGACTGCTAAGCAGGTCAGAAACAAACAAGCAATATTATTATTATTTTTAAACAAAAACTGACTTTGCTTCCCATGTCTTCTTTAAATGAAAAACTGCCCGTTGGCTTAGTTGTGTACACGTCCGCCTCTTAAGCACGTCCGCCTCTAAAGCAGCGGTTCGATTCCCGCTGTGAACACAAGTTTTCTCTCTAAGGTGTTGCTGGTTCTCGGTGTGACTGTGTGTGTGATGTGAATGTATCCGGCACCCACGATACAAGTCATACAAATTAGTGTGGGACTGTGAAAAAAAAACCTATTGTGTTAATTTTTTATGACCATCACTGTCCCTCTTTTCTAAAACGGAAAAGATTAATTGCGGAGACCCAATGAAAAGAAGAAAAAAGCAATATTTATTCCAATTGAAAACCTCAATTTTTGGAGGGTTGAAAACGCACTCACACTCACAGCCATACTTAGCTCAATGACTTGTACCGTGGGTGCCGGAAACACTCCATCCAGAACCACCCCTTGATGAGGAAGTTATGCTCCTGCCTACCTTAATAGATTTTTTTGTTACTACCAATAAATACGGAAACTTCAAAGATTGATGACTGGTTATAAAGATATAAATCTTTTTACAACATAATATCTAAAATATACGAGACTTGTACGACCAAATCCAACGACAAGTTTATTCGCTCCTTCATTTTAATAGCTTAAAAATCTACATTGCACAATATTTCAAACTACTTTGCTACGGAAATAAGTACGTTATAAGAACGGAAGAGAGCATGATTTTGTGTGTATGGGAATGTAGGTCACGCTAATTCTATTTCAGTATTGACTCTTTAGATGCCGGTCGGCGTATGACTGAAATAGATCGAGTGCAGAATGCATCAACCCGACTCGAAGGGACTGGAATACACGAGGTTATGATTTGAGGATTAGGTATATCTATGAAGATTTTAAAAAAAGAACGTCACAAACTCGAAAAAGGAATATCTGGATTTAGAAATTTACAAATCTACATACTTCATACATAATACACTCGAACATACAAAATACGCGCGAAAACATAACCCATCCTTGGTAGTCGAGTAAAAAGAACAAATTATTTATGGCCAAATACGGTGCCTGTCACAAAAAAAAAAAAAAAAAAAAAAAAAAAAAATGTCGTGTATAGGTCCAATTCACGGAATATGCTCGTACTAAGTAGGTCGGAGACCTGAAAAATCGTAGAAGTACAAGAATCAGAAGAGTTAGAGACCATGCTTATGTTATGCAGATGAAAATTTATTTAATTTTTAGTCCTGGATTGGGCACACATTTTACCTAATTGATAGTTTATTAATAGACAGAGCACTTATTGGAACAAAATAATAAATGAGATTATCTACTCGTAAGAGGTAAAAAAACGGTAATATTTGGCGGTTTTCGGGGCTCTTAAAAATGATGGAAGGTTAAAAGTCACTGAACAATCTCAAAGAAACATATTCAAAGAAAATGAGAAAATTTTAAATCCTTACTAATATTATAAATGCGAATGTAACTCTGCCTGTCTGATCCGTGTAGAAACTCAAAATTAAGGTAGTTGTATCTATCCTTTTCCATTTATTATTATAATGATGTCATCAAAGTAAACTAAGACAAACTGTTGCATACAATTTAGATTTTTATATAAAATTTCTAGAGCACACTATTGTACGCCCGAAACGGGCAAACTGTTGTTACCTGTATAATATTATATTTTTTGTAGTACCATCTTATTTACACAGTTTACAATAAAGGAAATTCTATTTGTATCTATTCTTAATTAGTACTATGGAGTAATTATTATTTATCATAAAATCACAAGGTGTAAAGTCACTGACTTCAGCGCCTTTCATTTACAAGACAATAAAACGCATCCGCACAATTCTATTTCGCAATGCACCGTAATTAGAGCAAATTAATTACATATACGAACATTTTCACATCATCCAAGACCGTAACACGACGTGCGTTCGTGGAATATAAACGCGCATTTGGTTATTAGTGTCTATTTATTTGTTTTTCGACCGGAAGTGTGAACAGATCTGCACGCACATGTTGCGTTTCTAATATTTTTTTTGAGTAAGTTTATCTACGATATATCTTGCGACACGTCTCGGGTAGTGACTCTACGCGTAGGATACGTTGTTTATTTTGGTAGTAGTTAACTAACGGTTAACTAAGAGACATTTCGACACAGGTTGTCGTAGGGTTCTCTCAAGCTCCATTCAGTTATGCACTTTGGATAGTACAGCATGGTCAAATTGGTTAATATCTTTACGTAATGAGTGTTCAGTGAAGTGTTACAAGTGAATAATTTTTAAATTAGTGTTTATTTCTTCCAGGCTGTAAATAACACACGGAAGGCAAGTGCCTCGGATGGCTGGAGAGAAGGTTGGTTGAGTTCTGTTGT
This sequence comes from Lomographa bimaculata, assembly GCA_948107665.1. Lineage (NCBI taxonomy): Eukaryota > Metazoa > Arthropoda > Insecta > Lepidoptera > Geometridae > Lomographa > Lomographa bimaculata. Next base: position 13,974,694 of record OX403592.1, read on the forward strand.
TACCTAATTTTTAATTAATATAAATAATACATTTGCTGAAACGCTTCGGAAATGTTTAGTTTCAAGGATTACTTACGTCAGTACTTTATAATTCTGTGCTTGCATGCTACATGAACAATGTAAACTGAATTGAAACAATTACTTAGTTTACTTCGACGGGCATAATAAAATTTCTAACGTCCAAATAAATAACAACAGTAAGTGGCCGTGGAGCTCCGCTCGCACGAGTGAGGAAAAATTGAATATTTTTTACTTGTTTTGGTAAAAATAATGCTTTTTTAAATGGGTGCAATTTTGTACTGTTTCAAAAAACCCACCTCTATGCAAATAGTGGATACGGATTTTGTCGATCCTTTATATGAATATGTAGGTATTCATATAAAGGATCGACAAAAGGCGTATCCAAGTGTTATAGCTACCTCGTCTCACATATTATATTTACATATTTGTTCATACATAAGTATAACTTTAATTTTAGTGTTATGATTTAATAACTTAATATTATATGTAGTTGTTTAACTTAGACTTATGATAGAAACTACAAAAAAATCAGGATTCGTGAAACATCGACATTTTTGGTTATTAGACGCACTCGGGTCTGCTCACTATATATTATTTGTATATACCTAGTACTATAGTAGTAGAAGATAAAGATAAAAGATAAAGATAATTTATTTGTAAAACATGCGTTTGCATGTAAGCGGAATGCTTACATGCAGGTTGTTGTACAATTTAGTTGGTGTGGATACATGTTTTGCCCAGGAGTAGGCGTACAAATATGGTGTTGGCCATAATGACCGAATACAAAAATGAAACATATTAATAATAACACACATAATTAATTACATATTGTTATCAAAGATATGAATTTATCAAAATAATATTTATAAATGTCATAATATAATAAATTCTATATAAATGTTATATAGTAATAGTTACTATTACCACTAATTAGGTAACTATCACATTCGCAAAGAAAAAAAAGAGCTCTACACAATTTCAACATCTTTGGTTTCCAAGTGCCAAATCAGTTTATTTGTTAATAACAAATTATAAAAAAGTTAAATTATAGGTTTGAAAAATTATGGGCTTTTTCAGGCCATATCATCACTTACCACCAAGTGAGATGGCGTCAAATACTAGCCTATCAGTGATAAAAATATCCCAGAATTTTGTTTTTAATGTAAAAAATATGCCGCGTCTTTTTTTAATCGCTATTTTTCACATTCACAATTTCTATACGAATTATTTCTTAGCAGAAAAATTTCATTCTATAGAAATAGATTACTAAGATTTTCAGTATTTTGATGTTTTCCTATTTATCTCTAGGTGCAGGGTCAGCAGTATCGACCGACTCCGGGGTATGGACAGGCGGGGAAGGAGGAGGAGGGGGTGACTTGTCCCCGGGCTCACGGAGACGTCCTCGCAACCTGGAGATGGTGATGCGAGGCTCTCACAACTTCCACCTGAGAGAGCTGCAAGTTGATGATATAGACATCATGGGTAAGGAAACTGATGGAAGTGTTGCCATGTGTTTGGCTCTTGTATCTGTTTTGGTTGAATTCGGTTTCTTCTTTAATAAAGCAACAAGTCAATGTACTAAAAATTCAAAAAGGGATTTTTTTGCAGCACCCTTCTGCGAAAAATGTGAAACTACTTTTTACGTATTATGTAATTTTATGTAATCCGTTTTTAATTTCCTTCATTTTGATACCCTACTCGATAGATTTGGTTATTTATTTACTAAAGTACCTTATAATATTAATAAAGTACGGCTATCACTAGGTTTCGAGCATGTACGATGGTCTTCTTCGGGATGAGTTTACGCCGCGAGATCGCGACAAGGACTGATGACTAACGTACCTACTTATTACAATTTCGCGCCTAAATCCGCCAATATATATATTTTTTAAACACCTAAGGACTCACGGGTTTTTAAGACGAATATTATAACGATACCTTAAATTTCGAAATCCATTCAGCCGCTTGGAAGATACGATGTTATAAAGAAATGTACAAATATACCTACTTACATACAAAATACGCGCGAAAAACATAACTATATAATTTCTTGGGGGTTTTGTCGGTTTCGAATTGTGATAAGTAATAGGGGTCAGAATATAAAGGTGATCTGCTATCTCGCCATACAAAATGCAACCTGGAGATATTGTTATCCTTCACTATAAAGTAGCTAAGAAAGATAGAGAAATCTTGGTGGCAAGAGACCCTCAAGAAAAACTAAAGTAATATAATTTTGTGTCAGTATAGACAACTAGGCATTCACTGCTAGTAAATTCAAGTTTCTTGGGGAAGCAACTTGCGCAAGCAGGACGGTTCCCAAATGAAAGTTGGACAGTTGCCAGGATACTCACTGGGTGATTAAAAAAAAACTGATAGGCTAAGTCTATCGTTTGTAACTTATTATTTATTCGTGCTAGTTAATACTTTAATAAATATATTCTATTCGTCTTTTGAATATTTCAATATGTTACATGCCATATTGGTCTTCTTTAATATCTTTGACATCTTTTTATACCATATTTTTACGATAAAGAATTATGTCCTTGTATCATTGAGTACTATTTCATCTAATGTTCGAGACCGCGTCCCCAGGTGCTGTACTACCCTGGTACTACGCTGAAGGCTACTCCAAAGCTAACAATATCTCTCTTTCTTTTACAGATGATGCAGTAGTAACCGGACACACCGTAATCCCCTTACCAAAGCTCCCCTCTTCCTTCGACGACGCAGGTTCCCCCGACTACGACGTCTCCCCCACTCCCACATATCGTCCCCCCTCTCCCATCCTCCCCCAACCTTCCCCAGTGGAACACAGGTCTCCAATGTCCACTCTGGAGAGATATCGGAATAGAAGTAGACCGACTAGGATCCAGACCAGTGCTGATGAGGAGAAGTTTGTCCTGGATCGGGCTCAGCCTGAGAAGTTAAATAAGCAGGTTAGAACTTTACCAAGTACCATTTATATTAAATGTTAAGCGATTTTTTTACCATGCTTTTAGGAGATGAGACAAGCGAATTCCTAATGACATCTGATGGTAAGCGAAACGCCTGCCTATAATATAGGACTGCAGTGAGGTAATGCGCCGTATCTTTAAGACTGATGCTTTTATATCTTACTAGCTGCGCCCCGCGGTTTCACCCGCGTTGATAATGATGAAAAGTGATGATGATGATGATGATGAAAAATAGATGTTGGCCGATTCTCATAGATACCGGATAAGCACAAAAAATTTCATCAAAATCGGTCAAGCCGTTTCGGAGGAGTATGGCAACGAAAACTGTGACACGAGAATTTTATATATAAGAAGATTGACTATTGCACAGGCAATTTTCTCCTTTGAAAGAATAGAGTATAGGGAAGATGTTTTGAACTGCCCGTTGGCTAAGTTGGGTGAGCGTTCGCCTTCTAAGCAGGGGTGCCGGGTTCGATTCCCGGCGGGAACACAAATTTTCTCCCCAAGGAAAATTTGTGTTTCTAGTTCTGGTTGTTATTGTGTTTGTGATGTGAATGTTCCGGTACCCACAAAACAAGTTATCAAACTTAGTGAGTGTGAAAGTGTTTGTTTGTCTTGTAAAAAAAAATTAGTCCGTCAGATAAATTCTGAAAATATATTGGTCATGGACTTATTTATTTAACAAATCAATAGAAATTGAAAATTTCGTCCGTTCCGTCAAAGTTTGGGGTGGGGCTCGTGACATCACGCCTCATTAAAAAGAGTACCTACTGAGGCGTGACGTCACTCGGAATTTCAACGCACGCTTCGTAATTTTTCTACCGACTTCACAAAAAAGGAGGAGGTACTCAAGTCGACTGTATTTTTTTTATGTGTTTTACCTCATGACTTCGTTCCACGTGAACCGATTTTGTTTTCTTTTTTTTTTTAAAGATGTTGCTATAATTGTTCTCATAACAATTTCATCAAGATCTGACTAGTAGTATATATATCTTGATGAAATTTATATTCACATCGTCAATAATGCGTGTTTAGTACGTCTAATCTGATCAAAGATCCAAAGATAAGCGGTGAAGTCGGTTTTTTTAAGCTTTGCTTGCGTTTAATTACTGATTTATTGGCAAAATAAAGAATACGTGTCCAATATATCTTGATAATGTAAATAACGGACTAAATATTTTTTTTCATGCATTCAGCCTATTGTCCCATTGGCTGATTTTATGGTTAGAACGTTTTCTACCCATAAAATCAGCCAATGGGACAATAGGCTTCTACCGTTGTAGAACATCATAAAAACATATCCTGAAAGTTTGAATATACAAATAAATAAATAAAAAAAATATATATTATTGTACTTATATTAAGTTTCACTCTTTAACATCATGTTCCCTTCTGATATTCCAGAATTCGTTCATAAAGTCGTCCAGCGGGGTAACATCTCCGCAGACAGTGAGCTCGAGCAAGGAGTCTAGTCCGTCGTGCAAGAGCGAGGAGAGCCACTTCGGGAACAGTGCGGCCTGGCAGACTCACGCGGCTGGAGAAGCCATGGCTAACAGGTAAGGCCGCGTATATTTAACATAACATAAACTTTTGTGAGCTTTCACACTCACAGCTCAACACTAAGTTCGATGAATTGTCTCGTATGTGCCGGTGCCATTCACACACACAATCACAACAAGACTCAGAAACACAAATTTCGCTTGGGGAGAAAACTTGTGTTTCCGCTGGGAATCGAGCCCGATGCCTCTGCTTAGAAGGCGAACGCGCAACCAATTTAACCAACGGCCCCGGCTATCCGGCTATGCACGGGTGTAATTTAGAAAAAAAAAAAGTGAACAATGTTAAGTTACTGCCTTTGATTATATTATAGAATGTTTGCAGCTGACTTTGTGTGAATTACACACTAAAATTAAAGGTTGTACTTATCAATGTAAATTTCACAGATCACAAGACGACGTATCCATCGCACTCAGCGTGTCCAGTTGCGAAGACGACAAATCAAAGCTGGAGAACAAGGAGATGCCAATAGTTCCCGAAGTAGATATTCCAAAGAAGATTATAGTTATAATGGACGAGCCCCCACCGCCGCATCCCCTGCTGATGAAGTCTCTGACCCTGAGCCAACATGACTCGCTACGAGGCCCTATGATGGGTAAGTTGATTATTTTTCTCTGAATGGTTAGCGTACCACTAACTGTCATGTAGTAGTATAAGATGGTGTGGTCGAAAGTGGTATGCACAGGCCTGGAATAGAACAAGTTCTAAAGGGTAGCTGCCGGAATCATTTGGTGCTCGACATTTAATTTCTAAACGATGTCAAAAAAGGAGGAGGTTCTCAATCCATCGGAATCTTTTTTTATATATGTTACCTCAGAACTCCGTCATTTATTGACCGATTTGAACAATTATTGTTTTGTACGAAAGGATATACGTTCTAGTTGGTCCAATTACAATTATCGATATCTGATGAAGAGTTTCGGAGATATTTGCGATTGAAGTCGGTTTTTCGTTTTTTAAACTCGTGTGTATTATGATATTATCTACTTGAGCGTGGTAGGCACATTACGATAGATTGTACTATATAGTGACCAACGGCAAAGAAATGAGCCACGCTTATAGATATTCATAAAAATGCCTTATAGAAGTAATGTTTACTTGCTCTCATGAAAAAGTAACGTTGTTATTTTAAAGTTTTTTTTTAAATTAGTCATGCTAATTTTTTACTTGATGGTACGTAACGCCTACAAATAACATAGCAGTTTCATCCAGGATTTTAAATAACAGATTCACGCATGGTATTGAAATGTGCTCCTGTACTACCTGATTCTTAAGCTCTTCTAATATAGCCAAGTATTTGACTACAATCTCATTTGATGGAAAGTGATGGTGCGGCCGAAAATTTGACATCCTTGCCTAGGAGACACTTATTCACTCTTGATTTTAAGGCTCTCAGATACTTGATTTTAAGGCTATACCCTTCGGGGCACAAAGATGCAGGTGATGAGTTCCTCTCCTATGCTTCAACTTTGCCCTTTCAACCTTAATAATAGTTTTAATAATAAGTTTCATAGTGCTGCTACGCTGCTCTTTGGCATAGAGATGATTCAGCAGCACAACATAACAAGAAATCCTACCTATTTTATTTGTTGACGGGGAACTCGAAATACAAATGTTTAATATCGTTTTTAATCTTATTTAAGAGGTAGGAATCATTAGGAGCTAAGTGTAACAGTTTATCATCCGTACTGCGAAGGAGTGGAACTCATTGCCCTCGTCTTTGATCCCCGAACTGTATAATCTGGGAGTCTTCAAGTCAAGAGTGAATAGGTATCTTCTATGCAAGCATTCTACATCATCGGCCGCATCATCACTTTCCATCAGGTGAGATTGTGGTCAAATGCTTACCTATTAGGCACAAAAAAAAATTTTAAAAAGTTTGCATACGCATTAAGAGCAGTTTTTGCCGACTTCAAAAAAGAAGGAGGTACTATGTTCGACTGTGTATTATTTTAAGTGTATGTACCGATTTCTCCGCCATTTGTGGTCCGATTCTCAAAATTCGTTTTGGTAATTTATACTTCATAGGTGGTGCCATATAAATTTTATCAAAAACGATCAAGCCAAAACCAAAATATAAGTGGTGAAGTCGGTATTTATAAGCTTTGCTTACGTTTAAATTATACATATGTAGGTAGGTACATCATAAAAGAGCAATCAACCAAATCATCGGCACACCCGTAAACACAGTGCGTGAACCGATCGACTACATCAGCTTTCACTCATAATTCAATGAAGCACGCGCTAGTCTAGTCAAGTTCCTCACAAACTTATCTGATAAGATGTGCCTATGACTTTGTTATAAAGGCCCTCAATAAAGAGACAAGCTGGTCTGGGAATGAAAGTGGATGTGGAAGCTTATGTTACTACTACTATATGTTTTTTTATGTAATCGAGAGGCGATACGAGTATGTGGTTCGACTGATGGTCATCTTACAGTGATGTTTGCACACCACTGTTTGGCGGTTGAATGTCTGGCAATGGTGTGGTACTGTCTCAGGCCGAGTCTGCAAAAGAGTCCTACTACTACAATAATATTGCCCGCGACACTATTCCTTAAAATCGTTTATAAAAGTTTAGCGTACAAGACACTTTCTAAAATATTTGGTAACAAGAAACCTTTCTTCAACAGGTTCGATGACGAGTTCCAACTACAGCACCACCAGTACTTGCACGAACCAGAGCGGAGACCACCACAACTTGACCCTCACTTTAGAAGAGTCCAAATTCGACATGTCTGCTCTCGAGACGTCCACACAAAGCCTACTAGATGATGAGACGTCACCTGCAGACAGTCTTATATCCTCGACCAGTACCAGTGACTCTAACAATGACCTGCATGTGGAAAGGGATGCGCTTTCGATATCTTCTGCATATCAAACCGCTAATACGAAGACCAAGTCGCCGGAGCCTATCAGGATGTGCTTGGAGGATAGGGATGGCGTTGATGGAGAGGCTCTGCAGCCTGTGAAGGAGAGCCAGTAAGTTTCTTTAGCAGTTGTGTGTAGTAAATCGTTTTGATCAGTCAAACGATGGTCAAACGAATACTTAAAATCCTCTTGCATAAGTAGTAGGTACTCGTATACAGGTTTTTCCCACTTGTTAAATTGTTCTGATTTGAATAAAGCTCAAACAAAACTATTTGTTAAAATCCACTTGACATAACTCTCCGGTGACAGTCATAGGGACTTGATATACAAAGCGCCCGAGGCGCGCGGTCCGGGCGCTGTGAAGATAAAATGTATGGCTAAGGAACAATAATATACAAAGCGCCGCTCGGCCGCGACGCTTCCCCCCGAACTGCCGACGTTTTGTACAGTTTCTAGTGTAACAATATGTACAAAACGCTCGAGGCGCGCCTCGGGTATCAAGTGCCATAGACAGATCATGGTAGTAGATTTGAACTGTAGAAATGTGAATTCATTGAAAATCAAGTTTTTTTAAGATTTGACATTGTTAGGTTTTTCTCCCAGGCGGCCACATTTTATTACCACATCATTTAAAGTAGCAATTTGTCCAATACGTATTTGCTCTCAGCCCCATTCTCAACCCACACACATTTCGTCAAGTACGCAGATAGTCTAGATACATAGGAGAACAAACCAATTGTACCATTTGTATTTGGACTAGTCCCATATTCACCAATACGCCATATTATTTTCGACTCAACAAATCACAGAAAAGGGAGTCCGAGCTGGGGCGGGACATAACAATTATCTTAGAAAATCTTTACTGGATTTGGAATTCTGATTGTACCTACCTCCCCAGTGATCCAATCCGTGTGGCAAGCAGCGACAGCAGCAAGAACGTGACACCAGAATCTCCCGGTACGCCCACACACGCGTCAGGGTCTTTGTCGCTCTCTGATGGTCGAGACTTCTTCGACGATGAGATCGCTGACCAGCCTGCTCTGCTGTTTCGAAGTAAGTACGGAGTGAAACTTTCCTTCGCTGCTGTTGGTCGTGTTCTTTGCGAGCTGGTGCCACGAGTAGCCACGTAGCAATACTGTCCGAGCAGACTAACCAGTGACGCTGCAGAGGCTACACACAGCCAGCAGGGAGGTAGTCCGTCGGAAAAAAAATGTCCATACCGAAGTGTTTGTGAGAAATACAATCTTAGACTCGAGAGGAGGAGCGCAATGGAGTGCTGCCCAGCGTAATTTGTATTGTAATGCAAATATTTAAGGCCAGAAGGAAGATATTATTATTATTATATTTTCGTTCTGGGCAATATTTATTAATTTAAAGTCCCACACCTGGATGTAATAAATGATTTAATGTGTATTTCTGGTTCTGGAACCAGAAACACAAATTTCCAGAAAACTTGTGTTTTCAACGGGAATCGAATCCGATACCCGTTGCTTAAAGGCGAAACCGCACGTAACTAAGCCAACGGACATATCAGCAAAATAAACATTTATTTTTATTTAATGTAAGTTTTGTAAGCAAATAAGTAAGTTCTATATTTCCAATTTCTTTTGTTCCTCATAGAAAATGCAGACGGTAGCCCATCAACCAAGACCTTAGAATCAGAAGCCAGCAGGCAGTTGCGGAGGTCCAGAGAACGTATCAACAATAGTCCGCTGGTACAGAGGAATCGGAAAAGTTAGAACGAACGAAGTATAACTGTAGAGATAATGTTATAACATTAACCTATAGGGTGTTTTGTGCGATAAACAACGGGCGAAGCTGTACGGCTCAACTTGTACTCATCTTGTACCTAATAAATTAGAACAAAATACATTCATAATACAGATATACAACAGGCTGCAAAGTTAACTCAAGATTTTTAGTAATTGGCTCAATTCATAAGCTGTTTTCATTTTAACGTGACCAGCATGTGGTATTTGTAAGATCTTAACTAACTTCCATGTAGGATTTAATTAAATCCCATTCCATTAAGAAACTGTCAAACTTTGTCTTAGTCATAAGTCACAGTCGTAAGACAAGTAATATAGTTAAGGTCCAGTCATGAACTAATAAAGTGGTAGAAACTTTACTTATTGGAGTTTTGGAGCGAAAGCGAATATCACGTTTTTCAACTTTGTGTGATTTGCCTACACACATGCACATTCACTTAGTACTAACAGTTACTAATCCACCATTATTACACATCTTAGGCCGCATCGTCACTTTCCATCAGGTGAGATAGTAGTCAAATGTTTGCCTATTTTGCATAAAAAAAAACATGAATACTCGAAGAATCACTCAAGTTATGAAAAATAATACAAAATCAACAACATTATTTTTACTTTCGCGGCAAAACTCCAAGAATTTAATTCGATTTTAGCTAAACTAATTAAATCCTACATGGTAAACAGTTACAAACTTTTTACATCATGGCTGCTAAAAAAACAGTTCGACAATTTCTTATTGGCGGCAAAATAGCTGTCAGATTTTTTGTGACAAGTTGAAGTTGAATTTACTATTTTATTTCTTCATTTCTTTATATTTTTTTATAATTTCATATTTAATTCGTATTGATTTCATTATATCATTCATATACTATTTAAAAACTATAAGTGTTTCATTAAAAATATATATGAATCTAGCTAGTATTTTAAAATCGAGCTGGTCGTATATATCTTCCATTATCCCCGCAGCGAGGAATGCCGGGGAAAGGACTCCATCCCTCGACACGCTGTCGAGCCTCGCTTCAGATGACCTCATGATGGACAACGATATGGCGCAGTCCATCACCAGCTTGCAAAGCGTAGACGATTACATTGAAAGGTAAGATCAGTATAAGCGAAAGGTAGGAACTTCAAGTTCAGTGTAAACGAAAGAGTAAGCTCAGTGTAAGCAGTCGGTACAATCAGCAACAAAAGTAGTTAAATCAGTCCAATAGCCGAACACAATATATACAAATTTAAGTAGGTATCATATTAGAGATGTTTTAAAAAGCCATCGATTAGTGCTCATGTAAGTATAAAATTACGCAATATTATGATGTTAGAGTTTAAACTATAATTTCGTTATAGTTTATGTAAATACTTTGAAAACTAGAATAAAAAACTTAATCAAAATCGGTCCTACCGTTTACGAACTACAATGCTACAGACACTCAGTGGCGGATTTACAAATTTTCAAGGTATAGGCTGAATAGTTTTGGCCGCCCTTGCCTCAACAATTGTCATATAATACATTATTTTTACAATGCAACAATTTCGTTGAAATTGCACGTAAAATAATTCTTCGGTATATTTTTGAGCTAATCGAAGCTCAATCATGTATGTGCGGGGTAATGTATGCTATTTACACAATAATGAACATTTGGTAAAGGGCGCAGAGGCGAGAGGCCGATTACTGCTTGAGGGGCGGCGAACTAGCTGTTTTACTCTAGAATATGGAAGTTTGCTACCCTCGGAATGTGCAATGACAAGTGAGAGAAGTCATCGACAAAATTTGTTGCAGACTTCTATCTGTAAGACATCAGAAAACCGTCATAGAAAAATCTTTTTGATTTCTATGAGGTAAATAAAAAAAAAAAACGTTCCCAAAATTTGCCGCCCCCAAAATCTGCCGCCCTAGGCTCGAGCCTACTCAGCCTGCTGGTAAATCCGCCACTGCAGACAACCACATATACACAGAGACAAAGTTACACAGATACATATTACAAAAGTATAACACACCCCGCTTTGTCGTCGGGGATAAGAAATGGCGAGACTTCATGAGGCGAGCATTATTAGCCCCAAATTATATTAGATCATGAAGACCACAACCTCTACCACGAGCACGACTGAGAAGAAGACTACTCAGAAACAGAATCAGAAAAATATTTATTGCAAACAAACTGTGTACAAAAAGGTGGTAAGTATAAACAAGTCAGTAACATCAGTCGTTGATTTCGGACATGCAATAATATAGTACCCTCAGACCAGAAGTCTATTTGACCTGAGGCACTACCTTAAATACAACGATATATTCTTAGTGATGATGATGATGTTGTCCGCGTCGTATCCGACGATGGCGGCCCTGGCTATTTCTCGTGTGCCACATACGAGCACACGCCAAGGAATCTTAAGTAGTACGTAATTAAAGATAAAGCAAGAAAAGAAGAACATTATATGTTGGTTTACGAGCAATCAAAGATTTATTATCACAATCTGTCATTTCTGTCATAATATTCCTCCAAAGTAAGACCTACTTAGCTTTCCTTCTGCTTTTATCTGTTTTATGCTGTATGTATATCACAAGATAATAATAATATCTTTATTGATATAGTTTAGAAGACTTAATTAAAAACACTTGTACATTGCATGGAGGTAAACTGCTTATATAATTCATTCATTCTTTGTTTAAGAAAGTTTTCTTGCCAGGTTCTTCTCGAGATGGCTTTAATTTTGCGAATCTGGCAGTAGAGTCATTAACTTTCACGAGTGCCTCTTTGGGGCCCATGTGAATAAAAGATTTTGATTTGATTTGATTTACATGAAAATTAGATATGAAATTAGAGTAATTAGTTAAGTACAGAGCATACAAGTAAACGTTTATGGGTATCTTAAGATTACAAAAAGCTTTGGAAAATGGATGGAACCATGGTATAGTGTTAGGCTTTTGCCTTGATGCTGGAGCTTGATGGTGATCTTTTCCGTATACAAAGGTTGGACAGTTCACTCCGCAGCGGCCTCAACTCGCTCGACGAGAGGCAGCTGCATCAGGAGCTGTCCTCGTCGAAGACAGCGATCCGCCAGTGGAGCCAGTTGCTGGAACAGAACAACTTTCTGGACCGACAACTGGCGGCCATGGCGCAGGGCCAAGGCGCCGACTCGCTTACTGCCAGCAACAACAGTCTTGCCAGTATTGGGTGAGTCTAAGCGATAATACAAATTTCATCAACTTTTCGGTTAAGAGGTCTAATTCTGTGAGTATTGCACATAATTAATATTATATACGGCTTGAAACACGTCAACTTACTTTGTAGTTGATTAGTTTCGGACAAATTTGTTGTCCTTCATCAGGATGAATTCATCTCGTGCCAGTCACACGCCGAAGCCCGAGACGCTCACCTCAGCGTATCGCGCGTCTGACTCATCCTGAAGGACAATTAAGTCGAAATTTTTCACATGTTTTAAGCCGTACATAACATAAATTATGTGTCTAATATACGGTAAGTCCTGCTCTGATGTCCGACTGGGAGTGAATTAGACCTTGATTAGACCCATACCAACTTACTACAAAAATGAATGTTTGGGTATTCATACGCCATTACAACACGCTAGACATATCACAGCGTATATACCATTAGTATATACTTACTATCTACTATGACTACATTATTTTTAGACAAATATTTGACAATATTTCTTAAAAATAAAAAATTATACTCCAAAATCGGTAAACTGTTTATACCATTTTGCACATGTCTGCCATCCTATGTAATGTACGCAGTTATCATATTCTATTCTATGTCATATTCGTCATAAATTCTATTCTATTCACATAGTGAAGTATGTAGGCTAATCTAGGGATGTTGTCGTAGCTTTTCCGGCGAGTGAAGCATGTGAAAAGAAAAAATGTTTTCGCTTGTCAGTCACATTATTTTTAGGGTTCCGTACAAAAAGAAAAAGGAACTCTTATAGGATCACTTCGTTGTTGCCAAGTCTCGTCTATTTGTCTGTCAAGTCAAGGCTCAAGAAAACGTAGGTTCTGATACCTACTAGATCTACGTTCCCCTGGAGCTGTTAAAAAATCACGCTTCTGTAAGACAACATTTATAAAATATAATGACCATTTATCCTGCATATTTTGATACTCGCTAAAAAATCAAATTTTAAATTCAGAACCAATAGATTACTTCCAGAAACCTTGAATAACTTGTTTAAACCACAGTACAGCACAATTATCGTAATCTAATTTACCTACCCTAAACCCATAAAACGCCCTTTTTTAAACAAATAGCACCCATTTGCCTCGCCCATAATAATAAGTGATAAAAGGATAAGAACTAAACATAACATGTTTAGTTTTATTGCGCGATTTATTTTCTGTTTTCCAAACGAAATTAATAAATCTTTCTTCAATACAAATATAGGAATACGATGCGCCGAGTGCATTATAGGCATAATGATCGCTTTAAGACGTATCTTCTACCGGAGACAAATGCCGTGCTGTTACCCATTGCCATTGGGATGTATTGTTCTCACACCTCAAAACAATTAAACAAAGGTTGACAATAACAGTAAACAAACTAAGATATGCCAATAATCATATCAACCATCGCCCCATTGTGAACATGACTACCTAGAATGCCTTTGAGTAGGCTTGAATGGACTCTTGAATCAATTCAGTCCAAGGCAATCTGCTCCCATTTAAACGAGAACCTAATATAGTAACTTGCTAGATACAATTTGTGGTCATTGTTTGAAATATTTTAGAATTTGTCATTTTTGCGGTGATACCTCGTTTGTAAACGCGCCTCCCAATAGGACGAGGTTTCGTGACGTACCATTGTACGTCTCGAAACCTCAAGCTTAAAGCTCATGCCCATTGGCTTGAGCTTTCTTGAGCTTGATGATATATTGATGAACTGCCTTGTACTAAAATAGGTACATCCGTAGCTTACAAGCTCTTCCGCAAAATTATTGTTAGTCATTTTTTAGGCAATGATTACCACGTCCGACGACATCATCACTTACCAATATGAGATAATGGGCAATCGCTAGCATATCACAGATACATAGATGTAGCTAATAAATAGGTACCTATTAGCAAGACAACGATCCGTTAGTACCTAATTCCCTAACCTACGAACATATTTCAAGCACTATTCAAAAGATTGTATGTTGAACTTTTAGGTTAGATTAGACGTTAAGGCTGACTACTTACATCTGCACTATTCAAATTACAGGTGATGATCCAGATGTATTAGCATAAAAAGCTTTCAAACTGAATATTATAAAGCTCCGTATACTTAAACATTTTAAACCTTGTCCCATAAATAGTTATCTTTTACTTTTACTGCTCTAAAAATATTCTAAGCCAATAACAAAGCATTATCTCAATGCTCAAGTGGTCCAATTAGTTTAAGTGCCCGTTTCTGGGTTCGCTCTGCTACCGTTCGTATTTAAAGTGTAAGGTCGGGTCAAACGCATTTTACCTTTGCATTTTAACATCAAGGTCTTGTAATTGTTCTTATTTGAACTAAATATCTTCCTACATTTAAGCCATTGTAGGCGTATTACAATTATTACCTGACTGCGCGACGCAAAGGGTATAATGTTTTTATCAGCCTATGTATATATTCCTGGCGTTCTAGATTCCAGACGTGTGGGCCGATTTTGATGGTTCTTACACATCGTCGATCGATTTGTCTTTATTTTGCGAGTGTCTCTGAAGCCATGGCATTAATGAAAATTCAATATGGCGCACACCAGCCGCCATATTATGAAAAATAAAAAATGAATGTCGACGAATAGCTTCAAATGGGGTATCATTAAATAGGTATTTTAAAATCATGTTCAGGTTTATTTTACCATTTTTCAATTTGAATTACCATATAGGATCTAAAACGATTTTAAATGGTTAGCAATCATTTTCACTTTAATGTTCAACACTTGTAATAGAGCTTTGATAAAGTTTTTATACAATTGCATTTTAAATCTTAAAAAAACTGTTTAATACAAAAGTAAGTTCGCTATTACGCGGTCGGGTTTTTATGTCTTAGTATACTAACTTATCACTTGACACGTGTTTATTTTACGTTAGTGCAGTCTCAAAATACAAAGCTACTTTTTGCTGCATAATTGGAATTAGTTTAAGTAGTAGGGTAGCAATTTGACGATATAATAGGGTACAAATACTTGGAAATTTCCGGTTTCACCACATTTATGTGCCGATGTTTTATTCATTTATCCCTATTAGCCACAGTAATATCCTGGAAGTGGGAAGTATTTTCGAGGAGTACTCTACTCTCTTCCACTAGATTTTTTTTCATTGGATACATTTCCCTTCCCCGAAAAACAGTAATTTTTGCACTCTTCTGTTTGGCAGTAGAATGTCTGGCAATGGTATGGTACTGTCCCAGGCGGACTCTGTAAAAGAGTCACTACAGAAACTAGTTCTACTGCTATACGTACTCACATTTGTAATTAACTTAGATCTCGAGAAAAAAAAAACAAACGCATTCGCACTCACAATCCCACACTAAGTTCACAGATTTGTATATTGGGTGCCGGAAATATTTACATAACAAATTTACAATCACACCCATAACCAGAAGCACAAATGTCACATGAAAGGAAAATTGTGCTCTTGCCGGGAATAGAAACAAGGGCCAACTACGCAGAGTGCAGACACTTAGCCAACTAGATCTCAAAGCTTGAAAGATTTTTCTTCTTCGTCTTCGTCATTGATCAGTTTCTGGAATCATCGTAAAATTACAACCACAGATGTACCTAAGTATGTTAAAATCCCTTAAAATGTCATATCTAACTGTTCCTGAACCTGTTCGTTGTAATTGTAACGGCTTACTTACATGTGCGACAGCAATAGGTAGTGATCTTGCATATTTGCACAATGCTTTTCGTTTAAAAAATTAAACAAAGCAAAAGCACCGTTCTTACCCCAATTTATCAGATAGTGTGGGTAGTTAGTGTCTGAGAAAATTGTTTTTATTATTTGTGCTTTTTTGAACTTTATTTCATAGTTGTGAAGGTTCAAGTTTAGCGTTGGAAATTACAATTAAAGACGGAGCATGGTACATTAGTGACCTCATACGAATGCTGAGATACGACAATAGATGTATTTAACAATGGGACCGACTTCCTAGCGTCTTGGAACCGTGTTTCTATTGCATATTCTAAATGTGCACGATTTCGGCTCCTTTGAAAGTTTTTTGTAGCATCACGTACAGTTTCAATCTCGTCGGTTTGTACTCTGTCCGCCTTTTAATAATTACATTCCAACACAGTCATGTAATTTTATTCGCCATTCCATATCTGTTAATTTGTATATTTGAAATTCTCGCTGCTTGTCGCTGCTCATCAGAGCGCTTCACGAGCGCGAATTACTAAAGTTTCTCAATATTATTTAAACCGCAGTCAAAAAAAACTAATCAACAAATTGCTAAACCGCATCAAACTGTCAAAGTTAACGAGAGAATTTCGCAAGCATTTCGCGGTCCGAGTACAGTTTTTCATGGTAAATTTTACGGCGAGCTTTGTGTGTCGAAAGGTCCTTGCTCTGAGGTAATCAGATAAAGCAAGCGCAGCCGAGCTAGGCTCGGGGCTCCGATGGCTGGGTTGAGAGCATCTCGGCTGCGCCGGGGCCGGGCCGGTGCCGCGCTCGAGGTTACTCCATGGTTAGTCTGTAACTCGTCGCGCACCGGGTCGTACGTACCCGCATGGAACTCGATCACAACACGTGTTGTGGTCGCCTGTGACCTCTCATCTACAGTTCTACACGAGACCAACCTACAGAGATCGTGTTGTGATCATTCGATAAATCAATCGCGCGGGTCACTGAACGCCGCTATCGAACCGAACGAATTTGAAGCTTACAAAAGCTCCGGCTGATTCTAGTTTTGACGTTAGGTTTGAATTAAAACTTGTGTTTGTGTCACGCGGAAGTCATCGCATTCTGCATTGGATATCGGTTACATGAAACACACCTGATGCGGATAATTTAATAAGTGCTAAAGGTAGAAAGGATACAGGTATAAATAATTAGCAAAGCAAAAGCAAAACTTTGCAATGGAAATTAATAAAATTAATACGATATGCCGAAGAAGTACCTATTAAAATGCATTTAAAAGTTTCGTTTAATAACATGACGCCCAAACAAACTGTTGCCAATTATTTTGAGTGTCATTTACCTACTTACCTAATTATTTAGTTGCATAAATGAAACCAATTGAAGTGTTTGTAGGTAGGTATATAATTTTTCTCTGCGTGACTCTGGTCATTGACTGCAATTGTTTACTATCAGCCAGAGCCATCCTGTGCCTAGTCATTAATGCATTTCCTTTGTTGTTTAGCAATGCATCACAGTGATAGCTTTGATAAGGATAATAAATCGCTCATTATCGACATTGTGTTAAATATGAGAGCGAGTAGACTATGTTAAATAAATAATATACGAAATATGAGAAAGTATTTGACATGTTCATTATGATTGTTAGCGTTATAGAGATTTAGTTGGCATGTTTTTAACATTAACTTAACAAGCAAATGCTTGTCAAGAAATTTCATGACAAATAAAGGAAGACTACTTATGCATTTTATCAGTAATAGCCTGATAAGATTTTAATGCACATTTTTGCAAGGATATATCAATCATTCACCTATGCCCTTGATGATTTCATGGCACACACAAAGTATTTTAGGGTAAGTAAAGACTTACCCTAAAATATAATCCACATTTCAATTAAATAACTATGTGAAGTACCTAGGTAAAGTAAGTTTGTTCATTGTTACTTACAGATTTTGCATTACATACCTACCTACAATATTTTTCTGTCCTTTTTAACGTCATAAAATGGTTTTAAATAGAATACCCAAAAACATGACTTCCCCACAGTTAATTTCTTCTGTTGTAAAGTGTAAACCCTTTTTAAGGTCATCTTGATGCATGTTCTTTATTTATTTAAATCAATTAATTGGTAGTAATTGCTATAATTCTCTTTTTGATCGCAACTGCCTAAGTAGGTACTTCGCATATTTGCGGACTTCGGGGAAGAAACCTCGCCAACTGGGGATGTTATGACTTTGAAATATAACTGCATATTTTCTTAAAGCCTAGTTAATGCACCGATAAAGCTAACCTTGTGTTATGAATGTAGCAATTTGATTTATCTAAGTACTTGCAATTATTTATCTTATCAATGATACAACCTACAGCCGATAACGCTATACAATGAGTGATTGAACAAAGGGAATACGCATCGTACATTCATATATACCTATTTATATAATTTCTCTTATAGTGTTATACACAATATATGACAGCGGATTGACATACAAACTAATACATAATATTATATGGGAGTCTTCAAGTCGCGAGTGATTAGGTATCTTTTGTACGAAAGCGAGCTCCATCGTCGACCACATCGTCTCTTACCATAATAGTCAAACACACAAAAATGAAATTCTGAAAATTATTCAATAGTAGCCATTTTGTAGGCCGGCACCGTAGTAGCACACAAAAGCATAATCAGCTAAATTAAACTAACTAGTTTTGTTAGGTAATATTAGTTGAACTTCGTTTAGGTAACAGAAATACTTAGAAATCAGACATTAAAAATATAAATATCTGAATTGTTTGTAAGTAGAAATTGATGCTTTTATTAAATATTTTCCAGTATCAATGAAAAAAGAGGTAAGTAAGTAAGACTTATAGATAGTATATAAAAAATCACAAGAGTTTCATCATTACCTATATATATAATAAAAAACGAATAATATCTTGAATAATCCTACTAATATTATAAATCCGAAAGTTTGTGTGTAAGTGTGTAAGTATGTTTGTTCCCTCTTCACGTTTTAACCGCTGAACAGATTTGGATGAAATTTGGAATGTACATAGCTTATACCTAGGATTAACACATAGGCTACTTTTTAACTTGATAATAGCGGGCGAAGCCGCGAGACACGGCTAGTATGTAATAAGAATAAATCATTTTATAAGATTGCTTTTCTGAACTTGTTTCATTTTGTAACTACTAAACAATTTGACAGGCTTGAAAAAAATTACAAAATACAAAATGTTTTTATTATTCCTAAAAGATAGTGGCGGTACATAGTTATTATTTTATAAAGTACTTAAAACTAGGACATAAAGTACCTTCGTGAACGAGAGGCGCGCAGATTTAATACAGTTCATTGATTCTAAGGAACAGCCCAATATGCCCCATTGTTGGCCAAATTGGTAACCATAGCAACATTGAATAGCTTGCAGACGTCAGACTTCTTTTTATACAGTGCCCGCCCACATGAAGGACAGGCGAAGCTTTTAGCAAACATGTTATAAAGTTAAAATGACAACTTAAATGTCTGTAAACGATGTGTGTGAAAACAAAGACGAATCGTGAGTTCAAGTAGTAGTAGTGAAATCTTTCATATCGTAAAGTAGTAATTAGTTATTAAATAAAATCATGCTAGCGTATACCTTTTTATGATTTTTACCACAGAGTTGCTAATTGCAGTCGTTAAAACTTTGTAAGTATTTAATTAGTGATTATGCTTACACTTAGAAACTATATTCCGTTTTCTCCTGCTATAAAATAAGTTTCATTTATTGCAAATATCAGTGCACTATTTCAAATGCCCATTGGCTTAGTTGATTGAACGTTCGCTTTCTAAGCAGGGTTATCAGGTTCGATTCCCGTCGAGTACACAAGTTTTTCTTCCCAAGGAAAGTTTGTGTATCTCGTTCTGGTTGTGATTGTGTGTGATGTGAATGTTTCCAGCACCCACGACACAAGTCATTAAATAGTGTGGGGCTGTGAGTGTGAAAGTGTTATGTTATTTTATATTATGTAATAATATAAATTGCAAACTATAATTTTTTTTTACTGGTACCTACTATTTATCTGGGTGTTTTTTTTACCACTAGCTACTTTTCCGATGCAATACAAATATAAATCAAATGGTCTTTCGTGTTTTTATTTTCCATATAATTCATCTATACAAAATATGTACATTAGAAATATTTACACATTTTTTTACCGACTTCCCAAAAAAGGAGGAGAGGTACTCAAGTCGACTGTATTTTTTATTTTTTTTATGTGTTCCCTCATAACTTCTCTCCACGTGAGCCGATTTCGAATTTTTTTTTTTTAGTTTTAAAGATGTTGCTTTCTAATTGGTCCCATTTAAATTTGATCAAGATCTGATCAGTAGTTCTTGAAATATCGTCAATAACGTCTATTTTGTGACGAATATTGCGAACTTTGACGATGTTCTCGTTTACCCGACTTCAAAAGTTACCTCATAACTTCTTTCGTTGTGAGCCGATATTGATGATTCTTTTTTATTTGAAAGCTCGTGCTTTTCATGTGGTCCCATTGAAATTTGATCAAGATCTGATCTCTAGTTTTTGAGTTATAGTCAATAATGCGTGTTTAATACATTAAATCAGATCAAGGTTCCGAAGATAAAGCGGTGAAGTCGGTTTTTTAAGCTTTGCTTGCGTTAAATTATATTTGAAATATTTAATAAATATTCATTTGTTTGCTCACTAAACTTGACCTCGTCTCAAGATCAGACTATTAACTTTGTGAGCTTCTATTTCCGACTTTCTACATAATGGCTAAATAAGTGACAAAAAATTGTTATGGTAAGTCATAAAGAACCAGTTAATATCCTGTGAAAGCGTAAAAAGATGCTGCAAACGCATTATTTTGAAGACGTAGGTAACGACTTATTTCGACGACAATTATTATAATTTATGTTGGTACATTTGTACCAAATTTAATACTCATTTATAGGGCTTTTAAATTTTGTAACACTGATATCACAAGATCAATGCATTATATTGGTAAGGTTCCAACTGTCGTGTTTAAAAATGTCATTGTAATATTTATTGAAAACTAGAACCATAACAAAACAAAACCTAATCAGCCAAATTGGTGGAGCCACTCTCAACTGATGATCTTTTATACTTTCGGCAATTGATTTTAATTTTAATATAGATCTTCTGTTAACGCATGAAAAATTTTATGTTGCTTCCGCCTCATTATATCTAAAGACGGAATGTTTTGGAATTTGATTAAAACGATCTAGTTAATTTGTTTGAGAATTAATCAATAAAATAGGTTCATCGTTCGCTTGAGCTGGCTTGAGCTTAGGTACATAGTAAATTAGAATCCATCCCTAGTGTAAATACAATATAAAAAAAATACAATAAAAACTTATAAATACTCACACATTACTGAATCTTGGTTCGATTAAAGTACGTACTACCATAGTTACTAATATAGATTTCTTTTCACCATAAGTACGAGTAGTTCTTCGTATGTTCACGTTTGCATGATATCTTCTTCTGATATGGCAATTGATACACAGCTTAAATGTCTAAAATCAAATTCTTAAAATCAAATCAAGATAAACGTTGACTATCTTGAGTCCGTCCGAATTACTCCGAATATTTGGGAACGTACGATACAAGAGTATAGACATAGAGACAGATAAGATAGCTCGGAAGTATTACTTATTTCTCCTTCCTTCACTTATTATAATTGCAAGAGAGCTTTACAGCCCTGGTGAAATGATAACCTGCTTCTTTTACACGTCTGCAATTTGCCGGGTGTGGCAACCGTTCAGTCGTCACTCAGATTACAAGATGGATAAGCTCCCGGATGCTACTATCAGACATCTTGTTAATGTAACTGTCATCAATGGACTTAATCACAGTTTTGCAACACTTAAACAACATTGAGGCGACATGAAATTAGTTATTGCTTATTACATAGCTGTTTTTAATTGGTGAGTAAACGGTGCTGTTATAATTTGGCACACTTGCTCAGAATGTTAAAGAATTTCTAAACGAATTCGGTTACTGTTACATGGTAAATGCCTAGTTTGACCGGCTCTGATTTGCCTAAAGCAAAAATGTAAGTAACAGGAAGCTTATCCGGGAAACGTTACCTTCGGTTAGCTAAGACATAAAAACTAGTTTTACGTGACACAGTTTTTATACATTCATTATTAGCTATAAGTTAGCGATTTACAAATATATTTGAAATTCGAAATTGACGACCCTATTGGCTCGTTTTTTGTGTCCTTGCTTTTCGACGCGAGCCCTAGGATCGATTTCCGGCAGAAGCATAGGTTTCATCCCCGCAGTTGTGCGGTGTTCTGGGTGTGATTGAGTGATGTGTATGTGTGAAATCGGTATTTTAATATCGGTACCTTCTACTTGCCGTTATTTTCGCAGATTATAGGTTAAAATTGATAAAAGTAAACTATAAAGTACCTATGCAACCTGTGACGAATGTATATAGAAGTATAAATAACGTTGATAGATACTACCTGACATTGATTAGTTTAATTAATTGTTTATAATAAACGATGTATACAGTAAAAATACAAATCATTGTTATTTATCACAAAGCTTAGATATTCTGCAACCAAGTATAAACGTCTCTCTAATAACATCTCTCTAAAACGTATACAGAGTTATTTACTATTTTGCACTGTAATCAGTATTTTAAACTATCCGCAGCAGCATCGATAATTTCAATCGTTGTAAACTTAATGCGAGCATGTCGCTATCGATAGAGAAAAATGATTCACCAAACAAATATATAAACGGATGAGAGAACACTCCAATAGTGTATTATAACGTTAATAAAATCAGTGCTAAAGACTGTGAACTAAAAAGTGCCAAATGATTGTGAACACGAAAACCGCCGTAATGACGATGGAAAAGCCAACCGTGGTGCTGGAGAAGGAGGCACCAGTCAAGGGCATTGTGGCCCAGGTCGTCACCATGCTCAATGGTCAAGCACAGAGGTATGTATAAAAGAAAAAAAAATAAAGAAAGGAATATCGAATTTCAATTGAAAGAATTAAAACACATTTTCACAATATTGGATTGGATATTTAAATTTCTAAATGTTTCGAATTAACAATTCAATTAAGGATTTTATGGTCTTATTTGAACTAACTTATATTTTGCTGGTTTAGTCCATTTTCGTCCCCAAGGAGTAAAAATTTGAGGCGGAAAATGGATAGAAGCCTGATTCTATCCATTTGCCGTCCCGAAATAATTAATTCCGCGTTCATTATTAACTCATAGCCTGCGTCTTTGTTCCCCGATCGATATAATCTAGGAGTCTTCAAGTCTCGAGTGAATAGGTATCTTCTAGGCAAGCATGTTCCATCTTTGACCGCATCATCACTTTCCATCAGGTGAGATAGTGGTCAAATGCTTGTCTATTCTGTATAAAAAATAAAAGGAATTCTAAAAATGTTTGTTTTGGTTTCTGTTACTCTAATAAAGACCCCCCATATCAGTTTTTCTTATCAATAACTTTAATGTACAGACATCGCCCTGTTACAATTTTATTATAAGTACATATTTAACTGTTCCTATTACTTTATCGTTAAACGGCCCAAAGTTTTTTGTGTAGTTAAAATGCATAATTTAGTACAGTCAGTTTAAAAAGTATACCGTTATTTATTGTAGAATGTCTTCCTACATATGCTATTAGTAAACGTGTATGGTTTTGTTTACTCCTACTTGTTGATACTTTCATCGTTTTTGTAAGGGTTAAAAAGTACCAGGGACCCATAAATCGGAAGGAGGCGAACTCACATTAACGTTTAGTTTTTATTTTAATTGCGCGGATAAAACAGATACGAGTATGTAAGATTTGGTAAAGTTTAAGCTCTTGCTGTTTTGAACGGCTCAAAACCTAGTTAATTTGATGACTAGCTAGTTTGTTGAGTTATTATTTTATTGAAGTTAACTCTGGCTTCACAGTAAATGGGATGAAGTGATCTTACAGGAAGTTATTATTTATATGGATAGAGTTCCTAAGTAATATAAGGCGCAGTATCACAGCATACTATGTACATGGTATGTGAAAATAACTATACATTGCGTGGTTGACCTGATTATTTTGTAAATCTAGTTGTAATATTAATCAGTTGACTAGGTGAAAAGTAAACAATATAAATAAATGTGCTTACGCAATTTGAAAGTTATGTAAAGAACCTACTTAGCGATGTTTATTTCGTGTATTTGTCACGAACTGATACACCTTTATCGAAGTAGTTATTAATATAAATTCGTTCACGCTACATTTAGTGTGCATTTGGGACATAGGTACTCGTAGTATTCAGTTCAATGACATTGAAAATTAAAGGCCTATGGCAAATGGCGATACAACTGTTTCTAAGACTGCTATACTTGATTTTGACTATCTCTTATATCTGCCTGAAACGGGCAGACTAGAAACGTTATATTTTTTTAAGATCTATGTAGTTTTAAACAATAAATATATTCTGATTCTTGATTATAGCTTTAACTGTAACTTCACTTCCTTTTTGCCCAGTTCTATTTATGATTGTAGCATAGCTTTGCAAACATACCTACATTGTTCTGAGTACCTATGCCTACTTAATATTACTCAATGGTAATCGAGCTGGTATAAGTAATGATCGAGGTGGTAGGAATAACACATCAGACTTAATGATTGAGGAGTCCCTACTTACTCGTAGTTTTGACCTCGGCAGAGACTCTTCTCGATCTTTTCAATCAGTAAATCGGTCATCAAGTGGCCTCGTTTCTCTTGTCTGTGATTCCTTGTGTTACACGGCGTGTTCTTTTGATTTGAATGTTATTTGTTATTTACATAAATATCAGAGGAAATAACAAGTCGCTTTGTTATCATGATGCCAAGTCAATCATTATAAACATGTAAATATTTGTCATCTACTTTCATACCTGCCCTCTAGCTAAGATGCAAGCGAAGCATTCTCTTTCATTGCGATCGCTGATGCAAAAGGTTACTTTATAGTTAGGTAAATGGCTTGGTTATAGTTAAGTATGTTACACTCAAGCTTCAGTTTTTTATCTACTTTGATAAACTGATGTGCAAATTTTATATCATAGCATAATAGATATATGTATATTTTTTATGAGCAAAGAAATAAATGTTCTAACTACATATTTGCTGCATATAATAACTTGTAGTCGTGTACCACGTGTGTATGTGAAGCCATCCGAATGGAATGTTGCGCAAAAAATGTAACAGATCGGTCAACGTTCCCAAATTCTATACATCACAAATCACAACTACAGCTATAATAGGCATTTCACGTATATTCACATGTTTCTAACGGCATACTACCAAGTCATTATATAAACTTATTAAAGTATCGAATAAACCTGTAATTAAATGCAATCATACGTCGAGCCCCTATCATTATGCAAGAAGATGAATTTATTTGTACTGAATTAGTGTCATATTCATTATTTTTTGACACCATAGATAAGTAGCACTTGTATCTATTCACGTAATAAATTATTTGTTTCGACTAGTCACGCTACTTTCCAATATGTCGGTGACACCATCGCATTTAGGTGTAAGATGTATTTATCTCGATGTCCTATTTTTATATTTCCAATAAAGAGTTTTAAGACTGATAGACAGAAAGATTTGGAGTGGGAACTTAAATCTAAGAATGGACGAGATATCGAAGTGTCTGTTAGATAGGAATCGGTTACGTTTTCCTCACGGACTCAAGGTTTTTTTGTGGGCTGTAATTTTGGTTCAGTACTAGCGGCGCTTACACCCACGTAAGATATATAATTATTATGGAACTGGAAGGTTAGGTAGAACAATAAAGTTTGAAGTGCTGCTATAGAATACTTAATATACTGCTTGCTATGAATGAAAGCACTTAGCCTTATCTTTGATTAAGTATTTGATTCTCTTTGATGTCTGTTACGTAAGCACATTATCTTCATTCACCTTTCGCTTCGTGAATCCATCCCACAGAAACTTAAATCTTGTGTCCGTTTCCCGTGAGAAATATGACGTAAACACATTAGCCATCAAAGTAAGCCTTCAACATCATAACACGCAAAAGCAAATAAACACTTAGGGAGGTGACACAATAGAGCAAACAAGTAGTTAATTCTACGCACAAACTAGACTTATAATTTGTTCGTAGAGTAAATTGCATAGCACAGAAGTTGACTAGAAGAAACAAGAAACACAGAAGAAAAAGTGCAGCGATGAAATAGTGGAGAGTAGAACGAGGAACCAAAACATATTTTCGAATCAAAAATATTTTAGATGACAGATTGAATGATTATAATTGTAACGCAGTAAACTATATTCAAATTCAAAGTCGTTTATTTACATGGGCCCCAAAAGAGGCTTTTTTTTTTAAACTTTCGCGAACTTCAATCATGTTTATGTGAGAAAAAAATAGCATTATTTTGACTAACCTCGACGTTTCGGCAGGGTTGCACCGGCCGTGGTCACGAGAGACAGTCTCTCTTCAGTCTCTAGTGACCACGGCCGGTGCAACCCTGCCGAAACGTCGAGGTTAGTCAAAATAATGCTATTTTGAAAATAAAAGCGCGAAAAGACCCGGTTTTCTCACATAAACCCAAAAGAGGCATTTATGAAAGTTAATGACTGTACTGCCAGATTTGCAAAATTACAGCTATCTCGAGAAGAACCTGGCAAGTAAATCGGCGGTGTATTTTCAAACATTCTTATCACTCATACATGCATTATCTTAACCTAGGTAAACAGGATATAGTATGTTATTTATACATAATATACCGGAATCCATTCACAATACCAAGCAAACACCAAGTAGGTTGTATCACAGATAAAAGTGACAACGTAAATTAGGTTGCAATAGCGTCAAGTATTCACTATTCAATACCGTGACATAGACAATGGGAGTAGGTATTCTGTTAGAATGCCACGACCACAACAATGTGGGTATCAATTAACAAAGTCAACACAGTAACTTGAGTTTTGGGTAAAAACCGCCCTATAAGTTTCACGTTTCGCTTTGAAAGGATTTGAGGTCGAGGTCAAGCCGCTCACACAATTTCAAGGATGGAGGGTTATTGTTTGTCGCCTTTTAGGAATAGTTCGAATTCGAGATTCATAAATATCAGCATAATGGTTTTATTGGTATTTTTGTTACCTACCCAACGTGGGCTTTTTAAGATTAGGATGAGTCAGGTGAAAATAGATCAGGATCAAAGTCTCGGTTACTAAAAGGTCTAATATCTATAATATCTACAAGGAACATACAACCCTAATAACTGTAATGATCCTTTAGGCGAACTATTATAATGGATAACATATTTAGAATATAAGTATCTATGGAAACATTAAATCAAAGTTAATTATATATTATGTTTTTTACTAAATCAAATAAAGAAAATATCCATTCCAAAGGTACTCTTTCTAGTTATAGATAGGGATCTAAACATCCATCAATGACCACAAATTTAAATTAGGAATATCAAATCGTAGATTATCAGACAGATAGCTATAACAATAGCATATCAACCAAATACAAACAACAAGAGTAATTATAAGATTTTTTAAATTAATTAACTTATATTTTTTTAAAACATACAGAAATTTTGGATTTTTGAGACTTATTACATGTTGATGTGATGGTAACGTCATTTTCCCCTTTTTAGCTACATCCCAGCAGAACTAAAGTTAACTAAAGAGGGTAAATATTAACTAACTGCGGTAATAGGAGAAACATGTTAAGGTTGTTATGCGGGCGTTCCCCTGCCACTTATTCCCCTAGTTCCCTTATGCGTGGAAACATGAACTCACTTTTAGCGTAGTGTTAAACTTAACATTAATTATGGAATGACATGAGGCGTGTCGAACCAACAGTCTTAAACAAACTCAAAGTAAATATACCTACCTAATAACTTTGTGCACAAAATTAGCTATTACTCATTGTACTCATTTCCAAAGTCTATGTACCTACTCCCAAGCGTCAGCGTCAGCTTTATAGCAAACCTTTAAAATGTTATTGGTTAGAGTGAAACCAGTAAGAACTACCAGATTAAATTAAATAAGGAATTACAAATAAAAAACAAATCAAATAATGAGGTAAAACAAATAATATTAAATTGGTTAAAACAATTTGAATACGAAGATGTTGAAACGATGTTTAATATTAAAATCTAAAAGCGCTAGTACACCGTTATATTCACATACATACACGCACACACACATACACACACATATACACACACATACACACACACAACCATCACTACACACACGCACACACACACTCACACACACTCACACACACACACATACATTTCCCTCACACACACCCACACCCACAACCTATTAATAAATATTGTTTACGCAAAATTAATGTTAGGTACATTAATTATTTAAACATTTGTGACGTAATAAGATATAATAAGATTAATTATTGGGAGAAGCCACTGGCACCTGAAACACAGTGTTCTAACACTAGTTCAGGAGCCTATGGATTCATAAAATTTTATGTAAAAACTTATGTCAATAAATGTTTATTATTATTATACTTACTAAAACTGCATTTTACTCACGGAAATGATTAACTATTGCAAGACAGATTTTAATTGTCCGCTGTTTCTGTGCAAGCAAAATTAGCCACGGCACAGGTAGACCATTTTCTTAATAGCTAATAGCCACTGAACCTGCTACTTTCACGGCACATGCTTCATTCCAAACGGAAGAAAAAGCAGACGTAATGTACAATTTAGCAAGGAATTGCCGTAATTTGAGTGCTCGCTTCCAGCAGGTCTATGAAATTGTGACTTACCGAGCTCGGATAGGTAATTGCGTTTCGGTCGGGTGCCCTCAGTTGGAGTTCGCACCGTGACCGATGCTGCTGCCAACCTTTTGGATTCACTTAAACTTAAAACAGTAAAACTATTAAAATTAATCCACTCTGTAAAAGGTAAATCACGACATCGGGCACGAAGTAGGTTCCTACTTTACCTAATTCTATGGGCCCTAATTCTTATATGCTTAGTTTGTTTAAAGAAGTCGCATTACTCAATTAGCTAATGTATGAATAGACTCGAAAGTTAGTGCTTGGTTAGAGTAAAGTACTATTTGAATAACTTACTTTAACTTTTGTACTTGGCTGAGGTGACATGAAACTATTTTGTTATTTTCCCTTACATTTCGATATTAAAATACTTATGAACAGTGTTTTTGAATAAAATACAGCGTAACTTCCTTTGCATTATTGAGACGAGTTGATATTTGAGACCCTTTTGATCTTTCCACAAAAGGCTTCTAAAGCCAGGTGGCCTTTTGTGCACGGCGTAATAATCCGAGAGAGTAATCCATGGTCGGTCTTGAAAATAAATCAGCTGGGTGAGGGGTGGTTATTGAACGAGCTCGCGCATGCGCTTTGTTCGCTCGCAGATGTCATGGGGACTCCCTGTCTGCGATCCTTTACAAAATAAACAAACGTCGCGGAACGTGCACGCACAGCTGATCTTTTTAATAAATCCATCCAATTATTGTAACGTCCTACTGGTGTGAAATTGAAACAAAACATTTTGCTTCGGGTCATTCCAAAATT
This sequence comes from Lomographa bimaculata, assembly GCA_948107665.1. NCBI lineage: Eukaryota > Metazoa > Arthropoda > Insecta > Lepidoptera > Geometridae > Lomographa > Lomographa bimaculata. The sequence goes on from OX403592.1 coordinate 14,004,271, forward strand.
TTAACCGGTGTACGGTGGTGAACGGACGTGACGGCTGGTTCAAAACAAAACTAAATCATGTGCAAAAGAAAGTGCTCGTGATGTCGGTTCGTAGTCACGGAGCGTGACGATAACTGTGACGGCGACGTGGACATCAGAATCGGCATCTCAGTTTCCGATTCACCTCGCTGCCCCATTCGCGATGCCCTGTTGCCGAACGAGATGTCAGCGGCCTCTGACGTGTGGCTCGTCACGCATCCTCGCACCTCCTACAGCATCGGCGATGCAAGTGAATATGGAATCTAAACCGTGCCATCCTCACGGTCCGTAAGTTTGTAGCGGTTTTAAATAGAGTGCGAAAAGAAAAGTTTGCGACGGTGATCCGTTCGGCTCGAATGGACGGGGTCGGCGGCGCGAGATCTGATTTTTCCGGAGCGGCGTCAGCGGCCGAGGTGGAGGCGCCGATAGCGGGCGCGCGCCTGCTTCAGTTGGGCGCGTGCGTGCGCGCCGTGCTAGTGTTTCGCGCGACATGCGCTCCGCTGCGAGCTCGTCGGCGGGCGGCCTGGCGCCCGCCTCGTGCACACTCCTGGGTGCTCGCCGTCAGAAGACCGACCTGCACGTGGCCGTGGCCGAACCCACCGCCGCCCGTTCCGCCAGCCCCGCTCCAAGCCTCCGCAGCCAACGGGCAAAACAATACAGGTGCCTAAACAATAACATCTGATGCTGTTGCGTGATAATCGCTCGCAGAAATATCTGTGTTCACTTTCTAATAACATTAGTAATGCTCGCGTACAGTAACTTTTTCATGAAAATGAAATCAATTTTGTTGTTGATATCATATCTATCGGTTATGATGCGTTCTTATCTATATGTATCAAGTGTTTTATATTGGCGGAATAGTATTGTTTACGTGATAGAGCTAAATAATGTTTCATTTGGATTTACTTAAACCTACTACGGAACAGGATGCATAAAATTCAGCATCTGGATCATAATCCGGCTGCTGATTATTATATTAATCGACTGTAATTGGGGAGACAAATTCATCCCAGTTGGGTTTAGTTATTACACTTTACCGAGTTAAAAAAACGTTTATTCTGTAAGAGATGCCAATATTTTATCAACATAAAATCCACGATTTTGCCAGGAAGTTTATAAACGGTACGAAATAAATTGATATCTTCAACACATTTGTAATGAAATGTGACCTCATTTACACTACCTGGCCGACATATTGTTTTCATGCAAGAAAGGCCGAATTACCAAGTCGGTCAAAGCAACAAAACGCAAGGCCTTACGAGAGGCGGTCCGCGGTTGGCCTGATCTAGGCTAGCTAGCAGTGAAGTCGATCTTGCAAAAAATAAACAACACACAAAACTTATCAAGGTTACCTACATGAATAGATGCGTTTCCGTATAGTTTATTGCTGACTTGGTATAGAGGAAAATAATCAAGCAAGACTAATTCAAAAATGCTTAGAACTTAGTTCAGAGCTGTAATGTTTTGCGTAACATTTCCCGCATAAACACAGTTTTGTACCTTTCTTACACGCTCCATTGCTTGATAATTTCGCAACCGGACATCATTGTTTTATTTTCCAATAGGGTCTTGGTCATTTTATAGAAGTTTATTGCACTTTGGCGTCCGATGGCGTTGGATCGTTCCAAACTTGTAGTGGAGAACTGACATTTATTAAGGCACCTTTGATCATCGTATCAGGTAACAGCTGCACAGACAGGATTCATCTGCAATGTCTCCGATATTGCCAACTATGGACGCTTTAACATAACGACTTTCAACAGTAATATTTAGTTGAGTAAAGTTCTATGAAACTAACTATTGAGATATATGAGTGCGTATGCAGGTATCGTACAGAATTGTTGGTACGAACTCGAAGCTATTTGTACAATTATAGTACCTACTATGTAAGTAGAGATCTTCCAGAGATTGAAATTGACACTCGCGCAACAGTGATATATTTAGTGTAACGACGCGCAATTTATTTGTGATGATTATTATTTTAGAAGACTACAAGCCCTGTAAAATAACTGACAATCGGCTGACGTAGTGAACACAATCTTGGCTAAATGTAGTTCTTGCGGTTATAGAGATAAGATTTCAGTCTATGAACTCAGAATCAAGGATAAGTATCAACTATTTACTCACGAGTAGTTTTCAGAAAGCGTGCAAATAACAATGAAAGAAAAGGGCATTGTATAAAACAACTATTGCATAAAACGATTATGAAACAATAGCTTAAATTTAGACAAAAATATGAGTTACTTCAAATGTCATTATACTCAAGGCCTGGTAATTTAACGCCGCGCGTCCCTATTCCGCTAATTAATTTGTGGCCGATGAGTCATTCGCACGCCCCCGAGCCTACCCCGAGTTAAATGGAATCAGCAAGCCATTACAGTGCTATTAGCCTGAGGGATTACTGCTTATTTAACCTATAAATAGAGCTGCCAAATGGCGAGTCAATATTTACCTGTGATATACTTAAGTAGATACCGTAGAAGCTTATACTAAAAACCTTTACATTTTTGTAACTATTAAGTATACGATATAGTAATACATATTTATGAAAATTATAAAGGGGGCACCAATACACATAGACACACGTGGCTAGGTGGCAATTTCTTTTTTTGCCTGTGTATCCCGGGTTTGGAGATTGCAACGAGGTTTTAATATATGAAGAAACACTTAAAAAATCTGCTGGAAACGTCGATCTACCTAAATATTTGTTTGTACAGTTATCAGAGCAAAAATAATATAAGCCCATTAAGTTGTCAGTAGATGGCATCTTTGATAAAGTTAGCTCGCGCTGTTCGTTTACGGTTGAACGGGACAAACAGTCAAAATCAAGTCAAAATATATTCCAAAGTTCTTTTAGGGCATTAGTGAATTAAATATCATGAGGTATCAGTTTCAGGCGAACTATTAGTAAGTTATATAATTTTATTAGTTGCAGAGCATCTGCACTATCCTGTTTTATAAGATCCTTGAACTTTTACCAACTGCGCTGCGATCTTTTCAAATAACTCTTTGATCCCATTGGCGTCATCTTATACATGCTCCTACTTCATGTTTACCTAATACATTCATCATGACACGTAACTAATTACCACAAAGCGACATGTGTCATAATATTGCTTCATCATTAATTAAATTGTAGTTCATATGTTAGACAACTAAACGTGACCATTTTGTGATAACATAAAAATGTTTTTATGACAAAAAGCGTCTTTGTAGTAGGAATACCTGATAAATGTTATGCCTATAAAATTTAATACAAAACACTTTATTGCACCAAATAAAATAACATAAGAAACAATCGTATTACTTATCTAAGTACAATGGGCGGACTTATCGCTTAAAGCGATCTCTTCCAGTCAACCTTTGGATGAAAAAAGAGAATAACCATACACAAGAACGTAGGTCGGTGTTGTGATTAACTACATATATTTATAAATACATATAACAAATAAATAAATTATGCAATAACATAACATACTTAAAAAACTATTTTGAATAAATAATAGGTACCTATTACAGTATTTGAAACTTTATTATTGCCTATTTGACCTGAATTAAATAATTTACGAACTATGACTATAAACATGGGTTTTAATAACTTTAAATAACATCATAGGTAGGCCTTTGAAGTGGTACGATTATTTTGCTGAGTCTGCATGGGGCAGTACCACACCATTGCCAGACATTCAACCAAACAGTGGTGTGAAAACATAACAGTATTTCAGATTGAAGGGCAATGCTTTCGGTAAAATTATCTGTTTCTAATCTCAAGGCGACGAGCGCAGTGCATTTGCCGCGCGGGATTTTGGCCTATTAAGTTCATAACTCTAGGTAGCACTGAACTATACCTACGGACAAACGTAATGTTTACCATCAGGAACTTGCTAGTCTCGTCACTTAATAACATAAAAAAGACCTATTTCTAAATATTAACGACCACTCAGATAGCTGTAATTTTAAAAGTACCAATATTTTTTGATAATCGATAGGTAGTGAATATACAATGTATACTATCTAACCTGTAGTGTTCATCACATTTCCAATAAAAACATCGCCATACTAAGTTACCGACACAAGTCTTTTTTTTTTATTTGTGACAGGCTAGTGTTTGACCACTATTTCACCTGATGGTAAGTGTCGATGTGATAGCTGGTAAACACACTAGACCTGGAATACGCAGACTTTCAAGGATAACTGCCGGAACACCGTATTTTGGCTTGGCGGCAGACTTTCAACTTGATGGTGGTAAGCTACTTTGGTAGCAAGCCAGGCAACAAGTCTTTAGAAAGACAAAGCTATTCATTCATATTCCACGTGTTAACTTAATTGAAATCTTCTAACGTACCTATTGAAGACTTCATATAGGTACGTAAATGTCAATTTAAAGCGGACATATTTCCGCTAGGAAACCAAAGCCAGCACGTCTGCTTGAAAGACGTGCATTCCACAATGTTGACATTGTTCTGAACACCATTTCGACTACTTCTCTTTTAGAGCCATCTCACCAGTGCCCTAGACGTTTGCTGACTTTATAACAAGTTCAGAAATTTTCTAAGATTTTAATATTTATTCTCAATTGTTGTTTACCTTAAAAGCCCTGGTAACGCACATTGTCCTTTATAATCAATAGAATAATGCTGCTTAACCATATGGTTTCCTATAGGGATTCGGTTACAAGATTATAATGGGGACTTAACGTATCCGACATGGCTTAATGTCTGTAGTCTTACGACTAACAACCAGGACCAAGGGCACAAAGGCATCATTATATTTATTAACAGACACATGACAGTATATCGTCAGTGTAGTATCTTATTATAGCCTAGTTCAAACAACTACCAAATAGATCAGTTTAACGTACTAGGATCAACTTAACCTATGTTATTATGGCGCCAAAAAACTGTGGGCTCTCATAAATAATTTGCTGGTTCACATTCTAAACAATGTTCTTGTGTCTTTTCTAGGGCCAGTTTGCCAGTCCGCACTGCGCGTCTTTTGCAGCGCTCGCGGACCCAGACGCCGTCTGACGTCGCCAGCGATGGCACGGCGTCGCCGGCGCCCGCCACGCTGCTCCAAGACGTGGTTGACATCAAGACACTGCTGCTGCAGCTCAAGCGGGTCCTACAGGAGGTAAGGACAACTTAGCTCCTCCTGTGCATAACACATTTGATTGCTTGCGTTTTTTTGTTTTTGGTGGTTTCACGTCATCATGTTTGATAACTTGTGTTAACTTTTCTTGAAATAAATTCTTACATTTGTCGTTAAAAACTACCGCAATAGTATTGACTATAGACATTTATTTAACTGCTTATCAATCGGATTGCGGTACAAAATTGGCGTTAACACATAAACTTAATATTTATGTTCCCCTTCCTGAATCTACAATGTAAAGTCATACGTATTTGTCGTAAACCCAGGCAAGAGGAATCTGTAAGATTATGTATAATCTCCATACAGTCTCAATACAATACGCTTGGCTGAAATTTGTAATTAAGGCGGATTTATCGTTATAGTTTTTGTGCGAAAAATATCGATACGAAATTTCTTATCAACGCTAGATTCCCTTTCCGTTTAACTGAATTAGTTACGTGAAACCGTCATTATAATTTTTAAAACTAAAAAAAAAACTCTTAATGTTTTGTGTTCTAAATTAACAAAGTATTTAGATAATATGCAATTTATGTTGCAATTAAACTGTCACTAAAAGAATTTAATTGTTTATTTTGTGCAGAATCACTTGCCTGTAAATGTAGTTAATACTTAACTATCATCCTTGTGTTCGTTTTCCGCATAGTTCATAATTTAATTTGTCGAGCATGAACACGTTGTTTATTATTGTGTACTTATTAGAAAATATAGTTTAGTTTCCCCTTTGCGTAGCTGTTTGTGCAAATATGGCACGCCTTCATGCAATTGTAACTGAGTCAACTGTCTACCGTTATAGTAACCATTCCCATGGTATGCCAATAAAAAATAGATAAGTGTTATTAGTTAGATGCAATCTTAACTAAGTAATTATTTCATTAAAATTTTAGATCAATTTGAGTTTCGATTTTATTATTTTTCTTATATGGATTTAGAAAATGATCTAGCCTTTTATAGTGCTTAATTGCAAAAGTGAAATAGAGGTGTTGTTGTAGAGTTCTAAAACTTCAAAAATTAAGAACACTCCACACTGACAAAAATGTGTCGTTGCTAATACTAACACTCTAGTGATATAAGTGACAGTAATTATTTAGTAATATTCACTATTGTAAAAAAAAGAACATAGTAACTGTAATTTGACTAGAAAATATGTTTCTGAGAACTTTAGTAGTCTAGTAGTCCAAACGTTTTTTCTCTGTGCACTACCGCCTCCTAAACAAGTCTGTCTAAGTTTAACAAACAATTAACAGAATCCTATACAATTATTACTGACTAGTAATGTTGTAATGTTACATTGTGGTTTTGTCAGATAACTTTCTTAAGTGATTTATTTCTTAATTGAAATTGGCTATTGTCCCAATAATTACTAATTTCCAAAGCCTCTAAGTTACATGTGTTACAGAAAACATATCAAAAGCAGTAGTACAATGGCATACGAGATACAAACAAGTGATAACTCCATGATTTCAATAATACTGTACACTGCCGCAGCTGGCAGGTTTCAGCTTCTGAATTTCTAATCTTCTTCGCAACGAAGGAAATGTAACCTAATGGATACCCCATTAGGTTAGATTTCCTTCGGAAGCAAATTTTTCTTCACAAAGAGAAATAAGTGTTTCTTGATGCCTATATATCCGCCGGGTTACATGATTTCGAAGTTATACGGGATTGTCAATGTAAAACGTTTAAATGTTTGTGAAAGTAGATAGGAAACAGTGGCGCTTGCCCGCATCTCAACTCCTTCTAATTCTTAAATTGTCTTTTCTGTCCTTCTATTAGTACTACTGCTTGCTTAGATATGTTAGCTGTGTCCATATTTTGCATTTGTTGTTCTCACACTGTAATCTAGTATTTGCTTACTAGCACCATAGTAAAAGGAGAAAAGTAGTTTAGCAGATATTCGAACACGTGCCAGCCTCATATTAAGACCACAAATAAAAAACGTCTTCTGGACGTTCGAATGCTACAAATTCCAAGTCAAACTATTGTCTCCTTTTTCTATGCTAGCACTAGGATTTCTTTCGCGTGTTGTAACGTGTATGTTTATTTGGTTGCATCGCCTTGTTTGCCGCACGCAGCCAGCGGAGGAGCGACATTCGATGAGTGTAAGTAACGCCTTCGCAGACAGACGTACGTTTGGAGACCAGTATGGAATATTACGAGGCAAAATATTGAAAGACAAATGTATAGCAAAACACATAGTTATAGATTTATCTTAAAACTAAAATTTAGCACTTGCTTTTAGCTCTGTATATATCCAGTTATACCTCTATAGATAGTTACAACATAAATTTCAAAAGATATTTCTGTCAAATTTCTACTGGTCTGTGAATTGTACTGTGCGATTATGCACCGTTGCCTGTTTTACGCTTATATGCACAAACACACATCACATTACTTACTTCAACAAGCTGTTATATCTCGTACACTGATTTGCATGCTGTATAATGATTACAATCTTATTGGGGTGGAACGATCATAGAAGAAATGTAGAATTTAATACCAAGCAAAGCTTCAATGAATAAAAAAAATATAAAACTTTTCCGCTTTATATGCCCTTGATCAGATCTTGACATTTTTAAACGGAAACAACTTGAGTTCATCGAGTATAAAATAATTCAAACAAAAATATTTTTCTAAACTAGTCCAGGTTCCGCCTTTGATTAATCGAGTAAGAAAAATGTGACGAATTTGAAAACTTCTTCTTTTTTTTTGAAGTCGATTAAAACGACTGACGACTCAGTTGGCGCAGTGGGCATGTCTCTGCTCTCTGCGTCGTGCGTCCTTTGTTCGATTCTCGACAGGAGCACAATTTTTCTTCCCAAGGGACATTTCTGCTTCTGGTTCTAGGTATGTTTGTGTGTAAATGTAAATGTTTCCGGTACCCACGATACAAGTTTTTGAACTTAGTATGGGACGGTGAGTGTGAACACGTTTGTTTGTTTAAAAAGAGATGGTCTCTCTCGAATCGATTAGCGATGTCGACAGTAAGTATTATTCTCTCGATATCGCTACCGATATTGTGAAATGTCGAATGCAACAGCTCAACACAAGCAAAGCCTTCACATTAATTTTTAGGTAGAAATATATTTCTATCTCGTACTAAGAAAACATGTGCCATTTATACAAAATTCTACGCTGAAATTAGAACGCTAAATTTTTACTAGGTTAAAAGATCTCTACAAATGTTTGGTGCCTCTGGTGGTTCCTCTTGAAAACAATCGTATCTTTTAGCACTGATATTAACTAACATTGGGAAATTCAAAAATCGTTTTTGATTGCGGTGATGATTACCCAAAAGGTGGCGTGGTATTTAGGAAATCTTTTCAAATTGCAACTACGCCGTAAGTTTTTTTATAGACGTGACAAGTGCTTCCCTAAGTAGATAGGTACCACTCAGATGCACTTCGTTGGATAAAGCTTTCACAATCGATATTAATTTAAAGATTATTGCTTACTAATAATAGAGACTGTAATAATAGAGACTTGGTAGTGTCCGCCATTCACTGCTAGTTTCAAGTTTCAACGCGGAATTAAAACAATAACGAATAGGAATATAACTAAATTCTACTGTTAACCAATACTTAAAGATTTTAAATCGTACAATAATTAAAACGTAAGCAGTGCTTGAAAAAAAACCGACTTCACCGCACTGAAGTATAATCTACCAAACAAAAAAAAGAATTTTGAGAATCGGTACACAAATGGGGGAGAAATCGGTTAACAACATAAAAAAATTACATATAGTCGAACATAGAACCTTCTCCTTTTATGAAGTCGAGTTAAGCTCTTCCTGTTCATGAATGTATTATACCTAATAGTACTAGGTACTAGTCATCGTACGAAGAAATAAGTTTTGTTGTTTATTGGTTACTGTAATAGTATTTAGATACCTATTATAGAGTTTTTTCGCCTTGTTGAATTTTTTTGTACCTCGACTACTTAGATATAGAACTTTTACTGGAAGATACCATCCTTCCCATACATGGTATCGTACATGCAAGTTTCTTGCCTCTGTTGCACCAGGCCTAGAAATTCAAATGTTAATCAAATCGAAAATGCCAAGATCCATACAGAGCGTTAGGCGTAAACAAGATCCATACGGAGCGCAAGGCCTAACCAGGTCATGACTAAGTTATCAATCGCTATGACTGCATTAGGTGAATCAAGTCGATTTTCTGCACTTACACGACTGTTGTGTTACTGCATATGTGCAATTAGAACACATTAACATAAATAGAAACTTTATTATTCAGCTACCTTGTTGCCTGTGCTTGCGGTTACATTACAAAACTACAAACGTCGAATTACGCGTAAATGTCTGTTTTTATTACATTCAGTTACATTTATTCTAAATGATTTACACCAAAATAAGTGATTTTGCTTTTCCGCGTAATATGATGCAAATATAACATAATTCTTTTTATTTTCTTGCCTTGATTCCTAGACTTATCTATTGAACATCATATCACTCAGGCTCAAAAATCCTATTAATATTATAAATATGATAGTTGTGTGTAGTGAATGTTTGTTACCACGTATCTCCGTAACGAATAAACCGATTTAGATGAAATTTAGAACATAAGATAGTTGAGGTTCCGGAATAACACATACTTTTTAACTGAAATAACGCGGGTGAACATGCGAGGCACGGCTAGTAATTAGTAAATGATAAAGGCTGTTTTACACGTATTAAGTAGTTGTAAATAATTTTATTTCAAGGGACTGAATTTGAACTTATATATATATATTTTGTTAATTACGTGATTACTTCGTGTTAATCACCCTTTAATGAAAATATTTTATATGAATAAAATAATTAAAATGTATGTAACTCTTATGATGAGGGATAAATATTTCAATATGAGCAAGCTATCAATTCTTTGATCTTTGAAAGTTAGTATAATTATTTGTAATAGCTACCATGAGATCCGTCCACGTAGATATAAAAACATGCTCACGTGGTATCCATGAGTACCATGCTGTGAAACATGCCATCGCGTGCCAACATTCACGAGAAAACGCGTTCGCTAAACGAGCTGTACGATTATGATCGGTTACATGTATTGAGATAAAAATATTAAAGAAACATTCATAATATGAAAAGAACAAGTTTAAGATTCAGAACTCTGCGAGTTACGAATAGTTAGTAAAATTTTAAATGTGCCTCTCCACCAAAAATGTCAAACAATGAGTATGTATTAATTTTTTTTAGAGGGGCTACATACATTTATAATGGTTCTACTCTACCTTGATGCAGGTCGGTACTAATATCGAACAAATCCCCTTTTGCTTGCACTGCAACAATGATCCAATTAAATCTGATCTTGTTTTTGGCTCAATAACATTGTCTTTACTTTATTTTTTCTTTCAATATTTACTTCGCAATCTTGTGCATTTAGCCACAGTCAAGTAAAGATACATTTCAAGTTTATTTCATATTAAAAGACCTAGTCACTAGTCACAAAGTCAAGTTAAAACGGTTAAGGTCCAGTCACAGTCAAGTCATGCCCTAGTAAAGTGGTAGAAACTTTACTAGAACTTCTATTGGAGTTTTGGAGCGAAGGCGAAAATCACGTTTTTCAACTTTGTATGATTTACCCACACTGCACGTTTACTAAGTAATAAAGGTTAATGATCCACAATTATTACACATTAACACTCGAAGAATCATAGGTTTTGGATACAAAATCAGTAACGCCATTTTATGACTTTTGCGGCTAAAACTCTTGTCTTTACTTGAATAGCAGTACCATAAAGTAAGTAGTTAAGTGGGATTTGTAAAAATGACGTCACTCACGACGTTCCTTTGACTTCCGTCCTTTAAGACGAAATTTACTAAACATGTGTTCTGAATAACATAAGGGCATCACTATCTGCAGTACATTTTTTTAAAGCAAAACCTAGTATCCCAAATGTATATTCATATAAGTAAACATAGTCATTCTGATATGAATACTTTCAGAAAAAAAAATACATTGAGCGGATGATTATCCGCTTGGATTCCAATTACTTATGTAAGTTTTACGAATATTCTGCGATTTGTCGACACTTCGTAAAGGTTAATTATGCAGATTAGTCTGGCTTACTTGCTGTGACCAGTTTTGCATCTAGCGGTTTTATCTTTATTTGGTCTTGACCTTAACAATCTCATTTAAGTAGGTAAACAATGCAAATAACTGTGCGCATTTTTATTCAGAGATCGTTTCATATTATTATTTTATACATTTTGTACCTAAACATGTTTAGTTTTGGCGATGTGTAATTAAATTGTAATCTTCTTGAGATATGCTCATTGGCGCAGTTAGTTGTTCGTTTGCCTGGTGTGAAGAAGTATTTCTTTAAGGAAAATCTGGCTTTGGTTTAATTGTGTGTGATGAGAATGTTGAAAGAACAGAAAAGTCTTCGAACTTAGTGTGGGGCTGTAAGTGAGGGAATAAATTATGCTGTCCTAAATTTACTGCAAAGATACTAGCATTCATTTTTATTTACCTAGTTAGGTATTTACGAAACACACGCCATGCCACCTAAGGAAATACCCACCTACCTACAATTTTATTTTAGTTGATTTTACATTACATATTACCTTACACTGCATCGTCTATTAATATGATAGTTACTTATTTTAAAATTCTATGCGAAGTTCTTTGGCTAATAATTCTTGGAATGAATTGCATATTTTTTTATAATTTGCGGAGATGGTGAAGGTGGACAGTGAAAGCGATCACTATGTTGGTTACTGTGGAGTTCAATTCATTCAACGACACACTAGGTGATGTTAAATTAAAATTAAAAAATATTAACATTCATAAGTACTTTTTTTAGCGTCACTTTTCTTTTAGAAATTCCATAGTGACGCCACAAAATTATAATACAATCACCTATTCAATACATATCCAGACCTATATCAAATTACCAAGGAAAGCCTCAAGGTTGACTCACTAGGCGCATAAAGCAAAGTTGGTCCTTTGCAGATAGTGAAACTAAAACGACGCATTTGACTTAAGCTATTAACAAAGTCATACATCGACCATCCCTAATCATTCATTATTATTAGAATATTTACCCGGGCGGGAATGAAACCGGCTGATTATAGTAGGATTGGTAGAAGTGGATTATATGGCCTTGGACTCTTCCAGTTAGAAAAGGAGTTCTAGCAGAACTATTAAGCTTTTCTCCACAACGACCAACTTTAAGAAAATACAGCTCACGCGTGCTTCGCTTTCAGTTCCAACACTTACACAACTGGGGTAATTTCGGTTGTAGATTTGAGTGTGGGTTAGCAAGTATTAAGGTGACGTGTTTGTACAGAGCGAGACTCTCGACCCGTTGCTGGCGGCGTGCGCGGAGAGCCCCGCGCGCGGCAACGGGCGCCGCCCTCCCGCCTCGCCGCTGCACCCCGACGCCTGCGCCGAAATGCGCCGGCAGATACTTTATCTACAGGTAACAATAATCTTTACTATAATGACCTTTGATAAAGAGACTCCTATTAACCTAATAAAAGAGTTCATTTTTGACGGGTCGATACGACGATTAGACCTTGTGCTGGATCTTAGTTTTTCAGCTACACCCGAAAAACCTTCAATTCTGGATGCTGCTGCAGGAAAATCTTAGGGTAACATACAGTAAAGACTACCGTCAGTTTTCTGGCTTAATTTTTTAGAAGTTTTATGTCGACCAGACAATTTTTTTCCACGTAGTAGCGTACCAGTTCTCACATTCTTATGTAAATCTATTTCGAGCTTTGACAGAAGATAATTTTGGTGATCCTTCGTTTTATTTCTATAAAGAATAATAGGTATTGAACTTGATTCGTTTCTATGATTCGAACTAACTCCCATCAGTCTAACGTAGACACTATAAAGGGCCTTCGAGTCTGGTAATCCGAACAACTTAACCAAATCATCTAATTTACTAACATTTTCGTTTTATACAAGTTAGGTTAATCGATTTCCACACAGATCCTGCAGAATCTAACATTTATTGGTCCTTCGAGTCGGGTAAATCGAACAAATTGTAGAAATTGATGATCCGGCTCAAAAGATACATTTTAGACTAGGATTTCTTAGTCTTAAGAGTCAGTATAAATTTAGTAGATAGATGTAGACGTCTCCGTAAGTCGTCAAAAATAAGGAAAGAATAATTTCGTCGCTTCAGTCGCTGGGCTTGAGTAGCTCAGAGGTTACATCAATAGGGCATGACATCCTATGGCCGCAGGTTCAATTCCCACCTCGAACGATATTTTTTCCTTTCTAAATTGAGTAGTTTAGTAGATATATGTACGAACGCTAGTTTTGTCATTGTAAGGGTCAGCTAGAGGAGCGCGACCGGTTGGTGCGTGTTCTGCAGCAACAGATGCTGCGCATGGCGGAGAGCCACGAGCCGCGCGCCGATGACACCTGCAACGTCGCCACGCAGACCGACCGGGTATGGAACACGCCTTTTTACCACACCCCTTTACAGATATAAATTAAGATAAGCCAAAGTTTGTTCGCCACAGGACTTTGTGTTAATTGTAATCTTTTTTTGTGCATTTGTGGATTTTTTTTTATCGGCGTACGCTGACCAATCAGTTAGACATAGGTGAATACAATGTATAGCAAAAATGTTGGCCTTCATGAGTTATATAAAAAAGTCCGGGACAGCATATAACATGTATAAACATATAGCTCCAGAAAAATGCTTTTCTTTATTAAAAATCTGAAGAAATTCCGGCTTCAGATTTGTTGACTTTTTGAGGCATTCAATATTAATCCTTATGAAAATAAACTATTTCAACGTCTTACGTAGTTTAGCTAGATGCAATTTTCCCTTTACTGCATATAATTTGGACAAGGAGGAGAAATCGTTAAATTTATTTGAGGATAAAAACGGTGGGTCACAGAATGAGTAACAGTTACTGCGAAACCCGGCATACTTCTACGTTTGGAACCGACTTACACAAGAAGGAGGACATAAATTCGACTGTTTTTTTTTGTTTTGCCTGTTATAACTTATCTTTAAACTTTGAACTGCCAGCTGGCGTAGTAAAATGTGCGTTTGCCTTTAGAGCACCGTTAAAGCAGGTCAGCTAGTTTATAATAAATACCTTAATACGAAACGATGTATAAAAATATGCTGATGATGATCTAAAATTGAAAGTTTGGTTGAACAGATATAATAAATAAAAACAATGTGTCGTATTCTGCAATCCATGTTCTAGTTCTCTCAAAGCGAATGAAGCTTGTATTGTTATTTTCGCAGTCTTAAAGTTTAAGTATCATCCTACATATTTTATTTGTTCCTCAAGTTTTTTATTACAACATTTCAGTTGCGGCCGCCTATGACCACGTCGTTAACGAGCTCTGACAATTCAGGATTAGTGAGGTAACAATATCTTTTACAATAGCTTCTTACATCACACTTATAATTACAAGCCTTAATTACTCATTAATTCACTTTTTAGAACATTTGTACACATGTTACATCTCGGACTTTCTACAACGTATAATTAGTCATTGTCACTTTCATTAAGAATGCATTATTTGCCTTTATAGTCACGACTCTGGGTACAGCATTTAATTTTAAGTTTATTTATATATTCATCATTATTTATTTATTGTTTTAGGTTTATCTACGCATCGTTAGAGTCTGTTATCAAATCAGTGCACACATCTATATCAATGTTATACATAGCACCATTATATCCTTCTCATTATTTCTCTCAATGCAAAGAACACTGTAGTCGCATAGTGTCTAACTTCACCACTCCACACTGGATCATAGTTTTTAGGGAATATATGAATAAAAAGATGACTTTTGCTCCAACGTCTATGTGTCGGATCACACTTTCGATTTCTCCATATTTCACAGGCATTTTCATATAGATCATCTACTAATAAATTCATCTTCGAATGCCGTGGGTGCTGCAAAGCAATTTTTCTATTCAAAATCGTAAACATCTTTCCGAATCTTGCGAAAAGAACATGGCGCATGATTTTTTTTAAAGATGTAATTTTTTTTTCAATTGCTACTGCATTCTAATTAACATGATAGTGTACAGTTTCATAGATTAAGTATTTAAGTGTTAACCCCTGGCGCCCAAGCAGCGCCCATGACATTCATTAACATAGAGTTTACGTATCAACTCAGTAGTGAGCAGTGAGCATTTACCACAATCATTGTTATCAAGCCAGCACCATTTCTGTAGTAACTAACGTGTAATATTCAGCGGCAATAAGTTTGCCATGATTATCGCTATTTTCTTTTTCATCATCATCGTCAACATTAATATTAAGCTGATCATTAATATTAAGCTGATCATTTAATGCGGTGAACCATTAAATGTTATTTTTCGTTGGAAATGTTCAGTACAAATACAATAACATTGAGAGTTATTAGGAATACGATAGTAATTTGATGGGATAATCGTAGTATCGACTTCACTTACTAACATCTTCAACAGCATTTCATAGTCATTGTCCATTATCTTTCTATCATGTATCATTTATGACCCTGTCTTTGGTCATTCCTTGATTCTACTCTAAAATCTGTTGATCTGGATTCATTTAGATCCGATGCAGTAACGAAGCATTTACCATTAACATTACATCACTGCCCTTTGTTTCGTCGATGTATATTCTAATGTTCCATAATCATGTCCACCATTGTCATTCTCTTCAATAATATCCATCTATAATTCCTCACATGCTGCTTTAAATTCTGTTGATATGGATTTGGGACGGTGCAGTTACCACTTGGGCTCGAGGGCTCGCCAGTCGGAACAGGTAGCGTGGCTGGATTGCTTGCTCGCTGTTTGCCTCTTGTGTTCCGTCAATGTGTTGTGCTTACTGCATCTGTTGTACCGAGGTCCTGGGGACCTCCTTTTCTCTGATAGGGACGATGAGTACTGCCAGAGATTCCTCAAGAGATAAGGTCCTACGAGAAGGAATCTACGAGACACAAGATGTCCTCGAGTGTTGAAGGGTTTGAGGAATCCATTGTGATGAAGTTTGCATGTGCACTTGGTTAGATACTAAATTCACTAACGCCAGTAAAATGTACCTACTGTGTATTTATTTAACTGCTCGATATGGCACTACGGCTCAATGGTTGCAATGTTTAGTAACAACTTTTTAGGATTTCGTACTGTCTCGTTAGTCACAAATACCACATGTGCCTACTGTTTTAACACTTTATACAATTATTTATTAAAACTGAGCATTGTAGACATTTTTATGACTTACTAATTAGGAATTGTATTTATATAATTAGGAGCAAGAATCGGAACATGACATTATACCTTATATTTTATATAGTAAACCCGGTATTAGGCTCGATAACTGAATATATTAAAAGCAATTTACAACTACTGGTAACTTTCAAACCAAATAGCAATTGCTCAGGTAGGCGTCACTAATTCATGCCTACTCGTGGCAACCTTTTTGGCTGCAATAACGATAATGGTTTCTGCTCATGCAAGTTTTTATATCGTTTACCTTTGAAGGACAATATACAATCACAAAAAAAGGTCTTCTACATATTTGACAGTATTATCAATCAAAAACAAAATCGTTTATTCACATGGGCCGCAAGAGGCACTCATGAAAGTTAATGATTCTACTGCCAGATTCGCAAAATTACAGCCATCTCGAAAAGAACCTGGCAAGAAACTCGGTAAAACTAAATATCATATCTAAAATCATAATGAAGTTCATAATTTTAGTACTTTTCTAACACTCATAAAAGTGACTAGATTGTTTGCTCATGCAGGGTTTCAAAAGGTGCTAGTTTTTGTTCAATTCATAAGTTTTTATTATTCATTGTTCCTTCAAAGTCTTTCGAGCATTTCTAAACAAATATATTTTATGTTCAATAATGAGAGAACTGTTTACAATATTATGTTTATTTCAAAATTTAAGCATTTTGGTTAAAGCCTCGCTATAAACATTGGCACGTAGAATGGAGAGGATATAAACCAAGTCTATAAAGCCATCCCGGTCTGTGACTAGTGTGGCCAGAGTAACATGCGCTGGCATTATTAACAAATTGGCTTGTTTTAAATGTTGAGCGAGAGTAGTTGTGTTTTGGGTGTGAGTAGTTGTGTCTTGTGCGTTCAAATACTTTGGTTTGTGGTTGACTTTCGAATTGAACTGTGGTTTGTGTACTTTGATTATGAAACGTTTGTCTGTTACACGCTGCCTCGTCAGAACGTAAAGGTGGGTAGCTTAGTACAAACACCATTATTAAAGCTGCTTTTATGTAGACACGAAGTATCCCTGTACATACATCAACATAATTACTGCATTTCTTGTTATTATACATTTTGCCTACTCTATAAGGACTAGAGTCCCTAAATGATATTTTGTAGTTTTGAAAGCTGAGTTGGAATTGATGTGTTGAAACAACTAATATACGTACGTCTATTCTATCCCATAATACAGCAGAGATCTAATTAAAGAGGGGAATTTTAAATCCAAAACATATTTGGTAATGTTGAGTGTTTTAACACATATCTGTTATTTATATGCCTTCTATGCCTCACTTTCACTCAATCAATAATAATTTTCAAAGATGTAAATATAATAGGCAAACATATTGAAATGTTCTCCACACAAGTTTCTAATGTGTATTAATTATTTGACAGTTGGAATGAGCAAGCGAGCGCGAGGAAGCTGCCCCCATACAGTGAAGCACAAAAGACTAAGAGACCTGTTACCAACGGGATTGTGACCAAAACGTGTCAGTGCGGTAGAAAAGTGAACGGACTCAACGAAGACACAGACAAATCTGTGCAACTTAGGACGAACAGCCGCGTCGGCTCCAAATACATACAAGCTGTCACTAATACTGAAAACAGGCGCTACATCAAACGGGATTCATCGGTCGGGGAGAAGACGGACAGAAAGATGATGTATTCAGCGAGATCGAAGTCGATAGAGAATTTTCAGCAACAAACTCATTTGACGGAACCTCCGCTCGCCAAGAATATACTCATAGAGGAAACTCCCATCATCAAACATCATACATCGTACGGGGACCTATACAACGGAAGAATTAGCAGCAAAGAGAGCGTTAACGGAAACAGACACAGTCCGAGCTTGAACGGACAATCGACAGACACTGACTATAGCTCCGACGGTGGCTACAAATCCCTACCTTCCTCTATTAACTGTAACTCTATTAACACATCTTCCCCTAAAAAGGTAAGCGGCATCCCTAGGAGGTCGATCGAACAGAAATTCATATCCACTAAATACGTCAAAGCGAGCGCCATTTGAAATGTAAACGTGAGCCAATTTGTGATAATTTCGAATGAGTTTTGTTTATTTTTGAGCTGGCAAGTTTTGCATAAAGACTAACCCTATTTACAGAAAGTATAACGTCTCCCAAGCTTACTTGTGATATGTTTTATCTTATTTTGACGAATGATATTTCGTATCAGGAAGAGAACAAAACCATTTTTAAGTAAATAGGGTTGAGAGACGGGTTCGGTGGTGCATTGGAATGCATTGAAATTTTTACATTAATTAGAAGTAGCGTCCACTGATTTGCAGAAGCGAGAATTATCAGTCTTTGCTACATTTGCGGGCGTTATTTCTAAGTAATGAAGTATTTTTGTGGATCTTTTATTGGCTCTTGACATGAACGTGTAATTAAATTGGTCAATCCTTGTTTGAATAATGACGGTGCATGTGTTTTCTTCCGTTAACATGCCTCGCAAAATTTGCCAGCGAGTCGAGTGCGGTGTGTTTGAGTATCTGTGCCATCCAAGCACAACCAAGACTAAACCTGAGACTAATCAAGCCTGCGCTCGATTTCATGATATAACACATGACTAACAACTAAAACTAAACGTTTCGAATCGATAAGCTTTTGTTTAATCTTTAGAAAATCCACTAATGATTTTTTTACGTTAAACATGAAGAAACGATGACGAAATCAGCTGATTCATTTGTGTGGACAGTTTTGAAGAAAATTGGTCAACGGTTTTCATGTTTGAAATAAGACCTGCATGGTCAGACATGGAATTCATGGAATATAGACCTTGAGTAGTCTCAGATATGATATATTTTGTATTGTTTAGTCTTGGTCCTGTTGTCACAGTGTGTGAGTTGCTAGAGCAGCGCTTATTCGCATTTATATCATTTCCGCTCTACCGCCGCGGCGCAAGGCTTATCAGTTAAGCTATTTTAACCGATGCCAAATTATAATCAATAATTTAATTCGATATCATACGTGTTAATGTACTTTAATATCGGTCTGTGAACTTTTAGTTTGAGAGCAGGCAAGCAGACTCTTAATCCTAATACGAGAACTACTCATTTTATGGATAGGTCAATTTAAAGAATGGTTAAGTTATCTACTAAAATAGAAATTCATTTGATACTGCGTTGTTATCGGAAATATTGTTTTTAGATCTTAAGAATGACTGATTTTCCAATTGCCTAGCGTATTAAGTGAATTTCCGTGTTATTAAATTCAAACACTTCTAATATTATTCTAATATATCAGGAATATCGGATATTGTGCAAACTAAGTTCAAAATGGGAAGGGGTACAGAATATTATACTGTGCCTAGAATACTGGCATTAGAACATTGATAGTAATTTCTGTAGCCTTTGCTCTCAAACTATAAGACATCAGACGTGTTGATCTCTAATGATTTTCATTTATTAACGTGGATAAAAATGTATTAACATTTTGAATAGCTTCTTGCATTTGATTTAATTATTTATACGAACTTGACCTCGAGTATAATGACTTTAGATTAACTTGAACTTAAACTGATTTTGTAGATTTAATTTACAAATTTATATACAGGCGATAATCTTAGATTTTCTATGATAGACAAACTAGTAGTTAGAGCTGTATAATGTGATAAGAGTGGCTGTAAGATCTGTATTTAATTTGAACATTGTATCTTCCCTATTATTGTAATCAAATAATTATAATCGATATGTATCATTAATATAAACATAATCAATTTCTAAAACCTTCGATAATTCGTTTGCTTGTTCAAAGTTATTTAGAATCAGGTAGGTATCAAATAGGTACAAAGATCACTCGCTTTAAGGCATTTTGGACTTTAATCCAGACGTCATTTTAAGCATTATCGTCGTTTTAATGTAATTTAGTGTTAATAAAATAGAAAAAATGTTACTACTCTACAAAGCCTCAAGTTGTCAGTATCCTATATTGATACCTAAAGCGATAATTGTAAATTAATTCATCATTGTGTATACTTATAGCTACATTATCTTTATTCATTATATTGCGCTTTCCTATATTAGTTATAAGTCGGAGCCCACTAGTTTTAGTGAAAATTATATTTAATTTGAACATTGAAGTTGTTTCAATAAATAATTTTAATTTTGATTGGTCTAGTTTCATTTTATCGGTAGTCGCCCAGACTGTTAATTACGAAATTGTAAACATTGATAAAGTTGCCGCGATGGGTGACTAATCAGTGTGAAAATAATTATTGAGTAAGTTACCTAAAGGCACAGCTATCGTGCGATAGATAGTTAATTTATAATAACTCTAGCCGTGCCCCGAGGCTTTGCCCGTGTGTTAATAGCCTATTCGTTAGTCCTTGGTATACGCTATATACCTACATTCCAAATTTCATCCAAATCCGTTCAGCCGTTAAAGCGTGAAGAGGGAACAAACATACTTACACACACATTTATACACAAACTTGCGGTTTTATAAAATTGGTATTAAAGAATATTGTAAACGTATATTTTAATACAACATACACGTTTTAGCAGGCTTATTACAACATTTGCAATGTATTTTTATAAATTCACGTTCAGTTAATTGAAGGATAATATTACTTTTTGTTGATAGGTACTTTACAACAGTATTATTTATAGTTATTTGCTTCATTTGAAATAAGCAGGAAAAAGGAAAACTTGTAAAACAGCTAATTCAATAAATAAGGAAGAGACAGTAACCGACTTCTACAAAACAAGGAGGTAAGCGTTTTTGATTTATTAGCTTGACAACGTGTAACTTGTTACTGCAACCGATTTGGGCGTATTTTTTCTGTGAGAGCCCATTTAAATGTGACCGCAAATCAGTAATAAAACGGGCATTAATAAAGAAAGCTTATTATAAAACGATTGACTACATTAATGACAAGGATGCATGGAGGCAAACTGCACAAGCGCTTTCCAGCGACTACATAACATAAATAAACCTAGGTTAATTTAATTATGTATTGGTATTTAAGAACGAAGAATTTATTAAAAAGAACGAAAAACAATGCGCCGCCGAGTTTCTTGCCAGGTTCTTCTCGAGAAGGCTGTAATTTTGCGAATCTGGCAGTAGATTCATTAACTTTCATGTGCCTCTTTGGGGCCCATGTGAATAAACGATTTGGATTTAGATTGACCGGCGAGCCAAAAGACTTATTGGCGATAGTAAGCTGGTCGAGTCCAGGTTACAAAGTCTCGGTCACCGACGTAGGGTGGCAAGCTTATCGGTATTCTATCGCTTACACTTTGGAGAGAGTGCACAGGAATTACATTAGTTAATGCCCCCATGCCCTTTTTACCATCTAACGACAAGACAAACTATCAAACGTCATCCATTTATGGTCGACGAACCTCCAGTTCACTCGAAGCGTTTCGCTTCTTCGTTCATCATCCGTACAGGGAAGGAGTGAAACTCATTGCCTGCGTCTTTGTTCCTCGAACGGTATAATCTGGGAGTCTTCAAGTCTCGAGTGAATAGGTAAAAATATCTTTGGCCGCATCATCACTTTCCATCAAGTGAGATAGTGGTCAAATGCATGCCTATTCTGCATAAAAAAATATATTCTTAAGTTTTTGCATTCGCTCGACTGACGAAAACTGTTAAACTAATACTTCGCTGACGCGCCTAGGATGACTCCTAGGGCAACGCCACTAGGGATGTTCCTGTCGTGTTAAGAGACAACGTTATGTGTAGGTGCCAAGTCAAATATTATCTTCAGATATTAAATGTACTAACTAACCATTGTGTAATACGTAACCCAACCGAATCTTTTATGAAACATGTGTTAAACACATACAAGTTGTGTTATCTAGTGTCCGATGTCGGCTTCTCTTTTACAACATTATATAATAAACAATGATGCCTATACTATATTTACCTAGAAGTTATAGTTATTGTTGGACCTTGGTCAGTCGATAAGCGAAGACCGGCGTGGTCGTTACTCGTCATTCGTTCACGGATAGAGACCGTATGGTATAATTGTCTGCAGTGAATGGGCCAGTCGTGTGATTACCGTTAACGAAGGTGTCTGTCGAAGCTTAAAGGTGTGTTTGTATTGTTACTGATTGTTTATCAAACGTGTATTCAATTTTATCGAATCGTAAGTGCTTCGATCTTACACTCGCAGTATATAAGCTGGTAGGTACCTAGATTCTAAATTGTAATTATTAGTTAAGTCAATTATTTTAGTCTACTCGTTCATGCTAAACTGCAATGAGAATTTCTAAATAGATTTCAATCATCCCGTTTAGTAACGTCCTGTTTCGAAACACTTATGTTGTACCTACTTTGGTTACTGTCGGTATTATATTTGTATGAGTTTCACGTTCGCATCAAGCCAAATTATATTTATATATTTTAAAAAATAATTCTGTGACGTCTAATAAAATAATTTAGTTTTTTGTTGAAATGCGTAAAATAAACACCGGCAAGTTTTGTTAACTTTAAAACTAAATAATTCCTTAAAATAAGTCGACATGGTTTCAATGTTAATGTATAGATACATAAACATTAAAAGTCTCTATCATAACTGGAACATTAAACGAAATGCCGTATTCAATTGATTCTAAATCTTCTATATTTATCGGCTTACACGAACTAATTGTGCGAGTGATTACTTTATTGTCATCTAAATAATTGGCACACTTAAACATACTAATGAAGGAGATAAGTTAAATTTCATGTGGCAGTAAATATTGGCTCTACCTAATAAAACAAATTATATAATTAACTACGTAAATCAGTTAAAAATCAATAAAACCGAATGCAAGAGTAGGTAAATATATAAATAAAACCCTTAAAAAAAAACAAGAAAATTAGTAATAAATTACTTTTGTTAAGTACATTAATATTTTATGCCGTAACGTCTTTTACGTTTTATTTACTAACTAGCCGTGCCCCGCGTCTTAGCTCGCTATTATCAAGTTAAAATATCAAATCAAATTTCATCCAAATTTATTCAGCCGTTAAAGCGTTAAGAGGGACAAAGATACTCACACAAACTTTCGCATTTATAATATTAGTAGGATTTATGCGAATTCTTGACAATTTTTTTACAAAAATTGCGTGAATACTTTCTCAAGTACCATTACTTTTACGACTTACCTTCCCATATGGTAAGATAAGATTATCAATCGACTTCAAAAAAGGAGGTTCTCATTTCTACTGTATGTTTCTTTTTTATACATATATACGGTATGTATATTTTTTATTCTTTTATATAGATATACGTATATATTTTAATTGCCATTGTATTTTTAAAGAATAACATGATTTTTCACACATTTCCGATAGATGCTACCTCACCTCAAATTCTTGAAAAATGCGTCAAAAAACACTCTTCTTTGTACCGATTTTGTCTCATTGAGCGATACATCTAAAAGGAAATTTGGTTATGGGTTTGTATGTGTGTATAATATAAAGGTTTTAAACTTATTGCAAGGTTGTAATAGTAAATGTGTTATATGTTATTTTATAGTGGCCAGTTGAAACACTATGATCCCTTGGATTAGTGCAGATAGGCGGTCTATTTGAATAAAAGTAATAATACTTTTTTAAAAAATTTACCGACTTCAAAAAAGTAGGTTCTCAATTCGACTGTATTTTATTTTGTATGTACCTTATGCGATTACTCCGCCAATTATGAATCGATTTTGATGTTTTTTTTTTTGTTTGGTAGTGTATAAGCGATGAAGTCGGTTTTTTTAACCTTTGCTTGCGTTTTAATTTAAAAGCAACCCTTTACCAGTTGTAAATAAAAAAAGACTAAAAAGTTATGTAACCGAAGAACTTGTAAAGACGAATCAAGCCCAAACTCGATGGGTTTATCTTGTTTAGTCTAGAAGTTCCTACAGCCATCTTCCGTCTCCACCATCCGACCAACTCTATAGCATATCATTGTATTGTAACCGAAGATACATAAGTATACCAAATTTGAGTCTAATCGAACATCGCGAAGTCGGTCTTACTTAGCCAGCAGGATATGATTACAGATCGACAGATAGACAACGAGATAGGTAAAGCTAAATAAAAGCTTGTAAAATCAGCACCCATTATGTAGTACACAGTTTATATAGGTTTGTTATACCATCCACTATTAAATCATCACTAACCATCAATTGATTGATAGTTAGCCAACGCTAGCCTGTCAGAGACAAAAAAAAAAACAACACAGAGCATTAAAAAGATTTTGAATTAGATCGCCGTTACTAACTGAGAGATGTCTAAGTTTTAGGCGTTTGTGTAAAATAGTTTGCCCAAGGCACATTCAAGAACAAAGATAATTAGAGGTCGCGATTGATACCCGGAGTCAATACTTAACAGATAGCGATACAATCGTTGTTTATCGATCTATTTTATAGACGGATCTATCATTTCAAACTATACATTTAATATTGTAAGTACTATATATATATATATTATATATAACATTTTGTACTAGCCATGAGAGCTTCACTCGCCTTATTTATTCTTTTGCACAATATAGCTATACACAGCGGTATTAATATTAATTTTCTGCATTCATTTATATAAATAAAATCTATTCCATAGTTTAAAATAACTTCTAATTGCATAGTTGTTAATTTCATTCAAATTTGTCCAGCAGTTACGAGTACAATTATATACCAGGCACACACCAATTTTTCTAGTTGTTTTTATACTTACTTACTTCCTCCGGTGGCTCAGCGACCCAGGCCTTGGCCTCCGAGATAAGAGAACGTCATAAGAAAAGTGGTCTGGTTCTGCGCAACTTCTTGTCAGTTATGGAAGCACACGCAAGTCTGCCTCCAGTTTATCGATCCAGCGATACTTGGCCGGCCTACTAGCGCCCATACGGCTTTCCCAAATACGCATTTTTGACGTTACGATCCGCACCCATTCTCTCTAGATGTCCAAGTCAGTGCTTTTTATGGGCTATGATGTTTGGTTCAGCAAAGATTTCTTCAACTTTTTAGTTTCTTTTAGAATAGAATAGAGTTTGGGCCTCTGCCTAGAAATTTCTCAAGCATAGTACACCCAATCACGTTCACCGAGTGAGTGATCACTCGGTTCCTTTAATTGTCTCTAGATATAACTTAAAAATTCTCTTGTTATCTTTATTTAAGCAAGAAATAATCTCGCTCGAAACCACGACCACATTTTCTGTTGGCGCAGTGGGTAAGTTTCTGCCCGTCTGATTTGTTTGTAAAATACCAGAAACTTCTTGGGACATCATTCCAACCATTCTTTAGTCATGAGACATCATTTCATTAAAGACTGTGTACAAAATATCATCTTAATTATTACGGCAAATATAGCATGTAGAAGTAAATTGTAGAACCAAATGAACTAAAGGTCAGAACAATAGTCAGGCTCTGAGAGCTTTCTGGTGCATTTTAGTATGCATATTTTATACTTCGGTAAGCAGTATTGACGAACTGGTTCAAAAAGAAAAGTGATATTGAACTTGAGTTATGAGATCCGACCCTACAGTGAAAGTTAACAACATGCATGAACATAATACATCTCAAATAACATGCCTCTGGTCATAATAACTAGTCATTCAGTAAGCAAACTTATAGGTACCTGCTAACTTATAATTACTTGCAGTAACTTAGAGCGCATTATATACGTAGACTTTGTTTCTATAGCAATAGCCGTACAAATATACATTGCATGACTAAAGTAGTAAATTTAGAAAGAAAAAAACCCGCTATATTTTGAATTAAATTGTTTATACAATCTACAATAAATTATACAGTAAAGTACCTATTTGTGAGATGGCGGGAGAGCACTGATATCCTACACACAGGGCAACCTAGTTAGGAGTTAGGGTTTATCCATGTACATGACAAATACTTACTCACTGATCAGCTTAGTTTATTTATGAACCACCTGTATGAACCAAGTTAAAATATAAGATGCTGTGTTGACACACAATAGTGTTCCTACTATTACTATAGCTAGTTATAAGTACGAGTGTTACAAATTAGTTAAGTTTTTGTCCAATCAAAAAGATTTTTAATTTTTTATTTTTCATAGGTTATCATGAACTATTTTTTTAAGTAATTGAGAGACGACACAAGCAAGTCGCTCGCCTGATGATAAGCTTGCCGATTACAGTTCTGTGCCACCCAAAGTTTTAACTTATATAGGTGAAATCCTGCGCGGCAAAGCACTATCACCCCGAAATATTAGATATTGCTCCACCTCTCTAACACTGAGCTACCCAAGCTCTGGCTCAAGTGACGAAATTATTCACTCCTTATTATTTCGTACGTTAAATAAGAGATATAATAATCCAGAGCTCATTTTTCTTTCTAAATTAACTAAGTACTCAATTATATAA
Organism: Lomographa bimaculata; assembly: GCA_948107665.1. Lineage (NCBI taxonomy): Eukaryota > Metazoa > Arthropoda > Insecta > Lepidoptera > Geometridae > Lomographa > Lomographa bimaculata. The sequence continues at coordinate 14,031,002 of OX403592.1, forward strand.
TACGTTTTGCTCCTAGTAACAGTTTTCTGGATATAAACAAAATGACTTTACAATATCCACAATCTAGTCCTCTAGACATTATTTAGGTTCATCGGTCATCTATAACATGATAGTCATCCAGTTTACAAAACAAATTTGACCTAGTTGGCGCAGTGGGCAGGTGTCTGCCCTCTGCGCCGTGGTTTCGATTCCCGATAGGAGCACAATTTTCCATTCCAAGAGACACTTGTGCTTTTCTTGTGCGTGTGATGTAAATGTTTCTGGCACCCACGATACAAGTCTTTAAACTTAGTGAGGGGCTGAGTGTGTAAGTATGTAAGTATTCAAAATAAATGTTTACTAGCTGCGCCCCGCGGTTTTTTCTGTGTAAGTCCCGCATAAGTATGTGTTAATCCAGGGTGTGAGCTACTTCCATAACACTCATCGAAATTGCTCCAGCCGTTTGAGCGTGAAGAGTAACAAACATACAAACAAACTCACAAACTTTCACTTTTATGATATTAGTGTGATAGATATTTAACAAAATAGATACAACTATCACATCGAGTTTATTATTATTTAGAAATGATAATATGCATTAAATTAGGGAAATGAGGGCGCTATTATCAATTTATTTGATAGTTAAATGTTGGAGGGCATGCTGGTAGTTTACGTTTGAGGCGAGATAAGGAATAGACCTTGTTGTAACTGTGATAACTGGTTTATATTATTATGTAACATTTATCAAAACATAGCTGTAGTTATAAGCAGCTGCACAAATTAACTGCCCGTTGGGTTAGTTGAGTACGAGTTCACCTTCTGAGCAGAGGTATCGGGTTCCCGGCGGGAGCAGAAGTTTTGTCCCAAGGAAATTTCTGGTTGTGATTGTGTGTGGATGTGAATGTTTCCGGCACTCACGATACAAGTCATCGATTTTAGTGTGAGGCTGTGAGTATGAAAGTGTTTATGTTGATTATGTGACTTGTGTCGTGGATGCTGGAAATATTCACATCCACACACAATCACAACCAGAACAAGAAACACAAAGTTTCCTTGGGGAGAAAACATTGAAATAAAGAGTTCTTAGTTAGCTGCTATCAACGTGCAGCATGGAATTACACAACCTCACTTACAATATAATTACCCACATATTACATTAATTACAAACAATACAGCTAATTTCGTAAGTCAGTGATTGAGGGCAGTAGTTCTAAGCACATTATGCAATGTAAGGCATACATCGTTAGTTTGCTACTAGAACATGATATAACATTTACGGATTTTCACACTAAGATTTTCCTCGAAGTAACAGGTCACTTGGAGACATTTTAATAATACCTAATAAATCGTATTTATCACACTAATATTATAAATTCGAATGTTTGTCTGTATATGTGTACCTAAGAACTGCCCGTTGGCTTAGTTGGGTGGCGTACGCCTTCTAAGCAGGGGTATCGGGTTCGATTCCCGGCGGGAACATAAGTTTTCTCCGCATAGAAAATTTGTGTTTCTGGTTCTGGTTGTGATTGTGTGTGTAATGTGAATGTTTCCGGCACCCACGACACAAGTCATCGAACTTAGTGTTGGGGCTGTGAGTGTGAAAGCGTTTATGTTATGTTATGTAAGTATGTTTATTTTCTCTTTACGCTGTAACGGCTGAACGGATTTGGATGAAATATGGAATGTACATAGCTTATACCTAGGATTAACATAATTATAGATAACTTTTTAACTTGATGAAGCACAAGCCGCGGGGCACGGCTAGTGTTACTGCCTGAGACATCTATTCCAAATATGCTCCTGCATCAAATTTTTCTTAATATTCCATTCAATTATTTGAAAAATTTATGCAGTTAGTGTTTCGAATAGTCGATCGTACCCGCGATTAATTGTTTATTTTATTTATACAATTAAAACCGGGATTGCCCGTATTTACGCATTGTCGATAACTAAATCGACAATTGTTTTGGCTTCATTCGGCAGCCTTCTTCGGAATGAGTGCGGAGCTCTTGCCGTCGCGTGCCACCTCGCACTTCGGGTAATGTGAGCCCAAGCATCAAATTATTATGTGTCATACTCGAAAATTCCGGTTGGTGACAAAAACAAAACAAAAGCCGAGCCTACCGTTATCAGTTCGATAATACTGTTTATAAATAAAGTTTCGTTGACCCCTAAAATGCCAAATAATGTACTTATAGGTTTAATCTTAATCTGTTCCACAGCGTAGAACGTAACTAGCTTTCAGTAAACGGAAGCATTCGCAATGCTGACTCCGCGGCGGAAGGACGCAGGGCGATCGAGACTGGCCGAAGAACTGTATACCTACTGCGCGTTTTGGATCGCTGTGTCGGCTTTGCCTGCATTGGCAATATCTTATGTTGGTAAGTGTATTTTTTAATTATACGTCTCTAGATATACTTAAGCAAAGTCATCTGCGTTCATATTCACACTACTTACTCTAAAAACATCCAAAAAGTTACTATTTCTTTTGTAAGCATTGCACTATGCGCTCGGAGTTTTGCCGCGAAGTGTTGATTTTGTATTGTGTAACAGAGCTTGTGATTCTTTGAATTTTAATAAATATATACCTAATAATGGTTAATTAGTAACCGTAAATACTTAGTGAACGTACACCATTGTAGGCAAGTCATCATCGCTTTCCATCGGGTGAGATTGTGGTCAAACGCTTGCCTATCGGACATTAAAAAAAAGTCACACAAAGTGAAAAACGTTATTTCTGGGTATTGCTCCTCCAATAAAAATAAAAATTGCGGAGCAAAAAAAAAACTACGCATTATGCCTTTAGATTTATATCTTTATGAGATAGATTAATAACAAAGGATGAATATGTTTTATATCGTCAGGTTATTTTGGTCGTAAATCCAATATTTTTTTATTGTATTATCTAATCATAATTAAATACGGAGGCTATAACAGAAAACCATAATTATATCTGGTAGCTTACCATCGGTTAATGCATATTTCATCTTCAGTAAACAAAAAAAAACAATAGAGCGGTCAAAAGTGTTCTATTGTTCATGTTATGACTCATTAGCAGGCCAACAATACAAAAACATTAAGGCAGGTCATGCTGGATGGCGAATACAATTATTGTTATAATGCGTATATTGTCGATAGGTACTTAATGTTTTATTAAGTATATACGTACTACGATTTATGAAAATTATTAGATTGTTGCTTTTAGGCATACATGGTCAAGGAATGCAATTTAGATCAACCCCATATTTCTAAAATTTGTTCCTATTATGATTGTATTCTGTTATGTTTGCTAATAAATAAATAAATAAGTACTGGTGCCCTGGCATGCTAAGCATAGCTCGTTGCAGTTTCATGTTAAGTAAAAAATGTGTTTACCTCTTTAACATTTATAGTTTAAAATACTCGACAATCTGTAGGTACTTAAATCTGTCTTCTATCTCTTTGAAGCGAAGAAGATTATTTTGAAAGAGTCGAGACAACGGGAAGTAAGGCGATTGTTTAAACCAGTAATAAGAATTTTTAAAAATCTTGTTTTATTTCAGTGGTAAGACTAAGTAAGCACCTCTGGCTTCGGTTGCTGTCAAGCCGATACCCAGACTTGGAGTTCATCAGATACGACACCGTCCGGTCCCTTCTCGACACTCATAGAAATCAGGGGATCATAAATGTACTGCTCTCCGTTAATGGTAAGCAGAAGAATATAGTAGTATGCATTATGAATTCCTAATGCTTTCGATACATTACATCAGACAGACAGTGCCGATTGAAAGAATCCATTCTTTTGCAAATCTTGGAAACCTTTGAGAATGTGCATTAGGTACCCATCACATAATATCAGCTTATACCTAAAGTGTATTTATCTCGGGACTAGGCTTGTCAAGGTTTTTCTGACCGGCAAGGCATCCACGTCACTAAACTACTGTTATCTTGCGAATTAAAAATAGGACCGCCTTGCGATGCCTTCCGAAACACAAACTGTTAGTTGGAAATAACGTTCACCAATCAAGTGCTGGCAATATTTTATTTCTTTTTATTAGCGTTCTCTTTTATCACCATAATTATCGAGTCTTCATTATTTTTGCGTTTTTAAATCCATGACGCGACTTTTTAATGATGATTTTCAGTTATTTATCACCGTAGTTTATATTTTTATGAAACCAAAACTAACTTTCCAGGAACACTAGACCCCGAGCGGATTAAAAACGAACTTATCCAACACGTGGTAGACAAACGCGACAGAAATGGCGAGCTCATGTTTCCGCGACTGCGTCAGCTGCTGGTATCTTGCTGGGGGAACTATGCCTGGGACGTGAACGTAGCCTTCCGGCCAGAAAACCATGTGGTAGTCGCCAACGCGGTGTATAGGGGACGACCCGTTGGCGATAACAATATACAGGTATGTGTGCATTTTGAGATTATTGAGTAGTAAAGGTAACCTTAAACCAACGAGATCGAAAAGATAACTTCAGTCTTTAGGGGCCGTTTCCACAAGCAAGAGAGTCGCGGCGATAATATCGTCGTGCCCCGTATTTCTATACAATCTCGCCGCGAAAGCATCGCCATGTGTCGACACGTTCTATTATGAGAGTGTATCTACTTAAATAAGTGACACGACTTTAATATCCCCGCGATTATCTCGCTCGTGGAGCCCGCCCTTACACACGTATGTAACGTGTGTCTTTCAGAACATATTATAGTCCTTGTCGCAGTGTATTGACACTGCTTGTGTGGGACGATATCAGAATTTGAATGATAGTTATTTTAAGGAAGCTTAGCCTGGACGATGCGTTTCAGATAGATAAATGTCTTAATCGTGAATGAAGGGTATTGGGAAAGACTAAGTACAAAAAACGTTACGGATCTAAGAATTTCATTTTTAATTTTATAACCCAAATGTGCATTCATCTTGGTAAAACATAAGTCCACAAAACAGATTTTTAGTTCTGAGTTTCCTTATTAGGTATATATACTTATATCAGGGTATAACTCTTAGTTCTGTTTCGTACATTGAATATGTTTAATATCGTCCTCATATGATCGCGAATCATTTTTATTTACTTTTTTTATATGAATACCTCGGAGGAAATAAGTGCGATATTGTTTTAGTTAATGCACATTTCAAACGTCATACGTTAAAAATTGTATATGAACGAAAACAACTTATTCAAGAAAGTGTCTGACGTATACTTAAAGATAACTGGTATTTTTATTTTTCAGGAATACGTGAGCGAAATAGTATCGAAATACTTCTCGAACGACCAGCCTCCGTGGCAATATATCATCATACCCTGCGTATCAACAGATCCCAAATACTACATCTTAGTTCGGGTACACCATCTTCTTTTAACTGGAGAGAAATCTCTCAACATCGGAGATTTGCTGCTGATCGCTCAGCTATCTCCCGAAGAAAGAATTCACACGCAAGACTATAACCAACGAAGTCCTTTGACAAAGTTGTTTCCTACACCATCCGCAATTCCAGAACTGTGGGGGAAATTAAACGAGAATCTATCAAATGCTTGGAACGAATTCGTGTCTGAATATGACCCAGTGGAAAGCCCGAGGGCTATGAAGACCTTGCCTGGAGCTTTTCATGTTGCTGGCCTGGTGCTCATATCAGGTGTTAGCGCGTTGAGAGAACTGACTAAGAAGAATGGAAGAAGCGGTTCTAACGCACCATTGACAGCAACGACGCTTTTGGCGGCTGTGCAAAGGGAATGCAAAAGAAGGAACTTGACCATACCAAAGGTACAACTATCATGAATGTTTAGTTTGGGGCTTACTTATTACTCTTATTAGGCCTCCAGAATAAACTACACTAATTTTATCGTAAGACATTGTATTAGTGGTACAGTTGGTGTATTTTTTAGTCGTAACATTTATAACAATCTACTAAGTAACCTGTACGAAGTCTCGCGGGATTAGATAAAAAATGTCAAGCAACGTTATATAGTGAATAAAATGACTTGCTTTATCTTTTAGTCATATTTGCAATGGATAGTAATACATATGTTAGGGTTCCACACCGAATCAACCCCAAATTGTGGCTACATCATCCGGGCAGGAACATCGGCCTATATTTGTCCACTAAATAATTATTCTATTCACTGCTAGAAATATACCTTTCCTAATGAATGCCACTGACCCTGGTCTTCGGGTCTTCTCAGTTTATGCAGGCCTCCTAACGCAGGCCGTCGCTCCACCTGGCTGACGGGCGTGCTACTAAGTGGCTACATCAGACGATAATAATTTCAGTGGCATTCAGAAACAAAGCCCGATTGTAACACGTACATTATTTTCAGATAATCATATCCCCACTGGTAACAGTAGACCCAAGAAAATGGCCAAAACGAACCATCGGGACAGCACTTTCCACAACTCGTATGTTATTCAAGTTACCCATACAGTTTCGCGACGAAGTCAGAGCCTTACTCGAGTTGAAGAACACAGGCCACGTGAGATTATCTCACACAATGACTTGGAAGTACGCAGAGTTGGGTCAATTGTGTGCAAGGGCTACTAGTGAGGCGTGGAGGGGAATGGTGGAGATCTACAGGGCTCCTGGACAGCTATGGCAGGATACCATTGGAGTAGATGATGGTCAGAGACATTTGCTGCAGACAGTGTCTTTGTGTGGAAGGAAGGTATGATAAGTAATTGCTTAATTAGAATAATATAGTGTACTGAGATATATATATATATATATATATATACATATATATATATATATATACATATATATGTATAAATCTATTTTTAATCATTGAAAAATTTTCCATTCATAATGCGCCATAAAGAAGCACTAAACAATGCGTTGCAACACTGAACTGCCCGTTGGCTAAGTTGGGTGAGCTTTCACCTTCTAAGGGGTATCGGGTTCGATTCCCGACGGGAACACAAGTTTTCTTCTCAAGGAAAACTTATTTTTCTGGTTCTGGTTGTGTTAATGTGTGATGTGAATGTTTCCGGCACCCACGACACAAGTCGAACTTAGTGTGGGGCTGTGAGTGTGAAAGCGTTTGTTTATGAAAATGCGTAACTTAAACTTAATAAATCCTATATACATAGTCCTAAAAATATAACCAAAGTAAAAGGTATAACCTGAAAGTATGGCATTATATATTAAGTTACTAGCTGTGCCCCGCGGATTCGCCCGCTATTATCAAGTTACAAAGTAGCCTATGTGTTAATCCTTAAGTTTATCCTATGTTAATAAACTATGTACATTCCAAATTTCATCCAAATCCATTCAATACACACACTTAAACACAAAGTTTCTTTTTTAATTTTCAGGTAGCAGCTTGGTCACGCCCTGTCTCCCGGGCAGGAATAGAAAGGGCTGCACGCGCCCTTGGAGTCTCAAGTACAGATGTAGCTCTATACGCAGCCACAGAAGCCTTACGGGCCTTCCTTGAGAACGCACACACAGAAACACCTGATGTTATACTGACGACTGCGAGAGCCGCGTCGGAGGATTTCCTGTTCACTTTTGCAGAGGGCCAGGGCAAGAGTTATAAGAAATCTCAGACGGGTGGTGAGTTTCTATTTGTACTGATTGGGTTCTGAAGCTTCATAAAGCTGAGCAGTGTAAGACACTACGAAGAAAATACGTACAAGTCTACTTCTAAAACATAGGACTCTCCTGATATCAGAAAATTACGATAGCGGAATTTCATCCATCCTTTAAAAATCTTCTGCATAAGGATTGTGTAAGTATTTTCTTGCTATTCTAGACAGAACTAACTTGAGGCAGGTTCAAAACCCGCCTCAAACATGTTTTCCTTTCTAAATTTGCTACTTTAGAATTTAGTCATCGGTTTAAGAGCAGGTTTAAGGCAAGCGGATGGTGTTTTGCATTTAATAACTTACTTTTTTTTATCCTGATCGCCGAACTGGACCAAACAAAACAAACATTTTTACAGTCCCAGTCACAGCACCACATCTTACCTGCTGAAAAACATCCTGTTAAGGTGTTAAGGTTAAGATAAACAGATTTGTGTTGAATATGATTTAACAACATATACCATCCAATAGCAAATATGTGATCTTTACTTGGAATATGATAAGTCCCATAACAACTACTATGCAACTTTTTTCTCTAGAATTAATCAGGATATTAATAATTTCAGGCATGATCTGCCTCTCATTACCAGTGGGTGGGACGCCTCGTAGGATCGCTTCAGTGGTGGAACAAGCTTGTAGCCGCCAGGGAGCGCTGGCGGGCGCTTTCGCTGCGCAAGCCCGGTGTGGAGCCCTGACTCGCGCCGTGCCTTCGCCCTTTGCGAGGCTAACTCTTAACATGCTATCGAGGAGATATGCCGTGTCCTACGCTGAGATTGACGCGCCGGCCGACTCTAGGCAGAGGACTACAGTTTGGGGGCAGACTGTGGATGCCGTGGTGTATTGGCGACCGCCGCAGGCTAATATAAGTAAGTTTGTCTAGTCGTAAACGACTATGAAGCTATTTAATTTCCTAAATTAATCTCCTGATTTACCAAGTATAATCGCAACCCAAAAAAAAAAAATTAATACCGATATTCAACCAAATCAAAAGCGCATGAAACTTACGAAATCATTATTATGTTTGGCATGCAATTTGGCATTTGAGTGTCTTGGTAGAATATTGCATTCTTATTATGAAAAACTCTACCACTAAGGCAGCAAAAGTAGTTTCCTCAATTTCTCATATTGATATGGATCTTACTTTATCAATATATGAAAATGGTATTTCTTGAACTGGACCACAGCCAATTAGTCCAACGAAAAAACGAGTTCCAGTAGAGTATATGATTTTCCTCGTTACATTTGTTCACAGGCATGTCGCTAACAGTGATCCAATACGGCGACACAGTGCGATTATCAGTAATGTCGGACGCTCGCCTTTCCCCCTCGCACACGATCCCGGCCACGCGTTGGCCCGTCGCGGTCGAGCATCTCATCGCGAAAGTCGACCAAGAGATCGCCAGAATAGCTGCCCAATCCACCAACGTACCCACAATAGTAACCACGCAAGAGAACAGAGAAGAACCTGTTCTTGAAGCCACGGAATCGATCGGTGCGCTGAGACCACCACAACCGACTGTTGTCAGTCCACCGCCTATTAGAAGGCGAGTAACGCAACACTAGGTTTAGATTTAATAGGAATGGAGCTTGGATCAGATTGCCAGATAGTAAGGCAGGTTTGATGTGAGAGGACTTTAAACGTCTTGCATTTGTAAGAGGCAATGGAAACAGATGTTTAGAAGATTCAATGCAAGAGATCTCCGATTGTAGATGAGGGTATCGGTCTGGACGGTTCTAATTAGAGATCTCCGATAAGAGATTAGTATGTAACAGATATTAATTGACATGTATAGTCTCTTATTCTAGGAGGCACGGATATAGATAACTTATTAGAAAATGGATATATTTACTACGAGACATCGCCTTTTAGGAGATGAGAACGTCGTGAGTCGATGAGATTTAACTAGATGTTTGATAAAATATAGAGAGGTTTAGTACAAAAGATCTCAAATTCTAGGAGACAGGGATGTGGTTTACATAATTTATCTGATAGTTTTGGACACATTTAATATCAAAATCTCCGTTTTTGGAGAAAGGGTTATACAATGGATATTTTAAGATTGATTTCCGATGGTAATCGCTTTGTAGGATATAAGGATTTGGATCAAAATTATGGTCAGATTACCGATTAACTTGGCTCTTTATGAGTGTTAGTTTTGGCCATAGGGTCCGTGATTTTATCAGCTATCAAGTTTAGCTTCAATATTAGGCCCTTAAAATTATTTATGACTTTGATGGGACAGATTTTCTCGCCTAATACCGAAGTGTGGGGTTGCCTGCGTAATTACGATCGTAATTGTATAAACATATTGGTGAAATAATACATTTATTTCATAGAAAATCTAGTATGTTTGAAAAAAGTTATGAGTGATATTCTTATGATATATTCGCAAACATCTTGTTGATCAATAACAACCTGCAGTAATCAAGTGAATTCCGGATAACTTTTTACATAATAATAGGCCTCCTATCTTGTATAATTATAGAATAAAATATTTATTACTTATATATATAGTTATTATTGAGGAGTAACCCGATGGGGATTAGTTGCTCAGCATGACTTGTTTGTACATAATAAAGTTACTATAAACCATGTTTGTTTTTCATTTATGAACATATTAGTATAACTGTTATACACAAAACACTTTTACACTCACAGCTCCACACTAAGTTGAAAGACTTGTATCGTGAGTGCCGGTAAATATTCAATCATCACCTTAGCGCATCACAATGCCCTTGCAGGTGTTATTTGATGACTTGTATCAATCAACTATTTCTTGCCTTAACAGCAGGCTCCCTAAAAATTATGATATTTAAGTCAATCATCAATATAATAATAAAAGGTACAATCTGGGTGTCTAACTCTTGGTTGAATAGGTATCTTCTAGTCAAGCATATTACAATTGATTTTTGTTTATACATATAGCATTAGCCATGCTAGGCAGAACTATATTGATAAATTTAGAAAGGAAAAATTATCGCTTGAGGCGGGGTTTGAGACGTTAATAATAAGGAAAAGATAATTTCGTCGCTTCAGGCAGGGCTTGGGTAGCTCAGCGGTTAGCCTCAAGCGATAATTTATCCTTTCTAAATTTATCAATGAGCATATTACATCTTTGGCCGCATTTTGACTTTCCATCAGGTGAGATAGCGGTTAAATGCTTGCCTATTGAGCACATTAAAAAAATCTAGAGTCAATCGCTAATCCCAAATTTTAATACTTTAGTAAGAATATAATTTTTCAGATATATTTCTATTCTCTATTTAGCCAGTTTCACGATTGAATAAGTTTCATTCAATATAATTTTTTCATCGACGATCATACCTTTTTGAGTTTATTTTGGATTTTTCGTTGAAATGGTTTCAGTCTTATGTCGTAAATAAATGCTTACTTTTATTAGAAATTAACGAGAAAACTTAAAAATCTAAGTTTGGCACAAGCCATCTTGCATTATCTGCCTATCCATATTTAATCCGCTAAAAGCGGCTCTATTTGCTACGGCATACGCTCAATTATCGCCTGTGATGGCAATCGTGCTCATACCGAAGCGTCGCCTGCTATTAAAATTTTTTGGCTTTGCCTTCAATGATCGTGTGCTCAAAATAAAATATTCAGTACAATATAAAAATAAATTTATTCATACATACGGTCACTTTCTCTTACTCTTCTTTTTGCTTGCTTTAGATTCCGTTTCCTTTCTTTTCTTGTCCTTCTTGAGCTGTTCCTGTGGCTGGTCTGTTTCCATGGGCACCTCCTTGGATTCCTTATCCTCGGGTACAAAGCTGAAGCCAGGGACGTGGGGTATTATGAGTTGGAAGACCAGCTTTCTATGTTGGAGATTGGAACTGTCTAAGCTTAGACGCACGGTCAGTTCATCGAAGGTTTTTAGTACGACGTCGCCGGACGTTTGTATGTTTTCCTGAAACGGACAAATAAGTGAATTTAAATACATTCAAACAAAATAACGAACCGAATCACACTCAAAGCCCCACACTAAGATTGAGGACTTGTATCGCTGATGACGCTATCATTTACATTACACAACAATCAGACCCAGAACCAGAAACTTTAGATGTATAGGCCGCCTATTGTTATTCTAGGCGTAGCGTCCTTACTTTTGACCACATCATCATCTGCCAACAGTTAAAATAGTAGTGAAACGCCAGCAGAAATTAAAATCCACCAAGGTATTTGTTTCCTGAAACGTATTATCTGGAAGTCTTCAAGTTTAGAGTGAATAGGTATCTGTTAAGCCAGCATTGTACATATTCGCCTCTATAGTGGGGCCACTAGTGGAGAGTCAGGGGCTCTCCACTGGCTTGCTCGGCCCCACACGTCTGGGTGGCCTTGGTGAGCAAGGTCACCCAAGGTCATCGATAGGTGCCCGGTTTGCATCCGGGCCTACCGCTAGGGCAAGATAGTGATTGCTAGCCCCACCTATCTTGCCCCACTTTGGCGAGGCACTGGTCACTTTTAGGGTTCGGCCCCAAACACACCTTTCCTTCACCCCTGGGAAGGCAGGGAATGGCATTGCATTTTTTTAGTTAATAAATTTATTGATTTATTCAATTCCCCAATAAAGGTATACTGTGTTCTCGTACGCTGATCATAAAATGTACCTAGTGAAACTCATAGCAAAAGTTATATTGAATTTACAACATACCTCTTCGTTGTAGGTAAACAGGTCGGGCGGCAGGTATATGGGCCCCTCGAGCCCGTACTTTGGTATGAGCACTTGAACCGCGTTCCTTTTCACCGCCAGTACTACAGCCGCCTCGATTTCCACGCGATGCTTGAATAATATCTGAAAGTAAAAGTTAAGTATGTGATTGGTAGTTCAATATTTATTTATTCCCACTGCTAAAAATAAAAAATACACTTTTTCTAATTTAATTTATAATAATGGAAACTATTTGAAACGCAATCGAAACCTAAAAAAAAACGATTTCATCGCTTATATTTCGGTTTTGGTTAGACTGATTTCGATTAAATTTAAATGGGACCACATCTGAAGTACCAGATACTCTACCAGATACTCTACCAAAAAATCATCAAAATCGAAAAATAATTGGCCGAGACATCGGTAACATACAAAAAAAAACATACTGTCGAATTGATTACATCCTTTTTTGAAGTCAGTTGAAAAAGGGGAAAGTGACTATGTAATTATTCATTACCTACGTGCGTTTTAATGCCTGATAATATGCAGTTTACTTAATATAACTGGTACTTTTTGCACGAGAAAAAGTTTTAACATATCACAACAAACAACAACCGAAGACAAAACTGCGACCCAGTTGGCGCAGTGGACAGGTGTCTGCCCTCTGCGCCGTGGGTCCTGGGTTCGATTCCCGGCAGGAGCACAAATTCCTTCCCAAGGGATATTTGTGCTTCTGGTTCTGGGTGTAATGTGTGTGTGATGAGAATGTTTCCGGCACCCACGATACAAGTCTTTGAACTTAGTGTGGGGCTGTGAGTGTAAAAAAAATTTCACTTTCGCAGTAAAATACCCATATATACCCAATAATACCCATATTGTTTAGTAGTTGTTGCACAGAGTCCGCAGTGTGTATTGTTGCGTGTGTGTGTGTGTGTGTGTGTGTATGTCACTCACGTGGGTGTTGAGTGCGACGGAGGCACGGCCGGCGTACTGCGCTTGCCGATGTCGGTAGTTGAGGTTGTCGCACAGGGAGTCCGCAAACTTCGTGTCCAGTAACGTCGGATGCGTCACGTCGCAGCCGATACACGCCGCCAGCAACCGGTGTACTATCACGTCCGCGTATCTGAGAAACGATATGGAACAGTTTAATCGATATGCATGCGAATTTAAACTCATCAAACTCAATCATCATGGGGTTGACTCAATCCCTTGTTCCTATCATTTTGGTTATCCTACCGACTGCGCCACATTTCAACAGCTGAATTTTTAGATTGGCTTCAAAGCCCAGGCTACTCTCAGTTATATTTCTGAAGAAACAGATTAAAAAACCAAACAAAAAAACGCATTCACACTCACAGCGTCACACTCAAGTTCAAACATTTGTATCGTGGGTGCCGGAAACATTCACATCACACACACACACACACATTACACCCAGAACCAGAAGCACAAATATCTCTGGGGAAGGAATTGGTGTGTCTACAAAGTCAAAACAATAGTTTTTAATATAAGCAAGTAGGAGTTTGATCTCAGTGCTCTCTGAATACGAGACCTTCAATTTGTAACAACAAGTTGCCTACCCTTCTATAGGCGATTTCAGTCTGAAAAAGTCTTCGACAGGCGATGGCTACATGCGTCTGGTTATACATAAAACATTTTAGCGATCGAGTCATTCGTCAACCTAAAAACAAATACGCAGCGGACAGGTCTCCGCCCTCCTGGGTTCGATTCCCGGCAGGAGCAAAAATTCCTACCTAGGTATATTTGTGCTTCTGGTTCTGGGTGTAATGTGTGTGTGATGTGAATGTTCCGGCACCCACGATACAAGTCTTTGAACTTAGTCTGGGACTCTGAGTGTGAATGCGTTTTGTTTAAGTGTTTGTTTAAGTGAAATGCGTGTGACTAGAACGCACCAGCCTATGTTATATATATAACCGCGCCTGGCCCGAGCATTGATTGAAACTTATATTGATTGAATACTTGACGGAAGCTATTTTTTTTAACGATAATAAAGCTAAATGAGATGAGAAGTAAAATAAATGGTCAGAAAGAAAGTGTTGAAGTAGGTTCGGCTGGAAATCACGGCTATGTCAAGCGATTTTGACCTTTGTTTATATAAACTTACCTTCTGATAGGCGAAGTGAAATGCGTGTAAATAGGACACGCCAGCCCGTAATGATAGAACTCGTCTCTAGCCCGAGTGCCGCTCGAGAAGTACACAGCTTGTTGCATGCACCGCGTAGCCATTATACGTAGTAAAGTATTGAAGTAGGGTCGATTGGGGATCACGGCTGTGTCGAGAGATTTGGAGAACGCTTTGTTTGTCGATACATCTATATCGAAGCCCTGGGAAAAGTAATGCATTTTAGTTTAGCGTAGCTGCCGGGAGACGCGTCGCATTTTTTTATAGGTGGTTGAACCGATCGAGCCATGGTTGCAAAAGTTCGATTTTTACCGACCTCCCAAAAAAGGAGAAGGTACTCAAGTCGACTGTATTTTTTTTTGATGTCTGCTACCTCATAACTTCTTTCCACGAGAACCGATTTCGAACTTTTTTTTTAGTTTGAAAGATGTTGCTTTCCAATTGGTCCCATTTAAATTTGATCAAGATCTGATCAGTAGCTCTTGAAATATCGCCAATAATGCGTATTCTGTGGACTACATTGACGATGTCGTTTTTAACCGACTTCAAAAGTTACCTCATAACTTCTTTCGTTGTGAGCCGATTTTGATGATTATTTTTTTATTTGAAAGCTGGTGCTTTTCATGTGGTCCCATTGCAATTTTATCAAGATCTGATCAGTAGTTCTTGAAATATCGTCAATAATGCGTGTTTAGTGCATCTAATCTGATCAAAGTTCCGAAGATAAAGCGGTGAAGTCGGTTTTTTTAAGCTTTGCTTGCGTTTAATTATATGTCATGCTCGTATTTGAGCCCATCTCTTTGCGCCATGCATGACAGATACACAAAGCGGTCGCTTGATATGCCCCCATTTGTTATTTATTTAGAGACTGAACTCCTCCGCTCGGGTATTGAAACTATGAGTAACTTCAATGACAACGTGGTTCCGACTTCAGAGAGTTTAATAGTTCAAAATATATTAATCGTCAAAGCTGTTTCGAATAATTGACTTCGTTATTGGGTGCATGTACGCATTAACGCCAAGGTGAGCTCAATTTCACATTAATTTTATCGGCGTAAGACAGATTATAAAACCAGTAACTTTGTATAGACAATTTTTTATAATCTTTGTCTTCTAAAATTCAAGAGAAAGTGAGTTCCTTCAATTCAAGACTAGGACGTAAGGCGTCGTCCTGATTGGCTATCGGTCGAGCGGAGAATTGATCGCATTAACTAGAGTGTTAGAGGTTAGTATGTTTGTACACACGTTTGTGCGACGCGACGGTCGCATTGCATGATCGTGCAAACGATAACCAATTAGAACGTCGCTTTAGAGCCTATTAGCCTTAGCTATCTTGTTTAATGCGTCTCGAAGATCTATGAGTCAAAAGTAATTATGGAAAATTTGTTGGTGGTTTCCAGTTCTTCTTCACATACCTGTTGTTTAGCCGCCTTCAAGAATGTAGTGAAGTAATTCGCCGGCGGTGCAGGATGCCTTCTTAGTAATGCGCATTGCGGGAACTCCGCCGCTAACTTCTCGGCCACGCTAATGTTGGCCAACAACATGAACTCTTCTACCATAGAGTTGGTGTCTACTATCTTCTTGGCTTGCACCTCTACTGGATCATGGGTTTCAGAGTCGACCTGGCGTAAAGAAAGGGTTTATAATAGGATTATAGGATGTTACCTCATAACTTCGTACCGATTTCGAATTTTTTCTTTTTGTTTGATAGATGTTGCTTTCCAATTGGTCCCATTTAAATTTGATCAAGATCTGATCAGTAGTTCTTGGAATATCTTCAATAATGCGTGTTTTACATCTAATCTGATCAAGGTTCCGGAGATAAAGCGGTGAAGTCGGTTTTTCACACTTTCTTGTTTAAATGATTTATTGTGAAACAGATCAAATATGACAGGTGAAATATGTAGATAACATAATAATTAAAACAAATTTGAAAGTGACTGACCTGGAACCTAATCTCCGGCGAGGCAAGTAGCAGAGCCCCGTTGTCCAAACGCCTACGCTTCAGTTTCTTGGCGAGAGCGTTGAGCGTACGGAGGGATTGGGCTACCGCATCCTCGCGACCTGTATCGTCTATCGCTATCTGGGCCTCCTCGTAAGTCATCGCGGCAGCTGACTACAAGAGAAACTGACATTATTGCTTCAAGTCTGGGAACAAATAGTTCAATGCAGGGTGTGGTGTAATGAATTAATAACTATACCTACAGATAGAGACATCATGATGGTCGAGAAAATAAAAAATATGTGCCTTGTAAAAGTCTTAACAGTTTTCGAGATATGATTAGAGTAGAGAATTTTTGGGTAGACACTTTTTGAACGAAAATTTTTTGTAATTTTTTATTGAATAAATGAATGATTATATTACAAATCATTGCTTTTTACTTTGATTCAAATATGACTTGTAGGTAAGTTTCAACTAAAGAAGTAAACTGCCTATTGGCTTAGTTAGGTTATTGTTCGCCTTCTTAACAGGGGTATCGGGTTTGTTTGAACAGAAGTTTTCTCCCTAAGGAAAATTTGTGTTTCTGGTTGTGATTGTGTGTGTGATGTAAATATTTCCGGCACCCACAACACAAGTCATCGAACTGAGTGTGGGACTTTGAGTGTAAAAGAGTTTAAATATTTGTATTATTTGTAATTAGAAATTAAATTACAAACAATACTAAAACCTATTTTCTGAACCATCATGAAGTCGTCTATCTGTAGGTATAAAACAAAGATTATCTTCCATCGCTTCCCGCGCTCCGCGTCCCCCCCTCGCTCCTCCCCATCCGCGCGCCTCGCCCGATCGACAGTCGATCTCCTGCCTCGCGACTCAGCGGCGTACTAAATGTTCGTTCTACAACTATAATACTGGACTATTTACCCACTACTGCCAGTGTTTACATACCGTATTATTCTTATACATTGTAAAGTTAATAAAATAGATACAATCCATCTTACATGTGTGAGATGTTTTTACGTCGCGTCGGTGACATCATACGTACACGGTTTGTGTTTAATTCACTAATTTCAAATATTTTGAAGAAATTTTGAAATCTCCAGATGTTGTCATTTACTATAATTCAGTCATTTATTCACATGGGCCCCAAAGTGGCACTCAATAAGTTAATGACTCTACTGCCAAAGTCGTAAAATTACAGCCGTCTCGAGAAAAACCTGGCAGGAAACTCGGCGGCGCATTTTTTTTAAAACACTCATATATTACTAATACAGGAATTATATTAACATAGGTACATATATCTATATTATGTAGTCACCAGAAAGCGCTTGTGGAAATATAGAAAGGTTCTGATATTGACGACAGCCGGCATCTCACTCCCATTAGCGATTGTCGACGGATATAGTTCTCTTTATTGAACCGAGTTATAGTTATATTTACTCTTACTTTTATGACGCTCTTGTGGAACTTGGTAGATATGACATTAGCATTCTCGTCGATCACCCAAACGCAAGAAAACGCCAGTCTTTCCTCCCCTCCGCGGAGAGAACACAGGTTCGAACTAAGGAGATCTGAAATAATATAAAAATTGTGAACTTTAACTGACTGATGATGATGAAAACGTGATTTTCGCGTTCGTACCAAAACTCCAATAAAGTTCTAGTAAAGTTTCTACGACTTTACCAGGGCATGACTTGACTATGACTGGACGTTGACACTTTTACTTTGACTGTGACTTGTGACTAGGTCTTTTAATCCTACTAATATTATAAATCCGAAAGTTTGTGTGTAAGTGTGTTTGTTCCCTCTTCACGCTTTAACGGCTGAACGGATTTGGATGTAATTTGGAATGTACATAGATTATACCTAGGATTAACACATAGGCTACTTATTAACTTGATAATAGCGGGCGAAGCCGCGGGGCACGGCTAGTATGAAATAAACTTGAAATATTTTATTACTTGACACTGACTAAACGCACTATATTGCGAAGCCATAATCATAAGAAAAAAAATTAGCAATATTTGTATTTTCAAAAAACTTCCATGAGTCTGAGCCAATAAGTAAACAAATATAGATATTTTCTCACCCGGAACCATATCGATCCTCCGATCCACAAGATACACGGTCGTAGACCTGGAAGCGGCTTCTTTGTCCAAGGGCGTATTAGGTCGTACGAAATACGTGACGTCAGCGATATGCACGCCCACTTCGTATCTCTTCAGCCCCTGTTTAGTGACGCCCTCTATGGGACGCGCGTGTAAAGCATCGTCGATGTCGGTGCAGCCGGGCGGGTCTACTGAGCAGATGGTAATATCCCGGAGGTCTACGCGTTTTGCCCGCTCCTGTAGGGTTTTAAGAGAAAATGTTTTTATTACCTATAAGCTATATTTATTGATATAAGTTTTTATTTGAACCACACTGATATTATAAAGGCGAAAGTTTGTGAGTGTGTTTGTATGTTTGTTAATTCTTCACGCTCAAACGGCTGGACCAAGCTTGATGAAATTGGTATGGAGGCAGCTGACACACTGGATTAACACATAGGTTACTTTTTATCCCGGAATTCCCGCGAGTCCGGGCTTAAGTGGGTAAAACCGCGGGGCGCAGCTAGTTAGGCATAAATTATTCTTATCTCTTAAGAGTTTTATCGTTTACAACTGATATAGATTGTAACTTAGTTAAGTAATGACGGATAAGGTCTTCAAATTTTGCTAACTTTTTTGTAATGCCAGATACCAGATAGACTATCGCTGTATAAAAAAAAAAGACAAGCCGTGCCCCGCGACTTTGATCGCGTTTATCAAGATAAAACCGGCTAAGTGTGAGTCGGACTCGGGCACGAAGGGTACCGTCGTATCATCTATAAAAAATCAAGTTTGTTGTATGGGAGCCCCCTTAAATATTTATTTTATTTTTAGTATTTGTTGTTATAGCGGCAATAGATATACATCATCTGTGAAAATTTCAACTATCCAGCTACCACCGTTCTTGAGATACAGCCTGGTGACAGACGGACGGACAGCGAAGTTTCAGTAATAGGGTCCCGTTTTTACCCTTTGGGTACGGAACCCTAAAAAAGTAGCCATGTGTTATATCAAAAACACAGTATGTATGTACATACAGTGCTTTTGATAAACTTTTTATAAAAAGTTTTCTATAGAAATGCTGTATATACAGAAAAATGTTTCTCTGTAACGCTGTATGTACAAGACAAAGTTTATCAAAATTGTTGTATGTGCAGATAAAAGTTTATCAAAAACGCTGTATGTACAAAACAGAGTTTATCAAAATCGCTGTATGTACAAACCGAGTTTATCATAAACACTGTATGTACAAAGCAAAGTTTATCAAAAACTTTGTAATCACACTCACAGCCCCACACTAAGTTGTCGATGACTTGTGTCGTGGGTGCCGGGTGGGTGTACATTCACATCACACACGCAATAACAACCAGAAACAGAAACACAAATTTTCCTTGGGAGGAAACTTGTGTTCCCGCCGGGAATCGGAACTCATTACCCCTGCTTAGTAGGCGAACTCGCACCCAACTAAGCCAGAGGGCAGTGCAAACGAAACATTTTCCTAAGACCCAAGACCCAGTACGTACCTCCTTGGGTATAAGCCAGTCGTTAGGTGGAAGGCAGGAGAGCACAGCCTCGCTGAACCGCGCGTGAGGCACATCGTGCTCTAACAATATCACCTCGTTCTCAGCATTCTTATCGCCTGCCAACAAAATTACATATTTTACTAACAGTGCCTCGCAGCTTTCTGGTTTAAGATGTTTTATTTTTCTCAAAAAGAATAACATTAACTTAAATGAGAAAATGTAGGTATTAAGACAGTATTTTGGCGTCTCGTAGGTGCATTATAACAATATTTTTACAATCTGATCAAATGAGGGTAGGTTAAAAAAAGCTTTCACTAATTATATGATATTCGTTCGACCATACTTTGTTTACACACAGAACAAGTGTCACTGAAAGTGCCGCTTTGCCCACATTAATCGAGTTAAAAGAAGCCTATGTCCTATTCCAGGATCTACACTATATGATAAAATCATTTATTTATTGTGAATGTATGGTATGTTGCATGCTGTTCTTAATAGAAATATTGTGAAATATTTTTTGCCTCGCAGGGCATACAATATTTTAATAAGTTGAAAAAATATTATTTACTCGATGAACTTTATACCACATTATCTATTAAAAGTAGTCCCAATAACAATTCCTATTCTAAATTACTGATAACGACTTTTGTGACTTTTGTCTAATTAGCCTATTACTACTTTTTGCGAGACTAACCACTCCAATTAATTATCATTTATTATGAAAATTTGGTAAATAAAGCATGTTTTTTATCCTCGATATTTGACTTGAATATAATTTAAACGTAAGCAAAGCTTAAAAAACCGACTTATATTTTGATTTTGGCTTGATCAATTTCGATAAAATTTATATGGGAGCACCTACCTCTGAAGTATAATCTACGAAAAAAAAAACTTTGAGAATCGATCCACAAATGGGGGCGAAATCGGTGAACATCATAAAAAAACATAGTCGAACATAGTACCTTCTCCTTTTTTAAAGTCGGTAAACTGAACACACATCTAATTAACGCTTTTATCTCTGACTGACTAGAAAATTCTAGTCAGTCAGAGATAAAAGCATTAATGATGTGGTTGAGGATGGTAAACAAAGTAGGCCTAGAATTACTCTCAGGAAAACTGCCCGAACATCAGTATCATCATCAAGATCAAAACCAGCTTTAAAAAAACCAGGGTGTGAGACTTTTGTATTACAGGCAAACATTTCAATTATTCATCATAGTGTTTACCCCCACCATTTTTCGTCACACTTGAAATTTGCGGATCAGAATGTCAAAGCCCTGCCATAAAAAAATTCACTTAAGAAGCTCTCCAGCTTGTTGGAGGAAAACAAATGGCGGAACAAAATAAAAACACACCTATACGTCCCAAGGCTCTGACGAAATGCCCCAAAGGATATCGACTGTTTCTGGGCCACGAGTCCAAAGCGACGACTATCCGTTGCGAGGCTAATAAGTCGCTCTGACGAGTCTCGATCCTCACTCGGGGAATGCGCTTCTCGGCCGGCGTGAACAAATGCCGTGTTGCACCTAAAAAAAGTTATCAAGTTAATCAATCATCTATTGACAATTGACATACATTTTCCTTAACAAAACACTCGAATCTTAAAAAATATATATATTATTTTGACTGATATGAAACGTCAAGTGACAAAATAATACAATTTTGTATAATTAAGCAAGCAAAGCTTAAAAAAAAACCGACTTCACCGCTTTATCTACGGAACTTTGATCACATTAGATGTACTAAACACGCATTATTGATGATATTTCAAGACTGATCAGATCTTGATCAAATTAAATAGGACCAATTGAAAAGCAACATCTGCCAAACAAAAAAAAAATATCGTTTCACACATAACATATATACTACATATATACTAAATATATATATATATTCGACTTGAGTATTTTTTTCTTTTTTGTGAAGTAGGTAGAAAAAATAGGGTAATAGACAACTAAGTCACCTGCTGGTAAGTGATGATGGCAAATTCTACTTGATTAGTGATTCAACTGTATTTCGGCTAGTGTGGATCTAGATAGATAGATAATTTTGTATGACTTATGACTTTTAAAAGAAGAAATAAATACAATACATTTTCAACCACCTTGTTAGTTAGTTACAACAACACGGTGGCTCCACCACCGTGTTGTTGTTCTCTACAAGTAAAACTAACCAGAGAATTTGCTCGGCATCAGTATGCCACAGTACTGCCGCCACTTCCTGCGTATGATGCCGACCACCTTGCCCGTCGGAGTCACCTCATCATCGTTCGGGTCTACCGGCTTCACAGAAGTTAGGAGGACAGCTTCTTCCTGTAAACAGAACATACAAAGGAAGTATGTAAACCATAGCTGTGGAGAACATAGGTGATTAATTTAATATTCAATGATTACAGATAGATAATCGTTCTTTTTTTTATATTAATATTATTGAATTATTTCCATTTTGACACGTTTTTCTAGACATTATTAATAAACATGACATACCTATCTTCTCAGTGATAAGTACAGATCAATTATAAAATGTATTAATATAATGGTAATTAGTTATGTACCTAATTGTCTAACTTATTTAAATTGTTTATAATTAATTTATTAAGTTTAAGTTTTTGCAAGCGAGTCTTTGGTGAAGCATGCTGTTCCAACATTAATTAAAACACCCAATTGTACCATGTTTCAAGAAATTTAATATTTTAATTTGGAACATTTTCTAGAGTGATTTGTTAGTTCCCATCCAAATATTTAGATGGCGCCACAAGACAGCTCGTGACGTTTTCATTCGCCGGCTGTCAGTGATCGTTGTAAAAAGTTTTGAGTTGAGAAGTTGAGGTTATCCAATAAGTTAGCTAACAAGAGGTTGTATAAAAAGAACAATATAGTAGTAAAAACAGTGTGCGGTTTTATTCTATCGGTCCCTGTCGATTTCTACAGCAGGGACTAAACCAACTTTTTGTGATGAGGGCAATAAGGCCTGCACTGACGTCCCGCTTGGGGTGTAATTTGCATTCCCTCCTTCTTCGTACTCAGACAGCCTAGATTATTCAATAAAGAGTCCAGACTATTAGTTTTTTCTGATTTAAGTTACTTTACATAGTCAGAATAGCTTGTAGCACTGAGAGATAATGTACTTATTAGTAAAAGATTTTTTTAATTCAGATCTGTAGTTTTTTGAGATAGTGTAATTTTAACATTAAACTCACAAAACTAAACACAAAATGAAGGCACATAATTACTATCTACTGAAACCAAAAACTTTTAAACATCTATTTGGTATTAGCATTGATTAGTTATGACTTTTTGCTGTATTCATTATCAAATATTAGCATTTATCCTACTAATATTATAAATCCGAAAGTTTGTATCTAAGTGTGTAAGTATGTTTGTTGAAAACTGATGAACCTGAACGGATTTGGATGAAATTTAGAATGTACATAGATTATACCTAGGATTAACACATAGGCTACTTTTTAACTTTATAATAGCGGGCGAAGCCGCGGGGCATGGCTAGTATATATATATTGATGGTTTAACTAGCATACCTGTAACACATCTCCAGGGTCCTCCTCAGCCTTGTCTTCTAGCACAATATCGCTCGGTCGTCGCCACTCATCTTCTGGAAGGATCTCTACAGCAACTATGTCGCCATCCACTGCCCTGTTTATGCCAATGTGCCCTTGCAGCAAGATCTGAGATAAAGTTTGTTATGAAAAGGCTATGCGACCACAGAAGAGAGAAAAAGAAATAGAAAGGACGAGTGGGCGTGGCACATCAGCCAGGGATATGTGAACAATCATATCAACGTCAACTAGTCGAATTCCGCGTCACAGTTTCGGATTTATTCACAATACTGTCTCTCGTTCTAATTACGCTTGGCTTACGTATAGATAGAGGAAGAATATCCCATCACCACTAAGTCTAGATTGTTTGTAATTTTGTTATTTTTTACATGTTTTTGATTACAAGGGAAACTAAAAATATTGGTTTCCAAAATACTATCGATATCGATATATTTCGATTTTTTGTTATTAATTAGTGCTTAATTCTCGAAATCTTGAATTTGACATTGATTGGACAGTTCTGTCCTGTTAAATATAATATAATTTTATAATATACTACATATTTTTACTATCCTGTCTATCCAAAGGTTGTCTGTAAGAAATTGCCTAATGTGATACGGCCGATCATTGTACAAAAAAAAATTTTTTTTCGTTTTTCATTGCCATTATTTTAGTTTTTGGTCTTCAATAAAGACATATTGTATTGTATAGTGATTAACATAATATATTATTACTGCATGGTACATTCACTGGAATTGGTACACACAGACATAATACAATATTTCTTAACCATTTTAGTTCACTATAAGAAAAACAATTAAATTTATAGGGAGACCGCGAGCGCAACGAGCCAAAGTATGTAGTATGCAAGCGTCGACAAGCGGCCGGCGGCGCGATGTGACGTCACACGTTAGCGCGGTCGCTTCGTCGGATTTTTCCGCAGAGGCCGTACTTTAACGTTTAATATCTTAGTCATTTTTTAAATTAAGAAATAAATAATTAATACAGATTATTTTTTCTCGAATTGCCTATTTTTTAGATATGCTGATAACAAAAAGAAGAGGGAAACATCATTCTAACAATGGCTAAATGTACTACACACAAAATCACACCAAGAACCAAATGTACGAATGTCTCTTGGGAAGCGAGTTGTGCTCCTGCCGGGAATTGAACCCAGGACCCATGTCATTGAGGATGGAGGTTTGTCCACTGCACCAACTGGGTTGTTCCTTTATTTCCCTATAAGTATAGAACTCTAAAAAATTGCTTAGGGAATAGGTATCACCTATAAAAACCCCCCTTAAAATCAGGGCACTGGTTCTTATTTAAAAAATTAAACTTTACCTGTTTCTCAAACCCAGAGACAGTAGCTGTCCCTTCAAGGAAGTTATCCCTCGAGGCATGAAAGGTGCCCTGATGGAGCTTGCCACCTCTGATCCCTTCGTGAATCTTTACAGGAGTCAAATGAGCTGGGTACAGTGCGTCTTTGGAATAACTCTCTGGCATTATGTTTTTGGATAGCTTATCTACTAACCCCATGAAGCCAGTTACATTTTCGACATAGTCTTTAACTGGAAACACACAAAAGAATATTTTTCATATTATAAATATGCATTGAATGTATGCTATTGCATGCCCTAAAAATTAAGAAATAGACTAAATACATACACAACCTCTCCGCATCTGTCCCATCACAAAACTAATTACCTATTGTAAAGTATGTAGTATTGTTGAATTAATTTGAATTTGAATTGTATGGGTTTCATGGGCAAGATATTTTACAAATAACACAAATGGGGATCGTGGTTCTCAATGAAGTAGTTTTTGATGATATACCAGTTACTGTTGGTACACCATTATGAGTACGCTCTAGCCTTAAGACTGATAAGCAATTAAAATTTCATCGAAATTGCTAAGTAGAGTAGCATAATAAGTGTGTCCAATAACAATTTTCTTACTGTATTACAATAAAGATGTTATACAGAAAATAAAAATAGTTTAATACCATCATCAAGAGTATCAAATGAAAAATGAGAGTCTTAAAGTCACGAATAGGTATCTTCTAGGCAAGGACTCTCCATCATCGACCACATCGTCGCTTACCATCAGGTGAGATGGTAGCAAAAGTTTTCCTATCTAGAAAAAAAAAAGCTCGATCGATCGAAAAAAAGATAATTCAAATAATGTAATAACTATAAGAAGCCATACTAGTAGTTGAATTTTAGGTTTAAAATATTTGTCTTATTTTTTATCTGACGTTGGATTATCCAAGTTTTTTGTTGTACAGACCAGTGCAACACACAATGCCTTCTTCTTGCGCTAATTTTCTATTGTTCTCATCGTCAGTTAGCAGCACGACCCTTGGAGCATGTTCATCGACACTGTTGATGCTCAGGTGAGATTCGTACCAAGCTGCAGCTCTGCGTATAGCACGGTCATTCCTGTCGTTTTGCTTCTCACCAGGTTTTCGCTCTATGTACGTGTCCCTGAAAGAGTTCATAGCATATATTATTATTCAATCAGTGCAATGAGAAGTTACATAAAAACTACATTGTTTAAGAAGATATTGGCATGACAATATTAAAAACAAAAGAATTGTTTAATTCTTTTGTTTTGAACTAAATTAATTTTGAAAATTGGCAAGCTTCCAGTCTTCCTCCAAACTTGGTCAAGTTTAATGCATCTAAAACTCAGGTGTGTCTATGCATCTTCACTTTCCATCAGATGAGATAGTGGACAAATGCTTTCCTATCTAGCATAAAAAAAAGGTCAGACATTACTTAAGTCTTGCTTATTCTTGCTTTTCTTTAGCATCACATAAACTATCACAGTTTATTTACGAGACTACTATTTCCTAATGCTATTGACAATTATTTGAACACTTACTTGTGATGCTCATTAACAAAAGAATAGAATCTCCTTTTGTTATTGCCTATTATTTCCAAAAGCCTCTGGAATGTGGCTGTATTTTGATGTTTTACTTCCTCCAACACGGTTTGAAGTATCACTACATTTTTTAGTGCATCTTCTTCTAATACATCTATCTGATGGAGCACCACGTTGGTATCGAGCACTAGGTAATGTGGATAGTCGAAAAGCGCACATATCGACTCAGGATCTTTCTCCAGGACATATTCGTCATCTTTATGCGGACATACGTTGCAAGCGGCCGATCCGCATAGCAAGTCATCGCGCAAATAATGCTCTCTTACGATCTAAAATTTAAAAAATCCGTAAAACACTCAAATAATATGCCAAAAACGAACGACTAGCTAAAATAAGGTTATCATACTTTTAATATATTCCCACGTTTAGTCTTGGTCAAAAATGTTTTTGTAGTCCACATGATGCAATGCGGATGTTCCCGCGACAGCGACGCCCAGTCTATCTTATTAATTATTATTAAAATTTTAATCGTAACATATATTTTAGCACTCTCAATCATAAAATATAAAACTTTGATAAACAATGAAGTTTTTGGTATTTTTTTTTAATTTTGGCTTCGCAATTTTGTGCATTTAGCCAGTGTCAAGTGATAAGAATAAAAGTAAGAGTATAAAGTAATAGAAACTTTACTAGAACTTCTATTGGAGTTTTGGTGCGAAGGCGAAAATCACGTTTTTCAACTTTGTATGATTTGCCTACACTTATGCATGTTTACTAAGTATTAACGGTTAATAATCCACCACATGGAAAATTATACAAAATCAACAAAGCAATTTTTTCAATTTTGCGGCAAAACTCCAATAAACAATGAAAATTGAAACCAATCATTAATCTAGTCCCTATATTGTACAACCAACAATGCACGGCCTCATCAGAGTACTTTTCTTTATCTGAAAATGTACAGTTCCGTTCTTGGTTTCCAATTATCAGGGTGTGCGATACGGGCCCTACATTATTGTATGTGAAATATCAACATGGACCAATTTTGAATAGTCGATAATTCGCAGCCAGGATAACGCAACCACATAATAATATTTGAATTTATATTTTTGAATGAAATAAAAAAAAACACGAAATATCAGGCCGTGCAATATTGGCCGTACAATACAGATCGGCAAATATTGATACGAGGTGATAATTCACAGCCGATAATTCGTGTGCAGCAAATGCCAAAGTAAAGCCTCATTTTTTTTTTTATTATTTGTGACGTATTCATTAATATAATGATAATTGAGCGTCAAGAAGGAACAAACTACAAACACACTCACAAACTTTTGCCTTGAAAACATTAGTAGGAAGTATGATAGTAGGATAACTTTATTTTGTTTTTATAAATTGCGGATGTAGATGTGTAGCTTGGCTTGTATACCCATATATCAAAAATAATATCAGAAAACCTAATACCGGTTTGTTAAAAATAGTTTGATAGTAGGTTTTTAAGGTTTCGATTAAACAAATAATTACGACAGATAAGAATCTTATTATTACTACAGACTATAATTTCTACCACTGAGAAACTTTTTTAGAACTAGTCGCTCTGTGCGAGAGGGACACAGGGGTCTTTTCTAACCTTTCACCCGATTTCATCGGGACCGCAACCACGATTGGTTCTTTATGCAATTGATAAAACGATTTGACATTGTAAATACGCTCTAAGTTAGTTGTGATAAGATTTCATGCATGTTTGATATTCGGCACTGTAAGTTTGTCAGTTATCCATCCTATTACTTTAGCTACAACATCCTTGCGTGTTTCCAAGGATTTTGTAGGTAGGCTTGTTTCCTATCTCGATGCGTATTTCTTATTCAAACTCGGTAATATGTCAGTGTCAAATATCAAATACTTGTTGTTAGTGTGCTATACGTAAAAAATCCTTGCGTACGTATAGCACACTAACAAAGTTGAGTTGTCTTACATTGAGTCAAAAGCCCAACTAGGTGTTAACAATCTGGGAATCTTTGCAAAGGTGAGACGGTACTTCACCCCGGAACAATTGCTCGACCTATAACAAGCGCAGGTGTAGTCATGTATGGAGTATTGTTCTCATCTTTGGGTTCAGCTAGAAGAATACCAACTTGAGGCTCTTGAAATAATTGAGCGAAGAGCCATGAGACTTATTAACAGCGACTATTACGTATCTTTGTTGCACGCAGTTTCTATTTGAATTAAGCACAAATGAACCTTTTTTCTTAGGAGTTTTGTCAATTTAGTATTGAAAACGTTTGCAGCAGAGATAAGTTATAGAGGGTCAGTTGACTGATGCAAAACTTCAGAGATTAGGGCATCGTCGCATGGTGGCCAGTCTCTTGGTATTTTATTGGATACATTTCGGAGAGTATGCAACGGTATTATACAATCTAATTCCCCTATACCCATTCTATTATCGGACATCGAGACAGACTCTTAAGTGACACCGCTATATGGAAGATATTCAACAAATGAGAACCGCAAAAGAATGGAATTCCTTAACTGAGTCTGTATTCCCTGATAAATACAAAATGGGAGTCTTTAAGTCGCAAATTAATAGGCATCTTCTGAGCAAACGTGCTCCATCGTCGACCGCATCGTCACTTACCGTCAGGTGATGTAGCGGTCAAACGTTTACCCATCTCTAATTAAAAAAAAAAACAAAAAGACGGTTTCGACATGACCAGTCATTCACACCACACACAAAACCAGAAACACACATTTCTTTGGGGAGAAAACTTGTGTTCCTGCCTGGGATCAAGCCCAATACCCCTGCTTAGATGATGAACGCGCATCCAACTAAGCCAACGAGAAGTTCTATGATATTTTATTTCTGTATCATGATACATTCGTATTGTTTCTCAAAAATACTACGTTACAAGTCCATAGTGAATATTTATTATGTTCTGTAATAGGTAAGTATACTGCATTTTAGATGCATCTTCATTTAGTAAAAACGTCTGCGCTTAAGTATGCTAAGCGTTTACACGTAGTACCCATTTTTCCGAAATTTGTAAAATTATAATAAAATATTAGCACATATTTTTATTTATTCTCTATTCGACAAAATACCGCAAATTCACAAAACGTTATAAGACAAGCAAATAACATTTAAAAAATTAAACCATAGATAACATTCGTAAGTTTAAGAATTAAGAACCCGTATACATTTTTATGTCTTTCTCGCTCGCACGATTCACTGATTTTGAGATATAAAACTGACGGTGTGGGTTATTGTAAATGTTGTCAATATAATCCCTAAATAATAATATCACGGATCTTATAAACTGATATTCGTTTTCTTAGCTTTTGGATTGGCGGAGAAAATCGATGTCAAATTGATTTTATATTTTTTTCACTCTTTCTTCGTCTAATTAATAGGTATTTAAACGAAAATTAATTAAAAGTATTCGTTACATAATTATTTAGTAAAGTTATTGAGAACATTTTCCATAACTCGCTCCATAATTTTTATTTCTCAAAATGAATGAATTGTGCGAGCGAGACAGACATAAAAATGTATAGGGGTTCTTAATAAATTGATTTGTGAAATGAAAGAACCTACTTGGGAGTTTATTAACGTTAGGAATATTGGTAACCTACTTAGGAGTCGCTTATCTAATGAATGGTGCAAACGGCCCTAAAACATTTAACTTAAATGCTACATAACGTTTTGTGCAATTTTTTTGTGGCGATTGTGAATAATATTTTGAAGTTTAATTAGTGGGATCTTGTTTTCTGTCCTGTGGCCCTTGCACAAACAACATGCGAGAAAGTGTTCGTATCGTAAACGTCAATAATTTATATGAAATGTTATCAGCGCCTCTACAGTGTGTAAATTGTACTGATTAATTCTAGTCACGTAGTGTAAATAAGGGTGGCCAAGAAATAATTAACAGACGCAAAAGTCCAAAGTGGAGATTTTGCCGCGAAAGTGAAAAAAATGCATTGTCGATTTTGTATAATTTTCCAAAACGTGTGATTCTTCGAGTGTTAATATGTAATAATGGTTGATAATTAACCGTGAATACTTAGTGAACGCGCATAAGTGTAGGCAAATCGTGATTTTCGCCTTCGCTCCAAAACTCCAATGTTAATATGTAATAATGGTTGATTATTAACCGTTAATACTTAGTGAACGTGCATAAGTGTAGGCAAATCATACAAAATACATATAAATTTATCACTATAAATCATACAAAGTTAAAAATCGTGATTTTCGCCTTCGCTCCGAAACTCCAATAGAGAACAGTTCTAGTAAAGTTTCTATCACATTACTAGGGCATGACTTGACTATGACTGGGCCTTGACTCTTTTACTTGATTTTGACTGTGACTTGTGACTAGGAATTTTAATATGAAATACACTTGAAATATTATATTATCAATGTATCACTTGACACTGGCTAAATGCACAAGATTGCGAAGCCAAAATAAGGAAAAAAAGTCCAAAGCGAAGCGAATTTTAATGAAACGAAAGAAATAACGAATTACTAATTTTAGTGTTATTTGTATGTATGAAAGTATCTTGGCAAAGGAAAAGTTTTGAACTCTTGATAATGATAATTCTTCCGAATAATGTTATAAAGGTACCTAAGCAACGACTAAAGAGATCTCAATTAGTAAGCAAGTATAATCGTGTTAAAGAAGTTTTTACACATCCAATGTAGTGTAATTGTCGCAACAAAATCGCCCGGGATACCTACGACTATTTAGTTATCGACGATACTGTAATCAGGTTCCTTTGGTAATATTTCTTATTTATGTACCATGTTCCAATTAATAATTTCCGCGGCAATTTGGTACGGGCACTACTAGGGTCGAATTGGATAATGAGCCGCCGGCGGAACCAAAGATTACAGAGACAGGCGGCCCGCTGCGGCCGGTAAAGCGGTAGGTAGCGAGCGGGCGTGGGAGGACTGATCTTATCTTTACCTACCATTTACCTACTCACTTCAGTACCGCGGCTGTTCGGTTCGAGAATGACCGTGCTTGCAGAAGGCCGCGGCTCTCGCTCTACTGTCCAAATACTCGTTAACTGAACTGTGCTCAATTATATGCCAACACTCATGTCGTGTACATCTTTGTGTTCATAATATTAAATATTGAATTATGTTCATATTACATAATTTGCACGATGGACAGTGTAAAATAAAAGTGTAAGATATACTGTGGGGCACAGAATACATCATGCCTAAGGAGAAATCTATGCGATCTCCGCAGCTGCTATGGGAGACTGTGTCATCAACCTTGGTTCATTTTGTGGAAGGAGTATTCTACAGCTTAGGTGTGACTGTGGCGAGGCATCCTGTGAAGACCATAGTTACTACACTTATATTTGTGCTCATAAGTGCTGCAGGATTAGTTCGATTTCACTTGGAAAAGAATCCGATGAACCTATGGGTTCCACCCGAGTCAGACTTTTTTCTAGACACCAACTGGTACATTGAGACATTTAGTACGGGGCTCCGATTTCAAAGAATTATTGTCACCGCAGATGATGTGCTACAACCTGAAGTGTTAAAAACTTTACATTATGTGACTAATGACATAAACTCATTTCAAATTAATTATAATGGTGAATTAATTTCTATTAAAGACTTGTGTTTCAAAGTTCCTATTGTTGCTTCCTATATATCGGATAAGAAGAAGAACAACAGATCTGTGCGCAGTAGCAGTCGGACAAATGTTAAGAATATCAGTGAAAGTGGTGTTAGTGAATTTAGAGACAACTTGCTGTGGGTGGGTGACGAGCTCTATTGCAACTTTTTACAAGACTTTAAATCAGTGTGTCTTCAGAACAATATTTTAGATTTATGGAACAATGATCTTATGGAAATTACCAATATTACCAAGTATGACATCGTTACAAAACTCAATAAAGCTAAAGTTAATCCTAGCACAGGTCACCCAATAGATTTTACTGACTTTTTAGGTAATACTATAAGAGATGAAAGTGGAGATATTGT
Source organism: Lomographa bimaculata (assembly GCA_948107665.1). Classification (NCBI taxonomy): domain Eukaryota; kingdom Metazoa; phylum Arthropoda; class Insecta; order Lepidoptera; family Geometridae; genus Lomographa; species Lomographa bimaculata. The sequence goes on from OX403592.1 coordinate 14,063,337, forward strand.
AGCGGCTGGATCAGTAATTTTAACTTGGTATACACAAGTTAACATGTCTAGCGTTGATTTGAATGAAGTTGGAAATTTAGTTGGTACAGAAGATTGGGTCTCTGTCCCTTTAGCTTTATGGGAAAACAAATTTCTGGACTACATGAAATCCCTCTCAGAAAACTCTACAAGTATCAAGTATTTCTTTGAAGCAGGGCGAAGTTTTGGCGATATTAGTGGTGAAGCTATGTTTCATGAAATGGACAAGCTTGCTATTGGTATTGCACTGATGTTTTTCTATGTGATCTTTGGGTTGTCTCGATGTAACTGGTTAGAGATAAAATTTACGTTAGGTAGTGTCGGATTACTATGCGTGGGTTTGGCATATGTGTCAGCAATCAGTTGGTGCTCCATCATGGGAGTTTCTTTTGGTCCCGTGCATTCTTCGCTACCATTTCTTCTCATGGGGCTTGGCATTGACGACATGTTCGTCATGAATGCTTGTTGGCATAATCTATCGCCTGCTGAATCGACAAAGAGCCTCCCTACAAAAGTTGGCTTGATGCTCAAACATGCTGGAGTATCAATAGTTATAACTTCTTTCACTGACATAGTGGCATTACTCATTGGTGCTATTACCATACTACCATCTCTTAAATCTTTTTGTATCTATGCAGCTCTTGGAGTATTTTTCATTTTTTGTTACTCAGTGACATTCTATGTGGCGGTGTTTACATTAGACCTCAGGAGAATGGAAGCTAATAGGAATGGTCTTCTTTTTTGTTACAAGCATAAAAAGCCAGTAAGTGTGTCTTCTAAGAAAACTGTATTTCAAACAGCCTTCGAGGGTTTTTATAAAAATACTGTTTTTACGATCCCTGGTAAGGTGATAGTCATTCTGTTTGTTTTAGTTGGTACCGGATTCAGCATACAAGCTGTATTTCGTCTGGAACAGAGGTTCGACCCGAAGTGGTTTATCCCTGATGACACGTATTACAAACAATTTCTCAATGCATACGATCATTATTATCCCAATGAAGGGCATATGGCGATGGTATTTTTAGGCGAAATGAATTACAGTGTAGAATTTCCGAAGCTTTATGAAATGGTGCAGCAGTTGAAAAATGAACCATATGTCGATAACTTGATCTCTTGGGTGGAATACTTCCATCGGTATGTTTTGGAAAACCACGATAATGACTTGAACACAGTAGTGTCTGAACAGGATTTCAACCGTTATTTGAGTCGCTTCCTATTTAGCTCTATAGGTGGCCGATTTCTAATGAATTTCCAATTTTCTGAAGACCTGCATTGTGGTAATAGAGTAACGAAAATAATGGCATCTACCATGTCATTTCAATTCACAAAATTTAAAGGACCGGAAGAATACATTCCGGCAATGAACTACGTCAAACACATCGTTAAAAGCACCAATATTACTACAGGCGACGGTTATCGCAGTGTTTGGGCTAAAGTCTTCGCAAATTGGGTCACAGACGAAGTAATCGCTGTGGAAGTCGAGAGGAATATAGAACTGGCGTTATTGTGCGTCATGGTTTGTACCGTCATCCTTATTACCAATCTTCAAATGTGTGTGTGGATATTTATTTGTGTGTTGTTGACTATTGTGAACGTGTTAGGGTGTATGCAAAGATGGGGCATGACCGTGGACATAGTGTGTTGCATCGGCCTCGAACTTGCTATTGGTCTTTGCGTAGATTACGCGGCCCACGTGGGTCATACGTTCTTGACTTTATCGGAGGGATCTCGCAGCGAGAGGGCTTATAAAACGGTGACTTCCATTGGCATGGCGGTGTTGTTAGGTGGTGGTTCTACATTGCTAGCACTTTCGCTGCTGAGCATGTCGAAGGCTTACACCTTCCAGTCCTTCTTTAAAATATTCCTGCTGGTGATTCTATTTGGTTTGTTCAATGGTTTGATATTTTTACCTGTGGCATTGTCGCTGGTCGGTCCCAGCTCTTACAAACCAAAGCAAGAAAAGAAGGAAATTGAAATGGAGACTGTAGAACTCAATGGTAAACACAATTATGCAGAGAAATTCAATGGCGGTGGTTGATATAGCGTAGTGTCAGATTAACGTAACGTAACGTGGGATGTGACCATTGTGATATTATATTTTAAAGCAATAGTAACATTTTGTAACGTTTATATTGAATAATTAATAAGAATTTATGTAAATTATAAGCTAGAATTAAGTCCTATAGAGATCGTCTTAAATTACGCAGCTCATATCTAAAACTAAGTCAAATGTATAATAATTTAAACGCAAGCAAAGCTTTAAATAAAATCGACTTCACCGCTTATGTTTGTTTTTCGTTGAGTTTCTCAAAAATGCTAAATCAATTACGATAAAACTTTATGGGACCACCTCTGCAGGATAATCTACCAAACAAAAACAGAATCATCAATATCGCTTCATAATTGGCAGAATGATCGCGTAACATACATACAAATAAAAATATATAGTCGAATTGAGAACCTCCTCCTTTTTCGGAGTCGGTTATAAATAATGTTGTTTGAATAGTTTTAAAACTGAAAATCTTGAGAACATTTTATCCTATTATCGCGTAGAGATCTTCAAAACTACACGCCCGAAAAATCATTTTTCAACCGACTTTAAAAAAGTAGGTTCTCAATTCGACAGTATTTTTTTTTTCTTTTTGTATGTATGTTACGCGATATCTCCGCCAATTACAAATCGATTTTGATGTTTTTTTTTGTTTGGTAGAGTACTTCAGAGGTGGTCTCATAATTTTTTTATCGAAATCGGTCTAGCCTAAACCGAAATATAAGGGATGAAGTCAGTTTTTTACCGACTTCACAAAAAGAAGGAGGTACTCAAGTCGACTGTATTTTTTTTATAAGCGATGATGTCTGTTTATTTGCTTTCCTTCCGTTTCAATTATTTATTTGCCACATGACAAGATTACTGGAAAGGCGTGCAGTTCTACCTACCGAGATTAACATCATATAAAGATATGAATTCAATGTATTGAATCCACGAACTGTTAATTAGATATCCGACTTACAAATTTAAATAATGATTCCAGTGTAAAATACATGATTATGTATTAGTCATAACTTATGAGCAACTATAGCTGACCCGGCGAACATCGTACCGCCCCAGTAAAAGTTTTCTGATCTTTGACAGCAAATATTTTATTATTATATGTCATATTTGTCTGTGGTCAGAAATTAATGTTGTGTCTAATCTTTGACAGGTACGAACAGTTTGTATGGAAAATAAAATTGTTATTTTTACTATTTTCCTTGCAATTTCTTTATATTTTCTTACCTTTTAAACCTTCCTTGGACTTTACAAATATTTCAAAACCAAATTTAGGCAAATCGGTTCAGCCGTTCTCGATTTTGGGAGACTACCAAACGTTTTTTTTATTTAAGATAGGCAAGCATTTGACCGCTATCTCACCTGATGGAAAGTGACGATGCGGCTGAAGATGGAACATGCTTGCTTAGAAGGTACCTATTCACTCTAGACTTGAAGACGCCCAGATTGTACCGTTCAGGGAACAAATTCACTCAAGACTTGAAACGTAAATTGATTTTTATATGTAAAGGCTATCAATATGTTTAAAGGTATTAAAACAGAACAGATAGTCTACGAGGTTAGCGTAAAGGTGTCCTAGAATCTAGATAATTTAATCATTTCACTGATAATATGTAATTAATTAGATAGACCTCCAGTTTAAATGATATGATTTCGTATTATCATTTTCTTTAGGTAGGTATCTTGCGTTTTACCTAAGCATTTATCATGAATACTCCTGTTTTAAAATTGCATTAAATACTTGATAACATTTTTAATGATATATCAATGGACGTACAAAGATGTAGAATTGTAAATATATATTTTCGACAAGTAAACTTTTCTCGAACGATATAGTATTTTATTAATCCGTTCTACAATAAGTAATTATATGTTTAAAAGTAGTTAGTACGTACAATCCAAATTTTTTCCTCATTCATTTCAAAAATGAGTCAGAATTTCGTTCCCAGATCCCAGAGAGACGTATATTCCCAGTCGCCCCCACATGGATTGCCACCAGGTGGCACTTGGACACCAGACTAATTATATACTTCTAAGTATTATAGACCGATAGTGGAACGTAACATTTGGCTTTCAACTTTTAATAGGTAGGAAATTCTAAAGTCGCTAATTTTTGTGCACATGATTTAAAAAGTGTATTTCAAGCTTTTTTCAAAAAGTTATAAAATTCGGACGCATGCTTTAAACGCAATTTAGGGTTTTGCAAAAACCAATAAAAACGTGATTATAACATTGAAATTAAATATTTTGAAGGCATAGGAAATAATTTTCTTATCATTTTGCAGTAGTAAGACGTAAATATTTATTAGGTAATTAAAATTTATTTCAGTCCTCAAACATTTTGTCCAAAACACAATTAAATTTCTTTATTTGTCTAAGTTCTCGGTTTGTTATATATTATTATAACATATTAACAACAAAATAATAATAATTTAAGTCATATAAAACCAGAATATTAAAGTTTAATAGGTTTTTATATACACCTACAACTGAATAACACCATAATCCATGGGACGATATTTAGAACTAAGCTTTAAATATACTTAAAAAATCAGCTACTTAAGAAGTATTCAAAGTTGTAGTCATACTGCTTCTGAGTGCTATAATGGGCGTGGGCAGAAGCAAAGCTGTAGAATTGGACTGGCTCTCAATAATAGCTTCCTCTGGTGCTTAAAGATAGATTTTTTATTAGATAATAAACGATATTATATTTTCTTAGATATTTGTCATAGGTTTATTACATTTTATTACTTTTGAAATAAAATAATTACAGCTACATACTAACACCTTTTTTTTGTTTTATGATCTTTTTTTATTCATGATAGGCGAACCATTGACGTCCTTCTTACCTGATGGTAAGCAACTATTCCTCGATGTCTCTATTCCTCTAAACTACGATCCAATTGTCTATATTTTCTAAAACTTAATAAAAAACTTAATAACTAAGTACCTATTTATCAGAAGACCTACATTACAACTTTTAAGCCTTCGAGCTTATAGGTAAGTCAAGCGCTGAAGCCCATTTCTAGTGAGTTTTATCATGTATCTACTTGGATTATCAAAAAAGTACTAGAATCTTACACATGTATACACGCATACATAACATAAATAAAAAAATAAAAAAGCCTTTATTTTCTTATAAAATATAAACGAAGTAAGTACATGCTTTTTTCAATATAATTCTTAATATGTTTGTAAGAACCCCTCCGCGGGTGAAGGCCTCCTTCAAGGAACCCCTGCATTCTCTGCCCTGAGCTGTTTGTAGCCAGCTTGAGCCAGCCGTTTTTATGATGTCGTCGGTCTATCTCGTGAGCGCTCTTCCATGACATATGGAAGGTCATTGTAAAAAATAACGAAAGTGCAAAGCCGTAAGGTATTATGTGTATTTTGAGGCACCTATTCGTGTTTAATTAGTATATAAGTAATGTATTTCTGACAAACATAAAAACACAAAAGGTCGGTTATTCTCATTTGTCACCACCGTCAGTGTCCCCAGTGGTGGCAACTGGGCATTGTTCTTAAAAAATGCCTCAGTTGTCACTAGTGGGAACAAACAATGGAGAATTTAATTTTTTAGTTTCCTGGTGATTCTAGTTTTAAAAAATAATTTGAACATCCCCAGTCGTGATGAAGAATCGCTACCGGTAAATAGAAATAACCTATCATCTGATAATGTGATATTCCTCTTAAACAACGACTGCATTACGGTATCCAGTATGTACCTATATACAGTGGTAGGTACCTAAGTATACATATAACCAGTCAAGCATTAAACATTTCTCCGACTACTATGGATTCCTTCACGATGTTCACTGTTGTGTGCCTGTGCAGCTGTGCAGATTGGTGTAGGTAATTCAAATTTCGAAACCGCTAGAAGAAATCACAAGTATACGAATATAATACAAAATCGGCAACGACTTTTTTCACTTGCACGCCGCCAAAACTCAATTTCTAGTTCTTGGTCACAAGCATAACATTACCAGACACCGAATACATTACTATTACAGTCAAATATAATATTGTAATACCTACAAACCCAGTAAAAATAATATTGTAATACCTACAAACCCAGTAGAAATAATTATTGCGGATGTGGTTTATTATCTTCAATAACAATACCATCCGCTTTAAGTTGTTAACATTTCAGATAAATATTCTAAGAGCAGAGCAGAGTGATGAAATAAAGTTTATTTATCGCTACAGGCAAAGTTTGATCGACTTGTAAAAATATTATGAAAATGTGTTTAGCCCTTTCTACAGAACGTGAGATCCGCGCAATGAAGGTTCAATGTATAGTAGTGGGAATAAGATATTTTTCTGCGGTAAAATGGAGCCTATATTTTAAGTTAAACTGATCGATGAAAAGAGCACTCAATTTCATGCAGTAGTTTTGGCGTGATGCGCGTACAAACATCCAGACAGACAAGAACTCTAAAAATGTTTGTTTTGGCTTCTGTTGGTATAATAAAGATATATATTAGTTTTTCTTCAATATCTTTAATGTACAGACATCGGCCTGTTACCATTTTGTTATAAGTAGTATACATATATATAGATAACATAATTATAGATATGTGCAGCTGAGCGCAGCTGTCAGTAATGTGTCGAATGACGCATAATGAAATTTATGTCAGTTCATAGTCACTTGTTTACTACGCACATCCATTTATCATTGTTAACATGCAGACACTTGTAACCATTATATTATAGGTCATACGGAGATGATAACAGATTAAAAGGCGGCGCTTGGAATAACAATTTATTAATATGATTGATCGAGTGAAGCGAGATATCAAAGTTGACTTGAGCGGTTCAGCACATCGTCCGCCCGTCTGTCTGGCATGTAGCGTCTAAAACCTACAAGCAAATAATTTCAAATTGGTACTCAGAGAGGTAAAGCTGTGGCTCTCAAAAAAAAAAACAATTACTTACAGTTATATATCATTGAAAATATTAAGGGGGCAGCCCATAGGAGCTTAAGCAGGGGAAAGAGAGGCGTAGGTAGTTGATACATATAACTGCATAATTATTGTCCCTTTAAAGGGGATTTTGAGACTTTTAGCGTCATAATCCCCATTAACCCGTAATGGGGATTATGATACTAAAAGTCTCAAAATCCCCATTAAAGGGGATACCTAATGGGGATTTTGACACTAACCCCTTTCTACGCCGCGGGTGCTGCTTTCGATTCCTAATCAAATCTAATAAGTATCGAACACAAAATTTGATTGACTCTAGACAATCTGGCTGTCATGTGACAAAAAGGCGGAATGTCCAAATCCTGGAATGTTCAATACGCGGAATGTCCAATCCGCGGAATGTCCAATACGCGAAATGTCCTATACGCGGAATGTCCAATTCCTGGAATGTCTAATACCCGGATCGTCCGATTCGCAAAATTTCCAACATTCACGGTAACTTACAAAATGGTTCCGTTTAAGGTACGGAACCTTGTATAGGTTTGAAGTTATTTATATTTAATTGACTAAGCCAGCGTTTGACCAAAATCTCACCTGATTGAAAGCGACGATGTGGTAAAAGATGGATCACGCTTGTTCAGTAAATACCTATTCACTCTCGTCTTGAACAACCCCATACATTTTTGGATTTCCATTTTTTTGCAGTTCTTAAAATGAAAGTGGAAACGAAACGTTTTGTACGAATGGTATTTTAACCATTAGACAATGCCGTGTATATATGGGGTTGTTCAAGACGAGAGTGAATAGGTATGTACTTAGCAAGCGTGATCCATCTTCGACCACATCGTCGCTTTCCATCAGGTGAGATTTTTGTCAAAAGCTGGTTTAGTCACAAATAAAAAAGAAAAAATGGCTGTAACAGTGGATGTAACCGCGCGGCGGTAATAAACATAGAAAATAAAAATAACTACAAACTTATAGAAGGTTCAATACCTCAAACGGAACCTTTTTGTAAGTTACCGTGAATGATGGACATTCTGCGAATATGACGATCCGGGTATTGTATACTCCGCGTATTGGGCATTTCGCGTATTGGACATTCCGCGTATTGGATATTCCAGGAATTTGACATTTCGCGAATTGAACGTTCCGCGACCATTGGACATTCCGCGACTAAATGCAAAAAGGTATTTAGCCAAGTCCGAAGTGCGAGCAAAGCGTCTCCGTTTCAGCTTAGGCAAAGTGTGTCTCCTCTATAGGTAGCTTTTCTCAACCGATTCTCGTAACATTTTATGAGCAGGTATTGAACCTGCTCAAAAATTAGCTGGTATTGAACCTGCTCAAAAAATATCACGAGATATTATATAGATTTTTTTGCCAATTCAGTTTTTGTTTTTTTTTAATGGCGGAGATATTGGGTTTGCAAACGTAAAAAAAACATATTCGAGCCTTTTCGAAAAATACGCGAGGACTGCTCACAGAGTATATGTATTATAAGTTATTTATAAGTCACTAGTTTACCTACTCGTATATGCATTATAAGTATTATATCCTGGGTAAACAATAAGGCAAAATCAACATCAAGCGATGTGTGGAAAACATATCGCAATTTTATACATTTTAAATTTAATACATAAACAATTGCGAATTAATTGTACTGCGGATATAAAAAAACTAGTGCCGTGAATGCCTCGTGAATAAAGTTAAAAATAGCAAATATTTTCTTACAAACGTTTTCCTGACAATTGAAAAATGAACTGCCCATTGGCTTAGGTGAGGGTTCGCCTTCTAAGCAGGGGTATCGGGTTCGATTCCCGGCGGGAACACAAGTTTTCTCCCCAAGGCATAATATACGTGTTTCTGGTTCTGGTGATGATTTTGTGTGTGATGTGAATGTTTCCGGCACCGGCTTGCACACTGAGTTTGATGACTTGTGTCGTGGACAAGTCATCGAACTCAGTGTTCAAGCGTTTTAATTAGTTACCAAAATGTGTTTTTTATCAATGTGTATACATATAAGTATGAAAGCGCATTGGAATCTAGAGAAAAAATATATCCGTTTCCGTATCATATATTGAATTAAAGAAATTTATATGAAATAATTTTTATTTTGATATGTGACACCTACTTAAGATTTGATTTTGAAATAGCTTTAGTTTAATTTACTTACAGAATAGTAAATATACTAGGTAAATACTATAGATTGTAATTTAAATGCAAGCAAAGCATAAAAAAAGCTATTTTTTTATCTTGACAATTTACAAGCTTTTAATTAGTTTCACATGGACTGTTGTCTCTCTATTTGTCGGTATGTAATCAAATCTTGTCAGCCAAACTAGACCGAATTCCCGATGTCCGATTGGACTCAAATTTGGGGTACTTTGGTGTTCGGTGACAACACAATGATGTGGTACCATGGAGTTGGTCTCATGATGGAGCCGGATGATGGCCATATGAACCTCTGAACTAAAGAAGAAAATCCATCGAGTTTGATAAGTCTTGACAAGTTCTCTGTTTATAGAACTTTTTAGTCCTTTTTATTTCTTTTTCTTTAAAACTAGTAGGTAAAGGCGTGATTAAAAAAGAAGTATTAGGTACTTACCTGTTTATATGGGACCACTAAACTATTTCAAACAAAAATATCGAGTAGGTACGATTATAAAAAAAATATTGTGATGAATTACGAATCTCCACATTTTTCTTTGAAGTCGATTAAAAATAATTACATAACAATTAACAATAATTATATTATTGGCAGTTTTGGACGATCTGACGAATTTAATTAAGAATCTGTTCACCATTTTTTACCTATAATTACGGAAATAAATAAATTGAAAAAACTTAATTCCTTTAGGGTCATTATAGCTTTTAACTTTTTTTCTTAATAATAATTGTTTAATTTATTTACAGAATATAACGAATACTAGGTATTAGAAAGTTTAAACTTTAAATATGTAGCAGTTTTTAACATAGACCCCGGGACAAAATAGTTTTAAAAACAGTGACTTTGTTGTGCTACCAAATTGTTATTTTCAACTATATTTTTAAAACTGTTACTTAATTGTGAAGTTCTATTCAACGATACCGTACAAGTATAGAAAAAAAAAATGTTGGTCAACGATTTTGTTTATCATTTTAATTGTAATTTTTGGCTTTGGGCCATATTTTCTGTGAGTTTTAAGTTATTCGCTTGTATGGCTTAGACGCTAAATGCTTCTGACAGAAGAACGGATGGAAAAAGAGCTGAACCGCCTTAGTCGACTTAGAGATCTCGCTTCGCTCGATCAATAATACCTATATTGCATGGTTTCAAACAATATACAAGTTATCATCATACAATAATAAAAGGTATGATAAATCTTCTCTAATTACAGTATGTGTTGTGTTATTTTGACGCGTGTCTATGTTAATCATACAAAATAAGTCAAAACATATTTGAACTAAGTACTGTTAATATTTAATGGACGTAAATAGGGGTTATATTTAATCGACGTAAATAGGGGTTATCTCTAATGTTTTCGATAGATAGGTAAAAAGTTATTTATACAAACACTGTCACACTCACAGCCCCACACTGAGTTCGATGACGAGTCGTGGGTGCCGGAAACATTCACACCACACCCAGAACCAGGAACACAAATTTCCCTCTGGGGAAAGCTTGCGTTTCCACCGGGAATCGAGCTCGATACCCGTTGGTTAGAAGGATGAGCACAACTAAGGCAACGGGCAGTTCAATGTATGAAATTATATGTTAACAATTTAAGTGCGTAATAAAACTCGGTCAACGTTCCAGTTTATATTCTCTATCTTAAAGACTTAAACTCGAATTTCTGGATATGGCTATCTAAGGTACAAATGGTTAAAAAAAAAAAACGGCGTAATATGTCCCCCTACAACGGTCATTGCCCGTGGTCGGCCTACATAGTCCACCAAGCCAACATATCGCCACAAACGAGGCCACGTTTTATTACCCGTCAGGGCATTGACTATTGACGCGACTAATTTATTTGCATTTTTAATAAATGGCAGATAAAAAATATATAACGGAAGCCTTCAATGTACTTATACAACTGTAGGTTTGTCTCCTATCTCGATATACCTACCTATTTATCGGAGAATTTTAGATTGATTGGTAAGAGTACGCGTTCGCTTACATTTTGGAGAGTGTGCTCAGAATTTCATGATATAATTCTTCCATGCCCTTTTTACCATCAAACAACAAGACAAACTAACAAACGTCATCACACTATCTACGGTCATCATCCGTACAGCGAAGGAGTAGAACTCATTACCTCTTGCGTCTTTGTTCCCTGAACGGTACAGCCTCCAAAAACACAGCGCTACCCTAATTTCAAAGACTTTTAGTGCGTGGTGAAACATTCAGTTTTTATGCTAGTAGTAGGTGCCCTCATAAATTATTGAGAATCGGGAACTACTTCGCTCTGTGGCACTTCGTCGTCATCGAGTACATATTATTATATAGTGGTGGGGTAATCGGTATCTATTGTATGTGTCTATATAATAAGGGAGTTTAGGTAATCGGCTTTTACCTATTGAAGATATCGGATGATTTTTTTATGATTTTTATTTTTATTTGTTTCATTGAAAAATTTAAGAGTTTAAATTAACTCTTTTCATTCAGAGACTCTCCATTTCGAACTAATATATAAATACATTACACGATAAAATTACCTTTTTAAAGTTCAAATCGTTTGTACATTAATATGTACCTACAAACAATTTTGTATATACTTTCTTTCTTCCTTTCTTGCAAAAGGCAAATTTTCATAGCGTAGACCCTCTGCCACCAGCTTATGGCATTCGTTTGAGTAACAATATATTGCTATTTTGCCTCGCCGTCCTTTTTGCTTTGATATTTAGAAGTATATTGAGGTGTCTCACCTTGGTTGTAGTCCGAATCGTCAGCCAAGTCCTCAAAGCGGTTCGTGGTATTGAACGTCACTTGGCTTGGTTTACTTCTCGGGTTGATGATCCGCTTAGGTTTCCTCCAGATGTCTTCTTCTGCAGGTCTCTTGTTTGGTCAGATAACGATCTAAGGAAATACTTGTCCATAATCAGAACAGTTTTATTTCTATCGACAAATGGATTTTCGAGTGGTTCGCACCACTATCGTGTACTTATATTACCGGATTTCTCGCGATGCACGGATGAACACAAAGCAGGCAGGGGCTAAGTGCGCCCTCCGCGCGATCCGAAAGCGAATAATATGTAAGTAAGTCCCGGGTTTGAGGTTAGTAAGTAGGTAGGTGTGTGTGTGTGTGTTATTTAATAGTTATGCGTTCTGTTGTTTAAGCAATATAAGTTTATATATTTAAGTTTATATATTTAATTTTAAATACTTTCCCACAAGACATTTTTTTCATAGGGGTGGGAGGTCGCAATACGCATTTGGTTCGCGCGGATTGGCGTGCAGAAAGGCTGGCGCGGGCACCACTGCACGGGAGGCGACCTCTTTCGTATCTCCGAGCCGCACGCCGTCCTCGACAACCAAATGCGTGTCGTATGTAGCTCAAAGTAATAATAAACAAAAACGCTTTCAAATTCAAATTGATGAAATGACGTATCGTGGGTGCCGGAAACATCACGCACACAAATATCACAAACAGAACCAGAAACAGAAATTTTCCTTGGGGAGAAAACTTGTGTTCCCGACGGGAATCGAACCCGATACCCCTGCTTAAAAGGCGAACGTGCAACCAACTAAGCCAAAAGGCAATTAAAATAATAGTATAACTAGGTATATAGGTACGTCTTTTTTGCTTCAAATCCTTGAAACAGAGTTTTGCGATAACAACCTGCTTACAAGAAAGTAATCTTTAAGATTAAGACACTACAAATAGTATACCTATAATACGTAGTTATCTAAAAGTCAATGATACTTTCTTGATGATACTCAATGATACTTATTTATATATACACGTGTCATTGCTCATAAGCAATCGAGTTTTTCTTTTATTGTCATGTCTATATTACATTTATATTTATTAGTGCACAAGTACTTTATCGAATACCTTTAAACGAGCAATTCTTGTATATATACACACATATATCTTAATATATAAAATTCTCGTGTCACAGTTTTCGTTGCCATACTCCTCCGAAACGGCTTGACCGATTTTGATGAAATTTTTTGTGCTTATCCGGTATCTATGAGAATCGGCCAACATCTATTTTTCATCATCATCATCATCATCACTTTTCATCATTATCAACGCGGGTGAAACCGCGGGGCGCAGCTAGTCTAATGTATAAAATTCTCGTGTCACAGTTTTCGTTGCTATGCTCCTCCGAAACGGCTTGACCGATTTTGATGAATTTTTTTGTGCTTATCCGGTATCTATGAGAATCGGCCAACATCTATTTTTCATCATCATCATCATCATCATTATCAACGCGGGTGAAACCGCGGGGCGCAGCTAGTATATATATATATATATATATATATAATCAGGATCTCGGAAACGGCTCCAACGATTTTCATGCAATTTTGTATCGGGGGCGATAAATCGATCTAGCTAGGTTTCAATTTTAGAAAACGTCGTTTTATCCGTATTTTCAGCCGAGCAAAGCTCGGTCATCCGGGTACTTTATAACAGTTATTACTGGCTGATCTCTTGTGTACTTTTTTAATTTGATAAGCTATCGTTTCACCTTTAAGTCACCTTTATGTTATGATGCAGTGTGATAAATACTAAGCACGCTATGCCTATAATGGGACTGGCTAAAATATTGTTTATCATTATATTGTTAACTAGCCGTGCCCCGCGGCTTCGCCCGCTATTATCAAGTCAAAAAGTAGCCTATGTATTAATCTATGTACATTCCAAATTTCATCTAGATCCGTTCAGCCGTTAAAGCGTGAAGAGGGAACAAACATACTTACACACACACACTTACACACATACTTTCGGATTTATAATATTAGTAGGATAAGTAAATATGTGTCAATGGGTTGTACCGTGGTAATTTTTAAATAAAAAATATATATATATGCTTACACTGGCCCCAAAGAGGCACTCATTAAAATTAATGACTAATTTGGTTCGGTCAGAAGGTCTGCGTTCGATATTAACACTGGCATATATAATTTCACAGATAAGATAACTTTAGGTGAAGAAACCAAATCGATTCCATAGTCGTTTTTTTTCTAGTTCGGATAAAAGCTCTTGATATTTTTTTTACTTGGTTCTTGTTTAATTTCTTGAGGCCCAACATCTAAGATCTTAATCGTCGTTTTTATGAGTTTATTGTATCAATAAAATTTAGCATAAATTGACGCGAACGTCTCGTTCTTAGGTAAATATGACACACAGAACAGTTCAATGGACACAGAAAGATAAATAGGACTACAGAACCAGTTCTTTTAATCAAGGTCACACACACAATGTTTATAGCAAAGTGGACAATTTAATACTTTAGAAAGGAAAAAATATCACTGGAGGCGGGGTTTGAACCCGCGGCCATAAGATGTCATACCATATTGCTCTAACCGCTGAGCTACTCAAGCCCTGCCTTAAGCGACGAAATTATCCTTTCCTTATAACGTCTTTCGGGGACGTGGGACGTCATCTACCGAAACAGTTACAGCGATAAGTTTTACCTTGTGTGATGTGAATGTTTCCGGCACCCACGATACAAATATTTGAACTTAGTGTGGGGCTGTGAGTGTGAATGCGTTTGTTTTGATTTATCGGGCAAACAACATTACTAATTTTAATTATAAGTATATCATAAGAATTAAGAATTAAAATTAAAATACCTTTCTAAATTTATTATTATTGCCTAGCATGGCTAATGCTATATAAACAAAATCAATTGGACAATTTTAGTAAACTTTAAACCACTTAAAACTTTATTTACCTTAAGTATATATGTGCTGCAGTAAGTTTATGAGGTTAGTACACATCTTGTAGAAACAATTTTACTGGCAATGCCGATCAGTGGACCAACCACGGTTTTAAAAATACGAATCTTCGGGAACGAAGTACAAACTCAAACGTAATTTGTGTCTAATAAGTATCTACCTATGTATAATTGTACAACCCGAGGTTTCGTATTTCGGTGAATTGTGGTAGACCCTCAGTACGTCTACTCCTAGTTGCCATCACTATGTCCGCAACTACTACTGCACGGAGTCCTTAATCAAAATCGTTTATTCACATAGGCCCCAAATAGGCTCTTACAAAAATTAATGACTCTACTGCCAGATTTGTAAAATTGCCATCTCGAGAAGAACCTGGCAAGAAACTTGGCGGCGCATTTTTCATTCATTTTTTTTAAATCATTCTTAAACAAACATGAATTATATTAACCTAGATATATCTTAGTCGCTAGAAAGCGCTCGATCAGTATGCCTCCATGCATCCTTATCATTAATGTAGTCAATCTATTTATAATAAGCTTTCTTAATTCGTGCCCGTTTTACTACTGATTAAACTTTCATAATTCAGTTACAATTTTAGGAATTTTAATATAAAATCTAGCCTCATTTGCCATAAAATATTTATTCGTTTTGCTTAATATAAAATTATAAATGCGCGCACTGTAATTTTTTGCATGTATCTAGTTAAATCTAGTATTAAGATTGTGTGCGTCGCTTCTTAATTTATCAATCTTCTAAATATATATAACTCAAAGGTGACTGACTGACTGACTGACATAGTGATCTATCAACGCACAGCCCAAACCACTGGACGGATGGGGCTGAAATTTGGCATGCAGGTAGATGTTATGACGTAGGCATCCGCTAAGAAAGGATTTTGATTAATTCTACCCAACCAAGGGAAAAAAATAGGGGATGAAAGTTTGTACGAAACTTTGTCAATTTTATAATAATACTTCTTAACGCGAGCGAAGCCGCGGGCAAAAGCTAGTATTATATATTTATCAATATTTTTGCGAACATGCATAATATCTTCAAAGATGTAAAGCGAAGGCATGGTAAGAAGGTATGCCAGTTTCTTTAAAAAAATCCCTAAGAGATTCGCGCGGACCCATATCATAGATTGCACGAGCAGCTCTCTTTTGTAGAATAAAGATAGTTTAAACATCGGCAGCAGATCCCTATAGTAAGATTCCGTAACTAATCAAAATATGAAAATTTGCGAAGTAAACCAACCTGGCCTGACATTTGATTGATCTAGCAACCTACCTACATCAGTCAATTGTCTAATTTTAAGGATCGCAAAAGCAGCGGATCTCAGGCGACCTGCAAGTGAGTCCATTTGAGTCCATAGTCAGACCTAAGAAAATAGTTTTCTTTACAAGATCTTATTTGTTGTTTTCAAGTGTAACATTTGCATCTACCAAAGGAACATTAGGAAGGGAAAACTTGATACATTTGGTTACATAACCATGTCATAAGTCCGTGCTTGAAGTCATGAAGTGATAGCCCAACATCCAGTCTCGTCTATCAAAGACATAAAAAAGTAGGTTATTAAAGTCCAGGGTAATTATCGTTTAAGTTCAGTGGTATAACTATCACGATATCACGGCTGAGACAACTTGCCTGCGACTAAATAAATTTAAACTAGCATGTCTAACCGGTCTGCACCAGAATTGTCTCTTTTTATTAAAATTCACAACTGCAATGACCTTTATGAACGTAGCTGTGGCCATCTTTGGGATGGATCAGCTAAGTACCGACTTAAAGGTCTTTAGTCTATTGACCGATGAGCAAAATGATTCATTGGCGATAATAAGCTAGTTGATTTCAGATTGCAGAGCCTGGGTCACAGACGTATGGTTGCAAGTCTATCGTTATTCTATCTTCTATATATATATCTTTCTTCTAATATTTAGTCTGAGTGTGCTAGTAATTTACCGACTTCCCAAAAAAGGAGGAGGTACTCAAGTCGACTGTTTTTTTTTATGTGTTACCTCATAACTTCTCTCCACGTGAGCCGATTTCGAATATTTTTAATACCTATCTTTCTTATTTATTTTCCGTAACATTATTGAGATATACTGTTATAAACAGTGTTATAACATAACATATTTTATGAAATCAACAAAATAAAAAATAACAACAAAATGTATGCATTTGGATTCAGATTTATTAAATACTAGCCGTGCCCCGCGGCTTCGCCCGCTATTATCAAGTTTAAAAGTAGCCTATAGAATAAGCTATGTACATTCCAAATGTCATCCAAATCCGTTCAGCCGTTAAAGCGCGAAGAGGGAACAAACATACTTACGCACAAACTTTCGGATTTATAACATTAGTAGGATTCAATTGAAGAAGTTTTTATGTGTAGTTGAGGTCTATGAACTACTTTTTGATAATTGATTTGCATGAATTCAAGTTCTAATTTTTCTATGCCTAGATGTTTGTTAATTTTGCTATAAATAAAGCCACATGTAAGGGGATCTTTGGGCAAACTTCGTTTTCTTTTTTGGGGTCTGCCAAACAGGTAAACGCTTCGGTCAGTTGGTAGTTTTTTTGTGCCAGCGCTTGTTTATAAAATCTTAATAGTATTGCCAACATATATGCTTGGCGCACTCGCAAAATGTATAAGTCTTTATAAAGCATAACTGTAAGGTTTCCTAAAGGCTATTTTCAGTGTTGTTCTTTGAACTCGTTCAAGTTTAACCAAATAGGATGCATAGGTAGCATCCATACTGTATGATAATATGGAATGACATAGTGATGAGTATATCACGTGTATTAATTAGCCGTCGTAGTTTTGCCGCGAAAGTGAAAAAATGGCGTTGTTGATTTTGTAAAATTTTCCAAAACCTGTGATTCTTCGAGTATTAATGTGTAATAATGGTGGATTATTAACCGTTAATACTTAGTGAACGTGCATAATTGTAGGCAAGGCATACAAAGTTGAAAAATGTGATTTTCACCTTCGCTCCAAAACTCCAATAGAAGTTCTAGGAAAGTTTCTACCACTTTACTAGGGCATGACTTGACTACGACTGGACCTTGACTCTTTAACTTGACTTTGACTGTGACTTGTGACTAGGACCTATAATATGAAATACACTTGAAATATATTATCACTTGACACTGGCTAAATGCATAAGATTGCGAAGCCAAAACGAAGGAAAAAAAAAAAAATTAGCCGTCTGATATTTTACCGTTTGAAAATATATTTCTGACACGGCTATTCAAAACCTTTATGTGGGTGTCCCATGCAAGTTTATCGTCGATGCAAACTTTTAGGTATTTAATTGATGACACTTACTCTATGGCTTCAATTTACAGCTTTATATTTTTTATGTTAAATAGGCAAGCATTTGACCACTACCTCACCGTGAGATCGCGGCCGAAGAAGTGACATGCTTGCCTAGGAGATACCTATTCAGTCCAGATTTGAAGACTACCAGATTATACCCGTCGGGGAACAATGACGCAAGCAATGAGTTCAGCTCCTTCGCTGTACGGATGATGAACGTATAAGCAAAACAATCCAAGCGAACTGGAGGTAAAAAATATCCATAACATGCCATAACACAGGGAATCCTAGCATGGGAACTAGTGAATAAATAATTAAATGCAAGCAAAGCTTAAAAAAACCGACTTCACCGCTTTATCTTCGGAACCTTGATCAGATTTAATGTATTTAACACGCATTATTGACTATAACTCAAAAACCAGAGATCAGATCTTGATCAAATTTCAATGGGACCACATGATAAGCACCAGCTTTCAAAAAAAAAAATCATCAAAATCAGCTCACAACGAAAGAAGTTATGACGTAACTTTTGAAGTCGGGTAAACGAGAACATCGTCAAAGTAGTCCACAAAATATGCATTATTGACGATATTTCAAGCACTACTGATCAGATCTTGATCAAATTTTAATGGGACCAATCACAAAGCAACATCATTCAAACTAAAAAAAATTTCGAAATCGGCTCACGTGAAGAGAAGTTATGAGATAACACATATAAAAAAAAACACTCGACTTGAGTACCTCCTCCTTTTTGGGAAGTCGGTAAAAAGAATACAACGGGTTGCACTCCAGGAGTGCCGGCAGAAGAGAAAACTTAAAAACAGCAGGAGCAGGCATACATTTTCGCCGCGCGGTAAAAAGAGAGGGGGATATTACTTCCTTTCCTCCCTCCGTCTTACGAATTTTCGATCAGGTCACATGTCCTGATGCGAGTTTAAAATTTTTTACCCATCCCAAAAAAAGTGCACTACGCCGATAAAGAAGATTTAAAAAAAAATGTCTAGAAAGGAACTGGAATGTTGGGGAACATGAAGATGAGAGTTAGTTGCAGACCGAAGGACACGATTGCTTTGTGTGCTTGGGTCGTTTACGACCAAGTATAGCTTATATCATGCAGAAGATCCGAATGTGTAAAACTAAAGTGGCTAGGACTTCGAGAGCGAAGGAATCGATATACGTGACTACTATTTAGTAGACACATATCTGAAATAGCATGTGTGAAATTAAGTATCCAACGAACTGATAAAATTCGTGCATATTTGCATTTTATTAATTAATCTTATCTATTAATATGAATGGTATCTTGAAATGGAAATTACCCACGTCACACTTGACATAGTTACGTAAAATCTTTGATTACCTATTAAAAACTATCAGTCACGTTTAACAGATATGTACAGATTTAATGTATGACTTACATAAAAAGACAAAAATAAATCCTAATACTTGTACTTGAATGAATGCCGTAATAAGAAAATCTATGTAGGTACGGCAGAACGATTGCATCACAGATAAAAAATAAATGATAGTTTATATATATGGAATAGATTAAGATAAGTATTAGTTGATTTCAATAGTTCTGACCTACGGTTGACTCGATATTTTATCGAATACATTTTGGAGAGTGTGTTATGGAATTATACGATCTGATTCCATCCTCAATCCATAATTTCATTATGCGCACTGCAAAGGAGTGGAACTTCTTGTCCGAGTCTGGTTTCCAAAAAAGTACACTCTTGGTATCTTCAAGTCGAGAGTGAATATTTTCTAAGCAAAGCGTGCTGTGCTTTTGTCGACCGCACCTCACTTAATATCAGGCGAGATATTGGTCAAACGTTTGCGATATCCAACGTCCTATGTACACTTAATACAATACCTACATTGTTACGCCAGAAGGCGTTATTAGTATATAGTAATATACGACACACGAACAACGGTCCAGAACCAAAGTACCCCTACGAACTCCCTGATGGTAAATAGCACCCATCGTACCTTTGACCGAATTTTCGGCGGTATTTTCCTTCTGGATCCACCGTCGTGGCATGTTTTTTACAAAACGTATAGTAAGGAATTACCGTCTCTGCTATAAAATTATAAATTCGAAAGATTGTATGCGTATAGCTTGTATGTTTATAGCTTTTATGTAAAGCTTGTGTGTCTGAGTAAATATGTTTGAAATGAAGTATCTATATAACTGTAGTTTTGATAAAATTTGATAGGTAGAGAGCTGAGACCCTGGAATCGGATATAGGCAATATTATTATTGTCATAAAAAATACAATACAGACTTACTATAGATGTCTCTTATTATTGACAAATATGAATATTATTGTATAAATATTATAAAACTTAATCTAATAGATCGCCGTCAATTTGTCAAGTGCTTAACATGCTGGCTGCTCAAACTGTACTCAAGCATTTTAGTGACATGAGAGTAGATACAAACGCGAAGGCTTTGCCCGCGCTTATCAAGTCGACAAGTAGCCTATGTGTTAATCCTAGGCAGGGGAGCGGGAGGCTTTTTGCAACAGGGGTAAGTAGTGACAGGCTCTTTTCACCAAGAACTTAATGTTTATTGACGCATTTCTTTGACTCAATCTACATTTATGTCTTGCCACATCATGTCGTCATAGCTATTGTCCCGCCAGCCGGCGCAGTGAGAGCATGATGTGAGCACGCGCTTTATTTTAGCCAGGTAATGTAAAATTAAATTTTCGTAAAATTTTGATTGGCGTTAACATTAACGACTAATTTTAAACTTTCTATGTTTTATGTATATTCAAAGAACAATGGCGAAATTTTAGTTGGCCTATGTTTGAACGTATTTAAATGTGAAATTAACGAAATTCACTCAAATAAATTACAAAGATTTACTAAAACAACAGAAAAGGCAGACGAAGCCAGGTAAAAAAATACACATTAAAAGAAACAAAACGATTACTTACAACCATTTTTTATTTTTCTGTTTTCGTCTATGCTGTGGTTATATGATAAGATGTTACCATGTCCATTGCCTTACCCTAGTGCATCTCTATATTCCTAAGCCGAAATGCTAATGCTTATGATGTATCCATAAAACAAAAAATACTATGGTAACTTATGTATGAACCATCAGCTGTCTAGAATCCGCCTGTCATTCACAGGTTTTCTAAAAATAGCTGCGGTTGCTATTGCAGTCATCGACATTTAAGGGGAAAAAGCAAATGTCATGGCAATACCAAACTGTCGTATGAATGACGTTTGTTTTTTTTTTCTTTTTTCTTTTAATATTAGCTTCGCAATCTTGTGCATTTAGCCAGTGTCAAGTAATAATATATTTCAAGTTTAAACGTAGTGGTGGCTCTTTGGAATGGGCTTTTATCACGAATTCACGACTGTCAGAACTGTTGGCGTATTCAAAAAGAGATCGGCAAAGTGTGCTGAGTCATAACCTACAAATATGTTTTGTTTAATATCTTAATAACTAGGCCTTCTAAAACGACAATTCTTTTAAAATGAAGCTCAGAAGACAACCGGCCTTTCGTAAGATATTTTTTTATCTATATACGATGCTATTTTACTTCAACTAAAATGATGTATGGGAGTTCGCCATTGTTCTTTATCTACCTCTGATATCTAGTAACAGTGTTTAAGATTGCTTAAAAATTAAATTATAATTAATAAATCAAAATACCTACGACTGTAAAAAACAAGTCTAATAAATTGTAATGCTGAATTTAGGGACTTCAACTCTCTCGTCCAAAAGAACCCTAAAACGAATGCAAATTGGTGTACGATGATTGGTTGAGTCTCGATTATTTATGTTTGCACAGCTGAAAATATCGTAATAATATTATGACAATATAAAATTTTGGGACAGTACAATAAGTTATATTGTTAAGGCCATCATTATCAGGTCAGTATTATGCATGTTAAATTTTTATATACATACAATACACATCAACATTTTTATAACATCGAAACCTAATATCATTTTAATATTTTTTTTGTAAGAATTACCCCTACAGGAATTACCCCGATGAATCGCTATGAGTTTAATAACATAATGTTAATAATTATGTTTTATGTATTATATTATGTTGTATTCATATGTATTCATATCTGTTATAGTATGTGTATTATTTTTATTTTTTAAAATATACACTTTTTTTATTTTGGTCATAACAAGAAATTATTTTAATAGTCTCATATTTTTACCACTTTTTATATTTTTGATGATTGCCTACAGCTCCCGCTTCAACCATAAATAGTTGACTGGTAGAAAATGCTTTTAGCGTTAAGTCCACCCTTTGTAACTTTTTTGGGCAAAAAAGAGTTAAATATCGGCGAATCCCACGCTGCACGCTGTTACCTACCTAAATAAAAAATGGGCAGCTATACAAAAGTTGTATATATATATTATATCTGAATGTGGGTACTAACAATTTAATTTTACGTATACAAAATAATGTAAATTAAGTGATTACTATTAAATTTATCTTAGTTGTACTTTGCTTACTGGAACTTTATTTTAGTTTAAAAAAAGTAAATTTGTAAATTCTTATGAGAAATAAATTTATAAACCGTAAATAAATAAAACTTCAATAAAAGTATTATTTTTTAGAGTAGAGGGTTTTTCCTATTCCTATCCTTTGGCCGAGTGAACGAAGCATATATAAAAAATGTAAATGTTTTAATCTAAATAATTTATTTTGCTAAGGGGACATCCATCAATTACGGTAGGTGATTTTAGCGGTTTTAAGGCCCCTCTCCTTGGTTAGGTGACGTGAGATGTTGCTCGACCCCCTCCCACCTCCCCCAAACTCACTTTATTTAACACACATTTTGTTCAATTCTTTTTATTTACGACTGATAGTACCTACAACTTCATTTAGTAGTTTTTTTTACTTCATTAAACCCAGTTTTCTCGAAATTTTACACTGTATCTTGTAAAAAGAAAGTGATATTTAATTGAGACACCCTCTTTCCCCACGTGAGATTGGGTGAGGCTCGGCTTGCCCCCCCCCCCCCCCCTCCCCCCACAATAAACACGTAATTTATGGACGCTCCCTAATACTATAAAAATCTTTATCCTGACATACTGATTCACTGACTGACTGACTTAGAGACAACGCACAGTCTAAATCGCTAGTCGTAGAGACTTGACATTTGGAGGGTACATTTGTCTCAGAACGTAGGGTTAGTACACCCCTACGTACTGAAACAAATGTACCCTCCTTGGCTTAATCAAAATTTAAAATGGGTTATTCATATTTTTTTGCCAGGGGTGCATTAAGGGGTGCAATGATGATTGAAAGGTTATATGGAAAAACAATCCAATCCAAAAAATAATAAAGTAGGTACCTCTTACTTATTAGTTTTTAGCTTCGATCATGTACGAAGGTTTTTAGTAATAATATAAACGGTAAGTATATTATGGTAAGTATATACTTAACATTGCGGTACATGATGATCGGGAGCCCACTGCATGGTACCTTCTCACAAGATTAATAAATAAAACCAGTTTGTCGAGACAGCCGAAACTTTATTAGCTTCAAACATTTTCGGTCGGCCTATGCGCATCTTGGCTTGTTTTGCAGTATATACGAAGGAGTGCGTCAATTTGACCCCTAAAATATCTAATCGTATAAAAAAAGGAAACTGGTCTGTTGGGCTATAAGCCGTTGCATAAATTAAAAAAAAAAACTTCCTACAAGTTCATTTTAAAAGTCCTGTTTTGGCATGTTCATGGATCCAAAGATTGAGTAAAAACACATTTTGTTGTAGGTGTAAACCTTAAGCCTACTGCAAGGCTCTATACCTACATGAAAGTAGAAACATTGAAACACAATTATCAAATCTAATTAGGCGGATAAGTAAATACTTGGATAATCTGCTTCCGTGCTTCACACTTGTTATTGTGATAAAACAAATATCTAAGCTTTGATAACAATCTATCTCAGACTACTAATTATGATATATTATATGACGAATCGCCAAGTGGACATGCGTTACACATTGAGAGGCGGATTAGTTATCAACAAAATGTACCTAATCATCCTTATTTTATAGAATCTGGGTCCGCAAGGTTTTGGTCTTGAGCAATCACGCGTTCTGCGTTCTCTGTGTTTAGAAGGTCAAAAAGGGTTACTTTTTTGTTTATGTATTAATTTTGGCTTCGAAAAAGTATGTATTACGATTGTATATATTACCATCGTATTACCTGTCCTCGAATAATTATTGAGTCTGGAGACAGACAGACATACATTATGCCAAAAAAAATAGAATTATTGTGTGTTACTTCGGATGTTTAAAAATGTTTAGTATGGGATTTCTTCTCTTCAATTAATGAATATGTTTCACGTTATACAGAAAAATAGCATCATGAGAATGTCATGTAATTATAGATTACATGACATTCTCATGATGTTATTTTTCTGTATGGCAATAAATTATTTTTATTCTAAAATAGAATAGAATATACATAGAATAGAATTTTCTATGTGCATGTAGGCTCCGCGCAAACGAGCCACCGACCACAGCCACCGGTAATAGAACTCCGACACGGAAAGTTTGCTCGCGCTATTGTTAATACGCAGACGACACAGACAACGCCGTCGCGTCGCCGCCATATTGGGCTCATCCAATTTTAACTGGTCCTATAGCGCGTCGCGGACACTGCTGTAGCGAGCCCCGGCACCGGCTACACATGTGCGGCGTGTCTATACAAAATATATGAAAAAGTAAGTTAAGTGGCTGTTGCTGGCCATCAGTGGCTGTGGTCGGTGGCTCGTTTGCGCGGAGCCTTAGCCAGTGCAGCAGTGGCAATAAATAATATATTTCAGGTGGTTCCTATCTTACTATAATATTATAAATCCGAAAGTTTGTGTGTGTAAATATGTTTCCTTTTCACGCTTTATCGGCTGAACGGATTTGGACGACATTTGGAATGTACATAGATTACACCTAGGATTAACACATAGGCTACTTTTTAACTTGATAATAGCGGGCGAAGCCGCGGGGCACGGCTAGTATGTCATAATTGATTATTTATCTCTATATATCTCATAATTGATAGTTAAAATATTTCAGGCGGAATATATCTCATAATTGATGGCCTAGTCATAGTCAAAGGTTTTGCCGCGAAAGTGAAAAAAAAGCGTTGTTGATTTTGTAAAATTTTCTAAAACCTGTGTTTCTTCGAGTGTTAATGTGTAATAATGGTGGATTATTAACCGTTAATAAGTGTACGTACTAAGTGAACGTGCATAAATGTAGGCAAATTATACAAAGTTGAAAAACGGTATTTTCACCTTCGCTCCAAAGCTTCAATAGAAGTTCTAGTAAAGTTTCTACCACTTTACTAGGGCATGACTTTACTATGACTGGACCTTGACTCTTTTACTTGACTTTGACTGTGACTTGTGACTAGTGACTAGGACTTATAATATTAAATACACTTAAAATATTATGTTATCATTTGACACTGGCTAAATGCACAAGATTACGAAGCCATCATTAAAAGAAAAAAAAAACATATAGAATAGAATAATCTATGAGCATTTAGCCAGTGCAGCATTCGTTTTGAAAAAAAAATATAAAAAAATATAAAAAATCGGCAACACCATTTCTTCACTTTCGCGGCAAAACCCTCAAACACGGTTAGTTGAACGCGCACAAATGGCGCGAGCCATTGCGTTCTATCAAGTATCAATATAGTTGATTCCAAAGATAATAAACTTTTGACCCAAACTAATTAAACGCAATCAAAAAACTTGAAAAACCGACTTCACCGCTTTATCTTCGGAACCTTGATCAGATTTAATGTATTAAACACGCATTATTGACTATAACTCAAAAACTACTGATCAGACCTTGATCAAATTTCAATGGGACCACATGAAAAGCACCAACTTTCAAATAAAAAAAGAATCATCAAAATCGGCTCACAACGAAAGAAGTTATAAGGTAACTTTTGAAGTCGGGTAAACGAAAACATCGTCAAAATAAGCATTGTTCGTCACAAAATAGACATTATTGACGAAATTTCAAGATACAGATCAGATCTTGATCGAATTTAAATGGGACCAATTAGAAAGCAACATCTTTCAAACTAAAAAAAAAATCGAAATCTAACACGTGAAGCGAAGTTATGAGGTAACACTCATAAAAAAAAACACTCGAGTTGAGTACCTCCTCCTTTTTTGGGAAGTCGGTAAAAAAAACTTATCATTACTTTTAATAATGACGTATCTTTTTTTTCTAAAGAAGTTTAATATTATTTTTATTACTAAATATTGTGCAATACACAATATTAAGTAATAAAAATAATATTATACATTAGATTAAAAAAAATACACAATATACTAATGTTTAATGGTGAAGTCGACATGCCTATTGCCTATATTTTCTAAAACTAAAGCTATACTATATAGCTATTTTAATCATCTATCCAACAAAAGTCATAAGCTAGTTTCTATATGGCAAGTCACTGATGATGTTTAATATTGATGATCGATGTGGTAGAGGCGAAGGCGGTTTTTAGTTTTTTTAGTTTAGAAAAAAATCTTATTAATTCTTGTTTAATATTTTTTTTTTTTTAATAATTTTATTGTTCATTATATGAGTGTCTTCACGAGTAAAAAGGCTGTGAAACAGACCAATCCGATTCCATGGAACTACGTAGTACTGTCTATCATTAGTAGGTACATGTTAGAATTCCCACATATCGCGGATTATCTTTTAAATAGGCCCGTCTGCAAATCTGTAAGTCTTATCAATATAAATAATTACCTAATCCACATTTTTGATATGAAAATTAGTATTAAGAGCAGGCTGCGCTTCCATCCGAGCACGATTGTCATCGCAGGCGATTACATAGGGACGTATTTTTTTCACTTTATAAATGATACGGTTTGATTCGCGATTATGGGTCGACTCAGGGGATGTCAGATCCCCATCATCAAGTGAGTTCACGACGGAAGGTCACGGCGCTCACTGCAGACGCGAGCTTGGATGTGCGGTGAGCTTCGATGTGACCTCGCTGTTTACAATTAATGTACTAGTAGATGATTCCATGCATTTAATCAGTACCATTATACAGGAATCCAATATACCTACTGAATACATCGAATGGACAGAGTTATAAGGAATATCCAAATATTTCCTGTGGAGAGGAAAGTACTATCTGCAGGTGCACGGAGTGGCCTAGAAACAAAAACCGTTTGGCGCAACTGAAGTTCACGAAGACACGATCAGTTATGTTTGTTATGTTTTGTTGGCATAAAAGTTAGTTATCAGTTCGTTATAATAATATTCGTAAGGCAAGTCGGAGAAAAATTTGCTAACTGACCGCTTTATCGGCGTACGCTGACTAAACAGTAAAACATAGGTGAATACAATGTATGACAAAGATGTTGGTTTTTGTGAGTTTTACAAAAAAGTCCGCTACAGCATATACCTATCTAACATGTCAATTTCGCTCAGAAAAATACTTTTCTTTGTTAAAAATCTGATAAAATTGCAGCTTCTGTTTTATTGGCTTTTTGAGGAATTCAATATTAACCTTTATCAAAATAATCTATTTAAGACCCTTATCACATTTCAAACGTGATTTTCTTATTAAACGGCCAACTTTGGCGTTCTTATTCTAAGAAACTAAAAGACTTCGATAACTTAAACTTATGAGAAAATGGAGAACATTTATTATAATAGTTCATAGCGGCCTCACTTTTCTTAATTTTGCCTTAACTATTGGTACAAAGTCAAAATTCCGAAGGAAGTTTTTCGCAAAATGCTCGACGCCACTTTTTTGAGCTCTTAGATTGAACTATAGTATAAAGCAAATGAGTTGAAAAAAATACAATAATATACCTTAAATAGTGATATAGTTCATAGCGGCCTCAAAATTTTTATATATGTATTGAATATAAAGAAAAAAAAACACATTCAAAAGCATAAAACTACTAAAAATACTCCTAAATAGCTGTGAATTTCTCTTGACCATACTATTATTATTACGAAAAATTTATATTTAAATTTACGTCAGTTCATAAGTAATACAAATATTTTGTTTATTTTGAAAAATACCTAACTATAACACTTAAAATAAACGTAATTACAAACACTAAAATGCTATAAAATGCGATGCGTTGAGCGTCCGGGCTCAGTACAGCGCTCGCGCTGCCGGAGGTAAGACCTGTGCCGAATTTTTGAGCGCCAAACGACACGAGCACGAGTTGTATAGTGCGCCTAACAATTTTTGATCATGTAAGTATATTTGTAATTCCTAATAATTGTTGATTATTCTTTTGTGTATGTATGCGTGTTTATAAACATGTGGGTATGTATCTAGTAGGTAAGTATTTAGGTTCTTTCCCATAATTCCCACCACGAGAGCCCCATTGGTGGGAATATGACACTTTAAAAAAGTTCTTCGTTTTCCCCCCAACAAACATATTCAATATTGTTTAGTGGGGATTATGAGACTAAAAATTTAGAATGTTGTGGGGACTTTGGCTGCAAAAAAATTTATCAGACATTAGTAGAACTGCGAATTTCTAAATTAGTGTTTCGTCCATTTTTTTAGTCCATTTCTTGGTAAAGCAGACGCGATCTTCTATTGTTGTTGTAATTGTAAGAATTACATAGGCTAAGTTTTTTAATATGGCGTCGGTGAATAAAAAAACACTCATAACATTTATCAAACGCGGTATCGTATTGTATTTGAATTCTTTTTTTAATAATTATGATTCTTGTTTATTTATAGCATGGGTCGAAAAAGCTCCGTATACAGATGTGTAAGAAAAAAAAGATATACATCTACATTAAGACAAGCAAATGAAGCAAGGTACAGTTGATCTCAATTAAATCATATCATCATATTTCCATACGTTATTTTACAGCAATTTATATCCTACTAATACAATAATTCTGAAAGATTGGATGTTTGTTTGTTTATTTGTTTGTTTGTTTATTTGTGCGTCAATCACGTCAAAATTGCTGAATTGGTTTCGATGAAATTTGGTATGGAGGTAGCTGACACCCTGGATTGATATATAGGCTACTTTTTATCCCGGAATTCCCGCGGGTTCGGGACTTACTCGGGTGAAACCGCGGGGCGCAGCTAGTTATTCAATAAAAACGGCCTTATTCAATCCTGTATACTGCACCTGATTGGACCATCTTGATGGACACGTATGAAAAGCACTCATAAATCCCAGAGGACGTTGGAGTCTCGTCTTCCCGACCGGAAATATTTCTTTTTTCGAGAAAAAACAAACGTATAGTACTTGTAGAGCTGACTGTACCGTGGGAAACAAATGTACCTAAAAACCACGAAATAAAACAAATAAATACTACGACCTTACGAACGAGCTAACCAAAAACGGTTATGTGGTTAGTTTATACGCAATTGAAGTGGGTGCGAGAGGTATACCAGCCAAATCTCTCTACAACCTACGAAAAGATCTAGGCTTGACTAAAACTTCCGTAAGTTCTATATTAGAACGAACATCTAAAGCCGCACTAGTAGGTTCTTACCAAATTTGGCTAGGCAAGGAGGGGAATGCAGCAGGCTATAACGGCGAGCGCGATGTACATCGATATCGATACGGAGACGAGAGTATCGATAGGAGGGCCTCTTAAACCTACACCAGGGTCGCAAGTACTGGTACAGCCACTCGTTCCTCTCCCTGCAACACGATGGACCCGGCACCCGCACGTTGAATCCATGGATTGCTAAGAAGTTTGTCTCTCAGTTATTTGTGGGAATGTTTCAGGAAAAACCACAATACCGCCATGAATTTATGTTCATCTCCAGTTGATATAGAAAACGTCGATACGCAGAATACGGCAACAAATCTTTTACTTTTGATATCAGTAGATTAATTATTACATAAATGTTATTAATGTTTTATTGTCAATGATTTCAGATACAAAAGGGCGAAGTCCCTTCGACATCAACAGACAAACCTCTAATGCCAACACTTGAGATGGATACGACGATGACGATAGAAAGAGAATCTGAGAACAGTGTTGTAAGTAAGAACTTATTTATTTTTACTTATTACTGCTAGTATTATATTTCTTCTCTTTTGTTAGTCAATAGAAGTTTCAGGAAGTAGTTTACTTAGTAAAGGGACGAAGAATAATTGATTTCCAATTCTTTTTATATCAATTATTTGATATGGACAAACATTAAAATTTGATTGCAAACTGAGTTACTTCATGTAAGGTATTGGTGAAAAAAAAAACAAAATAGACTAATTTCAACATTTAAATATCGTATGTGTGGTTCCAATTTTATATATAAAAAAGTGTGTGTATTCTTATGTATACGCGTTAGAAGTTATACTTCTTTGGCGTAACAAGATAAAAAAGAACTAAAATGTTGACTACAGCTAACTTCAGGGTGTCGGTTTTTAGTGACGGTGAGCGCGCGCATCGTAAAAATTTACTCTCATCATTTTTCCTTAACGCGCCAAAAGAAGTATAACTTCAAAAAAAACGCAACGATGCTGAACCAAATTTAACCATTAATGTTAATGCTGGAGCTGTGTCAGAACCTATTCTAACAGAAATTGGACTATCAAATCTAAATGAACTCAATGCTTCCATGTATTTGCATCAATGGAAGCATTGAATTTATAAAAAAATAGTAGGTACATACTTATATACATAAACGTATTAATGTTTTAACGTATTGTTAATAATTTCAGATACAAACTGGCGAAGTCCCTTCGACATCAACAGACGAACCTCTAATGCCACTAAGCCTTGCGATAGATACGACGATGACGATAGAAAAGGAATCTGAAAGCAGTATTGTAAGGAAGGACCTATTTGTTTATACTTATTACTGCTAGTATGATATTTCTTGTCTTATGTTAGTAAAAAAATTGTTTCAGGAAGCAAATTACTTAGTAGAGGGACGGAGAATAATTGATTTCCAGTTCTTTTTAAATCAAATGTTTGATATGGACAAACATAACGAGAAATTTGATTGCAAACTGAGTAGCATGAAATTAGTGAAAGAAAATCAAAATGGACTCATTTCAACATTTCATTTTAAATGTCGTATGTGCGGTTCCAATTTTAAATTAAAAACATGCAACAATGCTGAACCAAAATTGGATGTTAATGCTGGAGCTGTGTCAGGAGCTATTGTAACAGGAATTGGACTATCAAATCTCAATGAACTCAATGCTTCCATGGATTTGCCATCTATGTCATTTCGTTTATTTAGCACGAACCATGATGATGTTGCTGAGATATGGCGAATAACTGCTGAGAAATCAATGCAAGAGGCGGCTAAACAAGAAAAAGACGCTGCAATATCTCGAGGTGACGTCAATAGTGCAGGAATAGCAATGATACCAGTAGAGGCTGATGCATGTTGGAGCAAACGATCGTATAAAACTAATTATTCAGCTTTGTCTGGATGTGCAGCAATCATTGGGGAACATACTGGAAAAGTCCTCCACATTGGAGTCCGCAACAAATATTGCGTTATATGCGCTCGTGCCTTTTCTAAGCGCGTGTCACCACGAACTCATGATTGCACAAAAAACCATTTTGGATCGTCTACTAGCATGGAACAAGCAATTCTGGTTGAAGGCTTTAAACGCTCAGTAGAAGAAAAAAGTCTTATATATAATGTTTTAATAGCCGATGGTGACTCAAGCACTTATAAAAGTATACTTGAAAGCAGGCCGTATGCAGATGTATCTATACAAAAAATAGAATGTACCAACCATTTGCTGCGGAATTACAACGGTAAAAATATGCAATTGCAAAAAGATACTACAATCCCACTCAGTGAACGTAAACTTTTAACCGGAGATCGCCTTACTAGGTTACGTACTGCCATCCGATCCGCAAGTAAGTTTAGAAATGATCAAAATCTTCCTACAGACACAAATATTCTCAATTTGCAGAAAGATATATTAAACAGTACACGTCATGTTTTTGGTGACCACGCTGAATGTGAGGATTATTACTGCACACCGGAAAGGAAAACAGAACAAAATTTGGTTCCGATATTACCAACTTTAATGCTTAAACTACAAAAGAACGCGTCTCAGTTGGCATTTAATTCCAGAAGCCTTCTGAAAAATTTCACCAACAACCGTGCAGAACAATTTAATAGCGTCATAGCCAAAGCAGTGGGTGGTAAGAGAATCAATTATTCATTAAAAGATTCGTATAAAGCACGTTGTTACGCAGCAGTGGTCGCCTTCAACAGCGGCCAACCGTAATATACGTTATATAAAACGCTGTGGGGCAAGAGTCCAGGAAAGTCTTTAAAGGACTTAGAACGCAAACGACGTGCCCAAAGTATTTATTATACAACGCGCGCAAAGCGCTGCAAAACAAAACTGATTTTTTGTAAAACCGATGAATATTACGGCAAGAAATGTCAACGCCCAGATATGAACCAAAATGATTTTGACAATGCAAAAAAGTTGTTTTTAAATAACATTAAACAACAGGCGTCAAACCGTTTTGAGATTGAGCGAAATACTGTTCTACAAGCAGAAAGCGCGTTATGGATGGAACTTCGGAGATGTATTTTGACAGCATCCAAGTTTTCTAAAATCTGCAAGAGACGTGCAAACCAAAATTCTGCTCCACTTGTGAAAGCTATTTTGCATAGCTACAATTTGACTAATGTGTCTTCCATAAGACATGGGATAGAAAATGAACCAAAAGCCTTGGAACAGCTGAGTATACAAGAAAATATTCATATTGAAAAATGTGGGCTGTTTATCGATGAAGACCACTGCTTTCTCGGAGCTTCTCCAGACGGCATTTGTGAAGAAGGACTAGTGGAGATTAAATGTCCCTCTTCTGCATTCGGCATCGACCCAGAAGAAGCGATTGAAAGAAAAAAAATCAACTGTTTCAAAAGAAACCAATCTGGTGAACTTGTGATAAATGAAAAACACGATTGGTTTTACCAAGTGCAGGGTCAGCTACAAATTGCGAATAGGAACATCTGCTTATTTGCAGTGTGGACTGGTCCGGATTATGCTATGAAAGTGGTGAGGGTTCACCGAAGCGATGATTTTTGGAAAACCCAAATGTTACCCAAATTGACGCGATTTTACCATGAGTGTATGCTTCCCGAAATAATTGACTCCCGAAAAGCAAGATCGATGCCATTGAGAGATATACGTTTTTAGTGATTTTTTTATTGATTAAAATTAATAAATATTGACAAAATCAATCAAGAGAATTATTTTTATTGATATACCTATCTACTTAATGTTCTTAAGGTGAGTCCCCAAAAGTAGCATTATCGAAATCTACATAGTTAAAATACTTCTACTTTTACATTTACTGTGATTTTATCATATTTTTTATCCTCAGTTCATTATTAAAGTTTGTCCTTCTGCAAAAACACGATTACAAAAAAACTCGATGGTTATTTTTTATACATGCTTTCTGAAACTTATTTAAATCGACATCTTAAAAAGTAGCACTACATTAGATATGTAGGATACGCGGGTTCGAATCCCGCCTCTGGTAAATAATTTTTCTTTCATTTGAATTGAATATCTTAAAAATTATTATGAATATCAATACTATCGAACAAATTTGTTTCGTTGACTATCGAACAAATTTGTTTTGTTCGATAGCATTTGAGTAAATCTAGGTTTGCACTCCATATTTTATCGATATTATGTTTTGTAGATAATTTTTTAGTCGCATCAAACCCTCTCCCGTGTCCCGCCAGTACGCCCGCGACCACATGAATGACGGACTTGTGTTCGTTTCTCTTGCGCACAGTAGTGGTTTTATGCAAATAAATATAATATATAAATGGTCGAAAAAAATAAGATATAGTAGGAACGCTTACGTCAGCTAAGACAACACATGAAAACAGATATGGCGCCTATGCGTACGGGTATAGTTCTCTATATCTGCGTTTGAGCGCTAATTCGCCTAAAGTGTCGGGAATAAAGGGCAACTATAACAAATAAATCAAAATAATAGAAAAAGTATCAAGATTGCTTAGTCACAGCGGTAGTACAGTGTCGTGACCTCGTGAACCCGACCGAGTCGTCGCCGTGCGTAAATACCGAAATTTGCGGAATGAAATTTTGTCATAAGCCTCTTAATCGTCTTACGTAGTTCACGTAGATACAATTTGCCCCTTACTGCATATAATTTGGACCTATAGTCTATGAGAAATCGTGATATTTATTTATGGGTGAAAACGCTGGGTCACAGAATGAGTAAAAGTTACGGCATAATCCGGCATACTTCTACGTTTTGAACCAATTTACATATAACATCGGTTTATGGTCGATATTCCAAGGGTGCGTACAAAGCGTTTTGCTTCCACATTTATTATACGTACTGCTAAGGAATGGAATTCTTTGGCCGAGTCTGTGTTTCCCGTTAAGTACAATCTAGGAGTCTTTAAATCTCGAGTGAACAGGTATCTTCTAGGCAAGCATGCTCCATCTTCGACCACATCGTCACTTTCCATCAGGTGAGATGGTGGTCAAACGCTTGCCTATCGTGAACAAAAAAAAAAAAAAAAAAACATAAGTAGGAGGATATAAATTCGACTTTTTTTATTTTGTCGGCTATAACTTATCACTGAACTTTGAACTGCCCGCTGGCGTAGATAGGTGGGCGTTTGCATTTAAAGCACCGGGTTCGATTCCCGGTGGTAGGTAATAGTAGATTTCTCCCAACGGAAAATTTGTGTTCCTGTTTTTGAGTATGTTGTGAAAGTTGTGTGAATCTTGGATGTTTACAGCCCACGATACAAGTCATTGAACTTAGTGTGGGGCTGTGAATGTGAAAGCGTTTATGTGTATGTTTTTTTAACCGGGCGACGACGTCAGGCGAGTCATCTTTGAACTTTGAACTACACACTGCTGGCGTAGATGAGTGCACGTTCTTCTTCAAAGCAGAGGGTTCGAATCTCGGTGGGAACTCAAGCTTTATCTCCATGGGAAGTTTGTGTTTGTTGTAATGTTATTCACGCGTATCTTGTATGTATGTATGTTTTAAAATTTTTAAATTACCTCGTTTGAGTTAGTGTAGTGATGTGTCATGCAGGAATGTTATATCAACGGTACTCTCACGTACCGGGGCGTTTCTCTCCCGTTCCCCCTGTCCAGTGTCCTGGCAACGGTCCTAGCCGAGGCTCGCACCTCCTAGGTGGCCCTTGCGCTAGTTGGCTACACCCTCTCTTTGATGCTGCAAAGTCTATACACAGCAGCACGTAGTCGGTCGTCTTTGTTCTCTGTACGGTACAATCTGGGTGTCTTCAAGTCTAGAGTGAATAGGTACCTTCTAGGCAAGCATGTCCCATCTTCGGCTGCATCGTCACTTTTTATCAGGTAAGATAATGCTATCTTCTATCAAATGCTTGCGTATCTAGCAAAAAAAAGATAAAAATAACTGTGCATTGAACCATTTCAATTATACATAACAAAACAATAAGATAAATAAATATTTTTTTATTTTTATCTTATTATGACTAGTAGCTCGACCTCACACATTCATTTTGCGTAGTGGAAAAAAACTTTTAAAGTTAATTGCTCATGTTTTTCTTCGTTATTATAACTATTTGTTTCGTATTTGTTGTTTAAAAATAGGATGTCACAGCTGGTATTATACGTAATTATCAATTTCATTTACGAAAAACTTACCAATAACAACTTATTTCGACTTATAGTATACGACCGCCCAAAATCATCTTTATCTACTATCGACCACGAGTGGCTTGGTAACCCGAAAGATGTAATAAGCGTACTAAGCGAATAGCCTTGAGCCTAAAACCTAAACGGACTTAGTCAATTGTAAAATTCTGTCTTTATAGAGCTGGAAGAATTTCAACCTTCCAATCCAAGGTCTCGGTGTCTCGTGCGGGGTCGTCAATGAAACACCGGTTCACTTCAACAGTTAGCTATATTTTATAGACTAAACTATCGACACTCCCTCAAAGCTCAATCATCAGCATCTTGGTGGTGGGGTACCCCATGTGGTGTGAACGAAACGATTGCGAGTTTTAACGCCTACCAGCGCCATCTAGTTATCTTATTCGGAAACTCACAACATCATAGTTCCTAACCAAACTAGACGGCGCTGTCTCCGTACAAAATAATTATGATAAAATAACCAATTGCATTAAACATACCGCCCACCAAGAACGTCAATAAACGTTCTTCACCACCAAAATACTGAACATTTTAAAATACCCGACAAAGAAAATGTGAACCTACACTTAAAACATTATTTACTATATCGTTTATAAGACCTGCCATGCGACAATACAAGAAATTATTACGACCTTACTATAAGTTGCTATCTAACTACAAATCGCTACGGATTTCAAACGGCCATTCAAAATGAAAAAATTGTAAAATAAACCCAAAGACGACGAATCTCATTTTTTCATTTTTCACAATATGGCACCTAGTCCGTAACTGGCAGAATGCATAACCGTGAGGTTGGTCTCTTGATGAGAGACCCTTTACATTTTAAAGTGACGACTCTTGTCACCTTGTCTTCACCCGGATGCTTCGTCACAACTCGTCCCAACAGCCAACGAGCTGGCGGAAGGTTATCTTCCTTAATGAGAACTATGTCTCCTACCTTAGGCTCCGGTGTCAACTTCGACCACTTATACCTCTGCAAACAGTAAACTAGATACTCGTCTGACCACCTCCGCCAAAAACTCTGCACCATTCGTTGTGTCAATTGCCACCTTCTTAGAGACGACATATTGCTCTTTTCATAATCATGGTCAGGCACAACTACTAACGGCTCTCCCACCAAGAAATGTCCTGGCGTTAGAGGTGACGGGTCAGTATGATTGCCAGGGAGCACAGACAGTGGCCTCGAATTTAGGCAAGCCTCAATTTGCGTCAGAACTGTAGATAACTCCTCAAAGGTGAGGGTCGAGTCCTTAGCAATGCGTTTCAAGTGAAATTTAGTAGATTTCACACCTGCCTCCCACAATCCACCGTGGTTTGGCGCATGTGGAGGTATGAAATGCCACGTAACGCTGTTGTTGCTCAACCACTCTCTGATGTCTACAGCGACAGATGACACCTGTGGATCAACGATCCCTTGAAGTTCTTTTGCCGCACCTACAAAGTTGGTTCCATTGTCACTCCAGACCTGGCTGACATGTCCTCTCCGAGCCACAAAACGTTTAAAACAGGCAATGAAGCCTTCAGTTGTAAGGCTACTCACGGCCTCTAAATGTATGGCTTTCG
This sequence comes from Lomographa bimaculata, assembly GCA_948107665.1. Classification (NCBI taxonomy): domain Eukaryota; kingdom Metazoa; phylum Arthropoda; class Insecta; order Lepidoptera; family Geometridae; genus Lomographa; species Lomographa bimaculata. Next base: position 14,100,754 of record OX403592.1, read on the forward strand.
TGGCCATACAGACAAAAAGACAGATGTATCCTTTGTAGCATCGATTCCCACGACCCTTCGACATCCGAATATTAATTGGCCCGGCAAAATCCACACCGCTGTGTAAAAAGGGGCGAGCGGGAGTCACTCTGGCTGGTGGTAACTGTCCCATGAGTTGGTTTCTTGTTACTGCCGAACCTCTTACACACGTAACACACTTACGTACGTGATTCTTTACTAAAGTTTTAGCTGACACTATCCAATATTTCGTACGTAAGTAGTTCAGCATTAACAAGGGACCACCATGCAGTGTTCTCTGATGAGCGTCATCAACGATCAAATTCGTTAAGTGACTTTTGTGGGGAAGAATGATCGGGTGCTTGGTTTCCTCAGGAATATCAGCCCTGTGAATTCGTCCTTGAGCTCTCAATATCCCCTTATCGTCATAATATGGATTCAAAGATTTTAGTCTTCCCATATCATCTAATTCAAGAACTTGACATCGCCGAATGCAGATATCGAGAGCTTCGTCGAGTTCTGAACTCGTTAGAAAAGGCTGAAACTTGTGAAGATTTCGTTTTACATCCTTTATTTTTAGAAATCTTCGGCAAAGTGCGACAATGCGAATCAATTTACGCAAAGATGAAAATCTTATCCATATGGGATCGTCATCTGATAAGTCCATTGTCAAATGAACCTTGACCTTTCTTTGTTCCAAATCCGTGGAGACCGATTTAGGTCGTGTATATTCGATGGCAGAGTCCTTTAGCCATGTAGGTCCCTGCAGCCACAAGCTACACTGAGCGAGTTCCGAAGGTGTGCTACCTCTGGATGCAATATCTGCAGGATTTTCTGGGGATCGGACATGTGCCCACTGTGTGTTTTCAATTTTTGATAAGATCTCAGAAGTCCTATTGCCTACAAAAGTCGACCAACGACTTGGGTGACTACTGAGCCACGCCAACACAGTTGAATCAGTCCATCCGTGAACATTTGAGCTTTCAATGCTCAACACTTTAGCTACTTCTGTGAGTAGCTTGGCTAATAAGACTGCTCCCATCAATTCGAGTCTAGGCACTGACACTTGCATCGTAGGTGCCACCTTGGTTTTTGCAGCAACGAGATTGACATGGACATTGTCGGCAGCATCAACAGTTCTCAGATAAGCTACTGCAGCATAAGCGGAAATCGATGCGTCGCAGAATCCATGTAGCTCTCTGACAATGTCGTTCCTTTTAGCTTGGACCCATCTCGGGATCTTTATATCCCGAACGTCAACTAGTTCAGAACGGTAAGTAAGCCATTCTTGCAGTAGACTGTCAGGTAATTCTTCGTCCCAGTCTATTCCAGCTAACCAAATCTTTTGAATCATCACCTTGGCCACAACAACGCAGGGTGCGACCCAACCCAAAGGATCAAACAGGCGTGATATATACGAAATTACCTTTCTTTTCGTCATAGGACCATGAAGATCAGGAAATTGTGTCGAGTAATGGAAAGAATCGGATTCTTTGTCCCAGGTGAGTCCAAGCACTTTCACTACTTCATTTATTTTAATGTCCAACTTTTCCTCCTGGTTTTCCTTTTTATCCATCACTATCCTTTCCAAATCTTTATTATTTGTTACCCATTTTTGCATGTCAAATCCTCCTCTACTTAATAGTTCACTCATCTCCTTGTAAATCTGAACTCCTTCAGTTACTGTTTGACAGCCAGTCAACAAGTCATCTACGTAAAAATCTGTTTTAACTATTTTTGCAGTTTCAGGAAACTCTTCGCCTTCATCAGTAGCCAGCTGCTGCAACGTCTTCACAGCCAGGTAAGGAGCGCACGACGTGCCGAATGTTACTCTCATTAATCTAAATTCTTCTGTTTCAGATTCCGGTTCGTCTCTCCATACAAGTCGCTGGAAGTCTGTATCCTGCTTGCTGACCATGACTTGACGGTACATCTTTACTATGTCTGCGCTCAGACAGATTGGATGCGTGCGCCATCTCATTATGATGTGACGTAAATCTTGCTGTATCGTGGGGCCGACCATCAACGTATCATTGAGAGACACTCCGAGATTTCCGCGGCAAGATGCATCGAACACTACTCTGACCTTAGTCGTGGTCTTATCTTCACGTATAACGGCGTGATGTGGCAGATACACACTGTCGGATCGCTTGTTGTCATCACTTGTTATACGTTCCATGTGACCAAGGTCCAAGTATTCGTGCATAACATCGGAGTAGCTTGCCTTGATTTCTGGATTCTTCTTGAAACGACGTTCAAGATGATGAAGTCTTTTAAGCGCAATATCTCTTGAGTTTTCATACTTACATTGAGGGTCATCCTCGCGAAATGGAAGACGCACAATATAACGTCCGGTAGAGTCTCGACGTGTTGTTTTACTGTAGAACTCTTCACATAATTGCTCCTCTTGAGTAAACATCTTTGTTTCGAAGGAATCGGACTCCAATTGCCAAAATTGTTTCAACAGCTCGTTGTCGTCTACGTGAATATGCATACTCGTGATCACGTTATGATGGCAATGGGGTGGTAAGAGGGATTGATCACCATCCAACTGATGTGTGGGACCCGTCAGGATCCATCCTAAGGCGGTGCACTGCGCAGCAAGAGCGCCGTTAGGACCCTTGATCAATCCTTCTTTTAAAATCTTACCGTATACTTCAGCACCTAATAACATGTCAATTTTATTTGGTGTGTCGTATTGGGGATCAGCTAAACTGATTTGTGCTAGCTCAGGCCAATCTATGTTAACGATCTTGTCAGATGGAAGTAAACTCGTTATCGCACCTAACACGTACGCACGTACTTCTATCTTGAAACTTGGATCGTGACGTGATTGCACCTTCATGGCAACAGTATACTTTGACGCCAAAGTATCTTTGTCACCTCCCAACCCAGATATAAAACTTCTGGTGGGTGTTTTACTGAGGCCAAGCAGTTGAACTGCGGCTTCAGTTACAAACGACGCTTGTGAACCCTGATCTACAAGGGCTCTCAGCACGCGCACGTTACCGTTTCTTGCTGGAGATTGAACAAGAGCGGTGGCTAACAGAACCTGATTTGGTAATGTTTCCTTCGAGAAATGTGCAGCGACATTCGAAGGTGATGGAGTTTGAGACGGAGTTGATACTACTTCTACTTCAGGTTTAGGCAAACCGGCAGCAAGGGGTTCTGTCCTTGGATTAGATTTAGGATGAAGTAAAGAATGATGTTTGTTGTTGCAGACGTGACATTTGGAAGAAGAGCATGAGCCGACTGTGTGGTTCTGACCCAAACAGTTAAAACAAAGTCTCGAGGTTTGAACGAATTTGTGACGATTACGGTAATCTAACTTAGAAAATTCTTTACAATTTGATATTTTGTGTCCTGCACCTTTACAAAATGCGCAAACATTTGCAATATTAGTAGTGACAGCGTGCATTACCTTTGGCTTTGAAAGACTTGGGGTCGATTTCGGTTTATCTAAAAATTCAAGTGATCGAAATCGAGATTCTAAGTATTCTCGCATTTGTTGCAAGGTAGGTAGCTCATCCGAGAGACTCGCCTTGGCTTCCCATTGCTTACGAGTCTCTGGATCTAACTTCGTGCAAATGATGTATATTATAATGACATCCCACGAACCTACATCGACTCCCAGGTTTTTCAAACCATTCAAGGTGTCATTCGTCGTATCTAACACATCTTTAACTGCTTTAGACGACTCTACCTTGACGCTGTGCTGTTCCATAAAACGCTTCAATAGACATCCAGCCAAGAACTTCTTATTGTTATAACGACTATTCAATAATGACCATGATTCTTGGTAATTGGCTGATGTGATGGGAACATGCCGTAAAAGCTGTTCTGCTTCACCGGAGAGGTGACTTTTCAGATAGTGCATCTTCTGCACATTATCTAATGATGCGTTTTTGTGGATCAGTGAAACATATAAATCTCTGAAAGATTGCCATTCTGAATATGTACCGGAAAATATCGGGATTGAAATTTTTGGCAGCCTTACATTACTTTCCATCCTTGATGAACCAAGCTCATTTTGATTGGATGTGTTTGAAGTACTAGAAGGAGGTCTAAGAGCAGATAATGCCTCTTTAAGATCTGATTTATAACAAATATAGACTTCTTCTATTTCCTCAAACATTTCCAGTTTAAAATATTTGTGCTCGAGGATAACTTCACTTTCTTCGCTTTGCAACTTTTTGTGATTCTGACCGAGAACTTTCCACTGTTCCTCAAGCGCTTCCAATCTAGTAGCATGATAAGACTCTTTGGCCAGACGGTCTTTAGGAGACTTCTTATAATTGTCATATGCCTTATTGATTCTAGCCAAGTAGTCAATCTGACTCCTGATTAGAGCGATTGAAGACATTGTCAAAGTTTTCGTTGACTTGAACTACTAGAAAAACACTTAACCTTATAATGTGCAAAACCGAAAAAAATACAAGTCCCAAAATATTCCTAAAAATTTCGCAAGTGTTAAACACCAAAATTTATAAAGCACAAAACCGAAAATTTTACAAGTCCAAAAATAACTTGAAAATTTTACAAGTCCCAAAATATTCCTAAAAATTTTACAAGTGTTGAGAACTTAGTACACTGGGACCGAAAACGGGCGTGGATTCCCCGTCGGAACACTTTTCTTAAAACTATTCTATAAAAAGTTAAAGTCCAAAAAATTCTTGAATTTTTCTAAGTCAATGAAAATGATTCTAAAACATGCCGATAGAGGGCGCAACTTGAACTAAATTTCAAAATGTACTCACAATTTTTTCACTGGCAAACCTCACTAAATGCTGCTTCCCGGACTATGACGTCGCCGTTCTGACGTCACGACCACTCGTGACGTAGCCGCTCGAAGAACGTCACTGGTCCGTCCTCGCAGCGCTGACGTCACGCTTCGGCTTCCTCGGTAGGCGGCACTGCAGCCGTCGTCTTCCGCGCACCAGCCTTGGCCGCAGACAGACGCTCTGCGCGTCACCGCTCTAACCAGTCGCGCGACACCTCGCACCACGCAAGGTTACGCCGCGATGAGCACCCAGTGGCGATCCACCACCGATTCCTGATGATGTTCAGCCGAAAAGCCCGCCTGCATCCGACTCGTGAAGGACCATGGAAGAATTTCAACCTTCCAATCCAAGGTCTCGGTGTCTCGTGCGGGGTCGTCAATGAAACACCGGTTCACTTCAACAGTTAGCTATATTTTATAGACTAAACTATCGACACTCCCTCAAAGCTCAATCATCAGCATCTTGGTGGTGGGGTACCCCATGTGGTGTGAACGAAACGATTGCGAGTTTTAACGCCTACCAGCGCCATCTAGTTATCTTATTCGGAAACTCACAACATCATAGTTCCTAACCAAACTAGACGGCGCTGTCTCCGTACAAAATAATTATGATAAAATAACCAATTGCATTAAACAAGAGCAGAATAAAATGAAAAATAAAATAAAGATAGATCCTGGGACATAAAAGATAATGATAAGTAAACGTAATCAAAGCTTACAAAAACCGACTTTAAACAAACAAACGCAAACAAACGCATTCACACACAGGGAATCGAACCCAGGACCCACGGCGCATAGGGCGGACATCTGTCCACAGCGCCAACTGGGTCGTCAGTCTTCCCCACTTATGTTTTGGTTTTGGCTCGATTTCGATAAAAATTTTATGGGACCACGTCTTAAGTATGATCCGCCAAAAAAAATTGAGAATCGGTCGACAAATGGGGGAGAAATCGGTGAACATACATAAAAAAATACATATAGTCGAACATAGAACTTTATCCTTTTTTGAAGTCGGTTAAAAATCTTAAGAAATGATATATCATTGACAGTGACAAATAAGTTTTAAAGAAATGATTGATATATCAATCATTTCTTTAAAACTTATTTGTCACATCAAAAATTAATTTGTTTGATGCATGAATTTTTTTGACTTTTTTCTATCCTCCATTTAGCCAGTTTCATTAATTGATTTTCACTCGTTTAGTCGCAGAATGTCCAATTCGCTAAATGTCCAGTGGTCGCGGAATGTCCAATTCGCGTAATGTCATGTATTGGACATTCCGCGTATTGGACTTTCCAGGAAATGGATTTCCCGCGACCACTAAACGGCTCTACACTCGCCTGTGTTGAAGATTGTGCTCGGGCCGAAGCGCAACCTACTCTTAAGTAACTTATAAGTACATTTACATATTACTTAAGTAACTTATGAGTACATTTACATATAACTTAAGTAACTTATAAGTATATTCACAGAACACCTTGAATTATGTAAATACAGGATAATTTAACATAATAACAAGGGGTTTAGAGATCAAGTCAGTACTTATATAAAATATATACTTGTTTACCTTATTTTAATTTTAAACTAGCTCCTTGGTTGTTGTCGCAGAATTCCCGATGTGACAAAATATCAGTTTAAAAGATTGTTTAGATTTTTGTTTTGACCTCTCTTCGTCATCATAACATTTACATCCCCAAATAACATAACATAAACGCTTTCACACTCACAGCCCCACACTATGTTCGATAACTTGTGTCGTGGGTGCCGGAAACATTCGCATCACACACACAATCACAACCAGAACCAGAAACACAATTTTCCATGGGGACAAAACTTGTGTTCATGTCGGGAATCGAACCCGATACCCCTGCTTAGAAGGCGAACATAATCCAACGGGCTGTTACGATAATAAGCATAAGATTGAAATATAGGTTAATTATTATTTTTATATATTTATAAGTATTGCATTTGACCTATACTTATTATCTTATTTTATGCATTTGCATTTTAATTTAATTAGGAGTTTTAAATTAGAAACATATTAAATATATTTACATAATGTCAACAATATTTCCATATTTAAAAGTCATATTTAAAAAAGTTTTTTAAAATCAAGCTTTTACAAGTTGTCAATAAAGAGGGCTAAAAGTTATATAACCAGAGAACTTGTCAAGCGAATCAAACGAGCGGAATCTCGATGGTGTTGTGTCGTTTCATTACAGAGTTCCTATGACCACCTTCCAGCTCCATCATCAGACCCTGATTACCAATGAAAGACTAACTACTCATCAAGACGATTAAAATGAGCCCAAACTCGATGAGGTTGTGTCGTTTCATTGCAAAGTTCCTTTGGCCAGCTTCCAGCTCCATCATCAGATCGGCACCATGTCATCATAATATTGCATTGACATGGGATTAACACATGTATGCAAAATTTTAGCTCAATCTCTAACCGGGAAGTGGATCCAATTTAATTTACAAGATTTGTTGACAAACATCGGGACAGGTGAAACTAAATTAAAGCTTGTAAAAATAAAGACTTTTATTTAATATATATTTATTTATGACAAGTAAGTTCTCAGGTATATAAGAGACTCTCTAAACCCTATAACATTACCTAATCCAATATTTGTGTGTTTTAGCACAAACGTCTTAATTTTAAATTAGGGTGATAAGTATATTAAGCTATTGCTGATAAATAAGAGGTATTATAAAACACCTATTATACTCTTTATAAGGGACTTGATATACAAAGCAAAGCGAGTCGCGCGGCCCGGGCGCTGTGAAAAAAAATGTATGGCGCCTAAGGGACTTGATATACAAAGCGCCCGAGGCGTGCGGTAGGTACGCGCCTGTGATACTTCCGTGCGCCGACGTAAATGTATAAGGCTCTAATGTAACAAAATATGCAAAGCGGACAGGGCGCGCGTATTTATACAGTGGCAGCAGCAGCGACCGAGGCGCGCGTACTAAGGGTGCATCCTGTACGAATGCCTGGGGCGCTTTGTATATCAAGACCCTAATAGTATGGTATAACAGAGTAAAATATTATACCTATAAGGTAATTTAAATAAATGGGATAGACATTCAGATAACACAAACAGCTTTTCTCAGATTTCTTTAAGCCATTTTATATAGGTTTATATCGTTTTTAACAAAAACACTTTCACACTCACAGCCAGTGGCGGATTTACCAGCAGGCTAAGTAGGCTGGAGCCTAGAGCGGCAGATTTTAAGGGCGGCAATTCATGCTAATTACGGGCAAAAGGGGTGTAATATAGTGCCCACACTATCGTCCTAGTTGCACCAACTTTTTTAATGAAATTGTAACTTTATGATATAGGAGTCATAATATTTCATTGACAATTTTTTTTTAATTAATATGATTTTGCACCAAAGATTCGAATTGTAGAGGTCGATAAGGGCGGCAAAACTTGAATAGCCTACTGGCAGCAAATGTGTAAGTCCGCCACTGCTCACAGCACCACACTAAGTCCGATGAATGCCGAAAACATTCACATCATATCACACAATCACAACCAGAACCAGAAACACAATTTTTCCTTGGGGAGAAAACATATGTTCCCGCCGGGAATCGAACCTGATACTTCGAAGGCGAACGTTCACTCAACTAAGCTAACGGGCCGTTAAAAAAAACAAAAATACATTTATTTCATTAGTAAAATTTATATAAATGTGAATTATACAATTAATCTTGCTGCTATAATATTAAAAAGGAAAAATAACTTCGTATTTTAATTCCCCCATTTCGTATTGCTCAGGCTTTTCCAGCGTCTCTCGGGGTGACGCGTACCCAAAAATTGGGTATGGTGGTGATGATGCCTTGGATCCTCGGTGCCGGCTTCTGCAGGGGACGTCCATCCGCCGTGGACACGTGGAAGGCTTGCATAAACGCCGAGAACACCTGGAACATCGTCTGGCGAGCGTAGGTCTCGCCGGCACACAGTCTCCTTCCTGCAAATTAAATACATTTAAAATCCATTGCACCTGTTGGTTAGTATTGATGTGGTTGAAGGTGGTAAACAAAGCAGGTAATAAAGCTGAAATAAATGTGTAATAGGGAACTGCTCCTTGGCTAAGGTGGGTGCGCGTTCGCCTTCTAAGCAGCGCGTATCGGGTTTGTATCCCGGCGGGAACACAAGTTTTCTCCCCAATGAAAATTTGTGGTTCTGGTTGTGATTGTGTGTGTGATGTGAATGTTCCCGGCGCCCACGACAGAAGTCTTTGAACTTAGTGTTTACTTAGGCTTTGGGTGTGATTCCGTTTATTAAGCGTTTATTGACATAGGTATATATCTCTGTAGCGAACGGTTTGAAGTCGAAAACAACAAAACTAAGAAATAAGGTAATTTTTTGCTCGATTGAAATATAAACTGCTCGTAACAGCAGCTCAAGACAGGTCGGTAATAGGGGGTCAGGTGACAAACACGACATTAAAAACATACTTGAGGCCTTAGTGACAAAGTAAAGTACCCACAATTCCACTCGGCGTTAATTAATGAGCATAGATTCATCGCTTGAAGCGTGTCTTGGATACCTCAGCGGCCAGACACCCTGTGACCACTCACACGTCAATAAAATCCCGCTACGATTTATTCCGTTTCTAAAACTACTCAATTCAAATATATTTAAATTTAAACAGAACACTAATTCTTACTTAATTATGTATCGCGTGCAAAAACTATGCATGTATAATATGAAGCTTAATTTTCAAAGTCACTTCTCGAGTATCCTTCATGCTAAAAAATTGTAGGTGGATCAAAAGTTCAATGTTTTAGATACGTACGAACGCGTTGTTGATTAGGTTTGTTTTTATTCGACCTAATGAACTCCATTCAAAGAATCTATGACTTACATATTTTGTTTAGTATTTTAACAATAAAGTAAATCAATGTCTATACACCTAATTTTTTTTTTCATAGCACCTGCTTGATTATACACCAACCAATCCATATCACACAAACTCAACGTTAAGCATGGCATTATATCAACCCAGTATAAAAAGTTCCTCTAAGTATGAATATATCCTAGGGGATATAGTGGGTCCACCTACAGTTATATTAATGAGAAAATCAATTTTGTTAAAATTCCAATGGTTATAATTTGATTTGAATTTGGAACCTTAAAATGCTTGCGACAACTCTTACCCAGCCTAGAACCTAGCATTTGCCTAGCATAGATCCGTATCTAAAATCTAAAATTCGTAAATGCCCGTGCATTGTAAAGATAATTAATTCGAAAATCAAACTGGCCACCATAGGCAGAACACAAAAAAAGAAAAAATGGCGCCATTGTAAAGAAAGTGAAACAGAGTTTTGGGAGTTTTGCCGCGAAAGTGAAAAAATGGCGTTGTTGATTTTGTATAATTTTTCAAAACCTGTGATTCTTCGAGTGTTCATGTGTGATAATGGTGAATTATTAACCGTTAATACTTAGTAAACGTGCATTAGTGTAGGCAAATAATACCAAGTTGAAAAACGTGATTTTCGCCTTAGCTCCAAAACTCCAATAGAAGTTCTAGTAAAGTCTCTCCAACTTTATTATGGCATGACCTGACCATGATCGGACCTTGAATCTTTTACTTGACTTTGACTGTGACTTGTGACTAGGACTTTTAATATGAAATAAACTTGAAATATTTTATTACTTGACACTGGCTAACCGCACAAGATTGCGAAACCAAAACAGAAAAAAAACAGAGTTTTGGCGCGAAGTGATTTCGATGTCAGTTTTGTTTTATTTTCGAAAGCTTGTGATTCTTTGAGTGTTAGTAAGAATGGTGGATTATTAACCGTTTATAAGAAGTTTGTGAACGTGCATGAGTGTAGGTATTAAATCATACAACGTTGAAAAACGTAGTAGTAGTAAAGAACATTTAATGTCTTTTTTACCGACTTCCCAAAAAAGGAGGAGGTACTCAAGTCGACAGTTTTTTTTTTATTAGTGTGAGCCGTTTTTGATTTTTTTTTAGATTGAAAGATGTTGCTTTCTAATTGGTCCCATTTAAATTTGATCAAGATCTGATCAGTAGTTCTTGAAATATCGTTAATAATGCCTATTACTACTTTGATGATGTTCTCGTTTACCCGACTTCAAAAGTTACCTCATAACTTCTTTTGTTGTGAGCCGATTTTGATGTTTTTTTTTTATTTGAAAGCTGGTGCGGTGAAATCGATTTTTTTAAGCTTAGCTTGCGTTTAATTATTTTACAAACTGGCATACGGCATAACATTTTAAGTCATTTTTGTTATGTTACACAAAAGAAGTATAACATCTGTATAACATCTGCCCACGTCTTTGTTCTTCGAACTTTATAATTTATCTTCAATTTAAGAGATTGGTAAGTACCTATCTTTTAGGTAAGCATTCTACATAATTATATACGGCCGCATCATCGCTTTCATCAGGTGAGATAGTGGCTAAATAACATACATATCTTAAACATAACGTAGCTTGACATTCCTAAAATTATGCGAGATGAGAAGAACAAAAGCCGAATTAAAACCTCTTTTTTGTGGTTGGCTAAATAGATCTAAATTTAAATTCTTCCCATCATGTTTATAGCTCGTCCAAAGGGTCGAGCTATAAAAATGTAATAATGATTACACAGATAGAATAACCAGCTTTTTTATCGAAACTTGTTATGATTAAACTATTTTTATTTGAATCCGACAAATTCCAATGAATTTAGATATATTTATCCGTTTTCTTACGCAGGTATGTTTATCCTACCTAACGCCTGCGCTACACATGACGCACATAGTTCGAGCGGATTTCGTGCGGTACGCGGACACGGTCGTCTACCTTACAGCGCGGGCGGGGCGGTGCGCACGCCATCGGCTCCGCAAGCTGTTCTGTTCGAACTGAATGAATGAATGATATAAATATCAATGCTTATATCACTCGTTCATTCATTCATTCGGTTCGAATCACACAATCACACTTCACACTAATATTATAAGTTTGCGAGTGCGTTTTTAGTGCGTTTTTATTTCTTCACGCTCAAACGGCTGTACCAATTTTGTTGAAATTTGGTACGGAGGTAGCTGACACCCTGGAATAACAGATAGGTTACTTTTTTGCCCGGGATTCCTGCGGGTCCAGGACTTACGCGGGTTATACCGATGGATGCAGCTAGTATTAAATAAATTTAACGAAAGAGAGGTAGGTACATAGTACAATATTTGTTCCAGTGGGCCTAAAACTAAGCATGGCCTATGTCTTGGGTACCCAGTTTACATAATTAGAATGTCCAGTATGTACGTAAGTGAAACTAGCAAATAAATGTTAAATGAAAATATTAATCATGCTATTTATATCTAAATGCGTCCAAGTGTGTAGGAGCTATTAGGCTGTGTGCTGGGACGCCCGTCGCGGGCACCTCAGTATGGGAGAACCCGCGCCCGCGATCCCGCACACCATCCTTTCGAGCCAGGTACGTCCAGTGTGTGGCAGCCATAACAGCCATCATTATACACAACCAAGAACAACATGGTAATCATGTTTTATTTTAGAATAAATATCCATACAACCTCAAAATAATAATATAATCAATGGCAATTTAAATATTACCCACACACAGATTCTGATAAAAAACAAGCAATTCACATTAATTTCAGATACAATAAAATTTTTATAAATGTAGTCTATCAAAAATGAATAAAACACACAGTTATTATTCTACGTACAAAAAATGGATGAACAAAAAAAATATTGATGGGTCATCAAAATATTCTCATGCATCTGCTCCAAAAGGTACAATCCTGTCGGGTAAGGGGGCGTCCATTAAGTCCCCTAATGATCATTTTCAGGATGACATTGTGACCATGGATTATTAACCCTTAATACTTAGTGAACGTGCAAGAGTGTAGGCAAATCATAGTTGAAAAACGCGATTTTTGCTTTCGCTGCAAAACTCCGATAGAAGTTCTAGTATTATTCTAGTATTTGGCTCTTATATTGAATCCAAGGCTAAACTGGCTGCAAAGAAATTGAAGCAAGGTGAAGCGGTATTTCACTCCTGGACAGCTTCTCAATCTCTACCAAGCTCAAGTCCGATCCTGTATGGAATACTGCAGTCACCTCTGGGACGGCTCAGCCAAGTACCAGCTTCAGGCTTTGGATTCAATTCAAAAGCGAGCTAAAAAGCTGATTGGTCATACTGAACTAGTAGAGAAAAGAGAGCCTGGAACATCGGCGTAAGGTAGCTAGCTTATGCGTGTTTTACAAGATACATTTCGGAGAGTGTGCGACAGAACTGCATGATTTAATGCCTTCAGCTCCCTTCTATCATTGGACAACAAGCCGTACTAAAACAAGACATCATTTCATGGTGGATATTCCTCAGATTAGAACAAAGCGTTTTGCCACAACTTTTATAATGCGAACTGCAAAGGAGTGGAATACCCTGCCTTCGTACTTGTTTCCCAATAAGTATAACTTAGGCCAAATGTTAGCTTATTGGTCATAAAAAAAATTAGTAAATTTTCTACCACTCTATTAGGGCATGACTTGACTATGACTGGGCTTTGGCTCTTTGACTTGACTTTGACTGTGAATTGTGACGAGGAATTTACATTATGAAATTTACTTGAAATACTTTATTTCTTTGACACTGGCTAAATGCGCAAGATTGCGGAGCCAAAATTAAAAAAAAGGAATATTGTCTGCCCGAGGTTGTGACAACCTCGCACTCGTGTCGAAGTGTGTTTTTAACTTTTTAGTTGGTAATCACCATCAATGTCAACAATAAAGTTGTAATTATGAGTTAGTAAATAACTTGTCCTATTAAATTGTGCCGTTTTTTTTATTATATAGGTACTAGCTTCTGCCCGCGACTTCGTTCGCGTAGTAGGTAAAAAGCATTAAAAAGTCCCATCTCATTTGTTAACTCAGGTTATAAACTATCTGAGTGCGAAATTACATTTATTTCCGTACATTAATTTTGGCGTAATTGATCAACAAAGACCAATCCAGAATTTCACATTTATTATATTACCTATAATTTCCTCAATAAATGGGTTATGTAATGCAAAAAGATTTTTTTAAATCGGGTTATGGTTTGGAAGAATTGTTTATTCACTTATTTATTAGAAACTTTTTCCCGCGACTTCGTACTCGTGGAATTTAGAATTAAGTTACTTAAGTATCTATATTTTTATTTTTGCAGAGACAGTTGATAATTAAATACCAATGAAATGGACTTGGAAAGGCTAGATAAACAGTTTGTTTTTGTGCAAAATAAAATAACAAATACTAAAGTTTTTTTTTGTACACAACATTCGATGTTCGATGACCCAGGAGACATAATAAACAAATGAACTGAGCTAGTGACCCGTGATCAAGAATTAGGTACTATTTACAATAAGATACAACAATTTGTCTAGAATTATTGAAGAAGGTTAAATTCGTCGTTGTATCTCAAATATCGGTGCCTTTTGTTAATCATTAATCAAGCTATTAAATAAAATAGAAGTGACTCTCCTGAAACATAGAAGATATAACACTTTTTCATACTATAGTTAAGATATCTGTCAAATATTCAAAATTGTAGTTTTTTTTTTGTGTACAATGTTAATACACTTTGGTAGGAATTTGACTTGGCTTCGTTGCAAATTTTAACACGTTCAGTGCCATGCCATAATAATTTATTGCAAGTTCACGGACGGCCAACAAGTTTAATTTAAACTTGCAGCAAGTCCATTAAGTTAGTCGTGTAAAAGTAAAATGACATTGTACTAAATGTTTATTTTTGCCGTTAGGTCTCTTTTGCAGTGATATGGAAAGTACCACAGTTTGTCGCTCATTCAACTACCAAGTAGAATTTAAAAAAATATCAGGGTTAATAAAAAAATTCTCGGGGTGAGGAGCACAGTGCAGCGCGAAGGATTTAGAACTGTAGCAATTAAATATTCTTATTGGTTCTGAACTGCAAGAGACTGCGGAGCAAGAGTGATGCTTATCATCTGGTGAAAGACATGCTCGTCTCATCTCTCAGTCTCGAACTGCCCGCTGGAGTAGCTGGGTGCGGGTTTGCCTTATCAGTAGCGGGTGTTGAGTTCGAAGGATACAAGTTTTCTCCCCAAGAGATATTTGTGATTCTGGAGTACCAGAAACCACCCAGAAAGGGTGTGATTGTGTTTGTAATGTGAATGTTTTCGGTACCCAATATGAAATCGTGTATAGTTCATTGATTTTTTATGCTGGATAGGCAAGCATTTGACCGCTATCTCACCTGATGGAAAGTGACGATGCGGCCGAAGATGGAACATACTTGCCTGGAAGGTACCTATTCACTTTGGAATTGAAGACACCCAGGTTGTACCGTTCAGGGAACAAAGACTCAGGCATTTTGTTTATAAATACATATAGCATTAGCCATGCTAGGCAGAACTATAGTGAAAAATTATATATATTGTTTATAAGTTTAGATTGCATAAAAGGCATCATTACCAGCTCCAAACGGTAGAGACTTGTCCTTGGCGATGGAGAGCTTCCCGTCTACGATGTATCTCTCAGGGCGGAAGTTCTCAGGGTCTCCCCAGATCTCCTTGTCCATGTGAAGCATCATAAAGTTAGGGCTTACCATCGCACCCTGAAATAAACATCTGATGTTTTATTAACGATTCTACCAGTGAGAGGCTTCAAGTCCTAGTAGCTGGAAGGTAATGGGCTGATAAAACTGATGGGTGATGGTAAAAGTGATGCATGCCATATTATCTGATCGATGCAACTCGATGGTAACGTCAATGTTAATTTTAATCATTTTTTTCACACTACTATGAATAAATCCGAAAGTTTGTGTGTAAGTATGTTTGTTTTATCATTACGCTGTAACGGCTGAACGGATTTGGATGAAATGTACCTAGGATTAACACATTGGCTTCTTTTAAACTAGGTAAACGTGGGTAAAGCCGCATGACACGGCTAGTAATTCATGTGCACTTATGTGTTATGTGCACTTGCACAAAAAGACCCGTAAATGTCTCAGCCATATGGTTATCTGGATGTTTAGGGTAATTATTATTATTATTATTTTTATTCAAGATAGGCAAACTTTTGAACATCTCACCTGATGGCGACATTCTAAGCCAAATTTTAACGAGGGATACACTAGCCGACTGAGCCACCCTATCTTACCCTACCTTCAAGCCTCACACACGCCTTTCTTTTACCCCTGGGAAGGAAGGAAAGTGTTCGATTCCCAGCCGGAACATAAGTTTTGTGTTTCTGGTTCTGGTTGTGATTGTGTGTGTGATGTGAATGTTTCTAGCACCCACGACACAAGTCATCGAACTTAGTGTAAGGCTGTACTTAAGTGTAAAAGCTTTTATTTATTTTTAGCGGTTATAACATGCCTCCATAACATCGTATCCTCCAATCTTGGTGTCAGTCATGGCGCGATGCGGCACTCCCAACGGCACCAGGGTCTCGTGGCGCATCATTTCCCGGAGACACGCTTCTGTGTATGGCAAACTGGGGAAAATATAAAGATATAAACATATGCATAAAACATTGCAAGCAACTTTTTAGCAACAACGAGCAATTTCACTAGCCACAAATTTTAAAATGTTATTTATATCATCTATGTTAAGTCTATGGAGTCAAGTGTCAATTAGCATTGGCGTGCAAATGGAGGCGCGGCGCAACGATGCCGTTCTTTGAGGGATTTTTTTTTCTTTTAATTTTGGCTTCTCAATCTGGTGCATTTAGCCAGAGTCAAGTAATAATATATTTCAAGTTCAAGTGTATTTCACATTAAAAGTCACGGTCAAAGTCAAGTAAAAGAGTCATAGTCTAATCATAGTCAAGTCATGTCCTAGTGAAGTAATAAAAACTTTACTAGAACTTCTATTAAAGTTTTGGAGCGAAGGGGAAAATCACGTTTTTCAACTTTGTATAATTTTCCTACACTGATGCACGTTTACTAAGTATTAACGTTTAATAATCCACCATTATTACACATTAATACTCGTAGGATCACAGGTATTGGAAAATTATACAAAATCAACAACGCCATTTTTTCACTTTCGCGGCAAAAAAACCCTTTCCCTCAAAGGGTTTTTATGCCGCGTAATTGAGTAGTTTAAAAACAACTTAAAAGTATAGATTGTATAGAATACATTATCTTAAATATGTCTGCTTTCTGAAGAATGTCGTAAAACTAAACCGGGGTCTAGTAATATTAAAATTTAACAAATAACCATGTATATGCTTTAAACGCATTATAATATTTACGATATTATTTGTTTGTTAGAGTGGTATACTGTGATATATAAGTAATTGGTATTTGTTAAGTACAATATGGGAGTCTTCAAGTCACGAGTAAATAGGTATATTCTAGGCAAGCTTGCTCCATCGTCTACATCGGCCTTACCATCAGGTGAGATGGTGATCAAAAGTTTGCCTATTTCTAATAAAAAATATAAACATATCCTCGGTAAAGGATGCAGAATACACGTAAAAACATAACCATGAATGGTTCAATTGTGTTTCAGATTAACGCCTTTAGAAAGACATGGAAAGGCGAGGCTTACACTATTTTAGGTTTTACCTATTTATAAACGGATCCACGATTCGCACTTGAATCGCTTGTTCAATCACCTGGCATTATGTCTGTGACCTATCTTGTACTGCTATTTATTCTGTGGCGAACAAGGTCGTAACGTGTTTTTCTTGTTTTGATGCTATTTTTAGGCTACAAAAAATGTTGTACGTACATGGTCAAGTCATCAAATAATTATTTTTAATTTTATTTGTGTTCGTAAAAACAGGTTGCAGGTACATAATACCTATTTCTAATCAGGTTCTAAGATGAGCTAACATTAATTGAAAAATAGTCAAATAGTTGTTGTGAATTCATATTAATTTATTATTTACTAGCTTCTGCCCGCGACTTCGTCAGCGTAGTAGGTAAAAAGTCCTATTTTATATGTTGTATTGTAAATTAAGAACACTTCACGTATATTTCAAAATGGGCGCTTTGGATGATAACATCAAGGATGTTAAACCGTAGGTTTGTTTCCTATCTCGATGGATCTCGATTACATATAGTGTTTTTTTTTTGACATTTGATTGATATAGTTTTCATACTGACACATTTATATTAGATTCTTCTCTCCATTAGATTCGCTTTTTCTTATACCAACCGATGCATACGAAATTATCAAAATATTTGTAGGACTAAAAGCAGCTTTTGCGCAAGGATGTGATCAAATAAGTAACGACATCCTCAAAAAAGCTAGCCACATTTTAGCATCACTTATTGCTCATTTATGCAACCTTAGCATGCTAACTGGAGTAGTACCTAACTGCTTTAAAGTGGCTGTTAAAAGTATGTCCTATATTCAAGTCCGGTAGTGCCACAACAGTATCTAACTACCGTCCAATATCCCTACTTCTTTCGATATCCAAGATATTAGAAAAAAAATGTTAACCAACGTCTTCTCACATTCCTAGAAAGAAATAAAATTTTGTCTCCCAACCAGTTTGGGTTTCGAGCAAATAAATCAACAGAAGATGCTGTTGTGACACTGGCTAACTTTGTTACAAAGAAGTTAGACTCGGGAAGTAAATGTGTTGGGGTATTCTTGGATTTGGCCAAGGCATTTGACAGTGTCTTGGCCAATTCTCCTTAGAAAACTTGAGCTGCTTCGTGTCTGAGGACCTTCACTAGATTGTTTTAAATCGTACCTCAGCGATAGGAAACAGAGAGTACGCATAACAAATGAGTATAGTGATTACAATGGTTTATTCTATGGCATACCACAAGGAAGCGTTCTCGGACCTACCCTATTCCTTGCATACATTAACGATCTCTGTCAGCTCCAATTGAAAAATGCATCCACAGTTGCATTTGCTGATGATACTGCCATCATTTTCGATGGTGATAGTTGGGATGCAGTAGTCAACTCAACTCAGCAAGGCTTGTCAAAAGTAGCGCAATGATTACAAAACAATCTACTCACACTTAATGCAAGCAAAACTAAATTCATGGCCTTCCTACCTCCCAAAGCATCCATCCAAGCACTATTGATATTAAAATCCACACATGTCATAATGACAACAACCAAGGAACTTGTGTATGCCCAAGCTTGGTACGTCAATAATATAAAATATTTAGGAGTTACGATAGATCATCGACTGTCGTGGTACAAACAAATAGGCGCATTATGTGGTCGTCTTCGTAAAATGACTCATATTCAGACGCCTAGGTTCGGTGGCCGATGAAAAAACATTAAAGATAATATATCAAGCGCTCTGCCAATCTATTCTCAGCTATTGTATAGTATGCTGGGATCGGTATACAAGACATTATTTTTAAAAATAGAGTTAGCAAAACAATATATTTTAAAAGTATCCTACAAAAAGCCGTTTCGTTATCCTACAAGCCGACTATACGATGATACAAATTATCTAACAGTTCGGCAGCTATACATATTAGCGGTAGCACTGCGCTTCCACAAAAAATCGCTGCAAACAATCTTACCAAAAAAACGAACATCACGGGCGTAATGCCGGGGCTACGCCGCGAACTAGATCCCAATTCGCACAACGTGCATGCTCATATAAAGGGCCACATATTTACCAACACTTGGATTTAATAAACAACTTGACACACTTACTAGATTTATCGAAATGCAAACGGCGGCTTATGTCTTGGCTTTTAACACTGAGCTACAGCGACACTGAATCACTTATAACAAATAAAATATGACGATAAGGGGTCTGCTCCCTTTCCTCCTACTATTTATTTAATATATAATTTTTACTTCTTTGTTGAATATTTACATCGAATCTATATAATATTATTATACTTGCTCTAAATTTCCAATGAAATTCAAAACTGTTAATGCACCCATGTGTCTTTAGGGCCCATGCCCTAAAGAGGCTGTCACAATTATTTTTGTTTCAATAACTTTTTGACTCTTAATATTATGCAGCACAAAAACATATTCATGAGGTTTAGGGAATCCGACCCCTTACTTACTTACATACTAACCTACTTATTTATCCACTTACATGACTGCACTGAGTACACATACTCACAGCACATATGCTCAGACAGTAACCTTTATAAATCACTCCTACATAGACACACGCACTAACACACATAATATTACATATGTTTTAAATTACCTGGGATATCTACATTAATTAACTAATTGATTTTGTTTATATAGCATTAGCCATGCTAGGCAAATTTATTAATACTATATGAACAGATTCATCATATTTAGGGAGAAAGACACTGAATTCCACAACACAGGGAGCCCTAGTGTGGCATTCATGGATCATCTACTTACCTATGTCTATGAGAAAAATGTAAATAAAAATAGTTAAAGATATTGTTTAAATCATAGACCAGCCTTAAGTTCTTATGTCCAATAAACCATTAGTATTATTATTTATTATTATTAGATATTGAATTTAGAACACATTGAAAATAATTTCATCCCGTGTTCCAGACAAATAAAAATAAGAGTTGCTGCCCATATTTGTATACAGCAATCCTGCAAAAATCCTGGAATGAGGTTCTTTGACCAAACAGATTTTAATAATTTTTTCATTACTTGTAGAACAGAAGTTGACCCCCCTGATCCAAACACTCCCAGACATCGATTTTGAGCCGGATTGGTGGACAATGAAGTTAAAAAGTTCGCGATCTTTAAAAATAATTTTAAATTATTTCCAGTAATTTTTATGAGGCACGGGTGCCTTGGTTGCAAGAAAAGTATCACTTACAGATGATTAATAAATACTTAATTTTGAGCCGGATCGTAGAAACTCTAAGACCCAGTTATTACTTGACATTTTCAATGTTGGGAATCGGCTCCGGGGAGCCACGCATACTATTATTAACTAAAATTGTAGTAAAAAATACATTTGTTATGCATGCGACACGTGTATGGTCAATATTTTTGTAGCTATTAGTAGCTAGCATTGGTGGGTACATTATGCAAACAGTATTTTTTTAATTAGCTATTTTCGTGAATAAAACATTTTGAAGACAAATTAAACACGACTAGTTAACCTTTAAAGTGCCTACAGCGGTATCGACCCGGAACAAGATCACTTTAATTTTAGAACGTAGGTATCCAGGTGCTGTAATGCAACTAATGCAGCCAGCATTTTGGGCAAATTGCCAAACATTAAGACATTATGCAAATTTATTGATCCGCTAAGAACCAATTATAAAGCTTGTGTTTAGTTACGAAAATATATAAAGATTTCATTTTTAGCTAGTCTAAATAAATATAATGGAAACGCAAGTAAAGCTTAAAAAACTGGGACTACCTCTGAAGTATACTACTACCAAACTATATAGTCTACTAAACAAAAAAATAATCATAAAAATCGATTCTTAATTGGCGGAGATGTCGCGTAACATACATACAAAAAAAAAACATAGTCGAATTGAGAACCTCCTTTTTGAAGTCGGTTGAAAAACCAGCACATTAATTTCTAAAAGTTTTCAAAAGTGGAATTTACTTCAATATTAAATTTTTTTGAAACACTTATAATATAATTTGTTATTTTAATTTATATACATTCATACTATAAAAATATTTAAAAATTCCTTGACATTATTTTTAAATGGTATTCCTTATTATTTTTCGCTCAAGGTTCTTTTGCAAAATTAAATTTAATCAGATATCGCTTAAGATAAATCGATATGGCTCTGATCTACGTTTATGTTGATACTATATATCATAAGATCTTTTGTTACACAGTTCTGACAATAAAAAATCTGATTATATTCTGATATGTTTTTATCTCCTTCAACAGAAAGCTAATAATAGCACATACAATAAATATTTTTGCACTTCCAATTCCGTCTAAAAAAAATCATCACAAATCAATCACAAATAGAACCAGGGTGGGGGGTTTTAGTGGGTTCGAGCCCCGCACACCCCTTTCCTTCACTCCTGAGAAGGAAAGGAAGTGGCAGGCATTTCTCCCAATTTTTAACGTCTCATGTGAATCTTTAATCCATTAAAACATTAAATCGGGTGACATGAACTCTACTTCACATCATTATTTCACCTGACCCCCTATTACGTATCTTTGTTGCACGCAGTTTCAATTAAAATTAAGCAAAAATGAACCTTATTTCTTAGGAGTTTTGTCAATTTAGTATTGAAACCGTTTGCAACAAAGATAGGTAATCGGGGGGCTGATCAACGTTACATAATTTGATAGGAAATCAAACTTGTTGAGTTTTTATAAAATACCCTGCAGGCTGGTAGATATGTCACTAAGAGAAAAATGATATCGTCAAAATGATAAAATTCCATAAGAACAGAATCTGGCAAATCTTTTCAGATTACACATTTGTCCTATTTTACATAACCTACATAAATAAAAAATAAATTATCCAACTTAAATATTCCAACCTTGATAGAGGTTATAGTTTGTACCGTTTAGGGTAGAAACTTTGGTTCCGTGGGGACCGGGTGCACACGAAATTTTTAAATTTTTATCCAAACGTTTAGTCGAGGCGACAAGTGACCAGAATGCTGGCTCTTATTTAGCACAAAAAATTAGCATCGCTATTCAACGTGGAAACGTAGCCAGTATTCTGGGCACTTTTCCTTTGGCAAGCGGTTTACAATATTTTTGAGTACTATTTGTTTTAATCCCCCTTTTCTAATCTTATCTTGTTTTAATTTAGTTTTTAGTTTAATTTAGTGTTCAATAATAATTTCTATCGTAGACATAACCTACATTATTATTAAATAGGTATTTCAAAATTAGGTTTAAGGTTTGTTTTACCATTTTTCATTTTGTATAACCAATTAGGATCTATACTTTCTATACCGATTTCAAGTTGGTTAGCAACTATTTTCACTTAGCAGCATAAAAAATGATATAAATAGATGAGTAATTCAAAATAACAAATTATAATTAAACCCAAGCAAAGCTTAAAAAACCCGACTACACATAGGTATTTTAAGTTTGGATCGATCGATTCCGAAAAAAAATTATATGAGACCTCTGAATCTACCGAACAAAAAATAACATCAAAATCGATTCATAATTGGCGGAGATATCGAGTGACATACATACAAAAAAATTACTAAATACAGTCGAATTGAGAACCTCATTTTTAGAAGTCGGTTGAAAAACGCACGTTATTGTCTTGACTGATTTGTGGCGTCAGTGTCCACGTTTTTGAAGTCAATGACCTTGACACATATTTATGGACTCTAACGTCACAGAAGGGACTTCTTAAGGCCTAAATTTAAAATTGCCCCATCCGAAATGGTTATTTTGATATAGTGAGGTAGTGAGATAGTGGTGAAATGTGATGTTTTTATGAATGAATGAAATTTCACGGTATAAACGTACCTAAATGTACGCTTAAAAATATTCATAATAATATCATAGTAGAAATATATTTCTACTATGATAATATTCCCTATTTAGTAATAGATAAAAAACTTGTAACATGCTGTAAATATACATTAAAGTAACTAATAAAAGCAGGTACCTACTTTTTAAGTAAGTAATAATTGTGTGTGTATTTTTTGTCCAACATCGAGACCGTCTCGTCTTGGATTAAGGTTCACTGAACTATATATTAATATTTAGAAAGTTAAGATTAAAGAAGCGATAAGAGCAATAGTACCGATTTTTCTGTTCAGCGCTTCGAATATAAGGTATTGCGAGGCACTATGAATGCACCTTCGTACATCCGAAATGACGATCTCCACCAGGATTTCAACATCGAGTTGACAAAATCATTAAAAAATACGCAGAAGCTTACGAATATAGACTGCACGATCATATGAACGTCGAGGCCATTCAGCTCCTCTATCACACGTATATAGTGAGAGGAACAAAACCGTTTGAACTTGTCTCTAGTGTTAGTGTATAAGTTTAATGTAGCGTAGTGCCGTAAAAGTGCTGCTCATAAATAACACATGAACCAAGTGTCTTGGCCTTAATAGAGACAATAAGAAAAGTGTTAATGGACACATTCTTGGATAGCATGAATCTAGCAGAATAAGTTAAAATAACTAGATTAAAACCAAAATTGGGAACACGCTATCGTGACCTAACGCTAGAGTAAATAATAAAAATGAGGTCGTCTCGTTGAGAAACAAACAAACGCCTTCACACTCACATACCTACACTAAGAAGGGCTGTGACTGTGATATTTTGAAGACTGTTCTATAATAGTACTAGATAGATACACTATATAGTCACATTTGATTCCGGTGCTAGATGGTAGTCCACTTCGGCCGCCATCGTAACTATGTTTCGTAACTAGTTACCTAAAAAGAAATTGTCGTCAGCTCTTGTAACCAAAACATAAACAAAAATGTTTCTGTCTGTTTTCGTAACATTTTCGTAACTACGGTAATTTCTTAACGGTTGCCTAATAGTCATCAGTACAAATACAGTCAGGTACAAGATAGGATATACTAGTCACATTTAATTCAGGTGCCAGATGTACGCTAGACACAATTAAGTCAGTTACATTATTAACATTTAATTCAGGTCCTAGAAAGATACCGTTATAATATTTATTTAAAGCACGAGATAAGTACGCAAGTCACATTTTATTCAGGTCCTAGTTAATTAGATATTCTTGTAATATATATTTCATAGAGCAAGCAAAATCTTTCAAATATCTCAGGGTTATTATAAAACATTTTTGTGAGACGACCGTACATAAAATTTAATAAAAAAATCACGCTACGTATACATAACCTCTTCCTATTACGAAAGCGGTTAAAAAGTACTCGCATTTGACGCAAATATTTTTTAAACACTCACTCTTTTTTATCATCCAAAGTTGGAAGCCTGTCGCGTCCGATCACCCGATCTATTTCCTCGTGGACCTTGTCTTGTATCTCTGGCTGAAGCAGCATTCTTTCCACCAGCATGGTGAGAACCGCCTGGACAGCAGACGCGGAGGGAAACATGTAGTCCGTGCAGGTCAGCACTAGTTGGTCGACTGGAAGGATTAAATACAATACCGAATCATAATTCTAGAGATAACTCTGTCATCGAAGTGGTAGTCTCCTTGGGAGTCTGTTTGGGGGAATCTAATGCTTTGCTAAACAGCCGTATAGCGGCTGTGGTTCGAGCTGAAAGGGTGAGTTGCCAGGTGTAATTTCTTGGCACATGAGACATAACAGAAAGACGAGAGGAGGACATTGCAGTGTCACGCGATTCAAAGGGGTTGTTGGTTTTTCGTCACAGAGTTATGTATGTGCTCTTCTAAGGACTCATTGTTTGTTCGTAGTTTTTTGGGTTGACGTCTTGTTACAAATAGTATTCTACTATTCCGGCTATACCGAAGTTTAGGGGTCTAGGACGAGCACGGAATAGGACTACTTATAATGGTCTATCAGTACCTACGAGTGATGGCCGTTTGGAAAAAACTTAATTTCGTTTTATTTTGGGAAATTCAAATTTCACAATTGAGGAGTATGAACAAAAACTCTGAACTTTTCGTTTTTGACTTTATCTGATTGTCGACTTTCATTTGTTTCCCGTTCTTAATTATTTTTAACTAGGGCGTACACATTCGTGACATGGAGTATAAATGGACCTCTAAAATAGGGAGGAACCACCTAGGAGTAAAGTTTCCTCAGAATCGAATCATATCGTTCTTAAACAGCAATAACATTTTAAATGAAAATCAAAGATTAGGAAACTGGTATTTATTTATTTATAGACTTATCTAAAGCATTTTATTGCGTTATGCATGATCAAGTAAGACACTTGATAAACCCTAAGCAATTGGAATTAGGGGAATTACTTTTAAATTAATTCAGTCATATTTAAATAACAGAAGTAGGCTACAGTGATTGATGTTTACAATTAAAATACAAAAACGATTGAACAGGTAACTTCTAATTATGATGACGTTATTTTGGGAGTACCTCAAGGCAGCGTCCTTGGACCACTTCTATTTTTGATTTACATCAATGAATTGCCGCTTCTAAAATACATTATTGTGTTATGTTTGTATATCCCTACTTAAGTTACGGAATTATATTTTGGGGCAATTTAGAGGACGTTCAATCGACCTTCCTTCTGCAAAAACGATTCATAATGTATATATTCAAATCAAAAAGTACGGCATCACTTAGTGACATTTTTAAGCAATACAATTTTCTCCCTGTCATAATTTTTTTTTTTGTGCGACATCCCTATAGTCTCCATTTAAAGAAGAAGTTCAAGTAGTTTCTCTGTCATAAAACATTTTGAAAACCTGTCTATTTATTAAGAATAATAAACAATATTTTAGCACACAATCTAACCATACAAATAGCCTACGTACTGTACACAAGTACAATATATGTATGCCTCAAGTGAACAACACCATATATCATAAATATTCTTATATAAGTGCAATAAAAGAACATGCGGGGCAGTCTTTGGGGACTGCCGATAGAAGTGAAAACTAAGTAACTTGTGAATTGTATCGTTGAGCTATTAGAAAGCTTTCGGTGACAATGACGCGAGTTCCATGATTTTTGTTCACCCAAAAAGTGCTCAAAGCGCCCAAAGAAGTTTTCACATCAAATATTTAAACACCTTCCATTATATTTGAAGCTTTTAAATGGCAAAGAATTTAAAACGCATCTAATAAAAAGATGGCTTATTTCGAGCGTGTATTGTTGAATGAAATATTTTGATACTTAGGCTACTTTCATTTTACACTTTATCATTTTATTAATTAGCTGCTACTGCGCTAAATGTATATAATAATTAATTGAAATATATGGGTAAGCTATGTAATTTATAGTAAGATGTTTGCATAAGCATATATCCACGTGTCACATGTCCTAACTAATAAAACACATTCCTCCATCGCGGCAATAATTCGAGACAGGAATCATAGTAGCTGTAATACAGGGTATCCTAGTACGGCTGCTAACGAACACCTAATTTACCATATTATTATATTGTAAATTAATTTATTGATGTATTGAAATTATTTAAATTGTGGTATAAATAAAGGTTAATAATGTGTATATCTGTTTTGTTTTAATAAATTAATGAATGATTCGTACGTAATACTATACGTCCAAAACTGCAGACTGTTGAAACTATTTGATAATTTTATGATCTTTGTACACAGTTTTATGCAATAAAAATATTCTTTACTATTCTAATTCCCCGGATTTGAAAGGGGATAATGCAAGTAAATATCATTGATGATAGCAATACTTACACCCACTACATATATACTAACAGCGCTTATATAATAATATATACCTACAAATAACAAAAGAAAACAAGACCCGACACTAAAGTACCTATCAGTCAATGTTATCAGTTTTACGTACGAATATAACATACTTACTATAGTCAGAACATGGCCTAAATAATAAAACAATATTTCATTTCGCGATAAAGTTATCAAATCAGCGAGACATAAAGCAGCAACAATAATTTTAGTTATCATGGTAGGTATATGATTATACATTGGGTATATCATAATATTTATCAGTCACCAACCGCTTAGGGAAAGTAACAAAGAATATTATTATAATGAAGCTGTCCATCTTAGCGTTGGCTACGACTCCGCTAATGCCTAACAAAGGTAATCGTGAGCTTAAATAAGTAAATAACCAGTATATTGTCATTATTTAAGAAGAGATGTAATTAATTATTATGTGCGTTTAATTTTTATTAGTTTTGATTTATATTTGACACGCCTATTATTTTGGACTTTATCTATAGATTTTTGAATTGAAAAGATGGGAATGCCTGTTTCTGTTTCGTTACCTATTGATGGCATATAATTTTTTAAAAATACAAATGTTTTATTTTAAATTATTTGCGGCGTTTTTTTGTGTTATTTGAAATGTCGCTCTGAGCGGGATTTGAGCCACGTGTCTTTGGATCACTGACCTAAGTAGTAAGATAAAATGTCGTGCACAAACTATTTTTTTTATTCTTTCACACTTATAGCCCCCTTGTCTAGTACTAGTCACATTCCCATCACACACTCAATCTCAACCAGAATCAACATTATTATAAAAAATATTCCAAGGGCCCAGTTGAGGCAATGCATGGTTGAAATGCTGGCGTATTTTTGCATATCAATATATATACTAAATTAATATAAATATATATTATAAATGAATTAACTAAATTACCTATTAATTATGAGTTTGGCCAGGGTAATGTCGCCAGAATGATGGGCGCGCAGCATACTCGTAGTGGGCTCGGTGACTTACGTAGGGGTGTAGGTAGGTAGGTACTGAGAATGTTTTTTTTTTTAAATCCACCCCGAATTAAATGGGGTGAAAACATGTGTATGAATGTTCTTTATTTTGAATGTATATCGATGAAAATTGGTATTTAAGTAGTACATTTAATAAAAAAAAATTAAATGAATCATCAATATTTTCATCAGGGTGGTGCAATGGGGGATGGAAGTTCATGTCGAAAATTCTTTATTAATGAAGTTACACTGAAAGAAATTGGTATTTGAGTAGTTCATACTCTCTTTTTTGACTTGATACTTCTACGCGTTCATGAGAAAAAGGATAGTAAGTTTAAAATTATAAAAAATATTTTTATCATATGTTGTAACTAAAAATGTATGCTTTTCGCAATTATTCCTGTATCTGTGCTATAAAACGTTGCTTTATACCAAATTTCAAGATTCACGGGAAGTACCCTGTAGGTTTTGATTCCCTTGCGAGTGTCGAAAATTTGAGCATAAACAGCTGTATCTTTTGATTGCATTGTCTTTCAAGTTTGATTTTTTTACAGCTCCAAGGGACAGTAGACTTGAGTTATTGATATAAATTTCAGCTTGATACTTCCACGCGTTCCTGAGAAAAAAGGTCTTGGCAGACAGTCCGACGGACAACAAGGCGATCCTATGACGGTTCCGTTTTTTCCTTTTGAGGACGGAACCCTAATAACTATCCTAAGGCGTAGTTAACTCTATTATAATTACAATAATATTATAAATCCGATAGTTTGTGTGTAAATATATTAGTTTGTAAGTATGTTGTTGTAGCTGATAGAAATTGGCAATGTACATAGCTTATACTCAGGAATAGTAATAAGGCTACTTTTTAACTTAACGTGGGCGAAGCTGCGAGGCAAGGCTTGTCTAATATAATATAACGTAAGATATTTTATATTAAAATGTACATATAACCAAATATAGACCAAAGAGTCTCTTCGCGTTGGGTATAATTCCGCTAGTGCCTTAAAGTCCGGGCATTTAATTAAAAATCCCAATGCATATGTAAAATAACTAAATCAACCTGAATAAGCCACCAAAAGCTGGGTTGTATTTGGGAAGAGGATAAGCCTTGCTATACACTGGGTATATTACCAAACATCTTGCGTCGGCTATTATTCGCGTGCCGTGTTGCCCTCATTAGTTAAGTTTTAAGACAGTGCACTTTTGGCTACCGCGGCACACGGGTGCATTCAACATAACATAAACATTTCAATAACATATTATAACATAGGAACATAGTTTAAGAACATTTAATACCAACAATAAATAGTGCTAGTTATAAACAATTAACAATTTCATTTAACACTACAACCTCGCTACCGTACCTAACATATTTTGGTCCTTCGAGTGACCTCGCGTCGCGTTGTTTCGGGACTCGAGGTAAACAAAATCAGTGAAACATCATTGTGTTTGAGTGCGTACTGTGAGGATTGCAGTGTTATCAAAGGATAATAGTGCGAGGAGCATTACGGCTGAGTATAAGCATCGGACAAGCAAGTAATACCCATCTTTTTTACTACCTACTAACATCATCTTACAATGGCGGAACTCATTCAGTCGCAGTATGTTATCTACGACTACATTTCAAAAATTAGCACTAATATAAAGAAAGATAGCGCTGATAGAAAAACAGTAGACTATTTTAAGAGGCGTTTGGCAACTTTGGAGGAACATTGGAACGAATTCCAATACAACAACGATCGCATTGAATCCGAGGTAAGCAAAACCGATCCTTACTTCACTGAGAGATGGTATGAGAAGGCGAAAAAAGCGTACGAAGCAACGAAGTTGCTATTGAAAGACCAGTTCCAGCTGTTTTCGGGAAGACCAGGTCCGTCAACAGGTGAGAAAACAACAACACCATCGGCAGCCACAATTTCTACCGAGGAGGTGTGCGAGGAAGCAGGAACCAGGGGAGAAAGGCAGCTGATTAAGCCGGCAACAGCTATGCTGAATCACGGTACGAATAGCCAGTTAGACGACATGTTGCGACGGCAGTACGCTAACTTTAAAGCTTTCGTCAGAACAACGTCCTATATAGAAGTAGACAACATAACCGATAAGTGGGAATTCGAGGACGTCCTTAAGTCGCTTACAGAGAGGTGGTCCACAATCGACTCGCTGCATTGGGAGATCGAGAGTCAGTTAGACGAAGAGAACGCCTCATATGCCAACATGTACGACAGGTACGAATCCAAATTCCGAAATTTAAAAAGAGATATAAATACCAAGATGTCTTCCGTCGCTCACCGGGAAAAATCAACGCCTCGTCTAGACATACCTACTTTCAATGGTATGTTTAATCAGTGGGTACCATTTCGAGATTTATTCACGGAAGTGATTCATAACAATCCTGCTCTATCTAAGGGACAAAAAATGCAGCACTTGAAAAGTAAGGTTCGAGGCGAGGCCGAAAAATTGATACAACATTTACATATAAGTACAGACAATTATATCGTGTCTTGGGAGATTCTCACTAATAGATATGATAACAAAAAGTTAATTTTTTCATCGCATATGAACACCCTTTTAGGCCTACCAAACATTCAACAACAATCCGTCCATCAGATCAAAAGAATGCATGACACCACACTGGAATGTCTTAATGCTATTAAAAATCTCGGAGTAGATATATCCTCTTGGGACCCGATTGTCGTTCACATTTTGGGTCAAAAATTAGACACTGAGACATACTCGGACTACCTAGCGTCATTGAAAAGTCCAAAGGATATTCCAAATCTGAGAGAATTCTTAGATTTTTTAGAAACAACTTTCACAACTCTAGAGACTGCTCGGAGAAAACAAGATAGTATACCATCAAAAATGTCTTCTACTCAACCATTAACATTCAATAAATCTAGAAAATATAACAATTACAACAAATCAAACAACTATGACTGTGAATACCAAGCCTACGGAAATAAATCAGTTGCGAAATCTATGCATGTCTCCAATTTCAAATGCCCTCTTTGTAACAACCAACATGGCATTTACAATTGCCGGAATTATCTAGAAATGAACGATCAACAAAAATTAAAAACAGCAAACAGATTAAAACTTTGTATTAATTGCTTATTTAGCCATAATGGCAACCCATGTACATCGACCCTAACATGTAGAAAATGCCCGGCTCGGCATAACACCATTTTACACGAGGCTATTACGAAATCTGCAAATGCGTCAACTCCATCATCAAGCATCGGAAACATTGTGAAACAAAACATAAGATCCAAGGAGCCTATGGCGAGTACGTCTCATGCATCTCAGGATGAATCTTCGGAGATTTTGCTAGCTACAGCCTTAGTTAGGGTAAAGGATGCAGATGGCTCCTACCATAATCTAAGGACGCTTGTAGATTCAGGTAGCCAGATCAATTTAATAACAGAAAAGGCGGCTCAATTATTACGCCTTAAGCGACGAAAATGCAAAGGAGTTATTTTCGGCGTAGGACAAAAGGAAAACACATGTAAAGGGATGATAACAATTGAGTGTACTTCGATTTACAACAATTTTAAATTTGAAGCAGACTTTTTGATAATGAAGGATCTCATCAGAAGCCTGCCTTCACGAACATTAACAAAACCGACATGGTCTTATATAGAAAACATCATTTTAGCTGACCCTCAATTCTATCAAAGTCGGCCCGTAGATATTTTATTATCAGCGGAGATCTACGCTAGCATTGTTTTAGAGGGAATGATAAAAGGAGAAAATGATTATCAACCTATGGCGCAACAAACTCAATTAGGGTGGTTATTGTGTGGAAATATGAAAACATCTTATCAATGCAATTTAGTTGTGAACAACATCGACGAAATGAAAAAATTTTGGGAAACAGAAGAGATAACAGAGCCTTCAACTTTGTCGGAAGAAGAGCAAAATTGCGTTCAGTTCTACGCGGCAACAACAAAAAGGAACGAAGATGGTCGCTACGTAGTACGATTGCCTATTAAGGATGAGCTAAAACATAAACTAGGCACCTCTAAACCAATGGCGGTTGCACAGTTTAAAAACTTAGAACGTAGATTAGAAAAACAAAAAACATTAGCCCAAAAATACAAGGCTTTTATGAATGAATACATCGCCTTAAACCATATGAAAAAGGAAGAGGACATTATTAACAGTAATCTAGAATGTTACCTGCCACATCACTGCGTTCAACGAGATGACTCAACATCAACAAAGTTAAGGGTGGTGTTTAACGCATCCGCACCTACATCGACCAAATTTAGTCTCAACGACATCATGCATAAAGGACCCAATTTACAAAAAGATTTACAGGCACTGTTGCTACAATGGCGGCAGTATCCCTACGCCTTTACAGCTGACATAGAAAAAATGTACCGTCAGATACTTGTCGAAAGAAGCGATCAACAACTTCAAAAAATCGTGTGGAGAGAGTCGCAGAGCGAGCAAATTCAAACTTTCGTTTTGTCAACAATTACCTATGGGATGAAGCCAGCTCCGTTTCTAGCTATCATGACACTAAAACAGTTAGCAGTCGATGAACGTAGTAAATTCCCGGAAGCTGCCACAGTTTTGGAAGAATGTTTTTATATGGATGACTTGGTACACGGATGCTATAGCATTGAACAAAGCAAACACTTAATTTCTGATTTAATTCAACTATTACAGTCAGGTGGATTCAACTTACGAAAGTGGTCGGCAAACAATCCAGAAATTTTAATAAATTTACAAGGTAAAGCTGATGACGCCAACATTTTCAATTTTAAAAATGATGACATGTCAAAAACATTAGGCTTATGCTGGAACTCAAAAGAAGATCAATTTACGTTCAAATGCAATATCTCTAAGCCAACATCAAAGATGACCAAACGCATGTTATTGTCTGAAATATCGAAGTTATTTGATCCCCTCGGCTGGTTGGCTCCACTATCAACAAAACTCAAAATTCTATTTCAAAGAGTATGGCAAAATCAGCTCCAGTGGGATGAAGTGGTTTCAGATGACATATTTAAAGAATACTCCAAGTCTACAGCCGACATTGAAAATATAATTGATTGTCACATACCAAGATGGATATTATGTCAAGAAGATGACGTCATAGAACTGCATGGATTCAGTGACGGATCCATCTCAGCTTTTGCAAGTGTGGTATATGCAAGGTCGAAGAAACAGAATAGAACAGTGATCGTAGCAGGAAAGTCAAAACTTGTTCCTCTTAATAAAAAGTTGACTTTACCCAGAATTGAGCTAAGCGGTGCCTACTTATTAGCAAAGCTTATTAACAAAATTAAACTAAGCATAGGCTGCAGAGTCGAAGTTTATGGTTGGTGTGACTCTATGGTGGTTTTAGGGTGGCTACAAGGAGAGTCATCTAGATGGAAGCCATTTGTAGCCAACCGTGTCGACTCCATCAAAGAAATTATGCCTACTGAATGTTGGCGTTACGTGAAATCTAATGAAAACAGTGCAGACTCAGCAAGTAGAGGAATTACGGCGAGTCAATTATTAAAACACCCTTTATGGTGGAATGGCCCTTCATGGCTCGCGACCTATGACTCAAAGAATGAACAAACTCAACAGGTCTACAAAACAGAAGAAGAAACAAAAACCAAGAATTTGGTAAACATCGTCCAACAAGAGGAAAATATAATAGATGAGTTATTACAACAACATAACTCATTTAGAAAAATAGTACGCGTATTCGCTTGGATACTGAGAGCATTGACACCGATTATGAAACGTAAACACCTACCTAACTACCTAACAATGCAAGAATTGCACAAAGCAAAGTCAGCTATTATATTGCACGTACAAAAAACAACATTTTCGGAAGATATTGAGAAATTGATGAAACAGGGAAAAGTAAGAACAAACAGCAAAATATTAAACTTAGATCCTTTTATTGACAGCGATGGTTATCTGAGGGTCGGAGGGAGATTAAGGAACGCTCACATAAGTGAAGAGATGAAACACCCGAAAATTATACATTCGAAGTGTCGACTCGCAGAACTTTTAATTGAGGAAGCTCACCTACTCTGCTTTCATGGAGGGCCTAGATTGACCTTGGCAACACTAAGGAAACAATATTGGCTAACCAGTGGATACACCACGACGAAAAAGCAGCTTCGAAACTGTGTGACCTGCCGAAAGTGCCAAACAAGGAAACAACATCAAATTATGGGGGACTTGCCAGAAGCCAGGATAAACCCCGCCCCTCCTTTCTATCACACTGGGGTGGATTATACTGGCTTTATAGAGATCAAAGCAAACAGGCAAAGAAGCGCCAGAACTCATAAAGGCTACATTGCTGTATTTGTATGCCTAGTTAGCAAGGCGGTCCATTTTGAGTTAATTGGGGACCTTACAAGTTCAAGCTTTATGGCTGCCCTGAAGAGGATGGCAGCACGAAAATCTAGTCCTCGGCACATCTACAGTGACCAAGGCTCGAATTTTATAAAAGCCAACAGGTTGATCAAAGAGGAATATCAACAGATGCAACAAGTTTTTTGCGAAAGTTTTCTGGCAGAGATCTCAGAAATGAACATAGAATGGCACTTCAATGCACCCTCTTGGCCGAGTGCAGGAGGATTATGGGAGAGAAACGTCCAAAGTCTTAAATTTCATCTCAAGCGCGTTATTGGAACACAAAAATTAACATATGAAGAGCTGAGCACTATTCTAGCGCAACTAGAAGCATGTTTGAATTCAAGACCATTATGCTCACTAAATGAAAACATCGACGACCTTCACTACTTGGCACCAGCGCATTTTCTAACCGGAAACCCTGGTTTAACAGTAATAGAAACCAAAGAAGACGCCCGAACTAGATGGCATCTAACCAATAACATATTCAGGCAGATTTGGAAGAAGTGGAAAGAAGAATACCTAACTCAATTAACAGTAAGAGATAAATGGTTGAGTCCTCAAAGAAACCTGAAAGTCGGAGATATGGTTGTCATACATGAGGATAACATTCCAGCAGGAAAGTGGGTCATGGGAAGAGTAGTAGACGTGCATCCAGATGATAAAGGCTATGTGAGAGTAGTCTCTTTAAAAACAAAAAATGGCATACTAAAGAGGCCCATTGTAAAACTATCTCGGTTACCAATCGAAAATACTGATCATCAACTGAACGAACCTACTCACAACTCTCCAAACAACTCGAATGAACAGAAGAATGTAAACAATAACAAAAGTCGACGAAAAATTATACCTGGGCTAACTTCTATCGTCATGGCACTTATGTTATTCATGTCGTTATGTAGCAGTGCCAGCTGTACCTATAACATTACGGAACTACAAGAAAATCGATCGCTTTATTTTGACCCCATCTCAAAGCTTAGTTTGATAAAAGACAAGTGGACATTAGTAGTATACTATAACATGTCCCCGTATTGGGATGGCATACAAGCAAGCAATAAAATAACTAATTACCTTAATCAAACATGCATAACAATAAACTCGGGACACTGTAATATGATCGTTCCTCAGCTGATTCACGAGCTGAATGAACTTAAATATTATAATAAACTTTTGATGACACAACATTTAGATGGATATACGAGACAGCGCAGGCGCCGTGGACTTATCAATGGGATTGGCTATGTGGCGAATTCTCTTTTCGGCGTATTAGATGAACATTTCGCAGAAAAATATAGCCATGATATTGACCTGATTCAACAAAACGAAAAACATCTTTTGAGTTTATGGAAAAATCAAACTTCTGTTGTTGAGTCAGAATACAATTTATTAAAGAGAACCGAAGACATAATGGCAAAACAACACAAAATTAGAAACAAACACTTAAACAAACTAGATATAGAATCTAACCGACTGCACGATGAAAATTATATGTGAAGAACAAAACATTAGAACAGACAATTTTAAGTTGCACATCCAAACAACAAAAATTAATCAATTGAAGATATCATCCAACGTTTTAGTGCCCCAAATAGACAATTTAAATAATTTAATTAACACCTCCTTGCCATTCGACATCGTCCAAACAATGCAAAACGAGCCCAACTCAGCGGAAATTGAGAAGGAATTCAAAAAGTTGAAGACCTGAAGAATAACGGATTGCTTGAGACAACACTATCCTCTCATGACGTGCATCAATATGCAGTGAGTTACGTCCTGCTATTCCCGGTTGGTGCGGCGACGGCGGCAGGCAGCGTGGTGCTCTGCCGGCGGGGACGGGAGCGTGCGCGCCGCGCTATCATCGTCACGGACATCGAGCTGCAGCCGACTACGACGGCTAGAGATGACGTCACCAACATAACAAACTTAAGTGCTAGTGCGCGTGTGTATAGTGTTAGTGAGATGGCTGAACAACAGCCCAGTGTCGTGGTGTCTCGTTATCCATAGACTATCATAGACAAAGCGTGCTCCCCATTACCACGAAAAACATATTTTAAGGACAGTAAGCCTGCACTTTAAGTTAAGAACTAATTATTTAATTATAAGTCTAATAACATCATCTTATAACATTAATTTCATACTCATTGTTACTAACACGGATTTGTATCATCCCAGCATCCTCATCTTTTAGAGCCCCGGAATATGTTCGGTATATTACCAAACATCTTGCGTCGGCTATTATTCGCGTGCCGTGTTGCCCTCATTAGTTAAGTTTTAAGACAGTGCACTTTTGGCTACCGCGGCACGCGGGTGCATTCAACATAACATAAACATTTTAATAACATATTATAACATAAGAACATAGTTTAAGAACATTTAATACAAACAATAAATAGTGCTAGTTATAAACAATTAACAATTTCATTTAACACTACAACCTCGCTACCGTACCTAACAATGCAGCAAGCATTTTGGGAACTTTACCGAACATTAAAGATCGTCTTAACCATCTTTAACCATTTTTTTATAACTTGAATATTTATATTGTGTAACTAGGTCTTGGAATAAATAAATGTATACCTGAGTAAGTAGTTTTTTTCCCTTCTCGCTGCTCGCTTTTCATCTGGGTTATGTACATGTCAAGAAAATGGCGGTCGTGCGACTCGTCGTGTGTTGCCAATACTTCCTTGACCAATTTCTGAAAATATAAGGGTACTCTTAATCATCATCATCATCCTACTAATATTATAAATGCAAAAGTTTGTGTGTAAGTGTGCAACTGTGTAAATGTGTTTGTAAGTATGTCTGTTCTCTCTTCACGCTTTAACGGCTGAACGGATTTACATGAAATTTGGAATGTACATAGCTTATACCTAGGCTACTTTTTAACTTGATAATAGCGGGCGAAGCCGCGGGGCACGGCATTTTTTAAACGCTTTCACACTCCCACACTTCCCAAGGTAAATTGTATGTCTAATTCTGGGTGTGATGTGAATGTTTCCGGCATCTACGACAAGTCTTTGGTCTTAGTGTGGGGCTGTAAATGTGTAAAAAAAAATGTCAGGATAAAGTTTGTAAGGGCACATTAGGGGTGTAGCATCGTCTAAGTTTTGAACCGACTTACAAAAGAACGAGGATATGAAGTCAATTGTTTTTTTTTTGTTTAGCCGGTTATATCTTTGACCATTGAACTGCCCATTGGGGTAGTTGGGTGCATTTTCGCCTTTGGGGTAGGTATGATGTAAATGATGTGTGTGTGTGATGTGAATGTTAACGGACCCACAACGCAAGTCATTGAACTTAGTTTGTCCAATTGAACTTAGGCTGTGAATGTGGAAGCGTTTTTGTGTGTGTTTTTTACTCGGGCGTCGCCGGGCTTTCATCTTTGAACTTTTAACTGCCCGCTGGCGTAGTTGAGTGCGCGTTCGCCTTCATTGCAGCCACAGTGTGAATGATTATTTGAAATTTAAAATGGGTAAATATCATTGAACATAACATAATATTATACGGTCAATAATAAAACGAATAGTCAAACATAAATAATAAAATTATAATATTGACATTTATATATAGTGATATTTGTGCTTCTGGTTCTGGGTATAATGTGTGTGTGTGATGAAATGTTTCCGGCACCCACGATACAAGTCTTTGAACTTAGTGTGGGGCTGTGAGTGTGAATGAACGTTTGTTTCGTTTTTGTTAATATTTACTAACCAATTATAATTTTACCAAATCTGACAATTATTTTTATAATTATTATAATTACTTTATTACTAACGATGACGCTAATTAAATTAATGAATGTATGGACGGTAAATAATATTTGTACACCCTTAAACAGGGTAGTTTGTAAGGATCACTGAATCTTCCACTACACCTTCTGTATTACCTACATTCTGACAATAAATGTTTGAGTTTGAGTTTGAAAACACCTAATCAAAATTATTTTTGTAGGTCCGCAGGGGCACCGCATTCAAATGAGTGCAGTCTATATCCCCCTTAAACCACGTGTATCCCTCTCCGAAAGTGGAATAGCAGACAGTAGAAGAATGAACCCCTGCCGAAGATATGTTAGCCATGCCCACATCATCCACTTCTATGCCCAATTTAACTTTTTACTTTAAATTACCTCTTCTGAATAAGGACCATTCCACTAAAATATTCATCCCACCAGCGTTATTTTAAACTTGTCTCTCACCGTAAAGAAATCCAGCAAATACTGGTTACCCTTCCTCAGTGGTTTGTATCCGCTGTAGTTCGGCATCACATCTTTTAGCCATGGCGTGATGGATAGGGCTCCTCCCATGTCGTTGGAGCTCCGTTGGAACAATAGCGTCCCTCGGGCTAGTTCCCATAAAACCTAAATAAGATTACCAAATTTTATACTTATATTTAGTTCGCTAGATGCGTTTTTACTACTTTTATCATCCGTACAACGAAGGACTCATTAATTGCTACTTTTTGCCTGTATGGTATAATCTGGGAGTCTTTAAGTCTAGACTAGGTATCGTCGCATTCCATTGGATGAAGTAGCTTAACCAGCATACAAAAATATATACTACGTAGATCTGTCAGAACGCATTCACACTATTGGAGAGTAGAGCCTGTTCGATATCAACTATAGTCATCGTCGTATACAAGAATTGATAAATATTTATTTCCTACAGATACCAAAACAAATATTAAATTCGAACAGCTATGTTTCTCTATTTGTCTTTTTGTTTATTAAACCACACACTTTCCCTTTATCCATACAAACACAAAAATCCTCCTTTCGTACTTTCATTTTCGCTGGCACTGCTTCTTTTGGGGTATTTGACTTAGGATAGAAGACATACATAGGGAACTTGTTAAATAATTGAGAACATATATTGCCGCAAATTTAAATCGTAATTCACCTACCCATCATTATCATTAATAATCGCTTTAAAAATGCTGGCGCTTAGAGTTGAACCGCTGCATGCTGTGTAAAAAAATACTTAGCGGAAAAACGATATATATTGGAGTATTTACCTCATAATCTTTCCTTGGAAGCGTCATCTGGGAGAGCACGTGAACGATGCCGTTTATGAAGGGAACTGCAAAGTAGTGAGGAAGGTAGACCAGATCACCTTTGACGAGCTCCTGTGCAGAATTTAAAATTCATTACTGTAGATGGAAAATTATAAACAGTTTGAATCAATAAGTATAAAGAATTAATTAAAGCAATTCACTTGCCTGAAGTGAAATGAACGAAAAATGTTGTTAACTGTAACAATGGATTCGGCAAACATACCAAGTTTATATGAGTACCTACTTATCACAAAGGGTTAAAACTGCTTTTCCATCTACCTATCACATAAGATAAATAGGCATTGGATCAGTTATACCATTTAACTTCCCAATAAATTATTAAACTGGTACAAGTCTTGTCCCAGTTTAACCATACATAGTTGTAAGAGTCGCCTGCTCTAAAAGTAACACCACACATCAAAATCTACATCTGACACTCGAACGTTACACAATACAGGTGGAGGCGCATTCTGAGATACGTCTTTATTTTTGTGTTGTACTTTGAGCACTTGGCGGCACCTTGCTCCTCTGGTAGTCAGAGTAGATGTGTGAACTCAATGTAAGACTAACAAAATCCACTCTTAGATATACCTAAAAATCTATGTTGACCTCTATAACCTAACTGTGTTTCAATCTGAATCAATTTTAAATATGCACAGTTGAACCCGATTTCTTCGAAGAAAGTCAATTTCAAATGGAATCTGATTGCGACAAAGTTATAAATATATATAAGTTATCTGACCAGAGACTTCCAGATCTCTTCATATTCGATATTAGCTATACTGACTACAATCGTATTTTTGAAGGCAAGCAGAGAAACATGAAACTAACTCGATTTAAATCTAATGTTGCTTTTAGTTAGCCTAATGTGTTAATAATTACAATTAGCACAATCGTTAATTGGATCATCAGGAGTTTATTCTAAAACTGTCACACTGACCTAAGAAATATGTAGTATCCGATAACGACAATCCGATCTCTACAATAACGATAGTTCCCAGTCACTGCATCTGTCGAAGTCTCTACCACAGACATAATAGCTGCAGGCTACTAGGTCCTACATACATTTTTCTCTCAGATAACAGAAGGAACGAAAGGTATATCTTGCTTGATGATGATATTTCAGACCTAAGATCTTAATTCTTAATACGTAGCCTTGTTAATAGAAAGACGATGCTATGATTGGAATCGGTATGGAAGCCCTGAGAACCCCAGAGCTAATGAATTCAAGCAAGGAAGCACCTCTTGTTAGATAAATATAATTTCTTTGTAAGTTAGGTCTAGGTTATTTATTTCCTTAACCTTTTCAGCAGGATATTTAGGTCCGTTGACCCTCATATCAATCATTTCCTTGATCTCCTCTGCTACCACCGTCTCGAGGTCTTCGCAGCGTCTGCCGAACCCATAGTCCCTCAAGTAGCGGAGGGAGAAGCGCCTTTGGACGTGCCAGAAGTATCCGTCGGTGAAGAATATACCTTGAGGAGAGGGTATTTTAGTACAATGTTATTACATTGGGATCTAAGTATCGGCAAATTTTGATAGATAACAAAACAATACACAGAGCACTCATGCGGAAAAGCTTTGCTTATCTTTACCATTACTTTTGACAAGTTACAACACAGAGAGCTTTCTGAAGGCAAACCTCTGATAAATCTTCTAATACGTGTTTTTTTGCGGTGCGAGTATGATCTCTTAAACAACGGCCCCGGTTTTTTATAACACAATTAAATCCTGAGTAAGAAATATATAAATACTTATTTTATTTAACTTACTACAGAATCACGTTTCCCGCACATTCTCTTATTATAATGATTACAGGTTACAGTATATATTGAATATCACAGCATGTTAATATGTTGCAAATTAGGTGCAATAATATAGTCAGAAATTATTATTATGCAAACCCAAGGTTGTACAAATATACAGTTACTAAACAAGGCTTGTCTCGTCATTCATTCTTCGACTATATATATATATATGGTAGATATTCCACAAATGCGGACGAAACGTTTTGCCTCCACATTCATTATGCGAACTGCAAAAGAATGGAATTCCTTACCTGAGTCTGTGTTCCCTGATAAATAAAATATGGGAGTCTTTAAGTCACGAGTGAATAGGCATCTTCTGGGCAAACGTGCTCCATCGTCGACCGCGTCGTCACTTACCATCAGGTGAGATGGCGGTCAAACGTTTGCCTATCTTAAATTAAAAAAAAATGACTATAAACATGCAAATTTCCCACACACCCAACTTCTTCCAATAAGATCTGAGCCTGAACAGGATAATGTCCATGCGTCCATCAAACTCCTCCCGGAAAAGCATTTCCTTGATATCCGCTGGATCATTGAGGATCACAGCTGGGACTGGTCCTAGGAACACCCCTACGACTTTGGTTCCATACTTTTGTCCAATCTTCTGGAAGGCTAGGGCTAGATTGTTGAACTCATAGGTAAGAATTATCCAGAGTGCTCCGTATATAGGCAGGTTGGGTGGACCTATAGAGAAATCATGATATTAGTTTATTTTAAACCCCCGACTCAAAAGATGCTATAAGTTGTAACGGATGTATCTATGTATCGTATCCCCAAGCGGCTAAACTGAACGTGAATAAGTTTTATTGATTAAAATATGACTTAATCGAGAGTTCTAATTAGCTATTATTAGTAAAAACGGGGGAGCCGTTTTCTACAGCGTCGGGGATTATTTATAATTTTGATTTTGCTTTTTTTTTGTTAAGTTTAGCTAAGGGTTCAGTATCGCAATTTTTGGTTTAACCTGGCATATTTGTTACCCCAATATTTATTTATTCTTCCCTATATTAATTTGTTAACCCGGATATGAATTTGTTTTCCTCGATTTGCTGTGTGTGTCAATTTACTAAGACTATTTTAAAAATACAGACACGCAATGCTTTTACCATTAATGCTAAAACTGGGACTTGACTTGTACCAGTTTTACTGTAAATGGGAAAGTTCGACAGGTCCGTCGTCGAGTTAATCATGGCTAGGAAAATCGGCAGAGGTTTTCTTCTCACTTAAGTGTATGGGTGCCCACTTAGTATTTTAATTTTTTTTTATTTTTTTTATTTTAATTGACAGTTTTGGCTTTGGCCCATAGCTTTACATATTATCTGAGAATTTAAAGTTATTCACTCGTATAGTTTAGACGCTAAATGCCTCTGACAGATGGACGGACGGGAGTACAGACAAAGTGCTGAACTATACAAATCAACTTAAGTAGAGATCTCGCTTTGCTCGATCAATAAAATCCAATTGCCGTGAGTTACACTAAAAATTCAAAAATATCTCGATTGATTTGGCTAATCGTGGACGGAGTACTGCACTCATCTTTGGGGT
The DNA here is from genome assembly GCA_948107665.1 of Lomographa bimaculata. Taxonomy (NCBI): domain Eukaryota; kingdom Metazoa; phylum Arthropoda; class Insecta; order Lepidoptera; family Geometridae; genus Lomographa; species Lomographa bimaculata. The sequence continues at coordinate 14,143,523 of OX403592.1, forward strand.
GGCTCTGCTAAGTAGCAGCTTGAGGCACTCTAAGGAGAGATTAACATTACATTATTGTGTTTAAGATATCATGTTTGAGTAACCATCTGTAAAATGATGGAGCGGTAGCCCTAGAAATGATGGCCTGTTGGCATGGTTGGGTAAACATGCGCCTTTTATGCAGGAGATATCAGCCGGGTTCGATTACACGAGTTTTCTCCCCAAGGAAAATTTGTGTCTGGTTCTGGTTATGGTTGTGATGTGAATGATTCCGGCACCCACCACACAAGTCATCGAAATTAGTGTGGGGCTGTGAGTGTGAAAACATTTATGTGCTTATATAAAAAATATAATTATAACACATAGACTGATTGTGTTCGGGTTTATTTTGTACAGCTCACATTTCCTACCAAATATCTCATCACCTCTTACTTTTCCATTTGTCAGAAGTTAGCACACCGTGCGATTCTCTTCTTGGAGTAAGAGAATAAGATGAAGAATAAAATATTCACATTCACATACTCATAAAATAATCATAAGTTTAAGTAATATAAGAAATATAAATGAATCTACAAACTTAATAATTCTTATGAAAAATAATAATAACAAGAATAAATATGTACAAAACTTAATTTATTATAATGGATAGGCACATGCGTGTGGCTTAATGTTTCCGGCACCAACGATACAAGCCCTTGAACATAGTAGGGCTGTGATTGTGAATGCGTTTTTTACGCTACCTAGTCACTTTCACTATAAATGTTTGTATGACGAAATACATGATAAATATATTGATACAAACATTTATAATGCGTTTTTTTGTTTATCACTGCACCACCTAGCCTACTTAATAATTATACATGGAGGCAAACTGCACAAGCGCTTTCTAGCGACTACATAACATAGATATACCTAAGTTAATATAATTATGTATTAGTGTTTAGGTATGATTTAAAAAAATGAATGATAAAAGATATGCGCCGCCGAGTTTCTTGCCAGGTTCTTCTCTAGATGGCTGTAATTTTGCGAATCTGGCAGTAGAGTCATTCAACGATTTTGATTTTTTGACACTATGTTTAAGTATAAATTACTAATTGCTGCAATTTTTTCCATACAGTTCGATTACACTACATAATTAATTGTTACACTCAACGCTCATCCGAAAATAGCTTCTACAAAACTTATATTATTGTGATATTATTCATTTTAATCGAATCTGGCAGTAGAGTCAAAAACTTTAATGAGTGCCTGTTTGGGGCCCATGGGAATAAATTATTTGATTTTGAATTTTGAATTTTTTTTATCATATTTTTAAACCTGGTTTACTCACTACCTATGAAATAGAAATAGAAATAATTTTATTGCTTAATTCTATATCATTTAATAATCAAGATGTAGCCCTATTATATTAATATGAGTATATATAAATTAAATAAATTTATTATAGTTATATGTAATATGTATCTAGAATATGTGCACTAAGAAACATTATAAATAATTACTGCATTATCTAAACAACTTCAATTAAATACATTTTATTCGCGTTAAAGAAATTATCAGAGGATGAGATATAATTAATCAAATTCGCAAAAATAAAACTTGTTTTACTCACCTGGAGGGAAGTTTGGTGGTCTATTATAAGCATTTTTGTAAGAAATCACACATAACCATGCTACTAACAAAACTGCGACAATTGCTGCAATCATTGTAACTGAGCGAGCCGATATGACAGTAAAATGTAGAAGCTCCAATTATACCTAATGAAGATAATAATTATAAGTAGTGTCACGCACGGGTTGGTACGTAAACAGATATATGATTGTCATAATATTTACATTCTAATAAAATAAGTATCTATATTGTCCGGCGATAAAGCTACTCGTATATCTAACGGTAGCAAAGTGCTTCTATATCGTTAAAAGTTTGCTGCATCAACGAGTATCTTCTTATTCATACTCGTACGTTTCTTTGCAAACTTTTTTTTATGTTCGAAAGGCAAGCATTTGAATGTGATGATGAGGCCGAAGATGTAACATGTTTGCCTAATCCTATTCACGCTTGACTTGAAGACACCTAGATTATAAATCCGTCACCGTCCGAATAAAGACGCGGGCAATGAGTTCCACTCCTTCGCAGTACAGATGATAAAAGTAGAAGTTCGATGGTAAATTCGTTCGATGGTTGTTTGGTTGTTCGATGGTAAAACGGGCATGAGGGAATTAACTCGTGTAATTCCTGCGCACTCTCCGAAATGTAAACGATAGAAAACTGATAGATGGGTAACTCGAATATATCGTTTCCTCAAGAAGTCCGATATCCATGCACATAAACCAGCAGGTAAATCATAGACTGGAAGTTTGCCTATAAAGTAAATCGTGCCAAAGCAGCAATCCCAAAGGTGACCACAATACTTCTTACTCCATACGTGAAAGAAGATTTCTTTTTTTTTGACATTTTTTGATACTTTAATTTATTACCTTTGACATTTTTGGTCTGTTCATATTCATATTCATGTTTTATTTGCATTCCACAATGTAACTTAGATGGTAAACTTAGAATTAGTACCAATTATGGTATATACCAATGTCGGGCACAGCAAAATGTAGGAGAGAGGAGGGTACATTTACAATATAATAGCTATATCTGGTACTGGATTTAAAATAAGACTTAATAGATTGATCGCATATAGTTCTATATTATTGTAGCTTAGAATACAATACAATACAAAACACTTTATTGAAATGAAAAGCATTTATTTGCTTCAAGTGTGGGTATAAACAGATGTAAGGTTAAGTGTATCAATATAGTTCACACACTTGGTCATAATAGTGACATGCAAATATTGATTTGAGGGCTAGGTAGTTAGATATCTTTATAGCGTCATAATAACATTTTTGAATATTGTTAATATATTCTATATGTGGCCCAATTACAATAAGTGAAAATGGAAAAATCATCATTAAAGTTATAACGTCAAGAGTTGTCAAAATTTCAGAATATTAATTTCAAAGATAAAAATGTTACTAAAATATAATTATGTCATAAGTTATTACAGTCCCACGATTGAATATAAGTATAATTTTTAATGATGTTTACAATTGTCAAGAAAGTCATTTACAGTGTAGTAGGTTTTTTCTAGCAGGCATTCTTTGAGTTTATTTATAAATTTGCTATACGGTAAGTCTTTGATACTGACGGGTAATGCGTACCAACAAATAAAAACAATGACAAATAAAATATTACAATCATCGTGGTAGTACAATGGGCGGTCTTATTGCTTAAAGCGATCTCTTCCAGACAACCTTTGGATGGACAGTAACAGAAGAATGAATAGACGGTAGTGTAGGCACAATAAAAATAAAAAATATAGCTTGGTTATATAATTGCTTAGTTATCATACATCCAGTAATTAATGAAAAATATGTATGATCTGTATAATCATATTTTGTGACATTAGACGCCCGAGATAGGTCAAATGTATATTATGCAATAAGAACTCGCGAATACTAACACTACAGTGTTTGCCAATAAAGAATTATCTTGTCTTACTTGAGCTTTGTACAGTTTTAGATCAAACAGGGGTTAAACTATTGGGTCTCAAGGTGACGATACCAGAATTTCAACTAAAATGCGTGTTTTTGTAACCGTTTTACTCGGCATTCATAATTAAACCAGATAAATAAAAAAAATTCGTAATCTGTGTGATACGAATTAATAAATGATGCCTTCTTCTTAGAATATTCATAACGTTCGGAAATAAATATCAAATCTCATGCAAATAACATCAATTTATGTTTTTGTAACCATTTTGTTCCGCCATTTTATATCAAAACACTGTGAAAGTTATTTCATATACGTATATTTACTAGACATATGATGTCTTCAGCTTATTTTTTTTTATTTGAGGCGCATTTTCACGAAATTTTAATTTATTTATTTAATTCTTTATTGCACAAAAAGTACAAAAGATGGACTTAATGCTAGGGGCATTCTCTACCAGTCAACCACACATGGTAGACGAGAAGAGGGGTGTAGGCGTGCATCAAAATGGTATAGAGAGGGCGAGAGACGAAAGAAAGTTAGATGATTAGTTAAAATAATAAATATACATAAATGATTATATACATATAAAAATATATCGGTACTTATAATTTAATAAAATATATAATGCATACCAATTTAATAAAACCATAAAAAATCAAAGATCGCCACGCGCGACCTAGCGTAACCGCCACGATGTAATTCACGCAATATACACCTTTACGTGCAAAAGTGTAAGGGGGATAATTAGCTGTGGTTAAAAAAGGTGCTCGCATTGCCGTAATAGGTACGAATTCAAATAGGCAATGATTTAAAGAGGCAGTTGTAAATAGCGGTTTTGGTATGTTAAAAATTATAAATGACACGTTTAATAACTAGTTCAGCAATTAAAAATAAGCAGTAAAGTAAACGAAAAAAAGTAATAAAAATAATGAAATGGATCAGTGAATATAATATATATAATTGAGCAGGAAAATAATTAAATGGGCGGTAAAAATAATTGAACGAGCGGTTACGTGTGGGCAGTAATAAATCGGAATTTGTCGGTAAGAAATCTCATTCTAAGCAATTCTTCTTTAGTTAAAACAACATAAAATTTAAAACACTCACAGCCCCGCTATATGCAATCAAAGTTTTTCTGGCGCTTCGCCGGCCGCTGCCGTGGCACGCTCGCTTCGCTCGGCTCGAGCGTTGTGGTCACAAGAAACCTAACCACTCCTCCTCGCTTCGCTCGACGTCGTACCTATTGATTGACTATAAGCGAAAATTTTCGAAGTCGTTTTTCCTCAGTGCCCCCTTTACGACAATTTGAGTTCGGGTGTCACCGCTCGCTATGATCTGCCGAACTATTTATCGAACCGCTCATTCCATCATTTTTACCGCTCATTCAATTATTGGACTGCTCAATTGTTTTTAGAATTCACATTGTATGATAATATAACCGACAAATAGATTTTTTATTACTGTCAATGTTTTACTGTCGCAATAATTAATCAACCGCCATTAAATTAAATAACTGCTCAATATTTTTTTCAACTGATCATAATAACATCTCGAATATTTAAATAACAGCTCAAAAAATTAGTTCCCATTCAAATATGAGTTACTACACGTAGAAAGTCAATTCATACTCATTTTTGATACAGTATGTTGAATAATTAAACGCAAGCAAAGCTTAAATAATTAAACGCAAGCAAAGCTTAAAAAAAACCGACTTCACCGCTTTATCATCGGAACCTTGATCCACCAGCTTTCAAATAAAAAAAGAATCATCAAAATCGGCTCACAACGAAAGAAGTTGTGAGGTAACTTTTGAAGTCGGGTAAACCAGAACATCGTCAAAGTACGCATTATTCGTCACAAAATAGACATTATTGACGATATTTCAAGAACTACTGATCAGATCTTGATCAAATTTAAATGGGAGCAATTAAAAAGCAACATCTTTCAAACTAAAAAAAATTTTTGAAATCGGCTTACGTGGAGAGAAGCTATGAGGTAACAAAAATTAAAAAAAAAAAACAGTCGACTTGAGTACTTCCTCCTTTTTTAGGAAGTCGGTAAAAAACCGAGTTCACCGCTTTATCTTCGGAACCTCGATCAAATTCAATATATTAAACACGCGTTATTGATAATATCCCAAAAACTACTGATCAAATCTTGACCAAATTTAAATGGGACCAATGAGAAAGTTTTAAACAAAAATAAAATTTTAATTCGGTTCACGTGGAAAGAAGATATGAGGTAACCATATAAAAAATACAGTCGAATTAAGTACCTCCTCATTTTTTTGTGATATCGGTTGAAAAATTTAATCTTGATCTGATTACGTGTATGCGATAAACGCATGCTACTGCACTGAAATATAGAGTTCATATCAAAAGCTGCTAAATTAGAACATTAATAAATTTTGTACACCTTAAGATAAAATAAATTTGTCATCAAATGTTGGTACCCATTGTATATAGAAACGAATTTCTATTGGTCATCGCATCACGCGTGAACGGATGGAACAATTTCGGTTTGTCGTGTTAATTATTGTCAGGAGAAGGTTCTTATGAAATAAAATGTTATCCCGGAATTTCCGCGGGTACGGGACTTACGCGGGTAAAACCGCAGGGCACATCTAGTATACTTATTATTATATCTTTGGCTCCGTTTTATTGCAATAAGTAATTATTATCATTAACATGTTGTTTTTATTTAAATAGACTGGTGACGCCATCACTTCGCAGATATGTATTGTGAAAATATTGAAACAACTTAGGTATATAAGTGTGGTATGTGGATGTATAAGATTGAAAAGAAACGGTAATTATAAAATATCGGCGCTTGTCTCCATTGTGTATCTCCATTCTTTCTTTTAATTATTTAAATAAGCAAAGGTATTATTGTGCACTACTTTAGTCCCTTTGGACCATCCCTTCAACTGATTTGACCATCGCATAGGAAACCTAAGTACATCGGCATCGTTTCTTAACATTCACGGAAATAATCAGTTTCTCAAGGCTTTCGCTGATGTTTGACAGTATGCCCGAAATAACTGAATATAAATTATATTATAATTGAAACGCAAGCGAAGCTTAAAAAAACCGACTTCGTCGCTTATATTTCGGTTTTGGCTTTCCTTTTTTGGCGACCGATTTCGATAAAATTTATATGGGACCACCTCTGAAGTATATTCTACCAAACAACAAAAAAATCATCAAAATCGATTCATAATTGGCGGAGATATCGCGTAACAAATATACAATCGCGTAAAAAACATACAGTCAAATTGAAAACCTCCTTTTTTGAAATCGGTTGAAAATAAGCGTCACGGCGTAAAATATGTGGCGAACATCGTCCGGTAGTCCCAGGTACTGCTGGAACGTTTAAGTTGAGAAGGACTTTGGGCAACTCTAATACACCTGGAGAGAGGTGGCGCAAGACCGACAGGGGTTTTTTTTTAACCGTGCGCAGAGGCCCGGCCACCGTTACGCGTGTCATTATCAGCGATTTAAAAGCAGATTAAAATAAAATTTTCATCATAGTAATATTATAATTTACATGTTATACTTAGTCTAATAAAAGAACCATAAATAATACTGTATATCTTTGGTCATAGTCTCTACATTTTAATTCAATATTTATACACGTCAATAACCTTAGGTAATCCTTATTTGCAATAAACACACAGTATTCGAGAAATAGGTCTAGAATATCCTTATCGCTAACAATCATACCAAAGTTATTTACAGTCATTTAAAAAGGCTCTTAGTATTGGAGGCCAAGACTTACTTTGGGTTACTGCGGCGTTCGAGCTGGGATGAGCTATGTGGCGCAACTTCAATACTCACCTACGGGTGAGACAGACCGCGCAAAGCGAGCTTGGTGCTGTACCTCCTTACTGTCTCTACAGGGAGCCAAAGCTTTTACTTCCTCAATTAACTCTCATAATAAATCGTTGGTGCGGAGGTCATCCGTCACTCATGTGCAATCGAAATACAAATGAGAAATGTCTTCTCCTCGCTAATCAGTTGAGTGACAGTCGTAGCGCCGTCCACCTGGTCGATCGTAACTGATTGACAAGTTTGAGCAATGTTCAGTAAGACAGTACTTCAGTGAGATTTTCAAGTGAGTGTCACCGTGCTTCAGAGGGCAGGTTAAGCTGTCAGTCCCGATTGTTAGTCGTAAGACAACAGTCGTTAAGCCATGTCGGATGCCTTTATGCGGCCTGAAAATCCTGACACAGGTATACGACAAGCAAGCAATTTAAAATTTAACATTTTTAATAATCAACCCACGTAAATACTTAAATTAATTTATTTCTTAAAACTAAATAACAGACAAATAAAAATAGTGATAAGTAATAAAAAATAACTTACAATACAAACCAAAACTTAATGTGTAATTTAATCATTTATATTCAATTTAATAGTTTGATCCTTTGTGTTCAGGCAGTAAGAAATATATTGTTACTGGTCCCTTCCTAGTGTTCACTACTTCAGAGTGTCGTATCAGCTGTGTGGCTGCCAATCCATAAAGAAGACATGGTATTCCTGAAACGATACATATTTTTTGTTTTTGATGTGATAACGTCTTATAAATCGATGAACACCGGCTGCACGCACGAAAAAGTGTCACGTTCCGCCTGAGCCTGAGCGTGCAAGCGATAGCGCGGATCAAGCGATAGAGAGGCACGATCATCGGCCCAAGCGTTCGTCTTATGACGTTATCACGTAAAAATCGTCCGTAAACCGACTTTACAGACAATTTTTTTTTTACTTTTGCGCACTGCAATCATGTTTTTATGAGGAAACCGCATCTCTTCGCGCTTTTTTCGCACGTATCCTGAGATAATTTTAGAGCCACCGCAAACTACAGACTTTCTGTCGGCCGATAGTTTCACACTGAGACAAATAATTTAAACGCGAGCAAAGCTTAAAAACACCGACTTCATCGATTTATCTTCAGAACCCTTGATCTGAATGAATTAAATACGCATTATTGAGAAAAAATCAATAACTACTGGTCAGATCTAGATCAAATTTAAATAGGACCACATAGAAAGCACCAGCTTTCAAATAAAAAAAGAATCATCAAAATCGGTTCACCTAGAAAGATATTATGAGGTAACATGGTCAAGTCCTTGCCTCTCGAGAATATAAAAAACATAGAAACAGTCGAATTGAGAACCTCCTCCTTTTTCGTAATCGGTAGAAAATATACCTCAGTCTCTCGTGACCGCGGCCGGTGTAACCCTGCCGAAACGTCGAGGTTAGTAAAAATTATGTTTTTAAAAAAATAAAAGCGCGAAAAGAAAAACCCGGTTTTCTCATAAATACAATATTTTATTTGAATGGTGTCACATATATTTTTTTGATCACAGTTTAGTAGAGTATCACAAACCTGCTGTAGCATATTACGCCAGGAAGATTGAAAGGCATTAAAAAAATCTATAAGTAACAATTGGTCAATAAGTTTGGACGCTGTGAGGCAATACATTAAAATACATAGATACATACAGTGCTAAGATGATAACCATCCATACAAGGAGTGGAACTCATTACCTGCATCTTCGTTTCCCGAATAATTCAATCTGGGTGTGTTCAAGTCTAGAGTAAATAGGTATCTACTAGCATGTTACATCTTCGGCTACATCTTTATTTTCAATCAGGTGTGATAGTGGTCAAATGCAGCATAAAAAAATCCTCGCTTTGCAATAATCAGTTGAAAATGGATATCTAATAGCTTACAATAAAAACAAATGAGCATACCCAGATTAGCGATCTTAATAACTCTCATAAACTTGTCTGAAGTGCCCAAGTCTTCAGCCTCCTTCTTGGAGCAATGGTACTTGATGTAAGGGAAACATCCCGTTCTCAATATCTGGTAGTTGGATTTTTCTAACGGCCAGTTGAAATTTGACATTCCAAACTGGTCGTCTGTAACGCTACTGTACTGAAAGCAGGTAACTTGTTATAGTCTTTATGAAGCATTTTGAAATCTATTCTAAATATTCAACAGAAAAATTGCTTTATGAGCAATAACCTTATCAATTATTTAAACTATTTAATTATAATCAATAATGTATAAGCCTATATAATACTATGTATAATGTATAAGCCTTTTATTTCTGTGAAACTATATATATATTGGCATTTTTTTGAAGCATCTAATGTTAAATTCCTTGTGTAATTTTTTTTTTATTTTGTCTTCGCAATATTGTGCATTTAGCCAGTGTCAAGTAATAATATATTTAAAAAAAGTCAAGTAAAAGAGTCAAGGTCAAGTCTTGCACTAGTTAAAGTGGTAGAAACTTTACTAGAGCTTCTATTGGAGTTTTGGAGCGAAGGCGAAATTCACGTTTCTCAACGTTGTATGGTTTGCCTACACTTATTTAGCACGTTTACTAAGCATTAACGTTTAATAATCCACCATTATTACACATTAACACTCGAAGAATCACAGGTTTTGGAAAATGATACAAAATCTACTTTTATTTTTTCACTTTTGCGGCAAATACTATGTGTAATTTTTCATGGCAAATTACGTACGGTAAAATATACCTACGTTATTGTACAGAAAAAGGAGCACTGGATATTACCTTCACAAAATACGAAGTCCATGGCGGTTCGTTGCATTGTACAAGATACGCAGTTAACACTTCAGAAGATGTTGGTTTTGATGAAAAGAGTCCTGCGCGTAATAATATTACTCGCAGTTTTGAAAGTTCTTTCATATTTTTTCGTTTGTTTAGAGTATTTACATTTAATAACCAGTAGATAACCTCAAAACCATTTGTTTACATAATCAGCTGATCAAGACCACAGATTAATAAAACCTTAACATCATTGTGACATTGACAGCATATAATATATCGACAGACTTGGAAGGAACTATGATATTAGGAGTTTTGCCGCGAAAGTGAAAAAATGGCGTTGTTGATTTTGTAAAATTTTCCAAAACCTGTGATTCTTCGAGTGTTAATGTGTAATAATGGTGGATTATTAACCGTTAATACTTAGTGAACGTGCATAAGTGTAGGCAAATCATACAAAGTTGAAAAATGTGATTTTTTACCTTCGCTCCAAAACTCCAATAGAAGTTCTATACTTGGTTCCAAAATCTTAGATATTTTATGTAAAAAAAGAAATGTCACGAAAAGTCACTGTCAAAATGACATGTCAGTTGTCGAAAACATTTTTCACTTATGAAAAATATTTTTGTTTCTTTTCCCCCGGCTTTGCTCTCGCGCGGCACAATGATAACAAGTTTCATTGAAATTGAATTAAAATTCTGAAAAGTAAGAGAGTTGTAGGAAGGTGTAAATAAAACATTGAATTATATTTACTTAATTTTTATGAATTGACCAGACACCTTATAAACTATTCTGACAATTCTGAAAAGCTGTCTGATTCAGAGCCCGATTCGTTAACATTTATGATAAATCTATCGCTTACATCATCAATTATGTGGTTGAGTTGGCACATTTCATCTTCCACTTTTATTGTGTGGCTAATACAGTCAGCCCATTTCTGCGGTGTCACCTCTATCAAACCTTCTTCTAATAATTGCTTCACCTCATTCATCTTAAATGTCTTGTTATTTCGTGCGACATACCCCTTAACCTGGCCACACTAGCTCAATCGGGTTGAGTTCACAATGGTGAGGAGGCAGTCGTAGAATGGTGACACCATACTGGGCTGCTAACTCATCCACCACATATTTACTAAAATGTAATTTGTGTTGTTTAACAATTTGTAATAATTCCACTTTTCGGCTGTGGATATGGGGCGTTATCCATCACCAAAACAGAATCTTGCTTCAACTTGCACAGTCTGTTAGTGACCAATATTCGCCCTCAGGCCACTTCTTGTATGTCTCTTTGTACGCATTCAATACCATGACTTTTTCAGTGGCACTCATAGATTTCCGCGGCCGCTTTTTGACTGGCGACAGATTTTCTGTTGTTGACAAGGCCCGCGAGGTCGAGGGACCCGGCTGAGGCTCGCATTTTGCGATCAAATTTCCGAAAGTAATTGATCAAACTTAACGAAACATGTAACAACAACAATATAAACACTAATAACAATAACCAACAAGTCTAACAACAAAGCACAATTGCACAAACGCAGGGAGAAGCACATTCGAGTTCTAGAAAACAAAAACGAATGAAACGGTAAATGACGGCGGCAGAAATGTTTAGAACCTCTACAGTCTTACCAGTATAATAATATTTTTTTCTATCAAAAATTGTTTACTTTATCGTAACATTGTATAGAACAAATAAAACGTTTAATTAAATAGTACAAAACAAATTTTATTTTATAATTGATCAGATTACGACTAGATACTAATTATTAAATATTTTTTGGTCAAATATAGTAAACTTCCATTATAAAAGATATTTTTTGCACAGTCATCCCCTTTGTTTACATAAAATATCTAAGATTTTGGAACAGAGTATAGTAGTTTCTACCACTTTACTAGGGCATGACTTGACTACGACTGGACCTTGACTCTTTTACTTGACTTTGACTGTGACTTGTGACTAGGACCTATAATATGAAATACACTTAAAATATATTATCACTTGACACTGGCTAAATGCATAAGATTGCGAAGCCAAAACTAAGGAAAAAAAAAACTATGATATTAGGTACCGAGCGACTCGATTGATGCCTAGACTTTCTAACTAGGGCGTCTGCTGGCTGGCCACTACCTGTGCCACAGCTGATTTCCTGCCTTTAATTTTGTAAAAGAAATTACGCTGTGCTATTTTGCTGCTTTGGCTTTATGGAATTGATCTGGATTATATAACCTTCGGACCCCCTATTACGTATCTTTGTTGCAAACGGTTTCAATACAAACATGACAAAACTCCTAAGAAATAAGGTTCACTTTTGCTTAATTCAAATAGAAACCGCGTGCAACAAAGATACGTAATAGGGGGGCGGATATCGCGAACATTCTACCCTTACGCTTTCTTTTCACTTAATTTTGGCTCTGCAATCTTGTGCTTTTAGCCATTAGTGTCACTTTATAAAATGTTCAATTTGTTTTTCATAATAAAAGTCCTAGTCACAAGTAACAGTCAAAGTCAAGTTCCAGTCACAGTCAAGTCATCCCCTAGTAAAATGGTAAAGAATGTACTAGAACTTCTATTGTAGTTTTAGAGCGAAAGTAAAATCACGTTTTTCAACTTTGTATGATTTGCCTACACTTATGCACGTTTTCTAAGTATTCATGGTTAATGATCCACCATTAATTTATTACACATCAACACTCGAAGAATCACAGGTTTTGTAAAATTATGTATAAAATCAACAACGCCATTTTTTCACTTTCGCAGCAAAACTCCCCTTTTAACTTTCCTACAATGGACTAAAATCGGTAAAAATAAAACAGCTGTGCTCTAATAAAAATACTATACTTATTTATTTTTAAACATAATAATAGAATTGATTTCACAATGACAAGATAATTATTTAAATGTATGAACTATAAAATAATGTAATACAAATTGATGATTATTTTCCCATGTACTCACTGCGATATTCGGACACAGTTATAAACGCTATGATTACTTAATAAACGTGTAACTACAGACACAGAAGTAACGTATAACTAAGTATGTATCTGCTAGCTGCGGGAAGCGGTATGAGAGGAGGGGGCTTACTGATGTCATATGCGTAAAAAAACTGCAAAACGACAAACTGCACAAGCGTTTTAGATAATTCCTATGGTCGCGGATTTAATTCAAGTGATAATTTTTCCTTTCTTAATTTATCAGTATATAGTTCTTTTATCAGTATAGTTCTGCCTAGCATAACTAATGCTATACAAATTACAATCAAATAATTCCTGTATTAGTAAATATGGAAAAATGCGCCGTCTTCCTTGCCAGGTTCTTCTAAAGATGACTGAAATTTTGCGAATCTGGCAGTCGAGTCACTAACTTTTATGAGTGCCTCTTTGGGGCCCACGTGAATAAACGATTTTGAATTCAAATTTAACGTGATTTTGATCCTCCCGCGCACCTCCATTACCTCAGGATACCACTCAGTTATGCACTACTAGAGCCGAATGATGAACCAAATTAAATATCAACCTATTAAAAAAATCTAAGAACAATTTTTTTGGTACATCAAACATATGATGGTTTATTTACTTTTACAAAAAATAATAATAACAATGTCAGATAAGATTACAAAAGGGGGATAAAACAAATAGCACTCAAAAATTTTGTAAACCGCTTGCCGAAGGAAAAGTGCCCAGAATACTGGCTACGTTTCCACGTTGAATAGCGATGCTAATTTTTTCTGCTAAATAAGAGCCAGCATTCTGGTCACTTGTCGCCTTGACTAAGCGTTTGGATAAATATTTTAAAATTTCGTGTGCGCCCGGTCCCGTAAAGTTTCTTTTACAAAATATAATAAACGCCTGTAATTTTTCAATGCCGATTTATCACAGACTTTTTTGGTAATTAAAATTTTTAAAATTATAGATATATTAATGAAACAATGTCAAATGAATAAAATTAAATATAACTTACAACTATTTAAGCTTCTTTCTTAAAGAGGCCAGTCATTATAAGAAATTATCGCTTATTACTGAATAATTATAAAAGCACATCCCTACACTGGATTATTTCAACTCTACAGATGAAATGCAACGTTTTCGTTTGATCTGAATAAAAAAAAACATGTATTGCTGTGCGCCTATCAGAGATAAAAAAAAATTACGTATTTATATCTTATTTATAGTAATGCATTATTTGTCACATATAGCTTTGGTTTCGGCGATTTATACAATACAAAATCATGCCTAAATATCGAAACCGAGTAATTAAATTCAATAACATACTAAAAGTTAGGTGTCGTAACACCACGCATATCTAAATATCGAATATACAATACGATACCATCATAATATTCAACACAGGCCATCCACAAAAAAGTAAAAAAGGTATCCTTCCACTATTAACTTAGAATAACTTGATTTAAGAACCTGTACCATACTCTCTATTTCTAATAAGGCACTTGGATGGTTTCAACCCCACGGATGAATACATTGCCAGTATGAGGTATCCTTATGCGGATATATATGACAATTGCCGATATTTCTTCAAATACGGAATAACTAAAAAAATGTTGGCGATCTATCATCGTATATCATTACGTACGTCATTACGTCACTATGTGTATGGTTCAAATATAAATGTTATAACACCCACTCGAAAGCCTTAGCTAATTTATCTTATTCGTCATATGTTAAAATAATATATATTTTTTGAATTAAAAATTATTATCATCAATTCTTGGAAACAAACTTTAAAAGTAGTTTGTTTCCATTTTATATAATAATTTTAAATAGAGAAAATTTACATTACGAACAGATTTAAATAATACTTTTAGATTATTGTATTTAAAAATGGATTATAAGTAAAAAAGTTTATAATGTACTTCGTGTTTATTTTATGCGTCATTTAAGTAGGTAAATGAAAATGAACCATACCTTGAAACTATTTACGTATCATATAATAATATGTCAATTGAAATCTTTAATAATTATTTTTCAACAGAACTCAGCTTAGAATGTGTTAAGTTGGTTTCACAAAATAAATGAATGAATTTTCATTTATCGACATTGTTTTTGTCCGCATTTATTTTCTTCTAAAGTCAACTTAGCCTATTTTAGAAAACGTCCATTATTTAAAATAATATTAAAGCTAAAGAAACTATTTTACTTAGTCAATACAACGCTTTGTCTTAAGTCGACAAAGTATACAACAGAACATAATAATATTGTTGTCATGTACGCATATGCTGTACATATTACTATGGAACGTAAATAATTGTATATATAACCTATTTATAGGACAAAAATGAAAATAACCGCTTTCTACAAGTTAACGTAGCTCGTTAAATAACAAAGCGGTTAATTACAAGTTATTTTTAACACAACTTAAATGTACGTCTATGATATTGAGTAACTTTGTCTGTGATATTTTATAAATATGACAATTTTACAGAAAAAATATAGCTAAAAAAGTTATGACACTGTCTTTTGTTTGAGGTTCCATTGTTATTAGTGCTTAGAAACCGGAAATTGTCACCGGTTTTGAGCATTCACCATGTAAGTGATACATTTTTTATTTCATTTAGTATGCAATCGATACAAATACGAATTGGCTTTCCATTTAACCGGATTGAACAATACGAATCGGTTAACATGTCAACTGGTTAAAATAAATTTTACCATGTGTCAAAAGTGACCTGAAACATACCGTATGTTAAAAAAATCATTCATTATTAATCATTATAGCTGACCAGTAACAAATTCTGTTACCGAAAATTACCTTAATTTTTCAATAACCGTAAATGAAATTAAATATAATTCCAAGCCCTGATAATATGGTCATCAAAATATAAAGGTTAACTTATACACGTTCGAAACATTCATAATTGATCAATTTAGCTAACCAGTATTAAATACCGGTTTTTACCGAAAATTACCGTCACTTTGAAATAACCGGTTACGAGCCCTGAAAAATGAGCTTGAAAACGCTTTTAAGTTACGGCTATATACTTAACGGAGTTGGTTTACCAAGAAAGTGTCAATGTATTTGAAAACTTAAATTACGTCTCTTGGCATAGTTACTCGATGTGACTCCTGATGATGTTAGCAGCGTCATTTAAACCCATATCGTCCAGTATTAATGCTAGAGATTTGGATGTTATGTCGTCTCTGCATTCCTGTGGAACAATCATAATTATTTATTATTATAAATAACTAGTTTTGACGTGATAACGTCTTATAAATCGATGAACACCGGCTGCACGCACGAAAAAGTGTTACATTCCGCCTGAGCCTGAGCGTGCAAGCGAGAGCGCGGAACAAGCGATCGAACCAAGCGTTGTCTTATGACGTTATCACGTAAAATTATCGTCCTTAACGACCTACTTAGACCGACTTTACAGACAACCATTTTTTTTGTTTCTAATTTCTGTCCTCTATAGCTAATAATAATTACCGAAATCCAGCACTAAAAGAAAATTTGGCAAGATGATATATACACCTATATAATACACCTTTTCAACAAGAAATAACTATGTATTATAGATTAAAGCTATCTTATAGCTGATTTTGAAGGAACTTAGATAACTTTTAATTTTTTTTCCCTATTTTAACATTTCATTTATATTTTTACCTTTTGTTTCACGTTTTAAGGGTTGAATGGATTTGGACGAAATTCGGAATATGTAACCAAGGATTAACATATAGGTTACTTTTCAACTTGACAATAGCGGGTAAAGCCACGGATAAGTTTTTGAACTGCTCGTTGGCTTAGTTGGGTGCACGTCTGCCTTCTAAGCAACGGGTATCGGGTTCGATTCCCAGTGGGAACCAAGTTTTGGCGTGGCTAGTTTCAACGCGCAGCAACCAGGACAGCAGTGCGTCGGCGCGCAGGCGGCGCGGGCGGGGGGAAGGGGGGGGGGGAGGTACCTTGACGTGCGTCAGCAGCGTGGCGGCGGGGCTGGGCTGCGCGTGGAACCAGGACAGCAGTGCGTCGGCGCGCAGGCGGCGCGGGCGGGGGGGAGGGGGGGAGGTACCTTGACGTGCGCCAGCAGCGTGGCGGCGGGGCTGGGCTACGCGTGGAACCAGGACAGCAGTGCGTCGGCGCGCAGGCGGCGCGGGCGGGGGGGAGGAGGGGGGAGGTACCTTGACGTGCGTCAGCAGCGTGGCGGCGGGGCTGGGCTGCGCGTGGAACCAGGACAGCAGTGCGTCGGCGCGCAGGCGGCGCGGGCGGGGGGGAGGGGGGGAGGTACCTTGACGTGCGCCAGCAGCGTGGCGGCGGGGCTGGGCTACGCGTGGAACCAGGACAGCAGTGCGTCGGCGCGCAGGCGGCGCGGGCGGGGGGGAGGGGGGAGGTACCTTGACGTGCGTCAGCAGCGTGGCGGCGGGGCTGGGCTGCGCGTGGAACCAGGACAGCAGTGCGTCGGCGCGCAGGCGGCGCGGGCGGGGGGGAGGAGGGGGGAGGTACCTTGACGTGCGTCAGCAGCGTGGCGGCGGGGCTGGGCTGCGCGTGGAACCAGGACAGCAGTGCGTCGGCGCGCAGGCGGCGCGGGCGGGGGGGAGGGGGGGAGGTACCTTGACGTGCGCCAGCAGCGTGGCGGCGGGGCTGGGCTACGCGTGGAACCAGGACAGCAGTGCGTCGGCGCGCAGGCGGCGCGGGCGGGGGGGAGGGGGGAGGTACCTTGACGTGCGTCAGCAGCGTGGCGGCGGGGCTGGGCTGCGCGTGGAACCAGGACAGCAGTGCGTCGGCGCGCAGGCGGCGCGGGCGGGGGTGAGGGGGGGAGGTACCTTGACGTGCGCCAGCAGCGTGGCGGCGGGGCTGGGCTGCGCGTGGAACCAGGACAGCAGTGCGTCGGCGCGCAGGCGGCGCGGGCGGGGGGGAGGGGGGGAGGTACCTTGACGTGCGCCAGCAGCGTGGCGGCGGGGCTGGGCTGCGCGTGGAACCAGGACAGCAGTGCGTCGGCGCGCAGGCGGCGCGGGCGGGGGGGAGGGGGGGAGGTACCTTGACGTGCGCCAGCAGCGTGGCGGCGGGGCTGGGCTGCGCGTGGAACCAGGACAGCAGTGCGTCGGCGCGCAGGCGGCGCGGGCGGGGGGGAGGGGGGGAGGTACCTTGACGTGCGCCAGCAGCGTGGCGGCGGGGCTGGGCTGCGCGTGGAACCAGGACAGCAGTGCGTCGGCGCGCAGGCGGCGCGGGCGGGGGGGAGGGGGGGAGGTACCTTGACGTGCGCCAGCAGCGTGGCGGCGGGGCTGGGCTGCGCGTGGAACCAGGACAGCAGTGCGTCGGCGCGCAGGCGGCGCGGGCGGGGGGGAGGGGGGGAGGTACCTTGACGTGCGCCAGCAGCGTGGCGGCGGGGCTGGGCTACGCGTGGAACCAGGACAGCAGTGCGTCGGCGCGCAGGCGGCGCGGGCGGGGGGGAGGGGGGAGGTACCTTGACGTGCGTCAGCAGCGTGGCGGCGGGGCTGGGCTGCGCGTGGAACCAGGACAGCAGTGCGTCGGCGCGCAGGCGGCGCGGGCGGGGGGGAGGGGGGGAGGTACCTTGACGTGCGCCAGCAGCGTGGCGGCGGGGCTGGGCTGCGCGTGGAACCAGGACAGCAGTGCGTCGGCGCGCAGGCGGCGCGGGCGGGGGGGAGGGGGGGAGGTACCTTGACGTGCGCCAGCAGCGTGGCGGCGGGGCTGGGCTGCGCGTGGAACCAGGACAGCAGTGCGTCGGCGCGCAGGCGGCGCGGGCGGGGGGGAGGGGGGGGGGGGTACCTTGACGTGCGCCAGCAGCGTGGCGGCGGGGCTGGGCTGCGCGTGGAACCAGGACAGCAGTGCGTCGGCGCGCAGGCGGCGCGGGCGGGGGGGAGGGGGGGAGGTACCTTGACGTGCGCCAGCAGCGTGGCGGCGGGGCTGGGCTGCGCGTGGAACCAGGACAGCAGTGCGTCGGCGCGCAGGCGGCGCGGGCGGGGGGGAGGGGGGGAGGTACCTTGACGTGCGCCAGCAGCGTGGCGGCGGGGCTGGGCTGCGCGTGGAACCAGGACAGCAGTGCGTCGGCGCGCAGGCGGCGCGGGCGGGGGGGAGGGGGGGAGGTACCTTGACGTGCGCCAGCAGCGTGGCGGCGGGGCTGGGCTGCGCGTGGAACCAGGACAGCAGTGCGTCGGCGCGCAGGCGGCGCGGGCGGGGGGGAGGGGGGGAGGTACCTTGACGTGCGCCAGCAGCGTGGCGGCGGGGCTGGGCTGCGCGTGGAACCAGGACAGCAGTGCGTCGGCGCGCAGGCGGCGCGCCAGCTCGCGCCAGGCGCCGCGCGCCTCCACCAGCGCCGCCACCTCGCGCACGTACGCGCCCAGCTCGCACAGCGCCGCGCCCTCCATCTCCTGCATTACATTTATAACATTGTAATTGCCATTTCTGGCTTTGGGGCCATAGATATACATATCATCTGAGAATTTGAAGTTGTTCGCTTGTATAGTTTAGACGCTAGATGGCTCTGACGGACGGACGGACGGTGAAAGTGCTGAACCAGCCACGTCAACTTGGAGATCTCGCATCGCTCGATCAATAAATGCCCGAATATTATATAGTAATCTTGATAGCTGTCATAAATTTGTGGTTTTTGGAGTTGAGACGTTGCAACCATGGGGACCGGGAACACGTAGAATATTCATATAATTAACAGCATCTTCACTTTCCATCAGGCGAGATAGTGGTCAAATGCTTTCCTATCGAGCATAAAAAGCCGTTTCATCGAGGCAGCATGTGACCAAAATGCTGTCAAATTACTTTGGACGGCTTCTTCACTGTCCGGGATTTAAACGTATTAGATTTTCAGTAACTATTACAATGATTAAAGCCACTCACATCGTCCGCCGACTCGTATTCGTCTTCCGGCTCGGACTTGACGTCGTCTTCTAGAGCTGTTCCTATCGGCACAAACGGCTTCATCACCTCCCGGATTAGAGGCTTGTCAGCACACAGCTTCCACGCTGACTCGTTGTTATCTTCGTGTTTTAGCGGGTCCGCCTGGGAATATACAGTATTATGTTTGTAGACCTATACAATACAATTTTATAATATTAGCACTTGAGTTACCTATAAGCTCGATGTCTTGTAGGTAACTTAGTTCTTTGCTGTATATAGTTTTAGTTTAGTTTTAGGAAATATAGGCAATTGGCCCGTAGATACTACTGAAAAAAATTATAGTATTTTGTTAATAACACGTATTTATTATGAGATTAAAAAAGAAATTATTATTATATATAAGTTTTGGATATGGGAGTCTTCAAGTCGCGAGTGAATAGGTATCTTCGAGGCAAGCTTGCTCCATCGTCGACCACATCGTTGCTTACCATCAGGTGTGATGGTAATCAAAAGTTTGCCTATCATTTTTTTAAACTTCTAGAGTACCTCTAACCAAGTACCCTATTATAATTACAATCTAACCAAACTATGGCTAATCAAACTTTGCTACATTGCTATTACTAAAAATGTTTCCATTAACACTTTTCTTATTGTCTCTATTTATGGGTAAAACACTTTGTTCATGTGTTTTTTTTGCCTATGATGAATTAAAAAAATAATTTAAATTTTAAGTGAGAATGATTGCTAACCACTTTACATCCTTATAGATCCTAAATTCATTCGAAATTAAGAATGGTAAAAAATACTTAAAGATTATTTTAGAGTACCTATTCAATGATACTCCATTTAATATATCCATATTTGTATTGTGGGTGCCGAAAAGATTCACATCACACACACATTACACCCAGAACCAGAAGCACAAATATCCCTAGGGAAGGAATTTATGCTCCTGCGGTAATTGAATCCAGGACCCACGGCGCAGAGAGCGGAGACCTGTCTGCTGCGTCAACTGGATCGTCTTTAATTTTGATTACTGTCTTTCGTGACACTCGCAAGATTAAGTCTCCAGAGCGCGACAAAGAAACATACATACATAAACTGATAAACACATTTCCTTCCTTTGCATCGCGCAATAGTGTAAAATACATACCTTCTTTTCAAGTAGCAGTTTGACCATTTTGACGGAGTTGGTGTCCATAGATCGGCCGCATACGATCTGCAGTGCGGTATTACCATGCCCGTCTACTACGTCGATTTCGCTCTGGAAATTGTACTCTATTTAATAACGAGATGTAAACTCTTTTGCACACTATAATAAGGTCTAAAATATCAAATACTATAAGAATTTTTGTCGAGACATTCACTGACTGACTGACTTAAAGACAACGCACAGCCTAAACTGCTGGTTGTAGAGACTTGAAATTTGGAGGGTACATTTGTCTTTGTATGTAGGGGTGTACTACAAATGACAAGAACGGATGTGGATGAAAGTTGGCACACAGATGATGGGACTTGTTACCTACTACGCGGGCGAAGTGGCGGAATCAAGTAATAATAAAAGCTACACACAGCCCCATACTAAGATCAATGGCTTGTATCGTGGATGCCGGAAAAAGTCACATCACACACACAATAACACCCAGAACCAGAAACACAAATTTGCCATGGAGAGAAAACTTGTGTTTCCACTGGGACTCGAACCCGGTACCCCTATTTAGAAGGCGGGTCCTAACTAAGCCAACGGGCAGTTCGAATAAAATCCGTTTATGTGTTAACTTTACACTGAGAGGCTATTTAATTCAAAAAATTAACGAGGATAGTGAAAGCATGGCAATTTTTCCCTTTTTAGTATTTCTACAGTTGGTTTATGGTCGATACTAGCCGCAATAGATATGCATATTGTTTTTAGGAGATTGTTATCGGTAAAACAGTTCATAAAAATATTACATTTCATAGCAAAATAAAATTTTTACGCATTTTAAACGCAGCATATGTCTATGACGTCAGAATCCACGACCCTAGACGAGACTGCTGTGAAGGTAAGTTGACAGGTCTGACATCAAAAACGCTGATGCTGACGTCACGAAGCAGTCAAGCCAATAGCGTTTTCCTATTTTGAATTTTCTATACATTATATTTTATAATCGTTAAAACTAACTTTTTGAAAGAAATTTAAATAAGAAGATAATTCTATAGATGTAAAAGAAACAACATTTTTATCAAGTAAAATGCCCAATAAAAATTATTTAAACAAGAAAAAAGTAAAATAGATGAAAGAAAAAAAAGCTTGAATCATATTTCAATCTCACGCATATATATGCACTGTTACCAAACACACATTGTTCAAATAGTTACAACAAATATTACTATTTTGTGAAACTGGCCAAATGCAAATGCTGTGCGAAACCAAAGGAATAAAAAACCTGTGTCAGTACATTGATTATCTACTCACCGGCGGGGTAAGGTTAGCGAGAGCACGCGCGACTTTTCCACGTCCATCGTACGCGCACAGATGTAGAGGCGTGCGGCCCGCGGCGTCACGAACGCTGTAACTGGCTCCACGCGATACCAGCAGTGCTGCGCTATCGGCCGCATCGTACAGCGCGCACAGGTGGAGCGCCGACTGCTTCTCTGTAATTACCGCTCACATTAGCCATCTGCTTCACAGCCTAAGCTGGTGTTACGAGGGAGTTGCTTAACCCTATATTATACTATAATAATATCAAACATCAAGACGGACGGCGTTGCGTCACTCATTTATGGTTGAAATACCGTTCATTTGCACGAAACGTTTTGCTTCTTCGTTTATTCATAGAACAACAGAAGAATGAAACGCTTTGCCGTCATCTGTATTTCCCGAAAGGTACAATTTGGGCGTGTTCAAAAGAATAATAAATAGGTATTTACTTAGCAAGCGACGATATAGTCTAAGGTGGAGCACCAGCTTAGACTATATCGTCACTTTCAATCACGTGTGATTGTAGTCTGTTAAAGTTTGCATAGTCAGTCGACAATAATGAGGCTTAGAAGTGACTATATGTAGAATAAACTTTTATGCCCCTGAAGTGTCAATAGTTTCGGAATATTAAATTATTTATTTTGTTTGTAGCCCACAATACAGCAATATTGTTAAATATTAAAAAAGAGACGAGACTTTAGACACCCTTGACATACTCCATATCTCTCGTATATCTCTTTCGTCACTTCACTGTCGACAAATCTTTCGATTTTTGACCACCTTGGAATTACACATGGCAACAACTAATATTTTATTTGTATCAAAATAATAACCATGCTTAAAATGAGAGGAGACATTATACAGCCTTGGTGTACTCCACACAACTCTTGACTCTTTCGACAGTTCATTGTCAATTCATCTTCTACCTTTGTATTGTTTGGATAATACACAAAAACAACAACATTTAATTTGTATCAGGACATGCCTAAAACTTACTTCAAGTAAAAAGTATTTATTTCAAATAAAGCGGTACATAAGCAGACTTGTCCATATTTAAACTACGGGCCAATTGCCTATATTTCCTAAAACTACATTAAAACTATATACAGCAAAGGCCTAAGTTACCTACAACTTATAGATAACTCAAGTGCTCAAGCCCACTACCAGTGGGTAGCGTTTCCAACATGCTGGCGGCATTGCCTCTCCGAATTACAATGTTAATAAGTTGAGCAAAATAAGTGCTAGCATTTTGCGTAGCATCAACCAGGCGTTCTGATTTTTGAAAATAGAATGAGCTCCTGGTCCCCACGGGTCCAGTGTCTCAACACCAAGCGGCTCAAATATGTAACCACTGCCGAGGTTTCCATATTTTCGCCGTTTGCGCTGCTCTGCCGAAGTTGCCGCGACGCCAACACCATTCTGTGATTCAGGAAGATGTGAACGGAGCTAAAGTGTCGACACAAGTTGCACGCTAAAGACCGTCCCATCTTCCATGGAAATAAAGTCATGGCGTCGGGTGTTTTACCGCATTAGACCATTCGGTTTGAGAATGGCTGGAACATTGGCGCTGGTAAAAGCCCGGGGGATGATATCGTTGAGGCTGGCGTGGCGGGAAATTCAGCCAACACTCTTCTGGCACGAGAGGCCGTGGTGACCGAGCATGGTCAACAGCAGTACCACACTGACAGCTATGGGCAACATAGCACCTTGTACCCAAACGTAACTAACATAAGTATCAATGCACATGTACACACGGCCTCGAGTCAGATGCGTCTTGCCTGTGGGCTCCAAACTAGGCAACGCCTGTGCCCGGTTCACAATGTAACCAATATGTAGTTTAGGTAATATCTCGGGACTTAATCGCGCTAAAAAACTATTTTTATTTACCTCGACGTTTCGGCCAAGTTGCATTGGCCATGGTCTCGAGAAGAAAAATTACAGTAACCAATATGATTGGTTTTTTCCGACTTCGGAAAAAAGGAGGAGGTACTCAAGTCGATTGTATTTTTTTGTATGTGTACCGATTTAGAATTTTTTTTTTGTTCGATAGATGTTGCTTTCCAATTGGTCCCATTTAAATTTGATCAAGATCTGACTAGTAGTTTTTGAGTTATCCTCAATAATGTGTATTCTGTGGACTACATTGACGAGGTTCTCGTTTTTAGCCTACTTCAAAAGTTACCTCATAACTTCTTTCTTTGTGCGCCGATATCATGATAATATTTGTATTTGAAAGCTGGTGCTTTCAACGTGGTCGCATTTAAATTTGGTCAAGATCTGATCAGTAGTTTTTGAGTTATTGTCAATAATGCGTGTTTTATACGTTCAATCTGATCAAGGTTCCGAAGATAAAGCGGTGAAGTCGGTTTTTTAAGCTTTGCTTGCGTTTAATTATTTACTACAATATCAGATCCGTGGTCATCATCTATACACTAAAGGTTTATCGAACCCTGTGAATATGGGTGTTGTGTGATCTTACCATTATTGCAAGCGTTAATGTCACAGGGCACGTCGTTCTTTTTAATGGCGTCCAGTAAAGGTTCCAAGCAGACGTTGTTATATTTGACAGCGTAGTGGATCGCGTTTTCACCTTCAGAGTCTTTGAGCGCAGGGTCGCAACCTGCAACAAACAAGCTTTATTACAACTGCACATGATTCATTTTACTTTGCTTCCGATATCATTTTTTAAGAACATAAAAGATATTTAGTTTAAAAAATAATTAACATTTACTTCATGTTTAATCGAGTAAAAGGTCAATGCGACTACAATAGAGTCATTAACTTTCATGAGTGCCTCTTTGGGGCCCATTCGAATAAACGATTTTATATAGGTTAACTCTGCGTCTGCGCCGCACGGTGTTAAGCGCGTTTAAAGGTGTAAGCTATCTCAATTTAAAATTTCATCCATATTCGCCCAGCAGTTTAAGCATGAAAGAGTACACACATATTAACTCACACATACTCATAAAGTTTCGCATTTATAATATTATTGTGATTCATATACTGTTTTATGATAGTATTTCAATGAAATACGAGTTTAGAAAATGCTAAAATGCTACATAAAACATAAACGATTTCACACTCACAGTCCCACACTAAGTTCGATAACTTGTGTCGTGGGTGCCGGAAAAGTTCACATCACATACACACAATCACAATCACAACCAGAACCAGAAACACAAATTTTCCTTGAGGAGAAAACTTGTGTTCCCGCCGGGAATCGAACTATACACATTTCAATTGCTGCATTTTTTTAACCAATTTGTTACCTTTAGACACGAGCAGTGTAACGATATTCGCCGCTCCGTTCAAGACAGCAAGGTGCAGAATCGTTTGTTTGTTGTAGTTGCCGTAGTTGAGGAGATGTGACATCCTGACACTGTGGATGACCTTCACAATGGAATCGAAGCTGGGCTGGTTGCTGCACAGCGTCATGTGTAGAAATCTACGGGAGCGAGACAATGTAAAGGTGAACGTAAGGAGATTGACAAAACTAAGTGTCATTTTGATAACGGGAGTGACATTTTGGCACAAGAGTGATATTTTGGCACGAGAGTGACAAAATAAATTGTCATTTTGACACGAGAGTGACAAAATGAAGTGACATTTTGACAGGAGAGTTTTTGATTTTGATGTATATTTTTATTTGAAAGCTGGTGCTTCCCATGTGGTCCCATTTAAATTTTATGAAGATCTGACCAGTAGTTTTTGAGTTATCGTCAATAATGCGTATTTAATTAATTTAATCTGATCAAGTTTTCCGAAGATAAAGCGGTGAAGTCGGTTTTTTTTAAATCTTGTTTGCGTTTAAATTATATCACACGCAAAACGCATCTTTTTTTTTGTAACCATTTTGCTTCGACATTTTGTATCAAAACACTGTGAAAATTATTTTATATACGTATATTTACTAGACTTCTTTACCTTTTTATATTTTTATTGATACATTTTCACGAAATACCATATAAACAAAATCATAAAAAAATCAAAGATTGCCACGCATCACCTTGTGTACCTGCCATAGTTTAATACAAATAATAACAATAATAACACATACTGTTGTACTCACAGTTCCACTATAAGTTAGATGACTTGTGTCGTGGGTGAAACATCACACACAATTACATCCAGAACCAGAAACATAATATTTCTTTGGGGAGAAAACTTGTGTTTCTACCGGTAATCGAAACCTATACCCGCTGCTTAGAAGGCGAACGCGCACCCAACTGAGCCAGCGGACAGTTGTGTAAATATAGCCAATATTCATCAGTATGTTTGAACTGTCCGGTGGTTAAGTTGGATACGTATTCGCCTTATAAGCTAAGGAAGGTATCGAGTTTGAATCGGAACACAACTTTTCTCTTCTAGGAAATTCTGTGTTTCTGATTGTAATTGTGTGCGGCACCCACTACACAAGTCATCGAACTTAGTGTGGGACTGTGAGTGTAAACGCGTCAATAAAAACGCATTATTTGCAAAAAATGAAAAGGGGATAGTTGACTGCGTGGTCCAACTACTCTGTCCAATCAGTTGGACCACGGGCCTTCGGTAGGGGCAGTGACTGTGTTTAAAAAAAAGTGCTCGCGTTGACGTATATCTGGCCCTTAAGTAGCTTAGATTGGACGCACCGCAACAGCCGCTGACAATTTGCTAATCATGAACATGCATCGGCCAATCACAAGCGTGCATTTTACCACATCCTATTCCTCCGCTGGTGACTTGTATTATTTATTTATATATTCAATCTTTCAGGGTGAGCATTACAGGCATTCCCAATTCACCCTCCCCAGTCCCTAACAAAATTTATGAATTTAAATATAGGTACTTAATTAAATCAAACAATCACATGACAATAATCAAACATTTCAAACACCTCTCCAAAAACACTTTTGAAAACTGAAGGGAACTTGAACCGGTCTTGTCTTTGGATTCAAAATTCCCTATTCGATTTACAATAACATAAAAATTCATGCACAAAATAAAATAATTTAAAAACGTAATAAAAACCACTCACGTGCTTTTATATTGTTCTGTACATTAAATAACTAAACTACCGTGTGCTATTACTATGATAGGCGACTAAATTCAGTAAAAATTTATGACAACAACATGCATAGTTCTCTACATGTCTCAAATATCAACTGACCGCTGTTTAGGGGTGGAAGTCAAATGTATATAAACTTAAATTTGAACTTAGACATTGTTTAAATTATCAATCTTTCAAATTAAAAATTAAAACGGGAATTAGCGTGACTTACGCGTTGTCGATGTTTAAATCGACAATTGTTTCGGCTTCATTCGGAAGCCTTCTTCAGCCGAAACAATTGTTGATTTAGACATCGACAACGCGTAAGTCACGCTAATTCCCGTTTTAATTTTTAATTTAATAGTTCAAATGTGCGTGAGTTTTTATCAAATTATCAATCTTTCACTTATAGCTTCATTGACTTTCACCCATCTAAAATATAAAACGTTGGACGTACCTTAGTAATTCTTGTTGTCTTGTCACGAAACGTCAATTAGGGGTCCGATTACATCGGTTCTTCTGTTCTTGAAGACTTGATCATGAGATTGATATTGCCTAATGAAATGTCGCAGGTAAATTTCTCAAAGCCGTGACATTCAAAATTCACTATGTATATATACAAATACACAGGGTTTTTTTAAGATCCTA
The DNA here is from genome assembly GCA_948107665.1 of Lomographa bimaculata. NCBI lineage: Eukaryota > Metazoa > Arthropoda > Insecta > Lepidoptera > Geometridae > Lomographa > Lomographa bimaculata. The sequence goes on from OX403592.1 coordinate 14,171,579, forward strand.
AGAAAAATTTTTGTTCTAAGGGCGTCCATTAAATACGCGAGGCGTTAAGGGGTTTAGGGGGGAGGTCGAGCCGAACCTCACCCAATCTCACGTGGGGGAGAGGGGGTGCCTCAGCAAATATTATGGAATGTTTTTTGCAAGATACAGACTAAAATTGCGAGAAAACTGGGTTTAATGAAGTAAAAAATACTACTGAAATATGGCAAAATCATGCGTTAGTCTAAAATAAAAAGAATTGAACAAAATGTGTGTAATAAATCTAACGCAATCAAGCACATAATAACTTATTTACATTAAATATACGCATTTTGAAGAATCTCACGTGATTTTAGTTGAGGGGGGAAAAATAGAATATAAGAGAATCAATATGTTTTAATTAATATTCCTGATAATAAACATATTAATATTGTTTGGATAAGAATTATTAATCCAATAGATAATGGAGGGGGTCGAGCAACTCACGACATCTCACCGAGGGGAGAGAGGGGGTCGAAAAATCACCAAAATCTCCTTACGTAATTAATGTATGCCCTCTTAACACCTAGTTTGCCTTAACACAAGCACTGAAGTTAGATGAGCAAGCGTGAAGCTGCCCATCAGGCGAGCGAGTTGCTTTTTAGATTTATATATAAAGGATGATACAACGAAGCAAGGAAAACGAGGAAGAACGTTAGAATACTTGTGGAAGCGATCAGATCGACCGAAGCGAGCGTGCCGCGACGGGCGAAGCGCCAGAAGTTCGATCATGTTGACCAAATTTCTCTCCCTGCGCTTTGACCATAGTAGAAATAAATATTTATTTCTACTATGCTTTCACGGTCTCTGCCACGGTATAATCGCTTCGCTCTTCCACGCTTTTGAATATGACTTAGCTCCGTACAAGTGTTAAGTTCCAAAATTCCTTCCCTGTGATAGAAGATTATAAATAAGTGAAATTACATTTAAACTAACAATGGCCCTTGATTCTTCCATATAAAGATGTGATACACTTGTGAATAGCAATATCATGGCTTTGGACATTTCCTTGCGATATAAATACTTACTCTGAAGACATTCACGGTGTAATAATCCAACAGAGACGTTTGTTAATTATTAATTGATAGAATAATAATAGACAAAACATACTAATACCAATCACGAACGCACGCACACAAACATTCATTACAGGGAATATGCATGAGATTAAAATATAGGTCAAGTATTTTTTTTTATCTTTACAGCCATAGAGAAGAGTTAAGTACTATAAAATTACTTTCTTATTTAATTTGTTTCTTAATTAGGAATTTAATAAAAAAAAAAAACAAATTGCAATTAAAAATAGCAAAAAGTACTCTATTGGCTAAACTAATACGTGACGTCAGTCCTCACATATTTAGTGTCAATCATTGGTCAATTTTCCTTTACAAAAGCTATGATTGGGTTGTGGAGTACACAGAGAAAACGTCAAAATGGCCGCGTTTAAAATTGCTCGAACCACATTGCATTTCCAAATATTTATTCTGATATTCAATGTAATATTGTTTCGATGTTACATTTTTGCAATGTAACCTAACTAAACTATCGAATAGAATCTTTTAAAAATGCATATTCCCTATACAATATTAAAGACCGTTGTCAGACGAAGTGTAGGGTTAGATATGGTATAGATTATCCCCGACCATAGCTTATAATAGTATTTAGTATAGATGCGGGACCATACGTCGTACAGACCGGTGCAATGGTCGAGATTGACAGAACCCCGATAAGCTGTGCTATAGCAAAATTCACCCGGGGTATCACAACCGAGACATATGCACCAAGCGGCACCACGTTGCATTCCGCATAAGCCAAATAAAAGCATGCTGTACATAAAATAGTCACTAATGTAATGTAATAAGGTTTTAATTCTTACGAAACACAGATTGCAAAACGACACAATTGAAACCGAGAATTCTGTATTTAAAATTAGAAATTTTGTATAGAGACTATTGAACGATTTTTTTAAGGGAATCGGTAGATTATCAATACAAACTATTCTGCAGGCACGGATATAAAGAAATACGGATGTAAAGCCGCATACAAAACGGGTGAAGCACCCTAGATCCTACACATCTTTTTTATAGCATTTTGTTTATCATAACGCGAGCTAAACGCACACAAGTACACTAAAGGTCGGACAATCGGCGTCAATACACCCAGTAACTATTTAGTTGTCTGTGACAGTATACGGGGATATGCACGCACACACGAAAATTTGCACGTTAAACCCATGATTGGACGATTAAGTCCGTATTTGTTTCAAGTCTGTGTCTGCCATCGAGATAGTATTTAGCTACAAAATCCTTGGTGTCTGCAGATCAATTTGTATACAAATAAATAATTCTATTGAAGCAAAGCAAAATCGCTGAACCAAAGTTTCAATTATCGGTAGTGAATGAACAATTTCATAGATAATAGTTACAGATAACCGATTAGTGACATGAAATTTACAGCAATTACGAAGTACCTATAAAACAAACGGCCAGATGAGAGGCGAGACATGCAGAGAACTATGCATATTGTTGCCATAAACAGATAATGAACATAACCGCCTATTATAATAATAACTTACGTGTCTCCGTTGGACAGCCTGATCTCGAAGAGCCTGTCTAGTTTCGCTCGCACTTCTAGGTTCTTGTAACCCTTTTTGTTGCGAATTACTTCGCACAACTCTGTCACAATCTGTGGAAAAAATAACGTGAATTTACAATCTTAAATACTTTATTGGTGCCTCGGATTATACGGTGAAGTTTGTTTGCAAAATCTAAGGCAATTGGTATATTGAAGCAAATAATCCTTGTTTTTTTTAAATCAAGCATTTACCAGTTGTAAATAAAAAAAGGTTAATAAGTTATATAACTAGAGAACTTGTTAAAACAAATCAATTGAGCCCAAACTAGATGCGTTTATCGTGTTTAGTTCAGAAGTTACTACGGCTATCATTCGTCTTCATAGTAAGACCAGTTACATGCTACCATACTACTAGGTTACTAAGAATAGTAGTAAAAATCTTACTTTTTTAACTTCCAACGCGTCCTCAGGTACGTAGAATGCAGGATATTCCGCGTAAGGTTTCTTTTCTACAGTGTCGGACCGAATTGGGCTGTTGCTGGACGGTCCGGGCGGGGAATCGGGTTCAATCTAAAATACAGATCGATTTATTTATCACCTTAACACGATTCACAAATTTATTTCAGTTGGATATGTAAAAATTGGACGAGCTATTTACTCACCAAACTTTAAAAAGAGATGAACATATAGACCAGAACCACGTCTCATTATCTCGGTTAAGTGAGAACTTACCATTTAAAATAAAAAATAGGTTCCATTTATTTATCGTATTTTAATTATCTTAAGAATGTTGTAAATAAAATGTTAATATCTTTTTTAGAGCCGGTATAAGAACTACATTAGAGGATTATTTATATCATAAAATCGTTCACCAATCATGTTTCTGAATTAATTTTTTTTAGATTACTAGCAGTGCCCCGCGGCTTCGCTTTCGTTAATAAAGTTAAAGCCTATGTGTTATTCCGGAACCTAAACTATCTACATTCTAAACTTCATCAACTTTCGCATTTACAATATTAGTAGGAAGGATATCCTCGAGTATATACTATCCAAATAAGAAGGCTGTATTTTTTCTCGTTACTGAATACGACTAATTCTTAACGGCGCCACCTCCACGCGCACCGTGGAAAGACGACGTGAACATTGCGATCGGCTGCCTCCCTGATGATGAGCATCATGCCCGAATCTAGTCGGAAAATCCGACAAAACCGCCGCGAGTCAATAAACGATAATGCCGCCGATTAATAAACGATAATAATATATTATACTTCATAAAATAGCTTACCTTAACACGACCGGAGTCGGGAACCAACGACTGACGAATGAAGCTCATTTCGCTCATCTGAAAAGAAGTCACAATTTAATACGTCGTGTACTGTTTTTTATAGATATATTAAACCTACATATTATTATAAGGAAAGGGAAAGTATAGGGAAATGTTGGTTTCTCGTAAGTCCCCCCTGCGATAAAAAAAACTCACTTTTAATGAGTAATTAACTTCTATGCTTACTATAAAACCACAGACTATATTAATGACAAGGATGCATGGAGGCAAACTGCACAGGCTCTTTCTAGCGACTACCATAATAACACCTAGGTTAAGAAAATTAAGAATTAAGAATGTTTTTTAAAAAAATGAATGAATAAAAAATGCGCCGCCGAGTTGCTTGCCAGGTTCTTCTCGAGATGGCTGTAATTTTGCGAATCTGGCAATAGATTAATTAACTTTCATGAATGCCTCTTTGGGGCCCATGTGAATAAAAGATTTTGATTTTATGAGTGCCTCTTCGGGGCCCGTGTGAATAACTGATTTTGGCTTTGATTTTGATACAAGTCTTTTTTTATGCTCGATATAGGCAAGCATTGACCACAATCTCACTTGATGGAAAGCGATGATGTGGCCGAAGATATAGCGTGCTTGCCTAGGAGATACCTATTCACTCTCGACTTGAAGACTCCCCGATTATACCGTTCGAGGAACAAAGGCTTAAATCTTCGAAGTTATCTGGGGTTTGTAAGTGTTAATGATTGGTGAAATTTGATAGTTTCACCCACACAATGTGAAAGCCATCTGTAAGCAGCTTTCGACACTACATTGTTTAAAAATAACGGCTCATTTAATAAAACTCTCTCTCTTTTACACTCACAGCCCCACACAAAGTTCGATGACTTGTGTCGTGGGTACCGAATCATTCACATCACATACAGAATCACAACCAGAACCAGGAACACAAATTTTCCTCGGGGAGAAAACTAGTGTTTCCGCCGGGAATCGAACCCGATACCCCTGCTTTGAAGGCGAACGCCACCTAAAGCCAACGAGCAGTTCAATTTAATGTTTTTTTATTATATATAGGTAAATATTGATGACAAATGCTGATAATTATTCTACTGTTTACATAAAATTCTTAAATTCTCTTATCGGCATTAATTAATTACCTTGTCCAAGCTTGTATACGATTCAATGTACTCTGAAAGAAAAGAAAAAAAAACTAATGTTAATTCGAAGTCAGAAATAGACATTTTATGTAAAACACCAATTAGTGGTAAATATACATTTTTATGCATTTATCGATTTTCAACCGACTTCAAAATAGGTGGTCTCAATTCGACTGTATGTTTTTTGTAATTTTTTTTGTATGTATGTTACGCGATATCTCCGCCATTATGAATCGATTTTGATGTTTTTTTTGTTTGGTAGAGTATACTTCAGAGGTGGTCCCATATAAATTTTAGCGAAATGGGTCAAGCCAAAACCGAAATATAAGCGATGAAGTCGGTTTTTTTAAGCGTTTCAATTATTTACTTTAATGCATTATCGAGAATAAAAATTCGTTTATAAAATTCTTTATTTAAATACTAAGTAAACTAAAAAACTTACATTTAAATAAGATGATAATAATGTTATAGGTGTTATTCTGTAGCTATAAAGCATAAAACATCTATATACGGGGTTATTTGTAAAATGCCAAAAAGCCCTCAGAACCCTGATTGTGTGTATGATATCTTATGTGATTGTTTCAATTAATTTATATAGAATATAAAACTAATAACAAAAAACAAAAAAATAATATAATATATATATTTTTTTTTTTAACAAAGTACTCACGTTGCAAGTACTCCGGTGGGATAACAAGGTCTGTCATGCTAACATCGCGGGGCATGGTATCCAGCTCCGTGGAATTAAGATGTAGATCTGGCAGCGATGGCATCACTGGGTTGCTTGCAGCCCACATGGGGCTCGAAGGCACTTCGGGAACATTTCCAATCCTTAGAGCATTGGTAAGGTCGCATTCGTTAGACTGCTCCAAGGCGTGGTATGGAAGCTGTGTCGAGAAATAAACATACATATAACATAGACCTATCAAACTATGTATTTGAATAAAAGACTAATATATGTATCCAGATTATATTATCTTTGTTTTGAACTGACCTGTATATGGAAAGTCGGCATTTCAGCTTCCTCCTTGGCGTCATTGTGCTGTAAACAGTTTGAACATTGAGACAAGAACCAAATAGACTGTTAAAGAATGAATTATGCGTATTTTGAACATTAAGACATGAACCAACAGACTTTTAAAGACTGAACTATGAACTATGCGTATTTTTTGCAATTTTTACACAATTTATACCAACAAAATCATAATATTTTTTTTAAACGTAATGAAATAAAAGGCAACAGTAAAATAATACCTATAATTTTCGACTACAACTACAGCAAACTTAACATATCTAGGTTGTAAAAAAAAACTTACGTTATTCATTGTAACGGTCACAGGAAGGTCAGTGAGCGATCCACCTGAAATTGTGGGAATTAATTAATACTATACAATAGGTAGTATGCATTATAGGGATGAAGCCATAATAAAAATATATAAAATAAAAACGCATCCACACTAAGTTTAAAGACTTGTATCGTGGGTCCTGGAAACATTTACATATCACACGCACAATAACACCCAGAACCAGAAGGACAAATCTGCCTTGGGAAGGAAAATTGTTGTCCCGCCGGAAATCGAATCTAGGACCTATGGCGCAGAGGGCAGAGTCTGCTCCACTCCGCCAACTGGGTCGTCAAAGCTGTTTGATTCTAATTAGTAGTTAGTTAAGTTATCAAAAAATATTGGACATGTATTTTTTATTTAGCAAATCAATATAGGGAGTGAAGGCTAGTGACGTCACGCCTTAGTAAAAGTTAGATTATAGATTAAAAATGTCATCACATTTATTATTTATTACCAATATGAAAGTTTAACAAAATATTCAAAAACATGCACCTGTAAACCTTGTAAAGATTTGTCTAGATGTAGGGTCCTCTACAATAATAAAAATTGTACTGCGGCATGACGTCACGCGCATTTCAACGCACTACAGCTTGGTAATTTATTGACAAAGAAAAAATACATGTTCAATTATTTTTTTCAATGTAAATGACGGAGTAAATAGATTTTTTCAGGCATTTAGCGTATTTACGATTGTGCTAATACATTGCCGGTTAAAAAAAAACATAACATTTAATATAAAAATAAATATTTGAACATGCAATTCGGGCAATTTTAAACGCGGCCATTTTGACGTTCATTCTGTGACGTCAGAATCTACGACAAAATGGCAGGTCATTGGAATTTGGAATAAAAACGCGGAAACTACTCAGTAATGTAATTCATGCGCAACCAAGTTTTTTTTATTAGGCTCCGCAATCTTTGTGCATTTAGCCAGTGTCAAGTAATAAAATAATTCAAGTGTATTTATAATAGAGCCACAAGTCATAGAAATAGTCAAATAAAATACAGCCTGTATTCTAAACCGGTAGAGACAGCCGACATCCAATATTTGTTATATTGATCATGTTTAAGCTTGCGGGTAGCCTACTTATCCAAACTTTTTATAAGTTTACATAAAAAAAAAAATGTTGTCGAAGCACTAAATTACTTTTTGTTTCATAATGTTTTCATGTTAGTAAAATGTATTTTTTTTATGAGAAATAAATAAATCTCTAACCGTAAATAGTCAAGGGATAGTTATAGTCAAGTCAGGCCCTAATAAAGTGGTATAAACTTTACTAGAACTTCCAATGGAGTTTTGAAGCGAAAGCGAAAATCACTTATTCATCTGGCATGATTTGCCTATCCATGGCCATTCACAAAGTATTAACAGTTAATTATCTACCATTATTACACATTAACATTCGAAGAATTAAAAAAAAAACAAATTTAAAAAATAAAACGAATATAAATTGACGCTATTTTTTAACTTTCGAGGCAACAAGCTCGAGTTCAGTCGCCAAATCATTGCCTCTCTATGAGACTGGACTTGTCTTGCTTTCTTTGTCTTACCTGAGGAGCTACTGAGCGATGAGTACGAGTTGGCCGTACTCTTGCGTTTCTTGTTCATCTGTTTGAGCACCTCCTCCGCTTTATAGGTGAACTCCATGGGCTCGCTTGTTCGTCCGTCCTGTGGGCGAACCAATTCTATGAAGACTTTCACGTCGACAGCCGTATGCGGATCTCTGTACGGTGGAGTCCTGTGAAAAGAGAATATGCGTTATTTTCTTGCATACTCACAAAGGAGGTTCTTTACTCGAGAAAGTTGGCTGTTTCGTTTTATTGGGGTAGACAACGATAAGATATATAAGGAGTTCCATATATGGCTGTTACGCAGGGATGCGCGTCATACTTCGATTTTAAGGGTTTTCGTATTTTTTTTTAAAGTGAGATACATAAAATAGTTTGACTTAATGAAGGATAGTATACTCTAGTTTCTTATTTTATGATGCAAGGCTAAAAGCAATTAAAAGTAAATACAATCAAATCAATTAAAAAACATAATTTTCAACAAAAAATAATTAAACGCAGGCAAAGCCAAAAATAAAACCGAGTTCACCGCTTTATCTTCGGAACCTTGACGAAATTAAATGTATTAAACACACATTATTGACGATAACTCAAAAACCGATCTTGATCGAAATTAAATGGGACCAATGGAAAAGCAACAGCTTTCAAACGAAAATAAAATTCAAAATCGGTTCAAGCGGAAAGAAGTTATGAGGTAACATTTATTCCAAAATAATTACCTAAAACGAAATAAAAACCAATTGATTTTCACACATTATTACGACGTAAATGTCGCATGTTTAACTTATTCGTTTTGTATTAAAAACTACTACATTACTTATGTCATTACAACAGAAACATAATTTATCATTTCAAGGTACTATTAATGCAAAAAACAATAGCTAAACATTACATTTTCATTCATAATTTTTGGTATTACGGCACCTATCATAATTTCTAACAAGTTTTGTTCGGTCGGTAGTACTATTGCATCAAGCTTGCCAGTTAAACGTAAAGTTTTGAACTCGACTCGTTTCACAAAGTCCAAAAGTTTCCAAAACGCCTGAAAGATTTCTATTAATATATGTGATTACCATTCTATAATGAGAAACAATTAATTTGAAGAAATTTGCTTTTAACGCGAACAAAGCAGAAGGGCAACCACTCAAAAACATTTGAAAGTTCAAACCCCGTTAACAGCCTCTATTTTAGCGAGTTTACTGCCAACAGCAGTTTCACACAATTAAATACGTACAAAAAAAAAAGCAATAACTGTAAAACAGTTAACTTTCTTCCATTAAAACAGAAATGATAATAGTTTGTAAAAGCCATAAAATAATACAAACGTTCCATATGCTTTCCCCATGCCCTTTTTATCATACAAGAACAAACGGCATCAATTTATGGTTGAAATGGCTCCAGTTCGCTCGAAGCGTTTCACTTCTTCGTTCATCACGGCGAAGGAGACTCATTGTCCGCGTCTTTATTCAAAGTATCTACAGGCCAATTGCCTATTTTTTTTTAACTAAACTAAATACGTCTTAGTAGATGCGCGCTCCGCCCCCGATCACGTAAAAAAATGGCCTATGTGTTAATCAACACAACACAAGATGTACATTCAAAATTTCGTCCAAATACGTTCAGCCGTTACAGCGTGAAAAGGAAACAAACATACTTACACATAAACTTTCGGATTTATAATGTTAGTAAGGTACTGCAAAGAACTAAGTTACCTACAAGTTGTTTAAATTACTTTGTTCTTAAGCTATTATCTGGCAGTCATCAAATCTAATAGGTAACTTGTAGGCAAGCTTGCTACCTATTCGGCCGCGTCATTGCTTTCCATCAGGTGATATGGTGATCAATTGCCTATATAGCATACTTAATCAAATGATAAAAACAAAAAATCCGACTCGAAAAATCAAGTCGAATTATTCTATCGAATGATAATTTTACTACTTACCTGGTTTTTAATGATTCTGTAATAACACTTTTACGAGGGGGTTGTCTTTACTATACTTCACTTTACGCAGTAACAAGCCAACGCAAACTGGTAATGTTAAAATAACTCAGGCCTACATAAGCTCACCTCAGCTTATTGTGAAAAACTAGATGTTAGTATTTAGGGAAGTCCCTCGATAACCACCAGTTGAAGGGGATTCCCCCAATATTTGCGTTCGGATACACGTGGTACAGTCATACCGAAAATGGTTCTAAAGTATTTTTGATATTTTTAGTTAGTTTTAATTTAGTTATTAGTTTAATTTTTATAATGATTTTTATTAACATATAAGGTTGTTGATAAATAATTATAATCGAATGCAATAATCGATTTTCCTGAATTGTCAGATTCAGTTTGTTGACGTAATTGACATCTCTATTTGATTGGAAAACTTCAACTTCTTTTATTTTACTATATAGAGTGTATAGAATACAATACATTGCAATCTGTCTGCGGCGCGATAGGATGTGTTTTTGGCTTACGGTGTTTTTTATTTTCGCTTTATTCCGACGACCTCTGGCTAAGATAACAGATTTCGACTCTTACAATTACGCTACAATAATCACTTAAGCGATTACATAGGTCATGCTAGGATTAAAACAACTAACCAATAAGTTATTAGTTGTGGAAATTTATTGATATTTGAGAAAACATAACTTAAAAGTAGCTAGCGCAAAGAAAATTAATTTCAAACGAAAGTTGTTATTTTATCATGCTACAAAGGTATTTTTTCTACAGTTTAAGTATCGTTATATTCGTCTTAAAAATCCAATAGCACTTAGGTTTTTGAAAGAAAAATCGAATCTTTGGCGCGAAAAAGTAAAACTTTAATAAAAAACTAGTAATACGTTAAAAAATAACTAAACCTATCGAATAAGGAGTATCAAAATGAAGGAGATTAAAAGAGGATTACATAAAATGACATATAAAAACAATAAGTTTACATTTCTGAAACTCGGGTTTTTTGATGAGAGAGATAGAATTTAATTGATAATTTTTATTTAATGAATTTTATCATCTTTGTCTTCTATTCTCTATTTTCGCATTTTTTTCTTAAATGCGAAAAGAGAAGGGTGTTTGATCCATGCATTTAAATATAAGCCAAATATAGCTTAGTGATCAGAGTATGTTAATTTATGTTATTATTTGTTTCTCCTTGAAAATATTCACACAAACCTGAACACGATGGCGTACTGGTGGTGAACGTCGGTCGGCAAGAAAATCCCGGTGTCTTGCCACACTCGTTCACCGTTCTCCTCTTCATAGAAGCGTATCATTATGTTTTCTGAAAAGAAAATAACAATTGAAAGAAAAGAAAGATAAAAAAAACTTACTTCGACAAGTAGCTAAAAAACATAATTATATTAAAACATTAATCAAATTATCATTAAGCATGCTGAAATGGGTTTGCCTCAGCACAAAAGTCAAGCACAAAACTCGACTCTGATTTTTAGGCAAACCCGTGGGTTATGTTTAAGTGCGTGTACACATTTACACATATTTATATAATACATTTTTTCGTGCGTGCAGCTTGTTTTCATCGATTTATAAGACGTTATCACGTCCTAAAAAGTTATATGTAACATATAACACAGATAAAACGAAATAAAGAGAACAATAACAAAAGAGAAACTAATAATCAAATCATTGTTTTTTTGTTTTAGTGTTTTTAACGGAGATGATACACAAAGTCGGTTCTGTTTTTTATCTTCGATAGCATTTGGCCATCTATCTTACCTGTTGGTAAGTGATGTGGTAAATAGGATCGGCCTAGAATGTAACTCTCTAGGATAGCTGCCAGAATACCACTTAGAGCTTGGCGACAGATTTCTTAATTGAGAACTGTAAACTAGGTATTATATAACTTCTTAGACAAAGACAAAGATTATTTATTTCTTCAAAACATGTGTTAAATACATACACAACCATGCATGCAAAACGTAAATAAATGAATAACGTGAAATAATAACAATATCAAATATAAAAAGTAATGTCAATTCAATAAATCATTACTATTAAAAAAGCCATTAACGTTACAAAAGCATTTCAATAAGAACATGTACGCTTGCTTTATAGGTGAATTCATTCTAGACTTGAAGATTCCCAGATTATACAGCACGCGGGAAAAAAGACGTAGCTATTGAGCTATAACTCGCAAATACAACAATTTTAATTTGGTTCCATAATATGGTATTTTGTTTTCATTGTTATTGCAATATAACAACGGAAAAATATATTGTCAGCCAACTGCATTGTGTGGGCCTCCTCGCTCAGTGAAATATATATACTGCCGTCATATATTTCACTTTCGTTGCCATACTGCTCCGAAACGGCTTGACCGATTTTGATATATTTCATCAAAATCGGTCAAGCCGTTTCGGAGGAGTATGGCAACGAAAACTGTGACACGAGAATTTTATATATTACATATAATAATAATACGGCTCCAATGGGGGTTTTGGGGGCGATAAATCAATTTTAGATAACGTCGTTTTATCCGTGTTTTCAGCCGAGCAAAGCTCGGTCATCTGGGTACTTTATATACTAGCTGTATCCCGCATGCGTTGCAATGCCACGTAAAGTGTTTTACCTCTTTCACTTTTATGGTTGCCTAGTACCTACTTTAATACCATACTTAAAACTTTTTGGATATTGTTCATACAAAAATACTAAAACGACGATAAAACATTAGGTGGGTTGGGGTAGGAGGGTGAAAAATACTTTTAAGACTTATTCTCATACCTACCAAATATAAAAAAAACACATTAAAATCGGTCGAGCCGTTTCGGAAGAGTTCGACCACAAACACCGTGACACGAGATTTTTATACATTAGAATATAGTTATTATAATGAATAGTTTGTGATTATTGGATATGCCGGTTTTCGAAACTGTTATCCTTGCCAGTGCACTCCTGGTTCAAATCATGTTCAGCCTTCACATGACACGTACGTCAGATAATGCCGTACCAATAAGGAAAATGCATATATTTTTATTCGATTGTTTACCTTAATACCATGTTAATACATAATCAGTAAAAAACATTTATCAAAACGTTACATTTCATATTTAAAATGCAATCAGGTACGCGAAATTTTAAACGCAGTCAACTTCAACTTCTTATTTAAATGGCAACTACAGGGCTGTCGCACCATAATTCTGCCAATATCGCGTATAGGTCGGAGCGCACGCAGTTTAAAACAAATAAAAATTATTTATAAAATATGCCCGGTAATAAACGCAGTTGTTTTTTTTGACGTTTACGATCTAATTATGGCTGCCAATAATTATGATACAGATCAGTTGACATAAAAAATCGTGATTGCGTTGTTCTATTTTGAATTTACTATGCATTCTTATCACATTTTACTTATTCAAATTTCTAATTTAAAATAACAAACGCTTTCACACTCACAGCCCCACACTAAGTTTTATGACTAGACTGTTCTTGTGTACTTTAAACAAAGTTGTTATTCGTAGCTTCGGCCGTACAGATTATGTAAATAAATTAATTAATAATAATAAACAAGAACGCTTTCACAATTACAGTCACCACTAAGCTTGATGCCTTGTGTCATGAGTGCTGGAAACATTCACATCACACAGATAATCACAACCAGAACCAGAAACACAAATTTACCTTGGGGAGAAAACTTGTGTTCCCACTGGGTTTAGAACCCGATACCCTCTGCTTAGAAAGCAAACGCGTACCCAACTAAATCTACAGGCAGTTCAAAAAGGCATTCTAATAAAGTAATACGTGTTTTATGTACCTACTAGCCGTGCCCCGCGGCTTCGCCCGCTATTATCAAGTTAAAAAATAGCCTATGTGTTAATCCTAGGTATAATCTATGTACATTCCAAATTTCAATCCGTTCAGCCGTTAAAGCGTGAAGAGGGAACAAACATACTTACACACTTACACACAAACTTTCGGATTTATAATATTAGTAGGATACGTGAATTCTATAGCTACAAAGATTAATACAAAAATAACAATTGACCTATATTTATGGCTCATGCATATTTTCAATTATCAGACCATATGACATCCCGTAGTCATGTTTATAATTACCAATAGCTTTACAATGTACGTAGCTTATCAAAAACAAATGTATGAGAAGGTACTTATTTACGACGATATATTCTTGGATATATTTACTGAATAAAACGCAAACAATGCAAATACAGACATATATATTTATGTAATAGCTGACCCGACGCGCGACGTCCTGTTTCAGCACATTCATCAAACGCGCGAACTGTCAAACGGGCGAATAGTCCAGGAAAATTAGGGTTTCTACCTCGGAATGAGAGAAAAAGAATTAAAAAAAAAAATCGTAGAATTCTTCGTTAAGTTTTTTTTAACCGCGAAGAATCTTTTACAAGGTATAAGATATATAAAAAAAAGATAAATTAAATCGGTAGTCTTTCTTAAGTTATAGCGAGACAAAGGTAAATATGGTAGGTTTCTTTATATTGATTTAATACTTTTTCACAAATAAAAGTACATAGAGGACTTAATGCTAAATTTTCTGCCAGTCATCTTGGAGTCGCAAGTCATTCTTGGCAAGTAGAGTACGAAACCGGTTTTAAAAAAACTATGTTGGAAAATAACAATTTGGTAGGCCACCAAAGTTACTGTATTTAGACCTCTATTATTTTGTCTCAGGGCCTATCTAAAAATGGCTACACATTTAAAGTTGAAACTTACGTATAATATCCATTATATCCTGTACTTGAACAAAAAATACAGAAATCAAAAATTATCATTAGAAAATAAAGTTTTAAGCATTTAACCTTAAAACTTTTTCTTTATTAGACTAAATGTATGCGCGAAATCACAGTTCGGCGCGAACAACTTACGTTTATCTGAATGTTACCACTTTTTTTATTCTCGATAGGCAAGCATTTGAAAACCATCTCACCTGATGGAAAGTGACTATGTGGTCGAAGATAGAGAATGCTTGCCTAGAAGATCCTTGTACCACTTACTTTTATTGACTTTTTCAACTAGAATGAAGACGTCTTCGCCGCCCCTCGGCCTTCCACTGTACATGCTGATCCTGCATATCTTCAGGTCGTTGGTGGCAGCACTCTCTGAAAACATCAGTCTGATAAAAACAACTCTGGTAACACAAGTTTAAAAGGAAAAAAGAATGCGCATATGTGATGAACTTTAAAAGGCCTGTGATCATAAATTTAACACTATCATCATAATATGATCCCAAAGTTTCTTTATATTATATTTATCTAGGTATTTTAATTCTCAAAAGAATGTAGTAAACATATTTTTTATCATTTTGAAATACATAAACTCAATAACTTTGAAAAAAGCACTGCTCAAATTGTATCGAGATTATCGAGAATACTGTATCGAGAATACTTTCACAAGTATGTTTCTGTTTTCCATTTATTTAGATCATATAGTCAAGAATATATTGTCTAAATATTAAAGTTTTCTTTTATTTTTACTAATAAATACCAGTTCTTGGCAACTCAAAATATTTACAAAGCGACCTAAGACTGAGCCAACTTTGTGACCCCGAAACTAAAACAAACTAAATTACCAATTATATACACAATAAATACCTAACTGCTATCCATACATATTGCTAATCAATGTGCCGTTTTAAAAAAATCAACGCAGTTTCGTACCTGATAACAGATGCATTTCACTCCGTGCTGCGATAAAACTATCAAATCTCACCTATCACTTAAGCGAGTTCTTTAAGAGATAACATCGCCGCCGCTTCGAATATCAGAGAGGTTTTTTTAAAGAAAACTTTTTGTAAGAGGGCTTTAAAATTCTAATCCGCAACCTTTTTGTGTGACGTAAAGTGGTGGTTGTAAACACTGTGATAGATAATAAAAATGTTTCCCTGAAATACAGAAGTTTCACTTCTAACGTGTGTCTTTACGACACAACCTGTTTTTTTTTATTTGTCAACGCACACTATGTAGTCTGTAACCAGTAATAAATAAAAAAAATAGGTTTAATAATTGAGTAGTTCGTAAAACTATTCCTAGTCACCAGTCACAGTCTAGTAAAAAAGTCATGATTATTACAGTATAATTTGAGAGTCTTCAAGTATAGTGAATAGGTGAGCATGCTATATCTTCGACCGCACCATCACTCACCTGGTGAGATAGCAGCCAATGCATTGCTATATTTCATATAAACGCAGGAGAAGCCTTGGGGTCCAGCTAGTAATAACAAGGCATAGATAGTGTAATCATTTTAACAACTTACTCATGTTATGGATGGGATCGGAAAACACCGGTTCGCAGATCTCTTTCCCAGTAGAAATGTCGTGTGCACTAAACTTCAAGCGAACTATGTTCAAATTCATCGCCTTCGCCAAATTGTCACATTCTGCTCGAAGCTAAAAAATTATAAATAATTAACATACCACACTCGCTACAGTAGAACATTTCAACAGCTTTATCGCGTACCGTCCTTCCGCATTTACAATGGCTACAACACTACGCCGAGATCACTTGCTATACACAATACAGAATTACCAGAAGGTCAAGTGACGACAACGGCGCTGGCGTGGCGCTTTACTACGTTTGGAATCTCAACAAACTGTCACAGAGAACTTTACTAACCTAAACTAACTCGGCAACCGATCCACATTTCGAATAGCATTGTTTTATATTATCATTGTGAAGAAGCTAAGGACGTCTACACCAACAATAGTTCTAAACAAAATGAAATTCCTAACTCTTCGTTCCTGACTCCCAATACTCACGCTTTACACTAACAGTTAAATATTTTACCGTAAAAAGTATGCACCCATTGAAAATAATACAAATCAATAAAATAATGTCAAACACAATGCAGATAAAGCGTCAACATAAAATGTGCTTTGCACATGGCATGATTTCGAAGCTGTAGATTGTTTTATGAAGTTGTAAAATAAGGCAATTCTTACGAGATAAACACTGGTGATTAAAGTTTTTACTCTTTTTATTTAGTAGATGATGTGATTTGCGTTATTGTCGTACTTGTTTTACTGCACACTCCGTACGTTTGGTTCTGTCGGTCGAGTCCACAACACTGTCAACATTTTTATTTCTCTAATACTAAGTTGTTATATTTAATTTGAACTTTAATCATTAGTAATAAAGAACATTAAATCCTCACTAAGTGTTTACGATTATTCATTTACATTACGGCTCTTATCTATTTTGATCGAATTTTTAATCCATCTCGAGTGTACCTATCGTCATTTAGAAAACTTTCTCTTGTATCAAATTTGATTCATTAACTAAATGACATTAATGTATTTTTTAAGCTTTTAATCGACAAATTATCCATTATAATAATCTATTATTGACACTGCTTATCTATAAAATATAGATAAGATATTGTCTCTTTAAAGATATTGGAACGAAAATAAATTTATTTTGAACTAGAAGCTCCCTTGTATAAGTATCCTATGTGTATTATTGGCTGTAAGCATAAACTAAAACTAAATAATCGTAAACATAAACGCTTTCACACTCACAGCCCCACACATTCACATCACACACAATCACAACCAGAACCATAATAAATACATTTTCCTTGGGGAGAAAACTTGTGTTCCTGTCAGAAATCGAACCAGAAACCCTTGCTTAGAAGGCGAAAGTGGGTGCGCGTAACTAAGCCAACGGAAAAATAAATATAAGCTAATCCCATTTTAAATTTCATCCAAGTCCATTCAGCCGATGCAGCGTTAAAACAAACACACACTATTTGGATTTATGATGTTACTTCGTGCGATTCCTGCAATCCATATATAAAACAAATAATACGGGAGGAGCGGAAATTATAATTATAAAGGTACTAATAAAGCTACTCTTATTAACAACGTGCCCGCAGTCTATTATTGTAGCCGTCTCATAAAACACCAACTGCAAATAGGTATCAGAAAATTCCAAACCCTCACAATAGCTAGAAACCCTTGTAAGGGTAAAACAGTACTTCAAACTTAAGGTTCTCATGCATCGCGACATTTATGTACCTGCAACCTTGATCTTTGCAAGGGTTCACATAGTACCACTTGAGGCACTCGAAATATTTGAGTCAAGTGCTGAATCAATGGAAACTGATTGATGCAAGGCTTCACAGTTTACTTCACAGCCAAGAGAATCGTCTATGAATAGTGTTGTGAATATTTAAAAGAATATTTCTACTGATTGTTATTTCTAGTTTATAGAAACACTGCCTTATCTAAAACATTAAAACATCCGAGTTGCGACTCTATCGTCGTCAATATAATTAAACGCAAGCAAAGCTTAAAAAAAACCAGCTTCACCGCATTATCTTCGGAATTTTGATCAGATTAGATGTACTAAATACGCATTATTGACGATATCTCAAGAACCAGTGATCAGATCTTGATCAAATTTAAATGGGACCAATTGGAAAGCAAATTCGTTCAAACAAAAAAAAATTCAAAATCGGTTCACGTGGAACGAAAATATGAGGTAACACACAAAAAAATACAGTCGACTTGAGAACCTCCTCCTTTTTTGTGAAGTCGGTAGAAAAGAATTGAACAGAGGAACGTAATCATTTTCGAAAGGGAAAGCTACACCTATCCTATTTACGTTACAGGCAGAACGCGGCATAGCAGTTGTTAAAGAACATATTGTAAAATGGTCTATAGTTTTGTATGGTTTATTATTGAAATTATAATCGTTATCATAATGTGTTGACGCCGTTTTCTAATTCAGATATAAATCTGACCTAGATTTACTAACACTTGGTAGTCTTTCGATCCACGAGGCACTCAATACATATAAGAACAATCGTATATAATATCTTTTCTAGTTTATGTTAGCCTAGTACAACAAACGGCATCTATTTATTGTTGATTTACCTCATATCCGCTCAAAGCGTTTTGCTTCTACATTTATTTTCCGCAAAGCGAACAAATGAAACGCACTACCGACTTCTTTGTTAGTCTACTCGTATAGTGCATAGGTTATCTTCTACTGTAACGAAGTTAACGCACATACCTATTGAAAAACAAAATACAAAAATAAAATTAACCTAAAATTACAAAATATTGTGAAGAATAAAAAAACATCAAATTATCAGCAAAATATATTATTATGCATTATAAAGTTAAATATAATTATGGACTTAATTTGGTTATTTTCGCATTTAAATAATCTCAGTACCACTTTCGATAAATCTAGCCAATAAGACAACATTTAAAAACAAAATCATAGATTAGTTTAATAAATGTAGATATCCTATTATCGATTAGTTAAACTGAATTGGTGAAATTAAAGTTTATGCTTAGCAGTTTCCTAAACTTAGGCAGTACGATCGTACATTAATAAAATTCGCTTATTTTGCTTCAATAAACGGGTGAAGCAATGAGTTGGTGCTTCTCACCTAAAGTAACACGCACTTCTAAAAGTCCCATTCACACACAAACACATACATATATACATACACGCACATAAAACATAGATTCTCCAGAAATTTTGTGAGCAGGTTCGATAAATATATAGATTTTTTTTATCGATTCATAAATTTTTGGAATTTTTTAAAAAGGCGGAGATAAGAGTTTTAAGGTAAAGGGTTAAGGGATTAAAAACTTTTTTTTTATTTCAGCCATTTCGAAAACTACGCGAAGTCTTCAGCTCACCGAGCCTCTAGTAGTTTATCCTTTTATAATAGTACTCAAGATGAATCTAAATACAAATCACTTGTTATCGTCAGCAAAAATAACAAATACAATCGTTAATTCTCTCCGGTTGACTTGGACTCCCCACTCCCCATTCAAGTAGTAGTAAATTATAATAGGCTGCGTACAAAGCTGCTTTACCTTAGCTTAAAGAAACGCTCCCTTTGTTGGTGAATTGGACGTTCTCGTATTTAGAACAGCGATAAGTTTAACGAACATAGCTGTTTTGGCACTTTGTAGTGTTTTGTAAACATCCCGGGCGGTGTATTGGTACACCGGTGAGCACAAATACTGGGATCAACTTTCAAAATATCTGAGTGTATATTATTTAGAATTGTAGAACAGGAAGAACGATAGAGGATGATACTGATAACATATTATATGATCATGATTTGGAATCTGTAGTGGCTTTTTGATGAACTCGCGTATCTTTTTATGCAATCTATATCCTACTAATATTATAAACCGAAAGTTTGTGTGTAAGTGTGTAAGTATGTTTGTTCCCTCTTCACGCTTTAACGGCTGTACGGATTTGGATGAAATTTGGAATGTGCATAGATTATACCAAGGATTAACACATAGGCTACTTTTTAACTTGATAATAGCGGGCGAAGCCGCGGGGCACGACTAGTTGAAAAATAAAACGCAAGCAAAGCTTAAAAAACCGGCTTCACCGCTTTATCTTCGGAAATTTAATCAGATTTGATGTACTAAACACGCATTATTGAAGATATTTCAAGAACAACTGATCAGATCTTGATCACATTTAAATGGGACCAATTGGAAAGCAACATCTTTCAAACAAAAAACAATTTTCAGAATCTGTTCACGTCGAACGAAGTTATGAGGTAACAAATATAAAAAAAAATTACAGTCGACTTGAATACCTCATTCTTTTTTGTGAAGTCAGTAGAAAAAATACCGGATTACTGTAACCAAAAATACAGGTTCTCACAAGACCTAGTGTTGGGGATAGTTCCTTAAGGTACTTCAAATGTAGTTTTAACTAGTCCAGATTTTTTTTATATCTTTGTACCGCCACAAAATGTGTACTGACTAAATAAACGTATTTTTACAATTATTTTAAAACTATAACCTTATTTTAAAAGCTAATTTTGTGGACCAGCAAGTTGCGCATTGAGATTATGAAATAAAAACAGATCCAGTCATGGCTGCCGTAAAGGAAGGTTGACCAATCATTAACTTTAAAAATCTGGACAAATATATTAATAATGGTGTTTTTAATATTTTATGACGGGGATAAAAAAGGCGGTAAATTAATATTGAGCAATAGTGCTCCACCTTAGACCACAACTCGTCACTTTTCATCAGGTGTGATTGTAGTCAAGCGTTTGCTTAGTAAGTTATAAATAAAATGGAAATAGGTATTTGGATAGACAAAAAAATATATATATACTATGTATAGAAGTTACTTACAGTCATATAACTAATCCCTATAACGATCTTTATTTGGATTGTAACATGAACCTAGGAATGTGCCCTAGGCCACCCAAGTAGGTACCATAGTTATATAAGTATGTTTCTGTATAATTAAATAAATAAAACGCTTTCACACTCACAGCTCCACACTAAGTACGATGACTTGTGACGTGGATGCCGGAAACATTCACATCATACACACACAATCACAACCAGATACACAAACTTTCTTTTGATAAGAAATCTTGTGTTCCCGCCGGGAATCGAACTTGATACACCTGCTTAGAAGGCGAACGCTCGCCCAACTAAATGCCAACGGGCAGTTCAATTAACTTGTAACTAGACTTTTCAAGTATAAATATTGTAAACCTAGATTACCAAACCCTATATGGACCTTATAACCCTGTAAGTATCGAATATTTTATCAAAATAAAGTCAGTGTACTCCCAACCTCGGTGTTTTGATTTGTTCTTCAACACACTACGTAAAGTAATATTATTTTGCCAAACAAACATTTGTTCGTATAACCGGCAATTATTAGGTACCTATATTGTATTTACGTTATATTAATGTTTTTTATATATAAATGCAAGAATTAGCGGTTAAAATCTTAATTCACCTGGATTTAGGGAGGGGGTGAAGAGGAAAGGTAGATGAAATAGTTTTTTTTTATTTTATATCAAAGTTCATTTATACAAAACAAAAATTACGACAACCTACCGTCATCCGACTCAGTTCTGGCAAGAAAAGAGTTATTGAGTGGTTGAAAAAAAAACCTAAACCTACAGTCATCCGACTCGGTCCTGGCATAGAAAGAGTTTCTGGGTGGTTAAAAAACCTTAACATATTGTCGTCTTAGAAGAACGCGAGCGAAGCTGCGGGGAACAGCTTTAGAATTATAAATGTGAAATTTCGATTATTTTCCCTTTCACGCCGAAACTACCGAACCGATTTGTATGAAAAAATATAAATTTGCAATGTAGCGACATAGAATAACACCAAGGCTACATTTAAACGCAAGCAAAAACGCGAGAATTTGCTAGTTCTATGAAACAGTTATCTTCTTACCTCTTTATTGTTAATTGGTCGATCTCTTCGTTGCTCCGAAAATTTCTTGTATAGTAGATTTGATACGTCCTTTTTTGCCGTATGTATGATGCCCATGCCAGGAAACCTATAAAATAACAATAATGTAACTGTATGTATGATGCACAAGCCAGGAAACCTATAAAATAACAATAATGTAGCTGTATGTATGATGCACATGCCAGGAAATCTATGAAATAACCTTAATGTACAACATCGTTGGTCCTTAATTCAATAACTTGTCGTGGGTGCCGGAAACATTCACATCACACACAATCACTCCCAGAACCAGATACGTAAATTTTCCTTGGGGAGAAAGCTTGTGATTCCACCGAGAATCGAACCCGATACCCGCTGCCTAGTCGTGGGACCCGGGTTCGGTTCCCGGCAATAGCACAATTGCCCTTCCTACAGTTGTATTTCCGGTTTTAGGTGTAATCATGTGTGCAATACTAATATGTAAATGTTTCCGATACCCACGATACAAGTCTATGAACTCTGTGTGGGGCTGCGAGTGTAAATCTGTTTGTTTGTTGTCTACTTAGATGCAAACTACTTACATCACGTTTTAGCAGACATTCTTTAAGGAACACTTAAATTATTATCGCAGATTCTATACACAATATTTTTGTCTTATTAAAGTTATTATGCAGTAAGTCTTTGTTCCAAACATATCCAAGGACAAATAAGGAGATTCCTTATATAGTATGTATGCCTGTCTATACTATAATGCTTGTGCCCCGCGATTTCGACCATGTTTATTACAATGACGATTGAAGAGAATAGGGATAGAGATATAATATAATTAAATTGTCGGATGGCGTAGTTGATAACATGCCCGCCTTATACGCTGTGGGTGTCCAGTTAGTCTCGGAGGGAGCACAAATCTCCAAGGAAAAATGATTCCAGTCCTCCTTGAAATTGTTTGTGACATAAAAGTTTCCAGCACCCGTAACACATGTCTTCGAACTTAGTACTGGGCAGCGGGTGTTAAAGTGTTTTTTAGTTCGCTTATTTATTACAGAGTAACTGATCCCCCATAATTGAAACAAAGTGATCAGTTAATCTGCTCAGTTTGCATTGAGTAAATAAAAATAATAATAATGAGTAATTTAGATACAAGAGTACTGTATTGTACTTACGCAACTCTATAGCATCTATCCTTCGGCACGACAGAGCTGACATCTCTGTCCTGCTCATCTTCCTGAAGTCTATGAGGATGCTCTGCCGTGTTGTTGTGCTGTGCCAGCCGGCACCTGATCAGGGCTTGGCCATTGAAGTTTATTAACTACAATAAAAAACGAATAAACACATTTATACTTACAGTGAGTTCAAACGCTTGTATCATTGCTGCCGGAAACATTTACATCACACACACAATTCACCCAGGACCAGAAGCACTAATGTCCTTTGGGAAGGAAATATATGCTCCTGCATGGAATCGAACCCAGGACCCTTGCCCACTGCGCCAACAAGGTCGTTAATAATATAATCCTACATAATAATTCATTTTTTGCCAGATAGGTAATCGTTAATAATAAACTAATTAAAAATATATAAATTATTGTACATTATAGCCAAAGGAAATGGATTCTCCGTTAGATAAGTGTGATAATGCTATATATCTCATTGGCTTTATAGTTAAAATATATGTTATAAATCCTATATATATTTATATTTATTTTACTGTTTCTATTAGGAATGAGTGCGAAATATAGCTAACAAATCAAATCCAGCCTTTTATTTTTCACAATAACATGCTATGAAAATATGCTTTTTTAAGAGTATAATTTTAGACCATAAACTGACATAACAATAAAATAATTATTTGATAAAAAAAAAACTATAACATATTATTTATCTTCTCTTTTGCATCTGAGGTATCAAGTGTCAACTGGCGTTGGCGTGCATATTACTAGTTGTGACATCACTATGCCATTCTTTTGGGGACAGTATTAGTAGTACTACTACTATTAATTATAGATTGTATAAAATACATACATCATCTTAATTATTAGATTAAAATCATAGAGCTAAAATTTTTTAAACTTTCGCGAACTTCAATCATGTTCAATCAACATCGAGGTTAGTCAAAATAATGCTATTTTGAAAATGAAGAGCAAAATGACCCATTTTTCTCATATAAACATCATAGAACTAAATTAGCTTAGGGTTAGAACAAGAAGCATAATCTGTGAGCTTTCTGTATGTTACAAATAATCCTGTATAATATGTTGTTAAGTCCACAGGATGAACCTCAACTCAAACAATGCAATCAATTGATCAAATGATGTGACATACTAGATTGTATACTTTAATTTTATATTTAGACTAGTTCCCATGGCTTCGCCAGCGTAAATTAAGAAAACATTATTTATCGGTTCGAATTGTGAATCTAAACCATCCTTGAATCAACCTGAACACACAAAAAATTTCGTCAAAATCTGTCCAACAGTTTAGGAGGAGCTTAGTCACACACGTACAGAAGAATTATATATGTATACAAAAATATATACAGTATAAATAAATGCTTTATAATATAAATATTATATGATGTATAAATATTACCTCTACAGTAGGATGAGTCTTTGTTTTATTGTTTCCAGAAGTCTTGCCGAGGAGACAGCCGTGCGTACCAACCATCTCACTGACATATCTGAACCGGAAATGGTTCTGTGGTTGCTCCACAATCCGCAGGAAAGGATTGTTTGCTAAAAATACATTTAATTATGTATAATTTTATTTAAAGTCATACACATTTTATGCCTTTGAATTGTTGATACACTTGGTGTGAGGGCTATTTTTCGCAACTAGGCCGTATGTCTGCCTTTTCGCATTAAAACTGACACAATCGACGGCATTGACAATGCACAAGTAACAACAATCCCTGTTGTCTAACCAAAAGAAAAAGAAAGATCTTGTATTGTGGGTGGTAAAAACATTCACATTCCACTCACAATTATATGCATAAATTTCCCTAGAGAAGAAAACTTGTGTTCGCACCGGGAATCGAACATGATACCTGCTACTTAGTAGCCAGTCACGCAACCAACTACGCCATCAGGCAGTCCGTAAACAATATATGAACTATATATTATAATCAGCGAACGCAGATTAAATACACCGCTTTTACTGCATTTAACTGTTTTCCTGCTATATGTGTGCTCTTCAAATTTATAGCTTACCATTATTGATATAAAGTGGCTTATCTAAGCAGCTGAGCCCCGTCAATGTTGTGGTCAGTTGAGGTA
Source organism: Lomographa bimaculata (assembly GCA_948107665.1). Classification (NCBI taxonomy): domain Eukaryota; kingdom Metazoa; phylum Arthropoda; class Insecta; order Lepidoptera; family Geometridae; genus Lomographa; species Lomographa bimaculata. Next base: position 14,196,971 of record OX403592.1, read on the forward strand.
CTTGATGGGATGGCGAACTATACGGGGATTCGAGTGTTGTGTATGAGTGTGGAGAAGAGTTCGAGCAATCGCTCATTTCGTGGTCACTTGCACTTGTAGACATTTTTCCTTAGGGAACACTCCAAGGCTAGTCACAACACTACGTTCAATAAAATGTTAATGTAGCACTGTTATTGTTAGAACCGTTTCAGTTATTCTATTAAGAGTAAATACACCAAATATGAACAATATCCCGTCTGCCCGATAAACGCATGTTAACTTTGTGTGGACCATCAATAAGTTCAATGAATCGGACAGCAAGGGCCGTTTTGACATATGTCAAAACAATTCCTTCACCTCTGATTGGTCAAAAATAAAAAATAATCGCCAGTGATGATTGGACGAGAAAACTTTTTGGAAAATTTAATGTTGCTATACACATGCTCCAAAATCACCTTAATATTCTTACGTAAATTCAGTAACTATTATTTTAATCTGTGGTTCTATGTGTGGCCATGGTTACAAATCTTTTCGCTCGAATAAGTCCAAGACTACCTAAATCTCGGGTACATCCAATTCTGGACAGGGGTGATAAGGCATGCACTAACATCCCACTTGGTGTTTTGTGCATAACCATGCATATTTTCATATTGTTATTTATGGTATTATTAAATTTATTGTCTTTCTACATAGAAATGACTATATATATATATATATATATATATATAAATACTTAATGGAAATGCAAAGTTGTTCCTTTCAATTATCTCGAAAATGACAAATAAGCCCAAAACAACACCAAGAATTATCAGTTCGCAGCAAATAGGCCGTTGTACGCGCTACCTCATAGGCAGGAAACCATACTTAGCTGCTAGATATTCTGTGCTTCGGTTTGAAATACTTTGAAATGAGAAAATAAAACAAATAAACATATTTTTTTTAGTGCATTAACTCAAACATTAGCATTAATTCGTTGTTTCGTACACATTATTATCGTTACATTTCAATTAATTCTCATACAGTGATTCGACTCGAAGGCGCAAGTACATTTATTTATTTTATTTATAAACAGGTGCTTGTTGCGCTTACAGCAATGCCAAGACGCACAATAAACTAAAATAAAATTTACACTATTAATAGGAACAAACTAAAATAATAATTTACACTATTATTAGACTATTATTAGGAACTTCTGGTTCTTTATTTTCACATATCTCAAACAAGCAAATTTGCCAGTTTTCTTAATTTTTTTAGCACTTTCTCGACAATAGCAATAGTTATATCGTAAATTTATTATACTGATGAGATTTACAAAGATGATTAGTCGAAATATTTAACACCCACTTTTCAGGGAATATTAATGAAGTGGTCACCCAGTGTTTTTATCAGCTTGACGTCACTCAGCCAAGGGGAAGAACCTACCAATGAGTCACAAAAATCCCCGGGCGGCGCGACGTAGAATTAGAGTTTAAAGATATAGAACTGATGATGAGTCATTTCGCCAACAGTGTGTGCTAAATAATTATGATAACAAGTAGTGTACGAAGATAATGTTATTTACGATACGTCCGCAAACCTGCAATTATATAAGGATGAAGAACAAATTTTAATAAACTTCTGACAATCACTCATCATCGATTTATGGTTGATATTGAAAATCATCAAGGGTGCACACAAAGCGTTTTGCTTCTACATTTATTATACGTTACGTGTTTCTCGATAATTACAATCTGGGAGTCTTTACATCAAGTGAACTCAATGACATCGTCTAGGCAAGCGTGCGCCATCTTCAACCAGATCGTCACTTACCATCAGGCACATAGTGGTCAAACGTTTGCCTACAAAAAATAAAACAAAAAACAAAGATTCTTAGTACTAATTTATGCTTTTATTTTTGGGTGACTATGGTGATGCAAAAAAAGAGTAGGTATTATGATTTTAGAAGCGTATCTTTTTCCCATATACTGTTTTTTTCCCACATACTGCTCCAACTAAAAAACAATTGCAATATAATAGTATAAGATCCCGCTATACAACGACCTTCACTGAGATGCTTATTTAACGAAACGTATTTTATATTTAATTTAATATTTCAATAAATATAATGCATATGGGTTGCCTGGCAAATTTCAGTCCAGAGTATGTTTAATTAATAATTAAAAAAAAATATTTTTTTAAACATTTCACCGGTATGATTATTAGATAAATTCTATACCAATCGAAAGTATGAAGCCCATACAATATGCGAACGTTAGGTTGCCTATTCTTTTCCGGTCACTACTATCGGGTTGCCAGGTATAAAAAGGTAAATCTATACTAGCATTTTGCAACGGTCTGTTTATTGAATGAAAATTAAATTAAATTAAAGATTATTTTATTCTGAACACGGTGGTATAGGGTTGCCTGCGAAAAATCAGTCCAGAATTGCGGTTGTCGAATTTAAAAAAGTAAAATATTGCTCCGAGTGAATGTGTGCGACTGAGAGGTCCCAACCAACCATCCCATGCGATAGAAGAGGACACAGCATAGCAGCTGTTTAAAGTCCGCCTATTTAACAGATGCTGCTGATATTTTCATTGATGAAAAAATGAAGACCGTTCAAGAATTTAGGGCTAGTATGTCCTCTCTTTCTTTAAATGGGCGGACTTTAAACAGCTGCTATGCTGCGTCCTCTTCTATCGCATGGGATGGTTGGTTGGGACCTCTCAGTCGCACACATTCACTCGGAGCAATATTTTACTTTTTTAAATTCGACAACCGCAATTCTGGACTGATTTTTCGCAGGCAACCCTATACCACCGTGTTCAGAATAAAATAATCTTTAATTTAATTTAATTTTCATTCAATAAACAGACCGTTGCAAAATGCTAGTATAGATTTACCTGTTTATATCTGGCAACCCGATAGTAGTGACCGGAAAAGAATAGGCAACCTAACGTTCGCATATTGTATGGGCTTCATACTTTCGATTGGTATAGAATTTATCTAATAATCATACCGGTGAAATGTCTAAAAAAATATTTTTTTACATTATTAATTAGACATACTCTGGACTGTAATTTGCCAGGCAACCCATATGCATTATATTTATTGAAATATTAAATTAAATATAAAATACGTTTCATTAAATAAGCATCTCGGTGAAGGTCGTTGTATAGCGGGATCTTAGACTATAATACAGAAATCGTAATCTTCGCTTCACTTCTGCGGATCACATACGAGTAGCGTACATTATTGCTCCTTTAAAGTAGTGAACCAAAGAATAAAAATTTGCAAAATATAGATGACATCACACGTTAGTCAGGGCTTGAATAGCTCAGCGGTTAGATAATTACATATGAACGCTGTAAAATTACATTTCAAAAATATACAACACTTGTGGCAAACTGTAATCCAAACGAGCATACTCGAGGGTTCAAGAGTAGCCATTGAAGAGTTCCACTGTCCGCATCTTGTTTTTATCATCAGTCATCATCACTGTCACTCACTCACAGCCCCACAACAAATTTGACAAATTGTCGTGGGTGCCGGAAACATTCACACACAGAGTTACACCTAAAACTAGAAACACAAATTAAGATTTTATTATTAAAAGTTACAATACCTCATGTCTCCATGATCATATCAGCTTGTTAGTACCAAATTATTGTATTGTCATTCCGAAGGTATCTTAAACGGAATCATTTTGTAAGTTACCGTCAATTCTGCGAACTAGCGACCGCTGGACATTTCGCGAATTGAACATTCTGCGACTAAACATATAATTGCAAATCGATACGACTATAGAAGTAGATTTAAATAGTGTATTTCAGTATTTAAATACATAATAAAGTTAGTAACTTATAAACTAAATATTGTATCAAATCTCAGAGCACGAAAGTAAGAACCCACTCTTATTTTTGAAGTGGCTTAAAAATAAAATACATTTGGTATAACAATTGTAGTTTTTATTTAAAAACATCTTAAACGTGTAAAATATATTCCAAAGGCGTTTATAAACGTTAAAATATTTCGAAAACATTTTAAGAGATTCTCTTACAATTAAAACACATTCATTTAAATTTTTGTTTATGTATATCATTTAATAATTATTATTTTTCTACGATTTTAGTAAAAAAACTGGAATGATGTATCTATAAAATACACAGATACACTATTTAGCATGTTTTACTTAAAACTACGTTAGATTTTTTTAAGCAGGACATCATTAATATCTTAAATTGTTAAATAAACGAAAAATAAAGCAAAATACGTAATAATTTTTTTTTTAAGAAGCGCTGTATCAATTTAGATAAAATTGATATGCGACCAGCTCTGAAGTATGATCTACCAAAGAAAAAAAAGAAATCAACAAAATCGATTCATAATTGGCGGACTTATCGCGTACCATACATATAAAAATACAGTCGAATTGAGAACGTCCTCTTTTTGGAAGTCATGTGTCGAAATTATCGACCTAGGTTTCGAATTACACTTTTCATATGTTTTTGGTTAGATTTTTTTTTCATATATGTGGCGCTCTAGTAGCATTTACAATCAATTGTAAAAAAATCTTGTTATTTATAGTAAATATGTTGAGATTAACAATTATAGCTTAACTAATCAAGTATAAAAACCTTATTAACATAAAATACAAGTATATTGAAGTGCATAATAATATAAATCCATTGTAATTTTCCACCAATTTAAAAATAAATCACACTGTTTTGACATAGCAGAGTGCTATAGCAGACTCCATTAGTCTCTGGAATACTCTAAATATCAAACTTAACTTTGAATTTAAACTCATGGTATATTTTAAACAAAAATAAGCACTATAATCCTAATTATCTCAAACCATAACGCGAAAAATTTTATATTAATTATGACAGTTTCAATGGTGGAAAAGCCTTAAGTTTGTGTGCGCCAAAGTGATGTTATGTTCATTGCAAGCTTCGATCACTTGTTGGTCGTTGTTAGATCCAGATGGACTGCCGATGTACTGCACTCCACTCTGCAAGAAAATATATTAAAGTAATCAATTTAGAAAGGAAAAAATGTCGCTTCAGGCGGGGATTGAAACCGCGGCCATAAGGTCTCATACCCTATTGCTCTAACCGCTGAGTTACTCAAGCCCTGCCTGAAGCGACGAAATTGTCCTTCCCTTACGTCATACGGGGACATTTTCTAGATTTCCTTTTCTACATTTACTACTTTAGCATGGCTAATGCTACAAAACCATTTAAAAAAAATTATAGATGTTGGATTTGACAGCTGTCAAAGTGACATTCGATGTCGTGTGTCTTGTAATGTAATCTGTGGAAAAGCGATGGTTACCTGCACAGCGCGGTCTATGTTGTCTCTGAAAGGGAAGAATGCGTCAGACGCCAGCGCCACTTTATCTAACTTGCGGAGCCACGACTCGCGCTCTGCTTCTGTGAGGAGCGCGGGGGCTTCGCCCTCGAATAAGGAGTTCCATTGGTCCAGGGGAAGGTCCGAACCTGGAAGCAAGGGTTGAGGTTAATTTTATTTGGAAATCTTATCATGCTAAATGAAGTGGCTAATAAAAATTTTGAAAATACCTCCCACTCTCTATCTGGAAAACGGCTGCACCGATTTTAACCAAACTTGGCTAAGAACACTACTGATCATGTTATCTTTCAAACAAAAAACTAAATCAAAATATAGCTGTTTGGAAGCTACGATGCCACTTACATACAAACAGATACATATATACCACAAACTTATAACACTCTTTTTTTTTAGTCTTGGGTTAAATTCTCTAATAAATTAACAATACTACCAATATTATAAATACGAAAGTTTGTGTGTAAGTATGTTTGTTCCGTCTTCACGCTTTAACGGCTGAACGGATTTGGATGAAATTTGGAATATATATACCTAGAATTAACAAATAGGCTACTTTTCAACTTAATAATAGTTGGCGAAGCCGCGGGGCACGGCTAGTTCATAATAAGAATATAAACCAAAACAAACATATTCACAAAATTCACCATTGTTTCTTCATTATTATGTATCTATATATATAAAAGAAAGTCGTGTTAGTTACTCCACTTATAACTCAAGAACGGCTGAACCGATTTAGCTGAAAATTGGCAGGGAGGTAGTTTAGAGCCAGGAGAAGGACATAGGATACTTTTTAGGAACGCCACATGTTTTTTTAATTTTTTATTAAATAGGTGTATAAAAATCATTCTCTCATACGTCACTCAGATTTGGTAAAGTACTAGGCAAACATAACAATGAAAGAGGTAATAATATAGTCACGTGGCATTGTATGCCGGGTATGGCTTCCTAAACATGCACATTCATTGACTGTTAGGCGGAACGAAGGTCGCCGGGACAGCTAGTTATGTATAATACGCAAAAATCATTACTAATGTTGCAAACAAACGTCTATTTTAATATATTTTCTGTACTTTTTTATTATTGGTGTCAATAAAGAGTTATTGTATTTTAACCGACTTCACAAAAAAGAGGAGGTGCTCAATTCGGCTGTATTTTTGAAATGAAATCTTTATTTGCTAGAATATAGGTAGGTTTTACATGTAGGTGTTCTATAAGTTGGGTATCACTATATTCGACAGCTATTTAGGTCGTGCAAATGTTTACAATTTAGTTGAGGAATTTATATACCTACAACCAATTAAAAACTTTACAATAAGATGTCAGATAAGGATTCAATTATAAATGTCAATAAGATAATAAATCAATACGATAATATAATAGAACAAGTATTTAGTTCATAAATTAAAATATACCTTCATGTCATTTATACTTAAAATAGTCACTTAGTGAATAAAATAATCTGTCCACTAGCCAATCGTAAAGCTTTTTATTAAATTCTTTATTACATTTATTTTTTAATTTGTGTTCCCTCATTACTTTTTTCTGGTTGAACCGATTTTAATCATTATTTATTGTTTGATGGATGAATGGAACCAAACGGGAAGTACCAGCTTAATACTTCCCGTTTGGTTCCATTTAAATTTGATCAAGATCTGACCAATAGTTTTATAGTTATCCTCAATAATGTGTATTTAATTCATTATATAATTGTATTTATTATCATAAAACATTTCTAATCATATAATCAGATCATTGGGGTTTAATTCATTTAATAGGTCATTGGTTTTTTTAAGCTTTGCTTGCGTTTAAATTATAATTTGTTAGTTCTATTTTAAATGTAGAAACAAAACGCTTTGGCATTTTTTGGTTTGTGTATATAGATTTTTCACAAGCGAATCGGTCTGTACTCACCAATAGTGCCATTAACGAAGTTATCGACGGCGTTAGCTCGCACTGCGCGGGTGACGCCTTGTTTGAATGGCATGTTGAGAACGCGCGGATGCGAGCGGAGCCACCACAGGGCTGCCTTGCCGCCGGCCAGCCGAGTGCAGTGGATGCGGGACTGCTGACCAGCGCCGATGCCGATTACCTGGAAATATCACCTTATTACGGGACGATAAGAGCTACAATTCTACAGCATAGCTGGAGAAAACGTGACGAAACTGGCTTTTTAACTAAGTTCTATTTGCTGCAGACCAGATTAGATCCTGGAAATATGACCTTATTACAGGACGATAGGACTTGTAATTCTACAGCATAATAGGAATATAAATAAGCATAGAAGGAAACGTGAAGAAACTGGTTTTTAAAACGAAGTTCCATTTGCTAAGATAGTCTGTTGGTGTAATGGATGCTGGACCGTTGACCAGCGCCGATAAGGTCCTGGAAATATCACCTTATTACGGGACGATAGGACTTATAATTTTACATCATAGGAGGAAACGTCAAGAAACTGGCTTTTAAAACGAAGTTCCATTTGCTAAGATAGTCTGTTGGTGTATTGGATGCTGAACCGTTGACCAGCGCCGATTAGGTCCTGGAAATATCACCTTATTACATCGGCCTTGGAAATATCACCTAAGGGATGATAGGAGTTATACTTCTACAGCATAAGAGGAAAACGTGAAGAAACTGGGTTTTAGAACTAAGTTCCATTTGCTAAGATGTGTGTTGGAGTATTGGATGCGTTACTGTACTGTACAGCGTCGATTAGGGACCTGGAAATATAACCTTATTACGAAGCAATAGGAGTTATAATTCTATAGCATAGGTGGAGGAAGCCGTGAAGAGACTGGCTTTTAGAACTAAATTCTATATGCCCATTTCGCGTCGCACAATGCGTCTGTTACCCACCAGCGAGCGTAACAGCATAAAAAGTCATCTCACCACTTAAAACATGATCACTACGAACTCTTTAGCTGTACTATGTTATTAAAATGTTCAAAACCTACTAGTGACTCTGAAAACTTCGCGTATATTTAAAAAAGGCATATCTTCGCCATTTTGAAAAAAATACAAATACTGAATCGACATGAAAAATTCAAATAATTATCGAACCTACTCACAAAAATTCACGAGAATCGGTTGAGAAATGTGACCTGTAGAGGAGGACCGGAAATCCGGACACACGAAAGCAATTTTGCCCAAGCTGAAACGGAGACGCTTCTCTCGGTCAAGTCAAGTCCACTATACCTGGCCGTCCCTGGCGTAGCACACAGAGTTACTCTGCGTATATTTGAGCGCGATAGTCGCCACTATCAAGTCCCGGACTGCAGACGCCGGTAAGTCCTTCTTGGCAGTGACGATGTTGTCGAAAAGGTCCTGAGTGATCTTAGCGTCGTTGCGTCTCTGCTCTAATGTGAGGCCGAAGATTGTCTTTTGTTCAATGAGATCAGGCTCGTACGATGCATCCATCTAGGGAAATTGAAAAATCATTATATTGTTACAAAGCACGCCACCTAATCTGAAGAGTGTTTGCTTAGTAAACACCTGTTCATTCATTTCTTTCACTACCCTTAAGAGGATTTATTCCTTTTGTCTTCTCTCTCGCTCGCACATTTTGATATTTTTAATAAATATAATTAGCTGCGTGTGTTTTTGGAAATGTTTTCAATCAAATATATGGGCATTAATACAATGAATGTTTTAATCTACCTTTCGTTTTTCATATCTTTAAGTTTAACGAAGAAAGTGTGAATATCACATTGAAATTTGGGAACTGTGTTTTTTCTCATCTTATTGAAAGATATGAAAGCGAAAAGAAGTTTGAAACATCCTTGTATTAAAGCCCATATAGTTCGTTGAAAACATTTTCAATAACACAAGTACATGATAGTATTTATTAAAAATATCGAATTGTGCGAGCGAGAGAGAAAACGAAAGGACTAAACCCTCTTAAGTATATTATTCTGGAAACAATAGACAGCAGGGCGTTTCATACAAAATACAATACAACACAAATGTTTATGTACCAAAAAAATAAACTATATAGTAAATAACTTTATCAATAGCATGCACACATTTTAGGATTACAGAATCGATTTCTGTTGTAATACCACTATTATTATTATTGTTTGTGTTTCTGTTCTCTGTATTATTTACCTAATAAAATAAATAAATAATAGATATTTAAAGATTAATAAAAGCTCCCGCTTTTGGGCATGAATTTTATAGGGTACTAGCCGTGCCCCGCGGCTTCTAATATTCTTTGTTCCCTCTTCACGCTTTAACGGCTGAACGGATTTGGCTGAAATTTGGAGTGTACATAGATTATATCTAGGAATAACACATAGCCTACTTTTCAAGTAGATAATAGCGGGCAAAGCCGCGGGGCACGGCTAGTAATGTTATAAAATGAAAAGATGGTGTCCACTTAGTATTATTATAATTATTTATCTCTGATCAGCTAGCGTTTGACCATTATCTCCTGATTAAGCGTCATACCTTTTCTTGTGATAATGGAAAATAATCGTGTATAGTAACACAAATATAGCATTGAACAATAACCTTTGTAAATAGTAAGCATTAGCAAAGTGTCGTTTGTTTTACGATATCACATAATGCTTATCAGTGGTTACGTCATCGACTTTCATGTTATCAGGATGACCTGGATATTGTAAAGAACTAGCCGTGCCCCGCGGCTTCGCCCGCTATTATCAAGTCATTAAGTAGCCTATGTGTTAATCATAGTTATAAGCTATGTACATTCCAAATTTCATCCAAATCCGTTCAGCCGTTAAAGCGTGAAGAGGGAACAAACATACTTACACACTTACACACATACTTTCGGATTTATAATATTAGTAGGTTACTATTAGCTGAACCCGGCATGCGTTGCAATGCCATGTTTGGAAAAGTGTTTTACCTCTTTCACGTTTATGGTCGCCTAGTACTTTTAATACCATACTTAACACTATTTGGATATTGTTCATACAAAAATACTAAAATCACGATTTGAAAATGAGGAGTAGGAGGGTGAAAAATATACGACCTATTCTCATACCTACCAAATATACAAAAATCAATAAACGGTCGAGCCGTTTTGGAGGATTCCGACCACTAAAACCATGACACGAGATTTATATCTATATAATAAAACAAATTTATTAAATACAAGCCGTGCCCCGCGGCTTCGCCTGCTATTATCTAGTTAAAAAGTAGCCTATGTGTTAATCCTAGGTATAATCTATATACATTCCAAATTTCGATGTAAGTTTATAAGCTACCATGGTCACTCCGTCATCATGGCGCTTGCAACAGTGCCGAAATATCGGAAACTCAAAACAAACGAAATACATGGTAAATATCCCGTTATTGATACAAACATTTATATTCCAAATTTCGTCCAAATCCGTTCAGCCGTTAAAGCGTGAAGAGGGAACAAACATACTTACACACTTACATACTTACACACACACTTACACACAAACTTTCGGATTTATAATATTAATAGGATAGTAGGATGAGATTATAATATATTAGAAGATAAAAAAACAACAAGCGCAGTTTTAAGAGCAGTCTGCGTTCCGCTCTGAGCGCGAATGTGTTCTAGCGTATGCCGTGGGACAATGGCTCTTAATTTATAGATATAGAAGTAGTATAAACACTTGTTTTAACTGGAAATCGTACCCGATACCCGCAGATACAGCTTAAAACGAAGCAACAAAGCCAGCGGGCAGTTAAGAGTGTTGGCGCGACAGTAAAAAAATCGATGTCGATTTTATATTATTTTCCATATCTTGTGATTCTTCGAGTGTTAATGTGTAATTATGGTGGATTATTGGGAAATAGTTCTTGAACGTGCATGAGTGTAGGCAAATCATACAAAGTTGAGAAAGCAGATTTTCGTTTCCTCCAATAGAAGTTCTGTACTACTGCTTTATAGTTGACCGTATATCTCTTAATTGACTTTGACTGTAAATGGTGACAGTGGTAACCAGGACTGGTTTTATAAAATACTAGCTGACCTGCCCGGCGTCGCCCGGGTAAAAAACATAGCCCAGTATATGAGTAAAAAGCTAAATATGAGTAAAATAGCTAAATAAAACCTAAAATATATAACTTGTATATTTATACTATGTGAAATTAGAAGATAGTAACTCTAAGTGATCTCAACTCCAATATTATGTTAGATAGATACTATTATATAGATAACATACTTGCTTATACCCTACATTACAGGGTGAATGTCTTTAGTTTCTAAGTTTAGTTTTATGACCTAATGTACATGTAATGCATATGAATAAATAAATAAATAAATAAAAAAATATAGCCTATGACACAAATAACGTGGCTTTCTATTGATAAAGAATTTTCAAAATCGTTTCAGTAGATCCAGAGATTATCACCTACAATCAATCAAACTCAAAAACTATACCTCTTTATAATATTAGTATAGATATATATAACTTGACACTGCTTTAAGGCTAAATTCAAATAAAAAAAAACTACATTGATAACTCACTTGTAGCACGCAGTAGCTGCCGCCCTTCTTCTTCTTCAAAACCTCCAGCGCCTCGGCTGAATATCCAGGCGCTATGATACCATCTGACACCTCCCTAAAAACAATATATAACATAAACATATCGGTATTCTATCGTCTACATTTTACATGAGTTAATTCCACCATGCCCCTTTTACCATCTAACAACAAGACAAACTGTCAAACGTCATCCATTTATGGTTGACATACCTCCAGTTCGCTCGAAGCGTTTCGCTTCTACGTTCATTATCCGGACGGCGGAGTGGAACACATTACCTGTGTCTTTGTTCTCCGAGGGGTATAATTTGGGATTCTTCAAGTCAAGAGTGAATAGGTATCTTCTAGATAAACACGTCACATCATCGGCCGCATCATCACTTTCCATCAGGTGAGATAGTGGTCAAATGTTTGTCTATAACGCATAAATAAATAAAAAAACGGTCCCTATCTCCACAGCTCCACACTAAGTTCGATGACTTGCGTTGTGGGTGTCGGAAACATAAACATCGCACACTTGTCCGAAACTAGTCGACAACAAAGTAAGTCGAATTTTTTACGTGTTTTAAGTTAAGCCACATAACATTGAGACATTATCTAATTCTTGTTCTAATCCTTAAGCTCATTAAGTTTGACGACTTGCTTCTAAATGCTATTATTTTCGATATAATTAAGATGAGCTGCCTCTAGGCAAATCAATGGAGGCAATATGCATATATATTTATGTTTTTATTCTATTGATTACTTCAATACATTATCGATAAAAAACTTTCATTAAAACATTACATTTCATATCAAAATAAATATATAACAATGTAATCAGGTTCGGGTAAATAAACGCGGCCATTTTGACCTTCTTGGACGTCCAAGACCTCTTAGGTCTGTCGTAAAGTTGACCAATCATTGACATCAAAATTGTGTGAAGTGACGTCAATCAATTAAGCCAATAGCGTGCGTTTTGCTATTTAGAATTTCACATGCATTTATATTCATAGCAGGAGCTCATGGGGTCAATGCCGCGAGCATAATGAGCGGAAATAATTTGGGCAGCAAGTCTTGTCCGAGCGAAGCTTCTCCGTTTCAGCTCAAGCAAAAATGCTTCCGTGTGTCCGGCGGATTTCCGACTGTTCTTCTCTATAGGTCGCATACATAAACCGATTCTCGTGAAAGTTTGTGAACAGGTTCGATGGTTTTTTTTCAAAATGGCGAGGGATGAAAACGTAAAAAAAACATAGATATTTCAGCAGCTTGGAAAAATACGCGAGGTCGTCACGCACCTGGAGATGATCTTGGCGGTGATGACGTCACACTCATCCGAAAGCGCTACAAAGTCTCCGAAGGAGCTCATTCGGTCGGCGCCCCGGGCTCTTGCGTATGCACAAGCCAGCGGCGATAGTTGAGGCACCAAGTCTTGTACTGTACATACAGATGCCTGCCGACAAAAACATGTCATGAGCCTAATTTTTAACCGACTTCAAAATCGAGGTTTTGAATTTTTTTTACGTGTGCTATCTAGAACTTTTTTCGAGATAAACCGATTTTGACGATTATTTTATTGTTTAATTCTTGAATTGAAAGCTGTTGCTTCCTATATGGTCCCGTTTAAATTTGATCAAGATCTGACCAGCAGTTTATGAGTTAACGTCGATAATGTTTATAAATTATTAACTGTCTATTGGCTTAGTTGGGTACGCGTCCGCCTTCTAAGTAGGGCTATCGGATTCGATTCCCGGCGGAACACAAGTTTTCTACCCAAGGGAAATTTATGTTTCAGGTTCTGTGTGTGATTGTGTTTGTGATGTGAATGTTTCTGGCGCCTACGACACAAATCATTTAATTAAGTGTGGGGCTGTGAGTGTAAAAGCGGTTGCATAATGAGGGATTTTTTTTAACGAAATTAATCGGATTTTACTATAGTAAAAATCTTGAAATCTTCGTGACACAGGACGTACCTGGCTCGAACGGATGGCGTGCTGTTAGGGCATGATTATGACTGGATTCTTTTACATGACTGTGACTTGTGGGTAGGATTTCTATTATAAATGTAATACACTGGATAATACTTTATTACTTGACACGGGCTAAATGGTGAAATAATGCTGAGCCTAATTTAAAAAAAAAAGATGTTTGCTTTGACATACATCTGGCCCTTAAGGTTGTTCTTCTTATTACATACCTCCTCCTCATTCAAGGGTTGTCCAACAGCCGCCCCAGCCGGCGAGACGTGCTTGAAGCTAGCTGCTGCTGGCAACCCTAAGGCTTCTTTCAACTCCTTCACAAGTTGCCATGCGTTGAGAGCGTCACACAGGTTTATGAACCCAGGTGAGCCGTTGAGAGTGGTGAGAGGAAGCTTGTCTCGGGTGGTGAACACCTGAGCTGGCTTCTGGTGAGGGTTCATGCCTGGAGAAGTGGAAAATGAAGATTTACTATGCTCATTACAAGTATAAATATGATATACTTCAAGATTATATCCAGACAAAAGAACAATGACGAGTTTTGCCGCGAAAGTGAAAAAATGGCGTTGTTGAACTGCCCATTGGCTTAGTTAGGTGAGCGTTCGCCTTCCAAGCAGGGGTATCGGGTTCGATTCCCGGCGAGAACACAAGTTTTCTCCCCAAGGAAAATTTGTGTTTCTGGTTCTGGTTGTGATATTGTGTGTGTGATGTGAATGTTTCCAGCACCCACAACACAAGTCATCGAACTTACTGTGGGGCTGTGAGTGTGAATGCGTTTATGTTATTATGTTTATGTTGATGTTGTATCATTTTCCCAAAACCTGTGATTCTTCAAGTATAAATGTGTAGTAATGGTGGATTATAAACCGTCAATACTTAGTAAACGTGCATAAGGTAGGCGAGTCATACAAAGTTTCGCTCCAAAACTCCAATAGAAGTTCTAGTAAAGTTTCTACCACTTTACTATGGCATGACTTGACTATGACTGGACCTTGACTCTTTTACTTGACTTTTGACTTGTGACTAAGTATTTTAGTATAAAAAACATATAATATAATATAGCGAGCGGTGTGTTTCTGCTTCTGTGGTGGTACTTGGTAGCACCAGTGTTACGAATCGTCGAATCTTACCGTATCTCAAGGTCATCTGCGCCTGTCCGGCTGAATATTGCTTGCGGAAGTAGTCAGATATGGCGGTGTCGTACTCGGATGTATGTGTGAACGCCTTCAGAGCCAGTCTCTGTCTGCAATAGACCAATGTCCATTAGCCCAAGGAGGCACTAATAAAAGTTAACGACTAATGCCAGATCCGCAAAGTTACAGCCATCGCTCGCCATCGATCTACCAATACACGAAATGTGTCACAACAAAGCACCAGCTTAGTACCAGCTTGGTGCTCTTGAAGTTATTGAGCGAAGAGCCAAGAGACTTATTACAAGCAACCAGGTGACTAATGCAAAACTTCAGAGCTTGGGGGATCGTCGCATGGTGGCGAGTCTCTCTGTATTTTATCGGATACATTTCGGAGAGTGAGCAATGGAATTACACAATTTAATTTCCCCATCCCCATTCTATTGTTGGACATCAAGACATACTCCTAAGCGATACCGCTATATGGTAGACATTTTACATATGCGGACAAAGCGTTTTGCTTCCACATTAATTATGCGAACCGCTAAGGAATGGAACTTTTACTTGAGAATGTGTTTCCTGATAAATACAATATGGAAGTCTTTAAGTCGCGAGTGGATAGGCATCTTCTAGGCAAATGTGCTCCATCGTCCACCGCATCATCGCTTACCATCAGGTGAGATAATGGTCAAACGTTTGCATATACCGAATGACAAAAAAGGCGACAAAACGAAATATAGGCAGCAATTATACGCGGCAGATGTAACTACTAGTGTAGAAAATATTTTTTAAATGTCGCGAATCACATGATAAAGTACATAATAATGAATAATTTATTAAGACAAACCTAAAATGTACAAATTTTAAAAAACGTAAATTAAACAATTAAAAAGTTTGAAAAAAGGGGGGGGAATAAAACAAATATGACTCGAAAATTTTGTTGGCCGATTGCTGAAGAAAATGTGCCCAGAATACTACGGTGGCTGTTCCCACGTTAAATAGCTATACTATTTTTTGTGCTAAATAAGAGCCAGCATTCTGATCACTTTTCACTTCGATCAAATGTTTATAAATATCCTTAAAAATATAATAATATACATAATATTTGAAAAAAAATTACCTTACTTAATAATTTTGAACTGCCCGTTGGCTCAGTTTGGTGAGCGTTCGCCTTCTGAGCAGGGGTATCGGGTTCGATTCCCGGCGGGAACACAAGTTTTCTCCCCAAGGAAAATTTGTGTTTCTGGTTCTGGTTGTGATTGTGTGTGTGATGTGAATGTTTCCAGCACCCACGACACAAGTCATCGAACTTAGTGTGGGGCTGTGAGTGTGAAAGCGTTTATGTTTTAATTTCAACTCGAGCAAAAATATCACCACTTTATCTCCGGAATTGATAGATCTTCTCATGATCAGATCTAGCCGTCTTCGAGTGATCGATACTCGAATTTACTCGATACATAAAGAAGCATGCATATTAATCATTGTTCCCGAGGGGTATAATCTGGGAGTATTCGAATCAAAAGTGAATAGGTATCTTCTAGGCAGGCATGTCGCATCATCACTTTCCATCATGTGAGATAGTGGTCAAATGCTTGCCTGTTTATCATAAAAAAAGCTAAAATACGTTAGAAACATTAAAATTTTATTCTAATTTATTCTATTCAAAAAAAAATTACCATTTGAGAACCTTTTTTGAAGTCGATTTAAAAGAAACAAACTTGTGCTATAAACAGATTCAATAAAAAGAACATCTAAGATTGACGACAGCAGCACTTGAAAATATTATTTCATTCCCAGAATTGCTGTTTATCACTGTGAGAGTGAGATGGCATGTCAGCTGTCGTCGATAATCTGAATTTTATTAAATCTAGTTATACTAACTTACCTTTAACCCAATTAGCAAGACCTAAAATATAACACAGACGTACATTTATTACATCGAACTATTCCGGTAGATGACATCAGATGTCCACATAACAAAACGTTTGAATGTATTTGTGAAAGTATTTACAAACAGCCACCAAGACTCGCAACGTATGTGTGCGTGCTGAGACGGCTGTAACACATAAACAAATCCAAGGATTTGTTGCTCGACTAGCGACGTCATTACTAATGTATTATTATTAGTTTGGAGGGGCGCGCCACGTTATCGTAGTTTATCTCTAACAAGGAATTAATAAATTCCGATAGGACGTAACACGTTATATACGGCGCGGGTTCAAGAGCGGCTTCAAGGGATTTCTCTAATTACTTACTTTTTAAGTTTGCCTAACGTGGCCAATAGTTTCCAATTCTACAGGTTAGGATTAATCAATTGTTCTATTACTAGCCGTGCCCCGCGGCTTCGCCCGCATTATCAAGTTAAAAAGTAGCCTAATCCGTTCAGCCGTTAAAGCGTGAAGAACAAACATACTTACTTGAGTCAAAATTGAAAGAGCTGCACCAAAAACTTCTTACATTCTCAAAATTATAACTGTATCCTTCCTCCTAAACCGTTTCCGACGCCATATTTTGTATGTATTGTATGATTGGATGAACTCGCTGCCACTTTCCCCAAGTTCATCCATCTTAATAAATTATAAAGTATGATCTCAAGTAAAAAAAAACATATATATATATATATTTCTATGTATTAAACTCTACCAACCTACCTACCAAATATCAAGATCGGTTTAGCTACAATACGGTCACAAACAGTTAAAGACTTTATATTGTGATTTATACTACTAAATAGTATACCATGGGGCAAAGCCGACCTGAACTGCACGTGGTGCACCTGCCGATCAACACACCGCCTCCGGTGAAATCATAAAAGCTTTCCCAAGGAAAGTTGGGGTCACATAGGCGAACGGTTATAAAAACTCTCGCTACATCTTTTTACAACGTGGATTCATAATTCACAAATGAGTTTTCGTTGTGGTGACTCCACGCGGTTGAAAAAGGTAAAAAAGATGATGATAAATGATGATGTGATAGCAATATGAAGAATTTACAATAACATTGTGAAGACAGTCTGGCAGATCTGATGTAAATGCCTAACGTAAATTTTTATGTTATAATGAATACTAGTGACATCTTTAGTCTACTGAGATTTTAGAAGAACTACAATTATCTAGTACGTAATTTGTATGTAACTCTCAAGTAAACCTTTTTGCCTACGTAAGCCATGTAAATTTATTTTTTAGCGAGTTGGTTACAAAATATTGTATTTTACTACTTACATATAAACATAATTACGTTTTATTAACTGTATAAACATTCCGTAAAATATCATCCGAGTGTAAACCACATCAAAATCTGTTGTGTGGTTTAGGAGAAGTTAGCGCATAAACAGACAGACGCGGATACGCGGACTGCAATAAACATTATGCTATTGTATTAAAAAAAATACCTGGTCTCCAAAGAGGTCTGATGCGCCTTATTAGACTGAAGCTCCTGCATCACTTTCTCATAATCACTAGGGTCACAGATCACCGTCACTCTGTCGTGATTTTTGGCGGCCGCTCTAAGCAGCGTGACGCCTCCAATGTCAACGTTTTCTACAGCGTCGGCGATGGTCACGTTGGGTTTAGACACTGTCTGCACGAACGGGTAGAGGTTGCATACTACTACGCTTATCATGTCGAACTTCTGACGACTCATGTCCGCCTGGTCCGAGTCAGTGAGTCTGAAATGGTAGAAACATTTTTTGAGTTTTAATTAATGTCAAACTGGACTGAATCGTATAAGCGTTACGTTCCTGACGTAGTGAAAGAAAGCCCCGATCTCGAGTGGGAATTCCCAATATTAATTGGGATTCCCCGTCCAATGTTTTGAATTGAAGCTATGTTTTTTTTATGCCAGATATGTAAGCTTTCACTAGGGGACGAAGTCGCTCGACATATCGCGCGCAGTCGCGGGACATTTACGTGCGACTGTCACGCGACATTTCCCGCGATATAGATGTCTCCTACTACGTATGTCGGGCGATGTCTCCCGCGATGTCACAAACAATTTTAAAATCTATTATTTCTGAAAATAAGCAATAGTAATATTATACTTTTGGTAATTAGTTCATCTATATGTGGCTACTCAGAAGATCACTTTTATTCATTAAAATTCCTAAATCCTACTAATATTATAAATGCGAAAGTTTGTGTGTAAATGTGTAAGTATGTTTGTTCCCTCTTCACGCTTTAATGGCTGAACGATTTGGATGAAATTTGGAATGTACATAGATTATACCTAGGACTAACACATAGGCTACTTTTTAACTTGATAATAGCGGGCGAATCTGCGGGGCACGGCTAGTTAACAATATAGTAATGTTATATATGTAATTATATAGTTATAAAGATTCAAGAATAAAATAGTAATTACTAAGTAGGTAAGAGCTCAGAGTGACATAGATTTTTTTTCTCTTAGTAGATAGAAGAACTCCATACACTATCGCGCTTAGCAAAATGCACAAAGCAATGTTTAAGTGTTTACTTTTTATTTTTGATGGACTTCGGTATGTTGACTGGTATATAGTTCATTAGTCGTGCCCCGCGGCTTGTTAAAAAGTAGCCTATGTATTAATCCTAGGTGTAAGCTATGTACATACCAAATTTCATCCAATCCATTCAGCCATTAGTGTGAAGAAGGAACAAACATACTTACACATAAAATTTGGATTTTATAATATTATATAAAAAAATATATATATATGTAAAGAATAGATAATTAAGATTTGAATGCATTTGTGGAATATCTACCATATACCGGTGTCGATTAGCAGTTTGTCTGCTTGTTCGATGACAGATGGGATGGGGGAACTAGATATAATTCCTTGGCACATTCTCCGAAATGTATCCAGATAAGAATATACTACCTAAAATTCTAAATCTTTGTAATTGAATACAAAGTGTAAGAAATAGGCATTTAAATATAATATTCTTACCTAGACAAGATACCAGCATGAACAGCTGGGTGCAAAGTCTTCACCCTTCCTCCGAGCATTTCCGGAGCCTTGGTAATATCAGAGACATCGAGCACACTGAGGCCAGCATTGCGAAGCGCCGTGGCAGTGCCTCCGCTGGCGATCAGCTGGAGCCCCACTTCGGACAAGCTCTTAGCCAATGGGAGGAGGCCAGTCTTGTCTGACACGCTAAGAAGAGCTGAGAAATGTGAAATAATGTGTTTTATTTTTATCCATCTAAGATTAAATTTTCATTGATGCCAAGGCATTTGCTAGGAAATTTAGATTTTTCTTAGGGTAGAAGGAATCTATTTCCTCATAACTTGAAGATTCCCAGTTAGTACTTATAAGAAAATCAAAGTTAAACCCTGGTAAAGAGTTCCAATCTCGGAGATGTAATCCTAATAATGAGATATAAATATACACATTTTCATACTCAGCCCGTCACAAAAAAAATTACACTCCACATAGAGACTTATATCGATAAGATCAAAGACTTCTGTTGTGGGTGACGAAAACATTTAATCATACATATACATATATATATATTTTCCTAAGGGAGGAAACTTGCATTGCCACTGGGAATTGAACCCGATACCTTCTGCTTAGTAGGTAGCAGCTATATGAAATAACACATTAAATTTAATAGCTGCATTCCCTGCAAATAATGAACCTTTTTTAACATTGCAAATTAAACTCAAACCACTTGTTTAAATAGGGCATAGTGACTGGCAATTAAAAGCTTATGAATATGAATTATATTTATTAATTACTCACCTAACTTTCCGTTGGCGGCCATGTCTGTATCTTTCAAATAGTTTTATTGAACTGGTGATATTGAGACAATTGGTCACCGAGCTTGTATCTGTGCCGACCTTACGCAGGGGTCCTGATAACAGAAGTCAACATGTTTACTGCTTTTATCTATAGTTACATTACTTAAATATGGTTGTCATTTAGCTATGTCTAAATTTTTTTTAGGCACAAGATTTCAACTCTATGAAGAAAAATCGACAATGATAATGAATGTTTTAAATGTTTAGGTACATACATAAATTATATTATTCGACTAGCAGTGTCCGCGACATCATCTGCGTGATTATTAGACTTTAAGTAAGGATCCCTAATTTTCTTGAAAATACAATATAGTCTATAGCCTTCCTCGATAAATGTACTATCCAACACTGAAAGAATTTTTCAAATAGGACCAGCGGTTCTTGAGATTATCGCGTTCAAACAAACAAACTCTTCAGCTTTATAATATTAGTATAGATGATATAAAAAAATATACAGTATGATATAATTCTTGTATGTTATGCTATGTATACACATGATATTTAAGACTTTAAAGGGAATTAGTCATATTTTAATTAATATCCTGTGTACTGCACTACCACGATTTTTTCATGCACCTCTTCAGACGATTGGCAAAAAATGGTATTTAACATTAAGTTCTCCATATTCAGCTTTATTACGCACTAGAATAAGTGAATAAATTAATAGTATGACATAATTTTTCATTTAAAACAGAACAACAAACAAATATTAATCATGGTCAGTAAGTGACAACCCTAGCCTTCTTTGCGTCAATGTTGTGATGAAAATTTATAGATCTGTTGCAGGGCTCAAAAACAAAACAAAATGTTCCACAAACATAATTGATTAAGAATTTGTTATTCACAAATTACTAAAAATAATAAGATAATAAAGAAAACAAATATTTTACTGTTTGTAAGACAAAGTCAGTAGGTATGTGATGAAAAAGTCAGTAGTTATGTGATGAAATTTTTAACTATTTCTATCCAAATGTCTGCTATCTTTATATTTACTAACTAGCTGACCCGCCCGGCTTCTCCTGGGTAAACAAAAGCATACACATAAATGCTTTCACACTCACAACCCCACACTAAAAGTAAACATTAACACCACACACACAACATTCATGTCATACCCAGAACTAGAAACACAAACTACCAATAGGGAGGAAACTTGTATTCCCACTGAGATTCAAGCCCGCTGCTATAAAGACGAACCAGATACACAAATTTTTCTCTAGGAGAATAATTGTGTTTCCAGTAAGAATTTAACCCAATATCTATCCCAATATAGCCTAGAAGGCTAACGCTCACCCAACTAAGCCAATGGGCAGTTCAACCCACTGGCAATTCAAGCAATGGCATAAACTAATTAATAGTAAGTGATGTTGTAGTTTTGCTCTGGCCGCAAGGTTCGATTGCATAGATCGATCAAGCAAACCACAATAATTATATAATATTATATTTTAAGGTCCTAATTTATTTATTTTATTTAATTTAGGGGAATTTTTACACAAGGACTTTTAGGGGAATTTGGTTCCATCAGGAATCAAACTCAACACCCGCTCCTTATAAGGCCAAACTATCAACTAAGCCAGCGGGAAGTTCATACAATGAAACTATATGCACAAAAGTGATATACATGCATCAGCTTTATAAGCGGCTAGTGCATAAACAATAATAATAATAATTAGGCAAAATGTAGGAGCGAGATCACAGTTCCGCCCGAACGAGATATTATTTATTTTGTCAATTGTGTAAACAAAATGTAACTCATAATACTCATATATTCAGACCAAGACCGTTTGCCCATTACGAAAGTACAATAAAAGATTTAAAAGTAGAAAAAATTATATCCTTTTTCTATAAATAACATCAAGAGAAGTATTAAAGAATACTTAGTTGCAAAGGCTTACTGAAATTGCTGCAATAAACACACAGAGAGAGGAGTGCAATAATAAATAACTGGAATTGTGAGAAAAGCGGGCGTATCGCTTATCATCACGCGAGACTTGAATATTTTCTTTCTTACTAGTTTAAAATATGAACATTTCTTCTAAACTAAGTTTTAAGTAAATCAGGTTTAGCTGAATTAAACCGACACAGAAATGTATACAATTATTATCGTTAGGTATACTGTGAATCTTATTTCGTAACGAATGGAACACAATAGCAATTTAAATCGATTTAGTAATGAGCGCAATATTTTTTGAGGTTATCATTATTTATAAATTTTATTAATGAACCCTACAATTGCCTTGCCTACTCTAGAATTAAAAATTATACATTCAAATCCTTACCGGCGAATTTTAATTGGATTTTTTATAAAAAAACGTAGACTTATCGATTGAACGATGCGTTTTTAGAATTTTAAAGTAAAGTAAACATTTAATCGCAAACTGTGCAAAAGTTTGTTAAACAAGTTCACAATATCAATTTGACATTGACACTTAGTAAACCAAAGTTCCAAAAATATTTACTGAGCAGGCACGGCATTCAGGCTCGCAACGCTCATTTTGCCATTCCAAAACGCACAAGCGCCAATGGCGTTTGATGTTAACAGAACAGGCAAAGCAGTCATCATTATCAAAGTATGGAAATATGAGAGATGCTATTTTGTTACTATGACTTTGTAAGTATCTGTTTTCTATCTTTTTCTAATATGGTACTTTCTATCCTAACGAAATATATAGAAGCTGCTACTTTTAGCTGTGACTGTGCTTAAAACACAATTTATTATCTTTGCCTGCCTGACGCGATACTTGAAATATGCGAAAAAGTATGTAGGATTATAGCTGCTTTATAGGGTACTAGCTGACCCGCCCGGCGTCGCTCGGGTAAGCAAAAGCTTAAACATAAACGCTTTCACTCTCACAGTCCCACACTAAAAGTACTATGAAATGTGTCATGGGGCCATAAACACACACACACACGTCATACCCAGAACTAGAAACACCAACTTCCCGTAGGGAAAAAACTTGTGTTCTCACCGAGACTCGAACATGCTGCTTTGAAAACGAACGCGCACTACGCCAGCGTGTAGTTCAAAGTTCAAAAATGAACCACCCGGCGCGTTGGCCGGGTAGAAAATATTAAAAAAACATACCCATGAACGCTTTCACATTCACAGCCACACACTAAGTTCAATGACTTATATCGTGGGGCCGTAAACATCCAAGATTCACACAACATATTCAAAACCAGAAACACAAATTTCCGTGGGGAAAATACTTGTGTTCCCGGAAGTCAAACCAGGTGCTTTAAAGGCAAACGCCCACTGAACTACGCCGGCAGGCAGTTCAATGATAAGTTATAACCGACTACACAATAAAAAAACAGTCGAATTTACTTCCTCATTTCTATGTAAGTCGGTTCAAAACGTAGTTGTATGCCGGATAACTTAGTACTTCTTATCCTTATCCTGTGATCCACCGTTTTTACCCTCAAATAAATATCACGATTTCTTCTAAACTATAGGTCCAAATTGTATCTACATGAACTAAGTAAGACGATGAAATAATTTATTTAGATAAGGATTTATATTAAATGCTTTAAAAAAGCCAAAAAAAACAGAAGTCACAAATTTTTCAGATTTTTAACAGAGAAAAGTATTTTTTCTGACCTATATATACATGTTAGATATATGCTGTCGCGGACTTTTTTGTAAAACTCATAAAGGCCAACATTTTTGCTATACATTGTATTCTCCTATGTCTAACGGTTTAGTCAGCGTACGCCGATAAAGCGGCCAGCTGTCGAAATTTTCTCCAACTTGTCTTTTAACTTTTATCCCAATAAAACATAGCCTATGACACTCAGTGATAGTGTAGCTATCTATCAGTGAAAGAATTTTCAGAATCGGATGGTAATTTCAGAGATTACCTTCTACATACAAACAAACATTACCTCTTTATAATATTAGTATAGATATTGCCAGTCGCCCCCGCATAGGTTGCCATCAGGTGGCAATTGGGAGTGAGTTTTAATACTCTTGATCGCATCCACGCAGCAGTGTAAAGCGATTTCAAGTGGGGGCAATAACTTACCTGTCGTCACCCGGCGGCAACTGGGAATTTTACTCCAGATTGCCACCTGGTGGCAATCCAAGTGGGGGCTACTGGGAATATACGCTTTATAGAGCTGGAGTCTTGAAACTGTTTCTGATATTATGTCACAGTGACTTGTAATTGCTGTATTATTATTATTATTAGCTGTTACGATAAATACGCCTCACCGGCACCTAAGAGCGTGAATGGAGTGATTGCTCACATCAAGTTTTGGAATGTATGTCTGTCATGTGTCCGTACTGTCAATGTCAACCAGCCGTGAGCCGTCAGGTGTGCGTGAAGAATGGAGACATTGGAGTAGTGTTGTGTAGGACATGAAATTAAAATGAGTTTGTAAGAGTTGCCTCTTTTTTGTACTGAGCCAGTACAATGTCTCACTTCAAAAGAGGCGAGGCATAGCGCCTCATAGCGGTATATTTGAAGTAACGAGTAATTGTGTTATTTCGTACTGGAGCGTTTATTATGTACCTTACAAAGTGTAATTGACGTAGTACTTATCACTAACTCCACAACGATATATGAATCGAATTGATAAATGACAACTGAATATATTATTGTAAAATTTGAACAAAAAGTCTATGTAGGCACTGTTACTATTTTACGAAATACGCAATAAAACAAATTTATTATAATAAATGTATGATGTAATAAAAAAAATGCATATTAACATTTAAAAATAATATTTGCGACACTTTTTTTTATCAACCGTGCAACTGTTAACACACTATGTTATTAACTACAAACTAATCAAAACAACATGCACTCGTAATTATTGTTATGGTTCCTACGCGCCAAAATCCAAATTATCCAAATGACTTCAACATTTGCCGCATTTTGACACGCGCCACTTGCGATGCCCAACTCCGATTATTTTCTAGCATAAACTGGTCGACGAAAGTGAACTAAAGCGTAATATTGTTGTCTCACTCCGTGACATATAAAGCTGGTGAGAAAGTAGACGCATTGTACTGAAGTGTAGCATACATACAGCAACGAGACGAGGTACGGTACGGTGCGTTTTCTCTCACTCACTCTATGCTAAAGCTTATACACGACGAGCGTGACATACAATTTGAAGTAGTACATGTAAAAAATTTGAACCGCTCTTACAATATTACGTCTTGTACGGGACAAATGTCATGCCTCATGTATGTCCTACTCAACACTACATTGGAGAATGCACGTGGATAAATAAATTATAAAACGCATTTTTAATCACAGAAGATAGGTAGGTATGTCTCAGCCAGCTATATCAAAACCACCTGGGAAAAGTTGGCGAGAAATCAACCAGGAAAGAAAAGCGTTAAAACGTCAGCGAAATGAAGAGAAAATTGTCAAACGGGAGAAGCGAGTTGCCCTCGAAAAAGAAGTTGAAGAAAAGGCTAAAGTAGAAGTTGAGAGAGAGAAGAAATATTCTGAAATCTCAACAATTAGCATAGCTGTACCTGGGTCTATACTGGAGAACGCTCAGTCAGCCGAACTGCGGACCTATCTGGCCGGTCAAATCGCTCGTGCAGCCTGCGTGTTTTGCGTTGATGAAGTCATTGTTTATGATGATATCGGTGACAAAATTGATACTAAGAAGTCGAAGCTTGAAGATGCTGATGGGGTTAAAGTAGCTCGTAAAAGCTGCGTGCAGTTGGCGCGAATCTTGCAGTATTTAGAGTGCCCTCAATACTTAAGGAAACACTTCTTCCCTCTACACAAAGACTTAGAGTTTGCTGGACTTTTGAATCCATTAGACGCTCCACATCACTTAAGACAGTCTAATGATTTCAGATTCAGGTTGGTTGCTTTTTTGTTTACACTAGATAGGCAAGCATTTGACTACTAGGTATATCACTTGATGTAATGTGATGATGCAGGCTAAGGTGTAACATGCTTGCCTTGAAGAAACCTATTCACTCTAGACTTGAAGACTCACAGATTGTACTGTTTGGGAAACAAACAGTTGAGTACTTTTATTGAATGAAATTTCAAAAATGATTACTGTCAAAGTTATTAACAACGTGCATGTATTAGTAAAGTCAAGACTCCTTGGTAATGCTTGTTTAAGCCATTAGAGCCCTGTTTGTTTTATATACATAAAAAGTTCTAAATCCAAATTCACGTTAGCTACTTTCTCGCCAGCATTTACTTATAATAGCGTCACATGTCATATTATTTTATTTTTATTTCAGAGAAGGTATCACAATGAACAAGAAAGTTAAGCCAGGCAAAGGTTCGCAGGTCAATGTAGGCTTGTTGCAAGATGTTTCAACAGACAAGCTTTTAAACCCTGGCATACGGGTAACAGTGAGAATGTTGCCGTCACATGAAGGCAGCAAGAAGGTGAAAGGGAAGATTGTAAGCCTCACCACACCTAGGGCTGAGACTGGAGTCTATTGGGGCTATACAGTACGAATAGCAAACAACTTGAGCCAAGTTTTTACACAGAGTCCTTATAAGGATGGGTTAGTTTTTTTGTAAATTTTTTATGCATCTATATGATTAAGCCTTTATTCCATACTGCGCCCCATGACTTCGCCAACATTTTAACACTATAACATCACACTAATATTATAAAGGCGAAAGTTAGTGAGTGTGTTTGTATGTTTGTTACTTCTTCATGGCCAAACTGCTAGACTGATCTGGATTAAATATGGTGGGCCTAACATGCTTAAGCTCATTATAGTTTTCTAACGGCTTATGTATTTAGTGATCAACGACTAGCATATCAGTTGTAAAAAAAAAAGTTTGTTATTATAATACATTCCTATTTTCATTGAAACATATTTCAAACATTATTTATAATAATAGATAAGTAGATACCGGCTAGCACATACATATACATATATGTGTTGGGCTCACCTCAACATATGAGAGGTTAAGAAACTACCAAAATTATACAAACACAAATGTTATCATTTCAGCTATGACCTGACAGTTGGCACATCTGATCGAGGCACATCCATTGATGAATTACCAGAAAAGGAGCTCAAATACAACCATGCCCTCATAGTCTTTGGAGGCCTGCATGGCATCGAAACTGCACTTGAATGTGACGAACAATTACAAGTGGATGAAGCTAGTTTGCTCTTCAATCATTACATAAATGTCTTGCCAAACCAAGGATCTAGGACCATAAGAACAGAAGAAGCCGTCCTTGTTACCTTAGCAGCGTTAAGAAGCAAGATCAAAGCAAATAATGAACCTATGGTCTTCACTGAGACTGGTATCGCAAGTAGCTCGATATTTGCCAATCAAAAAAGAGATACACATAATGATGTTGAGAGTAAAAAGATAGATTTAAGTAGATTTGATTAAGAAACTAGTAAAAGACAGATCTTTTATTTCTAAACCCCATTACAAAAATAGTTTGGAAGCCCCGTTAAGCTCATATTGCTTGCCTTAACCTAAGTATGTGAACTTATTAAAGAACACGTGAGTTTCATCGTTTCTCTATAGCTTGCTGCACTGTGTCACGGAGTAGTTTGATGGTAGATGCTTGATCTGCTGCCCCGATCACTGCTGTTCCTGAAACTATCATGTTGGCACCAGCCTGTAAAATATAAAGAAAGGAGTACAGTTCACAATAACATTTAATAATGTACACTTATAATATTCTTACTGTTATCAAATGTAGCATAGTTATTGAGAAAAGATAGTTACGCATTAGGATATAATTATAAATAAGCAATTTAGGTAACAATCCTCAAATGCTTTGCTCAATCAGTTGCATACATAGTTTTAGTTGAGATTATGTTATTTTTTTCTTATCATTAAAATAATTGGTTCATATAGACATGAGGAGGAAGTTCTTTGCCTGATGGTTTATCATCTATATCAGGTACTTCCAAAAAGATCATAGTATTAGATTTTCATATTAACCCATCATAACTGTTGTAAACCATCTGATCTACTGATCATAAGATCAGTTGAAACCAAAATAATTTATCTATTATTGTTCTCAACAAATCTTAAGATCCATCAGAACTAAAATAGATACATGTTTTACATTCTTAACGTATCATAATATATTAAGGGTCTCATTATTTGGCTTTGTAATTTTAAATGTTTATAGCTAAAGCTTACAGTTGCACAGCATCCAATTGTAGAAGGTCCCACACCTCCGTCTACTTCTATATCCAGGTTAGGGTATTGTTCTCGAAGATATTGGACCTTCGCCATCTGGTCTACCATGAATTTCTGGCCTCCAAACCCTGGCTCCACGGTCATTATGAGAACCATGTCAGATATACTGATATATTTCTCCACTTCTGATACTGGCGTGCCTGGTTTTATTGCTACTCCAACCTAGGAAGATTAAATTAAATAATTATCTGCTCATCAAATTCGGCAATTAGTGAACTTTAGTGAGTGCCTCTTTGTCAGTAATAACTTTTAATTTTGCTCAAAGGTATTCTTAATTTCTCTTTTGACTTTGAAGTCCTAAGACTATTTGTGAGCTATCATTACTTTTATTGTGTACAGCGGATAAGTTAATTGTATCAATTAATTTAAAAAACATAATTCATCAGATCGGATCATATACTATCTGGGAGTCTTCAAGACACAACTGAACAGGTATCTTCTAGACAAACATTCTCCATCATATAATCAGTCAGATCTTGCTATGAGACCTGGATGAAATTCTGTAGTGTTTTACCTTCATTCCATTCTCTTTAATTTTCCTGCAGACTTCTTCTACATTTGTGACAGGTTCAATGTGGAATGTGTACTGATTCACTCCGGCTTCGGCCATTGGAACAATCCACTGTAAAGGAAAAGCATGTAAATAGGTCATGTATATCTTTAAATGTCTGTTTTTTATCATAATATGCCATTAGTACATTCCATGCTGCAAATTTCTAATGTATCATTGTATGCAACTTAATAGCAATTTGGTAAACTACTATTGGCGATCTCCCAGGCATAAACTCATCCCGAAGAAGAGCATCGTACATGCTTGAAACTTAGGTCAGCAATATTGATCAAATGACGTGAGTGATAGCCGTATTTTAATACCATATAATGTTTGATTGTCTCCATATGGTAAACTGGCAAATTGTTGTTATACTATGGTGACACAATGCTAGCTGCTCTTACTTAAGAAAGTTACAAAAGTGATAGAACCAGAATATTTTGACAATTTAATTGGGGTCGAGTTGTTTTATCAACAGAGTTCCCATGGTCACCTAGCTCCATCATCAGATCAGCTCCATGTTATAATAATATTGTCGCTTAATCGGAAATCAGAGAAAATTTTTGTTGCAATATTTGATTACAGACATACACCGGAAAAGTTAAAACTAAATAAAAGCTTGTCAAAATGATGGGAAAATCTGTAGACAGCCAGTATTATATACTGTTGGAGCTATTTTATGCCATAGAATATAGGTAGTAAATTTCTATTCTATGATCTAACAAACTGCTAAGCGACACCGCTATATGGTGGACATTCCACAAATGTGCACGAAGCGTTTTCCCTCCACATTCATTATGTGAACCGCAAAGGGATGGAACTCCTTACCTGGGTCGGTGTTTCCTGATGAGTACAATATGGGAGTCTTCAAGTCGTGATTGAATAGGTATCTTCTAGTTTGCTCCATCTTCGCTTACCATCAGGTGAGATGGTGGTCAAAAGATTGCCTACCCTGAATAAAAAAAAAATCTAAGCTTGGATCGCGTTATGGTAGGTTGAATGCCGAGTAAGCGTAAATGAAGAGTAAAAAAAATTTAAAAAGAAATAACTCTTATTTTCCGAATTTAAACAATTTCAATGTATAATCTAGAACAGTGAAATTTTTTACTTCGATGATTTGCTTCTCAGGAGTCGATTTATTCAGATTCAAGGGTAAAGAGAGACCAAGGGAGAATCAGTTAATTCATTTATTAAATACTAGCCGTGCCCCGCAGCTTCGCCCGCTATTACCAAGTTAAAAAGTCGCCTATATGTTAATCCTAAGTATAAGCTATGTACATTCCAAATTTCATCCAAATCCGTTTAGCCGTTAAAGCGTGAAGAGGGAACAAACATACTTACACACTTGCACACAAACTTTCGGATTTATAATATTAGTAGGACTAACCTGTTCCGGTTTGGAGACCATCATGTGAGTTTCGAAAAAAGCAGTCTTTATTTTAGACCGAAGGCACTTTACAATTGGGTGTCCAAAAGTTAAGTTAGGAACAAAATGCCCGTCCATCACATCCAAGTGTAAATAATCAGCGCCATTGTCGAGTAATTTTTGTGATTCTTCATAAAGTGTTGATAAATCTGCGTTGAGAATTGAGGGTCCGATAAGCGCGCGAATATTTCGACTCATTTTAATGAGTTGCAACTTTTGCTGCAAAGTAATTATAGTGATATTGATGCAGCGATGTTCTTCCTTCAGTCAATGATACTTCGATCTATGATTTAAGTGTTGTAATTAATTATCAAAATACACTGTTAGGTTATCTAGCCCGACCGCATATGTTATCAATACACAAACGTCAACATTATCAGCACAGCTGATGATCTTTTTTTTTTAATTTCATGACCATGGATTCAAAGCTCTTCAGTCGCAATACTAAGTAATTTTTTTTTATTTGGGCTCCGCTTTCTATTTGCATTAAGTCAGTGTAAATGTAGGTAATAAATAGTTTGTTTACAAGTTAGGTAATTAATGAAACTAGTTTTATGAATTATTTAACCTAAAACTAGTTTTATGAATCTAGTTACCAGCGCAGTCAAAGTTAAGTAAAAGAGTCTTGGTCCAGTGCATGTCCTGTAATAGTTAAGTCATGCATTTGTAAAGTTGTAGGGACTTCGCTAGAACTAGAACTTAGCTTCCGTACAGCGAAGGAGTGGAACTCATTGCCCTCGTCTTTGCTCCCTGAACAGTATAATCTGGGAGTCTTCAAGTCAAGAGTGAATAGGTACCTTCTAGGCAAGCATGCTACATCTTCGGCCGCATCGTCGCTTACCATCAGGTGAGATTGTGGTCAAACGCTTGCCTATCGTAGATAAAAAACTATTGAAGTAGAATAGAAGAAGTTCGCAGGGATTGGAGAACCAATACCTGCAAACTTATTCTAGTCATTTTAGACACGCTGTGGCCGGTCATATTTCATACATAAAATTACCAACTAGCCAACTAGGTTCTTGTTTAATTTCCACTATCTTATCACGCCCACCTAGATTTTATTTTCGGACGTGTCTCCCTATTCATATGATCATTAAATTATAATATCAATGTGGTTTAATATACTTTTGTTTGTTAATATTATGTTAATATGCATAGCGGAAGGTGACGATACAAATGACTGCATTTCCAAAAATTGCAAAAACAATAAACAGTTATGTAAATTTCAGGTAAGAAATAACCAACAGCTTTAGGTCAGAGCTGTCGACTGTATACTAAATACATACTTACCTACTATTACCTACCTATTTAGATTGCATAAAAACCTTTCAGTTTGCCATTATATGTATACAAGTATACTACCTTTCCTATGCATTCCTATGTTTTTATGTTTTGGGAGAAATCAAATCAACTTTGTATTTGATAAGTCAATACTATTAATAGGTACTTAGGTACTTGGTACTTGTCACATCTTACCTTATTTAGATTTTAACAGTCTTCTTTTCTATCTTCTACTTAGGCCTATCTATTTATCTTCTCTTGCCGCATGTATGATAGAATATCACCTGAGAATAACTGGACCGATATCTTTTTGTTTTTGTTGTGTTCCTAATTGTCAGGTAGTAATTGAAAGGGTTCCTTTGCTTTATATAAATGTACTTTCCATGTCAGCTCAACTGTCCACTTATTACAGCAAACACAAAACCCCGCCAGCCACTGCTTAGAGTTGGAGAAGCTGATCAAAACAGATAATGATAGGTTGTTGATACTAGACAAGATGAACAGTAGGCGAAATAAAGTGGCATCTGGTGATCTAAGGTCGTTCCCTGCTGCTGCCGATATGCTGAAGTTGGTAAGGAGTTCATATAGGTACTTCTAATATATTTTCCTTTACTAAACAATTTAGTATTTTATAGTATTTTATAATTATATATATTTTTATATATTTTTTTTAGTATTTTATAATTATATAGTATCTGTTTACGTGTATGTAAATTTATTATTTATATATCCTCTGTTTTTAATCACTGTTCTTCTATCTAATCTTTTATGAACGTAGAACGACGTCCTATTATATTGCGTTATTCCTCTCCATCCAAAGGTTGTCTGGAAGAGATCGCTTTCAGCGATAAGACCGCCTACTGTTACACATATATAATTTTTTACTGTCATTCCTATTTGTGTTTGTTATTTTAAGGTGTTCAATAAAGAATATATCTATCTATCTATCTATCTAAACAACTCACCTCTAGGGGCTGTGAAAGAGGTTATTTATGCTGTGATTGACTCAAGTTATATACACCTAGTATTAATAATGGAGTACGAGTCCTAGCGACTTAAAATTTTTTTTTTTTTTGGAAATCGTTTACTTCTTATTACTTAGTAGAAGTCGGAGCGGTTTACGTTTTTTATAACTTAAGTCTTACGCACAAGTGCAAATATATTTATCTACATAATGTTATTATAAAGTATTATTTTTCTAAAATCACGAAAAAGAGCTATGTGTGACATCAGAATCGAGGCCAATATATTCGTCTTTGCTTATTCAACGAGTAAAGGTGACTTAAGATTATGATAGGAAACTATCTAGAAATTATTTAGTCCGCAGCGCAGTGGTGAGTGTTTATAGCATAGAAAAGAATATACTCTACCAAGTTTATAGTGTGCTCTTGTAAACTATGCTAGTACTGCTAGTTTTTTTTTATTATTGGCTTCGCAATCTTGTGTATTTAGCCAGTGTCAAGTAATAATACATTTTAAGTGTATTTCATAGTTAGGTTTTATAGTAGTTAATTCAAACCATAGAAAATAATATACTCTACCCGAGCTAATTCAAACACTTGCTTTCCGCGCAATATTAAAAGCATGGGAAGGAGACGCCAATATAGTGCGCTCTGTCGCGCTTGCAGTTTGTTGTCACTCTGATTCAGTTTAGAACTTCAAACTTGTTACACGTCAATATATTTGAACACTAAATATTTGACTTGTCCTTATGCTATATAGCTCTATTTAAGCTGATAAACACAGCCTACAAAATTTGTAATATTTGTATGTAGAGTTATCTTAATTCTCGCGTTGCTGGTGACGATGATGATAAATGATGAATAAAAGTACCCTATTCGTTTATCCATGAATTTAAATATCTCCCGACTAAATCCCATAGCAATATCATGTCCTTAAATAATTAATTGTATTACTTTTTCTTTAGTCATTACAGTAAGTTTCGCGGCAAGGCGTTGAACAGCTATCTAAACTGCGTGCTGGTTGGCTAGCGACTAGCGATTTAGCATGTTTACATAATGCTAATTCGTGTGCTAATTAGACATACGAAGAGCGGCAGAACCCACGCGACCAATGAGACAAATTAGTGTGCTAACTATATTAACTGACTTAACATCATGCTATATTTAGAGTCTATCTCATTTAGTGCCCTTAATTTAACACCGCCGACCAGTCAAACCAGGCTTATTAGTATGCTAACTATTCTAGTAGACTACACCATGTTCTATTTAGAGTCTATCTCATTTAGTGCCTTAAATTTAGCACCGCCGACCAGTCAGACCAGGTTAATTAGTGTGCTAACTATTCTAAAAGACTTTACACTACGCTAAATTTAGAGCCCATCTCATTTACTACCTCTAATTTAGAATAATCTAAACCTAATGAATTCGTTACTTACTCGTGCGAAGCGAGATCTCTAAGTTGACTTTGGTCGTTCAGCACTTTGTCCATCCGTCCGTCCGTCGGTCAGAGGCATCTACATCAGAGGTATCTTCTAAACCATATAAGCGAATGACTTTAAATTCTCATAGAATATGTAAAACTAAACACTAACCAAAATGAAAATATTAAAGTGGCTCCAATACATGTAAGTGGGAAACAAAATATTTTTTATTTTTTTATCTACCCTTGTTGGGTATTGTTGAAAAGGGCTTGACAAGTAGAGTACGAAGCCAGTTTAAAAAAAAATCTATGTTGGAAAATAACGAATTGGTAGGCCACCAAAGTCTAGACCTATTTTGTCCCAGGGTCTATCTCAAAAACAGCTTGACACTGAACGCTGAAATTTACGTTCAACAAATACAGAAATCAGACAAACATTACAAAAAAAGTTATAAGCAAGTAACCTCTAAAGTTTTTCTCTATGAGGCAAACTGTAGGCGCGAGATCTCAGTTCGGCGCGAACGACTAGTACCTTAAGTACTTTGCTACTAATTTAAGGAGGTACATAATAATAACCTTATTCGGTGTTTATTTAAAGGAATGGAGCACGAAGCTACAGTTATCGGCACAAAGATGGGTGGACCAGTGCGTTACAAGCAGTACTCCAGACATAAGGGATGCTTGCAGAGACCTAGGTTATTTTGTAGATACTGTAATCACACTCTCTCTCTGATCGAAACTTTATGACTGAAGATCGCGATCACCATTTCTAGTCCAGTCGTAAGTGAGTCGCCTCCATCGGTTCCTGTCTGAAGCCATTCGGACTATAGTCTTAAATTTGGACGTCTTGTTTTCCTTCAACTGATATGACCATCGCATTGGGGAACTATCTCGGGATCTTTTCTCCACCACATTCGCGATTATCATCGATCAGTTTCTCTAGGTTTTCGCCTTGACGTTTGACACTATGCTTGACACAACTATCTCCCGGTAGGGACTATTCTGTGTAACTATATATGTGGCGTTGGCAGATAGTAAAGAGACGGTCTTTAATTCGGAGTTAAAACAAACAAACACATTCAAACTCACAGCCCCACTTTAAGTTCAAAAACTTGTATCACGGATGCAGGAAACGTTCCCATCACGCAAACAATCACAGCCAGAACCAGAAGCACAAAAGCCCTTAGGAAAGGAATATTGTGCTTCAGCCGGGAATCGAATGCCAGGTCCCACGGCGTAGAGGGACATAAATTAAGTAACTTTGAAAGCAATTGTGATATTTTCGCACCCTCAATTAATTCATATGATTGTGATTTTGCACTCGCAGATAGTATGAAAACGGCAGGAAAAACAAAAGGTCAGCCAATTTGAAATTCTGGAACCTCTCTGAAAGTTATCGCCTTAATAGCGGTGTTAATTAATTTACCTCGGCAGTAGGCATTACAACAACGTCGCAAATAGCTACAGTTTAGTTTCTAGAACAGTAGATAACCTTAGCACCAACAGTGAGATAGAGGCCAACATTTTGCATAACAGATAAACATTAACGCTTTCACACTCACAGCCCCAAAAGTTCGAAGACTTGTGTCGTGGATGCTACTATCACACCCACAACCAGAAACACAAATGTTCCTTGTGAAGGAAAATTGTGCTCCAGCCCAGAATCCGCGGCTCTTAGAAAGAAAAGACTACCACTAGGTCGAACGAGATACTCAAATTTGGAGTGTACATAGATTATACCTAGGAATAACACTACTACTTTTTAACTTGATAATTGCGGGCGAAGCCGCGGAGCACGGCTAGTAAACTAATAAAAAAACAATAATATTATTTTAACATATCTATGTACAATGGGCAAACTTATCGTTAAGTCAGTTAATAAAATTAAGAAATTATGAAGTTTGTATACTGAAATTAAAATCCACAGCGTCCATAAATGGCGCTATAAGTATTCATGATTATGTTGATATTATATTACAGAGGGATTCGACGTGGGTCAGAATATAGCGACGGTTTATGGGGAGTCCCCGGGACTCCAACCAACGGCGTTAGTCGATGTGTGGTATATGGAGCTATTAAACGTCAACGGGTCCATCTTGCCTCGATTTCAGGAGTAAGCTGTGTTTACCAATCATGATTTTTTTATGGTGATGACGCAATTGAGTTCTGAGGATGTAAATAAGGAGTAGGTTATTCACTATTCGAATGAATAGCTTATTGTGTATAATTGATAAATATGTCCCCGGCATGTGTTACTATTTATTGTTATTATACGCTTTCACACTCACAACCCCACACTAAGTTCAATGACTTAATTGTATCGTGGTTGCCGGAAACATTCACACCACACACACAATCACACCTAGAACCAGAAACACAAATTTCCCTTGGGGAGAAAACTTGTGTTCCCGCCGGGAATCGAATCCGATACCTCCATTATGCTTAGAAGCCTTACAAACTGTACTAGTATGGATTACTAACTGTAGCAGAGTATATCTAAGGACGGATACATTCTGTAGTAACGGAGTGGTGTGGTAACCTGCGTACAACATGTTTTTTTTATTTATTTTTTGCACAACCTAGCTGTAATTTTATTATGAAAACTATCGCGATTGCTATTCATTGTTAGGCCAGGCATCGGGATCAGCCGCCTTGTTGACTCCCAGATGAAGAGCGTCGTATACGCTCGAAACTGGTCGGAGTATTTCGACACACTATATAACGTGATTAATTGCCGGTTAGTACTATATATAACAACTTAGCTGTACATGGAGGGCTTAATACATATTATTCTAAGCTCAAAAATACCTAACCTATCCGAATCGGACCTAGGCAGAGTCCAGAATCCAGAACTAGAAAAATAATAGATCCCTAGATGAAGCCCCTTAGAGAGCTGTGTGTTGTGGGATGATTGACTAAAGGTTTGCCACCATAATGTTTTGTATGTCGTTTCTTCTCAAAAGTAATTGTCAGTGTTCATTCCTATTAGATCGAGCCATGATGGTCCTCACCACAACTACTTTTCGCAGTTGGTTTGGGCAGACACGAGTGAAGTCGGATGTGGAGGGGCTCAGTTTAAAGTAAGTAGTACAATACATAGGTATGTTTAATATTGAACTGCCCGTTGGCTAAGTTGGGTGAGCGTTCGCCTTCTAAGCAGGGGTATCGGGTTCGATTCCCGGCGGAAACACAAGTTTTCTCCCCAAGGAAAATTTGTGTTTCTGGTTCTGGTTGTGATTGTATGTGTGATGTGAATGTTTCCGGCACCCACGACACAAGTCATTGAACTTAGTGTGGGGCTGTGAGTGTGAAAGCGTTTATATTTTATATTTATATTATATTTTATATAATAATATCTCACATCATCCACGTCAATACAGAGTATAGTAAACTGCAGTGCACCTTTTTTTTAGCTACATAAAGAAATATTAGATAATCCTCCCAGATTATTCCATTTTCGAAAAAAGACGCATGCAATGAGTTTCAGATTTTTTATACTATGTAATGTGAGTATAAATACAGGTAAAGTCATAGCTAGCTGCTACGCACTAGCTACGTGGACTGTGTAGAGGCGTAGGTCGTCTTGCTTCAATAAGTTATTGCATGTTGCTACGCACTAGCTACGTAGAAGGCGCTATACGCCCCATACGCGTAGGTCGTCTAGCTTCAATAAGTTATTGCTAGCTAAAGAGCAAGCGTAGAGGTTTAGGTCATTTTGCTACGCACTAGCCACGTAGATAGCGTATACGCCCTATACGCGTAGGTCGTCTAGCTTCAATAAGTTATTGCTTGCTGCTACGCTCAAGCTACGGAGCAAGCGTAGAGGCGTAGGTCAATTTGCTACGCACTAGCTACGTAAAAGGCGTATACGCGTAGGTCGTCTAGCTTCAATAAGATATTGGTTGCTGCTACGCTCAAGCTACGAGGAAGACGTAGAGGCGTAGATACACTATAGCTGCATTTGTAATAAACCAGTCCCTAGCAAAATGGTTTCATTAAGTCATAGCTTGATAATTAGGGCACGGGGCAATTATCAATACATCATAGTTTGTTGATGCTCCGCATATAATACTATATGGCAGGCGTAGAGGCAAGTCGTCAGTTCTTAGGAAATGAATAGAAAAAATGAACATTCTTAATACACCAAGAATTCAGTAACAGAGATGATCTTAAGAAAACCTAACGAACAATGGGCGGACTTATCACTAAGGCATAATTTGAATAATAATTTAATAGCTCTGCTACACATCTCTAATGTAGTACGTACAAAGTAGATACGTACAATGAAGTGACGACTTTATTGGCGCTGACGGGAAATTGAACAGCCTGGTTGATTTCCGGCAGTAGCACAAATTTTCATTGTAAGGGACGCATATGCCTCTGGAATTAATCATCAAATGGATAATACTTGTTATTTCATTTTTACAGGAACGTTTTGATCACCAATTTGAAAGCAGGAATCGGACTGTGTACAGATTGGTTTGCAACTTCTTGCCTGCTGGCAATCAAGAGAACCGATCGGTTTACTCTCTAGGCCCTCCCTGTTCTAAATGCCCGGAAGGAACAGCTTGCGATGCGACCTATAAAAGTTTGTGTTGTAAGTATTATTTTACTTTGTGTTGGCATCATGGTCAAGGACACCTGATGGCTACTGTGTCAATTGTGACCTACCGATCAACGATCAGCTTCACAACAGTTATATTTTTGTATACTGCAAAGGCAAGCATTTGACCACTATCTCACTTAATGGAAAGTGACGATGCGGCGGAAGATCAAATATGCTTGCACACCTTCGCTGTACGGATGATAAACAAAAAAGCGAAAGGCTTCAAGCGAACAGTAGGTATGTCAACCATAAATGCATGAAGTTTATCAGTTCGTTACAAATTAACGCGCAGTCCTGAACGTCGTCTTTCGTCTTGTAAAGTTTTGATTTCTAGCAGCCGCAACCAAAATGTAATATTGTTACTTAATTAAAATTATTTATATATTTTGAAGATATATATATATTATTGTAGTTATTAGCTCGATTACAAATGTTAATTTATATTTCAGAAGCATAATATTATCAAGAATAATGTAAAAAAAGTATTCAAAAAGAAAGGAAAAAAAGCAAAATTAAAAATAAATAGTTTTTGACATAATAAAAAACAACTACACACGATCACACAATACAATCATAATTAAACGCAATAGCTTAAAAAAACCGACTTAACCGCTTTATCTTAGGAACTTTGATCAGATTTAATGTATTAATCACGCATTATTGAAGATAACTCAAAAACTAGAGACCAGATCTTGATCAAATTTCAATGGGACCACATGAAAAGCACCAGCTTTCAAATAAAAAAATAATCATCAAAATCGTCTCACAACAAAAGAAGTTATGACGTAACTTTGAAGTCGGTTAAAAACATCGTCAATGTAGTCCACAGCATACGCATTATTGAAGATATTTCAAGAACCACTGATCAGATCTTGATCAAATTTAAATGGGACCAATAAAAGGACGAAAAGCAACATCTTTCAAACTAAAAAAAAATTCGAAATCGTTTCACGTGGAAAGAAGTTATCAGTTGGGTGATCGTTCGCCTTCTGAGCAGGGGTATCGGGTTCGATTCCCGGCGGGAACACAAGTTTTCTCCCCAAGGAAAATTTGTGTTTCTGGTTCTGGTTGTGATTGTGTGTATGATGTGAATGTTTCCAGCACCCACGACACAAGTCATCGAACTTAGTGTGGGGCTGCGAGTGTGAAAGCGTTTTATTTTTTATTTTAGTTAAGAGGAAACACACATAAAAAAAAACATTCGGCTTGAGTACCTCCTCCTTTTTTGTGAAGTCGGTAAAAAAACACTCTCTCCAATTGTTGATGTAGTGGTCAAACGATAAACTATCAGAGAAAAATAAGGTCATCTATTAATAACTGCGTTGCAATGCCTCGTAAGGAAAAAATGTCTTACCTCTTTCACGTGTATGGTTGCCTAGTACCCTTTCTCGAGATATCAACAAAAAAGCCGTTCTATACAAAATGTATGAGAAAATGATATTTTTTGTCTAATTTTCTGATGTTGTAATAGTTATTCTGCTATTCGGGGCGAAGCTAATTCCAACATATCAAAAATCATAAGAATCGGTCCATCGGTATTTAAATGATGTAATTAACCCGACTTTGTTTTTTACATAATACATATATTAAAAAATATTATTTTACATAACATCGTCGTATTACAGCTCGTATCAAAGACCAAGCACAAGGAGATATATCTAATAAAACTAATACAGTAATAACGGATAAAATCGAACCTTTAAATTTCACTGTGATAGAACCTGACGAAAATTATACACCATTTGATTATTTTTCTCACTTGCATGAGTTTACACGGCAGACTATTACAGTCACTACGTCACCCAAGCCGGACTGTAAAGATGTACTTGCCGTAGACGACTTCATTGAACTCATAAGAAAGAGATTGAGTAACGATCATGTATTCAAAGAATTGATATTTGCAACTAAAACTACTCAAGGGCTTCCAGAAGTAAATTTCACTGACCCAAATGTAGCAGCGTTTATCCGAAGAGTTTACAGCAAAAAAGTACCATTAACTACATTAAGAAGCACCGAGAGTGAGATGCTCAACTCCACATTACTAGTCGATTTAGTTGAAGCAGTAATTTTTAGAAGTGGTGGTACGTATAACAAAGACAAAAATGCTATACAATAATAAAACTACGTTATCTACCTATCTCATTAGATTATTATTTATTTCAGACAAAATTCCGGTGGTAAAAATAACAGAACAAAGTACGCTGTTAATGTCGGACGTAAGTCCAGTCAAAATACAAGCTGAGCTGGCGGAGCTCCAAACGAATGAAGACTTTACTGGTCATTACTTTTTTCCTGAAGATGATGAAGAAAGTGGCTCAACAAGTGAAACAACTGAGTCGTACTACGATCTACCTAGTCTTTCTATAGCGGATGTTATAATGGAAATAGAAGACATTAAGAAGAGCACAGTAACTAAAAACTTTTTGGATGACATTTTGGAGTCGGAACCAACAACTGAATCCACTACAACTGTTGTTGTATTGTCACCAGATGACATGACCGCTCACAAAAGTGGTCACGAGATAATGAAAAAGTTTTTGGAAGATATTAAAGATAAATCCGGTAGGTAATCAATTGCTCCGTCGTTATATAAAATACTGATTTACGAATAAGGCACCCAGAAGAATTAATATTCTATATTATGATATTAATAAACAACGTATTTAATTTGTAATAATTTATTTGCTATTTATAAACAAATTGTGACATTGAGACTTTATTAATAAACGAAGTTAATTTGCACACTATCTTAAACAAAAATGGGAAAGAAAGTCGATATTAATAAAATATGTATGTATGTTGGTAACTGATAACAATAAAATTGATCAGTTTTTAAAATTGCTTATAACGCAATAGATCATCCACGTAATGCTGTATTTTAACAGATACACCCAAAAGTATATATTATTATGAATTGATTTTGTATTGTTGCATTGACAATGATGTGCCTCTTTATTAGGTTTAAATACTTTGGAGTATTTATTAATAATTGAATAGAAATCATCGTAAGTGTCTCGATCTCTTTTGTTTTTCATAAAAGTGCAATCTTTGCCAATTATTTGTTCATATTTACCAATTTCCCTTCTCTTTACTCTACTGTGATCTTCACAGCAAATACAATCGTTTGGTTCTACAGGTATTTCAGTAATTATTTCCTCTTTGTTTATTACGAGACTTATTGTGGGAATAGATGACGTTATTTCTGGTAACACTTTAGGGAATTTAACGCTTAAAATTTTATTTTTATTATCTAAGTTGCGCCTTTGTACATTTAGTACCCGTTTTTCGCAATATTCTTCATCTTCATTTTGAGTTTCTTCGTCTTCATTAAAAGTGTCGCTCTGAGTCGTCACTGCCATTTTGTTTCTGTTCATATAATCCCGAGTACAAGTCGAAGTTCTTGTACAACCATCTACGTAACCTGATGGTGTTTTCGAACCAACTTCCGCCATTCCCGCGCCTTCGTCATCTGGCAATATAGGGACACCATCCTGTCTCGTTACCATGAATGCAGTCCAAGTACAAGTCAGTTTCCGAGTGCAATGCTTTAATCTTATGTACGGAGTGTTCGCCGTTATTGTAGAAGTTGTTCCTTCAGTTGTTACTGCAGCTCTTGCTATTGGTAAATGTGATGTCGTTGATGTTGTCGTTATTGTCGTTGTCGGTGTTTTTGTTATTATTGTTGTTGTTGTTTTTGCTGTTGTTAATTTTGCGTTTTTTGATGAGTTTGTTGTTTTTTTATCTTTTAAAACATTGTATCCACTTCTTCTAGCTTCGTAATCGGAATCTCGTAAAGTACTTAGTTTTCGAAGATGCATCAATTCCGCAAATGAAAGAAATTTTTCTGTCATACGACTTTGTTCATAATCATCATGAATTATTTCGTCTTCCAATGATATTGTAATAGATTCTGTCGGCATTTTCGTGGTCCTACGAGTTTTTCTATTTCTTCTGTTCCCTAGAGTGGTATATCTCAGTGATTTTAACTCGGAAGGTTTCTTGAAATTATACTCATCCATTTGCCAAAATGGTTTAAAAGTCATCTGGTTCTCGAAGTTTCTTCTTTTTCTTTCGCTGGAATAGAATATACCAAATGAATCTTGAGGTCGTCGGATGCTGGTTTGTGAATTTTTAGTCATATCTTTTACCTGATTATTTATTTCAGATTCCTTTGCACTATATGTCAAGTCATCTTCTATGTCGATGTTGTCCAATTGTTTCCGTCCAGAAAAACTTTTATCGCCACTTCGCATTCCTATATTTGGAAATAGGTCATAATAATTGTTGAACTGAGTAGTTTTGCTCGGATCCAATACATCACCTTCTGCTCGTCGCTTAGCGCACAACGAGCCTAATGGAAACATATGACAGTTTTGGCTTAGACAAATCGGAC
This sequence comes from Lomographa bimaculata, assembly GCA_948107665.1. Taxonomy (NCBI): domain Eukaryota; kingdom Metazoa; phylum Arthropoda; class Insecta; order Lepidoptera; family Geometridae; genus Lomographa; species Lomographa bimaculata. The sequence continues at coordinate 14,240,455 of OX403592.1, forward strand.
ACTGCATATTATAGTCACACAGTGAAGGTTCAGTACAACGAGGGGATTGTGTATTGCACCCGCATGGATCTGGAGGGGCTGGAGGTGGTTGTAAGCATGAGCTACAAGGCTGCGCTTGTAAACAAGAATTACAAGAATGGGATTGTCCTCTTGTACATTGGTTACTCACGCAGCTCGAGCAGCGCGTAGTGCAACAGTCTTTTGTTCTGCGAGTACAGTGATGGTCATGCTGGATACCAAATTGTCTACGTCCTCCGGGATCATCATGATTTCCAAAAAATCTGCGTGAATTCTGAACGTGATCATGTGAAGGAACATGCTCGTGTTGATGTGCCGGAAATGAGTAAGCCGTTGTTGTTAGATCGTATCTTCTAAAATCTTGTTGGGTGAATGGTTGTGTTGACTGGAAGTTGTGGACGTGTTCTTTTTTAGTTAGATGTCCATGATACATTCTCGAATGGCCCCTCTCGGCTGTGAATGCGTTGAGTTTGTAATTGTCCGGATTGTTTAGAGGATTCTGCATATGAAATGAGTCCCGTTTTATACCATCTGAAATAATTTGCATTTATAATCACTGTTATAGTTTATTTGCACTAGTGCTATTAAATCTATACTATTAAACAGTACCAATGCTATCGAACGACAACGCGATACGATGTTATCTTTCTGTAGTTCCTACATTTAAGTCCCGTTATACCCGTTGAACGTTGGCGAAGTTGGTTGCATGATTACCTTCTACGCAACGGGTGCCAGGTTCGATCCCCTATTTTTGTGTTTGTTACTCTGCAGCTCTGGTTGTAATTGTGTTTGATTTATGTATGTGTTACTTAACATAACTCGTCGTTGTTAGGTATCGTTGAACGATTACTGTACTTTTATCTAAAATCACAGATAAAATTACTAGTTCACTGCACTTTCTCCCCCCCCCCCCCCCCTTATAAAAACCACATGCCGACTGCAGTTTGAAGCATCAACTCAATAGTCGTTCCACCACTGACGTTGACAACTTTCTTACAAGCATACATTTACCTCGCCCTCTTGCTGGTAAATTTTGTTATGAAGGAAAATTAACCTCATACGCTTTCAATTGGTTCTAATCTATATCTGATATGGGTCTAGTAGCACTGCCAAATAATATTAGTAACATACATACGGGTGGAGTTGAGAGCCCCTTTGATCTTTAAACATTTTGGACCACAAGTTTTGTTTAAATGTACATGTCTAATTTTCGAATTGCCCCGATCTTTACTCTCGGCACTGTTGAATTTTATTTGCTCGACGTTTTTGGGATCCAATCCTTCACGCTTCGATGAACTGTTTGACGAATCGAGTATCCTAAGTAAACTTCTCATTGAAGATACTTCGACTATTTCTGTGGATGAAAGGTACCGCTGTGATTAAAATATCCTCGAAGTTTACGAAGGCATTAAAATTTATGAACTCAGCTATTTATTCAATATTTAAAGGCAATAATCACCACTTCACACTTATATCAAAATCGGATAGCTTGTGTGTGTGTGTGTTTGTTACCTCTTCACGCTGCAACGGATGAACAGATTTGGATGAAATTTCGAATGTACAATACAATAACTCTTTCTCTCTTATCACCAAAAGATAAAATACAGCTTGCAGTAAAACTTATAAAGATAGGTACAATGGGCGGTGTTATCGCTAAGAGCGATCTTTTCCAGACAACCTTTGGATGGAAATATAAACGAAAAGTGAATATAGTAATGGTGGTCTTATAAAATGAATGAAATAAATAAAAAATATTGAACACATTATTTATACTACATAAACATTACATAACAATAATAATAGAAGAATGCCTAATCAAATAAACTAATGTAAAATAAATTAATCCTGCTAATATTATAAACCCGAAAGTTTGTGTGTAAGCGTGTAGGTAAGTTTGTTCCCTCTACACGCTTAAACGGCTGAACGGATTTGGATTACATTTGGAATGTACGTAGCTTATACTTAGGATTAACACATAGGTTAAGTACTTCTTAACTCGGTAATGGTTATGTAATGTGTTATATAAGGTTATATAATGTATGCGTGATATATTACCAGTTCTGTGTCCGTGTGTGCACAGCCCTGTATAGTCGCGGTCAGGTGTCATGAAGTTGGGGCACTGCGTTGCGGGGAAGCCCAAGGCGTACACTGGTTTCCACTGATTGTTCCCTTTGGGCGCGAAGTTGCAAATGAGTCTTTCCACCTCTGTATTTATCACTTGGTTCTGTAAATGAGTCAAATTATATCTGTTACGATGTTAGAGTAGAACCATTTTAATGTTAACGCCCCTCCACAACATTGGCAAACGATCGAGTTTCAAATGTATGATTTTTTGTGGAGGGGCGGGCGCATTTAAATTGGTGACTTAACATTCGACCATTAAAAAATAAAAACATAATAATATTGTGTGCAAAATAACGCTTACATTTCATATAAAATCTTTAACTTTGGTAGTTACTGAATCAGACACAAAAAATCGGGTATTTAAAAAAAAACGAATGATTTTTTTATGTTCAATAAGCTAGCATTTGATCACTATCTCGCCTGATGGAAAGCGATGATGCGGCCGAAGATATAGCATGCCTGCCTAGAAGATTTTTACAAGTAAGTTAACTTTGAGATTAGAAAAATCACGGTAGACAAAATTTCAAACTGTAGGCAAATAATAGAAGTATCCTTAGACCACCACTGAAGTATCATTGTTACAAAAGTATTTAAGAAGTATAAAACTGTAAGTATAGTGAACGGAATCTGTTTGCATAAGTCTTTTTTTAGTTTTGGGGTGGGAAAATGCCTAGCCCTTTCCTTCCTTACTAGGGGTAAAGGAAAGGGGTATGTGTGGCTTGAACCCACTAAAAACCCCCCGTGAGCAGTCCCTCGCCGGGGTGGGGCAAGATAGGGTCGCGCTAGCAGTCACTAGCTCGCCCCGGCGGTAGGCCCGGGTACAAACCGGGTCACTGTGCCCATGGAGGGGTGATCTTGCTCACCAAGGCCACCCCCAGAAGTGTGGGGCCGTGAAAGCCAGTGTAGAGCCCCCTGGCTCTCCACTGGCTTGCACGTCTGGCTGGTGGGGTCACTAGTGGAGAGCTAGGCGGCTCTCCACTAGTGACCCCACTACAAAGGAAAGAGGAGGCGGGCGAACTGTCTCCCCCTCCCCTCGTCCGTCTGTGCCGGACTGGGTCAGATTGGGGATCGACCTCTCTGGCCCGTTCCGCGTTGACATAAGTCTATATAATAATACTACACCAACCCTACGATATCATAAAATTCAAGAAGGGAATAATTTTCCTCGCACAATATAGAAGTATCATATATCCAAATAAAATTGATATCAATATACTTACGAAAAATTTTATTTTACCGCAACCCACGTATTCGGTGTCCGCCCAAATTAATTGACTAAAATAACTCGTCTTGTCGTCTCTCGTTCTGAAATGTATATCCTGTAGTCGATAAAGAGCCACGAGCACGTTTTGAGTAATAATGTTTGGTTGACAAAGGCACTTAGTGGCTTGGATAGATAGGTTTCTAACAAACTATCCTATTACTAGTTATTACGCTAGTATTAAGTATATTCTGTTGGTAGCTTATGTACTAATTGATATCCCAATTGTTGGTTGTTGATATATATACCGACTGCGTCAGAAGGAGGGTACGGTTTTTCGAGCGTATGTACTCGTATGTAAATTTCTTTGGCACGCGCTACAGCACAAACGGCTGGACGGTTTTGTCGTTGAATTTGTCAAATTTGTTGAAAATGACGCCCGCAAATGAAAAATAATTAAACGCAATCAAAGCTTAATAAAACAGACTTCACCGCTTTATCTTCGAAACTTGATTAGATTAAATGTAGGTATTAAACACGCATTATTGACGATAACTTAAAAAGTACTGATCCTGACCAAATTGAAATGGGATCAATAAGAAAGCAAAAGTTAAAAAAAAAGAAAATCTCATAATCGGTTCACGTGGAAATAAGATATTAGGTAACACACATAAAAAAAAATTAAAAGTACAGTTGAACCTCCTCCTTTTTTGTGAAGTTGGTAAAAAAGGGTATTCTTTATCACATTTTCGACAAATTTAATTAGGTTTAAGTAAATCAAATTGTAAGTCATTCTAGACCTATTATAGCGTGGTTACCGTCTTCGACGACATCATCACTTACGATCAGGTAGTAGTCAAACGCTAGCCTATCATAGTTAAAAAAAGTTTTTAAATTTTTCCGTTCCGTTTTAACGACTGATATCTTTTTTTTTTATGCATTATAGACAAACATTTGACCACTATCTCACCTGATGAAAAGTGAAGATGCGGCCGATGATGTGACATGTTTATCTAGAAGATACCTATTCTATCTTGACTAGAAGACTCCCAAATTATACCCTTCGGGAAACAAAGACACAGGTAATGAGTTCGACTCCCTCGTCGTACGGATGATGAACGTAGAAGCAAAATGCTTCGAGCGAACTGGAGGTGTGTCAACCATAAATGGATGATGTTTGACAGTTTGTCTTGTTGGTAGAGATGGTACAATGGGCATGGTGTAATTAGCTCATGTAATTCCTGCGCATACTCTCCAAAATGTAGACGATAGAATACCGATAGACTAGCGACCTTACGTCGGTGACTGAGACTCCGCAATTTAGACTCGACTAGCTTATCATCGCCAATGAGTCTTTTTGCTCGCCGGTCAATGGACTCAAGAGCTTTAAGCTGGTACTTAGCGGAACCATCCCATAGGTGGCCGCAGTACTCCATACAAGATCGGACTTGGGCTTGATATAAATTAAGAATAATATCTATTATTATTTAGATGTTATAAACATTATTTTGTCTAATCTTGACATTTCACCAGAGTTGCAGAGATTATCACGACAGTAATACAAACAAAATTCCAAAAAACGTTCACATTGTCAAACCCTATGATCGTTTGATCTTTGGCTCAAGTTCAATCGCTCGATCATATCATTTGTTGATTGGGTCCGACTGGGGCGATGCCAACTTACGATGGGGGTTCGATCGATAGATGTTGACGTCTCTTGTCTATGATGCAACTTCCTCCCCTACCGTCCCAGTTTACTGCATGTTATTATAGAAGATTAAGTTTCATATGATCTTTTCTAGTAACATGCTGTTTTTAGAGTACTTAAAAAAAATGAGATTTTCTTTAGACAATTGTTTCTTTTTTACCGACTTCACAAAAAAGGAGGAGGTACTCAAGTCGACTGTAGTTTTTTTTATGTGTACCTATCGTAACTTCTTTCCACGTGAACCGATTATGAAGTTTTTTTTAGTTTGTAAGATGTTGCTTTCCAATTGGTCCCATTTAAATTTGATCAAGATCTAATCAGTAGTTCTTGAAATATCGTCAATAATGCGTGTTTAGTATATAGTATATCACATCAAAGTTTCGAAGATAAAGCGGTGAAGTCGGTTCTTTTAAGCTTTGATGTTTTTTTTTAATTTGGAAGCTGGTGCTTCTCTTCTGGTCCCATTTAAATTTGATCAAGATCTGACCAGTAGTTTTTGAGTTATCCTCAATAATGCGTATTTAATCAATTTAATCTGATCATGGGTTCAGAAAATAAAGCTTTGAAGTCGGTTTTTTTAAGCTTTGCTTGCGTTTAAATTACTTTTAATACCATCCTGAAGTTAACAATAGTCAAAATGCTTACTGATTGTAATACATAACACTGCCAGTATAATGTAGTTGCAGCATGAACCACATGTCAACGAAGCTTTTGACATTTAGACCGGGCGTCGGGCCTAGAATTGCAGCTATAGTTTGTCCAACACGAATGCCCACTGCAAAGAAAGTCTCTCTTTGTATATATACATATATATATAAATAGTTAATCACAACACCAACATACGTTCTTATGTATATTTTTATCTTTTTTCTATCGAAAGGTTGAGGAAGAGATTGCTTTTAGCGATAAGTCCGTCTATTGTATTAAGATATAAATAATATGATTGTTTTTATGTTATTTTATTTGGTGCAATAAAGGGTTTTCATTGTATTGTATTGTATACCTATAGATAGATAATATTGTCGCATTATTGTCACACCTTACACAAATCACTTTAAATAATAAAAAAAACTTTCAAGTGTACAATCGGCGGTCTGATCACTAACAGCCATCTTTTCCAGACTACCTTAGGATGGAGGAGATTTATAATAATTCGGTGAAACGAAAAAAATACTTACACCCCGTAAGTACAATATTATGAGAAAATCAAATATATAATACTTACTTATACAAATAATTTCTATAAAGCAATAATAATAAATACATATGTTTATAATGTCATATACTTATACAAAACATTATTTTAAAAAGTAATTTTACCATGAAAACATGTCTTATAAGACGCAGTGAGCTCAGTTAATAATGGAAGTTCTTATGATCAACTTTATATAAAAAAACTTCATATAATAAGTCAAGTTGAATCTAGTTATATGCTATGTTATATATAACGGAAACATTAATATCACAATCATATACACCCAGAACCAGAAACACAATTTTCCCTTGGAAGATGTGTTTCCAACGGGAATCAAAACAGATACCTAGCCGCTGTAGTATGCAATCGAGAACCAGCCAGCGAGCAGTTCATTTATAAAGTTGATGATATTGCTTACCTAAATCCCTGCATTGGTCTTCTTTATTTGGTCTCACGTCAGAATCACATTGATCTGCCCACCTTTGAGCAAAACTTGCTAATTCTGTAGACCAGCGCTGTTAAAGAATTCATAGGGTCAATCATCGATCTAATAAAAAATACAGACACAATGCAAGAAACATGGGAGTGAAGCCGAAAAATCGAAAACTACTACGCTGATAGCTCATTTTGTTATCTCTGATAGGCGAGTGTTTGACACTTGACGTTAGTAATCATGACATTATGTGTCGATGTGCCATCATTTCTATATAAGTACAACGAATGATTTTACCGTATTTTCATTGTGTTTTTACTTATAATTATTATGTACGAGTGTATGTGACTGAACTTCTTCTAAAATCGGTCCAGCAAACGACTGATTTTGATGAAATTATTTGTGTGTGTTCAGGTGAATTATAGATAGTTTAAATTCGATCCGATAAATAATGTATTTTTCATTTACGCGGGCGAAGCTGCGGCGAACAACTAGTTTATAATAATTATAAGAATACAGTGTTTTTTTTTAATAAATTATGTTAATAAGTGACGACCCATGATCAAACCTTAATTTTTTTTGATGTATTAATAAAAATAAAAGGTGTTTATATATAAACAGACTACAGTAGAGTAGTATACGCTTTTTCAGCTTCATTCCCATGTTATTTTGGTGTCATGTTCTGGCGCTGTATCTGTGTTTTTAATAGATCGATGGCGTCAATTAATCAGTTAGATTTCGCTATACTCTATCAGATTGGTTAGTTCAAGTTTGCTCATTTCATTCCTTATTCTACGTAATTTATTGTAAATGTCTGTTTTATGCTACATTCATGGGTTGTTAAGTTAAATGTGAGATGAGTATGAGGTTAAGAAACGCCGGGCCCATGCTAATATTGTAGGTGCTTAGGCAAATTACCGTTATAAAAGGTGGCATGCTTGAAATATTTTAATTTTTCGACAAAACCGCCATTAAGGTGGTATGTTAGAGTACGGTTTCTATACAAAAATAATTGACTAACATATTGTCTGTGAAGTGTAAAAATGTCTGAATACGTGCATTACAAGACGTTTCAGAGTAGATATGTGCGTTTAATATAGATAACTAGCCGAGCCCCGCGGCTACACCCGCGTTGATTAAAATGTAGCCTATGTATTTATCTTAGGTATAAGTTATGTACATTCACAGTTTTATTCAAATATGTTCAGCCGTTACAGCGCGGCGTGAAGATAATATAACAAACATACTCACACATTTCAACACAAACTTTCAGATTTATAATATAAGTGTGATGTGCAATATTCAATTTAGAAACAATAAAAATAAGCAGAAACACTATTGTATGAGAAAATGTGTTGGTAATTTTTATGTATTTCTGATATGAATATCACACAAGTTTCGCAAACATTTATCTACCAGAAATACTTGTATATATAGGTATTCGTAATTCTCGTATTTATCCATACATTTTTGTATGGGAAGAGTAATCTAACGCCCCTTAAATGTAACTACGTATTAATCATAATTAAACGCAAGCAAAGCTTAAAAAACCGACTTCACCGCTTTATCTTTGGAACCTTGATCAGATTTCATGTATTAAACACGTATTATTGACGATAACTCAAAAACTAGAGATCAGATCTTGATGAAATTTCAATGGGACCACATGAAAAGCACCAGCTTTCAAATAAAAAAATAATCATCAAAATCGGCTCACAACGAAAGAAGAATGAGAAATTGCCGTGGTTGTTACATTTAATTTATGTTTAATTATCTTCATCTCGACTCTTCCGTAAGACTTCTAATTATGTATATGATAATATTTGCATATGTATGAAGGGAGAATTAACCCGGAAAATGTGCGTATACCATGTTTGTAACTTCACACTAAGTAACTTGGAGTGTTTATGGTGTGAGTTACAGTTTTCCGTTCCGTTACGAGTACGTGACAAGTTTACGTGTTAGATACGTTCAAGGACTAATGTGGCACGTGACACCATTTTTGAGAAATAATAGAATCACTACATAGAAATAATATAATCACTACATAGAAATAATATCTGATAGAATAATTAACATTTATTAAAAAGCTCTAAGTTGACTTGGGTGTAATGTGTGTGTGATGTGAATGTTTCCGGCACCCACGATACAAGTCTTTGAACTTAGTGTGGGGCTGTGAGTGTGAATGCGTTTTTTTTTTCTTGGGTCGTTCAGCACTTTGTCCGCCCGTACGTCCGTCCATCCGTCTGTCAGAGGCATCTAGGGTCTAAACCATACAAACACCATACAGACAGTATTTCACACCAGGACAGTTGCTGAACTTATAACAAGCACACGTCCGATCGTGTATGGAGTACGCTCTCATCTTTGGGATGTCTCTGCGAAGTACCAGCTTGAGATACTTGAGACTATTGAACGCAGAGCTAAGAGACTTATCAGGTGAGCTCAGAATACAGAAAGAACCTGTATTCTGAGCAGGTGAGATAGTAGTCAAATGCTTGCCTATCAAGAATAAAAAAAAACAATTAACTTCAAATTCTCAGAGAATTATATATTCTCTTGCATTTGCCCAAAAACAGAAATGGCAATAAAAACGTTAAGGAGGCACCCATACACGTAGGCGGGGGGCAAAATATTGTTTGTTTTTCCATATATCCTTGTGGTATCGTTAAACAATTTAGTTAAAAGTTTTTCTCTACTAGACAAAATGTAGGCGCGAGATCTCAGTTCGGCGAACGACTAATTAATTATTATTTTAACATTTATAAATGTCAACGAAATATCTTAGTGTCACGGCAACGTTAGTTCGCTCGAAGCCTTTCGCTTCTACGTTTGTCATCCGTACTGCGAAGGAGTGGAATTTATTTCCCTCGTCTTTGTTCCCCGAACGGTATAACCTGGGAGTCTTTAAGTCAAGAGTGAATAAGTATCTTCTAGGCAAGCATGCTACATCTTCCGCCGCATCATCGCTTTCCATCAGGTGAGATAGTGGATAAATGCTTGCCTATCGAGCTTAAAAAAGTCCTTTTTTACCGATGTTCAAAATTAAAATCACATTATAACCGTTTTGTTCGACTGTATGTTTTTTTTAATGTATGTTACGCGATATCACCGCCAATTATGAATCGATTTTGGCGATTTTTTTTGGTTGGTAGAGTATACAGATTACATATTCAGAGGTGGTCCCATACAGATTTTATCCAAATCGGTGTAGCCAAAACCGCGATATACGCGATGAAGTCGGTTTTTTCAGCTTTGCTTGCGTTTCAATTATAATTAACTAGCCGTGCCCCGCGGCTTCGCCCGCTATTATCAAGATAAAAAGTAGCCTATGTGTTAATCCTAGGTATAATCTATGTACATTCCAAATTTCATCCAAATCCGTTCAGCCGTTAAAGCGTGAAGAGGGAACAAACATACTTACATACAAACTTTCGGATTTATAATATTAGTAGGATTAAAATACCTAACTAAAAAGCATTAAAAAAAAAATATAGGTAAGCAATTTTATACCTGAAAAGATAAAAAAAGAATACTTGACCTACATTTCATCACACGCCCATCCCTTATTTTGTTATTCTTCCTCCAAGAGTTTACTGGGAATCCATAATAGAAGGGGGCTGATGATTTACATACTTATTATTCACTCTGTCCTTACTAACCACTTTTCTCATATTGGCTGCTTGAGGAAACTTATTCAGGCGTCCAGTGGCCACTAAATTCCGTCTTGCATTAATTCTATCAACAATTTCAGCTATATTCTCTTCAGATAATGTAGCATCTTTGTCAAAGTCCTTGCATTCTGCGCTAGGTCCGCTCACCTGGATGAAGGATATATCAACTTAAATAATATTACTAAAGTAGTAAATTTAGAAAGGAGAAATTATGGCTTGAACCCTTGGACCTAGGGTACCGTGTCATGCCCAATTACTCTCACCGCTGATCTACTCGAGCCCTACCTGAGGCGACGAAATTATCCGTCTTGCCCTAATGCTATAAAAACAAAAATTAATACAAACAAACAAACGCTTTCACGCTCCCAACCCCAGACTAAGTTCAAACACTTGTATCGTGGGTGCCGGAAACATTAACATCACACACACATTACACCCAGAACCAGAAGCACAAATATACCTTGGGAAGGAATTTGTGCTCCTGCCGGGAATCGAACCCAGGACCCACGGCGCAGAGGGCGGACACCTGTCCACTGCGCCAACTGGGTCGTATATAATATTACTTACTGCTCGTTGGCATTGGTTGGTTGCGCGTCTGTCTATTAAGAGGTAGGTATACGTCAATTCGAGCACCTTTTTTAACCACAGTCAATTAACCCGCTTACACTTTTGCACATAAAGGTGCATATTGCGTAAATTATATCGTGGTGGTTACACAAGGTCACGCGTGGCATCTTTGATTTTTTATGGTTTTATTAAAATTTCGTGAAAACGCGTCTATGAAATAACTTTCACAGTGTTTGATGTAAAATGGCGGATCGAAATGGTTACAAAAACACAAATTGATGTTATTTGCGTGAGATTTGATATTTTTTTCCTTTATTATGAACGTCATGAATACTCTAAGAAGGAGGCATCGTTTATCATATTACACAGATTCCGACGAATATTTTTATTTATCTGATTTTATTATGAATGCCGAGTAAAACGGCAACAAAGTCACGCGTTTTAGGAAACATTTTGGTATCACTCCCTTAATCAGCGGGTATCGGGTTCGAATCTCGATGGGAACACAAGTTTTCTCCCCAAGGGAAACCTATGGTTCTGGTACTTGGTAGGATCAAATACACAAGTATTTGATGTGAACGGCCGGGAAGGCTGGTAGAGAATGCTATTTTGCATTAGGCCATTATTTGTATTCTGGTTTGTGCAAAATGTTTTAGTTAGTTAGTGTGGGGATGTGAGTGTGAATACATGTATCATAGCTTCATATAGGAAGGTATACCTACATCATAATAATAAGCTCTACCTATTTTAATAAACGTAGAGTATAATCGTTTACTCCAAAACAGGTCATTTTTAGTCTCACCAGTAATATCTTTCCCATAGCAGCTACATTCGCAATTTATACCTAATCAGAATGCTGAAGTGCGCTAGAAATAGTATTTACCTACCTATTATAAAAATATTCAATTCTCAATCGAAATTGGTATATAATTACATAATAATATTCATTTGAATGTAAGGTTAATCTATCAAACTTACTGGATATTTGCAAAGAGTGTGGTTGCGGCATATCCCACAGTATCTACTTGTATAGCACCAAACAACCGATAAACACAATACAAATAATTTCACAATTATCATGATCTTTCATTTAAAAAATATATTATAATAATAATAATATGATAATACTCAAAATAAACCGTTTCTAAAAATAATATGACTGCATCGCGGCCGTCTAGATGTTCTGTCGAGAAGAAGCGTTAAGTTTTCGTTGAAAATGAACTGTTTTATATGTGTTGGTTATGTTTTTTATGGTTTATATTTTAGTATTTACAATTCATATTTGCGGAGTAAATAGCGCCCCGAGAGGAGCAAATAATCTGAATCTTGCGAGTGCCTCAAAAAGAATCGTTCAGCTTCCTAGCCTCAAAGGTAATGCTGAATAATATCTCTCTACACAAAGAGATGGTAAATGTTACTTAAGCTTTACTTATAAATTCCTTTATTACGGACAATGGTATACTTATGCGGTAAAAACGAAACATAAATTCAATTGTAAGTAGTTCTATGATAAGTATATAATATTAATCACATTTTCATGGTCTTACAGATGATAAAACCAACAACGGTTCAACATTTCATACTCAGAAGCCTATGTTCCAAATTTTAAGAAATCTCACTGGATCCAGCAGTAACAACTTAAAATCTAATGTGTTCGACAAAATGTTATCCGACGAAATGTTCCAAATTAAACAAAGATTTTTTGAAAAAGACCTGATTCAATCTTCAACGGCAAAGCGCATGAAATCACATCTAGCACCTACACCCACAATAGAAGTTCAACAAAAATGGTCTGTCGTTGATCTCTTTACAAGACCAGTTATCGATGAAGATCTCCAAGAAGTCAGCCATAAAATAATTAAAGAAGATATCAAAGAAATCACAGATGCCGAGAACGACGACCCACCCGAAAGTGACAGTAACGTAGAAATAGATTTGTTGCATGATGATATAAAGGAGAATATCAATGTTTCTGAAAACAAAATACTTGAACTAAGAAGTTTGGACAATCTGAAGCAGCATAGCCATGATAAAACCAGTTGTTGTACGAGGCAGTTTACTCGACAACAGAAATGCTCCCATACTGTAAGCACAGAGAAGAGTATTTCTATATCGTATACAATGGTTCCAGTATATATGCCATATCAAACATTTTACTTCAACGACAACGTTGATAATTCCTTTAAAATCGAAAACCCGTTTTACCCTAAAGTAATAGATGAGTCAAAATTATCAAAAAGACCGAAGCATCGTAAGACGACGCCTTATTCTGATGATTATTTGTACTACGACGACACTTCAGGTGGAAATGAAGAGGGAAATGAACAGAAACCGAAATACATAGGTATTCCAGATATTATAATGAACATTGACTATGATTTGATTAGTCCTGGATCAAAAAACAATAACAAAGATAAGAAAAACGATTGTGATAAACCTCATCCTAATCTTATCAGTGATCTACAAGAAGTATTCAATATTGGAGTAAAAAAGAGATGTTATTGTTCTCAGTCATCTCCTACACAACAGATTTCTAAAATGTGTGTATTATTTATTTTAATAATTATAAACATACTTTAATACGTTCACCGAAACAATGTTTACGAACGAAATAAACTACAATAAATTATAATGCAATCTACAGAATCAACTTGTTTATAAGGAACTACTTTTGAACATATAAATCCCTAGTCAAAAAATATTAAAAGTTACGTATTTATGAAATAAAATAGTTAGAAGAAAATAAATAACTTTACTGTAGAAAATATATATATATTTTTTTATTTTGGCTCAGCTATTTTGTGCATTTAGCCAGTTTCAAGTAATTGACCGAGCGCGCACGAAACGCAACCGAAGCGTCTCCGTTTAAAAAAAATAGCTTTCGTGTGTCCGGATTTCCAGTTGTACTCATACAGGTCGCATTTCTAAACAAATTCTCGTGAAATTTGATCGAAGGTTCGATAATTACATAGAATTTCTTTGACAATTCAGTTTTAGGAAATTTTATAATAATATATATTAAATTTGAAATAAATTTATTTATATTTAAATTTTAAAAACTGGTTGAAAATGTAAAAAAAAAAAAAACATATATCAGCCATTTCGAAAAATACGAAAAATAAATACAAAGTTAAGTAAAAGAGTCAAGGTCTAGTTATGACTATAAGTAACATAGTTAAGTCATGCTCTAATTAAGTGGTAGATACTTTACTAGAGATTCTATTGGAGTTTTAAAGCGAACGCTAAATCGCGTTTGGTCTTAAAAAGATTCTAGATATGTTAATATGTCATGAAATGCCTACATGAGTAAAATAAACGTTTGTTTAAGAAAAACACTAACAAATATTTAAATCTTGGACAAATTAACAAATATCCAAGATCAAAATATGTATAATTAAAATACCTATTAATTACATCACTGAATTTAATTACTAAGAACTAAAGAGTTTATTTACCGAGTACTTAGACGATAAATTAACTAAAGTACTTTGGAACAAACTTTCGTGTTTCAATTACTGAAGATTACTGCTGATAAAACTGTTGAATGAAACTTGTATTTACCAGTTGGTTAGTTTTAAACTTTATTTTAAAGTAACCACTTAAGGTACTGATCGAGCTGATTGTGAAGTAACTCAATACACCGAAATTAGAGGTAAAGTTAGTAGGGGCACAGAATATATAATAGTACAAGCACAGAAGTTTCACTCTATAAAGATATTTAAATAAATAGAAACTCTTGCGTTGCCGCAATAAAGTTGCTATTCAAACTGCGCCAATGTATAATATTGTAGCTATACTTTCTGAGCCGGGCATGATAGAGGCTGCGTGCGTTACGACATATTATGACACTCTCACAATTCTAGTGAACCCGAAAGGTTGTATGTGTGTGTGATAAATATAATATATATATATATATATATATTACTAGCTGCACCCCGCGGTCCTACTCACGTAAGTCAACCCACGCACACACAAGTAATCTGTATTAATCCGGGTTGCCAGCTATCTCCATACCAAATTGGTTTGAGCGTGAAAAAATAACAAACATACAAACACACTCACAAATATTCGCCTTTATAATATTAGTGTGACAGCGTCTCCATTGGTAGTTCACACTTTAAAAAGTTTTTAAAAGTAAAGCTTTTACCAGTTGTAAATAAAAAAGAGAACTTGTGAAAACACATCAACGGAAAACAGTTTGTTTTCGTTCGGATGGGTTTACCTTGTTTAGTTCAGAAGTTCCTATGGAAATATTCCGTTTCCATCATCAGACCAGCTCCATGGTATCACTGTTGTCACCAAAGATACATAAGTACACCAAATTTGAGTCCAATCGGACGTCGGGAAGTGGGTGTTATTTATCTTGCAAGATAGATTTTTTGAAATAAATTGTATTATGGGCCGAATACGGCATACAATGCGGGACAAAAGCAGATTTTTTATATGGGCCGAACTTCCTCGGGACGAATACGGCATAAATCGATTTGATTACAGACCGTCAGAATTGACAGCGGGACAGGTGAAACTAAATAAAACATTGTAAAATACTAACATATTGTTGTTTTCCATTTTTCTCTGTTATGCAGCCATTGTAAGTTGGTATTTTCTTTACACGCGAAGTAAATTTATTGTACTGAATTTCTCTAGTTCGTTAACTTTAGTCTCATCGCGATATGAACATTATTACATGTTACATGCTTTTGTAATATATGTTACAAGCACTGCGCATAATTAACTTGTTAAAGAGAATTATTTTCTTGTTTATTAATCCAACTCGTGTTATTAGTTCGTTGCTCTTTTATAACTTGATTTAATACCGACCTAGAATTTGACGAAAAGTCCGTTTATTATATTTTAAAGTTATGTAGTTGTAGCTCTAGCAACGCGGTTTATCTGGTCGATTGTAATTGATTCAAAATTTCAAATCGTTTATTCATATGGGCCTCAAAGAGGCACTCGTGAAAGTTAATTACTTTACTGCCAGATTCGCAAAATAACAGCCATCTCTAATTTTTATGTAAATCATTCTTAAACACTATGTTATACATGAATTATATTAACCTAGGTATAGCTATATTATGGAGTCGCTAGAAAGCGCTTGTGCAAACTGCACAAGCCTCCATGCATCCTTGTCATTATTTATTATATCATCATTTTATAATAATCTTTCTTAAGTAATGCCTGTTTTATTACTGATTACAATTTTGTTTACTCAGTGGTAATTCAATTACAATTATAGGAATTATGTCGTAAATCTAACCCCATTTGCCATAATAGATATATTCAATTTGATTGATCTAAATAAGCGCACCGCTATTTTGTACTTGCATCGAGTAGTTAAGATTGAGTTCGTCGCTTTTCTTTTATTTATATTTATTAATATTTTTGCGAACAATGCATAATATTTTCAAAGATATAAAACGAAGGCATGGTAAGTATGCCTGTTTCTTTCAAGAATTCCCTGAGAGATTCGCGCGGACCCATATCATATATTGACGTGGTTAACCAACTTTTGGTATGGTTAGCTATTGTGTAATAATATGTAGTTAAATTATATGGGGCCACCAGACGTCACGTATTTTCTGACGAAGGAAATGTGGACGATTGAGTAGTGTTAGTATGTATTAAGAACGCATGCCTACCTGCTAGCTCGCTTAGACGGCCAATTTTCAGGTATCAATCAATCAAGGTACATAAAAACATTACTTACCTCACGTAAATTCTCCTAGCTGATTTTTACGTATATTTTAGGCAATAACCATAAAAATAAGTCGCCAATACTCCCAGACACTTTCCGTCGGCCGTATTGCTTTGCAGACGCTTTAAAGCTCCTGAAATAATTAGGTACTTAACTTCACGTAAATTCTGATGCTCCATTTTTATATATGTCCACCAGACAACTATTTTAAAACCTTTTACAAGAAGACAGACCGATCCAAGGGGCCAATCATCGTGACGTCTGGTGGCCCTGGGTTCTTGGACTATAAGCTATGGGCTTACTTATACATTACTAACAGTTTGCGGATAAGACTTGCATCCCAAATCATGTATTTGTGCGTCTTTATATCTAAAGGCCCTCAGTATGCTAATTTCTTGGTGTTATGGATGATTTTCACATAACTTATGCCATGTCGAGCTAATCACATATCACTTATTTTCCTACTTATAATAACATCATTGCTTATTGAAGAATTGGATATTTTTAGGGAATGACATAGCGTTGACTTTATTAGTATCAATAAATTCAATAGTTCTTTCATCAGCAACCCATTTTTAATATTTATAGGGCAATAAATCGTAAATGTACGGATACAACTTCGTATTTATTTTTTGTAACGCAATTCATCTGTCATTGTTTGTCTTGTACATCCAAGCCTAGAACTTGTCAGCCACTAGTTATATCATACATCACACTAATATTATAAAGACGAAAGTGTGTGTGTTTGTATGTTCGTTACTTCTTCACGCTCAGATGGCGGGACCAATTTTGATAACATTTGGTATGGAGGTACTGACATCCTGGATTAACACTTAGCCTACTTTTTACTCCGGAATTCCCGCGGGTACGTGACATACGTGGGTAAAACCGCGGGGCGCAGCTAGTATATGAATCTTTAATTACTATGTTGAAGATCCAGTTGGCGCAGTAGACAAGTGTTCTCTGTGCTGTGGGTTCTGGGTTCGATTACCGGCAAAATCACATTTCATCATTTCGAATTATGATTACTGTCATGTTTTTAGTGACATTCACAAGATTTAGAAAAAATCTAATGACATTATCATTAAAATGATCAAAATCTAATTAAATCATCTGTAAAATCACCACAATCGAATGACATTGTCATTAAAATGATCAAATCGAATGACATTACCATTAAAATCATCAAAATCGGCCCACGCGGTTGGTCTCTTTAACGCCACTAAGAAACGAACATAGTTACATACTAAATGTACTGGCTTATATTATTTTAATTAATAGTCAGACTAAGTGCTCGTGGTGCGATGTCACTATTTCGCGCAGTGGCATAAACCAAAGTTGATAAATATTACCCTCGTCTTTGTTCCCTGAATGGTATAAACGAGTGTAATCCCTACTAATATTATAAATGTAACTCCGTCTGTTTGTTACGCTTTCACGCTTAAACCCTTCAACCGATTTTGATGACATTTGGTACGTACAGAGATAGGCTAGAGCTTGGGAAGGGTCTACTCTTTATCTCGTAATTCCGGGACTTACGCGGGTAAAACCGCGGGGCAAAGCTACTAATAATATATATATGTACTCGGTAGCTGAGTTTGAGAGCGCAGTAACGGCAGCTTCACTTTACTTAGTGTTCGCGTTGTTAAACTAAGATATGTCTTAGATTTCAAAGCTTGACATTTTGTATGTCTGTGAATTTAAAATGTATTGTGGCGTTTACTTTACAAATGCACTCAGAGGAAACAAAAGGGACATTGTTTCAACCAAGGATAATGTGCATACATAGGCATCCTTAGTATTTATATAATGGTTTCATGTTTTTAAGATAAACATACATAACATAAACACAAATTCTTTCACACTCACAGCCTCACATTAAGTTCGATGACTTGATTTACAAATCGATTTGTGAATATTTTTACTCGTTTATTTCTACCACTATGAACATTGACTTAGACTGATTTCTATTATGAAATCACACTTAATATTATAAAGGTGAAAGTTTGTGATTGTGTTTGTTATTTCTTCATGCTTAAACGGCTGTATCAATTATGAAGAAATTTGGCATGGAGGTAGCTGACACCCTGGATTAACACATAGGCTTTTTATCCGGAATTCCCGCGGGTTCGGGACTTACGTGGGTAAAAACGCGAAGCGAAGCTAGTGTGTAATACACTTGAAATATTTTATTACATGACACTACAAAGAAGGGTAGAGGTGAGATTGGCAAAATGCACAAATATTGCGAAGCAAAAAAAAAAAAAACAAAAAAAATCACCCTCAATGACTTCTCTTCGTTCTTTTCGAATCCCTTCTCCCCCGGACCCCTTAACAGGGCAGACGTGCCTAACCAGTCCGTAATTTGTTTTTGAAATTTAAATATATTATTAGTTTCCGTATCATAAAATACTGCAGAAAAATAGGAGCACATAAGTAATAAGAAGTGAGCCAGTGACTTAGCGCTGTATGAAATCGGTGAGTGTCTGCAACTATCGCACACATACGCATCGGTAAGTGCACGTGCACTGCATGCTGCCGCTCTCACCGCAGACTGCACACATACACAAGAAGCACACACGGTAGCTGTAGCGGACGAGTCCATTTTTGAGTGCACGCGCACTATCTGCCGTCTATTCCTCGGGGGCACGCACACCACCTAAAGTTGCACCTTGTAAACGTCAGATGTGCGTATAGGCATATCACGTATGTGTGACCAGTGAACTATATATGAGCTTCGTTCTAGTTCTGCTGCCCTAGTACCGAATACTGACTGCATACTACGTCGGAAGCCAAAATGCCTCTCAAACACTCCCCGCCGCGCGCCCCAGCTAACTTACTGCCCCTGTCGCACTGTAAGTCCGATTCGGATATAACCAGTCCTCCCGCCAAAACACTTGTAGTTCCGGAAATTTCCGGGCAACATGCTAAGAGTGACCCAAACATCGCCGCTCGCAAGCGTAAAAGAGACAAAGAAGAAAAACAAGAAGATAGCCGCGGTCTTAACAAAAAGGATGTGTTGGAAATATTCTCTTTGTTTAAAAAAGAGCAGGAGGGGATTTTTGCCGCCCTCCTGAAGGAGCAGAATGACAAACACTGCAGCCTTATGAAAGAGCAAAACGAAAAATTTACTGCACTCATGAAAAAGGTTCAAAGTGGTATAAACTCCCATACAGAACAAAATACTAACATATCAAACTCTATTGAATTCCTATCCCATAAGTATGACGAGATGGCTTTAAGAATAAACACCCTAGAGCAGGAAAAAATCGCGAGCCGTGCTTACACTCAATCTCTTGAGACCAGATTAGAACAAATGGACCGTAGCTTACGAAGCTCGAGCATGGAGATACGTAATGTGCCCAAAAAAACCAACGAAACGAAGGATGATCTCCTAAAAATCTTAAAACAAGTTGGTAGCGCGCTGAACGTTCCGGTACAGTCAGCGGAAATCCGAGATGTTTATCGCATCAACTCAAAGAACGAAAAAAATCAGCCCATTGTTGTAGAGCTTTCCACTGTTTCCCTGCGGGATACAATTATCGGGTCCGTGAAGGCACATAACAAAAAATTTACAGCTAGTAAATTTAGCACTTCCGACTTGAAACTTGAAGGGCCACCTAAACCAGTGTTCGTGTCAGAGAGTCTTACTGTGCAGACGAAGAAACTATTCTTCCTAGCCCGTGAATTCGCAAAAAGCAACGGATTAAAGTACTGCTGGTCATCGCGAGGAAAGATTTACCTTAGAAGAGCAGAAGGAGCCTCACTCATACGAGTGAACGGCGAGGAAGACCTCGAAAACCTAAAAACTAAAGACTAGATTTTATAAACTATTATATTGTAAGTGTACTATATTTATCCAACAACTACACCCAATATACATCATTTGTTAACAAAATTAAAATAATCAAAACTCACCACATGCTGCAATTATTATACTCTTTACACACACCACCAGTATCATCACAAACAAAACATTACATATACACCAAACCCCTACATTTGCGAATATACTTTATTTTTACTTGTTTTAACGTACTTTACCATGTAACATTCAACATCAGAATGATATTTATAATTTTAAGAACAAATAGAACGCACCCGATTACTGCCGTAACTGATTATGGATAAGTCAAAACCTATTAATAATATAGTTGCGTCTGAAATAGACAGCATAGGAAATCCAGACTGTATATTGCTAAGTGACCCTATACTATGTTCACAAGCCCTTACTTCTTCTCAAACTAACGACAGCCTTTGCATTATTTGTGTGAATATTCGTAGTATTAATCGTAATCTAGATGTATTTTTGGCCTTTATAGCTAGCACTTGCATAAAAATTGACATAATTATCTGTACAGAAAGTTGGGTTGGTAATAATAATCAACCACCTTCTATTGATCACTATAATATGTCCTACATAAAGAAATGCTTAAACCAAAACGACGGTGTAGTTGTATATGTCCGCGATGAAATAAAAGCCACATTCTTTGAACCAAGTATATTAGAAGGAAATTGTTTGGTGGTATCAATGGGATATCAATACTCAATTATTTGTTCGTACAGACCGCCATGTTTCCGAAATCCTACTAACTATTTGAATTCTCTTGAAACAATTCTCCAAAGTATCACGACTGAAAATATTATTTTTACAGGAGACATTAATTTGGATATAATGCCAAACAATCAGAATAGTAATGCACAAATTTACCTAAACCTTATGGCCATGTATGGACTGAGACAAGGAGTTAATCAACCAACAAGAGTCAGTACATGTATTGACCACTTTATGGTAAAAAGTTGTCATACTTGGAAAACTATAGTGTTTGAACAACCTCTTACAGATCATTCTCCAATTATGTTATATATAAATAAAACAAAATTACTTAAAAACAAAATTGCTTCTAATAAAGTCACAATTAATTACAACAGATTAAAAAATGAATTATGCAAAGAGTCGTGGGCAGACCTATATAAACTAAGTGACGTAAACATTGCCATAGAACTTTTTACAACTCGCCTATTGACATATATTAAATCCAATTCTCACACATCTTATTTACCAAAGAAAAATAGACCACTAAAACCTTGGATAACAATGGGTGTAGTAAAATCTATAAGAAAACGAAATAATCTGTATAAAACTGTAAAAAAGAACCCAAATGACGAAGCTGCTTTAAAACGCTACTTAAACTACAGAAATATATGCAATGTTATAGTTAAATCATTAAAAAATCAATACTATCAATATAAACTGCAAACAAACACTGGAAACATTAAAGAAACATGGAAAATTATTAAAGACGTCTGTAATTTCAATAAAAATAAAGTATCTTCTTCAGAACTTTTAAATATCCATCCTAATCCTACAACTTCACTTAATGAAGTAAATAATTTTTTCACTACAGTTGGTGAAAAACTAGCTGGTGTAATTTTAAATAAAATGAGAACAAGTGAGCAAGCACTAGCAAAAAAATCTAATTCTGGCAATAAACCCCTAAACTCGTTGTCCCTATTCTTGACAGATACCTTTGAAGTGAGAGCTGTAATAAATACTCTGAGAAAAACGTGTGCACCAGGATATGATAATATAACAACCACAACGCTTAAAGAAATTAGTACTTACATAATTGATCCCATAACATACCTTTGCAACTTGAGCTTTGAGACCGGATTTCCTGATATCTGTAAAAAAGCAACAGTATGTCCTATATTTAAGACCGGGGATAAGAACAATCCTACTAATTATCGTCCTATATCTTTACTTACCACGCTTTCCAAGATTTTCGAAAGACTGGCCAACAAACGTTTGATGAAATTCCTTGAAAAAAACAACATACTAAGTGAAAATCAATACGGTTTTAGAGAAAACAAGTCTACTGAAGATGCTGTTATAAAACTTACCACATTTATTAAAAACCATCTAGATAATGGAGAGCGCTGCATTGCTATATTTCTAGACCTTCAGAAAGCCTTCGACACCGTGTCAGTCCCAATTCTATTAACGAGACTTAATAATTGTGGTGTTAGAGGCGTAGCTCTAAAATGGTTCGAAAGCTATTTGTCTGCTCGAGAGCAAAAAGTCAAAGTCAATGATCACGAGAGTGACATAAGTTTTAATAGATTTGGAGTACCTCAAGGAAGCACGTTAGGACCGTCCCTATTCCTCGTTTACATCAACGAGCTGTGCAAAACATCTTTGCCAGATATGGAGCTTCTCATGTTTGCGGATGACACAGTTCTCCTTTTTCATGGGAAGTCTTGGGAATCTGTTCGTGGGCTGGCGGAAGCAGGGCTTTCTATAGTAACCTCATGGCTTGAAGACAGCCTACTGTCTCTAAACACCAGCAAAACGAATTTTATCTGCTTTAGCAAGACTGCTTCTGCCGGTCCTGCATCAGATTTTGAACTAATTACACACACGTACCCCTGCAATCGTTTGAGCAAAAATATGGACTTAGTTTGCACTTGTCAAAAATTAAATAGAGTAGAAAGTGTAAAATATCTTGGTGTAGTAGTAGATTCAAACTTAAACTGGCGTTGTCACATAACTGCACTTTCATCAAGAATAAGAAAGCTAATATATATATTTAAAAATTTAAGAGCAGTAGCTAACCATCTACTGTTAATACAAACCTATAAGGCATTATGTGAATCCATTATCAGATACTGCATCTGCATCTGGGGCAATGCTGGAAAAACAGATTTAATTTCTGTAGAAAGAGCACAACGTGCGGTATTAAAAGTCCTTATGTACTTACCTTACAGACATTCTACCACAGCTGTCTACAATAAAGCGCAGGTACTTTCTGTAAGAAAAATGTTTATTTTTCAAGCCTTAAAACGATACCACAAACTAGTAGTGCCTTTATTACCTGTTTCCAACAAACGTGTAGACCGATGTCCTGTACCCCGAGCTTGCTGTAAAATTGCAAAAAAACATTTTGACTATGTAGCACCATACCTATATAACAAGTTAAATAAATTAAATACCAGCAATAACATTAAAAAATTATCAAATAAAAAATTTCATAAAGTGATACACACTTGGCTCAGCAAATTGGACTATGACGATGTAGAAAGAATACTAAGTAACGTGTAAGTAGTATTAACATACAGTCACGCAAATGCACACATCATCCACACTAAAACACACACCTACACACCACACACATCCACACATACACACACACACACACACAAACACACACGCATACAAACGCAGAAAAATCTTGTAACTAGCATGTAAGATTGACATGTAATTGAGCCACAAATGGGAGAAGACACTGGTCCCTGAAACACAGTTTTTAACTACATCAGGGGCCACTGGCTTCATAAACATGACTTGTAAGAATCTTGTGTCAATAAATTATTATTATTATTAATATTTCGAATTAACTCTCGTGATGGCGAAATATGAAGTCCTTACAAAAATTACACATATTACAATAATACGAGGTAGATATCACAACAATTATTCTAAGGTATATTCAACCCGTATTCGATAAATTTCTAACATTGAAATTCTTAAAACTCCACTCGTTTAGAAAATTCCTAAGTAAAATACAATGTTCACCTATGGATCGATCTTAATATGTGCGGCCTGATGTCTAGACCTGATACTGGGGACTACGATGGATATTAAGCGTGATATGCCTATGCTCGGGCTATACAGGCGTACCAAAATATATGACAAGCAATATCGACGTGGTAACCGAGATAAATAAATTCAAGCAAGTGAGTTCATAAAACTCATAACGGCAAATATCGATACTAAGCGTTTTTAGAACTCTTTTCTTCTCGCTTGTATTTTTTTTCCTTCGCAGACTACTAAATACACGTATACAGTTGAGTAAGAAAAGGAATAATTTGATTGTATTTGAATTATTTTGTGTCAACAGTTTGTCCATATCGGACGTACAATGTTATTATTTGTTACACAATTACAAGCCTTAACTAACTACACACATTAAATAATAATACAATATATTTAACAAGTCAATTACCTAAACGCTATTCTGATTTTACGTTGAACTAAATTTAAAAGTTGAAATGACAGGACTAAAATTGATTTTGACGGCAACCAAATTGAATTGTATTCACAAGAGCCGCAATCACATATTCCTCCATTATAGACTTTGTACATCAGTATTTGCTTCATTAATTGCACGTGTTATTCTTTCAAGTATAAGATCACATTAAAAATAATCCAGACCTTTTTTATACAGACTAATTTGAGTTTAAAATTTCTATTTTTAGTCTTAACTTGACGTAAAACATGTATACATCAGAATAAGAATTTGGTCATTTTCACTAAATAGAGTAACAAACTAACTTAGTCCTGTCAAACTTAATTTTAGTCTAATCTTGCATTTTCTGAATAAGTTTTGGTTGATAGGTTTGGTTATTTTTTTTTATTAACGTAGTACCTTTTCGCGCCAAAAATAGGACACTTGGGTTCTTAAGACGAATATAACGTCACATTATCTGTCGAAATCCGTTTGGAAGATACGGAGTAATAAAGACGTTTACTTACAAATAAACATACAAGATATACGGGGAAAACATAACCCTTCCTTGGCAGTCAGATAAAGACGTACAGATTTCGTTGGCTAGGCCATCTGCAGAGAATGGAAGAGGACCTTTCTGCCAAGTAGGCGTAGGTATCTTGTGGTTCCGACGGGCCACCGACCGGTCTGCCGGCTTAGATATCGCTAGAAGGACGTCGTAATGAGTCAGTTCCAAATCGCCGATGGACCAATTTTGATGAAATTTGGTATAGGGGTAGCTGACACCCTGGATTAGCACATATGCTACTTTTTATCCCGGAATTATCGGGGGTCCGTGACTTACGAGGGTAAAACCGCGGGGCGCAGCTAGTAGAGACTAAATTCTGTAACCTAAATCTAGCATGACCAAAACTTAACATAGGTCTTTAGGTACAGTGCAGCGCATACATATTCATACAATTGTGTTATCTAGACGCTTACCAAGTTTACAGCTCTCGGCTATATCTCACGGCGTAACGAGACTGCACTCGACTGCCTGTTAGGTTTAAACCGAGAGCTTACTGTGGTATAATATAATTGTTGCAGCCAAGGTGCCATTAAAAGCATCCAATGTAACTTACATTTTCTAATTCTTATAATTAAGCTGTGTAAAAGTTCTTTAGTGTGTAAATCGGATCATACGTTTTATTAACGAAAAAGTGTATGATATTATTCTTTTAAACAGCTTCATAAAGAAGAGGAGAAAAATTCGTTTGTACTGTATTCGTAACTTCTTTTATTTAAAAGTTGGTGCTTCCCATGTGGTCCCGATTATATTTGTTCAAGATCTGACTAGTAGTTTTTGAGTTATTTTCAATAATGCGTAATTAATTCATTTAATCTGATCAAAGGTTCCGAAGATAAAGCGGTGAAGTCGGTTTTCAACCGACTTCAAAAAGGAAGTTCTCAATTCGACTGTATGTTTTTTTTGTATATATGTTACGCGATATATCCGCCAATTATTAATCGATTTTGATGATTTTTTTGTTCGGTTGATACTTCAGAGGTACCATATACATTTTATCGAAATCGATCAAGCCAAAACTAAAATATAAGCATTGAAGTTGGTTTTTTAAGCTTTGCTTGCGTTTAATTATTTTAAGATTTGCTTGCGTTTAAAGTATTAGTATCTATATTGTCTGGATTAGTTAGGTATTTCAATTACAAGAGCGAAGGGTCGCTTAAACAAATTGTTCTTTGCGTCCTGGACTCGGTGCTCACATCACAGCGATTTCATGCACCTTTGGCGAGATAAAATATCATAAATGTTGAGTACAACGCGAACGCAGGGAAATCCAGTGGAATTACGTTTTTCATAGGTACTTTAGCGGGATTGGCGAGCTGGTGCAGAAAATGAGATAGAAGTCCGTCCATGGTGAACAATGATCAGTAGTACAACTATAGAGGAACCACTCAAATCGCGGCAGCGGTTTTGAAATAACTAATGTGCTGTACTAATTTTAATAGAGTAACAAAGTAATATAGCGGAAATGAAAATAACATAACTAAAACATAGTAAATACATTCTAATTAATTTCATTATATAAGAATAAGAATATAACTAATATCGAGTTTGGTCGAAGTGAAAGCTCGTTCTTATTTAGCAGAATATCAAATCAAAATCGTTTATTCACATGGGCTCAAGAAGGCACTCCATGAAATTTAATGACTGTACTGCCAGATTCGCAAAATTATAGCCATCTCGACAAGAACCTGGCAACAAACTGGGCGGCGCATTATTTCATAAATTCCTTTATACATTTTTTAAAAATGTTATAAAAATTATATTAACCTAGGTACTTCTATCTTTTTTATGAAAAATTAGTATCGCTATTCAACGTGGAAACGCAGCCAGTATTCTGGGCACTATTCGTTCGGCTAGCGGTCTATAAAATTTTGAACGCTACTTGTTTTATTTCCCTTTTCTGCCGACTTCACAAAAAGGAGGAGGTGAGTACCTATTCGACTTTATTTTATTTTTTTAGTTTTTGTTAGTATTTTTATTTTGAAAGCTTTTTTCTTTCTCATCGGTCCCATTTAAATATGATCAAGATCTGATCAGTAGATTTTGAGTTATCGTCAATAATGCGTATTTAATATATTTAATCTGATCAAGGTTCCGAAGATAAAGCGGTGAAGTCGGTTTTGTAAGCTTTGCTTGCGTTTAATTATTTAATTTTAAATTTGTATTTAATTGTTTAATATCACATAGCAATAAATATGTACTATAGCGGAATTTATTTCATGAAGCTTATAATTATCTATACATTGAAAAACACGACTATATTGTAGTGTTGGTGGGTGAGCCAAAATAAAAAATACTCAAAAACCACAAAAAATACAATTACTTATGATTATTAACGATTAGGACGATTAAATTTTTTTTTGATAAGGAGTCCTTGTTAGCACGTATATCATACGCTCAAGTTATATTCTGTGGCTCTGCTAAATAACCCCCTTTCTCCTGTTGAACTAGCTTCTTACGAATATATTAGCCCGAGTTTGCCGAGACGGTAAATAAAATCAGATGGCTCTTTTCTTATCAGGTATTGCGATGCTAACTGACTTAAAAAAAGGAGAAAGTTCGAATATTGCTTCCCGAAAAGTTGCAACGATAACACCGCCGCGCAGGTAACCAGAATTTAGCTTGAGATTGAGATCGACCAATCGCGTACCCCCTAACCAAGTTGCAAGCGAAACGTTGTTTATCTAACCTAATCAAGTTACAAGCGCAACGTTGTTTATCTAACCTAACCAAGTTGCAAGCGCAACGTTGCTTATCTAATCTAACCAAGCTACAAGCGAAACGTTGTTTATCTAACCTAACCAAGTTACAAGCAAAGCTTTGTTTATCTAACCTAACCAAGTTACAAGCGAAACGTTGTTTATCTAACCTAACCAAGTTACAAGCGCAACGTTGTTTATCTAACCTAACCAAGTTACAAGCGAAACGTTGTTTATCTAACCTAATCAAGTTACAAGCGCAACGTTGTTTATCTAACCTAACCAAGTTGCAAGCGCAACGTTGTTTATCTAACCTAACCAAGCTACAAGCGAAACGTTGTTTATCTAACCTAACCAAGTTACAAGCGAAGCGTTGTTTATCTAACCTAACCAAGTTACAAGCGAAGCGTTGTTTATCTAACCTAACCAGTTACAAGCGAAACGTTGTTTATCTAACCTAACCAAGTTACAAGCGAAACGTTGTTTATCTAACCTAACCAAGTTACAAGCGAAACGTTGTTTATCTATTATATCTACAATAAATATTATCAAGACTAACATTATATGGACACATAATGTTATAGTTAGTGAGCCCTGTATCCCACACTAGGATAAGTCCTGAGTCGCGGGATTCAGTCTCTTTCAGTATTGATTGATGCACTTTATTTTGAGAATTTGTACATTAATAAATTATATAATTATATATTATAGAATTAATAAATTATATATTATCTGCATTATAGAACTTTATATTATTGGCATGATTGACAAGAATACGAAATAACAACTCAAATTCAAATTATTAATAAAATTTACAAATAAATAATTTTAAGTAATACAAATAACAATATATATATATATATATATATATATATATATATATATATATATATATATATATATATATATATATATATATTGGTATATATATATATATTGGTATATATCTATCGTGCGGCGTTTATTTCGGTCCGAGTAAAGAGTAAGGTTACATGACTAAAATCGGTGTCCCAGTGAAAGTGTGATCAGATCTTGGGTCAGGAAGTTCTAATTGTGAAGGTTTCTGATTAAGTGTGGAACATGGAGCCTCTACGTGTAACCTCTACATGTAGCCTCTACATGTAGCCTCTACATGTAGCCTCTCCATCTTTCACACCTCCGGGACCCCCAAGATCAACACGTACACGTAAGTCAGCACTTTCGTATAACGCGATCCCGGATTATCAACTTGAAAGAGGTCAGCTGAGTTTACCATGCCAATGACGTCTTTGCGTATAACTTTCAAACTGTTTCTGATACAACTTACGATTCAATTCCGTTATATCATCTTATTAAAGACCAAATACAAAAATCTGAAAAATCTAGAGTAAAAAAGCAAAAAGAAATCGGACAATTGACATTGGGAAATAAAACACTTAAAATAAAGTACTAAACATTAAAAAAATCCAAATGCGAAAAATGTGAACCAAAAGTGTTTTTTTTTATTAACGTATTACAATTTCGCGCCAAAAATCCACCACATTGTTTTTTTTTTAATCTCTTATCTAAGATAATTGGGGTTTTAAGACAAACATAACTATACCTTAACTGTCCAGACATCCATAATCCAGAAATATATCCAGCCGTTTGGATGATACGAGGTGAACTGCTCGTTGGCTTAGTTGGGTGGCTTTCGCCTTCTAAGCATGGATATCGGGTTCGATTCCCGACTGAAACACAAGTTTTCTACCCAACGAGAATTTGTGTATCTGGTTATGGTTGTGATTTTGTGTGGGATGTGATTGTTTCCGGCACCCTCGACACAAGTCATTGAGCTTAGTGTGGAGCTGTGATTGTGAAAGCGTTTTTTATTTTATCTTTATATATATAATTCTACTGTACGTGTGTCACTGAACTCCTCCTAAACGGCTGGACCGATTTGAATGATTTTTTTTGTATGCGTTTGGTGGCTTAGATTCACAAATCAGCCCGAGTAGGTGGTTATTGGGCATTCTAATTCACTTTTTTCTTAAACGCTCGTTCACTCGCGTTTTTTCTCGAAAAAAGTGAATTAGAATGCCCAATAACATTTTTGATTTTTGCCAATCGCTCATGTTGAAAAAATATTTTAGAATTTCCAATCTTACGTTCGACGTCACTGGTTGGTTCATTCATTTATATATTTAAAAACAAATACAATTTTTTCACGTTCCATTTTGGATGAAGCCATATTAGACTCAACACTATAAGTGTATCTGCAATGAAGTTTGAAAAACAAGCAATTTCGTTACGATTAGGTGAAATATGTCCGAATCTTACAGAGGGATTTAAACGTCACGGAAATTTGTTACCGAATACGATTCGTTGTATTGTTTGTGGTCCGTCAAATTGTGGGAAGACAAATTTAGTCATAAGTCTTTTATTACATGAAGACGGCCCACGATTTTGTAATTTGTATGTTTATTCTAAATCTTTATACCAACCTAAATACAAATTCTTAGAAGACGTGTTAAATATGGTAAATGATGTTCCATTTTACAAATATAGTCATAATAGTGAGATTTTGAGTCCTCATGAAGCTTCATCAGATTCAATTATTATTTTTGATGATGTAGCATGCGAAAATCAGAATAATATACGAGATTATTTTGCAATGGGTCGACATAAAAACATAGATTGCTTTTACATAAATCAAACATACTCCAAGATCCCAAAACAACTTGTGAGAGATAATTCTAACCTGATAGTTTTGTTCAAACAAGATGATGTTAATTTAAAACATGTTTACGAGGAGCATGTGGGTTCTGACATGTCATGGAATCAGTTCCGGGAAATGTGCTCGATCGTCTGGAATCAACCTTACAGCTACCTTGTGATCAACAAAGACTGTCAGAAAAACCAAGGTTGTTACAGAATGGAATTTGACACGTTTATAACTATAGATTAACATTAATAACTAAGTGATATCTCTATATCAAATCATTTCTACTTCTGATACCAACCGGGTTCAACCACATCAAATATGGAAAAAGATCTTAAAGAAAGGATCGTTAAATCTTCAGAAGCTGTAAAGAAAAAGGTAGAAATGATGAGAGCTGCCAAAGCTATAAATAATCTTACTTTGGAAACTTTATTTAAACCAATAGTAGATCCTCTCAACATAATGTCCAATCAAAATAAATCCGAAAATATAGAAAAAAATAATTTAAAAGGATCGGAATACGCCGTAAGTGAGCATTCTTCTTTTTCAAATGAGGAGTTTGATGAACAAGGTAGCGAAGAAGATAGTTTAGATGAACAAAACACAAAATCAGATGTCACTCTTACAGTTCCCCCTTCTGATGATCTACAAGAGAGCGATGATTCATTTACATCTTTCGGATCTTCACCAGATAAAAAAAATATGTCACTATCTTGGTCAATGTCTTCTGAAGTGATGAATGATGTTCCTTTCGGTGTTAAAATGGATCGAGGAAAAATTATGCTAGGGAATACACCAGTTATCGAGTACGAGGATACATTAAAGATTGGAAATAAAGTAATGAAGAAAACGCCTGGATTGATAGAACTCCTGTTTAAAAGAACACCAAATTTAAAAGTTATTAAGAATATAGATTTACAAAATTATAAAATTCTCCTTACAATGACTAATGCACATCGTCGTAATTGTGACCCGAAAAAACCCATCAACAGCAACAAAGGAATTAAATACATGCAAATAATAAAACCATTGTTTAAAATAGGCAGTATAAAAAATGTTACAGAAGGAAAAGGAATCAATAATTTGAAAATATATAAAAAAAATACAGATTTCATTTATTGGGACGATCCGAACGAATTGGTGGAGAGATTAAAATTACTAATTGCATCACGCGATGCTGGTAACACTGGCTTAGACAACGAAATAATTTCTGTCGTAGAGGAACTTCGCGAAGGAGGGTACATAGATTAAGATATAAGAAATATTTATTAATATTTTACGACAGTCTATCGATGTTAATTTACTCTGCAACATGAATTTAGATAAATTCGGACATCACGTCCATAAACGTTTACGAGTATCTAATTCACTTGATTATGGCTGCATATTAACTAAATCTGATACTGGAGATTACGATTTAAAACTATCAAGACTCAAAGGCTTGAAGACCCCAGATAACTCCGATGAAGCTGTGAACAAAGCGTATGTTGACATTGAAGTGCAATCGTTAAAAGCTGAATTAAAGAAAATACAAAGTAATGTACAAATTTCTCTAAGAAATTTAGAAAAGGTAACAATAAACCATTTAAATACAAGATTTTATTCAAAGTCGGACATTGATCACATGATTAATCAAGTAACCAAATCAAGTAAAAATGAGTAAGCAAAATATCGTTGACGAACTTCATAGAGCTGCTCGGAGAAATTTCCCTCGTCGATCTACAATCATCAAGGGAATAAATGACTTATGGCAAGCTGACCTCATTGATATACAAAATTATGCGCGTTCCAATAAAGGCTATAAATACATATTAGTAGTAATCGATTGTTTTTCGAAATACGTGTGGACTATTCCATTAATCTCAAAAGCCAAAGTTTGTGTCACCAATGCAATGCAACACATATTATCTAACACTAAGCTACGACCGAATAATTTACAAACAGATTTAGGTAAAGAATTTTATAATGAGCCTTTCAAAAATCTAATGAAAAGTTATAACATCAACCATTATTCTACATTTTCTACAAAAAAAGCATCGATTGTGGAGCGAGTGATCAGAACAATTAAGTCTAAACTTTATAAGTGCTTCAGCTTACATGGACAATATCATTGGCTTGGAAAGAATATAGAATCAGTAGTAAAATCTTATAATAACACTATTCATCGAACTACGAAATTCAAACCTATAGCTGTTGATAAATCCAATGAAATGGTTGTAAAATGTAACATTATCGAATCGCAAAAACGTTCTACAAATCCTAAAAGAAAGTTTAGTGCTGGTGACAGTGTTCGTATAAGCAAATACAAAGGTATTTTTTACAAAGGCTATACCCCCAATTGGTCCACAGAAATATTTATCGTAGCAAAAGTTAACAAAACCAATCCTGTAACTTATCTACTAAAAGATAAAAACAATCGTAATATTTTAGGTTCATTTTATGAATACGAGCTGCAAAAAACTAAATATCCTGAAATATATCTTATAGAAAAGGTAATTAAGAGAAAAGGAAATAGGCTTTTTGTGAAATGGTTAGGCTTGGGAGATGAAGAGAACAGTTGGATAAGTAAAAAATCTGTTATATTGTAACGAATACATATAAATAAAGTGTTAAAATAAAATCACATGCATTTCATTAAAATCGATGAAGGAAGGAAGTGGTATAATTGATAGTTTAATAAATAACTTACCTGTTGAGCTACATTTACCAGGATATCAATTTTGCGGTCCTGGAACTAAACTCGACAAACGTCTCCAAAGAGGTGAACGAGGCATTAATAAACTGGATGAGGCTTGTATGTATCACGATATCGCGTATACTAATAAAGATCGGAAAACTCGACATAAAGCTGATTTAGAGTTGTTGAACATGGCGAAAAAAAGACTTAAGTCAAAAGATTCTGGTAAAGGAGAAAAAGTTGCATCATGGATAGTAAAAAATGCAATGAAAGCTAAACTAAAAACTGGGGCTGGTATTAGTTCATTTAAATCGGTTGTGAAAAAAATATGGTCACAACTGAAGAAAAATAAATCTAAAGATCAAAATACAGCAATAAAAATAGCATATGCAGCTGCAAAAAAAATATTAACTAACAAAAAGAAAATACGTATGCCGCGTCGTATTCCTCTACCTAAAACTGGTGGATTGCTGCCTTTGATACCAATATTTGCTGGACTATCTGCTTTGGGATCATTGGCCGGCGGTGCAGCAGGTATTGCGAAAGCTGTGAATGATTACAAGACTAACCAAAAAAACCTTCACGAATCTATACGGCATAACAGAATGATGGAAGCGGTAGCGCTTGGGAAAGGTTTATATATTAAATCTTACAAAACAGGAGCTGGTTTATATCTAAATCCTTCAAAAAACTGAACAAAAGGCTGCCCAGGAGACCGCTCACAAATATAGATTTATTACAGCATGCTCGTGATATTCCATACTTTCGAGGAGTTTTTATGAGAGATATGTTACCTGCAATAGCAAGAAAAATCGAGTGTGGAATTATAAACCTGGATTCCTCAGATAAATCTGGAACTCATTGGGTAGCCTATGTGAAACACAATAAGTACTGTGAATATTTTGATAGTTTCGGAAATTTAAAACCACCGTTAGAATTAATAAAATATTTAAAAGGTACACCAATTAACTATAATTACGCTCAATACCAAAAGTATGACGCTGTAAACTGTGGTCATCTTTGTTTAAAGTTTCTAAAACATTATTGGAAACGTGTTTAAATATAGTATATGGTATAATATAATCATCAGTCTAAAAATGTCATTCACTGTATCGATAACCGGGCGAGGAGCGTGTTTGACCACAAACTATTCACCAACATTAGAATTACGTGAGGAATATGAATGCGGGCTTCTGTATTTCTCCACATTCAATTCTATTCCTAATATCGACGAAAGGAATGACAAATTTTATTACGGTGAAAATGACGTTATTAATATTCCAGAAGGTTCTTATGAACTACAAGATATATGTGATTATTTAAAAGAAAACATTAAAAGCAATGAGATATTAGAAATATCTTGCAATAATAACACGTTAAAGACTAAGATATTTTGTTCCCAAATTGTTAACTTTGAAAAAAACAATTCTATTGGAAAAATCTTAGGTTTTGGAAAGGAAACTTTGAAAGCAAATATAAACAGTGAATCTCGGTATCCTGTGAGTATTTTATCTACAACCATTGTGCGCATCGAATGTGATGTGGTGAGCGGTTCATATGTAAACGGCATAGCAAGTCACATCATTTACGAATTTGTGCCAAATGTTCCCCCTGGTTACCGAATCATAGAAATACCTAAGAATCTAATTTATTTTCCTGTTAACCAACATTCAATCACTGCCATAAATATAAGATTACTGGACGCTGAAAATAAAGTGATAAATTTACGAGAAGAAGAAGTGCAGCTATATTTACATTTAAGAAAAAAATGTTAAACTTCAGTAATAAAACCCCTGCTTTACCTAGAAACGAAATCAGTATCAAATCAGAATCTCATAAAAGAGGACCTTCTCGTCAAAAGAAAAAATTGACAAAAAATAATATCAAGTTCCTGAAATTAATTGGATTGCTAAAATGAATATTCTTAATGTATCTCAACAAACGCAATACGATAACAGCATCGAAAGTTTTGAATACCATTCGTATAAACCATACGTAACAAGTTTCAACAAGAACGACGAAATACGTATACCTATCAACCAACAGGACTTGTATGTTTTACCTTCACATAGCACGTTGTATATCGAAGGTATAGCATCCGTTTACAAAAATAACCCGAAAGAAAAAGTATCCAGTGTGCATTTTGTTAATAACCCTGCATTGTTTCTATTTCAAGATATTCGATATGAACTAAACGGAGTAGAAATAGACAAAATTAAAAATGCAGGCATTACAACTACAATGAAGTCGTATTTATCTTTAAATGAGCAAGAATCAAAATCTGCACAGGTTTGGGGTTGGTCTATGTCTGGCACAACTAATGTTACAAACGGCATGTTTTCAGCTTCCATTCCATTAAACAAAATATTGGGTTTTGCGGAAGATTATCAAAAAATTCTAATAAATTGCAAACACGAGTTGGTACTATTAAGGAGCAATACTAATTTAAATGCATTAAAGTTAAATACAGGTGAAGTTATAAATGATATAGAAATAAATAAAATTATTTGGCGCGTACCTCAAGTGAAAGTATCTGATCGCGAAAGAATTAATTTATTGAAATGCTTAGAAAAAGATCGTCCATTAACTGTACCTTTTAGAAACTGGGATTTGTATGAATACCCTTTGCTCCCTAGAACGCGCAAACATGCGTGGTCTGTAAAAACTTCATCACAAATTGAAAAACCGCGGTTCGTTGTCATTGCATTACAAACGAATAGAAAACATGAAGCTCAAATGTCATCAGCAGAGTTTGATCACTGTAACGTACGTGACATAAGAGTATTTTTGAACTCTACTTACTTTCCATACGAAGGCCTAAATGTTAGCTTTTCTGAGAACAAATTTTCTTTATTATACGAACAGTATGCAAGATTTCAACAGTCATATTACGGACGCCGTGCTGAACCCTTGATGAGCATGAAAGAATTTAAAGACATTGCTCCCCTATTTGTGATCGATTGTTCCCGCCAGCACGAATCATTAAAAGGCTCTGTTGACGTTCGAGTTGAAATTGAAACCGATCAAGACATACCTGACCAGACAGCAGCCTATTGCTTAATACTAAACGACTGCATTTTTGAATACAAACCACTGAGTAGCATTGTGAAGAAAATATCATGAATAAAAATTGCATTTTCTTGGACTTGCAAGGATTCAAAAATCTTAAAAATCAATTTATTATTAAAGAATTAGCTATAGCTAATGACCATACTCAAACATTTTTAATTAAACCTCCATATCCGTTTTCCAAATTGTCTAATGAAGAAAAGCGGCGCGTTCTATGGTTAGAAAGAGAAAGAGGATATCATTGGAGTGAAGGCTACATAGACTATAGAGAATTTCGAAGGATGATTAAACCTCACTTAGAAAATAAAATATTAATTGTAAAAGGTGAAGAAAAAGTTAAATGGGTCCAAGAGTTATGTACTCACGCTAATATCATAGATATAAGTGTCAAGGGATTGCCTAATTTAGAAACATTATATCAGTTATATTGTCCAGAAAAACTTAATTTTAATTGTTTGGCTCATAATAAAATGTGTGCGTTAAGAAATGTTTTATGTGTGAAAAAATGGTGTTTAGAAAATAATGTATCTATTGAATAAAATTGCTCTGAAATTACTATCTGTTTGATAATTTAAAACCTACTCCCCTAACTACCTAATAATATGTTGTAATGACTTATATTTAAATACTTAAAATGAAACAAAAAATAGAGTCAATCATTTTATTTCATATAACACTAAATCTTTATTACGATCTAAAACTATGTTATAACTATTATAATAATGTAAACTAATTTAGAATATGTTTGACGCAATTCTTATTGTAATTTACCTGTTTTGTGATTTAATAAATAAATTAATAAAATAAATCCAGCACTCACTCGCATACTTAAATCAATTCTCCGACCAGATTTCGGACATATCCGATGTCCTTCATCCGGGAACTACGTTTACAGGTCCCGGCGTGCGCGTCTAGCTTCAAAACGCAACAGACATTACATTATTTATACACGCTTACATTATTATAATGAATAACTCACACGATAGTTTTTATACTTAGATGCTATAACTAGTTATACTATGTACACTGATTTAATCAAAACCACTTTCACTGCAAAGTTTTTTGGAAATTTTTCTTATTACACGTTCTGTCTCGTCCATAATTTCGTCAACACTATCTTTTACTATGTACTGTGCACTAAGAAGAAGGCTGGTATTACTGTCTGAGTCGGAAACGGCTGGCGACGCGGTCAGATCTATGACTTTAATTTTTATAAGCCGTGTACCCCGTCGCGGTTCATTGTTTATCACGTAAGATTTTCCGTGCAGCTTACATTTCTTTTTTCTGACGACAGCATCACGCCGTTGTTTAGGCTTTTTCCCCGTCGGCTTTGTCACTCGCCCGTTTAAAAACATCTCTGGATACAGTTCTTCAAAGGGTTGTGATTGTGATCGCCATGGATCCGGTTGTGCGTACTGGCTGCATGGTATTTCCGTATCAGACATTGTCTGTAACAAGGAAACAAAATATTAGACACTAATATCAACGCCGGTAAATGGTAACAAACATAAGTACTCATTACTTTAGTTTTTATTAGTACTGAAGGACAATAGCTGGAATGAACATAAGGGAACATTATTAAAAACAATATTTTACTTACGATTAAAATGTAGTGAAGTGAGATGGACGTATTCGTCTGCACGTAACAAATTGCAATTTATTTATGACTGAAAATAAATCGAACTAATCATATAGTAGTTTGTGCTGTCGCAATAATAAATGGTGAACCAACATGACACTGATTCGTCATGAGTTCATGCGAGTTCATGTATTTTGCGTCGTCAGCGCATAGCTCTATAGTAAATATGATACGTATTGTACTTGTCTAATCTTGTTTTATTATTTAAAGGTTTCTTATTACTAAAGATAAATGAAAACATATTTTAATATTTGATAAGGATAATTTATTCATAAACTTATTTATAAACAGCATATATATAACTTATTTATAAAACTTATTTATTTATTAACACAACACTCGACAAATTATGAATAAAAAACATATTATTTTTTATGTTCCAAAATATTATAGTCTTAGTATATTAATAAAATAAAATTTAACAAACTAATAGATTTAAGTAGGTAAATTAAATTTAAAGTTAGCGCAATGCTAATTTTGATTAAAACAGGCTGCTCTTATGCCCCCATGCCAGTGTCGATATATTATTTTTTAGTACTATCCGCTTATCATCATTAGACGATAGTGCAATTTTATTAACAGACTGCGTAAATATTTCATGTTTTAAAGACTTAAAAACAATATTTGTTTTCCTTATAACGTCATTGTGTTTAAGCACTCTTTTATAATCATTAAAGTGCAAGTCTTTGACGACATTCTTCTTGATTCCCTTAGCTTTTTTAATATCTTTAGTTTCAGTTTTAATGCAATACAGCTTAGACCTTAAGCCAACAAACTCCGTTATAACTTGTCCGCCAAGCTCGTCTTTAAATAACCCTGGTACCTTTTTATTTTTACAAACTATACCATAAATATTGTTTTTGTCATAGTTACTAGTGTCAAAATATGATTGCAAATTATGTTTTATGTCATTGTAAATATCGTTAGTCTGTATTGAGTACAAAAAACTATCCGTGTCGGTATAACAGAGCTGCACATTGGGTCCGTAAAAAGGTTTTATTACAGAATAGTGAAAATCGTACATGTGACTTTTTGATACTTCTAAAACTGTAAACCCAATATAAATTGGTTTGTCTAATTTTATTGATTCTGGTTTCATTTGAACAGCCACGAAATTTTCTGAAAAGACGGAACAACTGTGAAAATTAGGTCTCGCTATGAGTCGCTGAGCGGTGTAACTTTTTTTCGTTTTATTTCTATTATCAACCCATTGATTGACTAATTTTACATCCAGTCTTTTCTCCGGGTCTTCTAAAGTCTTTCCAAAT
This sequence comes from Lomographa bimaculata, assembly GCA_948107665.1. NCBI lineage: Eukaryota > Metazoa > Arthropoda > Insecta > Lepidoptera > Geometridae > Lomographa > Lomographa bimaculata. Next base: position 14,279,679 of record OX403592.1, read on the forward strand.
ATAGAATTATTCAATAATTTAAAAAAGTCCTGTTCAAAAGTTGAATTAGCTTTTTGCCGCAAGTCTGTATTTAGATCTATATATTGTTTTAAGTAAGCACTTTGTTTAAATTCTATTACTCTATGAATTTTTTTAAGTAACAATCCATGACGTATACATATTTTCAAGTGTACATAGTGTATGACATAATAAAATTTATCATATAAGTTTGGTATTAACTTATTTGTCTTTGAACCAGGAGGAATAAATTTTTGCGGACAAAAAGGTAAATCGTTGTGCGAGTCATGTAACTGATCAGGATATTCTAAATCAACTTCTAAAATATAACCGTATTCAGAATCGTCTGATATTTTTAGAATATTAAGTGATTGAAATTCCGACACTTTGAGCATTCGGAAGTCAGAATGAGGTAAATATGAACACAAACTTTTTCCGTACAAGTTGTTGGAATCCCAGTACATCAAATAACTATCTGGGTATGTTGGATCGTAACTAGATAGATACTTATTATTTGCTTTTGCATGTCTAGTCGAACACAAACAGACTCCACCGCGTATACCTTTCTGTATCATTCTTACTATTTCTAAGTCTTCTATAAGCTGAAGTTTAACTTTTGTTTTAAGAAGCATGGCGTCAAAACTTAAACTTGGGGCGGTTATATAAAAAGCAGGATCTAATTTGTAATTTAATCTGCAAGTAGAGCGGAATTTTTCGAATATATCTGCAAGTAAGAGTACGTCTGATTTTAGATATAGGTCTGTATATTGACCTAAATTTTTAATGTTAAATTTTTTCCATATAATTTTGGCATGATTGTAATCAGACATTGAAACAGTAGAATTAAAAAGAGTGCTGTAAAAACACTCTCTTGGGGGCAAACTTTCCTCATCATATGATTTCCAATCAGTCATGTATTCATATGGATATACACCTTTTCGCGTTAACAAATCAAATTGTTCTTTTTCAGGAAATTGATTAGTTAAATGCAAAAAATCTTTTCTACCTAAATTTACAACAAGTTTTTCCAGGCTTGTGCCTAAAAACTTGAAAGAGTCTACAAAACGAAGAGCCATGTACTGTTGAGGTTCGGTCATAAAAAATTTTGTGAAAGATATATAATTTTCTTTATTTTTTGCTATAACTTTTAGTGACCCAGGCATTTGTCCTAGTTGCCGAATAAATAAATGACTATCATATCCTGACAAATTGTGAAAAAATACCGGTATAAACTTTGGTAAGCTAAATTTAAGATTACAAAAACTGTGTGCGGCACCGCGGTACCTGCCCGTTAAATGACAGTGATCTTTTACGCTATCATCAAATAAAGTCTGATTACAAATATGACACAATTTTGCATTTAAAAAAGATTGTGTCTCCTTTGCTGTCAATGGTAGCATAGGCTTAACATTTTTATAAATTTTGGTTATTTTAGATACATCTTTTTGTAGAAATTCAAGAAAAACTTCAACGCAGTCTTCACCCCGGTAAGATACATACCGATTAAGTAAACCATTATATGAACATACTACATAATATGCAAAAGCGGCTGGAACGTGTCTTTGTAATGATGATGTGCAATTAGAACGTTTTTCATCCTTACTAGGTTGCAACAACGATTCAAAGTCCGCGTAAATAACAAAGGGCATATCTTGCATTCTCTCGTAATGTTTGAATTGTATGAAAGTACCAGATTTAGGTAAAATTGTCGCGACTCCACCGCACACGTGATTGTTTAATTTTTGTTCGCTATTAAAAAACATTATACAATCATCACAAAACCATACTTTTCCATGATGTTTTGTTATCTGATGCCTTAGTAAGCGACTTAAATTTGATATCAAGCAATAATGACTAACGTTTCCTTTCTCTATGAACAATAAGTTAACATGATGTTTTCTTCTGTTTTGTGTTCGGTATAGCGGACCAACAATGCTCGTTTTGTTTTTAAGACCATAAACATTTATACTAATGCGTGAGTTATTTTTTTCAAATGTCTTTATGTCATTAAAATTTACTGGAAAAGACATATTTTTAGTGTTAAGCAAGGTATTATAGTGTGGATAAGAAGAAGTGCGGTGAGCGTTTTTCTTAGCAGGAAATAATGCTGCTACTATGCACCACAGAAAACAAAATTGATCCCTGTTTTGAATATTTACACATGCTCGTTTAGATTGTAAAGCTTTTGGTAAATTAATAAAACCTGATGCTCTTAAAGGGTTATACTTATTTATATTAATCTCCAAGTACGAACTACCTAAAAAAGACCAACCGCTATCACGTTCTTGGAATTCATCGATGTGAGTTGAAATAATCGAAATAACTTTGGTGAACAATTCATTAAAATCAAAGTTTTTATGAACGACATAATTTTCAGTAGCAAAAGATTTAACTTCCCGCGAGTCTTTCGAAGGCAAAGCAAATTCGGCAAATAATTCGAAGTTTACTTTAATGCTATCAAAAGAGGCTAGCCTTGCATGCAAGAGCTGACTCACTCGTGCGCGCATCCCGTGTAGGAACGCAGCCGGCGACTTGAAACCCTCGTCTACCCCAACATCCCGCACTCTGTATGATGCTATGCGACTACGAAATGCGCTACTAATTTTTTCTATTCCGTCATCTACTTCAACTGCACTATTATTTTTATGTACAGTGCTTCTCAGATGGGCTGAGAATGCCGAACTTTTGAGAGATACATCGCAAACAGAACAAAATATTTTTCTTGTTGACATTATGACAACCTATCTAAATAAAAACTAAATGGTGATCCTACTTTACTATTAAAAAAATAATCAGGTCTTATAATTAAGTACAAAAATAAGAACTGCCTGAGCGCTTAGTTACGTGCGCGTTCGCCTTCTAAGCAGCGGGTTCGATTCCCGGTGGAAAGTTTTCTCTCCAAAGGAAATTTGTGTTTCTGGTTCTGGACGTAATTTTTTGTGTGATGTGAATGTTTCCGACACCCACGACACAAGTCATCAATATAAGTGTGGGGATGTGAGTCTAAAAGCGTTAAAAGAAAAATAGGTAATTCTATTGATTTATTAATTATCTACCTATTTGAAAAGTAAAAGAATGCCTATATGTGAATACGATGCCTAGGTATACCTAAACGTTAGCGTTAAAATGATTAAATACCTACCTGATTCATATTACATTTTTCAAATATAAATTAGAATTAAAAATATACTGGGATTTTAGTAATATAAAATCTTTATTGAGCTTTAACAAATAAAAAACAAAAATTTTAAATATTAAAAAACCTAATGCGAAGAGCAAGAAAACAGAAAAGAATAACCAATAAATATAGGTTAAATTAATTTATTTTTTCTTGTCCGCGAAAAAAGTTCCCTCTTCGTGGAACTTCCCTTTAGAGGCTTGTACGAAAGATCGCAAAAACTCCAACTCCTGAGCGTCGGCGTCTACTTGATATTTTAAAGACAAGATCGCCTTCTCCCAGCGCTCCCTAGCATCGACAGCCTGGATATCCTTATAATTATAGAGCCGCAGCTCAACAAACACATCACCCGATAGGTCGGCGGTACGACGTAGAACCCCGTTGGCAACGCGTCTGGTGAGCACCGACTGTAGTGAACTCGACTTTTTCTTTCGGGTCACCTCACGATCCTCGTCGCTGTCGAAGAAGTCAAGGTGCCACCCGCTGCTGTTGCTGGACAAAGACGCCTCCTTTTTCTCTGGGTTAATCTTGCGTTTCGCTGTCTTTTTCATAGGCTTGTTGGCACTGAAATAAAAAAAAGTAAATTAACTAGACGATAAATAACTTCTACATAAGGTTGGGATGTAGGTAAATAGCGAAAGGTCGACCTTTGAACCGACTATTCAAGTAAGTTATACACATTCGAGTTAAACCTACGTACCTAGTATAAATATTAAATAATTTTAAAACGTACCGTTTTGACTTTGGCAACAGCTCGTCTTCGGAATCTTTGTGGTAGCGCTTGGTCTCGTACTCAGAGTCCGACCTGGTAACAAACAAAAGAACAAGAAATTAACATACTACGCATGATGAATGGTCCAGCGGGCTAACACCCGACTAAAAAAGTCATAAAAATATATTATAGTAGGTAATAGGAATAAACTTAGTATTAAACTTACGAACATTATTTAAACTGAAGTGAAGTTTGATTCACAACTATGTAGCAGCAAGATATTGAGCTCGATGGGACCCTCGCAGCTACGGTCTCGAAGCACACGTTGCAGCAGGTTGTAGCTGAAGCCTCGATGAGCACGTTGGAGCTGCTGGATTCTTGTAGAGCCTCGAGGCTGAGACACTAGTTGTTCCGGGATCTTGAGTTCGTTGAAGCTTGTCGTTGAAATGTGATTCACAGTTCAGGCCCACAAGGTTTTGTGTAAAAAAATAATGTTGATAAGAAGTGGTCAACATTTACGTTCGAATAGATTCGATTATTATTATATAAGCTTAGTTTATGTCGATACCTATTAACACTAAAAACAGTTTGGCGTACCTGAATCTTGTTTTCGTATGTCATCAATATTAAATTATTGATAACAATAACAAAAAAATATATATTAGAAATCTAAGCGATAAAATTTAAATAGAGGTCACCGGATGTACAGTCAACGTTAAAAATATCTTTAGCAGAAAACGTGCACTGAAATATAATAATCCACTCACGAATCAATCATTTACTTTAATTAATCGACTTAAAACCACGATGATGTTTTATGTGTTTTATATGAAAGCTCCAAAACATATATTTTATTTTGTTTCAGTTTTTTTTTAAATAGGTACTACTAACTAAATATTTATTCATGTGCGACGGAGCGCAGTTATCATTTGAGAAATGCTAAAGGTAACATATTTATTTTCCAACCAGGTAAGGAGATTAAATCGATACAAAATAATTCTGCATCATCGTACATAACGTAAAGTATTAGTCTTTTAAATATACGTAACATTGGACAGGGATATATATATTGACATACATTTACATACATATCAATTAATTTTAACACCTGTCTTTGCTGGTCGGTTAAATCACCTAACATGCAGCTAACTGGTGTTGACAGTACTTTTATTGCAGTTTATGCAGAAGTGCATGTGACGTCAATAACATGCGCTATTTAGCAAGGTAGCTAGTTGCACAATACTACGAGTACCTATTGATTATTATTTCAACAGGGGCTAGTCATACGAAAAGAAAAACTTTAATACATGTTATGATTAAAGATAACCAGCGGTCAAAAAATAGTTTGTATATTCAACATAACATAATTATTATATAAAATTAAATATAGATTTTTATTACTTTTTAATAATACTTAAGATATTTATATCAATAATATATATACACTCATCGAATTTGTGTTTTCTGTAGTAAGGTATCTATAGAAATATAATCAACTTATCTATATAAGTATTTAGTTTAAATCATATATTTCTAAATAATGAATAATCAATAATTCTGTGTTTTTTGTAATTATAACACTATTTTATTTATAAAACTAAAGTGACAATGATATCAACAGAGCGTACTTACCGGCCTGAATTATAACCAGTGTTTATAAGCTGTTATAAATCATGCATTGTGAAACATGCCCTATTACTAAGGTACATTGTAATATTATATAACCACTACGTTTCATCCTTTATCATTGATTTATAAGCAGTTGAGGTGACACCACGTTTGACTTAGCTGCCAACTGAAAGTTCCATTTCTAGGTGCCATTTTTTTGGGAAAATTTGGATGAACATGATGAGTTTATCCAAACAGAGTACTAGATTAATGGTACGACGAATCGCGCTAGAATGAACTTTGAGCAATCGGCCGACCGGCGCTGAGTCACGTGAAGTCTAATCGATGTCGCTTAGTAGAAACTCGTAAATGAAACCGGGACAACTTAGTGAAGGTTTGTTTCTAGGTGTCGTTTTGTGTAATAACAGAATGATACGACCAATCGGGCTAGAACAAACTTTGAGCGATCGGCCACTAAGCTTAACGGAATCATTGCGAAGTTCTGGTGGTGTGCAATGTGTGTTTAATTACCGGAATATACAATGATGATTCACCATGACTGTAATTGAATTGGTAAGTTCAAACGTGCTAGTTGACAATCGTAACATACTTTTTGTGCGATCGTGAGTAGAATAACCGAACGGGTATGATCGAACGTAAGATTGGAAATTCTAAAATATTTTTTCAACATGAGCGATTGGCAAAAGTCAAAAATGTTATTGGGCATTCTAATTCACTTTTTTCGAGAAAAAACGCGAGTGAACGAGCGTTTAAGAAAAAAGTGAATTAGAATGCCCAATAACCACCTACTAGCCCGGCAGATGGCGCTGCAGGAGTTGCACACGGGCGAAGCCGGGGCGAATTACTAGTTTAATATAGAAATTTACAAATATACATACATAATACGCGCGAAAAACAAAAACTTTCCTTGGCAGTCGGGTATAAATTCTAAGCTTCCTCAAAAGAGTTCTTATTAGGAAAAAAGTACTATAGGGGCAGGTCTACGGTCGAATAAGACGCACCGATACCTTTTAAGGTTTTATTAGAACACACAAGTTAAAGAGTACATGTATACTCGGTAAAACAAACACAGAGTTACAGATTTAGGTAGGTATTACAAAAACTAGGTAGTTAGGCGCGCGGCAACGCACGCGCGCTCGGTGATGCAATTGCTCGGTTACTGTCGGGCGACGCGGGCGGCTGCCGAACGGTTCGGCTCGGGCGCGAAGGCGAGCCGAGCGTCTACGATCTATAGGAGCGCGAGCCGAAGCGTTATTATAATTATTATGTATCGCTATAGTACCAACTATATAAAAACTATCGGTATATAGTCGTTCGGGGCGAATGACTAGTATAGTTCTTACGTTTTATCGATTAGAATGAAATATAATGCGTTCTAGCTGATCTACCATCTCTATTTATTAAAAAGCTCTGCCACTATTTATTACTTCCGGCAACACATTTTTATATCATCTTTGTGCTATTTTGAACCATAATGTGTTAAATATACAATAAAAATCGGACAATTCATTATATTGAACATTTGTTTGTTTATTTTTTTAATTCACGAACAACGTTTGTTCGTCTCGAATCTGTTTTACAGTCTGTCTGTTCGGGTGGAATCTTGTATCACATTTTTGAAGCACATATCTTCAACCGATTGAGCTGAAAATTTGTATTTTAAAAGTTTTTCAAAGATGTTATTAGTAAGTACCTATATTGAGTTGCGTGGCGTACTCTCCAAGGTAAAAATTAAGTATTTAAATTTAACTTTTTTTTTTTTTTTTATTTGTGACAGGCTAGTGTTTGACCACTATCTCACCAGATGGTAAGTGACGATGTGATCGAAGCTGGTAAACACACTAGACCTGGAATACGCAGGAATAATAATACGCGTTATCAAATCCACAGTGTTAGTACTACTGCAGCGTACACCATAATCTGTCTCAGTACCTACTGTGCCAAACTTAAGAAGCTCAGTAAAAGCTCAATAAAAAAAATGAATGATAAAAATGCGCCTCCTAGTTTCTTGCCAGGTTCTTCTCGAGATGGCTGTAATTTTGCGAATCTGGCAGTAGAATCATTAACTTTCATGAGTGCCTCTTTGGGGCCCATGTGAATAAACCCCTTATTCCTCTTAGATAATCAGAAACGATTTTGATTTTGATTAATACATAAAGATATTCTTACACTATAAAAACACTTGTTCTCAAATTTAATTCAATAACAGTGTAAGGGAAAACAAATAAGTGCGTAGGTGTCTGACTTTACGCAAAATTCTAATTTAATTTTTGTCACGTATTCGGTCTCGCGTATCCAATCCCTTTATTGACATGACGCAGTGGCGGATCCCTTTTTCCCTTTTAGATAATCAAAGCCTTTTCCTGGGTATTATTAAGGCGTTTGAGCTTTTATAGAGAGATTTCAATCTTCATTCAAATTCATAATCAAATCAAATCAAATCGTTTATTTGCTAGAATTCATGTACATAAGATCTTAATGTAAAACGTGACACAATATATTCAGTCTGCAAGCAGACGTGCAAACGGTAATGTCTATGTCTACTATAATATCTAGACTAATTTAAAATTCTTAAACTCCTTAACACTATAAAAACAATGAATAAGAAGCCAGCTAGTTAAAGATTTTTTAAATTTGTTACCTTCCAATATTTCATTGGCTGAGACGTATATTTGTTTCTGCAGATTTGGCTATCATTAAACACAAACGTTTTTACAATCACAGCCCGACACTTAGTTGGATGTTTTGTGTTGTCGATGCCGGAAACATTCACATCACACCCAGATACACAAATTTTCATTGTAAGGGGAACGCACACCCAACTAGGCTAACGGGTATGTCATCATTATGATATGGTTGATAAAAAAAATAAGGCGCAGCATGTCAAAATGTATATAAATATATTATGTATATCTGATTCTATCTAATCTAAAATTCTGTATAAATATTAGTAAATAATGTACTGAACTTATGAAATATAAAAAAGTTAGTCAAATTATGGCTTCAAATATTCAATATATCCTTTGAATTGATCATTAATAATTAAACGGGAGCGAATCTTAAAAAAACCGACTTCACCGCCTTTATCTTCGGAACCTTGATCACATTTAATGTATTAAAAACGCATTATTGACGATAACTCAAAAACTAGTGATCAGATCTTGATCACATTTCAATGGGACCACATGAAAAGCATCAGCTTTCAAATAAAAAAAGAATCATCAAAATTGACTTACAACGAAAGAAGTTAAGTATGAGGTAATTTTTGAAGTCGGGTAAACGAGAACATCGTCAAAGTACGCATTATTCGTCACAAAATAGGCATTATTGACGATATTTCACAAACTGCTGATCAGATTTTGATCTAATTTAAATGGGACCAATTACAAAGCAACATCTTACAAACTAAAAAAAAAATTCGAAATCGGCTCACGTGGATAGAAGTTATGAGGTAACACACATAAAAAAAAAAATATATACAGTCGACTTGAGTACCTCTTCCTTTTTTGGGAAGTCGGTAAAAAAGTAGAAATAATCAGTAAGCTCAAAAAGAGGCTTAGCGGCGGCTGTTTGCGATATCAAACTGTCACGCTATAAGCAAATAAAAAAAAATCTAATTATAGCAGAAATTGGAGTGATTTACGTCAAGAAGGCTTCTGAATGAAGCAGAAACAATTGTCGATCTAGACATCGACAAAGCAAACGTCACTAAGTAACAACTAAAAAAAAGCTACTTTAGAACAAGTAATTAATACTTTAAAAATGTTTTTAAAATCCTGGTTTTACCAGTTGTAAATAAAAAAGGACTATACATTTATATAACCAGACCACTTGTTAAGACGAATCAAACGCGCCCAATCTCGTTGGGTTTATCTTGTTTAGTTCAGAAGTTCCTATGGCCATCATCCGTCATTATCATCAGACCAACTCCATGGTACCATAACATTGTATTATCACCGAAGATACAAAATAACACCAAATTTGAGTCCGATCGGACATCGGGAAGTGGGCTTAATTTAGTTTGTAAGATTTTAATACAGACCGACTCATATATATTTAGATAGCGGGACAGGTAAACTAAATAAAAGCTTATAAAAAAAAAGGACCTATTTAATTATGACCTCGCCTTAACTGTATCACGTGTCAGTCGTACATCATTTCTTTGTCTTCAGATACAGAATAAATAGTAGTCTCTACGGAGTAAAATTTCCTATGAGAACAGACGGTTCTATTTGAGTTTCTGTTTGTATGTTCCTTAGAGAGGTGTGATTTCTTTAATGTTGCGAGTATAGAGAAGTATAGCATCGAATTGTAAATCTAAACCATCCTTGAATCCTTGAAAAATTCATCAAATTCGGTTCAGCCGTTTAGGAGGAGTTCAGTCACATACAACATAATTATATATATAAGTATACACACGTACAACATAATCTATATATATAAAAATCAATGCCACTTTTCGATGTAATTTTATAACTCAAGAACGGGCTCACCTATCCAAACCAAATGTTTAGGCTTTGTTCGGATGGTGTTATAAATGAGGATCGCTAGTTATATATATAAAGATATACTTTTACTATATAATTTCCCAGTCTTATTGTAATAGATTATATTTTAGGAGCGTACCCTGAGCGCAACAACTTATGTTATGGTAAAACTTAAAATCGGCTATCATTATAATATTACCTATACTATTTAAAAGGGTAAAAAAGAGATTAAAGAGACGTTCTAGAAAAAAAAAACGGCATAAAGAATAATATGCTTAGCTGATAATGCAAGCAAAGCTTAAAAAAACCGACTTCACATTTTGGTTTTGCCTTGATTGATTTCGATAAAATTAATATGGAAAAACCTCTGAAGTATAAAATACCAAAGAAAAAAAAAACATAATTGGCGGAGATATCGCGTGACATATATACAAAAAAAAACATAGTCGAATTCAGAACCTCCTTTTTGGAGTCGGTTGAAAAAATCATAAAATCTATTTATAATTAGCGCAGATATCACGTAACATACACAAAAAAACATACAGTCGAATTGAGAACCTCCTTTTTTGAAGTCGGTTGAAAAAAGTCTCCGATTTTTGTCGGAGGAAAAAGAAACACACAAACAAATAATAACTTTATATATATAATTCTACTGTACGTGTGTATATCACTGAACTTCTCCTAAATGGCTGGACCGATTTGAATGATTTTTTTGTATGCCTTTGGGTGGCGCCCTGGATGGTTAAGATTCACAAATCAGCCCGGCAAATGGCGCTGCAGGGGTTGCACACGGGCGAATCACTAGTATATATATATATATATATATATTAGAATAATTCTTACGAAAAGCGAAATTACCTACAGAAACTACAATCTCTTGAAATTAGTCAAAGTAAATGAATACTTAGTGCTAGTTGTGCTATTTAGATGAAGTCATTTAACTGCGGCTCTGCCACTGACTTTAACAAGTTTGAACTAATTAGTCAGCTGGAACGCCTCATGATTGCGCAAATGCGTTTTTTAATTACTCATTTAGTTTTTAAGTTTAAATTATGAAGCACTCAGTTTCTGATATTATACCAGTAACCAGTATATAATCTCATTATTAGGCTTGTGTTTAAACACCGCCCAAAAAAGTACCTATTTTACTACCAAAAAAATTCTAAACGGTTACCAAAATGGATATATACATATAAACGGCCACCAAGAATTCTAAACGGTTACCAAAATGGATAAATCGTCACCAAATTACGTTTCGCAAGTAGCGATTACATATAAATGCTTTCACACTCACAGCCCCACACTAAGTTCAATTACTTGTGTCGTGGGTGCCGGAAACATTCACATCACACACACAATCACAACCAGAACCAGAAACACAAATTTTCCTTGGGGAGAAAACTTCTGTGATATATAATTACTATATTACTTAATATTAGTCGTTCGTCCTGAACTGAGATCTCGCGCCTACATTTTTCCTAATAATGAAAATCTTTTGAGGTTAATTACTTATATAATTGCTTTTATTGGGTAAAATTTAAACCGAATTCAAAAAAGGAGGTTTTCAATTCGACTGTATATTTGTATGTATGTTACGCGATATCTCCGCCAATTATGAATCGATTTTGATGTTTTATTTTGTTTGGTAGTTATACTTCAGAGGTGGTCCCATATAAATTTGATCGATCAAGCCAAATTCAAAATATAAGCGGTGAAGTCGGGATTTTTAGCTTTGCTTGCGTTTAATTCAATTTGCTGTTCATGTACAGTATACATTATATGTGTCAGTTTCAAATGTGTTGCCGTTCTTGAAATAGGCCCCGGGATAAAAATAGATATAAAAACATGATTTTAAGTAGCCTACCGAATTGTTATTTTCCAACATATATTTTTATAAAATGGTTTCGTACTCTACTAACTAAGCTCTACTAGAGAACAACGCTCTTTTCAACGATAACCCACACGAGCTGAAAAAAAATTGTTTACCACTGACGCGTATGGGTGCTCCCTTAATATATGCAATTTTATCCTTTTAACTGCAACTTCTAGCTTTGGGCCATAGCTTTACATATTATCTGAGTTATTAAAGTTATTTGCTTGTATAGCTTAGGCGCTAGTTACCTATGACCAACAGAAGGGCGGACGGACAATTTGCTGAACCAACCTTAGAGATCTTGATAATTTATTAGCCCCGCCCGGTAACACACGATACAATAAATCGAATCTTATACCAATCTAATCTCGAATCTAATCTTGGCCTGGCAAGTACAGTCAGATACAAAAATAGCTGAACATCACACTAATAATATAGATCCGTAAGTAAATTATCTTTGTTTCCTCTTCACTCTGTAACAGCTGAACGGATTTGGATGTCAATTTGGAATATATATACCTACCTAGGAGTACCTACATAGTATCAAATCCGTATTATTAACATCTATATTATCCAAATGACGACCCTGATAGTGTAGTGGTAAAATCTTTGTTTTCTACATCATTTCTGCTTCCGAGTCTGAATGTGATAAATTGAAAGTGTGATAGAGTGAGGTCATTTTTCCGGTTTGTGTTATAAATGTTACATACAATAAAAGTCTTCAAAACGAATTATGCTCTAGGTATGTTATGACAAGCTCTTCTTCTAAAAACATCTGTCCTGTACCAACTCTCATTATTTTTTAGGAAGAGGTGACATAGAGGTCAACCGTATGTCTACCTTGATTAAATAATATGTATTGATGTGCTCATCATGTTTCAACATAGAAATCAAAATCTTGATGTGTAAAGCTAATTTTGTTGCTGACTGTACTAACACGTGTGGATGCAAGTCTTAATTACGTTATCGTCATTTATTTAACAGGTCTTCATCAGAAACTATTGAAGATGAGCTTTAGAAAATTAATCCTGCAGAATCCAGCAAATTGTCATTGCCAGACTTCTAACAATAAGTTTAAAAATAATCATTCTAAGTTTGCCTTCGAGAAAATAATTAGAGGTATGCTCATATAAAAAATAAAAGGCCATGCAATAATCAAATTATACAAATAACTTTAAAAAAGGCGTAGGTTGTCAATTCGACTGTATATTTTTAAGTGTGTTGACCTCAGAGCTTTATTCTAGGTGAATCGATATTGTTAATTCTTTTTAATTTGAAAGCCAGTGGTGCCGATTCTGTTGTCCAGAATTAGACTAAACTAGCCTAAAATTAGTTTTAGTCCTGCTTTAGTCCAAAACCTATTCAGAAAATGCAAGATTAGACTAAAATTAAGTTTGACAGGACTAAGTTAGTTTAGTTACTCTATTTACTGAAAATGACCAAATTCTTATTCTGATGTACATGTTTTACGTCAAATTAAGACTAAAAATAGAAATTTTAAACTCAAATTAGTCTGTATGAAATAGGTCTGGATTATTTTTAATGTGATCTTATACTTGAAAGAATAACACGTGCAATTAATGAAGCAAATACTGACCTACAAAGTCTATACTGGAGGAATATGTGATTGCGGCTCTTGTGAATACAATTCAATTTGGTTGCTGTCAAAATCAATTTTAGTCCTGTCATTTCAACTTTTAAATTAAGTTCAACGTAAAATCAGAATAGCGGTTAGGTATTCTTTGACTAAAATTAGTTTATTTTTAGTTTAGTTTAGGTTAGTTCGGTGCTCAACAGAATTAGCACCAGTGCTTGTCAGTTCATGTTTAAATTTAAGCAAGATGACCACTACACACTCATTTGGCGTCACCGTCAAAAGAAGTCTTCAAATGACAGGTGCGGGAGTACTTCTTAAAAAAGATGAGCATACATATATAATACCCATTTATTAAATTTTTATATATATAAATAATACGTATTTATTAAATTTAATCTGATCAAGCGTTCCGAAGATAAAGCTACGACGTTATTTTAAGCTTTGCTTGCGTTTAAATAATTTAATCAACATAAAACTAAACGCTTTCACACAAAGGTAACAAACACAACGCGACAAAATTACAACAAACTTTAAAAATTATTTTTATACCCGTATGTCATTGAAAGAAAACACGTGGTTTTCATAAAACCTTTGCTTAAAAAAACCCAAATTAAAATCTTGGCAATACAATTATGAATGCACCAGGGATTTAAACTGACCAAGTGACCCTACTTACCAAAATTAATTAAACGTTATCACAGCATAATTCACTTCTCTAACTCTCTGCGACATCGTAAGGACAGAGAAGCAGGGCATAAAACGCAAGTTATACTGTTTTACCACACTATAAGACAAACCACTCGGTATAGTAGATAGTAAAATATAAATATGGACTTAAGGCTGTGATACACATGTAACTGGCATATTCGATTCTGGCAAACAGGCATCGGGTACGTCATGCCGTCTAGTTGCATTTGTTTATTTTACATACTACTAAAATTAATGAAACGTTGTAACGATACTGTCATCATTTATTTCTCTTACTTTCTGAGAAATCGTAAGGACAGAGAAGCAGGGAATAAAACGCAAATTATGCTGTTTTACCACATTATAAGACAAACCACTTGGTATAGTAGATACTAGATAGTTATATATAAATAAGGACTTACGGCTGCCATACATATCTCTGCAACTGGTATATTAGATTCTGGCAAACAGGCATCGGATTCGTCGTGTCGGTTACTGGTATTTGTTTATTTTACATACTACTAGAATTTATATAACGTTACCACGACATTGTCATCATTTATTTCTTTAAATCTCTGTACCTTCTTAAAGACATAGGGAGGCAGTTATAATGTTGCAAGTTATACTGTTTATCGCACTATATAACCAACCGCTTCTTATAGTTATGGGTTGTAATAGATAGATAAGGACTTAAGGCCAAACCATTTTTTTTTGTAAAGCAAGATATCTAAATAAATAAATAAGAAGATTTCTAATAGCTTACGATCAAATTTGTTTGCTAACCGCCTGGGACATGCGGCGGTTTTTTTTTTTTTCCCTTTTTTTTTTCCTTCACATGCCTAACTACCTAAAAACTATGTACGGCAAAGAACTAAGTTACCTACAAGACATCGAGCTTATAGGTAACTCAAGTGCTCAAGCCCACTACCAGTGGGTAGCTCTTTTTTCTTTTTCTCTAGTTAATTAACAAATATTAATAAAACTCACGATAGTTTTCAAACTCACCTTATGATATTTAAGCACGCTGTACTATAGCATTAGAGCTACTAGCAAACTCCTGTTACTTACGCTAGCATCTTGCTCTTACAAAGTGTCTGGCAAAGCTGGTATGCTTGTGTGTCACAGGCTTTAGCTATAGTACCGCAAAGATATCGTGCGTCATAACCGTTAAGTCTACCATCCGTGACATAAACGAGACAAGCGGGCTACCTACACCCGGGGAGGCTTCATTACATACTTACCAATGATATCAAGTGTCGATAGAGCTAGGTTCGTGGAAATTAATTAAATTAGGCGTAACTTTGCGAAAATTTATAACAAGACCACACAATTGTGTCAGTGCCCTGTTAGAGAATATTATCCTTTAGAATTTTGGTATTCATTTCGACGAGACTATTGTTTGGAAAACATATCTAAATTTAAGGATAATTTAAAAAGATTAAGTTTAAGCAATGTATACAACAATACTTGCCCTAATGAAGCATTCAACTATGATGTTGTAGGAGTTTTGCCGCGAAAGTGAAAAAATAGCGTTACTTTTAAAAGATAAATTAACCTATGATAAAATATCGTGCATAGTCCCTTTAATTCGTTTAAGCATTCTCTGCACATCAAATCTTAAAACTTCCAAGTAGATAATAACGTTGTTTTTTATTGCTCAATTGAAAAAGCAAAACTACGAAAAAAATATTACCAGTTTATAAATTTGATATATAACATGTAAAACAAGCAAATGTGTTGATTTTATTGCCAATAAAAACATTTTTGAATCTCGAATGCCGCAATAACAACACCTTGGTATTAAAATTAGCCACTGTGATTTATTTCGAAACTCAAGGTTAAAAATAGCAGATTTTTGCGACTGAAATATTTATCTACACGTCAGTTGCATGTAGTTAGTCAGCAATAACTATAGAGTTTAGAATAACATTATTATTTTCATTACCGTGGAAGTAGCATATTAAAACCGAGTCATTTATTGACAATACCAGGGGTTCGCAACCTTTTGAGTCAGAAGAGTAAAAAATTACAATGTACAAAATTTCAAAGTTTTATAGAGCCACAATATTTTTTCTTGCTAACAATAATCCTTAATGCCAACAATAATAACTGCTGTATTATGAGTATCGTATAGAAAACGCTATGCACGTGTTATACCTACCTAATCATTCGATAATTTACTTGTTTCAACTTATTAATAACATATTAATATGTTGTTAATAACATATTCTGTATAAATGTACTTTTTTGCTACCTTTTGAGCCTCCAAAGGTAGCAAAAAAAGTACATGTACAGTACATATTAATGGCTCAATAGAAATGGTGCCTAATCCTCGTTAATCGATTCAGAGCGTTTTTTTAATGATTTCTTTAAAATAAATAATATTTGCGGATGGAACTAAAGAGCCGCAGCTTCACATCCAAAGAGCCACATGTGGCTCGCGAGCCGCAGGTTGCCGACCCCTGGACTATACCAACTAATAGCTTTAGGTAACTATTACATATTCCGTGCCTATACTGCAAATTATTAATAAATTTATTTTAAATAACTTAAATTATTTTTAGCATAATGTTTGTTTTGCATGTATAAATGGTATATGGCGACTGGCATTATCTCAACTCAACAACCTTGAAAAGTATTGCCAAATAAGTAACAGAATACCCAATACTCAAATTTAACATATTCAAGCCTCCACGCGCCATAGCAAACTATTCACCACCGAATCTGTGGAATGGAATAATCGAGTGACGGACAACCTGCTACCCACCCTTTCCGTGCCAACGTTATCTCGCACATAATAAAGACTTCACGAAACTGACATATCTATGAATTATATATGAATATGCAAATTATTTTCGCCGGAAAAAGTGGGTGTTACATTTTATAGTCAATATAGTAAATTTTGATGGCTAATCACATCACATTTGCAACAAAGTAATAAATAAATCCGTAAGTTGTCTGTCGCAGTCCTGTGTCCATCATAGTGTCCGGGCAGTTATCTCGTTCACTTTCGTACTTGGCCTAGCGTGTTTACCACCCTCGACCACATCATATATTTAACACTTGAGCCCGTTAGACTAAGTTTGTCTACTTTCGTCATAATGTTTTATACTAGATGAATGAATGGTTAGCGATCTTGTTTGCAAGATTAAACGAAGCGCCCGCTGCTACCTACATCATGTTTAATTGCTTTTCGTAAATATGTTTTTTGATAAGTTCTTTGAACTCTACGTGACTGAATTTCAACATCACGTCTCTAATGTTATATTTTGTAAAAACATGGGCGTTTTTTGTCCCTGGCCTAAATTTAAATTAAGTCAGCGTTGGATAAAATTTACATAACAACGCTCCAATGTGCTAACTAACGGAAGCTAACGGTCTCGAAAAATATTTAAGGGCAAAAATTATCAGCGATGGCGCGACGACGGCGACAAAAATTGCTTACAAAAACGGTAACAACCAAAAAATCATTTCCCTAACGCTTGGCATGTTTTCACACAGTAACAAGGAAATCTACGTTTACTGGGGCCCAAGTAAACATTTTTTGCTTGAAAACAAAGTATAAGTTTCCTTTTTAGGGTCCCGTACCGTAACAGACCTTAGAAGTTGATGAGAGGTAAACAATCCCGAGTATAATAGCAGCTTCATCAAACTTTATATACTTAATCGTCGTACTTGAGAGCATCTAATTATGAGGCCTAAGTGTCCAGTGAAAGCCCGATTTCATTATAAGATTGTCATCACAAGCGATTATAGAACTTATGACGTAGCACATTAAGAGCGCGTTTAGCGGAGTACAAATATGGCGGTTACGCAAGGTGCGTGTGTGGTACCAAGATTTTAAAGGATTTTACGTAAAATATCGAAAAGTATATTCAAATATTGGACTGATAATAATCTATGTTTTCTGTTATTTATTTATGCCAATTTAACCAAAAAGTCCAAAAATCTCAAAAGGGCATGAATTTCCACAGAAAAATCTATCGAGTGAAATTCATTTAATCGTGAAATATAATTATTGATTCAAGTTACACATTGATGGGTTAAGTGATCCATTCAGGATATCATTGCAAAACATAAGTAGTATTTATATCTTATATATAAAATTCTCGTGTCACAATGTTAGTTACCTTACTCCTCCGAAACGGCTTTACTGATTTTTACCAAATTTTATATGCATATTCAGTAGGTCTGAGAATCGGCTACTATTTATTTTTCATACCCCTAAGTGATAAGGGTTGTTCACCCTTAACATTTTTTTAAAATTTTTGGAAAACATTTCTTGTTTTTATTTTTTTATGATTCAGCGCTAAAAAATACATACGACCCTATTTTTTCACCTTTAACAATCAACCCCTATTTTTTACTGGCCATTTTAATTTTCTAATATATGGCAAAACAACGTTTGCCGGGTCAGCTAGTAATATATAAATACTAATCGATAACTAGGTAGATAATAACACAATATTGCAGTAATACCAAAGTAGGCTATCTACGGGCCAATTGCCTACATTTCCTAAAACTAAACTAAAATTATATACAACTATACAGCAAAGACCCAAGTTACCTACAAGTCATCGAGCTTATAAGTAACTCAAGTGGTTAAGCCCACTACCAGTGGGTAGTTTTCCCATCATGCTCGCGGCATTGCCTCTAATGTAATATGTTATGTTACATTTCAGTACAAGTTATCGATAAAATAAATCTTTAAATATGGCGGGTCTCAATAACTTTTATGTAATCTGTGGCGTTAGTACTGCCTTAGATTGTCGGGTGCTATTTGTTATTGCATGGTCCTAGGCTTCTAAGTAATATGTATTTTGATGTAGGTTACACTTTATCGAACGGTTGCAAAACAGCTTACAGTCATACCTTCTTAGTATTTGTAACCCGTAGGTGTACACCGGTATGTATGTATATCGGCAAGGGATATAGTAGTGTTATGTATATGTATAATAGCTACAGACGCCCTACGCCTAGTCTAGAATAAAGTGTAGTTGTTATTTTTTATTGAAGTATGATGTTTTCTTTTAATATTTAGATTCGGAAAGTATTACAGTGAACATTATATTTTACGCATTTAACTTAAGCATATCTATATATATAAAAGAAACTCGTGTTAGTTACTCCACTTATAACTCAAGAACGGCTGAACCGATTTAGCTGAAAATTGGCAGGGAGGTAGTTTAGAGCCAGGAGAAGGACATAGGATACATTTTAAGAACGTACATTGCTTTAAATTTTTTTTTTACATTTCGACATGCTTTTCATTTTCTCATACGTCACTCGGATTTGGTAAAGTACTAGGCAAACATAAACATGAAGGTTGTAATAATATAGTCACGTGACATTGTAACGCATGCCGGGTATGGCTTCCTAAACATGCACATTCATTGACTGTTAGGCGGAACGAAGGTCGCCGGGACAGCTAGTTTTTCATAAAATGAAACTACAAGGGATTTTCTGATTTTAACCCCCAACGTAAAAAGAGGGTGTATGTGTGTATATGTGTGTTTGTCTGTGATTTCGTAGTTTTCGGACGGTTGGTGGATTATGATTTAGCTTTTTATTGTTTGATCGTGAGTGTTCTTAGCTGTGTTTGGGGAAAATCGGTGCAGCCGTTTCCAAGATCGAGCGTTGGGGGTATTTTAATTTTTTTAATTAAGAATACTTTTTTTTTATTAACAATACATACATAAATATATGCATCCATCCACTTTCTTACAGGACTACTAGCTATACCCAGCATGAGTTCGTTTAGTCGCGGAACGTCCAATTCGCGGAATGTCAAATTCCTGGAATGTCCAATACGCGGAATGTCCAATCCGCGGAATGTCCAATACGTGAAATGTCCAATACGCGGAATGTCCGATTCGTGTATTGTGCAATACCCGGATCGTCCTATTTTCAGAATGTCCAACATTCACGGTAACTTACAAAAACTTTCCGTTTGAGGTATTGAACCTTGTATAAGATTGTAGTTATTTATATTTTCTATATTTATTACCGCCGCGCGGTTACATACACTGTGATGATAATGATGTTTATTTTTTCCTTTTTTAATTGTGATTAAATCAGCGTTTGACCAAAATCTCACCTGATGGAAAGCGACGATGTGGTCGAAGATGGATCACGCTTGCTAAGTAAATACCTATTCACTCTCGTCTTGATCAACCCCATACATACATTTTGGAAAACACAGTAGACGGCAGAGCGTTCCATTTTTTTGCAGTTCTTAAAATGAAAGCGAAACGCTTTGTACGAATGGTAGGGTCCCACCGCCACCTTTTTCTCTGCACCTCCAGGATGACTGACAGAATATTTTTAATTTTTTTTTTTAATATTCTAGCATTATTTCCTCCTTGTTTTTTGCGGAAAAGTATTAAATAAATAAATGAATATTTATTCTGCTTGAATCTAAACCATTCTTGAATCTACCTAAACTCAAACAAAAAATAGAGCTCTCTGTTTAAAAATAGAGCTAAAAATAGGTGCGGGCAAAACAACGTAATTTTTTTGTACGTATCGAAGTGAACAATCTCAGTAATTACGGCTAATACAGAATACGAAGTAACGTTATAAAATAGTGTGTTAAAAGTAGATTCGAGAACCGCTACAAAATAGCAAGTTTGAAGAAGAAACGCTATATTTGTAACAAATTCGTGATTAACCAGAAACGCAAGCCGATAGTTTACAAAACTTCGATCATAAAACCAAATTAATTAGCAACAACATCTCAAAAGTTTGCGAAATAAATGATTCAGCAGCAATCTGTCCGCCCGCCTTTGCTTGTTAGGGCAGACGAATACTTGTAGACTAGTTGAACACCCGCCGCGCGCCAGCCGCCCGCCTACGGAGCGCCTCGCACCCGCCCTAGCAAACTTACAAACGGCGTCGACGTCATTTCCTCCAGTGATTATTCAAATTAACTGTGAAAATTAAACAGTCTATCTCTGAGATATTGGACAAAGACATTGAACAGTGCTGGAAATAATGTTTATTTGTTTTAAGTTAAGTTTGGAGTGAGGAAACTTTGTTGGACAACCGAATTGTAAGTAACATGCGTTAAATATTAGTTTTAAACTATGATTTGCAACAAATAATAACAAACTTTTATCCAATATCAATTTCCGCAATGTTCTGGTAGTTTGAAGATCAATCCTACTAATATTATAAACCTGAAAGTTTGTGTTTAAGTGCGAAAGTATGTTTGGTCCCTCTTCACGCTCTAACGGCTGAACGGATTTAGATGAAATTTAGAATGTACATAGATTATACCTAGGATTAACACAGACTATTTTTTAACTTGATAATAGCGGGTGAAGCCGCGGAGCACAGGTAGTATCTTAAAAAGTTAAAATACGTGATTTTTGTTTTCATTCTAAAACTCTAATAGAAGTTTTAATAAAGTTTCTACAACTTTACTAGGGCATGAGATGATTATGACGTGACCATGACTCTTTTCATTGAATTTGACTGTGAGTGGTGCCAAGAACTACATTTGAAATATGTAACACATGAAATATGTAATACTTGAAAATGTATGACTTGGCAATGACTGAACGCACAATACTGCGGAGACAATTAAAAAGTATAATTAAACGCAAGGTAAGCTTAAAAAAACCGACTTCAACGTTTATATTTTGGTTTTGGCTGGATCGATTTCAATAAAATTTATATGGAACCACCTCTGAAATATCATCAAAATCGATTCATAATTGGCGGAGATATCGCGTAACATACATACAAAAAAAAAAACCATTCGAATTGAGTACCTCCTTTTTTGAAGTCGGTTGATAATGATGTAATCCTAATTTTGTTTACATCTATATACGGAGAAAATATGGAAAAAAGTGCAGTGGTTACATATTTGAGCAGTTATTATATTCAAAAAAATATCAAAGTGCCCCGTTGAGGCGACGCGTGATCAATATGCTGGTTCTTATTTGGCTCAACGTGTAACAATTGCAATTAAGAGAGAAAGAGATATATACATATAAATAACATCTATTTGTCTGTTTGTAAATTTAATGTCATAACAACAGCTTTTAACCTACTTAAAAAAAAGATATCATTTATGGTTTATTTCATACAACAATAAAGGTAGGTGATTAAATTAACGAAATCTTATATAATTATCTTGTTATTTCCTCGGCAGTAGTTACATATTTGAGCCGTTTGGTGTTGAAACTTTGGGCCCGTGGGGACTGGGAGCTCATTCTATTTTCAAAAATGTATCAGAGCGTCTGGTTGTGATCGCGTGATCAAAATGTTGGTACTTATTCGGCTCAACGTATTAGCATTGCAATTCAGAGAGGCAATGCCACAAGCATGATGGGAACGCTAGTATTGGGTAGCGTTACCATCATGCTCAAGTGCCTACCCAATGGTAGTGGACTTGAGCACTTGAGTTACCTATAAGCTCGATGCCTTGTAAGTAACTTGGGTCTTTGTTGTATATAACTTTTTAGTTTAGCCGCAACAAAAATGTGCTATTTAGAAAAAAGTCTTACAAGTTTGTAGACAAAAGATTTTATAGGTCTGCACAACTTTGGAGTCCTTAATTTGGTAGATACTTCGATAGACGACAGACGATAAGCTGTTTCATTCGAAACTTCGGAGTCTTGGACTTCGATAAGGTAGTGTTTTTTATCGAATATCAGCTACCCGGCACACGTTGCTATGCTACGTAAAGAGAAACAGTGTAGTACCTCTTTTACGTTCATGGAAGCCTAGTAATTTTCCAAGTCCGATAGACAACAACTCAAGAAAGTTACATTACAAAATTTTTTTTCGTGAATTTTTACAGATAACCTATTGTCATTGATTTATCGGAGATTTATCTTCGCAATTCAAATTAACTGTGAAAACCGACAAACCAAAGAAATCCAAAAAATAGATCCAAGATAACTTTTTATAGTTTGTATCTACCGAAGGAAATGTTATCTCCCTATTATAAAATAATTATAAACATGTTAATAATGTGCACGAAATTTGTAAGCAGGCCATGCGCCTGGACAAATCTATCTAACGTTTTATGGTGCATTTTATGTAATAAATTGTTAAATCTTATGTTTAAAGAAAGAAAGAAATAAATAAAAAATATATATAAATATATACAAAACTTAATCCAATAGACCGCTGCCAGTTGGCAAAGTACCCAAAATGCTGGCAGTATTGCCACGTTGAATGGCAATGCTCGATCTCTGTCAACAATATTTGCCAGCATTTTGGTCACGAATTGCTTCGACCAAACGACCCTCTATGTGCACCCGATCCCCACAATTTCAACGTCTCAACCCGAAAAGGCACTAATACATATATAACCACTATCATGATTCTACCACCACTACTATACTTGCGCCTTTTGAGATTTTCTACAACACCAGCCTTATTTTGAGTGACTGACAGCGGTATGGAGCATAACACGCTGCGCCCAATTGAAGTGATGCCGTTATACGTAACGCTGATGAATCCAGTAGCGTTCCTGTATTTGGCGATGGGAGAGCCTGTAGCCACAGACACGATTCCCACTCCAAACTTGCAAGAAGACGGGCACGATCTCCGGAGCTTAAGCATGTTTGAAATAAATGATTTAGTTCTTTGTCGCAGAGCAGCCCATCCTAAAGCTTCTGAGAAGATAGACTTTCTGTGAATTCAGGGTCTGCACAGGCTACCACCCACGCTTTCTTGGCCTCGTCTATATATGATATTTTCGTGTTTAATGGTAGAGCTATTTGTAATATTTTATTAGTAAATTTTTGAGTACTGTGTATTGATGACAAGAAAGTGGAAAGGGCGACTCTGGAAATTAATCGGATGCCAAAACGCACTGGCAGTGAAGCTTGCAACCACGTCTCGTCTATATTCATTTTCAAAATAGATGACAGTGTGTTTTTGACAATGTTGTCAAAATTTTGAATAATACCTTCATGTTTGTTTAGCTGGCAACATCGTAAAGAAATGTAAATTTTGGGACAAAAAGACTAGAGTAGAGTATTTGAGTATCACGAAGGCCATATGAGTATTAATTTTTAGTAAACGATCTGAACTGTGTCCAAAATGTAGAATTTTTTCTTCAAAAAGTGAAGGGATTCATTAATAATAGCCAAAAAAAAGCCCAATAACCGAAGGGAATATTTGTCAATAATTTGAATATTTACAACTAGTAAAATTTCTGAATTGCTTGGTCTCTTTTTTGGGGATATTTTTCGGACACAAAAAGTTCACATTTAGAAAAGTTTAGTTATAAACATATTTTTTGGAATTAATCTATGAGAACACGAAGATCTTCAGAAAATGTAAATACATCGCCACCCAAAGTCCCATCGTCCAAATATCAAACATTAAGTTTGAAGCGAAGTTGTTGGATAATGGGATGTATAGAGAGACCAAAAACTGCCGTAGCTAAGGGGTCTCCTTGTTGACAGCCTACTGCTGATTTAATTTGGTTGCCATGATATGTTAATTTTGTGCAAGAACCATAATACTTGTGTTCCCGCCGGGAATCGAACCCGAAATTCTTAGAAGGCGATCGCTCACCCCAATAAGTCAACGGGCAGTTCAAATAGCTACGTCATCAATCACCTTGATCTGTCCTTTACTTTATCAGAACCTGATCGCTATACTAAAGGTCTAGGTGTGGCCGGAGTATCGCTTGCGAACATACATTAGCAAATTAATTATTGGGTACCTATCTATGAATAAAATAACATTATGCGATTTTTATGGAAGGTTTATAGTATACACGTAAAACGCGTCCATACACCTGCAAGTGTGAACGAACGATTAGAGGTAAACTCGCTTCCATAAAACTGGGACCAGATCCAAATGACCCCATTCGAAGTATTGGGGCTTGGAATCCAATTCTACTTAATATTATATATGCGAAAGTTTATGTGCAACTACTAAACTTAAGTATATTGAAAGTTTAGTTGTGCAGTGTTTTATGTTTTTTCTTTTATTGTGCGTACTCGGTAAATTTTCCACTTTAATAGAGACATGCTTGTTTGCCAACTTGTCAATCAAAGTCTAATCGTGAGATTTCCCGTCTGAAAGAAAGTTAGGATCGCCAAAATTTACATTAGTTGTTACCGCGATACAATTAATTTAAATATTGCGCGTCTTAATCTTTTTAATCGACTTCAAAAAAGGAGGAGGTTCTCAATTCGACTGTATGTTTTATTTGTATGTATGTTACGCGATCATTCCGCCAATTATGAATCGATTTTGATGATTCTTTTTTTGGTTTAGTAGATCATAATTCAGAGGTGGTCTCAAATTTTTATTGAAATTGATTTAACGCTTTTTGAGAAAATTTTGGTTTTTTAGGCTTTGCCATCGTTTAAATTATTTGTTGATATTTTCACATAGATTCGAGTACCTACATATATGTAATATAACTTTTTTTTCTGGTTCCGCTAATTACCAGCTAGATGCTCTTTTAACTATTCACCGACGAGCTAAGAGATTCATTGGCGATAATAAGCTAGTAGAGTCCAAAATTCAGATCTCGGTCCTTGACGTAAGGTAGCACCATCGGTATTCTATCGCTTTTATTTTGGGGAGTGTGCGTAGGAACTATACGAGTTATTCCCTCATGCCCGTTTTACCTATATTTTCTAAGTGAGATAGTGATCAAATGCTATCTCGCATCAAAGAAAAAAACAATGCGAATTGGTTGCCTATATAACTCTAATATCTACGATGTAGAAATGAATATGTTTCTTTAACTACTTGCAAAGGTTAATATTCTAAAGGCCAAAGCTAACTAAAAGGAAATTAAAAAGTATTGCCCCGAATGCCAAGCATCCTTTTTTGTGTTACCCTTTAAATAATTACTTTTTTTATTATACTTAATGGTATTTTCAGCGGATAGAGTCAAAAGCGTGGAGATAAAATGTATTTATTACCTATTTTAGCTTTACTTTATACCAACTTCACAAAAAAGAAGTAAGGTTCTCAAGTCGACTGTTTTTTTTTTGTATGTGTTACCTCTTAACTTCATTCCGCGTGAACCGATTATGAATTTATTTTTGTTTGATAGATGTTGCTTTCCAATTGATCCCGTTTAAATTTGATCAAGATCTGACTAGTAGTTTTCGAGTTATCCTCAATAATGCGTATTCAGTAGACTACAAAAAAAAAATGGAAAAAATATATATTTGCTGTTATTATATCTTTCCGTTCGACATGCCATCGCACGATCTCTTTCAAATCACTTAGATAATATTGTGATTTCATTTATGTTTACACTATACACTATAATTTAACACTGCTCTACAAATGGTATAGTTCTTTTGAGTATGTTCCCTACTTATTGAACAAGAACTGACTTCTGTTACATCATAGAGCTGGATAGCCTCGTCATTCACATGGTGAAGTCTATGTCGTTGTCGGTGAACTTCTGCGTATTTTTTTATTACTTTTTCAACGAGTTCTAAGCATGGAGATCTTCATTTACGGCGTTGATTATTTTGATTGATTTTATTTATATAGCATTAGCCATGCTAGGCAGAACTATAGTGATAAATTGTTGATTATTTCTGTCAATACTTTGTTTTGGAAGTTCAATAATAATTTTATTGCTTTGTGTGGTACATCTTGTTTACTGTTTCAGCTTATAGTGGTATGGACTTGTTTGTACAGCAATACCTTAATTCAAAACTTTACAACAGCCTTAATAAACAATTAGACATTTATTCCTTGCTAACTTATAAATTCAAACTGAAATGCGTCAAATGGTTGCAATCCCTGACTTATCAAGATACAGAAGATCTTATAAGAGTTTCAGAATAGCATACACACCCCCACACTCACTCACTCTCACACGCGCACATACACTACACCCTCTCCACTACACACACACTCACACATACCTTATATACACGCATTCTCTTAAAATTAAAAAGTAACTATATTTTATGTATGCTCGCTTTCTGGTTTTCAAACAAAGAACACGAGTATATTTGAAAATGCATTATAACATGGCTAATTCTATAAAAACAAAAATTAATTGATTAGGTGGACGTTATCCACACAACTTGTAACAAACTGCAATGTTATAACAGACTCGTTGGCCGTAGTAGTTTCAAACTATTTCGGTGGATGACGTCACACGTCCCCATAAGACGTTAATAATAAGGAAATCATAATTTCGTGGCTTCAGGCAGGTTTTGCGTAGCTCAGCGGTTAAAGCAATAGGGCAGGACAATCTAGGCTGCGGGTTCAAGCGATACTTTTTAATTTCTAACATAAAAAATCATAATTAAGACGTTTCCTCGGCAGAAATGTATTCTAAAAATTTAAAGACCGCTATAATTTAAAAAAAAAACATACAGTCGAATTGAGAAGCTCCTTCTTTGAAGTTGGTTGAAATCAAGCTTTAAGAAGACCGCCACATTGGATTTAGAGTGACGTCACATTATTTTTCGAATTATTCTCAGCAAGCCCTATCATTTGATAACCAAACTATTGTAGGAGTGCATTAATAATAACTCGTCCGCCATTTTGGGTGTTCCGCAACGTGGATTTAGAATGACGTCACACAGCTAACCATGCATTGTCATCCAAACTAAACGTGAATACAAAATTTCAGCTCAATCAGTTGAAGATATCTGCTTCAAAATTGTGTTGCAAGATTCCACCCGAACAAACATAGTTAGGTACATTGCAAGTTAAACTAAAGCTCGTAAAAATAAACGTAGTAACGATAGTTTTGACTAGAAAATATGTTTCTGAGAACTTTATAGTCTACTAGCTGCGCCCCGCGGTTTCACCCGCGTTGATAATGATGAAAAGTGATGATGATGATAATGATGAAAAATAGATGTTGGCCGATTCTCATAGATACCGGATAAGCACAAAAAATTTCATCAAAATCGGTCAAGTCGTTTCGGAGGAGTATGGCAACGAAAACTGTGACACGAGAATTTTATATATAAGACTAGCTGCGCCCCGCGGTTTCACCCGCGTTGATAATGATGAAAAGTGATGATGATGATGATGATGAAAAATAGATGTTGGCCGATTCTCATAGATACCGGATAAGCACAAAAAATTTCATCAAAATCGGTCAAGCCGTTTCGGAGGAGTATGGCAACGAAAACTGTGACACGAGAATTTTATATATAAGACTAGCTGCGCCCCGCGGTTTCACCCGCGTTGATAATGATGAAAAGTGATGATGATGATGATGATGAAAAATAGATGTTGGCCGATTCTCATAGATACCGGATAAGCACAAAAAATTTCATCAAAATCGGTCAAGCCGTTTCGGAGGAGTATGGCAACGAAAACTGTGACACGAGAATTTTATATATTAGATTTGTCCCAATGTTTTCCCTGTGTAGCAAGTTTAAAAGCGTTTGTAAGTAAAACCACTTGCTGTCTGCTTTTATCATGGTAATAAATTCTCACTCATCCAGATTTGATGCGATTACAGGCACGTGATGGATGATTTATTAGTGCCATCGCAATATCGCTGCAATCTATTAATTATTACGCGCTGTAACTGAATAGCAAATTACCTGTACCGGTAATATTATGGTTCAGAGATTAGTCTAAAGTTCAATATGTAAGTAGATTTCTCGATAAAATCACACACTAACTCGCACAGTACCTACGCAATAAAGTTTATGGCCCTCATTTTTGGTATTTTGCTTTGATGCTGAGCAGCTTTTGAACTAATTATCCTGGTCCATGGAAAGCCATGGTAATGACCAAGTATTCCAAGTGTATCTACGATATTTAATAAATTATTTGATAACGCGTAATTCAAACGTTCCTCATGTCAATAATGTTTTTTTTTTGGCTCAGCAATATTTGTGCATTTAGCCAGTGTCAAGTATTAAATATTTTTCAAGTTAGTTATGTTTTTCATGAACCTATTGCTAGTCACCAGTCACAGTCAAAGTCTCTTGGTCTTGTCACAGTCAAGCCATGCCCAAATTTAAAATTAGTAGATTTATTTTATTTTATAAATACAACATCGTCTTTATACACTTTCGCGGCCAAACTCCTGAAATTAATTTATTTCTTTTCAACCAGGTCATACAGTGTATTTTTATCTATGGTTCAACCCTTGTAGTACAATATTATAACCATAGGTAGAACTAAATAAAAAAGATGCCAATGGGAACCGCGACCTCGTCTTACCTTGGCCTACTCATCTTGTTGTTCCTTGACTAAGTGAAATACTCTTTGTACACCAGTGGAAAATTTCAGTCAGACTACACTAGTCGTTCGCGCCGAACTGAGATCTCGCGCCTACATTTTGCCTCATAGAGAAAAACTTCTGAGGATACTTGCTATGTTTATGTCTAACTTTTTTCTATATAATATTTGTATTTGTTGTTAAAGTACAGGATTTAATATTATACGTAAATTTCAGCGTTCAGTGAGAAGCCGTTTTTGAGATAGACCCAGGACAAAATAGGTCTAAAAACAGTGAATTTGGTGGCTTACCAAATCGTTATTTTCCAACATAGATTTTTATAAACCTGTTTCGTACTCTACTTGTCAAGCCCTTTTCGACAATACCCTACAAGGCTAGATTTACAATTAATAAATATTTTGCTTCCACCTTACATGTATGGGAGCCCCCTTAATATTTTCATTTATATAATTTTAAATGTCATTTCTGGCTTTGGGTCGTAGTTTTACAAATTCTATGAAAATTTTAAGTCATTCGCTTATATAGTTTAGAGTTAGACCCTTGGGTATTTATCTTATTTATCTCTGGTTTAGACGCTAGATGCCTCTGACAGACGGACGAACGGACAAAGTGCTGAACAAGCCAAGTCAACTAAGAGATCTCGCTTCGCTTGATCAAAAAGAGTCAGAGCACAAAGCTCCTGGCTTGTCTAGGAGATAGGAGGCCATATTACTGTATGTTAACATATACTTAGTACATAGGTACCTTTTTTTATTTTGATCCGCAGTCTCTAGCCTTTGTCGAGTAACCTTTTTTTTAATGAATTACCTAAACTAATTAAAAATGAAACAAAAGATAATATATTATATTAAAAATGAAACAAAAGATAATATATTATATTTATAAAGCAGTTTAAAAAATCAGATTAGAAAAAACCTACTATACGATAATCGATTATATGAAATATAATTTGTGATCAATCTATGAAGCTTTATTTAAAATCCAGCAGCCGGATATGTCTATCATATTATATTATAGATGTATCCTCCTCTCTCCTATATTTTGCAGTGCACGACAGGATCCGTAATTTCAAGTTTACCATTTAAGTTACATTATAGAATGCAAATATAAATATGAATATGAATTTTACAGGATATTGAAAATACCGCTTCGGTCTTAGTGAGGGTTCATGGCACGTAACATTTTTATCAGTCTATAGAATGCCGGCTGAAGGCAGGTATTATGTATGGTAATAGGATTTTCATAGATTTTTGGGTTCACGTGACGCGTAAAAATATTGTAGTTCTGTAGAACGATGTCTGAAATCAGGTATCTAACTATAATAAATTATTCGATACAATATTGATGTTTTCAAGTCTAGAGCGAAAATGTATCTTCTAAACTATGGGTTACGACTGAAAATCAGTGACTATGGTTAGACCTCTCTAACCATAGTCGTATTCTGAGTCGTGACCTATATTCATGACACTCACAACATCACATTTCTTTTTCTTTTACTTGTTATATATTTCTTCATTTATATATACTTATATTTTTGTGTTTTTATTTATTTTGCTGTTTGTTTTTTAGTGTAATGTACACAACATTACACTAAAAAACAAACAGCAAAATGTCATAAATAAATGTATTTTCTTTCTTTCTTTCTTTTAACAAGTATGCTACATCTTCGGCTGCATTTTCACTTTCCATCAAATGAGAAAGTGATCAAGTGCTTGTCTGTGTATGTGATATGAAAAAAAAAGATATTCGTACATATTTGTTGCATAATATGCTGCTACATGCGCGACGAGTTTGTTTGATCTTGTAATATGATGAATCACATTAATAAAAATATGTTAAACACAAATTACGGTATTGTCAATGGCATTGCTCCTTTTTCCTTAAATTATTTATATAGTATTTTTATTAATGAAATATTAAATTATCTTAAAAAAACGGCATCATAAAGTTTCAAAGGCAAGTTTCTTGTTTGTTTCTTTCTCTTCACTACAGGGTGTGGCGTTTTTTCAAAGTCACATATATTAAATTATATTTCACACACACATTATATTATCATTATAAATATAATTTATATATTTTTAATAATTATCTTACATCACGGATCATTTAATACTGTAAATCGTCCTTCGCACTGCGCTTCTCGCAAGCGAGCCTTACGCTCTTTGTAGTTTTGTACATATTTTTTTAAATATTTTACAGAGGTATCAACTGAACCTCAAAGTTATAAAAAGTAGGCACAACTTTTTTAGCCCTCAAATATTTAAAAAGGAACCTACTCATCAAACAACCGTGGTTTTTACAAAAGAAGTAAAAACAAAAACTAAACAATGAAATCAGAAAAATAAAAAGGCTGGTTTTCGTTAGAAAGTTATTTTAGAGCTGTTTTTCTACAAAAAACGTTTTCTTTGCGAGAAAATAAAAGAAAAAGAAATATGTTGGCCTCATAGCCTAACTTACGGATTCGTGGTGAAATAGCGAGATTTTTTCGACACCCTGGGGGATCGCTATGAGGGATTCAAGTGGAACGAGCGATGATTGTCGTTATAGATACTGTATTACTGGAATATGTATAGATATACAATATATACAAATATACATTATTTGCTAACCCGAGGGTAGTAAAGTGCGCTTTTGCCTTCTAGTAGTGGGTAAAGGGTTCGATTTCCGGTGCGAGCAGATTTTTTTCTCTACATGTTTCTGGTTTTTGGAATGATTTGTGTGTGTGTTTTATATGTTTCCCACGACACGAGTCATTGAACTTAGCGTGCGGTTGTGAGTGTGAAATGTTTATTAATTTGATAAAAACTCACGCACATTTTGAACTTTTAAATTAAAATTAAAACGGGAATTAGCGTGACTTACGCGTTGTCGATGTGTAAATCGACAATTGTTTCGGCTTCATTCGGAAGCCTTCTTCAGGATGAGTGCGGAGCGCTCGCCGTCGCGTCCCACCTCGCACTGCGAGCAGCAGCACGAAGAGCGCGGGAGGACGGCGGGGGTGGTTGTGGTGGTGGGGGTTGAGACGGCATACACCGTATAGCAGGATCCTGCTCCGAAGAACCATCTTCATCACTGCTGCTTGATGACACCATTCTACTCCGGCAGGCGAAACTTATAGTGTCCCTACTCACTTTGTTGACACTGCCCAGAGTACCATGAAGACAAGTTTTCCAGCTTTGTGACAGCGCCCACCCTCTGTCTCGATTGAAATTTGGACGACGACTAATTTCTATCGCCTCGCGGATTTTACGAGGAACAAAAAACTTTTCTCTCGCTAAAATCTGGGCCTTGTCGAATCTTATGTAGTGCGTCGTGTCGGAGGACAGGGCGTGCTCTGCCACTGCGGAGCTGTTGCTGTCGATGTTTTTCATGGACCGGATGTGCTCTCTGAGTCTGGTAGACACGTTCCTACCGGTTTCACCAATGTAACAATCACCACAGTCACATGGAATCATGTAAACACCAGGAGTTCCTAGTGGATCCTTATCTTTAGGAGAGCGCAGTAATTGCCTAATCTGTGAAGGGGGGCGAAATATCGTCTTGATGCAAAATTTCCGGCGTAACAAGTGTCCGATTTTATCCGTCACCCCTTTAATAAAAGGTAGGTACGTCACTGCTCTCTCTACCGACGTCACTCGACTTTTAGCGAAGGCGTTGGCTATTCGAGTGCTCTGTTTCCAGCCATACCCATTGGCCTCAAGCACTGATCTCACGTGACTGAGTTCTGCATCCACATATTGAGGATCACATAACCTCAGTGCTCTGTTTATCAGCGTTCGAGGCACAGAAGCCAGATGAGAAGGATGATGGTGTGAGTCAGCTTTTAAGTACCGATCTGTGTGCGTTGGTTTACGGTACACTGTGTGTGATAGCCGACCGTTATGTTCTCGTTTCACAAGCACATCCAAAAACGGTAGCTCACTGTTCACTTCCTTCTCCACAGTAAAAGCTATCCTCGGATGTTTGCTATTTAAGTGCTCCAATAAGGGTGTGACATGGTCTTTGTGTAAAACAGCAAACACATCGTCCACATACCGCCACCAGTGTCTCGGTTTGTAGGATATTCCAACCAATGCCACCTTCTCGTACCACTCCATAAAAATATTTGCTACAACTGGAGCTATGGGGGAACCCATAGCAACACCTTCCGTTTGCAAGTAATAATCTCCACGCCAAAGAAAATAACCACTTGTAAGCAAGTACTCAATTACTTTCATATAATCGATAGGTATAAGAGTTGTTTGAAATAAATCGGAAATGATCTTTATTGTATCTGCTATCGGTATATTAGTAAACAGGGAGACTACGTCGAAGCTCACCATCAGTTCATCAGCACCTACCACCACTTCCTCCAACATTTGTACAAAATGAATTGAGTCTCTCACAAAACTTGTGGTGTTGCCTGTTAAGGGAAGAAGGATGTCTGCCATAAATCGAGCTGTTTTGTATGTAGGCGAGTCTATTTGACTTACAATTGGTCTTAGGGGCCAAGCTGGCTTATGAATCTTCGGAAGGCCATAAATCTTGGGCTCCGCACTCATCCTGAAGAAGGCTTCCGAATGAAGCCGAAACAATTGTCGATTTACACATCGACAACGCGTAAGTCACGCTAATTCCCGTTTTAATTTTAATTTAAATGAAATGTTTATGTTTAGCATTTATGTTTATTTGCTGTAACATCTGCAATATAATTAAAAGAACTAACATACTATACACAAGCGCGATGCGGTTCTATTTCGAGATTTCGCAAACACCGCAGTAAAAAGAACTCTGACCAAAAACAAACATCAAAAACGTGCTGAGTAATCCGAAATGAGATGAATCGCTATTACACAACCGAGACTTAAGCTATGCATAAATATACCGAGGCATAAGTTTCGTATAGAAAATGAGATTCACCGTTGGAAAATGGAACCTTGCATTTTGCTTTTATATCTTTCCTGTATATAGAGCCAAAGTGCTGATACGACGAACGTTCCCGCTAAAGAGCACATTGGTTTCACAACAAAAAAGGACGCAAGCAGATTTTTGTCGACATTTTTAGCAAATTGAAATGCATGGGAAAATGGCATTTTCGTACCGAAAATTATATCACGTTCGCGCGCAAACGACCCGGTCGGCAAGTGGTGTCTCTGCCTTGGGTCCTGGGTTCGATTCCCAGCAGAAACAAATTTTCCTTCCCAAGGAGCATTTGTGCTGGTTCTGGGTGAGCTTGTTTGTGTTATGTTAATGACTTGACATTTGTCGTGGGTGCCGGATAGTTCAGACTTAAATGAGACTTTAAACTTTTTGGGCTGTAAACCTATCAAACCTGTACCGTTTTAACCAACTTAAAAAAAGGAGGAAGATCTCAATTGGACTGTTTTTTTTTCGTGTGTTCCTCCTCCTCAGAACTTTTTTTTGGTAAACCGATTTTGAAGATTCCTTTTTACACACTTTATATTAGCTTCACTTGTATGTTTGTAACCGACTCCTTTGGGCGCGATTTTGACCCACTTTAAACGGTCAGATTTCATTCAAACTTTGTAGATTTATCGAGGACCGATGACAATACACTAATTTGATAAGATTATTCCATTATTTGCAAAAAAAGTAGAAAATAAATAATAGTTAAAAAAAACTAAAAACACGCTTTATATAGAAAACCAAACTAAAAAATAGAAAATAAAACTTAATAAATTTGAATTAAGAATAGTGTACTTTTTTTTATTAAATATAAATTAATAATAGTGTAAATAAGAAAAAAAAAATATTTTAAAAAAAGCTTTTAATTAAAATTTATTTTCTATTTTTTAGTTTGTTTTTCTGTATAAACCGTGTTTTTTAAAAAAATGTTATTTATTATTTGAAAGCTGGTACTTCTGATGTGATCTCATTTAAATTTGATCAATATCTGACCAGTAGTTAAATTTATGTGTTAATTTTATTTGAGCAGTAGTTAACGAACTAACTTGTTAAAGTAATAATATTAATTTGTTAAAACCATGCCTGTTTTACCATGTAACAACAAGACAAACTATCAAACGTCATCCATATATGGTTAACATACCTCCAGTTCGCTCGAATCGTTTCGCTTCTACGTTTATCATCCGTACTGCGAAGGAGTGGAACTCATTGCCCTCGTCTTTGTTCCCCGAAAGGTATAATCTGGAAGTTTTCAAGTCAAGAGTGAGATTCCGCCCGCGACCACGGTCAAATACGCTGCATAAACGTGTCGCTCCGTAGTAAAAATCGAAATAAAGTATATTTTTGCACAATTCGTTTGGATAAAAAGTAAAAATGTTTAATAAGTGCCATATTTACGTGTTGTGAAAGTATAAGTGTGATACCTTGTGAGTGAAGACCTAAAACGTCTCTTGACAACAGTGACGCGAAAAAAACGCTTTGTCATTTTTTGAAATACCTACTATTTTTATCGAGTGCCCCCTAAATTTTCAATTGCTATCATTTGCGCTCTATAAAGACGCAGATATAGATACCACTTCAGGATTTTTCCCTTCAGGGATTTTGGAGATACAGCGAAATTTTGGACGAGAGATTTTATGTGGTAGTTCTTGGTTTTTTATCCGCGACTTTCACTGAAAATTGTGGCCAGCTTATCAGACTTGTATCATTTTGATTTATAGTGACAGTTAGAGACATTCAATCACTTTCTTATTTATCTTCAATCTCGATTCTAGGATAAAAATAGACAAATTGAGGCAAAAAATCACGAATGTAAACAAAGAGTACTGGCTACCGTGATAACTTTGTAAGAATAAAAGGCAGTCACGACTGATTAGGTAAATAAAACAACTTGTAGCTACTTGCGTAGTCGTGTTGTGACATTCGGGTTTTCTTTTACTTTTCTGGTTTGCAATAGTTTGGACGCTGTTGGTATGTCTTCGGTGTCTTCTAATTCCTCGAAGAGTGGAGTTTCGGCTAAGGGCTCGGTAAGTGGTAAACCGGACACACGCAGGAAAGTGCTTCTGAAAAATGCGGATAAGACGAAGTGCAAGAAGGTTACATCAGAGAGCGGATCGTGCCCAAAAGCAGTCGAGCCTGATGAGCTTACAACTTCAGCCACCACCACACCTCTCGAGTCTCCCGATACATCGCGCAGGTCATCCGTGGCAGATCTGGCCACACCTCTTGCTGCCATGCCAGCTACGGCAAACCGGCTTTATCAAAAAGTGAAGGATCAGATTGAACAGTCTGAAAGTCTGGATACTGCGACGAAAGAGAGTATGTTAAATGGTCTAGCGGGTATGTATGAGATCGTTCTTCGCCAACATGAATCGAGGCAGACTCTGCAAATCCAACTCGAGAAAGCAAAATCCCTAGCGAAGGAAGAACTGTTCAGCCGAGAGAGAGATCACGCCAAAAACTTAGCCCAGCTGGCCGAGTCAGTCAAGGAGGTAGACGTCAGGTCCCCCGTTGATGAAATTTTAGCAGAAATAAAGTCACTAAGACAAATAGTTATTTTTGAATTGGTAGAAAACCAAAATATAACGCCAATAGCAGCCAGAGACCCCCTCTTGGATAAAGCAGGAGTAGCAGAGTTATCGCAGGGTATCAGAGAAATCAAAGAGAGCATCAAAGAAGTGCCCTCCCTAACGGCAGTGTCCTTCAAGGAAAGCCTGGAAAAGTATCAGGAACAAGAATCATCCATGCCACTATCATATGCGGCAGCGGCAGCGCGAAAAACACCCCCTAAGCACACGATAATAGTGTCCTCACAACAGGAGAAGGATACCAGCGAAGATGTTCTTGGAAAAATTAGGGGAGTGGTCGATGCTAGAGGCATGGGCATCCAGGTCACAGGCGTGCGAAAGGCTAAAAACCAGAAGGTCCTTATCAGTTGTCAGGACAAAGAAGATGTTACGAAGATCGCAGACCAACTGAAAAGGTCCAGAAAAGACCTTAGCGTTGAGGAGGCTAAAAGTAAGGACCCTATGGTCATTATTTGCGATGTTCTATCGTATAACACTGACGATGATATTCTCAAGTCCCTGAAGACCCAGAATGCTAAAATCACCGGAGACATACCAAACGACGAGTACAGAGCGGTTGTGAAG
This sequence comes from Lomographa bimaculata, assembly GCA_948107665.1. Classification (NCBI taxonomy): domain Eukaryota; kingdom Metazoa; phylum Arthropoda; class Insecta; order Lepidoptera; family Geometridae; genus Lomographa; species Lomographa bimaculata. Next base: position 14,317,071 of record OX403592.1, read on the forward strand.
TATAGACGACGAGCTAGAAACCCACTGGAAAGCCACATTGTTCTCCAGGTATCCCCAAAACTGTGGCAGCGGCTGACGAAGGCAGGAGAAGTACATATAGACTTCCAACGGCGAGCGGTTTATGACCAGTCGTTGATTCAGTGCACAAAATGCCTTGGTTTTGGCCATGGGCGAAAATTGTGTAAGGAAACGTCGGAGCTATGCAGTCACTGCTCCCAGCCACATCTAAAGAAGGACTGCCCGGTGTGGTTAGTTGGAGAAGTGCCCTCCTGCCGTAACTGCTACATTGCAAAAATGGACCGGAGGGACCATGGTGCTTTCCACTTGGACTGTCCGATTAGAAAACGATGGGATGCGCTGGCTCGATCTAGCGTGGCGTATTGTTAAGAGAAAGTTTCTACAACTTATAAAGTCTTACAAGCCAATTTGCACAAAAGTAGACTGGCAACATTAGAGTTTTTCGCTGAGGCCCAAAAAAGAGGAACAGGATTCGGTTTACTGCAAGAACCTTATGTCGGGGCAATCGGTAGAATGAAGGACTATAAAGGGATTCGCATAATACAACGATCTTTGACCAACACTACCCCAGAAAAACCAGTAAAATCGGCAATCATCGTAATGGACGATAACATTAAAATAATAGCCGATCCTACTCTCTCTACCGAAAATGTAGCATTCGCCATTTTAAAGACAAACACCTGGGAACTCGCAGTGTTGTCGGTTTATTTCGAAGAGAATCAGCCTTTGGACCGCTACCTTCACCATGTCAATAAAATAATAATCAAGAACAACTACAAAAACTTACTTATTGGTGGTGACGTCAATGCTTGGAGTCAATGGTGGGGCAGTGTTGCGGAAAATAGAAGGGGAGCTGAGTTGTCGGCATTTTTAGACGAAATGGGTCTCCATATTTTAAACACAGGCGATAAACCAACGTTTGAAACGGTGAGAAACGGTAAAATATACCAAAGCAGAGTGGATATCACAGCATGCAGCAATGATATTCTTCATAACATCGACAACTGGAGCGTGGATGACACTGTATCGAGTTCGGACTACAATGCCATAACGTTTACAGTAGTACTGGAAAAACCGCAGGCAGATATTTTACAACTAAAAACAACTCGAATGTATAATACAAAGAAAGCGAAGTGGTCCGAGTTTGATTCAGTGTTAGCCGAGTATCTAGTAGAAAGAAATGTCAATGCTGCCACAGTGAGAACTATAACGAGCAGCGAAGAACTAGAAAGTAATGTAGATGCATTTAGCGGAGGTATATTAGCCGCGTGTGAAAAAACCATTCCAAAAAAACGGTCTAAGAGCAAATTCGAACTGCCTTGGTGGAATGAAAATATAAACATAAAGAGAAGAGACATGATTACCAAGAAGCGAAGAATTAGGTGTGCAGCTCCAAGAAGAAGAAAGTATGTAGTCAAAGAATATTTAGAAGCTAAAAAAATTTACGAAGAAGAAGCAGAGCGACTGCAGACAAGTAGTTGGAAAGAATTTTGTTCTAAACAAGACAGAGAAAGCCTTTGGGATGGTATATACCGTGTTATAAAACAGACATCAAAGAGACAGGAAGATGTACTGCTGATCCAGGACGGAAAAACCTTGGGCCCACAAGAATCAACTGATTTACTCACCAGTGTCTTCTTCCCTGACGATGACGAAAGAACTGACTTACCTTACCACGCTGCAATGCGGAAATCGATAGAAGAGGCACCGAGTGATCATGGCACTGAAGACGATCCGCCCTTTACTGTATCGGAATTAATAAGCACTGCCAAGAGTTTTAATCCAAAGAAAGCTCCTGGACCCGATGGACTTTCTGCGGATATTTGCATTCGAGCTATAGATTCAAACGTACATTTATTCTTAGAAATAGCGAACAAATGCGTGGAACTTCAATATTTTCCAAAAATATGGAAAACAGCCGCTGTTATTATCCTGAGAAAGCCAGGGAAGACCGACTACAGTCAACCAAAATCATATAGGCCTATTGGGTTACTACCGGTCCTAGGCAAAATCCTAGAAAAAATGATGATAAAGCGATTACGTTGGCACCTTCTCCCGAAATGCAACCCGCGACAGTATGGTTTTGTACCCCAGCGCTGTACTGAGGATGCCCTCTATGACTTGGTAAATCACATTAGAAAGGAGATTAATACTAAAAAAATAGCAGTTCTCGTCTCGCTGGACATAGAGGGCGCTTTTGACAGTGCTTGGTGGCCAGCTGTGAAACACCAAATTGCGATGAAAGGGTGTCCGCGGAATATCAGAGGATTAGTTAGTAGTTACCTTTCGGGTCGGCAAGTAGAGGTGAGATATGCAGGAGAGCGTAGCGTAAAGCACACCACCATGGGTTGCGTTCAGGGGTCAATAAGTGGCCCTACGTTCTGGAATATCTTACTTGACCCACTTCTGGATGAGTTGGACTCGATGAATGTATATTGCCAAGCCTATGCCGATGACGTTGCGCTAGTGTTCTCGGGGGAATCAGCCCTGGATCTGGAATCAAAAATAAATCAAACATTAAATGAAATAATTAAATGGGGAACTAAAAACAAACTGAAATTTGCTGCTCATAAAACATTTGCTATGCTTTTAACGAAAAAATTGAAATATGATATTCCAAATTTAACTATGGGGGGAAACCCAATAACATTAACGAATGAAATTAAGATATTAGGACTAACTATTGACAGAAAACTTACATTTAATAGTCATGTCACAAACATATGTAAAAAATCTATAAATATTTATAAACATTGGCAAGAGCAGCCAAAATATCCTGGGGGCTGAACCCTGAAATAACTAGGACAATTTACATTTCCGTAATAGAACCGATAACTTTATATGCGGCAAGTGTATGGGCTCAGGCAGCAATCAAAAGTTCAGTCAAAAAACGTTTAAATTCAGTCCAGAGAGGATTTGCTCTAAAAATGTGTAGGGCTTACCGGACCGTTTCGTTGAACGCTGCTCTACTGCTGTCGGGCTTAATCCCGCTCGACATGAGGGTCCAGGAAGCAGCTCAAGTTTACATGGCTAAACGAGGTAAGCCACTTATTGAATATATAGCTGACCGTCAATTGGAATCCAGAGAAACCTTTCTCAAGGCATCTCACCCAGCAAAAAGTATTACTGTCACTTTCCGATGCATTGAAGAATGGACTGAAATACGTTTAGCTGAAAACAATATAAGCGGTCTTTTGGTTTTCACTGATGGTAGTAAAATTGAGGGTAAAGTTGGTGCTGGCATTTCTTGGTGGAAAGATGGCGAAGAAATAAACTTTAATAAACTTAAATTAGAATCGTATTGTACAGTTTTTCAAGCTGAAATGTATGCCCTCTATTACGCAACAAATTTAGCTTTAGAAATGGAAGAACCAAAAATAACAATTTTTAGTGATTCAAGATCATCGCTGGAGTTGCTACGGAATTTCGATACATTTCACCCTCTAGCCTTTGAAATTAGAAGAAACCTACAGGAACTTAAAGAGCAAGGAAAGAATGTATCCCTATTCTGGGTAAAGGCTCACGTGGGAGTCGAAGGAAACGAGCGTGCAGACCAACTGGCTAAGGATGCAGCCTTAAATATCAATTCTAGTGCTCATTATAACAAATGCCCCATCTCCTACGTAAAACGCGCTGTAAGAACCGCTACCATAGAAAAGTGGCAGAAGAGATACGCTGAACAAACGACAGCAAGTACCACTAAATTATTTTTTCCGGATGTTCAAACTGCTTATAAAACACTTCACAAAATTAGACTTACCCCAGAATTAGTACAAGCGTTTACGGGCCATGGAGGATTTGCGCAGTATCTACATAGATTTAAGATTAAATCTAGCCCTGCATGCATCTGTGACTCAGCCGAGGAGGATAGCAGCGTCCACGCTATTGTAGACTGTCCTGTAAATATAGTCAAAAGAACAGAATTAGTAATAGAGTTTGGTAAAACAATCGGAAGAAACAACTTACAAGAGTGGCTACAAGATAAAGAAACCAGAGAAAGATTTTTAAAATTTTGTACTTACGTAACATTGAAGTGTAGAGGGAGAAACAAGACTTGACGTAGAAACTTGTTTTCTCTTCTCCTTTCTGCTATTTTCTTCTCTTTCTTTCATATGCACTAAAAACGAATGTCACAAGAAAATGTATCTATGAAATATATATAAATATATATATTAAATACCTATGTAATTAATTAACAGCATTGATGTACACAAATATGTTCACGGTATGCAGTGAAATTATGTACATATTCATATTATTTTTTTGATTCTTAGGTTATTCAAAAATCACTATTATAAGACCAAAAAAAAATAAAAAAAAAAAAAAAAAAAATTGTGTATAAAATCTATATATAAGATATATTTTAATATATATCACTTTATATAGAAGTACAATGTGTGCATTTGTGAATGTTACGTGTGATTTATTAATTGCGTGATAATATTTAGAAAGTAAGTAATTAGTATAGAAATAAATAATAGGTAATGTATAGGCACATAACACATTAAATGTTTATATTATATGTATGTGTAGTTCGGAACCTTCAAAAGCATAATGTGTATAAATATATTAATTATATTTGTAGACATTACATAAATGTTAAAAGAAATTCCGAAATTAACACTCTCATAATGCATTATGAGGGTGTAATTCAGGAAGTGTTAATGAATACCGCGCATAAAAAAAAAAAAACTAACATACATGATTAAAATGGCAAAAAAAGAAAAAATATATGACAAAAAAATAAGAAAAAAAAAACTTAGAAAAAAATAAATATATATGTATATACATAAAAAAAAAAAAAAAAGCCATTAGTATTTATTAGTACGTAGGTTAAATGAATTTATAAAATAATATTATCTTGACTTATAACTTTAAATATAGATATATAGATAACTCTTTATTGTACACCAGAAATAAAGGAAAATACATTAAGGATCTCAAAACTAACTTAGGCTAGTACAATATAATGTTAACTTTAGATGTAATTATGTTATAACTGCTTTTACAATCGTAATAAAGGCGAATCATAAAAGATACGACCTTGAAATAACCTGTATAAAGAAATGTTTAGCTGAAAAAAGTCTCCGATTTTTGTCGGAGGAAAAAAGGCGGAACAAACAAAAAAAAAAAAAAAAAAAAAGTCAAGAGTGAATAGGTACCTTCTAGGCAAGCAAGTTACATCTTCGGTAGCATCATCACTTTTCATCAGGTAAGATTGTGGTCAAATGCTTGCCTATCGGTGTCAAGACAAATATTATCTTTGTGTCGAGTTGACTCCATTTAAAATTGTCAACAACTGATCAAGGGTTCCGCATAACATCCGTTAAATTCTGAACTGCAAATGCAGAAATCAAACAGTTACAATTAAGAAGTTATAAGCATTTATCTCAAAAGGTTTTCTCTACTAAGCATGTTGTCTGTCAGGTAAAATTTAGGCGCGTGGTCTCATTTCTAGAAATTAGTGGTACTAAAAATAAACCAACGTGGACGAAGCCTCAGGGCGCAGCTAGTGATGTTTATTGCAAGGATCTAAGTAAAAAAACAATAATACAATCATATATAAGTAAAACAAACATATAAAGTGGATAATAATAACATAATAATTGAAACGCAAAAAGCTTAAAAAACCAACTTCATCCCTTATATTTCGTATTGGCTTGACCGATTTCGATAAAAAAATGTCCGAACCACCTCCGAAGTATACTCTACCAAATAAAAAAAAATAATCAAAATCGATTCATAATTGACGGAGATATCGCGTAACATAAATACAAAAAAAAACATACAGTCGAATTGAGAACCTAGTTTTTTGAAGTCGGTTGAAAACCCATTGCGTAAGTGCCAACCACAGACCACTAAAAAGACGGAATTAAGTTGACTTGGTTGGTTCAGTACCTTGTTCTTCTATCCGTCTGTCATAGTCATTTAGCGTCTAAATCATACAAGCAAATAACTTCAAATTCTTATAGAATATTTAAAGCTGTGGTCCAAAACCAATAGCAAACGTTACTGCTCGTTAGCTTAGTTGGGTGGCGTTCGCCTTCTAAGGCAGTATCGGGTTCGATTCCCGACTGAAACACAAAGTTCTCTCCCCGAGGAAAATTTGTGTTTCTGGTTCTGGTTGTGATTGTGTGTGTGATGTGAATGTTGTAACAAACACCGCGACACGAGAATTTTATATATTATATTAGATTATCTCAAAAAAAAAAACTCTATTCGGCAAAATGTAGGCGTTAGGACCCACTTCTGGTAGAACGACTAGTTTAACAACTTATGTTAATAACCAACTTGGATCTGAGTAATATGACACGGTTAATAAAACAATAACACAAGCATAAAGGTGAAATAAAAATGTAAATTGGAAAATCAAAACCCATTGCGTAAGTGCCAACCACAGACCACCAAAGACGTAAACGAGATTAAACGACCGTTCTGAGCTTTACGGGTGCTATTGAAAGATGAAAGAAAATGCCGACACTCAAAGTTCATGACATTCTTTATAAATCTAACTCTGAACTCGGAAGTTTTACTGATAATACCTATATTTAGAACTTTTTAGATTTTCGCGGACTAAATTCATGTTCTTTTATTATAACGAGATTTATTTGCGCAAGCATTTATCAAAATAATTTAAGTGACATGCCCGGCGTCGCTCGGTGACAAAATACAAGATAACGTTCCTTGCAATATCTTTATATTTTCACCCTCTTTAAACCTTCCTTGGACTTCTACAAATATTTCAAAACCAATTTAGGCAAATTGGTTCAACCGTTTTCGAGGTTTTGTGAGACTAACGAAGAACAATTGATTTATATATATCTATATAGATATTATTTTGACCAACTTCAACATTTCGGCAGAAAACGAGAATATACTTTTTTTCTTTTAATTTTGGCTCCGCAATCTTGTGTATTTAGCCATTGTCAAGTAATAATATATTTCAAGTGTATTTGATATTAAAAGTAGTCACAGGTCACAGTCAAAGTCAAGTAAAAGAGAGTCAAGTCATGCGCTAGTAAAGTGTTAGAAACTTTACTAGAACTTCTGTTGGAGTTTGGAGCGAAGGCGAAAATCACGTTTTTCGATTAGGTATCATTTGCCTACACTTATGCACGTTTACTAAGTATTAAAGATTAATAATCCACCATTGTTTCATATTAACGCTCGAAGAATCACAGGTTTTGGAAAGTTATACAAAATCAACAAAGCCATTTTTTCACTTTCGCGGCGAAACTTATTCGCGCGAGTAGATACTTATTCGTGTACACATTTAACCTTGACGTATCTTTTTCGAAGATTATTGAGTGTACACCCATTGCAGTCTTTATAGTAAACAAATGTATATATTACCTTTAAGAGTTTATTAAAATCGTACCTAGAAAAAAGTTTAAAATATGATTAGATTTTGATGATTCTTAATGATACTTACTCACATAACACCCACACACTTATGATACTTACTCACACATTCGCAGTGATTATTTCTATTACTGCAATAGTTTTCTTAATTTTGACAACGTAGGCTAGGTAGTGTTAAAGGCCACAAAGTTTTTGCTTTTAAATAGTAGCTATTTGTTATTTATTTTTATGTATTGTCTGTTAAGTTTATTACCGACAATTGTGTAGAAACTGCTAAGTCCTAAAATTCTGATCTGACAACACTGGTTTACGGTTTACTTATATATCTTATTTGTTTACTAGCAGATTAGTATACCTGCGTAAGAGAAAAACAGAGGACATTTATTTATTAGACATGTATGTATTATTACTATCTTTTATTTTAAAGGAAGTTCTCAATTCGACTGTTTTTTTTTATGTATGTTACACGATATCTCCGCCAATAATTAATCGATTTTGATGTCTTTTTTGTTTGGTAGAGTATACTTCAGAGGTTGTCAAATTTTATCGAAATCGGTCAATCAAAACCGAAATATAAGCGATGAAGGCGACTTTTTCAAGCTTTGCTTGCGTTTAATTATTGAGTTATTCTCAATCATGCGTATTTTATTTCGTTTTTATTTAATGCTTCTTTGTTCCCCAAACGGTATAATCTGGGAGTTTTTCAAGTCTGGAGTGAATAGGTAGGTATCTTCTAGCCAAGTATGTCACATCTTCAGCCGCATCATCACTTTCCATCAGATGAGATGGTGGTCAAATGCTTGCCTATTCTGCAAAAAAAAAATAATTTAATCTGACTTTGTTTATTTTGAACTCAGTCAATAAAATAAATATAATAGTTAAAAAAAAACTAAAGAGCACAATTTATAAATAAAAACAAATTAAAAATACATATTTTTGTATTGTCATCGGTCCTCGATAAGTTTACGAAGTTTAAATGAAATCTGACGGTTTGAAGTGGGTCAAAATAAAGCCCAAAGGAGTTGGTTACAAACAAACATACATACATAAAGGTGAAGCTAATAAAAGCGTGTTAAAAAGAAGGAGTTCTGAGAATTTTGCCATCATTCCATAAGGTGTCTCGATGTAACCGATTTTCATTTTCTCGCACTACGAACCTAAATCTCTACAGGAAAAGGTATGTAGCCTCGGGCTGCCTTTGTGAAGTCAAGAGCCTACACGTTGTCGAACTCCCGTTCAAAATTGTAGTTGATAGTGGCACGGAATTCTACCTACATAATTTTGCTTACCTAACCTTATATAAGCTGCCACTATTATATGAAATAGTACGTTGATTAGAAATGTTGTTTTAGTATTATAATAATAAATCTTTATTCACAAAAATAATATAGCATAAAGAAAAACTTAAAATTACGTAAAATTATGGCATAGTTTGAGGGCAGCAGATAAGCCTTTAATTATGCACGACTGGGGATTTCTAGTTCCCACACTAGGATATCCTGTGTTGAGGGTAACTAATCTCTTCCTGGTTGTGTACATTTCCAACGTCAATATTGGCACAAAATATGAATCAACATTAAAATATAAGAAAAACGGTAATTGATTAGATAGATAATTCAGATCTATCAGACTATCGTTCAAGCTAATTGATACTCCTAAGGCCAACGTTAAACTTGAAGAGGTTTAAATATAGCTTTAGGTAAGATACTCGTATTACTATTTATTTTGTTTTTATAGCATAAGCCACGCTAGGCAGCTAAAGCAACTCATAAAAGGAGAACCCTATACTTTGCGCACATTCAAGTCGTTAAGAGGCAGATTTTCTTTTTTTATTTATTCATCATAGGCAAACGTTTGACCACTATCTCACCTGATGTGGGACGATGTGGTCGACGATGCATTGGTGCAAGTTTGCCTAGAAGATTCACTCATGACTTTTTTTATGCTAGTTAGGCATGCATTTGACCGCCATCTCACCTGATGGAAAGTGACGACGCGGCCGAAGATGGAACATGCTTGCCTAGAAGGTACCTATTCACTCTAAACTTAAAAACACCCATATTGTACAGTTCAGGTAACAAAGACGCAGGCAATGAGTTCCACTCCTTTGATGTACGGATGATAAACGTAGAAGCAAAACGCTTCGAACAAACTGGAGGTATGTCAACCATAAACGGATGACGTTTGACAGTTTGTCTTGTTGTTTGATGGTAAAAAGGGCACGGAGGTATTATATCATGTAATTCCTGAGCACACTCTCCGAAATGTAAGCGATAGAATACCGATAGGCTTGACACCTTACGTCGGTGCAACGATTAAACCCTGCCTTGTGCTTAATAAGATTCTAGTCAGTTGTCGCCTCGACCAAACGTTTGATATAAGATGGATGTTTATACTAAAACTCATAACACTCAGGCAACAATGTTAAATTACATGTACTACGGGAATGTTTACCCCAAAATGTGATACAAGGTGGATACAAGGTAACACCCGTCCTTTGGACATGACGTGTGATATGTTTATCTCCCAAGGGACGTAGAGAAATAGGGATTTTCTCAGAATGCCATCCTATTTCCGACCACATTGCAAATAAGTACAAAGTTTCTTTCTAAAATAACAGTTCTTTTTTTGCACATGATTTTTGGTTGCTGGCATCCACGTTGCCATTTACAGTAAAAAATGCAAGCAAAGCTTAAAAAAATCGACTTCAACACTTATGTTTTGTTATTGGCTAGATTTCGATAAAATTGATATGGGACCACCTCTGAGGTATAATCTACCAAACAAAAAAAAACATCAAACTCGATTCAATATTGACGGATCGCGTAACAAAAAAAAAACACAGTCAAATTGAGAACCTTCTTTTTGAAGTCCAAGAGCTCCGTTCTTAGGGAACATTATAATTCGTATTCGGGCGTGATTTATTTGTACCATATTAAATATAGATTATTAAAATAAAAATTTACAAAGTAATTCGTAAAATAACAAAAACCTCTTGGTGCATCATTCCAACCATTGGTACCTACTATTTGATACTAACGTTACGGATGGTGGTATGGATGTTGCAAATTCTCTTCTTAGTCTTGATATTTTGGAACAAATTTTCAAATGTTCTACTTATCTTCTCTGTTAAGTCTAGGTGCATATTTCGAGGCATTCTTTGAGGGACAATCTAGTTTATATGAATTATATATTGGATAGAATACATCATCTTAATTGTTTTTTTTCTTTTAATTTGTCTTCACAATCTTGTGCATTTAGCCAGTGTCAAGTAATAATATATTTCAAGTGTATTTTATATTAAATGTCCTAGTCACAAAACACAGTCAAAGTCAAGTAAAAGAGTCAAGGTTCAGTCATAGTCAAGTCATGCCCTAGTAAAGTGATAGAAACTTTACTAGAACTTCTATTGGAGTTTTGGAGCGAAGGCGAAAATCACTTTTTTCAACTTTGTTTGATTTGAATACACTTTTTACTAAGTATTAACGGTTAATAATTTTCGCGCCAAAACCCAATCTTAATTGTTAAAGAATATATAACAAGCAGAATAACATTCACATTTTTTTTGCCAGGTGTGCATTAAGATTGTGCAGGGGGGATTAAATTTCAAGTCGAAAGTTCTTTATTTATGATTACACTGATGGATATTGGTATTTGAGTAGTTCATTTAAAATAAAAATGATTTCATTAATATTTTTTGCCAGTGGTGCATGAAGGTGGGAAATGAAATGGGGAATGAAAGTTCTAGGAAGTTTTCTATTGATGAAATCAAAGTGATGTACCTAAATTGTATCCGAGTAGATAAATGAAAGGTAATTTTATAAATAAGCAATTACAGTAAATAAGAAATAACTACTCTAACGCGTAGTGAACTCTATTCTTATCACACTAATATTATTAATCCGAAAGTTTGTGTGTAAATATGTTATTATATATGTTTGTTTTATCTTTACGCTGTAACGTACGGCTTAACTGATTTGCCTGAAATGTCCAATGTAGGTACATAGCTTAAACTTAGAATTAACACATAGACTACTTATTAACCTAATTAACACGGCTAGTAATTTATATAAGCGACTAAGTTGAAAGGTACATAGAAATATGAATTATGCAAGATAATAGGTAAAAAAAAAACTTTAAAATTTATAAATGTTACATCAAATATTATATAATCATAAATGCTTTCACACTCACAGCCCCACACTAAGTTCAATCAACAAATATCATAATCATTTGTAATTAGGTATATCAAAATATCCCGGTGTGTGGATTTTCCTTTAACTTTTGCTGCGAGACCTTGTTAAATGGCATGATTTTAGATTAATGGGAAGTATCTACCCTAAAGGATTTAATTTTAACCTGATACATCCATGCATCTTCAAAAATGTCTCGGCAGACGGACGGACAACAAAATGATAATGGTTCCTTTTTACCCGAATGCGACAGAAGGTAATGTTTTTCGAGCGTATGAATGCACGACCGCCCAAACGGCTGGGCGGTTTTTGTCATGAGGCAGAATTGTGGTAGTTACATAGGCTATATTTATTTTGAAAATAGCGCCCGCAAATGAAAGGTTGAAGGTGAGGGGTGGGGAGGTTTTAAATAAAAGCTAGTGAAAAGACCATAAAAATTACTAAATTATTATATCACGTTTATATCACTGTTTTATTATATAATACATTGGGTCACCCAAATTATCATTTTCTAGCATCACATTTTCAGGAGTCGAGTTTTTTACATTTTTTATACATTGACTTGTTTCCATTGAAGTATGGACCCTAATAATATGCCTTCGATTCATAGCACGAACGTTGAAACAATGTAACAATAGTTTTGAAAAGATTTATGTCGTATCCATAGACCCTTTTTGCGAGAACAGTCACCCTTGTGGCAGCTTGACCGATAAGGCTTTCAGTTATATCGACTGAAGTATTTTATTGTGTAACTTATCTTCAACGTTTCTTTTTTACCGACTTCAAATTCGACTGTTTTTTTTATGAGTGCCAAATAAAAAAAAAACATCTAAGGCGGTTCACCCACAAATGCGGACGAAGCGTTTTACATCCACGTTCATTATGCGAACTGCAAAATAATGGAATTCGTTACTTGAGTCTGTGTTCCCTGATAAATACAATTTGGGAGTCTTTAAGTCGCGGGTTCATAGGCATCTTCTGGGCAAACGTGCTTCATCGTCCACCGCATTGTCACTTACCATCAGGTGAGATGGCGGTCAAACGTTTGCCTATCTTGAATTAAAAAAATAGGTTATGAACTTCTTTCTAGGTGAACCGATTTAAATGTTTTTTTTGATTTGATGGCTGTTGCTTCCCATGTGGCCTCATTTAAATTTGATCAAGATCTGATCAGTAATTTTTGAGATCTTCAATAATGCGTATTTCATTCATTGATTCTGATCAAGAGTTCCGAAGATAAAGCGGTGAAGTCGGTTATTTTTAACTTTTTATGCGTTTAAATTAGTTTTCACACTCACCGTCGACTAAGTTCGATGATATGTGACATGGTTGCCGGATACATTCACATCGTATACACGAGTTCAGTTTCTTGAGTGCTCATGTATACTATCACACTCATATTATAAATCTGAAAGTTTGTGTGTAAATGTCTAAGTGCTTATGTTTGTTTCTCCTCACGCTGTAACTGCTGAACGGATTTAAATGAAATTTGGAATGTTATAATGTTTATTCTATTGTATTGACGACTTATTTGGCGGAGTAGGCAGATCTCTGACCTCTGCGCGTGGGTCCTGAGTTCGATTCCTAGCAGGAGCGTGTTTTTTTCAAGAGATATTTGTGCTTCTAGTTCTGGGAGTGATTGTTTGCGTGTTTCAAATATTCCCACAATACCAAGGAAAGTAGCTTGATCTTGATATTTTTATGGGCGTTTTTAGAGCTATGTGGGTTGTTATAATACATTAGCTCATGCAGTATTTGCTCGCATGAAATATAGACACTGCGGAGCACATGTAAACACATTTCAGATTAATAACAATAGATACCTGAGTAGTAATAATCACTTAACAGCGCTTCGAGTATGATTGACATCACAGGCGATTGTAGAGCGTATTTCGTGGCACTTAGAGGCGTGATTAGCGGAGTAAAAATATGGAGGCTTATCTATCGTATTATTATCTAAATTCTACGAAAAATCCAAAATAAATTCATAAAGGTATAATTTTCGAAGAAAAAATCGTTGGAGTGAAACACATTCCATAGTGAAACTGGCTTAAAGGAGGTTAGAACATATGTAAAAAGTTATTTACAAAAGTTACACATTGATAGGATTGTAATTGACTCAGGATATATATTCGAATAATTTCAAAATATTGGGCAGCCTACTCTTAAAACTCGGACCCTAGCCTCGGGGTAATATAATACATATATTCTGTCTCGGGGCAGTATCTTTTACCAAATACTTAATAATTTTTGTAGTTCGTCGAGACATCAATCTAGTTTTCATCATTGAATTGAAACATGTTGCATATTTTTTTTTTATAATGACATGATTTTGTTAATCTTAATTAACTATACTTGAGCGATAAGTTTTGCAAAAGCGTCTCAGCTTGAAAAACTAACAAATGTGTTACACTTGAAATGTACAACAAACTAGAAATATACTCGTATATATATGTTATTTATCCTACTTAATATTATAAATCCGAAAGTTTGTGTGTAAGTGTGTAACTATGTTTGTTCACGCTTCAACGGCTGAACGGATTTGGATGAAATTTGGAATGTACATAGATTATACCTAGGATTAACACATAGGCTACTTTTGAACTTGATAATAGCGGGCGAAGCCGCAGGGCACGGCTAGTGTTTAATAAAGATATATTTAAATTGAATAATTTAAACTTAAGGAAAGCTTAAAAAAACCGACTTCACCGCTTATATTTTGGTTTTGGCTTGATCGATTTCGATAAACATTATATGGGACCACCTATGAAGAATATCTAACAAACACATTTGAGAATCGGTCCACAAATGGGGGAAAAATCGGTGAACATAAAAAAAAACTTACAGTCGAATTGAGAACCTCCTTTTTTTAAGTCGGTTGAAAATTGAGTTAATAGTTTTGAATTCTAACCTTATTTTTTGTGTCTTATTATCTGGTTATAATGGTACATATATTTGATGTTACAGTCATATAACGAGACCCTTTGCGTATTGTATTTGCCCTCTCCTTGTACATGCCTTGTAGCCTGTAGTTTAAAAGATTTGAACTTAAAGCGATCGCGTCAAAGTCGTAGTAATAGCGACCTTATCTAAGCATACATTACATTTAGTACACAAACGAATGATCTATTTTATAGTCTAATTACAACGCTAATAAGTCTATGAAGTCAGTCATGTAGGAAATTGGATCCCTGATCCGGCTTTGTAGGGCCCACGGAAACTATGTAAAGTTACTTATAAAACTTTGCATCGACGGCGCGTCGCGGTAGGAAGCTATTCAGGTAGTTTAATTAATGTGAGAGCAAAAACGCCCTAAACATACGGACATGACGGACCAGAAAAGGTATACATACACATAACTGCAAAGGAATGGAACTCCTTGCCTGAGTCGGTGTTTCCTGATGAGTACAATATGGGAGTCTGTAAGTCGCGAGTGAATAGGTATCTTCTAGACAAGTTTGCTCCATCGTCGACCACATTGTCGCTTACCATCAGGGATTGTGGTCAAAAGTTTGCCTATATTGAAACAAAATATATATATATTCTATGCATTTGAGACGGAACGTTTAGTCATATAGGACGTATAGTCTAGCCACGCGATTTAGAAAGAAAATATTTTTGTTTTAATGATGTTGCTTTCCAATTGGTGCCATTTAAATTTGATCAAGATCTGATCAGTAGTTCTTGAAATATCGTCAATAATGCGTGTTTTTTTCTTGTACATCTAATCTGATCAAAGTTCCGAAGATAAAGTGGTGAAGTCGGCTTTCATTAAGCTTTGCTTGCGTTTAATTATTCGTCAAAAATCCACTCGGCCATTACGCCACATGGCCACTAGAATTAGTCATACAAAGCAGAACTAAACTAAAATGAAGGAAAGATATCACTTCAGGCGGAGTTTGAACCTGCTCCCATAGGGTGTCATGCCTTATTGCTCTGACAATTGAGCTACTCAAGTCCTGTGTCAAGCGTCGAAATTGTCCTTTTCTTTACTCTAAAATACCTACTTTAATTATATGTAAACGATAATTTCGTCAGAAATTCATAGAATATAATCGAGAGAGAAATAAAATCGAGCCCTACACGAATTTCCTCCACTATAGCAAATCCTATCAGCAATCCGCCAGGACTTTACATAGTTGTTGGTCGTGTGCCTATTCAACTGACAACTATGTAAGTAACTATGTAAACTATGTAACAATGTAGGTAAGTAACTTATTAAACTTTTGCATTTGCGCGGTAGGAAGTTAGTTTAACTAATGTGGGAACAAAAACAGCTCAAAAACATACTTAATATATAGTTTCAGAGGAGGTTAACCACAGATTCAAAGCAAATAGTTGTACCCTCGTTGTTTTCGACAGCGTAATAATGCGGAATGCCGGCTATGCGTATCAAAGCATTTTATTAAATGGCGTGTTAGTTTTAACTACTAGCTCACCCACACGGCGTCGCCCGGGTGGATAAGTTGATTATTTAGTGGTCAACATTGCAAATAAAAAGTTATAAATAAACGCCTAAACAAAAAAAATGACAGTCGAGTAGTCGGAGATAAATAAGAGCTTCTCAACCTCCTTTTTAAGTCGCTTCTAATGTAGGCGTATATATCTGTTTGTTGCCCGTAGTCCAACTGCATTGTTCTCTATATATACACAAATCTAGCTATACCCGGTATGCGTTGCAAAGCCACGTAAAGAAAAAAAGATTTTACCTCTTTCACGTTTATGGTAGCCAAGTACCAGATCCAAATAGGTAGTAGTGGTCACATAGGCTACTTTTGACTTGATAATAGCGGGCAAAGCCGCGGGGCGCGGCTAGTATCTTTATAAATTATAGCCTACTAGCCGTGCCCCGCGGCTTCGCCCGCTATTACCAAGTTAAAAAGTAGCCTATGTGTTAATCCTAGATAAAATCTATGTACATTCTCAATTTCATCGAAATCCGTTCAGCCGTTAAAGCGTGAAGAGGGAACAAACATACTTACATACTTACACACTTACACACAAACTTTCGGATTTATAATATTAGTAGGATGTGTTATTCCGATGTGTAAGCTATATTATTGTACAGTTTCATTAAAATCCATTCAGTCGTTTTTGTGTGAAAGAATAACAAACATCCATACATACAAACTTTCGCGTTTATAATATTATATTATACTAGCAGTGCCCGCAACTTCGTCCGCGTGATTATTGGACTTTTAGTAAGGATCCCTAATTTTTTTGAAAATATTACAATCTATAAGCCTTTCTCAATAAATGTACTTACTATCCAACACTGAAAGAATTTTTCAAATCGGACCGCGGTTCCAGATTAGCGCGTTCAAACAAACAAACAAACTCTTCAGCTTTATAATATTATTAGTATTATAATTATAATATAGTATAGATTAAATATTATACTAGCTGTGCCCCGCGGCTTCGCCCGATAATAACAACTTAAAAAGTAGCCAATGTGTTAATCTTAAGTATAATCTATTTACATTCCAAATTTCATCCAAATCCGTTCAGCCGTTAAAGCGTGAAGGGAGAACTAACATACTTACACACAAGCTTTCGGAATTTCGGATTTGTAATATTCGTAGGATTATATATATATTATATTAAAGTAAGGAAGGAATTATGCGATATATAGGATGAAACAGGCGGACATCCACTTGATATACAATAGCATTTTTGCCCAAGCTGAAACGGAGACTCTTCGCTAGCGCTGTTCGATCCGTCAATTAAGCATGACAGCTGTCACATTTGCCATTAGTATAATCAATACACGGGGAATCTTCAAGTCACGAGTACCTACAGGCTACCATATCTTCTAGGTAAACATGCTCAATCATCGACAGCATCACTTGGCAATCAGCCCCGAATAAAAAAGGGTAGTACTTAAAAGAAAAATGATCCCTAAGTTCAATGACTACGAAAATAATAATTTAAAAGCTTACGCGCACTTTACGAAATTAATTTTAAATAGCAAAGATTTCTCATTGTCTTAGTGAAATAATCTGCTAAGTCTATTAAAACATTAACTGGCTTTGTAGAAGTTTGAGACTGTTACGAGACAATGTTTATTATTTACAGAATAAATTAATATTGAGGCAATGTTTTACTTACTCAGCTTCTGTTTGTGTATTTTTATTCTTTTAATTTTGGCTTCGCAATCTTGTGCATTTAGCCAGTGTCAAGTGATAATATATTTCAAGTATATTAATTTCATATTGAAAGTCCTTGTCACAAGCCACAGTCAAAGTCAAGTAAAAGAGTCAAGGTCCAGTTTTAGTCAAGTCATGCCCTAGTAAAGTGGTAGAAACTTTACTAGAACTACTATTGGAGTTTTGGAACATCGCCATTTTTTCACTTTCGCGGCAAAAAACCGCTGATATTCTGTGATGCGGATGTTGCCATATCCAATAATCAGTTGGTG
Source organism: Lomographa bimaculata (assembly GCA_948107665.1). Lineage (NCBI taxonomy): Eukaryota > Metazoa > Arthropoda > Insecta > Lepidoptera > Geometridae > Lomographa > Lomographa bimaculata. The sequence continues at coordinate 14,335,062 of OX403592.1, forward strand.
TCCGTTAACATCAAAGAAAGTAAGTGTCCAGGGCGGTTAAAACGTAAACATTTTCGATTTCAGGAAAACACCGGACCAGAGCTTCCGTTCACATTTACGCAGAACCACAGTTATGATAAAATTCAACATCAATTACTTACCAAAAACATCAAACAGGCCGCTTGTTTAAACAAACACATCACATTAAATATTGCGCTGTCGATGAAAACAACAAGGGTTTAATAGCTACACACTCGACGCATTTGATTCGAACGGATGGCGTGCATAGAGGCGGGTATCGCTTCCAGTGCAGCGGTGCTTACAGCCGCGTCGATCCGTTCGAACCAAATGCGTTGAGGGTGACGCAGCTTTTAGGACAATACAAATTATTATTAATAATCTGTCTAAGTATTGTGTGTAAAGTCTGGTTGTGTGTGTGATGTGAATGTTTCCGGCACCCACGACACAACTCATCGGACTTAGTGTGGGGCTGTGAGTATGTTATGTAAAGCGTTATGTTATGTTATGTTTAATTACTGTCTAATCAGTTTTTTTTTATTTTAATATTTATTTAAAGTTGATTTTTTAAGCAGTCGGTTTTTTTTAATCGTTGCTAAACTAATTGAGTTGTGCAAAAATTACAAAAGCCGATTAAAAAGCAATTAAGGTTATTGAGGTGTTTCTAATCACTATTCATTTAGCACGACCGTTTAGGACCTATAACGATTTAAAGTTCGTTACCAACCTTTCTTACTTGCATTTTTAAAGCTTACATAAAGCTGGAGTAGACGAATACTTGAGTGGAGACCGCGACTCGGCAAAAGTAACACAGGACGTCCGTGGGCCAGATGGAGCGACGACCTGCGAAGGAGGCCGGCAGAAACTGGATGAGAAGAGCCGAATACCGGGCTCAGTGGCGTTCATTAGGAGAGGCCTATGTCCAGTAGTGGACAAAATAGGCTGATGATAATGATGATGATAAATTTGTAATAAAGTTCTTTTACAATTGCGATGTAGGGTACTTAAGATCACGTCTTTTTACGCAATCTGTTTTTATTTGTATTCTTAGTATATTGACTTGTTTAATTTTTTATATGATAATGGAGTTTTGCCGCAAAAGTGAAAAAATGGCGTTGTTGATTTTGTATAATTTTCCAAAACCTGTGATTTTTCGAGTGTTCATGTGCAATAATCGTGGATTATTAACCGTTAACACTTAGTTAATTGCATAGTGTAGGCAAATCATACAAAGATGAAAAAATGTTTGCCTCCAAAACTCCAATAGAAGTTCTAGTAAAATTTCTACCACTTTACTAGGGTATGACTTGACTATGACTGGACCTTGACTCTTTTACTTGACTTTGACTGTGACTTATGAATTTGACACTGGCTGAACGCACAAGACTGCAAAGACAAAACTAAAAAAATATATGTGATAATGATATACTTGTATGTAGAATACCAATCAAACCAAACACGGGAGCAAAAAAAAATCTGTAGTTTGCAAAAAATGATCGCATTGTAGCTAAGATATATATTTTTTTAAGTTTGCTATTTGATAATTTTCAATAACAATTTTGTTATTATATGTTAATATTTAATTAGGAATATTCCTATTATTATTTATTATTTCTATTATTTATCATATGGTAAATCGGCAATTTTTCTATCAGTTTTCAACGACTGGTCTTTCCTTTAGCAGCCATGATTGAATCGTAGACGACACAGAATAAGGCCATAAAGGCTGCGTGTAAAATAGCTCGAACATGCTCGCATTTTCAAATATTTGTTTTAATATAAAATGTAATGTTTATATGAATGAAACATTTATTTTAGATAATATATTAACGTTAGCAATAGCTGTTTTATGTTATATTCGGCTTAAAACACGAAACAATTCTTCGACTTACTTTGTAGTCGTCTAGTTTCGTGTTCCGTGTTTTAAGCCGAGTATAATATTGAAACAATGTGTAATACTCACGATAGTTTTGAAATAAAAAAGTAAGCAATAGCAATATATTAACGTAAACAATAGCAATATATTAACGTAAACAATAGCAATATATTAACGCAAACAATAGCTATATATTTATGTAAACAATAGCAATATATTAACGTAAACAATAGCAATATATTGACGAAAACAATAGCTATATATATATGTAAACAATAGCAATATATTAACGTAAACAATAGCGAAATATAAACGTAAAGAATAGCAATATATTTACGTAAACAATATCAATATATTTACGTAAACAATAGCAATATATTAATGTAAACAATAGCAATATACTAACGTAAACAATAGCAATATATTAACGTAAACAATAGCTATATATTTATGTAAAAAATAGCAATATATTAACGTAAACAATAGCAATATATTAACGTAAACAATAGCACTAAAAGCATAAAAATAGAATGTGTCGTAAAGACACACGAAGTTAAACTTTTCTTTTACAGAGAAACATTTTAATTATTCATCACAGTGTTCACCACGTTTCGTCACAAAAAAGTTATTTATCTTTTGTTCAACTTTTGTTTGGGACTTAAAAGTCCCAAACAAAAGTATGATGAGGTCGGCATACCGAATAGGTAAACCTATTCGGTATGCCGACCTCATCATACCCTAATCTTTCTCTTCATCTGTGCAAAATAATAGTGTACGGAGTAAGTGATACATCAGCAGATGGGTTTTCCAAAGTTTTTTACTTTAAAATATATATTCTTTCCTAGCCGTGCCCCGCGTCTCCGTCCGCTATTATCAAGTTAAAAAGTAGCCTATGTGTTAATCCTAGGTATAAGCTATGTACATTCCAAATTTCATCCAAATACGTTCAGAGGCGGTTAAAGCGTGATGAGGGAACAAACATACTTACACACAAACTTTCGGATTTATAATATTAGTAGGATTGGTCACCAAAAAGATCTAAGTACGGCGTTACAAATGTGATATGTTTATAGCTGTTGAGTTTTTGCCGAGAAAGTGAAAGTTGATTTTGTATAAGTTTCCAAAACCTGTGATTCTTTGCGTTTTTATGTGTAATAATGGTGGGCTATTAACCGTTAATATTCAGTAAACGTGCATAAGTGTAGGCAAATCATACAAAGTTGAAGTTTTGCTTTCGCTCCAAAACTACAATAGAAGTTCAGTAAAGTTCCTACCAGTTTTCTAGGGCATGACATGACTATGAATGGACCTTGACTGAACTGTGACTTGTGACTAGGACTAAGAATATGAAATATAAAATCGAAATATATTATCACTTGACACTGGCCAAATGCACAAGATTGCGAAACCAAAATTAAAAAAACAAAGTTAGCTATTTGAAAAATTTCTCGTTCCATTTAATTTGATTCTAATTTCAGCAACGAGCTACATGTTTTGCCAAAAGGCTCGTTACCTCTACCAGAAGGGGAATTAATCCTAAAGAATGTTCGAGTCTCGGAATGTGCGCTCAGTGTTCTGTGAAAGATGGCACGAATGGCACGATACGTTTGAATTTACATATCTGGAGTTAATTTTTTAATAAACGTCTTAATTAAATTACTTTGACTATGAATTTCTCGTTGGCTTTGTTGGGTGCGTGTTCAGTTTCTAAGCAGATGATGCACAAGTTTCATACTCAAGGGTACCTAATTTGTGTTTTTGAATACAGCACCACACAAAAAGCCCTCTATGTAGGGTTGCATAGAGGAAAACGAACCCGTAGAAAACGTAATAGCTCAGTGAGCTGTCACTGAAGAAATTAGATCGAACACTGGAATGCTAGAGCATCATACCACAAATCAGTGACAGAATCAGAAATCAAATGCAACAACTTCACCACTGAACGGCAATGCGGCATCCGTTATTTATTTTTTTATTCAATGTCGACAAGCGTTTGACCACTATCTCACCTGATGGTAAGCGATGATGTGGTCGACGATGGAGCAAACTTGCCTAGAAGATACCTATTCACTCGCGACTTGAAGTCTCCCATATTGTACTCATCAGGAAACACCGACTCAGGTAAGGTGTTCCATTCCTTTGCGGTTCGCATAATAAATGTGGAATCTAATGGTAATCTCTCTAATGGTAAAAGTACCGACCATTCGCACGAAGCGTTACGCTCCCACTTTCACTATGAGAACTGCCAAAGAATGGAACGCCCTACCGTCTACTGTGTTTCCCGAAAAGTATAATATGGGGTTGTTCAAGAAGAGAGTGAATAGATATTTATTGAGCAAGCGTGCTCTATCTTCGACCGCATCGTCGTTTTCCTTCAGGTGAGATTGTAGTCAAACGCTGGCATAGTCTCAAATAAAAAAAAAGGATTAGTATGTCAGTACCCCATAACCTTAAAATAACGGAGTGTCCGTTATTTTAAGGAGTTGGGGGAAATGCACAATACACCCCAAGCGGGACGTGAGTGCAGGCCTTACCGCCCTTACATTGAATAAGAATAAGAATCACAGCCCCACACTAACTTCGATGACTTTTCGTTCGTGTCGTGGATGCGCCGGAAACATTCACTTCACACAAGGACGCAATCACACCCAGAACCGAAAACACAAATTTCCCTTGAGGAAAAAACTTATGTTACCACAGGGAATTGAGCCAGACTAACCTAACTAAGCCAGTGCATCGGGCAGTTAATAAGTCACATAATCATACTTTTTATTTGTCTGAGAAAAAGTCTACTGAAATAAAATAATGGTAAATGGTATTTATTAGCTGTACCTATCAACCGACTTCAAAAAAGGAGGTTCTCAATTAGATGTATGTTTTTTTATGTATATATATATGCGATATCACCGCCAATTATGAATCGATTTGATGTTTGTTTTGTTTAGCAGAGTATACCCGTATAAATTTTATCGAAATCAGTCAAGCCAAAACCGAAATTTAACCGATGAAGTCGGTTTTTTTAAACTTTGCTAGCGTTTCAAATATTTGTATTTGCAATTCAGAGAGGTAATGCCTCCAATGGGCACGCTCACTGGTAGTGGGCTTGAGCGCTTAAGTTATATCTATAAGCTCAGTGGCATGTACTGAGTTCGTATAATTTTAATTTAGTTAGAGAATGTATAGGCTGGCTCGTTTACACTAAATATAGAAAAAGAAAACAAAAACGTCTTTTAGTTAGCGTTGTTGATTTTTCCAATTTATCCTTGAAATCTGCGGACCCAAGCCTGGAGGCCTACCACGGTTTTTAACATCTGAAACGTGACCCGAACAAAATGCAAAAGCTAAACGTAATGTGCGTATTACTGAAATGAAATTGTTTATTTACACACATAAAACAAAACAGACAATACAGGTACAAAATAAACATTAAATATTAAAACATTTGAAGTGAATTATTTCAATATGTAACTGTCTAAATATGTTTTTATTTATATATATATATATATATCTTTCTATTATATAGTCTGAGTGTGCTAGTATATTTTTTATTATTTACTATATATACTACTCTATTCTGTTTTAACGTTATATTGTGTGTAAGTACTTCATCTACTTAAACTGTATACTTTTAAAAATGAGTTAAAACTAAATTTGTTGTTGCTAGTTTTGTTTTTTGTTAATCTTAAAAAACGAATATGTGATCTTAATATTTTTTGAGTATAAAAGATGTTACAAAATAGGCAGGCGTTGTAGTTTGTTCATTTCAGACAAACAATAAGAATTGTAAAAGTGTCAAACAAGGTAAGTAGGGAATATGCATGAAAGTTATATAATTAAGATAATTAAGTATTTTTTTTAATTTTAGTATTTCGTATTGTCCTTTATTTTGGTACTAGGAATGAATGAATAAAAAGTGCTAAAAATGTCTGAGAAATTCAATATATCAAAACGCACACTATTGAATAGTTTGACGTCAGTTGCACGAATTTGATGTCAATGATTGGTCAATTTTCCTATACGTCCTTGCTTGTATCTTGGGTGTCACAGAAATAACGTCAAAATGGCCGCATTACAAATTGTTCTAACTTCCAAATATTTCTTATGATAATGTTATGCTAGTAGATATCACTAAATATTATAAATCTGAAAGTTTGTGTGTAAATGTCAATTTAGGACTATGTTTGTCTTCTCTACATAGCTTCACATAGGCTACTTTTTAACTTATTAAACGCGGGGGATGTCACGGGTATCGGTTATTACCTAATATTTTTATGAATTAATATGTATTTTCGGTAATGTATTAACGTAAACAATTATTATTGTTTAAGAGAAAATAAAATGACAAATAAATATTCCCTATTGTGGTAGACCCCTTAGAAGTTCAATTAAAGGTGAAGTCCTTTCGTTACTTCGTTACATCGGACCTTCGACCCAAATACCTGCCTGCTAGAATATTCTGTATGTGTATTTGGAGTAATGCTGTGATATCACGGTGCTAATAAGCAAAGGAGTCGTGGCTTTACGCCAATCACAACTAAACAACTAGACTGCATATGTTATAGAAACTCGTGGGAAAACAACTGGTTTGAGCACGCGCATTTGATCTATTTTTAACCCCCGGACGCAAAATTAAGGAACGGTTTTATTACATGCTATCTGAAACTAGTAAATAGGCACGAAGTCTATAAAAATTCATGCTAAAAAAGACACAAAAACACAGCTTTTATAGTTTTTAACAATTATCACATAATTAACTTTACTCTTATATTTAATTAATGATTTATAAAATTTTTAATTTGTAGAAAATTAAAAATATAGTTTGTGTAGACTATGGATGGCATCATTTTGAAATCATTGAAGTTGTAAGTGTATTGATGTGTATGTAGGATACACATCAATACACTTACTTTATTCCTACTAATATCATGAATACGAAAGTTTGTGTGTAAGTATGTTTTTTCTCTCTTCACGCTTTAACGGCTGAACGGATTTGGATGGAATTTGGAATGTATATATATTATACCTAGGATTAACACATAGGCTACTTTTTAACTTGATAATAGCGGGCGAAGCCACGTGGCACGGCTAGTTATTTATATGAATCATTTATTAATTTATTATATACACACTTACACACAAACTTTCGGATTTATAATATTAGTAGGATTATTTAATTGTTTAACTGTATGTCCTTCTGTGGCATCGTAGATCCCAAACGGCTGAACCGATTTTCATAAGTATCATCAAAATCGGCGCACGTATTTGGTATCCTTTGCACCGTACAGACGGGTAATAAAAGAACTAAGTATTAAAAGCAACAAATTAGGTTTCGTTACATTGCTATTCGCTACTATACACGTGTGTTAAATTATCCCCTACATCTTCCTTATTCGTAAAAACTAGTGAGTTTTCTTTGTTCTAAATAAAAAATAACGATTTATCCACACTCCACTACTTATTGCCGTCACGATCTAAGGACGGGGCAAGGACGTAAAAAAATATACCCTAAGTCCTACAAATTACGGGAGCAACACGCTTACAAATTACCAAAGGCCTGATAACCGGCGCTAATACCCCTAGTAACTATTTAGTCGTCTGTAACAGTTTCCAGCGAGATGGATGCATACATAGACATGGCGTGCTTCACACATAATTGGGTGTGACCCATGAGATTACGTCCGTATTTCTTTGAAATCCGTGGCTCTAGGGTAACTAGATTTATTAGATTCAGGGTCGAAGTCACTAAAGCTCTCATAAATATTCTGTAACATCCGGTCCCATGCTAAATGCCTTTGCTCTTATCGACTTCCCTAATATGTGCTGCATTTATTAGGTATTTATATTCGTTTGTTTGTTTTTGAACTTAAGACCTTCATGGTTTTTTTTTTTATTTTGGCTTTACAATCTTGTGCATTTAGCCAGTGTCAAGTGATAATATATTTCTAGTTTATTTCGTATTTAAAGTCCTAGTCACGAGTCACAGTCAAGTCAAGTAAAAGAGTCAGGCCCATCATAATCAAGTCATGCCCTAGTAAAGTAGTAGAAACTTTACTAGAACTTCTATTAATGCTAGATAGCAAGCATTTGACCGCTATCTCACCTGATGGAAAGTGACGATCCGGCCGAAGATGGAACATGCTTGCCTACCTATTCACTCTAGACTTGAAACGTTTTACAAAATCAACAACGCTATTTTTCACTTTCGCGGCAAAACTCTGTTAGAACTTTACACTGAGGCTTTGGCAAGAAAATTCATTTATATATAATTCTCGTATATTTTGTATCCTGATTCGTTAAGTATATATAATTATCATCCAGATTGTGGTAGGTACACATTAGGTTCAAAGCCTTTAGCGGAGATTGTTGAAACTTTGAGATACGAATACCTAAGTAGTAAAACGTTCCCGATCAAACATCCCTAAAGTAATAACGAACTTATGTGATAATATATCATGACATGATATAATATTAAATTTGGAACTTATGAAAGTAGCTTTGTCCTCTTGATGTGGCAGAAAAGGTTTTGAGGAGTATTGGCGCGAAAGTGAAAAAATTGCGTTGTTGTTTTTGTATAATTTTCCAAAACATGTGATTGGAAAATTATTTGGAGTGTTAATGTGTAATAATGGCGAATTATTAACCGTTAATAACGTAAACGTGCATAAGTGTAGGTAAATCATACAAAGTTGAAAAACGTGCTTTCGCCTTCGCTCCAAAACTACAATGAAAGTTCTGGTAAAGGTTCTACCACCTTTACTGGGGCATGATTTGACTATGACTGGATCTTGACTCTTTTACTTGACTTTGACTGCGACTTGTGACTGGGACTTTTAATAAAATACACTTAAAATATATTGTTACTTGACACTGGCTAAATGCACTAGATTGTGAAGCCAAATAAAAAAAAAGTTTTTAAGAAAATTTGGAATGGATATGGCATATACCAAATAACCTATAGGTAAGTACTTAGTTTTACAGATAGTCTCAAATATTATTTATTTTCAATAAATCTGTAGTACAATCATAAAGTAAGAACATATTTCTTTATGATGTATGTAATATTTTCATGCAACGATAATCGTTTCAAACAGTCATAAAAAGTGGATGAGATTTGTTGCTTTTATAGGCGTAGAACATAAAGCTTTCGGATGATGTACAACTATTCAGATTTATCTATCGTGCTATCTATTTCTATTTTTGTGGCCGTCTCTGGAAATCTGGGGCTAACCCTATTTGCGATCTTTTTTTCTATTATTGGACACGTAAACATACTGCTAGGCGACACCGCTATATAGTAGATATTCCACAAATGCGGACGAAGCATTCGCTTCCACATTCATTGTGCGAACGAAACTCTTTTCCTGAGTCGGTGTTTCCTGAGTACAATATAGGAGTCTTTAAGTCACGGCTGAATAGCTATCTTCTAGGCAAGCTTACTCCATCGTCGACCACATTGTCACTTACCAGCAGGTGTGATGGTGGTCAAAAAAGACCAGCGGTTTTTTATGATGATGAATCGCGATGGCAAGTCCTTTAATGAAGATCATTTTTCATAATGTATACTATTTGTCTACCAAATTCCATCAAAATCGGTGCAGTGGTTTAGCCGTGCTGAAGTAACGCACTTTGCTTGGTCCTTCGGGATTTCATATTAAGGGCAACAGCTTTCTAGTCAACCCCTTGTTTATACTTTAAACTATAAAAGACATAAAGAACCAGATAGAGCGAAGACTAAATTCATATACTATGGTTTTATTTTTGAATATGTGATTAGTGTCCTAAGAAAAAGGTATGTATCAAATTCAAGATGGTTTATTCACATGGCATTAAATAAGCACTAATAAAAGTTAATAACTAATTGCCAGATTAGTAAGTTACAGTCATCTCGATAAGGACCTGGCAAGACACTTGTGACTTTTATTTCATTAATTCTTTTTCAATAAAATCTTTCATCTATAATATTAATACTATATGAATCTTTGTCCTGACATAATGATTCACTGACTGACTGACTTAGAGACAACGCACAGCCAAACCGCTGGTCGTAGAGACTTGACATTTGGAGGGAACATTTGTCTTAGTACGCAGACGTGCTGTAATTAATGAGCCTGAACGCTAAACTAGTAGCTTGTAGGTAACTTAGGTTTTTGCTGTATATAGTTTTACTTTACTTTTAGGAAATACAGGCAATTGGCACGGGCCTGGCCCGTAGTTAGGCACCAATATGTTATATTTGAATTAAGTTGTATATTTTCAACATTTACTACTTACAACTCTTCCACGTCCCTTTCATTTTTGTCCATGTTTTTGATTGACCACTGACCTGTAATTTTGTAAAAATAAAATAATTGACTGATACATTTAACATTACTAGAGAAATTATAGTATCAGGACTTCGACAATTTACCAGCGACGTACGACATTCTTACATACTTTATGTGCTAGTTTCCCTGGAGTTCCAGTAGATAGCATATAAATCAGTTTCTCTATTATACCTAGTTACACTACCTCGAGTACCTCAAGGGAGTATGAACGAAAAGTTTGATTGCTTGAGGGCCAGTCCTGTATGTTTCACTGAGAAGAGTTGGACGATTTTGTAGAACGGGCTAGTTTACTTTAAAATTAATGCGTGGTTATAAACAACGTACTTATTTATTTAATAGTTTAGCACAAAACAGTGTACAAGGAATAGCTTAGTGCTATGAAGCATTATCTACCAGCTTTCCTGGGCGTGTAAGAAAAGTGTTTGGGCGTGCAGCTAAAAGATACGCGTACATAAAATAAATAAAAAAATGAGATTTTAGAATAAATAAACTAGATCAAATAATTTGAAAAATATATATATTTAAACAAATACAATATACTACGTATGTATGTATGTATAACCAACACAATCAGAATACCTATATAAGATACAAATAAATAGAAATTGCTATTCTTGAACTTGTTCAGGATAAATATTCTTTATGTAATGTCGATGAATAAGTCTTTTAAAGATCAATTTACTTTGAGCTTTCCTTAAATGTTCTGGTAACTGATTCCACAACCGTACAGCCACAACAGCAAATGAGTTATCAATGAATGCGGTGTTGTGACTGGGGGTGGCTAGAATTAAATTATGAGAGGAACGTAATTCCCGTTCGTGAGTCTCAGAAAGAAATTTAAATTTTTGTTTGAGGTAGCTTGGTGACTTTGGATCATTGAGGACCGAGTAAAGGAAGCAGAGAATTCTTATATACCTACGCTCGCGAATAGGAAGCCATTTAAGTTTGGCACGGTATTCGGAGACGTACTACGTACGTACGTATATTTCCTGAGGTTGAAGATAAAACGGATGCAAGAGTTTAAAAGTCTGTCTAGTTTGTTAAGAAGATCTTCAGAAATATCAGTAATACAAATATCAGCGTAAAAAAATATTGGGAAGAGAAGAGTGTTGACAAGAGAGATTTTAGTTTTTATAGGCAGAAAGTTTTTTAACCTAGGACAGAGTGAAGAGCGGCATAGAATTAGCGAGATATTTCACTTACATGGGGCTTCCAATTGAGATTGGAATCTATGATGATCCCAAGATTTTTTACTGTAGGCGAAAAAGGTATCTCGTAATTGTTGAACTTGAGAGTTGGGAGATCTGTCAGGTTAATTTTTGCAAGCTGTCGCGAGATGCCGACCAATATTGCCTGGCACTTGTCTGGATTAACCTTGATGCCATAGCTGTCGGACCATTTAAGAAGACTTAAAAGATCAGCGTTGAGAGCCTCAATGGCATCGCTCAAAGTATCTGTAGGAGAAGAGTAGTATAGTTGAAGGTCGTCTGCATAAAAGTGATAGTGGCTGTTGAGAATTGGAGAAAGAAGGTTAATAAATATTGAGAAAAGAAGGGGTGATAGGATTCCACCTTGCGGGACACCAGCATCTACGCGGACCCATTCAGAGGAATCTTGACCGCAACGAATTTGTTGCCGACGACCTTATATATAGTTACAATGAGTATTGTGAAGTTTTAATATATCCCTAAGCACCCCATGCGGCCCTTTCCCTTCACTCGTGATTGTTCTCAACGAAACTACCGAATTAGCTGCAATTTGAAACGTAGGTAGATAGATCTGGAATAACACTTATGTAACAATTTGACATCATAATTTAAATTTAGGAACTTATTGAAAGATATAATCAAAAAACAAACAATATGATATCAATACGAGAGTGATCAACCATTCTAGGCTTCACTAAGCTATTCTCGACATTGCTTTCCATTCTCGACGAAATCATCACTTAGCGATATAGGTAAACGATATTAAGTATGATATGTATATTTTATTTTTATATTTGTTTCATTTGTATATTTACTTATTATATTACAATTGCGAATCAGATGCGTCCATGCTGCCACCAAGATCACTAGTATCTAATGGGCTTGAAAACATGGGTTGCCAATAAGTATAGTGACTTGAATTAAGTTTTTTTCTGCATTTAAGTAGTTGATATAGTGATGTAGTTTACTTTCGAAAATATATGTAAGTAGCCGTGCCCCGCAGCTTCGCCCGCTATTATCAAGTTAAAAAGTAGCATATATGTTAATCCTAGGTATAAGCTCTGTACATTCCAAATTTCATCTAAATCTGTTCAGCCGTTAAAGCGTGAAGAGGGAACAAACATCCCACGCTTACACATTTAAACACTTACAAACAAACTTTTGGACTTATATTATTACAAGCCGTGCGCCGCGGCTTCGCCCGCTATTATCAAGTTAAAATTAAGTAGGCTATGTGTTAATCCTAGGTATAATCTATGTACATTCCAAATTTCATCCAAATCAGTTTAGCCGTTATAGCGTGAAGAAGGAACAAACATACTTACACACTTACACACAAACTTTCGTATTTATAATATTATAGTAGGATAGTATTATATAGTATGAGTATGATTCGGCTCGTAAAGTAAATATCAAAATAACTATTTAAATTGCTCTTAAAACATGTCATTACGTGAATGATTATTTGCTAATAAGGATACGGCCTCTTCAACGACAGGCAAATAACATTTGTTTGGCAAACAAAAATGACCCTTATTTCCTATAAGCTATTCGTTCGTAAATTGCAAGTAGAGAGGCTTTGTCCACATACTCCAGCAATTTGAAGTCCTCAGATCTCTTGATCGGAACATATTATTGGACATTTACTCGATGTTCGGAATGCTCTTATTTGCGAACATTTAAGCCAAGCTATTTTAGAATCGGATTTAGTTTACTACCAGAGTACCAACTACTGATCTAACTATAAGATTAGGCCTCCATGCATATTTGTCATTAATGTAGACATTCGTGTTTTGTCTTAACAAGCATTAGAGAGATAGCTTGTATTCCCACCGAGAAAAGAATCTGATACCCGCTGCTTAGAATGCGCATCCAACTTCGCCAGCGGGCATTTCATACTAGTTAAATGTTTTTTATGTAGGTATGTATTTTGTTTTGTGTACCCATATGGATACACAAAACAAAATACATACTGCTTTTGATTATTTGGCAATCAATTATTATTGTTACATTCTTTATTTTATTAATTTCATTCTACGCTCTACAAAATCAAACAACAAATTGGTAGTCTAATTTCACGACTTTTGACTTGTTTACAAGTACTTTATCATCGACAAAAAAGGTCTTATCTACGAAGTGTTTGGCGTCTCCTGAGGCGCCTTAAAAACGACATAGCGTGCAAATTGCATATTATATTTTAATCATGTTTTTTTTCTTAAAGGAAGCTTCTAAATCAATTACATTTGTATCTGCGGAGGCTTGTAAATGGCTAATTGTCATATATATAAAGACTTATTTTATATCATTAGCTGTAAAAGCAACATAAATAAAATAAAATAAATAAAAGCTTAAAAAATGAATGACAATAATTAGGATTCTTTTGTAGAGTCCGCCTGGGGAAGTACCTACAACATCTTTGCTAGATATTCAACCATCAAGCTATCGTAGGCTTATATTTCCAGTGAAATTACAGGGCTTACTGTTACGTATATTAAGAGTTACGCTTACATTTAGGAGAGCGACTTGCTCGTCTCTTCTCATTATAAAACAATAATAATCAAAAATTGTTTAAAAAGCAACATCTTTTTTTGTTAGTGAACCGCAGTATTTTTATTTATGCTGCATTTGCAAGCATTTGAGCACTATCTCACCTGATGGAAAGTGAAGATGTGGCCGAAGATGTATTATGCTTGCCTAGAAGATACCTATTCACTCTTCACCTAGACTTGAAGACACCCAAATTGTACCCGTCAGGGAACAAAGACGCAGGCAATGAGTTCCACTCCCTCGCTGCACGGATGATAAACGTAGAAGCAAAACGCTTCGAGCGAACCGGAGGTATGTCAGCCATGTAAGGATGACGTTTGACAGTTTGTCTTGTTGTTGGGTGGTAAAAAGGGCATTGAGGAATTGAATCATGTAATTCCTGCGCACACTCTCCAAAATGTAAACAGTGGAATACCGATAGGCTTGCGACATATAAACTATTTTAAACGCTTTAAGCGTAATAACGTTTAAATTACTGTAGTTATGAACTGTGGTTCATCTCACAATACATCCCTAAGTTCAATGACTTGTTTCTTGTGTGGTAAACACGGTTTATGAGTAGATTTATAGACGTCTTTAATACTTGAGTAAATGCAAATCTTGCTAAAAATTTACTAAAAATGTAATGTTTTTAGAAGCTTGCTCGTAAAAAGAGCTATAACTACATATGTGAATTATTGTAAATCCTTACAATACCAATATTTATTCTAAAACAATACATAGGTATGTATGTACGTAGATAAATAATACTCTAGTTTATGGAGGTCGTGAACAGTGCTCTACAATCTGAGAAACGGAATGTAAAATAGAATCTTATTCTTATTTATATTTATGGATGTTGAAGTAAACCAGAGAGAGCCTGAAACATAAACTTTTACAGTGGTAATTCTATTACAATCCTTAAGGCATGGTTCAAAATCAAAATCAAAATCGTTTATTCACATGGGCCCCAAAGAGGCACTCATGAAAGTTAATGATTCTACTGCCAGATTCGCAAAATTACAGCCATCTCGTGAAGAACCTAACAAGAAACTCGGCGGCGCATTTTTTTTCTCTATAACACTACACACACATGCACACCATTCCTATTCTTTGAAGCAGAGGATCCAAAACTAAACATTTTGTAGTGATTCAATCTTCATACACAGCTTGTTACACTTTCATTGAAGCAAAACAAATACTGAAATTCCCCTAAAACCATACATCTGAATTTACACGAGAAATAGATAAACGATATCTTTTCCTGGAAATAAATAAAGGGAAAGGCCGATAATCCAAAGCAAACATGCATAGCTATTAGGCGTCCAACTGGAATTTTGAGAAAAGGATACATTCCTGGTATTATTTGTTAGATGTACTTTATTTGTAATATGGGATTCCAGTGAAAGAGGCAATGTTAGAACTTTTTGGTGCTGAATAATATTTTTCCTGTTTCTTTGAACTGGGAACTAATATTAGAATCCATAACTTAAAAATCTGGCGTAGTAGGGTACGTGCTCGCTTAACAGCGGGTAACGGGTTCAATTGCGGTGTGCGGATGTGGAAAGTTAATAGGATAAGTTTTCTCCCCAAGGTAAATTTAGGTTTCTGCTTCTGGGTGTAATGGTAATGTGAATGTTTTCGGCACCCACTATACAAGTCAAATAATTTAATTAGAACTCGTAAAATCTAGCATGTAAAAATATTCGTGGGAATCTGTGTGATGAATTAATGTCTCCTTTTTCTTAGAATATTCACAACAAAAAAAATATTAGGAAAGAATTGCATATATTTTTCTTTTTGAAATCATTTTGTTTTTTTTTACATCAAAACACTGAATGTTATTTCATACACTATAATTATTTACCATAAGCTTTTTTTTTTGTTTTAGGCGTATTTTCTCGAAATTTGTATAAAACCCATAGTGGAAACAAATCTACGGTTTTACATTAGGTACAAAATCCATAAAAAAGCAATGATTGCCATAATATAAGTTATTGAATGCGCACCTTTATCTGCATCTTTGTCTCCTGAACGGTACAAACTGGGTGTCTACAATTCTAGAGTGAATAGGTACCTTCTAGGTAAGCATGTTCCATCAGGTGAGATAGTGTTTAAACACTAGGCAAGCAATTGACCACAATCTCCAGCATAAAAAAAGTTTAAGGAGGATAATTGGCTGTGGTTAAAAAAGATATATCTGGCCCTTAAGTTATGCCAATGTACACAAGTCGCAGACCTACGTCCATGGCACTACATCAAAATCGTGAGCAACGTAGGTACTTAGTGGAAATGTGACGAAGTGGGAATAAATCGGTGTAGTATCTAGCCGCCCAAATCCGGGCTATTAAGGAACTTTACCTTTTGTCCGGTCAGATTCTTAATGAATTAGGCTGCCTAGACGTCAGCATCCCAAACAAAATGTATTCAGGCACGCGTGGTCCGGGCCGGTCAGCAAGCCCGGTCAGCAAGTTACGGTGCTTGATTGGCGGTATTATGTTCAACCCGGTAGCTTATTACGACATTTTGAGCTGCGATTATCACTCCCACACAACTTTCAAGAATACTCATTAAAATCCAGTGAGCGCAGATATAATATAGAACAACATAGATAATATATACATAACATAACAAAAAATCTTTAAATGGAGTCCTTATAGTGAACATTTTGGCCCAAAATTGCGAACACCAGAGGATTGATGCGTCGTCGGTACTTCTCGGGTCTCGAACATGAATAATATACCTAGTAAGGATTACCATCGCGATAGGATACAAACCTACCATCAAGCCGTTTGGGCTGTAGGCCGTGCCAAAGAAATAAACATACATATACACATACGCTTGAAAAACAGAACTCTCCTTCTGTGCAACCAGGTAAAAAAGAAATATTACTTTTGTTACAACCGACCAACAAAAATTGTTGCAACTGTACCCAATTTCCAAACTGCCAGTAAAAAGGTCCAACAATCGAGAGATAATAACCTACACTAAAACTGACAAACGTTTATTCACTTCTTATAATCCACAAACATGTAAGAAAACTCATGAAAATCAATCTGTAACATATCACGGAGATATTTAGGAAAGAACTGGATTAAAATAATTAAACGCAAGTAAAGCTTAAATAATTAAACGCAAGCAAAGCTTAAAAAAACCGACTTCACCGCTTTATCTTCGGAACCTTGATCAGATTTAATGTATTAAACTCTCATTATTGACTATACCTCAAAAGCTAGAGATCAGATCTTGATCAAATTTTAAATGGGACTACATGAAAAGCACCAGCTTTCAAATGAAATAATATTCATCAAAATCGGCTCACAACGAAAGAAGTTATGAGGTAACTTTTGAAGTCGGTTAAAAGAGAACATTGTCAAAGTAGTCCACAAAATAGGCATTATATATAAGAATTTTCGAAATCGGTTCACGTGGAGAGAAGTTATGAGGCAACACACATAAAAAAAAAAAAAACAGTCGACTTGAACAGGTACTCAAAAGAAGGAGGTCCTTCTTTTTTGGGAAGTCGGTAAAATACTTACTTTTGATGGACGAAATACAATAGACGCCTATATCCTCGTTGAGCTCGCGAAGTGCGTGCGACGCAATAGGTGATCGTGTTCTATCATACAAGCCGCATGCCTTTTCCCTTGTACCTCTCGATGCAACATGGATAGTTTCGCGAATATTCGAGCTGTTACAACAGTACCCTGTTACAACCATACTCAGGTACCCTACTAGGATTTTTCAGTGATAGTGAAAAATGGCGTTGTTGATTTTGTATAATTTTCCAATACCTGTGATACTTCGAGTGTTAATGTGTCATAATGGTGGATTATTAACCGTTAATACTTAGTAAACGTACATAAGTGTAGGCAAATCATACAAAGTTGAAAAACGTAATTTTAGCCTTCGAAACAAAACTCCAATAGAAGTTCTAGTAAAGTTTCTACCACTTTACTAGGGCATGACTTGACTATGACTCTTTTACTTGGCTGTGACTTGTGATTAAGACATTTAATATGAAATACACTTGAAATATATTACTTAACACTGGCTAAATGCACAAGATTGCGATGCCAAAATTAAAATTTGCTTCGCCTGGCGTTAGCACACAACAACAATAATAATGTAATAAGTGATGCTCTATTGCCTTTTATAAAATGACGTCCCCATATGAGACAAGATCAAAGGAACACTTAATTTGTCATAAGATCAAAGACTAAAATAATGTAACCTCTCACTCTTAGTTTAGTCCAGAATTCATCAAAGCTAAGGTGAATTTACTGAATGATTTCCTCACTGTCGATTGCGACTTCAATCAGATTTTTTTTCTTTTAGTAGGTAAGGTTCAATATATTGCGATTTATTCGAGAGTTATTAATAAATGTTCATATTTCAAGCAGGTAGCGATCACTAATAATTTAAACGCAAGCATAGCTTAAATAATTTAAACGTAAGCAGAGCTTAAATAAACCGACTTCACCGCTTATATTTTGGTTTTGGCTTGATCGATTTAGATAAAATGTATATGGGACCACGCCGCTTTATCTACGGAACCCTTGATCAGATTAAATTAATTAAATAAGCTTTAACTCAAAAACTACTGGTCAGATCTTGATCAAATTTAAATGGGACCACAAGGGGAGCACCAATTTAGCCATATATAATTACTGTTGTTAACAAATACATCGTACATCAGAGTCTTTGGGTAAAAGGTACCACAAGAAACGGAAACCGCGGTTCCTTTTACCCAAAAGCGATTTTGACTTGTTAAGTACTTTGTACAGTTAGCACAAAAAACGAAATCGTTTTAATTATGTTAGTTTGAAAGTAACGACATAGCTAGATAGTTATAAAAAATAATATCGAGGGGAGAACTGTCTCTTGGGCCACATCTCAAAAGACAGGAGTTCAGTAAAATTAAATATGATAATTTATATGATTCCAATAATCGATTGATTGGTTGATTGAATTTATTACGTGATTGATAAGTACCGGCCAAGTAGTTTATATAATAATGTAATTAAACCCTTAAAGTAAAGTAAGTACCACTTGACCTCTTAGAATTTCTTCGTCTTACGCCTGTTTCCATGAAAATTAGAGATAGCCTTTAATTTAATTTGATCATCGCCATTTTGTAATTTGTCTGGTCTCGTGGTTGGCAATGAAGCTCTCTCAAGCGAATCGGTCCTTTGTAGTTTCATTTAATTCCATCTAAGACTTAAATCATAAATGTTTGTATAGAGCCCTAGCACAGAGCCCTTCACATAAGAAAGCGACTAGATTTAGGATTTTATTTATGTCAATACAATAAACCTCTTTATTGACACCAAAAGATAAAAACAACTAACAGAGAAACTTATAAAGATAGGTACAATGGGCGGTTTTATCGCTAAGAGTGATCTCTTCCAGACAACCTTTGGATGGAAATATAAACTAAGATACAATGTAGGGATGGCGGTGCGATAAAATGAATGAAATAAATTTAAAAATAATAGAAATACATTGTTTAAACTACATAAACAATACATACCAATACTAATATCAAAATATACTTACATGAAATAAATAAATAATTACATATAAAAACCTATAATACATATTATTTAACATATATAATTCACACACATATAGTGTCATTGAGTGACGAGACTTGTAAGCCGCTCACCTGATGCAAAGCGTCACATTTGTCCATTACAGGTGATACCCAGAATTTGTACTTACATAGTTCCAACTCCTGCGCGGCAAAGCACTGCTCGTCACTATTAGATATTAAAAGGGGCCTGCCGAGGTTGATTTGCCCATACAATCGTAATTACCGAGATTATTTATAATTCAAGCATATTACCACCATACTGTGCTGTTATTCAGATTAAAAACATATTAATCTAGGTTCCTGGATAGTTTTTATTCCAAAATAATTACCTAAAACGAAATATAAACCAATTGATTTTCACACGTTATTACGACGTAAATGTCGCATCTTTAACTTATTCGTTTTTTATTAAAAACTAACACATTTCTTTTGTCATTACAACAGAAACATAGTTTATCATTTCAAGGTACTATCAATGCGAAAAACAATGGCTAAACATTACATTTTTATTCATAATTTTTGGTATTACGGCACCTATCATAATTTGTTCGGCCGGTAGTGCTATCGCATCAAGCATGGGCACAGTTTGCCAGTTAAACAGAGACAGCCTATAGACTTGTTTCACAGATTCCCCGGCCGCCGTGTAGTTTCACTGAAAACAATGCCCTTCAATTCGAAACACAGTAATGTTTGCACACTACTGCTTGGCGGCTGAATTACTGGCAATGGCGGAGTACTGCCCAAGGCGGACTCTGCAAAAATGTTTTACAACTATATGAATCTCTATAGAAGTTGTGATATGCCCGTTGCCTTAGATGGGTGATCGTTCGCCTTCTATGCAGCGATATCGGGTTCGATTCCCGGCTGGAACACAAGTTTTCTCCTCATGGAAAACTTGTGTTTCTGGTTCTGGTCGTGATTGTGTGTGTGATGTGAATGTTTCCGGCATCCACAACACAAGTCATCGAACTTAGTGCGGGGCTGTGAGTGTGAAAGCGTTTAAATATGTAGTTGGTAAGTTCGACTCAAAGTTAATCAAGAGCATAGAGATGTTACTCGCTGTTATGTTATTAGTGTAGGTATTTCAAAACACTTGATTTAATCATGAAACTTTAATCAAATTAGTATTTGTGCCTGTATGAGTGTTATATGCTTCATAAAAAACCACTAACTTTATATTTAATTAATACAAAAATATATATTATTGCAACAGAGAATAGGCATGCATGAGATTGAAATACGGGTTAAGTATTTTTTTTAGAAAATTCATTCAGTGCATTTATGCCATCAGTTCACACATTTTTGATGGCAATGATTGGTCAACTTTTATTCACAGCAACCATTAAGGTGAAGGATTTAGTGAGTAAGAAGATCTAAGGCTCGTAGCTAAACATACGTCCAACCAGAATTTTTCACACGCTCGATATGCAAGCATTTGACCACAATCTCTCCTGATGGAAAGGATGATGCGACCGAAGATGGAGCATGCTTACCTAGAAGATAGCTATTTACTCTAGACTTGAAGAGTCCTAGACTATATCGTTCGGGAAACAAAGACGAAGGCAATGAGTTCCATTTCTTCGCAGTACGAATGGTAAACGTATAAGCGAAACGCTTCGAGCGAACTAAAGGTATGTCAACCATATATGGATGACTATTAAAGTTTTCGTGAGAATTTGACTTTTTTTTTTAGACAATATAATATTATTAGAACACGGCGCAAACTCATCTCGAAGAAGAGCATCGTACATGCTCGAAACCTAGGTCGACAATCGATCAAATGACGTGAGTGATAGCCGTGTTATTAATATAACTATAGTGTATGGAACAATTTTAAATTCTAAATTTAAATTATTAGATTATTCATTTTGACATTAAATAAAATTTAATACTTAACATCATATAAATTCGACATTTTATTATAATTATTTCTTAACTATTGTATTATCTCCTAAATTTAAATGTAAAATTGTTTCAATAAAATATTGCTGTGCCTATATATTGAATGCCCGATGTGGGTAAACTGATGTCACATAATTGCACTAACAACTTGCATACCATTATAATTTGTCAGTTCACAATAAATTATTCTTGATTCTTGATTCTTGTTTTAATAATATTATAAATGGATGACGTTTGACAGTTTGTGTAGGTGATGGTAAGATGGGCATGGGGGAATTAACTCGTTTAATTCTGCGCACACTCAAATATCATTTAATGGAAAGGAATGACATAAACCATGAAGTCGTCTATTCCGTCAGTGTTTTTATCAATTAACTCACAGTAGAGTGCCACAGATCTAAAGATAGTCAATTTTATCCTACAATATGTGCGCTCACTTCCGCCTGCTGTCAGGTTGTTCTTTCTACCTAGTACCTACTCGTGA
Organism: Lomographa bimaculata; assembly: GCA_948107665.1. NCBI lineage: Eukaryota > Metazoa > Arthropoda > Insecta > Lepidoptera > Geometridae > Lomographa > Lomographa bimaculata. The sequence continues at coordinate 14,356,975 of OX403592.1, forward strand.
TTTAGAATTCCACGCACACACGCACGCGGCACGAGTGATACAATTCTGTACGTTTCATTGACTGATCCGTTGCTCGGCTAAAATCAGATGTTGGTATGCGCTTTTCCAGATTGGTTTACTGTTCGCTAAAAATAATCTATTGATGTAGTATTGATTTACCGCCGAGATCCGGTTTGAGAAACTGATTTAGTGCTACTGTAAACAATAATTGGGTTCTTTATGTAATAGTCGTGCCCGTTATAAATATTATGTACCTGAAAAGCTAAACAAATAGGTATTAATGTATACCTGTTTAATTAATTAGTATCTGGATGACCGAGCTTTGCTCGATAAAACGACGTTTTCTAAAAGTGAAACCTAGCTAAATCGATTTATCGGCCCCGAAACCCCCTGCACACTAAATTTCATGAAAATCGTTGGAGCCGTTTCCGAGATTTAGATTATATATATACAAGTATTGCTCGATTAAAGGTATTAGATAAACTGCATACCAGGGCGTTGCTTTAATCTTTCGTAAATATCCCTAGAAAAAGAAAAATTGTCTAAATTTAATTACGAAATAAAAAAATGTTTGATAAAAATACTTACACCGCTGAGTTTCTAGCCCGGTTCTTCTCGAGATGGCTGTAATTTTGCGAATCTGGCAGAAGGGTCATTAACTTTCATGACTCTTTGGGGCATGTGAATAAACGATTTTAAATTTGAACTGAACGGTACAGAGCGTATTATTAATTGATGCGGTACGGGCCAGAGAGGTCCCCTGATCTGACCCGCTCCGGCGCAGACGTACGGGGAAGAGGCAGTTCGCCAGCCTTCTCTCTCCTCCTCTATGGTGGGATCACTGGTGGCGAGCCTGGGAGCACTCTACCGGCTTGCACGGCCCCACTCGTCTGGGAGGTGGCCTTGGTGAGCAAGGTCACCCCTCCATGGGCGCAGTGGCCCGGTTGGGCCTACCTCTTGGGCAAGGAAGTGATTGCTAGCGAGACCCTATCTTGTCCACCTTGGCGAGGGAGTGCTCACGGGGGGATTGTGGGTTCCAGCCCCACAAAGCCCCCCCACAAAAAAAAACAAAAATAATAATGGACATCCAACGCTGCGTTTGCCTTGTCTCGGCCACCACAGTCGTCACCTCGCCCAATTCATAATTATTATTGATCGAGCGAAGCGAAGCAAAAAATCATCGAAATCGATCCTTTATTGGTGGAGATATCGCGTAACATACATAGAAAAAAAAAACATATAGTCGAATTGAGAAGCTCCTTTTTGAAGTCGGTTGAAAAATGTTTTCATTAATAATTAGAACTAACTAGAATTAGGAGCTACTTTCCGCAATTCCATAACCACAAAGTTAAATAATTATAATTCGTCATCTGTTAATTGGTTAAATATAACAAATTAATTTTAAGGTTTTAACATATTAATTTACTTCAACCATAAAACCAAACCCGAATTCAGTTATTTTTATATTAAAATGGCGAATTAAATATTAAAAGATCTGATACTGGATGCGTGGTCAAAACGTGAATGATTGATTGATTATTATTTGCTTGTTTGTCATACCTATAAACTAGCTTACTTATGTAAGTAAACAAACATTTCTCAACGCTTGTAGTTCAAAGTCCCCACTGTGACTTTACAAGCGTTGAAAAATGATTGCTTAACCCCAACTATCGCCAATCAAAATATGTTAACATAAACGATTTCTCACTCACAGCTCCACACTAAGTTCGATGACGTGTGTCGTGAACACGACAAATATTCACAAAACACATAAAATCACAAAATCAAAAATCAATTTAAAAAATGAATTTGTTGTATGGTAAATAATTAATAGTAGGTAATGGACATAGTATTGGTTCCTCATACTCTACCGTACGTAACGTAACGTTTGATCGACATATTTACGTAACGTAACGTAAATATTTAGATCAAATAAGTAACATTACAAATAATAGTATTCATTTCGGAATTTTAGATGAAAATTAGTATAACAGTAAGTCAAAATATCGTGTCAATAGTGTATAATCTATCTAATTTAATCTAATACCTTTAAACGAGCAATTCTTGTATATGTGAATATATATAATCTGAATCTCGGAAACGGCTCCAACGATTATCATGTAATTTAGTACCTATGCAGGGGGTTTCGGGAGCTATAAATCGATCTAGCTAGGTTTCATTTTAAGAAAACGTCGTTTATATTTTTTTTAAACCGAGCAAAGCTCGATCATCCAGGTACTATAAATTATGGTGAGATGACAAATAAGTTATATAATTAATAAAAAACAGAACCAGAAATACAAATTTTCCTTGGTGAGAAATATTGTGTTCCCGCCGGGAATCGAAGCCGACACCTCTGCTTGGAGAGGCGAACGCGCACTTATTTAAACCTGAGCCTAAATTGAAAGCTACAAAAAAGTTTCACCTTTTTTTATGTGACCTTCCATTATCTTTCAGGTTGCCTTTCAGTTTCCTGTTATTATGCAAAGGTCATTACGAAGAGACTGTCTTTCCCTCGAACTTAAGTTACTTGCGGCCTCAGCTCTGTATTTTTCATGAAATAAGCCTGATGGAATTCGTGGAGTATTATTATATTACTTAACGTTCTTTTGGATTCCATATTATATAAAAGTATCTCGTTTCACGGGATTTTTTTGCTGAGACCATAGTGCCTATCAATCTTTGTCTCAGCCGCCAATTGAAAGTCACGACTGTAGCTGTAGCTAAGGTAGAGATCGTTTAATGCAATATATAACGCCCATCTATATCATAAGCATAGTAGAAATATATAAGTAAGTTGTCTTCATAAAGTGGTACCAAACGCGGCTTGTATGTGTGCACGGCCGTACGCACGTGCCTCAGCACGCACATTATGATAACAAACAGACCAGCGAAGCCAACACGAGCCGGGGCCGCCCCCGCGCTCGTCGTCGAAATTATTTATTAGAATGAGGATATATTTTACTTTAACTTCGAATAATAAAGCAAAGACTTTTAAAAATAAACATATTGTCAATACATTAACTATACCTTAGTCTTCATGTACACGTCGCAGAAAAACGACGAAACTGTGATTCGATTTCGTGAATTCGCTACATTCAGTATAGTGGACTATTTTGTGAAATTACGTACTACTGATGCTAGTTTTTAGTAAGAAGACGTAATACTAGTGGCAGGGCTAAGTCATATATACCTGGTTAAAGTATAACCTACTTTACGTGTTTATTCAATATATGTAGGTTTTTAAATTGAAAACTTAAATAGGCGCGTTGAGCACTTTTTGGGTGAACAAAAATCATGGAACTCGCGTCATCGTCACTGACGGCCAATATTTGTTGAGCTCTACGCGCGAAACATATTGCTCACGATCGGGGATCAGCTTATAATGGTTATTTATGTATACTGTGTATATATAGTATATATACATTATATATAGTTTTCACTTCTAACGGCAGTCCTCAAAGACTGCCTCGCATGTTCTTTTTTGTAATAAAAGTAAAACATTGATCTTCTACCAGGTCGTAGACAAGTACATGCTGCGAGCATCGATTTATTGAAGCCTACTTAGCTATGATAGTTTTCTTTTTAACTTCTTTATGTACACTACTACCGTGATTTCTTTTCACATATGAAAAAAAATATTATAAGAATATAATAGAATGGAAAAATATTTATTGTACACCAAATACACTTAGTTAAAGGGGTAATCTTAAAAAACTAAAGTACAATGGGCGGGCTTATCGCTAAAAGCGATCTCTTCCAGTCAACCTTTGGATAGTGAGGGATAATTTTATATAATGAGGTCGGTGGTGTAAAACATAATAATAGACATAAATACGACTTACTTAGATACCAATTTATAAACATTAATACATACATAGGTACATATAAACTTACATGAACAATATTTTATATAAACCTACGTAAGAACCTCAATAGGTACATTGAAATGTATGTAAAGTGCTACCAGTTGAATCACACTAATATTATAAAGGCGAAAGTGTATTTGTATGTTTGTTCATTCTTCACGCTCAAACGGCTGGACTAATTTCGAATTTAGTATGGAGGTAGGTGACACACTGGATTAACACAAGCTACTTTTTATCTTGGAATTACCGCGGGTCCGGAATTTACACGGGTAAAACCGCGGAACGCACCCAGTGATTTGATATAAGACAGATACATTATCGGTATGTTGTCTATTTTCATAGAGCAATTATCTAAAACTATGTCAATGTTTAGTATATTTAAATTATTCAACAAGTTATAGAGAAGTTAATAATATAAAATCCTCATTTAATATTCACAGGACACTGAAAACTGATCCCTTTTTCAACGCCAAGAGGATCATCAAGGATTTATCTCCCAAATAACTCTTAAAACGACGACTCTATTGATGAGTATAAGTTTAAAATTAAAAAGTTTGAATACTTTATTACTTACTTTCGATTGGCAATAATTAAGTAGGTAGTAAGAAAGTTTCTTCTTTTCCGACAACTGGTTGCGAAACTAGTATGTTAAATGATTTCAGTTGTTTAGGTAATATCTCGGGACTTCATTGCGCTAAAAAACTATTTTTATTTACCTCGACGTTTCGGCCAAGTTGCATTGGCCATGGTCTCGAGATTTTTAGCGCGATTAAGTCCCGAGATATTACCGAAACTATGTGTTCGAATCGCGAAAGTTTAAAAATTACGATTACAGTTATGACAAAAGTCTATCGTCCATAGAATACTATTACTCCCTACCGGGAGCTATCGTCTTTGGCAACTGGTTGAGTAGCAAGATCATTTTTTCCTTTTCCTATGCGGCCCGAGAGAAAGAATAAGTCCATAGCCAAATACAGGTTTCATTTTAATAAAAATAGGAAGCAGACGTATGTATGTACCCAAGAATAAATTAAGAAAATACTTACATGTTTTTACTTCAAAGATGTAAGAAACCATATAACTAGTCGTTCGCGCCGAACTGAGATCTCGCGCCTTCATTTTGCCCCATAGAGAAAATCTTTTGGTTTATTGTTTATAACTTTTTTCTATATAATAATTGTTTGATTTCTGTATTGGTTGTTCAAGTACAGGATATAACGATATTATACGTAAGTTTCAGCGTTCAGTTTGAAGCCGTTTTTGAGATGGACCCCGGGACAAAATAGGTCTAAAAACAGTGACTTTGGTGGCCCACCAAATCGTTATTTTTTAACAAAGATTTTTTTTAAACCGATTTCGTACTGTACTTTTTCAAGCCCTTTTCAACGATATCCACAAAGTTAGATACAAAAATAAAAAATATTTTGCTCCCCACTTACATTTATGGGAGCCCCTTAATATTTTCATTTATATAATTTTAAATGACATTTCTGGCTTTAGGCCGTAGTTTTAGATATTCTAGGAGACTTTGAAGTCATTCGCTTATATAGTTTAGACGCTAGATACCTCTGACAGACGGACAGACGAACAAAGTGCAGAACGACCCAAGACAACTTAGAGATCTCGCTTCGCTCGATCAATTATACATATACATACGTAGGTTTTGTACGATGTACCGTTTGGTATGGTATTTGGTATATATATTTGATATGTTGTAATAATAATACATTTTGTATTATTTTTACGATAATCTTGCCGATTAGTAACTTACGTTACAATTATTGTACGTCCAAAGAGGACAAACTGTTGAGTCAAATTGTATATTTAGCATCTGCTTTTGTTATAACAATAAAATGTTCTTATTCTGAGATGAATGCATGAACAGATTAACATTGCTTGCCAAATTACGTGCGGAACCCTCTCAGTTCTTGGATGCGAATAAACTCTGGATTTAACCGTATAATCCGAACTTGATTTTAACACCAATTAACTAGGGATTTTTACAAAGTAGCTAAAAGACATACTGTGTTTGTCGATATATTTTTTTACTTTGTAATTTTCTTAACTTTTTTTGTTTGTTGTTTATAATGTTTGTGAATTTAAACGAGCTGTCATCGAGGCTATTTTTCAGCTTAATCATCAATTTAGCTCAGTATTATTCAAGGATGTTGTAGCTAAAGTAATAGGATGGATAACTGACAAACTTACAGTGCCGAATATCAAACATGCATGGAATCTTATCACAACTACCTAAGAGCGTATTTACAATGTCAAATCGTTTTATCAATTGCATAAAGAACCAATCGTGGTTGCGGTCCCGACGAAATCGGGTGAAAGGTTAGAAAAGACCCCTGTGTCCCTCTCGCACAGAGCGACTAGTTCTAAAAAAGTTACCAAGTGGTAGAAATTGTAGTCCGTAGTAATAATAAGATTTTATCTGTCGTAATTATTTGTTTAATCGAAACCTTACAGAATATGTTTCTAAATGCCCTACCTACTATCAAACTATTCTTAATAAACCGTTTTTTTTCCTAATAGCATTAGGTTTTATGATATTATTTTTGTCGTACGGGTATACAAGCCAAGCTACACAACTATATCCGCCATTTATAAACATATTTTGTAAAAACAAAATAAAGTTATCCTACTATCATACTTCCTACTAATATTATCAAGGCAAAAGTTTGTGAGTGTGTTTGTAGTTTGTTCCTTCTTGATGCTCAATTATGATTATATTAATAAATACGTTTGTAAATATGGAATATGCATACATTTTTATTCGATTGTTGCCGTTAATACATTGCCGGAAAGAAAATTTTCCTTCATAACAATACATCTCATATCGAAATAAATAAGCATTGGGAAATGCAATCAGGTTTTTTTTTTATTCAAGTAGGCAAACTTTTGACCACTATCTCACCTGATGGTAAGCGACGATGTGGTGGACAATGGAGCAAGCTTGCCTAGAAGATACCTATTTACTCGCGACTTGATGACTCCCATATTGTACTCATCAGGAAACACCGACTCAGGTAAGGAGTTATATTTCTTTGCGGTTCGCACAATGAATGTAGAGGCAAAACGCTTAGTGCGCATTCGTGGAATGTCCACCATATAGCGGTGTCGCTTAGCAGTTTGTCTGCTTGTCCGACGATAGAACGGGGATGGGGGAACTAGATCGTGCAGTTCCTTAGCACACTCACCAAAATGTATCCGATAAAAACCGAGAGACTAGCTACCAATGCTCCAAGCTCTGAAACTTTGAATTAGTCAGCTGCTCGCTACCAATGTGTCTCTTTGGTCTCCACTCAATGGTGTCAAGAGTCTCAAGCTGGTACTTAGCTGAACCGTCCCAAAGATGAGAACAGTACTCCATACATGATCGGACTTGTGCTTGATACAAATTGAGCAACTGTCCCGGTGTGAAGTATCGTCTCACCTTTGCAAGGATTCCCAGCTTTTTTGCAGCTAGTTGGGTTTTTGACTCGATGGAAGTACCAAAATTGAGCTTTGAAGTTAGAGTCAAACAGAGTAACTAGAGATGATCAGTTACCGGTAGGGATACATTTCGAAAAGTTGGAGTCAGTTCAAATTGACTCCGTATAGCGGAGAAAAAAAGTTTGTCAAATTTAAACACAGCGATTTTGAAAAAACAAATAGAAATAAAGGAAAGTTGACCAATCAGTGACCTCAAAAATGTGTAGCTTAGTCACGATCAGCTTAGCCAATAGCGAGTGTTTTGCTATTTTGAAATTCCCATCCATTTTATTTATTAAAACTCCTCATAAAAAGCAATTAAAGAAGAAAATCATATTATGGGTGTAATTTTATAAAAATAAAGATTTAAAAAAAATACTTGACCTGTATGTAAATTGTATGCTTATTTCCTATTGATAATTTATAGCGTTGTTATATTTTTCTTATATAACTATTATAGGCCAAAATGTTTGCTTGAAGATGAGTTGATTGTCTTGAAGAATTTAGTAATTTTTAATTTTGCATTGGGTCACACTCTACGACAATAATTTGTACACAACAATTTGTGTCAGTAAGGTGTCATAAAAGTTAGGGTTTACCTTCATTGGATTTTTTATGGATATATTGATGATCAAGCCGTGCCGCCCTGCAGCTTTGTCTGGGTTTATCTAGATAAATAGAAGCCTATTTGTTAATCCTAGGCATAAGCTACGTACATTCCAAATTTATCAAAATTAATTCAGCCGTTCTCGCGTGAAGAGAAAATAGACATACTTAAATAATCCCACAATTACACACAAACTTTCGGATGCATAAATTAGTTTGATATAAGCATGTAATAATAATATTTACCAAGATTCTGACATATCAATGTAGTAATAATTTATTATTTATTTAATACTTTATTGCACAGTAAAAAGTGTACAAAAGGAGGACTTAATGCTAAAAGCATTCTCTACCAGTCATCCAGCGGTGAAAAATGAAAAAATAATATCTGTCATCGATTTATGGATTATCTTTATTCTAGGATACAAATTTAAAGATGGGTTGTAAATGTATCTAGAAGCTTATTACAACAATTTTACAGCACATATCTCCGCCATTTTGAAAAATATCGAACCTGCTCTTATAGTCAGATAAGCGGACGAAGCCGCGGATAGATACTAGTAAATATATATAATGTTAATTAAATACAAAAAAAAAACAAAATACAAAATAGTTTATTTTCTAAATAAACACTTTACAAACATAGGTATCCTAGTTACTAACGGTCCCCGCACTAGGGCTTGCCTGTATCGCGAGAGGCCATTCTACGATATGCTTATAAAAATGTATGTGGAGAACTACAAATTATACAGATTTTAAAACTTTTCTTCGAAACAAAATCTTATAAAAAATAACAGATAAACTAAAGCAATAGAAACACATGTGGGACACATATTAATGTATGATTAGGCGGGTGTTTGTGTGTGTGTATGTCAGAGAGTTTGTGTGTGTGTGTGTTTGTGTGTGTGTGTGTGTTTGTTTGTGTTGTATAGAATTTAATAAAAAACGTTGTTCCAGTTCACTTTTGAGCGATAAATAAGGCTTCAGTGGCATCATAATCCAGAGACAGGAGCCATTTCTTAACTTTAGCTTTAACGCCATGAAGCATACTGTCTCTTAAATTGCAGAGCCTCATCGCCCGTTTGTAGAGAAATGGGACAATGTAGAAGCTAAAACGAAGTGCAAATGACGATTTTGTTTGAGGGCATTAATTATGGTTCTACGTGTCTTTGGCGATATATTTTGATTGGCCGAGATGTTATTAATTTTATTATACATAATGATAGCCCTATTAATAAAGAGTTTTCGTACTGTGAGTATTTCCGATTCATTATACAAGGTTGACGTGGGATAGCGAAAAGGTTTTTGAAACATTACTTTCAGTACTGATCTCTGAGCTCTTTCGAGCTTGATCATAAATGTTTTAGCCGCTCCACCCCAAGCGAGTATGCAATAACCTATGATAGACTGGCAAAGAGCAGTATATACCAAGATAAGCAGTTCCTTGTCAGATCCATCCCGTAGAAGTTTCATGATGGGTATAGGCTTACGCACTCGGCCACTTAAAATATCAATGTGCGGTTTAAAGGTAAGCTTGTCATCAAGCGTTACTCCCAGATACTTAATAGTTGTAGCACGATCAATTTCTGAACAAGAACATGAGGCTGATTGCATTGGAGATTGACACTTGTGAATTTTTATTTTAAAATTTCTTGAAGAAATTTAAATGCATTTGGAACATCATTCATCGTATGGATTTTAATCACGCATATAGTGTATTTTAGTTTATCTTTATGAATGACATAATAATATTTTTATTAGATAGCATATTGTAGCATGATTACACAGTTAAATATCATTCAATTAGAACATAATTCAAATGGCTCAAAAGGTTATCCCACAAATCTCAAAATCAGGGTTACCCTAAAGAAAAGGGACAGAGAGGTTTTTTGTGACCTCTCACTAGGACACAGATTTTCGGCGGAGTCGTCCCTCCTTTTACAAACCGTAGGTTTGTTTCCTATCTCGATGGTATTATTATTATTTTTTTTTAAATTATTATTTCATGACCATGGATGCATAGTCCTTCAGTCGAAATATTAAACAAATATTATCAATTTCTATTTTTTATAATAAAAGTCCTAGTCAGAAGTCACAGTCAAAGTCAAGTAGTCAGTCATAGTCAAGTCATGCCCTAGTAAAGTGGTAGAAACTTTACTAGAACTTCTATTGGAGTTTTGGAGCGAAGGCGAAAATCACGTTTTTCAACTTTGTATGACTTGCCTACACTTATGCACATTTACTAAGTATTAACGGTTAATAATCCACCATTATTACACATTAACACTCGAAGAATCACAGGTTTTGGAAAACTATACAAAATCAACAACGCCATTTTTTCACGTTCGCGGCAAAACCTCGCTCAGTATTATAATATTACTGCATTGCCATTCGATCTATATAGGTAGGTTTCATTTTTTTTTCAATCATGGCCAGCAAGTGCTTGAAATAGGTTAACATTTTGAAACGAAAAGAGACCTACGTATGAAGGTTATATATTTAGCTAAAACTTCAATAAATTTTTAAGCTAAGTTGCTAAGTAAATTTTTAGAGCCGTTTAAATATGTGTTTACTAACGAATTGGCCAATATTTACTTGAGGATGTAAAAAAAATAAAAAAAATAAACATAAATACATGACAGAATCGTGATTGGGATCGTTATCCAATTATATTAGTTACAATATTATATCGATAAATGTTTATCTCGACATAATATTGTTTCTTAATTAGGTTTGAACCATAAACATTTAATTAATTAATTAAATGTTTATGGTTAATTAATTTCAGACTCGAGAATGTATCGACTCGAGAAGTATATTTGAATTAAAGAAAAAAAAAAGTAGGTCCCAACTTGAATTTGACTATTTTAAAATTACCTACTAGAATTGCCCTTCTGAATTATTCTTCAAAACGAGTTCTAAATTAATATAGTAATATCGTTCAGTCTCCGCCTGTAGAAAAAAAAACATAATTTACTAAATCTTTAATATATTCAATAAATTGCCTAAAAGATACCTAATCATTCTAGACTTGCATACTCACAGCTCCCAGACTATACCGTTCAGGAAACAAAGACGCGGGCCACGGGTTCCACTCCTTCGTCTTACGGATATAATAAACGTAGAAGCGAACGCTTCGAGCGAACGGGAGATATGTCAAGGTATGGATGACGTTTCAGGGTATGTATTTTTGTAAGACGGTAGAGTGATAAAAATTATATATTTCTTTCTACAGATAGGCGAGTAAATATCACGTCAAGTTTTTTATATTTAGGTATGTATAAATTGGTTATCGCTGTAACCCGTATTCGGAACGTCTTTATTTATACTTACTGAACATATAATTACCTAATACAGAACTTTATGAAAAGGTTTTCCGATGGCTTACCACTATTATATCCAATTTCCTGGCCCTCAAACCAGCAAATTCAATTAATTCTGAGAATGATTAATGAAAGCAGGGTGTTCACAAACCTAGGGAGTCGGTAGAAAAAAAACATGGGCCTTGAGTAAGTAGGTCAACTCACGAGTTGTTTAACTAGATAACCAGATTGATTCTCGTTGTCCCACTTCCGTTAATTTTATAGAAACTTTCGTAAAGTACTCGAGAATATAATATGGCATCATGATTTGCGTGCTTTTTACAAGATACATTACGTAGAGAGTGTGACGTAACTGCAAGATTTAATGCTTCCAGGTCCCTTCCATCATCGTTCAACAAAATGTGTAGTACGTTTTGTATGTACCTTACATGTTAGACATACTCGTACATCCACAACTTCTATTGTAGCGAACTGCAAAAGAATGGACCATCTTGTTTCCCGATAAATATACTTAGGCTTCCTCAAGTCATTGAATTGATTGGGAAGCACGCTCCACCGTCGACCGCACAGTTGCTTTTGTAGATCTTAGTCAAATGCTTGCTTATTCACTTTAAAAAATCATAAAGAACTAAGCACTCGAAACTTGTCGTTGTTGAGAACGTCGAGGGAAAAAGGTCGCGCGGGAGATTCCCGAATTGGTGGACCAATCCGGGAAAAAGTTAAGTTCTATGATGTGGTCCAACTGGCCACCAGAAGCCACTGGAGACACGACGTCAACGCTATGACAAAGAAGCCTGTTGATTATGATCTTCAGTCATGAAGAATCAGCTCGAGTTTTTGCGGGAAAGTGGAAAAATGACGATGTCGATTTTGTATTATTTTGCAGAACTTGTGATTCTTCGAGTGTTCATGTGTATGTTTAGTAATGGTCAAAGATAATATAACCATTTGATGAGGCATGAGGCCATTTTTGAATCAAAACACAACTCATCACGTCGGGGTCGGGGGACAGCGTAATAATTACGCTTGTGATTGGCCGACGCTACCGCCGCGAGTCGAAGCAGCTTACCTGTGAAATGAAATACCATCCTTTCTAAAACTAGATATATTGGAGGTCTTCCTGCAAAAAAATACTGCTCAACTCGGCATGTTTTTCTGTAATTTTTGCTTTACTCCAAAACTACAATAGAAGTTCTAGTATGTCTACCACTTTATTAGGACATGACTTGACTATGACTGGTCTTTGACTCTTTTACTTGAATTTGACTGTGATTTGTGACTAGGACTTCTATTATGAATCGTTTACACGTTTCATATTAGAAACTTGAAATTGCACAAGATTGCGGTGAAAAAAAAAGATCCGGTCACAGAGATGTAAGTACTAAAAGCATCGACGTACCTACTAAACAAACTTGTTTGTTTAGTAGGTACGTCAAATTCAAGTAAAAGAGTCAAGGTCCAGTCATAGTCAACTTGGTATCATTTGCCTACACTTACGCACGTCCTCTAAGTATAAACGGTTAATAATCCACCTTTATTACACATTAACACTCGAAGAATCACAGGTTTTAGAAAATTATACAAAATCAACAACGCCATTTTTTCACTTTCGCGGCAAAACTCCATCAAACTTGTTGGTAGTAGCTATTTAACTATATCCCAAAGATTTCGAACCTCTTTATAGGGGCTTTATTTGTTTCCTACAGACTATATTAATATTAAGTTTGTAGTACAAATATTTTCCAACAAAATTAGTTATACTTTGTTGTGATTATATTATCTGTGCCCCGCGGCTTCATGCTCGGAGGCGGTCGTCTATTATAATCGCCTAATTTAATAATTGTTCCTATTGATCCAAGTTTGCATGAATGCTATAAACCCTTACAAGCGCGATGATCACGAGAACTCATATAAGTAATCATCGCTGCGGACTCGTGGTTACACCGTATTGATGTCAATATAAAATCTTTGATCGGACTTAAGGTGGCGATACCAGAATTTCAACTAAAATGAGTGTTTTTGTAACCGTTTTACTCGGCATTCATAATAAAACCAGATAAATAAAAATATTTGACGTAATCTGTGTGATACGATAAATGACTCCTTCTTCTTAGAATATTCATAACGTTCGTAAATATAAAGGAAATAAATATCAAATCTCGTGCAAATAACATCAATTTGTGTTTTTGTAACCATTTTGTTCCGCCATTTTATATCAAAACACTGTGAAAGTTATTTCATATACGTATATTTACTAGACGAATGATGTCTTCAGCTTATTTTTTTTAATTTGAGGCACATTTTCGCGAAATTTGAATAAAACCATTAAAAATCAAAGATCGCCACGCGCGACCCAGCGTAACCGCCACGATGTAATTCACGCAATATACACCTTTACGTGCAAAAGTGTAAGGGGGATAATTGCCTGTGGTTAAAAAAGGTGCTCGCATTGACGTATACCAGCCCCTTAAATTGAATATCAATTATATAATCGCTTTTTTCACGGTAATTACTTACAGAGCTCAAAGAGAACATACTTAACATCTTATATCTCGGGGTGAAGAGCGCAGTCCTTTGCCGTTCAGGATTTTTACCTACGAGTATATAAGTTTAAAACTTTCGGTAGCACTGCACTGTGCTGGTCAAGCGTGACGCTTACTATCAGACAAGCGACTTGCTCGTCTCGTCTCGGAATTAAATAAAAAATATATACTTATGTCTATTTTTGAGACGTGAACTGGTTGAATTCAGTAAAAACAAAATAAGAGATCCTAAATGGTTATTCAAAATAAAAATGGTAAAAGAAATCTAAAGATGTAAATATTCAATGATACCATTGGACGCAGTTCGTCGACTTTAATTTTTTATTTTTCATAATATGGCGTCTGATGTTTTTTTTATGCAGAACAGGCAAGCATTTGACCACTATCTCACCTGATGGAAAGTGATAATGCGACCGAAGATATGACATGCTTGCCCTGAAGATACCTATTTACTCGAGACTTGAAGACTTCCAAATTATACGTGTTCCCAGTGTTCGTCATATTGAATTACGATTGCTGTCACGTCTTCAGTAACACTTGCAAAATTAAGGCAAATCGAATGACGTCTATTGTATAGAGCGCCACAAAGGAACAAACAAACATAATACTTAGGCACATAAACTCATTGTGTCACCTAGCGTCGCGCAGTCGAATAAAAATAAGACAACGTTTTATGGAGAGAGCTTTTTGTCTAATTAGGCACCTCCTTCTACAAAAAAAATTTAACTTTTCCAGCTGTTAACAATGTTTGTCTCATCAGGGTACCTGTTTTCTCGCGTTCTTATATCATTTTGGAGAAATTTGAAAGCATCGAGCGATATAATTGGTGGATCTGTTGCAACAGAAGGGTTGCTCTGTATTTTGGCAGTATGCCTCTGTAGTGTTACAAATTATAATTAACGAGTCATTCAGTAAGAAGGTTGATAATAAATTGAGAGGAGCAGTCTTTTGAAGTATGTTGTTCTGTGTAATGGTTGCTTACGAATCATGACGATGTTTTAATTGGCTACCATAAATAAGGGTTACAGGGTATAATTATGGGTGTGTATATGTGTGTGATGTAAATATTTCTGGCACCGACGACACAAGTCATTAGACAAAGTGTGGGGCAGTGAGTATGAAAGTATGATTTCTCTCATAGCTTAAGTAATATCACGAGAATTAATCGCTCTAAAAACTATTTTTATTTATCTCGATTCGGCCACGTTGCTTTGGGTATGGTCTCGAGTAGACTCAGATAGAGTTCTCTTTGGACACTTGATGGATTATGGGCTTTGTCGTCTCTACAATCCTGAAATCAAGTTGTTTGCTTGGAGCCATGGTTAATCAACGAAACTAACACTGTTTGAAGATTGTGAATGATCTATAAACCCCGATCTAACATCAAAAGTACCCAAACAGGATTCGAGAGATCTTTTACAAGCTGTCAATAAAGACCTGACCCCATCCGAAAGTGTGTAAATATGTATAACTTTATTTGTTTTTTAATTATTTTTATCAGGCAGATCGGATTTTGATGAAATTTAGAATGTGTTCAGCTTATACCTTAGGATTAAAACATAGGCTACTTTTTAACTTGATAACCGCGGACGAAGCCGCGGAGAACGGCCAGTATTCCATAGTTTTATAAAAATAGGACTTTATCGCAATAAAAACTTTTTTATTTAAGTCATAACATTACCTTATTAATATGTGTTCCATTTTTGATAGTTTAAAGACAGAAGACAGTCCTCCCAAAAATACGAATTACGAATGAGTTTGCATGTGCGGCGCACCTTTATTTTATGTGTACCTAAAACTATAATATAGATTCTACATTCGCTTTTTAATCAAGGTATTCGATTAGTATAGATTATTCAAATCAGTGAACACACTATAGTGTGGTAGGTACGTAGTGGTCTCAGTGGACGATGCTCACCATCTACATAAATAAGTAATCCAGAGCCACCAATTTTTGCTTTTACTATGTATTGTATACATTCGATATAATTATAAAAAAAATATGTTAAAGGTACCTATTACTTATGTTATATTGAAAGCTTAGAATTATAATATTTGAATGCCTGGTTTGGCTAGACCTTTTTTGTTATTGTATTGAACCACCAATTGGTGATTGCTGGAAGCCAGTTGGTTTTCAGTAATTTGTACTTATTCACTCAGTTGCTTAGTAAACAATTATTCAATTTAGTATGTAATGGTAATAATTAATTATATAATGGTATTACATATTATTTAATTTATCGAAATTTAAAATGTGACACACATCTATGTTCTAGAACGAATACTGGTTCATTTAATTAAAAGTAGATTGAGTAGCATTTGGCCTCACCACATATCATTTTAAATAAACATAAACGCGTTCACACTCACAGCCCCACATTAAGTCTGAAGATCTGTGGCGTAAGTGTCGGACACATTCACATCATTCACGCAATCACACCCAGAACCAGAAACAAAAATCTCCTCGGGATTTAGCTTGTCTCGGGATTTAACTTGTGTTTCCACCGGGAAACAAGCCCAATATCCGCTGCTTAGAAGGTGAACGCGCACCCAACTAAGTCACTTATTCAACTCTTAATGTGGATACAGCTTTAGTTTGAATTGACACTACACGATTGACGCTACACCGATTTTTATGCGGCCTATATGTAACCAATATAGCCGGGACTATCCCATAGAGATGAGTTCTCATTCATCTTGTTTTCAGCTGTAAAGCTGCACTAGTTCTCTTTGAATTCAATAAAAACCCGTATTAAAATTGTACCATCCATTCAGGAGCTACAATGCAACAAACAGACATTTATTTAATAGGAAAATAAACGTTGGAGCGTCCTCCTTTGATCTGAAGTTTTAAAATCGAGCCTGATCTAGTTAAGAGCTTTTTAGTATACCTAAGTATCTCCTCCTAACAATTGGACCTTATTATTTCTGAAGTAGGTATTATTTTGCATTCGTATTGCAGTAAAATATCAAATTTAGATCGGTACACATATCTATGTATGAATATTACCTATCAATCCGCCTTCTATGCAGGGATATCGGGTTCGATTACCGACGGAACACAAGTTTTCTCTCCAAGGGAAATTTGTATTTCTGATTTTTAGTGTGATGTGGATGTTTCCGGCACCCGCGACACAAGTAACTAAACCTAGTGTGGGGCTGTGAGTGTGAAAGAGTTTATTATTGTTAATAATTATAATTGTAGAGTTACCTCTCTGCCAGCTCGATGTGTTTCATGACTTTCCAGCGTTGTTTTTTCAGCTTAATTAATTAATTTGCTCCCAGCCAAACTATCGCGAGTCGGATTAATTAAATTGCTTTGTTCTTGTTGTTTTAGGTACCTACCAGCAAAACCTTGTGAACGCATCCTGACATGGAATTTCCCTTGTTTCAGGTAAACAGCGCGATGTGATCGGCAATGTGCTATACGAACAATCATCCACAAACACATGATGATATATGAGCCGAAAGTAGACGACTATAATGAATCAACGTATGAAACCACTGCTGTGACAACCTCAGTTCCTGTTGAAAAGTTTAACGAGACGCTCTCCAACTCAACATGGACAGATTACGATACCGTCTGCAAGCTCAGCACATCCTCAGAGAACTTTCTCGAATCACCTCTATTCCAAACAACCATTTACGTCATGTACTGCACAGTTTTCATCGTGGCCCTCGTTGGCAACGGACTGGTGTGTTTCATAGTACAAACCGCACCGCGAATGAAGACCGTTACGAACTATTTCATAGTGAATTTGGCAGTGGGTGATATTCTGATGACTGTGTTTTGTGTTCCATTCTCTTTTGTGTCTAACTTGGTGCTTCGGTACTGGCCGTTTGGGGCTGCAATGTGTAAGGTTGTTAACTACTCCCAAGCGGTATCTGTGCTCGTCAGCGCGTATACACTCCTAGCGATCAGCATAGATCGGTACATGGCGATCATGCGACCTCTCAAGCCCAGACTGGGGACGACTGCCGCGAAACTGGTAGTAGCGGGGGTATGGACTGGAGCTTTGGCTACAGCCGCGCCTATATCAATAGTCTCACAGTTGAAGAGGCCGACAGAATGGCATGAGTTTTGTAAATTGTGAGTGCCATTCGATTCGGAATCTGATCGAGATTTGTGTTGTTTACAGCAAGTACACGTTACGTAATATTTACAGAGATATTTGCCTCGAACAGTGGGAGTACGCTGAGCAAAGCGAGCAGTATACGTGTGCTCTGCTGGCGCTGCAGTTTGCGCTTCCGTTGAGCGCGCTGGTTTGCACTTATGCGCGCATAGCGCACGTGGTGTGGGGTGGCCGGCCGCCTGGCGAGGCGCACTGCGCGAGGGACTCACGAATGGCACGCTCTAAGAGAAAGTTTAGTACTGCGTCACTTATATAATATAATTATATATAGGTACCTAAATTAGGTACAGATCTTCTGCCCGCTCTTTTACGAACAGAGCAAGGAAAGGACTTTCAGACTCGAAACCTTAGTTTGCTTTGTTAGTGAATGAATTTAAGTATTATAAAGGGTTATTTAATAAGAGATTATTTAATTCAGCGACTTTCTTCTCAATGCTATATTTACCGTAATAATTAAGATGATGTATTTTATACAATCTATAATTAATCATTGTTTTTTTTTTCAATCTTTTACACACAAAACTTTCGATGACTTGTGCAAAAACACAAATTTTAACTATAGAGCTCAATGTATAACAAAATACAAAACTAAAACGAAATTAACCGAAAATTTCGTTTCAATCTATTTGAATAGAGCATATTTGACGTTTTCCACTGTAACCTTTTGTAATAAAATCTGAAATTCAATATCTGCAATGACAGAAGCTCTTCAAAGAAAGGCTGGTTCTAGATCTGAGCCCTATATATCTGAGACCTTTTACTATTTGATAAAGCGTTTGAAGTTGATTCAATATTCTCTTGAAAAATATGATAGGAGCTTGGTAGAAAACAGATGTAATCAACTCTGTTGTTAGATAGTAAACATCTATATTCTTATGTGTTCATTTTGTACTTATTGTAAATTGTATTCGTAAAATTGTTCACTAATAAGGAATATGCATTTTTTATTCTTATAATTGATTGTTAATTTACCTGAAGGGACTTGACAAAGCGCCCGAGGCGCGCGTACAGAGCGCTTTGTATATTTTGTTACACTAGAGCCTATACAAAACGTCGGCAGCGCGGAGGAAAGAAACGCGGCCATTTTAATATCCACGATCCAATCATGGCTGCCGTAAAGGATAGTTGACCAATCATTGACATCTAAAATCACGAATCAGTCTAGCCAATGGCATGCATCTTCGGCCGCATCATCACTTTCTATCACTTGAGATAGTGGTCGACTGCTTGACTGAGCATATTAATAAAAATGTGTTTTGCAATATCGAATTTTCCATGAATTTTTATTACTTTAAATTTAAATCTCATCCAAATTCCTTATTATCATAATTTTCGTTTCAACTTCTCTTTGACAATAACTTGTGAGTAACTCACACCAAATTTTGGTAACTATTACCGCATCTTGTAAAGATTTACAATTCATGCTGTAAACAATGTTTACTCTATACGCATTCACACTTACAGCCTCACACTAAGTTCAAAGACTTGTATCGTGGGTACCGGACACATTTACATATCACACACACAATCAGACCCAGAACTAGAAGCACAACTAGACTTAATGTCCCTTAGGAAGGAAAATTGTACTCCTGCCGGGAATAGAACGAGACACGCAGAGGCCCGGAGACTTGCCAACCGCGCCAACTGGATGACTCTACTTTAGTATAAGAATTTATAATTTCTTTGGAAAATTGTTGTTAAAAGTTTTTAAATTCCATTAAATATTAATTGTACTAGCCTAAGACCTTCTTAATTTAATTATATTTCCACTACAGATGGTAAAGATGATGGTCACTGTCGTCGCCGTATTCACCATCTGCTGGCTGCCACTCAACGTATTCATCGTGAGTATTGTACTACATTTTGCAGTTAAACAATAAATATTATTGTTATAATTCAACAGAGATTGATAATTGATGTAACTAAGGGCACTTAGCACATTTAACGGAGGCGTTAAAGCCGAAAGCGATTGATCTCGTTGTTTGAAATTGTTGTTACTTTTCAAACCTCAGTAACCGGATGACCGGTTTTTTTTTGGTTCGTTTGTTTGGTTACTTTGTCTAAAAATGAAAACTCGATTTATTGCCCCCGAAACTACCTGCGTACTAAATTTCATAAAAATCGTTGGAGCCGTTTCCGAGATTCAGATTATATATATACATACATATTTATAAATATATAAGAAATAAGAATAAGAAACATTTATTGACATAAGTTTTTACATAAAATTTTATGAATCCATAGGTTCCTGAACTAGTGTTAGAACACTGTGTTTCAGGTGCCATATATATTTAAATATCTATAATGTAGAATAGACATGTATATATTTATATGCATATCCTAAAATATTTATAATAAATTCGGTTTATTTTGTTTCTGCCGCACACCCACCGCTTTTCTTTCACGGCGAGGATGGCTGGTAGAGAATGCAATTTGGCATGGGGCAAATTATTAAATAAATATATACAAGAATTGCTCGTTTAAAGTTATTAGATAAACTATCCGCTGGCTAAGTTGGGTGCTCGTTTGCCTTAGCAACGGGTATCGGGTTCGATTCTCGTTTAATGGTTAAATACAAGTTTGAAAGTGAAGTAAAATTTGTGTTTCTGGTTCTGGGTGTAATTTTGTGTGTGATGTGGATGTTTTGGGCACCCACAACACAAGTTATCGAACTTAGAGGCTCGGAGTGTTAAAATGTTTATGTTTTGTTTAATAGTATAAAACCTTTTTATAGACGAGCAGTTACGACTTGAGGAGTCAATCTTGAGTTTGATCTCTTGCGCGTGGAGTAATTCATACCATGGTGACATTTAGCTTGGGTTATCATAATTAAAAACGAGAAATGGACAAAGAAGGTTACAATGTGGAACGGTCCAGCTGGTAAGAGTAGTACGATTGCTGAACGATTGCTCGACGAAATTTAAAAAATAGCTGGAGAGGATTGGATGGAAAGGGCGATGGAGAGAAATACATGGAGTAAAAAGGAGGAGGCCTATACTTGTTGAGAAGTCCAAAAGTGTCTTCTAATAGATATCTATAATTAAATTTTAGATCGTCTTGTAATTTTTTTAGGGTGGCTTTTTTATTATATTATTATCATAATTAAAGCGTATACAAGATTTCACATCTGTGCTGTTGTCCTTTATCTGGAGCCTACCTCGATGTGGATTCAGGTCATGAATGCAGTGCCATAGCCTCGAAAAATCTCGAAAATGGATCGATCGATTTGGTTTTTATTGTTTGTTGTGGTGTTGTGCGTAAAAAGTGATGCTAAAAAAATTTGGGTTGCCTGTTCCTAACCTAGAGCATTTTGTGCAGGCGACAAAAAAAAATTTTTTTTAGTGAAAATTACCTCACCGAGTACCAAGTATGAACACGGTACTTACAATAACATTCATCGAGTACTACATAAAAAAAAGGGGTTGTCTCCTCCTATCCTTGAGCTTTTATTCTTGCATAACTTTTTACGCTCTACCCCGGGCATATCGGTCTCATCTTGGTACTCGATGAGGTAGGGTTGACGACAACCGGCCCACGGACTAAAGCGTCTCCGTTTCTTAGGCAAAAATGGTTTCGTATGTCCGTCGTATGTGATGCCCTGCTGCTCTCCTCTACAGGTCGCATCCCTCAACAGGTCAAGTGAAATTTTGTGAGCAGATTCCATAATTGTACGGTTTTTTTATCGATTCAGTATTTCGAAATTTATTAAAATAGCTGTTGGGGTTGAATATTTAAACATATTTCAGCCATGTCGAATCATATGCGAAGTCTTCAGCTTACAGATCCATCAGTATATAATCAAAGATTCGATGAAAAATATTTAACAGATTGGCATTAAAGATCAAAAACATTTCATTTACAAAGGGCCTTCAGCAGCAACCAGTTGAACCATCTTCACTTGTATTGATAAACATTTCCTTTCCTTGAAAGAATTCGATTGATTCAAATGATTCAATACATTCAGTACCACTTCACTCTACAAAGTTTATGTCTACTGTATGGTTTATGTTGGTACCTACAGTTCTTTATTTACGCAATGCCACTCTTGTTTTTCCATCTAGTTTGTTTACGCGATTTGTGTATATTTTGAACTCGCCAATTTCGAGCAAAGCATGATATTACATGCTGCATAAAGATGGAGTACAGCAATATAATTCTAAAATAAAACATACAGTCGAATTGAGAACCTCCTTTTTTGAAGTCGATTGAAAATATAGTTTTGATCGAAATTGATACATGTTCAAGTTGGTCCCATTATAATTTCAATATTTTTTGAAACAGTATTTTGTAATTAAAATATATCTATAAATAAATCGGTGTTAAATTAACTACTCGTAGTTTGGGTGTGCGTTCATCTTCTAAGCAGGGGTTCGATTCCCGGCGGAAACACAAGTTCCTCCCCAAGAAAAAAATGTTTCTGGTTCTGGTTATTATAGTGTGTGTAATGTGTATGTTTCCAGCACCCAGGGCACAAGTCATCGAACTTTGTGTTGGGCAATGAGTGTGAAAGAGTTTATGTTTATGTTATTATTGAGGTTAGTAAGTACTGTCGGAGCTTACAAACTTGGCTTAGAAAGTGGGGGTTACTGCGCTTGTTTAAGTACGGTAGTCTGCGGCCTCATTTTGACAGATGCTTAGGTTGCCTTTCTGATTCATCTCAGCCTACTCCAGATCTCAGCTCATTCTGCCCCCAGCTATGCCCTTCTCTCGACGCTGATGATAACGTCATCTCTGCAGGTTTTATGGACGATGCACGAACAAGATGAGGAGTGGGGCCGATGGCCTGGCCTGCCGTACTTGTGGTTCGCGAGCCACTGGCTGGCGATGTCCCACTCCTGCTACAACCCCATCATCTACTGCTACATGAACGCGCGGTACCGGCGAGGATTTAAACAGGTATATTTGAGGAGACAAGCAAGTAGTTGGCTGTATGCATTACTGCCTTTGAAATCTGTAGTGCTATCCGGGACTTACATACAAAGACTTTTCGGCTGTGGTCTCGATGAACAGCGGACAGCGGGGCGCCAGCGGCGGTGGAAGCGGTGGCTATTCAGATATTTATTATTTTGCGATAATATCCTTAGTCGCTACCGCTGCCGCTCCGCTACCCACTATATAGGTATAATTAGTCAATCGTGTCTCTTGGTAGGGAAACACCTGCCAAGCTTTTCAGAGAGTAGCCACTCTCTGTAAGGCTTAGCAGGCGTCACACTACTAGGAGACGCGGTCTCTAAAGAATTAGGCTTTGATGCAAAATAATAGTTTGCTTTTTAATAATGACATAACAATTTATTTTGGTAAAATATTGGAATTACGATCTAGCCTTAAGACTAATAAAAAAAATAATTTTGACCTAAACTGCTAAAGTAGAGTAGTATACTAAGAATGTGTCCATTAACACTTTTCTTACTGTCTCTATTAAAGGAACATTTTGTTCTTGTGTTCTTTGTTAATAGCACTCACTATAATACACTGTCACATCACTACACTAACTCAAAAGGTTTAGTTCTCTTGAGTCTTCTCACTAAATCTGTGTTGTCGAGGAGCTGGATTGACTTAACGTTCACATGGTGATGAAGTCTTTGTTAATTCGAGCTTCAGCGTGTCTTTTTATGACACTAAAATAATTGAAATAAAGAAAGAAAAAGCGTTTAAAAGACACGTAAAGTTTTAATTTACGGTCTCTTTCCAGGCTCTCCAATGTGTTCTACGAACGCGGTCTGACACCCCGTCACGGCACCGTTCTAGCTTAGGCGAGGGATTGCCCATGTCAGGTGAGGGATTTTTTTTTCTGGTATTTATCAAATTAGCCTGTAATCTGTATAAGGTACTAGCAGTCTACATTTTATTAAGTACCAGCATTTTAATCACACATCGCTTCAACTAAACGCTGTAATAAATTTGAAAATATAGCTCTTTATTTAGCTCATTAGCATTTCAGAGCCAATGATGTGAACGCTCTCCAGTAGAAATGGGCTTGTGCATTTAAGTTAATAAGCTGGTTGTTTTTGTATTTGTTGTTCAAGTACAGGATACAACGTATATTATACGTAAGTTTCAGCTTTAAATGTGAAGCCGTTTTCAAGATGTCTCCGGGATAAAATAAGTCTAAAAACAGTGACTGTGGTGACTTACCAAATTATTATCCAACATCCTTTTCAACAATACCTTTTGTTTTTTTTTGTGACTGGCTAATGTTTGTCCACTATCTCACCTGATGGTAAGTGACGATGTGATCCAAGCTGGTAAACACACTAGACCTGGAATACGCAGGCTCTCAAGGATAACTGCCGGAACACCGTATTTGGCTTGGCGGCAGACTTTCAACTTGATGGTGGTAAGCTATTTTGGTAGCAAGCCAGGCGAGCAACTCACAAAATGCTCTACCACCTCATATATAAACCTGTGATATAGGCATCTACGCTTTTCTTAATCATTTTAATAGTATCATTTTTGTATTTATTAGTAGTATATAGTGTGTAAAGGATCTAAGAATTTTAGTATTTCGCATTTATTTTTAGCAAAATTAAATTGAACTTTTGGTTACTTAATAAAAATTACTCGAAATACATCAGTTTAATCAACGTGAACCTTTTCCTCTAAATAACTTTTAAGTGATCGATCACTTCAACTAGAAGAAGTTTCTCAATCAGGTTCAAGAAGTAACTCAATTATTTGTTTTAAAACATGCCGACCACTTCATATATTATATGAAGAGGTTGTGTGACTAAAGTAATAAAAGAGACATACAAATTAGACATATTATTATGACGTAAGTTTGTATACTGTTATGGATTTTTATGCATTTTCCTCAAAAAAGAAAGTTAATTTGTTTTTTTTGTTTTGTTTGTAATTGTGTGTGTGTGTGTGATGTGAATGTTTCCGCCACCTACTTCAGAAGTCATTGAATTTAGTGTGGGTGGAGTGTGAAAGAGTTTTTGTTTTATGTTTTAATTGTATAAGAACCACATGCGCTGACTATCAGACCAAGAATTTGAAATTTAAATCATTAATTATAATATTTCATGGTTTTGTATTATTTAAGTATGACGATGTAAATTAGAAATTATACCGCAAGCATAAACGTGTAGATAATTAAGCACTCGTCGGCATCGCTTTGTACTTGACCTATTTTAGCAGATGAGCTTACTATGATGTAATTAAAATCCGATATGGTACATGGGACATGGTTTGGATTAGAAAATCGGGATAACCAACATGGCAATGACATGAAATCTATAATTTCTAAAAATTGTTTAGTTGTACACTTCGTAAACTGGTTATGCAATAAAGAGTTTTGTATTGTATTGTATTGTATGACATCTGTAAAAAAATGACCTTGTAAGTTAGCAACCAATTTTCCAATATTTTTCTTCTATTCAAAAGAGATTACTTTATACCTTTTGGTAATCATGTAAGCGATCGGATAGAATATTCATGAGAATTTAATTAACATGCGTAACGAACAAAGTTTCCCATTTTAGGTAGCAATTATAACCAGACCTATGATAATATTATTATTTCAAGTGACCCTGGGTTTTAATGCCACTAATCCATAAGTAAGCAAAGTAAGGCACACATTATCGACCCAGCACCAAATCGGCATTGCCTCTACGGATTCTGGTTACAGAAAACTTACTTAAATACTATGTGTAGTTATACCCATAGTATCATAAGGATTTAAGCAATTTCATTCACGTTTGTTTTCTCGCATTGTTACGAGACTAGTTTCGGAACAGACGGTGCTCCTTCATCAGTCGAGTACGCGCGTAGATCGTCCGGCGTCTCGGCGTGTACTGTCGAAATCGTTTAAATTCTTAATATGTGGAATACTTATGATTTTTTCACATAGAGTATCGCCTAACTCAATGGCATTTCTATCATCCAATATATTACAAACGCACGAAACGCGAACGAACTAGATTTTTTTATACTAGATAAACAAGCATTATAGAATAGAATAGAATAGAATAGAATAGAATAAACTTTATTGAAAAACTGTGTACATTTAGGTATTTTAAGTAATTAAATATTGTTTCAACAGCCTGTTCTATTCGAACATACAACAATAATAGGATTAGTAATAATAATATGTCACAATGACGTTACATAACATATAAAACTTATTAAAATGTATATAATGTCTCTCCTGGTTTCATTTCAAGTAAGCTCTCGCCTAGGGCAGCAAGGATAAGAAAGATGTGTTAATTACTTTTTTTTTACAGTTGCAATACAATACATCTTAGCAAATTCTGTTTCATTTATTTTTACATATCTTAGTTTTTAAAGAATTCACTCAAGCTGTAGTAGGCTCGGGATAGTAGCCACTGTTTTAGTTTGTTTCTGAATTCAATAGCTTTTAAACATTTTAATTCTAAGGGTGATTGTAGACTTTAATAGCATTTACAAAAGTGCTTTTCTGATACATGGCATTATTAATCTGAGGAATGCACTTGTTATATTTGTAGTTTTTCCGCAGATTGGAAGCCCGGAACGATTCTTTTTTTTTACAAATGAACGTGAAGATTTTCGTTTTTTTTTACAAATGAACTTAACTCTAGGATATATATACACGTCAGAGTAAGAAAGCTATAATCAACAAAAATATTCCGGAGAGATTCAGTTGAGTCCAATTTGAAGATACCTCGCAGACATCGCTTTTGTAAAACAAATGTAGACTGGATATCCACTGAATTTCCCCAAAATACAATGCCATAACTTAACTGAGGGTAAACATAACCATAGTAAGCGCTTGTTGCTACTTCTTTTGATGCTATTCCACTTAAAAGTGATATTGAATAGCAGTATTGGGTTAACCTTTTATTGATTTTGCTTAAATGAGACTTCCAATTTAAATGGCAGTCAATTGTTACACCTAAAAAACTTGTTTCCTTAACTTCTGTGACTGTTTTACCATTGTTTGTAATTTTTATATCTAATGGTTGGGTTTTGTAATTTTTGAATTGCAATATGTTAGTTTTGTCTATGTTTACACTTAAGTTTATATTTTTTAACCATTCGACAAGTTTTTGTAGTGTTTGGTTGATTTCTTTTTCAAAATCAGATGGGCTTAAGTTTTTTTGGGGGATAAAGATTGACGCGTCGTCGGCGAACATAACTGAAAGATGTTGGGTGATTTGGGTAAGGTTATTAATGTAAATTAAAAAAAGCAAAGGGCCTAGAATGCTGCCCTGAGGCACACCGAGGGTGACATTTTCGAAAGCAGAATGTATACGTTCAACTGTTTTTGTTATACTATTGTATTTTTCGATAACTGTGGATTGACTTCTGTTTGATAGGTATGTTTGTACTAATGTTAACGGAGTGCCCCTTATGCCAACTGCTTCTAATTTATTTAGCAGTATTTTGTGGATGACGCAATCGAAGGCCATAGATAGGTCTAGAAATAGTGCAATACCTGTCTTTTTATGGTTAATTTCATCCCAAACATTACTCAACATTTTAAAGATTGCTAATGATGTATTTTTTTTCCTGCGGAAACCGAACTGGTTGTTGTTTATGACATTGTGTTTGTCAAAAAAAGAAATAAAACGATTATATATTGCTTTTTCAAATATTTTAGATATGCTAGGTAGTATTGCAATGGGTCTATAATTGCACATATCTTTTTTTGAGCCTTTTTTGTATATCGGTTTGATCAAAGCTTTCTTAAGCTCATCAGGGAAACACCCGCTTTCTAGTGTTTGGTTAATGATATGAACAAGTGGTTCTGCTATAAAATCAATGCTCTGTTTTATAACTTGCATTGATATGCCGTCATGCCCTGCTGTTTTTTTGTTCTTTAGTAATTTTACTATATTCTTTATTTCTTGTGAAGTGACAGGGTTAATATAAATGGTATTACATACTTCGTTATTATTTTTGTACTGAACAGGATCTGGTTTTTGATGTGATTTATTCCTATTGATAAAATATTCATTTAAAGATGCAGCTATTTTTAATGGGTCACTAATTTGTTCATTATCAATGGTGATACTTTCAATTGATGTTTTGATAGTATTATTTTCCGATGTGTGTTCTTTAATGATTCCCCATGTTGCTTTATTTTTGTTGGAGCTTCTATGTATGTATTTCATATTAGCAATTTTTCTCGAAACTCGTACTACCTTCTTGTATGATTTACAGTACATTTTGTATCTGTTGTGGATTTCTTTATTTTTGTTTCGTTGACATTGTAAAAACATTTTACGCTTATTTTTACTACATGTCCTAATCCCTTTTGTCTTCCAATTTGCCTTTTTTTTGTAAGTAATTTTAACGCTTTCTAAGGGTATGCATAAGTTATGCAGTAAAGAATATAAATCAATAAACGCCTTATACGCTTGGTTTGGGTCGTTAAAAAGATATACTTCTGTGAAGTTAATTTGAGATAAATACTTGAGGAAGACAGGTAGGTGTATGTCAATATTTCTTCTTTGTACATACCAATACTTCTCACGAAAACTCAAGTTGCTAGATACATTTATAGTCTGTGCGGTATGATCAGATATCCCTAAATTTAGGATATTAGAGTTATAGTGTTTTATGTTTGTTAAAATGTTGTCGATGCACGTTTGGGAATGTTCAGTAATTCTAGTAGCTTCTTTAATAGTGGGGTGCATATTGAACATTTGTAGCGTGTTCGTGAATAGTTCACTTTTTTTGCTACTTTCAAGAAGGTTGATATTAAAGTCTCCCAAAATTATTACTTTGTTCTTATTGCTTCTATTTCTGATTATCAATTTATGTAGTAGAATTTCTAGACTCTCCATGAATAAATTTAAATTACCATCAGGGGTTCTATACATGCAGATAATAACGTAATTTAAATCAGGTATTTTAATTCCACAAGATTCAAAGTGACGCTCAATTGACATTTCAGATATCCAGTCAAGTTTTTTAAAGTTAATTGAGTGATTGACATAAATGCATACCCCACCCCTTGGACCACTTTTCCTACAAAAATGTGCAGCTTTTTTATATCCTTCTATTTGTAACACTTCAACTTCGTGGTTTTTCAAGAATGATTCACTGAAGCAACATACATCAAATTTTTGCTCATTTGTTAAAATTTCTATTTGATCTATTTTAGATTTGATGCCCTGTATGTTCAGATGAAATAAAGTCAAGGAATTGGTAATTTTATTGGTTTCGAAAAAACTGAAGCGGTAGTGAGTCGCTATTTTTTTGTTCATTTATGCTTTTAGTATCATTGCTATGGATATCATTAGTATTTTGTTGTTGACTAATTGAATTTTTATAGTGGAAATAATAGGGTATAGTCCCAGGCTTAGCGACTTTTTGTTTTTTATCTATTGAGTCCAAGGTTGAGCTAGTTGACGATATTAGGATTTCTGATGAAATTTGGGCCTTTTTTATTTTATCAAAATAAAATGGTATTGTACCTTGTTTGAGACCGATGTTCGTTGGTTTTAGCTTAGTTGTTTTGGACATTTTCGTAATGTTGCTACCTATGAAACATGTGTTATAGTCATGGGTGTTAAGAAAGTGGTTTAGAATCTTGTACAAATGTTGTCCATTTTGGAGAGATGATTTATAACCAGAGGCATGTGGAATTGGTACGTAGTAGCAATTATCGAATTTTTTTGCAACAGTTCTTAACTCTTGGTTAAGTTTACCCTCGTTAAGGTACTTATTGTAAGATATACCAGTGACAACGATTTTTACTCTGTGAAATTTCTTGAGGAAAGCTGACAATTCAATAAATAATCGAGTAGGATTTGTGTCATTTGCACCAATTGACAGTATAAGCCAGTCGTCTTCATTTAGGTTGACGTTATTCATTCCAAAGTTCCGTAATATGAAATCAGCTGGCGCATCAGGATAGATGTAGCTTTTGATGGTGTAATTCTTTGGATTCTTATGTTTGTTTCGTAGTGAAATAAGCTTTGTGGCTAGGTCTCGGCAGTTTTGGTCTCCAAGTACTACTATTTCAGGTTTCCTGATGGATGTTCCATTGTTTAGTTTATTGGTTGAAAACGTTGTACTGGTGTTCATTGTTCGTGTTGTGTTAGTGTTCGTTCGTTCCATGAATATATTTTGTGACTGTGGCCTGTTTACCTCAGGGTCTTTCTTACAAGGTTTGCTTGTTGGTTCTGTAAGCTTGGGAAATTCCTCATCGTATGTCGAGCGGTTTCGTCCTGGCCTTGGGTTGTCTGCAACCGTTGGGGCAATGCTTTGGTCTATCTCTTCAGTATTATTGGATCGTGTGAGTGTTGAATTTTGGCTTTTACCCAAGCTTGATTTCTGATGCGAAGTTTCTTTTTGTGACTTGAACGGTTTCTTTTTTCGTGTTGCCTTACATGTAGAAGTATTTAGTTGTTTTTGTGCTTCGCAGGATAGGTTTAATTTTCTACCAATAGTTGGGGTAGTAGTTAGTGGGTAGCTTTCGTCATTTTTGTTATGTTCATTTCTTAATTCCTCTATCTTGCGTTTAAGATTAATATTTTCAGATAGCAAATTATTAATTTCCTCTCTCGCTTTTATTAGGTGGTTTGTTAGTTCCTCGTTTTCGTGTTTAAGTTGTTTTGATTCTTTTTTAATTTGCATATTATTAGATGCCTCCATCAAGCAATTTGGTGTAGTTGAGCTGTGAGTCGTGTTTTCAAAGGTTTCTTCTAATGTTTCGCTTGAAATCGATAAGTTTTCTAATGATAAGCATCGTAATATTCTAGGTTTTCTAACTGTTATGTTGTGATTTGATTCTGCTACACTCAAGGAATTGTAACTTCCGACTGGCGTATCTGAGTTATTGGATCTAGGGTTTTTACTAATGCAGACCACACACTTCCACGTAGCCTTTTTTTCAGGTTCCATTAATATAAAGCGTGGATAAGAAATATTGGCACAAATCAGATCATATGTGGCTTTACATTGCGCGCATTTTATATATTGCCTATCTCTTATTTTTTGAGGGCAACCATGGCAATCCAGGGAAATTTTGACTTTTGTTGAAGACGCCATCTCTGTTCTTATAGTTGAACTTTAAACTGAAGGATTTTGGGTTATTGTTTAGTTTCATGTATTACGAAAATATTATTCACAAAAAGTTCAGTCAGCGCTAGGATTCGAACACTGCTTTATCAGTGCGCACACTTTTAAGCCGCGGCTATTACAACTAGACCACCGAGCACTTTAACTATACGACGAATTTACACTATTGATGACTCGTTGTATCTTCCTTGATGAGCGTTGGTATTTTATTTATATTTCAAATCTTGATAACGGTTAGCAAATGCCGTTACATCGCGTTTAACAATCTATGACCTTTTCACTAAAATCACTATTATTTTTGCACACACAGTTCAGTCACTCAATGGTAATCAATATAGTATTTACATTTATTACACCAGTCATTGTTATGTTGTTGATTTTATTGTTTTAGTTCGTTTTTACGTTTTAATTTTACACTTTACAATATACTTAATTATCTAAGTAAACACTTTATGCACTGTTAAGATAACACTCTCACACGTTATTTGGCTATAGCTGAAGGATATTTACACATTTTAGTTGAGATTTGACGAGATTACTATTTTTTAGAAATATTTATTCGCGGATCGGATGTTTACGTGCCGCAATCTCGCGAGCGTCCCCCTCTCCATTCCTCTCCATCCCTCTCCATTTGACTGCGGTCTCACGTGATAGAAAGCACATGGCAACTGGATGATACTCAACAATAGATCCAGGACCTGTGTGGTGAAGCCATCATATTCTAATTGTTATAATATTTCCGAAGATATTATTTTGTCTGTGATTATTTTATCAGTACCGAGATAAGAATAAGTATGAATTATAAAATATGTATCTTCCTTAGTTATAAACCTGGATAGTTATATGGGAAATGTGTTGTGCTATAACCATAGTATATAATATATAAGCTATAAACATAGGTACAGTTCGCAAAAAAGAAGAAGAACATTATCTATCAATATAACTAAGAATACAATTTGTATGTTTTACGTATACGGGGTAATTTGCACAATACCAGAAACCTCTTGGGGCATTATTCCAACCATTGAGACCAACGTCTACGTCCTTTGTGGTACTGCCCCAGGTGGACTCAACAAGAGAGTCTACGAAACATCTATACAAAACCAAACGCATTGACACTCACAGCCCACACTTAGTTCAAACACTTGTATCGTGGGTGCCGGAAACATTCACATCACATACACATTACACCCAGAACCAGAAGCACAAATATCCCTTGGGAAGGAATTTGTGCTCCTGCCGGGAATCGAACCCAGGACCCACGGCGAAGAGAGTGAACATCTGTCCACTGCGCCAGGGTCGTCATCTATAAGTTTAAATTGGTTAACATCTTGAAAAACGAGCATACCTATACCTTTATTGCTGACTCACCTACCTATACCCACCAGTTACGCTATCTAGTAACTATTCAATTTTATAATACATTCATCTGTATTAGGAATACAAATAGACATAAATATAAACGCTTTCACATTCACAGCCCCACACTATGTTCGATGACACATCGTGGGTGCTGGAAACATTCACATCACACACACAATCACAACCAGAACCAGAAACACAAATTCTCCTTGGGTAGAAAGCTTGTGTTCCAGCCGGGAATCGAACTCCTGCTAAGAAGGCGAACGCCACCCAACTAAGCCAACGAGCAGTTCATTCAAACCTATATTTGTTTCAATCTAAACAGTTTTGATTTAGCATCAAAGGGCAGAAAATGACGCAAACAAGATCTTTTCAGAAACATTGCGTGGGATGGTTATCAATCATATTAGGGAACAAGTACTTGTGCCTTTGTAGAATTAAGGTCACGGTGTATACCACCGCGGAAAAAGCTTTTGTTGTGTTTACTAATCTAATTTATCTTGATTTATGTGATTATGTCCAAAAATAGAATGTATGGCATGTCGTTCTATCTAACAAAGGGTTGACAAGTTACATTACGGGAAAATTAATAGTTTAAGCTAGGTCTAGATTTTATGGTCAAAATATTAGTCCCGATTCATCAACACAAGTTAACGGTCATTTCTTTATTCTTCGGTTGTGTGCGCACGAATAACACGGGTTAATTCACCCATGCCCGTTTTACCATCCAACAACGCAAACCGTCAAACGTCATCCATTCATGGTTGATATACCTCCAGTTAGCTCAAAGCGTTTCGTTTCTACGTTCATCATCTGTAGATACTGTGAAGGAGTGAAATTCATTTACAAACAAACGAATTCACACTCACTCAGTTCAAATACTTGTATCATGGATGTCGGAAACATTTACATCACACACACGAATATAACCAGAAGCATAAATATCCCTTGGGAAGGAATTTGTGCTCCTGCCGGGAATCGAACCCAGGACCCACGGAGCAGAGAGCGGACACCTATCCGCTGCTCCAACTGGGTCGTCGGTTGACCTTGTATTTGTTATAATTACCCTATACTGTTCCATTTCCCCCCCTGGTTGATCTCAATTACCCCATGTGGTATCGGGTAAACGAACGGCAATATTTTTGTTAATATTTATAATAAAGCTTTAAGATTTAATTTGTCACTAGTAGATAAATAAATAAAATTTAAGTTGCAACAAAAGTTTGTTATGTTTATAGCTTTTTCTATTATTTCTGAGTGTTAGAAGTTAAGTGTTTCCGATTCTCCCACTATAATGACGTTTGATTACGGCAACTTATTAAACTTATTATACCCATGTCTCAGTTTAGCGATCGTTATGTCTTTTGCTTTGGTGTTTACCTACATTCTCTATGGTTATATCCTTAACCGGAGCTTGGTGCACTCGGGCCTTAACCGTGTGTGTTTTCTATCCGTCGTTCGCAAAGATAATATAACCATTTAGTCTTTGGTCGTCCGTCAACACATACGTCGTCATCACTCAAAACATGCCATTGCTACCGACTTCACAAAAAAGGAGTAGGTACTTAAGTCGACAGTATTTTTTTATGTGTGTTACCTCATTAATTCCGTGAACCGATTTTTTTTTTGTTAAATGATGTTGCTTTCATATTGATCCTATTTTAATATGATCAAGATCTGATCAGTAGTTTTTGAAATATCGTAAATAATGCGTGTTTAGTACATCTACAGGTTCCACTCTTGTTACTAATCCTATCGGGTACGATTACGGGCGGGAACACAAGATTTCTCCCCAAGGAAAATTTGTGTTTCTGGTCCTGGTTGTGATTGTATGTGGCATGTGAATGTTTCCAGCCCACGATGCAAGTCATCGAACTTAGTGTGGAGCTGTGAGTGTGAAATTGTTTTTTATATTTATGTTTATTTGTAAATAATAATTGAAATTTTATTTTAATTTGCTCTCGTTACATTGTAAAACATCGCCAAATTAGATTAGGCTACTATTCATCAAATTATTCCATTCCACGATTTGGTCTAATCGGACACCGTTGAAACGGA
Organism: Lomographa bimaculata; assembly: GCA_948107665.1. Classification (NCBI taxonomy): domain Eukaryota; kingdom Metazoa; phylum Arthropoda; class Insecta; order Lepidoptera; family Geometridae; genus Lomographa; species Lomographa bimaculata. Next base: position 14,391,360 of record OX403592.1, read on the forward strand.
ATAAATAGGACCCTAATTGGAAAATTTTCTTTTGATGTAGAAATTAAAAGTATTTTACAGTATTTAAATTAGGTAAAAAGTAAGTCATCTAGGCAATTTATTTGACGATTCGAATAAAATTTGGCCGTCACCATACCTAGTTAAGTAGGTATTGTAGCTATAATCTCATTTTAACACCCGAGGAAAAAGAGGGGAGCTATAAATTTATAATTCGTATCTGTCTGTCTGCGGCATCGTCGCTCGCCAACTACAGGGCCGATTTTGATTTACTTTTTTTTTAAGGTGACATGATTGAGAGTGTATTGTGTTATATTATATATTACTATGTTTGGTGAAGCTAGAAGCTGTTTTCCCTAGGGATTTTTTAAAATGTTGATTTTGTCTCTTGTTTTATTGTACAACTCCGTCGTTTTCCTGTCGTTTACTTTGTACTGTATTCCGCGCTAATAATAGGTTTCATTAAAGTTATAAATACGGACATGTAATATAATATTGTACGTGTGATGAACATAATGCATTAATGTTTATATGAAAAACCGGCTCATTTTACGCTTTTATTTACGCATATAAACATGATTGAAGTTCGCGGAAGTTTAAAAAAATCTATAATAGGTACATACACTAATGTTGATGCGGGCGCCGTTAGAACATACATAGAGTAGATAGATAGATAAATTCTTTATTTGCACACCAAAAAATAAAACTTACAAAGAAATCTTAAATATAACATAGGAGCACATAGGGCGATCTTATCGCTCAACTCGATTTCTTCCAGTCAATCTAAGGAAGATGATAAAAATATTACAAACATGGACGCTGGTGTAACTCAACACGTATTTAAATTAATAAATGTACTTATACATACTTATTAATATTAGATACATAATATACATACAAAAACCTACATAAATAATAATAATATATTATAAACATACATAAACTAATATATATTATTATTAAACATATTTATGACTAATAAGGGACAATCATAGCTTTAACTTAATTGACAGTGATTCCATTTTTTATTTGTTCTATAAAAGTGTGTAGAGTAGCCAGGGTAACAACAGCAGAATGGCAATCGAGGAGGCACATCTAGGGCAACCAAAGCCACATAAGCCTACTTTTCGCAACCGAGACGTCTCTACGTAACGACACATATTTTTTGGTAGGTAATTTTAGAAGACATTTTCGTACCCAGCGCGACCATCGTCATGTGACGACACATATTTTTTAGTAGCTCATTCGTACAAAGCACGACCATCCCCAAATAACGCCACTTGTATGTTTTGGTAGGTCATTTTAGATAATATTTTCGTACCCAGCGCGACCATCGCCATGTAACGATACTTATTTTTTGTTAGGTCATTCGTGTCCACCATGGTCATTGCCGTGTAACGCCACTTACAATATGTTTTGGCGGATCATTGTCGAGGTAATTTTCGAACCTAGGTCCACTTTCACTACGTAACGAAACATATATTTTTGGTAAGTTATTTTAAAAGACAACTTCGTACCTAGCGCGGACATCGCCATGTAACAACACATATCTTTTGGTAGGTTATTCGTACTTCACATCCACGTACTGCCACATATATTTTGGTAGGTCATTTTAGAGGACATTTTCATATCCAGCGTGAAAATCGGCATCGCCATGTAACACATACATAACACATATTTTAGCTAGGTCTTTCGTTCCCAGCGCGACCATCGCCATGTAACAACACATATTTTTTGGTAGGTCATTCGTACCCAGCGTGACCATCGCCATGGAACGACACATATTTTTGGTAGGTCATTCGTACCCAGCGCGACCATCGCCACACAACGACAAATACAACATTTACATTGGTACAGGTCATGCTAAAAACACTTAAGTAATCTAGGTACCATTTATACAACAACTTAAGTATGTGCTTAAGCTCTTGCATAATCGTATTTTTCCAACGTTCACATAAAAATCTGTCGCCAAGCACCAAACGGTTCCGACACCACCCATGAGTGTCAGGTCAATTTTAGACCAAGCTTGCTTACTGTCCTCGACCACATAGTCACTTACTAACAGTTTAGATTGCGATCAAACGCTAGCCTATCAAATACTTAATAACACAAACACTTCCAAATTTTCTTATTATCAAAATAATTCTAAAGCTTTGAAAACTGATCCTATTTGGGCAGTGTATATCATCAGGAACAGTTTTATTGGATGTAAATAATATCTCGGATATAATCAATTCAATACAAAAACCGAATCGAAGGCAATTTCGTTCATATTTTCAGGTGGTTCGGATAATTATATTACAAAGGAACAGGCTTGGCTTATTGTCATGCATTAAGGTTACCAAGAATATTAAACACTATATAATATATATATATATATATATATATATATATATATATAATCGCCCGCGATCATCAAGTTAAAAAGTAGCCTATGTGTTATATATAAGCTATATTCATTACAACATTCATCCTAATCTGTTCAGAAGTTACAGCGTGAAGAGAAAACAAACACACATTTTTATACTTACACACAAACTTTCGGATCTATAATATTAGTGTGATAGTGTAATATAGGTACCTATAGATAATGTTGTATTTGATTGCAAGAATTGACCTTTCTACGGGCCAATTGCCTATTTTTCCTAAAATTATATACTTACATCTAATATATAAGTTCAGTTGATAATCGTCTCAGCCAATAATTCAAATCTTCAGTCTTTAGTAATTCATATAAATTCCTTCTTGGATAATAATTGATTTTTGACTTGAGTGTGTGTTGACATGTCCACAGAGATAATAAAAGTTAGTTTACACGTTTATTTTAATTTTAAAGTACGTTTAATGATTTTTGGCCTTTGGATTGATTCTTATTCAAAGATTTGAGCTCTGAGAATGGTTTATAAAAAAAGAGGCCTTGATTAACTTGATTTGTAGTTTGGTATTACTTTATTCATAAATGCTTAAGTCAAGGTACAGGTGAGTGAGTGCAACATGTATAGTGAACAGCCCAAACTGTGAGCTGTGTGGTGTCGCGGATGATGTTTATTATTTTTTGATGGACTGTATCCGCAGCAATCCAATGAGATGTCTTACACAATAAAATTTAGTTTTAATAACCCATGACCGACGGTGCAGAGAGTAGATACTTGCCCACCGCGCCAACTGGGCCGTTAAATACGGGTCTAAGACTTGCCGGCGGCATTCGTCTGGCGAATAACTAGTATTTTCTTTATGGCGGTAGTTTACCTACTCCATCATTCTTGGCTGGTTTAATATAGAATTATGTATGTTAGCTTATACTCAGACCAACTTGTTTAATTTCTAAGAGAGCACAAAAGGCTTTTATACTTTGCTTGTCACTTCAATCAGGTCAATCACGCAATGCTTTGGAATTTGTGGAGAATAAATTATTATATTTTTTATCTATCTTAATCATGTTGATCATCAGAGATAATTTTGTCGCTTGAGGCCTTGAGCTTGAGGTCTTGGGTAGCTAGTAAAAAGTTTAATAACTTTTAAAAAAGTCCAAAGTCCTTTTGTTAACGGTTTTTCAAACTTCTTTTAAATGACCTCTTTGAAAAAAAGTTAAGAAATTATGTTATTATGGCTTGCTGGGGCCTCCTTTAATAAGGGGGCTGCATTGGTTGTGTTAGCATAGATACGCCGCTGGCTCGGTTAGAGCAATAGGGCATGGCTCCCTATGGCTGGTTTAATCCCCGCCTCAAGCGATATTTTTTATTAAAGTTTTGTATTAAATTTATATTGAACCTATGTGTAACAAGACTAGAGCGTTTGTTTTTATTTATTTAAACGACAAAGTTAAACGTAAACGATAATTTCTCGATTTCGGGCAGACCCGAGAATTCTCGAGACCCAAAAAATTAAAAACGTCTAGAAATCATAAACCCTAGGCGAAATGGATCCCGGACTCGCGCCGTAGAAAGCATTTGTCCACTAGGCCAACTGGGTCGTCGCTAGTCAATCCAATAAATAAGTATTCTTCGTTTCAGAAATGATGGGCGTCAACGGCATGGTGCGTCGTGGTACATCAAGCAGTTGTATGAGCAGACTCAATCGTAGGCCAACTTGCTCATCGTGTGCTTCTCTCAAGAGAGGAGGCCTATCGTGTAACATGAGGACAGTAGTAGCCCCACCCGTAAGGGCCCTATCCGTGCGACCGCATTTTAACTGAAACAGTGTTATATGAAATAGAACTACTATTCACCAATTCGCCCGCCGTTGTCACGTAGCCGGCTGAATTGTTGACCTATCCTCCCGCCGGTGTCACGTGGTCGGCTGAATTTTTGACCATTTCGCCCGGCGGTGTCACGTGGTCGGCTGAATTGTTGACCAATTCGTCCGCCGGTTTCACGTGGTCGGCTGAATTTTTGACCGACGAATTGGTTAATGCAAAAAATTGGGAAATGTGAGCCGGACAGAGTCCGCTACTATAAATAAAAGAATTAGTTTATATAGGCTCCTATATAGGGCTGAATTGTTGACCAATTCGCCCGCCGTTGTTACGTAGCCGGCTGAATTGTTGACCAATCCGCCCGCCGGTGCCACGTGGTCGGCTGAATTGTTGACCATTTCGCCCGGCGGTGTCACGTGGTCGGCTGAATTGTTGACCAATTCGTCCGCCGGTTTCACGTGGTCGGCTGAATTTTTGACCGACGAATTGGTCAATGCTATAGGGAAATGTGAGCCGGACGGAGTCCGCTACTATAAATAAAAGAATTAGTTAATATAGGTTCCTATATAGGTACAACGTTTTTTGAGATTGCTAACAATCCAATGAAGTACACAGTGCAGTTCCAGAACTTGTAAGTTCCAGAAGGCACTGTAAACTGTATACTACAGGCGTGACATTTGCACAGCTAATAAACTACTTGCTTTGTTCTTGATTGCTAGAATATTTTATGTACCAACCTAATTCTCTATAGACTTATACAGGGCTATTTGTAAATTACCAGAAAGCTCTCAAACCCTGATTATTGTTCTAACTCTTTGCTCATTTAACTCTACGACTTTCTTCTGAATGCTAAATTTTCCCTAGTAATTTAGATTATTTATAATAGCAAGTAGACACAATCTATGATTAATAGTAGTTAAAACTACACTGTCCCGCAAAGAAAGGCATCGCCGCGCCGCGCCTCGTAATATACATGCTAACGCTAGATGTCACGTGACACCGTAGACTTAACAGAGGAGGTAAATAATATATATTAAAATTTAATTGAAAAGTCATAAAACAGAATGGCCGTACCAAGAATGACGTCGGGTTTCAATGTTTGAAATTATATCCCAAGAGATTTCTGGCATTTTACAAATTACCCTGTATATACATAATATACCGTCATTGGTAGTGCAAAATCCTGCAGGGGGTGGTAAAGAATCGAAAACAGAGCAGAAAACAGAATTGAAAAATAAAATTGTTTTCACCAAAACAATTTTTTTTGTTACTGGTAAGTAAATTGTGGCGCGACAGTTTAGAGCAACTGTCAAGTAATCTATGGCAACTAAAAAGTCAGACAGCTGCTAAAATAATAGCACTTAGCATTCGTAGCAGTCATAACTGCTACGAGTGTTAAGTGCTACGGAATCATTGAACTAACATGTGATATAGGTCACGAGAGGTCATAGCTGTTCAGGAATTACAAGAATGTAAAATTTTGTGTCTATTTTTTTTCAATTTTTATTCTGCTCAGTTGTCGATTCTAAATCACCCTCTGCTGGATTGTGTACTACTTACCAATGACGGTATATATGAAACAAATTTAGTTAACTGTTCTAAATTTAATGTGACTGAGTCTCGCTTATAATTATTTTCTACTAGGTACGTCAACGATTTCACTCACGGTTGTTTTCTCGCGTTGTCGCGAGACTAGTTTCGGAATAGTCGGTGCTTCTTCAGTTGAGTACGCGTGTAGACCGTCCGGCGTCTCGCTATGTACTGAAACAAGTCTCGTAACAATGTGAGAAAACAACTGTGAGGGAAACCGATGAATCCTTAATATACATCTAAAACCTAAGGTAAATATTTTTTAGGAAGGTAAATATTTTTGGCTAGCATTGAAAACTACAACTGAATACAGAAGCAGTGGGAACTGTTAATTTGCAAATAATGTCACTCCGGAGTCTTCCGGAACTTTGTAGAAATAATTTGTGAAGTAATAAAAGTCCGACGAAATTCCACTTGTCACGGGATTCCTGTTTAATTACACTGACGAAGTCGTATTAAGTTAGCTTAGTCATTTATCACTTAGCTTGAATTGTTATTCTGAGACGGGAAAATGTAAAAACGTTGATAAAGTTTTTAAAATAAATGTGACAGTCAGTTATTTGTAGACATTTAAATTTTTATGCCTCGAACCTACATCTTTACAATCGAAGATTATTCAATAAACTGTGATCTTTGAATGAATAGAAAAGGATTCATAATAAAAAAATCATTAAATAAGAGACTCTTTTAACTCCCTAAGAACTTCATATCGAAACTTTAATAAATCTCAGTGCTGATTATGTACCTACTCGTCATCTCCATACAGACAGTTTATTGTAATTACACTGTATAAACCTAGGACTTTAATTAACCTAGGCTTTTACACCTGGGCTATTTAACGTAGGCTAATTCACCTAGGTCCTAGGTGAATTAGCCTAAGTTAAATATACTAGTTGATAGACTAAATTCAAGTTATTAATCTACCGACTTCACAAAAAAGGAGGAGGTACTCAAATCGACTATTTTTTTAAAATGTTTGTTACCTCATAACTTCTGTCCACGTGAACCGATTTTGATTTCTTTTTTGTTTGAATGGTTTTGTTTTCAAATTGGTCCCATTTAAATTTGATCGGGATCTGATCAATAGTTCTTGGAAACTCGTCAATAATGCCTGTTTAGTACATCTAATCCGATCAAAGTTCCGAAGATAGAGTGGTGAAGTCGGTTTTTTTAAGCTTTTTTTTTATATTTATTCAGAAGACCAACAGCATTAAGTTAATTTAGATACAAAACATGAAATATATATAGTACAGCCAATTATAGGTCTCCCTAGATAAGTACAATTTTTATTTACTCTCCTAGTTGGTATAACAATACAAAACAATTTAGTGAGATAGATGTTTGTATGTGTGTGTGTATGTGCGTGTCTGAGAAAGTGCGAGTGATTTTGTTTGCGTTTAATTATTATTATTTATGTATATGATTATTGTAGATTTATTATATTACCAAACTGATTAATGAGTCTATTTTAATTATCGTTCTTGTTCTCTTTAGCTGTATGATTGGTGTGCCATTCATCCTTCGTTCTAGATAATAATCAATCACGAACCAAAGTAATTACGTACCGATATTATGCTTCAGCCACACCGCGAGAGAGTTGAAAGCGTTTTGACGTTTATATTTAAATCGAGATAAATGATAGATGGCTGGATCAGTAGCATGATTCTCTGGAGAACGCGTCGGCAGTAAGGGGACACCCCTAGGAAGTAATACCTCAGGGTAGGAGGTGAATAAATACAATACAAATACTCTTTTAGCACACCGAGGAATGGTAACAACATGTACAGTCGGCGGCCTTATCGCTAAGCAACGATCTCTTCTAGACAACTAAAGAGGATAATAAAGCTTATTATTGGTATTGCGGGAATGCTCATTACATGCACTCAATGTATAATTATAAACATATTACATAAACATACACATATTATGATAGTAACATAAATTCCATACAAATATACAAAATATATATCAATCAATACATAAATAATGTACAATACATATTTAAATATTTATGTATAATCTATATATTTATATTTAAATATAATTATTGTAATACACAATACATATATAAATATTAACATAACGTAAACATAAACGCTTTCAAACGCACAGCCCCACAATTACAACCAGAACAAGAAACACAAATTTTCCCTGGGGAGAAAACTTATGTTTCCACCGGGAATTGATCCCGATACCCCATAGAAAGCGAACACCCAACGAAACAAAGCGAATGAGCAGTTCAAATTTAATTAGTGATGAAACGTGGTAGTGGTCACTACCGATTGATTTTCATACAAGATGTGACAAATCAAATACTTCCCGCAGACAATAAGACGAGATAAAACTGCATTAACAAACGAGGTTGCCGAATTTCCTCCGAGTCCGCTTGGCCATTAAAAAGTAGTAGCCTATTTCTTATTCCAGTATAATCTCTATCTACTAGATTTTAAAGGAATCTGACTAGCAGTAACAGAGATACCTAATTCAAACATCTCAACAAATTGTATCCCACAAAAACAACTAAAGCAAAGAGAAAAAAAAGAAACAAGTCTATATGAACTGCTTCTTGGCTTATTTGGGTGGCGTTCACTTTCTAAGCATTAAGCAAGTATCAGGTTCGATTACCGATTTAAACACAAGTATTCTCCCGAATGTGTTTCTGGTTGTGGATGTAATTTGTATGTGTTTTGCGAATGTTTCCGGCACCCACGACTCAAGTTATCGAACTTAGTGTGAAAGCGTGTATGTAAAAGAACAAATGATCTCTAAGTTGATTTGGGTCGTTCAACACTTTGTTCGTCTGTCCATCCGTCCGACCGCCCATCCGTCCGTCCGTTCGTCAGAGGTATCTAAACATTCCTGAATGCGTACTAAGTGCACCTACACTTTTTCATTATAATACCTATTCTGAGATTATTTGATACCTTTAGGCCTCTAAACCTTGATCTCTTAAAGATTCCACAAGAAATTGCCAGTAGGTAAGTCCGTCGATAAAAACCATTAATTATTTCGGTTTTATTGGGTCGTTTTCAGTTATACGAAGAAGTTTTTATAGGACAATAAAATGGCCAGTCCTTCGGCATAATTGATATTAACGACAATGTTCACGCATTGTTGACATGGGAAATTTCCTACGGGGCTGTGATCTAGAATTTACGGTAATAGGTTTAACAAACCTATTTAATTTGTGGCGCAATTTATACCTATTACCTTCATACGTGATTTTTTGTTAACATTAAATCGGTTATTGGTTATAATAAATAATATTCACTTTGTACAGCTTGAGCACTTGAGTTGCCTATAACTGACTATTTGACTTTGACTGTGACTTGTGACTTAGACTTGATTATGAAAAATAGGAATTGTTAATTTTTGTTTATTATTTCGACTGAAGGACTATGCATTCATGGTCATGAAATATTAAAAATAGCCCACTAACAAAGCAGTTATACAAAACTATGCTAAGCTCGTAAATATCGCATTTCACTCCAATCTCTGATTTCCTAGACAAGTTTATGAGACTCCCAGCAATACATTTGCAGCACTTCTGTGCTATAGAACCTGTTTACGAGGCACTCGACAGCCGTCTGTAAATAAATCCGATTTTATCTCAGTGGTTTCCTGTTCGTGATAATTAATTTTACCATAGATATTACCCGGGATTTCCCAGTTTTACGCCTAAGCTTTGTTTCGGAGCGCTTAAAGTTAGAACGGATAAAATGACGTGTCTCTAGGGTACCTTAAACTACAGTATTTTCAGAGAAGCGGTGGTGAAAATGTATTTGTCCAAAATACCCAAATTTTGGTGTAGCCTTTTTTATAATCCATGACGCATTTTTAGGAGGCATAAAAAAAATCACTCCTTCGCCGTAATAAATATAGAAGCGAAACGCTTTGAGCGAATTGGATGTATGTCAACCATATTATTATATGGATGACGTTTGACAGTTTGTCTCGACCACTACCTCACCTGATACTTAGTAAGTGACGATGAGGTTGACGAAAAAAAAAGAATGAAAAAATGCGCCGCCGAGTTTCTTGCCAGATTCTTCTCGAGATGGCTGTAATTTTGCGAATCTGGCAGTAGAATCATAAACTTTCATGAGTGCATCTTTGGGGCCCATGTTAATAAACGATTTTGATATTGATGGGGCACGTTTGCCTAGAAGATGCCTATTCACTCGCGACTTAAAGGTTCACATATTGTGCTTACCAGAAAAACTGACTCAGGCGTGGAGTTCCGTGCTTTGCGGTTGTGTAAGATGTGAATGTTTCCGGCACCCACGACACATGTCATACAACTTAGTGTGCACCTCCACACTTAGAGTGAAGTAAACAAACGTTTACGTTTATGTTTACTTCATAAGCAGCAAGGACTTTCAGAAACTGAAATATGGCTGTAATCCATTCTCGGCAATGAAGTGTTTACGCAAATTTTCATTCATTTCCTCTTCGCACCATCTGCTTCAGTAAGAACATTTTAAACGTGAGTTACCTTGCAAAGTGAAAAATTTGAAAAACTTCTATGTCTTCAATCTTAAGTACTTAATATTAAAGCCTAAGTATCATACACGGTAGATTAGGATACCAAATATTTTGTCAATAACCTAATGGTACGACGAATTCATAGTACCTATCTGTCTAAGGCTGAAACAGAAAAACTTCACAAGTAAATTTTTATTTCTAAATTACACCCGTGCGAAGCTAGAGAAATAGTTTCCTTAGGAATTCCAATTTATAAATATTTGTTGTTTAAGTCCAGAAGGGTCATTCCCGGTCGGTTACACCCATTCGTGCACTGTTGACGATCGGGAAAAAAGAAGGGAGCGCTCGTTCAGTTTTGTCGAACGCTTCTTTTTATTTCCCGATAGTACCATAAATTAGTACAATTGTCAAATGTGGAAGAATAAATTTCAATAAGAGATGACACGGTTTTTATTTATATTTAATTACAACTTGAAAAAAAAATACAAAGTATGAAACGTCTACCTATAATTGATAAGAAAAATAGTTGTCTGTAAAGTCAGTTTACGGACGATAATTTTGCGTGATAAAGTCATAAGATGAACGCTTAGGCCGATCGTGCCTCTCTATCGGTTGTTCCGCGCTCTCGCTTGCACGCTCAGGCTCAGGCGAAACGTGACACTTTTTCGTGCGTGCAGCCGGTTTACACGTCAAAAGAATATTAGTAAAATTAAACAGTATAATTTCATCAAAATTAGATGTATAATCTCTCACAAAAACGGCTTTTTACATAAGGCCGGTCTTTGGGAGAGATGAATTAGCTGTCTCACCAACTTGTTATTTTCCAACATAGATTCTTTTTAAAAAAAGGGTTCATACTGTACTTGCAAAGTTCTTATCAAATAAACCACACAGTCAAAGAAAAAAAAAATTTTGCCCCATTTAGTAGTAGTTTTAATTGTATCATTTAAATTGTCATTTCTGGCTTTGGATCTGAGCTTTACAAACTTTATGAGAATTAGAAGATATTCGCTTGCATAGTTGAAACTTTGAACGCTAAACGTTTTTGACAGACGGAGGGACAAATCATTGAAAAAAAAAGAAAAAGTCAAAGTCAGCTCAGAAACCTCTTTTCTCTCTGTCAATTACTAGGTTCTAAAACTTTTTTTATTTGTGATAAATTTATCTCAATTTATGAAAACAGTTCGAAGTTTGAAAAAGAAAATCATCATCAAAGAGAATTATTTGATTACGGCGGGTATAGAATAATGGTCTTTGTTCGAATCTAATTGAGTCCACCGCGCGGGGAGTTAAATTATCAATTGACAGCTGCCACCCTAACTTTTCTTATAAGGCACCAATCTGAAAGTATATTTCCTCTTTTCAAACAAAAAAGATTTCAACTATATCTGTTGCTGTCGGTTTCTATTTATATGAAGCAAATATGAACCTTATTTCTTAAGAGTTTCCTCGATTTCGAACTGAAACCCATCGCAACAGAGATAGGTATATAGTTCCTTTGATGTAACATGCCAAAATGCTAACCTTTTTTTGAAATCAATCAAATATTTGTCAGACCAATAACATCAATCGTGTTTCTCGCAGAGCCGTGGTAGTGAAAACAGTTATTTGCATCTCGTGCCTCGCGTCTTTCATCCTACTAATATTATAAATCCGAAAGTTTGTGTGTAAGTGTGTAAGTATGTTTGTTCCCTCTTCACGCTTTAGCGGCTGAACGGATTTAGATGATATTTGGAATGTACATAGATTATACCTAGGATTAACACATAGGCTACTTTTTTACTTGATAATAGCGGGCGAAGCCGCGGGGCACGGCTAGTAATATTATAAATCCGAAAGTTTGCGTGTAAGTATGTTTGTTCCCTCTTCACGCTTTAGCGGCTGAACGGATTTAGATGATATTTGGAATGTACATAGATTATACCTAGGATTAACACATAGGCTACTTTTTTACTTGATAATAGCGGGCGAAGCCGCGGGGCACGGTTAGTTGTCTATAAAATAAACCAAGAAACAATCATTCATACTTAACAAGATAGATAAACGTTAATCCATCTCGTTATCTTCCTAAAATTAGGACGACAAGACACCTTTCGCGATTGTATAAAACGTTAATTAACGGTCAGATTAATTACTGGTTACCTTGGCGATTAACCGGGTTTCGGAGACCCAGAGGTAAATATCAAAGGGTTGTAGATTGTAGATACAACAACTAAATTAGAACGGGATTAATTTGCTACATTTATAACTAGAGACTAAGGAACATTCATATTTATTTACCGTCTTCCCAAAAAAGGAGGAGGTACTCAAGTCAACTGTATTTTTTTTTATGCGTTGAGCTCATACTAGCCGTGCCCTAGGTATAAACTATGTACATTCCAAATTCAATATAAATATTTTCAACTGTTAAAGCGTGAAGAGTGATACAACCCTAAATGTAAGCTACGTACGTTCCAAATTTAATTCAAATCCGTCAATCCGCTACAGGTTAAACAAAAACAAACATATTTATATTTCAACTAGCTGACCTGTCCGGCGTCATCCGGGTAAAAAAAACATAGCCTACACTCAAAATAACGTGGCATACTATTGATTTTTTTTTTCTAAATCGTTTCAATAGATCCAGAGATTACCTACCCTACATTACTACCTCACAAACTCACAAACTTTACCTCTTTATAATATTATAGTATAGATTACACACAGACTTTGCGATTTATAACATTAGTGTGATATTATTAGACCGTGGGCCGGTTGTCGTCAACCCTACCTCATCGAGTACCAAGATGAGACCTATATGGGGGTGTCGTGTGTAAAAAGTTATGCTAAAAAAATCAGGGTTGCCTGTTCCTAGCCTGGAGCATTTTGTGCAGGGGACAAAAAACTGATCCATTTTTTTGGTGAAATTTACCTCATCGAGTACCAAGATGAGACCTATCGGGGGGTGTCGTGTGTAAAAAGTTATGCTAAAAAAATCAGGGTTGCCTTATCCTAGCCTGGAGCATTTTTGGCAGGGGACAAAAAACTGATCCATTTTTTTGGTGAAATTTACCTCATCGAGTACCAAGATGTGACATATGCCAATCGAAAGCCCCGTTCTTCCTTCTATTAAAAAAATTGGGTTGCCGGCTCTAAACCTGGAGCATTTGTTTTTCGGCCTACTTTAGTGTTCAGGCATCAGAAGTAAGTTTTATGAAAAAAGCATCGAAATGATATATTTTAGTTATTTAAACAACAAAATATTGTATACTAGTACTCTAGTTATAGTATTATCTTTCGCTTTGTAAAATGAAGCAAGATGAAAAGTAAACATCAAGTCCCCAGCGTTTCAGCTCACAGCGACTGAATAAAAAAAAATATGACTCTAGTTTTAAGTGCAGTAGTTCAAACTTGAGTTTCTAATCTCGCCAGTGTTGTCGCCTTGGGACTTAAAAGTGGCGGTGCTATGTAGAGTTTAGTTCAGTAAACATATTATGATATACATATATGTACCACAGTGCACGAAGTATGCTAGATACAAATCTAGTGCTTAGTTTGTGGTTCATAGCTTAAGAGGCCGGGGAGGCTTTGAACGAGTCTATAGGCTGTCTCTGTTTAACTGGCAAACTGTGCCCATGCTTGATGCGATAGCACTACCGACCGAACAAATTATGATAGGTGCCGTAATACCAAAAATCATAAATGAAAATGTAATGTTTAGCCATTGTTTTTTGCATTAATAGTACCTCGAAATGATAATCTATGTTCCTGTTGTAATGACAGAAGACATGTGTTAGTTTTTAATACAAACGAATAAGTTAAAGATGCGACATTTATGTCGTAATAATGTGTAAAAATCAATTGGTTTATATTTCATTTTAGGTAATTATTTTGGAATAAAAACTATCCAGGAACCTAGAATAATATGTTTTTAATCTGAATAACAGCACAGTATGGTGGTAATATGCTTGAATTATAAATAATTTCGGTATTACGATTATATGGGCAAATCAACCTCCGCAGGCCTCTTAAGTTTAAATTTTTTTGCAAACTAGCCGTGCCCGTGGCTTCGCCCGCGTTAATTAAGTTAAAAAGTAGCCTATGTGTTATTCCGGAACCTAAACTATCTAAATTCTAATTTCATCAAAATCGGTTTATTCGTTACTAAGATACGTGGTAACAAACACTCACATTTATAATATTAGCAGGATTTTTAAAACTTTATCTTATCTTACCTACTGCATAATGCTATTCCTTCTGTGCTATGTGAGCCCGACAATTGGAAGTGCGAATAATAATAATAAATAATGTGTAATGAATATTATATTACTACATACTTAATAATAATATATAAGGATAACTAGAAAAAGAATCACTACGTATATTTATACCGAATCGTTATTACTAACCTTATATTATATTAGAGGACCTTGCATCTAGACAAACCTTAACGAGATGTACAGGCTTTTGTATATTATTTTTTAAACTTTCATTTAGGTGATAAATAAACTTAGAATATAAATAAATAAATACAATTAAAGACTTCGCCACAAAGGCACTTTTATTTCGAGCATGGAATAGAACGGCGTGCAAAATTAACTAAAAAAATATCGCAAGCAAAGCTTAAAAAACCCAAATTCACCGCTTTACCTTCGGAACCCGTGATCAGAATAAATTAATTAAATCCGCATTATTGACATCAACTCAAAAACACCTGGTCAGATCTTGATCTAAACGGGACCACATGGAAAGCACTAGCTTTTAAATGAAAAAAGAATCGTCAAAATCGGTTCAACTAGAAGAAAGTACTAAGGCAACATGAAAAAACAGCAGAATTGAGAACCTCCTCAGTTTTTGAAGTCGGTTAAAAAGAGTAAAAGCGATGATGTGTCGACTAACGTGAATCGTACATTCATTTCTCGATCTAATATAGTTCACTCTACTATTCCCGTACCTGTACCATATAGCATAACACGTGAACGTGTTTTTATCTCTATGCATGCTTTAGGGACTTGATATACAAAGCGTCCCAGGCACGCGCCCTGGACGCGCAACCTGTACGCGCTCCTCGGCTGCTGCTACCACTGTATAAATGCGTCTTGATCACTAAAAACAAAAAAAAACGCATTCACACTCACAGCCCCGCAGGGGGGAAGCGCCGCCGCCGCGCGCCCGCCCCACGCCCGCGCGCCCTAGCCCCTTTGTATATCGTCCCTTAAGCCTGTACCATGTCTACTGTGAAAATAAAGAAGGAAAATTATGGCAGGGCGGGACTGACCCAATTTTGCGTTCACTACTATGAACTACAGTGCTGTCTGGCATTACAATTTCCAAAGTATGTTTGATAATACACCTGTTTATTCTATACTAGCCGTGCCCCGCGGCTTCGCCCATTATCAAGTCAAAAAGTAGCCTATGTGTTATTCCTACGTATAAGCTATTGTACAGCCCAAATTTCATCCAAATTCGTTCAGCCGTTAAAGCGTGAAGAGGGAACAAATATACTTACACACTTACACACAAACTTTCGAATTTATAATATAAGTAGGATTAGTAGGATTTTTGTCTGCTGATAAACTTAATTATGTGAAAACACTCCCGAAAAAAAATGGGATAGCTAGACTACTAACTGCTAAGCGACACCGCTATATGGTAGACATTCCACAAATGCGCACGAAGCGTTTTACTTCCACATTCATTGTGAGAACTGCAAAGGAATGGAACTCCTTGCCTGAGTCGGAGTTTCCTGATAAGTACAATATGGGAGTCTTCAAGTCGCGAGTGAATAGGTATCATCTAGGCAAGCTTCGAACACATCGTCGCTTACCATCAGGCGAGATAGTGGTCAAAAGCTTGCCTATCTTGGATAAAAAAAGTTCTCAGAATCGTATTTTCTATGCAAAATTACAGTTACTACGTTCTTTTTACATTATTTAAACGCAAGCAAAGCTTTAAAAAAAAGTGACGTCACGGTTTTATCTTCGGAACTCTTGACGAGAATAAAGAATAAATACGCAGCATTGAGGATAACTCAAAAATTACTGGTCAGATCTTGATTTAGTTTAAATGGGACCAACATAAAAGCACTAGCATTCTAACAAAAAAATCATCAAGATCGGTTCACCTAGAAGGAAGTTATGAAGTAACACAAATACAAAAAAATACAGACGAATTGAGAACCTCCTTCTTTTTGTGAAGTCGGTCAACAATAAGCTTGTTATTACCAAATAATTGTTAATAAATAATTATTTAAAATAGATGTTGATTTATTAGGTAGATACCAAAACATCGAAATACTCAAGCTCAAGTGACCATACATTTTTTTTAGATGGATATTAAAAATATTCCCCGCGGTTTAACCCACGTAAGGCCCGGATCCGTGGGAATTCAAAAATTCGAAATTCGAAATCGATTCTTCACTTGGGCCCCAAAGGTACTTATAAAGGTTAATGATCCGAGGTGGTCAGCTACCTCTATACCAAATTTCATCAAAACTGGTCTAGCCGTTTAAGCGTGAAGAAATAACAAACATACAAACACACTCATAAACTTTCGCCTCTATAATATTCGTGTGTTTTAAGTGTCAATGAAACAAATTTATTATTATTATTTATCATGGGTGAATCATGCAATATCCTCTCACTGCAAATTGTCACAGACAACTAAATTATAAAGTAAAAAAAGATATTAGGTGAAAAAAAGGTCATATTGGCGCCGATTGTCGGAGCTTTAGTGTATTTGAGTGCGTGTGCTCGCTTTACGACCAGCTAAATTTGTAGGATCTAGGACGCTTCACCCGTTTTGTATGCGGCATTACGTCCGTATTTAGATACAACAAGTCCAACATAGAGCAAATTTCATAGAAAATCAAAACCATGCCCTCGTAAAATAAATTATTCTAGCGAACCAGAGACCGTCAAAAAGATTTTTACATTCTCCAATTATTTTCAGTGGAAATCTATACCGATATTCGGAATTCGATGTATATTCATTATCAATCTATTGAAAAGCTCATGTTTTTCAAAATATACTTCTAAAAGGTGTTTCCATTGTTTTTCCCGGCATATCCCGGATTCATCGAATATTAGGTATTAAATGTGCATTTTAAGTGTAGGCAAATCATACAAAGGTGAAAAACGAGATTTTCGCCTTCGCTCCAAAACTCCAATAGAAGTTCTAGTAAAGTTTCTACCACTTTATGCACTTATGCATGAATGAACTTTGACTGGACCTTGACTCTTTTACTTGACTTTGAATGTGCCTTTTGACTAGGACTTTTAATATAAAATAGACTTAAAATATATTATTACTTGACACTGGCTAAATGCACAAGATTGCAAATAAAAATTAAATACAAAATTGAAAAAAAACAGTAAAAAAACTGAAAACAAAAAGTTGCAAAAATAAAGAGTCAAGGTCCAGATTTTATTATTAAGTCCCGGGTCCCGGTCCTGCACTTGAACAACAAATACAAAAATAAAACAATTATTATAAAGATAAAACGTTATAAGCAATCAACCTCAAAAGATTTTCTCTATTAGGCAAAATATATGCGTGAGATCTCAGTTCGACACGAATGGCCAGTTGTAAAAAAAATTACTTTGTATTTTTTTATTCTTCTTGTATCTTATTTTAAAGTTGACACATGTTCATGAGCATTACGTAACAACGACTTCAATCGATTTCTCGCAGGTTCGTCGATTGTAAATCTATGTAAGTACTTATAGAACTTTAACACAAAGATTCTTCAATATCCGTTTTTATAAACGTTCTGAACGCCAACCTCATTTCCCCTGAAAGTTGGCACAGGAAACAGTTTTCCAATATAGATGGTAATACCAATATGTTACCATGTTTCTATCATAGAACCGGGGCTACATAGAATGTATTGAAATCGGATTCGTCTACTCGTCGGCTCGTTCCAGTTATTATTCCGCTGATTTGCACCATTTGTGAGACAGTCTCTGACGCTAAGTTTCAAGTGAAGAGATAAAGAATATATCATTACGATCGTCTTACTATGAGCTAACCAACCGACCATATGAAATAACCTATGTTTTTTAAGCCAGCTGTTGTGATATGAATTTGTCCAGCATCCACGAACAAATCTTAGAACTTAGTGAGGGGTCCGCGAGTGTGAAAGCGTTTATGTTCATGGTAATTTCTTTTTTTAAAGGATCTAGTAAAACATATATTTTTTATCGTTTTAGTCTAATCATGAACGGTATAGTGTTTCAAAAGACCCAATTTCAGAGAATATTTCTTGCGACAAAACTTTCACTGATCATGTTTCTGGTTTCCATTTATTTATATAATATTCTCAAGTAAATATCGTCCAACTATGAAGCCTTAGTCTTGTCTATTTTTTTACGCTAGATAGGCAAGCATTTGATCACTATCTCACCTGATAGAAAGCGATGTTGCGGCCAAAGATACTTACCTAGAAGATACCTACTTCGAAACTACTCGTAAAGCACATAACTTTTTATACTTCACACTTCGCAGTCATCATATTTGTTACTGGTTATTGTATGGAAAATATATTATAAGGGGTCAGTTTGAGAAACAGTAACTAGTGGATACTTAAATTTTTATTTGAGATCAGATTTTATCCTTAAAATTAACTAATGTATAATCTTAGTTCTTATATAAAATTATGCGATTCTTGCTTTTGCTTCTTTAGTTTTAAGCTCGATGAGGCATCCTGTTGTCGATTAGCTTAATCAAGTTACTTAGGTACTTAGATGAGACCGTCACTCAACAAGTCCAACAGCATCCCCGAACACAATTTCTCATCACTTGTCTTATAATGTTGGTATATTTTGTCTTATTACTTAAGTCACTACGCACTTGAATAATCCCTTCACCTTCAATCATTATCCTTTTCAATAAGCACGTTTCTGATCTAGATACAAAAAAAAAAATATTATACTCTTTCATTTCCTTAACAAAACGCCCATTCTCATGTTTCACGAACGAGGAACGCAGTAACACTTTTCTTTCATTGTTTCGTTGTATATACTTTTCTCATTCAGAAAAAATTGGACTTGACTGAGAGAGCCCTGGCAGGTAGGGCTGCACCCGGCTCGAGGAGTTTCAGCTGCCGCAGAGAAGAGCAGGTGCGGCAGGTCTCGCTGATTCCTCGCCGGTGACAATGACACTCCAATATTGTTCTTCGGTATGGCAAACCGCAGATCGGTATCTTTTCTGCAAAAAAAAACAAGTATACAACAGAATGTAATACTTTACTTCTTTATGATGCATCAGTTGATTCTGTACGAGTAGGTGCTAATTTCATTTTTATAGCATTAGCCATGTTAGGCAGTAACTAAAGGAGTAAATTTAGAAATGAAAAGTAAAATATTTTCGTCGCTTCAGGCAGGGCTTGAGTAGCTCAGCGGTTAGAGCATAGGGCATGACGCCATATGGGCCTAGGTTCAATCACCGCCTCAAGCGATATTTTTTGTCCTTATATATAAAATATTGGGACTTTTTTATGTATGATTCTTATATTCATTTTTCCTTGCCAATAAATGTTAATAACGAAGTTGAGTTTTTTAATCAATCGTTTTATATACCTAGTTAAAAAATATTATTGAATTTACATTTTTCAACAAAGAAGCAAAATATAGAAACGACGAATAGATATTGTAGATAGTATTTTTGAAAAAACGACTCGCTATAAAAAAAAAATTATTTCTGCCCCCTATATAGGATTCGATTCTAGGGGAACACAAAAGGGGTACTTGTGTGTGATGAGAATGTTTCCGGCACCTTCGACGCAAGTCATCAAACCTAATAAGGGGCTGTGAGTATGAAAGCGTTTATGTTTATAGATATGATTCATATGAAAGCTTTGCCAACGATGTCCACTCACTAGCTTCGATCGGATATTCGGTAGAGACAATAGATATTCGGTTAATCAAGTGCCTTTCGATCGTATTGGCAAGCTCTATTCGCGTTCAAAATGGGTACTCTGATATTGCTAGAGCTTGTTCCGACGGCTTCGGATATCAAACAGATGTATAAACGACTATAGAATATTAGCTCTACGCCGATTCGCTTGCGTTTATGGTAATAGTGATTATGAATCTGTACATATTTTATAATTGTAACAGGCCGATGTCTGCATACATTACAGATATTCAGGAAAAACTAATATCAGGAGCCAAAACATATATCTGTTTGTATGTTTGTACGTGCATCATGCAAAAAAAAGTATGGTTTTGAATGCATTTTCACCGATGTATGGCTAACGGTGTAACTTAAAATATAAGCTCTATTTAATCGCAGAAAAATATCTTATTCCCATTGTTTTCAATTTAATATTGCCCCGATCTCATGTCCTGTAGAAACTACTACCCGGATCTCCGAAACTACTAAACATAATTTCATAAAGTTGTTACATGTCGATTCGAATTTTATTTCATTACAATGGGATGTTGGAAAGAAAACTTATCGTCAGTTATAGATAAGTCGCCAAGATCAATATCTATTCGGTCGTATCGCGCACACGTGTTTTGTCTTCTATTATTATACTCCAATTATACTGCCCTTCATGGCCCAGCAGTAAAACAGATCCGTTAAAAAAAATATATGTACAGTCCCGCACGTAACTCGAAGAATTTCTATACACAGTTTTTTCAAGTATATACATTTATGCGTGTTTTGTGAGCTTCATTTAATTAAATCTTTCTTGGTAAGTTTATGTCTCAAAGATTAAACCCTTGTTTTAAAAAAATGTTCAAATGTAATGACCAACCCCAGGTTATTAATAATTTTAGTACCAGAGAGAGGGATGCCCTCGCAGATGCTGGATCGCTGGCATGACGGGTTCCCCTTCCTTGCACATAACAGCCCACTCAGGACCTGTCGTAAAACCCTGGAATTAATTGCATGTAAAAATATTGAACAATTTGTGAAATTGTTAACGTTCCAAAATTTATGAATTACATAAAACGTTGTCGAGTTTTGTTTTGACGGCCCTCGACTTTGAGATAGATTTAATATCCAGTAGTACCTACATCCTATATATGACCTATAATACTTCAAAATGACCTGATTACGAAAATTTCAAGCTAGGAGTTATGTCCTTGTAACAAAAGCCATTACACAAAGGCTTCATTGTAATTAGGGTAATATAGATAACTCTCATGTAGCTTCCTAAAAAGGATGACAGGAAACATGAGTGTTAGAATAATAACTAACCCTTTGTATACAGATATCAATGTAATGACATTTCATATTAATAAAGAGTAGTTCTAACCAGCTCTCCGAGCCGAGCACACGTCTACCTGCTTATGTCTTTTTAAAAAAACCTTTTTCGTGTATCCACAACCTAACTTAGGTATCTATAAAATAATTCTGCATGAGATTTATACATTCATAGTGTCAAACACACACCCTCATATACATAGATTATATATTATCTCGGGACTTAATCACGATAAAAACTGACTGCAGTCTTCTCGAGACCATGGCCAATGCAACTTGGGCGAACTGTCGAGGTAAATTAAGTCCGATAAAGCGCAATTAAGTCCCAAGAAATTACCTTCACTATGTGTTCCAATCGCGAAAGCTTAAAAGTTAAAATATAATATGTAAATATACCTACAGGGTTACCTAAAAATACCAAAATTCTCCCAGAACCTAATTCTTAATTTTTAAAGCGCAAAGTCACAGCTCCTCACTAAGTTCAATGGCTTGTGTCGTGGGTGCCGATAACATTCACATCACACACACAATCACATCAGAACCAGAAACACAAACTTCCCTTGGATAGAAAACTTGTGTTCCCACCGGGAATCGAAACCTATACCCCTGCTTAAAAAGCGAACGCACCTTACTAATCCAACTGGCAGTTTTTATGAATCAATAAAAATAAAATTAAATGCTCTAGACTGCTTCTTAATATGAATATTAGATGCGCTTGGCAGGCCGCATCTGGTATTTTGCATCAGCATTTCTAGGTAGTACTTCCCGATTTCCATATAGATGAAATCCGGTCATAAAAGTTTTGCCCTTGTAGTATATCTAAGGATGTTTATCAAGATATATATAAGTACCGTTGTTTAAATGTCCGGTTAAGTATTCATAGTTTATATTATTAGTTTTGCCGCAAAAGTGAAAAATTGTCGTTGGCGATTTTGTATTACTTTGTTCTGATCCTACTAATATTATAAATCCGAAAGTTTGTGTGTAAGTGTGTAAGTATGTTTGTTCCCTCTTCACGCTTTAACGGCTAAACGGATTTGGATGAAATTTGGAATGTACCTACATAGATTATACCTAGGATTAACACATAGGCTACTTTTTAACTTGATACTAGCGGGCGAAGCCGCGGGGCACGGCTAGTTAGTTATATAAGTAGTATTAGGCTTATAGCATGGGTATTTAATACTTGGCTTTTTTTCGAATATAAACATTTTATCTATGTATATAAAAAAAACAATAGCCTTGAGTTAGTCTCGCAAAAACTAAATAATAACTCGACTAATTTAGCTGATTAGTTTTTGTTATGTTTGCAATTGTCAGGCTAAGGTTTGTATGAAAGAAAATGGCTCCTAGCCCTAAAAAAGTAGGAACAAGTAACTGTTTATATGCGGGTAACACCGCGTAGTTTGTCATAAATTAATTATATCTTTGGTTTTGCGGTTGTTATTAATTGACATAACAATAGCAATTAACATGTAAATATTTCATAAATCAGTCAACCATGGGGACCGCCCATGTTTTTTTTATGACCGAATGCTTACCTATCCAGCATGCATTTGGCCACTATCTCACCTGTTCCAGAAGCAAAGGTGCCCAATATGCTAGCAGCATTGCCACGTTGGATAGCAATAGCTATCCTTTGCACGAAGAGGGATCCGGAGTTTACGGATTTTACCGCGTATATTTTACATTACTTTTATTTGTATTTCGTATTCGTCGTTGACGTTTCGAACACTGCATAGTTCTTGGTCAAAGAGAGACAAGGATGTAAAATTATAAATATGGCTTAGATACATACAAAAATCATTACTATTTACAGGAAGGTATATATGTAGGTACATATAATGAGATAATTGTTCGACCTTTTAGTGCACTGCACCAACTGTGTAAATAAATTGTATGGGCTAATTATCGGAAAAGGATAATTCGGAAATGCGGTTCACGCTTTATTGATTATTCAATCAGAACTGTAGGCTTTATTATCGTTAACGGCCTCAACCCGCAAAATAATGGATAAAGATTCTTATCGTTTTGCTAGTTACAACTGCAAAAATATAAAACGATCGTTCGATGACGTCAGACACCTATGCCGGAAATACGACGTTATTTGTTTGCAGGAAACTTGGTTGCTACCGCATGACATTCCTTACGTTAGCACGATAGATAATGATTTTGGCTACACTGCCACTTCCAGTGTTGATGTTTCTGCCGGCCCTCTCCGCGGCCGCCCTTTTGGTGGAGTGGCAGTGTTGTGGCGATATAATAAATTTCAGCAGGTGTCGATTATCGAGTGTAATAATAATCGTATAAGCGCTATTAAGATTACGACTGCGACTAGTTCAGTAATCGTGATGAGTGTGTATTTGCCAACTAACTCTGCAGATAATTTGCCAGAATTTACTAGTTGTTTAAATGCGATTAATGCTATTATTGACGAATACGGTATCGATTCCGTGTACATCTTAGGAGACTTCAATGCGGAGCCGGGTGGGATATTCTATAGTGAACTATTAAGTGTATGTCGCGAACACCAATGGTCTTGTGTGGATGTGGATGTATTAGGTCTGGACTCAGGTACTTTCACTTTTACTAGTGAAGTGTACTGGACTAGCAGTTGGCTGGATCACTGTGTCGCTACCCACTCGGCAAAGAAAACAATTACGAATGTACATGTAAGTTATGACACTCTTTGGTCTGACCACTATCCACTTATTGTTGAGTGTAATTTGAACTTACTTACCCCAAAAGTTTCACCTAAAATAACAAATGTGAATAAAAATGTAGTGTGGGGAATAAGAAGTGAGGAAGATATCAATAGGTATAGCAAAAAGTGTCATAAAAACTTAAAAAGTATTGATTTTCCGTCTGATTTTATAAACTGTGCTGATTGTTTTTGTTGTGACCGTGACCATAGGCGTATTCTAGATAAGCTTTATTCTGACATTACGGCCGCCCTGACAGATGCTGCTGTGACGAGTCGAGAAAGGAACGCGAGAGACATACGTGGCCCGCGCGTGGTTGGATGGAATAGACATGTCAGCAACGCACACAAGACGGCCAGGTCTAAGTTCCAGGAATGGCTTAGGTGTGGTAGGCCAAAGTCAGGTTGTGTGTTTAAGGAAATGTGTGACAGTAGGAGAGCGTTCAAGTCTAGATTGAGATGGTGTCAAATTAATCAAGACCAAATAAAGATGGACGCTCTGGCTGAAAAACATTCCAAAGGTGATTTTCGAGGCTTTTGGCAGAGTACCAATAAGCTCAATGTACGGCCTGGCCTTCCTGCGAGTGTCAATGGTGTGAGCGACCCCAAGGAGATAGCGAATGTTTTCAAAGACTATTTTAGTGTGACATCGCCTTTGGGTCCGTCGAGGGGGGTGCTCAGTGTTGGTATGGAAAGTCAAACTGTAGGGATTTCTTTTTTAGCTAAAGATGTGAGAGAAGCCATAGGAAGCATTTCAAGAGGAAAGTCCCCAGGTCACGACGGACTCAGCATTGAGCACCTGCAGCACGCCGGATCGCATATTTCAAGAGTTTTGGCTATGTTCTACTCTCTATGCGTTAGCCACTCATACTTGCCAAGCGATTTTATGAAAACGGTAGTTGTGCCGGTAGTTAAAAATAAAACTGGAGACCTTGCTGAAAAAACAAATTACAGGCCCATATCACTAGCCACTGTTCTAGCTAAAGTGTTTGATGGTTTGCTTGACATACAACTGAACAGATATGTAAAGTTGCACGATAACCAGTTTGGGTTTCGACCTAGGCTGTCCACAGAAGCTGCTGTACTGTGTCTCAAGCATACCGTCAAATATTACACTAACCGCAAGACTCCAGTATTCGCTTGCTTTCTCGACTTGTCTAAAGCTTTTGACTTGGTATCGTATGAGCTGCTGTGGGAAAAGCTCCGGCATATTGACTTGCCACAGGAACTTATCAACATGTTCCAGTACTGGTACGAACATCAGTCAAACAATGTCAAATGGGCCGAAGTAATGTCGGATCCGTATCAGCTCGAGTGTGGTGTGAGACAGGGCGGGTTAACCTCTCCTACCCTGTTTAATTTATACATAAATGGACTGATCGTGGCGCTCAGTAACCAGCATATTGGCTGCCATATTGATGGTGTCTGCGTCAATAACCTAAGTTATGCGGATGACATGGTGTTGATGAGCGCTTCGGTATGTGGCTTAAGAAAGCTGATACGGACTTGTGAGGATTACGCCTGTGTACACGGACTACAATACAATGTAAAAAAGAGTCAAATGATGACTTTTGGGGCTGGTATGAAATGTTTCCAAAGTATGCCTTCGGTGTTGCTCAATGGTGTTCCCCTAGTAAGGGTAGATCAATTTAAATACCTGGGACACATAGTCACTACCAGTCTCAAAGACAATGAGGACATCGATCGGGAGCGGAGGTCACTGTCTATAAGAGCTAACATGTTAGCCCGCAGGTTTGCAAGATGTTCAGCGCAGGTTAAGATCACCTTATTTAGAGCGTACTGTACATCACTTTACACTTGCAGCCTGTGGGCTGACTACAATAAAAAGCAATATAATGACCTCCGTGTTCAGTATAATAATAGTTTTAGGATACTCTTGGGGCTGCCCCGATTCTGCAGCGCTTCAGGCATGTTTGCGGATGCTCATACTGCCTGTTTTCACGCAACGATGAGAACGCGGGCCGCATCCTTGGTGCGCAGAGTACGGGCCAGCTCCAACATAATCCTAGCTATGATTGCATCCAGATTGGATTGTCATTACCTCCGGCATTGCTGTGAGCGGCATGTTGCACTACCGGTGCCGGAGAGATTGTTCTGAACGACTAGTATTTTGTATTGTTAATTGATAATTTTATTTTCTTTTTGTATTTTAATGACATTAATCTATGACATGTGACTATTTATTTATAATCTATTTTACTTTTTAAATTTTTATATTTTTCTATTGATTGTAATGATGATAATATATGATTTTATAATTTTAGTTAAGAAACACAAGATGGGCAATTTAACCTGAAATAAAGAAATTTGATTTGATTTGATTTGATTTGATTTGATTTACCGTTACCAACTGAGAATCAGCAGAATTAATGTTATTGCAAGCAAGCGTAAAATCAGTATTTACTTTCGCAACCTTGTAGTATTTTTTAAACCTTCATGAAAGCAATGGTGTTTGTAAATTTTCATCCATCTATTTACCGGCTACGTTAATGATTTAGTCGTAGTGGTAGGTTATTAAAAATATCTAAGGGATGGTTAAACAAAGTTTCAAAATTTTGGGCATCGGTGTGTGAATGTTTCTAGATTGTGATGATTTTATGGACTATCGACTATTCGTGTTCCTTTTTGTCTACCGACTTCACAAAAAAGGAAGAGGTAGGTACTCAAGTCGACTGTATTTTTTTATGTGTTACCTCATAACTTCGTTACATGTGACCCGATTATAATTTTTTTTTTGTTTGAAATATGTTGCTTTCCAATTAAATTTCCTATTTAAATTTGATCAAGATCTGATCAGTAGTTCTTGAAATATCGTCAAAGTACCGAAGATAAAGCGGTGAAGTCGGTTTTTAAGCTTTGTATGCGTTTAATTATTATTCGGTCAAACGAGTGTCGA
This sequence comes from Lomographa bimaculata, assembly GCA_948107665.1. Taxonomy (NCBI): domain Eukaryota; kingdom Metazoa; phylum Arthropoda; class Insecta; order Lepidoptera; family Geometridae; genus Lomographa; species Lomographa bimaculata. The sequence continues at coordinate 14,418,438 of OX403592.1, forward strand.
TTTTTTGTTCGGACTCTGATAAGAAAAAAGCGTGCTTCAACTTCTTCTTCAGATTTAGATCTCTGAAAAAGAAGTTGAAGCAACTATTATTGAAAAACGATTATGCGGCATAGATGAACAGGGTAATTAAAAAAAATCTTAAACCTCTTAGGACTTCATTCCAACCAATGAGACTACGTCTTTCATGATACGGCTATTGCAAAAGGTTTTTTAATATTTTTCAGATAAATTTTAAAACATATTATTTATTTTTTCTAAGGCGTGAAGTGTCAACTGGCGTTGTTTAAGAAAACATAAGTTTTAATTGTGTAGAATATATGTATATTATCATCGTTATTATGACGGAAAATATAGCATTCAATAGAAAGTAGGACTCAATGAGCTAGGGGTTAGAACAAGAATCAATGTCTGATAACTTTCTGGTATTTTACAAATAACCCTGTAGCCTCCCTTTATAGAAATTTATAACTATTTTCATTCTAGACTCTAAAAACTACCAGATATTACCGATGTGGGAACAAATACTGCCCTAGATACATATTAGTAGTAACTTTTCACTCGTGGCTTAACATCACACAGACAGTACTCCAGGCACATCAAAATTGGCGTTGTGTTTACATTGTACCTACCAATTCCTTAATGAAAATTCTCGTTCATTTTCCTAATTTAATTAACATGCTTAATTAAACCTCGATACGTTGATTCTAGGATAATAGCAAGCAAATAATAATTAATGAGAGTCCTATTATGCGTGTGTTCTCCATCTTAATTCTTATTAGTTCAATTAGTCTAAATAGACTAAATAGTCATATCCGTCCATTGATACCCTGAGTTTTTTTTAATAACATGTAACATTAAAGAAATGTGTAACAATGGCCTGATTGTAGGTATATCACTTTAATGGGATTAGTAGGAAAAATCTTTCCTAGTAGTTCTAAAGTTATCGTCTTGAATAAAGTAGTGGGAACATCACACGCGTGCCTTTCGAGATAAGGAGCAAACATTTATTTACACTAAAGAGGGTAATGTATTTATCAGCCATGTATGTTATTACCAATTATGCGTGTTCCTTTGTGGCGTTCTAGACCACAATTACGTGGCCCAATTTGATGAGTGTTACGTCAATCGAATTGAATAATAATTAATCTAGCGAGTGTCTCTGAAGGCATGATAGTAATCAAAATAGAAAATGGCGACAACCAGACGCCATATTGTAAAAAAAAACACTAAACTGTGTATAGTTTAAAATGAAAACAAAAGAAGTGTGTGTTTTTTTAACAATATTATTGATTATAGACAGATTTTTTACCCAAGGGTAGATGTTCAATTATCATAGACTACATCGCGATAATTTATAACTTTAGCGGAAGTTCAAACCCGTCATAAGATTTGAGACCACGACTTTGTAACAATAAAATTTAATTCTTAAGCCCTATGAGAAGAATACTAGTTCGCTGACATTATGTAAGTAGCTTAAAAATTTCAAGTGTTCATCTAATTATATTAATGAAGATGCGTAGCCAAAAATAAAAGATATTCACGTATCTTCGTAATCCCACAAATCGTTTTAAACGATGTAATACTCTTCTAATTAATAAAACTAATCAATGTTCACAAAACTTTAAGGATAAAGCAGCGGTTGCGGCGAAAACTTTGTTGTGGTTATTGATTTATGTTAAAGGATTAATCGTATAGTAATATTATTATGAAATTGAAGCAAAGAAAAGGGATGTGACATATATGAAGAAGTCCGGCACCGCTTGGGGTTCAAGGTTTGCTGACGGCCAGCCGGATCCTGGAGACTTTCAGTATCCACTAAGTGGGTTATGGTTTTAGTATGTTAAAATCTCACATAACTCAGTTGCTCCTCAAAATTGGCCGAGTATCCTAAAAAGGTTTTCGTTCCGTCAACAAAAAAAAGGTTGGGCTGCTCACGTCCGTTACGTTTAGCCCTTGATGAATTAGGGGCCGTCTCCACGAGCGAGAGAATCGCGGCGATATTATCGTCCTGCCACGTTTTTCATCGCCGCGATTCTCTCGCTCACGGACGCTTTGGGATATTATCATCGTGACACGTATTATTGTACACTGTCTTTAAAGTGTATAGAAATACGTGGCACGATGATAATATCGCGACGATTCTGTCGCTCGTGGAGACGGCCCCTAATTCATCGAAGGCTAAATGTCATGGACGTGAGTAGCCCCACCTTTTTTTGCTGACGGGACGGAAACCTTTTGAAGACTTCGATTCGTGCACAACTCTTAAAAACTATAAAAGCACAACTGACCCATTGGAAGGATTTTTTTATTTTATTTTTTTGTTTGTGACTGGCTAGTGTTTGACCACTATCTCACCTGATGGTAAGTGACGATGTGATCGAAGCTGGTAAACACACTAGACCTGGAATACGCAGGCTCTCAAGGATAACTGCCGGAACACCGTATTGTGAAAATTGTGTTCCTGCCGGGAATCGACCACAGGACCCACAGCGCAGAGAGCAAAGACTTGCCTATTGAGCCAATGCAACAAACATTGCGTCAAAGTGAAGATGCTACCAATTCTTTGGAAGATACATATGTTTACATAGGTACAAGTGAAGCTAGGTGTATAAGGTATATAAGGTGTGTAAAAAAGCGTCTTGCCTGTTTAAAACCACTACGGTACCGTGCGTTCATGTAGCAGTAGATGATGGGGTTGTAGCAGGAGTGGGACATCGCCAGCCAGTGGCTCGCGAACCACAAGTACGGCATGCCCGGCCATCGGCTCCAATACTCATCGTGCTGGTACGTAGTCCACAGAACCTGGGAAATATAGCATAACTAAACATAAACGCTTTCACACCCACAGTCCCACACTTAATTACTTGTGTAGTGGATGCCAAAAAATTGTGTTCTAGGCACCCACTACAAACTATGTTAGAAAATAAGTAACAATTTGGTTGGACATCAAAGTCACTGTTTTTAGTACTATTTTATCCTGGGGTCTATCTTAAAAACGGCTGCATAATAAATAACGGCGAAACTTACATATTATATCCGTTATATTCTCTAATTAAACAACTAATACATAAATCAAACAATTATCATAAAAAAATATAAGCAATATCTTCAAAAGATTAAAGAAAAAGAAAATATAGGCGCGCAATCTCTATTCGGGGCGACCACTAGTATACGGTACCGTTTATACGGTAGGCTTACCATAAACGCGTTGAGCGGAAACCAGCATAGTGTGAAAACGACAACCACCGTCACCATCATTTTAATCATCTGCAAAGTAAAATAATATTGAATTCCGTACTCCTTAACGATCTATTCCTTTCTAATACCAAAAACGAATATCAATTGTATTTGTTTACTATCGTGATTTATTTTTGTTATTATTAAATGAAAAAAATCTCTTTTACTGAGTAATTTAATAAAAACTTCATTGTTAACATATATACTACTTTCTGCTAGTGATGTCCATAGAGTAGAGAGCATATTGTTTTAAACCAAAGATATATAACATCAAGCATAGACTATAGAAGGCAAGAATTTATATTACAACAATTTTCTTTGTCTAACGAATACCACTCATAAACGAATCCCAAAACAAGTTAAATGGTATGAAATACAGTCGGTAATAAAAATGCTTTTGCAATACATGTAAACATTTTGAGGGCTCAGGAATAATTTATTGTTTCAAAAATTCGAATAAAGTTAGAATGTTTTTTTTTTTATTCTTTAGTAACAAATAAATCAGAGCTATAATTGTTCTCATATGAAATATTGCCATCCAGCGGGGACCAAATAATACTGACTAACTGACCGAAAAATAATTTAAGTACAGTAGGCTCAGTAATCCGGCACCCGATTTTTTTCGCCTGTAGCGGATTGCTGCAACTGCCGGTTTATTGGATTTGTATAGAAATGTCTTACGACAATAAACAAATACCATTTGCATTATTAGTTTTTGGTATTAGAAAGGAATATATCTCCTTAACTATAGGCAAACACGTTTGGTATCAATGCTGAGTTAGCCAATTCCGTATACTAGGAAAGAACTAAACTTATTTTCTCTGATACAGTATGTAACAACATATCGGTTTACGCTTACGTTATTTATGTTGACTTGACACAAACCAAACAGTTACGGGAACATCCTTAACTATAGGTAAACACGTTTGGTATCAATGCTGAGTTAGCCAATTCCGTACACTAGGAAAGAACTAAACTTATTTTCTCTGATACAGTATGTAACAACATATCGGTTTACACTTACGTTATTTATGTAACTTGACACAAACCAAACAGTTTCGGGACATTCAGTGTCCCTTCATTCCGTTTTGATACAATATTTACATGACACAACAATTCGATATCGCTGAAATTCGTACAAAATGTTCATGTTCCCTTTTATCTAAAAATTTTTTAAGTGAATAGATTGATTGAATATTATCTATTAGTTAAGTTCTTCTGAATTCGAAGAAAGTTTTTTTTAATTGGTTCAATAAATTCAATTTCCATGAATAGCTTAACTTTTAAACCAAATAATTGATCGGAGGTGACCCTGAGGGTGTCGAAGTCGTTATGATTTAGGTCATTTATTATACAGAGTAAAAAGTATAGAGATCTGTGTTGTAAAATGCTGGACGTTTTTAACCTATAATAATCCTATACAGCAAAGATCTAAGTTACCTACAAGGTATAGAGCTTCAAAGATGTGCAATTTAATATAATAATAATAATACTTATATGAAATTGCAAGTCTGAAAAGCGCAACTGTTTCTTTTGTAAGATTTTTGTACACAGTTTTGGGGAATAAAAATTTAGTAATTTGTGTATCTCAGGGAAAGCCTATTTAGAACAACGTAGAAAGTCCCGTTAGCCTGTGACACTGTAAGGGACATGATATACAAAGCTTCCGAGGCGCACGCCCTTTTAATTCTGCCGTCGTGAGGAAAAAAGACGTAAATATATTTTTCACAAAATTGAGTTATATACATCAGTCATCAGTCATCTAGTATAATTATGTTATGACTTCCGGCACATGCGTCTATCTAAGTCAGATCGCCATAGACAACTAAGTTGTTAGTCTGATAATCCGACTAACAACTTAGCTCTTATTCTGTAGCTACAGACTGAGACAGTTGTTAGTCAGATCCGACCAGGTCAGGACCAGGGTCTATGTGGTAATAAACTGACCTTCCTCTTGGAGCGGGCCATGCGCGAGTCTCGCTCACAATGCGCTTCACCTGGAGGTCGGCCGCCCCACACAACTTGCGCGATCCGCGCGTACGTGCATATCAGCGCACCAAGCGGAAGCGCAAATTGCAGCGTCATCAATGCATACGTGTATCGTTCGCTTTGCTTCGTGCTCGTCCACTTCTCGCCACACACGTCTCTGGACGAAAATAACACTACGTCAAACACGGTACAACAAAGTCGCAAAAATTTGCTCAGTGTACCTTAACATTGGTTAAAACGACAAAGTTTCGGACAGAGTTAACATAGACATTGTGGGTTCCCAGAAATATGATGAATGCTCAATTTCTCGCATAAGTTCCCTCCATTCCTTTCAATCATTACCTTACTATTATCTAATAGTTTTACATTATTTCCAAACTACAACTAAACCTAAGAGACCTTTATACTACTAAAACTATATACTAATATAGGAAAACCTATTGCTTAGCACGAACCAATGTTCTGGGCTTCTGGCAGTAGCTAACTATTATTGAAGGCTGGTTTCCATTCTAGACCTACCTTGCTAAGCCCCTTAAAGTACGTCATTATATAACAAGGGAGATAGTGATCAAATGCATTAGCATTACATAGCATTCTAAAGCCCATGGTATACTACCAGAAGTACTAAGTAAACATTTGAATTCACAGTATTCAACATCTAAGTAATCACAACAACCCCATCATCCTTATTTAATTATTACCGTAGGTTATTATAATTACTTTGACGTTAAATGCTCTCATTAAGACATGACTATGTTTGTTTAATACTTTTTGTAGTAGCATGGGCCTGAGTAGGACATAAAAATAAAGAAACTGCGTCTCATAGTCAAACAAATAAGAGACAAATATACGAAAATAATGGACAAAAATTTCGAACATTTCTCCTTGACGGTATCAATAGTGGTCTATAGCACTTACACATCACAAACCACGTGCCAGTCCGATGGTTTCTGCAGCTGTGAAACCACGGGAATAGGCGCGGCGGTAACGAGCGCCCAGGCCCAAACTGCAACCACCACGAGCTTCGCAGCCGTTTTCTCCAGTCGAGGCTTGAGCGGTCTCATGATCACCACGTACCTATCTATCGATATTGCAAGCAACGTATACGCACTCACTAGCACAGACACTGCCTGTGAGTAATTCACTATCTTACACATAGCGGCTCCAAACGGCCAGTATCTTAGCACTAAAGTTGACACAGATGAGAATGGAACACAGAAGACTGTCATTAGAATGTCTCCCACTGCCAAGTTCATTATAAAATAGTTGGTTACAGTCTTCATTTGTGGCGTGGTGTGGACTACGAAGCAAACCAATCCGTTACCGAAAAGAGCTACTAAAAACACAGCTCCGTATAACAAGCACACTAATGTATTGAACATGGTTCGTGATAGGTCTTCCGAGGGTTCATTGAACTCACACACCAGCGATTGCGCCTGACTTCTATTACAAAAAGGTAGTTCTGATTCATTGAAATAGCAAGGAACTGTTATCTGAAAGCTGTCATTTTTCTGGATTTCTTCGCTTGGGTGAAGCATGTTCTGTTGCTTTCAGCATGTGATCCCGTGAACGTTATCGATTTGCGACATTGACCTGAAAAGAAAAACGTAACTTACAAAAGGCCTAAATATTTCAACCCATCCTAACAAAGACATTCCGCGAATGCCATCAGAACAGGCAAAGGGAACACTTTGAACTGGCAATATTGTGTTAACGTAAGTATTTTAATTTGAATCGCCCAAATGCTTCGTGAAGCTTCCGAATACATCCCGCGGTATATGAATATTGGCATCTGGTCCTGCTACAATTCTTGCTTTTTTGAACTGGTCCAGCAACGTAATGGCACGTTGTTTCTCTTCCTCGAAGTACTTATCAACATTGCTGATAACCTCTCGAGCTCGCCGATGTAAAACACTACCTCTTTTGATCATTGTACAACAAAAAAGTCAATAGACTGATTTTAACAGTTAACTATAACAAATATAACAATCAACAAAAATAAAATTAAACAGTCAACAAAAACAAATTAAACAAAATAATCAACAAGACATACACTCGGAAACGTGTCGCGTAGTACACTGACGAAGAAATAAGCATATAATACTATTAATCCTAGCGAATAAGAACACCAACTCCATACAAAAAAGTGGTTCGAATTATGACTTTTGACAGAAATATTTATTATTACTTGCTAAATAATAATTCACACTGGCTAAATGGACATAGTCTGCGGAGCCAAATCTTAACGAAAAAAACCCACTTACCGAGACCAATTGGTCCAAACAAAGTTGACCCCCCTGTTAAATAAGACCCTGACGCCCACGACATCATCAAAATATGATGGTGTCTTTGCTGCCAATCCTAAAAACTATTAATTACCCGACTGCGCGACGAAGAACTGAATGTGAAATAATGATCCGATAGTAGCCTACCAGAGATAAAAAACTGACCAATTATACGGGCTTGCATACTGCGTAATTGCATGGCACCCTTAGTTCGTCCGACTCGCTTTTGGCCGGTTTAGTTTGCGTTTCAGTATCAGCAGAATACGATCATAACGCAAAGAATACATAATAAACACAAATCCTAAATTCTAGTTTGTAATTTTTGAATTTTTTGGTCTTGGTATTTAATTAGAATCCAATCTCATGAACGGGAAAATGTTCATCTCTTGGTGTGATCATTTTAAGACGATACTCAAATGTATTTAAGGCGAAGGTGAAAAAATTGGATTAGCTATACTCGCCATACAAAAGAAAAGGTATCAAAAAGAGATAAATATTTAGATCTAAGCCACGACTTGGTTAAGCAATAACACGTAACAACAAATTTTGCAATAAACCTATGCAATTTTAAATAGAAATAGATCAAATTATATAGTCCAATAATAATTATTTAAATGATCTAAACATAACATAAACGCTTTCAAACCCACAGCCACACACTAAGTTACTTGTGTTTCCGCCGGAAATCGAACCCGATACCTCTGCTTAGAAGGCGAATACCCACCCAATTAAGAAGCTAACGGGCATTTAGTTTTATCTATTAGTTTAGTTTTATTTTATTATTTATCTTTTTAAAAGCCGGTGTAAGAACTCTATAAGAGTTTAAAAAGAGCCAGCTTTGAGAAAGCATTCTAACGTAAAATCTTTCACCAATAATGTTTCTAGATTTCATTTATTTCGATTACTAAATATATAACAAAAAGTGAGTAACAAAATAATATAAGTCCTACTAATAATATTAATGCGAATGTTTGTGGGCGTGTGTGCGTGTGAATGTTTGTTACCACGTATCTCCCTAACGACTGAATCGATTTTTATGAAATGTAAAATGTAGGGATAACACATAGGCAACCTTTTAAATTAATTAACGTGGGCGAAGCTGCGGGGCACGGCTAGTATAATATAAAAGTCATATTTTGTGTCGTTACTGAATAAGACTAATTTTTTAGCGGCAAAAAAAATTGCATACCCTCTTAACATAAAATATATTTTTGCGTGGCTTCTTATCATAAAGAATTTAATATTACCTACGTTATAAGATTCTATCAAAAAAATATTTTGATCTAATAAGTAGAGAAAAGGTATTTTTGAGGGTAAAAGGTTTTGAGCGGATGCTAATGCTAAATACTACAAGATGTTTCAAATTAATTAATTAATTATATAATAAATCTAGTCCTTAGATTTAAGTCGTCATTTCAATTATGTACCTTAATAAAATGTGTTAAAACAAAAGCATCGCCTCTTATTTTTCTTTCCAGAATATATACCTATCCTATCCTATGCTATCCTACTTCCTACTAATATTATAAATGTGAAAATTTGTGTGTGCGAATGTTTGATACCACGTATCTCCGTGAAGAATAAACCAATATTTATGAAATTTTTAACGTAGATAGTTTAGGTTCCGGAATAACACATACGCTACTTAATCAACGCGGGCGGAGCCGCGGGGCACATATAGTATAAAGGATACTATATGTGCCCCGCGGCTATGGGCGGATAAATATTCTTTATCATCTAATAGTACCAAAAAGTACTACTTTTGTCTTCCTAATGCTCTTTATGCTGTGTTTTGAGTGTCACACTCTCACTCTTACTCACTCTTACTCCCCTAAGGTCCAAACTTACCTTTATATCTGCGTTTGACAGATGATTTTATTTTGACACACAAGGAGTTAGAAGTGACAAATAGGAAGTGGGGAAGTTAAATATTGAGTTGGAATGGGATGGAAAGTGAATAACTAAATACGCGGGGCTAGTGGCAAAATTCCCTTTAGAAATTCCCCAGGGGATTATAATATTAATTCCCTTTAGGCTAGTAAAGAAATAAAAAAGTGTTTTTCCCCTTCAAGGAGATTTTAAGTCTTTATGTGTCAAAATCCCCTTTAGAGCTGCAATTTCAGGTTAAAGAGGATTTTGAAGTCTCTAAATCCCCTCAAAGGGGATTTGGCCACTAAACCGATACTCGTACGTCTTAAGACTATGAATAGTAATGATGTCGGTGAAATTAATTATGCAGCATTTTACATTTTATAATACAAAATTGCATTGTTCACTTTTCTTGTAATTTTATAAATTAAGTAGTTTTTTTTTACGCATTCACACTCATAGTCTCACAATAAGTTCAAAGACTTGTATCGTGGTTGCCGGAAAACATTCACATCACACACACATTACGCCCAGGACCAGAAACACAAATAGCCCTTGGAAAGGAATTTGTTCTCCTGCCGGGAATCGAACCCAAGACCCACGGCGCAGAGGGCGGAAACCTGTCCACTGCGCCAACTGGGTCATTTCTTTTCATTTTATCTCAATTGTATTATAAGTTTTTATTTACTTCAGTTCGTTTTGATGTTGTATTTTGAAATGGTATATGGTTTTATTTACCAAGTCATTGTTTTATATTTAAATTTTAAATAGACGATTGGGTCAATATAGAGAAGATATATTAATAACACGATATTTTTTCACGCCTGAAATAGGAAATCGTAATATTTTTTAAACAGTCGCATCCACACTCATAAACCCCTACATTAAGTTCAAAGATTTGTATCGTGGTTTCCAGAAACATAACATATCTGACACACAAACACAGAAAATTAAAATTATAGCACAAAAGAGTTATAACTTTAATTTTTTTCGTAGTCAGATAAAAAACTAATAAAATAACAGCAATGTTCGTTAGTCTTGAATAATTACTTATAATGATTTTGTGCAGTCCAGCTATACGGCAGTCAAGTACGCAGTTCTGTCATATCTCGACGGTTCAGCCATGTTCATACCTACACGTCCCTGGAGTAATTCTCTTTAAAATTTTGTGAAAATTGTTCGTTTTCATTTTATACATCACAGCTCCGTCCGCTCCCCAAATACTCTTTAGTCACGGTACATGTTTTTTAATACTTTTTATTATATAAATACTAATACTAGCGGACCCGTTAATTATATAAATTAATTAAAATATATGTTATTTATACGATCGAATTGTATTATTGAATCTGAACCATTCAGGAATCCACTTGAACATACACAAAAAGTCATCAAATTTGGTCCAGCCGTTTAAGACGATATCAGTCAATTACACACGTAGATAAGAATCTATATAAATAAATCCGGTTAAATACACAATTTTTAACTCAAGAAAGGCCGAACCGTATTTTATTACATTTTTTGATAGGCAAGCATTTGAAGCACTATCTCACCTGATGAAAAGTGATGATGCGGCCGAATACGAAGCATGATTGATTTGTTAGCAGAATAACCATTAAAGCACTGGATAAATTAACGAAAACATTTTTTTATGAAAAAAAACATCTCACTCAACGTGTTTTTAGACAATATTTCTAGAACAGATTGTTTTTTTTTTATTTATGCGGGAAGTCGTGAACTAGTTATATGGGTAAGTAAAGGTAACAAACAATGAGTGCTGCCCGCGATCTGGAGGCCGTGTTTTCAGATTCTACGTTGCGCTTAAGCTTCCGGTAAAGATAACTAACGTAATTGAATCTTAATTAATAAAATAATATGGTACGGTATTTTCATTGTTTTTTATCTCGATAGGCAAGCATTTGCTATCTCACCTGATGGAAAGTGACGATGTGGTCGAAGACGGAGCATGCTAGAAGATCCTGTTCACTCGAGATTTAAAGACTCCTAGATTGTAAGTACTTATCGGTAAGCAAATACAGTCGGTAGTAGAAAATTATGTCACTAAATCGATGTTGTTCCAGCAGATATCCTCGAGCCAATCATTAATTTTTACCAATCTCGACCATATCATTACTTACCATCAGCTAAGTAATAAATATTTGTGTGTCTTGAGTACGTATAATGTAGTTGGTTATTGAACAATTATAATATCACGACCATTTTCTACCTGACTCTACTAATTTCCGCTAATGGTCGAGTTAAGAATGTCCGAAACTAGTCGACTACAAAGTAAGTTGACATTTTTACGTGTTTTAAGCCGTATACAACATACATTTTTGAGTACTACATACTTTTAATGTATGTTTTATCTCAATGTGAGTCCATACTGTACGTACTCTACTTTTTTATACTTTTACCATCCTCGCTCGTTTACGATCAGGAGAGACAGTGGTGTAATAAAACGGGCAATAATTAAGAAAGCTTCCTATAAAACGATCGACTTTATTAATGACAAGGATGCATGGAGGCAAACTGCACAAGCGCTTTCAGCGACTACCATAATAACACCTAGGTTAATAAAATTATGTATTAGAGATTAAGAAAGTTTTTTTAAAAAATTAATGAAATTAAATGCGCCACCGAGTTTCTTGCCAGGTTCTTCTCAAGATGGCTGTAATTTTGCGAATCTGGCAGTAGAATCATTAACTTTCATGAGTGCCTCTTTGGGGCCCATGTGAATAAACGATTTTGATTTTGAATCATAGGGCAACAAATATAAAAAAGTATGTATCTAACTAAGATAAAATGGATGACTAAACCGGATGGTAGCATTAATGGTCTATCAGAATCAACTTTTCGTCAAAAAAAAAGATGTTAGATGACATAAAAACAACCTAGATTTTTTAATTAACAAACGTATTTACAACGTAGGTACGTAACTAAGAAAATCAACGAAACTTGAAAGTTATGTAATTTACCTTTATGAGAATTCTCTTCACGTAGTTGTTCGTGAATAGTTGCAAAAAGAGATATATCAGGTCTAGTGGCTAAGAACAGGCTCCGCTTCATCACAGGGGATTAAAGAGCATATGCTTTAGCACATAGGGGCGCGTTTAGAACAGTAAAAATATGACCGTTACGCTTGGTCCTGCGTTCCATACTTAGACTTTAAGGATTGTCGTAAAATTCTCGAAAAGTAAGAAATAGGTATATCAAAACATTGGTTAAATAATGGATATTAAACTATATTTTGTAACTGTTAGTATTTATTTACGTCATAACGCTAGAACCGATTTAACGAAAACTCCGAAGGTATAATTTTTCGAAAGAGCTATCGAGTAAAACTCATTCAATCATGAAACTGATTAAATGGAGATAGATAGGGGCTAGAACAAGTGCGAGTCGGACTCACGCACGAAGGGTTCCGTACCATTATCTATAAAACGGCAAATAAGTCATGTCTGTTGTATGGGAGCCCCCTTAAATATTAATTTTATTCTGTTTTTTGGTATTTATTGTTATAGCGGCAACAGAAATACATCATTTGTGAAAATTTTAACCGTCTAACTTTCACGACTCATGAGATACAACCTGTTGACAGACGGACAGACAGACGGTCGGACAGCGGAGTCTTAGTAATAGGGATCCGTTTTATCCCTTTGGGTATGGAACCGTAAAAAGTCTAAAAAAATATATTAAAGTTACACACAGACAGGATAAGTGATCTACTCGTGATATCATTGTAACATATCATAATTTTGGGCAGCTTCATAATTTTCCAGCTTTGTGCCTTCCTCTTAACCAACTTGCGCTCTGTTAAAAAAATATGTATAGATAGGATAACTGATCAGCTCATGATATCATTGCAAGCTATCATTAAATTGGGCAGTTTGCTCTTAACAAATGAGAGATATGCTGTTCCTATACTTACATAAACTTAGTTCAACATACTCTAAAAACATGAAAACCAGATATTGGACAGGTTTCTAAGCCACGCTCGCTCCCAAAGATACTAGGCATTACTATCTTTAGATAGATAGATATATATAATACTTTATTGATCCACTTTATAAGATGAGATAAAACAAAGGTAACAAACAAGCTTATTCGTAAAGTATCACAACAGGTGGCCTTATCACTAATAGCGATCTCTACCAGGCTTTAAAGCACGGAATTCAAATATTTCTTTGAAGTCCGTGCTTTTAAGCAATCCTTGAAATGTTACCAATTATCGAGTCCCCCCAAAATGGGAAACTCACTTATTGCCAAATTTTGTCCACATTTAGTAAATAGGTACATTTACAGACAAATTGGCAATGAGTCAATCCAAATCCAGATTCATAGACATTTTACAATCTATTTTATCTATTTGTATGATCTACAAAGCATTTTCTTTTTTCTGTAATGACTTTATCCAACTTCCTAATAAAAGGAGCCCTTCGTAGCGAATACTGTTTTGTGTTTTGTAACGTCCGGCATAATCCAATTTCAATTATTCTTTTTTGTGTGCAAAGGTTGGTCGCAAAAATTTCATCAAGATCTGATAAAGGGTTGATTGGTCTGGTAATCCCAAAAAATAGGTATCCACCTATTTTGCTCGGGTTACCAGACCAATTATTATATTATAGCCGACTTGGTTAACTTCGTACCGCCAATAAAAACAAATTCGGAAGAATTGGTATTGTCGCCGAAGATACATAAGTACACCAAATTTGAGTCCAATCGGACATCGGGAAGAGAGTATAAGCTTGCAAGATTTGATTACAGGCAGGAGAGGTGAAACTAAATAAAAGCTTGTAAAAGTGGGTCCACTGTTTCCTACTCAAACGTAAGTAAGTATTCAAAGTCATAATCGACCGTCATCACGAGTCTATTCCAGTTAACGACGGCTTTCACGGCAATTTTCATTCTATGTACTGTTTAAATTACACCTATTATTACGGTATCACTCTGGTGTAGATTTCTGAGGGATATTGTATATAAAATACTTAGAGTGCCAATGAATTTTGTGCAGTTTTATTTCCTTTGATGTGGGACGCTATTTTTCCATTGTTGATGTTTAATAATGGTGGATCATTGACCGTTAATCATTGAACGTGAATGACTGTAGGCCAGGGGTCGGCAACCTTTTGAGTCGATAGAGTCAAAAATTGCAATTAACGTAATTTCAAAGTTTTATAGAGCCACAATTTTTTTTCTTGCCACCAATAATCCTTAATGCTGTAGGCAAATCATACAAAGTTGAAAAACGTGATTTTCGCTTTCGCTCCAAAACTACAATAGTGCTAGGGCATGTCTTGAATACGACTCTTTAACTTGACTGTGACTAGGACTATATTTATTTAATACTCATACATGAAATATATTTATTACTTGACATTGGCTAAATGCACAAATCTGCGGAGCCCAAAATAACCGCTGTGCTAACCTTCATATTTATATGCTTACGTTTGGCAACCGAAAGACTGGCAGACATTTCATTAGACGGTTCCATTTACATAGGGGTTCGTTCAACCCTAAGAACAGTGGTTCCACAGAGTAGATGTAGTCGTTACTTGTCACTCTGAGGAGAGATGGTCGACTGATCACACTCGTAATTAAGGCCAAAAATCTGCCTTTCATATATTCGAGAAAGGCTCCGCATTAAGGTTTCAGTGTCATGAAACATTAGCAAAATAAATCGACGTCGGGTAAATTTGCGTATCATGATATTCGCGAACTGCGATACATTTCAGCCATAGAGCAGGGAATTAGATGGGATAGGTATACAAAACAAAATCATTGAAATAGGAGACAAGCCTGCGGTTTGTAAAATATAGCTTTTTTATCGTATCGTTTCAGTTGACCTGAATTCTGACTAAAAATACGCTTACAACGAAATTTTCGGCTCTGTTTTATTTCAGTACTTTAATTAGTATCAGTATGATGTACCTATTGATCTACTGTATAGACACGGACACAACGCACGGAATATTGAGGTGAAGCTTAAATAGCATATAATATTAATCTACTAAAAACCTATTCTTTAATTACTTAAATTATTGAGTTGACTGTATATCATATAATTTTTTTTATGATTAAAATCATTTGAGCGCAGTCTCACTTGGAAGAAAGCGACGATGCGGTCGATGGGACATGGCCTAGAAGATACCTGTGCACTCTTGACTTGAAGAGGCCTTAATTATACTTATCGGGAAATAAGAACAAAGGCAGGGTGTTCCATTCCTTTGCAGTTCACCTAATAAAAGTCGTGGCGAATCACTTGGTTCGAATCGGGGGAATGTTTACCATGAATATATGTCAAAAAGTTACAACACTTAATCAATAGACACTTTTAATTTTTAATAAATAGGATAGGGGTCATTAATAATTAAACGCAAGCAAAGCTTAAAAATAACGGACTTCATCGCTATATCTTCGGAACCTTGATCAGATTAAAAATATATATTGACGATAACTCAAAAACTACTAATTATATTTCGATCAAATTTAAATGGGACCAATGGGAAAGCAACAGCTTTTTAACTAAAAAAAAATCTAATCGGTCCGCATGAAAAGTAGTTATAATACAGTCGATTGAGTACCTCTTTCTTTTTTGTGAAGACGGTAGAAAAGTCGACGAACTATGTCGTGTAGGTGAAATGTGAATTTTAAAATTAACATGGTTTATTTCGTACGACTATTTAGAAAGAGAAAGAAAAGAAAGAAAAATAATTTATTTCGACACGTAGCAAAAAAATTACAATAACAGTGAAACACTTATGAACTAATAATTAATTATATAATATTTATATATTATACATATATTATGCATGCCGAAATGGGTTTGCCTCAGCACAAAAGTCAAGCACAAAACTCGACGCTGATTTTCAGTCAAACCTGCGGGTAGGCGGTAGATATATAAATGTGAATAAACTTATTAAACAAATATTTATCCAATAATAAATTTAAATAAATAAATAAAAAAACGATAATACCTATAAAATATAATATACTTACATAAAAAAAATAACTATAATACATACAGGAATACTTATTATATACACAAATATGAAAATATTAATAACAAACAAAAAATACACATTTAGGATCCATAACGATTCAAAGTAGGACAGCAACCATTCTAGACTTCAAAACAGGAGGTTCTCAATTCGACTGTAACTATGTGTTTTTTTTGTATGTATGTTACGCGATATTTCCGCCAATTATGAATCGATTTTGATGATCTTTTTGTGGTTCGATAGAGTATACTTCAGAGGTGGTCCCATATAAATTTTATCGAAATCGGTCAAGCCAAAACAGAAATATAAGCGATGAAGTCGGTTTTTTAAGCTTTGCTTGCTTTTCAATTATTAAAACTAAAGCTGTGATAAAGTTCTTATATATACCGCCATGGGTAAGTAGTGCACAATACTGCAGGGGGTGGTTTGGGATCGATAACTGAGCAAATAAAAAAAAAAAAACATTTTTTTTTAATTTTTTATCGTCTGACCTGTAGGCAGTTCAGTAGTAATTGTCAAGTAAAGTATGGCCCTCCGTAGACAGCCGCTACAACAATAACTTCCAGAGTAGGTAAGCGCTACGAGTGCTACGGGGTCATTGAACTAACATGTGACGAGAGGTCACATTTCAGTGTGACCTCTCAGCGGTTCAGTAATTAATTACCTCATAATAACTAGGACCGACTAAATAAATAACGATTATCATAACTGAAACGGAAGCTTTTTTATGCTAAATAATAATAATAATAATAATTTGCCATTCTCTTAACAAGTTGGTTGGTTCTCGTAATTCCTGAACCGCCTTTCTGTGTGACCTCTCGTCACATGTTAGTTCAATGACCCCGTAGTACTCGTAGCACTCACCTACTCTGGAAGCTATTGTTGTAGCGGCTGTCTACGGAGGGCCATACTTTACTTGACAATTACAACTGAACTGCCTGCAGGTCAGTCGATTAAAAATTTAAAAAAAAAAAATTTTTTTTTATTGTTTTAATTTGCTCAGTTGTCGATTCCAAACCACCCCCTGCAGTATTGTGCACTACTTACCCATGGCGGTATATACATAATCGCAATAGGTCTTATAAATAATCTCTAATTTAGTTCATTTTTAACGCAGGCGATTGTATTGAATTTTTAGTTTATTGACTTCTTTATATTTTTGTTGGACCACTTTAATAAACTAGTCGAACGCACCGAACTGAGATCTCGCGCCGGACGGACGGACAAAGACTAAACGACCCGAGTCAACTGGGGGCTGAGTCACCCACGTCCGTAGGAGGATACCCCTTAAGTCTGACTCCCTACACGTGGTCCCCGGGTGGTGCTAATCAGGTGACATTTGAGAGGTGGTAGAGCATTTTGTGAGTTGCTCGCCTGGCTTGCTACCAAAGTAGCTTACCACCATCAAGTTGAAAGTCTGCCGCCATGCCAAATACGGTGTTCCGGCAGTTATCCTTGAGAGCCTGCGTATTCCAGGTCTAGTGTGTTTACCAGCTTCGATCACATCGTCACTTAGCATCAGGTGAGATAGTGGTCAAACACTAGCCTGTCACAAATAAAAAAATAAAATAAAAAAAACTTAGAGATCGCTCGCTTCGCTCGATCAAGAAACTCAAAAATTATGCATGCTTACGGAACCCTGTTTTAGACTAGTTGGACTCGCTTTAGTAGTAATGTATTCCTTTTAGCAGGTTCTCTTTGAAATTTAGATAATGAAGCACTTGCTTGTTCAGTATAATTACCTATAGTTAAGTACTACTATGACAACATCCTTGTTTGTTAAACAAGCGAGCTTAATTAATATGATGAAAACGCCAAAAACAATACAATATTTCTACATTTATATTCACATACATTCAGGTAATTGATCTCTTTCTTAACTAACATAGCATTTAACATAACATAGCTAGCATAACATAGCTAACATATAACATCTCCTTCTTAACATACATTTTAAATTCATTTTGATTTGAACTACTCGTTGGATCGATTCTCGGCGGGAACACAAGCTTTCTCCCTAAGGAAAATTTGTGTTTCTGGTTCTGGTTTCTATTGAGTGTGTGATGTATTTTATTCCGCCATACGACACAAGTCATCGAACTTAGTGTGGGGATGTGATCAAAGCGTTAATGTTATCTAGGTAATTCTTATTCATGTTATAGACGATAGTTAATAAACTAAAAGAGCTAAAACCCGACTGTGTAAAGAGAAAGCTTACTTTTTTTTATTTAACACTATTTTGTTGATAAGTTCGATTATTTAAGAATAGTAACGTAGTTTTATTATATGTATTTAAAGTATCAGTGAAAATAGTTGCTAAGCAACCTTTAAATTGTTATACATCCTATATGGTCACTCACATTGAAAAATAGTAAAAAATATAAATTTGAGCTACAATCCCTCATTTAAAATTTCACATTTATTATACCAAGTATATTATAATTTCCTCAATAAATAGGCTATCTAATGCAAAAAGGTTTTTGAAATCTGATAAAGGTTTGGAACAATTGTTTATTTACTTATTTATTGTCAATTTTTGCCCGCGACTTCGTAAATACTTGTGGAATTTAGGATTAAGTATCTATATTTTCTACCGACTTCACAAAATAGGTGTTGCTTTCCAATTGATCCCATTTAGATCTGATCAGTCGTTCTTGAAATATTTTCAATAATGCGTGTTTAGTACATCTAATCTGATTAAAGTTCCGAATATAAAGCGATCAAGTCGGTTTTTTACCGACTTCCCAAAAAAGGAGAAGGTACTCAAGTCGACTGTATTTTTTTCGTAGAGTCGGTTTTTTTAAAGTTTTGCTTGCGTTTAATTATTTTAAGCTTTGCTCGCGTTTAATTATTATTTTTGCAGAGACAGTTGAAAATAAAAACAATAATAGACTTGGAACGGCTAGTATTTTAAAAAGCATTGTTGCTGCTTTTTCACATAAATATTTCGCAAGAACTTGACGTCAAATTGAAAAAAAGATCTCGAGCAAGGCATTGCATTAAATGGCAAAATGTGACTAACAACATAGCAGTACGTAGCAATCATGCTATTGTCTATCAAGGTTTAAAAGTGACACAACGATGCATAACCCGACCAGTCTATGTCTGTTTAAAAGTTTTAAATGAAGTACAGTAAGATGAACCCGAATTTCAATGTGTAATTGGCATAAGTTCATGTACCAAATGACTCCGAGTAAAACGTACGTGCTTTTGCATATGTACATACAACGCGACTCATGTTTGTGTAGAGTTATCAAGCACCAACATATGCAGTCAAATATTAATTCATCTTAGTTTTTTGTTCCGAAAATAAATAGAATCGTCAAATTTATTTATGCCACTATCAATTTGTCCACTCCCTCCAGATGGAAAGTGATGATGTAGCATTTGCCTATATCATTACATGTAGTTATCCGGCAGTTATCCTTGAGAGCCTGCGTATTCCAGCTCTAGTGTGTTTACCAGCTTCGATCACATCGTCACTTACCATCAGGTGAGATAGTGGTCAAACACTAGCCTGTCACAAATAAAAAAAAAAAATACATAGATTTTTTGCAGATTATGTCGATCAGGGAACAACGACACGGACAATGACGTCCACTCCGTCGCCGTACTCCGAGGTATGTATAAATGTTTGACAGTTTGTTTTCAATCCTTATCAATGTTGTTTCAGACAAATTTAACGTTTTTTTGATGAAAAGTCGAAATTTTTTTCGGCTTATGACCTAAATAATCTAGATCCACCATCAATATAGAAATTTACAAACATACATGTGATAAACATAACTCTTCCTTGGCAGTCAGGAAAAAAATGTTACTGTGAAAAGGGTTCTCATTTAGCCCTTTGACTGCGGAACCTAAAAAAAGGAGTCTGACATAAGTACCTTGTTTTATTATGATCTGTGGAGTTTAATTCTCAGTTGGCAACCCTAGGTAAGATGTAGAAAAAATCCAACTATACTAGGGTCAGAATCAGAACCAGAATCAGAATTTTTATTGCCAGAACTGTGTAACAAAAGATCTTAGTATAAAATATTGTATCAACAGTTGCCCTTTTCGGACATGCAATATTTTCAATTTGAAATAACTGAGTTATGTTATAAAATAAGATACAATAATTTAATTACAATAACTTAAAACATGTTTTCATATCTATGCATTTAACACTGTTATATAATAAAATATTAATGGTCTCCTATCATTATTATTCAATTAATGCGCGTATGAGAACAAACCCTTCTCTAAGTACTCTAATTACTTCAGCCACTTAGCAGATATAAATCTCATTGTTCTGTCATTTTGTCCTCAATCCCAACCCTTTCGGAACGAATAGGCACTGCCTATGATAACAAACGAAATTGGTTTCTATTGTGAGGTCAGAAATGAAGCTGTTGTGTTGTACTCGAAGGAGTAATTAGAATAAACGACAAAGGCACGTGAAAACAATTTATATGCTATATTGATAAATTTGATTATCGCTTGAGGCGGGGTTTGAACCCGCGGTCATAGATTTTTTTACACACGATTTTTTTTCTTATCAATTTTACTCTATCCTACTTCCAACTAATATTATAAATCCGAAAGTTTGTGTGTAAGCGTGTATGTTTGTTCCCTCTTCACACTTTAACGGCTGAACGGATTTGGATGAAATTTGGAATGTACATAGATTACACCTAGGATTAACAGATAGGCTTATTTTTAACTTGATAATAGCGGGCGAAGCCGCGAGCCACGGTAAGTATGAGTATCTTATCCCTAAACATTCGTATTTATATCCAAGTAGCTGCGCCCGGGGTTTTACCCGCGTAAGTCCTGAACCTGCGGGAATTCAGGGATAAAAAGACTAAGCAAAAGCCTATGTGTTCATCCCGGCCTTGTAGTCTGCGGGTAGTTTATCTCCCTACCAACCTCCCTTAGGAGGTTTGCCTCCCAACAAGTCCTGTCCTTGCATCTATATTTCATTGGCAATAATGAAAATTGACTCAACCACATTTAAATTAGGTATACATTTAAGGTTTCAAGACGGCTACCAATTGAAATTCTAAATATAAAAGGACTCATTCATCCCTAACCAATTACGAAAGAGAAACGTGGTCTGTTTACCGCGGTTCAATTATTCATCCGCTAGTACTAGATTCTGTATTCTGAGGCACTAGATTCAATTCCTACTACAACGAAATATCAATATACTAACAGCCGTGCCCCGCGGCTTCGCCCGCTATTATCAAGTTAAAAAGTATCCTAGGTGTTAATGCTAGGTATAAGCTATGTACATTCCAAATTTCATCCAAATACGTTCAGCCGTTAAAGCATGAAGAGGGATAAAACATATTATTAGTAAACATATCATAACATTAATAGAATTTTATATAGGTATATAATAATTCGGGAATATTTCTAGCACCCATGACACAAGTCTTTGAACTTAGTGTGGAACTGAGAGAGTGAAAGCGTTTGAAAAAAACTTCACTTGATTAGATACGATGGTCCTTAAATTATTGTTTGTAAATAGTTGAATATTAAAACAACGAAATGCCTAACTACCAAATTATTATCAAAATCGGTAAAGCCGTTATTTTATTGGTTATTTATAAAGCATTAGACTATGGATGGATATGAACTGATGATATTATATAGTTGGTTGTGCGTTCGCCTTCTAAGTCCCTCAACCTTTGTATCGAGTTTGATTCCCGGTAGGAACAAGTTTTCTCCCCAAGGAAAATTTGTGTTTCTAGTTCTGGCTGTGATGTTTCCGACACCAACGACACAAGTCATCAAACTTAGCGTCGGGCTGTGAGTGTGATAGCGTTTATATTTATGGGCAGAAACTAAGTTACTAAATGAAGAAGGATTTTGCTCGGGGCGGATCTCGAACGTATAGTCTACGGAACACCGCCGGCCCACCGTAACCACTAGATCATCCTGATCCCACTGAATACATAAAAAGTATCTAGCTTACTAAGCGTCTTAAATAAATCAAATTATTTCAACCGTTTAACGTGAAGAGAACTAACTCACCAGAGCATAAGGTTACTTTCACATGAAGAATTATATCTATGTTGTCCCGCCGCGCCGCCAGGATATGGGAGAAATCCTTGTTACAAACTTATTTGAAGAATTTCCTTGTTGAAGAAACGCTCGTAATTTCTTCAAAATGTTTAGAGCTGAGACAAAGACACTGGGTAGAGTATGATATGTGAGTATAGTCTAGACATTGTACAAAAAACGCACTTAAATTAATTATAATTGAAGTTTTTGAAGGGAAAATTTTTAGCGTCCCGGCTTTGAAATTCTGATTCACAACTTTTTTGTGTGACGAAAATTAGTGGGGGTATTTCCCTGTATTACAAAAATTTCATTTCATATGACACATCCAGTTTTTTATCACCATTCAGGCAATATCTACGGGCCAATAAGGTACCAATATGTCCTAAAACTAAATACATACAACAGACACCTAAGTCACCGACAAGGCACCGAGCTTAAAGGTAACTCAAGTGCTCAAGCCCACTACCAGTGGGTAACGTTCCCATCATGCTGGTGGCATTGCATTGCCTCTCTGAATTGAAATGCTAATACGATGAGACAAATAATGACTAGCATTTTGATCACGCGTCGCCTTAACCAGGCGCTCTGATTAAAGGTAAAAATAAGGTTTTCTTTAAATTTATAAGTATTAAATGCATTTTTTTTATATTTTGGGAAATATAGGCAATTGGCCTGTAAGATATAGTCATATTGTAGATATAGCCCATGGTAGGATTCAAACCCGCGATCACTCGCGGGTTAGGTCAGTTACCACTCCACTATCATAGCTGAACAGGCGGCTTCAATGTGCCTGGCCCTTGAAACAACCGATTCGTAATAAACATGATTAGTAGGATAATAAATAAAACTCGAAACGGCGTTATCACCTAATTGTTATCAAGTTTCTTACTTGTTTCTCGAGATAGCTATATATTTACAAATCTGGCAATTGAGTCATTAACCTTCGTGCGCCTTTAACTCCATGTGAATATTTATGTTTTCAAAGTCCTAAAGCTATGTTTCAATGTTACATTCGGCTTAAAACACGAAAATTTCGACTTACTTTGTAGTCAACTAGTTTCGGACAAATTAGTTGTCCTTCATCAGGATGAGTCAGACGCGCGATACGCAGAGTTGTGCGGCGAGCGGCCTCGGCGCGTGACTGGCGACGCGAGGGCGCGGGCGTCGTCGCATCGGGTGGTGTTAGTGGTGGTGGTGGTGGTGCGTCTGATTCATCCTGATGAAGGACAACTAATTTGTCCGAAACTAGTTGACTACAAAGTAAGTCGAAATTTTCGTGTTTTAAGCCGAATATAACATTGAAACATAATGTGTAATACTCACGATAGTTTTAACATTAAAAGTCCTAAAGCTAACTCTACTGAGGCCCGAGTTTATCAAACAAATGAAAGCTTTGTTACTATATTCATTATTAATTTTCGCATATTTTGCTTCCACGTTCATTATGGCAAAGCAAAGGAGTAAAACTCCTTGCCAGATTCTATGTTCCCAGATAAGTACAATCTTGAAGTGTTCAAGCCTAGAATGAATAGCGTACTCCTTCGTCGACTGCATCGTCACTTAACATTTAACACGTTCATTTATCACAGTAAAAAAAAATATGATGGAAGCCACGCAATTTTTTAGTCGAGGATATTGTTTAAATAAATGGAAACTGGAAATATGATTGAGTTTTCTCAATACAATTGTCCTCTGAAGTTAGTTTCCAGAAAAGATATTTATTTTATGAACCCAATATATTTAAATTATCTATATAATTAAATGAAAACCATTTTCTTTTTAAACTATGAGTACCAAACCGCCCGGCTTCGCACTGATGCAATTCATTAATTTTCCTGAAAATTACAAACATAACAAAAAAAAAGCAAAACAGCCAAATTGGTCTAGCGGTTTTCAAGTGATGATATTTCATAAATGTGGCAATTGATTATTATTTAATCAAATAATACAGCGAAAAAAACTACTCATGAGCCTTTCTCGTCAGCTTTTCTATAAGTCCGGGTATTACGGCTTATTAAAATGGTTATAATAAACGTCAGCTAAGTCCTAACCGACGCTTGGTGAACTCATACCTACATAAATAGGTCCCTCGCGGGTCCGCCGTGGAAACTTTACTAGAAGTTTCTATTAAAGTAAATGAAAATAAACACGATTGTTATTAAATTTGTCTAATCATCATCAATGATATTTGACGACCCAGTTGGCGCAGTAGGCAGGTCTCCGCCCTCTGCGCCGTGGGTCCTGGGTTCGATTCCCGGCAGGAGCAAAAACTCCTACCCTAGGGATATCTGTGCTTCTGGTTCTGGGTGTAATGTGCGTGTGACGTGAATTTTTCCGGCACCCACGATACAAGTCTTCGAACTTAGTGTGGGGCTGTGAGTGTGTATGCGTTGATTTGTTTTTGATATCATGCACTTTCACAAACTACTTAATAACACTCAAAGATACACATGTGTGATACAATTTTTTGCAACACAATTAATGTCATTATAATGTAACGGTAAATATGTTTTACCTATTTTAAAAAACTTACCGTTATTCCAACGATCGTTGTCCACCAATCACGGCACTTCCCTGAAACACCAACCTTTCCTACGAAAAAGCGCGCAAACAATTGTAACTGTAATGAATTATTAAACAGCACACTTGTTATTCAAAAGACAGACTACAAAGTTTTCCAAAGTTAAGTAAGCAAAATCGTTTATTTATTTCGTGTTATTATTACGTATTATTTATTATATTACGTGCTAAAAGCCAGTTTCAACTACTTTAAGACCGGCCGTCACGACTAGGTACCTAATAGAGAATAAACAGCTGTGCTACATTGGGAGTGATAGAAGCTCGGCACTCAGCGCATGCCCGGGTTTTTTTTAAACGGGCATGATTGTAAGGTTGTTGACAGGAACACAAGCGGAAGCGGGACTACAGCGAGAGTGCCCTGTGCCCACGGAATTATTGTGGTATGACTATTGCAAGGTCCGCCTGGGAAAGTAGCAACTGCTTAGTAATCGAGCTAAAACAATTTTTTCCGACTTCAAAAAAAGAGGATACTATTTATACTATGTATACTATGTTCGCCTGTATATTTTTTTATATGTATGTTCACCGATTTCTCCCCCATTAGAGAACCGATTCTCAAATTTCTTTTTTTGTTTGGTAGAGGTGGTCCCATATACATTTTATAGAAATTAATCAAGCCAAAACCAAAATATAAGCGGTTTTTTAAGCTTTGCTTACGTTTAAATTATTAAATACCTCCACGTTTCGGCCAAGTTGCATTGGCCATTGTCTCGAGAAGACGTCAATCTACGCGAGACCATTGCAACTTGATCAATAGGTTTTAGCGCGATTAATTCCCGTGAAATTATCTAAACAACGTTTTCGAATCGCGAAAGTTTAAAGGTATGCAATTTTTACTGTATTTCGGATTGTAAGGTGATGTTTCCTGTGAAATTATAGGGCATGGTATAATTCAGAGTGACAAGCGTGCATTGCCACGCAAGATTTTGAATTTTGATTTTGTAAGTTCAAAATTCAGAATGACACTGAAAGGTATATTATATAACTAATCGGCAAGCGTAACGGCTACCATTAGTAAATACTGCACTGCACTTTTCACTATAAAGAAATAATTTTAATGAAAGCGATTATTAAAGCGCTTTTGCACTCAATGCTCAGTATTATAATATTTTTGAATAATATATTTGCAAATAAGTTTACTCGCATTTATATATCACCCGCAGGTTCGCCTGAAAATCAGCGTCGAGTTTCGTGCTTGACTTTTGTGCTGAGGCAAACCCATTTCGGCATGCATTATGATAATTAATTATTAGTTCATAAGTGTTTCAATATT
Organism: Lomographa bimaculata; assembly: GCA_948107665.1. Lineage (NCBI taxonomy): Eukaryota > Metazoa > Arthropoda > Insecta > Lepidoptera > Geometridae > Lomographa > Lomographa bimaculata. Next base: position 14,444,720 of record OX403592.1, read on the forward strand.
ATTGTTATATTTTCGCTACGTGTCGAATTTTTTTTTTTTCTAAATTTTTTTTCTTATTAAGTTCGATGACTTGTATCGTGGGTGCTGGAAACATTCACATCTCACACAATCACAGAGCAAGAAACACAAAATTACCCTGAGGAGAAAACTTGTGTTTCCACCGAACCCGATACTCGCTGCTTAGAAGGCGAACACGCACAAAGCCAACGGTTGAACTGGCCGTTGTCCTTCAATTCGAAATTCCGAACAGTAATATTTGCACATTTGATCGGTTGTAATGTTGACAAAGGGCGTGGTAATTCCCCAACTCGGTCTCCGATCAAAAGAAAATTTGAGGGCGTTCAGTTTTAAATAAAGCGATCTCTACCTACGCACTAAATTATATTCTTCGCGTAACACGACCGCACCGTATTTATTTATCGTAAATTATTTTGACAGAATCCAATACAACGTTATACCCAATTGGACGTATTAGGTTTTACCGAGATGGGCTGCGTCAGTTTTCCTTATTCTGAAATATCCGTAGATATATTTATGTTATAACACTTTTATTTTTCGTTAACGCGAGTAGTATAAAATCATCTCATCTCCTTCACGTTTGAATATATTTTTAAGCCGACAGCGCCTGTCGTAGTAAGCATTCATTCCGATTCACGTCTCGGTTTCGAATTCAACCACGAGCTGGAGCTTCCGGTGGAGATAACAACGTGTTAAAACCTATGGTAGTGGTGCATTTTATTGCCTCGACTGGGTTGCTACCCTGCTAAACCGAAATACATAGCTACTTACATACATTTTTCCAACTACATCAGGAGTATTCCAATTCAATTTCCAATTCGAGGTAAATCGAAAGAGCTCAAGGATAACGTAAAATGAGCGGTATCTATATGTCTAAATATTCATATCAATTCACGTCAAAAACTCATGCTTCAGCTTCTGACATATTCATATAACTTTCGCATATAACATCTAAAATACCTACTTTGGAATTGCTTAGTCCAGAGCCATCCTACGCCACATAAATAAAAAAGCTGGGATAGCTTAGGTAGGTGCCGTCAGGGCGAAATGCACAATACACCCCATGACCCCAAGTGGGACGTCAGCGCAGGCTCGCCCCCATCATAAATTAGAATTATAAGATTGCTTATCTTCTGTTTAAAATGTAGTTCAAGGCCAAAGTAAGTTCTTCGCTTGTGTACCAAAGTTACATACTTAGTATTCATTCAACTAAAAATCTTACTTGAGCCGAGGGGTCGTAAACTCTAAATTGATTTGACTTCATTTCATGACGAACGTTGGAATCAAATGTTAATTAGCCCCTGATTTAGTTAGCCTGAGATGGCTTTTTTTTATAATTGAAAGATAAATTGAGAAATAGGACAGGAAATTTGGTTAGGGATTGGAACTCTGCGTCCGTGGCTTTTCACCCTTCACGTATCCAATGGCACTAGATTGGAGTCCCAGGGCAAAAATCACGCCACGTGCGAATTTTTCCATTCAATATTTCATAACTAAGTTTCAGCCTCGCATACCAATTTTTTGTTTTTTTTTGTTTGATCTCTGTTGCTTTCCCATAGGTCCCATTAAAATTTGATCAGTAGTTTTTGAGTTATCGTCAATAATGCGTGTTGAATATATTTAATCGATCAAGGTTCCGAAGATAAAGCGGTGAAGTCGCATTTTTTAAGGTTTAGTTATATGACGCTTATTAAAGCTATGTAATATGCTTATATGTATTGATATATATTGATGTTTTTTATATGTATTGATGTTTTTGCAAACATACATTATATTATCCAAAATTTTGGAAGAGCGATGGCAGGGTAAGAATAACTATTTCTATTGATTTCTCCGGAGGATTCGCGTAGACCCATGCCAAAGATGTCACGGAATGCTCTGTTTTTTAAAATAAGACATGTATATTCAATATCAGTAGCAGAGCTCTAAAGTAAGCCTCCAAACCCTTCTTTTCACAAGTTGCTAAGTTTGTATGTATGGCTGACTGACTTCGTATAAAGCAATGCAATTCTGAGAGATTCGCCAACATGGTGGGATCGCTATATGGGCTTAATCACTTGAGTTACCTAAAAGTTGGATACCTGAGGTCACGTCTTTTATTGAGAGAGTCCTATATAAATGTAGGCCATTGGCCCGTGTGTTGAGTCATCATGGTAGACCATACGTCTACGATAAACAGGGTACTTTCTAATATGTAGCAAAAACGCACATTGTTTTATAAAAACCATGACTATGTATACCTGTCTAACGTTTTTGTTTACGGTTAATATGGAGATACGCTTTCATATTCTTTAGTTAGAGATTTGAATTATTCATAACGCTCGTGTCTGTGTTCAAATAGTATCTGGGTGAGAAAAAAATAGGTAAAAAGATGTAGAGATACTCTTGACAACATTTTTATAACATACATGTCCCTAATACTTTGATATTATCACATGGTAAAAAGAAATCTAGCATTTTTTAAATAGTTTGCAGCTATCTAGGCTTTGTTTATGAGTATGATGAGTCAACCGAATTTCCCCACATTATTAGTCCACACCTTTAAACTAACGGCACATACCCATCGTAAGCAATTAAGGCAGCTTCTACGGACACTGTCGTCAGCTTTTCAGAGCAAAGACAAAGGAACTCAGTACCTACTAAAGATTGATACTTTATGGAAATGTTGACACTTCCCGACTCTTTTCAAATTTCATTCATTACAAAATCAAGAACAAATGTCTGAAAGCCTTGTCCGTATTCGTCGAGTTATCTAACTTTGTTTTCTCTTGTTTGTCTTTTATGCTCTGCTTTTACCAGTTACTTCAAAAGGGCCCCTGTGAAAAATTCCATTAATTTTGCAGGACCTTGGCTTTGGTGGGTACTTGGAGGTAATAGGGAAAAGGATACTTTTGTATAAAAGTACCAACGTTATGCAAACGTTTTAATGACTTTTCTGTTTTGTTTTGCCCTTCAACCCTTTTTTTAACAGATAATACAAAAAATAATCTTGTTGTCCTTGTTTTCTTTTTTAATAGAGAATAGGCATGAGATTTAAATAAAGGTTAAGTAATGTTTTTTAATCTTTATAGCAATAGAAGAATTACACCTACATTATTATCTTATTATTACTTAAGCTTAGGTTTATTTACTACTAGGTGAGCCCCGCGGCTTCGCCCGCTGATGATGATGATCAAAGTAGCCCATGTCCTAATCCAGAGTATAATCTACGTATACTCCGAATTTCATTAAAATCGGTTAAGTAGTTACGGAGATACGTGGTAACAAACATTCACACACACACACACAAACTTTCGCAGAGAATAACATACCGAGAAGAAAACGGCAAAAAAGTCATGTATACCTAGTATTTTTCATAAAATTTTTATTATACTATTTATCTTATCCACACGTTATGTTCTAAGATAAACAAATATACCTAGTTTTTAATTTATATAAACAATTTACGCAATAAAAATTTTTTCTATTACTTTTTTGCCCGACTGTATATTGTACTAGCTGACTTGACCGGCGCGACGCGGGGTTGCCCGGGTAAAAAAAACGTAGCCTATGCCACTAACAAATAACGTCGCTTTCTATTGGTAAAATAATTTTCAAAATCGGTTCAATAATACATGTATACATTTTTATTTACGAAATAGTATATATTGGATTTAGAGTGACGTCACTTTATTTTTCGAGTTATTTTCAGAAAGCCCTTTCATTTCATAGCCATATTGTAGGAGTGCATTAATAACTTGTTCGCCATTTTGGGTGCTCCGCCATGTTGGATTTAGAATGACGTCACACAGCGTACCATGCATAGTCATCCAAAATAAGCGTGTACAAATGGTAACCAAACTTCAGCTCAATCGATTAAAGATAAGATTCCACCCGAATAAACATACATACATTGCAAGTTAAATAAAAGTGCGTATTCCAGGTCTAGTGTGTTTACCAGCTTCGATCACATCGTCACTTACCATCAGGTGAGATAGTGGTCAAACACTAGCCTGTCACAAATCACAAAAGCTTGTAAAAAAATTACCAAACCTATCGAGTAGTGTATAAAAATGAAGTAATTTAAAAAGAGATTACATAAAAAGTAGGTTAACGAATATTTTCTTAAACAAAAGTGTTTTGTTAGCTAAAGTGGATACCTGCTGTCTGCGGGCCAATTCCCAATATTTTCTTAAACTATACGAGTATACCTATACATCTATACAGCAAAGACTTCATTGTTTCTAAATTGAAAATAAAACAATCTGTTTATTTTGCGCACATATCTACTCCGGACCTAAATGTATCGAACTAATTTAGGAATTTTCACTCTTCACACAGACGCTATGATTGTCCATTAATGTTTGTATGTTAGTGTGTATAAATTGATGGAAACCGTACTTAAACGTACCATCTTAAAATATGTGCTTATCAATCATACTTCACATTATAAAGGCGAAAGTTTGTGATTGTTTTTGCATGTTTGTTACTTCTTCACGCTCAAACGGCTGGACTCATTTTGATGAAATTTGGTATGGAGGTAGATGACACCCTGGATTAACACATAGGCTACTTTTTACCTCGGAATTCTCATGTGTTCGGGACTTATACGAGTAAAACGAGTAATTAATAAATGTTTTGACTTCTTATAGTTTTCATGAAAAAGTAGGTATATTAAAGCCGATCAATGTGGCGATTATGACTCAACTGTTATCATAAACAGTTGTTGTATTTTGTCACTTATCATAACTGGATACGATATTGTTGGGCTGAATTTCAAAATATTTATCATAATTACAATTTAATGACTTGCGAAGTCATGGTGATGTGTATTAATTGAATATATTAATAATATACAATGTGTAACAGAAAAGTGTAGTAATACTAAAGTCACACATCTAGCTACATATATGGAGTCTAACAGCAACTTCTGCATTCGCGGCAGCACCATGAATATTGAGTTATGATGAAAAAAAAAATATGTCATTTGCAACCCTATTTCATCAGTTACCGTTCTACACCACATAGCCTTTGGACCTAGACGTCTGACAGTGGTGGCCATAACAAAGGTCAAGGTCACGTGCCACAGATGTAATCGTAGGGTTGGCAAAAAAATATTTTTTAATTTTTGTACGGAACAAATATCTCCGATTGCCGCACATGTAACTGTAGGGTTGTCAAAAGTATTTTAAATTTATTTTTTTTAATTTTTGTACAAAAAAATTATGTCCGATTTCGACTTTCGTTCTCTGGCAGACGATTCCTGGCACGATACACATACACACCACCAAGTATTACTACACCTTTTTGTTACAGGTTGTATAATATAGAAAATAGAATTATATTTTTGTTAGGTAGGCATAGCTAATTATCTATTAAGTATTTTTTTATGTTTGATAGGCAAGCATTTGACCACTATCTCATCTAAATGAAAGCAATGATGCGGCCGAAGATATAGCATGCCTGCCTAGAAGATACCTATTCACTCTTGACTTGAAGACTGCCAGAATATACCGCTCAGGAAACAAAGACGCGGGCAATGAGTTCCACTCCCTCGCAATACGGATGATAAACGAAGAAGCGAATCGCTTAGAGCGAGCTGGATGTATGTGGTATATAATATGGAAATTATTGTTATACAGAGCCTATATTGTCATCCTAGGCTAAATACATTTTCCAAATTTATGGTTAGTTAAACTTATTCTTATTTTCCAGGGGAAGAAAAATTGTATTATGAGGTGTTTGAGTTGACTTGAGTTTGTAGTGGACATTTTAACACTTTATATGTTATAAATAATAATATGAAGGAGGCACCCATACACGTAAGTGGGGAGAAATTTTTTATTTTTTTATTGCGACTCGTGTATCATTAAAAAGAAGTTTGCATGTAGAGTAAAAAAATCTATGTTGGTAAATAATAATTTTGTACGACACCATTTTTGTGCCGTGGTATATCTCAAAAACGACTACACATTTAACGTTATACTTGAACAACAAATACAAAATCAAACAATTAAGACAAAGTTATTAGTAATTAGCCTAATTATATTTTGCATTAAGTAAAATGTCGGCGCGAGGACTCTGTTTTGGGAGAACTACTAGTATAAGGCAGGTAATAAAATAATACAACTATAATATTTGAGTGTAAAACACTATAATTACTAATTACAACTTCTTCGGTAGAGCAATCGTGACAGTCTTGGTTTCCAAATATGGTTCCACGCAGTACAAACCCCTGAAAAAAGGACAAATATAGCCGTGGTCGAAATATAAGTATGTCTATTATCTGGGTTAGAGATAAAAATCAATTAAAATGACGTACTATAGAACTAATTAACAAATAAAATATCGCTGTCGAAAATCTAACGTCATCAGTTAACTGTATTACATTACATGCGGTAAACTACAAAAGACTTCGGGGAATCGAGTAACATAGCGTAAATTCGCGGGCCTAAAAGAATAATAATATTTTTTTCTTTTAATTTTGGCTTTGCAATCTTGTGCGTTTAACCAGTGTAAATTAATGTAATGTTATCGAAATCGATGAAGCCAAAAGCAGAATAAGTGAAGTCGGTTTTTTTAAACTTTGCTTTCGTCTAAAATATAAGACAGACACTCAAAAATTATATGCCTTCGACGGCTAAGTATCAATTGGACACTCGGATCTGGACACACTCTATTGCTACGTACAAAGTATGACTAAAACAGTACATTTGTACCTATCAGATCACATTAGATTCACAGATGATTATACTTAATGATTGTATTATGAACATTAAATATAATCATCACTAAATGACTAAACATAATCATTACTTAATGATTAAATATAATCATCACTTAATGATTATATTATTATTATTAAGTATAATCATCAGATCTTACAGATGATTACATTATAATCTTTCGGCTCAATAATACATACGTAGATATCAACGAATTTTCGGCCTATAAGAATATTTAATTATAGAATTTATATTTTATTATTTACTTGGTTATGTAAATAATAAAATATAAATTCTACAAAACAGACTTTTCTATGTCGGATAGTAGAAGTTGAGATAAGCTAGATACTTACTTTTCACGACCAATGCCCGACTCTTTGAATCCGCCGAAAGGCGCTTGAATACCACCAGATAAGTAGTTGTTCACCCTGGAATAATTACAATAATCAAACCTTGGTATGTACTCATTCTTTTTTCAAAAATCTATCAGAGCGCCTGGTTAAGGCGACACGTGATCAAAATGCTGGTACTTATTTAGATCAACGTATTAGCATTGCAATTCAGAGAGGCAATGCCGCCAGAATGATGGGAACGCTACCCACTGGTAGTGGGCTTGAGAAATTGAGTTACCATTGAGCTCGATGCCTTAGTAAGTAACTTAGGTCTTTGCTGTAGATATATATAATTTTAGTTTAGTTTTAGGAAATATAGGCAATTGGCCCGTAGATATAACTTTGGTGCTTCCTATTATTACAATTATAGAACATGTAGGTATATTACGATAACGCGTGAACGGCTTATCTTTCATATCATCTAAGATAAGTTTACCATTATCTGATTCTGCCTTTAAACGTAATCCATAGATTATACTGTAACTAAAAAAAATAAAAATATTTTGTTCCCCGCTTACGTAAATGGGAGCCCTTAACATTTTCATATACATTACTTTAATTGCCATTTTAGGCTTTGGGCCATATCTTTACATATTATCTGAGATTTTTTTATTATAATCGATAACAGACTGACAGGCTTTCGGGCTTTATTTTATTTAAATAATTAACTTTAACTGTAAAGTTGTTTTTATATTTATTTATTTTGTTTAATTTTTTTTCTTTTATATTATTTTATGCCGGGTAGGTAATCATTTTGCCGCATTGGTGGAAAGTGATGATGCGGCTACATAAGTAGCATGCTTACCTAAAAGATACCTATTTACTCTAGACTAGAAGACTCCCAAATTATACTGTTTGAGGAACAAAGACGCGGGCAGTGTGCGTTCCCGACAAAAAGTCTTAGTGAAACCATCGGTTCTATACCGGCAAAATCGCGAAGAATGAAGCCGTGAAGCGAGATCTCTAAGTTGACTTGGCTGGTTCAGCACTTTGTCCGTCCATCTGTCAGAGGCATCTAGCGTCTAAATTATACACACGAATAACTTCAAATTCTTAGATAATGTGTAAAGCTATGGCCCAAAGCCAGACATGGCAATTAAAATGATATATATTAAAATAATAAGGAGGCACCCAAACACAACAGCGGCAATTTCTTTTTATTGTTTGCTTGTGTGTATATATTGTTAAAAAGTGCTTAACAAGTAGAACATTTTTAAAAACAACATTTATGAGCAATTAATCTCAAACATTTTTCTTTATGCTACAATAAGTCGGCGCGAAATACTACTAGTACGTAGATACGTTTTGTGATTTACCATATAGTGCCTGCTTCGACGTGCTTGGCGAACTGCAGGGCTTTGTTCAGGTCGGTGGTGAAGATGCCGGCAGCCAGACCGTAGTTGGTGGCGTTGGCGCGGTCCACCGCCTCTTCCAAAGTATCGAACTTTAGGATACTTTGGACTGGTCCAAAGATCTGAAACAACGAACATAGCATAAAAACGCTATGCCGGATACTGTATTCCGGATTGAAGGGCAATGTTTAGAGCTTAAAGAGATTTAACATCTTATATGAACAGGGGTAGATTGAAAAACAGCGCTGCGAGTCCATGCATGTACTCGCAGCACATGCTGAATCTACTCCTATTGCCCTAAACTGCACTGATAGATGCGACCGTTTCAGTCTTGGCTTGCTAGGGTTAGTTTTCAGTGGTCTTCACAATAGACTAACTTTTTCCCTCAGACTGAGGCGGTCTGTCTATCACTTATAAAAAAAAATATGTAAATGTGTTTTAATGTTGTGATGTGTTATTTTTGGCAATAAATTATTTTTTTATTTATTTATTATTTATTTATTTATATTCCGGGGTGACGAGCGCAATGCTTTGTCGCGCACAAGACATGATTGGACGACCCAGTTGGCGCAGTGGACAGGTGTCCGCCCTCTGCGCCGTGGGTCCTGGGTTCGATTCCCGGCAGGAGCGCAAATTCCTTCCCAAGGGATATTTGTGCTTCTGGTTCTGGGTGTAATTTGTGTGTGATGTAAATGTTTCCGGCACCCACGATACAAGTCTTTGAACTTATTGTGGGGCTGTGAGTGTGAATGCGTTTGTTTGTTTGATTATATAAGTTCAAATTGTTGGGTAGTACTGAACTGTAATTGGCAACCGTGAAGCTTACCATCAGGCGACTTACTCATCTCATCTCACAATTACATAAAAAATACACTTATAGCCCAAGTGATTCGTTTTATGAATGTCAAATAAAAACAGTAAAAACACTCAAAAAACTTCCTTGTAATTTTATTATGGATTTTTTTTACGAAAATGCACGTCATTTATTGGCGGTTAGTACCACAGCTTCCTTGTTATAAAACATTAGTAGGAATTATATGGTATACTAGCCGTGCCTCGCGGCTTCGTCCGCTATTATCAAGTTAAAAAGTAGCCTATGTGTTAGATCCTAGGTATAAGCTATGTACATTCAAATTTTCGTCCAAATCCGTTCAGCCGTTAAAGCGTGAAGAGGGAACAAATATACTTACACACTTGCACACTTACACATAAACTTTCGAATTTATAATATTAGTAGGATTAGCATAAGCTATACCTACCTCATCCTTAGCAAAACTCGTATCATTGATGACATCAGCTCAAACAGTTGGCTCAATGTCCACATAAGAGAACACTACATGAATAAATATTGATAAAAAATTTATGACTTTAATGCCCGTCATCGTAACATTAACATTTTCGAGAAGTAGCGTCTAGAAGGTCTTCTATTTATGTATATTGTTATATAGTTATATTATACTAGCTGACCCGCCCGGCGTTGCCCGGGTAAACAAAAGCTTACATATAAACGCTTTCTCACTCACAGCCCCACTGTAAAAGTACTATAAGTTGTGTCGTGGGGCCGTAAACAATTAACACCACACACACAACATTCACATCATACCCAGAACCAGAAACATAAACTGCCCGTGGGGAAAAAACTTTTGTTATTGTGTTCCCACCGAGATTCGAACCCGCTGCTTTAAAGACGAACGCGCACTCATCTACGCCAGTGGGTAGTTCAAAGTTCAAAGATTCCCCACCCTGCGTCGCCCGGTTAAAAAATCTACACATAAACACTTCCACATTCACAGCCACACACTAAGTTCAGTGACTTGTAGCGTACAACATATTAAAAACCAGGAACACAAATTTCCCGTAGGGAGAAAACTTCTGTTACCACCGCGAATCGATCCCGCTGCTTTGAAGGCAAACGCGCACCCATTTACGCGAGTAGATAGTTCAAAAGATGACCCGCCCGGCGTCGCCCGGTTAAAAAATAATAATACAAATAAACACACTTCCTTCAATGACTTGTATCGGGGGGCCGTAAACATCCAAGATTCACAAAGTATTCACAACATACTCAAAACCAGGAACACAAATTTATCGTGGAGATAAATTTTCTAGGTAAATTATCACCGGTAATCGAACCCGCTGCTTTGAAGGCGAACGCGCACCCATCTACGCCAGCGAGCAATTCAAAGTTCAGGAACGACCCGCCCGGCGGGGCGTCGCGTCGGCCGGGTAGTAAATATTAAAAAACATACCCATAAACGCTTTCACATTCACAACCCCACAATAAGTTCAATGACTTGTATCAAAGGGCTGTAAACATCCAAGATTCACACAACATTCACAACATACTCAAAACCAGAAACACAAATTCCCGTGGGAAAACACCTGTGTTCCCACCGGGCATCAAACCCGGTGCTTTAAAGGCAAACGCCCACCTAACTACGCTAGCGGGCAGTTCAAACTTCAATGATAAGACTAAACAAAAAAAAACAGTCGAATTTATATCCCCCTTCTTATGTTAGTCGGTTCAAAACATAGACGTATCCACCGTTTTCACCCTCAAATAAACTTAACGATTTCTCCTAGACTATGGGTTCAAATTATGTGCAGTAAAAAGCAAATTGCATCTACCTGAACTAAGTAAGCCGATGAAATAGGTTTTTTTGATAAGAATTAATATTAAATACTTAAAAAAAGCCAACGAAATAGAAGCCGCTATTTTTTAGTGCAGGAATTCGTAGTACGTTTCTGTACATTTCTGACCCGTCCCGTTCACGGGCGGGCTCCCGTGAAATTAATTTCACGATTTCTCATAGACTATTTATCCAAATCATATGCAGTAAAAAGCAAAATGTATCTACATGAACTACGTAAGACGATGAAATAGTTTATTTTGATAAGGATTAATACTGAATGTCTCAAAAAGCCAACTAAACAGAGGCCGCTTTTTTTTCAGATTTTTAACAAAGAAAAGTATATTTTCTGAGCTATACATACATGTTAGATATATGCTGTCGCGGACTTTTTTGTAAAACTCATGAAGGCCAACATTTTTGCCATACATTGTATTCAACTATGTCTTACCGTTTAGTCAGCGTACGCCGATAAAGCGGAGAGTTAGCAAATTTTTCTCCGCCTTGTCTTACGAATATTATTATTTCGAACTGATAACTAACTTCTATCCCGACAAAACATAGCCTATGACACTCAGTGATAGTGTAGCTATCTATTGGTGAAAGAATTTTCAGAATCGGATCAGTAGTTTCAGAGATTACCTTTTACATACAAACAAACAAACAAACAAACAAACAAACTTTACCTCTTTATAATATTAGTATAGATTGTATATGTTATATTATATAATTCACCCGCGGCTTCACTTGTGCACATAATGATGTTTAATTAGGATATCGTCATTCCAATTAAAATTTGGTAGTTTTAATGGGAATGACGATACCCTAATTAATCCATGCAAATGTTTAATGAGATCGATGCACGAATTTACATAGGTACAATACAAGTACTTATTCTATACGTTTAAGCGGAACCTCTTTGGTCACTAGTCGCACGGAATGCTTCTTATGTACGGAATTAATTAATTAATGTAAGCAATGTTTCAAATTATATTTTATTTTATGGGTACTAACATACATTTAAGTTCTATGTAACTAACAAATGGATCATGTAATCCGAAATAAAATATTTTTATTTCGATTTGATTTCAAATCAAATCAAAATCAAAATGTATTTATTTCGGCGGAACCCTAGGCGACCCGATGGCATGGAAAGAAAATCTCTGCCCTAAGACCTCTGTCTGCCCCGTGGGTCCTAGTTCGATGATACCCGGCAAGAGCACAATTTCCTTCCCAAGGGACATTTGTGCTTCTGGTTCAGCGTGTGATTGTATGTGTAATATGTAAATAGGTATATATCCTACTACCTAACCCGTCAATTACCTCTTCCTTAGCAATGGTCATGTCATCAGTGACATCAGCAAAGACAGTGGGCTCGATGTAGAATCCAGTGGTACCGACACGTTTTCCCCCAGTCTTCAACTTTGCACCTTCCTTTTTACCCTTTTCAATGTATCCCAGCACTTTGTTCATCATACCTTCGTCAATCTGTGAAAAATATAGCCATTAGGTAATATGCATCTTTTTGTTTACACTTTTAATGTGTCCAATGAACTTAGATTTCTGAGTTAACTTAGACCTTTTACTTCATACTTTTGTACATCTGTCAGAGGCTCGTAAATTTTAAACCAAACAAGATTTAGAACACGTTCGAAATTTTTAATTCCTGATTTACCTGTGGTCCCTGCTTTGAAGTCGGGTCAGTTGGGTTGCCGACTTTGTGATCCTTGAGGAAGTTAACTGCAGCTTGGACAAACTTGTCATATATTCCAGCCTGAACATATAAACGAGAAGCAGCCACGCACATCTGACCTTGGAGTGAGAACACGCCGTAAGCTGCCGTCGGCACTGCTATATCCACTGCAAGAATATTACTTATAAGGGATTTGGTTTCCTTTAAATAACATTATCATCCGAAATTTAAAAAATAAGATTATAAATTGTTTATTCTCTCGTGAAAGGAGGCACTCATAAAAGGAGGAACACATGAAAGTTAATAACTCTAATGTCATCAGCCTATGCTTGTTTCTTTATGGCGTTCTAGAGACCAAGCACGTGGGCCGATTTTGATTCTTACGTCAATCTGATTGTCCTAATTTGGCGAGTGTCACAAAAAATATGACAGTAATAATTTAATATGGCGACAACAGTTCGCCATATTATGATATATAAAAAAAATAAACTCGACAGAGTCGGATGGTGTTTAAACATCATAGCAAGCATTCTGACTAATATTTTACATGGCTTTTACTGCATTTTTTAGGGTTTTGTAACGAAAAATTATGAGATAATAAAAGTAAGTTACATATTTTTTTGTATATCGAGTCAGGTATTTTAACGTACGGATTAACTTACAATTAGCGTCATCCATGATGATAAGTGGGCTCTTGCCTCCGAGTTCAAGTGTCACACGTTTGAGGTTGTTGGCTCCAGCAGCTTGTTGGATCAATTTCCCGACCTGATAATAATTTTAGTAACACTTATTAGATATTACTAATCGCATAAAATATGTTCATAGTATGCAAATAATGATCGATTCGAAAATGTAGCTGAAGACTAATATAATCATAACTACGCTGAAAGTTTAGTTTGAGTCCCTTTGGGTATTTGGATTGCTTTGAACCCGCGCCGTATTGGCGCAAACCTTATGCAGCAGTTACAGAATATTTTACTATTAAAGTTGTCGTGAAAATCAGACGTCATAATATTATTAAAAATACGGCTTTCACTAACGTCATTTCACTCACGATCGAAATTAAGATTCCTTGGGATCGGGATGAGTTTCCCGAAGAGGAGCATCGTACACGGTCTAAACCTAAGTCTACAACTTATTTTGAACAAATGATGCATCAGGGATAATTGTATTTCAAATAATATTATAGGTAGTTACTGAATACTTTTTATTGTTTTTGATGTTCCGTCATATTATAGCAGATCATTGACGTACGCAAAAAGTTCTACCACTCAGTCAAATTCAAACTTTACGTCAAATCTAGCCCCTAGCTATAGTCTCAGCTGTCGTTACTCCAACTCCTCAGAAAGATTACAATGTTGTGGACTTATCGAAAGGAGGAGAGCCAACAGGGGTTGATCATGATGATCTCAGACTAGACTTTCTTATGTAGTCTGAGATGATGATGACAAATTACCTCAAGTGAGCCAGTGAAAGAAATCTTGGCAACATCAGGGTGGTGCGTTAGGGTAACACCAGCATCCTCTCCAAAGCCTGGAACCACGTTGATGACTCCAGCTGGTAGACCTGCCTCTTTCAGCAGAGAAGCTAGAGCCAGCGCCGTCAGCGGCGTCTGTTCTGCAGGCTTCACTACTGCAGTGCATCCTAAAAAGTATAAACTTGTATTCATCCTTTGTGATTTGGAGTCAGGATTTTAGAACCTCAGGTGTCAGCTAGTGTCACCTTACCTGCTGCTAGAGCGGTAATAACTTTGCTCAAAAACATCAAGATGGGTACGTTCCATGGCAAGATAAGTCCACATACTCCGACAGGCTGCTTCAAAGTGTAGGCAAACAATGCGCCATCTGCAAACAAAAACAAACCTTTACTTCTCCAAGCAAACAGAATAAGTACAGGTCGGCGTTAAGTTATGATCTAAAGTTTGAATAGACAGAGGCAAGAGTGGTGTTATCTTACCAGCTGTAACGATCATTTTATGCGACATATTTTCAGTAAGAGCCTTAATGATAATTATAATTGCGAAAATTTGTGTGTAGGTATGTTCGTGTTGTCTTCTCACTGTAATAATTCTGAACGGATTTAGTGTATAATAAACGAGATAAAATGAAAATAAACCTAAGGGCAGAAAATGTAATAGATGGTAATAGTCAAATTTGTGGAAGTACAAATTCTGAGTACCTACCTACGTCGGTTTCTAAGAACGAAGTCTTTCGACTTTTTATATCGGTTCGGCATTTAAAATGCTCAAGCCGATGATAAAACATCCATCCTTAATATTTAGCCTAATACTTACATTAGTTTTAATGTTCTGTGTACTTACCAACGGGAACAGTGTCCCCCTGAATCTTGTCCGCCAAGCTCGCCAGATATCGCACGGTATTGCCAGCGTTCTTTAGCATCATAGTGTTAGAGGAGAGTAGAACTCCATTGTTATAAGTCTCCAATGCTGCGAGGTACTCGTAATCTCTGTCGATAAGGTCTGCGAACTTGCAGAGGATCTGGCCACGCTGAGAGGCGTCCAGGAGTCGCCATTCCGAGTTGCGGTGGAAAGCACGCTTCGCTGAGCTCACTGCTGCTTCGATGTCAGCCTGCAAAGTGGACACTTTACAGGACAATTATATTCACATATTTTTATTTAAAAAACAGTATTGTTTCCAATTTTTCTGTGATCAAATGTTTGCTAAGAACTTTACATTGAGCATTGCAATTCAACGTGGCAATGCTGCCAGCATTTTGTGTACTTTGCCTACTGGTAGCGGTCTATTAGATTAAGTTTTGTACATATTTATATCTAGTTATAGTTAATTTTAATTAAGTTTTTAGTTTAATGTAATACAACATATAATTATTAGTGGTATATTTCGGTAAGGTTTATAAATGATAGGCAAACATAGTTTGAGGATAAAAATTTTAAAACTCTATAAAGGGTGATAAGTACAAGGCTTACAGTCGTCAAAAACACTATGCACTTCAAATGATTATATGCAACACCACGAATATGATAAAAATACCCAAACCTAAAAATAATCTAGCGTAATCCTATTTCAAGGTCTAGACTATCTCCAAACAAAACTTTATTAAAATCTATTCAGCCATTTCATCAAGACATCATGACTCGAAGCGTTTCGCTTCTGCGTTCGTCATCCGTACAGCAAACCTGCGTATTTGTATTCAAGTCAAGAGTGAATAGATATCTTCTAGACAAACATGTCACATCTTCGTCCGCATCATCACTTTCCAACAGGTGAAATGGTGGTCAAATGTTTGTCTATACTTACAGCATAAAAAAATTTCTTTAATAAGCAATTATTATCCTACTAATATTATAAATCCGAAAGTTTGTGTGTAAGTGTGTAAGTATGCTTGTTCCCTCTTCACGCTTTAACGGCTGAACGGATTTGGATGAAATTTGGAATGTACATAGATTATACATAGGATTAACACATAGGCTACTTTTCAACTTGATTATAGCGGGCAAAGCCGCGGGGCACGGCTAGTATACTATATACTGATTTCGCATTATTATATTATATACCAACATATGTAATTCGTTTGAATTGTTTTATTTTTCTTAGTATTACATAACATTTTTCTATCGTTTTCATTCAGTAGTATCTTATCACTTGATATCTCATAGTGTAGGTATCATTTGTCAAGTGTTTGCTCTGTCGATTGTGAACTGAAGTAGGTTCATATGATAGGAGGTAATCATTGTCCTCGGTAGGAACCGACGAAGGGTTTTATAAACGCTATAAACGCTTTCACAATCGCAACCCCACACTAAGTTCAATGACTTGCGCCGTGGATGTCTTTTTTCGAACATACTCGAACTTTTCGAAATGTAACCATACCAGTAACTATCTTGAGTTACTTGGTACCTATTTGTTGCTTTGAGTTACTTGGTATTTGTTACACAGCACAGTGCGGGTTCGCCTTCTATGCATCGTGTACCGGGTTCGATTCCTTGAGAAAGGAATGGAAACCCTTACCTTACCCTAGTCTGTGTTTCCCGAATACTATCTGCGAGTCTTCAGTCGCGAGTGGATAGGCATCTTCTAATCTTTTGACGACCAAGTTCGCGCAGTGGGCAGGTCTCTGCCCTATGCGCCATGGGTTCTGGGTTCAATTCCTGGCAGAAGCACAATTTTCCATCGCAAGAAACATTTGTGCATCTGGTTCTGGGTGTAATTGTGTGCGTATGATAAAGATATTGTAGGCAAACGTGCTCCATCGCTCCATCGCCGACCGCATCGTCGTTCAACATCACAGAGCATAATATAACTACATGGCCAACATCAGATCTTGAATAAAAAAAAGCCAAATGCAGCCTGCTTCATACCAAAGTTTTCTGCAACATATTTATTTACCTTGCCACCTTCCGCCACTTTAGCGATGACTGAGCCATCGTGGGGGTTGTAGGTGTCGAAGGTCTTGCCGCTTTTGGCGTCCACCCATTCGTTGTCAATGAAAATCTGAAATTAATTTCACTTATTTCTTATCCCTTCTCTAAGTTAGATTCACATTCTCGTATCACGAAATGATTTTAACTAAATAAACCTTGATATCACTCGTAAGTAACGCACTTTGGTATATTTAATTTCGGGCGCCATGTTTTTCTGTGAGGAGCTAGGCTAGGACTGGTTATCTCGTAGACGCGGTTCAATATTTATGTATAAATATCACCAAAACTTGTCGTATCATGGTGATTACGTACGACTATCATAATTTACTAGCCATGTCCCGCTGCTTCGGCCGCGTTCATTGAGTTAATAAGTAACCTTAGTGATAATTCTGGATTATTATGCAATCGTATCTCCTTGAAAAGGTATATCTTACTTAGATCGATTTTTAGTAAATTATTATCTTTGATCTTTTTTATTGCTCGACCTTGAATTGTTAAGTATTATTGTAATATTTATTTCTCAAAATTATTACATTTGCACCTTACCATTCAATGTTAAGTACAACTCACAAGTTAAATGTTGGTTATACAGGGTTTTATAGATATACATCTGTATACCAGTGTTTCCTGCACTAGGGCACCCCTGTATCGCAAAGCCTACTTATCTTCAAAACGTGCCGTATCATGGTGACTACACACGACGATTATAATTTATACTGTAACACGATGAAAAACAGTATTGTTTCTAATTTACTTATATCGATTTTAATAGTATTTTCCTTTGATTTTTTTTAAATTGCGCGGCCTTCTGTGATTCTCTACGGGCCCGCGGACACATCTAGGTAAAATATTGTGGATATGTTATTATAAACCATATGACAATAATAATGGATAAATAACATCAAAACTTGTCGTATCATGGTGATTATGTACAACTATTATAATTTACTAGTCATGCCCCGCTGCTTCGCCCGCGTTCATTGAGTTAATAAGTAACCTTAGTGCTAATTCTAGATATCAATAACCAATGTATATTCCAAAATTTATCCAACTCCGTTCAGCCGTTACATCGCGAGAACAAAAAAATACACTTATACATTTACACACACACACTTTCGAATTTATAATATAAGTGTGCTACCGTATCACGTTGAAAATATATATCTTACTCATATCGATTTTTAATAAGTTATAATAGTAATAAGTAATAATAAATAAGTTCTAGTAGTAATCTTAGAACTTTTTTTATTGCACGACCTTTAATTGTTAAGTATTATTGTAATGTTTATTTCTCATTACTATAATATTACAGTTGCACCTTACCATTCAATGTTAAGTACAACTTACAAGTTAAATGTTGGTTTTATAGGGTTTTATAGATATGCATCTGTATACCAGTGTTTCCTGCACTAGGGCACCCCTGTAACGCAAAGCCTTCTTATCATCAAAACTTGTCGTATCATGGTGACCACACACGACG
Organism: Lomographa bimaculata; assembly: GCA_948107665.1. Taxonomy (NCBI): domain Eukaryota; kingdom Metazoa; phylum Arthropoda; class Insecta; order Lepidoptera; family Geometridae; genus Lomographa; species Lomographa bimaculata. The sequence continues at coordinate 14,463,391 of OX403592.1, forward strand.
ATTATTATTTATACAGTAACACGATGAATAAGACAATACTTATATATCGATTTTAAGTAAGTATTGTCTTTTGTTTTTTTTTTATTGCGCGACCTTAATTGATTCTCTGCGGGTTTGCGGACACATCTAGGTAAAAGAAGGTGTTGTGGGTGTGTTTTTATATAACATGAGACTAACATGTTATATAATAATGGATAAATATCACCAAAACTAGTCGTATCATGGTTATAACGTAGAACGATTATATTTATTCAGTATCACGATTAAAGCCACTTACATCGATTTTTAGTAAGTACTTACGTACGTACGAAACTTGTATTTTGTTACTGGCTAAATGCGCAAGATTGCACAAAGCCAAAATTAAAAGAAAAAAAAGCTTCCAAATTTAAAATAGTAGTGGTTTTTCTATCACGGCAGTGAGAGATTGTGGCAGGCGGTGGTCTCCTTCTGCGAAGCGATGATGGCGCAAAAGGAGGCCGCGGAACGGGCCAGAGAGGTCGATTCCCTTTCTGACCCGATCCGGCGCAGACGGACAGGGGGGGGAGGAGGTGGTTCGCCCGCCTTCTCTCTCCTCCTACCTATGTAGTGGGGTCACTAGTGGAGAGTCAGGGGACCCCTCCACTGACTTGCACGGCCCCATACGTCTGGGGGGTGGCCTTGATGAGCAAGGTCACCACTCCATGGGCGCAGTGGCACGTAGGAGTTTATACTCGGGCCTACCGTCGGGGCAAGATAGTGACTGCTAGCGCAACCTTATCTTGCCCCACCCCTGCGAGGGATGGCTCACAGGGGGGGTTTATAGTGGGTTCAAGCCTTTCCTTCACCCCTGAGAGGGAAGGGAAGTGCCAGGCATTTTCCACCCCACAATTTTCGTTTTGCTTCTATGTTTATCATCCATACTGCGACGGAATGGAACTATGTATTTATACCCCAACAGTATAATCTGTGAGTTTCAAATCAAGAGTGAATAGGTATCTTCTAGGCAAGCTTGGTAGATAGTGAGATAGTGGTCAAATTTTACCACTCTTAGTAGTTACAGAAATACACTCAAAGTTGACGACCCAGTTGGTGAGATCGGCAAGTGCCATCTACGCCGTGGGTCATGGGTTTGATTCTTGGAAGAAGCACAATGCTTCTGGTTCTGGGTGTGATTGTATATGTGTGTGATATTTAAATGTTTCAGGCACCCACAATACAAGTCTTTGAACTTAGTGTAGATGTGTTTGTTAGAAAAAAATATTGATAAGTGATGAGGTACAAATGGATCTGGGATAGAGACCTTGGAACTGTACGAAAAAAATACAGGGTAGGTAGACAGGCCTATGACCTAACGAGTAAATAGCTCACCAGATTTTTATATCTCCAGCTAAAATAAATTTGTGTATCATTTTAACTTGCTTTGAAAAGAGCCTCTAGCTCCTTCTATATAATATTAAGTTTTCTGCCACAGTCCTACAACAGCCAAAATAAGCGCCAATTATGAAATGTTACATCATATCTGATTAATTAATAATCTTATATATATAAAAGAAAGTCGTGTTAGTTACTCCACTTATAACTCAAGAACGGCTGAACCGATTTAGCTGAAAATTGGCAGGGAGGTAGTTTAGAGCCAGAAGAAGGACATAGGATACTTTTTAAGAACGTACATTTCTTTAAATTTTTTTTTTACATTTCGACATGCTTTCCATTTTCTCATACGTCACTCGGATTTGGTAAAGTACTAGGCAAACATAAACATGAAGGTTGTAATAATATAGTCACGTGACATTGTAACGCATGCCGGGTATGGCTTCCTAAATATGCACATTCATTGACTGTTAGGCGGAACGAAGGTCGCCGGGACAGCTAGTTTGTTATATAAAAGATTAATAATTTGTTTTCTGAAATGTCAAATATTTCCAGTTTAACATATTATTTAAATAATTCACTGTAAGTTTGAAAAAGATGTATAAAAGGCTTCAACTAGGAAATAAGACTGGACTATTTTTACCATTCAAAATTATACGTTTTTAATTTGCCACTACGGACCATCCGTAAATTACGTCACACGTTAAGGGGAGGGGTCGACGAAGTGTGACATTGTGTGTCAAGGGGGAGCTCCAAATTATGTGACATCAATTATTTTTCAAAATATAGTATTTTATAACTAACTATCACAAATTTAATCACTAAATATAAATTGTGCGTCACAATAAACAATTGATTTTGGATGAAATTTGACACATATATAGATTTTACATAAGTATTTTTGTGTGTGTGCGTGATGTGAATGTTTCCGGCACCCACGATACAAGACTTTGAACTTAGTGTGGAGCTGTGAGTGTGATTGCGTTTGTTTGTTTGTATTTTTCCTACTGTCCATTGTATTCACCCTCAGTTTTTCGCCTACTGAAGCATTGCTGCAATGTTAATTTCTCCTAATCTTGCTCATATTTTTTCTGTCAGGCACTGCTATTTATATAACTTTTGTCGGTATCTTTATTGCCCTGATAGTTACAGAATTGTAATTTTCAAATATTGAAGGAATCAAATGGGAAGCAAAGGACACCGTAAGATTAAATGTTTCTCTTTATCAGGGACACTACGTCTAAGTGACCGGCCCGGCCGTCTGACGTCAGAATGAACGGTCACCTTAAAATGTTATGTTTCTTAGTGATTTATTCTGATGCACACAATTTAAACTATATACCTACTAAATAACATAATAAAGCTGACCTTATTATGTATAATTAAACGCAAGCAAAGTTTAAAAAAACCTGACTTCACCGCTTTATCTTCGGAACCTTGACATGATTTAATGTTTGATACATTAAATCTGGTCGGGTTCCGAATGTTTAATACATTAACTAACAACAATTTTAGTAGTTTTAGTAGTTTAATACACTAACTAAACCTTAATAAGACTAAATTTATTTCTTTTTCGAATTCGTGGAAAGATCAACTTAACCAGGAAATAATAGATATCCGAGCTCATACCTGCGATAACGATCAGCATTGCTCGCTCACTAACTGTGTTAAACTTGATCGAGTCACATCAATAAAATATCTAGGCGTGACAATAGACTGCTAACTTACCTGGCAGGAGCATATCAAAATCCTTACGGGTAGAGTTCGTAAGTTGATAGTGATTTTTAAGAGGCTGAGACACATTATTGGACTTGCAATTAATCACCTCTATATATTATGCTTTAGGCCATTCATTGCTCACCTATTGTGTGAGTGTTTGGGGCGGTACATATAAGAGCTATCTGCTAAAAATTGAACGTGCACAAAGAGCCATACTCAGTGGCGGATTTACACATTTGCCGCAAGTAGGCTACTCAAATTTTACCGCCCTTTCCGACCTGTACAATCCTAGTTCAAAATCATATAAATTACAATATTTTTGACAATTAAATATTACGACTCCCAAGTCATAAAGTTACAATTTCATTAAGAAAGTTGGTGTAATTAGGACGATAGTGTGGGCTCTATATTACACCACCTTTGCCCCAATTAGCATGAATGTGTACTAGGTAAAAAAAAGATGGCCCTAAATTTGCCGCCCTTAAAATCTGCCGCTCTAGGCTCCCGCCTACTCAGCCTGCTGATAAATCCGCCACTGGCCATACTTAAAGTTATGCTAAATTTGCCTTTCAGAACACCTACTACGTTACTATATGCTGATACAAAAATACTAACCGTTCGTAAAACCTACATACTAAAATGTATCCTATCTACCCATACAATCCACCCTTTTGTACCTAACGATTATCTTAGAAAGCGTAGAAAAGATATGCTAGTGACAACATCGGTAAACTTCTGTACTGCTCTTGCACAAAGGCATCGATGTTTCTTAGGACCACATCTGTATAAGAAATTTAATATTGATTTAATTTATACAATTAGCAAATGTCCCAATCCCTATTTAACATTTTACTGAAACTGTCGTATGAAGAAACGGAATTACTGCTAACTGTAATTAAATAATATTTATTTTTCGCGTCCCAATTATTTTAAATAAACATCACACACCCACGCTCACATTCACACACACACACATATACTTACATTCACATACACACACTATACAAATCTAATTAAAATTTAATAAATTTAAACGCAAATATCTATACTATTATCTTTTCAATTGAACAGTTTGCGCTAAAGACACATATTATAATTTTTCACTTAACCACTTTAGATGCAATGCTGCCTTATGTAATAAATATAACTAAAATCTCGATGTATAACTTACGAATACTAATCATTTTAATACTAGATTTTTGAGCCTTGGCGTGAGGGCGGGTGTTTTACAATAACAAACATGCTTTAATTTAAAATAATAAAATAATTTAATAATACCACACACTTAAAGTACAGCTCACGTTACAGAGTACATACATACACGGCAAAGTTGTCTCCGTCCCAGCAAACGCGATGTGTTTCACGCGATGCGTTGAGCCACGGCACGTTGTATGCCTATTTTTTCCTACCGCATTTCGCTGGGATATAGATGTACAACTACCTACATTTAAATTAGAATTCTTCCTTTTGTCCTAACTAATACAATTTATCCCTCCATCGCGCCAATAATTCGAGACAGGAATCGTAGCAGCTGTAACACAGGGTATCCTAGTACGGCTGCTAACGAACACCTAATACACCATATTATTGTATTATAGATTAATTTATTGATGAATTGAAATTATGTAAATTGTAGTATAAATATTAGGTTAACTTGTATATCTGTTTTGAATTAATAAATGAATTTGAATTTGAATTAAATTTGGTCAAGGTTCCGAAGATAAAGCGGAGATGTCAGTTTTTTTAAACTTTGCTTGCGTTTAATTATACATAATGAGGTCAGCATTATTGACGATAACTCAAAAATAATTTAAACGCAAGCAAATCTTAAAGAAAACGTCTTAACCGCTTTATCCTCGGAACCTTGGTCGGAATCAACGTATTAAACACGCATTATTGACAATAACTCAAAAACTAGTGATCAGATCTTGACCAAATTAAAATGAGACCACATGGAAATAAAATCAAAAATTTTTTTTCATTCAAATAAAAAAATTATCATCAAAATCAGCGCACAAAATTAAATCATTTCACTTGGTACGAAGTTATGAGGTAATAAAAAAATTGCGTACAAAGTAGTGAGGTAATACACATAAAAAAAAAACCTATTACCTATATTATATTATCAATATATTCAATCACCATGACTTCCGCAAGTCATGGTGAAATTCAGCCCAACAATATCTTATCCACTTATGATAAGTGACAACAATCAAAATACAACAACTGTTTATGGTAAACAGTCGAGTCATTTTAGATAATCGCCACATCAGTCAGTTTTAGTATACCTACTTTTTCATAATTATTAAACGCAAGCAAAGCTTAAAAAAACCGATTTCACCGCTTTATTTTCAGAGCTTTGATCAGATTAGATGTACTAAACACGCATTATTGACGATATTTCAAGAACTACTGATCAGATCTTCTCTATCAGGAATTACTAGTATAATTAAATCTCAATAAGTAGGTAATAAAATAATACAATATTTGAATGTAACACTATAATTACAACTTCTTCGGTATAGCAATCGTGACAGTCTTGGTTTCCAAATATGGTTCCACGCAGTAGAGACCCCTGAAAAAAGGACAAATATAGCCATAGTTGCAATATAAGTCAAAATTTTCAAATACCGATTCAATGATACCTCACCTAACACAGTTATTCATCATTAGAGACAAGACTTTAATATGCCATTTTGCTTTACTGCCCCCAAAATTTTACAACACAGGAGGCGGTTTGTAGGTCTATTCTGGTCGTCAAAATACGATTGTTCAAATTGATGCGACGTCGATACGACAGTCGATTGGTTGAAATTTTAGTTGATTCGATATTTATAACAAAAGAAAATCGTTCGATTTTGACGTCGATGTGACGCCCGGAATAGACCCCCTGTTTCGTATATTTCGTTACCATAATCTCCCCTGTCTTCTTTTGTTTCGATAATTCGTTACAGAACTTTTTTGACAGACTCTCAATAAGTATCAATTGGAGACTCGGATCCATAGAAAAGAATTTATACCATCCGAACTCGGATCTGTCTATTTGCTACGTACAAAGTATGACTGAAACTCTCTTTCTTTTCTCAGAATCTTGGTCAATAAACAAACGAAGACATCAAGAAATTTTCTGCCTATAAAAAATAACCAAGTAATAATAAAATATAAATTCTACAACGCAGACTTTTTCTATGTCGGATAGTAAAAGTTGAGATAAGCTAGGTACTTACTTTTCACGACCAATGCCTGACTCTTTGAATCCGCCGAAAGGCGCTTGAATACCACCAGAGAAGTAGTTGTTCACCCTGGAATAATTACAATCATCAAACCTTGGTATGTTTGGGTGCTCATTCTTTTTTCAAAAATCTATCAGCTGGTTGAGGCGACACGTGATCAAAATGCTGGTACTTATTTGGATCAACATATTAGCATTGCAATTCAGAGAGGCAATGCGGCCAGCATGATGGGAACGCTACCCACTGGTAGTGAGCTTAAGCACTTGAGTTACCTATAAGCTCGATGCCTTGTATCGTTCATATCATCTAAGATATATCTCCCTTTTCTCCTTTTATACGTAATCCACAGAATATACTGTAGCGTAATCCAATCTAAGCTACTTACAGAGCATATAATTAAATAAATTAATAATAATAATAAAGGTATTTGCACGCACAGCCCCACGCTACTTTTAAAAGACTTAGGTATCTTAGTATCCTGGATGCCGTAAACATTTACAGAACCAGAAGCACAAATGTCACTTGGCAGGAAAACGTATAGGGAAAAGCACCACATATACATACAGTCCCACACTAAGTTCGATGACTTGTGTCGTGGGTGTTGTAACCATTCGATCACACATACAATCACACTCAGAGCCAGAAACAGAAATTTCTCTTGAGGAGAAAACATGTGTTTCCACCGGGAATTGAACCCGATACCCGTTGCTTAGAAGGCGGACGCGCACCGAACAAAGCCAACGGCTTAATGGGTCTGTAATATATAGATGTATGCGAGTTTTATTCCTACTAAAACATATCGAAAGTTGAGGAAAATGGTGTACAGAAAAATAATACCTTGGAGACAAATTTCAGCGTGGACTAGCAAACAATTCATCTTTTTGAAGTCGATAAAATTTTGATGAAATGCGACACACCTCCGTCACAGTACTACGTATATATTAGTACTACGTACCGTGCCGTTCCCCCATCGGGTAGCGTGAAATTCAAATATGTTAGTCGTATTACATCACACAATACCGATCAAGGAGCTTACACAACTACGACCGTGCCGACAAATAAATCAAGAGGTTCGATAAGGCGTACCTCATCCTCAGTTCTGGAATAGCAGCCATTTTAAATTTTTATTTTAATTAATTGTTCGCGCCGAACTGAGATCTTGCGCCTACATTATAAGGTTGAGGTTAATTGAGAACTTTATTTCTTTAAAATAATAGGGAGTGTGGCAGAAAAAAAAATGTTTGCTTGCCGCTTACTTGAATGGGTGCCCTTAACATTGTTATTTATATCAATAGCTTTACATATTCTTTGAGAATTTGAAATTATAATCTATAACATAAAGACCGACTGGCTTTCGGGCTTTATTTTAATTAAAAAATGAACTTTAACTCTTTAACTATAAAGTTTTTTTAGCTTTACACATTTTAACTATAAACTGTAAAAAGCTATGCCCCAAAGCCAGAAATGGCAATTAAAATGATATAAATGAAAATAAGAATGGGGCACCCATAAACGTCAGTGGCAATTTTTTTTTAGTTTACCCGTTTTTATTTCGTTGAAAAGACCTTAACAAGTAGAAATTTGTTTAAAACAAAATTTATGAACAATTAATCTCAAACGTTCTTCTTTATACAACAATATGTAGGCGCGAGAACGACTAGTATTCGTAGATACGTTTTGTGATTTACCATATAGTGCCTGCTTCGACGTGCTTGGCGAACTGCAGGGCTTTGTTCAGGTCGGTGGTGAAGATGCCGGCGGCCAGGCCGTAGTTGGTGGCGTTGGCGCGGTCCACTGCCTCTTCCAAAGTATCGAACTTTAAGATACTTTGGACTGGTCCGAAGATCTGAAACAACGAACATAGCATAAAAAAGCTATTACTGTAACATTGCCCTTCAATCCAGAAGGATTGAAAGGCAATATTTCCAAGGCTTAAAGAGATTTAACATCTAATATGACGGAGTGACGAGCGCAGTACTATGTTGGGCAGGATCTTGACATATTTATTATATTATTATAAGTTCAAAATGTTGGGTAGCGCTGAACTGTAATTAGTAAGCGTGGCGCTTATCATCAGGCTAGCGACTTACTCGTCTTGTCTCTCAATTACATAAAAAAATACACTCACAGCCCAAATGTTTTTTTATTAATGTAAAAAACCAGTAAAAACACTCAAAAAACTTCATTGTAGGTGGAAGCACATGTTTTCTTCTCAAGGGAAATTTCTGTTTCTGGCTCTGAGTGTGATTGTATGTGTGAACGAATGGTTACAGCACCCACGACACAAGTCATCGAACTTAGTGTGGGACTGTATGTATATGTGGTGCTGTTCGCTATACGTTTTCCTGCCAAGTGACATTTGTGCTTCTGGTTCTGGGTGTGGATAGTAAATATTTACGGCATCCAGGACTAGCTGACGGGCGTCGCCCGGATAAACAAAAGCTGTATTGTGTGAATGCGGTTTTTTTTTGTAGTATTGAGATCGGTGCACCAATTTACATAGGTACAATACAAGTACTTATTTTATACATTTAAGCGAAACTCTAGGCGAACCAGATGGCACGGAGGGGGACCCCGTGGGTCCTCGTTCGATGATACCCCGCAAGAGCACAATTTCCTTCCCAAAGAACATTTGTGCTTCTGGTTCAGGGTGTGATTGTATGTGTGACATGTAAATGTTTCCGGCGCCCACGTTACACGTTTTTGTGGAGCTGTGAGTGTGAATACGGTTGTTAATTCGAGTATGATTACCTATTTGACGTATTGTCTAGTAAACCAATAGAAATGTTGTGATTATAATTATAGTGTAAATAGGAATATAGCCTATTACCTAAGCCGTTAATTACCTCTTCCTTAGCAATGGTCATGTCATCAGTGACATCAGCAAAGACAGTAGGCTCGACGTAGAATCCAGTGGTACCGACACGTTTTCCCCCAGTCTTCAACTTTGCACCTTCCTTTTTACCCTTTTCAATGTATCCCAGCACTTTGTTCATCATAGCTTCGTCAATCTGTGAAAAATATAGTCAACATAATCTGCTATTTGTTGTTGTGATTGTTGTCGTTAATTTATTTCTGAAAATATATTTTCTTTAAAAATCATATGATTTTACGAACGGCGCATTTTATGAAAGGCGACTACATTTTTTTCACATAATATGTCTAACTGTTAAGTCAGCGTACGCCGATAAAGCGGCCAGTTAGCAAATTTTTCTCCTAGTTGTTTTACATATATTATTATTTCGAACTGATAACTAACTTTTATCCCAACAAAACATAGCCTATGACACTTAGGAATAGTGTAGCTATCTATTAGTGAAAGAATTTTCAGAATCGGATCAGTAGTTGCAGAGATTACCTTTTACATACAAACAAATAAACTTTTCCTCTTTATAATTTAGTATAGATAAATATTTCCCGTTTTATTGTGCCCAATGAAGCAAGATCTCTGAGTTAACTTAAGTCTTTTACTTCATACTTCTGTTCATCTGTCAGAGGCTAAATTTTAAACCTTACAAGATTTAGACAACGTTCAATGTTTTTAATTACTGATGTACCTGTGGTCCCTGCCTTGAAGTCGGGTCAGCTGGGTTGCCGACTTTGTGATCCTTGAGGAAATCAACAGCAGCTTGGACAAACTTGTCATATATTCCAGCCTGAACATATAAACGAGAAGCAGCAGTGCACCTCTGACCTTGGAGAGAGAACACTCCGTAAGCTGCCGTCGGTACTGCTATATCCACTGCAAGAATATTTATATTATTAATTTATTATATAGAGGCATTGAACCATGGATACGGTGGACGTTTCATTTTAACAGAATGTAGAGGCGCAAGGAGGTAAAATAATTTAAAATTATTTTTGTTTATCAAGCCTACTTTTTTGTCTATTAATTTGAAATGTTCTAGGTCAGTCCAGTTAATTTCCGAAGCTTCCTCAACAACCTTATAGACATCAAGACGAGAATAGAAACTTTTTTTTTTAATTATGGATTTAGGTTTTGGAGTTTTAAGCTTAATTGAACAATAAATAAGGTCATGATGCGAGAATCCAGGGGCAGAGAAATGTCCATGGTTTTTGGACAAATTCCACGTCAGAGGTAATATATAATATACCTAAGATCAAGAAGAGTGCTTGTTGAGTGAGTATGTGTAGGGAGCAAGTCGAGTAGATCAAGGTTTTCAGAACATATAATATCATATATCACGCAAATAGCTCTTCTGTTTGTGTCTAAGAGGCACGTGTTAAGGTCGCCCATTTGAATAAGATGTTGATAGTCACATATTACATACCAAAATATTTTCCAACTTAGAAAAATAATCATTGTTAGGGGGACAGTATATGACACCGAGAATTAGCTTAAGGCCTATATCTATTTCGATAAAAATGTAGTCAGGGCCAGCACTGTACGGTGATGAGGACTGAAGGATAATTTTAAAATATAAATGTCGTAATATGTAATGTAATCATGAGGCTAATTGCGACCCCATCTCCTCTTTTTCCAGTACGCAGTAATTGTTAAACCAAAATACACATAGGTTGCACAAAGCTTTTGAGTCTTTATATTTTTTTAAGAGAAAGATAATAAAAGTAAGTTACATTTTCACGCAGTCATGTTTTTAATTTTTCTAGTATATTGACGTATTTTAACGTACGGATTAACTTACAATTGGCGTCATCCATAATGATAAGTGGACTCTTGCCTCCGAGTTCAAGTGTCACACGTTTGAGGTTGTTGGCTCCAGCAGCTTGTTGGATCAATTTCCCGACCTGATAATAAGTAACACTTATCAGATATTACTAATCGCATAAAATATGTTCTTAGCATTATTGTCGCTATTAAGTAATACAAAAAAATAATGATCGATTTGAAAATGTAGCTAAAGACTAATATTATCATAACTACGCACGAGTCCCGTTGGGTATTTGGATTATTTTAAACCTTGGCCGCGCCGTGTTGGCACAAACCTCTTATGCAGCAGTTACAGGATATTTTACTATTAAAGTTTTCGTGAGATTCAGTCATAAAAATACGGCTATCACTCACGTCATTTGATCGAAATTGAGATTCCTCGGAGTCGGGATGAATTTCGCGAAGAAAAGCATCGTACACGCTCAAAACCTAGGTCTACAATTTATTTTGATCAAATGATACGTGAGTGGTAGTCGTATTTTTAATAATATTATAGTTACAGGATACTTTTTAACATTATTGCAACATTATTGGTTTATTAAATTATTGTAGAACATTGCGGAGGCAAAAAGTTCTATCACTCAGTCAAATTAAAACTTTAAGTCAAATCTAGCCCCTAGCTATAGTCTCAGCTTTTCTTTACTTCAACACCTCAGGAATATTACAATGTTGTGGACTTATTGAAAGAAGGAGAGGGGTTGATGATGATGATGACAACGTACCTCAAGTGAGCCAGTGAAGGAAATCTTAGCAACATCAGGGTGGTGCGTGAGGGTGACACCAGCATCCTCTCCAAAGCCTGGAACCACGTTGACTACTCCAGCTGGTAGACCTGCCTCTTTCAGCAGAGAAGCTAGAACCAGCGCCGTCAGCGGCGTCTGTTCCGCGGGCTTCACTACTGCAGTGCATCCTAAAAAGTATAAATCCTTTGTGATTTGAGGTCAGGATTTAGAACCTCTGGTGTCAGTTGGTTAACGCTTACCTGCTGCTAGAGCGGTTATAACTTTGTTCAAAAACATCAAGATGGGAACGTTCCATGGCAAGATAAGTCCACATACTCCGACAGGCTGCTTCAAAGTATAGGAAAACAATGCGCCATCTACAAACAAAAACAAACTTTTACTTCTCCAAGCAAACAGAATAAGTACAGGTCGGCGCGGCGTTAAGCAAAGACTATAAACCCAGGATATACGATCTGTGGCGTTAAGTTATGGTCTAAAGTTTGAATAGACAGAGGCAAGAGTGGTGTTAATTTTTACCAGCTGTAACGATCATTTTATACGACATATTTTCAGTAAGTGCCTTACTGATAATTATAATTGTGAACATTTGTGAGAAAGTATGTTCGTTTTGTCTTCACACTGTAACAGCTGAATGGATTTGGAAGATTCCTAGGTTCAAGAGTCAGTCTTTCGGCTTTTTATATCGGCTCGACATCTAGATGACCAAGACGATACTAAAAAATCCGCCCTGTCCCCCATAATATTTAGCCTAATACTTACCACTACTTTTAATGTTCTGTGTACTTACCAACGGGAACAGTGTCCCCCTGAATCTTGTCCGCCAAGCTCGCCAGATATCGCACGCTATTGCCAGCGTTCTTTAGCATCATAGCGTTAGTGGAGAGTAGAATTCCATTGTTATAAGTCTCTAATGCTGCGAGGTACTCGTAATCTCTGTCGATAAGGTCTGCGAACTTGCAGAGGATCTGGCCACGCTGGGAGGCGTCCAGGAGTCGCCATTCCGAGTTGCGGTGGAAAGCGCGCTTCGCTGAGCTCACTGCTGCTTCGATGTCAGCCTGCAAAGTGGATCTCGTTTTGGTGAGGTTACTCTGATAGCTGCTAACACTGCAAGCATTTGGTAGGCGCGGTCCGGCGGCGGCGTCATGTAGATTGCAGACACCGCTGCAAGAGGGTAGCAGCTTCTAGATGTGTAAATATAGCTATATATTATTGTTTCGTGTTCAGATGGTGCCAGCTTGTCTCTCTCACGCATAAACATCACTAGATCGAGACAGAGATAGCAAATATGCTTTTGTATGAAGGATTTTTTTTTAAATATAGGTAGGTAAGTACCAGAGCATTATCGAAGAGCATACATACATATTATTACATATCAATATGAAAGCTATATAAGCTTATATATAAAATAGATATCTTGTAATAATATATTGAATATAGAAAGAATAATATTTTAATCCGACAAGCTTTAACTAACATAATTATTATTACAGGACAATTATATTCACATTTTTTAATTAATAAAAATTGTATTGTTTCTTATTTTTCTGTGATGAACTGTTCGCTAAGAATGTTAGGTAAAGGTACTGTTAATACAGAATTTGCAGGAAAAGGTCTGCAAGCTCAGCATAATGCTGAGGACAGAGCCTCAGCGCTGGTTTTCAGCTTCGACCTGTGTAGAGTGACGCACGGACTGTGCAGTCTAAGATATAAATATATAGAGGCCTATATAAATACAAATAAAGGCGAAGATACACAGTAAAAATAAAATAATGAAAAATTCGCTAACAAACCAGTATACCTACGCAAAGACAAACAATAATAATAAAACGGAAGCAAAGCTTAAAAAAACCGACTTCACCGCTTTATCTTTGGAACCTTGATCAGATTTAATATATTAAACACGCATTATTGACTATAACTCAAAAACTAGAGATCAGATCTTGATCAAATTTCAATGGGACCACATGAGAAAAGCACCAGCTTTCAAACAAAAAATCAATCATCAAAATCGGCTCATAACTAAAGAAGTTATAAGGTAACTTTTGAAGTCGGGTAAACGAGAACATCGTCAAAGTAGTCCACAAAATAGGCATTATATATTTCGGTAAGGTTTGTAAATGTAAGACAAAAAAAGTAAGTAAGTAAAAAGTAAGTAAGATAATTTTTTTAAAACTTTAATAGGGTGATAAGTACAAGGCCTATAGTCGTCAAACACTAAGCACTTCAAAAAAATTATAATAATGCAACACCACGAATATGATAAAAATACCCAAACCTAAAAATTATCTAGCGTAATCCTATTTCAAGATCTAGACTATTTTGATACAAAACTTTATTAAAATCTATTCAGCCATTTCATCTTGACATCATGACTCGAAGCGTTTCACTTCTACGTTCATCATCTATATTTGTCTTCAAGTCTAGAGTGAATAGGTAGGTATCTTCTAGACAAACATGTTACATCTTCGGCCGCTTCATCGCTTTTAGACATTCAGAACTCCGTCATTTACAAATTTAGTCGGAAAGGATATACTTTTATATTAGTTCCATCGAAATTTTATAATAATCGGTTCAGTAGTTTGGTTTTTGAATTAAATTCAAAAACCAAACTACTGAACCGATTATTACCGAAAATATATGTCATCTAAGCAAGTAAACGAATTTTTGTACAGTTTTGTGTAGGTATTAAGATAAAATTTTTGTGTTATTTTGTAAAATAGCTTTTGGGGACACCAAAGCCATTTAACAAAATAACACAAATAGTCAATCTTATACCTACACTAAACTGTCTACTAAAACCGGTCTAATAAAACATCAAGGATAACGTAGAATTCATAGATATTATATCGATATAAATATTCAAATATGATATAGGTATGAGATACAGACATAGATAGGTATAATATACATAAATATTTTTCAACCGACTTCGAAAAAGGAGGTTCTCAATTCAACTGTATGTTTTTTTTTAATGTATTTTACGCGATATCTTCGCCAATTACGAATCGATTTTAATGGTTTTTTTTATTTGGTAGAGTATACTTCAGACTAGAGGTGGTCCCATATAAATTTTTATCGAAGTCGGTCAAGCCAAAACCGAAATATAAGCGATGAAGTCGGTTTTTTTAAGCTTTGCTTGCGTTTGTATTATTTTTACCGACTTCACAAAAAAGGAGGAGGTACTCAAGTCAACTGTATTTTTTTTATTTCTGTTACCTCATAATTTCGTTCCACGTGAACAGTTTTTTTTTTTGTTTGATTTGATATATTTCTTTTTTGTTTGATAGATGTTGCTTTCCAATTAATCCTATTAAAATTTGATCAAGATCTGACTAGTAGTTTTTGAGTTAACCTCAAAAATGCGTATTCTGTGGACTACATTGACGTTGTTCTCGTTTTTAACTGACTTCAAAAGTTATCTCATAACTTCTTTCTTTGTGCGCCGATTTTGATGATTATTTTTTATTTGAAAGCTGGTGCTTTCTCAGTGGTCGCATTTCAATTTGGTCAAAATCTGATCACTAGTTTTTGAGTTATTTTCAATAATGCGTGTTTAATACGTTGAATCTGATCAAGGTTCCGAAGATAAAGCGGCGAAGTCGGTTTTTTTAAGCTTTGCTTGCGTTTAATTATGTAAAGACTTTGGTGTTCAACTGGTCTAATAAAACATCAAGGATTACGTAGAATTCAAAGATATTATATCGATATAAATATCATATATGTATGAGACAAAGACATAGATAGGTAGGTATACATAATTATTTTTCTTTGTATGCGATAAAGAGCACCGCTGTCAGTGTGGTACTGCTGTTGACCGGCTGCTGTTGAATCGGTCATCACGGTTTGTCTTGCTCTAGGAGTGCAGGACGTATTCCCCGCCACGCGAGTCTTAATGATATCATACGTCGGGCTCTTACCACCGCCAACTGTGCGGCTATTTTGGAACCAATTGGTCTAGCACGTGATGACGGTAAAAGGCCTGACGGAATGACCCTGATTCCGTAGAAGATGGGACGGCCTTTGGTTTGGGATGCAACTTGCGTAGACACCCTAGCACCGTCTCTCATCTTTCTAGAACTAAAAATAAGGCTGGTGTTGCGGCTCAATCAACAGAGACTCTCAAAAGGCGCAAATATGGTAATCTTGACAGTGGTTATATATTTGTGCCTTTTGGAGTTGTTTATTCTACGTAAAACGAAGTTCATTCGAACATACTGTAACTTTTAGAGATGTAACCATACTAGTAACTTATTATCTTGAGTTACTTGTTACCTACCTGTTGCTTAGTAGAGTTACTTGGTATTTGTTACACAGCACCTAAGTGCGGGTTCCCCTTCTATGCATCGGGTACCGGGTTCGATTCCCTGCGTTTGGGAACTGTAAGTGACACCGTTAAAGTGACACCGTTATATGGTTAACATCACACAAATGCTGACAAAGCGTTTTACTTCCACATTCATTATACGAATAAGTACCAGCCAAGTACCAGCTTGAAGCTCTGGAATCCATTGACCGCCGAGCCAAAAGACTTATTGGTGATGATAAGCTGGTTGCGACTAAACTGTTGAGTCTCAGTCATCGGCGTAAGGTAGCGAGCCTATCGGTTTTCTATCGTTTGCATTTCGGAGAGTGTGCGCAGGAATTATACGAGTTAATTCCCCCAAGCCCATTTTACCATCTAACAACAAGACAAACAGTCAAACGTCATCCATTCATGGTTGACATACCTCCAGCTCGCTCGAAGCGTTACGCTTCTACGTTTATCATCCGTACTGCGAGGGAGTGGAACTCATTGCCCGCGTCTTTGTTTCCTGAGCGGTATAATCTGGCAGTCTTCAAGTCAAGAGTGAATAGGTATCTTCTAGGCAGGCATGCTACATCTTCGGCCACATCATCACTTTCCATCAGGTGAGATAGTGGTCAAATGCTAGACTATCAAACATAAAAAAAAAAAAAAAAAAAAACGAATCGCAAAGGAATGGAAACCCTTACCTTACCCGAGTCTGTGTTTCCCGAATACAATGCGCGAGTCTTCAGTCGCGAGTGGATAGGCATCTTCTAATCTTTTGACGACCAAGTTGGGGCAGTGGGCCGGTGTCTGCCCTAAGCACCGTGGGTGCTTAGTTTCTGGGTTCGGTTCCTGACAAGAGCACAATTTTCCATCGCAAGGAACATTTGTGCATCTGGTTCTGGGTGTAATTGTGTGTGTGTGATATTAATGTTGTAGACAAACGTGCTCCATCGCTCCATCGCCGACGCATTGTCGTTCAACATCACTGAGCATTTTTATAAGTATATGGCCAACATCAGATCTTGAAAATGCAGCCTGCTTCATACCAAAGTTTTCTGCAACATATTTATTTACCTTGCCACCTTCCGCCACTTTAGCGATGACTGAGCCATCGTGTGGGTTGTAGGTGTCGAAGGTCTTGCCGCTTTTGGCGTCCACCCATTCGTTGTCAATGAAAATCTGAAATTAATTTCACTTATTTCTTATCCCTTCTCAAGCATAAATTCACATTCTTGTATCACGATATTATTTAAACTAAATAAACTTTGATATCACTCGTAAACAACGCACTTTGTTATATTTAATTTCGGGTGCCATGTTTTTCTGCGAGTAGCTAGGCTCGGACTGCGTTATCTCGTAGACGCGGTTCAATATTTATGCATAAATATCACCAAAACTTGTCGTATCATTGTGATTACGTACGACGATTATAATTTACTAGACATTTCCTGCTGCTTTGCCCGCATTCATTGAGTTAATAAGTAACCTAAGTGATAATTCTGGATTATTGTGCTATCATAACACGTTGAAATATATATCTCTTTATAATAATTGTCTCCTGTTTTAATTAAGCGTCTTTAAATTGGTCTCCGCGGGTCTGAGGATACATTTATAAGAAGATAATTTTGTAGTTGTGGTATTGTATGAGATATGCCAATAATAATGGACAAATATTACCAAAACTTAGGTTTAGTATCATGGTTATTGTAACGCACGACCATAATTTATATTAATGTTAATAATTGATGATTTTCAATTGATGATAGAAAAATTAAATTTGGGTACATCGATTTATAGTCAGTATTGTCTTAATTTTTTTTTAATTATTCTCCGTGAATCTACGGACAAATATACTTAATAAGATAAGGTTGCGCAACAAGATAAGGTTGCAAATTTAAATGGCCATTGAAGTTTTTGATCAAAAAAAAAAGGTTGCTCCCCAAGCCGATCCAAACCTTGTTCTCAACACCAAATAAAAAATTAATGAATTCGTAGGTACTCGTAGGTATAAATTATTTTTTATCACTCCATGATCATTCAACAAATTCGGAATTCCACAAAAGTGCTTGACATGGACATGGAGCTCTAGTAAAATTGTCACATCATCAGTAAGATATCTACAATATTATAAAGAGGTCAAGTTTGTTTGTTCATTTGTTTGTCTCTTAAACTACTGTTCCGATTCTGAAAATTCTATCACTAATAGATTGCTACACTATCGCCGAGTATAATACTTTATTAGCATAAAAGTTAGTTTTCTGTTCGATGTAAAATTTTGCTAACTGGCCGCTTTATCGGCGTACGCTGACGTTATCGGCTAGGCTGCAGTTAGACATAGGTGAATACAATATATTATGGCAAAAATGTTGGCCTTCATGAGTTTCACAAAAAAGTCTGCAACATCATATGTCTAACATATGGCTCAGAAAAAATGCTTCTTTTATATAAATCTGAAAAAAATAGCGGCTTTTTTATTTTTTAATATAGACAAGCGTTTGACCACTATCTCACTTGATGGTAAGCGATGATGTGGTCGACGATGGAGCATACTTGCCTAGTAGATACCTTTTCACTCGCGACTTGAAGACTCCCATATTGTACTTACCTATTAGGAAACGCCGACTCAGGTATGTAAGATGTTCCATTCCATTTTTGTTGGCTTTTTGACGCATTCCATATTAATTCTTATCAAAATAAACTATCTCATCGTCTTGCGTAGCTTGTGTAGATATAATTTACCGTTTACTGAATATAATTTGGACAAATAGTGTAGGAGAAATCGTAATATACGTTTTAGCCGCACTAAAACTAACTGTCGACGGTTCACAGTTAAGTAATAGTTACTACGTAATCCGGCACATTAAGCGCGTAAGATCGTCTACGTTTTAACCACTCGACGCCGGGCTTGTGGGTTATCTTTGAACTGCTCTCTTGTGTGATTGGGTGCGCGTTCGCCTTCAAAGCAGTTGGTTCGATTTCCGGAGAGAATTAAAATTTTCTCCCCACGGGAATCTTGTGTTTCTGGATCTGGGTGTGATGTGAATGTTGTTGTTTACGGCCCCACGACACAAGTCATAGTACTAAGTGTGGGGCTGTGAGTGCGATAGCGTTTATTTGTAGGTTTTACTACCCGGGCGACGCGGGCGGATCAGCTAGTCTATTGAATAAAGTAGGTATGAAATATAATATGTATATGCTTTGTCACGCTCATCGGCTAAAATTAGACACGATAAAAACACTTTAAATTAGTTATATAACATATATAATAATATTCCAGTTTTGTCGAAGAATTCTTATCGGTTAGTAATAATGGTAATAATGAGGATGTTAGGAAAGTATTTTTTTGTATTTAATATAGGCAACCTTTTGACCGCCATCTCATCTGATGGTAAGCGACGATGTGGACGACGATGGAACAAGCTTGCCTAGATATATTCACCTATGCCTATTCACTCATGACTTGAAGACTCCCATATTGTACTCATTAGGAAATACCGACTCAGATAAGGAGTTCCATTCCTTTGCGGTTCGCATAATAAATGTGGAGGCAAAACGCTTCGTGCGCATTTGTGGAATGTCCACCTTATAGCGATGTCGCTTAGCATTTTGTCTGCTTGTCCGATGATAGAACG
This sequence comes from Lomographa bimaculata, assembly GCA_948107665.1. Classification (NCBI taxonomy): domain Eukaryota; kingdom Metazoa; phylum Arthropoda; class Insecta; order Lepidoptera; family Geometridae; genus Lomographa; species Lomographa bimaculata. The sequence continues at coordinate 14,483,052 of OX403592.1, forward strand.
GGGATGGGGGAACTATTTCTTGCAGTTCCTTGGCACACTCTCCGAAATGTATCCGATGAAAAACCGAGAGACTAGCGAGTAGCTACCATGCGGCGATGACCCAAGCTTTGAATAAGTCAGCTTCTCGCTACCATGAGTCTCTTGGCTCTACACTCAATGTTGCCAAAAGCCTCAAGCTGGTACTTATCTAAACCGTCACAAAGATGAGAACGGTACTCTACACATGAACGGACTTGTGCTTGATACAAATTGAGCAACTGTCCCGGTGTGAAGTACCGTCTCACCTTTGCTAGGATTTAACCGTAAAAGAGACATATTACTAAGTCGAATAAAGATTTATGTGTATATTGAATCCGGTTGTCCCAGTTCTTATCCCATTTACGTAAAGAGCACTGCATAGGTCAGGTTGGAAACAAAAGGGGATGGATTGCCTATAGAGAGATGCGGCCGATAAAGTGACCCTATTTCGCCCACGTTATCTATTATCAGCGGTCCTAGAGATATGATATTTATTTTGATACTATGTACCAATCTCTAAGGAATCGGATATAATCTTTGTCTTATCAGTGTTCAATGACAGCCCTGATTTCGCTTTTTTTTTAATTGTAGTAGGTAGGTAACATTTGATCTAGCTTTTATCTGCATCAGAAACAAAAAAAAATAACTTATCGGCAATATCGAAACATCTTAATATCTAGATAATAGAAGTAAACGAATTCACTTTACTAGGCCTAACGTTAGACACACACCTAAACTGGAAAAATCATATCGGAAAAGTTCAATCTAATATATCCCAATTTTTATACGGACTGAGGGTACTAAAAACAAACACTCGTGGTTTTGTTACGGTATAATCATGTAGGGCCATAGTACTGATGCAAAGGACTTATTTATTGTACAGAAAAAGTGTATTCGCATTATTGTGAATATACGCCAAAAAAACAGCTGCAAACCCCATTTCATTAATAAAAATATCCTCACCCTATCTTCTATATACATACATCTTTGAAATGGTTATGTTTGTCAGAAAGAATATCAATCTTTTCAAGTATGATACAAACCCAAGTAGAAAATATAAACTAATCCTTCCAACTCCAAGAAATGAAATGAACCTACCGAAATAGTCCATACTATCGATATGTCCAAATATATAATAATTTACCTGACTGTTTGAAAAGCATTGACAAGAACACAGTATTTGCAACCTTAAAAATGCATTAATTAAGAAGGCATATTACAGCATTAAATATTACTTTGATGATAGATGGGAAATCTAAGCTTTTAAACAGAAATACCATGTAGATACAGTCATACTTAGTTTTAAGTTAAGATATTTTAATTCTTGTATTAAGAAGTTAAGTTTTAATTTTAATTTAATGTTTAAAGACTAGTTTTCATTTAATTTAATAATTAAAAGATAAGTATCTTTTGTTACATTAGATATAAATATGTATAATTAATTACGTTTGCAATACCCTACCCGGGTCTATGTTTCATTATGTAATATAGTGCAATGAATAAATAAATAAATAAATAAATATAAATGATTTCGGTTTTCACCGTTAATGAGAACTGAGCCCATTTTCAGATATCCGGATCTAAAATGAAACGAATAGAGCGGGTGACATATACCTACACACAAAGCCTATCAAATCGTTCCCTTCTAATGCGCCACTTATTATACTGATGTCATGATAGACAGGTGTAGTAGTAAAATCAGATTGAAGAGCGTATTACCACGCAGGACTTTAATAAGTATGTGTACCACAGTCCTTTTTTAATGGATCAAAGGGAAAGTGAATGGCTTAAGTCTACAAAACTTGGTTTATTCATAAATTACTTGAGTTGTCTAGGGACAGGGCTACCTACTTGTTTAGTGACAAATTTGTAATTCGAGTACTTAGTGTATAATATTAATTAAAGCGTTACTTAAAACAGTTTTAAACTTAGATTTGAATTTAAGTTTGATATATTAATATGTGAAAAATATTTATTACTTGACAATGGCTAAATGTACATTCCTTGCGAAGCCAAAATAAAAAAACATTTACATTCTCTTTGACTGACATTAAAGGTAAACAAAAATCTACAAGTTTCGTACGTACTTAGATTGTTTACAAGATTCCAAATTTAAAATAGAAAAACCATTTTTAACGTGTGCACTACTTGTTTTACGACATTAAAGTGTTTTATTGATACCAAAAAATTTGTTCTGTGGTCTCATTTCCCTCACCAAACATGGAAGAACACCACTTCAACAAGTTCGCTTTAACTTTTGCAAACAACTCGGTAAGTGGATGTCCAATTATTCATGTTAACTGATAGTACTGAATGTGTATTGTATTTAAGTAAAACATATATGTTCAAATTGTTTTTTTATATACGTAGGTATTTTATATACCTAGTGGCGTTGCTTTGGAATGTTACTAATTCCTGAGTAGCAGTGAAACGAACTTCTTGAATAATATCTAATGAAAGCCGACAAAAACCAGTTTATATCCAGTTCCAATGATTAGAAAGTTAATAAGGAAACAATTCTGATACCTATTCTATCCACCTTAAGGTACAAAATTAGTTAAGTATAAATTCAAGTTGGTATGAAATGTATATACCTATAATTAGAATTGTTTATTAGCCTTATAACATAGTTGTTATACTGGGCAAGTTATGTTACATTATATTCCAAATAAAACTGTATACAATTCAAGAAAACATAATAAACTCATAGATAATCTTAAAAAATCAAAATATGTTGATACAATAATATTATTAATGTCGTGTAGATTACAAGATTTCAAAAATAATTGAATGTCATAATAAATTAAAAATAGAATGTCAATTATAATCATAGCAACAAAATCCATAATGTCAATTTCAAATATAATGTTATATCGTCTTAAACACAAGTTTCAGATAGATACAAATATTCTTATATATATATGTACTTAAATAGGTTGGTACTTACTTATTTATGTAAGGTAATATAGCTGATTAGGTAGTTTGGTCTCTATTACAGTTACAAATTTATAAAAAGTTATGATGAGGTTGGGGATCCTTAGGACACTTGGCCTAGGATGAGAACAGACTTCATTTTGCTTCTATGTTTATCATCCATACTGTGAAGGAGTGGAACTACGTATTTATACCCCAACAGTATAATCTGTGATTCTTCAAATCAAGAGTGAATAGGCATCTTCTAGGCAAGCATGGTACGTCTTTGGCCGCATTATCACTTTTCTTCTGGTGATATACTGGTCAAATGCTACCACTGTTAGTAGTTACAGAAATACACTCAAACTTAACAACCCAGTTCGTGAGGTCGGCAAGTGTCTGCCATCTGTGCTGTGGTCGGGTTCGATTCCGGGCAGAAGCACAATGTTTCAGGTTCTGGGTGTGATTGTGTGTGTGTATGTGTGCAACCAAGATAATGAGACATACATCTCATTATATGTTTGTTTCCTTTTAGTATCCGTTAATGTTAGGCAAGTAAATAGCTCTTTTTTTTTGGAAACTGAAAACAAACAAAATACATGGTAAATATCCCATTATTGATACAAACATTTATAGAGTAAATAGCTCATCAACTAATCTCCAGCTAAAATAAATTTGTGTATCATTTTGACTTGCTTTGAAAAGTGCTGCTGGCTCCTTCTATAATATTATGGTTTCTACCACAGTCCTACAACAGCCAAAATAAGCGACAATTATGAAATGTTACATCATACTCACAGAGAATGCTTATAAACTTAAATAACCACCAAAAAACACTCTACTGTGTACCACTTTGTTACATTACTTCAGTAAATACAGAATATATAGAAATACTAGAGAAATATTATAGAACATACTTAAACCTGTGAGTACTTAAGATGTTCTAGTAAGCACACACTGGCCTGCTGACATCTATTGAATAATCTAATTATGCTTAAGATGCCATAAATAGGTTCACTATAAGCCAGTCCGACTTGCAGTTATTGAAAAGACAAGATTGCATTACCACATTTTTTTTCCTAGTGACAATTTAAAATCTTATAATTTTGAATGATAAATATTCCATACCTATTTCCTTTTTGAAGCCTTCTATTAGTCGTTTTTAAACTTACAAGGAATTATTTTAATAATATGTTAAGTTTTCGGATCTTTAAAATTAGACGGCATCTGATTTTAAACTGAAAATATTTTACTTGTTATAAAACAAACTTTAAAGTTGTATCAATTCAATTTGCTATGTCTTTTGCAAAGCAGAAAATTATTGGATAAGTGTAAAGAAGTATTAGATTCTTCATATATAAATAAAACAATTACTTACTATACTTTCTTAACTATATATTATGAATATATAAAACCGTTGATTTCGGGATAAATTTTACTTGTCACAAAAACCTTTCAGACATACCATTTTTTTTAAATGCAACGGTTTTTCCAATGCTTAACCAGAACTAGTCTGGAATATTAAATATATCATTAAAAACTTATTGTGGAATAGTTTTTAATCTTTAACTCATCAAACTCGAGTTCCTGGTGGAGTGCATGCATACTATCAATTGCAAGTGATAAATTAACTTTATCAATCCAGTGAAAACTATAAATAAGTCAGTAAACTAAAGATTCTTCATCATAATGGCAATAAACTTGACAATCACTAAGATATTCTCCGGACAATTCTATACAATATTAAACATGGGTATTGTTTTAATGACATTTGTTGAGTCATACATATTCCCGTTTGCGATTGTAAAGTGGATGGTGGTGGTGATCAAGTATGGAGGGCTCGTGAGGTCCCTACGGGTTAGCAAGCCTATGCCTTGCTCTCAGTACAAGTACAGGTTGCAGCTGATGACTGTGTCGAGGAAGAATTTAGTTTATGTGAATGAGGTCTCACATGTTAACTTGGCTGTGGATGCTGATGGAGTTCAGGTATGGGGTAATCATATGCCTTCAGATTGGATTGGTTTGGATACTTAAGAGGCCTGCGGAGGTTGATTTGCCCATACAATCGTAATACCGAAATTATTTATAATTCAAGCATATTACCAGCATACTGTGCTGTTATTCAGATTAAAAACATATTATTCCAGGTTCCTGGATAGTTTTTATTCCAAAATAATTACCTAAAACGAAATATTAACCAATTGATTTTTACACATTATTACAACATAAATGTCGCATCTTTAACTTATTAGTTTTGTATTAAAAACTAACACATTTCTTTTGACATTACAACAGGAACATAGATTATCATTTCAAGGTACTATTAATGCAAAAAACATTGGCTAAACATTACATTTTCATTCATAATTTTTGGTATTACGTCACCTATCATAATTTGTTCGGTCGGTAGTGCTATCGCATCAAGCATGGGCACAATTTGCCAGTTAAACAGAGACAGCCTATAGACTCGTTCAAAGACTCCCCGGCCTCTTAAGTATATGCCTTTAGTATTATAGCATTAAGTGTTAGCTTTCTTTATTTAGTAAATTATTTTTTAATTTTTTTAAAGGCACCATTTTCATTTGGTACACCCTTAGAATTACGATCTAACCTTAAGACTAATAAGTAATTTAATTTTGATCTAAACGGATAAGTAGAGTAGAGTAATAAATAAAATAATTCAATTTTAATAATTAAAATATAAAATTTAGTAAGTAAAATAATTTTAATAAAATAATATTTTTTTAATTATGCTTTATAATTTTTTGCTTTTTATATATACCATTTATTTTATTTTACTGGTAGTGAGCTTGAGCACTTGAGTTATCTATAAGCTCGATGTCTTGTAGCCTACTTGTAGGTAACTTAGGTCTTTGCTCAATACATATAGTTTTAGTTTAGTTTAAGGAAATATAGGCAATTTGCCCATATTTTTTTTTAATACCCATATGTAATATGTATTTTAAAAAATGTTATTTTTTTATAAGATCGTTTATTATCATTAAATGTGACTTTGAAGAAGTAGTAGCTTGATGACCTGTAACATTATAAAAAACAAATACAGAACGAATTCCCGTGTTTCCTATTGTATATAACTGTCAAATTAAGCTATCACCTACGACCCAGTTGGCGCAGTGGACAGGCCCGCCCTCTGCGCCGTGGGTCCTGGGTTCGATTCCCGGCAGGAGCACAAATTCCTTCCCAAGGGATATTTGTGCTTCTAGTTCTGGATGTACTGTGTGTGTGATGTGAATGTTTCCGGCACCCACGGTACAAGTCTTTGAACTTAGTGTGGGGTTTGAGTTTGAAAACTAACGTCGGAAAATCCGACAAAAACCGCCGCGAGTACCAGCCGGTTAGTAAACATTAATTAGTGTGGGGTTGTGAGTGTGAATGCGTTTGTTTGTTTGTTTTTGTTAAAACCTAAAAGATAAGGAAATATCTCCTAAAAATATAAATTTACAAATAAAATGTATCCATTAGAGTTAAGAATGTCTCACATTTTCAAATATCAATTTTGATATGAAATTTTAATTTCGTAACAATTTATTAACGAAAACTATCAATTAAAATATAACAAAATAATGCATATTCCCTATTATAGTTTCAACTTAATTACGGACATTTATGCGGCCGACAGCATCAAATAACAGCCAAGTGGCGATAGATAAAGAGCACACATCCTACTGACATACTTTGGTTAATTAACTATCTTACACTCGAAACCATGTAATTATAACTACTCGGTTAAACTATATCTTACTAAATCGAACGTACGTAATTTGGGTTAGGCGAGGGACGTAGGTACTATATAGATAGATAGATAGATAGATAACGCTTTATTGTCACACTTTACATAAATGTCTTAAAAAAAATAAAAAAGAACTTAAATCATAGTGTACAATCGGTGGTCTTACCGCTAAAAGCGATCTCTTCCAGACCTTCAGATAGAGAAGATTTTAAATAATTCGGTGAAACGGGGTGTAAAGACAAGTTTAGAAATATACTTATACATATATAGTAAGGTATATATATACATACTTAGTCTAAATAAATTCTATAAGGCAATACTAATAAATACATATATACAAAATACATATTACTTTGTTACAGGATACGCTGTAAGTAGCCTAGTCAAACTAGTGACACGCTCTATGGCGATTATTATTTATAACCAGCCATTTTTTATAAGTATAACGTCTTTTCATGTCTTTAATATACTTATAAGTAAAAAAATCCTACTAAATTATAACCAGGGACATGTAAAAAAAACGTATATTCCTTAAGAATTTAAGTAAAAGAAGTAATTTCTCATAATATCATGCAGATTCCGACGAATATTTTTATTTATCAAGTTTTAATTTTTAACCGACTTATATTTTCACCGATTTCTGTTTCATTCTTTTTCTTCTTCTGTCGAGTCTTCTGTAGAGCAATAGGGCATGACACCCTATGGCTGCAGGCTCAAACCCCGTCTTAAGCGATAGTTTTTCCTTTCTAAATTTATCAATGATCAGGTTTTATTACGAATGCCGTAGTGTAGTTTAGTATTTAATCAGATATTACACCCTAATTTTGAGTCTCAAAAATTTCCACTATCCCTACCATATCCTCAACTCCAACGACATTGAAACCCTATACTTTTCATAACACTCTAGCTGCGTACCTCAGTTTCACCTGCGTTAATCGTAATGCAAAATATCCATTGTGTTATTCCAGGTCTATCCATCCAGGTCACTATCTACCTTTTTTTACCTTCGGTTGACCATTATCTCATCCGATGGTAAGTCTTGGTGGTAATACGCTTTGCCTAGAATGACTGGCTGCCAAGGGTAGTATTGAAACATAATAATTTCAAAAACCTGTTTCAACTAAATTCAGTAGTATACTACTACTATTGACTTTACCTAGTAGTTGTAGTGGAAAGTGGGCTATGTAGCTTAACCTTAGTTTTTCTCTACCTCGTTTTCTTTCTACCTTTCCTTCACTAATGTTTCAAATCATTCCGTGTCGTCAAGTTTACGATGCCGAAAGCCGTTGCATGTTATATAAGATTGCCATAATCTCCTTTCATCTCCGTTTCAATGTTCGTCCCTTTCTCGGTATCACTGTAATAGTACTTACCTATTTATTCGTTGTTTCCGCCTTGAATATCTTATACATCAAAGCACAGATTATTGATTGAGCTAAGCGAGATATCTAAGGTGAGACTCAAGGGTGGTTCAGCACTATGTCCGTCCGTCCGTCAGTCAAATGCATTTAGCGTCTAAATCATAAAAGCGCATAACTTCGAATTCTCTGAGAATATGTAAAGCTATAGCGCAAAGCAAAAATGACAATTAAAATGATAAAAATCCAAATATTAAGAGGGCAGAGTACGAATCTGTTTTCAACCGACTTCAAAAAAGGAGGTTCTCAATTCGACTGTATGTTTTTGTTTTTGATCAATCTTGGAAATACGATTTGGTACACAAGTACACGCGTGATGCGATGTCCAAGAGAAATAGAGATTCATTTATATATATATATATATATATATATATATTAATGAATCTCTATTTCTATAATTATTTGGAATAATTTCGATAATTATTTTATTGTTGAGTTAATGATCCGGATTGATGTAAAAAACACATTTTTTGAAAATAATATTATTTAACAACGCCATTTTTTGCTTTCGCGGGAAAACTCTTCGCCCTTAGACCGAATTAGACCGTTAGCGATAACTTGAGTATAGGGCCGATTCGGGCCGCACTTACTATTTATCTTTACAATTTCATCCCTGATGCTCCAATGTCAATCGAGTCGTACAAAAACCTTTCTTGTTTAATTTTTATTTCGCTTAAATATGCCGTTGTACATTGAAAGTTCTGAATTTGATATTAGGCCTTATTCAAAGATCGGCCGGCACTACGATACAAACTGAAAACAAAATTAAAATTTTATAATATACTAAATATCATGGCAATCTACTTCTTTCAAAACGTAGGTTTTTTTTTATTATGGCTCCGCAATCTTGTGTATTTAAATTTTTAAAGTCATAAAATTTAATTTTCATAATAGAAGTAAGGAGTTATATGATATACACAATGTTAGGTATTATCACTTTATTAGTACTGAGTGCGGTGTACGTGCGCGGGCGAGGCGAGGGAAGCGGGGGTGCGTGTGCGCCCCAAGCGGAGGCGGCTGGCGAACTGGTTCGTTGGAAGGGGTCGCGGCGCGAGATACATCGTACGATCGCGGCAACCACTCCCCCGCTCTCCCGCGCTCATCGGTGCCCGGGTGTATGCGTGTTTGAGTGGTGGCGCGTGAGTCGCCACACCACCCACCCACGGAGAAAAGTACCCCCAAAAGAGAACAACAATAAGGTATACAATAATATGAATAACAAAAACATTAGTTGAACTAATTTTTACAGCTTATTTCTTATGAACTAGTCCTAAGTAAAATTTTTATACATCAATCGGCGTCTTAAAATGAACGCGACGTCCTGATCGAGTAACGTATTTGGGAGTTGGTGGGTTTGGGAAAGATTGTGGAGCTGCCTGAGATGAAAGTTTAGGTGGGACTGGAGCTGGTAGTGTGGATTGGAAATGGGTTGGAGTCGATGGAAGAGGATGTGGAATTGACGTTGGTTCCCCTTCGATAAAGGCTGGCTTCACCCGATCCAGACTCACTTGAACTTCCCTGTTTCCCACAGTTATGCAGATTGTTTTGTCGTTTCTGCTAATAACCGGGTGAGGTCCAGTGTAAGGTGGCTTCAGTGATGCCCTGACGGAGTCGTCTCGAAGCAGCACATGTGTGCATGTGGACAACTCTTTGAATACAAAAGGGCGCCGTTCTGAATGATGCGAGCCTGCGACAGGCTTCAGATCGGCCATATGGTTTCTCAGCTGTGATGTGAAATTATGAACGTCTTCTAGAGTTTCGTTGCCTGTTGGAAGAGTAACAAATTCTCCGGGGAGTCTGAGAGGCTCGCCGTACACGAGTTCGGCAGCTGAGGCCCGTAAGTCCTCTTTCAAGGATGCTCGCATGCCAAGAAGCACTAATGGAAGAGCGGTGCACCATGTGCCTCCGTGACACATGAGTGCCGCTTTCAATTGGCGATGCAACCTCTCCACCATGCCATTGGAACATGGGTGATAGCTAGTGGTGCGTGTACGTTGTACTGAGCTATGTCTCAAGAGAGCCTTGAAGAGGGCAGACTCAAATTGGCGGCCTTGGTCACTGGTTATGACGGCAGGAACACCGAACCGGGCGATCCAGCCATTGGTAAATGTTTCGGCCACCTCTTCTGCCGTGATACCGACCATAGGCCATACTTCAGGCCATCGAGTGAACCTGTCCACAGCTGTAAGACAATATTGAAACCCTTTACTCGAAGGCATTGGGCCAATGATATCTATGTGGACGTGGCGGAAACGGTTGGTCGGTGGGGTAAAACTACCTAAGGGCGTTGAGGTATGTCTTGACACTTTGCTGCGTTGACATGGTAGGCATTCACGAGCCCATTTCCGACAATCCCTATTCATAGAGGGCCAAACAAAACGATCAGCCACCAAACGCGCGGAAGCCCGCGCGCCGGGGTGGCTGAGGTTGTGAATCTTATTAAAATAGTTACGCCGGTAAGAAGGTGTCAAAAATGGTCGTGGTTTTCCAGTTGATGTGTCGCAGATGATGGAAATGTCTGAGCCAGGAATGCAAACTTTTTCTAGTTTCAGAGAAGAGTTGGTCATGGCATTTTGGAGTTCATCGTCTGAGGCTTGTTCGTCTGCTAAAGCTGCAAAAGTCTCCTCAAAGGTGATAGCTTCTATCCTTGACATCGCGTCAGCAACCACGTTATCCTCTCCTTTCACATGTACAACATCGGTTGTGAATTGGGAGATGAAGGACAGCTGGTTGAGCTGAACAGGAGGAAGCTTTTCGCGTCGCTGGGTAAAAGCATAGATGAGTGGTTTATGGTCCGTATAAATGGTCACATGTTGGACCTCGAGCAGGTGGCGAAAATGTTGCACACTTTCGTACACTCCGAGAAGTTCGCGATAATACGCGGGCCACTGAGCTTGTTTGTCCGTAAGCTTTTTACTGAAAAACGCCAAGGGCTGCCATTGGTTATCAATTTTCTGTTGAAGACAAGATCCCACGTGTACTGAAGAGGCGTCCGTGAATAATCCCAAGGTGGCGTCGCCAACTGGGTGAGCAAGAAGTGTAGCGCAGGCCAGGCTCTCCTTGCATTTCTCGAACGCAACTTCAAGTTCAGGCGTCCAGGGCACTGGCTTAGCACCCTTTAGTTTAGAAGAAGCTAGTACGTTGATAAGAGGGGCTTGCAGTTCGGCTGCGTTAGGGAGGAATCGGCGATAAAAATTGATCATCCCCAGAAACCGCCGAAGGCCTTGCACAGTTTTTGGCAAAAGGAAATTTCGCAGGGCTTCGATTCTCTCCACAGGCGGGTGTGTACCATCTTTGTTGATGCGGTATCCTAAAAAGGTCACCTCGTCAGAACCGAAAACACATTTGGATGCATTTATCATGACACCGTAGTCGTCCAGGCGCTGGAACAAGGTGCGAAGGTGGTCTTTATGCTCATCTGCCGAGCGTGAAAAGACAAGCACATCATCCACATATGGATAGCAAAAATCGAGTCCCCTCACGACTTCGTCTATGAAACGTTGGAATGTTTGTCCAGCGTTTCGACGACCAAAGGTCATGAAAGGAAACTCGTACAGTCCGAATGGTGTTGTGATCGCTGTCTTGCAGATGTCAGCCTTGTGTACGGGCACTTGCTGGTACGCTTTTACTAAATCAATTGTACTCAGCACGGTGGCCCCTGCAATGTTGTGCGAGAAATCCGCTATGTGTCTGACGGGATACCGGTCTGGAACAGTTCTAGCGTTCAGAGCCCGGTAATCTCCACATGGTCGCCATCCCTTTTCTCCTTTCTTGGCCATATGCAAAGGAGAGGCCCAAGGGCTGTCCGAAGGTCTCGCGGTACCACAGTTGACCATATCGTCAAATTCTTTCTTGGCCGCGACCAGCTTTTGCGGAGCGAGGCGACGTGGGCGGCAGGAAACTGGCGGGCCATCGGTTGTTACGATGTGGTGAACCGTCGCGTGTTTCACTAGCCGTGGGAAGCTTGGAGGTCGCGTCAAGTTAGGGAATTCCAGGAGAAGTCTGGAATAAGGTGAGGTGCTTTCGACAGACACACATTTTATGCTGACCTGGTTAATTTGAGCTATCGATGCCGGAGTGGTAAGATTTGTATTTCCATCGATTAGGCGTTTGTGGCGTAGGTCGGGTAATAAGTTATAATAACTTAAGAAGTCCGATCCTATTATAGGCGTTTCGACGTCGGCAATTGTGAAATTCCAGTGGAAATCGCGGCGTAGGCCTAGGTTCAGATGTAGTGAAATGCTTCCATAAGTTTGGATGTTGCTACCATTTGCTGCCGATAATTGATATCCAGATGATGTTGAGGCGATACCCTTGGCTAATTTTTGTGGGTAACAGCAAAGGTCGCTGCCCGTGTCTATCAAAAACCGGCGTCCCGTAGTCTTATCTGTGGCAAATAAACGGCGGCTACTCATTACCTCAGAGCAATCAGTCGCCGCGCTTACTGATCGCTCGAATTGTTTTCCTGGTTTTTCCAGGCGCATGGAGAGGTGCATTTCACTGCCTTTTTCTTGTAGGTTTGGTGATACCAGCACAGGGTGGAGCGTGAGGATGATTTCGATGTTGATCTCGATCTGTTGTCAGTACGCGACCGTGATCGCGCTCTCGAGTCGGCACTGAGCGCTTCAACGCATTTAGTCAACTGCTCGACCCTGAGCGCCAGTTGCGTCAGCTCGGGTGACTGCGAGGCCGTGGTAACCGCATGCACAGCAGGTGTGGTTACCTCAAGTATTTTATCGGCGATGTCAGCCGCCTTTTCCAGGGGCAGATCTTCTTGCGCAGCCAGTATGGCTTGTATATTGCCTGGCAGGCGGCGCATCCACAGTTGCCGAATTATGTCGTCGCTTTTAAACTCTGTTCCGGCCAACGAGCGTAGGTGCCGCAAAAATTGCGACGGCTTTCGGTCTCCAATATCTTCTTCACCAAGAAGCCGCCGGACTCTGTCCTCGCCAGACGCTGACAAGCGTTTAATAAGTTCGGTTTTTAGATGTTCATAACAGTCCGTGACTGGGGGGCGTTCAATAATGTCCGCTACTTCGCCGGCGATTTTGGTATCTAACTTTGCCACAACGTGGCTGTACTTGGTCCGGTCCTGTTTAATGCACGCGATTTCGAACTGTGCCTCTACTTGGCCGAACCACACTGTGGGTTTATCGGCCCAAAAAGTAGGCAATTTGACTGAAACGGCCATTGTCCGTCTGTCCTGATTGTCCTGAAGCTGTTTTAACTGCTCCTGCAGCAGTCTAATCTGCTCCTCAGGCGTTGCCATTATCGAAGAGGAACCGGAAGTAAAATAATAGAAACCGGAAGTGACGATAACTGTGACGAGGCGGAAGTCAATACAACAATTGTGGAAATATGAGTGGAATAAATAGGAATCAGGAAATTAAATGACGGGCCCCGGACGTGGACGTATGATACACATTTACGCGTAGATGAACATAACACGGCTTATAACTAATTAATAATAATAAAATAAAAACTTAATTAGACACAAATAAAACAATACAATAATCGATATATAGCTCTTTCGTGACAAAAAAAAAATACAATTTATGAATCTATCCTTTTTATGTAAAAAACAATTTAAATTCGACAACGAAATGACAAAATTTACCATTTCTGGTATTTTATCCGAAATCTACCTTTATACGAGATGCTTACCGAAGTCTACCTTTTTTACGTAAATTCTGTAAATCGCTATTCGTACATTATAATCCGTAAAAAAAAAATTCGAGAATTGCTTAAGAGTAATGTTCCGATATGATCACTGGTCACGAAAATAGTTGACGGAAATACGTATGTTCCTTTTCAAATTGAAAGTTTAAGTAAAACAACACAACACTGCACGTTATTGTTAAATGTTTGTTTATAGGAAAGATATGCAAGTATTTTGGAGTTCGCTCACCGGAATCGAAGTATACTCCCTGGAAACGATGTACAGTTGAAAACTTCGCGGTCCGGCCCGTCCCGCACTCGGGGGCGTTGACCGCTGGCTGCTCGCGTCGCGTCGTCGTCGTGCGTCGTCGATGGCTTGACGCGTCGATTTTTGCACGTGGCTCCGCGAGTTTGCAATGTTTGCAATCCTCGGTGGTCCCGTCGGTGCTGCGGCTCAGGGCGAATCGCGACACGTATCAAATCTCGAGATGTTCGCGTGTCGTTGCGCGGTGTCGAAGTCGTCGCCGGCGGCGCCGCGCCGGCACAGCGGAGGCGGCGCGAAATGAGACGGCGGGAACAAAATCGCCGCGTCGCGGCGCTCGGCGTGAACCGGCGTCTGCGCCCGTTGTTGAAACGAACGTCGTGAACTGCACTTGCTGATATGAGCAGGGTGTGGCGCGGCACAATGGGCCAAGCGATAGGCCGGGCGTTGCGACAGCAATTAGATGTTGCGCGCGATGTTGCTGAAGTTCGCCGCGTGGTGATGTTGGTTTTTGATGAAACCAAAATGTCCGCCGTAGGTTAACTTTGTTAGCCTCACTTTTTGAATCACTGCACTATGCACTCCTCACGAATGAATTGTTTTTATTTACGTAGGCACGTGTTTGTAGGGGTCACCAATAAGGAGTTATATGATATACACAATGTTAGGTATTATCACTTTATTAGTACTGAGTGCGGTGTACGTGCGCGGGCGAGGCGAGGGAAGCGGGGGTGCGTGTGCGCCCCAAGCGGAGGCGGCTGGCGAACTGGTTCGTTGGAAGGGGTCGCGGCGCGAGATACATCGTACGATCGCGGCAACCACTCCCCCGCTCTCCCGCGCTCATCGGTGCCCGGGTGTATGCGTGTTTGAGTGGTGGCGCGTGAGTCGCCACAGAAGTATTGGTCAAAGTCGAACTTTACTAGAACTTCTATTGTAGTTTTGGAGCGAAAACAAAAATCTGGTTTTTCAACTTTGTCTGATTAGCCTACACTCACTAAGTATTAATTAACACTCATTAACACTCGACTCGAAGAGTAAAAAGTCAAGAAAAATAATACAAAATCAGCAAAGACTTATTTCACTTTGGCGCCAAAATTCCAAGTAGGTTTGTCTCCAATCACGATTGTGACATTTTTCCATCGAGATAGAAAACAAACCTACGATTTCTAAAATAAATTCACATCCAACATTGATGCATCGATCCCTGTGTTTTGTGTTGGCCTTACTGCGTTATCCAACTGATAACATCAGTTGTGCCACGGACAATAAAAATTACCCATTTTTTTGTGGGGGGAAAACGGGCAATAATCGCAAACCAATCTATCTATTTATCTCTATCTATTTATCTCTATCTATCTATATATCTATATATATAAAAGAAAGTCGTGTTAGTTACTCCACTTATAACTCAAGAACGGCTGAACCGATTTAGCTGAAAATTGGCAGGGAGGTAGTTTAGAGCCAGGAGAAGGACATAGGATACTTTTTAAGAACGTACATTTCTTTAAATTTTTTTTTTACATTTCGACATGCTTTCCATTTTCTCATACGATATATATAAAAGAAAGTCGTGTTAGTTACTCCACTTATAACTCAAGAACGGCTGAACCGATTTAGCTGAAAATTGGCAGGGAGATAGTTTAGAGCTACGAGGAGAAGGACATAGGATACTTTTTAAGAACGTACATTTCTTTAAATATTTTTTTTACATTTCGACATGCTTTCCATTTTCTCATACGTCACTCGGATTTGGTAAAGTACTAGGCAAACATAAACATGAAGGTTGTAATAATATAGTCACGTGACATTGTAACGCATGCCGGGTATGGCTTCCTAAATATGCACATTCATTGACTGTTAGGCGGAACGAAGGTCGCCGGGACAGCTAGTATTATGATAAAAATCAATGACACTTTTCGTTGTAATTTTATAACTCAAGAACGGGCTTACCTATCGAAACCAAATGTTTAGGCTTTGATCAGACTATTTAGTAGATGGTTTATGTGAAGTTTGCACAAAATCGGTCGAGCGGTTCTTCATTTATCACACCCGGGCGAAGCCGGGGCGGATCGCTAGTATATTATAAAAAAAAATATTTCAAACAAGCGTTTAGAAGCCAACCTGGACTGCAAGAGCCATGTCGTGGTGACACTTAGAATGGAATAAAAGTTTGTAACAAAAGTCATCAAGCGAATGACTTGCTTGTAGCCTCTCTTAATATCGTTAATAAAATGAAATCAAACCCTCGCCAACCGGCAGAGTCGGGTAACAGTCAAGTGGCAGTAAATACCCGGTACGGGCTATTATCCCAATAAAATGACCCACAGTAAAGATAAAACCAGAGCTGTAGAACTCTATACCGAATAAATCGGCGGTAGGTACTAAACTTTACGACCAGGCGGTATATTAACCGTTTATGGGCCACACGCAAGTCCAATTTTTCAGGTTTATTTCTCAAGTTTTATAATACAGGTGTTAGATAAATGCTTGTGCCTAATAAAAAAACAAACAACTAATGCGTTCACATTCACATCCCCACACTAAGGTCAAACGTGTATCGAGGGTACCGGATACATTTATATCACACACACAATCACACCTGGAACCAGAAGAAACATTATGATTAATAAAGCATGTCGTCCTCCTCTGCTCTAAATTGTTGTGCCCAACAGGGTCTCTAATGTACTGTCATTTATTTCTACCACCTATCTACATTTAGAGAATGCAATAAAAATTTGAATTTGAATTTGAAGCGTTCCTGTTCCTTAGGAAGGAAAATTGTGCTTCTGCAGGAAATCGAAGCTGTGGCGTTGTAAGCAAAAACTTGCACACTGCGCCAACTTTATGTTTATGTAACTAGGTCCGTAATGTTCTTAAAAGGTTTATAACGTGTACTGAAATACCAGCTCATATTAATCAGTACTTTTAACACCTGATTCTGCTCGTGACAATGTTTTAACTTTGTCTGACTACGGTGAAGCAAAAGGGAGAGTTATGGTTTCAGCATTTCCTGTGATTCCATTCTTTGAACTTAGTTCAGAGCCGTGAGTGTGAAAAATAATCTAAAACATTTTTTTTATTTTTAAAATCGTCTTTACGATACCCGTGTCAGACACATCTTTGGTCTACATCACAGATTTGGGTCTACATAATGTACCGACAAAGATTTATGTATATGACGTGACTACAATACGTGACATGTTCCATTAAATCATAGAAAATATTAAATTCTCTGAATTTTCTCCGACCTATGTTATTAATTTAACATTTGCCGAATTTAGGATTCCGTTCTCAACGAAGAAAACCAAAGTTTCGATACGTATTTATTTCCGCACGTGCATCACAGCTATTCATCCCCAGACTATTTAATTCCTAAAGAGAATATACTTGGAAATTTCTTAATCATGTAATGCCTCTATCAACGAGTTGGAATGGTTGATAGCTCATGTTTCAAACCGATGAAAATGTTGATGTTATGGTGTCACGATAATGCAGACCCAAAGTTGCATAATTCGTAGAAATGATGCATGCTTCGCATCATCATTTTCCATCAGTTGAGATAGCGGCCAAATGAATACCAATCTAGCATAAAAAAAAGGTTACGGTACACATCGTAACTGCATTAGTTTAATAATTAATCATCACTTTACATCAGGTAAGATAGATAATAAGCATAAAAAAGACTAAACAAGAATCATAGTAACAACGATTGTTAACTAACATGCTGCGATCTGCGATATAAAATAGACTTAAAAATTAACAAGGTGATGCAGTGTTTTCTGATCTCCCCAAACCGTTTTAACAATAATTAAAACTTAGCATAAAAGAGTAGTGACTGTGAGATCGATGTACAACACAACTGTTGATACTACAATGTAGTTATGTCAAAGCATTATCAAGACCAACAAATCTTAATGAATCAAATAACAATTATTAAAATAATCTCAACAACAATGATTCTAGTAGATAGGCATATCATTATTTCAATGTTGAAGCATTTAGCTGACAATAATGTAGCAACTAAACATGTAAGATTGTAAGTGTTAAGACATGAAACATTTATTGACGCTGCATCAGCATTTACAGCCCGTTGGCGTAGTTGGGTGTGCGTTCACCTCCTAAGCAGCGGGTACCGGGTTCGATTCCCGGTTACATATAGAAATGAGTTTTGTGAAGGTATGTTTACAAGCGTTCATGTTTGTTGCAGTTGAGCTACTGTGGCCAGGACTGCTGGAGGATACCACCTGCTCTACAAAAGATGTACGGTGCTAAAGTGCGATGCTTAGATTTGAGGTAATGTATCGTAGAATTAAATCTTCATACTTGAGTTTTGCAGTATTTAAAACAATTAAACGCAAGCAAAGCTTAAAAAAACCGACTTCACCGCTTTATCTTCGGAACCTTGATCAGATTTAATGTATTTGACACGCATTTTTTGAGTTATAGTCAATACTATAACTCAAAAACTAGAGATCAGCTCTTGATCAAATTTCAATGGTACCACATGAAAAGCATCAGCTTTCAAATAAAAAAAAACATCAAAATCGGCTCACAACGAAAGAAGTTTGACGATGTTTTCGTTAACCCCGACTTCAAAAGTTACGTCATAACTTGTAGTTCACAAAATATGCATTTTTGACGATATTTCAAGAAGCAGATCAGATCTTGATCAAATTTTAATGAAACCAATTAGAAAGCAAAATCTATCAAACTAAAAAGAAATTTCGAAATTGGCTCACGTGGAGAGAATTTATCACTAAATTCACATACGTTCGATGCAGCGGGTAATGATTTCGATTCCCGATGGAAACACAAGTTTTATAATAATTCTATATTTGTGTTTTTGGTTCTGGGTGTAATTGTTTGTGTGTAATTTGAATGATTCCGGCACCCAGCGTACAAGTCTTCAGCTAAGTGTATTTTTACCGTTCCTACAGTTACAACAGCATCGAAACTCTGAAAGGGCTGGAGGATTTCACGAGGCTGGAGGAATTGATACTGGACAACAACAAGCTGGGAGACGCCGTCGGGTTCCCTTATCTGCCGCGACTGAAGACCCTCTCCCTCAATAACAATCAGGTAACGCGTTACTATCATTTACCAACAAGTATGATAGTGGTGAAACTGAATGTCTGAATGAACTGAAATCAAAAAGAAAAGCTTTTAGGGACTTGATACGCAAAGCGCACCAGGCGCGCGGCTAGGGCGCTATGAAGATAAAATGTATGGCGCCTAACGAACGAAATATACTTACGCTATCCCCCGCGCTGCAGACGTTTGTATAGGCTCTAGTGTAACAAAATATACTGAGCGTACAGGTCGCGCGTATTAGCACAGTGACAATGTTCGACACGGAAAACTTGACTAGGACCATAGTGGAAACAGAAAAGTATGTTATCTTCATACATGGTAACAAACGCGGCTTGTATGTGTGCACGTGCCTCAGTACGTTTCTACTATGCTAGGACGCAGCAGTAGAGGTCGAGGCGCGCGCCCTTGCCGCTTTGTAAATCTATAATCTAATATCTAATCTATATATATAAAAATCAATGCCACTTTTCGTTGTAATTTTATAACTCAAGAACGCGCTCACCTATCCAAACCAAATGTTTAGGCTTTGTTGGGATTATTTAGTAGATGGTTTATGTGAAGTTTGCACAAAATCGGTCGAGCGGTTCATTTATCACACCCGGGCGAAGCCGGGGCGGATCGCTAGTATATAATAAGTCCCTTACTTATTTCGTATTGGCGTCATTTGACAGCCTACTTTGCATCATGCATGAATAATTTATTGACGATATAAACATTAATATTGAAGAAAGAGTAGGTATAAACTTCGATTGTGTGTATAAACCGTATATATAGAGTTATTTAGTGTTTTATATGCAAAATTACCTATTTCTATTCAGAAATACTGCGCTGAAATTATGCATGTACCAATTTCAAATAAATAAGTAATATTGATGAAAGAGTACAAAGAGAACAGTAGAGACTTATCTAGTGTTTTATATGCGAATTACCTAGTATATCTATTCAGGAATTCGAAATTATGCCTGCCAGTTTAGATTTCTCACCTTACATTTGTATGCTAGTGAAAATGTACCTAGACTAATTGTATGCCGATCATATATATTTACTGTTTTTATAATACAAGCTGGCATCAAAATATTCGTCGATACCTTTTACGTTTCGTAAAGACACACGATAGAAGTGTAACTTTTGTATTAAAGGGAAACATTTTAATTATTCATCAGAGTGTGGTAAACACTGTGATGAACCCACCACTTTGTGTCACACACAAGAGTTGCGGATCAGAATTTCAAAGCCCTACCATAAAAATATTCACTTAAAAAATTTCATTTCAAAAACACCTATGTGGTTGTTGAACGGATTTGGATGTAATTTGGAATGTATTAATCTAGCTTATATCTAGGATTAACACATAGGCTACTTTTTAACTTGATAGTATTTTAATAAGTGTAAAGTACAAGATTTTTTTTTAGCATTTTTAAATTATTCTTTTTTAAACTGCGCACAAATCTGGACTTATGAGATATATGTCCAACATTGTCGGGATATTTTATTACCATAATATCCAAAGAGGCTGTCTGCTATTCATTGACTTACATAGGTAAATGGCAAGGGATTCGGAACTCATTTCCCTAAATACGCCATTATGCTCTTTAGGTCGGAAACAACAATGAATGTTTGTTCCTGTCGTTTGAACATTTGGAAGACCTTATTGTTCATCGTTTTGGGTTGAAATTGACCCAAAACGTTGCCATTTAATTAATACGAGCCACAGATAAAGTGATAAACACACTTTTAAACACTTCGCTTTGTTTTGAGTTGGTGTTGATTTTAATTAACTACAAACGAAATGATGAAACGAATTAGCAATGTAACATCTTAAATAATAAAAGTAATTTAAAAGAAACTGAACTGCCGATGCCGTTGACTTAGTTACGTGCGCGTTCGCCTTGTAAGCAGGAGTATCGGGTTCGATTCCCGGCGGGAACACAACTTTCTCCCCAAGGATATGATGTATTTTTAAGTTCTAAACGGTTAAACGCTTTCACACTCACAGCCCTACACTAAGTTATAAGACTCATGTCGTGAATACCGGCAACATTCTCATCACAAACATAATCACAACCAAAAACACAAAATACCCTTGGGGAGAAAATTTGTGTTGCCTCCGGGAATCGAACCCGATACTCGCTTCTTAGAAGGCGATTATTTATTGGCTTAGATTATTTTTGTTTTGATTCAAATAGTTGGTATCAATAAAGTTTTGTACGTAAGACATTTTATAGAAAATCCACCGGTAATTTAATTATACACTAGTATATTAACATTTCGATGTTAGACAATGAATAAAATTATTCAACTTTCTATTTCTAAATCCCTTTTATCATACACAAAATAACAAAATCTGTCTTAAATGTTCAAAGTGGTACTCAGTTTACACCTGAGAGGTTTTCCTCCCGAAACCCTTAAGTCTAACCTGTCTAAGTAAATGGATACGAATTGCTCCTTTGTCTCCGTTCCACTTACTTACATTTCTTTAAAGTTACAAGTCGGTGTGTGTTAGAAAACTTTGCTCTTGAGTCTTAAGTTGAAAAGGTACAGAAATATGGCTGCTCGTAAGAAACTTTCAATCTATTTATTTGTAAAAAGAGGGTAGGATTTTCGTCTTAAATTAAACATTTGGAGTGGAACTCGCTGCCCGCGTTTTAATTCCCTGAACAGTATAATCCGGGAGTCTTCAAGTCTAAAGTGAATAGGTATCTTCTAGGTAAGCATGCTATATCTTCGGCCGCATCATTACTTTCCACCAAGTGAGATAGTGGCCAAATGCTTACCTATAAAAAAAAGATCCACTACAATCTACCAGGATGATTAAAATTCAATTTAGTCACATTGTCATTAAAACAAATATTATTATTATAACTGGATTAAGCCGATAACAAGGCTTATTAATCTTCTATCTTCTTCTTCTATCTATATATATAAAAATCAATGCCACTTTTCGTTGTTATTTTATACGTGTGCGTGTGGTGAATGTTTCCGGCACCTACGGCACAAGTCATCGAACTTAGTGTGGGGCTGTGAGTGTGAAAACGTTTATGTTTATTTTGAACGATGGAGTTGTTTGTGTTGAACGCTGTCCAGGGTATATCTATATAAGTAGATGTCTCCAGCACCAAACCTTACTCAGCGACGAATTGCAGCCTCACTGACCAAATTTTAAATATAATACATCTCTCTTATTACAATGATGTATATTTATAAAAATATCGTATCACAGTCTTTGTGGTCGTACTCCTCCGAAACGGCAAGACCGATTTAAATATGTTTTTATATGTGGTAGGTATGAGAATAGTTCGTAAAGTATTTTCTTCACCCTCCTACCCGCCCACTCCCCATTTTTATCGTGATTTGGGTAATCTATATATATAAAATAAAGTCGTGTTAGTTACTCCACTCAAGAACGGCTGAACCGATTTAGCTGAAAATTGGCAGGGAGGTAGTTTAGAGCCAGGAGAAGGACATAGGATACTTTTTAAGAACGTACATTTCTTTAAATTTTTTTTTTACATTTCGACATGCTTTCCATTTTCTCATACGTCACTCGGATTTGGTTAAGTACTAGGCAAACATAAACATGAAGGTTGTAATAATATAGTCACGTGACATTGTAACGCATGCCGGGTATGGCTTCCTAAATATGCACATTCATTGACTGTTAGGCGGAACGAAGGTCGCCGGGACAGCTAGTTTTGTATAAACAATATCCAAAAAGTTATTAGTATGATATTAAAGTACTAGGCGACCATAAACGTGAAAGAGGTAAAACACTTCTAAACTGTGACATTGCGCGCAGCTGTAAATATATATTATTTCCCATCTATTTTTGAACTGCCCGTTGGCTTAGTTGGGTGGCGTTCGCCTTCTAAGCAGGGGTATCGGGTTCGATTCCCGGCAGGAACACAAGTTTTCTCCCCAAGGAAAATTTGTGTGTCTGGTTCTGGTTGTGATTGTGTGTGTGATGTGAATGTTTCCGGCACTCACGACACAAGTCATCGAACTTAGTGTGGGGCTGTGAGTGTGAAAGCGTTTATGATAAAAAAAAAAAAAAAAAAAAAAAAATCTAATTGAATGTGAACAGAAGGTATGCTCGTAGTCGCCAGACTACCGTTTGGGAAACGGATTATATTTTCTCATCGCATTAGTAAGTGAATTTAATACGTAGAATGAATTTTCTTTGTTACGTTTATGAGATCTGCATATAGAGTACGGAATCCTATTTGCTCGAGAAACCATTTGCATGTTACTTGCTTGTGATATCTCAAGGTTATCGTGCAGATAAACAATAAGTGCAATCTTGGTCTTCAAGATTAGAATGACTAGGTCTAGGTATATATCTTCTAAGTAGGTTCCTATATGCTGCATCTTTGACCGCATTATGGTTGGCATTGCCGTTAACTATTGATAATGTGGTCAAAGGTGTTAAACAGTTGGATAATACTGAGTCTCACAGTTTGTCAAAAATGCGGAATCAAATTCTCAGTTGGACATAATATAAAGATGCAATATTTATTATTATATATATATTTAAATAGTTTTAAAACTTGGAATACTAATTAAATTTACTTGAATTTCATCTAAATATTAAGATGAAATTCCTCACTTATTGCTAGTTTGTATGATCTAAATTCTAATAATATAATAATGTATTAATTTTATCTCTTTTTTTGTCAATAATTATATATATATATATATATATATATATATATATATATATATTTTAATAATTAGATAATTCGATATTCACGTACAAACAGGGAATCAGGAATGAGGAGATCCGTAGACGAACGAAAGTGCCCAGCGTTGAAGTGGCAATGGGTAGGGCACATAGTACGCAGAACTGATGGCCGATGGGGCCGAAATGTTCTCGAATGGAGGCCACAGACTGGCAAACGCAGTGTCGGAAGACCGCCCACAAGGTGGACGGACGACTTAGTGAAGGTCGCAGGAAGACGCTGGATGCAGGCCGCTAACAACCGTTATTTTTGGAGATCTTTCGATGAGGCCTATATCCAGCAGTGGACTTCTTACGGCTGAGATGATGATGATGATGTCTTTCTTTGCCAAATAACCAAACACCAAATTTTAATTTCATTTTTTTTTCAGTTACCAATATTTGTGAAAACTCTTATTTTTTTACCGACTTAAAAAAAAAAGAGGATTTTATTTTTCAATAGATCAATTTGATTATATTTTTTGAACCGATTTTGATGGCTCTTTTTTATTTGAAAGCTGATGCTTCCCATGTGATCCCATTTAACTTTGATCAAGGCCTGACCAGTACCTTGAGTTATCCTCAATAATGCGCATTTGATTCATTTAATCTGATCAAGGGTTCCGAAGATAAAGCGCAGAAGTCGGTTTCTTAAGCTTTGCTTGCGTTTAAATGATTTAACTATAAAATAAAGTATATTATTATAATAAACCAACACCAGTGAGGGGGGGCGAAGACTCAAGAGTCGTCTCTACTCGCTTGAAGCGTGAAAGTTACAAAACAATTGATTAACAACAGATTAAATTTACAGATAACAGACCTGGATTGTTTTGTAGAGAAGATATCCAGTCGGTGTCCGGCGCTTACCTATCTTAGTCTGCTCAGCAACAAGGCGTGTCCTAACGAGCTGTCTGACCTAGACAAGGATGACTCCGACTACCAGAGATATAGGTAAAAATCGCTGTGATATACAGACGTACATGGTAAAGTAAAAGTTATTTATTTCCAGAAGATAACATATTAACGAGTGGGTAGAGCTCGTCCAAGCTGAAATGACGCGCCCCACTACTTAATTAGTTTATTTAGATGTGTGAGTGCAAATATTAATGACGACACTTCATCTGTATGGGAGCGTCGATTGTTCAGTGAACAATGGATCTGCACGTGTATAAGACGGTCGACTAGTCGGGTGATAAATCCGACCGACTTGTGTGCGTAAATGCGAAGGTGGGGCGCGTCATTTCAGCTTAGACAATCTCTACATTTGTTTCTTTTAGCAATATTTTGTGTAACATGCCTGTGGGCTGTGTGGGTGAAACTAACCTATGTACGATACATCGAAACATTATGATGGGATTTAAATTCGACTATTATCTTACCATCAGATGAGATAGTGATTAAACGCAAGCCTATAATAAGCTATTTTAGCAGCAAGTCCTCCTTGTATTGTATTTTTGCAAAAGTATTAAATAAATAATATGAGACAATATAATAATACCTTCGGTTCGCTTGAAGCGTTTTGCTTCTACGTTTGTCATCCGTACTGCGATGGAGTGGAATTCATTGCCCGCGTCTTTGTTCCCCGAACGGTATTATCAGAGACTCTTCAAGTCAAGAGTGAATAGGTATCTTCTAGGCAAGCATGCTACATCTTCGGCCGCATCATCACTTTGCATCAGGTGAGATAGTGATCAAATAACAAAACAACAAACAAACGCTTTCACACTCACAGCCCCACACTAAGTTCAAGGACTTGTATCGTGGGTGCCGGAAACATTCACATCACACACGCATTACACACAGAACCAGAAGCACAAATATCCCTTGGGAAGGAATTGTGCTCCTGCCGGGAATCGAACCCAGGAAATGCTTGCCTATCGAGTATAAAAAAAAGACACTAAGTTCGATTACTTGTGTCATGGGTTCCGGAAATTGTCACATCATATACCCAAAACCAGAAATACAAAAATTCGCCTTTGGAAGAAAACTTGTGTTTTCATCGGGAATCGAACCCGATACCCGGTGCTTAGTTAACGGGCAGTTAAAAAAAAAGGCAAGCAATAATTTAACTTGTTTACAATCTTTTTTTTTTTTTTTTTTTTATGTACGATAGGCAAGCGTTTGACCACAATCTCACCTGATGGAAAGTGACGATGCGGCCGAAGATGTAGCATGCTTGCCTAGAAGGTACCTATTCACTCTTGACTTGAAGACTCCTAGATTATACTGTTCGGGGAACAAAGACAAAGGCAATGAGTTCCACTCCTTCGCTGTACGGATGATAAACGTAGAAGCAAACAATCAAAGGTTCTATGCGTCACTTTAACAGCGCGTCAACATAACTTTGTAAAAGATGCGTCAGGCTTTTACACCCACTACAAAGACGGAAGTGATCACCGAAAAACTTATTCTTAGCAGTATTTTTTTAATGCTAATAAATAAAGTGTTTCAAGATATTCTCATTAGCCGAAAAACATTGGGGAACCCTTTTCCCAACATGCTAAAAGTAACATCTGAGAATTCAAACTTAGATAAGTATCTACTGTATTTACGGATCGGATTATGCATTTCGGGATCGGCCGCTTTGTTGACTCCCAGATGAAGAGCGTCGTATACGCTCGAAACTGGTCGGAGTATTTCGACACCTAGATAACGCGATTAACAGCCGGTTAGTACCATAACAATGTATTTACATACTTACATAATATAGTATACATAATACATATAGTCACGCCTCTTTCCCATTGGAGTAGGCACAGATACCACATATCTCCTGCTACGATCTTGACACATCCTTTGCATCTTCTACATTCATGATTCTTTTCAGACATGTTGGTTGCGGGTACTTACCCGGCCTTTCTTAAAAACGTTTTCGATCTGGTCGAGATACGTTTGGGTAGATCGACCCTTACCAACTTGCCCATTCACACTTTTTTGTTACCGAGATGAATTTGTCTTTACATATATATTTAGATATAAAATAAGTCAGAGTATCTTCGTGAACAAAATCGCGGGGCCGTTCATATTAAATTAATATTTATTGAGTTGCTACTTCATACTTGAGTAGCTGTGTACACTAACTCAAACGAGCCAAACTTGGCTTGGCTGTTGATCATCCAATTAATTCGAGTAAAGCTAAATGAAGTAAAACTTTTTACTTTAGATGTTAAAATGTTTGAAATTTTAATTAAATTGATACGCGATTTTGCGCTATAACTCTGACGTACAACGAGTTTCGCTAAATCTAGGTCTGACTGGCTAACAAATCGGATGATTATGGTTTTAACAAAATATATCCCTCACATTACATCACACGAATAAGATTTTATAAACGCAAATCATTCCGTGTGAGCATGTTTTCTCTTCACGCTGTAACGGCTGAAAGGATTTGGGAGAAATATAGAATGTACTAAGTTTATATCCAGGATTAATACGTATTTTTTTAACATAACTAAGGCGGGCAACGCCGCATAGCACGGCTAGTATAAATAATACCTATGTATGTTCATTAATGTTCCTTCCAATTCCAGCGCCAAAGGTAATAAACTGATTCCTACATAATATTGAATTCTCTCTCGTTAAGTTTTACTGTATTCAATAAACACCAATATGGCGTCCGTGTATAAAAATCGGCCAATATATTTGAGATCTGGTGGAACAGCTAAATTCAGCAATATTATGCGAAATAGGAACGTTCGTTGCTTATTGAGATGTGTGCAATTAAATTGCATAGATCCTTATCTCGATGATTTCGATTTTCGATTTTTAATTAACCCTACTTTAAAAGTGTAAGAGGTAAAACTTTGTTAATGTAAGATTTGTTTTTATCGAGTTCACTCGATTCTATGGTAGGTACTCGGTAGAGTCGGTGTGAGATACCGGCCGCTTACTTGCATTTTTTAAGGTAAGTGCCGAGCCTCGCAATGAAATGATGCCGTCAAAACCACTGGATGAAAAAACTTATTTATTATTTCTTGAGTTGATGTTTAAAAAAATGCGTTACTTATATGTGTGCATATAAATATATGAGAGCCTTCCCTTTCGTTTTGCCTTCGTTGGATTGCACGGTCGTTTTTTTAAAGGAGATGCCTATTTGCCAGACCTCAATTTGTATCACGCATTATGAACTGCCCGTTGGCTTACCTTCTAAGCAGGGGTATCGGGTTCAATTACCGGCGGGCACACAAGTGTTCTCCATAAGAAAAATTTGTTTTTGGTTCCGGGTGTGAGTGTGGTGTGAATGTTTCCGGCATCCACGAAACAAGTCATCGAACTAAGTGTGACACTGTGAGTGTTAAAGCGTTTATTATTAAAAGGAATTGGACATTCCGCGAATTGGACATTCTGCGAAATCATCATGTCACGTTCGTCGAAACTATAGATTGGCTCCTCCCTAACTTTTGATTATTCTGCGGATCCACTTTCCGTGAAAGCCCTTAGTAATAAAAGATATTATTTCGGTTGACGCTATTGCTTGTTACAAATTCTTAGCGAAGCGTAAATTGTAATTTAAGTAGGCAGATTCTATTACTCAGATGTCTACAGAAACGTCCTTAATTCGGGTCTACAATAAATCAGTCAACAAAACAAAATGTTCACAAACAAGATGTGTTTACTTTGTCTTTTGTAATGGGACTTACATGTTTCCTAATTACTTTTAGCGAGTAATGGAGTATCCTACTAGGAAGCGTAACTGATTCTAATCTAATGTACCTACTAACAATCCTACATGATCTTGATTAATTAAAAAAAATGTTTTAAAGATAATGTAATCACTCCATTTTTTGATGCCTCACTCTTTAACCTCATTACGTGAGGTTAAAGAGTGATAGTGGGCCCTATGAATACGATTGGTTCGATTAGATCGACTTTGAAATGAGTTTGGGGAGACATTACCAGAGATTTTACGTCCTCGTATACCGGACGATCGCTGCGCTGCCTACTTGATGGCGACCGCAATGGGATCGTCCGGGTTCTGAAGGATCTGTCGCGAACGGCGACTACTGAAGTAACGTGGGTAGACTCGGTAGATTAGTCGGAGGCTCGAACTATAAGAGAGTATTAAGGGTTCGGGAAATTTTAAACGCGGCCATTTTGACGTTCTTCCTGAGCATTCCATGGCCCAATGATGAAGAATAAAGGAAAGTTGACCAAACATTGACATCAAAAATGTGTGAACTGATGTCATAAATCAGTCTAGCACATCAACATAGGAGGTAAATAAACCTATGATTCGTAAGGTCTAGTCAGCAAAGTGTAAAAATTGTTTTGCCGTTAAAAAATATCCATGCATTCATCATAAATTTTAAATAAAAATAATTATATGCGTGTAATTCTACAGGCATAAAGATTAAAAAAAGGAATACCTGGCCTATATTTAAATGTCATTCATGTTACCTATTGGAAGATATTAGAAGACCAGCGCTGGTGTACAGCCAGTATTATGCTGAGTTGGAGCCGATTTGTGACAAACTGTTTTTGTTTCTGCCTTTCGTGTGTCTTTTATGTTTTGTCACAAATAAATTGCTTCTATTCTATTACATTTAGTAAGTCAATGATGGAAACGATACCTTCCACTATCACTAGATACTTCGTGATATACAAGCTACCCAACCTGCGTTTCCTGGACTCTCGGCGCGTGTCGTCGACGGAGCGGCGCGAGGGCGCGACACGAGGAGAGTTCACGCGCGTGCGGCGCCCCCCGCCCGCGCCCGCGCCCCCCGCCGCCCCCGCCGCGCCCCCGCACGACAACCTGCGGCCCCTGCCTGTGGACTTCGGAGCTTTGGGCAAACACAAAGGTAAATTGGTATCGCAAAAATACACACGCCGAGACGCCGGACGGTCTACGCGCGTACTCGACTGATGAAGGAACACCGAATGTTCCGAAACTAGTCTCGTAACAATGCGAGCGAACAACAGTGTGTGAAGTCGTATAAATCCTTAATATGGCAAAGTATTGCAAAAATAATTTAAACGCAAGTAAAGCTCAAAAAACCGACTGCACCGCTTTATCACACACACACACACACACTCACACATACTGGTTATTCACATATTGTAAATAGCTGTAACTAACCCTTGACATAATTAAATAGTTTCATGAAAGGGAGAAGCCGCTGGATCTCGAAGCACAGTGTAAACTACATCGGGCACCATCAGAGGCTTCAGAATCTAGATTGTATCCTCTAAATGTATGTCAATAAATATTTGATTGATTGATTGATCTGCAGAACCTTTGATCAAATTAAATACGCGTAATTGAGGATAACTCATAAACTACTGGATATTTTTTTTATTTAAATGGGACCATATGGGAAGCACCAGCTTTCAAATAATTTTCCAAATCGGTTTAGTGAAGTCGGGTTTTTTAAGCTTTGCTTCCGTTTAATTTTACGACGATTATGATTTTAGTAGTCTTTATCCATTGTGATATCATCGCTTGAAATATTTATTAGATATTGTTTATTTATTGACGACCAATTTGGCGCAGTGGACTGGTCTCCGCTCTCTGCGCCGTGGGTTCTGGGTTCAATTCCCGGCAGGAGCACAAATTCCTTCCCAAGGGATATTGTGCTTCTGGTTCTGGGTGTATTTGTGTGTGGTGAAAATGTTTCTAGCACTCACGATATAAGCCTTTAAACTTAGTGTGGGACTGTGAGTGTGAATGCATTTGTTTATTCACAATCCTCAGACAGAGAGACGGAGACGAACACCTGAATCGAAGCCTCTTAGCTCGGACAAGTTTGTTTTTAACCTGCACCTTATTGTTACAGGAGCCTATGGAAAATGTCTGTACAAGTACACAGGCAAGCATTCAGAGGGCAACCGGTTTATAGTCAACAGTGACTTGTAATCTTAGTATACGATTTGTAATTCTCATAATAATCTATCTAATACCTTTAAACGAGCAGTTCTTGTATACAAGGTTACATTGATATAATGCTCCATACCCCGCAGGCGAGTCGGGTATCGACAAAGCAACCCAAAAAAAAAATAGAAATAACTTTTTTTTGTAAAAATTTTTTTTTTATTCTTATAAATAAGTAATGTGCAACTCGGCTCGACTGTACGCGGACGGGCGGGCATTGACCCGACACTCGACTGATAGTGGTACCGCACCGCATCACCTGCTTTCACATATTGATGCATGCGAACAATAACAGCTGTTTAAGTTGTATTGTTTTTTATTTTTTAGTTTACGTGTTTGATAATTTGTTTTAATCGTAGCTCGGCACATTACTTACTAATAGGAAAACTGTTTTTATACATAATTTTTTTTTTTTCGGTTTGGATTGTCGGTACCCGATAAATATAATCTGAATCTCGGAAACCGCTCCAACGGTTTTCATGAAATTTAGTATGGGGTGATAAATCGATCGAGCTAGGTTTAATTTTTGGAAAACGTCGTTTTAACGAGCAGATCTCAGTCATCCAGATACTGTAATTAATATATCGTACAATCGGGACTTAATATTTGACTGTAAAATGCTTTGAAGATCTAATATAATTTAATTTTTTTTACTGTTAGAGGCGGGCGTTAGAAATATGTCGTTTATATTAAATACTAGCCGTGTCCCGCGGCTTCGTCCGTGTTTATAAAGTTAAAAAGTAGCCTATGTGTTAATCTTACGTATAAGCTATGTAAATTCCAAATTTCCTAATCCGTTCAGTCGTTACGGCGTGAAGAGAAAACAAATTTACAAACTTTCGGATTTATAATATTAGTGTGATAAAAATTAATGTGCAGAAGTGGTCTATATCAAAAATGCCCCAAATAATTAATATTGTTATATTTGAAATATATTACTAATTTGGTGAAGGGAACTCTACAATGCTAGAGATTTTTATTAAATCGGTTCTTGAATGCGATATATGCTCGAACAGCCAAATAACCAATGCCTTGTTTTGTTTGTAAATACTCAGAAATTGTGTTCCCGGTTGAATAAAATCATATTTTATTATTCCGTTGTTATTTTACATTGTTTTATTTAGATTTTATTATTTAGATCGTAAGGAAGGTTGTTGTATAAAACCATGCTCATTAATCTGCCATAATTATATTGTTATCATACGTTTTAATTATAATCAATATAATGGGAAATACTTAATTCTTGTCAGATGCAATGTTGTGATACATTGATGTATGGCATTTATTTTATAATTGTTGGTTATTAAGTTTTAAATAAAAATATTTTTACCTAATACAACGTGTTTTTTTTTTTACCGACTTCCCAAAAAAAGAGGAGGTACTCAAGTCGACTGTATATATATTTTTTTTGTGTGTTACCTCATATCTTCTCTCCACGTGAGCCGATTTCGATATTTTTTTTAGTTTGAAAGATGTTGCTTCCTTATTGGTCCCATTTAAATTTGATCAAGATCTGATCAGTAGTTCTTGAAATATCGTCAATAATGCCTATTTTATGGACTACTTTGACGATGTATTCGTTTACCCGACTTCAAAAGTTACCTCATAACTTCTTTCGTTGTGAGCCGATTTTGATGTTTTTTTTTATTTGAAAGCTGGTGCGGTGAAGTCGGATTTTTAAGCTTTGCTTGCGTTTAATTATTTTATTATAAATCTTGCAAGATACTTTACTTATATACTAGTTGTTCCCTGCGGCTTCGCCCGCGTAAATTTTAAAACATTTATCGGATCGAATTGTGAACTTAAACTATTCTTGAATCCACCTGAACACACTCGAAAGATTAATCAAAATCGGTCCAGCCGTCTTGGAGTTCAGTCACATAAACACGAACAGAAGAATTATATACATATAAATATGTTATCGAGATAAGGTTACCCCCATACAGCATACAAACACAATAGTAGTTATTCATAAATGTATTTTATTCATATATTGAATATTACGAATGAACAAATGAAACTTTAGGAATGCATTAGGTAGGTACATGATACATAAAAATAAATTATTACTAAAAATGAATAAAAAATGTCCTATATCATACAATGTTTACTGAAACGGTTTATCTGATAAACCTTTCCTTTAAATGTACTTTCGACCAAGCTCTAGTATGTACAATATTTTAAGTTATCTAAGTACAGTTCCCGGCACGGCGCGTAACTAATTTATTAGTAGCTGGAGTAATTGATTGAAGATATTTTTTACAAATTTGTTGTCAAAATGAACTAAGTGAAGGCTTGAAGCGATAAAAAGTGCCAGTTTCACAAGCTGTGAAGAAGTTGTTAAAAAATAAGTGATTGTTATATCGGTGATATCCGAAATACATGGTATAATGCTGGTACTTATTTGACTCAACGTTGCATTAGCATTACAGTAGCATTGCAATTCAGAGATGCAATGCCGCCAGCATGAGTGGTAAGATACCCACGGTTAGTGGGCTTTACTGTATAGTTACTTAGGTCTTTACTGTATAGTATAGATGTATATAGTTTTAGTTTAGTTTTAGGAAATATAGGCAATTGTCCCATAGATACCATAAATGGTATTTTTTTTATTAGTTATCAGATTTCCACTAAAGAAATGTAAGAAAATATCTTGATAGATTTTGAGTCATATTTCCCGCCGCAGAATTTACATCAATAAATAAATGCAAATATTGGCTTGCTACCGTGAACTCATTTATTCGCTTCGTAAAACCCAAAAGAACTTATTAGAGATATAGCTGATGTTTTATTAGGCGCACACATATAATTATATAAGAACCAGATAATTATAGCTTAGATTTTAACGGGGATATAGACAATCACGGCATTAAAAATATTAGCAAGCGGTTACATAACAACACATTAAAAAATACTGTATAGTTAGGGCCAGTTAACATCATCGCTTACTATCAGGTGAGATAGTGGTCAAACGCTTGTCTATTATTAAAAAAAAAATTGACGACGATCGGATTACATATTCATATATGGAATTTGTCCAAAACGCAATTAGTTGACGAAAATAACCAAAATATTACGAATTTAATACACATATTACGAATACTTAGCACCTACACAGTTGTTTATATTTTATTGAAACGTGTTGCATCTGTACGTAAATTTAAAGACGTAGTTGAAGAATAATGTTTCAATGTTATATCCGGCTTGAAACACGACTTGGGCCTCGGCGCGTGACTCTCCAGAGCCGCACGCCTCCGCGTATCGCGCGTCTGTCTCATCCTGATGAAGGACAACTAATTTGTCCGAAACTAGTCGACTACAAAGTAAGTCGAAATTCGTCGTGTTTTAAGCCGAATATAACTTTGAAACATAATGTGTAATACTAACGATAGTTTTAACATTATAGTTGAAGTATAAAAAACAATGTCTCCTATGAGTAGTGCCAAATAGTAACCGCATCGTGGTTTGAAAGTTCTCATTTGAAAACAAAAGTACAAAGGAAGTAGAGACTTTTTATTTTCTTTCGCGAACTGCAATCATGTTTTTA
This sequence comes from Lomographa bimaculata, assembly GCA_948107665.1. Lineage (NCBI taxonomy): Eukaryota > Metazoa > Arthropoda > Insecta > Lepidoptera > Geometridae > Lomographa > Lomographa bimaculata. The sequence continues at coordinate 14,517,292 of OX403592.1, forward strand.
TGAGAAAACCGTGTCGATTCGCGGTCTTATTTAAAATATATATATATATATATATATATATATATATATATATATATATATATATATATATATATATTGACTAACCTAGATGTTTCTGCAAGTGTGCACCGGCCGTGGGTGTCATCGTCTTAATTAGAAAGCAGTATTTACAAATACTACTGAAAATAAAAGCACGAAATCCCGGTTTCCTCAAATACAAGATAATATGGTCTAGCGAGATTATGTGTATGAGTAATGCGTATGAAGAAATCAATTACATACATTATAAGTATGAATATAAAAGTAGCCATGTGTATATAATTTTGTGCATGATCAAAGCCTTCAGAGCGATTTATGAACGTTGACTTTAGAATATAAATTAGGCATCATCTATCACATAACCTAGAACTACAACCTATAACAATACTATTTTATTATCTTTATTAATTATTTGCAATAACATTTAGGTTAGGTTCCGTCTGGACAGCGAGCGTGACACACAAAATCAATATGAAATAGCTTAAACTGATAGTACGCTGTTTTTTTCTACTGCAATAAAAACTTAGTTTAAAGAACACTATGAAATACCTTGTTGTAAGCAAAAAGTATATACACTTTTTAGTTTTTTTTTAAATGATATCTTTTAGGCAAATAGTGGTCAAATGTTTGCCTATCCCAAAAAAAATGTGTTAAGTCAAAACAAGTTTTTTTAATCCAGAAAAAGACGGAAATATTCGCAAAAGCACTATCTATTCTATATTATTATGTACTGTCACCCTCGATGCCTTATAATAATTATTAGTTATAACAAATATTAGTGTTTGAATTACATTGACAATTAGGTTACTCGGGAACGGATCGTTAAACACAACCTGGTCAGCGCTAGTCACAAATTATCTAAATATAATTTACAAATATTTTATTATCATCTTAAAGATACAATACGTGTTTTCAACTTGTTTGAGACGTTCTTTATAAATAAATGAATGGAATCATCACAAAGATATGTTTATACAAAAGGTACAGAGTTATTTAAACAATATATCGTTATGTACACATACAAAAATATATTAACTGTTAGGTTAAAAAATATTTATATTGAAAAATATAAAGGTACTTAATCCTTACTACTATTATGTAGTTTCGATTTGAAACTTTGGTTAGGTTCTTAGTTAAAAACAAGCGGATTTAAAAAAGCATTTTAACCATAAAGGCGTGGAATGTGCAAATCACAATAATAAGCTTTGTTCACACCGACTACAAATACTATACTGAAAACAGCGAGAATGGAATGTATTCTTTGAACATGTTTTTGATAACATCTGCCAGATTTTTTTTGACCGAAAACACATCGGACGTAATAAGGCGTAAGCGTGACGTAATCTAGTTATACGATACTTAAGTTTACAAATTTACAAATGTGCAGTTTTCAATTTCAAATGGCACAAAATTTTGTATTTAAGTTTTATCAAGGCAACAGTTACCTACGCTCGCCGCGATTCGCTCTTGATTTCATGTTAATACTACAAAATGCGAAAAGATATCACATTCCCTATGATTACAAACTTAATTATTGAATGTTCTTTCTAACAGGTGATTTTAAAATGACTAAATCTTAAAGTATATTTAATTTACATTGACGAGTAAAGGGGTCGGTCAAATGGAAATGAGAAAATATGAGTAAACAAAATCAGAATTAGGAAAAAACCTGCTGTTGAAATATATTTAAATCCATACATCCTTGTATGTAACGTCACTGTGTAACGATAGTATTAACATGAAAGAAAAAATGCCGCCAAAGATCTGTGGCGGCAAATTATCTTGCATTTCTTTATCTCGTCATGTTGGTCATAGACGAGTGTGTCTATGAAAAGGCTTAGTCAAGCTTTTAATTTTTTCTGACATGACTTAACGACTGTTGTCTTACGACTAACAGCCGGGACCGACAGCTAGTTTTGAATGGGAATTCAAAGTTGTTTGAAAAATTCAACAGACATTTTTATTAGTCTGCTGTTCATTTTAACACGCAAATAGCTTTCAAGCAGTGACTGGACATGCCGCAGAATACGTACTGATTGTAATATTAACTGCGCTGTACATTGGCCTCCCGGTCACTGCTTCTTTTGAATACTGATATTTTTGAAAGTAACGTAATCAGCCTTAGTTATGGACTTTAGACTGTCCAGCAACTTATTTAAAGTTGAAAATAAACAGTCATATATGTCGCTTACTTTTCCAACGCATCGCCATTTTGCACGCTTTCTCAAAATGTAAAATATATGTGCGTACTCTTAACATAGTTGCAAGCTCTCAAGAACCTATCAGTAAAATTAATAATATCCAGAATACATCATATTTTACTCATTTCCGTTGACATGAGACATTGATAGAAGACAAATTAAAGAAAATGTGCAAATAATTGCGTAGTTATTTCTGCGACCGCTTTTCTTCGATCTTGATTATTTCATATTTATTGCTAAAATTTGGGAGTATGATACAAATTCCTATACCTAATAGATGCGGTCGCTTATGGGCGTTTCAATATTTCTATTTCACTCGCACATTTCAACATTCCTCTGTAAAATAATAGGATTTACTTTTGGTACATGTAATCAATTTATTATAAACTATATGCGCCAAGCGGCTTTGCCCGAGTTAATTAAATTAAAAAGTAGTAAGTTTTCTTTTATACACACATATAAAATCTTGTTCTGACAACTCAATGAACATAATGAAAAAAAGACATGCGGGGGCAGTCTTTGGAGACTAGAAAGAGACAGATGCCAGTACCCAGTATACTACGCGTTCGGAGACGATGACGCGAGTTCCATGATTTTTCTTCACCCAAAAAAGTGCTCAACGAGCCTAAAGAAGTTTTCACTTAAAAAATTCGGCAAAATCAATCGATTTGTTTTTAAGTGATGTTTAAAAAATGTGGCAATTGTTTTTTTTTATATAGATATAATAATATAATTATTGGTTATATTCATTTCATTATAAGTACCTTGACCACCATCTCACCAAATGGAAAGTGAAGATGCGGCAGATGTAACATGCTTGCTTAAGATTATTATTCACTCAAGATAAAATACTAAATTGATTACATTTTAATAAAACCATTATTATTTTAAAAATATTGAAATGTGTGAGCAAATCGGCTTTGGACTGTTATAAGAGTTACAACTCCCTTCATTATTATTATGCTGTGCGTGTGAAACAGTATATATCGTAGATATCAATCATAAACAACAAAATTGACTACAGAGCTAAGTACACCGATCATAAGAGATCCAGCCAATAATAACACCACAAGTCATTACTTAAATTAGATAAAAATTAATCATTAATTACAAAAAATAAACATACGTCGAAAAATGCTTATAAAATTGCATTACAAAAAATTAAATAACATTTCATAAAGCTTCATACGTAATTAATTACGGGGTGGTAATTACGACTCGGCAATAAAAGAAATCACATGTTCAGTATGTATACACATATCTTTCTTTGTTTTTTGAAGTTTATCTTGTATATTTAATTAGTTGGACATAGTCATTCATACGATATTAAAATTGTATAATTATTCCTTAATATACATACGACTTTATAGTCTGTCAAGAAAGTTTTAAACATAGGAATAGCTTAATGCTATGAAGCATTATCTACCAGCTTTCCTGGGCGTGTAAGAAAAGTGTTCGGGCGTGCAGCTAAAAGATACGCGTATATAAAAATAATGAGGTTTTAGAATAAACTAAATAAAATAGGCGCGTTCTCCTACTTCGGGTCATCCGGTCAAGGTTTCTCCCCAAGGAAAAATATTTTTCTGATTCTAGTTGTGTGATTGTGGGAATGTTTCCGGCAGCCACGACACAAGTCATCCATATAAGTGTGGGCCTGCGAGCGTGAAACCGTTTGTTTCTTTTTGTGCTGGCAATTAAATACAGGAAGGTTTGGATATCGAAAGTAATCAAAAATGTAACGATTTTACGCATATATAAATTAAAATTCAATTGCAACTTCTAAATACGTAATGCCGATACGAATGTGATATTTGTTTTTTTTTCTTCTTTATTTCCATCGTGCCAGAAGTGTTCTGGAGCTGCCAGTAGCCTTGAGAGCCAGAAGTGTTTACTACCTTCGACCACGTCATCACTATCAAAGAAAAAAGTTTCAACAATCACAGCTTCCCTAATATTATGTACCCCTTCTGACAGACCATAACTTTCCATACAATGTTCTAATGACCGAGCCGTCCAGCACAAAATCCAACCCTAAAGGCATTTACCGAACACATGATTTCACTTAAAGACACACCCAATATAAATACAAAAACAGCCATCATCAGGCGTATCACGTATATATAGCACGACCGCAAACTGATCACTAAAACATCACTAAAAGTACACGTAACTCGAGTACTCTCTCGAGCCCGATCTGCCGCGGGAAAATGACCCCAGTGGCCGCGGCAGTAGAGGCTACACTTGCGTGACGCAGTGAGCTAGCTTCTCGACCTCAGTTTGCAGTGCTTGCCGCTTGTCGGTCTCGTGCTTTAGTTTTAAAGTTAGTTCTTCGATCGCCGTTTTGAACATCGTGTTTTGTACTTCCAGGAGTTTCTCCAGGTTTGATATCTGAAATAGAAGGTCTCTTACATGAATAAGTCGTAAATATGAATATATCAGAACTGTCAAACATCATCCATTTATGGTTGACATACCTCCAGTTCGCTCGAAGCGTTTCGTTTCTACGTTTATCATCCGTACTGCGAAGGAGTGGAACTCATTGCCCTTGTCTTTATTCCCCGAACGGTATAATCTGTGAGTCTTCAAGTCAAGAGTGAGGTACCTTCTAGGCAAGCTATACATCTATACAGCAAAGACCAAAAATATACATCTATACAGCAAAGACCCAAGTTGCCTACGAGGCATCGAGCTCATAGGTAACTCAAGTGCTCAAGCCCACTACCAGTGGGTATTTCAATAAATTTTAATATGAATATTAGGCTGCAAAAATATAAGGTAGGATTGTACCCTGACCGGTATAATATGGGAGTCTTATTGAACTCTAGATTGAATAGGTATCACCTAGTAGGCAAGAAAACGAAATCTTTAACGCATCCTTGCTTGGATGCTAGCATCCACTATTTGACTTGTTGATAAGTGATGAAGTGGTCAACGATGGTAAACACACTACGTCTAGAATGTGACTCGTTCTCAAGGATAGACTGCGGTATTATTTTAATAGCTGGGGGGGCGACCAATTATTAAGATTTAGAGGGAAGTGAAAGTAGTGTCTATAATACTCTTATATTTTGTTTTTATAGCATTAGCCATGCTAGGCAGAACTATATAGTTGTAAAATTAGAGAGGAATTGGGGGCTGAGTCACCCACATCCGTAGGAGGATACCCCTTAAGTCTGACTCCCTACACGTGGTCCCCGGGTGGTGCTAATCAGGTGACATTTGAGAGGTGGTAGAGCATTTTGTGAGTTGCTCGCCTGGCTTGCTACCAAAGTAGCTTACCACCATCAAGTTGAAAGTCTGCCGCCAAGCCAAATACGGTGTTCCGGCAGTTATCATTGAGAGCCTGCGTATTCCAGGTCTAGTGTGTTTACCAGCTTCGATCACATCGTCACTTACCATCAGGTGAGATAGTGGTCAAACACTAGACTGTCACAAATAAAAAAAAAAATATAGCGGATTGAACCAGCGGATGTAGGGTCTTGTGCCCTGCTCTAACCGCAGAGCTACTCAAGCCCAGCCTAAAGCAACGAAATTATCTTTTTCTTATAATTAACTTACGGGGACTTGTGTTATATATTGTCTCCACACTTACCCTATTATTAAGTTGTGCGATCAACGCCTCGTTCCCGTCACTCTTATCAACCTTAACAGAATGCAGTCGCCTCTCCAACGTGCTAGACGCACTCCTATCCTGGCTCTTCTCAGTCCTATCCTCCACTTTCTCTGTCCTTTCCAGAGTACTCTTTTCGAACACACTGGCCGTGTTTCTTGTGATCTCGTTATGTTTCTCGGGGGCGGTGGATTTTTCTGTTTTGGTGTTGGGAGACTTGTCTGTGACTATTTCTGTGGAGGTGCGCACGGACGCGAGCGGTGGGGATGGTGTCGGCTTCTTCATCTCTTCTTGTTGAGATAAAGAAGTTAGCATCGATACTAACGTCCGGCCTGGAACATTAATGTATACATAAGTATAATCAAAATCAAAATCGTTTATTCACATGGGCCCCAAAGAGGCACTCGTGAAAGTTAATGCCTCTACTGCCAGATTCGCAAAATTAAAGCATCTCGAGAAGAACCTGGCAAGAAACTCGTCAGCACATTTTTTTTTAATTCATTTTTTTTATCGTTCCTTAACAATTATATTAACCTAGGTATATCTATATTATATAGTCGCTAGAAAGCGCTTGTGCAGTTTGCCTCCATGCATCCTTGTCATTAATATAGTCAATCGTTTTATAGTAAGCTTTCTTAATGAATGCCCGTTTTATTACAGATTTAAACTTTCCCAGTGGTAATTCAGTTACAATTTTTGGAAATCTAACCCCATTTGCCATAAAAGATTTATTCGTTTTGCTTAATCTAAATGCGCGCACTGTAATTTTATGCTTATATCTAGTATTAAGATTGTGTGCGTCGCTTGTTAATTTATATTTACCAATATTTTTGCGAACATGCATAATATTTTCAAAGATGTAAAGCGAGGGCATGGTAAGTATGCCTGTTTTTTCAAAGAATTCCGAGAGAGATTCGCGCGGACCCATATCATATATTGCACGAACCGCTCTCTTTTGTAAAATAAAAATAGTTTCAACATCGGCAGCAGATCCCCATAGCAAGATTCCGTAACTTATCAAACTATGAAAATATGCAAAGTAAACCAGCCTTGCCATCGCTACATCAGTCAGGGCATCAATCATGGCATGGTAAGTATGCCTGTTTCTTAAAAAATTCCCTGAGAGATTCGCGCGGACCTATATTCAAATATGCAAAGTAAACCAGCCTTGCCATCGCTACATCAGTCAGGGCATCAATCATGGCATGGTAAGTATGCCTGTTTCTTAAAAAATTCCCTGAGAGATTCGCGCGGACCTATATTCAAATATGCAAAGTAAACCAGCCTTGCCATCGCTACATCAGTCAGGGCATCAATCATGGCATGGTAAGTATGCCTGTTTCTTAAAAAATTCCCTGAGAGATTCGCGCGGACCTATATTCAAATATTTGAACACTAACCGGCAGCGGTAGGCGACGTCAGCGATGGCGGCTTGGCGGGTAATGTTTCAGGATCTCTTGAAGCGGGCGATACTTCCTTCTTCACAGCGGAGTCTAACGAAGTGCGGACCTTCGCCTGAAATTAGAAGAGAAATCGTTATTTCCTTTTACTAACCGCGATCGACACCTGACCTCCTATTACATATCCCTGTTGCGAGCAGTTTCTATTTGATTTAAGCAAAAATGAACCTTATTTCTTAGCAAATTTGTCGTTTTCGAAATGAAACCGTTTGCAACAGAGATAGGTGATATAGGCCCTCTATTCATAAAAGCGAATAAATAATTATTTAGATAGATAGATATATTCTTTATTGAACACATTAAAATAACAAACAAATAGGAATGACATTAAATAATTATACAACACTAGTTTGTAATTACCAAAAAAAAAATACCAGCATCATCTACTGCCGTTACTGACACACATCCACAAAAAACTTACGAAATAAATTTTGTCGAAAAAATATCCCAAAAAATAGGTAATTATTGGTCAAAAATCCGGCCGTACTCATAAAACGTTTATTTCCGCACTTTCATTCATTATTCCCAGTGAGCTCGGGTTAGCTCGGCAAAACTCGATCGCTATATCGACGTCGAGTGTCGCCGCCTAGCTAGAAGGAAAGAAACAAAAGTCGCATTTTCATTCATTATTCCCGGAAGCTCGGCTAATCATCGGAAGTGATCGGGACGGCCTTCCGAGGTTGGGGGATGCCGGAAAGAAACAAAAACAATAAAATCCTTCATCCTTAGTCGCAAACGCAGCGCCGCGCGTTGTGGTTATCCGTGCATTTGAATTTCGCGAACGATGGTGTCGTCTATGTTAGATGACGTTCCATTACCATACCTATCTGGCTTGTGGCTCCAGCAAGATGGAGCGCCACGCCACCGCATTATCATCGAATTGTGCGCGAATTCCTAAATTCACACTTCGGAGATCACTGGATAGGCCGTGGTGGGCCAGTAGCTTGGCCGGCACGCTCTCCTGATCTGACTTCCTGTGATTTGTTTTTGTGGAGTGAGATAAAACGGCGTGTTTATTTTAGTGAACCGGACACAGTAGAAATGTTAAAACAGCGCATAATAGACGCTTTTGGTGAAGTGATTAGATTATACCGTTCGTAACTACTTAATCTCAAAAGTTCATGAAACTCAAACATTCTCAGCTGATAGCGGGCGGTAAGTATGAAATCTTAAATTCATGTCTGTGCGAAAGAGATAACACTAACGCACTTTCATTGATGACTGGTATGTTACGTTTCAATAGTATTTTTGTTCACAGTGTCCATAATTTTAGGCAGGATTTCTGAAAAATAATAAATTTAATAGATTTGGCATAATGTCGTAAAAATAAAAATTTACTGTACCTTTACGTTGTCTTACGTATTCTACATAGCCTATTTTATTTTTTTCGGTAATTACAAACTATTATTGTATAAGTGTAACAATAGGCGGTCTTATCGCAAAATCTCTTCCTGACAACCTTTGGATGGAGAGGAATAACGCAATGTAATAGGACTTCGTTCTACGTTAATCGTCTAATAAAAACAGAGCTGATATATAAATAATAAATTTACATACACGTAAAGACATACTATATTATTATAATAAAATACTACATATTTAAACATACAATACATACATATAATAAAATTATGTCTATTTCGTATGAAAAAAGTGATAAAGCAAAATAAAAAGGAATGATCTTGGGCAACACTAAGACTAACAAAAAGGTACAAGAAGATTTATGAAGAAATATAGTAGGCCTTAATATGATTTAAAAAAATATAAAGTGACTTTGCTCTTCTTATTTCTACAGGAAGAACATTCCACAGGCGAACAGCTTCGACAGTAAACGAACTGTCATAAAAAAAGCTACCGTGTGAAGGAATCTTTAACTTAAGATATCTACCTATATAACAAGCCACTGCTGCAAAATACTTCTTTCTTTTTGAGCAGCGGGTATCGGGATCGATTCCCGGTGGGAACACAAGTGTTCTCCCTAAGGAAAATGTGTGTTTCTGGTTCTGGGTGTGATTGTGTGTGTGACATGAATGTGTGCAACACCCACGACACAAGTCAAGGAACTTAGTATGGGGCTCAGTGTGTGAAAGCGATTATGTTTATTTTATTCGTGAACCCATGCGCATGGACCTATTATTAAATTATATACTAATAATACTTATAATAACTCGCCTGTTCGCTGAGGGTTTAAAAAAACAATTGTAATATCTTTATTATACATAAATCTTACTTGTGTGTAAGTACGCAAGTGTGTAACTATGTTTGTTCTCGGATTTGGATGAAATGTACATATCTTATACGTAGAATTAACACATAGGCTACTTTTTAACTTTATAATAGCGGGGGCAGCCGCGGGGCACGGCTAGTATAAAATATGCATGTAAGTATGTACATACTGTCAAATATTTAATTTCAGAGGCGCAGTTAAAACTAAAATTAATAGCTGTAGTTACTAAATTTGTACAAGATTTACCTCTTCAAAACTCTCCAAGACAGATATCCTGCTGCTAATTGAGGATGTACTCTTCGACATTTCCATAGAATGGGTCGACCTCTTTCTTTCTTCTTCTAAGCCGCAATCTAAAATTCTGAAACACAAATAAGAATAATTCATTTACTGTATTATTTTTCTATTTCTATGATATAAATAAAACAATTAATTATCTACCGAAGGATTAAAGATGATAACATCAACAGAATTAATAAAAAAAAGATTAACACTTCTCTTATAAACATAAAAACATAACATAAACGCTATCACACTCACAGCCCCACACTAAGTTCAATGATTTGTGTCGTGGGTGCCGGAATCATTCACATCACACACACAATCACAACCAAAAAAAGAAACACAAATTTTCCTTGGGTAGAAAACTTGTGCTTCCGCCGGGAATCGAACCCGATAACCCCCTGGTTATATAATCATTATATATAATTGGTAATGCAGTTAAATAGTTGTAATCATAGATACTCAGTTGTTAATTTGTAAAAATAGGTTCTAGTTTATCTAGAGTACCAGTAGATATAGATAGATAGATAGATAGATAAATTCTTTATTTGCACACCAAAAAATAATAATTACAAAGAAATCTTAAATATAACTTAGGAGCACAAAGGGCGGTCTTATCGCTCAAAGCGATTTCTTCCAGACATAGTTAACACATTGAGGCTAAAGCAAAAATAATTTATACTCGATAGGCAAGCATTTGGCCACTATCTCACCTGATGGAAAGTGATGATACGGCCGAAGATGTAGCATGCTTGCCTAGGAGATACCTATTCACTCTTGACTTGAAGAGTCCCAGATTATACCGTTCGGGGAACAAAGACGCGGGCAATAAATTCCACTCCTTCGCAGTACGTTTCAATTATTACCATGTACCTATTTTAATTCCTTTTATTTAATTTTACATTATTTTAATTTCTGTGAACTTAAAATAAAAAAACGGATCCAAAAAATATACTCAACACCAGGAGCCATTAACAAAAACTAAATACCTGAATAATGAACCTTTATTTCCGAAATTATCACCACAATTGAGTGTATTTACTAAAATATATCGCTTCATTGATCACTTACACTTGCAATACTGATTGAACTGCACTCACAATACTGGAGTATTGCGTCAAGGAAGGCCGTTATCGCGTGCAACACGACATATTAGTTTCTTAGACGGCCTTGTATGACACCGGTGAAAACATTGGTGCATGACGGTGTAACGATCGATATAATTCAACACGTTATCACGCAAAGTTCGCAAAAATATTAATTACAAATACAAAACTATACATACAAAAGTTAAGACTTTGACAAGAACAAATAGCCTGGTTTTAAATGAAATCAAAATAATTTATTGTCATATTTACCATTCTAGGGCAGGGGTCTGCAACTTTTTGAGTCGGAAGAGTCAAAAATTACAATTTACAAAATTTCAAAGTTTTATAAAGGCACAAATTTTTTTTTCTTGCCAACAATAATAGTACCTTCTGTACTACGAGTATCGTATAGAAAACGCACTATGCACGTGTTATACCTACCTAATCATCCCATAATTTACTTGTTTCAACTGTATAAATGTACTCTTTCGCTACCTTTGGAGGCTTGTTAATGGCTCGATAGAAATGGTACTTTATCCTCTTTAATCGATTCAGAACGATTTTTTTAAATGTCTTTTTTTTTAAATAAATAATATTAGCGTATGGAACTAAAGAGCCGCAGCTTCACATCCACAGAGCCGCATGTAGCTCGCGAGCCGCAGGTTGCCGACCCCTGCTCTAGGGTATAAACAAATTAAAGGCAGATCGCTATAACATGCCTTAAGCGCACAATAGCTTGCATCTAATAATAGGGTCTACGTGAGCTGCAGACCGCGTATTTTCGGAATGACTGAAATATTTTTTTTATGTTTTAAACACCCTTATCTCCTCCGTCATTTTGAAAAAAAACCAAAAACTGAATCTACAAAAAAATTATAATAATCAAACCTGCTCCAAAATTTTCACAAGAATCGGTTGAGAAATGCGACTTGTAGTGGAGAACAAACGGAAATCCGGACATAAGAAAGCAATTTGAGCCTAAGCTGAAACGGAGACGCTTAGCGGTCGCTCGATCAATTGTTTATTTACTTTCATATTATGAATATACAATATTTAAACACGCTTTAAACATATCTTAACTGTATCCGATTTCATAAAAAATTAAATAAAAACACATAATGCATAAGACAAACAAAAATAATATAAAGATAATATTATATAGTATAATTATTAAGATAATATTAGAGATATATATTTTTTTATTTATATGTTCAAATAAATTTTAATGTAATGGATTTGTATGTGCACAAATCACAACATCTAATTTAACACAAAAAAGTTGATGTAATAAAATTTTGTAATTTTCTCAATCTCTAAATTCACTGATCTATTATGATACGTCATCCATTTATGGTTGACATACCTCCAGTTCGCTTGAAGCGTTTCGCTTCTACGTTTATCATCCGAACAGTGATGGAGTGGAACTCATTCCCTGCGTCTTTGTTATCTAAACGCGCGAACGGTACAATCTAGGTGTCTTCAAGTATAGAGTGAATAGGTACCTTCTAGGCAAGCATGTTCCATCTTCCGCCGCTTCGTCACATCAGGTGAGATAGTAGTCTTGCCTATCCAGCAAAAACAAAAACTGTTAGCCGAGAACTCTACCAATCTAAATTCAATAAAATTACCTGTCAGTACTACCCCCGCCCGCTTTGCTGGCAACCCCCGTCTCAGAAGACGACGACACCGACCGCGACTTGCCGACGTCGATGAAGCTGGTCTTCTTAGCCTGGTTCAGTTTGAGTTCCTCCATCCAAGGTGCTCGGTGCTTCTCCCACTCGCGGGTACGCGGTTTGATCTCTTCTGTAGTCGGTGGAGGTTTCTCCGCGGGCGCTGGTGGCTTCTCTGTTGGTACTGAAGAATACTATGTATATAATAGCTGTACTCGGCATGCGGTACAATGCAACGTTTAGAATAATTAAACGCAAAGCTTAAAAAAACCGACTTCACCGCTTTATCTTCTGGTTCTTGGTCAGATTTAATGTATTAAACACGCATTTTTGACAATAAATTAAAAAAGTAGTGATCAGATCTTGACCAAATTTAAATGGGACCACATGGAAAGCACCAGCTTTCAAATAAAAAAAATAATCATCAAAATCGGCGCACAAAGAAAGAAGTTATGAGGTAACTTTTGAAGTCGGTTAAAAACGAGAATATCGTCAATGTAGTCCACAGAATACGCATTATTGAGAATAACTCAAAAATTACTAGTCAGATCTTGATCAAATTTAATTAGGACCAATTGAAAAGAAACAGCTATCAAATAAAAAAAAAATTATGTGTAATTTTGAATTTTTTTTTTTTGGAAACGTCGTCGGTAAAAAACTCTTATACCTCTTTCACGTTTATGGTCGCCTAGTACTTTAATACCATACTAAAATCTTTTTGGATATTGTTCATACAAAAATCTTAAATCACACTTAAAAAATGAGGGGTGGGGGAAAAAAATTTTACGACCTATTCTCATACCTACCAAAAATACGAAAAAAACCATTCAAATCGGTCGAGCCGTTTAGGAGGAGTTCGACCACAAACAACATTGTGACAAGAGATTTTTATACATTATAATTTTATGTCATTGAGAGACGTCGCTCGCCTGACGGTAAGCGTCACACTTGCCCATTACAGCTCAGTCGCCAAAGCACGCATGCAAGCATTTGACCGTAATCTCACCTGATTGAAAGCGACGATGCGGTCAACGGTGGCACATGTTTGCCTAGAAAGTACCCGATCCTTGACTTGAAGAGGCCTAAATTATATTTATCGGCAAACAAGAACGAAGACAGGGCGTTGTTGTCAGATGATGGAAGGGCGCTGGAGGAATTAAATCATGCAGTTCTGTCGCACACTCTCCGAAATGTATCTTATAAAACACGCACCAGCTAGCTACCTCCCGCAACGAAACTTAGTGACTTCATCGAACTTAGTGTGGGGCTGTGAGTGTGAAAGCGTTTAAATTATGTTGTAATACCAATGTGTATGCTAATATTGTTTGTATATTTTACTCGTGTTTCACAAATAAAATATATTTATGTAATGAATATAACCATGTATGGATTTTATGTGTTGTAGTGGGCAGTTAACGGCGACAAACTGAGATAATAAGAACGTGTATTGTCCTAATAAGTAAACTCGGCCTTGTAGTAACTGTTGTCTACTACTATTGCAAAGCATTTACCGTTCAGTAGCTCTGCAACCGATATCTCAAACCACGACTCAATACTTCATCGTTTTTTGCTTACTGTAGTTATTACAATAATTAAACGCAAGCAAAGCGTTCGGTAGCGTAAATTCGGCAAAGTTTGTTTAGACACTAAGTGTTTTCACAATAAGTAGATCTGTTGATGTCATTTTTACTGACTTCCCAAAAAAGAAGGAGGTACTGAAGTCAAATGTTTTTTTTTTTGTTTTTTACCTCATAACTTCTCTCAACGTGAGCCGATTTCGTTTTTTTTTTCACGTCTTATGGAGACGTGTGACGCCATCTACCGAAATTGTTTGAAACTACGGCCAACGAGTTTAACATTGCAGTTACACTTTGTTTTCATAACTTTCACCCGAATCAGTAGCATATGTCATGCTAAGCAGAACTAAAGTAATAAATTTAGAAAGGAATATAAATCTACATAACTTAGGAATAAACATATTTCTTTAGTTATTTCTCTTCGTAATATAAATGTCATATTGTGATATACTACCTTCGTGTCCATTACTAAGGCCTATTTGTTGCAGCGTGTCATCGCGCAACGCCTGACTTGGAGGCCTACGCCGCGGCGCCTTCACTCTGCAAATATTACAAACAGTCAACATCACAAGATATTAAAAAATCTGGCAAATAAAATCGCGAAATAAGATAACTATAGTCGGTAGCCGTTACAATAAGTTACGATCGTGGATACCTTTAGGATATTAAAGGAAATCTACCATATATAACTAGATATGGCATCTCTTTCCCGCTATTGCCGTTAATCGCTTGTGGGAGTGAGATGCCATTATCAGCTATCGTCAATATCAGAGCCCTTCTTTAACAAAAACAAATTATAGTACCATCGATCGAATATTATCAGTTCATTTTTGTTATCTCCAGGTGTTTTGATCATTTGTGAAAATTTAATTTCCTTGCATACATTTATTTAAATATGTATGAAAGGAAACGAAATTAAAACGAAGTTTTCGCGTCACCATCTCACCTAATGGCAAGTGTATGGTGCTGTGGTAGAGGTTGGTATACATGACGGAGAAGGAGCTGCTTTTATATGAGTGCCAGCAGTATAACAGTGCACTGGCAGCCTTCTTTGATTAAACACCCTATCTCTGTTGATTGGTTTCATTTCCGATTAAACTAAAATTAATTTCTATCACTTTATTTAATACTACCCGTGCCCTGCGGCTTCGCCCGCTATTATCAGGTTAAAAAGTACATTCCAAATTTCATCCAAATACGTTCAGCCGTTAAAGTGTGAAGAGGGAACAAACATACTTACACACACACTTACACACAAACTTTCGGATTTATAATATTAGTAGGATAAGTTTTGTCGATTTTAAAGTGAAACCGAATGCATAAGAGATACAACTTACAGTTTCGATTTCATGTATAGCTTTTCGCGGGAATTCTCCTGTTAACACTGACAGGCGACAGAGTGTTTTTCAACTAACGGTTAATCAGCACTGATTAGCCGTTAGCGTGAGATTAATTAAATGCACTACGTTTAAACTCGCGCTAACCAAACGCTCAAATCGCACTTCCGAAGGAGAACGGTAGTTATCAGAGCATATGGTATCATGTTTATATCAAGATTTAACAGATGAATAAAGATAGGATAGATTTGAACCAACCTGCCAGCGCGTGGGTCGCTGAGTATGGTGTTGCGTTCAATGTGGTCGAACGTATTGGTGGAGTTGGCCACGTTGGCCACATTGGCCGAGTTGGCCACGCTGGCCGAGTTGGCGGCGGGTTTGCTAACGCCGCCGCCGTCGATGCGGTCCCACTCGCCGCTGCTGCTGCTCCCACTGTTGGGTAACGCGTTTGTTGATGGCTTTTCCTTCTCCCTGAAAGTTGCAGGAACTATTTGAAGGTAAACCCACGCCGCTAATGGAATTGACACTAGCACTGAATTATAAGCAAGAAATCAATCATTGATCAATAGCAAAAAAATTTAAATAGCAAAAATGCCTAGAGCACTCATATAACATTATTTATTTTGATAAAACGCTTTTAATTAGGAAACAATTAAATATAAATTAAATAATATATTAATTTTAAGTATAAATATTATATAAAACGTAATAATAATTTTAAATTAATAATAAAAATTCATGGAAAATTCTAAATGCAACACGCACGCTATAAGCTAGACTGATTCGTGACGTCAGTGTCCGCCTTTTTGATCCCAATGACGTGTCGACATTCTTTCGCGACAGTCTTTGGGCCAAAATGGCAGCGTGAATATTGACCCGAACTTGTTGGCTTTAAATATTTATTTTGATAACTAATGTTATTTAAAAAAATTCAGATGTGCTAGTTCCACTGTGCATTATTCCATTACTCTTTCTTTTAAAAAAACATTAAGCATTTATATTGATAAATTTAGAAAGGGAAAAATTATCGCTGGAGGCGGGGTTTCTAAAAACTGTTTCGGTAGATGTCGTCACACGTCCCCGTAAGACGTTAATAATAAGGAAAGGATAATTTCGTCGCTTCAGGCAGGGCTTGAGTAGCTCAGCGGTTAGAGCAATAAACAACAAACAAACAACAATTACCTTTTAACAACATTGTTCTGCCTAGCATGGCTATAATACTATATAAACAAAATCAAAGGTAAGCACTTGGCCGAATCTCACCTGATGGAAAGTGATGATACGGCCCACGACGTAGCATGTTTAACTTTCTATTATATTATGTCGTAGGAACTAGGCAGTTAGCCCGTAGATTGTCAAAATTTTGTCGTAGAACAGTTCGACCCACGTAAATACAATGTATAGCAAAAACAGAATGAACACAGATAAAAATAGCTTTGTTGGTACTCCCTGATTGTACTCACTTGTCCGAGGAAGACAGCATTTTGTTTTTGAGCCCGCTGAATATCCCGCCGACACCCGTGGAAGGGGTGGGGCTTTTCTTTAATGGCACCGGAGGTTTCTTTATCTAGAACAGGATTTTTTTTATAAGTTTTAAAGAGTTACTTTGCCATTTTATTATGTTGAGTAAATAATTCATAATCTTGTTTCGGATTCTTGGACGCTTTATAAAAGACTTTTACAAAAAAAATATTTTGTTTTTTTTTTATATATAGACTGTATATACGTTTGAATGAAGCATACATCCTAATTAGCTCTTGTCACCGCCTTAAATAGAATAAAATACATTTCTGTATAGTTGTTGTTGTTTCCACCGTCTGCGCCATAGGTCCTGGGTTCGATTCCCGGTAGGAGCAAAAATACCTTGTGCTTCTGGTTCTGGGTATATGTGTGTGTGATGTGAATGTTTCCGACACCCACGATAAAAGTCTTTGATCTTAGTGTGAATGCGTTTGTGTAATATACGAGAATTATAATAGTACCAATTTGAGATGTCTACTAAACTATATCAATAATATATTGTTTACTTTTAACATGTGGGTCAATTAATCACGTCGTTAAACGACCTATAAACTGATATCTACCAGTGAAGATAATTCTAGTAATTAATTAAAAGTAATTAAATGAATGTTGTCGTTGACACTTTGTATTGATAAAAACAAGTAATAGACTTACTTTTATATACAGTCATTGGTTAGTGCACAATCCTGCAGGGAATGATTTAGAATCGGAAACTGAGCAGAATGAAAATATACTGAAGTTGGGTTTTTTAAGCTTTGCTTGCGTTTAATTATTTTATAAGCTTTGCTTGCGTTATTATAATGTAGTATGTAGGATTGTATAGCTTGTAGATATAACTTTTACTTACTTGTCCATCTACAGTTCCGTCCGTGATCGTTTCACTGTGTATTAGCTTCTCCGACTCGCTCTTGTTTGTGTGCGTGACTGTGCTTTGTGTGCTTGTCTCCTTACTCACTATGTTTTCTTTGTGCATACTGTAATAGGAATAACATTGGTTCTATTAAAATAAACAACGGACAACTTTCTCTTATATTAAAATAAGTTCATTCCCTCGGCTTCATCCGCGCAAACTTAAGTTGAAATGTAGAATACCCTAGCTTCAAATTTTATTAAAGCTTTGCTGGATCCTATAAGAAGATACTAGGTTACATAGATACACTTCGCTCAAAACTATAAAACCGCACGGCTCCGCCACATTATTTTTAATGGTCGGTAAGTAACCATTTGACTACTATCTCACCTGATAGAAAATGAAGATACGCCCAAAGATGTAGCATGCTTGCTTAGAAGATATACCTATTCGCTCTTGACTTGAAGACTCCTATATCATACCATTCGGGGAACAGAGACACGGGTAATGAGTTCCACTCCTCCGCACTACGGAGGATAAAGTTAGAAGCGAAACGCTTCGAGCTTATTATTTTATCATTTAAACATACAATTGTTAAATACTAAAACGACTGGGTCCCATAATATAATACAAAATCATCCTTTTTCATCAAAAAGATCATCCTTATGAGCTTAGGAGGCAAGAAAAAGAGAGAGATATATATATATATAGGTAGAGAGAGAAAGAGAACAGAGGAAGACTGGCGAAGAGGCTAAGATCCCGAAAAAGCTGTAGCGCCACACAGGAAGTTGTCATATTTAATGAAAGGAACTTGGGCATTTTTGTACGCTTAGTCCAAATTAATAAATCGCCCCTATCGCCGTACAAGCCAATTCCTGTCACATGACACAACTTTCATCGCTAATGTACAACCTAAATACAGCGTTAGTGTGTTTATACTTCTGTACTATGGTATTCGACCCGAATGTCTGGATTTAAAGGAAACGCAAATCAACAAGGTCGGCAGATTACAAAAAGTTTACATCCGGTTCACAACCAACACGGTACATATTCGTTTCTGCGAATAGCAATATATAATTAAACGAACATGCTGTTAATTAAATACTATCGATAATTCCTAAAACATAAGTGTGGGTCACATGTTTTCTTAATTCGATTGAACCATCTCACTTCGCAGATTCCCAGTACCAATCCCATCCCACTGTCCCACTTCCCATCTTATAATACAGTAGTTTTGGTATAATTGAGGTACAATATTACTCAATGATGCCAAATACTGATAGCATGTAGACATTCAAGTACCAGAGTTTTCTTCGTCATCGCTCACATTCTTTTCATCACTGTTAACGCAAAAATTTCTAGCGCAGCCAGTTTATAACGAACCTGCTATAGATATGCCTATAACACAAACAAATGTTTGGTAATGTCCCTTCAGAACTTCGCTCGGAAAAGGCAGTTTCGCAGTACCCTACCTGACCTGTCTAGTTTGCTACCCTACATACCGAGTGTTCATAGAAATTTCTAAACTCAAAAAAAAAATGTAACTAAACTATGTAGAAATTGGAATTCGCCAATAAATCTTTTATTGGTGCAATAGTATCTTTCAATAGAACATTATTCAAATCCCTGACGCTCGTGCCCGTTTCTTTGCTAACGACTCTAACTCCGCGTTTGGATTAGCTTTCTAAAAATGTACAATAGAATTCAATTAGCGAATTACCTAATGTCATTATCGTTAAGCTTTTGAAGGTAATTAGGCGATGTTTTGAATGGCGTACCGCGAAGACAAGTCAATCATCTGGATTGCTGGTTTTGTCTTTAAACAAAGCAAACGTGGCTATCAATAAATAATAAAGGTGTTATCTATACGTCCTCAAGGCTCATTCTAAGGCGTACGTTTAATCACTTTCTTGATAAGCCGTATCTGAATTTTTATGGACAATAATTTGTCGAACAGCTATAATTTTATATACGTGAAAACATACATCGATATTTCAACAAGGATTAACTTCAACATTAAAATAAAATATTGAGTTTTTTATAATCATTTGTCAAAAATATCTACTTATTATATTTATGAAATTAAATAATCAAACAATCGATCTAAATATTGACCTTATAGACAATCATGTTTTATATTTCTAAATATTTGAAAACTTCCTAAAACCTACAGTTATATCGCCATATATTTCTGCAAAGATTAAACATTTCCCAAAACCAACATGTTACATATTACGTAAAGGATTTCTGTATAATCTTACCTTATTTTAGAGGTTGTGAGTTCCTTAACCGAGGCCGTTTTCTCAGAATATTTGTTGAGTACTGGGTAGATAGAGTTCGTCTTGGACGGCGGCCGGTCCGGCTTCTTTTCTTCCACTTCTGCCGCGACTGAGACAAAGAAGAAGAGAGATAATTAATATTTAACTGTGGTGATGAAGATTCGAGTCGATTTCAACCACAGTGCATTTAAAAATGTTTGTACGCGCAATCATGGTATTAAAAGAAGCACTTATAAAAGAAAATGACTGCCAAATAGGCAAATGTATAGTCATCTTTAGGTCTACTTCCAGTTATTATTTGGTTCTTGGCTTGTATAAATATTTCGCATAGTACACCGTGGTTATATACGCGAGTGGACCACAGGCGACAATCCAATAATAATAAGTTCCAAACCTAACTTCTCTTAAATTACTTTGAATCATTTCCAGTGCACAAAAAACACTTTTTAATTAGTACTTTTCATGAGCTTTGTGTATAATAAAGCCTAAGAAACTTTTGTGTGAAATACAATTATATTTTGATTAAAAATCTTGTTTCAAGCTACACTAACATCTCAATTACTATTTGGATCAAATACTTCATTTGATACATCCTGGCAGTAATATATTGATAGAAAATCAAATTAAATTGTTTAATTATGGCTGCCTAACAAAGTTAACAAATATGTAAACAAAGGTGATCTTATATGGAATCGTTCACTGATGATCACTTAGACCCGCATTGCATTATTTATAGAATGTAGACAATTAATTCGCACCATCACGTCATTTTTAAGTACACCATAGAGGAAAATACTCTTTGACTTGTCTTAAATTTATCACTTAGATCCAAATCAATTTTAATAAATAAAATCACTAATATTGTAGCTTAAAGTTTAGAACACAACACTCACTTTCAACACCCATTTTGGTAGTAAGAAATCACTATCAAAATATGTCAAAATCAAGGAAATCCAGTATGGACATTAGTTACACCAACGCTTACAGTGAGGCAACTAGTTATAAAAAGACCGAAAGCCGGGCTTGCGGCGCGACTCAGCCGAGTTACGCAAAATCACGACTCGACGCAAGTCGCAACCTTCGCGAGAAATGTCAATAGCAAAACATCGGATACTAAGCAGCGACGCGGAGGTGGAGGATGAATGGAGCAAGGTCTTCTAGCTCGTATATTACAAGGACACTATCTGAAGGCAGATCTTTCTTAACTCAGAATTAAGATTTTAAATACTTAGGTGATATCTGACCTCTTACTACGTCTTTGTTGCGAGCAGTTTATATTTAAAATAAGCAAAATGAATCTTATTTCTTAAGAGTTTTGTCGTTTAAGAATTTAAACCGTTCGCAACAGAGTTAGGTAATAGATGGTCTGGTGAAACCCTGTTGGACACAGGGTTTCACCTTTTCACTACAAACAACCGCAGGGGATACTTTTTCATGAAATTGTACTGCTTGTTAAGCGAGTTCTCTATCGAACGGCGGAGTCGATTTATTTGAAATTAACTACATAGATTAATAAGAAATCGTCATCATCATCATCATCTCAGCCGCAAGAAGCCCATCTATATCCAGCAGTAGCCCATAGATTTCTAAAAAAAAAGTTGGAAGTGAAATAAGGTAAAAGTTCATAAGAAATACGTATCAGACTATAGTATGTATAGAATGAAACCTAGCTAGACCGATTTATCGCCCCCGAAACCCCTGCTTACTAAATTTCATGAAAATCGTTGGAGCCGTTTCCGAGATCCTTATAATATATATATATACAAGAAGTTCCTTGTTTAAAGGTATTAGATATGTTAGGTCTTCTTTCTTAATTTGTTAAAGAGGTAGTTTAGCTTTAGATTATTGATAATGATATACATATAATCCTGATCTACATACATACAAAATTTCATATGTTTTTTGGTACAAAAGTCTGGTCACACATCAACTTCCATATCAAAAAATATTGTCATTCATTTGTTTGATTGTTATAGATAATATAATATAACAATAATCGTATCTTATCTAGAATGACCGCCTGATCCTGCCGCACTAGTGGGCGAACTGTTTACAAACTTAACTACAACTACGTGTTGCTATACTATGTCCACTACACTGGCAGTTTGTGTCCGTCATAAAACAAATAGCTTGTGTTATTGTTGTCCTAAAACCACCAGAGATGTGTTGCCAGTATTATGTATGCCAGTGGTTATGTACCGTCTAAACGTTCAAGGTTCTATGACGTAGTCATATTTATCGACTGGTCAGGTTTGGTCATAAATAAATTATTAGAATACATTTGAAGAGTTCATCTAATTAGTTAAACTAACCGTCATATTTTCGATTGCTGTACCTATGTGGTCCTATTTACTACTTTATTTAAGCGTTATGCATTTTTTTAATCAAGTTTATTTTAAGGACCTTTATTTTAACAATATGACGGTCCTATTGTATGTTCCTACGTTGGAGTAAATAAAGTAATTCTTGGAAACTAAAACTAACTCAGAAGGTCGTTATGTATTTACTATGTGGAATTGGAATAGCACGTTTTCCGTTTTCATTTCCCTCTATTTACTTTCATTTATTGCTTTTTGGGTTTCTTACTCTAAAAGGACCCTTATAGGATCACTTCGTTGTCCGTCTGTCTGTATATCAAGACATTTTCTGTCAAGTCTATCATCTTGAAATATCAAAGACTTAGGTCTAGGGGCCCTTAAAGCTGTAAAATATATAATAAGTCATAACAATCAAAATATGAGGCCTTTTATGTCACATATTTATGGTTATTTGATACGCGCAAATAAATCAAATCCGATACGGTATTCCCAGAAGACCTACAGTCAAGTTGGCAAAATGGAAGGTCACAAACGAAAAAATACGAATTTGACTGGGGATAAAAACGAGCAAATATCTTCGAGACTTAATTGCTGGGATGGACAATCTACATATAGTACACGGAACCCTTGGTGCTAGAGTCAGAAACGTATTTGTCCGGTTTTGGTATATATACCTTGGTGGCGGTTCTACCGCTTAGTCTAAAAATTAGCGGTACAGAACAACTTTGCAAGCAGTACCGTTCGAATTAGATGGACCATAAAATATCCAGAGAAATCATTGACATAATGAGACATAGTACTAAGTTTCAAGGTTTTAGTAGGCACTGCGGATGAAATGGGTAGGCGTGAGCTATACCAGCAGACAAACGTTCCATTTAAATTAGTTAATAGCATGCTAACTTATACTACACTCCGCACCCATAACTACTTATCTCTGACGTAATCCATCCACATTTTATACGAATAAACTCAGGATGGACAATAAGCAAGTGGACTAATAATAATTAATTCCTGTGATTCATCAGGTGAGTCCCAGAGACTAGCTCGAGAGTCAACTTTAATGCTTTGTTAGTGGTACTGGCAACACTTCTCAATCAAGCCAATTTATGTGATGGTCAATTGTACCAGATTGTTTTATTCAACTGCGGACCTCAGTGGTGATCTGCTTTGATCGTTTCTCCATCGAGAGTGATAATCTTTAGTTAATCGCAGTTGCTTTTTTCTAGTGTGAAAAAAACTATTTAAAAGTTGTGTATTTACGAAACATTATCTACCTCAGTAGCCTGATAATATCAAATTAACATTTCATTTGTCTTTTGTATACAATGTTTATTACTTTAGGTGTAAAATATTAAGAGCTCGACTCAGTAGCCTATTTAAACCCTGTTCGAATAAAGTTGTATCTCTAACGTGCCGTATATATAGATCTATTATAATCATATTAT
The DNA here is from genome assembly GCA_948107665.1 of Lomographa bimaculata. NCBI lineage: Eukaryota > Metazoa > Arthropoda > Insecta > Lepidoptera > Geometridae > Lomographa > Lomographa bimaculata. The sequence continues at coordinate 14,541,196 of OX403592.1, forward strand.
TTTATAAACTAACCGCGCTTCATGGTTTCGGTCGATCAGGATAAAATGACGTATTTTTATTCTTTGCTATGTGGATACCAAATTATACTCTAATTACACATATACACACACACACAAATTTAACCTCAGTAATTATCTCACGTAAACAAAGATTTAATCTTACCGCACAATTTATCAATTAACATAAACAATGTTAATTGATATTAATCGCATCTTCACTTACCATCAGGTGAGATAGTGGTCAAATGCTTGCCTATCTATCATAAAAAAAATAATCATAAATAATGTTTGCAAACAATACGTGCTTCTGTTTATTGCCAATCAAAAACGAATATGCAGGAAATCTAAACACCTATAGTAACCGAACTTTTATCAATTAACTCACACCCTAGTCTCAAGATACAGGCCTCGAGCTTAGTACACTTATGGAAATATTCAACTTAGAAATTTATTTTAAGTTAATTTGTATACCTTATTGGCAATAAATTTGTCTTTATCTTTAATTCGCTCAGAGCCGATACTGAGATACCTAACTTCAAATATACACTATATTGGGCTTTTCATAAATATTACTCCAAAAAAAGCTAATGACGATATATATATCGCTAGTTTAGATACGAGTAAGAACAACGCCATCTATCGGCATGACAACGCCACCATTACCTACTATAAACAAGGGACCACTATACTACTTTCGGGAAACTCTCAGACGGCTATGTATTCCTGGCCTGATAAAGACCTTCTTTGTCAATGATATAGCGGTTATCTTTAGAGATAACCCGAGGAAATTATTTCGGGGAACGATATACACACAACAATGTATATCTACAATATTATTATGTATCTTGGTCTATATCATTAGATATATCTAAGTATGGTAAGCGACAAGCCCGCCTACAGTTTTACTTTGTCAACGGGAACTAAGTACACCAAAAACATAAATCCGAAAAAAGGAGGTTCTTCGACTATTACATTCGAGGTATTTCGACGGTATTTTTTATGTGTGAATTCTTTTTTTATTTGAAAGCTGGTGCTTCCCATGTGGTCCCATTTAAATTTAATTAAGATCTGACCAGTAGTTATCCTCTATAATGCGTATTTAATTAATTTCACCTGATCAAGGGTTCCGAAGATAAAGCGGTGAAGTCGGTTTTTTAAAGCTTTGCTTGCGCTGAAATGATTGTTCGTATTTAATATGTAACCTTTTCATTGCAAAATAACTGAACTAAACTTAAAACATTATTTACTGATCTTAATAACACCCAGTAGAAAATTAGTTTGAATAACGAAATTATAATTCCATGATTATGCGAGCAACACCGCGAGGCACAACTAGTACAGCTAAATACCTTTGTTCATTGAACCGTCAGATATATGGAAACAAACATTACTAAACCGGTCCGGAACAATGGCACGATTCAGATATAAATATGTACCGAGTATGAAGTGTTTCCGAGAATAATTCTTATTTAGTGGTAACATTGGTTTTGTTTTGAATTATGTCACATTCATGGAGAAGTTATTTTACAACTTTATTATATTATTTTAGATACATTTGCTGATCTCTTGGATTGTGTAACTAATACCTAAACAAAATGCATTAAAAGTTATAGTTCTATCGGTATTCAATCGTCTACATTTTGGTGAGTGTGCGCAGGAATTACATGAGCTAATTCCACCATGCCCCTTTTACCATCTAACAACAAGACAAACTTTCAAACGTCATCCATTTATGGTTGACATACCTCCAGTTCGCTCGAAGCGTTTCGCTTCTACGTACATCATCCGTACGGCGAAGGAGTGGAACTCATTACCTGTGTCTTTATTCCCCGAGGGGTATAATTTGGGAGTCTTTAAGTCAAGAGTGAATAGGTATCTTCTAGATAAACATGTCACATCATCGGCCGCATCATCACTTTCCATCAGGTGAGATAGTGGTCAAATGTTTTTCAATAATGCATAAAAAAAAGGTTTAGGCTAGTTTTCATAGGTGCATTTTAGATGGTTGGAAAATAAAGTAAATTTTTTGCGTTATAAATTGACAGTTATAATCAATGATTTTATTAAAATTGGGGAGATACGGTATGCTTTGACATCAAGTAAACTAAAACTGGACGAGATGCATCTACTTAGTTAACACATTCCATACCATGCAATTTATGATTCTTGAGTTATTTGTAGATCTTGTAAAAGCATAGGAGGGCATTGTTCCTATTTATATACAAAACAAAATTGCAAGCACTTTACGTGCAACATGAACTCTAAGTCGGATATTGTGACCGATGTAAATTGTGTGCCTTGTGCCTAATTTATACTGTCTACATCCTAGGAGCTAGTCGCATATCTTTTAATAAAATCATTGAATACAATAATATACAATGTTAATATATTGTACCTAATTTGTTGTTGTTAAAAGTTGCTTAAAGTTTCTTCCCAGGTTCTAGATGGCCGCAATTTTGCGAATATGATAATTAGAATTATAACTTATAACTTTCATGAGTAACTCTTTGGGGCCTATGAAAATAAACATAAATTCATTCACACTCACAGCCCTACACTAAGTTCGATGACTTGTGTCGTGGGTTTCGGAAACATTCACATCACACACACAATCATAACTAGAACCAGAAACACAAATGTTCTTAGTGAGAAAACTTGTGTCCCGCCGGGAATCAGGTTATGGGTAAGTTTTTATCCCGAGACAAATATTACTCAATAGTTCTTACGAATCTGAGGCTATAAATACCATTTCAATTTAAAGCATTACCATCCAATTTTATAAACAAAGCGTTTCAAATGGTGCACAAAATCAATTATATCGTAATGGAGAAACACTATTGAGGATAACCATTCGATTTTAGTGCTTATAGCATCTCTTTGTTAATGGATATCCTTATTAATCTTTTGCAATTGATACAGTTGCCCAACCATTCAAGATTCTGACACAATGATAGGAAGTAGGTAGGGTGATAAAGCGAAAGTGACTGATGCCAGTATTAACACGTTGACGACCCAGTTGGCAGATCTCGACCCTCTGCACTGAGAGTTCTGGGTTCGATTCCCGGCAGGAACACAATTTTCCTTCCCAAGGGACATTTGTGCTTCTGGTTCTGGGCGTAATTGTGTGAGTGATGTAAATGATTTAAATACCTATATATTTATATACATATTATTTTCTTTTTTTCTACTGATATCACAAAATAGGAGGAGGTACTCAAGTCGACTGTATTTTTTTAAATGTGTTTTACCGCATAACTTCGTTCCACGTGAATCGATGTTGAATTTTTTTTTATTTGAAATATGTTGCTTTCTAATTGGTCCCATTTAAATTTGATCAAGATCTGATCAGTAGTTCTTGAAATATTGGCAATAATGCGTGTTTAGTACATCTAATCTGATCAAAGTTCCGAAGATAAAGCTGTGAATGGGTTTTTTTAAGGTTTGCTTGTGTTTATATTATTTATGCTAGATACTATATCACCTGATGGAAAGTGAAGAATATGCCCCGCTCCCGTAGAGTTATAGATAATGATTATGATAATATTACTGGTTTTTTTTTTCTAATTACAATACTGGATGGAAATAAAGAAGAAAATTTAAGAAAACAAAAATATAAGCATGAACACAATGTACATGATATAAGTTCAAAAGCAGCAAATGTATAACAGAATTAATGGGACGCCCCCTCTCATACTATTATTATAAAGGGGTCCACAAGGACACTGACACTAAACACAAGGTACTTATGTATAATCGGGTTCAAGGTCTTTCCAAAAGTGGGATAGTGTTGGCAGCAGGCACTAAGGTCGCATTGCCGGGGCATAATAAGTAAATATTTAACATGAGCCAACTTACTAATTTAATCAATAGGCTATGCCTATGTATAACACTTTTAATCCTTCTACGCTGGGCTGAGGAATATAAAGAAAGGTATTTTGCAAGGTATGGCGAATTATTACTTGGTAAGTCCTAAGGTGCATTTTTTTGTCTTTGCACTTAATAAAGGGCTGTGTGTGAAAGCGTTTGTTAGCAACTCACCAGAAGGCAGTAGCTGCACAAAGTTATCAGGGAACAGCCCAACTCGACCGTTAAGCTCTCCGCGCCACCAGCCCCGGTCCGGAGCATCTTTAGACACGATCGTGACGACTTCACCCTCGGCTAATGTCAACTCGTCTTCGTTAACCGCGGTGTAGGGGAACAGCACGCGACATTGCTCCTTCACTGTAGAGAAATAGGAACGGTTATAGCGTATCCGTTGTACAGGATTGGAAATGAGGATTGTTAGCTGTCATACGTTTATTAGGAGCTCGAAGCCATGGATACAAAGAGGTAATGAAAATGCAAAAGTTTTTCTATAGTCCAGCCCCAGGCTTCTACAAACGGCTTCCACCTCTTTCATACATAGAGTCAGTAGACATTCTATTGCACAATAAAGATCCAACAATGGCACTGTTCATTACTAAGCGACTCCGTTATGTCTATGTATTTGTCTGCATACTGGTATTAGTAGTCCTGTGGCGAAGCTGCATGCAGACCATTGAAGAGAAGCGAAGCTCACAACGTAGGACCTTCTTGGCCTGGCAAGCTAACCATAGCTACATGATCTTCTAACCTGGCATGCCATCTCATTACTCCTAGTACGCATACGTGTCTGGCATGCGCGTTATTTGTAAATTTAGCCGGTGTCAAGTAATTATATATATTTCAAGTTGATAATTTTTTTATCATATATCTAATATATAGTTCTAGTCACCAGTCCCTTTCGGACCCATCGTAACTATGTTTTGTAACCAGTTACCTAAGAGGAAATGGTCGTCTTGTCTCGAAACCAAGTTACAAACGAAAAGTTTTCCGTCTGTTTAAGCAACATTTTCGTAGCAACGGTATTTATTCTTATGTAACTGGTCACAAGACATAGTTACCAAAGGCACCAGTCACAGTCAAATTGTCCAGTCAAGTTATGCAACCTTTTATGATTTGCCTACACTCATGCACGTTCACGAACTAATAACGGTTAATAATCCACCATTGTAACACACCCGATGAATCGCAAGTTTTGGTATGTAATACAAAATCGACAACGCCATCATCTGCGCGTCTTATTAGCTTCTCTACCGGACCAACACAAATCCCCTGAACCTGGCATGCTGCAAACGATTCCCTAAAATCTGGCAATTGGCATGCGTCCTCACCTATACCGACAATAACGATGCCCATAGTCTCTCTCCAGGCTTTTACTTCCTCTGAGAGCTTCGCCGCGAGGCTATTCAGCTCCCGCTTGAGGCGAGGGCATCTAGTGTGTTGATGCAACTTTCGCAGCTTACGCTTCTTAGCACGCATCGCGGCCAGGCGAGGCGGGAGTTCCGGTAAAAATACCGCGTCTTTTCCCAAAATAAAGAATAAGTAAACTCCGGGGAATAACAGAGATAAATGGTAGATAAACAAGCAATTTGCTTCTTGCCATGCCATTCCCAATAAATACCGAACGTAAAACATATATTAACAATTCAGAACGAATCTGGCGCAGCAGTGCGACTTCACATTCTACGCACAGAATCCCGCTCGACCCAGCACCAATAACTTTCTAAGTTATATGTGGTATTTTCACTCGCTCTAATTATGGTGAAGTCGAATATCGTAAGGAAACCTGCATGTTTAAGGAAGAACAAAATTCCATGATATGTTTCATCCGCCTATCAGTGCGTGTTGGATTGTAGCCTAGACTCTGCCAGTAAGAGAAGGCCCCGTTTTTCAGCAGTGTAAACTAATTGGGCAGATGATGATGATGATGAAGGAATTCAAACCCTACCCAACTCAGGGAACACCCATATTCTGTTTTCCCTCATCGCCTCATCACCAACTATTGCCATAAACATGAAGCTATAACAGTTGCAGTCTCTACAAAATACAAGAAACAGAAAGTCTAGTACGAGTTTTGATCGTTTGCGAAAACTGAATAATTATAAAACTGCCTTAGTTAGGTGGGCATTCGCCTTTTAAGCTGCGGGTATCGGGTTCGGTTCCCAGTAACAACACAAGTTTTCTGCCCAACGGATTTTTTAAACTTAGTATGGGACTGTGAGTGTGAAACGTTTATGTTAAATAAAATCCAGTTATTGCATACGATCATAACTCGTACGAGATCCCCTTGTTTCCAAGGTTATTCAACTCTTATGCCCCGACCCCCCACTTTCAATAGCTTTAAACAAAAGGGGGAATCATCGAAATGATCAGCTCGAGTCTCCAACACAATTGCGGCCATTTAAACGTTGATTGAGTTAGCGCGCGAATGAGTAACTTCAATCGTAGATTATGAATACGTGAGTCGTAGCGATTGTACTAAGTATATGTCGGTATGCGGTGGCCGGTGAGTCATCCTGCAAGGGATGTTACTACATGTGATTTACCGTTCTTGAGAAACGCGACTTTATAACCGTATTAGGTATTAGGTCTAGCATTGTTAGTCATTTCCTCGAGCAAGTCAATTGTTTTGATTAATTTCTATTCCACGAAACCATGACATAGAACATAAACAGTCGAGAAAATTTACGAAATCGTATATAGTGTGGTAGTTTCTGTATATTATTGTGTAGTAGAGGGGTGGGTGAAATTATGTTAGCTGACTTCAAAAAAGGACCTCATCCTTCTATGTTCAAATGTATGTATTTTTTTTATGTATGTTTACAGATTTCTCCTCCATTTGTGGTACGATTCTCAAAATTCTTTTTTGTATGGTAGATTTTACTTCAGGTCCCATAAATTTTTTATCGAAATCGATTAGCCAAAATCAAAATATAAGCGGTGAAGTCGGTTTTTTTAATCTTTGCTTACGTTTAAATTATTCATTATCTAATAGTTCAGATCAGCAAAGCGAAAACTTATGTTTTTCTTTTTAGAAGAGTAATTATTCGCTCTGGTAAATAATCTCCTGTCTAAAGGGTTTGCTGGAAGAAAACTCTGTGAAGGGTTAATCTCGCATCTGTAAATTTTTGGTTACATCCTTATTGTAAAAAAATCTGATTTGTGTATAATACATTATATAAGAAGTTTAAATATCATAAAAAAATCCTTATAAATAATCGCAGGTAAAATCAGTTTCACTTTATAAAATAATATATTGTATCCTAATCAGTCTATAAATTCTCAAATTAATAAAATTCTAATATTAATCTGTAATTTTTCGAATGTCTTTCCAAATCCAATAATAACACGCACGTAAGCTGCTTCTTTTATCACGTAATTTCACGTAATTATAAACAGTCAGTTGTATAGTTAATATAATATCTCGGGACTTAATCGCGCTAAAAAACTAATTTTATTTACCTCGACGTTTAGACCAAGCAGCATTTACCTAAACTATGTGTTCGAATCGCGAAAGTTTAAAAGTTACAGTCAGTTTTATTTATAACGGATAAGGAGCTATGCCATTGCGCCCTATACGAGGCGAGTAAACAATGACTAAGCGTGGAAGGATTACCCGTCGATGTAGAAGTTGACGGTAACCTTATCTATATGCAAATAACATATACATATACATAACAGATCTTAAATCTATCAAATTAAGATATATAATTGATAACTCTAAATACATGTAACGATAAACTTATGACTACAACTTCGACAAAGATCATATTATTGTTATACTCATCTTGCATGGAATAACCAAGAGAATATAAATATACAGAATTAATAATTATACTCATTATCTATGTAAAAACCAAGAGAATATAAAATCACTATCAGTAATGTATTGAAACCGAAACGTCGGCGAATAGAACGTCGGCAACCTACTTTCTTTAAACGTCATAAAGCTTATACGAAATGCAGAACTGGAAACTGCATCGTCAAATTCGCATAAATATACGCAGTCAGTACTTAACAGAGTAACTAAATAAAAAAAGAATTAATGTCTATATGTAAATCAGAATTAATGTCTTTCTTATCAACGCTTATTGGTAGATTTGTAAGTCGACTGATCTAAAGATAGCATGAAACGCAAAACTGTTATGTATGGGTCCATGTTTGCGAAGATGTGCGGATTGCAAACGCAAATAACCAATATCACACTAACACAATCATACAATATACATATATAGTATTAATTTAAACGTTTGCATGTGTGTATCTAATACCTTTAGACGAGCAATTCTTCTATATATATGATTTTCATGAAATTTTGTATGCAGGGCGTTTGGGGGCGATAAATCGATCAAGCTAGGTTTCATTTTTAAAAAACGTCATTTACCAAAAAGAAACCAGGCATCAGTCATCCAGGCAATATGTTTTAAACAAGATATCTTTTGCAAGGGACTGTTTCGGATGTGGTATGTTACATGTATATAGATATTCTAACCTAGGACAGAACCTGATAAATATATTAAAATTAAAACAAAAGCCTTCTAGTTCTAGGACATATTCACGTGTTGCCTTTTTATAACAACTGAAGAACAATGCCAAAAAAGCTTTGTCTAGTAAAGTTGTTCACAGAGCTGGATTCTCGTCCTTACAATATGCAACATACAGTTCAAAACTGAACACCCCTAGCGCCTTCCAGAAATCTGGATAAAAGTAATGAGAGCACACCAGTGGAGTCGGTGGTATTAAAATAGTGACCTAGTTTCAAAAGGTTACTTACCAGGTTTAGGCGGCAGAGCGGGCGCGGGCTCAAAGGGCGGCGCCGGTTGTGGGGGGTCCAACATCACCACGAAGTTGGAGGGGAACACGCCCACGCGGCCTTGCCGCCGCCCCTGCCACCAGCCCTCTTCTACCTGAACAAAATAACGAAAAACTCGATCAATTAATAATTATCGTATTGATAAACTAATAATTTGTGTAGCAGCTTAGGACTCTTATTTAATGCTGACTTTTAGCCCAAATGTTCCCTAGAAAGGAAAATTGTGCTCCTGCCGGGAATCGAACACGGGACCCACGGTGCAGAAGACAATGACATGCCCACTGCGCGAACAGTGTAGTCGTTTACAAAGAACCTATAAATGTTTAACATTATATAAAATGTTTTGGTTCCTAAGTATGACACATCACATAAAAGAAAATATTGACCAGCGTTTGATAAGTCACTTGTTGGTAAGTATAATGTGGTCAGGATGACCAAGTTACATCTCGCAGAAGAATATCTAAGTCAAACCAAATAGGCGCATGCCATTGCAATGCGTGACGTAATTAATATGACACGGATCTGAATACTATTTATACAAGACTTTTATCATTTTATAAGGAACTAGCCGTGCCCCGCGGCTTCGCCCGCTATAATCAAGTTAAAAAGTAGCCTATGTGTTAATCCTATGTATATTCCAAATTTCATCCAAATCCATTCAGCCGTTAAAGCGTGAAGAGGGAACAAACATACTTACACACTTACACACAAACTTTCGGATTTATAATATTAGTAGGATACGATCAGTACCAAGACAATTATTGTCTATATTTGAAGGTAACTGACGATTAAAGTACCACTATTACCCTCATAGTTGCAAAAAGCAAAAGTTGCACTTTATTAGCGTAAGCAAAACCAGGGGCAAATATAGTTAATATTTCAATGATACAAGCTATACAAACTAGCACCACCTGTACCCTCAAGGGTACAAAGTGAGGGTACTAGCGGTCCTACAAAAAGTTACTCTATGGGTCCTACTCCAGGAATACGCTATGTTTACCCCCGACATAAAAAAAAACAATTGCCAAGCGTTAATCTCGCAAAAACTCGAATGGCTCGACCGATTTGTTTTTATTTTTTTGTACGTGTGAATGGATGGTTTATTATAAAAGAAAATTAAGAAAACCCGAATAAAAAGAAATCGGCAATTTTATATGGGCATTGCAACTTCGGATTAATATCAATAGATGGCGTGGTACGAAGTTCAGGGTCATCTCAAGTCGTACGAAGATAAAATGTTTGACTGCGACACTGTCAGGATTTACCGATTCCAATGCAGTTAATACATTTTTATTTTTAATAAATTATATCGTTACCCGTGCATTATTAACCGACTTAAAAAAAAGGAGGTGGTTATCGATTATGTGTTACATCATACATTTTTCTAGGTTTATATTATGTTTATTTTTATTTGAAAGCTGGTGCATCACAGTTTTTGAGACACCTTCATATAAATAATTTAATCTGATCAATGGTTCCGAACATAAAGCAGTGAAGTTGTTTTTTTAAGCCTTGCTTGCGTTTACATTATTAGCACACATGATACTGAGATATATTCCTATTACCCAAGCATAATACCATCATGATATGTTAGGTACGATCAATGCTATACAAAGTAATTCCCCAGGCTGTGTTACAGACTTGCCTTTAAACATGACGTAATTCCCAACAGCTAAATACCTAACTAAATATTGCAGTTGGGATCCGTACATTATCTTATGTAACACGTTATATTATATTTACATTTACCTTTGTGGTACTTCAACATTGGTAGTCATACTAATATTATAAAAGTTTGTGTGTAAATGTGCAAGTTTGTAAGTTGATGCTTGTTTTCTCTTTACGATGTAATGGCTGAACGGATTTATATGAAATTTGTAATAAATAAAGCTTATATCTAGGATTAATAATTTAAGACGTATGCTACTTTTTAACTTGACAAACGCGGGCGAAGCCGCAGAGAACGACTAATCCTACTAATATTATAAGTCCGAAAGTTTGTGTGTGTGTGTGTGTGTGTGTGTGTGTGTGTGTGTGTGTGTGTGTGTGTGTGTGTGTGTGTGTGTGTATGTTTGTTCCCTATTCACGCTTTAACGGCTGAACGGATTTGGATGAAATTTAGAATGTACATAGATTATACCTAGGATTAACACATAGGTTACTTTTTTAATTGATAATAGCGGGCGAAGCCGCGTGGCACGGCTAATTATTAATAAATTATTATATCGATTTTCTGCTTCGTCTCATATATAACCAATAATGTCTTTAGCATCATTTCTTATGGAATAAAATTATTTATTTATGCCATGAACAACAAAATATGAAAATATATGATTAGAAATGTAGAACCGTTACCTCTCCAAGCACTTCGAGAACGTCACCGACGCAAAGTGGCAGCTCGTCCGGGTTGGCTGGCTGGTAGCTGAACACAGCTCGACATCTACCCTGCACTGAGGCACCGCCAGTCCTGGACAGACCAAAAACAAACACTTTTATTTATTAACATATTAACAAACGCTTTTACACTCAGAGCCCCACACTTAGTTCGATGACTTGTGTCGTGGGTGCCGGACACATTCACACCATACAATCACAACCAGAACCAAAAACACAAATTTTCCTTCAGGAGAAAACTTGTGTTCCGCCGGGAATCGAACACGATACCCCTGCTTAGAAGGCGAACGCTCACCCAACTTAGCCAGTTATTTACACGAAGATGTCTTCAGAATCACCTTAAACCTTTTTACAAGCGCTTATTTAGTTTCACCTATTTTTTATCTGCCTACCACTTCCTTTCCTTCCCAGGGGTGAAGGAAAGGTGTGTGTGGGGCTCGAACCCACTAAAAACCCCCCCGTGAGCAGTCCCTCGCCAAGGTGGGGCAAGATAGGGTCGCGCTAGCAGTCACTATCTTACCCCGGCGGTAGGCCCAAATACAAACAGGGCCACTGCGCCCATGGATATGCGCCGATATGTAATCAAATCTTGCAAGCTAGATTAGACCCACTTCCTAAAATCCGGTTAGACTCTAAATTTGGTGTACTTGTATATCTCCTGACAATACAATGATATGGTACCATGGAGCTGGTGTGATGATGGATGAAGAAACTTCTGAACTATACAAGACAAACCACACTGAGTTTGGGCTTGTTAGATTCGTCTTGGTTCTCTATTTACGTAACTTTGTGCTCCTATTTTATTCACAACAGATAAAAGCTTGATTTCAAAATAGCTTTTGAAAGTATTACTTGTTAACATTTAACAACAAGACAAACTGAAACGCATTCCATGTACGGTTTACATACCTACAGTTCGCTCAAAGTTTTTTGAGTCTACGTTTGCTGTACAAACGTCCACAGTCGTGGAACTCATTACCCAAATCATTATTCCCCGCAATGAATGTCTCACTCTAGATTGGGAGTCTTACAGTTTAGTGTGAATAGGTCCCTTCTAGGTAAGCATCTTCAGCCGCATCATCGCTTACCGTCATGTGAGATCACTATCTCAATACTATGTCAAGCATAAAAATCTCTGGCCTCGAAGTAACCCGTTTCCCTAGAGCCAGCGATAACGGAACGCCCGTTGCGAGTTAAAACTCTTTCGTCGCTTACTATCGTGGGCGTCTTGCTCGTCTCGTTTACTACTATATGGACTGTTAATGTTATGCACCTTGATTCGAATAGACCGCTCAAGTTATATGCGGAATTTGTACTTGCTCTAATAAATAGTAAAGTAAAACATTTTAAGGAAACAGGCATGTCCAAAAAACACAAAATTCAAGGAAATGTGTCATCCAATCCGCTCTAGCCCAGAGTGGATCATAATCAACACTGGCCTGAAGAGTTTAGGCCATAGCCTAGACTATTTTCCTATAAAAGAAGGTCCCGCATCCCAGCTGAAACGCAATGGGCTGATGATGACGATATCTTATATTCATCTATCCAGGGAATTCCGGGATAAAAAGTAGCCTATGTCCTTTCCCAAAAATTTCATCAAAATCGGTTCAGTGGTTTAGGCGTGAAAGCGTAACAGACAGGCAGAAATACTTTCGCATTTATAATATTAGTAGGGATTACCGCGTTGCTCAAGACGATGATGTTGAATCAGGATAAACCCCCATCTGCTTCTCCACGATTGAAACTGGACTACTAAATTACATCAACATCGGTCCAGCCGTGATTACACAATAAACAGGCAGGGATAATGTGATATTACTGTGTATATTTACCGCGTGGAATAACTCCGTAAAGCGTTAGGCGGAGTGGATCCTTCACACACCACAAAGTTTATCATTTAAGATTCACTAAATCTTGATGCAGTTATTGAATAATTTAATCGTACACGTCGCGCTCTATGCTTGAGAGAAACCAAACTAAATTATAGATAGTTGCCAGCAAACCGGAAGGTGGGTTAATTATGCGACAACATTTGAGGTCCATAAACAATACACTCATTTATACCAGCATCTTCTTTTATTTCATAAAAGCTTTGGCCGCTGATAAGAACAGTTTACCAAGAAAACGCGATGACTGTCCCCATTACAAATTAAACGATTGTCAGAAGTTATCAGCTTCAAATGACTATAATTTTTTTGCTTACATAATTATTATTATCATTTATTTTTCTTTTTGGCTCAAATACTATTTATATATATTTTTAAAAAGCAAAGTTTCAAGAAACCAACTTCACCACTTCTTCGAAAACCTGGATCAGATCTTGAGAATGTGTCCCATATAAACATTCAAGGGGACAAAAAAAAACCCAGTATGTGACGTGTATACGTATTATATTTAAAAGTGCTTTAGTGACTAGACATTGACCTAAAAATGTTGTTATATATTAAGGTACTTTAACAACTTTTCAGTAAAATATTTAATAATATAACTGACTGAATTAATTATTTAACCCATGTACCAAATCTCTGATCATGTCAAAGACGCGACTCGGTGGCCGGGCTTCAGCGCCAGGAGAAAAAAAAACCGTCTCGTATAACCAAGACATACATTAAAAAATTTTTTGACAAATATAGATCCTCATCCTTTTTTTGAAGTCAGTTAAAAAACGACGAGTTTAAGAAAAAGTTGTGTGTAAATTTTACAACAATAGTGATTTTACGATGTCTTATGGCGTGGGTGCCGGAAACATTCACATCACACACACAAGCAGAACCAGAAACACAAATTTTGGAAAAATACTTGCGTTCCCGCTGGGCAATGAACCCGATACTTGAAGCTTACAATGCTTAGAAATAGAAGACAAAAAAAATAGTTAGAAGTTTTTTTATGCTAGATAGGCAAGCATTTGACCACTATCTCACCTGATGTAAAGTGAAGATGCGGCCGAATATGAAACATGCCTAGAAGATATCTATTCACTCTAGACTTGAAGACACCCAGATTGTACCAGATTGTGTTCGGGAAACAAAGACGCAATGAGTGAAGAAAGATCAAATGAAGAATTGAAATTTAACAACACAAACCTCTTCGACGTGTGTATTTTATTACCAATATTGCCAGCTTCTGAAGATGCGAAAAAATATGTCACCAAGGGCCACACAACAAATACTGAGCGCGACCGAACGCGTGTCCTATCTCCTTATCACGAAGATAAGATAGCGTGCAAATCATTATTTCTACTAATCGAAAATATAATATAATAACAAGCGTATCAAATAGTTTACAATGAAAACCGGTCGCGGTACGGTGAGCGACTTTCGCTCTTATCCGGCGTGATCTTTCTTCGGTACCGGATATCATAACACTTGATGAATTAAATTTACCTTTGCGAAAGGTTACTCGGTACTTTCTGAAACATGGTCTTTACATATACGATTACGATAGGATTTCTCACCTTCTGGTATAAGTGTTTTTTTTTTTCTATAGGAACATAATTAAAAAAATGTTCTCGAGAACAACTGAACTTCCTACTGGCTCCAGCTCAGTAGTTTTTATCAGAAATACACTCGTGCGCATTCTGTCTGCATTTTATTCTGCTTGAAAATTTTGACACAAACTTTATTAAATTTTTTTATAAGAAAGAAAACCGGGTCTTTTCTCGCTTCAATTTTCAAAATACCAAATATTTTGACGTTTAAGACTCGCGATCACGGCTGATGCAACTCTGCCGAAAAGTTTGACTAGAGTCAAAATAATGCTGGTTTGAAATTAAATGCGCGAAAAGACCCTGTTTTCTCATAAAAACATAAATGCAGTTCGTGTAAGTTTAAAAATATGTACTTTAAAACAGCAGTTTCAAAGCAACGGGTTCGCTGGCTTTAATAAAAATAATGATGAGTCAGGATAAAAATCCTTATATCCTTATCAACAAGCCGGACCAAGATTTACTTATAGGTTTATAAAATTAGAGTGAAGTGTGATGAAATGTGTCAAAAATTTTTGTATAACATAAACGAATGGTCACTCAAAGCCCCACACTAAGTTCCAAGACTTGTTTCGTGGGTGACGGCAATATTCATATCGCACACACACTAACAAACAGAAACACTAATTTCCCTTAGGGAGAAACCATGTGTTTCCACCAGGAATTGAATCCGATACCAGTCGCTTAAAAGGCAGACGCGCTAACAACAAAACTAGAAGGCAGTACAAATTCTAGTTATGTTTTACTTTGTATCTGGCCCATCTATTCCTAATACAGATGGTAGGGCTCTGAGTTCTATCATTGGACGGAACGAAATTCTGTATTCCGTTCCACGAAAAAAGGTTACGAAGAGCTTAATATCTTTCAATTTTGAAAAGTGGTAATGTTAACATTTCTGAGAGGAAATATCAAAGATATAAAGAAAATAAGGGGCCGGGGCGTAGCGAGTCTATTCAAAGCTAAAATCATAAAATTACGGCACAGTCACTGTTTCTCACTCAGTATGGTCATTTGGTTAGGTACTGACAAGTATGTCGGAAGGCACGAATATTTTGTTAGCAAATACATGACATCATTGATTAAGTTTACATGCATATAATATGAGTAAACAGCTTCGCGGAATAGACATTAATAAAATTACGGTTATTTATAAAAATAACGTATTGATTTATCAGATGGTAGAGCTTTTAATTTCCAATATCATGCTACCAGAATTCTAAATGTTTCAATCACATTACATTCATTCTTTTAATAGATATTATCCACAACATAACGCAAATACATTTACATAATTTAAAAGGATATTTATATCTTGTTATTAGTTAATCTTTTTAAAATTTTCCTTCACATAATCATCTGTACTAATTGCGAAAAAATGCATGCGAAACAAAACAAAACCTAGAACCTTTAGCTCTTTCACATTTGAGTAGTACACATTTTAACCTACGTAGTACGTTAAGAGGGTTGACGAACCCAAAAAATCCATTACTTATTCAAACAATAGTAAAATAGGTAGTACTAGATCGATAAAACAAGGAGCGCGAAGTGTGTCACTGAACTAGAAACTACATAAACATATGGTAATCTCATATCTCTATATAGAGAACCTGTTTTAACGCACTTGCAGAGTAGGATGTCGAATACGCGAGACTAACTGTAAAACCTTAGTAATGAACTTTGGCACAGATGCCTAGACGGTTATTGAAAAGGGTGTGCCAGGAATTGGTGACGACTTTTGAATGGTATTAGACGATTACAATCATGCTGTTATCTCTTAACAAAAGGAGTTCTTAATGTGTGCGAATATTGTCTTAAGGTTCCGTACCCGATCCCTAGGACCCTATTAATAACTAAACCTACTTATATTTCTGTCTGTAAATAGCACTGACCTATAAAACAAACGTTTGAACACTCACAGCCCTAGATTAACTTCGATGACTTGTGTCGTGCGTAGGTGCCGGAAACATTCACAACACACACATACACAATCTAAGCCAAAACCAAACACACAGATATTCCTTGGGGAGAAAATATGCGTTCCCGCCAGGAATCGAACTCTATACCCCTGCTTAGAAGGCAAACGCGCACCCAAACGAATGTAAAAGATTTTATACGTTATCCATTAGATAGCCATATGATATTTTCACAGAATACAAATAGTACATACAAAAAAACTAAACAATTAAAATTAAACTAGATACAATGTTTTTTTTTCTGTTTTTCAGATATGCTCTATCGTAAAAACGGTGATTTAAAGAAGCTTCAGATTCAAGCTGGTTTGAATGTATGTACACTAAAAAATACGTATAAGAAAAAAAATTACGACCAATGTGACTCAGGGGGTGTACTCCGGACATCGATTATTATCTTTACATCGACGTCGATATCGAACGATTTTATTTTCTTATGAACCAACGAATCGACTGAACTTTCAACCGATTGATTGTCGTACCGACATCGCATCAATTCGAACAATCGTAGTTTGACGACCAGAATAGACCTACAGGCTCGCGCCATTATTTGATGGTACGAAACTCTGGGTGTATGAGATTGACTCCCTCTTGACCGGTTTATATATACGTACTAGCCGTGCCCCGCGGCTTCGCCCGCGTTTATTAAGTTAAAAAGTAGCCTATTTGTTAATCCTGAGTATAAGCTATGTACATTATAAATTTCAGCCATATCTGTTTATCCGTTACAGCGTGATGAGAAAAAACATACTTACACACAAACTTTCGGATTTATAATATTAGTAGGATAACTTTAATATCGCGGTGCGGGGCATGGCTTGTGGGAGGCTAAATACGAGTATATTCATATTGTACATCACGTACACACAAGTTTAATATACTAAAATCGTAACGTTAATCTCCGAAATTACTGAGCCTAAAGATCCGTGGCAGCAGATCTTTCTTAATTTTCCTTTTAGAGTATCAGGTTAAATATACAAAAACATGTTATTTTACGACTTAAGAGTAATTAAGCGGATAGGTCAACAGCCACACGACGTAATAACTTCAAGTAATCTTTGCGTTTGGTATTATGCAAGTTAAAGAGCTAGTTATAGCTGGAAATGTAATCTATTAATATAAATCAATAAAATAATTATGATAATCACAGTCTAGATTTCAGTCTAGCCATGAAATTTCATTAGCATCTAGATAACTTACAATACCTGTTTTTGCATAGATCTCCTTTTACCACTTTCCAAGAATTTCTAATTCAGTCCGATTTCTTTTAGTTGCATTGTTGTTTTTTTGTGAATAGCAAAAACTGCATCAGGTTCGATCAGGTCAACTTGATAATACAACTTCTCACTATTTATTGTTCACCCACTCTACCTCTTACACTTTTCTTTTATGACTGTTATTTGTTTTCAGCATTATAAGAATACAAATATTTGTTTTTAAACAAAAGCAAACGCATTCACACTCACAGCCCCACACTAAGTTTAAAGACTTGTATCGTGGGTGCCGGAAACATTCACATCACACACACATTACACCCAGAACCAGAAGCACAAATATCCCTTGGGAAGGAATTTGTGCTCCTGCCAGGAATCGAACCCAGGACCCACGGCGCAGAGGGCGGACACCTGTCCACTGCGCCAACTGGGCCGTCGAATAATTAACAATATACAGATAATACAATCCAATTTAATCACTATTCAGAAGATAAAATATCAAACTTTGTTAGAGGAATTGATTGATTATGAAAGTAGCGTTATTATTGCTATTAAAGTGTTAAGAAGTAACATAATAATCCTACTAATATTATAAATCCGAAGGTTTGTGTGTAAGTAAGACTTGTTCCCTCTTCACGCTTTAACTGAACGCTGAACGGATTTGGATGAAATTTGGAATGTACATAGCTTATACCTAAGATTTTTAACTTGATAATAGCAGGCAAAGTTATGGGGCACGGCTAGTAGTACATATGCGAGATTTTGTATTTTTAAGAAGTATCACACTAATATTACATATTATGCGGAATTTTGTGTAAATGTGTATGTATGTTTGCTTTCACTTCACGCTGCAAAAGCTGAACAGATTTTGATGAAACTTGGTATGTTATGTGCATAGTTATACCCAGGATGTATACATTAAGTTTAGTTTAATTTACGAGGGCGAATCCGCGTGTCTCAGCTAGTTTAATGGATAGGTTACACTGTCCCTGTATCATCAATCATGCACTTCTATTTTAAATGCATACATTTGGATGTGTTTGATACTCAATGCCAAGGTAACAGAATCAATAGATGAAATTTTGAACATATGCAGGTCCCAATACCATCCCAACATTCACTTTTCGTTTATATTGCCATCCAAAGGCTGTCTGGAAGAGATCACTCTTAGCGATAAGACCGCCCATTGCACCTATATTTATCAGTTTTTTTTGTAAGCTGTATTTATCCTTTGGTGTTAAGTTACCCGGAACAACTTGATAATTTAGAATATTTTAGAAAAAAATATAAATATAAGTACTAACTTGGGAACGCTGGGCTCGGTGAGAACAGATACAAAGTTGTCTGGGAACATCCCCCGTCGCCCTCGGAGTTCCCCTCGCCACCAACCCCCGGGCAATCGGTCCACATCTCGCAGCACATCCCCTGGTCTGACGGTCAACTCGTCAGGCTCTGATGCATCATATGCATAGTTGACAACGCAGGACACTGTTGACAAAAAAATATATTGTGGTTAAATATTCAGGCTTCATTAATAATGTAATTATTCGCAATAATAATCAGAGTTAAACTTGCACTTAACCTATCCTTACCTAATAATTTTAGTATACAATTTTGCAGATTTGGTTCTTAGTGTAATTGATGTGAATGTGTCAGAAATCATCGAACTTAGTGTACAGCTATGAGTTTATGTTTATAGTATATCCCATCATGACATCAAAGACTGATATTGCCATACAAATTCCATACCAACTCTCACTTTACGGGATGTTAGATCATCCCCACTATATACCCACCCAAAAACTTTAAACGCTTATAACTTAGAACTTAATTAACAAAATAAAATTATTTTTTAGCATGAAAACATGGTTATTTATTTTTAACTTATGACAATTAATATACCGGCAAGATAGTGACCGCTAGCGTGACCCTATCTTGCCCCATCTTGGTGAGGGACTGCTCACAGGGGAGTTTTTAGAGGGTTCGAGCCCCACATACCCCTTTCCTTCACTCCTGGGAAGGAAGGCAAGGGCATTTTTACCAACCCAAAAAAGAAATAAAAAAAATTACAATGAATAGAATATTTTTTTCATTAAGTGATATATTTAATTATATGAAATTAGTCAACATACCCATGTATGACTAATTTTTTATAATAAACAGGACAATTATAGTAGTACCTAATACTCTTAGTAGGCAGATGTGTAACTAACTATACCAAAATAAATATATGTCTTTATGTCAACGGGCAATTGTGAATTATTGTTATTTCACCAGTGCGTTTGCTAGTTTGATTGGGCTAATGCGCAAAGTGAGTCAGCTATCAACATATTATAAAATACCTTATACTTCACTCGCTTTTGCATCAGCCAGGGGCTTATTTCATTCTTTACTACACAAAAAGCAAAAAAATTTTAAAAAATGTGTTTGCATTTGCATTGGGTGAGATGGTGAACAAATGCTTACCTATAGAAAATACATTTTAAAAAATCCAGTTGTCAAATTCTTTTTAAACACTTGTATTTTCTAGGGGAAATCTTTTTTTTTTTTTTTTATTTGTGACAGGCTTGTGTTTGACCACTATCTCACCTGATGGTAAGTGACAATGTGATTGAAGCTGGTAAACACACTAGACCTAATACGCTTATGTTATGATATCTTGGACATCAACCGATTCACTGGACTATACAGGGTAAAATTTAAATTGTTATATACAGGTATGATCAGACAAGGAATTGAAATCAACAAATTTATTCCTGTATCTAAAGTTCTGATTTATATATCCAATTTATTCATAACATACTAGCTGACCTGGTGAACTTCTTTCCGCCAATAAAAGTTGTCTGAAATTGAGAACAGACATATATGTGACATATATTTTGATTTGTCTAATCTTTGACAGGTATGAACAGTTTGTATGGGAAAATAAAATAGTTGCTCAATAAATTTTTTCTTGCAATTTCTTTATACTTTCTCACCTTTTAAACTTTCCTTGGGCTTCTACAATAATTTCAAAACCAAAATTAGACAAATCGGTTCAGCTGTTCTCGAGGTTTTGTGAGACTAACAAACGTCAATATTTTTTTATAAATGTAGATAATTTCTAAACTTAATATAACACATATACAGGTACATTAAAATAATGAGCTTAACTGCTGTAACTGTAATATGAGGATGTTAATCAATTCACAAAATGCTATAGCATTCACTTTTATGTGTACCAGTTAAATTTCATGCAATAAATAAATCTATCAATATATCTATATCAGAGAGTAATAGTAGACATTTCTATTGATCCCAGCAGTCATCAAATATCAGCCTTAAACTAACAACTGTTGCTTATTAACATGTCAATCAGTTTAATCATCACAAGAAGCTTGTTGTTAAACAATGAATACATGTGTATTTTTTTATGTATTATTATTACAAGTTATAATTAACTGAAGTAAAGCTAATTTTAATCCATGCATGATGCTACAAAATGTTCCCATTTCACTGCAAAACCTTTACAATTTTACTACTTACATGATGTTATCATTCTCAAATCTCAGATAAGCTGACTGACTAAGAGACAATGATACAAAGGCGGCGCGCGTCTTGTTTATTAATATGTAACACTTGACATGACATCACAAAACAATATGAGTCATACAATGAAGTAAACGGGGCTATAGGCTCAGGTACATTAAAAAGCACTCATGATCCGATCTCGGCAGGTTAATCAAATATTTCAATAATACATAACTACGAGACGATTCGTTCCGATAAGCTCATAAAGTCGAGATAAGCCTTGTTCAGCTGTCTCGAGACCCGAAACTATGCCCCAAATAAATTACCATTAACATCACAATTGCAAATATAAGCAGCTTAATTTGTGGATAACATACGTCAGCCAAAGTTGTGTCGCAAGACCCGCAAGGTACAGTTAAAGCATACACAAACAAAAATAGGCCTTCTCGGGAGATTGTAAGTACCTACTCACCCTTTTGATTTGCAGTCGTCTCCATTTCCGACATTGCGCTCAAATCACATCATCACCTTATAGCAACTTTGAGTATTCACTAAGTGCACATTTCTCAGTTATCACCACGTTTAAAATATATTTTTAGTAATTTTATCAAGAAATGCAAGCGTGTAGAGATTTCACTGTTTTTGATTTATGTCAAACTCACTTTTTATTCTGTTAGCTATAGGCCACAGAGTTGACAGAGCAGAAACCAATGCCACACTTTTTTTTTTCTTTTAATTATGGCTTCGCAATCTAATAAGCATTTAGCCATATTAAAAGTCCTAATCCGCCTGCGCTAAACCATGCATTCTCTAAGAATAAAAATATCGGATGATAATTTTGTCGTCGCTGACTGTAAAACATGTAAGTATACACAGATTTGAAAGAAATCGGATGTAATCTTATCCAATCATGCTTTATATGAATGCTGTATCAATTCAGTATGTTAATTCTGTATGCCGATATCGGTAAGTTTATACATTTCGGAGAAATATATTGAGCAACTTTTTTATTAACAGAACCGATCACAGAATACTATTATACGCTGGACACGATACCGATTGATCGTCAAAAACAAGTTTTCAGCGTAATCAGACCACTATAAAATTATTCGTTTATGACATAGTTACAGTGATTCATGTATGCATGTCACCACCCTCCCTATGCAATAGTCTATCATTCGTACAATTAGTACAAAAGTCTCTCCACAAGACACGTAAATAAAAAAAAAATTTAACGCATCAGCAATGGACTAGTCGGGAGACGATAATGTACGACCCGATATTTCACGACCCGATTTTGTACAGCCAATAATGCACACCCAGATAATTCATGTATGGATTCGAAATATTAAGCCATGCATTCCCAGGTCGCCAATTATTGCCTGTATATAATCGATCCTTATCGATAATGTACGGCCAATAATATACAGCCAATAATTCATGTATATGGCTTACAAATATCAGGGTGATGCTGTGCGCGCAATACCGACATCCTGATATTCGGAAGCCATATACATGAATTATTGAATATACATTATTGGCCGTACATTATCGATACGGACCGATTTTGTACAGGCAAAATTAGCGACTCGGGAATGCACGGAAAGGTATTTCGAATCTTCACTTATCGGAATTTGCATTATTGACTGTACAAAATCGGGCCGTGAAATATCGGATCGTACATTATTGTCTCCCAGAAATCATATACTCTCTATGCGATGCCTCGTTTGTTTAGGCGAGTCGCTAGGAAGAGTTGGCACACACTAATTAAAAAGTTCTAAACTAAGAACATTAAAAACATTTGCTTCTCTGTGGTCTTTATAAAAGTGGCTGCAAGTCAAGTTAGGTTCGAACTGCGACAAAACAAAGGGCGAGCCGAACGAGCGAAGTGAGCGTGCCGCGGCTGTGGCCGGCAAAACGCTCAAAACTATTATTAAAAGAAAAATAAAAAATAAATATAAACAAAATATAATTCGTCATATCTCCATAGGGGGAGTTCCTAAGCCGATTCCCCAATGGGCGGAAGGTCCTAGCCCTCTTGAAATTACTGGATGATCCAAACGAAGCTTTGACTAGACATTCGACTTTGACAGGTCGTGCTAATATTCTCCGACCTGTATTGCACGCCCTGATATTTCGTGTACATTAATTTAAGTACTAGTTGGGTTTTCTTGGCTGCGTATTATCGGCTGTACAAAATCGATCCGTGCTGTTATTTCACATCCAATAATGTACGGCCCGTTTTGCACAACCTGATAATAGGAAGTCATGTCACGGAATACTAGTAGTGAATTATTGGCCGTACATTATTTATTGGTCGTACATTATAGGGACTCGACTAGTCCATTAGTGGGCAGTACTAGAGCTAACATCAATATCAAAGAGGATAATAATATACTGGGAAATCAATATCTAAAAGCAGTTTTACATTGACAATACTTTTGCAAAGAAAATTTTATATTTTGTAGATTTTTCTACACAATATGGCACCCAGATTTAGAACCTCACGATAACTCGGAATGTAGGTACGGAAAAAAATATTACGGCAAAGGTATTTTTCCAGGTAGATAGAATAAGTAAATTAAATTCGTGAGTTTCGCGAGTGATAACTTGCGCATAGAAAAGAATATACTCTACCCGAGAAAATGCGTTACCGAATTCGCTAATACTACTGTTAGTCAAGAAGCCTGGATATAGATGCTTTGCAATCCTGCAGGAACCCACCACGGATTGATTTCACCGCTTATCACTATAACCGCGTGCAATGACTAGGGCCACCGCGGCCGCGGCGGATTGTTAACAAACGTTTTAGTTCCGCGTTCACCGCAACCGCGTTTGCACGGCTGCTTAGTGTCATAACTTCATAACACTCCTAAATCTTGATAATCTATATTGCGGGGTTTATAAGAAAAACCCGCGAACCAAATAGTATACCACAAATCGAGAAAGAATTTCGAATATCTTATTCAAACTCAGTAACACGTCAGAGTAGGTGTGACACTGACAACTTCATGACAGTTTTACTCAATCTATGGAAGCCTGCATAGATAATAAATTCTCAAGGCAGGATGAGAGCATGAATAGCAAGCCTTATTATTTAGATTGTTGCTTGAAAAATAGCTTTTACACGTTACAAAAATCCCAAAAGTATAATCAATAAAATGTTGTTTCCACACTATTTCGTTATCAATTAATTAAGTTAATTCCATTCAAATGTTTGTCCCTAATCCGTAATGAAAATAAATCCTAAAAATGTTTCATTACTTTCAACTGGCAATCGAATGAAAAGAACGACCCGAAATATTTGTATGTAGTGTGGTTTTCTTTGAATGTGTTTAGGTAAATGTCATAAAATGTCTATGTGTGACACGTGGTGGCGGTTTGTTTACCTTATTTGTACTACGTAAAATTATAAAATGAGCTGTTCCACCATACGTTTAATGCTAGTCAAGGGGTCTTGGGAGCTGGATAGTTCAGTGAGTTTGTTAGTGTGCTGTATGTACAAGGCAGATGTGTACTTACACGAATACGTTCCTTGATACGTAAGCAGGTATCAAGTAATAAATAATGGAAAATACAATATATTTTAACCGACTTCAAAAAAGGAGGATGTTCTAAAGTCGTAATAGGTCGTAATAAAAAAGGTACCGACCTTTTTTATGTATGTTCCCCGATTACTCTAAGGCGCCTGGACCGATTCGAGAAATTAGTTTTTTTAGGACGCATAATTGTGTTTTTTTTTTTCTAAAACTATTCAAGTATTTGCGTCTGGTACTTATCATCTAATGTTGCTTAGCAGATATGGGAAAATATAACTCTTTAACTATTAGGAGTTAGTGGATATTAGGCATAGGCTCGTATATCGTTCCTTCGAGTCATTCAGGTGAGCTGATGATGGAAGGTACAACGTCCTTGTTAGCTAGAGGATAATTCCTAAAGTTGCGTATAGACCACTAGTTTTTATTACTTAAAAGGGTAGGGTAAGGTGCCCCATGCAAACATTGTCAAGATTGAATCAAGGTTTCCGCAGATAAAGCGGTCAAGTCAGTTTTTTTTAAACTTGGCTTGCGTATATATTAAATTGCGAAAACTGTGTAGGTACAAAAGATGCAAAATATACTTTGGTATCATCAGTTTACTGGGTAAATTATTATGAAGATTGTCAAATACCTATTTTACAGAAACATTAGGTACACGTAATATCTACTGTGTTGTAGTGGCGTATCATAACTATACATTCAACAATTTTTGTCAAATACTATAAATTGTTAATAATGCTCAAAACTTTTTGCTAGGTAAATCGATTTAAATGATTCTTTTTTTTATTCCTATGTAGTCCCATTTAAATTTGATCCAAGACGACTAGTAGTTTTATCCTCAATAATGCTCATTTAATTAATTCAAGCTGACGAAGATATGAAAATAAAGCAGTGAAGTCGGTTTTTTTAAGCTTTGCTTGCCTTTAAATTATATATATTATTTATTTTTTGAGGGCTTTAGTACTTGATTTACCTACCTACAAGCTCGGTGCTTACCATCAAACACAACTCTTCACGTCGCGTCGGGTTCGAGTTCTAGCTATACGTAGAGCTATACAATAATAATTAGTAATTTTACAAAAAAAAATTATATGAAAAGTTTGATGTGAACCTGTCTGTCCTGTGGTAGATGGGACCCCGTCAAAACTGCTGGGCATAGCTATATTTAAATTTAAGTTTTAATTTTTGTTTCAAACACACACACCTCCTCACGCCTAATTGATTTGGCTGTTTATATAGATAGATAAACTCTTTATTGAACACCTTAATTAAGACAAAAACAAAACAAAATTATTATTTACAAAAAAAGAAAAGTGTAACAATAGGCGGTCTTATCGCTAAAAGCGATCTCTTCTAGACAACCTTTGGATGGAGCGGAATTACGCAATAGAGTTGGACATCGGTGTTTAAGAAAACAACATTTTAAAGAGTGCATGAATCTAAGAATAATAAATTATAATATACTTAATTATAAGTAATGATAAATGACAAATAATAAAATAATATATACCTCAATAACGATCTTATATAAATACATATTTAATATGTATGTACACATATAATACATATATAAACACATACTACATAATTTAAGTACATAAATATTAATACCAATGAAATAAATGAAAGAATGGATTTTAAATTATTTAACTGCGAGATAGCTCATACGTGTCGTATACTTGCTTTTATAATATGTAACTAGTTAGCCCTTGCGGGCCCGCATGGGGGTCGTACCTTCACACATTATCACAAACGAAACAGAAGAAAAAAAAAACTCTATCAAACTAATCTCTTACAAACTATCAACCTAATCTATATACACTACTTTTCCTATATTGTTACATACCTACATTTATAATAATATGTAACAAAACAGATGCTAACACTATCACAAACTAGACAGAAGAAAAATTAATTTTCTCTAACCAGATATATATATGACCGAGCTGCCGATATTACACTTTACCCATACAAATTATCAACCTAATCTATGTTCATCACTTTTCGTATATTATTACATACCTACCTTTATAATAACATCAAATTTATATGTTAAGTAGGTATGTACCTACATTTTGGTTACACTCGTGCTATGCCTAATCCCACATAGCGCATACATTACTTAGTGCTGCGATGAATTTAAAAGACAAGTAAAAGAAACGCAAGTCAAGTTTACCATACAACACATTCATTTAATCCAACTCATAACAGTTCACATTATACAAATATTAAACACACTTTACAGTTAACGTTTTGGTAATTGTACAATATATCAGCCTTATGTAGCTACTACTTACATAACATCATAATACATTAAATCGTTAAATTAACACAGTTAAAACAGATGTATGATCGAGCTACCAAAATAACACTCGACCATTACAAATTAGGTATCAAATATAACTTTCTTTTTACCTCTACTTCCAACCTCTCTCTGCAGCACTGACCTACCGGTTGCTTGGGCCTTGCCCCGCTGCTGGTGGCATACTAGGCTTAGGTTTTTTTTTACAGTTTTCTTTATTTTGTAATATTGTATTGTTTATAACTTTTATAAAAATATTGTAAAAAACAACCTTAGCTTTAGAAAAAATAATAAATAAAGAGAATACCATATAAATAATACCATTTTTTGGTATGTATGTTACGCGATATCTTCGCTAATTATGAATCGATTTTGATGATTTTAGTTTTGTTTGGTATTATAATTCAGATAAGAAACCGGTAAAGTCAGTTTTTTTAAGTTTTGCTTGCGTTAAATTATAATTATTATAGCAAATAATATCAATTACCTATATTATATTCGATCGAGCTGCCGAAATAACGCGCTACCCATACAAATGATCAAATTGACCTACATCCCTATACATAAATAATCCCTTACTTATGTATAGGGATGTAGGTCAATTTGATTGAATTGATTTGATTTGAAATTGTAGGTACCACAGCGAACATTACAATATAACAACCTATATTACGTATTGTGATATATGTGATATTTCTAATTAAACGATCTTCCTACATACCCAATTTATTGTGAATTATTGCAACATACAAAACATTAAGATAAAATACAGACTTACATCTGAAATTGTAGCTACTCTCTCTTTTTAAAATAAAAGTAACTATAATATAACATGAGCAAATTATTACATTGCATTATACAAATTAGCATTATAGTAATCCGTGCTATTGATTGGCGCTAAGTAGGTACATACCTAGTTTGGTTACACTCGTAATATGCCTAATAACATAGCACATTCATTACTTTGCCCTGTGATACATTTCATACAACTAAACAAAAAACGCACTTCAAGTTTCAACTCTAAGCGCTTAGAAGGCGAACGTTCAACCAACTAAGCTAACGGGCATAAAACACTAATTTACATAAAGATAAAAATTAAACGAAGGTGCATGCTTAACCCACGCTCCAGGCTTCGTGGCTGATTGGCTGGTAGGAGTGAGGTGTTCAATTTTCATAATGCTGATCTAATTTCGCTGCAGTGCGTGTCTCACCATCTGTGAATATAAAATGATAATGTACTAATATTATTTTAATATTGATATAATTTATGTATTACTGGGCGACAGATCGTAGTCACAGTAGAGTAGTGAAGCACGAATATTATATATTCTTCTGTAGGTGTATTTGTCACCTAACTCCTCCTAAGCGGCTGTACCGATTTGGATGAAATGTTGTGTGTATATTGCAATGGGTTAATGGATTGTTTGAATGAAAACACAATTGGACCCGGTAAGTGGCGCTGCTTTTCTCATAAGACGCCACCTTGACCTTCTGCAAATGACCTTGACACCGCACCTCTACGACATTTGTTTTCTACGATCTTGACCTCGCACCTCTGCTACATTCGTTCAGGACTTATCCGCTGCGTCAATTAGTTTGTCAATATTTGATACACAAGTGTTATTAATTTATTTTCCCGTCAATTTTACTGACAATAATTGTAATAGGCAAAACATCAAGACAAAATACAGACTTGCAGCTGTGACATGAGCAAAGTTCCACAGTAACATATTCCCAACATATATGTACTTTAGAAAACACCCACATTACACAGACAATCACATTAGGAACTACAAATACAACTATCCCATAAAAAGAAAACTCGTGCTCCTGCCGGGAATCGAACCCAGAGAATGCCCACTGTGCCAACTAGATCGTTAATATATCAATATACCTGCCTTATCGGACATACTTCAATTTCATACGTAGTATACTTTACGATAAAGCCAAATACGCATTAATAGTCAGTCAAGGCGCATCGCGAGACCATTCCGCGTGTACTCTGAAGCCTTCGCCACATAGGACGCATATGAAGATACTATCTATGAATGATCATAGATAGAATCAAAATCTTCCCGGGAATCGAACCCAGTAACCGCGGCAAAGTGGGCTGGCTACAAAATTGCTTTAAAATTGAAATAATTGACAGAAGTTAATGTTGAATTAATAAAATATGTGAAACAATTACAGTATACGACGTGTAGCCGTGTTCTTTAAACCCTCGACTTCATAGTTGGTTAATTATTAGTTTGAGAGTCGATGTTCAAAATTGCCGCATCAGTGAATGTCAAACAAATAATTATTATATTTTTATGACGATTTTAGTATTTATCCATGTATAACTAGCCATGCCCCGCGGCTTCGCCCGCTATTATCAAGTCAAAAAGTGGCCTAATGTTAATCCTAGCTATAAGCTATGTACATTCCAAATTTCATCCAAATCCGTTCAGCTGTTAAAGCGTGAAGAGGGAACAAACATACTTACACACAAACTTTCGGATTTATAATATTAGTAGGATAGTAGGATTAATATAACACTCGTAATATAAACAAACAAAACAAACGCTCACACACTCACAGCCCCGCACTAAGTTCAAAAACGTGGCGGAAACACCCACATCACACACAATCATATTCAGAACCAGAACCACCAATATCCCATGGGGGAAAAAAAGTGGTCCTGCCGGGAATCGAACCCAGAACCTACGGCCAGAACCTGGGTCATCATACAAAACTGAAAGCTTAGTGTAACATTACAATAAAAACTTAAATTAATAAACCAACTATTATTAGTGACATAATAATAATTACAGTTATTTACATTAAAGTTTATTCGGCTCGGCTTCCTGTGGTCGGTTAATTGGCGTCAGATTCGATGTTCAAAATGCAGGCACAGCTGTAGTGCAGTGGAAAGTGCAGCATCTGTAAATATTAAATAATAATTATTAACAAGTGGCAAATTACAATGTCACAGATTCTCAAACACCACTATTTTTTTTTTGTTAGGGTTTAAGAATACAGACTTACAGCAGTAACATGAGCAAAGTTTTATAACAATCATAAATTGTTGGTACATTAATGTAAGGTAAATGCCGAGAAGACCAACACTAGGCTTTTTTAATGCAAATTATAACACTGAGCACACATTGATAAATTAATTATTAATAAACAACATTTAGTTTCAATTGTAACAATCATTATCATCTGGTACATTATTTTACAATCACTTATTTCTATATGAGCATACTTCAAACACGGTGCCTGTGTATGTGACGAGTACAATTGTTCCTTCAAAACAATAATGTCTATCCAAAATGACTCATTTGTTGCCATGGAATGAAAATGAAATTAAAAATATATGTCGAGTGCTGACACTGTACTGTAGCTTTGGAGAATCTTACCGGTTACATAAAATATTTATTAATTGTGACAGCACTTGGGATGTATTTGATTATTTGAGTCATATGCGTAGCAGGTATCAGTTTGTCGCTAAGCTGTTATTTTTTTACGATTCCCGATGGGAACACAAGGTTCCTCCTCAAGGGAAATTTGTGTTTTTGGTTCTGGTTTTGATTGTGTATGAGATGTGAATGTTTGCCACGACACAAGTCATCAAATTTAGTGTAGGGCTGCGAGTGTGAATATGTTTATGAACTCTGCAAAAGAGCCCTACAGCATAATAACATTCAGCCTATCAAATTGAATGCAATTTAACCCAAATATAAATGAAGCTTTATGTTCACAGTGCTGACAATTGTTTTTAAAATTGGGCCTGTTTGTCACTCCTGCTGATTGCCTCCAGCAGTGGCGACATATTACTATGAGAAAAAAAATATCTTGTTTCAATCAATCAAAATAATTTATTGCATCTTTGGTACGCTGTGAAAGTGCTGAATACCCCACTTATTATAGTACTAAGTTGTGTGGTCAGCACTTTGTATAGTCTCTGTCACAGTGAGGTAGTGTTCAAATGCTTGACTATACAGCATGAAAGCTTCTAATATATGATTAAAAATATAGGCTAATTATTGTAAAGTTTCATCAAAATCCATTGAGTAGTTTTTGTGTGAAAGAGTAACAAACATACATCCATACATTCTTACAAACTTCCGCGTTCATAATATAAGTAGGAAATAGAATGATAACACATAGCCTATATTTTTAGCATTCTATCTACCTACACTCCAAATTTCATCTACATCCGTTGAGTTGTTACAGCGTGAAGAGGTAACAAACATATTTACACACTACACACAAACTTTTGAATTTATAATATTAGTAGGATATACATACCATCTTTGGTAAATAGTCCACAATCATGCAGGTGATGGTTTAGAATCGACAACTGAGCAGAATAAAAAAAAAAAATGTTTTTTTTTAAATTTTATTCTACTTTGTTGTCGATTTTAAACCATCACCTGCATGATTGTGGACTACTTACCAATTACGGTATATAAATAGTAAGGTAATTTTTGTTGACTTCAAATAATTAGGAATGTAAGTACTCACATGCACCGACGCAAAGCAATCTGTCCTAATCATCATGGAAGGTCCACGAGAAACAACAACCGGTTGTTGGGGCACGCATCATTTTAGAAGTTTCAATTGACAGTCTGACCTTCGCTCCTGAAATTTTACATAAAAACAATATTATAATAGGCAGATAAGTAGGTGCATAGTATGAAAAAAAAAGTTCCAGTAGGAAGCTATCCCTGTTCTACTAATATATGTGTTCAAAAGTAAAGTGAATAGGTATTTACTAAGCAAGTGTGTCCACCTTAGACTACATTGTCACTTTCTATCAGGTGTGATTGTGGTCAAACGTTTGCTTAGTCTGTAATAAAAAAAAATATATATATAAAGTAGGTACTAATGATCCTTTCGTGTGGTTATGACCAGAAAAATCAGTATTTCCACTCTTTGTCACCATTCTATTTGCGACTACGATCGTACATAAATAATAATGAATACATAGGATTAAACATAAAAAATAATGTTCACTGTAAACTCATTCAATGAGCAATGCATACAGTAAATTACTTGCTTACTAATTGTACTAACAGTAATTTAATTATCACAGCTGGCAAAAAAAATACTACAAATAATGATAGTAAATTTTAATGTATTTTAATTATATATATTTACAAATAGTCATGTAAATAATGTACCTCTGAAAAAACTACAAGCAAACAAACACAAACACCTTAATAAAACTGGCCAGTTTCAGGAAATTTGTAAAATATAAACATAGGTAAGCTGATCACAGAATCCATCTTTTAAGTCACGTTAAATAGGATTACCAGATTGAACCCATCTTCACTTACCATCTGGTGAGATATAGGTCAAATGCTTGCCTATACTGAATAAAAAATATGCGGAAGAGACTGTCTAACTATATATTTTATAAGAGAGCAGACAACGCCGATCACCAGGGGACTTACCACAATCTTAACATTCTGATATTAATAGTAAAAGACAAGTCAAAGTAGTAACATAGACATTCTACAGTACAAATTTGATATTATAATAGAGTACTATAATGAGTGGTAAGGCCCCTGAACATTTCAGGTCTTATAGGATTACCAATTCTTAAAGTTAAAGTTCTTAAAGTGCTATTAATTGATTTCTTATACAGAATTCTGTAAAGAATACAGATACAAATAATTGGGTATGTAACGTGATGTGGAAATACATAGACAACACTGTACTTAATGAATGTTAGAATTGTGTAACTAAAAGGTAAACAAATGTATTACTCGAATTATATGAACATTTATGAAATAGAAATCTAATTTATTTGGGAAACTACATTTATGAAAATGTTTTACAGTACATAAGAAATGGATAGTATTCACTCAGCCCTTCATTGCATACTGACTCAAAATAGTATCCACATAAGGGAGTGTTATCTTCTCATACTCGATATTTTTATTTATTAAAGGATCTGTGCACTATATTGTCAAAATTAAAACTGACTTACCATTGCCCAAAGAAGGAACCCGGTCACCCTAATTCTAATTCTAACTGGGGGCGATAAGGCCTGCACTGAAGTCCCGCTGGGGGGTGTTTAGTGCACCCGGTCACCCTGTTAAACAGTTACAATAAATTATATTAGTATTGAAGCTTATGCATATATTATATAGTGAGACTAATCACTACAATGTTTCCCTTGGACTCACGCTCACTATATTATTATTACTCGCACTCACTTGCCTAAATACCCAGTGCTGAGCATCCTTTACTGGATTGTCATTAACTGTGTTCCTTGATTGTTAAACCAGTGGCCTTATTATCTTGATGTCTTGACCACCAGTTGGTTTTTAAACATCATTCCAAAAAAGGAGGAGATACTTAATTAAGCATAACGTTTTTTTATAATTTCAAGACCAAGATACCAACCACCACATATGTTACTACATATAATTATTTTAAGTTAGTAGTAATAGTGCACAAAAGTGATATACCTACAAGCTTTAAATGCTGCTAGTGTACAAACAATAAAAATAATAATGGAACCAAAGTTTTGATTGGACAAATTAGATTATGCAGGTAGTGATTATGATCATTATCACCATTCAAGAAATTTACCATGAGCAACAAATAATAATAATAACGCTTTGACACACACAGCCCCACGATAAGTTTGATCACTTGTTTCGTGGGTGCTGGTAATTTTCACATCACAGACACAATCACAACCAGAACCACAACATTTAACGTGGTCATCCTGATAAATAACGAACGAGGTCCTGGCAACTTGCCGTAGGCGGTATAACCATCCAAAATACGTAGCCCATATTATATTACATTTACCAAAGGACAGGCTAGAGTACTTTGATATATACGGAAAACAGTAGCGTCCTGGAATGTAGATCTATGCCCTGCGATCGCCAGCCCGCTGCCCCGCATGCCCAGCGTGGCGATTATGAACAAAATCTCGTAATGAACGGAATTAGTCTGATGATAACAATCTAAGTTTTAAATTCTAGGTAGACCCAAGTCTTAGGTTATACTTACATTTGACATGGGATCGGACATGATCAAACGAATTCTGATATAAACAACCTATATTTATAAACCAAATTATAGGTAAACTTTGAATTACCAACAAGAAAATACAGAAAGAATAATATTTATCTTTATATAAATTTGAAAAAACAGGGCTTTAGTTCCAACGCCATGACGATAACCAACCACAAAGCAGAGAGCGACCATTTTTATTCTTGATTGTCTTTGCTAAACATCCTATTAATTCCTATTCACGGATTCTTATAATCCTTAGGCTGAATTGTAGACAACTTTTTTACTTATTAAATGGTAACTTTCTATGGTTTGGTAGAAAATTATTTGATATTAATTACCTGTGGTACCATTTTTAATCTGTGGTTACGTAGTGCAAATAAGGCTTGCCAAAGAATTTGTATGGGTTTTGCATAAAACAAGCATTTCTAAATAAATATTTAATCATCAACAAATTGAACTAAACAAATTTCAACTGATACTATGCACCGTCTGTTACATAGGGATTACTTCTTTATGAGTGAGCCGCAAGAATCCGGGGGAATGCCCAGCTCGGCATCAGTGTATGTGCTGGGGTCTACATATGGCCATTCACCCTGCAACAAAGACATTAAGCATTTAAGCAGGGGTATCAGGTTCAATTCCTGGTCCACAAGGTTTCTCTTCAAGTAAAGTTTGTTTCTGGTTCTGGTTGTGATTGTGTGTGTGATGTGGATGTCTCCAGCACCCACAACACAAGTCATGAACTTGGTGTGGGGCTTTGAGTGTGAAAGCATTTATGTTAAAAAAAATGAGTCTAGCTGTAGTTTTTACAGCTACCCAACACAGGGCAGAATTAAAATTTATAATTATTTTTTCTCCCTACTTATGTGTATAGATGGCCCCTTAATATTTTCATTTTTATATCATTCTTGTTGCCATTAGTGGCTTGTATAGTTTGGATGCATCTAACAAATGGTCGGATAGCTATGTGATGAATTATCCAACAACTTTGATCTTGCTTCGCTGATTATGTTTTGTATGTCTCCAGAAAAATTTAACTGAGATAGTGTAAGATAATTAATTAACTCACATAGATATGTTCTGGCTCTGTCAAAATATGATACATGATCCACCACCAACACAGGCCTCCGAGCACTTCAGCTAAGAGGATGTGCTTCTTAGATGGCATCGGGGGAGGCACTCTGTATGACCATACCCTGAAAAATATTATTAATATCATCATTTATCTATATGTATAAAAATGAGTCCCTATTTACCTTGGTCACCAATTTTATTCATAATTTTTTTAAAGATTTCTATTACTATGTAGAAGGCATCTATGCAAAATGCAGTACTACTGCCCCACAAGCCACTAGAGAAGTGCACAGGGGCTGCTACACTGTGAATGGCTACGAGTATTGCCCCAACTAGTAACATAAACACATTCACACTTACAGCCCCACACTAAGTTCGATGACTTGTGTCATGGGTGCCAGAAATAATCACATTACGCATACAATCACAACCAGAATCAGAGACACAAATTTTCCTGGGAGAAAACTTGTGTTCCCATCGGGAATCGAACCCGATGCCCCTGCTTAGAAGGCAAACGCCTTCACTACTAACTGAACGGGCAGTTCAGTTAGTAGTGAAATATAACCTAGTAACCATCCTGAGACAGGAATTTATAACTATTTTTCAAACTTCCTATTATCATAGATGATTGTGTGTCTGCTTACTTAGCAGTATTCCTGGTGGGTACACAAGATTTCTGTCAAAGGAAAATTTCTGCTACTGATTTTAGGTGTTTTATGTATGTGATGCAGTAGAGGATCCAAGGGGAGAGCTAAGGGGATCAAGCCCCACCTAAAAGCACAAACGATACCGCGGGCGGTGGGGCAGCAACAAAACTTACCCTCAGCGGGGTTAAGCCCCTCACAAACAACAATACTGGACCCACCACTGTTATAATGTGACTGTTTCCAGCACCCACTACACAACTCCTCGAACTTAGTATGGAGCTGTGGTGTGAAAGCGTAGATAATGATTGAAATGCTAGGTTTATTTCGTATAAAGACTTATTATAATGTACCTACGCTTTCAGCAACCCCGGGTATAGCTAGCATGCTATTGTCTAACTTTCTAGCACCATTTTTGGATAAGCAAACTTAATACAATGCTGTAGCAAGCTGGCTACAATTACTTCTGACAAAATCATTATTTTCTTCATATAACCCACAGTTACAATGACATAACACCTTACCCATGGCTTCCGTTCCTTTTCGCTTGTTTTACATTATCGGCAGCATTTTTAATAGTTCTGAAAAGAACAGCCCTTGATACTAACGATCTAGTTAGCATTTTCGGGATATTGGTCTAATTCTCCTGCGAATAAGGTGCAAAAATACTGCCAGCGGAAATATTTCAATAATAATTAAGGTAAGGTTAATGTCAAAACCGAAAACTAGAGTTGTGACATATTTACTAGAGCAGGCCCAAAGATCCAGTATTTTTGTGACTAGGCCGCACTTCATGTTAAACATTCGTAAAGTATCGATAATAGGAGTTTTGTCGCGAATATTAAAAATTGCGTTGTTGATTTTGTTTTATTTTCCAGAAGTTGTTTTGTGTGTGAATGTGTAATAATGGTGTATTATTAACCATGAATAGAACATGGATGTCTTTAAGCAAACCATACAAAGCCGAAACACGTGATTTTCGCTTTTGCTTCTAAAATCCAATAGAAGTTCAAGGGACCATCATGATTCTTTTAATTGACTTTGACTAGTGACTAAAACTCAAACTAAAATAAAGTATCTTAATACAATACAAATATTATAACTAAAAAAACAAGAAAAAAAAACAAAAAAAAAGAGGAAAAAAGACTAAAAGGATTTTTGCCATGAAGTGAATAGATTTCTTTTAGGCAAGCAAGCTATTAGTCCGCATTGTCATTTTCTTTGTAATTCTGTGTGATTGTGGTCAAATGCTTGCCTACCGGGCATAAAAAAAGTTAAAAAATGGGGATGTCAATTTAGATTTTTTCCAAAACCTGTGATTCTTCAAGTGAATTCATGGTAATTAATTATTAATCGTTAATACTTAGTGAACGTGCTTGAGACTAGGCATTAGATAAAAGGATCACATATTTTAAACACCTAGTCCCATGTATGCCTATCTCTAGTTAAAATGTACATGTCATATAAATGTCATTGTCTACCACTGATGCTACGTTCCGAAATTAGCTCGTAAGTGATCGTGGCATCCACTGCTTGGAACATTCACACACCAGCAGTGTAGACATGTTTGTGGTGAACGCGGAGTTATAATACAATCAAAGGGCAAGTAACTCGCTAGCGCGGACAGGCTTTGGTAAAGCAGGGAAAAAACTGGCATTTAAAGGTTCACCCCAGACCGAGCTCTTTGAGGTTCGCATTTTTTAAATCAAATACATATTTATGTATAATATTTGTTAGCGACGCGCTCACTAGTTTTTGTATTTTTTTAGTTAAGTACTTTTATATTTAAGGTATTTTTGTATTTAGATTCTATAAGAAGGTAGGCTGCGCCAGTGGCGCCATCCGATCCCATAGATAAATAAGATATACAAGGGTTAAGACCACGTCCACCTTGACGAACGCGAGCGGGTGCGTTGATATCTTATTTATGTACGTTGTATAGCACCGCGCCAATATTTGTAAAAACTCTTGTTTATGATTATAATATTTTCGCCACAATTGTGCAATAAACGTTTGATAAGTGATCATCTGTGCTTTACATCAAAAAATGCCGGCCGAAATCAGCACCTAATACCTACAATATTATACTTAAATGTCAAATTCAATTTAAAAATATAGTAGGTAAATTAAATCAAAAGACACTATTAATTTATAATAATAAATATATTTTGTCCTGTTCCGAATTAATTACTACCAAATCGTTATTTTCCAATAAAGATTTTTTTTAAACCGGTTACCTTCTGTACTTGTCAAGCTCTTTTCAAAGATAGCCCACACGGCTTAAATAAAAAAAAAATTTTGCTCCCCACTCACATGTACGGGAGCCCCCTTAATATTTTCATTTATATAATTTTAAATGTTATTTCTGGCTTCGGACCGTAGTTTTACATATTATATGAGAATTTGAAGTAATTCGCTTATATGGTTAGACGCTAGATGTTTGACTAACTCTGTAGCTAGTCCCTTGTTGTACCAAATGTCACTTGGGAAGGAGAATTGTGCCCCAGCTAAGAATCGAAACCAGGACCAGCAAAAAACAACAAAAAAATGGCCACTGCGCCAGTTTTTGTCGTCATAGAAATTGAAGTTATATCGAGAATTGTGTATGATAGAATAACAATCGACAGATAACTAATATTTTTTTATTTAACTATAAACTGAATTCACCACCAATATGTCGGGAATCCTATCTTGATGGACCAGCTAAACACTTTTTCAACTCTTTAATCATTCAAATCGGTTTACATATGCTAGACATAAGAGGCAAAATACCAAAAAAGTAGCATGTTAAACATTTTTTTAATAGCCCCTAAGACCTTTCTGGAAAACGGCAGCACCAAATTTCACTAAACATGTAAGAACACTCGATCAAGTCACTATTTAAACAATAAATCTAAATCTGAATAGGTTGATTTATGACGTTAGTATGACGCCACAGACAAACAATCGTCGTGGGAAAAGTATACTATAGGTACTTAAATCGAATCTGAATCTCCTCCTTTGTCAGAATTCTATTTTATGATGTTTTGTCTTAAATCAAGTAATGCAGTCATTTATTTTTTCCTAGTTCTTGACAACAGGGTTTACGACCACCAGGTATTCCTTCATCAGGTATTGCTGAATCATCATAAGGTATATTGTCCAATCTTGTTATGTCTTCTCTAATTTTGGCCTCTGAAACATAAAAGTTATAAATTCGGTTAAATATTTTCAGTTATAAATCCTACTAATCCTACTAATATTGTAAATCCGAAAGTTTGTGTAAGTGTGTAAGAATGTTTGTTCCCTCTTCACGCTTTAACTGAACGGATTTGGATGAAATTTGGAATGTACATAGCTTATACCTAGGATTAACACATAGGCTACTTATTAATTTGATAATATCAGGCGAAGCCGCAGGGCACGGCTAGTCAGTAATAAAAACCATACATTCTAAAGACCTGTTACCTATATTTCCTATACTATTGTATAAAGACTATTTCAGATGTAAGCATTATTCATATGTTACAAACAAACGCATTCACACTCACAGCCCCACACTAAGTTCAAAGACTTTTATCGTGGGTGTCGGAAACATTCACATCACACACACATTACACCCAGAACCAGAAGCACAAATATCCCTTGGGAAGGAATTCGTGCTCCTGCCGGGAATCGAACCCAGGACCCACGGCGCAGAGGGCGGACACCTGTCCACTGCGCCAACTGGGTCGTCATATTAGCCGCGGAACTACATACAAAATACCAGTCGGAATCCCGCGCGGTTTTTACCGCAATTCACAGCGGTATCGGATGACGTCATGTATGAATAGGCCTTAAATCTATACAGTAAGTTACTATAAACCACTGAGCTTAAGTTAATACGTGTACTATTTAGTCTGTCTGTCGCGCTTTCACGCCAATACTACTGAACCGATTTAAATGAAATTTGGTACACAGATAGTCTACAGCTTGGGAAAGAACATAGGCTTCTTTTTATCACGGAATTCCCGCGGGTCCGGAACATACGCGGGTAAAACCGCGGGGCGCAGCTAGTTGTCAATAATCGCAATATTTTTCATCTTCGTCTTTGTAAGGAATCGTAGTTTATATCGTATTTTAGTCCCAAATAGTCAAAACTCTACATCAAAATTAATATTTAAATGATGATGAATGACTCCAGATAATAATGGAACAGTTTTAACATACCAAATACTCCAGGCTTTACTTCTTTTGCTTGAAACACTTTTGTCCTTAACTCTCTTTCTACATCATCACTGAATTTGATCATCTGTGTATAGAAAAGAGCTTTATTAAAAATCTCTGTAAAGTATTGCACATTAAAGGGGTAGCAAAAATACAACAATTTGTCTACCATACTGTTTCATGATACAGCAATGTTACGGCTACTTATGGGATGGCATTATAGACTTTGTACATAGCCATCCCACTGTATATGCCATTACAAACAGACGTGAGAGTAATGGATTTGTGATTAAAGTCATGGGATCTTTTGTCGAAAGATATAAGTCCAATGCACGAGCTGATGAAGTACAAGTTCAGTCACTAAGAGAGGAAATGATTGGTCGATTGAATACGAGCTTGTTGGCCGTGGCCGATTGGGGCGATGCCAACTTGGTTCGATTAAATGTTTTCTACTAAATGGTGGCAAGTATAAACTTAATTAATTCTGTAGTTACATAAAAACCATTTATAACCAGAAGTAAATGGTCTGTTTTTAGTACTTGTTATGTTCAATAAAGTAATAATAATAGGGTAGAATAGGTTAAGGATAATAGGGTGTAAATAGGGTGCGGTCTTAGCCTACCTTATGTCAATTTATACACTACCCACCATATATCATTGGATCAGCTTGATGACACGAAATTATTTAATTGTTATCCTAATAGAAAATCTATGCAAGGTTTCAAATCACTCTGACAAGTACACATAGGATAAAATATAGATTTATTTACTTAACTGTGTAAAAGTGAAGCTTGTAACATATAGTTAGGCTTACCGCTTTTATTGATTCTTCATCTGTCACATGCTTATTTTTATTGAATTCTTCATTGATTTTAGCTCTGGATGCAGTGAGTGCCTTTTCGTCGCCAGCAAAAATTGTGAGCCTCGTGCGATGCAGCTTCTTAAAACTATGTAATACCTGGAAATGTAAAAAATAACATGCAAAGAAAGAAAGAACGAAAAAAGGAATGGATCATTTCACTGTACACATCACTGTTTAGATCTTTCATTCTAAATATGCACGCCCCTTCATAAACATTTTCATACATTTGGTACTCGATAGTTTGACAAATTTGGTGGAGAGACATGCACATTTAGAATGAAAATCTTTACTTGTATTGCCTGTTGGCTTATTTGGGTGCACCTTTGCCTTCTAAGCAGAGGTATTGGGTTTGATTCCTGGCGGGATCACAAGTTTTCTCTCCAAGCTAAATTTGTGTTTCTGGTTCTGGTTGAAATTGTGTGTGTGATGTTAATGTTTCCAGCACCCACTACACAAGTCTTTGAACTTACTGTAGGACTGAAAAAATAACTTAAACAAAATTATGGTTTTATCCCAGTATTTAATGAATAAGAAAATGTAGTAGATTATTAGATGTATATTGAATACACTATATACCTACTATGGGAAGTGTTCACTGACAACCAGAAACATCTTCTTCAGGTAACTTATTCTAATTGTAAACCACTCGGTTATTGACATAATTGTAAGCAGGTAGTTCCCAACGGATCATAGTATCAGATTTTCACATTAACTGATCATAACTGTTGCTCCCATCTGATCTCAAGATCAGTTGCAACTAAAATAAATCCTACTAATATTATAAATCCGAAAGTTTGTGTGTAAGTATGTTTGTTCCCTCTTCACGCTTTAACGGCTGAACGGATTTGGATTAAATTTGAAATGTACATAGATTATACCTAGGATTAACACATTGGCTACTTTTTAACTTTATAATAGCGGGCGAAGCCGCGGGGCAAGGCTAGTTATATATAATTGGTCTTAACTGATCATAAGATCAGTTGCAACCAAAGTAAATTATCTATGATTGTTCTCTACCAATCTTAAGATCCATTGGAACTAAAAAAGATGCATTCTTTACGTTATACACTGTGTTTAATATATAGTGTATAGAGTAGAGTAGTATAGTCATGCTCAGGCCTCACTAAAACGGGCACTACACAACTCGCAAAGTTGATCGAAGTCACACTTCGGTTGGATTAATGCAAATTCAGCTTGCATCAGGCGACTTCCAATCGTTGACGGTTTCAGCGCCCGAGTCAAAGGATTAGTCACGTACTTCGGACTTCGCTCAACTTCGAAGAGTTCTTCGTCAAAGTAACGAGTAGCGTAGTGCAGGTCTATCGCTAACTAAGTTCAAGCCTCCCCTGCAGTGGTGCCAGCGCCGGTCTATCGCCAGCAGCTACTAGCTCGAAAATGTATCTGGACTGGACATACAAAGTACGTACCTACCGGACAGAAACTCATATATCAAACCTTGGAAATTAATTTATATTATCAAGATTGTCTATACTCCTAGAGCAATACTTACAAGCTGCCGTGTGCTGCTCATTGCTTCAGATAATATTATGTAACTCCAAAAATTTGTTGATTTCGGTTACAAAACTGTTATTGAGTGTTGACCTATCCGCACTATAATACTTAATAATCATAAATTCTAATTAATAAGTTAACATGGCACGTAATCAGTTGGACTTTATAATTTAAAGGTGTTTTATAGTAGAAAATATATCATGTTTACATTTTTCGCAGTTTTGCTTAAAACCATTAAAAAACCTTCAACTTCTTCTTTAAATGACGACTATAGGGCTGCACTAAAATTCAAAATGAACTTTGCTGTTATATTAATACCGCTATTTCGCCAATGTCAAATGTATGGCTTTTATGTACAAATCTCTGCGGTTATTTTAGCACCGTAATTTTGCCAACGTCATGTAGAACTACAGGAGGAGTTTTGGCGCGAAATTGAAAAATTTCGTAATCGATTTTATATAATCTGCCAAAACTTGTGATTCTTGAGATACTTAATATAACACATGGTTCCCAAATTACAAAAAAATTGCCCTATTTTACACAGCAATATCAATTTAATAAAATCAATAATTGATCGAGGGAAGCGAGATCTCTAAATTGACTTGGGTGGTCCATGCATCCGTCCATCCGTCTGTCAACAAGCGACTTCAACTTCTCAGAGATTATGTCCAAAAATTTAGCCTAATAAACAAATACAAAATATTAAAAATCTATGGTCCAAAAACAGAAATGTAAGCGGGGAGCAAAATAATCTACCCTTGACATCGTTAAAAACAATATATGCTGGTTCTATGACAAAATAGGGACGGACGAAATAGATCGTGAATTTTCACTTTCCGAAATGTATCTGATAAAATACCGAGAGACTCGCTATCCTGCAACGATGCCCTAGGCTCTGAAGCCTAGCATCTGTCAGCTGGTCTTTGTTAATAAGTATCTTGGCTCTTCGGTAAATGGTCTCTAGTGCCTCGATTTGATATCTAACAGACCCATCCCAAAGATGAGAACAATACACCATACACGAACGGACTTGTGCATGATGTAAGTTGAGCTTTTTTTTTGTTTATGATAATTGTTTGATCTCTGTGTTTGTTGTTGAAGTTCAGCATATAATGGATATTATACGTAAGTTTCAACTTTATTATAGCTGTTTTTGAGACAAATCCAGAGACAAAATAGTTTTTAAATCTTTGCTGGCCTACCAAATAATTATTTTCCAACATAGATTTCTTTTTAAATCGGTTTCGTACTCTACTTGCAGACT
This sequence comes from Lomographa bimaculata, assembly GCA_948107665.1. NCBI lineage: Eukaryota > Metazoa > Arthropoda > Insecta > Lepidoptera > Geometridae > Lomographa > Lomographa bimaculata. Next base: position 14,584,847 of record OX403592.1, read on the forward strand.
AATCTTTTAATGATAACCCACAAAAAAAAAAAAAAAAAATTTACTCCCCACTTCCACTACGTGTATGGGTGGGTGCCCCCTTAATATTGTCATTTATATAATTTCAACTGCCATTTCTGGTTTTGGCCCACACTTTACATATTCTCTGAGAATTTAAAGTTATTTCTAGCCTCTGACAGACGGACGGACGGACAAAGTGCTGAACGACCCAAGTCAACTTTCCGTTTTCATGTAGTATTATTGTCTCAGCCGTCGCGGATTTCGATACACAGATAGACTCTTGAATGTGTTACATAAATACAGTTTGATTCTCCTGTTTCAACACCCAATAAGCACACGTATTTTTTGTTTTGAGCTTGGATGCCGTGATCACTGAATTTCGTTTTGGAACGTTCACTTTAAGCATTGTGTTCCAGGGAATTCGGAACGGGTGAAATTAGATTCTGTCAATGCTTTAAGCATTTTGTATGCTTTCTCTGTTTGACCTATCGAAATTTTGTTTCTCTGTCTACGGAAATTATTTTATTTGTCATGCGAGAATTATGAGCCGCGCTTGTGGAACCAAGAGAACACAACGAAATTATTAAATTTCCAAGATGTCAGATGGGAGGGAGAGCTGAGTTTTAAACTTAATATTATTTAAGGGATAGCGTGTTGTGAATGTGAATATAAATTAAGTTTAACGTATATTGCAAGATTGTGAAAATGTTGCTTTTTAATAGACTGTTATGACGCTTCCTCTCTGTAGTTAATTGATCGTATAATGAATCGGGAACATTTCTTGTTAAAATAATTATTGTTTCGTTACAACTTGTGTTGTGAGTCATAAAATCCTGTGAACCTTTCGCTAGTTCGTGTGGTGAAAAATACTGGTGTAAAGTGTACAGCAAATATTTATTGTAATGTAAATAAAAAATATTGTTTGCACGCGCATGCGTTCGCGATAAAAACAGACAAAGGTTTTGTGTGGTTTGAAAATCAGCTGTATTTTATGTGCAATGACTTAGTGATTCCGAGGATTGTGTGTTTTCTAGGCGACAATGTTCAGTGAAATTGGATACATTGTTTTTCTACTTCTCGCCCTGCCCTACATTGAAAGTGGTAAGCTTTTTATTCCTACTTGATTTAAAGAATGTTTGCAACCAAGTTGTCCTGTTGGCTGGATAGGCCCGTTTATCTGCGTATAAAATCCGATGAAACCAGTTTGTATAAACGCTAAAATCCTATATTATACAGACATTTTATAAAATTAACTATCTGCTTAACTTAATCACAAAGAGCTACAATGGCAATGGCTCTTTTAGAACTTGTTATTTTTATAAATAGGTTCTCTTGAAATAAACTGCCCCAGTTCCTTTTGTAAACCAATAACAATATGTACTTATGTTATATAAATAAATATTACAAAAAGTCTTCAATCATTACTCGTTATTGTGTTCTGAATATAAACTTAGTAAAATTATTTAGCAAGACACTTTTAATAATTTTGGTTCTAATTAAATTTAATTAATATTGTAGACACTGAGACTCGTCACTAATAAATTAATAAACATAATTACTTTATCTATTATGTTTATGTATAAAGTTTTAATGTATAATATGGTTTAAAAGAAAAAAAAAGGTAACTTACTGTTTATTCTTGTTCTTTAAAATAACATTCATTAAACAACTAGCTGCGCCCCGCGGCTTTGCCCGCATAAGTCCCAGACCAGCCAGAATTCAGGGTTAAAAAGTAGCCTATGTCCTTTCTCAGGCTCTAGACTACTTCCCTCACTCTTAACCACTGCCCTCAAACTATGCCATAATTTATAATTTTACTTAATTTTAAGTTTTTCTTTATGTACTATGTAAATTGCTATTTTATTTTTGTGAATAAAGATTTATTATTATTTATTATACTATCTGTGTACCAAATTTTGTTTAAATCGGTTCAGTAGTTTTAGCGTGAAAGCATAACAGACAGACAGACAGAGTTACTCTCGCATTTATAATATTAGTAAGGATAGTAAGGATAAGGATAATAGAATATAATTTTTCACTATTACATACACCTAAAGTTTTTAACTTATATAGGATAAAATTCTCCGCGTCAGCACTACACTCGTCACCCTGAAATTAGATGTTAAATCCCTTTAAGCAATGTAATTTCACTGGAAACATTGCCCTTTAATATGGAATACAGTAATCTTTGCACACTACTGCTTGGCGGCAATGGTATGTAATTGCCTCAGGCAGACTGCAAAAGAGTCATACCAGTTCAAAAAATATGATGAAAATATTGCCTAAATTAAAACATTTTAGAGTACCTACATTGTACAATTAATTGCAATAAATCAATAGTTATATGTTGAATTACTTATTCACTCATTGGTGTTTCTATTTTCCTCAAAGATTATTCATTAATTGTTTCAATTCTAATTATGTGAACATTTTGTGATTTTCCCTGCTTAATTGGTGCTCAATAATTTTATTATTATAAGGGTGACCTAACATGAGATTATCCTGTTGAGAAACTGTAGACTTTTGTAATTATGTGGTATTTTCTGGACAACATTTTATCACATTTTATAATTAAACAAGTTTGCTCAACTTTATAGTTTAATTAAAGTAAAAATATTTAAACATGATAATTTTAGATATGTATGCTCTTGTATGCCTATGAGTAACCAACAAGCATGTATGAAAAGACTTACAAATGAGAGTAGCGAATGTGTGCCAAGATCGTAGCAGGTGGAGAGATGTTGTTTCTGCCTACCCTAATGGGAAAGAGGTGTGACTATATGTATGTATGAATGTATATGGGATCTGTTTACCCAATTTATGAAAATCTGTTTAGCTACATCTATAGTTGTTCACAATGAGTGAGGAACATCTAGTGAACTTTTCAAAATTTTAAATTGTTTATCAATATTGGTCCCATGAAGATACTCATGAAAGTTTACTTGAAGACTTTAATACTAGACTCGCAAATTTACTAAGTGTTCCTGTGCTATGTACCTACAATACCTAAGCTTTGGTTGCAACCTTACATTCTAGCCAATTTGGAGGCTCGGTGAGTGTGTGAGTACGTAGCATGAGCTAAAAAACTCTCGCTTAATCAAAACCAAATAAATGCTTTCAGAGATGGTTGTAAAGCACTAACCTGCCAATGTCAAGTTTATAGTAGAACACCTGTGGAAAGCTGTAAGTGAAGTCATACTGATAGTAGAAGATAAAAACTGAAAATTAATAAATAAACTGTAGGATAGGATAGGATAAGGTAGTTATGTCAGCTGGCAATTCATTCCAGAGTCTGACAGCAACAACAGAAAAAGAATTGTTAATAAAAGAACTGGAATGTTGGGAAACAGCAAGAAGTAAGTTAGAGGCAGACCTAAGGTCACGCTCATGAGTATCGCTCAGAAATTGGCAGGCATCTTTTAGGTAGATGGGGGTGTTTGGGTCGTTTAGGACGGAGTATAGTATAATAATAATAAAAAATTGTTTATATAAAAGACAAGGAAAACTTAGCGTTGACAGTCCAGTAGGAAAGGAGCAAGATTGACAATTTTGTTAAAATTGCTGGTCAACTTGAACTTCTTCTTTAAATGGTGACTGTAGGGTTGTCGCACCATAATTCTGCCAATATCGCATATAGGTAGGAGTGCAGTTTAAAACAAATAAAAAATGATTTATATAATATGCCCAGTAACTTCAAGTTACTAATTCTACTGGTCAAATCCCAACAACACTAGCACAAGGCCGAGGGAAAATATAAGAGAGGCATATACCCAGCGGTGGGCTGGAAAAGGGCTGTGAATGATGATGATGTGGAGTTAATATGTTAACCCTAGATTACTAAATATTAGTCTCATGGACTACATGATCTTCACACATTTGCTGTTTAAGTATGTTTCTGGTACTCCGCTGGTCCGCCTAGCTTAGCGCCTTCCTCCGCTTTCACAAGCAACTTATTTTAACAGATTTTGCGAAATATTAGTCTCAGATGAAAGCTTAGCGACTGTGTGGTAAGATTTACAAGGAAATTCATAACAAGTTTTTCATTATTTTTTACAAATTGATGCTGCTGTAGAAGTTACTTTTCAAGAACAGCAATCCAGAAGTAAAACTTCTGTAGTTTTCCTTAACAGAAGCTTAAAAAGTTATACATATGTATATGTGTCTCTGTATGTGGCCTTGCAGCTCTCAAACGGCTGGACCAATATTAAAATTTTTTTGTTTCAAAGGTGACTTGATCATGAGTGTTGATGAAAATTGGTGCAGACGTCTTCCAGATAGAGTCGGGGGCATTTTCAAAATTTTGATTTTGGCACTTGTTGGCGAAGTTGTTTTCCAAATAGTATCGGGGGCATTTTCAAAATTTTGATTTTGCCACTTGTTGGTGCAGTCGTTTTCCAGATAGTGTCAGGGGTATTTAAAAAAAAATAATTTTGCCACTTGTTGGTGCAGTCTTTTTCCAGATAGTGTCGGTGGGTATTTTCAATATTTTGATTTTGGCACTTGTTGGTGCAGTTGTTTTCTCTGGAATACAATCTATCGGGGGTATTTTCAAAATGTTGATTTTGCCACTTGTTAACACCACCCTACGCAAACGTGGTTGTGTGGTTGTTATAAGTCTATCATGTGTATCTATAGGTGGCATCGTTGCTCCCAAACGGCTGAGCTGATTACGATTTAGTTTTTTCGTTTGAAACGTAACTTGATAGAGAGTGTTCTTAGCTATGTTTGATGATTCAAATAATAAATATTAATTACTTTAAAAACGTTGGTGACTGAATTATTAAGTGTTGAAAGATACAAAAATTTAATTTTATATCAAAATGTCGACTGAATAACGACATTCTAGACAGCGAGTTTATTACTCTCGACTAGTTTCGAATTACCATATGAGATATTGGTCAAATGCGAGCTTATCAGAGAATAATGAGAACACCGTGTTAGACGGCTAAACTTATATTTTTTAATGCAAGTCACTGGCGCGTCAACTTGGCTAAAATATGCAATGAAACTATGACGCCTATTTCTATCCATCTTTCCGATTGAGAACCAGCTTGTCCTACTTTCGTTCAACTACTGCCAATGACACAGAATAAATAAAAGTCTAACTATCAATGGTTGAAATCGCGCTAAGAACCAGTTCCGAAAATCTGACTCACAATAAATCAAACGCCTACTTGTCTGCCTACTTTTCTAGACTGAAATATTCGAAGCTATAATATTACAGTACAACCTGCTTAAGTGATACCATATTATTATTATTATCATTAAAACAGGAAGAAACTCATTAATGAACTTGCGTCTATTTTCGCAATAAATCTCTTATCTCTCGTTATCTTTGCGTGGGAATACAGATTAAATTATTTGGTCCATGCTAATGTTATTTGATTATCTTTATTATGTGCTTATGAATAAACCATTTGGTATGGATAATTTTATTTGGACGCAGCTATATCGGCAAATACTCGTTAGAAGCTACCACTATCTATAAATGTACAACGTAATAATATAATATGGCTTGCGCATAGCTCCTTTCTTTTCTATCTTTAAGGTAGTAAATAGGGGTAAGTGAAGAACCGGTTTATATGTATAGGTAGGTATACATAGATGGTTATCATATAGCTTACCAGTTGTTCGTACCTACCGTACCGGACATGTTGTGAGAAACGGCGGCGTAGAAATACAAACTTGCCATGTTGCGTGTTACTCGAGCTCGCTGTTTAGAGGGCATCCAGTAATAATAAAATAAATAAACGCTTTCACACTCACAGCCCCACACTAAATTCGATGACTTGTGTCGTGAGTGCCGGAAAATTCACATCACACACACAATCACAACCAGAACCAGAAACACAAGTGTTCCTTGTGGAGAAAACTTGTGTTCCCGCCGGGAATCGAACCCGATACCGCTGCTTAGAAGGCGAACGCTTGCCCAACTTCGCCAACAGATAGTTCAAATCCAGTAGTAATGCTTTCATATTTAATTTGTACCTGGCAAGGTGAGAAACTGCATTTCAAATAAATATGTCGATTCAAGCCTATCGGTATTCTATCGCTTACATTTATCCCCATGCTATTTTTACCATCTAACAACAAGACAAACTGTCGAACGTTATCCATTTATGCTTGCCATACCTGCAGTTGCTCGAAGCGTTTCGGTTCTGCGTTTATCATCCGTACAGCGAATCCGTGCAGTTCCAGGAGTGGAACTCATTGCCTGTGTCTTTGTTCCTTGAACTGTACAATGTGGGTGTCTTCAAGTCTAGAATGAATAGGTACCTTCTAGGCAAGCATGTTACATCTCCGAATCGTTACTTTCCATTAAGTGAGGTAGAGGTCAAATGCTTCCCTATCCAGTATTAAAAAAAAGCATTTTGTTAGCAAAGTATGTACGGCTTGTTATTCAAGCACCAACTTAAGGATTAAAATGCGGTTATGCTGAAATTGACAAAGAGGCATTCTAGTAAATTGCTGTATGAGTCCCCTTATCCATGTTTAGCTATATTTTTATGTAGGTACCTTATTGTGTTTATTTGAAACGGTTGAACCCGTTGTGCTTCTCGCTTGGCGTAGTTTCCGTTCTGTCTGCTCTTATTTTGGCTATAAATATTGATAGGGTTTTTCTACTCAAATAATAACATTCATTTCGAGCAATCGGAGAGTCAATGACACCTTATTTACTTGTTTTCCTGTTTATCTTGAAGGCGTATCCAATATTACACCGAATTCCAGTTAAGGCTAAGTATATATCATTATGTGAACGAGTTTTTCTTCTTCTGATTTTTTATTTTATGTGTCGTCGAGGAAAGTTTTCGAATAATAATCACGAATTTCCTCGTTATTTCGTAATCGAAGTAAGAATAGTCGATCATTTCCTTTTTTGCTCACATCGTTATGGAAGGAGAGATAGATATAATATATCTATTTCTATATATAACAAACAAACGCATTCACACTCACAGCCCCACACTAAGTTCAAATACTTGTATCGTGGGTGCCGGAAACATTCATATCACACACACATTATACCCAGAACCAGAAGCACAAATATCCCTTGGGAAGGAATTTGTGCTCCTGCCGGGAATCGAACCCAGGACCCACGGCGCAGAGGGCGGACACCTGTCCACTGGGTCGTCAGAATCTATTATATTATAATAAAATAAAAAGTCAAATTGCCTGTGTTGAAAACTTGAATCTATCAAGTTTAATGGTGTTCTAGTATCGAAAATAACTACAACGCAAAGCGTTACTTTAATCTGGTGCGTTATCGTACCGTAAAGCAACATTGTGTGTGCAAATAAATCCTGTAGGAAACATCCACTTTATGGATCTATTTGCATCCTCTATCGGCCGTTCTGCTCCCGTTTGCGTCCGATCCATCACGATTGTGACAAGGGGTCTGTCAACACATACTCCCATTAGTAAGAGGTTTCAAAATAAAATAAAAAAAAACGGATATTTACATCAATCTTGTGTCTAATCAAAATTGTAGCTACGTAACATTTTATATCCTGCAGGGGTTAGATGATTTAAATCGAATGGAAGTATTATTACGGACTCCAGAACCTAGACCAGTCTTCTTTATCTGCGATGCGATGTCATTTTTATTAATATACTAGCTGTATCCGACATGCATTGCAATGCCACGTTTAAAAAAAGTGTTCACAAGAGAGTGTCACCTCTTTCACGTTTATGGTCTTCTAGCTTTAATACCATACTAAAAACTTTGTTCATACAAAAATACTAAAATCACGTTATAAAATGAGGGGTGGGGGGATGAAAATATGCAAAAAAAAGTATTTTATTATAGTCAGCCGAGCCGTTTTGAAGGAGTTCGACTACAAACACCATGAGGGGGCGTCCATTAATTTCGTGAGACGTTTTTGGGTCGAGCCGAACTTCACCCAATCCCACGTGGGGGAGAGGTGGTGTCTCAGCAAATATCACAATTTTTTTTGCAAGAAACAGTAAAATTTAGAGAAAACTGAGTTAAAAAAAGTAAAAAAATCTACTGAAATATGACTAAATCATATAGTTAGTAGAGCTTATTCTTAAAATAAAAATTAAACAAAATGTGTTAAATAAATTCAACGCAATCAAGCACAGATTAACTTTTTTACATTAAATATACGCATTTTGAAAAATCTCACGACATCTCACCAAGGGGGAAGAGGGGGTCGAAAAACCCTGACACCGAAGTGTTAAGTGTTGTTTCTTGTTCTAGTGTGTTTACCAGCTTCGATCACATCGTCACTTACCATCAGGTGAGATAGTGGTCAAACACTAGCCTGTCACAAATAAAAAAAAAAAAAACGAGATAATTAAGTGTAAAATCAACGTTGCTTAAACAGATCTCAAGTTTCAAGTCGCAGCTGTTGCATTCGCTCGTTGACCAGCAATTTGATAACTTTAATTACTAAAGTGAAAGTTTTAACTACCTAAGTTCTACGTAAGATGACTCGTGTTGCATGGAGCGCACTTGATATTCCGCCTCCGAACAATTGTTACCAGATGGTCATATTATTTGTCAATTAAACGCAATTGGGCATTCGTGTCCTTATTTAAACGAACGTCCTTGAAGGACGGAAATGTATTTAGGTAATGGCATCTCTGAGCCCCTAAGCTACTCAAAGAACCACCGGGATGTAGATTTATTCTTGTCCCAGATACCTAACTCGAGACGAGGGCGCCGTGCGAAAAAGCAAATGGCCCCTAACGATACCACCCGAAGGAAATAGCCTTCATTCATGCGCGCTTATCTATAATATCTATGCATCCTCAAGAACAATGATCTTTGTCTGGTGATACGAGACAGAGAGATTGTTCCACAGTGTGGATGTAGTAGATTAAAGTGACATAATATACTGACTTAAATGTCAAGTAAGCCATCACGTTTGTCAGTTTTGGAAAGCGTTTTATTCATACAGCAGCTACTAAACCAGGTTCGTATAAATCCATAAACATGTAGCTGGCGACAACAGTTCTGTAATCTATGTATATGCATGAAAGAACTCTCTGTGTTCCATTTTTATCCATTTTAGGTACTTTAATCATCTCTATCGGGGACTGGGCCTCGTTTACTTTTATCATATATAGCATTATATGTATATAGCAGGGCTCGCACTCTTTACTATAAAGTCTGGGTTTTTCCAATAAGTGCAACGGTAATTCCTTGGTGCCTGATATATACTAAACCCAATCCAATAGGAGTCTTCTAAATCTTCAAATCACGTGTTTGTTAAAAGTCGTCTTCCAGCTTCAATCATAACATCTGTACAAGATGGCACTGCCAAATCCAATACTTTTGAGCCCTGCTAAATTCGCAATATAAGACTGTAACTCATGTTTTTACCTAATTACACAAATATAAGTACGTAAATATAATAGTGTATAAAATATCCAAAAGTAAATAACTCAATCTCTATGTAGCTTTATCTGTTTCATCATCACGGCCTGAACCGGTCTTGATGAAACTATTTTCCTTCACCATCATCAAAGCGAGAGAAGCTGCGAGGCATAGCTAAATGGGGAATATGCACATTGTACTGTTTCTTAGCTTGTTCCATCTTCCATCGTTAACTGCACTGTGACTGTGAGTCATGTATGCGTTAAAAAACTCGAGTGGTACCTAATTTGTTAGTAAAAGTGGTTTAGCCGTTATGTTTTGTGTCAGATCTCGGAACTACCTCCTTGTAGTCATTAAATAAAGTGGAGCTTCGTCAAGTCAAATTGTTTTTTCAATTTGAACAATCGCTACTGTCCTTGGACAAAAAGAAACTGTCGACAGTCGTGGTGATTTAGACGTATTGTCAGGTTTTTCTTTCAATACTGTGTTAATATCGTCTCATTTGCCTTTTCCTTGTATATGTATCCAATTATATGCTAGGTTGTTTGTTGTGTTTTAGTGTAACAGAGGTAGGTGAAGACTAAAGATGTTCTATAATATAACACATTTCCACCAAAATTATACACTTGACACTCGATCGCTTACAAATTCGGTGGTATACTTGGAAGTATCTCTGATTATATTATTAAAAGTGGTACACTCTAGTTAACAAAAACTGGACTGATGTATCTACCAGGCCAAGACATTCCATACCATACAATTTGTGTTTTGTTCTTTAGCTATTTGTAGATCTTGTAAAAGAACAGGACGGTATTGTTACTGCTTAGGCATTAACAAAAAAAAAGCGAGTGAAATTTACATGCGACACAAATGTTAGTTAGATTGTAACTAAGGTAAATTGTGTGCGTTTCACCTAATTTAAGCGGTCCATTAGCCGTACCATGCAGCACTAAAGTCGGAAATAATATAGCTTAAAGGCTATTTAAAAATCGTCGCTCTTGCACTGTTTGGATAGCTCAGTTGGTTATAGCAGTAGAATGATGTATGCGTAGCTCTAAACAGTGGTTTTCATTTGGGTTGTATCCACACGATATTTTTCTCTTCCAAATGTACAAATATTCTGTTCCAGTATTATTTGAAATTTCTGTGACTACTGGATTTGAATATTTGATATTCTAAATAGTCTAGCTAGTGTTAGACTCAAGAGTGAAGCACTAGGTACTTTACGCAGAAAATATCGCGAGCCTCGAATCTAAGATATTAAATATATCTTCATCTAACTTGCGTGTCTATTTATTTTGTGGTTGCGTGATATTACTTATCCATTTAAGTATAGAGAACAATGCAGATCATACTTTTTTCGCAAGTTCTGCTTCATTATATTCGCGAAGAGCTTCGGAATGGTGCTATGTAATAATCACGGAATGCGTGCATTGTTTCCACGATTGCGTATTCTTTTGTTCACTAGAAGTATTACTTGCTTGGCGGATTTTGACTGGCTGAGTAATATGTGTCACGCTTCATGTTTATAATACAATTTCTTCGTAACGAGGTGACACAATATAATAATAATGATTAAATTAGTTGTTATTGTTTTTCAAAGCAGTATGATGTATCGGTACCATTGCTAAGAACTGTTAAGAACAGCTGTGTCCTGTAAGGTATTGTTAAGAACTGTCCATTGGCTTAGGTGCACGATCGCCTTCTAAGCAGTAGGTATCAGGTTCGATTCCCGGTAGAAAGACAAGTTTTCTCCACAAGCGACATTTGTCGTTCTGGTTCGCCTATGTTAATGTGAATGTTTCCGGCACCCAAGACACAAGTCATCGAACTTAGTGTGGGGCTGTGAGTATGTTTATGCTGTCGAAGAATAAGAGGTGGTCATGTTGCATATATTTAGGCATCTGAAAGGTTGTAGCGACAATTATCTGTATTCGTTGTGAATATAAATCACGCGTCAAGCATTTTTCCTTTTAATTCAGTCTAAGAAGAACAGAATCTATAAAAAATATGCCTATAGTTTTTTTGCAATTAAATATTCATAGCGTAAATGAACAACTTTAAAATACCAATTATACAAACAACACATTACTATCGGGCTTATCAGGGATGTGGTCGTTGGTTGCGGTTTTACCCGACTGGACAGACTAGATACTATATTTGCTCCGTTGCGGCTGTCCAGTGACATTAATTACCTACTTGACTACGATTGGGAAAGTGCGGTTGTGTTAAAAGTAGGTTGGCTTGCTTAATCAAGTAATTGCTCGGTGAGTATTTCGTTCCCGATTGCAATATTTGCATATCATAAGATTGGATTGGGTAGGAAACAGAATCCATCATTGTAGATCCGAGTTGCATTTTGAATTGTGTTTGTGGAGCTTAGTCAAGTCTGGTTCCTTCCGAGTGCTTTCTTTAGTGTGGTGGGCCTTAGTCTCATCACTGTTGCCTGTGCTGGGCGCTGGGTGCTATTACACCCAGGGAGCAGGCGCACTTGTTTGGTCGTCTGGTTGGCCTATGCTGACAGTGGCCCAGGGTTCTAAATAGAAATGCCATGATATTCTACCTTTTGAACGTCTCATAAAATTGATTGAATTAATTCAGACAATGCCGACGGCATAATTGGCTGTCCAGTGGCAGTGGGCTTTAACATTTGAGTTATTTTTAGTTATCCCTTTCGTGGTATAGGTAGGTTTTTTTATATGCTAGATAGGCCACCGTCTCACCTGATGGAACCTGATGTTGCAGCCAAAGATGATAAAATCATGCTACAGCATGGAAGATCATGTATGAAAGACTCTAGAAAGAGTCATTCATACGTACCTCTGTATACATTCATACATCTTGCAATTTAGGTTTATTTTAGAAAATAATAATATAATCCCTTAAGGCAACTCTTTTAAAAGAGATTTCTTATCAGCTGACGTGATAAGATTGTGTATCTTAGTCTTTTGTTGAGTAAACCTGAAACGAATACTATTTTCCGTATAAATATGTACACAATGTAGTACATTGTGTACATATTTATACGGAAAATAGTGTGTGAATGCGACATATTATTATAATTTCTTATTTATTTATGATTTATCTGTCTAGAAATGTAACGATGACGTAGAACTATTTTCCAAGCAATTATTTGCTCGTACTGGTAATTACGTACCTAAAATATCCTCTGTTACCGTTCACATGAATAAGCAAGACGTGCTTAATAGGTTATAATTGTTTTTTACTTAGTTCGTAATTTACCTTATATATGTTTACTTTGCAAACGTGATAATATTACAAGAACTTGGAAACGGGCAGAATGGGAAGCGCAAGCCAATGCAAAATAACGAGGAACTTGGCAAGATATTACCTTGTCAGTAAGATTGATCACCGTTTCTTATGTTTATTAGGACATTGACTCCGTGGTTTTTTTAATTTGAGGCGTATCTAAGTGCATTATTTACGGTTACAAAATTATTCTCAAGGTGTACCATTGGAATACGCGAGGGTGCGATTAGCACACGAGACGCGAGGTTGACGCATCGCGAAGCCCGCGGGCTGTGACGACTCCGTTCGTTGAACCGGGCGAGGTCACGACCACTGGTGACGTGTACCATGCGTGTACCGTAGTTCGTGAGCAGACGGTCCCGCACGCGCTGCCAGCTGCCTAAACCAAACGTCCTCTCATCAGGGTGACTCCCCTACGGATCCTTCATTGATCGCCGAAATCCGCGAACAACCGCCAACTGTTGAAAAGTAACTTTCGCGAACCTGATCGAACCACAAAATTCGCTGTAGGCGGGTGTTTGTTGGACTCCGAACTTTTAATTTTATAACAATATTATTATACTATATAATATAGGTCCCAAAACTGCCAAATGTTACACAAAGGCAGGCAGTTGAACCGTTTAATCAGATTCACTGTTTTTTATTCAAACCTTTGTTTTAAAAAGGATGTTCCGTGGTGGTCCAATGTCAAAAGTAGTTGTCCGCTTGTCGGACGTAACATGATTTGATGGTCAAGTGCATATTTTGTCAACGGCAATGGCACCTTACTTTTAGCATTACACTGATAAGTGTACTACTTGATTATCGTAACTTACGTGTTCAGTGAAGAGTTCACATGTTTAGGTGAAACTGATTTTCCTAATACATGCATTGCATTATTTGCATTATCTTCTATCTCTAGAAAATCTACGCATATTCCGAATATAAAAAACGTAAGCTTTATTGAATTAGGTACCTATTTCAATATCAAAAATTGCATTTTGGTTATTGAATCATAGCTTGTTGACTACGTAAGCAATGATGTTTAGGGTATGAAGGATGTTGGGCCTAAATGTTTTATTACTAACTTGTTATAGTGTATACGGTATGTATTTACCTGTTTTGAGTTACAATTGTGTTGATTGAATTGAATTGAAAATCAACCTATTTACAAATAGGTTGATTTTCAATTCCGTAATAATCATTCAACGAGAAAACTTGATTTGTATAATTTGTAAGTGTAAAAGGAAAATATGTCGTTTTAAATTGTAGTAACAATACTATGACCATGACCTGGTTTAACCTTAACGGTGTAGTATTTGCCGCTATATACAAAATTAATTCGACAATGAAATGAAAAAACAGCCCAGCTTCACCTACGCCAATTACACAGTTAAAAATAACTGATTGTATTGACTGTGGTGGATATTGAACAAAGCCCGTCCCTCGTTCAGCTAACAAACTTGTTATCGACGGGTTCCAGTGAATTTTTCGTCGATTCAAAAAGTTTGTACTGTTTACGACGCAGCCAATGGAAAAAGTTGAAGTGTTTGTACCAAGTCAAACGGTAATTCTGTGCAGAGCGGCCTCGTAAAATGTTTATGGGAGAAGTAGCCCTCCTTAATCCTTTAACGCTCTGTTGAAGGAGGGAGAGTACTCACCGCTTTGAGGATTAGCACGTCAACTTCATACTAAATATTTCAGGTTGCCTTAATCCCCGATAAAAACCTATATTTGGGTCAATTATCGGAACTGTTGCCAGGGGTTTAACTTTGTACAAAGGAGCTTCGTTTTTATCTCTAATATTAATATCTCAAACGTGCCTTTTCAATATCTTTCCGTTCTACCACCATCGGTATCATAAATATGTCGTCTCGCCATCTATCACCTAATCCTACATTGACTACACATCTCCCACTCCACGAACAGGAAAATTATCTGAACAGGTAACTCAAGTCTTTATTAGTCATCTTAGCTCGATCAAAGTAAATCACTACGTATACCTACCTACATAATATCTCGTACAAAATCTGTTACGCAGGGCTATTTAGCTCGAAGCAAGGCTCTAAATCGCGTATAGCCTTGGAGGCCGACACGCTTGGCTGAGCGTGACGAGGCAGCCTCGAAGCCCAGTGCCAATATTTTAAATCTATTGTGTAGTGACTTCTTATTATGACGTAGAACAAACCTGGTCCAAGCCCAGACGTTTCCTTTTACAGAATTTGTCTGAAGTGACAATGATTGATCGATTTCGGAACTCTTCGAACAGCCCTCGTTCCTTTCATTCTAATCTTTTAGTGAACGAGAGCACTTTTTTATTCCCGATAATGATTAAAACTCGGGCCACGGGGATATACACAATTCATTCTTTAAGTTTACTTATACATGGAAAGAAATAGTAAGTGTGTAATTTCGCAGTGCAAACGTAATTATTATGTAGGTACTATGCATCTCGAGTTAAGCTTGAACTGCCCGAGCATTAAACGTGGTTTTGTAATGTTCTAACGTTTGTAACAGTTATTTGACGACTTTTGAATGTTGGCTGTTAGAGCAGTTGGTATCAACTCTTACCGCCGCCGCGGGTACTACATTCGATTCCCAACAGGAATACAATTTTTCCTCCTTAGGGACACTTTTACTTCTGGTACGGCACCTGCAATATAAGTCATTAAATTCGGTGCAAGCATTTGATATGGACATAGAGTGGATGGTCGCTTCTAAAATGAAATGTTAATTAGAAAGATTGTCCTCGGTCTGTTGAGCTTCTCATAAATGACCCAACCACAGATAACGTGATTTAAGTATCACTTTTTTAACTAAAGCAAAAATGTTCTCTACGAACCGCAGAATTTCAGACAGTAGCAGCTGGTCTTCGCACTAGAATAACATTAAATTTTAATCTAAACTTTTCGCTTTAGCCAACAACCGCAAGTTTTTCAAAACTCTGTGTAAACATAGACTGTGATTTGTTATTTTTCACGGTGATGTTATGCGATGACTGTGTCTTGTGGTTTACCTTGATGCATAGAGAATTAACACACTTCTATCCGTGCGTTGAACTTCGTCTTATTTGCATAAAATATTCAAACATAAACTCTAGCTTCAACGAAAATAGTTTTTACCTATTCGGCGACTTGCTTTCGATCACTATTTAACTTGTTGCTGGAACTATTTTTTTTTTCTGTGTCTGTTATTAAGTGATAATCTCGCCGAGGGTAGTAAGCACGCTAGGCCTAGAATGTAGCTCTTAAGGATAGCTACTGGAACGCTCGGGAACACTTTTTTAACCCCCGACGAAAAAGAGGGGCGTTATAAGTTTTTCGTTTGCAGGTGTCTGTGTATTTGTATGTCTGTCTGTGAGATCGTAACTTTCAAATGGCTGTACTGATTTCGATTTAGTTTTTTGTTGGAAAAGTGACTTGATCGAGTGTTTGAGCTTAATCTGGTAAAATCGGTGCAGCCGTTTTTTACCGACTTCCCAAAAAAGGAGGAGGTACCTCATTTCTTCTCTCCACGTGAGCCAATTTCGAATTTTTTTTTTAGTTTGAAAGATGTTGCTTTAAATTTGTCCCATTTAAATTTGATCAAGATCTGATCGGTAGTTCTTGAAATATCGCAAATAAGGCCTATTTGTGGACTACTTTGACGATGTTCTCGTTTACCCGACTTAAAAAGTTACGTTTATGTGAGAAAACCGGGTCTTTTCGCGCTTTTATTTTCAAAATAGCATTATTAAAGACCCGGTTTTCTCACATAAACATGATTGAAGTTCGCGAAAGTTTAAAAAATTCAAAAGTTACCTCATAACTTCTTACGTTGTGAGCCGATTTTGATCAAGGTTCCGAAGATAAAGCGGAGAAGTCGGTTTTTTTAAGCTTTGCTTGCGTTTAATTATCATTAAAAAGCAATTCAATTATAAAATAATGTTATAGTTGTCATTCAATAGCTATACATTCAGATTTAATAAATAATACTTCACCTATATTTAAATCTCAAGCATATTCCCTACTCCGGCTCCGTAGCAATAAATACAACACAAATGAAGTTCATGTAAACGTTCAAACTGTCGAAGGGCGCGGCTCGGTGTTGAGTTTGACAGATAACGTCAGTCTCAAGTTGAATGAAAGGGCCATCACTCTCGCGAGGCTCTGATAAAACACCGCCAATATCTCTTGTTTATTTTAGCGTCCGCGTCGGTTGTAGCCGAGCCTGGAACATTTGTACATCATTTATTGTGGTAATGACTCATGACTCTTCGAAACTATGCAATCATAATGGATGTGATAGACCATAATGCAAATACTACATTATGTGCAACATCTACGTGATCTCATCGACTAATGCCCGATTTCTTCATGTTTTGTACCATAATGAAATTCTAAGAAATTACCTATTTATTAGCTTACAAATGCTTACAAGATGTGCTTGATGAGTAATTAAGACGCACTTTGGCAGATGTGTGATGGTTGTGGAAGGTAATAAAGCGCGGTTTATAAGATGATATCGCTTGGGAGACTGTGACAAATGGATGCTTTTATAACTTCAACTATTTATCACAATAAACTAGCATCGTTTGAGTTTAGTCACTTGTTTACTCTCGAGAACGGCTACATCAGTCGGCTGCGTTGTTGTGGTTATTCTTCAAAGTCACGGATAGATCCGGCCTGAGCCAAGTTAGGTACAAACTGAGATCGTCCTAGTTTTGGGCTAGCACCTTAAATTCACACTGTGTCTGTACCTCTTAGGAGTCTTAACTTCTCAAGTCACATGAGGCGACACGCTTTTGTGAGCAAGTTAAATCATACTTAGTTTTGTATTTAGTTTAAAGTATCGCTTACGGAAGATTAGACGCTCCTAATATATCCGATTGATATCGCTACAAATAAAAATGTTCAGATAACTGATAAACAATGTTTGACAGAGATGTCAAGTCTCATTGAAGTCTCACAGAACATATTCTGTTTTAAACAAAACATAAACGGTTTCACAATCACAACTCCAAACTACGATCAGTATAATGATTTTAGAGTGAAAAGTAGAAATAATAGTATGACAAACAACAGCCAGATCTAAACAGCTGGAAATATTACCGCTAGAATCATTGCCACTGGAAGGTTCAAACATATGGTGGCTCTTGTGATACAGGTCGCCCCCTTCCATAAGATATGGTTATTCACAAGTCATGCTCTTGGACGGGTGCTGCATGTGGGGACCGGTCCCGCTGTTCTGGTGAACAGTTAGTGGTTATCATAATGATTATAATCTAAGATAGCATGTTAAATATACCTTAGTTAATGTTAGTTTAGTATGCCATATAACAATATTTAGTTTTGTTTATATTTTGAAATAGATTTATTTGTTCTTTCTTATTTAGTTAATGTATTGTGCGAAGAAAAAAAATGTTTTTGTTAAAAAAGGGCACGGACACTAGGTCTGTGGTGAAATCATTTTAAATAATAAAATCGAGAGTGAATCGGTACCTTCTACGCAAGCATGTTACATCTTCGGTCGCATCGGCACTTTCCATCAGGTGAGATAACGGTCAAATGCTTGCCTATTCAAAATAAAAGAAAACAAAGAAAAGTTCGTCAAAGAATAAGACGCTAGTCAAGTCTCTGTGACCAGGAACGTTCTTCAAAACGTCAGAATTCAAGTATTTCCTAAGGTAAAAAAAACACTTAGCAGCAAATGTGGTAAATAATAAACAGTTATATTGATTTAATGGATAGACTCATCATCATCTCAGCCACAAGAAGTCCACTGCTGGTCATAGGCCTCCCCCAAAGATCTCCAAAAAGAACGGTTGTTAGCGGCCTGCATCCAGCGTCTTCCTGCGACCTTCATTATATCGTCCTTTCACCTTGTCTTGGTCTTCCGACACTGCGCTTGCCAGTCCGTGGTCTAGTAACTCTAATACTAGTGGTTTATTTGTAGAGTTTGTGTTTAAAACATAAGAATTTCTTAAACATTGTTGAAACATAATGGCCTCGATTCTGATGTACACTCACTAAATTAAATTTAAACTATCCCTGTCTCTTACAAAATAAAACACAAGACAGAGATAGCATGAATTTTAGTGCTGTCACGCTAGTTTATCAATTAAAATATGAACAACAGAAGCAGAAAGGCGCTTGTTTTTAGTCAACAAAAATACAACACATACTCGACTAAGCTTGCGTAGACATCTAAGTTCTGACTAACTTGACAGCACAGCAGTATGCTATCTCTGTCTTGTGTTCCTATTTTGTAAAAGACAGGAATAGTTTAAATTTAATTTAGTGTGTGACATCAGAATCGAGGCCAATGTTTATAAAATATTTATTTCATACTTTCATGTACAATTCAATATTTTTAGACATCGAGCTTACAGGTAACTTAAGTGCTCAGACCCACTTGCAGAGGGTAGCGTTGCCATCATGCTGGCGGCATTGCCTCTCTGAATTGCAATGCTAATACGTTGAGCCAAATAAGTGGCAGCATTTTGATCACGCGTCGCCTCAACCAGGCGCTCTGATATGTCTTGTAGGTAACTTAGGCCGAAACGTCGAAGTAAATTAAAAACAATATTAGCGCAATTAAGTGCCAATTATGTTTCCCTAACTAGTCGTATTATATTATCTGTATTTCATTTGTAACTGTGATGAGTAGAATTTACATAGTGTCTATGTAAATTCCATTGCTGTGATTACATCCATTCATGTTTTAAGTTACATAAGTAATGAATGAAGACTGATGAAGCTTGCTACTTGCTATGTTGCCTGTAATGTTCTTTATTCTGTTGAAAAGTTTGAAATGCGACTCGAGAGTCGGTACTGCACATTTCTCGTTGACACATCTTGTTTCTTTTTATTAGGTAGCATGCATGTTGTGGAGACATGCACTTTTATTTTGTGTTACGAAATACGTAGTAACATTGCGGGAGTGGATGAGAGTCAACATGTATCAAAGTAAATGATTCCACTATTTGCCGAGTCTTCTCTAGTGTCACATAAAGAAAAGATGAATTGACTTATCTTTTACTTTGATTATTTTTATGCTCGATAGGTTAGTCGCTATTTCACCTGATGGAAAGTGATGATGCGGGTGCGTGAAGATCCCTATTCTCTCTATACATGAACACTCCCAAAATATACTCTTCGTAGAACAAAGATGAAGGCAGTGAGTGAGCTACGTGCTTTAGATATATTGTGTGGTCAAACATATCATATTTAAGCCGTTTGGTGTTGAGACAATGGGCCCGTGGGGACAGGATTCCATTACAAAAATCTATGAGAGCGCCTGGTTGAGGCGACGCGTGATCAAATGCTGGTACTTGTTTGGCTCAACGTATTAGCATTGCAATTCAGAGAGGCAATGCCGCCAGCATGATGACCATTGGTAGTGGGCTTGAGCACTTGGGTTACCTATAAGCTCGATGTATTGTAGCTGTATATAGTTTTAGATTCGTTTTAGGAAATATAGGCAATTGACCCGTAGTAAGCACGACACCATAAAATAAATCAATTAGTGAACGATATCATATTTTGGCAACTACGAATCCGAAAGCCCCAAAGGCTTTTGATGGCCCCAAATTATTAAAAAATTTGATAAATTAAAATGACAATAAAGGCGTGTTCATTTCGAACTGATGGCGCCGGTTCAAGGTTGAACAATTGACTCCTTTATAAGACAACTTAAAAGCTAGCTGGCTGTCTTTCTAACTTAATATATAATGTAAAACAAACGCGTTTCTATTTTTAAGTCAAAGCCCTGGGGTGACTGACTAGCAGGTTTTATGAATTTGACATTCACGAGTCCATAACACAATCCATCTAGCCTAAAAGTATGGAATTGTTAAAGAACAATGGCGAACTCCCATACATCATTTTAGTTGAAGTAAAATAGCATCGTATATAGATAAAAAAATATCTTACGTAAGGCCGGTTGCCTTCTGAGCTTAATTTTAAAAGAATTGTCGTTTTAGAAGGCCTAGTTATTAAGATATTAAACAAAACATATTTGTAGATGGCTCAGCACACTTTGCCGATCTCTTTTTGAATACGCCAACAGTTCTGACAGTCGTGAATTCGTGATAAAAGCCCATTCCAAAGAGCCACCACTACGTTTAAACTTGAAATATATTATTACTTGACACTGGCTAAATGCACAAGATTGCGAAGCCAATATTAAAAGAAAAAAGAAAAAAAAAACAAACGTCAAAAGTGAAAACGTCATTCATACGACAGTTTGGTATTGCCATGACATTTGCTTTTTCCCTTAAATGTCGATGACTGCAATAGCAACCGCAGCTATTTTTAGAAAACCTGTGAATGACAGACGGATTCTAGACAGCTGATGGTTCATACATAAGTTACCATAGTATTTTTTGTTTTATGGATACATCATAAGCATTAGCATTACGGCTTAGGAATATAAAGATGCACTAGGGTAAGGCAATGGACATGGTAACATCTTATTATATAACCACAGCATAGACAAAAACAGAAAAATGAAAAATGGTTGAAAGTAATCGTTTTGTTTTTTTTAATGTGTATTTTTTTACCTGGCTTCGTCTGCCTTTTCTGTTATCCTATTCTGTATGTTTTAGTAAATCTTTGTAATTTATTTGAGTGAATTTCGTTAATTTCACATTTAAATACGATCAAACATAGGCCAACTAAAATTTCGCCATTGTTCTTTCGTTGCATTAAATAAAACACAACCGCTCATAAAAATGTCTCGCCACCATTTGTCCGCATCTACAATGTGCTAATGCATTGACTCATGTTTTTCCTAAAATAAAAGCAAGTGGTGTTGGCAACAAGTCATGGCTGCGGGATGCGATCGGTGTGCGCACAGTGGTCCAGCCAGACGCCAGACAAATAAACTGGCTGCGACAATGTTTTCAGGGTTATTGCTATTGGATGCGTCTGGAATACGAGACTCTTAAATTAATGGCTACTTCATAAAGTCTGTTGCGTTGTTATGTACTGAAAGCTACAGCAGTTCGTTCCATAAACAAGCTGAAAAATCTTCATGAACACTTTATCTACAACAATCCATTTGCGAATGAAACTCTGCCGTCAAGTATGTGTCTGTTTGATGCCTTTTTACTCTTGTGAATCAGATAAAGGACATGTATCTTATTTTCTGGTGTGTGTCTTTTTTGTTTAGCTCATGGAGTACATTTACGTAATATATTTTAAATTTGGATTATCATTCTTTATTTTTGGAAGAGTTGTAAGGTGGGAGGATTTAATGAGATTTGCGTGGCGGAGTTGGAAGTGCTGAACTAAATTATATTCAAATTATACGAGTAAATTGAATCATGCCATATGAAGGATGAAGAGGTGCGTTGTGCTTAAATAAGTCTATATACTTGTATGGATAACTAGGTTCAACCTTGAAGTATGTGTAGGTGATAATAAGAAAAGTTCAGCAATTAGGTACTCTTTGTCAGCTTAGAACAACGCAGACTCCATTACGTAGGTACAACAAGTTTTAAGGACTAATGTGCCCTGCTCCGAGTTCTATCACCTCACCCACCTCAAGAGTGAAGTTTAACTAATTGAAACACGTAGGTAGCATACCTAGATGCGGGAGCTTTAGGTATGTTGTATTAAATCGGAGTCGGTGGTCGGATGCGCGGTCGTTCACCCCGCCCACAGCGCGCTGTAGCGGACCGCGTTTCAGGGCGGGCGGTCGGGCGTTCGGGCGGGAACATAGTTGGCCGCCCGCGCCCTGTAAACATAAACAAACGTCTGCATAGATGATAAGTAGCTCGTACCAGACAATGAATAACTGACTGCTATCTATAAAGCCGATGTTATTGATACTTTACTATCGACATTTTATCTTTTTGGTGTTTAAATTTCGCTGCGCACGTATTTCTCTGTATCACGTATGTTAAAAAGCTGCGCAATTATGTTCGCGATTCGCCTTCGAAGATTGTTAAAGTCGTAGGGAATGTGTGCCTTTAATATTCATATCACAGCTGCCAATTACGCTCGTGTAGCTCTGGGAACATGCGAACACCTCAAAAAGTTTCACCATCCGACGTTATTTACATTTAAGTTATCTCGGGAAGTCGGAATCAGCACTCGCTAGTTAAGCCAAGTTGTTTAATAAAGTTGGAAAAGATATTTTTCTCTCGGAGCACGAGGAGTGTAAGAATAATTGGGTCACTAGACCCCTTGGGAGGATTGAGTTCCCATCTCCATGTCACGCGTATTTTTATACTTAACAAGTTGCCGGAGTTTTTTATGTAAAATGTTACAGGTTTATTTACCTATTTCTGATGAACATATATTAAGGTTGGTGATCGAAATACCAAATTTACAATACAATACAATACGCTTTATTGTATACCAAAAAAATATATAAACAATGACAAATAAAATATTACAATCGTCGTGGTAGTACAATGGACGGTCTTATCGCTTAAAGCGATCTCTTCCAGACAACCTTTGGATGGACAGTAACAGAAGAATGAATAGACGGTGGTGTACAACAAATTTAGGTAGCGGTTTTAGTATATGTATATTGAATTTATATCTTTCTCCTTTTTTGGCATCCGATATCGAATGCTCTCTACTATTGCTACTATTGCTATGCTAGTCTCTCTAGCTGCCACTCTACTACTAAAGTAGTCCACTGACAAAATAACCATTTGACTATTACTAATAGTCTTTTCTTCCTTCACGAAAGCAACATGAGTTTTGAAGCATCAATTTAGTTTGGTTGTATCGCAATTAACGCCACAACTGACGCTGACAGCTGTCGCATTGGCCAACCACAAGCATTCATTTACTTCGTCCTCTTCCCCCCTCTGGTGAATTTTGTTATGAAGGAGAAAAATCTGTCGCCAATGAGAGCCTGAAATGTGTTCTAGTTTCATAATAGTTTTAATTTAACTGATATGGTCTCATTCTGTTACTTCAATAGTGAAGTTTGTGCTTCGGCGATATGTGGAATCATTTCGTACTAAAATTTATAAAATGTTATTGCCGAAACAAACATCGTATCGAAACAAGAACTGCTTATCACATACTTTGCACTGAATGTACATATAATACAATAAGTGATCGTTTAGCGAGCAATTCACTGCAGAGACACAAAGCGGCGGACGCAGTAAGCTCCCGAGAGTTAGTCGCTCGCTGCCCAGTAGAGGCAATTAGCGACACATGACGTCGTCGGCCCCTTCTAAGAGCTCTCCAAATATTGCGAGCCAACAGTCTAAAACATTTCTTTAGGAAAATGTGCAGTGTGACCGTTTACAAATGTATCTTAAGCTTTAACTATGTTTTGAACGGGAACAGACGCATTTAAAATGTAAACTCTGCACTACACTTAACGGAGGCAATTAAGGAATACGACGATGACTGCTTGTGAAAAAGCTCTGCGAATATTAGGTACCTAGGTATGCGCTTATCCAATGGCCAGCTAGTGTCTATAATTTCTGCTTTTGATGTTTTCATTTTCGATAAAAATGTGCGAGCAAGCATTTCGAGCGAGAAACAAAGTACACGGTGGACGTTGTCGTAACAAAACCAATTACTGTTAGATGCCGTATGACGGGAAATGCTAACAGCCAGCGCCACTTTAGAGAAAGCTTGTGTACATTTTCAAAGAATTCTCTTGTTGCTATATTGAAACGAATAAATAAAATTGTAAAATTGTGGTGAATTTCTTTGTGATCTAACTTAATGTAAGATGTAAACAAAAAAGTTGCCCGTGGATTGTTTTTTTTTATTAATATTGACCGCAAAAATAACAACAGTTGTTAAATTACGTTCACGAGAAGATTGAATAGACGCGCAAAACCAGAAAGTTGAATAATTTATCAGAAGAGTGTAAACGCCGCGGATAATCCTGATTTGTATACAATTTGAAGTCTGATGTAAATCTAATTTCACACTTCACTTTACAGGCCGATTGCTTATTATATTTTGACACGCGCTACAAGCTTATAGATAATCACAAGTGCTCAAGCCCACTGGGTAGAGTTCCTCTCATGCGGGCAGCATTGTATCTCAAAAGTACTTAGCATTTTGACCACGCTCGGCGTTTCGGGGATAAAATGACGACTTAAGTGCATCCCGCACTAAAGTCCATCACATACCATGCATCTATGGAATTAAGGTCATTTCACAGGAGGAAGGTAGCCTTGAATGGGAACTGGCTCCCAAAGACAGTTGCTAGAATTCGGTTTGGTGCTTCCCGATAAGTTCACTGAGTGAGGATACTATTACTGGGTACTGGTGTAGTGGTATATAGCTACTTAGCCAATCGAGCATTACAAAAGACCTACCATGGATTTCACTACATTAAACCTAGCACTAAAACATAATAGCCGTTGCTGAGGTAGTAATATAAAATGCTTACAGATCTTGAGTAAGGCGCTCTTCAAATGTTCGTTATTTAAATAAAATAGCCTTGTTAAAATGGCGGTCATTCAATTACTACCGTGTCAATGGAATAAAATTGCTCATCAAATTATGGTTGCTCCGGCTCATTCTCCAAACAAAGAAAAAGGACAGGAAGTTAGATTGGCTTGCGTCACGTTGCAGAGCTGCACAATTGGTGCGCTCGACGGTAACAGATTGGACAGTAGTTGCACGCACTCCATAGCTACAGTATATCAATTAGGGCGTATTGCACGGTAGTTAGTTCCCATCAGAATTTATGTTGCCCATTGATTGAGCAATCCACGTTTACAGCCCATGATGTCTGCTATTGGCGAGTTTAGGGGAGAAATGCTACTCGACATTTTGCGTGAAATGTTAAGTCAGTGAAAGTGAGGAACAAATTGCTAATTGGTTGATTTATTGTTTATTTCGCGCGCTTCTGGTATTTGCTTTGGTAGAAGTTAATGCGATATGTATTGTACTCACTTATTTACGATACGACCGTTTCACTTCTTGTATGATATTTTTACTTATTTTGCACGTTGGTTTAGAAATATTCAAAGAAGGTTACCGGACTAGCTTGCGAGGGGAAGCTATTAAATGCGTAACTGGTCTATAAGATGAACCTTGTAAATGTTAATGTACCTACACGTTACTCTTCTGCTATATTTACTCTCTACTATGTAACATAAAAATACGCTAGTCCTGAAAGTTATACACATTTCACATTTCATCAAAAAGGAAACATCCGTATATATAATCAATGTAGTAATGATCCACAAACGAGATTTCGATAAATCACAAAATCATTCCCAAGAAAGGGTGACGTAAGGCAGGCGGCCTGTCATAATTTGTTGCCAAATCTTTTTAAAACTTCCATTCACAATTGAGTTCATGTTACGATGATGTGCCCATCTTACTTGAAGAGATGTATTTGTTAGTACATATATACATTGTACATAAAAATTTCTTTCATCATTCCAAGGATGTCTATAAATATTATACATTGCTATTTATGTCTGGATAATAATAACCTGAACAAATTATCATACTAAATGGATGAATATTATATAATAATAGTGTGTTTGATCTAAAATAACGGTCCTTGTATAGGAACATCGATTTAACTTTAAGTCTTCTAAATTGTTAGATGCTAAGCATCGTTAATATATGACCGACAGGCTCTTTAGTACCGAACATGAATGATATAAACATATAAATGATCGACTTGGATGCCTATTCATACTATTAATAGACACGGAGCTAAAGTAATTGGTCCCATCCTCGGGGTCTTCCCGTCGAGTTTGTTTTGTATTAAACGAGAGCACTTTCTGTACGCTCACTAATTAGTTTTCGTAAGCATTCGCCGTTTCAATGATGTATCCCCCTCCGGTCGTTTCATTCGGCTTTGTTTAATCAAAATTGCTTGAGGTCGGAGTGATTAACAAATGTTGCTATGGATAATGTAGAGACATATTAGGAAGCAAGTCCTATATTGCAGTATTAATTACATCCTATTGCAGAATCTACATCATTTACCACATTTCATACTTTAGATAAATGATACGGCTTGACTCACGATTTAGGGTCGACTCTTGCGAACTAGGTTTCCGGGATGTCCGATCCCCATCATCAGGCGATTTCACGATGGAAGGTCACGGCACTCACTGCTACCACAGTTCATTCAAATCCAATGTATTCCATAAGTATATCTGAGTAATACACTATACATAATAAATATTACACACTATTTATATAAATGCCAAATCAAAATTTTGAATATTCCCCCGACGCCCTATGTGGAAAAAAGCCGCACCAATATTCACCAAACATAGCTCTTTCAATCAAGTTGTCTTATACAAAAAATCACAAGCGGTAGACGTTTAGGCGCTACCGTCATAGACATACACATAGGTAATATAACACCCCTCTTTTTGTGTAGGGGGTTAAAATGGTGAAACATTCGAAAACATAAACTGTCTATAGTTAAATATTTTGAGTCGTATTTACACGCATGTAATTTTTTTTACCCTCTAAAATTATAAATGTATGTACGATGCACTGTATTAGGTAATAATTAATATACCTATGTACTTTTTATACTATTTATGTATATAAAGTACTGTTAAAAGGCAATCAGTATGCTATCGATTCGTAAACAACTTGGAAGTTGAGACGAAGGAAAGTTTTGAATCCGGAGGGAGTTGCCGGTAATCCCCATAATCTCTCAGGGCACCTTGTACTGACTTTCACTTAGGTTCACCATCGTTACACTCGAGAAACTAGTTCTCGTAAGCGTAAGGATATTTCAAATAGAAATAAAACAGACTGTTATGCGTTGGTTTGTATAGAACATTAAATTATTTATAAATATAGTCGTTACGAATGGCGTTATGAATTTCTCTGGTACGAGTACCTGTATTCATTAAATTACTGTTAAAGCATTGGCTTTAACATTGGTCTGAAAATATTAAATTATTAATCTTACTCATAGTCATTTATGTATAACAAAATATAGTTATATATGTCAGAAATTACAAAAAATAATGAGTTTTTAATTTAGCTATTGCTAGAAATAAAGTTGTGTAACATTTAATACTTAAGACATAATAATTTAAACGTAAGCATAGCTTAAAAAACCGATTTCACCGCTTATATTTTGGTTTGATCGATTTCGATAAATTTTATATGGGACCTGTGTATGGACTGTACTCTGAAGCATAATCTACCAAACAAAATAAAGAATTTCGAGAATCAGTCCACAAATAGGGGAGAAATCGGTGAACATACATAAAAAAATAATTAAACGCAAACAAAGCTTAAAAAACCAACTTCACCTCTTTATCTTCGGAACATTGATCAGATTAAACGTATTAAACACGCATTATTGAAAATAACTCAAAAACTAGTGATCAGATCTTGACCAAATTTAAATGGGACCACATGGAAACCATTGACAAAAAAAACCTTACCAATATTTATAAAATATAAATGTCGACAGGTACTCATTCTCAAAATATTAATTACCATATTGTTTTTATTGGTAGAACGATAGCATTACGATACAAAATAGAGTGTCTTTCGCTTAGAGATTAGTCGTTGTAACTTGTAGCCGATTGAGTAATAACAGATAGATATGTTGTAATATTATTATACACACAGCTATACCCTCCATGCAGCAAAGCTGAACATACACTCTATTTCAGGTTGTTTTATGCGCCTATTCTAATATAGGCTGTAATTTAGCGAATCTGGCAGTAGGATCATTAACTTTCATGAGTGCCTCTTTGGGGCCCATGTGAATAAACGATTTTGATTTTGATTATACTCGTACGCAATGTCAAAACAGTGGAGATTTTGATTTTAGCAAGAGTTCTAATTAGGAAATCGAACCCGCACCTAATTACGCCAGCGGAAAACTAACTTTTATCACAATTAAACATAGCCTATGACAATCATCGATAGGGTAGCTATCTATTATTAAAAGAATTTTCAGAATCGGATCAGTATTACCTTTTACAAAAAAAAAACAAACAAACAAACTTTATTATAGATATATACATTTATAATTGATAATTTGGTACCATCACGCTCATCTGATAGTGAGATTATCAAATAACCACTAATTTAAGTTGAAATTGTTTAACACATTTTAAAACAAAACAGACAATACAGGTTTTACAGTTGGTAAAATAATAATAAAATATTGAAACATTTCAAGTGATTTTTTAAAAATAAGTCTTACACTCTAATCATTTTAATACTTAACTGTTTCATTATATATACATACATATATCTTTCTATTAATTAGTCAGAGTGAGTCACTAGTTACCATGCTAGGATTCCCGGTGTTAATTAATCGTACTTGTTTGGAACTATTTGGTTTGTTTTGATGATTCCGCCACATTATTTACACTTAGTAACGAGAATCTAATAATGAAAGCCAGGATGTCGATAGTGGGACTCTATTCTTCGCTTTCGTGTTAAACGAAATAAAAGCTTTACTACATAAAATATTAAGGTTATACTCATATGACATTTGTAACCTTAGTATTTATTACATATTTTGTACAAAGAGAAAGTAAGTAATATGCCGCAGCATTCTGCCAAGGAGGTGTAAACAAAAGAAACAAATGCTGTTAACGGTAAAGATTGGGGGCGGGGGGAGGTGGGGTTACTAATGTTTTCCTTGTTTTGTTACTGACGTTACCCTACTAATGTTTATTCTGAATGTAACAAACCAGTTCTAATACAATTATATACTAATGTTTATTCTGAATGTAAAAAACCAGTTCTAATCTATATATATAAAATTCTCGTGTCACAGTTTTCGTTGCTATACTCCTCCGAAACGGCTTGACCGATTTTGATGAAATTTTTTGTGCTTATCCGGTATCTATGTGAATCGGCCAACATCTATTTTTCATCATCATCATCATCATCACTTTTCATCATTATCAACGCGGGTGAAACCGCGGGGCGCAGCTAGTCTAATATATAAAATTCTCGTGTCATAGTTTTCGTTGCCATACTCCTCCGGAACGGCTTGACCGATTTTGATGAAATTTTTTGTGCTTATCCGGTATCTATGAGAATCGGCCAACATCTATTTTTCATCATCATCATCATCATCACTTTTCATCATTATCAACGCGGGTGAAACCGCGGGGCGCAGCTAGTACAATTATAAATTCTTCGCAACCATAACACAGAAATGACACAAACAAACTGACATCAAGCATTTATATTTCGTTTCAGATGTAAAATCTCGCGATTCGCCATCATGAATAGGTAATAGCCACTAGGGACTAGGAACTAGGGGACTGCTGAATAGGAGAAATCAACCGTCGCGAAATTACACTGGCTTTGTGATTAAGAGTAAAGTGTAATACGCTGGGGGAGCTCCTGCCCTACTAACCTGGTGACCCACGTGTCTAAAGCAAAAACGGGAAGTACGTACATATGTGAACGTAGAACTTACGACTGTATTGCCGAACAAATACACGTGTATGTGTAAATGTTCCAGTCGAATGACCAACCACAAACGCTGCAGTTGACTGTACGACAGCCGATGAATGATTTATGTGCTGCTTTATGATACCGGAACTGTGGCAGATTTAAAAAAATGTTGGCTTGTGATATTTTTGCTTCATTGTTGTTGTCAAGTGTAAGGTACACTAAAACTCGGTGTATACCTCGATTTTTATGCAGTTTCTACGCATAAGACGCTCAAGAAGCGAATACTACTCGCGCACGTGTCTCCACTTATAGCACATTCTCATATTCTCATATTGTATCAATAAAACGAATGGTTTTCCTTATTACTTTTTGATATAGATGTTTTGATTTCGATTGAAATTGTCATTGTTGTTTTTTATTTGTGTTAATTTTACTAATACATGATGGATATGAGGGGAATGATATCCGCCTCGTGAGCTTCCACCCCTTGAACCGTACGTAGCATCTGAATTATTACCCGACTGTGCGAAATAAAAGAGGGTAATGTGTCAGGCTATACATGTGTGTTAGTTCCTTTGTGGTGATCTAGAGACCAAACGCGTGGGCCGATTTTGATGATTCATACGTCAATCGATTTGTCTGTAACTTGCGAGTGTCACTAAAGACACGACAGTAATCAAAATTCATTATGGCGACAACCAGATGCTATATAAAAAAAATGACAAACTCTGTTTAGTAGGGTATGATTCATTAGTTATTTGAAATTCCTCTTTAGGTTTATCTTATCATTTTTAATGACTATTTAAGATCTATAACGATTTAACATTGGTTAGCAACTATTCTCACTTACTTTTCCTTTATTTTATACTTTTAAAGATAAAAAAATCCGACAGCTTAAAAGGTGAATTAATATTAACGAAAAACAAGCCCAGTAGTCTAGAATATTGCTAAGTAATATTGAATAACTATGTACCATTGAATTAGTTAAATGATCGATACACACATAAAACAAATAATAAATTCTAATGCGAAACATAGCGACCTTAACAGTCAGGCGGGCGTGACCAATTAAAATCTAACCGGCTCAAATCTTTGTAATAATTATTGGTCAAGTTATTCAATATTACTCAACTGAATTCTAGACTACTGGACTGTTTTTTTCGTTTCAGTTTTTATCAAAATTTCACTTTTGGAGCAGACGGGTTTTTTATTTTTAATTTAACTTTTTTATCAAGCAGATGTTTGCCCTTGAGACACTTACCTACCGTAACCAGGGATTCTTAATTCGTAACCAGTTGCGAATAAACCTATCTTTCTATATGACTAGGACGTTCAGATGACTATAAGTAGATACTTATCGTCATCTGATATAATTCAACAATACTCATAGATATGAGTAGTGTTCAATTATATCATCATAGTTTTATTTTAGACGTATGGAGTTACTTTTTTTCTCAACAACAAATTTAGGTCTCGATTCTTGCAAAAATCTCATTTCCTGTAAATATGCAGGTTTGGAATGTAATCTGTTGGATTCGACGAGTCTTCTAATAGAGTTCGAAATACGAATTCAATTGATACTCTTGATAGCCACTTCACCAATTTATTGATAAGTAAAACATTCACGATATAGGTAGAGCTGGCAATACTGAACTGTTATCTATTGTTTGTGCGAAATAGAGTGAGGCAGTTTCAGCTTAAAATATACCTTTCTATTTTGTGGTTTCAGTTTCCGGCTGAGTGATACATTAAAAATTTTATTCCGGTGTTGGCACGTTCGCATCGTATACAGAAGGGGCTCAATTTTAGGTGCAACACTATATGTAAATGTTAAACCTTTAACCACGTTCCAAGTCTAATTAGAATTTACTCTGTTGCACTGCAACTTATATAGTATGTCTACCAAGGTACTGCGCGTCAGTAATGTTGAACTAGAGACACAAACCAGATTTCATTCCACTTTTCTTACGAGCTATTACAATGGAAAGCTGGATACTGCATTTTGTGGAAGCGAGAGCCTAACGAGAATATATAGGGTATTTATTTGGCCGAGCTGCCTACGTGCCTTGAACGCTCGCCACGTAACAACTTCCATATCTGAAGCTGGACACCTTGTACATAATAAATTCTGCTCAATAATACACAGCACTACCAGAATATTAAGCGACCAGCTTCACCAAGCTTGCTTCACATAGTTTCATCTGTGCGTGTATTGTTTTAGGATGTTTATTAGGAGGTGCAGTCATAAAACCTATTGAAAAACGTTAACGGAACATATGTGGCACACTTGCACTTGTAATACCGACATATGGCTTTCTAAAGGCAGGGGACTAGACCCGTCTCTACTCCGTTGCCTTTAGAAAATTGATGACGCGTAGCTTTTGTAAGGGATGAAGAAATGTGGGTCACGGTCGTTTACTATTGCGCATGTTAACCCAAAGCTGAAACTTCGGCCATTATTCTAACTTAAATGTCAATGAGCTTCTCGAAAAGTTTATAATTAACGTTGAAGAAAAATTTGAGTAGAGAATATCGAGCGTTTCTTAAGTACTCTCGTCGGTCGAGTTTAGTTTAATGAAACCCAACGAGTAGGACGGGCGACACGGCTTCGTTCTTAAAGTTAGTCAGTTTCGCTGCAGGGCACCTGACCGACCTTTATCAAGATCGTTTTAGATGAAAAATTTAGACATTTTACGCTGCAACAAAGTCATCAAGATAGCAATATGTGACTATGTTTTCTGTAATAACAGTTATATAAAACTTGTTTATTTACACGATAAAATATAATTTTAAGTCCTTCAGTGCCCAATCTGCACATTTTTAATCTGCATCATCTGCGTCTTTACAAAATGAGATCTCCCTTTTGTACTCTTTCACAGCCGGGACAGACTTCTCTTTATTATTTTTTATTTTTACTTATGAATAGAGTTTTCTTTCGGAGATACCACGTTTACCTGTAGGCTGTTTGGCGATGTTCTTTTTTTTTGTTGTCTTCATGTCAGTAAAAAACATTTACTAATAATGAATATTCTTAAGGTTATAAATAACTAAAAAAATAAAAAAAATTTTTTCATTTGTTGCAGCTTCCCGTCGAAAGCTAAGCGAATACATCGAACACTACGAAGTTCTAGATTACGACACTGACGCAGTTCACACACAACACCTTCGATCGAGAAGATCTACAGACTCTCCCCGTGATCTTAGGGTCACTTTTCGGGCCCACGGCAGGAGGTTCAATCTAAGACTGAGAAGGGACCTTTCAGCTTTCAGTGATGATTTCAGGGTAAGTTTATTATTAGAAACAATTGCTCTATAAACAATGTAAGAACCTACATTTTATAGTAGAATAAAAAAATATTTTACTATAGATCAGGCATGGAAACTGATAAATGTCTTAGTTACACAGTAAAAAGCATTTAATGCATCTTCGCGTTATACACGGTAAAGAAATTCAGGATCAAGTTGAATACTTTCTTTCAGTTTCAATAAAATCCTTTCATCATCCAATAGTTACCTCATGTCATATTCGCACATTCGTGATTCTTCCAGATTTGTTATATCAGTAGAGTTGCATTCAATAATATTATGTCATTATAACATGGAAGAAGTTAATTAAACATTATTTTCGAGGTACTTACTTCAATTCAATGTTGCAGGTGGAAGGTTCACAAGGACAACTTCATGACGTCGACACATCACACCTCTATCACGGCGAGTTGACAGGTTAGTTTACCTTTCACCGTTTGCTACGAGTAGACCATCCATCATGTCGTCTATCGTCCCATTCACGAAATACAAACAATGAAAAACCTGACAAAACAGATCGTCGCGTTTAGAAGTGAACAAAAGTGAAGAAAGCTTTAACATTTTAGAGGGTTAGCGCGGGGCACTCACATACTGACAAGACAGGCGAGAAAACTTGTGGCGAACTGACAGCCGCAGCTCGCGCCCGCCGCCCATTGTACACCCGGAGCAGAGAACACCGACGTTATCTACACCCAAGATAGACGCCATTGTTCGTCCTCACCCCGAGGGAAAATTTAATAAGTCCTCGCCCTGAGTATGTCGGCCGCGATTGTATTTCTCTTTAATCAAACAAAAGCCGAACGCTGGCTTTCACTCCGTATCTGCCCACACCCTGGCATTCTCTTGTTTCTAACATTAATAATTCCTCGAGAGCACTAAAACATATTTCTTTTTGCAATTACTGGCGGCGGCACAGCGTCAAAGTCCCAGCTAATTGGGAGCTTTCGGAGGCCACTCGACTTTTAATGTTAGCTCCCGCTTTCCCGTTCTTTCGACTTACCTACGCGCAATGCAAATAATTATTCTGGTCAAAATTTCTGTTTCCATCCTCTTCTCGGTAAATATGCATAACGGGCCCTCTCGGAATTCGTTTCCTGTCAGCCTGAGGAATAGATTCAGTCAACGAATTCCTGTTGATGAAATTGCGACAATACTGACGGTATTGAGTTGCGGGGACTGACATCTTGGAATTGTTGAAGCTCTTGTAAGTTCGGAGCTTTTCCGTAAAATTTTCCTGATATTCCAATACACGGCAAAGTTGGAGATAGGCAGTTGACACAAGTATGTGTGTATGCGAATGGGAGCTATGCGTGTCGAGGAGGCGGATGGAGTTGGGCCGTGATCGCCCGACGCGGTTGTTATGATCGTGAAAGTTTGGAACAGTGTAAATGGATAAAGTTGTGCGGAGGGCCGGCTGCATCGATCGCAGTTCGTCGCCCTACTTACCGCGGTCTCCGATGCACTTATCCGCTGAGTTGCAACCGCGTTTTGCATACAAATCTCAACGGGAGCCCTTACACACTTCACCGCTACCACTCGACACTGTAGATTTGTTTTTCCTAATGGCTAAACATGCGAGGATTTATAGCGAAACATAACGCTTTTATCTGTTTTGGCACTTCGTTTATTGCTTTCCTATCTATATATGTAGAGATGTCCAAAACTGAAAATGCCACTCTAGCACGTTTTTTACACGTGACACTCAATCGTTTGATAAATTAAGGTTTAGATTAAACAATCTCTACATAATAATATGTAACTAACAAACAAACGCATTCACACTCACAGCCCCACACTAAGTTCAAAGACTTGTATCGTGTGTGCCGCAAACATTCACATCACACACACATTACACCCAGAACAAAAAGCACAAATATCCCTTGGGAAGGAATTTGTGCCCCTGCCAGGAATCGAACCCAGGACCCACGGCGCAGAGGGCGGGCATCTGTCCACTGCGCCAACTGGGTCGCCAGACTTGGTTGTGCCTGTTTGTTAAATGAATATAAATATTTAATTTAGTTAAACGTTTGCTTTTGTCTCATTTCCTGCTTCATGTAATTCTGTTTGTGTAACTATATCTAATCTATAACTAATCTCTTTTGCATAACAGCCTCATTATGATCTAACTATGCTAGTATCAATACAGATGTAGCAGCTGCAGCATAATATTTTGATAGGATATTTTCGCTATAAAATTCTTGTCCATTATAAAACCGGCGTAGTCAGCCTCTTGAGTCTACAAAATGTTAGCGAGGTTTTCTGCCGCCGTGGCTGCTCTTAAATACTGAAAACATTTTTGGAGTCCTGCGGTTACCGTGAAAAACATTTCTCGTCTCTCGTCGATTCCCTCGCCGTAACTTGAAATTCCGTCGCTGTGTAATTACCTACTCTCAGCTTGGCTGTAATTATGCTGATATGTTTAGCTTTAATGGTATTAAAATATTTGCTGTTGGGGTGTTTCATTTCGTTAGATATACATATATGCTTATGGCAATTCTTAAGCGCTTACCTACAGTTATAAAGATAATATTCCTGCGCTAGCAAACATTTTAGGATTTGTTTCTTTCGCATCTGGTGACGTTTTGCAAATCCATAAATGCTTGAAATCATTTTTATTGCCACTGTGGTCACGGTTTTATTGCAGCGATGGTCAGAAGACTTACCACTGGTCAGAAAGTTTATGTCGAACAAGCTGTGTTCGCATTTATTGGCAATAAAGCAGACTATATGGTCCTATTTCCTCTGGATTTTGAGTTTCTCTATGCCAAGTTTTCATAAAGAGTGGCTTAGGCATGATAAAAACACATACATACAGATATACAGACAGAAGGTACATGTACATACAAAACCAAACATATTATAGTATATATACTCCTATACAAAGGGCGAACTTATCGCTAAGAGCGATCAGATCTGGTCAACCTTTAGTTGAAAAAAGAGAATAAATATAAAAACGTAGGTTCATGTTCTAAATATACATTTATACATACATTTACACTCATAATATTAATGTGATGTATGGGTAACTGTTAAGTAAAAATGAAGCATGGTGAAAGCATGTGTATCTAAAATATTCGTTCAGTATTCAAAATCAAAATCGTTTATTCACATAGGCTCCAAAGAGGCACTCATGAAAGTTAATGACTCTACTGCCAGATTCGCAAGTCTCGAGAAGAAACTCGAATGATAATACAGTAATTATATTTTCACAGGTATATCTATATTGCGTAGTCGCCAGAAAGCGCTTATGCAGTTTGCCTTGATGCATCCTTTTCATTAATGTTGTCATCGTTTTATTCAGCAAAAATTTTGGTCACATCAGCAGATATTTAGTTAGTATACATAAAACTGTTATATAACTGGAACATAAGGAAGTCTATAACACCTTTTATCTATGTGTCATATATCGGTGTTCATCCCTAGTCGCTTTACCTACACTCTCTGCTAGTCACGTACAACGTTGGCTATCAATTTTATTGAGTACATTTCCTCGCTGTTGCCATTCTTGGAACGGGTGACCCCGTACATTCAATACATCATTGTCTCAACAGAATTGGTGTGAACCAACCGGGCTTCTATTGTTTTACTCAAATAGTCGATTCTAATTCGTCACATGTCATAATTTGCTTTGTATCTTTTACGTGTCCGGTATCATCATTTATACGATTCTTTTTGAATCGTTAATTGTCATGGAGTAGATTTAAAAATTTCTTTCTTGGCATGTCGGCCAGGAAGAACGCGTTCCTAGCGATATATTGTTTATTTATTCAACTTCAAAGTACTGGCCCGTATGTCACTGGAGCATGCAATCATTGATCGAACCGTGCCGCACACCCGCAGGCTACGCTGATATCAACACTTACATGCCCACTCTCACATACACACGGGTCATATCTTTTGCCAGGGGTGTCGACTTCATACTTCCGGACGTTTGACGACTCCAAGCATACGTTGCTTTCTTTAGAACTTCTCGTTGAATCGACTTGGTCGAAAACGATTTCCTCCGCTTCGATATTGTTATCGGTGCGGTATTCTTTTGTTACCCGACTACGGTGAAGTAAAAAGTAGGGTTATGATTCTGTATATCATATGTATGTATTGTTGTTCTTTTGTTCCCTCACAGCGTCCAAACTAATTGACCGATTGTAACATATAGGGTATCGATCAATTCGTCTTAATTTTTCGGGTATCATAGGCTAGAATTTTATGAAAAAAATATGACGTCCGTGTCATAAACTAATGATAATAAAATTAAAATTAACAAATACCATCGAGATTGTCGAATGTGACAGCTCCGAAATTCCATTTCAAAGCTATATTTATAGTAAGTACATGTGGTAACACAATATTTTTTTATTTTAAATTATAGGAAGCCGTTTAGTGGGAACTAGTAGTCGGGTTTTAGTTTTTAAACATACGTTTTGACTTATTGTAGAATTATTTAGTCCTTGCTTAAATTCAATATGTGTGACTCCACTAGGGGTATCTCTGAATAGATTCGCCTAATTTCGACTATCGAATGTTCATTTTACATTTGGTACGAGTTAACCCTAATACGTGTTCCTAATTGCAATGTTCGATGCACGTGGGACTACGCCATTCTATTAAGCATGTCCCCAGAGGGACTGAATGAGTCATCCGGGCCACTAAATACTGTTCACCGACTCTACCATTATTAATTTACCTGTAATTTGGTAACATAACGCTTTTGTGACACGACACGACACCCTTCTGTACTTTATTCAAGTTTTATGACCGCCATTATTTACTATCAAGCAGTAAAGTGCTGAATTTAAGTTTTATTAGAATATTTCGTTTTTTTATGACGAGCCGTTTCTGTTGTGACGTTGTTATAATATGATTTTGTTACTCGCTATTTTTCCTATACGAGAGACTTTTAATTTTAAGCCTTTATTATCGTGGCATACATTTTTGACTAGCTGTGATCTAGGTTTAGTCCGCGTTATTCGGAATAAAAGTACTATGTCATATTCCAGGGATTCGACTACATAATAGAGTAAATACAGTAACGTGCTCGTCTAGAAAATAAAAGAATTATTTGTAACAAGTTCTAAAGCAAACAGAAAATTAAACATAAAAACGTGGTTTCTACGCGGAAACCGCTCGTTCGTATTACAAAAAGCTACTTGGTAAAAGCTTTTTTAAAAACAAGCTTTTAGAAGGACGTCATATTGGATTTAGGGTCGTCACTTTATTTTTCGAATTATTCTCAGCAAGCCCTTTCATTTGATACCCATCTTGTAGGAGTGCATTAAAAATAACTTGTCTGCCATTTTGGGTGCTCCGCCATGTTGGATTTAAAATGACGTCACACAACTAACCATGCATTGTCATCCAAAATAAGCGTGTATACCAAATTTCAGCTCAATCGGTTAAAGATAAATTCAGTTGCAAGATTCCACCCGGACAAATATACATACAATAAAAAACTACCAACGTACAAGTTTATGATAAACTTGACTTCGAAAATATAACACATTTGTTCTATCAATTACGTCGTTATCAGAATAAATTAGGTACGTCATATGAAACAGTAAATGCAAAACATCTGTACAAAATAATAGCTTAAAACTTGTCAAAGAATGCCTTATCGCAATACCTAATCATTTTATATACTAATCCCAGAGGAAGTAAACTTTCTCTTGGAATAGTATATAAAATGATACGATGAGACAAGCCAACGAAATCTAACGCGACTGAAACAAATAAGAACGACTCCTAACATGATGTCAGAATACCTTATTCAGTCAATACGGGCTAGTCTATGTATATATAATCATATAGTCGCAAACATTATATCGCCTTATAGATACGATGAATAAAATATCAGCAAATGTAGTTGGAACACCACCCACGGTGTGTATAGCTACTTCTAAATTTAACTATAATCTGATTAAGGACAAATGTGGACGTTAAAACCCGCAGAACAGAATTACCTAGTAGGTATAACTGGCCCGTTTTCTTCCACGCAACACTCTTCTTATGTGCCCTTCATACAAGCAATAGTTTATGTTCAGTATGCTGTTTTACTATACATACACATATTAAGTTCAATAACTTATGTTGTGTGTGTGTACCGAAAACATTCACACCGCACACACGCTCACATCCAGAACAAGAAACACAATTTATCCTAAAAAAGAGATAACTTGTGTTTCCACCGGAAATCGAACCCAATAATCGTTACTTGGAAGACAACGGGCAAGTCTCTGGCAGTGTTATGTAGTATATCTAGTTCTTAGTTTATAGTGTGTAACCTAGTGCCCACAAGGATCTAGTGACTATTAGCAAATAAACTGACTTTATTACGTAATACACTGGATAGGATGTCGCAAGGACATTTGAGTTATCGCCAAACGATCCGGAAGAATAGACTCTGGCTACGCTTCAACCGCTTGTCAATGACATGCCCACTACCCAAGTCGGTAGTCGGTATACGTCTATATAATATGTTATATTATGTAGAAAGTAGAAATGTAAAGAACAGCTTTACATTACATACATAAAAGGAGGACTGCAAGAATTGAGCAAGATGAACAAGCGAAGATCATCAGACAGAATTGATAAATCGAGCTATCACAGTCTCTTCAAATTATATGTTTTATTTGAGGCTATCGTTGCGTTTGTTTTGCACGAAACCTATATAGGTTAGACTATAAAATATGGTAAAACTAACACTGTTCATGAAGAAGCAGTGGTACTAGCTAACATCTACGTTTATGTCAAATAGGCTGTCCACCTTCCAACTACTGTGCTAAATGCTAAAAGGTTTGATGATTATAAGGACGTTTGTTACCCAAACGTTGAAACTACCGAACAGAATTGGCTGATATTTAGAATGTAAAAAGTTATCTGGCATAACACATAGGCTACATTTTGACTCGATTCATGCGTGGTTAGCCTCGGGTCCACGGGGCACCGCTAATTGTTTATAAATACGAACTATGCTCCATTGGCCGCGTTAATATAGAAAAAGAAATATAAAAGCATCAGAAACATCAAACGGACAAAAATATCCAAATCCAGCTGAAATAGGTAGGTATCTCTGACCCAATTCCTAATCTGTTCACAAACTAACACTTTCGGATTTTTGATCTTTCCTATATTAGAAGTATTATTTGGTTTGGTACACAGTAAAATGTCTCGTCTCCGTAATGTAATATCAAATCACTTCTCCAATATCTGTGGTTTATCTCCAACCAGTACCGCTACTGAAACTGGTTGGTAAGTACCTACCTCAAACGCATTTATTTGATAGCCGTGCACCGCTTTAGTATCTGACTCGATGGCAATTAATACTGTCAATAAAAATAAACTGCTAGACCTCAAGATGCTTTCATGTTCTGTAAGTATAGGTTTATTATAGCTCATTAATCATCCATAACGGTAAATTTTATCTGGGTTCCGTACTCAAAATGTATTTTGATAACTTCCTTCCTTTATAATAGCATGATGGTATTTTATTCTGCATTAAAACTGACTTCAATCGTCACTCTTGTCTCCGATATATCGATCTCATTTCGTGAATTCGTTTCTGTAATTTTAATAAGGTTGCCCAGGTAACTGATACATTTGAGACCTTACGTCTCTTCCTTAGCCTCGAGTCTTAGAACATTCAGTCCTCGTAAGACTTAAGGACTATAATTATTGAAGCTGGTAAAAACTATTTAACCTTGTAGTTCCTTAATAATTAAAATAATTTAATTAAACGCGATTAACTAAAAACTATCATTTAGCGCTTAAAAACTGACATTTATCTTCGGAATCCTTGATCAGATTCAATGAAATAAATACTTATTATTGAGGATAACTTAAAAACAACTGGTCAGCTCTTGATCAAATTGGAACCACATGGGAAGCACCGGCGTTCAAATAAAAAAAGAGTTATCAAAATCGGTTCACATAGAAAAAAGTTCTGAGGTAACACACATAAAAAGAAAAAAAAACAGTTGAATTTAAAACCTCCTCTATTTTTAAAACGGTTTAAAAGAGCGAAACAAAAATCTAACATCATATTAAACCATTTAAGTAAATTTTTTTCAGAGATCGTGTTAAAACCTTTTCGAATAACAAACGAACACTGCATGAAACACTACCCAACGCGTGATTGGACGAAAATTGTAAATTTCAAAATTAGCATATTATTATGTACTCCAAATACTCGACAAATTGTTGGATCAACGATATGGGCGGATGTTAAAGTTGTCCCAGATTTTAATATCCCTAATATTCAATCATCGAATTCTCGATCGAAGTCTCTAACCTATACTCAGGTTTCGTTAGAGCCTAACTAGTTTATTATACGGATTTGTCTGATTTGTGTTCCGTGTAACGGTATCGGCAATAATTGTCGGTCTACTATAATAAATCATGAAACAAACTATTAATCAGTTCCTTGATCGTGTCGACATATTATATAGCGATGTAGGGTATATTGCTACATCGCTCTTCTCTGGGTTAGACATTTTAAACATGAACATCACAAGACATAGAATCGTTTCCTGTGTATATTTTGGAATGACCCAAAAACTCCCGAATGAAGAAGGAGATCTGTAAAGTGCTTTCCTGTTACGAGGAATTCACGGTCGTCGCCCCGTCGTCAAGACACAATGCATAGTATTTTATACGCTTTATATTTATATTATTATAATGTTATATAAGATATATGTATTTAATTGTATTTCGATGTACATAACTAACAAACTTGCATTGTAGGATTTACATTAGAGATGTGTCACTATATTATGGGAAAAAAAGGAAATTGAACACCTCACCAGTTCAGGACGAATCCAGCAATGAAGAAGATCGAAAACACCAACAAAAAAGTAAGAAAACTCTTTTACCTCCACCTATAATAGTAGACGGCATAAAAGATTACCAAAGCTTCTATGACTTTTTGTCAGATAAGCAACCAGATAACTCGTTTACCATTAAAATGATGAACAGTGATACCATAAAAGTAAACACCACTGACGAAGAGTCGTATCGAGCTATTACTAAAGCCCTTAAGGTTAATAATTGCCTATGGCACTCCTACGAAAATAAACAAGACAGGCCAATAAGAGTAATGGCCAAAAAATTGTTTTCAACATGCAAGCCTGAAAGGATTTTGGAAGATCTTAAGGATAAAGGTTACAAAATTATCGAAGCAGTCAACAAATTGAGTTGGAGAACTAAAGAGCCTCTGAATATGTTCATGTTGACCTTTGAAAATAGTGAGGAAATAAGTAAAATATATAATATCAAAACCATTCTGGGATGCGCAGTGGATGTACAAGGAATTAAATCAACTAAACTGGTCCCCCAGTGCAAGAGATGTCAGGCCTATGGACATACCCAAAAGTACTGCTCTAAAGAACCGAGGTGTGTTAAATGTACAGGAAAACATTTAACAAAGGACTGCAAAAAACCAGCAGACGAAAAACCAAAATGCATTCACTGTGGAGCCCCGCATCCGGCAAACTACAGAGGGTGCATGATAGCGAA
The DNA here is from genome assembly GCA_948107665.1 of Lomographa bimaculata. Lineage (NCBI taxonomy): Eukaryota > Metazoa > Arthropoda > Insecta > Lepidoptera > Geometridae > Lomographa > Lomographa bimaculata. Next base: position 14,627,597 of record OX403592.1, read on the forward strand.
GGAGATACAGGCTATTCGAAACAAAACATTAAAAAAGCCTAGTTTAGTACGCCAACGTAGCACAACTGCTCAAAGTCAAGATGTACCTACTAACATCAATAAAACAAGTGGTACAAAACTCTATACAACCAACAAAAACCAATCTTACGCTCAAGCTGCTTCGAAAGGTACAGTAAAATCTCTCAGGGATCCTAATCTAGGTGTATCAACTGAGAAAAAGTTGGATGACATCTTAAAAATGATGATGTCCTTTGATGAAAGGCTCAAGAAAATTGAAAGTAGCGCAAAAACAGCTACCCTTAAGCTAATAAAATGAATAAGTCTCTTAAAATCATGGCATGGAATTCAAACGGATTACTAAAACATCAAAGTGAATTACAAGTAATCTTAGAAACAGAAAATGTTGACGTGTGTCTCATATCTGAAACACACTTCACAAAACAATCTTATATAAAGTTCAAAGGCTACAAAGTTTATCATGCTTTACATCCAGACAATAGTGCTAGAGGCGGTAGTGCTGTCATAGTTAAAGAATATTTTGAACACCATGAAGTGACTAAAATCGAAGAAAATGAGACACAAGCAGTAGCAATTTGTCTCAAAACAAAGCAGTACAGTTTAACAGTATCAGCTATATACTGCCCACCTCGATACATGTTAAAAATGGACTATTATATGAGCTTACTAAAACGTTTTGGTAACCGATTCGTTTTAGGAGGAGATTTCAACGCTAAGCATACCTACTGGGGCTCTAGACTATCGACAACTAAGGGAAAAGAACTACTAAGTGCAATCAAACTAATGAATTGTGATGCCACATCTACTGGAGCACCTACTTACTGGCCAACAGATCCACATAAAGTCCCTGACCTCATAGACTTCTTTGTATATAAAAATGTGTCACCTAGCTACATGAGAACATATCAGAGTTATGATCTAAATTCAGACCACTCCCCAATATACCTAGAAATAAATGAACACATCATGCATAAAGAAAAACCTCTAACACTGGTTAGTAAATTAACAGATTGGGATAGCTTTAAAATTGATTTAGATACCCATATAAACCTGCAAGCGCCCCTTAAGACACCTGAACAATTAAACCACGAAATAGAACATTTTTGCCAACTTATTCAACAAACAGCTTGGAATAATACACCAACTGTACATAAGAAGACCAAGTGTAACACATACCCAGCTAAAATAAAACAACTTGTTAGTGAAAAAAGAAAACAAAGAAAAACATGGCATCGATCAAGATGTCCTGAAGATAAAAGAAAGCTCAATGAACTTACGAAAAGGCTAAAAACATATATCCAGCAATTCAACGATGATTCTACCAATAAGTACCTTCAAAAGCTAACCTGTGATCGCAGTAGCAACTACTCACTGTGGAAAGCTACTAAAAACCTAAAAAAGCCAATTTCCCATATTCCACCCCTCAAATGCGATAATGGAATATGGGCAATCAATAATGATCAAAAAGCTAAAAGGTTTGCTGAACATTTAGAAAACATTTTTCAGCCAAATCAATGTGAAATCAATGAACCTTTAGGATTGGATGATACTGACCCCGCCATACCTCAAGAAAATGGTATAAAACTCGTTACACCAAGAGAAGTCGCACGTGAAATTAAATACAGCATAAGCCAACGAAAAGCTCCAGGATATGATTTGATATCAGGAGAAATACTACACAATTTCACAAGAAAAGCCTTAGTAAAGTTAACTACAATTATTAATGCTGCTTTAAGGTTAAAATATGTCCCAGACTTATGGAAAGTTGCTGAGGTTATCATGATAGCTAAACCTGGGAAACCACCTCATGAAACATCATCTTATAGGCCTATCTCTTTGCTTCCTATAATGTCAAAATTGTTTGAAAAGCTACTACTAAAGAGGCTGAAGCCTATAATAGAAAGCAAAAATCTGATCCCAAAGCATCAGTTTGGATTTCGTGAAAAGCATTCAACTATAGACCAAGTACACAGAATAACGAATACAATAGAAAATGCTATAGAAAAAAAATGCGTATGTTCCACTGTTTTTCTAGATGTGGCACAAGCTTTTGATAAAGTTTGGCATGAGGGCCTTATACAGAAACTCAAAAATAAATTGCCTAAGCAGTTCGCAGATATCCTTGAATCCTATATCTCAAATAGAGTATTCAGAATTAGACATGAAGATGCATACTCTGAGATAAAGGAAATTAAAGCTGGAGTACCACAAGGAAGTGTATTAGGCCCGGTCCTGTACCTAATATACACATGTGATATCCCTAAACTCGAACATAACACCATTGCTACCTTTGCTGATGATACCGCTATAATGGGGGTAGGCAAAACCCACAAAGAAGCTACTGAAAAGGTTCAAATGGCTGTAAATGAAGTCTATACCTGGACTAAGAAATGGAGGATTAAACTTAACGAGTCTAAATCAATTCACATTGACTTTACCAACAAAATACCACAATACTGTCCCGTGTACATCAATGGCAAAATCATTCCTTATGAGAATACAGCTAAATACCTCGGTATGACTCTTGACGCAAAGCTTCGCTGGAAGGCACACGTCAAGAAGAAAAAAGAAGAATTAGAAATTCGATATCGGAATATGCATTGGCTGCTTGGGCGAGAGTCAAAGCTGTCAACTCAGAACAAAATATTGATATACAAACAAGTCCTGATGCCCGTGTGGACTTATGGTATACAGCTTTGGGGCTGTACTAAACCGAGCAATATTTCAATCATTCAACGCTTCCAGAATAAGGTATTACGAGGCATTGTTAATGCACCTTGGTACATCCGAAATGACGATCTCCACCAGGACCTCAACATCGAGCTCGTTAACAAAATCATTAAAAAATACGCAGAAGCTCATGAATATAGACTTCACCATCATGTGAACGTCGAGGCCATCCAGCTCCTCGATCACACGTATATAGTGAGACGACTTAAAAGAACAAAACCGTTTGAACTTGTTTAGTGTTAGTGTATTAGTGTAATGTAGTGTTTTATAAATGCTGCTCAAAAAGAACACATGAACCAAGTGTCTTCGCCTTAATAGAGACAATAAGAAAAGTGTTAATGGACACATTCTTAGATATTTTAAATCTAGCAGAATAAGTTAAATTTAAGTTACTTATTAGCCTCACCTTGGCTAGATTGTAACAAAAATAGGGAACACTCTATCGTGACCTATAATAGTGAAAAAAAAAAAAAAAAAAAACTATATTATGTTTCATCAATGTTATATACGGCTTAAATCACGTAAAAAAATTCGACTTACTTTGTAGTCGGCTAGTTTCTAGAATTCGCTTACGCGTATCGCGCGTCTGACTCATCCTGGTTAGGGACGACTAATTCGTCCGAAACTAGTCGACTACAAAGTAAGTCGATATTTTTTTTTACGTGTTTTAAGCCGTATACAACAGTGAAACATAATATGTAATACTCACGATAGTTTTAGCTTTAAAATGTGTCACTATGTTCTGGTTGTTAGCCGTTAATAGTTGTTAAGCCATTTCTGAGTGCAAAATCCTCATCATCCTTACAAATCACAATAAGTTTTGATGAATTAAGTTTCGTTTCCATCTACCTACATACGTACCTTGATCGGTAATTTCCTAACCCAAATGCGAACTAAGCAATGAACTAAAACTAATAACTCATACCAACAACAGTATATCAAAGAACGTTGACGCAGAAAGTAACGCGGTGGATAATAAGGTGCGTTGGGGCAGGAAATCACGGCGAGCTATCGGTCGGCTCATGTTGCAGGATGTTATGCTCCCCTAGGTTTATACGGGTATCACTTTGCATTTTTATCACGTACTCTGTCATTGTGTGACGGAGTTTAATGAAACGTAATGATTGTGTTGGTTCGTGGTATGACATTTATAGTACTTATTGTGATGTTGGAATACTTGGAATTTGGGTGGCAGTGTAGATGATATCTTCTAGTCAATCGTTGCGCTTACTCACCTTAAGCATTAATATATGATTACATGAAACAAGCCTATAATAGGCGACGCGCTTGTCTCTTCCGAAGAATATAAAGTCCTGGTAGTATTGTTTAAACCCATTTGAACCCTAAGTAACTTAGTAATTTTTTCCTCTTTTTATAAAATTTTTCTTGTTTTTCGAATTTATTTGGCGAATGATTGGCACACGTAGAAAAAAAACCTTTTGTTTTAAGTTTAATTTTGCTAGGGCAATGAGTTTCATTTAAGTGAATCACTTCTTCATCATACATTTCACAAACTTGTGTATATGTCAGTATATATAATAATTTACGAGATCAATTACAAAAAAGAAGTACCTAGCCTGTGAAATTAACTAAATGACACGTAAGAACTTCACTATCTGAGAGTGAAAATTTAGGTTTCAAGGTAAAGTATACGACATGATGTTCTTAAAAAAGCTAAAAGCTATTTAAATTACACTCTAATTGTCGTTTTCTATTATATAATTATTAGTTAAACATATCCAACTTTTGCTAATAGAACAATTCTAAGATCTTTATTTCCTTGCCAACAGATGATCCCAAATCAAAAGTGTTCGGCTCGGTGAAAGAGGGCGTGTTTGAAGGAAAGATCATCTCCCATGATGAATCGTACTACGTGGAGCACGCCAAGCGGTACTTCCTCCCCAACAACACCAGGACGAGGGTCCACTCCGTCATCTATAAGGAGGGTGACGTCAGCGACCCCTACGCGAACCGAAGACATGGTAAGTTGTATACCATTTCCAGTCATTATACAAATCAACAATCAACTACGTCTACGAAATCTATTTAGCTAATTTTAAAATTCTAAATCTGTTCTATTCGCGATTGTCTCGAATTGTGTGCTCTTACACACAATGCTCCAAACGCGGATTATATTGAATTGTGACTTAATGTTGATCAAAGCATGATTATTATGATGTCAATAAAAGTTTTTAATTCCATTGACGATGGTATGGTACGAGATACCATCAACTTCAAAATTTAGTTTGAGAAATTGACTGACTGATGAATACATATTGTTTGTTGGACATCCAAGACAAGGTTTGGGCTCATTTTAAGTAGCGAAATTTCGCTTTATGGTTGATTTACATTGAGTCAGCGTTAAATCTGCCATTAGACTATGTAGGTATGTCGCCATCTAGCTCTATACTGTCACACTTTGTCAGTGGCATTGTAAATTGCTAATTGTCACTAGGCTATACCGATATTAGAATTAAATTCTATCAATGATAAAAGAGAGCAGAATCCCAATTTATCGTAAATTCTAAACTTATTTAACTTTAATTGAATTTGTGATACAATTACGCGAATTGCTCTTAAGGTTTCGTTTTACATCCAATTTTACTTCATCGATTCATTTTAAATCGCTTTTCGTAGGTTTCTCAATGTCATTATTCTAGAGCTAAAGTTCTGACTCAGAAACTTGGTTAAAATTACAGTCGATGGATTGAATTTTTTATCAATCAAAACCAAGTGCTTTAGATTAAAACATAAAACTAAAACTGTGAGCATAAAATAGATCTGGAATACATATCGAGAATTTTAGAACCAAGCACGTGCCATCCTCGATTACAATGCTATCGATAAAATCGCGATTAAACGAGAGAAAAGGCTAATTAACGCTTGGCTAACCTACAGTGGTAATTAAAACCGTCCGGTGCTAATTTTTATCGATTCTTATCATTTATGTAATTACCTTAAGATCGCTATGGTTGAGAATTGCATTCGATAACATTAAAACTGTAGTCAACCACTGCCAACCAAAGTCATAGTCTGTGCCGAATAAAGCAATTATATGTGGTTTGTTTACTGTGTTCCTATCCGATTACTCAGTGACTATATGCAATGTACAGTTAAATTATGTTCGCAAACGTGGAATAACAAAATTAACTGGCAGAAACTAGTAACTTGCCACGTGCAATTTGTGAATGCGAAACGCGAGGAATAGGAATGCTGTGCTGCACAATATTTGATTGTAAACAGTATCCCGAGACCTTTCACCGAGCTCTAATCGCATGATATATAGAAGACACGCGTTCTATTAGACGATCTTGATATAATCAGCGAGCTTAACTTGTGGTATCAGTAGTATTTGAAAGAGACATAATGCTAACAGTATTTTCCTACAATTCAGCTGGAAATGTTGCTAGTGTCGCGTTGCAAATGGATTGCACGCTACGCAAGGTCGTTTAACAAAGTTTAATCCTATTTGCTGGAAGCGCTGTCACTGGTCGATTGCAACACTGTTTTCATCGAACGGGCACTAATTTGTTGCCGAATGATTCGGCCCTTACCTTAGCTGCTGTGAATACATCTCTTGGTCATTGATCAATTAAGTATCTAATCGACACCATGTCTGTTTCAATTACGAACACAAATTGTGGAAAGTAGATTCTATTCTATCATTTCCATGTAGAAGGCCGTACCAGTGTTGATACGTCTCGATTCATTTGTATTAATTTAGCACGTCGCGTCGGCCATTTTCTGTCGAGGAAACTAGGAACAGATTATCTAAACAGTTGAACATGACTACCTGTAATATAATGCGTTAGTTGAGTGTGCGAGTATAGTGAATTCAATTGATCACAAATTAGTAGAATAGCTACAGCTGTTTGAATTGGTGATTTTTCGTTCGTTTTTATATATACAGGGATAAGGTTTTACGACTGTCGTATCTATCTATGCTATATATTTTAAAAGGCCACTGTTTATTGCCTGATACTCATCATTGCGTGTCTTACGGTCCGGACTATAAAGCACGAAACAAATTGTCCCTAAAGTACTTACGTCCGGTTTTTATAAAATGTCATTCGCTACTGGATTGACGTCAAAAAGTTACACGCAAAAAGCTGTTTTATTGCTGCACTGCGAGTTGTGAGCAATACTTGGCGTACACGTGCACAAATGTCATCAAAACAGCCCAAATACCGCTTTACATATTCATTCGTCCGCGTCGCGGCTGTAGGCTGCACTGGAATGGTAATTTCGCGTCAACAACACCGCCCCGCCTGCCGAGTTTGCATTTTTGTCGTTTCAGCTGTTGTAGATGCAATTTCGCCACTGCGATTTATCTGGACAGTGACTTAGGTTTTTAGATTCAGTTTCCGTAATTCCGAATACAGTCCGATGGTCTTATGTAGCATAGCGGCAAGTTTCCAAAGGCACATATTTTAGTAGTGTTTCGCTGGTGTCATGTAAATAAGAAACATTTCGCACAGTGCTGTTTCAGGTATATTTGGGGGATTGTGTTTGAGATGTTTCATCTTGATGTAGCACCTGTGATCTCTACGGTCGGATCAGAATGCGAAATAACGCACCTGTCTAATTTACTATTCTATACAATGATTCTCTGATCCAAGCGTTGGAATAAATTAGCGTAGAGTTTGATTAATTAGTTAGTTTCTACCTTGTCACAGAAATTTACAAATGTTAATGTATTTGGTTTGTACTTATATCGTAGTTCAACGTTTATAGTGGTTATGAACCTTTTAGAGCCCCCCTCTGCGTATGCTCTTGTGTAAGTGTTTGAGTTCATACACTGACCTGTATTGCAATCCCACCGTGGTCTGTTGCAGCGCAACGATCCACCTGAATATGCGAGACTCCACCAAATCGCATAAACGTTCTCCTCCCTCCACGCTTTGTAGGCGAGGGCGTACCGTGGGTAGCTAACCGGCTGTAAACAACATTCGTAATATTATTATGATTCAGAACGATATTGATTAGGGAGACTTTCATAGCTCGCACTGAATACATTACAATTCTCATCGAGATAATGTCAACAGACGTAGACTCGTTTCCTTTGCTTCATGAAATTTGTCTTTATACATTTTCTTTCATATCTGCAAATTACGTTTGATCGGAAAATAAATGTATTGAGTAAACAGGAAGGGTCGCGTTTGTAGCTACATTTGTTTTCATTACGAGTTATTGAACAGACCCGAGCGGTCCCTTCGCTAAGCGTCCTCTGTGGATCTTCTATTTGAATATGAAAGACTTCAATCAACCTCGTAAAAGGACTGCTTCGAGACAATCGTCAATGTAACGATGGTCATATAGAGTCCGCAATATAAAATTCAATACTTCTGTACGTGTTACGAGTAGTAAAAGTCATGAACAGTGGAGTTCGTTAAAATTTGCGTTGGTAGCGTCTGAAAGCTAAGCTTGAAGCAACATTATTTTGAGAAATCCACATAATGTAACAGCGTTTGACGCCTCGAGCTATTAATCTCCGCATAAAATGCTATATGTTGCGAGCATTATGTTAATATGTTAGCAACATACGAGTTGAAAAGACGTCGCACCCGACTTACACGAAATTTGGCTCACTAATTTAATTTAGCAAAACTCGCTGGATTCTCATCTCGTATACACAGCACATTGGATACACGTCTCACATATCAAATTTCGCAAACCCACATTTCGCCGTTAAAAACGTAATTACATTTGAGATTGGCAGAGGCAGTTAAAGATTGTTTACTTAGCGAGATTTCAAGAAGTCCTTTCGCAAGTCTAGTCTAGTGCTTCTGCACAAACTGTGTGTTTTGCGCAGTTAGCAAACAGACAGGTAGCGAAGTTTTCTAAGTGCCATCGAGAGGAGCAGCTCGTCGATTTTGAACCGTAGCTCAAAAGCTTATGTGAGCGGGGAAAAGTTTTTAGATTGATCGGAAATTGCTGTCAGTCGTACTATCCGTTTTGTGAGCACCAACTTGGCACTGTACTTGGATTTTTATTTGATGGACTGATCAGACTGTGTCGTTTTTTTTAATTCAGATTTCTAATTATCTTATTAATCTATTAATCGCTTAAATAAAATAATTTAAAAAGAACATAAATCACTTCCATCATTTCACTTATACATTATTGCTCTACTTACTTATTAATAAAAGACTTTCGCAACCGTCTGTCATCTTTCTATGCCGAGTATCACAAAAATGTCATCAGAGATGGCAACTTTAGGACTACAAAAAACGTATCTTAAGGCTTAATTAAACAAAGAAATAGTCAGCTTTCATACTCTAAATACTTGTAGCAAGGATGCCCAGATGGTTAGAGGTAGGACATGACAGTTGGCACCTAAAGCCGGGCTCTAGTCTCGTTTAAAACGATATTTTTACTTCCTTATTTACTACTCCACCTCAACTAAAGTCAGTAATCGATGTAATGTAACTAACAATTTCAATCACGTTCGTTATGCCAAGACTGAAATTCTTGCAATTTTGAGGCAATAATTCATCTAATTTTAGGTAAAATTTGCCTTTGAAAAGCCCTTTTCGTTACCTAACTACTGGGCATCGGCATATTTTGGATGACCCAAAGAAGGAAACTTTGGCAATATTTCTTTAGGGATCAATGTTAAATTGTAAGTTATGAACTATTGAGCCCTGTGTCTTTGAAAGCATTTTCATCGCCATGTTGGAAATATTTATATTACAGGATATATTTCTACTAGTTGTATCCTACGGGTTCCCTCAAATTGATCATGATTATATCTCATAATACATGTTTATTAAAGAACCATTCAAGATTTTCGATTTCATTGTAACAATGCAATGCAAAAATTGTATATGCAAAGATAAATATAAAGTATGACGTCCAGCTGAATTGTCTCTGCTGACTGGTTATACTGATTCTAGGTAACCTAGCTGAAATATCTTTCATTGTATAAGTATCCTGATTTCACGTCATCCAACTGAATTGACATTCAACGAAAAGATCATTCTAATAAAGATCTGTAGATAGTCTGCTTTAAGTCTCCAAAAGAAATATCTGTCTCTCCAATATTCACATTGTCGTTTCGTCTCCCAAATTCCAACTTAACATTTTACTACCCAATATAATCGTATATTTAACAAATAGGTTATGTAAAATAAAGTACACATTATGTAAAATATACCTAAAACTTATGTAAGAGACGAAATTGCCTCATCTACAATATGTGGTTACCGTTACGGGTTACGGTCGTATACGTAGATGTAACAGACTATGCTTACAATGCGTCTGGCTACCCCAGAGAATATAATCCATATCCATAACCTGTCTCGCCCTAATCCAAGCTTGCTAAGCTTAATTTGCCGCCAAGCGCCCCTTAATAATTTACATTTTACCTTTTGATTTTATATTCTCGACGAATACCTTTTAAAGAAGAATTTGATAAGTCATTACGATGCTAATGCCGTACCCAGACGAATTAGAATCAGTCTTTCATTGATATTAAATAGGTAATCAAACAACAAAATTTGAATATTTTTATTATGTTTATACGATGACTATGTTATATTCTTTTTTCCTTGTTCAAATAAACTATATCACATCATCGCAACACATTTCACGCTTATATGAAATACGAAAGTTACTTCATGTTTTTAGCATTTTGTTACCTTACTGGTCACGTCTAAACCGCTGTGGCTAAATTTGCTATGAATATAGTTTTTTTTAGTAGTTGATGTTAGCATAAAGGTCGTCCAAAAATTTTAAAAGGCATTTACGTTTCGATATTTGGGTTGGTGGCGATTGAAGTCGTTGGTTTTAAATTAATCATTAACGTAGGCGAGACCATTGGGCGAGTCATCTTTATTTTGTTTCCGCGTATTTCTCTTTTAATGGATATTATCTCTGACCTTGTCCATGTTGGACCCCTCAAAAACAACGTTAGAAAAACCTTTTCTAAAATTCCTTTCTTAGTGCTCCATCCCCCTCACTATCAAAGAGAAGGACTCACGCCCTCTGCATATAACTTCTGATTTAGATTGTTGTTGATAGTCAGTCATTCAATCACCGAAACGAGGCTTGTTTTATATTTTTACATTATTATTTTGATTTACATTAACACTAAGTATTTAGTTGACTTGGAATTTAAAATATCGATTTCTTCGTATTCGTAACGTAATGTTAACGCCTGATTCATTTTCAAATTTATCGTATCATGCAGGTACTATAACACGAAATATCAGCATTTTAAACGACGTGTAAACAGTAGTTTTCCTCTACAACAATGAATCACATCAACAAAAACGAATACGTTTTTAATACGAATTATCAAACTGTTATAGTCCCGCTAAGTACAAAAAACCTTGCCAAGTCATGTTCGGTTTGCCTTCAGCGGATATCGTAAGGATTTTTAATGGTTACGATTACCGATTTCGCGCACATAAGCACGAGTAATATAAGGTATGGTTTGAACGTTATACGAATAGTTATTTGTGCATTTATAGCTGCAAGGCATTAGTGGGATGTGGCTGTAATTTCTGTTATCTGCAAACCGCCTGACTACCGAGTACTCTAGGAGCTACTCATTACGCATGGCTAGGAAATTGGTTTTATCCAAGGCTTAGGTGAGGGTGTAAAAGTTTAAAAACGATTTATTCAAAACAGTAAACATAACTGATAATGACTCGCCTATTGAGAAAATTTTTATATGCTGTTGAGAAATGACACTACCTGTCTAAAACAATTTCATGGTGTTCAGATTCATTAGTAGTAGCAGGAAGCATGATAGTTACGCCTTGCTCTCAATGGCCTCGATTCTGATGTACACTCACTAAATTAAATTTAAACTATTCCTGTCTTTTACAAAATAGGAACACAAGACAGAGATAGCATACTGCTGTGCTGTCAAGTTAGTCAGAACTTAGATGTCTATGCAAGCTTACTCGAGTATGTGTTGTATTGGTGTTGACTAAAAACAAGCGCCTTTATGCTTCTGCTGTTCATATTTTAATTGTTAAACTAGCGTGACAGCATTAAAATGCATGCTATCTCTGTCTTGTGTTTTATTTTGTAAGAGACAGGGATAGCTTAAATTTAATTTAGTGAGTGTACATCAGAATCGAGGCCAATATCTAATCTTGTAAATATGTCTTTGTCTCAGAGGGAAGAAATAGCTGACATTACCTATAGTCTTACTTATAAACTCTTCTTAATTTTTAATCAATTGCTTAGCTACAGTTTAACATAAATGTCACTCATAAACACCATGTAGCGTGAAAAGATCGTTAAGTGATACTTAAATAGTTGTCAAAATTAAACACCGCCATTGCCTAGATTAAACCTTGCTAAGAGGCAAAATGGAGGGACTTATATTTTTTTCAATAATAAATGTGTCAAAAGTTTTTACGTAAGGCGCCAAATTGTTTACTTCGAAAACCATTGAATGACAGCTGTCTTTCATTTTCATTTCAAAAAATAATAAAAAAAAAAATTTTGAAATTTTGACAGCATAATTGCCTCTTAGCAATTTTTAAACTGAGCAATGGTGGCGTTTAATTTTGACAACTATTTAAGCATTAATTAACGCTAAATCGCGTTTATCAGTGAAATTTTGGTTAAACTGTTATTAAGAGGCCTGCGGAGGTTGATTTGCCCATACAATCGTAATACCGAAATTATTTATAATTCAAGCATATTACCACCATATTATGCTGTTATTCAGATTAAAAACATATTAATCTAGGTTCCTGGATAGTTTTTATTCCAAAATAATTACCTAAATCGAAATATAAACCAATTGATTTTTACACATTTTTCAACATAAATGTCGCATCTTTAACTTATTCGTTTTGTATTAAAAACTAACACATTTCTTTTGTCATTACAACAGGAACATAGATTATCATTTTAAGGTACTATTAATGCAAAAAACAATGGCTAAACATTGCATTTTCATTCATAATTTTTGGTATTACGGCACCTATCATAAGCATGGGCACAGTTTGCCAGTTAAACAGAGACAGCCTATTGACTCGTTCAAAGCCTCCCCGGCCTCTTAAGCTAAGCAATTGATTAAAAATAAGGAGCAGTTTATTAAGACTGCTGGAGTGTAAATTACTAATGAACCAATGACAATACTTATGATATTTTTCAGTTTAAACTTTTAAAGTACCCTAATCGTATGCTACTTTTCAAAGCGATAGCCCCTACCCCTAACTGATGCCCCTTAACTTAGATAATTTCAATTCTTGACATGACACGCCCATATTATTCATTATCGTGACAAAAATAATATTTACTTTTCCCATCATAATCATGTGTGAATTCATCTATCGGCCATATGTTTTGCCATATGGCCTACTCTGCTGTATTTATATATATATATAGTTTTATCAGATCAGTACTAAACTGTCAGAACAGTATTAAACTGTAATAAATACACGAATTCCACAAAATATGAGTAGCTATAATATTGTTGTTGAATTAGGTCACAGGTCACGTCCAAATACTTTTAAAAAGAAAATCTTAATCGCGTACATGGAAACGTGCCCGCATAACGAGATTCAAATTAAAGCGAACCATTTAAGTTCACTAACTCTGTATTAGCATATTAGCAAGGAATTTATAAAAATAGCTCGCAAGCTCTTCGCACATAATCCGGCGCTGCGGCGCGGCACAGTCAGGAGCTTCGTTAAAATGCAGCGCACCGGATGCGAAACGCCAATGTGCACTAACACGACACACGGACTGAAAAAAGTCCACTATTCAGCACTTTTTAATTTTAAAACCGGCACAGTGCTTTTTTCATGCGTCATTATGAATTCCCTGCCTGCCGGATTCAATGTTCGTGCTCGCTTACCACAGCTCGACATGTTTTGATGTATCGTTGCCGCAATCTAAATGGAGGCTTCAAGCCATTCTAAAAACAAAACCTAATCACTTTCCGCCCACATTTTCGACGCAACTGACATAATTATTTTACAAAATTAAGCCGGGCAGTGAGTTTTAGAAGGAATATTAAGTCGTCCTATAGGTCATGTCGTCCGCAGATGGCGAAACTCAGCCCTCATCGCCGACTAACGCTCGTAATTACTTACATCCCCGGCGAAAAAGAACGAACGAAAAACAAAGACTCGGAATAATGTATATTGGGGTTATAAATCTTGCACGAACTCCGTTGATAAATCTCGGAGTAACTGTATAGAAAAGTGTACCGCGTCAGCATCGCACTATTTATTTCGCCAGGAGACCGGGACCGTGTTCGCTTCCTATTTTTCTTTCCTAACTTGGGAAACTTTGGATTGATCATGAATAATTTAAATCCAATATTAAAATGCGGACTATTACAAATTACAGCCGCATTGGACAGTCTTGGCTTGTATTGATTTTAATATTCTTTTGAGAGAGCGGAACTCTGCGGGACGCTATACTTAGAATTAAATCGTTGGATCGACTAATCCCTATTACAAATCTTGGTAAATCGACTCGCCGTATTCAGGACACGTACAGTATACGTCCATATATTTACATTTGTTACGTTAGCGATGTAATATAAAAGTACACTTAACTACTGAGAATGAATGCTTACCATGGGCTTTCCCGTAAGCTTACTTTGTGTTTTGTATATACGAGTAAGTACCTACTTAATATCTAAAGTGTAGTCGTCTCTGTCACGGTTTTTATTATAAATATAGTATATTTAATATACCATAATGTTATGTGTGCGTGATGTGAATGTTTTCGGCTGTGAGTGCGAAGCGCTTGTTATTTGTTTATTGTATAATGAAGTGTAATTTAATTAACCATAAACAGACTTCAACAGTGCCACTAATTATATCTTCGGTAATAAGCGAAAGATCTCGATGAATATATGGAACCAACCAGACAATAAATCTTAATCAAATACAAAACGTCTTCGATAATTTCTCACTTCTGAAATCTCATATGCTAACTATTATAAGCTTGAATTGAGATAGCCCAACGAAAATGGGAATAAACGGGCCATGTCTTCATAGAGCAACCAAATCCGTCTATAAATCGTGAAGAGTTATAGATCTCTTTTTGTTTATTTAAGCACCACGCCACTGATTCTTCTGAACATAATCCATGAAATATGTTAGGAAGAAAGCCGTTGGAATAACTGATTATAATATTAGTAGAAATGGGTCGTATGAAACAGTCAAGTGTATGCGATATCACGATGACATGCTTTTCGTAGTAATTCGAGTTATTTCGGCATCGAAACTGGCAACTATGGTACTAAAATATGGATAAGCGTAAAAGACACTTTCTAATCTGATACAAAAATCATTTTTTTTATCATGTAATGTCCCATAGTCGCATGGACCGAATGGAAGATGCAACAGAGAAAGGGCTCATTGTAAAAGTTGCAGGGAGCCTTATGCATTTTTTATTCTAATAAGAAAAGTGGCAAGCATAACCTGTCTGGAGCCTGATAGGCAATGCAATGTTCTCCATGATAATAAAAAACGAGATGTCTCATAGGATTTTTTTTTATGTTAGATAGGCAAGCATTTGACCACTATCTCACCTGATGGAAAGTGAAATTGCAGCCGAATATGTAATATGCTTGCCTAAAAGATACCTAATTATTCTCTCTAGACTTGAAGACACCCAGATTGTACCGTTCCGGAAACAAAGACGCAGGCAATGAATGATGATTGGCAAAAAAATTCTCTGGAAAACTGCTGAAGCACTGATGAAATGGCAAAAAAAATCACTTTTTCTCATTAGTCTTTTTGGCGCAGGCACCGTTCATAGTCTTAAAATGGGTGGTACCGCTATAAACGGATTCGCAAAAATCCCAACACATTAAACGTTAACGGAGTTTAATAATTTCTCTAGCTTACTGAGCCGTGGAAGGTTCGTGATTTCTCTCCTATCACCCAACGGCCATTCCTCTATTCGCCACAACGGACTCTCATGTAGACGTGGAACATGACCACTAAGGAATCGAAAATAGTGAGACGTGGCATTTAGGGAATCAAGCAACACACTACATTATATTGCTCTCTGAGCTACACTCAGCCCGAGGCAATGATAAAAAAGGCCAGCAACTCAATGCTATCACCAAATTTCATTGTGGTGTTCTAAGACTTTCATCAATACCAGCCCATTACGCTCCCACTGCTGGGATACGAAGCGTTATCTCACAGTGAAAGAGTCTAGGCCATAATTCACCCCGGGCCCATTCCGGGTTTGAACACGGGATACCGATGAGCCACACTTGTGCTAGGTCTTTGTATGGTATTGCGCAAGGAATCAGTTATTATGTTTAATTTAGTCGTGAAGCAGATCTTTGTACATTATAACGATGGCATTGTCTCGAAATCAGAATTGTATTGTCTTTCTGTTGATTGGTACAAATTAGAATTGAACCATGTGTATCAAGATTGACGACCGTGACACAGTTTAGCGATAGCAATTAGTTTAGTGATAGGAATACATTGTAGCGGAGATACACACATTTTATAATTCTCTTTTGTTTTGTGACAAAGCCACATGCAGCAGAAAATATAATGTTTCCTTTTAATGGAAAAAAATATAGCATCATATTTTTAGTAGAAGTAACTTTCGGGTATTACCAAGGTTCTCAGGGAGAGATGGAGATTGTATCAAAAGAAGATGTAGATCGTAGCTATTATAAAATATAAACGCTTTCACACTCACAGCTCCACACAAAGTTTGATGACTTATGTCGTGGGTGCCGGACACATTCACATCACACACAAAATGACAGCCAGAACCAGAGCCACAAATTTTCCTTGGGAAGAAATCCCGGTCCCCCCCTCCCTGCTTAGAAGGCGAACGCCACCCAACTAAGCCGACGAGCAGTTCAAATATCTCTATTAACTGTTGTTGTTTTTCTTCAGGTCACGTAGGAGGTTGCGGCATCACAGATGAAGTGGTGCAATGGATGGAGAGGATACAGAACTCGGGAGTAGATGACGAACCCTCATCGTCGGCTGACCCTTCGCAGTCCACACCCACGCATAGCTTTCATCACATACCCACAGTGGGGGCGTCGCCTCCCCCACATCCTAATAGCTTGAGGGATGATCCGCCTAGGTAACAAAACATTTTTGCACGTCCATTTATTATATTATTAGCTGACACGGCGAACTTCTTACCGCCAATAAAAGTTGTCTGAACTTTGACAACAAACATATATTATGTCATCTTTGTCTGTGGTCAAGCGTTCAGAAATATTTTACCGACTTCCCAAAAAGGAGGAGGTACTCAAGTCGACTGCATTTTTTTTTAATGTGTTTTACCTTATAACTTCTCTCCACGTGAGCCGATTTCGAATATATTTTTTTAGTTTGATAGATGTTGCTTTCTAATTGGTTCCATTAAAATTTGATCAAGATCTGATCAGTAGATTTTGAAATATCGTTAATAATGCCTATTTTGTGGACTACTTTGACGATGTTCTCGTTTAACTGACTGCAAAAGTTACCTTATAACTTCTTTCGCTTTGAGTCGATTTTGATGATTATTATTTGAAAGCTGGTGCTTTTCATGTGGTCCCATTGAAATTTGATCAAGATCTGATCTCTAGTTTTTGAGTTATAGTCAATAATGCGTGTTTAATACATTAAATCTGATCAAGGTTCCGAAGATAAAGCGGTGAAGTCGGTTTTTTAAAGCTTTGCTTGCGTTTAATTACTTGTGTCTAATCTTTGACAGGTACGAACAGTTTGTATGGGTAAATAAAATTAACAACTGGTCAACTCAGTGCCAATTATGTGAAAAAATGTTAGTCGCAAAATATCTTCATCACCAGTGGTTTTTTTATCCCTGCTTTTATGAATCGATCTAAACGAGCGATATTTGAATGCTTTTGCTTTCCATATGTGGTTGATAGGAATATGAATATTATTATTATTATGATCGTGATTTAGCTTCATTTATTATGGTAACCCAAGTATGAATCAAAATGCGGTATTAAAAAAAGCCTTAAAACTAAAATAATCAATGACTTAGATTGTTTACTTCCAAACCAACTACCACCCTGTATATTCTAGCTAGGTCATACAAATATGTTTTATCCCGTAAAAATATTTTTCATATTTTCTTATACTCGATAAACACGCATTTGACCTCTATCTCACCAGATGGAAAGTGATTATGTGGCCTAAGATGTAGCATGCTTGCCTAGAAGTTACCTATTCACTCATGACTAGACTCCCAGATTATATTAATCGGGTAACAAATATACGAGCAATGAGTTCCACTCTTTTGTAGTATGGATGATAAACATAGAAGCGTAACGCTTCCAGCGAACTGGAGGTATGTCAACCATAAATGGATGACGTTTGTAAGTTTTTCTTGTTGCTAGATTGTTAAACGGACATGGTGAAATTAACTCGAGAATTTTCTGTGTACATTCTCCAAAATTTAAAAATAATTTAAACGCAAGCAAAGCTTAAAAAACCGACTTCACCGGAACCCGATCAGATTAAATTAATTAAAGACGCATTATTGAGGGTAACTGGATAACATGGGAAGCACCAGCTTTCAAATAAAAAGTATCATCAAAATCGGTTCACATAAAAAAAAAATCTGAGGTGACACACATAAAAAATATAGTCAAATTGAGAACCTCTTTTCTTTGAAGTCGGTTAAAAATACACATTTGTAATCGGGACAAAATCCATGTTCGGGTAATGCATATATTTCTTTTTTTTTTTTGTGACTGGCTAGTGTTTGACTACTATCTCACCTGATGGTAAGTGACGATGTGATCGAAGCTGGTAAACATACTAGACCTGGAATATGTATTAAAAAAAGACATTTATTACCGAGAAAAGCCACGAGAGCCCCACTGCAGCCTGAATAAAAAACTATACCAAATTCTGTTCATATTTTTGTGTTTAATCCGGTTAGACTAAACCGGGCTGCAAAATATTTCATACATAGTGAATCGGATTAAAGAGGACCATTGTTTATTTTGCAAATACCTACCAGCGCAAATATTTAAGGATTAATTGATCGGACTGTTTGGTGGATCAATGTTATTGTACAAACTTTAGGTAGATTAAAAATTTAGTAGTCGGTTGATGTTTTGCGGTAGATTGTAACTCATTTTTAAATCTATATAATAATCAATGCCACTTTTATTTGTAATGTTATAACTCAAGAACGGGCTCACCTATCCAAACCAAATGTTAAGGCTTTGTTCGGACTATTTAGTAGATGGTTTATGTGAAGTTTGCACAAAATCGGTCGAGCGGTTCTTCATTTATCACACCCGGGCGAAGCCGGGGCGGATCGCTAGTTGTCTTATATTATTATGCCGATTTTTTATGACTACAAATTTTACCTGATGGAAAGCCATGATGCAGTCGAAGATATAGCACGCTTGCCTATTAGAGGCTTGTAGAAGGAGTTCCCATATTATTATTTTTATTTACGATAGGCTTGCGTTTGACCAATATGTCGCCTATTTGTATGTGATATTGTCGAGGGTAGTTAACACAGTAGGCCTAAAACGTGTTTTTTTTTGTGGCGAAAAGTTATCTACAGCGATCTCACCTGATGAAAGCGACGATGCGGTCGACGGTGGGGCACGCTTGCCTAGAAAATACCTGTTACTCCTAATTTTGAAGAGCCCTAAATTCAACTTATCGGTCAACAAGAACGAAGGCTTCGTGTTCCCTTTTTTTAAATCAAGGGGAGCGGCATGCTACCTTATTGGCGATAGGTTTTTCTATTTCTTGTACTGAATACCTACAGTAAATAAATTATATTTTACTACGATTGTGTTTCAGTACAGTAGGGCAGGGTAGCCGTCCGGACGAGGAGACGCAAACATTTTTTTAAGGATTTATTTCTTTGTTTATTCATTGCATCTGACATGTAAGAGAATAACTAACAAATAATTTTCAGGCACTGGGACTTCCATTACAACAAGTACTCGCGCGCGGCGAACACTGGCGAACATACGCGCTCGCGGCGCGCGGCCGTGCCTGACAACAGGCTCGCGAACACGTGCTCGCTGTACATACAGACCGACCCGCTCATATGGAAACACGTCAGAGAGGGGTTTCCCGATGTAAGTAAATATAAACACTTAAAACCTACTCGTTTCTTCATTTAAAAATAAAAAATACCAAATGTCACTAACGATCTTCATTTGTTTTTATGATTTTCTTTTGTTTATCCGACTTCCATTTGTTTTATCTGATTTTTATTTGTTTTCGTCCGATTTTAATTTGTTTTACAGAACTTTGTTTTTAATTTTATTAAGTAGTAGTAGGTATGGGTTAAAAATATTTTACATACCACCTATGTTACACGGGTAGAAAAATTCCAGTTCCACTACTAAGTCTTAAGATTGAAAGAAAGCACGGGAAATAAATGAAATATTTCTAAATTGTAGCATCGGGATCCAAGCAAAAGAGCCGAGGTGGACATGAAGACACGTGAAGAGATCCTCTCTCTAATCTCGCACCACGTGACGGCCGTCAACTATATATACAGAGACACGAAGTTCGACGGACGGCTCGAGCACAGGAATATCAAGTTTGAAGTGCAGCGGATAAAGGTAATATTACCTCTTTTGCTTTTTTTCCACAAATAAATCATCTCGGACACAGACGATGGGAACTCCCCACCATACATATACATATACTGACGTCATAAGAAAATAAGTTACTTATTAAAAACTTTTTTAAAGACAAGCTTTTTAGAAGTCGTACGTCGTCGTCTTGTTAGTAGGATTTAAAGTGACGTCACATTATTTTTCGAGTTATTCTCGGCAAGCCCTTTCATTTAACACCCGTATTGTAGGAGTGCATTAAAAATTACTTGTCCGCCATTTTGCGTGTTCCGCCATGTTGGACTTAAAGTGACGTCACACAGCTAACCATGCATTGTTATCCAAACTAAACGTGAATACAAAATTTCACAGATTATGTGGTATTTGACAGGTATATCTCTTTGTAACGAATGGCAAGTAATTAGTACGAATCACGTTTTCGTTAATACAAATTTGAGAAACTCTGAAAATCAGTGCAATTGTTAGATTCCTTGTTTTAAAAATACATTCACACACAGTTTCACTTATCTATCAACATTTATCTTTAACAGATCGACGACGACTCGATATGCAACCACCAATACCCGAGCGAATCGAGCCAGTTCTGCTTAGAGAACATCGACGTGTCTAACTTTCTGAATCTCCATTCACTCGGCAATCACGAAGATTTCTGCCTTGCGTACGTGTTTACGTACAGAGACTTCACGGGAGGAACCCTTGGTAAGAATACGGAGATGTTTTGACCTTAGGTAGGTACGTAAAGCTTTACTGTCCGCTGGCGTTGTTGGTTAGCGCATTCGCCTTTCAAGCAGCGGGTATCGCGTTCGATTCCTGGTTGGACAGAAATCAAAGCGAGTAGGTATCTAGAGGCAAGAATGCTACATCTTCGGCCGCATCTTGGCGATCACTTATGTTTTTCGAATATAAAAAAACAGGTTTCTCTCGCAAAGGAAAATACTGTTCCTGGTACTGGGTGTGCGTGTGATGTGCATTTTTCCGGCACTCACGACACAAGTCATCGAATTTAGTGTGGGGCTTTGATTGTGAAAGCGTTTAGTGATATTTTTTGTTCCTTATGTAAAACTACCACAGAAATACCCTTCAATTCTTATAATTTTTTGGACGGTATTTTTGAAACTGATCAAAAAGAAAAAAAACTGTAAGAATCTATGGATATTTTTACCCTTATGTTAAGATATTGGGATTTTTGTTGCTTTTGGTTTTGTTACTTTTTAAGTGATTTTGTCGCCTTTTGGAAAGACTTTTACTTTTACTGAAGGGGTTTTAGAATAAGATAATTTATTTGTGACAAAACATAAAAGACACACAAAAGGCAGTAATAAAAACAATTTGTTACTTAAAAACGTCAGGAATATAAAAAAAAAATACACAATAAAATCCGTTAAACGTAGTTTATTTAAATACTAACCCATATTCGTTATATCACCTTTAAAGGTTTAGCGTGGGTGGCCAGCGCTAGTGGCGCCTCTGGCGGCATCTGCGAGAAGTACAAAACGTATACGGAAACTATCGGCGGCATGTATCAGAGCACCAAACGGTCACTCAACACCGGGATCATTACTTTCGTGAACTATAACAGCAGAGTGCCGCCTAAAGTCAGTCAACTGACGCTTGCGCACGAGATTGGACATAACTTCGGATCGCCGGTAAGTACAAAGCTCATACATATTTCATATTTTTAAGCATAGGCAAGCGCCTATCGAACATATAAAATAGTGAGAGTAGTGGAAGAATAATGTTTTGGAATATTAACAATATGAGAGTCTTCAAGTCGCGAGTGAATAGGAATCTTCTTGACAAGCGTGGTCATCGTTGACCACATCATCGCTTACCTTTACGCGAGAATGGTGAGATAGTGATCAAACGTTTCTATACTGAATAAAAAAAATAACTACAGAGAGCTGCCTCTACTGGAATAAAACTTTTGTTTTTATCGTTGACGTGTAGATTAGTAGGTATATATGTTTAATACGAGACGATAGTATAAAAGCAAATGTCCCACATTTACTTATATACTATCGTATACATAAATGTGTACATATTATATTATGTAGTCTAGACCCTTTAATAACACATACGCCACTTATGTGTTGGGCTGTGAGTGAATGACTGTTTTTTTTTTCTGATTACTGCGGGAAACCCTTTGAGGTAGAACTAATATATTTGGACCAAAGTGCATTGTTTTTCTTTGTTTATTTGCCTTAAGGGGAATGGCGTTGCACAAATTGTATAGCGCTACCAATCGGAAGGCTAGAACAACGCCACAAGACCTGAATCCCAGACGCGTGCCGGCGGCTGGTTAAGCTGACCAGGCGCCGGGTATTGTCTCTGCAACAACTTGTGGCGACAAAACAATAATAATACTAATCTAGGCATGTTTACTAGGTAGTAAACATGCCTAGAATAGTATTATTATATGCTTAAGATGAGGTCATCTTAAGCAATTTACCCCCGTTTTCACTAAACTTAGGTGTCGTCTAAATGAGATGCCTAAGCATTAAAGAGCTACCTAGCACAAAAATTCGTTTCATCAACGTTAGGTGTTACCTAACAACCTTAGGAGCTACCTAAGTTTAGAACACCGCGATTCATCGGTGCTTATGGTTTTAGGTAATTCCTAAATAGCTGTCAGTTTTTGTATGGGCTTCGTAAGTAAGTTGACAGAACTTTATTTAAATACGTTTCACCAACCTTTAGGAGATGCCTTACGACCTTAAGACCTACTTAAACTTAGGACACCGATTGGCAGTTAGATGTGGACTGTAAGTCCAGTTATATTAGTCAAATTAGGGTTAATCACTGCGCGCGCTCTGCCCTCTATCTCGAAACTGGTTCAAGATATTAAAAAAATGTTTTATCAAAAGTTATAGATAATTTAATCCTCTACAATATTTAAAGTAAATACAAGTAGCAACACGAGATATTTGCAATAAATGTGTAAAAAATCCTTTTTTCGACCTTTGACCTTGGAATATCTGTAATCGCGAACACCCAACAACGTAGGTATATAAGTAGGTTTTGAGACAAGTTTTAGGGTGTCAAAATAAAGGTTTATACAAGTTTACAGCTGACTTTGTCTCATTCCGAGGTGAAACCGTAATTTTCCTGGGCTATGTAGTCAAAACGCTAGCCTATAAGATATGAAGAAAACAAATGACACCATACATTTTTTTGTATAATATGTTTGAGATTATGTAAGAAACACGACTCTATTTTAATCTTAATTAAAGCAGCTATTCAATAAATAACCGGCTTTAAATACGTGCGTTCGTGTGGGCTTAGAATTGTTTGCAACAACGAAATGATTAATTACGGAAATTGCTAACAAATATTTTTTTAATTAAAAATCTAATTTAGCTCTTATGGGACTGGTATACATTTACATAGGATCTATATAAAGAAACAACACCAAAAAAACAGCGATAAAAATCAATATTCACTCGATTTTGGAGTCGCATAAAAACAAAACACAAGAAATAACAAATCAATTCTGTTGGGCTTCAACTCCTTGACAAATATGTGGTATTGTAATCTGCTTTTTGCATAGCGTAAAATTAGTAACTTAAGAATATTTTTAAGTTTTTATATTTAGTTAGATATAGTTTCATATAGTAAGCGCCTTGGCAATCGCTGTAAGCTTATTATATTTTGTGAAATAAAATAAATAAATAAAATAAATAAATAGCGACCAACGCTCACTTCAAAGGAATTGTAGGTTAATAATAATAATATTTTATTTATCCCAAGTAACTTATCATTTACAATTATTCATTAATTAATTAATTAGTCACATTACAACATTACAACAGCATTAAGTTAAAATAATATTCAAAACAAAATCACAATTACATATTAAATACTAGAATGAAATTTTTAATGTATCTGATGATCAGATATCAAGTACACTTTATAC
This sequence comes from Lomographa bimaculata, assembly GCA_948107665.1. NCBI lineage: Eukaryota > Metazoa > Arthropoda > Insecta > Lepidoptera > Geometridae > Lomographa > Lomographa bimaculata. The sequence goes on from OX403592.1 coordinate 14,651,812, forward strand.
ATAGAGAAAGTACATACACTTTCCAATAGTATAGTTTTCTTTCACAGCACGACTACCCATCAGAATGCCGTCCGGGCGGCCAAGAGGGCAACTTCATAATGTTCGCCTCAGCAACTTCCGGCGATCGGCCGAACAACAGTCGTTTCTCAGCGTGTTCCGTCGGCAACATCAGTGCTGTATTGGACGCCGTGCGCGACGGACGCAAGCGGAACTGTCTCACGGCCAGCGCCGGCGCCTTCTGCGGGAACAAGATCGTTGAAGTAGGCGAGGAGTGCGACTGCGGTAACTAAAAATATTTTTTCTCACAGATTCTGGAAATGCTTAATCAAATTTCTCGATGGGTTATCCCACTCCACTTAAGATATGTATTATATATGTTGTAGACTGCAGTTTCTCTTAAGAAGGCCCAGTTGACCGGTTTCGTAGAAATCCGTATTGTCAGTCTCTATGGAGAGAATATCTAAATCCATAAATGCCAGTGCCTTCTAACTATGCGCAATAATATCTATACCCTTGCAGTGCTTAGCTGTGTCCGATATTGGCGGTAACTGACAGGCTCTGGTCCTGTTTTTAAACGAAAAACACTTAATTCCGTGTCGATTGGCTTCAACTAAGTAACGTTATTCCCATTGCAGGTTATGACGAGAACGAATGCAAGGACCATTGTTGCTACCCGCGACAAGTGAGCACCTTCGACAGGGAACGAAACTACACTGCCAAGAGTTGCACTAGAAAAGCCAACACTCAGTGCAGGTTAGTACAACGGCATGCATCAATGAGTTACAATGATCAATTACTTATCCTCATCAATAATAGTTAGATGTATGCTTTATATATATTATTATAGAGGCATAAACAGTCAGTCCAACCGGATACATCGGAACAAGATTTTGATTATCTAGGAAACAATTTGTTATAGTATTTTTTTTTTCTGATAAGCGTTTGACCTCTATCTCACCTGTTGGTTAGTGATGATGTGGTCGTTTATAAACACGCTAGGTCTTAAATAATGCATAAGTCAACATCGGCAAAAATTTTGACGTTCTTTCTTTGTCATCCACAATCCAATTGCCGTCAATTCCTTGTCTGATCGGATTATGGATAAATGATTCAACTAGTTTCATTTGAACAATCATTGACATCAATAATGAACTGACGTCACTAATCAGTTTAGCCAATAGCGTGCATTTAACTATTTTGAATTTTCCATGCATTTTTATTCATAAAAAACCGAATTAAAAAGCATTTAAATTAAATTTTAATAGCAATGGTATCGATGTAATTTTATAGCTATAAAAATTAAAGAAAAAATAATACTTAACCTATTTTAAATGCTATGCATATTCCTACTACTAATCTTCTGAAATGACGCGTTCACAGCACTTTCTAATCCTCGTTCCTATCCACAGTCCGTCACAAGGGCCGTGTTGCAACGCGCAGTCGTGTCTGTTCATGCCGGCCGATATCAACATGACGTGTAAAGAAGCAACAGAATGCAGCCACGCGTCTTACTGTTCAGGCCTCTCCGCGGAATGTCCCGAGCCTAGAGCCATGGCCAATCACACCAAGTGCAATAACGGTAAGCGGAAAATAAATACGCATACTAGTTACGCTCCAAAAGTTCTTAGCAACGATCGTAACGCTCCCGGAGCCGATCTGCTATTGTGCGTTAGCTTTTCAGTCGTCGATCTTGATACCAAATCAACTAGAATTTTTCGTAGTTCTCGTTTTAGTTCTAGAAAAAAAGACAATTCGATCCTAGACCGAGTCAAGTCACATCTACCTTCAAACCGATACCTTTTAAGACCGAGTCCGTTATACGCGCTCACATCACGATTTGGCAACCGCGGGAGAGGTGAGTTGGCATGGTCTAGTATTTGACTTGAAAATTGTCAATTCTAATAATGTATCTAGAACAGCTCACGAAGACAACATTGTAGTTTCACTAAAATTTTACAATAATATTTATGTACTATTGCGTGCCGTCTTATGAAAATATGAGCCATTTCGGAACACAGCTACCATGTTATAGTAAGGGCCAATATATGGTTTCGGTGAGAATTAGGAGCGAAGTTCGGAGTAGTGCTTGCCTCGCGTGCCTTGCGGTCTTCCCTTACCTTCTTAAGGAAAAAACTTAGTGTGAATATGTTTGTGTATGTATGTTTGTGTGTATGTTGTGTGTATTGTATGTTTTTTTTATATTATAAATCCAAACGTTCGTGTTTGAGTAAACATATGTGACTATGTTTAATTAAATAATACGAGGTATTTCTGTATCGTCATATGAAATGTAATTAGTCTTTATAGTTATATTATTAGTCTTAAAATGTGAAAATTTTTAATTTTTGTTTAAATACGCTGCATAATATGTCGGCTTTGACTTTGACTTATATCACCAGGCACACAACTGTGCATCAGCGGCGAATGTCGCGGCTCCATGTGCCTGGCTTGGAACATGACGGAGTGTTTCCTGTCGTCCGGCCCCACCGTCGTGTCGGACGGCGTGACGGCCGTCGTGAACCGCCGCGCGCTGTGCCAGCTCGCGTGCCAGACCGGGCCCGGCCAGGAGTCCTGCCAGAGCACAGCAGACTTCGCGGATAAGGTCGGCCTGCCGAAAGAAGGGATCAGCTTGAGGCCGGGCTCGCCGTGTGATAACTTCCAGGTATGTGACGTAATCAGCTCGCTGGCCAGAGAACGCAAACTTCGCCAACAAGGTCGCCCTGACGGATGAACCTATCTGCTTGAGGCCATTACAGGTATGTGACGTAATCAGCTCGCTTGGCAGAGTAAGCAAACCTCGCGAAGAATGTTGGCCTGCCGATTGAAAGGATCAGCTTGAGGCCGGGCTCGCCGTATGATAACTTCCAGGTATGTGACGTAATCAGCTCGCGTGCCGGAGTACTTCTGACTTCGCGGAGAAACTCGACTATATAACTGCCGGATAAAGGGATCAGCTTGAGACCGGGCTCGCCAGTAAGATCGGTTTGCCGGGTAAAAGTATAAGCTTGAAACTAAGCGCCTTAGGATAATTTCTAGGAAAATCACGTAATCAGATCAAGTGCCAGAGTAAGCATTCCTTGCGAGAATAGTCGTTGAGGCCCTTTGAAACTTCCGAGTATCGTAAGCATGTCGAGTGCCAGATATTGTAATAGTACATCGTAGTCAGAATTGATTTCACCACACTGAAACATATTAAAGAGTTTCACATAAGAAAATAATATTCTTTATCCAGCTCGCCTTTTATTTCACTGTACTTTTTATTTTTATTATTATCTAATTCAGTAATCTTAACTTCCAGGGGTACTGCGACGTGTTTCTAAAATGTCGAGCGGTCGACGCAGAGGGACCTCTCGTTCGACTTAAAAACTTGTTGCTGAACCGTGCCACGCTTCAGTCGTTACAACAATGGGTCACGAGAAAGTGGTGGGCGGTGCTATTGGCCGGAGTGGCCTTAATCGTCTGTATGGGAGCCTTCATCAAGTGCTGCGCGGTCCATACACCTTCGTCCAATCCTAAGAGACCTCCAGCTAGGTGAGTCACACGTATTATGTACTGAGGACCTGATAAACAGAAAACAATCTACACATCATTGAAGTTAATGAGATTTTATGACTACAGTGTCAAATTTCGTAGTCAGTTGTTTTAGTGGGGAAAAAACTCATCTAACAATTTCTCCTAGACTATTTGTACAAATTATGTGCAGTAAAGGGCAAATATTTACATGAACTACGTGAGACGATGAAATAGTAAATTTTTTTTTAAGAAGATTTCTTTGTTGAATGTCTCAAAAAGCCAACAAAACAGAGGCCGCTATTATATTATTTTAAGAAAAGTATTTTTTCGGGGCTAAATATACATTCTACATATATGCGAACTCTTTTCTAAAACTCGTGAAAGCCAACATTTTTGTTTCAATTAAATATACATTATATTTACTTATTTCTTACTGTTTATTCAGCATTCGTATACATTTTATTCACTTATTTCTAACTGTTTATTCAGCGTACGCCGATAAAGCGGCCAATTGGTAAATTTTTCTTCGACTTGTAGTTTGAAAAGTTGTAATTGCGAACTGAAAGCTAATTTTTATAGTAAACAAAACGATCAAACAAACGCTTTCACACTCACACTTCACCCCACACTAAGTTCAAAGACTTGTATCGTGGTTGCTGGAAACATTCACATCACACACACATAGCAATAAAACATAGCCTATGACACCCAAGGATGCAGCTATCTATTAGTGAAATAATTTTCAGAAAGAAAGTTTATTTGTTTGCAAAAGGAATTTTACAAACAAATTAAAAAAATAAACAAACTTTACCTCTTTATATTATTAGATTTAACACAATCTTTTGTACATGCTGTGTTCACTGTACCAGAATGGACGCTGCTTGCAAATTTAGTAATATGTTGTTTACCTATCCAAGCTTCGGTGATATAACAATTTGTGAACCAAATAAAAAAAAAATTAATTAAAAATACATTTCTGCACGCCATTTCACCTGTTGCGGCGTTTGTACGAGCGAAGTAAAGGCGCAATCGAGAAGATGAAAAGTGATGATGCATGATAGCCAATAATGCACATCCGATAATTCGTGTATAGCAAATGTAAAATTCAACCTCGTTTGGACAATTAGGTAATTTCCATAGATCATTAAAAAGATAGAAAACCTCAAACATACTTATTGGGTATAGTATAATTATGTAGTTTGTGATTGTGTAGTGATCCGACTTGGTCCTGCCCCGGAAAGAGTTTCCGGTGGTTAAAAATAAGTAACGTTAACCTACTGTCATCCGTCGCGTTTCTAGCACAAATGTTTTTTATGTTTCCAAGTTAGAACTTTTCAGCAGTCTGGGCCTACTCTTCCTGACGACTTGACTAAACAAACGAGGCATCGCATAGAGAGTATATGTTTGTCTATGGTTGGCTAATTTAACGCAACCAGTATTGCACGCTCGAAATAATCGGCTTTACATTATTGGCCGTACATTATCGGTACGGACCGATATTGTAAAGGCAATAATTGGCGACCCGGGATTGCACGGCCTTATATTTCGAGTCTAAGTACATGAAATATCAGAGGGTGCATTATTGGCAGTACAAAATCGGGCCGTGAAATATCGGGTCGTGAAATATCGGGTAGTACATTATCGTCTCCCAATACCCGGAGCAGTTCTTTAATGTTGTGTTATTGTATAATGTCCCAGACGCATATCGGAAACCCTCCGGCGGCCCATGAACACGTTGCGGCGCATGCGCGGCAACAACCCGCGCTCCCCGCCCCGCGCCGCGCCCCGCGCCGGACACCGCCGCGCGAGGCAACACAAGTACATAGCGCCCGCCGCATACACCGCGCGAGACGTGCCCGGTGAGTACAACAACAATAGTACATAGCGCCCGCCGCATACACCGCGCGAGACGTGCCCGGTGAGTACAACAACAATAGTACATAGCGCCCGCCGCATACACCGCGCGAGACGTGCCCGGTGAGTACAACAACACCAGGACATAGCGTCCGCCGCATACACCGCGCGAGACGTGCCCGGTGAGCACAACAACAATAGTACATAGCGCCCGCCGCATACACCGCGCGAGACGTGCCCGGTGAGTACAACAACAATAGTACATAGCGCCCGCCGCATACACCGCGCGAGACGTGCCCGGTGAGTACAACAACACCAGGACATAGCGCCCGCCACATACACCGCGCGAGACGTGCCCGGCGAGTACAACAACACTAGGACATAGCGCCCGCCGTCTACACCGCGCGAGACGTGCCCGGTGAGTACAACAACACCAGGACATAGCGCCCGCCACATACACCGCGCGAGACGTGCCCGGCGAGTACAACAACACTAGGACATAGCGCCCGCCGTCTACACCGCGCGAGACGTGCCCGGTGAGTACAACAACAATAGTACATAGCGCCCGCCGCATACACCGCGCGAGACGTGCCCGGTGAGTACAACAACAATAGTACATAGCGCCCGCCGCATACACCGCGCGAGACGTGCCCGGTGAGTACAACAACAATAGTACATAGCGCCCGCCGCATACACCGCGCGAGACGTGCCCGGTGAGTACAACAACACCAGGACATAGCGCCCGCCACATACACCGCGCGAGACGTGCCCGGCGAGTACAACAACACTAGGACATAGCGCCCGCCGTCTACACCGCGCGAGACGTGCCCGGTGAGTACAACAACACAAGTACATAGCGGCCGAAACTTTAGAAGGCGAACACTCACCCATCTTACTCAACGGGCAGTTTAAATACCCCTATCTTTCCCCAATACCCCTTCCGAGTTCGATTCCCGGCGGGTACAAAGTTCATTCAAAACTCGGGCAGAGACTTAAACATAACAGAAACGCTTTCACACCCACAGCCCCACACTAAGTTCGATAACTTGTGTCGTGGGTGCCGGAAACATTCATATCACACACACAATCACAACCAGAACCAGATACACAAGTTTTCCTTGAGGAGAAAACCCGATACCCCCGCTTAGAAGGCGAACGCTCGCCCAACTTAGCCAACGGGCAGTTAACTCGCCCATCACGCTTACCGGGTCGTCCCAACCCGAACGTTCCGCTACAACTGGAGTGTGTCGCAGCGGCGTGCAGCGGCGCGCGCGCGGGCGGCGCGGGCCCGAGCGCGGGCGGCGCGGGCGCGCGGCGCGGCTCGGCGTACGCCGGCGCGTACCCCGCGTACGAGATGCGGCCGCCGCAGAAGGTGTGACAGTACGAGTACTGCGGCGACGGCGCGCTCGAGCTGGTCGCGCTGCCCGCCGTGCCGCTGCTGTTCGGCTACGTGTACCGCGCGCCGCCGCACAACGCCAGCGTGGGCTCGCAGACCACCATCACGCTGCACTCGCCCGACGCGCTGGCCGTGTCGCCCCGCCCGCGCGACCCCGCCGACATATAGCGCGGCCCGCGGCTGCGAAGCCGGAACTTACCTACGCATTGCTGCAGTTGATTGAGCTCGCCGCGCTGCCGCCGTGTTTGGACGTGTCGCCTCGCCTCTATCGCGCTGTGCTCGCCGTCCCCATCGGAACGTTTGTGGCGTGGTTACCTGAATTTTAAGTACATTATTGCTGCAGCTAATTGAACTCGCGCTCTCGGGTATTCCCCGTCCGCTAATGTGACAAGAACATCATCGCGCTGCACTCCTAACAGACTTCCTTTCAGCGCCGACGGGCCGCGGCACTGACACTTTTAGTACATGTTGCTGCATTTAATTGACCTCGCGCTCTAGTTCCGTCGGTGCGCCAATGTAACTATGATTATGCAACCGAGCGCAGAGCGACGACCGCAAACTTACATTCCAACTGCAGTAAATCGAGCTCGCTACGATCGCCTCCCTGCGTTCTCCCGTAGTTTGCAGTTATAACACGGAATACGTCAACGAGAGCGGAGCATGGAACAGAACACTCGAGTACATATTGCTGCAGTCAATTGAACTCTCGGTCTCGAGTCGGTATTCCGCATATAGTAATGTAACCGTCGCCGTGCAGAATACAATCGCGCTCGCTTGTACCAATGCAAATATAGAGCACGGGACGAGCGTAAAACGCGATGAAGGAACACTTAGTACATACAAGCTGCAGTTAATTAATTTCGCCACGATTGCTGATGCAATGTGGTTCTCTCGACGATACGCATGCGCAGCGCGACCACGTGGATATAACGATCGCGAGCCGGGTGAGCGACGCGAGGAACGTTTAGTACATTTTTTTTGGTGCGACTCGGACGTGCGACCATCATAGCAAAAATTTAGTACATAAATAGGTCTGGTATAGTCAGTACGACTAGTTGCTTGGCGTAGCCTGCCGATGCGATGTTATCGAAGTTTGGTTATAAATTAAAAGTAACATCAGCATACAATGATGAACTGTTCATTTGCGCATCACCCTTCACTGATGCTCGTACCTCTTCCATGTTTAAATACCTACTTGAGTAATGTGGTTACTTGATGGCCGATCAGTGCTTGTGATTGGCCGATGCGGCAGCTTCAGCGTCGATCGACCAATCATAGCTACTAAATTGATGCTTTAAAATGCATGTTGTGAAGAGAAGGGAAACGATACCAGCAGTAAAGTGTTATACCTTTTAGTTTATTTAATTTAGTTCATTTTGTCAAAGCTGATATTACTTTTAATTGTAGATATCTAAATAACATATTAGAATGCCAATGTGCTGAGATATTTCCATGTTCATATTTTAGTATTATTCAAGTGCATTTTGTTGCGTAAAGTACATGGGCATTATGCTCAGGGTTAATTAATATACGTGAACGTGAGTCAAGATCGTTCGTGGGTTATTTGACAAAGCGCTTATAAATAAGCAATAATGTGAAAGAGCTGTGAAGTATAATTGTGTAAATGTTCTGAAGACCTATAACTGCTTAGTGTTATTTATACGTATTCAGATTGTGAAGTACTGTGTCGAAATTGAAAAAGTATGTGAACAACACTAAACATTTTGTAAATTATTGAATAATGGTCATCTTATAGAAATGCATGTTGTAACGGATTTTGTGATTGCAAAAATGCGAATCAGGCGATACTTAGGAAATTATAAGAATACTCATTTAATAAAAATGATTAATTTTTAAGGACAAGATATATAAATAAGTAATAAAAGTAATAGCATAAATTTAAGGTAATTTTTCAACTGCTGAACTTAGTTTTGATAGTTATTTTTGTACGATTTTCATTATCCGACTTTAAGGAGATTATCTATTCGATCAGACTTTTACTGTTTGTCAAGTATACTGAAGGGTCTGTTTTAGAAAATTTTGGATTGTCTCATAAACAATCACTGTAATTACCACCGTAACTGAACGTATAATTGGTTACAGTTTTAACCAATTATACCTTGGCCTCAAACCAATTATATTAGGCAATTGCCTTGATTGACGGTCTAAGTTAAAAGAAAATAAGTTACTTGTTAAAACTTTTAAAAGACAAGCTTTTAGAAGTCCGCCATATTGGATTTAAAGTGACGTCACTTTATTTTTCGAGTTATTCTCAGCAAGCTCTTTCATTTGATACCCATATTTTAGGAGTGCATTAAAAATTATTTGTCTTGGACCATGTTGGACTTGGGAATGACTTCACACAGCTAACCATACATTGTCATCCAAATTAAACGTGAATACAAAATTTCAGCTTAATCGGGTCAGATGTCTGCTTCAAAACTGAGTTGCAAGATTCCACCCGAACAAACATACATACATACAGTGCAAGCTAAATAAAAGCTTGTAAAAAGACCCGACTCAAAAATGTTTAATGTTTTTTTTTACTTTTTGTCTGATACGTACGCATTCGACCGCTATTAATAGAAAGTGATGATGTGGTCGAATATGTAGCACCTAGAAGATCTCCCAAATTATACTGTTCGGGCAACAAAACGCAGTCAGTGAGTTCCGCTCCTTCGCTGTACGGGTGATAAAAGTAGAAGTAAGTAAGACGCTTCGTGCAGATATGAGGTAAATCAACCATAAATGGATGACGTTCGTCAGTTCGTCTTGTAGTCCGTCATAATTTGTTTTATTTAGCAATTAAACAGCACAATCTAAGACAGACTCTTAATATGTTAATTTATATTTTGTTAATAAATAAGATTTAATATCTGATTCGCATGTTTGCAATGTCTATCAGCTAAATAGATACAAACGTGGGTACAACGTGCACGCGTCTATAGTAAAATTGTTAACTCATTCCCTTCTAAATGCATTCTCGTATAGACTCGATTGCTCAACTCGGCGGCTAGTTGTGAGCTCAATTCTGTGACGGCAATCAACGGTGTTATTATAAATAATTATTTTTATACAATAAGCAACAGAAAGCTCTCGGGAATGGCAAGACGTTGGCACGACAGTGCGACTGTCAACATGAAAACCCGACATTTATGTATATTTTTGTATATAAATGGAAACTATACGCTACAATGTATAAATATCAAAGCATACACATTAGAAACACTAGGAGTAACATAATATATGCCTGGTTTTACTCGAATCTCCCTAATTGTAATTTTTATATTAAAAAGTTATTTTTAACGTATTTAATGTTAAACATAAGTGGAATGTCGAGGTGCCATTATACCAATTTGTATTCCTGTTCCTTTATATCGTAGTTCTTCATTTATCGTTACTTCGGATTAATACTTTAGTGAATTTCAATTTATTAGTCGTGGGCTCAAAATATCGAAAAAAAATCTCAAAATTCGCATTCAGTCTTCCTATTATGGCAACTAATGTACATTTCGATTCGAATAATTATAATTTGTCATGTAATTAAGTAGTATTATTAAATTTAAATGAGTATTGCCAAATGATCAATATGATGTTAGACTGATATCTTTCGACATTGTTTATGGTATTTTTGTGATTTATTTATGTCTCTTATGATTTACGTGTGAAGAAAACTATGGCTCAAAAAGACATGATAAAACTGGTAATATACAAAGTTGCATATCACAAGTATTAACCCCCGAGATATATCGCCTCTTTGTTTCAACGTACAGTTATATTGATCTCCTTTAGTTAATGAGATTCGGTTCGTTTTCGGTCTATATAAATAGGTAGGTATAGTTTATTTCCGTCGTGCAAGCCAAAGAGCATGATGTATTTTTTATTATTTCAATTTTCTATATAGTAACTAAGTGTACCATGTTAATGCCATTTTATTAGTGAATGTCGAAACAATACGCAAGTTCTTGTAATGTACTATAATATTGTATATTTGTATGTAAACCGAGAGTAATGTACCCGTTGTAGTGATTCGACCAATCGTGTATCGGATGGAGTTCCATCGTTAGTAGTACTCAATGGCATTATTTCTCCTAAGTGTAAGCTAGATTACCGTAATAGATTATTTAAATGACAATGTGAATATTTTTAATTAACAAGATTACGACATGTGATTTCAAAATAATAAAAAAATAAATACATTTTACATGATTTTTTGTATTTTTATTTAATGTAGCGTGATCTGTATATAGTACATACTTAATTAGGTAGCTAGGTATATTTTTTACTAAATATCAGTAGAAAGTAATAGTATCTAAATCATATATCATCATCATAAAAAGTTGGTGTGTAAGGATGTTTGTTTTCTCTTCACGCTGTCACGGCTAAATGGATTTAAATGAATCTTGGAATATACTTTTATTTGCATATACCTAGGATTAATACATAGGCTACTTTTTAACTTGATTATCGCGGGTGAAACCGCGGGGCACGGCTAGTAACTAAGAAATCAATGTAACTTACAGTTGCATTAGATATAGAATAATAATAATAGTATAGCAAAAAAGTAATCTTCTAAATAGGCTTCGATACCCGCTAGTGGAAATCAATTGCTCCAGTTTTAAGACAATATTTTACATTCTTCATATAGGTTCCCCATTTTGTCGGTCCCGGTTGTTAGTCGTAAGCCATGTCGGATGCCTTAAGGCGGCTTTATAAATCCTGATGCTAGGACTGCCCATGGACTCTATACGACAAGCAAGCATTCTATCATAAACGCAAAAAGTTCCGACATCCGGTCTAGTTGCGGAAAGCAGCGCGCGCACTGAGTACCTACCCATTTCATCATAGGACCATCAACGGGGTACTTCCCAACGGATCATTGCATTGAGACACAGCTACGTGGTATTATATATATTCTAAAAAAGTGGTTTGACGACGTGTACCGTTTGTATTGTACTTTTTACTGAAGGGCAAAAGATCCTTTGTATGTGTCTGCTGTAGTTTCATCACACATTTCGAGTTGGAACTTAGACCTTTGGTTTCGTCATTTCTTCTAGATAAGTAGGTTTAAAATATCGATCAATTCATTGTAAATTCCTGCAAAACCTTTCAATACAGTATGAAACTTAACGTAAGCAAAATTGTAGCCATTTATTATCCTAAATAATAATAAACGATTTCACATTCACAACCCCACACTAACTCCGATGACTTGTGTCGTGGGTGGTCGGAAACATTCACATCACACAATGGATTTGTTCTTTCTTGACCGACACGGTAAAATATATAAAATTGGGCGATATTATCGCTTCAAGCGACTTCTAGCAGACATCTTTTAGATCAATTGATTTTATTTATATAGCATTAGCCATGCTAGGCAGAACTATAGTGATAAATTTAGAAAGGAAAAATTATCGCTTGAGGCGGGATTTGAACCCGCGGCCATAGGGTCTCATGCCCTATTGCTCTAACCGCTGAGCTACTCAAGCCCCGCCTGAAGCGACGAAATTAACCTTTCCTTATTATTAACGTCTTACGGGGACGTGTGACGTCATCTACCAAAAGTTCAAATCCCGCCTCAAGCGATAATTTTTCCTTTCTAAATTTATCACTATATCTTTTAGATCTCCAAAACAGAAGTAAAGAAATAATATATTTAAAATTTGAATAATAATACTCATTGGTGAATTACGGCAGAATATTATTTTATAGGTAGGTAGTAATAAATACATAAAAAATTACTACTTTTTGAAAATAATAAATACGATACTCCCAAAAAATACACACCATCCTGTACAATACAATATATGCAACTATTTAATTGCATCACGTTTTTGAAACCCCCGGGTCACAAACAAGAAGTTACAAGTTTAATGATTTACAAAAAATCTAAGTCGCACAGACGCAGATACACGCGTCTGTTTGTACAATTGTGGATCCTAAAAGGCTAAACCGATTTTGATTTAGTTCTTTTTGTTTGAAAGGTGACTTGTTCGAGTACTCTTAGCTAGTAACCAGCTAGTGCTTAGCAACTGGTGCATATCCAGAAATAACGTCAGGGGTGTTTTCAAAATGTTCATTTTGGTACTTGCACTCTGCACTAGAATATCAATAAAAATCACTAGGTATTTTATGTAGTTATACTTTAATAAAAGAATTTGTATATACAAGGTACAAAAGTATCGCATACCATTACAAAACTTAAAAACAACGTGTACATAGCATCATGAGTCCAAAATCATAAGCACTGATTTTCAATGTACTTGTGTATCAATAAATCATTACTACAGCTCAAAACTCTTAAAAAAAAAAATGTGGCTTACGAGGCTTTTAACGTAATGTTTTTTTTTTATTACAATCAACAGTAACCATTCATCTAGGTGTCTTTAAAACTCAAATGTGTTAAAAAACATTATAAAAGGTGGGTACAAAATGTGCAAAAAGAGCAACCATTGATTTCATAATTATCAATAGCACTTTTTTAATCTTAGAGTAAGCTTACAGTCAACGTCATAATTGCTACTGTTTTGGAATAATACACATTAAAACCTGAAATAGCGCTTTTTCATAAATACAAGTACATACTAATTTATAATATAAAATAAACAAGAAGATATATTCCTATATTTTCTTTAACTACATTTAATTATTACATTACCATATAAATTATTTTGGAATATATGGAAATCTTAAACATAAAATATTTTAACGAAATAGACATAATCATAAGTTATTTCTTAAATAAAATACGAATTAACACAAGTTACTTAATCTCATAAATAATAAGAGAGATTTAACAGAATTCAGAAAATAGCCTTATTATTAAAAACGTTGATTAGTTGCTACTACAGTGCTGCAAGTCAACAGTTTTGTTTCATAATAGTGAGAGACGATGTGACAAAAAGTTTTTAACTAAAACAATATAAACTTTATAGATTCAACTACAACTGAACTGCTGAATGCTCATTGGTTGACCTTCCTAATGGAGTAGTATAGCTCTAATCCTCAACTCGGTAAGTTCTTTTTAGGATGACTCATTCTGTAGTACAAACCAATCTGTTAGATACAGTTGTCCACTACATACATGTCTTAGGAGTTAAGAAGTAACTATTATTTAACCTGTGGCAGAAGGCAACCAATAAAATGGTGTACTTTTATAATGATTGCATATTGGAATTTGTTTGGCAAACTTTTACAACTTAGATTGATTTCAAAAGAGATATTGACTTCATAACTCTCGAATTCTTTATAGAATACATAATTATTACACTATGTAGACTAAACTTCCCTTAACATAACGATCTGTCTTTTAATAATTACTATGGAATTATAAATGCAAAAGCATTTGTTCCTGTTTGTAAACTTCGTGATACGCATTACGAATCAGTACATACGGGAAGCAAGACTCTAATAGATCCATTGTGAGGAAAGGAGACTCTTGGACAATTAGATCGAGAAGCAAGTAGACAGATTCTCTGTTTTTGATAGCTTCCTTTTCAGTCTCTTGGCCAAGTCGTAATAAGGAAGACGATGCCAGAGCTAAAAACTCCTTCATACGGTCCTCGATATCTCCTTGACCGCAAATCGTAAACAGCGCTCCGAAGATATGGTTGATTGCCGGTGCTATGCAATGAATGTTGTTGGCGTGACCTTCCAGCGATGGCCTATAAAAAGACCCTTCACTACGAGCGAGTCTCGGGAGAGATACCGCGACGAAAACCATGAGCAAGCAAACAATCAAATGCTCTTCCTCTTCCGCCTCTACTTTCTGCTGTCGCAATGCGGACGCCAATGTGGGATCCACCTTGCAGGGCAAACCGGCGGCGGAACACATCTCTGATATAACTCGCATCGGATCACCACTCGGCAATTGTTGTTGAAAATCTTTAATGGAGCTGATCAGGAATGGAATCCGCCGTTCCAGAACATCTAAGAGAGACTCTTGAGCGATCTGCCTAAAGCTTAAAATCACGCCGATTATCGTCATTCTAAGAAGCACGTTATCCACTTGCTGCAATCTTTTGAACTGTTCTCTCATTATTTCAGGCTTATCAAAGTTCGTTCGTAGCATTTGAAGCACCTCTTTATTTTGGACAACCAACTTCTTGAGTTCTTGAACTTGGCTGGCAGTGTGCCACATCAAAGTTTCACTCAATAGCTTCATGCCATATGGCCCAATGAGTTCCGCTAGAGCTCTGAGCTCATTGATGTCTGAATATTCTTCAGCATTGAATGGAATGGCGCCTTCTGCTGTGAGACTCACAAATGCCTTTTGGTTCATGGAGAAACAAATGCTTCCTGCACTTACTCTTCTGAGCAATATTTCGGAATACCACTGTGTGTACAGTGAGGCTATTGTTTTCTCACCATGGCTGTCCATGTTTTGTGTTTGCTGGAGAAGGCAATTATTAAAAACTCTCGTAATATCAATGTGTACATAGTTTTCAACAGTTTGCAGCACATTCATGTAAGCTCGTACGCTAACCAAGAGCTCAGAAGGTTTAGCGATTTCGCTGGTGTCCTGATTGAACATGACCATGCCAACTAAAGCTTTGGAAAACCTGGTTTCCAGATGTTGATGTAAATATTCTCTGGGAGCAAATGTGTATTCCCATACATTAACTGTTGCACAATAGTTGATAGCAAAGCATAACTCTGTCAATGCCATGTGGAGTTTATCCATTGTAGTCAGTTCTTCTCTTGTCTTCCTGAAACTTTCTGCTCCAGGCTTTACAATCTCAATTGTGTTCTTCTTGTTCTTATCTTTCTTCTTTCTGTTCGCCAGCTGAGCAATAGTCTGTGCACAATGTTTCGGCAGAAGCTTGTCGCTCATTGTACATTGTTCATCACAAATAGTTGTGATTATATTCTTTGCCTCTTTAGCCATTTCATCCAAAAATATATTAACCACAGAGAGACTTCTTTCTCTTATGTGGTGCCTCTCTTCAGGACACAAATCGTGAGTGCAGTTTTGGAAATGACTGCAGATCAATGGGAATGCGATTATATACCTATTCTGAGCAGGGAACTCAAGGCACATGTGGAACTGTGTTTCGAAGATTTTGCTGTAAAAGCAGAATATAGACAAATCAGATGTCTCCACCAAGATTTCATCAAGGTTATCAACCATCTTAGTGTGGAAAACCATTTTGTCAATAAACTGTGACAGCTCTCTCTGATCTATGAGATTAAATGGCGCTTTGGCTACTGAACTGTATGTTTGCAGCCTGAACCAATCCAATCTAAATGCACGGAAATCAAATGTTTGATTTTCTTCAACTTGTTTTACATTTAATTCGGCAGCTGTGTTACATAGCGATGACAGAATGATACTTTCATCATCTGGGCAGACCTGAAGGTTCTGAATCATCAGATTTAGTGCCACTGCGTCAAAGCCTGATAAATACTGAACATAGTACCTCTGCATCACCTGACTATACTTTCGGACTAATGCCCGTAGTTCTTCCATGTGGAATAGAAGTTCAGGCAGCTGACGGTCTACTAAATCTTCCGCGGCTTTTCCTTTAACTTTTTGAGGAGGATTATCATTGTGGCGAAGCAGCCAGAACACTTCATCCCTGGAATAGCAGAGACCAATAAAGATTAAAAGGGCTTTGGGCCCCAACAACCCCGGCTGATCAGTCAACATGAGGCCAAGTTCTTTCAAAGCAGTTCTTAAGAATTTCCTTCTTTCTCTGTGTTTGTAGCCTGCTTTTTGAACAGCGTGATGATAGCAGTCCTTTACTTCAGATATTCTCTTTCCATACCCTTTAATTCCATCAAAAAAGCTTTGGATGTATGTGTGGATGTAGATCACTTCATCTCGGAATAGCGCAACTACCCATCCTGATTCTAAGGCACTGACCCACATTTTGTTGGCATGGTCTTGTTGCAGCATCGTATGGCACATAGCAAAACCAAATATGACCCACCTTTCCAGAGACTCCAAAGAAATATACTCACATGACATGGTATTTGTTTCGGATGGTTTCAAAAGCTGAGCGGGATTACTAACCAAACTCAGTTTTTGTTCGGATCTCCAGTGTTCAGCAGTGAGGTTTCGAGCAGGATACACATGCCAGAGGGAGTTCAGTGCACCAGCTAGTAGCTTTTGATGAGGTAGAAATTCTTCTGACAGTTTTTTCAATGGAGCATCATAATCAACAATGAGTTGCCCTAAACGAGGGAAACTCGGATCAATCTGTTTGTGAACCAATTCATGTGCTGCATTAAATAAACCCAACACAGCTTTCCGATCTTCCACCCTAGAGAGTAGTATCATAAGGGATACATAAGTTGTTATCAGATCGAGGTAATTTTTCGTCAATTCAAAGTTCAGAGTCAGATCCAAAGTGACCTGACAGGCGTCCATAATGTTCAGAAGCTCACAAACATTGTCCTTGAAATCTAAGAGATCTACAAAGGTGTAGTAATACAAGGAGAGGGACTTTATTATTTCATTCCTGATGTTCGTAATGGCCTGCAGTCCTTTGACATCAATGCTGGGGAATCTTCTTACAATGTGTTTGATAGAAGTCTCGAGAGCTTTGTCTGAAAGAAAAGCCGGTTTCGATTTCGCGTCTCCACATGCTTTTTTAATATTGTAGATTCTCGTCAGCATCCCAATGCCCCTTTCATTCAGAATGACAAGTTTCTCAGCCAGCTTTTGCTGGCTGATGTGAACAGACCTCGACATGGTAGACATGTTTCTGAAACAAAAGGTTACTTTAAGCGGATGACTCCTATTTCCCTTTAGGCAATAAACAATAATGTACCTAACTGCACGGATATCACAACATCCGTTCTGAGTAACAATCACGACAAACATCCATATATACTTATAACTTCGACACAGTATTGTATTTGCTCTCATATAGTTGAATTAGGTCGAATCTTAGACACTTAATACAAGGAATTAATAATGCAAATATAGTTGTAAGTCAGCAAATGAGTAACACAACACGAGTGAACTGTGTACTTAACATACCTGGGATATTCACCAATAGTCACTGTGAATCTATTAGTTGCTCATTTCACAAGCCAGTCTTAACAACGTAATGGAAACAACATGACAATCGAGTAATTAACGACGGGCAGTGCCCTATTTTATCAATTTTATTAAAAGGGAGTGCCAAGAACGCTGTCCTCCATTGCATTTGTTTGATTGACTTTTGACTTTTTGGACCAATGACACATATTATGACATTTGACAATGACATTATTTGATTTGGTGGACTGACTGAATACGGGCAACGTTTCACGTTTATGCCCCTATAACTTAATTAACTTATATTTTTTTATGACCACTATCTCACCTGATGGAAACTGACGATGCGGGCCGAAGATGGATAGCTACTCTTAACTAGAACGCTTACGATACGCTTACCTAGAAGGTATATTCACTCTAGAATATTTATATAGCTATATTATAGGATTAAAATCACTATTCCGAATTTTGATTTGAAAACGACATAATTATCTCATTATGGAAGCGACGAACGACGATGCCTTTGTTCGTTTGACGGATTTCCTATAAACTAATGCGGCGCACGTTTACTCCGAATGTACCCCATCTGCGCTTGCACAAAACACTCATAACTTGATGAACTTAATGACAATAAAATTGAATTTATCCTTGTTATTTGTCAAAGTCAAACAAATGTCACTGGCATTGGCAAATGGCGTCGTTTCGTTTGCCTTGCTGATCTGTCATTGACTGATTATTCCCAATTTTTATTTTTCTTCACACAAAATTGTGATTAAATATTACTATACTGTGAATAAAGAATACCTGGATGTAGTGCATAATAATTTGACTTATTAATTATTTACTAGTCAGAGGAGTTTATAATCTAGCAACCATGCCGCGGATTATGATCAAAGGCGGCGTTTGGCGCAATACCGAGGTTTGTTTCACTCAATTTCGTTAATTTTACTTGAATTTGCAATGTATTTACGCTTTAATATCATTTTAGGATGAAATCCTTAAAGCGGCGGTTATGAAATATGGCAAAAACCAGTGGTCCCGTATCGCTTCACTGCTGCATCGCAAGTCTGCTAAGCAATGCAAGGCTCGTTGGTACGAGTGGCTGGATCCCAGCATCAAGAAGACGGAATGGTCTCGAGAAGAGGACGAGAAGTTGCTGCATTTGGCGAAGCTGATGCCTACACAATGGAGGACTATAGCTCCAATTATTGGTCGCACAGCAGCACAATGTTTGGAGAGATACGAATATTTACTGTGAGTTAGAGCTAAGCTACCTAAAACAACTAATTGGTTGTGATCCCTTTTTTTACTGACATTGATGATAATATATTACTTATACAAAATTGTTAAGGCATAAATTTGTGTTTTTCTTATTCAAGTTTTTAACCACTATCTCGATCTCATGTCAATGTATATGGTTTTAATTAACATTAACAGTCTCGACTTCTTTTATGTCAGTTCTTTTTATTAGTTGGAAGCAAATTGAATTAAGATATTTTAATTTAGTTTTGATGAGTTTTTTTAATTTGTTGTCAATTCAATTACATTTTTTATTTTGTGGTAATGCCACCACAATTTTGCCAATGTTAATATGTTGTTAATGCTGATTGATTCCAGATTCCTATTGATGATCATTGATTTATATTATTAGGGAATATGCATATATTTTCTTTATGCTTTTTGATATAATTCATTCATAAGAATATGAAATTTCATATCTAAATAAATAATTGAAAAAGCAATTAGTTTTAGGCAATTTGATATTCCTTTCTGTGACATTTTAGAGATTTTAACCCAATGGCTGGCATGAAGAAAAGTTAACTGGTCATTAACATGAAAAATGGAGCAACTGCTATCACAAATCAGCGTAGCCAATAGCATTCATTTTGCTATTCTGAATCACATATTCATATTTAAATATCTTATTTAAAAAGCATTGTAATAAGAAAATAATGTCAAAGGTGTAAAATGGTGTAGCTATAAAAATTCAAAAGAATAATAGTTGCCTATATTTAAATCTCATGCATGATCCCGATTGTATAAACCTTATACCTATTGATTCTAAGCAATATTCTTATTGCAGATTCATTCCATAATATTTTATTCGATCCCGATACTAATGATTCTGATAATTTTTTTATTTCAATTTTGTGATATAGTAGTAGCTGCTACTAGAAAATAATAAAGATCTTAAAAAATCCTAATCATGCAGAGATCAAGCCCAAAAAAAGGAGGAGGGGGACGATATGGGTGATGATCCACGCAAGCTGAAGCCTGGTGAAATTGACCCCAATCCCGAGACCAAACCTGCAAGGCCTGACCCCAAAGATATGGATGAAGACGGTAAGAAATTTTAAAGGTGAACACTTAAAATTTAACACTCCCTTATACTACGTTCACCAATTTGCCTTGAGGAGAAAATGTGTTTCCGCTGGGAATCAAACCCGATACTTACTGCGTAAACAGCAGATACTCAACCGACTATGCCAGCAAGCAGTTCAAGGTATCTCTATATCTGACTTGTCTAGTACTATAATCTCAGTCTGTCCCTTATGCTGATAATCAGTGACTATTTTCGAGTATATATTCAATTTGCAATGCCAAAACAGCATGTTTTTGTTGTGAGAGAGTTAATCTCATGACTTTATCTTATTAACAATAACATATTATACCTAAAATATGAAATCAAAATGTACACATTTCTACATATAATTTTTGTTTTATTATGAAAAATTTAATCTATTCTTATTTTATCATTGTTTAGTACATGATGTACCAAA
Source organism: Lomographa bimaculata (assembly GCA_948107665.1). Taxonomy (NCBI): domain Eukaryota; kingdom Metazoa; phylum Arthropoda; class Insecta; order Lepidoptera; family Geometridae; genus Lomographa; species Lomographa bimaculata. The sequence goes on from OX403592.1 coordinate 14,672,342, forward strand.
TAAAGATATTAGATATTATTATACTAGTATTTATTTAATCTCATGGGTCTGTGTCGGACCTTTGTAAGGCATTAGCGGAGCAATAGCCAACGCTAAGAGGCTTACAAAGGTAAGGCCCTTTGGTATAATTACATTTTAATAATAACATATCAGGCATGTCCAAACATACGACAGACATCTCTTCGTTAGAAGTTGATGCCGTTTTATGCTTGCACACGCCTTTACAATATAATTATATGTTATTAACTATGGACTGGGGGATGGATGATATTGGGTTGACAATAACTTTGACTAATGCGAGTAAAAACTTAGAGTATTGCATTGTATATTTGATGGTTTATAAAATATCTGGATTATGGCATGAGACTACGGCACCTGCCAATTCCGCCTCATTTAAAAAATATGTAGGCAGGTGGTGACTCGCCACCCACTGAACGGGCTCCCCATAAGGGCCACTTGCATTGGCGACATAAGGAGCAACGTTGGTGTGAATGGCTAAAGGGTGTTGAGAGGTGTTGCTGCAGTTGCACTAAGCGCTACTCCCGACGTTAGCCCTTTATCACTTCCACCCTTGGAGCTTATAAACTTAGCTCTTGCGCCTCCAGCCTCGGACGGATATTATATATATTATTATACTTATTATTAGTTCACGAAAAAATGCTTGATAATCCTTCTCTTTATCGTGCAACTGGTGTTGGCACCTGGGGCAAGTTTTTAGGGCTGTGAGAGTCAATTACCACCTGATGGCAAGTGAATAGAGGGTTATATCTTCCATAGGTTTTGTATAAATTTTGAAAGCAAAAGCAAATTTTATTTTTTGAATTTTCTATACATATATCTGTTTTGCATAGCACAACAGGGGTAGCGCATATCTGTTATGGGAACTCTGTAGTTTAAACCTGTTCAGCAAACTTGCTTTAACTGAGTTTTAGTTATTAAGCAGGGGTGTGCAGGTATCAGTATTTTAGATTATAAGTAACAGTAACATTACTTTAACGCTTTCACACTCAAATACTAAGTTGAATTGTAAAAAATATACTAAGTTGTCAAAGTAACAACATTTTCTTTGTCAGAGTCGGAGTCTTCAGCTAGTTGCAGTTCTATGACACACTTTATCTTACATAACCACATTAGTATGACTCAGCTACAAATAAATGCGCTCCTCTGTACTTATATATGCACTATGATGGGCTGCTGTTTCTAAAGCTATCAATAATAGGTATGTGATATTGTGAAGATAATTTGTTCCAGAATTGGAGATGCTCTCTGAAGCTCGCGCTCGTCTCGCGAACACTCAAGGCAAGAAGGCGAAGAGGAAGGCTCGTGAGAAGCAGCTGGAAGAGGCTAGACGTCTCGCGGCGCTGCAGAAGCGTAGGGAGTTGAGTGCTGCCGGCATCGCTGTGCCTTACAAGTGAGTTAGATCAAGCTAAAAAATGGTACCATGCAACACTAAGACTTGGTAGGCGTTGCTTTAAGACTGAGACGCGCGGCGCTGCCGTTCACTGTAAACATAACAAATGAATAACAGGGATGTTACCAAATTAAAGGGTTTAATTGCCGACTACTTTCCTACATATTACTATAAATTTGAAAGGTTGTGTGTATGTGTGAGTGTTTGTTACCCTTTTTTGATAAAATTTTGTAGATAAGCTTAGGTTTCGGAGTAACATATAGGCTACTTTTTAACTGAATTAACGCGAGCGAAAGCGCGTTGCATGGCTAGTTATTAAATATTTTTTCCTAAATCTAAAGATGTACTTTTAGCTTAATAAAATCGTCCATTTTTCGCGATTTAGTTTCGTATTTGATCATCTATGCTCATGAATACCTTGTATATTTCCTTTACTTTATGATACAGACGCAAGAAGAAGCGCGGTGTGGACTACAACTCTGAGATCCCGTTCGAGAAGCGTCCGGCTGCTGGTTTCTATGACACCTCCACTGAAGTCGTGGATCCGATGGCGCCAGACTTCACCCGCCTCAGGCAGCAGCATCTGGATGGTGAACTGCTTTCTGAGAAGGAAGAGGTATGCTGTCTGAGCTATGAAAACTTAAAAAAAGAATAGGAACTCCTCTTCAAATATCTTTTAGGCTAACAATTTAAGGTATATGACAATGTCTTTTTTAGCAGTTTTAATTTATTATAGTAATGTTTCAGTAATTTGCTGGTCACTTTGTCCCCCAACCACAAGTCCTGCTTGCATTGTGCTGCAAAACAGTACTACCCAAATAGACTCCCCAAAAATGTCTATATCGCTTGACAAAATCCATCACTTGATATCAAACTCTTTTCTTGATATTGTGTAACATAACAATTTCCCAAGATCTTCGTACTTTTAGGTTTATATGAACTGCTTGACTTAGTATCGGGTTTGATTCCCGGCGGGAACACAAGTTTTGTCCCCAAGGAAAATTTGTGTTTCTGGTTCTGGTTGTACTAGTGTATGTGATGGGAATGTTTCTGGCACCCACGACACAAGTCATCGAACTTAGTGTGGGGCTGTGACTGTGAAAGCGATTATGTTTATATAATTAACATATATGCTTTCACACTCACAGCCCTTCACTGAGTTCGAAGATTCGTGTCGTGGGAATCACATCCAGGACCTGAAATACAAATTGGCCTTGGAGAGAAAACTTGTGTTCCAACCAGAAATCGAATGCAACACCTGCTGCTTATAAGGTAGGGGGCCATACAACTACGCCAGCAAGCTGATCAGCAAAATGTATAATTTGTGTAACTCCCTTGTTTCACAGCGAGACCGTCGCAAGGATAAAAACAAGCTAAAACAACGGAAAGAGAATGACGTGCCGCAAGCAATGTTGCAAGGTGACCAGCCGGCGCGCAAACGAAGCAAGCTGGTGCTGCCGGAGCCACAAGTGTCGGATCAGGTATGTCTTATTCGGTTCTGTGTGAAAATATGACACTTTATATTTTCAAAATGTTCTCTTGTGCTACCAGTAACATAGACTGAGATTCATAAGCTGCTTTAAATTATTTAAGAAATTTGAAACTATAAGTGATTGCATATTGAATTATTCTCACTTTAATATCGCTTGTTCAGTTCGGTTTGTTCCTCCTGGAAACTCGAATTCAGAAGAATGGTCAACTACACGCGCAACTTCCTACAAAAAACGCAGCTCCAGAAATAGGTCAAAGCTGTCAGGAACAAACCAGCTGAACCAACCAACTGTTTTGCATACTGAGTGAAAATCGTTTGTAAAAAAAAACAAACATTTTTCACAGTGAAAAGATGGATTTGGAAGTTTCACCATTAAAGTGAAAATAAATGGCCTTGTCGATATTGTATTACATTATATTTTCCAAAACTTGTGTTATTGTGAAATAGTGGTTGGTTTTTACCGGCTTAATAATAATTGACTAAACGAGCTCGAAGCACAAGTGATGTCTCTTCAATTCAGCTTGGGCAAAAATGTTTTAGTATGTTCAGCAGATGTCCGGCCGTTCTCCTATACAGGAACGCGTCAAAAAGTTAATTGCAGGTTCTGGCAATCTGGCAATTAGGAATCATTAACTTGCACGAGTGCCTCCTTAGAGCCCATTCTAATTCTATGAGGGGGCGATAAGGCCTGCACTGACGTCCCGCTGGGGGTGTATTGTGCATTTTCCCCTGCCAGCAGTTAGCACTGCCACCCCAACTCCTTTATATATCGGAGTGCTGCTTTGGGTCGCTGGGCAATCATTCCAGTGGGGAAGATGTAGATGTAGTTAGAGCCCATGTGGATAAACAATTTAGAATTGTATTACTTGACACTGGCTAAATGCATATAGTTTGCGGAGCTGAATTTGAAAATAGATTTGCCGGAGAGGCCTCAACTGACTTGTTTTTTGACCAGGAATTACAACAAGTAGTGAAACTAGGGCGCGCGTCGGAAGCAGCGCGCGAGTCCGCGGGCGGCGCGGGAGCGCCCACCGACGCCTTGCTCGCCGAGTACGCGCTCACCGCCACGCCCGCCACCGCGCTGCGGACGCCGGCGCAACAACAGGACAGGTACTGTACATATACTTACATACCTACATACTACTACAGGACAGGTACCGTACATATACTTACATACCTACATACTTGCCATCTACGACACAGTTTTACACTTCTGCAGGTGGCATCGTACTCTGTATTTTCTAGTTTTTATGTGTTTATTAAACTACTGTACCGTGATTCGAAACCCAATTATACATGAGAGTAGCGTACTTGACTTCCTCCGAAATTGCCGTGCTGCGATTGGTCCGCCCGATCCGTTCGTCCAATCACCGTCGACTCCGCCCTTTCCGTTTCCCGTCAACGTCACCCGTCACCCCAGGTGGTGCGCTGAGCGCGATATAGCTTCATTGGCGTTTGGTTTTTCATCCGGAGCGGTCGTAAGGTCGTACCAACACTTTACGAACTGCATCGTGCTGTGAAATACTTACTTATTATAATTTTAAGGGTAAATATTTCAATAACGGGTAAGCTGAAGCTCATAACGAATTCTATAACATTGTATATACAAATCGTACCTACTTATTGGTAAATGTTATATTATAAGTAAGTATTATTAATATCTAATAAATTTCTTTTTAACGGTGTTACCGTTCGTTTTAGATATTTAAAATGGATAATAATACAGGTCTAGCCCCAACGTTGGATTGCAGGAACGAGACGTTTGCGCATTGAATCTAGTACTGATTCTTTATAAAGCATTAGCAAATAACTAATTTGCAGATTACCAGTGACAAATAAGGATACAATACAAAACACAGGAATGAGGAACATAAAAAGTGAGTTATTTTAATTATTTTACAAATAGCGGAAAACAAATCCCGGTTGAACGGTAACAATTAAAGTTACCACAAGTGAATCATCCTACTTACCCCTCGGGATCCAAACATTATGGTAATATACGGAAGAAGAGGGCAGCTTCACTTAATTATTACCGAACCTCACGAGCAATAATTTAGTTTTTTCTGTAAAAACTACAAAATGCAGCCTCACGCTCCACACCTAACCTGGTTTGAGTAGCGCGTTATTTACACAGAAACTTTTTATTTTCCTTACAGTTTATAATATTCGTTCCACAGAGAACATCGAGCGCAACGATTTTTTTTTTTTTTTTTTTTTTGTAAATACGAATATTAGCAAGGTAAGATATATATAAATATAAAGCCAGTATTTAATATCGACGAACATATTCGAAAATAATTGAAAGTGTAACCATTGGCTTAAAAAGCTAGGGGTGTTACTACCCTCTTTATGGCCGAATGGAAAGTATTTCTCGAAACTCGAAACGCTTCTAGTCTTTTACGGTTAACAACCAACAAAATGACTAACTTATAACCTGCAACTTGTAAACTGTATCTTATATTAAGGATGAGGAAGTAACCAACAAAGAAAACTATGTACAAGCCCTACAAAAGGCGCAATTCCCCCTGCTCCCATCGGGATAGGAGAGGGAAGTATTCAAATTGAATGTCTGAAGATTTCATGCTGAACAAATATTCTGACTAAAGAATGCTCGGGGCTACGCCCTGCATTCTAAACATTCATAACTGTCTCTCGTGTACAGCTGTTACTATCAAAAGGAATTATTTACATTAATGGATATTTTATGCTGAACTAATATTCTGACTAAAGAATGCTCGGGGCTCCGCCCTACATTCTGAACATTCATAACGGTCTCTCGTGTACAGTTGTTACAATCAAAAGGAATTATTCACATTTATGGACTGAAGCCGATGCCAGATGGGCTGGTCCTATCAAATCCGCACCACACTCGACAACAAAGTGCAAAATGATATACACGCATCTGAGAATATGAACAAGTGGCACAACATTGTCAGAGACAGTGATCCGCGGAGGTGGTCACGACCCTTGGCACTGAGGATATCAACGCAGAGAGAAGTCGGATCGAAGATGAATGGACGCAAAGAGATGATGGACTGAGATGGATGGACGCAAAGAGAAGACGGACTGAAAATGGATGGACGCAGAACAAAATACTATGATGAGAATGCTTGGGGCTCCGCCCTTCATTCTAAATATTCATAACTGGCTCTCGTATGCAGTTCTAACTACATCGAGAAAAAATATTCACATTTGCTGACTAAAGACGCTATGCTGAACTAATAGCTGATCGGAGAATGCTTGGGGCTCCATCCTACATTCTAAAACTGTATAACTGTCTCATGTACATGACGAAGACGTTCTTACTATTGAGACGAATTATTCATATTTATTGACTGAACGTTGCATTCTGTATAAAAACACTAATTGGAGATTGCCCGGGCACCGCCCTACATTCTAAACATAAAGTCTTTCGTATACAGCTCTTGCTATCGAGATTAATCATTGACGTTTATTGACGGATCGTTTCACGCTGAACCACAATACTGATTAGAGAATGCTCGGGGCCCGCCCTACATTTTACACATGAACTGGTCTCCGGTATACAGTTCTTACTATCGAGATTAATTATTCACGGTTATTGATGGAACATTTTACGTTGAACCAAAATACTGATTGCAAAATTCTCGGAGCTTCGCTATTCTAAACTTTCATAATTGTCTCTCGTACTATTTTTATCATCGAGATGGTTGTCAATTTGCGAATCTGGCAATTAACCTCTCATTGGAGAATGTTTAGGGTTCGTCTGCCTTATGTATTATATCTACTGGCTATTGCATACTACTCTTCCTATCGATATGGCTGTAAGCTTGCGAATCTGACGCATAAAGCACTAACTTAATAATACTAATCGGCCCGTGTGAATGAAATCGTGAATTAAAAGCCACGATTACACTTGTTGAGCAACTGCAAAATAAGTACACTCCACTCCAATCACTTGGCAGGAAAGTCGAAAGTTTCTTGGGATAATTCTATGCTTGACTCCACTTGCTGGTAAAAGCACACGGAGATGATTATGCAAAATCATGTTACATCATATTTCTAGCCAGTCCGCACCATCAATGTCATCAATTTCATTATGACCGAAAGGCAACGGAACTATAAGACTTCAAGTTTTCTCTAGCATTAACAAGTATTAGCATCTGCGATTCACATTGAGCCATCAAGGTTCCCTTGAGTTCAATTACTGCGACACAGTTTAACAGAACCCACTAGCACTGCAAAAGGTACGTCACAAAACATTTGACCTGAGCCTGCTCTCAAACTCTTTGAGAGGTAAACGAACAAAAATTTATAAATTGGAATATAAGGCGAAACAAAGAAATTTGATAAAACTTTAGAAGCAATTACAGACAAGGTTGGACCAAAATCGACGCAGCTTTCTTGCTTGTCGCTTGGCTTTTAATGTCAAGGTTTTTGGAGACCGTCTAATGACATCCAACATAACTTTACCACTGTCGTTTTATGACATACAAGAATGGTGAATAACTTCACAGGCCCTCCTAACTCAGTTGAAAAATCACATTAACCGGTCACTATACTCATAACCTTGACGGCAACTAGGTTGAAAACGGAACCCTACCCCATATGGACTCGTGGTTTAGCCCTGGCAATCGATTATGATATCAAAAGGTGGACAAGGTTCGTGTGCTATTTAATCTTAGGAAAACGCTGTTTTCTAAGAGCATTACTGGACTATAAAGCCTTACATGTGCAAGCAAATACTTGAATGAAGTCCTAAGCCCGAGCTGTTTCGGCAAATCAGAAGTATACTACGATAACAAGAGAATTACAAAACCTATTGAAATGGACAAATATACGAGCAGAATATACTTTGCAACTTCAACACAGCATTATGAAAACCGACCGTGATAGTTCACGACGAAAACGTCATTAGGTCTATTTATTACAATATAGATGCAGACCATTTGTCACGTCAGAAAGCACATGCCGAATATGTCTTTTTAGGACGTCCGTGGCGCATAATTGTAACTGCAGGCTAACTTCGGTAATAGCAATGATGAATGTTTAACTTGATCTCTCTTGAACCAGAGCACTGGATTCTCTGATCACTCGCAATCAGAGACCTTCAAGTTTTTGTAGAGAAATGTACTGGAAGATTCGAGATACCTATGAACTATGTATATTTTTTATTTCACAAATTTATCACCTTCTTATTTTAATTTGTGATGGAGTAACCTTACCTTCCCTTGTTGGCTGGAGTATTGTCGTGGCGCGTTGGCATTACTACTTCAGTGGGATATTGTGCAACAAACATGATTATGTTGCGATTGGTTTGCGATATGTTTAAGTTTGATGCTATGCCAACAATCGGCAACATAAATTATCGCAACAAAGTATGCTAGACTAGCATACACTCGTGAAATAATTGTGTCAGTATAGTAATGAACTGCCTAATCAAATCGATATTGTTATTTGGCCCACCTACGTTTACAAATAAAACCATACATATAGTTTTACAACACATACCATGACCGCAGACTGTATTGTATTGTATACATAGAATGACTGTTGTCTCAGTAGCATCATGAAGTGCTTAAATAAATCATCCTCTTGACTATATATTGGCTCAAGGAAACTGGGATATTATAGAACACAACGTGAGAAATCGCACCCTCTAATTTGTCACCAAATTCACTTGAAGCCTAGAATGAACCTCGAACTAAAATAAATATATATTAAAGCTATTTTAATCAGTGGAATTTACTAAAACCATTACGATATTAAGATAATTATGATGAGCACATATATAAATACCTACTCATTAATAATAGAAATATAGTGTTCTGGGCATATTGTATCATTTGTTCTTGATACCAAAAGTTATAACTTCTCTTAGTATGACAAAAATTATATACAGATCACATTGGCGTCGCCGTCACCACCAGGCGAAAACAAACACGTCTCTCATGTATAATTGGGTTTCGAATCACGGTACAGTAGTTTAATAGTGATGTTTTACCTGCAATTAAAACATTTATTAAACATACTTACCTGATTCGAAACCCAATAGTTTCTAATTCTGCCTGGTGTCATAACATGAGAAATCCAATGAAGCTATATCGCGCTCAGCGCACCACCTGGGGTGACGGGTGACGTTGACGGGAAACGGAAAGGGCGGAGTCGACGGTGATTGGACGAACGGATCGGGCGGACCAATCGCAGCACGGCAATTTCGGAGGAAGTCAAGTACGCTACTCTCATGTATAATTGGGTTTCGAATCAGGTAAGTATGTTTAATAAATGTTTTAATTGCAGGTAAAACATCACTATTGTACATAATAATAAAGACTTATACTAATACAGGACAAGTACTGTACATATACTTACTTACATTACATACCTACATGCTACTACAGGACAGGTAGTGTACATATACTGACATACTAACACATACCTACATACTAGAACGGGACGCTGAATTTCTAATAACTTTTTTCATAATAATAATTGTTTGATTTTTCTATTTGACGTTTTATCCTGCTATAATATAATAAATCCGAAAGTTTGTGTGTAAGTATGTTTGTTCCCTCTTCACGCTTTTACAACTGAACGGATGTGGATGAAATTTGGAATGTACATAGCTTATACATACGATTAACACATAGGCTACTTTTTAACTTGATAAAAGCGGGCGAAGCCGCGGGACACGGCTAGTTAGAATATATAACCGATATTATATTTAAGTTTCAGCTTTGGATATATAGCCGTTTTTGAGATACATCCTGGGTCAAAATAGGTCTAAAATCAGTGACTTAGATGGCAGAAAAAAAAGTTTTATATAGCTACATAAAGAAATATATAGCTACTAAAATGATTTATTAAAAGTTCGTTATTGTTTCAGAATTCTAATGGAAGCTCAGAATGTGATGGCTCTAACCCATGTGGACACACCTCTGAAAGGCGGTCTCAACACTCCGCTGCACCAGTCCGACTTCACGGGCGCATTGCCACAGTCACAAGCCGTCGCTACACCCAACACGGTTTTAGCTACACCTTTCAGGTAACTCAAGGACCATAATCGAGGAATAAGTGAGAATTGAAGACGATAACGGATTTATTTACCTTTGGTTGTGGTAGTTACTCGCGTAGGACTCTTGCAGGGTCTGCCAAGGGAAGTATTAAACCGTTGCAAATCAATCAACCGCCAAGCAGTAGTGTGCAAACTTTACTGTATTTCGTATTGTAACATGTTTCCAGCGAAATTACATGGTATAAAGAGGCTTAAATCTAATATCTGACCTGATCTATTAGAAGTTGGATCCGCCCCTATTTTTTACGTCAAAATAATATATGGGAGTTAATACTTTTGACAGTATTCCCAAATAAAAGATGCCTTATTATTTAAGTCAGTTCGTTATATTAGATACTTACTATAAGTCGCCTTTATAGTTTTGGCAGTGCTCCCACTTGGTGGGAGAAGGATTAGAAAATCCGATGAGTTTTGTGATTCAATAAGAATGATAGTATAATATATTTTGATTACACATTTCTAGGTCAAGTCGGACTGAGGTTTCAACTCCCGGTAGTTTCAACACGCCCAGTCATGGGACAGGACCACCGGGTTTGACCGTAAGTATACAGTTTACGTTGAATACTTCTTGATACTGAAAAAAAAAACAAGATTTTGTAGCTAAAAACGTTGTTTCTTAATTTTACTTAAAATAAATATTACTTTAAATAATTGATTGCATAAATGTACACATCTAGACTCGTCATAACATAATGCCCATTATGGTTTATATATACATATGCTTATGTATTATGTTAAAGGTACCTTCAATTTCCCTGTTAAGGTGTCGCATTTAAATGATTAATTAAACAAATAATTCGTAATTGTTGAAATTCATATTATTTTTATATTAATTATAGGTTATTGTATTATTATCGTCCTATCAGGCTATTAAGTATTAAATAATGTTATTGGCTTCTAATTTTATTAATTGTTATTTCTATTTTTATATTGTGGTTTATATTTCAGACACCTGGACTAAGGGATAAATTGAGTATAAATCCAGAAGACAGGGTAGGCGCTGGCGACACTCCTCAGCTGGCCAATCAAGTGCAGAAACAGGTAAAAACAACTCTTATTAATAACTACTTCAAAAACGGGAATAGTCTGTTTTTTGGGTAGGTTAAGGAAATACCTTTTTCGTTTCTCAATATGAGACAAGTAATGTGAAAGATGATAAGGAAAATATATATGTACAAAAAAGTGGTAGTACTCGCCTTTCTCTAGAAAGAGATAAATATAATATGAGAGCCACGTCGCATTATCTTAAGTATGCGATAAATTATGAAAATGTGATTTGCATACATACTACATAATTTACAATGAAAATCTAACATAAAAATCAACAATATGATATCTCACTTTCACAAGCGACAACAGTGGGTCTGTAATACTACGCTTGCATCCGCTGCCGTAATCCCTCCTTTTTTACTGAAGCGGGTTATACATGAAACCCACTTATTGATAGATAAACAATATTTTCAGCTAAAAGCGTCCGTCCGATCGGCGCTCCTTTCTCTACCAACGCCACGCAATGACTATGAAATAGTAGTTCCGGAACAAGATGGCGACGAAGGAGCGGACGCCAATGCGCACGCGCAGCTCGTGGAAGATCAGGCAGATGCAGACGCCAGGCTGGCGAAGGAGAGGGAGGACGAACGTTAGTATACAATTATTATACTTATGTACCGTTTTATCAGGTATTTCACCTTTACAAAAAGACACGAACCGTGCCGTGTGACAATAAAAGGAAAAAAAAGTAACATCTCTAATATCAAAACATTGCTGTAAGCGGCAAAGTGGCTAGACGATGTATACATCGCAGGTCAAACATAGATTGTACTAGCAAGACGTATAAAGTCAGCAGTAAGCAAAATATATAATTTAGTGTATTTTTTTATCACCATTATCGCCTACACTTTTCAGTCCCATAACGTCCCATAACTGGTAGGACAAAAAACTCTGTAGTTGATAGAGATGATGACGTCTAACTGTACCCATACCCCCCCAGGTATAGCCGCGTTACGTCTCCGATCACAAGCAGTCCAGCGCGGGTGCGCGCGGCCCTGCGACGTCAACGTGGGCGTCCTCCGCGGGACCGCCGGCGCACCGCTCAATGCGCTGCAACAAGCTGAAGAACTGCTGAAGGCAGAGATGGTCACCATGCTGCACTACGACGCACTGAGAGACCCGCCCGCAGGTAACACTACAATGCGATGCAAGAAGCAGCTTATAGACATAGACAAGCTACTATTCATAGTTTGATGAGTTACGGAATCTTGCTATGGGGATCTGCTGCCGATGTTGAAACTATTTTTATTCTACAAAAGAGAGCGGTTCGTGCAATATATGATATGCGTCCGCGCGAATCTCTCAGGGAATTCTTTAAAGAAACAGGCATGCCTTCGCTTTACATCTTTGAATCTTTTATGGCAAATGGGGTTAGATTTTACTATAGAATTCCTAAAATTGTAACTGAATTACCACTGGGAAAATTCAAATCTGTAACAAAACGGGCATTCATTAAGAAAGCTTACTATAAAACAATCGACTATATTAATGACAAGGATGCATGGAGGCAAACTGCACAAGCGCTTTCTAGCGACTACCATAATAACAACTAGGTTAGTAAAATTATGTAAGTATTACAGATTAAGAATGTTTTAAAAAACAAATTAATGAAAAATATGCGCCGCCGAGTTTCTTGCCAGGTTCTTCTCGAGATGGCTGTAATTTTGCGAATCTGGCAATAAAATCATTAACTTTCATGAGTGCCCCTTTGGGGCCATGTGAATAAACGATATTGATTTTATTTTTGACTAGGAACGTTCAATGTAGCACTCACACAGACGCGAGGACGAGCGCGGGCCGGGTGTGGCATGCGACGTTTACATGTAACGTGTTTCTAACGTGCCAAAAGTTATATAGGTTGCTTGATGACCTTGCACCGACTTCTGAATAAGTTCCCGCTCGTTTCGCGTACGCTTTATAATCTACTGTTATTTACGAATAGTTAACAGTTTATCAGCCTATACACATAGGCGAAAAAAACCTGCGTGTATCTTAGTGTTTTGTACATATATTAACACGGAAAAATAATACAGTATGTCATGTTACACTGTTTGTTCTCTATAGACACGGTTATGCTCCGAAGACTGCGAATTGAATCTGTAATGATTATATAGTTTAGGTAATATATCGGGACTTAATCGCGAGATATTACCTAAACTATGTGTTCGAATCGCGTAAGTTTAAAAATTACAATTGTAATGATTATTTCAGCAAGATTATATTATCTTCTCATCTCTTAATTACCTATTTTTCTTTTTATCTTCGTTGATTCACAGGCGTAGACAAAAAACGCGCAGTCCAGCTCCAAGCGTCACACCTCGCGTACCTAGAACAACATCCGTACGAGGAGTTCTCACAAGAAGAGCTAGAAGCCGCGAAGCAAGAGATGAAAAAGGAGATGGAGGTGGTCAAAGCTGGCATGTCGCACGGGGACCTCAGCATGGACGCTTACACGCAAGTGTGGGAGGAGTGTTTGGCGCAGGTGAGATTATAGTAATGTACCATGAATGTAGAAGTTTTGCCGAAAAAAAAATCGTTGTTGATTTTGTTTTGTTTTTCAAAATCTGTTAAGTGTTATATGTAATGTGTGCATGAGTGAAGGCTAACCATACAAAGTGCTTGTTTGTACCCATGCAAACGTGATTTTCGTTTTCGCTCCAAAAATACATCGAAAGTTTTCTAACAAACGCAATCACACTCACAGCTCCACACTAAGTTGAACTTGTATCGTGGGTGCCGGAAACATTCACATCACACACACATTACACCCAGAACCAGAAGCACAAATATCCCTTGGGAAGGACTTTGTGCTCCTGCCGGGAATCGAACCCAGGACCCACGGCGCAGAAGGCGGACACATGTCCACTGCGTCAACTGTGAATGCGTTTTTGTTTTCTAGGGCGTGACTAAACTGACTCGAGCATGGCATTTTACTTGTCTTTGAAGGGAGACTAGTATTATATGTATGATTAATACATTATAAACTTGAAATATTTATCATTACTTGACCCTGGCTAAATACACCAAGTCTGCGGGGAACCAAATATTATAAAAAAATTCAAATGCGTTTGTTCTTTATTTGATACATATTAATAAATATTATGTTATTACTAAAAAATATTTCCCCAGGTGCTCTTCTTACCCGGACAAAACAGATACACTCGAGCGAACCTCGCGAGTAAGAAGGACAGGTTGGAGTCCGCTGAGAAGCGGCTGGAACAGAATAGGAACCACATGGCGAAGGAAGCCAAGAAATGCTCAAAGATGGAGAAGAAATTGAGGGTGCTCACAGGTGAGGATTTAATGTCATCATTGTAAATGTTTCTAGTAGTGCATGCTCATATAAACATCTGTGTGTATATTTTTACTCATGCTTCACAAATAAAATATCTTTTATCTTTAGTACATTTTAGGTGTAAAATTCTAGCATTTAGCTCTAGAAAAACATCTTGTATTAACTGCCAGTTGGCTAGTTGGGCACGTGTTCGCCTTCTAAGCAGGGCTGTCGGGTTCGATTCCCGCCTAAAAAACATGTTTTCTCCTCAAGGAATATTTGTGTTTTTAAAGATAAAGATCATTTTATTTGTAAAAGCATGTGTTTACATACACATTTAAAGATGATAAATATGCATGCAGGTTGGTAACAATTAGATTGTGACGGTACATGTCTTTGCCTGAAAAGGAGTACAAATTTAGTTTTGCCTAAACTAGCCATTGACAACAATATATATATTTTTCCGCAACATTAATCAATAATCATGAAACAATTTAAATGACGCTTTTAACTGTAGCATAATAGTATATATAGCAAACAATATTTTGTCAGGTGGTTACCAAAGCAGAGCCGCGTCACTAATAAAACAGTTCCAAGAGTTACAAGACCAGATAGAGCAGTCAAACCTCGAGCTCTCCACCTTCAAGTTCTTAGCTGACCAAGAGAAGGCTGCCATTCCACGCAGGATAGAGGTAAATATAATTTTGCTACGTGATATTGATGTTGAGGTAGCATTCTGTTACCTGTCCTGTAAGCCTTAGTGCTGTCCTAAAGCAGTTGACAGCTTACTATCTGTCAACTCTTCTTTTCCACCCTTACAAAACAACGTGCCTTTTGAAGCATCAATTCAGTAGTCATGATTGGTCGTAGACAACTGTCGCATGGGCCAATCACAAACACGCATCGTCCAATCGATAATATACTTTTACTTCATTCTTTTTCCCCGGTGATGAAGCGTGTTATGAAGGCCCTTATGCGCTATCGACTGGTTTTATAATCTTTAAGCAAACACTAATCTATTAAGATTCTAAAAAAACAAATACAAGAGTGTATTTCTGATAATTTTTGTCTTTTATCCAGTCATTAACAGAAGACGTGAACCGGCAAACAGATCGTGAGAAGGTTCTACAGAAACGTTACGCCGATCTGCAAGCGGAATTGGAAGACCTAACGAAGAGCAGGCATCCCAAGGACATAGACGAAAGGACTGGTGAATAGCATATAGAACGTCTTAGTTGAAGGATACAGTTTCTGGAAAATTCATTTGTTTAAGGCTGGTTTCTTTTTATTACCTCACAAAATAGCTGAACATAAATTAATGCTATCAACGCAAAAATAGAATCCGTTCAAAAATAAGGAAGACAGGCCATTCACATTACAATGGCCGCAGAGACTGGTCGTATGTGTTAAGATCGATCATGTATGGATTGACGATTGGCAAATCGGTCCGTACGACCGAGGCCATGTCGCAGGTCCGTTAAAATTGTGTTTATATGTACAGCCGACTGTACTTTCATGAACTTATGTCCCTAGGTTGTGTTAGAGCCTGTATTGATGGGCTGCGTCAGTGCCTACACTCTGGTTGCAAATGTTTACCCTAGCCAAGGGGTCTGCAACCTTTTGAGTCGGAAGAGTAAAAAATTACAGTTTACAACATTTCAAAGTTTTATAGAGCCACAATTTTTTTTCTTGTCAACAATAATCCTTAATGCCAACAATAATACCTACTGTACTATGAGTGTCGTATAGAAAACGCTATGCACGCGATATAACTTTCTAATCATCCCATAATTTACTCGTTTCAACTGTATAAATGTACCTTTGGAGGCTTGTTAATGGATCGATAGAAATGGCGCCTAATCCTCGTTAATTGATTCAGAACGATTTTTTAAATGTTTTTTTTTAATTTATAATATTAGCCTATGAAACTAAAGAGCCACCAGCTTCACATCCAAAGAGGCGCATGTGGCTCGCGAGCCGCAGGTTGCCGACCCCTGCCCTAGCCCGTTTGGAGGCTCGGTTAGTGTTCGGTTAGTGCGAGGTGAAACACTCTAGCGCGTTCAGTCGGTGACAATCGGAACTAACGTCGACATCTTGTAAAGTGTCACTTTTTGACAAATCTGTCAGTCCGCCTATGGCTGTATATAGGGTTACTAGGTAGGAAGCATAGGATTCCTGACAAAATTCCTTACCAATAAAGGTGAAGAGCAGGAGTTCGCGAAAGTGAAAAAAGGTGTTGTTGATTTTTTATAAATTTCCAAAACCTTTTATATTATCGTTGAATATGTATTGTTTTCTTGTATAAACACACATTTCTCAAAAAATATCTTTGATCAAGTATATTGTATTAAATGATCTAGGGATCCGAATTGCTCACTGGCAAAGTTGGATGCATTGTAGTTTTTCTCGTTGTTTCCATGTTTGGATGTCATTCCCAATTTTCCATTCGGTCAAAATTAGAAAAAACTCGCTTGATTGCAATATTGTATACTTCTTGTATGCTTATAAAGGGAGATTTTAATAACTGGCGACCCTTAAGTAACAACCTCTTTGTAAAAAAACCGACTTCACCACTTTATCTCCGGAACCTTGATCAGATTAAATGTATTAAACACGCATTTTTGACGATAACTCAAAAACTACTAATCACGCAGCCTTGGGTTAAAGCGACCTTCATCATCTCCATTCTTAGATAGAAAGCAATCAAAAGGAAACTTATATGTCTAGTTTGTTTTAATTATCTAAATGATTAATAGTGCTTGTATCTAGAAGTTGAACTCGACTGTAAATATATATATTTCCTTAGTACAAAATTTAAGGTTACGGATTGTTCTTGAAATTAAATTCCTCACCGTAAAAAATATTAAGTACACAATTAAGCGCAACATTTGTAGAAAAACTAAAGCTTTAAAGCTACATAAGCTTATTCATTGTTTATTTAACTTGAAAACTAATAGCAGCATTTATAGAAGTATTTTGAAAAAGCTACCAAACATATTCAAGATCTTTTAATATTTCTATTACATTTAAAAGTTTTTCTACATTTAACTAGGTTTTTTTTTAAATCCACAAAGACAAAACACTTTTTTCTCAATGTTACATACTAATTATAATATTTTTGGCAATCATACTCAGTATAATGTTCAAAAATAGGTGCATTTGGGAGCTTTGTTGCCACACTCACCCTTGCCTTTAAACCGTTTCCACAATATTTCAATAGTCACAATATAATATTTTCAACTATGTTAGAAATTGTATACCTATGGGTTGGATATAAAAAATTACGTAGATGAGGCATAAATCACACAATGAAACTTATCTGAACCTACGAGTAAGTCAATATCAAATGATTGATCTCCTTTGAACTTGGTACTCGCTTGTAATTTTTGGTTTGTAAGCAAGTACTGCATTAGAACGAATATTGTATCGTTGACTTTATGTATACGTTTATTGAATGAAATAAAAACCCAAGTAAATATCAAAACGTTGTTTTATTTCCTGTTAACTTATACATGATTGGTACTATTTGTAACAAGATCATAATTTAAATTAAATAATCGAATATTAATAAGGTTTATGTTAAATATGAAATGTAAGCTTATCAAAAGCTACAAGTTAAACTTAGACTAATTTATGTATATCACAGTACGATCCAGGCTTGCTGGAAGCCATCTAGAGATCTCTTTCTTCTTTGAAGTCTAAGCACCTCTTTAACTTCTGTCTTTTCAGTCTCAACACGCTCGATACAGAGCTTTTAACAATAGTCCCGCAATATGTCCATATACTTTCAACTGCTGTCATCAGAATCACTTTGTATTTGTCTTTTAGCATTTTTATTCTTCTTTCTTATCAGTGGACTATCACCGTTATCTTGTGGAGAGAGCCGCTTTGCTTTCTTCTTTGATCTTCTTTTCTCTTCTAGAACTATCTCGGCGAGTTCCAACTCGGAGTCATCGTTGATTTGGGTTAGCCCTACATGCGAATCCACACAGAAGCTATCCTAAAAATGAAGAAAAAAAACCTGTTTTTATTTTTGATTGAAAACGTTATCTTATTTACCGTTTTAAACACAACAACGTTCCAAGTCAATTATTGGTGGGAGCAATAATATACTTACCATTTCGTACGCGTCTTCCTCGACATATTGAGAAAATATTTCTTCTTTTCGGTATTTCTGTGGCAATTCGGGGATCTTGAAGCCATTCTTTTTTAATGGACTCCTGAAAATAGTATAGGTTATCATAATATATTTCTTTGTTATTGGAATGGCCTTGTCCTAAACCACGTCAAATAGTTTTTCAATAATAAAAGCATATAAGACTGCGCTGAAGCTCGAATGTAGTGCAATTTTAGGAGATTATAATAAAAATGGACTAAATAATTTTAAGTCTAAACCTAACACGAATTGGATTGGAAAGTATCATCATCATTATTTTATCTATGGACTTCCATATATCTAACCTGACTGATTTCAAGTAAACGGCATGAATGTCCCCTTGGCCGGTGACGTCACCGTCGTCACATATAAACTCGGCTATGCTGCCAGCGCTGTCGTCCGATAGCTCATCACCGCTGTCTTCGCCATTGTCTGATAAACACGCTTCCATTTCTATGAAGGAATTGCGCTGCCGTTTTTTCTGGACGGATGATAAAAAGATACTTGAAAAACCACACGACAAACATATAAAAAATCTATAGCTATGTTTTTAAAAGGGTCCATATTGGCTCGCATAAAATCTGAAGTCATAATTTAAAGTGGCATAACAACCCACGCATCAATACGCCACATGATGATAAGCATAACGTTTTAGGCATAACAATATTGAACATAATGATAAAGTGGCCTAAAACGAATGTGCATAACTATATAAATTACATTTTATTTTAGTCCTGGCGCTTCGCCGGCCGCTGCCGCGGCACGCTCGCTCGGCTCGCGCGTTTTTGTGGTCACCAGTAACCTAATGTTCCTCCTCGCTTCGCTCGTCGTCGCACCTATATATGACTTAGCCAACAATTCCAATATTATGCTCTGCAAGGATATGCCTAAAAACATTAGGCCAACAAATAGTTATGCAAAAATAAACGGTATGCCCTAACATTATTATGCCAAATCATGAATATGCCAAAACTTGTTATGCGAAACATTTTGAGCCAAATTTAATTAGGAACTGGAAAATTATGCGAGTCGATAGGCACCCTTTTTAAAACGCATTTGCTTATGACTAAATATTAAAGTCTTAATATCAGACAAGCTAGTATTTCGACTCTTCTTCTCACTTGTTGATGTGTGATGACGAAGATATGTAGAGCGATGATAGCTCTTAATTCTTAACTCCTAAAAATAGAAATACTCTAACCTTTTCCTTGATTGTTGTTTCTACAGCCATGGTAGGCAGAAACAAAGTACGACAGCAAAACGACACTGATGGCCTTAGAGTAAAATAAATTATGCAAGATGAAAAACTTAAAAATTGACTCAGAAAGTGAATGTAACTTACTTTTCTCACTTTGTGGTTTGTTGTGGACCTGGTTTCAGTTTTGTTTGTAAGGTTCTTAGGACTGTGCGAGCAATTCTTGTCATCTACAATGAAATCATCGTCACTTTCGTCGAATAAAATCTTTCTTTTCAGTGACGTGTTCTCTTTGTTATCACTTGTATAACGTTTATAGCTGCAAACTAAATCGTCGATAAAATTGTCTTTTTCAAAAATGTTCTTCCTTGGAGAGTCGTTGCGTTTTACTGGACTTTTTTTCAATGCGTCTTGATTTTGTTTCACTGGACTCTTTTTGAATATTGAATCGAATTTACTTCGCAACGTTTGTAGTTTGCTCGCTTTTCTGTACTTCTGTAACATATCTATTGGACTATTTTGGCCACGTATTGCATCATTTTCATCGTTTATAGATTTGGTGATTTCTGTGAGTGGATTGTTCTCTTTTTGTGAGAAGAAATTAGACTGTGAAACTGTGACATGGAAATTTGTTTGAATGTTACTATTTGTTGTCAAATTACAGTGCTTTTTATCGTTGTCTTGATTTTTATTCGAGCTTAGAGCGGCTATAACTTTTTCTTGTATTGTCAGTGGTTTTGCAACATCATTGTCTAGTTTCTGTTTCTTATTAAAAAACGGTGACGCATTTATCAAATTTTCATCTGGTTCGTATTTTCTTTTTTCACCCGCTTGACTAGCATATTGTTTCTTAACTACGTTTGCGTCAAACTTACTTAATTCTTCTTCCAAATCGTATACTTCAGTATCATTGGAATCACTGTCACTGTCCAATATTATTAGACTCGCACTTTTGTTAGCAAGAGTAGTCGCCTTGTTTTTATTTTTCATAGTGTTTATACTTTGAGACCTCTTTCTATCAGCTTGTGTCAAAAGGATTGGAGAGGTACTTCTATCAAGATCATTTATATTTACGTTTCTTACATTTTTATTAGTCGCGTTTCGATTGGCTTTATTCATAGAATTGTTATTAGTTTTGTTTATCATTTCTACTATTTGCGTAACAGTAAACATGCTTTTATTAGTAGTATCTGCTAAGCTATTAGATATTATCTTTTGTTCCTGGCTATCGTCTAAAACTACAAGATTGTTATCTGATTCTGGCAGTGCCAATTTTTTCTTCGCACTACTAATTGGTGTAGAATTTTGGGGTTTACCTTTTTTGGTACTAAGTTGAAATTTACGCGTTTGGCTACACAAAATAGGTGATGTAGGTATCTCTTTCACTAACTGTTTTCCAGTAAGGATTGATGGGCTTCTTGGGTAAAAGAAATCTGGCACAGTGTCTTCTTTAAAATTTTCAGGTTTGCTGTCTTTTCTAGTTTCCTTTGAAATAGTTTCATCGCCGTTAGATTGCATTAACGAAGAATGAGTAATCTTTTGTTCATGTGCGTTTTCGGGTTTTGTAGATTCCTGATTATCATCATCGTAATCAGCGAATATGTCATCAATACTGTCCAAACCAAAGAATCCTAAGGCCTCTTGTACATCTGTGGGTTTATCTTCCACTTTAATCTTTTCAGTTTCATCAATAGCTTGCATCGTCTTTTCTATCGCTTCTTCTGGACTACTGTCGGCAAATATGTCATCAATATCTCCAATATCAAAGTTTTTATCCGTCGATAAATTAATTTCAGTACTGTCTTCTGCTTTTACATCTGGTGATTTTACGTCATCTAATGCGTCAAAATCGAATTCTAAATCAAAGTTATTACTGCAGTTATTTTTATCATTAATTGACGTATCTTGGACTTGGCATATAAATGTGTCTTGAGTTTCTTCAATACCCTTTTCGCATTTAATTATTGTATCAACGTGAATATCATCTATGAGATCTATATCAGGTAATGTTGGGTCTTGTAGGAATTTCATCAACACCGGAGGTTTGCAATTAGATTTTTTCAGGTTTTGTAATATATTACAGTCACAGACATGCTGACAGATATAGCATGTTTTCGCAGTGTTTGTGTTATCTACTTCTACATTCAAATTTAAATCAACCAAAAGGTTTATTAGTTTTGTAGATACACTTCCGTCGTTTTTTATGTCTAAGTCGTTAATTAGTTTTGTGTAGCTTTTGGTGGATTTAGTAGCTGTACTGAATAACGCTCTAATGTCGCCATAGTTCTTGCCCGGAGATTTAGTGAGTGGCCCTTTTTGTTTCTTTTTAGGTGCTTTCGCTGTTTTTATCGGCGATTTCAGCACTGGGAATACAATATTTTGTGAAAGTTGTTCTTGTGTGTTGATTACTGGAACTGAACATAAAATGTGTGTAAAAATCGTGTTTTCAATTATTAAAACAGCATAATAGTATCCGTTTTTAATTTACCTGTATTTTGCGAAGGTTCTAGCCTTTTTACGTCGCACTTTTGCAATATATCAGATAGGAACTCGCTGTCTTTCGAATGGCCAACGTTGATAGTTTTCTGTAAAGTTCTCTGCCATTCTAACCAACTTGAGAGGTTTAAACATTTTCCTTGGTCCGTTTCCATTGCCTGTGTTTGAAATGATTCTACAAATTAAAACCACAATCAGAAAATACAACAACAACAAACGCATTCACACTCACAGCCCCACACTAAGTTCAAAGACTTGTATCGTGGGTGCCGGAAACATTTACATCACACACACATTACACCCAGAACCAGAAGCACAAATATCCCTTGGGAAGGAATTCGTGCTCCTGCCGGGAATCGAACCCAGGACCCACGGCGCAGAGGGCGGACACCTGTCCACTGCGCCAACTGGGTCGTCATCAATTACTTAAGTGTTAAGTATGCTATTAAATAACTTTCAAGTATTGTCAAAGTGGCAATTTATTCAAATTTGATTGGACCGAATAATGGCAATGGTAATAAGGAAAAATATACGGCTAAATTTTACTCATAAAACTTTGATAAGGAAGTTTACTCCAGTCCGAAAGCCAATCCGTTATTACTAGAGAGAAGTCCAAAAGACAAGCTGCTGTACCAATAAATAGTATCATATTTTTTGATTACCTTTGTTCATAGCCCAATAATTGCTAGGTTTACTAATGGGCTTCTTTGATTGGTACCCTTCAGGAAACATGTTTTTGAATTCCTCTTCAGTAATCAAGTTATTGCTATCTGTTTCTTTGCTTGAAGAACTGGCGCCACTTGTTGAGGCTCGTTTGTTCAGAAGCATGGAGCGAAGATCTTTTTGACCCTGGTGAAGGAAGTTGGGATGACTTTAATGATATTATTCGGAATAAGAGAGGAGGATAGAGCAAGACAGGATGGGTGGTTTCGAATCTCACTACGGGTTTGAGCTTTCTATAGATAACATTGTGATGATTCATGAGATCCATAGTAATTTTGTAATGCTCCTACGATATTAATAGGTACAGGTATATGTTAAGATGTTTTGGTATATTAGAAATTTACACACACATTACCTTAAATAACGGTATCACACAAATGACTAATAGATTGTGTATATTAATAGATTATGGTGATATTTGGTTACCTTCTCTGGAACTGGACATTTGCTATTTTTTAACCCGTTAAATTCGACAACTAGTATTTAATGGTTAACGGTTTCACACTCGCAGCCCCACACAAAGTTCGATGACCTGTGTCGTGGTTGCCAACATTCACATCACACACTGGGGTATTGATACCCTTGGGAAGAAAACATGTGTTTCCAATGGGAATCGAACCCGATACCCGCTTCTTAGAAAGCTGACGCCCTCTTAACTACGCCAGCGGCCACCTCATTATATGTATAGTTCAGTATTGTATAGACTTTTTTAAACATATTTTTTTTATAAATGCACAGGTTGTTCACAATCTTCAACAAACCTTTTTACTAGACTTCTCTCCAGTATCCTTAGAGTCATTCTTCTTAGCGACAGTAATGAATATCTTCTGGCACTCTGGAGTGAACCCGTGCGGCATCATGCGAGGGTTTGACTTGTACAGATTGTTGTTTACTTCCTTCGATTGTAGAACCTTTTTGTTGAGCCCGTCTCTTTGACGCATGCAGTCCATGAGAGTCTACAAATAAAGTGGGATATATGTCAGAAAATTTTATAAATAAATATAACATTCTTATTATAGGATTTTACAACTATTTCTATGCTTGTAAAGTAGTGTTTAAACACTGTGTTTTAGGTGCCAGTGGTTTCTCCTAGTAGTGCCAGTGTTTTCTCCCAGTAGTGCCAGTGTTTTCTCCCAGTAGTGCCAGTGGCTTCACCCAGTAGTGCCAGTGGCTTCACCCAGTAGTGCCAGTGGCTTCACCAAGTAGTGCTAGTGGCTTCTACTAGTAGTGCCAGTGGTTACTCCCAGTGGTGCCAGTGGCTTCTAAGTAGTGCCAGCGGATTCTCCCAGTGGTGCCAGTGGCTACTACTAGTAGTGCCAGTGGCTTCTATTAGTATTGCCAGTGGCTTCTATTAGTATTGCCAGTGGTTACTCCCAGTGGTGCCAGTGGCTTCTAAGTAGTGCCAGCGGATTCTCCCAGTGGTGCCAGTGGCTACTACTAGTAGTGCCAGTGGCTTCTATTAGTATTGCCAGTGGTTTCTTCCAGTATTTTCAGTCTTCCAGGATTCTGCTAGTAGTGAAAATAAGTATCCTATTTTTTACAATAAATTTCTAGAATATATTAAGAAATTACATGTATGTGATTGTATGTGGGTGTGTATGGGGTGTTTATCAATATTTTTTATACAATAGGAAGACGAAACGTTCAAGTCGCTCGTCTGATGGATTTGGATAAGGAGCGATATTCAAGGAAATTAACAAATTACCTGGTGTTCTCTGCCTTCAGTAACCAAAATGTGGACTTGTCCACCTCGCTCACGACCAGTGCGTCCACACCTATACGTCCGAAAAAAAAACAAATAAAATATATCAAAATCGTTTCTTTACATAGGCCCCCCAAGAAGCATTCATGAAAGATCATCCATGCGTCCTTGTCATTTATGTATCCGTTGGTTTTATAACACGCTTTCTTAATTAATACTGATATTTATTGCTGATATAATCTTCCCCAGTGGTAATAAAGATAGTAGGAATTGTATTGTAAAATCTAACGCCATTTGCAATAAAAAATTATTCGTTTTGCTTAATCTAAATGGGCGCACCGCTATTTAATGCTTAAATCTAGTATTGTATGCGTCGCTTCTTAATTTATATTTATCAATATTTTTGCGAATAATCAAAGATGTCAAGCGAAGGCATGGTAAGTTGTTAGTACAAGTGTTCCTTTAAAGAAGTCCCTGAAAACAGGCGCGCGGATCCATATTATAGATGGCGCGATCCGTTCTCTTTTGAAGAATAAAGATATATCAACATCAGTAGCAGATCCCCATAGTAAGATTCCGTAACTCATCAAACTATGAAAATATGCAAAGTAAACCAGCCTCGCCGTCGCTACATCAGTCAAAAGCACAATTTTCTTTCCCAAGGGACATTTGTGCTTTCTCATAAATATTTTACATCAACAAGTTTTTTCTAGTGAGTGCTTCGGAGGGCATGCTAAGCTATCGGTCCCAGTTGTTAGTCGTAAGACAACATATCAGACCATGTCATCCGACATGGTGGCCTGAAGGCATCCGCCTTCAGGCCTAAAAAATCCACAAACTGCGCACTAGTCTACACAACAAGCAAGCATCAACAAGTAAATACAAGTCTTTGAATTTTGCGTGGGCTGTGAGTGTGAATGCGTTTGTTTGTTTTTCACCTTTGCACGAGCCTTATGGGCGACCGTGTGGATATATCGAAGCATATGATCAAGTCCACGGAGCCCACATCCAGACCTTCCTCGGCGACGCAGGTGGCCACGAGCGTGTTGCAGCCGCCCTCGCGGAAACTGCGCATCACGCGGAGTTGCTGCTTTTGGGATACTACAGTTTTGCCGTCCTTGCCTGCAACAAACAAGTCAATATACACTGGGTAAATGTAAGGTCCCAAGAGGTTTCTGCTCTTAGGACGTCATTTCAACCACAGAATTGTACTGACCATACCATAGAATTTGAACAGCCCGTTGGCTAAATTGGGTGAGCGTTCGGGTTCTATTCCCGGCGGGAACACAAGTTTTCTCCCCCATGGATAATTTGTGTTTCTTGTTCTGGTTGTGATTGTGTGTGTGATGTGAATGTTTCCGGCGCCCACGACACACACCACGAACTTAGTGTACTACTACTGCAAATTCTGTTTATTGGTTTTACAAATAATTCTAAAATTATTTACTTGACTTTGACTTAGGTGCTGTTGACTAAGATTAAATTATTTAACTGCATATAAATATACTCCATAAATACTGACTTAATACACATAGCGTGCGAAGCAAAGAAAAAAAATATTTTGACAGTGTTGTAAGACTTTTAAGGACAACATTATAGAGGGGGTTTTAACGCAAAAGTGAAAAAATGGTGTTGTTGATTTTGTATAATTTTCCAAAACCTGTGATACTTCGAGTGGTAATGTGTAATAATGGTGGATTATTAACTGTTAATACTTAGTGAAGTGCATAAGGCAAATCATACAAAGTTGAAAAACATTATTTTCACTTTCGCTCCAAAACTCCAATAGAAGTTATAGTAGTGTCTACCACTTTACTAGGGTATGACTTGACTATGACTGGACCTTGACTGTTTTACTTGACTTTGACTGTGACCTGTGACTAGGACTTTTTATATGAAATACACTTGAAATATATTAATAACTGGCTAAATGCACAAGATTGCGAAGCCAATATTAAAAGAAAAAAAAACATAATAAAGATAAAAAATGAATGATGCAAACCAGACGGTCCCGAGCGCCTTGTTTATGTTTTTTGTTAGGCCGTGGCTGGTAACTTCTTTATGTTGTTTAGTGTTTAGTTCCTACCTACGCATAGTTGAGCCTACGACTTTGTACCTAATATTATTTTATTCTAAGTTGATACGTGTCGAAGTGAACTAAGGAGTTCTGTACCTGAATAAGCCATTTAAGGTTTTTAGGTGTTACAAATTATGTACTAACATATTATACTTTTAATGAAAAAAAAACAGGTTGCATGGTGGACACAGGTGCAGAGTAGGCACGGATGGAAGAAGTCTTACTTCTTTATTTCAGAAATTAGGATACCATATGAGCTTAGGTGCGATAATGCCTTCTTACGTACCCGAGGCCCCCTGTCCGACGAACATTTGCGGCGTGATGAGAGGTCTACATTGCAGCAATAGGCAGTGCACTAGGTTAACACTCTCTCGATACTCACAGAAAACTGAAAAATAGAAATAATAAGATAAATATTTACAAAACAAGCTTTTATTTTTTATTTGTTGTTATATTCATATTCTTCTTAGGAACATTTCGTTAGATACCTATTTCATTGTACACCAAAAAAAAAAAATTGTCTGCCATCTTGTGACGTCCACCATATTGGATTTAGAATGACGTCACTTAGCTGACTATGCAATGTCATCCAAACTAAACGTGTCAGCAAAATTTCATCTCAATCGGTTGAGGTGCTTTAGAATTCAGTTGCAAGATTAGACCTGAACATACATACAAACATTGCAATTTAAATAAATTGCTTGTAAAATATACTACAAATATAATAAGTATTAGTAATTTACCTACAGTTGAAATTACTTAAGAAATTGTTCCTCTTGTTTGACCAATAATAGGGATGTGCGATGTAAATGTTTTCGGCACTTAAGATATATTAATAATATTTCGAACTAAGTATGGAGCCGTGAGTGTAACTGTGTTTTCTTTTTGTCGTTGCTTAATACGTAAAATTGAACGTAGTAGTGCTTACTGATTGCTCGAGTATCTTGGTTCTTCCGTTGCGCGCTCGTGAAGTGCTCCAAGATGATGCTTTTTAGTTTGTCGAACTTGGGGTGCCCGAAGCACAAATCGTTTGGCATCTGTAACATTAAAATCAATCAATATTAACAATGATTTTTTGGGCCCAAAAGAGGCACGCATGAAAGTTAATAACTGTAATTACTAGATTCCCAAAATTACAGCCATATCACGAGAAGAACCATTCCAAAATGACGACCAGTTGGCGCAGTGGATAAGTCTCCGCTCTCTAGTTTTTAGACCCAGCGTGGTTACCGTCCGCAACCACATCAAGATATACCAGGATCAGTTAAGATAGCGCCACTTCTTTTATAGCAAAATAAATAAAAATATAATTCCGTTTCTCAGAACAGATTTTAATGTATGTTTGTTTTCTCTACACGCTACAACGGCTGAACGGATTTGGTTGAAATTTGTAATATACGTAGCTTAGACCCAGGATTAACACATAGGCTAAATTTTAACGAGGGCGATGGAGCGCGGCTGGTGAGACAATAAATTATAATCCGTCAACAACCCTAATCACCTACCTCTGGTATAGTCCCATCAGGTAAGATACTCCTATCCAAAGCTAGTGGATTCACCCCAAGGTCATCCCTCAGTCTCTCCAACAAAGCCGTGAGCCGGTCGTCCGCCTGGATCCAGGACTTCTCGGGGTGCTCGTCGAAGAAGTTAATGAACACTCGCGAGCCATGCTTCACGAGCAGTTCCAACCCGTGGTACAATGCTATGAGGAGTGTGAAGTCCTTCATTATGTAGTTGTGTTGTGGGTGCCTACAAATACACAAGTGAACTAGTGGAGATAAGTTTTCAGAGCCTCGGACATTGTAAGCTTAATAGTAAGGCAAGCAATTGACCACTATCTCACATGATGGAAAGTGATGATGCGGTCGAAGATGTGACATGCTTGCCTAGAAGATACCTATTCACTCTTGATTTGAAGACTCCCAGATTATACCCCTCAGGGAACAATGACGCAGGCAATGAGTTCCACGCCTTCTCTGTACGGATGATGAATGTAGAAGCAAACCGCTTCGAGCGAACTGGAGGTATGTTAACCATAAATGGATAACGTTTGACATCTAAACTGAAACTTAGGTACTTGTTTGCCTGTCGTATGGACTACGGGGTAGTCTTATACATACCCATTCACTCTTGATTGGACATCTCCCAGATAACACCCTTCCGGTAACAAAAACACAGGAAATGAGCTCCACTCTGGTGTAAGGATAGTGAACGTAGATGCAAAACACTTCGAGAGAACTAAAGCTAAGTTAACTATAAATAGATGATGTTTGACGGTGAGGTAGTGGTCAAATCTCAAATCTTGTCTGTTTAGCATTTAAAAAAACAATCACCATCATAAATTGTTTAAACTAATTAGACATCAAGTTGAATGAAACATTTGCAAGCTCAGATATGTACCTTGCTCCTCTATCTTTAGTCTGATATTCTTTGTAGAGCATCACAATCCTTCCCTTTGACAAATTGCCAAGGTTTTGAGGCAATATATTGAACTGCTTCAGTCTCCTAGCATATCCATCCAGGATCTGTAAGAAAAAAGTACAATATTATGTTGCAAAGATGCTTTCTATGAATTTCGCGCTTTCGCAGTATGGATGATAAACGTAGAAGCGAAATGCTGAGAGCGAACTGGAGGTATGTCCACCTAGATGACGTTTGATAGTTTGTCTTGTCAGATGGGGAAATTATCTTATGCAATTCCTGTGCACACACTCCAAAATGTAAGCGATATAATACCGATAGGCTTGCGACCTTACGTCTGTAATTTCGTATCTTCAGTACTGCCTTTTTCTTTCTCCATTAACCCGAGAGCCTATTGCGACTATTTACGACTATGTATTATTTTCGAAAACTTGCGTTTTCCTCCATACATTTACTCCCTAAAATGTATGGAAGCAAACAAAACGAAATCAAGTTTTTTATCTCCAGTTCATTCGTTTCGCGTTATCGCTTCTACGTTTATCATACATACTGCGAAATAGTGGAATTCATAGCATGCATCTTTGTTTCCTAATCAGTAAAAACTGGTATTCTTCTAGACATGCTACATCTTCAACTGCTTCAATGCCTATTGAGCATAAAATTTTTATTTTTTTTCTTCGGGCAACTGACAATAATTTCACTTTTGCCACATCTGCAGGCATAGTATCTTTAACCAACTACCTGTTTTGAGCCTCACTGTTACTTATATTAATTGGTATCTAACCTCAACATACTGTTGCCTGAGGCGTGACAGTTCCGGTCCCAGTTTCACAATGACTGTATTAATCTTCCGAGAGTGGCTGTATGGAGCCACATCTATGCAGTTCTCTGTTCTCAGCTCTAAATGAGCTATATGTAGGCTTCTTACAACCTGGAAAAAAATAATATTACATGAAAGATTTATGCACATTTTGAAGTGTTTAATTAAAATTAAAATAGAAATTAGCACTGATTTCGTTTATACTTATAGCATTAGCCATGCTAGGCAGAACTATAGTAGTAAATTAAGAAAGAAATATCTTCGATTAACCCGCAGCCATAGGGTGTTACCTATTTTTTTAATAAAATATCTTCGATTGAACCCGCGGCCATAGGGTGTTACCTATTTTTTTATAAAATATCCTCCACTCTGGCGGGCCCACTCAATGCCGCGTGCAAGAAGAAATAAGGCCGCGCGATAGAAAGATAGTTAATATATGTTTTAGCATGAGTTACCAGCTGAAATGTAACTTTATTGTATCATAAGAAGAGTAGCTACTTACAAGTATTATGTACTAACAAGTATTATGTGGTTGTGGTCCCAATTCATAGTGTCTTGTGTATTGTGTGTTATTGAGTTTGTCACAATAGTGAACTGTTATGACAGACCTGTGATATAGACATATCAGCATCTTGATGCTTGTCTATTAATAATGATTAGGTAGTCTTGTGCCCTAGAATGCAATAGCCCTGTCTCATAGAGATCGGGAATGCCCATTGGAAGGTCAAACTGCCCTAAGGACATTGAAAACCTCAAAAGCCAGTGAGTTGACAGTGTGCTGAAAATATGAGACATTTAAGAAGAAGAATGCATTGCAGTGCCTTATAGGAATTTGGTTTATGAGTTTTGGGTAGCACTGCAGATGTTGTAGGTAAATTAAACTTACAGATAACTTGCTGGTCAGTCGGCTAGAGCGTGGGAAAATATAATAATGTGGAAAAATAAAGTATTGTCTATCTATACTAGGAGGCTTATTAACTTTATACTTACATTAATAACATCATCCACTTTACTTCCTGGCGTAGCTGACAATGCCAACATCCTATAAGTCTTATGCCCCATTTCATCCAGTGTTGCCACAATCTGACAATAAGCGTAATTTCCCCTAGCTCGATGTGCCTCATCCATCACTAAACATCTGATGTTGTCGGCAGGACATATCCCTGATTTAAGGTCGTTGTAGATTACTTGGGGTGTGGCGAAGAAAACTCTTTTGTTTTGCCAGTGGGATTTTCTTGTGCTGACTTGCATGTGTCCTGTTTAATAACAATAGATGAAAAATATAATTAGGAAATTTTTTTTTAAAAATTTGTCTTCGCAGCTTGTGCATTTAGCCAGTGTCAAGTAATCAAATATCTCAAGTACAACAATGGAAGTCATAATGACAAATCAAAACAAGTAAAACAGTCAAAGTACAGCCATAGTTATGTACTGCCCTAATAAAATGGTAGAAACTGTACTAGGACTTTGGTGTGAAAGGGAAAATCACGTTCATCAACTTTGTATAAATTGCCTACACTCATGCACATTCATTACGTATTATCGGTTAATAATATACCATTATTACAAATTAACACTTGAAGAATTACAAGTTTATGAAAATAATGCAAATTCATCAACGCTATTTTTCACTTGAGGCACTTGAGGCAGTACTCTATCACAATAAGTTTCATAATCAATATCTTTATAACTGATTGAATAAAGAAGATTATGATATTATATAATATACTAGCTGACCCGCCCGGCGTTGCCCGGGTAAACAAAAGCTTACATATAAACGCTTTCTCACTCACAGCCCCACTGTAAAAGTACTATAAGTTGTGTCGTGGGGCCGTAAACAATTAACACCACACACACAACATTCACGTCATACCCAGAACCAGAAACATAAACTGCCCGTGGGGAAAAAACTTTTGTTATTGTGTTCCCACCGAGATTCGAACCCGCTGCTTTAAAGACGAACGCACACTCATCTACGCCAGTGGGTAGTTCAAAGTTCAAAGATACCCCACCCTGCGTCGCCCGGTTAAAAAATCTACACATAAACACTTCCACATTCACAGCCCCACACTAAATTCAGTGACTTGTAGCGTGGGGCCGTAAACATCCAAGATTCACAACATATTAAAAACCAGGAACACAAATTTCCCGTAGGGAGAAAACTTCTGTTACCACCGCGAATCGATCCCGCTGCTTTGAAGGCAAACGCGTACCCATTTACGCGAGTAGATAGTTCAAAAGATGACCCGCCCGGCGTCGCCCGGTTAAAAAATATACAAATAAACACACTTCCACATTCACAGCCCCACACTAAGTTCAATGACTTGTATCGGGGGGCCGTAAACATCCAAGATTCACACAACATTCACAACATACTCAAAACCAGGAACACAAATTCCCGTGGGAAAACACCTGTGTTCCCACCGGGCATCAAACCCGGTGCTTTAAAGGCAAACGCCCACCTAACTACGCTAGCGGGCAGTTCAAAGTTCAATGATAAGACTAAACAAAAAAAAACAGTCGAATTTATATCCCCCTTCTTATGTTAGTCGGTTCAAAACATAGACGTATGCCGGATTACGCAGTAACTGTTCCATTCTGTGATCCACCGTTTTCACCCTCAAATAAACTTAACGATTTCTCCTAGACTATAGGTCCAAATTATATGCAGTAAAGATCAAATTAAATCTACGTGAACTACGTAAGCCGATGAAATAGGTTTTTTTGATAAGGATTAATATTAAATACTTAAAAAAAGCCAACGAAATAGAAGCCGCTATTTTTTAATGAGCAGGAATTCGTAGTACGTTTCTGTACATTTCTGACCCGTCCCGTTCACGGGCGGGCTCCCGTGAAACTAATTTCACGATTTCTCATAGACTATTTATCCAAATCATATGCAGTAAAAAGCAAAATGTATCTACATGAACTACGTAAGACGATAAAATAGTTTATTTTGATAAGGATTAATACTGAATGTCTCAAAAAGCCAACTAAACATAGGCCGCTTTTTTTTCAGATTTTTTACAAAGAAAAGTATTTTTTCTGAGCTATACATACATGTTAGATATATGCTGTCGCGGACTTTTTTGTAAAACTCATGAAGGCCAACATTTTTGCCATACATTATATTCAACTATGTCTTACCGTTTAGTCAGCGTACGCCGATAAAGCGGAAAGTTAGCAAATTTTTCTCCGACTTGTCTTACGAATATTATTATTTCGAACTGATAACTAACTTCTATCCCGACAAAACATAGCCTATGGCACTCAGTGATAGTGTAGCTATCTATTGGTGAAAGAATTTTCAGAATCGGATCAGTAGTTTCAGAGATTACCTTTTACTTACAAACAAACAAACAAACAAACAAACAAACAAACAAACAAACAAACAAACAAACAAACAAACAAACTTTACCTCTTTATAATATTAGTATAGATTAGAAGTGATTTTTTTAAGAGCAATTTCTAAATTCTTAATTTAAATATTGTTATTCAGTCTAAGGCAAATTTTTTTCATACCTGTCATTTCAATAGTATCATTTGGTGGAATAGCGATGATACTGTAGCATGCTTCAATCTGCTGTGCTACTAGAGGCCGAGTGGGTGCCGTGAATACAATCTTGCCAAGAGGGTACCATCGGTAGAAGTTGTACATAATTACAGCTGCTATGAAAGTCTTGCCCAGGCCTGTTGGGAGGCTCACCTACAACAAGTAATATCATACATAATTAATAAAGGCATCATTCTAATTTGTGTTGTGTGCAGTTGGACCCGCACTCATGTCTCACTCAGGATGATTGGTGCATTCTCTCCATCAGCAACTATCCAAGCCAGTATTCTAAATATTGGAGGACGGCTTTGGGTCACTGACTCAATAACTGCTACAGTGTAGTGTGTGTTTCAAATAGAACAGTAAATAAAGCTGTTCTCAAAGACATAAAAAAATAATTACCACAAAAAACATGTTTTAGAGGTTTTTAAATTCATCCAAAAGGTACAAAATAGGTAACATTTATAGACCGTGCAAGCAAAACGTCTCTGTTTCAGCTTGGGCAAAATTCCTTTTGTATTTAATAAACATTCAATCATAGATGCTAATGAATGCCTGCTGGCACATTTGGCTGCTTTTTGACATCAGATATCACATGTTTTCTTCCCAAGGCAAATCTGGTTCTATGTGTGATGTGAATGTTTCCAGCACCACCATACAAGTTTTACTACAAATATATGTAAGATAATGAGGACACACATATCAGTCAGAGTTACATACCATTTCAGTTTATATATCAGTTTATTTCGCTTCCACATTTATCATCTGTACTACTAAGGAGTGGAACTCATTGCCCTTATCTTTGTTCCCCGAACAGTATAATCTGAGAGTCTTCAAGTCAAGAGTAAATAGGTACCTTCTAGGCAAGCATGCTACATCTTCGATCGCATCATCACTTTTCATCAGGTGAGGTTATGATGAAATGCTTGCCTATCGGACATTAAAAAATATATATATGTATTATCAACCCGGTATGAAATCACACACTGGTTCTTGACTTAATGATTCTGTAATGAAATTAATGATGCCCGTACTAGCAGTATTTCCCGTAGCAGCATATTTTTGAGTTATTTATCTAATTACATACATACCAAAGTATTTTTTAGTATAGCAGCCTTTATGATATTGAACTGGTAATCTCTCACAGGGTAGTTGGTGGGGTAGATCCATGTTCGTCCAGTTAGTTTATCATAACCACTTATTTCTTCGTCGCAGCACAGTGCACTACAAGTTTAACAGAGAATATTTAAAAAAAGACATTTGTTACATGTGGTGAAATTAAGATAATATTTATATTCAAGACTTGCTGTGCCTGCGGCTTTTCCCAGCTTGATTAAAATAAAGACTAGCCTATAGTGATCTACTCAAAGTTCTAAGCTATCTGTGAATCAAATATCTATAAAATCCACTCATTACTAAATAAGATTCAAAATTCAAAACATACTTGAATATGAATGACATAGATAGTCTAGACTCAAGAGTAGAATGTTATTAAATTTGTTATCCTCACTAAGGAGAGTAAGGTTGCAGGGCACCGCTAGCAAATAATATAAATCATAGTTAGCCAAGTAAGCCAAATTATGTGGAAAGTAAAAATAAAATTGCTTTCAATTACCTGACATTCAGAGCGCTTGTATTGCACGAGTCATTTATATTACTCTCAGTGATCTTTGTCTGCTTAAAAGAGGTATTGTCGAAATTGGCCAGAAACGCGGAATCGTCGAAAATCTCATCATCTTCAAAGGCATATTCTCGTTTGGAAGAGCTGGGTCCATCCAAGTTATTCATGGTCACTTTTCATGGTATTTTTAGAAGTTATGAATGATATCTTAAATGATATAATAACATCATTACTAAAAATAATTCAGTTGATAGTACTCGCATGCAGATAAAGGGAAAAACCATAGGAAAACTAAAAAGTTAGAAAACACGTATCATTTGGAGCGAAAAATAAACATTTATAAACTACTACAGAGTCTACAGACAGAGAAAGAAGATACAAGTTTCTGGCACTAGCTACAAGTAATGCCAACATATAATTTAAAAATGTGCCACAAAATAAAAAGTTTTAGTAGCAAGCGGTTTCGCTGATTTGTTTTTTGTATATTTCAAAAGATTTGTAGCAACACCGCGTGAAATTGTATGAGCAGATTCGATAGTGAAATTGACTTGTTTAGTTGATTCAGTTTTTGGAAAAAATCAAAATGACTGATATACGTAAAAAAAACATTTTTGAACCATTGCGAATAATACTAAAGGTCTCAGCTCACAGAGACACTAGTAATAATACATTCACAAAAACTTTTGATTCTATGACATCAGTAGGGATATCATAAATTTGATCGTATTCAATACATACTTAGTTTAGTTATTACGAATGTGTAATATTACTAAAACTGGGTTTGCTTATTGATTGCTTGGAGGATTAGTCCTGTCAGTAATACAAGATTTTTGATTTATTTTATTGGCTTGTGGTAAATATTATTGATAACATGTGTCACAACTACCTAATAAAGAGTCACCATATTATTATTATATAATGCTGGGAAACTTTAACTACGCACGCATACCTATTTTGTAAGTTTGTAGCAGATTTTGTTAATCCATAGGTTAATGAAGAGCACAGTCTTTGTCATAACATTTAGTTAATTTAATGGACCAATCATAAAATACATATTATTTTTCAAATACGTATTAAGTTAAAATAAGTATACATAAGTGTAGCTCATTAGCTATATGCGATTTTATTTGGTGATCCCTTTTCCTTGATTTATAGCTAAATCTAGCTATTGAAAATCATTTTGGCAGCACTCAGAAAAAAAGCTGACTGTCTAACAACGTGGTGACTTTGATAACGGAATGATTTGAAGTTGAAGTTAGTTACATTATCTTTGATTTTGACAATGATTGGCATTGGCAGTAATATGTTTTTCTAGTTGAAGTTGAATAAATTATGTTTGTTTTGTTTTAACCAAGTTGTAATAGCACTTGAAGGTACCGGGCATATTTATAATTATAAGTAATCTTTGAATTGTATTAAACTGCTCTCCTACCTATACGTGATATTGCCGAGTCTCGTACCATGATTCTGGTACGAGACTCGGAGCAAATAAGAAGTCTATTTGGTCTGGGGTACGAGAGCCCTAAAGTCGCCATTTAAAGAAGAAGTTGAAGTTTGTTTTTGCTGTGCTTGTTACTTGTTGTTTTTGAATTTGAATAATAATTGTGAATTCAATTCAAATTTGATGTGATTTGTAATACTCTTGTGTCATTTTATATCTCCAGCCCATATATTATCCGCCACGAGCTTTGATTTCCAAAATGGAACTCGAAGATGGCTTCGATGATCTACTGGCAGAAATAAGTGAACCTACATCTCCTAAACAGCCGAAACTTGAATTAGAAAATTCACAGCCCTCGCAACCCGGTAGGTCGTATTGCACACTGCAGATGTCTCGCTAAACTATGATATCGTAACATCGTAGCCGCTTAGTATTAGAGGTCTATTCACTTAGTGACGCATGCCTGCTAAGGCTGGCACGGCAAGCTCGACATAGGTACTATTAGCCTTATTTACGTATCAAGAATAATAAGACTTCGAAGCACGTGCTGCTCAACTAGGCCTCTGTCCGCACGGCGGACCTTCTATTATCATATTATTATTATTTGTAATTTTTAAACTTTCGTGATTCGAACACATAGTTTAGGTAATATAATTAATAGGTATTATAATTAATAATATTACTTAAGCTTTATTATTATTATGTTGAGCAGATTTCATATACCTACCACTTTATCACATCTAAAAATTATATATCCTTAGTTCTTCCCCATGATTAATATTAAACATTTACAAAAATTGCACTCATTGTGGCTCTTTGCTTTTAAAATTATTGACAGACTTTTTCTGCTTTAGGAACATCTAAAGAAACAGTCACAAAGCCAGCATCTTCCAAAACTCACTGCGTTTTGGTTAATAACAAACAAGTAAGTAAAATATATTTTATTTTACATGTAAATAGAATGAGTTTTCTGTACACTGATTGTTAATCTGTAGAACCCTGTCAATTATTTCATTAACCAAGCTATGATTAATGAAAACTAGCTAAAATTAGAAAATCTTACTAATATTTCTTTACTTTTTAACCCTGCTTGACTATTTTGATTGAATTTTGCTGTTGGTTTTTTATTTCATATTGCAAGTTTAATGCATAACAATGTAAAGAAGTTAACCCAAAATAAAAATAATATCTAAACATCAATTATATTCCACTTTTTAACTAATCTATTACATGACAGAGTTACCCCAAATTATAATACAGTATGCTAGGAATACATTTAGCTATCAGTGATACATTAACTTGCTTCATTGAAGATTTTCTGTGTGATATTAACAAAGTGATATCAATTATTTACAGAAAGGCAATCCGCTGTTGAAGTTCATACGGTGTGTACCTTGGGAGTTTGATGACATTATACCCGACTATGAAGTGGGTAAAACTATTTGTTTGTTGTTCCTGTCCCTGAGATACCACAATATGAATCCAGATTATATACACAACAGATTGAAGGAGCTGGGACGGAAGTATGACTTAAGGGTGTTGTTGGTGCAGGTAAAAAAAAAACTTATTTGTCTTATTTTATACTTTTTTAGTAGCTAATTGAGGGGGTATAAGTCCACAATATTCTTATGATATGAAAGAGTATCATACTAGGAGTTATGAGAGAAACCATAAACTCTTTGACACTCACAATCCTGCCACAAGTTTGTTTGATAAAGTATAATTGTTTCCATATTAGAATAAATGCCTCTCCCTGTACCCATAATTAATATATATGACTCTATTGTTGGCATCTAGTTTTATATTAGATAATAATCTATTCATAAAGAACATGTTATAATCTTATAATAACTTGTTCTGCCTTATGTTTCATTTAATTTATCTTTATTTGATACATACATTTTGATTACGCAATCACACCCAATCTAAACCAAACCCCACAATTTTAGGTAGACTTGAAAGACCCTCACACCCCACTCAAGAACCTAACGAGAATATGCCTCTTGACAGATATGACTCTCATGCTCGCTTGGAGCCCCGAAGAGGCAGGAAAGATCATAGAGAATTACAAAGTGTATGAGAACAAGCCTCCTGACAAGATAATGGAGAAAATTGAGAATGATCCACATCAAAAGGTAACAGATTTACTTTTGTTTTCCGCTATGTGTAGAGACTTACAGTACCCAGCGATAAATAATGTACATGCACTCTAATGTAGTTGGACAAACTCTTAGGAAAGTGACAAAACGCCACTTAATGTAGTATGTCAGAGACGGCACTGGGTATTTTTTATTGGCTATAGCTCCATGAGCTTTATTTACGCTGGGTACTGTAAATCCTTCTTTAGCTCGATGTGCATTATATAACACCGGGTACTATATTTTCAAGTCTGCCTAGGGTAGTACTCTTAAGCCTAGATCATATAGAAGAACAAACGGCCTGAAAGGCCAAATATGTCACAAAAAAAAATTATACTTTTTTGATGCACTACATACTAGTTGTGACACCATAATTATTGGACTTATTAAATAAAAGCCGGGTCCCAAAGGGACAAGCAAAATGTCACAAAAGCTTTTCCTCATATACGTGATGCGTCACATAGTCAGATATTTACACAGCTGGTCACAACCACTGCTCGTCAATACTCATCACTAATTTATCTATCGAGTGTAATATATTTTTAAATATATGAAACATAATATGTAATACTAATGATACTTTTGACTTTAAAAATATATTTTTTAGTAAAAAGTTGAGCAACTTTATATTTATTAACCGTCTGATGATAATCCTTACAATTTTAGCTCGTTGAACAGCCATATATCTCTATATTTGTATCGTATCTCTATCGAGTTACGATAAACCTAATAAACTACTTACTATACTCACAAATATTGATGAAACCTATATGAATAATTTGCTTGTTACATTTTGTAAGGCGTTCAAAATTAAATATGTAACAAGACCCTTTGTTTACCTATTTTAGATAATAAACGCGTTGTCATCAATAAAACCGGTCAACAAAACCGACGCGATGACGCTTATCAGCACATTCGGAACTTTAGAGAACATGATCACGGCGAGAGAAAGCAGGCTCGCAGAGTGCCCAGGATTCGGCGCAACAAAAGCGAAGAAACTATACAAGGCACTTCACGAACCATTCCTCAAGCGCGGTCAAGTGAAACAAAGAAGCGATGATTTTGCTGGCGATATCACTTTAGAAGAAGTTGAGAAAATGGAGAATGAAATCCAAAATCAGAAATCGCGGGAAGATGGAGATAAGAAAATCGATGAAATAGAGAAGATTCAAAATCACGAAGTTTCCTGCTAAATATCCAACATTTATATCAGTGGCCAGCCCAGATGAAAGTTAAAAAGGCAATTAAAAATTGCCAGGATGAATTACAGTGTTGATGAAAAGAATTAAGTGATAATGAGCCAACATAAACGCTTAAAAACAAAAATTTTAAACGTTTTTTTTATTTGCGAGCTGGAGTGATAATTAGCTAACTTTTTCATTGGAGAGCAAAAGTTTTGATCTGAACTTATATCATTGGCGAATCAAACAATAGTTATGTACAGTTAAGTTATTTACATGTAGGACATTTACGTACATTTCATATCGACAATATTAGCCTAGTTGTTATTGCACAGGTAAACATTGGTAGTATATTGTATCGTTAATGTCACACAGTTAATGCTTCATTAACAATAAAAAGCTATATCTAATTCGCAAATATTACCAAAGATCATTTAATAGCACGATTTTTTTATTGACTTTTTTATTTCACTCTTAGGCAAAACGGATCCTTCCATGTCGTCTTTATGGTACATCGCACCTCTTTGTACCCATCAATCATCATCAAAATTCAATTTTGTTCATTCCCATAGGCTTTAAGGGGAGCTAAAGAAAGTGAATAACTCTAATTACCAGATTCAGAAAATTGTTTAAGACAGTCAAAAAATTTAGTACTTGATAAATACTAATTAAACTTTCATGACTGCTTCTTTGGCGCCCGTTTTTTTTTTAAATTTTTTGTCCATAGTTCCAGAACTGCCTATAACATGTTTATAGAACTAAAAGCTTCTATAGCAATCGGCCTGTGTAAAAAGTTATTTATTTATGTTAGAAAATCAATAAAACCGGTTACGTCCAGAATTTTTTAATTGCTCCCGATTGTACAAAAAACACGTACAGTATCCCATTACAAGGTCTATGGGGTTTGTTTTGAAGACTAGCACGTAATATGTTTTTTTGTAACGTCCAAGCTTGGCGTAGCTTCTCGAGTCTCGAGTGCGCGGCGAAGCCAAGTTCAAAATAAAACGAACGTGCAGCGCTCGACCGGCTTCGAACGCGGTTGGACGCGTGTATCTGTGTGTCCCTTCCCTAGATTTGTTTATTTCCGGCGAAAAAAAACATTGGCGGGAAACGGTGATTCGAACTTTTTAAAACTATTTGTGCAAAGGTGTTTGACTATTTAGCCTTATTTTTTTAATCTTTATATTGTGTTGCTAGAGGATTATGTATTTGTACTCTAAAAGTTATTCAGTGTTTTTTTTAAATAAGTAAGACTAAGAACTGCGTGATCTTTTATTTGTGCTAAGGATTAAGGATAGTGTGAAACTGGGAAGGTGTGAATATATGTCGGGTTTTGAATAAAGGATTCCTGCTGGCACTCTGTGGATTTAACCTGCTAGGTAAGTGTGAAATAGCCTTATCCAACAATACGACATAGGTACCTAATTATGTATGTTAAATGTTGCGTTTGTGTTCGAAATTTAAATACTATGTAAAGGTACATTCATACTCTACATCTTATAATACGAAAGATTAGATGTTTGTCTATAATTAAATCCCGCCAAAAGTGTTGACCGAATTACTAATAGGTAGAGAGTTAGCTTATTTAATGAAGAGTGACATGAGCTTGATGAGCTACATTTTACTTTGATTAACACAAGCTAAGTCCCTGGACATAACTAGTGTACAGTAAATTCGAAAGATTTGGTGTTTATCTGTTACTAAATTTAGTCAAAAAGGATTTTATGAAATTTGACAGGGAGAGAAGTTAAATTTATTAATACTTCGCCCTAGGAAGAGAAGAACGAGAATCGCTTATAAGGGATTCTCGTTTTTTCTCAGTTTATCTCTTTCAAGTATATTCCACATAGCGGTTTAGTCGTAAAAAGGTAATAAACAGACAATCAGACAGACACTTATACACTACTAGCGATCCGCCCCGGCTTCGCCCGGGTGTGATAAATGAAGAACCGCTCGACCGATTTTGTGCAAACTTCACATAAACCATCTTCTAAATAGTCCGAACAAAGCCTAAACATTTGGTTTGGATAGGTGAGCCCAATCTTGAGTTATAAAATAACAACGAAAAGTGGCATTGATTTTTATATATATAAGATAATTAATGACGGCGCCCTTCGTTGTTCATATATAGTAGCTCTGTCATATTCCGGGACCTAAATACTAACCACAGTAATTATTTATTTTGAAATTCGTTCAGCTGTTTTCAGGATACTTATATATACATCGTGCACACTCAAAACAAACGAAATACATGGTAAATATCCCGTTATTAACACAGACATTTATCGTACACACTCACTCATCCAAATCTTAGCATGTGTATTATTATTATATAGAAGTGTATAATTTATTGCTCTGAACTGTGTACATAGAATAGAATATAGTGGAATAGAAAATTCTTTGTTGCACACCAAACAAAGTTAAGTTACAGAAGTAATCTTATATAAAGTACAATGGGCGGACTTGAATATTTCATCCAAATCCGTTCAGCCGTTAAAGCGTGAAGAGGTTTTTTTTTCTTTTTTTTTTATTTGTGACAGGCTAGTGTTTGACCACTATCTCACCTGATGGTAAGTGACGATGTGATCGAAGCTGGTAAACACACTAGACCTGGAATACGCAGGCTCTCAAGGTTAGCTGCCGGAACACCGTATTTGGCTTGGCGGCAGACTTTCAACTTGATGGTGGTAAGCTACTTTGGTAGCAAGCCAGGCGAGCAACTCACAAAATGCTCTACCACCTCTCAAATGTCACCTGATTAGCACCACCCGGGGACCACGTGTAGGGAGTCAGACTTAAGGGGTATCCTCCTACGGACGTGGGTGACTCAGCCCCCATACTTACACACTTAGACACTAACACACAAACTTTCGCATTTATAATACTAGCCCCGCGGTTTATCAAGTTAAAAAGTAGCATATATGTTACCCTAGGTACAAGCTATATACATTTCAAATTTCATCCAAATCCGTTCAGTCGTTAAAGCGTGAAGAGGGAACAAACATACTTACACACTTACACAGAAACTTTCGGATTTATAATTTTTGTAGGATATTCTGTAGTAGTAGTAAGTACTGATATGTTACAATTAGCATATAGGGTAATTTATGCGTGATCAGCGACCATTATGCCACTACCTAACATCACTAAGTTACAATTATGATACAATGATTTATTGCAAATATATGGTATACAAAGATGTCAGAAAATATTATAGGCCAACATATTTACCACTAGGCGTGCCCCGCGGCTCCGCCCGCTATTATCAAGTTAAAAAGTAGCCTATGTGTTAATCCTACTTATAAGCTATGTACATTCCAAATTTCATCTAAGTCCGTTCAGCCGTTAAAGCGTGAAGAGGGAACAAACATTACACACTTATACACAAACTTTCGGATTTATTATATTAGTAGGATTAATGGCATGCAACAATCAAGTTACTAACCGCATCATTGCTGTACATCGAATCCGGTCGTGGTGTAACATACTTGTCTAGAAGATACACTTTCTTTAGAGGATACACTTTCTTTCAACTATTAATTAATTTCTCGAATGTTCATGAATGTTCTTAAAATTCTCAATTATTTTAAGACATTAAATTTGCGTTTGTTCAGTTTCTAGTTACAAAAGTCAGTATACAACAAAAGTAAATCTGATGTTTACTCTAACAATGGTCCTTCTTAGATTCCAGCTCCCCTAAAACACGCCGTAAAATTTGTACTGCCTATAACTTTACCTGCCTATTAAAATGTATAAATAGTTTCTCGCCTCATTATGGAGTTTAGAACAGGTGAATCGAGCACGTGCCGAAGCCAGCTGAGGAAGCAATTTTTTATTTACTATGTT
Source organism: Lomographa bimaculata (assembly GCA_948107665.1). Classification (NCBI taxonomy): domain Eukaryota; kingdom Metazoa; phylum Arthropoda; class Insecta; order Lepidoptera; family Geometridae; genus Lomographa; species Lomographa bimaculata. The sequence continues at coordinate 14,715,993 of OX403592.1, forward strand.
ATTATCTCCGCGTATGCTTATAAATGGTCGCCAGAACCGTAGTTATGTTTGTTACAATGCCATGATAAATGTGCAGCTTGTTTTGCAAGACCACGCCCGTAATAAGTAACGTTACGAAACGAGAAAAAAGTACTGCGTATAATTTTATACATGCTCTGAACTTCTAGGATATTTTTGAATACTTGCCTGTCTAGCTGCTAAAGCTAGGTGCTATTGGTAGTCTTATCTTTGTACCAGTAGTATTATATATGATCTCTACCAGTAATAGACTATCTCTCCCAGTGGTAGTCTATCTTTCTACCAGTGGTAATATATCTATCTACCAGTGGTATTCTATCTTTCTACCAGTGGTAATATATCTCTCTACCAGTGGTAGTCTATCTTTCTACTAGTGGTAATATATATATCTACCAGTGGCAGTCTATATCTCTACCAGTGGCAGTATCTCTCTACCAGAGGCAGTCTATCTCTCTACCAGTGGTAGCCTATCTTTCTACCGGTGGTAGTCTATGTCTCTACCAGTGGCAGTGTATCTTTTTACCAGTAGCAGGCTATCTCCCTATCAGTGGCAGTCTATCGGTCTACCAGTAGCAGGCCTTCTCTCTACAGGTAGTAGTCTGTCAGTGTTAGTTAATCTAGAGAGATTAGACCACTGGTAGTATATCTCTTTCCCAGTGGTAGTATACAACTCTACTCATGGTAGAGTACATCTACCAGTGGTGGTACTGGTGGTAAATATAAGCGATGAAGTCGGTTTTTTTAAGCTTTGCTTACGTTGAAATTTAATTATCACAATGTCTACCAAATTCTCACTATCAAATTAAATGTTAATTCTAAGAAGCTAACTCCAAATTATGTTTAATAAGTTATACTATTATTAGCCGTTTAAATATTCTTATTGGCTCTAGGCCTCGCCGTTGTAAACACCTCAATGACCGCGTTAATGCCTATTCTACTTTTACAAACAGGTTTGCTCGATTATAATTTTAATTGGCGTCCACTGGATGGTTTTCAATATTTACATAGCAAAAGTTTGACCGCGATAGGTTGTCTACGTTAAGTGAAGAGAAGGAATCGATGTGACCGTTACATTCAATTATCTTGGAGAGTTTGCGATAGCTATTTGAAGACATGTGAAATCGATCTTGAACAAGTATTAAGTACCTATACCTAACTATATAGATTATCTAGCTGATTTTACCCGCGTAAGTCCCGGACCCGGGATAAAAAGTATGTGTAATCCAAGCTGTCAGCTACCACCATACCAAATTTCATCAGAATTGGTGTAGCCGTTTGAGCGTGAAGAATTAACAAACATACACACTCACAAACTTTAGCCTTTATAATGTTAGTGAGATCAAAATTTTGATGTGCGGTAGCAAAGGCTATTTCGGCTGTAATAGCGAGTCTATGAAATAACACACAGTCATATGTACAAAGAAACGGCTGACATTATGATCCACAGTCATATTATAAATGTGGAAGTAATTTTGTATGTTACCTATGTTTTCGCTGAACCGTTACGTCAAGATTCGTACAGCAATCTGGGCGGATTTTGCCAAAACACAAGCTCAAATAGACAATCATTTATAAGGAATTTCGGTATATTCCCATTTGCCCCCAGGTGACAATTGGGAATTTGACCCCACTCAAATCGCTGTACACTGCTGCCTATATATAAAATTTTATTCCCAATTGCCACAGTGGCAATCCATGTGAGGGCGACTGGGAATATACGGGCATTTCTAGCACTTTATAATGCCACTTAAGTACGAGTAATTTTAATCCCCTCTCTGAACCATGCTGTTGTCCAGTTTAAGCCACTCTCATTTAGACTATAACGTTCTGACTCTAAATATTGGTAATACTAATAATAAAGACTCTGTCTTCAGACAATGACTAATCTTTTTGCAACTTTCGAGATTGAGCAACAAAACCAAAATATACTTTCACATTCTCAAATCTCATTAATGTACGAAAGCTCCAAATATTGGCATTTGCATAATCAGACTACAGATACGCGGTTAGAATACAAGTTGAAACGAAATATTATTTTGTTAGGGTAACTGGATATTAAATTGCATGTCATGCATGCCACATGGCCCCGCATGCAAAATAAATACGTAAACGGACCATTTGGCTTGTTACTGCTGAGATTGTTAAAAGGATGGACCACTTATTCTCTCTGAATAGCCATATAATCTCATATTCATTTTTGTTTCCCTTGACTCTTGTCGGCGGGAATAATATAAAGTCTACACATAACTATGCAAATTTACATTTAAATCAAACTCATTGCGCATCATTCTCAAGTTGCATCATTTGCAGGTTCTAGGAAAAATAAAATTTCTACTAAAGATAATTACAATAATACTTAATTAACCCTGTTTAATTAACAGGACTAGCTTTTTATATTTAATAGACGTTCTTATCAGGAGTGACACGCATTATTTGTTTTCTAGAAACAGCTCCTTACGCTAAGAACCAGGGAGTCTCTTATCCACTCTACAATTGCATGTGCAAATCAATTGCGGACGCACCACCGTTAGCTAAACATGTGGATAACTCAACCTGTCGCCGCATTGATCAAATGATCATACAATTTGCGAACAGTTAGTCATACCAGTCAATTAGACAATTATAGCCGGCGCACTCTATTGCACATCTGCATGCCCAATTGAACCGCATCTATGTTATGGGAACATTAACTGCATGGCATATTTTGCGCCGCTTTTTATGGATAGTTTTATCTTTGAGCGGCTCGTTTCAAGCTTATCGTTTTAAAGTTCAACTCTGTCATATGCCTCTTTGCGATCTCTTGGCAGATAGTCTCGTGAGATAGCGATGATGATGTCTTCCATAAAGAATACACATTCACATACATTAGCTGCTAAGATCTTAAATATATACTAAACGAGGAGGCAACAGGTTTGTAAATGGGATGATATGAATAAGTTGATCATGAGATGGTGTCGTGGAGCTGATGTCTTTTGCTGTTTTATTAGATTTCTTGGACACTGGCAAGTGTAAATCGTAGTTTTACCTATTACAAAGCTTGTTTCTTAAGCATTCTGACATTGCTAGTGTTGTGGATTGCAAACGGTTATTAACTCCACATTTGCCGAATCCACCAACTTTTGTTACTTTAATCGTAAATGTGTGTTTTGTAAGTTTCCTCTCTATCTCGCTACAAACAAGTTCACTGTCGTTGTGTAACTGCTCTATATGTAAATCGTGCCGCGTTCGTAACTCTCGCAGCGCCGTGATTATCCAAAGGAATCGTGTGACAACTCCGTCCGATCGTGATTGCTTTCATCGCGATATGGCCTACATCACGAACGACTAATCTGAACCAATCTAGCATTGAAGCTGCGTCCAGACAATAGGCTGCGGGAACAAACGCTCTTGGCAAAACTGCATTAAACATGAGAATGGAACCAGTTTCCGCTTGGTGTTTTCTGTTTCTGTTGCCTGAATGCCTGTTCCCCTTTACAACTATTGTTGTGCTTTCTTCGGTACACTTAGACGATCGCTAATAAAACGGACATAACTATTTATTTGTAAATACAATGGCTATTTCTAAATCGATATCAATCTTTAGGTACTTTTGTAGATAGGTACCTAACTACCTACAAAATGGAGTTGCTGTATATCGTGGTAATTAATGTTTTAACTGCCACAAACTAACATCTTGTTAGAAGTGTGAAATTTGCTTTAAGCGCGAGGTGTCATGATCGCATTGAATGGCTAAGCCTTTTCCTTGAATGTTGATATTGCCTTTTTGAAGTTTGCAATATATATGTTTACTAGTGACCGTTTTCTTGTTTCGTTCATGTGTGATATTATTGAAGTGTGAAATTCTTCATGAAGAGGAAGGGTCAAGCATTCCAAGCTTTGAAAGGAAGGGCATTTTCCTTGAAGCATGTTTTGTGTATTACTGGAGCTTGAATAGGCTTCGGCTGGACATTGTGTGGACACCCTTTGTCGCGCTGGACGTTGACGAATGATGGTCATTACATTCTGAGGTCACCCTATTATTGTTAATAGTAAACCTCTGACGAAACTTCGATAGAGTTCTCGATAGTGTCACTTCACGGCAGTTATAGTACCTTACTATGGCGTAGTTTAATGGTTTTATTCTGTCTTGATGTCTCAAATGTGGGATCTCTGATCGTTGGTGGTCCCCTCTCAAAGCTGCAACTATTTTCCAGATTTTTGGACATACTTATCTGTGGTCTGGGTCATGTTTAACGATGCAAACGGTTGCTTTTAACTGTCTATTATAAGCTCTAATTATCTATTGCCTAAATAAAGCTACCCATAAGACGGTGTAAAGTAATAATAGTAGTATGCGAGGCTTGACTCGTGCCATCTCGCGGGTCGGCGACTCGAGCGGCGCACGCGCAGCCTCCGCTTTTGCTCCTTTTGTATTATGCGAGACTAGGGTTGCCACATTTTCAAAAGAAAGTATTGGCGTTAGTTTTCAAAGGCTAGATTTGATCTACATTTTATATTTTTATTCCCAAGCTCCATTCTATGAAACTATTATCTTCCGCCACTTTGTCATCCTATTTTGTTAGTAGACTCATTTTTGTTTATACAAAGTAGAAAATATATTTATAGGTAAATTTTATCTTAAGATAAAGATTTTTTAACACATATCAATTGCTGTCTATGAATAAGGCTACGTTGGGGTAAGTATTCCTATTGATTGGAGCATTGTTAGAATTTCTTGCGGTAAAACAGTTTTTGTTATACTAAATATAATAGATACCTACATCAACTTTGTGGTTATGGATTTCCGAAAAGTAATGCGCAATTCAATTAATTTTCTTACTGCTCTGTTTCTAGTTTCTATTTACGCAACAAAGCGAGTCATAATGAAGTATGTAGTCTGTTTAAAAACGTTTTAAACAAGAAAGGCGTGATAATGATCTTATTAAGTTATGTAGTTAACCAGAACATTAAGTTTATCATAATCATAATAATCATATTAATTTATTAGCTTTAAATGTAGGTAAGATGGAAATGGTTAGTATAGTACCAGATACATTTTGTCGTGTCACGGCGTGCAAATTTTAAACATTTAAATTCTATTAAATTATACAATATAAAATTAATTACAAAATTGAATTCCATTAAATAATGTCACAATTAATTTTATGTCAATTTTATCAATAAATATTAAAAAATATAAACTCAATGCCTATAATAGACTTTACAATTTCAAGCAGTTAAATTAATATTATTTAGATTTAGGTAAACTTTTCTAAAACTAATGTTTTTAGTTTTAAAATGTATTGAGTGAATAGCTTGGTAGTTAAAAGCTCTATGAAAACCCTACCTGTAATCACTCCGTGTATGCGTGTGTGAGTTTCTTTCAACGTAGACTTTGAAGCACACGTGTGCAATCTCTGTTCACTTCCACAGAATACACAACAGTTAGTGGGCAGCTTCGGCGTCGATGCTTAAAGTTTGAAACGGACTTCGTTTGAATTTCTTATGTCGTAGCATATAATGACGATTTTAAAGCGAAGTTGCACCGTTTTAAACGATTTTCGTTCGTACATAATCTATGCGAGCTGAAATAAGCGAATCTTCTTATCAAACTTATCTAAGAAAATAAACTACGTAACTAAGGTCGTTTTTGAATGGGATCCATTCACAGGACAAAATAGACCCAATTTGCTTGCTTTGTTGGCATACCAAGTTGTAACTTATATGTTGATAATATGATTTCATATATAGGCGTCTGTGTGTTTTTTTTTTTACCGATTTCCCAAAAAAGGAGGAGGTACTCAAGTCGACAGTATTTTTTTTTTATGATGTTACCTCATAACTTCTCTCCACGTGAGCCGATTTCAAAATTTTTTTTTAGTTTGAAAGATGTTGCTTTCTAAATGGTCCCATTCAAATTTGTCAAAATCAAGATCTGATCAGTAGTTTTTGAAATATCGTCAATATGCCCTAATTTTGTACGCTTACTTTGACGATATTCTCGTTTACCCGACTTCAAAAGTTACCTCATAACTTCTTTCGTTGTGAGCCGATTTTGATGATTATTTTTTTATTTGAAAGCTGGTGCTTTTCATGTAGTCCCAGTCCCAGAAATTTGATCAAGTTCTGATTTCTAGTTTTTATGTTATTGTCAATAATGCATGTGCAATACATTAAATCTGATCAACGTTCCGAATATAAACCGGTGAAGTCGGTTTTTTTTGACTTTGCTTGAGTTTAATTATTATTTTAAATTATCGCCTTTGAGCTTTACGTAATGTGTGAAAATTTTGGTAAGAATTCATCAACATTCACACACACACAAACTTTCACATTTATAATATTACACTAGGATTGTACAGAAAGAAACGAAAGAAAATCTAGTTTAAGCAAAAGATCATTCTCTTCTGATCTCGCTTCTCTTAGTCTACTGTCCTACAAGTGCTTTCTCTATTACCTAACACACAGACTTGCTAGATTCGTATCAATCCATGTCAAACGTGAAGCTTCTGTGAAACTGGGGTTTTTGGTTCTCGTATGGCTGGAGGCGAATCTTGGCCGCAATCTAACGATGGTATTCAGGCACGAATGCTCATACTTTTTACCAATGGCCTCCTTTTCTCATTGTTGTCAGAAGCTTTGTTTTGTAGTATTAGGAAACGGCAGGCGTACCTATGTGAAGTATAAGCTCTGATCTACTGGTTTGTATTGCAATAACACAATTATATTTCGCAACAAATGGTCGTATAACGTTTCCATCATGTTTACTTTGTTTCCTTATTATAAAACGTTATAATAAAAATTTCAGTATATCTAAATGAATACGTTTGCTTTTATGTTAAATTTAAACGAAATCTAAGCAAATATATTTACTCATTCTACTAACTATTAAATATTGCCTGATTTTCTAAATTTAAGTTTTAGTTCCAAAAAACAAAATAAAACGCTTTCACACTCGAAGCTCCGCACTAAGTTCAATGACTTGTGTTTTTTTTTTTTTTATTCGTGATAGGCAAACTTTTGACCACTATCTCACCCGATGGTAAGCGACGATGTGGTCGACGATGGAGCAAGCTTGCCTAGAAGATACCTATTCACTCGTGACTTGAAGACTCCCATATTGTACTCATCAGGAAACACCGACTCGGGTAAGGAGTTCCATTCCTTTGCGGTTCGCACAATGAATGTGGAGGCAAAACGCTTAGTGCGCATTTGTGGAATGTCCACCATATAGCGGTGTCGCTTAGCAGTTTGTCTGCTTGTCCGATGATAGAACGGGGATGGGGGAACTAGGTCGTACAGTTCCTTAGCACACTCTCCGAAATGTATCCGATAAAAAACCGAGAGACTGGCTACCATGCGGCGATAACCCAAGCTCTGAAGCTTTGAATTAGTCAGCTGCTCGCTACCAATAAGTCTCTTGGCTCTACGCTCAATGGTGTCAAGAGCCTCGAGCTGGTACTTAGCTGAACCGTCCCAAAGATGAGAACAGTACTCCATACATGATCGGACTTGTGCTTGATACAAATTGAGCAACTGTCCCGGTGTGAAGTATCGTCTCACCTTTGCAAGGATTCCCAGATTTTTTGCAGCTAGTTGGGCTTTTGAATCGATGTAAGAACCAAAATTGAGCTTTGAAGTTAGAGTCATACCGAGTAACTCGAGATGGTCAGTTACTGGTAGGGATACATTTCGGAAAGTTGGAGTAAGTTCAAATTGACTCCGTTTAGCGGAGAATAAACACGCCTGCGTCTTGGTGGCGTTAAACTTGACCAGGTTGGCGTCGCCCAATCGGAGACTGCCTTTAAGGACAAGTTTAGACGCTCAACCATTGACTCTCTTTGGGACTGGATTTGTGCTCCACTAGCTCGTCCGTCGGAAACGTAACTCTCTACAACCGTGCTGTCATCTGCATACCCAAAAACAGCCGTCGTGGCCACATAACACACAATTACACCTAGAACCAGAAACACAAATTTCTTTTGGGCAGAAAACTTATATCTCGATACCCCTGCTTAGAAGGCGAACGCGCACCCAACTAAGCAAACAGGCAGTTCAAAAATATTTAATGGATCCATCCAAACAACATTTCTTAAGTTCCGGATACTAACCTAGTTTTTTTTAAATCGCTTATCCATTTCCAACGGTAAATAAAATACAAAATACCCTTGTAACTCTGAAAGGTATTGAAGATTAAATTAACTTTTATGACAATTACGAGCAAACTCCTATCGCTTTTAAGTTTACAAGCACTCGACTCGGCCCATGCTTTTAGGGTTATCACTCAAGAATATTTATTACCTTACACTTGAAACAAGCCCTTGCTCTTTGCTCTTTCACTTTTTTATTTGAGTTACGTTCCCAGGGTTGTGAGTTGCGACTTATGCGAAGCAAGTAACTGTGACCACTTGAGATTTTACTAAGACTTTTTTTGCCACACATTTCGAATCGTTCAGGCCTCTTAACACTTGCAACGAGATAAGAGCCTTATGATTTCTTAGAAATCATATTATTTTGGGTTGAGTTCAGACCAATTTATATTCTAATTACAATCCAGTCAAAATAAGGCTAATCAGTGATTTCACTTTTACATAAACTGCTACATGCCATGACTAATAATTTGTCCATTACACTTTTCTTATTGTCTTTATTTAAGGGTAAGAGACTTTGTTCCTGTCTTCTTTTGCAGTGCTCTCACTATACATTACACTGACTAACATTATATTAGTTCAAATGGTTTAGTTCTTCTCACTAAGTTACGTCAAGCTGCTGAACGCTGAACAAGGAGTTCTCATCATAATGTTACATTTTTTCTGTGAGTAACACACCAATCGTTACCAATCAATAGTAAACAAACAATTCCATTATAACCAGCAATTGTATCTCTAAGTGGAGATCTGGACGGCATTACGATGTTTTTTCTCTAATCGGACCGTGACTCGACTTTAATAAACCATCAATAGGTCGTTTATTACGTCCAAATTAAAGACACGTTAAAGCTTTTAAGAACGTTTAGTGACATAGGATTTCTTGTCGTCTGTCTTTTAAATGCCATCATTGGTCATGTTTATTTTGTTTAATTAATACCCTAATCATCGTAGACGTCTTCAATGAAGAATATTTAAATTTGAATGTCGGATGAAAGTTTCAAGTTAAGTCGGAAAGTCGAAAGTAGACAATACATTTATTATTTATAATACACACAACATTTATACTACAAACAAACAGCAAAATAGTAAAATTGACAGAAATATACATTCATAAATTAATCAAAAATAAAACAAACAAAAGAAAGAAGTGCGAATGTTGTGAGTGTCATGAATATGGGTCACGACTCAGCATACGCCTTAATCGTAGGTTCGCCTTAGTAGTTAGTCTTGAGGAAGAAAAAAGAAAAATTTAACTTAAATGTTGAATTGTGACAAGGGTAGATTTTAGATGTTTTAGAAGTAAAGCAGATTACTTGGCAATCCATATTTTTGTTAACATTTTTTTTTTGTTTAAACTGTACCGATTTCTCCGCGAACTTTGAAACCCCTCATCCGATGTTTTTCAAGGGACTATCCCCCAAGAGGGATGTTCGCCATATATTTGAGGTAACAAGCCAAAAAAGGAAAGAGTGCATTTATATAGTCCAATTCAGAATCTTCTTTTTAGAAATCATTTAACAAAGGCATTTCAAACAACTTTATAGTTTAAAATGAAGACAAATTGGCAATAAGTCTAAGTTTAAAGGCTATTTTCTAGGTCATGTCTTATGAAAGAGAAAATAAAAGCGAAATGACGAACACAAAAGAAATAAAATGTAGCCGTGACCAACTTCGGAATGCGGAGTGCGGTCGCCGGTAATTCGAGTGATTATCTATCCTCATCTCTAGTTATTGTTATTATGGACATCAGTGGCTTCTGGATAACGAAATAACGCTATGCAGGACATTTCTACTGTATATACATAGTCATCTAACCTACAAACTAATGAATTTCGGGTAGACTTGAGATTATATCGTGTAGTTTGTGTTAGAACACAAACTTCACGAAATAAGTATACCGATTAAATCCTATTCAAACGTAGATACAAGTACATATATGGTTAAAAAAAACTTGAGAGGTGTCAAGGGACACCCGGATGGAACGAAGTTCAATTTCCGTCTAGCCCCCTTTCGCAACGCGCGATAAGGAACTTTCGTTCCAAAATTAAAAGAAACATACAAAAACCAACATCACGCGGTGGTCCCAGGCGGTCAACCATCCAAGTACTGACCGCGCCCGACGTTGCTTAACTTCGGTGATTGGACGAGAACGTGATATGGCTTGCAACTATAGCAAAAAGTGTCGTTACAACTTTTGGTCTTAATTTTTTCCGTCTAGCCCCCTTTCGCAACGCGCGATAAGGAACTTTCGTTCCAACAAACTAAAACAATTCCATTTATATCTCATCTCCATATAGCTTATTTTTGCTTGCACCGCAGCTTCCACTGACGATGGTCGAACTATTTTCATTCTAAGAAGTTCTGAGCGAGGCGGGATTGTCGCCTATATTTCGTTTTGTCGCCTAAGTTCAGTGGACACTTTAAGCGTGGTCACGGAAATCCGCGTATTGATAGCTCAACGAGTATAATAGTCAATTTATACGTTTTTTCTTAACTGAATAATTTGGTATTTCTTTAACTGCTAGGGTAGGGAACAGTGACTTAAGTACTAAATACAAGCCGATTTGTAGGGTTTCACTGATTATTTTAATTCATTTAATGTGCTGTTTGCGATAAGCGATTGGCTATTTTAATTCAAATCAAATCAAAATCGTTTATTCACATGGGCCCCAAAGAGGCACTCATGAAAGTTAATGATTCTACTGATTGAGACTACATTTTATCTCACTCGCAGTTACTCTCGGTAGGTATCACTATGGCAGTATTTAAAACCCTCAATGGTAGTAAATTTTGCAGTATTTAGGTGGAGATCTCCCAAACTAAAACTGAACGCTCTACCACAATTTCCAAAGAAGCAGCTATCAATTGGAAGATTTCTACCTATGCGTATATACCTCAATAAATATTTTTTCACAAAAATTTTATGCTTAAATAATACTGATTGCGTTGGCTTTAGTCTTAAACTTACAGCAATTGAAAAACGATTTATAATTAAAAAATATACTCGAAATTTAAATGTAGAAGACGTTCTAATTTTAACATTTAACACCCAATATAATTTTTACCGCGTCTTCAAAATCTCTCGCGCGGTCGCCTACTCTTTTCTTTTTATTCTTTTAAACATTGAAGGGAGCGAAGCAGAGAACTGGTTTGGTACTTTGGAGGCTTCGAAATTAATTTTAGTCATTATCGATGCATGGATTATGCATGGTGGTGATGGGGTCTTTCGCCTTTTAATATAGGTTGTGTTTATACCGTCTGATTGATCAATTATTTTAATATAATAGTCTGCAGCTTATGTATAGGCGCTGTGGTACGGACGGAAATCTCTATGTAAACGTTTTGAATTCAAGCATGACTTATAAGTAACATAACTTAAATAACTGAATATTTGTAACAAAATATAAGCTTAAAATTAAATTAAATTTATCAATATGTACATGTAACATAATATATAACTTTTTATATACTAATACTCCCAGATATATACCAAATTGGGCAATTGTTTGCGTCGCCGAGTATTGGGAAAAAAAGGTGTAAGTTGGCAACACTTACCTACCTTACTTGCTAAGAAGAAATTGGGCATAAAAGAAATAATACTGCGCAAGCAGCGAAACTTGGTACATTCTTCGTACACACACTAGCCATGTGTTCTTTTTTCTATAATCCCGGTTATACAAACATTTTTATGTACATCTGGAACTTTCCTGCAACTGCATCCGTAAACAAAAACCGGAATGAGATTGCGCAACCAATGATATCCAGGAATTGGCCTCGATTTTAGTGAAATTATCGACAAATCGGAAGTGTCGGTTACACTACACGAACTGACGAAAATAGCTTGAAACACTGGATCGATGGTTGTGGAACAAGTTGAAATTGCCTGTTTTAATTTTTTTAATAATAATGGTTTATTGAGCAATAAACTTTAGGCTAGTCTATGATGGTAACATCTTAAAATATTTTTTTTTATAATTTTTTACAATATATAACATAAAAAGAACTCCCGATGTCATTTCTTGAAAAAAGGCCATTTTCACTAAATAAACCCAAAAACTATGACAATAAAACCGCAATCAAAAAACTGTAAATAAACATGTCAAATATGTATACAGATTATGCTACTATGTATATATTCAGTCTTTGGTGGGTACATTAAATTAATACTTTTTTAGGCTTAGTAATTGTTGTACACACTTATTATAGTAGAGTTCGCGAAAAGACGTTAATCTTTATGATTAGCGTAACGTTCCAAAAATAGTACACATTTATGCAGTCTGTTGTATATATTTAGTATGTAAATATCGTAATTTTCATTTTACCAAACAATAGGTATAAAACTGCACTAATGTTGAGATTTTTGATAATTTTTTGGAGTTCGCGAGTCACATCGTCATGTGTAGGTACTTGATGTGACTTGCAAATTCCAAAGTAGTCCTACAGTAGTTAGGCTAAGCTATAAATTAATAGTTTAAACCTAAGCAAAGCTTAAAAAAACCGACTTCACCGCTTATATTTTGGTTTAGGCTTGATCAATATCGATAAAATATATATACCAAACAAAAAAAGAATTTTGAGAATCGGTCCACAAATGAGGAAAAATCGGTGAACATACAAAAAAAAAAACATACAGTCGAACATAATACGCTGTTTTTTTTACCGACTTCAAAAAAGTAGGAGTCCTTTTTGGAGGCGTTAAAGACACACGATAGAAGTAAAACTTTTGTATTACAGGGAAACATTTAAATGATTCATTACAGTGTTTTCCCCCACCATCTTTCGTCACACAAAAAAGTTTCGGATCAGAATTTCAAAGCCCATAAGAAGTCTTACAAATATTTAACTATATATATATTATTGTTAGGTTTTAATGTCTCTATACTGTACCCTAATATATTATTAATTTCGCTATAGTGTGGGTAATTATATGTTTGTTTTGATATCCGTTTAGAATTTCAGATTAATGCATTGAAATATGGGTCACACTAATACGGAATAAATCAATATTACGATCGGTTTTCATTCGAAACCAGATAAGTTGCATTAATAACAAACATGCTGAAATGTGGTGAAATGTTTAGTAAATAATAGTGAACTAAGTGTCTGGTGAACCCAATCGTGTCGATGTGGTAGATATTAGAGTTATAGTTTACTATTTCATTACAGATATTGTGTTTTGTGTGATATGCGTTACAGGTCCTTACGTATAAGTATATATGCACTACACATACTATTCTGGATTTCTATCTTCTTTCTTTCGACTTGTATAGTTTGTACTTTTGATAGTCATTCCTTACTATTTTTTCAAGATTTATTTGTTTTGTGGACTCAAATTACATTCCATAAAGTTTGTAAGAGATAAATAAATAATTCTTTCGCACGAAGATTAACTAGAAAATTTAATTTTTGTACCGATTTAAGTGTTGTACAAATACGAATAGGAATTTTTGAATTTGGATTTAAAAAATGTATATTAATTTAAGTCGAATATTATAAATATAAAAAGCAAACATTTGGCTACTAACTCACATGATGGAAGCTAAAAAGAGAAATAGCTCTTGTATAAGCAGCTGGGCATTAGTCTACATTTAAATATATTTTGTTGTGATTACTTTATTTACTAAGCAGAACTAATTAAGTAAATTTTGAACATAAATTCAAACCTCGCTCCAAGCAATACCTTTTCAACCGACTTCAAAAAAATAGGTTCTCATTTTTTTAATGATTTATTTAGCGCTATGGAGATATTGCGTATGGTGTATCCAAGCCAATTATGAATCGATTTTGATGTTTTTTTGTTCCATTTGGTAGATTATGCTTCAGAGGTGTTCCCATTTATGACGTTTAATTATTCCTTTATATATTTAACTAGCTGTCCCGGCGACCTTCGTTCCGCCTAACAGTCAATGAATGTGCATATTTAGGAAGCCATACCCGGCATGCGTTACAATGTCACGTGACTATATTATTACAACCTTCATGTTTATGTTTGCCTAGTACTTTACCAAATCCGAGTGACGTATGAGAAAATGGAAAGCATGTCAAATTGTAAAAAATAAATTTAAAGAAATGTACGTTCTTAAAAAGTATCCTATGTCCTTCTCCTGGCTCTAAACTACCTCCCTGCCAATTTTCAGCTAAATCGGTTCAGCCGTTCTTGAGTTATAAGTGGAGTAACTAACACGACTTTCTTTTATATATATATATAGATAGATATATAGATATATATATAAAAGAAAGTCGTGTATCGATATATATTCATGTTTGAGAATTATAACAGTCATATGTTTATTTTGAGTTGAAATTCCATAAGATTTGAAATGACCCGTTCAGCGGCCGGTTCGCGGAAGTCGCCACTACGCGCCATATGCGATGCACCGCTAATATGAACAAGTTGCCTGCAGCAAAAAGTGTGGTGCGCTTTTTGCCCTACCTTACTCTTAGGGACTTTATTATGCCATGGGCTTCGACTTGCAAATAAAATACCTTGCCCTTTTACAGGATTTAACAAACAAAACAAACGAACACATGCATTCACTCTCATTGCCCCACACTAAGTTCAAAGACTTGTATTGTGAGAGCCGCAAACATTTGCATCACACCCAGAACTAGAAGCACAAATGTTTCTATGCAAGGAAAATTGTACTCCCGCCGGGAATCAAACCCATGGGGCAGAGGGCAGAAACTTGCCCACTGCGCTAACTTATTAAATAAAATAACACTTTATTGACAACAGTACGGACACTTAGCATGGCTCTGCGTGCCTGGCTTTGGTCTGTCATCTTTATTAGATTGTACATAACTGTATTACGTCAATGATAAAAGCTCAGAAAAAAATTAATAGCAAAATAACAATAATGTGCAAACATTGACAGGTGTCATACTAAATTTCGACAGTTCATTACTGACAAGAGCATGTCTATCCTACTAATATTATAAATGCGAAAGTATGTGTGTAAGTGTGAAAGTATGTTTGTTCCCTCTTCACGCTTTAACGGATTTGGATGAAATTTGGAATGTACATAGACTATACCTAGGATTAACACATAGGCTACTTTTTGACTTGATAATAGCGGGCGAAGCCGCGGGGCACGGCTAGTAGTTAAATAAAAGCTTGTTTCCTTACCTTGCTATATCTAATATATAAAATTCTCGTGTCACAGTTTTCGTTGCTATACTCCTCCGAAACGGCTTGACCGATTTTGATGAAATTTTTTGTGCTTATCCGGTATCTATGAGAATCGGCCAACATCTATTTTTCATCATCTTCATCATCATCACTTTTTATCATTATCAACGCGGGTGAAACCGCAGGGCGCAGCTAGTCGTAATATAATATCGTAACATAATATATAATCCAAACATCCAATTTGAATCGTTGTGCACACGCGTCTGTCACCGTCAATCTCGTAAAGAATGTGGAGAACTCCTTGATTGCCCTACGTCATTAGGCCCGTGGATACTTTGTGGCGTCGTTATACTTAGCATTTTTTGTCACGTGAACGCGTCTTCCTTGTGCATTCTTTCGTAAATGAAGCTAATCTTGACACTACTTAGAAATCTTGGATCTCGGAAGGTGCTAAGGTGGTGTTTATACCGAATTTCAAATGGCAACGTATAAACTATACCGTATACTAATATACTGTATAGTTTATTCGCAGTAGGCATATAATTCACGAGTACGCACAACAAATGTTGGGGGCTGAGTCACCCACGTCCGTAGGAGGATACCCCTTAAGTCTGACTCCCTACACGTGGTCCCCGGGTGGTGCTAATCAGGTGACATTTGAGAGGTGGTAGAGCATTTTGTGAGTTGCTTGCCTGGCTTGCTACCAAAGTAGCTTACCACCATCAAGTTGAAAGTCTGCCGCCAAGCTAAATACGGTGTTCCGGCAGTTATCCTTGAGAGCCTGCGTATTCCAGGTCTAGTGTGTTTACCAGCTTCAATCACATCGTCACTTACCATCAGGTGAGATAGTGGTCAAACACTAGCCTGTCACAAATAAAAAAAAAAAAATGTATAGTTTTAAATATTTTAATGGCTATTACCTTTTAACTGTTTCTCACAATCTTTGTGAGTGTATATTGTCGAGACTAAGCTCTACATTCTATAATCTATTTAGGTACTTACGTTTACACACTTATCTATTTTGTTTTGCCTGTCGAAAGTTGGTTATTAATTTTTATTCTAATTGTGCGTTGTTGTGGGTTTATTATTGTGATTTTTTTGTTTTTTATCTCTTGTAGCCTAAGTAGTAGAATCTCTTGTAGCGGCAAGGCTGAGGATAGTGAACACTAAAAATAAAATGTGTCTAGATCTATAA
Organism: Lomographa bimaculata; assembly: GCA_948107665.1. NCBI lineage: Eukaryota > Metazoa > Arthropoda > Insecta > Lepidoptera > Geometridae > Lomographa > Lomographa bimaculata. The sequence continues at coordinate 14,732,464 of OX403592.1, forward strand.
TAAATTTGTTGAACTGATGTCAAACATATGTTACTTGATCATCCGTACTGCGAAGTATTGGAATTCATTGCCTGCGTCTTTGTTCCCCGAATGGTATAATCTGGGACTCTTCAAGTCAAGAGTGAATAGGTATCTTCTAGGCAAGTATGCTACATTTTGGGCCGCATCATCACTTTCCATCAGGTGAGATAGTGGTCAAATGCTTGCCTATCGACTATAAAAAAAACTATAAGTTTTGGATATTATGGTGGTAGTTAAACGAATACGTTTTTTAACATATTTATTTATAATCTTCATAATTTTTGTTGACCAAAAGTATTAAACACTAAAAGTTCGCAAAATCACGACAAATTCATCAACTCCGTAATTAAATAGCACAGTTTACCCAATAAATAGCAGATAAATACAGAACAATACCGACTGCAACTGCAGTGAATCCATCGGAGTTCTTTGTACCCAAACAAAGGTCTACGAAACCAAAGTAGGTACAGTCGAACTTTTCATTGTTGTCATCGGTCTCAGTCGCAACAATACAAGTAGGTAACTTACAACAGAACCACAGAGCAGTGAAAGGTAATGTCTAATTGTGCAATTAAATATGAAAACCGCCTTATTAACCCCGATGTTTCAATTACAATAATGAGAAATCAGAACTAGATCCCGCCTCTGATTGTCTAGTCTGTGTGAAACTGTGAACGTCTTCAATTATGACTATATCTTAGATGTTATCTAATTGGTTGTAAAGTTTCTAGAAGAAGGGAAATTTGTTGAAAAATGCGTAGGTGAGAATTTTGTGTCATACCTTGTCATAATGTTACTTACATTGCTGTACGTAGAGATTTTTTTTTATTTTGGCTCCTCAATCTTGTGCATTTAGCCAGTATCATGTAATAAAATATTTCAAGTGTATTTTTTTATCACAAGTCATTGTCAAAGCCAAGTAAAACAGTCAAGATCTAGTCAAAGTCAAGTCTTGCCCGAATAAAGTGGTAGAAACTTTACTAGAGTCTATTGGAATTTTGGAGCGAAAGCTAAAATCATGTTTTTCAAATTTATATGATTTGCCTACATTCATGCACGTTCACTATATATTAACGGTTAATAATCCGCTATTATTACAGATGAATGCTCGAAAAAATACAAGTTTTGGAATATATAATAATCAATAACGCCATTTTTTAGTTACTTTCGCGGCAAAAACAAAGTAGAGTTATTGGACGTGAATCATTTGAGTGAGCATTATAATGATATTCACGTCCGAATAGGTTTTTTTCTCCAGGATCGTCCACAAAACTGGGATATCTAAAAGAATAATATTTAAATAAATAGTATAGGCGGAATCTTACAATTTCCAATAGCTGTATCCACGTACCATTAAAAGACGTCGGTCTTTATTGATGAAACATCCCAGGTTGCTGGTATTTTACAAATGTAGGTATATTTTCTACATAGGATCGGGCCTTACCTTGTATTAAATCACATTACACACACATTACACATGTACAAAAAGAAAAGATAGGGAGAAAAACCTTTCAATCTATTTAACCCAACGAGATAGGAAACAAACCTACTATACTAGCTACTATATAAACTAACATGTAAACTGAAAAATCCTTGATTTAACCTCTTAATCTATCTTTCTTTGCAGATATATTATGTGGTGTGATAAAAGGTTCATTTCGAAAATGGCGCTGTGGTGATGGCGGCTGCAATGGCGCCCGCTGGGGGCTACCATCATGAGGGGGAACTACAGCCACAGCACTCCAGGGATGGATCCAGGGATTCCGGGATATTCCACACCACTAAGGGGCTGTGGAACGCCCCGGGACAGAATAACTGTTTTCTGAACAGCGCCGTGCAGGTAAGCCAGTTTCAAAAATTGTAATATCCTTTTAAGTTATAAAACCAGTATGGTTAGAAAATACACCATTCGTTATTTTGTTTTTAATTAACAGTATAGTATAAAATCGACTTCTTTTATTGTTATTAGTTGCTATAACAATAAATAGAATTGAATTCAAATGACGACCGAGATGGCATTAGACGACCTAGTTGGCGCAGTGAGCATATTATGTCTCAGTTCTCTACGTCGTGGATCCTGGGTTTGATTCCCGGTAATAGCACATTTTTCCTTCCCAAGAGACATTTGCGCTTGTGCTTCTGGGTGCAGTGATTGTATGTGATTTTAATGTAAATGTTTTCGTGCCCACGATACAAGTCTTTGAACTGAGGCTGTGAGTGTGAATGCGTTTGGTAGTTTTTTTTATATGCATCGCACGATAATCTACTCGTACCAACTCGTATTAAATTTAGGATCAGCCGCGTTACTCTTTAGTGCCCCAAACATGTTTTCTTGGAACGCTAACCTTCCAGAGATAAAAATACTTATTTACCCAAGGCCCGCGAAATTCCTCATTCAGTTAAACAAAACATATAAGGAGGTAAGAATATGCAAACACCACGTGTTTGTTGATTGGTGGGCGGACACGGGATTATTGACACGCCAATACACAAAACATGGCCGCGGGATGAGATAATCGTGAGATTTTAATTTATTTACGTCATCCGATAGTTTAGAAATGACCTGCGTAATTGAACGGATTTGGACGTCTCACACAATTCACCGAAATACGAAGTTTCAGTTTGCGTCTCGTGCAATAGTAACGAAAACTGAAACTTCGTGGCGAAGTTCGTGTGCTAACAGATCGAGTGCCGTGTACTTTATTCCATTGCGAATGAAATATTGAATTTGACATTTGTTTTTTCGTGTAAACGTGTTATGATTTCTCGCGTTTTGTATTTCGTAAACGATTGTATTTATTGTAGGTACGTATTTGTTGTTACGCACTGACATTTTAGAATAACGTTTTACGATAAATAATTATAACTCATGTTTGTAAGTATATAACTTGAATAATTTTTGGCTATGCTATCTGTAAATCTGTGATTTACAGATAGCATAGCCACGATGGTTGTTTACGGATCTCTGCACAAAAACGGCTCATCAGAATAAAAACAGATGTTTTAAACCGTGGTAGGTGGTAATTATTTATTTATTAGTGCATTTTATGATGCAAATGTTTACATTTTACACTTAGTTCCTAATTACGAAATATTGTCCAACTGTTGTCTTTTAAGGCGACCTATTAAGGAACTCGCTACATTTTAATGCCTAATTTATTTAGATTGTATTTTCACTTATACACTCATATCACCCTGTAATTTCACTGATCCCTGTAATTTCAATATGAAATACAGTATGTCTGCACACTACTGCTTGACGGTTAAATATCTAGCACTGGTGTGGCCCTAGGGGGACTGCAAAGGAGCCCTACCATAACAAAATCTGTAGGTGATAGCAAATTAATAAAATCTAATAAATAGCTATACCTCTTTATGATATATATTATCTGAGTTTCTACGCTGAGTTTACAAATTCCAACATTCGTGTTGCTATCTCGAATCGACCTCTTCTCTTGCGGTCAAGCATTTAAAAACCTAATCCATGCTTAAGTCGACGTAAATAATATTGAGAGATAAATTCAGTGATAAACGTCAAGGCATTAGTTTCCCGTCAACGGCGTGCGATGGGTATTATTTAAATTTCAACGGGTAAGCGGGGAGCTTAATCCTCTATCTTGAATATATAACTAGCTGGCTTCAAAAGGTTAACTTTGAAGTGAAGGTTAATTCAGTGTCAAAATTAACCCATAAAATAGTCAAAGAATTAATGGTGAAAGCAATTTTCAGGCTAAATAAAAACCTTCTAAGAAGCTCCGCAATCATTTTGAATTTAGACAGTGTTAATTTATATACAGTGTTAGTTTATATATATATATATATATAATATATATATTATTCTTCTGTACATATTTATGTGACTGAAATACTCCTAAACGGCTGGACCGATTTTGTTTTTTTTGTGTGTTAATTATTGAATACACCTGAACACACACAATAAAATATGATTGTATAAAGAATATAATAGAAAATAAAGAATGTTTTTTTTTAAAATACGCAGGCGAAGCCACGGGGAACAACTAGTACAAAACAGGGTGTGTCGTAAAAACGCACGGTAGAAGTGAAACTTTTGTATAACAGGGAAGTACCAACACCACTTTTCGTCACACAAAAAGGTTGCGGATCAGAATTTCAAAGCCATCCCATAAAAAATCACTTCAGAAATCAATAAAAAATGCAGAGAGGTACCTACTACAACTTCCATTATGTTCCAATAGCGACAGAATTTTATTTATTTGAACTTCGAACACACTTGATGGTCAAACCACATCAAGACAACAATATGCTTTGGTGACATACGTATAACGGATCGTACTCATTTACGCCGTCACCTTTCCAACTTCCCTATTTAAAAACAACTCTTACCATACTCAATTTAAAGTTTAACTTGAAGTGCTGTGGTAACGATGACACCATAGACTATTAGCATTAGGGGATTGTTGACGTGACTTCTGTGCTGATGGAACCTGTTTAGAGACGATTCCTATAAACACCTGCATATGTCTTTGGTGGCTTTTTAAAGCTTTAATCAACTGTAGATATTTATCTATACCGTTTTTAAAGTACAACTTGGATAAATGTAGATTGACATCAACAGAGTTCTTTAAATTAGTCTAGTTTCTTTTTAACTCTGCTCGATCTAATAAGAGGAGAGTATGTCTATGTACTCGTATACGTATATAAGCTTCGATTTTAATACGAATGTCAATTTCAATCGATGCATGGACCGATTTCAATACGGTTTTTCTGTTTAATACCTGACCTATTACCTAAGTATCTCTTACGACGACTTATTACCTAAGTTGCTAACGGCTTCAATTCGAAAACGACAGAACTCCTAAAAAATAAGGTAAATTTTTGCTTAATTCATATATCAACTCCTTTCAACAAAGATACGTAATAAGGGTTTTGTTTTATCGTGATTCTTAATTATACGGTTTAGCCGTTTTACAGATATGTTGACCTCGAGGTTTTTTTCAATATTTAATTAGGAATGTAACGATACACCATTTTGCCGATACGATACCGATGCTGATTCTTACATGTAGATACATGTTGTCACACTTTAAAAACAGTGTGTCGTGAAGACACGAACTTTTGCATTACAGGGAAACATTTTAATTATTCATCACAGTTTACCCCCACCACTTTACGTCACACTAAGAAGTTGCGAATCAGAATTTCAAAACTCGCCCATAAAAAGTAGCACTTCAAAAAGATTTTCTACCGCTATAAGCAAAGACAGCTAAACTAGGACCACCAAAATATACGGTAACATTTCAATATATCAGAAACTCATTGAATACATTGAAGGTGATAACTAAGGGCTAGTTGGAACATTGACTCTACTTTCAATTTTATTACTTTACTTTACAACCTTATCAGAGTTTATCCCGTTCACAGACTATAACACTGTTAAAAGTTAAAACAGCCAGTTTAAAAGGAGGCACGTAGGCGTTGTCACCCACAATGATCTGTGGTGCTGTTACAAACACGATCTCATATATTGACTCTACAACCACGGACTTAAGAAATAAGAACCTAACCACATTCAACCATGGGTGAAGCATGCATCTCACTGCCAACTGTCACATACGACTAAATAGTTAATTGGTGTATTGCTGCCGATATTGACCTTTGGTGTATTTTTGGGCGTGTAGCTCGCGTTATGATTATCGAAATTTGTAGGGCGAAGGGAGCTTCAACTATTTTGTATGCGGCATTACTTCCACATTTTTTACGTCCGTGTCTACAACCTCGTAAATTGTGTTCAACCCTACTTTAATGAGTTGTGTCTATTCTGACTCTATCTGTCTCTACTTACATACAAATGTGGTATTTTGTTCGTGTTTTTAGTATTTTTCTGTGTTGAAAAGTATTTTTTTAAATACAATTGAGAGACCAGAAACTCAAATTTTCCTTGGGGGAGAAAACTTGTGCTCCCGCCGGGACTCGAACCCGATACCCCTGCTTAAAAGGCGAACGCTCACCCAACTGAGCAAACGGGCAGTTAAAGCAGTTTTGTTTTTTGGTATCAGATACTTTTACTCATAAATCCTGAATATGTATCAATCTTTCTGTTGCAAAAAAATCGTATTATAACGGGTATACATACTAGACGTGGAACCAACCAGAAGCACACGTGTCCACTGAGAAGGAAAATTGTGCTCCGGCTGGGAATCGAACTCAGGACCCAGTACGCAGAGAGCAAATACTTAACCACTGCGCCAACTGGGTAGCACAAAACTTTTCCTACCTATTTATTAAACCGTTTAATATACATCGTAGAGTCTTCAATCTATTAATTCAAAGTAAATTATATACAAACAAAATATAAGATCGATTCCCGTCACGCAACGTTTTACATCATTTACATTCCGTTGTTATAAATATGTTCCAATTTACATGAGAATAATTACGGAGTAAAAAAACGTACGTACCTTAAAAAAACTTGTCCGTAAAAAACTTATACGTAATGACGCGGGCCATGGGTGCCGCATCAAACTTCCATTAAAATACCGTCATATGCGATGATATAAAAATGTGTGATACATTTTATGCTCTGTGCCTTATAAAATACAGTTGAAAGTACTGTACGTCGGATAAGTTGACTTGATAGTAGTGATAGGTGCATTCGTGAAGACAGTAGTAAGATGAAGCCATAATAAGTTAATGTTGCTTGAAAGCTTTTGCGTTGTCGACATCGACAATTTATAAATACCTTCTTAACCGACTTCAAAAACAGAGGAGGTGCTCAATTAGTCTGTATTTTTTACGTGCATTACATGTGCTTCCATTTATCAACCAATCAGACCAGTAGTTTTGAGTTATCCTGAATAATGCGTATTAATTAATTATGTAAAACTTAGTTACATTTAAACATTTATTGCATCATATAATTATGTTACATTAAACTAAAAACGAAACTAAAACTAACCAAATTACTATAACTAGATATTAATTTGTACAAAACTTAGTCTAATAGACCGCTACCAGTTGGCAAAGTACCCAAAATGCTGGCAGCACTGCCACGTGGAATGGAAATGCTCAACCTCTGTCTAAAATATTTGCCAGCATTTTTGTCACGCGTTGGTTCGATCAAACGCCCTGATAATTCTTTGAAAATGCTCCGTCCCCACGGTCCCAACGTCTCAACCCCAAAGGCACTAGTAATAACCACTATCAAGATATTTGCCTTATTTTTAATTTTCAGCCGAATCAGTATAGCCTTTACAGCGGTCTACAGACACCCCTGGCAAAAAATATCATGAAATAAAATATTTTATTTTTATTTTAACTGAACTACTCAAATACCAATTTCCATCGGTGTAACATTATAAATAAAGAACTTTCGACATTAACTTTCATCTCCTATTGCATCACCTTAATGCATGCATCCCTGGCAAAAAATATTGATAGTTAAATTTTTATATTAAATGAACTACTTAAATACCAATTTTCATTGCTATAAGTTCAAAAACAAAGAACTCTCATACAAACGTTTTCACTCCATTTAACCCTCTTCGGGCTAGATTTCCAAAAATCCATTCTTAGTACACCTCTACATACTAAGATAAATGTTATCTCCAAATTTCAAGTCTCAGTGAATCAGTATGTCAGGACAAAGATTCTCATAGTATTAGATTTAATATTCGCGAAATATAAAAATGTTGTTTTTGCACTCTATGTGGGTGTGGTCGTGAGTTCACCTACAAAGTTACGACTTGCCAATTTAATTTTATTGGAGTCAATAAATACTAGTAATGAATAGAACATCTAGAATGGCATAGCATCTATAGCTAACGCAAAGGTGTGAAACATTAGCATGTTCAAAATTTAGCACGTCTTCATGTTGAATTTATATTATGAACAAAAATTTCGTGTCACGGTGTTTGTGGTCGAACTCCACCGAAACTGCTTGACCGATTTTAATGACTTTTTGTATATTTGGTAGGTATGAAAATAGGTCGTATAGTATTTTTCATCGTGATTTTAGTATGAAAAATATCCATAAAGTTTTTAGTATGGTATTGAAGTACTAGGGGACCATAAACGTGAGAGATGTAAAACATGTTTTCTAAACGTGGCATTACAACGCATGCCGGGTACAGCTAGTATTACAATTATGCAATGAATGACAGGGTTATTAATATTGTAACATAATTCTTTTTTTTTTAAGGTGGCTTTTTTTTATACTACTGCGACGCAATTAGCAAGTTCTGCCTTTTTGTACAGCGGGTTTATTTTTTCCTCAATAGATTTGTGTTTCCAATTTTGTCTGTGTTTGTGCGTGTATTTGACATGTGTATTTATACTAAATGCTGAGCCGAGAGTGTGAAAGTAATATGTGGAATTGTAAGTATTGTGAAACTTGTTCTCTTTTAGATCAATAATATTTTAACAACACACATCTAAGTATATTTATTCATATGAGTGTTGTTGTACACCGTACCTGTTTGTCATATTTTTATCATCTTCCTTTGGTTGTCTGGATAAATTGCTTTGAGTGATAAGACCGCCTTTGTGCTCCTTATTTCTTTGTCAGTGCTCCCTCTTGATTTGCAAATAAAGAATTTATCTATCTATCTATTTATCTATCACTAAACGCATTATACTCAAGATTACTTAGCTATATTTCCATGTACAATTTAGTAACGCCAAGTTAGACCTTTATTTCTACTACGCCTTTAGTTCCACTTGCACCTTGAAAAGCATACGACATTCGCGCATTTAAAATTCCTAAAGCATAACTAAAGTAACACCGTGAACGGCACGAGCTAGGAATGTGACGAAATGGAAAAACGTCGGTGGAAATTGGAATTGTCGCTTCGTGACGTGATAGGAAGATTGCGCAATCTGCTCTTGATGGATTACATGCGACTGATGTGAATACACTGATTTGTGCTGAGAATGTGTTACATCTTTATAGTGAGTAATCATAGGGAAATATATGCTTAGGGTACTTAGATATTAGTTTTTTATAGCTGGCTGATTGCTATCTCGATTGAAGGGAGTTATGTCATAGGATTAACAACTTTCAAGATCATCCTTCGCGAACTGTAGGAATTGGTTAGTAAGTAGGGTTGTCTAATTCGCCGGAATTAGATTTTTTGCCTTCTGAACAGTGAGTATCGGGATCGATTCCCGGTGGTAACACAAGTTTTCTTCTCAAGGAAAATTTGTGTTTCCGTTTCTGGGCATGATGTGTATGTGATATAAATGTTTCCGGCACCTATAACACATTCATTGAACTTAGTCTGGGGATTCAACATCTTGTATTATATTATCAATGTACTGCATTCTGACGAAAAAAATAACTGAATTTGATTGTGAGCGTGAAAGCGTTTAAAAAAACTTTTTTTAACTGACCACTAGATTATTTTGTTACACGTTTACCTTTTACTCTGCGAGAGCGGGATGTGATTCCCGGTGGTAACAAACATTTTCTTCCCAGAAGTAATTTGTGTTTCTGATCGTAGTTGTGAGTGTGATGTAAATGTTTCCAACATTAGCGATACAATGTCTTTGTATTTAATGCGAGGCTGTGTGTGTGAAAGCTGTTGCCTTTGCATTTCAAATGATCGAAAATTTAGCCCCAGTTAAGAATAAAGAATGCCGAAAAGATACCTACATTTTTACACTACAATATACATATGCGGTACAGTTAAAAGGGCATTACCGATAACATGTGCTCAAACTATTAGCCCATTGTTTACCATCACGTTTCATCCATTCCAACTCGTTAAAATTCATAAAAGTACTCTACTAACCGCAGTACTCTAATTGGATCGTTACTAATACATAGAATATTAATAAAAACCGACGGACAATCGTGTGAAACCTTCTAGTGGTTTGTTTTTAATAGCCAGTCTATTCCCATAAAAGGTTTAACGTCTAAAGACTTGCATAATTGGAGCACGCGATAGCCCTATTAATCTTCTGGTTTTAGAACTAAAAATTGCTTCATTGTGTTTCAGTTTATTCCTAATTGAATTAAACTTAGGCGTGCGTTGAACTTCCTGTTCTTAATTAGGAATAGTTAATAATATATGGTACGCGTACTTTTTTAGATAAGCCCTTTTCTCACTGGCTGGTAACCGCGTTAGGTGAAGATAAGCGGGTTCGTAACTGCACCTGTGGTTTTTGATAGTGCTCCCATAGTTTTAGGAAGAGGATCGAGGATGGTTAACAAACCTCTTTTTAATAATTCTCGCCTGTTTGTAAGTTTTGATATGGCCCAGCAAACGTCATAACAATATGCTAAAAAAACACAAAAATAATTACTACTAAGTGAAATTTTGTTAACTTGGATGGCGTTATTGTTTTTCTAATTATTTTGATTCTACAAACAAATTTTTTGCCAAAAAAATATTATTCGAATCGGTTTATAAATGACGGAGTTCTGAGGTATCATAAAAAAATACAATACGTATACGAATAGAGAACCTCCTTCTTTTTTGAAGTCATCATCTTGCACATCATCAGCACTTGAGAACGGCTCGACCGATTTTGTTTGTGTTATAATAATTATTATTGTCAACAAGGTTTGTATGAAAGAAAATTTACTACTTTGTAACTTTATTAACGCGGCCGAAACATTGGGGACAACTATTCGTATTAGATATATAATATAAGTAGAGCTTTTACTTATTCATTGACGACTCTATTTATTAAATTCCAATCGATTCTATTTTAATACCGTATACATACAAGCCTATCAACACTTAAACGAGTCAGAAGAAGTTTATCCATTCCGGACGTACAATATATTAGTCAAAGAACAAGTATATATTTTCTTATATATACTTGTATATAAACTATAGCATCAATTTTAGTTTAGTAAAAGGTCGACTCGAAGCTTTTGCTTTTAGCTATAAGTCCGCCCATTGTACTTAGATATAAATAATGTGATTGTTTTTTATGTTATTTTATTTGGTGCAATCACACAATACAGATGCAGTCTTAGAAAATGTATATTTTCTAAAGATGCAGAAATATTCTCAATGATTGTACTGCCAGTTTCTCAGAAACAATGGAACTTATGGCAAACCTACCAGTAGATAAGTGTCGGGTTAAACCAGGCCCTAAAGTTAACTCATTGTTTACAATCGTTATCACTTCCGCAACGTTCTGGAATAAAGCAAATGAAACTGGATCTGGAATATCTACAATAACAAAAGATAGGTAGGTGGAATATATTCTCTTACCGAGAATTCGAAATTAGAGCTTGGCGAACTTATTTCCGTTATATTCAAATCCTATAACAAATAATGTGCTTTGATTTTGTGAACTCGCAAATGAGTGCTCTTTTTTGTTATCCTACTAATATTATAAATCCGAAAGTTTGTGTGTAAGTGTGTGCGTAAGTGTGTAAGTATGTTTGTTCCCTCTTCACGCTTTAACGGCTGAACGGATTTGGATGAAATTTGGAATGTACATAGATTATACCTAGGATTAACACATAGGCTACTTTTTAACTTGATAATAGCGGTCGAAGCCGCGGGGCACGGCTAGTCGTCTATATTTCTATGTCACTTTTAACGGTGGTCATTTACTCACAAAAGAAATATTTATTTAAATGAACCGTGTGTATCTTGCATTGATATTTTTAACATCTCCCTAGCAGACGTGAAGTGCCGACTCGAATTCTTTAATCGACAATTTAATCGTAGTTATATTATAAACATAAGAAAATATTCTACTAAGAAAAAATCGACGAAAATAGCGATTGGTTATAAATGCGAAAATAAAAGACGGTGACAGTAAAATTATGATAATTTGCTAACAACTGTGATTGTGATTTGTTAGGTTATCGCGATTGTTATAATATATATTAGCGCTGTTGGTTGCGCGTATGCTTTTTGAGCGGGTATCGGGTTCGATTCCCAGTGGTAATACAAGATTATTCCTCAAGGGGTTTTTGAATTTCTGTGAAACTTGATTGTGAATATTTCTGGCACGTAAGATATAAAAAGCACTTAATACATTACGGAGGGACTAATAGAAAACATGCGCCATAAAGTCCGTTAAATGTTTTTTAGATCTAGCACGGTCAATTCCATAAACTTTCATATTGTTTACTCCAACGTCGCGTCGCTTATTACATAAATGAAAAAATGATATTTTGATCACGAATAAATATTATATATAAAAGATATTTCAATTGCTTTACTCCATAAGTGGGTTTAAGAGTTTCTATTACTAGTTTAAAGATTTTATCTACCTGCCAGAAATTTTATATGATTAACCCATAAAAGACTTCCCATCATGTTTCTATTCTCACATATAAACAAGATTTCATAACCACCTTTTAAATTAACCTATTTCTCTTCCATAAACCCCATTCACAGTTTATCTAAGGTGCCTTTTGTAGTTCCAATCGTAGCTGTAAATGTTTTTGTTATGACTAGACGCCCTCATTATGTCGAGCTGCTAACAAATCCGTTCTGCCCCTTAGTACCTCAGTAACTGCTACCTAATCTTTGACAATCACTAATGTAACAACAGTTATAGGTGCTATATAATCTGTGTAGGTGACTAAATCTGTGATAAGCTCCATTGTAACTTTTTTCTGATCTATGTTAATGCAGCTGTTTCTTTTTGCTGTTATGTGCGGTGTTGTAATTTATTAGGCGTCTGTTTCAAACTACGTGACGTTGTGAAAAGTCGATCAAAGGCTCACACGGCATGTTTGATCACCTTTGATTCTTGTATGAGTTTGAAAGACTGGCGTTCAAAGGTTTAAACAGTTTTGATCGTCTTTTGGGAGTTGTTTTACAGACTGAAAATACTGCAGCATTAAATGGATAGATGATGCAATGTGATGGATTTGTTGTTTGCGTTCTTGTTTCTCGATCTGTCTGACCTTACATCCAGAAGGACGGCGTCGCGTCGTGTCACCCATTTATGGTTGAAATACCGTTCATTCGCACGAAACGTTTCGCGTCTTCGTTCATTTATAGAACAGCAAAAGAATAGAATTTGCCGTCATCTGTATTTCCCGAAAGGTACAATTTGGGTGTGTTCAAAATTGAAGTGAATCGGTTTTTACTGAGCAAGCATGTTTCACCTTCTAGTAGTCTACTACATCGTCACTTTCCATCAGATGTGATTGTACTAAAACGTTTGCTTTCACAGTAATAAAAAAAGTATGGGAGTCTTCAAGTGTAGTCTTCGAGTCTAGAGTGTACGATGTAAAGATGTATAAGTTATTATGCTAATGATAACTAATACAGGCCAACCATCTTTTTAATCAGGTCTTTGCTGTATAGAAGTAAATAATTTAAGGAAATATAGGCAAATGAGCCATAAATAGGTACCATGTTGCAAATTAAATAATATTACAAGTAACCATATCATGCTCAGTGGCGTGCGATTGGAGAGGCCAGCAGTGGACTTGCATAGGCTGATGATGATGAACCGTATCATAACTTCGGCCCAATCACCATTTATCAACTATACACAATTTGATAATGATCGAATGCTTGCCTTATCGTGCATTAAACAACCATCAAGTTGAAAGTCTGCCGCCAAGCCAAATACGGTGTTCCGGCAGTTATCCTTGAGAGCCTGCGTATTCCAGGTCTAGTGTGTTTACCAGCTTCGATCACATCGTCACTTACCATCAGGTGAGATAGTGGTCAAACACTAGCCTGTCACAAATAAAAATAAAAACATACAGCCGTACATTTAAAATTAAAATAACGAACTTTCTTGTGACTGGTGAAAGTGGTATTGTAAAGTATGTTTCAAAAATAGTTTCGACAGCCATCTTATGCCATCTAGAGTATATTAGAGAGGCTAATCCTATAGTACATTGTAGCTAGTATGGCGCAGGATTAGATCATACACCAATTTAAGTTTGGTAACGGGATTAAACGAGTAGTCTTTTTTAAGAAGATCCCTTATTAGTTCTGTAAATTAAAGAGTGTAAAAGATTAACAAAATTTTCTCCCTCTGTTTAATGATAGTATGCACTACAAGGATTTTGCAGCTAAACAAACCGTAGGTTTGTCTCCTATCTCGACGTGAACTATTTATGCGAGTAAAGAAAGATGCGAACATTTTGACTTATAGTTTTTCTCCTTGTCTTATAAATTTTATTAAGCGTCAAAAGTTTAATAACCTGCTTAAATGCGCGTAGTTTAAATAAGTTATCTTTTATTTACAGTCTCCATTGGGGACTTATAGTTTTTCTCCTTGTCTTATAAATTTTATTAAGCGTCAAAAGTTTAATAACCTGCCTAAATACGCGCAGTTTAGATAAGTTCTTTTTTATTTACATTCTCCATTGGAGACTTATATTTTTTCTCCTTGTCTTATACATTTTATTAAGCGTCAAAAGTTTAATAACCTGCTTAAATGCGCGCAGTTTAGATAAGTTATTTTTTATTTACAGTCTCCTTTGGAGGTAATGTAGCTAAACATATTCCCGTTGTTAATGTTACTACAGAAGACGGTAGATATAAGATTTGATATAAACATCATCTTTTTGCTATAAAGTTGTTCCAACAGCAGGTAACAGTAGCAGCGTCTTTCTGGTAGCCATGTCGATGTTCAAGTGCAAACACTACTCTTTCACTTCTGTGACTATGTAATAAGGTTTATACTTGCGTGACAATTTGTCAATGTGTGAGATTAGTTCGTAGTAACTATGTCCTGTTCTTGTGAGATGCACATTAGACTAAGTTATGAGTATGATTTAAACTGTGTCACAGTTCGTGCCTTTTCTTTGCTTCTTTGTACAGGTGCATTTTTGTTTACATAAGTTATTTTACTAAAGTGATTCTACGCACGTAACTATACTAGTATACCTTGTTTAGTTAGAGAAAGCGTATAGGAGTGTGATAATAATTTATTTCGTAATTGTCTTTCGTGATGCTATTTATTTACTATCAATCTTACACAGGCATTGGGGTGTGTGCACAGGAAATACACAATTAATTCCTCCTTGCCCTTATTGCCATCTTAAAACAAGACAAACTGTCAAATTACATCTATTTTTATGGTCGAAATACTTCCAGTTCGCTCTTCGTCACTTTCCATCAAGTAAGATAGTGGTCCAAATATTCTTCGTCTTTTGCATCATAATGCCAAATAATAATTCCCGTTTCCACGATAATGCAGTAAAACTGGCTACAATTCAGTATGTTCGCATAAGTAGCACTAACTGGCGCTGTCGCTGTCATCTGAACCTCGCTCGTGACGAAAGATGTAACAGTCCGGAATGCCAATGACCAGCCGTGAACGAGTGTAACATAATAAATTTGCACTTTATTTATTCATGAAGATTAACCCATTTATATACACAGTGTTAAATATTATTTATTCTTAAACGACTTCCAAAATCACTTGGCTAATTCACCTTAGGGTAATTAAAAAAAAACCATTCACACTCACAGCCCCACACTAAGTTCAAAGACTGGTATCGTGGGTGCCGGAAACATTTACATGTCACACACACAATCACAATCGGAACCCAGGGAGCTTTGTGCTTCTGACAAATCTCTCTAGGGGAGGAAAATTGTGTTCTTGCCGGGAATCGAACCCAGGACCCACGGTGCAGAGGGAAGAGACTTGGCCACCACTCTAACTGGGTCGTCACTAGTCGACGAATTTGTATATTAAATAGTAAACTTAAACTATTTAATCTACTAGCGATCCGTACATTTGTGCCATTTCGAGTAGAAACGTTACGTCTATGGGGAAAGTGCATTCGACATTTATAAAGATTTGGCTGTGAGACTGAAAGAGTCGACATGTTACCAAAATGGTGGATTGTATTTTCATCAGCAATTAAGTCTCGCTGTATAACGAGATAACGCAGCCAGCGTTTTCGGCACACTGCCGACCAACGACTGTTTGCATTAGGTAAGTAGGCTAGCTAAGTTTGTATATAGGTAACTAATACAGTTATATTAAAATACTAATGATATTAAAAAATAAAACAATTTGGTAGAGCTGTATACTTGATTTATTCTGTGACGTGTAGGTATTACAATTATAAATGCTAATGTTGATATGTTACATTTTTTAATTATATTTTATTTGTGTATAATTTATGCAAATGCATCACATTTTGTGACACAATTAGCGTGGACGTATTGCCAGACTCGGAAGTGCAAGACTGATAGCCATCACGGCAATTACCTTGAATGCTTCTAGTCAATAAGGTGTGGTCACAACTCATCTACATTAAACAATCTTACATTTTATTCGTCTCTTGTATCTCATAATGAGAGGTGTCCCGTGTCTACTGTCCGGCACGGAATGTGAATCGACCGTGCATGCGAATGACCATTCGGAGACAAGCGTGACATAATAAATATGTACTTGATTTATTTATGTACATTTGTTTGTGAGAACTGTGGAGAATTAGTTTTTCGTGGTAGCGATAGAAATGGCGCGTTCGTAGAATACAGACAATAGTAAGGAGGTATTACGAAAAGAGGTTTAAAATGGCGAATTATAATTATTGGAAATTTTGATGTTAGCATCTTTTTTTTTTTCAGTACTAGCTTCAGAAGTAGTTGCTTGGATGGGAGTCTTCAAGTCAAGAGTGAATAGGTATCTTTTAGGCAAGTTTACTACATCTTCGGCTGTATGATCACTTTCCATCATGTGAGATTGTGGTTAAAAGAGTATAACCTAATGAGCATAAAAAAAAGTTTGTTTATTATTCAATCACACCTAATATGGATTTTTAAAAAAAATGGTACAGGTGTTTAATGCATGCTTTCACACTCACAGCCCCACAATACGCTTGAAAATTTTAATAGTGGATTAGGAACGTTCACTCACACGATCACAAATTTCCTTTAGGTAGAAAACTTGCGTTCCCATCTGGAATCGAATGCAATACCCGGTGCCTGGTAGGTAGACGCGCTATCAACTACGTCAACGGGCAGTTCAGTTTGAGGCTTTGACTTATGTCTCTCTGTATGACTTCGCAGCTCTCAAATGTTATGGATTGGATAACTGAAAGCAAGTTTTATCGGAATGGTTAAAGTGCTACATATGGTGAAAAAAGGTGCAGTTGGTTGGACAACCCACTTAGAAATTACACAGGAGATTTAAAAGCTACTTCGGAGTTCAACAATCCATCTTCAGAGCGTACTTTCTTTAACATTAGTCAACACTTATCCGCTGCATAGATTAAAGAAAAGCGGCAAAGTGCGAATAGAATTCGTAAACCGAGGGTTCCGTTCTACTCCACACGCTTGAACCACCTGAAACTGAGACGCGTTGCAGGACAGATTTTATTATTTAGACTTTTAGAATATTACACTATAATCACTCGAAGTATTAAGTAACGCGATGGAGCAAAATAAAGTTTAAAAAAAAACATGTTTTTGTACTCCATTTCGGTGTGAAACAAGAACTGTCCCTTATCTAGTTCCCCCGTTCCCGTTCTATCATCGGACAAGCAGACAAACAGCGCGACTGCTAAGCGACACTGCTTTAAGGTAGACATTCCACAAATGCGCACGAAGCGTTTGATTCCATTCATTGTGCGACTTGCTAAGGAATGGAACTCCTTGCCTGAGTCGGTGTTTCCTGATGAGTTCAATATGGGAGTCTTCAAGTTCCGAGTGAATAGGCATCTTTTAGGCAAGCATGCTCCATCGTCGACCATATCATCGCTTACCATCAGGTGAGATTCTGGTCAAAAGTTTGGCTATCTAAAATTATAAAAAAAAAAAAAAAAATTATTACTATTTGCTAGGACATGATATAGGACGTAACATGTATTCTGTGAATATATTAGTCTGCTACATAAAAGTCCAAAAGATATGTAGTGGGATGAACAGATAGACAGAACGGGGTGTAGCATAGGTTTAATATTAGTTGTCCCGTAGGATTTTTATTAGTTAAACAGTCGCTAAGTTATGTTGGATGCTTTCAGGCGGCCTAATAATCCTGATACCATGACAGGCAAGTAGTTTGCACCGTTACGTACGGTACCCTAAAAACGTAGGCGTCTCTAAACATTGAACACGTGCTAAGCCGCCGTTTAAGCTCCACACATCAGCATCATCACTTAAACTATTACGCATTCTGTGGCATCTCATCCAGCATAATTAGCTAACACCTGTGCTATTGACAGCACCTGTCAATATCCCGACAATATTTCACGATGAACGCGATGACGCGTGCTTGCATGTATTTGCCTTTTAGTTAAATGTCAGCGAATGTATTAGTGTTTTTAATAGGAGGGTGGTCTTGAAGATACACCTTACAGTCTGAGTAATAAGTGATATGAAACAGAATTGTTATGTTACAATTACAAATATTAATAAACGTGTTTATTTTGAATTTGATTGTTTATATTCTAATACAACTTTGAGTTCAATCAAACCTTGATTTCAAGAGATTTTTGTATTATGAAATATTTTTCTAATTAAAATGAATAGGTTTTATTAATAATCTACTCTTTTTCTAAGCGACTTTTTACTCATAAAACTCATCCAAGACGATTTGAGTTACGGTGACTTTTCTAATGCTAAGCGAGTTCCAGGCTAAAGCTGGATATTTAGCTTAATTTTTTTTTTTTTTTTTTATGATGTATAGGCAAGCATTTGACTACTATCTCACCTGATGGGAAGTGAAGATGCGGCCGAAGATGTGACATGCTTGCCTAGAAGATACCTATTCACTCTAGACTTGAAGACACCCAGATTGTACTGTTCGGGAAACAAAGACGCAGGCAATGAGTTCCACTCCCTCGCTGTACGGATAATAAACGTAGAAGCAAAACGCTTCGAGCGAACCGGAGGTACGTCAACCATATAAGGATGACGTTTGATAGTCTGTCTTGTTGTTAGATGGTAAAAAGGGCAAGAGGGAATTAAATCATGCAATTCCTGCGCACACTCTCCAAAATGCAAACGGTAGAATACCGATAAGCTTGCGACCTTACGTCGATGACCAAGACTCTGCAACCTAGACTCGACTAGCTTATCATTTAGCTTAATATTTAGCTCTTAAATGGCTAGTCTTATTTTCTGTTTTTGCACAATGTACATGGTTGAGGAGGGTATTTACTTTAACTTTAACGTACTTTAATGTAATAAAAATAACAAAACTATTGTAATAATACAATTATATTTGATTTAAGCGATCTATTCCAATAGTTTGACAGTGTTATTCATTATGGTATTCATTTTAATTTATTCACGCTAAATTAAATTCTCGACTTCGGTCATCTTCAAATGCGTAAATATAGCACAACCCGAAACTATTATGTTTTCTACTAGCGAGTCTCAATGAGAGAGCGTTATGTTGCATTTTTCAAAGTGTCTCTCTAGGTGATTCTATATATATAATATAATATATATATATATATATAATAGCCATCATTCGGACTTGTCAATACTTTTTTATTATTCGTAAATTGTTCTTTGTCTTCGTTCCACTTTTCGTGTCCGTATTTCAGGTGGCAAAGGCCTCCTTCAATCTTTTCCATCATGGCCTTTCTATGGCCACTCTACGCCATGTTATTCCCGCGACATGTCCGATGTCGTTGTCCCACCTTCTTTGTGGTGATTCTATATTCGTATACAAAAAAGAGGTTATCGTCTTTTACTTCAAGTGTCTGAAGGCCCCCGTTACTTTTAATTATCCATCAAGGTATCATTCCTAACAATAGGGTCATTATGAATCATTTAAGTTTTTTAGCCGATGCACCTGCGCCCACAGAAGAAATATTGTGGCATTCTGACATACCGTCGCGCGTCTGTCGCCATTTCCGTCGTGGCTGTTTTTTTTCCTCCACAGATTATAAATATTTAGCACGTGATCTTAACAGGAATAATGTACTGTTAATGATTGGTTCCAGTTTGTTCAGTACTGTATTGTCGCATGATAAAAATGAGATTTAATTATTATGTTTTGCTTATTTAACTCTGTTTATTTCTGTTCTGATTGTATATTCTTTGCTTCTTAGGCTTCGGTGTGAAACAAGAACAACTTGTGAGACAGTAATTTGTCGAATTTATGGCGTGCCGCTTCGCCGAGCTTAATATGCAGAGCTGTTAGTGCACACCTTCATATAAACACAGGTACAGTCAGCATAGCTATTTTATATTTATAAATAATATACCGTCACTAAATGGATATCCAAATTATTTTATTACATTCGATTATAAATAATTCGTTTTGGAGTAATATTTGGTTATATGGGAATAGTGAATAATATATCATCGACAGTTTCAAAATCGTAATTTGTGTAGTTTTGGTAAAGGAATTTTTCAAGAAAATAAGAGTGAAATTCTGAAGTAATTGTTTAACTTTTGGCCCTTATAAAGCCCAGGCATTTAAGAAGGAAAATTTACAAATTATTCATAAACAAGTCTGTTTTTCATTTCAAACTTAAAATACAAACGAGATCAGAAAAAATAATTTGATATATCGGATAATTTATTTTTATGCTGGATAGTTAATTTGACCACTATCTCGCATGATGAAAAGTGACGATGCTGGCGAAGATGGGACATGCTTTCCTAGAAGGTACCTATTTTCTATATATTATTTATGTACATATTCAATAGTCTGAAACAGTTAACATATTGGTGAGTCAAATAAAAAAAAATACAATTGTACGCGTGATAAAAGGCCCTTGATGCGATTTAAAATGAAGTCAAAAATTATAACTACCAACGCTGCTAACCTTACTAGAACAATAAGAGGCGCTCTGGGCGCCAAGACGGTAGCGTCACGGGTCGCTACCTCCGGAAGGAACTCGTGAGAACTCCCATGGGACCCACCTGTATTATATATTCAGCAATTAGTACGCTGTAGCACTTTCTACCACGTGATCAGCCCTTCGTTAGTTAATTAGGTGAAATTTGAGATTATCTGTAGATAAGTTCTAATTAGATATTATGACAAAATTTTGATTTATTTTTGCTGAAAAGTTCATAGTTTTGGTCACTCTATAGATTTGCTTAAATATACGGTACTTTATTTGTTATTGTACGGTTATTGCTTATTGTACGGTACTTTATTTGTTGAGTCTTAGCAAGATATGAAATGTAGTTTATGGGGAAATTCAATTATGATCTCCGTACAGCCTACCTACCTAAGTAATAAATGAATCAAATTGTTACAATAACATGATTGTGTTTTTCTGGCCTAAAAAATTTAATTTAGAAGAACTACTTAATCTGATTTTCACTTCTATTACATTTTCAGCCAGGTAAAAAAAAAAACATTATGATGTCAATAAATTATATTCCATCATTTAACTAAATCTAGACTATTTTACCTTAGCCCCTAAACTTTTCAATCGTAATCGATAACTAACAACACTTCCCACTGCAGAAAAGAATGCAGCCATCAAAAATACATAAATTATACCTAAATACTGATTGATAAAACCAGCTATTAGCGGAGTAAACACACCCGAAAGAGACTTAACGCTGTTCGAAGCTCCTATCACTGTTCCCCTATTATCACTCTTACTCCTTCCAGTCAACATTTCCAATGCCACGATTCTTCCTACAGAGCTGGCAATTGCTAAAGGCATCAATAAGATAATAAAAACAGACAAGGTTGGAGCGAGCGCAAGACCCGTAAGAGAGAAAGTGATAGCGAGAAAAACATGGAAATTCCGCAAAGTGAAATCCGTATCATTCTTATACAATTTGTTGATAAATCCAATGAAATATGTACAGAGAGATCCTGTAACTCCTTGGAAAGAGATGATGTACCCGAGGTTCTTTGGTGAAACAGAATGTACAGTCTTTACGAACAGACCGAAGTTTGCGAAGTACATCATCATACATAACGTTATGAGAAGCTTGAACAAAAACAAATCGCCGAAAACCGCCCAGTCGATTTTTGTGAATTCTTCAATGGACTCCTTCAATGGATCTGTTACTGACTCGATGAGTTTTGGTGCTATTGAGGAGTCGGTTTTCTTGTCTTCCTTCTTTTTTTCTTGTATATCTGGCAATTTTCTTATTAGAGCTAAAACAGAAATTAATCATAAATAGAAAACATAATTAATCTTTGTGGCATATGAAAAGTTCTCCCTTTACGTTCTTTAACTCAAAGTGTGGTTAGGAATAAAATATTTGCAGTGCGCATAATGAACTTTGAAGCAAAACGATTCGTGCGCATTTGAGGAATATTCACAATACATCGGCAAAAAAATACTGAACTTACTCAAATTGATAGCAAATATCGCTCCCATAATAGTAGTTATCACAGTAAATCCATAATCTGGGAATGCCTCCATTATATGCCCTCCCAAAATAGGCCCAAGGGACATTCCGACTCCAGACAAAGAAGCCATTCTCCCATACAACACTGACTGCTCATCTTTATCTTTCACGTAGTCAGGACTTAAGGCTTTAGACAGAAGTTGAGTCTGTTTCGTAAACCCTGGAAATTTTTAAGTGTTAATAAGTTATCATTGGTGCTAATAATTTCATATATGATAGGCGAACAGGTTCAATGTTCTGATTCTGATTCTGTTAATATTTGGCTTGAGCCATAAACTTCTTCATAAACGGAAACTACGAATGTATTTTTAATGTATGAAAATCAATTTTCTTACAAAAATAGAAAATAAAAAATAGAAACTTTAAGATGACTTTATATTTATTTCCTCTACTAGTAATGAATGTCATTCAAATCCGTTCAGCGTGACGTGACGCGTGAAGAGGGAACAAACATACTTACACACCTACAAACTTACACACAAACTTTCGGATTTGTAATATTAGTAGGATCTGCTTGGCTTAGTTGGTTGCCCGTTTGCCTTTTAAGCAGGAATATCGGGTTCGATTTCCGGCGGGAACACAAGTTTTCTCACAAAGGAAAATTTGTGTTTTCGGCACCCACGGCACAAGTCATCGAACTAAGTATGTAGTACTTATGTTTATCTATTAGTATATTTCATATTTCTTTACTCAAACTTACCTATTATAACTCTAATAACTAAGAAGAAGTAGATAGACGTGATGAACCCAAGGCAAAGATATGAGAGTCCGCATATACTAATGCATAGTAAAAGTATTGGTTTGCGTCCTCTCAAGTCACTTAGACTTCCCTGTAAATAAAATATAAATTACTTACATCGTTAATTGATTTAATAAAATATATATAACTAGTTGAGCATCGCGGCCTTGCCCGCTGATGATAATGATGACTAAAGTAGCCTATGTTTTAATCCAGAGTATAAGCCACCTACATTCCAAATTTCATTATAATCGGCTTAGTAGTTACGGAGATACGTGGTAACAAACATTCACACACACACACACACAAACTTTCGGATTTATAAAATTATAGTAGGATGATATGATATGATACTAACATGCAGTATGTTATCTAGTAGCATGAGTAAAGGCCTAATTTCTGTCCAGACGGGGTTACCTATATCTAGGCCGATATTTTTTTTGCTTCTTTAATAGTGTGCCCTCTTCAGCTGAGGTGCACTCTATCTGTACAATATAATATTGCACAGATTAATGACAGATTTCCATCAGGAGAGCCAGTTGGAAAGCTATGATGCGGTCGAAGATGTAGCATGTCTGCCTATTCAATGTTGTGAAAGCTCTCAAATTATACAGTCTAAGGAACGTAAACTCAGACAATGAGTTCCACTCCTTCGCTGTACAAATTATGTGTTGAATGTATATATAAATCATAAATTAATGACGTTTGACAGTTTGTCTTGTTGTTTGGTGGTGAAAAGGGAATAGGGGAATTAACTCATGTAAGTCTTGAATCTCTTTCCACTTTCACCTCAATATTATAATCTGCTCGTTGGCTTAGTTGGGTGGCGTTCGCCCCTAAGCAGGGGTAACGGGTTCGATTCCCGGCTGAAAAACAAGTTTTCTCTTCAAGGAAAATTTTTGTTTCTGGTTCTGGTTCTGGTTGTGATTGTGTGTGTGATGTGAATGTTTCCGGCACCCACGACACAAGTCATCGAACTTAGTGTGGGGCTGTGAGAGTGAAAACGTGAACTACCAGCCCATGTAGTAGGGTTAGATAAATTGCCCTTGCTTCTACTGGTATAAAGTCTTATATCTGCTTAGTATCAAGTGGACATAGAGATAGACATAGGACATAGACATTTGTAACGTATGTTATTCCAGCAAACGGACCACGTGTGTCCAGACAATGATACTAAATTTTTTTTTTTATTACACTATCTTGATACCAACAGAATTTTACGGAGATGCAATGAAAGGTGGTAGAGCATTTTGTGAGCTGCTCGCCTGGCTTGCTACCAAAGTAGCTTACCACCATCAAGTTGAAAGTCTGCCGCCAA
The DNA here is from genome assembly GCA_948107665.1 of Lomographa bimaculata. Lineage (NCBI taxonomy): Eukaryota > Metazoa > Arthropoda > Insecta > Lepidoptera > Geometridae > Lomographa > Lomographa bimaculata. Next base: position 14,756,768 of record OX403592.1, read on the forward strand.
GCCAAATACGGTGTTCCGGCAGTTATCTTTGAGAGCCTGCGTATTCCAAGTCTAGTGTGTTTACCAGCTTCGATCACATCGTCACTTAACATCAGGTGAGATAGTGATCAAACACTAGCCTGCCACAATAAAAAAAAAAAAAATAACAAATGTTCATAATAAATTCTTGGATTTATTCTTATGAACAAATGCCGATTCATTCTGATTTGCTATTAATAGTAGTATAGTCGCATTGTACCATCTAAAACCACTGTAAAGTATCATAAATATTTCCTGTATTCAATAGAACTCCGTTTTGCAAGTTGTTGGCAACATTATTTAACATTATTCAAGGTTACTTACAATCTAACAATACATATACCACAGCGTTTTTGTATAAATTATAATATTAATATGTTTAACCGTGTATTCAAAAATTATTTAAATATAAATAATATAACTACAATTAAGACTGGCAGCTGCCAACCAAAATAAATTAATAAATATATTAATAAATGATTTTTGCAATTTTAGTTGCTTATCAGTATATATATTACCTGTCTTATGTGTATTTTTAATGTAAGAATTATTTTGCACAAGCGATGAAGATAAGTTTGATACTAATCATATATTATTACTAGCCGTGCCCCGCGGCTTCGCCCGCTATTATCAAGTTAAAAGGTAGCCTATGTGTTAATCCTATGTATAATCTATGTATATTCCAAATTTCATCCAAATCCGTTCAGCCGTTAAAGCGTGAAGAGGGAACAAACATACTTACATACTTACACACAAACTTTCGGATTTATAATATTAGTAGGATTAATAATCATAAACCTTTATTTGCACCAAAAAACTAAATTACAAAACTATAGATCCCTGGGTCCCACACTAGGACGACCTGTGTTGTGGAACCCAGTCTCTTCCCTATTTTAATAAGGCTTTATAGTTAGAGCTATGCTTGTACAATATTATAAGTGATTAAATAAAATAAGAATAAGAAATAAAAATAATAAATATCCCAAGGCAGGTTTTTTATTTGATAAAGTCTAGTCCTAACTTAAAAAAATCTTCGATGGCATAGATATCGTAATAAGAGTATTGTTGTAAGTTTTAGGTTAACACCCGTGGCATGGTCGGCTTGGTCTATCGTAACTGATTGACAAGGTTAAACAATGTTTTGTCAGGTCAGTGCTTGCATGGTTGACCATTTAGTGTAATTTTCAACTGTTACCGTTCTACGGAGGCCGCTTTAAGGCGTTCGGTCCCGGTTGTTAGCGTAGAACAAAACTCGTTAAGCCGTGTCTCATGCCTTAAGGTGGTCTGAAAAATCCTGACACTAAGACTACCCCCTAGTCCATACGACAAGCAAACAAGTACCTAAGTTTTAGCTAAGATGTCAAACGTTATCCATTTATGGTTAACATACCTCCAGTTCGCGTAAAGCGGTTTGTTTCTACGTTCATCATCCATACAGAGAAGGAGTGGAATTCATTGCCTGCGTCATTGTTCCCTGAGGGGTATAATCTGGGAGTCTTCAAATCAAGAGTGAATAGGTATCTTCTAGGCAAGCATGTCACATCTTCGACCGCATCATCACTTTCCATCAGGTGAGATAGTGGTCAAATGCTTGCCTATTTAGCATAAAAAAAGCAACATACACATAAGCGTTTATGCCCCTACAAATCAATGCACTTCCGACTTGTAACCAGGTTCTTAAGTGTTGTTATTTATAGCTTGTATACTCACTATAAGCGGCCCCGAGATCAATTGAGAGGCCGAGTACAGCGCTCCCATCACGCCGATTATGATGTGGCTTCCACCTAACCTTTTCACGTGATTTGCCAACTGAGGCATTAGGAGACCAGCTGAGAACATGTCCTGAAAAAGTTATTTGCTGTTATTCATCTTCTTCAAATTGAAGAGCATCACTCTTAGCTGTGTAGAACTCTTCTCTCTCTTCTTATATACTAGAAGACCTATTGATATTCCTTAGTTGATAGATCGAATGCAGTTTGCGTCGCCGAGTGTTGGGCTAAAAATGTGTAAGTGCCATCGAGACGCTAAGAAGAAGCACTCTCCTATCTTGCTTCTAATGTTTTGTCTTCGACCTCGAATTAACGAAATGGAAAAAATATCGCTATAGATTTTCTTAACAGGTTGTTCTCGCTGTTAATTTGCGAATCTGGCAGTGACTGCTTAATAATCAATCAATGCTGTTTGAGGCCCATTTGAATAAGCAAATTTGATTTTGATTTTGATCTAGACCTTTTTATATGATTGTATTGTTATACTTAAACATACATTACTGTAGTAGTAATGTTTGTTTAACTATTAGTTAAAGTTGCTAATATTATTTCTTATTTTATAAATAATTAATGTATGAAATAATATTACTAGGAACTTCAGCATTAATTCAGTCCCATTTAGATCGGATTTGAACTTATAATATAACCATGACCAAGCTTGATAATGTCAAATAAACCATTGACTCCTAAAGTTTTTTTATGTTTAACGTTGGCCGGTTTTTCAACTTAACCTCCCTTGTCAATCTAATGAGATACCTTACTACATGTTGAACCTAATATTCATAAAATACACGAACACTAACGTTTTTACTTTTAAAAAGATTCAAATTATAACTTACCAGCAAGCTCATGGCCATGAGAGTATTTTTTGGCGATAACATTTTCACGTTTATCATGAAATACACGTACCAACAAGCCAATATGCTTCCAACTAGCAATTTTATTTCACTTCACAACATTATCAATAATACTAATTTAAATTTAAATAGATCACCTGAAAACATTCATGTCTAACAATGACTCTACATCTGACTGTTGTTTAACTATACTGTACATATTTAGTATCTATGTTTTAAGATAAGTCTATCTAATCTAATATTTGATCCGTGCTACTCAATTGGCGGTTACTCGAGTACTGATTGCAACGTTAGTAAATATTGCCTAATCATCTGACGAATATTGTTGAGCAAATTGTCTGATTCCGGCGTTGAGGTATTAGCAGTTTAGTTGAACGTAATACCTATACTCTACACCAATTTATTGGTACCAACTTGGCGTTATGTATGCGTGTGTAGCTATATAGATATATAACTATGTAGAGACAAACTAGTGTCAATGATTCGGTCGTAGTACCTATAGCTTTATAATAATGATATTAAGGACCACGGACACGACGAAGAACATAGCTGTATAAAGCCGTTCTGCAATGTATAAGTACAAGTACCTAAACGTCGATCAAATTACCCATCAATGCTCGCATGATAATCTGTTTGATAATTAATTAATGTTATACTCTGAAACAATCTGGTTATGAATTACTCAGTTTTATATTAATAAATGTATACCTGTGATATTAAGTTATGTATAACTTAGTATCACATATACTACAGTGAATGTGTATAAATCTGCAGGATGATAATAAAACCAATGTCACTTTTCTTTACAAGTATTTTATATCACAGGCAAATCGTCCATATAATAACGATACTTCAATTACCGACATAACAATATACCTACCACAATATAATACTTACATTCATAAACCATGTAAAAATATCCTACTTATCCTTAACCTCTAAAGATTTGACCCGTAATCTATAACTGATTACAATTCCATAACCAGTGAAGGTGGCAGCCATTAAAAACACGTACACAACACCCAGATATTGATTTATAAAACCAGATATCAACGGATTCACAACTCCTGACAAGGCCATAATACTACCTGATGCTCCTAACACGGTCCCTCTATTATCATCCGTACATTTTGCTGTAAGGATTTCTAGACCCACAATCCTGTCTATAGAACTAGCTGTAGCTAAAGGTATCAATAGAAAAACAAAGGTAGATAAATTCGGAGCACACGCAAAACCAATAATCGTAAAGGTCATAGTGAGATAAACGTGAAAAACTCTCAAAGTACCATCAGTGTCGTTTTTGTAAAGCTTATTAATGTATCCAATGAAATACGAAGATAACGCTCCTATAACAGCTTGAAATGAAAATATATAGCCGAGATTCTTAGGAGAGACAGAATGCTCGTTCATAAGAAATAGACCGAAGTTTCCGTAGCACATCATAATGCCTGTGAGCATGAGTAGCTTGAGAAGAAACAGATCTCCGAAGATCGTCCAGTCGATTTTGTTGAATTTGTCGATGGTCTCTCTCAACGGGCCTGTTATGGAGTCCAGAGCTGTTTGAGTATTATTTGTTGTGTCTTTCTTCTTAATTTGAATTTCTGGTAAATTCCGAATCAGAGCTATAACAAATAAATAATGTTGTCACTGACTAGATGGGAATAAATGTCTTGGGGAATGGAAGTAACACACTTTTCAATACATTTGCTCAACCTAAGATAAGCCATATTAAACGCCAGCTAGGCTAGGTCTATGATCTGGCTTGCACGGCCCCACACGTCTGGGGGGTGGCCTTGGTGAGCAAGGTCAGCCCTCCATGGGCGCAGTGGCCCGGAGGAGTTAGCATCCGGGCCTACCGCCGGGACAAGATAGTGACTGCTAGCGTGACCCTATCTTGCCCCACCTGGGCGAGGGACTGCTCACGGGGAGTTTTTATTGGGTTCGAGCCCACATTCCCCTTTTTTTTACGCCTGGGAAGGAAGGGAGAAGCTAGGCATTTCTATCAGTCTATGATATAGATTAGGGGAGAGGCGTACAAAATGACATAGGCGGGTAAAATGACACACTTATTTTTCTCCAAAACCACTGACATATTAGTATTCTCAATAGCCTGCAGAAGGCCGCTTAGTAACAAATCGCAACCTGTGTTGACGCCAGTTGCGTCCGTATAACCGTGTGATGAGTATGCGTGTTTGTTTGAGTTTTGCAGTCACAAGTTTCACTTTGATGGATTTTGTTCCTCGAAAAAGTAAGTATTTTTTTACGTTAATTTATTTTTATAGACTTAAGTTTATAGTTATTTTGCTAAATAAATCCGAGTATGTGTTGAAACCTAAAATTTTTTATTATATTTTTAGTTATTGTTTTCTAATGTTTGAGGTTATAAAGTGGACAAAATGACATACCACTTGTTCGGGTAAAATGGCATAGTATGTGCCATTTCACCTATATTTTTCTTCTTCAAAATAATTGTTTATTTGTTTGAGCATGCTGACACAACAAACATCCTCATGCAACAAGAACTGGTAAAGCTCGAAGAAGATATAACGGTGGCAAAAAACCTAATCATATCCTCATCAGGTCCATCTCAGGCGGAAGAAAGCAGTTCTACATCACTGATAGTTGAGAGTATATGAGCCGTAGTCAACCCAGGGCTACTTTTAACGGCCCGATCTGTCGACACAGCTGCTGCAATACCTAGGACTCACACATCACCTAGGTTGATATTCCAAGGCATATATAACAATTTTCTAGTCAGCGTGCTATATCCAGTGCCGAAGAAATATATTCAATCCATCTGTTTCAAAGAAAAAAGCTAAAAATGTTTCAAAAAGTTTGGATATTAATTCCGACGGTGAAAATGATTTCTTTTCCTCACAAGCTTTCACTGAAGCTTTTAATGTGAACTCTGCAAGTATTGGACTGACTTTCAGTACAAATTTGGTATGCCATTTTGTCCACACCACGTGTGTCATTTTACCCGCCTAGGGCGGACAAAACGGTTTTCATTAAAGATTTTTTTAATGTTTAATATTTTTTATGTTTATTTTTAAGTTGAATGGTCTCTGTGATAAGAGAGTCAAGAGTTCAAAATTTCCAATAAATAAAGATTTTATAACCGATTTTATAACTAGTATGTCATTTTGTACGTCTCTCCCCTACATGACGTGTATTACTTACAGAAATTAACAGCGAACGCAGCTGCGATAAGAGTCGTAATCACAGTGAAACCATATTCAGGAAACGCCTCTATAACGTGCCCTCCCAACACAGTTCCTATGGCCATTCCGACTCCTGACAGCGACGCCATTTTACCATACAGCGCAGATTGCTCTTTTTTATCTTTCACATAGTCAGGGCATATAGCTTCCGATAACATTGCTGTCTGGTTTGCCAAGCCTGAAAATTATAGGATTGTATTATACTTGCTAAGCCGCGGCTTCACTCACATTAGTCAGTCACAAAGAAGCCTATGTCTTATTGAAACGTCTAATCTATCTATGTACTATATAAGTCAGATCAAGTCAAATCTGTCCAGCCATTACAGATATCCTCGTGTTTGACATCTCTCTCATATATTAAGTGTTTGAAGTTCTGTACTGCCCGCTGTCTTAGTTAGGTATACATGTCTGCCATTCCCGAAAATGTGTGTCAATCCCACGTTTTTTCCAAAGGACATTTGAGTTTCTAGTTGAAGTTGTATATGATGTAAATGTATCAGGTACCCGCGATACAAGTCTTAAAATGATACCAATTCTTAGTGTAGGTCTGTGAGTGTGAAAGTGTTTTGATGTTCACCGATAAAGTCCCTTGATAACAAATACAATTTCGATATTACGTTTACTAGTGAGGCTGACGATAGAATCGGTAACAAACATGCGAATCAAACTTTAAAGAGATTTAACATCTAATATCTCGGGGTGCCTATTGGACGCTAACGCGCTAAGTGCTACAAAGGGAACCTTACACACGATGGGATGATGATATCAAAAAAATCGCCGGTCCACAGTGGAAAAAAATTGCTCAGGACAGAGAAAGGTGGCAATCTTTGGAAGAGGCCTTTACCTGAGAGTGGTTCCTGTTATCAAATTAATATATATATATATTGATTTCAGTTTAGTATTATCCTACTCATATTATAAATCCGAAAGTTTGTGTGTAAGTATGTTAGTTCCCTCTTCACGCTTTAACGGCTGAACGGATTTGGATGAAATTTGGAATATACATAGATTATACCTAGGATTAACACATAGGCTTGATAATAGCGGGCGAAGCCGCGGGGCACGGCTAGTATAGAATATTGAAGTGATTATTATTGTAACAGGAAATAAAAGGCATTTTTTTTTTTGTTTTTTTCATTATCTCGGGGTGACAAGCGCAAAGCCTTGATGCGCAGGATTTTGACTTAAATAAGTTCAAAACTTTAGGTAACACTGAACTGTAATGGGCAAGAGTGACGCTTTCCTTCAGGCGAGCGACCTGCTCGTATCTTCTCTCAATTACATAGAAAAATAAATATTTCAGACACAAATAAACAGGTTAAAATTATAACACTCAACATATAGATCAAAAATATTACCTAATATAACTCTTATGATTAAGAGAAGATATACAGATGTGATTAATCCAAGTGAAAGATAAGCAACACCACATATGCTCAAACATAACAGAAGTATTGGTTTCCGCCCTCTTGAGTCACTTAGACTTCCCTGTAAGATAAAAAGCATAATTACACATATAACATGTTCAATGGTTATAATATGGTATTCTTCAACAGATACGCAGAAATACCTAATGTTGATCAAATAGCTGAAAATCAATGGCTGAAAATCTTAACATTTGAAAAGATCAATAGCTTTAAATAATTACATAAGCAGAAAGTAATAGGTTATCTCAGTGAGGTAAAAAACATTTGTATAATTATGTCTATAGGATAATAATAATATAAAGAAGTAGTAGCCTAAATACTTTTTAATTCAAATTAAAAGAGAAAATGAAAATAAAAAAAATTTCAAGTGATAGTTGTTACAATTTTATTGTAGGTTAAGTTCCTTACAGAAAAGAAAAAAAGGTGTGGTGATATAATGCGGTCATGTAATTTTTCTTTATCAATTTCTTTTTAAAACTAAAAATGTACACGTATATAACATGAAGACCCAGTTAAAGAAATCTAAATTAATCCGAGTTGGTGCAGTGGACAGGTATCTGCCCTCTTCACCGGTTCTAGGTTCGATTTTCGGCAGGAGCATATTTGTGCTTCTGGTTCTGGGTGTGATTGTGTGTGTGATGTAAATGTTTCCAGCACCCACGATACAAGTTCTTGAACATTTTGGCGCTGCGATTGTGAATGCGTCTGTTTGTTTGTATGCATTACTTACAATAGGAGGACCGGAGATAAATTGAGATGCTGAAGACAGCGCTCCCATCACTCCGAGCAGAATATGGCTAGCGCCGAGCTTGTGAATATGGGTATCCATGTGTGGCATTATCAGCCCTATGGAGAACATTTCCTAAAATAAAAAATCAGATGTATTGTATGTAAATAAATGCTCCCCAAACCTTAGTTTTTACATTATAAGTTTGACTTCAGCACCATTGAAATCATCTGAGTGACGCAAAATAAAGAACTCTACTTTCTCAGGCTTTGACTTTGATTTTTTTATGTTTATTTGGTATTTAAGGTATTTAAATTTTAAGTGTATAACATTATAGTTAGTTAGCCACCACTGCAATATAAATACCTCTTTCAAAAAGATATTTTGTCATATATCCTACTAATATTATAAATCCGAAAGTTTGTGTGCAAGTATATTTGTTCCCTCTTCACGATTTAATGGCTGAACAGATTTGGATGAAATTAATGTACATAGCTTATACCTAGGATTAACACAGACTACTTTTTAACTTAATAATTAGCGGGCAAAGCCGCGGGGCACGGCTAGTTATTAAATATATATACATACACACTTATACATTTACGCACAAACTTTCGGATTTATAATATTAGTATCAGTATGATAACTTACCAGCATGCTCAAGCTCATCAGAGTTTGCTGCGGCGATAGCATTTCTGCAATTACTTCTTCCACTGACCTATTACAACCAACTTAATTATTAATTTTACAATGCTGTATTAAATATTTTAATGAGTGCAGGAGTGTATCAATGACGCCAACTACTAAAAAAAATACAACAATTTATCGATTTGTGTTGATAAGTTAATCTAATCAGAGAAAACATCGCTATGAGCGTCAAGACGAGAACTGATTGTAGAATTCCACTTTCCACTACTATATTCAATTTTCCACTTCTATATAAATGCGAAAGTTTTGATTGTTACTTAGTCAAGTCAAAACTATTGAATCGATTTAGCTGAAATTTAAAACGATAAATGTAGGGGGTCGATTTTTATATTTTTTTATCTTCGTTAAGGTGGCGATACTAGAATTGTATCTAAAACACGTCTTTTTGTTACCGTTTACTCGGCATTCATAATAAAACCAGATAAATAAATTCGCCGTGATTTGTGTGATACGATAAATTATGCCTTCTTAGAATATTCATAACGTTAATTAATATAAAGGGGAAAAAAATCAAATCTCATGCAAATAACATCAATTTGTATTTTTGTAACCATTTCGTTCCGCCATTTTACATCAAAACACTGTGAAAGTTATTTCATATATGCATATTTACTGGACGAATGATTTCTTAGGCTTGTTTTAATTTTTTGAGGCGAGTTTTCACGAAATTTGAATAAAACCATAAAAATCAAAGATTGCCACAGTGACCTTGCGTAACCGTCACGATATAATTTACGCAATATACACTTTTATGTGCAAAAATGTAAGGGGGATAATTGGCTGCGGTTATAAAAGGTGCTCGCATTGACGTATACCTGCCCCTTAACGCGGGTTACGCAGTTAGTATATACCTATTGCTCATAATGATATGATATATAATAAATATGGTGACTGCATGATGACATCACTCATAGTATTATTAACTTACGCTATTATTAGTAAAAAAACACATTTTGTAAGATGACGTCACCTTTCATGAAACAAAATATGGGCACTTATGAAAAATAATTCCGCACTGTTTGTCCCTTCATTTTACAACTGATGAAATATAGAGATTCCTAATTCGTTTTTTTTTTCGTTATTAGATAAAGTGGATTTATAAGAAATAACTTCTAGTTTCAATATTTACAGAACCATTAACAAAAGGTCATTTTAATAAAAAGGAACCCAACAAACTGGCTAAACGCTCGCCTATCGGATATAAAAAAAAAAATATATATTTAAATGCTTGCCAAAAAAAATGCGAAATATTAAATTTTAATGCCACCTTTTTAATCCTGTAGGCCTGAAGTCCTAAAAAATTCAGCGAGTCGATGCTGCCAGCATGTTGGGCCCTCTATATTCCCACTTGTAGTAGAAGACGTAATACCCACTTGAAGCACAATAATTAGCAATATATTATTTCCCCTCTATAATGTAATGAACCAGGCTTAGGTTCTTTCATTTATTGTTTCCACTTATTTTCAAAGTTATTACAATTATTTGAATAAATCCCACGCTGTTCCAAATTACTGTCATAATGTGGGTCATTTTATTGCATTTGTATAAAAGGGTCTTGGACTGCACTCGTCATCGTACCGTCATGCTTTACGGTCTGATTATTTTACTTATATCTAAATAACGTATTGCATAATAATATTTTTAGCCATTTCTATGTGCTATCAGCAAAATGTCAGTAGTAAAGTAGCTCTACCTATAATAAATGGCAACATTTACATATTAAAATTTAGCTAAGACTAATAATAAGTATAAAATAAGATTAACTAATACAATAAGACATACAGTCGAATAGAGAACCTCCTTTTTTGAAATCGGTTAAAAAAAATATAAAAAAACTAGCCGTGCCCCGCGGCTTCGCCCGCTATTATCAAGTTAAAAAGTAGCCTATGCGTTAATCCTAGGTATAATCTATGTACATTCTAAATTTCATCCAAATCCGTTCAGCCGTTAAAGCGAGAAGAGGGAACAAACATACTTACACACTTACACACAAACTTTCGGATTTATAATTTTAGTAGGATTATAATTTGAAATAATCTTACTTCTTAATTATCATACAACATTGTAAAACTGTGATATAACTTAGTCATACTATCACACTAATCCTACTTAATATTATAAATCTGAAAGTTTGTGTGTAAGTGTGTAAGTATGTTTGTTCCCTCTTCACGCTTTAACGGCTGAACGGATTTAGATGAAATTTGGAATGTATATAGATTATACCTAGGATTAACACATAGGCTACTTTTCAGCTTGATAATAGCGGGCGAAGCCGCGGGGCACGGCTAGTATTATACAGGCGAAAGTTTGTAAATGTGTTTATATATTTGTTATTTCTTCACGCTCAAACCGCTTGACCAATTTTGATGAAATTTGGTATGGAGTTAGCTGAAATCCTGGATTAACACATAGGCTACTTTTTATCCTGGAATTCCCGCGGGTCCGGGACTCACGCGGGTAAAACCGTGGGGCGCAGCTAGTATAATATACATCTAAGGTTAATTCCACATTGGTGACAAAAAAGATTTTAGATCTAACAGAGAAAAACATTCTAAAATTACCACAACCGCTCAGGTTAGTTGATAGCTTTTCGTTGTTTGTTTTTTGGAAACGACAATTTAACTCTAGGAAATAATTTCACCTCAATTTCGATCTACGTGTGTGTCCCTTTCTTCCGGACGCACGTTATCAGTTTTTAACATAATCTTTGACTTCCTATCATTTTTGTAGCATTATATCAACAATAACGGAAGTACGTCATCTCAATATAATTAAGAATACAGTTGTCATTTCATTCTAGGCTATGTTATATTGTAATGAATTGTGAGAAAGTTATGTTACGCGTAAAATACACGGTTTGTGTTAGCAGGAAATTACTCGTGTGAAATAAGACCTAAAGAGTCTATATTTGAGTCTATAGGACTGTTTGTAGGTAACGTGACTACCTGCCGTCGAAAAAGAAGCTTGATATATTTAATTAAATAAAAATCAAAATCAAAATCGTTTATTCACATGGGCCCCAAAGAGGCACTTATGAAAGTTAATGTCTCTACTGCCAGATTCGCAAAACTACAGCCATCTCGAGAAGAACCTGGCAAGAAACTCGGCGGCACATTTATGGCTAGGTTAGTATAGCTATTTTTGGCTAGACCTTGTATCTTGAAAGCCCGAAATAGTAACAGTTTGCAGAGTGTATCTGTGTGTCTGTGGCATCATCGTCATGTAGTTTATTTTATACCGACTTCCCAAAAAAGGAGGAGGTATTCAAGTCGATTGTATTATTATTATTATTTTATGTGTATTTCCTCATAACTTGAGCTCTCTCTCTCCACGTGAGCCGATGTCGAAAAATTTTTTTTAGTTTGAAAGATGTTTTTTTCTAATTGGTCCCATTTAAATTTGATCAAGATCTGATCAGTAGTTCTTGAAATATTGTCAATAATGTCTATTTTGTGACGAATATTGCGTACTTTGACGATGTTCTGGTTTACCCGACTTCAAAAGTTACCTCACAACTTCTTTCGTTGTGATTTTGATGATTCTTTTTTTATTTGAAAGCTGGTGGATCAAGGTTCCGATGATAAAGCAGTGAAGTCGGTTTTTTTAAGCTTTGCTTGCGTTTAATTATGTTTAAAAGATGACTTGATCGAGAGTGGTCTTAGCTATGTTTAGTGGAATTCGATGCAGCCATTTTCTAGCTTAGACAGAGTGTAAGCGTACTTACAATTTTTTTTTGTTTACAATCTTATATTTAACTTGCAATGTTTGTATTGGTAAAATCTTGCAAGCTGTATTGAATCACTTCCTCTTATCTTACGAAGTTACATTTTTACAAGTTGGTTAAGTTCCGATGACAATCCATTTTTATGGTGAGATTAACCACAATCGACATCCAGGATTAGCTTCAGATAAAAGAACTCTTCAACTATCTTTAGCACAGACACGATTTGTGTACGCATTTATTGAGATAGCCCGTTCTTAGTGTTACCGTGATATGGCTACTGCCCTTAGGGGCTCTTAAGAGCTTGTTTTAATTTATTTATAAGTACACGTTAGACAGTTTTTTTTTTAACTGTAAAAGATTTTTAGAATCGTAAGCTGTAAGAAGAATATCATTCTGAATTATACCAGGACTGAAGAATATTTTGTATATTTTACATTTTATAGCCTAAGTCTCTTATAGTCTTGCTGTTACATATTATATTACAAGAGCATTGATGATAACATAACATTAACATGAACGCTTTCACACTCAAGGCTCTATACTAAGTTGGAAGACACTATGTACCCATATACGACTAAGAAATTATTTTTCATGGCCTGTACAAAATTTTAAAGCTTATAAAGAAGCGTTAAATTTTAATTAACGTTACGACCCAGATCAATTCCTCGACAGACGGCTTGTCTCATATATTTTATTAAACAAGTCGTAGATTGGTTGCTCCGGTACTTAACCTTTCTGGTTTTTTATTCAATTTCCCTATAAAAGGCTAGTAAAAGTGTGAAGTTTGACACTTTGTCATCGAATATGGGTATCGACCCCGCGTCTGGCCCTTGTTACACGCATTTCTCGGTCTAATGCGCACTTGGACACACCAGCTGAATGGACAAGACGGTATGCTTCATTGGGCAACAGCCTTCATAATAATTAAACGGAGGAAATTAGGTCTTTAAGAATCGAAAAATAAGGCACGAGTGATTATAATCGTTTCCGTATAAGTACGCGTTAGACAGATATCTTTTAAACTGTAAAAGATTTTTAGACTCGTAAGCTGGAAGGAGAATATCATTCTGAATTAGACCAGGACTGAAGAATATATTTTCTATTGCAGAGTTATGATATGTACTTACAATATTTTTTACTATTGAGTACTTAATGTTTAGACAAACTCTATTTAAGTGTAGGTATATCAAACAAAAAAATTGAATTTGTTTGTTACGATATTCAAAAATAGTTAGTCTTTAAATTTTGTTACGACAACTGCGAAGCTTGAATATATAAGAGCCCTCTATGTATTTATAAGTCCTATTGGGTACACATCTGTGTATAACCAGCATCTCTATTAAGTCCTTGTAATTTATAATTTCAGATGACAAATTATCATACAGTCTATTGTAAGCCTAATTAATTTACAAATATGAAAATGACAAGCGTGGGCGACAACCGGTACCTACATGGGCTACATAACAAAGGCGGCTTTGTGACCGTTGCGTTGGCAGACTTGAGTAACAATGCGCCGTGAACCATGACTCCCGACCCGCGGTGGTGACTCACCCTTCCTGACCGTCTTCAAGGATCCAGGGTTTTAGTGTGACTAAACGGCCGCAAAAAACCGCTATTGTTCGAAGACCATTGTAGGATAACTGAGGGGCAGTCGTAATTCGTCGCAGGGCACTCCGACTTCTATCGACTAAGTTTATAGACCGGACTTTACGGGAGCTTTGTAAAATATTTTGGATGTAAACGTAAGTGCTTTAGGTAACAGTTAACCTTTTCCGTGTAACCGTAAAGCAAGTTCTTGTAAATAATAAATATATACAATGGTATTAACTTGAAGTCTTCGCGTCTACGTTTTTATGACAGGTTGTAAATCATTCCAAAAAACAGAGTCTGGATTATCGATGCTGATGTCAGCTAAGCCTCGTTTAAAAGTTTTAAACTAATAACAGTTTATTGGAGAATGAATTCTCCAAACAACAGTTCTATTCATTGTTTTAGTCTTATCTTAATCTCAAGAAAAACGAGGGTTCGAATACGAAGAAGACGTGTGGGAAAAGTCGGTCAACCGTGGCGCGCCGGCCGACTATCTAATTACTTACCATTGGTCAAAGGTTGGCCACATGTGGGCAGGACAATTACAAGGTATACCCAGCAATGAGGAAGTTATATGGCGCTTACAGGAAGCCCATAGAAGGATTCGCAAGGATTGTGATGTGCAATTTTATTGTCTCGCAAACATTCTCCGCACGTAATTGTGGTCAGGAGTTTTAGAGTCTTGGAAATTTGTCACAGGTTGATGGTTTCTTGTATGTTCTCATTTATAGTGAATTGTAATTGCAATTTACTTAATGTGATGAGTTTATATATGTGTACGAGATCCATGTTGTTTAATTCAACAAAATATTGCAAATATTTATTTCCATAATATACTAGAGATAATATCCATAATATGCCTGGTAGAGATCGCTATTAGTGATAAGGCCGCCTGTTGTGATACTTTACGTATAAGCTTGTTTGTTACCTTTGTTTTATCTCATCTTATCAATAAAGTATTATATATCTATCTAGAATATGTTCTTTCTGATCTGAATGAGGATGATATTCCTATTATTTCTCAAGCAAGTAATGAACTGATGACTTATTATTTCTAAATTAGTGTTTTTGTTGCTTAATGTAAACCAATAAAATGTATGTATTTCAAATATTTTACAGAATGGTATAAAAAGTACAGATATTGGACAGTATGCAGAAGACTGAAACTGTTTGTGAGTCGCGGACGGTAGAACAAAAAACCGCATGTAAAATTTTTAAACAAAATTTAAGCACGAAACGGGTCGTAAAACCAATAATTTAAACCAAAACATCATTGTATTGCTATAAATATAACTATATGTATATATACAGGCCAATTGCCTATAGGTATTGCCTAAAAACAAACTAGATACATCTATAGGTATCTATAGGTATAACAATAATAAAAGTTACCTTCAAGGCACCGACCTTATAGAAAGAAAGAAAAGACATTTATTTATACCTATGATGAGTAATTTTATAGGTAACTCAAGTGCCGAAGCCCCACTCCCAGTGGTTAGTGTTCCCGTCATGTTGGTGCCATTGCCTCAAAATAATTCTTTATCGTGTTTGCAGTAATGGAATTAATTTATTGAACTCGTTGAAACGATTCTTATCCGCGGTGTAACAAAGCCATAGTTTCCAATATTTGAACCATATATAAAGCATATATATGGTTGAAATTGAAAGTAACACTGCAATTGTTTAGGTTTATAGCAGCGTTATAACTGTGGGACTGCGGTTTGGTCTTACTTCCCGCTTTAAAGTTTCAACCTATTTCTATTTGTGGTCACGGAGTAGCAAGTGTTGAGAACGTTTAGCAAATTAAATGGGTTACTACTAACTTTAAGTTACCGAAAAGAATACAATATAGCCAAGCTTCGTGTAGGTAAACACTCTGTGGTTCTGGTGAACCCGACAGTCGTAAAAATCGAGTTTCTGGATTGTGATAGCAACGTTACTACATTAATAATTATCGTACTTCTACTGCGTAGTAAAAGTAGACTCTTAAAATAAGTGACGTTTACGAGCCAATTGACTGTATTTTCTACCGACTTCATATAAAAGGAGGTACCCAAGTCGAAAGTTTTTTTCTTCTTTTTTTTTGTCAAATTTAAATTCCCAGTTAAATTTGATCAAGATCTGATCAGTAGTTCTGGAAATATCGTCAATAATGCGTGTTTAGTATATCTAATCTGTTTAAAGTTTCGAAGATAAAGCGGTGAAGTCGGTTTTTTTAAGCTTTGCTTACGTATATCTAACACTAAATTAAAGCTATAAACATTTATACTGCAAAAGAGCTATAAGCTCACTACAAACACATATTTTTTTTTTTTTATACTAGATAGGCAAGCATTTGACCGCTATCTCACCTGATGGAAAGTGACGATGCGGCCAAAGATGGAACATGCTTGCCTAGAAGGAACCTATTCACTCTAGACTGACATGGACTTATAGGAATACTAAAGTAGGTACTCATATTTCTGTATTTGCTTCCCTGTGCAACTTTGTAAAAATATGTACAATAAGTAAGTATGTAATTCAAAAGAAACCACAGTATTATGTATAATCAAACGCAAGCAAAGCTTAAAAAACCGACTTCACCGCTTATAATTTGGTTTTGGCTTGATCAATTTCGATTAAATTTATATGGGACCGAACTAAAAACAATCATCAAAATCAATTCATCATTGGCGGTAATATCGCGTAACATACATGCAAAAAAAAACATACTGTCGAACTGAGAACCTCCTTTTTTGAAGTCGGTTTAAAATGTACAACCTATCAACAATAGTCGCTCGATCACTTCCTTGTTTTTATACGTTGCCATATTTGTACCAATTTTCCATTAATAAACCATCACAGTTCCATATCAGTTTGCTGATTTCTTGCTGCCTTTTACGATCCCACGACTCTTTACAATACTTAGATACGAAAGCGATATCATTCATTTTAAATTACATAAATAGTAAACTTCTTTTAATACTATATATGATTTAGAGTGTTGGAATCAGTTCTATTTAAACAATTGAACCGCAAGCAAAGCTTAAAAAACCTACTTCATCGCTTATATTTCGGTTTTGGCTTTACAGGTTTTGATAAAATGTATATTATTATGGGACCACATCTGAAGTATACTCTACCAAACAAAATAAAATCATCAAAATCCATTCATAATAATTGGCGGAGATATCGCGTAACATACGAATCGAATTGAGAACCTCCTTTTTTGAAGTCGGTTGAAAAAAACCAATTTGCAGAATACCTCCTATTTGCTAGGTGTTTCGCTTCTACAGTTACATCCTTACAGTGAAGGAGTGGAACTCGTTATATACGTCTTTGTTTCCCAAACATTAAAATTTAGGAGTCAAGTTTCTAGATATATTATTTAGGAAAGTGTTGCTTACCCATAGGTTTCTGTGCATAAGTTAATGATTTCTTTCAAGAACTATATTATACAGATAAGTTTTCCAGCGTCATAATTTTATTATTGTATCTGAAGCGAAAATGTCCAAAGGGAATTTAGTGCTAGTACATGCTAAACTTTGAATAATTCAAATGTGATTTTTTATTAATCATCTTATAATTTTTATGTAAGCATTTGGGCGCTATCTCAATTGATGGTAATCGACGATGCGGCCGAAGATGAAGCATGCTTGCCTAGACGATACTTATTCACTTCCGATATGAAGAGTCTCAGATTATACCGTTCAGGAAACAAAGACGCCAGCAATGAGTTCCACTCCTTCAGCTAGCATTTGATCACCATCTCATAATAAATGATAATGTGTGCAATGATAATGATCTAGAATTACTCCCAATGACAGGTGCTAGAGCTCTACAGGTCACAATGAGCTTACATTAGCTAGCTCCAAGACTGGGTACTTTTTTTTCTGACGTAGTATATGCTGCTGGCCTTGCTGGCTGTGTGCCTTTGCAGCTTCACCGGTCGGGACCAAGACTCCCAGTCTTGGTCCCGCCCGGTCCCGCTCTTGGAGCTATTAGTAGCGAAGTTAGCTTTACGTCCCACGATGGTCCCACGGGTTAAGGCAGGCGCAGCCACGCGCTAAACCAAACGCGAGATCGCCGTGAGAAGCTATACCGTCGCGGTCCGTGGGTTCCTTATTACCGATACGTGTTATTATTACATGTGGCCGAGTGTTAATCATTTGTGGGAAATAAATTATTGTATAATATACTACAGATCTTATCTATGGATATCAATATGCTAAATGCTATCGCTGCTTGGAATATTCAGTGTAGGTTTTTGGGTACTTTCAATGATTTGTAGGACCTACATACACATACAGTTTATCTACATTGTAGGCATGGACTTGAAAGAAATACGGACGTAACCCATCCGATTATGGGTGAAGGTGAATCTCTTTATTTATCCTATAATATATTGAAAATAAGTAATATGTTTTTTGTTTATAGTAATTCATTCAGTACTATTGTATTAGGATTTTAGTTTTTAAAATTTAGTCAACTGATATTAAAAAAGAAGGTTCTCGATTCGACTCTATACTTATCCTACTAATATTATAAATCCGAAAGTTTGTGTGTAAGTGTGTAAGTATGTTTGTTCCCTCTTCACGCTTTAACGACTGAACGGATTTGGATGAAATTTGGAATGTATGTACATAGATTATACCTAGGATTAACACATAGGCTACTTTTTAACTTGATAATAGCGGGCGAAGCCGCGGGGCACGGCTAGTAAATAATATATTCTTCTAAATATATATAACTCAAAGGTGACTGACTGTTTGACTGACATAGTGATCTATCAACGCACAGCCCAAACCACTGGACGGATTAGGCTGAAATTTGGCATACAGGTAGATGTTATGATGTAGGCATCCGCTAAGAAAGGATTTTGATTAATTCTACCCCCAAGGGGATAAAATAGGGGATCTATACCTAATAAATAATAATACTTCTTAACGCGAGCGAAGCCGCGGGCAAAAGCTAGTATAATATAAGCGGTAAAGTCGGTTTTTGCTATAATTGCATTTGCAAGCTTTGCTTGCGTTTCAATTATCTTGTTTACAGTCAACAAACGTCATCCATTTGTGGTTGACATACATCCAGTTCACTCACAGCGTTTTGCTTCTACGTTCATCATCCGTACAGCGAAGGAGTGGAACTCATTGCCTGCGTCATTGTTGTCCGCGGTGTATAAACTAGCAGTTTTCAAATCAAGAGTGAATAAGTATCTTCTAAGCAAGCATGTCACTTTTTTGCCGCATCATCACTATCCATCAGGTGAGATAGTGGTCAAATGCTTGCCTATTTAGCACATAAAAAAATCGTTCCTTTTTTAAAGTAAATAGTAGATAACCTCATTTAAACGAAACGTTATCCATGGCAGTAAAATAGAAAAGAACCAATTACGTGTTTACGATTATTTAACCATTTCCAGTAAAAGCCGAGATAAACATCAATGACTTTTTGATAGGCATTCTTTCACGCCCACTTCTCTGATTGCTGTGACGATGTATTGAGACGACTTTTTGCGACCTTTTTGGTGTTAAAAAAGCGCCTACTGTCTACAGACACATCTTAGGTCCAAATGAAAACACTACCAGCAATATTTGCCTATTTTATTTCGGGTCCAATCCCACACAGAAGTTTCTTTCCTTAGGGAAATTAGTGTTTCTGGTATTAAGTGTCAATGTTTACGGCACGCACGATACAAGTTGAACTTAGTGTGGGGTTGTGAGTGTGAAAGCGTGGGGCTGTAAGTGTGAAGAATCCTGGAATTATTACGATAATCTTTTTTATTTTATTACAGTATTTCTAATACCGAAATCAAGTTATGGTATTTTGTAGAAGATGGACTAAGTAAGTACAAGCATGCTACACCTTCGGGTAGGTCTATCATAACTTTCTATTAAGTGAGATAAGTTATACATAAAAAACCTAACCAAAGTCAATTGGACGCGTTTTTTATTTTTTTATTATGACATACGTTTATAATTAGAGTTCTAAATTAGGTATCCAGACGTCCAGAACTATTTAGCATTATATTATAGAGAATGTTCGATTTCAAACTATCATAACAATACATCACTTTCATAGTTATTTGTGAATTAATTATCAATGTTTAAAGTACCTTTAATATAAGCAAAATTTGCCAGTGACCTATTCAGGTTAAAATAAATTGTTTAAAATGTTAATTATGTTTACGACGGTATAAAAACCGTCCGGTCTTTATTAAATCCGTTCTATATTTTAATTGTCAATGGCTGCAGAGATAATGTCTGATTTTAATTAATGTATTTTTTATGTTTAAGTTATAGCCTTCATTAAACTTTTGCTTCTGACTTCTGGACAGCTGCCACAGATAATTAACATTATTATTACCAACTTGATTATTATACTCAAAGTGTAAGAAGGAATATTTATCGGGATAGAGGATTCCTGGTTTAATTCCATCAGCTCTACCATCAAGCCCATACAAGTAAATTTATCCTTCTTCTAATATTATATATATCTTCTCCATCTAATCCTTATCTAATATTTGAAAAAATCCAAGAAATTATTTATTATTTAAGACCTTACGACTCTATTTCTTAATTGAAGTAGTTGCATCGCACTTTATTATACAATTTTGATATCCTAGCTTTATTATATACATTTACCAAATATTTCGTATAAATGGCAAGTGGCAAAAATTTTGTTCTGTACGCAACTTAAGATTAGAAGAGATCTACCGAAAATTTATTTACACGTTATTGGTATCGGTTTCACTCGGTTCGATCCCGGCAGGAGCATAATTTTTCTTATATAAAACGAACATTGTGCTTCTGGTTCTAAGAGTGGTTATGTGTGTTATAAAGGTAAATATTTGGGCTTCAAGAAAACTAAAATTGCAGTCCAGACGATATCTATTAGTCATAATTTATACTCTTCTGTTTTTAACTCAATTTTCACCCTTGCTAAATAGAAACGCACATGTGTACGCATATGTGTGCGAACAAAGTGAAACAATAGAATCGTCTAACAGTTTTCTATTGAAACGGTCGTTTAGGCAGCCTCTGATAATAAAATGCTAATAAGCTATTCCAACAGCGATCTCTTGGGCGTTAACCTGTCCCCTCTTAGATATATTCTGCATATAAAAATGGAAAAGCGAGTTTACCTGACCCGTTTAAAAAGTTATACAATCTTCTGTGTAGGTACGAAAGATGAGACTTTCCGTTTGGTTGCTTTTTGATTTGATAAATATCCATATGCCACATCTCAGGTTAAACCGGTCTGAAATTAGGAGAAAACTTGTGGTCTGTGCGATATTAGTTGGACCTGTTCTACTGGATTCACTTGTGAAGTTGTTGTTTATGTAAATTGGTAAGAGATGGCCGTGATATATGAACATCTCATTCTAAGGCAATTCAGGGCAGATATCTCTCAATTTATTACCTTGGAACCGAATATTGTAACAGGTGTTATAAACAGCTAGGTATGGAAATGTAGGTAATATTATTTAGTATCAATGTAAATGAAGAAGTTTAAAGAGTTATTTTCACAGATTACTTGCCAACTAACGTCGTATTGAATATTATAAAGTTAGATAATCATACGTTACATCGATAAATTTATAAAGTCGATAAAAAATCTTGTAATACTTTATTTAATTATGAAAACGGGTATAGAGGCGTGTTTATAATGACCAATATGATTTCAGAGGACATTATAAATAGGTTTAATAACGATTATAAAAGGGCGTTCAGGACTACCATGAACTTTTTGAGCCTGCTAAGTTCCGGCCAGTTCATTTATTGGATCATTATTGTATTAGATTAGATAAATTACACTGTGATGCCCGAAGCAGGTCAAAACAGTTCAGCATTTGTATGTTCGTGTTACATATTTTAGCAGAACAACTATCGATCCTATAAATGAACTGCCCGGAACTTGGCAGGCTTAAAAAGTTCATGGTAGGCCACCCTGCAGATCACCCTCTCTGAACATAGCTTATTAAGTATCATCTATCCGCACTCAGAATCAAGCATGTATTTACTGCTGCTAATAATGTACATTGTTCTTTGTATATTTATTTCAGACATCATATTGTTTGGTTGCTATTTTACCAGTTGGATAAGTGATATGGTCTAGGGAGTCAAGCCCGCTAAGCCCAGAATGGGAACTGAATCTAAAGAATAGCTTCCAGAAAACAAGAGTATTCTAGTCGAGTATTCCTTCAATTCCTTGTATTGTAATTTTTTTTATAACGCACACATCCCCACGTTAAGTAAAAAACGTTTATCGTGGGTGCAGGAAACATTTACATATCACACACACACCATCACACCCAGAACCAGAAACACAAATCTGGAAAATTGTGCTCCTGCCGGAAATGGAACCGAGGAATTTAAATCAAAGCGACTCTTGGGTCTTTAAATACATTTCAATCATTTTCTCATTAAAAATTTTAATTGTTAATTTTTTTCTTAAATTCGAGTTCGTCACGCATATTGTGGCAAACACCTCGCGTTTTGTGAATGGCCCCGCGTCGTGGGAATCGCGTATGGCTTACATTAAAACGTCTACTGTCTACACCCGCATGTGTTGCAAAACTTGACGAGTATACTGAAGGACAAAAGTATACTTTATCTGTCATGGGATTTTGCCAACATCACGCAGCAGCAATACTTTAAATTACGAGCATTAATGGCAATATGCACTGGGATTGTACTGGACCGTATTTATAAACCCAGACGCAAACAGAAGGTTGTTATAAGTTTAATATGAGTATCTGTGTGATTGTGTGTCTGTCTGTGGCTGCTTAAAAAAATATTTGATTAATTTACTTGAATTGTTCCCAGTAGTCCCCCTCTTTGAAAGGTCACTTGATCGAGTGTCTTAGCTATGGTTGATGAAAATCGGTGCTGCCGTTTTCCAGATGTATTATTGGGTTGTTCCGTACTCATCCTATGACGTCTCATCCTACGGCTATTTTTTTCTTAACTCAACCGATTTGTATTCTTAACTTAACCGATAGCAATTTATATATTTTTTATTCTTAATTCATCCTATGCGTATTCTTAACTCAACCTATGACATTTTCTTTTTTAAATACTTCGATTTTCGTGTGCAAGGTTGGCATAAAAATATAGTACTGTTAAAAGTATTATTATTTTAATAAAATAAAACGATTATTGTGACAATAATTTTATGTATTTTTTTTAAATTAACGTAACAAATAACGTACAAATCAACATTAAATAATTAAAGTTACAAAACAGATATATAAAAAAATCTCATAAAAAATTGTTTTTAAACATAGATTACTACCTAAGTTTAAATAATCGAACATAGCTTTTTGGTGTTATTTTAAATGTTTTGATCTTGCCATCTTCTTGTCTTTCACGGTTTATGTTATTTCTTACAGTTACTTTTTCATTTGTCTTGACATTCCGTCAATGCATACAGTTGTTTTTGAGATGTGTATTAGTATGTATGTATCATATGATATGTTGTATGTATATTTATGTATAGAACTCTAAAAGTTCTTGCTTAGACATTGCATAGTTTATTTTTAAATACATATATATATTTGAAAAAAAAAAAGTTTTAGGTTTCCTAACCTCTTCTTTATTGTATAGCTTCCATTATTGCACGCCTATATATTGATATCTCTACGTGATATCTTCGGCAATTATGAATCAATTTTGTTGATTTTTATTCGTTTGGTAGAGTATAATACAGAGGAGGTATCCATATAAATTTTATTGAAATCGGTCAATCCAAAATATAAACGATGAAGTCGGTTTTTAAGCTTTGGTAAGGTTTCAATTATTATGCATAAGGAGATTTTTAAAATATAAATATAAGTAATTATGTAGTAGGAGATCATCCACACCAAGACATTTACGTTCCTTTACGGATATGTTTATATATATTTGTTTGACTTTAGTGGAAAAGCGTTCATTTTTGGGGTAGATGATTTCTACTGCAACTGCAGTTATTGTTTGTAAAGTAACGCATGGAGTTTTGCTGCGAAAGTGAAAAAATGGCGTTGTTGATTTTGTATAATTTTCCAAAACCTGTGATTCAAATCATAAAAATCATACAAAGTTGAAAAACGTGATTTTTGCTCTCGCTCCAAAACTCCAATAGAAGTTCTAGTAAAGTTTTTACTACTTTACTAGAGCATGACTTGACTATGACTGGACTTTGACTCTTTTACTTGACTTTGACTACAACTTTTGATATGAAATACACTTGAAATATATTATTAATTGACACTGGCTAAATGCACAAATTGCGAATCCAAAATTATAAAAAAAAAGTAACGCATACCGATTAATTGCAAATTTCTATAATTATTATTGATAACCCTACAAATGACTAATAGCAGCAATAGAGACTAATTAACTCACGTTACGTAATATAATAACATACATGTAAATGATAATAACATGCGTGTTCGATGTTATCCACGTGACTGTACCTACCTATAAGCTCTGACGCCTTGTTTGAGACACGTTACTACCTTACTGTTTCTTGAGAGTTTACTAATCTGGGAAGTGGTTGTACCCAGAACAATGGGTTGTATAATGAACGGAGCTTGTTGGAAAATCAATTGTTAACGCGTCATAAGTATTATAATATTATTTGAGTGATTCTGCCGATGCATTCACTTATGAATTTTGGTATTGATTAGTGCATTCATAAGCTGATTCGCTGTTATAAATATAATGTTTGAGATATTTTTCACATTCAATGTATATTGTCTATTAAGGAGTTATGAATGAATACCTAGAAGCACTGAATCTAGAACTGCAACTATTGAAATTTGCAAGCCTTTTATTAAAGTAATAGCAATAATTTTAATACTGCGTGCTTGATCTTGCTCATAGCTTTTAGTAGGCGCATCATAAGTTATGATGCGCCTATCATACTTGTGATTTTAAGATACATTATATACAGTTGTATTTACTACAGGGAGTGGCAGAATTGGTGTTGTAAAAAATGTAGATATTAAAATACAAGATTGTCATGCATCATGCGTGGTGAGTAACTTGCCTGTATTGAAGTCGCCAAATACTTAAAATTGCTACGGAATCTTATTTCGCACAACACTCAATTATTTCAAAAAACTATTACATCTAGAACAATATGTCTAGTGCCCTCCTATATTTAGACGGAGCTTTAACGGTAAAAGGCTTTTCGAGTGAACATTTCCTCTAAACACAGAACTGGTTTTGGTTTTACTACGTCTACTACTAAATCAACAGGAGTCTATCTTGCATATGACTATATGTTTTAAAGTTGAACATATAAAGTTCAGTTTGCTCTTTTTGCCTTTTTGTTTTGGTGTAGAGACAACGTGACGAAGGAAAGAGACGGTTGTATTTTAGCTTTAGACAAACCGGTTGAAGGTGTTAAGTGTACAGTCGATGAAAATGTTAACTAGGCACTGTTATGTATATCCTGAGCTTCAATCCAACCAATCTCGGCGTTAAACTGTCGATGTCGTAAAAGTCTGTGAGTTTTTTCACAGGAACTATAACAATGTTTTTTGTTGGAACATTTACGAGTGTATATAATATTATTATCATCACGGCAATCAATAAAAAATTGCGTTCTAAAAAGATACTCTTTAGTTTTTATTCTAAGTAGCCCCTATCTGCAAAACCTTAATTTCTCTATTTCGATTGAGCTAAACAAAACCTTACCCTCTTCTCAAATCTGGAGTCAAACAACCCTAATTTCCAAGATACAATGAAAAAAGATTATAATCTCCCAAATTAACTTTTGAGCTACCAAATTTCGTCGGGCGTAATCCTCTTTATAATATAAGATTTAAATTGGTTTTTTGTGCCTCCCTAGGGTAGAAAAGGGAAGCGTGAAATCTCTGGCAATGGTATACATTAATATAGCTATTTTTGGTTCAGATGTAGTGAATAGATGGTGCAATGGTTTTATATTTATTGTTTAGTAGTATACTCACGACCTGATTGATAGTTTGTTGAACTGTTTTAGATGCTACGTCGTGCGATGATGATTTATCTCGACTCATAATAACACTGGAAGTTTATTCTCTTAGGTGAGATTGATTATTTTAGCAATAATGTAGTTGTTTGTGGTATAAGAAATCTATTAATTATAAACGCACGTACCTTTTATTTATTGGAATAATGTTGGTAAAATATACTGTATAATATAGATATTTTTTTGTTACATTTTTTCCGTAACATTTCATTGTTATGATTCATTACAAAACTAATCATCATCAATTTATTTCTCCTACATTTGTGTATAAATAAAATAACGAGGATTTTTATAGTTGTAATTACATTTAGTAAGATTTACGAGGTCAAACCTAACCTTTCATGATATAATCATTCTCCATTACCATCATAAAAATTTGAAGTACGCCCTTTTCTAAATACATTTTAAAGATTAATTTAAACCTGTCCTGTACCCGGACCGACCATTAACACATACTGTTACATTCGTTAATTACATACTAGTTGAAGGCTAGTTAGTGGAAAGAGTTACTTATTTTGATCTTAAGATGATTTGGGGTCCGCTCTACTTTTCTTTCACTTCTTCGATTCAATACGAGCTGTTTTTTTATGTCCATAAGTAGCAGATATTCAATTATCCTTGCTTATGCACATTTTTACATATACCACAAAAGTTCTAGAACAAGTAAGTTATTTGAGTAATTACAAGGTATAGTGCTTATATTAGTTTACAGTCGTAACACACGTTAACTAAGAGAAGGGGAACAAACATAGATTGTGGTACACACCCAACACCACCGACCTCAGTTACTACTACAATTACTGTCCATCCAAAGGTTGTCTGGTAGAAATCGCTGAAAGCGATAAGACCGCCCATTGCTGCCTCATAATATTAATTTCGTAGTTTTAAGTTTGTATCTTTTTGTTTTTTTGGTGTACAATAAAGAATTTTGTATTGTATTGTATTGTATTGTGCTAACTTGGTCGGCCAAAGGTTATCACGATATTCTTGACAATTTCAGTTGGCTTTTTCATATTACTTATGTACTCATAATTATCTCTACACCGTCGTACAAAATTGAACATATATCAATACAAACCTTGTAGAATTATTATGATCGAATCTAGTCAAAGTCACAGATTACTTGATAGTTTGGTACCAAGGTTTTCTTATTAGCGCAATGCCTTCTACATTCTTGGGTGTGAGGAATGTGGCCACATTGCCCTGACTTATTATAATAACGTGGGGCTTCTGATTGCTTTGGTTATCTTAGACGCGTTGTAGATATTTTCATAAAGGGATTCTTAGGATTCAGATGTTCTATATTTAAATAATAGGTTGTAATTATGCTATTCCAGAGAATAAGGGGAAATATTTAAAGCTTATCACCACACGCAGTGCCAGTGTACAATATTGAAATAACAAATTGTATATGTAAATTTAATAGCTTTGAGTTCATGTTATCATAAAACTATATGTCGTTAAAAAAAAGCCATGAGCAAAATTATATCTAATATATAAAATTCTCGTGTCACAGTTTTCGTTGCCATACTCCTCCGAAACGGCTTGACCGATTTTGATGAAATTTTTTGTGCTTATCCGGTATCTATGAGAATCGGCCAACATCTATTTTTCATCATCATCATCACTTTTCATCATTATCAACGCGGGTGAAACCGCGGGGCGCAGCTAGTTTTTTATAAAAACACTTACGTACGTATATTGACAATTGAAATATATACTCTTTATAAATTGGAATGAAGACATTGCACGAAGTAAGGTATACAACATTTGTATCGGAAACCGCAGATTTTTTAATGAAAATCTAGAGGCAGTCGTGAAAGTTAATGACTCTAATAAGTTAAAGACTCTAATTACCAGATTCAAATTAAAAACTTTTAAATATCAAATAAATAATTTAAAAGCTTTCTCTTCTAGGTGGTAGAATAAAATGACTATACATTAGACAACATTGTTGATGGGCACTACAAATTCGGAACGGAGGATGCACCTTGCTTTATTTAAAACATACTAAAATATCTATATACACTGTACAAATTCTCTTCCCTTAAAAGCGTCTTTGCAGTTATCTCGAGTAACTGGACTAGCAAGCCTATTTTTAACTTTTCTATGTAAGGGCAAGGAATTTACGAACACGATATGTTATTATGTAGATTTTATTCTTGAAAACGGAGAGAAAATTTTACAACTTGAGCGGTTAATTGTGTTTATTGCAAATTGCTTTTTATTCTAACAGCTTTATTTTAACAGTAAAGTAAAAAAAAAGAAATAAAGTGTATGTACATTCTAATTCCAACGTGAAACTTTGATACCTATTTTTTCCGACCGGCTATCATTTATCCACTATATCACCTGATGGTAAGTGGCAATGTAGTCAAAGAAGGTTTACATACTAGGCCTAGAGTGACGTGAGTGAGGAGAACATAATTTTTAGTGATTTTATACAATTATTTTCTGATTTCTATTCGTAAAACATGTACACTATAACACTGAAGTAGTCAAGTGTTGATAAAATTTTATCTCTGATAGTCTGGCATTTTACTATTATCTCACCCAATGAAAAGTAGTGATATAGTCAATATAATGGTAAGCACGCTAGGCACAGAGCAGGGAACGCTAGCGAGTTTCCTGCTTTGTGACGGCCTATCAAATATATATATTTTTTAGAAAAGAGGCTAGAGCAATTATCCTTTTATTCTTATATTTAGATTTTTCAATTACACGAATGACGTCAGTGCAGAATTTATCGCCGCTACTCAGAGCTAAAAGGAAAACAACCAAATGTTTGGTCGTATAATGTAGATCGTTAGAAATTCTTCTCACATCCAAAATAGTGGACAATAGAGACGTAGCCAAGTACGTAGTCGGTAGAGCATAGAATTTGTGCTCAGGCGCACGTGTCAAAGGACAAAAGGAACACGGTACCGTCAGGCCAGTGGCCACACACTTTTACCGACACCTACGAAAGAATACAGATTATAATTATGAATATTGCAACACTGCTGGTGTAATATGTATATGGCAACATTGGTTGGTGTGATTTGTTTAGTAACAAGTTTTAAATCAGGTCCTGTTTTTTTATTCACGTAATTAATGATTCTTGAAACTCAGATTTTAAATACTAGCCGTGCCCCGCGGTTTCCTCCGCTATTATCAAGTTAAAAAGTAGCCTATGTCTTTATCTTAGGTATAAGCTATATACATTCTAAATTTAATCCAAATACGTACAGCCGGTAAAGCGTGAAGAGGAAACAAACATACTTACACACTAACTTTCGCATTTATAATATTAATTGAATACTTTCCATAACTAACGAATCATCAATATGCTATGCACTAAACGTATTCCAGGTCTAGTGTGTTTACCAGCTTCGATCACATCGTCACTTACCATCAGGTGAGATAGTAGTCAAACACTAGCCTGTCACAAAAAAAAAATGTTTGTGATAAAATAAATCCTTATTTATGGTCTCAAGTAAAAAACTAAAATAATTTGAGCATACGAAAGAAGACAATTTTTATATTTTTACAAGCTTTTATTTAGTTTCACCCGTCACGTTATATGTATGTCGGTCGGTAATCATATCTTGCAAGCTAAATTGGACCCATTTCCCGATGTCCGATTGGACTCAAATTTGGAGTACCTATGTATCTTGTGACAATACAATACGGTAACAATATGGTACCATGGAGCTGGTCTGATGATGGAGGCGGAAGATGGCCATAGGAACAAAAAAACCCACCAAGTCTGGGCTCGCTTGATTTGTCTTAGATTGTATACTTTTTAGTCCCTATTTATTTACACCTGGTTATTTAGAAACGTTTGATTTTAAAAACCTTTTAAAGTATCACTGTTTTATTCTTCAGTGACATAAATCAATGCATGAATTGTTTTTTTTTATGTTGAATAGGCAAGCATTTGACCACTATCTCACCTGATGGAAAGTGATGATGCGGCCGAAGATGTGACAATGCTTGCCTAGAAGATACCTATTCACTCGAGACTTGAAGATTCCATTGGTACACTTTTTAACTTCTTGTGGACTGATCGAATAGTTCCCATCATACCAAGTACTTGTAAAATAATTATTCCTCGATAATAATCAAAATATTTACATTTATAGGTGTTTCATCTATTCGATCTATGGATGTTTAAGCCAAGTTTAGTATCATAGATATTATGACTCGTCATTATTATATTCTAAGAGTAAAACATAAACGCTTAGTAGTTATAATTCTCTCTTATTTTGGAAGAGTAACTTATGCAACAATAATATTTGTATATTATAATGTATAAATCAATTGGCATGCGTAAGGGACATGACATACAAAGCGCCCGAGGCACGCGGCCTAGGGTGGTCGCACGCCTTTGGCGCTTTATCTATCATGTCCCTTACGCATGCCAATTGATTTATACATCCGAAGAAAATGCTATAGTCTTAGATTATAAAGACATTTTATAATCTAAGGCTATAATATTGAAATTAATTAATTTTAGGTGGTACAAAATTCACCGGGTCATCTAGTATACTAATTTAAAAATAAAAGCTGACGTGTACGAAATTAAGAAAACACAATTTGACATTTTATATCTCTATAAAAAGTTTATTTAGGTTAATAATTGCCAGATGCGTAGACTGGCTAATCTCGCCCAGCGCTGGCCCTAAAATTCTTTACGAGCCTGAGATTTTAATCGTAAAATATCGCAAGGTGTTTGAAATAAGCCATAAAAGCTTTCATATATTTTTAATCCATCTTCCCGCTGCGTCGAACACCGTTCCCTCGCACGTCGCTCCACTTTTTTTGACAACACCTGCTACGAAGAAAAAAGAACTATTCTTCGAACAGGTAATACGGATTATTATTCGGGATAAGGCTGCGGTGCGTACGCACTTAATGTGAAAATGATTTTGATTTGTTGTTAGACGATTTTAAATTTTATGATTTAATTTTAAAGTACATTCAACTCTAGCCTTGACCCACTGCCACTAGTATAGTTACTGTACCTCTTAAAAGTTCTCATGAATCATTTCAAATACATATGAAAGCCTTTAATTATTTTACTCATCTTGCAATATCTCTACGCATACTACCTGACAATTAAATAACACACGCTGTAATATGGTTTTCTATCCATTATAACTATCAATTTATTTCTCATGACACGTTTATAATAACGCCAATTATTTTGTTGTATTATGATTATGCCATCATCATTCCCGTGTTCCCGCGGGCCGAGAAACAAAATGGCGGCTAGAAATAAAGCCTCGAGCGAGATAGAACCTCCAAACGAGATACTACAAAATCGTAGTATTGTGTCGTATCGTAGCCGATAGAGGCGCTGAAATGCTCTTACTACTCCGTTGTATTTAGTTCACGTTTCCGCCGTAGCTAACGGCGGCGCTAGCGTCATCGCCTGCGTACCCGCTACGCTACACTCCCACGTACGTTGCCTCATTGTAAACACTGCTGGTGCGCGAGTGTGCGAAGTTTCTCTCTTTTCTCGTGGACATAAAAGGGTTGTAAACAATATGAAAGTTCGTGCAAATGTGGTGATATGAGAACAGTGTGTGATTATTTGGACTGGACCTAGGATTTCCCTCGAGCATGACAAAAGCCAAGATGTCTCGGAGCAGTGCTCTCTACCACAGCGCGAAGGTGAGCCCTTAAAGCCTACTATTTATTGTTTGTTCAGTTTCCAATCAATGAAACTAGTGTTTATTTGGTTCTGTTTCAAAGAAACGCTCACTACAAATGATGAAAATTCATCCGTTTTTAAAGAATATCTTAATGTAAGTGGTCTGATGTGATACTGAAATTTAGCTGGACCATGACTACATGTGTTAATTTATGATAATTAATTCTAGATCATATAATAAATATATTCTAGTGTATAGCAGCATACCGCTTAGTACTAGGATAATTATATACGAGGTTCTTGGCACGTACAATTCAAAACATAATCACATACATGCTCACATGCCTTTCTAAAACGTGTTGGGTATTATTATTACTATGCTCTAGCTAAATGAGTATTTTATTCAGAAATCTCTATAAATTCCCTCCTAAATTGTTCTGTGTGTATAGAAATTGAATCGGGTCCGGTTTCCAGTCCGTCGTGAATCTCGATCCCTCCTCTCCCTGTTTCCCGCCCGTAGCCTTCGTGCCTCCAATTTAAAATAAACGATTGTCTTCTCCAGTACACACGAAAATGCCAGAAATATCATCAGCAACTTTCTTATAGAAACCGACACGTGCTTTCCAAATGAGTAAACAAGTAGTATACTAGCGTGTGTATACAATTTGTTAAATTACAAAGCCTCGAAAATTTAAGTTAGCGCCTTAAAATATTCACATTTTTCCCGTATACTACAACGCTAGTATCGGGAGTAAAAGACATCAACGCGCTCGAGAACGAGACAGCAACATCCGTAACCTATTTTTGTGTTTACGGAAGCGAGACGCAGAATCGCCTATAGCCATTTTGTTTATACTCATTTGTATATAATTGTACGCTGGGATTTTGTGTACAGGTACTAACGCAGGTAGTGGCCATCGCACGGATGGATGCACTCCCCATTTTGAAGGAAAGGGATGCTCCATTACAACTTTTTGATAGAGTATGTAAAACGTACTGGCTTTTAAACTTTGGGGTCTGGATCGTTTCGGCGGTGAGTGCTAATCATGCATGAATCGAACGACTCTTTTACTTTTACCCCTTCGTAAACTTAACTTTGATTAATCCAACCCAAAATCAGACATACAACTCCGTTCTAGCGATTCAAGCCTCTGAAACCCGTAATCAAATCGGGTTGCTATTAAAGTCTAATTCAAAGCTAATGGCTAGGATGATTTTGGCGGTATAAAAAGTCAAATTGGCTGAGATGAGGTTATTCTCAGTAATCGGGCACTCTCAATTCACCGACCGGTTCTGGCCCGGTCGTTCGCTCGTGTGTTGTAGGACTTATACTCCCGCTCTCCGGTTTTTTTATGTCTCAATCACAACACCAATTTATTTTAACTCTTTTATATCCCTGTATTAACAGATTTCTGATAGCTATTACAGTAAATAATTTAAGATTGATAGACTATCACTTGATTTTGTGAGCCTGGGGCTAAAACAATTCGAACGATTACAATTAGAGTAGACATCAATTCCAATAGTTATGCAGCGGGTGGTCCTATTTTAAGGTTTATTTTCAATCACTTCGTCTCACCTGGTTCTTAAAAAGACACTTGATTATTCTATTATTTGTAATTTTGCAAAACCAATTTGTTTTATTGCCTTGAAACTACTAACATTATTTTATCCTGTATTGGTTATTGACTCTTCAGAAATGATTAGCTATGAAACATAAATATTACATAATTTCGTTGTTTGCTTTTTGTCTTTTTTATGTAGTATAAAAGCGCATATACGCGGCGATGGCCAGTGAAAGATTAATAAACTTGACCCAACAAATTGTACCAGTAATGTTTTCGTCATCATTAGCCAGTCAAAGTGCATGTGACAAGTAATGATTGCAGAGTGTAAAGAAAGAAAGAAGAAAGAAAATACATTTTTTGACACGAAATGATGCGAGGCACTTTGAGGCGGAACTGGTCATGACAGTTAATTAAATAATTAGTTATAATACGAGTAAATCTTGGTAAAGTGCCTATAACTTGCAATCTTTATAATAATTATTAAACTACCGTTTACCTTAATGACGAGTGAAAACTTAAAAATTATTTCAAGTTTTGTATTAAAAATAATTTTAAAAACTCACTAAAACAAGTCAGTGAAAATTATTGTTTTCCTTTTTTATATTTTATAGGCTAACGTTTTAACATCTCACGACGGTAAATGAAGTTCGGGGTGGTAAACACGCTAGGCCCGGAATGAATTTAATTTTGTGAAAAGGTTAATAGAAAAGTAAGGGATTTCAAACTACTTTAAACTCTTAATAGTAGTTCCTTAAGCAACATAAGAAACAGAGACACAGAAATGGATGCAACGTCGGAAATATTATAAAAACAATATATATAACAATATTCTCGCATGTGTATGTTTTTATTGCACATTTTTCATATTTCGCAAGTACTTTACGCCAAGATCTAAATGCACAATTCCAAGATTGATAATAGACTAGTGAATACTCGATGCCTTTAATCGCTGTTTTTATATGCATACCAAGTTCATTTTAATTGAAAGCACGTAGTAATTGCTGGGTCATAAATAAACAGTTATCTATGCCGTCGACCAGCTGTGCCATTCATCATTTTCTTAAGTAATATTGGTAACAAGTAATTTAACAAATTTTCGAATGTTCTTATAGAACAAGACTATTTATACGTGTTTCAACGTATGATCTCCAAATGTTTACTATATCGAGCATTTTTTTCTATGCCGTCCATATAGTAAATGGTTGATTAGTGAAAAGTTAATAGTACGAAAAAGAAAAGAGTAGAAAGATCTTCTAAAAGAACGGTGTCCCAATAGATGACACTTAATAAAGTACAATATACAAATTCGTTTTGCTTCTGCTTTTATCATCCGTACAGCGAAGAAGTGGAACTCATTGCCTGCCTCTGGTCCCCGAACGGTACACTCTGGATGTCTTCAAGTCTAGAGTGAATTGGTACCTTCTAGGCAAGTCCCATCATCGGTCGCATCGTCACTTTCCATCGGGTGAGATAGTGGTCAAATTCTTGCCTATCTAACATAAAAAAAACGTAGTAGCTTATGACATATCCGCTACTCATTTGTTTATCAAATTTGTTTATGTATATTTTCTTTGTTTCGTACTAATTCAAACATTATCCATACATACTTTATCACAATGATTCAGATTTTTTTTTATCTAGTTTTATGTCTTCCATTATACGATTGAATTTCAATACCATTCGTTGTAATCCCTTGCTCTTGTATTAGATATTCAAAATCTCTGCTGATATAAAAAAAACTGTTGTTTAAACTATTTCTACTGCAATAATATGTCACGACGATTTAGACTAAGTATAGTTTAACATCAACTAAGCGTGACCACTTTGTCACGCTACACTTCCTGACTAGATGTGCCAATCAAACTAGTGATTTTAACTTAATTGCTTGATAATTTGCTATATTGGTTTAGCAAGCGTAGCATCAACTAAAGAGATTACTAAGACAATCAACGTATGGTAATTAGGAACTGGCTGGAATGTGTAGGTTGAATATTATATAGAAATCATCCATGGCCCATGGATCACCCTCAGTTTTGGATATGGGTAAGTTTGATGCGAATTAAATCACGACCAAGAGTTTACTTTTATTCAAAACTAAGTTCGTAGACTTGTATCGCGGGTGCCGGAAGCATCCACAACACACACACATTACAACCAGAACTAATAAAAAACTAAAATATTTTTGGGTATAAAATGTACGTTCCTACCGGGAATCGAACCCGGCACCCGTAGTATAGAAGGCAGTTAGTTAAGTAAACAGTTTAACATTTTTGGATTTGAAAGGAATCGATTTTTAATGACCTTTTAACCTAATGGAAGGTAATTACACATTTGAGAGCATTAACGACGATGATTTATTATAAACGACTTGCAATAGTTTTGCATCCATTGACTTATTACAATGTTTATAGATGACGTCATTGTTGCGAAACAATATTTAAATGAAGTATATTAGTTCCCATGACTGATCGCTACCGCTGAGGAGATTTCAAGCTAGTATAACAATAACAAAGCTATTATTTAATTATAGGAGCGTTTCGGGCCGAGTAATTTCCAAGTGACGTTAAGTTTGTTTGCATTTCGTGCCTTATATACATAAACATAAACGTTTTCACACTCATAGCCCCGCACTGAGTTCAATGGCTTGTGTCGTGGATGCCGGAAACATTCACATCACACATGCAATCGCAACCAGAATCACAAAATTTCCTTAGGAAGAAAACTTGTGTTTCCGCCGGGATTGAACCCGATACCTTTGCTTAAAAGGCGAACGCTCATCCAACTAAGCCAACGGGCAGTTCAAATTATTCGAATTATGAAGGTTCTAATTATCCATGAATCCAAAAGAATGGCGTTATAAGTTTGAACCCTTTGCTACCAATTTTTTTTGTGAATGTTTTGGTACCCTCGATACAAGTCTTTGAACGTAGAGTGGGCCTTTCGGTGTTTTGCGTTTGTTTTGTTT
The DNA here is from genome assembly GCA_948107665.1 of Lomographa bimaculata. Lineage (NCBI taxonomy): Eukaryota > Metazoa > Arthropoda > Insecta > Lepidoptera > Geometridae > Lomographa > Lomographa bimaculata. Next base: position 14,792,962 of record OX403592.1, read on the forward strand.
CATGGTGTTTATTTAATTGATTGGTTTTGTCGGGATTTTTAACTATAATTGGTGAAAATTGGTGCATCTGTTTTATAGACATGACAGAAGTTTTCAATAATTTTAATGTTTTCACTAGTAGATATTATCTTTTACAGTCTGATTATACGAAGTTGGTAAGTTTTGAAATGCCTATACTTTATTACTACTATTGAGTACAATACAAACTGACTTTAAAATTTGTATTATCGAACCTTAATTTTATTCAAAAAATATAAGTACTCGTATATAATAATGACGAGCTGTAGAAAGAAAAAGTGTTTTACCTTTTTCACATTTATAGCCCAGTACTTTAATACCATAATAAAATGTAATAACTACATTAAGACTTGTTTCATCTTTATGAAATATTTTAATAGTTATTCTGCTATTCGGGCCGATACAAATCCAACAAATTAAAGATCATGAAAATTGGTCCAACCGTTCTTATGTTATAAGTTGTGTAACTAACACGACTTTGTTATATACATAGATTTGATGATTTCCTTGTTTAATTGAGCTCGTATTAATAAACGTAAATACATAAGACTTCATGATAGCCTATGCCTTGATATATTATACTGATTGAAGCATGAATTGATGTTTTGTAAACATTTCACGCTATGTCAATGAACAGTCGATTATATTGCCCTTTCTATGGTTTGTGTGTACTACTCATATATAAACAATGGGAATGTACGTTTGTATAGATATTCTATACATCGCAGAGATAGAAAACACATCTAAAGAGACATCACATTATAGAGTGTTATTCGATCAAGATGTATACAGTCTTCTTTGGACCACTAATGCTAAAATTAGTGTCCAAACACTGGCTTAAAAGCCTATGGTTACATAGAAAATGCTGTAAAAACCTTCTCAATAAATGGTTTACATCACACTAATGTTATAAGGGCACAAATTTCAACCAATCGACTGTCGTATCAACGTCGCATCAATTCGAACAATCGTATTTTGACGACCAGAATATATCTACAGGTTCATAGAGAGGGCGTAATACTTCCGCTGGAAGTGCACCGACTATATTACGATTCAAATTCATTTCCGTTTGGAATCATGCATTGACATCACGCATAGAATCTTTGAAAGCACATATATGTATTTACATCATCGTCGATTCCTGTTTTAAGCAAACGTAGAGGATTTCCTTTATAGCAGGTATAACCGAGCAAATTTACTGTTTAAGTGTATCTATACGGTAAATATAAATTAACGTTTCGGACGTTCGGATGTATAATTCACAATTATTATTACAAAGCTCAATTTACGAAAACCATTTAAATCTTAATTCTAAACATTTTGCACTAATCTAATGTTTAGTCAGGTCGGTACTTTGATTAGTAACCGTTTAGTGAGATTTTCAACTGACTATCACCATGAGGGCACGCTGAAATGTCGGTCCCGGTTGTTAGTCGTAAGACAACAGTCATTATACATTATCGAATGCTATGCATCCAACTACTGTATAAATGCGAAAATTTGGGTGATTATTACTCAATTACGACAAAAACACTAAACCGATTAGATTGAATGATGATCTGAAATAACACAGGTTTTTTAATTTCTTTATTCAAAATAGGATAACTTTTGACCACTATCTCACCTGATATAAGCGACGATGTGGTCAACGATGGAGCAAATTATGAAGCAAGCTTGACAAGGAGTTACCTCATGTCACTCGCGACTTGAAGATTCTCATATTGTACTTATCAGGAGAGACAGATTAAATTAATTTTAACTTGATTAAAGCAGGGGATTTTTTTTTTGATTTTGGGGGCTGAGTCACCCACGTCCGTAGGAGGATACCCTTAAGTCTGACTCCCTACACGTGGTCCCCGGGTGGTGCTAATCAGGTGACATTTGAGAGGTGGTAGAGCTTTTTGTGAGTTGCTCGCCTGGCTTGCTACCAAAGTAGCTTACCACTATCAAGTTGAAAGTCTGCCGCCAAGCCAAATACGGTGTTCCGGCAGTTATCCTTGAGAGCCTGCGTATTCCAGGTCTAGTGTGTTTACCAGCTTCGATCACATCGTCACTTAACATCAGGTGAGATAGTGGTCAAACACTAGCCTGTCACAAATAAAAAAAAAAAAGGAGAAACAGCCAGTACAATAATAAAATCTGCATACCTAAGCGCGGCAACATTAAAATTAGATCGGTAGAACAAAGTGAATCAAAAATCAAAGTGTATCGTGCGAGCTGCACAGTTCCCACGCGGCTCATTCGGCGTCAAATCGTACTTTTTACTCCATGCATGAAGCTTTTTATTCCGTATTATAAATTCAATATATTAGATGCATCACTGCTCTCCCTCGCTTCACAAAACGCAGGTATAAAAACGTGTGGAAACTGGCCCTATGACTTCATCCATCTTCATTAACATTAATTAATGAGGTGATTTAACACTTGCAGCTAATGTTAAAATTTATAGCTTGTAATCTTTTTTTACCTAATTACTTGAACAAATCATTCTTACGCATTATTTATATCTCTGGGATCGAACATTAAAACTAAAAGCTTTCTCACCATAAGCTTTACACTAAGTTCGATGTTTTGATATTCATTCTTATCAATTTTTTAATCCTCCTGAATACACACAAAAAAAATCATCAAAATCGGTCCAGCCGTTTAGGAGGAGTTCAGCCACATACACACATACTGAAGATGTAATTCCGACGATGTACCAAACAGAAACTAAAACTAATATTCCCCAACTGTGTGTACAGTGGCGGATTTACACATTTGCCGCCAGTAAGCTATTCAAGTTTTGCCGCCCTTATCGACCTCTACAATTCGAATCTTTGGTGCAAAATCACATTAATTAAAAAAAAATTGTCGATGAAATATTATGACTCCTATATCATAAAGTTACAATTTCATTAAAAAAGTTGGTGCAACTAGGACGATAGTGTGGGCACTATATTACACCCCCTTTTGCCCGTAATTAGCATGAATTGCCGCCCTTAAAATCTGCCGCTCTAGGCTCCAGCCTACTCAGCCTGCTGGTAAATCCGCCACTGTGTGTGTACTTTTTTTCAGTAATTGACCCCTATTGAGCGTAGTTATTTTTTCTCTGATTAAACCTATGAAATTAACGACAAAATAAAAATTATCATTATTCTGCATAGGTATTTAAACATAGATAAAAACAAAAACAAACGCCTTCATACTCACAGCCCCACACTAATTTCAAAGACTTGTATCGTAGGTGCCGGAAACATTTACTTATAACACTCACAACCAGAACCAGAAGCACAAATCTCCCTTGGGAAGGAAAATTGTGCTTCTGCCAGGAATCGAATCCAGAACCCACGGCGCAGAGGTCAGAGACTTGCCCACCGCGCCAACTGAGTCGATAGATTTTCTGTTTTTATTGCTTTGCATGGAAAATATTTATATCCGTGTTACAATGCCGCTACTGCCGGTGGTATACCTACTACACTTATCCTTGCTACCAAAACATTTAAACCATTAAAATAAATTCTAGCAAATATTTTTGACTTTTTTTTTATTTAATCTGCAATGTTATTAATTTGTATCACGTAGAGTTTACAACTGCGCATGCGCCGCCATATAGTCGCCGTAATACCGTTACATTCGTAGCTATACACATTCCGAAAACAAGTGATAAATATAAATTGGTATTCTATTGCCACACTGTTTATAGTCTTTATTCAATATTTTTCAATTTGTTATCAGGTTTAATTTATTTGAAAAATACAGGAATTCTACCGTTTTTCAATACTATCAAATTTAACACATTATATTACAAAAAATAAACTTTTGTGGCAGCTATATCTATATATATATATATGTGCGTATATATATATATATATATATATATATATATATAAATGAATCTCTATTTCCCCTGGTCATCTCATCACGCGTGAACGCATGGAACAATTTCGCTAATTATTTTTTGTTGTGTTAATTATTGTCAGGAGAAGGTTCTTATGAAATAAAAGTTTATCCCGGCGACGGGTAAAACCGCGGGGCACATCTAGTAATTAATAAGTACCAAGACACTTAAAACTTATTTGGATACAAAACTACGTTATCTAAGTAGACAAACAAAACAACTTGTTAATGCAAACCTTATCAGAGCATAGATAAAGTTCCCTGTACTAGAAAAGGCCATTTCGAAATACTTATCTCTGTCTACAACCTCTTCAAGATTACTATAGAAACTCTTATTTATTCTTTGCTTTTAGCGAGAACCTTTATCTGTTTGTCACGAGCTTTACAAATATAGGCCGTGTATACACAGGGCTTCTGTCAATCACTTAGCGCTATCAACTAAAAATAGCTCAACAGCTCTATAGATGTAGTGTGAAATTTGCCTTAGAATGAGGTGTATATTATGTTTAGTCGGGTATAGATTCGGGTTTTTTAATTTTTCGTGTAAATTACCACTAATTATGAAAATTAACGGTAGAGATAAAATCATTCTGTTTTATTTAAATCTTTTGGACATTTATTTTATCATAAACATTTATCACTTTTAATATAACAAACATATAACTATCTTTATGCAAACTCAAGCAAGTAAGCATCAAGTAGTTTAATGCAAACTACTTGATGCAAAAAGTCGTTGATCGGCAGTGTGCCCAAATTGCTGACTGCGTTACCTCGTGGTACAGCTAGACTTTATGGCTGAGCAAAATACAATCCAGCATCTTGGTCACGTGTCGGCTATTTCAGTCTCCTAGCCAAATCTTTGTAAATACATTTAATTGCTGCATGTATGTAGGATCGTCACTTGAGAAAGGCTCGACCGATCAACAAGAACACAACAAAAGAAACAGTCGAATCCTGACAATTGTCAGTAAGCAAGATTTGTATGAAAGAAAATTTGCTACTTTCGAGCTCAAATAACGCGGGCAAATCGATGAGGCACAACTAGTATTTAGTTCAATAAGAAATAAAATTATTTTTTGGACAAAATTCTACAAAGAAATAAAATATTTCTTAAGATAAGGTATATTTTACTTCTTAATACGAATTCATTCAAAACGTGTCTAGTATTGCTCTACTTTTGCTATTCTGAGAATAAATTATGCAGAAGGGGCAGCGGACACCGCTAGAAAAATAACATACCTAACCTCTAATCTAGTTCAAATGCAGTTAAACTTGTCCCAACAAACGCTCCATGTCTAACAGTATTCTAGTTACGTGACTTAGGAAAATCAGCATTTTATCTACTGCTACTTAACTACTTACTACTTACTAGCAATTCCAATGTCAACCTTAGTCCTATAAAATTAAGTTTTATAGTCGACTGGGGTCTCGTTACGCTACTTGAGCACCACTTATCCGCTTGGAACATCTGTCGTCCTTCCGTCTTGACATTTTTTCCTATGTCCCGTCGAGGATGTGATGTTGCAAACTTTAACCATCCGACATCCTCATTAGCTGTCGCTAAAATCACGTATAGATTACGCGGCAAGTGTGAAAGTGTGTAATTTATAAAAGACTGTATATACTTAATAATCAATTTGATTTCTGTCTTATGAATTTTTATTTATTTTCAGTTATCAGCGATTTTCATATGATTTGAGTCTATTTTCAATTGTTTTATCTGATTCAAATTCGTTTACCCCTGTAAACATAGAATATTCTATTATCATACATATTTTCACCAATTGTTTGTGGCAACACTTGAACGTGGCCTACTGGTATATAATCAATAATAATAAAAATGTGACTAATCTGAAAATATACTTTGGTGCTTTATTTATTACTGGGTTACCATTTATAGGAAAACTATTTTTTCGTCTAATTTTTCACCTCAAAATGAAATGATTATGAATTACTACGGTTCCAATTAATCTTTAGGCGTATCTCTAGCAGATTAAAAATGTATTATGGTTCATTGGAAACATATGCTGAGTGTTTTTTTCGCGAAGACACACAGCCAGACAGAATTCCATCCTCCATTGTCTGTAGTAGTGTGAATTGTTATCCTATCTCAGCCTATATTATAACATCGCTTTAAATAATTACAATGGCACTTACGTCCATTCCAACGATGTTACAGCAAAAGACCGACTTTGGCCAACCATACAATTTAAAAAATAAACAACGAATAGTATTAATCCTATTCGTTGTTTATTTTTTACGTTTATTACGTTTATTTAATACGCAGAACGTACTTACCTGGACTCGATCTCATTTCGTAGATCTACCACCCGAAATACGGTAAAGCAGTATTTGTTGGTCCCGGGGTAAACATTACCTGCCTCTTGATTCAAAACCATACGATAACTCAGTACTACGTACGATTCAGTTAGTTATCGTTCTTTAAAATATATTATAAAAGAGAAAATCGTATCGATTCAGTAAGTTACCGAAAAGTTCTGAATCAGGGGGTTGTTCACAATAAGAGCTCATGGACGATGCACCAAATACAGTTCGGGTGGCTGAGTTCTGGGCCTCGTTAAATAGCCATCGACACGCTAAGAAGAAGAATACTTAGAATATTTAGATAAGCTAATTCGCACTTAACTATCTTGACATTATACACTGTTATAAAAGGGGATAAACAGAGGTCAGAACCCAAACCGTCTGCCCAATGGCAGAATTAAAGATCCATTTCGGGCCGCATTATGCGAAGAGCATCTGCCCCAAACAGGTTGAAGCCCACCTGCGTCCGAAACAATCGCGAAAAACACACGATCCACTGCATATTGTACATATATATACCAAGCCAGGTGATGAACCATGATAATATGGTAAAACAAGACCGCATTTCGATATGAGACCACATTTTAATGCTCTCGATAATTTGTACATAAACATTGTTGGTGTACTACTATAGTATAATATAAATACTGTGGCTCTAGCACAAAATAATATTACAACGTAGCTGTTGCAAGAGTAATTTGCTGCGTTTATAATAAATAGGCATGTTCGTAAATATGCTGCTTTGACAGTTTGATAAGACTTTATAAGATGTGACATACTTCTGCATAATTAGTCCAAATTAGTATTAAAATAGTTTTAGAAAAATAAAAAATCGGCATTTGATCTCTAGGCCTTAGAGTATCATGCCCTATCGATCTAACCGCTGAGCTACCCAAGCCCTTCTGCAAGCGACAAAACTACCTTTCCCTATTATTAACGTCTTTTGAAGACGAGTAACGCCATCTACCGGAATAGTGACATCACGTTGCAGAGTTCTATAAAGTTTAACCTTTGATGAATGAATACGAATGAAGCATTTGCTGTTTTAAACATCACATCGACAACGTAAATTACGCTAATTATTAATAATAAATTTAAACCATTTATATAGGTTTAAGTGTCATATATTTCGCTTTATATGTAATCTATTTTAAAAATTATTTAAGCGTGTGATATTAAAATGTCTCTCAATAACATAAAAACATAATATCCTTTTTAAAATATCGTTTTATAAAAACAATGTAAAGTCGTCAAATTGTTAATTCTTGAGTATTTAATATGCTCTACATTTAAACAGCAAACTGGTTACAGTTTTTTTAACGAAAGAGCATTAAAACATCGCGACATTATGAAGATATTCGCGTAGGCGAATCCGACAGGAAATGCGTTGGCGTGGCGGGTATAAACGTAATCCGCCTTTCATAGAAATAATAACTAGTTTACCTACTTTAAAATGCTAAACGCTGTGACAGAATGCTGCGTTACCTACCTATATGATATAGGATTTACCTTAGTCTGGTGTCTCTATATTTTTATTAAAATGTGTCTTTGATCTTTATTGTTGGAAAACCTTCAGCAGGGGTAGACAAACTGAGAACTATGTACTGCTACGTTAGTATGTACTAATTGTATGCGAATATTAATGCGAATTAGGAAGCTGAAGTGGCAATGGGCTGGCCATATTAGCTGGAGAACCTATAACCGTTGTGGGGTAAATCGCGAATCGGCAAACGTAGCACAAGACGCTCTCAGGCTCGGTAGAAGCAGAGGATCGTGCTCAGTGGCGTGCAATTGGAGAGCCCTATGTCCAGCAGTGGACTTCCATAGGCAGATGATGATGATGTACTAATAGTTTTTAGTATATTCCGGGAACGTGGCAATATTGTTTAGTATTTATGTTCATAGGAATGTTGCCTATGGGATGAGGGTGGTATAACCAAAAATTTGGTAATCCGACTTCACCTGCACGTGGGTACCCCCGCCGATCAACGAACGAGGCTCCGGTGAATCATAAAAGTATGTCCCTGGAAGCTTGACGTCAGGCAAGCGGCCGGTCATTATGCCAAACCTTTTACTACAAGGATTCACATTGTTGAAATGTCGTCATTGGTTACGAGTCTGCCTTCATAACAGCGGGCACCAAATTCAAATTCGTTTACATGTGCCCCAAAGAGGCACATTGGGTTTGATTCCCGAGAAAACATAAGTTTTCTCCCTTAGCACGTGGGTTTTTGTTATTCGAATTTCTGACAAATACAGCATATACATGTGAGATCTATCATCTGCCGTCTGGCGACTTGTTTCCTCAATTAATAACATTTAAAATCGTCTTTATCGCTGTATGAATTAAATTTACTTCTTATAAATTAGTCCATTTAAATAAAAGCCCAAGGCAAGCTGCCCAAGCCGGTGCAACATATTGATATACATTATACTTGCCAAGGATCCCAATAATCGTTGGTAGTTTTTGCGACGTCACATGTCGTGGCACCTGACGCTGCGGCTCCCATGCCACGTGTTAAGGCGTTAAGTAAAGCATATGGCTCGGAGGCGACATGATAGCGTTCGGTGCAAAGAGCCCGCCAAATTTGACAGCAAATGTCAAAACTCTTGTTAGTAGTATTTGATTTCTCAATCTTTGAGTATTTTGCCAGAGTCAAGTAAAATATGCAATGTATAAAATATTATTTTAAGTGTGTTACATATTTCATAAAAGTTAGTCACGCACATTTTTATTTTGATACTTTTGCATTTTATAATGAAACAATCCTTTGAAATAATTTTAATTTAAATGTTAATAAAAATGTAATACGCATATCATTTCTATCAGGTGAGATGTTGATCAAATCTAGCATCAGTCTATCTAGCATAAAAAAGTCACACACACACCAAAGACAGAAACGCAATTTTTCCTTGGAGAGAAAATTTGTGTTCCCACTGGGAAATAAACCACCCGTTGACTATGTTTAAGGCGAACGTTACACCCTACACTATCAGGCAGTTCTCAAAATAACTACATAGTAACACATATTTTTCTACCTAGTAATGCTTATGAAGAATATAATGGCTGTAGCAAAACCTAATTAGACATCGGATGGTAATGATAATCTAGAAATACATTCAAATACACCTGCAATGAACATGTGCTCAGTTAACTATGACTTTATGCCAAGTTTTTGTAATTATCTGACAACAAAAAGTGATCAATTTTAAGGGTACAGTCTAAGGTATATATATACCACTTACAATGTTTATAATTGAAAACAAGTAAGGGCAACACACTGCTCAGAATAAAAAAGTAAAGTAGACGGTCCGTCATTTCTTGGTGTCAAAGTTATTACTGTGTGCAGGTCCAACAAAAATGTGTACAAAACTCTGTTTTACCTGTTATTTCCATTGTTATTATATAAAAAAATATTCGTTAATATGTTAGCTCCAAGAAATATGCATAGTTTTGACTATTCTAAGAAGTTTATAATAAATAATAATCTAGTTGAGAAGATTTGTCGCCAAAACGCGCTTTAATTATTTTTTTTTGATAACTCCAACTTCCAACTTTATTTTCATTTCTTATAATTGATTTCAGTAGTAAACTTTTAACTAAATTAAATTTTAAGTCTTTTTAGCCTAATTTTAAGCCCATTTGTGTTGCTATTTTTTTTTTATTTTTATTTCGGTGTAGAAGTTATTCAGTAATAATCGTTTAAGTAGAGCAGGTCAGGCGCGGTCGATAAAAAATACTTTTATCGCGCGGACAGGCGAGAAAAGAATGAATCGCGCACCCGGGACACTTGAGTGGCTAAGTACTTACATACAATAAATTTAAGTCCATTCGAACATCGGGATGTGGATCTAATTTAGCTTGCAAGATTTGATTACAGACGGACAGATAACGGGACAGGTGAAACTAAATGAATCCTTGTAAAAATATCGTATCAACGTTTAAAAGCTACCATTTGAATAACAGTATGGCAATGACAAATATCAAAATAACTATTTATTCTTATATATACACCTCTACTCACCTAGGCTATGTTAGCCAATGTAATATAACAACTTAATCGGGATATTTCTGATGCTTTAATAATTTAAGTTAATGTAGGCGCTTAAATGGTACAGCGAAAATAGTGCAATAAATATTACGTCATTGATAGCTGACATACCTTCAGTTAACTTGGAGCTTTTCGCTTCTACGTTTATCATCCGTACAGCAAAAGAGTTGAATTCGTTGCCTGCGTCTTTATTCTCCCAATGGTAAAATGTGGGTATCTTCAAGTCTAGAGTGAATATATTATCTATCTAATCACTCTAGACTTGAAGACTATAAAGAATATTCTAGACAAGTATATTACATCTTCGACCGCATCTTCACTTTCCATTTGGTGGGATTGTGGTCTGTCTGGCATAAAATACTCACTAAATCGTAACTACGCTTTGTACATTTTACAAAAAATATGTGAGTTTTATATGGAAGCATACTCTAAAAAAAAATTTTATTATGAGAGATCAATATTGTTTTACAAATTATTCTAATAAGTTATATGACTGTTTGCAAACTTGCACTACCCAAACTACATCTTAGCATTTTTGGTACATTTTAGATGTACCTACTTTGTAAAAATGTAAATTGCTCTCTATCGTAAGACCAAGATGCTTATACAAAATACTTACATGTATATGTATAAATCGCGTACTCAAGTTATTAACTTCAAGTTGTAATTCGTACAGCTTCCGCGTTATTATCTTGTCAGATGGAGACAAGTTAAATTACTGTTTATACAGAAGTTTAAAATATTTTTATAAGGTCCTCTCCAGTATAACGTTAACATAGTGTGTATAGTATTGACAAGTCGTATATTGATGGTACGTAGAGTAGATGGGTTGGTTGTTAGCTCGCAAAATACTCGACCGCGTGGTCGAGTCGCCACTTTATTATTATTTTTTACTTATAGTAGTTAACTCGACCATTCTAACTAAATACAGGCGAAGGAAAAGTCGTGTAAACCAAAATAATATTATTTATATAAGATAATAAATCTTTATGTATACGCTAAAAATTCTCAATTTTTTTCAGGGATTCCATTTCGCAGGAAAGCTTACTTTTGTAGTAATAAATGAAAAACTAACTGTATTTAATGTTTGCTCTTAAATTCATTTTAATTTTAATATTATTAGTTGATGACTCATAAAACCCATACCTTCTCAAACTAACTAAAAATAGTTATGCGAATAAGTTAACGTAAGTACATTGGAGATAATAATTAAATGGTAACATAAAAGAAATAAATAACATTCGGATTCAGATCCTTCTTCTTCATTTTGTAGTATTAAGAGAAATAAACTATGATCATGATGACGTACATTTTTTAAATTTAAAACGAAAGAGTTCATGGTAATTTAAATAATGAATTTGCCTTATCTGCAATTTATACCGGCAAGAAGTCTGCAGGGATTTTTAGAAGGTGTTTTTTTTTATATGTGACTTTAACCAATCCTTGTTCTTTGTTCACAGGTGTTGTGGCATCTGGACATCTTCCGGCGCAGCTTCCGCGAGCTCACGGGTCACGCCTGCCTCGGTCCGTCCTGCATTTTCTGCGCGCTCAAGGTTAGTTCTGTGAATAAGTCTAGATTTTCCACCTATCAATTAACGTGGATCCGCAGTTACATTAGGTTCACTCCTTCTCATCTCGCTGGTCAGAAGGACAATTGTGATGGCGTGCCCGGTGCATCCTTCCCAAAATCCATTTGTATTTTTGAATGGTTTTATTAAAGGTACTTACTTGGTACTTGGTGCGCGGGCTATTTTCCGCAACTAGGCCGTATATCGTTTTTTTTTGTTTTTATAGATAGGTAGTGTTTGCTTGGCTATTTACCACTCTACCATGTAGTAATTCAGTCGTAGTTCACCACTTTCATGACGAAAAACAGCGCGAAAGTCGCGCTCAGCCTAATATAGAGAGGGACTGCCCTTGATAGTCTTATTTTATAGGCCCATGCTTACCACCCTCGACAACATCATTACTAAGCAACAGGTCAAACGTTAATGTAAGATCTACATCATAGAAAAAAGGTATTCCATCATAGATAAAAGAAAAAAAGGCGCATTAACGTAACCTAGAGCTAGGTTAATGCGCCTTTTTTAGAACTTCAAGTCAAAAGTGAATAGGTACCTTCTAGGCAAGCATGCTACATGTTCGGCCGCATCATCGCTTTCCATCAGGTGAGATTGTGGTCAAATGCTTGCCTATCGTACATAAAAAAAAAACCTAGACACATTTTTTTTTATTCGATATTTTACTAAAAACTAAAGCTTTGCCACAGTAGCGCGTCACAACGCGCTGCTCGTCTAGAAATGGTGGTCAAAAGTAACATTTTTTAAGAAGGAGTTTATTTTCTATTTCTTACCTTTGTAGAATTTAGGTTTATTGCACTGTATGCATTTACGCTCTAGAATGTAAACAGTCGTATAACAGTCGTATCTTATAGACTTGTTTGGGTATTCATAACGTGTTTTGGGTTACTTAACATGTTTAACTGAGGTGGCGATGACGTATGGTATGTAGAGTCGGCTGCAATAACATAACTGTATTAATGCTATTATAACAAAATGCACAAATTCGAATGGTTTCTTAGGTTTCACACGATTTTATCGCGCAACATATTGCCTATTTAAAAAAGATTTATAATAGTTGAACATCAATAAAAAATAATGTAATTATAGTATAGATGTCTTAAAAATATGTTTTCATGCTCAGCACACCAGAAACTATAATTTATCTCTCATTTAAATGTGGTTTAGCTGGTTGAAAACTAGCAGTATTCAGCTATATTTCTTGCTGACCCTACATACACGTGTTTGGAATTGGATTGCCCTTAGTGTATTTTTCATTATTTCACATGTTTAGCTGGAAATACGATTACGTAACATCCTACGTCATAGAATAAACTTTGACCATTTCCTTTAGAAAGGTTACTTCCTGAATCTAACTACGAATAAATACCAAAAACAAGTTCCTATGAAAGCGCCTTGTATCTTGTCGTAACCAACCGCAGTCACGAATTCGTTACGAAGTAATCTAAATCTATGCCCAAATCTCATTACGCAACTATACTTAAACATTTCCATGGCTCTAGGCTGCAAAAATAATGTACGAGTATATTGATTGATTGCTCATTAGAAGCAGGCAGCTCCTCGGTCTGAGCAAGATTGTCATCACAGGCGATTATAGAGCGTATGTTGAAGAACATATGGGCGCGTTTAGCGGAGTAAAAGTACGACAGTTACAATAATAGGACGTGGACTTTGATTTTTATGGATTTTTGCAATTTTCTTGAAAAGTACGAAATATTTTTTTTTTGACAAAACAACGGATACTAAATTAAGTATTCTAACTGTACTAGTATTTGTTTGCAGTGTAATCTATAGCCATATTAACGAAACTTTCAAAATTAACTCATACTGGTATGATACTAACAAAAAATCTGTTGAGTGTAACTCTTTCAATTGTTCGGTGGCCAAGTCTCTGCCCTCTGCGCCGTAGATCCTGGGCTCGATTCCACAATTTGCCTTCCCAAGGGTCATTAGTGCATCTGATTCTGGGTTTCATGTGTGTGTGTTATGTAAATGTTTCCGGCATCCACGATATCAGTCTGAATTTTTGCTATGAGTGTGAATGCGTAAACAAAATTGATGAAGTCTTCAAATGTACATATTGATATTCACGATGACTAGTCGTGTGATGGGGCATTTCCCTTTACGTAAAATCTGAAAGCCTTCATCGCAAAGCCTCTTTCGCGGTCCAGAAATGACATCCAAAACTCATCACGACAAAGGTAGGTGACCAGATAAAATTTGAACCAAAACGGGCTCAGTGGCCAAACCTCGGGCATAGACAAAGAGAAAGAACAACCGACCTCGGCCGCAGCGGTACAACGTGACCTTTGTGAACAATAGGCTCTGTTCCCGCCTTTGCCCGAGCTTTCGACACGTATCCACGTTACATGAATAAACATTACGACGGTACTCATTTTACACGTCAAATAAGTGGTAAATTTCTATTTCGGAGCTTTTAAATGTTCTTCTGACTTTTTTTTGGGTATTCAGAATGTCTTCTATTTGAAAATACTCAAATGTATTTATATGTTTTTCTGTCTCGATAATATTCTTAGGCATTTTCAAAATGTCTTATTTTTAAATTCTCTTATGTATGACATACGCAATTGACATACGCAAAATTATATGTACTTACCACTCAACCATTCTCAAGTAGGAAATCTTTCGCCTATACCATTGGTATAGGGTCTGGTTGTCCTTGGGGGTTGTTTAGGAACTAAATTAAATCTAGAATTAATGTTTAATCCTTTGATTCATAAAAAAAATATGTATTTTACTGAGCCCGAAGAAGGATTTCATGAATTATATTTTTTTAGTCTGATATGGCAAATAACATTCATCACGAGACGAGAAAGCGGCTATATAAGGATTTATTCCATAATTCTGTAACACAGTTAATCTTTTCCGTGACAATTACAGTAGTAATGCAACGGCTACACCCTGTTTGGCAACCTCATAATTATTATACCCACCTAAAACTTGTCTTTGGAAACCATTTTGATCTTAATAAATTTCATCCCGGTTAGATTTCTGTTCTAGTACAATCAGGTCAAAATAAGACCATTATCTACTTCATTACTTGCAGTATATTTTATCTACGGTCCAATTATCTATGTTTTCTTAAACAAAACTAACACATATAACATTTACAATTGTATTACTTTTACAAAAATCGCCTTCAACATAATTGTATTTTATAGCCCCTTTAGCAATGCTCCTTCTGACAGGCGGCTAACTTAAAAATATCTCCTTGTTGACCGTTGACCCTTGTTGTAAACCGCTTAATTTTCAGAACAATTATTCGAATAAGGTGGCAGCACCCCATTTACTATTAAAAAAGAACAAGTGTATTTTATATAAAAATACTAAAGCTAATCTCATTAACTCGAAGGCTTCATAAAGGCCCTTCTAGGAACGTGTTCCAGGCTCGAAATAGCCATTTTATTGATATTCAGGGCTAATCCGTACTTTGTACCCTGAACTAAACCGACTGGTTTCATTGGAATAGACGCTGAACTGAGCTAGATTTTGCTAGCATTTTTATACCTTCCTATATCTAATTACTTATATCAATTCTTTATAATAATATGGTTTGTCTGTTTGAGTACTAAAGCTTAATGGGTCTTTGTCCGAGTCTAGCCTTATCTAAAGAATAACAATTAACAATGGTTTGCGCTAGACTTATATGTGGTTTATTATTTAGCTAGATCAGATAGAATTATTATAAGAAAATAATGTGCCATGTTAACTTGATGTAAAAAATACAAAAATCGCTTTAGCATCCGTGAACATTTCAATTTTTTCGACTCAATTTGTTTTAAAAACAGTCTCGCGTATTGTGTGTATCTCAGTAGGTAATTACTTCTGATGTCTTGTTATTACGATTTCAATGCGTTACTACACACCTGAATATTAAAATTTACATATTATAATTAGGACGATATTCTCCGATTCAAACCAGTTACCTTATCTACCCTTGACCAACACAAAAAGCTTTCTAATTTCATATTATGTCAACCAACACTCGGATACCGCGAGCGCGTGAGCTTACAATCTCGAAACCTGTTTGTAAGTTGGCGCGCTTTTCCACCAATAACAAACTAGCGTGAGTTCGAAGAACTTTTAGCCTCTTCTGTGATTGGTCAACGGTTGGCGCCAAGTCCCCAGCTTTGTTTTTGTTTGTCCTGCAGATAATGGTACCATTTCTCTTTGAAACTGTGATTCGAATCCAGACGTTATGTTTTCTAGATGGGAAAACGATTAAAACCAAACGCGCCAACTTTTTCTTGATTTTTGTTATCAAAAAAGATAGATGGGTAATTGGATCGCGTGCGAATTGTAACGTTAATTAAGACTTTCGTGAAGTAGTACGTACATAATATTATCAGAAGTTTCTAATCACCATTAAGATAAAACTTCAGGCCAATGATTTTTTTAAATAATTTTCTAGAATTAATTTTAAACATTTTTTTTCTAGACTTAGCTTGTTAACCATCTTCGACCACATTATGTACGATCAGACAAGACAGAACATATAAAGAATTAGATATATATATAGTATAGGTATATATATAACTGCTAGCAAAATATCAACCAATTCAGAGTCTAGTGTAGTAATGATAAAAAACAAAAAAATCAGAACAAATAATATAAAAAGCTGTGGTTACGTAAGCAAAGCATCATTTAATAACAACAGTAAAAAAAAGATAAATAAAATAGACCTCTTTGAACCTTAAAGCGTTTCGAATGAAATAAATTTTGCGGAATTACTAAAACCAACTTTATCGAAAACACCCAAAACTACTTTCTACTTCCCAGTTTTTATTGAACTCCAGTGCAAAAGAAAATGTACGAGCACTAGAACCAAACATTGTGGTTGTTTAGTGACGTTTAAAGTTCCGGAAGAGTAAAGCCAAATCGAGTATAACCTTTGTTGTTTGAAAACTGTTGTAGCGATTTAAATCTATTTTTTTCTCTCTTGACTTGCTAGAGTTAATAGTTAGGCTGATAAATAAAACTACAAATTTTAGGGATTTTTTAATAAGTTCTTCTTGAGTTAGGCTTAGTTTCTTTGGAAAACCACATCATCGCTTTCCAATAGGTCCAACACAGATATACAAATAAAAAATAATAAAAATAAATAAAAAATCAATTTATTGCCAAAAATAACACATTACAACATAAAAACACATTTACATAAAAATGTTACAAGTGATAGACAGACCGCCTCAGTCTGAGGGTGACGTGTGAAATTCTTTTTTATTCAGCTCTCGACCGCCTTCTAAGCATCGGGTTAGATTACCGGCGGGAACACAAGTTTTCTTCCCAAGAAAAATTTGTGTTTCTGGTTCTGGAAGTGATTGTGTGTGTAATGTAAATTATACCGGCACCAACGACACAATTCATCGAACTTAGAGAGGAGTCAAAGCGTTTGTATATATAAAAATATCATTTATGATTCCTTCTAATCCTTTTTGATTCGCCGTAAAGGTAAAATAACACCTAGCTCTTATATATTTCATTTTTCAGAACACGAGCTATACACACACAAAAACATTTAAGTTATCAGGTTCGTGTTGATGAGATAGATAGAAAGATAAATTCTTTATTCGCACACCAAAAAAGAACACTTACAAAGAAATCTTAAATTTAACATAGCAGCACAAAGGGCGGCCTTGTCGCTCATAATGATTTCATCCAGACAACCAAAGGGAGATGATAATAATATTACAAACAGGGATAGTGGTGTACCTCAACACTTATTTAAATAAATAAATGTACTAAGACATACTTATTAACATAATATACCTACAAAAACCTATATAAATAATAATAATATATTATAAACATACACAAACTAATATATATTATACATATATATGACTATGATGAGATATAATTACAAATAATGAATGCCACAGATTAAAAATGTAGCAACATCAATGCAATTGCAGCTTGGTCACACACACTCATCCGTGTAACAAAGAGTTACGTTTCTAATCTACTCAGATAATATCTAACTAATTAACTGTTTATTATATACCACGACGAAAAGAAAGTGCTCTTTTAACGGTTGTTCAGTAGTTCTCGATTGTTTCTATTTATGTGAAATTAGTTTCAAGACTTGAATGTAATATATTATGTTCCAGCGGCAATAATTCGAGACAGGAATCGTAGCATCTGTAACACAGGGTATCCTAGTACGGCTGCTAACGAACACCTAATTTACTATATTATTGTATTGTACATTAATTTATTGATGAATTGAAATTATTTAAATCTTATCATATATATATAAAAATCAATGCCACTTTTCGTTGTTATTTTATAACTCAAGAACGGGCTCACCTATCCAAACCAAATGTTTAGGCTTTGTTCGTACTATTTAGTAGATGGTTTATGTGAAGTTTGCACAAAAATGGTCTAGCGGTTCTTCATTTATCACACCCGGGCGAAGCCGGGGCGGGTCGCTAGTTGTGTATAAATATTAGGTTAATAAAGTGTATATCTATTCTGTTTTAATAAATGAATTTGAATTTTGAATTTTAATACATTGATAACTCATTTTTTTTGGAAACTATATAAATGTTGAATACTTAAGACACAATTTAGTAAAATTAAATCTATCACATCACACTAATATTATTATTATTTTTTTTTATTTTTTATTTTATATTGAGGAAGACCAACAGCTTATAAATCTAACAATTTACAGGTTAAGCATAATACAATGAGCCAATGAAAGGTCCTCACGGTTAGAAAACATAAAAATAATACAAATCAAGTTAATCATTATAAGTTTGTTTTGTGTGTGTATGTTTTTTCTTTCTTCACGCTGTAACGGCTCAACGGATTTGGGTGTAGTTTGGAATGTACATAGCTTATACTTAGGATTAACAAGCTTTTTAAATTGATAAACGCGGGCAAAGCCACACTGCTAGTTTTAGTATAAATCATTTTCTATCGACTTTACAAAAAAGGAGGTGGTACTAAAGTCGACAGTATATTTTTTTTATGTGTATTTCCACATGACTTCGTTCCGCGTGAACCGATTTTGTTTTTTTTTTTAGTTTTAAAGTTGTTTCTTTTCAATTGGTTCCAATGAGTTTAATTATAATTATACATCACAGGGTTTACCCCCATCACTTTTCGTAACACATAAAGGTTGCGGATCAGAATTTCAAAGCCTTACCATAATAAGTTTAATTTCAAAAACCGAATAGGTATTAAAGAATTGAATACTATATCTAATACCTTTAAAAGAGCAATTCTTGTATATATATATATGAATTCAGGATCTCGGAAACGGCTCCAACGATTTTCATGAAATTTAGTAAGCAGGGGGTTTCGAGGGCGATAAATCGATCTAGCTCGGTTTCACCCTTAGAAAACGTCATATACCATTAAAAAAACCGAGCAAAGCTCGGTCATCCGGGTACTATTGTTAAATACATTATTTATCCATTAAGCACAATACTCAGGTGACTATGTCTATTACCAGAAGCGATCTAGGCGCACGTTTCCCAGAACCGTGTCAGGGTGCGTACGTGCCTCAACCGCATGCAAAGTGGGCCAGCCATTCGCAGTCATTACATTACACCATTCCAATAGAATATTAGTTTTTAATAACTTCATTGCTAACGGTGATTGCGAATTGAGGAAATTTGTACGAGAATTGTAGGTAAAACCTACTTGTATAGATTTACCATCTAACAACAAGACAAACAGTCAAACGTCATCCATTCATGGTTGTCATACCTCCAGCTCGCTCGAAGCGTTACGCTTCTACGTTTATCATCCGTACTGCGAGGGAGTGGAACTCATTGCCCGCGTCTTTGTTTTCTGAGCGGTATAATCTGGCAGTCTTCAAGTCAAGAGTGAATAGGTATCTTCTAGGCAGGCATGCTACATCTTCGGCCACATCATCGCTTTCCATCAGGTGAGATAGTGGTCAAATGCTAGCCTAGCAAACATAAAAAAAAAAAAATTGAAGCGTAAGGTTTTCATAACAATAAGTATTTATTCGTTTTAGATCACTCTTACAGAATTTACACTCAAACAATTTTACAATTCTTTGAATATACAGTTACGACGCAGTCTAGACAACTATACTTTTGTATCTCGTGTCAGAGACAAAACCCACATTGTGTAATTTTCTCTTCCTATAATTTACACACTTTTTTGCGCAAGAACTATAGAGAAAGCATTATGAGAAACTATACGTAATGACGTGAGTTTGAAGCCTTGTATGTATGTTCTTAGTGATACAAAATAATCCCTACAAAACTACATTTAAATGTGAAAGTTTGTGGCTAAGAGTATCAGTGTATCTTTGACACGAAGTTGCCTTAAATAAGTGCTGAACGGATCTTAACGAATTTTGTTAGGTAGAAAGGTCTAATCCTGGCGGCTTACTTTTTTACCGACTTCCCAAAAAGGAGTATATTTTTGCCTGGAGGATATTAGGACCTGAGCCGATTTAGAAAATTTTTTTTTAGTTTGAATGATGTTGCTTTCTAATTGGTCCCATTACATTTTTATCAAGATCTGATAGTAGTTTTTGAAATATCGTCAATAATGCCTATTTTGTACGCCTACTTTGACGATGTTCTCGTTTAACCGACTTCAAAAGTTACCTCATAACTTCTTTCGTTGTGAGCCGATTTTGATGATTCTTTTTTTATTTGAAAGCTGGTGCTTTCTTTGTTATCTCATTGAAATTCGATCAAGATCTGATTTCTTAATTTTGAGTTATAGTCAATAATGCGTGTTTAATACATTAAATCTGATCAAGGTTCCGAAGATAAAGCGGTGAAGTCGGTTTTTTTAAGCTTTGCTTGCATTTAATTGTTATCCTTACAGCCAAAAAAATGTATGGAAATTTAGTTTTTGGAATAATGGAATATCTATAAACGAATTTTTTTAAGTACCACGTACCCTTTACTCAAAAATTTAAAATATTTTACTGGTGCGACAGTTGTTCGACTCTATACTAATCTAAGAAACTTAGCTGGCTAACCAAAGCACCAAGTTAAAATAATCTAAATGATTAAAGCTATTAAAACAAAGGCTTGGTTATAGATCAGATATTTTAAAATAATCTATTCTGTGGTTTTAAAGGTCGAACCACTACCACCACGTTAATAAAATGCACATTCATGCCTCAAGTCATAAATTGGTAACTCTATTACCAATTTACGTATATATGATTTTTTTTATTCCATTAATTCACTGTCCATCCTGTTTTTGCGTGCTCTAAACGTGACCTCTTCAACTACAGTACCATTATGGTTTCACGCTCCAAAATCCGTATCACCCCATAAATTTCAATCAACTCATTCGCAAATCAATTTTCTAACACGTTTCCAGCTCTATTATTTCCTTAGACGTGTGTTCGTGAAACCGCTGATTGGCCGCAGGAGTACATTCGATACCTCATGGGGATAGATCACGCGAGCGTGCCTCGATCCTCGACCGTGATCGAGCCTTCGATGGGGTACTGTGACAAAGAAAAGTATTTAGGTAGTTTTTGACTAATGGACTAATGGACCACCTCCTAGTCTATTGTTTTTTTTTTTAGTGGTTGGACATTTATTTGTGCTCGCCTGGCTTGTACTGAAGTACACTCATACAAAATCTGCCGCAAAAATCATTAAACATTACAGTTCGACAGCTATCCTAAAAAGCCAGTCGTTCTAGGCCAAGCGTGTTTATTATTCTCGAGCACTTACCATTGATCACTTACCATCAGGAGATATATTGTTCATACGCTTATCTATCACAAAATCTTGTGAATGCATAGTATATTTTCCAAATATTTTTTTTAAAAAGAAGATTTAATTTAGTTTATATAGTTTGATCAATATATACGACATTTTTTATATTCCATCGTGTGACACACGATATAAGTTTATATCTCTTGCGCTACATCATCCCACTTCTGTCCTCGACTGTATGTCCACCATATCCCCATAAGATCGTGCGCACGTATACCGGCGCACGCGCAGCTGCAGAACCGGTCTGGCTTCTCGTTTACTTCGGCCACTGCCGCGTCATGCCACATAGAGTCAGGAACTGTCGATGCGATACCACTTTTTGCTAAAGTCCTGAAGCCGAACCATTCATGGTAGAAATAGACTATTTGTGCAGTTCCTATTTTGTTACGTCAGACTTGGTAGAGATCATTTAGATTCCGAACAGTGAAAAGTATAATATCATGTAGAGACACCATGTAGAGACAGACTGGAAGAGTCCAGGATCACCGATTGTCAAACAGTAGAGTCTAAGCTCCTAAGGCATGGGAGTGGCTTCGAGTATCGAATTTATGAAATGGAGTTTATGCTAAAAGAAAAGGGTCGTATCGATCTAATGGTTATAGAATTTTGTATACAAAGTGTCGGTCTAAATATATTGAATATTGTTCCAGCAAACTGCTATTTCATGTACAAAAGTTCTACCTATTATATATTTTCAATCTCTGATAGGTTTCCGTTTGACCACTATCTCACCTGATGGTAAGTGATGACATCATCATTCCTCGACCACATGGCCGAGGATATTGAATGAAAGTATGTCTCTATAATGAAGATATGGAAAACACGGATAAATTAGTAGTCTCATGTATTTTCATATGCCTGTAATGGTAATAATTATGTATAGCGAAATATCGCAAATTAAACATACAAACCGTAGATTTCAATAGTTTTTATCTTTTGGTTAGAAATTAAAAATCAGCTCTAGGATGCATGGGCTCAGTACAATTTACTATTATTATGTAGAAAGAAGTTACTTTAAAAATTAAAAATGTCATCATCTTATATACGCTTTCTGCTTGTAGTACACACTAGTGACTCCTAGTGTCAGGATTTCTCAGGCAGCCTGAAGTCATCTAACATTCTTAGATATAATATGTTGCAAACAAAGAGAATATAACAGTTGAAAATAACTCTCGCACGTCTAACAACAAATTATAACAACTATGAAATATTGCATAAACCTTTGTGGGAGCGGAGCAAAGTAGTGTAACTAAGTCGGTGGAACATTGCAGTGTCTAGTTGCACCGCTTTGCGCAGAATGTACCTTACAGAACGATGGAAATGGTGAAACATACGAACAATTTAACAGGAACATAAGATATTGTCATTTCGTTATTGTTTAACAACGGTAGCTCGTTTTTCACTCGAAAATATAATAATCACTTGAAATATAGTGGTTAACATTAGTTCAGAAGCCTGAATTCACGTAATAATAAGAATGTTCACATCACACACAAACACACCCAGAATCAAAAACACAGAATCAGAACTTTTATTGCTAGAACTGTGTAACAAAAGATCTTAATATAAAATATCTTTATCAACTATTCAAATCACCCTTGGGGAGAAAACGTATGTTTCCACAGGTAATCGAAACCAATGCCTGCTGCCTTGAAGGCGAACACGTACCCAACTAAACCAACGGGCAGTTCACATACAAGTTGTATGAAAATCCTGAGTACGCGAGCCACAAGCACTTGTCCGGTTTTGAATACTAGTAATTTACAAAACTTTGCGTAACTTCTTGAAACGTATCTTGAGTGAGAGCGCAAGGTGCACTAACAACAATAGGATGTAAACTCCCAAACAATACCGTAACTGTATTGTAAAGCGCATCGGTTGAATCGACATGTTATTGCAAAAAGTTTGAATGCACGTTTACCTGCTATGAATACTACATCCTGTGTTTTGTCGGTGTCAGGTAGAGGGCATGTTATAAGTGCATAGTGTTTGTTAAATATATTGAGACAGGATTCGATATTTTTTGCAAAGTTTGTTTAATCTATGACTAAAGGTCATCAAGTTGACTTCTTCGTATGCCTCTTTTTTAGGTGCTAATGTGTGTACCACAGACATAAAATTGTATTTGTGTGTATCTCCTTTTTGTTAGTGATGTACTAATTTGGATATTTTTTGTCTATATACGTGTAAATAAAGTAACGCTTGGTTATATTATTATGTGAGATAGCGGATAAATGATTACCAATCTGGCTTAAAAAAAAAGATATTTGCGACGCTATCTTGGACGCTTCTTCTCTTAAACATCAGCACAGAAACATTGTGCAAGCAGGAACTACCCGTTGATAGCAAAGTTGTCAGAAAATCTTCGCACAGAGACTCGGAGCGCTATTTGTTTTGGTTATACTTTCACTGATGAGGGCGTGGTCAAATTTTCACTACCTTCTAAACTTAGATGGGGTTGGATTCATAGAAGTCATGATATAATCATTGATTTTTATTCTAAGAAATTGTAACAACGCGGTTAGCACATCTGCTTGGCATAAAATATGTGTATCACTATATCATTCAAGGGTTTTGTTATTGACAATTTTGGTTGGATAATAGATATTATGTAGATGTTTGTAATATTTTATCATCTCCCTTTGTTTGTCTGGAAGAAATCGCTTTGAGCGATTAGACCGCCCTTTGTGCTCCTATGTTAAATTTAAGATTTCTTTGTAAGTGTTCTTTTTTGGTGTACAAATAAATAATTTATCTATCTATTATAAACAGTCCTAGTCGTGAAGACAACTATCGGGCAACGCCTTAGCTGTCTCTTCTTACTCCAATGAACAACAAGTGTTCCTGACATTAATTAAATAAAAACACGCCTTTCCGCGGTTTTAAAATTAAATACGAATTATCTACGTACTTACATAACTGCATTTTATAAACCGGTCCGACCTTTACAATGACTGCAATGCAGTAAATTACATAGTTAATAACATAGTTCAATAACTACAATTGCAGGAAACGAGCTTAAAACGTAACCCACTTGACTCCTACATCGGCAGACCATCAAGGCTTCAACCCACGTCGGTGGTGACAATCGGCAGGTCCACCCAATAGGGGTATGCCGCCATATTGGTTGGATTCAGTGGGCTTGTCATTTTGGTCGTGAGTTCTAGTGGGCAATCCTGATGTCAGGGCTTTGTAGGTTGTCCGAAGGCATCCGGCTCTACGACTATCTTAAGAGTTATGTCTTTCAGTCGGACATGACTGATGCATGGTCATCTGAAAAAGCTCCTGCTCGATCGATTGTGACACATATAATTCGCAAAGTGATCACTATCGATCACACATCTTCGTCTTATATATAAAAATGAATTGCTGTTCGTTAGTCTCGCTAAAACTCGAGAATGGCTGGACCGATTTGGCTAATTTTGTGGAAGTTTAAAGAAGGTTTAAAAGGTGAGAAAATTTAAAGGAATTGCAATAAAATTAGTAAAACGTAGTATTTTATTTTCCCATACAAACTGTTCGTACCTGTCAAACAGGAGATGTTTCTGAATATTTGACCATAGACAATTGGCGGTATGAAGTTCGCCGGGTCAACTAGTATAATATAAGAATGTTAGTGTGTTCAGATTCAAGGTATATTCGACGCGTCTTTAACAAATTGATAAAACAACATAAGCATTTTAAATCGAGGCAATATCATAACAATTGTTCTCAATAGAATTATATCTAAAGCTTTTAAAATGTATTAAATGTATATTACCTCATATAAAATACATTCCTTCTTATATCCGCGATGCTGTTCTTTACCAATCCATCCATAAGTGGACAATAGCGAAACATACTCCTTAGAAGGGCAAAGCTCTAAGATACGCGACAACACCAACGCAGTGTCACAAAGAAACGCCACCGTTGGCGCCAGTCTCGTACAGGGTAATTAGGGCTGCTGCTAACGCAATAAATTAATACTGAATTTAAAAAATCTTTTATGAATATTTATTTTAGTATATTATTTTTTCAGCGGACCTTGAATTAAACTTAACTTAGTTATTTGCTGTCGTACATGATTGCCAGATATTTATTTATTTTTATATAATAGAGTTTTTTTGTTGCCTACGTTGTATTTTATAAGTTTAATTTGGTGTTAAAAATTTTAAAATTCAAGGTTTTCTTCGTATTCATGTCAAAAACTACCATCGAAAATATGCCTATCTTAAAAGTTTGAATGTTATTCGAGAAATAAACACTACTGTCAGTATAACTTGGGAGTTTTCAAGTCTAGAGTGAATAAGTATCGTCTAAGTAAGCATCTTGGGCCGCATGATGATGCTTTCCATGAGGTGAGATAGCGGCCTATCTGGCATAAAAAAAAACTATTGATAAAATCCAGAGACGCAACCGTAATGGCGATTTGAAAAAAACTTGTTTATTTGAAACGCCGGGCAGCCCTATTGCGTTCACTTAGAAATTAATCACTTTTGTCTCTAGTATTGCGTTGATCCATTAATTTCAAAAGTTTTTGGTATAGCACCAAAGCCGTAATAATCTTGAATAATGTATGACGTCATTATGCTGATTGCTAGACACTGTCAAAGTTCACGGTTGTTTTCTTGGGACGCGAACGTGGGCGTGGGAGGGCTCTTACATTTATTCGAATGCTAGACTGGTTTTGGTTACGTTCGTATAGAAATTCCTTAATAGTAGAGTAATTTGAGTTCGATAATGGAAATCATTTTTTATAATTAAGCTCTTTGCTATACTCCTACCTAGTTAAGTGACGTACGATCTTGAAAAAATATTTAATAATATTCCAGTTTTAATTAGAAGATTTGTAATGTTTGAAAGAAACTAAAGATTTTCAATAAGACAGTTCGTCAACTATATTTTTTCACAATATGGCGTATGGTTATCGCCATAATGATTTTTGATTACTGTCTTGGCTTTAATGACACTAGCAAAATGATGACAAACCTATTGACGTAAGGATTATTAAAATCGACACATTCGGCTAGAACAATAGAATACAGTACAATACAATAACTCTTTATTGACACCAATAATAAAAGTAAAAGAAATTACTAATAATAAGGTATAATGGGCGGTCTTATCGCTAAGAGCGATCTCTTTCAGACAACCTTTGGAATAGTTGAAATGGATAATATTTTATGTGCTTTTTACAACAAACAACAAGACAAACTATCAAACGTCATCCATTTATAGTTGACATACCTCCAGTTCGCTCGAAGGGTAGTGCTTCTACGTTCATCATCCGTACAGCGAAGGAGTGGAACTCATTGCCTGCGTCTCTGTTCCCTGAACGGTACAGTCTGGGTGTCTTCAAGTCTAAAGTGAATAAGTACCTTTTAGCAAGCATCTCGGCCACATCGTCACTTTCCTTCAGGAGAGATAGCGGTCATATACTTGCCTATCTAGCATAAAATGAAAAAACATATTGTATGTATGAATACATTGTATAAACACAAACAAGGTTATTATTTTATATGTCTGCCTCGCATCTCTGGCATTTATCGATTGGAATAAAATTATCAACACAAATGTCAATATATAATAGTACATATATATGTAGAGTTCATTGTTAGCATTCATATTCAATTTTATACCTTACTGCTAACGTGTTAAAGCTATGAGGACATAAAAGCGCCGTGGTTTTATGAACTCTATATATACGCAATAAGAGTCAAAATCCAATAATGAGAATTTATGAAAGGAACTGTAGATTGTATGCAGAAGGCTTGCTCAAGCGCGTGTCAATCATGTGCATATGTTATTACCATCTGATACTTCAATAGTTGAAGGCTTCGAAAGAACATAATATACAGCAGTAGCAAAGGTTTTGCGGGTGGGAATTGTCTATTTTTATATAATTATAGTGTATTATTACATCACGTATTATCAGGTGCCTTCAAGGCCTCTGACAATAAATATTAGACATTTTAATTAAACATAAACATAAACGCTTTCACACTCACAGCCCCACACTAAGTTCGATGACTTGTGTCGTGGGTGCCGGAAACATTCACATCACACACACAATCACAACCAGAACCAGAAACACATATTTTCCTTGGGGAGAAAAAATGTGTTCCCGTCAGGAATCGAACCCGATATGCTTAGAAGGCGAACGCTCAATCAACTAAACCAACAAACTGCCCGTGGTTTTAGTTTAGTATTAAATTTAAAAGTGCCATTTTGATTGGATTGACTACCGATGTCAAAGAGTGGCATACGCTAGAAGATCGCCAGTTGACCGGTTTTGTCGAAAACCGTACTGTCGGTCACTGAGAAGGTTGAGCAGCGTATACATAAAGATTTATTATCATATAGAAATAATATTATTTTGGTTTACACGACTTTTTATATATTATTACTTATTATATATAGTATGAGTGGTTGAGTTAACTACTATAAATAAAATAAAAAAAGTAAAGTGGCACTCGACTACACGGTCGAGTTAACAACCAACCCCTTCTTTGCATGGGCCTGGCGTATTAATATATTATAATAGATTCATTCCTTCTCATTCACAAGAACAAAGTTTCTTTAGTAACTACGATAAGTAAAGTGCTATTGGACACATTCTTAGTATTCTATGTATAATTGTGTGTATGTGATGTATGAAAAACGTTAAAGAAAAACACTTATATTTTATAGTCTTAGTCTACTTATACCTATAAAGTACCTACTATAGCTATTGCCTCTAACCTTCACATCAAAGTGAGTGGTCAGACAGGCCCGGGTCGGAGGTATTTTCGAAATTGTTCCAGCCATTATCTTAACTAGGTGTTAGTTACTTGGCCAATACAGTCTTACGGTATTTTAAGCATAGGCTAGCTGTTTCTAGGAACGCTTTGGCAATTATTTCTTTGATTGATTTCGTAGCTTTAATATATTTATTTATTAAAGCTACGAAATCAATCAAAGAAATCATCATGTCTTATTGAGTTTAGCAATTTATGTTATTTAACATGTTATATATATTTTATATTGCTAATTAATTTGTTTGTTTACATTTAAGTTTGTATTCAATTATTATTTCATTCATTCAATATAATTATATTAATGAGTGAACATTTCAATTTTGCTCATAACCGTTAAAACAATGTTTCGACTTAGACTTAATAATAAAGCCAATATATAAATTTCCTCTATTCCAAATTTTATCAATATCATTTCATCCGTTTCATAGTGAACGAGTAACTAACGTACACACACTCACAGTTCTTAAATAAATAACGTTTTCATCATACTTAATTTAAAAAAATATATGAATCGGCTCTAAAATACCTAGTCGAGACATATTACGAGTAGAAGTAGTACCATGTTCATCTCTTAAAATGAACAACAAGGCAAAGTCAACATTTTATATTACTACCTATCATCATTAGCATTAAGAAATAAATATATATTCTCAAAGAAACCTGCGTTGCGCAAGATCTAACGGAAACCATAAAATCGGCAAGAGATCCACAGATTCAATACCAGTTTCTACGTAAACTGTCACCAACAAAATAACAAGTTAGACAAATAAATTAAGTGTAGTGGGAGATCTAAGTACGTTTTCGGATATACAAGAAGATATGACTGTACTAGAGGCAACACTAATAAAAACATAAACTCCCCTATCATTTTGATCGTTTATTATAATTTATCAATAATTGTTGTGAAAACGAAACTAAATCATACAATTCAACTAACAAAATAACGTTTAACATACGCAGAACATCATCCAGTCAATTATTGTTGGCCTTATAGAATGACCCAAAGTGGCACAATGAAGAAAATGTGGCATAATTACATTTAAATTATTATATCACAATAAAAAAAAAAAATGGCGATCGTTCTTCCCTGTTGGTGAGTGTTGATGTGATATTTTTTAAACCAGATTAGCCAGCATTTGAACAACACAACAACACGCCTAGAATGGGTACTGATTTTCAAAAATGGCTGGTTAAAAGTAAAATATAGAAATTAGTACTACTGATAAAGTAACGCGAATATTACTAAAATTTGTTTATAATACATTACAAAGACATATGAACAAAACAAAAGTTAAAGCATAGGTACGCAGATATAGACACGTGCTGTGGTTGCCTCTACTATGAAACCCTACATATAACTCAATTGCTGTGTACATTTTGGTGCTAAACAGGTTGCAAGTGAAATGAACAAGTGTATGGTAAAGTAGGACAGTATACTTGTCTTGTTGATGCGAGAGCGGGTTCGGGTCGGCGGTTTTAATGTACCGAAATTGGTTGATGGTTAAGTGAGAGGCTTTTCTTTTTTGGCTAATTAAGAACTCACTCAAATGTTGGTAAGTACGAAAGATGGTAACACGACAGAATTTTATTTTTTATATTTATCCGGTGTGAGTTTATTTCTTAACTAGCCGCGACTTCGCCCGAGTTCATCAAGTTAAACAGAAGCCAATGTGTTAATCGTAGGCAAAGACTATATACCCTGGCTAATTGATCTGTGATCGTAGGTATAAGCTATGAATATTTCAAATTTCATCCTCATCCGTTCAGCCATTATAGCATAAAGAGAAAACAAACATACTTACACATCTTCACTCTTACACCAACTTTCGCATTTATAATATTAACATGAATAGTAAGCTCTATTGATATTTTAGCAGTGCGAATGTAAACACATATTAATGATGCTTTTTAGTAGCAAAAAATCTTGGCATCTATTGAACAGCAGTCTTTAAATCACGGTTTATGGCCGTGTGAACCTCTATAGATACAGGTCTCTCCATTGTCGCCAACTAATGTTCCTTTCAAACGCAATGACAAAAGATGTCAATTTTCAAAAACTAAATCTTTATTTGTCCGCACGTTTCTGTGTGATTTGACGCAGCTCCCACAATTTGTTACGCCCAAATTCTATTAAAACAAGCACAGCTACATTATTTGTTAGAAGCATCTTTGCGCTCGCTTGGAAAGATTTACAGTATCCATTGTTTCTAGATAAAAAAAAACTGCTAAGCGTCACCGCTATATGGTAGACATTCCACAAATACGGACGATGCGTTTTGCTTCCACATTCATTATGCGAACCGCAAAGGAATGAAACTCCTTGCCTAAGTCAGTGTTTCAGTAGAGTAAAATATGGGAGTCTTCAAGTCGCGAGTGAATAGATAATCTTTTAGGCAAGCTCGCTCCTTTGTCGACCATATCGTCGTTTACCATAAGGTGAGATGGTGGTCAAAAGTTTGCCTGTCCTACTTATCCTACTAATCCTATTAATAATATTATAAATCCGAAAGTTTGCGTGTGTAAGTATGTTTGTTTCCTCTTCACGCTTTAACGGCTGAACGGATTTGGATGAAATTTGGAATGTACATAGCTTATATCCAGGATCAACACATAGGCTATTTTTAAACTTAATAATAGCAGGCGAAGCCGCGGGGAACGTCTAGTATAGAATAAAAAATATATATGTAATCTTTCAAAGTTTATTTGGGCTCCGGATTCATAACTAAAAACTAATCTTAACTTCTATTAAACTCTTCGCACGTTTCATATACATAAAAATTTCCCCTCTTCTGTGGTTCACACACTTAAGACCATTATAATCTTGAGCACATTTCAAAAATAATTATGAATTCTTTGTGTGTGAGTCAGATTCCTCTTTTCTTTGGTTAAATGGGCGTAGATAATTTGTAATGGAAAGACTGCGCTAACCCCTACGGTATGCGCATAACCTGGGTAAAATACTTGCATCGGATATGCCTCTGTAATTCGATATCCTCTTTCTTGTTCGTTATTTTTTCTTGCGGTTGAGAATCTATGAATATTATTATCTTATCCTTCTGAATTGGTTAGGAGAAAGATTCAGGCTGTTGCGAATCAATTATAGAATGCTAGCAGTGCCCCGCGACGTTTCCTGCGTTCTTGGTCATATGAAACTATATACATAGGAAAAAATAGAATAGATCTACGTTCAGTAGATAGTAGTGTGGACAGTGTTGGTGACTTCAAAAAAAGAGGTTCTTAATTTGACTGTATGTTGTTTTTTTTGTTTGTATGTTACGAGATAATTCCGCCAAAAATGAATCGTTTTTTATTATTTTGTGAATTATTTTTCAGAGGTTGTCCTAAAGAAATTTAATCAAAATCGATCAAGTCAAAACCAAAATATAAGCGCTGAAGTCGGTTTTTTTTAAGCTTGGCTTGCGTTTCAATTATCTTATAAGTCGACGATGAGCCAAGCAGGCTCCCGTATGCTAGGCTTTTTGTGGAGCATGTTTTTAATTTTAATCATATTACATTATAATTTTGGGATTTTTATACACACAAACGGTGTCGTCATTGCTGTTTCAGCGATTTGTATCGTAAACATTTATAGCATTGTAAATCTCAGACAGAAATCTATCAGATTCTATCTGATTTTATCATAATCTACCAGGAC
The DNA here is from genome assembly GCA_948107665.1 of Lomographa bimaculata. Classification (NCBI taxonomy): domain Eukaryota; kingdom Metazoa; phylum Arthropoda; class Insecta; order Lepidoptera; family Geometridae; genus Lomographa; species Lomographa bimaculata. The sequence continues at coordinate 14,825,005 of OX403592.1, forward strand.
ATCATAAATATAAAGCAAATACTAAATTACTGGTGACGTGCTGTACATGTTATATGTGTAAAATATATAACGCATTTGCGAAATAGCAAAGTTTCGTGGGAATCAATTCTTATCGTCGCTCGTTACCATATTAATTGCTTACATAAATGTTTATAACAGGCGGTAATTGTTTGCTATTGCAATAACTTCATAGTTTGAGAACAAGACAGTCATGCTTGTGAGGCATCTGGCAACCTCTTGACATTTTGTAGTGCAGCTAGTATATGCACATTTCGCAGTCTTAAAGACAATTCAGTAACGTTATTATTTATAACCACAACTATTACCTGTTGTTGTTTATGGTTATAAAAATCATGTGTTATATTTATATTTTTAAGTGGTACTTTCGAGCTCTTTCATTACTAGCATTGATACCCACCACGATAGTATTTCTCTATCTTTCTACCGACTTCACAAAAAAGGAGGAGGAAAAAAGGAGGTACTCAAGTTACTTGAAATATCGTCAATAATGCGTGTTAATTACATCTAATCCGATCAAAGTTCTAAAGATAGAGCGGTGAAGTCGTTTTTTTTAAGCTTTGCTTGCGTTAAATTAATATGTTGCTACTCTATGGAGTACTACTACGTACGCCATTTTGTATTTATATATAAAAAACCTAGCTTTATAAAAGTGACTTGACACCCCCATCGAACAGAGACAAATTAAACGAATACGTTACCATCGGCTTATAAGTTTTGACGCTGTGAACAAACGAACATACATAATAACATATTGAGCTAGAATGATAACCTTAATTTTAGCTTTTTACCGACTTCCCAAAAAAGGAGGAGGTACTCAAGTCGACTGTATTTTTTTATGTGTTTTACCTCATAACTTCTCTCCACGTGAGCCGATTACGAAATGATTTTAGTTTGAAAGATGTTGCTTTCTAATTGGTCCCATTGAAATTTGATCAAGATCTGATCACTAGTTCTTGAAATATCGTCAATAATGCCTATTTTGTGAACTACTTTGACGATGTTCTCGTTTAACCGACTTCAAAAGTTACCTCATATCTTCTTTCTCTGAGAGCCGATTTGGAGGATTATTTTTTTATTTGAATGCTGGCGCTTTTCATGTGGTCCCATTGAAAAATTGATCAAGATCTGATCAGTAGTTATTGAGTTATAGTCAATAATGCGTGTTTAATACATTAAATCTGATCAAGGTTCCGAAGATAAAGCGGTGAAGTCGGTTTATTTTTTAAGCTTTGCTTGCGGTTCATTATTTTTAAAAACTGACCTCTTAAGCAACCACTACTGGTTATATTATTTCTCAAATTAATCTTTACGAATTTTCCGTAATGCATCAATCAGTTATTGAGTAACTATTTGATGCTCACAAACCATAAGTTTGTCTTATATATACTGCAAAGAGTTTTTGTGCTGTCAATCTTGTGTGAATAGGCATAAATTGCCTATAGTTAGCTAAAGTATAGCTTCATTGGTCATGGTTTAAACTCGGAAAGTTTGGTAAATTGTGTGTCAAGGTTAAAGGTTAGTTAATGGGTTGATTTTTATAACTTGAACTACGGTATAGCAATTTTTAGTATTTAATTTACATTTATATTTAAATGTCTCCTGCAGAAATAATTATTACCGAAAATCCTTTGTTTTTACAAGTACGTTTTGTTTTGCATCTGATAGTACAATCAGCGTTTACTCTTCAATATTTAAAGAGTTAAGAGAAAACAAATTTTCGCATTTATAATATTAATGTGATATGGATAATATAGAATAGCAATTAAATATAGACCAATTATTATTTTCATATTTAAATGCTTTTTGATTAGAAAATTCAATGAAAATAAAAATGTATAGAAAATTCAAAATAGCAAAACGCACGCTATTTGTTAGACTGATTCGTTACGTCAATATCCGCGTTTATTATTTCAATAACCTGTCAACTTTCGCAGCAGTCATGGGGTTGTAGACAGTGACATCACAACCTGTATATACCCTATATTCAAAAATTACTATAATAATTAATGGCCCCATTTAAAATTGCTGGAAACTGATTGCAATTTTTTAATGCTTGATGAGTAAGCATTTTGGTAGATAGCAATGATGCGGTTGAAGATATAGCATGCTTCTCTAGAAGAAACCTATTTCTCTACTCTAGACCTTAAAGACTCCCAGATTCTACCGTCTAGGGAATAAAGACGCAGACAATGAGTTCCATTCCTTGGCTGCAGAATGATGATTTTTGTAATTATTTGTTTCATAATTTATTTTTGATATGAAATAAAATATTTTTATTATTAAATTTAATAAAATATATATTTTTATTTCAAACAATAATTATATTTTTAATATTAAATTAAAAAAAAATATTATTATTAAATTAAAAAAAATATTTTTATCATTAAATAATTATTAAACTACCGACTAAAAGCATAAAATAATTGTGCATATTCCCCAGCGTAAAATAATTGTGCATTGTCTGATATACATAAACACACATGCGTCTATCAAAACATTACTCAGTAAAGTTCGCACGTGCGACTGGATAGTAGAATCTTCAAGAATCATGTTACCTTAGACACGGGTATCGATGCTATCACTATTACATCACAGACATATCGCATTAAACAGCAAGACATAGATATTACATGACACTTTGCATAAAGCCTAAGTGTCACATTTCGCGTTTAAACCGGTATAGAGACCGCAGCCGAAACTGCAGTTTGCATACGGAATCGAGCTTTTTAGGGCTTGACCTCAATACAAACAAGAACAAAATGATATCGGCATTGGTTATCGTTGTACATGGAAGTAGTGCAAGCGTCTGTACCACAGTATAAAGTGATGTTTACATTAAGTAATGTAGTACCTACCTGGATAAAGTTCAGAAGTTGGTAGGAAATGCTGTAATCACGCGAAAATTCAAACATTTATTTGGCAAAATTCAAACAATGTCACTTGAACACATTTAAATTGGACCAAAGGGATAGAACCAGCTTTCAAACAAAAGAAAAATTCATCAAAATCGGTTTACGTGGAAAGTTAAAGTTATGAGGACATAAAAAAAACAGTCGAATTGAGTACCTCCTCCTTTTTTGTGAAGTTGGTAATAAAATCAATTGACGCATGTATCATCACTTGAGAACGGCTTACCGATTTGGATGGTTTATTTTTTTGTTCTGTACCAGGTAACAGTAGCATTCTAGTAAAAGGTATTCTAAGTATTTATACACGGTACTACTAGAAGGGCCCCGCGGTCTTCGCTCGCGCTTATCAAGTTAAAAAGTAGCTGTGTATGTGTGAATCTTAGGTATAAGCTATGTACATCAAAATTCGAAATTTCACCCAAATCCGTTTAGCCATTACAACATGCAGAGAAAACGAACATAGTTACACTTACAGACAAACTTTCGGATTTATAGTATTAGTGTGATGATTTTATGAAATACATCTAATTTTGCTATACATATTTTACTGTAAGCATTATGTAAGCAATTAAAAAAAACACTACTATCTATTTAATCCATCTTTCTCTTAAACGTTGAACATGTAATTAGAATACAATTTACTCGAGAAATAAATCGTGATTTTATCAGAGGAGTGAATGTTCAACGGTGAGCAGACGCGAGCGGTCGATGATCTAGACCAGATAATAGTACTAGATCTATCTAAACGGACCAGTCTAACGCACAGGCTAATTACTTACTAAATTACTGTGTTAGCTGCCGAGATAAGTACTAAAATAACTCTCGCATCGATTCGCAGAACTAAGAATAAAAACCGGTCCTTTGCGTATACGAATACTTGTAATTACACATGCATTAACAGCTAAAATAATGTCAACGCATTCGCCATTTGCTTGGCGACAATTAAGTTGCCGGTCCTTGCCGGGTTAAGCAATATAAATGATAGAGCTTCTAGTTACAAAGACTTTAATCTTTGCCATAATAAGTAGGAGATACGTAACCGGACTGGCAAGCCTCTCTTTTGTCTCGCTCGCACGTGGATCTCTACAGGCTTTGCGTAGAAGCCTTCGCATGTTGTCTTTGTCTTGCGCCGGCGCAGCCTGTCACTGTTTGTACGCGCACTCGTAAACGCAGTTGCTCTACCGCGCCGCGTAGACGTTCGCATGTTTCCAACACATTTAATTCGGTTCCAAAACCTTGATCTTTACGCGTGAGTTCGCTTCACACATTGGATTTGCACGTGTTATAGTGATTTTTAAGTGAAGAAGTGTTGCGTGTAAGTGCCAGTGCCAAAGGTCATTATCATTTTGATTTGTGTTCTAATGAAGTGAACGGTGTTTGTATTGGATTGGATTGGAAGTTACACACAGGATTGTGTACTCGATAGCCTTGCAGGATTGACAGCTCGAGATGGCTGCGGGCCGAATATACTACTGTTAATATATTTAAATGCGTCCGCCACAACTCAGTATTGCGATAGGTAAATGTGAACGTTTCAGGGTCGAACGATTATTTAAAAAAAGAAATTACTCGACGTAATGACGTTACGATGTAGGCGCATTTTGTTGCAACATTTTCATAGAAAAACTTGCGTGGTGTCGTGTTTAATCTATTTCTCGTTGCGATAGCAGTGTCAATAATGCCCCGGCTCTATTTACTTACATTATGCAGGTGTCATAATAAAGCTTCGTTACAATGCAGGTGCCATTCTACCTGACTCTACTTTTGTAGAGATGCTAGATTCGTTTATATCCTGTAAATGTCATTAAACTTAAACATAAACCCTTATACAATCAGAGCCCCACACTAAGTTCTAAGTCCTTTCTCAAAATGCCCCTTTCTTAAAATATCCTTTTCACATTTCGTACTCCTTGGTAAGTTGTAGTCTTTCCAATAAACTACAGTCAAGTGCGAGGCAAGCTTTGACTAAAAGAAATTTCCATATTCCATTCCAAAATTTTTTATATTAAAGAATATATTATGATATTCATCCTTTGACCACGAATGCTGCAAAGTGCTCGAAATTTCAGGTTAATATAAAATATACGCGATAAGATCTGTTAAAAGTTGTTTTACAAATTAATAACAAATGCAAAACTTTAAGAAACAATGAGTAAATTATCCTTTAATAAGAAGCAAACACCCATTCAGTAAGTTAAAATTGTGTCTTTATATTGTTCTATTTTCATTGTCTGAAAAGTTTTTTTTCTTTCAAAAATATCAGTCAATAAATCACGAAAGCGTCACAATTATATATTTGTTTACCAATGATGACGCATTGACCTCCATCCTAACTGACCCACCCACTTTCTCGGTTTAATTCAAGCTATTAGCAAACATTTAATTAACCTTTTATAGTCAAAATAAGGTCAAAACTCCTTAAGAAATATCAATACACACGTCAAAACAGACCTTGATTCAATGCTAATTCGGAATTGATACAGGTGCTGTATTAATTGTTGTATTATTCTCCATTGTTCACCCACAATACAACACACATACAAATGTTCATAATAATGTTCTTGCAGACATATTCGCCAAAAAGTCCGCCTTCGCAGTAACGTCATTGCTCTCATTGTCCTCGAATGTAATTGCGTATACCTCCCACAGCTGATTTTAAGTATCTGGTCATCTTATTTTAATAACTTAAACCACATTTAAATATATACTCAAGACTCAAGAACTACGTACTGTATGGCAGGAGATGTAGATGAGTAGTCAGTATCAGTGACTAAAGTAAATGCCCGTTTTACCATCTAACGACAAGTCAAACTGTGAAACGTCATCCATATATGGTTTACATACCTCCTGTTCGCTCGAAGCGTTTCGCTTCTACGTTTATTATCCGTACTGCGAAGGAATGGAACTCATTACCCGCGTCTTTGTTTCCCGAAAGGTATAATCTGGGAGTCTTCAAGTCAAGAGTGAATAAGCATGCTACATCTTCGGCCGCATCTTCACTGTCCATCAGGTGAGATGGTGGTCAAATGCTTGCCTATCGAGCATAAAAAAACGGTAGATTTTAAATTAGGTACTCTTAGAATTGGCCAGTATCCTAAAAAAACAAAACAAATGCATTCATACTCACACCCTCACACTAAGTTCAAATACATGTTTCTAGGGTGACGGAAACATTTACATCACACCCCGAAACAAAAAACACAAAAGGACAGAGATTTTCACACTCTGCCAACTGAGTCGACAGTTCATGTGAAGTAGCTATTTTGAAAGTCTTAAAAATATATGTTACTGCATAAGAGATATATTATCTACAAATATATATGTGCCATTGTGTATCATCCAAAACGACGAAAACTATGTTTATATTTTAGGACTCATATTCATTGGATCAATGCAGGAAATGCAACGCGTTCCTAAGCTCTTATGAACATTTGATTTTGTTTCAAACGTAGATCTAATTTATTTATTTTCATACATATAATGTTTAAAACATTGAATGTGTGTCGATCAATCACATATCAAGGTTTATCGGAGCTTACACAATATTTTATTACATTCGTAACTGAATCAGACGTTGCGCGTAGAACCAATCAATTTCAAACGCTGATAGTAAAGCCCCAGATTACTTCCTAGTTAGTATCAATTGCTTTGCAGATTAATATCGAGTTAGTATGTAGCTCGTAGTGTAAGAAGTTAGTACATAATTCGTATAGTTCGTATAGACGTGGAACTAATCGACACTAGAGTTCATCACACTGTGATATCGCGGCGAGCGCTCGCTTCCCGTTGCATTTTACCGGAATGAGTAAGGAAGGACCCACTTGATTGGAGCTTTTGATTGAAAAACGTGCTGTAAGATGCACCTCCTATTAAAATACTGTGATTATAATAATATATAATTATAATCTTAATCAATGTAAATAAAAAATAATTGCCGCATGTAAGAGAGATCATCACTTGAGAACGGCTCGATCGATTTGACTGTTTTGTTTTTTGTTGTATTCGTATATCAGGACAAGGTTTCTATAAAATAATTATTTAGGTAATTACACCAAAAACCGTGTAAAGCCGGGGCGGGTCTATAGTATAGAGCTACTTATAATTATTTATCAAATAGTTAACCTCTACTCCCCATATCTCTCTACTTTTTTCGCTGAACGGTAAAATCTAGGAGTCTTCAATTTAAAGTGAATCTTTGATCGCATCATCACTTCATCAAATGAGATAGCAATCAAATGCTTGCTTATTAAGTATTAAAAATTTCGTCAAATAGGTCAAGTCAAAAATAGTTCATAGGTCAAGTAGTTTTCGAAATTTTGTTGTTAGTCTTGATTACATTTTTTTTACAGATAGTTTTGGTTCTCTTTCTTTGAATTTATCTTTTATTTGTAGACAATTTTAATACAAAAATCATGATATATGTAGTTATACTGTATAGCTAATAAATTAAGTTATTTGTTTGGTATAAAAAACTAGTATATTGTTAATTTAATACACGTACTTTATAGTTGCAATTTATTGCGAATAATAAATAGCTATAACTCATTGCAGATTTATTACTGACTGATAATTTTTCAATAACAACAGAATATGTGCATAATTCTCATGTGTTACCTAGAAAACCCGTTATTATGTATCTCATTCTTAATACACTTGCGTTACAAAAGCAATATTGCAACAATGATCGATTCCCTAGAATTAAGGTTCCACTGATAAACATAATGGACTTTGTTTGTAGTTATACACCTTAGCAACGCGTTCCCATCAAATTATACCATCTGCGGACAACACGTGTGTTTAATTTGTATCGTAAGCTATTAACGTTATAATTATATATTAATTACTTTTGGCATAAATTGAGATATACATCTATTGAGCAATTGGCTTACAAATTATACGTTTCAAAATTTAGTTATATAAAATTACATTACAACCGTATATTCATCTTATTCGGAACATAAAACGTACAGTTCAGAGAAACGTTCCGAGCTAGATAAAGTCGTGAGTAAAAAATATGACTTGCAATTATTTCCAAGTAAGACTGCGCTCCAAGGCCTTGTCGCAAGACTAAGAGTCAGGCAGTGATGGTGAGATATACAAATCCGCCTCTTGAATGCCCGAATACAGATGATGAAACAACTTAAAACTGAGCATTAGTCACGCCAAACATACACGCAAAACCCATATAACTTAAACCTAAAGCGCAAAATAAATCAACTTAAAAAACCCAAGTATACAAGGCTTTTTACGCAAGGGTCCAGTCATCAATGACTAACTGATGTTCGCTGTAACTATGATAGGCTCAACACCGCCCCATGAATAGTACAAGTGTTGAAACTGATCTTAAATCTATGAAAGATAAGTGAATTTTTCGGCAGACAATGGATTTTTCGTAAAACATGTAAGCATGTGATTACAGTGCAAATTTATAACCTTTTATTCGCTGGTCCGTGACGGCCTTACATTACATGTTTTATATGATAATGGGTAGGTCAAAAATTCAGTGTTAACTTCTAATAAAATCAAAATTCAGGTCTTTATGCTTGAAAGGTTCTACTAACAAAGTTCTTGAATGTCGAAACCGTGAGTCATACAAATATAAATCTGTTCTCTTCTTCGAACCGACCTCTTCACTTTTTAAGGAAAATGGCGCAATAAATGTTCTAGAAGTCTAAAGGACTTCTAAGAGGAGAAATTATGATTACATAAGTAGAATAAAGGTCTCATATCTGAATTCATTATTAGTTACTATTAGTTTCGCCGCTTAATTGTTTGTTGTTTGTACTGTAGTTAATAGGTTCCACTATAGCAGTTACGAATATGATATATCAGGAAACATTAGAAAATATACAAATATATATATTTTCTCACAGTACAGTAAGTAAGTGTAACTGGATCATAACCTCGCCATGTGAGAACCTCTCACGGTTGATGCGCGCCGCTTGATTGAAGCTTAATTTATAAATATATATTTATCACTTCCTACACACAGTTTTTGTAGATAGACGAGTTAACAACGCAATATGAGATAAGAGGTCGTTGTACTTTTGATCTTGTTGTAATTATTCGAACCGTAATTTGCTCATCATCACGTCTTTGAATCTAAACTTGAGATATTAGGTGTTTGTCAACTACTTGAGAAATTTTGTCAACTACTCTATTAAGTTTTGTACCTACCTAGTTTATTTATTTTTCCGTCTAACCACATACAAATCGATGAATGTTGTAAACACCTGTAAAAGGTATATGTATCAGAACATATATTATGACATATTTTGTATTATCCTTATAAAATGTTATATTATATTATTAATGTTATATTATTGTTATATTATTCTAGTGTGTTTACCAGCTTCGATCACATCGTCACTTACCATCAGGTGAAATAGTGGCCTGTCACAAATAAAAAAAAAAAGATATTAATTGTAATGTGTAATATGTATACTGTTGGTGTTTCGTAAATAAATAAATGTACGCACTTGATAAAATTAACATTTTTAGTCTTCTTAAGATCTTGGCAATAAATATTCAAACATATTTTTATTCCGAATTGTAAAAAATAAAAAAACTATATCTAAAAGACAAAGTATCTGGACCACCAAGCTCCTAATGATCTAAAAGCCAGGTAGGGGCTCAAAACAAGAGACCTCAAAAATTATTCGAAATCGTGGGCGGCGATTTCATTCTGATTTCCTTCTGAGGCTATGTTAACGGGCCGATTCCGAGAACACAACCATACCTTTTATAACCGTAATAAGTATTGGTTATGTTAACATATACGTAACCGGAATGAATCACAAATAAATTATAAACTCTTAATTTCAATATACTGTTAACATATCCGCTGTCTTATTCGTAGAAGTCGTCGATGCTACAAAGCCATAATTTAGTTATAGGAAAAGGAAGTAATCACTTTTATACTTGAGCAACAAATATAGAGTCGCGCTTTTAAAACTAATAAGTGTCAATTTCTCGAGCACCTTTTGAGGTGAGAGTTAAACAGTGCGGTGACATATTTCAAAAACCAATTACATACGTCAGAGTGAGCTCACGGAAACTGAACAAATTTTACAAGTGTGACATACTTACAGGCTGACTCATATCGAGAAAGTTCATTCATATGGTAAATAATATGTTACCGTAATAGATCGTATAAAATCTCTACAACATTGTTACGTTGTTTTATTTGCTCATCACTTTCCAAGTTGAAAGGGTCGTTTATCATATTTGTTCATCCCTTTGACGTACTCGGACATTCTTCAAATGTGAATCATCGAAATGCCTTTACGATGAAAGTAAACTAATAAAAAGATGAAGGAATTTTTATGCTGAGGCGAGGTAGATGTTAAATTAATGAGTACATCGTTAATGAATAAAACGTTTCTGAAATTGAATTAGTAAACAGATGCTGCCCTATTTGCTAAAATAACTTTAATTAAACTAGTTCAACGCTCATAAATGCTAATTTAGTTACTTCAATAGCACATACTTATTTAGTTACTTCCACATCTGCGATCTGCCAACGTGGGATGGCAGCACGTGCTCCAAGAACATAAGCTTTTCAAAAACTTTTATAGCTTTGCCAGAATCTTTACTTATCGCCATAGAAATATAAACAAAGCCTCGTATCGCCATAAAACGCGATAGCTTAAAGCAAACAAGCTAGAGAGAGAGGTTAGATACCCACGTGGGCTAAAGTTAACAATAGATTACAAAAAAACGTGTGTACCTGGAAGGTAGAGGCTCGCCCCCGCGTCTTTCGTCTTCAGTCTGCTCGAAAGCCTTCGCGGCACCGATCGTATTTATCCACGTCTGTTTAGTAAATATAGAACAAATTAATGAGTTCGACAGCAGTCATTATTCGTGATATGTGTCGTAGACTTTTAAGTGGTAATTAGTAGAGTGATGCACCGCGGCAGTTGCGTTTTATAACTATAGTGTGACCACCTGCTACGTGCACCTCGCGCTTCGACCGGTGCTTTCGCGCCGAAACACCTTATTATTCCACCCCAACTGAATATACGCGAATAAAAATAGGCTACGACTATCGAATGGGCATATCTTAACGTAGTTCATGTGTACTCAAAGAATTCTAATGAATTCTCCGTACGTGTTCAGTGTACTTATCGCCATATAGAGTTGTTGTTGATGTGTGTGTATTTAGCGCGCAGCCATTGTCTTCGATAACGGGTGGGGAATGAATCGAAAATGAGGATGAAGTGAATAAAGTGATAAGTGAAAAGCAATGCGGAGATGATAAAGTTTCGGTACAAGCGTAAGGAGAGCAGCGATGGAGGGGGCAAAGGGACGGCGATTCAGAAGCAGAAGATCGAGGGTCTACGAGACCGGGAGCTACTCCCTCCTAAGGATTTGCTACTGCCTATGCCTATGACTGGGTCGCTTGCTGGAGTTAGGCATAATACCTTGCCTCGGTCCCGACCGCCGTCTTCAGCAAGGCATGACCCTCCCGATCCCGTCATCAGCCCCACAACGTTGTCTCTTTTTAGAGTGAGTTTTCTTTTATTACAGAAATATATACTTACAAACAAAAAATGTTACTCAAGAGGAAGTTGTATTAATATATACAACTATAACATCTCTGGTTTGACTGATGCACTTTAGACATAAATCTAACTATACGTAACTCCGAGCTTATGCTCTGTGATTATATATTTTATGTGAGTATTCGTTCTTAGAATGTGTATATTTTCACAGTTGAATAATCCCTATACATATATATATATAAAGCTTACATTAAAATCTACGTAAATGACACAAATGCATACTTTACTCGTGTAGGAACATCCATCCATACAAAAGACTTCAACGCGCGAGGATCTAATATAGTCTCGTCGATACCCCATTGACTGTAATTACACACAATTGTTGATTAAATCACAGAACTTCCACCCTTATTTAAATATGCATTGAATTCTATGTTTATTTAATAGCTACTTTATTATGAACTAGTTGCGCCCCGCGGTTTCACCCGCGTAAGTTCCGGACCCGCGGGAATTCCGGGATAAAAAGAGGCATATGTTCTTTCCCAAGCTCTGGACTATCTGTGTACGAAATTTCATTTAAATCGGTTCAGTAGTTTTGGCGTGAAAGCGCAACAGACAGACAGACAGACAGAGTTACTTTCGCATTTTTAGTAGATAATTTAGTTAGGCTGTATCAGCCGTTAACTTTAAATATTTTTTTTCGCGTTACATTCCACATTTAACGAACAAGGCTTTGTTTTAAAGAAGGGGCAATGTTTAATTTTAACACAGTTTACCCGTTTGATAATTAAATGCAAATTAATGCTAATCTTGAGCCGACTGATTAAAAAGGAGATCCTCATTTATAGGTATTAATGTTGCTGATTCTTTATCTATACGAATGGGTCTTAAAACTTTCTTGATACAATGAATAATGTGAAAAATATTTTAGTAAGTTAAATTTTTGAACTGGCTTAGCTTAGTGGGCGTTCACCTTCTAAGCAGAGGGCTATCAAGTTCGATTCCCGACGGGAAGACAAGGTTTCAGCCCAGAAATTTTTTTGTTTCTGGTTCTAGTGGTTATTTTTGTGTGTGTGATGTGAATGTTTCCGGCACCCGCAATACAAGTCATATAACTTAGTATAGGGTTTGAGTATTTTTATTGTATATTTTTACTTAATTTTATAAAAAGCCTTTTTTATATATTTAATCAACAATTGAAAAAACAAGATGAGCAATTATATCCATGAAAAGCTTGGATAAATCAGTTAAATTATGCGCGGAAATCATATATTAAAACTGTTTTAATTTAATATGAAATTATTAAGCATAAAGTTAAACCTAAACATTACTAGCTCATACAAAAATATATTTTTGTAATAACATCGAGCAAACCTCATTTCAGCTCTGCCGGAAAAAAACAGCCTTCTCTATTCTATTTTTCAATTCTATACAGTTCGATGGCTGCTAAAGGCAATTTGTCCGTTGAATACAGAAGGCTGTATTATGTATGCGCATACGCACAGCCTTCTCCGGTTTTAACGTGCGTCCTGAATTGTCTATTGTTTGTTGCTGTGCGGTGGTGAAGAGGTAGGATGAAAAAGAAAAACTCATATATTTTTCGCTCTTTATGAGGCAAACGCAAGAGAATAATAACGGGGCTTCTTTGTCTGGAACTATAACCTATTACAAGAGTAACCTTTATAATCTCGATGACTTTTAGGCAATTTAGATCTTTGCTGTTTATATATAGACGACCCAGTTGGCGCAGTGGACAGGTGTCCGCCCTCTGCGCCGTGGGTCCTGGGTTCGATTCCCGGCAGGAGCAGAAATTCCTTCCCAAGGGATATTTGTGCTTCTGGTTCTGGGTGTAATGTGTGTGTGTGTGATGTGAATGTTTCCGGCACCCACGATACAAGTCTTTGAACTTAGTGTGGGGTTGTGAGTGTGAATGCGTTTGTTTTAAATATATATATATATATATATATAGTTTTTGTTTTACGAATACAAATATTTTATTCATCAAAATGTTTATATTTTCTTAAACAAAGTGCACTAAAATGATATTTTTTTTATGTATCACAAATAAATAAAAAAAAAAATAGGCAATTTGCCCGTAGAAAAAAAAAACACTTTCTATTTGTCTGATTAAATTTTCAAGACGGTGAAAGAGTAACGGAGTTATAGTTGACATTCCCTTATTTCTCAGTAAACATATTTAACGAAACTTATAGTTTTAATAATTATTTGTTGTAGTTCATGTCTCCCATCACTATCCCTTTAATCGTGACGAATACTATAATTGTTATTAAAGTTCGATGCTTATTACTTGTTGATTATTCAATACACGTGTACGTTCGGGGCTTTGAATGTTGGCTAAGAATACATAATTCATATTTGAATATCTGTGATTAGATGAAGATAATTGTTTATTTTTTAATAGTGTAAAAATTTCAAATGTAAAGGTCTGAAACAATACAATCAAAACTTGTTTTATCTTTTCCTATTTATTAGGTATTTACGAAGTTAAAACAAACACAACACCCTCTTTATCCAATGAATGCAGTTATCCTTGAGAGCCTACGTATTCCAGGTCTAGTGTGTATACCAGCTTCGATCACATCGTCACTTACCACCAGGTGAGATAGTGGTCAAACACTAGCCTGTCACAAATAAAAAAAATAAAAAAAAGAAAGAAAAAAATTCGTGGTTTTACTTTGGGATGAGATATATTTTTATATCGTTATTCACATTATAGATTTATCATTTGATAATATTAAGTGGACGTATTATATAAATCAGTTCAGCAGCGTTACAATTAAAAAGATATACCTACTAATTAGTATGCCAAGATAAACCCATAATGCCGCTGTAACTAGCTTAAATTTTACCTGGCTGTGTTTTAGTAAATACTCAGAAGCAAGACTACCCGGAACTAATGTGTCTAATGTTATTTGATGTTAGGTGTGGGAACTCGGTTGGGGTGTCTCCTATTGTATCGTGAGAATGGTGGAGTGCGCGCTCCCATGGCCCATGACCCTGCTTCTTGCGGCTTCTGCGAGCCTGGTAGCGCCTACGAAACTTTTGTATTTTATATTTTGCTATAAAATCTGTATGGCTTTTATTATTTTGACTAGTTTCGGCACCATTAACAAATCAAATATATTTTTATAGATAAAAGTTTTTGAGCTGATATCTATTAAAGTAATAAAATATATTTTGATAGACATTAGAATTGCACGGAGTAGTGCAAGAAAAAACAACTTCCATGATCATACTATTTATGTTCATTATTTTTTTATTAGTGTCCTATATTACCAATATGTTCCGAAACTTTGTCCTTAATTTTTATTACGACATTTCGATATTGCGATTTAGATATACAACAACGTATAAAGCTAGAAGGTATGTATGCGTTTAGGTATTTTAAAAGTGTTGAGGATCACCAATGTGTAAGAAACCTTCAAAATAAAAATACTTCATTTAAATAGATGTTCCCTTAAATTATGATATTAAAGGTTTCGTTAGCGCAATTAGGCATAATTATTAGTTTCATTATCTCAATGTTGTATTTCAAGCCAATGTCACTTAACACCGCAATAATGTATGGAATCGATTTATCGAAGAACTGGGCATCATCTTTGGGCATCTCTGCGTTGACCGCAAGAGATATTTCCATTTGAACTCTTATAAAATATCAAATGAAACTTGCCTAAAGTCTATATTTTATATTATAGCCTTCATTTTATCTTGTACTCACCTTGTTTATAAGGGTTAAAAGTTGCGTGAGACGTCGGCGCTTAATCTTTTGCGCAGCGGAAGGCACGACAAGCTGCGTCCGCCGAGCACCGGAAAGAGCATCAATTAAACCCTTTCTTCACACATGAAACAATATCATTCTTATTACATATTTCATTAACTGCCCGAAGTAACGTAAACCTGTGCTTTTTCATGTAATTGACATGGCAAATGAAGCAAACAATTGAATCATGATGGGATAGGCTTCGCGCGATATTAATGATGTTTAAATACTTTAAACAATCGCATTTTGATATAACATTTTCAATGACAATCAAATGATGACAACATACAAGTTGTATTTGTATGTATAATCTTCTTCGTTAATTGAAAATCCGGTTAGCACAAACGTGGGCTGCTATCGAGTTCACTCGAATACATTTCGAAAACAAATCGTGGAGCCATCGTAAACCATGAGACTACCTAACGGTTACAAAACATAAAACTTCGAGACGAGTTTGAGCGTCAAATGATCGCCTCAGCCTCAGCCGGGTCACGCTGTGTTTCTGACCTATACCTTCTCGTATTCGTGCCATACTGGTTTTTGTTCTTCCATTGGATGCAAACAACACTCATCTTTATACTGGAGAAATTAAGCGTGCGATTTCCATAACCGGGTCTCAGTCAGAACTTTCTTTGCGATACAGCCAGTTATTGGAAGTTCGCGCTTTTTCCACTTCGAAATTGGTTGTTGAAGACTACGATGGATTAAAAGTATTGTTATTGTATAATGCCGCTGAAAGTTTTATTATCTTTGTTTTTATTGTTTTGAAATCTAACGTTAGGTATCAATATTATTGGGAAATTGACAAAAATATTATCGCAAAGAATGCGAATTGAGTGTAAACGGCGTTAAAGCCATAATTAATAAAGAAATAATAAATAAAAGTTAGCTTTATTGTAAGTAATAAATAATACCTACTCGTAGTTCATAACTAAATATGCTGGAACAAAGCAAGTGTAGTAAAAATGTAAAGTAAAGTATTTAAGAACGTTTTTAGTGAAACAGAGCTAACATGTTTCAGATAGGATTCAGATTCTAAGTAAAACCATTACTCGAAGATAACGTGTACTTACGTCTTGTACTTGTATTCACTTCGATCAGATAATGATACACAATACTATAAAACTTGTATTATGAAATCCGTACTCTGAACCCCAAGACACAGGCACCAGCCTAGCTTGGGATTCAATGAAAATGTACGAGTATGAACCACATATTGCAAACTTTTTTGGAGCAATAAACAAATTAATGTCTCTATATTGCAATCTTTAATATTCAACACATGATATGTCTATCTAACCCATTCATCTCCCTTGTTTCAGGAGCTTTTCACTCAGCTACAATGGTCAGCAGAAAGAGCCCCGGCCGCGGACAGCTTACGGCGAGCTCTAGGAGGCGGGGGCGCTCGTTTCCAACTTGGCTGCATGGCCGATGCGAGCGAATGCTTTGAACATCTGCTTCTGAGGGTCCACGCCCATGTGGCCGCCAATGGGGATAGGAGAGAGGACGATGCCTGCAGGGCGCCTCATTGTGTGCCCCACAGGAAGTTCGCAATGATGCTGGTGGAACAGTCCGTCTGTGGTGCTTGTCAAGCCACGTCTGAGCCGCTGCCGTTTACTCAGGTGAGATAGTGTTACTGCTTTCTTGGATCTTTTTATCTTTTTCATTGGTTTTCTGCTGATTTCACCGATGAGGAAGTGGTACAATTGTAACAGATCTTCATGTACTTAGTACAAATGTTCACGTGCAATGCATTCTATCATGAGAGAGTAGGTACGAATACGTTGTAATGTAGAAATATGTGTCTTTCTAGATGGTACACTACGTGTCAGCAACGGCACTGACGGCGCAGGCGGCGCTCGGTGAACACGGAGACAGCTTTGGATTATTGCTCAAGAAAGCTGGAGGCATGGGGGATATTAGAGACTGCCCGGTAAGTTGTAATTTTTTATTTATTTTTGTATATAGACCGTCACATGAGAGAAGTTATTCAAGATAAATACCTTAGTAGTAATGAGGAATTTAATCTGCACTTGTTAAAATACTTAAAGTTTATAATGTCCTTGACGTTCTTCAAGAGATGTCTGAGAATTTTACGAATCTGGCAATTAGAGTCATCAACTTTCATAAGAGCGTCTTTGGGGTCCATGTGACTAAACAGTTATTAATTTTAATTTGTTTGATTATCTAAATACATATATTGTTATTTTCCAGAACGCATGTGGGGCCAAAATCCAAATATGCCGAACTCTAATGAACCGGCCCGAAGTAGTCTCCATCGGCATGGTGTGGGACTCGGAGCGGCCGTCGGCCGAGCACGTGGCCGCCGTATACGCCGCGCTCGGCACCGAGCTGCGCCCCACCGACGCCTTCCACGCGTGCGTCGACCGCGCCTGGGCCGCGCGCGCCACGCACCGCCTCGTCGGCCTCGTCACCTACTACGGCAAGCACTACTCCACCTTCTTCTACCACAGCAAGCTGCACCGCTGGATCTACTTCGACGACGCCGACGTCAAGGAGGTCGGGCCCGACTGGGCGCAGGTCGTAGACAAGTGCCGCCGCGGCCGGTTTCAGCCCCTCCTCCTCCTGTACGCGGCCGCCGACGGCACCCCGTGCGACACGCGGCACGCGCCCAAAGACGTCGTCCCGTTCCCGGCGGGCGAGCCGCGGCGGGCCGTCACCCCCGCGCCGGAGCGGCCCCCCGCCGGCTACAAGCGGCGCGCGGTGACGCCCGGGCCCGACGCCGACGGCGAGTACGCGAGCCGCAAGGCCGTCGAGAGCGCGCTGGAGGCGCAGGCGCAGGCCACGCGGCGCGCGCACCTCGCGCGCAGCGTCAGCGCCGGCTCCGCGGGCGACGCCGCTGAGAGGCCGCGCGCGCGCCGCGACTCCGGCAACTGGAGCGGCGACCGCAACAGCGCCTCCTCCGGCTCGTCGTCCACCACGGACAGCCCCTACCTGTACTCGCGCCCGCGCGCGGCCGGGCCGCCGCCCGCCTCGCCCACGCGCAAGGGCGAGCTGTCCAGCGGCTCCTGCGACGCCGGCTACGACTCCTACTCGCTCTCCTCCACCGACAGCCTGCCGCTGCAGCAGGGGCTGCGCGTCAACTTCCAGCTCGCGCAGATCCCGGAGATAATCGCGCGCGGGGACTGCGAGGCGCTCTGCATGGAGGCCGAGCGGCTGCTCGAGGAGTCGTCGGGCGCCGCCGCCGCCGCCGACTACGACGCGGCCATGGCGCTGTGCGACGCCGCCGCCGCCAAGGCGCGCGCCGCCATGGACGCGCCCTACAACAACCCGCACACGATGACCATCGCGCGCATGAAGCACAACGCGTGCCTCATGCGCGCGCGCAGCCTGCAGCGCCGCGCCGCCGGCCGCGCGCGCGCCGACGCCGCGCCCGCGCACGCGCCCGCGCCCGCGCCCGCGCACGTGCCCATCGAGATCTACGCCACGCTGCCCAAGAAGAAGGGCTCCAAGAGGAGCCCGCGGGGCCTGGAGGACGACGGCGAGATCGCGACCCGCGAGCGGCCGCCGCGCCACAAGTCCCGCGACGAGGACAAGGGCAGGGAGAAGCGATCGCGCAGCGAGGACCGAGGCCGCGCGCGGAAGGACGCCCCCGCGGCCGTCGCGCCCGAGAAGAAGGAGGAGCCGCCGGCGGACGACAAGAAGAACAAGAAGCAGCACAAAATTAGACGAAAACTTCTCATGGGTGGGTTGATCCGGCGGAAGAACAGGTCGATGCCGGACCTAACGGAGGGCGCGGACGGCCCGGCGCCGCCGCCCGCCGAGCTCCGCGTGTCGGCCGACGACGCCGACGTGGGCCGCCGCTCCGGCGAGGAGAAGCCGAACCTCAGCGGGTACCTGTCCGAGGGACACCTGGAGTACTCCGCCGCCGGCGCCAACCCCAACCTCGAGCGAAGCAAGCTCATGCGGAAGAGCTTCCACGGCAGCGCCGGCAAGATGCTGACGGCGGCCAAGGTCCCGCCGCCGCCGCCGCTCCGCACCACCTCGCAGCTCACCGCCAAGTACCAGGGCTACCGCGGCGCGGCCGACGAGGACGGCGGCTTCTCGGAGCAGTACGGCGACGAGCCGCAGTCGATGCCGTACTGCCCCGGCCGCGGCGCCCGCGACGACGCCGGCCTCTACGACAGCTTCGACAACTCGGGCGAGCTCGCGCAGAACTTCCACACGGTGGTGACGAAAGCGATGATCCACCATGAGCAGAGCCCGGTGAAGCGAGACGCGGCTCCGCCCGCGCCGCCCGCGCACCACGCCCACAACCTCACCACCGCGTTCGACGACGGCGTCGACGTCGTTGACTGCGCGATGCTGACGCGGCCCTCCCCGCAGATGTTCGAATTGCCTCCCTACCCGAGCCCGATGAACTCTGTAAACCACTCGAGGCAGCCCAGCGAGGAGTTCCCTCCGCCGCCCTCGCCCATCAACATGAACTCGGTCCTCGACGAGATAAACAGGATAGATTCCGACCAGTACCAGCCGAGGAACTATCTTGCGCCGCCGCACGTCGACAACCACTATCAGATGAACGAGGATGGCATGCCGAAGATGCACCTTGAGCCCGCTAACACGGTTAACGGCTTGCTCAAAGAGTTGCAGGCGAAGCAGATCGCTTTCAAACTCAAGAGGTCGGGCTCCCTCGAGGGTCAGCTGTCGAGCCCGAACGAGGCCGAGAAGATGTTCGACGGCAGTAGCGTCCGAAACATGGCGTCGAGATTCGAAAACGGCGCCAAAACCACCGTGAGCGAAAGCGACAGATCTCACGTCGCTCTCGTCGGCATGGGAAGCAATAGGAACGTATTAAATCTGCAACCGAATCTTTACGTTCGGCGAGCGTCCTCGTCCTCGATAGATCCGAATCAAATAGACGACGACAACGATCAGAAAATAGCCAACGACACGTACGGGGACCGATCCAAACCGAAAAAAAAATCGGTGTCGTTCTGCGATCAAGTAATTTTAGTGTCGACGGCGGAGGATCAAGAGGACGATAGCTACATTCCCAATCCGATTCTGGAGCGCGTGTTGAAATCTGCGATGAACAAGCCGGAGCTGACGACCTTACCTCTGCAATCGGAGAAGCCATCGCTCCAGCGACAGGAGTCTTTCGACAGCCAGTCGTCGCGCTCGACGATCTCGTCGCTGTCGCAGAACTCGAACGCGAACGGTGAGAACGCGGCGAACGGGTACGGACAGCCGCAGCACGAGTACCCGTCCGCGTACCAGGTGGCACAGTCGCGTATTCAACAACAATACAACGCACAGAAAAGCACCGGCGTCTACGGCACCAACTCTCCCGTGCAGATGGTGCAGAATCAAAACGCTAACAATCAAATATACCAGGCGCTACCGACGAGCGCTTCTCACGCCACCAGTCCGATACCGTACAACCAGCCGCCCGCCTACTCGAGTCCAAGCAACGCGAGCCCACCGAACTTCAGCCAAAACCCCGCGAACAGGTTGACCCCGACCTCGCAGAACCTCATCCCCAAGCAGACGAACAATCTGCCGCGAACAGTTCCTAACACGTACCCGCACCCACCGAGCCAACTTCATCAAATGAACCAGCCTCCGAACAACGCGTACTACCACAGACTGCCGCCGACGTCCCAGGCGGCTCAGATCAACTACAACACCGGTCGGCAGTACAACCAAGTCGGTCAATACAACGGGAATAACAATCAATCTCCGTATCAGAGCGTGCCGAGCAACTCGCCATCTTATATGAGCTACCACTCCCCACCGACGAGCTATGCCAGCTCGGAGTACTCTAGTCGCTACCCGGCGGGGGCGCCGGCGCAGATCGCGCCCTCACCCTACCAGCGCGTGCCGCCCCCACACGGAGAATCACCTGTGGACTACAACAACACGTACCAAAAGATGCCCAACAACTACTACCTCGATAACAACTCCAACCAACGTCCCGACGCGAGACATTACGCCAACTCGCAGCAGCGGCCCGTATACACTCAGAATGCTAACGTAGAGAGTAGTGGCGCTCCTAATGAGCAGATGGGTCAGTACCAGTATAACAGTGGTTACAACCCGTATCAGCACCTGCCTCCGCCGAAGCAGTTGCAAAAGAAATCGGTGTCGTTTGAGCCGGGGACGAAAGGCGGCACGGACTCCCCTGTGCCGCCCCAGATGGCGCCCTTCTCCCCCGGGGAAACTACGAACTTCCTCGCGAGTGCGCCGAAACTACCCTGTAATTTGTGCCGTAAAAAGCTAGTGAACCCCCCGGCCATGTATTGTCCGGATTGTGACTTCTACATGTCGAGGTTCAAACCTAGGTCGTAGCATTTACTGACAAGACTTGTAAGCTATAAATGAATGATAATTACTTTAGGTTTATAGAGCATGCCACTATTTGATCCTTTCGATTGCGATGTAATTGAAAAACAACGTACTCAATTGAATGCCTTTTATTAAATTAGTTATAATTATTAATCATAATGTACAGTGAATATATTTCTAGTTTGTAGTAAAATACCCATCGGATGCCTTCTAAAACGGATCTCACTTGAGAATATATTATTTTATGAGATTAATATTATTATGTTAATAGTGATTAATTAATGCTACTTAAATAAACTATGTTAGCTATAAAAAATATCTATTTACCGTATCTTTTTGATATTTCACGCGAATTTTGTACAAACATAGATCTGAATCATTAAAAATGTGCTAAGATTTAAAAAAGTATTTTATTTCCTGCTCTCCTGCTTTAAAAATAGTTTTTTTGCAGTTCTGCTCGACTGCACGAAAATGAGTGTTATATATTCAGATTTTGATTTATTACTATTAGATTTTTCGGGTTTTGAAACTTACGAGATGCTGACTTGGTGGAAAGCACCTCGATTTGCTACACGGAGATTTTTATTCCCTCTGAAATTTATATGCATGTAGCCGTAAAAGCAAGTATAGAGTCAAATTCCAGTCATATAACTTCCATTAGTGTTTTGGAGTGAAAGCGGATATCACGTTCTTCAACTTTTTATGATTTACCTACTCTCATGCACATTCACTAAGTATTAACGTTCAATAATCCACCATTTAATACATATCATAAGTTTTGGAAAATAATACAAATTAACAACACCATTTTTTCACCTTCGCGAAACCAAACTCTCGAGTTTTGCAAATACCAAGGGTATTGCTGTTGGCGCTGCTAGGTTATTTATGGAAAAGACGCAGAATGTTCAATTCTCAAACTGCTATAATTTTTCTACAAAGGCCCTTTCTCACTGGCAAAAGCTACAAAAGTTGACTTTTCAAAATGGTTAGCCGCTACTCGAATTGAATTAGAATTAGCTAAACATTTTTTTTTAATTAGGCATTGTGGCATCAGTGCACAACAGTACGCTTCGTACTCTGGAGTTTTATTTCTCTTGAAACCGGATGGTTATTTTATCTCTCTTCTTTAAGTAGGTACTCTTGATGCGGCTTTTATATAATATTATTATGAAATCAGACAACCCCTAAAGGTAACTCACGAAGACGAAGGACAACTTAGTAGGGGGTACGAGTTGGTAAATATTATTTATTATGTGCCAAATATGAACATCTGAATGTAATATGGAAAAAAGTAGCACGATAGTTACTTGGGGCCACTAAGCATCTGGGCCAGCAAAGTTCCTACGTACGTAGAATAAGTCATCAAACTTCGTTTGGGGCTGTGAGTGTTAAAGTGTTAGTATATGTACCTCCAATGCGAACTGTTATACCCTCTCGCTTGTATGCGATAAAGCATAAAATGCATGGTGCATCTCCAGCACCTTTATATTAGCAGATCGACATTTTAATTATAAGCAAGTCCAGTCGATCCTAGCTCTCTGTCCGACATACTCGTCCTTTTAAAATCATAATTGTTATAAATTACCAAATTATAAAGTGTTTTAATTTTATTCTTTTTTTTCAAAACCAATCTTCAAACCCTCGGATAACAGAACGAAATAATAATCCAAGGCATATTATAAGTAAAGTTTTACTATTATATAGTTAGGTATAACATACTTATATAGGTACAATAAGCTACCGATATTTCGATTCAGTTGCATGTAGGTAGGTACTTACCATGATCGCGGAAAGCACGCGAATTAATATACAAAGGTGTTCTGTGGGTTACATTAAAACTACTTACAATGTACCTGTGTAGGTATGTCATGAGTACTCATGAGCTACATGGTACTTACACTTAGGATGACATCATCCTAATTTATCAAGTAAGTATACATTTAATTACATTGTACATATCCCAAGAGTTATGGAAAACCCAAGGACATTAAAGAATTTTTTTAGTGTTATATATTCTACTAGCCGTACCCCGCGGCTTCGCCCGCTATTATCAAGTTAAAATGTAGCCTATGTGTTTATCCTAGGTATAATCTATGTACATATCAGATTAAATTTCATCCAAATCCGTTCAGCCGTTAAAGCGTGAAGAAGGAACAAACATACTTACACATTTACACACAAACTTTCGGATTTATAATATCTAATACCTTTAAACGTATGAGTGTGTGTATAATCAGGATCTCGGAAACGGCTCCAACGATTTTCATGAAATTTTGTATGCAGGGGGTTCCGGGGCGATCAATCGATCTAGCTAGGCTTCAATTTTAGAAAACGTCGTTTTACCCGTGTTC
The DNA here is from genome assembly GCA_948107665.1 of Lomographa bimaculata. Classification (NCBI taxonomy): domain Eukaryota; kingdom Metazoa; phylum Arthropoda; class Insecta; order Lepidoptera; family Geometridae; genus Lomographa; species Lomographa bimaculata. The sequence continues at coordinate 14,848,880 of OX403592.1, forward strand.
AGCCGAGCAAAGCTCGGTAATCCGGGTACTTATATTATTATAGTAGGAATAGGATTCATTCCGTGGGAAAACCGTGATTATTAGGAAGTATAAGCGCTATCTGTATAGAAACAGTAACACTAGTTCTATGCTTAGCGTTCAGAATGAGATGGAATAAGTTTTAAAATACGTCACTAGGTGGCGCTATACCAAATAAATTGGGAAGAAGTTGCCAAGTATAAATATTTGGCACGTGTTGGTATAACATATATTCAAATAAACTTAGTAGTATAACATGTATAACTGTGTTCAGAACTTCTGAGGCTATTGTATATTTTTATTAAACTTATGATTTCCAAGAGACTAGACGGACGGACGAATGACGGTCAAAGTGCTTCGGCACCGTTAGTCATAGTGGGTAGAACACATTGGTTAAAGAGTTTGGTTTTCAGGCATCTTTCGAACCCTGAGTACGTCATCGAGTTCACCAAAAGCGGCCCAGCCTAACTGTATTCTCCGGGAAATCTCCTTATCTCTACTAAAGGTCCAATATAAATGTAATGATCTAAGTAATTGTTGTGGTTAATGGTGATGATACCTACCTATATTTTTATTGTAGAAAGAAGACAAGTAATACAGCACATGTGTCTATATACATCTGCACTATCATTTGGCACTTTGGACAACAATAACGTGGAACTACAACGCTCTCCACTCCCTGACTCTAACAAGGTGTTTTGTCTCGCATACCCAATAATTACACTAACTACTCGTCCTTTCAGGTGGAACCAGACCTGCAAGCGCAGAAACACTGCTTGCGGCCCTCGACTCTTGACAGACTCGCAAAAAGTCCTATTACCTAGTTTGTGGACGGAATTTCCTCTTTGTTACCCTATGTTCCATGGGAGGTAATTATAAATGAAACTTAATAATATATGATTTATCAAATTAATTTTTGCAGAAAATGTTGTTATAATTATAGTATTTTATATTATTTGAAAAAGCTATTCCAGTAGCGGTCGTGCAGTATATATAATAATATATTTTTCCTTTCACCCTGGGGAGTTCTTTCACCAAATGATGTTCAGGGGGATCAGCTGGCGACCGCTACAAAGAAATCGGATTACCTTACTGTCAAAGCAAATGGTAGGATTTTTTTGATAGCGATGGTATCCTTGAACTGAATTGGCAGCTTCAAGTTGGCAGTTGTTTAATGGTGACCGTCGACCACGGGTGACGGGTCGTGTCTCAAAACTGTCAATATTTATTTTGTAATCTAGGTGTAGGTGCTGTGTTTACGTAAACATGACGGGAATTTTGCCCACATATCAGCGATTCGTGAATGGAGTACCCGTCCCGTCCATTTCTCGGCGTTCGTTTCGCCTTCGAGAGAAATATTTGATCGCTTCTGTACTTTTGACATTTGGGATCGTGTGGTTAGGGGCACTTTTTTACTTGCCAGAGTTCAAAAGTTCCAATAGTGTGAACGATAGTGTTTATAATGTGTACAAACGTATTCAAAAGGCGGGCCCTGAACTGCTTATGCCTCCACCGCTGGCACAGAACGATGTGGGAGACTTCCCCGTGGTGGGAATCGTGCGTCACGGTGAAGAAGGTGACGACCCTCACATAGTCCAGGATCGGAACCGGTTGAAAGCCAAGATAGACGAAGACATGAGTATGAAAGTTCTTGAGCGGCCACAGTTCGACGTCGCGCCTTCCGTGTCGTCGTCGAAAGGTCCCAGTAAACCGCCAGTCGACGCTATAGAGGAGCCTGCTCTCAATAAACAGGTCTCACCCTCAAAATTAAAAGCAGAGAACTCGGACAAGTACGAAGTTGTAGCCCTAGGCCCGGCAGCTGATCCAGATGTCAAACAGAAGCTGGAAAAAGTCAAAGAGGTAAGTTAATAAACAATATCTTGTAATGATTAGATTATAATAATATGTCACATGTAATATTTACATTTTAATGTTAGTAAATTATGTATATTAGCATATTTGTCAAATTGTTCTTATGTTATTAATTGTGATGAATAAATAATCTTTTAATCTTTTTTTTAAACACCTGATTAAGAGACTAGTTATTAACAGACTTGTATTTATTAAGACAAGTCTACCTGTTGCTAATTTGTATTATATGGTAAGGCATATCCTGATGCTCGCCTGGCTAGCTACAACTCTGTAACACAGTCGTTGTTTACCATCCTTAAGTACGAGCTGTTAACAAGAACCACTTGGTCCTCCTGTAAGCTATTCTTGACGGACATTACCATTCTAAGCCATTTTTACCTCAATCACAATATTACTTACCCATAGCTGTGATAGTGGCTGAGTGCTAGCCTATCAGACATAAAATAAGTGGAAAAGACAGATTTTGCTAGTTGATAATAATTGCCTTGACGACGACAAATCTTAAGTGTTTAAGAATTTTATTGTATTACTGCTTGTAATCATTACCTAAGAACATTATTTAGTAATCTTATCTTGTTTGGAAAATTAATCTTTTATACTTACCTATCACTTACGCAAAGTTTATATTTAAAGATCTGTGAATTGACGTTATCTTATCTATAAAAGAATCTACATTTATAACAGGTGATTGAGAATTAAATGTAACTCGTGTATCAGTCAAATTGATTCCACTTCCAACATGTAAACTATGACTAGTCATAAAATTGTACATACATATGTGTGTTTAAGGATACAATACTGATTTAGTTGAGCCTTGAAGGTGGAAAGCTTCACAAGCGAGATTCTTGCAAAGTAAAATCCTTTATTAGGGTACCATACCCAAAGGGTAAAACGGAACCCTATTACTAAGACTCCGCTGCCCATCATGACAGTTTAAATTTTCACGGATGATGTATTTCTGTTGCCGCTATAACAACTAATACTAAAAAACAGAATAAAATAAATATTTAAGGGGGCTCCCATACAACAAACCTGATTTTTTTGCTCGATATTGATAACAATAATAATTAGACACTTGAGATATTCATAGAATATTTATTTAGTTATATAAACTTTAAAAATAAATAATTAAATTAAAATAAAGCAAATATTCACAAGAAACATTATTTTTTTGCTCGTTTTTATAAATAATGGTATGGAACCTTTTGTGCGCGAGTTCGACTCACACTTGGCCAGTTTTTATATTTACTTACACCCAATTTTTTTTTTCTGCATTTCCATGTATGCATCTCAACACCATGAAATTATCTTAACTTATACAAGTTATGCCCTAAGCCTTAGGGCCTAAGGCTTGACTTGCCAATGACGCATTTGTATGTCACGGCCGCCAGAAAGATACTTACCTGCAAGATCATTAAATAGTTAAGAACAAAGAGCACAATTCACCGACCAACTCGCAAAAAGGGCTGACACTAGCTTTTGTTGAGGAAAATAGGCTGCGCAGCAAGTAAGATTATAAACAAGAATGCACATTTTCAAGACAATTATATAAAGATTGATTAAATCAATGCGTAATAATTACTATATAATGACACTCATAGAGCCTGGTCAATCGTAACTGATTGGGCCGACAAGGTTAAGCAATGTTCAACTAGACCAGGACTTGGATTGGTGACCTTTTAGTGGGATTGTTTTATTGTTTATTAGTTGGGCTGTTGGATGTCAGTTTGTCTTAAGATAACAGTTGTTAACCCTCTGTCGATCATATACTTTTTAGGGTTCCATACCCAAAGGGTAAAAACGGGACCCTATTACTGAGACTTCGCTGTCCGTACGTCCGTCTGTCACCAGGCTGTATCTCAAGAACGGTGATAGCTAGATATTTGAAATTTTCACAGATGATGTACCTATTTCTATTGCCGCTATAACAACAAATACTAAAATTAAATAAATATTTAAGGTGGGCTCCCATACAACAAACTTGATTTTTTATAGATAATGGTATGGAACCCTTCATGCACGAGTCTGACTCGCATTTGGCCGGTTTTTAACAAAACAGTACATAGCCTATATAACCCCTTGTAACTTGTATCTGTGTGATTTATTTAGCGTTTTATTATTAACTTTATCAATAACTAAAAAATATTAAGTTCAGTAACTAAAACAAACATGTTAATTTTTTACTATCTAAACTTACTAATTTTTATATATGAATTTCTCTCTTGAAACTACTAAATCACTTAACTTTAATTTAATTATATCTATATGACATCACATTAAATCAATAAACATTATTAAATGACATTTGTATCTTGCTCGCACGAACAAATAGTATGCAAAATTTTGCCAAAACTAAATCAGACTGATTTTCTGTTTTGACACTATTGACACAGTCATTGCATACAAGTTTAGTATATTTCAGGCATAATTTTACTCTTACATAAGTCATCTTACATCTCGGATAACAAAAACACCAGTTGTTGCAGCAGATCAGGAGAAATTGTTGCATTGTCCGCAACTATTTTTCGCCTTCTTCTTCTAACCTATGGTAAAGGTTTTTTCCTCCACTTGCAGATAACTTTATAGATGCCTTTTCTCTCTCTCCGTTTATTATGATAGAAAAGTATTTTAAAGATATCTTATCAAATGTACATTATCATCCATATGTATAAACTGTTCAACGCACTCTGGAATGATTCTAAAATGCTTCTTCTACCACCTAAAAATGCATTTTTGTTATTCTGTGCACATTATAGAAGTCAATTTAATTTGATCTTAAATTGAAAAAAATTAAATGAAAAATTATGTACAATTTGAATTCAGATTTACATATGTGGTAGTCGCATGAGGTCTTTCACCACCCGCACACACAAAAAAAGTCTGTATCTTGTGAGTGCTGGTAGTGACCAGCACAGTGAGATATGGCTTCTGGCCCCGATACGAGCCTACTATACAACAAAACAAACAAACAAACGCATTCACACTCACAGCCCCACACTAAGTTCAAAGACTTGTATCGTGGGTGCCAGAAACATTCACATCACACACACATTACTATAGTTTGAACTGGGAGGGTACGTAAAGTACATAGACGCAGGGACATCTATAAATGTAAAAAAATTACGTAGTTGTAAGACCTAGGCTTGCAAAGACCCCACATAACGGACTGAGGACTAAGCCATGTTGGATGCCTTCAGGCGGCCTGAAAAATCCTGACACTAGGGTGCCCACTAACTTATCCATAGGACAAATAAGCAACTATTTTATAATCAAAGATGTCAATATAAAAAGGGCTCACATGACTTTGGAAAGTGGAATACAAGACCAATAAAATCAATTTTCCTTTGATCAGATCCTACTAGTGCGGCTTTAGAAAATAATATTTTTAAGAAGAAACACTTAATGAATATTCTTGACTGGTCATTAACCAAGTTATGGACATAATAATATGATATATTTTAGTATATCTCACTTCCACTTCTACTGCATTGAGATTACCCAAATCCATTTGGCAGTTCATTTGTGAGGTAAGTAATATCCATTTATTTCATTGGTATATGTTATTTCTGTATGTTTTATATATTGTTTATCTCCTACCATAAAGGAAACTCTATAGAAGTACTAGTCCCAGTGGGCCACCATTTTTTTTATTTTTTTTAAAGCAGACATTATATTGCGAGTAGGAAATTATGACTTAAGTCTTGTAATTGAACTATTAACATAACATAAACATAAACGCTATCACACTCACAGCCCCACACTAAGTTCGAAGACTTGTGTCGTGGGTGCCGGAAACATTCACATCACACACACAATCACAACCAGAACCAGAAACACAAATATTCCTTGGGGAGAAAACTTGTGTTCCCGCCGGGAATCGAACCCGATACCCCTGCTAAGAAGGCGAACGCTGATCCAACTGAGCCAAGGCATTTCAATCATAAGCTTTTAATATTTCCATTTAGAGCTGAAAATGAGAATATTTGCTAAAAATCAAGTCGCCTCTACAACTACCTATTTCGTACGGATTTTTCCCGCTGAATACCTGCAAATTGAAGTAGTAATTACATTTAACATTAATTACATTTTTTAGCATTTACATTTAACCTTGAATGCAAGCTATGCAATTTGTATCACACAATTACATCCACATCCTTTCATCAAATAAACTGTGGCCTTAGCAAATTAAATCCAGCGTCTATTTATACCTTTTGTATTAATAATTTGCACTCTTGCATGTTTTTTCCATTTATATACTGAAATCATTGCTCTGTACATTTATAACACAGTGAATGACTTCAAGAATATATATTGATACAAACATTTATAGTGACTTCAAGAAGTTATGTGTATTGGTAGATTGTACCTGGATGACCTAGTTTTTTTTGCGAATGACGTTTTCTAAAAATGAGACGTAGCTAGATCGATTTATCGCCCCCGAAACCCCCTGCATACTAAGTTTCATGAAATCGTTGGAGCCGTTTCCGGGATTTACAAGAATTGCAGGTTTATAGGTATTAGATAGATAGATAGATTAGTGCTTTTCAACCATGGAAAGCAGTTGGATATATGTACTACTTTCCTCCGCTCCGACTTAACAGATTAGGGCCCAAGTAGTAGGCTACCCAGCCATGAAAGGCTGCCCTTCCAATTACCGATATATCCGGGAGTGGCACATTTATTAACGCATTCACACTCACAATGCAGCATACCGCTGTCTCCAGTTTCACTCCAAATTGCATTTGGTGAGATTTCTCCCCGAGGAACATTTGTGTTTCTGGTTCTGGTTGTGTGTGATGTAAATGTTTCCGGCACCCACGACACAAGTTTTCGGACTTAGTGTGGGCCTGTGAGTGTGAAAATTTGAGTATAATTTTAATTTGTATCATACTAGTTGTATCTATCATAATAATAGAGTGCGTGCGTGCAGCATGCGTGTTTTTTTTCTGTACTGACGTACAGAAACAGGTATTTTTTGTTGTAATTGGGTGACGAAACGAGCAAGTGTTAAGTAATCTATTGTTAACACATGTTTTACTAATAAAATAATGTTTATCTTATCTTTAAAAAAATCTTATCCATTGACCGACGAGCGAATAGACTCATTGGCGATAGTAAGTTGTAGGGCTCAAATTGCAAAGCCTCGGTCACCGACGCGACGCGACGTAAGGTCGCAAGTCTATCGATTCCATCGTTTACAATTTGGTGAGCGTGCCCATGAATCACACGAGTTAATCCGCCTTTTATGATCTAACAATAAGACAAACCCTCAAACGTCACCTATTTATGGTTGGCTTAAGAGGTGGTAGAGCATTTTGTGAGTTGCTCGCCTGACTTGCTACCAAAGTAGCTTACCACCATCATGTTGAAAGTCTGCCGCCAAGCCAAATACGGTGTTCCGGCAGTTATCCTTGAGAGCCTGCGTATTCCAGGTCTAGTGTGTTTACCAGCTTCGATCACATCGTCACTTACCATCAGGTGAGATAGTGGTCAAACACTAGCCTCTGTCACAAATAAAAAAAAAAAAACCTCCAGTTCGCTCGAGCGATTCGCTTGTACGTTTATCAACTATATGGTGAAGGAGTGGAACTTATTGCCCGCTTCTTTGATTCCTGAAAGATATTCACTTGTAGATTTTTACTTTCCATCAGGTTAGACGGTGATTGAATACTTGTCTATACATACAATGTAAAAAAAAATAGAAACAAATTTCTCTTCGGCAGAAAATGTGTGCTCCTGCCGGGAGTCGAATCCTATAATAATAATTATGGATAGACTATGTGTTCAACTTATAATCCCCAACTAAATTGAACAGTCCCTGAGACCCAAAAATAATACACTACCTAAATCGGCATAACATCGATCACTGTAATAGATACCTGCTCATCAAGGCTGAAAGATAATAAGCCTGAAACTAGCGTGATCACTCCAGTAATTGCCCACTCCAGTAATGTCCCGAACAGTATGCTAATCAAAATGCCATAGGCATAGACCATGACCATTGTAACATGTTGTTGACGTACCATGTTATTGTTTGTGAGTGCGATATCCATATTTTTCAATTTCATGATTCAGTACCTCTTAGATGTTATCTCGCATTATGCAACCGCAAACTGATGTAAATGGCACGTAATGTTTTTACAACATTTTTATCAGTATTCGTTACACTGTTCAAATTCCAATTGAAATTCAAATTCAAAATCGATTATTCACATGGGCCCCAAAGTGCACTCATGAAAGTTAATGACTCTACTGACAGATACGCAAAATTACAGCCATCTCGAGAAGAACATGATAATACGGCGGCGCATTTTTCATAAAAAAATGTTAGACACTGTTTAAGTGCTATGTACATAGACATATACAGGAATTATATTAACCTAGTACATATATCTATATCATGTAGTCGCCAGAAAGCGCTTGTGCAGTTTGCCTCTATGCATCCTTGTCATTACTGTAGAAGAAATGTTTTAGACCGGCTTTAAAAAAAGGAATATGAGAACCTTTTGTATTCTACTGTATTATTATTTACCTCAGAACTTTTTTCTAGGTGATTGATTTTGACGATTCTTTTTTTATTTGTAAGCTGGTGTTTCCCAATGTATAGTAGTCCCATTAAAATTTGATCAATAGTAGTTTTTAGTTATGCTCAATAATACGTCTATTTAATTAATTTAAACTGATCAAGGGTTCCGAAGATAAAACAGTGAAGTCAGTTTTTAAGCTTTGCTTGCATTTAAATTATTATATTTATGCTAGATAGGTCACTATCTCACCTGATGGAAAGTGATGATGCGACCGAAGACGTCGCTTGCTTGCCCAGAAGATACTTATTCACTCTTGAAGAATCCCAGGTCATATCGTTCGGGAAACGATAAGTTCCACTCTTATGTATGGATGATGAACGTAGAAGCGAAACGCTTCGAGCTGGTATTTAAAAAACATTTGCATGTATATAACGCAATAGGTAGCGCAATATTTTTAATTTTAGAATGTGATGTTATTGCGGCGGTATGTTCGTCGGGTGTCAGACGCTTGGAAATTTCAAATACCAACTTAAGTAAATTCTAGCTTGTTATAATATTTATTGCTGAGACAAAACTCTATTACTTTTATTACACATAATAATAACGCAAGTAAAGCTTCAAAAAACTTCACTGCTTTATCTTCGGAACCCTTGATCATATCTTGATAATTTTATATGGGACCAACCTGACACCATAGCCTTTCAAATAAAAAAATATTTTTCCAATCAGGCTGGCTGTCTTGGAGCAATCGCGTAACAAACCGAAAAAACATACAATCGAATGGAGAACCTTCTCCTTTTTTAATAATTGCTAACATAATAAACCTAATATATAATAAACAAAACTAAATTCAATACAAGAATAAATTACTAGAAAAAAAATATAAATTTATGTTATTTTTGGTTAGTTTTAATTTAGTTTTTTATTATTGAAGTATAATATTGATATCTCTATTAGAATAAATGACTACAATAAATATGTACAGAACTTAATCTAAAAGAGCGCTGCCAATAAAATAGTTAGTCTAGAGTGAATAGGTGAGATAGCGGCCAAATGCTTACCTATCAGGCATAAAAAAAGGTACCTTCTAGGCAAGCATGACTCATCTACGGCAGAATCGTCACGTTCCATCAGGTTAGATAGTGGTCAAATGCTTGCCTATCCAGCATAAAAAAATAATAAAAGAAATACATTAGAAAATCGTTTTCTTATACCATCGTAGTCATAGGGCAGCCTGATTCCTTAGAAGCGCTCGTTTTCCCTTAGGTATTATTTCACCGGAATCCTTCCAAAAAATCTCATTATTTTTAACAGACTTCAAAAAAGGAGGTTCTCAGTTCGACTGTTTTTTTTTTGTATTTATGTTACGCGATAATTCCGCCTATTATGAATTGATTTTGATGATTTCTTTTGTTTGTTAGATTATACTCTAGAGGTAGTCCTATATATTTTTTATCGAAATCGATCAAGCCAGAACCAAAATATAAGCGGTGAAGTTTTTTTAAGCTTTGCTTGCGTTTCAATTATATTATTTAGTTAAATCATAATATATTATTGTAAGTGATAATGCGCCGAAATTGTAGCATGCTTATCTAGAGGATATCTATTCACTGTAGACTTGAAGACTCCCAGATTATACACGGGGAATAAACAAAGACGCGGGCAGTGTTCTAGCCTTTCACGTACTTTCCATCCGACAAATTTATTTCGTGAGGTCGTTGATCGCGAGTACCTGGTACCTACATGGTGACATTATGCATGCATGCGTGCCGAGTGAAATTGCTCACTTATACAATTACGCATGGCATGCACAGTTGGTTACATCTTGTGGGTCAGTAGGTGGTCTGGAGGTTTAGCTTTCTTGGTTTGTTAAGACGCTTACCAAATTTTTTAAGCAGTTAAAATCTAATCGTATTCGGCAACCACAAATGATAAATATTTAATATTTTGTCAATGTACATGCATATACTTGAAGATATAATATTTTTAAATAAAAAGCAGAAAAATATTTAGTGACAGTATTCCTATAAACTTATTCTCTGAAATTGAGTAATTTCAAACTCTAATATCATCCATTCTCCGTCTCTAGAAAAGATTTTTTTTTATGTAATTTCAAACTCTAATATCATCCATTCTCCGTCTCTAGAAAAGATTTTTTTTTACTATATAGTATTTATGTACTAGAAAAAGCTAAAGTATATACTATTGATTTTCCTAGTACCTAAATAAATGCAAACGCTTTTTATTTCAAATGGTGTTCTCACTCATAACGAGATTCTATCATTTATCAAGCGATGAAGCGACGTGGCTCTGGTCTATATGTGTATCTCTTTCTACTAATAGGTGAGTAAATAGCTCGTCCGTTATTTCCTCTTTTGGCTTAATATAATTTCGTCAAATAAAATTACGAATCGGCTGTAACTATTGGTTATGGATAATTAATTATTGATAACGATAAAAATAATATGTCCGCAAAATATGCCCATGAAATTTTATCGCTACAAATAGTACAAACCCCTTATTACATATCTATGTCGCGGTCGATTTGAATTTAGCTAAAATTAACCTTATATACTAGGCGTTCTGTCACTTTCGGTTTGATTTTTGTGTGATAGGTGTCAGTAACCATTTGTAAGGTATGCACGTAGCTGAAGATTTAGAAAATATTGCCATTTTAACTACCTACGACACGTTATTTACACGAAAATTAATTGAATTAATATAAATATATAAATCAATTGCCGCGCATTAGTCTCGCATAAACTAAAGAGCTCGACTGATTTGGCTAGTTTTTTCATGTTGTGAGGACAGGGTATGTATGAAAGAAAAAGGTTCCGGGCCCAAAAAGGTGACTAATTATTACATTACTAAAAATGTTAATTAGCAAGTTAGTATAAATCACATCAATATTATAAATCAGAAATTTTGTGCGTGTGTATAAGTTTGTGACGAGGTATCTTTGTGACGGCTGCACGGATTTTAATGATATTTGGTATTTAGATAGTCTAGCTTAGATCTTTTGAATGTGAATATTTTTTTTACGAATTGAGGACTTTATTTTTCTCAGGTGAAGTACTTAGGTTTTATTTGACTGTTACAACTAAAATATCTGCGCCATAGTTTATTTACCATGATGAAAAAAGTCTAGAGTCAATAGGTATCTTCAAGGCAACCATGTTACATCTTCGGCCGCATATTCGCTTTCCATCAGGCGAGATAGTGGTCAAATGCTTGCCAATCCATAATTTTAAAAAAATGTTTTTTATATGTTAGAAAAAGAAATGTTACCTATTTTTTTTCTTTTATTCTGCCCACTTGTCGATTCTATACCACCCCTGCAAGATTGTGCACAACTTACCAATGACGGTATATATTATTGTTTGCTAAACGGTTGGGACTCGCGGCAGTTTTTGTCGAATTTTCCGACTAGTTTCGTGCATGTACCATGTCGGTTAGTAAACTATAATAATGTATAACACCCGCGATAGTTTTAAAGTTCTATGTATGCATGTAAACATGACTTTTCTAAATCAAAGGGCGAGTTTATCAGTAAAGTTACCTAACACGGGCCATGAGCTTAAGTTTCAGGGGGACGAACGCATAGGGATGCCACGCAGGACTATTATTTAAGATGTAAAAGGCAGCCACTGACTATCAAGCATGCGACTCGCTTCTAGCGTTAAATATATTTATGTATAGTTTTGCGTGTTATTCACCTCGTATGTTAAGTTCAATGTCTCACATAAGTCGTTAATTTCGCGAGTAAACAAAATACTGAGGTCAACTTACCTTTACGACATTTCTTTATAACCATTTTATGTCACTGCAGGAAGAATATTATTTTTTTATAATGTATTCTGTAATATCACCGAGTCCTAAAGTTATTTATTTTATGACAGATAGGTTAGGATTTGGCCGCTATCTCACCTGATAGTAAGTGACGATGCGGCAGAAGATGAAGCATGCTTACCTAGAAGATACCTTACTCTAGATTTGAAGGCAGATAGATTATACTGTTCGGTGAACAAGGACACGGAAGGGAACAAGTGAGTTCCACTCCTTCGCTGTACGGATAATAAATGTAGAAGCAAAACGCTTCGAGCGGAGTTATTCATCGTTGAATCCACAGAATAATTCACAACAGTTAATAAAATTTGAATAATGCTGAAATATTATTTTGCGAATTGAAAATTATTTTCAAGTCGCAAAATAGTATTTCAAATCTAATAATAATCTAATTTTATCTAGGTAAGCATGCTTAATCTTCTGCCGCATCGTTACTTTCCATCAGGTGAGATAGCGGCCAAATTCTAACCATAATCAGAGGATAAAATAACAAAAATGATTATGCTTTTTTTACCACAAACTGAAAGTATTTTGCATTATTAATTTTGAACACTAGGTGAGACTGAGAGTTTCAAAGGATTTTAGCCCCTAGCTAGATTAAACCTCGAACCTAGAGAATTGAAGAAAAAAATATAAAAATCACCTATCTCTTTTCCACTAAGTGGTTTGGCACGCTACTCTTCCTGGAGGAGGAATATTAAAATTAGGCTACATCTATTTTTCACTACTAAACCTTGTGAATTACATTTAGCATAAGTGTTTTAACCGCCTGCCTGAGCAAGTATCATAAAACAAAAACGACATCAGCGTCAATCCTTCTTGGGTGGACGCTCGTTTTATGTCACCGTAGCTTACTTTTAATGAGGCGATGTTCTTTTCTAATAGTATTTATCTCTTGGTAAGATATAACAAGTCATAATCAACAAGTTATTTATTATCATGTTTTTACCAATCTATATATATAAAAATCAATGCCACTTTTCGTTGTTATTTTATAACTCAAGAACGGGCTCACCTATCAAAACCAAATGTTTAGGTTTTGTTCGGACTATTTAGTAGATGGTTTATGTGAAGTTTGCACAAAATCGGTCGAGCGGTTCTTCATTTATCACACCCGGGCGAAGCCGGGGCGGATCGCTAGTTGTAAATAAAAATGGACGAAAAGGTATATGTAAACTTAGAAACTTCTCAAGACGTATAAAAAGACCCCTAACTCCATGGGTTTATCTTGTTCAGTTAAGAAGTTCCTATTGCCATCTTCCGATTCCATCATTAGACCAGCTCCATGGTACCATATCATTAGATTGTCACCGAAGATACATAAGTACACCAAGTTCGAATCCATCGGGAATTGGGTCTAATTTAACTTGCAAGATTCGATTACAGACCGACAAATAGAAAACGGGACTGGTGAACCTAAATAAAAGCTTGTATAATTTAAATGTAAGCAACGCTTAAAAAAACTGACTTAGTACTATATTTTATTTTTGGCTTGACCACCTCTGAAGTATAATATACCAAACAAAAAGAGAATTTTGAAAATCGGTCCACAAATGGGGAAGAAATCGGTGAACAAACATACAGTCGAACATAGAAACTCCTCCTTTTATGAAGTCGGTTAAAAATACCATTCGCTGAGTTATATTATGGCCTCGATTCTGATGTACACTCACTAAATTAAATTTAAACTATTCCTGTCTTTTACAAAATAGGAACACAAGACAGAGATAGCATACTGCTGTGCTGTCAAGTTAGTCAGAACTTAGATGTCTATGCAAGCTTACTCGAGTATGTGTTGTATTGGTGTTGACTAAAAACAAGCGCCTTTCTGCTTCTGCTGTTCATATTTTAATTGTTAAACTAGCGTGACAGCATTAAAATGCATGCTATCTCTGTCTTGTGTTTTATTTTGTAAGAGACAGGGATAGCTTAAATTTAATTTAGTGAGTGTACATCAGAATCGAGGCCTATACCTCTTAAAATCAAAAATTGTCTGTTACACTAGCCCGTCATATTTTATGCAAATACCTTTTGTTATTCCAGTTGGGCAAATATCCAATCAGTCTTGTATTTGGGGCGCTGTGGGTTCGTAAATATTTGATTGGATCACGGCTTCACGACAAGCACTGTTATTTTTCTTCAGGCACCGCTTACTACCCACACTAAGAACATGGCACCTTTGTACTAGCAGTGTTGGTATAAATCAGATTTTTTTTAGATTTAGGATAGATTTGTATATATATCGAGTTTATTTAAAGATATTATACTACAAATTGATGCCAAAAACCTACCGTTTAACCTAACCAACTTACAGCGTTCTAAATATCTCAAGTGGTAAACGTAGTTAATAAGCTTGATGAGAATAATTACCGCTGCCATATTTTGTTTTTTTTTTAATTGTAGTTTGCTGTGTAACCATTTTAAACACATCGGCAATCATGCTACATCTTCGGCTGCATCATTTCTTTTCATCAGCTGAGATAGTGATCAAATGCTTGAAATAAATGTAACATTGATTTTAAATGAATAGTTAAATTCTCAGAGACCAAAAACTCTTGCCAGTCGTGGGGTTTCGAACACGCTATCTTCCAATCTGTAGCCCCTCTTCACTGCCTCTTACAATTATGTTTGGGCTATAAGCATTTAAGCGTATAATTTAAGGCTCACCGAGAAGATATAATAAAGATTTTGTGTCAAACAATTACGATAATTACGCTGGGTCCATGGGGACCAGGTGCAATTGAAATTTATAAAGATTTGGCTGGGAGACTGAAAGAGTCGACACGTGACCAAAATGCCGGTTTGTATTTTGCACAGCAATTAAGTCTCGCTGTGCAACGAGGTAACGCAGCCAGCATTTTGGGCACACTGCCGACCGATGACTTTTTGTATTAGGTAAGTAGTTTAGTTAAATCTGTATTTTGATTAATCATTAATGTACTAATAAATAAATAAAGTTAATAAATTACGATATTTTCGTATACATATTTCGTCACAAATATACCTCGTTTTAATATTGTTATTAACACACACACTGAAACTATTGGATTTATCATATTAGTTATTGATTGAATACATAATAATTTATATACTAGTCCGATTCGCTACTAAACGAGTTTACATAACATGTCATGTATAAGTTAAATTGATTATACACAACGATAAGAGCTTTGTTGATACAAGTGTTAAATAAAAATACAGCCGATAAATCTATTGAAATCACCCCGTTAGTAATCTCAAACAAGTATTGTTCTTTTATATAGTGACGTAAGATTTTTCTCTGAATTTTAATTTGGCATTTCTTCAGCATTCTGGCTCAAAAGTCGACTAAGACACGTTCTCGCTCCATTGTGTGTTGTTTGAATGAATGCGTTCTTTGATTGTAAGTTTCTTGGAAGGTAACACTCATAAAAAACAACAAAGCAAATACGAGGACATCAATCACAATGCGTTTACAAAATTCTATTTAAGAGGCTACAACAGATATAGATCGAATGGGGGCTTAACTTACTTTAAAATCGAAATTATTTGATATTAAGTTCTTAAAAATATATCGATCAATGATTGAACTCGCTTCGTCGCTTTCGATTAGGTGAGATTGTTGTCAAACGCAGGCTTAGTTACAATTTAAAAAACTTAAACCAAATCTTAAAACCTTAAGAATTCTATATGAGTTTATGAAAAACTATAATTAAATATATTGTATTTAAAATCATAAAAATCCTTGACTACAATGATTGCAGTTAACAGTAACACTAATAACTATTCACTTAAGGGCCAGATATATATCAACGCGAGCACCTTTTTCACCACTGCTATATTCTTATCTATAGGTAAACAATGAAATAGGTTCATTAATTCCGGCACAATAGAGTTTGGTTCCCAAGACAGTAGTTATAAATTAATTGTTAGTTGTAAAACCTGTAGTCAAGTTACTCTGCTGTATAATGAAATAAATTAGTGAGATTTAAAGGTAATCTCTAAAAAGGTCTATTTAAGGAGATGGATAACCTATATACTATAGAAATAGTGGTACCACTTTACTTTGTAGGGTAACACTTTTCTGATTTACTATACCGTAATATTTTTTGTAGGTCTGGGGTAAAACCTGCGTATCCAAACTGTTCGACTATTCAGTATAACAAATTGGAACAATTACGTCCTAACACGTTACGTTAGATCATCAAACTACTATACTGGTAAGACTAGATGGAATACACCAGATTATCCATAGCTCACCGCTAGGCCTGATAATCGAAAAATATTTTAACCGACTTCAAAAAAAGGAAGAGGTTAGAACCTCTTTCTTGTCGACAGATTTTTTTTTATGTGTTACCTAAGAACTTTTTTCGATGTGAACCGATTTTGATGATTTTTTTTTTATTTGAAAGCTGGTGCTTCCCATGTTGTCCTCAATAATGGATATTCTATTAATTTAATCTGATCAAGGGTTCCGAATATAAAGCGGTGAAGTCGGGTTTTTTAAGCTTTACTTGCGTTTAAATTATTGAGTTGACTTGCAATTTCCGGTGAATTTCCCAAAAAAAAATCTTGTAATCGTCCTAAATATTAGGAAACAACAAAAAAAGGTCAATTATTCATTCTCTCGAAGGTCGTATTACGTGCCACACGTATTTCTTGACCGATATCTTAGATACTGTAAGATGAAAATAATTATCTTCGCCGTTTGTGAAGAAGTTTTCTCCCCAAGGGAAATTTGTGTTTCTGGTTCTGGGTGTGATGGTATGTGATGCGATTTTTTCCGACACCAAAAGCGTTATATACCTTTATTATTCAATTCCTTACCGTATTTTATTTCCGACTTATCATTGAATGTTGGATTGTTGTATTCATAGCTACACCTTGTGATACCGATTTGTTATTTTAGAGCCAACTAAAATCTCGCATCCCTTTACCAAATTGTTTGTAAAGTTTGACACATTTAGTGAAGGGGTTTAGCCGGTCCGATCTCTACTTAGATATCATTAGGAAGGAAAATGTTACGCACGGAATTGCCGACGGTTTTCACTTTTCAGACCGTGTTTCTGGACAGGTCTAACTTTTACATTGTGCGCAGAAATTACAGAAATTAATTCCCCCATGCCTGTTTTACCATCTAACAACAAGACAAACTGTCAAACGTTATCCATTTATGGTTGACATATCTCCAGTTCGCTCGAAGCGCTTCTGTTTATCATCCGTACTACAAAGGAGTGGAACTCATTTCCTCGTCTTCTTTGTTTCCCGAACGGTATAATCTGGAACTCTTCAAGTCAAGATTTAATAGGTACCTTCTAGGCAAGCATGCTACATCTTCGGCCGCATCATCACTTTACATCAGGTGGTATTGTGCTGTCAAATGCTTGCCTATCGGGGATTTAAAAAATGTCTTGAACTGCCCGTTGGCTTAGTTGGGTGTGCGTCGGCTTTCTAAGCTGCGGATATCGGGTTCTCTTTCCAGTGGAAACACTTGTTTTCTCCCCAAGGGAAATTCGTGTTTCTAGTTGGGTGTGATATTATTCTATTTATTTATTCAAGACAGGCAAACATTCGTTTTCCGCTTTTGTAGAGTCGGTGTTAAGACTTATATTGCAGTTAAAAAGACCCAACATAAAAAAATATATCAAGAAAATATTATCCAATCATGTTTGTGGATTCCATTCTCGTACTTTAGGATGTAATCTAAATACATCCTAAAATAGGAGTACATATAATATTGTACAAATACGAAAGTATATCTTTCGTTGATACTGACTGAACACGACTAATTCTCACCGGTTCAAAAAATGCGTATTGAGTCTTAAAGCGACAAATTTTTGCTTTCCTTATCTTATTGTGGTACCGCGAAAACTGTATAAGCCATGAGGGTCAGACCTAGTTCATATTGTCGAGCATGGAACGAGTATGGTAACGGTAACCGAATCCGCGTGCGCCTCCGACCCGCCGACACACATTCGGAACAAAAACGGTAACGTCGTCGCCGTTCGCCGATCACGTAAATATCGTCACTTTCTCGAATTGACCTTTTTGTAAAGAGGTAAAGATAGCTGCGTCTCGAAACTCGATACTTGATAGTTACCTACCTTCATTTTGAAAGAGTAAAATTTCTACTGGTGATATCGGTCTATCTTCGTTGTATTTTTTAACCGTCTTCATAAAAAAGGTGGTTCTCAATTGAAATGTATTTTGTGTGAGTGTACTTCATAACTTCTGGTTGAACCGATTTAAATTTTTTGTTTGAAATCTGTTACTTCCCATGTGGTCCCATTTAAATCTGACCATTTGTTGAGTTATGCTCAATAATGTGTATTTAATTCATATCTGATCCAGGGTTCCGAAAATAAAGCGGTGAAGTAGGCTTTTATACTGTTTTGCTTGTGTTTAAATTATTGGTCTATTTTATTAACTTTGAGAATAGTCCAAACAAAATTCGATGATGGCTTCGCCTGCACACACGGTAATATAAAAATTATCAACTCTTACATATTACATACTCTTATATATTTTATTTAATCTTTTTAGTTTATAATTATACTATGTAGGTGTAACTACTTTTATAATATAGGGGATATACCTCTAGGGACCAATTCGAAATGGACCAGTCCAAATCTTTCTAAGAATGGAATTCCTAATACTTGAACTGCCCGTTGGCTAAGTTAGGTAAGCGTTCGCCTTCTAAGCAGAGGTTTCGGGTTCGGTTTCTGGCGGGAACACAAGTGTTCTTCCCATGGATAATTTGTGTTTCTTGTTCTGGTTCTGATTGTGTGTGATGTGAATGTTTTCGGCACCCACGACACAAGTCATGAAACTTAGTGTGGGGCTGTAAGTGTGAAAGCGTTTCTGTTGATTATGATTAATGTTAAAGTCAACAGATAAACCCAACTGTTAAAGTCGCTTAATTAAGCAAAATATTTTTTTGTTCGTTTTATGTGTGTATCGATAAATTAAATGGTGTAGTAATTACTTAATATAATTCTGGATCATGGGACTTATTTAAAGTCTATCGGTATTCTATCGTTTGCATTTTGGAGAGTGTGCGCAAGAATTACATGAGATAATTCCACCATGCCCATTTTACCATCTAACAACCAGCCAAACTGTCAAACGTCATCCATTTATGGTTGACATACCTCCAGTTCGCTCGAAGCGTTATGCTTCTACGTTCATCATCCGTACAGCGAAGGAGTGGAATTCATTGCCTGCGTCATTGTTCCCCGAGGGGTATAATCTGGGAGTCTTCAAATCAAGAGTGATTAGGTATCTTCTAGGCAAGCATGTTACATCTTCGGCCGCATCGTCACTTTCCATCAGGTGAGATAGTGGTCAAATGCTTGCCTATAATGCATTTAAAAAAAAGTATATTTTTAAGCTTATTTTAAGAAAGGTTATCAAGTTTATTTTTATAGAGGTTAACCTACATCGATTTATCTTATGCAGCTTCAGTAATTGGTTCAAGTGTGCTGAATTATTATCGGTATTATACCGATAATATTTACAACAACACACAATTTTTAAAACATTTTTTTTACCAGACTGTACAAATTCCGCTAGTGGTCAAGTTAACTACCCAAAATAATACAAAAATCAAAGGACCACATGGTCGAGTTCTTTTCGGGCGAGGTGACTATACCAATTCGTACAGTTTCGTAGAACATCTATAGTGGTAAGAAGCGAAGTCGGATTTAATTTAGAAAAAAAGTGTTATGGTGGCGATACCAAAATTTCATCTAAAACGCGTGTTTTTGTAACCGTTTTACTCGGCGTTCATAATAAATCCAAATAAATAAAGATATTCTTCGTAATATATGTGATATCGTTGGTGATAGTCCAATACCGCGTAACCAACAGTGGCTAATACCGCGGAAGTACAAAAGTAGCAAATGTGAGATTCCACGGTTTTGGACGAATTGCGCTGATTGGCGTGTAGTCACGCTAACAGCCATTACAATAGCCAATCAGAAATCCTCAAAACTACAACATGTCAATACGGGTAATAAAGATATTCAGTTTTTTTGCTCTCCTGAAAACTTCGCACTCCATACTTTCGCGGTATCAGCCACTGTTGTTTACGCGGTATTGGACTATCACCGACGATATGATAAATGATGCCTTCTTCTTTGAATATTCATAAAGTTTATAAATATAAAGGAAAAAAATAAATCTCATGCAAATAACATCAATTTGTATTTTTGTAACCATTTCGTTCCGCCATTTTATATCAAAACACTGTAAAAGTTATTTCATATACGTATATGTACTAGACAAATGATGCCTTCAGCTTATTTTTTTTATTTTGAGGCGCGTTTTCACGCAATTTCCATAAAACTATCAAAAGTTAAAGATTGCCACGCGGCACCTTGCGTAACCGCCACGATGTCATTCATGCAATATACACCTTTATGTGCAAAAGTGTAAGGAGGATAATTAGATGTGGTTAAAAAAGGTGCTCGCATTGACGTATACCTGCCGCTTAATGATTCATGTGATGAATAAGTAATAAATTTATAAGTTAATTATTCTACTACATCTCCCTAACGTCTGAATCAATCTGAACACCTTGAACTAATCTCACTAGTTGATTGATCTGAAGCGTGAATACGAAGACTGATAAATGTATTGTTAAATTTGAAATTAAATGTAAACGATATTACTGCATTAATTTGCTGAAGTCTGAGCTATGTAACAATAAAAAAATGAACCAAGTATTAGACAAAAACAAAAATTATTTATTTATTTACATCTCTCAAAGAGGTACTCTAAACAATTATAAATAAAATACAGCAGTTGCTATTAAGAGGCCGGGGAGTCTGTGAAACGAGTCTATAGGCTGTCTCTGTTTAACTGGCAAACTGTGGCCATGCTTGATGCGATAGCACTACCGACCGAAAAAAATATGATAGGTGCCGTAATACCAAAAATTATGAATGAAAATGTAATGTTTAGCCATTGATTTTCGCATTAATAATACCTTGAAATGATAATCTATGTTCCTGTTGTAATGACAAAGTAATGTGTTAGTTTTTAATACAAAACAAATAATTTAAAGAATAATGTGTGAAAATCAATTTGTTTATATTTCGTTTTAGGTAATTATTTTGGAATAAAAACTATCCAGGAACCTAGATTAATATGTTTTTAATCTGAATAACAACAAAGTATGGTGGTAATATGCTTAAATTATAAATAATTTCGGTATTACGATTTGCCCATATAGCAAATCAACCACCGGTGGCCCCTTAAACACGCTTTACAGCAATCTATAAAGATAACTTTATTTTTTATACTAAACAAATATGACTTGGTATTTCTCCTTTATTAACCGAGTGAAAAAAAAGGAGGAGGTTCTATTTTCGATTGTGTTTTTTTTATGTATGTTCACCGATTTCTCCTCCATTTGGAGATTCTCAAAATTATTTTTTGTTTGATAGTGAGAGAGAGAGAGAGGTGGTCCCATATAAATTTTATCGAAATCAATCAAGCCAAACCCAAAATATAAGCGGTGAAGTTGGTTTTTTTAAGCTTTGCTTACGTTTAAATTATTTTTCTTAAATTAAAAGCCACTAGCGTATTATCCAGTGTCTCGAGACATGCGAAACATTTATGTTTGTGGGTTTGTCGTTAGGCCTAGACACCATTTCAGTGTTATTAGTGAACACTGCCAGTGACCGTTTGGCACGCAAGCAGAAAATGTTATGAATCTAGCAACGGATTCTAGATTACAAAATTAAACTGCTATTTTATCTCTGATAGCGTTTGACTGCTATCTAATCCCATGGGAAATGATGATGTGGTCGAGAATTGTAAGCAGCCGAGACTGGCTTTCAAAGACAATTGTCAATAAATATTTTTTGTGTTTTTGCGACAGATTTTCCTACTTATATATATATTTTCTACTTAAGGGTTCTACACCCTTAAGTAGAAAAAATATATATTATTATATGGCACCCTGTAGGATAGCGAGCACGACAAAATACCCCACCACCATGGATTTCAACTCAGTTTTTCCTTCACCAGAAGCTCAAGCCCGTCGTAGGATTCAAAACCACGAACCCCAATTAGATACACATCACGGCAACAAATGTGTGACTCTAAATGTCATACAGTACAGTTACAGAAAATACATCAAAATACAAACTTTCGAAGAGCTTATTTTCCAAATGACAACGGATAACGTTTTTATTTCAAGTCCGTGAACTGAAACTAACACGCTTGGAAAAGGATTTTGGCGACAACAATGCTTATTTCTAAGTTAAGCTGTGACAGCCTATAAGATATTTTTGTAGCCGTAAATAGAATGTCGCTAATGCGTGAAATTATTTCAAAGATTTCGAGTCGGTACTTCGTTGTTAAGCGTTGTTCCATTCGACATCTTGAGTGTGGCATGTAATTTTCGTGTTGTTTCATTCGATATCCTGAGCTGCGTACTTATGTATTTCTATGAAGTCTTATACGTGTACGAACGGACTTGTATTTGATATTGATACAAGATATAAAGATACACACCAGGCAGTAGAACTGAGACTAGCTTCGTCGCAAAGTGGTAAGTCTGTCGGTCTTTTATCGGCTACATAATGTTACATTTCGCTTGGGTAAAAAAAATATCGAATTAGTCCGTCAGTTAGATTATCAAAAAATATTGGATATGTATTTTTTGTATGGCAAATCAAAAGAATTTGACAAAGATAAAGAGCGTCAAAGCTTGGGAGTGATGGTTCGTGGCGTCACGCGGAATTTCAACGCACTATATCGTATTTTTTGTTTAATTGACAAAAGAAAAACTTGAAAAACGTCAAGGGACACCCGGATGGAACGAAGTTCAATTTCCGTCTAGCCCCCTTTCGCAAAGCGCGATAAGGAACTTTCGTTCCAAAATTAAAAGAAACATGCAAAAACCAACATCACGCGGTGTTCCCAGGCAGTCACCCATCCAAGTACTGACCGCGCCCGACGACGTTGCTTAACTTCGGTGATCGGACGAGAACGTGGTATGGCTTACAACTATAGCAAAAAGTGTCGTTACAACTTTTGGTCTTAATTTCTTCCGTCTAGCCCCCTTTCGCAACGCGCGATAAGGAACTTTCGTTCCAAAAAATACGTGTTTTTTTTTTTATAATGAATATGACTGTCAAAAGGTTTTTTTAGGCATTCAGCCTATTCAGCTCTATTAAAAAAGAAATAAATAAATTATAACATTCGATGTTGCAATGCAGATCGTCTGGTTGTTCAATGATAGATAAATGTTATAGTTTATTCCACAAAGGTGCACACGAAGTGCTTTGTCTCTTCAATTATTATGCGCTGTGCTAAGAAATTGAATTACTTACACGAGTCTGTGTTCCCGATAAGTATAATCCGAGAGTCTTCATGTTACGGGAGTACAGATATCTTCTAGGTAAACGTGATCCATCGTCGACTGCTTTGATTTAGAGTAGATGAGATAGAGGTCAAACGTTTACAAACTCCGAATAAAGAGATACAAAAAAACTTGTAACTAAGCCAAATCAGTTTCGCTTATCACTTGGCCGACTTATTTCGTATTCAAAGTGCATCGTAGAAAGCATGAAACTGTTTAACTGAAAGTACTTAGTTCACAGCGAGAGTCCATTGTATATCTAATACTTGTATTTATCTATACTGTAACCCTGTAATAGTTAACGGCTCGTTGAACGAACGTTTTGTTGCTTATTGCAATTGGAAAGCAGCTAATTTTGAATAATCATAGATATCCATAGCAAAGTGTTTTAATTTGTTGTAATGTCTAGTTAAAGAGACCAGATTTTTTTCTGAAACGTGTATTTTTGTATCCGTTTCACTCGGCAATCTTAACAAATTGTGTCAAAAAGATTTCGTCGGAACCTGTATGATATGATAAATAAGTCCTTCTTCTCAGAATATTCATAACATTTAGAAATGTAAGATGAAAATAATTTAAACGCAAGCAAACCTTAAAAAAACCGACTTCATCGCTTATATTTCGGTTTTGGCTTGACCGATTTCGATAAAATTTATATGGAACTACCTTTGAAGTATACTCTACAAAACAAAAAAAAAACACAATCGAATTGAGAACCTCCTTTTTTGAAGTCGGTTGAAAATATCAAATCACATACAGATTTATTTTCTCTTTTTCAAACCATTTTGTTCCGTCATAAGTATCTTATATCAGAATCCTTTGAAATTTAAATCATAAATAAATAAACGCATTCACACTCACAGCCCCACACTAAGTTCGATGACTTGTGTCGTGGGTGCCGGAAACATTCACATCACACACACAATCACAACCAGAACCAGAAACACATATTTTCCTTGGGGAGAAAACATGTGTTCCCGCCAGGAATGGAACCCGATACCCCTGCTTAGAAGGTATATTATTATTATTATTTTTTTTTTATTTGTGACAGGCTATTGTTTGACCACTATCTCACCTGATGGTAAGTGACGATGTGATCGAAGCTGGTAAACACACAAGACCTGGAATACGCAGGCTCGCTTATACACGTTTACTTACTAGGCGAATGATTTATAAGTCTTAGGTGCGCGTTCACTTGACTGCAATCGGATAGTATAGATTTCTTCATTGCTTTGTATTGATTCCTTGATATGTACTAAGCGCGGATATACCTACCTGGGCAATTACCCGTGGAGTATTTGGTGTCTCTCTTAATTTCGGCATTATCAGTTCACATGGTTCGCCCATATGCTAGTATACATTACTACCGAATTAAATTAAATTTTATCCATTCATTCTAAAAGCCGATGTCATGCGGGCGGTTCACCACTAAACCTTCAAAATCCTTACCAAAGTAATGCCCTCAGGACAAAAGTTACCGACAACTTGTTATAACACAAACAGAACCACGCCGACGACAAAGTTGGCTTTGCCGAGCAAACCAGCCAATTAGTTTGAAGCATTTTTATCTTTAGTGTTATGCTTGGCTATTTTATTGGAGCCATTTTATTTGCCTCGTCATAACTATTTGTATTTATTACCTTCTAGTAATTTTAACTGGGTTAAATGATTGCATGTCGAAGAATTCGCAACGTAATGGTATTCCTTCGAGTTTTAATTTGATGTCTCTAGTTAAACTCGGTCTCTACCGTCTCAAAATAATTAGAATATGGGAATATAATACTTATTTAAAGGTCTTTAGCATGTTTTTATTCAGTTTTACCTACAATAATTACTATTAGCCACCCAAATCACATACTTACACACGCATTTAAGATATACACACAAAGTTTTGCATTTATAATTTTAGTGTGATTTTTAACCGTTGCATGATGGATTATAATTATTGAGCCTTCTAATAAGAAAATAAGAGGACGTCTGACAATAGTCAGAAAATATTTGACCCCTCCTATCCGAAATCATTATGATCATGGCTAGAGGCGTTGCAGACCATATTTACGAGTAGATTAACATTCAAATCTATATAGTTTACTATGTGCTGTATAGTACCTACTGAGATACAGAACGTACACATTAGTTTGGAGTGTTCGCGGTATGCCCAGACTCAGTATAGTCAGATTCAGACGCAATACCTTACAAAATTGCTTTATGGTTCCTTGAAGGAGCACGAATGTCGCAACATGACGTGACAGGGTGTTGTGTGACGGGTCGCATTAGTTCCAGCTAATCATACAATGACGCCGCCGTCCTAATGCGTGTTGTAATTAGCAACGCAACCGCCGGAACTCTTTCGTTGCTTCTAATGACTAAACAAAGATCCCTTGCCCTACTGACACCTACAAGCTTCGTTGAACGTGATGGATCTGACACTATACGAACCTTGGGTGACGTGACACCTCAGAACTAATAGTTAACCCGTTTGTTAGGAGTGTACTAATTTTAAATTTGTACCTCTTTACAGTTTTAACCCTGTTCGCCTCATTACTTGGGAATACCTTCAATAGACGGTGTTCGTGTACCTATCGTTTGACAGCTCAATGCATGACTGTTATTCATTTCGTGCGTTTGTGTGAATTTAATTACATTTAAAGATTTTTTCGCAAAAAAGGTATTGTATTTTGAGAATAGATTTGGTTAAATTTTTTTTTTTTTGTTTAGTTTGGAAACTGAGATCTAAATACGTTGCTCTCTGTTGTTAGTTATTAGGTACAACTACTAGACGGCGGCTTTACGGCCAATTTAACATGATTTATTAAATAACAAATAAATCAAAATCTAAAATCATGCTTGTTCCACACTGTTCCACACTCAATATTGATTTTGAAGAAGAGTGCGAAATATTAAACAAAAAAATAGTCAATTTAAACTCCAACGTATTTTTTTAACATCACTTGCCGTTCAATAGCTTTTATTATTTTTACGAGCAACAATATAGCATTAAGAAAGCTCTCGAGACTGGGAGGTGGCATAATCTCGAATACTCAGTATGTAGAACCAACAAAAACCCACACCAGACCACATAACACCGTTGCGTTGACGCGCAATATTTTTATCAGAGACATTATTAGACATTCCAACGTCTGGAAGCTTTACGATAATAACCTGGTAGCTCTAATGACGTTAGAGACGGCGATTTGTCACATACTTTAAACACCGGAAACTTTCATTGCTCTCGAAGTTCGTTCAGATATCTAGAGGTCCATCGTACATCTCGTAAAAATGTTAATTTGATGGCCGCCATCGCTCCTCTCTTATACAAACACCGCTTTATTGAGAGACACGTCATCGACGTTACTATCTCTGAAATAGCTGGAGAACTCGCGGACTAAATAATCTGAGATTATCTTATCTTATGACTACAATAATATTTATATTCAAGACAGGACATCGCAGTGTACCTACGCATGTGGTTGTTTGTAGACGCTATGTACTTTAAAATCTTGTCATATCGTCGAGATGTTTTAACCAACTATGGCAAAATACTAAAAATCTTTGAAGCGGTAACAACTTGGCGTTGTAATAAACGGGTGGTCACGGTTTTGAATCCTACAACAAGCTTAAACTTCTAGTGAAGGTAACATCGTCATAAAATCCATGTCAGATGGTTGGGTATCATCTGATGCTCGCCGAGCTACTCTGTAACAATCGAAGTACACCCCAAGGTAGAAAACATTTATCGATAAGTTCTAAACAGTGCTCCCTTCGCTATTCGGCCATCTTGAGAGCCAGTTAGTACGTAATTTTAGGCGTACAGTGTTTACCACCCTTGACTTCATCCTCACTTACCAACTGATGAGAGTGATCAATCGCTACTATTCGCTACCACATCAGAGATACACAATGGTAATTTAATTCGTTTCAATGGTTCAGTTCTTTGAGAAATTAGAAACAATCTGAATCCCTAATAGCTAATCTAAAAATCAAATGAATCTGAATCCTCAAAAGCTAATACAAAAATCAAAGCAATCTGAATCCTCCAAATCTATTACAAAAATCAAAGCAATCTGAATATTTAAAAGTTAATCTAAAAATCCAGTAAAAATGGCGTTAGGGTTACTAAAAAAAATTATTGAATCAGATGGTACAACATATATTGGTAAATTAAAAGAAACACCAGACTTACTTAATACTTATTCTTTTTAAATTCATAAAAGTGTAAATACATATACAGTCGTATATTGTTGATAAAGGTTATTTAGTTAACATTTATTGTTATTTCACTATTAATGTGCGCGTTGGTTACAAGCTGTTTAAATACAATGAACATCAGTAAATTGTTTTATGAATTTAATATTCATAAAACATATAAATTACTAAAAATGCTTTACTAACGCAAGTTACAAAAGGTATAAAAATACTATGCTCAAGTTTCACTTAACCTTAAGAAATCTTGGGTAATTCGTGCCTTTAATTGCAGTTTATTAGTACTGCTAATGGTTAGTTGTACACAATTGCCGGTAGTCGATTGGCGGTGGCTCGATGTTCTCCAGTGGGTATCATAATGAACACCTTCCGTTTCAGACCGCAGCTCCGGAGAGTCCGGACCCTCTGTCCACAAGTCCACAGCTCGATCTCTAGACATGTCAATGAACCAGACACTTGAGACGGGCGGTCTGAAAACTTGGGTCCTTCGAGTAGTAACTATTATTTTAACTGTGGTATAAGTGTATTGTTATTCTTTCGCTTCGTAAACAACGTTGAGAATCAAACGATAATTTGAAATGCCAAGGGGTACCAAGAAGTTTAAGTGCAACATCTTGCTTCATAGCTTTATCTGAACTTCTATTCTTGCGTCTTACAAGATCATATGCCTTAATTGCGTGATGGTGGTGAAAAAAAAAGACAAAGACAGCTCCGTCAATAGAAATACTACATATCTTATTATTTCTAATGGAATTTAACCTGAATAACATAATCAACTGGTATGCTTGCGCAATAAATTAATATTGCGCAAGCATACCAGTCTAAATATCTATGACGATATATGTAGTTGCATGACGTATGAAGCTCTACATTTGGATTATCCAGCCCACAAATCACTTATCCTATTAATGCCGAGGCGTGTCCTATTTATTTCGGTCACCGTAAACATCAGTCTTTCTTATGCTCGCATCGAATACACGTATATATTTGTCTCGTGGCAGGCGACAAGAAGAGCCCATCTATCTCGACGATGCTGCGATAATACGCGGTTGATGGGTCCGATGTTCGGCTAATGCGGCATTATGTCTCTAGGGGCGGAGACCGGTGATTCATAGTGTTCTGCTGACACTGACACTGGCTAGCTGATACCGAATTATGTATTTATTTAGGTAACATTTACGGCAATATAAATGTGATGGACGATAATTTGTCAATGTTTGTCTCGACGGCCACTTAGATCTACCGCCAGATCTACCGGATAAGAGACTTGAAAAAAAAAGCTATTTTTTTTTCCTGTTTACGTATATTTTTTTAGAGACTGTTTCATTGACTAATTTTGCGTGAAATTGTAATAAATTGATATTGTATGGAACATTCATAAAATAAGTGAGACAAGAAAGCATTGTAGATAAACACTCGCTTTTAAAAAGAAATAAGAAAGAATGGAGCCGAGCTCATGAATAGCTTCAGGGATAAAAGTCCGAGAAGGAAGTCCGAGATTGCGAAACTTTATCTCAAACTGACTTGCGCTGCGCATTGCTAGACTATTTATATAAATGGCGTGAAAGAAATATTTAGGAAATTAAACTAGTTCGAATTAAATTGCGAGTTGGCTTCGCTACAATATGTCGACTTTAATGGTATATAGCGTAACGAAATCTCACTGAAATCACATCATCCTGAAATGTGATGGATTGAGCCAAATGCTCCCCTAGCTAAATCCCCCGAGCCAGTTTATTCTGAAATCTTAAACGGTTGCGGTACTTAGCGAGCGGGCCGGGAGTGCAGTGCTCCCAGCTTATCTTGCTCGTTTGTCCTCCGGGAAGCGCTTTACTCCCGATACGGGGTCCTTTAGCTCAGCCTTCAACGTTCCTCGCTTCTGAAACGATAGCTTTACGACTAATATCACACGTCCGATACGAGACAACGTTATATTGTAAAATATTCGTGTATTCCCGCGGGCGGCCTCCGTACGTACGTTAGGTCTAGACACGCTGTCAGTTTTACAACGATTTATTAATTACTCTTGAAATCCATACTTACAAAATTCACAGAGCTAGGCGCAGATAAATCATTAGTAAAAGTATTTGATTTTACGTGCGCTATCTTGACACATTATGTTTGTTGATTTAGTGTGTGGTATGTAACTATATGTTAACTTGTTTCAAAGCTATGTGTTACGTGGTTCTTGTTAATTTTGAATCACGTATTCGTAGCCGGTATCCATTTCATATGACGTGAGATTTATCGTAGTTCTGTTTGCTTGTTTCAAGTCAAAGACCTTTTATGTTTGAAAAAATTTAAAAACACAGATAACGTAAACATAGTCTATGGCTGTTTACATTGCCTTATTTTGTAATTTTCTTGTTTCAGGTAAGGCTACGGGAAAAATTACTAATCCTCGGGGATGAACTCATTTCGCCGGCCTGCAGTCCCCGGGTTAATTCTTTCAATTGTATTTTTATAGCCAGTTGCTTGTATAGCGTTATCGTGGCAATTCGCGATTTTCGCTGTTCCAGTAATATTTTCGTGGGCTCCATTTTACGAGCAACATAAAAAACATCTCAAGAATCGGTTGTACTCGGCGGCTGATACAATGGTGCGGGGGAAGGGATCCGACCGACTTCCCGTGAAATATGAAACTCAGCGTTTTCCTAATTCCTCCGGCCATTTTCCGAATGGAAAAATTCACTCAGCCAGCAGCCGCAAGCGATTACTCCTCTTTACGTAGTGACACGAGGAGGCAGCGGGGCAGGGTCGGGCCGCGAACGAGACCACATAAATAATCGAGAGCTTACGAATTCACCCGTCTGAGCCCGCGCCGGAATATCAAAGAAACTCCGCCAAATTGATCGCGAAATGTAATGGCCTGTGCGGGAGATCATAATGGACAGCCTTAATACCGCTAACTACTACCCATTTAGTTAATGTTTCAAGACAAAAAGCCATATTCGCCTCAGCCACTGCTGTCATTTTGCGGCGCGCGTTGCGAGTGCCTGGAAGGGTTGTAATCTATATAACGGAGATATGCGCAATGTATTCGGAGAATAACCGGATGGTGTTGACTCGGAGTCGTAAATTAGGCTTCCAGGTTCCCGGGAGCCTACATAAATCGACGATTGTCCTGTCACTGTGTGGGCGCCTTCACTGCCACTATATTGAATGATTTTATCCCAAAGTTACATATCATAATGTCCAACTTCGAAATTGATAAAATCGTTTTAGCGGTCGCAATAACAAGATAAAAATCTTCAAGTAGTGCTTGTGTTGATTAACGTATATTAAAGTGAAATTGTTTTTCCAAGCAATTAATCTACTACGGCACTAAATTCACGAACAAAGCGAACATTCATTTTACGAATAATATGCATAGCGACGGTACATATTTGCGTTCAAAGTACTGTCAATAAGAATAAACGGACGGAATCCTTGCCTTCGGAAAGCAAACATACTCTCCTTCGTGCTCATCTTTTATTACTTCTAATAGTGTATTTTTGTGTCTGATAGGCAAACGATTGATCACAAAATATACCTCATTAAATGCCTTTTAATTTCAATTATAATTAGTCGGAATGGCGTAGTTTATTATAATCTCAGAAGAAAGTTTCCATCCATCCCTGACCTCTAGGTAATTTCGTCGTGTCACCCTGTCTTCGTCGACTAGGCGCGTCCCGCCTCCTTAACTTCGTTTAGTCTCTAAGTTGATTGTGTCTACGAACACTGGGTACCTACAGTATGAATACTTATATTACGTTTAGTATTTACGTAAGCGATCGCCCATCGTGTTTATTCAGCTCCTTTTAAGGGACACGTTGACGGATCTCGCGAAAAACGTGATAAGCATCTTCTTTTGAAGCTCGCGTCCGTACCGTTTAACCATTGGAAGTAACGTACTGAGGAATCTCGATCTCGTTACGATAGTTTTCACGACGATACCCCGGGGCTCCGCCGCCGACGCTCTCCGAAACTTATCGTGGGAGATAGTCGGGACGATGCCTCCGCCGTGCGATGAATTAATTTGCCTCCTGCTATTATATAAACTACCTAGATCGCAATAAAGATACACGCGGGTACGCTTCCCTCCATAATGTAAGGCCTTTATTTCGGCAAATGATCTCAAATTTTCGACTCATTTAAAATTATTACATGCAAATTTCGCCGATGCGCTCGTCGAACAGTCAGATTATCTTGAATTGTGGTCCTTGGAGGTTGAATTTAAATTTCAAAGGTACTTGAATCGTTACAGTCAGTGATAGCTATGATCTATCGAATACAAAGCCGGCGCCCGACGTGAAATGTAGTGTTAGCTGCCTCCCGAATTTATGATGACGTAATATCAAAGAGAAATTCGATATTCAATGGACAGCTGACACTAACAATGACTCTAAATTTGCCTTTATTGGCTGTGTTAATATTATAGAATGGAAATCGAGATTTGCTAATGATAGAAATTCTGTAAGATGTTCGAAAAGTACTGTACATGCGTTTAAGAAGTATCAAGTATAACGAAAGCTGTAAGTAACGAACAGCTAATGAATCTAAATACCTACTAAACATTTTGTCTGTATCTCATTGTTAAAGGAATATAACAAAGGGAACCACACATTTCGTAACCTAACTTTTCTATTAAAGTATGAACAACGGATTGTTTATGTCATAGAAACAACAGCGGGCGCGCGCGAAGTGAAAGTGGCTGGTGTAATAATTCACCAACACATGATGGTAACTAATATGTTTGTAACAGCAGACGCGCGGTTCTCTTATGTAACGTAACTCGGGAATAGCCGTATTCACTTACGTTCTGTGTTGTAATTTATTGCTTTTCCGGCGTAGCTGGTTATAGACGTCCCAGTTGGCGCAGTGTGCAAGTCTTAGCCCTCTGCGCCAAGGGTCCTAGTTTCGAGTCCCAGCAGGAGCCGAAGTGCTTCTGTTGCTAGGTGTGATTGTGTGTGATATGTAAATATTTCCGGCACCCACGATACGAGTCTTTGAACTGATTATGGGGCTGTGAGTGTAAATGCGTTTGTTTATGATAATGAAACAAACATTAAAATAGAAAACGTAGCTGCTGAAAAATAACGGAGACCCGTTCGTTCGCATAATTTTGCACGTGATAAAGTTATTCTGCACACATACACATAGCCTAGATCGGTTAGGTTACATTAGGTTAACATAAAAACATTAATTAAGTCCTCTGTGTATAGCTAAATTGTGCAGAATAATTAACAAATAAATAAATAAATGTGATTACGTCGTGTAAAAATTAGGGCTATCAAAAATGAGGACTAACGACATTATGCGAATAAATACCAAAAATAAAATGCGCAATTTGTCACGAAATATAAAAAAAAATTATCAAGGGTCTAGTTCGTGAGTTTATAATGACTATAAAAAGGTAACGAAGTATTTTTTAAAAAGTCAGTACATACAATGTTCTAAACTAGTACGTTTTGTTCAAAAGCAGAATCTTCAATTAATTATGATCTGTGAGTGGAGCAAAGAAAATTTCCTGCCGGCCAACATCGGGGAAGTGAAGCTAAAAGGCTTGGAACCCGACATGATGTGATAGAACCTTCGATCATAAAATTATGATCGAAGAGGGGTACGAAGGAGGTACCATAAAATGTAATGAAACTAACTCATCTGAAATGGTTAAACTCAAAAATAATTTCATCACTATATGTATATAGGTACGTTTAGAGCGAATCCATAACCAGCAGTATACAGAAAGTATCAGAGACACTTCGCAATGGCCGCACTTCACTTGATGGATTCCGCCAGCCGTCCGCGATCCGTCATCACAGCGGATTCCGCCGACGGACGCTATACCAGCTTTTTGCTGACAACAGACCGTACGTCACAGCATACGGGAAAATAAATCTGTCTCAAAACACTATGTATATCGTGTGTGATAAAGAATAAGGGCTTAAGGGTGGAACCTTGTGGTACAACACAAGATTTGAGAAGATAATATTACATTTTTAGGTGGATAATAAATTCCGAATAGAGATTTATTCCTTTAATTAAAAAAAAAGAAAGGAAGTTATCGGTAAATTAAGTACACACTTCATATAAAATCTATTTACATCGAAGATTATATTACCGATAAAGTAGGAAATCTCATTACGACTACTTTAAAATGTTATTTTATTACGCACTTATGAAAACGCTAAAGATTAACTGTTAATAAATAATCAATTGATTGGATTTATAAAAGAAATACTACAGATAACTTCTTTTTCATTAAAACATCTTAAATTCATTGATCCCAGCGACTCTCATGATCTCCTCCGCATTGATAAGATGATCGTAATTAAATGCGTTCTTAAATAAAACATTACCCCCTGAAGCGAAGTGTCTTGCTTCGTTTATCGTATTATCTCTATCGAATAAGTTTGCAATTCAGCATTTCTAATTTGCTTTTACGTTTTTGTTTACATTTTGTTTTATGAGTGAGCTTGACCCGGTCTCGGCTCATATATGGTAGTGGCATATAAAATTTTGTCGTGAGAGTTTTTGCGTTTATTTTAAATGGTTTGAGAGTTAATCAGTTCAGAGGTTTCGAGCATTAATCTTGTCGCATCGACGTTTGATGATACTGGCGCTGTAGTGGCGAGATGAAGGCACGTGAACGTCGGCGAATCTTTCGCTTTTTACCGTGTGCGAAACCTCATTGTCTTATAAGTGTTCTGGTTAATATAAATCTTCAGAATCTTCTGAATAAACGCCATTCAAAATGTACATACATTTATGATATTCAATTTAAGACTTTTTAGGAGGATTTCTTGTAATCATTATTTGATTAAAGGGTTTGATTCAATTTGTCTCGTTTATATAAATATGTATCCTAATAATTCAAGTGCCTTTTTTACAAGCTCTCATTCTCATGAAACTACAATGTCATTATGATTGAAAGCATGACGTCACTCTCAGTGCGTGTCTTCGTCAACTTCAACTGTCCGATTGATTGATTGCAATATATACTACGGCACGTATAATATTCTTGCCGCGACCTCTGCTCCCCATAAAGTAACATCTCGTTATTTTCGCCACGGTTTCTGAGAACATCCGCGAAATTGGATTTTACATTGTTTCAGACACTAAAATTTCTGTACCGAAACTCATCTTAAAATTTTATGCATCGCGTGAGTAGTGTTCTACGAAGCATCATTAAAGCGGTGTTATTAAGTACCCACAGATAAAATATACCTATCAATTTGCGACGTCCGATGTCATTTATTTCCGTCATTGCATTTTACATTCTAATTAAAGTTCGGTTCTTTGTCGGTGGATAATTGCAAGACAAGAAGCGCAGCATCGCTTTAGACAGCTAGGGAGCGTTTTGCTGTCATAGCGATTACTGCAGCAGATATGTTGATGGCTCAATTAGCGCGCGGGTGGTGTCGTCGTCGACGCCTCCGGGGTGCAAGCATATTGCCTTTGCCGTTTCCTTAGCTGCGATTGAATTCTTGGCAAACATCTGCGAACGTTTCATACTGAGATATACTCCGCCATCTCATATACTTATACTTACTGAATATCCTTGTATCTCTTTGATCTTTGTTACGTTGCAAAGTTTATAAATTAATATTAAAAAACCTTTGCTAACATTTATAAGTAAACTCGGCAGTTCCGCTTTATTGTTGCAAGAGTCGTCCCGGGCGTTAAGTTTATTGACCATCGCTAAGTTAGCTCCCGCTCAAGTACGCCACTTTGACTAACTTTAACTCGGTAAAAGCTACGGTCTGTGAGGCTCTTTTTTCGTTTTATTGCCAAAGTTCTCTCATACGTGTCCTAGCAACTTGAAAATGTTATTTTTGGCTTTTTTAGGGAGAGTCTGTTTCGGTCACTTGGAACGTTCGGGTAAAGGTTGATTTGAAATTTAAATGTGCAAGTGAAGTGCTTAAATGTTGAACAGAGCGTTGCATCTGTTGGCAGAGTGCCTGTTTTCAGGAATTGTAGCACTCGACGCGACCCGTGACTGCGGCCGCATCTGTGCTGTCCCCACCTAGGCTTCCACCGCCTGGCGCCCGTCCTCCATGTCGACTGGGGATTATTTGTCTAAATTTAGAACAGTTAATGTCACCGGCAGACTTGGCTTTATCTCTTCGTGTACTTTGCCGCTTTTTTCACAAGCCTTTTAGCGTTTTCTCCTGCGTTTAACATATATAATACTCTGCTTCCTACATTTACTTTAACTACGGCTAAATCTTTCATTATTCTTAAGAATATATGATTGCGAACTACGATAAAGTTATCGATCTACTCGATAACCAACGAATGCGCAGCGATAAACCCATTTTATTTTCCATTCTAGAAATGCCGTGTAAACTCTCGGGTAAATATTTTCATTCAAGGTTTAAAAAATTCGCTTCGCTTCTTTATCATACCGACTTTATCGTCCCCATTGTGATCCGTCTTGTACATCACGACTTAGATCCAATGTGGCGATTACATTTTCTCTGTCTTCCATCATTAAGTTTTATTTTCGAATGTTTTATTGACTCCATTAGTGATTATTTCAATATAATCGCGACACGGTTCACAACTCCACGAGACATGATTGATTGAAAGAGAACGAGAGACGACAAAAAGATTAGAATACATTGTATGATATTTATTGTTGAAATTTAATCAACCTTAGATCAGGTTAGAGTAAACTTGTCTCAAGGTTGTTATTGATATCCGTCATAATGAAATTGTGATATATATGAAGCGTATGTTCTTAATTAATACACAATTTCGAAATACTGAATTCCACGGCATCATGCCGGTATGTAGCGATAGTAATATGTTAGGCAATAACTTGCCATAACTTGATCCATTATTGGGAACCCTGAAGTTTGCAAGGAACTTCGTGTGTCGCAAACTTTAAAGATATTCAGTAAATGTCGCAATCCTGCGTCCTGGGGGAGTAGTTACGTGCCTGCATGCGAAGCCCGGAGGCTCGCACTCGTTTCGCCTACACAATACCATTTATGGTATAGACTCGTGAGTTTCCCAACGGCCGCCGCGTCCGCTTCGCGCTTGTTACATGGCTTTGATTAAAATTTTCCGTCTCTAAAGTTAGTTTCCATGAATGGATCGAATCGAAAAAACCTGTGGGCGGCTACCGACCCGAAACCTTTTTGCCGTAGCTAATGGCTTGACACTGCCAATCGTGGTCGGCGACAAAAACTAGCGAACTACTTTTGACGTAGCCAATCTTTTTTCAACAGCTGCTGCCTCTGTAACCCCTTCGTGTATCAGCTCTATCTACCCTTGAAATATCGCAACGAGTGAATTTGCATGCTCAGTCGCGTTCCGCTGAATGGGGAAAATCTAAGAAGAAGGGCAGCTTTCGCAACACATCAAGGGAACGCTGACGGTGACACGTTCTAATAGAAAATTTTCATATTCATAAGGACGTAGAGAATTTGCATATAAAACGAGCAACTTCGCCAGTCCGCCCCTCGACGACCCGATGCTGGTTCAAGTACCCTGTTTTCCATTCTCTCTCTCCTTGTAAGAAGTCAGGAAGACTTTAGTTTACATTTAATGGAAAGGTACGCCTGAAGCCTCTATAATCTTACGTGATTATACACGCGATCCACATTACCTCACAGTTAACAAACAAACTTGAACACTCACTTCCGTTGAAGTATTTTCATCCCCGTGAAAGAAGAATTAGCTAGATTCACTTGGAAAACGAAACTTGATCTTTGAAAGCTTTGAGACAGGAAGCAAACCAAGTAACTTGATATTTGAGAGACCTTTCTATATTTTGCTTTATGTAGTATACTTTTACCTAATAGAAAACTTTTTGTCGCTCCTAACGCTGTCCTATTCCCGGGATGAGATTTCAGATGTTTTTCGAGAATATGATTTCGACGGAACAGAAAAACTTAGATTGCTCGATGCGAACTCTGATCCTACTTCAAAGGAATCCATTAAAAGAATCGTCACATTTCCTCTGTCTCTTCATTACGGCACTCGCGACAGTAATGAAGTTGCTCTCCCTGAAATATTATGGTTGCTAATGAAAACATACTTGCATAGCATCCAATGTTCGTAGTCCTTATTTTTTACTAAGTAGCTTCTGCTTCGATCGATACTATAAACGTTTGTTTTATTTTTCATTGTAATTAAAAGCCATTGCATGTTTTTCTCAGAACATGATAAGCTTTGAAGTTAGAATTAGATTCGCATTAGTATTATAAATCCAAATAAAATATGGCGTAAGTAAGTGGTGGAAGTATATAATCCTCTGACGCTGCCTCGCACCGCAGCGCCTGTATGGGTTGATGATGGAAATGTTTGATACCTAGGATTAACAGCAAGATTATTTTGATGTAATAGATTATCTTCATGAATGCGGGCAAAACTGCAAGCGAGCGCTCCTTTTTGCAAGTCTTAATAAAATGTTATGTTAAGTAGGCACAATTATTATGCTCGACTCTCCTAAGAGCCGCTTCTACTTCTAAGGCGCTTAATCTATTCATTCAGCCATTAAGCGAAGAGTCGCAAATAATTCAAAATCAACAAGACTTTTGATCTTTCAAACGGAATCTATTGTTTTGAAATGTAAATTCATCTACACTCCAGCATTCCTTTCGTTAGAGAAATTTGTGTTTTAAAGGAAGAAGAATAATCGTAACGTAATTTATTGAACGATAAAACGTTTTTATTATTTGGATTCAATGAGAATATTTGCACTTATAGTATAGAATAGTTATATATGTATAGAAAAGTTCGCTTACCGAAAGCTTTGAAAAACTATGAACAAAAACATATTTTTCACATAAGCTCATTCCTCCCATTGTAAATTTTAGTAGAATTCAGACAACCTTCATTTTAAACGTAAAATATGTCGCTTAAACCTTTTATCATGCTGTTGAACAACACGATCAGATTCAGAGAATAGGCTGCGGCGAACTGTGACCGCGAAGAGTGTATCTGGCACACACTTGGATTGAAATTGAAATGAATTGTTTGCGGAGTCAAGCTCGCAACTGGATTATATGCGGTTTGCTCCCCGGCCCGACGTAAATTGGTTCTCGAATGAGATGTCTTTTTCAAGCGGCCGCATGTTTGCTTGCCCACCAACCAACTAGTCGCTAGAATCGAATTCCCTTCTCCCGTCCTATCGAATCGTTTCAACTCAACCTATTACGCTCGGTATCAGATTTTCTCTCAATTGAATAGCTCGAGGTAATTATTAGGCGGTAATCTTGGTATCTGGTTAGCGTAATTGTTCGTTTCACCGCAAATGCCCCGTGATTGTATAGGAAGTGGTTAGATTACTCTCAATTTTGACTAAACTACTGGAACGTTGGAACTTCGTAAACCGATATTAAAATGTATAGTAAGCGTCTTGCTAAGTATTTAGGCCAATTACAAGTTGAGGTGGCAGTTCTAACGTTATAGAGGTCACAAACTGCCCTAGAATTAGGTTCTTCAACTTCAACCGTGCCTCTAACTAATGTAAATTTTTGATTAGACCGAGGGATACCGAGGACGTCAACATTCGTGGCAATATATTATGTTGCATGCCCAGTCGTCGATGTTGTAGTATGTAGTTGTACATGTTTACAGATCAGATGAAACAGAGAAAAGATCATAGATAAGCTTAGAGTACAATAAATTATGTGTAATAATCTTCGGCATCAGCGCAAGGACGTGCGCGTTTCGTGTGAAATCGTATTGCCTTACCGCAACAAACAATGCGCTTATGCGCCTCGTGACTGCCCTTGCGATTATGTCTTCCGATTAAAACACTGACATAAATCCTCTCGTATTTATTATTATCGATTCTAAACTGAATTCTAGCTGCTATTCTAGAAAGTAATTTATGGAAGTTCAACAAAGGAATACAACGATGTGAGAAAATATCTAAGATGTGGTTAGGAAGTCGAACCTTTGTGGCTTTTACTTTTGTTAACTTTCTAGAGAGCAAGCATATGACTAATATTATTCGAACTATAGTTATTCGGTTTATTGAATCATCATCGCTTTCAGTAACTGGTGGGTTGGGGTAAACAAAGCAATTAGCGAGTTGTGCATAGGCAGTACAGATCAGAAGCGCTTGAGTAATTGCATGCGAAGAGGTGTCTCCGAGCACCGGGGTCGAGTGCTGCGCTCTCGAGCCTTCCTCATCGGCCCTGAATGGTTATTGTACGTGTTCCGCGCTAACTTAGCCAATCTAGTCTGGGCGCTTTGCCATTTGTGGCGCGCCATTAGCTGCCCGCTTCTCGCAAAATAAAAATTTGTAGGTAAATACCGTGATCTCGACAATTTTTCTTTGTTAGCAAGATTAACTTTATACACGGGAAATAGATTATGGAAAAAACCAGTCTCATTCGGAACCTGTTATCATCGATCGTTACGTGCTCTTTGGCATCATAAGAATTAGCTCGCAAAAAACGTCACTTGTTGCGAGCCACATATCTACAGGGCATTATGTGCCCTGACAATGCACATCTGACGTGCCGGAGACTTTGACGCGTCCTGCAACATTAATTATGTGGTTTCTTGTACCGGTCATTTCTGCGCCAAAACAAGTATCTTCCGACTCTAATTTTTATTGCGACGATCTCGTTTCAGTATGTTACTCTTAGAAATAAATGGTCTTCTGTGAGATTCCTCGTATTTTTGTGTACCATTCGACCCTCCAAATAAATTACGGTCGACCGCAGTTGTATGATTGCTTCAAAGAAAGTCTCACATGACGTAAATCAGCAATTTCTTTGAGTGTCGCCGAGTGGCATTAGGTTAACCCTGTCGACTTTGAAGTAACATTGCCTCGACAAAAGCTCGTAAGTTCGTGCAATTTTTCTTAAGTAAAGTCTTTGTTTTGAAGAACGGATTAGAGCTATTTTTAAAAGCACAGCTCCTTTACCGACTTTAGATGCTTTATTTTTATAGAGCTTAGACTCGTAGTTAAGTGTGTGGAGCTCTTCTTGTTCCCTAAACAAACTAACTGTTTATGTAAGGGGGTAATAATAAGCTTACTCCATACAAAAGTAGCGTAGTTTTGTTCTATTTTTAAGCTATGGCACACTTGAGAGGCCTGCGGAGGTTGATTTGCCCATACAATCGTAATACCGAAATTATATATAATTCAAGCATATTACCACCATACTGTGCTGTTATTCAGATTAAAAACATATTAATCTAGGTTCCTGGATAGTTTTTATTCCAAAATAATTACCTAAAACGAAATATAAACCAATTGATTTTTACACATTATTACGACATAAATGTCGCATCTTTAACTTATTCGTTTTGTATTAAAAACTAACTCATTTCTTTTGGCATTACAACAGGAACATAGATTATCATTTTATGGTACTATTAATGCAAAAAATAATGGCTAAACATTACATTTTCATTCATAATTTTTGGTATTACGGCACCTATCATAATTTGTTCGGTCGGTAGTGCTATCGCATCAAGCATGGGCACAGTTTGCCAGTTAAACAGAGACAGCCTATTGACTCGTTCAAAGCCTCCCCGGCCTCTTAAAAAGAGGATTTTGAAATTAGCAGCGTAGATATAAATAGATAGACATATCCCTTTATTGAACAACTAAAAATAACAATAGGAAATATAGTCTTAATAATAAATTATAAAAGTGTAACAACATCCGGTCTTATCGCTGAAAGAGATAGTTATATTATTATATTTGTATAATGTACCTGTTTGTATCTATGTTTGTTTTTCACGCTGATTAACTGCAACATATAAGATGTAGTTAAATTTGTCTCAATTCGCCGTCTATGTCACATACGTTTAAATCTAGTCTGGCTTAAAAAAGAAAGAAAAGAACATATTGAAAACATCCGCTGATAGTGCTGCCATGATTCTTTACTCTTATATCTTTGTACCGCTGCCCTCAGCGAGTAGATCTATAGTTATAGAAAACTCATAGGAGAAGGAGTACTGAATAGACTTATAATAATAGACTAATACTCATTGTAGTATTTTTTGTTATTATTGATTAATGAAGAGCATATTCACTTGTGTAAATAAATGAGTCACAATTGTAAAACAAACAGCATAACCCTCGATGTTGTAAACAAGGGCAAGGAATTCAACTCTTTCACTCAAAAATATCAATACTAGCTTGCTTTTTAAAAGCTATAAATGTTGCTAGCCATTTATAAAGTTCTCGCAGATGTGGATAAAGCGATCGAGGAAAGTTCTGAAGATTCCAGGCACGGCGTTCGCACCCAACGTCACTGACAGAACCACAGCCTCGCCAAAACTGCAATCAAATGGGAATGTTAGATATAATATGTAGGTATAGCAGAACTAGCACTTAAATCTTGCATAAATTATGATATTATTTAGATCAAAAATTGGATCTTAACTGCGCTGTATGCGTGTACATAGCTATGCGCATTGTTCCGAATGAATCTGCGTTATTAAGCAGATCCCTGCTATTTGTGGAAAAACACATATTTAGTTCAAAAATTGGATTGTCCGCATCTGGGCCTCAAGTGCCATATCGTGGGGACTGGAGCTGCTGGAGGATATAGTGTCACGGAAAAGAAAAATCTCATATGACAAAACTGTTATACCAAACGGGTTGTGTCATGGCGGATAAACGTAGAAAGACTGTATTAGATTCAAGAACTCTTCTTACTTGTACCTGAACATTGTAGCGGGTCGTTACCAAGTAATTAACAAGTAGAACGCAGGTAAATATACTGTTTAGAGCGACGACCACACAGGAACCAACAACATAGTTGCAGATGCTGCACAACTACTGAACTGTACTTAAACAGGTACTGAACGAAAATGTTTGAATATAATCGATTTACTCGTGTAATAACATTTTGGAAGGAAACATTTGATTCGAAAGCTTTGTTTTAGAGGGCAGCTTTAACACAGCTTCCAAATAAAAAATATATATACATACTGAGTTTTGTATGCAGTTTAGCGATACGTCATGTCAAGTCACAATAAACGTGTTCATACAGGATTATCATTAAGGAACGATCACACACTGCAAAGCAATATAGTTGCAGTGCAGAAGAAGCCGCGGGCTCTATGCTGCTCCTTGAATTCTAAACGAATAAATGGTTAGCAGCATCGAATCTCCTCTTGCCATTTGGTGCGGATAGTTAGAGATTCCGAGCACGACGTAGTTGCCGCGACGATGTGTAGGACTAGGAATCACTGGGTCGTCGTTACAGCCACCAAATAGGGAATGTTTTATGCGCTGTGGACGTGCTGCCACAAGAAGCGACGATGTACCGCAGTTAGCTAGTAATGGATTGAAAATTGCTAACATTCGCGCTCTGATTGCAGAAATATTTCAAACTGATGTTGAACTTGTCGTTTTTTACGGGTAATAGCTGGTTTCTTCAGATGGTTTAAGCAATGCTTCTAGTCTTACGCAATCTTCTATCAGGTTTATTTTTCGTTTCGCGCTACTTTATTCCTCCGACATGAGCCGTTTAAGGAGGATCAGTATGGATCTCGTGCATTAGGGAATTTAATTAGTTTTACTGGTTATTTAGAAATGTTAGATTGAATGTTTTGTCGTGGCCTCGATTGAATAGGGCTTTTCAAATAAATCTTTACCTCAAACTGAGATTTCAGCTTCGTCACGTACACACGCCTTTCCCGTGTATTTGGGCTATTGCAAGCGTCATCGCGTCGAAGCCAACCCTCGTTAGGGTCTGTCCACTACGACAAATCGAGTTTTCTACATTGTCCTCTGCCTGCCTTCATTGTCATTCGGCGT
Organism: Lomographa bimaculata; assembly: GCA_948107665.1. NCBI lineage: Eukaryota > Metazoa > Arthropoda > Insecta > Lepidoptera > Geometridae > Lomographa > Lomographa bimaculata. Next base: position 14,892,432 of record OX403592.1, read on the forward strand.
ACGCGAGCCACGTACTTCAAATTTACGGGACTGCCTAACTTTTTTTCACTGTTGGCTTAGTTGCACTTAAACGGTCGAATAATTTAATTTAAAACTTATTCCATTTATGACACAAATTGCTCTGTTACGAGATGCATAAAGAATTTCAATGAGCTTTGTTGTTTGTACAATGCATTTTTTAGAAATTCGTTTGTACAAAATTGAAGGATCATGATAAAAAAAGCAAACACGAAGCGCGTGCTTTTCAAAGCGCACTCTTGAACGTTAGATTTATTGTGAGACCGTAAATCTCGGGCATGGCGATTGTGAAAGCCGAGCCGCTCTCGAGGCAACCCTCGAAACTTTGCCAATATCTTCCCTGCTAGTCTCGTCCGATTCTCGCTCGCTTCGAATCAAGAATTAACGAAATAGGCACTCCCACGTTAGAAGTCAATTTAGTTCAATTTTATAGTAAAACGTTTAGTATTCCCGACGTTAATGCAAGGGGAGCACACAGAGCTTGAGGCGTTGAACCTGTAAAATCTCGATGTTATTAGCATAGCACTGCGTTTTATTTTCCACATAAATTTCAGGCTTATTGCCACAACATGGCGCTCTGTACAGAATCCACTTTGAATTCCAGTACATCCATTAGCTTAATTTTATGTTTCTTTACGTAAATCAAGATATCTACAACTCAAAAACCGGTGTTGAAGCATTGGTCTGGGAAATTATCTTGTTGTGGTAGAGTATCCTCGTCATTTATGTAATTGTATTGCTTACTTTGCCGAGATCTGCGTGTTGTTGAGTGAGTCACTGTTTGTTTTTAATATTTATAAGCGTAGCGGGTGGTATCATGCTAATATTCAAAATGCAAAAGTTTGTGTACTAGTGAATGAGACGAGCTACGAGTATCGCACTGACTGAACGGATTTGGATGGAATTTGTTTTATAAATATTTTATATACTAGGCTTATAATTAGTAAAATATACATCATTATCTTTTACGGCCGTTTGCACCATTCATTAAATAAGCGACTCCTAGTTAGGTTATTCCTAAGTTAGTAATTTAATTTCACCAATCGACTTTTTAATTCTTAAACTTATGAATTTTTAAAATGTTTTTTGCTTCTCTTTTGACGTTTTGGGAATTTGCGGTATTTTGTCAAATTGAGAATAAATAAAAAGTATAATAATAAAAAGTATAATAATAAATAAAAAGTAAAATAAAAGTATAAATAATCTGCAGAGCCAAATTTAAAAAATACTGTCATCAAACTGTCAATCTGATTTTTGCTGTCAATTTAGGAATTACCTAAGCTTTATGCACTGCCAATCGGTGTCCTAAGTTTAGGTAGCTCTTTAGGTCGTTAGGCATCTCCTAAAGGTTAGTGAAACGTGTTAAAATAAAGTTCCGTCAACTTACTTACGAAGCACATACAAAAAAATGAGAGCTGTTTAGGAATTACCTAAAACCTCATGCTCCGGTGAATCGGTGTTATAAACTTAAGTAGCTCCTAAGGTTGAAGAAACGTATTTATGTGCTAGGTAGCTCTTAAATACTTAGGCATCTCATTTAGGCGACTCCTAAGGATGGTGATAATGGCGGTCAGTCTTTAACCACTATCATATGATGATGTTTTCATGAGCACGCTACATACATACGTACATACTCTACTTTTTGCTGCGCCTTGTCAGTTGAAAAGTAAATAAACACGCAATCAATTCGAGAGTTTCTTATTTCACTCTGCCGTGATTAAAATGTCTGCGACGGGCGTATGCAAATATTTGTACGAACAACGGTACACCTGCCCCACCACTCGCATATACGAGAAATCCGCCGAATTCTACAGCAGCATTTTAAAACGTTAAATTTCAATGCATTCGCTGTGAGAGCTCCAGGTCACCCTCGTAAAATATTAATAACACCAGGTGATCACATCGAACTTTATGTGTTTTGGATAACGGAGGTGGAGCTTATTGAAATCGTTTTATAGATACCATCTTGCCCGTTTATAGCTGATCGCTGAAAGGATACGTTGTGAATATGCTTTTTCTCCTAATGGAATTGGATATAAGTTGAAATGAGCAGCAGGTCTATTAGGTCATTAGAATGGCCATGGATATTATCGATCCAAACAAAAGTTATGGCTTTTCCTCATTTGACTACCAGAAATAAAAATACATATTTTACATCCTTATTTAGATAACTTATTTTATTTAAATTGAATAACCTTAACGTATGTGATCGTGTATATAACATGTTTTTATTGACGTTTTGAAAACTGTAGTGTTCATGTGATTAGAAGAGATTAGAAAAGTAGAATTCCATGGTAATAATCGCAGAAACCTACAAATCAAATCAAATCAAAATCGTTTATTCACATGGGCCCCAAAGAGGCACTCGTGAAAGTTGATGATTCTATTGCCAGATTTGAAAAAAATTTCAGCCATCTCAAAAAGAACCTGGCAAGAAATTCGACGGCGCATTTTTTTTGTTAAACATTCTTAATCCCTAATACATAATTTTATTAACCTAGGTGTTATTATGGTAGTCGCTAGAAAGCGCTTGTGCAGTTTGCCTCCATACTACGATTTGATTAAAATATTATAAGCTTGACGAAATGGAATATGCATACTTTTATGTTTTTAATCGATTGTATACGTTAACACATAAATTAAATTCATAAAAACAGTACATTTCAAAACAAAATAAAATATTTGAAAATATGATGAACATGATCGAGCAATTTTAAACGCTCAAAAACATGTAAACTGACGTCACAAATCAGTTTAGCCAATAGCGTGCGTTTTGCTTTTTTAAATGGCCTATGCATTTATATAAATTTTTATTCATTAAAATTCCTGATTAAAAGGCATTTAAATTAAACATAAAAGTTATAGCTGTAATTCTGTAAAGTTAAAAATATTTGTAAAGATTAAAAATATATATATATCTAACTTATATTTAAATGTCGTGCATATTCCCTTTTTAAACGAGTAACAAATGTATCCTAAGCCGTTTTCGTTTATATTAGCTACTGAGAATTGAACCCGATAACCACTGCTTAGAAGGCATACTCGCAACTACGCCAGCGAGCAGTTCAAGATTAATATTTAACAAAATAATACACCATTTCAATAGAGACGAAGAGTATTATTCAGATTGAAGGTCCCTTAATAATGAATAAAAAGCCTACTGAATACATTCACGATCATTTTAGCTTTTACAAAAGCTCGTGTATAAAACATTACAGATTCAGTGTTATAAATGTTTAATATAGACTCAACGGGGCTTGTTTAAAAGTTTGCTCTAAAGATAAAGACGATCAGCGCGCTTGTTTGCGAATTTTCTCATTTTATCATCTTAGCAAATTATAAAGCTTGATTTTATAAAATTAAGCAGGCGCTCTACTTTGCGCAGATTATTACAGAATGATAATAGTTTAGGCCAAGAATAAGGCCAATTAACGTTCGTTGGTTAGCAGAATACTATTTGTGACATTTAAGATACCACACCAACTTTTTCAGCTTCTAAGAGTCGTATTCAATAACAACAAAACATAAAGCTTTAATTTTTAGTCAATTTTTACTTGATTTTGTTATTGTTGTAGATAAATGGAATTTAGAAACATGATAAGTGAAACATTTTCACAATTAAATTCTTTTTCAAAGTTGTCTTTTGATTTATACTGGCTCTTAAAAAGATAAAACATTTATTTTTTATTACATTAGTTTATTGAAATACCTAAATATAGAAACAATTTTTCTACCGACTTTACAAAAAAGTAGGAGGTACTCAATTCGACGGTTTTTTTAAGGTACCTCATCCTCTTTCCACGTGATCAGATTTTGAAGTTTTTTTTTGTTAAGTTGTTTTTTGTTTGTTTGTTTTAAAAGCTGGTGCTTTTCCATTGGTCACATTTAAATTTGTTCAAGATCTGATCGGTAGTTTTTGATCTATTGTCAATAATGCGTGTTTAATACATTGAATTTGATCAATGAAGTCGTTTTTTAAGCTTTGATTGCGTTTGATTATTTTATAAATGGTATAATTCTCATGCAAAAAACAAGTTTTTACGTTTTATTATAACGTAACCGCGATAATGAGACGTAGCTCTGAACTAGGTATATGTTTATTTCTTTTAAATATATGGCGAATAAATAGCTCGTCAGATTTTTTACACCTCCGTTCGGTTAAAAAGTAATAGTGTATCGTCTTAACAGATGGAGACTAGATTTCGAATTTTACTGTAATTATTGATTTAATTGTCTTTTAATTTTTAATAATAGAATTGCCCTTTAAGTTTAAAAACTGAATTAACCGACTTCAAAAAGGAGGAGATTCTATGTTCGACTGTATGTTTTTTTTATGTATGTTCACCTATTTCTCCTACATTTGTGGACCGATTCTCAAAATATTTTATTTGTTTGTTAGATTACACTTGAGAGGTTGCCCCTTATAAATTTTATCTAAATCAATCATGCCAAAAACAAAATATGAGCGGTGAAGTCGGTTTTTTTAGCTTTGCTTTACGTTTAAATAATTGAGTCTATAATTAAAATTCGCAACGCAATGAAAATTGCGATTTTGATTAAGAAGTTTAAGAATTTTGGATATTTTCGAGTGTGTCGACATGACAAAGTGCCGAGCTGGGAATACCTAAGCCGGTAAAACGGTAGTTTGACATGCGAAAGGGTACTTCCCAACGGATCATAGTATCAGATTTTCACATTAATCGATCAAAACTGTTATACCCATCTGATCTCAAGATCAGTTGCAACTAAAATAAATTATATATTTTAGTTCTCAACTGATCATAAGATCAGTTGGTACCAAAATAAATTATCTAACATTGTTCTCAACTGATCTTAAGATCTTTGAGTTTACACTCGTAATCCCCGCATACGGGTATAATTATGGCGTATATGTGACAGAGTTGTATTTTTATGTCAATCATATTAAATACTACCTAATACACAAATAAGTTATACGTTAATTTTGTCTTTTTTACTGCTTGTCTGAGGTCGATTCATGATAGAAGCATAAATATTCGTCACCAAGGGATATTTGTACTTCTAGTTCTGGGTTGAATTTTAGCGTGTTATGAATTTATACAGTCCACACCAATCATCGAACTTAGTGCGGGGCTGTAAGTTAAATGATGTATGTACAAGTTTTACTGTAGTGTTGATAAAATTAGGTATATTACCTTGATATCTTATATAAATGTGTTTTTTATTATCACCTGAACTGCCCGCTGGCGAAGTTATTTGAGCGTCCCCTTCAAAGCAGACGGTATCGGGTTCGACTCCCGGTGGGAACCCAAGTTTTGTCCGGGGGTTATGCCACGGTTTTTTTTCTGGTTCTGGTTGTAATCATCTGGTTGTTGTACGACTTGAATGTTACCGGCACCATGAAGGGACTATACAAGTCATTGAACTTAGTCTGAGGCTGCGAGTGTGAAAGCATTATGTTTAATGTTTATAAATAAGTCGCGTCCTGTTGCCTCAAGTACCCTGCTCACGATTTAGTTACCAACGACTTAAAAAGAAACATGTATTCTTTGAAATATAAAAGCAAGCTCCATTTTCTAAGAATTCCGAAATGCTTCTCAAGCTAAGCTTCCCGCTGGCTCAGCCACAGATTAAGCAATAGTTACAGTTCAGCTACGAAGAAGCTCCCCGAATGAGAGTTTAAAGTTGACTCAAAAGATAAACACGCCGCCTCTTTTCCCACTAAGGATTAGCTTTCCATTTAACATTAAGCCGTGATATTTAAACATTACAGCGTTACCAGTCAAAACCAGCAACCAAACCACGACGTGGACATTTGGACAAACAAGGAATAATGCTATTATCTAATGAACGTAATGTTGGCCACTCGTTTGAATAAAATGGGCTAAGTGCGAATCGAACGCGCACACGAAGGGTTCCGTACCATCGATCAGTCTGGCTAGAATCGTTTAATTTATTTGTTGTTAAATTTTCCCACTATAATGATCTAGGTGTGAAGCTGGTATATATTATTACTAACGACACGCAATTTGCACGTTTCAGTGGATTTTCTTTCATACAAACCTTGTCCTGACAATAGGGAATATGCGTAAAATTTAATTATAGGTCAAGTATTCTGTATTTAATTTTTCATGGATATAAAATTACACAAAAAAAAATTTTTTTCATTTATATGCTTTTTAATTAGAAATTTCAATTAATTAAATAGATAAAAATGCGTGAGAAATTCAAAATTACGAAACGCAGGGTATTTGCTAGAGTAATCCGTGGCGTCACGTCAGTTCACACATTTTATATGTCAATGATAAGTTTTTTTTTTTTAAATAAGAACCGATTATCTATTATCGACGAGCCCTTTAGGGCTTAGAGCAGAAAAATAAACAAACTTTAAGTTATTACATATATCTACTAAATAGAGCACATTTGCACCGTTTGCTTACGGAACCCTAAAACAGAGATTAGCTAATCCTAACTCCCAAGGTTTGTTGTCATCGTCGTATAATCCAAATAACAATCTCGACCCCTCCTTCCACTTAAAAATATTTTCCTGCGACATTTTCCGTGTAAATATTTGTAAGGAGCTTTTATTACAGCCCCCCCCTAGCTTAAGACGATTACTCACTGAAAGCTAGGCGGAGCGAGACTGCTGTAATTTACTGACTCCGCAGGTGTTGCAGTAAAAATAACAGCCCCTGACCAGCTAGGGCGGGAACAGTCTTAAATGTCGTAACTTGTACCTCTATTACACTATTGAAATGCCCGCTACGATATCTTACGACTTTTTTATTGAGCCGAGTTCGGAGCTATGGGCTGACAATTTAGCTAATGTTACGTGTATTTGTTGTAGTTTCACTTAAGACTACATTTATTTTAGACGGGCGTTGGAAAATAGTCGGACTTGCTATTTACTCGTCTCACATTATAAAGAGATAAACACATAGATCATAGCTACGTCTCATTATCTCGATTAAACGATAAATGACAAAAACTCGTTTTTGTAGGAAAAATATGCCATTTCAAATAAAAATAGTTTCTATTTGTTTAATTACTACAATTATCTAAAGAAATTAGTATTATTGTATCATTTCTAGAGTCAGAGGATAAACAAAATTACTATTTTAAAATACCCAACATTGAAAATTTATTGTATTAAGAAAATTTTCACCAACCATGTTTTTTCATCATGGATTTTATTTGTAACATCCTCAAGTTTAATAATTTTGTCTGATTATGAAACTTAATTTTTTATTGCTAGGAGGCAAGTAGCGTTAGCTCCTTGTAGAATTATTACATAGCGGCTTAACTCTCAATAATAATTTCTTTATTATTTATTTGGCCGCGTATTAATTTCCATCTAAATCGCTATGTCGCGCTTCAAGTGTTCGAACAGAACCTATGCATATTTTAGTATCGATTAATGTAAATTTTGTTGACCCAACAATAAGTATCGTTCCTGCAGTATCAACTGTATTGCGGTGAAGTAGAGTCCATAAATTACTCTATTGAGCATTGCGAATTGCACCGCAAAACCGGAAGCGCGGCGGTCGCGGTGCTTGCGTTCCGCGCCTACAGTACTTCCGCCCCTGCCTGTCCCGAACAAATAGAGCGGTACTATTGCAGAATGCGCCCTCTGAATAGGTTTCATTGGCTACGCTTACATGCAACCATTTTTGAATTGAAATGTACAATGAGCACTGTGAGCAGTAAACCCGCATCCAGTACCCTTCCCTACGTCAACAGTTTATGAATTGAAGAAGTTTCGTTTAGAAATGCTAATTGTCTTTTTTTTTTGTACGTAACGATAGGTTTCAATATTCAGTCATGCTTCGGCCGGTCTATCTAGCATAAATAAAAGGCAAGCATTTCAACCACTATCTCATCACCATATAATTATGAGATAGATACAAAGCAACGTGCACTATATTTAAAGCAATGAACTTGAGTACTGAGCATTTTATTAAATATATTTAACGCAATAACACTACTATTTACTTATTCTATTTATTTACTTGCTCTGTCTCGTTTTCATTAGTGTTAATTGTCACACGTCAAAATAAGGCAATACATAAGTAAAGAAGCGAAAGTAAAAAACGTTTCGAGAAAGTTTAATATTTTTTTGCCTCATAGCTTCTGTCGGTATGTAATGTGGTAAGAGTTGTATTACTGGGGGTGGTAAGCTACACTATTGAGACTCTTGTCGTATATATCAAAGAAGAATCCGGGTTGAGTCTTTAACATTCATATTTCCTTTTACGATATTATACCAAACAAGGGGAATCTTTTATCAAATAGATTGGAACTGAAGATGAATCCGTCAGTCCTAAGGCGTAGGTACATAAAAATAAATTTGACGACCGGGTAGCCTCTGAGGCAAATCCCTGCCCTCTATCGAAACACTGTAAATGGTAACAGCATCGCTAATCCGCCTATAAAGAGAATCCTTCGCCGTTTGTAAAATCTGCGGGCTCCAACACTGTCTCACAACGAGGTGTGGATATACCGCTATTGCGGTCGATATTAGACACCACAACAAAGGCATACCCTACTAATGTCGCCCTACTACCCACAGCCTTGCCATTCCCATTGTAGGCCACTTTCCTTGGCGCTATCATTGAAATGAAATAGCTTCATTACCTTATATTACCTTGTACTGTGTCTCTCTTTCGATTAAACTTCTCTTCGGGACTCGATTAAGCTTTTATTTACATTTTTCCTTCTTTTATTCCGGAAACGTTACTCTCCATCCGATCTGTATTCTTATCGCGATCGTACAAAATTGATGAACGGTTTGGACGCTATCTATTTATCTCGAAAAGGTTTCGTTAATATTGGTATAGTTTCTTTTGTATATTTTTTTGTATCCTTTCTGCCCGTTCGGTCCGATAGCCACGTGAGGGAGTGTGAAAATATTTCTCTTCACACCTGTCGGCTCGCACGCTAAATGTTCACCTACAACGCCCTCCAGTCACATTTTCTTTTTCTGAAACACATCTTTTCTTTTATACATGTTTACCTTCATACCATTTTACTGAACAAATAGAGACTATTATTTCGTTTCTCTTTATTTTTATGCTCTTTCGCATTCGTACTACGTAACGAGGCTAACATACTTATGTGCTTGCTTATGTTAGGGTTATCGTGCGTGTCTGTACTTCTTGATGTAGCTAGGGATACAGAAAAGTAAATACTATGTATAGAGAAAAACCTGTCACTAGGGATTAGATTTGCATAAGTTCTAACTTGGTAAATTTGATGATTTATAGGGGACGCGAAGGTGCGGCCAGCTGTCATATCGTCGCCGTGATAATGATAAATGTGTCCCTCGCGAAGTCGCGAACCTCTATCAAGAATGTTTTCTGATTCCGCCTCCACGTCCGCGCCCGTTCCCCGCCGCCTAAACAACAGACAAATTTACATTGTTCCAACAACACAAATGGATCCGGCTCAATAACACAACACAACCCCAAATTTTTCCGGAATTCCGTGCAACCGAGTTCCACAGCGCTTTGCATTAATTAATTGCTTTTGCCGCGTCATGCTTTTTAATATTTCTTTCTCGTGGATGATTTATTTTTCCCATGTGACGTTTCGAGGTGGACGTTGGCGAGTTTGCGAAAACGAATCATTTTGGTCGGTCGGCCGTGTAATGAGCATAAAACACGAGTGCGCTGGAGGGTCCGACATTATTGGAGGTCGGTTACGAGGGTCCATGTTTGTCCGAGTGTCATGGCGCCGGGATCTCTCGTTTTTTTATCCAAAAGGAAGTTTCAAGGGGATTTCAATGGTCAAATGATAAACGTTTGTAACCTGCGGTTACACCTACGGTCATATAGGTTTGGACTCTACCTAAATATGTATATTCGACTTTTCACAGATAAGAACATTCCGACATTAAATATCGAATAGAACAACCTTTTGAATCCCGACCTAAAAAGGTGGTATATGAATAATTGACGCATATGTTTCATTATCTCTACATTATAGCTCCTAAACGGATGGATCGATTTCAATGTGGTTTTTATATGAACACTATATTAAATACAAGGTAAAAATAGGCTTAAGTAATCTTGTTTGGTCATAACGCAGATGACAACATCAACGTTAATAACAAATACATATAATTATGTTTACTAACGGTCTTGTTCTCGCGGCAATTTTGTTTGATTTTCCGACATGTAAAGCCCATCGTCGGGTAGGTTGCCGACTATGACTACGTTATGATACATTTATTGATTATTACATTGGTGGATAGTTGGGAAATATTTCATCTCATATACATGGAAGAGTTAAAATTACCATTGACTTTTAAAATTGAAATTAACTTTGGTAGGAAAATGACAATCGATTTTATATAATTTTAGCAGTATTTGTACGTGTCCTATTTGACAACTGGTTTTGTGAGATGTTTCGAAGCGATATTTATCTTTGATTTATGATGTATATTAATATTAATACTCAAATTCAAAGAAAATAATAGCTTATTCGAAGATTCCTACACATGATTATAATATCTCACATGTGGGAGTCTCCTAATTATAAATATAAAAACATGAACGCTTTCACTCTCACACCCCCACACTAAGTTCGATCGAATCATAACCAGAAACACAAATTTTCCTTTGGGAGAAAACTTGTGTTTCAGCCGGGAATCGAACGAGTAGTCCATCGTTCAGAATCGAACAAAATTTCATCTTCCGACCGTCTTCTTTTGTTTTTATCGTTTTTATCGTATTTATCGCGTTTGACCAATATCTCACTTAATGGTAAACGACAGTACCTACATAAAAACTTTGGCAGTTGATATGGCTAATTGGCTATGGTATATATGGGTTGTTCTGGCTCACACATTCTGGTATTTTAGAATTAATAATGGTTTTCAATGAAATTTATATTTAAAACCATTACGCTAGTTGAACAAAAGCTTTTTGACATATCTTAGTATAGGAGATTTATTTATCTAAAAAAATTGTCTACCAAGAGAAATGATCTACAGAGAAACAAGACATTTGTAATAAAAAAATCTTGCTTTATTACATTTTTAATATTTACCAAGTTTTAAATAAGCTAGCGACAGATCGAATTTCCGCTGAAGCCCTAAGTCACAAAGGCGGCCTATTTGATTTAAGAGAGATTTAAAGGAGATCGACAAAAAGTGTCGTATTCCTTCGGCGAACAGTAAATGGCGGCGCGGTACATTATAGGGCGCCGCCCGGCGGAGTCGCGGGGGACGGGGGTAACGTGTTCCGAACAAATCGAATCTCGGCCCATTATGTAGATTTTCCATTAAAGAAAACTCAAACCGTATCCTCGTCGCCCGTTGGTTTACTGCCAGTCAAGGTGCCGACTTAGCGTTAAGAACTTAGGCTAACTTGAATTTATATTCCTAGCATTATAGCTATGCCACATTTCGTTGTTATTTTATAACTCAAGAACGAGCTCACCTATCCAAACCAAATGTTTAGGCTTTGTTCGGACTATTTAGTAGATGGTTTATGTGAAGTTTGCACAAAATCGGTCGAGCGGTTCTTCATTTATCACACCCGGGCAAAGCCGGGGCCGATCGCTAGTTCGGTATAAAATAGACGTTATCTATTTAAAATGTTCTGTTCAAAGATCTATAGTCTAATTCTTAACTATATTTTTAACAAGTCGTGCCCTGCGGGTTCGCCCTAATAATGAGATAATAGCTATCAAGTTAAAAAGTAGCCTATGTATTAATCCTAGGTATAAGCTAAGTATGTACATTCCAAATGTCATCCAAATCCGTTCAGTCGTTAAAGCGGGAAGAGGGAACAAGCATACTTACACACAAACTTTATTCTATTAGTAGGAATTCATTTAGCCGTTATGTACCTTGTTTCGAACATAAACACATACTTACATATTCAAAAACTTTGGATTTATTTATAATATTAAATACCCAATTATGTGCAAATAACATACTTAGCTATATTCGCACACACAGCCCCTCACTATGTTCAAATAATTGTATCCAGAGTACTGGTAATCGATTTTGCAACTATGATGATAAGAGGTTTTAAATTCTACCTACTATGAGTTCGGTAGCCTATCAGATATAAAAAATCACATCACAATACAAATATATATAACAACAAATATCCACAAAAAAATATCTCTGGGGCAAAAATTGAGCTACTGCCAATATTCGAAACCGCGCGCCCGTGGTTGGGGAATATTCGCACTTCGCTATCAAATCACAATGTCAATCATAATTCCAATCAAGTTTCAATCATTGTACTCCATTAATCAAGAATTCAGTGCTGTTATTATGGAAATTGATAACAACGCAATTGGACACAGATAAAATCCGGTCGGGGGTTAAGTCGACACGAGGCCTACGTGTTGTTGACATACTCGTAAACAAAACGTATCAGGATTAGAGTAAATTAACTGCGCCCCGCGGTTTAACCCGCGTAAATCCCAGACCCGCGGGAATTCCGAGATAAAAAGTAGCCTATGTGCTACCTCCATAGCAAATTTCATCAAAATTGGTCCTGCCGCTTGAGCGTGAAGAAGTGACAAACACACAAACACAGTCACAAACTTTCGCATTAATTTATAGTATTAGTGTGATATTTAATTTTTTTCTTATAAAAGAGCAGACAAGCGACTTGCTTAGTTGGGTGAGCGTTCGCCTTGTAAGCAGGGGTTTGATTCCCGTCGGGAACACAAGTTTTCTCCCCATAGAAAATTTGTGTTTCTGATTCTGGTTGTGATAGTGTGTGTGATGTGAATGTTTTCGACACCCACAACGTGCACAAGTCATCGAACTTAATGTGAGGTGATTACGAATTTCAATAGTTTAGAAATACAAATAACAAAACGCACGTTATTGGCTAGACAGATTCGGGACGTCATCAGTTTAAAGCATTTTGATGTCAATGATTGGTTAACTTTCCTTTATGGAAGGAATAGCAGACGTCACAGAAAGAACTTCAATGGCCTTGTTGTCCGTCAAAGATTTTATTTCCATTCTACCTATGGGAGATTTACTTTCCAGCAGCCGTTCTCAAAGAATTAAGCCAGTTCTTAATAACCTACGTAGCGGGTTCGATTCCTGGTGAAGGAGCTCTATCAATGGATATAATCCTCTTCTTTCAGGGTACTGGGTGAGATGTAATGAAAACCCACAACATGTTTTAATTTATTACGGGGCTGTGGGTGTGAACGCTTGTTTTAAAATGCAGTGTAGCTTAAATCAGTTTAAAGTCTTTTCCATCCAAGGCTTACCAATCTCGATTTTATCAGCGCACGACAACAGGTGAATGGTAGTTAAACGCATATCTGATAAAACCGAAAACAATCAATAACATACAAGATCCTTATCGTTTCTCTATTTATGAATGAAATTATGACTGTTTATGATACAATCACGGACCTGAAAAATAGGGACATAACCTTATCTATCTTCTATCTATATATATATAAAAGTCAATGCCACTTTTCGTTGTTATTTTATAACTCAAGAACGGGCTCACCTATCCAAACCAAATGTTTAGGCTTTGTTCGGACTATGTAGTAGATGGTTTATGTGAAGTTTGCACAAAATCGGTCGAGCGGTTCTTCATTTATCACACCCGGGCGAAGCCGGGGCGGATCGCTAGTACTTTATAGATGAAGTATTCAAATGAACTATTACAAAATAATTACTAAATGTAGCGTCACTGATTGTCGTAGTATGGTATATTTGTGTGTGTAGATATCGTGTGTCAGACTTGGGTGTGCCACATTACTTTGTATTTTTTCAGGTCCAGGACACAACGAAAACACCTAGGGATAGTTATTTAGTTAGAATTGTACTCCAGGGTACGGTTCTAGAGTTGAGCAAGCAGTAAAGCTCACCGAATCGACATAGAATCACCACGGCAACAAGAATCGAAGATTTCCTAAGAATTATTTACAGACATTGTATTTGTTAACTAATTAGTAATGATGACTAATTAATTTCAAAATTTTAATGTATTTCAATCACGCGCAAACACATACACATCACGTGGACAACATGTGGATGGGTTAGTTACAAGGACTTATCGTAAACGTGTAATATTTACATTTAAATTTACTTCAATTTTATCTATATTTAGATGTTTTAATTTTTAATTATCAAAAAACTATTTTTTTAATATTTTTTTTTTAAAAGAGCAGCTAAATTCACGTACAGACAGGCATTTCCAAGATAGTTAACCATATCGGGCTCACAAAATACAGGCATTGCCTAGTTTGGGGCCCACAGCTTCTTTACTTCTGTACTTTAATATGTCATTCTTTGTCAAATAAAAAAAAACATTTCAGTTCAGTATTCAATAACATAGTGTTTAATACAAAGATAATACGATACAGATGATAAGATAAAGTATTTATATAATACTAGCCGTGCCTCGCAGCTTCGCTCGCGTTGATCAAGTTAAAAAGTAGCCTATGTGTAAGCTATGTACATTCCAAATTTCATCGAAATCCGTTCAGCCGTTAAAGCGTGAAGAGGGAACAAACATACTTTCACACTTACACACAAACTTTCGGATTTAAAATATTAGTAGGATAAGATAATAATTTGTATCAAGAGTTACTCTTATCTACATAATTAAACGCAAGCAAAGCTTAAAAAAAACTGACTTCACCATTTTATCTTCGGAATCTTGATCAGATTAAATGTATTAAATACGTATTATTGACGATAAATCAAAAACTACTGACCAGACCTTAATCAAATCTAAACGGGACCAACGGGAAAGCACTAGTGCTTTCCCGTTGGTCCCTTTTAAATTTTTTTTTGTTATAATTTATGTTTGAAAGCTAACTAGCTTTCAAACATAAGTTATAACAAAACATTTTACAAAATTGGTTCACGTGGAAAGAAGTTATGAGGTAACACACATAATATAATTAAACACAATTAATTAAAAAACCATACAGTCGAATTAAGAACCTCCAGTTTTACAGTCGGTTGAAAAATACAGGCAAATTAAGAACCTCCTCCTTTTTTGTGAAGTCGGTAAAAAGCGTAACATAGCCATAGGTAGACTTAGGTAGTTTACCCTAAAATTGAGCTGCGGAACTTATTTAACTTATATAAACTGTAAAAATATGTTCTTATAATTTCAAAATAACGCTTGATATAAATTTTATTTTGTCTTGCTAATCAAATTTTTCATTTAATGTTTTAACGACCTAGATAAGAAGTACTAAATAAAATGTTCACCTTAGGAAGGAACTAATTACCAAGATACGGGTGTTACTCACACCCAGTTTGGTAACTAGGGCCGCAATTTGTAAAATGTACAATAATTTATGAAATAAACAATTTTTAATTTTTACTTTTACTGTATATGTTTCTCAACGGAACGGAGTTACAAGATACAGGCTTTGGCTAGTTTGGAGCCCGCAGCTTCAAAATTGTACTGTATGTATTTCTTTGTCAAATATACATATTTTCATATCTGTTCAGTAGCCGATGACATAGTGTTTAATATAAAGATAATAGCAGATAAGATAAAATATTTTATGTAATACTAGCTGTACCAGGCATGCGTTGCAATGCCGCGATTAGAAAGTGTTTTTCACGTTTACGGTTGCCTAGTACTTTTCTAACATACTAAAAACTTTATGAATATTGGTTATTTATACTAATATCGCGATCAAAAAATGGAGGGTGAAGGGTGAAAAATACTTATGTAAAAAGTAGTTATAGTGACATAACTACAATAGTTGGACATATGGTCTCGTGAAGATTTTTTAGATATTGATATGTTCTGTAATATTGTAGATTTTTTTTTGTTCTATCGTCAATACTTTCCGCACCGCATGCGATGAAAGACATTTTATGACATTTTTTTTTAAACCTTTGGTTGGTTTTAGTAGATATTTCTAAGGATCTCTAATTTTTTCTAGTTATCAATATAACCTATGTTACTCCGTGATAATGTAGCTTTCTAACGGCAAAAGATTTTTTGAAATCGGTCCAGTAGTTTTTTATTTATTCGTTACGTATAAAAAATACAAATTTTTCTTCTTTATAGTATTAGTATAGAAGTATAGATAATAACGAGTAGCAAGAGTTACTGTTATCTACTAAAGCGTACATAGCCATATGTTTCACAGCTGAACAGATGGTTTCCCTATGTACGAACAACAGATAAAGTTACGATTACTTTCGCAGCGGATTCAATCGGGGAACGGGTTTAGTGCCGCGGTTAAATGGATAGTTTGGTGGCCACAACGGCGATAAGTCAGCGTCCAAGTGTGAAAGACGTTGTTCTTACAGTTTTAAAGCTTCGTGGGAGAACAAGGAAGACAAAAAAAGCTAAATTGTAAACCACTTAAACAGGTTGTTTCGTAAAGACACTAGAGAAGTGAAACTTTTGTATTAAAGGGAAACATTTAAATTTTTCTTCACATAATAGTACCCCCATCACTTTTTGTCACAAAAAGGTTGCGGATCAGATATTCAGGCCTCCCATAAGAAGTATCACTTCAAAAGGCAAAATTGTAAACCACTTAGATGTTAAAAAAATTATGATACTAGTTGGTCATAATAAGTTAGTGTAGAAGTATGGAGGACCTTATCTTATTTTGAATAACCTTCGGAGAAGAACAAAAAGATAGAGAGAAACTCAATTGTTTGCCATAGCATCATTCGGCTTTGATAATGTAAGTTGCTCGTAACGTCGCGTCGTAGTGTGAATGACAACATTCCCGAAAAAAGTTGCTGACCTTTTTTTTCACCATTAAGTGAATTATCCTCTTACACTTTTGCACACAAAGTGTATATTATATGTATATTGCATTATATTATGGTGGTTAAGCAAGGTGACAATTTTCGATTGTTGTAGATAAACATTTTTTTTATTGATTTAATTCAAATTACGTGAAAATTAAGCCTTGTAATAAACAAAACAAGTTGAAGATGCTATTCGTATAGTAAATATAAGTACTTATATAAAATAACTATCAAATTGATCTGACAAATAAATGAAGTAACAAAATTGTTTCGAAACAAAAAATTACTTGATTGTGATTTTATATATATATATATATATATTTAACGTTATGAATATTCTAACAATTTTATTATGTATTATATACCTTTATATACCTAGTATACATATAATGCCGAGTAAAACGGTTACAAAGAGACGCATTCGTTAAAGAATAGAAGCTATTAGGGAGAACAGAAAAGCTTTGAAGCACAAAATAGAGAGCAAAAGTGACTGCAAAACGTTTCACTGTCCTAAGACATAAATAACACATAATACAACATATAATAGAAATAATAAACACATAATCTATATATTTTATACAAAAATGAAAGGAATAGTTTCGCTAATTCTTTTTTTGTTGTGTTGATTATTGTCAGGATAAGGTACTTAAAAAAGAAAATTTTATTCCGGAATTTCTGCGGGTCCGGGACTTACGCGGGTTAAGCCGCGTGGCGCAGCTAGTAGACATATTATTATACAATTTGGTGACCCTGCGGTGTCGGAACAATCCCATCCCACACAAAACATAATAACAAATATTCTTAGTGCGAAACATTGTGTTAATACCAGAAATCT
The DNA here is from genome assembly GCA_948107665.1 of Lomographa bimaculata. Lineage (NCBI taxonomy): Eukaryota > Metazoa > Arthropoda > Insecta > Lepidoptera > Geometridae > Lomographa > Lomographa bimaculata. Next base: position 14,910,002 of record OX403592.1, read on the forward strand.
TTTCGTACCAATTATGAAATCTTCACAACTGTTCCCTTTGATATGGTCAAGATGAGGCACGGGAGGCAGAAAGCCTTGTTATTGTGTGTCTGCGCGGGCCATAACAGTAAATCTGTGGAAGAGGCTCGGATTTACGCCGGCCGTACCACGGGTCCGCCACTTAATTACCGCCTGTGGAGATTAGTTCCCGCACCGATCTCGACACATATTGCGGTACTTTGTATCGGAAGCCGAAGTACCCAGCTAATGTTGCTTGAAACTTGCTGGATTTACAACGGTCACATACTTCAAAGAAATTGAATTCGTCAGCCGCGGACGCTGCGTGCAAACAAAGCCTTTATTAGAATTCCTCTTGAATTAGATTAATGTTGTACACGGAATAGTAGAACAAAAGAACGGCCAATATAATCGTAGTGGGTAATAAATATTACAATATTACGGTAAGTTTAAGACACGCTACCTTTCCATACTTATTTCTATTATTTTTTTTCGACCGGACTTTTTTCTTCCTGCAGCGTCACCGGTTGGAACCTAGAGTTATGAGCCTACCACAGATGGCATCAATTGTATGATGGCCATTGAACACTGACTTGTAATTCTATGCTTATCAGTCACTATATTGAGATATTCGTATCGAATGCTGCAATTGTATGATAAATTATAAATCCGAAAGTTTGTGTGTAAGTGTGCCAGTATGTAAGTATGTTTGTTCCCTCTTCACGCTTTAACAGCTGAACGGGTTTTTTTGGAATGCACATAGCTTGTACCTAGGATTAACACATAGGCTACTTTTCAACTTGATTATAGCGTAGAGTTTACGCCGCGAGATCGCGAAGAAGACTAGACCGAAGAAGAGCATCGTACATGCTCGGAACCTAGGCCGATAATTTGATTCAGATGACGTGAGTGAAAGCCGTATTTTAATAATATTATAATTGTGATATACCTAATCTATATTACACCATTTTTTTTTATCTGAGATACATCCTCGATTTGTAATGTACTATATTAATGTTTTTTTTGGGAGGCAGGTGTGGAACAAGAAACAGTACTTGTAAGTTACTCTACTATTATAATAAATTAAAAATATTTAAAGCATACTTACAAGCAAAACACATGCATATATGCATGTATTAAAGAGCCCTACCTGCCCCTAAGTGTTATCTCCATTGTAAATTAGCTGCACTAAGTTCATCACTAACTACACCCATATAACCTCAAAATGGACACAATACAGGAGTCGATGAATCAGATGATGGTATCATTTAACCGTGGTCTGGAGTCTATTCAGGAACAGCTGTCTAAGTCTCAAAAGACCCCAGGAAATGTGGAAGAGGAGTTTGCCTTGTTCAAGACTTTTGTCTTAACATCCATGCGTGTACTGCAGAGCCAAATCGCAGTTTTGGCGCAGCAAGTGGATCACGTCGAGATGCATGGACGGAGAAAAATTCTTTTGATGCACGGTCTTCCTGAATCTCCAAAGGAAGACACTTCTGGAGTTGTTGCTGGAGCGATTTCAGATCATTTGAAGATGGCTGGGATCACTGCAGATGACATCAGTAGATGTCATCGGATGGGGCGTGCTGCTGGTAAGGACAGGCCACGGCCCATACTATTCAAACTACGAGATGTAGCCCTGCGCGACAAAATTTGGTCGTCCAAGACCGTTTTGAAGGGTTCTGGCATAACATTGTCAGAATTCTTGACTAAGGCACGTCATGATGTATTTGTGGCGTCCAGACAGCGTTTTGGCGTGACGAATACTTGGACAAGACAGGGCTGCATCTACGTTTTGGGGCCAGATTCCACCCGGCATCGTGTAAACAGTCTCGCCGATCTCAATGCCATACCGGCTAAGGAGGCTGCCGGACCGACGGTAGCCGGCGCTTCAAAGGTGGAGGCAACTGCGAGGCCAGTGAGGACGAAGAAGGCTGCAAAGAAGTATTGAAAATGTTCTGGTTCATCATATTTATCCGTCTGTTTTCAATCGTATTTCACTTTATCTTTTTGATTATTTTAATATACTGCGTACAAGTACGGCGAGGTAGGTATGCAGAATTTTCTTTGCTTTTCTCACACTACAGGTATGTACCGTTTTCTTTATTTACTTTACTTATAAACTTGCACAGATTTACCGTATTTTATTATTATCAACAACTTCTTTTCGAATCTGACATGAGTTTATCAATCAAGTTCAACAGTTCAACTTCAACTTCTTTTTGTTGTCAATGACATTATCCGCAAATTAAAAACTGTGTTCCGATAAAATCGCTCAGTGACCGCTACGGTCTCGACATGTATATTTTATTTGTCTTTTGAATCTTTTAGCATACCTACTCTGCTCATATCTATTATTTTCTGTATTTTTGTATAGGTATATATGTATATAGCTTAAGATGTAATGTTAGTGCTAAGCTTAATTTGATTTATATTCTTTTTTATGGTAAAAATAACACAACCGGCAGGTGGATGTAACTTAAAGTGTAAGAGTACACCAATATTTAATTGGTATTTGTTATAAAAATATTTATTGTAAATTTATTTATTTTTATATTTATATTTTTATTTATATATATTTTATTTATATTAATGTATTAAATATAATAATATGTCTTATAATAACAGTGAAAACAATGATAGTATTGAATTTCTCTCATGCTCGTCTCCTGATGACAGTATGGATAGCTTTAGTAGCATACCCACTTTATCAGATACCATTAGTTTTATTTATAGTGATGTTGCAAAGAATTTTAATGTCTTACACATAAACGCTCAGAGTATCCCAGCTCACTTTCCAGATATGCTTGTATCGTTCGACAACAAATCTATTGACGCAATCTTAATTTCTGAGACATGGCTAAAACCATGTCTCCCTTCAACATCCTACTCTTTGCCAGGTTTTCGACTCCTTAGAAATGATCGTACGGGCGGTGGTGGTGGCGGTGTTGCCATATATCTCAGATCGCATTTTCCTTTCACCATTGTAAGTATGTCAGCACAACCACCTCCCTCTGACGCTGGTGAGCATCTCCTAATCGAAGTTATCCTAAATCATACTAAACTACTCCTTGGCGTATATTATTGTCCTTCTTTGCGTATTAATTTCTTTTCCTCTTTTGAAACAATCCTTCAAGACTATTCTGCTATCTATGACCACTCTATAATTATGGGCGATTTCAATACATGTTTGCTTAAACAAGATTCACGTTCAACTATGTTTGAGTCTATTATTACAGCCAGCAACATGACTATTCTTTCACTTTTCGCTACTCATAAGCTGCCGAACTGTATTCCTTCACTTCTTGACTTGATAATAGTTTCCTCTTCTGATCATGTGGCTAAGCATGGTCAATGTTCAGCTGACTCCTTTTCCCATCATGACATGATATACCTCTCATATAAGATCCGACCTCCTAAAGCCAAACCCAAAATTCTTATGCAGCGCAGTTTTGGTGGTATGGATATAAGCAACCTACGCAAGGATGCGCAGGAGCTAGATTGGGCTACAGTAGTAAATGCGGATGGCATAGATGATAAGGTAGACGAATTCAATCGTATTCTAACGTCACTTTATGATACACATGCTCCTATCCGTGCCGTTAAAATGAAGCATGCACCAGCACCATGGCTAACAGACGAAATAAGGCATTTGATGCACAAAAAACTTACAGCTAAGGTCAAACTTAAGTGTCGTCAGTCTGATGAAAATAAAGAGCGTTACATTAGTCATCGCAACGTCTGCAATAGAGTGTGTAGGGACGCACAACGCCGACATATTCATAAATCTGTTGAAAATGAGGATCCAGCCAAAGTATGGAGGTTCTTAAGGTCACTGGGAGTGGGAAAATCGCGACAAAGTAATCTGCCTCGAAACTTGGACGTTAATTTACTAAATAAACACTTCTCCTCTTCATCCAATTTTGACGGGCCCACTAAAGCTATTACGTTAGGCCATCTTGCCTCAATTCCACTCCCTGATCACGACCCTTTTATCTTCAAACAATTCACCGATTGTGATGTTAAGAGAAGCGTACAATCAATAAACTCTAATGCCGTAGGCAGTGATAGCATCAGCCGGAAAATGATTCTCCCCATACTTGAAGAAATCCTACCTGTAATCCAGTATCTCCTTAACTACTCTATCTCCTCAGGGTTTTTTCCACAAATTTGGAAAGAAGCTCAAATAACACCTCTACCTAAAAAATCAAACCCCTCGTCCTTCTCTGAATTTCGTCCTATCTCTATTCTTCCTTTCTTGTCTAAGGTGCTAGAACGTCTTGTTCATCAACAGCTCTCATCTTTTCTAATTAAAAACAGTCTCCTTAACCCATTTCAATCCGGTTTCCGACCTGGTCACAGTACTGTAACCGCATTAACTAAAATCACTGATGATATCAGGTTTGGCATGAGCAATGGTCATCTTACTGTGCTATCACTACTGGACTTCAGCAATGCTTTCAATAATGTTGATTTTGATATCTTGTTAGCAGTCCTACGCTCTCATAACATATCTCCAACGGTGATTGATTGGTTTCGTAGTTACCTGTATGAGCGCCGGCAGCGTATACGCATTGAAGAATCGTATTCTTCTTGGTGTAGTGTAACTGCTGGTGTTCCACAGGGCGGCGTTCTATCCCCTCTTCTTTTCTCAATTTTTATAAATTCAATCTCGCAAAAACTATCTTCTTCTTATCACCTCTATGCAGACGATTTACAAATTTATTCACAAGCCCCACTAGATCAACTACATTCAGTCATTGAACAAACTAATAGGGATTTGAAAAGCATACGAGAGTGGAGTGGATCATTCGGCCTTACAGTCAATCCTCTTAAAACTCAGATTATTATAATCGGTAGTTCTCGCATGATATCGAAGGTCGATTGGTTTCATCTCCCTCAAGTAATATTCGATGGTGTCCAAATTGAAATTAGTCACACGGTGAAAAATCTAGGTTTAATTATGGATAGGAAACTCTCTTGGGGACCTCAATTGACTGAAGTTAGCCGTAAAATGTATGCGTCAGCTGCCTCCCTTAGAAGACTGCGCAATTTTCTCCCCATTTCTACTAAAACTGAGCTCGTAAAATCTCTTCTCTTCCCAATTTTAGATTACGCCGATGCATGTTATCTGGATTTAACCGAAGAGCAACTCGACAAGCTTGAACGCCTACAAAATTTCTGCATCCGGTTCATCTTTGGTTTGCGGAAATACGACCATGTGTCAGAAAGCCGCAAGAAGCTCGCATGGTTACCCATTCGTCTTCGGCGGAATACTCACATCCTTTTCTTTCTTTATAATATCCTATTCTCTCCTGCTACTCCTTTATACTTGAAAGAACGCTTTAAGTTTCTCTATCTTTCCAATTCCTTTTCCTTACGGTCATCCAATACCCTACAACTAAAAATGCCTGCTCACACATCACATACCTATGACAGGTCTTTCACAATTCAGGCTGTCCGTCTGTGGAATGCGCTGCCTGTGCCCATCAGGCAAGCTAAATCTATTGCCATATTTAAAACGTTGGTATTTAAACATTATTGGTCAATCTATAGCTAGGTAATATTATTTTGTTAGCTGTTTGTATAGGTATATATTATATGTATCATATATATATATATATTGTGTATATGTGTATTATGTATATTTTTATTTTATTTTATTTTTTTTATTTATTTAGATATGTTATATTAGTATAGAACGCCACACCAACCCAAATCATCCTGCACATTTTCTGTCCATCCAAAGGTTGTCTGGCAGAAATCGCTTAAAGCGATAAGACCGCCCATTGTGCTACCTCTTATAACTGTATTATTTTAAGTTCTACAATTTTACTTTTATTTGGTGTGCAATAAAGAATTATTGTATTGTATTATTGTATTGTATATTAATGTGTACCATAATACTCGTTTATGTTAAGCTTCTATCACTATTTTACTTTGACATGACTCTGCTACAATTAAATAACGCTACCAAGTTACTTAAAGGCATTTAGCCGCGTGACAAGAAGTACAAGCGTATCACTTAGCGACCAGCCAAATTAATCAGAGTATATTATATACCATACCTAATGTTATTACTATATTACTCAATTCACTCAGTTAAAAATAACTTTCAATCTTCTCTAAAAAAAGTGTCAAAGAGTGAACGATAAGTCGTCTGTCCGACACCGACCTTTCGAGAAGACCCAACATTGAAATATAATAGTATCGAGAAAAACATGATTAAAAAATCATGTTTCTGGCTTTCATCTGTATAAATATATCCTATCATAAATTAAATCTTCAAATATACATTGCTCACGAATGAAAGTATATCTTTAGTTACAAGATTTTGTCGGCTATCTATTATTTCGAGGCGGCCGTGTCATTTTTTTTTCCATTTACATCAATTACATAACATTATGTGTGTACTATTTTTCTATCTACGGGCCAATTGTCAATATTTCCTAAAACTCAAGTAAAAATATATAGATCTATACAGCAAAGATCCAAGTTACCTACAAGTCATCTAGCTTATAGGTAACTCAAGAGCAATAAAAAAAATTACATTATATGTATATATCCTCAACTACATCCTCACCCAATTCAACCAGCAAGTAGGTGGTAAATGGGTAGATCAAACGCTGGTAAATCAGACATGTAAATAAATTATTAGAAAACTAGTTAAGCCCCGCGGCTTCGTCCGCTGATGATGATGATGATTAAAGTAGTCTATGTCCTAATCCAGAGTATTAGCTACCTACATTCCAAATTTCATAAAAATCAGTTAAGTAGTTACGGAGATACGTGGTAACAAACATTCATACACACAAACTTTCGCATTTATAATATTACAGTAGGATTAATACCATAAGTAACTTTCTATCATTAACTAAGATAGGAATGAAGTAACTTGCTTTTTACGTCTCTAATATTACGCACAAGCTCTTTTTATTGCTTGAATACGAATAGTAACCGTATATCCTGTATTGTGTGCCATATGTACAATATCGGTATCTATAAAAGTTTAGGATTTGCCATTCTCTACATGTTCACGATATATTCATTTCTTTCCGGGTCCCGACTGTTTGAGTGAAAGAGAAACCCTGATGATAATTTTCAAATACCTATTCAATGATAGCTCACTTAACATAGTTCGTCGACTTTCATTTATTTTCACAATATATTGTCTGAGTGTCGCCATAGTAAATTTTAGTTTCTTTCATATTTATAGTGACAGTCGCAAGATTATAACAAATCCTTAAAATCGTCCCACGCGTTTGGTCTCTAGAGCACCGCAAAGACAAATACATACATAGACTGATAAACTCATTATCATCCTTAGCGTCGCGCAGTTGGGTAAAAATAGAAGAATCGGCACAGTCCCAGCGTGACGTTTGATTGAAGACAAAAGCTTAGATCAAGTGGAAAAAGCATCTGGTGCGTTTGTAGGGAGACAGTTCCCAGTACCCCATCTCCATTGTTTGTTATGACCTAAGTTTCTTAAAGACGATGTGACGATTTATTTATCATCTCTGATAGGCTATTGACATTTGGTTTCTGTATCACCTGACGGGAAACGGTGATGTGGTCGAGGGTTGTAAACACGCTAGACGAAAAATAACTGACTCTCAAGAATAGCTGACGGAACATCATGTTTTGATGAAACTTGTTTTCCAGTTATATCGTAGGTTGAAGCGTATCTCCGTATAAATTTAAAGGTGAAAGCAAGAGCTTATTGCACTTCCTTCTATACCAGCAGCCTGTGGACTGATTATACGCAAAGATCGTACAGCGCCCTGCGCGTCCAGTTTAATAACGCGTTCAGGATGTTGGTGAGGCTCCCTCGCTATTGCAGTGCGTCGACAGTGTTCGCATGCGCACGTATGGATTGTTTCTACATAATGCGCAAGAGAGCAACATCACTGGTGAGACGTGTGCGGGGGAGCCACAACAGCATGCTGGCCGTGATATCAGATAGGTTAGATTGCCCTTACTTCAATCATTGTCTTGGCCTGCACAGTGCACACTGTAGGAACTAAGTGATGTAAGTATAGCCAGTATTGTTATATAAATTATTTCTCGACATTTTAATTTTATTATTGTAATTTAAATTTTTAATTATTAATTATATATATTATGATGGCAATGTGATTCCTGTAAATTAATTTGTGTATATGAGTCTTTGTTACTTGAATAAATGATTATATTATATATATATATTATACCATACAACATGCACACACACAACACAGTTGTAGTATTATATTACAAACCTTATTGGTTTTTAAATGCTATACTATAAACATTTTGTATACTTTTTAAATAAGTTTAATCATAGTAACAACATAATTTAAGTAGCAATTGTACATTACATTAAACTAAAAACTAAATTAAAATTAAACAAAAAAAAACTAAAATACTTTTTAAATGGTAAATAAATGAAGAAAAAAAAAACCACATGACACATTTACACCCTGAACTTGAAACACAAATATCTCTGGGATTCTTGATATGAAAAATTGTGCTTGGGTACCACCAAACCCGGTAACTACGGCGTAAAAGTCGAGGAGTTATTAACAGCTCCACCAGGATCTTGTATTAAATTTACTGAACATAAACGCTTTCACACTCACAGCATTACACTAAGTTCGACTTACAAGGCTTTTATTTACAAGGCGACGCACTCAACAAAACCAACGGCCATTTGGTAGAACGTAAAGAATTCTTAGTTCGTATTAGGGCAAAGGGATGTTGATACATCGTTCGCGACGTTTTGCCAACAAGACCGCGACTTTTGTAATCCGTAATTAAACACAGGAAGGTGTTATTTGAATAAATTATGTTTATTTAGTCATGGACACAACAGGAAAATCATACTACAAAAACAAAACAAATGCCACACAATCCGCTGTAAAGCTATTTATTTCAAATCAGATAGTGGCTCGCAGAGTTTTACACACACGGTGTGTTCTGTAAAAAATGTTCATGAATATTGCATAGATTAAACCGTTCTGAATGCAGATGGACAAAGGTCGCATTTTAATCGTTCCGACCTAGATACGACCCAAGTGCAATCATATTGTCTCTATTGTAGAGTAGGGCATATTTGCACAGCAGATTAAGGTGACTGGAGCTAATTAACTTCAATTAATTATTTAATCATACTTATATTATAAATCAGAAAAATTGTGTATAATGTTTGTTCCTTCTTACGCTGTAACGGCTGAACGGATTTGAAAGAAATTTGGAATGTACATAGCTTATACCTACGATTAAAACTAGGCTAATTTTTAACTTGATCACGAGCGAAGCCCTGGGGCGCGGCTAGTATTTTATATATATAGATAATGCGACCTACCGCAGGTGACGCGCAGCTACGGTGAAAATGTTCATACAATTCTGGGTACTTGCCATTAATTTCATAGATTTAACTTTTGTTATGTTTACGCAATTTACAATATATTAAGAAACTTAATCTATGAGCCACAAACTAAACACTAGGCCTGTATCTTGTGGCTCGCGTGCGATTATACAGGGATAATTATGCTAATTAATGTGATTATGATAATCACATGTACAGAAATGTATGAGTCGCGCAAATCTAAAACACCATTACTATTAAAGAACTTTTAAGAACAATACGAGTGAGTCATTTTACCTCGTGGTCACATAAAAACCAATTAAATGAACATTAAAAATGCATTGTTGAGTTATTATTAGTCAGAAATACGAAAATAACTAGTGAATTAATATTATTAATTTACAAGCTATTTCGGTATAAATACTGCTATCGCCATGTTTAGGATTCAGTTGACGAGGCGTCTTATGCTGGCATTTATTTCGATAATGCTGTATCTGCTACTTAAGTACCGTACTGTATTTGAGCTATGAGTGACGTAGCAAATTGTATAATTGGAGCTGTGACACACTATGCCAGATGATTACGAAATTGGCCGCAATTAAGCTAACCTACTTCTAATTCCGAGCAGCCGTATGCAATATCGTTCTCTTCTCATTTTGCATACTTCAGACAAATTTGAAGTACACCCCGTACTAGTAACAATACCAGTATTTACCTAGTACAGCGATACTTATTAAAGTATTACAAATATCGGTAATATAACAATACTAGTATTTACCTAGTACAGCGATACCTATTAAAGTATTACAAATATCGGTAATATATACCTGAGTGTATGCAACATGACTCGGTAAATTACCATTCCCATGGTAATTTAAAAGTAATAAATAATTTGACTTAGCGAGTGAAGTTCAATAATCATTATCCGAACAGTTTCATTCGCGGTTTTTATAAAAAATTAAAAAGTGTATTACTAAGAAAGTTGTATTTGACATACATAACGTGTCGAATTAAGCTGTGAAGCACGATAATGATTTAAGACATTATTATATTACTTTCTAATAGTCTAATTTTATTAAAATCAATCAAATATCTTTCGAATGGCAAGCTTGGTATTGGATTTAAACTGAAATGTAAAATAACTGAAAGTAATAATTATATTAGGATATATATCATAAAGAAAAGAAAGTTTATGTGAAGGTGTGTTAGTATTTGTGTAAGTGTTATGTTTGTTTTCTTTGCACGCTTTAACGGCTGATTGCATTAATTGGACAGTTATTTTGATTTTAGTCTGTTCAGCTGTTTTGTGGTCCAGGCATTATGTTTTTATATTCAAACCATCAATGGGTTAAGATCAACGTTGGCGCTCCCGATATTTTTGCGTCTTAAACGGAATTATTTATCCCTAATTTGAAGTCATTAATTCCTCAACGTCCTCTTAGTGACATTTCATTAAATTCCATCACGGACCTTGGAAGTCCCCTAATTTTGTCACCTTGTGCGTTATTGAAGATAAGCTAAATTTAATTAATACTTCGAAAAATGTCATTCGAAATGTCGTAGCAATCAGGAGAAAAAAAAATTTATTAGTTATCGTTCGAGAGGGTTCGAAGACCTCTTTGTACGATGATAGATGTCGGCTAGTTTATCGAAAATACCTAGATTCTCTTCTTCGCACTACCGTTACTAATTCTTGATAGATGTAGTGTTAACCATAGATCAGATAGACTAATTTAGTTAACAAATACACCTAACTGTGTGATATGGCTTTTTAGGCAGTTTTATTCGCGGTAATCAGTGAAAAAAGTATTCTTATGTTTGTCTTGATGCATGCCAAACATCTAGATCAGTCAAGGCGGGTTATTCGTGAAAATGTAACAGACTGAGTTACTTTCGGAATTCTAATATATGCGTGATGTGATTAATAAGTGACGATGCGGATGACGATGGAACTAGATTGTCTACAAAATTATTGTACCATAGCGAATTGTAAATCGCCATTGTCGCCCAGATTGCATTTATCAGGCACTCGGACTTAATATACCTACGCATTTGATACAAGCTATCATTGTCATAACTTTTTCAAGCCTAAGTAAGTAGGTACTTACGTAGACTGAAGGCTAACACTTGCTTGTGCTTACAAACCTGCGCGTATCACCAAGTGTGCGTGTTGATAACAAACTGTCTTGTCGACCTTCTATCATCATTAATCACCGAATATCGAACGCGAATGTCGCAATCAAACGCTCGCAGCGCGACGAAACGCGCGCACGCGCTCGCGCAGCACCCTATATTTTTGTAATTCTATATTTTACCTTAAATTTTGAGTGACAGCTTCCGGTTCCTTAACTAACGTGTAAAGGACAAAGTGTTGTGAATATTTAAATCAATTTCATTTATCATACTCGTTTTGTACAAAATTCGATAAATTTACGTGTATAATCAATTAATAGTGTGGTAATCAATTAATCAATATCTCGACGATGAGGGCTTACCAGCGTTTCATAGTGGTGGGATTGACGTTTTTATTGACGTTGTTGCTCCTGGTACGGTTGTCTGATCATGAACCTCGGTACGGACACCCCGCTGGGTCTGTTGGGCGGTCGGTCCGAGCTGTCCGCTGGTCCTTCAGTACGCCTCAGACTGAGCTGGATAACCAGCTAGCAACAGTAAATACTACTCAAACTAAACAAACCTACGTGCGTGAGGTACGTACCTAGTTTATACTAACTTTTACAATCGTTACGCGCATATATTACTACTATTGCTCTTTTTTGTCGAGGTGAAGGTCGTGGAGTAATGTACTTTTCCATTTTTTACTTGACCGTATAATCATGTCGCTAAGTCCAAAACCTAAATTAAAAAATATCTGATTATATCTTTTAATTAAGGACTAGACCAATAGTCTAAAATTGTGCGCTGTTCCGTTCTTTAAACTAACAAGAAAACAATATCCTGAAAGAGAAGGTCAATAATTTGAAATATAACCGTATTTTTATTCTTCGAATGTACTTAATATCGCAGCTGTGTGTGATATGTGTTTTCGGCACCCACGATTTAAATGTCCGCCGAGTTTCTTGCCTGATTCTCCTCAATATGACTGTAATTTTCCGAATCTGGCAGTAGAGTCATTAACTTTCATGAGTGCCTCTTTGGGGCGCATGTGAATAAACGATTTTGATTTTGAAATGTTTATTTTTATTTAAATATTTTTTTACGATACAATCTTTGAACTAAGTTTGGGTTGTAAGTATGAATACGTTTATTTGTTAGTTTTAGACGGGAAGACCCTGTATCACGGAATAGAATTTAAAATTAATAAAATAATAAACGCTTTCACACTCATAGCCCCACATTAAGTTCGATGACTTGTATCGTGGGTGCCGAAAACATTAACATCTCACACACAAACACAACCAGAACCAGAAAAACAAATTTTCCTTGGGGAGAAAACTTGTGTTCCAGCCGGAAATCGAACCCCTGCTTAGAAGGCGAACGCCACCCAACTAAGCCAACAAGCAGTTAAAACTTAGACAGATTACAATGCTTTTATCCTCCTATGCCCTGTATGTACATGCGAATTCGAATACAGCGCTGCGAATTCAATTCAGGAAATAATTATTTCCTTAACTGAATTCGCAGCGCTGTAACTAAAATCAGCAAGACTAAAACAATCACTAAAACCATTTTCCTTAATCCTGTATTTGTTGTCCTCACAAATACTGTGGTTTGTTTAATTTATCCTGCTACAAATCATAAAATTTCCACCCGCCCCATTTATTTTAAAGTGTAATTGGTAAAGTCGCCAGTTTTTCCAAGTCATTGGGGACTCTCGAAGTTCCCCGGGACCTAATAATAATTAATGGCCCCGACGAAAGTCCGATATCCTTTCATTAGTGTCCCGTCTCGGCACGAAACGGCCGAGATTAAAACTTGCAGGACGAGAGCTTTGCCAGAGCTCTTTTTAAAGACTCGGCGGGCGGGACGCCTTTGAGATTTGAAATGTGGCGGACGCTTATGAGAAAATATTTGTTTGCCTGACTGCAATATTCTACATGCTTTCAACTCATGTTGTTCATATAGTTAGTATTACCTTAACTGTGTAACAGAATTTTCTAGAATAATTTAAACGCAAGCAAAGCTTTAAAAAACCGCCTTCACCGCTTTATCTTATTATCTTATGGATTATGAATGAATTAAATACGCATTATTGAGGATAATTCAACAACTACTGGTCAGATCTTGAACAAACTTAAATGGGACCACATAAAAACACCAGCTTTCAGATAAAAAAAGAATCATCAAAATCAGTTCACCTAGAAAGAAGTTATGAGGTAAAACGAAAAAAAAATTACAGTCGAATTGAGTGCCTCCTTTATTCAAGTCTATTAAAAATAGGCTGACTTGTTTGCAAATGATTCTCTCTCGCAATCTAACTCAACCCGCGTCAAAATGTCGCATCGAATACACCTATTTCAAAGAGATTTCATGCTTATCTTTGAAATAGGTAATTTTGTATCCTCGATACGTTTGATTTAAACATTTTATAGCCAGTGTATGATTAGAAACAAACAACAAAGTGTAAAATGATTTAAGCCAGTTAAAATAGAACATGGACAGCAAGATCTAAAGATAGTTGTTTTTTAGCAAAATAAAAAATGTTCCAGTTCTGGCATTCCACAGTTTGCTTGCTTATAAGTATTGTTTATTGTATGGTAAACATCTTACCTTTTATAATTTAATTTCAATAACTATCATGTATTCTATATAATTATATCGTACAGCTGAAAATTATATCCCATCACGCCACCTTCTAAATCACGATAGGGAGTTGAAATTTCTCACAGTCTTCTGAATTTGCATTGCCTATGCGAGAGTAAGATGACCCTCGCAATAAGTGAGAAGACTTGTGCTGCGAATGGCGAAAAAAAAAGTATTTACAAAATAACATACAATTTCAACCGAAACCAAAAGCACAAATTTTAATGTCATTTATAAGTAAGGAAAATTCTACTATTTAATGGGATTGTCTCCCAGCAGAGGCACAATTTTCCTATGACTTATGTGATACCTATAATTTTTAATTTACATCATGCGGTACAAGATAATTTCAAAACAGATTGTTTTTTAACCGACTTCGAAAAAAAGAGGAGGTTCTCTATTCAACTGTATTTTTTTGTTTGTTACCTCATTTCTTCTTTCGTTGCGAGCCGATTTGATGTTTTTTTTTGTTATTGAAAGCTGATGCTTTCCATTTAGTCCCATTTAAATTTGATCAAGATCTGACTAGTAGTTTTCGAATTATCCTCAATAATGCGTATTCTGTGGAATACATTGATGATGTTCTATCATTCTTTCTTTGTAAGCCTATTTGAAAGCTGATGCTTTCCATGTGGCCCTATTTAAATTTGATCAAGATCTGATCACTAGTTTTTGAGTTATAGTCAATAATGCGTGTTTAATACATTAACCTGATCAAGGTTCTGAAGATAAAGCGGTGATGTCAGTTTTTTTAAGCTTTGCTTGCGTTTAATGACTTATATGTTGTTAAGAAAAAATGCATGATGTTCTTTTGATTTGGAGCGCCACTCAAAACAGAAGTCTCGCTGCAAAGCGTTCCACTCTCTCTTGCGCAGTCCTGCTAATTGTTTGTTCGACAATGGAGTTATACCCGCACCAAGGGGACTCGCAAGAAGTACTTCACCGTTTTTATTGTCGAATTTTTATTTCCCCGGACTTGTGGTTCGCAGGTGGTATTTTATTTCCCTGCTACACTTACTAAATGTTTCCTCTCAACAATGCGTTCGTGGTGGATCCCTATCCACCGCCTGGGCACGCATTCTTTAGGGAATCGAAGTGCCATGTTTACTGATAAAGCCATTAGTCCTGTAATAACACAAACATTTATCTTCTACAGATGATGCAACATGCGTGGAACAATTACAAGCTCTATGCTTGGGGCAAGAACGAGCTGAAGCCCATCTCCAAACGAGCTCATCTGTCGAGTGTCTTCGGAGGTGGAGACCTCGGCGCCTCTATCGTAGACGGTCTCGACACCCTGTACCTCATGGGGCTGATGGATGAATTCCGCGAGGGAAGAGACTGGGTGGCGGAACATCTGCATATTAACGAAATCGTAAGTCTTTTATATATAACCGGTTATCTGAGGTAAACAGAAGTTTGAAATAGCTGTATTAGGCAAAATGGAGGCTCTCAGTTCGGGGCGAACGACTATTAACAAAGCTTTACGTGTTCAAAAATATACGCGAACAGAACCCACAGGGTGCGTCCTCGTTGCATCTTTAACCGCTCGCTATGCGATCGTGCGGGGGGCAATTAAGGCGCATGTCAGTTCACTCGATTGGCGAATTTCCGTATTATCTCTCACATTCCCCGAGTCGATAAATTGCCAATTACGAGTGCCTTTATGCGTCGCATCCGCTTTTAATTACTGCACCTTTAGCGGACAGGTTTTACTTAGAAAGGAAATGTTTATATTTGATATCTTTACACTTAGATTGGTATTTATTGCTTCAAGTGACATCCTATGTAGACGATTTATTTTAAACTAGCTTTAGCTCGCGGCTTCGCTCGCGTTAAGAAGTATTATTTTAAAATTGACAAAGTTTCATACAAACTTTCATCCTACGTCATAACATCTGCCTGCATGCCAAATTTCAGTCCGATCCGTCCAGTGGTTTAGGCTGTGCGTTGATAGATCACTATGTCAGTCAGTCAGAGTTATATATATTTAGATTGATTAGTATGAGTGCAACATAAAGGTTAAATGTTTTTGACTGAAAAGCTCTTTTATCCCGCGATCGAGAGTAAATAAGTATATAAATTACACAGTTCTTGAAGCGTATTTTTTTTAAGTGGTGGTAAAAGTTTATAAAAATAATTTAAAAACAAGCAAAGCTTAAAAATCTACTTCACCGCTTTGTCTTTGAAACCCTTGATCAGATTAAATTAATTATATTCACATTATTGAGGATAACTTAAAAAGTACTGGTCAGATTTTTTAACAAATTGAAATGAGACCACATTTGAAACACCACCATTCAAATAACAAAAAAGAATCGGTTCACCTAGAAAAAAGTTCCGATAGAGAAAAAAAAGCACAGACGATTTGAGAACCTCCTCTTTGAAGTCGGTTGAAATGACTTTACAACTGTTTTTATAGCTTTCAAATATAGAACGGAGTCATTCATTCCATTTTCAATTAAACCCTGTAAAATATTTAACTCGGAATTATGTCACGGCGGTAAAGCCAACCGAAATCACTTGAATGTTCCCGCTACGTTGGAATTCTGAAAATTGCCGAGGAAGCAGGAGTGCCTTTTGATCAACACAGCGCCCGGGTCCATTCTCGCAGCATTTTCTTTGAAGAGGTTTCCATTTCTATGGCTTGATATTTCTATGATTTTTTTTAACCTTTTCAACGACTTCAAGAAAATAGAGCTTTACTTGCATTTATTCTGTGCTAACATTATGTTGGAAATTGTGTTGGTTCTCGATTTCAATAACTGATAATTTTGAGCGCCTAATTTAGCATCATGATTTAATTAGTTAATTGACCGTTAATTAAGGACTGCCCGTTGGGTTAATTGAGTGTGCATTCGCCTTTTAAGCAATGAGCATCGAGTTTAAGTCCGCTGGAAATCCGGGATAAAAAGCCTAAGTGTTAAGTCACGGTATCAGCTACCACCATCACTTTTTTTTTTCAGTATAGGCAAACGTTTGACCACTATCTCACCTGATGGTAAGCGATGGTGCAGTCGATGATTAAGCACGTTTGCCTAGAAGATGCCTATTCACTCGCGACTTATACTATATAAACTATATTGTATTTATCAGGAAACAATTTCATTAAAATTGGTTTAGCCGTTTGAGCGTGAAGAAGTAACAAACAAACACACTCGCAAACTTTCGCCTTTATAATACTGTTTTAACTGTAAAATAAAAACAACTTTTTACCGAAGATGTGCACTACCATATCAAAATATCCTCCATACACCCAGGTTAACTGGAAGAAAATGCTTTGTAGCATTAAGTTCGCCTATGTACCTACAATACTGTAAGTGCAATAAAGAATTTTCTATCTATCTATCTTTAATACTGTGATTTACGCGTATACTGTGATTTACGCGTACGCCGAACAAAATGATTTTATGACCCAGCTAATAAGCACGTGCTTTATTATTAAAACAGTCTCTATGCGGCTATTGTTTTCAAATGACATACCGCCCCGGTGTAAACACATCATTATTATATGGATTTGAACAGCCGCGATGCCGACTAATGTGCAACATCAGCTGGTCGTGTGAACAGCGAATAATTGTTTATTGAAGGTCTCATACGGATGATTACTATTTACGGATAATCGCTATAGACATAGTAGAAATATATAGATAAACCCATTTGTTTTTTTTTATTTATTCTGGATAGGCAAGCATTTGACCACTATCTCACCTGATGGAAAGTGACGATGCGGCCAAAGATGGAACATGCTTGCCTATTCACTCTAGAGTTGAAGACACCCAGATTATACTGTTCAGGGAACAAAGACGCAGGCAATGAGTTCCACTCCTTCGCTGTACGGATGATGAACGTAGAAGCAAAGCGCTTCGAGCGAACTGGAGGTATGTCAACCATAAATGGATGACGTTTGACAGTTTGTCTTGTTGTTTGATGGTAAAACGGGCATGGAGGAATTATATCATGTAATTCCTGAGCACACTCTCCAAAATGTAGGCGATAGAATACCGATAGGCTTGCTACCTTACGTCGGTGACCAAGACTTTGCATTTTTGACTCAACTAGCTTACTATCGTCAATGAGTAACTAGTATACAGTTAAAACAAAAATAAACTGTTCATATACAGAGTGGTATTTTGAGAGGGGCGGTGATGGCCAAGTCCGAAACCACGAGAGTAAGAGAAGAGTCGTGAAAGTAATCATGCTCTAGATTTATAAGAAAACAATAACTGCACATTTTTTTTTTACTTATTTTACTTATAACGGAAATCGAGATGTATGATTTAAAACAATTAAACGCAAGCAAAGCTTAAAAAAAACCGACTTCACCGCTTTATCTTCTCAGTCATTAAATTTAAATGGGACCAATTGGAAAGCAACATCTATCAAATATAAAAAAAAAAATCAAAATCGGTTCACGAGGAATGAAGTTATAAAGTATACACATAAAGGTAGCGCATGGAGGTAGCTGACACCCTTGATTAATACATAGGCTACTTTGTATTCCGAAATTGTGTTCGCCTTCTAAGCAGGGGTATCGGGTTCGATTCTCAGCGGGAACATAAGTTTTCCCCCCAAGGAAAATTTGTGTTTCTGGTTCTTGTTGTGGTTGTGTGTGTGATGAGAATGTTTCCGGCGCCCACGACGCAAATCATCGAACTAAGTGTGAGGTTGTGAGTGTGAAAGCGTTTATGTTTATGAGTCAATTTTTTTACTCGACTGAAACTAAGAGAAATTGCTGGATCAAATAAATAACGTATAATGAATGTTTCAGGACTCTGAGCTGTCGGTGTTCGAGACGACGATTCGCTTCGTAGGGGGCTTGCTATCCTGCTTCGCGCTGACAGGAGACACGATGTTCCGCGACAAGGCAGCCGAAGTAGCAGATGCCCTGCTACCAGCCTTCCAAACGCCCACTGGTCTACCACACGCGCTCATCAACCCATCTACAAAGGTAAGAAACATAAAAAAAAAATGCGGAAAGAAGAATCTATCATATAAATGAACTGCTCGTTGGCTTAGTTGGTTGGCGAAGGCGAACCTTCTAAGCAGGGGTATCGAATTCGATTCCCGACTGAAACAAGTTTTCACCCTTAGGTAAATTTGTGTTTCTGGTTCTGATTGTGTGTGTGATGTGAATGTTTCCGGCACCCACGAAACAAGTCATCGAACTTAATTTGGGGCTGTGTTATAAATTACTCTACTTCTTTAGCACGCAGATCACTTACTTTATTTAAGACCTGCATGCAACATGTACTCGTATAAATTTGAATAAATAAAAGCTTGTAAAATAAAACGCATTCACACTCAAAGACCCACACTAAGTTCAAATACTTATGTATTGGGTGCCGGAAACATTCACATCACACTTGCATCACACACACAATCCCACTCAGAACCAGAAGCACCTTGGCAGTCGGGTAAAAAAGGGCCGTTGTTCCAGCCTCATAAAGCCACAAGTTTCCAAAGAGGCCTCAACTTATGGAAAATTAGTATTTAGCAGTAGCGTTGCTTACTAGGAAATATTTTTTCGACCTTGCTGTAAACTGAGCGTGGCTAATGCGGCTAGGTGAAAATAAATGCAACGACGTGACTATCGAAACTGGCCTGTTTTAATTTTTTAACTTATGTGTTACTATGTGATCATATCCGCCTTTTACTTGAGTACGGCGAAGAAAACAAGGATTTTAATATACGTGATCTCCTTTACCGTCCACTGCCCCTTTACCGAACAATAAGGAATATGCTTGAGATTTAAATATAGATCAGATATATATTTTTAATTCTTTATTATTGATACACCTACTGCTCAACTAGTTGAGCAATCTAGTTGAGCAATGGGTAGATCAAGGATATTACCCACTGCTCAACTGTATATAGTTGAGCAATTACCCGTTGAGCCGTTGGTATTACCCACCGCTCCACTTGATGCAGTTGAGCAATTTGGTTGAGCAGTGGGGAAAAAGCTAAATTACACCTATAGCATTATATTTTAATTTAAATTCTTTATCATTACGAAAATTAATGAAAACTGATAAAAATGCATGAGAAATACGAAATAGCAAAAAGCAGACTGGCAATGTATTAACGTAAACAATTGAATAAAAACATTGAAAAAATATATGCATATCCCCTATTAAATACATAGGTGTAAATAGTAAATAGGTGTAAGGTGGAAGGGTAAACTATAGTCTATGGCCGCGGACTCGACCCTTCTCTAAGCTATACATCATACTTAATTTACTATTTTAGATAATAAACACTTTCACACTCACATTTGTGTCGTGGGTGCCGGAAACATTCACATCACACACACAACACCCTGAACCAGAAACACAAATATTCCTTGGGGAGAAAACTAGTTTCCATCGGGAATCGAACCCGATAACCCTGCTTAGAAAGCGGGCGCGCCTTCTAATAAGCTAACGGGCAGTTCATATATATAGTTCAGAGCTGTCAAGCAAGGCATAAGATAAGCTAAAGAAACAAAACATATGTAAACTAATTTAAAGGCTACCCTTAAAAAGCAACTATCCCTTCGCCCTAAACTCTAACATTCGCAAAGTATTCCATACAACATAATGTATGATTGATACGACCCGGTTTTCCACACATAACGACAAGGTCGGATCTACATTTACTGCTTATTAGATGGACTGGCCGACGTCCTTGTACCAATAGTTTACTGTCGATCGTTTCCCGTATAAGTCATATTTTTATATTGTCCAATACACACGTATGTATCTACGAAAAAACCCATTGTGGCGGAATATGAGCCTTGTCAATTTGTAATAAAAAAGACTTAAAAATCTCCAAGACTTTATTCGCTAAAATAGAGTATTACACTGATCTAAGAATGTTATATATTGAGATTGATGCTCTTATATTGCCGTTATTGGGCATGTGAATTTGGTCTAATTTTAGTAAAATATGTATACAATTAAACTTTGGGTGGCACTGAAATGTAATGGCAAACGTGACGACCATCGTAAGAGCGACTTGATCGTCTTATCTCTTATTTACATTAAAAAAAATGTCAAAGTAGAAAAAATACAGTAAGTACTTAATATTCATGCATTCGACATAGATTAATGTGTAAATAGTTGGACATCTATTTACACATTAATCTATGTCGAATGCATTAAGTTAATTTATTTATCAAAGTATACAATTCAATGTGAGATGCGAAGTCAAAAAGTTACTCGTAAGCTGAAGACATCGCGTATTCGATGTGGATGAAATATGTTTTTGTTTATGTTTTCAATCCCATATCCCGCCATTTTGAAAAAAATCTACAAACTGAAGAAACCACAATTGAAAAAAAAACAAAGATTTCTCGAGAATCGGTTGAGAGCAGAGTGTAGAAGAGAACAGCCGGCCGTACGAAAGTATTTTTGTCCAAATTGAAACGGAGAGCTGCTTCGCGCTCGCTCGGTCTTTTAATGCGTAAGGTAGGAAGCCTGTCGGTATTCTATCGCTTACATTTTGGAGAGTGTGCTCAGGAACTACATGTTATGATTCCTCCATACCCTTTTTACCATCAAACAAGATAAACTGTCAAACGCCATCCATTTTTATTGACGTACCAACAGTTCGCTCGCAGCGTTTCACTTCTACGTTTATCATCTGTACAGCGAAGAAGTGGAACTCAGTGCCTGCGTCTTTGTTCCTCGAGTACAATCTGAGTCTTCGAGTCTAGAGTGAATAGGTATCTACTAGACAGGCATGTTACATCTTCTGTTTCCTTTAGGTGAGATAGTAGTCAAATGTTTGCCTATCTAACATTAAAAAAACAATGATTTAAGTCTTGTTTTCCCCGTTTTATCGCATTTCACGATTAAGCTGTGTCAAAGGTGGAACTAACGGAAAAATGCCAGACTATCATGTATCGTTCTAGAAAAACAACGCTGATTAATCGCAACCTTCTAACATTAGGTTCTCATTATATTGTTTATCGAGAGTAGTTTTTATATTCGATTCATGTAAACGGTTGTGTTATCACGCAGTGTACATATACTGAGAATTTGTAAAATCCCGCTAATTAAAGGTTTTGATAACCTATGACAAGATCGTCCATATAAAATAACCCATTCGATAAACCTTATTTAAATAAAATATATATATATACATATCTTCTGTCTTAGTTTGACTCGTGATATATTAAAATCAGAAAAATAAAGACAAAATCTAATTTAACCGTAGAAGGTTTATACATCCATTTATATTTTTATAAATAGGTTTGTATCTATTTATGGTCATGCGAACTTTTAAGCTCGAAATATGAACGTTATGAGCTTTAGTATATGTATGTATCCCATACAATTATAATTATTATATTCTGTTATAAAATATTATAGATTACGGTTTAATCAATACATATGAGATGTGGAGTACGAGTGTTGAAAAAATTACTGGATAATGTATTATTATATACTTGAATGTTGCGATCCTGGCGAATCACATGCTCAAGTACAATAGTTATAGCTGCCACATACTGGACAAACCTGGTTCAAACGGATGGCGTGCAAGCGCGGTCGCCTCACATACATCCATGTGTGTAAAAGCCAGGTTTGGACCTGACGATTCGAGGGGGCTAAAAACGCTAGGCCTAGAATGTGACTGGCTCGCAAAGATAGCTGCGGAAACGTCATTTAGTTTGCTTTATTTTGGTACAGTGCAGCTAGACGGACAAGCATGGGAAAATTCCCTGCTGCTTGCTACTTTTCAGCAAGTCAGTTGGCTGATTTGTTGCAATACTATGGATTTCATCACGATGGTTCAGGGCTTTAAATTTGGGCTAAGGCTGTTGATTATTGACAATTTAAGCTGATTGGGCGTTGCCCCGAAGCGCCTTTCCCTGTTACCAGCGGGAAGAGCTGGACATAATCCGGCCGGGCCTCGTTTCTAAGGGTTAACCCAATAGGGTTGCCACGCCGTCAAACCACGCTGATAGAGGGTATTACCTATCCCTGTTGCGAAAAGTTTCAATTTGTAAATGTTAAAATGACTAAGAAATAAGTTTCATTTCAATAGAAACGGCTAGCCGCAATAAAGATACGTAATTAAGGGTCAGGTATCGATATCTCCACCGGCTGCTCAAACT
This sequence comes from Lomographa bimaculata, assembly GCA_948107665.1. Lineage (NCBI taxonomy): Eukaryota > Metazoa > Arthropoda > Insecta > Lepidoptera > Geometridae > Lomographa > Lomographa bimaculata. Next base: position 14,933,206 of record OX403592.1, read on the forward strand.
GATCCGGTGGTGTGTTCACCATCACCACTTCAAACTTCCGATACCTTCTCTCCTTTAACCCCTTTCCAATTGTATTTCAGGCGAGCCGACAGTACCACTGGGCGGGTCCCAACAGCATTCTATCCGAACTTGGAACTCTACATTTGGAGTTCACCTACCTTAGTGACGTCACGGGACGTGATGGTAAATATATTTTTATTAATCAATCAAATAGTTTATTTGCAAGAATACAATATGAGGTCTTTATAAAGTTTGTAGTAACAGTATTCTGCCTGGATGCAGACGCGCAAACAATTAGTGTCAAGAACACAATTTTAAAATTTCATATTAATGAAAGCATGATTGTTGTTACATTAATTCCTACTAAATTCCATGTATTCTTTTAAAACATTTACTTATGAGCCAGTCGGATATATTTTCTTTAAACTTATTGCCATCTAGCACCCTAATATAATTTGGTCGGTTATTATAAATTTGTATGCACATATTATACACGTTCTTTTCAAAAAAAAGGTTAATAAATGCATCTTAAACTTTTCCCTATTTTGTCTGGTGTGGATGGAGCTTCGTTTTACAAATAAAGTCCGGATTTGTCTCCACTAAGAGGCATAATTCTGTTATATAATCACTCTATTTATAAGACGGATGAAAACTGTTCGTAAAACATGGGTACAGCACAGTTTTTAATTAGTTTACATGCAAAGTTAAATTGGATTTTAAAACGTTATCAACGCGATTCGATTCGGTCGATCTAAAGGTAAGCTATATACGTTACGATACAGCCGACTCTGAGGTGAGTCAAAAGGTAAATTAAATATTTAATAGACCCCATAGAGGCACACATGAAAGTTAATGACTCTTATTGCCAGATTCGCAAATTTACAGATATCAGTTTTTATATAAAAACATATATTTCTAATCCAAACGTTATCTTAACCTGACATTACATTATTTATGACAGTCGCTAAAAAGCGCTTGTGAAGTTTGCCTTCATGAATACTTGTCATTAAATTAATGTTTATATTAACATAGTCATTGATTTTATAATTCGCTTTCTTCGTTAACACAGTTGTTACTATTGATTTAAACATTCCCAATGGTTACGAAGCTCAATTCGCCAGTTCACTTTTGTTTGTCGTAAGACAACAGTAGCTAAACCATTATAGATGTCTTCAGATGGCTTCAAAATCCTGACTCAAAGGACTGCCCACTAGTAAACAGTTTTAATTACAGAATGATATTTATGTTATGATTGTTTATTTTTCCAGTGTACAGACAGAAGGTGGAGCGAATCCGCGAGGTCCTCAACAATATTGAGAAGCCTGGCGACCTTTACCCGAACTTTATCAACCCTCGAACTGGCCAATGGGGACAGAGTAAGTATAAAAACTAATTCTGGTCTATGTATTTTGCTTTAGCATTAGCCATGCCAGGCAGAAATAAAGTAGCAATTTAGAATGATGCTCCAAGCATCATTCTAAATTTCTAATACCGCTGAGCTACCTAAGCCCTGCTTAAACCGACGAATTTATCCTTTTCTTTTTATATATGTCTAATGGGGTCACTGGACGATCCGTTAGATGAGATAGAGGCGGCATATGTCCCCATATTTTTCATTGTCAATTAGGTACTATAACTAGATTAAAAGCTTCTAATGTATATAATATATCCTTTCTTCCTTTCTTTTTTCCTTCTTTACTCCCTTCTTTCCTTCCTTTCTTCCTTCCTTTCTTCCTTCCTTTCTTCCTTCGTTTCTTCCTTCCTTCCTTTCTTCCTTCCTTCCTTCCTTCCTTCCTTCCTTCCTTTCTTACTTCCTTCCTTTCTTCCTTCCTTCTTTTTCCTACCTTCCTCACTTCCTTTCTTCGTTTCTCCCTATGATACTATTTCTTATTGTTAAAGGTTAGTTATATTTGATTCGCTAGCTAGCCACTGGAGAATTAATGAGTTTACCACCCTATATCGTCACTTACCAGGACGAAATAATGGTCAAATGTTTGCTTATTGAAGTTTGAATAAGAACTTCGCCCATATCGCCCATAACCCATAGATTTTCTATGAGAAACAGCTTGTTGCTAGTTTCTAACACTGTTATCATATATTTCCAGGGCATATGTCGCTGGGTGCTCTAGGCGACTCTTTCTACGAATATCTCCTGAAGGCTTGGCTGATGACCGGACAAACGGACGACCAGGCGCGAGTCATGTTCGATACAGCGATGCAGGCGGCTTTGGACAAAATGCTGAGGGTCTCGCCATCGGGCCTGGCCTACCTCGCCGAGCTGAAGTATGGAAGGGTTATTGAGGAGAAGATGGACCATCTCTCTTGCTTCGCTGGTACTTATCTTTATCATTTTATTAGCATAAGATTATTTAAGAATACTAAACTGAGCTGTACATGCCTCCGAGACCAAGCGATTTGCCGCAGAATTTATAATGCGACAAAGGAATGGAACACCCTGCCTTCGTTCTTGTTTTTCAATAAGTATAACTTATTCCTCTTCAAGTCAGTGTGAACAGGTATTTTTTAGAGTGAATAGGTATCTTCTAGGTAACCATGCCCCACCGTCGACCGCATCGTTCGTTCCATCAGGTGAGATCGCAGTGCAAACGCTTGCTTATACTCCATAAAAAAAGGGAGTTGGCTTCTATTGCTGCACAAAATTGGATCAACACTTCCGTGTTAATCCAATTTTGTGCAGCAATATAAGTTATATACATAATAGAATATAGGAATATTTTCTATTGTGTATACAAACAGTATGTTCACGAGACTAATCCATTTTTCTTCAACATGTTGTTGCTACCCAAAAATACCTCATAGTTATTTAGGCAAGTTAGTTATCAAGCATAGCAGTAACATGTACTTTTCAAACCAGGGGGTATGTTCGCGCTCGCTTCCACGACGCTCGAGAACTCTCTATCGGAGCGGTACATGGATGCGGCGAGGAAGCTCACTCACACCTGCCACGAGAGCTACGCGCGGTCAGACACCAAGCTGGGGCCTGAGGCTTTCAGGTAACCACCAAACAACCAACAACCTATAAAATACATATTATAGAAATACAATTAAGGTTTTGCACATAGCATGCACAGAGAGTTCATACATTCTCTTTGCACGCTACATGCAATAGCGTTAAGTACTCTTATTATTATCTCTCTTATGATTTAATGCAGAAATTTTGCAAGCGCTCAAGCTTATCGAGTTGCTCTTCATTTAAATCTAGATAGTTGGCATAGTCTAAGATCGGAAGCTGAAGGGATTTAGCGAGAGCAGTTCTGGTTGTAATCGGAAGAAAGTTGCGCAACCTACGAAGAGAAGCTGCCGACGTAAACATAATCAGCGTTATTGACATTTCGCATTTAAAGCATTCTATTTCTTAGTAATATCTGATAAACCGCTTTATAGGCAATTTGAATTTAGATACTTCTTAGTCAATTTTGCATTTCAAGCATATTGACTCTGGTATAAAAAGTTATTGGCAAATAGTTTCCTAGTCAACCTTTTCTTTAGGTATAATGTTTTCAATGACATCTCGCTTTTAAGGTAACTCGATCATTAACAATCAAAGGATTATTACACTATATATATTATACGGGAATAATCAATTTAACTCACATGAATTAATGTTATTATTTATTTGTTTAGGTTCTCCGGAGCGGTGGAGGCGCGCGCTCAGAAGAGCAACGAAAAAGTTTACCTCCTTCGGCCTGAAACGTTCGAGAGCTACTTCATCATGTGGCGCCTCACCAAGGAGCAGAAGTACCGCGACTGGGGCTGGGAGGCTGTTCAGGTGACGATATTTACTTTTCACCAACAAAAATATAATAGGATTAGTAACGACATATTTAACAGAGCCGAAATAAAAGACATTAGATATTTTGGCACTGTTGCTAGGCGCCAAAACACGGAGTTAACTGTTATTTCGTGCTTAGGACATGTTACAGTGCTTAAATAAAAAAATAAATATGTTTCGGAACTTTTGCAAGTGCCATAATCATGAAGTACTAACATGGGGTACCTGTTATTTCGTGCGTGCGTGTGAGATTAGTAACAATGTCGAACTATAAGAAATAAGATATTTTGCTACTGTTGCTAGCGCCATAATCACGGAGTAACTGTTATTTCGTGATTAAAGGACATGTTACAGTGCCAAAATAAAAATAAATTAAAAATATTTCGTAACTGTAGCATAAAAACAAAAAAAGTGCTATATCATAGAGTACCTTTGTACTTTTTTTTTGTTGCTCGCCTGGCTTGCTACCAAAGTAGCTAACCACCATCAAGTTGAAAGTCTGCCGCCAAGCCAAATACGGTGTTCCGGCAGTTATCCTTGAGAGCCTGCGTATTCCAGGTCTAGTGTGTTTACCAGCTTCGATCACATCGTCACTTACCATCAGGTGAGATAGTGGTCAAACACTAGCCTGTCACAAATAAAAAAAAAAAAAAAAAAACCTGTTATTTCGTGATTGTGAGGCTTGTATCACTGTCGAAATAAAAGAAATAAGATATTTTCCCACTGTTGCATGCGTCATAATCACGGAGTAACTGTTATTTCTTGATTATGGGACTTATAACAGTGCTGAAATAAAAAAAAATATGTTCGCACTGATGCAAGCGCCATCATCACGGAGTAACAGTTACTCGGTGATTAGAACGAAACCCTTACAAAGACTGGTAGTTTTGAGTGAACTTAAAATCTCTTCATGGATAATTTTAGCAGTAGCACTATTTTTCACTATTAGCTTTCCGAGTTGATATATCACGAAAACAAGCCTAACCGTTACACTGAAACATCGTTTCAAATCACACACAAACTTTCTAATATATAATACTAGCCGTGCTCCGCGGCTTCGCCCGCTATTATCAAGTTAAAAAGTAGCCTATGTGTTAATCCTAGGTATAATCTATGTACATTCCAAATTTCATTCAAATCCGTTCAGCCGTTAAAGCGTGAAGAGGGAACAAACATACTTACACACTTACAAACTTTCGGATTTATAATATTAGTAGGATGAGTGTGTTATCCAACTCTTCCACTTTGTTTCCAGGCCCTTGAGAAGCACTGCAGAGTAGACGGAGGGTACACTGGCTTGGTGAATGTATACCATCAGAGTCCACAAGGAGACGATGTGCAGCAAAGCTTCTTCCTCGCAGAGACCCTTAAAGTGAGTCCTTATTGTTTTCTTGTTTGGAGTAACCTGATTTCCTAGAGACCGCGTGCGCTGGTGGCGGATAGACCAACAGCCGTTGTAAAATAAAACTCTCCAGCGTGCAGCGTTCTTTTTTTAAACGCTTTGTGAGTATGTCACAGCCCTACAATAAGTTCAATGACTTATATCGTGGGTGCCGGAAACATTCACATCCCACACCCAGAACCAGAAACACAAATTTCCCTTGGGGAGAAATCTTGGGGAATCCGGGAATCGAACTCATAATATGCGTACACAGTGAACACTCAACCAAACAATTGTAGGATTTTTTAAGTTTTTTTATACACTTCCTATCCCACACTAACTTAAAAGACATACCGGTGGGTATTAACATTTGTATCATTTGTATTTTAATCGCAACCTGAATCAGAAGCACAAATACACAATAATATGACCCTTGCGAATGAAGATTGTGCTCCTGTCGGGAATCAAACGCAGGATTCGGCGCAGAGAGAAAAATATTGCTTTTTCAGTGGCGAGATCAGTCATGACACTTATGACCGCGGGTTCATGTCCTGCACCAAGCAATATAATAATTATAATTTGCTTTCTAATTTTTTTTTATGCTCGATAAGCAAGCATTTGTTTACAATATCACCTGAAAGCGATGATATAGCCGAAGATGTAGCATACTTGCCTAGAAGGTATTCACTCTTTTCAAGTCAAGACTCCCAGAAACGTCAAGGGAATTTTATTTACTACTTTAGTACTGACCATGGTTTATGTTTTAGAAACAAATATTAAACTAAGATTTTATATACTACTAGCTTTTGCCCGCGGCTTCGCTCGCGTTAAGAAGTATTAATTTAAAATTGACAAAGTTTTATACAAACTTTCATCCCCTATTTTATCCCCTTGGGGGTAGAATTAATCAAAATCCTTTCTTAGCGGATGACTACGTCATAACATCTACCTGCATACCAAATTTCAGCCTGATCCGTCCAGTGGTTTGGGCTGTGCGTTGATAGATCACTATGTCAGTCAGTCACCTTTGAGTTATATATATTTAGATTTATCTATTTTTTATTCCAGTACCTATACCTACTATTCTCGGACGATACGCTGCTGCCTCTAGACGAATGGGTATTCAACACCGAAGCTCACCCACTTCCCATCAAAGGCAAAAATCCCTTGTACCGAGCCGCTGTTAAGTCCTTGTCAAACGAAGAGAACTTACTATAAACTGCAAGTGAAGTAGGTACATTTGACTTTGACATAGTTCTAATTGGATTTCAAATGCTCATCTATTCAACCATATACATTATAACCCTATCAAGAGCGTTTATTCCTTTAGGCTTCTCTCTCGATGCACAATTTTAAACTTTAAATAAATATATGGAATATATATTTCTATCTGGAAATTAATACAATGAATGTTTTAATCTACCTTTTGTTTTTCATATCTTTAAGTTAGACGAAGAATGAGTTAAAATCACATTGAAATTTGGGAAAAGTGTTTTATCTAAATGAAGGATATAAAATCGAAAAGAAGTTTGTAACATCCTTGTAAAGTCCATATAGTTGAAAACAGTTTCAAAAACACACGTAGGTAATTGTATTTATTAAAAACATTGAATTGTGCGAGCGAGAGAGAAGCCAAAAGGAATAAACGCTAAAAAAAGGAAAGGTCCGATATTGCATCTCACTCACAGAAGTTGTCAATATTAGAACTTACCTGTTTTGAAACAGTAAGAGATGCTTTGATTTGTCAGTTAGATATCGCAAATAAGGTCCAAATTCCAATGACAAATGATGCAAGTTCGTTGAATTACGTATGATATGAGCTGAAGTCTTTAGTTCGTATCAACATTAGGTTGGATATCCTATTGATGTAATACTTATATCGAGAGATTTTTGGCATAATGTAATTTAGCCGGACTTTTTTTATTTTGTTTTTCTTCATGATAACATACAAAAAAAACCATCTCACTTTGTGGTAAGTTACCCGTCTGGAGTTCTTCAAAATTTATATTTTTCTACGATAATTAGGTTTTTTTTTTGTTGATATTGCGTCTCATTTCTTCTTCTACTCATATCGGTTTTACACGGAGTGATAGACATAGTGACAAAAAAACCTTGTGTATCTATTTAAATTAAAAATAACTCATCAAAAATTCTGGTCGTGTGGAACCGAACTAACATTTTTTGTTTACATGTGATTTTGAATTATTTTCGAAAAGTAAGGCTATTTTTTTATAAATAGTTCATTTGACATTCCAAAATTATGTGTAGCTTATAATGGTTGTCTTAATTTAATGTTAATCCTAGTTCTTTTTTTTTATAATATGTCCTTTGAAACTTTATTAATACTTTTTAATCAATACTCGTTTTATATTAAAAACAAATTGTATGAAATTAGACCACTAACTCTTATGAACTACTATATTCTATACTTATATTTATAATATCTTTGGAGCGTAGCTAGTGAATTACATTACCTGGTAAGATATATGGCACATTGGCAACAACATTAAAAAAAAAAGTTTTATTTATTTTACCTACTACCTAGACTTATTATTATTTAAACACACGCTAAAACGTTTATTTTTATAATAATACTTTTGATAATTTACCAGAATACTACAACACGGATGCCATATATCTTATTCGGTAACCGTACGTAGACCTCATAGAAGTAAAGAGTATAGTGCAAATATAATAAATGTGAATGCGGTGAAAATTTAACTGTGGAAGTGCTAACTATGACATTGCTCAAGTCAATTAGCAGAAGGGACGAAGCACAGGCGGGGAAAACGAGAACTATCTAATATTGGCACGTCTCGCAATATCACGATTGCTGTCTCTTTTTATCACTGTGAAACAGAGAGAGAAAGCAATCATTTTAATGCTCTTATAATCAATTGACACATGGTTTTGTAGTCGTGACCAATTCTCCTAGTCTGTGTGTAGTGTAAATAAGAATACAATAACTCTAGTAGTTCTCTGTAAGATTTATTCCAACGTATTCTGTCTGTTAACCCAAATAATCTAAATATATGAAAATATAAAATACTCGAAATTAACGCCTCGTATTTGTAATTTGACCATTTTGTTTGTATAGTTTCTTTTTAAAATTATTCACTAATACTCACATTTTGACTGGGTTTTTTAATTAAAATATCGAAATATATGTGGTTCTTGGGATTCAGATAATATACTAAATATTTCACAATAAAAAAAAACTGTTATTTATGACAGTTTTTTTTTACATCTACATATAAATTATTAGAAATAAATGATTTTTTTACATCTACTGATAAATTATTAGAAATAAATGTTTTTTTTACATCTACTGATAAATGATTAGAAATAAATGATTTATCATCAAAAAACTGTTACAAATAACAGTTTTTTTTATTACAAAAATGTGGATCTATTAAGAGTGTATTATTTTGAAACATAATGAAAGAAAAATAATTGCATTTTTTGTTAATAAGCATTAACAAAACGGTACCATTAACAAAAGGTTTTGTAATAATAACTCATGACAATATTTTTATATGCTGTATTTTAATATGCTTATATTGTCATAAATTTTTATTACAAAACCACTGACAATTAAACAGTTTCAGCCGCTTCGTCATAAATATAAATTTACTTTTAATTAAAAATAATTATTTCAATAATAATCTTTACTATAACAGATTTTTATATAATTTATAATTTAATAATAATTATTTATCATCATTCAAATGTTGAATAAACATCGGATCTCGTATTTAACAAACAATTGTATCTCCCAAAATATATTTTATTAAATGTATCATAATAATTTGATTTACCTATAGCTGACATATCTTTCAAGTTATTAGTGTAACTTGTTTTAGGGTGTAGTTTTCTAATTTGAATGCAAATGTATTGAAGATCGTATGTGTCAATTTAGTGGCCTATATTGTAACAACAGTTTCATTTTGGTTAGTGTATAATGTGGTACCAATTTACAACATTTCGAAGAATTTAAGCGTTAGATTGTTTTGACAATAACCTATGGGTAGATTGCAATTTTTGACCGACTTCACAAAAAAGGAGGAGGCACTCAAGTCGGCTGTATTTTTTTAATGTCTGTTACCTCATAACTTCTTTCCACGTGAACCGATTTTAAAATTATTATTTTTTGTTTGATAGATGTTGCTTTCCTATTGGTCCCATTTAAATTTGATCAAGATCTGACTAGTCGTTTTTGAGTTATCCTCAATGCGTATTCTGTGGACTACATTGACGATATTCTTGATTTTTAACCTACTCCAAAAATTACCTTATAACTTATTTCTTTATGCGCCATAATGATATTTTTATTTGAACGCTGGTGCTTTCCATGTGGTCCCATTTAAATTTGGTCAAGATCTGATCTCTAGTTTTTGAGTTATTGTCAATAATGCGTGTTTAATACGTTAAATCTGATCAAGGTTCGAAGATAAAGCGGTGAAGTCGGTTTTTTTTAAGCTTTGTGTTTAATTATTTTAACGCCATACAAAAATGTTTCTAAATATGAGATAAAGAACCTGTTATAATTTTCTACTAAAATAAAACTCAAATATTTCCATTCTCTATATTTATTTGCTTATGTAAAAATGCAAGCCACTGCGATACTAACATCACCCTCTTTGTTTTATATCTTTATATTATGTTATTGTAGTGGTCGCGAAGCTTTATTGATTTTGTGATTAATATAAAAGTTACATAATATATTTTTAATATAGTTTTCTGCACCTGTTAATAAAGCATTATGAATAACAAACTCATAATATCATTACTCGAAAAAGTTGTACATATAAGCAGTATGGACACTGTAGACTTTCATTTACGATTTTACAAATTAAATATAACATATACTAATGTGAGAAAATTACTTTAACTGCATGATTGTGTCTCTTTTATATAATATCTGTATAAGATGCATGATGCCTTCTAAACCTTTTGATGCGGACGTTACAGTAAACGATATTCACTTCATTTTTTACTAGCAACTGCTGACTCGCTTGCGATTGTCGCGATAATTTGCCCGTGTCGTGTTCTAAGTCTATACTATCTACATACTTAATTTCAATTTCGTGTCAAACACAAACATACTTACGCATACACTCGCTAACATACGAGTTAACAATACTTATAAAAATTGTTGACGAAACTTTGCCTTAGGTACTCACTAAATAAGGTAGTCAGTGTCCATACTGTTTCTATACAGTGTTTATATTCCTTCAAAATTGTGTAATTTAATTTGATTAAACATATTTGGAACCTAATTTCGAGATTAGACGAAAACTAGATTTGTATTTTGTAAAATATGTATATAACAATAGTCATAGACATTAAAATATATAGAGTTAGGTTACTGTGTGTAGGTGAACCGTTAATTTATTAATTAAGCAATGTGTTGTGTGTATGTTGATGTAATTTGTTTTTCTATTTATATAATTAATATTTTATTATGTAATTAATACTGCCAGGTTGTTGTGTTTGTATGTAAAAATAAAAAAATGTTGTAATTAATTAATATACATTAGGAACGTTGTAAGACATGATTTTATTAGACAGTAATTGATTCAGTTTTCTTTTCGTTTTATGTATTTTGGTTTAATTGGGTATATTTAACAGAAATAATATTAACATTTTTAATTGTCTTACTGTGTTCCTAATGTATGAGGCTGCCTAGCTTTCAGATATAATTATCTTATTTAACCAATCTGAAATGTTAATACGGATTCCTACATTAATAATGATATTATTTGTGCACATGCATTGTTTCTCTTAAATGCAAACCCTGTTAACGTTTATGGATTTCTGCAGCAGTAAATGTTTTTTTTAAATCATGATACATAAAAATAATAAAATGGAAAATATTTTATCAAATAGAAAAATAATAGTTAAATAACTAAGCTCTAATTTGCTAAAGCACGAACGTATTCGGTTGCGATCATAATTTTTGCATCGTCTTCCTTACCTTAGTTAACCAAATCGTAGAGTAATACCATCAATAAATAATTGATAATTGAGTAGGTAAGCAATACATACATTAAACAAATTACCGACCACAGACTAAACGGGGTTTTTTGGTACCTCTCAGAACGGCGATCAAAGAGAATACAATACATATACTTTCTTTTATAAAAAGTTTTACCACTAGAAATAGGTACATGATCGTGCAAGCGATGGAAAACGACGCCTTAGGGAGATAAGCGTTTTGCAGTGCCATGAGGAATTTCGTTTTGCTGGTGGCATTGGTGATGATATACGCTGTCTACAAGCTTACCTGATGGTAAATGTCATGCCTCCTTGTCTACTTTCTAGCGTAGAAATAAATCGATTTCTTTGTATTTATTCAATTATTATTCACTTTATTTACAATGCATGTGCAAACTACTATCTAAACTAATATGAAACACATTTAAATAACAGTGTTGTTACTGATTGTAACTCGTGTCTGTTACATTTACTGTGTAATGTATGTATGATGTTGTATGTAGCGTTTTAAATAATAATGTACATTTTTCGGTTATTAATAAAACATGTTTAAAATATATGTTTTTCATTCATTTTAGTGTAGTGCCTATTTCTAAATGTTTCATCTCAATTTATAAAAAACTCAATAAAAACATATAATTTAACCTTAGATAGGACTCCATTGTTAGGCAGCTTAATACCGCAAATATAGTTTTGCAGTCAAATATTAACTTTTTTATGCTCGAAAATGGCTTTGTTTTAACCACAGTTGACATTTTTTTTTTTTTTTAATTTTTAAGTTGACATTTGCCTAGATGATAACTTTTTAGATGGGCATGTCCTTTTTACCATGACAACAAGACAAACTGTTAAACGTCATAAATTTTTCGTTGACATAACTCGTATTCGCTCGAAGATTTTCGCTTCTACGTTTATTATCCGTACAGCGAAGGAGCGGGACTCATTGCCTGCGTCTTTGTTCCCTGAACGTTACAATCTGAGTGTCTAGAGTGAATAGTTACTTCTTGGCAAGCATGTCTCATCTTCGGCCGCATCGTCACTTTCCATTAGGTGAGGTAGTGATCAAATGCTTGCATATCTAGCATGAAAAGGAGCACATTCATATAATTTCATACTTGCGGAGGAAGGGAAAATTTTATCAATACAATTATATTTTTTCTATTATGAAGCCCGGAAATATTAACTTTTCTTCCTTGAAAACAGTGAGATAACAAATCGCATTTTGCCTTTAGATAAAACTTTTTTGTTTCTTCTCTCTACAAAGATCCTAGGCGTTGCCTAAAATCCGTGATATAAATTAAAACGTTTTGATTTCAGTCGTTGCGAATTTTATTTATTTTTCACACAGGTCACACGTAAGTTCAAACACAAAAAAATTATAAAAAAAGACGTGTGGCACTCGGGGACTGCCGCGGTAAAGCTATTGCATAGCATTTTTTATTTTTCAGTTTCATTTTTCTTCACAAAAACTTTTCGGTCACGTTGAGATGCGAACTCCGTACCGATGCATACGATTCAGTATCCAGTACCAATCGGCTACCGAGTCTTCTAACTATAACTTCGAAATAAGCATATAGATCTTGACGTTTACTTTAAAAACGTAAACGTCAAAACCTATAGGCTTATTTCAATGTTATAGTTAGAAAACTCAGTAGCCTATTGGTATTGGATACTGAATCGAATGCGTCTGTACGGAGTTCGCAACTCAACGTAACCGAAAACTTTTTGTGAAGTCGTGGGGGGCGTTAGGTTTTTTCGTTACGGAATTTCTGGATTAGGTCTCCACGCTCAAAGCCCGCGATAGAAGCTATGCAATAGCTTAAAAATTGTTGTTTAAACATCCTAAGGACCACAACATCTTCAAATATTATTGAGAATTTAATCTAGTTAGCAACACCATCAAAGACGTCGCCAGCGGGCACGTAAATAGGTTGATATCCCCTCAGAGTAACGATATCCCCATCCTCGTAAACCGTGCAAAGGTAACGAAGCTATAAGCTCAAATGTCGCGGTAAGGTGCTCCGCTAACATTTGCAGGCGCCCAATTAGGGGACCACCCTGCGGCCTTGTTTTGTGCTATGCAGGCTCTGTAGTATTATAGATATTTATACAACAACGCTTGCCACCTATTAATTTTACAGCGAGTAAATAAGCTTTCAAACTTTTTATATTACAAGGGCAAAAAAATATTACTCGTCATGTACGTGTACCTTTAATATTTTCATTAATATAATTTTAATTGTCATTTTTTGCTAAACCTTTACGTATCCTCTGAAAGTTTGAAGTTCGCTGATATGGTTTAGGCGCTTGATGCCTCTGACCGACGGTCAGACAAAGCGCTATAGAACGTAAAAATATATTTTAAACTTCAAGTACTAATATGTATTTTTTTATGTCTGTACCAAAAATTTGTCTAGATGTAATTGCTTTCGTAAGCTGTGCCGTGCAGTTATTTTTTTAAATATTACAAAGAATTACTATATTTGACCTTGAATTTTTTTGGCATGAAAAAGGCTGTGCTCATGTGGGCTTGCAAGCCACTCATATGGATAGCTTCCATTCTTTGGTATTATACATTGCCGTTTTTTTTACTTTATAGAGGGATAATAATATAGATATGCAATTATTGACTTACTTTCAGAACAATAAGTAAAATAACATGTGAAAAAAAATATCTCACGCTTCATCAACCCAAAGTAGATACCAAAATACCTAACAGAACTGATAAAAGGAGGAAAACACCAATGTTGTGGATAGTATTTTGCCGGTTGAGTGCGGTAACGGTTACTGACAAAGTAAAGCGCATTTTGTTTTGTTAACAAAATAGAAGTTTCCATTATAAAAGTAAGATATGACCGATATACACCTTTTTTTATGTTGAATACCATTATTTGTTGAAAGCTATACACGAGTGGCCGGCGTGGTTTATGGCTTATCTGTGTAGTTATTTATAGCGAAGAAAATACTAGTAAAATGCGATTTCTAAAAAAAGTGCGCTTGCGTTAATATCAACGAATAAATAAGTAATTACTAAAAAGACGAAAAACTCTCTAAATTAATAAATTCTATCAAAAAGTTACGACAGTGTTCATCTAGGTAAATAGATAAATAATTATTTATCCACTTCATATGAGAAAAAAAATTAACAAACAAGCTTATTCGTAAAGTGTCATAACAGTCAGCCTTATCACTAAAAGCGACCTCTACAGGCCTAATAAATAGAAAGTATCTAATGGAGATTATATCCCAAAAGTGATTTTCTTCACGTTAATCAAATCGAGCGTTAAAATTGCCACAAACAAACATTGTTCAATTAGTGGAGGCAAGACCATTTTCTTTATGGGCCCGGGACGCTCCCTGTCCCCATTCGGCAAGGGGTGGGACTGGTGGGGTTGGATGGGATCCACCATGGGGTTGCCTTCAGACCTGAAATACATAGTTGAGTGACAGACGAACCGAGCGCGCGAATCTACGCGAATCACGGTTGACGGTAGACTAGGATTAGATTCCCTTTCAATGTAAAAGAATTTCAGTTTACAATATTGTTTACTTTTAAGAGGTTGTAATTAAGTTTATGAGAAAATGTATAATTTATAAACATTTTTTTTATACTACATTCCCAGTAACATTTTTCTAAAAAAAGATGACACTGTATTCAAAAATTTAACGCATTCAATTGCAGTTCGTAGATTGTCAAATTAACGAACAAGAATGCGGTGAGACTTACTAAATTAGAAAGGAAAAGTGATTCTGCTGAGACGAGGAACTTCTGGCAACTATGGCGCCATCCTGGACTTTCATCTTCGCTCTTATCATATCAGGTAAGGTATTTTAATGACTTAGAAACTTGTTTTAATATTCCAGAATAAAGTAATGCGAGATGGTTATTGTTCGGTGGTAATTGGTAGGTATGTAAGAAATGAAAATCTCCATCGAGAACTCAATACAGAGTTCGTTCGTTGGCAAAGTTATGTTTATGATTTTACGACAGTGCCATGTGAATGTCGAAGCATCCAGCTCAACATAGCCACTCACATGGATATAGGGAGGAGACTAAATAGAACGAAACTGTTTGAATTAGTGTAGTATTTGATGTGATTTTGAATGTACCAGTGTAATGTACTAGTGCAGTAGCACTAGTACGTTTTATTTACTACCGCAAATAATGCTTTATTATCTCAGAAACGTACCAATATTAGGAGACATTCTTAGTTCAATAATGATGACTCTAGCAATCAAAGTTAAATTAAAATTACTCACTCAGGCTAGATTGTAATTAAAAAGGGAACTCGCTTGTATAAATAATAAGCGATGGTTCCCTTCTTCAATCTTATATAGAATAAAGAATAATTATATCCTTGTCATGTATTTGTTAAGGTGTTCAACAAAGTGTTTATCTATCTATATATATCCTACTAGCCGTGCCCCGCGGCCTCGCCCGCTTTTATCAAGTAAAAAAATAGCCTATGTGTTAATCCTAGCTATGTACATTTCAATATTTTTTTTTTATTTCGCCGTTCCGGCTTGAAGAGAAGACAAACATGCTTACACACAAACTTTCGGATTTATAATATCAGTGTGATATTTGAGAATAAACTTGAATAAATTTATATCTAATTGTACATATTTATATCTAATTATAGTTTTTTTTGTTTAATTTTAATTTAGTTTTTAGTTTAATGTAATGTACAATTGCTACTTAAATTATACTTTCTTATTTACATCTACTCGTAAACATGTCATAAAAATGAGTATGTCGATCGGATCTATTGCGACATTGTTGCTCCAATCCGAGTTCACTGCACTAAGTACCTACATGATGAAAATAGTTCTGTTTCTGATGGAATTTGGGTTAGTTCCCGTTTCCAGTAAATATTGCGTATTAATAGAAAACAGGCGGACGATGTTTGCTACTTTATCTCCTGTGCACTATGTAAGTTCGATAAATGTATGTACGATTAACGCTTGTGCAATAAAACTGTACTGCGACTCATAATAGTACACTTGTACCTACACTCGTGACTCTTGTGAGACACTGTTACAGTTAAAATGTGTTTTAGAACTCGTTTTTATTAGTTAAAACTTGTTTTTACTGGATACCGTCGTTGATACTAGAATTTGCTCCACTAATATCAGTTTTTTTGTTTTTTTTTTATTCAAGATAGGCAAAGTTTTGACCACAATCTCACCTGAAAGTAAGCGACGACGATGTGGTCGACGGTGGTTAAAACTAGGTCTATTTAACTTGATAAAACGAATGAGGTATCACGCGTACGCGCAAGTTACAAAATGAGAAAATATGTCCTTATTTTTATGGAAAGTGCAAGAAATACAATGGACTAGGTTAATTAAAAAAAAAACAAATGTGAGCTCGACAACTCTGCGATTAATTCGTGCGCGACAAAAATTTATTTTGACTTTTTTTGTTATTCAGAGTAGCAATGCCGTGCCGCCCGAATTATGGGAACGCTATCCGCTGGTTGAGAACTTGAGTTGCAAATAAGCTCGGTAACTTATGTCTTTATAGATTAAATATCTGAACCGCCCAGCGTCGCACAAAAACATTGCCTTATGACACTCATGAATAACGTGTCTTTCTATTGGTAAGAGAATTTTCAAAGTCGGTTCAGTAGATCCAGAGATTACCCCCTACAACCTCACAAACTTTACCTCTTTATAATATTAGTTAGTATAGATATAGTTTTAATTTTGTTTTGAACTAGCCGTGCCCCTCGGCTTCGCCCGCTATTATCAAGTTAAAAAGTAGCCTATGTTTTAATCCTAGGTATAATCTATGTACATTCCAAATTGACGATCCATTGGCGCAGTGGACAGGTCTCCGACCTCTGCGCCTTGGCTCCTGGGTTCGATTCCCGGCAGGAGCAAAAATTTCTTCTTCTCTTCTTATTCATTTGTGCTTCTGGTTCTGGGTGTAATGTGTGTGTGTGATGAGACCTACGAGCTACGTGCCAATCTAAGGTGCCAATTCACTATATTTCCTAAAACGAAATTAAAACTATATACATCTATACACCAAAGTACGTTAACAAGCCATCAAGCTTATGCCAGTTTTCTCGCGGCATGGCAATTCTGAATCGCATTGCATATAATTATGTATTGCATTCATACGTTGTAGACCAAATAAGTACCACCATTTTGATCACGCGTCGCCTCAACCTGCGTTTTAATAAATTTTTGATATAGGATGAGCTTACGGTCCCCACGTATCAACACCAAACGGCTCAAATATAACCACTGTAAAGGTTTCCAATTTGCGCCGTATGCGCTTCTCTGTCGAAGTTGCAGGGCAAGAAAAATTTATTTATCGTGGATATATCATATATCTTTAAAAAACTAGGGTAAGTATATGAACCATTTTCAAAATAAAACGAAAAAAGAGCTCAGTTAGATGGCAGGCGTTTTTAGGTCGCTTCCGGCTCGCTTCCGGTTCGCGTCAGTGTGACGCGAGCCTTAATTGAACGGTTAAAACAGACTGCACAAGTAAGTAATGTGTCGTTTATGTAAATTACTAATTGGGGATTTGGTTGAACTTAAAATAAATACTGGTTATGGATGTGCTTTTGTGTGTGATGTGAATGTTTCCGGAACCACGTCACAAGTCATTGAACTTAATGTGGTGCTGTGAGTGTGAAAGGGTTTATGTTGTTATACTTTCGCTAGATTACTCACTCTTTATAATTAAACTACATAATTTGTTTTATTAAGTATTAAATAGACTAAACTACACTTGAAAATTATTCGTCACTCGGCACTGGCTATTGCACAAAGACTGTAAGAGCCAAAAAAATAATACCGCAGGGGGTAATAAGACGAGGTTGTGTCAGTCCGTATCAAACCCACAGCTTCGTTCGTAGCTTCAAACGGCCCGTCCAATTTGCAGATAAAGGGTGAATTTACGGTATTGTTCCGCACATCATACATTTTGTCTATTTTTGAAATGCAGAAATAAAAAATGTATATACTATATAGTCTAAGGAATCGTAAAAAGAAAGAAACACTAATGCTCATCACTAAGCTGTCTCTATAGAAATAAATATCAAAGATTACATATCTTAACCATTTTTCACTTAGTGTATTGACATTTCGTTTTTAATGAAGTGGGTAGAGTTTTTATTTTCCATTTTTCCAAGCCATTTATCATCGAGCGATATCCGCTACAAAAAGCGATCAAAGAAGACCTGATCTCAACAAAACCACCCAACGAAAAAAAAGTCGTTACCGACATCCGTTCACAGGCTGTGTGCGAGTGGAACGACCCAGGGGATAAAAAGGGATGGAGAGGATTTGAGGCCTCCATGGGTGCGAGCGTGGGAACTTAGGGGCGCTAATGTTCCTCGGGCACCAGGATAACATGAGATTAGAAGAGATGCGCAAGGACGAGGGTGTTGTTTATTTTTGTTGAGCGGCCGTGTTGTTGTCCTTTCTTTTTATGGCGGGTGGAACGCCCACGACACGATGAATGGTTGTGCGTTGCGAGCTTCTGATACAGCGAGACAGCTTTTAACAAAGGAATTTCAAGAAGAATATGTATCACTTTGTGACTATGAATAATATTATCATGGAAAGTACTGTTTTTTAGCCTTCCCAGACACAAAATAGTGTTATAATTTACTAGGTAGTAACTTGGTAAGTAATTACCAACTAATTCCCACCTGTAAACAGTCGAACAGTCAATCACAACAGCACTAAAAATCCAAAGGCGATAATTTATCTTTTTATTTTATTACCATTGCAAAGGTCATCGCCATAAACGGCCTGCCACGGCCATCCGTGGCAAACGATCGGAAAAAAGATTTTCTGTTCCTGACCACGTAAAAAAACCACCTGGACTTTACTCCGATTCTATAGGGTTCAAAATGGGTTGGTAGTTGTAGTGCCGTATCCGGTGTGGACCGTATGTTTTTGTATTCCGTAGGCCGTTGATGTAAGGTTGAAAATGCGTTGTCAACCGTTACTCTTGGTATTATCCCATATCGTACGGGGTGGAAGGCGCGCCGGCACTCCCTTGGCATTTACCCGACCATAAAAAGAAATATCTACCAGGGCAGCAGGCGGCTTGAAAGGCCGCGGCGCACCCTTCGTTCCACTAACCTGTCTACGGTCCGTAGTGATGATTGAGCTTTTAAAGGCTTTAAAACAGGTCGTTAAAGTCACTTTGTAAAAGATTGCGTATTAAAGGCGCTCGTAAGGTGCCCTTGTATTTTACAAGCTTTTATTTAGCTTGCACTGTATGTATGTATGTATGTATGTTTGTTCGGGTGGCTTCTTGCAACTCAATTTTGAAGTAGATATCTTCAACCGATTGAGCTGAAATTTTGTATTCACGTTTAGTTTGGATGACAATGCATGGTTAGCTGTGTGACGTCATTCTAAGTAGCGGAACACACAAAATGGCGGATAAGTAATTTTTAATGTACTCCTACAATATGGCTATCAAATGAATTGAGAGACTGCGTATTCCAGGTCTAGTGTGTTTACCAGCTTCGATCACATCGTCACTTACCATCAGGTGAGATAGTGGTCAAACACTAGCCTGTCACAAATAAAAAAAAAAAAAATTAAAGAAAGGGTATAACTCGAAAAATTAAGTGACGTCACTTTAAATCCAATATGGCGGACTTCTAAAAACTTATCTTTAAAAAGTTTTTAACAAGAAACTTATTATGATTCAGTGCTCAACCCTCCGTACTTTATTCTAATTATTATTTTTTATTTTATTTTTTATTTTTATTTTTCTATTTATTATTTTTTTATTTTTACTTTATTCCTTTAATCTCTAGATAGTACATCTATAGACATCTCATACCAGAATACTATCTTAAAGCATATGTTTGCATAATTTTGACATTTTAGAATGAGAAGAGCTGTGTTTGGCATTTTTTTCCATCGAGACAAATAATAATTCACCTTTTGGACTCGATAACGTTGCCACTTGAGTATCATTTACTTGAATTGTAGTACCGTACAGTGGGTTTTATTTGAGTAGGATTTGACAACCAGAAGCACAAATATCCAAGGGATATTTGTGCTTCTGGTTCTGAGTGTATTTGTGTGTGTGTGATGTAAATGTTTCCGGCACCCACGATACAAGTCTTTGAAATTAGTGTGGGGCATGCCTAACTACGGGCCAATTGCCTATATTTCCTAAAACTAAACTAAAACTATGCACAGCAAAGAACTAAGTTACCTACAAGACATCGAGCTTATAGGTAACTCAAGTGCTCAAGCAAAGTGAAAAGTAAGTGTGGGTCTATGAGTGTGAATGCGTTTAAAAAACAAATGTGAGGGTTGTTGTTGATAAAGTAATCTCATCACTACTTACATAAATCTTCTGTCAGAATGAGTTTGTGGTCTAAGATGGACAGTTTTAGGCCAGATGACCTCACCGCACTAACCCAGAACTGTCACCCACACACGTCACCCTTTGCGTGGGGTGAGATTGATAAATGATGGGCATTGTCTAACTTTATTACTGGAGGGTCAACTTGATAGCGTGGCGCTCTTTGGGGTTCTGATTGTTCATTCTGATTGCACTGTGAATTTTGTTAATGATGTCATACATGATTGCTGTATTCTATAATTATTGTAAAATAAGATTGACAGATGATAGATCCTACTAATATTATAAATCCGAAAGTTTGTGTGTAAGTGTGTGTGCAAGTGTGTAAGTATGTTTGTTCCCTCTTCACGCTTTAACGGCTGAACGGATTTGTATGAAATTTAGAATGTACATAGCTTATACTTAGGATTAACACGTAGGCTACTTTTTTACTTGATAATAGCGGGCGAAGCCGCGGGGTATGGCTAGTCCATATAAAAGCTAAACAATTGCCCAAATTTTGTACTCCGGACGACCTATCTGGGAAATGGTTACACCGATTTTTACCAAATATAGCTAACTAGCCGTGCCCCGCGGCTTCATCCGCTTTTATCAAGTTTAAAAGTAGCCTATGTGTTAATCCTAGGTATAAGCTATATACATTCCAAATTTTATCCAGCCGTTAAAGCGTGAAGAGGGAACAAACATACTTATACACTTAATTGCACACTTCACACACAGTTTCGGATTTATAACATTATTAGAATTAGGATAACTGCCCGCTGATTAAATTGAGTGCACGTTCGCCTTTTAAGCAGCTGTTTCTATCGGGTATCAAGTTCGACTCCCGGTGGAAACACAAGTTTTATTTTAAAGGGAAATTTTTGTTTCTAGTTCGGGGTGTGATTGTATGATGTGAATGTTTCCGGCGCTCACGACTAATCATCGAGTTTAGTGAGAAAGCGTTTAAGAACAGTTTGATCAGTTATAAGCCCTGAGGTAAATAAATAAATAAGTGACTTTAGCAAAATGTAAAGAAACTTGGCGTACGTTTTCTGTTTGTGTGTATGTGTGTTTAATTCTGACATGTCAGTGTTATCTGTTATGACCTGTGAGTAAAGCTTTATGAAGGCCACCTGACTGTCAGATTGTATCATGCAAGCTTTTTAGACGCCTTTTATATTAGCTTCACTTGTATGTAAACCGACTCCTTTGGACTTGATTTTGACCCACTTCAAACCGTCAGATTTCATTTAAATTTCGTAGACTTATTGAGGACTTATGACAACACAAAAACATGTATTTTTTTATTCATAAAGTGTGTTTTTTGTTTTTTTTTACTATTAATATTTTATTTGTAATGGCAACAATTTAGTCTTTTGGGTTGTGGCAATTAATAACCAGGATCATCCTTACTATATAATATTATAAATGCGAAAGCAATTCTGTCTGTCTGTCTGTTACGCTTTCACGCCAAAACTACTGAATCGATTTGAATGAAATTTGGTACACAGATAGTCCAGAGCTTGGGAAAGAACATAGGCTTCTTTTTATCCCGGAATTCCCGCGGGTCCGGAACTTACGCTGGTGGAACCGCGGGGCGCAGCTAGTATGAGATAAAAAACAAAAACATCAAGGTATCTGCTATATAGCTGTCCAGCAGTAGAACAAGTATAGACATACTCGGCTTTTCGTGATGCAGCTACATAACTCCTCTGGTTTTTTTATAGTGGATTTTGGACATCATTATGCTAGTATGGGTACACTACCTTAAGTCGTAGTTTACAACCGTCGAGAAGAAATAGAAATTCTGTCGTCAAGTAGTAAATGTTGTTTCAGAAGCTTTTTTTTTTGCTCAATATAGGCAAGCGTATGACTACTATCTCACCTGAAGTCAAGTGACGATTCGGTCAACGATGGAGCACGCTTGCCTAGAAAATACCTATTCACTCTCTACTTGTAGACTTACATATTGAGCTATTATCCAGGATGAATTTGTTCTCGTTATAAGAGTACATTATACCCACTAATAGAAAGAAATGTAAAGTGAGTTTAAAATGTAACAAGTGGGACGTGCACGATATTTTACTGCTTTGTAACACGAAGTTTGCTCATTTAGAGAACTATCCTATTTTTCTATGAATGATGAGCGTGAATTCTATGAAAGATGGGCGTGAATTGTTAAAAAAGTTACAAAACATTTAGAGTAAAAATTAGTCGTTTTATTTTGGAGACTCTTCATAAAGTTTAAAGGACATATGACCCATATTCTTACAGATCATAAGGTGTATCTCTGATTTAAGTTCGAAACATCAACTTTAAATAGGACCTTTTGTAGCGGAGTTATTTCGCTTACCAATTTAAATAAAAGCGATATCCGTCAGCTACATTCTACGTCACCGCATAGCTTATAACTTACCTTACGAACCTCTGGAGATATACCAATGCGGCTAACGGAACAAATATTCGTACGATAAACTCACATGAATTAACCAAATATTGGTATTGGATGCATTGTTTATTTATTCATCCGCTCAGCTACGCAGGCGGCATACGACTGGCTGTGTAGTTGAGTTATGAATAGTTGACTGCACGGGCACCATTCGCAAAGTGCACCGCCCGAGGTGAATGCACTCCCCCACTGCAGCGACTGCAACGACCTTTTCTTACGCCTGTGTGCACTGTCCTTGTCTGTGTGCATTTGATTGATGATAACTTCTTCGCCGTGCTGTGCGCCTGGTGCTGTGGCCGCGTGCCCTGGCCCACTGCGCTGGCCACTTGGCAACCACCACGCAAACAGCTTGGCCCTGGCACAGATAAACTGACCACTACGTGGGTTCACTTGACCGTCTGTACCACGAGTGTACCGAGAGCTAATAATACTAGCCCGAGAGTACTTCGGTTCTTGTAACTACTTATCTATATAATACCTACTATCTTGTCTGAGGACTGATGACTAAATATTGTCTCGTTTCGAGATAGTGTTAAAAGGTTTTATATACCTCCTACAGATCCAATTATTGTATGGTCACCATTCAGTTTTTTTTTACAATTTTAACTTACGTCATTTTTTGTAAAAAAGACCGAAAAAATTCAAGCCACTTTGTAGGCTACAAAGCCAGTTGCTTTATGCAAAGTTGTGATGCAATTTTATAAAAATAGGCACCGCACCGAATTGAGTGACCTAAATAACGCTAAAATGCTGATAGTTTATACAATTTATACCTATGTCACGTAAATTTGGAATAGGTAGTTAGTGTGCAAAAATGACAAGACAAATTTGAAAAAATTAAATAAGGCTATGTTAATATATATTTGAAAGCTTCTATTCACAGATATAACTTCTTATCTAGAAAACAATTGAATGTATTATTTTAGTTGTCTCGATCATTTCAGCTAAATTTAATAATTTGCATAAGTTTTTAGCCTGAACTAACCGCGAAATGCGAGCTATTGTTAGCATGCTTACATATTACAAAATAAAACAAAAAATCGGGCTACCATGATGGTGCAACAACAAACGAGAAGCTGATATTTAGGATGCGCAATAAAACCTTCTTCCGTTCATAATACACTAGTAGGTGGGCTTTCCGTTCCCGTTCTAGAGACTCTGAGGACACCCACGCTCTACGCCTTTCTCTGCCCATCACGAACGAGGAACGGGCACGCACGCGCATTCGAGCCTTGACCTCTTTCCATGTATGGTACCCTGGTGTAACCAGATTGTAAGCTTTCAGGATGAGAACAGCACGCAATCCAAAGCGCATGTTTGCGCTAGACCCTCTAGATACAAGGGCGCCGTAGTAACTGGAACCTAATCTTTTCCTAGGATCGTGCTTACAAAAGTAAGCGCGTGTAGGCTTGGAACAGCAAAGACAAAAAAGAAGCAAAGGGCATAATTTAAATGTATAAATGTGTGTTATTACCACAATTTACCATCATTGATGGCAAGAGGCAAAGTTGCTATTAAATTATTACGCGTAGGTACTTACGAGGGCAACAAAGTATGTTACTTGATGAAAGTTCGTCGAACTCCGGGTCGCCCTTGGCCCTTTGCTGTATCCGAAAGAACTCCAACTGGATATGCTGCCCTAATACATATTCGATCTAATTACGCATAACATTTACATTTTTATTTTTTTGTCGCATCCCTTTAAATGACACGCGTGTTTATTTATGTTGGTAATGGCGCAGCTAAGGAAAAGGCGTGGCCGAGTTTTAATGGTGTCGTATTTAATGTTTGGGTAAGCTAATGAATACCCAAACTTAAGTGAATGTTTATTTATAATTAACTTTTAAATCTTGTACGTATGTTCTCACTTTTATATTCAGCACCATGTTCTCTAATGCTTAATACTTGAATGATAGCATAAGTTCAGTAGGAAAGCTGTTATTATAATTTACTTTCCAGACAGATGAAATGGAACTCGTCATCTATCTCGCTCGGCCTTCGCCACACAGCCGTGCCGCGCCCCTTGCATCCCCTATCACCTGCCGGAACCAATATACCATACGCTATAGCTATTGGAACCGTATTAATGGATATCGATTTCTGGTCGGAAGAGCTCCTACTCACCCATGTAGTCTTGGTATTTTCCGAACGGTTCGACATTATCGCCAATCGCCGATACGTCGTCAATACGGGAAAATATCGACAATAGTGATTGCAAGAATGTCTTTCTTTTATTTTTTTTAATAATTAATTTAATTTGGGGCAACTGTTGGGGAAACACAAGTAAAAGAGAGGTTGGATTTAAAGTTGTATAAGTTGATGATTGATTAATGTTAATTTTGCCCCATTAAATTGAAATTGTGTCCAAAACTGTCCACCACCCTTTGTCTTCAACCAACCCTACAAATCGAAATTGCCCAAATATTTACAACATTTTGAACTTTATATACAAAGGTTTAAAGTTGTACGAGAATCAAACTAAACATCCAGGTTTCAATAATAAATATGCTTTGGTTTAGTTTGGTACAATGCCCATTTTAAGGGATTGCATGTTTTTAACGTACACGGTTATAATAAAACATTCTTAATCTCTCTCCCAATTAGTATCTCTAATTTTCTTCGTATTTAACGTGCGTTGTAGGATTGGCATGGCTTGTTTGTAGGGTTTGCCCTCCGCTAAAGGCCCAGCCCGCCCTTGCCACAAAGTCCGGCCATCTTGATGCTGGGAGGCGGAACCGAGTGACGCCGCGCACAAATCTACCAGGCAAACATGAAAAGACAGAAGGCTGAACGTACAACTGAACGCATGATTACTCGCGATGTTTGGTGAAGAATTACGTTTTCTATTTTGTGTTTGTAGGTCGAGTTCATATGACGTTATTGAATTATGTATGTTGTATTTAGGTTTACATATGCTAGATAGCATTTGACCGCTATCTCACCTGATGGAAAGTGATGTTGCTGCCGAATATGTAGTATGCTTGCCCAGAAGATACACATTCTTGGTTCACTCGATTTATTTATTGCTTAAATGTTTATGTTGGTATTTTAGATGGAGCCTATTTTGTATAAGTAACTAAGTAAGGTGAGAAAATATTAAGTTTGTTTTATTAATATTTTTTGGCGCTACGAAGTTTGCTGGGCCAGCTAGTATTTAATATAATTTAGTGAATATTAGTAGCATAATATTTAGTAGTAGTATGTAACTCTCTGTATTTTAAAAGCCTTACAAAACGATAGACACTTTGTTTCTTTATAAAATAATCCTAGCTTATGACAACCGTAGAACTAATTGACACGAATTCAACGATACCCTATACGGGTATATTACAATCCGTTTATTAGTTTAAACGACGTGGGGGAACAACCGAACATACATAGATACATACATACGGTGCTAAAATCATAACCTTACTCGGTGTAAAATAGGTTTCAATTTGAATACGGCGAAAGAAGTCAAATTTGGTCATATTTTCAAACTTTAACTCATAATTTTCTATAGAAATCATCAAAAAGAATTTGATGCTTAACACCAACAACAAACGCGTTCATACTCACAGTCCCACACTTAGTTGAAAGACTTGTGTCGTGGGTGCCGGAAACATTATCATAACACCCAGAATCAGAAGCACAAATGTCCTTTAGGTAGGAAAATTGTGTACCTGCCGGGAAGTGAACCTAGGACCTATAGTGCAGAAGGCAGAGACCTGTCCACAGCGCCAATGCCTTTGTTGTTCTTTTTAATTTTGTTAAAAATTTTAAATGTTCTTTATAATGAAAATTGTGTACCTGCCGGGAAGTGAACCCAGCACCTATGGTGCAGAGGGCAGAGACCTGTCCACTGCGCCAATGCCTTTGTTGTTCTTTTTAATTTTGTTTTAATTTTTAAATGTCCTCTATAAAGGAAAATTGTGCACCTGCCGGGAAGAGGCCCCGGATCTATAGTGCAGAGGGCAGAGACCTGTCCACTGCGCCAATGCCTTTGATGTTCTTTTTAATTATTCTTATGATAATGATTTTCTTTCGCATTTTAGTACGCTCATAGGTTATACAAACGAACCCCGAGAATATCTCTAGACCTACGGGTAGATAAAAATCGTTTTCTAATCTATAATCTGCGTGATACAGAGCACATAAGGTCAGAATAAGAACTAATTTCTGGTAAGGACATAACGAGTTACAAAACGTAAGTTTGTCTCCTATCTCGATACATAACGGCCATTCATATTAATGTTAAATAACTATCAAACTGGTTTATATTATTTTAATTAAAAGTCAGAAAAAGAGCTCGTGGAGCGTTGTTCACTATTTCGTGGAGCGCAGTGGCATAACCCGGTAAACGTCATCACATGCAACGGGGATTGACAGATAAGGAGTTATGCCGCGAAAGTATACAAATGTCGTCTGTTTGGTAAACCGAAACTTATGATTCTTTGAGAGTGTAATAATAGTAGATTAATTACGTTTCATAGTTCGTGAATAGATAAGAATAGAATAGAAAATTCTTTATTGTACACCAAATACAGTCAGTTACAGAGAAAATCTTAAAAAACTAAAGTAAAATTGGCGGATTTATCGCTAAAAGCGATCTCTTCCTGTCAACTTTTGGATGGAGAGAGAGATAATCCTATTAATATTATAAATCCGAAAGTTTGTGTGTAAGTGTGCAAGTGTGTAAGTATGTTTGTTCCCACTTCACGCGTTAACGGCTGAAAGGATTTAAATGAAATTTGGAATGTACATAGCTTATACCTAGGATTAACACATAGACTACTTTTTAATTTGATAATAGCGGGCGCAGCCGCGTGGCACGGCTAGTTTAATATAATGAGGTCGGTGGTATAAAAACATAATAAAAGAGATAAATACAACTTACTTAGATACCTATCTATATATATTACTACAGACATACATATAAAGTTACATAAACAATATTTGAGTACAATATTTAGTGCATGAGTATGGGCCAATCGTACAAAGTTAAAAACATAATGCAAGTTATCTCTACAAAACTTCAATTTAGTAAAGCGTTTATCGCTTCACATTACTACACACTCAAAGAATCACAAATTTTGCAAAGTTTCTGCAAATAGTATAAGAAAAGTCGCTTGCCGCATCTGTCCGTCTGTTTATCCACTAAATCCTTCCAAACCACGCATACGGATTTTGATGCAGTTTTTACCATCAGATAGATATTTTTTCACGAAAGGTTTATATATAGAATAAAACATAATTAAGTTTATATGTAAGTAGAAAGAGCAATGATTTGCAACCATGTCGCCGAAAACTAAATTTAGTAAATAGTGTATTATTTCAACGTCATTACCGTTAGTCACCCGTCAAAGTCAAATGAAAGAGTCAGCAGTCCAGTCATATTCAAGTCCTCAGACCAAAATAGAATTCTTATTTGGTCTGAGCTCAAGTCATGCCGTAGTAAAGTGGTATTAATTTTACCAAAACTTCAATGATATTGTAGTTTTGGAAAAAAAAAACGATTATAACTGGACTATGGACTTATTTATTTTATTTTATTTATTTATTTGTGTTATAAAATCCACAGATCTTAAACATGGTAAGGTATTACATGAGTATTATACATACATCCAATTACGGATTTACTTTATATAACATTAACTAAGAGAACAATAAAAATTTATATATATAAAACTTATCAACATTTACTACATGAATTAAAAAGAAGTAAGAACCTTAGAAGAAGTTACAATTTTCTTTAAATAGGTATATCATAATCATATAATTTGTCTACTCAAAACAAACGAGTTTAGTACCGAGCAATGAGTACCTATTTATTAAGAGTTCCAGTACCCACCACCTGATTCCATCATCTGATTTGATGATAGATGAGAAAATACCTTGATGGTATTAAATTATTGTATTTTCATCCGAAATAGGTACATATTTACAAAGCTTCAAATCAAGACGACAATAATTATAAATGGATTTGAATCACCTTCCAATATTTACTTAGTTACATATAAGTTAAACTAATATAGGTAGAATGTATTAAAATAAAAGAAATTACATTCATACTGATACCGGTTATCTGAATAATTTGTTCTCAATTCCCAATAAACAATGCGCCTCACGAGCCCAGCACTATGGCGTAATCGCTGGCTAGGTGCTGCAATCGCACATCGCATTATCAACAGCAAGCTTTTTTATCTCTTTCTTTTAGTAAAACAAGAAAGAGAAAATAATAAAAACTCAGAAACATTCAGAAGGGCGCCTACGAACAGTCTGCGTGAGACTTGCGTAATTTAACTCCCTCTCATTGGCTGAAGAAACCACGCCCAGTGCGTAACTGTATCTTGAAATTCGAAGGGCCCTTGAGAAACCCTTTTCAACCTCTTCATAATTTCTGATCTCCTAGTGACTTGTGTTATATTATAAATAATTTAAGGGACAAAAGATATTATAATAATGATAACAAACAAGATAATTATATTGTAATACCGATATAACAATAAAATTACATTTGTACAAGATGTTTTGGTGAGATATTTGTTTGGTAACCTTTTGTTTTAGCACCGTAGATAGAAACAAAGGAAACGTGCCTGTATGGCAGCTAATTAACGGTAATTATGAATGGTAATTTATTTTAATGATGGGCCCTTCTAACAAAGGTGTCAATGACAAGAAGGGATTCCCTTAACAAGAAATAATAGGCATGTCACTCCCAATGACTTTGTGTACCAGGAATTCATGACAGCATAAGAGGTCTTCTAAGGAAGGGCGTTTTGTGTTGGTCCCTTATGCGTAACCTATATCAAGCCGCCCTACATTAAGGTAGGTTCTGTTTGCTGAACGCGTAGGTAGCGTCATCTAAATTAAGTAACATTATTTATTGAAAGGAAAGAACTTCAGTGTTTGTATTTAATTTTGTGACCTTACTTATTGAATAACTTTTGCAAAACAAATGTTCAAAGAGTTTGACATTCTAATTAAAATTTATTCATTTGAAGTTATTATACTAGCATCAATTGTAAGCGTGTATATCACGCGATGAAAATCTTCTAATCGCCAATCGCCATCTTCCAGGTCTATCATCAGACTAATTCCGGATTTCCATAAAGATTCGGTTCATGTTAGCAGCCAGGTCGATGATATCTAATTCGTACTGCCATCTATAAAATAATATTAAATTACTTGATGTAACGAATATTTTCATGTTTGTAATAAGTTATTTTTGAAAAGAGGATGAATTTGGATGATATAAGGAAGGAGTATACTCCGCGTCAATAAAGAATGAGAATGGGATTGACGACAGTTGACGTTGCATCTCTCTCCCACAAGTGATTAACGGCACAATGGAAGTGAAACGCCATGCCATCTGTCGTCAATCCAAGTCCCATTCTTTATTGACGCATGTTATTACTTAATATACATTAATATAAAAGAATATACAATTTTTGTACCTACGTCATTATTAATAACATATAAATTCGATAAATATCAAAGATTTCTCTACACTTTTCTGTTACCATTACTTCATTGAACACTACGACTAAGATAACGTGGACATAGTCATTAGTTAGCAATGTTTCTACTTTATTTTGAAAAGTAAAAATAAATTTCTTCCAAATATGTAACATAATTATGCTTCAATATTATAACGTTTTGTATATGTATACGACTGTTATCTTGCGATCGATAGTTATCACAATGTGGACGCCATTATACCGAGCGGCCATCGTCCGGACAAAGATGGCCTTACTTGAATCCCGAGTACCAGGATCACATGAATGCGATGGAGATAGTGGAATGTCAAGTTCAAAGTGTTGGCATTCTTTCGAGGGGTGTGGCGAAGGGAGAGAATCCGATTGTGCTAGTCCTTATACTTTCTTCGTAGTATATTCATTTTAGTATCAGCCCAATTTATTGTTGTCATTAGTAATGATTGTAGATTAATTCATAAACAGTATTGAATACGTCAAGGCAACAATGATTTAACAAATGTCTTAATTATTGCCTCTATTAAAATTTCGTACTTAACTAAAAAAAGTTTTTGATGGCAAAAAGAGTAGATGTGGGAGGAAAGATTGTTTTTTTTTAATTTTATGTACTATAATATACCAAGTCTAACTGCAACATTGAGTTTTAGCGAGAAAGTAAAAAATGGCGTTGTTGACTCTGTATTATGACGACATTATGACTACGCATAAAAATGATGGATTATAAACCGTTTTAACTTCTAGAACATGCGTGAGTACCGGCAAATCATACAAAGTTGTAGGTTATACGAGTATTGATTTGAATACCTTGAAAAATATATATTTCTTCCTCCATAAACTACTGAAAAAACTGCAACATTATTTGCGTGTACTCGTAGATATTAGACAGTAATTAAAAATAAACAGAACGTTGATTTTTCTATTAGTAGGTTTTCTACGCTAATTTGCGATGTCCTCGCTACGGGGTCTACGGGTCAGTGTTACGTAACTTGGCAAAAAGACTTAAACGCGTGTTCGTAGCAATGTGCTACGAAAAATCACAAATCTAGCGTCTTCATAAAGCCCGAAATATCCGAGTACTGAGAGCGTTTTACAGTTTTGGTTTTTGCTACAAACATGAGATAACATTATGCCGATTGGTGTCAACTTATCACATTTTTTGGTTTTATATATACTTAATTTTTTATAGAATGTTACAATTATACATCGAACTTTCTTTTTGCTATTAGACAGTCGTTTATCTCTACAAGTAAGTTTAGCACCCAAGTTCTCATATGATACAAATATGTAGCTACACTACTCTCATACGTCATATATGAAGTGAAATATTAATTTCAACCCTGACGCTACATAAATATAAGTATATCACTAAACACCGTTCACCCTTCACTAACACATGCGCCCACCCTCTTTCTAACACAACCCTGCGCCCCTTTGCCCCACACACTCTCACCACATGTGACATTCAACCTTCTGCACGCTTATGGTGCCCTAGTACATATAGCCCACATGTGCAACCCTTTCCGACACGTGTGTGACCCACACACAACATTTAATCAATTTAACTTGCTCACATGTGATTAAACAATTAAAGAAAATGTAAGAAATGTAATGTGTGTGAGAGAAATTACCAATTTTACTGGTGTGTGTAAGTTTCATGTGCATGTATGTTTTATACATTGTACATACGTGTGCACAATGTGTTATACAAGCGTGTGGACCGCTAGGAAGTTTCCATCCAGGATATGACCCACTTACCTCGTTATGAACTTTGAGTATATAACTATTGGTATCATTTTCCAATAGTTAAAGGTTAACATATTAGAAAAATATTAATCTATTTACTCCATAGTAGGCTTTATTCCATAGTTTATATACGAACACGAACGCATGCTTCTATTTAGATACAAGTGCACCCACGCATACTGTAATGTGTGCATTTACATGTGTCAAAATGGTTACACAGTACACTCCCAAGTCACACTCACGCCTCACCTATACGTGTCTACATCTAAACACTGCCTTGTAAACGCACAAAGTTGCCTTCATGCCGACATCACACCAACGGACCAGAGTTGTTGGCAAAGCATTTATTCACCAGCTTACAATAAAGTTAGTATGGAACTAGGACAGAGATTAAATCACAGTATGTATAGATTGTGTTAACCACAAGCAGAGCCAACGTCGCACACGCCCCCGTGACGCGCTGACATGCGTCAACCGCGACCGTTGTACCAGGTTAACAGAACAGCTGAGAGCAGTTTCGTCCTACTTCCAACAGCTTTATTAATACACGTAGTAACAGCTACATGTTCCGAGGTGCTACGGTTACACACACACCAATGTTACTAGACCCTTTGGTTCACTTTACAACACGCCCCATTATCATTGACCCTACCATGGACTAAACGAAAGGCAGGGTATTGACGTAGTCCAACGAATTCTGGTGTCTGATAATCGAATGAAAAACGAGTTCGCTCTCTTTCACTCCTCCGTATGCGATGCAGGGTTATTTAAGATGCAATTGTGTGAGTGCACACAACAGGGCTTTCATTCAGACTGTGTAGACCTAATAATAATGATCAGTTCGTCTCTTTCGGCTGTGAAGCTATCTCTTTCTGTGAAGAATATTTTAACTTACATTGTTTCAGTGAATATTTAAAGGTAATATTTGAAGCTTAGGCAATTAAATTTTACAAAATTAGTAATCATAACATTAACAAGCAATAATTCAGTTTAAAGATACTAAAATATACAATTTTAATGAACTTAAAAACGAGGGGTTTAATATAAGCCATTCAAAAGGTCCACTTACCAACTCGCGGGACTAATTTTAATTTATATCATAGTTTTAAAAAAGTTAAATAAAACTGTGTTGAAATATGATATACAGATATTATTTTATACCAACATTGCTCTATACATTGCTCTAATATAGCATCGTTAATATCTAACTAACAACTGAGCAATTTAAAGAGCATGTTAATGAATTTATAATACATCCAAATAATATTTGATAATTCACTCGATTTAAAACCCAACATTTCAGATTCAGATAGGATGACATTAGTTTCCTATGACAGCATTTTAGCGAACATTTTATAAAAACTATTATGAAATTTATCTTTTTAAAAGAATGGCGGACCGTATTCAAATATCACTTTTTAAATCTCGATAGGCAAGCATTTGACCATTATCTTACCTGTTGGAAAGCGATGATGCGGTCGAAAATGTAGCACTTTGAGTTCGAACTCATGCTTGATCACGTCAACCTAGACCTAGACATAATATCATCATAGAAGACATAGAATAGATACTAATATAAATGTAGACATAGTCATCGGCATAGTTGCTATTTTTCATTAAAATACCTTCTCTGTTGTAATATTCACCTATTACCCGGCAGTGATTTCGCCACCTCCCACAAGTAATGGCCGCCTGGTAGCGCACGATGGAAAAACGCGAACGGGTTAGGAATTTCCCCAGATTTATTTCTTTACTTGTTTTCTGAACTATTTGAATGGCAAACGCAAAAGGCTAGTAGATATTATATTTCAGTTGACAAAGCTACGAAGGCTTCTTAATTATTTGTGTATTAAATTAAATTTTGATTTATGTATAACTTCAATTAAAATTATATAAAGTGAACAAAAGAGCTTTAAACCGTTTTTTAAAAGTCTATGTTGGAAAATAACAATTTGGTCGGACACCAAAGTTACTGTTTTTAGACCTATTTTGTCCCGGGGTTTATCTATCGGCGAACTACTATTAGTAGGATAAATTGTGTAACTTGATCCACCTTTTCCCACAGGATCCATGCTTTTTATTTATAAGCCTCGTCAACAACAAATGACGACATATGACATGGTGTTTCACTCTAACTGTTGTGGTTAATCGCTTGTGGGAGTGAGATACACTGTCAGCTGTCCTGAGTCAGGCCCTTTCTTCATTGACGCGGGTTCGTACTTCTTACGTACAGTACGTTTCGAACGCTTTGATATACCTTCTATCAGTTTGAGCCGCCTGGTACTGCAGACACGCGAAACGCGAACGGGTTAAGGCGTTGCTGATTTTAAAACAAGACGCGCAATATTCTTCCTGATCATATTATTTGTAGCAACATTGAAATCTTTATATAACAGCGAGTTTTATATTTTCCAGGTTGAAGCAGGCGGCCTTAAGGACCGGCTTGATCCAGTTCAATAGTTTTATAATATATTTATAAATAGTTAATATTTTTAATAGTTTTATAAATGTTATGGCTAGTTTTAGATATTATGAACAATTGGTTTCAAATCTATAACAAGGAATCTTCTGGCTCAGGCGAGGTAGAAAATTTGTATCTGTTCATAAAAAAATATGAAAACCCGTGGATTTTTTATTAACAAAGATTTCGTAAACTTATCAAACATGCAATCACGTTACGTTTGTCAGCATAAAGTTCACTCAGAATCAGTTTGCGCTATTTGGATACGAAAAAAAAACTTCGGTTTGTACAAATAATCAATTTTAAATGAAAAAAAAACAAATATATGGACAACACAATTACAGCATGCATAATTATACTCCGTGTTATAATATGTTAACATAGCACTCGAGTGCATTGCACTGTTTGAACTTGTAAATAAATGGTATCTGTCGTATCTGGTAGGGGCGGAGCAACGAGAGCTCCAACACGTTCATGAGAACCTGGTAAAACCTGACGTCATAATACTGGCACGTGGAAATAAAAAAAGAAAAACTGCCTTTTGACAGAATGTGAAAGCAATTTGTTTTTTATAGCTGGCAAGAGCCCATTATCCGTTTTATAAATATCGTTGTTGCTTTCTATCTTTTGATACTTTTTGTTTATATTGTTTTTATCTATGTTCCTTTTACAATTAGGACTTTTGTTATGTATTAAAAATACATAATTTGTTGTACTTAAAAAAATGTTGTAATTAAATTTGGGTAGATACGACCAGGTACCTACCTATACATTTTTCGCCATTTACTTATTTATACTTACCTACCTGGTAAAAGATTAGATGGTGATAGTCTAGAGTATGTACCTACCCAAGATACAAAAAAATCATGTAGCATCATAAACTTAAAATATCAGAAGCTAAAACTATCCTCAATCTCCTCTGTAAAAGGGTAGAAAAGTTGAATTCTTTATAGAAAATATATTCAAAGGTAAGAGAGTATTTACCTAATCTAGAAAATGTTTAGGAAATGGTGTTTCGGCTATAAATGCAATAAAGCTGTGGAAGGTGTGGAGAATTAACAAGACCGTAATGATAATATGCTTTTCTTATTGTGAACTAATTCTATAAATAAATTTCAAGTCATACTAAATCGCACTCTTGTGAATTCTAACAGAATCCACATTACATTGACCGACGACGTATCTGATACTTTTTCCTTTTTGCTTTCCCAGTTTATTCCAAAAAGTCACCGCTATTCATTTTGTTCGTGTTTGTTCCCAAAGCCCCGCCCCCTACACAAAAGCTCAATTTGGGATGATTTCATCTCTTCACAACTCATATGTTCCTGGTACAAAAAGGGGGCAAAGCATTGTTCTTACGCACACGCATTTTTTTACGCATAATTTTGGAATAGGGTATCATAATTAGGGGACGTGATTTGGATTTTGGATGAACAAATACTGCTCAGTCACACTCTTCTCGTAACAAGATGTGGTATAATTAATTATACTGATGTTTTGTACGAAACAAAGTTAATAATCTTCAATGAAATGTTTTGTACTTCTTTGTGTAAGCTCTAAAATTTAATTGTCATGCGATTTCGTTACCTTGAACTGTTTTGATACATATCTGTGCATAACTACTACATGTATTTCATATTGTTACACTTACGTTAACACACACTACGGTGACCTAGTGGAGAGAGCGTGGAGAGGGGCGATGTAAATGTAATATTGAACATCCTACAAGCTCCTGCTCTCCTAATGTTGGGAACGGGAAAGTTACAAGCCACTTCGTTCTTTTCCGGGAACATATCCCGTGGGATATTTAATGATCAGTCTCATACAAGTTCTATGGGAGCTTTAAGTCTTGTTGCATGAAAAAATGTTTGTACTTTATGCTAGTTAATAACTGCTGTTCTGCCAGCTATTGTGAAATTTTATAAGCATATTTTAATCTGGATTAAAATATAAAATACTGATTTGAATCTAGGATCTAGACTCATATTAATTGGAACTAAATTATATAGAATCAACTAATTAGCAAAAAACGTATCAAAGCTAACCATTTTAAATTCTTAATGGCCGTTTGGTATTTCATTTTCTCTTTTTAAATACATTCTAATTTTAAATATTGACAGTATTCATTTGTCTTTTGTTTAGGAGGAGTGGTTGGTAAGATTTTTGCCGCGAAAGTGAAAAAAATGGCGTTGTGTCTTAAATAAGAGTCCAAAGAGAGTGATGATTTGTTTTATTAAACTACACAAAATATAAAGAACTTTGGAATTAAGAGTAATTAGTAGTTTAATTTGGTTATTTTTGAACTTTATTAGTGAACATTAAAAGTGGAGAACCTGTTGTTTAAAATATTATTGTTAAATACAACGAATATACGAAGTATCGTATAAATACAAATTGCCGAAAGAGTTCACGCTGTATGCAAGTCTGGTGTGTTTTGCCGTGGGTTCTGGGTTCGATTCCCTGCAGGAGCACAACTTTCGTTAGCAAGGAATAGTAATTGTGTTTCTGGTTCTATCGTACCGTGTGTGTGTTATGTAAACGTTTCTGGTATTACCTACAATACATAATTTTTTTTTTGTTTCACCAACATTTATTATTAGTAATATTTGTACTAGGTGTGGTGCTGTGAATGTAAATGGGTTTGTTTGTATGTACCATTTAGAGCTGATTTTCAACCCCATCTCAGAGATAATCATAATGTGTAGGTGCTTACTTTTTTTTATTCTATAGATTTATTATAGTTAATTTTATATGATAAACTCGAAATAAAGACATATACAATTAATTATTGAGATATTAAAAAAATATCCTTATGAGATATTATAATGATACTTTTACAAATTTTATAAGTACGTCCGGATTCTAACATTAATAGTGTTAGATTTTTTTTTATTGCATAACTACGTCCTATATAGTTCAAGTAATTTAGTACATTCATGGTGGAAACTGATAGGTCTTGATAAAATTTAATAGATTAATCGCAAAGAATTAAGTGCTTATTATAAATGAATACTACTAATATTATGAATCCGAAATTTTTTGTGTAAGTGTGTATGTTTATTCCCTCTTCACGCTTTAACGGCTGAACGGATTTGGATGAAATTTGGAATGTACATAGATTATACCTAGGATTAACACATAGGCTACTTTTTAACTCGATAATAGCGGGCGAAGCCGCGGGGCACGGCTAGTAAGGAAATATAACAGCTTAATAATGTGATTATTTCTTGTAGATAACTTAGATCTTTGCTGTATAGATGTATATAGCTTTAAAAAAACAAAGACAATTTGTCCAAAGATACTTAGTATGTTTAATATTGTCATGCAACATATAAAAATTTAATAAAAAAATTAAAATAAGGAAATTATCATAATTGTATTATAAAAGTAAACGAGGAAAATGTTTTGAAGTAACTTCGTGCCGTTTGTTTGTATTGCGCGATATTGCACTCTAGGTGCATTTATCAATATGCCCTCACGCAGACACTGAGTGCAGACGGAGTGAACGGCCTGCGATCGCGCGGTCGTTGCCTTATCCTTGGATATCCTTGCAGGACGTCGCGTCACGCCTCGATCTCCTGCCAACTTCTGTTACCCTGGTACTTCGCAGGATATTTCGTCCCTTCGGGAACACGTCACGCGTATCCTTAAGGGACGCGCGTCACGTGGCTGATTTTTTTCCTTTGTAGGCTCGGCTACGCACTTGTGTGAGTGAAGTTAATGGATACGCATAGGGTTAAAAGGGATTCTGTATTTGTGTGCGTGATGCGTAAGGATCCTTTGCCACAGATTGCGTTATACTTTACACTTCGCATCGCCTTGTCACAGATTAATCAATAGAACATATACCTTTCTTGGTCATTTTGTTGTTGGATTGTATGTAGATGTTTGTCATTATTATTTGTAAATTATTCCAAAACTAAACTTAATGTTCTTAAAGGCTATAACTTAAGGACTTAAGTAAGTATGTACTTTTTTTTTTTGGTTTCGCAATTTTGTGCTTTTAGCCAGTCAAGTAGTATTATATTCCAATTCTATATCATATTAATAGTCCTAGTCACAAGTCACAGTCAAAGCCAAGTAAAGGAGTCAATATCCAGTAATAGTCAAGTTATGCCCTAGTAAAGTGGTAGAAACTTTACTAGAACTTATATTGGAGTTTTGGAGCGAAGGCGAAAATCACGTTTTCCAACTTTGAATGATTTGCCTACTTTTATGCAAATTTACTAAGTATTAACGGTTAATTATCCACCATGATTAACACTCGACTCACTCACTCGAGAAACTGAATTACAGGTTTTGGAAAAATATACAATATCAACAACGCCATTTTTTCACTTTCGCGGCAAAACTCCCAATACATATTATGCTCATGGAGTTTTGCCGCGAAAGTGAAAACATGGCGTGGTTGATACTGTTAATAAAAATACGATGATAAAATCTCATTCGTTTGCTATATACGCGATCACAGATTATATAATCTAGTTTCTTCGTACACAAGCAACATTACGCATTAGCAATGCAGAACTTATGTCTTCTGTATTAAGGTTTAAAATCTATGGATAAAGATAATCTTAAACTACCAGAAGTTAAACGTTACAAGCGTGTTATAAGTATATGTTTGTAGTTAGCGAATATCGGGTTAAGATTATTTATAAAGAATAAATTCAGTGATATGAGAAATCAATTTATAAACAGTTTCCTGAGCTTACATACAATACTGAGTCACCCACGTCCGTAGGAGGATACCCCTTAAGTCTGACTCCCTACACGTGGTCCCCGGGTGGTGCTAATCAGGTGACATTTGAGAGGTGGTAGAGCATTTTGTGAGTTGCTCGCCTGGCTTGCTACCAAAGTAGCTTACCACCATCAAGTTGAAAGTCTGCCGCCAAGCCAAATACGGTGTTCCGGCAGTTATCCTTGAGAGCCTGCGTATTCCAGGTCTAGTGTGTTTACCAGCTTCGATCACATCGTCACTTACCATCAGGTGAGATAGTGGTCAAACACTAGCCTGTCACAAACAAAAATATATATATATATGTAAATAAATATAATATAGATTTACAAAGCAGGTTAATAAGTACTACAGCATAATACTAGGTAATACAATACAATGACCGCTGTTGTATTTGCAATTGTGTACATTCATACCGGCCGTAATTATCCTACTAATCCTACTAATATTATAAATCCGAAAGTTTGTGTGTAAGTATGTTTATTCCCTCTTCACGCTTTAACGACTGAACGGATTAGGATGAAATTTGGAATCTACATAGATTATACTTAGGATTAACACATAGGCTACTTTTTAACTTGATAATAGCGGGCGAAGCCGCGGGGCACGGCTAGTAAACTATAAACTTAAAAACTACTGGTCCGTTCCAAACTGAGACCTCACGCTTTCATTTTGGCTAAAGGATCTTTTGCCATGGCTAATAACTTTAATTTACCAGTCTTAGTTATAACTAACTTATTTGTAATTGTTGTTTAAGAACCCGTATACATTTTTACGTCTTTCTCGCTCGCACGATTAACTGATTTTGAGATATAAAACTGACGGTGTGAGTTTTTGTAAATGTTGTCAATATAATCCCTAAATAATAATATCACGGATCTTATAAACTGATATTCGTTTTCTTAGCTTTTGGATTGGCGGAGAAAATCGATGTCAAATTGATTTTATATTTTTTTCACTCTTTCTTCGTCTAATTAATAGGTATTTAAACGAAAATTAATTTAAAGTATCCGTTACATAATTATTTAGTAAAGTTATTGACAACATTTTCCATAACTCGCTCCATAATTTTTATTTCTCAAAATGAATGAATTGTGCGAGCGAGACAGACATAAAAATGTATACGGATTCTTAAGTACAGGATATAAGGGATATTATAGTAAGTATCACACTGATATTATAAATGCAAAAGTTTGTGTGTAAATGTGTATGTTAGTTTTCTCTTCAGTATGAAACGGCGCGGGAGTCTTAATTTAGATAGGTCTAAAAATAGCTTAACATTTATAGTTGACTAGCCGGCCCCCGCGGCTTCACCCGCGCAATAATTCCCTCATGCCCGTTTTACCATCTAACAACAAGACAAACTGGCAAATGTCTTCCATTTATAGTTGACATACCTCCAGTTCGCTCGAAGTGTTTCGCTTCTACGTTTATCATCCGCCATCCATACTGCAGAGAAGTGGAACTCATTGCCCTCGCCTTTGTTCCCCGAACGGTATAATCTGGAAGTCTTCAAAAGTGAATAGGTATCCTCTAGGCAAGCATGCTACATCTTCGGCCGCATCATCCATTAAGCCATTAGGTGAGATAGAGGTCAAATGCTTGCTTATCGAGCATATAAAAAAGAATATTTCAGCAATTTCTAAAAATACGCGACGTCTTCAGCTCCCC
Organism: Lomographa bimaculata; assembly: GCA_948107665.1. Taxonomy (NCBI): domain Eukaryota; kingdom Metazoa; phylum Arthropoda; class Insecta; order Lepidoptera; family Geometridae; genus Lomographa; species Lomographa bimaculata. Next base: position 14,974,254 of record OX403592.1, read on the forward strand.
GAGCCATTAGTTTTAATTAGTTTGTTGTTGAAAAAAAGAGTAAAAAAGTCATGTCCGTTATATGCATAATAATTACATCAGCTATCATCATACGTACTAACAACGTTAATTTACAAACTCACACTTGCGTGGTTACTATAAATAAATTACTATCTATTAAGTTCCAGTTGTAAACAATCCACGCACACTAACCTAAAACAAAACGCGTATGAAGAGTTACAAATGTGTGAGTATGAAAAGGGAAAGGACGTCAACCTCCTCATGTATTCTGCTACCCTGCTAGTTGTTGACGTCATTCCAATGGAATCCTCATCCCTAGGGTACCTCTCGGGTATTGACCCCGAGTCCCGGACCCCGAGCATGCGCTGTAGACTCATCCTTTCTGCAATATTATTCAACAACGTAAATGTCGACTAAAACCTTTGAATAAAAAGGTTTTCTTTGCCAAAGTTTAAGGAGACTAGCTAAATTAATTAAATTGAGCTGATTTTGTGCCATTTTTGGTGTAATCTACTCGTTTGCAATTGTTATCAGAAGTTACTAACGTAATATCATATCTTACATTATATTGTAGACACAGCTCCGAGCGTTGTATTCAACGAGATTACGCAAAACACGCCCCTAAGCCATTAACAGGTCGACAAACAGGGGTGCGTAAAAAGGAGGCAAGCATATGCCTACTCCCATCTTTGTCCCGCCGCCAGGGAGCTTTCGAAAGCTCCGCATGTTAAACCTCTTTATAAATCATGTATCCCTGGTACATTCCCGCGCCAGAACCGGTGCTGTCGCTAGCCGCTTTCTCCTTCTGATGAGCTTTTTTAGCATCTCTGAAGTGAGAGGGAAGCCTGTATTTATCTCGTTCTATATAATGTCGGAATATGAATGAATGTGTTGTACGATGATAAACTGCTGACATAGTATGCATTTGCAAGATAATAGCAAAACGCGTTGGAAAGCTCGGTAAATTTTCAACTAAGCTGAGCTATTTTATGAGATGGGTGATAAAGTAGCATAAACGTGTTTAGGATGTAATTTTATTGAACAAACATGGCGTTATATATCATTCGTTATACTTGTAGTTGATTGATGCATGGTAAAGTTATTATGATCACAGTTGACGTACTTTTTTTAAAAAGGGACCCAGGTCCTTCTAGATAATGAGATTGAACGATCTCTACGTCCAATGTAGACATTCAATATAAAACTGGACTTCACTACGCTTGCATCCCGCACGATGCGCTGCGTGTTACACATCTGTGAAGCGAACTTAATTTTGACTTACCGATATGTTATTTCATACAAATCTGCTCAGATCTTGGAATAAGTAGGTACAGTTATTTACTTTGACGTTGTTTCAGTATGTCAATGCGCGCGGATGTCTCCTCAAGCTCCAACGACGACTAGCTCGACCACCGCCCCCACTACCACCATCCCTGTCGCTACCATCACCCTCCAGGAGGTAGCATCAGCGCCTCCGGTCTCCATGTGCGTCGACGCTAATGACGTTTCTAACCCTTTGGGCAGGCTGCGTCTTGCGATGAAGAACGTACTGTATACCCAGATGAATGCCTTTTTCGACGCTTTTTTAGTTTTCTTCAGTGATGAGCATTTGGTAAGTTGAAAAAATTGTACTTTATTCTCTATGACGACAAAAAATATAACAGATAATTTTATCACAAATGCAATGATTACATAAAATTATATATGGAAGGAAACAAATAGGTATTAATAATGTTTCCAATAGTATAATAAAAATAAATATTGCCCCGTTATATAAAGTGGTGGCATCTCTTTCGGGTCGCAAACGCGATATAGCTAATCACATCAGCAATAAATAACTTATACAAGGTTCCGTACCTCAAACGAAACCATTTTGTAAATTACCGTGAATGTTGGACATTCTGCGAATCGGACGATCCGGATATTGAACATTCCAGGAATTGGACATTCTGCGTATTGTACATTTCGCGTATTTGACGATCCGCGGATTGGACATTCAAGGAATTGGACATTCCGCGAATTGGACGTTCCGCGAATTGGACGTTCCGCGACCACAGGACATTTTGCAAATTGGACATTCTACGACTAAACGATTCCATGCAGTGATCGTGTAGTCTGAATTTACGCTTTCATCCGTAGGCACAATTTTTACCACTTAACAATTATGTCATTGCTTTTTCTGCAGTGTGCTGCTACTCTAAGTTACCATTGCTATATAGTTTTCCTGTTTTAAATCAGTATGGCTATAGTATGCTATGGAGAAGAGAAAATAATCACATTGTAAGGCTGTATCTTGCAGTGACGAAAACAAATATCTTTAGAAATACGCATACCATTGAAAGCTAAAACTTTCTGCAACTACACCACTTAAAAAAGTAATTAGTATGTAAATAACTCATCAAATCTAAATATTTCAACAGTTATATCGTAAGAGTTTTTTCCTGCACTTTTCTTGCCCTTCTAAGTCCGGGAGTACGTTGCCGTTAATCGTGTTTTTCAGCAAAAAAAAAGATACAGTATGCAACTTTTGTATCTTTAGAAATTGCATAAAATACACGGGCACTATGAGACACAATATGTTTCATTTCACGCAAAAGAACCTACTGTTTCTTACTATTATTGAACGAGAAAAATGATCATTTGTTTTACCTTGCTTCTGTTGTTGACACTATGAAGTGGATGAGCGAGATGGATAGATCGTCTTGTGTGAGAGAGTAAAAGAGATCGCAGCGTTAGTAAGTAAATATGTAGAGCGTAGGTATGTAGGCTATAACAACTCTATTCCAACTCACTGCTTACGTCTTTAAATATTAGAGTGAAGATCCAGCTCCCGAGGAACGTCGTCTGGAGTACATCAGCGGATGGGACGGCGCGGGCACGGCAGCAGTGCTTGCCGATGGAGGAGCAGCTATCTGGGTACCTAGCGGCGATGTCGGCCGGGCTCGCAGCACCCTTACATGCGCATGGCTGGTACTGGATGCGGATGACCCCAGCCAGCCGACCATCGCCGAGTGGATCGTGGTAAGACTATTTGAAAAGATACAAAATTATAAACGAAAGTCTACTAAGCTGGAGCAACTTAATCATGGTGGAATTGGCTCGCAACTCACAATCACTTTCGCGTCTAGCTTGTACCTAATTTGTTTGTTTGTATTCGTCTTAATTTATACCAGCTTGCCAATTATCCTAGAGTTTCATCGTGCTTAGACTAGAAAATATACCATAACGTTTACCTAAGTATATGTTTTATAACTTCAACTATGTTATTAGAGATGGCAGAGTGGCGAGTAGCTAGCATGATATCCAATATAAATTATTTGTGACATGTGTTTGAGTAAACAAATTTATGCTTTATAACGCTTTATTTAAGATTGTTCATAACAATTGGGATGAAAAATAGCCTTCGTTATATTTCAATGTCTACACTTATCTTTATACACCAAACTTAACTAAACATAGAACTTCCTCAATTCGTTTCAAACATACTCATCCATATGTAACGGCTGGACTGACCCACACAAAAATTCGAATTTATAATAGCCCACTATGTTACGATTCTTTTGCATATCCTAAACAGTGATAGACGCCAAAGATTTCGAGTCATATGTTAGAAGAACCAATAAAGTATGGAAAAGTACCGACTACTTTACTTGGCAGATTTGAGCACAAAAAATTGTATCCGTTCCAAGACATTATTACTAGTATACAGACTACACTGTTATATACTTGAAATATTTAAATGATATAGTCATATATCGAACCGAATATTTACTTGTTAGAAAATAGCCAACTTTTTCAATTTACATGTTTTTATTGCACTTGATTAGGAGCGTTTAGGCCGCAACGGTCGTGTCGGCGGAGACGCCAGACTGACATCAGTTGGCGAATGGCACACGCTGTCCTCGGCGTTGCAGAACGATGGCCTCCAACTGTTCCACATACCGACCTTGTTAGACCAGCTGTGGAACGAAGAGCCGAACCCGCAGAGAAAACGTCCAGACTTCTCGAAGATTGTCGCAAAGATGCATGAGCCGGAGTACACAGGTGATTGATTAAAACTGCTATAGTTTTGGAAAATCATTCTAGAACCTACTATTGTAGCCAAGATTCTTCTAACTTAATGTATGCAGTAACATGTATACCCGGGCTCCGATGGTGCGGTTGCGTTTTCGAATCCCACCACGCCTTGGGTTTCCGGTGAAGATATCATCGAGATGAAACTCTTGTAGATGGTACGGTAGATATTTTCTCATGCTCCTTGTTATCTACTCTGTACCTAAACACAGTCGGAACAATTCGACAAATATTATGTTGCCAGTACCTCCCAAATCTGCGATCAGAGAAAAACTTTTCTGAGTATTTATTACTAACCCTTTCGAAGCTGCTGCTAATTTGTATACCTTTTTAACCCATTTCTTCAATACTATAGTTAGTACTATTTGACAGGTGTATCTTGGCGCGACAAGGTATCAGCAGTTCGCGAGGAACTAAAAGCGCTAAGCGCAGATGCCATGATCGTGACAGCTCTAGACGAAGTGGCTTGGCTGCTGAACGTTCGAGGGAGAGACGTCCCCTACGCGCCGCTGTTGAAAGCTTTCGTCATCGTCAGCTTGAGAGATGTCAGGGTGTTCGCTCCTCCCGGGAAACTATCCATGCCTGTTAGGGAAGCATTGGCGGTTTATAATTGCTACACCAATAATTGTACAAGGTAAGAACCACGGATTTAAGGTAAGAAAAAAAGAAAATTGACACTGTCGCCAGTTTTACGGTACGGACTCTCATCTTGACCACATATTTGTTACAAGCTCCGCGACTTCACCAACGTCTATGGATGATGTGAAAAACCAGAAACAGTATAAAATTTTAATATCCTACTACTTATCTTATGCAAAAATCACGTGCTGTTGTTGCGCGAAAGAAGAAACCAATAAACACACTTTCGCATTCAAATTATTAGTAGATTTTTTTACTCAGAGACTAGAGAGATTTCACAAACAACGTCGCGAATCTATGAGTTGATTATGACGACTCAGTTGGGTAAGTCTTCTGCGCCGTGGTTTCTGAGTTCGTATCCCTGCAGTTCTCTTTCCCGAGTCACATTTGTGCTTCTGGATCTGGGTATGATTCTGTGTGTGATATGTAAGTTTTGAATTTAGCGTGGGGCTGTGAATATGAACGCGTTTGTTTTCTTTGTATTTCATAGTTGGTACTTCAATATATATAATAACAGTATCACTAGTATCAAAGATACTCATAATAGTTATAATCTGTTTTATTCATTTGCTAGGGTTAACGATTACACCACAATCTACACCGAGCTTCGGCGGATTCCCGAATCGAAGATCCTGATCCCTGCAGCGGGCACATTTCAGCGAGGAGCGTCTGCAGCCATCACGCAGAGCGTGCCGCAAGCCAAGCGGTTGTTCCAAATGTCTCCCATTATCTATCTGAAGGCCATGAAGAATCAAGCCGAGGTCAAGGGCATGAAGAAAGCGCACTTGAGAGACGCTGTCGCGATGTGCACGCTTTTCAATTACATTGGGGTAAGTTTGAGATAAAATATCGATATTTTGATGAAAGAGATGGTTTATTGCAGTTTTATCTCCGTGTGATTAGAATGCTAAATTATTAATAGTAAATTAGTGGAATTTTAGACTTAAGTGTTTTTGCACTGGACGTTTGATGACTTGTGTAGTGGGTGACGGAAATATTCACATCACAAATACAATCACAACCAGAAGCACAAATTTTCTTTTGGAAGGAAAATTGTGCTCCTGCCGATACCGCTTATTAGGCGAACGCCCACCATACTAAATGAAATAAAATGAACTTTTTCACTGGAAACTTTGGCCTCTAATCCGAAATTCAGTAATGTTTGCTCACTACTGTTTTTTTTGCTAATTACTGGCGTAGGTTTGATAGATACTTCCCCTGGCAAACGATACAATATATTCCACTATTATAAATGTCATTTAGGGAAACTAAAATTAACAATAAACTTTTAGGTACCCATTTATATAAGGATTTTAATCTTAAATATTTAAATTTTGATTGAGACTTAGGTAAGGATTCCGAAATATCAAACTTTCAACCAAAATCCACTATTTTACTCTCAGAACAAAAACGGCTTGGACGAGCTATCAGTGACGAAGACAGTGGACGGTACTCGGGAGACCCAGGCTGGGTACTTAGGGCCTTCAATGAAGACCCGAGTGGCATTCTCAGCCAACGCGGCCGACCCAGAATACCGACCCACCAACATAACCAATAGAAGGATATTTAAGAACGCCACGCTTGTGATACAGTCTGGGGGACAGTATTCTGGTAAGAAGTTACACCATTTTATCACAGCATTGTTACAAACATTTTTTATATGTTAGTAATTAAGCAGACGGACAATACGCTCGCCTATGTTAAGCGACCTTCCCATACAGTGCAATCCAGAATTTTAAATGAAAAAACTCCACTCGGACTCAAATGTGCTCCTCTCTCTGAGAATTAAGGCGTTGTCTCTTATGCGCTTCAATTACTCTTCGCTCTAGCGTCCTGCTAGCGCAGTCCTTTTATTCGGCTGTTTGGTAGAGTTATGGCGTGTAGGTGTAGTAAATATGAGCAGTGTAGTCCTTCCACTTGGCCTCTATTGTCGTGGTGGGTCATGGCCTTATGGCCTCATGGTGTTCTCCATACTGCCTGGGCTGACCGCTGGGACCAATTACTCCGAATGTATCTAGCGCGTCGATGATGGCAGCCGCGCTCTGGTGTGGTCCAGTAATAAAAGGAGTGAAAAATATTACGATCTAGATTTCTACGGTAATGACATTCCATTACCTTCCAGAGGGCACAACAGTCGTAACCCGTACAGTCCATTTCGGCAACCCAACCCCCGAAGAGAAACGAGCTTACACGACAGTGCTGCGATCGCTGGCAGCCCTGTCCAATATGAGCATGCCGTCTGCACTACCGGCAGCTCACGCCGACCCAGTGGCTAGGGTGCCTCTTTGGTCCGCGAACCAGGATTACATGCATCCCACGGGACACGGTGTCGGCGCAGCTTTGAATAGGAAAGAAGGTAAATTTACTATTAAAATAAATAGGTAAAGGATTAATAACCCATTACGAACACCTCTCTATATTATCTACATGTTTGCAGTATAGAGGAGATTTATTTGTAGCGGAACCACTAATACCCAGTTTTATTCATTTAAATATCTTTTCAGTTTAGTACGTACCTATGCATACCATGTTTGGTATCACCAAACCTTTTTTCTCACTGAACTGTTGATACAATACTACATATTTACTACGGTAACTGTACTATGTATATAAAGTTACAGTATATGACAAAAAAATATCATTATAAAGGTCTCTTCTAAGCAGTCTTCTACCATATCAGCTATTTCCTTCAAGTGAGATAAAGGTCAAATGCTTGAAATTATTCTAATTGTAATCCTCTTTTGTGGACCCAAATAGGCTATGTAAAATATTTTCAGTGGCATGCCGGTCGTCTGAAAATTTACTGAAACGTTATTTATCCTCATCGTCATTTTGCCCCGTGTGCAAAGAGACAGTGGTCAATATGTAAATGAAAAAACGATAGTATATCTGAAAGGGACTCTTGTGACGTGTTTTTTTTTATGTTTCTGAAAAAGTATCAGTCATACAATGAAGATTATTCTATTCTATAAATCGCGTATACAGTATTCTCTTAACAAAATACTTCCCAGCTAATGCCAGCCAGCAGCTGGATTTGAAATAGAAGTGTATATATATCTCATATACTATAATATAATATCATGTTTCAAATATTTTCAGATCCAGTAGTCATCGACTATAGACAAGACACAAACCTGCACACTTTCAGGGAAGGATATTTTATCACTGCTGGTACGTTACTTTACTTATTATCACGAACACGAGTTCCTCATAAGTAGTTACCCGTTGAGAACATTGTAAATATTAGATAAAGAGGTCTAGTTATTTTTAATATTTTTGCGAATCATTAATTGTAATAAAAGTAAACTTTAAAAATCTTCAATGGAAAATCAAAAGTATTCTCCGTGATCAAAATACTGACGTTGTAGCTGAGAACCTTCAGAATTGCTCCATACCCACATCTTTTCATAGTTCTAAACCACTATAAAATTATAGGTTATGAGCCCAAGTGGTCTATAATAAAATTATCCCCTTTGTCCAACATTATGAGATGAATTGCAAAAGCATTTTTGTATGATAATTATACTCATAAATAATAAATACTATTGCAACATGCAATCTATATTAATTTCAGAGCCTGGATGGTACGAGCACAAAAAATATGGAATGAGGCTGGGAAACGTGCTAGAAGTAGTTCTGAAGCCCAACGGGTCTCTTGGTTTCGAGGAGACCACGCTGCTGCCTTTCGAGCCAAAGCTCATCGATAAGAGTTTGCTCACAGAATACGAGGTAAATTTCAATGAAGATAAATATTTTCATGTAATATTGTCATTTCACTTTGAAGCTATCAATTTTTTTTTAATTATTCCTCTTTGCCCCACCAAGCCACCGGTGGGGCAATATTAGCCTGTACTGCTGGCCAAAGGTCTCCCCCTTTTTTTTCCACACATGTCTTGTGCCTCTTCCCACCAATCCTCCTGGAACGCAGTTATATCATCGCGCCACCTTTTTCTGGGTCTACCTGGATGACATTTCCCGTCTTCAGGCAGCCATGGTGTGACAATTATAGACCATCTCTCTGGATGCATTCGGCTTACGTAACTCGCCCAATCCCATTTAAAAGAAGCTTTCTAATACTCGAACAATTTAAGTAGGTTGTTTGCAATATCATCCTCATTTGCCTATGAAATCGGCACCAATACCCTAACTTTTAGTAGGAAACTGATTAACTGGAACATAATTCTACTTTCTAATATTTTCCTTAACTACTTCCACAATTCTTCTACTTTTAGATAAAATGGCTAAACACCTACAACGACCGGATACGGAAATCCGTGGGTCCTGAACTGAAGGAGCAAGGTCTCATCGAAGTTTACTACTGGATGATGAACAAGACCACACAAATAGAGTTGCCTTCGAAGGCCAAGAAACTGGTCGCAAGCTCAGGGAATGCGTGTAAAACCATCGAAAATACCACAGGGATGATTATGGTCGTAGTTATAGCCTATATTTATATTTAAACTGAGGTGATTCTATAAAAAAATGTGGAGTAATTAGAACTATTGGCTGGAACGGTTAAATCATTTGGATCACCCTAAACATTAGTAAAATCATCTTCTATCATCAAAGTGAAAAAACCAAATATAGACGCAGATAATGTGTATAAATGTATTCCAGCATAATACCAATAATGTTATTATTTATTAAGAAATGATGAGGAAAATTATTGAGAAAATAAACACGCAAAATACATCTTCCCAAAGAACATAGATTATAATTACTGAAATATTGGAACTGCCCTTAGCTTAGATGTGCGTTCGCCTTCTAGGTAACGGGTATCGGGTTCGATTCCCGGTGGGAACACAAGTTTTCTCTCAAATGGATATTTGTGTTTCCGGTTCTGTGTATTATATGAATGTTTCCGGCACCCACGACACAAATCATCGAACTTAGCGTGGGGCTGTGAGTGTGAAAGCGATAAAAAATAACAGCATAGCAATATCTAGTTAACTACCGATCAATCATTAATTACAATTCTTTGTCGCTAAAATTACTAATTAAGGATATTTATTTTTAACTGACTCGATTGATTGACGATCTAGTTGGCGCATTGGACCCACGGCGCAGAGGGCGTACACCTGGTACGCCCTCTGCGCCGTGGGTCCTGGGTTCGATTCCCGATAGGAGCACAAATTCTTTCCCAAGGGATATTTGTGCTTCTGGTTTGGGTGTAATGTGTGTGTGATTTGAATGTTTCCGGAACCCCCGATACAAGTCTTTGAACTTAGTGTGGGACTGTGAGTGTAAATGCGATTGTCATTTGTTTGTTTGATTGTAGTTAATATGCAACAAGTTTAAATATTACGATAGAATGCTAATCGAAATGTGTTAAAGAAAGAAAGTTAACTGTAGTATTAGAAAAGCAATATGTGTACAATTTAATGCAATATTATTAGACTTATAATAAGTATATGTGGTGTATGTTTCCTACCTGTTGAATAGACAAATAAAGAGTCCATCATGGTGCCTTAATACTTATTGTCTATGAATAACTAAAGCAATCTCACAAGCAATGTTAGTTAAGTAATATTTAGATGTCACGTTCTAGACAAATTTGCACTGTAAGTAATGATAAAAAACGTGGTTATATTTAACTTAATAACAAATCATTAATATTAGTACTATTCTCTTTATTTATTATTTTTTCTTAAGCTAAGGTTTTTTTTTACAATATTTTTATAAAAGGAATAAACAATACAATATTACAAAATAAAGAAAACTGTAAAAAAAAACCTAAGCATAGTATGCCACCAGCAACGGGGCAGGGCCCAAGCTACCGGTAGGTCAGTGCTGCAGAGTGAGGAACCTCCTGACAATACGTGCCGTGTCCAAGAGTACTGCCTTCTGAATCTGATCCTTGATCCAACCATTTAGCGAAAGCCTCTTGAGGTGTTGATCGAGACTTTTCGCTATTAGCCTATTCGCCGAGACAACTATCGGGACAATGATCGTCGAATCCACATCCCACATGGCGGTTACCTCGAAGGCCAAGTCAAGATACTTGCTTAGCTTATCCTTCTCAGCCTTCACGAGGTTTTCATCATGCGGGATAGTGACGTCAATGAGCACTGCCCGCCGTTGCGACCGATCGGTCAGAACGATATCAGGCTTATTGGCGACAATAGTCCTGTCCGTGATGACAGATCGGTCCCAATAGAGCGTAGCACGACCATTCTCGAGAACCGGCATCGGTGTGTTTATATTTTTTTTTTTTATTTTTTTTTTTTTTTTAGTACTATTATTATTAAACCTTATTATTCCTAAGTTTCACGAAAAACATTCATAGAAGCCAATTTTTGTTTCATTGGCGTGATTGAAATAATATTATATACTCTGACGAAGTGTTGTCTAAATGATCTTATTATCTCATCTCATTATTATAATGTGTATGATATTTGACTCATTATAATACGAATATTTGACAGATGACGTAATCACTGTTGATTAATATTTGTTTGATTTATTGTAGGCTTTAATAACAATTTTATTACAATAACTTAACAATATGAATTCCGGCGGCCGTGGTCATAATGAATGGGTTAGAGTTGCAAAACGAGAAACTCTATAATTACAAATCTTAAAGTCAAAGCACATTAATAGGTGCAGTGACCAGGATAACTGCGTCTGTCTCTGGTCGAAACTCGACGACTTATGAACTCGTTCGCAAAGAGCGAACACAATTTTTACGTGCTATTTATTTTACATTACTTAACTAATAAATAATAATAACAATGTCAGATATTTTAATGTTAAAACTATCGTGAGTATTACACATTATGTTTGAATGTTATATTAGGCTTAAAACACGAAAATTTCGACTTACTTTGTAGTCAACTAGTTTCAGTCACGCGCCGAGGCCCGAGCCGCACGCCTCTGCGTATCGCGCGTCTGACTCATCCTGATGAAGGACAACTAATTTGTCCGAAACTAGTTGACTACAAAGTAAGTCGAAATTTTCGTGTTTTAAGCCGAATATAACATTGAAACATAATGTCAGATATGATTAAAATATATTAATTATATTTTAATATATTCAATAAATATATTAAAATATATTCAACGTGCAATTGAATATATGTACTAATGTCTAATCTAGTCCAATGTAGTCGTATATGCGATGAATGGTATCCGAAATAAACCGGCGAAGTAGTGTCACATCGTTGTAATTATATTAAGGTATAAAATATATTGTTGTTGTAGGTAAAACTATTTTATCAATTCGTTGTAAATTTAAATTTGATGCAAGCACCGAGTGCCTTATTAATGTAGTTTGTATAAAATTATGCCATAAATAAAAAATCGGTCGCGCTTTTTGTGGGAGTTTTCTGAACTATGATACAAATGCGTGTTTCAATTCTAGGTAGATATAATTATTCGTGTAACTGCACTGCCATATTATATAGCTTTTGCAATTTAAAAGTAGTTATTAGACTTCCATTGTGTTGACTGTAATAATTAATTATACTTGTAGCTAGATTTATTGTGCAGAAATAAACGGCTTAACAAATGTATTGTGAAAATCAATATTGTAGATGTTAATGGTAATATTATTGTGTTCAATGCCAAAATATCAATGGGTGGAAACTTGGAATCCACATTCATATAATATTACGTACTAGATCTAACTTATTTTTTACCGCTCTATTCATAAAAAGATAAAACATTCGATACTCTTCACTTTCTACGACCTTTCTTTTTTGTTTGACCTTACATCTTCTGTCTCGTTTTTGTTTTTGTTAATGTTAATATTAAGCATAGAAATACGAAAAAACTGGTCAACTAAATAAAATTGATCGAACGTTTTATCAATTTTTATGAACAGGAACAGGCAGGTTAGTGTATATTGCAATAATAAAGATATCATGAGTTTAATATGTGTTTTATTAATGTTGGTCCATTCCAATGAACTTACTTATTACATGTGTCTGCTTATATTCTTATTCTAATGTAGAGGTTAATTACACGCGTTTTTAACATTTTGTAATACGAGTAATATGTATATTTAGGGGATAAATAAGCAAAATTTTCACGGATTTTTTTAAGTTAATGTTTGCTTTCACTGTCCTAAAATCACGTATACCATTTGATTTTTATTGTATATATCGAGTTCACAATGTTTTAACTAGTGTAATGTAATAATTTAACCCAAATGCCTAAGTAGCATATTTTATAAATGGGGCAAGTATGACAAAAAACTGGTTAGTTTAACAACTAGTACTCAATAAAAATCATGGGCTTATTTACAAAATTACGTAAACCATTATTAACCTAAAAATATACAACACATACATATTCATTTTTATAATAACAAGTTTTCATGTTGTTAAAACAGCATTATTTTTAAATAATGTGCTATATAAATAGCTCCAGTTATATAAATATGATTATAAATGGTTTATGTAGATATTTATCTAATATTTGGTAAAAATTACTAGACTATACTTTTTGAAACATAAAGTCTTCTTGGTACTTACCAAAAAGATACGATATAAGTTGGGTAATGTTGTTTTGACAACTTGGTTTAAAGCGTAATAAAATAAACACTACCAAACAGGTAGTGTTTTATTTTTAACTTGTGAAAACTGTAACAAAAACAATGTTAATATGCGTTTGATCTATGAAAATTTTGCTTGTTTACTCGAACCTAAACTTACAAAATAATCTCATGTGATGTCGAAAATCAATGCACGAATTCAAGAAAGTATCGAAGTACATGTGACGATTTACGGAGAATATAAGTACGTCAAATCTTTGAATAAAAACGGATAATAATTTGGTATACTCTTTAGGAACTTTGAAAGACAAGGACTTAGCGCATTAAATAGCTTGAACAGATTTTATTTAAAACATTGATTTTTCACCTTTATATACATCTACTAAAAGCAAATTACACTCAGTACCTTATATATAATAACGACGTCTGAATTAAAAAATGGCACAAATTGAGTGCAAATACAAACATCGTGCAGCAAACAATGCGTGAAAGATAAGTAATGTGATTTAGATACCTACTGCTATAAAATTGCTAATAATAAAGAAATAGTTAACAAAACAAATATACACTCCGTGTAGCCAACATAATAAATTAAGCTTGTAGCTATTGGTAATTCTTATAGTATAAAGTATAGAGAAAATTACACATCATCGACCTACAAACAAATGAACTTCGGGTCTAACACTTCACGAAATTAGTGTACCGGACTACCGATCAATCAATACAAAAGTTATGTCTAGTGCACATTACTACAGAGCTTACTTTTGCTCGCAATGTTTTATCAGCGTAATTAGTATCGATTGACGTCGGTTGTACTATTTTCACATTAAGAATTCTTTGGCGAGGCGAGATTGTCGCTTATGTTTTGTTTTTAATTCGACTGCATGGAGGGTAATGTGTTTATTAGCGTATGTATGTATGTTTGTACCTTTGTGGTTCTCTAGAGACCAAACGCGTGGGTTGATTTTGATGATTCTTAATTGTGCACGTGTTACTAAAGACACCAGTAATATCAAATCAATATGGTGATCACCAGACGTCTAATTGTGAAAAATAAAAAAACGAAATTCGACGAACTGTCAAGTGTATCAGTGAATATTTACTTGAAAATCATCTTTAGATTTCTTTTACCATTTTTCATGTTTATGATCTTTGACGATTTACAGTTCGTTAGCAACCATTCTCACCAATTAACGCAAGCAAAGCTTAAAAAGCCGAATTCCCCTCTTATATTTTGGTTTCAGCTTGATTGGTTTCGATAATATTTATATGGGACCACCTCTGAAGTAGAATTAACCTAACAAAAATAATAAAACGCAAACAAGGCTTAAAAAAACCGACTTCACCGCATTATCTTCGGAACTTTAATCAGTTTTGATTTACTAAACACTCATTATTGGTGATATTTCAAGAACTACTGATCAGATCTTGATCAAATTTAAATGGGACCAAATAGAAATTAACATCTTTCAAACAAGTAATGAGGTAACACAAAAAAAAAATACAGTCGACTTGAGTACCTCCACCTTTTTTGTGAAGTCGGTAGAAAATCATCAACATCGATTCATAATTGGCGAAATTATCGCGTATCATACATACAGACATAAAAAAAAACACTGTCGAATTAAAAACCTCCTTTTTTGTAATGACTAGTTCATGTCGCCTTATGAGCGGGACCCGAAATTCATTTATAGATAGATCAATGGACAACATCGATAAATACTTCGTTTACATTAATCCTAAAACCTTAAGCTTCAGTCTTCAGGCTGTGCCTTTGTTAAGTTATCACACGTGGTATTACAAGACCCCGAAAGAAGAGAATTTCCTCCAAAATTCGATAAATAGGTGAGTGTACCTGTTTTTACAAATACATGAACAGCGCAATTTGTAAAGTACCAGAAAGATCTGACCTGATTCTTGTTCTAGCCCTTAGCTCGTTTAGTTTATAATAATAATTATTATAATAAACACTTTCACACTCACAGCCACAAACTAAGTTCGATAACTTGTGTCGTGGGTGCCGGAAACATTCACATCACACACAATCACAACCAGAACCAGAAACACAAATTTTCCTTGGCGAGAAAACTTGTGTTCCGGGAATGGAACCCGATACCCCCTGCCTAAAAGGCGAACGCCACCCGACTAAGCCAACGAGCAGTTCGTTTTACGACTTTATTCTAAATGTTATTTTCCGTAATAATTAAGATGATGTATTCTATAAAATCTTTAATTCATAACTGTTTTAACTAAATCCCCAATTAATAACGCCGCGCCGCGCCTCTTATATCCTCGCTAACGCAAGTTGACATCTTAACAGAGAAAATAAAAGACGACCTAGTTGGCGCAGTGAAAAGGTGACCGCCCTCTGCACCGTGGGTCCTGGGTTCGATTCCCGGCAGGAGCACGAATTCCTTTCCAAGGGATATTTGTGCTTCTGGTTCTGGGTGTAATGTGTGTGTGAAGTGAATGTTTCCGGCACCCACGATACAAGTCTTAGAACTTAGTGTGGGGCTGTGAGTGTGAATGCGTTTAATAATTAACAAATAATATATTTCAGAATTTATTTGAAAAATCATTTAACAGAATGTGTCACAATGGTTGGAATGATGACCAGGATTCTGGTATTTTACAAATTACCCATTAACTATATAATTTGGAGTGTCGCTAGCGACGAAACGGTTTTATCATAATGTAATATAGAATCAACGCGCAGCGAATAAACGCTATGAGACATTTAAAATTGTTGTTATTAATTATTGTTACTAACCTGGTACTCACTCACGTAATATTGACGAAGAAAAATGCTCCTACCAGGTTTCGGACATATCTGATGACCTTCTTCTAGGAGCTACGTTTACGGGTCATTTATTTAAATCTAGTTTCTCCTGCTTTTTTTTATCCCACTTTATGTGAGGTTGGCACACGACAAAATCCTACAAATACTATAAATGCGAAAGTTTGTGAGGATGTATGGATGTTTGTTAATCTTGCACCCAAAAACGACTTAATGGATTTTGATGAAACTTTACAATAATATAGCTCATAGGAATAACATCAGTAGCTGGAAAAAGCTCTCGTCATCTGCGTGGTATATTGGCGTACGCTGCAAAAGCTGTAAGAGTTACAAGAATATAATGGTTTTGAATTTAACTTAATAATTATCTACACTGATGAAACAAAATTATGCATATAAATGATTCGCTAACGACACTCCAAAATCAAACTAACATACAAGAATATAAGACACAATATCAAATACACAATGTTATTCCACAAACAATAAATAAGGTTTGTCTAAATGCATAATATGCGTAAGTATATAAAACATTTTGGAAATAAACTTATTTATTTTTCGTGGTTGTTACACACAAGCGACACAAGTGCAAGGGGGCAGTTTTGTATTTCTAAATTTTAATTAAAATTATATATAAATTTCTCACGAAATTTAGAGTATTATACAATATAATAATGTAGTGTTTATAAATGTCAAGCTGACGACTGTACTTAAAACTATCGGAACCTAGTCTCACTACTAGACTCCTCACCCCCAAATTAAGAAACAGCTGCTATACATTGGACGCACCTGGTTCGAGCGGACGGCATGCGGTTGCCTCCAGTGCAGCGGTGCCCGCGTCAGTTTTCCCGCACGCCTTCCGCTCGAACCAAACGCGTCCAGTGTGTAGCAGCCATTATAATAATAACAGGTAACACATTACATTACTGTGAATAGAAGTAGAATCATTAACTTTCATGAGTGCCTCTTTGGGGCCCTTGTGAATAAACGATTTTGATTTTGTGCAACGTGGCTTACGTCAGTCTGGAATATATAATAAAAAAATATAACCAAAAACATTTAACATGTCTAGTGATACTTTTAATATCTATCGACATAGCAATTTTTTTCCAAATCCGTTCCGCAATTACAGAGATTCTTCTTTTCAACCATTAAGTCTCAAACTTTCACATTTATGACATAAGTCAGCATGATAAAACTAATTAACAAATTTAATTCAAGTTTTCCTAATTGTAACAAAAATTACAAGGTTATTATTGTAGATATTGTAACAGTAATAAGCTTATATACCAGAACTGCCCATTGGGTTAGTTACGTACGCGTTCGCCTTTTAAGCAGGGATAACGGGTTCGTTCCTGACTGGAACAGTTTTGGAATTTGTGATTTTGTGTGTGGTATGTCAATGTTTCTGGCACCTACGAACTTAGTGTGGAGTTATGAGTGTGAAAGCTTTTATGTTATCTCGATCGGCTTCAATTAAAAACAAACAGAATTACTAAGAAGTAAGGTTCATTTTCACTTTATTCAAACTAAAATCGACTGCAACAGGGATAGGCTATAAATACGTACAAGTGCGTCTGTATTCAGTACAAGACTTCTATTATCATAATGATTCCGATTTCTATAGTGAAACCTTGATTAATTCTAAAGTTTAACAGATATTCAGCTTTTAAACAACTCACTGTTACACAATAACTTAATACAACAAATATCGCATACAATAACCCGTATTAATTATACATATAGTCAAATGCATATCAAATTAACTTTTGTTCTTTTAACATATGTTAGCGAAGTGGGGATACATTAGCTTACTAATATTATAGATCCGAAAGTTTGTGTGTAAGTGTGTATGTTTGTTCCCTCTTCATCCTTTAACCTTTTGGACGTTAATGTCACCTATACTTGATAAGCCATTGCGAGCCATGTGCGCCAACGACGTCTATAGTTGACATAAAACGTGCCCACAAAAATATTTAAAAAATATTACTGGTATTTTTATTCAACATTTCTCAAAAAAGAAAACCCCAGCAACATGTGAATATAAAAAACAAGACCTCATAATCCGATATTTTGATTGTTGGCAACACTATTATAATATTTTTTTTGGGATATTTTTGTACTTTGCGCCTTGGCGTACAGGGCTCGGAAACGCGTTTTTGCCGTGGCGGTCAAAAGGTTAACGGCTGAACGGATTTGGATGAAATTTAAAATGTATATAGCTTATACCCAGGATTAACAGATATGCTACTTTTTTACCGACTTCGCAAAATGGAGAAGGTACTCAAGTCGACTGTATTTTTTTTCTGTGTGGGGCTGTTAGTGTGAATGCGTTTGTTTTGTGAATTTACTTTTCGGATAACAAGGACGCGGGCAGTGAGTTCCACTCCGCTGTATGGATAATAAATGTAGAAGCAAAACTTCGAGCGGATATGAGGTATGTCAACCATAAATAGATGACGTTGGTCTGTTCGTATTGAACTCACATACAAATATATTAAATAATAATGATTATCAATCATAAAAATAATTATATTCTTAGTAATTAATGTCAAATGATTAGTTCTCCGGTGAATTTGTCTACCACTTCACCTTAAGTGCATAAATTAACAAAATAAAATGCGTATCACCAACAGAGTCTCTATCAGAAGCTCTTAAGTAATTTAAAAGTAATAAATAATTATTTATTTATACATATATTCATCTTCTCAGATCCACAATTTCCACCGGGGCTGTGTCGTCGATCTTAATGTGCGCCACGTTCTGAAAACATACGATCGATTCGGTTATATTTCGGAGTGTGCTGTGGATTCGCACGATCAAATTCAAATTCAAACGTTTATATGCAAGAATAATAATAATAATTTATTTCTTGAAACGTATTGATATTAACACTTTCAATATTAATGACAAGGATGCATGGAGGCAAACTGCACAGGCTCTTTCTAGCGACTACCATAATAACAACTAGGTTAAGAAAATTATGTATTAGATATTAAGAATGTTTTTTTTTAAATGAATGAAAAAAAATGCGACGCCGAGTTTCTTGCCAGGTTCTTCTCGAGATGGCTATAATTTTGCGAATCTGGCAATAGATTCATTAACTTTCATCAGTGCCTCTTTGGGGCCCATGTGAATAAACGATTTTGATTTTGATTGAATAACAACAATGTTATTTTTGTGTAGGGGAGCCCAGGATCCCACACTAGGAAAAGTCCTGTGTCGTGGGATACAGTCTCTTCCGTCCACTGTTAAATATATATAAAAAAAAAAATATATATTTAAAAGTTACATAATTAGGATAAGATAAATAGGATTCACTTATTATACTAGCTGCGCCCCGCGGCTTTGCCCGCGTAAGTCCCGGACCAGCCAGAATTCGGGATTAAAAAGTAGCCTATGTCCTTTCTCAAGCTCTAGACTATCTGTGTACCAAATTTCGTTTAAATCGGTTCAGTAGTTTTAGCGTGAAAGCGTAACAGACAGACAGACAGAGTTACTTTCGCATTTATAATATTAGTAAGGATAACACTAATTATATTAATTACACTTACAAACGCAACATTAAATACATGAAATGTTTATGAGTGAAAAAAAGGTAATCATTGATTATGGGCTTAAGAGCTGCATAACTAAGAGGTGGCTAAGCATTGCTTAGCGACATTTTTATAAGTAAGACTGTTACAATTTAAAATAATGAACTCCCCGTTGGCTAATTTGGCCTTCTAAGCAGGGATTAACAATGGGCAGTCTTATCGCTAACAGCGAATTTTTTAAACTTTCGCGAACTTCAATGATGTTTATATGAGAATACCGGGTCTTTAGCGCTTTATTTTCAAAAGAATCTCTCGTGACAGTGGCCGGTGCAACCCTGCCGAAACGTCGAGGTTAGTCATAATAATGATATTTTGAAAATAAAAGCGCGAAACGACCCGGTTTTCTCATAAACATATCATATAAAATTAACGAAACAGATAAAAAACACTAACATTGTCTAAACTACATAAACAATACATATCAATAGCCGAAGATGTGACATGCTTGCCTAGAAGATACCTATTCACTCTAGACTTGAAGACACCCAGATTGTACGGTTCGGGAAACAAAGACGCAGGCAATGACTTCCACTCCCTCGCTGTACGGATGATAAACGTAGAGGCAAAACGCTTCGAGCGAACCGGAGGTATACAATACAATACAATACAATACAATACAATACAACCATATATGTATGTCAACCATATAAGGATGACGTCTGACAGTCTGTCTTGTTGTTAGGTGATCAAAGGAGGAATTAAATCATGTAATTCTTGCGCACACTCTCCAAAACATAAACGGTAGAATACCGATAAGCTTGTGACCTTACGTCGGTAACCGAGACTCTGCATCATAATATTCCATCTGTTTATGTAATGGTCAAACGCTTGCATATCGAGCATAAAAAAACATCAAATACATACGTGGAATAGTGGCGGGTCGGCGGGGTGCGGGTGGAATCCACTCAGTCTGCAGTTTGCTATAAACTGCATTCCGTAGTCAGGTGTTAGGGCGAAGTAACCAGTCCTGCAAATCAAATAAAAACATAACATAAACGCTTTCACACTCACAGCTCCACACTAGGTCCGATGACTTGTGTCGTGGGTGCCGGAAACATTCACATCACAGACATTCACAACTATAACGTAGAAACACAAATTTTGCATAGGGAGAAAACTTGTGTTCCCGTCGGGAACTAAGCCAACTGGCAGTTCAAACATGCATGACATTAAAATATATATTTATTGAATTATTAAAGCTACAGAATTACACTTATAACATTTATTAAAATGCCTTTTATTTGGGAATTTTATAAGCCATTGTACTAAAAATAAAAAAAAAACACCTGCAAACAATGTTGGCCTACTTTTTTATGTAACCCTCTTTTAATTTTCTTCAATACAAAAATACGTCATTAAAAAATATTTTTTTTTTTATTAAATCATTTTAAAAATCCTTACACCTATCTAAGGACACGTGGTTTTAAGAATATATCGACTATTATCGACACCTTAAGTATCGAAATCCATCCAGCCGTTTGGTAGATACGAGAGGTAGTAAAGAATTTGAAAAATATACATACATACAACATACGCGCGAAAAACAAAACCCTTACTTGGCAGTACGGTAAAAAGTGATAAAAATGCACGGGTAATTCAAAATAGCGAAACGTACGCTACCGTCTAAACTGATTCGTGATGTTAGTTCACACATTTATAAATATAAATATATACGCTGTGAGTGTATAAACACTCACAGCCCCACATTAAGTTCGATTACTTGTGTCGTGGGTGCCGGAAACATTCACATCACACACACAATCATAACCAGAACCAGAAACACAACATTTCCTTTGGGAGAAAGCTTGTGTTCCCGCCGGGAATCGAACCCGATGCTTAGAAGGCGAACGCTCAACCTACTTAGCCAACAGGCAGTTATATAACCGGAATTTATGATGTCAATGATTGGTCAATTCTGGGTTTATGGCACGTGTGAATGTTACCGGCACCCACAACACAAGTCATCAAACTTACTGTGGGCTGTGAGTGTGAAAGCGTTCATGCAGAATGTTAGTGTGATAACTCACTCATTGTATTTTGGTGCGCAGACGATGGCGATGGCTTCCGGCATCATCAGTTGATAAGAACATTGCGTGTGTAGATCGACAGACGATAGGAACGCTGTTTGCGTTGGATGCGTCTGTAACAACAAATTAGCCATATAAAATATATTCTGGTTGTAACCCTTGGGAGCCCGAACCAACACTCTTGGAACTAACGTCATAAAGGGACAAACATACATACATACATATGTATTAATTGATTGATAGGAAGATTTGTAAGTATGAGACGCCCGGACACTACGCGCGTACTCGACTGATGAAGGAGCACCGAATGTTCCGAAACTAGTCTCATAACAATGCGAGAAAACAACCATGAGTGAAGTCGTATAAATCCTTAATATATGTTTAAATACAGAAAACTTAGATGTTTTTATATTATGTTTAGGTGTTTGTTACTCAACCACGCTACGGTTGACATTTTGCACATACGTATATAGTGACCTGGAATAGCACATAGGATTTTCATCATCATCATCATCTTTAGAATATAAAAGAATAAAAACAATTTCTTGGTAACTAGCCGTGCCCCGCGGCTTCGCCCGCTATTATCAAGTTAAAAAGTAGCCTGTGTTAATTCTAGGTATAAACTATGCACATTTCAAATTTCATCCTAATCCGTTCAGCCGTTAAAGCGTGAAGAGGGAACAAACATACTTACACACACACTTTCGGATTTATAATATTAGTAGGATTATTAAAACAATCATAATTGGTACACAAAACAAAAAACATACAAGAAATATTTGGCAATTGGAATATGTTCAGCGCTAAGACTGCACAAACTTATCCCATTCATCGAACTCAGGTGTTACTTGAATATAATGTCATGTAATTATTAAACATCATCATTAAGGAGGGTGAACCTGCAGGGTCAGGGTGTCCGAATACAATAAAAGAAAAGTGAAATAAATGCATTACAAAATCCGAGAGCGAGAGCACTGGCGTAAGTAGTTGCGCATCTGCGTACGAATCGGGTTCGATTCCTGGGGGGCTTTCAAGTTTTCTCCCCGAAGAAAATTCGTGTTTCTAGTTCTGGGTATGATTGTGTGTCAGTGATGTGAATGTTATTGGAAACCACGATAGAAATCGACTAACTTAGTGTGTAACTGCGAGTGTGAAAGCTTTTGGTTGTTGTTTGAACAAACGAAATAAAATATGCTTACATGTATCCAGCCCAAGGTGATGAGGTTGTGCTGATCCTGGTAGTGGAATATTTCCTCCTCGTTATTTGTGACGCACGAGTCTGGCGTGCCGGTTTGTTTGGGAACCACCACGTGTGTAATCTTTAGTTGGTCCCGCTCCTGAAACAAATATTAAGTATAGTCTATAAACAAAACCACTGACGCATTCACACATCACATATAGTTTTCGATATAAGCCTTTGATTTTGTGTGGGGCAGTGACAACACCAAATTCAAAGACTTATATTACACACTACACACACACACTTATAGCCATAATTGCTGAGTAAAAATATGCCCTGCCTATACAATAATAAATTTGATTATTTAAGGTTTCAGCTTGTCTGCTAAGACTTTTAACAAATTTAAAGAATTATAACGAAAAAAGTGTAAATCAAGCTCAAAAATAGTACCATTGAAAAATTGAGAGAGAAACGCACGGCGCTACCAGTCGGCTTTATCACTCGTGTCGTGCAAACATTCGCCGCTGGTTTCTTGTCCGGTACGAAACAAGTTACTATACAGTACGTAAGACATTGCAGTATTGCAGTAACGTTTTCGTATTGTTACTACAAGTAACAATACGTAAACGTTACTGCAATGTTACCAGCATCCCGTACTCACCAGTATCCCGGCGAGGATGCCGCATGTCTCGACGTTGCGGCTCGTGTTTGCGGCGGCGAGGTGCAGGAAGCGCGCCATCAGCGCCGCCGGGACCACCACCGCGCGAAGCCGGTGCGACCCGCACAGAGCGTCCGTGTACGCACTCTCGCTGGAACAATGGAACAAAGATTACGAGTTCTGCCTCGAAAAACAAAATTTGATGATTTTTTTTACACAGCATAAGCTATACTAGGCAGAACTTAAGTTGTTCTTAAAATATCGCTTCAAGCGGTCCCACAGCAGTATGGTTTCATGCGTAATTGCTCAAACTGTCGAGCTACCCAAGTCTTGCTTCAAGAGACGAAATTTTTCCTCATATTATAAGGAGACGTATGACGCCATCCAGCGGAATAGTTCGACACTAAAGCCACCGCGTCTTACATAGGCAACTACAATAGATTGAGATACAATATTAAGAACAATATAGCATGAAACCATATGGCCGCGGTTTCAAACCACGCTCCAAGCGACATTTTTCTTTGCTAAATGTACCTACTTAATTCGTTTAGTTCTGCTTAGCATGGCAAATGCTATAGGAACAAAAAAAATGCAATCTAGGAAGCCTTTAACGGTAGTTATAAATATACTCACGCGTTTGTGTGTGAGGGCGGTATAAGCGGCGGCGCGGGGTGGTAGTGGTGCGGGGGAGCTCGCGGGGGCTCCGCCGCGAAATCGTCGGGGTACAGCACCCCGTCCACCGGGGGCGCCGTCGGACTCACCGCCCATGAGTCCTAAACCACGACAATGCGCGTATTAGACACGGTTGCTGAGTTTTTCGACGCAAAAATTAAAAACAGTCGCTGTCGAATATTTTCCAAAACTTATGATTTTTCGAGTGTTTATGTGTAATAAAAGAGTATCATTTGTTCGAGAACGTGCTTGAGTGTAGGCAAGTTATACAAAGTCAAAACGTGATTTTCGCTGTGGCTCCAAAACTTTAATAGAAGTTCTAGTAAAGTATCTACCACTTAGGCATGATTTGCGGTGACTGGACCATGACTCTTATACTTGTGACTAGGACAATATTAATGAAATACTAAATTATACTCAATTATTTAACTTGACACTGACTAATTGCAAAAGATTGCAGTGCTCATATTTAAAAAAGAAGCACTCGGTTAGACGATGCGTTAGTTTTCTTGCGGCTGCAGGTGTCGCCGCGCTTCACGTATATTTATGCGCGAATGTGGATTTTATTTATTTGTATATAATTACAGAAAACAACATTAATTTTCCTCGGAATAATGTAACTGCGACGTTGACCTCGCAGTCACCGCACGTCTATCACGCGGTTCTACTTGAAGACTCCCATTTACCGTTCAGGAAACAAAGACACGGTGTAAAGTTAGTGTACTTTACTATTTTCATTATAAACGTAGATTCCAAACTTAGTTGTAACAACTCTACTTGACCCTCCACCATACCACTCTACTCACTAAACACCAAACTACATACTCAGTTACTATTAAGTTGTCATAGAGACGGACCGCGCGTAC
Organism: Lomographa bimaculata; assembly: GCA_948107665.1. Lineage (NCBI taxonomy): Eukaryota > Metazoa > Arthropoda > Insecta > Lepidoptera > Geometridae > Lomographa > Lomographa bimaculata. The sequence continues at coordinate 14,999,257 of OX403592.1, forward strand.
GTGTGTGCGTACGTACATTTGCAGGCTTCACCCATGATTGGACGATTGGATGAGGTTACGCCCGTATTTTTTTTTTTCACCTTTATATAACATAACACTCACTGGGTCTCCAAATTCTAATAGAAAATAATGTTATTGTATTATTGAAAGACTATCTATATCTAGAGTTTATAAAGATTTTTATAAACTCTAGATATTACATTACCTATGTATGCTTATATGTAATATATTTTTTTTACGCTTTCACACTCACAACCCCGCTTGTGTCGTGGCTGCCGGAAACATTTACATCAAACACACAATCACCCAGGATTTTAAACACTAACAATAACACAATTTTCATTGGGGAGAAAACATGTGTTCCCGCCGGGAATCGAATCCGATACCCCTACTAAGAAGCGGCGCGGCGCACTAAACTAAGCCAACTGGCAACATTTATATATTAATAGCAACTATATTTATTGTACTAACAAAACACTCACAAAATTTTTAAATATTGGACTGTACGTATTTAAACGACCTAATTAAAACTGACCGATACTTACATTAAGAACTAGATCAGATATATATGTTACTAGGTAATCAATCAAATCGATTATGCAGTTAATCCATGCAAGTTTGAAGCCATAACTCACCGGCCACGCTTCCTGGCGAACATTGAAGGAATTATTACCGCATACAACTTTGTACATAATAGATGTACGGTACCCCGCCGTATTATACACAGAACTAAACTGATACATGGTTCAGTATAAATGCTTGCCTAGCGAGCGTAAAAAAAACTTCTTCGCTGGTGATGAAATTGTCCGAAGTATACCAGAAAACACCACACAGCCCAATATCTCCAAATTGCAGATATTATGTCTTGCCCTTATTAATCACTTGATAATTTCTCTCAAAACGTACTTTGGAAATAAGTTTAATAAGAACTTTTAAAAGGTTCTGCTATAATCTTTGAATAACAAGCTGTTTATATCAAAACGTAACGCAATACACTTTTAAACTTAGATTAAAACTTCATATCACAAAAACACGGATAATTATTTTAAAACGGATTTCTCGTGTCCTTGAAAATATTCCATTGGTTGATTAGAAGCATCATTTAAATAAAAGAAGGCACGTACAAGTACAAATAAATTCACAAATTCAAAACTTTTTAAATGTATCACAGCGGAAGTGTTAACTATAGCGACAAAAGAGAGTAACAACTAAACAGTTGGAAGTTGTATTGCATTAGTGCTAATGAAACATAATCTCCAGTAGACCTGTAGAACTGGTTTTCTATACATATTTAGAATATTTGAATGTCAACATAACTCGGATTATTACATAACTACTTATGTATTCTCAAACTTTAGGATTTTATAATTAAAAAAAAACACTTATATTATATCTGAAATTTTGTTTAAGTATGTCTGAATGGATTTGGATGAAATTTGTAATGTACATAGCTTGTACCTAGAATTAACACATTGGCTACTTTTTAACTTGATAAATGCGGGCGAAGCAGTGGCTTGTGTAAAATATATTCAAAATCAAAATCGTTTATTCACATGGGCCCCAAAGAGGCACTCATAAAATTTAATGGTTCTATTATATTAGCTGTTCCACGCGTCTTCGCCCGCGTTGATCAGGATAAAAAGTAGTCTATGTGTTATTACTGGATATAAGCAATGCATATTACAAAGAGTCATCCAAATCCGTTCAGCCGTTACAGCGTGAAGAGAAAACAAACATACTTTGTATGTGTAAAGTATTTACACACAAACTCTCGCAGCACACTAATATTATAAATCCGAAAGTTTGTTTGTAAGTGTGTAAAAGTCTAAGTATTTTTGTTTTCTCTTCACACTGTAATGGCTGTACGGATTTGGATGAAACTAGGCTACTTTTTAAGTTGATAAACGCGGGTGAAGCCGCAGGGCACGGAAAGTTTATAATATTAGTGTATTGATAACAATAAGAGATAACAAATTTTTTGGACAGACATTTGCTGACTGATTGTGGTATTGTCATACATTGTCATCTTGAACTTGTCTGCTGAATCCTATGCCATATTGAAATGATAAAAATCTTTTGTTATTGATATGATACATGATATCATTGTAATAGGGATTTAGACAGTTGTTTCAACAAACTTAAAATAACAAGTTTAGAATTGAATAGAAATTCTTTATTGTACACTTAGTAGAGGTACTCTCAAAAAAATTTAGTACTTATCGGTTACAGTGATCTCTTCCAGTCAATCTTTGGATTGAGTGTATGATAATTTTGAATAAGTTTGACGTAAAATACGATTGAAAATAATATTTATACTTTAGATATATTTTAAATCGGAAGATACTAGTTTTGAGATATATATATATGTATTTATCGTTAACTAAATTTACATTTAACGTATTTATCTTCCGCCGCATCATCACTTTCCATCAGGTTAGATAGTGGTCAAATGCATGCATATCGAACATAAAAAAGAAATGCTCTGTACCATTTTCCCAATGCAAGTGTTAGTATAGAATGAATTTGACAATAAAGGTCCTTGTCATCACTTCATAAGCCACTAGTCTCTGTGTAGCGAGTGAATAGATATCTTCTAAACAAGCATGCTACATCTTCAACTGCATCATGTGATAGAGTTAAGTGAAACTGCTCTCTTCGATGTGGGACCCAGGAGGTTCAATTTCCGGCAGGAGCTGTGATATGTAAATATTTCCCACAACCACAATACAAGTTCCTGCCAAAAATATTTTTTTCCTGTATTTAAAATCGAAATAAAACTGCCCAAATGTACAAGGCTAGATCTCGCACACCGAGGGCTCGCAATAAAAACAAAAAAGTTGCTACAGACAGGAATAGAATGAGGTTTAAATGATGTCAAAGAATATATCTTATAATAATACTTACTGCATGTGTGAGGTGTGGTTTGGTAGTGTTGGTATCTTTCTTTTCTTCATCAGCTTGTAGTCTTTGAGCTAACTTAGCATCATCCCGTTCCTGTTTCTTTCTCTCCTCTTCTAATTTTCGTCTCTTTTCCTGCTCAAAAAAAGGAATTAAAATTATTTGAATTTGCTGTGGGTGCTGAGTTTGAATCTCTGTGGGTTGTAATTACCTGTGTGAAGTCAATATTTCCAGCACCCGTAATACTTTGTTTTTGAACTTAGTATGTAACTTATATTTATGTACAGAGGTTAAGCATCTAGTGTGTCTCGTGATTATTAGAGGTATGGAAACACATATCTCTACTAATTTTATAGTTAGAATACATAGGACATAGACTGGTAATAAAGAAGAACTAACTGTCACACATAGAATAAACTTTATTAAGTTTAACAAGCAAAACTTGTAGTGTCTTGCCTCTAGCTTTCAACCATAACAATTCAAATATATCTGGACCCCAATTAATTCCAACTTGTTACAACAAAACGAATCAATAATTACTTGATATTTTTTTTTTATATTACGCTTAGGACTGATTCAGTTAATTGGCGATTTGGTTAATCGGCGTTGGGATAATTGGCAATCTACTGTATATTATTATAGTGTGGTATGACATATTAATTATGATAGAGTCAAGTGTGTTGGCATGACATTTAAATTGTGGTAGTGGTGGTGAGAGGTGTGGTGATACAAAATAAGTACTCACCTCATTTTCAATATAAGCTGTGTGTTCTTTAGCGTACTGATCTAACAACTTTTGCTTTAGTTTTTCAGCCTTTGGCATGACTTCCTTGAGCTTCGCTTGATTGACAGCTCTCACTTGTGCAGGCACAGATGCATAGTCAGGATGTTTACGGATTTTCTCCAAGAATAAGGTCATGAATTTCATGTACAGCATGTAGGCTTGCTCAAGACTACCCTCAGTAAGATATACATTTGCCATTCTGACCATTTCTAGACCTGATCGGTAGTACCTATAATGTTTTTATAAATAATTAAAATGTAGGAAGTCGATCAATGATTTTGGGTGATGTGCTGCTCTACCTCCAATTTTAATTAAGATGAAGTTCATATGATACATTTTCAACCGATTTAAAAAAAGGCGGTTCTTAATTCGACTATATTTTAATGTTTTTTTTGTTGTATGTATGTTATTCGATAATTCCGCCAATTATGAATAGATTTTGTTTTTTTTTTTGTTTGGTAGACACAAATTTTTAAGATTATACTTCAGTAAATTTTATTCAATTTGATCAAGCCAAAACCAAAATACAAGCGGTGAAGTTGGTTATTTCAAGCTTTGCTTGCATTTCAATTATTTAGTACAGGGGTCGGCAACCTTTTGAGTCGGAAGAGCCAAAAATTACAATTTACAAAATTTCAAAGTTTTATAGAGCCACAATTTTTTTTCTTGCCTACAATAATCCTTAATGGCAACAATAATACCTAATGTACCTACTATAAGTATTGTATCTTTGGAGGATGTACTTTTGGAGGCTTGTTAATGGCTCGATAGAAATGGTGCCTAATCCTTGTAAATCGATTCAGAATGTTTTTTCAATTGTTTATTTTTCTATATGTGTATGGAACTAAAGAGCCGCAGCTTCATATCCAAAGAGCCGTATGTGGCTGGCGAGCTGCAGGTTGCCGACCCCTGATTTAGTATATAGCATTAATGTTCCAGCCCATAGTTTGTAATTAAAGACTGTCTAAAGTGACTACAGTTATTGGTATCCCACATAATATTCAACTGGCACTCACTCACATATTATTGTCGAAAAAAATACTCCAACCAGGTTTCGGACCCAAGTTCTGGTTTATATTGTCATAATGAATAAATCACACAATAGTTTTTATAGTAAACATTTGCTACATTTATCGTTTATTATGTTTATATACGTTGATTAACCTAATGGACTCTATTAGGGATTTAAATATTTACAGAATTGTTGTTTGACACTTTTTAGTGGGATGGTTATTGTTAAAATTTACATACTTATTACCCAAAAATATACTAAATTTTAACAATAACCATCCCACTAGAAAGTGTTAACATTAAATTTCAACCATAGTCATCTAAGACAAATCTTCTACACATGGTGCACTTGCTAATCAGCATATGAGAGACTCGAATAATAATAAAAACACATTAACACCCACAGTTCCACACTTAGTCCAAAGACTTGTATCAACAATCATATTGTCTTTATGTTGTTTCATGTACAACATCTCAAACATATATTTATGTATTGTTCCTCTATCATTCCATGTACAGAACAGTTGTTTTACTCACTTATTTGAGATAATATGCTAAAAGACATGACAATAACAATGAATTGTGAGTCATTTTGTCCTCGTTGCCGATTAATATGAGCTTGTTAATTATGTTAATAAACTGCAATGGGGCATACACTGTACCTTCTAGGTGGAACATTAAGGTCTACATCAACCATAGCACCATGGTTCGCCAGCTGCTTTACCCTGACAGAGGGCTCCAATGATGCTAAATCAGGCGAATGCCTTGGGCGCCGCTCGTCTGTCTGCATAATGTAGATTGTCAGAAAGTACGGAAAAAGAAACTAGAATCCAGGCCTAGCACGCTGCTTAATATTTCTTCTAAACAAAATTAATTCTGACGGCTCAGCTGAACTGAAATTCCCACAAATTCTTTGATTTGATTTCACTTCATTTCGCATATTTCATGACAGTGTAGTGACAATAAAAAAAAATCTAACAATATGTCAAAGTCAAGCAAATTCATTATCAAAAATGTCATTTTTTGACAAATAACTACAAAAGGTAAAACTGTCAAATTCGATATTTTTCTTTTTTAATTCATTTTGGCTTCGCATTTTTACCAATAAGTGTGAAAACTTACTTTGGGTTTATGAAGTGATTTTAATCTCTTTACGCTCTCAGAGTATTGTTTTGATTTTTCTGAGCCTACACCAAGGATTTCGTAGTTTGTGTCCTATCTCGATGGCCTACACAGCCTACACTCTGCATTAGTGAAGAAGCTCAGAATATCATTACTCCTGCCTATCATTACTACCACTAGTCGCGGTATTTTGATCAGAAGCCTCAAAATTTCTATAGCAATGGGATCATGTCCCTACCTACAAGATGGCAAAAAGTTATCGAACAAAATGGTACCTACATACTTTAGTTAAATGTAAATTAACTATATTAAAAAATGTTTTGAATTTTTTTTTAAATGCGAAGAAGCTTTTCCCGCAACCCAACTTACCTACGTATACATGAACTCGTCGATGTCGAATGAAAACAAAGATCTAAAATATTAATAACACTTTTACTGCAGTATATCATCAGACATATGTATATATATATATATATATATACACATATATACATATATAGATATATCTACTATATTATGACAAAACAACACCGAATTATGCAGCAACATAATAAATAAAAACAAATAAGCGGACACCAAAAGCATGGAGCAATACACAACATGAAACAATCACGGAATGGCCTAAAAAATTGACGACCTCTACACCGCTTTGAATCACAGCACAAACACCTTTTAGAAGGCCCAGACTTTCTACAATATGTGACAGTATGTGTGCAACCTTTAAAAGTTTTTAAAATCCCAAACTGTAAGGATTGAAGCAATCTGCTAAGCGATTGAATTATAGATTCCTCATTTCCATTTCTCTGTTCACTGCATTTTACTTTTGATTCATGACATTTGCGTGGTTTTGCGTGGTTTGAGTTACATTTATATTTATATGGTGTCTGCGAATATCTTCGCTGTTTTGATATGCAGTTATCTCTAGTATCATTGTTATTGAAACCATCGCCTGCACCTGCATGACATTTGCCTATTGGAAAATCTGTACATTCTAAATTATCCGTTTGTGTATCGGCACATATATTCTGTTCTTCGGGTTCTAAAAAGAGCCGTTTCGAACACATACATTTTGTCATTTTTCTACGAAGACGGCCCTTACTATCTCTAGGGTTATCTCTACAGGGGGGCTGTTTAAGATTATTTCTATCAATTTGGTCAGCTTGCGTATTGGATCCTACGCATTTATTTTTCCATGATTTTTCACACGAACGCTCGACTAAGTCGTTGCAATCCCCAGAACTAGGGCTAGTCTGAACTCCAACGCACGTCAATGATTTTTTCTTAACTTTCAACATTCCTTCGAAACCTGCACATTGATTACCCGGTTCAAAAATTGTTTTATCAATCTGATTAGAAAAGTTGTAACCTCCGACAGGTATAGTCTGGTTTGTAGATGTAACATAACAGTGATTAATTACGTTTGGCTCTCCACTTTGACTTTTGAATTTGACACGATTATCTGGCCTATAGTTATTTGGATCAGTCAAATGACAACACTCAGCGGAAATTTTTGAGCGACTCTTACTGCTTCTGTTATTCAGTAGTTTTATTTTCTGATTTCTTTCGGCCTGACAATAAGTATTTATAATTTTCTCACACTGGTGCTTGGGCTCTGAACTAATTCTCAATGGTGGTTGCTGGGTAGCTTTAGGAGTCATATTAGCTACCTCTACAGCAGAACGGTTTTGATTGTTTACCAATTTGACATCGCTAGCCAAAGGTCTTCTACGGAGAGCTACGGAATGAGGTTCAACTGAAAGTTCCGATCGACTATTATCATTGCGCAAGAGTCTATCTTTAACGGTAATGTTTTTAAAACGTGTTCTATAGCAGGGCAATAAAATATTTTCATTTCGAATAGATTTGATAGACTTGTTGTCGTTAGGCACATTGAACTCCATCTCTAAATTTGAATCTTCATCATCAGCATTTTTCTGCCCTTTTATGAACATATTTTCGTAATGTTGGTTGTAACAATTATGGTAGTGAACATCTTGGATAGCTTCACTTTTAGTAATTTCTGTACTGTATATATTCTTTTCTGGTTTGTTGCCACACTTTTTGACAGGACATGAGGTTTCTTTATCCGGCTGCGGCTTACAATATTGTGACACCAAACAAGCCAAGCCTATAGCACAAATACAAGGACACCATGCCAGCATGATAACGGAAAAATAAACGTACTTCAAAATTTTTCGTCCAAAAACATCTTCATTTTTACAGATTTCTGACATATTTTGCGCCTTTTGTAAAATTTTTGACCAACAAATCAACTGTGTAGGATCTTTAGTTGCGCGTTTTTTTCTAATCGAACACTTTGAAGAGGTTTTACACTTCCTTTCACATTTCTTCTTAGTATCTTTTTTAATATTCTTGTTTTTTGCACGTCGTAGATTTTGCTGAGACAAATGCTGATCATTACGATCCACATAAATGTTTTCTACCTTTACTTGATATAGTCTAGTTGAACTATTTTTGTTTAAGCTACTTCGTGAAAAATTTACAACATTGAAATGGTTATGTAATTTAGACTGTGAGTAAACTTTTCTACTATCCAATTTTATGGGAATAAAAGATGACTCAACACATTTATGACTGCTTTCCTTTTCAGGACATGTCATTATTATTGGGTCAATATTCTGACAATTTGTTTTACAGTCACCTAAATCACCAAGTGTATTTAATATTGATTCAGTTTTCAAGGGTGGAGTATTGCAGCGTTCTTGTTTGTTATTGGAAATCAAAGATTTAAAATCCAAGTCTATTTGAAAGCTCTGTTTTCTTTTTTTTTCTAAATTCGCTAAAGACTCTTTTTTCTTGATAATCGATTGTATCGTTTGGGCAATAAAGTTTGAGCACTGTTCTTTCTTGTGTGTCAGCCTTTTCTTGATATCATTTAAGCTTGTCGCTTTTCGGTTACCTAGATTTGATAGAATAGTGCCTGAAACATTCAATCAAATCTTGTTAATTTGTTTAACAGAAGAATAACAGAAAATAAATAACTTATCAAAGCGGAAAGTTAAAAGGCGTTTTCTGAAACAATTATTAAGAATAATATAAATATATATATGGCTTAAACAAATATAAAACAGAGAAGAAATAAGATAGAAGACAGAGAAGTGATGAGATAATATAGAGTAGATAAAAACATACATTCAAGCCAAAGGCTCTTACTTATAAGCCAAAAATATGTCTTAGATGAATAAATATGTCAGATACAGTACAGATTAACTGCTAATAATTGCAGTGTACGAGCTTAGTCGAATTAACAAGTACGTACCAAACTGAAACACTTTGGTTACTCTAGTAGGTGTCATTATTGTATCACTTTTTGATTTATCACTTTTACGACGAAGTGGGGTAGTGTTTTTAGCCTTCCAAATGCCACTACTAGATTTTGAAGAGACTTTATCAGATCCAGTAACTTCTGATTTAGATTTCGAAGCGACTTTATAAGACCCAGTAACTTTTGGTTCTTTTTGTGGCGCGCCATCACGGATAGCTCCATTTATTACATGATTGGATTTTTTTTTCACATTAGTCGGTTTAATTGCGCTTTCGACAATATTTGTATTGCTGAATCTTACAATTCGTAATCGGTGCAAGTCCATTTTTAACTCGTAACAATGACCTTTCACTTATATAAATCCACAGTATTATAAAATTATAACTATGATATAAATATATGTAATATATAAAAATATAGCTACAGTTAAAAGAACGAGCAGCAATCTTTCCAAAACATATGGCAAAAAGCTCTAAAAATACATCAATAAACTTAAAATAAATAAATCAAAGTGAAAGCAAGTAACTCTATGGTCAAAGATATTGTAATCACTCCGTCTATGGTGTCAGAAGATAATGTATTTTACGCACCCACAGAACTCAAGCAGGGCGAGTACAGAGTATCTTTGTCATCGAGATAGGAGACAAATCTGTGGTTTGTAAGAAAGTCGTCGATCTTCTTAGAAGAAGAAGAAAGCAAAAGTGTCTGGAAGAGATCGCTCTTAGCGATAAGACCGCCCACTATACCTATCTTTATAAGTTTCTCTGTAAGCTGTATTTATCTTTAGTTGTCAATAAAGAATTATTGTATAGTAAGAAGACAGATGAATTCACCAAAAATCTTGTCACCACTTATACCACAATCTCACCTGATAAAAGTGATGATGCGGCAGAAGCTGAAGCATGCTTGTCTAAAAGGTACCTATTCACTCTTGACTTGAAGACTCCCAGATTATACCGTTCGAGGAACTAAGCCGAAATAATTAAATAATAATTAGTTTTTAGTCAATAGGTTTTATAAAATACATATCTTGACTGAACTTGAAATATTTATTACTTGACACTGACTAAATGCACATAGTTTGCGAAGCCATCTTAAAAAAATAAACTTCATCTGATGAGTTTTATTGGAAGGAGTTTTATTAAAGATTCTAACGTAAGCATACAATTTCATATCATTCCGAATAGCAAGAACAAAAGCAACACTTGCACATTTCTAAGCAAAGAAAACATGGTACCCAAAACAACGCCCCTGCAATTAAAAGACACAAATAACCACAATTCTTGCATTGTCTTCTGGAGTCCAAATAGTGGGGATATAATTGTGGCCATCGGTTGTAGATCCACATTTGAGGAGTTCTTCTCAAAGTTCTTATATAGCAATCTCCTGCAGCGTATCGCCTGTAGCTTTGCTTAGTACTACAGTCCCCTTTACACCGAGATTTGCATTTGCTGAGCTCATTTGGACTCGGCTGGCTGAATAATTTTTCTAGAAAACAGTTAGTATCAAAGCGCTTTTTCTTACACTGTCTGCAAGATTCGCACGGTCCGTTCATAAAATAATGCATAGGATTCAAAAGTGGCTTGAATCCTACTATTTTGTTTTTAAATGTTGTATCACTTGTCGATTTCTTTCCCTTTTTCTTGCTTTTGCTTTTCTTTTTGTGTAAATTTCTTGAATCAAGTGTTAGTAATAACATACTTTTAGCATACTTAAGCTTTGCAGCAGCTTTTGAGTCGGCTTTGGCTCTATCAGTTTTTTGTTTTTTAAACTTTTCTATTCTTCGCTGCAATGATTTGTCTTTTTTAAGTAGCTCTTTTTCTTTCTTTTTCAGTTCTGATTCTTTGTTCAGTAATTCATCTATATATTTTGTAGTATTTAAATTTTCATCTAAGGTTGCACTGCTAGGCCTAAATGGTCTGCACTTCATATCGACGTTGAAACTACCTACTATGATGATTCCAAGAGCTACTTATATTTATTTACTTTCATGGAATTAAAAAATAATGTACCTACTTATTGGTAAATAATTGTTATAATTCAACATCTAACTAATCATGGATCTGGTTTTCTTTCACAGATTTTTCATTATTTTTCAATTTTTATATAGTATTTTATAATATTTTTATCATAATTTTCTTATAAACATTTCCGCATGTTTACAAAATTTTCGTAAACATCTCGCTGAATATAAGATGTTTCGCGCGCTTATGTCATTAATTTGACATTACTGTCATAGTTCACATAATTGACAACTATGATTCAAAGAAGGTTTAACTTTTATGAAGTCTGATTCAAAGAGGTCTTTACAATACTAACTTGTACAAGCAGTAATATTATTTCTATGATTTTCATATAATTATAGCTAAATAAAGCGTATCAAGAGACATCCTCCTGCTGAAAACAATGGACATAAGTTTCTTTCGCATTATAGTGTCTTTGCATAAAGTTTAATTTAACATAATAGGTGCCTTATAGCGGACACGTTACTAAAATAAACAAATAATTAAACGCAAGCAAAGCTTAAAAAACCGACTTCACCGCTTTATCTTCGGAAACTTGATCAGATTTAATGCACCAAACACGCATTATTGACTATAACTCAAAAACTAGAAATCAGATCTTGATCAAATTTCAATGGCTCCACATGAAAAGCACCAGCTTTCAAACAAAAAAATCATCATCAAAATCGGCTCACAAGGAAAGAAGTTATGAGGTAACTTTTGAAGCCGGGTAAACGAGAACATCGTCAAAGTAGTCCACAAAATAGGCATTATTGACGATATTTCAAGAACTACTGATCAGTGATCAAATTTAAATGGGACCAAGTAGAAAGCAACATCATTCAATCAAAAAAAAATTTCGAAATCGGCTCACGTGGAGAAAAGTTATGAGGTAACAAATAAAAAAAAATACAGTCGACTTGAGTTCCTCCTCCTTTTTTAGGAAGTCGGTAAAAAACAACGGGTAGCCCCCAGGGAGTGCCGGCAGAAGTGAAAACTTGAACATTTTTCGCCGCGCGGTAGAAAGATATTACTTCCTCTCCTTCGTCGTACGAATTTTCGATCAGGTCACGTGTCGTGACGCGAGTTTAACATTTTTTACCCATCCCAAAAAAGTGCACAACGCCGATAAAGAAGTTTTCACTTAAAAAAAAAACCTTTATATAATGAATCGAATTGTGAATCTAAACCAATCTTGAATCCACTTGACCTCAACGTTTAGGAGGAGTTCAGTCACATGTCACACGTATATAAGAATTATATATAATGATGTTTTTGTAGTAATATTTATTCAGACTTAGGTATGTTATTGTGCATACAATTTGGCATTGTTGTAATAGACTTAATATTGTTACAGCTAATAGTTATTTATCTTTTTTTTTCAATTTAATAGTGTGTTATGTGAATGGGTTTGTGTTTTTATTAAATATACTCATGTGTTAACATACATGCTATTTTATGCAACTTTACTCATGCCATTTATAACAATCAAAGAAGAAATTGTTCACGTAAAATCTTAAGTGTTTCGAGAGATTACATTTTTTGTTTTGAACGCCTTTATGTTGGTTTAAGAAAAAAAATTAGGAAACCCCAAAAGAACGAACGAGACCAGGACTAAATAAAAAAAAAAACATGATTTGTATGAAAATAGCCATTTTGGATTACTCTCAAAAGATGGCGTGGTACGAAGTTCACTGAATCATCTAGTAATTAACGGCAATGATTAGCAAACAGGCAGACAACTCAGCTGTTGGAATAAGGTATCAAAATGTTGCAAGACTAGACAACGACGATGCCTTCAAAATAGTAGATACCTACATATGGCCTATACTATACCAATAGGCTGGGATGGGTACCAACCCATGATTATATTTTTTGTTTATTTGCAATACATCCATCAATATTCCCGACCAGCTTTTCTTGACGCCTTTATCAGATTAAGGAGTTCAACAACCGATAGCAAATCTCATTGATCGCTCCTCGCGCCGGGGTACAGGCTGCATGGCCCGCCAAACGGGTTAGTACTTACCTAGCATGTTTTATTTCTGCGCATTCCCTGCGCCTGCGCACCTTGCCAATCATGATTAAGGAACAGAATACTAACTAATTTTCATATATTTTTACGTTTTCAGACGCACAAGAAGGAACTTCGAACTTAGTGTAGAGCACACTAAGTTCGAAGTTCCTTCTTGGATCCCGGTAACATTTACAGTTCATAATAACAGTTACGTAAACAACATACCACACAAATTCAAAAACTCAAAGTTCCTTGAGGAGAAAGCTTGTGTTCCTACAGGGAAACCAACCAGATAACTACTGCTTGGAAGGCACTCGCACAACCTACTACACCAGCGAACAATTTAATGTACCTATATCTTGAAAGGAATTGTGACTCCCGACTCGTTTCTGGTGCAAAGGCCATATATATATATATAGCAATTCCACGCTGGATATATATATATAGTAAGGGGTGGGTTAATCATTTAACCCTATACATAAATTTAAAATATTTATATTAAACTAGCGATCCGCCCCGGCTCCGCCCGGGTGTGATATATGAAGAACCGCTCGACCGATTTTGTGCAAACTTCACATAAACAATCTAATAGACCGAACAAAGCCTAAACATTTGGTTTCGATAGGTGAGCCCGTTCTTGAGATAACTTATTACTACTTTGTTCTTAAAATAACAACGAAAAGTGGCATTGATTTTTATATATATAGATGTTATTAACGATATTTTTTTTTTTAATAATTTTAACTATGTACTTATGGCATGATTTTGTAAGTTTACAATTTATATATAATAAATACAATAGATCGACAAGATAACTTAATAAAAAAACATGCTATCTATAATAATCAGCCATGAGAATCACTTATCGCGTTAGCTCGGCAATTTGCCAACACAAGTCCTCAGCCAGGACTAACTATTTCATTCATGTCACTTACCGACTCCTCTGACCTTTGGCACATACAAGAGAAGCTTCCTGCACTTAGTGAGGTCAGTGGACAGCGGCTGGATCTCAGAACAGAAGCGGATCAGACCGAAGAACTCAGTTCAGAATGCCTTGAGCCGTGGTGATAGCCGCACGCACGTTGCGTCCGCGTAGGTACATTCACGTACGACGTACATAAGTGACAATAAGTGTTTAGCCAAGTTCGCGTTAAGTGTACGTCCCACAGGCCCGGCCGGATCCCTAACACCCAAGGTATTTTTAGCGATCGCGAAACAAGCCTAACTGGTTCTCTAGATTTAACATCGCGAAAGTTCACATCGAATGTAGACTCAATACTGTCTTATTAATTTAATGTCTTAAAAGATTTTGAAAATTTATGTCCGAATTTGTATAATCCTACTAATATTATAAATCCGAAAGTTTGTGTTTAAGTGTGTAAGTGTGTTTGTTCCCTCTTCACGCTTTAACGGCTGAACGGATTTGGATGAAATTTGGAATATATTTAGATTATACCTAGGATTAACACATAGGTTACTTTTAAATTGATAATAGCGGGCGAAGCCGCGGGGCACGGCTAGTAAGTTTTTATATTATTAACGTATGTAGAAAACATTTCTTCTAAATTTAAAATATATTGTGAGATAATTAAGTATGTAAGACATTAATAGATCCTCATTTTATCGCGGCTTATTTATCGTCCATTATTTTGTCTAAATCCACGACATGGATGGCCCCAAAATCGAATTTATAAAGCACCAAGAAAATCTTAATCTTTTTATTCTTTGTACTTAGAATATGATCAGACTTTCCTGGTAAGATATCGTGACAAATCAATGCGTCAGATATTTCTACTATGATTGTAGTATAGACTCTTCTGTAGAGTCATACCTAAATAACAAGTACCGCCACCGTCAACGCAACTACTAAATATTAATGACTCAGTCAGTACAAGAAGCAATCAATGTGTTTGGAAATGTTTCATTAACATTCGAGTCCAACAGTTAGTATATAGATATACCCACAGCTTTGTTTATGTGCACATAAAAGTATAAATAGACTAGCCTACCGTCTCGCAACTGTCGGCGTAAACGAGGACATAAATACATAGTGTGATAGTGCAAGTATAGAAGCATGAAGATTCCTTCCATTGTCCGCATATCAACATGCCTACGTAATATGGTCGTCACAGATAACACGCTCGCCTTAACAAATTACCAAAGCCTTATCACCTCCTATCAGGGCTACCTGTTTTTGTATAAGTGTAATTAAATCTTGCTGACGATATATGGTCTCTCTGTGACACTTTTCTAGCTGCTCTGCCTGTTCTTTATAAGGTTTACTCGGAGAACATCCCATTCATAAATTTTCACTGTCGGAAAACGTCCCATTAGCAGAACGTCTCATTTTCAAAATTTCACGTACATCCCTTTCTCAAAAAAACGTATTGCAAAACGTACCATTCTTAATGCATTTTAAATGCAGTACCTGGAAGATGATGCTTTTTTTTTGGTATGGACGTTTTCTACAAATGAAACCTAGCTAGATCGATTTATCACCCCTTAAAACCCTTGCATACAAAATTTTATGAGAATCGTTGAAGCCGTTTCCGAGATTGAGAATATATATATATATATATATATATATATATATACATACAAGAATTGCTCGTTTAAAGGTATGCGATAGATACTGTAGACAAGAGCAGAATGTAAAATTCACTAAATTGCCTATCTATGACTCGCTGTTTCATCTAACTAATGGACTATCTATACAATTATATTCTATTACACCACACACAGATGACAAACAATCTTTCGGATGAATAATATAAGTGTGTAAAATGTGCATTAAAAATATCGGTTAAGTATAAATGAGATTATAAAGTCTGTGAAAAACAACTTTTCGTTTTTTAGAATAAATAAAATCCTACCTCAACGTAGATACATTGAAAAATGTTCCAACGTCAATGGAACTTGGTTTTCATAATATTCGTGCCACATACGCATCTACAAAACAAGATTTCATCTTGAATTTTTTTAAACGCTTTTACACTCACATCCCCAATAAGTGCCGGAAACATTTACATATCACACACACAATCAGAGCCAGAACCAGAAACACAGATGTCCCTTGGGAAGGAGAAATTGTGTTCCTGCCGGAATCGAACCCATGACCCACGGCGCAGAGGGTAGACCTGTCCACCGCGCCAACTGAGTCGTCAAATTCGTTCATTCCCACTAGTATACCCAATTATTTCAACCGTTAAGCTAGTAGGAATTTTTTATCCCATTAGTTCAACTGAGTATGTTTTTTAAGAACTACTAGGACGTACAAGTTCGGTCATTTCCAGTATGAGCTTTTGCTGTTAAGAAGATTTCAGTTTTTAGTCAGTATTTACAAATATTATGACTCTTTGTATTGAGTTTGTATTTATACGATTTAAGTCATCGAACTTAGCATGGGGCTGCGAGTGTGATAGCGTTTAAGTTTTATACATACATCCATCTCAAAACTATTAAAGTATTTCTGCCTTATATAAGCACTTGCCGCGTCCCGCGGCTTCGCCTAGCCTATGTGTTAATCCTAGGTAAAAGCTCTACATTCCAAATTTCATCCAAATCCGTTCAGCCGTTAAAGCGTGAAGAGGGAACAAATACACTTACACACAATCTTTCGAATTTATAATATTAGTAGGGTTGTAGGATTGCAGATGGGGCCTGATTTTAGTGTGAATTTCGATTAGCTCATTACAAACCGATTTGAAGGGCTGAGAAAGGCAAAAACTGAGGAATATGTATGCCTATCGTTCTCGTCATTAAAATTAAATATTTCGCAGCAAATTGTACTTAATTATTTAATTAAACAACCATTCTGTTTTTGATAGCAAACCGACCAGATACGTAGTACCTACACAAAAAATTGATTGGTGTTGAAGTTCAATATGTTCATTGTTCAGGTTAGGTGTGTACCTATTTATGGACAAAGGTCAGCTATTAAAATATCTTCTATTTTTAATTTTATTGTAATTTTTTATATTACCTAATTTAATTTAAATGTCCCTTGATTTTATTTAATAATATGTGTGTTAAATATTGTTTTGTATAATTATGAGTCTTTATAACTTAAATAAATGAATTTTTATATTTAATTTAATTAAGAATTTATTTATATCCTGAAAAACTGCAATTTAAGTATATAAATACAAAATGACGACGAGGACGCCCAGATTGTACCGTTCGGGGAAACAAGACGCAGGCAATGAGTTCCACTCCTTCGCCGTACGGATGATAAACGTAGAAGCGAATCGCTTCGAGCGAACTGGAGGTACTCGTATATCAACCTTAAATGGATGACGTTTGATAGTTTTGCAAACGCTTACTTTTATTATGTACGATAGGCAAGCGTTTGACCACAATCTCACCTGATGGAAAGCGATGATGCGGCCGAAGATGTAGCATGCTTGCCTAGAAGGTACCTAGGTAATTCACTCTTGGCTAGAAGATTCCCAGATTATATTGTTCGGGGAACAAATACTAGATACGAATTATCAATCCTCATGGGTTCACGAAGTTCACGAGGACAAACCTAAGATCTATACTCCTACGTCAGAGTTCAAAATGCTGGCCAAAGTTACAGTGCCTCTAGTCAAAAATGGAACGTTTTCCAGCATTTTGGAAACGTTAACATTTGGCATTAGTTTGCTAGATTATGTTTTGGTAATATTAGTAAACAACAAGACAAACGGTCAAGCGTCATCCATTTATGGTTAGTATATAATACGCTCGAAGCGTTGCGCTTCTACGTTTATCATACGTGCTGTGAAGGATTGGAACTCATTGCCCTAGTCTTTGTTCCCCGAAAGGTATAATCTTCTAGACAGGCCTGATACATCTTCGGCTGCATCGTCGCGTGAGATTATGGTCAAATGCCAGCCTAACGTGAAAAAAAAAAAAATATTTTATTTTAAATTTAGTTTTTTTTATTGCTCTACGTACTTTACCTGGCAATAACATTCGTTATAGATCTAAGTATTTAATATGCGTGCTTGTAAAATAAAACTCAATACACTGAACCTACTAGTGTCATAAAAAGAGGTGGACTGACAACGAGGCCAGCTGGCAGCCCTAAAGGGCGATGCTAGGCACACATTTACATAAGTACATGAGGGCAATGTTGCTATCTGTTGCAGGCAAAATGGCGGACTACTACTTCTACTTGCTCGTTGCTGCGTTAGGTAAGGACATTTTATACTATTAACTCTATTTCACGCGGATTTGCCCGCGTTAAGGAAAAAATAAGCTGTATATGTCGTATCTTATAGGTATCTTTCTAGGCAAGTTTGCTCCATCGTCGACCACATCATCGCTTACCATCAGGTGAGATAGTGGTCAAACTCTTGTCTATATTAAATAAAAAAAATAATCTAGGCTACTTTTTCTTTGAATCTCCATGTATTATTAATTATTATGAAAGTATTCACTCGTTCTACTGTTAAATAAACATAAATGCATTATACCTACGAGTAAAATGATGTGTATGATAATTTACAGTTTGTTATAAATATTTATCTGACACCTTCGCTTTTTTTATTTGTATTCGGTTTTTAAAAGCATTCAAGTCAAAATGACGATCGATCCGTTCTTCTGATAAGATGTGGCAGTTATCAGATCCGGAAAGACCAATCATAACTACGATATTGATGCTTCAAAAGGCATGCTATTTTCTTGTGAGCGGGCAAAAATACTAGCACCATAGTTCCCATGAACTATGATGCCATTATCATGACTAGCAGTCAACTGATTAATTTGCTTTGGTTCTATAATAAAAACAAAAACATTTTCTGTAGTAGTAGGTCTCTTTGGCAGAGTCTGATTTAATACCTAATATTAGTGTATCAAGCGCAGTGGAGTACCTCGCCGCGCAGAATTTAGACTTAAGAACCCGTATACATTTTTATGTCTTTCTCGCTCGCACGATTCACTGATTTTGAGATATAAAACTGACGGTGTGAGTTATTGTAAATGTTGTCAATATAATCCCTAAATAATAATATCACGGATCTTATAAACTGATATTCATTTTCTTAGCTTTTGGATTGGCGGAGAAAATCGATGTCAAATTGATTTTATATTTTTTCACTCTTTCTTCGTCTAATTAATAGGTATTTAAACGAAAATTAATTTAAAGTATCCGTTACATAATTATTTAGTAAAGTTATTGACAACATTTTCCATAACTCGCTCCATAATTTTTATTTCTCAAAATGAATGAATTGTGCGAGCGAGACAGACATAAAAATGTATACGGGTTCTTAAGTTCCAAACTCTAGGTGGCACTAAATTGTAATAAGGAAGCGTGACGCTTACCATCAGACGAGGGACTTGCTCGTCTCGTCGCTCAATAACATGTAAAGGACATACGCTAGTTAAACTTCTTAAATCTTTAGAAGCATATACAATTTCAATACGTGGTTACCTTCCTATCTATTTGATTATTCGCAAGTTTATCTGATTCTATTCGCTTGGGACACCCTGTACTCAGCTGCAGTGCCCCTAGCTATATACTACAATAAGGGGCAAACAACTGCATGGGAAAGTTTCTCAGGAAGTTGAATGCAACCTGCAGCTTTAGCCTTTGTGGTTTTTACGTTGAACGTGAACATATCTGCACGAAAGAGTACAGTAATGTATTTAATAATGTTTCCTTTTTAATTTATTACTTTAGTAATGTTTTGGTGGTCCCCGGGAACAAATAGGTCTAAAAACAGTGACTTTACCAAATTGTTTTTTACCAACATTAAAATTCTACCCCGCACGGGTAGAAATATTATAAAATTATTTTGCTCCTCACTTATGTGTAGGTGCACTCTTAATATCTTGATTTAAGTATATCATTTTAAGCACCCTTTTTCGCCTTGGGCCATAGCTTAATATAGTCTGTGAGAATTTGGAGTTATTCGCTTGTATGGTTTAAACACTAGATGCTCCCTCTCGCTAGATGATTCTCCGTGGAATTTCGTTGCAAATAATAATATTTAAGCTTTAGGAGATTAATGATTATTTTTTATAAGTACAAACTTTGCTATTCCCAGTTGTCTATTCCAGGAAAATCATATCAAGTTTTTAGCAATAAAAGATTAAAGACGTTTGTAGGGTTTGAATTTCTTCGCTGAATTCTGTCTAAAAGAACCATTGTGAAACCCATTAAATTTCTAAAACACGCATATGCGAGCTTCCCAGCGGGAGCTCGTTATTTATTCAAAGAACTTCATGACCTGATATAAAACACAGAATCCAGTCGCGCGCCCCGCGTCGAGCCGATCTCTACCACAATCATTACAATTCTTACGCCCACTGGGCCTCCCAATAGCCTGTTCATTTCACTTACAAGTAGCACTTTAAAACAATAACAACCGCTAGCCTGTAGGCGTAACAATGGCTATCAAGCCACTGTTGTCAGCTGGGCCACATTTCCTATATAATTTGGGGCATTTTGGGGATTTCGCAAATTGCCAGCTGATTAAATAAATTGTGAACGGGCTGTAGAAAACAATTGTATCATTTGCAGCGTTGTTATAGGTACAGTTATACAATAGACTTCCTTTCGCTATGCATCACTGGTTTTAGCATGTGCAATTCTGAACTATCAAATTACTGAACACTAATGTTAACAAACCGTAAATCTAAACAGCTTCCGAAGGTATTATTATCATAAATATGTAGATATGTAAATGATTATCCCTTGTCATGCACTTCAGTGCTGGCTGGACATATTGACTATTTTAGAGCATTAGTTAATCTTTGGTGTTGATGCTGCCCAATGAGCTTACCCTGATCAGTCTTTCTCCTAACGTGTGCTAAGAATGGTTATTTAATTGAATAGTTACATCTTCCTTATAACAGATAATTTTGGGCAAATAGAACAGTACCTACCTACCATGTACATGTATAAAATCGCACTACAACTTTAATGCAACAAAGAAACCATAGGGAAAATCATGATACTTCTTCTGGTTAGTTTCATCCGAAATCACAGAAACCAATTAGTTACAACAATTTAATATTATCTTATAACACGTCAATCAACCTAATGCGTTTATAATCACGGACTCCCAATTCTACGAAGATCATTATTACGTGGGTGTGACTCATGTTTTCGATAATTTTTCCGAAGACTCGTAAGGAAGTTTAATACTTTGTTTAGTCCTTTTATGTGATAAATAGTGTATCGTTGTAAGTAGTAGTAATTTGCATCATGATTCGTCATCGGGTTGGCCGTGAATCTGCCGAGTTGTCGAGTATGAATGAGCTAAGAATATAATTTATTTACCTGACCTTTTCTGTACTTTTTAATGGGGAATTTATGAGAGCTTGTTTTAAATTATAAAAAGGAAATCAAACAAGGGCTTATTTTTACTAAATCACATGAACACACGAACTATAGTCTGCGTTGTTGATATTTCACATAAAAACTACTACAGACAACTCACATACAAACTAGTAAAACTATAAAACTAAATAAAATATTATGCTCTATAAAATTAATTGAATATTAGGGATGAAGATTAACCTAAGTTACCTATAACCTCGATGTCTTGTACGCTACTTAGGTCTTTGCTGTATAGAGTTTTAGTTTAGTTTTAGGAAATATAGGCGTAGTTTGAATATGGATAAAAAAAACCGGCCAAATGCAAGTCGGACTCGCGCACGAAGGGTTCCGTACCATTATCTATAAAAACGGCATAAAAATCATGTCTGTTGTATGGGAGCCCCCTTACATATTTGTTTTGTTTTAATTTAATTATTTATTTTAAAAATGTATATCTGTGAAAATTTCAACTGTCTAACTATCACGGTTCATGAGATACAGCCTGGTGGCAGACGGATAGACAGACAGACGGACAGTCTTAGTAATAGGGTCCCGTTTTACCCTTTGGTTACGGAACCTTAAAATCCTTTAGATGAACCCGATCCATAACAAAGATAATGAACAACCTCGTTAGATTGCTTTGATTAGCATACAACATTTTATAAAATAAATTGAAGACGGATGTTTCGCATGCATAAAATATAAGTCTATTTTTGTTTTATGTAGGTTTATAAGTATTCCTACCATACTTAGGATCATAAGACTCAAACCTTTAAGATATATACAGTTACGATAAATTGAATTATCATTTTAACCCCGACGAAAAAGAGGGTTATAAGTTAGTAGTGTGGATTTGTATGTAGGATCATAGCTCGATCATACATCATAAATCTAGCAATCTAGCCATGTGGGAACACGGCTAGATCGATTTTTACCGACTTCAAAAAAGGAGGAGGTTCTTAAAGAAAGAAGGAAAATTGTTCACATAAAGGGAATCGAACCCTGGCCTCGTAGCATAGCAAGCAAAGACTTGCCAAACGGTACAGTTGTATAATGGAAATGAGCCTTAAATCCATAATTACTACTAACTTGCTGTATTTTAACTATCTCGAGTTAAGCATGGGTTTAGCATTTATCGCATACTAACCTTCTTAAAACGTGACCACTACGTGGAATAGCTAGCAGTTGCGTAAGGGCTTAAGAAATAAGCCACAGAGTAGGACATACCTTCTATGAAAATTTACAGCAATGCTTCGCCGACTAACAGACTAGTAACAGTTTAATAAAGAGCAACTATGGCCAGAGAAGGGACTGTCGCAAACTAATAAGCTGTTACTTCGCAAACAGCTAGCTAGTGAATGTACTTGCAATCGATATTGCCGTACACGGAGGGGTCAAGAGTTCAATGCTAAGAGTGCCTGAGATAAGTACGGGTCTATATTTGGCCCTGGGAAATGTTTTCTAAATAATTGAAAGGCTGACTGGCTATTGTGTATTTAGGTTACTATATGTAGTTTTTATTTAAACTAAAAACCGATTTCATCGATAACCTGACTATCTATGACTATGATATACATGACGACTCGGTTGTCTTAGTGTGCGCAGTGGACTCTATACGCTATTGGTTCTGGTTTCGTTTCCCAGCATGAACTCAACTTTCCTGCCAAAAGGACATTTGTCCTTCTAGTTCTGAGTGTGATGTAAATGTTTCCGTTAATCACGATACAAGTTTTTAAACTTAATGTAGGGCGGAGAGTGTAAATGCGTTTGTAAAAGAAATTGCTATGCTACCCAGTATTATCTCAAAGTTATCTCTGATACAGCCCACTCTACATATGGGCTTACTATTTCGTATTAATCGTTGTCGTTCGGTCTTCAATAAAGTGTTATAAATCTATGTAACTAAAATAATATATTTAAACAAGTCATCAGAATCACAGAGCATAGAATACTGCTCACCACGAATCCTGCGCTACTTTGACGTAGAAACGCGAGGTAGTTTTCTGCTCTACCTCTTTCAATCCTACTCAACCTCAAAAATGTTGAAAACCTACATTTTTGTTCCATTCTCATGACTAAAAGGTGCCTTCAATTAGTTAAAAAGATAACAGAGCACTTAACTAATTTACACAAAGTGGGGTCTGTGGTCATCGTGTACTACTGCGTAATCTGTCGCAAGTGGCGTAATGGAAACTCTCAAATCTAGCACTCGTAGTTTTTTCTTGGTTTATTCAACACTAAAACCCAATGCAATCTACGCCGCAGCAATTTTTTTTTTCAATCGATTACATACAATGTTTTAAACTCAATAAATTTGACAAATTACCTAATAGCTCCTATAAAACACTATTAACTAACACGTCAAGTTGTACTTCTTTTTTTAGTATTTTTATTCTAGATAGGCAAACGTTTGTCCACTTTTACTTGTTAAGAGAAGATGTGGACGACGTTGGAGCACGGTTGTCAGGCTGCATATTCACTCGCGACTTAAAGACTAATGAGACTATATGTCATAGTCTCAATAGACTTTAAGCCGTGAGTCAAGTTTGCATCGGAAAATACATTGCACAGAATCAGGCAAGGATTACCATGCCTTTGCAATTAGAAAAAAATGTACTGAGAAGCAAGTGTAAGTGGTAAGTCTCTATACCACCGATGAAATTATAAGCCCAATAGCCGTGCCCTGCGGCTTTGCCCGCGTTTATAAAGTCAAGAAATAGCCTACTGTTTACCCTAGGTATAAGCTTTGTATATATTCCAAATGTCATCCAAATCCGTTCAACCGCTACAGCGTGAAGAGAAAACAGACATTATACTTACATACAAACTTTCGGATTTATAATATTAGCTTGGTTTACTAAACGTGAACTATAAACGTTCAATCTAAGCAGAATTTGTGCAATAAATTGAATTCACAATGATGCTACCATCCATAATCATTGTTATGATGCTTTTATTTCAGTCGTTTAACAATAAATGTTTAGATACATGTTATAACCGCCGACTGTACCTTCTATGCCCACGTTTTAGTCAAACAGATTAGGATAGTGTTAATAGCTTTATTGGATACCCTTTTATTTATGGTTAACTGCCTTGACTGTAATAGTGGTTTTATAGGAGCTATTAGGTAATTTGTCAAATTTATTGAGCTTGTAACATTGTCTGTAATCGTTTGAAACGAAATTTATTGCTGCAGTGTAGAGTGCATTGGGTTTTAGTGTTTTAAGCTTTGATTATATACCGTTTTAAGATGTAATAAAAGTGTTCTCCGATAGAAAGTTTTTTTTTAAATTTACATCAAGTTATATCGTGGCATGTTTTATGACGGCAGTTCATCTGATCGATTACATCGACCTTCAGAAAGTCTTTAGTTACGTTGTTGACGGATACTGTGCTGCAAATAAGGTAATATTTGATTAATTATACCTCCGTTCCCACTTAATTACGTAGTAAGAGGCACAAGGCCAGAGAGATGAACTTCGTTAATAAACAAGGCGGAAAGACTTCTTGCGACTGCTCCTTGGGCGATACAACTTTTTGCCAAACGGCTGAATGACAGCACTGCGCTAGCAGGACTGGTTCACGCTAACAGAGCATATTGTCAGTTTAATTACTAGACTTATGAGAAGTAAGAGCTTGCTTATTCTTTTTGACTAGTATATGAAAAAGGTTCCGTACCATTATCTATAAAACGGCAAAAAAAAAACACGATTGTTGTATGGAAGCCCCCCTTAAATATATATTTATTTTAATTTAATTATTTATTATGAAAGTTAATATATAACTAAATATTCTGTGAATATTTGAAGCGTCTGTTGTCGTTATCAATATCAAACAAAAACGAGCCAAAAAATCACGTTTGTGATGGAGTCCCTTTAAATATTTATTTTATTCTGTTTTTTTAATATTTGCTGTTATAGCAGCAACAGAAATACATCGTCTGTGAAATTTCAACTGTCTAACTATCACGGTTCATGAGATACAACCTGGTGACAGATGGACAGACAGACGGACGGACAGCGGAGTCTTAGTAATAGGGTCCCGTTTTACCCTTTGGGTACGGAATCCTAAAAAGGAGTCGCCGTCGTTACGTCGTAAATCTGCTTCTAATCGGGGGTAAATAGTAGGAATTACAATGTAATATAAATCTTGGCTATTGTTTAAATTAGCGAGCGTTTTATAAAGCGATCGTTAGCTCGCGGAAGCATCCACTTAGCTAGTCTTCCGGTAACCATCATGGGAACTATATTGCCTTCTATTGGAACACAAAGAAAATCATATAGAATAATTAAACGCAAGCAAAGCTTAAAAAAACCGACTTCACCGCTTTATATTTGGAGTCTTGATCAGATTTAATGTATCAAACACGCATTATTGACGATAACTCAAAAACTAGATATCAGATCTTGATCAAATTTCAATGGGACCACATGAAAGCACCAGCTTTCAAATAAAAAAAATATCATAAAAATCGGCTCAAACGAAAGAAGTTATGAGGTAACTTTTGAAGTCGGTTCAAAACGAGAACATCGTCAATGTAGTCCACAGAATACGCATTATTGACGATATTTCAAGAACTACTGATCAGATCTTGATCAAATTTAAATGGTACCAATCGGAAAGCAACATCTATCAAACTAAAAAAAAATATTTCGAAATCGGTTCACGTGGAAAGAAGTAACACACAAAAAAAACAGTCGACTTGAGTACCTCCTCCTTTTTTGTGAAGTCGGTAAAAAATACTTAGATACTTTACTAGTTGATAGAGCGAAGCGAGATCTTTAAGTTGCCTTGGATGGTATATCACATGTCCGACCATACAAGCGAATCACTTCAAGTTTTCAGAAAATATGTAAAGCTGCCCATAGTTAGAAATGGCTATTAAAATTATATACCCGATATACACGTAAGTGAGAAGTAAAATATTTTTGATTTTTTTCTGCCCGTGTTGTGTATCGTTGAAATATAAGTAGAGTTCGAAACCATTTACTTTAATCTTGTTGGAAAACAACAATTCGGTAGGCCACCAAATTGTGCATCATCGATCGCATCATCACTATGCATGAGATAGTAGTCAAATGTTTGCCTATCCAGCATAAAAATAAAAAATCTGCTACTGTTAAATGTTAATTATTATCATTTTATTTGTTTACTAGCGAACCACCCGGCTTCACGCGGTGAGATTGCCGATGAATTTACATAAATCGTTTTTTTTTTTTTTATAAACTTTGTTATGAAAATAACGTATAACGTAATTGCCATAATTACTAACACATCAAACAAAACAGCCAAATCGTTCATGCCGTTCTCAAGTTAGGATCTTCCATGCAATTGATTTTTATCACATATTAGTTGTTGCCGGCCGCTCCACTCTCGTTTAATTAAGTAAATAAGCTCGCGTTATAAAAGTGGCTAATTTTCTTTCATAGAAACCTTCTCCTGACAACTACGAACACAACAAAAGATAATTAAACGCAAGCAAAGCTTAAAAACCGGTGATATAGTGAAGATAAAGCGTTGAAGTCGCTTTATCTTCGGACCCTTGATCAGATTAAATGTATTAAACACGCATTATTGACGATAACTCAAAAACTACTCATCAGATCTTGATCAAATTTAAATGGGACCATCGCTATCTCGCCTAATATATAATTAAAATTGACACTACTTCTAGTACTGTGGTAGTATATAATTTAGAAAGGGATCCGAGATGTTAAAGAATCAATGAGTCATCGTGATTTTCATGGAGTTGCTCATAGAATAATCAATTGACTGACAGCCGCACACAAATAAAACACAATCAGGAAACAGGCAAGCTTTCTCCTTCATTGCCTGCATTCTAGAATAGTAAACTTTTTTCACTTAGCCATTGAACAATTTCAATAAGATGTAACGCGGACAAAACTGCCTCGAGCAAAATGCTAATTCATAATTTATATACAGGTATCAGATGCAGATTTTGTCTCCACTTTCACTTCGAAATACGGTATCTCTAGGTATCTCCATAAAATCAATGAGTACGCGAATGAGTCACAGCTTCAATGACAGCATATTTATAACTCGAGATACGCTAAAATATTAACTTCGTGAGTAACTTTCGGAAAACCGGCTTTTAACCGTTAAGTACACATTAGCTTTAAGGCTGAGCCTGACCCACTCGAGCTGAGTGACCGGTATCCGATGTTTGCATTTCGATAACTCTTGACTGCAGTTCATATTAGTTAACACTATTATAAATATTGGCTTTAGGCTTGATGATAACGGGTTTTACTTTGAAATAACTTTCACGCGGCGCGCCCTCGCTCGCTGCCAAACTGATTTTAATTGCCTTTTTGCACAGCTGTTATTAATGCGATCGCCGAAGCTAACAGCTCTCTGATTAGTTTTTGATCATCAAACTTTCTATTCACTTTACACTGTTTTGTTATAGGTGTTGTGTCTGGCAATGGACAGAACATGGATACACTGAAAGCGGAGGAGAGAGAGCTCCCGAATCTAGCGAAAGAAGTTGAAGACAACAGTCGGTACAAGACTATTGAAGCCAATGCTACTGTGTTAAAATTGTTAGTTGATGACAAGGATGGAGTGAGCAGGTAATTTTCCAGTTTGCTCAAAGCTCTTCGATTCTACGTTTACCATCTGAACTGCGATGTAGTGCAACTCATTGCCCGCGTCTTTGTTCCCCGAACGGTATAATCTGGGAGTCTTAAAGATTAATAGGTATCTTCTAGGCGAGTATGCTACATCTGCATTGGCATCATTGCTTTCCATCAGCTGAGATAGTGGTCAATTGCTTGCATACAGAGCATACAAAAACTAGAAAAATACAAAGCAATATCAGATCCTTCCAATGCTTCTCGAGCATGGTTGGATTTGGCTGTATACGAGCTCTGATTTCTTCCTTATTGGATTATTTCTACAACATTATTTAACCACGTTATGGTTACAATACCTTCTCCATGATTTTGTTTTTCCAGCGTCTCCTGTATCAGTTCCTTTGTTGGCGGAATTATCGCGAAACATACATACAAAAAAAAACATACAGGCGACTTGAGACCTCCTATTTTGAAGTCGGTTGAAGAAAAGTAGCCAGCCGACGTAGTGGTATCTGCAACTAGTACATAGATAATTTTTCTATTATAGTTGACTAGGTAAACACGGTATACTTGACATACCTCTTTACACTTTTTTTGTTCCTTAGAACTGAAGTTTTCGACATGTTGCACTCTCGAGACGACAATGAGGAGCACATGGACCTGCCAACATTCCCCGAAGATGCAGAAGATTCAAAAGCTGATATACCAGCCGTACCAGATTTACAAACTGAATTTTTACAAGGTAATTAAAGAAAATATATTCTAATATATCAAAATCTCGTGTCACGGTGTTTGTGGTCGAACTCCTTCGAAACGGCTCGACCAATTTTAATGATATTCTTTGTGTGAGTTCAGGTGGATTCAAGAAGGGAATAAATAATGTAAGAATACAAGCCAATGTACTCAAGATTTAAAAAATCTGCGAAAATGTGAACATACTTTTATGTAATCCCCTTTCAATTTCCTTCATTTTGATACCATTCTCGATAAGTTTGGTTTTTTTTATTAACGTATTATTTACTCATACTATTTCGCACCAATCATCCGCCATTTTGATTTTTTTTAAAACAAATATCTAAGGACACTTGGGTTTTTGAGCCGAATCTATACCTTAACTGCCGAAATCCATCCAGCCGTTTGGAAGATAAAAGGTAATAAATAAATTTACAACATACAAGATACGCGCGAAAAACATAACCTTTCTTTGGCAGTCGAGTAAATAAGGTCAATAAGGTGCAATAAGGTCGATATTTGTCTATGAAAGGATTCTTGCAAATAACGAACACTACTAAATTGGAATCATCCGCGATTTATGTGGGTGTTAAATGGTTACGTAAATTTGGAGGAGTCAAAGAACGAGCTACAAGTTCAATGTCAATTTGCAAATTATGTAATTATGTAATGTATAGCAATTATTATGATAAATAATAATTGCTGTACCTATTACATAATTTGCATAAAATTACGTCACGATAATATTTAGTAATAAATCCTTATTTTTTTATGTTAAGTGTGTTTGTTTCCTCTTCACGCCCAACGAAAGCCGCTGCATGTATTCGAATAGAATTTATAAATGGCTTATCCAGAAACAACATGCTAAAACTATAATAGGTATATATAGGCATTTCGAAGAGCGAGAAGAGATAAGCTAAGCCGCCTGGCGCAGCTTGTTTTTATTTTGTAATATGCACGGACAAAAAGAGGTCACGAGTTAAAATACCAGCAATATTACGAGATTGTAGGTTTAATCGTTACGGAAATTTTGTGAGGAACGAGTATCAAAATTAATGAGTCAGTGAATCACTTCTTAGTGATCGCATACTTTATTAATGAAGGTCGTGTCCTGTGAGTCCTAAGTCCCGTGAGTCACATTTAGAGTTTAATATTAATCTGTTCCTATTGCACTATAAACTAATCTTTAATTGCTAAATTAAACATAAAACAATCATAAATGCTTTCACACTTACGCTAAGTTCTAAAACTTGTGTCGTGAGAGCAGGAAACATTCACATCACACAATCACAATCAGAATCAGAAACACAAGTATTCCATGGGGAGAAAATCTGTGTTACCGCCGGGAATCAAACCCGATACACCTGCTTAGAAGGCGAACATCGACTAAGCCAACGCAGTTAAATATAACTTCATTCATAGTAACAACATAATTTAAGTAGCAATTGTACTTTACATTAAACTAAAAACAAATTAAAATTAAACAAAAAAAAACTATAATTAGATAATTAATTGAATTAGGCGTTACTTTTCGGAAATCCATAACGACAAAGTTAATTTATTATATTTAGTGTTAATCCCGATAATGTTGTAATTAGATATAAATATGTACAAAACTTAATCTAATAGACCGCTACCAGTAGGCAAAGTACCCAAAATGCTGGCAGCATTGCCACGTTGAATGGCAATACTCAATCTCTGTCCAAAATATTACGCAGTTCAATTAACTTGTATGTTCTCTGAACAATTTTATACAGTATTCATAGTGTCAATAAAGCGATCATTTATTTATTTTATTATACAGGGTTTTTGGATGGTCTATAAAATCTTTTGGGTATGGTGATATATGTGATTTTTTTATTTTTTTTATTTATGACAGGCTAATGTTTGACCACTATCTCACCTGATGGTAAGTGACGATGTGATCGAAGCTGGTTAACACACTAGACCTGGAATACGCAGGCTCTCAAGGATAACTGCCGGAACACCGTATTTGGCTTGGCGGCAGACTTTCAACTTGATGGTGGTAAGCTACTTTGGTAGCAAGCCAGGCGAGCATCTCACAAAATGCTCTACCACCTCTCAAAAGGTCACCTCGATAGGATGATTTTGCATGCACCCCTCATGCAATTCCTATTGCTATGAACTTCTACTAAAATATGTGCCAAGGCATTGTATTTTTCTGCCAAATTGAACTCCCTGTATAATATTACTAGCCGTGCTTCGTAGCATCGCCCGCTATTATCAAGTTAAAAAGTAGCCTATGTGTTAATCCAAGGTATAAGCTATGTACATTCCAAATTTCATCCAAATCCGTTCAGCGGTTAAAGGGTGAAGAGGGAACAAACATACTTACACACTTGCACACACGCTTACACACAAACTTTCGGATTTATAATATTAGTAGAATTGATTTCTTAACAAAGAGATTTTATAGAATTTTGAATCAGGGTATGTCTAAATTATTTCTCATTTAGCAATAACAGGTAATCACAGAAACGTGCTTTAGTGCATCTTGCTCAATGGTAATTTACATCATCGTTACCTTCATTCAAACTCAGGTTTATTACAAACTACATTGTTTTGAACAATGATTGTTGAAAATTAATAACGTTATGTTTCATTGCCGCAATTGTTCTAAGTTTTATGACAGGACATCAGGAAGATCGATAGAATAAGTATAATAAGTAATAAGGTAAAGTAGCCTTTTCCAACTTGTGGTTGTGATTGTGTGTGTGATGTGAATGTTTCCGGCACCCACAACACAAGTCAATGAACGTAGTGTGGGGCTGTGAGTGTGTAAAAAAAAAAAAAAAAACTACAGCGGAGGCGCAGAGGTGGATCGTCTCTCCGTCTCCGTTATACATATATTATTATATCTTCTTATCTTCTTATACCTTATTTACCTCGGCTATCGCCACAACCCAGTAGCGGATTTAGGAGGTGGAACCAGGGTAACACATTCACCATTAATTACCACGATAGTATCGCGGCGAGTATATATAGTAACTAGTAGAATACAGTAACAAAAAAGTATAAAATAAAAAATAAATTAATAAATAAAAAAAATAAAACTATGTTTTTAGTAGAGTTTTTAGATTTTTTGATTAATATTTTATTTACTGACGATGTTTCCATTTCAGCCGCAGATGAACCAGTACGAAAAGATGCCCAAAGCATCAGATATACCATTAGAGGCGAGCCTGCTAGTGAAGCTGCTGGCATCATGGTGGTGGTCACTTGCAGTATTGTATGCTTCGCCTATACAGCTCTCATCGTATGGAGGCGGATATACTTGTAAGTATATTGTACCTATATCATCGAGATAGGAGACAAACCTACGGTCAATCAAAATCCTTGACCTGAACAGAATATAGACTAGGAGTAGGTAACTATTTCTTGCTAAAACAGATGGAATCCTCCACAGCATTCGTATAAAACTGACTTTTTATGGTTTGTCAAATAAGTTGTTTCTACAGCGTCATTGCTCAAGAGTCTATAATCCACCCAACTGTTAAACTCTCACGTTGTCCATCATTAGGGATTATAACCATATCAGTTTGTCAGCAATCTAACGGAAGTTAACTAAGATTAAGCTCATTTATCCAGCCAAGTACCCACCTCTCTTGAAATTGAATTCAGAAACATCGTGGGCGTCTGGCAATACCTGCCCACGCATAGCCTTTTACGGGTGTCTCCGCACGATTACGTCGATGAAAATAGAATCAATATCGATT
This sequence comes from Lomographa bimaculata, assembly GCA_948107665.1. Classification (NCBI taxonomy): domain Eukaryota; kingdom Metazoa; phylum Arthropoda; class Insecta; order Lepidoptera; family Geometridae; genus Lomographa; species Lomographa bimaculata. The sequence goes on from OX403592.1 coordinate 15,031,754, forward strand.
ACAGTTTACTCAATAAAGATGTACTGACTTAATATTTCCGTAGAGCTTTAAAAAAGCCATAACAACATTCTCAATAATGAATAATCCGGCTTGAAGGACCATAACTTTTATTATTACGAAACGCACTTGAGAGGTTTTATTGAGGTAAAGTGCGATGTTGGAAATAATACTTATTTGTGGCTTACACGTCGGTACTTGAACCGTGAACGCAGTGTATTGTGCGGAGTAACCTGATACTGGCCGGGTTGCGTAGGACGCGGTCACCGGCTAGGGAACCAGTGCATGCGCGCGGTGTGCTTATATTCTCTGTTTTTATTATGTCACTATATATACAGTACGACCGGCTTGAAGGATTGATCCTGTGCCTTTCTCTTTAAATAAGCCCACATTTTTGGCGTATTTGAGTTTGAAGTTGACTGATATGGAAAGGCACACATAAAGATAAAGGTATCTTCTAGATAAACATGTCACATCTTCGGCCGCATCATCACTTTCCATCAGGTGAGATAGTGGTCAAATGTTTATCTATAAATCATAAAAAAAAAAAAAAAAAAAAAGTGCTGGGGTACGAAAATGTGTATTCTAAAATCGTTAATAACACAGATTCCACTAACTACATATCATGTTAAGAACCCGTATACATTTTTATGTCTGTCTCGCTCGCACAATTCATTCATTTTGAGAAATAAAAATTATGGAGCGAGTTATGGAAAATGTTGTCAATAACTTTACTAAATAATTATGTAACGGATACTTTTAATTAATTTTCGTTTAAATACCTGTTAATTAGACGAAGAAAGAGTTAAAAAAATATAAAATCAATTTGACATCGATTTTCTCCGCCAATCCAAAAGCTAAGAAAACGAATATCAGTTTATAATATCCGTGATATTATTATTTAGGGATTATATTGACAACATTTACAATAGCTCACACCGTCAGTTTTATATCTCAAAATCAGTTAATCGTGCGAGCGAGAAAGACATAAAAATGTATTCGGGTTCTTAAAGGAGGCATTCCGATAAAACTTTTGAAAAAAGACATTAAAATCTCCACCCTCGATCACAGAGAGAATGACAGAGACTATAACATTATAACCCCTATTTATGCTAAGGAATTATAAAATACGATTAAAAATCAATCGTTCGCTCTTTTTCAAAAACCAAATGATCTAGTTTGTTACTAGCTCTAGTATAAATCAACAACGGCTTGGATGGAACGGATTTGGATGAAATTTGGAACGTAGATAGCTTTTACCTAGGATTAACACATACGCTACTTTTGAACTTAATAAACGCGGGTTTCAGCTACGGGGCACGGTTAGTAAAAATAAACCCTCTTTGTTGTTCGACTTCCTGCTCTTTATTAACTGCACACTTTCGTCTTACAGGAAAAGAAACGGACTTAAACACGAATTGCTAAGAAACGAGGAAGTCATCGCGGAGACGAGAATAGAAGTAAGTTATTAAATTTAATGATTTAAGATAACATTAATGCACAAAGGAAAAAAACAGTCACCAGACAATAATAATTGGTTAACAGTAAAAACACCTAGTTCGCAATCATATAGTCCTTTATGACCTTTTAAGTAATCACTATGCCCCCAGATATAGAGCTGTAGAATTCACGTTGTTACTGATGATTGAAATCCAACACAGACCGCATCTGCACTTTCCATCAGGTCGGACATTGGTCAAATTTAATCCCTACTAATTCTATAAATTGTGTAAGTACCTCAGTCTGTTACGCTGTCACGCCTAAACCGATTTAGATGAAATTTGGTACAGATATAGACTAAAGCTTGGGAAAGAATATAGGCTACTTAGGAAAGAATACAGGTTATATCCCGGAATTATCACGGGACTGGGACTTAAGCGGGTAATACCGCGGGGCGCAGCTAGTGTGATATAAAAAACATATGTGATGAAACATGTGTCACTTGTAACTCTAAAATGATCATTACCAGATGTACCCAATCATTTATAGCACGCCCGAAACAAACTTCAATGGAAAAATCCATGTTTGTTATTTTTGTCAACAAATTGAAAAATACCTGCCAAGTGCCAAATACAACACCCGACTGATTATACGTAATTTGTTACGCGATAATGATAACCTTGTTATTCAAGCAATACATATACGTAAATCTTATGCTTGTTTTTACGAATTTCATACTTGAGAACTTGTTTGTACATTCGTTTTCATTTATAAGCACTACCTGTAGTGTAGACTTCTTGATCTAGAACAAGTTTCTATCGTTTGTAAAAATCGAATTTCGTTTCATTCTATACATTTACATTCACAGTAGTACCTGGATGACCGAGCTTTACTCGGTTTTTTTTTGGTAAAAAAAAAAAATATCTGGACTCGAACCGGGGTCTTCTGGTTTCGGGACCGCCCAAATTCCCACCTGAGCTATTATAACCTTGTAGTGGCGTGTTGATAGTAGCGAAATTTACCTTAGTATTCTAATGATATTGTAGCAGTTTTTTATTAGCTGAAAACACGGATAAAACGACGTTAAAAATGAGACCTAGCTAGATCGATTTATAGCCCCCGAAACGCCCTGCATACAACATTTCATGAAAATCGTTGGAGCAGTTTCGAAATTCAGATTATATCTATATATACAAGAATTGCTTGTTTTAAGGTATTAGATAGATTAAAGAAAACGGAACAACATCTAGTTTTACTTTACGATCATTACTTATACTAGACCTCTAGATCTATCTCTATTCACCAAAGGCTAGTTTTATTGCAGACACTAACATAGTGTTATTGTTTTGGACATTGTACCTATAGTACAAGTTAGACGCGCTAATTATGTGCTTGTAATAGTTCTACAGTCGCAGTTGTAAAGTCAGGGTTATCAGTTCTAAACTGCCCTTATATACATTTCCTTGAACAACAAAGTGTGATAAATAATCGCGTCTAATATGCTAACTGCCATATACACATAGAGCATATTATTCATAATACCCTATTGATAAACATTTATATAAATCGTTTCGGCCTCAAAAAATGTTTATTCTAGTATCAAAACATTCCTAAAAGGTGCGTCAAACATGATTTCCTAATGAATGGTTTAACTTGTCAGGTCAGTAAGCCTTCGCAAATGTAGGTAGGTATTTAAACCCTGAGCAAAACGGTCGCAGTAATGAGAACATTATAAAATGATTATAACAGAACACAGCGTACATAATGTGTGTTATGTCTACAAAGGTGACGAACGCGAGGTTGCACGCAGATAATAATAATTAACTTTCTTACTTGATTAACGCAATATTTAAAACAAAATTTTATCTTATTTTCAGTTGTGAAGAAATGCGAGCATTTGTTCGTCGAGAAGTCTCCTCTATAACAAGTTTTCGATTCTAAGAAGGATTGAATGGATTGGTCTTTCTGTACTACATATAATCAAGAATCTACGGAACCCCAGGAGATTTCTTTCACAGAAACTATGAGACTGAGTTTGATTAGAATGTTATAAGTAAGGTCCATCTAGTGAATTATAAATCGATTCTGGAAACTAATTAGCTAGCTAGAAGAATTGACGTTTCTCAAAATGTTATTTAGCACATTTGTTATTAATATTTGAATATTCAGTGCACCTTACCTTGCAACTATGTAACAATATCTATTTAATGTTAACTCCGCTAAAGAACTCTAAACCGTTATATAGGTATCCGTGGTCATACCAGTTGGTTGATCTAACGACGGCCACTGTTTAGTGTCCCTGGTTAAACTGATTACATTTTTATGTCCGTTGTTAGACTGGTGGACGTGCTCAGATGGAAACGGAACTTGATATATTTAGTTAATATTTTTTGTATTAAATGTATATCTACAAATTGCTACCAATTGACAACTTACCGTTCGAAACAGCTGTAGTCAGGTGCACTAAGTAAATATATAAAATAATAAATAATTATTTATATATCGGGGCTCGAATTATTCATGTAGCTCAGTACATATTGACTGGCGACTACAAAGTAAATAACCAGCTCGTGACACCTAAGAAATGCGTAACGGCTCTTAATTAAGCATCCACTACGCTCTAACAGAAAGAAAATAAATCTCTCATATTATTATCTGTATTTATACCAACAAATTGCCATGCATTCCTTCATATACGAACTGTATTCGGCAGATGAGCCCTTTCTACCAAAACCCGCTCACTAGCCTGTACAAGTCTGCAGAAATGCATCGACATTTACGGCACCGCTAGATTTGTTATTTATTTAAATAAGACAATGTACTAAAATTAAAAAAAACTGCGAAAAATGTGAACCTACTTTTTATGTAATTCTATTTAAACACCTTTTAAATTCTTTAATTTTGATACTAAATAGTTTTGGTAATTTTTTATAATTAACCTATTACTATTTCGCGCCAAAATCCGCCAATTTTTAAAATTTTTAAAATACCTTTCAAAATCAAAAGGCAAATCAAAATCGTTTATTTATTGCCCCAAAAATCCACACATGAAAGTAAATGTCTCCGCGAAAAACAAAACCCTCCCTTCCGTCAGGTAAAAATAACACACAATGTTGTATTTTCTATACTGAGCTTCTATTGTAAGTAATTAATTAACACTGTGTTGTACCTACTATCCGACAAAGGCATTGAATAGTTGTATAAACATGAATGGCACCTAGAAACACCTGACGTTCACATCCTGTATAGGTAGTATGAATCAATCATGGAGCTGGCACGAGAAATCAGAAATTGTAATGACCTGTTCGATGTTTATATCTTACTTAAGCATAATCAAGTACAACTAATTAGTATTTGTAGTGTGTAAAAATGTGACATTGTAGTTTGTTTGTGAATGCATCGAGAGAAACAGTAATGTAAAATAACAGTAAAATTTCAAATGATTTGCAACCATATATTTACAAATAATAAGGCACTTAATAGTTTGTAAAACAACGAATATATTGATATATCACACTAATATTACTAATCCGAAAGAACAATGGCGAACTCCCATACATCATTTTAGTTGAAGTAAAATAGCATCGTATATAGATAAAAAAATATCTTACGTAAGGCCGGTTGCCTTCTGAGCTTCATTTTAAAAGAATTGTCGTTTTAGAAGGCCTAGTTATTAAGATATTAAACAAAACATATTTGTAGGTTATGGCTCAGCACACTTTGCCGATCTCTTTTTGAATACGCCAACAGTTCTGACAGTCGTGAATTCGTGATAAAAGCCCATTCCAAAGAGCCACCACTACGTTTAAACTTGAAATATATTATTACTTGACACTGGCTAAATGCACAAAATTGCGAAGCTAATATTAAAAGAAAAAAGAAAAAAAAAACAAACTTCAAAAGTGAAAACGTCATTCATACGACAGTTTGGTATTGCCATGACATTTGCTTTTCCCCCTTAAATGTCGATGACTGCAATAGCAACCGCAGCTATTTTTAGAAAACCTGTGAATGACAGGCGGATTCTAGGCAGCTGATGGTTCATACATAAGTTACCATAGTATTTTTTGTTTTATGGATACATCATAAGCATTAGCATTTCGGCTTAGGAATATAGAGATGCACTAGGGTAAGGCCATGGACATGGTAACATCTTATCATATAACCACAGCATAGACAAAAACAGATAAATGAAAAATGGTTGAAAGTAATCGTTTTGTTTTTTTTAATGTGTATTTTTTTACCTGGCTTCGTCTGCCTTTTCTGTTGTTTTAGTAAATCTTTGTAATTTATTTGAGTGAATTTCGTTTATTTCACATATAAATACGATCAAACATAGGCCAACTAAAATTTCGCCATTGTTCTTTGTGTGTAAGTGGGTATGTTTGTATTCTCTTCACGCTGTAACGACTGAACGGATTCGGATGAAATTTGGAATGAACATAACTTATACCTAGGATTAACACGTAAACGCTACTTTTAAACTTGATAAACTTGGGCGAAGCCGCAAGCAAGGCTAGTAAATAAATAAAGTTAAATCTATAAATAAACTTACAAATAGTATAGAATCGAAAAAAATATAAATACTTACCAATGTATATTTACTGAAAAACATAAGAATTCCCTTTTATTTTTTCTACGAATTGAAAAATAGTAGACTATCTGAAGTGTTCTTTACTGTAGTATATACATATATACGTTTTACATGCTAATTTTTCCAAACAGTACTTTCTTAATCATCATCGATGACTAAGTCCGTTACTAAGAGGAATAGCGTAAAATATTGAAAGTCTCAGACTTAATTATGATGGAAACTATACGTTTCATTAGATTTCCAAAGCATTAATTTGCTTAGCTCTAAAATAAAGCTATTGACTTTGAAAAAGAAAACTTCTGATATTTTACGACCCACCAGGCACGCCAATAATTTTAATGCATCGAGATACGACAGATATACTGTTGGCTTTTCTATCACTTGTATCTAAAGGGTTCTAAAATAATGTTATACTGCGTAATTGTTTCATAAAGAAAGAATGAAAGAAATTACATTTATTTATGACACACACAACATACCACTAAAAAACAGCAAAATAAATGAAAAACTCAAAAATAGAAGTATACACAAATAAAGGAAAATAGAACAAGTAAAAGAAAAAGAAGTGTTATGTTGTGAGTGTCATGAATATGGGTCACGACTCAGCATAGGACTATGGTTAAAAAGATTTTCATTCGTGACCTAATCTTACCTCCATGTGTGGCAACCCTGTCATAAAAGCCTTAAAAAAGGGTAGGTTAAAAGTCAAGTTCAACTAGTATATATGTATATAGTTCTGGGAAATAATGCACTTACAATAAAATCTACTTAAAAACCTTCAATAGTTAAAATATGTTTTGCCTTATTTTGACTAATGTTAACATTTTACGATTTAAGTAGAAAGTGTAGCTTATTAAGATTTTCGATTCCTCGTAGTTGCTGATTTGGCCATCTAGATCTACGGCTTTTTGCAAAAGAGTTTCTCGAAATAATGTTATTTTGTAAAAAAAAAGCGCAAAAAGACCTTGTTATCTCATAAAGACATTTGTGCACATCAACCTGTATATGTGTTGCTTCTGCATAATATTACGCATATTTATTCAGCATAATGTTAAGATATATTTGTGATACCTACTCTATATTTTCTGCGATAAGAATAATCCCTATGTTGATTTAGAACGCAAGATATTCTTTATGACCTAGATATAAGTGTGTGCCATACTTGTGCATGTCAGTCATCTTTCTTTTTTATTATTAGTAAACTTATAAATGTATGGCTTCATAAAAAAATACAATACTTCATAGCTGCTACACAATGGACGCATTGGGTTCGCGCGGGGACACGGACGCTGGTCTGCGCGAATCACATGTATCGTGAGTGGCATCTATTAGATTACACACACGAAAATACGTAAAAATAACTCTTTAGCTCAGTAATTTTGTACAAAAATTATATAATTAGGTGAAAATTTAATTATAGACGTCAATTTGTCTTAATTAATGTGATCGACTTATATAATTTTCTAATATATTTTTGTCAACCTATTTAAGATAATTAAATAAAATGTACAGGATTAAAGTGATAACAATCCATTTATTATGCTCGTTTCATTTTATGTTAACATTAAATACATATGTTTAAATAAACAAAATAAAAGCTTAAAATAGTTTTGCTAAGCAAAAACTATTCCAAAACTAATATAAAAAAAACCTGCTTGCGCTACATACACAATTTCTTCGAAATACTTACTGTTTAAATTAAAATACAGTTATAAATACATAAATACAAGATAACAAAAATATGATTTTATCATAAACGTGTTGTACATATTTGTATTTTTTTATATAAAGGCAAGAGTGAAAACTAAAAAAACATATTAAACTTACACTAAGTTTTGCTTTTTATTGTATTTGATTATAATTTATTAATCGCAAAGTATTTTTATTGTCCTAAAATAATATTGATGGTAACTTTTATTTTGTGTGAACATAATAATTTTATAATCTATATATACCACTATATAAATACATTATACAATCGATTGAGTTGATCATAATGACGTGAGTGACAACCGTTTTCTAATAATAATAACACTTAGCTGCTACATATTAAAATGCATAGGTGTTAGTTATTAAATTTTTCTATTGTAAATACTGTTTGTGACGCTGTGACTATATACTGTTTTTTTTTCGTAAATTAAAAGTCATTGTTAGTAACAAAACATCTGATCATTGATTACATATGCTTGAATCAAGTTACATTAAAGGTATGTTTTATATAAATAATATAGGTAACAAATAATTGTTTATATACATAGATTTAATATATATGATTATATTTGATCATATTAGGGAACTGTAATTTTTTTTTTTCACTGTATGTCTTATTTTTACGAAGGATACATTTGATCACGTTATGGTATGTATGGGGTTCACTTAGCTTCTGGCTTGTGTCGCACGACGACGGGCCCGGTGTTGTCGCCGGTAGCTTTGTTATGCGCACCGTGAGCACCGTCGCAATACGGCCACTGGGGAATAAGAAATGTATGAGAACTCATATCACAATCATACCACTAAGTATGAAGTTGTATAGTTAGTGTCGGAAACATTGACATCACATCCAGAACCAGAAACAAATTTTCATTGAGGAGAAATCTTGTGTTCCCGCCGGGATATAAACCCGCTGCTTTGAAAGCAAACGCGCACCCAACTACGCAAGCAAGCAGTTCAAAGTTCAATGACACGCCCAGCGACGTCCGGGTAAAAAACATGCCATTAAACGCTTTCACATTCACAGCCCCCTACACAAAGTTATATGCCTTGTGTCGTGGGTCCGTAAACATTCAAATCAAACCCAGTACCAGAAAAAAAAATTTCGCATGTGGCCCCACCGGGAATCGAACCCGTTGCTGATACGGCAGACGCGTAAACGACGACTTCACCGGGCAATATAATACTAAGGAAGACAACGAAAGTTTTTGCGTACGTTCACGACTCGTACTATAGACTTTCAGAGACGTTTGTTTGACGTTTGTTCACTATCAGAGACGTTTGTTTATTTTTTCGCCATCACGGTGCTACAAACATCTAGTAAAGTCGCCGATAAAGTAAGTAGTTCATGGTACGTTTATCGTGTTATAATAGATAAGTACAATCTCAATAAAACGATATAGTGCTTGTTGGCTGCATATGACATAGATATAAATACTGCATAGTAATGGTTGTATTTGTAAAATATTTTAGTCAAAAATATTTCATTTTAAAATTAAATAATAAAAAAATGTTTCACTCTAGTTTTTTTTTTTATCATTACATAATTATATTAGTACAGATTCAGTGTAAATTATATCCTGAAAACTATACAGACTTAATGTTTAAAATGCTTTTAAAAGCCTAATTGCTTATTTAAACTTATAAAAAGAAAAGCAGATGAAAGAGGATACCACAAATTTTTTAATTAATAATTAGATATATTATTATATCACTTTAAGTGTTTATGAAAGCTTTTTGGTGAGCAATTACATTTGTTGCATAAAAACTTCACTCTAGTTTCTCTCTAGTAGTGGCCTTGACTATCGCCAGACTACTTTTTTTTATACTTATAACAAAGAAGACAAGCAAGACATACCCATGATGGTATGCGACACTCACACCAAATAGTATATTATAAATCTGCAGTACCCCGAACAACAAAGTTTCATGTAGGACTGCAATGCTCTTTCTCCCCGAGACAGGTGACATCTGATTAATGCTACCATTGTAACCTACTACAATCAAGTAAACTGTTAATGTTACGAAAATTATGTAGGTAAGAACCAAACTGAGTGGCTTAAAGTATTCAGTAGAACCTCTTTCAACCACATTACCATTTATCATCAGATGAGATAGTGTTCAATCCTAGCCTAAAATAATTCACTATACTTTTTATGTTTAATTCACTATAGAATATCATTACTATACCACTTATGTTGGAACAGCTTAATCGGCAACACAGACCCATCCTACGCTACATAAAGGAGCTGGGAAATGCACAATACAGCCCGAGCAGGACACCAGTGCTGGCTTTATCGCCCCATATCACAACTTAGAATTAGACCACTTACATTTTTGCTCTTCCAACATCTACAGAGCACAGCTTTCTCTGTGATATCTTCAATGTCAATGAAATCTACAACTTTGTCCAGGTCCTTCCTGACCAGATTATTGACTTTCCCGGAGCCACCCTGTCTCGCCTTCTTAATAGTCTCGTAGGAGTAGTATGAGATGCCTCCGATTACTACGGTTGGCGGGATCAGGGCAAGCCAGTCTTTAACTGAAAATAAATTAATCTAAACATTACATTTATTAATAATATAAATATTTGAAAATGCAATCAGATTCAGGTAATTTTAACATTCTTTCTTCACAGAAAAAATATCAAAATTGCCTGACTAATGTCCAAGACTAATCATGGCTATTGTCAACGAAAGTTGACCAATCATTGCCCATCAAAAATGTGTGAATCAACATAACAAATCAGCGCATAAGGTGAGTTTTGCAATTTTGAATTTTGCATGCATGTTTATCATATTTTATTCATTAAATTCGTAATTAAAAAGTATTTAGACAAAAAAAAATGTTTTTGGTCATATTAATGTTGATGATTAAATTTTTACTGAATTCACAAAAAAGGAGGAGGTACTCAATTCGATTGTATTTTATGTAAGTTATACTTCATAACTTCTTTCCACAAGAACCTCTTTTGATGATTTGTTTTTGTTTGAAAGCTGATGCTTTCCCAGTGGTCCAATTTTAAATTTTATCAAGATATGATCAGTTAGATTATGAGTTATCATCAAGTGTTTAATACATTTAATCTGATCAGGTTCCGCAGATAAAGAGGTGAAGTCGTTTTTTTTTAGGCTTTGCTTGTGTTTAGTTATTGTCAATACAGTACATGATCTATTATGATTATTATAATAATTAAACTTGACCTTTATTTTAATCTCATGCATATTCCCAATGTTTTAATATTTATAGTAAAATAATTATAATAATCTACAGCACAAATAGAAAAGCAGAACATACTGTATCAGTTATGTGGAACAAGTATAAGTGTATAGAGAACGACAACATATCTTACTGCATATCATATTATTTAGATAAGTAAACTGCAGTTATCAAATACTGTTATCAGAGAGTCATACAATTTGGCCATACCTGTTTGTGCTGCATAAAAAACAATATATTTTAGTGTCTTCCTCTTGCGCTTTTCAGTTGAATTTTACATGTGTGCATAGCTAAAACACTTAGCTACAAATGCAATCACAGCGAGTCATGGCCTGAGTTTGTAGTTTTTATATAAACAGTATGAAACGACCACAGCTTCAGGTTGTGACTTGTGTGCAGGTCTTACAGACCCCGCCAGGCATGTGGCAAAATATTTTAATATTTTTACATATTCTATGTGGATTTTAACCAACTTTGTGTTATTCAAATAAAGTCTCATAGGTGACTTCAGAAACTAAACATTATTATTTCTATATCAGTAAAAACATACTAATGTAATAAACTGAGGCTTTAAAAGCTAAGCAATCAGACCTAGCAAAAAAAAAAAACATAAATTAATATTGACTTTTGGGTCTACCAGACCCACCAGGCACATCAAAGGGTTTTTATCCACGAGGCACCCATAGTTAAATAATGGATTATCATTGTTCAACTCTAGTGGAGCATGTCTTATGAATATTATGAAATAAATAAATTACTCTGAAGCCAATGACTAACAGTTAAATTAAATATGTACTAGAAGTGTGTCAAAGAATTAATGATCTTACCAACAATTTACTTGATACAGAATTATTCTGATGATATTTATTTACGCTACAAAAGCATAAGTTGGGTAGATTGCTCATAGAATTTATGTACTTACAACAATCACTTCTTAGGATTCGTTTCTTCAAGTTTAAGTTCAAGTGAACCGATTATTTACAAAAGTTTTCCTCAAACTTACCTCCAAGACGGAACCAGCCGCCGATTGAGTCAGGAATTGGCAAACTAGCTAAATAGTTTGGAATGGTAACTTTTACCAGATTCGACACGATATACATTTTTAATCGGGTTATTACTCAAACGTGCTTAGGTGATGATTGCTACGGAGAGAAGTAACGGTGTTGCTGCTGTTTCGCCAAGGCTATTACACAACAATAATCTGTACTTTCGCTCCTAGAACCATGCCACAAACAAACTCAAATTTTTGCTCAAAAAAAAGCATTGCCGTCACAGATTGCCGTGATCTCGTTTCTTGGCTGAATTTTTTCAAGTTTTTATAAGAACAGGATAGCTATATACAATATATGCGAGTAAAACGAAAGCAACGACTATTCATGCTAAAAGTTTGAAGTCCTAAAATCCTAAACGCTAAAAAAAATTTACAACAGTTTGACAGTTAGAAGACATTATGACTTTGACGTGTTTTTACAGTTTTATTATTTACCGTAAGCAACACTAACACTGCAGCGGTTGGAAATAAAGTGATGTAGCACTAGCTGTACATACGTTTAATCGACCGGTCTAATACAATCGTCCGACCAACAACGCATCCACTCGATTTTGTCGTGAAACTGAACAATTGATATTTTTGCAATATGCAGAACTTGAACAGTAAAGAAATTGTCAATATTAAAGAAGTAGGTGTTATTAATTATTTCTGGGTCATCAATAATTGTAATATTTCGTTCATATTAGTCTTGCGAAAATACTAGTTTTGTAAATTGATAATTGGGGCCCTGGACATGGCCACATCATATTTATTGTAACTAGTAATCATTCTCAGTCCTCATGATCGTTTAGATTGTGATGATTTTGTTTTTTTTTTTAATATTATATACCTATTATGTACATTCAGAATGATGTAGAGAACTTTCAGGCACAATAAAAAACAAAATTACGACGTATTTGTTACTAGGAATGCGAAAATTGCCCATGGCACATCACTACTAAATTCAATCCAAAAACTTTTTACAATAGCAACATCAAAACATCTTTCAAAATAAAACATCAAAATTCTTATGTATTTAATCTGTGGCTGTTTTCGCTTTGGTCGGGTGCGCTTGCTTTTATCGTGCGTTGTAATTATGAATATATTCGTTTTCTATTCAACAATTACCAAATTTTAGTAGACCCTTATGTAGTTTTGCTATAGTGGTTCTAGTGAATTCCTTCAGTGGGGTTTATCAATGCAGCTGTACGCTGAATATGGCCGACGAAAGACTAGTGGTCCTGAATCGTAGTGACAATTTGGGATTCGGGTTCTCTCTACTTGGCGAAGCCGGTTTGCCACATATTATTTACGAAATCGAGGAGAATTCACCAGCGGCTCGGAGTGGTGAGGTAAGTTTCAATTGTATCATTTTATAACGAAGTTGTGACTGAAAGCGTTTCGCGAATAAATAGGTACCTACTTCTGTATATAAAAATGTACCTGTCACTAGTAAGCTCAAAGGAGACAAACATTGCAATAAAACTATCACAAAACAATGAACGTACCGATTGAAAGCGAGCTATTCGATGTTCCCGATATAAACATTTCAGTGTGACTGGATACTTGCTAAATTGATGCAAAACATATGTTTCATTGTGTACATATATACAACTACCTACTGAAGATGTTTCAAGACTAAGAATGCCATGTGAGAATGATAAACATTCAGATTATGTCCATTCTTATTGCCTTTTACAAACCTAAGATTCACTGCTCTGTGTTTGTTTAAGGGACATGAATATTCTCAAAATAATACTGCATACAATAATAATTTAAAAACAAAATTCCAAGGCTTGCTCTAATGAGCAATCTTACTTATCTTATAGAAAGAGCTCCATGTGTCTTACAATATAGTAGGTTGCAGTATATTGGAATATTTGCACCTACTTATCCAGTAATTTGTGTCAAGGTAATCTAGTTTAGGCTTAGATTATACAGGTGATTTGCTTATTGCCCACTTAATTAGTAACTTCAATGATCATTTTGTAAGTGGAGTAAAATTCTATTTTACCATTAGCTACGAATTTGGTATTATCTACCACCCAATTAGACTTTTTCTTCACATTCTCATCAAAATAACTAATATTATCCTACTAATATTATAAATCAGAAAGTTTGTGTGTATATTTGTTCCCTGTTTACACTTAAATGGTTGAACGGATTTGGATGAAATTTGGAATGTACATAGATTATACCTAGGATTAACACATATGCTACTTTTTAACTTGATAATAGCGAGCGATACCGCAGGGCACGGCTAGTAACTGCATAAGTTTGTGAGTAAGTATGTTTATTTTGTCATAACGCAGTAACAGCTGAACAGATTTGAATCAAATTTAAATGCACAAAGCTTATACCTAGGATTAATACATTTTACTTGGTTAATGCAGGCCGTAGCGATCTGTATGATTTTTTTTATTCAGTATTGACAGATGAATGTAGGTAGTATGTAACATATTATATAATATACATACATCATACTTACATCCATACAGCTGGACATCTCAGTTGTTTGTTAGGTATAATAACACTGAAACACCAATTATCCGATCGTATACTTACATTCCTTCCTAAGTAATGTTGTAGTATTGCAGTGACATCATTTATAGCTTTAACTTTTTGCTAATCAGGTGTCTAATATAAATGACGACCCAGTTGGTGCAGTGGATACGTCTCCGCCCTCTGAACCGTGGGTCCAATTCCCGGTAGAATAAAAAATTACTTCCCTAGCGATATTTGTGCTTCTGGTTCTGGGTGTAATGTGTGTGTGATGTGAATATTTCCGGCACCCACGATATAAGCCTTTGAACTTAGTGTGAGGCTGTAAGTGTGAATGCGTTTGTTGTTTGTTTTGTTTGTTTTTATATATGAAAAATATTTACTTATCAACCACTAAAAATAGGATGTTTTCTGTTTGCTGGAACTAAACCTTCTTGGCTATGTTTATTTATGTAAACAATGGTTCAAAGAGGTGTCTAGCTTATCATATAAACATTTCATGAGCATTGATGAAGATGATAGTTGTACTAAAATCATATTGTTTATTTTAGTAGCTGTGCCCCTCAGATTAGCCCATGTTGGGAATATAACATTAATTAAACATAAAACTTTATTATTTTCTTAGGCTACTATCTACATAACACATTTCATCTATCCAAATCTAAATCCATCCAGCCTTTGTAGAGATATCCGTAGGAATTTGCGGACAAATAGTAGCCTATGTGTTAATCCAGGGTGTCAGCTACCTCTATATCAAATGACATCAAAATTGGTCCAGCTATTTGAACGTGAAGAAGTAAGAAATATACAAACATACTCGCATACTTTCGTCTTTGTAATATTAGTACAAAGTTGGATATATGATTTACTACCTATTTTCTGCGACTTTGCTGTTTGTTATCTACATACCTTACAAATTACAGCCAATTCCTTTAGTAATTTCGGTGTAATTAATTCTGAATCAGATTATTTATTCACCAAATAATAATAATGGATGTTATGATCTAGGCATATCAATGTTCAATTATTGGTTAATAATATAGATAGTTATTATAAATGAGTAACAAATATTTAAGCTTGTGAATTTTCTATATTAGTGTGATGGGATATATATGTTAACTGCATTTATAATTTGACATAAGAGAATTGACTGAAAGAAGACCTACCCTCTGCGCCGTGAGTCCTGGGTTCGATTCCTGGCAGGAGCATAATTTTTCTTCCCAAGGGACATTTGTGCTTATAGTTCTGGGTTTGAATGTGTGTGTGTGTGTGTGATATAAACGTTGCAGAAACCAACCATACAAGCTTTTTAAATTTGGAGCGGTGAGTTTGAATGAATTTATTAAATTTGTTTTGTTCTGAACAAAAAACAGCATTATATACTATAGAAGTAATGTGAGTCTAAAATTATCAATGCTCTGTTCTCACTCACCCAATCTATGGGCTTTAATTGATGAGACAATATGAAACATACTTTATCACACAATTTGCATCTATTTCAAGCTGTGACTCAATGGAGATAATTTGTTAAACAAACAATGAAGGTCACTGTCCAGACACCTTGATTCAATAGAGTAGGTATTTATCTAGAATCTGATTAAGTATCTGTCATATTAATGATAATGGGCTGTTCCATCTGCTTAACAATATATTAATTTCATATCAGTACTATACAGGGGTGCGTTTGGTACAACTTTGATTAATTAGTAGTAATTTTTTCCATGCACATATGCTCTGAACAATATTGACATTAATAAAATAAAAAATATATTTTTTTTACTAGTTGATTAAAAAAACTAAAACCATATTAACAATCATTACAGAATATGGGTAAATATAGAAAATTCTTCAGATAATAATTAAATGCAAGCTAAGCTTAAAAAGCCGACTACAACACTAATATTTTGGTTTTGGCTGGATCGATTTCGATAAAATTTATATGGGACCACCTCTGAAGTATAATATACCAAACAAAAAAAAACATCAAAATCGATTCATAATTGGCGAAGATATAGCATAACATACACACAAAAAAAATGTGCACTCGAATTGATGACTTCAGTTAAAAATAAAGTTCGACCCACTAGAGAAAACTTGATTACAAACTGGGGACATAATAAACAGGGGTTCGCCCTGTGCTCTATTTCTTTATGACTTAAACAATTCTTGTTGTACCAGCTTCAGCAATATCTGTTCAGCTGTTTATCAGTGGAAAGGTAACAAACAGACAGAGAGATAGACTTTGGTACTTGCAAATTTATATCTTTATATTGACATCATGGTTGGTCACCAAAGTTTTACTTGAGCTTATATCTATTTTTCTTCAAGGTTTGGTAAACTATCTAACTGGGGTTTGGACAGGTACTCTGAATAATTCTGCAATATTTAAAACATAAACAACAATACTGAACTGCCCGTTGGCTTAGTTGGGTGGCATTCGCCTTCTAAGCAGGGGTATCGGGTTCGATTCCCGGCGGGAACACAAGTTTTCTCACCATGGAAAATTTGTGTTTCTGGTTCTGGCTGTGATTGTGTGTGTGTTGTGAATGTTTCCGGCACCCACTACACAAGTCGTCGAAATTAGTGTGGGGCTGAGTGTGAATGCGTTTATTATTATTATTTATTATTAATAATATAGCATACTTATTAATGTGATGTGATGTGATTAGTGTAATGCGAGACTGGAGTATGAATCCAATCACACCTGTTAGTAAGTAATGTTGTATTAGGGAGTGGCATATGGTCTATAATAGGAATTAGCTATCTTTGATAGAACCAGTTTCCTTTTGCATGGTGTTTTTTCACTTTATTTCTTAGACAAAAGCTTACAAAATCCTTTTAGTTGAAAAATCTCTAACTTCATAAATGACATATAGACCCTACCTACCTAACAAACCTACTTTCAATGATAGATCATTCCGTGGTCTCACATATCCAGGCATTATTTAAATACCAATTTAGTCTGGTAGCAGTTCACCATGAGAGCAAACCTTTAAATGTCACATGTATTCAAGAGCACAACAATTTATTGTGTATGTAAAGTTGTCAAACAACTGACAAATGAGGTCTTACTGTGGTTACTTTAGCCTTACCATTTTTGGCGGGAATTATCAACAGTTTATAGAGCTTATCTGTTACTGCTTAGTGCATGCTAGGCCTTGGAGATGTCTGATTCATTGAAACATAGTGTTGTTCTGACTGTTAAGAAGATAGATAACAATTTACACAAAATTACAATAAGGACTTAATATAAAGTATAAACCTTTTGACAACTATTTAAAAGTATTCAATATCATTACAGTAAGCAAATAATATGTCATCATCCAAAGAGTATTGTAAAAGTAACTATTATATAATCTGTGGTTTTATTTTCAAGACTACAGCATCAGTGTAGCATAAAAGGTCAAAATAACAAACAACACTTAGTAAATAATTTACATAGTCATAATTATTACAAGTAATCAATTCTTCATGGCAATGACGTAATTAATTGTTAATAATTAATTTGCTTTTTCACTTCATTCATGTTTATGTAAACTGAATATACACTTTCAAGAATTGTTAATTAATTAAAACAAACCAATGTTTTGATAAAAACCTGACATCATAATACAGCGAAGTCTAATTACAACAAACTATCTAATAGCAAATTGAACATTGAATTCATAATTACCTACACTGATGGGTAATAAAAACAAGAAATGATTTAGGTACTTCCTACTCTTGCAGCTTGTTGCTTCATTGCTACGTTGAAAAAGGAAAACAAACACACTTTCACATTTATAATAAGAAAAGTGATTATTTTATTACTATATAAATACGTAAGTTTGTCACTCAATCACGTAATAGCGACTTAACCTGATTTAGCTGAAATTTTTACATTATCATCATCACTTATTATCATTGTCAATGTATGTGAAACAGCAGACACATCTAGTATTAAATACGTAGGTAAATTAAGCTATGCCAAATTCCACATATATATTATTATAAAGCTGTTTAATTTATATGTATAAAAAAAACAATATATTAGGTAATATTTTAAATACCTATTAAATGGTAAATATTATCTAATCTAAACCTGATTATCTATCCACTTGTGATTTGATTTTTCCTCTGATCAGCTAGCATTTGACCACTATCTCTCCTACTGGTAAGTGATGATGCTCTTAGCATTAAGTCCTCCAATTGTACATTGTTTTTGTTATGCAATAAAGTATAAGTAAATACATAAATAAATGATGTGGTCGTAACCACTCCATAAATAAATAAATAAATAAATGATGTGGTCGTAACCACCATAAATTTAAAATATTGGACATATTTTATAATACATTTTACCCTATTTGAAATAACAAAACGTCATAATATGTTCAGTTTAAGTTAAGAATCCTTGTTAACTAGGTAGTCAAGCACGAGTTAGAAGAGATGGACAAATCAGCTTATTCTGGTTATGACATCATAAAGTTATTTGAGGACTAATAAAAACTTTTATTTCATCAAATATCATTTCCGAGTCGCATCCCTGACTCTCCTGACGCACCGCGCTATCACGTCATCACATTCGGATCAAATAGGCGTCTACGTCTGGGGGTCTACCACAATTAATTCCGAAATACGAAGTTTCGGTTTGCTTTTCGTGCAATTATAGTAACGCAAACCGAAACTTTGTCACGAAGTTCGTGAGTTGACCGTGTAATGTAACCTATTTTAATTCACAAAACTTACGACCGAAAGATTGAAGTTGATTCGTATTTTCGTGAAATCTTGTTATGATTTCTCACTTTTCGTCTTGAGTCTTGAATACACTGTTACGCACTGAAATTACTTAAAATAACGTTTGATAAATAATTCATGCTATAAATTGATTTAGTTTTGGCTAGAATATCTGTGATTTCATACACGTAACGTAACACGATGGTATTGGATTTCCGCACGAAAGGAAAGAGAAAAACAGAGTAGACACACTTTACCTTTTACGTTTGCACTTCGTTCGGCCAGAAGTTTCGGATGTTAAACAACTACCGACAACCCAGTTGGCGCAGTGGACAGGTCACCGCCCTCTGCGCCGTGGGTCCTGGGTTCGATTCCCGGCAGGAGCACGAATTCCTTCCCAAGGGATATTTGTGCTTCTGGTTCTGGGTGTAATGTGTGTGATATGAATGTTTCCGGCACCCACGATACAAGTCTTTGAACTTAGTGTGGGGCTATGAGTGTGAATGCGTTTGTTTGTTGTTAAAACCGTGGTAGGTCCACCCCACGCGCTACGCTTAGCGTTCGTACTTCGTTCGGGCCCGAAATTTCGGATGTTAAAACCGTGGTAGGCCCCCTGTCCCATATATTACATCGTGTCCAATTGTACCAAGGACAGTCTTTGAACTATTCGCTAGTTAAATTGTATCACTTATTTAGTTGTATCGCATTAGTCATCTACTCTTATGTTATTTTGTTGGTACAGTTTGTTTATTTATATGTTTATATTATGTATGCCTGCGTTAATCTCCGGAAATACTAAGCCGATACTGATTATTCTTTTATTACCAGTAGTTATTACCAGTTGAGTGCTATAGGCTATTATTATTTTAATAAAAATTATCATTAATAAAAAAAAACTGTAATGTAACTCAGAAAAATGGGCAATCGGGCCCCTTTATCAACTTGCGCTGTCTAATCGGTTTGAAATATGTGAATAAAATGTATGGAAAAAATATTAGCGCACTTATTTGTAGAAGAAATTCAAAATAATCTGCGACACTTACTGTTGTACACTTACTAACTTTAATATTTCGGTCACAGTAACGGGGTTTTTTTTGTAAAAGGTAACAAATAACAACTTGAAATTAAATATAGATATGGATATTATTCGCTAGTGGTTTTATCTTTATTCGCTTTTTAATTTTCAACCGACTTCAAAAAACGAGGTTTTCAATTCGATTGTATGGTTCTTTTTCTTTGTATATATGTTACGCGATCTCCGCCCATTATGAATCGATTTTGATGTTTTTTTTTGGTAGAGTATACTTCAAGAGGTGGTCGGTGGTCGAAATCGGTCAAGCCAAAATCGAAATATAAGCGTCGGTTTTTGCTTGCGTTTCAGTTATATTAGCTACTATAAGGTACTAGTAGCTTTTTTCTAGTTTTTTTAAAACTCTTTGGGTTATATTTGTCCACCTGGACGAAGCCTGTGGCGGTAGGCCACCGACCTAGTTGTTTATATGCATTCGTTTTGCGCCTTTACGCCACTCGAGAAGAATGTAACTGTATAGATAGGCGCAATGAGTGTCATGAATTAGTTACAGATAGAGCTCGATCCCGAGTGCTCCACGCTTGAGATAGGAGGATTGTTTCCACGAATTCTGTTTATTTTTGTAACACTGTAGGACTTTGTCTTGCTCGGTTCAGAGTTTCAACTTTGAAATAGAGGTATTGAGTTATCTATTCGTCACAAGCATCGATCGATGATACGACGCTGTATCATATACATTTTCCCGTTCGTTAACTCATCAATCCATAGATTTTTCAATGATATTGAATTGTAATATCCTCCTACGATATTGTAACCTTATACCCATACCTGCATCGACCCTCTCCCCATCTCAGCAACCAATTAGTGGCGGATCTCTCCATAACGCCAAATCCTGTGTGTAAACAGATACATTAAACTGATACTGCTTCATTCCTCGCCAAATTATCGTCCTTAATGCCCTGTTATTGCATTAGCAACTTTATTCTTGGAGACATTCCGACAAAGTACGTAAAGGCTGACGATATAGTCAGTTTGTCTAAATATTTTCCTTAAATAAAAACTACTCAATTGCCATAAAAGCATCTCGAAACTTAGTTCTACCGAATAAAAAAAATCTGTCAACAAACCTCTTATATAATTAATCGGTATTCAAGTATTCGCTGTTCATAATTCATTATACACAATAATTGCGCTACGACTACGAATAACCTTCTTATTTGAAGTTGGTCACGGTATCCAATCAGACAGTGACTATTTGCTTTATTGGGACCATCTAGCTTTCGACTACTGAAAAATGTTTAGAAATTAGAACCAATTCAAAGGTCCTAGAGATCTATATACAAGTATTACTAGAACTAGTAGGTAATTTGTGTTGTAGGTACCTATTATACCCCGCATTGTAATTTGTCACCGGGAATAACCTGCTACTATGATTATAATAACATCATAAAGATACTGCTTTACGCTGCTTCTGTATACGATGAAAAACACCTGCTTGGTGACATGTATCCTAAAATAGTTAAGAAGTTTCTTTTGTAAAATCAAATATGGCGACAGAATAAATAATAGTATGGATCAAAACTCCTTTGAGTACCTTAACTATATTCCTCATAACCTCGCCAAGACGTCCGAGTCATTTAAGTTCATTGAAGCAAGACTTTGTTCTCGTGTTATAATACCTACCCTTTACTTACTTGACAGTCATCGCATATAATGTTTCTAACGCGGTTTGTACCTAGGTTGCAACTAAATAACTAGGGCCGGCGGACTAAAGAACATAAGTCAAAAATTGCCTCTTTTGTTATAAGTGATCAATGTGATTATTTTAAATCCACTCATGGCTGGACAAAAGCACATAAGTCTGTTAGGCATATAAACTGAGCAACATCAAATACGACCTTTTCAACCAGTATTTTAAGCATCAACTACGGATTGAATAAAAAACTTAATTGTACTTATGTGTTAAAGAACTCCGCAAGACTCGCTCGCCACCAGCCACTTATTCTGACTTATGTTATTAGGAACAGCTCGGAATGTTGAGAGGGTCTTGTTTACGTCGCGTTATTTTTAACAAGAGGGTACTTTGGTAAGCTGATTTATTGCGTAAACAATAAGGGTATTCTTTGTACACTTGAGCTAAAATAGTTTTAACGTTTTAGTCACATACTGTTACTTTTAACAACGGGTTGTGTTATTGCGTATTATAAAAAGTTACCTTAAAATGAATAGAGGAAAAAGAATTATACAACTTTCTTTACAAAATGAAATCGATCATATTAATATGGATGATGTGGGTGAGTTATCAATTATATTATATCAGTTCTAACTATTATTACAAAAAGATAAAATTATTTTCTATTAATTGTGTAAATACCTATATGTTTGTTTACTTCAATTCAGGTAATCAGCAAAGGGAACCAAGACCATCAACTTCTAGTGGACTAGTCGGTGTAAACTTGACATTTTGTTCAGAATTGGACCGCGATATAAGCAGTGACGATTCTATGGTAGATCCACACTTTCAATTACCCGAAAATCAAAGTAATTCTTCAACATCAAGTGAATCACAGTTAGAAACACCGGCATCTATTGATGAAGTTCCTAATAAAAGTCTACGTGTTTTAAAAATGGAAAAGAAACTTAAGCGCAACACTGGTAAGTCCTATAAAACATTAAAAGGCAAAAATATTTCTGAAAGAAAAATGAAAGAGTTGAGTTCCTGTAGAATGAAGTGTCAAGAGCGCATTTTAGTTTGTGATAGACAAGCAATTTTCAAGGAATACTGGGCTTTAGGGTCTCATTCTAAAAGAGCTGCTTACATGGCATCACTAATGGAAATCGAGGACAAAACTACAATGAGAATAAGAACTGTTGTGCCAGAGAAACAAAAATTTAGACTTAAAACATATAAATATTTTTTAACGATTCATGGCAAACGTGAGTCTATTTGCCGAGGATGTCTGTTAAAAATATTAGATGAAAGCGACAATTTTATAAAAACAGTGGGTTTGAAAAAACGATCATCTACAGCTGGTACGTTAACTGAAGATATGCGTGGAAAAAACACTGTCCCTAAGCACAAAATTTCAGATGATACAAGATTGGAGATAAAAAACCACATCAGGAGCAAATCAGATAGCATCTTGTTTATTTAAGCATTTGCAACGGTATGTACCAAGTAATACCAAACACATATTTTTTTATTCAGATACATGTGCTGGCCAGAATAGAAATTCACATGTGACTGCAATGTTTACTTGCGCCCTACAAAACACACAAGTAGAAACAATTGACCACAAGTTTATGATTCCCGGACATAGCCATTTGGAAGTGGATGCAGATCACGGTATTATAGAGAAAAAAAAGAAAAAGACTAATTTACAGATATTTCACCCACATGACTGGATTCAATTTATTAAAACCAGCAGCCCAAAGTTTGAAATATACGAAATGATCTCAACAGATTTTTTGGATTTTTCTTCCCTTTTAAAAGGACCTTTGGTTTTGAGAAATAAAGATACGGATGGAAACCAATTCAAATGGCTAGAGAAAAGATGGTTACGGTATGAGAAAACTTTTGGTCTGATCTTGTACAAAAATGTATTAGATAGAGAGGCACTCTTTCAATCTTACAATATGAAACGAAGAAGTACTGAAATACCGGAACACATTCCTGTGATTACTGATGATCCATTACCAATATCTGTAGAAAAAAAACGTGACTTATTATCCCTATTTTCATTGATACCTGAAGTCTTTCACGATTTCTACAGAAATCTGCCTACTCAGGCTGATTTACGAAATACAGATCCTGACATTATGGAAGAAGAACAAGAAAATGATTTTTAATAGTTAGATAGGATGTTGAACTTTTTCACATAAGTCAATAGAAGGGCTAATTACAGTAAGTAAGTCAGTAGGTTCTAATCACTTAAGTATACTTGTGAGATAGAGTCGTTAAAAAAGTGTTTGTCCCTTTTCACATAAGTCATCTAAAACTCGGATAATGCATATTTTTCCAAAAAATGCTAATTCATTGTGTCCCTAGCTTGTAATTTAGACATAATATAAAATAAAATATATGACAATAAAGTGCACAGTTTTATTAACAAGTTTTTTTTGTTTCCTGAAAAGTTGATATATTTGACATATGTGCTTAAGTCTGCCGACCCTAGTAATTTACCTGTACAGTATGTAATAGTTGCTGTGCCTCTTGTTACATACAAAAGGAATATTGGGCAGTCCAAGTCATGGTCACGACCTTAATCTCGCGAGGGCGTGGTCGGACTACGAATAATATCCAATAATACTCGAATGACAAGTTTTACCCGTACATTACCTACTGAGGTATTGAAGTAGGTAGTGTACAGTATTTTGCATTGTCCTTGCTCAATTCACCTATACCAGGGGTCGGGAACCTTTTGAGTCGGAAGAGTCAAAAATTACAATTTACAAAATTCCATAGTTTTATAGAGCCACAAATTTTTTTCTTGTCTACAATAATCCTTAATGCCAACAATAATACCTGCTGTACTACGAGTATCGTATAGAAAACGTTATGCACGCGTTATACCTAGTTATATCATCCCATAATTTACTTGTTTCAACTGTATAAATGTACTTTTTTGCTACCTTTGAAGGGTTGTTAATGGCTCGATAGAAATAGTGTCTAATCCTCGTTAATAGATTCAGAACGTTTTTTTAAATGTTTTTTTTTAATAAATAATTTGCGTGTGGAACTAAAGAGCCGCAGCTTCACATCCAAAGAGCCGCATGTGGCTCGCGAGCCGCAGGTTCACGACCCCTGACCTATACTGATATATTTTATAACTTTTTTTAATTATTATTGAGTGTCGAAACGAGCAAATCGCTCGCCTGATGATAAACGTCAGGCTCTCCCATAAGGTACAGAAAAGTGCCACCCAGAGTTTTGGAGTTATATAGGTCAAAATCCTGCTCGGCAAAGAACTGCGTTCGTCACCCTGAGATATTATATAACTACTAGCCGTGACCCGCGGCTTCGCCCGCTATTATCAAGTTATAAAGTAGCCTATGTGTTAATCCTAGGGGTATTTATTTATTTATTTATTTAATCGCATTCCAAATAGCATTCTCTACCAGCCATCCTGGCCGTGAAAGAAAAACGGTGGGTGTGCGGCAGAAACAAAATAACCGAATGTATTATAAATATTTTAGGATATATATATATAAATAATAATATACATGTTTATTCTACATTATAGATATTTAGATATACATATTTACAATATTTATATTTATATATATATATATATAATATATATATACACATACATATACAATATATTACATATTTAAACAAATAATATATGTACATAGCTATGCACATTCCAAATTTCATCCAAATCCGTTCAGCCGCGTGAAGAGGGAACAAACATACTTACACACAAACTTTCGGATTTATAATATAAGTAGGATTTCCCATTCTTCCCCATAAACAACAACTGTAGCGATACATTATGCATTGCCAATATTAGTGGACATAACTATAAAACATATTAAAGTAGCAACTTCGACCGCAGGGGTCTTTTAACTTTAATTCAACTTTAGCTGTAAACCTACCTACTAATGCCAATAATCAGACTAAGAAATAACTAATGGTGTTTATTATTTAAAGCTGTCATGGTCACAATACACTTTTATAAAAGTATAATAATATATATATATATTATTGTCTTGTTTTTCATTTAGTTCGAGTTTCCGATATTTCACCACTGTTGAAAGCACCATCACGGACTTACAACAGGGCCGAAATATTAGAAACTCGAAATAAGCTCAATACAAGTTGCCAGTAATGTATACTAGTGCTGAAGACCTGCCCGTTGGCTTAGTTGGGTGGGCGTTCGCCTTCTTAGCTAAGGGGTATTGGGTTCGATTCCCGGCGGGAACACAAGTTTTCTTCCCAAGGACGATTTGTGTTTCTGGTTCTGGTTGTGATATTAATGTTTCCGGCACCCACGACACAAGTCATCAAACTAAGTTTGGGGCTGTGAGTGTGAAAGCGTTTATGCGTTTACCTCGCGTATTATTCGAAAAGGCTGAAATATTAATAATTTACGGATCTCTGAAAAATTACAAAAAACTGAGTCGATAAATTATTCTATAAAATTATGGAACCAACTCCAAAACCAAAAAAAATCACGGGAATAGGTTGAGAAATGCGACCTGTTGAGGAGAATAGCCATCCGGATAAACGAAAGCAACCAAGCTGAAACGGAGACGCTTCCAGCTCGCTCGGTCAATAAATTACTAATTTTCAAAGAAACAAATCAAAAGTTAACAAGCAAGCATTCATATAGTAGCTGAGGAGCCCGTCTTCCGTTCAACGTTTCCGTGGGAAACGGTTCTCTGCCAACAAAACTAATAAGTGTGTCACCGTGTCTTTTGAGAATACAAATACGTTACTAAAAACAAGGAAAAGTATTCAAAATGAAGAATTTATTTCTTCCTCGTCAGGGAATAATAATAATCACTATAATATATATGTATAATCTGGGAGTCTTCAAGTTAAGAGTAAATAGGCACCTTCTAGGCAAGCATGCTACATCTTCGGCCACATCAGGTGAGATTGTGGTCAAATGCTTGCCTATCAGGCTTATAAAAAGGTAACTTATTAGTTTCCAATAACTTTATAAAATAAAGAATAGGTACTGACACCCTAACATTTAACGCTCCGCCACTTTCTTCAAAATTATCAATATATTTTACTCAATCCATAGGCAAAGACTTTAAACCTTTTTGTACGGAGCCTGACATAACCAAAGCTGCGCAATTTAAAATAAGAAAACACGATTAAATTGCTAGTAATAAAAGTAGTGCCAATTGATAGTGAAAATTAAAAGAAACAAAGTGATCGATGATGTTTAATCTAAGTGATATAGTCTTAGAGAGGTAAAGAGGCGTTCAGTAGATTACGAAGATCTTTACCTAGTTAAATATACGATTTGGCAATCAAATAAGGGCGTAGTCAAATCAACCAGTCAAATAACTCATCGACGATAGTAAGGATGGTAAACAAAGATAAATGCTATACCACAATATTATTATTCTAGACTTTGGCCACACGTTCATGGCCTATACACTATGACTACGTACTAGTACGTATAGAGAACTAACGATCCGATCCGGCTTCGCCCGGGTGTGATAAATGATGAACCGCTCGACCGATTTTGTGCAAACTTCACATAAACCATCTACTAAATAGTCCGAACAAAGCCTATACATTTGGTTTGGATAGGTGAGCCCGTTCTTGAGTTATAAAATTATAACGAAAAGTGGCATTAATTTTTATATATATAGATAGAGATACAAGAAGATAAACGGCAACGTATTACCAATATTGCATTGACGTCATTGAACTATCATGTAATTTAATCAGCGGATAAAGCTCATGAATAAATTGTGCTATAGGAGCAATTCATCGGCCCTTAATGACACTCTTGTTTCTAATTAACTGTGCGATAATTATCCGACTCGATCATGCGTGTCAAGTGCTAATCCGTTGAAGCTTTATCTATTCACTGATGGTGATTATCCCTATATACTAATATTATAAATGCGAAAGTTTGTGTGTGTGAATGTAACTAATAAACCGATTTTGTTGAAATTTAAAATGTAGATAGTTTAGGTTCCAGAATAACACATAGGCTACGTTTTAACCTAATTAACCCGGGCGAAGCCGCGGGGCATGGCTAGTTCTGTATGAGTTGTAAAAACTTCAAGGGTGAATATTTAGGGACCGCTTTTGCGGCGTCTAGTCAGCGTGATCCGTTCTGCTCAAGATCCTCGTGCTTCACAATGTCAAGTAAGGATAACAAGAAAAAATCTCATTTTACGCGTGTATTACTGATTCTTTATTACTAAGCTTTTATTATTATAGAGGACCTTGCATCTAGACAAATCTTTACGAGGTTTACAGGTGCATGATCTTGAATATTTTGTTAAATTTTCATACTGGACATAAATAAGTAAAAATAAGTAGAGTTTTGACGTGACACAGTTTGTCCGTCATAGTCTCAGTAGTCTGTGTTCTCAGAACTATGGTTTGGTGAAAATCGAGGCAACCGTTTTTAACCGACTTCAAAAAGGAGGAGGTTCTATGTTCGACTGTATGTATTTTTTTATTTTATTTATGTTCACTGGTTTTCCTCCTCTATTTGTGGACCCATTTTCAATTATTTTTTTATCCTGGTCCTATATACATTTTACTGAAATCGAATATTATTATTATTATTATAATTTGGATAGAGCATCGGGGATATTTTCAAAATGTTGTTTTTCCCCAAAGACAAAATGTTTCCCACTCGTTAGTCTTCTCACTACATCGGTGTGTAAAGTCTATGTTGGTGTGCTTCGACGTATTTCTTAATAACTTTGTCAATGAACTCACTGAGGTACCTATGGACGTCTTTGTTGGTTACGTACCAAGGAGCATGAACTATATCTCTCAATACATTATTCTGGGAGCGTTGATCTGATATTACTCTGCTTGGCTGTACTAAGAGTTGTATACCATATTATGTCATAATGGCATAATAATTTGTTTGTTATACTTGAACAACAAAATAACCAGTACCTATCCGTTTGATATAATACATAATTATCATACTGTTGGGAGCCAAAATCTATCGTACCGCTAAAACAACGTCCAAATCTATGCAGTAGCTGCGTTCTAAACTATCACTAAAATACAAACAAATCATAGATTTGTATTTAAAAATCCTAGTTCAAAATTTTGTTGTAAACCCACGGCGCAGTTACTATTTTTAATTGTATATAAAACTAGCTGAGCCCCGCGGTTTTACCCGCGTAAGTTCCGGACCCGCGGGAATTCCGTGATAAAAAGAAGCCTATGTTCTTTTCCAAGCTCTAGAAGTCTAGACTATCTGTGTACCAAATTTCATTTAAATCGGTTCAATAGTTTTGGCGTGAAAGCGCGACAGACAGACAGAGTTACTAGATACTATTATTTTATTTAATTCTGTGGCATAGATATTGTTTTGATCGTGACTCTACCTTCAAGGTATTTTTTACAAGACGTTATTATGTGAACTCTATTTGTACCTACGTATGCAATTCCAACCCATTGTAGATAAAGCACGCAAAAGCAATAAAATATATTACTTAGTTGTAATGTGTTGTGTGCGTGCTGCACCCAAATCCACCTGTTTGTTATCTGTTAATGCTGTCACATACGATACGCATTTGGTTCGCGCGGACCGGATGTGCGGACGCGACAGCACGGGAAGCGACCGCGCCCGCGTCCCCTAACGTCGCGTCGTGCTAAACGCGTCCAGTGTGTAGCAGCTAATATAAACACTTTCACACTCGCAGCCCCACACTAAGTTCAATGACTTGTGTCGTGGGGCACACACACAACCAGAACCAGAAACACAAATTTTCCTTGGGTAGAAATATTGCGTTCCCGCCGAGAATCGAACCCGATACCCCTGCTTAGAAGGCGAACGCGCACTCAACTAACCCAAGAGACATGTATCGTTTTATTACACCTATAATGTTTGGCATTGACATTGAATATCCTAATCACAGATTACGAGCCAAATGATAAGTGGTTGATACTTGCAATTACGCGGTAACTGCTTTTTATCATCGATCGTTGAACTGACTAACTGAAATCGATCAATCAAGATAAAGCGCACGTTGACAAGATTCATCAATACTCAATATCGACCCGTTACAATCTACTCTCACTTTTTCAAACAAATATAGTTCATAGAGTACACGTTGTTGGCCGCGAATTCATTCGATTGACTTTCAATATTTATTTAATTACCATAGTCTCAATTTTTTATCTCGATTATCCTACTAATATTATAAATCCGAAAGTTTGTGTGTAAGTATGTTCGAAGGGCACGAAAGGTTCCGTACCATTATCTATAAAAAATCAAGTTTGTTGTATGGGAGCCCCCTTAAATATTTATTTTATTTTTAATAATTGTTGTTATAGCGGCAATAGAAATACATCATCGGTGAAAATTTCAACTGTCTAGCTATCACCGTTCTTGAGATACAGCCTGGTGACAGACGGACGGACGGACAGCGAAGTCTCAGTAATAGGGTCCCGTTTTTACCCTTTGGGTACGGAACCCTAATGAGTTTTTAACTTATGATATAAACAGTGAAACGTGTATATACATCAAATAAGTCAAGAAAGTGATAGTTCCCGTCTGATAAGCACGTTAATACGCCCGATGCATCCTTGCATCGTGTGAAATATTGGTAACCCTTTCCGTTACCAACCGAGGAAACTTAATTTACGACGTGATTTCCCTCGACAGCGCGGCGGATTTGTTTATTTGCTGGTGCTGATTGTACACAATATTTTGTTTTTTACTGCCTGAGCAAACGTTTGACCACAATCACACCTGATGGAAAGTGACGAAGTGAAGTGTATGGCTAAATAGAATGTATGATATATCAATTACTATAGGTATATTTATTTTAACTCTTTATTGCCCAAAAAAAGGTACAAAGGCTTGACTTAACGCTAAAAGCATTTTCTACCAGTCAACCACTCACGGTGGTAAAAGCGGACGCTGTAGGCATGCATAGGTGCATGCAAGTGGTAAAAATATTTAAATCATTTCTTGTTATGACCAAATTAAAATACACATTTTATTAAAAAAAACAATGCACATACCATAATAGACGTAATACATATGAACACAACATGATATAATACACGAAACATATATTTAACGGTTTCACACTCACAGCTCCACACTATCGATGATCTGTGTCGTGGGTGCCGCAAACATACATATTACACAAAATCACACCCACAACCAGAAACACAAATTTCCCATGTGGAGAAAACTTGTGTTTCCATCGGGAATCGAACCCGATACCCGCTGCTTAGAAGGCGAACGTGCACCTAACTGAACCAACGGGCATTTTTTATGTTATTTTTTTACGGACCGCAATACTTTCTGCTCTTTCCACAAAATAATGTAGCTTAGATTTTTTGTATGATTAGTCTAGCGTGTGTCGTACGCTGTGTCCACAATCTTACCTGTTGGAGAATAAGGTTGAGGGTGGTAATTACGTTAGGTGAAGAATAGAAATTGTGGTTAGAAGAAGAGGTGTGGTTGGGGTTGTTTGGTAGAGTACCTATACTTTAGATGTGGTCCCATATACATTTTATCGAAATCGATTAAGCCAAAACCAAAACAAGCGGTGAAGTCGAAGAAGAAGGTTTTTTAAGCTTGCTTATGTTTAAATTAACTCAAAAGAAATTGAGGATCGTGTGTTACTTCTATTAGAGTAACAACCAACGATTAGTAGAAATTGCCCGTTTTATGGATTTTATCACGATGAACTCCGGGAATACAAGTTTTACCGGTCATCCAAGACTACCGCGGTAGTGGTGAAATTGAACTGTACAACCATGCGAGCCTACTAAGAAAAGCTGCTTACGTTTTCGATTTGCTTCCAGTAACACACAAGGCGCCTAACAATAAAGTATAACAACAAATTAAAACAACACGCAAGCCATTTGCATATATAATATCGTCATTCATGATATCTCGCAATATTATTCATATTTACATTTCACGTGATGATAATAATACCTATTTATATGCAGGAATTAGTAATTTTACAATCATTCAAACTGATATGTTATTTTTTCTTTTATTGATAGGTACCTTATACTTATTTTACTTCTGTTCACGTCGTTGTTCTTAAACGTCCGTGAAATTAATTCCCGGATGCAATCGCTCCTTAGGACGTTAGAGGAAACGTAAATAAAATATACATGAATGTAAATCATGCTCGAAATACGAAACAGGTATGTGGGTACTGATAGCCGGAGAATGGAGTGAGGACGTGACTTTGTATGGCTTGCGGCATAAGTGATACGCGGTCACATTAAAAATTCATATTGAAGATTGATAGTAGAGCTGGCATTGTTTGTTTGATAAGCTGGAGTCCGACTATTATCTCACCTATTGGTAAGTTATGCTGTTTGACTGCGGTAAACAGGATATGCTAACAGATGTCCTATAACCAACCACACTCTTCACTACCTTCTTACTACCCTGAAAAAACGGCCTTTTGAACTCTGTTTTATTCTTAAATAGCACGGATTTTAATCTTAAAAAAAAAATATATATATATATATAGAATGTGATCATTACTCTTCGGCCATCCGATACACGATTTATTACATTTCGCTGCATAGAAAAAAAAATCAACGATGTGTCTTAATTTTGATAAAAATGCATTTTATTTGAGTTATGTTAGGTTTTGTACAATGAAACTTGTACCAGCAGAAACCTTGTAGAAAATGTGATTGAAAACGGACGTCATAATACGATTTTTTTTACAATCTCTCCGTCTAATTCCGAAATCAAATGTTTTCACTCCTCCCGATAGTGACTGCCGCGAGCTCGCAACGCAATATGCTTACAGTTCTTGGAAAGGCTCGCCTTAATAATCAAATGTCTAATGTTTAAGTTCGGTAGTTTATAATTTTAGTTCGAAAGATCTATTCAAAGCACGTTAATAATATAACACCTTTGCGCACCGACAGGCGGCAGCCACGGTGCGATCGTAAAATTGATGACAATCAATGAAGCCGACGTGACCCCTCTTTCCGTGGCGAGAGTGGCGTGCCGCCAGCTTGATACACTTAGCACGATAGCCAAACACCGCATGCACCGCTGCCGCACATTTAGGACACCCTGTATAATGATGGTAGGCGACGCGAACTATACCTTTGGAGGCTTGTTAATACATTGTAATGTATTCCAAAACAAAAGATATTTGCAGATTAGGGTAGGGTTCTCAACTAGTATTTAAATTCAATGGAATTGACAGACACGCGCGATTCAGGAAGGCTTTTCTAATAGTCAACTCCGAGATGAGCAATGCGACGTTTCGTCAGTTTCGTATTCAGTATGTAAACCAATATCATTTTTACAGTTACCAGCTAGCTCTGAAAACTGTTCATACATTACATTTGATGTATAGCAGCTGAAACCAGATACAGCCGGATCTCATCAGCTAAAATCAAACATACTAGACAACATAAAAATTATATTGTGTCTACATACGGCGCGCGGCGGCTGGGGCGGTTTAATGACTCTGAATATGTTCTCCAGCAAATGTATGCGGTAAACTCGTCTGCCTTGAAGCGTAGTAACGAAAAACTAGGCGAAAAAGAAAGCAACAACATCGCGTAGGTTTAAAAAAGTCAGCGTGAGTGAGTGGGCGTATAGCGCCTAGCTACGGGCGACTGAACGCTCGGCCGTTGGTCGTCCAGTCGCACCATGCCTAACGGCTAGACTAGAGCAATAATAGTTCGTGTGTGCGTACACATGCCGTCTTATGTAACACAAACAAACAACACTCATTCATATCGACCGAGCGAATGTTTACTATCCATCTGATTTGGCACCCTTGTCCCTCGTAGATCTTGCAAAAGCCAATTTGTTTACTCTCAGATCCTCTGCCATATTTCTTCCTAGATATATAGGTATAACATTCATTCATTGTTATAATCAGGCACTTCCTGCCTTCCGACGTCAAAGGCAACAGTGATTGTATATTACCATCATATTTATGGAATGTTCTCATCGAAATATAATCAAGTTAAATCCACGACCTCAGGCAGCTAATTCACATTTCCGCTGCGCCCTTCAGTTAGAGTTTGATCGAATTTATCTGTAAGCTCAATCCATTAGTGGACCCTCCTGTGATAAGGAGAAGTTGACAGCGAAGCGGCACGCGGGACGGACGCTCGCACGCCGCCAGCCCGCGGCTCCTGCCTCCATTAGATAAAGTAATCCTCGACGCTCACTCCATGACTCGTGGTCCGTGCCACAGTCCGCATCCGAATGCTGGAAGTCGCGACGTCACTAATGCAATGTAAGGACAGCCGCGGACGTGCGAAAGTGCACTGTTTCTCCAAGTGTCGAGTTACAAACTTGTGTTTTTTCGAACAAACCGGTCGTGATTAATGGAGTGCGTCTCAGTGAATCACTGACATCACGGCGGGGTGTAGTGATACCGATTGTTAATCGACATAAACTTTTAACATCGGTTCTGTTGTGTAAAACGAGGACTGTGTATTCAAAACACTGCCAACAGTGGGACACATGTTTTGACGCAATTTAAATCGAAGGATCCGTATTATTACAAAATGTACAATACGTAAAGTAATTCACAATGTATGTAATAATGTGTGATATTGTTTTTATTTTAACTATGCGCTCAGATCAGAATAGAGGCCGCAGTGTTATACATTGGAACGCTACTAATATTAAAGGTCGATCATTGTTTACCTAAGATCATTGATGTACAAGAATAACATCGCTTTGTCCTTCAATAATAACATTAATAAGCTTCGTTCGAGGAATAATTGTTTCGCGTCAAGTAAGGTTATAAAGTATAAGGATAATGGTTTTAAATGGGATTAACAAAAAAGTTTCGTTTCATCCATTAATTCTTTGGCTTATCCAGTATATGACTTGAATGCCTTGCCGGTCTATAGAATGTTTAATGTTCCTAAAATAACTGCTGGGGATCATTGGAACATCTTAGTAGTTGAATTTAAGTGCGTTTTAAACTGGATGCAACTAAACAAGAGTGCGTTGAATTACAGGTCGAGGCTGGAGACGTTTTGCTCAAGGTTAATGGGACTGATGTAAACCGGTTCACTACCCGAGAAGGTAAGGAATTTGCCATTTATCACGCACATGCCACTTATCTACGAAACATTCTCGACTAGCAGATAGCCGCTGTAATTGAAATGTTGTTTGTATAATTAGGCAACAGAACGGCCCCTGTAATTCGAAACAATTAAGGTGAAAGTTATTTTACTCATTTATCTTGCGTACCGCCAAGGAACGTAACTCCTTACTATGATTTTTATTTTGTATACACATAATCTGAAACTAGTTCTGAATTATAACAATCATCTAGGGAACTTGTTCTATTTAACTTTCATCTTGTTAAATATCAAGCGTAATGGGATAATCCTTATACGTAGGTCATTCTAAATGTTTAATGAATGTTGGATCTGTACCGGACTT
Source organism: Lomographa bimaculata (assembly GCA_948107665.1). Taxonomy (NCBI): domain Eukaryota; kingdom Metazoa; phylum Arthropoda; class Insecta; order Lepidoptera; family Geometridae; genus Lomographa; species Lomographa bimaculata. The sequence goes on from OX403592.1 coordinate 15,067,087, forward strand.
CCATCGCCGATAAGTTGAGGCACGAACAATCGTTTTCTGTTATTGAGTCACTGCCGTTATCTTTGAACTTATTAACACTAATTCAATGATCGCGTTATTACTGGCTCGCGGTCGGCACGCAATTTCGCTATCCACATTTCACACGTTATTATATTATTCTTCTTAACTTGAAAATGAAATGACCATTGTAGACGCCAAGATTGATTTCCTCCGGACGTAATCAGATTATCAGTAAGTCTATTGTTCACCACGAAATACTTTATTATCCTTTTGTTTATCATAGAGAACGTTTCGATTGTTGCAGTTTTAAAATGCTTGCGTCTATCATCGGACCCCGTCACTCTAAGACTGAGAAAGGGTGAGTTAATGAGATTTTAAGTTAGAGTTTTGTGCTTTAAGTAGAAATATGACATTTGGAACGTGTGGTGGGTGTGGCCTCTGGCAGCTGCAAACAATAAAATTCGTAAACCCCCTTGTGGTTTGGTTCGCGTAGCCAACTATACAAATACGTGTAGCGATACGCGAAGCAATTTTATAGGTGGCTCTCGGGATCTGGCGGGTAAACCTCGTTCACAGTGGCTTTGTTCCCTTTAATAATGTAATCTTGGAGTATCGACTCTCTAAGATTATTTTTCTTGTTACTCAGATTACACTCGGGGTTATATAAATGATCTTCTTTTGCCCCCGGTCTTGACTTATGCATGTTTCTTTCTTTGATAAAGAGTTTAACCAAACATGTTAGATAATGAATACGTGCTAGATAATGTATCTTGTCAAGAATTTATCTAACGAATCACATAATTACTTTTCACTGTTATATTAATATCTCACTCGGGTCTTTGCACGATATTAATAAGAGGTTATAACATCATTATTTATCACATCCCCAGCCAATACTTTGTATCAGCTCGCTACCAAGTCCCAGCTGGTTTTGTATAATGCGGAGTGACCATACATCATTTGTCTGTCAGTGCATACGCGGCAAATTGACAGCCACAGCACCGGTCAAAGTTTAAATACTTGTATAACGGATGGCAGAAAGATTCACAATATTAACACACATAATCACACCCATACCCATAAACACAATCTTCCATTGGAAAGGATAATTGTGCTCCTGCTGGCAATCAAATCCGGGACCTTACTGCGATCTCTGGCTTTCTATTCACGTACTCTGCTATCGAGTGCTGTTAATTTGAAATATACATGCTTAGAAACTAGAAAAATATAATTTTCCTGGTTTCTACTAACGTCTTGATTTTTTAATTATTTACAAAATGATTTCTGTAAGGATTTTCCTTCATAGTATGTGGCTGCATGCTGGTTGAGTTTGTTTCCCCACTAGACCGATAGATAGATAGATAGATATGAATAATTTAAGTTATTGCCAAGCTGTGAGTGTGTAGCTAACTGCTTCCACATTACAGACCCACACATCAAGGCCAGCGTGCGAAAGTATATCACGGCGGCAACGGAGCGGCGTAGCATCGGGCCCCGCAACCGCGATAAGTATGTAAATTGTATTATTTTACTAGATCTACGTATCCTAGTTCGAATCCCGTTCGGCCCTTACCTATGAGAGCAAGTGTAACTTCAAAACTTGCACTTACTACAAGGAAAACATTGTGATGAAACTGGCATGACCAAGAATCACGAAAAAAATTATCACTGACCCGCACTGCCTGATGGCCTATACTAGTTCCAACTCCTAGTGATGGGTTTATAATAATAACGGGCCTAGCAAGTCTTTTGCCTGATGGAAGCATTATTATGCTTAGAATATCTACAGTGCTTCCAAAACTTTGAATAAAAAAGTCCTGGCAACACATTACTAATTTAGTCTCATTTAGGGGCAAATATTGTTAAAATTTTAAGGGTATAGTGATACAAACTAGTACCACTAGTACCCTCAAGGGTACAAAATGGGGGACCCATTATGCGGCACTCCTCCATATCCCTGACAATTTCACTGACACCTTTACCTTTTTAACTAGAACTAGTCCTATTAAAACTACTGTGCGGTTTTATAGCAAAACTCATTTGTTGCCTAAACTACTAGACACACATCTTATGCCTGCTAAGTTGTACGTATTATATAAGACTAATGATGGTAGCTGTAGGCCCTTGTTTAAATTGTTGATCTGGGGAAACGCATAGAGCTCCTCTAGACTCGCAACGAAAACCTTTGAATCAGTTTCACTGATTAATCTCTTGACCCCAGATTTTCCACATCGATTCACAAATAACTGACGTACCCCTTTCAGGCTAACAATCTCACAAATTGCATTGTCGACTGAATAATGTTACGTTCCTCGAAAGCTCGTTACAATTTCTCAGAACAAAATATATACATTTTCATATTGTATGATATCCACGATTATAAAGACGTTCCAACGTTTGTCATGCCTTTGCAATTATGATCATAAATAAGTGTTAAATTAAAATTAAAACGGAAATTAGCGTGACTTTCGCGTTGTCGACAATTATATCGGGTTCATTCGGAAGCCTTCTTCAGGATGAGTGCGGAGCGCTCGCCGTCGCGTCCCACCTCGCCCTGATAAACAAGTGTATTGTCAAAACTGTAAAGTTGCAGAAAATCTTCTCGTTACACCATTCGACAGCTGGTTATTTTACTTTTACCTACTCGTATTACTTTCAAATCGACGCGTTAGTTATGTCTTAGACTTATGTATGTTTATGTATATAGGACGAGTGTACGCTGAGTCTCGCGAGAGAGCGCCATAGACTCGACTTGAGCCCCTTATCTACAAGTACAGCTCCAGATTTAGTCTCGTTTGTCGCATTACGACTAAAATAACTCCCGTTATCTATTAGAATTCCGAATTCCGAGTAGTAATGATAATGTTGAAATAACTAAACCATCGCTTAGTCTAGCGTCAACAAGACTGATTGGACACTTTTGAAGTCAGCTGGCTTCATCTATTTAGTATTCTCTGTCATAGAAAAAAAACTTGAAACTGTTGACTTTTGGTCCAATCTATAAATTCCTTTTTAACCCTGTCGGAAGGAACCCCCTATAGTTTGACAGCTGATTTCCGACGCGATAGCGGGGGAAACATGTGTGGCGTCGAGGGGTTGCCACCCCCTCGGTCTGACACGTCACTGTGGCTTACTCACCCACGACATTGAAATATTTACCGTCTCGGTCTCGAGACGTAATGGACATCGATTAGTGGCCTCTAACTTTTTACGTACTCGTACGTGTATTTTTGGACGGGACTTGTGTAAGGGTTTTATAATTTTATCGATCGATAGATTCCGTCCTTCGCTGCTCTTGCAATGACATTCCGTATTATTTTTATGTACAAGTTCAAGGTGGCATTGAACATTGATGCGATTATGGTGGATCGTCGTCGTGTAATATGATAATACAGTAATAATAGACTTTGGTCAGTCATTATTCACCAAACTGATAGACACGATTTTAAAACAAGCTTCAGGAAAAAATATTGTGTTATAGGGAAACATCTATTTGGTGAAGTATAAATGTTTACGGTAAATAGAACAACTGATTAACTCGCACATACATAATCATAGTAGGTGTTGTAATGTAAATAAAGAGTTATAAAACTATCTACGGAAACATTGCCTATATTTCCTAAAACTGAACTAAAATTATATACAACTATACAGCAAAGACCCAAGTTACCTACAAGTCATCGAGCTTATAGGTAACTCAAGTGCTCAAGCCCACTACCAGTGGGTAGCGTTCCCATCGTGCTGGCGGCATTGCCTCACTGAATTGCAATGCTAATACGTTGAGCCAAATAAGTACCAGCATTTTATCACGCGTCGCCTCAACCAGGCGCTCTGATACATTTTTGAAAATAGAATGAGCTCCCAGTCCCCACGGGCCCAGTGTCTCAACACCAAACGGCTCAAATATGTAACCACTGCCGAGGTTTTCATATTTTCGCCGTTTATCATAGTAGGTTATATTATTATATCGTCCCCTATTACATACACTAATTTTAACATGTCATTGTTGTTACAATTATAGGTATAATATAGTTTTATCAAAATCAAAAAGTGTTTACTTTGAAAAGGCATAATTATGTTTATAGCTGTCTTTTTATTTTTCTGTCTTGGTACTTTTTTAGTTACTAGGAGTGTCGGCGTCGTGCGTGACATTCGACGATTTTTTATTTTGTAGCGCCTGAAAGGAGACTAATTGGCCCAAAATACTTATACCCATGAACATAATGTAAAATTTGGTACAACCCTATCATCTTGTCTAGAGCTCATTGTAAGGCTTTGACATAATTTATTCACCATTCCATGTCTACAACATCGAGGCTTTTTACGACACATAGGTTTTTTTGTATTATATTATTAAACGCGGCCATTTTGATGTTATTTCTGATACATCCACAATCCAATCACGGCTGTCAAGTTCTCCAGTCAAGATAAGTTGACCAATCACAGACATCAAATGTGTATGAATTGTCGTCACGAATCACTGCATTTTGCTATTTTAAATTACGTATGATTTTTATAATTTTCTATTCATTAAAATGTCTAATTAAGTCAATAATTAAGTTGATTCGATATTCAGTGCTTTAACACCACAGCCTTTGTAAAGGTGTGAAACAAGACTTATTGGGTCGTATTCGATACACTTTTGGATGCAAATAGAGAGCGAATGGCGTAATGTAGAGACCATGGGTGCTAAAACTGGCCAACTATGAAATCAGCACATTTTAGCACCCAACACTGATAACATTCAAATGTCAAAGCGTCATTGCTTATTAACATTTAAAACTTAGCAATGTGAGATTTTGTTTGTTTTTCCTTAAATAAAGTGATGTCTACATCTTACTCATCCAACCCATCACCCGCTTACAGATCAAGTTCCCCACCGTCAAGCAACTCGAACAGCAATAGCAACTCATCGAGCAATTCATCGAGCAACGGGTCGGCGGTAGCGTCGGGCGAAAGCTGCGAGGCCCTGCTGGCTGAGCCGCGCAAGGCCCGAATCTCGCAGCCCAAGTTTGAAGCGTACATGATGACGGGAGACCTAATGCTCAATCTGTCGAGGGTCGAGCATCCGCATCACAATCATCACGCGCCCACGCATCGCACGCACTATCATAGGTACGTTGGGTTGGTGTAATTGTTTTCAGGAAAATCGGTGTTCGAACGTAGTTGGAAATTGACCTAGGAGGAGATTCTGAAAGTGAAATAAGCTACTTATTAAAAACTTTTTTTAAAACATGTTTTTAGAAGTCCGCCTTATTGGACTTAGAGTGACGTCGCTTTTTTTTTCGAGTTATTCTCAATAAGCCTTTTCATTTGTTACCCATATCGTAGGAGTGCATTAAAAATAACTAGTGCGCACACACCAAAAAAAAACCCGAACAAAGCTCGGTCATCCAGGTACTGTATACTGGTAAGTAATTAGGAGACACAGTTCTTGGATGAGTGACAATGCCACAGCAGCGGTCAACCAGGTTGACGAGTTCTTGCTTAAGAGATTAGTGCGGTTGCGTAGTGGAGGTTAATCGGATGAAGTCCAATTGACTCAGTTACTTTACAAGAATAAATAATAAATATCACTTCAGAATCTGTATTTTTCTGCAGAAAACTTCTTCTAGGTATCTTTTATTTGATTTTGTCTTCACAATCTATATGCATTTAGCCAGTGTCATGCAATAAACATTTTCAAGTTAGGTTTCATAAAAGAAATACAGATAATTGAACGCAAGCAAAGCTTAAAATAATTAAACGCAAGCAAAGCTTAAAAAAACCGACTTCGCCGCTTTATCATCGGAACCTTGATCCACCAGCTTTCAAATAAAAAAAGAATCATCGAAATCGCCTCACAACGAAAGAAGTTGTGAGGTAACTTTTGAAGTCGCGTAAACCAGAACATCGTCAAAGTACGCATTATTCGTCACAAAATAGACATTATTGACGATATTTCAAGAACTACTGATCAGATCTTGATCAAATTTAAATGGGACCAATTAGAAAGCAACATCTTTCAAACAATTTTTTTTCGAAATCGGCTCACGTGGAGAGAATTTATGAGGTAACACACATAAAAAATTAAAAACAAACAGTCGACTTGAGTACCTCCTCCTTTTTTGGGAAGTCGGTAAAAAACCGACTTCAAGGTTTTAGTTGGATCGATTTCGATAAAATTTATATGGGACCACCTATGAAGTATAATATAACAAATAAATAAAAAATCATCAATATCAATTCATAATTGGCGGAGATATCGCGTAACATAAATACAAAAAAACATAGTCGAGTTGAGTACCTCCTTTTTTGAAGTCGGTTGAAAATGTGTGTATGTAGAATTTATATCTTAGTGACTCAGCTTTTATCAGCTTTAGCCTCGGTATTGGTACTTCTATGTCGTTCAAATTGTTTGAACCAAAGTACTGCGGTCGCTATCGGTAGGTTCTCTCCACAGATGGCAATGTAACATTGTAATTTTACGATTTGGACATGATTATGAAAACGATGTAAACATTAAGGAGATACATAATTATGTCACTGTAATGCGCGACACGTGTATCTCATTGTTAACCGAGCAAAGCAAGGTGTTTACGTGCGAGTGCTTCGCACTTGTGTGTCCGTCTGTCAGACGCTAATAGCTTCTAAACCAATCAAGTCTTTTACTTAATCATCATCATCATCAGCCTGTATTCGTCCACTGCTGGACATAGGTCTCTCCCAATGCACGCCACTGAGCTCGATCTTCAGCTCTTCTTTTCCAACTTTTTTTTTTTCTTTTCTTTTTTGACTTAATATTATCACAATATATGTAAAGGGTTACATCATTTTCGCAATAGCTTTACAGTAATTAAAAACATTTTTTTATTTTTTATTTGTGACAGGCTAGTGTTTGACCACTATCTCACCTGATGGTAAGTGACGATGTGATCGAAGCTGGTAAACACACTAGACCTGGAATACGCAGGCTCTCAAGGATAACTGCCGGAACACCGTATTTGGCTTGGCGGCAGACTCTCAACTTGATGGTGGTAAGCTACTTTGGTAGCAAGCTAGGCGAGCAACTCACAAAATGCTCTACCACCTCTCAAATGTCACATATGAAGGATACATATAAATCGTATTTTTTTAATTTTTTTTTCGTGTTATATATCTTTGAAAAGATCTTTGCAAAAAGAGTAATAAACCGTTTCAGAAAAAATTACCGAAACTAGTCGACAACATAGTAAGATGATTTTTTTTCGTGTTTTTAGTCGTATATAACATTGGAACGTTATGAGTAACTCACGATAGTATAAGAGGTATAATTGAGATTTTTAAGTTTGTGATATAATAGATGTAATTACTGATATTTAGATGTTAATTTATTAAAATAAGTCTAGTTTATGTATTATAGTAGCAGTAGGTATAATTAAGATTTAAGCATGTTAGGTTCACATATTTAGGCTTTAAAGTAGCAAAGAAAATTACGTTTAAATTATCACTATGTACATATTTTAATTACTTTTATAGCTGTTCTGTGAACTTGAAATTAAAAATATAAAAAAAATAACTCTCAGAGAAAAACGTTATCGCCAAAGTTACGTTAAAAGTTATTTTCCATTGGGCTCAGTTCATATCGAATTTCTTTTTTCATGTTCGATTGGCAAGCATTTGACCACTATCTCACTTGATGGAAAGCGATGACGCTACTGACATGAAAATACTAATTAGTTAGTAGTTGACATAGTTTACTTGACAGTTACTACTAAACTGTCTGCGTCTGCGTAACCAGTAAGTAATGGAAAAAGTTTTTTTGAGAATGAAATTATTTTTTATATATTTTTACTCTACTCAGTCGTCGATTAATATAAAAAAGCTTACTATAAAACGAACGACTATATTAATGACAAGAATGCATGGAGGCAAACTGCACAAGCGTTTTCTAGCGACTACCATAATAACACCTAGGTTAGTAAAATTATATATTAGAGAATAAGAATGTTAAAAAAAATAAATGAAAAAAGATGCGCCGCTGAGTTTCTTGCCAGGTTATTCTCGAGATGGCTGTAATTTTGCGAATATGGCAGTAGAATCATTAACTTTCATGAGTGCCTCTTTGGGGCCCATGTGAATAAACGATTTTGATTTTATTCTAAACCCTTCAGGATTGTGTAATACTTAGCAATGACGTCATATAGCTAATTATAACTTATTTTATGGCATATCGATTACTATTATACCACCACAGTGAGTAATAACGTTTGCACGTGTCCGAAGATATATAAACACAACAAGAAGGTGCGACGCGCACAATAGCGTTATTGAAATCTGTTACATATGATGTTTCTTTAAGTAATAGTTATATACATAATATACATTATTGCACATGTAGAGTTACGAACGGTATTAACCCATGTTCATTAATCCTTACTATATAATATTATAAATGCGAAAGTAACTCTGTCTGTCTGTCTGTTACGCTTTCACGCTAAAACTACTGAACCGATTTAAGCGAAATTTGGTACACAGATAGTCTAGAGCCGAGAGAAAAGACATAGGCTACTTTTTAACCCCGAATTCTGGCTGATCCGGGACTTACGCGGGCAAAGCCGCGGGGCGCAGCTAGTATAATATATAAACGTACGATACACCTATGTCTAGTGTGCAAACATTAATGTTTTTTTTTTTTTTGGCTTTGCAATCTTGTGCATTTAGCCACTGTCAAGTAATAATATATTTCAAGTGTATTTCATATTATAAGTCCTAGTCACAAGTCAAAGTCATGCCCTAGTAAAGTGGTAGAAACTTTACTAGAACTTCTATTGGAGTTTTGGAGATTTTTTCGTGCGTGGAGCCGGTGTTCATATATTTATAAGACGTTATCACGTCAAAAAGAGGTTAAAGATGGTTTAGTTAGACGAAGATGTTGCATATAACTTTATGTAAGAATTCATTGCACGTTATAGGTATAACTCAACACCGGCGTCGCCAAGCGAGAGCCGAATGTGCGGGCGAGTGGAGTTGTCCCAGAGACACAACTCATCTCCCGACACCGGCCTTTCAGCGGATCATGCCAGTAAATTGTACGTATTCTTTACTAAATACAATATTTATAAAATGTTAAATGCAAGTGTATAATCCGTGTGCGATGAGAATGGTATGGAACCTTGTCATAGTAAATCGAAAATGACAGCTCTCAAATAGGGTTAGCAAAATATCTTCCACTCATTATTAATTAATCACTGAAATAATCTTACGATAATATATAAATCTTGCATTTAAAATAAAACTATCAGAAATCCACACCAACAGAAAACACAAATGGCATACTATGCGAGCTTCGACGCGAGTTTGCTAACGCTACGGCTGGCCGGCGGACTGCGCGTATCTCCGGTCCAAAAAGTCTCATCCCATTCTCATCGCGCGCGGATTATACGTGATTTTATTTTGTTTTATTTAATATTAATTAGTCTGACATTGAAATTTTTGTTTGGCTTATCATATTATAATGTTTTAATTTCAAACTAATTTAATTTAACCGTCCTGTATTTTTATTTGCGTTTCGTGTTAATTAATTTATAAGTAAGTCTATGTAACTGGCATAAACAAATATTTCTCAGATTTTTTGCATTAACACTTACAGAAGTAGTACGGGTTTTTTCCCCAAATAGTAGTAACCCCGATATACATTTTTTGTTCCCACCGGGAATCGAAACCGGCACGCGCAGTGTAGAAAGCATTCATGTAACTAATCACGCCAGCAGCGGGCAATTTAGACAATTTTTCATATTTACGACGACCAGTATCCTAAGTGGACAGGGCCCGTCTACCCTCTGCGTCGGGGGTCCTGAGTTCGATTCTCGGCAGGAGCACAGTTTTCCTCCCCAAGGGTGATTTGTGCATCTGGTTCTGAGTGTGATTGCGTGAGTGATAATTTAATGTTGCCGGCTCCCACGATAAAAGTCTTTGAACTTAGTGTGGGGTTGTGAGCTTGAACGCGTTAGTAGAAAAGACTGCGGAGCCAAATACAAAAAATATGTTATTTTGCCTTTGATTTTTAACCTCCGACAAAAGAATTGTGTTATACGTTTGTAGGTTATATCTGTGTGTCTGTCCCAAACGGCTGGACCGATTTTGATTTAATTTCTACGTTTGAAAGGTGACGTAATCGAGAGTGTTTTCTTATATAGAATTGGTGTAGCTGTTATTTTTTTTTTTTTCAGATAGAGATTCAGTCGGATTTTTGGAAATGTTTGCCACTTGTCATTACAATAGTTGATATGTGTGCAGTAGTGTTATTAAAGTAAATTAGGTTGAATATGTGCAGATTCATATCCCAGCCGGCGTCGCCCGCGTGCGGCGGCGCGGCGGCCGCGTCGCCGTGCGTCCGTGCGCACCACTCTGTCCGCACCTCGCGCTCTGAAGACCACCTACAGGTATCTATCTACATTTTACATAGCACGCTTATCAAATATGCTACAGGTGAGATAGTCCAATGGCACTTTTCCTTTTTATTTATTTACTAGCCGTGCCCCGCGGCTTTGCCCGCTATTATCAAGTTAAAAAGTAGCCTATGTGTTAATCCTAGGTATAATCTATGTACGTTCCAAATTTCATCCAAATCCGTTCAGCCGTTAAAGAGTGAAGAGGGAACAAACATACTTACACACTTAAAAACAAACTTTCGGATTTATAATATTAGTAAGAAGTAAGATGATAGGCAAACGTTTGACCTAGTGGTCAAGCGTGAGATAGTTCTCACCTGAAGAAAAGTGAAGATGCAGTCGACGATAGAGCACGTTTGCTTAGAAGACTCCCAGATTACACATAAACATAAACGCTTTCACACTCACAGCCCTACACTTAGTTCGATGAGTTGTGTCGTGGGTGCCGGAAACATTCACATCACACACACAATCACAACCAGAACCACAAATTTTCTTGGGGAGAAAGCTTATGTTCCCGTCGGGAATCCAATCCGTCATACCTGCTTAAAAGGCGAACGCTCACCCAACTTAGCCAATGGGCAGTTCAAATACCGATACCTATCGGGAAACACAGACAAAAGAAAAATTCTACTCATTCGCGGTACGTATGTTTAATGTGGAAGCAAAACGCTTCGTGCACTCTGTTGTAATATCTATCCCTATTAAATAAATAAATAAATACTTTCACACTCACAGCCCCGCACTAACATTCACCTCACACCCAGAAATGCAACATTTTTTATATTATCTAAAATTCAAGTTTCGTTAACAGGCATTGAATTATAGACTAAACAATCTATCACTACTAAAACTAGGTTATCTTTAAAAATGTGTATCACCAAAACATGCAGTATTGCAGTACATATCCGTAAGTTCCAGAAGGAATCGTCTCTCAGTGCTGTCGCAGTCGATATGGAAGAGGATGTGACGTCATCACTCAACACGTTACTCGACGCGCGGCCCGACTCCGCCACGCCCGGGCCGAGGTCCGAGTCCGACGCAGAACGTGATAGGTAGGCGGACAAACTTCTATACATAAATAAACTTCTAAAGCATTCCATAATTCACTGTTACAAGGATTTAAACGAACGTGGGCAAAGAAGAGAATAAATAAATTAAATACTATGATCCTTTCACGCATTTTTATACTAGATACCATAACAATGTGTAATATTATATAGGGAAGCGCATACCTATATTACAAGTTTATTAGCCTAGCTCAGGGGTCGGCAACCTTTTGAGTCGGAAGAGTAAAAAATGACAATTTATAAAATTTAATAGTTTTATAGAGCCACAATTTTTTTTCTTGCCAACAATAATACCTGCTGTACTGTGAGTATCGTATAGAAAATGCTATGCACGCGTTATGCCTACCTAATCATCCCATAATTTACTTGTTTCAACTGTATAAATGTACTTTTTTGCTACCTTTGAAGAGTTGTTAATGGCTCGATAGAAATAGTGTCTAATCCTCGTTAATCGATTCAGATTTTTTTTTTTTTTAATAAATAATATTTTTGTATGGCACTAAAGAGCTGCAGCTTCACATCCGAAGAGCCGCATGTGGCTCGCGAGCCACAGGTTCCCGATTCCTGTCCTAGCTTATACATCTGAGGCAGCATGAGCTTAATTGTTGACAATAAATTTGTATCTATAGTTTAATATGTCACTAGAATGTAAAAGTTATAAAAATAATTTAAATTTTGAATAAACCTTTTTTAGCTTGATACGTTAATTTAAATCCTTGTAGGACTAATTCATAGTTAGTGACTGACGACAGTGACAAGATTTATCTACATTTTCCTGTCTTACCCCATATTGCTAGGCCCGTAAAACGATTTATTCGCGATACGACAATTATTGCTATTCCATTAGCCGAAAAAATACGCAACATTTAGTTTGTATGTTAGAACAATGCGCAGGTTCATGTTTTTAAAAATAATTCTAAAAAAAAATTCTCTTTCTCTCGATAAAACAAATTTTATCAAAAGAAAGAGAATTTTTTTCTATGGAAATCCAAATTTACGAGCCACGAATTATTTTTATGGTTTGTTTGCCGTTATAATCAATATTTTTTTATTGCTTGTTGATTTCTATTATTTTCCAAAACTATGGTGATTCTTCGAGTGTCAATGATATTGGTCGGCTAGGTATTGGCTTTTTAACCGTTAATAGTTCGTAAAGGTAGTCTGGAAGAGATCGCTATTAGCGATAAGACCGCCGATTGTACACGTTAATTTAAGTTAAAAAAAATATTAATTGATTTATGTAAGGTGTGACAATAAAGCGTTATCTATCTATCTGTACATGCGAGTGAAGGCAAACGAGCATCATGAGTAAGCAAATCATACACATGTTGAAAAACGTTTTCGCTCCAAAACATCAATAGAAGTTCTAGTAAAGTTTCTACCACTTTACTAACATGAGTTGATTATGACTGGACCATAACTCTTTTACTTGTGACTTGGACTAGTTTTAATAACTCCATATAAATTAGAAAAATATTTATTACTTGAGACAATCTAAATGTGCACAGATTGCTCAACTACAAAATAAGGCACTAAATACTGAATCGAAATCTTTGGTCAGTTGACAGTCACTTACTAATTTTAACCTTTCATACGGCATCATATCACTGGCTGAACCAAAATCGCGCTTAGAGCAACCACCAAATTTGTTAACAAAGTCATATAGAACCGTATCTACTTTGTAGCACCGAATTACAAACGTGGCGTCATCATAACCAATCATCAAGAATAATTAAGTAATAGGCTACGTGACTAATAACTATATTCTGGAAGCCATTTTCGCTTTTTAAGTAGTGTTTATGCTAATGCGGAATTTCTCATGTATTATAAAACGTATTTACTAAACATTCTCTAAATATGTCAAAATAACACCCTTAACTCACCTTTACTTACACCATTCACATTGTCATTGCATGCAACTTACTGCATCCGCCATTGCATTTGCGGTGTGCTGCTAATTACTAAGTTGCTTTAAAATCTAACGTGTACAATAACTGAAGGAATTCATGTACATTTCTATTGGTAGATGTGTGGGTGTGGGTAGAGGGAAGTTGAAGGGTGACGTCACTGTTGTCATACGCAGGATCGTATGGACGTACAACGCGCCTGTGTCGTGCGCGTCCGAGCGGACGCATTGCAACGGGTCTGCTACATCCAACTCTACCTCTATATCTGACGGCATCTCACAACGGTGAGTACTGGCGTAGTTATGGAACGTCACTGTTGTCACACGTAACACTATGGATGTACATCGCGACTCAACTCACAACTGTTAGTACTAGCGTAGTTAGTTGTAGAACGTCACTGATGTCACACGTAATACTATGGATGTAAATAGCGACTCATCTCACAACGGTAAGTATTGGTGTAGTTGTAGGACGTCACTGTTGTCACACGTAATACCCTATGGAAGTACATCGCGACTCATCTCACAACGGTAAGTACTGGCGTAGTTATAGAACGCCTCTGATGTCACACGTAAAACTTTATGGACGTACATCGCGACTAATCTCACAACGATAAGTCTTGGCGTACTTGAACGATGTCACTGTTGTCACATACAAGGTCGTATGGACATACATCGCGACTCAACCCACAACGGTGAGTACTGGCGTAGTTGTAGGATGTCACTGTTGTCATAAGCAAAGTCATACGGTCTTGCAACTGCGAGTACTGACTTTGTTGTGGGTAGACAACGTCATTGTTGTCACATAAAATCGAATGGACGTACTATACGCTGAGTACTACCATAGAAATTGACACGTATAACACCATATTGACGCAGAGATACTGACGCACCATATTGACCAATCTCGCACTAAATCTACGTTTAAAGTGATAATTTTATGAAAAGGTAAAATATCGCTTTGCGCTGCGCCTAACCCGTGGCCATAGGGTATCATGCTTAATCTGCCTTACTACAAGTGATGGAATTGTCCTTATTATTCATCCTTTTCGTCTTATTGGGACGTCGGGCTAACTCTATAGAAACATAAAAGAAAATGAAATATACTTCTGCAGTAAATTGTCCTGTCTTCATAATGGCTTCACAAGATGTTTAACATAGTGTTTTCCTTAGGTCGTCCTCCCCGGCCTCCCCCACGTCCGCGTCGTCGTCGCTGATGTCATCGCGGGCCTCCCCCCCACCCCGGACGCACCCCCCCGCCGCCTCATTACATCGACCGCTCAACGGTGAGTACCGACAATTATACAAGATTTCTGAAAATTTTAAGTCAAAACCTTTTTTAGTTTTAGTCGAGCATAAAAAAAATATTGGACCCGTGATACAAGTGTTTGTAATTAATATAGGGCTGTGAGTGTGAACGCCTAAATGTAAAAATGAAATTAGGAAGATTTATTAATAGGCATCTGATAAGCAAACGTGCTCCATCGTCGACCGCATCGACACTTAATATCAGGTGCGGTAGCGGTTAAACATATGTCCATCTTGATAAAAAAATATACTAAAGGCGTGTCGAGACCATTTTCCATTAATAACATTAATGACATTCCAGGTGATATGAGTCTCTCAGAAGCCGTCTCAAACATATCAAGCCCAGACTACCAAGACCAGGACGATATGTTCGAAACGGGCCGAGAATGCCCCCGGATGGAACTCTCGGACCCATCAGACTCCGATTCCACAATCCTAGTATCCGAACCCTGTCACAAGCGCGCCAAATCAAACTCCTCCTACTCGAACGACCACGGAAGTGACGTCACTCTCAACGGTGAACACAACAACGACTATAGAATAGTGATACAAGTGAAAGGGCCAGACAAACAGAACGCTAACTCACATGGTAATAGTGAAAACGTCAATAATAACAATGGTAACTATGAAAGGAACGGGAGGGAGAACGGTCACAATTCGCCGGAGCATCAGGGTTATCAGGTGAGTGTGATATTGCTCTTTTATAATGTCTCCAAATTCTAATTCTAGTCAAAATCGATCTAATCAACTTTCCGTATTCATAGGACCCATTGACAACGGTACTCTTATGTACCGGGGCGTTTCTCTCCTATTTCCCCCTGTCTTGGCAACGGTCCAAGCCGAGGCTCTCACCTCCTAGGTGGCTCTTGTGCTAGTTGCCTACACCCTCTCTTTTGCGGCGGAGCGCCTTTCGCGCTCGCCCTCCTACCCGGTGACGCTGCAGAGGCTACACACAGCCAGTAGAATGTAGTCCGTCAGAAAAAAAAAAAAAAAATGCTCTATTATAATACACACGACTGCGCGACGCAAAAGAGTAACTAATGTTTATCAGCCTGTGTATGTTTGTTCCTTCTTGGCGTTCTAGAGACTAAACGCGTGGGCTGTTTCGTCAATCGATTTGCCTTAATATTGCAAGTGTCACTCTGTAGTGAAGAATAGAAGATAGATGATTATTGCCCTAATTGTAGTTATTTTAATGTTGAGTGGGTTAATTTGCTTCAAAAATTACTTTGGCTCCAACCACTAAATTCTAAGGGAACATCGGTGTTACGGCCACATGGTTCAAGTATCATTATACCACGTAAACGATACATAGTAGAAACATTTGAACTAATCTAGTAAACATAGTAAAAAGTCCAAAAATCGAGGGAAAATGGGTTATTTATAACGAATTTTTAAAAGTCAAGTTTTAGTCTGCTGAGCCGCGTATAATTAAAAACATAAACTTATAATAATATGTATATACGTGTTTACTAAGTCCGAAGACTTGTTTCGTGGTTGCCGGAAACATTAACATCACACACACAATCACGCAAAGGATCAGAAACTTTATCTTAAATAGAAAACTTTTGTATCCACCGGAAATCGATCCCGATACCCACTTTTTAGAAGGCAGACAAGCTGTTTACATAAACGCTTTCACACACATAGCGCCCGATATGTTCTCTGACTTGTGACGTGGGTACCGGTAATATTCACATCGCACACACAATCACAACCAAAACCAGAAACACAATTTTCTAGTTTGATGGGGTGTGATTGGAATGTTATGGGCGCCGGCGATATAAGTCTTGAATCTTGGTGCATGTCTGTGAATGTGAAATACATTTTTAACTACTATCCAACCTTTTTCAGGAATTATGCAGCGGTTCAGACGGTGGGTCAGATGAGGGGTCGGACGGAGACTCGCTTCATTCGTTCCACTACAGTCCTAAAGCAGTTGATATTCCCTCAGCAGAGAGGCTAGCTAAGAGATTATACCACTTGGACGGGTTCAAGAAATCAGATGTGTCAAGACATTTGAGTAAAAAGTAAGTTGTAGATTTAAAATCAGTAGCCACCAAACATAAAACTCCAATATAAATAATAATTAGAAGCAGTTCGCTGCGCTAGTGAAATGCACGTTGAAGCGTGTTTCTATGAGTCGAGCGTTGTATTCGTCCGCGCTCGTTCTCGCGCGCCGTGTGTCTGTGTGAGTGGTACATTTGTTGTACACTAAACAATGTCGTGACTGTACGCGACCTAGTTGTAATACAACTAAGAAAACATGTTCCTCTTCATAAACCATTTTAAATGGGCGTTATTTATTAGATGTCTACGTTATAATAACTACTATAATATGCTATATATATATATAATATTTATGCACCTTTTTAAGTTATAATATAAATCGAACTGATCAATGGTCAAGTTGGTGCGTGTTCACTTTATAAGCAGTGGGTATCGGGTTCGATTCCCGGTTCAATTTTAGATGTTTCGGCACCCACGACACAAGTCATCGAACTCAATGCAGGGCTGTGAGTGTGAAAGCGTTTATACTGAAGATTTAAAACTAACTTCAGTATAAACGCTTTCAAATCACAAATAATTATTTCTCAAAAACAGTATAAGCCATTCATAACATCAAACAGAGTGTTATGTTATTATACAGGTGGCTGAATCTGTAACGACTTTGGCACTGGAGATACAGTTTCAATGAATTCGTATCCAATTTAAATAACATTTCAGTTCAAACACAGCTATCGTTTATTTCGAATATTAAACGAGTCAACTACCATATTTTCAATTTCAGCAATGAATTCTCCCGAGCGGTAGCAGAAGAATACGTGAAACATTTCGAGTTTGGCGGCGTAACTTTAGACGCGGCGCTGAGGACGTTCCTCTCTCGGTTCGCGCTCAGCGGAGAGACGCAAGAGCGCGAGCGCGTGCTGGTGCACTTCTCGCGGCGCTACCTCGAGTGCAACCCAGGCACCTTCAACTCGCAAGGTCAGTGACGTCACCAGAACGTGTGACGTAACATTAGACGCGGCGCTGAGGACGTTCCTCTCTCGGTTCGCGCTCAGCGGAGAGACGCAAGAGCGCGAGCGCGTGCTGGTGCACTTCTCGCGGCGCTACCTCGAGTGCAACCCAGGCACCTTCAACTCGCAAGGTCAGTGACGTCACCAGAACGTGTGACGTAACATTAGACGCGGCGCTGAGGACGTTCCTCTCTCGGTTCGCGCTCAGCGGAGAGACGCAAGAGCGCGAGCGCGTGCTGGTGCACTTCTCGCGGCGCTACCTCGAGTGCAACCCAGGCACCTTCAACTCGCAAGGTCAGTGACGTCACCAGAACGTGTGACGTAACATTAGACGCGGCGCTGAGGACGTTCCTCTCTCGGTTCGCGCTCAGCGGAGAGACGCAAGAGCGCGAGCGCGTGCTGGTGCACTTCTCGCGGCGCTACCTCGAGTGCAACCTAGGCACCTTCAACTCGCAAGGTCAGTGACGTCACCAGAACGTGTGACGTAACATTAGACGCGGCGCTGAGGACGTTCCTCTCTCGGTTCGCGCTCAGCGGAAAGACGCAGGAGTTAAATGCTGTCAGTATAACGGGTGATGGTACAGATATGAACGCCACAAGCGCAAGCGCGTACGCTTTCATAGAAGCGAGATTGTTTTTTATATTTATAGAATAACATTTTACTACTAAATTCAGTTGGAGGTGTGGGTACGCCGGTACCCTGGCTTGTCTTGCCAAGTTTTAACGTCACCATCAGGATAAAAGCGGTGATTTCCAAAGTTCAGTGTCGGAAAATGTACAACCCGCACTGGGATTCATCAATTTGTGCTGATGGCATGCTATCATCGGTACTAATTAAGGCTCTACAATTTGGTAACATTTTCCAATAGCTTAGCTTAAACAAAAGCACATAGCCCAGCACTATATTACCGATTGGTGCAACACAACACCAGCTCACAAGTTAAAATGTTTATATATTCTGTTAACAGACGCAGTCCACACGCTGACGTGCGCCATTATGCTGCTCAACACAGACCTACACGGTTGCGGCGGCGGAGGCGCGTTCCGCCGCATGTCGTGCGCAGAGTTCATCGACAACCTCGCCGACCTCAACGACGGCGATAACTTCCCGCGAGACACGCTCAAGCATCTCTACCAGGCGATACGTGCGCAGCCGCTGCAGTGGGCGCTGTGAGTCTCCTTGCGTTTCATGATAGCCTAGTACCGCTCATAGTTACATTCTCAGGTATCTGTACCACGCAATACTCGCGCAGCCGCTTCAGTGGTCGTTGTGAGTATCCATGTGTTTCATGATATCCTAGTACTCCTCGCAGTAAGCCAACGATAGAAAAATATTTTACACACTTATCTATCTGTATGTGTATCGTGCGATAAGCGCGCAACCGCTATTGAGTCTTCTTATATTGTATCATATCCTGGTATCGCTTAACGGTTAATAATCCACGATTATTACACATTAACACTAGAAGAATCACAAGATTTCGAAAATAATGCAAAATTGATATTGTATTTTTTTCACCTTCGTACCAAAACTCGTTAGTCTCCCGTGTGTTTCATGCACCGCTCACACTTAGCTACATTCTCAGGTATCAGTGAGAGTGAATCTTTCGTCAATCCTAGTCACTGTATTTCCGCCGCTGGTTATAATAACACGTGGATCCCCAGAGTCGCGGAGACGGCGCCACAGTGGGCGCTGTGAATCTCCTCGTGTTTAATGATAGCCTAGTACCGCTCACAGCTAGCTACATTCTCAAATCAATGAGAGTGAAACACCACGTCATCTGTCGTCAATCCCGTCCCTGTATTGCCGCTGGTTACAGTAACACGTGGTCCTTAGAGACGCGGAGGCGGCGCCGGCGGGCGGCGGGGAGGCGCGGGGCGCGGGCGGCGGGGGCGGCGCGGCGCCGGGCGCCAACCCGTTCCTGGACGTGCCCGACCAGAGCCGCGCCGTCGAGTACAAGAAGGGATACGTCATGCGGAAGTGCTGCGTCGACGCCAACGGGAAGAAAAGTAACGTGGATTGCATATATTTAACCTATATTGACGACCCGGTTTGTTCGAATCCCGGCAGGAGGACAATATTCCTTCCCAAGCACCTTTTTTTACTGGTTCTGGTTGTGATTGTGTGTGATGTGAATGTTTCCGGTCTCTACGACACAAGTCATTGAACTTAGTGTGGGGTGTGAAAGCGTTTACGTTAGTGGCTCGTCGAAAACTTTCGCAACTTCTCTACCTATTAATTTTACTTAAAACGTGAATTTGCACTCCCCGTTATTATTAATTTACCATAAGGTGAGATGGAGGTCAAACGGTATCTCTATCAGATTTATAAAGATCATAGGTGGCGTATCTTTGTTAAGGAGCCCGCTAGTTTTGGCTCGACAACGTATAGACCTCATCTCATAAAGTCCAACAAGATATTGAGCCATAAGCTCCGTTATCTTTATCTTCGTTATATATATATTGTTATTTATTATTTAATTTTTGTTCCAGCGCCATTCGGCCGACGAGGTTGGAAAATGTTCTACTGCACGTTAAGAGATCTAGTCCTATATCTACACAAAGACGAACACGGGTTTCGGCGGAGTCAAATGTCAGATAATCTTCACAATGCCATCAGGTAGGATATTGGGAGCTAATCATGATGAACCATGTCAAATGCTTTTAGAAAAACCTTTTAAGGATCTTGCTAAAGCGAGCAGCTCCAAAGTGGGCTGTTATTATTTAGATTTCAGTGTGTACATATCTTCAAGAATAAAAAAATAAAAGGCCTACAAAGTTGACAGTTTGGAGACCATTTTTGTAACGGGATCTATCTCCAACATTAGTGAATGCACGCCCAAACGCATTCTTCTAACTTGGGGTGATAAGGCCTGCGCTGATGTCCTGCTGGGGGTGTATTGTGCATTTCCCCCTGCCAGCAGTTAGCCCAGCCACCCCAACTCCTTTATATATCGGAATGTGGCCTTGGGGCGCAGGCACAATTGTTCCAGTGGTGAAGATGTAGGTGTACACGATGTCGACTCTGTCGCGTTGGAATATTCGTGTATTTTTATTTCGGCTTGTATTTCTTTTGTGGCCTAAACAAATCTAAAAATAATTATTTATTGATATATTGATATTTTTTAAATTTAGTACATTATACTGGCGCAGATAAGTAAGTGTGATGTCGTCTATATTGTATATCTAGGTACCATATCTCCCGCTCTTTTTTCGTTTTGTTAAATGGCTTGTAAAATATGGTGCAATTTCTTTGTGTTAAAATATTTAATCATTAACGTCGTGACGACGAAAACGTGAGTACGTTATTCCGTGACTGTTTTTTTTATGACCAATAGGCAAGCGTTTGACCACAATCTCACCTGATGGAAAGCGATGATGCGATGTTGTAAGCCAGGAGATATGCAATAACCTGTTTCTGAATACATTACATAAATATAGTAGATAAAGCTCAATGATGTTGTTTTGTGATATTATTATAGTATTTGGTGGTATTGCTACAGGATACACCACGCGCTAGCGACGAAAGCCACCGACTACACGAAGAAACAACATGTATTCCGGTTGCAGACCGCCGACCAAGCAGAGTACTTGTTCCAGACGAGGTAATGTACATCACATACTAAATAGCTGTTATTGATACCTAGTATTTATATACTTCCCCCTCACGAAAACATTCAGTGTGTTGCCGTAACTCCTTGTTACGAAAAGCTAAGTTCTGATTTGCCTTTTTTTCTCAGACATTCGTTTTACATATTATGTGTTCTGCAGTACCTTCCCTCTCACGAAACATTATGTATTCTGCAGTGCCTTTCGTCTCTCAGAACATTATGTATTCTGCAGTTCCTTTTCTCTCTCAAAACATTATGTATTCTGCAGTGCCTTTCCTCTCTCAGAAAATTATGTATTCTGCAGTGCCTTTCCTCTCTCAGAACATTATGTATTCTGCAGTGCCTTTCCTCTCTCAGAACATTATGTATTCTGCAGTTCCTTTTCTCTCTCAAAACATTATGTATTCTGCAGTGCTTTTCCTCTCTCAGAACATTATGTATTCTGCAGTTCCTTTTCTCTCTCAAAACATTATGTATTCTGCAGTGCTTTTCCTCTCTCAGAACATTATGTATTCTGCAGTTCCTTTTCTCTCTCAAAACATTATGTATTCTGCAGTTCCTTTTCTCTCTCAAAACATTATGTATTCTGCAGTGCCTTTCCTCTCTCAAAATATTATGTATTCTGCAGTTCCTTTTCTCTCTCAAAACATTATGTATTCTGCAGTGCCTTTCCTCTCTCAGAATATATGTATTCTGCAGTGCCTTTCCTCTCTCAGAACATTATGTATTCTGCAGTTCCTTTTCTCTCTCAAAACATTATGTATTCTGCAGTTCCTTTTCTCTCTCAAAACATTATGTATTCTGCACTGCCTTTCCTCTCTCAGAACATTATGTATTCTGCAGTGCCTTTTCTCTCTCAAAACATTATGTATTCTGCAGTGCCTTTCCTCTCTCAGAACAATATGTGTTCTGCAGTACCTTTCCTCTACAAAATATTATGTATTCTGCAGTGCTTTTCTATCTCAAAACATTTTATGTTTTGCAGTACCTTTCCTCTGAAAACAATTTGTATACTGCCGTAACCGTGAAGCCGCAACTGCTCTCACTTTGCGCCATTGCTTCACGTGGCGTATACAGACATGTACATTCTCTTAGCACAGTATGACTATAAGTGGTTGCCCCCAGTGATTCCAAAGAGCTGTGTTCGTGGGTGGAGACGATAAACTTCGTGTGCGGCGCTTACTCGGCGGCCCCGCTGGCCGGCGCCGTCGGCTCGCAGCGCAAGTTCCAGCGCCCGCTGCTGCCGTGCACGCACACCAAGCTGTCTATGGTACGTGTAAACACACATACACATTTCTCGGCGGCCACGCTTTAGGCTACTGCGTATCTTTGTGGTCAGCAAATTACATTGTAGCAGCGTATTATAAAGTTAGTTCGCGCCGGGACTCCGTCCGACAGCAATCGCAAAACGCATTCACACCCACACTAAGTTCAAAGACTTGGTATCGTAGGAGCCAGAAACATTTACATCATACAATCACACTCGGAGCCAGAAGCACAAATGACCCATGGAAAAATAAATTATGCTCCTGTCGGGAATCAAACCCATGACGCAAAAGTCAGAGACCTGCCCACTGCGCCAACTGTGTCGTCAAGCATTATTATCAATTAGCATGTCACATATAGTTTCTTTCCTTTGGAGGAGGTTCTCGATTCGTCGGAATCTTTCGTTTATGTATGCTACCTCAGAACTCCGTCATTTATTAACCGTTGTTCTAGTTTGTCCGATTATAATTGGATTAAGTTCTGATGAAGAATTTCGGAGACGTTTGCGATCTAAGTCGGTTAGTAATCTTTTAAACTCGTATATGCTATTTAGTTCCGCGTCAGAAGCGATAGTAGGAAGTGGTTTGTTTGCAGCGCGAGCAGCTGGCGGCGCACGAGGAGCGCGCGGCGCGGCTGGAGGAGGAGCTGGCGGCGCTGCGGCAGGCGCGGGACAACACGCACCACGCGCGGGACAAGGACCACTACCTCGTCTACGAGGTACCTCTACCTGCGCACATATAGCCCGCCGCTACACCTGTGCCTGTGCCTGTGCCACTACGCATATATAGCTTACAGCTACACACTTGAGCCCGCTATAGGTGAATGTACACCTAGGCGCGCCGCAGGAACCCTACGCATCGCAATTTTTAATGCAAGACAGGCAAGCATTTGACCGCTATTTCACCTGATGGAAAGTGACGATGCGGCCGGAGATGGAACGTGTATTTTCTGATGGGCCCGCGCAACTCAAATCCGCCTTAAATCAAATTTATTATTATTATATTAAATTTTTAATGCTGGATTGGCAATCGTTCGATCACTATCTCATCTGATGGAAATTGGCACTATTGTACCTTTCACACATTCTAGTAATCCTACTAATCCTACTAATATTATAAATCCGAAAGTTTGTGTGTAAGTGTGTAAGTATGTTTGTTCCCTCTTCACGCTTTAACGGCTGAACGTATTTGGATGAAATTTGGCATAGATTATACCTAGGATTAACACATAGGCTACTTATTAACTTGATAATAGCGGGCGAAGCCGCGGGGCACGGCTAGTAGTGTGATAAATCCATGTGTCCATAAATAAGTCCTAAACACAGGTACCTTGGTTAGGAGTCAAGGCTCAGATATAGTATCGCATACGACAGAAACTGAACACAAAATACCTTCTTGTCAATTATGTAAAAGTACCTATTACATTCAATTTGTAAAGCCCCAAATGAGCCAAATTATTTAAACTAGGTGAAATTTCTTTTTTTTTTGCAATAATTTAGCACTTTTGTACTTAGCTACTACATTAGGTCTATGCCAGAGGTCGGCAACCTTTTGAGTCGGAAGAGTCAAAAATTACAATTTACAAAATTTCAAACTTTTATAGAGCCACATTTTTTTTTCTTGCCAACAATAATAACTATTGTACTGTGAGTATCGTATGGAAAACGCTATGCACGCGTTATACCTACCTAATCATCCCGTAATTTACTTGTTTCAACTGTATAAATGTACTTTTTTGCTACCTTTGGATGCTTGTTAATAGCTCGATAGAAATGGTGCCTAATCCTCGTTAATCGATACAGAACGTTTTTTTTTAACTGAATAATATTTGCGTATGAAACTAAAGAGCCGCAGCTTCACATCAAAAGAGCCGCATGTGGCTCGCGAGCCGCAGGTTGCCGACCCCTGGTCTATGCGATATAGTGTATATTTTTATGTGTGGAAATAAAATAAATGTAATCGGTGCAGATGAAGCGGTACCGCACGTACGCGTACGTGATGCGCGGGCGCGGCGGCGGCGCGGGCGCGGAGGAGGCGGCGCCGGCGCTGCCCGAGCGCGCGCCGCCGCCGCCCTGACCGCCCGCCGCGCCCCCCGCCCCCGCCGCCCCCGCCGCCGCCTGCTGCTACTGCTGTTTCTGCATCCTAGTGTAACACTCCGAAGATGCTACGCCCCTCAATATTACTTCCCCTGCATCCTAGTGTAAGAGAGCGCTCGAAGATGACGTTACTATATAGATGTCCCCCCCCCTCCCTCGCTCGTCTATACGGGCTCCTGGTTTTACTGCAGTTTCTGCATCTACGTGTAACGGAGTCGCTCGAAGATGGTACATCACTTAGCAAGTGTTCCCTGATCCCCCTCGCTCGTCTACATTGGCTGCAGTTGCCCAAGTAGCATCTTCGAACGCTTTTCATACACTTGGATAGTATCGTAAGTGTAAGAAAAGCGCTCGAAAATGCTACGTTAATTAACATTTGTTCCCCAACCCCCTCGCTGGTCTACACCAGCTACTGCAACTACGTGTAAGAAAGTCGTTCGAAAATGCTACGTTACTTAACAATCGTTCCCCAACGTCCTTCAGTCGTCTACATGGGCTACTGCATCTACGTATAAGAACCACCTCACATATAATTTATCGTTTGAAGTAAATAAGCAACTGAATGTGCATACTCTAAAATCTTGAGGAAACTGCTATACGTCAAGACTGCATGATTGATGACCCGAATTCTGATGTTACTAATGTGTAGTATCTGTGCCTAAACTGAATAGAACACACTAGAAAAATGGCAGATTACAATTGAAAAAGATTAATGTACATACATTAAAGAAAATTAAAATATTGTCTGATCTACTTTTTACACGTGCAGAAATAACGATATGATTCATATGGCTCATGACTGCGTATACGAACTAAAATATGACTGAATAATTTCTATCGACTTCTTCAAAGGATGCTGCTTTTCCATCTTCGACTGAATTAACATTGCTACAAGAAATATTTTTGTACAGCTTATGATGACTGTGCGTACATTACGTGCAGATAAAAGTGCAGAATGCATACTTTATTTCGTTTTGACAATGAAACATTGTTTCGCTGAAACTGAATTATCACAAAGCGAAGTGATAATTTCTCTGTCAGGAGATATCTTAAAATCCGTCGATACAAAGAAAACCTTTGTCGTCACGCGTGTGGTGATTACTTATAGAATAAACCACGGCTTTGGACCACTTTCACTAATTTGTGAACTTATACGAATTACCTACCGACTCGCGATAAACAATAATGCCGTAGTTTATTTAATTCTGTACTACATTCTCGTAGTATCGTCAAGAGGCTTTATTGTAGCTCGAGAGTGTATTACAGTGATCTAGATTTATACGATGCCTACTCTTGCGACTTTGTAGCTCAAGGAACCTAACCGTCTTTTACGTGTATGTAAAAAAATGTGAACTGAGTTTAGTTTTTAGCTTTGGAGTAGCAAATGTCTCGCCCGAACGAGTTTCTTCCAAAAGACTGATACACAAAATACAAAGACATTCCTTCGGCGACGCAGATTGTTTAGGGGCCGTTGTGCAGGTGGCGTGTGTGATACAAACAATGAACGTTATAACGCGACTTATTTAAAAATATCGATTCATCTAGTCCTGTCTTCCTTGCGATATACATATTGCTATTGGATGTTTGTTATCCACATAATCAGTTCTACCTTGTTTTGTCCCATCGTGCGTGTTTAGCGTTTGTTACGAATGCAAAAGATATTTAGTGTGCTGTGGATAATGTGAATATATGATAAAAATAATATAATACTCGAAACAACTAACTCAAGACGACATGTTCGCTCGTTATATTTGATTAAATTTTTCTCTTGTAAGACATTATTATTTATAAAATTATATAAAACTAATTTCGATAATGTTAAACATAATATTAACAGGTGTCCATTAGTTTTGAACAGATGCTAGGATTTTTTTCCTCATGTGAACTATTAGTTATTAATGCAACTTGTGTAATGAGAGGTATTTATATCCATTAAAGTAATTATTTTAATGCCTAATTATGTACAGTTGCATACATAACTATGTCTACATCCATGATATGAATCCCATGCATAACCAGTGCCAGACAAACAATCAAACGTGTATATATCAGTTATCGTTGGTATACTCGTTGGTCTGCATGTGCGCCCCGGCGATATTGAAAAGTATCATAATGCAACAGTTTTTCGTTACGTAGCTAAGTTTAGTACATTATTGTAGCACCGGTACTACAGATACAATAGTTTTGACACTGGCCTGTAAAGGATTCATTGTATGGGTGTAGATAAATGTCACATATTGTTGGTATCAGCGACGAGTATATTGTTGTATGCTTTAATATAATTTATCTTCTAAATCACAAATATTGGCATAATTAAGATAATATATATAGAAAAATCATCATTCCATTATCTTTATCGCTGTTCGATACATTACTAGTTAGAGAGTGGAACTGATTGGCTAGATTTAGCTGTTGACTTGTTCAGTTACTACTTCCATGTGATTGTTTCATATTGTATTTTATTTAGACAACAGCTGAATTTATTACAATATTGTAAATAGATTTTAAATTGAGACTGATACGTGAAGTTATTTATTTTGTTCGTAAAATAACCAGTGTCAAATCTTAGGCATCAATAGTGTATTGTCACATCCCTAGGATCTCAAATGTCATTTTATAGTAGCTATAGAATTGAATATTAGCGGCTAAAGGATGGGATATAATGGGCTGGTGTTTCTCATTACATTCATTCATAATTATTAAAATTGTTTTACACAGTACCTATAAATTTAGTATGGCATACTATTTATTTATCTTTTTATTATTTAACAACTGTCTTGTAATATTTTGATTGCTACTTGCTATAAATATGCATGGTAATGCCGTGTCGTGTTTATTGCAAGTATGCGCTGCTATTTGGGTTCAATGCCTGCTCTATCAGCTTGCAGCTAGTTGTTATAACGAACTAGCACTTATGAGACATAAATTATTTATTATTGAACGTTAACTTAATATTCAATAATAATCTTAAGTTATTTGTGAATTGTAATGCTGATGAATAAGAGCTTATAAGCCACTTGCCGCGTTGCTTAGATTAATATTTGAGTGTACTTTATTAACATTGTCGCTAAAGTGATTTTAGTTGCCTTTTTGTATTATATATTTTTTGAGAGAACCCATTGATATGAAGTTTGCGAAATTGAGCTTTAGATTATAGTTAACTTGATCATGTAAATATTTTTTATGACCTGTTTACATTTATTTTTATATTATTTACTGAGATGTATGTAAAGCTTGGTGAGTTTTATTTTATAAATAAAAGTTTGCTCTGTGGTTATATCGAGATTGTCAGCCTGTGACATTAATATCTGTATAAAATTACATACATTTCAAGTACTTTTGTATGTACTGTTATTTATTTGTATTTGCTCAAACAATAAATTTATTGCACTTTCACACCATAAACTTTCATTAAAAAGAATTGATAGTCTTTATACATGTTGGAGACAGTATTGTAATGATAAACCTGTAATAATGTAAGTACGGAATTAAGAAGTTGGCTGTGCCGAGAATTATAGATTTAACAATTTGATTCATTGTCTAGTTTTAAATTGTTTAAGCTAATGTTGCAACATTGTCTGTTGTTATATTGGCTGAGGCAAATGATAGATATATATATTACATAAATAATGACTTTAAAAATATGTATATCAAACTGATAAGCTTTATTGGAATGTAATAGTTCCCCCGAGATCCTGAGTCATCCATCTGAGAAAAGTACATAGGTAATGTCTAAGTATTTGAAAACTATCATGTACTACATTATAGTCTTAGTTTTGTTTTCTTTTATACCAATCATAACCCCTTGAAGAGCTAAATAAATACTTCGAAATACTTTAGCATTTTCCTTTATTTACCAAGGTTTTAGATCATGTTGTTACCATCAATATCTTGTGCTGAAGGAATAATCAGTATTTTTCTGTAGTGGTCTTTGCAATGGATGTGCTAAGAGTTTGGCAATGCAGTCGTGTATTTTGGTAGCGTTTCTTGAGACTTCATAAACATATGAGTAGCCATTGTCTAAATCTTGCAGTGCATCATATATTTCTTCACATTTGTGCTCAGCACATTCTTCTTCATGAGCGAGAAGTATGTCCATATAGAAATATAACTGTTTCTTTAGAAAAATAAAATATGGATCTTCCTGTGGAATCAATGGAACACAGTTAGAACGCCCATACAAGACAATCATTCTTACTACACAGGGAGGCGGTTGAAGTCGCTCATTATCCCTGTACTCTGGGATATCAACTTTCTGTTGAATCAACTGAAATAACTTCTTGAAGTCAAAGTTTTCCGAGGAACACTCTTCAGAGCTCAGAAAGTCAATAGCATTCAAAATATCTTTCAGGTTGTTTGTAAAATTTTGGACCCAACATGGTTCAGAATCTTTTAAAATAATCAAAGCAAATTCACTTTTATTGTTGATTGCATTCTTCGAGTGTAGAAAGAAATCCAGGACTCTTTTCATCATGTTCATTGGAGTAAAAGTGGTGCCATCCCCAAGGCGGTATAAGGAGTTCTGGTTGTTGTAGCAAACATCCAAGCAAATAATTATTTTTTCAGGGACATTCACATTTGGTAGGTTAGGCTTTTGCAAATTTGACATGACTTCATCATGCAGAACTACATAATCCATTGTTGATTTAGTGGTACCAGGTGCATTACTGTAAGGATAAATAATTTAATTAGTAATATGAATATTTAACAATACTGTTGCAAGTAACTATTGCTTTATGTAACATAGTTCATAAGAAATAAAACAGATATGTAAAATCCAACAATCTACAGGCCAATAATAATTGTCTATGTTTCTACCGACTTCACAAAAAAGGAGTATGTACTCAATTCAACTGTATATTTTTTATGTTTGTTTTCTCATATCTTCTTTACACATGAACCGATTTTGAAGATTTTATTTTTGTTTGTAAGCTGGTGCTTTCTCATTGGTCCCATTTAAATTTGGTCAAGATCTGATCAGTAGTTTTTGAGTTATCGTTAATAATGCATTTTTAATACATTAAATTTAATCAAGGTTCCGAAGATAAAGGGGTTAAGTCGTTTTTTTTAAGCTTTGTTTGCGTTTAATTATCCTAAAACTAAATAAAAGCTAAATATAACATACATTTATAAAGTAAAGACCTAAGTTACAAGGCACATAGTTTATAGGTAACTCAAGTGCTCAAGCCCAACCTGTGGGTAAGGATATGGGACGGCCTTTAGTCACCTCAGATCTTCCTGAAACACAGAATAGGGTTGGTGCTGCAGGAACTTGGGCAGAGCAGAGCAAACAGCAAAATTATGGAAACCTCTGCAATGCTTGCCAGGATTTAATTTTGCTTTACCAGCATGATGGAAACATTACCCACTGGTAGTGGATTTGAGCGCTGAGTTACAAGCTCGGTGCTTTGTAGGTAACTCAGGTCTTTGCTATACAGACATTTTCATATAACTAAATGAAAATTCATTTAGTTTTAGACATAAAATAAACGTTTGGATACAACAATTATGTAACACTCAATGTCCCTTCATGGAGTACGACTGTTACTAAAAAGTAGGTACATCTAATCAGTTTTTCATGATGGATGTTTTGTATAATGGATGTATTGTATTTAAGTGGGATGCCCCGTGTTTAGGACATAGTTTTACTATAAGTTTCAACAATGCTTGCTTGCTCGTCATATAGACTAGTAGGCAGTCCTAGAATCAGGATTTTTCAAGCCGCCTTAAGACATGCGACATGGCTTAACGACAGTTGGCTTACGACCAACAACCGGGACCAACAGCTTAACGTGCCCTCCGAAGCACGGTGACACTCAACGAAAAGATGAATATTTAGATTCCTTTAGAAAACGAAAGTCCAGGTAAATTTGCTAAGGCTTCAGTACCACAATGAATCTCAATACGATTTACTTAATGGTGCACGAGCTATTTGCTCCGCTGCTAGCATTACTATTATATTATGCATAGTAAAACTATTGCTTCTAGAATATAAATGATTAGGTACCTACTTTTTATCGTTAACATCCGAAGGAGTTTGTTCAGAATTACAAGATGATAATATTTCGGGGGAATCCATTCTGAATCCTTTACTCAAATCTTTCACAATAGGAAAGATCTTAAAGGAATTGAACACAGGAAATATTCACAGCGTTTGAATGCGGCGACAGAACTTCAAAAATATTTAAAGTATTACGAAATATGCTATAATTACAAACAAACAACAATACCCCCAACTCCAGCTGTTTGTTTGACACTTCAACTTTTGACACCGACAAATAAAAGTCTTCTTTTTGGCTAAATCTTGTTCGGATCGTAACGCTCACGACTGAGATGGGTTCTCATCCGGGTAAATACCTTAAGCAGGGTAAATACCCATAAACACCCGTTTTTACCAACACAATTAGTATAAACCTAGGTTTTTATTAATATGCCTGGTTTATTTACTGTTTTAAATAAAATCAACACCTCCTTAACTTAATATAATAAAAGATGACGCTTTTTACACTCTATCATTGAGAGGTATCCAACAGCTCCGACAGTACATACATAAATACATGCATTAGCATATTAGAACCAATTACCGAACCTATATTTAAATTAGATGCAAACGCATATTACATGCGTTTGCCTCTAATTTAAATATAGGTTCGGCTCAACAATGTTTTAATGGTGTTTAAAGATATCAAATCAAAGCTGGAATTTATTATAACCAGTGTAACGATTATAAATGATAAAAACAAGGAACAAATTTTGACTGCTGCTGAGAAAAGAACGACTGACTATCAAACCTATACACTTAGCAGCTTATCTATTAGATCCTAAAAGCCAAGGAATTGAGTTAGACCAAAACCAAGAATTGGAAGCAATGGAGTTTATCTCCAACATGGCTGAAGGAATAAATATTGAAGTGATGCCAGATCTGGCCAGTTATAAAGCTATGGAGGGATTTTGGGGAAAAGGGTTTATTTGGGACAAGATAGAAGAAATAACTCCTGTGATATGGTGGAAAGGAATTTGCGGTTCCACTAAATTGAGTAAGGTGGCACTTTATTAATAATTCATAGTAATTAATAGTAATTCTTACGGGCCGGGCGGGCGGCACCATGTACATCTGCAGCTACCGAAAGGTCTTTTAGCATTCATGGCAATATATACAGTGCCAAAAGAAATCACTTGACGACAGAAAGACCTGCAAAAATTGCGTTTATTTCCTACAATTGGAATCTTCTTCATAACAAGACTACTGAAGATATAACTGACGATAAAACACCAACCATGACTAATTAAAGAGAAGAAAAAAGAAAAAAAATTATATGATTAAATAAAGGTAATATAGCTTAAACAAGTATCCGAGCGGAATGGATTCGCGGGGGCGCGGGCGTGATAGCTCAAGTCAAGGAATTATTTCGGAATGTTGTCAACACGTGTGTCATCCATCACAGCACACAACGTCTGTGTCAACTAGTTTAAACAAATGTCAATGCCAGCTGGTGCGCCGCCACCGTGTTGTTGGTTAATGCTTAGTGCCTAATTTTATTCCAAATGAAATAAAAACGTTGAAGAATATCTGCATTTCTTGAGACATCAATAGAATATTATAATATCATGGATTACAATTACGAACAAAGCAGTGAAGTGGAAGCATTAGATTCGATATACTATGGAGATATGCAAAGTGAGTCTTGGCACACGATTACAAGCCTTAGAACTTGGAATCATTACTTCTCTGTAAAAAGTACCTATTCACTTAGCCTTAGAATAATTTATATTACTCTGAAAGTCCTTTCTCCGTACTGATTCTGCTCTATAATCACAGTTTTATTAAACATTTATAACCTTAAACTTTTCAGTCCTAGAAACGAAGCCGTACCACAAGTTTAGCATACCAATAAAGTCGGAAGGCTTTGACGACGGTGAAGGGCTCGCCTGTCAACTGGTATTCACATATGTGGCGAAGTACCCAGATGAGCTGCCAGAGATAGAAATTGACAATGAAGAGAATTTTGATGATATTATTGAGAAAGAGGAATTACTCTCGCATTTGATTGAACAGGTAGGATAGTAAACGGGTTGGATCTTAAAACGTGTCGTCTGAATTTGAGGATTCTGTGACTGTGGGAAGGTCTAGGTGGTTTGTCTCTACCCTCCCAATTTGATTTTGAGCTATGTCAAAATATTTTAAATTAAAATAATTTATTTTTGTAAATTTGCACGAAAATTGGCGTATCCATGAAATGAAACATAGTATTAGGGAATTTTGGCTTGGTTTTAATGTCTGCGGTTGACCCCTCTCCTGCCTCCTCTTCATCCCCCTCCATAAATTCAGGCGATGCGATTTAAGATTTTTACCAGTGGACCCAACTAAGCCCAGCTTGTTTCTAGTTTTTTTTAATATTAAGGAAAGGCCACTTTTTACCACCATATGACCTGATGGTAATATGGTTGACGATTTGTGTTGCCAAACTTACAAAGCCTGCAACTTCAAGTCAAGAGTGAATAGGTATCTTCTTGGCAAGCATTCTATATATTCAGCCGCATTATCAGGTGAATTAGTGGTCAAACGTTTGCCTTTCAAACAATCTTTAATTATATGTACAGGGCTATGACAAAATTTTCAGCATTTTATAAAATGTTACAGGGTAATGAGAATGTTGGAACTGTGATGGTGTTCACACTAGTTTCAGCGGGACAGGAGTGGCTCAATGAAAAATGGGACAATGTCAAGAAGGAAAGGGAAGAGAAAGTACTAGCTAAACTAAAAGCAGATGAGGAGGCAGAAATGGTAAGCTAAAGAATGTTTCTATAAGACACAATTTTTTCAGCCACAAGTCAAGCCAAGAACTCATCATATTTAAATATACGCACACACATCATATATAAATAAAACATAATATTTTTAATTTTAGGCAATTTATACTTGAAAATATAATCTGAAATCAAAAAGAAAGGAAAAGAAAACAGGGTTTCTGAAACACAGAATTTGGGTGTTATTATATTTATCCCTAAATAAATAAAATATGTATTGAATTTTGGCAATAATTTTTTCAACTGACTTCAAATAAGGAGGTTCTCAATTCGACTGTATGTTTTTATGATTTTTTTTGTTTGATAGAGTATACTTTAGAGGTAGTACCAGATAAATTTTATCGAAATTGATCAAGCCAAAACCAAAATAGAAGCGGTGAAGTCGTTTTTTTTAAGCTTTGCTTGCATTCAATTATGATGCTTATTATTTTATCAAGGTAATGCAACAAGACTCTATCAGTGCCTTTTCAAATGAAGTGTCAGTAAATAGCAGATCTGATTTGAGAAGTGGTCCAATTATCTAAACCAACTTTAAAAAAAGGATAAGGTTTTCAATTTAACTTTATTTTTATTTAATTTGTGTTGCCCTAGAACTTAGGTGAACCGATTTGATGATTATTTTTTTATTTAGAAGGATATGGTGTTAAATTAGTGCCTTATAAAAATTGACAATATCTAATCAAGGGTTCATGAGATAACGTGGGGAAGTCAGTTTTTATAACCTTTGCTTGTGTTTAAATTATTATTGAGAAAAATACATACTTAAGATAATAGAAACCTAATGTGTATTGTTTGTTTTTTCACAGAAAAGGTTCGAAGGCACCAGAGTCACAGTGGAATCATTCTTAGCATGGAGAAAGCAATTTGAAATCGACACGGGTATCTTGGCGAAACGTGAAAGAGATGCCAAAGACAAAAACAAGCTCACTGGGAAAGATCTGTTCCTCAGGGATACCACACTCAATGAGTCTGATCTTAAGTTCTTGGATGATGGTATGTTGTAGTTCCTAGTAGTTATATATTCCATTTTTGTATTACTTTTTAGGGTTCCGTACCCAAAGGGTAAAACGGGACCCTATTACCAAGACTGCTCCGTCCATCTGTCACTAGGCTGTATCTTAAAACGGTGATAGTTAGACAGTTGAAATTTTCACAGATGATGTATTTCTGTTGCCGCTAAAACAACAAATACTAAAAAGCAGAATAAAATAAATATATAAGAGGGTTCCCATACAACAAACGTGATTTTTTTTCTTGTCTTTGCTCGATATTGTCGAATGAAAAGATAAAAAAAAGTTGTGCTTTATAATTTACGCAGGCGAAGCCACGTGGAATAACTAGTATTACTTATACATATAATGTGTTGTATGCTGTGAATGAGAACTTCTTTTTAGCTGGGTAATATATAATAATAATAAGCAACATCATATTTTTATGCTATAAATTACTTCCAGGTGATGCAGTGAAAGTAGATGAATCCCTCTTCCAAGACCTAGACGACCTGGACATTTCAGATGAGGATGATGAGGATTATGTCCCGGGCCAAAGCAGCGACTCAGACTAGCCATTGTAGTATATTGTATATCTATAAATATATTGAGCAAATTGAGTACTGATAAGTATAACTTTGGATATTTAGAAATTAGGGTGAGCATGGAAACATATCTTGTATCATGTTGTTGTTATATCAGTACTCATTTGTGCATTGATTTATTAAAATAGCTTCTCTAAAAAGAATATCCCCTTGACTCGTGTTCAAGATAAGGCATATTTATCGAAGATATCGATAAAAACACCATATAACTTTTATATTAATAATTTATAATTAGAATCTGTGAGTGAAATTGACAGTAGGAACTGTTTTCATACTTAATTAACTCAAAAACAGCTAATAACGCCACCGAAATTTTTAGTTAGACTGAGGTTGAATTGTTTTTAGTCCATTTTTGAAAACTCTAGACATATTTTTTTTTAGTACTACTATACAGTTCAAAACAAAACAGTGACGCCCAAAGAACAAAAATGAATGCCTCACCGCCAGAGTTATCTGATAATTAGCCCTAGATACATGGAGTATTTTTATATACCTCCAGGGCAGGGATCGGCAAGCTTTTAAGTCGGAAGAGTCAAAAATTACAATGAACAAAATTTCAAAGTTTTTAAAGAGCCACAAAAAATTTTGACCTGGGGGAAGGGTGCAGTGAAAAGCTAGTACAACACAAGTGGCTGAGAGATATAAATGGTGCCTAATCCTCGTTTATTGATTCAGAACGATTTTTAAATGTTTTATATTTTTTAAAAGAAAGTAAAGAAGCTAAAGAGCCGCAGCTTCATATCTAAAGAGCCGCATGTGGCTTGCGAGCCGCAGGTTGCCGATCCCTGCTCCAGGGAGATGATTCATTCATTTCTTTCTTTGGAATATAATCTGTTTGGTCCATTATATATAACTTAATATGTGCTCAAATCCTGATATAATAACAACTCAAAGCTAATATTTGACCACCATTTTACTTATTAGCATTTATTATGTGGTGGAGGTTGGTAAGCACATCCATTTCAAAGTGAAGATTATACCTATATGTATATATATAGCTTCCATGTATATAAATGTTATACTTAACTATACTCAAGTAACTCGCGGTTTTAACGTTTACTATTCAAAATTCTATGTATATATATATATAGAGCAAAACCAGATCGAAGCGTTTCTAAAAAAAATAAGGAGGGCTGGGTGAAATATTTCCTACAACTAAATATGTCTATACAGCAAGAGACTTATACTTTAAGCTGTATCTGTATAGTGACAGACAAATTGACGAAACCAACATGCTATTTGAAACATCAATTCAATAGGTATGATTTGTCAAAAGTATAGATTAACTTCGTCCTCTTCTCCCGCCACCGGTGAATTTTGTTATGAAGGAAATGTTTTATACATCAACTCCAGTTAGCTCGAAGCGTTTCGTTTCTACGTTTGTCATCCATACTGCGTCTTTGTTCCCTGTACGGTGTAATCCGGGAGACTTAAAGTCAAGATTGATTAGGTATATTCTAGGCAACCAATACATCTTCGACCGCATTTTTTTATTCTCGATAGGCAAGCATTTGACCTGGGTTGGTTTTTATTATGTTTGGCTCACTACAAGTCATTGATCTTATGGAATAATGGACCCTCTAGTAGTAGTAATACCTAGTGAGCTCTGAAGTGTTAATAAAGCAATGTGCTTTGAATAGTAAAAGTTAAATACCATACAATAATGTAAAATCGCTAGACTGTTAAATGTTAGTCTATAAGGCAGATACCGTGGCTTATACACACGGTATACCCAGTTAAGTTATTGTTTAATAAAATTAAAGTTTTTATTAAAATACCTTGTTTCATTTTTAGGGAAATAACGAGCTGTTCTTTGGCTAGAAGTTGGGTGCTCGTTCGCCTTTAAGGCAACGGGTATCGGGTTCGAATCCCGGTGGAAACATAAGTTTTCTCCCCAAGGGAAATTTGTGATTCTGGTTCTGGGTGTGATTGTGTCTGTGATGTTTCCGACACACCCTTCAACACAAGTCAACGAACTTAGTGTGGGGCTGTGAGAGTAAAACCGTTTATGTTATGTTTAAATGAAAGTATTGTAATACTTGGAGAATATTTTATTTACATTTTCGTCACTAAAATAGGTATTTACAACCGACAATTTAGTGAATTATAAAGAATAAGCGACACAACATCCAATAAAGCTTTGAAACAGGTCATTTTTGTATCCATTCTTCTTTAGAACTATTTCGTTAATAAAGCAGTTATTATATGAAAATAGTGTAGGCAGATGAAAGTGGGTTGCGTTTGTACATATCTTATTTTCTATAGCATTAAACTAACGAATAAATACAAAAATATCATGTTTCTAAAGCTTTGTGAGGGAATGATGAAAACAGCTGACGTCGCTTCTTCATCACACCCTCACCAAAAGGGTCTAGATGCAGAAAAATGCGTCATTTATAACAAATTATTTAATACAGGACGTGAAATATTTTAACTTTAAGCTCCTTAATTATTTATGATATAAACGCACCTTCCTACATCAAGTTACAAAGCTACAACATCCATGTAAGAAAATTCGCGACGACAACTTGAGCAAACAAAACATAACCGATATGATTAACATACATATAACCTACATTACTTAATAGAAAGGTAACTAACAAAATGAGTATCACAAAAATATATTTACAATGTGCAGTCTTCAAATAACGAATTAGTGAAAAATCAATATTAACACTAATATAATTAACCATAGATATGTATGTATTGGATTAAACATAATGAAATATTTAATAAGTTTATGTGCAGTTAGGTAAGTATACGTGGCATACATTGAAAATACTTTAGGTGTATGTATTTCTAATTATTGAGGATTTTTGTTCTGAAATAATCGAGTAAATGCAAGTATCACCAGTGTTTCATATATTAATTCACTGTAAATAATGCCTCAGGTATGCTTGTGAACACATTCACATTGTGTGTTCGTCACAGTGGTTCGATATAGTATATCGCATTGGATCTCTGCATGTCATGGAAATGGTCTACGAAATACACTTCAAAAATAAATACCAGATTTTAGTTTAGTAGCCAGTTACTAGAGCTGAAGATATATTTACATACACCCATTGGGTCTGAGTATTTTATGGTCCAATATACCTGAATCTACGAAATAAATTTGTGGCTCCATGAAATAAACTCCAAAATATAATTAATATGTTTGAATTGTTAACTATCCTCAACCACATCATCAGGTACCATCAGGTAAGATAGTCTATCAATGGTAAAAAACAAAGCGATGGAGTATTAAGAACATTCATTTATTTTTCAGTGATCATGATAGCGTTGACTGTTGTAAAATGTCTCAAAAGTTTGTTGTAAATTGATGATGAATACAATAACAGCATAATATGATGAGAATGTGTTCATAAAGCTACCTATTCTCGGTTTGTTGATATCACAAACTTCCAATGAGCAAAACTATACGACCGTACTAGAGTACCATCAATCAAATTAATAATTATTTATAAGACACTTAATACAGAACAATAGTTTTATATTATGACAACAATTTCATATTAAATAGTAACACACAATACAACAAACATTTATTTTTGGTATCTATTCAGGTGGTGCTTAGTAAAGCACGTTATTGTACATTTGATTACTATACATATAGTACTAACATTGTAGATTATATAAGAACAATTTATACATTTAAGTACATATGTAATCTAATTTTGGCAATTAACATAAAACCAGAATAGACAAAACAGGAAGACTACAAATGAAGCAATCAGTTTATAAATAGTATCGGGTGTCGTGCAACAATCGTGCAAGTAACCAATAAATAGATGAAACAAGTGACAAAAATAAT
This sequence comes from Lomographa bimaculata, assembly GCA_948107665.1. NCBI lineage: Eukaryota > Metazoa > Arthropoda > Insecta > Lepidoptera > Geometridae > Lomographa > Lomographa bimaculata. The sequence continues at coordinate 15,105,988 of OX403592.1, forward strand.
ATCAAAGGTCTCTTACATGAATAATATCATCATCGGCTACTATTCGGCCAATACCTTCTTAAACCCACTAACTCAATTTGTCGTGGATTGGATATACACGTTGTCATCGACTTATGACTTATAGGTACTATGGTATGAAACTAGACGACTTTTTCTCGTAGTATCCACCAGTATGGCCTAACGGGAACAATGGGGAATAAAATCATAGAAATTCCCACTACATATAAGTCGGGGGAACATAGAGAATTTTTGACCACTATCTCACCTGATGGTAAGCGACGATGTGGTCGAAGAAATAAATAATAATAAGAGAATTGCTGTAAAGAGACACACGGGCGTCGAATAATCAACAAATTGTAATTTTTTTTAAATATAAACGCTTTCACACTCACAACCCCACACTAAGTTGACTTGTGTTGTCGGTGCCGGAAACATTCACATTACACACACATTCACAATAAGAATCAGAAACATACATTTTCCTTGGGGAGAAAACTTGTGTTCCCGCCGGGAATCGAACCCGATACCCCTGCTTAGAAAGCGAACGCCACCCAACTAAGCCAACGGGCAGTTCAAACATAGAATATTTAAGGTATACCATTATCCACGCCCAACGTTCCCTACTCTCAAGATTGTACCACTCAAATTTACTAAAAGATTAGCTTGATTGCATTTGCAGCCATAAAGTAACCTTTCAAACAGGTGGCGCCATCTAGAATAATTAGGCATCATCATAACATACTGAATACAAATATCGTCATCGTGTGTCCCATCAACATAAAAGTGTAATGATTCAACATTACAGGAAAAACAAATCGAACTATCTAGTCGTCTTAGAGCCAACTTTGTTATTTATTTATTTTATCGTTATATTCCTCGCTGACTATACTTATCCTGCGGATGCGCCCGCTGCTCGATTAACGCATTGAGGCTGAATTTTATATATTACAAAGCTACCTATCTAAGCTTGTGTAAAAATATGTATGGGAGATTCTATACGCACTTATTATCTATTTAAGCTTATACTCGGCGATGTTTCACGACTACTGATTTATGTTACAATTTAAATTTAAAAATTTGCTAGAGCAGGCGCAATTGGTGTCTGCCTCTGTGAAGTAAGCGCTCCGTCGCAGCTTACGACCTATGAGGCCCAAAGCTTAAAAATGCAGCTGCGGAACGTAATGCACGAACTCCAGAGGTTCGTCGTGCCTGCCTTATCATATTACGATCGTTAAAAATAACGTGGCGTATAAAAAGAGTGTTATTCATTATTACATTATCTTTGCAAGCTAAGTTCAGTTAAATCGTAGAACTATTGCTAGTCTAGGGCAGTTTCAGTCCGCGCGTACTCTAATCGTTGGCTGTAAACTTGCTTACCACATGATACGTATTTACAACAACAATGATATATATTAATTTTACCCAAACAATACATGATCTAGTATAACACCACTCGGTGCATAGCACACAATAACTTAATTCTGTAAATTGTATTGTTTTTAATATTACGAGAAAATATATCTCATGTTATTATAATTATTGTAATCAGGGGGCCTGTACACGAACCCCAGAAATTAAACCTGCCGACGTTAAATTCTCAGCTATTATAGATTTCAAAGTCTTATGTATAATTAGGGGGATATTCAGTAACTATTTTTGCTAAAACGCATTTATTAACATCTAAGCTAACCAGGCAAGGCCGTGCCGTGCAAATCGATTACGATATAATCAGCCGTTTGGGCGAACCATGTTAAAAGTTCTCATAAAAAGCATTTAGCAGAGTTAATAAGCCGATTCCAATATTAGATCCATACGTTTTGCTTAAACTGTACCCCTCTACATATCAGTCTATTCAACGCGACTGCTCCCAATACTAGTATGGTAAGCAAAACTATTTGTTTTTAATATTGGAACCAGTTCAACAAATAGCTTGGGTCAATTTTAGCAGCACCGACACAACGTCCAACAAGTCAGAACCGAGGCTACAGAGCGAGAGCTAAACAAGACTCGATTACAGTACTAACAGGAATGATGTGACATTGGGTACCTATGAACTTTAAAATAATGTTTTGCTATCTTGTGACGCAGCCAAGGGTTATAATCCATGATACCTTACACCGGCCGGATGTCTCGAAATTAAATCGTTGGACTGATGTCGAAACCCTATTACATCTTTATCACAGTCACCATATCGACAGAGCACGCCTATTAAGTTTTTTATAGAGACTTTTGATACAATGATCAATCAATCAATCATAATAATTCGATATTGCGGCAATCCAACTAAATAGGACTATCTGAGTTAACTGATTATGTTAGTTCGTCACGTTACTTATACTATTATCTATATGTGCTTACGTCCTTTAAAGATTTAGTTTACAATCGAAGTAGCGTACTATCGATTCCAAGACCCTTCGATAGGCTTTCGGCGTCGCAACATTCGACATTACCACCCTCGACCACATCACTAGATGCCATAGTGGGCGAACGAATCTATTAGAATCCTATGAAAAAAAAACAGGGAAACCGGGGTGAATAGTTTAGCTCCGATCTGTGTACCAGGGTCACAGGAAGCGCAGGCGGTGGTCGGGCGGCGGCGGCAGCGAGCGCGCTCACTTGAGCCGCTGCGTGACGTTTGCGAGCGCCACCGCAAACGCCTGCAGCGCCGAGAACGGGTACTGGAAGTCCAGCGTATATGCGTTGCCGTCTATGCGCCCAAACTGCATCACCTGTACACGCAATATACTTTATTGCAGTAACTATGCTGGCATTTATCAAAACCTTTTATACAGAAGAACAATGGAAACAAGTTCGGTAAAAATAAAATAGGTAAATAATCATGTTTAAATCTGATAAAACTATTAATTAGTAGACCCCGAACTGAGACCTCGAGACGACTACTTTACAACAGAACAGAACTGCCTGACAAAAACTTTGTCACATGTTTTGACTTCATATTTTTCACTATTTGTCCCGATAAAAAAACCGGTACCGTAAACAAAAAACTTAAGCGAGCTATCTTTACCTGTGCTGTTTTCTAATGACAACTTAAAGGACTAATGCTATCGTAGTGGTCGAATTCTTTTTTTTTTTTTTCTTATTTAACATAAGCAAACGTTTGACCGCCATCTCAATGCCTCACTATCTCACACAACTATCCAGCATAAAAAAGGCATTTTGAGAATGACCCCGAGATGGAAGAAGATAAGACTAAAAACAATGACTTCGCCGTCCTACCAAAGTATTATATATCATAATGAAATTTTCTGCATGGTTTCAAAATCGCTTATTTGGTTTAGATGCTATATTATGCCTCTAACAGACGCCTCTACCACTTTAACTAGGGCATGACTTGACAATGACTGGACAACGACTCTTTTACTCGAGTTTGATTCGTAGACTATATTAATTAAATACTCAATTATAATTGTAATATGTACCCTTACCTGTTTCCCATGGTATTCAATTTGGAAGTTTTTAGCGGACTCCTGCGTGACGCGGCCGCCGAAGTCCAGCTGATACACCTGACTGTTTTCATTCCACATGGGCGCCTTATTGTGCATCACGAGCTGCCGGCGCGCGCGGGGCTCGCTCCCCTGCCCCGCCTGCCCCCCCGGGCCCCCCGCACTCGCAGCCACCGAACTTGTATTCCCACCCGCGCGTTTCAACTGCAAAACCAAAAGGGTTTAGTCAGCGCTTCATTTATCCGTAAGCAGTCGAAGCCAGCATTGCATGTGCGAGCGGAAAGAGGGTCGAAAAATCTGTTAGCAATTTGGTTTTTTTCACTTATCGAAGAACATAGAACAATTTAATGTTTTACTTTTCTTTGAAGGACAAATCACAAGAAATTCAATGTTTTCTACTGATTCTTTCTATACGTTTATATCCTTAAGACTGCGTTGGTAGATAGAAAATACCGGGCCCGATGTATAGGCTTTAAGCGTCGTCTTTCAGTGCAGTATCGTTCGTTGCCTAAGGTAAGCGTGCCTCAAAAAGTCTGTGTGCCACATTTGTGCGCTGTGCATGTAGATATATAAAACCGGCGAACCGTGACAACTTCGAAACTTTTACTGTGTACCAATAATTCTTCAGTTGTACAACCTATTAGTAAAATTTCGGCCAGTTGTATGTTGCTATTTAGTTTTGTAGTTATCCGAACATCATTTCTAGTAAGCTGATGCCCGCTGTAATTGGATAAGTTTGATAAAAAAAAATGTAGATTAATCACGTGCATTTGATTTTCACACCTGCATCGCATAATTCAGTGAATGCCCTTTCTGCACTGTTGGCGAAAACGTCAAAAGTTGAATCAACATTGTAAGTGTTTTGTGCAAGTTTCGCCTAATGCTTTAGCAATCTCAACACCTGCGCGACCAAGCGTTAGCAACGAAGCGTAGGAATGAGCTACACACCTGCTCCTTGACAACGGCACTCTCGCACTGAAAGACAAGAAATATACTCGTTTGTGTCACCTACTGGTCGTGCAAGTGAGAGCCCGGGGTACTCAAACATGTGGTCTTATGATACTGTGGTCCCGTGAGGTAACTTTCAATACAATACTGTATAACTACTATCTCATAGATTTGTCCATTGATGATGCCTGAAACACGAGCTTCGGAAGTGTATTTTGCTTATATTAGTATATTTTGCTAACATTAAGCTACAATCTGTGTAAAGACACAAAACATCGATTGTGTACCTTATTGTATGCTTTTTTATGTACCAATGAACGATATTATTATTATTTATTACTATATTCCACCTGACACACCTGACCACTAAAATACGATAATGATCAGTGGAAATCCCACTATAACAATCGCACATCACTGATTAATCAACTCACTAACTAATTAGTCAGATAGTACCACGAACATGCGTAGTTTATAAGCAGCAATTAGGTTAGTAAGTTTTATAGTAATAAAACTTACTAACTTAATCATTAAGAAACTATTATACTTGAATTAATTGTATACATAGGATAGATTTTTATGTTATTAATTGTTTTTATTTCTATAGGTCGATAGCACAACATTCATATCTATTGTCGATGCCTTCAGTTTATTCAATATCAATTGTTGGAAACTCGCATTTCAGGCCTACTAACTAACACCTCAATATTTAAACAGGCATACATTCAACAAATACTAACAAACAATTCTAAACCTACAAGATTAATGTTCTTAATACATCATACCTTATTTCTAAGCTGCGCTTTCTGGAAGCTCTCTAGATCTCGATAGTTCTTGCCGTTGACTTCACTGTATCCGCCGCCAGTTGAGTACTCGTCGTCCGAACTTTCTGACGGCTTCTTATTTCTTCGACGGTTTAGGAGCGGTGAGTTAAGCAGTTGCCTGGGAAGGTTTGGAATGCAGCAACGAATTAAACGAGTTGCGATAAAGAATACTTACGACGCGATGAGCAAATGATGAATTTGACGTTATTGATTTTTATTCATCACATTTATTGGATCTTAGTAGCGTTTGTTAGGCCGAAAGGCATACTAGGAAATTCTTATTACCCATATGCACATACGTCCAATGGAGTATTCAAACATGTGACATTATGTTGACGGTAGTAATTTCGGACTATTGTATTTCATCAAAACTTAAAAAACAAAAGTTATTCTGATTCGAAACTATTTATAGTTCCAAAAACTTTCGAGAACAATGACGTCTAAACCATATTATATGATCTAAGCGATAATAAAATTTACAGGGTCTGGTGTAACGAATTAATAATAAAGTATATTTTTGTATTATTTATAGGTTTTCACAATTTTTAAAATTGACGATTGTCTCGAAAACTGTGAGACTTTTACTAAACACATTTTTTTTATTTTCTGGACCATCATGGTAGCCCTATCTGTAGGTTATCCATTAATTACGCCACAACCTGTATGTAAACCACACAATATATGTAAAAGCAAAGCTAATTTTATCTCTATCGCCTCATTTCAGTCTGGTAACTCTAAACCATCTCGAAACACCTTTTTTATTTTTTTATTTAATTCACAAATTAAATGCAACACCTAGATAGGTAAACAAAATATAACACAATTTGTAAGCAACGTCCATTCCGGTACAGAACATTTTACTATTTTCATACGACGTCCCATAACGGATCCATTTTTGTAAGCGAGTGCACACGATTCGAACCTAACCGCTGCGAGTTAAAAGCGTGCGCGTGCCGCCCGATCGGACAGGCGAAGTAGGCCCAAGACGGGGAGGGTGCACATAGAAACGCAGACCGAGTATACCTTATGACCAACCTGATAGGAGATGCGGAGGAGTGGCGGGCGCGGGGGCGCGGCGCGGGGGACGCGGGCGCGGGGGACGCGGGCCGCGAGCGCGCCGGCCGCGGGGACGCCGGCGCCGAGCTCGTCTCGCGCGCCGCGCGCGACCGCCGCGTCGCGCGCACCGCCAGTAGGCGCAGCGCCAGCTGCTCCAGCGAGCCTGCGGGACACGCACGTCTCTGCACTGTGCGCCGCCGCACGGACGGACGGGCCGCGCGCTGGCGAGTCTCATGCGTGCCAGTGAGGAGCTTGGACGCATGCCGTGCGGGATCTCATGCACACTCAAATCTCGTCTGTTTAATTTTTATTGAGTACTTTATCGTTCAAATTATTTTTCGTTACGGGGGCGGAAGCTCGTCGAGGATCGGTTCTTTCGTGCCGATTAGCGTGCGGCGGTGAATTTAAAAAGAAACTCATCTAGGAAGCCGCGTTGCCGAGATTAAATCGGATTTAATAAAGCGAGCGAGGCGCCCACCTAGGCGGCGGCGGGGTAAATTTTTTGCATTCTAGTGTGCAGCGAGCGATACAGATTCGGCGAGCGGGGCGCACTCGTCGAGGAAGGCGCGCGGTCGGTCGGGCCGCCGGGGCCGGGGCGCGAGTCGACGCGGAAAGTGGAAGCGACTAGTTCTCTACTAACTATAATACTTGCTGTAGTCGGAGTCGCTGTCGGTGGGCGGGCGCGGCGAGGGCGCGGGCGGCGGCGCGGGCGGCGGCGGCGCGCGTGCGCGCGTGGCGCACGTCACGCACACGTGCCGGCCCGCCGCGCCCGCCTCGGCCGGCGCCGCCAGCCGGCACACGGCGCACGCGCGCCGCGCCGCGCCCGCCGCGCCCGCCGCCGGCTCCGCGCGCAGCGGCGCCGCGCTCGCCAGCGGCATCTCGCTGGAGTCGAGCGAGCGCGACTTGCCGCAGCGGCGCAGCGAGGGAGCGCGCGGCGCGGCGGGCGGCGAGGCGGGTGGCGAGGCGCGCGCGCGGCGCACGCGGCGGCGCCGCGGGTTGACGAGCACCAGCCGGCGCGGCGGCTCCCCGCGCAGCGCCGCCACGCTCACGTGCGCCTCCACCAGGTCCAGGTAGCCCAGGCTGCACGAGCGCGGCATCGTGTCGAACGGCGGGCACAGCGGCGACACGGGCACCACGATGGGCGTGCGCTGCACGCGCGCCGCCGTCGCCGCCGACGCCGCCCCCGCCGCCGCCGCCGCCGGCGCCTCCTCGTCGATGTAGCGCAGCTCGTCCCGCGCGCGTTCGTCCTGGCGCGCGCACAGCGACTTGAGGATGCGCGAGTTGACGTCGTAGGCGTCGCCGCGGCCGCAGATGTTCTTGCGCAGCTTGGAGAGGCAGCCGGCGTCGGCGGGCGCGCGCGGCTCGGCGTACTGCGGCGGCTCGACGGCGAGCCCCTTGAGCGCGTGCGCGTCGCCGCGCAGCGAGTAGTCGGCGCGCGCGCAGAAGTCGCCGCGGCCGCCGCACGCGACGGCCGCCGGCGACGGCCGCTCGAAGATGATGTCGGTGGGCGCGACGGCGTTCTTGGGCGACTGCAGCGCGGGCACGGAGCTCTCGCAGCGCAGCGGCGAGATGGCGTGGCGGCCGGGCGCGGCGGGCGCGGGCGCGGGCGCGCGCGGCTCGTCGGCCGTGTCGATGTAGGGCAGGTCGATGTAGGCGGGCGGCGGCGGCGGCGCGGGCGGCGCGGGCGGCGCGCGCGGCGTGGGCCGGTCCACGAGCGTGAGCTTGCGGCGCATGGCGTCGCGCGGCGCGTGCAGCGGCGACTCGGCGGCGGAGTCGGCGGAGTGGCGCTCGTCGTCCTCGTCCTCGGAGAACAGGTGCGGGTTGAAGGCGGGGTCGGGCCCGGCGGGCGCGTCGTCGCGCAGCTCCGTGATGACGAGCGTCATCTGGCGCGGCTGCAGGTGCAGCAGCGACGTCTTGTACGTCACCTGCCCGAGGTTGGCGGGCACGTCGCAAGCCACGCCGTGCATCTTGAACTTGGTGCCCCAGATGTTGGACGTCACCTCCACCAGCCGTACGTCCTGCAACGTCCCAGTGTAGTCGATGCGAATGGAGTGTATGTGTCAGAGTATGTTTAACATGAAACGTATTAGCAGCGCTGCAAAGATTTGGACGATGTATACATGTAGAAGTAGTCCCGACCCTTGAATTGAACAAAGGTCGAAGGATCGACAAGTACGGTATTAAACAGTAAAAATCTTGAGACATAATCATCAAATAATGTCCATACCTCTGGCAATGAATCGATGGGCAAATTGTCCGAGGAGTCTTCCTTCTCGCTGTTAGTTCGCGCTTTCCGTCGCTCGCGCGCGCGTCGCCTCCGTTGCAGTCGCGGGGACCCGGAGCAACCTGCGAATAGAAACTCTACGTCATTATGAATAGAGATGTACCAAAGATGATAATAAATGTGACTAAGTAACAAAACTATATATATGTTTTGCTAGCATATTGACTTTCAAAAGCCAATATTCTTTGAACACAATGTTCGATCTTTGCAACTTCATAGTTGGAGATTCAATGTTCATATGAGATACAATTTTTATTCGTCTTGCTTAATCAAAATAAATATAAGCATAAACGATTTTACACTCACAGCCCCACACTAAGTTCGATGACTTAAGTCGTGGGTGCCGGAAACAATCACAATCACAACCAGAACCAGAAACACAAAAAATTTGCAACGCAACCTATGTAACAACTTTTAGACCGGCAAAACTGGCGTAGTGAGCGTGAATGTTACTTTTTTTCACGTCACATTTTCGAAACGCAGGGTGAAAAGGAGAAGTCGTACCGCGAGTCCGAACCATAAAAGCTATTCAACGTAAGACAAAGGCGAGCGACTATCATTTACCGACTTCAAAATAGGGATGTTCTCAATTCGACAGTTTTTTAATGTTTATTCATAACTTTTTCTAGGTGAACCGATTTTCATGATTATTCTTTAGTTTGAAAGCTAGTGAAGTGTGATTTTTCAAGCTTTGCCTGCGTTTAAATGTGTGTACCTTCTTCCCGTTCAGTGTCAGAGGAGGAAGTATTGTGCGGCGGCGGCGCCCTCCGCAGTAGGCGCGGCGTGCGCGGCGCTCGCGGGGAGGCGGCGCCGCGCGACCCCGCCGACCCCGAGCTCGACGACGACGCGGCGCCGCCGCTGCTGCTCTCGCGACCGTTGCCGTTGGTCACGGGGCTGTCACCACCGTTGACCGACATCTTTTCTGCACGGAAAAAACAAGCTACTTGTTAAAAACTATTTTAAAAATAAACTTTTAGAAGTCCTATAGTGATAAATTTAGAAAGGAAAAATTATCGCTTAAGAAAGAAAGAATCGAATCTCGAATGGTCTTTTTCAAAGCAACCGAAGGAAGGTGTACCAAAGATGGGAAGGATCTGACCAATTGCCGAATGCTATTTACACAGTAAAAGTTAATTGTAGTTGCAAGACATAATAATTAAATTATTATAGAAAAAGACAAAATAACCAGTTGACTGCTAGTATCTTCCTCCTCTCACAAAACAACATCCTTTTTGAATTTAAGCTTCTATACGTAATTTAAATTCTTGAACGAATTCTCACCTTCCGCTTGCGGGTCGAATATCACGAACTCGGGACGTATTTTGCTCGTTCGCCGTCCCTTTAACAATGGTACCAATCCTCCCAAATGCTCGAGATACAGTGTGTAAGCTCCCTGCTCGTCGTCCCCGTGACGTAGCATGGTGCAGTGGAGACGCGCGCCGGCGGCAGGCGGCCGGGAAACAAAGCGACGGAGCTCGCTCGATTCGGGCACGTTGCACTGGAATTGAGAGGTTACAGTTGGAACTATAGGCAAATAAAATGTAAAGTTCGCAAATGTCGTGTACGATTTCGCGTAAAATCACACTTATATTATAAGTCCAACAGTTTGTGTGTATATGTGTGTGAATATGTTGTTCTGCCCCTTGGCTTAGTTGGGTGAGCGATTGCCTTCTAATGGTTCTATTCCCGGCGGGAACACAAGTTTTCTCTCCAAGGAAAATTTGTGTTTCTGGTTCTGGTTGTGATTGTGTGTGTTATGTGAATGTTGCCGGCACCCACGGCACAAGTCAACGAACTTAGTGTGGGGCTGTGAGTTTTAAAGCGTTTATATTGTTTATATTAATACTATAAATTATCAAATATAATAAAAAAAAAAAAAATTTAAAACCATGGGCATGGCATTGCCAGCTGCTTTGTTCGCGTTAAAAAAGTAAAAATGTATTACGTAGTCTTTGTCCTATTACACGGTCAAGATTATATTTACATACCATTTAAACTACCAACAACCAAGAGGATAAACCGCTTCGACTGCTCGAAGTTATTTTTGACAGCTGTGCGCTTCTTTTTTTATGTACGATAGGCAAGCGTTTGACCACAATCTCAGCTGATGGAAAGCGATGATAAGCTTTTTTTTTTTTATTTATTGTTGGAAGATCACAAAACTGGGTACAATGACTAAATCTTACATAAAAAACTTAATTATAATGAAGTGCATCATGTATCCTTCTAGATGTGAACCTAGCTTACATAATAATATATATATACTAGCTGCGCCCCGCGGTTTCACCCGCGTTGATAATGATGAAAAGTGATGATGATGATGATGATGAAAAATAGATGTTGGCCGATTCTCATAGATACCGGATAAGCACAAAAAAATTCATCAAAATCGGTCAAGCCGTTTCGGAGGAGTATGGCAACGAAAACTGTGACACGAGAATTTTATATATTAGATATTATTATTACATATATATATTCGCTTAGTTATAATAAAACTTGAGACTAAAAAAAAAACAAAATTTCAGTTTAAAAAGTTACACAAACAACGACAATAATAAAAAAGTTCAACAGATACAAATGGAATACAGATGGAGTGTAACAATAGAAACAAATAGACTAGAGAAAAAAAACAAATAATTGGGTTGAGTGACTGCTTATTTGTTGACAAAATATTTTTTTTAAGAATTAATTTAATTGAGGTTAGTGAACCATAATGAAATATGTCAAAGTGTTGCCTGACTGTGTTGTAGGCATCACACATACGGTACACAGGGGAGTGCTTGAGCATATTAGTGTTACAATACGGAGGGTTAAACGTGTTTTTATTGAGCAAACGGCTACCTGGTCTAGGAACTCTAAGTGTGATTTTTTCGGTAATTTCAGAGCAATCTACATTTCCATTTAACACTTTTGCGAGCATGATAATGTCTGACACTTTGCGGCGCTTTTCCAACGACAGTGAGTTATAGTGACTAAGCCTGGAATGATAAGAACGAAGTGATTTACACTGTTTGTCCATGTATGTTACATGATACATAAAATGTTTTTGGACTCTCTCTATTCGGTCTGCATGAACTTGATATCCAGGGTTCCAAACAACACTGCAATACTCTAAGATGCTCCTCACTAGACTGTTAAAAAGTTGAAAAGACAAACCGGAATCTCCGAATACTTTGGACTGTCTGATCACAAATCCACCCATCTTAGATGATTTTTTAACAATGTGGTCGATGTGATCGTGGAAGGATAGCTTTCTATCAACGATGACTCCTAAGTCACGTATGGATGAAACTTCTGACAGTGAAACATCATTTATTCTGTAGTAAGCTGGAAGAGGCGAGTGTTTGCTTCGCCCGTATTCCCTTAATAATTGTGTTTGCGTTAAGAAATCGCGAGCTTGTTGTTTTTTTATTTTTATTTGGTTCACCAACAATTAAATACAATCGATCATAAACACTATTTTATAACACATTCAGTGACGGTCATAACAAACCATTAACAGGTAAACACAATGAAAGTAATTGAACGTTTTTATAATGTTTTATTTTATTTATTTATTGTTGAAAGATTACAAAACTGGATAGAATGTGGACAGTTTATGTAATAGTGAAGGTGTCGTTACCCGTATAGTGTGCGCGAAGAGGTTGGCGAGCGCGGGCTGCAGGCGCGGCGGCAGTGGCAGGCGCGGCGCCAGGCGCGGGTGCCGCAGCGCCTGCGCCGCGCGCACCCGCGCCAGCAGCTGCAGCGGCGCCACCGCGCGCCACACGCGCGCCGAGCACACCGCGCCGCCCACGCCCACGAACACGCGCCGCGCCGCGTGCCCCCACGTCAGCGCCGTCACGCGCGCCTGCAACGCAACCTATGTAACACGCGTGCCCCACGTCAGCGCCGTCACGCGCGCCTGCAACGCAACCTATGTAACACGCGTGTCCCCACGTCAGCGCCGTCACGCGCGCCTGCAACGCAACCTATGTAACGCGTATCCCCACATGGCAGCGCCGCGGCCGTCACGCGCGCTTGCTACGCTACCTATGTACACTCATGCCCCTTTGTTAGCGCCGTAACTGTGACTGCCCATAATTACAACTGAGTTTTCTAGCCCGAACCAGTCCTGCTATTTGGCTGTTGGCAAAAGGGTGGTCAACCTCGTTTGTTGACAAAGTTTCATCTCTCCGACCCGAATGTATTTTATTTAACTCCTACTTTGGGGAATTATACCGCCCAAAAGACGCCCGCCATTTGGGGCGCAGTACCTAGTGAATCAAGCTACCCCGAAGCAAAACGGTGAGTGTAAAACGTAAAAAAAACTTCCTCAAAACTTTTCCGGTCGTAAATAAAGAAAAGATCGCCTTCATTTGTACTAGGTACAATAACTTTTTCTATTTTAGTATCTAGTAAAACCGATACCTCAAAATTATTCGAAAAAAGGGGGTAGGTTCCTAATCTTAAGATAATTTTCAGACGCAATCAAATTATTACGTGTCGTTGTAAGTTAAGGTTTCAATAACAAAAAAACTTACATGATTGCACGGCACAGGCACCGTATAGATTAAAACTCCAACATCGGAGTAAAATTTCACCACATTTTTGTAAGGCGGAGAGTCAGGCGGCTCGTCGGGTTCTGTAACAATACATTATCTTTATTAAATACCGACTTCACTACCAATATATCTTTCAAACAACGACTTTTTTTTAATCATGTTAGGCAAACGTTTGGTCACTATCTCACCTGGCCCCCAAGTCCTCTATTCCAATTGTTTAAAAATTGTTAATGGTTTGTACTATTATTGTCATTTTTGACACTATTGGTAGTCTGTTAACAATTGCTATCTTTCGATTGCATTTCAATTGCGACCATTGACAAACAATAACAAAATCCGTAGTCGGCAAAGCAAATTGTTTATCAATTGCATTGTGCGCCATTACAATTGGTAGTCTACTAACTTTTTGACAGTTCTTTCAATTGTATCATGTCTATGGAAAGACAATTTTTCGACAATAGCTTTTAAACGAATTGTTTGACTGTTGTGTATGTAAAAGAAAACGGAGTAATTACATTATTTTTGTGTAAAAGTATCTAAGACGAGCTTAAAGTTAAGAAAGAATATAATAATGAGTGCGATATTACGGTGGAAAATGTTGGAGCTAGCCGACAACATCGATGCGCGACGAAGAAATAGGAGACGGCGGAGCCGGGCTCGAGCGATCCTAAGAAGCGCCACAGACTCCTTCGGCGATCTTACCAACGCAGAGTTTGTCAAGACTTTTCGCCTTGACAAAAAAACCGTAAAGGATCTGGCGAAGGACCTCGTACGATGAAGGTAAAAATATAACTCATTATAACCTCAAAATCCGGTATATCTATATATATTCACATACTTGCCTCCACCAAAACTACTATTTATTTCCAGATCCTGAACGCTCTCGCATTCTATGCCACGGGGTCTTATCAGACATTGGTAGGACAAAGTGCCATACACAATGTATCCCAAAAGTCTGTGTCCCGGGCAATCAACAAAGTGACAGAGCCAATCAATAAGATATAGGAAAAAATATGTGAGATGACAAGAAAAAAGAAAGAAATCTCATTAAGGCAAAGTAAGTTTGTATTAGTAGTTGCAATAAGGTTTATGAAGTGTTGGTAGAGTCTTAGTTGCCTCATATTTTAACATTGTATTGATTCTGGGGAGCAACTACTAATAGGCCACTATACCTAGCCATTCATAAGTTCTTTACTTACTGCTTACATTCAAGTTCTAAACTATTTCATTCCTACTTGCCACCCATTTATGTAATGTCTTTTAAACTTGTATTTTAACTGTGTATTATTATACGAATTTAGGTTCTATCAGAAGTAAAAATTTCCTGGGATGCTAGGATACATTGATGGGACACATTTGGCAATTTTAAGACCCCATATAAACGAGGAACGCTATTTCAACATTTTTATTACCACTATCTATTATAACTGTCACTTTAATTTTACAGATTTGCGATTCGGATCTTAACCTCCTTTGTGATGATCCCAGTAACCCAGGTTCAGCTCATGACTCCAGTGTATGGAGGAGTCACCCCTCGAGTTCCCACTTGAGCGAGTTAACAAGCAATGAGGAACAAGTGTTTTTGTTGGGTAAGAAATTGTTTATAATGAATCACAAACAAATCACAAAGTACAAGAACGGTAATGATAAACATGTTTAAAATTACGGGAGATAGTGGTTAGTCAGATATTTGCTTGCAGCGCGGGCATTGCACTATGAGCCAATCAAAGCTGCTAATTTTGTAAACGCTTGCTGTGTGCTGCACAACTTAGCCTTTAAAGCCTTTGGTACGTCAATTATGGCATTGGCACCTGAAGAGAGTCAAGCTGAAGCTGAGCTCAATCTTCAACAGTTCCATGTAATATTATACATAAGTGGTTTATAAAGCATTGACTACTTTTTGTAATCCATATAATTTAAGAGTACAATTTTCTGCATTTTAGGTTGAAGAAGATATTCAATTGAGAGCCAGCCATTTATTGGATGGGACAACGAACACTAGGCCTAATCCAGAATGATTGTAGAAGAGTGAGCTATACAGCACGCAATTCTTAATAGGATATGGATGGAAAGAAACTAATAAATGTATGTATTCTTACATATGTGCCTAAATATTTTTATAATTATCAGGTGTTATTATAATTTATTTATTATATTTTGTTGTTTTAGATGCTTGCTTGACCAACAATGGACTGGAGAGGCTGTGCCAGCAACACTATTAATACTAGATATATATAAATTCCAACCTTAATTTTCAATTATTGTATTTTATAAAAATGGAAACAACATTTTTGGTTTTCAATCATTATATTCACCTAGTAATACAGCCTTTAAAAACACAAATTTTCATTTTGCATGCAAACACAGCAGGCAAATCAGTCTTCATGAATCAAGTCTTTCAATTCTGAAACAAAAATAAAATAAACTCAATGGAAGTATAGTTAAGTAGTTTTAATCTAATAATAAATTCTTACCTGTGGCACTCTGTTCAGCTGATTGAGCTTTAATTTCTTTTTAAGTCTTGAATTAATCTCTATTCATTGTAAAACTGAAAACAAAATTAAAAGAAACTTTTTAATTGTTAGGAAATGATTTGTTACTTTTAGTATTTTTTAAATATCATAATAAAGTTCTTACCGTTCTACACATATTTGCTGTTTTTGTTGGGCAGTATCGTCTACTCAAACTTCTGCCCTCTTTACTTTTATTAAAATGACCAAGGGCCAGCACTGGTTTGCCTTCTAAATAATCCAGAAGCGCCTCAATTTGCTCCATTATAACCATGTTTGAGTTAGAAAGTTATGTTCCTCGAAAGTTTAACTTCGGGTTTCGTTTCATTCTCGGCTTTTTTAAATTTTTTCACGATTCGATTGACTCGTGTGACATTTGACATTGACATTTGAAGATGTGTCTATGTCGAATAATGCCTAGTCCACACTTATTTGCGTGGTAGTTGTAATTTTTATTATAATGGCTACATTAATTACAATTCTACTAACAAGAGGAAAACGAGACAAGAGCAATGCAAGAGAAAGTGAATTGTTGGTTTAACAGACTACCGATTTTAGCGTAAATTGTCATTGAATTGCTATTGCATGGTTTATCATTGGTTTTTCTTGACAAATACCGGACTTGACGCCGTGATTGTAAATGACGATGTGATCAACGATGGAGCATGTTGTTCCAGGAAATACCCGTTCACTTGTGATTTAAAGACTTCTAGATTGATCAGATTGTTTTTATTTTTTAAAACAAATATAATATTCGAATAGTTTATCTTACGCCCCTCAGTTTTGAAGTAATACACACCCACAAAAAAACACATATAATTATTGAATTGAGAATCTCCTATATTTTGGAAGTCAGTTAAAGTGACTAAAGTTCATCGAATACTTGCACATTCATAGAGACGAAGATACGTACAAACTTTTAATAAGTATGCTTTATAGTTATCATCATCAGCCTATTACGTAATACCCGTCAAGAGTCAAAAGTCTGCAACAAGTCAATCCATTGACGACGAAATAACACGGAAATACACGAATTAAATCCCCCAAGCCCGTTTTACCATCTAACACCAAAACAATCTGTCAAACGTCATCCATTTATGGTTGACATATCTCCAGTTCGCACAAATCATCATCACTTTCTATCAGGTGAGATAGTGGACAAATGTTTGCTTATCAAACATTTAAATAACTGACTGCCGTTTAGTTAATATATTCTTACCTACTGGTAACTCTTAGTTATTTCATTACGATTGAAAATTATTAACAGTCGTTATGAGATAATTAAACACAAGCAAAGCTTAGATAATTAAACGCAAGCAAAGCTTAAAAAAACCGACTTCATCGCTTTATCTTCGGAACCTTGATCAGATTTAATGTATTAAACACGTATTATTGACGATAACTCAAAAATACTGATCAGATCTTGATCAAATTTAATTGGGACCAACGGGAAAGAAACAGATTTCAAACAAAAATATTTTTCAATTTCGGTTCACGTGGAAAGACGTTATGAGTTAACTACAGTCGAATTGAGTACACCCTTTGTGAAGTCGGTATAAAATACTAGCGTTTACTTTTAGAAGGTTTATCTATTTATGATCATGGGTAATACCGAGACCATAACTCAAAAATTAATTAACGCAAAACGAAGATAAAAAGCTACTTTGTACACCTCATCACACCGTCGACGTCGCAGACTACCATCATTTGAAGATAACCGAGAAAATTAAGCGATAACATTAAAGAAATACTCTTAAAATAACACCTATAAAATATAACGACGCTCAATTTCCCAAATTAACACAATACCTTTAAGTAAATCGTCCCCGGCTCTCGCAAATTAGCTAAGATCCCTCGAGACTCGAGACTCTGTTTGTAAGTACTTCTGCTTGAGTAGACAAAGCAATTGTCTCTTTTTGTTTGAATATAACATTACGAACGTTTTATACCGGCCAATTTCATTCGAAATTGTTGAAATGCCTCATTTTCGGATGAAATAGCCCAGTTGGGGCTTATATCATTCGAAATGTCTTCAGCCAAAACTCGTAAGAATGTCTAATAGGCAGTCTTTATACCTCTGTGAGTGGTAGAACGAAACAATGCTTCCAAGAGCATTTTTAACAGATAAAACCTATTTAAAATAGTAAATGTAGAAAGGAAAAGTTATCGCTAGAGGGAATTGAGCATGCGCTTAGAGTGCAATAGAGATTGCACTGTTTAGAAGGCGACCCATCTAAACCAGCGGGCTGTTCATTTATTAATTAATTAAAATAAATGGACTCGGTTACAATCATATTTTATAACTAAGTCAAATGCGACCTACCTTCCTATGAACTACCGACTTACCTAATGAAAAAGTCGTAGCAAAATTACCCACGTTGCCTCGTTGTACAGCGAGACTTAATTGCTGACTGACTTAATATATTGGCACTTAAATTTTTGTTCAATAAATTATAGCTAAATTCAACACAAATTCATGGCGCAGTAAAAGATCACTTTTACGAGAAATATCTCGTTTACTTCACACGGTCTTTAATGTTCCGGTAAGAATAGACTACTATGCTATCATCGCATAAAATGTGTATAGCCTATAAAGTTTACTATGTCGTAAATCTGGGCTCAGATTGAAAAGGGCCTAGTTACTTCTTACATATTGTGTGAATACAAAGTAAGCTACAACTATATTATTTTCAATATCGAAACTACGCACCATACCCGTACCTGTCCCCTTATTCAGAACCAAACGATAACTCAGTTACCGTACGATAAAATTTATTTTTAAATAGACAGTTATCCAATCGTAAGTTTCGGTTACTTACCGAAAAGTTCTGAATCAGAGAGCAGACCACATAATTTCAAATAAGTGATGCTAGCCGCAGTAAACAAAACTTAAACTGTGTAGAACATAGGAACTGCGTGACACCACGAATACACATTTTATTTTTACTAAATTCTTTAGTTAATTGAAGTATCTAAATAAATTTAAACCATGATTTTCTGATCTATATGTTTATGTATTTTGATTACAAGGCGAGTACCTATATACCTATTCACTCTTGAATTGAAGACTCCTAGATTATACTGTTCGGGGAACAAAGACGAGGGCAATGAGTTCCACTCCTTCGCAGTACGGATGATAAACGTAGAAGCGAAACGCTTTGAACTAGATTTACATATTAAAATTTAAATTTAATTAATAAAAACTTATCGAAAACACGAATAGCATAACTAAATTTTTTTGTTAACGTCTACGCCTCGTCACAACGTTACTAAAGCTGAATACATTTTAATCTACGCCTATCGTTCGTATAATCGGTGCCAAACCCGAATTCGGTTCATCATAATGACCGGAGAAAATTACAAAGAAAATATTTTCCATTCTTCACTAGTTTTTGGTGTCGGCAAACTTTTCTTTGGCATTAATATTCATGAAGAAAGCTGTTCAAAGATATTATCGTACAAATGGTTGCCTCTGTACAGCAATGATTTACACATTTCGGAAGTCGCTATGAAACATTTTTAGAAAATAAACTAATTAAACATTACAAAATAAAATACAGCTTTTGTTAATGTAATTAAATGCAAGCAAAGCTTAAAAAACCGAATTTACCTATATCTTCGGAACCTTGATCAGATTAAATGTATTAAACACGCATAATTGACGAAAACTCAAAAACTAGTGATCAGATATTGATCTAATTTAAATGGGACCAATGGGAAAGCAACAGCTTCCAAACAAAAAAAAAACAAAATCGGTTCACTTTGAAAGAAATTATGAGGTAACACACATACATTTTTTTTTTAATTTTGCTGTAAGTACAGCCACACTTAGTTCAAAGACTTGTATTGTGAGTTCCAACATTTACATAATACCCATAATTACATACACCCAGCACATTTCATCAGCATGTTTCATGGGAAGAGAAATTCTGTTCCATCCGGGAATCGAACCCAGGACCCGCGGCTTCCAGAACTAGCATATATTTATTCACTGCGGCCGCTTGCCAGCTCTCCGTGGTTAAAAGGGAATGTTTTTTTTATGCTTTCAGCCTACTATTTACTACCGTAAATAGTAGGCTGAAAGCATAAAAAAAACATGTAGTTTGCGACATTGTAGTTTAATTATGTAAATTGCATTTATATAATTAAGCTACAATAAATTGGCATTATTTCTTTAACAGAGATAGCAAGTGTTTTTGCTATTTTAAATTTCAAGTAGTTAACATATTATTATTCGTGTTTCAGGTAAGTTTTGTAAATTCAAATTTAAACCGTAAAATAAACGATAAAAATTTGGAACTCGAATTAAAAAAAACGTACTTTTGTTATGTACTATAGGCAAGCGTTTGACCACGATCACAGCTGATGGAAAGCGATGATGCGGCCGAAGATGTAGCACGCTTGCCTAGAAGGTACCTTTTCACTTAATTTAATTTATTTTGAGCAAGACAGCTTACAAATTTACATCTAATAATAATAATGTTTTCAGGTTTAGCATAACACAATGAGCCAATTATTTCCTCATGGTTAGAAAAATGATAAACAATACAAATCAAACACAAGAACAGCTAAGAACACAGTTAAATAATACACTGAAGACCAACGACTTTTTGCATTAGATAAGTAGGTTGGTTAAGTTTATATATTGATGGATACTTGTATAGTGCCATTAAATAGCATTTAAGTAAGAAGATATTGTTTAAGAAGTCATTTAATACCAATAATGATTAAAGAATATATTCGTCCTATATTTCAATTAAATACATATTCTCTATTACCGATAGAAGTTTTACAAAAAGGACTAACCAGCAACTAATGTCCCCGCAACTGCAAGCAGCTCCCTCGAGTTAGCCCACTCCATAGCCAGCGTATTTCCCCTCAAACCCGTCGCGACTCTGACAGGGCTGACGTCATCGTGTCCCGTCATCATGACGATCTCTCCGTTCCCCAAAGCCACCGCCAGTACATGGGTCACGTTGTTCTCTGCGTCGTCTCCTTCCTCCATTTTGAACTTTTCGCAAGACCATGCCATTGATGTGATACCGCCTTCAGCGACTAGTTGGACCTATTGGGAAAGAAACAAAATAATTCGTGTTGAGGTACCATACAAATATTACAAATAGGGACGGTCCCCGTTCGTATTTTTATTGTGGTTGTCTCGGACGTCCAATTATTTCTTGGCAAAACCTAGCCTGTGAGTGTGACATCCGGAGAATCGGGAATACGCATGATTTTCGACAAGGATCGAGGAATTTAAAACGCGCGTTTTGCGGCTCTTTCTGAGACGTCCACGATCCAATCATATCTTACGTAATGAAAAGTTGAAAATCATAGACATAAAAAATGAGTAGACTGACGTCACGAATCAGTTTAGCCAATAGCGTGCGATTTTTTTATATTGATTATCCCATGCATTTTCAACACTTTTTATTAATTAAATTAATTAAAAATGAGAAAATTATTACATCAAAAACAGGGTGTATCATAAGGACACAGGATAGAAGTGTTTTTTTATTACAGGAATTTTTTTTAATTATTCACATATCCCCCACCACATTTCGTCATACTCACACGTAAAGGATAAGGATCAGAAGAACGGAACAAACAGTCAAATCTCTATATAATACATAACAAAAGCTTTAGTTCTGTCCCACAAAACAAACAGAAGCTCGTTAGTTACCGCACAGCCCACGTGTATTACTCAATTATCGTACCGTTCTATTCTTCAACATTTGTGTTTGTAATAGTTAATTATCTCAAATAATGAAGCCATGACAATGGGAACTTGACCCGCCTCGCGGAGGCAACAATACAAAGGCTGGAAAGTCCCTAAGGCAACTACGATAACCATTATGTTAAGCTAAAAGCCAAAAGGATAGAAAGAAGACTCAGTTGGCGTAGTTGGAACTCTTTGCTTTCTACGGCGCGGTTTGGGTTCAATTACCGACAGGAGCACAATAGGGAATATGAATAATTTTGTTTATGCCATCGCCAAAAATAAAATGTCATATTAAAAACATTTATATTTATATGAAAATAAATACCTACTTATTAAAATTTGAAAAATCTGAATGTTCGAGTAATTATAAACGTGGCTATTTTGACGTTCTCTCTGTGACATCAACAATCTAATCACCGTCAAGGAAAGTTGATCGGCATCTGCCGTCGAGGAAAATTGACCAATCATTGATTTCAAAAATGTGTTAACTGACGTCATCTATCAGTTTAGCCAATAGCGTGAGTTTTACTTTTATGAATTTCCATTACTATGTATGAATAAAATAGTAATGTTATTATAGGTGTAATTCTATAGCTATAAAGATTTAAAAAAAAAAACTATATTTAAATATGATGGATATTTCCTAATGCTTGTGTGTGATGTAAATGTTTCTGATACTTTATAACCTACTAGCCCTGCCCCGCGGCTGTGCCCGCTATTATCAAGTTGAAAAGTATCCTATGTGTTAATCCTAGGTATAAGCTGTACAGAGCTGTACATTCCAAATTTTATCCAACTCCGTTCAGCCGTTAAAGCGGGAACAAACATACTTACACACTTGCACACTTACACACAAACTTTCGGATTTGTAACATTAGTAGGATTGGCTATCCGTTTTTCTGAGTGGAATAAAAACACATTGTTAGCTTCCTTAAAGTTATTATATTTTTCAATGTTATCCTAAGACGATCACATATCCCATCTATGTTAAAATTACACATAAATAATGTATCAGATCTTTGCGTCTTTACACTGCGCTACCGCGACTTCTTCTCGGATGACTGGCAGTCCCTAGTGTACAGCGTAAAGTTATATTGTACAAAAGAATAAATAAATTACTTTTAATATTACTGTTATTTAAAAGACAAATCTTTTATTTCGAAATCTCTTGGCTGGGTTATCTTCTTCCAAACATAACACGTAACCCTTCGAAGTGGCGAGAACAAGCCTTTTATATCTATTCAGTCGGACTGCATTATCCTGTCATTATAACTCAGGAGCTTTCTCCCACTTGTGCTGCTTTTTCTACCCGCACTTCAACTGAACAGATTTATTGTCCAACCGGGTAAAGGTCATGTCTTCCCGGGAATATGTTAGAGCGTAAATGTGTACTTTGGAAAGGTTTCATATCCCATCGGAGATTCCAAGTAGAGTAAAGTTATGTTGTATTTTAGACGTTACGGGTAGAGTTACAAGCTTGATAATGTGTGAGATTAGTTCAAAATGTAATATGGTTTTCTTCTAATAATTATTATAATTAGTACCTGGATGACCGAACTTTGATCGGTTTCTTTTTGGTAAATTACGTTTTCTAAAAATGAAACCTAGCTAGATCGATTTAACGCCCCCGAAGAACCCCCTCCTGCATACTAAATGACATGAAAATCGTTGGAGCAGTTTTTGAGATTCAGATTATATATATATATATATATACAAGGATTGCTCGTTTAAAGGTATTAGATAATAAGCCTTAAAATATATATCTCTCTAATATGACTTCCTGCCAGAATAAAATAGTGAGTCCCAGGTTAGAGGTAGCCTACGAGCGAAGCCTACTAGTATTAACGGTGTATCATACTAATATTATAAATGCGCTTGATGTTTGTTTCCTCTTCACGCCGTAACGGCTGAACGGAAATGAATGAAATATGAAATGTGCTATACCCAGGATTAACACGTAGGCGAATTAATTTACGCTGGGATTACATATATTAAAACTAGCTGCGCCCCGCGGTTTCACCCGCGTAAGTTTCGGATCCGCGGGCATTCCGGGATAAAAAGAAGCCTATGTTCTTTCCTAAGCTCTGGACTATCTGTGTACCAAATTTCATTTAAATCGGTTCAGTAGTTTTGGCGTGAAAGCGCAACAGACAGACAGACAGAGTTACTTTCACATTTATAATATTAGTAAGGATTCTTAGCTGACGTAAGTAATAAACTTACTTCGCCTAGTCTGTAACATACTAGTAACTAATCATAATCATAATCATATGAATTATGTTTCAGATATCAGGTAAAACAAAATATGACACAAAACATGTTGTTAGTATTATTATAGTACCAAAATAGTAATTCTCTATGGGCCCCAAACTAGGCATAGCCTGTATCTTGGGCGCCCGATCACTAGGTACAATCACTAGGTACAATTCACGCGTCTGTAGACTAGACTCTATAGAGGGTCTAAATATCATAGCAAATATAATTAAACGCAAGCAAAGCTTAAAAAAACCGACTTCACAGCTTTATCTTCGGAACTTTGATCAGATTAGATGTACTAAACACGCATTATTGACGATATTTCAAGAACTACTGATCAGATCTTGATCAAATTTAAATGGGACCAATTGGAAATCAACATCTTTAAAACACAAAATCGGTTTACGTCGAATGAAGTTATGATTATACACACAAAAAAAAAAAAAATACAGTCGACTTGAGTACCTCCACCTTATTTGTGAAGTCGGTAGAAAATACAAAGATTTTCGGAAATTTACTCATCGTGAGCATAATACGCTTAACATCTTTGTTTCACTGAATTAGAAATTTACAAAATATTTTGAGTCAACAAGTCTTCGCTTTCTGCGCCGATTCCTAGGTTCGATTCCCAGGAGCACAATTTTCCCTACTAAGACATTTCATTTCCGATTCTGGTATCTCTGGCATCTGATGTAAATCCGGCACCTATGATATAAGTCTTCGTACTTAGTGTGGGCTGTGAACGTGAATGCGATCGTTTGTTTGTTTTACGCGTTTTAGCGCATATATTTAAGAATATTAAAATGTGATATTTCGATCACATTGCAGCGTCAGCCAGTTACAAAGATTAAAAAATTGACTAAATTTAAAAAACCCAAATTGTCATCCACCCCCTGAATAGTTGTCTTCCACGCCTGGTTTAAGTAGAATGTTAGCATATGTAAATATACGGGTATTTGTTTTTTTTTGCTGAATTTCCTTTCTAGGTCTAGGTGTAATTGTTAATGTTTGAGCGCCCAATAAACGTTACAGTCCTCGCTAAAGTAGGTATATTTATTTTTCTAGATCGAGTTTGATAAGTTTATAAACTTCGGAGACGAGAGCGTGAAAGCCTAGCCAACGTTATACATATGTACGTATGTATAGGCAGCGTGGGCGATGCTTAGGTCTACCTCTGCCCAAAGATAAAATGACTATTAACGAAATAATTTGAATAAAAACCACCTTCAATCGCCGAATTCTTATTCTGAAACAATCTCGCGGCTTGGCTTTATTAATACAAAATAACAACAAGACAATGTACTAAAATTAAAAAAAAACCCGATTGCTAAAAATTTGGACCTACTTTTATGTAATTTTTTGTATTCCTCTTTTAATTTCCTTCATTTTGATGCCCAACTTTGGTTTATATTTTCAATTGACGTATTACTATTTAATACCTGTCTAAGGGCACTTGGGTTTTTAAAACGTATATAACAATGCCTTAACTGTCGAAATCAGTCATCTAGTCATTTGGAAGATACGAGGTAATAAATAAATTTACAAATAAAATATATACATAGCGTTTATGAAAGCGTGAAAGCTAGCCGTGCCCCGCGGCTTAGCACGCGTTTATTAAGTTAAAAAGTAGCATGTATGTTATTCCGGAACCTAAACTATCTACAAACTAAATTTCATAGAAATCAGTTTATTCGTTACGTAGATACGTGGTAACAAACATTCACACACAAACACTCAAACATTCACACAGTTGTCGAAAGATGCACCAATGCACGTATTGTGAGGTACAAGTCCAGTCAATAAGAAAGGCAATGGTCGCAAGATTAAACTCGCGAAAAACATAACCCTTCCTTGGCAGTCAGGTAAAAAATAGAACCCGAAATCTCTTAGCATTCGGTGTAAATATACGATATCTATTTTTCAGACTTACCTGTGAAACCATAGCACCATGCACGTCCATGACCACAAGCTGAGCAGACGCAGTCCCGAGGTATACTTGGTTGTCATCCGGCGTCCAGCAGCCGCAGGTGATCCTCGCATCCAAAGACAACATAGACGACCAGTACCGCTGGCCAGCTACGGAACCCACGAGGACAAACCCATCCTGTATAATCAAAAGGAATTATATATATATGATACTAGCCGTGCCCCGCAGCTTCGCCCGCTATTATCAAGTTATAAAGTAGCCTATGTGTTAATCCTAGGTATAATCTATGTACATTCAAAATTTCATCCAAATCCTTTCGCCCTTAAAGCGTGAAGAGGGAACAAACATACTTACACACTTACAAACAAACTTTCGGATTTATAATATTAGTAGGATAGCTCGTGGGGAAAATTATCCGTAAAAGCATAATTCACCAGCGGAGGAATAGGACGAGGTAAAATGTATATTTTGACAAGCTTTTATTTAGCTTCAGTCCCGATGTTTGTCATCAAATCTTGCAAATTAAATTTGATCCACTTCCCGGTTACCGATTGAGCTGAAATTTTGCATACACGAATAAAACGCGTGACAATGCCATATTATGATGACATGGTGCTGATCTGATGATGGAACTGAAAGGTGGCCCAAGGAACTCCGCAATGAAACGACACAGCCTTAACGAGTTTGGGGTCATTTGAACCGTCTTGACGAGTAGTTTATCTTTTAATGGTAACCAGGGTCTGATGATGGAGCTGAAAGTTGGTCATAGGAACTCTGTAATGAAACGACGCAACCCCATCGAGTTTCGGCTAGTTTGATTCGTCGTGAACAGTTCTCTGGTTATATAACTTTTAGTCCTCTTTATTTAAAATTTGTAAAAGCTTGATTTAAAAAAGCTGTTTAAAGTACTTGTTAGTTATATATAACTTGTGATTGGCCGAAGCGACAGTTGTCAGTGGCAGTCGCGGTACAATCATAACTACACCCCTGTAGTTGGGATCTATTCCGGGCATCGATTATCCTTACATCGATGTAAAAATCGAACGATTTTCTTTACTTATTAACCATCGAATTGACTGAATTTTCAACCGATCGACTTGTATCGATGTCGCATCAATTCGAACAATCGTAGTTTAACAACCAGAATAGACTTACTGAATTGATGCTTCAAAAGGGCATATTGATATCGTGAGAACAAACAAAACAGGCAAATAGAACAAACAGGAACAAACAAAACAGGCAAGTTATTTTATGTACTTTAAACACGTCCATTTTGTTTCCCGATTTAATAATTTCAATAAGTACATATAGGTATCACCATCGACCACATTTTCACTGATCCTCATCTATTTTCTCAATTAACTAAATAAAAAAACATATAAGCAGTTAAGAGAAAAGTTCTCAAGCTACAACCAAGGACTAAGACTCAAAAGTATTCAAATAGACGTAGTACGACGGTCTTTCATAAAGAGGCATTGCGAGGACTTCTAATAGACTAGATGCAGTCGTCAGGCAACAGTCAACTTGCAATAAATGCAGCAAAAGATGCTTTTATTAATTTCTTTAAATAATTTTCGTTTAGCCAAAATCATCAAACCTTACGTCGCCTAATTAGTTTGAAGAAATGGTCTCATTGCATTTTACTTGATTATCTTTTTTTATGCTAGATAGGCGATGAAGATGTGGCCGAAGATGGAGCATATTTGGCTAGAAGATACCTTTTCACTCTTGATTGGATTCTTTAATCCGTATCACGTTCCTAATTCATATAGTGTTTATTCTTCTATTCGAAGAGAAGATCTCTTCGCTTTATTAAGAAAAAATATGTATTTGAAATATATAACTAGAACGGATGTCTTATTATCATTAAAAGTACGACCTACTTGCTCTAATCAAAGACTACCTAGACTCTAGGGCATACATAATTGATTACAATTAAAGCCTATATTATAGTTAGCTACTGTATTAAATAATATCAGCAGCATTGTTATGTCTTTAGAATATTAAATTCCACTCGTCCTACAATCTGCCAAGACCGAGACTACTAATAATAAAGAGGAGCTTGACATGACACCCGTTGAACATAGTAATTAACTTTTTATTAACTTAATAAACTTGATCCCAGTATCTAAATTAAATTGTTCTCAAGGTTACTCGAGTCATTTGCTTTAATAACGACTCTGTTTTATTTATCTAGATCATTTCATCTAATGCCATTATTAAAGGTTGTCTGAATTTTAGTCGAAATAACTTTTAAGTCAACTGAATTTTGAGCTTTCTAATGTCTAGAGCTTATCAGTCACTAACAAGTTGCCTATATTTATAGAATTAAATTACGTCATCCAAGTTGACCTTCTATACTCAGCTTTGATCTACAATTTTATCTTTACCCATTAATATTGTTATAGGTACTTATGTATTCAGTTGTGACGGGAATCGCTTGACGTATGGTTACATAAAACTCAGACATAGAGCCAGACGCTAGACAGCCTTATTATTGTTCGTATAAGAATAATGTCCAGTCTCAAAGTCGAATGTTTTTTTCACCTTACAAACTTATACGGTCATGATAATGCTACTACAATCCTGCTGGAAAAACAAAAGATCGAGAATTCAAAACACTATGTCGACATCAAAGTTATCGGGAAACCATATAACCCCAACAGAAACCACACGGTGGCACTCCCCGACATAAATTGGTAAAAATAAATTCGCGATTCAGTTGAGC
Organism: Lomographa bimaculata; assembly: GCA_948107665.1. Taxonomy (NCBI): domain Eukaryota; kingdom Metazoa; phylum Arthropoda; class Insecta; order Lepidoptera; family Geometridae; genus Lomographa; species Lomographa bimaculata. The sequence continues at coordinate 15,134,245 of OX403592.1, forward strand.
GGGTGTAACCTATATATCTCACCGTGGCGACATTGACGGACATGGGAATGCGACACGTGTCTCGCAAACACCAACTTTAACATCGATCAGCAAACTAAATGACAAATGGAAAAGTCTTCGCAGAATGTATTAGGAAAAGGATTCTGAAAAGGACATCACTACAAGACATCAGACAGACAGTTTTTCTTCCAATAAGCCGCGTTCTATATTCGTATTATACTATAAGACTATGTTTTGGACGCCAAATCCACGTCACTGAAAATAAACGTCAAATATATACAATATAAAACGGAGGCTTATTCTTACTACAGCTTCTGTCAAATATTTCGTAACTATGCGACAAATGGAGCGTGTCATCCCTCCGCTAACAAAACGAATGAACGCAAATAAACGTGGAGAATAGGCTATCAATCAGCTTGTGGCAATAACACGATATAAATCCTGAATCAGATTCAAGATTTCTCCTATAAGACCCTGCTCGTGACGGCGGCGTGACCACGCAATGGTTATAATAAATTGGATTGGGTTCGCCCCGCACCCGACCGCTGATATTTGTCGTATAACAGATTTCTGTGACATAAATTGAAAATCTTTGAATGTCGATTATGCGACTTGTAAATCAGCTATCAGAATACCACTGGGATCGTAATGTATTCCAGTTTATAAAATACAATTTAAATGGTAATAACACAAATGTAAATAAAACTGGAGACAGCCGGTGAAGCCAATCAAGCCACAACAAACATTACCCACTTAACTAGTAAAATGAATACGATTCGTTGTTTACTAACGTGATAGATAATGGTAAAAAAGTTAATGTGGAGATAAATAGTAAACAAGAGTTTATAAATAGGTTGATAGGCGACAGATGTGAATAGACAGCTAACCACGTACGCCTCTGCCAAATCAGGCACACCTTTCTTAGTCCATTGAAGTGTTAGTGTTCAAAGCCGTCACGTAAAATCGCCTCGCCGGCCTCACTGGGAAGCCCTTTAGCAAATTGGAGCGACATTTTGCCCGAAACGTCCCCAGGCTTACTCACGTGCGCTAACATATGTCACACATCACTTAAATGGAATGGTTCGAAAGCCGTGACATGATGACATCCCATCAACTGATTGACGAGAGTAATGAAAGAGCTGTCTAAATTAAACGACTTGATATTAAAATTCAAATTTAGGGGTAATTGTGCCACAACGGAGTGCCTGAAACAAAGCTCTGTCGGCCGCTGTCATTGTTATGTATATCACTATGTGATGTAAAAACAAATTGTTTGATAGAATTGCAAATTTTGAGAGTGGCTTTAGCTTTGAACGTATTTCGAACACGGTATTCTTAAGTCAGCAAAAATTTGGTCGTCTCATTTTCTACAGAAGCGTTTAAGGAAACCGTTTCATCAATACCCATATGAGAAAACGTCGATCATAATTTCACATCGCCACACCCTTTTGCCGCTGAAAAATTCACAGCTGCGTACTATTAATCAACGAGGAAAATATGGAGCAGTACCTTTTCTTGCCTCGGAATTTTCTTCTGATGAACGAAATTTTTCATATTGTAAGGAAGGGACTGACCTGGTAACATATAAGTGCCATTCGTCCATCGTGAGACCATGAGAAGTGTGTGACCGGTGTGCTCCTGTCGTTGATCAGCTCGATACTCCACCGGCCTTCGTATTTGATCCATACGAAGATAACTCCAGAGCTGTCGCACGAAGCCAGCTTTTGATAAGGCTCGTTCCATTTTACGAGAATTACCTGCGCAAAGAAACGAATTATAACTATTATATTCCATACATTAACTGTCTTAGTCCTAAAATTAGATTAAATTAACCGAGATTAACGTTCCGCAAGGCCCCTTTCAACTAATAAATCTGTGGTTTAATCCTCGAGTCCGGAATGGAAATTATGTTAATGTCTCTACCTACAACTAATAAAGGGGTAACCGCGAAACACCTAGCGGTTAGATGAGGTATACCCACAGAAAATGTCACAACACCTTTTGGCAGGTTTATGTAGCGGTATACTCTAGCTACCTACATAATAAATAATGTATAAGCATAAAGTATGAAACATGACCTTGTGCGATCAGACGAGTCTCCTTACCATTTTCCCGTCAAGTCTATTAAACTGGGTGGGAATAAAACACATAAATGTTACCGGGTGGAGGCAAATATACCACGTTCATACAAATATATTTAGCCGGTCTGACGCTCTATATTACACATTCCTCGTGTAACTTACATTCACTCAGACAAAGCATACGAGATGTGAGGGAATCCTGACGACTTGCCAACATATGTAGAGAACATCCGCGGGAGATTACATCGGCGACGAGTTATATGAGCCCGTATTTAAGCTCGCAACGACGTGTTCCATTTTCAGTTTTGCGAAATTGTTTCAATGAAATCTGCAAAGTCGAGGTCACGAAAGCCTCCTTAAATAAGTCTGTCTTTAATGCCTGAACAGCTTGAAAGGGTTGAAGTTATAAAGAGATAATAAAGTAGACTTTACGCAACATTGGGCAAAGAGTAACCGCAGACCGAACATAATAGGGAAACAAAAGAAACCTCGCTGCCCCGGGAAATGGCACGATGAAATACGGACGCCCAGACGTTCTCTAAGCTAGACTGTAGCAGGATTAATAAAATGCTTCTTTTTTCTAAACGAGGTAAATACATAAGAGGCTTCTGAGGTCGAAGTAAGAAGAGAAAAACTTTTTCATTTGGTGAAAGCTTGCGCGGCTAGTGACGTGCTAACTCCTATTGTTGCATGCAGAATTACCACTACATTCAGATAATTTTGGGTTATTGTTTAGTATTTCTTTATTGAAACCAATAACATTGTTAAGTAACACAAGACAATTAACAAAAAATTGTTGCTCACTGGACGGGCATTTAGATGGACAGAATAGTGAAAATAGACATACCTGTATTTTGCGGTAGGTAGTGGTTTCCAATGAATATACTAAGCTACTCATGCAATATAAAGAATTTAAATACTACTAACATTCAAATAAACATAATATATAAATAGTGGATAATAATATATAAATATCTATATATATATGTCCGTTAATATATGTATATTTTATTACTTGACACTGACTAAAATGCACAAAATATATATTACATTAAACTATAAACTAAATTAAAATTAAACAAAAAAAAACTATAATTAGATTTGTTCAGTTGATTTTTTTTATAAAAACAGGTATTAATGAGTTTCTTGGACGAGTTCTTCAAGATAGCTGTAAATATGCGATAACATTTTCGACTTACATTTTTGATTTAGAAAATATTTCAAATATATCCTGAAATAATGATGCTGTAAGTAGCTAAAGAAGCGATATAATATGCAAACAAATACAATAAATATAATAATCCGCATATACAGGTGACGGATCGTATAAAGACCAAACTACCATGATAATGGTAACAGGGAAATACATTTCCCGCGGATCACAAGGGGCATAGCACTACGACAGCAGACATGTCGCACCAGGTGATAGAACTTCTAAGAAGTGCTACCCTCGGCGATGCCATCTTTTTACCGATCAGTCGAATAGAGGTAATGCAGCGGCAGTAGAACTGGGTTCGATTCTACACAACTAGGTTTAATGGGCGATTAGTCAATGTAAAGACTGGGCATAAAAGTATGGGATGTAACAGCTAAAATTTCAGGAAGACGATCGCATTACAATCCCTCAAAGGACTCCGGCGTTTTGCTGTGTTTTATGCCGCAAAAACTATAATGAACTACGAAACGTATATAAATAAAATAAACGCTTTCACACTCACAATTCCACACTTAGTTCACATCACACACACAATCACACCCAGAAACAGAAACATAAATATCCCTTGGGGAGAAAATTGTGTTCCCACCAGGAATCGAACCCGATACCCGCTACTTAGAAAGCGAACGTGAACCCAATTAAGGCAACGGGTAGTTCGAAATCCAATGTTACTGGACTTGACTATTTCAAGCAAAATCTTACAGCAAATAAAATGTGCTCGTCTTAAAAAGCATCTGATTCACCACATCCCTAAGTCCGTATTGGCATGTATTGGTTTGCCACAGGTAAGTTTCCAGGAAAGTTACACACTTTCTTAAAAGCCTTTCGATGTTTCTTTTAAATGTATTTCGACTCAAATAATGATGCCTTTAACGGCCCATGCTGCCTATTTGCATTTAAATACAGAATACTCTTAAAACTTTTTCAATTTCCTTACAAAGGTCAAGTTGGTAAAAGCGTATGAAAAATGTTTTGGTCCCTAATACCTTGTTTGTATTAAATATACCCGACGTCTAGTGGGTTTTTACAGACAAAGGGCATAGAATATTCGGGAAAAGGTTTTTTCTTTTAGCGAACGCGCTTTTTAAGTAATATGTTTTTGAGAAAAGAAATACGCATTTACATTTAGAGGAAAGCTTTTTTTATATAGCTTACAGTCATTACGTACGATTGCGCTCATAACCAAAAACACAATAAAGGCTTTAACACTCACTCACACACCACACTAAGTTCGATGACTTGTATTGGGTGTCGGTAACATTCACATCACACCCAAAAACAAACACAAATTCACTTAAAGAGAAAACTTGTGTTTTTGCCGAAATCGAACCCGACAACTGCTGCTTAGAAGCGCATCCAACAAAGCTATCCGGCAGTTCACTAAGCCAATGGGCAGTTCTAGGACAACGGGAAAATGGTCAACGACCATTTTCTAGGACAATCATTCTTTCCCTCGGCTGACAGAGTTACACCCGACCGAGACAGAGAGATCTATGAATTGAACCCTGCCCCGAGGCTTATCAAACAGAGACTAGAGAGACACACATTAGACATAGCATATTGCCTACTGACGTAGTAGACATGCTCCCTTCTGCGCTGCGGGTACCGGGCTAAATTCCCGGTGGGAGCACAAATTATCTCCACAAGAGGAATTTGTGTTTCTCGTTCTGGTTGGAATTGTGTGCATGTGATGTGAATGTTTCCGGTACCGCGCGTCTGAAATGTTTGAGTTCAGTGCGGAGCTGTGTATGTGACAACATCGGTTGGTTTTTAGTTTTAGTATTACCCTACTATAGGCTAGATACTTTTATAATGTCAAAAACCGGTTGTGAACCGCAAAGATTGTACACAAAAACCGCATTAGCTGGATTGCCTGGAGTAGCATAATGGCAATGAAGAAGACACCAAGGCCATTGTGAAGACTGAAGAATATATCAAGTACCATAACACAAACAGCACTTAAGCCGCAGATATAGTTGAAAGGAACCCGTGAGAGGCAGTAACGGCATCATAAAAGTACAACTTTATGAGGCTGGTGCTGCCATAACAGGTCTAAGGAAGTACCATATACAGATGAGATTTCTAGTTTTATTAGCCAACAGCTGTGCCTCTAGGGTCTGCCCGCATTATTCAAATCACTAAGTAGGCTTTTGTTGTAGGGGGGAATGCCTAGCACAACTTCAAGCCAAGAGTGTATATATCAGGTGAGATAGTGGTCAAATGCTTATGCTTGCCTATTGAGCAAATAATAAAAATACATTCATATAAACCAGAAACATAAACTTCACTTCACCTTTTTCTAACTTGCTGCAACCTGCGTCATATTCTCAATATAGGCACTTACATCTCAACGTCTCCTCAGAGTGTAAAAACTTTACTCCGACGACCCTAATAACCTGGTCCTATAGACAACAGAGGGACTTACATCTGATCTATGTCCCCTCAAGTTGTAGTTGGTCCGTAGAGGCATCTCGTGCGGCCGCCGCACGTGTGAGGACGTGAATGTCACGCCGACGACCCCGCGCACGTTGCCTGTCGCAAGCCATCCCTCTTGGTAGTAGTTGTTGCGGTTTAGTTTCCATCCTTCTTCCTATTAACAGAAAAATATTGATATATTTGTGTTATGATATATCTGTCCTAAGTCTTTTTAGATGTATACCTATTTCTGATATATATTTTGGGTATGCAACACCCGTTTAAGTGGTTACCTTTTCTTTTATGCAACATCTTGTCGATTTATGTTTTGTGCAGATGTATTGTGGTATTTTTATTATTATAATATTTATTAATGTTTTGTTTTTGACTGTACCTACAATAAAATGACTTGCGGGCCAAAGGTACCGTATAACTTGTGTGTGATTTTTTTTTATGCAGGATAGTTCGCTGTACAGATTATTCACGTAGAAGCGAAACGCTTCGAGCAAACTGGAGGTATGTCAGCCATAAATGGATGACGTTTGACAGTTTGTCGTGTTGTTTGATGGTAAAAATAGCATGGAGGAATTATATCATGTAACTCCTGAGCACACTCTCCAAAATTTAAGCGATAGAATACCGATAGGCTTGCTACCTTACGTCGATGTCCGAGTCTTTGCAATTTGGACTCAACTAGCTTACTATCGCTAATAAGTCTTTTCGCTCGCCGCTCAATAGATTCAAGAGCATCTAGCTGGTACTTAGCGGATCCATACCAGAGGTGGCCGCAGTACTCCATACACGATCGGACTTGAGCTTGATATAAATTTAGAAGCTGCCCCGGTGTGAAGTACTGCCTGACCTTAGCAAGGATACCCAGATTCTTAGCAGCAGTTGAGCCCTGGTTTCGATATAAGTGCCAAAGTTAAGATCCGACGATAAGGTAACACCAAGTAGCTCAAGCTTGTTAACTAATTGTATTGGCACATTTTGGAAGCTCGGAGACCGATGAAGGTCTTCCAAAATTTTGCGGAGAAGAAACTCGCCACGATATTGCGATTATCGCGGGAATTTATTTTTACCGACTTCCCATATAAAGGAGGAGGTACTCAAATCGACTGTTTTTTTTTAATGTGTTTTACTTCATATCTCCTACCCACGTGAGCCGATTTCGAAAATTATTTTTTTCAATTTGAAAGATGTTGCTTTCTATTTGGTCCCATTTAAATTTGATCAAGATCTGATCAGTAGTTTTTGAAATATCGTCAATAACGTCTATTTTGTGACGAATAATGCGTACTTTGACGACGTTCTCGTTTACCCGACTTCAAAAGTTACCTCATAACTTCTTTCGTTGTGAACCGATTTTGATGATTCTTTTTTTATTTGAAAGCTGGTGCTTTTTATGTAGTCCCATTGAATTATGATCAAGGTCTGATCTCTAGTTTTCAGTCATAGTCAATAATGCGTGTTTATACATTAAATCTGATCAAGGTTCCGATGATAAAGCGGTGAAATCGGTTTTTTTAAGCTTTGCTTGCGTTTAATTATTTAAGATGTTTGCCGTTACTGTGTTATCAACATAGGTTTAGGAGTTAGACAGACAGTCTGACTGACTGACTTAGAGAAAACGCACAGCCTAAACCGATGGTCGTAGAGACTTCAAATTAAGAGAATACATTTGTACGTAGAGGTGTACTAAGAAAGGATTTAAGGAAATTCTACCCTGAAGAGGGTTAAATGTGGTGAAAACATTTGTATTAAAGTTATTTGTTTTTGAACTTATAGCGATGAAAATTAGTACATATTAGAGTTTTAATAATATAAAGCATTTAATAATAAAAATTAAGATATCAATATTTTTTCCAGGGGTGCATTAAGGTGGTGCAATGAGGGAAGTTCGTGTCGAAAGTTCTTTATTTATGAAGTCACACTGATGGAAATCGGTATTTGAGTAGTTCATTTAAAATAAAAAAAATATAATATAAATATTTTTGCCAGGGGTACATGAAGATCATGGGGTTGGAGAGTTTACATGGAAAGTTTTTTATTTATAAAGTTAAAGCTAAGTTTTATCTGAGTAGTAAGATGAAAGGTAGGTAATTTTATTAATAAGTCATTACAGTAAATTAGGAATAACTACTCTAACGCTACTCTAACTCTATTATTATCACACTAATATTATAAATCCGAAAGTTTGTATGTTAGTATGTTTGTTTTATCTTGACGCTGTAACGGCTAAACAGATTTGGCTGAAATTTTCGATGTACATAGCTTATACTCAGGATTAACACATAGGCTACTTTTTAAATTAATTAATGCGGGCGAAGCCGCGGGTCACGGTTTGTAAGTGATAATAGTGTACTGATTTTGTGTTCCTTGAAGTCGGTTGAGTATTTTTCTAATGTTTCTTATTTTACATTTAACAACAAATTAACGTTTTTCGGATTTTTATCCGTCATTTGTACTGTACAACCTTGTTGCTTGCCAAATTTCATAGTCATATATCTACGGGAAGTACCCAGTAGGACTTGATTTATTTGTGCGTGTAAAATAAAAACACGTGGCATAAATAGCAGTTTTATTTTTTGCTTTGATTTAAATGATTGATATTAATTCCAGTTTGATGCTATCACGCGTTCCTAGGAAAACTAGTTATAGCGTAGGAATATAAAAGCGCAGGGGAATTACGAATTCAAAAATCAATATCATCATAATAATTACTAAACACAAGCAAAGCTTAAAAAATAAACCGACTTCACCGCTTTATCTTTGGAACCTTGATCAAATTCAATGTATTTAACACGCATTATTGACAATAACTCAAGATCTTGACCAAATTTAAATGGGACTACATGAAAAGCACAAGCTTTCAAATAAAAAATTAATCATCAAAATCTGCGCACAACGAAAGAAGTTACGAGGTAACTTTTGAAGTCTGTTAAAAATGAGAACATCATCAATGTAGTCCACAGAAAACGCATTATTGAGGATAACTCAAAAACTACTAGTCATATCTTGATCAAATTTAAATGGGTCCAATTGGAAAGCAACATCTATCAAACAAAAAATTCGTTCGGTCACGTGGAACGAAGTTATGAGGTAACACACATAAAAAAAAATACAGTCGACTTGAGTACCACCTCCTTTTTTGTGAAATTGGTAAAAATATTTTAGCACGATTAAGTCCCGAGATATGAAACGTTACTATTGCATTATTCCTAGTTATCTAACTATGAACACATGTTCATACATAGCACAGTGTGCAGCTGGTGTCTGAACTGCCTCACTAAGGGCGTAACCTTGGACAGAAACCTTGACCCGCTCGGCTACTAACGACACAACCAACTAATTAAGGTTTAGAGAAATGGCAATTTTACACTATGGAACGTGGTAGCTGCCAGCTAACGAAGTTCTTTGAAGATTGATTGCAAAATAATTCTGTTTCAGATCGAATTTCAGTTGTTTACCGGGTAAACGATATTAAAGAAGAAGAAGCCGTAATCAAAGAGTAAAGTTCGCCAACGCAAAACCGTTTGAGAAACTGTTCAGTATTCAGCGTTGGTTTTTTGAGCTTGCACTTTATCTACCGAGTGCAGGCGAAACGTTCTTGGAAATTCAATCAGCTCCCGGTTGGAAGCTCGTCAGTTCTCGCTAAACATAAGACGCAAGATAAACGAGATTAAGCAGAACCCATGCAAATTGATTAGTCAGTTAACGAGGCACGCTCGTTTGTAATCTACTTATCGTGCATGTAAAATAAAGGCCGTGGCAATAGGAAGCGCGGCCAATTAACGAACACGTAATGGTGCATGTCCTGCCCCGCCATCCCGCCGGCCGGAGATCGAAGGCGAAATTGGCAATTAGCGAGATATTACGGCAGCCCGTAACTTCCATCAACTTCCCATCATTCCGGGCGGATTTCTTATTTGCCCACCATTTGGGCACTTTCGGCGCAATATCAATGTTCAATCAACAGGTCGGAAGTGCGTCAGAAGAGGGGAGTATACGATTTTTCTATCGAATTGCTTAGGAAATTAATACCGTTCGACCATCGTCACGTTCAGTCGACGCTAAAATTTCAACGATATCTATTGGATAAGGTTAATATGGGAGTCTTTAAGTCGCGAGTGATAGGCATCTTCTAGACAAACGTGCTCCATCGTCGACCGCATCGTCACTTACCATCAGGTGAGATGGCGGTCAAAAGTTTGCCTATCTTGAATAAAAAAAAAACTGACTTTGGCAAACGTAAATTATTACTTGCTAACTTTATTGGATAAACACAAAAACAAACAAACAAAAACGCATTCACACACACAGCTCCACACTAAGTTCAAAGACTTGTATCGTGGGTGCCGGAAACATTCACATCACACACACATTACACCCAGAACCAGAAGTACAAATATCCCATGAGAAGGAATTTGTGCTCCTGGCGGGAATCGAACCCAGGACCCACGTCGCAGAGGGCAGACACCTGTCCACTGCGCCAACTGGGTCGTCAAAAAAAGCATACATGCGCACGTGTACAAAATATTTTTTATATCTATAAAGGATCCGATCCGTCCGGTTCTATAGTATGAAATGAAGCCTCGGATATTACTGAACTTTTCGTGTCGAAAATAATTACTCATTATCAAAAACAATATTTGTCGTGGACTTCATACGTCGTTTAATTATTATCCAACTCTTAAAGGGCGCGTTGTTATCTGAACGAGAATGACATTTTACTTTGTTCTATCGAGTGAAAACTCGTGGATATGGTAAGTCAGTCAAATGCAAAAATGATCGAAGTTATTAACAAGTAGAGTAGAATGGAAACTTTAAAATAAGTGTAGTGCTTCATTAAACGAGTCACAAGCGCAGAACGTGCCCAGTCCAACTGACTGTGACTAATGAGACTTGCTCTATTGAAACACGTTTCAAATAACTGCAGCGAAGGGTAGCTGGCTACAAAATGAGATGGTTGATCTATGAAGTGAGTAAAGGTTATCAGAATCGGTGACGGCAGCAGAAACCTTACGGGTTGAGATCCTTAAAGGATTTACCTAGCCTTTGCAGCGTGTTTGCAACTCTTTCGTTGCAAGTACTTGCTTGTGATTTTAAATGTAACAATTAGCTTGATTTCGTCGACTTTCATTTGTTTTTTTTTCCAATTAATTTGTTTGCTTGTACTTTACTGGTGTCGAATTTGAATTGTTTTGGCGTCGAATTTGATTTGTTTACTCGACCTTCATGTAAATGCCAGTTGAATTGGAAGTGGTTTTGGTCCTAGTTTACAATAGACTTCAAAACAGGAGGTTCTCAATTCGACTGTATGTTTATTTGTTTTTTGTATTTAAGTTACGCGATATCCGCCAATTATTAATCGATTTTGATATATTTTTTTTGTTTGATAGATTATACTTCAGAGGTGGTCCCATATAAATTTTATCGAAATCGATCAAGCCAAAACCAAAATATATGCGACGAAGTCGGTTTTTTAAGCTTTGCTTGCGTTTAATTATACAGGGACGAATACCTTCATAACCTAAATGCTATTGGCAAACTAGCAGGGAGTGGAACAAGACAGCTCAAACTAATTCAGAATTTCAGACAAGACATTCGTCCGCTGCCATGCTTCATACATAAGTGCTAGTCAAAAATTCAGATGCGCATGCAAAACTATGCTGTCAGAACCATTGTTAAACCATTTATTTGGTTAAATTTTGAAGACAGCAGCTCATCAAAAGCACCTCTCACATAGCCAGCATAAAACCGCGGGTGTTCTAACCATTTCACACAATTTGAAGGCAAGCGAGGAGCCCCCAAGCCAGACGTCGAGACGTGGCATTAAGAATTCAGTTTGTTTTCCGAAGATCTCTCGTAGACCTGCCCGCAAAAATTTTGCATTTTCTAAGTGTGGGCACAAGAATCGTTTCCTAAAGTTAGGCGTTGAATACGAATGAATTAAATAGGTCAGAAGTCCCAGAAGCGAATAAAGGTTAATTGAATGGGACTTGGGAGGCTCGAGCCTCGGCTGGAGCCGTCGTTACGGAGATTACGAGTGTGAATGCTGCCTTATGTGGAGCCCGGGTATACGACGCGCCAAACGCTTCAATCAACATTTAGCGGGAATGCCGAAACGAATGAAGCAGCGCCAATATTGTGTTGATTGATATAAGATTGGATTATTCTATTAGAGTAATGAAATAACGTACTTTTGTAGGCATACTGAAACCTATTTATTTTTTTAATAACTTAACACCGAATTTACCGTTACTATTTCAAATCCAAATTCAAATTCAAATATGTTTATTGCATATCACATAACACTTCTTAACATAAGGTCTAAAATATAAAATTGTAGTTCCTGTGATACCCCGTAGGGGCGCTGCAACTTACGAGAGAGACTTTATCTTAATTATATTTTACAGCCATAAACAACAATATCAAATAAATATTTTTATACTAATTGCTAATATAATTATTTATATATAATTTCTATATTATACAAATGTTTAATGTTATATTATATAAATTAGTTGTTTTTAAGTAATTATGCTAATTAAATATATGATTATTGAATGTATTGTATTTCATAATAGTAAGTTTATTCAGTTAAATACATCATTCAAGTATTTCGGAGACACTTTCATATGATATTGATGCAATTTTTGGGGATCAACTCATGCGACTTACTAGACGGCATATTTATGTTTATGTATGGGTTATGTTGGGTAACACATAAGGAATATGCATTTTATAATTTTCAACCAACTTCAAAAAATAAAGGATCTCAATTCGACTGTATGTTTTTCTTTTTTTGTATGTTACGCGATAATTTCGCCAATTATGATTCTATTTTGATGTTTTTTTTTTTGTTTGGTAGATTATACTTCAGAGGTTCCATATACATTTTATCGAAATCGATCAAGCCAAAAACAAAACGTAAGCGGTGAAATCGGTTTTTTTAAGTTTTGCTAGCGATAAAATTTTAATCGATTTATTCGTTAATACGTTGCCGACAATCAATGTTCACTGATAAAAACATTTCATTTTATATCAAAAATAAATATTTCAAAATGTATTAAATAAATTAATAAAAAAATAAATTAAAAATCTGCTAGATTCGAGCTATTTAAAAGCTCTTTCTGTGACATTGACGATCTAATCACGGCTGTCATACTTAAAGAAAGTTGGCATCAAAAATGTGTTATCTGACGTAACGAATCATTTTAGCTAAAGCGTGCGTTATGCTATTTCGAATTTCTCATGCAATTTATAAACTTTTATTCCTTAAAAAAAATCTTATTAAAAAGCATTTATATATGTTATAATGTTATAGGTGTATATCTAGATTTAAAAAAAAAAATATATATACTAAATTTATATTTAAATCGCAGGCATAATTCATATTCATTCAATTCGGAATTTTGAAAGTCGGTAAAGAACAGTAAACTGACTGACTGGAACTGATAATAATAAACAAACGCCTTCTTCTTAATAAAAGAAACGCGGGAGTATGCAATCACACACACACACACACACACACACGCGCGTCACCATTTTTTATTGGACAGGAAAATACCTTTAATCCTATCGGGAACCAATAAGCAAAGACCAAATACGCCGAAATTACGTCACTAAATATATAACATAATATATTGCTGAATAATCAATAATTCTCAAATTTCAAATTGTTTATTTATCGTAAACATAGGTATGTACATTTTTTTTTTGTAATGACAGATAGGTAAGCACTTAGCCGCTATCTCACCTGATGGAAAGTGATGTTGCGGCCGAAGATGAAGCATGCTTATCTAGAAGGTACCTATTCACTCTAGACTTGAAGACTCCCAGATTATACTATTCGGGAAATAAGGATGCGGGCAGTGAGTTCCACACCTTCGCCGTACGGATAACAAATGTTGAAGCAAAACGCTTTATACCATATATGGATGACGTTGGTTTGTTTGTTTGCATGCAGATTTTAAATTAAGTTATTGTTGTGAGCTATGTTTCGCCTCATAGGACATACAACATTTCAAGAAGTAATTTATATAATATAACTAGCTGTCCCGGCGACCTTCGTTCCGCCTAACAGTCAATGAATGTGCATATTTAGGAAGCCATACCCGGCATGCGTTACAATGTCACGTGACTATATTATTACAACCTTCATGTTTATGTTTGCCTAGTACTTTACCAAATCCGAGTGAGGTATGAGAAAATGGAAAGCATGTCGAAATGTAAAAAAAAATTTAAAGAAATGTACGTTCTTAAAAAGTATCCTATGTCCTTCTCCTGGCTCTAAACTACCTCCCTGCCAATTTTCAGCTAAATCGGTTCAGCCGTTCTTGAGTTATAAGTGGAGTAACTAACACGACTTTCTTTTATATATATATATACTAGCTGTCCCGGCGACCTTCGTTCCGCCTAACAGTCAATGAATGTGCATATTTAGGAAGCCATACCCGGCATGCGTTACAATGTCACGTGATTATATTATTACAACCTTCATGTTTATGTTTGCCTAGTACTTTACCAAATCCGAGTGACGTATGAGAAAATGGAAAGCATGTCGAAATGTAAAAAAAAATTTAAAGAAATGTACGTTCTTAAAAAGTATCCTATGTCCTTCTCCTGGCTCTAAACTACCTCCCTGCCAATTTTCAGCTAAATCGGTTCAGCCGTTCTTGAGTTATAAGTGGAGTAACTAACACGACTTTCTTTTATATAGATAGATATAGATAAATGTCTTGAATCTTGCAATTGCTGCAATATTGTAAGGTACAGTGAGTATGTCAACAAATAATTAAATTAATTGAAATAAAATGATAAATATAAAATTAAAAAATGACAAACTTATCATCCAAATAATATTTGATCCTGGATTAAATCCTGGATAATAATTATTCCTGTTTTTAGGTACGCTTCTAATTTACTGACAAACGGGCGAGAATTAATTGGTTAGCCTTTAATTGGTTTAATTATCTTATCGCAGTACCTTTTAATATCGTAGTAATTTTTATATAAAGAGTGTTCGATGTTAATTACGTGTATTAAAACCGAAAAAGTAAAAATATAACAAAAGTAAATAGAAGGCAAACAGGCTCCATCGTCGATCCTCGACTCGCATCATCACTTACCATCAGGTGAGATAGTGGTCAAATATTTACCTATCCTACTAATATTATAAATCCGAAAGTTTGTGTGTATTATAAGTGTGTAAGTATGTTTGTTCCCTCTTCACGCTTTAACGGCTGAACGGATTTAGATGAAATTTGGAATGTACATAGATTGGAATGTACCTCTCTAGGACTGTAAAGTTACGTATTTGATATTAATTTCAACATGAGAACTTCACACGTTAGTGACGGATAACGAAGTGATCCTATAAGGGTTGTTATTTTTCCTTTTAAAGGTACGGTACCCTAATAAAGAGGAATAGATTGTGTAAAAGATGATATTTAGTAACAAATGAGTGAGAAGGACGATGGGCTGACAGAAGAGAGTGGATTGAAACATGATTTGCCCACCCCACATAGTAAACATAATACATAAACATAAACGTTTTCACACTCACAGCCCACTATAAGTTCGATGACTTGTGTCGTGGGTGCCGGAAACATTTACATCACACACACAATCACAACCAGAACCAGAAACACAAAATTCCCTTTGGGAGAAAACTTGTGTTTCCGCTAGGAATTGAACCCGATACCTCAGCTTAGAAGGCAAACGCACGTCCAACTAAGCCAACAACAGTTTAATAATGTGATAAGAGAAAATGATGATAAGTAGAGTTAGAAAATATTAGAGCAACTCTCAAAGAATTACCACCAATCGGTGTTCCAGCAGCATTCCATAGGAGTCAGTATAGTTTTAGGCTTGTGAAGCTTACCACAAATCTTTATCCATATATACAAATCTATACAAATTGTTTACTTTCACAAGTTTCACAAGTTTTGATCGAAACTCGAAACCAATATAGGTAACTACATAGTTTCGTAACGGTGTTATATTTTGTTACCTAATTACTCACACTATTGGTAACGTAACGACATTCTCATAACCAAACAATGGACGTAACATAACAATTTCTATGTTTATAAATTACTTGTTTTTGCTCCATCCGCTTGAAATGGTGGAATTATTCATGACGATAAAATATATAATTATACAATAAAATTTATCACAATTGGCTCGAACAAACAGACAAACAAAACTATATAATAGTAGAGACTAGCTCAATGCATGCGAACTGTCTTCTTTTAAGAGCTAATGCAACTCGACGTCCGACTAACAACAAACTATAGGTACAGTTAGGTAACTGGTACCTCTAGATACGAGTCTTACTACCGATGCTAAAATTAAACACTATGCTACCATCGCAAATATCGGCTCACTTCTCACTACAATGTAATAAGGTTGAACTCACCTCTGGCAGCTCGTCGGGGACCTTCCCCATCCACGACAGCGACAGCACGGTGCAGTCACATTTCGAGTTCACGTTCCTCTCGAAATGGAGATGCATTTTGTGCGTGGAAGTCAGACGAACATCACTGCGGCAACTCGCGGAACACTTTTATTTATCGTGCACATTTTCCGTCTGTGTTACATTTGGGAATGGTGGCGCGTGGTCGCGTCGGTGACGTGCCGAGGGTGACAGGCGAGCCTCCGGCCGCGGCGGAGCGGGCGGTGCGCGCAGGTATCGATTGTGGCCCGGCAGCCGCTCACCCGCCCTCTGTCGTCGCTGAACAACACCCGGGAAATTGGGGAAAAACGCGATCAGATGGCGCGCAGATTCACAAACATCGCCTGGAATGTAATCTCGTCTTCTTGCCATACTCTCCATACCAACTCGTAAACACCATCTATCTGTATAGTAGTAAGTAAGTACCTACTGATGTCCGCCAGCCAGTGCCAGCGATAAAATCTATTTATCTTTAACCAATGATGTTACTATAAGTGGGAAGATATAGTACGCGCTATTATTTATTTAGTACTTTATTGCACAGTAAAAAGTGTACAAAAGGAGGACTTAATGCTAAAAGCATTCTCTACCAGTCATCCAGCGGTGGAAAATGAAATGACATGAGGCGTGCATCAATCAGGGATGAAGAAAAAAACACGTAAATATAAAAAAATTAACAGTAAAGCGTTAAACCGGACTGCATAAAACTAGTCATATAAATTATAATGCGGAACATAGTGACTTGAACAGTCGGGGCCCATTGGAAATCTTAACCGGCTTGAATGGGTCCGAATTACATTTTTTATTTTTGACAATATGGCGTCTATTTGTCGCCATATTGATTACTATCATGTCTTCAGTGACACTCGCCCAACAACAACTGATTGACGTAAGAATCATAGAACTCAGCACACGCGTTTATTCTCTAGAGATCCAAAGGAACAAACATTCATACATAGGCTGAATAACACATTACCCTCCTTTGCGTCGCGCAGTCGGGTAAAAAGGACCAGTTACGACTACTAGGCGAAGACATATCCATACAATTTGTGTTTGTTTCTTGAGCTCTTTGTAGATCTGACAAAAGCAAAGAACGGCATTATTACAGCTTATTAACAAGACCGCTAGTTTGATTGTGACGGAGGGAAATTGTGTGCAAGGCTGGTACGGTCCACGCTTTTGGCGCTATCACGTATCTAACTGTTATTAACATCATTGTTTTCGGCTAAACTATTTGATAGGTGTAAATGTACGTAGAGCGATAAAAGCATAGGGTGAAGATGCCGAATATGAGATAGGCGCCAAATATGAGGTAGCAAGGTTTAGCCCAAACTATTCACGGCAACTATTTGGCGCTAGTGTCACCCGAAGCAACATAGTAACCGCTCTAATCGTGTGTAAGTGCGCGCCGGCCAGTGGCGCTGTTAGTACGTGGGCGTACGGTTTTTTGTAGAACCACAGAAACAAAATTTTGTCATCAAATGTTTACGAGGTATGTAAAAACTTTATAATTTCACTAAATTCTTTTAATTTACGTTCATTGTATCCATAATGCGGTCAATTTTAAGAAACGGATGCCATATTATTGTGTTTTCTTTGTCAACAAAAGAGTAGGCAGCGATTTTGTAAAATTTTGATAAATTCCCAATATGAGACACATTAAGGTTCCTAAAATGAGATATCTCATATTAGGATCCAGGTGCGGCGCAAGTATAGGTCTTTGATCAAATGTTTTTTTATTATATTTTAGATAGCTCCAATCAAAAGAAAACGTGGGATCACAGTGCCATGATACGAGACGTGAATGCAGTACGAAGCAAGCAGAGGGGATACCAAAGGGCAAAAAAAAAATTGGTGTTCCTTAGGGTACCCTAGAGTGCTACGTCAAGAAGGATGACCATGCAGAAGTACTTGTTAAGTTTCGTATGGGGAGACGTCCAGCCTTACCTGACCATTTAGAAGAAGAGCTAGAAAAATATTGCAAAGAAATAAATGGACGATTTTATGGTTTACGTCTGAAGGACATAAAATACATGGCGGTTCAGGTAGCTATCAAAAATGGTCTTAAACACCCCTTCAGCGTGGTGAAAGCATCTGCTGGCAGCGGGGCTATATGAGAAGGCAGACTGCCTCGGAACGATTCTGCCAAAAAAACCAGGACTGGATCAGCTACCATAATCACTGCATCTCCATATAAAAAAACACTCATAGAGAGTTTAAATAAAAAGAAAGAAAAGGAAAACAAAAAAAGTCAGAAGAAAGGCTCTAAAAAGACAATAAAGGAATCACAGGCAAAAAAAAAAGAATAAAAAATTTGTAAAGAAAATTTAAGAGTCAGACAGTTCCAGTTCTGAAGATGACGACTTGCCTGAGCTCGCAGATAGCAGTAGTGATAAATCTTATGACGCTGAGTGTCCATACTGCAGTGGCAAGTTCTCAGAAGACACGAGAGGAGAAAAATGGGCTAAATGTCAGAGTTGTTTCAAGTGGACTCATGAGGGCTGTGGAGACGTATCAGCAAATTGTTTTTGAATTCTTTATGTTTGGATATGTAAAATTATGAACCCTCTTGAAGAGATCTTACTGTTATCTATTGTTGATTAATTGATATTGTTAAAAATGTGCCATTATGAGTATCGCTGTGATTATAATTAAGTAGCTGATATAGATTAAATTTACCTTTGATCATTAGTTAAGGCAAACGACTAATTTAGATCTCTTTTAATATGAAGACTGTTACTCTAAGATTCATTTAATTATTAAGTGCAAATGAAAACTGTGATTTCATTGAGTATGTTTTGGTTTTTATACATTTTCTAAACCTTAAAACTGTAGAAACCTAATATAAGATACTATCTCATATTAGCAACCTCTAGTATCTCATAATAGGAGACCCTTTGGCTAAGACGTAATTTGGGCCATTTTTTATTTTATCTAATATAACTGAAAATATTTTACAATTAAGATTAAATAGCAACTATATTGTTAATATATATTAAATTCCCTATTCACAAATATAGTTTGTGAAACTCTTAAGTGTAAGAGTTGTTTTTTTATAGACAAAAATAAAAATGGTATCTCATATTCGGCATCTTCACCCTAATGCCGTAAACAAATAAATTATGCAAGGTTTTTCCACTTAGTAACGTGTTTTGGCAAGAATGCACTGCGACAGCATTAACTTTTCATTCGCGGCTTAGCCTCGACAGCCGCAAGTCCATTCTACTAATGTCCTAAATCCAAGTTTGTAAGTGTATAACTATGTTTGTTCCCTCTTCACGCTGAACGGATTTGAATGAAATTTGGAATGTACATAGCTTATACCTAGTATTAACACATAGGCTACTTTTTAACTTGATAATAGCAGGCGAAGCCGCGGGGTACGGCTAGTTATTAATAACAGAGTAGTAGCTGCAGTTAGTGACAGCGTAATAGCAAACAACAACAAACAACAAACACATTCACAATCACAGCCCTACAATAAGTTCAAAGACTTGTGTCGTGGGTGCCGGAAACATTCACATTGCACCCAGAACCAGAAGCACAAATATCCCATGGGAAGGAAATTGTGCTCCTACCGGGAATCGAACCCAGAACCCACGGCGCAGAGGGCGGAGACCTGTCTACTTCGCCAACTAGGTCGTCGAATAGCGAATGTCACAAATTCTTAAATAATTTTGTATGTGGAAATAATGTAAGGAAAGAGGTTTAAAGGCACAATAATAGTAACCGGCACTCACTCCCGTATTACTGTGAATGCTTCGAGCCGGTTTCGGACGAATTGCCCACACAACTGCTTAGTTCTATTTGAGTGCATGCCTTCTTAGCAGCGTGTATCCAGTTAGATTCCCGATGGGAACACAAGTTTTCTCCTCAAGGAACATTTGTTTCTGGTTCTTGGTGTGATTGTGTGTGTGATGATTCATGCGGTACCCACGACTCAAGTCATCGAACTTAATGTGGGCTATGAGTGTGAAAGAGATTTTGTTTATATACGATGTACTTCTTTCAGGAGTTACGTTTCAAATCGCGGCGCGCACGTCTTGAATTTTAATTTTAAAGCTACCCGCGACCTGTAAACGTAGCTCCAAGAAGGATTTAGCATAATATGTCCGAAACTGGTCAAAGTATGTTCTTCAGACAGTAGGTAACATGACTAATATGTGCCTTGTGAGTAGGTATGTGCCGGTAACATTACTACAATGAATAACCCTCACGATAGCTTTCATAAGGAGTAAAGGTATATGATATATTTTGTAAATCGACATGTAGTTATATTTATTGGATTTGATATATTAAACTTGAAGGTAAATTCGTATTAATGTAGTTTTATATTTATTTAATTAACCCAAGAGAAACAAGATAGCTTTCATAAGTTGGTAGTAAAGATACGTGATATATTTTGTAAATCGACATGTCATTGTAGTTATTGCATTTGATATATAGATATCTAATGCTTTTTTTTTTTTTTATTTGTGTCAGGCTAGTGTTTGACCACTATCTCACCTGATGGTAAGTGACGATGTGATCGAAGCTGATAAACACACTAGACCTGGAATACGCAGGCTCTCAAGGATAACTGCCGGAACACCGTATTTGGCTTGGCGGCAGACTTTCAACTTGATGGTGGTAAGCTACTTTGGTAGCAAGCCGCCTGGTGAGCAACTCACAAAATGCTCTACCACCTCTCAAATTTCACCTGATTAGCACCACCCGGGGACCACGTGTAGGGAGTCAGACTTAAGGGGTATCCTCCTACGGACGTGGGTGACTCAGCCCCCAAAATTTGATGTATAGATATCTAAAGCTAATAAGTCGTATAAATTTAGTTTTATATTCATTTAATTAACTTAAGAGAAACATAATCCATTTTTTCTAAAATATCACAGAACATCACAGTTACTCTTTTTTTGGCGTGCAGTTCAAAATCGATCAAGATTTCATTAAGCCTTGATTTCTTTGAGATCACCCCAAGCGTATCCACATTTGACTTTAACCGGCAATGGTACCGTTAGCCGGATAGTTCCCTCCATAGCACCTTTCATCGTTTTAATAAAATTTTCCTTGTGGTTTTCAGGAACTTCGTAAATTAGTTCGTCGTGCATTTGAAGCAGGAGTCGTGGTTTGAAATTGAGGGTAGTTTGGTTGTCTATGGCGCACATTGCCGCTTTAGCTATGTCAGCTGCTGAGCCTTGGATCGTGGTGTTCACTGCTTGCCGTTCTGCTGCACCTGAATTATATGTCACGACATAAGTAACGAATACATAACCTTATTCAAGCAATGAGCAGTTCGTGGCGGCGAAAGGCTCCAATATGAATTAGTAAGAATGGAATGCCTTACCTGAATCTGTGTTCCCTGATAAATACAATATGGGAGTCTTTAAGTCGCGAGTGAATAGGCATCTTTTGGCCTAACGTGCTCCATCGTCGACCGCATCGTCACTTACCATCAGGTGATATGGCGGTCAAACGTTTACCTATCTTGAAGAAGAAGAAAACAGTATGATATACGCCCGTTCGAGGCAAACAGTCCAAGGTTAAACTCATAGAACACCGTTTTAAGTATACGTCTCTACATAAGTTCAACTGGTAGTCTTAATGACTGATCTTAATGTCATCAATATCATGATTTCAGCGCGTATATACTCCATGATAAAATAACTTAAGGTACATTTTAGTATTACATTTATTTGTTAATAAGGAATTTGAATGTGAACTATCTATCCACTGCTGAGTGTAAAGGCCGGTTCCGACACAACATACATATTTCATTTAACTTCCGTACACAACATACATATTTAATTTAGCCTTTTTTCATGGTAATTGAGTGAAACAAGCACGTCGCTGGCGTGATGGTAAGCGCCACGCTTGCTCATTAAAGTTCAGTGCTATCTAACGATTTGCCAAATACTATACTATCGGCATATTTAAGTATATTTAAGTTATAAATATTTCAACTCCCATCAAAATACCTCAGCAAAAAACTAAGAGATATGAACTATTTGCAGCAAACAAACCATAAATTACTTTTAACAGTTTGCATTACTATGGACACACTCTACGCTAAAAATACAATTTGTGTATACTCCTGTGAAAAAACGGAGACCAATATTGTATTATAATTTCTATGAAAATGTATAGTACCCGAATTTGCTCGGCAGAAAACACGGATAAAACGACGTTTTCTAACATTGTAATCTAGCTAGATCGATTTATCGCCCCCGAAACCCCCAGCATACAAAATTTCATGAAAATCGTTGGAGCCGTTTCAGAGATCCTGATTATATATATATACAAGAATTGCTCGTTTAAAGGTATTAGATATATCAAAGTCAGTACCTAAACCTTCGTACTTTTGGCGATGTGTTCTCTTATCTACAAAACAAATCTACAAATCCATTCGTTAAAAGATTATAGGAACGCAGAAGTTACTCAGGGTCTACACAGCCTACTATGAATAGAATACCTAAGTAAGAAGTTGTTACACCTGAGGACTCACTTCTTGTTACTCCCAGATTGCTTTTAATCCCAGGAAGATATCTCCTCCTCTTCATCAGGGTTTCCACGTATCCCCTGCGCCTGCACTCTTCGACAACCTCCTGGGTATACCTCTTCACCTCTGGGAAAGTTTTGTAAAAGGAATCCATGAAGAAAGCTGCTTCCATCTCTGATACGTCAAGATGTTGAGACAGAGTCTTATTGCCCATGCCGTAAAGGATGCCGTAGCATAGTTGTTTCGCCTTTTGACGAAGGTCGTCGTCTACCTACAATAGCCAATGAGAACACAATAGGTACCAGATAAAAACACTAAAGATCCCAGCACAGGAAATATGCATGAGAAATAAATATAGGTTACGGTAGATATATACTATTTTTTAAATCTTTATAGGTAGCTATCCTTGAGAGCCTGCGTATTCCAGGTCTAGTGTGTTTACCAGCTTCGATCACATCGTCACTTACCATCAGGTGAGATAGTGGTCAAACACTAGCCTGTCAAAAAAAAAAAAAAAAGCTATTTAAACTCTTTTAAATTTTATTGAATGAGAAGTGATGGAAACTGGTATCACGATTCAGTCTAGCTATAGCTAAACGCACGCTATTAGCTAGACTGATTCGTGATTTCAGTTTTCATACTTTTAACGGCAATCATAGGGCAACTTTTTTGGCAGCCATAATTATATCGTGGATGTTACAGAAAAAACTTTATATAAAATGATGAAATACATTTTATAAATTAATTCTTGTAATGACGGAAACAATAGAATTATAAAAAATATACATATTCCCTATACAAAACGTATATGGCCAATACACTCTGCTGCCGTCCAGAACATTGCAGGGAGTGTAATGTTCTGGACGGCAAAGCAGTGTTGAATAATATAGAATGAATAATAATTATAAGTGCCACCGGCCGCACTTATAATTTTTATTCATTTAGACATCAAAGATTAAGTTTTTACAGAGATTATATCCAGCCTAAACTGCAATAACGCAATTTAAGTACTAATAACACACACAGAAAATCCTGTGTTTACGATGAAGTATAAATAGGGACCCATCCTGTAAGAGAAGGCTCCGAGTCCCAGCAGTAAGAACGTTTAGGCTGCTAATGATGATGATGATGATGATATTGATACACGCATCTGTTAAGGATGAACACAATATAAACTTCTTACTTTAACCAAGATTTGGCTTTAGCTGGTTTTGACATAGGCTTCAATCAACTATCTAGCTGCCCTGTAGGGTCAAGGCATCAGCTGATGAGTTCTATAACTACTAACTTTAAGCTAACTTCAAGTTTGAATCTGAAACTTAGTTTCAACTTGGGTTAGTTTGCAGTGAAGGTTACCGTGTAGTTTCAGGGTGCCGTGTAAAGTTAGCCTCAAGATCACACCACGCTGCAATACCATTTGCAAACTTTCTGCTACGTAATTGTGGTGAACATGAAAGTACATCATGCGCTATAATAACTTTAGGCATACAGGTAAGTTGAACGTCGACAAAACTTTAAGCTGTGCCAACATAGAAATCCAATTTAACACCCGTTAGAATCTCATTTATTAAGTTTTGAGAGCAGACATTACTTAATCGAAAAATATATGAGTGGATAAATAAGTCAGTCATGCCATCAAACTTTGTTAAGAGCTGTGATTTGGTCTGTTTATAAATAAATAAAAACTAATACAAGTGTAAAATCAGATGTTGTAGTCGTTAAGAACAAAGTACGAGACGTATTCGCTAGCGATGGCCAATGTGCTCGGATCTTTTTATTAATTGTTTTCATACTTTAGACTTTATACTGTAATCACTTTATTTTTTTAGATTGTATTGCTGTTTTCAAAATAGCAAAAACAAGAACAATGAAAACACCGTGCTTCTAGTATGGGTATTTCTTTAATTTTTACTTTTTGTTTATTTTTTATTTGTTTGTATACCACGTTATAGCACATTTTACGAAGATATGGTTGGTTATATCTGCCTATTTATTTGGTTTATTACATAGAGCACTTATTTAAATGATTGGACAGACAGACAGACAGTAAAAGAAACCCATTTGCACCTTGTAGGTACTGATTAATGCGAGCTAAGCCGCTGAGCACAGCTAGTAATATAAATAAAAAAGTAAAGCTCCATAAAATAAAATCAAAGTTAAACTTCAGTATCGATTCAAGCTAGAATCACCGTTCGTGTCCGTACTTAGTCCTTATATTAAAAAGGCGGAACTTCTAAATAGGCAATGTTTGAAAGAACATTACGCCAATGGCTGGACCCTAGATATGAAACATCAAAAGCACATCAACCGGGCCGGGGTCGCGAGAAAAACGAGACAATATTGCGAAACTTTCCGATAACAAAGCCTACGTAAACATCCTCTGAAATACGCCTCTCCTTTTGAAACATTACATAGTTGCTCAGACGTCTGTTTATACAGATGAATAAAACAATATCAATTTGAAATTTGGGTCTAAATGTCAGTGATATTTCCAAAGCTATCGAGTGGGAGTAAATGTCATATTTCGACTGAACAAACAATCACATTTATTCAGTCGAAATACGACATTTACTCCCACGTACATGCACTCATAAATTTCTGGGCTTACGCTATATTTATTAGTGTGTAAGTATGTATTCAGAAACAGTTTTTAAACATTGAGTTTTCGAGTCTAGTCTTAAGTTCGCAATGTCTAAACAGTTAAGTTCGACAGTCAGTTCATGAGAGACATTGAGACTGTAAGACAGTTTGAGTTTAAATTCGAAAGTCTTTAATAACTAGTTGTTCGCCCTGAACTGAGATCTCGCACCTACATTTTGCCTATTAGAGAAAAACTTTCGAAGTAAATTGCTTTGAAAACAGTGACTTTGTTGGTCTACCAAATTGTTATAATCTAACATAGACTTTTTTTCGTAATCGATTTCGTACTCTACTTGCTTGCTCTTTTCAAAGATACCGGATATGGGCAAAATAAATTCAAAAAGATTTTGCTAGCCACTTACAGTTATGGGTGTGTCCCCTTAACCACCAAAGTCAAGTTGACTTACTTGGTGGTTAAGGGGACAAACCCATCTTGCTTCGCTTGATCAAAAATCACACTAAAATCATAGACCTAGAACCTTGTAGTAAGTTATATGTTTTGTGTATAATAAATGTGTGTATGTGTTTGTGTGTGTGAGAGAGAGAGACAGAGAGTGACACACAAATGTACCTATATGTAAAAAAAAATACCATGTTATGTGCATAGATGATTTTTTATTATTATTATATTATATTATTATCAATATAATGAACGCAAGCGAATCCAAGGGGCAAATCTAGTTAAACATATTGCGCAATTAGAGAAATGAAACCAATAAACCAAAGGGTCGGTTTATGAGGTAATTCGACTTATTGCTTTATGAAATTTCATATATCAAAGGAGAACTCGCAAAGGGTTCGAGTAATTGAATGCTAAGGATGCTGAATAAGATATTTAATCAATTCTAGAATCGAGACCTAGTTTAGATCAAATAGATAGATGCTGATATGATTGATTGGACTACCTAGAACCTACCTCATTTTAAATTATAAATCTTTGATTACCTATCCATCATTATCTTAGGTACCTATAATGGTACTCATTTAATCAGTCAGTATTTTTTTTTTCTTGACTTTCGGCATTTTGTCTACTCGCTAGCGTAGGCGTATTTGGTTACGCAGCTGCCTACAAATCAGCGGGTATCGGGTTCGACGCACTGTGGGAGCACAAGTATTCTACCCGAGGGAAATGTGTTTCTGGTTTTGAGTGTTTGTGAGTGTTTATGTTTCCGACAAGTCTCCGTATTTAGTGTGTGTAATAGGTGTGAAGCATTTCTGTTTTAGCGTTTTTAAGTGACGATACACATTAATTTTAGGATATGTGAAGTTAATAAGGATTTGACTAAATCTTCTAACTGTTACCGCGGTTTTGCCCGTATCATTCTGTCCTTCAGGGAGTAGAAAGAAATCGTTCACAGCTGTTACAGAAGAACCTCTATTCAATACACAATGTTTCATGATATATTTAATAAAAAGTAAATATGATAACTTATTTTTCTAAAAGAAAAGACAAGTCTGTTTGTAAGCGACACGCCCTCTGCTACATCTGCAGTTCTATCTTTAATTAGAGAAACAAATAATATTATGTGACATTGGACGCCCGAGACATGTACTAACATTAGATACTTGCAATAAGATCTCGAGAATACTAACCCTTTTTCCAATAAAGAAATAAATACAAAGTGTGCCAAACTTGTGCCGCTGTACTTCACTACAGACACTCGAGTGCTGTTCCTCTCCCTGGGTCACATCTTATATATAAAAAAATCTCGTGTCACGGTGTTTGTTACCAAACTCGTCCGAAACGGCTCGACCGATTTTAATGAAATTTTGTGTGCATATCGGGTAGGTCTGAGAATCGGCCAACATCTATTTTTCATACGCCTAAATGTCAAGGGTGGTCCAAACCAAAAAAAAAATCTTTTAATTTTTGGACAAAATTTTAGGTTTTTATTTTTTTATGATTCAGCATGAAATAATGTATATGGCAAAACAACGTTTGCTGGGTCAGCTAGTTTTCTTGTAAAATATGTAGAAATTTTCCCGCTTGAACTAGAACTCACCTCATCTTCCGGTAAGTTACTCCAAGACGAAGCGATCGATTTAAAAACATCAACTCCGCTTCGCATTATCCGCACCAGTACCGAATCCTCGCTAAAATGCGTCAAGATCCTCATTTCCAGCTGACAGTAATCAGCTGAGACCATCACCCAGCCGGGAGAGGCCTTGAATATGTTCCTGCAGTTGAACTCCACAACTTCACTGGGTTCTACAAGTTTAGTGTTGTCGAGATATGTGCAGGGTATGGAGAAAGTTCGTGGCACGTTCTGCAAGTTAGGCTCGTGCATGCTTATCCGTCCTGTGCACGTATGCATTGTGTAGGTCGGACTTATTCTGTGGAGTTGAGGAACTTTGTAGTTCGTGATATTGAAGACGCTAAGTCATTAGTGAGTTAGAGACACTAGAGGGCTATTGTTTTAAGCTAGAGTGGGTTACTACTTATGTAGCCGGGAAAGTCCCATAAGTAGGTACTGTTTTGGATAGATATGTGATGCTATTTTCCAGTATATAACTAACCTGTCTTTTTTTTTTTTTCATAAACACTTTTAGTGTCTTTAAATCTCTGTATCCCATATACCTTTGAATCAAATCAGTAGTACATAGATATTGTACGACACAATAATATGTTACACGAGCGAGATAAATATTTAAGTAAAATTCGCCTTGTAAGCAGCGGGTATCGGATTCGATTCCCGGTGGGAACACAAGTGGTGTGGTTTTGGGTGTGATTGTGAGTGTGGTGTGAATGTTTCCGGCATTCACGACAAAAGTCATCGAACTTAGAGTGAAATGTGAGCGTGAAAGTGTTTATGTTTGAACAATTATAATCACTTTGTAAATATACATTTATATAACGCCTTATTATAAAGGCCCATTGTACCTATCTTTATAAGTTTCTCTGTAAGCTGTATTTATCTTTTGGTGTCAATAAAGAGTTATTATGTCTTGTAAAGGCGAATGAGTGTGTTTGTATGTTTATTACTTCTTCACGCTCAAACGGCTGGAACAATTTTGGTGAAATTTGGTATGGAGGTAGCTGATACCCTGGATTACATGCTACTTTTTATCCCGGAATTCAAGCGGGTCCAGGACTTACGACGTTATATAGCTTACCTGTTTCCTTCGCTATAAACATGTGCTTTTTCTGTGAGTGGGTACAGAGTCTTTGTGAGAATACAATTGAGTTTCCTCCAATAAATGACGATGCTGGACAACGGGCTGTTGTGGCATGTCAGCACGCTTTTCTTGGTGCTCACTTTACCGCTTCTGCATATTCCTAAAACCTGGAAATGTAAACGTTACATATCCATTTTTTTTTAGTATTTTTCTAATTGAGCATTTCGGTGATATTTAAGGAGGTTCTCTACTCGACTATATTTTTTTTATGTGTTATACCTTAGATTTTTGTAGGTGAACTGATTTTGATGATTATTTTTTTTATTGAAAGCTTGTGCTTTCCATTTAAATTTGATCAAGATCTGACCAGTAGTGATAAATTTAGTGATAAAAAATAATGTAAACGCAAGCAAAGCTTGATGAATAGCATTAGCCTAGCATGGCTAATGCTATATAAATAAAAATCAATCTGACCAGTAGTTTTAGAAATGCGTATGCGTATAGGTATATATTATATAATCTGATCTAAGGGTTCCGTAGATAATACGGTGAAGTTGATTTTTTAAGCTTTGCTTGCGTTTACATTATTTTCGTAGAATTGCAACCTTTTCAGACTTTTGTCGAACACCATTCGAATATTCATAATTCCTCTAATTCGTACTTTGCAGCACCTTTAATGAGTACCGCTAAGGAAACGAACTCTTTGTCAGTGTGTCCAAAGAGCACAATCTAGGACCCTTTCAAGTAATGAAGAAGTAGAAGTGGTCAAACATATAGGATAAGAATAGGTAGAGTAGATACATAATAAATTAATTTAAAGACAGAATTATGACATCATGTTCTCATGACGTGAAAATCCATAGGTTCCATAAGAAAACTGTATTCCAAAATTTATCTAAATGTTACTTGTAAAAAACTGTAAGAAAAGTGACTATAGTCCCTCAGCGATATGTAGATTGTCCTTACCTTTGCGACAGCCTTGGAGGAGTTTAAGTTGAGATTGCAACCAGTCAACTTGTTAGCCTTCTTTTGCAAGGTTTCTTTACATTGTTTGGCATCCAACAACATTTGGGATGCAAGCCTTCTGTCCACAGTGATCCCATGGTATTCGCAGTTAGCAAGAATTGTTGCCACTTGGCTTTCGATATCTGTCCAGAAAAGTAAAAAATCAGGACTAAAGTTTAATATGTTTTTGCGAAAGAATAAAATATACCCAATTTCAGTTGCAAGGATATCAGAAACAGCCACAACTCTTATTGTTATCCCGTAAATATCGTATATCAAATGTTAATATGGATGAATCCTACATATAATACTTCAACACGTTTTGAATGTGAATCACTTCTA
This sequence comes from Lomographa bimaculata, assembly GCA_948107665.1. NCBI lineage: Eukaryota > Metazoa > Arthropoda > Insecta > Lepidoptera > Geometridae > Lomographa > Lomographa bimaculata. The sequence goes on from OX403592.1 coordinate 15,164,016, forward strand.
ATTGTACAGGTGCTGAAATTTTATAGGTAAAGTCTAATTACACAGCACTGTTATTTAAGATTTAGGATCCTTTTGGATAGATAGGATATTTTTGAATTATTAACTAGCTTTTTAATAAAACAGGCAAATACCTTTAATATTTTGAGGCACTTCATAATCTGTACGTAAACTGGTCTCCTGTTTCTCAGCTATCATCCAAACACACCACGCTCTGATGCACGCCTCTACATTCGCATCCAAATCTTTGAATGTTCTCCTTTTATTCTGGACCTTGACGGAAGCCGTCGACAAATTTAATCCGCAGTATTTTTTCATCTGAGGAATACTGAACTTTAACTGCATATAGGTAACAAGATTGGTTGGGTATCAGTAACCACCCGCTCACTATTAAACATGTTAGCGGTTTTTAGATATCTATTGGACCGATTGTACTTAACTACCAAATAATTTAATAAAGACGAATAATTATCGATAACGACAAATAAAAAAAAAGCGAAAGTCGGCAAGAAGTTTCACCGAAACTATAATAGTTTCGGTGTCCAATGAAATGATGAAACCTATATGTTACGTAAAGTTTTGTAGTTTTTACTTACCAAAAAATCTATGCTAGGTATCTTTTCGTCGCTGTCTATCAGCCACTCAGCTAATGAAATGTCAACACACAAAGATGGCAGAGCAATATCAATCCATTTCTTCAAGTAGAAATAACACCGCTTTAAAGAAAACATTTTCAACGATATTGTCTCCTTTTGGAACCAGCTTTGCAACATCTTTCTTTCCAATTTCATTTTGTTTTCCAAAGAAGCGAGATCTAGAAAAATGCAAGTTTCATAGCCTAGATATATTGCTATCCCTTTAACTGTATTCTCTGCCTCTGTTTCTATCTTTGGAATGTTTAAAATATCACTACCTATAATATCATTGGAATTAAAAGTTTGTTCTTTTACATATAAATAAATGGATGCATCTAGCATGTTTTCTATAACGCGCAAGTTTTTACAAATCTCGTTCCCTTTGAGAAGTATTAAATTTAAGCTAAAGTTATTGATTTGGATCTTTATCTTTGATGAATCCTCCACATTAAGCTTGGGTATGTAAAAATTGTTTCGCTTTACTGCAACAGACTCATTGGGCCTTTTTCTTTTTGCTTTATGCCGGAAGCTTTCTTTACTACTTATAAGGCGCTTGTGAGGACTTTTGAAATCCTTTATATTTTCTACCGGTAACTGCGAACATAATACTTCGTTTTCTTTTGATAGATCAAGTTCTTCAGTCTGACTATCACTATTTACGTCACCTTCATAAACCAGTTTCAAATCATCATTGTCATCATTATCATCTGTTTCAACAAGTGGTGATTTGAAAGCATTTATGACTGAGTTTGAAACAATATTCACAAAATCAACAGTAGTTTCTCGATTGAATGCAGCAACTGGCGAATGTTTTTTATTGTCAAATAACTTGCTTGGTAAAAGATCTATAGGCAAACTTTCCTCGAACAGGCTTGAGTCATCATCGTCTGTTGAAAACAAGCTTGCGTCTTTAACAGACACGCATTTATTGGTGGCGTTTTCTACTTCTTCTTTGGTATTTTCCTCTAAGATATGTGGGGAAGCATTGCTGTTGTCTGTGTCTCCAAAACTTATATTTGGCGAAAATATTTTGTCCGAAGTTCTTAATTTTGTTATATTTTCGATTCCAGCTTCCGTAAAATTTAAGGAATCCCATACAATATCATCTTTGACATTGCACAGAATACTTTGTGAGATAGGAGTAGATTCCTTTTGAGATACAACTTGCACCTTTTCTACTTTAACTTTTTCTTGACAAGGACTTAAAATTCCATTTGTGATAGTTTGTAATGTTCTTGAATAATGTTGGTCATTGTCTAATTTGCAAGCATTCGCGCTTATATAAATATCATCAACACTATTTTCTAAAAAATTTACTGATATTTTACGGGACGTATCTCTCTGCAGTTCTGAGTCCCTAAGCTTATTAGAATTTGCTGTCATGTCATCGTCAAGTTTTTCTTCTTTTATAATTTGAACAGATTCAGTGGGATTTGTTTCTTTATCACCTGGTAAAGCTTGCGTGGATACAGTTGGGTCCCATTTTATATCAGACACTCCAATTTCATTTTCTAAATGTTTCCTAGCTTCCTTGATGAGGTTTAGCGCAGCTTCTTTAGCAGTCATACCGCAACATCCAGTTATCCAAATGGATTTTATTTTGTTACGTTTTTTGAGATCTCCACTATCATCACCCTCTCTTTCTTTCTCACTTTGAAATGGTACTGCTTTGTGTAAAATGTTTTCTATAACATTCCCATCAGCAGATGCAATGCTAGATATGGTTTCAAAGCCTGAATCAAATAAAGCTCGAGCTCGAACACCATTCAATGATGGTAGTTTCATTAATTCTAAAAGTTCAGAATGTATACCAAAATGTAAACGGTCCTGAAACTGCGATACCAATATTTCCATATTTTTCCATCCAAGCTGGTGACAAAAAGCAGTCACCATACCTAGAAGAAATAAGTCAGTAGGTTATTAAAATAATGTAGATACTGAGATAATACAAGTGTTTGAGTAGACAAATGAAATACCTGCAAATGTAGCTGCAGCTTGCTGTAAACTTTGCAAAAAGCCACGAGCACATTGAAATTTGGCTGCAACATCAGACAGCGGTACTTCATTTACTAAATCTTGCAGTGCCAAAGCCGTATAGAATCTAAAACAAGCCACTGTTAGTAATAAATTTTTTATTATCATTTTAGGATAATGCAGATATTTGAATATTATGTTTACCTTTTATGGATGTTTAGTTTATTCTGTACATTGTGCATTTTGTTTGCCCCTCTCAGGCAGCGTATTATAAAACTCTCTTGCACACCAACCAGTTCCCCTACTCTCTTCATAGCTTTAGTTAAAGATTCCCACAAAGTTAGCAGATGTAGCCAATCAATGTCACCCCATTGGCTGCTGACACTGTAAGGTGTCACGAGATAAATAAGATGCAAATCAGTTTCCAGTACTAAGCACTGACGCGCTTTTTGCAGTTCCACAAAGAGTGACAGACCATCATTTGGAGCCATGGATGCAGAAAGGCAGGCCTTTCCTAAAGGGGTAGCAACATAATGAATTTCCTCTGCATCATTTTGCACCCTCACCAGCTCGTAGTTCTTCAACTCCTTTAAAGTATTTTCCATTAGATTGTTTTGTGATGCTGAAATATCCTGCTGAGTGGAGAGTAAAGTGCATTTGGAGTACAGTTCTAACTCTGCTTCGCTACACAGGACTTGGCTGGCAATCATCTCTAGCACTGCTCTCATATACTTATCCTCTGACTCGATACAACTTTTCACAGGGTCCAAGGCTCCTACCATCAAATCAAATCCAATTTTTTTCTCACTTTCAGTGCATATCAATATACTTTCTCCCTTGGTGTCTTTGCCCATTCTACCAGCCCTTCCAATCATTTGCTTGTATGTTAAAATATTGATTGGCTGCCTCATAAACACTGGTGATCTGACTATGACTTTTCTTGCTGGTAAATTAACGCCAGAACTTAATGTAGATGTTGCCACTAGTACCCTTATTGCCCCAGACTTAAAGGCTCCTTCAATGATATCTCTTTCGTCAAATGTAAGTCCAGCATGGTGATAAGCTACTCCAAAAGAAATAGTCTTCATTAGAACTTGATCCAGCCCAACTGGGCAGCTTCTCAGTTGTTCCAGTACTTCGGAAATGCTATCAGTTTTTAGCTGATTTCTCAGAACAGCACCAGACTCGCACTGTTGACATCCAAGGTTGTAAAATGATGATGCCAAGGACTGTGCTAGATTCTCACACCTATTTTTCGTCATACAGAATATGAGAATGGAACAACCATCTTTTATAGTATCCAAGCATATATTTAGGACATTGTCACTTTCATTTGAAGATGAATTGGAAGGGCTTAAGGTGTTGATACATGTACCAGTTTTATCAAACAGTTTTTTTCCAACTAAGCAGAATTCATCAAGAGGAATGGGTCTGAATTGAGTCACAAACAGTTCTGCACTCAGCCAATCAGCTAAAACTTCCAAGTTGGGCAATGTAGCAGACATACCAACTATTTGTATTTGGACATTGTCTGATTTTGAGGTAACATACTTAATTTTAGTTAAAAGTAGCTCCAAGATGTATCCTCTATGGGAGTCCCCCAATAGGTGCAATTCATCTACTATAACTGCTCCTAAATCAGATATATTGCCATCATCGAGTAGCCTGTTAATTAAGCTGTTCGCTTTCTCTATGGTACAAATAGCAACATGTACTGCCTGTAAGCCACCGGGCGGTGATTGGGATCCCATAAACCCTTCAACCCTGATGCCAGAACTTGACAATATATCTTGTAAATAAAACATTTTTTCCCTGACAATAGAGACAAAGGGCAGAATAATAATTACCTTCTTCTGTCTTTCAAGTATGGTCTTAATAGTTAATATTTCAGCTACCAAAGTCTTGCCTGCAGATGTTGGAGCAGAATATACTAAATTGCAGCAATCCAGTAGCACTTTAGAGTTAGCTAGGCAAGCCACTTGCCACTCAAACATTTCTGTGATGCCTCTCTGATGATATTTCCTTGCTATTTCCTCAGGTAAGCCCCAGGCTTTCAAATTTCTGTTTAAAACATTTTGTTTTGGTGGTTGAGACAGCCCAGTAGCTTTTAATGTGGTGGAATCAAGTGCATTTGTTTTATTATGTAAAGAACTGTATACTGTCTTACTCGATAAACCTTCTGTCTTCGAACCATTGAAGTTGCTTAGTTCTTCTGTGACATATTCTTTCACAGCCACAATTGAGCATTGCAAGTTAAAAGAGTTGTCGAAACAGTTGTCAAGAAACCCTACTTGTTCTGCTAAAATTTGGGAATCTATAACTTCATCACCAACTTCTACCATCTTTAATGATCAGTTGCATATAGCTTAGTTAAATCAACATTATAGTTTAATTTTAAACAAGTTCGAATGCAAGTAAATTGAACAAGCGCAACAGACACAATTTCAAAACAAAACTCATCAACACAGACCACAGAGCAGAGATAAATAAGATATATACCCAAGGCCACAGAGAGTACTACGTACTTATCAATGACATAACAGCTGTTATGCCCTATTACCTATCTTTGTTGCAAACGGTTTCAATACAAACATGATAAAACTCCTAAGAAATAAGGTTCACTTTTGCTTAATTCAAATAGAAACCGCGTGCAACAAAGATACGTAATAGGGGGGCTGATAGCATATTTTGTCAATTTTTACAAAGTAATCTTCCCCTTAGCCACTGCAATGATCGCCGCGAAGCCATTCTACTGCGCTCGCCAAAAATATCAGCCGGCTGAAAACACGCTCTTTTCAAAAGAGTGATATTCTTAGTGGTGGTGCGGACGTAGTTCCATGTAACTGTTAAGTTACGCTCTCTGCTGGCTGATTTTTTCGACTCAAGGAAATATAATGATGATGCACACAAACAACCCATTGAGGCTCGCCATTTTTTCTTTGCCAAAGATTTACTTTGTTTATACAATTTAAATCGGGCAGTAGAGCCCCAGTATCTTACCACTAGCTAACCATTCGCCAATGAGTCGCGTCAGTCGATGGACGTCTAGAGCTGCAATACTTCCGATCCCAGAGGTGACCGCAGTACTTCATTTACGATTGGACTTGATATAACAGAATGACAGATATGTGTGAGTAGTGCAGAGCTATTAAATTCATTTCAATTGCAAAATCACGAGAATCGCATCTACCAAGTCTTTCGGCCGCCCGCGCCCGCCGGTAGTTGAACGGCTACTAGGTTGCCCGCTAAGCGGAACGTTCCCATTATTAACCCTTTTTTTATCGACTTCCCAAAAAAGGAGAGGTACCATCGAGATAGGAAACAAACCTACGGTTTGGAGGTACTCAAGTCGACTGCATTTATTTTATTTATCGTCGTTGTGCGTGCAAAAGTCGCTATGTGTTTTTTCGTGATATTCGGTTTTGACAAGTGGACAAGTGATATTAGGGGCAGTGATATTGTATGTAATGATGATTAGTAGTAACTAATATTAGGAGTCAAATTTTTATGCGATATTAAATTTTAGGGCTAAAGATATTAGTCGAATCAATAGGGAACCGATTAAAACTTCATAAAAAACCGAATATCTCGAAAAAACACATAGCGACTTTTGCACGCACAACGACGTTATGTGTGATACCTCATATCTTCTCTCCACGTGAGCCGATTTCGAAAATATTTTTTTAGTTTGAACAAACAAACGCACTCACACTCACAGCCCCACACTAAGTTCATAGACTTGTATCGTGGATGCCGAAAACATTCACATCACACACACACATTACACTCAGAACCAGAAACACAAATATCCCTTGGGAAGGAATTTGTGCTCCTACCGTGAATCGAACCCAAGACCCACGGCGCCAAGGGCGGACACCTGTCCGCTGCGCTAACTGTATCGTCAACTGGGTCGTTTTAGTTTGGTTTTAGAAAGCAACATGCTTTCTAATTGGTTCCATTTAAATTTAATCTCACTCCTGTATTTACACAGCCGTATACAGCATGTACTTTTTCCGCGCGGCTCGAGAGTATCGTGAAAGCTGGGTTCGACCAACTTTATGTTTATTATATATTTTTTTTAAATATAATGTTACCATTTGTTTTCACTATTGAAGTGTAAATAATTACCTTTTAACAATAAATTGAATGTGATTACATATGGGAACTAATATGATAAAAAAAATTACATAAAATAGTATCGGTATTGTATTGTTAACCCTCGACTAATGAGATGGGTGTTATAAGTTAAACGTGTGTTTGTGGCATCGTAGCTCCTAAATTAATGGACCGATTTTATTCAGATTTTTACCCGACTGCGTCAAAAGGAGGGTAATGTTTTTACCCGACTGCGTCAGGACGGTTATGTTCTTCCAGCGTATGTAGGTATGTATGGGTGTATGTATGTATGTATGTCCATTCCTTTGGCACGCCCTACAGCCCAAACGGCTGGACGAATTTTGTTATAATGAGATGTCGTTAAATTCGTCAAATGCCACCCGCAAATGAAAAAAAAAGGAGGGGATTGGGTTTCTCTTACCATAGCAATATGGGTATCAAATGATAGCTAGTGCTCTTAGCTTTACTACTTAGCTTTGTTTCATCAAAATGGGTCAAGCCGTTTGCAAGACATGGTGACGGGGTTATAGAAAATTTTAGTTTTGCTACACGTGAAATTATCCAATATTAGACAAAGACATACTTATATTATAAATGCGAAAGAGCGTGTGTGAATGTTTGTTACCACGTATCTCCGTTACTACTTAACCTATTTTGGTTAAATTTTGAATAGCTAGCTATAGCTTTTACCCTAGACTCAATCTAGGGTAAAAGCTATATCTATTACATAGACTACTTAAATCATCATCATCATCAGCGGGCGAAGCCGCGGGGCACAGCTAGTAGCTAGTAAGTGATTAAAATAATGGTTGTGGGTTGTTGAAATGTCTCGAAATGCCTGACTAGAAAACATGGTCATTTATGTGCCTGATAGTAAATAAAAAACAAAATAAGGTTCAAAATATATATTCTCCTTTATTCATTATTTACAAAGATTACATGGAAACATATTATGACATACCAAACACACAATTACACACAGACCCAGAAGTATACATTTAACATGAGGAGAAACTTTGAGTTTCCCCCGGAAATCGAACCCGGTACCCGCAACTCAAAAGTTCGACATGAAGTCGACTTAGCCAGCAGGCAATTAAAACAATAGAATCTACTGTATTTCTAAATTCAAACATATTTATTCACAAGGGCTCCAAAAAGGCAATCATGAAAGTTAATGAGGGTAGATACCCTAGGTTCGGAAATTTACAGCCTTCTCGAAAAGATCCTGGAAGATACTCGGCGGCGATTATTTTTCATATATGATAAATAAATAGTTCTTAACAACTAATTTTATTTTATTCTAATATGCTACTTATAACTATTCTTTGCAGAATTTTATTATATGCATATTATGTCAAATTTGGTCATGGTCATCCATGCGACGGCAGCCGATGACAGCCGGAAATATAATACATCTAACAATCAATTCCAACTAGTAGTAGTAATTAACACAGTTCCATATTCATCAGTCTAATATTATGACGTTTTAAGTTATTATGATCCCAAAATATTTAAATTCTTCATCATAATTATCAATTCACTCATGCGATTCAATGATTTACTGAAAAGGTAGATCAATACAATTAATAATCATTATTATTAATCAATAATTTTAGTTTAGTTTTAGGAAATACAGGCAATTGGCCCGTACTTAGTGTTTATTAAAGTATACAATTAATGTTACAAAATATGTCCCCATAGATTTCTAAACTGAACGGTTGGAAGCTACTCGAATTTAAACGCTTACGCCCCTATTACTCAATTTCCCATTCACCCCATTTCTCAATTATCCATCTCATTCAGTTCGTCATTTACCCCATCTCCTCAGTCATCCATCTCACTCATTCTAAGGAAGCGTTGGCCAAATTTTCACGTGAGTGATAATCCAGCCAACACTTCCCCACACACAAAGGTACCTTGCACAACGCGCACATTAGTCGGACCTGGCACCTTTTTTTTTGGGCCTTGCATCGGACACATGACAATCTCTTATGCTCCGCCTTATTGGGCAATTTTTCGGTGTGCACCGGATAATGATTGCCCGGCTGGAGCCTAAGTGGATTGTCGGGGACCGATGCAGGCAGTGGCGCGCGGGGTTGACCGAATCGGGCAAGTAAACCTTCGGCTACGGTACGCCGAAAATCTCGCTGGGAGCACAACCGGTGGAGTGGGTTCTTCGTGTAAATGATGAAGGCATTTAGAAGACTGGTACTAAACAGTCTTCTAAATACCTTCATGTACCACTTCTTGCATCGTTTTCTTTCAAAAAGAAACGATGACAATTTTTGGTCTTTCAGATCCACTCCACACATGTATTTGTTGTATTCGTCCACCGAGATGGGTTTCTCCCTGGCAACCCCAGGTTGGTGGTCATGGTACGTAGACACTACAGTGACTAGCTTCACGTCTTTCCACGTGACAAGAGCTATGTCACCGCAGTGTCTAGCGTACCATTCCCCCCGTGCAACCCCAAACTGGGTGCGGTCAATCGTACCTAGTACATCTGTACACCGGCTTTTGAGATACCTCGTTAGTAACAACTGGTTGTACCAGTTGTCTATGACGAGGATATTCCCTGCATCCAGATACCCCTCCATGAGTTCTAACACAACTTTTGCAGTTTTATTAGTGAACCCATGAAGGGGTTCTGGGTGCATGGGCGTTTCTTTGCCAGTGTACAGTTTGCACTTCAGTAGATAGCCCGTGGTCGCCTCACATAACTCGAAGGATTTAATTCCGAATCGTGCAGCTTTTGAACTTATACATTGCCGCCGGCTTAGGCGACCCTTCCAAAGAAGCAAGGACTCGTCTAAGCTAAGGTGCTGGGCGGGAATGTATAGTTCAGAAAACTTTCGGTTGCAGTGTTCGACTATTGGCGCCACTTTGCCTATTTTTCGCGCATAGCCATGAGTCTTCGTTTCGCTGTCACTTACAAAGTTAAGAAACTTTGTAATCAACAGAAATGCGTCACGACTCATGGCTTGCCGAAAATTTGGCATTTCCATGAGACCCCGTGCCCAATAATCTTGAACTTTGGTCCGATGACAGAAGGACATACAAATCATGACGGCAAAATATTGATACAACATCGGTATCGTGACATCGTCCCACTGCTCCAAATATTTTGGAATAGTGGCATCGATGTCAGAATCCTTATATTGCTCAATAAATTTCCGTGCATATTTGTTCGTCTCAGATGAAATGAGACCCACCACATCATCGTCCCAAAATTTCAAAAATATGTCCACGGGGTCCTCGGAACTAAACGTTGGACCAGCATCGCGTCGGTAAGTTTCTCTTTGGCCGGTAAAACTTGTAAAGTCATCCGTCCAAAGAAATTCTGTACTAACGTTGGATCCTAGTCCACCGTTTAGTCCACTCACACACACATTCACATCATCGTCATCCACATATTCACCTAATTCTTCTCTTTCATTTCCCCCTACCACGTTACATTCCTCTCTCTTTACCATTAATCCACCACCTAAATGTCCTCTTTCATTCCTCTCTATGACATCATCTTCCTCTTTTTTTATCATTAATCCTTCCCCTAATTCTGCTATCTCATTTTCCTCTACTACAAGATCTAGCTCTCGTTTAATCAAATCATGGCGTAAGCGCCAAACTTCCCCCAAGCGATGATTGACGCCGTCTTCGTCGTCGGAGTCAAATTGTTCTGAGTCTTCGTCATCGTCACTACCCGAATCGGCTAGCAATTCCTTAATTCTGTTGTCGAGGATGGGCAGAAAACGACGACGGGCCTTTAGTGTACGCCGGTCTCGGGACGAAGACGGCGTTGTGGCACCAGTCTGTTGCACCTGTGAAACAAAAACAAAAATCAGAAACACATAGTGATAGTAGGTAAAGTAGAGAATTAATAGAATAGTGGCTGATAAAAAAAAAGCTCGCAGGCAGGCACCATCAAGTAAAAAAATCTTGTGCGTCCGCTGCTATTCTTGAAAACCCGTCACATTCTAGAACTAGCGTGTGGTCAAGGAAGGTAAATCCTCAACCACATCATCCATTACCATCCGGTGAGATAGTGGTCAAACGCTAGCTAACCAGATAAAAAAATATAAATACAATATATTTTACAAGTATATAAATCCGTAAGAATTAAAAAAAACCCGGTCACAAAAACACCTATAAAAAATAAATGCCTGAACCGATGTTGATAAAACATGTCAAAAACCACCAAATAAAAAAAACCGCATCCAAATTGGTTCACCCGTATAAGAGCTACGGTGCCACAGACAGACACACACTAATACACCCAAATTGTATAAACTTATAACACCCCTCTTTTTTCTACGGGGGTTAAAAATAACACAAACTAGACTTACACTTCCACTTTCACCTGCAGTATTCACAACCATAGACGGGTGGGTCCCCGTTGCGGGTAGGATCCCAGGCGGAGTACTTATATATCCCTTTACACCCGAGAGATGAAGTTGCTTAAAATACTGGTTAAATGTGGTTACGCGGTTTCCTTAGTATCCAGAACATGTGAGAAAAATACTAAAAAAAATCCTGCTGGTGCTGGTCTCCAGCAATCAGACCCTCATGAACGTGAGTTTCAGGAAATAATTGCAAGTGGCACGATCATGAGTGTGTATCATCATCGGGTTATATTATACTGAATAATAAAAATAAAATTATGATTTAAATCGTATTTTTAATTTTTATTATAAGAACTTAAAAAAGTATCTTTTTTCTGATATAATTGCCATTTTAACTTAGTTACTTGGTAGTCGAGGTACTTGAGCAGATAAATAATCTCGATCGCAGTCTTCCCTATGAGCCCGATCGGGTATAGATGATAAAGTGTCAGCAACATTCATGCAAAAGTCAAGGAGGGGTATTTATGGGGTGTTTTTTACCTTTTCTGGGCAATTGGCTGTATTTATGGGGTATTTTTTACCTTTTCTGGGCAATTTATTAGCGAAGCAGCTTACAGCGTCCTGTGAAACGTATCATCTGTTCGTCAATAAAATAGAAGCCTGGAACTCTTCCTAGCTTATTACAGGTTTTTTTTACCTTCTCAATCATGGGTTGCACTTTCCATAGCGAGTTATCCGTTTCGTCTGCTACTGGAGAGACAGAATTGACAACATGAAACGCATTGCGAAGTGTTAGAAACCTCTATCTTGTCATCAGGCCACAAATCCTAATTTTCCTAAATTACTGGTACTCCAGCCTACACACCATGTGGCCTTTTACTGTGGGCCTTATAAATAAGCTCAGAGTCGCACAACGAGCTATGAAAAGGGCTATGCTCGGAATTTCTCTAAGAGATCGAATCAGAAATGAGGAGATCCGTAGACGAACGAAAGCACCGAAATAGCCCGTCGGATTAGCAAGTTGAAGTGGCAATGGGCAGGGCACAGAGTACGCAGAACTGATGGCCCGAAAGGTGGTCGTATGGAGGCCACGGACTGACAAGCGCAGTGTCGGAAGACCGCCCACGAGGTAGACGGACGACATAATGAAGGTCGCAGGATGCAGGCCGCTAACAGCCGTTCTTTTTGGAAATCTTTGGGGGAGGCCTATATCCAGCAGTGGACTTCTTGTGGCTGACACACAACAGCTACATTGGTATTCAAAGGTAAAGAATGCAGCCCATGATGTTCATGGCCCTTAGTCAAGATAGTCATTAGAGTAGTTAAATGGACATTTTATAAGTTTTTTTGAAAAGGCAGGATATTTATGGGCCTTTCCTGTAAAAGCAGTCTGATTTCTTGCTACCCTGAATGGTACTGATTCTGGTCTTCATCCACTAAAAGACCTTCTTCCACGATTAGTTGCAGGGGATATCAATCTATCATTAGTGATAGAAGTTGAATGCGAAGGCTTTTGACATGAACTTCTTGTATCTCGGATAGCAGCTTGGTGATGACAGTAGAGGTTATTCAATCAGCAGCGAAGGCGGCTTTATCGATGGTAAAGATAATAAAGCTGAGATAGATGGTCTTTCATCGATAATTTTGTCATCCTGCTCCTCTTCAGTTACATTTTAGCCAGCAGTTGGCCGAAATAGAACATCCGGATCGAGAATTTTACGTCATCGTAGTTCAAATCTTGGATCTCGGAGGTATTTCTATTTCCTAAAAGTCACATATGCTTTCTTCCGTGAGCGAACGTCCCAAAAGTTATAAAATAAATATATTCAAAGCCTCAAAACATCAAAATTACAAAAATCACGTACAATAGTAGTTAATATTAAGTTCACATACTACAATCGATATGCTACGATCGTGCGAGTTTAAATTTCAAAAAACATTCCCGACAAACTACTAACTTAATGTATGTGTAAACACACGTCAATTTCTTCGCCAATTAATATTCTAGCAATATACCGGAAAAAGTGTTTAAAAATACCTGTAATTTATTATAATACGAGGTACTTAATTGAGCGGGCGCTGTTGTCAAAAAATACAGCCATCCTTACCGCGTCCTTTCATCGACTAACAAGTCCTAGCTTATTTCTATACCAATAAATTATATTTTAGCACACTCTCAGATAAACTCACGCACGAGAGACGTCGGTTGCGTTCGCAAAAATAGTTTCGGATGCCGTGTAGAATTTTTCAAAGTCAAAACTCACATTTGCGTAATCTCGGGTGTAAAGGGATATGAGTACTGTGGTACTGTTGATTGAGGGTTGGAGTTGGCGGTAACTGGCATTTTGATATCTGTGAAAAAAAAAGGTAAAATAATCAACACACAGAGAAAAATAATTAAAACCTTCATTTTGCTTGAAATCGGCAAAACTAACGATTTTTGAGAAATAAAACATTATCCTTATGATATAATTTTATATTTATTGGAAAAACTAAACTTACTAAACGTAATATGATACATATATTTTTGAAAAAAAAAAACATGTACATACATACGCTTGAAAACATTACCCTTCTTCTGACGCAGTTGAGTAAAAATAATCAACTGTAAAAATGAGAACCTCTTTTTCATTTGAAATGGGAAATATTTTTTAAGTGAAAAAAAAGGCAAAATAAAACAGGCGCAGAGTAAAAAAAAATATGAAAACCTCAATTCACTTTAAATTGACACGCACACATTAAACACAGAGAAATTGACACGCACACATTCAAGATAGAGACGTGTCTGTGTGCGAGAATTTTAGACAAAAATAAAAGGAATGTTGGGCCAAGGTAGCGAATAAAACGGATTTTACGATAATAAGAACCCAAACAAAATAAAAACAATAAGCAAAACAAACGATCAGCCAATTTGCGCGCGAATTTCGTGAGTACCGGCTATTTTTACTCGATGTTATATCAAAATATATTACACATTATACTATTGCGTAAAAGGCTACGAAAAAAACTCTAAAGTATGTAATAAAATAGCTACTTACCGTGTATATGTTTCAAATCCAGTAAATTCACTATATAATGCACACGCACGACCACCTCACTCTACCAAACAATGTCGCGTAATGGCGAAGGTTGCCGACCGTTGTTGAATGGCTGTATTATAATAATATGGTATTATTAAAAATTTGTTCCCAGGTGGTGCTGTTGTTGGTTTCATATTGAAGCGTCATTCAATAGGTCCTATTTCCATATTTTTTTTATGGGAATATTTCCCTTATTTCATATAGTATAAGGTTCAAAAGCTGCAAATGTTAAAGCTGCAAAAAAACTAAAGTTTATGGTTGCATATTTTTTACCGACTTCCCAAAAAAGGAGGAGGTACTCAAGTCGACTGTATTTTTTTTTGTGTTACCTCATAACTTCTCTCCACGTGAGCCGATTTCGAATATTTTTTTTTTAGTTTGAAAGGTGTTGCTTTCTAATTGGTCCCTTTTAAATTTGATAATGATCTGATCAGTAGTTCTTGAAATATCGTCAATAAAAAAAAATAAAAAATGCGTACTTTGACGATGTTCTCGTTTACCCGACTTCAAAAATTACCTCATAACTTCTTTCGTTGATAGCCGATTTTGATGATTCTTTTTTTATTTGAAAGCTGGTGCTTTTTATGTAGTCCCATTGAAATTTGATCAAGGTCTGATCTCTAGTTTTTGAGTTATAGTCAATAATGCGTATTTAATTAATTTCATCTGATTAAGGGTTCAGAAGATAAAGCGGTGAAGTCTGTTTTTCAAGCTTTGCTTGTGTTTAAATTATTATTAATAATATTATTATATCAAGCCAAGGAATATATATTTTTAAGTTTTTCATTATATCAAACCAGTGGGTGTAGTAGTCGGGTTTTAGTTTTCAATCTTTCATGTTGTAATGATAAAATAGTAGTCCTTGCCTTAGGGTAGCAAAATTCGCTGGATGTCGCGTACTCGGGCGGAGGTTGTGGGAAGTGGGAACTCCCTCTGTGGAAGTAAAACTCTCCAGGAGTCTCTGTAGGAGGAAAACAAAAAATCTCCCCCACGCATTATAAGATCGAAGAGATGATACCGCATCTGTTAACAAAAGTTTACTCGCCCCGGCTTCGTCCAGATGGTCAATTTACAGGATCGGGGCGCCTAAATTGGTTCTTTTACTACGATAAAAAATCTTGAACTTTTTCTTTCCATCGCACTATACTCAAAATGTAACAGAGATCGACCATTCTAATTGTGCACACCCCTCCACTAATTTGTCAAATCATCAAGTGTCAAATGTATAATATTTTTTGTGGCGGGGAGTGCTCTTTTATAATGGTCGATCTCTACCTGTTATTTGTCGAAAATTAAACGAGTCATCGTGACCGTGGTTACACTCTTTCGGGGGTTACGCTCTACCCCATATACTCCCCGTACATGGGTAGAGTGTAAACCCCAAAATATGTGATTTTGTTTAGTAGTTAATTGTTTGTCGATGTTCTCGGTGATCTAGTATCTAAAATCCATACGTATTCCAGAATAAATGAATTAAAGTATTTTCGTAACAACCTTTTAATATTTTAAATAGGTAGTAAACATCACAGAATAAGTACTTGTCTAAAAGGCATTGTTTCCTATTGTTTTGATTTGTGCATTAAAAGCATACATCATAACAAGATTTTTTGCGCGGATTCTTCTTTTCCTTCGGTTAGTGCTCTGGATTCATGAATGAATGATGCATATGAAACCCCCTGGAAAAATAAATAATTCAGTTTTTAACATAGGATTGCAACTTTCTAACAAAGGAGGTAGATTTGGTAGTGGAAGAACTCTTTTGCAGAGTACGCCTGGGGCAGCACCACACCATTGCCAGTAATTAAAAACAGTAGTGTGCAAAAATCACTGCATTACATTGAACGGCCAAAGGATGGTTCCAGTGAAAGCACGAGGCATAAAGAGAATTAGAGTAGAGATAAGAAGAGTGCTTAAATACTATTGGTGCCCTTTCAGAGTTGATATGACATACGTGTTATTTCTATGATAACATGGATGAATAATTTGATTTGTAAAATATTTGATAATTTGTACATCTTTGGCTGCATTATCGCATTCCATCAGATAGGTATTTAGTGCCTAAATGCTTTCTAATCACGCTTAAAAATATATTTCTTAAAAAGGAAATTGTTTTTATGAGAGAAAACACCTTAAATGATCCTTCTTGGGCTTTTTTGACGTGATAAACACCGGCTGCACGCACAAAAAAGGGTCACGTTCCGCCTGGAGCATGAGCGTGCAAGCGAGAGCGCGGAACAAGCGATAGAGGCACGATCAGCCAAGCGTTCGTCTAATGACATTATCACGTAAAATTATCGTCCGTAAACCAAATTTACAGAAAACCATTTTTTTCTTCAAAGTAACATTATTTTGACTTACCTACCTTGAAGATTGACGAAATAAGAAGTTTTCTTTTAAAAATATGAAAGTCTATCTCCTAAAATTATACTATTATTACGTACTATACTGCAAAAGAGCTCGCTACGAGCGCTGGGGCACCAAGCTTATAGGTACCAATCAAGTTCCTGAGTCTTGTGAATGATATGCCAACATAAATATACCTGTTGTAACGCTGCTCTAACAAATCCTTCATTTGCCGATACCGTGAGAGCTTTGATTCTGTGACCAAAATTGAATATTATTTTAGACCTTTGTCGTACATGTCCCCGCACGGATAAACTTTTTCTCATTTCATCATCATCTCCTAGAACAAATAAACACAGTTTTTAGGAACATTAATACTACAATGTTAGTTTATCAAGTAAATACATTAAACAAGTTATTTTATCAAATAGATACATTAAACTACATTAGTTTATCAAGTAAATAAATTTAACAAAGTTAAACAAAGTTAGTTTAACAAGGCAGTAAATTAAATCAGACGTAAATGTAAAATTTTAACTTAAACAAACCCCAGTTGCGTTTATATAGAAGTGTAACTCATTTCGTAAGAAGACATCAAAAGGTAAGTTAGGAACTAAATGACATTTTGAGCCAGCTTCAAAGGTTAAACTAAATTAGTAAGACATATTTGACAACCAGCCTATAGGACATACCCGCATATTCATCTGGATATACTGTCACCATCTCCTTCAGTTCACTAGTGCGTTTGATTTCATCAATTCCTCCCAAAGTGTGAACAATTTTTTCGAAGTCATCCCATGCTGTTTTACAGCAAACTAGTGTTTTTCCTGAAAAAGTACCCCATCACTAGATGTATTGAAATTTGGAATGTACATAGCTTATTAATTTTTTTTATTTATTAATTGTAGGGAAACTTACAGCTAGTTACAAAATATAGAATTTCAAATTTTCCACTTATAAACATAGTTATGTTAAATATAACTAAAAACATAGACGTAAATTTATGCCCATACAATATTGCTTAAGTGACAAGCTTATACCTAGGATTAACACATAGGCTACTTTTTAACTTGATAAACATGCGCATAACCACGGGGTAAGGCTAGTAAATATATATAAAATACTCACTTCAACCCAACTATCAAAATAATATTGTTGTCTCTACAAATTTACTTTATTTTTATCTTATGACAATAACTAATTAAATAAATGAGTTTTAAATAAAATACCTTCGAATAACCTTTCAAGAACTGGTTTCACAGGTCTGGCTGCCTCCCACTCACATTGTTGAGTAAGAACTTTTTGCTTAAACACATAGTTACAGTGTCCATTGGTCATATTGCTCACATAGGCCATCATTGCAGTGACATCTAAGTTCAAAGTATTGATTTCTGGATGTTCTTCATAGGATGTTATGTCATTTGTAGATTCTTGACTGAAATTAATAATTTTAATATTATATAGCATCAATTCTTATTCATATTTGACCCTCTTGTTGCATAATAATTTTCATTTTTGTTCCAATTTGGCAGTCCACAAGGTTATTGTTAATTTGCATCCACATTCATTATGCATACCGTAAAGGAGTGGAACTCTTTGCTTGAGTCTGTATACAATCTGGGCACCTTCAAGTCACGAGTGTACAGGTATCTTGTTGGCCAACATGCTCCATCGACAACCACATCTTCGCTTACCATCAAGCAAGATACTGGTCAAATGTTTGGCAATCCCGTATAAAACACAAAACAAACTATATTTAGATTAAAAAATAATAAAATTACTTATTATATTCGTCATCTTCACTTGATTCGTAAGAGGACTCGTAGCTCTCATCCACATTTGTGTTCGGTAGTATCTCTCCTTTTACGATAACTCCTATGGACTTCAATTTATTAGCTAAATGTTCTTCTACGCCACTCATTAATTCAAAGATTATCTGTAAAACATGTCAAAAGTTATTATTTGTTAATTATTTACAACCAATTAAAAGTTCTTACTAATTTTTACTTTCTTATCAGAGTATTGGTAACTTGTTTGGGTTATGTTTATAAGACATACTTTAGGTGTTTGATACATGCATGGATATAGCTTAGCACACTCCATGTAGTCCTCGGCTTGATCTAGAATAGAGCGAGCACCATATGAAGCATTCCCTGAGCTGAGAGCCGAGAGTGATCTTGGATTCCGAGCAATCACTGTAATAGTAAAATATATGATGCAATATTACAAATTGTGCAATAATACATATTTAAATGTGTAAGGTTCTCATACAGAATTAGTAACACTGAGATTTAATGTATTGCAAAGAAATGCAATAAATATATTATGCCATGAGTATATTGTGGATAATATTTCATATTATTTCATTCTCAAAGTATTTTTCATTATTTTGAGAGCCCTCTACTGTTAGTTTATTGTGAATGAGCTAATAAGCATTGGCGTTTTTTATATCTTTTTATTTAGGCTTGATAGACAAGCATTTGACCACTATCTCACCTGAAAGAAAGTGATGGTGGGGCCAAAGATATAGCATTTTTACTTAAAAGACACAAGAAGGAAACCTATATAAACAATATAAAAAATTTTGGAATACATTTTTTTTTAGCTGTATATGTAAATGAAATATTAAAACTACATGTAGCATAAATAGTCTATGGCACATACACTAAAACTTACTAAAAGTAAAACAATTTTAGGAATCAGACCAGTAGTTCCTCTAAAGAAACGAAATATTACATAAATTATAATACATTGAGAGTAGAATTTAGGATAGAAAATGAAGATACTTCTACTATTGCCTATTTACACTTACCCATATGTAATAAATTACCTTTTGTCCATGTTTTTCCTTGATCACTAACTATGTCAATGACTAATTTATTAGTGTTGTCCAAGTGAAAAACTTTGCTGACAGCAGTGACCCCAGGGCGGCTGGCACATTCTACCATGGCCCCGAGATGTCGGAGATTTGAACAAGACAGTTGTTCTGGTTTCACTTTCCGTGTTTTTTGTAACTAAAATTAAAAACGCTGTCCTATAACGTTTTGTGACAATAGAGCTTGAGGCTACCCCTCATTCTCCTAGAAAGTATTACTACTTACCCTTTTCAGAAAATCGACTTCCTGGCGAATTTTTCGTTGCAATTTCTTTACACCATCGATTTCGTCAACCAGCTCCAACTGTTCTATTAATTGTTCACCGAATTTAACTTTATCATTTAACATGATCATTAGTCGTTCTAGTTCTTCCATCTTTCAATAAGTAATTTCCTTAATATCTGGAATATCAAAATGCACAGGTAGGTATTTACAAATACGAAAACGAATCAAAATTAAATTGGGAATTAGTTATTCAAGACTCAAGTTATCAAATATAAATGTGTCAAAGTTCCTCTATGGTGTCAAATATCAAACTGACAGACAAAGAGCATATAATTTGTTGACTGATAGATACCAATACCTACTATTACTCCATACCGGAGGATAACACTTTTCACTATTTGAGAGCGATCGTGACATTCTCGCCAACATCAACGTCGCAATTTTTTTTTCTTTTAATTTTGACTTCGCTGTCTTGTTCATTTAGCCAGTGTCAAGTGATATATTTCAAGTGTATGTCATACTAAAAGTTCTAGTCACAATAAAAGAGTCAAGGTCCAGTCCAAGTCATAGTCAAGTCATGCCCTAGTAAAGTGCTAGAAACTTTACTAGAACTTCTAATGAAGTTATGGAGCAAAGGCGACAATTGTTTTTTCAACTTTGTTTGATTTGCCTACACTTATTCACGTTCGCTAAGTATTAACGGTTAATAATCTACCATTATTACCCATTAACACTCGAATAAACACAGGTTTTGGAAAATTATACAAAATCGACAACGCCATTTTTTCACTTTGGCGGCTAAAAACCCAACTAAACTTCAACTTCTTCTCCATTACCCATCATTTTATTCACGTCAATTCCACGTCGTTTTACCCCGACAACCACAGACTGGTAATCAAAAGGATGATAGCACAAAACCTCATTAGTCGGTGGAAAAGATTTTAAAATTCATGTTTCCCCGCCGTCTTGCGATTCGTGAAATATGTCACGTGACTGACACGTTTTGAAAGCCAATCAGAATTCATGAACGTTGCTTGGGCTTGGGCAAAATCCACAATTTTGAGAAATGGCTGACGACAAAGAAGTGGAAAAAACTATCGCCGAAGACTTGGTAGTGACCAAGTACAAATTAGCAGGACAAATTGTAAATCGTGAGTTTCATTAACACCCTACCACAAGAATTAAATCATTTCATGCTGTCGGTATTTATAACATTTTATTAGATAAGGTGAATGGACGCGTGTCATCGCCATGCGGCCGATGTGGAGGCTCCAATTCTGTTCCCTTCTAGTATATACTTTCATGCCCTTCATTGATTTACCCATTCATTGAAACTGTTTCAGGTGTACTAGAACAAGTGATCGCAAAATGCGTGCCCGACGCATCTGCGAGAGAGATTTGCGAATACGGTGACCAACTTCTGTTGGACGAAACCTCAAAGGTTTTCAAAAAAGAGAAGGACTCGAAGAAAGGCATCGCATTCTCAACATGCGTATCTGTAAACAATTGCATCTGTCACTTCTCGCCAATTCCAAGCGAAGCTGACTATGTCCTGAAGGCGGGGGATCTAGCCAAGATGTGAGTACTTCAAGCAATAGTTCCGAAGTACGTAAAAAATACCAAATTATTAGATTTGAAGTGGATAATACAAATTATGAACATATGCTTCAAATAAGTATGTGCTTATCTTGAATATTAGATGTTATCACATAACCTCAAACAATGCTGGCTCGATAATTTCTTCATTACAATAAATATAGGTTTGTTGACTTTAGTAGTTCATTCAGAATCTCTAAATCTATGAGTCTATTGCCTATATTTCCTGCAAGTTATAAATTAAAACTACAGCAAAATCTGGAATAGTCCCAATTGGAACTGAGACTAGTTAAGAAACATTATTTTATTTTATTTTTATCGATCAGATAATAGAGGTTCTACTGTATGTATACATCTTTAAAGCAAATAAATAACCACTTATTATTCCAGTATATTTAATATTTATCACGCATAAAACTGTGTAAAATAAAATAAAAGTGCAATACTAAACAAGTATACATTGTCTTATAGCTTATTTTAATAGCTTTAAGATAAAGTAACTCAAAGCAGCGTAAATATAACTAATCGATCACTAGGGGTAAAATTATATGCAAGGAGCGAAAGCCGCATGCACATGCATACTTTCCCCTATTCAATGGTTATTCAGAAATTCGCAAGCCAATCAATCACGAAGGGTTAAATACTCTACTAACTGAAATTAAAATGTCCTGATATGAAATACTAACCCTATTTGAATGTTTATATTTGCATGTCACTGTTACGACTAAGTGTGTGAACTATATTGATACACTTAACCCTACATCTGTTTATATCTACACTTGAAGCAAATAAATGCATTTAATTTCCTAATATGAAATATTTCACAGTATGATGTTTATTCAATGAAGAAAAAAATTTACGATTTCTTTGTCCTACTAATCCACCATAAACTGTTTTCTTAAAGTGAGCTAAGCTTACTAAAACAGGTGGTCTCACCTGTATGCTTAACCCTGTCAATTCACACGAAACAACATTACATGTAAAGATTACTAACTTATCATATAAATCACATTTCACTATGGGACAAGAAAGTTAACGTGGCGTGCAGGAAAGGGTAGAACTAATGTAGCTTTCTAGTAAAATGACATATTTGTTTACAAGCATAGCTAGCTCTTTGCTAACTTATACATTTTTATTTTTTAATCAATATTAAGTGCTTTTTCGTTTCAACGAATATGCCGCTTTGGTAGCATTTACAATTTGAGATTTTTTTGTTTCCAAAATATGGTCCAAATTGGAGATATCTGCCAATCAGGACTTAAGAAGGTATTTGAAGTGTATTTGTGGATTGTAATTCGTGCCATACAAATTTCCTCAATTATAAGCTCACTTAAAAAATAATATTGTCACTAAAAGCTAAGCAAAAGTCCAAGTTTTTCCTGTAGATTTTTTTTATGACAAAATCTCAACTATGTCTAAGTTCATGATCTTATGTTTTAATAAGATCACCGAGCCTTACTTCTTGAAGAGTAGTGAGTTTCAATATGTGTAGTCCTTCTTCATAGGATTTGCGCCATAGGGATTGAGAAATTTTCGTTGCACTTCTTTGTACACTCTCAAGAAGGTTTATATTCTTTGGAAGTATGGGCTCCAAATCTATCCAATCGAAAGTTATCCAATTATATTCATTCGTTAAGGTACCAAAACATTCTGAATCAAGAGGCTGATGGAAAACGCTGCTGGTGTCTAATTTTGTAAAGACAATAAATATAATTGGTCATGTCTCTTATTCCAGTGACCTGGGAGCACACATAGATGGCTTCATCGCCGTGGTGGCTCATTCTGTTTTCGTGGGCGGCGGCGAGGTCTCAGGACGCGCAGCCGATGTATTGCTCGCAGCACACTATGCCAGCGAAGCTGCCTTGAGGCTGCTGCGACCCGGTAATGAGGTATACAAAATGTTGTAAAAATATTCAGATAACCTAGGACTAATGGCTATGTAACCATAGTTTTTACCATTACTAAACTTTCTAGTTTCAATGCTAATAAACAATATATTTCTCCCATTAGAACTATGTTATCACCGATGCAGTACAGAAGATCAGTGCAGAATATGGTTGCAAGCCGGTAGAAGGCATGCTCTCACACCAACTAAAACAGTTCCGCATCGATGGAGAGAAGAGCATCATACAGAACCCTTCAGAATTACAGCGTAAAGAACATGAAAAGGCCACTCTTGAGACTTACGAGGTCTATGCCATGGATGTCCTTATTTCTACTGGAGAGGGTGTGGTAGGTGTTATTAATATCTAGTTTTTGGAACAACTTAATCAGATATTTAAAGATTTTTGAGTCTGCACTCATAATTGTGTCTTGATACATAGTTTTACCATCTTGTGTCGTCATCATCAATTTCTCCGTAAATTATTTATTTGATACTTAATTGCACAACAGTGTGCAGCATAAGGAGGACTCAAAATTAAAAGCAGTCACCCAGTTGTAGTTGTGGCAATGAAATTACATGAGGCGTGCATCAATCAGGGTATAAGAAAATATATGTAAGATTATAATTATAGATAATAGAAGATATGGATAGTAATGGATACACAAATATGTACTATGTTTAGAATCAAAGAGAAAACTAGCAACATACCCTGAATTCTTTCCAGACAATGATCAATTTATTTTCTGGCAGTACTCAGGGAATATTAATTGGTAATACTCTTAGCTGACGTGTTTTATTTATTGCATTTCAGTTTTTAATTACCCACATTTAATCAATTTGTTTTGCCCAGAGAATTGGGTTATTTAAGAAAACGTTAAAAATATTTCATGTTTTACAGGGCCGAGAAATGGACACAAGGTGTACAATATATAAGAAGACAGAAGAAGTTTATCAGCTGAAATTGAAAGCATCCAGAATGTTTTACAGTGAAGTAAGTAGCATTTATCTATAATTTGGTTATAGGATCTTCACATAATAGGTTCATGCAGTAGTGGATCAGTATGTTCTTCTCTGTGGTCCTGGTGATCTTGCAAACGCTACATGAATAGGCAATAATCATGATATTTAAATACAGGTTGACTCTTATATTATTAAAAGTAGATAATTATAAAACTTAATAATGTATAGAATTACACCGATAACTTTTCATGATCGTATTGTGGATGTCACAGAAAGAACGTCAAAATAGCCTCGTTTAAAATTGCTCAAACATGGTTGCATTTTGAGATATTTATTTTGATGTGAAATGTTTATAATATTTATTTATTTGTACTTGTGTACTTTTTTCAGGTTCGTAACAAGCACGGGTCTATGCCATTCAACCTGCGTAGTTTCGACAAAGAGACCAGCGCGAGATTAGGACTTGTTGAGTGCGTGAATCACAAACTTATTGAGCCTTTTCAGGTAAATACTTTTTATATGATATGGGTCCACGCGAATCTCTCAGGGAATTCTTTAAAGAAACAGGCATACTTACCATGCCTACGCTTTACATCTTTGAAAATATTATGCATGTTCGCAAAAATATTGGTAAATATAAATTAAGAAGCGACGCACACAATCTTAATACTAGATATAAGCATAAAATTACAGTGCCCGCATTTAGATTAAGCAAAACGAATAAATCTTTTATGGCAAATGGGGTTAGATTTTACAATAGAATTCCTAAAATCGTAACTGAGTTACCACTGGGAAAGTTCAAATCTGTAATAAAACGGGCATTAATTAAAAAAGCTTACTATAAAACCACAGACTATATTAATGACAAGGATGCATGGAGGCAAACTGCACAGGCTCTTTCTAGCGACTACCTATAACACCTAGGTTAAGAAAATTATGTATTAGAGATTAAAGAATGTTTAAAAAAAAAAAGAATTTAAAAAAAAATGCGCCGCCGAGTTTCTTGCCAGGTTCTTCTCGAGATGGCTGTAACTTTGCGAATCTGGCAATAGATTCATTAACTTTCATGAGTGCCTCTTTGGGGCCCATGTGAATAAACGATTTTGATTATATTTTTGTACAATAGAGAGTGTTGATCTGTTAGTAAGGGGTGTGATTGTGATTGGTAAACCCTTAGGTTTACACTTTCTCTCAAGGATAGCTTTTTAATATGTCCCTTTTTTATGCTTGATTGTCAATTTTTTATTCTATAAATCAAACCTCTTTTCTAGATCACATCACATAAAAACCGTTTGTATACATTCATATATTAGTATATTTAAACCTATGTGTGTGTATAGTGAAATGTAAAACAGTTCAGCCCCTAAGGAATCAGTGCACTTGGCATCCCGCGCCATATGAAAATTCAGTCTTCCTACCGATTGGTGGTGTTTGTTGTACTGTATATTATTCTATAATATTTTTAAGTCATGATACATAATTAAGTACTAATAACTACTAGACATACAACTGTATGACGTACTTAACAACCTGTTAATGCTACCTACATCTCAGATTGAAATGCATTCCTCAGGTCCTCTTGTTATGTCTATAAAAAATTATAATAAGTTACCAGAACTAATTTAAAATGAAAGCAATGATAAAAATTGATTTGAAATAATTAATTAAAAAGCTATTGACCTTAAAATCAATTGAGAGGAATATCTAAATGATACATTTTGACAAAAATGTACATACTTAATTATTTTTTTTGACCCCAATCTAATAGTAATAATAATGAATAGTTTCTGTGATAATGTTAAAACAAATATTTTAATAACCAAATTAATAAATACAACTTACCTACAGATACATAACAACAATTATTATTATAGTTCTGTGGTTTATATATCTATGTTTATTTACTAACTATTTGTGAACAAAACATAGCAGTCCTTCTCTCATCTGAGATTTTGCGGTGCCACAGAGGGTCAATAATGAACTTATACTTTAAAAAAATCACCTGTATGTTACTAAATTAATAATTGTTTCAGGTATTGTATGAACGTTCCGGTGAGCTGGTAGCCCAATTCAAATTCACAGTCCTACTGTTGCCGAGTGGCACTCATCGCATCACTGGCCTGCCGTTTGACAAGAGCACATGCAAAAGTGAACGATCAATCAAGGACCCTGAAATCAATGTAAGTAGTTGAAGGATAAGACTCTTGTCGATTCCTCTAGGGGAACTATTGCCATTCATTCCCAGGGTCTAGCGTGGGCAAACATTAATGTATCTCCCATTGAAAGAAAATATTTTTTTGTGAAATTACAGGGCATATATCTGATATATATTCCCTGTAATTTATATTAATAACATAACCTGTTAAATATCCTGCGCAGCAGATAGCATTGCTATATAGCATATTTAACAGATTCGGAAGTCCTTTCGTTGTAAGAGAGGATAGAGTATAGTTTGTCCCATAAATTTGTAACTTTTATCCCTGAAATCTTTCATGGCACACTTGTATCATCATGTGACATGAACAAGCACAGGGTATATAAAATGTGATGTTTTTGAGCCGATTTGATTTATCTGATCACTTTGGTTTGAACCATTACGACAAATAATTTATTGTATAATATTTACGCTTTGTTCAATAAATATTATTTATAGTTAATAGCTAGTGTTTAATCACACCTATTGCTAAGTTATTAATATGGAGGATGATAAGCACAATAGACTTTGACTCTACAGTATCTTGGATTGACAATTAGTCAAATAAAAATCGTAAAAGTATCTATATCTTAAAATAAAATTGATGTATTTGCGATCTATAAGAATCGAAATCAAAATAATGATTATTATCTTGCAGTCCCTCCTGAATTCGTCTGCGAAAGCAAACAAGAAGAAGAAAAAGAAAGCTGGTGCTGAAGAACCAATGGAAGTTGAGGCTGCTGTTGCCTAGCAACGGGCCTATGGCAATCAGATGAACACAACTCCCTTTACAACCCTCTTTTGGACATAAATCTTTTGATTAAAAGGTGTCGAGCCATGTTTGTTGATAGTTTATGTCATTAGCTACATGTTGGCTTGAATGTGTTCAGCGAATTTGACAGATTTAAATAAATTGTTAACAGTTAGATGATTTATGTACAAAGTAATGCCTTTTCAAGGGTTATCGTTATTATTGTGCCTCAGATTTAACATTGCTATGTATATTTGTCTAAGCTAGCCTCATACTAACATTTTTTAGTTCATCTAAAACGTAAACCTGCCCCTATGATTGCTTTGAATTTTTAAATGTATTTGTCATTTAACAAATTGTAAATAATTAGCTATTTCAAGTTTCAACATTTTGGTAAGGCATTCTTGACTTTACTTTCACAGCCTGAAAGTAGTAAATAAAGCATAATGATAAAAAAAACAGACTACATTTCAAGACCATTCCTTAGTGACAAAGTTTGTGATTGTTATTGATTATCTTGGTGTAGTGCACAAAAAAATTCGTTCTCACTTTTTTATTCATCGATCAGTGCAATCTCAATGTGAAGTACCTAATTTGATGTAGAGGGATTTGAAATTATCCAGGTGTATAGTGTTAAGCTATTTCGATGTTGATAGAGCTTATTATATATCTGTGGATGCATTTGTATCCATATTTTAGAACCTGATTTTTCATATTCCTCAATTTATGTATTTTATTCTTGGTATGTAAGCTTCATAGGTGTTAACAAATCCATGTCTTTTGCAATAATCAGATGTAATTGCCACATTTGTTGTTTTATTGGTGTCAATGTTGAAATAATTATTTTTGAAGCATGGAGATGTTAACATGTATGGGGCGCTTGCTGGAAAATGATGTGTTCGGTAAGTGACACTGTGAGAAAGAATAAATCAAAATGTGCCACAACCGTGGGCTGTTTTGTAAAAAAGTTTTATTTTATTTCGCCATATGGACACTACTGTATATCTACTGACGTATCTGCTTCATCGGGTACTTTAGAGGTGCAAAAGTATTGTACTTCTAATTCCCAAGTAATATTGGTGCTATTTTGGGTATTATATTAGGATTGTTTCCGAACCTGCTACCGAGACTTAGAAATTAGTGCAGAGTTGTGAGTATGTGCTGAATAGAAAAACCATGTGGATAGCCTTCACAATATCATTGCCATTATAAGTCGTTATCCACTCAAATCTACCTCAATATTCATTCAGTCGGTAGTGATATAGAAAGTGTGCAATGTATTCTGAGATAGAGAACTACTCGGTCTATGCCTTTTGCTACACCCTGGGACACCATACAAATGTTGGATATACGTCACACATAATGACTACTGTTCGGTATAATAAGTATTTTCAAGTGTTGCTACTGTACTCATGAAAGGTTAGGCTAGTAATTTATTCGTAAGCTAGTAATACCATGTAATACCGAAAACTTTCCCGGAGATCCACTTAAATCATAGCCATAAGGAACGTTGGAACAAGCAATGGGAAACCAAGATATCTCCAGCAAGAGTAGTGTAGAGTCCTACCATCATCATCGCTCTACCGTTTTCCCATAATGTTCAGTCAGAACAAGTATTTCGAGTCGTTCCTAGTATTTTATGGGTCGGGTCGGCACAACATGATTCTTCGTAGATAATGAGTGAAGATTTAAGTTCTACAATTACCTTTTCAGAAACCCATATTGAGGATGATTGTTTTTCTAAGTTCTTGACGCGAATAGCTGATGTCGATGTGCGGCTAGATATTATACCGCCCATACTCCTAATACTAATTTGTTATAGAACCACTGAGCTAATATTACTTTGTAGTAATATTATCTCAATGATGAGACTGATATATGACAACAATATGAAAAAAAAACGCATTCACACTCACAGCCTCACACTAAGCTCAAAGACTTGTATCGTGGGTGCCGGAAACATTTACATATCACACACACAATGAAAATATTTTTTACATAAATACATTACTTTAAACGCTTTAAAACTCAGCGTGACACTTACACATCGTTCGGTTGCGCCAAGTCGGTGGACCCATAGATTTATAGTAGTCTAATAATACTAATTTTAGAGATTAATTTTTGAGTCACTTTTTTCACCAGGCAAAAATCAACTATTTTCATTGTGAACATTTATTGAGTCTAGAGTGAATAGGCAATCATACTCCACCGCCGATCGCATCGTCGCTTTCCATTAGGTACGATCGCGATCTAATGCTTGCCTATTCACAAAAAAACCGATGATATTGTCAAGATCAAGACGTTTGCTCACAAAATAGTCTCATGAAGTTTCTTAAATTTTTATTCAATAACCATTATGATTAAATAAATAACATCGTTAACAACATCTTCACTTTTCTGGAGTACTTGTGCTCGGCTCTTCAGATTTTAATGAAGAGGATATAAAGTCGTAAGTCCTGTGAGCTGCATCGCTGGTATGTGTCGGGAGTTCTACCAGGAACTTGAATGTTGATTTAACACCACTGTTCCAGTAGTACTTGAACAAGTAGGATACTCTGTCATTTGAGGGAAGTGGAGGCAACTGTAAAGCAGAAAACAATGATTATTTGAGTGAAGCGATCTCTCTAAGTTGCGTTGGGTGGTGTGAAGATGTACGCCTGTCACAGGCATTTAGAGTCTAAACCATACAAGATAATAACTTCA
This sequence comes from Lomographa bimaculata, assembly GCA_948107665.1. Lineage (NCBI taxonomy): Eukaryota > Metazoa > Arthropoda > Insecta > Lepidoptera > Geometridae > Lomographa > Lomographa bimaculata. The sequence continues at coordinate 15,193,691 of OX403592.1, forward strand.
AACTATCAGAGATTGTGTAAATCTATGGTCTAAAGCCATAAATGGCAAATAAATTCATCAATAATGGCAAAATTATAAATGAAAATATTAATGTTGCTCGGCTAAATAATTTAGTTTTTTTTCCTGTATGGGGTAATCATTGAAAAGAGCTTTGCAAGTAGAATACGAAACCACTTTAAAATAACAATTTAATAGGACATCAAAGTCACTGACTTTATACCTATTTTGTCCCAGGTTCTATTGCAAAAATGGTTTACACATTTTAAGCCGAAACTTTATAACATATGGTATGTCCTGTACTAGCACAACAAATACAAAAATCATACTACTATTCTTATTCAATATGGGGGCGTTAAGGCCTGCACTGACGTCCTGCTTGGGGTGTATTGTGCATTTCCCCCTGCCAGGAACTACCCCATCCACCCCAGCTCCTTAAAATAATGGAGTGTGGTTTTTGGGTGCTGGCATTACTGTTCCAGTGATGAAGTTGTTGTATTTGTAATTGAATTCTGTGAGTCTTTATGTTTTGTGGAATGTTGCTCTAGCATTCCAGTGTTGACTCTAATTACTTCAGTGACCACACACTAAGCTATTAGGTGTTCTACGATTGCATTTTCCTCCATACATCCCCTACACAAAGGGCTATCTGGGATACACAAACATTCCAACATTACATAGCTAACATCAAGTACACTAAATCTTCACTACTGGAATAATTGTGCCAGTGATCTATACCACATTGCAATAACAGATGGGGTCCTTGTACTACTGGTTACATCCCAAGCAGACGTCGGGCCTTATCGTCCTCCGTTTGAGTAAGAAGAATAAAAAAACATCTTAAAGCCAAAGTGTAGTTTTTAAAGCTATTATTAATGTCTAAGAACTCCACAACCAATCACATATTGGTGTATTGGCTCCAACACTAAATCTAGGTTTAAATAATAATGTAACCAATGTGAGGCCGCGGCACAGCACACATTTTGTTGGAAGTAAATACCTCGTACGGTATTTTTTTCTTAAACTCTCCCACGTAAGGTGAAACTCCTTTTTCAAGATCTTCGTATATGGCACTCGTAGAAGAGCTGTCTTTCCAGACCCCTTTATCGATTGTATAATACACAGCCGAACCAAGAACAGCAGATTTAAGTCCAAATCTGAAAAAGATGACTATTTTTCAGTACATCGTGCACAGTGTATGTATTACATACCGCTTTGAGTTTTAATCAAACTAGCTCGTAAAAACGTACTTGAGCATGGTGGCAATTAAATAAGGATCGGCTCTTTATAATACAATCATTTATTGTTTGTATCCTAGAATTATGTAATTATTTTTTCCTGAAAAATTCCGTGAATTTGTGTAATGTAAGATATATTTTGACTTTGGTTTCTTTTTTTTTTTTAAGTCTCACCCCGCTCTCTTTGTGGGATGGGGAGAGGATGGATGGGTTTCGAGCACATATCTGTACGTCCCGCCAAGGTCACCTACGATACATGATGGGAAAGGACTAGGATCAAGTATAAAATGGATATGACATCAATGTATACCCGTTAGGGACAGACTTAAGAGTATCTACACGCAGGGTTTTTAAGATTCTACAAAACCTTTTCTCACACAGGAGTATCAAGTCAATAAGATGAACAATAATGTAACTATTCAGGATTTACACTTTCTTTAATTCACTATGCTAATCTGCTGTACGAAGCATGTCAGTCACGTGTTGCTGCAATCAGTGTCCTGACTTATCTTTAGTTCATATATAAATCTAACTTCCAGTCTCGTAGTTTCACTGCGGTGAAAAGTAAGTATCCTATCAACCCTTATTGGTCAATAACTTTACTTACACAATTATCACGAGCATCAGCCGATTATTCCAGCTGTGCGCAACTTTACTGATTATGTTACCTACCTACGAGTATCAAAGCATGCCGGGAGATGGCATGCTTTGATACTTTTATCGGTTTGTATCTCTCTAAGGTGTTGATGTTTCAAAAACAGTAAAACACGTGTTAATTTGAGGTTCCAACAAATTGACTAAATTGTTTCAGATTTCTGAATGACTGGCCGTCAATTATAGATGAGCTACATGTTGAAAACTCTCGGGAACGGAGCAAACATAACAGGATATCATTATGAAACAAAATTGTTTCGCGTTTAAAGAAGGGCAACCACCGTGTGAAACTAGCCACGGTATTTAAAGCCACCTTTATGTCAGCATGAGCAGGTAAATTATTACCTTTTAACTTATCTTTGAGAATTGAAACGCGGCTACGTTTGTCCGCGTGATTTAACCATCTTTAGCTAAATTAAGTTCAATGAGTTACGTCAACACACAAAAATAGTACTATAAAAGTTACTGCATTTAATGCGCGTATTCGTCCATATAATAATCGTTTTTGTTTCATCTAAATCGGGCCAGGATTTCCAAATTTACAGCGTTGTAGAGTTTCACCGCTTTTTTAATTTGCTTTCATTCGTGCGCTACTTCGATGACGTCACGCCGCGAGTGTCATGTCCAATTGTGGGCGATGCGGAGTGTTTACGTTCATAAAATTTTATTTAGAAAGTGGTTTGCCCTAATTAATTTAAGTGTTTGTGTTAGCGGTTATTTTAATTATTATTGTTATTAAATTAACATATGAAAATGAATATAGTGAACAAGTCAGGGCTTAACAGTGACAACAATACTATGTGAATAGTATTGTTGTCACTGTTAAGCCCTAATAAAATGTTAATCACTTTAACAATATTTCTTTATTGAACACCCAATAAGTAAAATAATGATGACAAAAAACGAAAAATAATATCGTCATTCTATGTTTTAGTAATTGTATACATATTGTATAGGTAGGTACTCCTTTTTTAATGTTTTTTTCAAGTTAAATATGTATTTCATAAAACCAGTACTAGCCACCAGTTGGAGTTTTGAAACGAGGGGCAACGAGGAGTGGAGGAGGCGATTCGCCTGCCTTCTCTCTCATCCTCTGCAGTGGGTAGTCAAGGGACTCTCCACCGCACTGCACAGCCCTACAGTTCTAGGTGGACTTGGTGAGCAAACATTTTCATAACTAGTCACTAAATGAACAAAGATTGCTGAGCCAAAATATAAAAAAAATTGAATAATTATCTTTGGTTCTCTCTGGCAGAGAACAAATTGTATAGTAGTACTCTCTGTGGTCTGTGATTGTATATTCTTTTCTGTGGTTAATGGCATAGAGGAACTTTTTATGTTAAGGTATTAACAGTATTCTGTGATAAAAGGCGAAGTGATTGATTACAATATCATTTGTCATTGTGATAAAGTTCCTGAATATAGATACCACCTGAAGTTTAATAATAAATAGGATCTATCAGTCAGGTTTAAATTACTATCATCTTTGAGTAAGAGATGGATCCAGTTGAAGAAATCATGAAATATGTCAGTTACTGCCTCGTACCCAAATTATCTAGAAATTTTGAAGAAATAGATCATCACCCTGAATATTATGATCGTAAAAAGAACCTGGATATTCATTTTCCGCTCCTATTAAATATGATTAAAAAAGAAGAACTCAGAAGCCACCCAGATTTTACCAAAAGAATCATGCCCGCTCTCATATTGTTATACTTTGAGCGGTCTGCAATAAGCCCGTGGAACCATGAAAAGTGTATAGAGTACGCCCGAAATTTAAACAGATGCTTTCAAAGTACATACCATATCACGCTGGAGGGTGTATTTTTAGTTAGTGATTTCTGTGATATCCAAGATGTATTTGACAACATTCTGATTGAATTAAACGTGAAGGCAACATCAGAAGACTTTAAAAAATATCCCAGCTGCCTTATGTCTTATTATTTAATAATGCAGAATTTGAAGGCAAGTATTTATACTTACACTTTCACAATCACACACTACCCGCTAAGTTCTTAACATTTGTTTTTCTAAAAAATATAAATCACAAATTCAATCATCCAGAGCCAGAAGCAGCATATCATGTAAAGAAAATTGTGCTACTGCAAGGAATCAAAACCCAACATATATAAACCCATATATTAATTAAAATTCCCATTAGCATAGTTGATTACATATCTTCCTTTTATGCTGGGGTGCCAGGTGACGTCTCAAATTTACATCCTGTGAGAATTTGTGGTCCTGGTTGTAATTATTTGTGTTTGTGATGTGAATATTGCTTGCCCTTTCAATACAAGATTATGAAGTGTGGGAGTGATAGCATTTTAAATTTAATGATAAGAAAAGTACTTTTGTATTCAAAACAAATGCATTCACACTGCTAGCCCCACACTAAGTTCAAAGACTTGTGTAGAGCTGGCAAAATTTACATGATATACATGAACATACCCAGAACTAGTAGCTCAAATTTCCCTTGGGAAGGAATTGTGCACCGCCGGCAATTGAATCCAGGACCATCGCGCAGAGAGCAGAGAGTTGCCCACTGGGTTGTAATTCAGTGTAGAGATCAGCCATATGTTAGTCAGATAATGGAAAAGCTCACTCCTACATAGTTTGCACAAGGCCCTAAATGGTCTCACTGGCTTGTTTTAATTGGAGTCCTTTTTGTTAATATAATGATAGTTAAATATCAATGTAGATTAGATATGAGCATTATGTGGGGATTTTTATTAGGCTGCTTCTTCGACTGTACAAAGGCAGTATATGTACCATAATACATTTATGAACAGCCCGTTGGCTTAGTTGATTGAGCATTCGCCTTTTAATAAGGGGTATCGGGTTCGATTCCCCGCGGGAACACAAGTTTTCTCCCCAAGGAATATTTGCGGTTCTGGTTGTGACACGACACAAGTCATCAAACTTTGTGGAGCTGTGAGTGTGAAAGCGTTTGTTTTATTTATTTTTTATGTATGTAGAAGCTGATACACTTGCTTATTTTGAACTGTCTCAAATGAATGATGAATAGAATGCTTTACAAAGTAGTTAAGCGATAACATACATCTCCACTTGTGTTAACAATTGTATGTAAATACTATCAGGGCTGCATATTTATTGAGATGAAAAATAATGTAGATTTATTCTTAAATGAGCAGCAGAATGCTGAAATACAGTTCAGTAATTTTTGGGACCTCATACTTCTTTTTTATTTTTTTCTTTCTTTCTATCTATCCATCCATTAAACACAATAATGGTGCCGATTCTGTTGTCCAGAATTAGACTAAACTAGCCTAAAATTAGTTTTAGTCCTGCTTTAGTCCAAAACCTATTCAGAAAATGCAAGATTAGACTTAAATTAAGTTTGACAGGACTAAGTTAGTTTAGTTACACTATTTAGTGAAAATGACCAAATTCTTATTCTGATGTACATGTTTTACGTCAAATTAAGACTAATAATAAAAAAATTTAACTCAAATTAGTCTGCATGAAAAGGATCTGGATTATTTTTAATGTGATCTTATACTTGAAAGAATAGCGTTTAGGTATTCTTTGACTAAAATTAGTTCATTTTTAGTTTAGTTTAGGTTAGTTCGGTGCTTAAAATTCGTTTATTTTTAGTTTAGGTTAGTTCGGTGCTCAACAGAATTAGCACCATTATCAGCAAAAGCAACTACACTTAAACTAAAATTTCTCAAAATTCATTGAAATGGCAACTCAAAATGTATATTACACAGCTATATGTATATTATATTGAAGTATTTATTATTGATTTGTGATGAATGATGATGAATAACAAAAAAATGTTGAATATTTCAGGACTACAAAGTGACTTATAACCCAGTTACAATATTCCCTATTTCTCTGCTGCTTATAGAAGACTATGTCCCAGCAAACAGGATACATGGTCTCAAATGTTGTTCTGCAGTGTTGCATTGTTTGGTATGTTTCTTAAAATATATTAATTCTAATATATCTAATGCTATGACAAACATTTTACCGACATTTGAAGGGCATGGAGGAATTATATCATGTAATTCCTGAGCACACTCTCCAAAATGTAAGCGATAGAATACTGATAGACTTGCTACCTTACATCGGTGACCAAAGACTTGGCAGTTTTGACTCAACTAGCTTACTATAGCCAATAATTCAATATGTCAATAAATACCCCTAAGAGGGTTAAATGAGGTGAAAACGTTTGTATGAAAGTTTTTTTTGAACTTACAGTGATAAAAATTTGGATTTGGGTAGTTAATTTAACATATTAAAATGTGTTCATAATATTTTTTGCCTGGGGTGCATTAAGGTGGTGCAATGGGTTATGAAAGTTCGTGTTGAACGTTCTTTATTTATGAAGTTAAACTGATACAAATTGTTATTAGATTAGTTCATTTAAAATGATGTAACAATATTAATATTTTTGGGCAGGATTCCCATTGCAGCACTTTAATGCATCCGCATTAAAGTGGTGCAATGGGGAATTAAAGTTCATATGGGAAGTTTTAGTTTTGCAGTTAAAGTGATGGAACTTGAATCCGAGTAGTAAAATAAAAGGTAATTGTATTAATAAGTAATGAAAAAGAAGATAACAATGAATTAGAAAGAGCTAACTAATAAACTTAATTAACATGAGTGAAGCTGCGGGGTACTACTAGTTCCAATATAAATTTATCATACTTTTAATTCTAGGAAGAGAAACACTTTAAACATGGAAATTACTATGAAGTGATATTCAACAGCCTCAAAAAGACAATGGCAGTGAAGAAAAATGATGTCACTGCATTAGTCCACGAGTGTCTTTTACAATTTATTAGAGTGTTACCATCTAATGAGAAGGTATGTATTTTTTGCGAGTAGTTATGTGTATTAATTGCTGGCTTGCTTTGTCATTTAGACTAGTGAGCAGTTTGGACCCGCTATTATCCCCCCTGGCCCTGCCGCAGTCACTTGTGATTAAGCAAAAGTGAACCTTATTTCGTAGGAGTTTTGTCTACTTTAAATTGAAAGCTAACAGATATAGGTAATAGAATGTCTGAAGTCAGGACACTGTTGACATGTGACATGGATTAATAATATCAAGACATTAATTTTGTAAATTCGAGAGTTTGAGTTTGTTTATTTCCTCTACACAAAGTGCTGTTAATTGGCTGTTTAGCTAGGTGTATCGCCTCAGGCGGACTCGCATAAAGTCTTACCATCTTAATTTGACGGAGTATCACCTCTCCTGTCTTGAGGTCGCGGTCGCGCTATCCTAGGGGGGCGCGGCGTCTAGGGAACCAGGCAACCGCGAAGCATCTTTAAAGATATTATTTCAGAAACATTCTTTTATTTGCAGGAATCTAAAACTGATGAAATTTTTGGAATTATGTTGGAGCAAATACATATGGAATCAAATTTGAACAGAAAAACAACGTGCTTTGGTTTCATCAAAAACATAATTATGATCCACCAAGTTAACTGTGTCAATAAAAGGTTGCTGAAAACAGTATTATGCGAAAACATCCATATTTGTTGCAATGATGCAGTAGCAGACATCTTGTTGGTGGAAGTATTACAGGTATAGTATTAGTATACAAGTTTCTTCAGCTGCTGCTTGGTCAACTGCCACCTTATTACTTGTCTCGTGTTGGTTTCAATTCGAAAACGACAAACTTCTAAGAAATAAGGTTGATTTCCGCTTAATAAAAAATAATTAAAGAGTCTGGATATTCTTGAAGTGAGCCATGTTGTAACTATGAAGGAAAATATTAGTGTGGCAAGATCATTCCATATCTTGAATATATGCTGCAGGAATGACATTGAAAATAGAAATGCCACACTAGATAGGGCATGCCAAAATGAGATCAAACTTTAGATAAAATATCTGAACTAAGTTCCATGTATAAATCTTTGTGTCAAATTGTTCATTAAAGCTTTCCTCATATGATTGTATTGAAGAATACACTGACTTGGTTGAAATTTGTATAGAATAAGTAATTATTGATAGCTAATATGGATACTTTATCATTGCGATTACTTAATTGCAGCTGCAAATAACGTTGCTACGCTACCCGTTGGCTAAGTTGGGCGAGCGTTCGCCTTCTAAGCAGGGGTATCGGGTTCGATTCCCATGGGGAAAACAAGTTTTCTCCTCAAGGAAAACTCGTGTTTCTGGTTGTGATTGTGTGTGTGATGTGAATGTTTCTGGTATACACGAAATATTCTTCGACAAGTTCGAAGAGTCTATAATATGATTTCTGAACAGATGTATCTAATACAAAGTGATTAAATTATTTTCAGACTCTCCAAGTTTGGATCACACATTGCTGGTGCGTGTGGAGGTTTTCCACAGATCACAAGCTGCTCTCCGCACTTATCAAACTTCTTTATGTATCAAGAAAAGAAAAAATAGCCTCAGAAATACAGGAGTTGTTAGTATCTCTCATTTCTTTGTGCTCTAAAGACGAACGAATAATTATACATAAAAACCTGCAAAAGTCAGAAATCACTTCTCCGGAATTTCATGAGTTATTAGAAAAAATTAAAAAAGATATTTTGATATAAATCATTTTTTATTTTATTTTAAATTAATTATGATTACTATTTACAGTCACTTAAGTAATAGACAACTTGTATGTTAGACATAGGCTTGAACCACTTGAGAGTACGCCATGTTATTTTGTCATTATTACACCTACAGTTCGTGAGGTTTTGTCACTAATAAATTATTATTGTGAATATTTTTATTTTTCGTAAATAGCTACTTCAAAATAAATAATGTAACCAGTCTAAGACCGATAAAGACCGTCATGAATATTCTAGAATATAGTCATCAACATCGATGTAATAATATATTATTATAATAGCTCGATACGTACCGGGCGCGGGCGTTTACAATAGAATCGCAGACAACCTATTAAAAAGAGTTGGCTTACCAAATTGGCATCTTCATCGGTAAGCTGATTAGCTTGTCTTAAGAACCCGTATACATTTTTATGTCTTTCTCGCTCGCAAGATTAACTGATTTTGAGATATAAAACTGACGGTGTGAGTTATTGTAAATGTTGTCAATATAATCCCTAAATAATAATATCACGGATCTTATAAACTGATATTCGTTTTCTTAGCTTTTGGATTGGCGGAGAAAATCGATGTCAAATTGATTTTATATTTTTTTCACTCTTTCTTCGTCTAATTAATAGTTATTTAAACGAAAATTAATTTAAAGTATCCGTTACATAATTATTTAGTAAAGTTATTGACAACATTTTCCATAACTCGCACCATAATTTTTATTTCTCAAAATGAATGAATTGTGCGAGCGAGACAGACATAAAAATGTATACGGGTTCTTAAACGCTTGGATTCCTAAATATGATTATATAATCCGAGCATTTAAGGCTTGCCCCGCCTATCGCTATTGTCCAGATTGGTGTGAAGTAAGAGAATCATTAAAACTCATCAATTTGAGGCGGCAAATTCTTGGCAAACCCGTTCTGGAACCTCACTTCGCTCGGTCTGACTTTCAATGCATGACTTTCAATTGGCTGTTTAATTAATATTTTAAACTTTCTCTCTCGATTTTTAAAGATCTCTTCCAACCGTTGCAAGTACCAAGAAAAATACAGAGCTACGCCGATGCCTGGCGTTGCTCGGTGTAAAAGAGATAGCAAATATAGACGTAGTTAGCATATGGCGTCTCATGTGGTTCAAGCTACTGCTCAAACCTAAACATCTGTTTTATTCCCGTCATAGGGGATCAACCAGTATTGTACAATATTTTACTCTTCATATTAGGAAAGTTTTTCAAAAACGTTTTTGATACGAATATCTTTATATATCAATATGAAAATATATCTAAATAATTTATGTGTACTTCCTTAACGACGTGCTTAAACTTTAGGTAAAGGTTAAACCTTCGCGATCAAATCCATGATAGAAGGGTGCATTTTCTACCCAGAAAGGCGAGCATGACAAAATGCCCAGAATTTACGGAAAAACATCCGTAGTTTTCTATTTTATACAAAAAAATCTGTCGCCAAACCCTATATTGTTTCCCGGCAACTATCATTTTGGTCCATTACCCCTTTGGTCCATTTACATAACTATTTTTCATAAATAGATCAGTCACATTCTAGGCTTGGCATGTTTACCACCGTAAACCACTTCACTTATGAATAGATTATGATAGTAGTCCAATAGATAGTAGATCATAGATATCGAAATACAGAAACAGAAGTACAAATATCTCTTAGTGAAAGTAAATATTTTGTAGGCACACGCTGCGAGAACATGACCAGGACATTCGCGCCCATATTTAAGAGGTAGGTTAGAAACCATACCGTTACCTTACATTTTAATATTATACCCTAAAGCTTCAAAGTTATACTTAAGGGTAACATTTTCTAAATTACCTCCATGAGAAACAGTCGTGAATTTCCTTCATCCCGAGTTTATAAAATCGCAAACAAACGTCAAACAGTTCAAAAATTCGTTGATCAAAAGCGAGGCAATTGACAAATCCCGAGACGTTAGAGTATATTTTAAACAATAATGCATGAATTAGTTTAGGTAAACACTGGTTTTGTTAACAAAATTGAGAACATATCTTTTTAAATATTTTTAACTCAATCTTCAGATTCGAAAATGTTCTGAAGTATTTCACATACCACATTCATAATTGGTCTTTTCTCTCGGCGCAGTATGCACATTTTACTCAAATCATAAATTTTTTGAGCTTTATTCCACCCTGCAATCATGGGATCCAAAACGGGTATAATATTACCATCAGTGCAAATATCTTCCACATAATTTATTATGTTGATACACTCATTGTCTTTCATTATAATTGGTTCTTTTCCAGTTAATAGTTCCAGAAGAACAACACCAAAGCTGTAAATGTCTCCTTTCTGAGTGATTGTTCCCAAAAATCTTTCTGGAGCCATATAAGCTTGAGTTCCAATGATTGACTGAGTGTGATGTGTTGTAGTACATTGTTTAGACAGCCCAAAGTCACACAGCTGAAAGAGAGAAAATCTGTGAAAATGTATATATCTACATAATATATATTTTGCAAAGATTGTTTTTGGCTAATATTATATTTGGCGGCCGGCGTGCACTCATAAGTTTCATGACTCCCAATAGCATAGTAGAAATATATCAGTAAGTGTGCACGGCCGTACGCACGTGCCTCAGCACGCACACTATGATAACTTACAGACCGGCGAAGCCAACACGAGCCGGGGCCGCCCCCGCGCTTGTCGTCGACGTTTGGCCGTGTTCGCGCCACGAGCCACGGGCCGCGCCGCGCAGACAGATATGGCGTGCCGCGCGAAGCGTTTCCCTCGAAATATGTCTACATCATACAGCATACAGCTTTCATGCAAATGAAATCGTATCTATTTTACCACCATATTTTATTGTACCTACTTGTTGGTTTGATATAATATACATTTTACATATTACCTTTAAAAGTCAGAGATAGTGACAACCCTGCGTATTCGGTTAGAGTAGGCATTTGAATCTCCTACGGGCCTCGAGTCGTCTTACTTATATATTTCTACTATATGCCAATAGTTATAGTTGACTTTTTGCATGCTGTCGCACTGAAATCGTGTTGAAATCCAACTAAGAATTTCGTTCATAAAGTTGCATAAAAATATAATTAAAATTGGAACAAATATGATATAATAAAATATGGCCATTGCCTATTGCAGCCTAATGCTGCGCACTGCTACGCACGTTGTAATGTATGAAAATGTGGGCTGGCTAAATCCACTGCGACCCACGGCCAGGCTATGCACTGACTTGATGACGTCACCAACACACCCATACCCCCAGCTCAGATCCGTCGCCCACGTAACTACAACGCGGTGCACTTCTATAAGTTATTTATGTATGAACTACAACTGCCATTTTAACAGATTGACCGGCGTTGGCGTGGGTCAATACAAATGAACCCACACAGCAAAATTCTCTGAATGGGCACTTTTGTTCCATACATTATTCAATGTCATAATTTACATTGAAATACTTGCTTATTGTAATAATGATGGTTATCTTAATACCTTCACCAGTAGAAGAATAGTTGTGTATGTGCACTCACACTCTACTACAAGGAGTTGGGGTGACTGGGCCAACGATTGGCAGAGGGCAATATGTGCATTGTCCTCTGCCAGTCGTTGGCCAGTATTGATTATGTCTATTATGTAAGGGCAATCAAAAATATAAAGTTATTGATAGTAATCTCACCATGGGTACTCCATCCTTAGTGAGTAGAATATTTGCACTCTTTACATCTCCATGAAGGAAATATGCTTTTCTGGAAGAGCTCTGTGGTTCTGTGGAAGGTTTTACAGTATTGTGTATGTATTTCAGTCCTTCTGCTGTCCCCATTATGATGTTCATTCGTTGATTTTCATTCAGTATATTTTCTTGTATATTAAACAGCAATGATCCACCTTCTATATATCTACAGACAATGCAAGGAGTCGGTCCATCTAAAGAGAATCCTAATATAGGTACAACATTTTTATGTCGGAGTAAGGATAGGCATTTCACCTCAGTATTAAATATTTTTACAATATCAGAAGTAGCTGGTTGTAAATTATGTGCTTTTTTGATGGCAAGTAAGCCATACTTCTCATGAGTCCCTTTAAATACATCTCCAAAACCCCCACTTCCTACTTGCGAATCCGAGTCTGGTACAAAGTTTCTTGCAATAGCATCCAGCTCAGCATATTTAAACTGCACCAATTTGTTGTCTTTGAGGATTTCATCATCTACTTGATTGTACAGGCTACTTCCAGAAGATTCCATTTGGAAATTAAAGGATTGCAAATGACTGGAAATTTCACTGGCTGTTTGAGAGGTTTCAGAATTGGATGCACCAGACATGGTGCTGAAGGAACTGTTATTCTCCTTATCAGGCAGCAATACAGATAATCTAGGCATAAATTGAGATGATGATGCAGAAGCATTTTGATCTTTAGAGAATGCAATAAGGTCAGATGCACTTGGCATATTATTTTTATTTGGAATCATATCTGTTGTGTGATGGCCCATAACTGCAAAGTTTGGCAAATGTTCTTCTGTTTTAGAAAATTGTATGAGGTTTGGAGCGGACTCCATTTTCCTTGTGGAATCATTACAATTTGCTTCATAACTTTCATTTACAATTCCATTATAGTTATCACTTAACTTTCTAGTGTTTGCATTTTGTAAAGCACTTGTATTGTTTAAGATAGATGTCACATTTAAGTTCACATCAGCTGCAGGACCGTGGACAGGCCGGGCTGGAGGATTTTCTGTGAAATATAAAAACATCACAAGGTATACTATGTGACTGATATGTTAAAGAATTAATTTATAATATATTTGAGTCTGAAAACTATCGCGAGTGTTATTCATTATTACTGTTTACTAACCGGTTGTTTATAGTGGTGGAAACTAGTCGAAAAATACTACAGAAACCGCTATATTTTTTGCTAAACAATCTACGATATTTTTTTAATAACTCTTCTAATGCTAAGTGACGATGAAGTTCACTCGAAATTTTAGGGCTCAACAGATTAAATGTAGCGGAAAACAATAATAATAATAATAACATAAACTCGAATCACGTGATTTTAGACTATATTGGCATAGGACTATACTCGTATCACGAGATTTTAAACTATATTGGGATATGACTTAATGCACGGATTTATAGACCCATAACTTAGCCTCCACTCATACTGAAAAAATTGCTAAGTATACATCTGTCCATTGAAATTAAATGACAATGGAAAGTGAAAACAGTAAAAACTATACCAATTATAATTTCGACAACTGCAAAGTAGAAATATATAAGTATGTTGTCTTCATAGAGTGGTACCAAACGCGGCTTGTATGTGTGCACGGCCGTTCGCACGTGCCTCAGCACGCACACTATGACAACAAACAGAACGGCGAAGACGACACGAGCCGGGGTCGCCCCCGCGCTCGTCGACGCGGTCGACATTTCGCGGTTCGCCGTATTCGAGCCATTCGCCACGGGCCTTTCCGCGCAGACGGATGTCGCGTGCCGCGTGCTGAGTTGCGTGCGCGCGTTTATATTTTGTAAGCAGATAGGTAAAGTTCATATACCTACTTGTAGTGTAACCTACTTTACGTGTTTATTCAATTTATGTAGGTTTTTAAAGTGAAAACTTCTATGGGCGCGTTGAGCACTTTTTGGGTGAACAAAAATCATGGAACTCGCGTCATCGTCACCGACGGCCAATATTATTGATTTATTGAAGCCTACTTAGCTATATTAGTTTTCCTTTTAACTTCGTTATATATACTACTACCGTGATTTCTTTTCACATATGCAAAACAAGATTTTTTTGACTCTGTCGGCGGCTAATATGCAAATGAAATCGTATCTATTTTACCACCACATTTTATACTATTTTATTGTACCTAACTTGTTAGTTTGTTAAAATATACATTTTACCTATAGGTACCTTTAAAAGTCGGAGATAGTGACAACCCTGCGTATTCGGCTAGAGTAGTCATTTGAATCCCCTACGGGCCTCGAGTCACCTTACTGATATATTTCTACTATGACAACTGGCATTCTCTCATTCTACCCTGCACTCTCTTTACAAGTTTAGAAACATTAGACATACATAAATATTTGTTGCTGCAAAAAGCAGCAATACTTAACACCTGCAGAGCTGTATGCAAGTTCCTATCAAAAAAATAAAACGATAATGCTTGCTTTTGCTTGACCTAAAGTCCATAACAATAGAAGACATACCTAGTCAAGATTGGAGCTCGCGGGAATATGTTTTTAAAAAGTCGAAAAATACTTAAATTTAATTTATTTGTACGATACAAATGGTGGTCGAAGCTAGACTAAATTATATTTCAACTTAAAGGTACGGCATGCACTGCTTATCAGTACTGCATTCCGGCCGGCTTCTCAGAATGTCTGGCTCTACTCAGCGGTTTTAATACTTAGGTGTTTATAGTAACAACTTGGCTCTTAACACCGGAATGCATAACTACCTAGGAAACGAGAGAATTAAAGAAATAAACATAAATAATAAAAATAATCAGCTTTCACATTTAGACAGGTTTTAACAGTGGTTATTGTAGATAAGTTTTTAGTTCAGAAGAAAGACAACAGACTTCCAGTAGGACACGCAAAACAGGATCCATGTTGTTAATAACATACACTAAGATTTATTTATTTATGAATCACTAAGATACTCGATATCATAAGAAATGTATGGTTTTAAATAAATACACTCGACATGTGTACTAGTCAAGGATTTTCTATGATTTTTCATGAATTATATGTTAACTAATCAGTTTAAATTTCATATAAGTTAAGTGAATTACAGTAACTCATTTACAATCTACTTTACCTACAAGCAAACAACACCAACTAAAAAAGTTACACTAACATTGATCATACAAATCTCTTATCAGGTCATCTAATTTACTTATTTAGGAGTGAAACATGCTGCTGTTTTCTTTGTAGTAGTCTGTATCACCGTGAAATAGGAAATTTCCTTTCCTGCGTAAGACAGTAAAATACTCTGTACGTACCACATCCATATATCTGTGTTAAGGGTTAAGAGACAGTGGCGTAACAGGCACAACTTTACCCTCAGCTCCAGGTTCGATTACAATTTTCCCTCCGAAGGGAAATTAGTGCTTTTGGTTCTAAGTGTAATTGTATGTGCGATAATTGTTTCAGGGCAGAGAACACAAATCTTAGAAAATAGTGAGCATGAATGTGTACTATAAATTTAAATTAAAAATAACTCGTTGTAGGTGCTGCATGCTTTCTGTAGTCACATTATGACTTACCAACAACTGAGATGGTAACTTGGTCAAACCTTACAAATAAATAGAACTGCCAATTGGAACTGCCCTTTGGCTCAGTTGGATGCGCATTCACTTTCTAAGCATGGGTATTGTGACACAAGTTTTCTTCCTCATGGAAAATATGTGTTTACAGTTCTGGGTATGATTGAATGTGTGATGTGAATGTTTCCGACACCCACAACACAAGTTATTGAACAGCGAACTTAGTGTGGGGCTGTGAGTGGCAAAGTGTTTATGTTTATACTAGCCTTGCCCCGCGACTTCACCCACAATTATCAAGATAAAAGTAGCCTTTGTGTTAATCCTAGGTATAAGCTATGTACATTCCATATGTCACCCGAATCCGTTCAGCCGTTAAAGCATGAAATAGGAACAAACATACATACACACAAACTTTCCGATTTATAATATTAGTAGGATTAAAAAAGCCTTTTAATTACCATTTAAAATTCGTGCAAGCTCATCAGCAGCCCTAAACATTTGTGCTTTCACAAGGACATATCTAAGGGTTTGTAGAGTGGGCCTCACTTGACCAGAAGTTCCCCATTCATCAAACAATACCTTTGCACCTTTTAATTGGTTGTCTTTGGCATATTGTTCTATCATTCTGAAATGAAACATCGTTCAATTTTAGATTTCTATAAATAATTTTATAAGAAAAACTCTAATTGTCATAGCTTAGTAACTCTTCAGAGTTATATTCAGTTTTCACGTCATTTCTTTTGGCACAACACTCCTTAAATATCAAGTTCTATTTATTTCTTAACTCTCCTTGTATGTTGTGAATATAATTAAGAGGGTTTATTCCTTTTGTCTTCTCTCTTGCTTGCACATTTCAATATTTTATTTTAAATTTTTTATATTAAAGCTATGTGTATTTTTGAAAATGTTTTCAACCAACTATGTGGACATTAATACAATGAATGTTGTAATCTACCTTCTGTTTTTCATAACTTTAAGTTAAATGAAGAAAGTGAAAAACACATAAAAATTTAGGAACTCTGTTTTATCTCAACTTATTGAAGGATATGATAGCGAAAAGAAGTTTGAAAAATCCTTGTATTAATGTTCATATAGTTAGTTAACAACATTTTCAAAAACACATACTTAATTTTATTTATTAAAAATATGGAATTGTGCGAGCGAAAGAGAAGACAAAAGGAATAAACGCTCTTAAGTGATGATAGATGACTAAGTAATGGTGAATCATGGTAAAATCCAAGGTGCTTGTCTGGCTAGTTACCTTGTACTGAAACATTATCTGAGTTTACAAACATCTAGGAATAAAATCGGCTCCCAAGCTTCCCAAGTGGTGTTTCGCCAGCTATCTTTGAAAGTTATATCTATCTACGTTCTAGGCCTAGTGTGTTAACCAACTGGGGCATCCATTAATAATGTGAGGTTATTTTGACGATTTTAAGACCTCTCTCCCCGTGGGGAGATGTCGTGAGATTTTGCTCAACCCCCTTTCCCTCCCATTTACTCACGTGAGATTTTTCTAAATGCGTATATTTAATGTATATAAGAAAATATGTGCTTGATTGTGTTGAATTTATTTAACACACATTTTGTTCAATTCTTTTTTTTTAAGACTAACCCATACTAACTCTGTGAATTAAGACATATTTCAGTAGTTTTTTTAATCCATTAAACCTGGTATTCTCGCAATTTTACACTGTATCTTGCAAAAATAGTTACGTGATATTTACTGAGACACCCCCTCCTCTCCAGCACGTAATATTGGGTGAGGTTCGGTTCGATCCCCTAACTCTTAGAAAAAAGTTCCTCTATGCTCTTAGAGACAAATGAGACAAAAGATAAAAAAGTATGACTTTCAATGACAACTCTACGACGAATGTTTGTGTGAGTCAGTTTCGTTCGATTCGTTCAATTGTCTATTAACGAAAGGGGCACCACCTCGGGTAAAGTATATATTCTTTTCTATGGGCACCACTTTTATTATCCTCTTTGGACACCACATTCAAGAATACAATAGAGTAAACTATAATCCTTACCTCAAATGTTCATACGTGTACTTTGGTCTTAGATTATTTTTTTGGAAGTCAACTGGAATTATCTCCAGTACTCTTTTCCAATCTTCATTGATATCCAAAATCACTGCTAATCGGTCTAAAATAGCGGCAGGCACTTTTCGTAATTCTGTGTTGTTATTCATATTTATGGTATGTATTTACCTTAATCGCAAACAAAGATGTTTTCACTTCGCAAACGATTTATTGTTGTACACAAAGATAATGTAATCACTCCGTATTGTATAGCTAATGTCTAGGGTATTGTAATGTGTTTGGCCACTCTTATTCATTCATACTACGAAACTTGAAATAATACCAGGATAAAAACAAATTACCACAAAATAAAATAAAATAAACGTGAATAATATGTTATTCATGTTCGTCGCATTAATGTCGTGTCAAATGTTAAAATTGCCTTTTATTTAACACTAGCCGTGTCTCGCAGCTTCGGCCGCGTTTATCAAGTTACAAAGTAGCCTTCAGGTATAAGCTATATACATCCCAAATTTCGTTTTGCTGTTACAGCGTGAAGAACTTACACCTACACACATACTTTTGGAATTATAATATAAGTGTGATTAGAAAAAAAGTATTTTGTGTTTTAAATAAAATTAACTGGAAAAAAAATGTCATCCAAGTAAAACGATATTTCTCACATTTTAGTGTTAGACATTTTGTGTTTTTAAAAGTTATTTGATTTAAAAAAAAATATGTATACCTAACTAGTTGAACCCGGCACGCGTTGCAATGCCACGTAAAGAAAAGTTTCTTACCTGTTTCATGTTCATGTTTGCCTAGTACTTTACCACGTCCGACATGCGTAGTACTGTCGATTATTAAATAAAGGTTTTTTTTCCTTAAAAAAATGCGTTGATATTTCCGGTGTTTTCGTAGTTATTCTGCTACGTGACACAGAGACAAATTCTACAAACCAAAGATCATAAAAATCAGTCCAGCTATTCTTGAGTTATAAATGGTGTAACTAACCCGACTTTGTTTTATAATATATATTTTACTACCAGAATAAGATACCAAAAGCTAGTTCTATAAGAAGTAAGTCAATTGCATTTGAGCCGCATCTTCATTTAGTAAAATCGTGTGCGCTGAAATTGCCATTTACAAAATTAAACCTTAGATAAGAGTCATAAGTTTAAGATCATCGATTAGTGAAACAAAAGTTTAAATTAATTGTTCCCTACCGTTAAGAATAACCTAACTATGAGTTGCTTATTAAGTGATTGGTGAAATAGGGTTAAGTACCTCAGGAAGGCTCACGATTTACAGCCATGGATAAAATCTTCTTTCTAGAACATACCTATTGACTCCACACTTGAAGACTCCCAGACAATATCGTTCGGGGAACAAAGACGCGGGCAATTAGTTCCACTCCTTCGCAGTACGGATAATAAATGTATAAGCGAAACGCTTTGAGTGAACTGGAGCTCTGTCAACCATAATATTATATGGATGACGTTTGACAGTTTGTCTTGTTATTAGATGATAAAATGGGCATGAGGTATTAAGATGTGTAATATTTGCGCACACGCACACTCTCAGAAATTTAAAAGGTAGAATGGATGTATTCTTGCTTATTAATATAAAATGGATTCATTATGGCTGATCATATTATATGGTACCAGTTACTAGCTATTGTTACTTTAAAACAGCTAATCAGCAAGCGGTGGTGTATTTCCTACGTTCTAGACCTGGCATGGTTACCACTCTTGACAACATTTTTTTCACTTACCAACAGGCAAAATAGTGATCAAACAATGGCTTATCAAGAATTACGTCATAATTAAACGTAATAGGAGATTTTATAAGCCAGTGAGAAAAGAGAAGGGGTAGATGATTCTGATGGTAAGTAACACCCTTGCTTTTGTACAGTTACAGCAATGATCAAAACTTTAAGTATCTAAGAAAATTACAGTGCATTCCTCTCCCTGAGATTTAACTAAAACATAAAACCGAATAATTGGGGCTATTATTTTTAATGCGGTGATTATCCTACTAATATTATAAATCCGAAAGTTTGTGTGTAAGTGTGTAAGTATGTTTATTCCCTCTTCACGCTTTAACGGCTGAACGGATTGGATGAAATTTGGAATGTACATAGATTATACCTAGGATTAACACATAGGCTACTTTTTAACTTGATAATAGCGGGCGAAGCCGCGGGGCACGGCTAGTGAATAATATATTTAGTCTGTTCGTTTTAAGTTTATTTTGTGGTTACTGGTCTTCTGTCCTGGTATCATTTCTAGTTACGCAGTGATTTAGTGAAATCTATGGTACTATCTATGGTCTGTGATTTGGTTAGTACTACTTATACAGCCTAATTCTTGATATATTGTCAGTTAGCCGGCGGCGGGCGAGCACAGAATACTATTACTGCCTACCGGGAGCGGGCGAGACACGGGACGAAGTGATTCTACGTATTAAAGTACTCTGTGGAGTGTAGTGATTAAGTGATTACAAAAGATTAGCGACCGGAACTTTTAATACCGGGACCACAAGAACTTTGTAAATTGAGAATTGTTTACTTTTATATACTACATTTTTATCTGGTTTATTAGAAAAATGGAGAGCTACGAATTACCACACGTGCCTCCATATATTCTGAACGAAATAGCGGAGATTCTAGATAATAATAAGGACTGGATAAAGCTAATGAAAATTATTCCAAAAGATATGAATCATCTATATTCAGCTAAATTATTCACAACTGAAGATCAAAAGTAAGTAATAATTTTATGAAAAATATAATGTAGTATAATTAATAAATAATATAGTAAGTGGGTGAAAAAGATTCTTTGATTTCATATTTAGGTTCAAAGTTAAAGTAAAAAAGTCTTTTAAAGTTTATTTTTATAATTATAACATAGACTAAATAATAAAGTCTTATGTATGTATATTATGTTACACTGTTTGATAACTTGTTACTGTGTTAGATGTAGTGGCGTGATCCCATTGCTGTAGAAATTTTGGGTCTTCTGATCAAATAATGATATTATTATAATCTATACTAATATTATAAAGAGGTAAAGTTTGTTAGTAATATCTTTACAATACCCACAAATCTCTGAAGAGACTGAAACAGGTTGTAATCTGAGTTTGGAGTTTAGGGCTCTATGGTGGATCATTAACATTTCCCAGTGGAGGTCTCTCAATGTTTACCGAGTAGCTAAAGATGTGTCTGGCATAATTGTGATGAAAGACCACATCCTTTCTGTTGATCAATTCTGGCCGCCTCTACCGCTGCACTGTTAGCAGTAGAAATTACACCACCATCAGCATTACCTTATTCTGCGGTTTCCTAATATAATTTATTTATTTATTTATAGACGAGCAGCAGAATGCTGATATGTCTATATCACACAGTGTTCATAACAGTTCACTTTTCTAACAAAGTTTGTTTATTAATTCGCAACCAATTGTCAAGCTTGTTTTTAAATCCATTTATTGTGGTAGCAGAAACAACATCTTCCGGTAATCTGTTCCAATTGTGAACCACTCTATTGCTCAGGAAATGAAAAGCAGTGTTTGTGTTTGATGGTGAACGGATGAGTAATGACTGGTGTCTGCGTGAAAGTCTTTGGTCTGCCTTTAGCTTGTAAATGTTATGGATGTCTGGCAGGTTGTATTGGCTGTTCATGATCTTATAGGTTTCAATTAGATCTCCTCTGAGCCTTCTTTCTTGAAGAGTAGTGAGGTGCAACATCTGTAGTCTTTCTTCATAGGATTTACGCCGTAGGGCTTGAGGAATTTTAGTTGCCCTCCTTTGTACACTTTCAATTTCTTAATTTTTTTTTGCATAAATATGTGAAAAAATATGTGTAGTATGATAAATTTAGAGTATGTATAGTGTGAAGTATGGATTATTTACAACAAAAACTTGTTGCAGATAATCCATTGTTATCATCATTGATCAATCTCTTAGTAAATGGTTTAGTTTAATTATGTTTCAATAGGAAATAGAGAATTGCAATTGAGTACACATACAGTTCATTAGGTTCATTTCAGCAAGCTTGTGTGGCATCATCAGTCTTTTTTTTAAGTAGGTTAAAAATAATGCTTTATGTGTATAGCCAAAGATAAGAGGAACACAAACTATGCAGCCCCTATTTTTGCCCTCAATGCCCTCAATCTTAACGCCTGTACAAATAATGACCCAACCAAAGCTTCGGGACTCTTGGGGCAGAAGTTACATTGGCATGATTACATAGACAAAAAAATTGTAGCTATTCTTTTAAAGTAAAGAATTTTGATCCATTGTAGAAGATGACTACCAAGTATGTGCTTATTAGACTTCTTTGTTTTATTGTTTCAGAAGAATTGAAGATTGTGCTAAGCAACAAAAAATGTTGTGTGCTATGGTATTTTTTAATGAATGGAGAATTGCAGCTCAAGACATGCCTACACTCAAAACTCTTCAAGACATGTTAGAATGGGCAGGATTATTTAAAGCTTCAAATCGTCTCATTCAAATTATAAATGGTAATGTATCGTCAAGTAGAGTAGTTATATGGCTCAGAAAAAATATATTAAAATTGATACTTATTATTCTATGTATAGGTATTTTTGTATTTGTATAGCGTTCTGACCCTGTTGACACACTGGGCAAGTCTGCTTTCACACTGGGGGTCCTGGTTGGATTCCTGACATGAGCACGATTTTTCTTCTCAAAGGTCATTATCATTATTGACATTATCATTATTGTGTGTATGATGTATAGTTATTTCTAGTACTCACGTCTATGAACTCAGTGGGATAGTGAGTGTGAATGTTTTGTTTTTGTGTGTTTGTATTCTGATATGATGTGCTGAAACTACATTCAGAAATAAATAAGTTGATGTTTTTATTGTTGCAGGAAGCAGCACATCAAATGCTAATCATAATGGCATCCAGACAAATGGAAATGATGACTCTTATCATAATAACACGTCTATTAATTGTTCAGGTACAGTTTACATATAAAAAAATTATATTATTTTGCGATATTGTTACGTAGTTGATATTCCACAAATACGCACGAATCGAATTGCTTCCACATTAATTGTACGCACCGCTAAGAAATGCAATTTCTTGCGAGTGTATGTTTTTCGATAAGTAAAATTCGTCGCGAGTGAACAGGTATCGTCTAGGTAAACATGCTCCATCGTCGATCGCATCGTCTGTTACTATCAGGGGATTGCCTAATCCCGCGAGTGCCTAATGAAGTTCATTATAGGTACTATTTATTACTGAATTATATATGATATTCATTACTTGCACGGTAACTCCCGCTGCAGACACGTTTGAATTCACGATAATGCCTACACTGGCACTTCACAGTACTGCTAGAGTACGATCAAACAGGATTTGCGGCGCGCTCGCGCATACTTACTTTTATACGGTAATCAGATGTGGTCATAGCGCCTAAATATTGCGATCTACAATATTTGGGTGTAACTAGAAATAAAATCAACTTAATTTATACAAGTACTTTAGAAAAGATCTTTTTTATTTGTTTAAAAAGAGGTAGTAGTTAAGTCTTTAAGTTTATATTATATAGTAATAAAGTATTAATCTAACATAAACGTGAAAGATGTGAAATATTACTTTCACTATCTTTTATGATTTCTGATTGCGTCATAATTTCCCAATGAAGAAAAACTGTAAGTTTGACTCCGACAATTTAGAAAATCTAATAAGATCAACTACATAAACATTAAATATTTTAATAAGAGTAATATTTTTGTAAAAATACGTACTATGTTTAACATGATAATATAATATTTAAAATAATAAAAATATATAATTTAATACAGGCAATTATATCGACCTATTAGAAGTGGGCAGCATACCTTACACAAATATGAATGGCGCATCTCAAGTAGATGGAAGTGCTTCAAATAATGCAGAGAGTGACAACAGATCATCCAGCTGCAAACACAGTACCAACAACCAAACATCCAGCGAAGAACCTAATAAGTTTCAACAAAACTTGTCAAATGTTACACAACTACCAGTAGTGGATGTGCCTTTAAATAGCGATGGAACCTTAATAACTTATTCTTATACAGACCTTGAACACATGACCAATAACTTTAAAGACGGCCTAGTCGGTAAGGGTGCTTTTTCAAATGTTTATAAAGTCGGTAAATTCGCCATTAAAATGTTAATTTTTAGAGAAGATTCGCCGACTCTCAAGAGTTTTGAAAATGAGGTGAAATTACTCTGTATATTACGCCATAAAAATGTAGTTCCAATATACGGATACAGTTTGCATGAGCGTAATCCTTGCATTGTTTGTGAATTTATTGAAGGTGGATCATTGTATACAAATTTAAAGCATAAGAAGTTGAATGTAGAACAAAGAACGAAGATATTAGAAGGAGTCGCTGAAGCATTGAAATACGTACACAGTACTGTAAAACCCGGCTACGAAAATTCTTCCATTAAACAACGTTTCGTTCATTCTGATGTTAAAAGTACAAACATACTGATTACTACAAATTTCACACCAATGGTAAGTATAACTTATTTTATTAACAAGTTTAAAAACTGTGTTATTCTTTTGCTTTATCTTTATGTTACCTCATGTTTTCGGCGTACCAACCGTATAGTTAACCAATCGATTTGGAGAATTGCATCCGAATGCGACAAGCTCTTTTAAACAGCTTCTCATACATAGGTATAGATATTTCATTCTAAATATGCACGCCCCTCTATAAACATTTTCATACATTTAACACTCGATAGTTTGACAAATTTGGTGGAGGAGCGTGCACATTTAGAAGGAAAGATCTCTACTAGCTTTAAGATTTTATTAGTGCAAGTGTTGTAAGTTTGTTTGACCCGTTAATCGAAATGAAAAGTTACCATGTCCTCTTCATAGTCTAGCTAGACTATCTACATACAAAGAATCTAAATCTGTTCAGCTGTTACAAAGATACTACGTTCCAAACAAAGCGGGTCCGACCAATTTATTTAAGAATTTCCAACAACTGATACAAACAATGCTATCATTATTGTCCCAAAAGTTCACTTAATGTTACCAGGTACCATGTTTCGTCTCTTTCGTCAACTTCTAGCAACTCTATACTTTTGATGCTTTACTTGCATTATTCAGTTCGTAGCAAAAGAAGCACTAAATATAAAAAAATAAAATATTTATAATCTCTTATTTTCTTATCTCTTCAGCGATTTTCTCTATGATGAATATTTAATAATCTCACCATACTGGCTAGAAAAAACATCTATAGGTATAGATTACGCTCATTCCCACTAGTACGCTACGCAATATGCCTTAAGTTCTTGGAAAGACTCGCCTAAAAGAGTAGCGTTTATTGACCATTAACTTTCATAAGTGAATAGATTCATTAACTTTCATGAGTGCCTCTTTGGGGCCCATGTGAATAAACGATTTTGATTTTGATTTTGACCATGGTAGGCGATATTGACTAAAATCCTATACTTAGGCGAAGCGTCTGAAGAATTTTGTATGGCCATAATAGTTGTATAACTATTCATAATCTTGGTTCTATATCTTTGGTTTCTGGTTTGGAGGCATACATTATATTATGTCAGGAATATTAAACATGTTTAATATTATTATTAAAACTATCGTGAGTCGTGTTCATGTTAATTTAGTTCCGGTTGTACTCACGTTATTTTTTATTTAATCGAGAAACTCGACCGGTGTTCGAGCGATATAGACGCTCATCCTCGGGAGCATGCGCTGTAGCGGCAACGAGAGCCTGGCGCGTACTGCGTTCCAGCGCGCGTAATGCCCGCTGCATAACATGGTTAATGTATGTTTTTTTTTTTCAGTTGTGTGACTTCGGTCTAGCCAAACTATTGCCTCAAACTACTCATGTCACGAGAACAATAGGCTGTACTCCAGGCTACGAGCCTCCCGAAGCTCGCCACGGGATAATCTCTCAGAAAAGTGATGTTTTCAGCTATGGCACAGTGCTCTTGGAAATACTGACCGGACGAAAACTGATTGTCGAAACATCCATTGGAGATATGAACATACGAGATTATGTCAGAAGCGAATGTGGTGATGGTCGCATTGCACATGTTTTGGATCCTATGGTAAAACAGTGGCCAGAAGCGCAGGGAATTTACAATCTAGCTGAAAAGTGCTATAAAGTAGATAGAATTAAAAGACCAACAATGGAAGATGTATGCCGTAAATTGAAAGATATAAATGTTAGTGTTTTAGATAGACTTAAGAGATTATGTCAAAATGGATATGGGAAATATGTAAGGCCTTCTAAAAGTTAGGCGGCGTCCATTAATTACGTGACGCGTTTAGGGAGGGGGTCAAGCCGAATGTCACGTGGGGGCAGGGGGTCTCTGCAGATATCACGTTTTTTTGCCAAAACCAATTTGGATTCCGTAAAAAATCTTCAACAACTTTAGCAATTTATAAATATATAAATCAAATTTTAAACAATATCAGGGGAAAACACTACGCCGTTGGTTTAGTGTTAGACATGGCAAAGGCTTATGATAAAGTATCTCACAGCATTCTTCTAAGTAAGTTAGATCAAATAGGCATTAGAGGCAAACCATTGAATTGGTTACGGTCCTATCTTCCCGAAAACAATTAGTAGAAATAGATTACTACTCGGACGAAACCGGTATTAAACAATACATTAAATCTGAAATTAGAATCACCAACTCCTCCATACCACAGGGTAGTGTTTCAGGCTGTCTTATTTCTCATATACATAAATGACCTGCCAAAAATAACAGAAGCTCCTTGCATTCTTTTTGCAGATGACGTGTCATTCATATTTAAATGCTCAATGGACACAAATACACGACATTACCTAAAAAATACCTTTGAAGATGTAAAAACGTGGATTGACTTGAAATAAATCTAAAAAAGACAAAGTTAATTCAATTTTTACCATACCAAAAAACTCCCTTAGACCTGACTTCTTCATCAAAATCCCTTAATATTGACATAGTTAAAGATGTTACTCTTTTAGGAATCCAAATTGACTCACACCTGACCTGGAAAGAACATCTTAAAAAAATTAAAACAAAACTATCCCAATTTATTTATGCCCTATCAATATTAAAGTCCAACAGTAATCTTGATACAGCAATAAGTGCTTATTATGCATACGCGTATTCATGGCTTCGATATGGGGTAATATTATGGGGCAACAGCACTGACGGAAATGATCTGTTCATCTTGCAAAAAAAATTCCTACGAATTTTAATGAACATTCGTCAAAATGAGAGATGCAAGCCTCATTTTTTATACTCAACACACTTACACTCTCGAGCATATATATTCTCGAAGCTGCGATTTTTTTTAAGAAACATCCTAAATTGTATGTATTTAATTCCAATCAAATCAATATCAAATTTTAGCTCCTGAACCCAAATTAGAAATATTTAAAAGAGGACCACACTATATGACAATAAAAATATTTAATAAAATTCCAACTAATATCAAACAAGAAAATAATTTAAATAAATTTCAAACCGAACTAAAACAACTGCTGATTAAAAAGTGCTATTACACTGTTAAAGACTTTATCGAAGACAAAAGCGTTTCCGTTCCACGCTGAACGAAATATATTAAATTCTACTGGAGTTGATTAATAAGGATGACTTACTATTTGTAAATAAATGTAATATTTTTAAGACTATAGAAATAGGCATTATTGTTTAGTGAACTTGTAATTATTTTTAAACAAAGTTACCAATTTATTTTGGTACATCCTTGCAGGGTACATGTACCTAGTTTTAATGTAACTGTATATGTTTGCAATAAAGAATATCTAATGACATCTCAAAACACCAAAAATCACCGTACGTAATTAATGGATGCCCCCTTATGATGCTACATAAAAATGTTTTTAGATCTAGCAGGTATAACGCTGATGGAACCAAAGTTACAGATAATCATATGTAATATTTGTACATGAATCATACCATGATTTTAAGTTACTATTATACAAGTAATATGACTCTGGTCCTGTCCTACTCGGTTAAATGTAGGTGTAACAAGTTCATCGTTCGGTAGTGAAAGATAAATATTTCTATCAAGAGTCTGGCCATGCTATCTCTGCTATAGAATAAATGAGCAACTCCAAAAGAAGTATGCTCCATACTTTTTACACCCGGCCTTGAAAGAAATACAGACGTAACCTCATCCAATTATGGGTGAAGCATGGCAATTGCCGTGCTTGTGGTAATTTACAAAAAAATATATCTCATGAGACCCAGTCTTTTTAGGCGTAGCCTTGATCATCGTTTATGTTCAGGTAAGATAGTCTTCAAATGCTAGTGTTTCGGAGATAAAAATGAGTACTACATTATTTTCAACCGACTTCTCAACTCGCCGGTCCTCAATTCGCCTGTATGTTTTTTTTGTATGTATGATGCGATGAAGTCGGTTTTTTAAGCTTTAATTATTACCATCCTGAAGAAGGCTTCCAAATGAAGATTTTAGAAAAAAGGAGGCGAAAGAACAATGTCAGAAGTAACGCAATTTTTGATTGTAATAAAATTATTGATTGGTTCGAGTCATTCTCTAGTTTGATATATCTCTAAAGGTTACGTAGCTTAGCCTACGTAAGCCACGTAAATTTTTTCGCCGAATTGGATGAAAGATATGATTTTCCTACCTACTTAAAAACTTGCATAGGTTTTATCGTATAAGTTTATATATTATATAAACCTTCCCTGAAAAAAATATCCAGCTGATGGAGAAATCCGCATCAAAATCCATTGCTTGGTTAAGGATGAGTTTATTGTTTCAAAATAGATCATAATCTCTTAAGAACTATGATTATAGTACAATGGCATCATAGTGCTATTATTAGACTTAGAAACCCACAGAACCTCATTATGCATTGTCTGTATATTGTTTTTATGAATATATTGTGTGGTGGCAAACACTTGTTAAAATATGATTGTATGTAAGAAGTAATTACCATAGTTATTGTGAGTTATGTTTAACCACAAAATAAATGGGAACATAAGGTCCGCTCATTATTAGCCGCATTAACACGGTCACGCACACAGACACAGTCATGAGTACAAGCGATCCTAAAGGTATATTTCCGATCTCGCTCACTGCTGGTCCCCATACTGCCTCTATAGGTTTATATGGAGATTACATTCCGAGCCACAAAGCAATGCAGCGGCAGCAATGCTACGCGGTAGTGTCGCCCCGTTCGCACAGTGGATCGAAAATGGGCTCTTAATCAATATCATGCGTAAATATATCATAGGATACAATTTAGTAGCCAAATAGGCAAGTAATATTTTTTTTACAAAAAAAATGTATGGAGCTGATATAGAAAATGCTTATATCTTCGGAACCGCAAAAATAACCGTAATATCCTTGCATATGGTTATAGTACTAATTATTTGTGATTTTTGGACGTACTTCATATTGCGCGACCTACTGCGTTTTTTTTTTAATATCTTTTTGTATTTTTCGTATACTTCTTAGTAGACAACAACATTACAACATTCACGTCGACGCGTCGACGTGAATGTTGTCTATTAAATTGGCAACAAAAAGTTGAATTTTGACCTTGAACAGCGCAACACAGGCGCCATGCTCGGAATCATACCTTAAAGCTTCATAAAACGATAGACAACTGTTTTTTAGCCGGATATGTAAAACATCGGACGTGCTGACTCACATTACACTTAAAAGATATAAATAAACCTATATCAGAGCCACTTCTTTTTATCTCGGTTAAAAGATAAAGAATAAACAATAGTTTTTTCGTGAGAACTATATTTGTAAATAATAATGGTCTCTATTTATTTTGGTAATTCAATTATATAAAGAATGTAGTTTTTTTTTCATTTATCTAGAGTTGAAGAATTAACGATATTAGTGTTTTTAATAACCTTACTTTAAAAAAAATGTATAGTGATAAAAAATACCTGCTTCTGGATTCAATTTATTTAGATAACATCCTGAAGTATGTGTATGATATTGTCTAAATATGAAAAAGATAATCCTGCTCCTTTTTGTTTTTACTGAGTATACTATACTACCAGGTCTTAGTGGTTCTAAAAATGACATAGAGTTTAAATCGCCTTGCCTGTACGATGCGCCTGTACATGCACGTATTTACGATTGTAAAGTATTTGTGCAGCTATCACTGACCATATCTTCTGCTCCTATTTATTGTTTATAAATAACACTAATAACCAACAGATGCTTGGGCTGCCAAAAACTAGACTGCCAAAGATAATAAGTCAGGTGTCGTGTTAGGTTTTACAATAATACCTTGATACCTTTGTGAAATGTTTCAGCTGAACTGAAAACTATACAAAGGTGCTTTCTTATTTTGAGGAACTTTGTAAAGATTTTTTGTAGCTAGTTTTGGTAACTATTTTTATATTCTATTGTTTATTTACTTTAAATATGATATTATGACAGATGTTTTGGTGGCAATAGTACTTGTTATCCAATTTTAGTAAGATATTTAAGATTAAAGCCGCGAATTAGGTAATACTGTAATCAGCTTCTTTATTCGAATCCAAAGAAATGTATACTACTATGGACATACAGCAGGAACATTTTAATCAATAATATGATTCTAAAAGTCGGGTTACAATTAGCTGAAACGATTAAGCCGTCTCAAGTAATGTTTACTCACAAACGGCGTTTATTTTTGAGATTCGATGAGAGTACATACAGATTTTTTTTATTTTATATTTTTATTATTCATAACTATTAAGTTTGTAAACTTTTCTATGACAATAATGTTGAAGTTTAATATTGTGATTTTTTAAAGAATAGTTAGTTATTAGTTAAGTATAAGTGTTAGTGCCTTCATATATTATTATATGCTAATATATTTGATGATATTAATAAAGAATATATTTATATTGAATTTTTTATTTCACATAAATACATTAAGCATCATAAAAGGTCTAAAAGTTATTGAATCATTCTAGCAGGCCTAGCGAGGGACTCTATTCCCTGCGAGGTAAATAAAAATCTATTTCCTTTTGTCTCGCTCCTAGCATGGACGCACAGGTAGATTTATTATCCACGGTGAATAAGGAGGGACGTTCTGCTCCGTAAGGTGGAGAGGACAATCTTGTCCCTTGTCAGTGGATACTAACAGGGGATACAATTTATATTCCAACGCTATGCTAGGCCTGCAGGAGGGGTCATTGAATCATTACTATAAACCCCCATAATCTGGTGTTTCTAGCTTATATTATTGTTTAAATCTATGGCATACATTACGACTTAAACGTTAAGCAATAAAAATGTTTTTGATGCTCGCTACTTAGACGTGTTCTGAAAGCTATACAGCTCGGCTATTATGCAGGTCAGATTGCACGACCTAATGAAGTGGGGTGAGACAGAGAGACATCATTTTACAGAAGCTTTTACGGATGCCCTGCCTTAGTAGACGTTGTAAATACGGCTGCCTACCTGTGTCATCTCAGGTTAACTGACGACCTCGTGTTATTTGCCAAAAGCCAAGAGGATATTCAATCGATGCTACAAGGACATTATGATGCGTCATCGACCGTGGACCTTAAGATGATTGTGACTAAGACCAAATTTAAGACGAACATCGCCGGAATCTCGACTTCAAACATTAAGGTTGGAGGCGAGAACCTGGAGATTTTAGGGAATATGTATATCTTGGCCATATTCTATCTTTTGGGAAGGAACATCAAAATAAAGAGATATCTAGGCGGGCCCAACTCGGTTGCGCATCATTTCGAAAGTTAGAGGATATTCTCAAATTGGTTTTGCTAGCATTTAATAATAAGTTATTAACAGCAAACCATTTCGAGACCAGATCTAATACATTATTTACTTCATTTAATTTAACGTCTTTCCTATTCGTTTTAAAAATAAGTGACGTGTCATTAGCGAACAAGACAATATCTAATGCTAGAGTAATTGTCATATAAGGTAAATCATTAATTTATACTAAAAATAGGAAGGGTCTCAATATAGAACCTTAAAGCACGCCTATTGTCACACCATTAACGCCGATAAATATGAATCTAACAAATCAAGAGCAGTCCCACGTTTACTAATGGTTTAATTTGCTAATGAGCGTTTTATGGTCAACGCAGTCGAACGCTTTGTGATTTTTTTAATTTAAAAAGTTGAAATAAATTTAAAAATCCAGAATACCCTTTAGAGTTTTATAAATATATTTATTTAATAATTATTTGCTTAATTTGAATAAATTTAATTTAATTTATTTAGATAGATAAGATAGATAAATTCTTCATTTGCACACCAAAAAATAACACTTACAAAGAAATCTTAAATAGGAATAGGATCAGTTTTATCGCTCAAAGCGATTTCTTCCAGACAACCAAAGGGAGATGATGAAAATATTACAAACAGGGATGGTGGTGTACCTCAACACGTATTTATAATAATAAATGTATTTATACATACTTATTAATATTATACATACACAAAAATATATATTATTAATACATGTATATGACTAATAAGGGACATTCATAGCTTTAACTTAACTAAGAGTGATACCATTTTTTTATATGTTCTTTAAAAGTGTGTAGTGATTGAGAGCGACGTATAGAGACCGGTAAACTGTTCCAGAGACGAATAGCTTGTACAGTAAAAGATTTGTCATAAAATGTAGAACTGTGGCTTGGCATTCTTAATTGTAATGATTCGGATGACCTCAATGAGAGTGAGTGCCCAAGAAGTGAAGAAATTCAAACTGATCTTTGAGATAGCGTGGGGAGGAGGGATTAAACAGTACAGTACATAATAAGGAGAGAATGTAAGTATTCCGACGAAAACGTATGGGAAGCTACTTGAGTCTAGTGCGAAATTGAGAGACATGGTCATACTTACGCAAGCCAAATATGAACCTGACGCAAACATTCTGGAGATGTTCAAGCTGGTCCTCTGTGATATCTAAGTTAATATTTTTTTATAAATTTATTTATTGTGTTGGGGTGCGTGGGTTCTACCCACCGTGACATAATTATGGTGCTGAAACATTTTGTGAAACATGGACGCTTACACAAGAGACTGTGTACAAAATAGGGGTTGTATGGAGAGCCTTAGAGCGAGCCATGCTCGGCAATAAACTACAAAAGATCCGAGTCTCTATTATAAAAATCTCTCATCGGACAAAAGTTAGAGACGTCGGAAAATTTGTTATGGGACTCAAATTGAATTGGGCGAGACACATGGCGAGGTGACGACAGTTGGAGCGAGGTGTTAACAGAATGGTGGCCAAGACAAGGCAAACGCAGCGTCGATCGTCCATCGGCAAGATGGATTGACGGTGACGCCCATTTGAGGAAGGTCAACGGCGTGTATCAGACCCTTAAGATTGCGGGTCGAACTTGACAAGCACAGGTCCGAAGCCAATGGCAGAATATGAGAGAGGCCTATACCCAGCAGTGGGATCAAAAGGGTTGTAGATGATTATTAGAAATTCTAAATATCCATAAAAATAAAATCCTTCGTTTTGAAAGATAAAGAGAACAAGACTTACTTTACACAACAATACTTTAAAAAGTTTTTTAAAAACAAGCTTTTACCAGTTGTATATTAAAAAGGAATCGGAGAACTTGTTGAGACGAATCAAACGAACCCAAACTCGATGGGTTTATCTTATTTAGTGCATAAGTTGCTATCTATGGGCATCCTCCGTCTCCAACATCAGACCAGCTCGATGGTACTACACTACTACATATCATTATACTGTCACCGAAGATATATAAGCACTCCAAATTTAATTCCATTCGGACATTGGAAAGTGGGTCTAATTTAGCTTGCAAGATTTGATTACAGACCGACAAATAGACACAATGGGACACTTGAAACTAAATAGAAGCTTGTAAAAAACAAACCAGACATGAGTCGTTTTAACCGTGACTCGAGGTGGACTTTACCGTCAGCGTGGATATCAATTCTTAACACTGCCTCGAAACAAAAACAGTTTGGCGCTACTGAAGTTCAAAACGACACAATTAGTTTTGTTTGTATGCCTGCGTCATTTTCCGGTGATGACGGAATAGGTGATGACGCTGATCAATTACCACCCACACTCAGACAATCACGGCTGGCGCCAGGACCACAGAGTACCTTGTATATACAGGCCAGGAACATGGCGACCACGCGACGCGCCGAGCACGCTCTGGGTCCGTGGGGACCGAGAGCTCATTCTATTTCCAAAAATCTATCGGAGCGCCTGGTTGAGGCGAACGCGTGATCAAAATGCTGGCACTTATTTGGCTCAACGTATTAGCATTGCAATTCAGAGAGGCAATGCCGCCAGCATCATGGGAACGCTATCCACTGGCAGTGGGCTTGAGCACTTGAGTTACCTATAAGCTCGATATCTTGTAGGTAACTTAGTTCTTTGGTGTATATAGTTTTAGGAAATATAGGCAATTGGAACGTAGATAGTCGATTGGAAATAAATATATATACACATATATATATATTACTTATACACTAGAAATTGAAGTTAGTTTACTTGCCTATATGTGTTTTGTAAATTAACCTTTATCAAGTATTTTGTAAATATACAAACATAATCTCAAGAGAGTTGTTATGCAAAGTATTACAGCGATGCGGCGGCGGTTGTAGTTATACATACCGACCTACGCACTTTGTATATTTAAAAAACAATGAATAGTCATAACAGACAGTGATAACAATAACACGGCGACATGCACCTTGGGTATATATCTTATTTATCTCTGACATGCACTGTATCAAATAAAACCTACATGGAAAAACAAATTAAAACGTTAAGGTCCTATCAGTCAAGGCAAAACGAGGTAACGCAGCCAGCATTTTGGGCACACTGCCAACCAATGACTTTTTGTATTAGGTAAGTATTTTAGTTAAATTTGGATATAGATTAATTATATTCTTTGATCTCTACATTTAAATATTTGTACACTAGATAAGAGTCAAGGCTAGATTACTATATAGGTATATAATGTTATACTATAATTTTATACAAAATTGCTAACTTAGTCGAAAATATAAAATTTTATTTTACCTCGTCCCGGAAGTAAATTGAAAGACAGAGCAACATTTAAATTAGCAAAATGTATAACAAATATGGTCAAGCATTCTCATTTGCATGCAGAATGTGTCATAATTACAATAGTCACAATATAAAACGTGAGTTTGATATGATCAATAAGAGGCTAATAATAGGTCATGTTTATTATATATTATAAACAAATGTAAAACAGAACAAATAAGGAAAACTATGACATGTAAAATTTTTGTTTCTATAGTTTAGTGTAATAGAGTAAGTTGATTGCGAATGTTAGGTTCACATTGCTACTTCCTTCTACATGGACGATCTACTCTATAGCACAGAAGACATTCAAACGGCAACACGTATCAAGACTGAATTAACTGACCTACTGAAAACTGGTGGCTTTAACTTAAGGAAGTGGTTATCAAATGATCCTGAACTACTTGAGGATCACAAACCAGCACAAAACGAGCAACACACATACGAATTCGAACACCAAGAGTCTACGAAGACATTGGGCTTACGTTGGAACCCTGACAAAGACAACTTTACCTTTCAACTAACTGTTGACACCAACTCAACGAAGACCGTTACTAAAAGAGTTCTACTGTCGGAAATTTAAAAGATTTTTGACCTACTAGGGTGGCTAAGCCCTGTGACGACAAACTGTGACCTGTGACGAACGATCAAACTTATATTTCAAAAGGTTTGGCAAGACAACCTTAGCTGGGACGACGAGGTTCCCTTTACTTTAAATAAAGTGTTTACTTTAAATAGTGGCAACAAATAAAAGCACAACTACACGAAATCGACGACATACATATACCACGATGGTTACGAGTACATAAAAAGGACGACATGGAGTTACATGGCTTTTGTGACTCAAAACAAAACTGCTACTCGTGCGTAATCTACATCAAGACGAAACAAAACGCTGTTGTGATAGTGGCGGCTAAGTTAAGACTCGTACCAATGAAGAAAACCATTTCGCTGCCCAGACTTAAACTTTGCGCTGCTCTACTACTTTCAATCCTAATGGCAAAAGTAGATGATTGCTATTCGGGCCACAACATAACAAAACATGAATGGTCAGACTCAAATGTAGTCCTGGGATGGCTCCAGGGTGATCACAATCGCTGGAAACCATTCGTCTCAAACAGGGTGCAAAAAATAACAAAAAATATTCCTTCTGCATGGATCTGGCTGGCTGGCGGTATGTGAAGTCTTCCACCCGAACAAACACACATACCTAGGTATTATTGTTGGCAAGAACAAATTTTGTGGCTCTATAAAACTGAAATTTTGTAAATTGCAATTTTTTACTCTTCTGACTCAAAAGGTTGCCGACCCCTGTACTAGACGAACGTTTCGCCGAAAAGTACAACAAGTACATTGAGCAGATAAGGAGTAACAAGAAACATCTTAATGTAGAAAAACCAAACTTTTGTTCTTGAAGCCGAGAACAACGTGTTGAAAATGTCTATGCAAGAACATTATAAACTGTATACCGAGTACATTGACAATCTCGATAAGGCTACGTCCTCATTAACAAATGAATTTAACAACTTGAAGATTTATAACGAATTTACTTTGACGCCATCATTAATTGATGCCATATTAATCATCGCCAAAAATATCCTAGTGAATCTAAAAGCCCTTGAAAATTCAACATTCATTTGCTCAGCCCTCAACAACTTACTGAAGAATTATTATTAAACATCATATCAGGCCAACTGTCGAACGACTTGACTCTACCGATAGATAATATTCACGTTGATTTACGGAAATTATATCAACTGCTGAAGGTGAAGGCAAAATTGACGGTTAAATACTTCATATTATTATTT
This sequence comes from Lomographa bimaculata, assembly GCA_948107665.1. Taxonomy (NCBI): domain Eukaryota; kingdom Metazoa; phylum Arthropoda; class Insecta; order Lepidoptera; family Geometridae; genus Lomographa; species Lomographa bimaculata. The sequence goes on from OX403592.1 coordinate 15,230,314, forward strand.
GAGATCAAGATAACAAGGGACTCCTACGAGGTCTACAAATTGGTCGCGATTCCACTTCAAGTCCAGGAATCAATGGTCAGCGTGTTACCGATCTTCGATCATGTCGCCTTCAGGACGATTCCTATTTGCCCATGTCTGAGAACGAACTACAAAGATGTACTCCATACAAATTCGAAAAGCTAATGTGTACTCTACGACGACCTATAGGTATACCGCTTAAAATCTGACTACTGCCTTTGTATCAAGGATACTACGTCAAACCAATGCGATACAAAACAAACGATGTGTGCAGACATATGGACGCAGCTTAACAAAATGAATAATTACCTATATTTCTGTTGTGGACACCGAACTATACCTTCGTATCATCTGCGAGCCTAAGGTTACCGCCGAACAAGTCAGCAAGGCCGGCGTTATCGCTCTCGGGGCGAGAAGTTTCTCGAACTACGGAACCAGCCATCCAACTCGAGACTATATCAACCGAGCGTACCGGGTACCGGGAAGTGAGTCGCGTGACTCACAACGCGCTCGTATTGATAAGTCTACGTCACCTGTTCGAAAAAAATTTTGTGATAGTGATTAACTTTATTTTGTTTTAACAGCTGAATCCAATCATCTCGCCCTAGGGAGCATGTACGGTATTATACAAACCGTACAAAACACACATTCCAGCGGGTCAGCAGTTAACCTGTATCCGAGTCACATCGCGACACCGCGCGAATAACTATTGCACTCAATAAAACAATGATTGGACTTACACGTGTTTGTTACTCAACCAATTACTACAACTACCTAACAACAATCAAGGAGTACGGTACGCACAGTACACCTAATAACCATTTTTTTTATTTATTTGAAGGGCTTTGTCGCTGATTGACCACATCACCCTGTAAGAAAATTCAACATATTAATATTATATAACACTGTTAACTAAAGCTAATTCGTACATCTTACTAATGTTATAAATACAATATAAATGTTTTGCTCCTTCTGAAATGAGTTAACTTTTACATAAGCCGATATGCATACTTCTCATGACAGCTACATTGAGTAGGTAAGTCTGTAGGCAGCGTTGCGGCATGTTCCGGGCACACTCAAATATAATATGTTGGACATCTCCTACCACACCACAATTAACACAGTTAGGCGAAGTTACTTTTTTCATTAAAAATCCGATGGAATGTGTCCAGATCGCAACCTGAGAGCCGTGACCTTTGTAATAACAATGATGATCTTTTTTTAAAACGAGGTCCGGGGGAGGGGTTCGGGGGTTGTCGGTAGATCGTATCAGTATGTCATGACCATGATAGATTTTTCTTGTATGGCTATGTTCCTCAAATTAGATTTAAATCATTGACCTTGCATATACAACGAACATTCTACTTCAATCACATTAAAAAAAAAACATGCAGGGGACTGCCTATAGAAGTGAAAACTACGTAACTTGTGAATTGTATCGTCGAGCTATTAGATTATTGTTTTCGAATTATTGTTGGTTTGTAAAGAAGTGTTATTTTTATTTTATTTTTATTTGTGACCGGCTAGTGTTTGACCACTATCTCACCTGATGGTAAGTGACGATGTGATCGAAGCTGGTAAACACACTAGACCTGGAATACGCAGGCTCTCAAGTATAACTGCCGGAACACCGTATTTGGCTTGGCGGCAGACTTTCAACTTGATGGTGGCAAGCTACTTTGGTAGCAAGCCAGGCGAGCAACTCACAAAATGCTCTACCACCTCTCAAATGTTATGATCAAGGAATGTATCTATCTACGAGTATGCACGACAGAAGGATATCAAAGATTAAATGGAAAATAAAACAAATTAGAATTTAAAGAAACACACAAAAACCAACATCACGTGGTGTTCCCAGGCTGTCACCCATCCACATAGTGACCGCGCTCGACGTTGCTCAACTTCGGTGATCGGACGAGAACCGGAATTATTATTACACAGTAGGTACCTATACAAAATATGTTTACCTCTGTGTTATAGAAACACCGGTTCTATATACAATATAGTTCATGGAAAGCGTTCGGTGACGATGACGCGAGTTCCATGATTTTTTTTCACCAAAAAAATGCGATATAATATAGAGATATTGTTTGAGGTTAATTGCTTAGAACTTTTTGTTAATAATAAATGTTTAATTTTTGTTATTAATTAGAGGATATAACGGTTCATATATGCAAGTTTCAGCTTTATATATGTAGTCGTATTTGAGATAGAGAATGCAAACCGGGCCCGCCCGGGCCTGGTGCCCTTTTAGGCACCCACTGGGCCCGGCCATTCTTACCGGACCCGGTCACCGTCACCGTCACAGTAAACCACGGCGATATGATAATACTTATGAAGCCTACGTAACGTAACCCATTTTACGTTACATTTTGTTAGTTAAGACACAAGTTTGGTTGTTTACAGTTACATTACAGCCTAGCCTATAAGATTTCGCTATTTGCTCAATTAGTAATAGTAACAACTACTTGTCTTAATAGCCAAAGTTTAAGAAAAAACATAATTTGTTTTGTTTATACCAAAGCTACCAAAGTTTATCTATCTAGTCAAATACAAGAACTACTAGAGTTTAACAAGATTAAGATACATCTAGGGACACCGAATAACCCCAATTCAATAGAACTGATCGAGAGATTTCACTCAACTCTGTTAGAAATCTATACATAGCCAAATATGTTATGATGTTATGTATAATAATTTGCTATGCTTGTAAAAGGCGGCTAAGTTTAAGTTCTGATTACTTAGAATAAGATCCATGTAACACTTAGTTTGCAAATAAACGTATGAGTATGAGTATGAGTATAATAAGAACAGAAACTGACAGACGCTGCATCCATAATGACTTACGCTGTTATGGGCTATAATCATACTATACATTCTGTAACAGGTCTAACGCCATTTGAATTAGTATTCGGCCACACAGAATCTAAAAGCGCGTTTAACATAAACTTAGATAAAGAATACATGCAGGTATAAATGCGTGATCACTTGAAACGAACCAAATTTTTGTATAAGAACTTGACAGATAAAATGATGCAAATTAAAGAAAAGGCTAAGGACAAAAAGGGAGGTGAAACGGAATTTAACGTAAGCCCAGACGACGTGGTGTTCTTTAAAGGAACTAACGTAAGGCGTAGTAAAGATAAACCCATATGAAAAAGATGTAGTAACGGGTGAAATTGAAAGAAATATTGTAGGTACCATTACTTAAAAATAATCGTGATATTAGAGCCCCAATTAAGGATGTAAAATGTCCTCTACAGACGCATCCCGATCGTCGTGGTGGTCCTCGCGACAGCGACCCTACTGCAGGCCCTTCAAATGCAGTCACTTACGGACGTTCCAGGAATACTACCTGTTAAAGAAGGAACCGCCGTAACAAGTCAAGAAAAATGGACAGTATTAAAAATACTAGACTTAAATAACCTTGGTGCAGATTTAAAATTAAACATTAAGTTTTACGAGTTAAACAAACTTATTGAATCGAACTTTAATATAACATATATCAAGTTAGCTTTTCTTAATTTTAGGATTCAAATAGAATATGTTATGAACGTAACAATTTTTAAATATAAGCAAGTAGCTCCTAATTATTGAAAACGAGGTATTATAAATCCTCTAGGTAGTTTAGTTAAGATGATTTCGGGAAATTTAGATGACGATGACGCTAAGAGATACAACAAAATGATTGAAGCCATTAAGACAAAATAAAATACGTTAAACAAAAAGGTGACTCTTGTTGCCGATTATATTAAAACTTTAACAATCTCACAAACTCGATACACAATAATATAAACCAACTAAATAAGAATCTTAAGGCCATTCAAAATGATATTGACAAATTTATGATACAAGACCATTAATTTACATTTTATGACTAATATGGTAATTAATTCATATTCGCTGAGCTTACACAACTTCTAAAGCATTTCCATCAAAATAAACGAAATAGAGACTGCCTACTAAAGGCAGTCTCTATCGGCTAGCTACACTATCAGTGAGTGTCATAGGTTGATATGTTTTGTTGGGATAGAAGTTAGTTATCAGTTCGAAATAATAATATTCGTAAGACAAGTCGGAGAAAAATTTGCTAACTTTCCGCTTTATCGGCGTACGCTGACTAAACAGTTAGACATAGGTGAATACAATGTACAGCAAAAATGTTGGCCTTTTATTTATGAGTTTTACAAAAAAGTCCGCTACAGGATATATCTAACATGTATGTATAGCGCAGAAAAAATACTTTTCTTTGTTAAAAATCTGAAAAAAAAGCGGCTTATGTTTAGTTGGCTTTTTGAGACAGTATTAATCCTTATCAAAATAAACTATTTCATCGTCTTACGTAGTTCATGTAGATACAATTTGCTTTTTACTGCATGTGATTTGGATAAATAGTCTATGAGAAATCGTGAAATTAGTTTCACGGGAGTCCTCCCGTGAACGGGACGGGTCAGAAATTTATCGACACGTACTACGTATCCTGCACATAAAAATAGCGGCTTCTATTTCGTTGCCTTTTTTTTAGTATTTAGTATTAATCTTTATCAAAAAAAACCTATTTCATCAGCTTACGTAGTTCACGTAGATGCAATTTGCTCTTCACTGCATATAATTTGGACCTATAGTCTAGGAGAAATCGTTAAGTTTATTTGAGGGTAAAAACGGTGGATCACAGAATGTAAGTTACGGCGTAATCCGGCATACTTCTATGTTTTGAACCGACTTACATAAGAAGGAGGATATAAATTCGTCCTTTTTTTTTTGTTCAGTCGGTTATAACTTATCATTGAACTTTGAACTGCCCGCTGGAGTAGTTAGGTGGGCGTTTGCCTTTAAAGCACCGGGTTTGATTCCCGGTGGGAACACAGGTGTTTTTCCACGGGAATTTGTGTTTCTGGTTTTGAGTATGTTGTCAATGTTGTGTGAATCTTGGATGTTTACGGCCCCCCGATACAAGTCATTGAACTTAGTGTGGGGCTGTGAATGTGGAAGTGTTTATTTGTATATTTTTTAACCGGGCGACGACGCCGGGCGGGTCATCTTTTGAACTTTGAACTATCTACTCGCGTAAAAGGGTGCGCGTTTGCCTTCAAAGCAGCGAGTTCGATTCGCGGTGGTAACAGTAGTTTTCTCTGGGGCTGTGAACGTGGAAGTGTTTATGTGTAGATTTTTTAATCGGGCGACGCAGGGTGGGGAATCTTTGAACTTTGAACTACCCACTGGGTAGATGAGTGCGCGTTCGTCTTCAAAGTAGGTTCTAATCTCGGTGGGAACACAATAACAAAAGTTTTTTCCCCACGGGAAGTTTATGTTTCTTGTTCTGGGTATGACGTGAATGTTGTGTGTGTGGTGTTAATTGTTGACGGCCCCACGACACAACTTATAGTACTTTTAGAGGTGGGCTGTGAGTGTGAAAGCGTTTATGTGTAAGCTTTTGTTTACCCGGGCGACGCCGGGCGGGTCAGCTAGTTAATTAATAAAACAGTAGGCGTCTGGGGCCGTAATCATCCAACGGATGCATACAATGTTTCTTCGAAATACCGTTATCTTAGCTCACTTCGTGAGAAAGGGTCTTATCTTAGCTGACTACGTACGAATGATCATGGTGCCAGTTGCAGGTGCGTGGGTGTCGAGTCGCATGACTACCTATCTATATAAACTAGTTAAGTTGTTACGACACGTTTAGTACTTGAAGCTGCGATATCTATTAGTTTCTTATTGATTACTATGTTTTCAAATAGACTCTATAAGGAGTAAAGAAAAAGACCTGCTTGATTAAACTTATAAAAATGAATGAATAATTACTAATACTAATGCTACTTTTCCTTACAAAAGTAAAAGTAATCAATTCTGTATTAAGTGTGATTATGAGACTTGAATGAGACTGATTATTATGATAATTTTATTGTTCATAAGCCAGTTTGAAATAAATATTAATTTTGAGTTATTGTCTTTTTCTATTCATATATAGAAAATTTTCATCGCTACTAACACAGCCCGGCCGGGTTTGCGACGAATGCAGCCGGGCCCGGTCGGGTTGACAAACATACTGGGTTGCAATCTCTAATTCGAGATGGGACATGGGACAGAATAGGTATAAAACCAATGATCTAGTTACCAAATTGTTATTTTCCAACATGTTTTTTTTAAACGGTTTCGGGCGCTCCCATAATATTATAATTTATATAAATTTGACTACCATTAATGTCTTTAGCCCATAACTTCAAATATTATCTGAGAATTTGAAATTATTCGCTTGTACAACATAGAGAACTCGCTTCAATTAAAAATGTTACCCAAAACTAACAAATTGATTTTAGCAGACACAACAAAAACATAATTGTTGACATAGAGGAACTTTTTATTCCGGGAAAGTTATACGAGTATTATTTGTTTATAGTGCTGTTTACATGCTTAAAGAGATAAACTATGATAGGAGCTGCGTCCCATTATCTATATAAATAAAGTTATATATAAACTATAATTATGTGTAGGTACGTGTTTTGCGACAACTGTCTCGGAACATAAAAATTGATGGTAAAATAAATTAAACAAAATAAATATCTAATAATTTTATTTAGATACCTATGTAGAGTAAAACCATTTTAAATTTGAACGCCCCTCCACAAAAAGTTTGACACTTGATCGTTCGACAAATTTGGTGCAGGGGCATGCACATTATAATGGCTCTCCTTTTGATTATCCTAAAACTTTAAACTCTGCTAAAAGTGTTCTCGGCTAAAAGTCGAAAGGCTCTGCGTTGAGTTGCGCCGGTAATTGTCCGATAATGTCGCAGATTTGGGCGAGATTTTGTTCCGCGGTTAGACGACGCCATAGCACGGGACACTCCACGTTCTCGCAACAGATTCGGGAGTGGCCGCAGCAGGAGGAACAGATCTGTCGAAGAGAAACAAAATTATACACATACCCCGGACGAACCATTAAAATATAGGAGAACGCACGTTGAGAGGTAAAACTCCTAAAAATAAGAAAGAAATAAAATAGCTCTCGGAACATAGGCCCGAACCCTAAGGCGTGTATAGTTACAGTATGCGTGTAGCAGAGATGGTCCCGCGGGGCGCGGGCGCGCGCGGGCAGGGCGGCGCCGCACGCGGGGCACAGCGCGTGCCCGCGCGCGACATGTGTAGTTACAGTATGTATAGTTACAGTATGCGTGTTGCAGAGATGGTCCCGCGGGGCGCGGGCGCGCGCGGGCAGGGCGGCGCCGCACGCGGGGCACAGCGCGTGCCCGCGCGCGACATGTGTAGTTACAGTATGTATAGTTACAGTATGCGTGTAGCAGAGATGGTCCCGCGGGGCGCGGGCGCGCGCGGGCAGGGCGGCGCCGCACGCGGGGCACAGCGCGTGCCCGCGCGCGACATGTGTAGTTACAGTATGTATAGTTACAGTATGCGTGTAGCAGAGATGGTCCCGCGGGGCGCGGGCGCGCGCGGGCAGGGCGGCGCCGCACGCGGGGCACAGCGCGTGCCCGCGCGCGACATGTGTAGTTACAGTATGTATAGTTACAGTATGCGTGTAGCAGAGATGGTCCCGCGGGGCGCGGACGCGCGCGGGCAGGGCGGCGCCGCACGCGGGGCATAGCGCGTGCCCGCGCGCGACATGTGTAGTTACAGTATGTATAGTTACAGTATGCGTGTAGCAGATATGGTCCCGCGGGGCGCGGGCGCGCGCGGGCAGGGCGGCGCCGCACGCGGGGCACAGCGCGTGCCCGCGCGTGACATGTGTAGTTACAGTATGTATAGTTACAATATGCGTGTAGCAGAGATGGTCCCGCGGGGCGCGGACGCGCGCGGGCAGGGCGGCGCCGCACGCGGGGCATAGCGCGTGCCCCCGCGCGCCGCACTGCGCGCACCGCTCGCGCGACATGTAGCGCGCGATGCCGTCCGTGCGCACCGTCTCGCGCATGCGTACCGCGCGTCCGTAGCCCAGCTCCGCCCACCTGCACAAACACCGACTTCGTACCGTGCTATGGATCGAGACACGCCGTCTCTTTACATTACAACTGGTAACGTCGAAAAGCGTCAGACATCATCATCGCAAAAGTATTAAACGGAAGAAAAATTACATGTAACAAAGGTTTTTTATGTTAAACTACCCGACAGACGTTCCGTCTCAGTCGACCTTCTACAAAATATTAGAAAACTTAAAAAAAAATGAAATCGGTAAAATCGATCTCAAGCTAGGGATTAATTTTAGTATATTCAGATTTGTGTGAAGAATAAATAAAGGAGGTGGACAAACCGACCACTTGAACACGTCGGCGCCCAGCAGCGACAGACAGCGGTGCAGCGGCGGCAGCAGCACCCTGGCGGCGTAGTATGCGACGTGCGGCGGGCGCGGCGCGCGCGCCAGCTCGTGCGGCGCGCGCGCGAGGCGCACGAGCGGCTCGCCGGGCGGGCCCGCCGTCACCAGCCACGACACGCGCTCGCCCGCGCGCGGCCCGCCGCGCCGGTCGCGGGATGTCTGTCGCCTGGAACATATACCGACGACGTCTTGCATAACTGAAAAAATGCCAGTTGTTGAATTTGTATGATCTTCCAAAACCTGTGACTATACGAGTGTTGATGTGTATAATAGTGGATTATTAACCGTTAATACTTAGTAAACGGGCATAAGTGTAGGCAAATCGTACAAAGTTGAAAAATGATGAAAACTAGTATTAGTTTATAGATAAGCTAGACCTAAACTGATGAAATAATAGACAGAACGATGTTACAAAGAGACACGAGCTTATATTATCAGATTTTTTTTTCATCAAAAAACGTGATTTTCACCTTCGCTCCAAAACTCCAATAGAAGTTCTAGTAAAGTTTCTACCACTTTACTAGAGCATGACTTGACTATGACTGGACCTTGACTGTTTTATTTAATTTGACTGTGACTTGCGACTAGGACTTTTAATATGAAATACACTTGAAATATATTAATGCTTGACCCTGGCTAAATGCACAAGAAAGCGAACCCAATATTCAAAGAAAAAAAAATTATGATTAAATTTGATCAAGGGTTCTGAATTCTGTTAATAATAATTATTATGTTCTCGATCTCGTGAGCCGCGACAGGAGTGACGTCGCTACACCATATCTTACTTGGCAATCTCATTAGGCGGAGCGGTGGCCCCGGGGCGGTATCCTGCCGCGCCGTGATACTCTCTCGTGAAGAACAGTTCTCGCAGCGGGAGCGAGCCGCTCGCCAAACGTGACAGAAGTGACGTCACTGTACGTTTGACGCGGGACATGTCGCCGGTTTCGAATAACTCGCATAGAGCGCGTTGGAGAAGCTGCAACGATTACGATTTTATATCACTTTATATTCGTATATAGCGGAAGAGTGAGTGAGAGAAAACTTCATACAAGGAAGGACAATCACGAAGATATCATTCTACCCGCAAAAATGTCATAGCCATTGTGTTGCCGTTGACAAAATTCATCCTCGATAACATAATCATTTACCATTATGTGAGATAGTGGAGGTTGTCAACTATCTATCTCTATTTTTAATTTGTTACGCGATAATTCCGCCAATTATGAATCAATTTAGATGTTTTTTTTTGTCTGGTGGATTATACTTAAGAGGTGGTTTTTGTTTGTAGTGAACTGCAAATGAATGGAATTCCTTACCTGAGTCTGTGTTCCCTGATAAATACAATATGGGAGTCTTTAAGTCGCGAGTGAATAGGCATCTTCTAGGCAAACGTGCTCCATCGTCGACCGCATCGTCACTTGCCACCAGGTGAGATGGCGGTCAGATGTTTACCTATCTTAAATAAAAAACAAAAAAAAAAGTAGATTATACTTCAGAGGTGGTCCCATATAATTTTTTTCGAAATCTATAAAACCAAAATATAAGCGGTGAAGTCGGTTGTTTAAGCTTTGCTTGCGTTTAATTTATTATAATCTACAAACAATTCTAAATAGAAGAGACTGACTACACATGAGGAACAACCCTTTACCACTTTACACTACACTGGGGGTACTTAGAGTCATGAGTTTTATTACCCATTGTTGATTTATAAATCTAATACTAAAGGAGTAATACATTTTTAAAATTGTAAAAATTATTGCTTGAGGCAGAGTCATGACAAACGCTGAGCTACTCAAGCCCAGCCTGAAGCAACGAAATTATCATCTTATTATTATCTTATGGCGACGTGTGACGCTATCTACCTAAATAGAAACTACTACGGCCAACGAGTCTAACATTGCAGTTAGCTTACAAGTTGTGTTGTGATATAGGATTAGCCAAGGGACGTCATCCTATATTGGGGGTTGGTATCCGAGGTTAGGTGGTGTTGGTGGTAGGCTTTGATGAAGAGATATATTGATGGATAGGTGTTTATTACGTGAAGGCTACATGATGAGTGGCTTAGGTGTCTAGGTACTTATGCTACGTTGGTGGTCTTATTAGCTAAGTCAGGTGTTTACACACTACAATGTATATACCTTCCAACCAAATCTACTAATTTGTTTAGGGGCCGTTCAAATATAACGTAAGCACTATAGGGGGCGGGGGGGGTCTTTGCTTTGCTTATTTTTGATGATATGGGGGGTAGGAGGGTCTAGATGATGATTACGTCATCCGTAGTTATTTACTTTTATACACATATGGCAACTCACACATTGTCTATGCTTGAAAACGAAACGCAGTTTTGGGGATTCCCACGAATAATGTATACGTTTAGGTAAAAAAGAAACAATATAAAATAATAAAAAGCAATAGATTAAATAGGTAATACAAAAATGTTTACGTAAGCACGGGGGAGGGTAAGAGCTTTGCTTACTTTTGCTGACAAGGGGGATTGGGGGGTAAATAAATGTAATAAATCTGCTTACGTAATACTTGAACGCCCCCTTAAGAGTAAATTTAGAAAGGAAATATTATTGCTTGAGGCGGGGATTAAACCCGCAGCTATAGGTTAACCGCTGATCTATTAACTCCTTTAGTTCTGCCTAGAATGGCTAATGCTATAAAAACGAAGTCAAATGTAACATTACCTTGACACCAGCGGGACAGCCGTCCCTCCTGACAGTCTCAATGCCCTTGGCTTCGTATATCGGATTCTCTTGGTCGGCACTTTCGTACATATAACCAACGTACCGCTTCTTCGTTTGTAGGATACACGGTTGGTACACCTATAAAAAAATTGTTTGGCGTTTTTTTTTTTATTTATTTAAAGGTTAACAAAACTGTCTTAACTAAACTTGATAGAGTACTTATAGCTTAACAATAATTTGCATAACAATGTAGTGGACAACCTTATTCTTGATGTAAGCATCGTTTTTTTCCCCTGTAATAACATAAACGCTTTCACACTCACAGCAAGTTCGACTGCCGTGGGTGCCGGAAACATTCACATCACAACGTCACACAATCACAACCAGAACCAGAAACTTTCCTTGGAGAGAATATTTTTGTTGCAGGTGGTCCTGTATTAATTATATCGAAATTGATCTAGCTAAAACCCAAAATATAAGCGTTGAAGTCGGTTTTTTTTTAAGCTTTGCTTGCGTTTAATTATTGATTAGTCTTGACGCTGGAACGGCTAAACAGATTTGGATGAATAAAAAAAAAACAGATTAAACGCCCAACCGCGATCACCACATGTGATCTTATTTCGTATACGCGCGAGTCGCTTCCTGCACTAGCATGATCATCGAATAAGTGTCGCCACTCGCCTGTATTCGAGCTGAATAAGTTCTATTATCGCTTAACATACCTTCTCCAGTTTAAGTGCTACCGGCGACGGGTTATCTGCCGTAACCGCGTCTGCTATTTGTTGTCCTACTTGGAAGGCTTCCGCGCGAGTAGCACCCGGCACTAGGACGAACATCGAATCTGTGTCACCATACACCACCTGAAGCAAACGGATGTACTCGGATTAAACCCTCTAAAACAAACCTCAAAAGGAAAATACGGAACCCTTATAGGATCACTTTGTTGTCCATCAGTCTATCTGTCAAGACCCCTTTTCTCAGGAACACGTGGAGGTATCAAGCTGAAACTCATATCAAATACTCAGGTCTACTGTCCCTTGGAGCTGTGAAAAAATCAAACTTCTAAGCCAACGCAATCAAATCTTTTGATTGCGTTGGCTTAGAAATTTGGTACTAAGCAACGTCTTATAGCACAGATAAAATAAAAATTGCGAGAAGCATACATTTTTAGTTACATCATATAATCATTTAATTTAGCAATAAAATACCATAACTTTAACTTATATACCTACAGGTTGGTTCGGAACCCTCGGTGCACGAGTTCGACTTGCGCTTGGCCGATTTTTTTTTAATAGTAATTGAGTAACGGAACGTCATCTCAAAATCACTTGCATCATGGTAAGCGTCACGCTTGCTCATTACAGTTCAGTGCTACCCAGAGTTTTGAACTTAGGTCAAAATCCTCAGGGATAAACTAAAAAAAAAGCGCATACCGCCCATCGATCTGAAATTTGGTATAATAAAGTATTCGACGTCCTCATCACGAAAATTGGCGCAAACGCCATTTTGAATATGAAAATCGAAGAAAAACCTCTTTTTGTTCGGTGTACATAATCGCGCATTTCTCACCGATTTAGACTATTTTAGCTCTCCCCAGAAAGTGAGTGAGTATGTTTGTGTGTGTGGGTGTGTGTGTGTGTACAGCGGACATTAGGAACCGTGGGGCGTCACTCCCACGATTATGCACACCTAAGGAAAAGAGGTTCTTCTTCGATTTTCAAATTCAAAATGGCGTTCGCGCCAATTTTCGTTGTGATATTCGTGAAGAGGAGCTCGAAATACGTTATTATACCAAATTTTAGATTCTTCATCGATTTTCATATTCAAAATGGCGTTCAAGCCAATTTTCGTTGTGATATTCGTGATGAGGAGCTCGAAATACGTTATTATACCAAATTTCAGATTCTTCGTCGATTTCCATATTCAAAATGGCGTTCGCGCCAATTTTCGTTATGATATTTGTGATGAGGAGGTCAAAATACGTTATTATACTAAATTTCAAATCGATCGGCGGTATGCGCTATTTGGTACACCCAAAACATTGCCCTTTAATCCGAAATACAGTAATGTTTGCACACTACTGCTTCGCAGTTGAATGTCTCGCAATGGTGTGGTAGTGCCCCAGGCGGACTCTGCAAAAAGATGCTGTGATGTCTGCGAAAAGAAAGGTGATTTTGAATCTTGATGTTTGATAAAGTGTTGCCTCCCATTTTCAAGGGTCACGTAACCTATAAGTACATATATACACACCTTCACGTTCCACTGCGAGTTGTTCCTGACAAGTTTGATGGCTCGTTCCAGAGTCTCTCTACCTTTAGCTACAACGCTATCTCCTACTTCCACACACGGCATTCGTCCACTAAAGTTCGCCGCCGTGTATCCGTACGTCACGTTAGCAATCAATTTTAGACCTGGAAAATAGATGACACTTAATATCAGGCTATATGAGTTTTGCCGCGAAAGTGAAAAATTGGTTTTGTTGATTTTGTATATTTTTCCAAAACCTGTGATTGATTCGAGTGTTAATGTGTAATAATGGTAGATTATAACCCGTTAATACTTAGTAAATGTGCATAAGATTATGCAAGTTATACAACGTTAAAAAACGTGATTTTCGCTTTCACTCAAAAATACCAATAGAAGTTCTAGTAAAGTTTCTATCACTTTACTAGGGCATGACTTAACTATGGCTGGACCTTGACTCTTGTACTTGACTTTGACTAGGACTTTCAACTTGAAATACCTACACTTGAAATATATTAATACTTGACACTGGCTAAATGCACAAGATTGCGAAGGCAAATATAATAGAAAAAAAATCAAGCTATCAGACATACGACGTAACTAGATGTAAGATAACTTATGATGCCGACCATCAATCGCTACTTAATATTTATCGATCTTAACCCCTTTTATATGTGTTAATTTTGTTTTGTTAAAACGAAATTGACACACACGAAACTATAATTGGAAATGGTTAACTATTAAACTTACATTAACATTTAAGTGGCTACTACGGGGCTAGGTTCTTCTAAAAAAATTCGAATTGTTCAACCAATAAAAATGAATACACAAAACGGCTGAGAAGTTTGTTAATAGAAGTTCTGAGTGGTACTGCAGAAGTAAATAGGAAGGCTTACGTTAAGGCGAATATCTCGCTTGTCTGTATTAATATTGGTATAAAAATAAGAATTATCTGTTGTATGCATACACGACTAATACTTTTCCTTCTCGGACATGCAGTTTCTAATGAATACCTACTAACCTAGCTGCCTAGAATGCATAGCTTTCTTCACATGCTCATCAGTTTGCAACTTCATGCCTTTCTTGACGGCCTGTCTTGCTGCAAGGATCCTTCTTAGCAGGGCCGGTAGTACGCCTCTACGAACCGAAGGTTTAACGAACCCCACGCCGACAGGCGACCAATGTACCAGACCTTGCTTCACTAGCGTGTCGAGCTTAGATTTGGGTATGCGGAGACGCCAGGCGCCGAATTCGTAAGCTGTGTCACTAAAATAAATATATACATATAATATGAGAAAGGGAAGATATGGGGAAGTACGCTGTTTATCGTAACATCGGTGATGAGCCTAGTTCGTCAGAATATACTTTAAAACGATATTGCTACCTTACTAGTGCCTTTAAGCACTTTTTCGTGAAATATTGTTCATACTTTGGACATAAAGATTTATTTATTCAATTTATTTACACTATCCTCATGTCAAGTGGCGACAGCACCATCACAGTTTAACCTATTATTTTTAATTGTTTGGGAGGGTTGAACGTGACTCATTATTTGCTCACGACTGAAAAGAGAAGAGCAAACCAACAGCATATAAAAGAAGGTTGACTATGATGAATATGATATAACAGATTTTTCGGTCGCATAGACAAGCATTTCACTTATAGTGTCACCTAATTAACTAATGTATATAACGAATATTATGAAAAACAAGCAAAGCTTAAAATAACCGACTTCATCGCTTAACTTCGGAACTTTGATCAGATCTTGATGAAATTTTTACCGACTTCACAAAAAAGGAGGAGGTACTCAAGTCCACTGTATTTTTTTTTGTGTTTTACCTCATAACTTCGTTCCACGTGAACCGATTTTGAAATATATTTTTTTGTTTGGTAGATGTTGCTTTTCAATTTCCAAATTGCGATTGCGACTATTCCAGAAGAAAATTAGGTATACTCTTATAGGCCTATAATGCAAGAGTATTTCAAAGTCTTTAATATGATAGCTAACTAGACTTACCCATTGATGTTTTGCACTCGTCCAATACAGGTAGAGAAACAGTAGTTATAGGCTATCATCATTGACGGGTAGAGACTTTGGAAGTCCAGGACGATCATAGGATCTGTGTAGAATCGGGATTCTGTGGAAATAATATAATATACATAGAAGTTTCCAGAAATTCCAGAATAGATAAGTTGTATAAGAGAAATATACTATACCAACATAAAATTCTTTATTATGAACATTTTCATGTGCAAAGTCGTTCCAAGTTTACAAAATTGATATTGAGCGAAGAGCGGTGATAGGGAACCAAGTGAATGGTGGCCCAACATACCTTTATGAATAGTCAGAAAATGTCTAAAAAGGCAAGAATAGCTGTCCATAGAGGGGTGCACAGATATATAGAGTGTAGGGTTTGGCTGAAAAGCATGAAATAAGATAAATGCTGTGGAAATTACTGAGTGTGACTCTGATGGACAAAGAAAGAAAACATTGTGTGAGAAAATGTAGTGACAAAGATAGAAAGGGACGCTTAGATGGTTTGGACATGTATAGAGGATGGACAAAAATACCAACTTTTAAAGACAACACTTTACAACAACTTCAGGCAAACTAAAATAAAATGTGAATTAATTTAACAATCCTACAGTTTACGAGGGACTATTTCATTCGAAATATTCACTTTGGCTACATATATTTATAAAGATAATTGACCAAATATGAAAAGCTACCTGGTTCAAAAATAAGAGGCAAACATTCTGGTGCTTTCATTGCTGCCCGTTGCTTCACCGTTGGAGACAATGCGACCAAGTTGAGAGGTCGTGCGGCGCGAAGCATAAGAGACTCAACCCGGAACTGAGAGCCTCTCGAAAGAACCTCCCACCACTGCAGTCCAAACAGTCTGGCAAGCTCTGAAGTGCGATCTTAAACCAATGGGTACATAAATTACTTATAGATGCAGATAGATGTAAAAACATAAGACACAAAACGACAAATATCTCAACTTAAACGGAATTCCACATTCTTTGACCTATTATCGTCCTAGTACTTATGAGTATTCGAACCTGCTGCTTTGAAGACGATGCGGGTAGTTCGAAGTTCAAAGATGACCCGCCCGGCGTCGCCCGGTTTTAAATATACACATAAACACTTCGATATTCACAGCCACAGACTAAGTTCAATGACTTGATCGTGTTTTAGATTCGGATAAGTAGTTACAGAGCCTTTACAAACAAACAAACATACTTTACCTCTTTATAATATTATTATAGATTAGTATAGATAAGAAGCTTATAAATTGGTAATAGGGCAAACTTACTTATAATATCAAGCTTTTCCAACATCCGTACAGTTCCAGACAACCTAGTCAGGTAATATTCCACAGGGATCCATCTTAAAATTCTCGACTCGTCACACCACCAATCCGCCAACTGTGCAAAACTGTACTTGGGTACCCTCTCTTTCAAAATCTCATACATACAATTCTCGAAACTATAACTTGACAGTGGTAGTTCATGACGAAATAGCCTCCATACATTAAACATCACTCTTCCAATAATCCTTCCTTCGAAATCATTATCTTCACTCCTCCGTCGTTTCTGACGATTTTTCTCAGTGATTCGAGATATTTCTTTGACTATATCTAAGCCTAGCACCTGTGCCCTTTCCATTAAGTATCCCCAAGAATTCATTTCTATTTCATATCCGCACATTATATCCGGATCATGTTTCTTTACTAAATCTATCACTTTTTCAATAATATCACATTCATTGTTTACGTAACTAATATTTACATGAAATATACATCTATCTAAATATTTAGGCGGACTCATTTCGTCCACTACGAGTATTTCTGTGACAGTTTTAGGTAGGAAGTGGTTTGGTGGACTATCGTTTGCGACTTTTACGAATATGGCTTGAATAGCATCTAGCATTGGATCTGGATTAAAATCTTTTCTGATTGATGTGTGAATTTCAATAAGCATCACTGTAAGAAAGTTCACCTAAAACAGATAAAATCAAATATGTCATTAAATGATCAAACATTAAGTTCATCCAATCACTTAGCATCATTAACAACTTATCTTACATCAACAACAGGAGTTTCAATAGAACCGGTTTCATTCTGATTATTACTGCTTCCAAAGCAAAGAAAGGACCCATCCGGCTGCATTGTGACTTGCAGTGTATTATCTAAACTTGTTTTATCCTGTAACATAAGTATAAATATATCATATACTATCATATTGTCTGCCAAATTAGTATTAGTGCATGTCCAAATAGTATTTCAGTTATAAATGTAAACAACGTTATTAAAGTTTACCTTATCATTGCTCTCTAAACTAATGCTATTATTAATTTCATCGTCATGAAGCCCCAATGCTTGGGAATTATCTAGTTCTTCTAAATTTGTACTAATATTATTATCTACTTTTAATTCTTCTTTCTTTACTATATCTCTGTGCTTAACCCATTCGACGACTTCTTTTCTAGTCGGAGGTCTATTTATAGGTTCTAGAATACAAGTTTTGTTTCCAGCTAGTATTGATTTTAAAGCCTCGGGTCTGGACGACTCTTGAGACACTTCGTTATTTTGTAAAAACAGTAATTGGCGCCATTCTTCAATGCTAATAGTGTCGCGAACTTTTTCAAATGGCTTTTGGTCTTTTGCCAGTTTGCTTTGCAATTTCAATACAATTTGCCCGATTTCAATCTTATCTCCAACATCTTTATGATCTGAGTAGTGGGGAACAACCGAATGGATAACTTTAGGCATTTTGTATTTTGCAAAAGTTGTCATTATGTAGCTTTTAGTTGGAGGTTTTATTTTTGGTGTCAATATTTTAACTATTACGTCATCTGGAGTGTTCAAATGGCTTACGATTTGAGAACTATGTACAATATCTGCATGTATGTCGGTAACATCAAGCAAATCATGATTTTTTATTGGTGTTATTACTTCTTTTTTAATATTTCCAGACCAAAGTTGGCTTTGTGTTTCAGTAACATTAAGTTTATTATTTTTAATCGGTGTTACTTTTTCTCTTTTAATGCTTTCAATTAGTTGTTCTTCAGGCAAAATTCTAGTTGAATCCATTTCTAAGGATGAGTCAAAGACATTTGAAGCATAAAAGCTCATTATACCTTTGTTTTCTTCTTGCGATGATTCAGTATCTACTGAATCGTCTGTAGCTGGAGAAGGTTTATTATGTTGGCTACGATTCATTGTTGACGGTCCTGCTATGGGCTTAAAGTCTTTTTCAAAATCGTAAACTTCTGCTAGTTTTAAATTATCATCACCTTTATTCACTAAATCTGTTATAGAAATGTTTTCCATTTGGGACTCATGGCTTGCATGAGCAGGTTCCAGACAAGACTTCTTTGCATTACTTGGAGGTTCATCTTTTAAAGCACGCCTTAGATGTAAATCTGAGATGTCGTCAATCGTGTCTCTGGAAACGTTAATTTCGTCAGTTTCAGATGTATCTGGTTTAAAATCAGTTTCTTTTTGAGATTCTTTAGTTACATCTCTTTTTTTGGTTTTAGGTCTAGAGAGACCAAGCTTGAATTGTCGCATTTTTCTTTTTCTTACTTTCTTCACATCTATAAATAAATTTTATTTTAGATAAGTGTACAATTAAATGAATTCCAACATGAATTAGCAAAATTTTAAAGATTACTTACGATCGTCATCAAAAGCGCCATCTAGTTGGGGAATTTTAGCACCATCCCAAAAGGAGTCATTCCAAGATGGAGAACTCTGACTGCTGTCATCTTTACTGAAAATATTTCAACTTAGTAATGCCGTAGGTGCATCAAATCAAATAATAAATATTTGGTAGCATTATTGTTTGATTTTATACCAATTACGCTATGTAGTAGAACATTTATCAAGACTGGAACAATCCAAATATTTAGACATTAAATAGGTAAAAAGCTTACATATAGATAGACGAGAGTTACGATAGTTTTTTTTTATATTCATATTAATTTATCATAGCGATTACTGCATTGCCTTTATAATTATCAAAATCAAGGTAAGTACTTCATTTCCCATAATTAGCTCATCTAATACGACTGGACTGTCAATATTTACGCAGCTAACCTTTCATGGACATTCAACAATACAGTTTCATCATTATATACTTGTGAATATTCCGCATCATCTGATTCAAAATCATAGTTTTCTTCTGTATTTGCTGGAGTTCCCATTACACTGTCTTCTTCAACAGGTTTCTCATCCATATCTTGTAGCATGTCTACCAGTTCTAAATCTTCACTATTTACTGCAAAATTCATAAAAAATATAAAAAAGTTGATCAGTGTCTATTTTTGTTTTATACCATTTTTGCTGTGTTTTAGCCAGTTAAATAATCTTTGCAACTAAATGCCTTTTACCTACTGAAGAACTTTAGAGGATATTTATAAGTATTAAAGTATTTTATTGAGTGTCTCAGCATTCTATTAACAAGTAGCGTGAGGATTGTATAGTCTAGCAACACTGCAATGATTGCCATACTATCAAGAAGCGTTTTGTAACAAATACAGCTATAACGTCACTTTAATACTTACACAAAACTTGACTGTAATGCAAGCTACAGTTCAATGCCAAACCTTCATCAACAATAGTATTATCCATGTCTTCCGTGACAGTGTCATTTAAATCTTTTCTCAAAGACTCACTCATAGTCACTCCTAGAGTTACATCAGGCAAATGCATGCTTATATCTACTGCATTAAACAACTGTGACCCTTCTAAACTTTCTGCAGGATAATAAACTGTTTCAACAGGTTTGATGACATCCGGTCCAATAATAACCGGTCCATCAAGCAGGTTGGAAGATTTTATCAAAAACATCTGTTCAAATTTATAATGTGATTCTGTTTCACCGGCGTTCATTCTCCCTTGCGACAAGGACTTTGATGCCATAGACACGTTTAAATGTTTCCGCCTTTCCATCTCTTGGTTCCACACCTCTTCCAGTCCAGGATTTTCAATACCATCTCCTTTACCGATTCTTTGTCTATTTATAATATGAGATGCGCTGCAATCGGCTTCATAAAAACACGAGCTTTCTGGTTTAAGCGTTGATTCTATTGGACTTTCAAAAGGTTCATTGCTGTTTTGTAAATGGCCAGATTTCCGAAATTTCACAGTTTGTAAGTCAATATTACTCATGCCAAAAAGGTTGAAGTCTATGAAAAACTGCAGGGTGAAATTGAGATGAGATTCATGGGGCTGTAAGACTTGGCCTAGTATAGCACCATTGCTGCATAGTTCCACTGCTTGTTTTATTAATCCCGGACTGTATAGGAACACTTTTAGATATAAATGTTCTTTGTCATGAAAGCCATAAAATGGTCTGAAAAAATGTTTTATATTTATTATGTTGATTAATTGAAATCAAGTCAAGAGGGCATAGAGGAGTATACCTAATAGTGCCGCAGTATTTGGCAGGAATACATTTTATGGCATTGCATGAAATTATCAGAAAATTATCCAAAAGTACTAACGGTTTGGTAGGTTTATTACATATTTATTGAAAATAAAATTTACTTACAATCCCTTGACCAAAGATATCTTGTATACATGCTGATTGGCTGACGTGGCTTGTTTCAATGCTATATTTAAAGCCTTGTCTAAACTTGCTGCTATCTGTAACCATAAAAATCATATTCAGTCATAGTTACATTCAATTATTATTATTATTAGATATTATTTGCATTGAATCCAGTTCAAGAAATAGAATGAAGAGACATAAAATTATGTAATTCTTTTTTTACGCTTTCACACTCACAGCCACCAAACTAAGTTCGATGACTTGTGTCGTAGTTGCCAGAAACATTTACATCATACACACAATTACACCCAGAACCAGAATCACACGTTTTCTTGGGGAGAAATCTTGTATTTCCACCGGGAATAAAACCCGATACCCCTGTTTAGAAGGTGAATGCTCAACTAACTTAGCCAAAAGGCAGCTCTACTAACTTAATATTAATATTTTGATAGTTCTATGTTTCTGTAATATTTATTTATTATTCTTTACTACTAGGACCTAACTAAGAAAACACAGAGACTGGTTAATATCACAGTTGGTGGAAACAGCCATATCAAACACACAGAGTCATTAACTTTCATGAGTGCCTCTTTGGGGCCCATTTGATAAATTTTTGACTTACTTTGTAGTCAACTAGTTTCGGACAAATTAGTTGTCCTTCATCAGGATGAGTCAGACGCGCGATACGCAGAGGCGGGCGGCTCGGGCCTCGGCGCGTGACTGACGTTTTAAGCCGAATATAACATAACATAATGTGTAATACTCACGATAGTTTTAACATTAAAATCTCTTCTATTGTAAATAAATAATAGATGCACAGAATTAATATAGGTAGTTTTGACAAAGATTTCATCCAAAAGACATCCCGAATAAATAACATTTACTGGACATTTTTAACCAACACTAAGAAAAGAGAAGTTTCTCAATTGGACTGAATATTCCTTTTTTCATCATGTAGTCTTTCCACTTGGCCTCTATTGCCGTGGTGGGAATTTGGCCTTCTGGTTTCTTTTATAAAAAAAATTCCCAAATAACTAAAATGAGATAGTTACCATATAGTATATAGCTGTATAACATTAGTTAACAGCTTTTAAATAATGACGAACCTGGATGGATGATGATGATAAGTTGCCAGTTGGCTTATTTGGGTGAGCATTCGCCTTCTAAGCAGGGGTATCGAGTTCGATTCCCGGTGGGAACACAAGTTTTCTCCTCAAAGAAAACTTGTTTTTCTGATTCTGGTTGTGATTGTGTGTGTAATGTGAATGTTTCCGGCACCCACGACACAAGTTATCGAACTTAGTGTGGGGCTGTGAGTGTGAAAGCGTTTATGTTTATTAAAATAATATGAGTTTAAACTTATCATCATATACATATAACTAAGTAAAATTAGTAAAATATAGAACCCGTTATTAGCTCCGTGATTTTGTTAATAAATAAAATATAATCACCTGATAGAGATACTGTGGCTCTGGATTTGAAGTTGGGCATGGTATGTAAAAGTATGGAAACACTCCGTGAATATGAACACATGCTTTGCGACCCTCTGGAGTTGGTCCGAAAATCCTGAGTACAGGAACCTGAAATCATACACATATTGTTTTTTGTTATTCTTTTTCAGATGAAATATTGTTTATTTAGCCAACTTCAAAAAAAAAAAGGTTATCAATTGGGGTGTTTTTTTTTAATACATAGCATGTGTTACCTCAGAACTTTTTTCAAGTGAACCGATTTTGATGATTCTTTTTTTTATTTGAAAGGTGGTGCTTCTCATGTGGTCCCATTTAAATTAGATAAAGATCCGACCATTAGTTTTCCCCAATCGCCAATAATGTGTATTTAATTAATCTAATCTGACCAAGGGTTCTGAAGGTAAAGCAACTCGGTTTTTTTACGATTTGCTTGCATTTAAGTTATGTTTAACACTTATAAATTAAGCATTTGATTGAACACAACATCTACATAGCTTATACTGATGCTCCACTCAACATGGGCAATGATGATGTCTAGTTTTATAAGGCACATTTATCAATCAAGGTTATTGATGATTTAATACTAGTTGATAAAATAAAAATAAATATTTGGGCAAGCATGTCACATTTCCGACAGCATCATCACTTTCCATCAGGTGTGATAGTGGTCAATGGTTGCCTTGTCTGCAAAAAAAAGTTTTTTTTTTTAATTTTCCTCTACTAATGGATGTCTAGGTTGTGGAATAAGTTAAATCTTTTATAATTTTGGCTACATCAAATGTTATTATAGCAAATTTGGTCTAGCTACAAATGTTTTAAGAAACATGCGTAAGATATAAATGTAGCTCAAGTATTCTATTTTATATAAATTTAACTATTATTACTCTTATTATATTACTTTTTGTTTAAATACATTTTATTTAGTCATGATTGTAATAAAACCTTTTCACTATCCTTATACTACCCTAAATTATACTTTTTAGAAAACACAGAAGGTAGGGCTTTCCATTTTTTCACTGTTCTAACAGCCAATACAACCTACCAGACGTCCATATCATCTATAGGCTAAAGGCAGACCAAAGACTTTCACGAAGACACCAGTTTTAACTTATCCGTGCACCATCAAACATAAACACTGCTTTTTATTTTCTAAGCAACAGAGTGGTTCACAATTGGAACAGATTACCGGAAGATGTTGTTTCTGCTACCACAATAAATGGATTTAAAAACAAGCTTGACATTTGGTTGCGAATTAATAAACAAACTTTGTTAGAAAAATTAACTATTATCTAATACCTTTAAACAAGCAATTCTTGTATATATGTGTGTAATCTGGATCTCGGAAACGGCTCCAACGCTTTTCATGAAAGTTACAGATTAGGGGATTATCGGCCCAAGGAATCAATTTATCAACGTTCCAGGTCCGAGAAATGCTCGGTTCCAGAAATGTTCGGTGAAGAACCGGGTTTAAGAAACAATCAGTGCCATCTATTACGCCATGACCGATGTAAAAAACTGTTTCTACTCAACACTAGATGGAGCTATCTGAGGCTTCAAATTCAAACACATTCTACCAAAAAAAAAAACCGAGCAAAGCTCGGTCATCCGGATATTGACTTTCAACACTGTGAGATATAGACATATCAGCATTCTGCTGCTCATCTATAAATAAATAACAACTAAGGACACAACTGCAAAAAGTTCTTACCTGTTTGATATCAGATCCCCTAAAATCTGAGTAAATCACATCTATCCCAGGAACAGGCTTAGCCAAATAATGGTCACATACAACTATTCTTACTGAAAATTCAGGTTCTTGACGGGTTAAATCTGAAAATTTAATTCAAACTATATTGCAAACACATTCACACTTACAACCCCACATTAAGTTCAAAGACTTGTGTCGTGGGTACCGGCAACATAATGACACACAAACCAGAAGTTTGTGCCTTTGGGAGGAAAAATTGTGCACCTGCCGGGAATCGAACCCAGGACCCACGGCGTACAGGATACTTGCCCGTCGAACCAACTGGGTGTCAATAGGTTTAAAAGTTTCTATAAAGATTCGTTTCTGATACCGGTAATACCGGTCTAAAGTTAGATTATAAAACTTAAAAGTCCAATCCGAACTCACCTGCACTCATAGCTCAGTTCGATAAGGTTAAATTGTTTATTTAGCTCTAGCAGCATTAATGAAGATTTCTTATCGCTAAAATCGAAACAATTGATGTTTATCTATAATATAAAAATGAATCGCAAAATGTGTTGGTAAGCGCATAACTCAACAACGCCTGGACCAATTTGGCCAAATCTTTTTTTAAAATGTTCGTTGAAGTTCAAGGATGGTTTTTACGGCGAGAAAAATTAGAATTATTGCTGGAAAAACCCTAAAAATAGCCCTTTTCTTTTTCCCATACAAATGCACCCGGGCGAAGCCGGGGCGGATCGCTAGTTGTAAATATAAAAGTTATTAATGAAGTTCAATCACATTATCACACCGCAAAACAAACACAGACCATAGATAAATAAGACATAAGATGTTGATATACCCAAAGAGTATATAACTACTAATATATACCAAGTGTTACCAAATACTTTCACCACAGAAGCTGAAATACATGGCTCGCTATAAATACGAGCAACGAAGTATACTCGGGTTGACAGGTTCACTTTTCGGCAGCGCTCGGAGGCGACGGACGTTTTTAGTATCGCGTTGATTATATTTGATTACTCTTATTTTGTAAAATAAAAAGTACGGTTAGGTAAATAGATTGTTATTTTTAAAAGAATCCTTACCACTTCTGGTTTATTACATCAGAAGTGGGATTGTACTTGCACAGCTCACATATTTTAAAGTTATACAATCAAATTTATATCCGCTTTGTTGTCCAATATTTATTAGATAAATTTTGCCTCACAATTTGAGGTTATTACTTTTGAGGTAATTAAATTGTGAAGTGCGTGTTTTCATCGAATCAATACGGGATGTCGGAACGTTCCAATAGATCCAGAGAACGTCGTCATTTGCGTTTTAGAGATAGATCTCGGGGTCGTAGCGGTTCACGAACCCGACATAACACGCATCGTGAAGCCTTGTGCTCTTCTAGTAGACGTCGTGACAGCTCATATGGGCGCCGCGATAATTCACGCGATGTCGCTTTAAATCAAATTCTCGATCGGTTAGTCGCGATAGAAAGTAGACTACCGTTAGAAATTTCTTCTCCCAGTCCGTCGTCTCAAACGGAGCGCCACCCGCCTATTTCTCTCCCCATAGCAGAGCTTACCGATGCGAGTGAACGGAACGAGGGTTCGAAGACTGAACCTGCCAATACATCGCGATTAAACGAAACCGCCGCGACTCGTGAATTGGACGCAGCGAGTAGGATTATTGGAGCATTGCCTGCACTATTTCAAGTAAGATCGCAACAATTTTATATTTCACCATTCGATCCCAGTGTACATGATTTTGACGCGTGGTGCGCGGAGGTTGAACGCGGTCAAAAATTAAATAATTGGGGTGATCGGGAATGCCTAGGCCGGATAGGTAATTGTTTGCGAGGTGATGCTAAATCTTGGTTGAATGAGTGGGTCACAAACGAAAGGACTTGGGTCAATTTCAAAACTGAATTTCGATCATTATGTCCTCGCAGTGTGGATAGTGCTACAGTGCTATTTGAAGTCATGTCGACCAATTCGGATAAGTATACAACGTTTGCTGAATACGCTCGTAAATCGATATTGCGTCTTAACATTGTTAAGGGGTTGTCAGACGAATTAAAGGTTTCTATTATCGTGCGAGGTATTACCGATCCCCAGATAAAGGCCGCGACAGCCAATGCTAAACTGCAGTTAAAAGACTTGGTAGAATTCTTATCGGTTTACATTAAGCCGAAAGGTAATTCACGCTGCTCCAATAATGCTGCCCGTTCGTCCGCTAATGTAAATCCGTATAACCCGCGTAAACGTGAGGCACCTAGGTCAAGTGATACATGTGCCATCTGCGGCAAAACTGGCCATAAGAAGTGGTACTGCTCTAAGCGGTCCAAGACCGAGACTACAACGTCCAGTCAGGGCACAACTGCCACCACGTTTACTGCAAACGCCCGGGTTGAGAATAAACAAACGAAGTTCTGTACTTTTTGCAAGCGCAATGGCCATACAGTCGACATTTGCTTTCAAAAACAACGATCTCACAGCATGAACAATAAGGATGTTGACAGCGTAAATTTTTGCTCAGAGTCGATTCCAAACGAAAAAACGTAATTCCGGCGATAGTTCAAAAAGTGGCCGTTGATGTCTTGATTGATAGCGGATCTGATATATCTTTGATATCCGAATCATGTTTGAAGCATTTTAATTTCAATCGCGTTCCTACTTATCGCCTAATGCGGGGAATAGGAAGTCAAGATGTCGAGTCTACCTCATACATCACTACAATTTTAGAATTGCCGGAAATATCATTAGAGGTAGATTTGTATGTAGTGTCAGATCATTGCATCAACGCGCCAATTCTAATCGGTACTGACGTTTTGAATCAAAAAGGGGTGACGTATGTCCGAGCTAATGACGAGCAGCGGCTCGTTAGATCAGATAGCCCCCTCACCGTGCAGCACGTGAATACTTTGGTGGTTGAACATATAAAAACACCTTTAGTGGGTGATGAAAAGCAAAGCTTATTGAGAATTATCCATGAGTTTTCTGAATCACTTATTACAGGTACGGCAACCTCCACAGTGAGTACGGGCAGCATGGAAATAAAATTAACATCACCTAACCCGATAAGTCATCGTCCTTATAAGCTGTCATTGGATGAAAAGACAAGGGTTCGTGAAATAGTAAACGATCTGCTTAGCAAGGGTATAATTCGCGAATCACAGTCAGATTACGCTAGTCCTATCATTCTTGTAAAAAAAAAAGACGGGAGCGATAGAATGTGCGTTGACTACCGCGCGCTTAACGCCATTACCGTTAAAGAAAGATTCCCTTTGCCGCTAATCGATGATCATGTTGACAAGCTTGGTGGCTACAAATATTTCACGAGCCTTGACATGGCTACCGGTTTTCATCAGGTACCAATGAAAGACGATGAATCTATTAGCAAAACGGCTTTTGTAACGCCCGAGGGTCACTTCGAATATATAAAAATGCCATACGGCCTCGCTAATGCGCCCATTGTCTACCAGAGAATTATGTCAAAAACACTAAAACCATTGATTGACACTGGCAGGGTACTTACTTACATTGATGACGTCCTTATCATGTCCAATTCTATAGATGAAGGCCTTGAAACATTGACAGAAGTTCTGCGCATCCTTACTAGCGCAGGATTTTCCATAAATTTAAAGAAATGTACATTTTTGGATACTGAAATAGAATACCTGGGACGTAGGATTGGACATGGTCAGGTACGGCCGAGCCCTAGTAAGGTTGAGGCTCTGATTAAGTCGCCAAAGCCTACGAACGTTAGAGAAGTTCGTCAGTTTCTTGGGCTCGCAGGCTACTTTCGAAGATATGTTTCTGGGTACGCGTCCAGAACCGCTTGTATAGCTAAATTACTCAAAAAAAAATGAACCGTTCATCTGGGGTTCAGATCAGGATGCTGCTCGTGATTACATAATACGATGTTTGACACAAGAACCTGTGTTAGCTATATTCGATCCCACATTACCAACCGAACTTCATACTGACGCGTCTTCTATTGGGTTCGGGGCAATTTTGTTACAGGAACATCCTGGTAGGATGAAAAGGGTAGTTGCCTATTTTAGTAAGTCCACCCAAGGTGCCGAGTCTCGTTATCATAGTTATGAGCTTGAGACTTTAGCTATAATTCGTTCGCTTCAGCATTTCCGCCACTATTTAATTGGTATTAGCTTTAAAATAGTGACGGATTGCAATTCTTTAAAGCTAACGGAACGGAAAAAAGACTTGTTGCCTCGAGTTGCACGTTGGTGGGTTTACCTGCAAGATTTTAGGTTCACTCTTGAGTATAGAAAGGGGTCTCTGATGCAACACGCAGATTATTTCAGTCGAAACCCTCCTACGCAAGTTTCCCACATACGTAACCCAGATAACTGGGCGAAAACTGCTCAAACGGCTGACACAGAAACTCAAGACCTTATGTCAAAACTAAGAGATGGTCAATTAGATACGAGTAGGTATTTGATAAAAAATGAGTTGTTGTATTACAAATACATGCCGATTGGGGAGGAGTCGCGTTTCCTTTGTTTTATCCCGAAAGGTCATAGACTCAGTCTGTTACGTATATTCCATGATGATCATGATCATATCGGCATTGACAGAACTACCGATCTAATACTGCGCCATTTTTGGTTTCCGGGACTTAGACAATTTGTTCAAAAATATATAGGTCACTGTCTTACGTGCCTGGCACATAAAAAAGTGCCAAGAGCCCCCTTGTTACCAATAGAGTCCTGGACTAAGCCGGAAATCCCATTTTCTGTCACACATACCGATGTCGTTGGGCCTCTCCCTGAATCCAATGGGTTTAAGTACATTTTAGTAATAATAGACGCTTTCTCTAAGTACTGTTTATTATACGCACTATACCGTCAAGATGCCGATGAGTTAAAGCGTGTCTTCTCAAATGCTGTGTCATTATTTGGAACCCCAGCCACGATTGTTTGCGATCGCGGTAGAATGTTTGAAAGTTGCGTATTCCAAGACTGGGTAAATGAGTTGGGTAGCACATTGCACTTCATCACTCCGGGTATTCATCGTGAGAACGGACAAGCTGAAAGATACTGTCGGACTGTCCTCAATATGCTGCGCATCGAAGTTGGAAACAAGGGCAGGCAATGGTCTGATGTCCTATGGAAAGTGCAGCTTACTCTCAATATAACTAAGCAAAGTACCACCCAAAATTCGCCTCTTCAATTGCTCGTGGGCATTGATGCAGCGACTCCAATTATCAGGTCCCTGGTAAGAGATGTAGCCCTGCAAAATAATAATCAAAACCGAGAAGCTTTGATGATTCTCAGGAGACAGCGAGCGTCCACATTACTAGACGCCAACCAGCAACGCCAAGACGCTTATGTCAACGATGGACGTCGGGAGCCACGAACCTTCAATGTTGGCGACTTCGTATTTGTGAATAAAGCATCGCAATCTACGGGAAAGCTGGACTCCGGTATGCGGGGACCCTACAAGGTCCTGTGTGTACTACCACATCATCGCTACAGCTTGAAACTTCTCAGTGGATCTTATGGCAAGACAACTCAAGCTGCTGCAGACCACATGGTGCTTTGGCGCGGTGAATGGACGCCGGAGGCTTGTTCAGCCTTCTTCGCGAGTGGTGAGCTACGTCAGGCAGACATCTGTTGCTCACCTAAAGATTACTGCACCCTATGTGGTTCCGTTTGCAATGTTTGAGGTAGCTAATGTTTCCTCAAGCAGTTGCCTTTTGCAATGTGTGATCCTTTCGCACAGTTGCCTTTATTTTGCTTATCTTTTTGCAATGTATGAGGAGACCAAAATCTTTTCATGCAGTTGCCTTTTGCAATGCGTGATTTTATCTCGCAGTTGCCTTTTCTTTTGCAATATGTGATGAGAGACGTCTTCTCACATAGTTGCCGTGTTTGCAATGTTTGTCATGGCTTGTGAGTGCCGTGTCATACAGTTGCCGTTTTTATTTACAATGTGTGATGAATTTCAGGAGTCCGGAATTCTGTAATTCGTAATACATTTATTATTTTTCTTAATTTTATTTCCGAAGTTAACTCTTGCATGCATGTATGGCTCGCCTGAAACCAGTACTTGACTTTTCTCCGATTTGCTAATATTAGTTTTGCCGCTATTACTTTCTGAGGCCTGTGTCGGTTGTACTTGAGTGCACGCTTGTGCCTCCGACACAGTTTCTCCTCTGTCTTTTTGCTCTCAACGTTGCCAACTTAAAGTAATCCATTTGTTCATGTACTAGTATTGAATATTTCTTGTATAGAAAAGGTTTCAGTTATGAATATTGCGCTCATAAAGCAGGTTCTAACATCATATCTTTGTGTCTTTTAGAAGGAGACACAACGGACGAAGACATTCAGGGACCTGAAAATGGAGCAGCGGTTGGGGACAACACGCAAGCAGGAACGGCCGTGTTACCAAATACTTTCACCACAGAAGCTGAAATACATGGCTCGCTATAAATACGAGCAACGAAGTATACTCGGGTTGACAGGTTCACTTTTCGGCAGCGCTCGGAGGCGACGGACGTTTTTAGTATCGCGTTGATTATATTTGATTACTCTTATTTTGTAAAATAAAAAGTACGGTTAGGTAAATAGATTGTTATTTTTAAAAGAATCCTTACCACTTCTGGTTTATTACACAAGTATATACTTAGGCTCCAACCACAGATAAATAAATAAATTATTTCCACAAACAGCTGATTGCACGGAGTACTAATATAATTGAGAAAAGAAACAAACCTACGGTTTGTAGCTGCAAAATCCTTAACTAATAAAAACTAGGTACTACACGGGGAACTCTATCTGCCACATTATTCTCATGAACTATATATATATATACTTTATATAAATGAAACGACTTGACTCACGATTTAAGGTCGACTCTTGCGACCTAGGACCTAGGACCTTAAATCGTGAGTCAAGTCGTTTCATTTATATAAAGTATAATGTGTCAAACTCACGAAAACTTTAATAGTAAAATTATATATATATATACTACGTATATTCATTTATTATGTGGTAGAACTACATTTAGCGAACGTGGGCTATGTACGTCATCTTCGGCTTGCGTTTTGAATACGAATAGCGCGTTCAGTGCTTTGGTTTTTTCAAAGTCAAGTAAAAGAGTTAAGGTCTAAAATTATTATAGGTAAAGTGGTAGTAACTTTACTAGACCTTCTATTGGATTTAAGGAGCAAGGGCGAAAATTACGTTTTCAACTTGGTATCATTTGCTTACACGTATGCACGTTTACTAAGTATTAACGATTAATAATCCACCGTTATTATACACTAACACCCAAAGAATAAAAGATTATGGAAAATTATATCAAATCAACAACCATTTTTTCACTTTCGCGGAAATACTCTCTTTATTGAAGTTGTCAATGGAATGAAACGAAAAATATTAGTTTGAATTATACATTTATGTTATCTACGTTTTACTAATAGTTTTCAACATTTCCGCTATATCTACGTACTTTGCATGTTAGCTAGTGCCGCTAGTGGGTATTGAGTAATCCCACAGTCCCACTAACAGTACGACTCGCCGCGCGCCGCCGCCCGCCGCCGCCGCCGCGCCGCCGCCGCCCCGTACGGAGCCTTAGAGCGTGTATAATAATCATCCGAACAAATAAAGTTGTAGGCACCAAACGCATCCTCTAACTTAATGAAAAAAAGGAATTTACTTGAATATAAACATTTTCTTATTTCAAAGAAACTCACTATTTGAATAAGAAATTCCAATATCTTACAGTGATTAATTCGAAAATTGCCTCGCCCGCGCCCCCCGACGTTAAACTACACTACGCTCATGCCTACAGACTAATACAGACACCTACGAAAATTGTGTTCGCTGGGTCGTCGTCGAGCAGCGTCGTCGGCGCGGCGGCGGCGCGGCGCCGGCGCCGCGTCTCGCGTCGCGTACGTGTCGACATGAAATGTATGTGCTCCGATGCGCTTCCGATCGGCGTACATGGCCCACGTATGTGTGCCTGCCTAGTGTAGTTCTACCATTGTTATTGTATCCTCTTTGTGTCGTTCATTCTGATCGGAGTGGTTATCAAGTGAATATTTTGTCTGTGACCTCTGTGGTCATTCGTTGTCTGAAAATTAGTCGTGTTTTCTCATCATATTTCTTCGCTTGCGCTAAAACAATTTTAAAAATTATATGCAATAATTACGCTGCTTTATAAACAAAACCAATTAAGTTCTGATATTATTATTTATCTCTCATTTTATGTGATTTATATTCAAAATCAGTGTCAGTATGTAGTGAAGTGACTAGATAACTAGTTTTTTGAAAATGTTTTATTTTTGTGCGGAACAATCTAAAGAAACACGAATTTCTATCAAGAGATAATTGGCTGGATAGACGTGTACATCAAGTGAGAGATGATGGATGATGAGGAGGCAGACCTGCGGGAACAAATATTTCATAATAATGTCAGGGAGCAAATCGTAAGTACAAAATATCTCAAATTAATGCAGGGTTGAGGCCAATCTGTGTACACGTTCAGATATCTCTTCAATCATGCATATGACACGTTCGTTGTGTTCTATTTTAGTACTCTCGTATCGAATTAATTATGGAAATACCGACGACAGGTACACACTGGTAGTGGGCTTGAGCACTTGAGTCACTATAAGCTCGATGTCTTGTAGGTAACTTAGGTTTTTGCCGTATATAGTTTTAGGTAATATAGGCATTTGGCCTGTAGTTAGGTACATAGATCAGGAACAGGAAGCACTGGAAGACCCCTGGGTTTCCCTGTTAAACTAATAAATAAGTATTAATACTGTATAATTTAATCTATATATATAAAAATCAATGCCACTTTTCGTTGTAATTTTATAACTCAAGAATGGGCTCACCTATCCAAACCAAATGTTTAGGCTTTGTTCGGACTATTTAGTAGATGGTTTTTGTGAAGTTTGCACAAAATCGGTCGAGCGGTTCTTCATTTATCACACCCGGGCGAAGCCAAGGCGGATCGCTAGTAATGTATAAAAGTTCACAATTGATTTGCAGGTCTGCGTTTAAGTTTGGGGTGCATGCTATGATATTATGTGCTAATAATTCTTACTTTTAAAATTAAGCAAACATATTATCTTGTTGCTTTAACCCCAAATTCACATTGTTGACAAGCATCAGTAAATGAGGTATAGTACTTATCTAGAAACTAGAATACCTACTATAGTTATGATCGATTTTATCAATAAGTCAAAAGGGGTTAATGACTTTGCTATTCAAAAACATTAAACACTCAAGAATCATTTTAAAAATCAAGTCCAAATCTTTATTTTTCCAATCTCTAAACATTACTATATGTGTATTATATTATATTTATTTTAAGAACTTATATGTAATCCTTACTAATATTATAAATGCGAATGTAACTCTGTCTGTCTGTCTGTTACGCTTTCACGGTAAAACTACCGAACGGATTTAAACGAAATTTGGTATACAGATAGTCTAGAGACTGAGAAAGGACATAGGCTACTTTTTAACCCCGAATTCTGGCTGGTCCGGGACTTACTGACTACAAAGCTGCGGGGCGCAGCTAGTTATTTATATATATTTTATGGATAAAGATCTTTTTTTCCCTATAGAATTGCAGCAATTTACTTACTGAGAAGCTATATACAAATTTAATTTCTAATTAAGTGCATGCCGTAGCTAAATTCAAATCACTGAGTACATGCCTACTTCTTATCTAAGCTTAGTCATTACTTTATATTAAAATATTTATTTTAATAACAATATAAATTTGTGCAACAAAAGAGGGTGGGAGTGGTAGGTTTATACCTACACACCTACTATTTTATGTAAGTTTATTTGATTAGGTATTCTGTTAGGCATCATTATTGGTATGTAATGTTTGATTGAGTGAAGCAAGATCTCTATGTTGACTTGGGTAGTTCAGCTCTTTGTCCGTCCATCCGTCCGTCTGTCTGTCAGAGCCATCTAGCGTCTAAACCATATAAACAAACAAACAAACAAAACAAAAGCATTCACACTCACGGCCCCACACTAAGTTCAAAGACTTGTATCGTGGGTGCCGGAAACATTCACATCTCACACACATTACACCCAGAACCAGAAGCACAAATATCCCTTGGGAAGGAATGTGTGCTCCTGCCGGGAATCGAACCCAGGACCCACGGCGCAGAAGGCGGACACCTGTCCACTGCGCCAACTGGGTCGTCAAGTAAAAATAAGCGAATGACTTCAAATTCTCATGGAATATGTTTAAACTATTTCCCAAAGCCAGATAATAACTAAAATATTATAAAACCATAGAACTTGTCCAGACAAATAAAACGAGCCCAAACTTGATGGGTTTATCTTGTTTAGTTCAGAAGTTCTTATTAGTCGAGGTCACCATCATCAGACCAGCTCCATAGTACTAAATCATTATATTGTCATCGAAGACACATAAGTACACCAAATTTGAGTCTACTTAGACATCGGGATGTGGGTCTAATTTAGCTTACAAAAATTTATTGATTGTGATAACCTATTAACCAGAGGCATCGAGTATGATTGCTAGAGGAAACATAAGTTTTCTCCTCAAGGGAAATTTGTGTTTCTGGTTCTGGCGGTGTGGTGATTGTGTGTGATGTGAATGTTTCCATCACCCATGACATAAGTCATCAAACTTAGTGTGGGCTGCGAGTGTGAAAGTGTTTTTTTATGCTAAATAGACAAGCATTAGACCACTATCAAAATTACAAGGTCTGGCCATAATGGCATAAATGGCAGGAAGCCTAAATAAACAGTATTATTTATTCTATAGATTCCTCTTTCATGAGTATAATACATAATGTTTTTCATTTCAATGTTATATATTTCGATTTTGCTGTCGATTAGTTTAAGATAAATTAGACAACAAAGTTAGTCGACTTTTTAATCCATAAAACATCAAAAAATTTACTGACCTAATTTAAGTCTATTGTGATACGAAGATATGAATTCAAGAAGAGCCTGGAACTTGCAACCCATGTATAGGTTTAATAAGGTCCCTAATGGTGTGTAGCAAAGCCTCAGAAGCTTATAGTGTGACTTGGTACTCTTTCGAATCTCTATTAGAAAGGCATTTCAAGAACTTCAGCAAATTCTTGACAGGCCGAGGCATTTTAGTAAAAGGTAGTAGAAAGATTACATTATACAGAGTGTGTATTAAGTAGTTTTCTTTTATGGCATTAATTTGCTACATTGAAATGCCAGATTGTGCTTTTACTGAGATATTTCAGGTTGTGTGTGTGATATACACAATTGCAAATGTATTGTTGTATAACGCATTTGTTTTTATTATAAAATTTATTTGCAATTGCAGTTTTTTGTGGTACTAATAGATTTGCAAACGGCCAGGAGGCGTCGGGATCACCTGACCTCCATGGCTTGCAACTGGTCGGAATATTTTCGACAAAATCCACGAGATTAATAGCCAGTAAATCTCACATATTCTTTTTTGTTCTAGATCTTCCTCCTCCTATTCATTCTCCTGTACCTCCTGTCATTTATGCTGATTGAGAATTTCCGGCGAAGAGACAGCGAGGACTTCTTAACAGCAGATGAAGATGAGGTCAAGGTGTACCGCATCAGTCTCTGGCTGTGTACATTTGCATTGGCTGTGTCATTGGGATCTGCACTCTTGCTGCCGGTGTCGATTGTCAGCAATGAAGTGCTTATACTCTACCCCAACAGCTACTACGTCAAGTGGCTTAACAGCTCTTTGATACAGGGTGAGGGAATTATACTATGTTATTGGAAATTATTTAAGACTAGAGATTATGCTCTCTAAGAATAAAAGTCCTTTCAGCAAAATTAAATATTTGACACTCTATTTTTTTGGCTTATTTGATGGAAGAAATATTCAATTTAGCCAACCTAAGCGAAAATTAATTATGTCAGTGTTCAGTTTTTAGATTGTCATATTTATTTTTAATGCTAAATAGGCAAGCATTTGACCACTATCTCACCTGATGGAAAGTGACGATGCGGCCGAAGATAAAACATGCTTGCCTAGAAGGTACCTATTCACTCTAGACTTGAAGACACCCATATTGTATTGTATTCTGATTTGTGATGGGGACTATGAGGCCTGCTCTGACGCCCTGCTTATTGGCCCTAGTGGCAGGTATTCCGAGCCATCCTAGCTCCTTTATAAAACGAAATCTTGTGTCGTTGGTTCTGGAAACATTTATATCACACATACACAATTACACCCAGGACTAGAAACACAGATTCCCTGGGGAGAAAACTTGTGTTTCGAATGGGAATTGAACCTGTTACCCACTGCTGCAAAGACAGACGTGCAACGTAGCCAGCAAGCAGTTTATGTGGCAGAGGATAACTGGGCCCACAATTAAGCTATTCCAGAGTAGGTGTTTCAGATGTTATTGTACAAAACTTGTGCATCATAATATATCTAACAACTTATATCTACATATTTATACAGAGGAGAGAGGTCTGTGACATTTATGACGAGAGTGAGATATAAAGAAATAAGTTGTTGCTCTGCTTTTGCTATTAAACGCTATTAATGTTGGAAATATAAACAGTCTATGCCCAGATGATATCCTACTAATATTATAAATCCGAAAGTTTGTGTGTAAGTGTGTAAGTATGTTTGTTCCCTCTTAACGCTTTAATGGCTCAACGGATTTGGATTAAATTTGTAATGTACATAGCTTATACCTAGGATAAACACATAGGCTACTTTTTAAGGTTTTTAGGATTAATCTTTCTTAACGTATTAGGTCAGACAAGTGATGTGTCAGGTGGTTAAAAGGCTATGGTGGAATTATTTGAACTGCCCGTTGGCTTAGCTGGACGCGCGTTTGCCTTCTAAGCGGGTTCGATTCCCGGCGCGAACCCAAATTTTCTCCCCAAGGCAAATTTGTTTTTCTGGTTCTGGTTGTGATTGTGTGTGTTTATGTTTCGGGCACCCACGACACAAGTCTTAGCATCGTGGCTCTCAAATGGCTGGACCGATTTTAATTTAGTTATTTTTATTTGACGACCCAGTTGGCGCAGTGGACAGGTGTCCGCCCTCTGCGCCGTGGGTCCTGGGTTCGATTCCCGGCAGGAGCACAAATTCCTTCCCAAGGGATATTTGTGTTTCTGGTTCTGGGTGTAATGTGTGTGTGATGTGAATGTTTCCGGCACCCACGATACAAGTCTTTGAACTTAGTGTGGGGCTGTGAGTGTGAATGCGTTTTTTTTTTTTTTTTTATTTGAAAGGTTTTACTTGGCATTCATAATAAAACCGGGTAAATAAAATGCGTTCATTTTTTAAGTATCTTTGGCGGGCAAATCCGCTGGTAATACAGATAGGTACCTGTAAATTTTATATACAACATATAGGTGGTCATCATCTATGGCGACCACCACCCGACAGCTGGTCCTGTTCGCAATTCGTAATTTTCAACACGTTTTTTTTTCTAATTCCGTAAACCACATCAAATCCCTCGCATTCTAGAGCTTAGCATAAACATCAAATAAAAATAATAAGTGATTAAATATGTTGATTCAGGTGGTAAATTGACGTCAGATTTTCAGTTTTATAGTACTTTATAGACGTATGTACTAAGCAGCTGATGTAAGTTACGCTAGGATTACATCAAGGTCTGTTGTACGGTCAGTTACACATTTATCACTAGTTGCTTCCATCGCGTTAGTTAGGATAAAGTATAGGTACAGATCTTCGGAATCATCACTTTCCATCCGGTGAGATAGCGGCCAAATGCATACTTATCCGGCATAAAAATATGATTGCTTTCTTGTCGTATGGATGGTTTACTAGTGGGCAGTTAACTTTCGCGCCAAAACCCCGTCTTGAGAACTTTTGAATAAAGAACCTTTTCCATAAACCACATAATATTAGTCCTTCACGACAGCTTGATGACGTAGACAAATCTAGAGTAAAACAACTCTTGAAAATGGAACGACCAACCTCTTTCTTTGTTTCAGGACTATGGAACCACGTGTTCCTATTCTCGAACCTGTCGATGTTCGTGTTCTTGCCATTCGCCTACCTATTCTCCGAGTCGTCTGGATTGCCCGGGACGAGGGGACTGCGGGGGAGGGTGTATGAGACCTTCATAGTGCTGGCGTTATTGGGGGTGGGCATGTTGGGACTGGCGTATGTGATCTCTGCGTGGCTGAAGGGTGACCGTTCTAGCATCGATGCGCTGCTCAGTAAGTATTCTTTAATCTTGTCTTTGAAATTCCACTGTTTTTTGAGTTGTATGAGTCTTACAGTCTTACGGGAGTAGAAGTTAGGTTTAGGGTTGCTCCTCGCAAAGGTTAGTTAGAGTGTATGACCTTCTAGAGCTGGCAATATTGGAGGTTGGTATGCTGGGGCTGACGTCTTTGCGTCTCGAGGACAGTGACGTCTCAGTTGACGCAGTGAGCAACTCTGGGTCTTGGGTTCGATTCCTGACAGGAACACAATTTTTCTTAGTAACATTGTTTCTGAAACCCACGTGATAAGTCTTTGAATTTAGCATGGGACTGTGAATTTGTTAAGTTTTTTTTTATTCAAAATATGAAACTTTTTTACTACCATTCTCCTGATGGTAAGCGACGATGTGGTCGACGATGGAGCACGCTTGCCTAGAAGATACCTACTCACTCGCGACTTGAAGGCTCCCATATTGTACTTATCAGGAAACACCGACCCAGGCAAAGAGTTCTATTCCTTTGCGTTTCGCACAATGAATGTGGAAGCAAAACGCTTCGCGCGCATTTGTGGAAATATAGCGGTTTCGCTTAGCAGGTCTGCTTGTCCGATGATAGAACGGGGATGGGGGAAATAGATCGTGCAGTTCTTTGGCACACTCCGAAATGTATCCGATAAAAAACCGAGAGACTAGGTACTAGTTTGTTTGTTATGATAAGTACTACGCAACCATAAACGTGAAAGATGTAAAACCTCGTGGCATCGCAACGCATGCCGGGGTTACAACTAGTAACTAGTGACCATTCCTGCATCAATATGCTGCTACTAAGTGGTTTAATTAGACCAATTTATTTTTTCATATTTATGCTTTAATGAGGTTACAACTTCGATTAAACTACGTTACGAAGTCCAATCTTCTATGATTAATTTCGTAATGGCGTTGTTTTAATTTTTTAGTCCCAAGCTTTAAGTTTTTTGTGAATAAAAATAAAGTGGTATGACGTAGATGTTTTTTTGCAAGTGTTTGACCAAAATCTCCACCGCGTTTGGGCGGTATAGTCAAAGATAGTTTGCTTGTTTAGTAATAAAATTTACCTTTATCTCACGGTCTCACCTTGTTGGTAAGCAGTGATGTGGTCGAGAGTATCAAACACGTTAGGCCTAGAATACATTGGTAGCAGATTTAGGTAATATCAATATTTTTTTATTCTTTATCAATGTTTTTTAGTGCTCAGCAACAACTGACGAACATTTTATCATCATGTACCAAATAGAGATAATGTGTAATTTTTTGCGGTGGTATTTTTCTAGAACTCTATCTGGAAGGTAATTATCCTGTTAAGGAGCCTATAGACTCCGAATTCGACATAACAATTTCGTTTGGCCTGTACAATGTCTTTAAGAGCAGGCTGCGCTCGATCCGAGCACGATGTGTGGTGACGACCACAGATTATAGAGCGTATATCGTAGCATATAGGAGCGCGTTTAGCGAAGTAAATATATGGTGGTTAAGCAAGGTCGCGCGTGCCATACATTGATTTTTAAGGTTTTTCGTTTTTACGAAAAGAAAGAATTATCAAAATTTTGGCTAAGTAACGGATAATGAACTGTGTTTTTATGAGAAAACCGGGAAGATTCGCGAAATAATTAAAAAAAAATTTTTTTTTGTCTTTCCTCGACTTTTGCGTAAGGTTGCACCATGGTCAATAAACGTGGGAGAAAAAGCGCAAGCAGACCCGGTTCTCTCATAAGAACAAAATAAACTATGTTTACTAACTATTTTATTTACGGCACAAGGTTAAAGCTAGTTCAACAAAAAATCGAAAATTAACTCAAAAACCAATTTTTCGACAAAAAATCTAGCTAGTGAAACTCTTTCAACTGTGAAACTGGCTAAATAGAGGATAAAAAAAGGTAGAATAATTAAACGCAAGCAAAGCTTAAAAAAAAACGATTTCACTGCTTTATTTTCAGAACTTGGATCAGATTAGATGTACTAATAGTACTAAACACGAATTATTGACAATATTCCAAGGACTTCTAGTCAGATCTTGATCAAATTTAAATGGGACCAATTGAAAAGCAACATTAAAAAAAAAACAAAATCGGTTCACGTGGAACGAAGTTTTGAGGTAACACACACACAATAAAAAAAACAACGGGTTGCACTCCGGGAGTGCCGGCAGAAGTGAAAACTTAAACATTTTTCGCCGCGCGGTAGAAAGAGAGGGATATTACTTCCTCTCCTTCGTCTTACGAATTTTCGATCAGGTCACGTGTCATGACGCGAGTTTTACATATTTTACCCATCCCAAAGTGCACAATGCCACGAAAGAAGTTTTCACTTAAAAAAAAATACAGTACGACTTGACTACCTCCTCCTTTTTTGTTTACACGTTGATCTATCAAATGATGGAATCAAGGTATCATTGCATAATTTCATAATTTATAGAGACTAACCCTTAGTTTGTTCACGGGTGCGTGGTTTGTAACCGTTTCTGTTCACTGCTCATCGTAACTACATAAATCTGCGATCTGTTATGAAACAAAGAGGAACAATATGTCATTTATTCAATCTCCCCGCCCATCTAAATCCGTCCTATACGTACTATTGCCTATTCAACGCATTAACAGTAAAAATATCCACCTCTGTTGTTCGTGAGCAATTGACTGTGAAGAAAGTACATTTAATAGTATTGTTTGTGTTCTGTTTGTAATCTACAATTGGTATAGCATTCTAAGACCTACGGTACTACACATACAAATACAAAATACAAAATATTTATTTCAGTAAACTTAATCTAAGTTACATTTCATGGGTTTGGGACCCTCTTTTAAGTATGGAGATACCTGTGTTAGAGGGTCTCGCTGTTCCGTACTACACATTGATTTGATTAAGTCAAAACACTGGTTCTATGTTAGAAAAATTACAAACTTAAGAATTTAGAAACTTTGGAAATAATTTGTAGCAAAAGTTGAAAAATTAAATAGGAAAATTAATTTTGTGTATATATAATATGTATGTAGGTGTGGGTGAGTGTATGTATGTGCGAAATGTGTAAAATGAATAGTGTGTGAAGGTTGTGTATAAATGTGTGTTACGAAACAATTTTCAGGAGATTTTCAGTTTCCTCATAGCTTTGTGTCAATAACCATTCATTAAGCGTTTTTTTGCTTATTTATAATTATTCATAGGGTTATTCATAGGCACTACAGGAAATACTAAGTAAATATAGTCACTCAGACCCAGAGTGTTTAACAGTAAGTAGCTAGCCTATCGGTGTTCTTATCTTATTATCTGCTTACATTTCGGAGAGTGCACTCGAATTACATAAGTTGATTTCCCCATGCCCTTTCTATAATCGGACCACAAGACGAACTGACCAACGTCATCCATTTATGGTCGACATACCTCGTATCCGCGCAAAGCGTTTTGCTTCTACATTTATCATCTGTACAGCGAAGGCGTGGA
Organism: Lomographa bimaculata; assembly: GCA_948107665.1. Lineage (NCBI taxonomy): Eukaryota > Metazoa > Arthropoda > Insecta > Lepidoptera > Geometridae > Lomographa > Lomographa bimaculata. Next base: position 15,271,980 of record OX403592.1, read on the forward strand.
CTCACTACCTGCGTCTTTGTTCCCCGAACAGTACAATCTGTAAATCTGGTTAAGCATGCTTGCTACATTTTCGGCCGCATCATCACTTTCCATCAGGTGAGATAGCGGCCAATTGCTTGCCTATATGGCATAAAAAAACAGCTGCGTCATCATAACACCGCCCACAGAAACTTGGAAACTTTTAAGTGGCCTTGTGTATTTTATATGTATTTTTCGATTTTGTAACTACCTAGCTGTGAGTTTTACCAAAATGTAAAAATAAATAAAAAATAGCGCTTACTTGAGTACTATCGGCGTTTATTTTGATTTTTACATATTATATATGTATGTAAGTATTTAGTAGTAAGTATACTTCTTGTAGTACCGTAGGCCCTAGGTGGATATATACAATATTTATATACTTAGGACTTTATTCAAATCAAAATTTTTTATTCGTCAAAAAACTCAATATTTATCGAACGGATACGGTACAAAACATGTTATGATATCTTGGGTGTTGGAATACATCTCACACATGTAAATGTTTCAGGCACCTACGATATGAGTCTTTAAACTTAGTGTGGGGCTGTGAGAGTGAATGCGGTGTAGTTATAAACCACATAACGATTTACCTATTATTAGCTTATAATTATAGTAAGTAGGTGATTCTATCCAGTCACTAACATGATAATGAAACGTAAGCAAAGTTAAAAAAAACCGACTTCACCGGTTTATCTTCGGAACTTTGATCAGATTAGATGTACTAAACACGCATTATTGAAGATTTTTCAAGAACTACTGATCAGATCTAGATCAAATTTAAATGGGACCAATTGGAAAGCAACATCTCATAAACAAAAATAATCAAAATCGGCTCACGTGGACCGAAGTTATGAGGTGATACATAAAAAAAAATACTGTAGACTTGTGTACCTCCTCCTTTTTTGTGAATTCGGTAAAAAAACCGACTTCATCGCTTATATTTCAATTTTGTCTTGACCTATTTCGATAATTTTTATACGGGACCACCTCTGAAGTATACTCTTCCAAACAAAAAAAATCATCAAAATCGTTTCATAATTGGCGGAGATATCGCGTAACACAAATACAAAAAAAAAACATTCAGTCGAATTGAGAACCTTCTTTTTTTTAAGTCAGTTGAAAATGCGTTAAATATGATTACAAAATAAAACCGTGGACGTGTTTAACTCTCACTCAACTGGTAAAACCACAGTACAGTTATAACAAAAACACAGACGACACGTTGTTTTTGTAATAACAGTTTCGGTGTTTTGTTATGCTAGTGACTGTATCCGCGTTAATGGATTTACTATCATTCCGTGAAATTGTTTGTTATAACATTCAAAGAGAAATTCAATTGTTTAACTTCTTTTGGCGACACTGTTAGCGCAGACGACTCTGCTTTCTACGCTGCTAAGGGTCTGATTCCCGGCAGTAGAGCACTATTTTCAACAGACTTCAAAAAAGTAGGTTCTCAATTCGACTGTTTTTTTTGTACAACGCGATTTCCGCCAATTATGAATCGATATTGATGTTTTTTTTTATTGGTAGATTATACTTCAGAGGTAGTCCCATATAAATTTTATCGAAATCGATCAAGCCAAAACCAAAATATAAGCGGTGAAGTCGGTTTTAAGCGTTGTTTGCGTTTAATTATTCTTCCCATAGAACATGTGTGCTGTGAATGAATACTGATTGTGTTTATAATATATCAACAACAAGACAAACTGTCATAAGTCATCCGTATGTGATTTTTTTTTTTATGTACGATAGCCAAGCATTTGACCACAATCTCACCTGATGGAAAGCGATGATGCGGTCGAAGATGTAGCATGCTTGCCTAGAAGGTACCTATTCACTCTTGACTTGAAGACTCCCAGATTATACTGTTCGGGGAACAAAGACGAGGGCAATGAGTTCCACTCCTTCACTGTACGGATGATAAACGTAGAAGCAAAACGCTTCGAGCGAACTGGAGGTATATCAACCATATATGGATGACGTTTAACAGTTTGTCTTGTTGTTAGATGGTAAAACGGGCATGGGGGAATTAGCTCGTGTAATTCCTGCGCACAGTCTCCAAAGTGTTAACGGTAGAATACCGATAGACTTGCGACCTTACATCGGTGACCGACATACCTCCATTACGCCCGCAGCGTTTCGCTTCAACTTTTATCATCCGTACTACGAAGGAGTAGAACATATTGTCCGCGACTTTATTCCCCGAATGGTATGATCTGGGAGTCTTCAAGTCAAGAGCGAATAAGCTAGGCAACAATGCTTCTTCTTCAGCTTCATCACTGCTTGCCATCAGGTAAGATAGCGGTTAAATGCTTGCCTATCAAGGATAAATACTTGAAACGCAAGCAAAGATTAAAAAACTGACTTCATCGCTTATATTTCGGTTTTGGCATGACCGATTTCGATAAAATTGATATGGGACCACCTCTGAAGTATACTATTTCATAATTGGCGAAGATATCGGGTAACATACACACAAAAAAAAACATACGGTCGAATTGAGAACCTTCTTTTTTGTCGGTTGATAATAAATGTTAATGTTACGGAATCCGCGATGTAATTGTGTTTTTGAATATACATATAAGTTTTTGAACTTTATTTTGGGCTGAGGGTTTGAATGTTTTATTTATTTATTTGGTTTACCAACAGTAGATACATAAATACTTTAATAATTTTTAAACTAAACAATTATATCAATGTGCAAAACCAATTATAGGTAAACACAGCATGCACTACTTTAAACTATACAAATAACAATAATGACACATATACGGAGACCGTTTTAATGATACCTAAAAGTTTATGTAAATATAAATTGTACATAAATAAATAACAATAAACTAAACTAAGCCCAAGTTATAAATGTTTGTATCAATAACGGGATATTTACCATGTATTTCGTTTACATTATAAGCCCAAGTTGTACCTATTAACCTTTTTATACATACTCTTCATATCCCTATACATACCTACTTCTAAGGATATCCCATTCCATCATAGAACCACCAGACAGACTGCATTGCGACACCGATACATGGTGGATATTCCTCAAATGCGCACGAAGCGTTTTGCTTCCACTTTCATGATGCGCACTGCAAAGGAGTGGAACTCCTTACCAGAGTCTGTGTTCCCAGATAAGTACAATCTTGGAGTCTTCAAGTCGAGAGTGAATAGGTATTTTCTAGGCAAGCGTGCTCCATCGTCGACCGCATCGTCACTTAACATCAGGTGAGATATTGGTCAAATGTTTGCCTAAATATCTATACTGTTGTATATTGATTAGTCATTATCGAAAGCAGATAAGTCTGACAACCATACCAGCTGTGTCCCGCAGTTTGGGCTACTTACTTGATTTTTTTATTAATGACATATCAATTAGCCTTGAGATTAATAAGTAATTTCATTTTGTCCTAAACTGATTATAGAGTTACTACTCTACTTATCAGTTTAGGACTGTAATAAAAATGTTTACAATGGCATAGTTCTTGTGTCTATTATAGGGAAGACACTTTGTTCTTGTCTTCTAAGTACTTGATGAAAATTAAACGCAAGCAAAGCTTAAGCTTGGGTGTATTTGTGTGTGATGTAAATGTTTCCGGCACCCACGATACAAGTCTTTGAACTTAGTGTGAGGCTGTGAGTGTGAATGAGTTTGTTTGTTTTTTTTAAAACCAACTTCATCGCTTATATTTCGGTTTTGGCTTGACCGATTTCGATAACATATATATGGGACCACCTCAGAAGTATACTCTACCAAACTCATTGCCTGCGTCTTTGTTTCCTGAACGGTATAATCTGGGTGTCTTCAAGTCTAGAGTGAATAGGTACCTTCTAGGCAAGCATGTTCCATCTTTGGCCGCATCGTCACTTTCCATCAGGTGAGATAGCGGTCAAATGCTTGCCTATCTAGTATAAAAAAAAAAACAAAAAAAAAAACATCAAAATCGATTCATGATTGGCGGAGATATCGCGTAACATACAAATATCAATAGACTCAATAGACTGTATGTTTAACCTTGACAATTTAGTATATTATTGTAAAGTATAGTATGTTATTATAAAGTAGGTATATTTCAGTGTGTTATTTTAGTTTAAGGATAAATAACAAAATTTGTTTATTTATCCTTGAACTGAAATATATTTACAAGGTTTACGTAAGCAAGATAAGGCTATTCTTATGGCAGACCATTTAATTTTAAATATTTTTATTGTCTGAAGTAAAATGTCCCAGAAATAATGGAAGTGAAGATTATATGGTTTAAAAAAAATTTTAGCACCTGCTTTACTATAACGAATAAGGAGAAATTCGAGATCATTCAGAGTAAAAAACGTTTAAAAAAGTTTTTTTAGACACACGATAGAAGTGAAACTTTTGTATTACAGGGAAACAATTTAATTATTCTGTTATCACAGTGTTTACCCCCACCACGTCTTGTCACACAAAGAGGTTGCGGATCAGAATTTCAAAGCCTTACCATAAAACGTTTGACTTCATCCATATTCTGGATGATTTTAGGGGTCCTCAATAAATTAAAATATCAAAAAAAACCAGACTACGTAAAAAGGGAACTTACCTTTTTATTTTACACTTCTTAACAATTTAACCGCCAAATAATTACTCTGAGAAACACGCACTGTGCTACGACATACGCTCTATAGTCGCCTCTGATGACAATCGAGCTCGGACCGAAGCGCCGCCTAATCTTAAACTTCCTTGCTAAAGTTGCTTTATATTGTTTATTAAAATAGGTTAACGTTTTACTACAATCTCACCTGTTGGTCGTAATGATGTGGTCGAGACAGCCCACACTAAGTTCGATGACTTGTGTCGTGGGTGTTGAAAGCATTCACACCATTCACACAATCACAACCAGAACCAGAAACACAAATTTCCCTTGGCGAGAAAACTTGTGTTTCCGCTGGGAATCGCACCCGATACACCTGCTTAGAAGGCGAACACCACCCAACTAAGCCAACGAGCAGTTATAGGTATTAATATATAGTGTTTTTGTTCACAGATCTTTGGACATATCTGCCATTTCTGTACTCCTGCGTGTCGTTCGTCGGTGTGCTTATGTTGTTAGGTGAGTCATAATTTAATTTACCACTAGTAGTGTAGGCACAACATATATTTATTTAATTATTTATTGCACAAGAATTACAAAAGGCGGACTTAACGCTAGGGGCAATTTCTACCAGTCAACTAGACGTGGTAGACGAGAAGAGGGGTGCAGGCGTGCTTCAAAAAGGTATAGACAAAAGAAAGTAGGATGATTAGATAAAATTATCAATCGAAAATTACATAAATATGTTCATAAATATATATATACTAATAAATATACACAAATTATTATATTTATATCATTATGTATATACCGCCATTGGTAAGTAGTGCACAATACTGGAGGGGGTGGTTTGGAATCAACAACAGATCACATTATATACGCTGAAGGAAGAGTAAATGTGAAACTCGTGCTCGTAAACGAGCATGCCAATAATGAAAAACCGATCAAAGATATATTTCATTGGATCTGTATGATACGGGAAATGACGTCATTTAAAATGTTTCATTTCAATTGTAAAATGCCAGAAAGCTTTCAGACTGATTCTTGTTACCGACTTCCCAAAAAAGGAGGAGGTGCTCAAGTCGACTGTACTTTTTTATTTTTTTTAATGTGTGTTACTTCATATCTTTTCTCCACGTGAGCCGATTTTGAAAAAAAAAAATTGGTTTGAAAGATGTTGCTTTCTAATTGGTCCCATTTGATCAAGATCTGATCAGTAGTTCTTGAAATATCGTCAATAATGCCTATTTTGTAACGAATAATGCGTACTTTGACGATGTTCTCGTTTACCTGACTTCAAAAGTTACCTCATAACTTCTTTCATTGTGAGCCGATTTTGATGATTATTTTTTTATTTGAAAGCTGGTGCTTTTTATGTAGTCCCATTGAAATTTGATCAAGGTATGATCTCTAGTTTTTGAGTTATAGTCAATAATGCGTTTTTATTCATTAAATCTGATCAATGTTCCGATGACAAAGCGGTGAAGTCGGTTTTTTTAAGCTTTGCTTGCGTTTAATTATTTTAGAACAAGAATCAGAGTTTAAAAGTTTTACGGTTATTATAATAACCATAAAGCTTTTTCAGACTTATGCATTCATCAATGCATTCAGAAGAACGTAAAACTAAATTTGCTTGTGGAACTCCCTTCCTGTAATATATCTATCCAATAAGACGTGCCCAGACTGTTCATGCATTTAATATTCAAGTTAAACATTTCTTTCTGTCCCAATAACTTTTCTGTGTCATACTGTTTTGCTACTTATATATCACTAGCCGTGCCCCGCGGCTTCCCCCGCTATTATCAAGTTAAAAAGAAGCCTATGTGTTAATCCTAGGTATAAGCTATGTACATTCCAAATTTCATCCAAATCCGTTTAGCCGTTAAAACGTGAAGAGGGAACAAACATACTTGCACACAAACTTTCGGATTTATAATATAAGTAGGATAAAATGATTCAATCTGTAACAAATATCTATACGTTATTATAATATTTTGTGTATTTATATTATAAATATTATGTGTTTATTATTATTCAAGTTCAAGCTTGTACATATATACCTCGCTATATACATATTTTATTTCCTCATAAACTTGGACTTACACTCCCGTCTCACCTCATTATTAAAATATTCTCCATCCAAAGGTTGTCTGGAAGATATCGCTTTTAGCGATAAGACCGCCGATTGTACACTTTAATTTAGGGTTAAAAAAAATTGTATGTGATTTATGTAAGGTGTGACAATAAAGCGTTATCTATCTATCTAAATTTGTGATCTTCTGAATGCTATAACTACCGTAATAATTTTGATTCTATACAATGTATATAATTTAAAGTTGTTTTAACTATACTGTCCCGCAAAGATATCGAGGCGCCTCGCAATAATTATGCACGGCAACGCCAATTGACACTTGACTCCTTAGACAGATAAGATAAATGATGTATTTATAGATTTATTTAAAAAGTCATAAAAAAAATTGTAATAGCCGTCCCACAAATGACGTTGGTCACAATTGTTGGACTGATGACCCTAGAGGTTTCTGGGTTTTTTGTGTTTCCACCGGGAATCAAACCCGATACCCGCTGCTTAAAAGAAAGCGCATCCAACTAAGTAATTTTGCACCGACTTCACAAAAAAGGAGGAGGTACTCAAGTCGACTGTGACTTCTTTCCACGTGAACCGACTTTGAATTTTTTTTTGTTTAAAAGATTTTCCTTTCCAATTAGTCCCTTTAAATTTGATCAAGAACCGATAAGTAGTTCTTAAAATATCGCCAATAATGCGTGTTTAGTACATCTAATCTAATTCAAAGTTCCCGGTGAAGTCGATTTTTTTAAGCTTTGCTTGCGTTTGATTATTGTTTAGACACACCACAACTATCTAAACACTAAAACGTTTAATAACTAAATGTATTGTAGTTCAATTATAAAAATATCTTTTACAACAAAATCTTTACGTTAGTGACAGCTCGGCGTAACTATTAAATAGTCTGTGCCTTTGGTGTTCTAGATTTAAGAAAGGTGCATCGAACTTTAAAATCATCTGCTTGGTAACCTCGGGTGGCGTATTATCAAGTCGCCTCGATCTAAGTGATTAAAACCTACCTAATCGACATCGACGACTGATTAAACACGTGTCTCGGTGACATTGATATAGGGCTGATAATTTTGCGTCTGGTTCGATTGACTTTAAGTATTATCAAAATCGACCCACGCGTTTGGTCTCTAGAACGCCACAAAGGAACAAACATACATATGTAGGCTGATTGCGTCGCGCTAATTTTAGATATAAGTTTTAAGTAGTGATGCTTCTTTTCTACCGACTTCACAAAAAAGGAGGAGGTACTCAAGTCGACTGTTTTTTTTATATATTTTTTTGTGTGTTACCGCATATCTTTGTTCCGCGTGAACCGATTTTGAAATTTCTTTTTGTTAAAGAGATTGTTGCTTTCTAATTGGTCCCATTTAAATTTGATCAAGATCTGAATATCGTCAATAATGCGTGTTTAGTACGTCTTATCTGATCAAAATTCCAAAGATATGGCGGAAAAGTCGGTTTTTTTTAAGCTTTGCTTGCGATTATAACTTAATTTTAACGCGGGTGATGGATGGCCGTCAGAAATGCATATGCGCACGTTGCAAATTTCTTCCAAACAAGTTCAGCCGTTATTCACAATTTTTTTTTCACATTAATAATGTTAGTGTGTTTTTTTTTTTATTTGTGACAAGCTAGTGTTTGACCACTATCTCACCTGATGGTAAGTGACGATGTGATCGAAGCTGGTAAGCACACTAGACCTGGAATACGCAGGCTCTCAAGGATAACTGCTGGAACACCGTATTTGGCTTGGCGGCAGACTTTCAACTTGATGGTGGTAAGCTACTTTGGTAGCAAGCCAGGCGAGCAACTCACAAAATGCTCTACCACCTCTCAAATGTCACCTGATTAGCACCACCCGGGGACCACGTGTAGGGAGTCAGACTTAAGGGGTATCCTCCTACGGACGTGGGTGACTCAGCCACCCCTGTGTGGTGTGTTATGTGATACTTTAAAGTCAGTTCTCTATTTATATTATAAGGTAGGAATAAATCATATTCTCGTGCTTGTATTAATTATAAAACGCTTAGCTGCAACTGAATTTTAACTGGCTGTAAAAAGGAGTAGGTTGTCAATTCGACGCCATATTGCTTTTTTTCCTGTTAATGGATATGTTTATTATCCCATCTTACTTGACATACATAAATTGATTTAAACAATAATCTCTCGTTGGAATTAATATTAACCAAAATCGAAGAGTTCCATAAGTTACAGTGAATTTAGCATTTACTTAATACTTTAATAATTTACTTTACTTTTTAATTTATTTAAAAGTAATGTTAGCAGCCCTATCTAATCTATTTTAATGTATTGCAGTCTACAATAATGCTTTATTATCGCAGTACAATACTTAATCCTTTTATAATATACTTTGGGCTTACTTACATGACGTACCAAGACAGTTTTTTTTTTTTTTTATGTACGATTGGCAAGCGTTTGACCACAATCTCACCTGAGAAAGCGATGATACGGCCGAAGTTGCAGCATGCTTGCCTTGAAGGTACCTATTCACTCTTGACTTGAAGACTCCCAGATTATACTGTTCGGGGAACAAAGGCGAGGGCAATGAGTTCCACTCCTTCGCTGTACGGATGATAAACGTAGAATCGAAACGCTTCGAGCGAACTGGAGGTATGTCAACCATATATGGATGACATTTGACAGTTTGTCTTGTCGTTAGATGGTAAAACGGGCATGGGGGAATTAGATCGTGTAGTTCCTGCGCACATTCTCCAAAGTGTAAACGGATGAAATGCCTCTTAATAACATATCTTTTTTTTTTACTTCTAGAGTACCTCTTACAAAGTACCCTATTCAATCACAATCTAACCAAACTATGGTTAATCAGTAATTTAAGTTTAACTTAAACTGTTACATTGCTTTTACTAAGAATGTGTCCATTAACACTTTTCTAATTGTCTCTATTTAAGGATAAGACACTTTGTTCATGTACTATTTTGCAGCACTCTCACTATTTATTACACTGGTATCCTACTAATATTATACATCCGAAGGTTTGTGTGTAAGTGTGCAAGTGTGTAAGTATGTTTGCTCCCTCTTCACGCTTTAACGTCTGAACGGATTTGGATGAAATTTGGAATGTACATAGCTTATACCTAAGATTAACACATAGGCTACTTTTTAAATTGATGATAGCGGGCTAAGCCGCTGGGTACGGCTGGTTGATAACATTTTGCAATTTTTAATCATACTCTGCCCCATTATAGGTACGTTGACTTGTTAAATGTAATGTTCTCACAGTGCTGGTATTCAATTTCATGTTCCTGTTCTCGGACAAAGCTATTAGCAGCGTTTATTAGAACTAAGTATTTGATATTAATTTCAACTTGATACCTTCACGCATTCCTGAGAAAAAGGTGTTGACAGACAGACGGACAACGAAGTGATCAAGAGTTTATTTTGTTTTATCGAGAATCCTTTTTGTTCCCCGTTTAAAAGAAAACGATATCATGTTGAAAACTTACTATTATAACAACGCTAGAGTTTCTAACTAGCACTATTTCGTAATTAAAGATCACGTTAGTTCATTAATATTTATTAAGCCGACTCAAAAAACAAACACAAGGACAGCTATTAAATTAAATATAAATATCACTCTCTACCACTAACAATTTCATCGTTATTACTAACACAATATGAACAAATACTGTGAAGCAACTTTAGTACAAACAAAGCAAATTTTCCAATAAAAAATCCTGTTGTTAGAAATTAAGATAACGTCATTTTAGAACCTTATTTCGTCCTCATTATCACTCGCAGGCACTTCATCATATTCGTACTCTTGGTCTTTCTTCTCCAAAAAATAAGTGGTCAAGTCCTCGTGCTGGGAAAAGTTTTGCTTCAGTTCTTCTCGGCATTTCTCATACTTGTCGATTTCTTCTAGTTCTTTGTGTGCTTTGGTCATGTAGAGACGAGCCTTGTAGCTGTTCTCGTTCAGACGTAGAGCTAGGTCACAGTCACCGAAGATCTGTAAAAATTTACATTCTGCATAGACTCATTGCCTGCGTCTTTGTTTCCCGAACGGTACAATCTGGGTGTCTTCAAGTCTAGAGTGAATAGGTATCGTCTAGGCAAGCATATCACATCTTCGGCCGCATATTCACTTTTCATCAAGTGAGATAGTGGTCAAATGCTTGCCTATCTATAATAAAAAAAAGACAGATCATAGATGAGTCAGGTATACTTAATAATTGCCGAATAAGAAGGCAAAAGTACCAGGCTACCATAAATCGGATGGAGGCGTCACTTTACCTAACATATTGCTATCCACGTTCGGCGTGTAGATAACGTAAACAAAACCTTAAATATAAATTGTAAGACATTAGGTCGCCAACATGGTATTTCAATATGTCGAATAAGTTGCGTCCGGCTACATACACTTTCTCACCTTTCTACCAGTTCTGATATTTAGTCAATTTGTATGCTGTTTGTGTCATCATTTTCTGTATGTTGACAACACAGCGGATTGAACGTACATTTTCGCCACACCCACTTTTATTCCTACTGCTACGGTCAGTAATATCATGAAAGCCTATTTTCGTTATCGAGGTAGCAATCTGAGTGATATGAATATGTCATTCCCTCACTGGTTGCATGCACAAGTGCATTCTCTGCGTGTTTGTTATAATTGTTAGACAAATATCATGCCAGCACCTACGCAACGTATTTCATTCTCTTTGGGCCAATGACGGCTGCTACACGTGGCTTTTGGCTCAAGTTCATTATAGTAAACATATTGTTATAACAATGACACACGAGCACAAAATGATAAATGACTCATCTAGAAAGTGGGATCTCGAAATGTAACTTATCTCTGTATATGGGGTATACGTAATGTCCATTACAGATAAGCAAATAAGCAATTTAGATAATGGTATTGTTACCAACCAATTTCATGTCCATTACGTTATATGTATGTACATACTAATGATGCCCAAAACTTGTCCAGTTATTTCGCTTGTCCTACAGGTTTATAACTATTTTCCTATTTCAGTTCTGCCTAGTTCAGAATTTTTATCCTCTTTAATAACGAATTTATTAAAGCTTTCATACATTTTACAGCCACATCACACTTTTTCACGCGGTTGCATTTCAAATATGAGATGATATACATATATTTGTCTCCCTATGTGTTAACTATTTTGCAATCGGTATTGATTTGTATTAACCATTTTTTTTAAATAACTTTAGGTGATATAGGCGATTAAAGACGATGCTTTTGTGGCTATCGGCTAAATAGTTCACGATAATCCCAGTGAAAGCTAAAAAGCAATAAATTACCATTTGCTACCCGAAGCAATCTACAACTATGATGTATTTTAGCTCGATAATGATGTTGATCTTTGGCTTTGTCTTATAAGTTCTCTCTTCTAAAACCGGTTGTATTCACATCAGCGCACGTTTCTTTGACCTGCACATATCTTCATAGGTTCAAAAATTTTTAGACGTACCTTATCGTAGTTCTTCAATTTAATATTAGTTAGGGCGCGATCGCAGTACAACATAGAATTATCTCTGACATGTTCTATGGCTTTGTTGAAGCAAGAGAGAGCTTTCTCGTATTCTTCTCGCCGAAATGCTTTCATAGCTTGGTTTTTTAATGTGTCAGCCTTTTCATGGCGAATCTTGCGGTCTTGAGCTCGTCTTTCGGCGTCTTTGCTCATCTCTGTCATCCAAACCTCTTTGTCGACTTCACCCTGCGAAAATAAAATAGGTACACATTAATTACTATTACTAATGATTGGTGATGTTTAGAATAGTCACTTGAGACCAGCTCCGGCTTGAATCCGGGCCTAACGCCGGGGCAAGATACTGACTGGTAGCGCGACCCTACTCGCTCCACTTCGGCGAGGGTCACTCGGTGGTTTTTAGTGTGTTCGAGCCCTTTCTTTTCACACTGCATTCTCCCTCCACAAAAAAATAAAATAAGTCACTTGAGACATGTTTGCCGTGATTCAATCAACAACTGTTATTGTTGGAGACAGTGCAGCGTCCCAAAGCGTGTCCATGATGTCTGATAATAAAACTTAATCTACGAGTCTTCTAATCCCATTATTGCTAGCTACTATACGAAGCGGTAGATGATTTCTCATTCTGATCATGTTCTAATATATTAACAACATCTCATTAACAAATTGCATTGCAAAGGAATTCCAATCAAAATAATCAGTAATCAAGACGTCATTTGCTGAATCATTTGAGGTACAATCAGTTATTGTGATACAATAGCTTGGATGTATGTCTATCATTCAAGATGCGATTGCCTCTGTAAACTATTCTGTTTACTCACTATCTACTCGTAATTGAACTTGAAATTGAGGTCACGGCTTTGTTATCGTTTTAAATTCTGATTACCTAATAATCTGATTTAGGCGCGTTTTGTAGTTTAAGCGAAATGATATATTATTTATTGTTATTATGTAATACGAAAACCTCTCTCATATTTATTCAATAGTAGCCGTGCACCGCGGCTTCGCTCGCGTTTATCAAGGTAAAAAGTAGCCTATGTCATTGGTATAAGCTATGTACATTCCAAATTTCATCCAAATCCGATCAGCCGTTACAGCGTGAAGAGGGAACAAACATACACATTTACACACAAACTTTCGGATTAATAATATTAGTTAGGATTAGTATGATTGGTTTTAATTTTTTCCCATTTCACTTATTTTATAGTAACTAACTCGTCCGCGTTAATAGGATGAGAAATAGCAGACGTAACTATTTAGACAGCAAACATCTTAATATGTTCAATAGTTTTACACAGATACCTCGCGTCGAATATACACTCACATGCCCATAAAATTTGTTATATTAGTAGTAGGGAAGTGTCGGTGATAAATGTATGCATAGTCACAAACGGACTACGACGTATGGAATGGCATAGCGGTCTAGCATCTGCGTTCACTGTCTCTAGCGGATGACGTATCAATTCGTAACGTTACATCGGAGAAAATCGAACTAATCAGTATCAATAGTAACGCAAATGAGCGCTTTTCGATTACCCATTATACGTAGCACGTAAACATTCACAACAATTTTCTATCCACACTGCAAATAGAAAGAACACAAACACTCGCGGTAGATGTTTATTTATAAAGAGACGCGAGCCAAATTGCTTTCACTGATAATACATACAATGGTATGTCTACACGCGCAATGCTTGTTTGGATCAGCGTATGTGTAATTTATGGGTCTATCATGGCCTGAATAATTTAAACATCTGTCCTCTATGCTATAAATACCTTTTAAACCGTGCTTATATCTTCCAACGTTTGATTGCGCCTATCGTACTTCATCAAGGCATAATGTTATTAAGTGGGAAGCTACTCGTTAATCTACGACAATTCTCGCGAACGATAACCTAGTTAAACAATCATAATAACACTCATTTAAACACGCTGTAGAAGTAAATCTAGGATTGTTTTAGTTAACATAGTGCAGGTGTTGTCTGAGAGTTTGCAGCGCGATGCACGCACATCGTTGATATGCTTTACCCATGATTGGATGAGGTTACGTCCGTAGTTCATGGGTCCCATATTTGGTACAATGTTTTCTTAACAGACGAGAGGACATTCCGTTCAAAAGAATTAGTATAAGTATCTTAATGCATTATCAAACAACATGTTGAATTACCGTTTCTTTATTCTCCATATTTTTAAAAGCCTTCTGGTTGATAACAGTACGATCACTCTTGACTTTCATCTCGACGTTTTCATCAACAATAAGCTTGCCCTGTAGATAATTATCGGCTATCTTCTGCGCAGCGTCAGCTCTGGATTTGTCTCCGCTCGCCATATCTTTTACAAGCGAAGACACTTGACCGACGCGGGTCATGAAGTTGGACCACTCCTCGTTCAATTCCAGTTCCTTCTTAGTTACTATTACAGGACCGGGAGTGTTTGTGGCCAATTCTGTTTTTGACTTTTTTGTGCTCATTCCTGGAATCGACTTCTTTCTTCCGAGAGCCCTTGCTTTTTCGAAGCTCATTGTAGAAGATTTGTGCGATTCTTATTATTAGTTTAATGAAAGCGTAGCTCAGAACTTTGTATAGTTTGTTTACGTGTTTCTATGTCATATTGACGTAACGTTGCACATAGCAACTGTCGTCAAGCGAGGCAACTATGGCTTTATAACCTCTATTGTTTCAAATGAGATCTTAGCTCATGAGTATCTGAAGTACCTTTTTATTTAAAAGATTTGTTATTAATTCATAGCCGTGACTGGCTATAAATTAGTTGCAGGCCAATATGTTAGGCACAAGTATTGCAACAAGATTAATGGGTATACAATGCCAACAATCACATATGCACCTACTGATACAATTATATATGATCAATAAGAGGCCTATGTAGATATATAATAATTGGAACATCGTGTGCGTCAATGTTATATTTGGATACAAACTGACTCTAATAATAATTTGTTTTGAATAAATAAAGTTGTATGTGATTCGTTTTTGTGAATTGAATGTTTCCGTTACCCATGAGACCATCTGAAAGTACTGAAAGCGTCTTATGTTAAATAGTATTTATCTTGCTACTTTCTGCATTTTTACTACAATTATAATGCGATAGTTAGTCTGACGACGTACGTGGATATTAGAGTACGTGGTAAGAGCCCATATTTATCGTGGAAGAGAAATCTTACGGAATAGAGTCAAAGAAGAAACGTGTTTTACAGATTCCATTTAAAGAAGGATAAGGTCAGGGAGATGATAATTATCTTATTTATACGTGAAGGTTGTGCGAATTTGGATGGCATTTGCGACGTAGTGTTCCTTGATTAAGGCGGCGATATATCTAAATTGCGTGTTTTTATAACCGTTTTACTCTGAAACCGTAATAGTGAAAACTCCAAAAAAAATGTATGTCATTTTTCATCATGTAAAGCATGACACTGTGGTCTCAAAATTTAATAAAACTTTTGTTAAATGTAAAATAAAAAATGTCAAAGTCACCTCTATTTTAAAACTTATAACCATTTTTCTCCTAAAGTATTAATCACAAGATTTTTTTATTATTTTAAAAAAATAGTAGAATACATCATGAATGACACCATGGCGCTATATTTTGCAAATATTGTTTTTTATTTTTTTTATTCATTTTAAACGTCACACGGGTATGCGTAGCGCTATGGTATCCCCTCGGTCGCCCATTTAATCAGTGCGGGACGAGCCGCCGTGCTGAGTGGACCTGTGCAACTTTTCGCGGCAAAATGTCCTAAGCTCGTTCTTTGTAAATAGAACCCAAAAGATATTTTATAATTAAGCGCCAGAAGGATATATTTGTGTTACATTGCATCATTAACAAAACGTTTTTTTCATTTTATATTTGTATTGGTATGTATTATGTTGTATAGGTGTTAGTAAGTAGGTCGTATATATATATATATATAGGTATATATATATATATATATATATGTAAATCGAGCGAGACGTTAAAACTATAGTGCAAGTGAAATCTGACTACCTGGATGGCGATGCGATGGCATCTCGGTTACGGTTCTGGATAGCGCAGATTTGAACTTATCCAGATCCAGAGCCATGAAATGTTTAGTGTGCAAAGGTATCCTAAATAAATTATGGA
Organism: Lomographa bimaculata; assembly: GCA_948107665.1. Lineage (NCBI taxonomy): Eukaryota > Metazoa > Arthropoda > Insecta > Lepidoptera > Geometridae > Lomographa > Lomographa bimaculata. The sequence goes on from OX403592.1 coordinate 15,288,272, forward strand.
ACTTTCCCATCTGTGAGCGTTCTGCAGACGACGTAATTTGTTTAGGGTTCCTTACCTAATGACCTCTAAAATGGAACCCTTCATACTATTGTAGTTTTTTTAAAGCACATTCTCTCCACGATACTTCTGATAGTCTCGTATTTTTTTAGAGTTCCTAACCAAGTTACCCGATACCTATCTAGAAACGAACCCTTTAGAATTTTATCTACACTCGCGTGCAAGTAAATCGACTCAAGTCTCAAGTGCGCATAAAAAGTGATATAACTTAAAAATGCCTTATTATACCTCTATATAATGTTTTACATAATTAAAGCCTAGTAATTAGGCTTTCAAATGGTAGCATAATATCAGTAATTTAAATAAACACTTGTACTTAGAATGCAACTGAACGCAACCTCCCGTAAACTGCTCTGCGCTCTATACACAACTTGCGCGACACAACCCCCTATAAAAACCCTCTGTAATCGTTTTTTCTTATCAGTCGCTTATTAGACGTTAACCTGAACACATCTCTGCAAATTAAAGCCGTCATTTGAAGAAAATTATGGATACAACACCTGAAGAAGCCGCTCAAGTCGTTGCCCTATTGCAAGAAGGGTTGAACCAGCGAGAAGTCGCTCGTCGTTTGAATACGAGTCCGTCCGCTGTCTCGAGAGTATACAAAAGGTTTCAAGAGACTGGTGCCTTCACTCGGAGGCCTAATACCAGCCAACGCCGGTGCACCTCGGAGCGTGACGACCGGTTTTTGGTCTCGACCTCTCTCCGAAATCGACACCTAACCGGCGTAGATGTGCAGCAGGAGCTACGTCAAGTTCGCGGGGTGACTGTCAGTCAGTGGACAGTTAGAAGAAGGTTGAAAGAAGCTAACCTTACTCCGAAAAGACCCGCTACAGGCCCGAAGTTGACCACAGCTCATCGTCAAGCACGCCTTCAATTTGCTCGAGAGCATTTGGATTGGAGCATAGAGCAATGGCAGTCAGTCCTGTTCACAGATGAGACGAGGATGTGTCTCCATGGCAGCGATAGGAGAGGTCGGGTATACCGTCGTCCCGGTGAACGGTTTTCACAGTGCTGCTTTGTGGAAACCGTTGCATATGGTGGCGGATCTTGCATGATGTGGGCCGGAATTTCCTTAGAAGGCAAAACGGACCTTGTTTTCGTTCCTGGGGGAGGCCGGGGAGGAGGTCTGACCAGTGATCGTTACATTGAAAATGTTCTACTGGATCAAGTTGTCCCTTATCAAGGCTTTATTGGGGAAAATTTCATCTTGATGCATGACAATGCCCGATGTCACACTGCTCGGGCCACACGTGATTTCCTGAACGAAGTTGGAATTCACACTATGCATTGGCCAGCGCTCAGCCCCGATTTAAATCCAATTGAGCACATATGGGACGAGCTCAAAAGGAAAGTTAGAGCGAGGAATCCAGCTCCGACAAACATCAATGAGCTCAAGACTGCGTTGGTAGAAGAGTGGGGTCGAATACCACAATCATCCATTAAAAAGTTGATAAGGTCGATGAAGAATCGCATGAGAGCAGTGATCAGAGCTAGAGGAGGAAATACCAAATATTGACACGAATAAATTTTTTATCTTACGCACATTTTGTTTCATTTAAACACAATAACCCCATACTGTGAAATTGTATGAATTTTCAACATTTTTTACATTATCATTGGCATTAACCTTTTTTACTAAACTACTGAATCGATTTTCATGCAACTTACACCATTTTAAAGCTCAATTACTAGGCTTTAATTATGTAAAACATTATATAGAGGTATAATAAGGCATTTTTAAGTTATATCACTTTTTATGCGCACTTGAGGCTTGAGTCGATTTACTTGCACGTGAGTGTACTAATTATATCAGGGTACTTTCCGTCTACGAACTTTCTGCTGGCTTCGTCATTTTTTAGGGTTCCGTAACCGAATGACATCTAAAATTGAACCCATTATAGTTTCATCAAGTCATATTATAGCAAATTACGTCTAAAAACGTTCTGCCGGCCTTGTTGTTTTTAGGGATCCGTAACCGTTGGGTGATATAAAAAATTAAACCCATTATAGTTTTATCAAGTCATATTATAGCACATTACATCGATATACTATCTTCTGGCCATCATGTTGTTTTAGAATTTTGTCAACTAGTAATTATCTCTGCTTCGCTGTCAATGAAACGCCACCATCTCATTTGGTATGTAATATGGTCGAAAGTAAGGACGCTGGGAAATGTAATACATAGCTCAAAACGAATGTTTAGATGCAAATGATTTCTTATTTGGAAAGTCATTCACCATAAAATATAAAGTCATTATTTATAGTCATATTATATTATAATAATAATTGTTGTTGCATATTTTCAGCGCCACTGCTAATAAGTCATCGTTGGCTATTGATAACAATGTAGATTCTCTATAAAAACAAAATCAAACTGAAAATTGTGAAAAAACAGGTAAGTAATGAGTTTGGAAAGGGCATAATATGATTAAATTATAGTAGTTATATTATTTTGTTAATCATTGTAAATTTCTAGTGCTATACTATTAGATAGATAGATATATTCTTTATTGAACACCTTAAAATAACAAAGAACACAAATAGGAATGACAGTAAAACATTATATAAGTGTAACAATAGGCGGTCTTATCGCTGACAGCGATCTCTTCCAGACAACCTTTGGAATATCGCAATATAATGTAGGACGTCGTTCTACGTTCATAAAAGATTAGATAGAAGAACAGTGATTTAAAACAGAGGATATATAAATAATAAATTTACATACACGTAAATAGATACTATATAATTATAAAATACTTAATATTTTTAAATATACAATACATACATATACATATAATAAAATTATGTCTATTTAATATGGAGAAAAAAAAAGCAAAATAAAAAGGAATGAATTTGGGCAACACTAACACTAAAACTAACAAAAAGGAACAATAAGATTTATGAAGAAATATAGTAAGCCTTGACATTATTTTTAAAAATATAAAGTGACTTTGCCCTTCTTATTTCTACTGGAAGAGCATTCCACAGCCGAACAGCTTCGACAGTGAACGAACTGTCATAAAAAGAGCTACCGTGTAGAGGAATCTTTAACTTCAGGTTCTCTGATGACCTCAGTGCTAGAGAGTTAGATGGGGTGAAAAAATGAAAACGTTCCTTTAGGTAACGGGGAGAAGTAGGGTTAAAAAGAATATTGTAGAGAAGGGACAGAATATGAGCATTCCGGCGAGCTCGGATGGGAAGCCACTTGAGCTTTGAGCGAAATTTTGATACGTGGTCATATTTACGCAATCCAAATATGAACCTGATTGAAAAATTTTGGAATCACTCAAGTTTATTAAGCTGTTCTTCGGTAAGGTCTAAATAGCAGGCGTCAGCATAGTCAATGATAGGATGAAGAAGAGACTGTGCAAGCGCAACTTTAGTAGCTGTAGGTAAAAAATTCCAAAGTCGTTTTAACGATCCAGCGGCAGCATACATTTTACGGCTAACAGCCTCTTGTTGAGGGCCCCACGTTAGACACTGATCAAAAATAACCCCGAGATTTTTTACAGTTAGACTGTATGGAATGTTGACTCCATCAAAAACTACGTGTGGCAACGCCTACCAATCAATCTTCTTACATATAGTCCTAGAGCTGCCAACAATTAAAACTTGTGTTTTAATTTTCAAACCAAAAGCATCACTCCAAGCGCATATTGTTTCAAGGTCAGTATTAATGGAGTCAACGGCTTTATGAAGGTTATTAGGAGGAGCTTGTGAATATATTTGAAGATCGTCCGCATAAAGGTGGTAAGAAGAAGAAAGATTTTGAGATATAGAATTAATAAATAATGCGAAGAGTAAAGGAGAAAGGACGCCGCCTTGCGGTACACCGGCAGTCGTGTTACACCACGAAGAGTGAGACTCTCCTAAGCGAACTCGCTGACGGTGACCGAAGAGATAGCTATGAAACCAGTCGATCACCGTTGGAGATATGTTAAGCGAGCGGAGTAGTGCAAGGAAAATATCAAAATCCACTGTATTAAACGCGTTTCTGAAATCAAGCAGTGTTAATACAGTTAGCTGGCCATTTTCCATTCCGAATCGGATATCGGTGATTTTAACTAAGGCAGTTACTGTGCCATGGCCAGGCCGAAACCCTGATTGGAGAGGATTCAAGAGATTGTTGGAGACGAGGAAAGAATGAATTTGTTTGTGTACAAGGCGTTCTAGGACTTTGGAGAGGAATGGAAGGATAGATATGGGTCGGTACTCAGAAAATGATTGAGGATTGAGTTTATTGGGAAGGGGAATAATTTGCGCTTCTTTCCACATCGATGGGAACGTCCCATTTTGATATAGAGTGGTTAAAGATTAGGCAAAGGATAGGAAGTATTATGTCAAGGATAGGAATTATCATGTTTCGGCTGATACCTTCGATTCCTACTGCATTTGAAGTAATAGAAAGAATGCTCTGCTTAACATCACAAACGGTGAAAGAACTAAAGAGAAGAGAAGGATGGTCAAAAGTGGATATAGAAGAAAGAGTTTATAAATTTGTGAGTTTATCGGCGTCTTTAATATTAGATGAAGAGGAAAAATTTAAGTTTAATGAATCAGTATCCAAATCTTTGGGTAATGAATCCTGATGGGATTTGCCAATACCAAGTGACCGAAGAAAAGTCCAAATCTTAGCTTGGTCTTCGTTGTCAACTGCTTTATGGATGTGGCGTCTTAAAGCATCCCTACACACCCTATTGCAGCGATTTCGAGACTGATTATATTTTTCCTTATTTGAATCAGTAGGACGAAGTTTGTACTTAGATTTCGCCACAGATATTTTATGCATCAGCAGTTTTATATCATCATTGAGCCAGGGTGCGGGCAGGTGTTTTATTTTAATACGACGAAAAGGAGCATGGACATCATAAAGTCGGGTTATAATTGTATTAAAACTTGACACTTGCTCATCAGTTGATTCCGCCTCCACAACAGGCGTCCAATCAATTTCCTTAGCATCAGCGATAAAAGCCTGCAAATTCATGCCGTTAAAGTTGCGCTGCAGAATAATAGTAGGTTTAGGTTTAGGAGGACGAACTTTATAGGACAAAAAGATTAAGTCGTGATAAGAAAAAGCATCAGCAGATAACTGGCCGTGCTTAGCAACATGCACCAAAGATGAAACTATCATTAAATCAAGAAGGGATGGTGTCGCATTTGGAAAGTTGTGGGTAGAGTTGAGAGGAAGTATGTGCATGTTGCTTGAGTTTCCAATGGATTTTAAGTGAGAAGAGTCATTTTTAAAGAGACAAGTATTGCAGTCGCCCATAATGATGGTGTGACTGTAAGAGGGTAGAAGATTTTCAAGAATATTTTCAAAGGAGGAAAAGAAATTTATACGTAATGAAGGGTAATAATAAACTTGACTTTGACTGTGAGTTGTGTCTAGGACTTCCATTATGAAATATATAATTTTTTATATTATACATTCCTCATGTGTACCACTAAGGAGTGGAACGTGCTCTGTTGTCAACCGCTTCTTCACTTTCCATCTTGTGAGATAGTGGCCAAACATACAAATTATGAATTAAAAAATAATAATTATAATAAATAAACAAACACATTCACACTTACAGCCCACTCACACTAAGTTCAAATACTTGAGATGTCTGCTTCAAAATTGAGCAAGATTCCGTATATCATCCGTACGGCGGCGAAGAAGTGGAACTTATTGCCCGCGTCTTTGTTTCCTTAACGAAGTATAATTTAAGAGTTTTCAAGTCTTAGAGTGAATAGGTATCTTCTAGGAAAGCATGCTATAACTTCATTTTGTGAGATGGTGGTCAAAGGCTTGCCTATATAGCATAAAATAGGCGTGTTTATATTTATTTTAAACCAGTTCTTGTTTTTTGTTTGGTTCAAAAAGATCCAATATTATCGATCCCACAACAATTAAATTAAGTGTTTCTTATAACATATTGGAGATGAAATCGGGTTTTAGCTAAACAATCTATTTTAAAAACAAGGTTCTAGTTGTCCTATATTGAATTTAGAGTGACGTCACTTTATTTTTCGAGTTATTCTCAGCAAGCCTTTTCATTTAATATCCATATTGTAGGAGTGCATCAAAAATAACTTGTCCGCCATTTTGGTTGTTCGCCATGTTGGATTTAGAATGACGTCACATAACTGACCATGAATTGTCATCCCAAATAAACGTGAATACAAAATCGCAGGTTAATCGTTTGAAGATATTAGCCTCAAAATTGAATCGCAATATTCCACACGAACAAACATAGTAACATACATTGCAAGTTATATAAAGCTTGTAAAAATACCTATTTAAGTACATCTTGTAATCCAACAAGGACCTTTGTAATATTGCTATTTTACTTTTGGATTTATAATAGTGTGTTTAATGTAATGACATAATATCATTCTAGGTTACTATCTATCTATGCTCAAAATTTCAACTAAATCGGTTCAGTAACAAATAAAGAGACGGGTGGGATAGGCTATTATTACTAACTTTACCATACTTTTGCCTTCTTACCGCCAGACTTGTATTAAGTGTAGGATATATACTTGGGATATTTAGAACAGTAATTAGAATAGTTATTATAAGGCTTCTATTTTGTTATTTTAAGTCTACCCGATCATCAAAAGTCAAACCCTTGGAAGAGAAACTGAATCCCACGACACAGGTCGTCCTAGTGTGGGATTCAGGGATCCTTAACTAACACATATGCACTAATGTTATTTAATTATATTTATTTTTAAAGTGTTAACATATTTTGTAACCAAAAATAAAAGTTTATTATTTATTTATTTATTTATTAAATTGTTCGTTTTACGGAAGAAAATTTGTAAAATACTACGGAACCCTATGCAGAAACCGCCACGCTATCTTTACATATGATTACAAAAACATTTTCTCAAAAATGTTGAAATAATAATAAATAAACATATTCACACTTACAGCCCCACACTAAGTTCAAAGGCTTGTATCGTCATAAACAAACACACCCAAACCCAGAAACACAAATGTCATTTGAAACGGAACCAGAGCAGGAAATAAGAATAACTTCTACTTATACTATTTTAGAGAGCAGCGAACGCCGCGCGGTATACGTAATAATATACGCGCTGCTCGTCATTATGTTCAGGAGGTGCGGGGTCGGTGAGGGGGCATTTTCATAGGTGACGCCCATTCGAGCAAGGTCAACGGCATATACCAGTCCCTTAAGACGCGCTGCTATACGTTACGTCGATACTGCGAGACGTACATATACTTAATGTATCATTAGTATTTATTATCTGAATAGTTTTATATTTATAATATGACAAGTTCATCGAAGCCAATACTTCGCGCCCGATGGCAATCAATGGCATTCATCCATGACTGAGAAAGTCGAACTCGGATGTTGAATGTCCGATTGCTTTGCGTCGCAATCATACAAATTTTATGCTGGCTATACCTACTTTGTGCTAAACATAGCTATCTATTTATAAATCTATAAACGGCGCAATTAATTACTTTCTCCATTCCTTTAGCTTTGATTGCAAGCTTTATGTGACCGAGAGAAACGCGGTCTCTAATTTGACTTCGGTAGTTCAGCACTTTGTCCATCGAACGTACAGAAAAGTCAGTCTGTTAGAGGCATTTAGCATCTAAAACCATATTATATGCGGAACTACTTTAAATTCTCAGAGAATATGTAAAGACTTAAAATGATATTCATTAAAACATTAGAGGACATCACAGACCACAGAGAGTACTACGTACAGACTGCTCACTCTAGAACAAAAATGTATACTAATAGCGCCATTTTGTTTTTAATGTCGTATGACAGCTTTTTTTTTTTTCGTTCAAGATTGGCAAAGTAATGTAGTACATTCTGCCGTAATTTTTTTTCTCTATATGGCTTATTGCATGTGGCACATTCAGCCCACTGAAGGCATTATTTGAGCTTTGTTTAAATTACTAATATTATTTTATATCCTAGCTGTATTTATATTCTAGGTCTAGCATGTTTACCAACCTCGACCATTTTACCACTAATAAGATAAAGAAGATAGTTTTCAAACGCTAGTCTATTAAGTATAAAAATTTTAACATAAATGAAGCCTGTTATAGCTAAGAGTAAACAAGGCAAACAACTGTTATTTATTAAATGATTTATTTTTCAATTTCTTTTGATATTTAACATAATTATGCCTTCATTTGCATAGCTGCTAAAATTCTATTTTTTAATCTCGAGATGTCAGTGACTATCAAAATTTTATGAATTATACTACAACAATTCATTATTGTAAACCTCACAGATAAGGCAATTAAATGGGTGAGAAGCATCGTTATGTGTTCGGTACAGTCGATTGGACTCATCATTTTATGTTCGGTACAGTCAAGAGATTAAAGTCAGACGCATTAATTTTTCTTGTTCTGTGAATCGGTGGCCATTTTTATTTTTCGTGCAAAGGTTAATCTGCATTTTTATAAGCCTTCTTGGATAGGGGTTCATATTTTCAGACAATTTTTCAAATGCTTTGAAATTCAGTAAAGACTGAATTTCAAAGCCATCTTAGCACGTTTGCATACACTTGCTTGATTTTTCACTTTCTGGTATACTTTATAAAATTTGGCCTGTTGGTGTTAAGTCCTTTAATTTGTGGTTCAACCGTTTCTTACATGCTCTGCAACCGTTTCTTGGTTTGCATTGAATTCTTGGCGAGTTGAAACCTAAAAGAGAGAAAAAAAAATTGTTATCTCGGTTTATTACATTTTTGTGTATTATGTATCTATCTACTACAAAATATAATAAAAAATAATACCTGAGGCATGAATGGTTGGCAGTTGTGATGTCCCTGGTAAATCCAAGAGACTAGTATCAGTAGAACCAGTGGTAACAGGCATTACTGAAATAAATAAAAAAACATAACCAAAAGTTGTCATTCATTTAATGTAAAATGTATATTTATATAAATACATATTGTTACATATATTTTAATGTACTAGTTGTGCTCTACCCTGAACCTTCAAGGGCTAATATGATGTCTTTATGATTTAAATAATGTTGCTATCAAACTTTACAATATTATAATCAGCACTTTAGCTATGAATAGATAACAAATAGATTCCTTTTGATTTATATTATGTGATGTAATGTGTTTAATGAGGTAAATAATAAAAAAAATAAAAAGTAGGATGTAAAATATAATATATATAAGTAATGAAAAGTAAATGAGCAAAACCTTACCAGGATTTTCACGAAATGAAATTCCACTCGAAATTTCCTCTGCAGAGAAAAGAGTTGGGTAAGCTCGTCCTAGAAAACGAGCTTTGGGCGTGATAAACTTCTTTTCAAAGTGTTTTTGACACACAAACAGCTTTGATAGTTGTTCTACAGATCTTTTACAAATCATCACGGTCGAGACACTTTAGTCAAAAAATGAGTCTTTTCTCAGTGCCTGGAAAATGGTATAAAATACCGTCCCGTCGCGAACTTCTACACACACAGCACTCGTAATACATTTTGCATATATGCAAAATAACTGCTTGAGCTATAAAGCAGGTTTTATTACAATTAATGCGGAGAGGATAACCAAACGCGGCTTCAGTTGACACAAAAACTGTCATGTCATATTTTTATATATACCTCCTGACATACAGATATGACAAGAAACTGATGAGACTGTGGTAAAACGCTTGTCTATCGTACATAAAAAAAAAAAAAAAAACGCTAGCCAATCACAGCCAACCCAAAATGTCATACAACACTAAAAACAAAATGGCGCTACCTAGAGCGTTTCGTTGTACGAAGATAACCAGCCATGGAGGACATTCATCCACACTGTGAGAGCAAAACTTTTTTTTTTCTGTTTGGTATCGTTAAAAAGTTATTTGCAAGTAAAGTACAAAACAAATTAAAATTATCCTATGTTGGAAAAAAAAAATTTGGTAGGACTCCAAAGTTACTGTTTTTAGACCGATTTTTTCCCGGGGTTGATCTCGTACACAGCTTTATATATATTTAAAGCTGAAACGTATATATCATATCCGTTATATCCTAACTGTAATAGTACTTGAACAAAAAATCACATTATTATTTTCCCTATTAATATTATAAATGCGAAAGTAACTCTGCCTGTCTGTTACGCTTTCACGCCTAAACCATTGAACCGATTTTGATAAAATTTGTTACAGAGATTACCTTGGGAAACTTGAGTTACTTTTTATCCCGAAATTCCAGCGGGTCCGAAACTTCGCGGGTAAAACCGCGGAGCGCAGCTATAGTGAAGATATAAAATTATAATCAATTAACCTAAAAAGATTTTCTCTATTAAGCAAAATGATCTGAGATCTCAGTTCGGGGCGAAAAATTGTACTATTCTGTTTGTAATTTTATCCTATGATTTTGATTATCCTTAATACTATTTGAAAACTATTTCACTACACGTTATGATCAGGCGTATTGTGTTTTTTGTATGTCCGAACTGTAAGAATCTATTCCCATAGTTAGTGTCGAGGCCAGGGCCGGCCAAAGTCATTGAATTCATTGAATGGGAACGGCGCACTACAATTTATTGTATAAAGAGGAGCAGGTGTTCGCTGATCTGTCCCCTTCATACATTTAGGGCACGGTCTTGCGAAAGTCTTGCTGCCTATTTTTGATAGTTTTGAACATCGTGTTACTTTTTAACTGACTTTAAAAAAGGAGGAAGTTCTCAATTCACCTGTATGTATGTTACGCGATCATTCCGCCAATTATGAAACGATTTTGATGATTCTTTTTTTGTTTGGTAGATCATACTTCAGAGGTGAACCCGTATACATTGATTTAGCGCATTTTTCGACATGGAATTAGCGCTTTTTGAGAAAATCAACAAGAAACAAAATATATGCGGTGAAATCGGTTTTTTAAATTTTGCTTGCGTTTAATTATAGTCTTTGCTTCTACCATAGTATAGCTAATGGCACAAGAAACTACACCAACTACTTTAGAAAACGTCGTATTCATGGAATTCTAATCGTTTCATAATTATTTGCATCTTATCTGTTTATACATCTGCGGTGTAGAGATTCGTAGAGACATACAAACCATTTGTATTTTTCACACTGAAAATCGATCGCTTTTATATAGTCGATATAATTGAGAAGCTGGTCGAAAGCTGGGAGCTGGAAAGTCGATTTAAAAGCCGAGTCGATTTATCTAAGTTTAAAAAAAGTTCTGAGTCATCTGATTTAGTTGTAGATACTAAAAAGAAGAAACGTAAATTGCGATTTAAGAAAAGGCTGTACTCTGTTAAACAGTCAGCAGATATCCTCAGATCACGAGTGAACTCAGGAACTCGCATATATTATTGTTAACAGTTATGTTTTGATTATGAAGATCCGTTCATTAACAAAAGACTGTTTACATACCGTATCCCACCACGAGGAATAGTATGTTGATGATGGAATATGTATCAAATTTAAATTGATACACGAGTATAGAAGAATGGCGCTAGTGTCAGGGAAAGTTGCCAGTTTTCCTGTTTTCTACTCGCTGCCGGTTCCTTGAATTTTGTCGTAAAATAACCATAAAAGAACTGTAATAACTGGCTTGCTTCCTACCTCAATGTATTTTAGTTTTTGCAAGTAGTAACCGGTCGCCTGGCGAGATTCCTAGCGCTCTACCAGTATGATCAAGCATTACGCAAACATTGAATCGAGAACAATGATGTTATTATACGTAGAAAGATACGGTATGCTCTAACATTATGTAAACAACTGGACCAGATGCGTATACTAGGCGAAGACATTCCATACCATACAAATTGTTTTATTTTATGCTAGATATGCAATCGTTTGACTACTACCACACCTGACGGAAGGTGAAGATGTAGACGGAGATGTACCATGCTAGAAAACAGCTATTCACTCTAGGACACCCAGATTGTATTGCGTTCGGGAATAAAAGACGCAGTCAATGACTCCCACTCCTTTGCTGTACGGCTGATAAACGTAGAAGACGTGGAACGCTTCGAACGAACCGGAGATATGTCAACCAGATGTGGATGACGTTTGACAGTTTGTCTTGTTGTTAGATGGTAAAACGGGCAAGGGGGAATTAATTTTAACTGTAATTCCTGCGCATACTCCCCAATATGTAAGCCATAGAATACTGATATGCCTGATACCTTAAGTCGGTGACCGAAACTTTGTATTTTGGGCTCAACTAGCTTACTATAGCCTATAAGACCTGTGTTTGGTTCTTAAGTTATTTTTAGATCTTTTAAAAGAAAGGGGCGGCATTGTTCTTGCTTATTTAAAAAAAAAGAAATCGCAAGCACTTTACGTGCGACATAAACGCTAAGCCGATTTTGACGTAGGCAAATTGTGTGCGTTGCACCTAATTTATGCAGTCCATGTTCTAGGTGCTAGTCACATATCCTCCCACTTTATTATCATCATTGACCATTGACCGGGAATATGATTAGCAACAGGATTTGAATGTGTGGGTATTTGCTATCTTTTAGACATGTTTAACATTAATTATTATTCTGTAGACTAAACAATATAATACCGCACAAATATTAAACTACCTAAACTTGTAATGTGTGTATTATTATTAATTCTGTACCTTAACTAATAAGATAGTCTCTGAGAGCATTGCGAATGTTTGTGTGCGTTGTGTTTGAAACAAGATATTATTATGTCTACTGGCTGAACATACTCGGCTATGTGTTGTATAACTGTCCGCTGCCTTATTAGGTGCGCGTTCGCATATTAAGCAGTGGGTGTCGGGTTCGATTCCCGGAGGAAACAAGTTTCCTCCCCAAAGTAAATGTGGTGTGATTGTGACAAATCATGAAACTAAGTGTAGGGCTGTGAGTGTGGAAGCGTTTATGTTTATATAGTTCAGATGCAGAAATATGACCTAATAATATACGCTACTCTTTGTTCTTATTAACGCAAAATCGTTCGATGCAGCCAGTATAGTAAAATGCTTTTATTTCCTTTACATCTTTTATTCTTTGCACTAAATTCTTATTCAATAAAGATACAACTACAGTTGCACTAGAACATTGTATACAATAACTAGCTGCGCCCCGCGGTTTCACCCGCGTTGATAATGATGAAAAGTGATGATGATGATGATGATGAAAAATAGATGTTGGCCGATTCTCATAGATACCGGATAAGCACAAAAAATTTCATCAAAATCGGTCAAGCCGTTTCGGAGGAGTATGGCAACGAAAACTGTGACACGAGAATTTTATATATTAGATAGACAATGAAACAATATAAATGGCATTGAGATAATATTACTACGTATAATATTATGTCAATGATAAATGGCCGGATTTTTTATTGTGTTTACTTAGAAGCAGCTATTAGGGACCGTAGTATTGGAAAGTAATTTCTACTTGATACCTCCACGTGTTTTTGACATAAAAGTTCTTGATAGACAGACAGACGATCGACGAAGTGATCATGTCTCTTCTTTGCTTTTGATGTACATTGTTAAAACATTAACATCAATACGACTGCTATATATAGTACCAATATAGTAAGACTAAATGACTCTATAAAAAAAAAGTTCTACGTTATACCTTATTACCACATTGCTGCTGCATTGGTACCTTCTAGGCATTTATGCTACAACTTCTGCAGGATCATTACGTTCCATCAGGTGAGATTGTGGTCAAATGCTTGCCTATCGGACATAAAAAAGAAAAATGAGCCGTTTATCAAATAAACAGTAATCACGATGATATTTATCCATATTTATTTATTGCCAATTACTTTACGGAGTCGGACTCAGTAAAGGCTTTATATTTGTGCTACTCTTTGACACCCAGATAATGAAGTCTAATTCAACGGTACCCTATTATGTTACAATCGGTTTAATTATTTGGACGCTGCGCTGCGAGGGAACACACAAACATACGTACATACAATGCTAAAATTATAACCTTCTTTGCTTCTAATGCTCGGGTAATAACAGCTTTCCAGAGATACATTTATATTGTGCCACTTTCGTCAGAACATCTGACCATATTTCATTGCTGTGTATTACTATTATTTATTCTGTGCTATTAATTTCAAATGATCATAAAACAGTGTTTATGTTTATGGCATTGTTGTTGATATTATCGTAATATATTATTGAATACTGCTTTCAAATATAAAATAATGATTTCAAATTATAATAGTTATCACCTTTGACTAACAGCAAATTATATCTTATTGAATTGAGTTCATCCTCCTTTAAGTCGATTAATTAGAAAAAAAAAGTCTGAGATCTCAGTTTGACTACTTTGTTTGTGTTCATTCAATAAGTAGACCTGTCCCTTTCCTTTATTAGCTACTAGCTGCGCCCCGCGGCTTTGCCCGCGTAAGTCCCGGGACAGCCAGAATTCGGGGTTAAAATGTAGCCTGTGTCCTTTCTCAGGCTCTAGACTATCTGTGTACCAAATTTCGTTAAAATCGGTTCAGTAGTTTTAGCGTGAAAGCGTAACAGACAGACAGACAGAGTTACTTTCGCATTTATATTATTAGTAAGGATATGACTTGGTTGTATCTTCGTACTAGCAGTGATTGACGTCTTCCACGCTAGTAAGTTTTTTATTTATCTTCCAGTGTTCACGCCTCTGGGCTTCGTGAGGCTCTTCGGCGTGGTGGGCGGAGTGCTGGTGAAGCCGCAGTTCCTCAGGGATCTCAATGAAGAGTACTACATGTACTCGTTCGAGGAAGTCACGATCAGGCGGCGGATCAACAACGCCGTTTCTACAGGTATGTGAACAATAATCTTATTAAATGATGAAATAACGGGCACCCAAGACACAGGCTATGCCTATATTTTAGTGCCCATAGGCATCCACAAGACCTGCAGTAGAGCTAATAGAAATACGTCTGAGTGTGTTATGTTGTTTGCTTTAATTGCTCGTTGGATTAGGTGGGTGCGCGATCGCCTTATAAGCACGGTATCGGGTTCGATTCCTGGCGAGAAAATTTGTGTCCCTGCTGCTGATGTTTCCGGCACCCACGACACAAGTAATCGAACTTAGTGTGGGGCTGTGAGTGCGAAAGCGTCAGTTTCTACATTGTCTTTGTGACATATTTAAGGGCGCCTGCATTGCTGCACATACAGTTGTTGTGTTACGAATTTACGACTAACAATGGTCCCAAAACGACGCACTATTGCGTATCTGTTCCGGCAGCTATACTTTAGAGCCAATCTTTCTATACCTAGCGTGTTACCGTCGACTATATCATTACACACCATCAGGTGAAATAGTGGTCAAATGGTAGCCTCTCAGAGGTAAAAAAAATCTGCACGTATAGTTAGTTTATATTCTATTATTAGTGTTATATCTGATATCTGAAGTAAGTATAGGTATATAACACATGTAAAACTTAATGTATATCATAATATCATTAGGTAAAACTGCCAAATTTCCTTCATGACCGCCTTTAAAACATTGTAGTATTCTAATGCTTATATATTTTGGCAATGTGAATCCCTAACGCTCACTTTCTGCCAGTTTCTCACCACAGCTTAGTAGGTCGCAAGATAATTGTTTTTTCTCAATAACTTCACTCGCCGATAAAGCGTAGCAATCTAGATCTACCAGAGAAATCTTATTAAATCAGTTTCGATCTAGTATTAAATTGAAAAAGTCTGCTTTCTCGAATCCAATAACTAGATCAACGCATGAATTATTGAAACCCAAGTGGGTCGTAATACAAGCGATAAGGGGATATTGTTCGAAAATTCCTCCTTCTGCGAAGTGTTCTTTGTCGCGTTAACTGCTTTTGTTACAAGATGGGCATATTCCGCGTATGGTGTTCATGCCTCCTTTTTCGATCAACACGCCATTGTGCGTCTGTGTGTGAGGTAACGGTATTTTTAACGTCAATCATATAAACGTTTTATCAAGTACGAGATGGTGGAGAAATTTACGAGCGCCGCTGCATCATCGTGAGATAAATCAATGGTTAAACTTAGAGGAAGTTAAATATAGACGTGAAGCTCTCCTATGTAAGCACGCTCGGTACGTTGTACTGCGAAAGACAGAGTACTGTTTTGTTGCTCTTTATGTTTGTAGGCGAAATATTATTTTAATAATGTTGTTATTTTAGATAGGAGTGAGGAAAATGTTATTGAATAGTTTCGGAATGAAATGACAGGAATATCAAACATTTTTACGTGCATGGACCGATATTTATTTTAAGGTTTTATGTAATATTATTAGTTTTAATAATAATATTATTTATGTTTATTTTAGATAGTACCAAGATTAAATTATCTGTGTGTTCAAATTATTTATTTAGACCTCCATTACTTACAATATTTGTTTACAGACTTACAATATTTGTGTCCATAATTATCAAATAATTACTGTTTTGACATTTTTTTTTTCAATTACTATTTCTACATTGATAGTTACACAGCACAGCGTGTAAAATACAAAATAGGCTAAAAATTCGTTAAAATGTATGCGGATATCGATCACGATCACGCGTCTCAATTAATATTCATCGAAACAAATCAATTCGAATAGGAAGACATCCCTAAATTCTTGACTCATGTAGGCTGATTGAATACTGATTACTGTTTTTATTACATATATTGTAAATTACGGAAGTCAGGCATACTGTAATTAACATAATGATATTTGCTAAGTGGCTGAAATCGCGGAGATGTCTACACTAGACCGGGTATCATATTCATTTCCTGCATTACCGCGCACTCCACCAGACTGTTTTGGCCTCTTGGTGCGCTACTCTGCCCATACAAACTGTCACGTATTCTGTATAAATAGCATACAATTTTAGTTTCTTTTTTAAATCCACTAGGGTCATAATAAATGGTCGGTATCAGTTCGTGTGTTGGTTGACGTGACTTGGGTAACCTCTCCAATAGTTGACCTTGCAAGCGCACTTTACTACGCATATATACGGCAATTCTGTATGGAGTCAAAGTACAATAAGTCTATATCAATTGTATAAATATGTACTAGGTCGTGTGTTATCATACGATAGTGTACATCTAGTAACTGATTATTATTCTGTGTTCACGGTTGTGCAAATAAAAATATTTGTTAAGTACATTCAGTGTGAATTATTTTAAACACGCGATATGAGAATTTTAAACTTAGTTGTTCGGTTCTATTTCATAGGTAGTAATTGAAGTGTGATTGTTTAGAAAGCTCATTACACACTGATCATTGATTAACTTGCTATATCATGAATATACAATTATATACAGGAGAGGTTTTTTAAATCGAATTATGTACTATGAAGTGGTGATAGTTCCGTGGTATTTGAAGTGATACCCGATCGGGCATTCTCGGTTTGCATATTTAAATACTAATAGATATAAACAAACATTGAATATATTCTATTCGTCGATTTCAAACTCGGACGTCCGTAAGTAGGTGCGTATATGCGCTACGGTCAAATATATTTATTTTTGGCTAGTGTACAAAATGTATTAAAAACCTTCGCACGTCCAACACACAGCCTTTGTTTAGTGACTAACTACTAACCTATATTAAATTACGCACTAAAATTCTTTCATTCAGTTACTTTACTATTATTTATTCTGTGATGCATTGACTGGCATTTCAGTGTAATATTAGAAAGTATTTTTTTCGGCCTAGCTTTTTTATACATAGGTATATCTCTTGACAATGGAGCACGCTTTCTTAAACCGGCTATACACGATACGCATTTGGTTCATGCGGACTGCCCATTTGTTATACGACAAGCAAGCTGGCATCCGTTAAAATATTGACAAAATTTGCAAACACTCTGCCAGCTGGATGCTGGTATATGATCGTAGAGTATTGTTAAAGGCCTTCCACCTTGAACAACCTGATGGAGTGCAGCAAGCTACAACTCTTAGTTTAATAGATATTTTTTATTTCATGTACCTAGCTGTTACGTTTCCATTAAATAAAATAATTAAACGCAAACAAAGCTTAAAAAAACCGACTTTACCGCTTTATCATCGAAACCTTGATCCACCAGCTTTCAAATAAAAAAAGAATCATCAAAATCGGCTCACAACGAAAGAAGTTGCGAGGTAACTTTTGAAGTCGGGTAAAGCAGAACATCGTCAAAGTACGCATTATTCGTCACAAAATAGACATTATTGACGATATTTCAAGAACTACTGATCAGATCTTGATCAAATTTAAATGGGACCAATTAGAAAGCAACATCTTTCGAACTAAAAAAAAAATTTCGAAATCGGCTCACGTGGAGAGAAGTTATGAGGTAACAAACATAAAAAAAAAGTCGACTTGAGTACCTCCTTTTTTGGGAAGTCGGAAAAAATAAAATAAACCCTTTTCCAGGTGGTAGGACAAAACAATATAAAACGTGCTTCTGTTACACACTGTACTGCTTAGGAGGCCTACAATCAAGGGAATGCTTTGCGTATCTATTAGGAGCATAAAAACGCTCACTCATACATCTTGCAGTTTATCCAGCTGCTCTCTCTTTGTTTTCATGCTCATCTTATCTGTCTGATGTCAAAGCCTTGTAGTATTCAAAGGACCTTCTTTGTTCGATTTGATTATAGTTTCGAGATTCCTTTGTCTCAATACTTTATAAAACATATCTGTATAATTTCGATTCATTGTAAAGTTGTAATTTAAACTTCAAATATAGGTGTAAGATATAGGAATTGGTATCACACTAATATTGTAAATGCGGTAGTTTTTTTTTTTTTTATGCGTAATAGGCAAGCATTTGACCACTATCTCACCTGATGGAAAGTGCCGATGCGGCCGAAGATGTAACATGCTTGCCTAGAAGATACCTATTCACTCTTGACTTGAAGACTCCCAGATTATACCCCTCGGGATACAATGACGCAGGCAATGAATTCCACTCCTTCGCTGTACGGATGATGAACGTAAAAGCAAGTTTAAGCGTAAAGCGAGTTTGGTGGTTTTCTCTTTACGCTGTAACGGCCGATTGGATTTGGATGCAATTTGAAATATACATAGCTTCACCCAGGCTTTGACACATAGGCTTTCCATCATGTGAGATTGCGGTCAAATGCTTGCCTATTAATCATGAAAAATAAATTAAAAAAATAGGCTATTCATCTTAATTAATATTAGTATATATATTAGTGGACGAAGCCGCTCGCCACGGCTAGTTATGTAATAACAAGTACAGCATGTACAGGTTGTAAATAAAGTTCAAATTAAAAGTTGAAAATTAAAGACGAATGAGAGAAAATAAGCTTTGTTAGTTAATATTGTAAGTGTACTAGTAATTGCGGCATCGAAGTTTTCATAGCGAACGCGTACGTCTATTTATAAATAAGTCGAAAATATTTGTTTAGTATTATTTTTAAGACTGCTTACGCTGTCTACGCCCGCACATCGTGCGGTGCTGCACGTGTTTGTTATATTTTACTAACACCTCACGTTATCTAATTAAAATATTTTTGACGCGCTTTTATTAGCTTCACTTGTGACTAACATAAACATAAACGCTTTCGCACTCACAGCCCCATACACACTGTGTAAAGTGGACGATGACTTCTATAATCACATTGCATTTTGAATTTATCTTTTATTTATTTATGTATGTAACTATTTATGATTTGTTTAATTACATTAATAATTTTATGTATGTTTAAAAGATTGCAATTATAATGATCATTATAATTGCAATCTTTCGCACCACCGATCACTTTTTGTTAAACTTTTTTATCCTCTCCATCCTAAGGTTGACTGGAAGAGATCGTTGCTTAACGATAAGGCCGCCGATTGTACTGTTATATTGTTATTTTTTTTTCTATAGTTAATTGTTATTTTTCTTGGTGTCCAATAAAGAGTATTTGAGAACCAGAAACACAAATTTCCCTTTACGAGAAAACTTATGTTTCCAACGGGAATCGAACCCGATACCTGCTGCTTTGAAGGCGAACGCGTACCAGACTAAGCAAACAGCGGAGCAAAAATGTAATATTTTATAAGTCGATTTTAACATAGTTCCAACTGTATCGGAATTAAACTTGGCTTGTGTATGTAGTTCATCTGACAAAACTATAATTTGGTATCGTGGAGCTGATTTGATGATGGAGATGAATAGTGCCAGTGGCTAGTAAATCCCTCGAGTTTGACGATTTTTTTTTCATTGAGAGACGAGACGAGCACGTCGCTCGCCTGATGGTAAGCGTCACGCTTGCCCATTACAATACGGTGCAACTCAGAGTTTTGTTTTGAAAAGCTCGACAAAGTTCACGAAACTTTGTCGAGCTGCACGCATGACAAATAAACACTTCTATAGACATTTACAAATGTTTATAATTTTTAGTGCGCGATATGAGTGTTTTTCATTATTTTTAAACTACATATTATTTTTAAACTTTCGCGATTCGAACACATAGTTTAGGTAATAGAGAGACTTCTCGAGACCATGGCCAATGCAACTTGGCCGAAACGTCGAGGTAAATAAAAATAGTTTTTTAGCGCGATTAAGTCCCGAGATATTACCTAAACTACATATTATTGTAATAACTCTATAGTAATTTTACTTACCAATATAAGGCATATAGTTACAGCAGTAAACATTTTTTCGTTATTCATATTTTGCGTTTAGAACATGATCATTATTGTACTGTTATAAACTATATGTATTGTTAAACAAAACATTTTTCTCTGAGATTATAATTTCTGCCTGACCTTGCATACAGCGTAAGACTCGAGTTGAATATCTTCATATTTATTTATGAGTTCAACACATACGCTGTGCTCTTTCAATAATGACAATTGGCCTCAAGGTCCTTCATTTGCACTTTTGTTTGGATAAGTATTTCGGTCAAGTAAATTCGGTTTTTGAAAATACTTTGTTAATATGTTTTACAATTGGTGATTTATATACTCGAATAGTACATCAAATCATCATGAATTGTTTAGCATTTAAATGATTCACGCGGCTTTATTGAGGTCGAGATTCAGGGCACCAATTAAAACTCACTGTACCAAAAATATCTCAACAAAGGGATTTATTGTTTTTTATTAATATTTTGTTTTTTATTTATGCAAAATAGGCAAGTATTTGACTACTATCTCACCTGATAGAAAGTGACGATGCTGCCGAAGATGTGACATGCTTGCCTAGAAGATACCTATTCACTCTTGACTTAAAGACTCCCAGATTATACCCCTCAGGGAACAATGACGCAGGCAATGAATTCCACTCCTTCGCTGTACGGATGATGAACGTTGTTGTTTAGTGTTTTTGTAATAATATAGCGACAAAGGGATTTGCAAAAAGCCTTTTGTTACAGTTATTCTTATTGGAACGGTTGGCTTGTCTTCTTTCTTACTTAAAAATGTACACCACGTGTAGGTAAAGGTCTGCTTAAGCGTCTAGATTATTTAGAATCTATCGATTATCCGCATGGTGCAGCCACACTGCTATTTATGCCTAAAAATATATATTAGTGAACAGCTTCTTTTGGATGTATGCCATATTTTAAACTTATTTAAAGAATTTAGTTCAGATTATGCAACACTAATGATTTGGTATTGACACAGTTCGTGGTATAATAAACTTTTCATTATCATCTCTAAAAATCCTTGTAAATTAATTTGTGTTGCATTTTTATAACATAAATAAACCAACGCATTCACACTCACAGCCCCACACTATCTTGTATTGCGGGGGCCGGAAACATTTACATATCGCACACACGATGACACCCACATGTTCGTATATGATTTTATCGTAAATTTAAGGCGAGTTAATCAAAAAATAAATGTTCAAGTTTCAGCTATAAAATACAAAAAAACAATAATGAGCATAGATATATAGATAAACACTTTATTTAACACCTTAACAAATACAAGACAAGGAATACTAATCTAGAAAATAAGTGTAACAATAGGCGGTCTTATCGCTAAGAGCGATCTCTTCCAGACAACCTTTGGATGGAGAGGAGTAAGCAATGAAATTGGACGTCGGTGTTTTGTATAAATATAATAATATAGAAAATACAATAAACATACATAAACAATAATAAACCTAAATTAAACTATGATATAGAATACATAAACGTAATACATAACTATTATACATATTTATTTATTTATTTATTTATTTATTTATTTATTTATTTATTGCACACATGTAAAAATTACAATAACACTTAATTATAGTTATTTACATGCACCCTGCATTTGCGTGACGAATAAAATGTTCAACTTCAAATCA
Organism: Lomographa bimaculata; assembly: GCA_948107665.1. Taxonomy (NCBI): domain Eukaryota; kingdom Metazoa; phylum Arthropoda; class Insecta; order Lepidoptera; family Geometridae; genus Lomographa; species Lomographa bimaculata. Next base: position 15,310,506 of record OX403592.1, read on the forward strand.
TGACAACAAAGTAAATTTGCATTATTATGTTTGACCTGCAAGAGCATAGAAGTAGAAGTAATAAACGGTAAGTGAGAGTATCACTCTCAGTATTCAGAAAGCACTGAGTTCAAACTCAAAATGCCTCACGTCAAAACTCTTTGTTATGACATTAAAGAGTTTGGAGTATAATAAAGACACAAAAACTATAAACTCTTAAGCTATCATGGTCTCTCTTCACCACAGCTTTATAATATATTTTTTTTGGGGGCTGAGTCACCCACGTCCGTAGGAGGATACCCCTTAAGTCTGACTCCCTACACGTGGTCCCCGGGTGGTGCTAATCAGGTGACATTTGAGAGGTGGTAGAGCATTTTGTGAGTTGCTCGCCTGGCTTGCTACCAAAGTAGCTTACCACCATCAAGTTGAAAGTCTGCCGCCAAGCCAAATACGGTGTTCAGGCAGTTATCCTTGAGAGCCTGCGTATTCCAGGTCTAGTGTGTTTACCAGCTTCGATCACATCGTCACTTACCATCCGGTGAGATAGTGGTCAAACACTAGCCTGTCACTAATAAAAAAAAAAAATATTTAAGAACTGCCCTATGGCGCAGTTGGATACACAGCTGCCTTCTAAACAGCGGATATCGTGGAAACACAAGTACCGGAACCCACGACTAAAGTCTTTGAACGTAGTGTGGGGCTCTGAGCGTGAAAGAGTTTATGTTATCACGGGATATTATGATGATCATAGCGATTAATAACAGTGCCGAAATGTCGGACTCAAAACAAACGAAATACTCGGTAAATATCCCGTTATTAATACAAACATTTTGACTTAAAAACGGTTTCTGAATATCAGGCTAAGAATTTGCCAATCAATCCGAATATAGAAGGCAAATGCTGTACACCTCACATTGCGTAGGATATTAGTATACGAACATGATGTATACCGCACCAATAGCCAGGAGACCTAATCGCTATAGACCGAGCGAAATGAAGCGTCTTCGTTTCAGCTTGGGCAAAAATGCTTTCATATGTCCGACGGATATCCGGCTGTTCTCCTCAACAGGTCGCATTTCTTAACCGAATTTCGTGAAATTTTGTGACCAAGGTCAATAATAATATGGATATTTTTTATAGATTAAATTATTGGTAATTTTTCAAAATGGAGATAAGGAGTTACCAGAATAACGAAATAACTTACATTTCAGCTTATCCGAAAAATACACGAGGTCTTCAATGTATAATATATAAACAAATAAACATAAACGCTTTCACACTCACAGCCCCACACTAAGTTCGATGACTTATGTCGTGGGTGCCGCAAACATTCACATCACACACACAATCACAAACAGCTCACAGAGCCACTAGTAATGTTCTAAAACTTCCGTGAAGGTTGTTCGTTACAATAATGATAATGCCTATCCAAAGGTTGCCTGTAAGAAATTGCTTAATGTGATAAGGCCGCCCATAGTACAACAATAATTATTTTTAGTTTTTATTTTAATGACATGTTACTTAACCATATTAATGGTGTTCAATAAAGAAATATCGTTTTGTACTATTGTATTGATAAAACACACTCTCTCATTATTTTCTACAGTAACATTAATGTACGTAGTCTTTGAACCTATGCGATGTGACGTATACCCGGCGAAATAATGCACTATTTGACGACCCAGTTGGCGCAGTGGACAGGTATCCGCCATCTGCGCCGTGGGTCCTGGGTTCGATTCCCGGCAGAAGCACAAATTCCTTCCCAAAGGGATATTTGTGCTTCTGGTTCTGGGTGTAATGTGTGTGTGTGTTATGTGAATGTTTCCGGCACCCACGATACAAGTCTTTTGAACTTAGTGTGGGGCTGTGAGTGTGAATGCGTTTGTTCGTTTATTGCACTTACGACAATAATGCGTGAGTGAGTGGCGGTTAACAATATAACAAATATTATATTCATTGAAATGGGTTTGTATTGTATCTAGGCCAAAGCACTTAAGAGTATTGTAGCTACTAAACTCATAGATAGGTAGAAGTAGATACCAGTAATCGTCTTTATTGACGTCAAGCTACGTTTAATACCTGCGTTTCGATATATACATTTTATTGATGGAATCGATAGTAATGTAACCCAATCCGATTATGATTATTCGAGGAGAACTTATCTATTTTTATAGTGCCTTTTAGATAAAGGTACTATAAAATATCAATGTTGTATTAAAATTATCAATATAAGTACTAATAATAGTAATACTTCTGCTGCTGGATAACATTAAATTGTGATAAAACCAAGAATATTTTTAGTTTTATTACTTTACCAAGCTACACCTCCATTAACGACATTAATAATTAAACGCAAGCAAAGCTTAAAAAAACCGACTTCACCGCTTTATCTTCGGAACTTTGATCAGATTAGATGTACTAAACACGCATTATTGAAGATATTTCAAGAACTACTGATTAGATCTTGATCTAATTTAAATGGGACTAACTGGAAAGTAACATGTTTTAAAAAACATTTATAATCGGTTCACGTGGAACGAAGTTATGAAGTAACACACATAAAAAAAAATACGGTCGACATGAGTACCTCCTCCTTTTTTGTGAAGGCGGTAGAGAAAAGAAATGTAAATCCAAGACCAGCAGAGTTGGTTTTTTAGTTCATTTATATATTTACGGCATTCAAGGTTCGACAGGCTCAGTTAGTCGCATAATAAACGTAGATCTTCTATAATGTCATATAACACTATCTACATACTGGAACTCATTGACCTCGTCGTATGTTCACCGAACGGTATAATCAGGGAGTCTTCAAGTGTGAATAGGCAATATTCTATATCGGTATTTTCTGAGGAAGCGTGCTCCAACTTCGACCGCATCAATACTTTCCAGCGGCTGAGATAGTGGTTAAATGCTCGCCAAAATAAAAAAACTTAAAACTTGGCTTTATTTATTTATAATTTTCTTTTATCCCTGGTCAACTAGCGTTTGACCATTACCTAACATGTGGATAAGTGATGATATGGTCAACGATGTCTCACTATGGTAAGTACGCTAGCAATAGAATAAAAACAGCTCTCAAGTTTTTGTTTCAACATCGTTTGGTACTTAGCAACAGGTTTTCTATCTGAAAGACGCTACTATCACAATAGTGGCTAGCCACGATAATAAAGAAGTACTTTGCTACGAGCTTATGTCTCAAATATCCAGTACTACAACGAGCAGAAGTTGTCAGCGATGATGGCTAAATATATAAGATACGTTTATTCCTTTACAGGAAGTGGATACATATCCCCAGAACCAATGTACCCGGACCGGGGCGACATATCAGCTCCCCTGGACGCAGACATGTCAATGACGAAAGACAGTCTACACGCGTCGATGACGTGTGGCAAAGAAATACCTCTGCTGAGGCTAAGGAATGGGGCGCTGCAAGCGGGACTCAAAGAGAGGCTGCAACGAGTAGTAGCAATGAGAAAGGTCAGTTTTTAGAGGAGGTTCTCAATTCGACTGTATTTTTTTATGTGTGTTAGCTCATGTCTTCTTTCTGGGTGAACTGATTTTGATTTTTTCTTACTTCTAGGTGGTGCTTTCCATGTTAAATTTGGTCAAGATCTGACGAGTACTTTTTGAGTTATTTTCAATAATGCGTATTTAATTAATTGAATCTGATTATGGGTTCCGGATGATAAAGCTGTGAAGTCTGTTTTTTAAGCTTTGCTTGAGTTAATATTTTTATATTGAATAGTTCCTTATCACGTTAAACTTCGAAGCCTTAGCGGATGACAGCTATACCGAAAAAACTATCACAAAAACTTTTATACATATATATTACTAGACGTGCCCGCGGCTTCGCCCGCTATTATCAAGTTAAAAAGTAGCCTATGTGTTAATCCTAGTTATAATCTATGTACATTCCAAATTGCATCCAAATCCGTTAAGCCGTTAAAGCGTGAAGAGGGAACAAACATACTTACACACTTACACACTTACAAACAAACTTTCGGATTTATAATATTAAGTAGGATTGTCTCTAGCTATGTGTAGATAGAATTAAGCCGATTAAATAATAAGGCAAGTCCAGTCCACACTCTCGAAAAGATTTTTGGTAAATTAGATTTTTGTGGATATTTCTAGAAAAGAAAGAAAGAATTTAATTACACTCAAACGTTGTTATATTTTATTTTGACTGTTATTTAAATCATAATATACAGCGTCAAAAAGTCTCTCTCTTTCTTTTTTGAACGGATTGATTTTAAAATGGATTATCCTTGACGATGCTGCGTCATGACGCGAGCCTGGCTGAGGTACTTAGGTAACGGGGTTTTAGAAGCGCAACTCAAAAAGAGGACTGATTTGAGATTATTAAGTAGATTTTTATGTGATCTTGGTACATTTTGATGTCCTAAGAGGGCGTTGGTTTCGCGTGGCTAAGTAAGTCAGACGAGAAAATTCTAATATCGTATAAGAACTATAAGACTTATTAGTCTCAATACGATATTAGAATTTTCTCGACTGACTTTCTTTGTCTTTTGATCATTGAGTTACTATTGTAACTCTATGATATCCCAAGTAAAGTCAAACGGCGTCGGTAACTCGGGGCAGCTGAGAAAATTCTAATATCGTATTTAATACTAATGTTACTATAATACTAAAATTAGAATGTAATAATAATCGAAATAATAATAGAATAATAAAAAACCTTTATCCTGTCTGATTTTATCGATACTCAGAGTGAACGACTTTAAAATAATAATATTTTCTAGTGACTGAAGCAAGGCCAATACGATAAAGTACGATAAGATGATATTAAAAACAAAAATCGCAGGTTTATGTACTTTATAATATGGTTGCAAATGTCTTAAAAGAAATATATTGACTTAGAGACAAAGCGCAACGAATGCGATTCTTTACGGTCTGTGCAAGTATAGTCCGGTCGAGTTAACTAGGCACCTGAGTGGTAGGGGGCCGCATACAAACGAGGTACTGAGTTAACTCGACCGGTATATAGATAAGCCGGTGATTTGCATACAAGCTACTAACTAGAGCGAAATGTGAATGTTTTTGTACGTCATTAACCCGCATATTTATAAATACCACAGACGGTATCGGTGTATTACCTATATACGGATATTTTTTGCATATTTGAACAGAATATGCGTTGGCGATACTTTTCCATGATAAATATTATTTTAGCACAACCTGTATCCACTTGTACTCTTTAATCGAGATAAAACTAGCCTTTGTCTTACTCAAGGGTGTAGTAGACTATCACACGACATATTTGAACAGAATATGCGTTGGCGATACTTTTCCATGATAAATATTATTTTAGCACAACCTGTATCCACTTGTACTCTTTAATCGAGATAAAACTAGCCTTTGTCTTACTCAAGGGTGTAGTAGACTATCACACGACATATTTGAACAGAATATGCGTTGGCGATACTTTTCCATGATAAATATTATTGTAGCACAACCTGTATCCAATTGTACTCTTTCATCGAGATAAAAACTAGCTTTTGTCTTACTCTAGGGTGTAGTAGACTATCCATAAACCAAATTTCATTTAATCCGTTCTGCCGTTACAAAGATACATTGTTTATAGCAAATTTTAATACACACACACACACACACACACACACACACACACACACACACACACACACACACACACACACACACACACACATCCTTATCTTTTTATTCTGAAGAGGCAAACATTTGACCACTATCTCACCTGATAGTAAGTGCGATGCGGTCAAAGATGGAGCATGCTTCCTCAGAAAATACCGGTTCACTCGTGACTTTCGGATTTATAAAATTTGTGCGATACTTGCAACTGTGTGATATTATAAACCCGAAATTTTGTATATGCGAGCTGGATGGATTTTAATGGAATTTAGAATGTATATTGCTTATTCTCAGGCTTAACTAACACATTAAGCATAAGCTACATTTTGTCTTAAAAACTATTTCAGTAGACAATGTAGACATCCCCTCGTAGCTCAGCGGTTAGAGCAATAGGGCATGACATCCTATGTCCGCAGGTTCAAACCCTTTTCTATCTAAAACTCTTTATTCGACACATAAAAAGTACATAAGAGAAATAACTAATGAACAGGTATAATAGGCGGTCTTACCGCTAAAAGCATTTTTTTCCTTTTGATGGATATGAATGATTTAGAAATAAGCAAGATGGTGGTGTGGCAAAACAAAGACTAAATAATTCAACTACATAAATAATTAATAATAATTCAACTACATCTACACTAAAATTACTTTAGTTCTGCCTAGCATGGTTAATGCTATAGAAACAAAATACATTGTATTGTATTTCTTGTTATTTTAAACTCATTTCCTCGTTATCATGAGCGCAGGCAATCCATCGCAGTTCATAAACTTTGCAAGTGAGTATAAAGTTTAAATTACCTTGATTTCAGGAGGTAGATAGTCAGCGCAAATCGTCGTCTTTCCAACGCAACGTGGTGTATCCTCTAGCGATGCTGCTACTCCTGGGTCTCACCACGATCACTGTGCTGATGGTTCTGCAGAATATCCTGGAGCTGCTAATAGGAATCAAGGCTCTACCACTCAGCACACGAGTAAGTAGTTGTTCTACGTTTATCGTCCGTACAGCGAAGGAGTGGAACTCAATACTTGCATTTTTGTTTCCTGAACGGTACAACCTAGGTGTCTTCCAGTCTAGAGTGAATAGGTACCTTCCAAGCAAGCATGTTCCATCTTTGGCAGCGTCGTCACTTCCCATCAGATGAGATAGCGGTCCAATGCTTGCCTATCCAGCATAGTTAAATTCAAGATATTTCATGATCAATGAAATTTGGTCGCGTATTACAGCCCGCGATAACACGTGCCTAAAGTGACAACTTAAGACTGGAAAAATTGGTCTATCAAGCGGGTCTCGTCTGCTGAATGAGGATACCTACACAGTTCTTAAATTAAAATCGTCCAATTATAATGTTAACTATCCTAGAACTTTTGGTCCCTTCTGTCATTGGACAACAAGGCGTACCAAAACAAGACATCCTTTCATGAAGGACATTCCTCCGAATCGAACCAAGCGATTAGTTTATTATGCGAACTGCAGAGTAATGGAACAACCCGCCATCGTTTTAGTTTCTTGATAAGCGTATTTTAGACCTCCTCAAGTCTAGATTGAATAGGTATCTTCTAGAAGATGCATATTCACTCTGTAGGCCGCACCTTCACTTTCTATTTGTTCAGCTTCATCTTATTTCAGCTAAGATGATAGTCAAATTCTTGTCAATGTAGCATTTAAAAAAACGGATCTTGCATTGTCTTCGAGCCAACTGGAAATATGTCAATCACAAATGCCATTTTTGACAGTTTGTCGTGTTGTTAGATGGTAAAACGGATATGGGATGGGGGAATTACGAACTCGTGTAGTTCATAGGTACACTCTCCAAAACTATCATAAGTATTACACGTTATGAGTATTATAATTATAGTTATTAGTCAATAATACACCGACACTACTCCTTCTATCTGCATCTTGTCCAGCCAAAGGTTGTCTGGAAGAGATCGCTTTAAGCGATAAGACCGCCCGTTGTAGCCTTTCATGTAAAATTGTAATTTTTTTTGTACCAATTCTTTTAAGGTGTCAATAAAGAGTAATTTTATTGTATTGTTATGTTTCAATGTTATATACAGCTTAAATTAAACACACTGACTCATCCTGATGAAGGACAACTAGTCCGAAACTAGTCGCCAAAAAGTAAGTCGCATTTTTTTACCTGTTTCAAGCCAATACAATACAGAACAATACAATACAAAACACTTTATTGTAAACCAACAAATATTAACAATGACAAATAAAATATTACAATCATCGTGGTAGGACAATGGTCTTATCGCTTAATGCGATCTCTTCCAGACAACCTTTAGAAACTCTCCAAAATGTAATGTCAGTTCGGCGAACTTCAAGTCGATGTATGTTGCAGCAATTCAGCCTGGGCATCGCGTCGTTGTCGAAGCTGGGGTGGGCGGGTGCGCTGCTGGAGGCGTTTCTGATCCTGTACTTGCACGCGGCGTCTCTGACGGGGCTGCGGGCGCCGCTGCGCGCGCTGCGCCTGTTGCCGCGCGCGCGCCGCACGCCGCTCGCGCGCATCCACGCGCTCTGCGCCGTCACGCTCGCGCACTCTACCGCGCAGCCGCTGCTCGTCAAGATACTAGGTACGTACTGTGCTGCACTGTACTGCCGGCGTAACGTATTTGGTCCTTCCACTGAGCTTTCTGCCGTGGTGGGTTCCGGCCTTGGGAGTGACTACTCCTAGGAAATTTTTCGGCCGAGACTGGTTGCCGCGCTCTGGTTGTGTGGTGGAAGTCTGGTTTCTTAGGAGTCCGGGTCGATTCTAGGGCCAGAACGCCGAGCCCGGACTCACCCCCCCTAAGAAACCAGACTTCAACAGAGCGCGGCAACCAGTATTGGCTCGAAAAATTCCCTAGGAGTAGTCACTCCTGGGCGTTGGGCCATCTTGCTTCGGACTGTCCTCTAATAGTGTGGTCATCTGCTGGTAATCATCTGTCCGTACTGGGCCGAAGTTGACCTCAGGGCTTGTTCGGGCCTTCATCATTCTGGTACGTGCCGCGCTATCCTGTACTGACGATGACGGGACCGCGGCCGCATCCACGCGCTCTACGTCGTTATGCTCGCGGCTGCGCTGCTCGTCAAGATACTAGGTATACTGCCGACCCAGTTGGTGCATTTTGGCAGGTCTCTGCCCTCTGCGCCATGGATCCTTCAATTCCCGGAAGGAGCACAATTTTCCTTCCCAAAAGACGTTTTTGGTTGTGGGTGTGATTGTGTGTGTGAGATAATGTTTCCGGCACCTACGATACTAGTCTTTGAACTTAGTGTGGGGCTGTGAGTGAATGCGTTTGTTTTGTTTATACTAAGTTCCACTCACGAAGAAGCCCGCGGCTCCTAAAATTTTTACACACGTTAATATTTCTAGAATATGCATGAATGTAGGGAAACCAATCGTGATTTTAGTTTTCGCTCCTAAAACTCCAATGTATGTTTGAGTGAAGCTTCTACCAATTTACGAGGGCATGACTTGAATGTAACTTATTACTTCCTATCATCACATATTCTAAACAACATTTCCAATTCTCCAGGTATAACAAATTTCGACTTGCTGGGTGAGTTCGGCCGTATCGAATGGCTCGGCAACTTCAAGCTAGTGTTGCTATACAACGCTATATTCGCAGCTACAGTGACTCTCTGTCTCGTGAGCAAATTTACCGCCAGCGTCCGCCGTGAGCTTTACAACAGGTTGGTGGAAAATGTGAACACTGTCGCTCATTGCGTGTCTTTCCTCAACAACTGACGCTCGAGCGAAGCGAGCGCGTATTGCAACGCTCGAGCTAAGCGAGCACATATTATATTTACTGCCGGTCTGTCAAATAGATCTTAGATTCTTAGGCCACTTACAGGTCGACCAGTCTAACTTGGCACGTGGCGAGAATCACCTATTCATGTATATAATGTAGCAGCGCCCTTCGCAAAATGCCAAACTAGGCTGGTCGATCTGGGAAGAATGTTTCTATACAATAAATTGTTTTAAAACGTTTCTATTTACTATGGCTTTAAACATCAATGGTAAGCGATGCTTCAGGAAAAATGTTAATACATATTTTGATAATTAAATTAATTTTCCACAGACAACTCATTTCCCATTTCCACTAATGGCTCTTTCTAAAACAGCCATACTTGATTTTTTAAATATCAATTATTAAAACTTTTTAAAGCCAAAATACTAGATTGTATGAGATAGAACTAAGCTCGTATTTGAATCATGTTTATTTAATAAGCTGTTACACGTAATATATATTGTTGTTCGAGAGTATATGAGGAAAAAAGGTTAATTAAGACAAAGATAAATCGAGCAGCGAGAGATTTAGCTTACCATAGGATAACTAGTATATCTTAAGGTTGACGCATAAATACCCTGGCTCCGGATCGACATCGCTGCCTTGGCGCGCACATCTCTTACTTATTATATTATACAATGGCGATCCCGGGGTGATGTGTGCGTCAACTTATGATTATATTCTTATATACAACCTGTAACAAAAAGGTGTAGTAATACTTGGTGGTGTGTATGTGTATCGTGCTAGGAATCGTCTGCCAGAGAACGAAAGTCGAAATCGGACATAATTTTTTCCGTACAAAAATTAAAAATTATATTTTTGAAATACTTTTGACAACCCTACAGTTACATGTGCGGCAATCGGAGATATTTGATCCGTACAAAAATTAAAAAATATTTTTATGCCAACCCTACGATTAAATCTGTGGCGCGTGACCTTAACCTTTGTTATGGCCACCACTGTCAGATGTCTAGGTCCAAAGGCTATGTGGTGTAGAACGGTAGCTGATGAAATAGGGTTGCAAATGACATCATTTTTTAGAAACTTTAATTAATCATAACTCAATATTCATGGTGCTGCCGCGAATGCAGAAGTTCCTGTTAGACTCCATACATTTAGCTAGATGTGTGACTTGAGTATTACTACACCTTTCTGTTACACATTGTATAGTGTAAACACTCGGTTATAAATTAGATGATCCTTACTGTAAAACTATAATGTACCCCAAGTTATCCTAGAAGCAGTATTAATAAAGACGATCGAGCGAACATGATGTATGGAAACACTTGTATATTGTAAGTAGAGTAACTTTTTGGTAGTGCCATTGTACCGAGTCACGAAGATTTGGTAAATGTATAGAAAAAAATATTATAACAAAGTATCTGAGAATATTTGACAGATCTTATAAGGGTTGCGATGTTGGAAGAATTTGGAAATGTGCCTGTTTTTATAAAAAAAGTTATAAAAAGGGCACTATCTAAAAGAGTGGGGATACATATGTATCCATTGAAGTACTAAGAAACTTTGTTTTGAGTACTAAAGGAACTGAATTGTTAAATTGCTATGTATGTTTGTGACACTGTGGAGGCCTAGCTTTAAGGCATTATTAACTGTAACAAAAACTATCAAAAATATGTTTCTTCCGTAAATGATAAAAAAATGATGTAATTTTAAAACAACTCTTTAAACATGACATAAAAAAGTAAAACACGATTAACTTACTTAAACTTAAAAATAATCTAAGTTACAAATATTTAATACAAATTCGATGCATTTATTGTAAACCTTTTTAGTTTATGTTCCTAAATATGTTTGTATGAATTTATTTTGAAATTTTCTGTATTTGATATGTGATTTGTAAAGTTTTTGAGGAAAGACTCGTTAGGATAAATTATATTATTTTATTACCAATGAGACTGAATTTGTTAAATTTATTATTATTATTAATGTCAGGAGATTAGCTGATTTAATGCGTATTTCATTTTAAATATTACTATAATTGATCAAATGATTTTTTTTTACCTACAAAATATTTTAATTACCATGACCTTAATTTTGTATTGTCCTATAATGTTTTTATTCTCCGCCATTTTGTGTCTAAAAACAACATCTTTTAGGTGTTGCATTTCACCTTTAATGTATTATTTTTATCAATGAATTATAAAAGACAAGTAAAGACTGTAATCACGTAGAATAATATTAGTTTATTAGCTTCCGTTTGCTCAAATAACATGTCACTTGAACCTGCAATGTTGTCCTAATTTAGTTTGTTAGGTTCTAGTTATAATCTTCCCATTTATATCTGTTGCAATTCGTTTTAATTTGAAATATGACTCCTAAGAAATAAGGTTCATTGTTGGTTAAATCAAACAGAAGCCGATTGCAACAAAGTTAAGGAACAGGGTGTCTGGTATCAAACCAAAATGTTTGGGAAATGGCTGCAGATACATCTAAAATATTAACACTATTTATTGTTATAAAAATAAGTGATATATATTTTGAGGCTAGTAATTTATCAAATGTTCTAGTCTTGACTAGATCTGCGGCTAAATAAGCTGAAAACTTTATAAATGTAGTAACTTAAAAAAATTACGAGTAGGTACTAACATTATCGGCAATATTGCAGGTTGAAATCTATTAAGAAGCATCATTCAAGAGGGTTTATTCCTTTTGTCTTCTGTCGCTCGCACAATTCGATATTTTTAATAAATACAATTTCGTACGTGTATTTTTGAAAATGTTTTCAACTAATAACTATATGGACATTAATACAAGGATGTTTTAAACTTCTTTTCGCTATCATATCCTTCAATAAAATGAGAAAAAACAGAGTTTCCAAATTTCAATGTTATTTTCACGCTTTTTTCGTCAAACTTAAAGATATGACAAACGAAAGGTAGATTAAAACATTCATTTTATTAATGTCCATATAGTTAATTGAAAACATTTTCAAAAAACACACGTAGCTAATAGTATTTATTGAAAATATCGAAATGTGCGAGCGAGAAAGAACACAAATGTATTAAGACCTCTTAAGACGAATTAAATAAATAATAACTTCATCCGCTATCATTACTAATGTCCAGCGTGCACTACGTGGGAAAGTTCGTACAAAACATATGTAAAATATATTTCTATAGACTTCTTTTGTTGAAAATAGATCTTAGTATGTACCACTGGGGAAATAAGTGCATTACTACCCTAAAACCAAAAAAAAATGCACTTGTCTTCCTATATGTACTATGTTTAGTCAAGAATGTTATCACTAGTGGTGCTAAATGTATCACAAAATAATCCTTATGTACTTACACGTTAAGTCGATTTTCCAATATATCTAGTGTTGCTTACAAATTGTGTGTGAATCTCCAATGTTTGTTAATAATATAATGATATTTTAGTGTGGTTTTATACATTTTATATTACATGTACCAAACGTTGAGATTGCATTTGAATAATAAATAATACACAAATAAAAATTGATGATCGTTCTTTTTATTTAATTTTGCCCACAGTTAAACCTTGTATTATTAAATGTTAAAATAATGAGCCAGGTGCACCTTTCATTACTAATTTATTGAAATTGCTTTAATTCACTTACTTTTTTATGCATTTTTTTTGCTTTTAGTTCAGTTTGTATTGTTTATTTATTTAATTTATTCAGTCTCATTCGGCTTTTATTTGCATAGTGAGAGTACAATTGCAGTTAACTGTAAAAATAATATGAGAATATTAATAAATATTCAATTTAGTAAATATATTATTACAATGCACGGTGCTCTCAAATGCTTTAAAGCGTGGTGCTGGTGTGCGTCTTGTTCAGCAAAGAAGGTGGTGGTTACCTGCCCGTTTGAACCCGGTGGCACAGTGGGTAAGTCTGTCCCGCGGGTCCTGGGTTCGATTTCTGACAGTAGAACAATTTCCCTTAACAAAGGATGTAGCTGTTCTGGTTTTGATTGTGTGTGCAATGTAAATGTTTCAGGCACATACAAATATTTTGAACTAAGTGTGAAGCTGTGAGTGTGAAAATATTCGTTTGTTTTGTTTGCTAAGGAAAATTAAAAGTAGGCTGTATTTTATAACAAAATCTTAACTATTTGCCTACACAAATTAGTTCAACTATTACAGTCAAACGTTTCGAATAAGAAGTTGCTTCTCCTGAAGTTGTGTATGCATTTTTAAGATCAGATAAATTATTATGTATGTATGTATTGAAGAGTTAAATAAGAGGTTAGGAACAAAGTGCCAACTCGAAATACTTTTACAATCTTAAATCTATCTAATACCTTTAAACGAACAATTCTTATATATATATATACATATGAATATATAATCTGAATTTCGGAAACGGCTCCAACGATTTTCATGAATTCTATTATGAAGGTGGTTTCGGGGGCAATAAATCGATCCAGCTAGGTTTCATTTAGGAAACGTCGCTCGGTCATCCAGGTATTATTATTAAATTGAATAATAGTTAGAGATTTTTTATTAAATACGGGCTTAGTTGGCTGATGTGAATAGCCAGTTTACAACTTGGCATTTGCACAAATCTTTTTATCAGAGCGCCTGGTTGAGGCAACGTGTGATCAAAATGCTGGTAGGTACTTATTTGGATCTACGTATTATCATTGCACTTCAGAGGCAATGCCGTAAGCATGATGAGAACGCTACCCACTGGTAGTGAGCTTGAGCACTTGCATTAGATACCTATAAGTTCAGTGCCTTGTAGGTAACTTATATGGTTTTAGGAAATACTAGCCGTGCCCCGCGGTATCTTAAAAAGTATATGTCATTTCGGAACTTAAACTATCTACATTCTACATTTCATCAAAATCGGTTTATTCGTTATGGAGATATGTGGTAACAAACATTCACACACACACACAAACTTTCGCATTTATAATATTAGTAAGATAGGCAATTCGCCCCCCGTAGATTGGGAACTCATAAAAACATAGGCCCCTAAATAATAGCCCTAATATGGTCTGTATGCTGCTATTTTTTACGCAAATAGAGTCAAGTGAAAACCCGGTACAAGGTACGTACTATAGAATATAATTTTTTTTATGCTTTTAATTTAATGTTACCTGTTAAAAAAGTAGCTTACATCCTACTCCCAGTTTAGACTAGGTCTACACACCGAATTTCATCCAATCTTTCTAACTATTGCAGAGATTCCAAATTTCGTTTAAAACATAGTCATACACAAAAAACATAAACGCTTTCACACTCACAGCCCCACACTAAGTTCGAATTGGCTAAATTCTTAATTAAAAACTTAAATTTAGCATCTTTTGGATTTAGAATTTTATTTGGATTTAGGCTGTTTTACACTCGCTTATTATATGTAGAGAGTCTTTATTAATTTTTTAACATTTTTAATTCAGATTCAAGTGGCTTGCTGATGCCTTCACATTTCCCGAAGCACCAACAGCAACCAACATCACACTCTCTACAACTATGAAAACAGAAAAGACAATACCGGATATACCTGATGCTGTTCCAACCAAGAATGAAGAAAGCACAAGTAATGCATCTGATCATCATAAATCTGAGTAAAACAAATACAATAAGAGGCTAAATAATACGTACATATTTTATTGTTTTAATGAAATAAGCTATTATTGGATCTGATAATCCTGTACGAATTTTAAGCACAATAATAATTGTGTTGGTCAATAATTTTTATCTTACTCAGACACTTATAATTATTACCTAGAACAAATTATAGGTACCTGAGTAATAAAAAAGTATATTGTTCAGACACATATCTATATATATAACATATATCTATATCTCAATTGATTGGGACACTGTAAATATAAAGTTAATTTATTATATTTAGTGTTAATCCCGATAACGTTGTTAGGCGGGCGGGTGGCGCATCCTGCTTGAAGCCTAACAACATTATCGGGATTAACACTAAATATAATAAATTAACTTTGTCGTTATGGATTTCCGAAAAGTAACGCCTAATTCAATTAATTTTCACTGTAAATATAATTATAGTAATAGAACCAGTAAAAAAAGTGAATTTCAAATTTAAAATCTCCTTGGTAGTCAGTTAAAAAGTTGGTTTTCTTGAGGAATTTAACTGTTGCGATTTCTTTAAATCTCCTGTAATGTTTGGATTAAATAGATCTAAAATTCCTGTAATTCAAAATTTAAGTGTACAGTATTATGTATGTGAAATAAATAAATGTTATTTTAAATTGAATCACACATTAGGACTAATAACACCCCAATATGATGCCACCTTTGAAACAACTGAGTGTACCATCTTTTCAAACAGCTCTTAAAATTTTAGATGCAAATATTTTAACTCGATATTATATTATATATTGTATAAATTTGGTAGCTATGAAAAACAAACATAATTTAATATATTTCATCCAATCTAATTATTTTGTGATAAATGTTTCCAATAAATAAACTTATTGATAGAATAATCTGTGATGCTTGTTTTAAGTTCAATAATGTATTTCAATAAGATTTCAAAGTAAATGAGACAAATATTAATTTTCAGGCGTTTTATTTTCATCATCTATAGATTCTACTACCATATAATGCTTGCCACGTTTTCGTCCTTCTGCCTTTAGGATAAGGTTTCGAGCATTATTTCTGACTACCTCTAGACTCTCGTTGCTGTTTAACCCAAATATGAAGCCAAGGTTTATAACGTCGTGGACATTACGGACATGCATGTCACTCTCTGCACCACTTGTAATCACTATGTTTTTTGATTTGCCGACTGCATGATAGACATGGGAATTGCTTATAATATGTTTTCTCGCTGAGGAGTCCTTTATAGCTGGAGAGTACATGATCTCAAAGAAAATACCGCGTTCTACTGCTTGTCTGTACAGTTTTCTGTTTACTTTGAAAGGTATTCTGCCTTCAGGCTCAAAACTTATAATATCAATGTCCATTGTTCCACAAGCATATTGAAATGCTTGCAAGGTTTTAGGTACCACGGCAACAATATCATACTGTTTAAGATTAAGCGACTGATTTAGTTTATGACTTATTCCTGAATCCGAAAATTCTATGGTGACTCTTTGTAAAATGTTCAGCTTACATGTATCTCTAATATCCTTAGTAACTTCTAATGGTTCGGGAATATAGTCCTTCTTTTCTTTGCATTCGCCTTTCTTCTTTTTTTTCTTTGGTTCCTCACAGGCTTCTTCAACATACGTGTTTATAGCTACCGTATTGTAACCAAGTTGCTTCAGAAGTGCTATTTTATCGAGTTTAAAATTTCTACTTATGGATAAGTCGCAGAACCCCCAGTTTTTAAAAGACATCATAATTTAGGAATTAAGGTAGTGAAGGAGGTTGGTCGTCTTTTCTACGATTAACAAACAGAAGACACACCTATCATATAAATGTTCACTAATTCAAAAATATATACAATCAACAAAATGTTTTGTTTTGGCTCATGTTTTTGAGGTTAGGTGAAGTTTACCCAACTACAACTAACTTCAACTTCTTCTTTAAATAATAACAATTGACATTACACGTGAAGTCATGACATTTAATTGACAGTCGTAAGCTAGGTACGTTTCGCCCAATTGTTCGATGTGTTCTTTCCCTGTTACGTTAAAAATGAACTTTTCACATTACGACCGACTGGACGCTCAAGCTCATAGCCTGGCAAGCCTTACGTGAAATTAACCTTCTAATAATTTATTTTTGAAACTTATAGATTTATAAACTTCTTGTATGCTCATAAAGGGAGTAATTACTCCTTTGTATGAGGAATCAGCCTGTGCCATAAGATACTTGTCGCAGTGAATGTATGTAAACCTCCCATAACTTTTGAATGGTTTGACCCATAGATAAATAAGTCACAAACGTTTACCTACTTACGTTAAAAAGTAAGGAATTAAGTCAGGAATCCTCAGATTATCATCTGGTAACCTTCGATAGACAGCCATAGTTGGGGAGTTTTGCCGCGAAAGTTAAAAAATAGCGTTATTGATTTTGTATAATTTTCCAAAACCTATGATTTTTTTAGTGTTAATGTATTATAATAGTGGATTATTAACCATTAATATTTAGCGAAGGTCACGAAAATCACGTTGTAGGCAAATCATACAATGTATGATTTGCCTACAACGTGATTTTCGCGATCCTGTAAACGTGATTTTCGCTTTCTCTCCAATATTTTTAACAGAAGTTCTAGTAAAGTCTCTACCACTTTACTAGGGCATGACTTGACGATGGCTGGACCTTGACTCTTTTACTTGGCTTTGACTGTGACTTGTGAATAGGACTTCTATTATGATATATAGAATTTATTAATTTTTGTTTAATATTTTGACTGAAGGACTATGCATCCATGGTTATGAAATAATTACGAAAAAAAGCCAAGGACTGACAGATTTGTCAAAAAGTGACGTTTCACAAGATGGGGCGGGCGGCGATGGAAGTTTTGCCGCGAATGTGAAAAGTAGGCGTTGTTGATTTTGTATTATTTTTGAAAAACCTGTGATTGTTTAAGTGTAAATGTATAGTGAACATGTATGAGTGTAGGCAAATGATACAAAATTTAAAAACGTGATGTTTGCCTTCGCTCCAAAACTACAATTAAAATTCTAGTAAAGTTTCTACTACTTTATTAGGGCATAAGTCAAAGCCAAGTCATGATGACTTGGCTATGACTGGATCTTGACTTTGCCTTGTGCTAAGACTTCTAATATGCAACGTGTACACTAATTGAAATATATATTTTACTAAATACTGTCTAAATGCACAAGGTTGCGAAGCCAAAACTACAAAAAAAAAAAAGGTAGCGGTGTTAGTACCGATTCTGACCGAGTGCCAAAAGATCGTTGTCGCACTGTATGTACTTATATGTGTCTACGAAATAAACAAAGCTAATGTAATCATAACTTATGCACTTATGTGCACTAACTAAATGATCATATTTTTTGGATTGTATGCTCATGACAAACCTCATGAACTAACCCTCAAGAGTAAGGAGAACCATCTAATATAGGAAAAAAGTTGAAAAACTGTCCAGAATGGTGCTGATGTAGACAAAGGGTATGGTATGAATGTAGCTGTTGTAGACGAATTTAACTTCAAAAACCGTCCTGGTGGCGATGATGTAGACAGAGGGTATGGTATGTATGAAGCTGTTATAGACGAATTATACTAAACGGACCCTTCTTTGTTTCTCGATCCTACTCGTACCTCTACCGTCCATACTCATGAGGAAAAAAAATATCCTACGTATGTTTTGTATACTCTTTGTTGTGTATTTACTTCGTCTATGGTAAATAATAATTATACTTCATCTATGATAATAATAGTGATTACATTATCTTTGATTTCACATTGATTACATCCAAAGAGCATAAATATATTGGGCTTGAGCACTTGAGTTACCTATAAGCTCGATGTCTAGTAGGTAACTTAGTTCTTTGCTGTATATAGTTTTAGTTTCGATTTAGGAAATATAGGCAATTGGCCCGTAGATAGTCCGTAGTGTTTTGTAATATGTAATATCAAGAGCATATAACTAGTAATTACATCATCGAGATAGGAAACAAACCTACGATTACTTTAGCTACAAAATCTTTGGATAACATCATATTATTAGAAGAGTTTGGCCGCGAAAGTGAAAAAATGGCGTTGTTGATTTTGTATAATTTTCCAAAACCTGTGATTCTTTGAGTTTTAATATGTAATAATGGTGGATAATTAACCCATAATACTTAGTAAATGTGCATTAAAGTAGGCAAATCCAAAACTCCAATAGAAGTTCTAGTAAAGTTTCTACCACTTTACTAGGGCATGACTTGTTTATGACAGGACCTTGACTCTTGTACTTGATTTCCTATCTCGATGATAGGTACTGATAAACGGAGTGATTACATTATATTTGGGAACTAAACGGAGTGATCCTTAGGTATATACGTAGACGGAGGGTATATATAACTAATTCATCTATGGGAGTGATTACCTTTGACATTTACTAGGAACCACATAAATGGAGTGATTACAATATCTTTGGAACCACAGAGGAACTTTTTATACCGGAAACCAAAGATAATGTAATCACTCGGAAACTAGGAACTTTGATTACATTATCATTGATTACCACCGTTTTATTATATTATAATAGTTTATATATTCTTACAGAAAACTAACCGTTAAGTTACCTGTAAACTTTAACAATGGTAGTCCGTATCATTATAGCGGGCATGACTCAGTGCCAATTATTTGCTGAGGTCTGTATGGTGGCCGATTATCTTTCACAAAACCTTCCAAACTTGTGTTACGAACGTATTGAAAAAAGTGTTCTGGACTGGGAGGTACCTGTCTTCCTTACGAGTACTACTATTTTTAATTTAAGTATTTAGGACTTAACAGTAGGTATGTAGGAACAGAGGAGGGCATAGTTGAGTAAATTAGTTGGTATGATTCCGATCTCATGAACAGTGCTGGCGCAGCAGTGCTACCACTGTGGTGCTGCGCAGTAGTGCTACCAATTTGGTGCTGCGCAGCAGTGCTGCCTGCCGCGGTGATTCCGAGCACGGTGGCATTGTTACGCTGTTCGTGGTCAAAATTCATCTTTTTGCTGCCAATTTACTTGTCAACATTCACGTGTACTATAAATGTGGGCGGCGGATGAGTCACTATTGGTCTGTCGCGGCGACGGGGCGGCTGCATTGCCGCCGCGGAACATTTCCGAAATGTATAAACCTATAGAATAGATAATATATAGGGACTAGTGCTGCGGCAGCACTGTAGCGGCAGCGCTGCTGCACGCAGCGTAGTTCAGAATTAAGTTCCTGCGGTAGTAGAAACCTACTCAGTTATGCACTACCTCGTACTATTTGTATCCACCCTAAATTATATCGATTTTGCTATTGTACTCATTTCTCTTTATCGGCAGTATTAAACCTATCATACTGTATATCCCTTCAGCTGGTTAGTTATATTATTAATAAGGCCTGTAGGTACTCGTTTATTTATCTCATACAATATTATTTTTTTAATAAGACTCAAAGACTTATCCTACAAATTAACGATCGAAATCCCTCCAGACATTATAAAGATACCTACTTCGATTGTTAGTCGTAAGACAACAGTCGTTTAGCTATGTCGGATGCCTTTATGCGGCCTGAAATGTCCTGACAGCAGGACTGCCCACTAGTTAATACGACAAGCAAGCAAGTAAGCACTGCTACCAAGCTATTGATATAACATTTTTGTGGCATGGCAACCAGGCTTAGTTGATGATAGACGCAGACTCTAAACGTAATTTAATTTTATTAATATTACTAGCTGCGCCCCGCGGTTTCACTCGCGTTGATAATGATGAAAAGTGATGATGATGAAAAATAGATGTTGGCCGATTCTCATAGATACCGGATAAGCACAAAAAATTTCATCAAAATCGGTCAAGCCGTTTCGGAGGAGTATAGCAACGAAAACTGTGACACGAGAATTTTATATATTAGACTAGCTGCGCTCCGCGGTTTCACCCGCGTTGATAATGATGAAAAGTGATGATGATGATGATGATGAAAAATAGATGTTGGCCGATTCTCATAGATACCGGATAAGCACAAAAAATTTCATCAAAATCGGTCAAGCCGTTTCGGAGGAGTATAGCAACGAAAACTGTGACACGAGAATTTTATATATTAGATAATGAACAATCTTTATTATGTGTACCGTTGTGTACATACAAACCCGCAATTATTTTATGCTTGGTATCACTAGGTATACCTATATATATTTTGTAATGCTCGCTTTTTGGCAGCTTTTCTTTAGAGTCAATTAAAATCAAGAAATATTATAGTTTGTTATACTGTTTTTATGACTACAACAAACTGAAAAATTTAGTGATTCCTTATATATATAAATCACTAAATTTTTTCTTCATTTTATATATATTTTTACTCTTTAATTTTTCGGGATATCCATTATAAAAAGTTAAAGGTAACAAACCGTAGTAACATACCTATAATCTGTGATCATTTTAGTCGAGTTTTTGAATGTCTGGTCAGATTAATAGAATCCCGTTTACACCTTCTAGGTACGGATTTTTTTTGTATGATTTTTGCAGAGGTAGTGATTTTTCAAGCTTATTCAGTTTTTCATATATTTGTGAAATATAATTATAAAAAACTGAATAAGCTCCATCTTTTGCTACAAGTGTGATCAGTTTATATTAGATTTAAATTTCTGCCTATCTGTTACAATATATTTCAGTGTTGTTTCCTATTTTTAAGGAGTGGCTTTATAAAGTGAACCAGAAAAACAAATGGCATCACAGGTCATCTCCTATCATTTGGAAGGAAGTGCTAATGACGGGAAGTAAACCGTACTACATTGGAGGTGCATCCTCGTTTTTGGAATATTGCTATTCATACTACAATTTTGATAGTTTCCTTGCTTCTGAAAAGTTTAATAGACTGCCCGATATCTTGAGTGCATTCCGTTTAAAAGTAGCAAATGAAAAAACAGCTTTAAAACATAAAGCTAATCGACTTGGAATTGTTGAGAAACCACCGCAACTTGAGTTTGCTGTTTGCATCTCGGGTGTAAGACATCCTTTGACGGCTCACTTGATATCAGGACTCTTAGATATGTCTGTGGGAAAGAAGAGCATTAGTAAAATATATCTGTACGATCAGAATTGTTCGAGAGAATTTATGGAATACATCGAACGTGATTGCACTTATGTTGGTACAGATTACAGTGCGAGAGTAGTGAAACACGTTGACAGAATTGGCAATGCTCTTGCAAAATCTGATCTTCTTATCGTGATGGATCACGTCCCTTTCGAGTAAGTTGATGAATTAACGAATCGCTCGACAGTTAACAGATTAGTTGAACATTTTCTTCGTTTCAGGCAAAGTCTATCCATAGGGGGCTGGTTAGCAGCGAATAGAGAAATAATGGCAAATTTGTCTATGATGATCAACGCATCAGCGTCACGAAAAATTTATATCCTGTTTCCTAACTTAGGACCAGCTTGTTACAATGCTACGACTTTGTCACAGTTAATAAACATCAGTTCGAGCCATGTCGTGGTAGCGACCTCTGATTTGGGTATAGAGATAACACCAACACTAGCAGAAATTGCGGAAATACCTTTAAAAAATATATTTTGCCCACCAGTATGGGGATTCGTTGGAGTCAATCATTTAGTAGACGTCTATACAACAGTGCATAGATATAATACTTTTGAACCTTACAATCGCTATTTAAAAGTGGCGAATTCTACTTTAATTGTTGGGTCTCTGACACCAGAAATGAGAACAATGGAATATCTAATGTACTTTGATGATTCTCTTTGGAAGAAAGTGACTGAAAATAAGGTAAAAACATGAATATTGTAAAAAGTCGGAGGGTCTATAAGCAGACAACGTTTTTAAGCTCAAACTTAGCAATGTTCAAAATGTATGTTTGACGTGAAGAAGTATGGTTTCTATTCAGAAAAAATCATTTTATGCTTATTTTTGTTTTAGACTAAATTTTCAAATCCAGCACAATGGATAAAAAAAGTGGTAGCTGTTTTGGATATTGTAAAGCTATGGCTTAGTGCAAGTAATCCTGAACATATTGTTTGTTTAGGGGTTCAATGTAACGGTAAGAACAAAATAATTATTTATATTAATTGAATCAGGCGATACTTTTCGGAAATTCATACCTTACCACAAACTGCTTAAAGCCTAACAACCTAATAGGGATTAACACTAATAATACATTGACATAAATACATAAACATTCACACTCACTTCATACAAGTCATCGAACTTGTTCGATGATTTGTGTCGTGGGTGCCGGAAATATTCACATTACACATACAATCACACCCAGAACTAGAAACACAAAGTGGGGAGAAAACATGTGTTTCCACCAGGACTCGAAACCGATACCCGCTGCTTAGAAGGTGAACGCCGAACGCGCTTCCAGTTCGAAATAACTGTAATACATTAATTTTGTATTTAAATATATTTAATTAAACATAAACAACTAATAAACGTAACCTAAAATAAACGTATGCAAATTTACTGAGAAACAAAATATATTCCTTAGATTACCTAGAAGTTTTTAGGTACTTGTCTGCAACAAAGTATAAGTAGGTGGATGAGTTGGAGCCTACTGGGTAGGACCTAAGTCGTATAATTTTTATGTTCTATCCGGTTCTATAATTAAACTTTTGTTTTTGCAGGTACTTATGGATTAAATTTTAAAGGTATTTTTTCACAACCATGTCGATTAGTTGGCAGGACATGGGAGCCTGCAGGCGACTACCCGCTACCCAAAGATAAGCAAGTTAACATAAAACATCTTCAAGATATGGCTGAATACACTATGACGTTAGAAAAGGATGACCTACCGAATCCGATTCCATACCATCCTTGTTCATGCATAAGGAGATATCGCAAGAAGTAGCCAACGAGACTCTTTAGTGAATTTAATATCGATTCTAAAGCTAGCAACTCGATTGTAATGTTTCCGAACGAAAGCTACCTGCGCGCGGACCCTCGGCGTCACAGCACTAACGAAACGGAACATAAACCAGTGTCGAAAGAGACGTCGTCGTTGCAAGACGTGCCGCGTCGTTTTTTCCCGCCGCAGGAGGAATGTTATGACGTGCAGCAACTGTCTTTGTTTCGATAACATACAACGGTCCTTTCGCGCCAGAATTCTGTAATAATGTGATAAATAGCACCCGTCGATCTGCTACGCGGTTGCGATATGATTTTTTCCAAAGCATGATCGTGCCAATAGGAGTTATTAGCATAGTTAGATGTCCGTATCGGTTAAGTTGTGTGAATGTTGTGCCAATAATGAGATAGTGTAGTGTTGTGATGTGGTTGTGGGACATGTGGGGGGTGCTGTGGTGCGTGGAGACGCTGGCCCGGCTGGCGGCAGTGGCGTCCCCGCTCGAGCCTTCGGTGCCGCAAGGTGAGAGGCCTGGACCTTGCCGCTACAGTTACGCACTGCAACCGAACTCGCTACACTACCTCTACTAACTTTGCATGCGCTTTTGCACATATTTGAAACGCTTTTTTGGCTGTTTTATGGAGTATTGTTGCTTTGCTTACAGGTTAAGGTTTATTTATTTATCTGCATCATAACAAACGATCTTTATTTTAAGGCATTAGTAATGTTTTTTTTGGCTTTGGTGAATAACTTTAATATGTTAGTTGCAATACTAAATAAAAAGCTTTGTTTGATACCACTCCCGATATTTTATTTTGACTAAGCATGATAGTGGAAACATTGTGGCAAACTCTTGACTACACACATCTTAGTTCTCATGACATCATGTTTTAATTTTTATACAACTTATGAGTTTGATACCCATATAATTATCTTAATTGATTATTAAACGTTAGTAATATTTAGTTTATATAGAGGTGTTGTTACCTACTCATGTGCTGCGGTGTGTTACAATGGCAAACGTTTATAACCCCATTGTAACATAAAATATAACCTCTTTATAAACACAATGTGAGTAAAGTCAATTAGCAAAACTGTGCAATAATGTAGGTACCTTAAGTAGAATTGACTATGTAATGCTAGTGTCTCAAACGACGGTAATAAGTACGTATCTAAATAAGCAAGCATTACTAAGTCATATGCAGTTGCAATACAAATGAGTACATACTTATGTATCGCTATAGCATCTGTTAGCACATTACTCTCCAAGGATATGATTCTTGCCCACGTCAACATAAGTATCACAATAATATTAATAATCCGAAAGTTTGTGTGTGCGTGTGTATAAAAAGTTTGTGCCCCCTTCGCTATGCAACGGATTTAAATGCAACTTGAAAAGGGTATAGCTTATACCCAGGAATAACACATAGGCTTACTTTTATTTTGATCAAAAGGCAAACCAGTAAAGTAAAGTTAGTTTCAGCTGCAGGTTTTGGATTTGATAGAGCGACGCGCAAAGAGGCTAATTAACAATGACGCTTTAGTTGAAGCCAGATTGCAAAGTCTTGAACATCGGCGTAAAGTTGCAAGGCTCTCAGTATTCTATAAAATACATTACGGTGAATGGGCACAGGAACTATACAACCTTGTTCCCGCTTTACCTTTTATCCACCTTACATCCAGAAAGACGGCGCGCGGAGTCGCGTCACCCATTTATGGTTGAAATACCGTTCATTTGCACGAAACGTTTAGCGTCTTCGTTCATTTATAGAACAGCAAAGAACGCTTTGCCGTCATCTGTATTTCCCGAAATGTACAATTTGGGTGTGTTCAAAAGTGAAGTGAATAGGAATTTACTGAGCAAGCGTGCTCCACCTTAGACTACGTTTTCCATCAGGTGTGATTGTACTAGTAGTCAAAAGTTTACTTAGTCTTTTAAAAAAATAAATAGTATATAATAAAACTTAGGTAATAATGAATTACTCATTTGTACCAATACAAGACTGGAATCTACTGATTGGTTTCCAAATAAATATTTTTGGACACGTCGTAGTTATCACACATCTGATTTATTCAGGGTAAAGTTACAACATAACATGGAGCAGCTCTAGCGATCTGGCTAACGGTTACCGGGTGGTCTAATGACGGACTATCGCTTATTTGGCGCAGTTCGGCCGCAAATCCCTACAAATTGCTCAGAGAGACGATAATCTCGCAGCCATCGGAACGCCAACTCTCAAGTTGGGGAGGCTTCCCCTCTCGCCACGATCTAGCGCGCATTAGTTTCCGCCACGCGCTGGAATGTTCTCATTTTCTTTTAATCGAACCACATTGGGTATTTTCGGATTTCAATTTGTTCGGTTCTCGTTAAATCGTTTAGTTATTGGGGCCGGCTTACGAGAGGCTTTGCTCTATACAATTTGTCTAGAGAGCATGAAACTCAATCTTCCACAATTCTTTTCGATGGTTTTGTGTCTTTTACTTTTCTTACACTTTGTTGTGTAGGTAGGCGCACTATTTTATTATTGCTTTCTTTGATTCAACTATGATAAGAACCAGCTTACCTTGTCAACGTTCCGGTAGAGATTTTAATTAAAATAACCACCGCATTTACCAAATTATGCTTATTGGTTTTACGAATTTGGTGAGTATTGAGGCTTGGCGTTATCGATTTTTTTAATGCTCGATAGGCAAACATAGTCCACAATCTCACCTAATGGAAAGCGATGATGCGGCTGAAGATTGATCATGCTTCGTGTCCTTTAATTCATCTACTTAATCTCTTTGCAATTATAACATTCAATCATAGACATGGCAAAAAAAATTTAGATAGTAAATAACAGGAAAGAGGAACTGCTTCTACATATTCCATTTGTACAGAATTGCCAAAGATTACATTCTTCTTCTTAGCGTGTCGATGGCAAACTGTTAAATAGCTGAGGCCCAGAACTCAGCCACCCGAACTGCATTTGGTGCAGCGTCCATGAGCTCTTGTTGCGAGCAGGTAACAGGACAAGCAGGGCATGCAGTAAGATGTGCCATAGTTTGATCTGCTGCGCACAGACAGGCTATATTGTTGTCTTCTGAGAATCCCCACTGGACCATGTTATCCTTACTCCGACCGACCTGAGTACGGAGTCTATTTAAAGACTTCCACGTCAGCCAGGGTTCTTGATGGCCAGGTGGAAGATTCTCAGAATGTGGGACGTAAGGATTAGGGAGGGGTATTCTGTCTCGCCAGAGGCTACATCTCGATAGTGGGAGCTCATCTGTCAAAGGACTGACGCATTTAGAAAAGCTTTTTCGGCTTTTCAGCCTTTGCTGTACTGGGATGTAGTTATTTTATTACATTATGTATTATAATAGACGAAACACTACCGAGAGTTGCAATTGCCAGTGGCGACAATTAGTGATAGTATGAATGGTTAGTTTTTTGTATGTACAACTTAACTTATAAGGCTTACCTATCTGGCATAAAAAAGTTCAATATTGCCAAAATTATTGGTGTGCAACAAATTTGTACGCCTTTGATGTCCCAACAAATTTTTAATTTATCTTGGATTTTGAAATGGTTTCATGTTATGTTCGCAATGTTCTTTTCAATTACAAATCACACGTGTATAAAAATAAATAGAGACTCCTGTTGTGTGTAATGGCGCCCTCTTAATATTTAATTTACATTCATATCTGTTAATGCCACTTTTGGCTTTAGGGCAGGGCTCTACATATTCTGTAAGAATTGGAAGAATAATAAGCTTATTTTCAACCACTATAAATGTTTGTATCAATAACGGGATATTTACCATGTATTTCGTTTGTTTTGAGTTTCCATTTTACATGGTAAATATCCCGTTATTGATACAAACATTTATAGTGAAAGTGACCATGGTAGCTTGAAAACTTATTTTCAACCAACTTCAAAACGGGAGGTTCTGAATTAGATTATATGTTTTTTTTTCTATGAATGTTACGCGGTAACTCCGCCAATTATGAATCGATTTTGAAGATTTTTTTTTGTTTTGTAGAGTATACTTCAGAAGTAGTCCCATACAAATTTTATCGAAATCGGTCAAGCCAAAACCGACATATTAGGTTTTTTAAGCTTTGCTTGCGTTTCAATTATTTTTCGAAACTATTAACCTCGACGGACATACAGAAGCACTCATGTTAATTTAGGGACTACACTTCCCTTGGCCAAATTCGACCGTATAAACTTTCGAATTGTTCGTTGAACAATTCATTGTTCAACAATTTTGAGTTATATATTCAAAATTGTTAATTCATAGCCCCATCAAGGCACTCATTGATAGGATTAAGGACTCTAATGCCAGATTCGTAAATTTATTGTTGGTATAATACTTCCTAAAATTTAATTATCTATAACGGATCTATCATGTAAATTCCTAACTCATACATTTTATAATTATTATAGGCTTTTTATGTTAACGCAGGTGAAGCCACGACGCACAGCTAAGTAAAATTGATATTATACAGTGTGTGCTCAAGCTTACGAACGAAGTCATGCCTATTCAAAACTCGAAGCAATAAGCTCGAACTGCAATTATAGTGGAATACTTTTGTGATGAATAAAAAACTTCATCTAACAACCTGTGTAACGTATTGCATTGCGCTAATTAAATGCCTGCTATTAAACTGATATTTAAAATTAAATAAAAACTTATGTACAACAAAAAGCCCGTATTCCATTCCTATATCCGTCGTCGTGTCAAAGCTCTGACGAGACGTGTTTCCGCACCGAAAGTCATCTAATAAATGTTACATAAGCCTGTGGGTCATGTGTTGGCGGTTACACGAATATACATGGCAGTGCCTTCATATAAATTTAATTCTAGTTCTCATTTTGCTCCTAAGGGTGAGAATAAAGTAGAAACGCTGAAAACAAATAGCGTTGATTTTAATTAAGAGTAAATTGAAATTACAATGCTTCGTGTTGCTTTGCTTTTTGCATCGCTAATGTAATAGGAATTGTCAGACTGTCTGTCGAGTTGGTATTCCGTAGTCTTTGAAAGCTACATTCCTTTCGTTTAGATATTTTAAAATGCCTGGTGTATTTTCTAAATATATTTTGCTATCCATATCGTTAGCATCAAATAATAGGGTATTTTTTAATCATCGGTCTGTAGCTAAGTCCTGAATTACTCAATTAGGAACTTATTACTTCATTTATAGAGAGCTAATCTAACATGATAAGAGACATACTTACTCAAGATGTAAGTTTGTTAGTATGTTTCATAACTGATCTGCGGGTGGAAGAAAGCTTTATAATATGGCAAATATTCCAGATACCACGTGAGTTATCGATTGGTTTTAATACATATTCACCTATAATTTTTTTTTATCGTATTTACCTGACTGTCTTTTTGTTGCCTATTCATTGCTGGAACGATCTTGATGAAATAGAACTAGGCTACTTATATCTCAAATTAATTAATTAAATTTGATTTAACAACTTTGAGGTAGGTACTAAATCATATTAATACAGTTATCATATTCACCATGTTGTAATTGTAAATGTAATTTTGTCTGTAGGTAGGTTTGTAATTTTTTTACGGTAAGCCACTAGACCGATCATCATTATATTAATATTATAAAATCGATTCTTCGATTATGGTAACTGCAGCAGTTTGAAAACGGGTACTAACCCGTTTTCTATAAGCTGCCACACTGATCTATGGCGCAAAAGCATATGGAATAGCCTTTCTAATAAGTTGCATCAACGTTGTGTTACGGAACAAAGCATATTGAAGTGGCGCATGACCGCGTGCGCCCGCTGCCGAGACCAGAGCCCGAGCGAGGGAGACATCAGTTGCATAACAAGCGGGCGCTGCGGCATCCGGCTAACGGGACTGTGGCGTGAGTAGGGGAGCCCCGCAACGAACCACCTCCGCATCTAGACCTGCCATTATCTCGATACACTCAGATTCGACTATACAGCTACTTTGACCGGCCATTTGCATTGATACTTCACCAATTTGCCAACCGTTATTAACGGACATAAAATATCACGACACCACGATACTTCCTTGTATCACGGTTTCATCACTTCTCATCACGAAATATGACAGATAAAACATGAGCCGAGATCGTTCGGGTTCAGTCGTGCGATCGTGAATGGTGCCGTGACTGATCGGACACAAAGCTCCTGGCGAATGCAATGATGCCGAGCTGCTTTTCAAAATTAGAAATAAGGTCACTTCAACAAACTGTTAGTACAAGCTGTGAACTAAAACAATTTGCCTGTTTTAGTGCTTGGTTTCCAATAAACAGCAGTTTTAATGCTTTTGTATAATTGGCTAGCAATCGCGGAGTGCAGAAGGCGAGTAGTGCGTACCGCAATTCCTGTTTATGCGTCCAACGAACTGGCCGGCTGAGGGGCAATGAGTATCATTACTTGCTATAAGGCTAGGCTTGTTTTGCTACTGGAATCTCGTTGCTGGAGAATTGAGGAAGTCTATTAGTTTAAATCCTCTTCGGTGAAGTTGGATCTAAGCCTGGGTCTAAATGATATTGAAATGTACCAAGGTAAAGTCAACAAAGCTGGTTATTGTGGATGTTTTTCAATCATTCAAGCAAAATACTAAAATATACAAGAGAAGCTCAATAAATACGGTACTTGAGTCATATACGTACTTACCCAAGACGACAGGAAACAGAAAATCTAATTTCCTAATACGAATGTAGAGATCTGATGGATTATTCCAAGAATAGGACAATGAAGCTAGATTACTGTAACTAGGGATCTGCTGACATAGGCTTGATGGATTGTATTGGCTTGTAATTTATCAAAACACGCTAGAAACTTGGGCGGATAAAACAACTAAATTACAAGGATTTTAGGTATTAGGGCACTTACTGGGTAATTGTAAAGAATAGCAATACTTATCCTATGTTTTATTTATTACAAGCACAAACAACAGACTACGGCGTTCCTAGCTATTTTCTCTAGCTAGTAATTAGAAATAGTGTAATTTGACTCGTATAAAAGCACTAGTGGCTCGCAAGTGGAAGTGTAAAGCCGAATAAAGGCACTTTACAAGCGCCTAGCAATTTATATTAGTTAGCACGGCTCGTTTACTGTAGTTTTCTGTCTGCAGTCGTAGCCGTGTGATTTGTATCTGGTTAGGTAATTAGCGAGAGAGCCTGTTGCCTCGCCATGCTCTTATACTTGTGTATTCACTGTCGTAATACCTGCAACTGCTTTCATATAATTGGACTAAATTTAAATTTAATTATACACCAACGGCTGCGCTGTCTGCAAAAATGCTGCACACATTTTAGCGAGCACAATACCGGTATGTCAGTTTTTAAACTGAAAACCCTTATTGATATGGATATCCCTTTGTTATGTCACAGTCAGACTCACAGACAGATAGGCAAAGGCACGTATACACTTCTCGATTCGCTCATTTACAAATATAACATTATCATAAATATACGGTCACGTCTGATACAACAATTGTACTACAAAAAAACTGAGTTTTAATAATAATATATCTCTTATGAAGATAAAGGATCGTATGTTAATTAATTATTAAATCACTCCAGACAGCACGTAAACTTTCCGTAAGTTTGTTGTTTTGATGTTGCAAACAAGCCAACCAAATATAAAGTTAAGTTTGATTTTTCTTGCTTGTTTTCGTAAGTTTCACTTACGTGACAAGGTTGTATAAAGTTTGGGACCCCTATTTTTGCGTATATTATAACTTATATTATAACTTAATTAGCCCATTTACAATTTTCTTTACACCTCACATCAAACGTATAGTTAAATACGGTAAATCAATAGAAACAATTTATCGGTTCGTGAACATTGTGAAAATGTCGCTAACAATAAAATGGGAAACCAATTGAGGGCCCGTTATTAAATGTCATCGCAGCGTAAAGAAATAGCTCGTTTGATGTACGCTGCCTTTGTTCCTTCTAACGAGACGCCCAAAGAAGGTGCCCCGAGTCGCTCTGAAACGAGTGCTTGGCGTTTAGCTAAAAGGTTCAGGTGAAATTCTTACCTAACTTGGATATTACGGCGAATTCAGTTCGTGAGTATTGAGCAAGACCTTTTCGGCTGTACTACTTTCTCGATTTTACATTTTATATTTACCTCTTACCCCAAGTAAGGTCAGAAAATTGAGCATTTCTTTTAACTAATAATGAGATCGTCTGAAGAACTAAGCTAAAACCAGCCCGCTAAAATCATGCATCAGACAGCAAAGTTTGACTTTGACGGGGTTCATTATTAGATTGGACGATCTCTGCCATTCAAATACATCATGCGTTTTCTTTTATGTTTGATATGCTAGCATTTAACCACTTTTTTTACGCGGTAATTAGTAGACTATTAAACACATATTAGATGATCAGTTAACTACTACAGGTTTATACGGAGTTAGTAATTTATAAACGTGTGATAAAACTTCTTACATCGGCTATTATCTGAACCTGTATGTGTGAAACAATATGTTCCATATTAACCTTTAAAAATGAACAATACTCATTCTCAGAAACTTCAAGCATTCTTCAATCTTGATATTATGCTGTGGGTAAGCAACATAATAAGATTTCAACACAATTTATCAATGATGCGAATTTGTTGTGCAAGATGTCGCCAGGCACAATGGCTGACGATGCCTAAGCCACAAAGTTCTCAACAATACGCTGTCCTCAGCTAAGTGGATTCTATGCTAATCACAAACAGGTTTTAAGTTTGTGTAGGATTTGATTTAAGGTTTTGTCAAGTTTAATCAGCGAGGCACAGTTTCCGTTCACTGCAGTATCGTATTATTTACTCTGAATGAGATTAGGTACGTACGATCATAAGATATGAATTCTAATGCGGAACATAGTGACTTGAACAGGACCTATAATTTTTTTTTATATGAAATTATGCGGTTATATAAGAACTTTTTCGCAGCTTTATCATAAGTATTGAAAATTTAAATAAAAATGGTTGCTAACAAATTTTACATCGTTATAGATCCTAAATAGTAGTTTAAAATGAAAATTCATAAGGGAAACCTAAAAAATATTTTTAAATACCTATTCTATGCACTAGTACAACTAATGAAAATCGATGAACTGTGTCAAGTGGGGTTTCCACTTGACACAGTTCATCGATTTTCATTTTTGTGTTTTTCACAATATGGCGTCTGGTTGTCGCCATATTCTTTTTTTTATGGTCGATAGGCAAGCATATGACCACAATCTCACCTGATTGAAAGTGAATATGTGGCTGAAGATGTAGCATGCTTGCCTAGAATATTCCTATTCACTCTTGACTTGAAGACTCCCAGATTATACCGTTCGGGAAACAAAGACGCAGGCAATGAGCTCTACTCCTTTGCAGTACGGATAATAAACTTAGAAACGAAACGCTTCGAGCGAACGGGAGGTATGTCAACCATATATGGATGACGTTTCACAGTATGTCTTGTCGTTAGATGGTAAAACGGGCATGGGGGAATTAACACGTGTAATTCCTGCGCACACTCTCCAAAATGTAAGCGATAGAATACTGATAAACTGGCAACCTGACGTCGGTGACCGAGACTCTGCAACTTGGATTCAACTAGCTTGTCGTCGCCAATGAGTCTTTTAACTTGTCGGCCAATGGACTCAAGAGTTTCAAGCTGATACTTTGATGACTGTCATTTTTAAGTGATACTCGCAAGATTAAGACAAACCATAAGAATAATCAAAATCCACCCACACGTTGGTCTCTAGAAAGCCACACAGGTGCAAACTTATATACATATAAACTGATTAACACATTCCCCTATCTTTTGCGTCGCGCAGTCGAGTAAAAACAAGTCCACATTTGTTGACTGTATGAAACTTATCTATCAAATTTTATAGGTCCACTTACAAACAAGAACGGAAAGGAAAGATTTATATAGGTAGTGGTTTAAGCAAGGAAGAGATACTAATCCTAAAAACACCGTTGCAAAGAACTAGGTGAAACTGATAAGACTCGACATAACTTTTTGCAAAAACATGTTTGAGTAAATCCATTCGGGTGAGGCATTTCTGCTAAACGGCCTCTCGCAGACAGATTTAGTTTCTTGTGGTGAAAACTGGTTTTTAAAATAAAATTCGGTTAATACTGTCTGCTGGTAATACTTGAAGACTCGTCTTGTTGTAGGAAGTCGATTGGTGTTGAAATGATCTTTGCATTTCTCTTTTAATCCCTGAAAATGAGGTGTGTTTTTTTTTTTTTATTTGTGACAGGCTAGTGTTTGACTATATCTCACCTGGTAAACACACTAGACCTGGAATACGCAGGCTCTCAAGGATAACTGCCGGAACACCGTATTTGGCTTGGCGGCAGACTTTCAACTTGATGGTGGTAAGCTACTTTGGTAGCAAGCCAGGCGAGCAACTCACAAAATGCTCTACCACCTCTCAAATGTCACCTGATTAGCACCACCCGGGGACCACGTGTAGGGATATCCTCCTACGGACGTGGGTCAGCCCCCTAAGGTGTTATCAGTTTTACGGGTGTATCTCGCAAACTGCACAAGCGCTTTCTAGCGACTACATAATATAGATACACCTAGGTTAATATAATGATGTATTAGTGATTAAGAATGATTGGAATATTAATGAAAAAATGCGCCGCCGAGTTTCTTGCCAGGTTCTTCTCGAGATGGCTGAAATTTTGCGAATCTGGCAGTAGAGTCATTAACTTTCATGAGTGCCTCTTTGGGTCCCATGTGAATATAGGATTTTGATTTATCTGTGCATCGTAGCTACCAAACGGCTGAAGCAATTTTGATTTAGTTACATTGCTGGAAAGGTGACTTGATCGAGAGTGTTCTTGCTATGTTTGGTGAAAATCGGTGCAGCCATTTTCAGATAGATCGACGAGGATATTTTCACAATTTTGATTTTAATATTCGACTTATCCTAATCCTAGCCTATTATCCTACTAATATCATAAATCCGAAAGTTTGTGTGTAAGTGTGTGTGTCAGTGTGTAAGTATGTTTGTTCCCTCTTCACGCTTCGACGGCTGAAAGGATTTGGATTAAATTTGGAATGTACATTTTGGATTATACCTAGGATTAACATATAAGCTACTTTTTAACTTGATAATAGTGGGTGAAGCCGCGGGCCACGGCTAGTGTTTTTATAAATAAGGACTTGCCTAATATCACAGTAATATTTCAAATCCAAAAATGTATGTGCGCGCGTGTGTGTGAGTGTGTGCTTCTGTTTAAAACGATGTATGTATAAAATTTTGTATTTAAGAGACTCTGGATATTTCATCTAAAACATCCTGTCGCGGGTTAAACTTCTGAAAGGATATAGGATCATGACAAGCAGCGCTCATAGAGGCAGCTAGTTATCGTATAATTCGAGTTCTTAGGTCATGGCGAGTTGTTTGACTGGAAGGTACAACCGGTTGGGCAATCGTATATAAGCAGGAGCCGCGAAATGTCTAACCCGTTCTATGAATTGACCTATGAAGATATCGTACTTGAAGATGATTAGGAACTTGCTTGTATTATTAACATCAAAAAGATAATAAATTTATTTAATACAGAAAATTGGTACGTATTATTAGGTACGTTAATATAAGGTTAATTATTAAAAGTAGAAAAAGTTATCTACTGACAGATATCAGTAGTTCGCGCGAACTGTGACCTTGTGATTTGTGCCGATAAACTATAAACAAAAAGTTTGCACGAGTAAATTTTACTTTTAGTGCCATCTAGTGAAAGCGTAAAGGACTAATGTTGATTTTTGTTGCAATACCTATGGTTACTTGCTTATAACTTTTTTCTAATAATTAGTTGTTTGTTGTTTAAGTACATGGTATACCTACGTATAATTACATAAGTAGCTACTTTGTACATAAAGCCGTTTTTAGCTAAACAAGAGAACATAGATTTTTTAAAAACGGTTTTGTCCTGTTCTTTCTTCTAAGTAAGTTCTTTTCAACAATACCCCAAATTATATTTGAATTTTGGGTAATGACAAAATAATTTGCCCCCGCTTACGTGAGGTTATAATTGTTAATCCCTTAATATTTCAATTGCATAATTTATTTGGGACACAGCTCTACCATTTAGTTTTTATAGCTATTCATGTTAGAAAGGTATGTGAGATTATGTTTAGAGTAGGTTAAGAGATATTTGAAATTTAAAACTATCGTGACTATTTTAATATGGCTTCAAGCACGTGAAAACGTTTATTAAAATAATTAAAATAATTCATAGGTCTACCTGTATAGTCATTAAAGTCAACTAAGTATCCGTCATTATAAAAAAATAGCTTATTAATCTAGTGTAGTCGATAGTTATCTGCCGTAACACGAATCATTATAGCTCTACCAATATGAATACAGAATTCAACTATACCAGAGTTTGCCTATTTAGGTGAAACAATAATCCCACCGACCTTGGGATTTCGGTACATCTAATCGAGTCAGTTAATACAATTCGACTTGGATTATAGAAAAGAACTCTACCCACACAAAAATCTTTTGTAGCATTTGTTATCTTGTAAATTGTCGCAAGCTCTCACTACAAACAAGCATAATGTTTGACTGAAGCGTCTATCATTGTCATCTACAATACACTAACCAATGGAATATTGCTGCATTTTTATAGCAATATGTCCATACACGTATCGATAAAATACATTTCGGTTCGCACACCTGGCTTGTAACAGACAGTGATATACGCGCGCTCGACATTTTTTCTGAATGGGCTTGATACCTTTTGTTACCGTCGACAAAGCTCCCAGGTAAACTTTGGACCTCTCAAATCCATCAATTGAAGAAACTGACTGCCGTAAAATAATTTTCTATGTCTAATTTATTTTTTCAAGACCATTATGGTAGCTTCGCCACTGTATTCTCTTTTTTGTCACTGGCTTGATTACACCTTAACCAAATTGAAATCCGGTAATTTAGTTACGCTACCTTCATAATTTCCGGCCACATGTGCGTTAGAAGTTCCTTGGATATTAGGTACTTGAACGTCTACGTTGTTAACGGAGTAGTTGAATAATTAATATAAATCCGCTGGTAGCATCTGGTCTCTAATTCTCGGTAATTGTTTCACTTTAGTTTGATTGTGACGTTTGTTCTGTTATCATCTATTGGCAATGATGTCGATATGAAATCTCACTTCTTTCTAATTCATGTCGTCATCTTTTGTTTTTATGGTATTAACTTGTTATTATTTACTTTCCTCCTTCATTTGTTTTTCCCTATTTATATTTGTATTCTCGATTTGAAGTAGTTTTACTAGATTTAAATTTGTTTATATTGATGTTCACTTGTCTTAACTTTGTCTTACCTTTTAGAGCAGTATGGGTAAAAAATATTGTTTCATGCTGAGAATAAAGAGTTTTTTCCATTCTACTACTGGTAGTAAGACTTCAAAACACTTTCACACTCACAACCTCACAATAACTTCGATGACTTGTGTCATGGGTGCCAGAAAAGTTCACATCACACATTTGATGTTTTTAAAATAAATGCCCGATAATACTGTTTCAGTGAAGGGTGACCATTTGACTGATGTATATTCAGTCACTTCCTCAAATAGAAAAAAAAAAAAATTATTAAAGTAACTAAAAGCGTTATAAATCGAAGAATCCACAGTCTATATATTAATATCAGAAGGCTGAAGGCCAACGTTCTTTCAGTGGAGACGGAAGGCAGACTGCAAGGTCGCGCCCCCCTCCTCCTTATTTCGACACTACCAATTAACAAATTCGTGTGTTGTTGGCATAAGCAGTAATTAAATTTTGATCGGTATCAGTGCGAGCTCACATTATGTCGACCGCCAGTGAATTGTTGGCCATTTCCAACGCTGTATATTCGCTTATCTAGATCCCAACCATGTGTTACCTTTCGTGTAGGTGCTGAATTTACGTAACCGCTGAATGTAGGAGTGTAAGCCCTACTTAATTTGCTCGCCTGCCACAGAATCTTATTATGGACTAAACTACGCTTTAATTGGATTTGACTGTATTTCAGCTGTAATTGTAGAGGGAATAGTTATGTTAATTACGCTACAATATAGCGCTTAACAAACTGAGAGAAATATACTCGCACCTAGCAATAAAATATCCCTCAGCATTCGTAAGCAGAAGATACATTAGCTATTGATGATGCATTCACCTCGAGCTCACCTTTACTAATCTGCCAAGGATTTCTGCTAAAAATGTTAAAGTTCATGTGAGTGTTTGAAAACATAGTGCTTTTGCGGGTGATGTCACGAAACGTGGCGTCATGTTCAAAGGCGGATGCTTGCAGGAACTCCTAGTAAAGTGAAGGAAGACATTCTACATCCCGAGACGTAGACTATCCGGTCGGTAAAGGCAAAGCAATATCATCATTATGTGAAAGTAATAATGGCTCGAGTGGCGTCGTTAAGGAACTTTTTTATCGTACGCGAAGTGCATCTCAATGCATTGAGCTCGTGTACACACGTTTGAAGTTCACGCACAAGTAGGATGCCAGACAACAGTAATTTAATATTAATTTATGTATATAAATGGCTGTAACATACACGTTATTGAAACAAAACGAATTATGATTTACGCCCGGCGAGAAAGCAAAAACGGTCAAGATTAATGACACCAGCCGAGCAACAAATGATTCTGTAACAGTAAATGAAATAAAAAATGTATATCTTTTTTACTTGGTTGATTTTAGAACGGCTTTGTATGTGCCTACTTATAATATATGTATTTTAAAAAGATTGAAGAACAGTCAGTTTAATATATACTGATGACGTACCTAACTGAAGTTTGGACTAAAGAAACGGCTATGCGTAAAGGAATAATTCTATACCTTATCTATATATATAAAATTCTCGTGTCACAGTTTTCGTTGCTATACTCCTCCGAAACGGCTTGACCGATTTTGATGAAATTTTTTGTGCTTATCCGGTATCTATGAGAATCGGCCAACATCTATTTTTCATCATCATCATCATCATCACTTTTCATCATTATCAACGCGGGTGAAACCGCGGGGCGCAGCTAGTATACATATAATATCGTTCTTAATTATAATTTATTTCTATATTCTAAGATATAATTCTTCTGTACGTGTCACTGAACTCCTCCTAAACGGCTAGACTGATTTTGATGATTTTTTTGTGTGTCAGATACACATTTCGATCCGATTAAATTGTAACAAATTACAGTCGTGCGAAGACCGGGTGGGTACCTAGTTTTTGTATATACTTCGTAAGTACACAGATATTTTATTTATTGACTTTCATTATAGTATGTAAACGCCCATTACACACCTAATCATGAGACACGAAAAAAAGTATGGACTTTATTCCTGCACGTAAGTTATCTCAGGTAAAACTGACACTTTTGAAGCGTTTTGCTTCTACATTCATCATCCGTACAGCGAAGGAGTGGAACTCATTGCCTGCGTCTTTGTGCCCCGAACGGTATAATCAGTCTCGAGTGAATAGGTATCTTCTAGGCAAGCATGTCACACCTTCGGCCGCATCATCACTTTCCATCAGGTGAGATAGTGGTCAAATGCTTGCCTATTAAACATAAAAAAAAGCGAGTAATTTTTAATGCTAGATATAATATCTCACTAATGTAAGGAATAACAAAATAATAACAAACAAACAACATACGGTATTAAAAGACATTGACGATCGTCTCAGTGGATTATTATATTATTTTTAAAAATACATTAACATTATCACGGTTTCTCTAATTATACCCTAATACATAGTGTCATCAATGTCATGCATACTGGTATTGTGTTAGAAAAGAATAGATCTGACTGTACACTAGGTATGTATAGAGTCTGGTTGTCTTCAAGTCTAGAGTGAAGGTATGTTCTAGGCAAGCATGTTACATCCTCTGCCGCATCTTCACTTACCATCAGATGAGAAAGTGGTCAAATGCTTGCCTATCTAGAATAAAAAACTAAGTATAACGACCGCATTACACTCACAGCCCCACACTTTGTTCAAATACTTGTATCTTGGGTGCCGGAAACATTTACATTTCATACACAAAATCACACCAAGAACCAGTAGCAATTGTCCCTTAGGAAGAAAATTTGTGTTCTCGGGGAATCGAACCCGATAGCCACTACTTATAAGGCAAACATTCAGTCAACTATGCATACGGGTAGTTCAATTGATAACAATCTATTTAAGTACTAGTTGTTTCTAATGGCTTCGCCTGCGTAAATTAAAAATAATTATTCATCGAATCGAATTGTGAATATAAACCAATCTATCTTTACACACAAAAAGTTTCATTAAAAATCGGTCTAGCCATTAGGAGGATTTCAGTCACATACACGTACAAAATCATTACATACTATACAATGATGTACATATTATCTTTGTGATGTACCTACGAGTAATTATAGCAGTTCAGCATTCTTTGCATACTCACCTGTAGATCATCCTGCATGACTTGTAAATTGTTTATAATAGAACACAACGTCATCGTTGTTTCTAGTATATGTATAAAGTACCATAGTACTTTGTACTAAGTCATATCTTTATACGACTACTCAAGGCAACAAACCAAGGTAAGAATCCAAGCAAGTTATAGGATCATGTCACTGCTAAGGATTCTACAAGACCGTCTCATATGCTGATAAAAAATATAATGCCCAGAAATTCGTTAATGTTTTTGTAATGAGATTAATGTTTAGCTGTATAACTGGATTCCCGCGTGCTCTTCAAATGTACTGGTGAGTAACAAGTGAAGGTTATTTTTTTAATCTTTTTATACTTGAACATTATAGTCGTCTTGGAAAAATTGGCGTGCTTACTTGGTGTATCACCAGAGCATATCAATTAATTATGAAAAGTTACTTGGCTTTGTAGTTTTTTGAGATTAATAAAATCATATTTGAAAGAAATATTGTAATCAAAAAATATTTATTTGAATGGTTTCAAGGACGAATTTATAAAAGCAAACCCTTTTTTCACTTATTTGGTTAAATTCTAAACTAGAACTTTGAAAAAAATCCAAACTGGACACTACTACTATGGACACTTATTATTTGATTAATAAATTTAATCGATATGACGTATACCGTATGACATAAATTAATAATATAACATATCTACAACATTCAAATAAGTATAATAATTTTTAAGAATAATTTTCCTGACTTTAATAAAATCAAATAGCATTCTAATAAGAATACTATTAGATGTATATTAGTAATTATTAACTTAAATCCTAAATTATAGAAAGGAGTGTCAATTTCCAGACAAGGAAATTAGGTTCCTAGACATCTAGTATCGAGTCCATAATATATCTCTCATCATTTTGGGACAGTTCATGTTAGAACTTTGAAAATATATATTATTATTAAGAAGGTATACCTATAATTTAGGTAAGTAGAATTTATGTTGAAAATTGTGCTCTAATTGTTTAGATATCAATAACAGAACTAAAGGCGTGACGCTGTGAAGCAGATATACTTACAATAAAAAACCCACATAATATAAAGTAACCTAACCTAACCAGTAGTAATTTTAGTATTCTTCTTCAAAGTAGATACCTTCAAAGACATTATGAGGAACAGGTTTACCAATTTGTTAATTACGTTAAGTTTAATAAACAAATGTTGTAGAGTATAGTGGAACACCGTTTTTCAATCAATTTATTTTCTTGCAGGTATGTAACCTCAACTCTATGGGCTCTAGCGCAATGCAATCTGGCCGAAGAGTTCATTCAGACGTAAGTGTATTATTATCGCTTTGCAAACCGTAATGCTCGTATTAAATACAGTAAAATAACAGCAATTCCCAGTCCAGCTACTGAGCGAAAGCCAGTCATTAATGTTGGTCAGTGGACGCTATCATTTGCGGTGATATCGACCGTAGCATTATTAATATTGACGGAATCCCACAAAATAATCATAAACAATTGACA
This sequence comes from Lomographa bimaculata, assembly GCA_948107665.1. NCBI lineage: Eukaryota > Metazoa > Arthropoda > Insecta > Lepidoptera > Geometridae > Lomographa > Lomographa bimaculata. Next base: position 15,352,229 of record OX403592.1, read on the forward strand.
ACCAACAGTGACTGAACCTAGTGATTATATAGAACGATAGTGGAACGTAACATTTGCCTTACAACTTCTAATAATTCTAAAGTTGCTGAGTTTTGTACTCATTATATATGTATTAAGTTAATTAAAAGCTTAGTTTAAAAAATCTTATTTATGTTTTGGAAGAAATCCATACAAAAACATAAATATAAAATTGATATTAGATTTGTCTCCGCCTCGAATAGCAGAATAACTATTACAATATCGCATAATGAACGAGTTCGTTTTTTTTTCATAATTTTGGTATTGTTTCGCAAGCGGGGCACAGCTATTAGATTTATCTTATATATAGTATATATTATTAGCTGCAAGCTTAGTTAAGCTTCGTAAAGCTTAGCACAACTGAGCTTAGCTCACATACGTTGATATATAGTAGACAAACGCATAAATGATATAAAAAACATACTCGATTTACTCAGTCTGTTTGATAAGCAGATGATTTATGGCTGTTTCGATTATTCTCGAATACAAACAGAGCCGATCTTATTGAACTAGCCGAATAGGTTCCGTCTGGCGAGCCAACTGTGCAATTAACTCAGTTCACGTGACTGCACAGCTGTAGGTCCTATTCTAGGTTATGGCATCTCTTAAGAAATTCCATCAGCCGACAGTGTGTGCCGTGACCTCGCTCGAGGCCCCAGCCTTACTTTCCTAAATAAACTCCGACTTTTCCGCCGACATCATTTCCGCGCCTGTCTCACTTCGGTCAAGCTGTTCGACTTCAGTGAAATTGGCAACCATAATTACTCAATTAATTTGATCGGGCCTAGCGCGGTTTCGTTCGTGCTCATTGTGTTGCATAACCGGTTATTACCTTGCTCTTGTTTACAGACAATGTTCTCACAGTTTTACAATATAGTTACTGGGGTCAGAGAAAAACGACTGTGGGAAATTCTGGTCGTTTCAAACAGTACTATCGCATATGCCCCGATCCGGTAATAGTCGATTGCAGTAAATAACTCATGTGGTATTTTAATTTTAATGGTTGTGGAGGTTCTCACAAAACATATCAGTGATTTAGATGGCTATTGTGTTTGAATTTATCTGAGTAAAACCTTATGACTAATTATAAATGTAGGTAATGGATGCAGAAAAGGTAAAAAAACAGTAAATAAGTTAAAAGTATCTACAGTGAATTCGGAAAATAGACAAGTTTTAAGTAATCTGAGGCCCAAGTTCATCAAGTGAAGTTAAAGCTCTTTTGCTTTAATCTCCTTTAATTAGTCCTATTGGCCACCATCTCACCTGATGGAATGTGACGATGCAACCGAAGATGTAACATGCTTGCCTAGAATATACCTTTTCACTATAGACTTGAATACTCCCAGATTATACAGTTGGGGGAACAAAGACGTGGGCAATGAGTTCCACTCCGTACGAATGATGAACATAGCTTCGACGCTTCGAGCCAACTGGAGGTATGATAAAGTATGATTTAATATAAGTGTTTACACCATTTGATTTGGTACACAGGTACATACATATCAATTATTTTTATATTTTGCTAACCCTAAAAGCAACTTTTCTAACTTTTAGACTTTATACCTAAATTTAGCTTACATATGTGTGTGAAACAAAACACTTAGACGAACACTTCAAAGACCCTGAAGGTAGAGAACGTAATTTTCGACACAACCCAAGCAGGTAACTCGTGAGCGTTGTGCGTCTCGAATACGCAACTTGAAACGAAATTGTTCAACAAAAGTAATTATTTGTTGTTGCGGGTGGTCCGGATTCTGGAACTCACCGCTGACAACCTAATTGCTAACGAAACAGCTTTCAATTACAACGCGAGTTTCCTTTTAATCGACTCGAAAAACTTACAAGCTGCCTAAATTACGGAATTGGAGGGTAAAACATCCAAAAGGGATACAACAATGTCTGGCTGCGGTTACGCTCACTCTCCAATGAATTTTGGCGTTTTAATCGGCTCATTAAAGTTCTATTATTATCAATTAATTGGACTTTGTGTTTCGCCGCTTCAGATAATTTGCGTGTCGTCACATCGTTTACAAAGTTATATTCATTACTAGCCGTGACCCGCGGTTTTGCCCGTTATTATCAAGTTAAAAAGTAGCCTATGTGTTTCCTAGGTATAAGCTATGTACATTCCAAATTTTATTAAAATCCGTTCAGGCGTTATAGTGCGAAAAGGGAACAAACATACTTACACACAAATTTCGCATTTATAATATTAGTAGGATGGTACGTTTGCACTATAGTTTGTTGTGAAAAATAACATTAACAAGCTCGAGGGTTAACAAATCTTGTAGTTGTTATTAAAAAAATATTGATTAAAAAAATTTGTACTGTCTGCTTTAGTTGCAAATTTTCTCTCCAAGGAAAATTTGTGTTTCTAGTTCTAGTGTGGTGATTGTTTGTTTGATGTGAATGTTTCCGTCACCCAAGATACAAGTCATCAAACTTAGTGTGGCTCTGTGAGAGTGAAAACGTTAATACATATTAAAAAAAATAGCAATGGTTATTTTACTATTTCTATTCATGTTAGCCAAACGCACTTTTTGCTTGCGATGCAGTTCTCTGCAATCTACGCCGTGGGTTTGATTCCTAGCAGGAGGCAATATTCCTTTCCAAATGAGATTTGTGCTTCGGGTCTGAGTGTGATTTTTTTTTTTTTTCATGCCTAACTACGGGCCAATTGCCTATATTTCCTAAAACGAAACTAAAACTATGTACAGCAAAGAACCAAGTTACCCACAAGACATCGAGCTTATAGGTAACTCAAGTGCTCAAGCCCACTACCAGTGGGTAGCGTTCCCATCATGCTGGCGGCATTGCTTCTCTGAATTGCAATGCTAATAGTGTGATTGTGTATGATGTGAATGTTTCCCAAGATCCCCAAGACACAAGTCCTAGAATCGTGTGGGACTGTGAGTATGAATGCATTTGTTATAGATTATATAATATCTCGGGGCTTAATCGGGCAATTTTTTTTTTATTTACGAAATTTTGGCCAAGTTGCATTGGCACGGTTTCGAGAAGTCAGAGGTCGCAGTCTTCTCGAGACAATGGCCAATGCAACTTGGCCGAAACGCCGAGTTATATAAAAAAAGTTTTAAGCGCGATTAAGTCCGAGATATTACCTTTATATATTTGTTTGAATCGCGAAAGTTTAAAAGTTACGTCGAGTCCACGTTGCAAAATCTCGGTCACCGACGTAAGGTGGCAAGCATATCGGTATTCTATCGCTTACATTTTGGAGAGTGTGCACAAGAATTACATGAGTTAATTCCCCCATGCCCTTTTTACCATCTAACAACAAAACAAGCTATCAAACGTCATCCATTTATTGTGGACATACATCCAGTTCGCTCAAAGCGTTTTGCTTCTATTTTCATCATCCGTACAGCGAAGGAGTGGAACTAATTGCGTGCGTCTTTGTTCCCCGAACGGTATATCTGGGAGTCTTCAAGTCTCGAGTGAATAGGTATCTTCTAGGCAAGCATGTCACATCTTCGGCCGTATCATCACTTTCCATCAGGTAAGATGGTCAAATGCCTGCTTATTTTACATAAAAAAAAAGTTACAAATGCATTTATTGTTAAAGAATTTCTGACATCCTTGAATCTCAATGCGGAGATCAAAGTTTCTTTTTTTTACATATTCACGCAACTAAATTGTCTGTCAAAGTTTTTTTGAGCGTCCCGTAGTTGTTTGTGAATCAGAGATCGTTAACCCACTTCCGCCTACGTGTAACAAACACCCATAAAAGGATGCTCGAAAGGGTACCGTGGTTTTGAATGCTCGCTCGTCTGGACTATTTAAATAACAAAAACTGTAGGCGTGTCACCGACCTCTGCCTAACAGTGGTGTAACATGTACGTACCTAATTGAGCACATACGTCAGTACGTGTGTACTCAAGGACAGTCTGTACGCTGAACTGTACATTTTCGTCATATTATAATATATAGGTACTATCTTTGGTTAGTAGTGCACAATCCTGCAAGGTTAAGAATCGACAACTGGGAAGAATAACTTAAATAATTAAACGCAAGGAAAGCTTTAAAAAAACCGACTTCACCGCTTTATCTTCGGAACTTTGATCAGAATCGATGTACTTAACACGCAATATTTACGATATTTCAAGAACTACTGATCAGATCTTGATCAAATTTAAATGAGACCAATTAGAAAGCAACATCTATTAAACAAAAATAATAAATTTAAAATCGGTTCACGTGGAACGAAATTATGAGGTAACAAACATTAAAAAAAAAATGCAGTCGACCTGAGTACTTCGCCTTTTTTCTACCTCCTCCTTTTTTGTGAAGTCAGTAGAAAAAAAGACAAAAACAAAAAAAATATCCTTACTTAAAAACGAGGTTTATTTATTATGTTTCATTTACTTGGGTACGTCAGATTATAAGACTAGACTGCCTTCTTATTAAACAAATATAACATAAACAAAACCGTTTTCACACTTGAAAGTCCCAAACCTTTAATGAAATGTGTCGTTGCCGGAAACAATCACATAGCACACACAATCACACCCAGAATCAGAAACACAAGTTTTCTTTGGGGAGAAAACTTGTGTTTCCATTGGGAATCGAACTCAAACCACAAACACCCAACGGACTAAGCCAACGACGACTGGTAGTTCCATATGTTTGACGAAGAGCCAGTTTACTTGATACAATAATATAGAGTACTAGCAGTGCCCGCGACTTCGTCCGCATGATTATTGGACTTTTAGTAAGGATCGCTAATTTAAAAAAAATATAATATAGCCTTCCTCGATAAATGTACTATCCAACACTGATAAAATTTTTCAAATCGGACCAGCGGTTCCTGAGATTAGCGCGTTCAAACAAACAAACAAACTAACTCTTCAGCTTTATAATATTGGTATAGATATAAAAGATAGTCGTGTTAGTTACACTATTTATAACTCAAGAACGGCTGAACCGATATGGCTGAAAATTGGTGGGGAGGTAGCTTAGAACCAGGACGGATATGATACATACTTTTTAGGAAGTCACATCTTTTTTTTAGGTGTATAAAAATCATTTTCTCATACGTCACTCGGATTTGGTAAAGTACTAGGCAAACATAAACATTAAGGAGGTAATGGTCACGTGGCATTGTAACGCATGCTGGGTATGGCTTCCTTAACATGCACATTCATTGACTGTTAGGCGAAACGAAGGTCGCCGGGACAGCTAGTAATTAGTTAACTAGTAAATAGGAACTATATTCTAGATTTTTTTTCTAACGTATCTTCGTGCCAATTGCCTATATTTCCTAAAACTAAACTCAACCTATATACATGTTACCTACAACTATGTTACCTACAAGACATCGAGCTTATAGGTAACTCAAGTGCTCAAGCCCACTACCAGTTGGTAGCGTTCCCATCATGCTGGCGGCATTGCCTATCTGAATTGCAATGACAATACGTGATAAATTTAGAAAGGAAAAATTATCACTATAGTTCTGCCTAGCATGGCTAATGCTATATAAATAAAATCAATGACTGCGTATTCCAGGTCTAGTGTGCTTACCAGCTTCGATCGCATCGTCACTTGCCATCGGGTGAGATAGTGGTCAAATACTAGCCTGTCACAAATAAAAAAAAAAAACGTGTTAAAAAAAAAAGAAAAAAAATACGAAAAAGATTATGAATTTAAAAAATATGCCTTGTATATGCTTCCTTTGTGCTTTAAGTGGATATCCATCAGTACGTCCTGAGCAAATTATTTAAACGAGCGTTGGTGTTTTATCTTTGTCTAGTTTTTGTAGAAGGTTTAACTGTAAAAGCTAATGATCGGTTCAGCCCACGTGTGTCGAGTTCTTTTTGGTTACTCATTGAAAGCAGTTATTTAAAATTATTAATATGTTTTGTGAAGTTAACCTACTTGTAATGAAGTTTGTCATTAGTTTTGTCTCTTTTATGATTCTAAGGGTTATGGGGGCATGGACTACATAAAGCAATGGCTAATATTTGTAAGTTGACTTTAAAAGACTTTCTAAACTCTTTGTTGAGCCGTTTGGTATGCTTTTATTATACAAATAAAAGTAACTGGATCACCGAGCTTTACTCGTTAAAACGAGTTTTTTTTTAAAATGAAACCTAGCTAGATCGATTTATCGCCCCCGAAACCCTCTGCATACTAAATTTCATGAACATCGTTGGAGCCGTTATCGAGATTCAGATTATATATTTTAACTGCTCGTTGGCTTAGTCGGGTGGCGTTCGCCTTCTAAGCAGGGGGTATAGGGTTCGATTCCCGGCGGGAACACAAGTTTTCTCTCCAAGGAAAATTTGTGTTTCTGGTTCCGGTTCTGTTTATGTGTGTGATGTGAATGTTGCCGGCACCCACGACACAAGTCATCGAACTTAATTTGGGGCTGTGAGTGTGAAGGCGCCATGGTTGTTTTTATTCGTCGTAAGTTAAAAAACTTGAGTCGTACTTAGGTGCCGGAAAAAATCGCATCACACCCAGAACATCACATCTAGTGTCTCTTGGAAAAGAAAATTGTGTTCCTGCCGTGAATCGATCTAAGAGCAACGAGAGGGCTGAGACCTGTCCACTGCGCCACTGGGTCGATAGATTGAATTTATAATCTATAGGTACGGCACTACAAAACGTCGACTAACTTTATTGTCAACTAGTTAATTAAACATTGAAATAATAACACATTCAGCGAAGTTTATTCACTACTTATCTAAGCAATTAATAATTACTTCGATGTCTTGTAGGTAACTTAGTACTTTGCTGTACATAGTTTTAGTTTAGTTTCAGGAAATATAGGCAATTGGCCCGTAGATATCGGTATTCTATAACAAAAAAAGCAATTAATTGAAACGCAAGCAAAGCTTAACAAAACCGACTTCATCGCTTATATTTCGGTTTTGCATGACCGATTTCGATAAAATTTATATGGGACCACCTCTGAAGTATACTCTACCAAAGAAATAAAAACCATTAAAATCGTATCGCGATAGATATCGATAGATATCGCGTAACATACATACAAAAAAAACATACAGTCGAAATGAGAACCTCCTTTTTTGAAGTCGGTTAAAAAGCAATGCAAGGCCAATCTTACTACGCCTGGTGATGCGTAAACCATTACGTGTATTAACATTGTAACATCAGTGAATCCATTACCCACCGTACCCATTTTTGCCGTGGTTTGGTTCACAAAATGTTTCTACATTTCCACTGCAACGTTAGACGCAGGATAAATTTCGCAACGCTGCGGTCTTGAAAACGTATATCGAATAACAAATATTCCGTGTCGTGCAAAGTGACCGCTACCCCAGTTCCCAGCGGCCACCATTCTCATTCAGACTACGTATCGTGGTAATTTTAACTTGAAACAAGTAAATCCAACCATCTGCATGCACGCAACGAAATAACTATGCAAACACTTGCAACTCTTACTAAGAAAGATATTTAGCTGATTTCTTGAAGTTGTTACCAGATTTCCAACGGTAAAATATTTTTTACCGGTGGAAATTGAACTACTCGCTGGCTTAGTTGGCTGGCGTTCGCTTTCTAAGGTATCGGGTTCGATTCCCGGCGGGAACACAAGTTTTCACCCCAAGGAAAATTTGTGTTTCTGGTTCTGGTTGTGATTGGGTGTGTGATGTGAATGTTTGCGGCACCCACGACACAAGTCATCAAACTTAGTGTGGGCTGTGAGTGTGAAAGCGTTTATGATATCTTTATGTTAAATCTTCGCAATGATGTCTCTTGGGAAAGAAAATAGTGATCCTGCCAAGAACCGAAACCAGAACCCACGGCGCAGAAGGCTGTCACCTGCCCACTCTGCCAACTGTGTTGATTTAATGAATTAATCACAATAAAATTATAAATCTGAAAGTTTGTGTGTAAATATGTAAGTATGGTTGATTTCTCTTTACGCTGTTACAGCTATACGGATTAGGATGAAATTTGGAATGTTTATAGTTTATAACTAGGACAACACATATGCTACTTGATAAACGCGGACAAAGCCGCAGGGTAATGTTAGTGTTTAGCTTGAAATAAGTAAAAATATCGGCTTTACTTTGGTATCGACTAGTTTAACTTTCAAATTATAATGAATTCAATGATTTCTTAAATAAGTTTTTACCGTTAGAAATCTGGCAAATTCTGTATTACTTAAATCACGTGTGTCTAAGAGGTTTTGTAATAAAAACCATAACTAATGTGCTGTTCCGGTGTTACGTTACGACTTCTGAAAGGTTTTTGACACGGTCTTACATTTTTAAAAGACCGACGACGTTTACCACATTTGACCACGCGACTGTTTTGTTACTATGAAGTAGGTACCTAGTGGTAGGCTAACGTTGGAACGATGTTCATGAAAACATCGTATTGTATTATAAATTTCATACAAATCTGTTAAGGCGTTGCATAAGGAGAAAACAAATATACTTTAAATACACAAGTCATTTAATAAACACAAAATATCAGAAAATCTATTTTATGACTAAAATTATATAAAAAACAGGAAGTTACGTTTTCTTTTTTTTATGCTAGACGTAAGCCTTTGACCACAATCTTACTTGATGAAAGTGATGATGCGGCCGAAGATGTAGCATGCTTACCTAGAAGGTACCTATTCATTCTTGACTTGAAAAACTCCCAGATTATACCGTTCGGGAAACAAAGACGTGGGCAATGAATTCCACTACTTCGCAGTACATAAACGTAGAAGCAAAACGCTTCGAGCGAACTGGAGATATGTCAACCATATATGGATGACGTTTGACAATTTGTCTTGTTGTTAGATGCTAAAACGGACATGGTGTGATTAACTCGTGTAATTCCTGCGCACACTTTCCAAAATGTAAATGATAGAATACCGATAGATACCTTATGTCGGTGACCGAGACTCTGCAATTTGGACTCGACTAGCTTATCATCGCCAATGGCCTCGATTCTGATGTACACTCACTAAATTAAATTTAAACCATCTCTGTCTCTTACAAAATAGAAACACAAGACGGAGATAGCATACATTTTAGAGCTGTCAAGCTAGTTTATCATTTAAAATATTATCAGCAGAAAGGCGCGTGTTTTTAGTCAACACCAATAACATACTCGACTAAGCTTGCATAGACATCTAAGTTCTGACTAACTTGACAGCACATCAGTATGCTATCTCTGTCTTGTGTTCCTATTTTGTAAAAGACAGGAATAGTTTAAATTTAATTAAGTGTGTGACATCAGAATCGAGGCCAATGAGTCTATTTGCTAGCCGGGGCTCCTGTCAGAAATCGAACCCAGGACGTGGGTTCACGCCTATTTTCGGATTGTGTTCATTGTATTTGTTAATCGTTTAAATTTCATCAAAAGTGAAATATTAATATTGCTGTTGTTTGTTGATTTCTCGAGGTTCTGTAGAAATTGCAACAAGTATTATTAACACATAATTTCTGGAGCAGTCGACGTCCAATCTTATTTATTCATGAACTTATTCTTCGCCCGTGCTCCTCGCAAATAAAATGAAAATATATTTTTTCTATTATTGTTGGTTGAATCTCGAGCGATTTCATACTAAGAACCTAAATATTGATACTGGGAAATACTCAATTTGTAATTACGCTCTTTTTAATTGTCGCTTTTGTTTACATTAGGCTTATGAAATGTTTTTAATAGTTCAAGCTTCTTTGTCTAATTTTGAAACTGTGTTTGTATTACGTTTATCGCTGGGTTCTTTATCTTTTCAACCGACTTCAAAAAAGGAGGTTCTTAATTCATATGTATGTTTTTTTTGTTTTTATGTTACGCGGTGTCTCCGCAAATTATGACTCGATTGAGATGATTTTTTTTGTTTGGTAGATTATTCTTCAGAGGTGGTCCCATATAAATTTTATCGAAATCGATCCAGAAAAAACTAAAACATAAGAGGTATGAGGTAACTTTTGAAGTCGGTCAAAAACGAGAACATCGTCAATGTTGTCCACAGAATATGCATTATTGACGATATTTCAAGAACTACTAATCAAATTTAAATGAGACCAATTGGAAAGCAACATCTTTCAACACATACCCTCACACTCCCTCCCCCCCACACACACACACCAACACACACACATAAGATATCACACATCCGTGTACCTTAATTAAGCCTATTTAGATAATTTTATACACTATATTTCTTGTTAGTTTATTTCTTAGCTCTCCACATATACCAGTGTTATAAAGTAATCGGTTCTGGTCGCCCGCGATACAGGCTAGCCCTAGTGCGGGGACTAACAGAAACTAAGGCGCCATTAACATGTTTCTTTGTAAATAAACAATTTTGTATTTGTATTTGAATTTCAAACTAAAAAAAATAATTTCGAAATCGGTTCACGAGGAAAGAAGTAGAATCATATGTTATCATATAGAATAATATGAGATAGACACATAAAAAAAAATACAGTCGACTTGAGTACCTCCTCCTTTTTTTGGAAGTCGGTAGGGAATAGTCTTTATCGTAGTGTCAGAGCTTTTCAAATGTCATAATTAATCTTTATCATTAACATTTATCCACTGACCCTTCTAAAGTTATCCTTCTATACCCAACTAGCTCCCCTGGGGACCCTTTTAAGTGACGCTAGCCTGATTTGGGTTCAATGTCAATTATATTTCGATATGCCTTTGTAGCTATTTATCTTCTATTTCTATCTATTGACAACCCAGTTGGCGCAGCGGGCAGATCTCTGCCATCTGCGCCGTGGGTCCTCGGTTCGCTTCCCATCAGGAACACAATTTTCCTTCCCAAGGTAAATTTGTGCTCCTGGTTCTGGATGTGACTGTGTGTGTGATAAATGTTTCCAGCACCCACGACACATGTTTTTAAACTTAGCGTAGGGCTGTGAGTGTGAATGTTTGTTTTGTTTGATTAATAGCAATAATAAGAGTGAGATGCCATATCACCTGTCGTCAATACCAGCACTTTTCTTTATTAATACGGTTTATAAGTATTTATACTCAATCTGAGCTTCTATTGATCGCTCAACAGATTTACTGTCGCAGTATAACGAATCATAAAAAGTTGCCATAAGCTCCAGCAAAATGCTCATGTTTATGTCACAATAAAAAAGAAAAAATCTGGGTATAAAATTAGTACACTTCGTGAATACCAAACCGCCTGCAATCGTGTCACCTGACACGTAACTTGGTACCATCTGCCAGGGTCACCACCCTAGCGAATTTCACGGGATAACCCTAACTTGTGAATGCGCTCTTTGTAACTTGACCTTAATCTTTTCGTTTGTCGCACTAACGGCACCTCTATTTTCATTTAAGGAAAACAGTTGACAAATGGTTGTTTTTGACGATAAACAAAAATACTCAAAAAATAACCGATTGCGAAAATGGCTATAAAGAGTTAAACAAGCTTGAGATTTATTATTCATTATTATGAAATGTAGACGGATGGAGGCAACTTTGTTGGCCATTTTTTATCTCTGATAGGCAACCGTTTGACCACGATCTCACCTGATGATGAGTGCGGTACGAGAATGGTATATCCGCTAGACCTAGAATGGCTAGCTCTCATGGATTACTGCTGTGGAGGTACATAATCTTAGATCTGGCTTTATCCCACCTTGTAATTCTTTAATTATATACTTACATAAAAGTTCGGTTCAGAAGCGATTCAAAACAAGTTCAGAAGTTGAAATGAAATGTGTGAACTCTCCTTCCCTTTATCGGGTAAAAAGTCCAAAAGATCAGGGCTTTTTGTAATTAAAGTCATTGAAAGCGTGCTCCATGACTTCGTAGTAGCTATTTAGTAATCTGTGTTTTTGTCAAAATCTTATATCTCTATTATTCGTTCTAATAAAAATATTAAAGCAAACTGATACTTCTCTACACAGAAGCAGATAAGTTATTCGACTTTTCTCGTTAAAATAAAAATCGAAATAAGTCACACCTATTTTTTCACTAAATAATATTCAATTTTAAAACTTGCTGTTACATCTCTGTTACATTGCTCTTGTTCCGAACTACACTGCCACCCTACTGCAGGCCTTTCTTGTGCCAATATACCTACGATCTGCTCAATTTATTCACTCCTATCGGATTTCCTCTAGCCCGGGTTGAATATTTATGAACCTAACTTTTGTTACTTTAAAGCTTATTAAACTATGTCCGCGTCCCAAATTTATGGATCGGATATAATAATAGAAATTAGCTGAGACAATAACCGGAAGGCCTTTATATTCGGCCGGTGGAATTAGTTGAAAACTTCCGGGAATTGCTAAGTACTTTTAATTCGGGATTCTTCAGAATTGTTCAAGTTGTATAAGTGCCTGAGTCGTTTTCGAATGCCCTCTAGAGGTCAATTAGTAGAAATTTGATTGAGAAACAAATTAGGTTCAAACTCTATTAATATGACAAATTTCATAAATTTTCTTTTCTAGTAGCTTAGTGACTTTTGTCTTACCATAAACAACCGGTGATTGCTTTTGCCTCTGAAAGTTTAATAGTGTTCGCGGTTCACCCTCCATGTTATAGTCTTTTTTATTTTATTTAATAGTTTAGCATAAAACAGTGTACAGGAAATACGCTTAATGCTATGAAAAAATGTTTGTGCGTGAAGCTAATGGTAACAGATAAATAAAAAGAAGGTGTATTGTCCTTGCATGTTGGTAGTTTGTAATTATAACAAACGGATTAGGCTGACCGTGACTGCTACAATATGTTTTAAAATATAAAAAAAAACATAAAGGTAAAGTTAAAAAAAATATTTCTGGAATAATTTTACCCCATATAGAGATAGACATGGCTACACTAATGATAAATTGTAGTGATTTTATTGAACTTTAGGATTAGCTATGGATATCCATTATACGTCATCCAAAGTTAATCCCACGTTTAATTTGGTATAACCCACTCTGGGTAAAACCAAAAAAATAGTAACTGATTAGTAAGTTAAACCAAGCTAGCAGACAATGTTAATCATTGACCATTTCGGAAATAAGGTGACACCGTTTCTAAAGTTCACAGAAAACTCTACAAATATTTGTCCACGACATTGGCATAGATTATTATCATTTTTATGTTTATTAGAGATAATACTTCCACGGCAAGTTTACCGTGAGCTTTGTTTTATACACATTACCTTCACTAAACAGCTTATATTATGTTGGATGGTATATTATTAGATGAATAAGTGCAAACAGGTTTTCAATGTCACGATGACACGATGGCGACGCCCATGACGGACGTACCTGGTTTCCAACATGTTTCCAAATCGTTAAATGATACCTGACCATGATTGCCAATAGTATCCTTGGCTTTATTGACTTCAAACCTTTTATTTTGCTTGTTAGATAATGGTGATTCATATGTTGGTGCAGGTTTTAGGAATTACAAGCGTATCTAGATGTTATGATGTCATGGACTGGTAGGTTCGTGACAGGTGGTCAGATCCTAAATCTATGTTCGAGTCACTTCGAGATGACATTCTATATCAAGTATAAACATCCGGTTTGAATGTAAATAAAGCTTTTAAACGCAAGAAAAGCTTTAAAAACCGACTTTACCGCGTTATATTTGGAACCCTTGATCAGAATACATGAATTAAATACGCATTATTGAGGATAACTCATAAACCACTGGTCAGATCTTGAGCAAATTTAAATGGAACCACATGGGAAGCACCAGCTTTTAAATAAAAAAAATATCAAAATCGGTTCACCTAGAAAGAAGTTATGGGGACACAAACAAAATAGAGTCGCATTGAGAACCTCCTCCTTTTATGTGAAGTTGGTAAAACAATTAGTTTTATTTGTATCGGCTATGCTGAAACTAAGTTTAAAAATGAGGAAATCAAAATATTGTACGAAGGAGTTTGAACAGCCCAGCGTTAGCCTCGATTTAATTAACATTACTATTTTAATATTTTCTCATTCTGCCTTTTAATGTTTTATTAAATAACACTAATTATATAATATGTAATGACAGTAATCACCAGCGATTAGCAAAATTTTATAATTGTTGTGCATAAACTACTCACTTAAACAAATTGTTTGTGAACACATAACCACTGCCAAATAATAATTTTTCTTTTTTTTTCAATTAGGTATTCTTTACATATGTATTTTCAATTAAGCTTTATATATATATTACTCATTGAATATTTGAATAAATAACATAACGAGTAGGCGCAGTCCCTTGCGTCGCTGGTCCTGGTTTCGATTCCCGGCAGGACCAAAATTTACCCTCCCTACAGGACATTTCTCCTGGGACATTGGTTGCTACTGATTCTGGGTGTGATATGTAAATGTTTCCAGCACCCACGATACAAGTCTTTCTTCCAGGTTCTTAGAGTGTGAATGCGTTAGATATAAAAAAAAGTTTTGCGAACATCAACATAATTATTTTATCGCTCCCATCACAGAGACGATGTTATTTGTAAACCGGAAACGGTGGATTATAAAACAAGATAATATATTCCACAGTCTGAAAAATAAATTCGTTTTAATTTTTTCTTATCCATCTGATACTAAGTCTGTTATTATTTATAGTGACACAGCTTCCTATTGGTCACAACATATGAGACACTAGTAACACACTGACCCACTATCTAACCTACACTCGCCTAAACAAACCAGTTCTTCTACTCTCTGATTAATTGCCCTCACTAAAATTTATAGACCTTGAAGTAGGTGAAAAGTAGTATTCCTCTGTCAAACAATACGAGACCTTAAAACAGAAGACATTAGAGGCATTTTTGATTTGTTTGGCTCTGCAAACTTAGTGCATTTAACCAGTGTCTAGTAAAAAACTGCATCCTGTGCTAAAATATTTAACCATTAATAAATAAATCATTTTATCGTAGGTAGATAGAAATGTGATCGAAGTGTTTCATTTGAGGCAACCACTACGAGTATATATTACAATTAGTGTAAAGAAAAAACAGGGTGTGTCCTAAAGACACGATAGAAGTGAAACTTTTATATTATAGAGAAACTTTTTAAATATTCATCATAGAGTTTATCCCCATCACTTCAGAGCTTGGGTCATCGCCGCATGGTAGCCAGTCTCTCGGTTTTTTATCGGATACATTTCGGAGAGTGTGCTAAGGAACTGTACGATCTAAATTTCCCCCATCCCCGTTCTATCATCGGACAAGCAGACAAACTGCTAAGCGACACCGCTATATGGTGGACATTCCACAAATGCGCACTAAGCGTTTTGCCTCCACATTCATTGTGCGAACCGCAAAGGAATGGAACTCCTTACCCGAGTCGGTGTTTCCTGATGAGTACAATATGGGAGTCTTCAAGTCACGAGTGAATATGTATCTTCTAGGCAAGCTTGCTCCATCGTCGACCACATCGTCGCTTACCATCAGGTGAGATAGTGGTCAATAGTTTGCCTATCACGAAAAAAAAAAAATACTTTTCGCCACATAAAAAGGTTGTGGATCAGAATTTCGAAACCCTCATAGGAAGTTTATCTTCTAAAATAAATGAATGAGCATCCAACAGCATGCCATGCAAATGTGACACAGGTCAGGACACATTCTAGAGTATTTGTTTGGACAGTATTTTGACTGTGAGTAATTCATACAAAGCGCATGCATAGAAAGTTAAAACATAAATACTATATTGACTAGCAACAATCAATTATAAATATGCAAAATATTCACAATTATTTTTATTGCTCAAAATAACTGTCATAAAATAAAAATGTGCGGAAGTCAGAAGTACCATCACGAGAACAAAATAATATTATTGTTCAATTAAAGTTAATGTTTTACAGAGTTACAATCTTCCTCAAAATATGGTTATATATGAGTTGAACAGTTTATTAGATAGAAAGCTATCATACTGATCATACAATAGAATATAATTATATTTTTTTTATTCATGATAGGCAAACTTTTGACCACCATCTCACCTGATGGTAAGCGACGATGTGGTCGACGATGGAGCAAGCTTGCCTAGAAGATACCTATTCACTCGCGACTTGAAGACTCGCATATTGTACTCATTGGGAAATATATGGTCTATTGTATGTACTTACTGTTCAAATATAACTAATCCATTAAGCTGTATTTTTATGGATGATTTTTTTAAATACCTCTGTTCCGTTGTTCCTATAATGTCATGCATTGCTTTGGTGTTGTTCACTCGGTGACACTCAATACTCTAGGATATCTTCGTATGGTTAATTTCCTTCTGCATTATCCAGCACCACACATCTATCTGTAGGCCTATCGTGTTTACCATCCTCAACCACATCTTCACTTATCATCAGATTAAAAAGTGGTCAAACGCTAGCCGACAGACCAAATAAAACCTTAATGTAGGCTTAACAGGGTATATCTTCGGCCTCATTGCACCACTTTCCATCACGTGAGATAGTGGTCTTCTCAAATGTTTGTCAGTTGAAAAAAAAATCAAATGAAATGTAAGTTTTCTTCAAATTTAGAATTGTAATTTTTTTGAATTTTGTTTATTGTTTGCTTATTTTATTTCCTGTAGGTATTCTAATAAATAGGTATTTTTTAAGGAGATCGAGATGATATGCTTCGTAGGCAAAGAATATCTATGCCTCATATTTTTACGTATATATATATTTATTTATTAAAACTCACGCTTGATGTTATCTTTTCCATTCTTCACATCGTATAAGCCTGGCCTTTTGATAAGGCATTAATGGCGTCGGCCGACGTTATGGGACCCTTTTTAACAAAGCCCGAGAGAAAGTATAGAAATAGTAAACTAATACCCGAAGGTTGGAGATTTGAACTATTATATTATGGTCGATAATCGACGGGAACTATGGGAAGACTCATGGCCTTTATTACTAACTTTAGATGATAAGATAATATGTTTCTTGTGCAATGCTCATATTTTTAATAAATATAAACTTTTGTGTGTACTTTTAGCAACTTTTTCTGTCTCATTCTTTTGAAAAGTTAATTTGCCCAGAACATTGAAAAGGACGATCAGCGCCCATTTATAGAGCTATGGTATAAATACATAAAAATAAACCATAAACGCTTTCATACTTACAGCCCCACACTAAGTTCAATGACATGTGTCGGGTTTGCCGGAAACATTTATCACCACACAATCACACCCATAAAGAAAACCAAATTTCCCTTGGGAAGAAAACTTGTGCTTCCATCGGGAAATGAACCCGGTACCTGCTGCTTAGAAGGCAAACGCGCACAATTAAGCCAATGGACAGTTCAAAATGCATGGGTTATGGAGTTTTGGAGGAAACGAAAATCATGTTTTCCGAGTTTGTATGCAGTGCCTACTCATACACGTTAAGAACTGTTTACATCAAAGATAATGTAATCACTCTGTTTACATTTAATATATCATTAGTCCTCATTCAGAATCACAAGTTTAGGAACGAAATACAAAATTGACAACGCCATTTCGTCACTTTCTCGGAAACATCCCCCAAGTATCTATTATAAGTTGACGTTCCGTGCATGGAAGAAGTTTATCACACTCATATATCATCCGGCCATGTTAAAATACGACGTATCAAAGCGAAAAATGTCCATGTCCAGTAAAACCTTTACTGTTTTATTATGGGAAAAAAGAATACACGTGAACGGTCCATATACTGATCATCAGCTCTATTTACGGTATCACCCATGAATGAAGTATCGCACGCTCCACATACTCTCTCACGCGCATTATGCGCCTGCCCTAACTGTCACCAACGGGATGTTCCATCAGCAATGTGGTAATCGTTTATAAGTGATGGAAAATACTATTGTTAAATAATGAATGACACTAATTCCATGGAAGTTTGGGATACTACTAGCACAGGATGGTGCTGCTTCTACAGCAGAAACCCTTAAACAGCGCAAATATTCAAACCTCGATAGAGACTTTATATTTGTTCCGGTTGGGGTGGTAACACTGAGCCCATGAGGATCTCAGGATCTCCATTATTACACATTAACACAGAAACACAGGTTTTGGAAAATAATACAAAATCTACAAACCCTTTTTTTCACTTTCGCGGCAAAACTCCTTCGCGACTTTCTTTATGACCTCTTTTTATTTTTATTTTACCATAGGTAATTTATCGCCAAAATCTCAGTTGTCTGTGAGTGTTGAGGGTGAAGGGCCAAGCATGCGTATCAGGCCCAGAACATTATATGTGTCAACATAAATTCATAACTAGACAAATATCTATAACTAATAAATTAACTAACATAAATAATTTCAGCTTATTCAACCGATAGCTCATATGTTTACTCGTGCAAAACTGTAATTTACATTTCCATGGCTAAATTATATTTGTCTAACCACAGAGCCGTGTCACTGGCTATCTATTTGTGTTCGGGCATTACCCTTAGTTATGGTTGGATCATCCCGCCGGAATAATTATGTATATGGCCTTAAATTATATAATAGGAAGTATGCTTGAGATTTAAGTGCAGTTCAAGTACTTATTATTATTTAAACCTACATTACAGTTTTAACATTATTTTCGTATTGAAATGCTTTGCAATTAGGAATTTTAATTAATAAAAATGCATCGGAATTTAAAAATAGCTAAACGCATGTTAGCTTAACTGATACGTGACGTCAGTTCACACATATTTGAGGTCAATGATTGGTTAACTTTCCTTAAATTTTTTTGTTATTGAATGACCAGCAGGGTCCGGACATCACTGAAAGAACATCAAAATGGCCTCGTTTACACTTTTTTTTTTTTTTTTTTTTTTTTTTTGTGGGGGGGAAAATGCCTTGCACTTCCCTTCCTTCCCAGGGGTGAAAGAAGGGGGTATGTGGGGCTCGAACCCACTAAAAACCCCCCCGTGAGCAGTCCTTCGCCAAGGTGGGGCAAGATAGGGTCGCGCTAGCAGTCACTATCTTGCCCCGGCGGTAGGCCCAACCGGGCCACTGCGTCCATGGAGGGGTGACCTTGCTCACCAAGGCCACCCCTCAGACGTGTGGGGCCGTGCAAGCCGGTGGAGAGCCCCCTGGCTCTCCACCAGTGATCCCACTACAGGGGAGGAGAGAGGAGGCGGGCGTACTGCCTCCTCCTCCCCCCCGTACGTCTGCGCCGGAGCGGGTCAGATCGGGGGTCGACCTCTCTGGCCCGCTCCGCGGCCTCCTTCTGCGCCATTACCGCTTCGCAGAAGGAGACCACCGCCTGCCACGATCTCTCGCTGCTAAGCATGGCGTTTATCACACTCGGCAGGGAGAGATCTCCACCTATGATCGCTGAAAGCGTGTGCCGCTGGGGGCCCCATGCGGCACACATCTCCAGCGTGTGGAGCGCCGTATCCTCCAGCGCTCCACATTCGTGGCAGACCGGGGTCGGCTCCCGTCTCGCAATTTGGTGCAGGTACTTTCCGAAACATCCGTGTCCAGAAAGCACCTGCACCAATCGGAAGGTCAGCGACCCAAATTGCCGCCTTACCCACCTACGAAGGACCGGGCGGATAGCCTCCACCGTCCACAACCCAGGGACTGGTGGAGCCAGGTCCTCCGTCCACCGCCGCAACAGGGCAGCCCGCGCCCGCCTACGCATACGTGTGACATCTTCCCACGCTGGGGGGTCCCCACGGGACCTCCTCGCCGCCACAAAGTGGTAAACTTCGGCGAGGATCTCCGCTTGGAGCTCCCAGGGGGGGTCACCCGCAAGCACGCACCCCGCCGTCCAGGACACCGTCCGGTAACCGCGTATCGCCCTCGTTGCGATGACCCGCTGTGGACGTCGTAGCAGGGCCTTGTTCCCGCGGTTGAGGGCATCCACCCAGACCGGTGCCCCATACAGAGCCATACTCCGGATTACTCCGGAGTAAAGCCGACGGCAGGTTGCATTCGGGCCGCCCACGTTCGGCAGCAGCCTTCCCAAGGCGGCTGCAGCCCCCACGACTCTCGGGGCCAACTGGGAAAAGTGGGCTCCGAACGCCCACCTCCCATCAAGGATGAGACCCAGATATTTCATCTGGGTCCCCACCCGAACTGAGACCCCGTCCAGTTCGATCCGCGTTCCTGGAGGGGGTCCCCCCCGAGGCCCATGGAACAATAGGGCCTCGGTTTTGGAGAGGGCAACCTCCAGCCCCAGAGCACGTATGCGGTCGACCACAGTAGTTGTACCCACCGCAGCCAACCGCACCGCCTCCCTAAGGTCCCTCCCCCTGGCTACGACAAGGGTGTCATCAGCGTAGCACGAGACCCGCAGGTTAGCGGGAAGCGTACCACGAAGCACCCAGTCGTAGCCTATGTTCCACAGGAGTGGACCCAGCACTGACCCCTGTGGAACCCCACAGGAGACACGATGGCGCCTCAAACTATCGCGTCCATCCACCAGAACCTCACGGTCCTGGAGGTAGTCAGTCAACAGCCTCCGCAGATACATGGGCACTCCGTGAAAGCGGAGCGCCTCTTGTATTGCTCCGTGCGGGAGGCTGTTGAAGGCGTTGGCTATATCAAGAGATACAGCCAATGCCTTTTCCCCCTCACTGACCACATCCTGTGTCCACTCCTTTAGCCAGAGCAGGGCATCGATAGTTGACCGCCCCGCTCTGAACCCGTACTGGGCCTCAGACAGCCCAGGCCCAGCACCCTCAAGGTGCCGGATGACACGGCCAGCCACCACTCTCTCCAGCAGCTTACCCGTATCATCCAGCAAGACTATGGGCCTATATCCAGAAGGCGAGTCAGCAGGTCGACCCTCCTTCCGGAGCAGGCATAGTCGGCCGTCTTTCCACAGCTTCGGGAACCGTCCTGACGTGAGGCATTCATCGAACAGTTCCCGAAGCTGGTCACCCATCTTCTCCAGGGCGATACTCAGGACCCGCCCTGGAATCCCGTCTGGACCCGGCGCCGTCTTTTTCCCTCGTAAGCGGTTGACCGCAATCTCCATCTCCGCCTCTGACAAGGGCGGGATAGAGGTCGGTTCCAACTCCTCCGGGGGGGAAGGCGCCATCATTGAGGGCACGTGGTGAGGGCTGCTTCCAGGGAAGAGCCCACCCAGCACCCTGCTCAGAAGGTCCGGTTCCAGGGATTGCGCGATGGGGGGCGTCCGGCCCCGGAACTTTTTCCGGGCAGCCCTGTACGGACGCCCCCAAGGGTCCCTGTCTAATCCCGCTAGGGCTTCGTCCCAGGCCCTGGATTTGGCTCGGCCGATGGCTAGCTGCAGCTCACGCTTGGCTTCACGGTATACACCGTAAAGCCGGAGCTCTACAGCCAGCTCCTCAGCCGACATCTGGTCGTCGGTTCGACCCCGACGTCGTTTTCTGCAGCGGGTGTAAGGCCGCCGCGCTCCCGAGCAAACAGCTCGGAGATCAGCGATCTCCGAGCTCCACCAATATACCTCCCTGTGGTCGGGACGGTGCCGGGACCTCGGCATAGCCGTGTCGCAGATGGCCGTCACCGCTTCGCAGAAACGGCCCGCCGCAACGTCCACATCTTG
Organism: Lomographa bimaculata; assembly: GCA_948107665.1. Lineage (NCBI taxonomy): Eukaryota > Metazoa > Arthropoda > Insecta > Lepidoptera > Geometridae > Lomographa > Lomographa bimaculata. Next base: position 15,373,652 of record OX403592.1, read on the forward strand.
GTGCATAGGGGCGGCAAGCCATTTCTGGACGATCGCCGCCTCTTTTGCCAATTCGGCGTCGAGACGACTAATTGTCCAGCGAGGGAAATCCGCCTGCACCATGCTATTGGAACGTCCCTGGCTGTGGGAGGTGGAGAACTCGAACCTTACATATTTGTGGTCTGAGAGAGTCTCCACCTCCGACATTACCCTCCAGGCCCGGACCCGTGCCGCGGCAGACGGGGTGGCGAACGATAAATCCACCACGGACCCCCCGTTCCACCGCACGCACGTGTGGACCGACCCTCTATTAAGCAGGGTCAGTCCTGTGGCAACTGCCCACTCCCTGACAATCGAACCCCGAGAGTCAGTGGAGGGGTTGCCCCAATCCCGGGCCTTGGCATTCAGATCCCCCAAGAGGAAGACCTGTCGCCCCACCTGCCTGCCTACTGCCGCAGCTAGGAGGTCTAGGAAGACCTCCAGCTCCGCGACAGTTTTGTTGGGGGAGAAGTACACGCCAACGACAACGTACTCTCCCCATTTGGCCACCACATACCCCGTACCCCTCTGTTCGACTGAAAGGGGGGGAGCGCCGTCCCCCCGACTTACAATGGCAACGGAGCCTTCCACGTCCCCAGCCCAGCAGGAATGGGTTGGAACAAAGTATGGCTCCGCCGCGACAGCAACATCTATTTGCCACTGCGCCAGGCTCTGCATAAGCAGGTCTTGAGCCCTGGCGCAGTGGTTAAGATTAGTCTGCAGGAAGTTGTAATGTCGGACCTGATCCATCAGTCAGACATCACAACCTCCACGCTCGCCGACTGGCCTGCGCCCTCGGGTGCGGCCTGGCTAGTTGCCACAGAGTAGACCTGTGTCCTAGCAGCCTTGCCCTTCGTCTTAGGGGGAGCGCAATTTCGTGCCCCCATTACATGTCCAGACGGCCGCCCCGACTCCGCGCATATTGCGCAGCGAGGCTCGGCCCTCCCACAGCTGGCCGCCTGATGACCTGGTCCTCCACAGCGGAAACACAGGTCCCCTCTGTCATCGGATGCGGGACATTGGGCTCGAGTGTGTCCCAGCCCCATGCACCTAAAACAGCGCATGGGACGCGCAGCTAGTGCCACCACGCGTACTGAGCTCCACCCAACAAGGAGTCTGCCCTTTTCCAGCAGCACTTTGGCTGCCGAAGTTGGGCAAGACACAAGGCTAGTACCGACGCCGCTTATGCCAGGGTGAATTTCTCCGGCTTTTACCATGCTGACGTCGCAGCCACCTGCCTTAGCCACCGCCGCAGCCACTTTCTCCTTAGTGGCTGCATCATCCAAGCCCGTAATCCTCAAATCAACGGATTTAACGGGCCTGGCGATGATGGCCACCTCGGACAGGACGCCTCGGAGTTTCTCCGCAAGCTTGTCCGCCTTCACTTGATTTTGGGAGCCAGGAATCTCCAACATCCTGGCTCCTGTGGCCGTCTGACGAAATCGGAGCCGGTCGATTTCCAGCTCCTGGAGATTAATCTTCTCTTGTGCCACGTCCATAATCGTGCCATACGTGACCCCTTTCTCCACGGCCTCGGGCAGTAGGGACATCACTATGGCCGCGGACTTTGGGGGTCTCAGCACCGTCTTAGTCTTCATGGCAACTGAGGCAGCCGGCTTTGCCTTCGCAGTGGGGGCACGAGCTATGGGGGCAACCGCAACTGCAGGGTGAGGAAGAGAGGACTTTCCCTTCCCCTTGCCTTTCTTAACCACCGTCACCCAGGTTTCTGCCTGGGAGACAGCGGATGGGCCATCCATTGGGGTAGAAGGACCCGCAGTCGGTAGCTCAGAAAGGGTAGCGACAGCCTTAAATGTCGGAACGGCCCGCTTGCCTGCTTTGTGGGAGGGATTCCGAGCCGACTTAGGGGCCGGCTTAGGTGATGTCGTAGCTGCCGCAGCCCTTTTTGCGTTTATAGCGTCCGCTTTAAGTGGGGGACGCACCGTCGGGGCGGGCAAAAGCCGGTCCTCGAACACCGCAAGTCGGGCATTCAGCATTTGCCCGAATGTTGTAGTTAAGGACCGCCTTAGCTCCTCCACTATTTCGACATCCAGCTGAGAGGCGGTGGGTGACTGTTTCTCAGCCACGGCTGCCGCAGTAGCAGCCGCAGCAGCCTCCGACTTTGCTTCGGTGAAGCCGCGACGTAGCGCCTTTACCTCAGCCTTGCGCGACTCAACTTCGAGGCGCAGGCGGGAGTTCTCCGCCCTAAGCCGCCGCGTCTCTTCGGCCTCGCTCCTACAAGCTAGAGCATCAACCACCTCCCTCAGGTTGGATGAAGATCTCTTTAGACGACCCACAAACTCGCCTTTGAGGTTGCCAGACTTCTTTGCAACCTCCAATATGCAGGCTAAATCTTCAGCAGCACGTGACTTAAGTTCCTGGGCGTTCAGCGTGCTTATGTCAGCGTTTATTGCACCAGCATCGGACTCACTTTCAGTACCGGACACAAAACCAGCGACTGCAGCAGCTGGTCCCCTCTTAAACCGCCTGGCTCGCAAGAGCTCCTCTAGCTCCCCATCCGACAGTGTCGGAGAACTTCTGATGAAGTCCTTCCGGGACGGGCCCGCTTTTGCGGTCCTCTTTCCCCCTCTCTTAGCAGTGTGGACCTTCGCGGCCATCGTCCCTTCGGTCTCCGTGTCAGAGTCCAAATGCCCGGGCACAAAGCACGAAGGAGACGGCCGCTTTCGGCAGCTGCTCTCCCCTTCCATTTCGGAAAACTCCGAAGACACTCCCGCACCCTCCATTGAAGCCTCTAGGAGGTCCACTGAAGGGTAGGAGTGGCCCTGAGAAGGGCCTTTTTCTTCTACTACGTCCGTACGTTCTACGTCCGTAGAGAGGTCGGAGGAGGGGCCCTGAAAAGGGCCTTTTACGAACTTCCCCGACGAATCCCGCAATTTAGACATCCCGTCACAGTTCACAGTTCCCGCACTTGATAACTGTCGCCTCGTTTACACTTGCCCAATCCTATGTTAAGATATTTGTTGTGATATGGAATGTAATATTTGATGTTTTTTTTACCGGCAATGTATTAACGAAAACAATCAAATAAAAAAATGCATATTTCTTATAAACGCCACTTGTTTTTAGCCACAAAAGATGTCTTGAAGTTGAAAATGTGATTTTCATTTTCGCTCTAAAACTCCAAAATATGTTTTTGTATTATTTCTACTACTTTACTAAGGCATGAGTGGACCATGAGAGCTTGAATTGAAATCGGTTAATGCGTTTGGGAGCTCAGAAGTACAGAACCCTGCAATTTTATAGCGCCTTGTTTTTCAACGTCGTCTTTCATCAACCGTGCAGAAAAAGTGACTTATGCTATTGTATATAGTCCAAAAAGTTTAGAAGTGTCTTCTCATACGTAACATTTCTGAATACGGATCGTTGTGCTGATTTCGATACGTCATCTTTTCAGAACTACCTTATATGCCGTTATGCTTTTGGTATTTTAGGATATATTTTAGGCCTCATAGCCGATATTTTCAATATGCCGAATTTTGCATGTTTATATTTCTATGCTCTTTTTGATACTTCACAACTTCGTTAGCAACGTTCCTAACACCACCTATAAAATGACGGATTAAACTTATTAAAGCCAGCGTTACATCACACGGTTTACCTTCCATACATTCAAGCAGCTTTGCCACGCCAAAGCGATGACTTAATGAAACTTCGTGCCAAATCCACCTTAACTGGGCCGTTCGAGGGTACAGATTTATAAGGATTTTCTTCTCGTACGCTTGTATCACTTTCGCTGCAAGATTAGTCGTGTACAGTATATATACACGGTTTTGATACCTCTTTACGATGTTGTTTTAGATTGTGGACGTATTTGTAAGCTAGGTTTGTCAATTATTAAAATGATCCAGTGCTAATTGCCGTTTGTACCAACTACAATAAATCCGCTAGCTTGTTCCTTGTTTAGGGTCAGCCCTCCATACTTTTACGCCATTCTTGGCGTTTGTACCAACTACCTAAACATAAAATACTGCAAAAGCAAGACAACGACTTGCACCATTATCTTTACCATAAGACGTTAATGATAGAAAGGGATAAATTCGTCGCTTGTAGCGAAGCTTGGATAGCTCAGTTGGTTACTGCGGTGACATGACATGCGATTTCAGGTCCCGCTCTAAGCATTATACTTTCTTTTACTACCTTCTTCGTTCATAATAAACGGCCAGTTGTATTTGTTTCCTCAGCGACTTGTTACACTATTACACCCTCATTTCCAATACGGAGTGTCTGTATTACTTACCTTCTAGTTGAGTCTCGTTGTGAAGAGGACCTCTGAACCCTTGTTGTGAAGCAATCTGTAGATTGATCTCAAGGGAGTATTTTACATTCACTTGCACATTAAAAGTGTCCTTTTGTAATGTAAACGCTTTCACACTCACATCTGCACTATGTTCGAAGACTTAATCGTGAAGTGGAAACATTCCCACAGCACATAATCACACCAAGAAGCAGAAATAAAGATTACAATTAATGAGTAAACTTGTGTTCCCATCGGGAATCGAGCCCGATATCTGCTGCTTAGAAGGGAGACGCGTAACTAATTACGTTGCGTGCAGTAAAATGGTTTCGATATAAATATATCACGTACCTACATTAAATTACGGAGAGAGCGGCCACCTCTAACAAGCTGAAGCTCTCGAATCCATTGACCGAAGAGCGAAATTACTTTTTGGTTATACTACGAATCAATTTACAAATCCAAAAAAAATATCGAAATTACATAGTCTCTGTCACCGATGTAAGGTCGCAAGCCTATCGGTATTCTATCGTTTAAATTATGGAGAGTGTGCGCATGAATTACATGACATAATTCCCCCATCCCTCTTCTACCATCTAACAACCAGACAAACCCTGTAACATCATCCATTTATGGTTGAAATACTTCCAGATCGCTAGAAGTCATTTACTTCTACGTTTATCATGCGTACGGCAAAGAAGAGAAATCATTGCCAACGTCTTTGTTTCCTGAACAGTATTATCTAGGATTCTTTGGCCGCATTTTTACTTTCCATCAAATGAAATAGTGGTCAAATGTTTGTCTGGCTAGCATAAAAAAATAATCATTAAACTATGTAAATATACACAGAAAAATTTAAAAAGAGAAACAAAAAGAGTAAACTACGCATCCGACACGTGAAGCGTAAGTTCCTTAATTGGATTCACCCACTCATTTGTATTATTAAAAAGGCAAAGGTGATTTCGGACTAGCCTGGCTGCCTTATTCCGGACCAACACGTTTTGTTAGCTTAGATAGATAGATAGTTAGAATTACTGACACACCTTACAAAAAAAAACGTACCTTAGGTACCTACTGTGTATTTGTCGTGAATGCCATAGAAAGGTTATTAATACATTTGGTTGACATACTTCAAGTTCGTTCAAAGCGTTTCGCTTCTACGTTTATCATCTGCAAAGAAGTAGAACTCATTGCCCGCTTTGTTCCCGAACGATGTATATTTTATTATCAGGGAGTCTTCAAGTCAAGAGTGAATAGGTATCTTCTAGGCAAGATGCTACATCTTCAGCCGCATCATCGCTTTCCATCGAGTGAGATGGTCAAATTTTCCTTGCGAAGGTAATAAGTTGTCGATTGTAACCAACTAAGCCGGCATACAGTTCGACAATGTTTTGCAACCAATAATTTTCTGTAAGTATAAGAATGTACTCGAACACGTTCTGCGTGTGTTACATGTATGCATGTTTAATGTGTGTTCAATGTCAAGTTTTAGACACATTTCGATTTCTACATATTATTATTTGTGCATCGAAGCGTACCGGTCAACGAGTTTCGAAACTTGTTTTGGTAAAATATTAACAATCTTGGCTTGCGAGTCGACATGTTGAGTTATCCGAGTACACGATATTGTATATTTTTGATGCATGTTAAACTTATAATGAAGGTTAACAATTTTTATAAAATCCTATTACATTGATGACGCTTTTGTGATACGTGATCGAACCCAATACTCGTTGCTAACTAGTGTCGGGTTCGATCCCCGGTGGAAACACAAGTTTTCTCCCCAAGGGAAATGTGATTCTGGTTCTGGGTGTGGTTGTGTGTGTGATAAGAATATTCGCGGCATGTTACCAGTCTTCGTACATAGAGTACGAGTTGTGAGCGTAAAAAAGATTAGGAGTGAAAAACGGCTGCACAAATTTTCAGCATTCCAGTGAATTAAAAAGTAGTTAAAACAGTTTGAAATCAGTTCATTTGTTATTTTTGTCATTTAATTTTGATTCCGCAATCTTTTGCATTAAGTCAGAGTCAAGAAATAGAATATTTTATGTTTTACATGAAATATTAAATAGAAGTCTTAGTCACAGTCAAAGTCAAGTAAAAGTGTCAAGGTCCAGTCATAGTCAAGACATGTCAATAATGTGGTAGAAACTACTAGAACTTCTATTGTAGTTTTGGAGCGAAAGCGAAAATCACGTTTTTCAGCTTTGTATCATTTGCCTACACTCATACACCTTCACTAAGTATAAGTGGATAGTAATCCATCATTATTATTATACACAATACTGGAGGAATCATATGTTTTGAAAAATAATACAAAATCGACGACGCCATTGTTTTACTTATATATATACGATGCCACAGACAATATTAGGATTTCAAACACCCGTCTTGAGCCAGGGTTTAAAAATAGTACACAAAATACGATGCGTCTTACAAAATTCCATGCAAATGTTCCATCAGCTGTGCTGAATTGGATGCCAGCGTGTCGTTGTGTTTGCGCAAACTGCAACGCTGCGTTTCCAATTCAGCACAGCTGATGGTAACGGTTGACAAACTGTGATGGCACGGACGTTCCAAAAGCAGATTAGAGCTTTGCAAATATGTTGATGACAGGAGAATACTCGTGGACAAACGGAAATGCCGTTAATTAATCCGAGAGCGTAGGTCTACAGATGTAATGGAAAATCGATTGCGAATTGCGTCTCGCTTGGTTAGGGTTCGTTTTGTTAACTTTGTTCGGGGCCGGGTATAACTTATGTAGATTTTATTTACCGGAAAAATATTTATGTAACTTTTCAAATATTTGTTTTTTTATAGCTAGCCAGAACTAAAGTAGTAAATTGAGAATGGAAAAATATCTCTTAAGGCGGAGTATAAATCTATGGCCGCGAAGTTTTTCTTTTCTGTTAATAGATTATTGATAGTATTCAACGTTCAACAATTTACAAAAATCTTTAGCAAACAGCTTATTAAAAATAAAGGGTTTTTTTATGCTACTTGGCCTGACAATAAGTAGGTACAGGGTGCCATATGTTTCCGTCAACTGCAATGCAAAAATGCTTACACTTAATTAGGGTCCAATCGATGTTGGCGTGTTTACTGGAGTTTAAAATTAACCTGCACTTACCAATATGTTGCTGAAAAGTATAGCCTCAGATACAAAAATACTATAAATGATTCGGCTTGACTTACGATTTAGGTCCTTTCTTGAAACCTAGGTTTCGGGGACATCCCCGATTGAAGTCGTTGTACATGGGACACAACACACGATAGAAGATCACGGTACTGCCTACTACACGAGTTGACCTAAATCATGAGTGAAATCATTTATTATAATAAAAACTTGGATAATAAAAATAAAAAACATTAATTACCCAAATAGAATCGAATTTCTAAAAAGGCATCCTCAGAGGCGACTTCAGAAAACGCGACAAACCGGAAGCGGTTGATTCTGAAGAATCTCATTAAACCGCTGCATGGAGGACTGATCACCATCCGCGTACGCTCCCCGCATACTGATGCTGGAAACTGCTGGAGGAAAGCTTTAAGATGAAAATCTTAAATGCCTTTAATGGATTTATAGCTAAATTAGATCGTTTGTAGATCTAGAAAAGGGGTCGTTACGTCGAACATTCTTCAACTGTTGTAGACGATATTGGCTTGAGTTTTTGCGGGTCTCGGGTTAGATTCCCGAACTACATACATTCTACCTTATTAGGTTGCTCTTTTTGTTTCTATCTATTATAAATGTTTGTATTGATAACGGGATATTTATCATGTAATACGTTTCCGATATTTCGGCACTGTTGCAAGACGGAGTAACTAGTATCATTTATAGTGAGAGTAACCATGATAGCTTAAAAACATAATTCTATTTATTGTCTATGAATTCTATGACGTTTTGCAATTTTGTTAGAAGTCAACTAGCAATTACAAAATATTTATATTCTATATATAAACGTATGAACTTGAAAACCTCTGTGATTTGCTCGATAATTTCATAAAAATTAAAAATGTTTAACTATTCCGAATAAAAAAAATCGAACAACATAAAACTCGACCTAAAACAAACAAATACATTTACACTCACAGCCCAATACTAAGTTCGAGACTTGTGTTGTGGCTGTCAGAAACATTCACATCACAAACACAATTACATACATCAACGAAGTACTTTAAAATATTTACTTAAACTATTCCTGGTGGAATGACGCTAATTCCTTGGAAGATGGGACGACCTTTAGTGTGGGATGCAACTTGTGTCGATATACTGGCGCCGTCTCATCTTCCAGAGACTAGCTTGTTCAAACTGGTGGGGCTGCAAAGAAAGCAGAAAACCTCAAACGGCGTATATATTCCGACCTTGATATATGTTTCTACCATTTGGGGTAGAAGCTTTAGGTCCGTGGGGACCGGATGCACACAACATTTTAAAGATTTATCCAAACGTTTTGTTTGAGGCGACAAGTGACCAAAATGCTGGTTCTTAGCACAAAAAATAGTATAGCTATTCAACGTGGAAACGCAGCCAGTATTCTAAGCACTTTTCCTTCGACAAGCGGACTACAACATTTTTGAGTGCTATATAATAGCAATAAATATATTTTCACAATTACTACTACGAAAATAAGAGCTAACAAATAAAGTAACAACCAAGCGAGCAACTATTAAAGTATTGTAATACGGTTACGAAACGTTCGTAGCATCCCGGTATTGCAGCAGTGAAAGACTTCAACGGGCATCGCTACGAAATTAAAATGAATAAACTAAACAACAAACAGCTTAAAACCATAATTGAACAATTTTCTACTCAAACATCACGAAAAAGGAAAACAATTTGTTAGAGAAGAAATTACCCCGGAATCCTAGTTATTTCTATACTTTCTGGATTTTAAAACAATTTCGCGAGGAGCGAAGAGGAATAAAATCCCTAAATTGTTTCTTTTGTTTAGCTCTGTGTTATTTAAGATTTCTCGACTGAATATTTTTGATGGTGGTTTACCTTTTTATAATGAGGTCGCTGTGCCTTCCTATTTATAGGGTTTATCTACTGACTTCCATCGTTATGTCTTGTGTATTCAAGTGGGAAAGGTGAGATTTCTATCTGGTGTCTAAATATAATTTAAAGAAAAGCAAAGCTAAACCGACTTCCCCGCTTTATTTTCCGAACCCTTGATTAGATTAAATTAATTAAAAACGCATTATTGAGGATAACTCCAAAGCTAATGGTCAGATCTTGATTAAATTTAAATGGGATCACATAGGAAGCACCAGCTTTTAAGTAAAGAACAGTATCATCAAAATCGGTTCACCTAGAAAGAGGTTATAAGGTAACACACAAAAATTGTCGAATTGAGAACCTTCTTTTTTTTGAAGTCGGTTAAAAAGGTGATGCAGGAGTAAATGTATGTTCTTTCAGGCCACATATAGTTAACACAGAATTATATCATAGAAGATTACAAAGTGGGTACTATAGTTAATAAATACATGAATACGGGACGGAGGTGTAGAGACGACTGGCGAGGCCTGGAAAGATGGGACTAATTGGAAAGCAACATCTTTCAAATAAAAAAGAAAAATCTAAATCGGTTCACGTGGAAAGAAGACATGAGGTAACAAACATAATAATGAAACGCAACCAAAGCTTAAAAAAACCGACTTCACCGCTTTATCTTTGGAACCTTGATCAGATTTAATGTAATGCACACGCATTATTAACCATAACTCAAAATTAGAGATCAGATCAAATTTCAATGGGACCACATGAAAAGCACCAGCTTTCAAATAAAAATAATCATCTAAATCGGTTCACAACGAATGAAGTTATGAGGTAACTTTTGAAATCGCTCTAAAACGAGAACATCGTCAATGTAGTCCACAGAATACGCATTATTGACGATATTTCAAGAACTACCCATCAGATCTTGATCAAATTTTAATGGGACCAATTGGAAAGCAACATCTTTCAAATGAAAAAAAGTTGAAATCGGTTCACGTGGAAAGAAGTTATGAGGTAACATAGACACATAAAAAAAAATACAGTCGACTTGAGTACCTCCTCCTTTTTTGGGAAGTCGGTACAAAACTAATATAATGCGTGTAAAAAAACTACAGTCGACTTGAGTACCTCTTTCTTTTTTGTGAAGTCGGTAGAAAAATAGGTAGATATCTCTATCACGGTTTAATTTCGAACAGTCACAGCCTGTTATTTTCCCTCCAAGGTACCGAAGGCGTGATTTATAGGTTTCGCAAAATTGCCCCAGCCGTATCAAATTTCTTTTTAACCTATTTTGACTAATCTAATAAATTATGAGAGATCTTGTTTGAGTGAAAACTTAAGCGTAGATCAAAGCTTTGTTATTTAGTTTAGCAGTCTGTTCGTAAAATCTTGTAGGATCATAAGCTTCAAAAGCTATTTTATTCACTACTAGTTATGACCCGCGGTTTGCTCACGTTATTTAAGTTAAATAGTAACAATATTCTTTCATAATTAAAATTCTAATTCAAAACGTCCCGCGCTGCCGTTTTATATACTGCCGTCATTAATAAGGAAAGAAGACGTATCTGCATTTTTGACAAAATGTAGTTATACATCATCGCAATCAGGAAGAATAAACGCATCTACTATATTTTTTTATTTTAAAATACCTATTTAAATGCGACCTACTAAATCTTACTTTTAATTTAGACGCATCTCCTACAATTCATAACATATACTAAATAGTAAAGACATTTCTGATGTATATAACTAAATTTTGTCAAAAATGACAGTTACGTCCTTTTCCTTATGACGGCAGTACAGGGCGCGTGCCTCGGACGCGCAAACATCACGCGCGCCTCGGGCACTTTGTATATCAAGTCCCTTAGGGTTGACGGAACTAATCACTAAGCCTAACTATTAAGTACTTATTAAAGTTTCTTGCTCTAATTAGTGAATTGACAATCAATAATAAATTGAATGGTAATCCGAAATCCGAAGACGATTATGTATTTAACCTTCAACCGTTCCAACGTTGTCACATTAATGATTCATCGAGTACTTTGCGTAGAGTTCAGAGTTTGACTATGAATATTTTATTGAGAACATGTAATAACAATTTGGGGAAAAACAGTTTTATGAAGATTTGTTTTACGACCAAAATGGTGCTTGCTTCTTCATCATCTTCGACCGCATTATCACTTGCTATCCAGTAGATGGTGGTGATATATGGTCATAAACGTTGTTGATTCGATTGCCAGAAGTAGCAAAATTTTCCTTCCAAAGAGAATTTGTCTTTCTAAGACAAGACATGTCGTATTAGATACTTGACTAGAACATAGTCAAAGTCAAAGTCGAAACTTTTATGCAATTATGAACAAAATTAACACTTTTCGCTTTTACGTTTATCATCCGTACAGCGTGAGTGGAATTCATTGCTCGCGTCTTTATTCCTAAAACGGTATAATCTGGGAGTTTTCAAGCTTAGAGTGAAAAGGTATTTTCTAGGCAAGCATGTTACATATTCGGGCTCATCGCCACTTTCCATCAGGTGAGATGGTCAAACGTTTACCTATATTATTTGAAAAAAGAGAGAGAGGCAATGCCGCCAGCATGATGGGAACGCTACCCACTGGTAGTGGGCTTGAGCACTTGAGTTACCTATAAGATCGATGTCTTGTAGGTAACTTAGTTCTTTGCTGTACATAGTTTTAGTTTAGTTTTAGGAAATATAGGCAATTGGACCGTAGTTAGGCAGTCGAAAAAAAAAAAAAAATTTAAATATATATCACAAACAACTTCATTGAGATCACATCAGATCCCTATCTGAGATACTTTGTTCTTATTATACCAGACATAATACAAATAGTCAGGCTTAAAATCTTACGCACCCTAGTTCTAATCCCGGCCCTACCACATATTAACACTATCCTTAATTACGGTTAAGGAAAACATCTTGAGGAGACCGGCATGTCCAAGAATCGCAAAATTGGAGGACATAAAATATGTTAATATGTTGTTTGAAATGTCATTTGTCTTGGTTGCGCATTCGACTTAATCAGCGGGTATCGGGTTCGATTCCAGGTGGAAACTCAATTTTTCTCCCCTACGGAAATTTGTGTTTCTGGTTCTGGGTGTGATTATGTGTGTGACGTGAATGTTTCCAGCATCCACAACACAAGTCATTGAAGTCAGTGTGGGGTTGTGAGTAAGCGTTGATTTTATGTGATAACCGGCCTGGTGGATACACCAGCCTGCACTTGGCCTGCGTGGTGTATTATAGCCTAGACTATCTGCGTTTTGCTGTTAACTGGATATAAGTAACCTGACATATAATGTTTTTTCCCGCCCGTGTTGTTTCCTCCATACATAACGCATAGTTTTCCAGTTTACTAATATACAAGTAAGTATAATAAAACTCGCAGCTTCATATACAAAGGGAAATACAATGGCAGTACAGTAGCTTCCACATTATGTTAAACATGAAACGCTCTTATTATTTATTTTTTATTTTGGCTTCGCAAACTAAGAGCATATAGCCAGTGACAATTAATAAACATTTTTTAACTTAAAAAAAGGGAGAACTTTTTTCTAGATGAACCGATTTTGATGATTATTTTTTAATTTGTAAGCTGGTGCTTCCTGTGTGGTAATTTTATCAAGATATGACCTAGTTTTTGAGTACATAGTTTTAGTTTAGTTTTAGGAAATAGAGGCAATTGGCCCGTAGTTAGTACAGGATACCAAAAAAAAAAAAAAAAAGTTTTTGAGTTATCCTTTATAATGCGTAATTCGTTTAATCTGATCAAGGATTCCGAAGATAAAGCGGTGAAGTCGGCTTTTTTAAGCTTTGCTTGCGTTTGTATTCAGATATCATAAAAACACGTATGTTCTAGTATTTTCACCTTTAGACATAAGCAAAATTCAAAAATAAAACAACGGGCGCATTTTTTTTAAGCTTTTGTCTAGCTTCTATCGCGGGCCTTGAGCGTGGAGACCGAATCCAGAAATTCCGTAATGAAAATAATCTAACACCCCCCACTCCGACCGGCACAGCGGTGATACTTTTTAGTTTTGCCATCTATCGATGAATAGCAAAACTTTTAATGACTTTTTTGAAATATCACGCTTGTCTCTTTAGTTCAGCAACTCGCCTCTAGGTGGCAGGAAAAAAATACTGCATAAATAAAATAAATAAATAATTATAATTGCATAAGTTGATAAAAAATGCTATGCAATAGCTTTACCGCGGCAGTCCCCGAGTGCCACACGTCTTTTTTATTTTTTGTCCTTTGGGTATTTATTTTTCATTAAACGTTCTTAAATGACTAATACAGGAATTATATTAACCTAGATAAATCTATATAATGTAGTCGCCAGAAAGTGCTTGTGTAGTTGTAACATAAACGCTTTTACTCTCACAGCCCCACACTAAGTTCGATGACTTGTGTTGTGATTGCTCGAAACACAATCACAACCAGAACCAGAAACACACATTTTCTTTGGGGAGAAATCGAACCCGATACCCCTGCTTAGAAGGTGAACGCTCACCTTACTAAGCCAATAGGCAGTTAAAAAAGTAAGTTTGCCTCCATTAGCGTAGCTTAGTCGGAACCCGCGGAAGATAGAGCACTGTCTCTGTATATAGAGCAGTGTGAGCAAGCAGGCAGCGTCCCGACGTCTCGTTACGGACTCCTTCCACGTGGCTGCCTCGAAACTCTGTTTGCCTCACATCAGGGACGGAACTATAACTCGAAGGGATGTTTTCACAGCCGCTGTTGCCCTTTTGATGTATTTAGGTCGTGTAGGCGGAGAACTCTGAGTTTTTCGTTATTTACCATATAATTGTAGCTGAAATTTTCATTATAATTTTAGGAACGGAGGCCTAGAACTTCGTTTGTGTGATTTTAATTACAAACTATTGGAATAGATACTGAGTATTAATAGGAAGCTTTCAAGTAATTAATAATTACTAAATATTATATTTCTTATTGATATCCTGAGTCAATCATAATAATATGTAATAGAATAGAATAGAAAATTTTTAATTGTACACCAAATACAGTAAGTTACAGGAGTAATCTTAAAAAAACTAAAGTACAATGAGCGGACTTATCGCTAAAAGCGATCTCTTCCACTCAACCTTTGGATGGAGAGAGGGATAATTTTTATAATGAAGTCGGTGGTGTAAAAACATAATAATAGACATACAAGTTACTTTGATACCTATCTATAAACATTAATACATACATACATATACAATTACATAAACAATATTTTATGCATTATTTAGACCTTTTTCTTACCTCTGCTAGTGTTATAGCTGCGCAGTCTCTTATAGTTTGTTTGTACGTAAGGAAATGTTATCTCCATATTATAATATAATTATAAACATGCTAATAATGTGCACGTAATATGTAAGAGGACCATGCGCTTGGACAAATCTATCTAAGGTTTTAAGGTGCATTTTATGTAATAACTTGTTAAATCTTAAGTTTAAGGAAATAAATAAATAAATAAATAATAAATTATAATGTAATGAGTTTCACTGAAGATATAATTTATCGTTGAAAACAATGTTTTTATTAGTTTTCATGGTTATCTTGCGGCGTAAACTCATCCTAAAGAAGAATATCGTAACCTGCTCGAAGCCTAGGTCTACAATTTCGATAAATTGACGTGTGTGAAAGCAGTATTTTTTCTATAAATAGTTTTAAGGTTTATGTCGTAATTAAACGCTAACGGTTAGAAAATATCGTTATTTTTTTTAGTTCTATAGCCGAAGTTTTGATACAAAACTTTAAGACAAATTTACTATAAACCCTTAAAATCTAAGTATGACTCGGGCGGCCATAGGTTACCGCTATATTTTTACACCTCTAATATCGCACCTATATGCTACAGCATACGTCATATAATCGCCTATAAAAACAAAAGTGCTCGCATGAAAACGAAGCCTCGAAATTAAATAAATGTTGATAGGATTAGGTACGCCATTCTGTTTTACATACAAATCATCGTAGCTTTATACGAGTAAAAAATAAGTTCTGTCTGTGAAATTTAATAAATACCCAAGAGATATTTGTAGAAGGCAACAATATGAAATTAATAAAAAAAAAAGAATTCTTCATCGAGGATTGTGTCAAATAACTTTTTCTATTTAGCCAGCAATTTAGCAATCTATGTCGTTATTTGTTCAAATACAGTCTCTACTTTTCAACGCTCGTGTTTTTCTCCTGGTAACAAGTAATTTTCTTGCTTTAGAAAATTGAAATAATTCTGCTTGAACGCCTTTCATGCCATATTTTTTTAAAGGCAACGTCCTAGAACCATGAGTTAATTTTTATTTTGCGTAACAATTTTTATAGACCTTTAAAAATCTGCAAAAAGTTTTTAGATTATTTTTATAACGTTGTTTTATGTTAGCAAAAAAATATAATACTACTAGCTCTGCCCTGCGAAGTTGCCTGCGATAATCAGAGCAAAAGTGTTTCATACTCTATTCCAGGTTGTATAGACTATCTGACTACTACTTGCAAATCCATCTGATCTTAAATTTCCCGGAAAAGTGCCCAAAATGCTGGAAACTTACTGAAAACTCTAAAACTTCACATACCATTTTAAATTTTAGGTAGGAAAGGTAAAAAACTAAACAGCGAAAAAAAATTGAAAGGTCAAAGATTATCAATAATCCGTTATTATTCAGGTTGAATAATTCGCTAGAAAATGTTTGACGCACGATATATCCCTTGTATGCCAGAGAACTTAATATTAATGAGGCGGCTTTAAATAAATATTAATTACCTATTATAAAACAAATTCGGGTTATGTCACCATTTATAACTCAAGAAAGCCTGGACCTCTTATGATGTTTAATTTGTCTCAGCCCCAAATAGCCGAATAACTATTAAAACATTTAATAATCATAGAAGAGGTTATAATTTAGCAATAACGTTTTAGTATGTAAAGTACTAGGCAACCATAAACGCGATAGAGGTAAAACAATCTTTGTTTACTTGTCTTTGCAACGCATGCCGGGTACAGCTCGTATTTATAATAAAGAAACGCTCATAGCAAACCTGCCCCCCTAGCCAAAAACCACAACGCTTAGTCTTTATTCTATCAAAAGAAACGCTTTCGAATTGTAACAGACCTTAAAACTTGGAGACATAAGGTTTAAAATATATTTCCTTGTTATTTAGCGCTCACCCAGATAGCAAAGTTACAGACAAGCAATTTGAAACCTTTGTACAAAAGTTTTAAAGTCTGTTACATTTGGAAAGTGAATAGAGACGAAGCGTTTTGGTTTTTGGCTAGGGGCTGACGTATTCTCGATGGGAAACGCTTCTTGGCGTCGAGGTAGGAAACAAACCTACGTTTATTACTTTAGCTATAAAAGCCTTGCTTCTTCGATCTTCCAGCGACAACGTACTAGCGACAATAGAAAAGAATATACTCTACCCGAGTTAGCGACTGTAGAGTTTTAACCAAAGAAGTCTCAACCGTCAGCGACAGTCGATTGTCAAACGAAATCAAAGCACTATCCTCGAGACTGTACAAATTGGGTTAGAGGACTTACCGGATAAAGAGGCCACTCCTGGGAACACACTCGTCTTTCTGAACAAATACCGAGAATTCAGTTCGTATATACTTTGTATGACAGTTCCAATTTATGTGACGATAACTTGGTATTATTGTTCTTAGCAAAAGTAATTTCGTTTGTGTGAGTCCAATTGGGAAATCTTTTAGTAAGAGACTCCTAACTTCTTATAAGTTTTTCTATTATAAATATTTAATCAGTAGATCTGTAATAATTATCGTTGAAGAATTATTCAAATATCGTCTCTAGATTAATATGTATAATAATGCATAGTTATACTAACTAATTTGTAAGCCTATAACCTATAGCCTAAGTCTTGCTATCTAGCAGTGTAAAATCTTATTAGCTTCATACTTGCGTTTATC
Source organism: Lomographa bimaculata (assembly GCA_948107665.1). Lineage (NCBI taxonomy): Eukaryota > Metazoa > Arthropoda > Insecta > Lepidoptera > Geometridae > Lomographa > Lomographa bimaculata. The sequence goes on from OX403592.1 coordinate 15,390,868, forward strand.
TTACACTCATTCACGATGCGAGCCCTGTGTTAACAGGGCTCGCATATTAAATGTCATAATTTTGAATTTAAAGAAAAAATCAAACAGATTCAACAAACTTAGAAAGAAACACACAACAAAAAAAAAGCACTAAAAGCGAGTATAAAAAAAAACATTTCAATTGGATGACATATTTTGCCAGTTTTTTTTAAAACAAAGTACTGAATTGATTTAGATAGATTAATGAAATTTATCAATTTGAAGTATATCAGTTCAAAATCCAAATTCGTTTATAATTGACAGAGTTATGATTTCTACTGCATTAATATAATAAGCACAGTTGATATTTTTTGAACTGCCCTTTGGCTTAGTTGGGTGTGCGTTCGCCTTCCAAGCACCGGTGGGGTCACAGCTCCCCAATAAGTTTTTTTTTAATTAATTATGTGTGAAAGCATTTATGTTTTTATGCTATGAAATACCTAAACTCAAAGGCAAACGAATGTTCCGCATATTGTACCAACTTATTTTAATCGTTAAATACATCGCTGGATCATTCAAAGCTAAAATATTATTACGAAAAGCGGCGTAATTAGTTTTCCATTAATGGTAAGCATAATTGGATAAATTGTGTTTAATTTTGATTGTTTAAAGAGTTAACAACCTCTAAAGTCGGCATCCATGCGCAAACTTTATTTGTCTTGTGTAACTTTCTTGTTTGTTTATTTCAGAATCATTAATTAATTTGAATTAAACTCAAGATGTCAACGAGTGAAAATATACAATGTAATAATGTTTCATTATTTGAAGGTTTTTGTGTGTTATAAGCTGTGATATATGTTTATTATAATAAATTACGGATTTAGATTCAGTCGGGCAAATCTGTAGACCCTAACATAATGCTAGTGGCTATGTTAGCTGAAGAAATTCGCGTTTTTTTTTCGAAATATGATTTTTACATTTTTTAATCTCCCATATCTCAGCCATTTTGTAAACTTTCCTAAAACCGAATCGTCAAAAAAATCTTTATAATAATAAATGGTTGAGAAATTCGAACTGTAGAGAAGAATAACCGGAAATCCGGACACAAGAAAGCAATTTTGCTCAAGCTGAAACAGAAACGATCACTTTATCAATAGTGCTTATTTCTTTACTTATAAAACATAATTTATTTGTTTCATTTCTAACTTCCACTCTTTCATCATTACGTGTGTACAGTAAATACATAACATAAACACAAACATAACAGCTTTCACACTCACAGCCCACTAAGTTTGATGACTTGTGTCATGGGTGCCGGAAACATACAAATCACACACACAATCACAACCAGACACTCAAATTTTTCTTGGAGAGAAAACTTGAGTTTCAGTCGGGAATCGAACCCGATTTCCGTCTGAAACTCAAGTTACAACGAGACAACCCCTGCTTAGAAGGGGAACGCCACTCAACTAAGCCCAGGAGCAGTACAGATTACAAGTTTAGCATATTGAGCAAAAAACTGAAATATAATAGATTTATAAAGCTATGGTAATAATAATAACTTTGGAAGGACTATAATGCATGCATGTACGTCTTTGAATTCCATATGTGTGTGTAAGTGTGTGTGAAAGTCTCATTTTATTAGTGTTTATTGACTATAAAAATCTTTTGTTAAAGTCAAAAACTGTCGCATTCCATTAATAACAGGTCCAGAATAAAATTATTAAAAAATATGCAAACTTAACTTTCAACTTACTTGATGCAAAAAATTGCAAATGCTGGCTGCTGATTGCAAAAATTTCGCCTCGGCAGAGCAAAATACAATTTCAGCATTTTGGTCACTTGACTCACGTGTCGACTTTAGTTTTTAGTCTCTTATCTAAATCCTAAAAGAGAAATAAGATAATAACCTCGGGTAAATTATTCATAACTGTTAATTCATTACCTACTTAACTTATCATCATAATGAAAGTTCTCGATCCCTATATCTATGTATAGGTCCTATTGATATACCAATACTGAAGTACTTACTTCCATATTTTGTTTCATTGGATTGATGTTTTTACTTATTAGGTATGAATACACCTACTAGCCCAAACTACCGTGTTGGTTCTATTAGATAATTATTCAAAGGCACATACTTTTTACCTAATGTAATAATATATACCTAATTATACACTTATTATTCAAAAGTTTGTATGTATGCGTGGGTAAATGTTCAAAACAAGGTATCTTTTTTACAGTCTTAGATGGATCATGAACAAAATAAGTTATGTAGATAGTGCCTAGACCCTGTTATCTATAATATGTTATTTACCCTTATAATCGCGAGGCACAATTTAGGAATTATGAATTCTCGCCTTGAAAAGCACAGTATTTTTCTAGTCCGTAAATACTAGAAAGGTATCCCAAGGGCAGTTTTCAGGCCTCCACGGCACTTAACTAAAACACGCCCGTTCGATGGGACCTCCGAAAATGGCGCGGACTTACTTAAATCCGGACTTGCTATCACACAGTTGACTCTAAATTGCTCGATAAAAGTCCAATATCGAAAGTAAACCTATCTTTATATCGGGCCTTATTTGGTAATGACATTGACTCCCAAATAGCTGTGTATTTTACCAGAAAGGAGACGAGATTTGAACAGTAAAAAGTAATGGAAAAACTCTTTTTGAACCCTCTTCGTTTCTATGCTCAAACAGAACAGAATAAGCAATCATACTAGTACGATAAATCTGAAATGTTTGAAACGAGGTATTTTTTCTGTAACGACTGTATATGACATTGGCTGTTTATTTATCCCGATTATTATGGGTAAAAACATGAGACACAGCAAGTTGACGCATGTTTCTAGTGCCCTGGTTACAAGCCTAGTTAGTGTGGGGCTGTGAGTGAAAGCTTTTATTCGTATGTTTTTTTACTATTTGGACTTTCTGTCAAGTGGATAAATAACTCCCGCAATCGCTAAAATAATCCTAAAAAAACTCAGTGTGTTGTAAAGACACGCGATAGAAGTGAAACTTGATTAATTAGGATGACTTACTATTGAAATTAAATGTAATATTCTTAAGACTATAGAAATAGGCATTAATGTTTATTGAACTTGTAATTATTTTTAAACAAAGTTACCAGTTTATTTTGCTACACCCTTGCAGGGTACATGTACCTAGTTTTAATGTAACTGTGTATGTTTGCAATAAAGAATATGAATATGAACTTTTGTATTACAGGGTAACCTTTTAATTATTCATCACAGTTTTTACCCCCATCACTTTTCGTCACAAAAAAGTTGCGGTACAGAATTTCAAAGCCCTCCCATAACAGTTGCACTTCAATTAACTCAACCTTAAAAATAGTTCTAATTGCATCCAAAGATTTAGCCTCAAGCAACATTTTTCTTGCTTTTATCGTCCATAAATACTGTCGTTTAACATATACAGCACTATCTACCTACTTAAACTTCCTCAAAATTAAAAAGCATTCTCTAATCCATCAAGTAAATGTATTTAGTATTCGACATATTTGACTTGCTACAACAATAAGAGCCATTATCATTTCACAAAAAGTGCTACACTACGGTGTGACAACCGCTCGACGAACAGTCACATCGTAAACGTGGACTAACAGTGGCTTCATTACTTTCATCGCCAAAGTTCAGCTTGTATATTACTGGAGCTAAAAATAAACTGGACATACTTTAAATATGTTATATGTATAGGTAACACTGTAACTGTCGCACTTCAGAATATAAGTACTAATTGCCTATAACACGGGGCATTCTAGTGTGGGAAGTAGAAGCCCGCGCCTTCGCCCGCGTAAGTTATGTAGCTATGAACAAATAAAATTTAATTCACATCCGTTCAGTTGTTACAGCGTGATGAGAAAACAAACATACTCATACACAAACTTTCGCATTTATAATAGCATTATAAATGCAAAATATTAGCAAAGATATTACATACCCCTGGCTCTTTAAGATAGGTGCCGAAACACCATTTGGTACTTGGTGACAGATTTCTAGTTGAGGGTGTTAACTAAGCATATAATCACTAGAAAATACCACGAGGGTCCTGAAACTTGTCAATGATTGAAAATTTAATTTTCATACAATTGATTATATCTTGACTTATGACTTGAGGAACATCTCCTTGTGAGCATATATGGATATACGGTAGGCGGATGTAGGTATCCCTCCTATAAATCGATAACACAGGAGTATTTTTTCTAACGCCCAAGGGAACGCATAGGGGAAACCGATACGTCACTGTCGTTAAATTTTCCCACTGAGGGTGCCACGGCGTCCCTTTCGGAAAGGTACATGAATATTAAAAACTCTTAAAAAGCCCCGTGAGAGCCCTTCAATTTCTTAATCCTCTCGAAAGAAAATACGTTCCTTCATTATAGAACACTTTGCCAATCGTTATATAAATTTTATGTACCTTTATTAAATTATTATGGTAGCTATTATATATATATGGTAGTCATCTTCGTCCGCATTGTTATTTTTTTTTAGAGCTCCATTGCACTGACAAATTAAACAACTTAAACAACGTATCATACCTCAGACGGAGGTCTGAAAACTATAAAATCTGCTCGCAACAGAGATAGGTGATTGGGAATTACCTATCTCTACGAGTAGTTTTTATGGTTTCAAATCCAAAGTGACTAAATTCCTGACAAATAAGGTCCATTTTCGCTGTATTTTTTTTTTGTATGATTGATAGGCAAGCATTTTAGCACTAACTCATATATTATGATAGAAAGCGATGATGTAGCATGCCTGCTTAGAAGATACCTATTCACTCTTAACTTGAAGACTACCAGATTACCGTTCTGAAAACAAAGACGCGGGCAATGAGTTCCTCTCCCTCGCAGTACGGATGATAAAAGTAGAAGCGAAACGCTTCGCGCGGGCTTGAATGTCTACCATAAATGGATGACATTTGACTGTTTGTCTTGTTGTTAGATGGTAAAACGGGCTTGGGGGAATTAACTTGTATAAGTACTGCCTGACCTTAGCGAAGATGCCAAGTTTGTTGGATGCCAGTTGAGCTCTGGATTCGATGTAGGTACCAAAATTGAGGTTAGACGTCTAAGTGACGCCGAGCAGATCAAAATGGTTTGCTATTGGAATTGGTACATTGCTGAAAGACGGAGATAGCTGAAAGGGTCTCCGTTTGGCGGAGAAAAGACACGCCTGTGTTTTGGACGCGTTAAATCGAACCAAATTGGCATCGCCCCATTCGGACACGGCCAACAAGCTCGAGTTCAATCGCGCAACCATTGCTTCTCTTTGTGACTAGACTTGTATGTACCTCACTAACACGTGCTAGATTCAAACAGAAACTGTTCGCAACCGAGATGGGTTATAGGGGGTCTGGTTTGGTTGTACGTTAACTGTGATTCAGTATATTAGCGACACGATATAAAGGTTTCATATATTTAGATATTTACTAAAATGTAAACATGAGTTCCATTACGTTTGCGTGTTCATTGAAAAAATGTCTTTCCGCGAAGCCGATTACAATAAAATTATTAACATGCGTGATGTCGGTGGGAAAGCAACTGGCAACGTCTGATTTTCATGATAGCTCCATCAGTAGAATGCCCAGCGATTAGCGGCGAGTAAATTGGTCTATTGTCACACATTTCTAAGAAATAACAGCTACACTTTCTTTTGTTTTGACATCGTAATAATATAGCTGAAGTTGGCTTTGTTTTGTACCCTACACAATTGCGGCCAAACAAAGCAATATGGTTTTACTCTAATGAAATCCGTATATTTCTCCGTAATCGTTGGGTGTAGACTTGAGCACGGGCCGCGACGCCATTCCGTGACGCTAAGGCATATGAAATATTAAAATAATGAATGCCGTGTTCTATGTTACATTTTTTACTTTCCCCTCGCGTTGCAATTATTCAAGGTTTTATAGAAAATGAAACCCGATTTGCGTTCATTCCCGATGGCATGACGGTTCGGCTCTACTTTCTCTCTTCATGGTACAGTGGGCATAGCGCACGTCCTCGAGTCAACGACTTGGACATTTGTTTTTGTAATTATACGAGACGAGAGCAACGTGTAAATGTTACTTTATGTTACCGCATTCAGCTCGGTTCAGTGTTGTAGCAAGGCAGTGCCGCGGCCGTGCAGGTTGGCACAATACAAATTGCCGAGGCCAAGTTGACTCGTGAGCCTGAATATTTTATGTGCGAGTAATTTCGGCGCTCGAGGAATGTTTGAACGTGAAAAGACGTAATTAGCTCGAGATGAACTGACTCCTCGCGCCTAAGACACGAATATCTAACCATGTATATGTAGAAAAGTGTTATACTCCGATTAAGCAAGGGTTAGTATGCTCAAGCCCACAATCGTGATCATTTACTGGTGAAATAGTCCGTTTAATATGTTCCTATGTATAGTATACTAGCGTACCCTACCTAGCTTCGACAGGTTAGTCAATTTCACATTTGTGACTAGATCAAGTTATGTACTTTTTCTTACGATCGCGCTATTTCAATGGGGAACTTAAAGAGCTTTTGAGTCAACGTGACCAATAGTTTTAGTTCACAAAATACACGTTTTGGGGACCGAACCACGGTCATGATGATTTATTATTATTTCATTATGAAACAAAGTAATTGTTGATGCTCTGTAGGAGATAACGCAATGAACTGAACAAATTTTTTCTGTATTCTTTCGTAAAACCTGATGATAAAGTACCTTATACGGGCCTCATGAGCCTCCGCAAACTACGTGCAAAATTTCAACAAAATCGGTTGAATCGTTTCGAAGTGAAGAAGGTACAAACAAGCAGAGAACGTTTTCCTGTAATACATTGGTAGGAATTGGTAGGGACGACAGAGACCGCAAACAACTGCGCACTAACATATAACCCATTAACTCAAGCTCAACTATTTATCACGCGGTGACCTCTTCCAAAGGTGTCCCAAAGATAATTTGGGCGTCACCTTTAGGGTCAAAGTGTTGGCAAATTGACCCGCACGGGTCCGTTGGGAAAAAGCCTCATTTCGAGGTCACCGCACGTTTTTGCTGCGTATCCTCGTGAATATTATAAAGGGGTGTTTCACACGTTCATGCGACAGTAAAAACATTCAATTCTATTCCAGAGTGAGCTTTATTGCGACGATGTTTTAGTAAGGCTTTTGTTCAATTTTAAAAGGAGGTTAGATATAAAGTGTTCCTTAGGGAAAAGTGTTTTATTTCTTTACCTACCTATGTGTCTATTAAGAATAACTTCGCATATGTAAATAATTAATCTTTTTTAGTAATTGATAGAATTCAATAACTTATAAAGTGTTTAACGCGTTTATTATTTTTAGAAGGTTGTATTTTACTTGCAATGTTTGTATGTTTAGGTCATACTTTGCAAGCTGAGTTATAATCACTTTCTCTTTTCATACGTAGTAAATTTTTTACATGTTGGTTAAGTTCTGATGACAATGCTTTATTAAGGTAGGCATGACCAGAATCGATATTCGGGATTAGCTCCGGATATGACACCACTTTAACGGTCAATAGCACATACACTATACGATATTTTGTGTAGGTGCGCATTTAATTATGATAGCCGGCTTCAAGTCTTACCATGACATGGCTACTGCACTCAAGGCTTTTAAATAATGTTTTTTTTAATAAATAAGGAAAATGTGTGTTTCTGGTTCTGGTTGTGATTGTGTGTGTGATGTGAATGTTTCCGGTACCCACGACACAAGTCATCGAACTTAGTGTGGAGCTGTGAGTGTGAAAGCGTTTTTATTTATTTAATTCATTTATTGTTCCTGACATTTCGAATACTTTGCAGTGCTAGTGGTCTCCCGTGGGACCCGTGACCTGTGCACGGATCACATATGCACAAACTTAACGTTGAGGGATTTTTGTTTCAGTAAATACTCCGTTACCTTATGAATAGGTTCAACGAAAAGTGGGTTAATTCTATAATCAAGGGACCTCTTTACCTGTCACTGTAATGCTTTAGCATCACCTGCTCTTCGGCCCCAGAAAATGTCTTGTTTCAAAGCATCCGCTGTAATCAAGTTATTGGCAATTATTTATTGACTTCCTCCGACCTCGCGGAAGAGCACCATATATCTCTTTAAGGAAACATGTTTCTCTGCCACAGTAATTTGTAGGCCTGTACGGTATTTTTGCCGTCGATTTTATTGTTGTTTAGGGTACAAATGTGGCATTGCTGCATCCTCTTCCCTCGCGCGGTTGGCTCCTTAGATGAAGGGTGATGGTCATTGTAATAGGGGTCTGGTTTGATTGGCTGGTACATTTGCACGCAAACAGGGGTAGGATTTTTATTAGCTTAGTTATCTGGCTTTATGAGTCATGTTTGCCGTAATAAACTCATCCGTTGCCTTCGAAATGAGCTACTATATTGAAACTTGCATCGCCAATATCCGAGTCGGTAATGTCGAAGTAAACGACATGCTTTTACAGTTTTATTTTGAATATACTCGACTTTGGCTTAATTGATAGCCGCAGCTGCAATTTTATCGTATTAATAAAATAGCGACCGTATTATGTTTATGACGAAGTTAAGGTCTTTTAATTAGGTTTTGGTATTAGTTTGTGGAGTTAAGGTATTTGAGTAGTTATGATGGAAGTATTGGTCCAATAACAAACATGCTGAATGTGTTTTCGACTTTGGTATCGGAAACTCGGTCACTGTTACACAGGTTGTGCATAGACTGCAATAGGGAATGTAAATATATTTTTCATATTCCACTGTTTTCCTTAATACTCCTACCGAGTATATATTTCTTTATGGACACATAAAAATATCTGCAGTATTTCTTGGTGTTCTCACTTCTATAGATTATATAACTTGAAGCACCTTTTTCATGTTGCCTAAAATTAATTTAGGTAGGTATTCTCTATAAAAAAATGAATCTTGATAAAAACTAGTATTAGTTTATTGATTAGCTAGACCTAAACTGAAGAAAAAATAGACAGAACGATGTTACAAAGAGACACGAGCTTATTTATTCCAGAAAGAACTACAACCGCAGAACAGAGTACGCAACATCTATGACCAACCATAGATCATATAAAACATGTGGATGCGTTCATATTTCAACAAATCTTTATAATTAGGTAGGAGTTACTTTTATTATTGTGTATTTAGTTATGTAAACAATATGAATTCTAAAATTAAAACGTACCTGGTATTCTACGATGATTAGCTAATCGAATTTCACCAATCGGTTTCATCAATAGATCTCTTCCTACCAAAGTTTGAGAAGGACCTCAGGAATCTCGGTGCTAAACATGAAGCAATTAGGCGAAGGCTGTCACAAGTCCTGAAGAGTCCTCTTACGGCCAAACAAGGCCGCCGCAGTTATCTGCGGGTCGTCGTCCTGTGGACTCTCAATTAATCAACGCTGCTCAGGCAATAGGCGCACAGCGGTTATGTACAGTTATAAATGTTATAATATGCGCCAATAAGGATGAACTGCGATGAAACTTTGTAACTTTACAACCGGTTTATAACGTTATTATAATTACGGTACCTAAACGGTGCATTTAATGTCCTTACACCTTACCCACTGAGCAAGTTTAAGCTGGCGTAATAACTTGATGTTATAGCTCGGCTTATAATGTAGTTTGCGTGCTTTTACTGGCTAATATAAAACTGTAATCCTTGATTAAAAATACGAAAACCATATATTCTTGTGAGTACATTTTAACCTACTCGTTTGGCGTCGCGGCAGCTTCGGCAGAGCAGCGCAAACGGCGACAATATGGAAACCTCGGTAGTGGTTACATATTTGAGCCGTTTGGTGTTGAGACACTAGGTCCGTGGGGACCGGGTGCTCATTCTATTTTCAAAATTCTATCAGAGCGCCTGGTTAATGCGACGCGTGATCAAAATGCTGGCACTTATTTGGCTCACCGTATTAGCATTGCAATTCAAAGAGGCAATGCCGCCAGCATGATGGAAACGCTACCCACTGGTAGTGGGCTTGAGCACTTGAGTTACCTATAAGCTCGATGTCTTGTAGGTAACTTAGTTCTTTGCTGTATATAGTTTTAGTTCAGTTTTAGGAAATATAGGCAATTGACCCGTAGATAGTCCGAGGTATTATTTATTTTAATACTCGTATATAGACGACTCAGTTGGCACGGTGGACAATGTGTCTGCCATCTGCGCTTTGGGTCCTGGGTTTGAGCAAAATTTTCCTTACTGAAAAACTATAGACATTTGTGGGTGATGTGATTGTTTCCGGCACCCACGATATAAGTTTATCAACTGAGTGTAGGGCTGTGAGTGTAAATATGTTCGTTTGTTTTTACATTTTATGGTGGTTTATTCAGAATAAAGTTTTATTTTAAGGTAATCCTTCAGTTATCCATTTTATGGTCATAATTACAAAACACTAAGAGATAAACTATATTTTCGTATTATTGTAAATTTGAGAGAATTACTCACTTTCTTTTCCTTTTTTAATGAAAGTAATGTAATTTATTTTAATATATTTTAAGTTAACTTTAATTACAACTTCAAAACAAATAACTCGCTTCCGAATGCATAAGATATTTAAAAAGTAATAAAAAAGCTACAGCTTTTTTTATTTCTTATATACCAGTTCAAAAACCTGCTGCGGGATATGTAATAGCATGAAGCAGAGCTTATTTTTTGTATTTCGCTTTCTATTTTTATATTTTCGATACATAAATTATGACTGACAATTTATCGGTTTACGACTAGTTTCGTCACTTTCTCGTACATTTTGACGACTTAGTTAGCGCAGAGGGCAGGTCCCAGCTTACTGTCTGGTCGATTCCCTACAAGAGCACAATTTTCCATTCCAAGGGATATTGGTGCTTCTGGTTCTGGGTATCATTGAGAGTTCGTATTTTTGTTCATAATTAATGTTTAATTTTTTTTCTTATAGAAAATTTTAAACTGACTCACATTAGATTTATTTTTAGAAATGAAATATTCTGGTGATCATAGCGTTTGTAACAGTGCCGAAATATCGAGTCCTCAATAAAAATACATAGCAAATATACTTTTTTATCAATAAATCTTTTTGGTTTTTCTTTTTTTAAAGTATTTGCATTTTCAATATTTTGCAGCCGAAATCACATGTATCGGCTAAAAACTTGCAAAAGAATAAACGCAAAATCCCACTAGAAAAAAACTATCGCATAATAAATTATTCTTTCGTCCCTAACTTAGACCAAACCCACCCTATTCGTAGCACTGCATGATTGATAGCACCGTGATCAAGGGGCGACCTCAAGCTCGGCTGCAGTACGTCATCATCACGGGAAGACGACCATCTTTCACTGTACCTTCGGAGTTAACAAAGACATATCGGCAAGATGTTGGCATTACCAAGAATTATTAGAACCAAGCGTTTTGCCTCTACTTTTATAATGCGAACTGCAAAGGAGTGGAATACTCTGCCTTCGTTCTTGTTTCCCGATAAGTATAACTTAGGCCTCTTCAAGTCAAGAGTGAATAGGTACCTTCTAGGCAAGCATGTCCCACCGTCGACCGCATCGTCGCTTTCCATCAGGTGAGATAGCGGTCAAATGCTAGCCTATTTGTCATAAAAAAAAAAAAAAAAAACCTGACGTGGTTTTATAAAGTAACGGTAAAAATATGTAACATTTTATTACAGTCTTTTATTTAGTTTCCCTGGCCCCGTTGACTATTTGTAGGTCTGTAATCAAATCTTGCAAGCTAAATTAGACCCACTTCCCGATTAGACTCAAATTTGGTATACCTATGTATCTTCGGTAACAATACAATGATATGGTACCATGGAGCTGGTCTGATGATGGAGACAGAATATGAACTAAACAAGGTATTTAAACCTGTCGAGTTTGGGCTCATTTGATTTGTCTTGGTTATAGAACTTTTTAATACTTTTTTATTTACGACTGGTAAAAGCTAGATTTAAAAATAACTTGTCCACTCGATAATTTTCGAGCTTTTGTTGATTGTATATATAATTTTAGCATAATGACATCATACGTTTCCGCGGGGAAAAAACTTGTGTTCCCGGGAATCGAACACCACCAACCAAATCAAGCCAATGAGCAGTGCATTCCAATTCGTATTTAGATTACGTTAGATCGTTTTTAGCCTTATTTATCCTGGATGGTCCACTTGCAGGCAGACTTTTATTTTTTCACAATTTCAATTCAAATCCTTTACCGCATTGCTCTGTATTAGCAACATTTTCGCTACGTATCGAACAGTACTTGTAAAGAACAAGGTAAAACGTTTCAAATTATAATTACATAGATTCGAGAGATGACTCTCGAATCGACATGGACATGAGTCCATGTCGATTTATCACAAGGTTGATAGGGACGACGTGATCAAGAGACCGCCAAAGCTGTAACCACGATTGCAGCGTGTAGTTACATTCAGTGTTCTCTAATTAATTGAACTACAATTAACTACATGGACTGAATCAAGAACTGTAAGATAATTGGGACACAAGAATCTGTTGGAATACAAATGCTGTAAAAATCCAGCTCAAATATTTCCAATAATGAGTCCCGGCGGCGGCGGTTAATGTTTCAATATATCGCAATAAAAAAAATAACGCTTTCACTCTCACAGCCCCACACTAAGTTTGACGACTTGCGTACTGAGTGCCGGAAGCATTCACATCAAAATCTCACCCAAAACTAGAAACACAAATTCCTTTGGAGAGAATTGAAGTGTGTTTGAATCGAACCCGATACCGGCCGTTTAAAAAGCGAACGCGAATCCAACTAAGCCAGCAAGTAGTTCAGTTTTAATTAATTTTTTGTTAAACTGTCTGATCGTGAAATTAATTTTATAGTGTAGTTATTCAAGATACTAGACTACCAGACTTGTTTTTTTATTTAAAGTACGTATCTCGGTTTTTTTTTGTTATATTTGATAAGCTAGCGTTTGATTACAATCTATTTTGCTTTAAATAGGTGTATACACCTAATAAAATACACTATATAAATACACCTAAAAATCTGTTATTAAAAAAACAAGTGACAAAATTAAACTTGTGAAAATCTCTTTTTTTTGTATGCTGTATAGGAACACGCTCTATCTGGAAAACGGCTACACCAATTTTCACCAAACATAGCTAAGACCACTCTCGATCAAGTCAACTTTCAAACAAAAAAACTAACTCAAAATCGGTCCAGCCGTTTAAGAGCCATAGATAGACACACAGATAAACATATACAACGATATACATTTATAGCATCATCTGTTTCGTCTGGGATTAAAAATAGGATCGAGTGCGTCCTGTTTAATAAGACGAGTAAATACATATTATACTTAACTTAATTCAAGCAGAATATTTCTGCAAACTTTAATAAAGGCACCCGAAGGACAAAAGGTGTTTAAAGCCTTACGTAACAACAGCGAATTTATTTAAATAGGGCATGTCAAAGGGCAGTGGCAAGTCGACAGAACAGCACCCTTGAGGGCTTATTGTCTCTAGTACATAATGAGTCCTCGCTAACCAACCTGCGTAGTCATGACCTTATTTTGACGTTAGAGATTTACGTTATAGTACATTTTGGTTATTCTTAGACACTTTTGAAATATATTCTTTTTTATTTGACACTGGCAAAATGTACATAGGTAGATTACGGAGCCAAAAAAAGCAAAATAGACGATTCTGTATCTTCTTATATACTAGGTAGAAAATAACGGTAAAATGGTGAAATAAATATATTTTCTAACTAGTTGTATCCCGCGGCTTCGCTCGCGTGAGTTAAAAGTTGTGGTTGAAGTTTTTCAGGGTTTATAATTTTGGATTGGTAGATCATTGGTTTGAATTCGCAGTCTCGTCTATAATCTAAATCTAGTAGACCATGATACAGAACTGAATAAAACAAGAATTGTATAAATTTACCCCTAATTAAATATAAGTCATTCATTATTTACTTTAAAGTTTATTTGTACCGAGTTTTGAGTAAATTGAAGCAAGAAATAAGATTTTCCATACAATCTTTAGAACTACCTTGCACACATTCTTGGGGTAGTTTTGAAAAAATAAAATATAAGTCTTTCATTATTTACTATAATGTTTATATGTACCGAGTTTTGAGTGAATCGAAGCGAGTAAAAATTTTCATTCAAACTTTTTCACCCTATTTAGCACATTTAAGGGTTGATTTTTGAATATTGGATTAGCCTATGTGTTATTCCGGAACTTGAACTATTTATATTCTAAATTTCATCTAAATCGGTTCATTCGTTACGGAGACACGTGGTAACAAACATTCACACACACACAAACTTTTGGGTATGTCGATATTAAAGTAAGATAAGATATGAGCAAAGTTATATTAGTTTTGCGATTTACCGTTGCTCTAATAATAAACCATAATATACATATGATGTCTACTACATATCTTGTCAATACTTTATCTATTACTTTAGCAATCGTCTTTGGAAAAAACCGTTTAACAGCTAGAACTATATCACGAACAGTCGCTGTGTTTCGGAATATTTTCCCTTTGAGTCGAAAAAAAAATTGAAACAAACGAGCTGAATTGTCGACCGCATCATCACTCACAATCAAGTGAGATAAATCACTTGATTTGAACAATTTTATCATATTCAATCAAGTTCCAGTTTTACCATCAATACTAAAAAAATAAGAGTTTTTTATATGAATGTACACTGAAATTTCCATAAAAAAAATTTTTAGTACTCCACAACTTTGTTGGTATTGAAATATTTGTACGAAATCCAGCGCATCGCTTATAGCGGCATCTACGGTGACTAAAGAATAACATACAAACATATTAGATACTAGTCGTGCCCCGCGGCTTCGCCCACTATTATCAAGTTAAAAAGTAGCCTATGTGTTAATCCTGGTATAATCTATGTACATTCCAAATTTCATCCAAATCCGTTCAGCCGTTAAAGCGTGAAGAGGAAAGAAACATACTTACCCACAAACTTTCGTATTTATAATATCAGTAGGATAAGTAGGATTCGATATCGAGTCAAATTGACAGACGTTGTACTAGGGGTACAGATCAGCGTATAAGTGTGTTTCTTAGTACCTACATGGTGTACACTAGACCCGGTGGGAATAAACTAAAGTGCTGAATGTGGAACTTGCTTGTTGCCATTTAACGACACTTTCTACTTGTTACAGTACCTGTGAGCCTGGTAGTTAGGTCTTAAGCAGCTTCAAAATTTTAACAAGTTTCAGGTTAATTGCAAATTGCTTTTTTGCTAGGTATGTGATTGCCAAAGTAAATACCTTCAGGTTTCGACAAAAGACCAGTGATTTTTTATAGTGGATTTTTTATTTTTTGTTTACTTTTATTTAGATGCCAGGTTTATGGTAGAGCCTATTTTATACTTGGACAATATTCTCGCCTGTTTATTTAAGTAGAATTTACAGTTTCAGCTAACTTTACGATAAGGTCATCTACGAGTCAAATCTGGTTTATTGAATCTTACGCACATCATCGCATACCAATAGGTGATGACGAAGGTAACATCTCAAGGATCGAAGGTAATGTGGCTGGCCATGACTCTCAGCTATACTTGCCGGCACCTTAAAGTATTTTTCTCAATTAAAAATCACACATTGCATGTTCTGCTCACATATCAACTCGGACATTTCTTGTATAGCACTTATTCAGGCAATTTAACGCTACCCAGACATCATGTTTGTCGATTAATTTTTGTATAGAAACCTTAGCCTAGTTTCTAAAAATATTGTGATCAATGTATCTCTACACTTCTTTACACACTCCCAGGGCCAAACCCTCATCCTATACCAATAAAGGGTATATATAGCGATTTATGTATATATATATATATAGGGTAAGCGGGAATTCAACACGAGATGTTAAAATTATGCGGGCGCCGGACGTCGGCGTAAACGTCATCGACCCATCTTTATGCCGCACTTTGATGCTGCATAATTTTGAGAATGGAATATTTTATGCAATTACATGACTACATATGTATAGAGTTACGATAAATCTCGGCGAGACATTCGCCTGTTATTGCGAAAACTAAACTGACAATATATACACAGCAAAAAGGTATCTATCACCAACAAGCTGATAAAAGTGATAAAGCCTGGTAGCATGGGCAGTGCCTGGTTTACAAACATTAGGTAAGGCAGGCAAGATATACATTATAACAACAGACATAAAAATAAATTAAAAACCTTGACAAGCATTCGTTGATTTTATTTGACAAACATCAATTAATGTATTACGTTATACATATTACAATTTTGGTTTGGATTCGACAAAAGCACCGATCCTTGATTCGGACTCGATATTTTGGCATCGCTAACTTAATTATCAGGGGAGCTATATAATAAAATATTTGTATTGTTATGTAACTATTTTTTCATTTTATTGTTTTTGTAGTTGTTCCTATAAAATAACAGTAATAAGTCTTGAATTCGAAGATGTAACTTTATAAAGTCAAATTAAAACAAAAACACGTAAATTACTCAGATTTATAGATTTCACACAAAGAGATTTATTTACTTGTACCATGTAGACAATGCATTTATAACATATATTACTGGAAAATGATGTCTACATTACTTTAATAGAATGAATAAACGATATCACAGTTTTATAACAAAGATATCAGCGAGGCGTCGAAATCATGTGGGCACAGGATATCTCAATTACACTTCAATACCTTTCTAATAATATCAAAGAACATTTTTATTATATATTTTATGAAGAAGTGAGTACCACGCCATCTATTGAAGGTAATTCGAAGTGGCAATTTCCAATTTTCCACAAAAGACAAAATTAGCAATTTCGACTATTTTTCAATTTTGAGATTTTTAACTTTTTTGGCATGCCCCATAATTTTTACGACTTTTCGGCAATTTCTTTGGATTTTTCCACAATTTTTTTAAATGCATCTGTAGTGAGGCGACCAAAACATAAAATATATATCGTTAAACTGGTTGAGCAATATTTCAGATATTTCGTGGCTAACACGGCAATTGATATTTTTATAACTACTACTTAAATTTTTACGAAAATTGCCAGCAGTTTAGTCATCTGGTAAATTAGGAATGCCCGATCTAACAGCATTATCTAAGGTAGTAGAGCTAGATGTAGAAATTATGCGGGAGCCGGACGTTACCATAAACGACGCCTCTACAAGCTCTACCTAATATACCTATACTCTACCAGTACCGATTATATTAAACTCGCACATTGCCGCTTTAGAATGTTCAAAACGAATGGCCTGAGCTAAAAATATTTGTAACTTTTAAACTTTGGCGATTCGTACACATAGTTTAGGTAATATTAATATATAATTATAATCTCGAAACCATAGCCAATGCAACTTGGCCGAAACGTCGAGGTAAATAAAAATAGTTTTTTAATGCGATTAAGTCCCGAGATATTACCTAAAAGTATTTGAAACAAAACTAGTTTCGTTTTGGCATAAATGGTAAAGGAAAAAAAAGGTCAAAGCAAAAGTCTAGAAGAAATAATAGAAATAATGTTCGATGGAACTTGATGCAACGGATAAAAAAAAAGGATTATTAGTTATAGACTCGTATTTGTTTTTGCTAGATAGGCAAGTGTTTTTCTCGACTATCACGACTAATGGAAAGTGATGATGCGTCCGTAGATGTAGCAAACCTAGAAGATTTTCACTTCTGACTTGAGACTCCCTTATACCGTTCAAGGAATAAAGACGCTATTATTTACACTCCTTCGTCGTACAGATGATAAACAAAGAAGCGAAACGCTTCCATTGAACTATAGTTATGTCAATCATGATTGCATGCGTTTGATGGTTAGTCTTACGGTGAAACAGGTATGGGGGAATTAACCCGTGTAATCTCGTGAAATTTCGGCGCACACTCTCCAAAATGTAAACACCGAAAAGCTAGGTGTTCAAAAAAGAAATCATCTCGTGTCTCCAGTCACGCGCCGAGGCTCGAGTCGCTCGCCTCTGCTTATCGCGCGTCTGACTCATCCTGATGAAGGACAATAAATTTGTCCGAAACTAGTCGACTACAAAATAAGTCGAAATTTAGACGTGTTTCAAGCCGTACACAACATCAATTATCTCGTGTCTCATTAATTTAAGCACTTCACATATTGGTTATAGTTTATTGTGGGCCCAAAACAAATAGTTTCCTTTATGTAGACCGTACCCTAAATACTCACTTGTTACATTTTTCTTTATCTATTAGCGGTAAGTATTTGTCATGCTTATTTATAAAAAATTCAACGTGGGCGAAGACAAAAACACAAAAATACAAACAATGTAAAAACGGTCATCAATTACAAAAACATGAAAGTCACGTTACACAACGTTACACAATGGAAAACAGAACAATAATAACAGCTTAACAAAAATACAGGAACACGCAATTACGGTCATCGGGGAGGAACTTTTCCTTATTAATAATGGACTTTAAAAAAAAGATAAAAAGGTGCGTTTGTTCTTGAACTTCTGACCTTAACACAAGAAAGCTTTTTGTCTTTATAAATAATGGCTGCTAGGGACACTAATTAATGTTTTAGATTTCATAAAGATGAATTACGAAAGATACCTTAAATTATGGATATTTTTTGTCTTGGCCTGCCAAACTTTTTTAAAGGAAATGCTTATAAGTGGTCCTTTAAATTAATAACAAAAAGAGAAAAGTAGCAATTTGTATTTGTTTATTAGTAATAATATATTTGACTGCGTTAAAAATAATCTAATAACTTTAAACGAGCAATTCTTGTGTATTATATACATGTGTAATCAGGATCTCGGAAACGGCTCCAACTATTTTCATGAAATTTTGTATGCAGGGGGTTTCGGGGGCGATTAATCGATCTAGCTAGGTTTCAATTTTAGAAAACGTTTTATCCGTGTTTTCAGTCGAGCAAAGCTCGCAAAGCTCCGCGTACTGTACACTGAAATGAAGAAAAATTACTATTTAATAGAATCAGATCCAAAGTCAGTAACATTTGACAAACATGCACCAAAGATAAAAAAAAAACACAATTCAAACACAGCCAACATTGCAAGCATAGTTCATATTTTTTTATACAAACACAGCCAACATTGCAAGCATAGTAAATATTTTGTTATTATTAGAATTCAAAAGTAAATATTCTAGATTCTTCTGAAAAAATTAAAAAAAACACCAAATAATAAGAATAGGTCAAAACCTAAACTTAATTCTTACTATTTGATCTTTATAAGTCCCTGCGCGCTGGTTGTCCTCTGAATAAAAATCCAATGACCGTTGAAAAATAATCCTATCCTTTAAAGTTACTGCAGAGTTTCATGCACAAAATCAGATATGATGGAAGAATTTCTAACATCTATGTCCAAATAATATTTATTCATATATTGGAATCAATAACTGCTCTCCGCCTCTATTTTAAACAAGTGACTGTCATATAATATAATTTGGTGGAGGAGCGTTTCATTTGAATTTGGAAGATCTTTGTGCTGAGTTGCCATAGTAGTACCTTTTTGCAGCTAAAAAATTGGTTTGTCTCCTTTCTCGATGATTTTCATACATACACATAGCAGATAACTTGCTCACGTGGAAGCGAATTTACAGCTCTGTCCATATACTATTCAGTATGTTCTTGGCAACTTTATTTTCTTTATAATATATGATAGAAAAAAGTTGCAACATTAGGATAATCATAGGTACAAAGGAATAAACACGTATTAAATTTAGGTCTTCGGCTTCTCGTTTATATAGCTTTAATTCTAATTGACAGCGAAACGACTCCTTATGTCACATGTATTAAAGCTCACATTAAATTACAAATATTTTTATAGTAGAATATAAGTTAAATTTACTTTGTTACCACTCAACGGTAAATTTAACTTTTACGCATTACTCATCTCATTATATTTACTGCGTTAACGCGGTTCCACGCGAACGAACTTTTATAGTCTTTTTACGGGTGCAAAGAACTCGCCACCCTGTTAACGTAAAAGCGAACGTTAAGTAAGTAATTAGAATTGTTTGAAAACAGGGGTTGAATGCCGTGAAAACGTTAGAATTTGCAAAGAAAAACAATGGATATACATGCGAAAAACAATGGGTATTGCAGGGTGAGATGAGCGTAGTACGGTTGGCGATGGACCACTTTTACTGTTAAATCTTTTTAAAGAAAAACTGGTATTAGTCTATTTCAGACATGTACCATTTGTACGGAAAGTTCAATCTGTAATAAAACGGGCATTAATTAAGAAAGCTTACTATAAAACGATCGACTATATTAATGACAAGGATGCATGGAGGCAAACTGCACAGGCTCTTTCTAGCGACTACCATAATAACACCTAGGTTATTAAAATTATGTATTAGAGATTAAGAATGTTTAAAAAAAAATGAATGAAATAAAATGCGCCGCCAAGTTTCTTGCCAGGTTCTTCTCGAGATGGCTGTAATTTTGCGAATCTGGCACTAGAATCATTAAGTTTCATGAGTGCCTCTTTGGGAACCATGTGAATAAACGATTTTGATTTGATACCGTCTATGGTAATACCATTTCTATCAGTATTTTAGTACTTAATTGTTCCATGTTTTCATCAATGAAGATACTATTGGCTCATAATAATTACTGGTCGTAAATTGACGCTTACCATTAAGTAAACGATCTGCTTGTTTCATTATTTACTTAGTTGTGTAGGATCAACTGAAGTGCAAATTGATATCTGTGTTTTCTGGCTAGTGTTGGTTACTCTATATTTTTTAAAACAACGATGTTTTATTAGTAAACTTTTTATATTGAAGGAAGAAGTAAAAGAGGATATAAATAAAATCTCATGAAAAAGTAATGGCTCGGTAATTAATGAACCCAACTTTTCTTTTAAAATATAAAAATAAAATATTGGTATGGTTTCTCATATTTGCTATCAGTAGGTTTAAATTCATGAAATTAATAGAGTGTATTTTTAACACAGAAAGCAGGAAGAGCATGTGTATGTAAACATCTCATGAATGATGTAAGTACATATTTCCGAGAATGTTATGACAGATGTATCTATAGAATGCACTATATTTTATTACAGCAAAGCAGCTGAACCAACAGAGTGCATTGGAAAAATACATTGTTACATAATAGCCTGAATTGAAAATATAGGTACTACGGTGGTAGAGCATGGTTCGTTCCCCTTACATTGTATGATTATGGATACGATTATTGTTCGCTGCTGTAGGGTCACCTATAAATTTATTGGTGTATAAATTAGTAATAAAATAGCGATATAAAACCTACTACAAAAGATAGTAGGGCTTCGACTAAAATAAAATTAATGGGCGGGCCTTAACCGTACAAGTTAATAATGACGTGTCAAAACAATTGGACCTAAACTTCAATAAAAGAATAGTTTAATTGTTACAAAAAGAGGAATGGAACAGGAGTAGTGAGTCTTTGTTGTACGATATAGTAGATAATCTATTTATACAAACCACTTCATTCTAATTCGTTCTGTCGTTCTGGGTATGGCTCAGGAGCCATACCTTACCGTATTTATCCTACTAATATTATAAATCCAAAAGTTTGTGTGTGTGTAAGTGCGTAAGTATGTTTGTTTCCTCTTCACGCTTTAACGGCTGAACGGATTTGGATAGAATTTGGAATGTACATAAATTATACCTAGGATTAACACATAGGCTACATTTTGACTTGATAATAGCGGGCGAAGCGCTAGTTTTATTATATATTTGATTGTGGAGCCTTTGTTTCGTGGACACTTTTAAGCGCGGACCTGAAATCTATGTATTTATCTTTCGATGTAATCCACACATATATTATTAACATTATATCCAAACTAAAAAGAACTGTCACATAAATTACGACCACAGTTGCCATCTCGTATTTCAGTTTGCGGTTATCTCTAGCTTCTGTTCCAATTTCCTGAAAGTCTTTGACCCAACTTGGATAGTTTCAAATCAGTAAATACTTTGTGAGATTACATGGGGCGACACCACACACTCACATGGAATCTTTACCATTGCCTTTCGATATATTTATTACACGTGTTTGATGAATTTAACATTTACAACCATACACTTACGTACATAAATGTAAACGCTTCCACATTCAGTCTTACACTTAGTTCGAAGACCTGTGCCGTGGGTGCCGGAAACATTCACATTACACACAGAATCACATCCAGAACCAGAACACACATTTTCCTTCGGGGAAAAAACGAATGTTCCCGCCGAGAATCAAACCCGATGCTAAATAGTCAAACATTTGACTACTATCTCACCTGATGGAAAGTGATAATGCGTTTATGTTTGTCCTACTTATATATACATACTATCATTATAACAGCTATTATTTTTTGTTGTATGTAAACCAAAGACTGAGTGTGAATTCTATGATTGTCAATGAGCTGAATTCTATGATTGTTTTTCCGAATCATTGTCATTAGAAGACGGTTTTTTATTATAGAAATATCAATAAACTCGAGCGGTAAGCAGACCGATAAACAAAGTATAATCCAACCGTTTTTTATTCGAAGCCGTTGTGGAAAGTAATGGAAAACAAATCCACGACGGTATGATTAAATTCCGTTTTTCTCGCGACACCCGATATTGCGGATTCTGCGAAGGGCCCACACACCTACCCGAGGTTAATCGAACCTTCGAAGACTGAAGAAAGTGTATTACATGGGAAATTTTCATTTGAGTGAGCATCAAGGTTGCCACCCGATACGAAATTATGTAAAACCTGCGCACATCTACTGACGCATGTCTATCATCTAATGAGATGAAGTAAGATAGGAAGATATATACTCTATCACACTGGCAGCCATGCACAAAATTTGAAGACAGGACATTTTTGCCCGTCCACATATTAAAAGGCTGGGAATCCTCACATTGTCCTCACTCGTCATGCTTTTATCAGCGGTATATGTAAGGATAAACGTGGCCTCTTACAAAAAATTCAGATTTTTTAGCACACGGAATAGAGACAAACATAAAGGCGTGCCTCGCTAGCTGCCAGAACAAATTACTGAAGCGTCCACTCTTGGGTATTTCAAAAATCACCTAAAACACTGGCTTGTCCAGCAGACGTTCTATAGCTTTGACGAATTTGTAAATTACAAATTGTAGTCATATATTTTTTTCATAACTTGACAATTATTTTGCTGACATTAATTACAATAAAAAAATTTTTATCGTTAGGTATATTTTATGATGTTTTACCCTACTTCAATTCTAAGTAGTGTCTATATATATGTCTTAATCATGTTTTTTAACGACGTTGAAATGATTATTGATTTTTGAGTTTAAAAATCGTCAGTTTCTCGAGGTTATTACGTCCTCCTTCCTGGCTACGCGTCTCCCACCCACCTCTACCAATATATAAAAAGGAGGTATGAAAAGGAAGTGCAGCTCCGTTTTCGCCGAGTATTAAGTTTCTACTATTCAAGTTTTCCTTTGTGCCCGATCGAGTTTTATAGATCGTGTAAACAAGCAGATTTCCGCGATGTTTTCCTCTCGGCCCTTGTGACACACTATCTTATCCCTCCTTTTGTTGAGATATTGTATTGAAAAGCTTCAAAGGAAGCAAACACCATCTTGTTTTGATTTTATTAAAGTTTTCAGATACAATACAATACATCTTTATATAGTCTGACGTCAATATCTAATATATAAAATTTTCATGTCGCGGTGTTTGTTACCAAGCTCCCCCGAAACGGCTCAACCGATTTTTATGAAATTTTGTGTGCATATTGGGTAGGTCTGAGAAACGGCCAACATCTATTTTTCATACCCCTAAATGTTAAGGGTGGTTCAAACCAAAAAAAATCTTTTAATTTTTGGACAAAATGTTATGTTTTTATTTTTTTATGATTCAGCATGAAATAATGTATATGGCAAAACAAAGTTTGCTGGGGCAGCTAGTATCTTTACATAGTTTACATCCATACAACAAAAGAGTACATACAGCACAATGATTTAAACATACATTTTAGGTCTCTTTTTTAGGCAATAAACATTAAAGGGACTTGATATAGTCATTGGCATTCTCGTTCTTGGATTAACATACATTTGAATGAAAAAAATCTGCTATTTCAATGAAGGATAAAAAGATCATGGTAGATTTGTCGAAAAAAACAATTATCTTTAATAATCTTTTTGTGAAATTCTCTTTAATGAACAACGTAACATATTGGTTATATAAGATTTTACAATTTCACTTACAGTTGGCTGCTCGCATTATTGCGAGACTAGTTTCGGAACATTCGGTTCAACTTCATCAGTTGAATACGATTTTTTTTTTGACCTGCTAATGTTTGACCACTAATCACCTGATGGTAAGTGACGATGTGATCGAAGCTGGTATACTCGTGATAAATTGTAATACTAACGAAACGTTTAATCTCACATATATTTAATAATCACAAGACATATGTTCAAAGACATATCTTATATATATTTCCTAAAACTGAATTAAAATTATATACATCTATACAGCAAAAGAGGTCAAAGACTATAAGGTATATCATCTAACAACAAGAAAAACTGTCAAACGTCATCCATATATGTTTGAAATACCTCCAGTTCGCTCGAAGCGTTTCGCTTTTTATTATAATAAGTTTATTAAGTAGCAAGTTTATTATAATAATAACAAAGTCAGATAAGATTACAAAAGGGGATTAAAACAAATAGTACTCAAAATTTTTGTATACCTCTTGCTAAAGGAAAAGAGCCCAGAATACAGGCTACGTTAAAAAAAAAAACTTACGTTCGGTACCTTGATGATGGGACACTTGGTGGCGATGTGAGTACTGTTTTCAAAGATTTTGAATTGTTGGTTGCTGATTTCTGTAAGATTTTTTTTTAACGTAGCTAGTATTCTGGGCTCTTTTCTTTTGGCAAGCGGTATACAAAATATTTGAGTACTATTTGTTTTAATCCCCTTTTGTATTGGCATATATGTATATACCGCAATATATATTGCGGTAGAGGGAGTGCTCAAAGAACTTATAATAAGCGATATCTACACGTTTAAACATAATTATTGTGTAGTAGTCAGTATATGAAACTCATTAAAATATTAAGTCTAGCAACTTTTTACCGAGTTCCGAGTATTATCATTTTCAAGTTTTATTTAACATATTTTGTTACGCATAAACCAACCGTTTAATTTCGTAATTAAAGAGTTTGTTTATACGTAACAAATATGAAAAACTTTTTCGATCTTTTTTTTTTTACACAGATAGGTAAGCATTTGGCCGCTATCTCACCGGATGGAAAGTGACGATGCGGCCGAAGATGAAGTATGCTTACCTAGAAGGTACCTATTCACTCTAGACTTGAAGACTCCCAGATTATACTGTTCGGGGTACAAGGATACGGGCAGTGAGTTCCACACCTTCGCCGTACGGATAACAAATGTTTAAGCAAAACGCTTTGACCGGATATGAGGTATGTCAACCATATATGGATC
The DNA here is from genome assembly GCA_948107665.1 of Lomographa bimaculata. NCBI lineage: Eukaryota > Metazoa > Arthropoda > Insecta > Lepidoptera > Geometridae > Lomographa > Lomographa bimaculata. The sequence goes on from OX403592.1 coordinate 15,416,276, forward strand.
TTGTGGTCCGATTATAGAAAGGGCAAGGGGGAATCAACTGGTGTAATTCGAGTGCACACTCTCCGAAATGCAAGCGATAGAACACCGACAAGCTAGCTACCTTACGTCGATGACTGAGGCTCTGCAACTTGGACTCCACTAGCTTGTCATCACCATCTATTCGTATAGACCGAAATTTTCCACGTGTAGACAAGATTGTCTCTTACAGTCATGTTTTTCATAGGCTTCAGGTTGTTGCTCTAAAAGCGAGGGCGTTTCTAAAATATAACAACAAAAAACTGGTTTATGGCACAAGCTGGGACGGTTTAAAATAATTATAGTACCTTCCAGCGACGTTTAGCTGTAAGTGGCGACCAGTGAAAAGGCTGTAGTCGGGAAATTCGAAATACATTTCTCATATCGAGGTCAGAAGCTCGTTCACACCCCGGAGCACGGGAGCAGTCCTGAGGTCTTTAGTCTGGAGCTACAACTACCCGCAAATTATTTAAGTACCTTCCAGTCTTGAACATGGTTTTGTATCTTAATATTGTACCTAACGTACCTCATATTTGAATTTTATGGTGATGACTCATCACAAAACATTTACTAAAAATTCAATTACCCGAGTGCGGAAAACGTGATCCTACTTTTTATGTAATGTTATTTTCCTTCATTTTGATATCCTATATATACTCGATTGGTTTACTGAATTTTTTTAACGTATTATCTACAGTTTGGCACTAAAAATCCACCATTTGTTTTTATTTTTACAAACACTTATCTCAAATCTAAAATTTAAAGACGAAAGACTATGAATGATGAACTGAATTAACTAATACTTTCGTCAATTTACTAACGCATTTGATTACGTAATTCAATAGCTTAATACGAAAAATGGTAAATATGGCCAATATCCTAAAAATGTTGTTCATTAAGTGGTTTGGCATTATATACATATGTATATATGGTTAACTTTTTCCATGAAGTCTTTTTACTCTTCCTGGAAAAAGTTGTTGATTCGTTCTTGTTACTGGTCTATTCGTAGGGAGTCAATAAAACCTCTTTTGTTGATCGACAGTGGCACCACGTATATGTTAGGTCGGCTTTGGTGGCAATAGGTACGAGTTAGAGCATTTATCCACATTTATTAGACGTTTTAAGCAGATGTTATACATCAGGGGGTCTATTCCGGGCATCGCTTTTCTTTACATGACGTAACGACGTCGAAATCGGACGATTTTCCTTTTTGTGAACCATCGAATCAACTGAACTTTAAACCGACTCGTATCGATGTTGCATCAATTCAAATAATCGTAGTTTGACGATCAGAATAGATCTACAGCTTGTAATAAGCTACGTCGTTGATAGTACGCCGGTCAACTCCGACCGCGGATGTGATGCCAAGAGTAAAACACAATAGTGACAACCTCTGTGGACGTTGTGGTGCGGTTACAAAACCGGAGTTGGTCGGACGACCGTACACTCTCTCTATGTCGCTTTGTATACTACGAAGTGTTTATATCTGTGAGACAACTGACATACTGTATTATTAACGCGCATTATTAAAGTTTTGCCACGGAAGTGAAAAAATGGCGTCAATTTTGTAATATTCCAAAACTTGTGATTCTTCGAGTGTTCATGTGTAATAATTGATTATTAACCGTTAGTAGGTCTGAACGTGCACGAGAAAAAAAAAACATTCAAATTTATTAAATGTGATTTTTGCTGGCATGATTCGACTATGATTGGAACATAAGTCTTTTAATTTAGATGGCTGTGATTAGTGATTAGGCTAGTTTTATGAGCTTTGAAAAATATTTTCCACTGGCTCAATGCGCAAAGCATGCGGAGCCAAAATAAAAAAAAAGTGTATTGTATTCTTATGTCATGTCTCGTTAGAACAATTCTTCATGATCATAAAGTACTTATTACAAATTTACTTGCTTGTTTTTCATAAACTACTCCATATTTACATTAGACGATATTGATTAAAATGTATAAATGTACCTAAGTACATAAACACGTTATATACATTTACAAATTGATAGACTATTTATTTAATTTCTCACTATTTTAACTAATAAACATTTCCATTTTGTTTCAGGTATGGGTTCACCAACATTTGTTTTGTTTCAATTGGAATATTACAAACAGAAGTGAGTAACCTAGTGCTTTTTAGTTTAGTGCTGTTTTATAGATACTAGAACATGGCATGGCTAAATAAGGGGTGTATTTGATATTGACAGCTATTCAACGATTAATCTCCATCTTCCGGTTAAACGGCCGTTATGTCCTTATGTACGGAGAAAGGTAAACTTGTACTAAGTGAAAGAAGCATGTCAAGCATGTACTGTCAAATAGTAGTTAAAATCCTACTAATATTATAAATTCGAAAGTTTGTGTGTAAGTATGTTTGTTCCCTCTTCACGCTTTAACAGCGGAACGGATTTGGATGACATTTGGAATGTACATAGTTTATACCTAGGATTAACACATAGGCTACTTTTTTAACTTGATAATAGCGGACGAAGCCGCGGGGCACGTCTATTATAAAGTAAACCATCACAAAAAGACAAAAATACGTCTTTTAATCTTACAGCCGCAGCAACATTCAAGTTACACGATAAAAATAGAAACAAAAATTTTCCTTGAGGAGAAAAACTTGTATTTCCACCAGGAATACAACACGATACCCTCTGCTTAGAAGGCGGACGCGCTACCAATTACCTGGCGTAATTGGTTCAAATCTAGTTATTAAAACATATTTGGCCAATGCTAAATATATATTGCCATGACTTTAACAGAGATACTTATACGAAAATCAAAAACCAAGAGATTATGTGGTTAGAGCAATTTCTGTACTAATTAATCTACTTGAATATCAGTTTAAACTCTATTAATTAACTCTAAATAAACGAATGAAATAGTAGTAGTATAATTTAAATTAAAAAGTACTCAGCTCAGCTGTAATACAATAGTTTATTGTTAAAGTCGGTTGGTCCATGTTTGCGTGCATAATTGAATAATGATCAGGCAATTAATTAAAACTTTGTGCCAACAATTTTAAATATTCAATAATCAAATGAGGGTAGTAAATATATTCGGAATCGATTATAAGCACCCTTTCAAAGCAAACGTGCATAATAATCGAATATCAATCAATCTCGTATTGTTTGCAAAATGTTTGATGTGATTTCCATCGGTTTTCACGGAATCGGCAATTTATGAAATTCACTAATGCGGAATGATGATCATTAAACACTATTCGGAGGTATTGTGAATAGCAGATTTATTAGCAAACTGGGGTGAAGCATTATTTAGAGAAGGGAAAATTCTCCTTATTAATCGATACTTTTTAGTCTTGCTTCCAAATTAATCGCATTGATTTGCATTGCTTAGTTCGAACTAACTTTACTTGCGTTAATCAGTATTAATACCTAAGTATATTTCGGGGTACATGATCTTCAAAAAGCCTCATTTCAAATATACTCACACATCACATACGTATTCACAACATTTTGTATTTAAAATATTACTGATAAGGCGCCAAGTCTAAAACTTGTAGAATTTCCATCGCGCCGGACAACGTCTTAAGCGTTGTTTATAATTATTTATCTCTTAAATTGTATCATACACGTAAACATTCGAATGTGTAATATCAAAGGGATTATCTTTATCCCAAATGCAATCCAGATCAGATCAGCCGTTCGGAAAAGCTCTTTTCAAACATACACACACAATAAATAAATTCACATCATTTCGTATTTAAAATATTAGTCATGAGGCGCCCCACGTTGGGCGCCAAGTCTGAAACTTATAGACTTTACGTCGCGTCGGCCTCCGTCTCATGCGTTGTTTACTCATTCTCGATCCCTTGTCCCTAGTCACCACGCGCCCTTCCGCTGCCGCCGCATTGTCGCCATCTGCGATCAATAGCACTTTCACAACTTCCCACTTTATTGAATTTTAATGAGCAGCACAAACTCAAACAAGGCCCAAGTTCAAGCCCGCACGTCCCGAGTACTCCCAACTCTAAACTTCTTCGAACGATTTTAATACGTCTTTTAACTGTGGAGAGTTGTTGCTTATCTAACATTTCGTGCGATGTAAATGGAATTTTACTTATTGTTCACAGTTTGAAAGTTGTTAGCAGTTTAAGTAATTGTTCTGCGCTTGGAGTATTAATATAGCTTTGTATTTGATTTGGCGGTTATTATGATTAACTAGAATCTTTGTATGAATCGTATAATTGTTCATTAGTGAAGTTGAAGATAATTTTCTTCTAGTTTGCTCGTTGGATTTATATTACACTAGCTTTTGCCCGCGGCTTCGCTCGCGTTAAGAAGTATTATTTTAAAATTGACAAAGTTTCATACAAACTTTCATCCCCTATTTTATCCCCTTGGGGGTAGAATTAATCAAAATCGTTTCTTAGCGGATGCCTACGTCATAACATCAACCTGCATGCCAAATTTCAGCCCTATCCGTCCAGTGGTTTGGGCTGTGCGTTGATAGATCACAATGTCTGTCAGTCAGTCACCTTTGAGTTATATATATTTAGAGATTATTTTATTATAATGTCTGTCGTATTTGCTATTTACCCGCAGCCTTTCACCTACGGATTTTGCCTACGAGTATCTACTTAAAAAGTATCCTTTGTTATTTTCCAGTTTATGGACAAACAAAAACTATAAAGAGGATAAAATGAATGTAAGATATTTATTTACTGAATAATACTTAAGAGAAACTTTTTGATTAATTTTTGCTCGTATTGATCCATTTTTAACTATCAAACTTCCTCGCGTCATACTAAGGCTACACCACTAGGGATGATCTTTTTTTTTAATCAATAATTATTTGGGGACTTTTATCCACATGGCAAGCCAGTCCCATCGTAACTTAACCAATGTATAATTATATACAACATAAAACTTATGCTAATGATTGCTTAACCATATCTATCAGGAGCGATGCTGCCTCAGATGATGGTTCACCTAACAATCCAGTAATCAGGGATGATCTTGTCGCGGCAAAGCGTTTATCGTCGGTAACAATAACATGGATCTGACCCCCTATAACCTATCTCTTTTGCGAACGCTTTCAATTCGAAAACGACAAAACTCCTAAGAAATAAGGTTCGTTTCTGCTTAATTCAAATAGAAACAAAGATACGTAGGGTCTAAATCCGTTCAGATGTTACAATGATAGTCTTATGTCACCTTATAACTTCACTACCACTAATCGGATCACGTAACACTACAGTAAATCTGTCTGTTTCTATTTTTTATGGACCATTCTTAATGAAATTTGGTATGATAATAGTTTAGGTCAGTGAATGACATATGGTAGTATTTATCCTTCGTACTATGAATTCCCATCCTTTTAATAATCTATCTATCCTATGGTAGACTTTGTTATTGTATTTTTTGCTGTAAAATGTTCCTGCATCCGAATAAGAGTTGGCAGCCGTAACACAGGCTCTACTTAGAGCGGCAACCAAAGTGTAGTGTTATTTTTTTTTTTGTATACCTTTCTACCACTAATCGATATTATTATTTGAGTGCACTTAAAAAGAAAATGTAAACATTTTGATGAATAAAACTTATGATTATGATTTAACCTATCATCAGCATGAGTGAGACCAGCTAGTATTACTGCTGCCTTTAGTTTATTATAGGGATAATAATATATTTTACTTCAAGTTATGAGCTCATTGGTTAATGACGACACAGTTGGCGCAGTGGACAGGTCTCTGCCTACTGCGCCTTGGGTCCTGGGTTCGATTCCCGGCAGGAGCATAAATTCCTTCCCAAGGGATATTTGTGCTTCCGGTTCTGGGTGTAATGCGAGTGTGTGATGTGAATGTTTGCGGCAACCACGATACAATTCTTTGAACTTAGTGTGGGGCTGTGAATGTGAATGCGTATGTTTGTTTGTTTTGATTAATCTAATCGGATGTAATCGCGATTACATTGATGGAATTTTAAAAAGAGTTTTAATCTAAACATAGGTTATGAAGGTCGTAATGTATTATTATAGCCATAAAGGCAAGCTGTTGAGGGTGGCATTCCTCCCTCGAGAGTATGGCACCTCTGGCGTAACTTACTAAGTACTTTGTACACGATGCCGTAAGCCGGTAAAACTTTTAAATTTCTTAGTCTGTGGTAAACACGCACATTTTTTCAACGTTGTGAATGAGTGGCTTTGGAAAAAAAAATACTTAGGTACCTATATAAGTAAATTTTGACCCAAGTCTAATAAAATAAATATTTATATAATTTTTTATTAAATTAATTCAAATTAAAAAATCGTTAAAGTCTCGTCGTTCAATAAGTTTTTGATTAAGTAATTGTTAAATCAATCCTGTAAAATAATTTTAACTCAATTCCCGTTGATCCATTGCGTTTTTTTGCCTACAAGTTTTGATCTGATGACACTTCATACAAATCGGTACTTTTTGCATATTGTTTTATAATTGTTTCTTTTATTTTAATTTATGAAGCCGTAACAGAGCCATCCTAGTTAAAAAATTGCCGCACACTAAGTATAATGAATTGTATCTTGGGAGCCGGAAACATTCACATCACACACAAACACACGCAGCCCAGACACATTTTCCCTGGGCAGTAAGTAAACTTATGATCCAAACAGGAATTGAACCCGATACCCGTTTACTTCCCTCGATCATATCATCAGTTACAAATTTGTGAAGAGTTTAAACGCTTTTCTATCATATTATATGTATGCAGTGTAGAGCTTATACCGTGTGTAGAGTTTTACAATGAAGTATATCTACAGTTGTACAATGCGGTTAATTATTATAAATTGTTTGAAGGTACCCCAATAAACCTTATCTTCGACAGTATGGACAATAAGGCAACACGTCCATCAAAGTTATCTGTAATCAAACTAAGTGATTCTGTAGTTCGGGAACGACTAGATTTACGTCCGACCGCCTCAAGTTTAATGATTCCGAAAGCGATAGTACTGGATCATGAAGTGCATTCAGACGAAAGAGATACAACGCAGAATCACATAAAACTAGACGAGGAATAAAGAATGGTAGGGTTTTAATGTAAGAATTTTATACTTACTTATAGATAATGCTCCAGGGTAGGATCAGGCAACCCTGATGTTCTTAGCATATCATTTTACACACAACATATCCCCCATATCGGTCTCATCTTGGTACTCGATGAGGTAGGGTAGACGACAACCGGCCCATAGTCTAAGTTGCATTATGCCCACACACGGAGAAAAAAAATTGGGATAATTTGGGACCAGTAGTAAAAATCGGAAACATATGTTCTAATAGAAATTACAGTTACTACTTTATTTTTAGAAAATAAGCTATTTATTACAAAAGATTGGTATTATTTGTGGAATAAAAGAATATTACTTTTGTAATAGTTTAAATTTGACATATGTATGTTATATAATTAACTAATTCTTACTTAAAAAATCTTGTGAAAAATGTTTCATGCGATAGTTCTGTATTTATTATTGAAATATAAAAACGCGGAGGGCCCGAACCTAGGTCTCGCGCCCGTGACTCTTCCAGGTGGAACGCTGCCTTTTTGTATTAGAGGGCGCGCGCCTTGGGCGCTTTGTTCATCATGTCGCTAACAATGGAATAATCACAACTTTTAGAATATAATACAAAATCGAAAACTTTTTTTCAACTTTCGCCGCTATTCAACAGTATAATCGCCATCTTCCGGTTGTTTTTTATAATTATTTAACATTACGCAAGTTCCAAGACATGTGTCTTGGGTGTCGGAAACATTCACATCAAACACACAATCACACTTAGAACCAGAAACACAAATTGCCTTTGGGGAGAAAACTTGTGGTTCCACCGGGAATCTAACCCAAGCTTAGCAGGCGGACGTGCACCCCACTGAGCTAACGGGCAGTTCAAGATTAAACGTGGATACTATCCTTAAAGGGAGTTTTGTGAACTCAGACGTTACCAGTGATAATAAAAAGCTATTTTTTTTTTCGATATATACCTTTGTAGATGTTTTCTCGTGCTGCCGAGTTTCATCGCACTCGAGTGCACACGTCCTCTTTACATTTTTTTTGCCCAACCTGGAACGAGGTTGCTTTAATTGCATTAAAAAACTTATTATTCAGCTTTGTATTCCACATCGTGACCGCGTCGACAAATTAAAAACAAAATACGCTTTGTCAGGACCAAAATTATCACTAATTTAATCACTCCTTGTTGTTGTATGATGTTAATTATTTGTCACAAAGATCGTTGTACCTCCAATTTTGATTTGTCACGTAATTATATTGCTCCTTTTTATATAAAAAAAGTTTTGTTAATCTATGGTCAAGCGCGCAAAGTCGCAGAAAAGAATATAAATATTCTGCCCGAGCGTAGATCCATGGAACTAATAAATACTATTATATTCTTATTAGTTCAATGAGCAGTCAGCATCACCATTTGCTGCATGTTTCGACCAAAATATATAAGCTCATCGTTATAAAGTAAGAATTCCATTACCGAAGAATATTTTGACGGGATAGTGAAAAATAGCGTTGTTCATTTTATATTATTTTTCAATTTTTTTTTTATTTCGGTTGTTATGGTGGATTATTAACTGTTCACGGTTCGTAAACGTGCATGAGTGTAGATAAATCATACAAAGTTGAAAAACGTGATTTTCGTTATCGCTCCAAAAATAGAATTTAAAAAGCATTCTAGTCAAGTTTCTACCGCTTAACTAGGTCATGACTTGACTATGACTGGATCTTGGCTCTTTTACTTGACTATAACGTTGTTGCTTTATGAACTCCTAACTTATATTGATATTCCAAGAATGCGTACGAAGCGTTTTGCTTCCACATTTATTGTACGTACTGCTAAGGAATGTAATTCTTTGCCCGAGTCTGTGTTTCCCGATAAGTACAATCTAGGAGTCTTTAAATGTTGAGTGAACAGGTATCTTCTAGGCAAGAATGCTCCATCGACCATATCGTTACTTTCCATCAGGTGAGATAGTGGTCAAATGCTTGCCTATCTAGAATAAAAAAAAAACCTCGACGTTTCGTCCCGAGATATGATTTAAACTATGTGTTCGATTCGTGAAAGTTTAAAAGTTACATTTGTAACTTGACACTGGCTGAATGCACGAAGTTTGCGGAGCCAAAGTAAACAATGTCATGGAACTAATACGTATATTTTACTTATCAGTACCATGAACAAAGCATCGTATTTCACGTCAAGGGTGAAACTGACGCATGCCTCCCTCTACAAAATGTCAGCTCATCCTAATGGAGTAAGAAATTCCATTACCAAGAATATTTTGGTGATGGAATGCAGTCGAAACATTGTTGTCCCCCCAACAACGACTCAAACTTTGTTTTCCCGTTTAAATCATAAAACCGAGCCTTAAAAGCTGAGCAACAATATCCGAGAACTCATTTGTAGTAAAAGTTGACTGAACATGACCATTTAACCTGCACCGTTCCCCTTCCCGTTGTTAAAAGGAAAGCATTTTTCAGGGAGGTCGGGTCGAGACTCCGACCGCCGGCAATTTGTGTTACTTGACGTTGCCATCGCAGCTTGAATACAATGCTGGAATGCTCCCTTTAAATTACGCGAACACGTTATTTATTCCCCGAGAGACAGATCGATTCAGCCCAGACGAGCCGAACGTATCGTCTCTCGCAGCTTTAAATTTCTCCAACTGTTTGTTTCGCAAGCAAATTCAATAAACGAAAACTTTACTATCCGTCCTGATTGATGCACAAAAATCCGGGAATCATTTGATCCGGGACATTGCGGAATTCGCGGATATTATGACCCTCGCCCTCGATTCCCTTTTCTTTGCTGAAAAAGTTTCGCCGTCAAGCTGGCTTGTTTAAGAACAAAGAAGGAAGTTCGCCGAACAAACTGGAACTGCTGACGCAATATGAGTTCTTTGGAGTATTCGCGTCTCGTGTGTATATCACTATGAATTAGAAGTAATAACTGCCAAAAAGAGTCTTTTAAAAGTTACATTAGCTCTGTGTATAAACCGGCGCGCGGCGTCGCGTCGTCGCGCTTAACGGGGTTTGCCTTCGACAAAGAGGAGTTATTTTGTATCGTATCGGTTAGAATTTGACCTCTAACATCGCTATTGGTAAGTGATGATGTGATCGAGGGTGGTCTTAGAATGGGACTGGTTCTAAAGTTACTAGAGCATTAGTTGGTGCATAGGGGGTGATGTACGGTACAGTGGTAGCTAGCCCTGCAAGCATAGATAATACCCGATCATGGGTGCATGCATAGAAAATGCCCGATGAATGGCATTTAGTTATCAACCTTAATGAGTATTAAGGTTCAATTCGAATAAACCATTCTAAATTACCATGGTTTTTCTTTTTGGACCATCAAGATCTTATTAAAGGCTCGTGGAAAGATTCGAAACCGCGACCGAACGATCGGAAGCCCCCTCTTAATAGATGGAACCTGCAGTAGTAGCCCACTGAGCTAATGCTATTGAACTGCCCTTTGGCTTAGTTGGTGTGTTGGTGGGTGTTCGCCTTCTAAGCAGGGGTATCGGGTTCGATTCCCACACGGGAACACAAGTTTTCTCCCCAAGGAAGATTTGTGTTTCTGGTTCTGGGTGTGATTGTGTGTGTGATATGAATTTTTCCGGCACCCATGAAACAATTCATCGAACTTAGTGTGGGGCTGTGAGTATGAAAGCATTTATTTATTTATTTAATTCCAGTACTAAATCATCTATTTTATAAGGTACCGCTATTACTAGCCATTTAAGACTGGACAGTGGATTTCTGATTTCGCTCCAAACGTTATTCGAGGGTATCGTGCCGAACCTTTTTTGTGTAATCTTAACATTTTTCAGGGCGAAAACGAATGGATCGCTATTTATACAACTCGAAGTGTTCATTTTTCCCGTAGGTATTCTTATCGCCTTAGCTGCCTTAGCTTGTCACCTCCCACGCGAATGTTTCAGGCAGAAGCAAGAGCTGGGAAGTACATATCTTACCCTAGGATAAGAAGGGATTCGATGAATAGGTCATCTTGAATTATACTTACAGGATTACCAACGGGAAAAGCTGTAGTTATGATGATGTAATGAAGCCAAGAAAACTGCTGAGCAGATGATCTGAATAACTCTCGGATGTTGAAGCGTGTTGGAAGAGATCCTTAATACAAAATAGGTGCAAAATCAGACCCTGCGTTGAGTGGTAGAGTGGTAATCGTAGAGAGTGGTTCAGTGAATGCACATAAAACACAGAAGTATTTCTTGAGCTAGAAAAAGACTAGAAAATTTAGCCGCGGCAGGCGTTTACCGGTTGCGCCATGGGCGAGTTTATTTCGTCAATAGCCAGCAATGGCAACAGGAGAAACGGCATTAAAGAATCGTCAAATGCGACGTTCTCATTAAACATTACCGCTTTCACATTCACAGCCAAACACTAAGTTCAAAGACTTTTGTCGATGCATCATACACACTCTCATCACACCCAGAACCAGGAACACAAATTGTCCTCGGAAAGTTTGTGTTTCTACAGGTCATCGATACCCGATGTATAAAAGGCAGATGCTCAACTAACTTTGCCAAGGGGCAGTTGGGCATAACAAATAAGATTAATTCCAAACACACTAATGATAAGATTGAGTTTTAATTGTAAAACATAACTAAGTTTACGGTTGAGACCCTAAGCCCATGGGGACCGGGTGCATTAGAAATTTTTAAACATTTTTCTAAGAGACTCATTGATTCGGCATATGACCAAAATGCTGGGTTGTGTTTGGGGCAGAGGATAATTCTTGCAATACAGCGTGGAAATGTAGCAAGCATTTCGGCACTTGCTGAACAACAAAGATCGTCTAAACCACCATTAACCTTTTTATAACTTAAATATCTTTATAATATTAACTAAGTTAATGATAGTTCCGAGTACTCCGAGTAACCTATGACGCGTCAGATCCGTTCGTAACGTTGAAGTCAAAATTTTCTCAATACTCCCTTGAACAAATTCTTCTACTTTTTTTCCGCGTTCACTGGCGGTCATACTCCAATAGGTATATATTGGATACCTATAAGTAATAGGTAGATTCTTGATTTTCTGCAGGTTTAATGAGGGCTGCATCGAACACCAGCCAGCACAAAAAAAGGTTGCAGAATCGAGGCCGACTAAGACTACAGTAGCGTATACATCCTACATCCAGAAAAAGCACCCTCACATGACATAAAAGGCCAATCTAACCGATTTATGCTCGCAGCCGTCAGTCGACAAATTGTGTAGAATGCAATTTATTGTCGCGGATAAAGTCGGCTCAGAAACCTCTCCGCTTCAGATGATGTACCTACTCTCCATTGAAAAGCTTTCATCCACCGATTTGAGTACTTTAAACTCCCCGGGTTGAATGTTTGCCCCAATTTTCTTAATTTATAGCAGGGCAAACAATTTGCTAAGTTAATGTTAGTGAACGACCAATATTGATATACAGGGTGTTTGGTAGAGGGTTAGCCAAACGTGGTGGACGTTTAGTTGGACCTATTTAGTAAATACAAGTTCGCGTAAAAGCCGCTAGGTGTTGTTGTTTTTTTTATCGTTGATTTTGTATTTTTTTAGAAATAATAAATGTCTAAACATGGTATAAATATAATAAGCATATGTAAGTATTTTATAAATTCTTGTTTTACACATATTAAATTTAATAAAACTAAATACTATTTTTCTATATCAATAATGACTATAACTAAATAATTGCTCTGTTTATTATAAATTGTAAATACTAAGGTAAATTATTATAGACAAGTAATAAAAAAGCACTTCTGAGAATTATTGTATCTGTCCTGTGAATGTTTCTGGCAACCAAAGTTACAACTCTTCGAACTTAGTGCGGGCTGTGAATGTAAAAGCGTTTATGTAACGTTACACTTTGGTAGCTTTGGTGTTATATTTCCGTACACATGTATTCTCATTAGTGAAGAATGGTAAGTTTGTTGTGTCGACGCAATCGATGACTGTACGGCACGGCGGCGCCGCGGCGGCAGTGGCACGCCGGGGTCACGAAGTTCGACGCCCGCGTGCAGCATCACGCTGATTTGCATGTTTCCAAGCGATTTAATACTCTTGTTTCTTGTCCGTTCGTTTCTTTCTCGGAATCGTGACGAAATGGATTCGTTGCATGACGCTGTCAGTGATTTCATACGAACGGACATTACTCGACTCGCGCCTTCACTACATTCACAAAGAGTTCAAATTCCAATGACGGCGTCGAGATAATGCGGTCGGCGATATATTGATACCGTTTAATGGAAAACAAGACTTAGCCTTTATAAAGGTTCCACGAATGGGAAAAAAAGTTGGTGTTGTGTGTTGGATGGTTGAGAATTGTCCGGTGGAGTGGAACGTCTGCGATCGTGTTCCCAGTGTGGTTGGCGCCTGATTAAATCCGTCGGGTGCAAGCGCAACATGCGGTCACCGTCCACCGGCCACACACCGAAAACAGTCATACAAGCCTTCTTTTTAATTAAAAAAAATTACAAAGCACAGTGTGTGGCGTAAAGACACGCGATAGAAATGAAACAGTATTATAGGCAAATGTTTTTTTTATTCATCACAATGTTGATCACAGTTATCAATCACAGTTCACACCCCCACCACTTTTCGTCACACTAAAAGGTTGCGGATCAGAATTTCAAAGTTCTCTTAAAAAAGTTTCACTTCCAAATCCTTGTCTCGACTGATTTAGCTGTATTTTTTTGTGTTCAATTGTCAAGTCAAGGTAAAGAAGTGAAAGAAAATGATTCCTGACCCAAAAAAAAGTGGGGGAAAAGTTACTGTTTATCTGCGGGTAACACCGCGGGGCACAGCTAGTCTAAAATAATAATATCAATAAAATTATACAAATATAATATAATATTAATAGTAATATCATTCGAAGAACATGTACCTTACAAATATGTCTAAGAATAATAATGTAGAGCTACATAGACTTAATCTACTTAACTAGTCGGGTTCTATTATTTCATCTATGCCTTGTTATTTAATCGTGACTTTGAACTATATCAGTTCTAAACTAGACAGAGCGGACAATCAGCCGACGATTTGCATCGTAACCCCGCGACTGAGGTCACGCAGACGAGACAGTGGTCACGATCAGGTCACATCAGGTCGACGAATCGCGCCGCCGGGGATCAACTCGCACTTGGAAACGGTACCATGGAGGCCATGGAACGCGGTTCTGCGCCATAAAATGCGACGTACGAGTATGTCCCGGCGAGACCCTTAGCTCTCCTGCACGTTGCACTGCATAACTCCCGCTAATTAGCATACTCACCTCGCCCGCTCTACATACGAATGATTAAAGCCCGCCCTCGGGCTGTACGTGTGAAAAATGGACCAAATAATTTCCGTTTTGTTACCATTTCGTTACTGAGCAAAATCGGTTTATTCTATTGTCGCAGGAGAGATGCCTATCTGTGTTTATTTCGGGGAAGAATCCAGAACGGTGAGTGGAACGCAAATTCCGCGGAATTTCGTTATATATTTGCTGCCGAAGATCCGCGATAACGCGGGGTGTTGCTGAAAAATCTAATAAAAGGAAATGTATGGGGAGATTGGAAATATCGGTTAATGCAGTGCGGGAGTTGAACAACACTACCATTTTACGAATAAGTACGAGTTATTCTACATTCTTGGATCAGGCTTAGATCATAAGATATAATAATAAAATAAGGACCGATTTTTTAATCCTGAGTTAAACATACAGACAAATACATTTATTCCTCTAATTGTAATAACATATTTTTTTCAATAACCAGATAGATGTTTGACAAATTTCCGGCTACCAGACGAATAAAGTCTTCTTCTTCTTCTTCTTAGTTATGGCTTCGCAATCTTGTGCATTTAGCCAGTGTCAAGTGATAATATAATATTTCAAGTGTATTTCATATTATAAGTCCTAGTCACAAGTCACAGTCAAAGTCAAGTAAAAGAGTCAAGGTCCAGTCATAGTAAAGTCATGCCCTAGTAAAGTGGTGGAAAATTTACTAGAACTTCTATTGGCGTTTTGGAGCGAAGGCGAAAATCACGTTTTTCAACTTTGTATGATTTGCCTACACTTATGCACGTTCACTTAGTATCAACGGTTAATAATCCACCATTATTACACATTAACACTCGAAGAATCACAGGTTTTGGAAAATTTTACAAAATCAACAACGCCATGTTTTCACTTTCACGTCAAAAAACCACGAATAAAGTCATTAGTTCCTTCGACGCATTCGACGTTCCTGTGACGCATGACATGAAACAAGTCAGTCAATCCAATCATTACTTTCTCTCTCTCCCTCTAATCCGAAACTTTGTGTAAATTTATCTAATTCCCTTTTGTGTGGAGATAGTAACAAAAAATTACAAATAGGTTGAAATTGAAAGATAACTTTAAATAGAAGATATTGATATTTCTATTTATATATTGAAAATAAACGAATGAACTGCCCATTTGCTTGTTCGCCTTCTAAGCAGGGTACCGGGTTCGAATCCCGGCGGAACACAAGTTTTCTCCCCAAGGAAAATTTGTGTTTCTGGTTCTGGTTGTGTTTGTGTTAATGTTTCCGGCACCCACGATACAAGTCATCGAACTTAGTGTGGGGCTGTGAATGTGAAAGCGTTGAATTTATATTTAAATATCTTTGGAGAACGATTATTCCGACACCGTGTGGTCGCGTAGGACAAAGGCCACGGCTGTACCTTCAATTTAATTCAACTTTATTTTGAGTCATCGTTTATTAGTTATCGAATATTCCTTTCTCAACGAGAGCTTTATTGATATCGCGATTTAATAAATATATATAACGTGCCCCTCGGTTTCGCTCGCGTTGATCAAGTTCAAATTAAAAAGCCTATAAGCCTATCCACTGGTAGTGGGCTTGAGCACTTGAGTTACCTATAGGCTCGATGTCTTGTAGGTAACTTGGTTCTTTGCTGTATATAGTTTTAGTTTAGTTTTAGGAAATATAGGTAATTGGCCCGTAGATAGATAAAAGTTTATAGATAAAAAAAAGAAATGCATAAAAAAAAGCCTATATGTGTTAATGCTATAGGTATAAGCTATGCGCATTGCAAATCCGGTTAGCCGTTGCATTACAATCAAAT
Source organism: Lomographa bimaculata (assembly GCA_948107665.1). Lineage (NCBI taxonomy): Eukaryota > Metazoa > Arthropoda > Insecta > Lepidoptera > Geometridae > Lomographa > Lomographa bimaculata. The sequence continues at coordinate 15,432,392 of OX403592.1, forward strand.
TACCAATTTTATTGTATATATGGTTCACTATTTTGGCGATAATGGCTTACACATAAAAGATAGATATATGCTGTCGCGGGCTTTTTGTAGGAATATTTAAGATACACATTCATTTTACATAATATACGTGTAACTAACGGTTTTTGCAGCGCACGCCAGAATAGCTCGCAGAAGGCAGATTTTTTTCCTACTTACTTGACACTTCTACTTACTTGATCGTTTTTTTTTTGGCCAAGTCACACAATATTTTAATTAATCATAGCCTATGTGCTATTCTGATGTATAAGCTATATTATTGTAAAGTTTCATTAAAATTCATTCAGTAGTTTTTGCGTGAAAAAGTAACAAACATGCATACATACAAACATTCGCGTTTATAATATTAGCAAGGATGGGAATGTAATAGGGGTGTGCCTACGTGTCATTTAAGTGTTTAAAAATATTAATGAAAAAATGCGCCGCCGCGCCTATTTTCTTGCCAGGTTCACGAGGTAGCTGTAATTTTGCAAATCTGGCACTAGAGTCATTAACTTTCATGAGTGCCTCTTTGGGCCCATGTGAATAAATTATATTGAATTTATTTCTGTATCTACATATTTTAAAATAGTACAAACCCGAACGTAGTTTAAAATTTCATGTGAAATATCACACATGCAGAGATGATAAATTGAAAATGTTAATTGCGATGCAAAAACACGGTCGGCGTAGTAAAACTCGATTTTACAGAAGCAGGTCCACATTTATTGTGAAATAAAATACATGTGAAATAAACTAACGAACGAGCGTTTATGTATTATACACCGTGGGCCGGTTGTCGACAACCCTACCTCATCGAATACCAAGATGAAACCTATATAGGGGTGCTGTGTGTAAAAAGTTTTAATGTATAACTTGCTACCGGGGTTCTGGTTACAAAGTCACTGTTATTTAATCTGTGATGTGACACGTTAAACACAAACAAGGAGTTTTGCCGCGAAAGTAAAAAAATGGCAATGTTGATTTTGTATAATTTTCCAAAACCTGTGATTCTTCGAGTGTTAATGTGTAATAATGGTGGTTTTTTAACCGTTAATGCTTAATAAACGTGCAAGTGTAGGCAAATCATTCAAAATTGAAAAACGTAATTTTCGTCTTCACTCCAAAACTCCAATTGAAGTTCTAGTAAAGTTTTTACAGCTTTACTAGGGCATGACTTGACTGTGACTGACTACTTGACTTTGACTGTGACTTGTCACTAGGACTTCTATTATGAAATATAGAATTTGTAAATTTTTGTTAAATATTTCGACTGAAGGACAACGCATCCATGGTCATGAAATAATAAAAACAAAACACAAACAGGTGATATAAATAATAATTTAAAATTCAGCTTCTCATAAAACGGACACAGAATAAATGGGTTTACAACCCCACGAAGCGGGTAATATTTTTAATTTTACGATGCTAATTAGGTTTCCTATTTTTTTTTTTACGAGATCCCGCTTATGCGGTTGCTTTTTGCAAATATAAATTATATATTCAGTTACTGTATAACAATAATTAAGGTAAGTCTATCTCTCTATATTTTTTATCTTTGCGCATATAGCCAGTGTCATAACATAAAATATTTTAATTGTATATAATATTATTATATGACAAGGATGCATGGAGGCAAACTGCACAGGCTCTTTCTAGCGACTACCATAATAACACCTAGGTTAAGAAAATTAAGTATTAGAAATTAAAAAAGTTAAAAAAAAAAATGAATAAAAAAATGCGCCGCCGAGTTTCTTGCCAGGTTATTCTCGAGATGGCTGTAATTTTGCGAATCTGGCAATAGATTCATTAACTTTCATGAGTGCCTATTTGGGGCCCATGTGCATAAACGATTTTGATTTTGATTTTATATACATAAATTCTTAAAAGTAATCCAGTCACAGTTAAAGTCGGGTAAATATTATAGTCAAGGTCCAGTCATAGTCAAGTCATGACCTAGTAAAGTAGTATTAGAAGCTTGTAAGTTATTAAGCTACCTTGGTCACTTTCACTATAAATGTTTGTATCAATAACGTGATATTTACCATGTATTTCGTTTGTTTTGAGTTTCCGATATTGTTCCGATATCATGGTGCTTGCAACAGTGCCGAAATATCGGAAACTCAAAACAAACGAAATACAATATCAATAACGGGTAAATATCCCGTTATTGATACAAACATTAATAGTAGAAGCTTTACTAGACCTGCTGGACTTTTGGAGCAAAACGAAAATCACGTTATTCAACTTTGTATGATATGCCTGCACTCATGCACGTTAATCCATATTTTAGTAATATAATCAATTTTCATTTGATAATCTGTGGTACAGGGTTTTCCTGAATATGAATGAAAGAAATATACTGGTTTTGCCGCGAAAGTGAAAAAATGGCGTTATTGATTTTGTATAATTTTCTAAAACTGTTATTATTCGAGTGTCAATGTGTAATAATGGTGGATTATTAACCGTTAATACTAAGCAAACGTGCATAAGTGTAGGCAAATCATACAAAGTTGAAAAACGTGACTCTCGCCTTCGCTCCAAAACTCCAATAGAAGTTCTAGTAAAGTTTCTACCACTTTGCTAGGGCTTGACTTGACTATGACTGGACCTTGACTGTTTTTCTTGAATTTGACTGTGACTAGGACTTTAAATAATGAAATACACTTAAAATATTTTAATACTTGACACTGGCTAAATGCTCAAGATTGCGAAGACAATATTCAAAGAAAAAAAAAGAAATATATAAAAGTAACGTGTAATACTAGAACGGTAAGTATTCTCCGAGAACGTGTTCAACTGTCGCCAGATTCGCTGATTTTCCGCCAATTTTCTCACAAGAAATTGTTTTCTGAAAAGGACACGCACTTTTAGAAATATAATGCGAGCATTCATTTTTGTGAATAGCGCTTTTTTGTCAAATATTCGTTAATGCTGATATAATTTTCTTACTTATCTTATAACTAGGTAATTGATTTTAATAGATACGTAATATAAGAGATCGACCTACATGTGTTTATAGGTGATTCGACGCATTCCAGTAACGTGGTCGTCACACTGTGATTATAAATCCGAAAGTTTGTGTGTAAGTATATTTGTTTTCTTTTCAAGCTTTCGTGAAATTTGGAATTTACCTACATAGGATTAACACAGGCTAACTTTTAACTTTTTTTTGGGGGCTGAGTCACCCACGTCCGTAGGAGGATACCCCTTAAGTCTGATTCCCTACACGTGGTCCCCGGGTGGTGCTAATCAGGTGACATTTGAGAGGTGGTAGAGCATTTTGTGAGTTGCTCGCCTGGCTTGCTACCAAAGTAGCTTACCACTATCAAGTTGAAAGTCTGCCGCCAAGCCAAATACGGTGTTCCGGCAGTTATCCTTGAGAGCCTGCGTATTCCAGGTCTAGTGTGTTTAGCAGCTTCGATCACATCGTCACTTACCATCAGGTGAGATAGTGGTCAAACACTAGCCTGTCACAAATAAAAAAAAAAAAAAAACTTGATAAACGCGGACGAAGTCGCGGAGCACGGCTTTTAGAATATACAATTCAAAATATTACCATTTAGGCCCAATATATAAATCCTATAGGTATAAGCTATGCACATTCCAAATCCGTTCACCAGTTGCATTAGAAATAATCTGTAAATTTTTATTGTATTTATATTTTATCATATTTTTATTGTAGTTCACTATTTTGGCGATAATGGCTTATACATAAAAAGATATATAGATATATGCTGTCACGGGCTTTTTTGTAGGACTATTTAAGATAAACATTTCTATTTTACATAATATACATGTAATTCTAACGGTTTTTGCAGCGCGCCAGAATAGCCCGCAGATGGCAGATTTTTTTCGTACTTACTTGACACTTATCGTTATATTTTGGACAATTCACAAAATATCTTTATAAATTATAGCCTATGTGTTATTCTGATGTATACGCTATATTATTGTAAAGTTTTATTACAATCCATTCTATAGTTTTTGCGTGAAAGAGTAACAAACATCCATACATACAAACTTTCACGTTTATAATATAAGTAAGGATAAGGATTTGCGTAATAATTTTATAAATGTACCTGAAGAAAAAGTTTTTAATTGTTTTTATTGTGTTTTAGATAGAAAAATATGGAACTTTTATTTCATAAGTTTTAGTACCCGGATGACCAGCTTTGCTCGGCTGAAAACACGGATAAAACGACGTTTTCTAAAATTGAAACCTAGCTAGATCGATTTATCGCCCCCGAAACCACCTGCATACAAAATTTCATGAAAATCGTTGGAGCCGTTTCCGAGATCCTGATTACACATATATATACATACAAGAATTGCTCGTTTAAAGTTATTAGATAGATGTAGCTTCTGATATGACAAAATCTTGATACTAAATATACTTATTATTACTTACTATTAATATACTTACATCAGTACATATTATGTTATGTTATATTCGGCTTAAAACACGAAAATTTTTGACTTACTTTGTAGTCAACTAGTTTCAGACAAATTAGTTCATCAGGATGAATCAGAAAAAAATTTTCGTGTTTTAAGCCGAATATAACATAACATAATGTGTAATACTCACGATAGTTTTAACATTAAAATCAGTACATATTATTCAGTACAAATACGAGTACATAGGATTTTTTAGACATATAAAACTTACACGTCTAGAAAATCCCTTTTCACCCTGCTCGAGTTTCCCGTCACAAAGTGATAAGAAAAGGAAAAAGCCCATCAAGAATGGATATAAAGTAACATAGAATACAAAATTCTTTTCAAAGAAAATTGAAAATTTCGAAAAGGAAGGGCCGTCGCATTTTCGCGTGAAACTTAAATTGTTATGCATAGCTTCCCAATTTGCGCGGAATATCGCTTCGCAGCGCGGCGTAAGGTAAGTACATATTTATGAGGGACGCGTGTACACTCAACGAGAAGAATATCCGAAGTCAGTTTCCTCTTGAAAACTGAAGTATATTCCAAGTCTCATATGCATAGCTCCTCCATACCCTTTTTACCGACTTCACAAAAAAAGAGGAGGTACTCAATTCGACTGTATATTTTTTTCTTTATATATTTTATCTCATAACTTCTTTTCACGTGATTTTTTTGTTTGAAAGCTGTTAATAGTAAGTAATAATAAGTATATTTAGTATCAAGATTTTGTCATATCAGAAGCTACATCTATCTAATAACTTTAAACGAGCAATTCTTGTATGTATATATATGTGTAATCAGGATCTCGGAAACGGCTCCAACGATTTTCATGAAATTTTGTATGCAGGTGGTTTCGGGGGCGATAAATCGATCTAGCTAGGTTTCAATTTTAGAAAACGTCGTTTTATCCGTGTTTTCAGCCGAGCAAAGCTGGTCATCCGGGTACTAAAACTTATGAAATAAAAGTTCCATATTTTTCTATCTAAAACACAATAAAAACAATTAAAAACTTTTTCTTCAGGTACATTTATAAAATTATTACGCAAATCCTTATCCTTACTTATATTATAAACGTGAAAGTTTGTATGTATGGATGTTTGTTACTCTTTCACGCAAAAACTATAGAATGGATTGTAATAAAACTTTACAATAATATAGCGTATACATCAGAATAACACATAGGCTATAATTTATAAAGATATTTTGTGAATTGTCCAAAATATAACGATAAGTGTCAAGTAAGTACGAAAAAAATCTGCCATCTGCGGGCTATTCTGGCGCGCTGCAAAAACCGTTAGAATTACATGTATATTATGTAAAATAGAAATGTTTATCTTAAATAGTCCTACAAAAAAGCCCGTGACAGCATATATCTATATATCTTTTTATGTATAAGCCATTATCGCCAAAATAGTGAACTACAATAAAAATATGATAAAATATAAATACAATAAAAATTTACAGATTATTTCTAATGCAACTGGTGAACGGATTTGGAATGTGCATAGCTTATACCTATAGGATTTATATATTGGGCCTAAATGGTAATATTTTGAATTGTATATTCTAAAAGCCGTGCTCCGCGACTTCGTCCGCGTTTATCAAGTTTTTTTTTTTTTTTTATTTGTGACAGGCTAGTGTTTGACCACTATCTCACCTGATGGTAAGTGACGATGTGATCGAAGCTGGTAAACACACTAGACCTGGAATACGCAGGCTCTCAAGGATAACTGCCGGAACACCGTATTTGGCTTGGCGGCAGACTTTCAACTTGATGGTGGTAAGCTACTTTGGTAGCAAGCCAGGCGAGCAACTCACAAAATGCTCTACCACCTCTCAAATGTCACCTGATTAGCACCACCCGGGGACCACGTGTAGGGAATCAGACTTAAGGGGTATCCTCTTACGGACGTGGGTGACTCAGCCCCCAAAAAAAAGTTAAAAGTTAGCCTGTGTTAATCCTATGTAGGTAAATTCCAAATTTCACGAAAGCTTGAAAAGAAAACAAATATACTTACACACAAACTTTCGGATTTATAATCACAGTGTGACGACCACGTTACTGGAATGCGTCGAATCACCTATAAACACATGTAGGTCGATCTCTTATATTACGTATCTATTAAAATCAATTACCTAGTTATAAGATAAGTAAGAAAATTATATCAGCATTAACGAATATTTGACAAAAAAGCGCTATTCACAAAAATGAATGCTCGCATTATATTTCTAAACTAGCTTTTGCCCGCGGCTTCGCTCGCGTTAAGAAGTATTATCTTAAAATTGACAAACTTTCATCCCCTATTTTATCCCCTTGGGGGAAGAATTAATCAAAATCCTTTCTTAGCGGATGCCTACGTCATAACATCTACTTGCATGCCAAATTTCAGCCCGATCCGTCCATAGGTTAGGGCTGTGCGTTGATAGATCACTATGTCAGTCAGTCAGTCAGTCAGTCACCTTTGAGTTATATATATTTAGAAGTGCGTGTCCTTTTCAGAAAACAATTTCTTGTGAGAAAATTGGCGGAAAATCAGCGAATCTGGCGACAGTTGAACACGTTCTCGGAGAATACTTACCGTTCTAGTATTACACGTTACTTTTATATATTTCTTTTTTTTTCTTTGAATATTGTCTTCGCAATCTTGAGCATTTAGCCAGTGTCAAGTATTAAAATATTTTAAGTGTATTTCATTATTTAAAGTCCTAGTCACAGTCAAATTCAAGAAAAACAGTCAAGGTCCAGTCATAGTCAAGTCAAGCCCTAGCAAAGTGGTAGAAACTTTACTAGAACTTCTATTGGAGTTTTGGAGCGAAGGCGAGAGTCACGTTTTTCAACTTTGTATGATTTGCCTACACTTATGCACGTTTGCTTAGTATTAACGGTTAATAATCCACCATTATTACACGTTGACACTCGAATAATAACAGTTTTAGAAAATTATACAAAATCAATAACGCCATTTTTTCACTTTCGCGGCAAAACCAGTATATTTCTTTCATTCATATTCAGGAAAACCCTGTACCACAGATTATCAAATGAAAATTAGTAATAAAGCGGTAAAGTCGGTTTTTTAAGCTTTGCTTGCGTTTAATTATCTATATCTAACAACAAGACAAACTGTCAAACGTCATCCATTTATTTATGTTGACATACCTCCAGTTCGCTCGAAGCGTTTCGTTTCTACGTTTATCATTCGTACAGCAAACGAGTGTAACTCATTGCCTGCGTCTTTGTTCCCTGAACGGTACAAGTCTAGAGTGAATAGGTACATTCTAGGCAAGTATGTCGCATCTTCGGCCGCATTGTCACTTTCCATCAGATGAGATAGCGGTCAAATGCTTACCTATCAAGCATAAAAATAGTTTGTATAAAACGTCTCGCGGGCGCGCACATAAAATCTGGGAACTGTCCCCGCCGGCCTCGCCTATGTTGCCGACACTCCGACAAATTCTAACTCATAAAACTTCAAATGTACCTAACCCTTTGCAAATAAGAAAACATGATTGTAGGTTTAACAGCAGTGAACTTGGATGATGAATACATTTCGGATTTTGCTCGCTGGGAAAATAACGAGCACTGAAGAAGGGAGATGTTATTGTAACTTGTTTTTGAAGTGGAACTTCTTATGGGAGGGCCTTTAAAATTCTAATCCGCAACTTTTTTGTGTGACAAAAAGTAGTGGGGGTTTACCACCAATCCGGCAATAGAGTCTTAACATTCATGAGTGCCTCTTTGGGGTCCATGTGAATAAACAATGAATCATCTCAGTGCAAACACTGTGAATAATGTTTCCCTGCAACACAAAAGTTTTACTTCTATATCGTGTTTCTTAGCGACACACCCTGTTTTTTTAGTCTTTTTTTTAAGATAGGTAAGCGTCTGACCACTTTCTCACCTGATGGAGAGTGAAGATGCGGCCGAAGATGTGACACGCTTGCCTAGAAGATACCTATTCACTAAGTCCAAGTTTAATTAATTATTTATTAAATTTTCTTAAGTTTTATTCTACTAGAGCATTATTATTTTCCATTAAAGAATGAAATTAGTAAATTTTATAAATTAGCCAATAGTGTGCGTTTTTGTTTGCCTGATGGAAAACGATGATACGGCCAAAGATGTAACATGTCTAGAAGATTATTAACTCTTGACTTAAAGACTCTTACATTATACCGTTCGGAGAACAAAGACGAAGGCAATGAGTCCCACTCCTTCGCAGTACGGATAAACGTAGAAGCGAAAGCGAACGTTAATGCCCAGGTATGAGCAAACCTACTTTTTATCCTGATTCATAATCACCCTTATCAACGCGAGTAATGCCGCGGGGCATACTTATATTCAGTTATACTGTAGATAGGTTAGTCGGGTTGTCTGGTGCATTGCAAGAGCCACGGTAATTAGCTTCGTCATTAGGCCCCGGGCATACTGGCGATAATAGTGGCCATTCAGAAACTCAAAACATGCTTCGTTACTTGGTAAAAAAAGTTAACTGTTACTTCTGGTGGGAACTGGCGTCAGTAATTCGAGCTGTTTCAGCAACTTTTTAATCAGAGAAAATGTTGTATAGCTGTTATTTTTAACCGCTGATGAAAAAGAGGACAAAATCTGTGTGTCGGTGTGTCTGTCTGCAGCATCGTAGCTCACAAACGGCTTTTTGCTTCAAAGGGGACTTGATCGAAGGTGTTTTTTAGCTAAGTTTGATGAAAACAGTGAAGCTGTTTTCCAAAGAGAGCGGGGTATTATTAAAATGTTGATTTTGCCACTTGTTAGAGGTTTACGGATATACATATATATATACATATGATTTGTAAGTTTTAATGTACATATGTACTGTTAATTCTGTAGTTGTGCTAAGAGATACAAAGGATACATTAAATTATAATTGAACTAGCACAAGCTAGACAAAAACCAACATCACGCGGTGTTACCAGGCGGTCACCCATCCAAGTACTGACCGCGCCCGACGTTGCTTAACTTCCGTGATCGGACCAGAACGTGGTATGGCTTACAACTATAGCAAAAAGTGTCGTTACAACTTTTGGTTTTAATTTTTTTCCGTCTAGCCCCCTTTCACAACGCGCGATAAGGAACTTTCGTTCCAAAAATCACATTTTTCTTTCAGCAATCGAGAAACTCCAATGTAACACGATTAGAGAATTTCCTTATTCTACTACAAGTACTAAATATCTTTAGTACTAAAACCGTCATATTGGTTGGAACTGTTTCGTCTACAAAGCAAAACAGTTGTGTTCGAATCCCTGAAGCAACTATTATCCAATCTGTGCTGCCGATGCCGTCTCTCGCGTGAAAGCTGGTTTGTGACTTATGGTTTGTTCACGTGGGCACAGCCAGTAACCCTGTCGGGGAGGGACAATGACTGCGTCCACCGTCATCCAGTTCGTTCACTTGCACTCCCACAAGAGGGTCCCCCATAGCTCTATAAATTAAGTAGTTATATATCTGCATTTTGTACCGAGGGGACACTACGTAAACCTAACTAATTGAAACCACGTGCGTTTTTCAATAGTTTCGATAGTGCTTATTGCTAAGCTTTGTAGAATTGTATGATTTAACCGGCTTTATAAAACGATGAGGTAATGTATTTGTAGCATATGTTTTTTATTGTATTTAGTGTGATGATTTACACTAATTCTAACTGGGGGCGAAAAAGCCTGCACTGACGTCCCGCTGCACGCTGGGGGTGTATTGTGCATGTTCACTAATTATTTAGATTTTTTTGATGGAGCCGAACCATGAGTTCAATCACTTAAATTTTTTGTGCGTTTATTAAGTTAAACATAGCCTATGTGTTATTCCGGAACCTAAACTATATACATTCAAAATTTAATCAAAGTCGGTTTATTCGTTACAAAGATCCATGTTAACAAACATTCACACACACACACAAACTTTCGCATTCATAATATTAGTAGGATTCAATTAACGATTACTAATTATTACTAAACTGTAAATTATGCTCAACAGCTAGTACACTACGTACAAATTGCATATTTTTTTAAAACTGTTGAACTGAACTGCTCCTTTCCCTACGTTCAATCAACGAATATACATAAAATCAATCAAATCAAAATCAAATATCGTGATTTTTGTGTCGAATTATACTCCTAACAAAATATTTTCATAATAAAACATTTACAAGGGTTCAAAATTTGTAATATCATAACAACAATGCACTTGTATAAGCCTGATTATGAAGTATAATATCATGTTCATGTGTGATTGTATTGTTGGAGCCCATACGTCATCGGTCGTGCCGGAAGGCGGGTTGAACGTCTCTGTAATGACTTGTTCCGTGTGGTCACGCTCCGGTATTTGACGAATTGGTGACGTGGCGTGTCATCGCATCAACCGCATTGTGAAAGACTGAAAGTAATTACGAATTGATTTATAGATAATAAATATTAATGATAATTGGGTTACATCGCGTGAAAGTGACGTTATGAAATTGAAAAATTACCGTGTGTGTTCAGTTAAATATTTTTTACATTCACAGCCCCACACTAAGTTTAATTAACAGGAAACATTCACATCACTTACACAATTACACCTAGAGCCAGAAACACAAGTTTTCTTTTGTATCACAAATAAACGATGTTTTTTATTTAACATATAATCGAAACTTTGACCACTTTCTCACTGATGGAAAGTGACGATACGATCAACGATGGAGCACGTTCGCCTAGAAGTGCCTATTTACTCGCCAATCAAAAACTGCTATATTATACCTATAATGAAACACAACTCAGGCAGATAGTTCCATTCCTTAGCGTTCGCATTATGAACGTGGAAGCAAAACGCTTCGCACGCATTTGTAGAATGTCTGCCATATAATGGTGCCGCTTAGAGGCCTGTCTGGATGTCTGAGAATAAAATGGGGTTGAATTAGATTCTGTAATTCTCTCCGAAATGTTTCCTATTATTTTCCATGTCTATAATAAGCCTAGTAAATAGATATCAAGTAGTTAACATAGTTTGAATATAACAATTATTTGTTTAACTGAATTCCTAGCTGTCCATAAGTTTTTTGGGACAGCTACAACTTTTTTGCTAGGCTAGGAATTTGTATTGTATTTTTTTTTTTTTTTTTTTTTTTATTTGTGACAGGCTAGTGTTTGACCACTATCTCACCTGATGGTAAGTGACGATGTGATCGAAGCTGGTAAACACACTAGACCTGGAGTACGCAGGCTCTCAAGGATAACTGCCGGAACACCGTATTTGGCTTGGCGGCAGACTTTCAACTTGATGGTGGTAAGCTACTTTGGTAGCAAGCCAGGCGAGCAACTCACAAAATGCTCTACCACCTCTCAAATGTCACCTGATTAGCACCACCCGGGGACCACGTGTAGGGAGTCAGACTTAAGGGGTATCCTCCTACGGACGTGGGTGACTCAGCCCCCACGGGTAGAAAAATATCATTTTTCTACCCGTGAGAACCTTTTATTGGCTCATTATATCATATAAAAATTTTTTAGACTTGCAAGCTGTTGGTGTTCCTAAGAGACAAAAACATTTTTCGTCTTCCGGGCACCTCCGTAGATGGATTCTATCCAGCGGGTTCGGTGGATCTGGCTTATTTTGAATGTCTGTATATTTTTCGGAAGATGGGTTTTTATTTCTATGGATATTTTCTATTGTTTTCAATTAAAATACCCATCCGACTTCGGCAACCGGTAGCTGCGACAAACAACACACAACATCTAGTCTTCCTGTGACCACGAACTGAATCGAAAACTTTCAAAGAGTTCAAAACGTCAAGATTAAAATAATAGAAAATACGCGATAAAACCCACTTAACGTTGTTTAACTCTCTATATCATTTTTTTATTTATATTTTTAGCCACGGCAAATGCCTCTCTTCCCTCTTTCCAGTCTTGACGGTTTTGTGCTTTGTTTGTCCAGTCTTTCCAATATGAATCAAGCTCATCCCGCCATCTCCTCCCAGGCCTGCTGCGACCTCTTTTTCGATTCAACGGAACCCATTCTGCTGTTTTTCGTTGTACCACATTTTGGCCGGAACAATTGTCGATCTAGACATCGACAACGCGTCACGCTAATTCCCGTTTTAATTTCAATTTAATAGTTCTAAAAGTGCGTAAGTTTTTTCCAATGCAAGAGCTCTCATACTGGATGCCTCAGATAACAACTCGATTGATGCCGCTAAGACGTTTACGTCATTGTCTCTGAAATGAAAAGGACATCATGAAATAAGAAGTCTCTCGAATGGCCTTAATGTATAAGTGCATACGCTGAGTGAATAATTATACCGTCCTTTATTTGATGCGTTCCAGCAAGTATAACACTGTGAAAACTAAAAATTCATGAACCCATGCCATGGACAAAAGCTGTTTTATCGAGACTGATAACTCAACCCATATCCTCGTCCTCGTTTTATGATGCTCTCAAAAAAGCATCATGTTCTATGCGGTAGTGGCTAGTGACGTTTTATAGGCAGATATCTTGTGAATAGGCTACCTTAGCTCCCAACGGCTGAATAAGCTTATTTGCCCCATATTCCGATGCAGACAACGCCCGGCGATAAAGCCTCCAGGATTTATGGCTGTCGGAATTGCTCTATTGACGCCGTGACGTCGATTTTGGAAGTGACGTCGACACGTCCACACGCTGCGGGTTCCGGGTGATGAATGGCTTAATACTTCGTGCTTCGACTTCAATTCGCGACCCATTTTCTTATAAATCGCAGGTTAGCATAAAAAATTACGTATTTTTTTCGTTTCAATTGATCAAAAAATAAAGATAAGTACCTAAGTAAGTAGGTAATACAATCTAGGAGTCCTTAAATCTCTAGTGAACAGGTATCTTGTAGGCATGCATGCTCCATCTTCGACCACAACGTCACTTTTCATCGAGTGAGATAGTGGTCAAATGCTTGCGTATCGAGAATAAAAAAAAATTAAAGTGTTAGAATAGAATAGAATAGAAGCAATTTATTTGTGACAAAACATAAAAGACACACGAAAGGCAGAAACAAAAACAGTTTGTCACAAATCGGCTCCAACTCAGCATAATACTGGCTGTACACCAGCGCTGGTCTTCCGCTGGAGCCGTTTGGTGAAGTTACGGCACAGACATACAATACACACACAAGTATGAACAGCAAAACAATAAGGAAAAAAAAGAAAGAAAAACACATTAACAATAAAAATTTAAAGATTACAATATTTAATAATTATTTGTTAGTAATGCGGTTGTCAAAAGTTCATAATAATACGTACCGTACTTCATAAGTAATAAGTAAATAACTAACGGTACCTACCTACAATTTAGGTTGAACAAAATAGGTGATTCCTTTTCCCTAAAAACTTGCTTTACTAGGCGAAAGTGGACCCTCTTTTTCTTCGCTTTGTCAAGCTATACGAGGTCCAAATCACTCGACGTAATCCGTGGTTTACGACACGGGGTGAAAGTAGGGTGTGGTTCCGGAATTAACCGCACCCTCGATTCTATTAACGAAATCAGTTATTTTTACGATTCGAATTCCCCTGAACATTTAACGGGTATTAATTTTAAGTTGCCGTAAACGCGCTCAGGAATAAAAAAGATAACAAGTATTATTGACTTTCGGCTTAACACCTTGGAGGTTGTTTACTGCGTGGTAGAGATGATTCCCTTTGCTCTGAATATAAATAATGTAACCGAAATGTAGAATGCCTAGCTGATATCTAATCACTTTCTCATCACTACTAGTTACACTCAAAGTCAAGTAAAACAGTCATGGTCTAGTCCTAGTCAAGCCCTAGTAAAATGGTAGAAACTTTAATTTTCTACCATTTTTTTTTACCGTTTTCCAAGTCTGTATGATTGTAGGCAAATCATGCACGTTTACGAACTGTTACCGGTTGACAATATGCAGAGATACGGTAGTGGTCCGCTGCACGCTGGTTAGTTAGGTAAACATAGGTTCTTCATAGTAGTCTTCTTATTTACTCTAGTATAAGTCCATATGGTTAGCCTCTCCACATCTATCCCTCAGCTCTATCTTACCTAATTTCACATCTAATCAATGTACTCGTACAAAGAAACTAGGCAGTGGTTACATATTCTAGCCGTTTGGTGTTGAGAGACTGGGCCCGTGGGAATTGGGAGCTCATTCTCTTTTTCAAAAATCTATCAGAGCGCCTGGTAGAGGCGACACGTAATCAAAATGCTGGTACTTATTTGGCTCAATGTATTAGCATTGCAATTCAGAGAGACAATGCCGCCAGCATGATGGGAACGCTACCTACTGGAAGTGGGCTTGAGCACTTAAGTTACCTATAAGATTGATGTCTTGTTAGTCTTTGCTGTATATAGTAGTGTTTATTTAGTTTTAGGAAATATATGCAATTAGCCCGTAATTAGGCACCAATTGCGAGGATAACAATGTACATAAGTTTATATACTTATATTATTACCATACTACGTGCATATATTAGCCTTGCATATAATTATAATAGATCGTTGCGATCATGACTTATCTATGAACAGCTATACCCTATAAATCCATCATTATTACAGAGTACCTTTAGAAGGAACAAAATTGTAGTAAAATAATACAAAAATGCCATTGTTTCACTTTCACTAACTGCTGTTTATACAGTGATTATGTTGATAAATGCGAGGTTTAGTGACGTCAGTGACATCTGTACATTTGCGGGTAGGTTTCAATTAATCAGAACGTTTGTATGTTCATCGTTGCGGACGGATTGGTTCGCCATCCCCTTTTTAATCAAACCATGTGAACAGTGGCCTGTACCGCGATTCTATCTTGCTCTGTAGTCTCCTCTATTTTTCGCGAAAGTAGCCTCTAGATAGAGACGATGCATTTCATTTATTCCTTAACAGGGCATTCATTAATATTTCAATAAATACCTTTCTTTTTTTATATCGAAAACCATCGATATAATATATATATATATATATATATATTTCCCTTGGTCATCGCATTAAGCGTGAACGGATGTAACAATTTCGCTAATTATTTTCTGTTGTGATAATTATTTTCAGGAAAAGATAGATAAATGGATAATACTTTATTAATACACTTTACAAGATGAGAAAAAACAAAGTTGACAAACAAGCTTATACGTAAAGCATCACAACAGGCGGCCTTATCACTAATAGCGATCGCTACCAAAACAAGAAGGTTCTTTTGAGAGAAAATGTTATCCCAGGATTCCCGCGGGTCCGGACTTACGCGTGTAAAACCACGGGGCGCAGCTAGTATCTTGTAAAAATTGACAATGTTTGGGAATTTACATTTTCATAATCTTAAAACTAACAAAAATTATAACAAAATTAAAATATCAAATAATTAGTATTATAGAATAAAATTATAATTTAAACTAAATAACATTATGTTGAGACTATGTAAATTTAAATTAGTAAAACAATGAAATTTGCAACAATGAAACAATCACATTTCAAAGAGAATAATTATGAGTGATAAGATTAATTTTAATAAATTTGCAATTTAGCCCTATATAAGAACTAGTCGTATCTATTAACGACCAAAGGTAAAGGTTTCATATTTAAGCAATATCTATTGGAGGATTTAATCTTAATAATTTAGAGACAAAAATATGATTTTAAAAATTTTTCTCAGTTTAATTAATTTCCTAGATAGGATTTTATCAAGATTTGAAGTTGTAACTTAGTCGATTATGTAGATAATTTAAATGCCTGCATAATAGAAAATTATTTTATTTTAAACTAGTTGAGCCCCGCGGCTTCGCGCAGATGATGATAATGATTAAAGTAGCCTATGTCCTAATCCAGAGTATAAGCTACCTACATTCCAAATTTCATTAAAATTGGTTAAGTAGTTACGGAGATACGTGGTAACAAACATTCACATAAACACACAAACTTTTGCATTTATAATATTAGTAAGAGTAAGATAGTAGTTTTCATACAAAACAAATTCTTAACATTTAACATTAACCTGAGAAAAGGCGACATATTTATTTATTTATTTATTCTTTTGCACAATACATATGTACATGGAGGACTTAATGCTAATACAGCAGACATAGCTCTAGTCTATATGTTTTTCTCTCTCTCTCTCTCTCTCTCTACAGATAAGCGAGTAAGTAGCACCAAGTATCAATTTTAATCTGGCTCCAATTTTAGGTCGTATCACATTGCTAAGTTTAATCACGTTATAATCAAGACCCATTCACATTACACTTTGGTATGTCTATAGCGGGAAATAATAACTGTAGCAGTCTATATCATCTCATAACCTAAAAACCTTGTGTGATCGTATGGCAGCCGATTCGATTACAAACAAACTCAACGTTTCCTGTAGCTATATAAGTATATATAGCTTTGATCGCTGTAAGCTCTTCTATACATAGGTATATCTATGTAGGGTTATACGGGTATTTCTGAGTGTGTGTGAGCCTTATCTGTGGGCGTCAGTGATGGATGTCACGTTCGGCCATGCGTGACTTGATATCTTTCTTCCTTTTTAATTCTACTTTCATACATGTTTGTTTGTTGTTTCCTTAATTATTTCATTATTCCGCCGTATAATCAGGGTATTTTTCTTTTTACAAGGTAATTTGTATGAAACCAGAATTCTCTTGGGACGTTATTCCAACCATTGAGAACGTCTTCCTTGGTACGGCTTTTGCAAATTCTGTTTTGTGATTTATGAAATAAATCTTAAAATATATTTTTAATCTTCTCTGTTGTATCTCAGGTGTCGAGGGTCTAAGAGCTTTCTGGTATTTTACAAATAACCCTGTATAATGATTGTTACTAAAACCAATACTGTGCCCCCTGTCGTATTGAGTAGCGCGTCTGCCTTCTGAGCAGCGGGTATCGGATTCGATTCCCAGTGGGAATACAAGTCTTTATGAAATTTGGAATATAAAATTTAGAGACACTAATGTTTTTTAATATTTGCACGTCTGCATGCAGGCTGACTGACCGTACATAATATTATTTATAAGACCTTTTGACTTGTATTCTGGCAAATAAATTGAGAGAGCTTTTAGCCTAGGAATATTTGCGTTTCAAGTTTGGGTATGATTGTGTGTAATGTGATGCGGCAACCACGTTACATGTCAACAACTATGTGTGGGTCTGCGAGTGTGTAATCGTAACGTAACAAAATACTTGTAAAGCACTTCACGTAAACCTGTCTATGTACCTACTTAGTAAATATTTTTTCACACTAGCATACATATAATTTTTTTACACAACTATAATTTTACTACACTACCAAAATTATTTGTTCCTGCACCTTCTCGGATGACTAGCAGAAAATGCTGTATTCATATTAAGTCTTCCGGGTACAGCTAAATAGTGCAAAAGAATAAATTTTCTACAAAAACCAAATATTTTATATGAGCACAGTTATTAGTATCTAATATATTTATTTTCTAGATATGTATGTATAATATTTAGTATTTTATATTTATGTAAAATACAATAAAAAATAAATTTCTATTTTGTATAGTTATTATCTTACATATATTTTCTTTTCCCCTGATTGATGCACGCTTCATGTCATTTCATTGGATGTAGATCCGCTGGATGACTGGTAGAAAATGCTTTTAGCATTAAGCCCTCTCTTGTCGACTATTATTGTGCAATAAAGTATTAAGATTATTGAAGAGTAAATTCTTGTGCGTTCTGTTATTGATTTAAGTTTTATATTGTTGCAGGTAAATTGAACGAGTTTTCAAACTCTTCGGGCGAAGCCGCTGGACACTAAAGTATACAAGTCATCATCATCTTAGCCGAAAGAAGTCTACAGCTGGATATAGGCATAGGAAAAAGATTTCCAAAAAAGAACGGTTGTTAGCGGCCCTGCATTCAGCGTCGTTATACAAGTGACAAAATAAAAATTTCAAACTAGTTACACCTTATATCTTGAAAACGGCTGCACCGATTTTTACCAAACATAGCTTAGAACACACCTTTAAATTAATACAAAAAGGTCCAGCCGTTTGGGAGCTACTATACCATAGATAGACACAATGATAAACCCGATAAACATATAATACCCCTCTTTTTGTATCGGGGGTTAAATATAACTTCTTTTTATTCTCGATAGGCAACCATTTGACCCTATCTCACATAATGGAAAGTGGCGATGTGGTCGAAGATGGAGAATGCTTGCCTAGAAGATACCTGTTCATCCGAGATTTAAAGCCTCTCAGATTGTACTTATCATGACACAGGCTCGGGTAAAGAATTCCATTCCTGAACAGTACGTATAATAAATGTGGAAGCAAAACGCTTCGTACGCACCCCTGAAATATCAACCATAAACCGATGTCGCGTGGAATGTCACTACGTAGGAACTAAGAATGTGAGTGTATATAATATGTTCATAGTCAAGTTTGAGTAGGTACTATCTACGGGCAAATTGCCTATATTTCCTAATACTGTAAATAGTAAAACTATATACATCGATACTGCAAAGATTCAAGTTATCTAAAAGGTACCGTGCTTATAGGTAACTCAAGTGCTCAAGCCCATTACCAGTGGGTAGCGTTGTCATCATGCTGGCGGCATTGCCTCTCTGAATTGAAATGTTAATACGTATATATACTGCTCGAATTGAACAGATCCAAAAAAAGTTTATTAAATACCTATTTTACCGTTCGAAAATTCCATACGAATCGAATAACTATTTAAAACTATGTAAAAAAATCAATTTTCTTCCCCTAGTTAATAGAAGGGAAATTGCAGATATTACACTTCTGCTAAAGATTTCCTCTAGCCTTGTAGACTGTCCCGAATTATTAGGTAAAATTGATCTAGTCCCACCTTCCAAACAAATGAGGTTTAATCCTTTACTGAATGTACGCTCAGTTAATAAAAATTACAGACAAAACTCATATTTATGGCGAGCGAGCAGAAATTTCAATAAACTTAGTAAGCGCCTAGATTTAGATCTATTTCATACTAGTATAGCGTCGGCTAGACGGCTGTTGAGCAGTGACTTTTTTGATAACTAAGCCATATAGACAAGTATAGCCATATAGATAATTTTACAGAGTTACATTATACCTAACTATTTATTTGTTTAACTGTGTTCCTAGCTGTTCATAAGCTTGATTTGTATTATTTATATGTTTTCTAACCGTGAGGACCTTTAATTGACTCATTGTATTATGCTTAACCTGTAAATTGTTAGATTTATAAGCTGTTGGTCTTCCTCAATATAAATTACATAAATTAAATAAATATCCAACTCAACTACTTACTTAAATATAATTCGAAGAACTTATATTTTTCGATACGTAATTACTGAAAAAAGCTCTTCGAGTTATATTTATCTGAATGATTCCTTAGGTTATTTATCTTGCCTGTGAAATATTCACGATAACGTATAAGTAGTCGACATAAGTATCAAATGTTAGTATCTCGTCTGGGGCCGTGGGCGTCTGTTTGTCTGAGTCGATTCCTTAATAAGTACATGTACTTATAATTACATGTTCAGAGTCTTAAGTATTTGTGTAGGTAAAACTACTTAGGTACTTAGTAGATAGAATAGAATAGAATAAAAAAAATCTTTATTGTACACCAAATACATGGAATTTCCTTGTAACTTAACTTAAGTTAAGTTACAAAGTATTAAAAAAACTTAAGTACAATGGGCAGACTTATCGCTAAGAGCGATCTCTTCCAGTCAACCTTTGGATAGGGAGAGGAATAATTTTAAATACGGTCGGCGCGATGGATGGATGATGAAAAACACAATCATACGTAAATACAACTTACATATATACTTATCCATGTATTAATACATACACATAAACTTACTTAATTGACGACTCAGTTGGCGCAGTGGACAAGTGTCCGCCCTCTGCGCCGTGGGTCCTGGGTTCGATTCCCGGCAGGAGCACAAATTCCTGCCCAAAGGATATTTGTGCTTCTGGTTCTGGGTGTAATGTATGTGTCATGTGAATGTTTCCGGCACCCACGATACAAGTCTTTGAACTTAGTGTGGGGCTGTGAGTGTATGTACTATGGTCGATTGTATGTATTTTTTTTATGTATGTTCACCGATTTCTCCCCCATTTGTGAACTGATTCTCAATTTTTTTTTGTTTGTTAGATTATTCTTCAGAGGTGGTCCCATATAAACTTTATCGAAATCGATCAAGCCAAAACCAAAATATAAGCGGTGAAGTCAGTTTTTTATGCTTTGCTTACGTTTAAATTATTTCTAAAATACTACTTATTCTACTCATTGATAATGTACAGGTTGTACTCACGTATTGTTTAAATTAATCGAGAAACTCGATCGGTGTTCGAGCCATATAGACACTACGATTTACGATAGTTTTAATAACAACTAGCTGTCCCGGCGACCTTCGTTCCGCCTAACAGTCAATGAATGTGCATATTTAGGAAGCCATACCCGGCATGCGTTACAATGTCACGTGACTATATTATTACAACCTTCATGTTTATGTTTGCCTAGTACTTTACCAAATCCGAGTGACGTATGAGAAAATGGAAAGCATGTCGAAATGTAAAAAAAAAATTTAAAGAAATGTACGTTCTTAAAAAGTATCCTATGTCCTTCTCCTGGCTCAAAACTACCTCCCTGCCAATTTCCAGCTAAATCGGTTCAGCCGTTCTTAAGTTATAAGTGGAGTAACTAACACGACTTTCTTTTATATATATATATAGATAATATAATACTCTATGTATACCTACTTTGATTATTTTATCTACAGTGTCTCTAAAAAAATGAGACAATGAAATCAGTTCCCGAGATATCGTCGTGATGGATGTGTCGCGTGCCTTAATTGCGGACCTCCATCATTTATATCGCCCTCGCTTAGTCGCTCGAGACTCCGGGAACACTCGCTTAATAAACTTAATATTTATTGTTTAAGATGATTAGGCATGCTAATTAATGGGTATAAATAGTAGCTAATTATTCTATTTGACAGATATAAGTACCTACTTATTTGAAGGCAAAGATTTTGCAGCTAAAGTAAGTCTGTCTCGTACCTCGATGAAAAGATGAATTTTAAATCTAGTTCTCTAAACTGCGGTTAGTAATGACATATTCTTGGTATTCTAATGATATTGTTAGCAGTTTTTCATTGCCTGAATACACGGATAAAACTATTATTATATTGTATAATACTATTATTCTCTTTATTTATTATTTTTTCTTAAGCTAAGGTTTTTTTTTTACAATATTTTTATAAAAGTAATAAACAATACAATATTACAAAATAAAGAAAACTGTAAAAAAAACCTAAACCTAGTATGCCACCAGCAACGGGACAGGGCCCAAGCTACCGGTAGGTCAGTGCTGCAGAGTGAGGAACCTCCTGACAAAACGTGCCGTGTCCAAGAGTACTGCTTTCTGAATCTAACCCTTGATCCAACCATTTAACGAAAGCCTCTTGAGGTGTTGATCAAGACTTTTCGCTATTAGCCCATTCGCCGAGACAACTATCGGGACAATGATCGTCGAATCTACATCCCACATGGCGGTTACCTCGAAGTTAGTTATACTATTATTATTATTAAGATTATAACATGTTATGGTTTCTACCGGCGTTAATTACATACTTTTTTATTTACAAATACCAATAGATTACGTAGCTACTATATAAATTGACCCAACCTTCTGCATTTGCGAGATTTTGATTTTGCGAAATTTTCGTTGCAAAGATTTACAATTAATTCATCCGTACAGCGAAGGCGTGGAACTCATTGCCTGCGTCTTTGTTCCCTGAACAGTATAATCTGGGTGTCTTCAAGTCTAGAGTGAATAGGTACCTTCTAGACAAGCATGTTCCATCTTCGGCCGCATCGTCACTTTCCATCAGGTGAGATAGCGGACAAATGCTTGCCTATCTAATATTAAAAAAAAACTTCCGGCAGCTATCCTTCAGACCCAAATGCACATCAAAAACAAAATTAATATCGTTTATTCACATGGGCAACAAACAGGCACTCATGAAAGTTAATGACTACAGATTCGCTAAATTACAGCCATCTTGAGAAGAACCTGGCAAGAAACTCTCATCGTGTCCTACCTACTGACAGCTAATCAAAGATAAAATGTCAGATAATAAGTCATATTTTTAATAGGTTATTGCCTAAATATCTATACTACTTTGTTTGAAAAATACTTTTTATTTAAATTTTTTTTCTACGTATTTATGAGTATTTTCATGACACGGAAGTTATAATTATGACTACAATAGTCATTGTAGTCATAATTATTACTTCAATTCACTACGTCATTAAAACGTTTATACAAATTATACAATGTTGCTCTTAAAAAACTATAATTTGGTATCAAGTTTTTATTGTTACTACACAATTTCATATTACGATTCTAGGTACAAAATACATACTAAGTTTGACTAAAATACCTAATTGCTGGATTGAGCTAATAAATAATTAAACTTAGGCGAAAATTACTTAATCATACGCGTTCGTAACTTAGAATTACATCGCGTGAAGTGTGCCTATTGAGAAGTTCGTAACCACATACAACTTAGTCACATACGAAGTTAACAGCTTAATGTACAATAAATAAACAAGTAAGATTGAAATCATAATTACTCGTATGTTACTGCAAGGTTACAATGCAGGAACAGCTTATATGCATAATGTATTTATCGCGCACGTGAGTTAATATATAAATAAATTATGAAATAGTAACCTTATACTCACCTAAGCTTTTTGACCTGACTACGATGACGTAAAGCGGATAATATATAGTCGTTCCTTCCGAACTTAGATCTCGCGCCTACATTTTGTCAAGAATCACTTATTTTCTTAATAATAAGTGTTTGATTTTTACCGACTTCCCAAAAAAAGAGAAGGTACTCAAGTCGATTGTATTTTTTTTTTTTATGTGTGTTACCTCATAACTTCTCTCCAGGTGAGGCGATTTCAAATTTTTTTTTAGTTTGACAGATGTTGCTTTCTAATTGGCCCCATTCAAATTTGATCAAGATCTGATCAGTAGTTTGTGAAATATCGCCAATAAATCCTATTTTGTGACCATGGCCAATGCAACTTGGCCGAAACGTTGAGGTAAAAAAAAATAGTTTTTTAGCGCGATTAAGTCCCGAGATATTACCTAAACTATGATTCTTTTTTTATTTGAAAGCTGGTGCTTTTTATGTAGTCCCATTGAAATTTGATCAAGATCTGATTCCTAGTTCTTCAGTTATAGTCGATAATGCGTGTTTATACATTAAATCTGATCAAGGTTTCGAGGAATAAGCGTGAAGTCGGTTTTTTCAAGCTTTGCTTGCGTTTAACTATTGTATTTGTTGTTTTATAAGAGGGTAAAACGGATACTATATGCAAGTTTCAACTTCGATTAAATAGTCGTTTTTGGATCTATATCAAAAGTCGAGTAATATTTGAAAATAGCCCAGACGCACGACACTCTAGATGGAAAACAGCTGGACCGATGTTCACCAAACTTTGATAAAACCATTCTCGATGAAGTAACCGTTTAAATAAAAAAACTGCATCCAAATCTGTTAACCCGTTTTAGACCTACGGTGCCACTGACTGACACACTCACGTACCTAGCGGTCAAACTTATTACACACCTCTTTTTACATCGGGAGTTATAAAATTATAACGTTATAAATAAATTATGAAATAGTAACCCTGTATACTCAACTAAGCTTATTTTTGTAATAAAAAAGTGGACTTTTCTTCTGAAACTTTCGGATTTATAATATTAGTAGGAAGTAGGATATGAGTTGATATTACACATTATCCTATAACATAACTCACGAAAAGTTTAATAATAAAAATAATTATACTACGTTGTGAATAAGATTCTTATATTCCTCGACCACATCATCAATTACCAACAGGCGAAATATACTTTTTCAGATATATATATATAAAAGATTTTGTATAAGTTTTTATGACCTGCCTATGACGTCAACAAAATTTCCTAAGTCGTCCTATTAAATTTTTACTATCGGAGTGTAGATCGTGAATTGGTAGGTTTACCACGTGTAGGTGAGATGGACGGGTTGTTAGTTGTTAATTCCCGCCCTGTGGTTTATTATATAATAGCTTATTATTGATCTACTGCAAATGCGACATTTTACCTCACACCAAAGGGTGTTTTTCACAAAAAGCTCACGCGAGCGGCCTTGTACGTGAGTGGCGTGTTGGTAAACCTACAACGTCAGTTATTTAAATTAAATTTGCATAATAGGGTGAAGCAAAAGCTTTCGCATTAGCCCGGATTCCAAGGATAGTGAAGA
The DNA here is from genome assembly GCA_948107665.1 of Lomographa bimaculata. NCBI lineage: Eukaryota > Metazoa > Arthropoda > Insecta > Lepidoptera > Geometridae > Lomographa > Lomographa bimaculata. Next base: position 15,457,117 of record OX403592.1, read on the forward strand.
GCTTAATTTCAATTGGTTGTGTGTGCTTTCTGAGTGGAACCTTTTCCGGAGAGCGCCCTTTTGCGGGCAGCGGTGAATAAATATTCAAGCGACTAGATGTTCTGGTTCAAAACACGAGGAACGCGTGGCAACGATCACTTGTGTTATATCACAGAAATATTTTAATAATTATAATATACGAAAATTTTAACAAAATAATACAACAACTTTTTTCTAATTATTAGGGTTCCGTACCCAAAGGGTAAAAACGGGACCCTATTACTGAGACTTCGCTGTCCGTCCGTCCGTCCGTCCGTCTGTCACCAGGTGTATCTCAAGAACGGTGATAGCTAGACAGTTGAAATTTTCACAGATGATGTATTTCTATTGCCGCTATAACAACAAATACTAAAAATAAAATAAAATAAATATTTAAGGGGCCCCCCTTAAATATTCCATATCCCCTAAAACAAACTTGATTTTTTTACCATTTCTTGCTCGATACTAATAACGGTGACAGGTAGACACTTTAACTATTCACGAAATATTAAATTTTAATTTATCTTTAAAAATAAATAATTAAAATAAAATAATAATGATAAATGTAAGGAACCCTTCGTGCGCGAGTCCCACTCGCACTTGGCCGGTTTTATTTAAATAAAACAACTTTTTTTTATCATATCATTTACCTAGTTATTTATGGTACCAAGTTACACTTTGGCTTTACCTAATAACCGGTTCAGAATTGTCGTAGTATATGAATTATTACTATAATAATTGTAATTAAATAATAATCAACAGATTAGAAGATGTTTCCTAATTTATCCTGCATTAGCCTTGCTAGTTGAAACTCCGCCCCAATCGAATTCTAAAATGACTATTTTAGACCCCTTTTTATGTCGGTTAATAATCGATCCTGCTTTTTCTATATTCGAAATAAAACTATTAGCTATTTGAAACCAATTTATTATCTACTTAGTTACTTACACTCTGATTTATTAAACAATACAGATCTGGATCTAGACTAAACTTATCCAATCCAAATATATTCGCGTTAGCAATAATATATTAGCCTACAAAAATAATCTAGACACTTTGTTTCATTACGAACGGCAGGTTCTATACATAATACAAAAGTAAAACGTTTATTTCTCTCTTTATTAAACCTCAGTTTGCACGTAAATGAATTACATAAGATACTAAAACTAGTACCAAAGATCAATATAGTAGTACCAAAATATCTCTTAATTACGTCCCATCCTTAAGTTATTTGTTTTTTCGACAAACAGCGTTATCTCTACGGAAATATACTACGCACATAAAGTACTTACTGCCCCTCCCACCGTCTCACCCCTATGAATTGCATTTATAAATATTAGGTAATTTAAAAAATGACTTAATATTTATAAATGCGGACTTGATTCTACTTATTAAGCGAAATTAAGTTCTCATTTAGAAACATTTTATATATATTTTTTAGATAGTATTCTAGCTTCCAATCGCTTTATCGATATCTAATTTTAGAAAATACTTAAGTGCTAATATACTATTTACTAATGCGCGATGTACTAAAATATATATAGGTATATCATAATAATATTATTGTAGTACTTTATGAGCCAGATAAAAAAGAACACTAATACCTTTGATATACAACTACAATTCGTGTAGCAGTCGTACTGTCCTCGGTGACCTTGTAGTTCCACAATTCCCGAATCTCTTGTCAATTTTCCTATTATCGGGAATATGGAGGAAAACCTCCCTCGAATACTGAGATATTAGTATTTGTTCACTCAATATACGAGCCCTACATTTCCCGCTCCCAAGAAAGATTGGCAAATAGTTTTTCGTGCTTCCTACAGACGCTAACTCCTGTGGATAAAGCTAAGTCTCTACTGAACTCTACAGTAATATTAGCTAGAAGTATAAATAACTTTTACTGGGACATAAAGGCACGATCACTCTTTGGTTTTGAAGAAGTCATGAATATAAATTGAAGATGATATGGGTCCAAGAATAAGATAGATAGGTTCGCTTTTACTACATATATATAATATATGTAATGTCTGATGTAAATAATAAAATAATAATGTAGTTATAAATGTACATCTACAGTAATATCATAGAAGGGTAAAGTTTGATTGCTAGTTTGTGGGTTTTCATTTAGGAGGTAATCACAGAAAATACTAATCGTGAATCGTGATTTTTATTGTGCCTACTAAGAAGCCACTGAGTGATTTTTCTACCGACTTCACAAAAAAGCAAGAGGTACTCAAGTCGACTGTATTCGTTTTTTTTTGTGTTGCCTCATTACCTGCCTCCTTCTTTCCACGTAAACTGATTTTGAAATTATTATTTTTTGTTTGAAAGATGTTGCTTTCCAATTGGTCCCATTTAAATTTGATCAAGATCTGATCAGTAGTTCTTAAAATATCGTCAATAATGTCTGTATAGTACATCTAATCTGATCAATGTTCCGAAGATAAAGCGGTGATGTCGGTTTTTTTTTAAACTTAGCTTGCGTTTAATTATTGCTTTTTTAGCAATAAAAAAGTACAAGTCGCTATGTAAACAAACAATTATGAATAACTCGCAATAATTTTTAAACTCAATAAAAAACATACTTCTGCTTGACAGTTTGTGATTTTTGCCAATAACGATATGTGTTACTAGTTCCGTTTGTAACTGTGGTGACCTGAGTGTTTCCGGCAACCACGATACAATTCTTCGAAATTAGTGTGCGGATGTGAGTGTGAAAGCGTTTATGCTAATAAAAAAATTACTTCATTAACTTCACAAAAAATCTGCAACACTGTAACGATAGTCTTTGTATAATGTGGATTAATATTATTTGTTCTACCACATGTATTATATCTGCAATAAACATGATGATACTTTTTTTGTACTATTTTGCTCACATGGACATGGACATTTCAATGAAAACACATTAAATGCTACAAAGCTCAAAAAAAATGGACAAATCCGAAATACTTAACTTCTAAAAAAATACCTGTCCCTTTACTGTTTGTTATCAAATATGGTGCAGATGGGACCGAGCCCGTGGGTCCTTATTTCTTTGACATCCCGGATCTCGACAGGGATAATGAAAACACGGCCCTTTAATATTGCGGTAATCGCGGATCCGCCAGACCAAATAAACATTTATTGATTGACAGATTACCAGCTGAATCCAAGATCAATAGATCTTGGATTCATTTGGAGAAGATAATTCTCCTTTGTACATTCTCTTTCGAAATCTAATCTATCTCCCTTGTTCATCTTGTTCGTATACATGGAGGTATTCGGTAATCGGTTTTATTTAGTCTGATAGGCAGACGTTTGACCACTATCTTTAATTGCGAATTGCAGAGTCTCGGTCACCGAGGTAAGGTCGCTAGCCTATCGGTATTCTGCCGTTAACATTTTAAAGAGAGAGAATTTATACGAGATAATTCCCCCATGCCCGTTTTACCATATAACAAAAAGACAAACTGTCAACCGTCAGCCTTATATGATTGACATACCTCCAGTTATATTATTTGTTAACATCATTATCAACAATTACTGTTGATAAGTAATGATGTGGGCGAGCGTATATATTTCAAATTTAAAAAAAAACCGCCCAATCGTCAAAAAAGTCGATCTGTTCTCATACAATAAGTAATATGCATATATTTTATGCTGTCGATTGTTTACGTTAATTTATTGCCAAAAATGAAATTTGATTAAAGAAAACATTACATTTCATACCAAAATAAATATTTGAAAAGGGAGCATGTTCAAACAATTTAAATGGGGCCATGTTGAAGTTTCTTTCTGCGCCAACCACAATCCAATCACCGTCAAGGAAAGTTGACCAATCATAAACATCAAAAATGTGTTAACTAACGTCACGAATCAGTCTAACCATTAGAGTGCGTTTTGCTATTGTGAATTTTCATCACTAATTATTTATGATAATTTGTAATTAAAAAGCATTTAAATGAAATAAATAATGTTATACGTGTAATTCTATAGCTATTAAGGTTCAAAATATATATATAATCTAAGGCATATTCCTTAATGTAGATTTTTCTACTTTAAGTAGGACTTTGACTCATTTTCTGTGAATGCAGATAGCCACGAGAAAATGTCCTATCACCATGGATTTCTTCGATACCGAGTTGTAAAAATGTACAACGAAACTGTTATCTCGTCTACATAACATAAAAAAAAAACGCTTTCACACTCACAGCCCCACAATAAGTTCGATATGTTTCGTGGCTGCCGGAATCACATCACAAATAAATCAGAACCAGAGCGAGAAACAAAGAATTTGCGTTCCCACCGGGAATCGTACCCGATACCCCTGCTAACACGTGAACGCTCATCCTTCTAGCCAACGAGCAGTTCATACTTAGATTTTGGAGCGTGTCCATCAATTGAGTAACCTACTAGTAGAACGCGATTATTCATTGATATTGAATAAAATTATCTGAAATTATATCTTTGACGTTCTCCGAGCAATTTATCTTCAATATACATTTTTAGGGGTCCAACGTGAGTTTATTTAGGACGGACGGTGCCTCCGAGTATTGCGAGCGTGATTGGGCACGAGACTTCTATATTTATCGTGTACATAAATCCTTAAGAATAAGGTAAATATAAAAGTTGGGACGTACCTTTGAGGTATAATCGAAATTCGTGTTCGATTTACTCGAGACTCATCTTTCATTCTAATGTGTAAATTGTATAGGTCGTTCTATGAATCTATATTTCGTTTATATTTCCATCAAAAGGTTGTCTGGAAGACATCGCTCTTAGCGATAAGACCGCCCATTGTACCTATCTTTATAAGTTTCTCTGTAAGTTGTATATAACTTTTGGTGTCAATAAAAAGTTTTTGTATTGTATTGTATTGTATATGACGCCGTCAAGGAATTTGTTTAACTAAATTTTTGCACGGAATGGTTATCTTAAAAGGTCGATTTTAAATAATAATACTACATTATGCAATTAGCTTACTTAATTATAAGTAACATTAGTAAAAATTTAATCCGTTATTGGCCTTAGGCACATATGTTCAATTTAACAATTTCTGTTAATGAAGGGCTGTGGATTATGTAATTAATTAAAATAAAAAAAGTTTAAAATTACTTACGCGTATTTTACGCGGCACCGCAAACATAGCCAGTAATAAACATGTCAAGTAGTAAATATTTTTCAAGTTTATTTATATAACCTGAAATAAATTATTTTAAATTTAAATAAGAAATAAGTATACCTTTTTGGTTTTTAACCATACAGGCCAATTGTATATATTTTCTAAAACTATATCACAGGCTAAAATTGGCAGTTAAACTGCTATAATTAATAATATGCGCCCACGCAAGCAAATATACGCTTAAACGCTATACACCCTTGTATCGTGGATGCCTAATTTGGTTAAGACCTAATTATGAAAGTTTTAGCTTTTTGCCATTGCAATATATATATATATATATATATATATATATCTTGCATAACACTTGATTTTTTTATGCTCGGTAGGCAAGGATTTTGCCACAATATGACATGAAAGATGGTTTAAAGAATGTTTAGAAGGCCTAAAGACAGACGGACGGACGGACAAAGAGCTGAACAACCTTGAAACCTTTGCTTGGCTCGGTTAATTATCTTAATCGAAGTAAATAAAGCTACAACCACAAAGTCATACAAAGTACTCGAGTCAGATTAAACTTTTAAGAACTAAATCATAAAAAGTGTTAAGAAAACCAATTCAGCTGTCTTCATCTCTGAAACCTCGTTTAAGGGTCGAATGAAGCCGATCCCTTTCATCTTTCCGATTGTTTCTTTAGAGAGAACTTAAGGCAATTTTATGTCCCATTTTATGGGAAGTATTGTGAATACTTTTGAGGGTATAACATTTGAATGGGTTCGTAAAATTTTGCCGTGCCCTTCGCTCGTGTTCTCGCATATGTGTAATGATCATTCGCGTGTGAAAGAGCTTAAAAAAGGATTAAGCATTAAAAATGTACGCATTTTAGACCTATGAATAACTCTATTCTTATATCGTGGCTAAGTACACAAGACAGGATAAAGTTTATAAAAGGTAGGTACTTACTCCGCTGGCTCAGCGACCCAAAGCGGACCTTGGCCTCCGAGATAAGAGAACGCGATTGGTTTCGGTTGTGCGCAACTTTGCGTTTGTTTTTTTGTTTGTTAAAACACACGTGTCTGCCTCCACTTCGTCGATCCAGGGATACCTTGGCCAGCCTGCACAGGTCTGCGCTTATGCGGCTCTCTCTAGTACGTGTTCTTGATGTCACAAAGTGACAAAGTGAAAGTGTCTACTTATTTTTAGTTAAAAAGCAACAAAATTCACATATTATATACTTCTATGTAGTAGTATATACAAATGCTAGTGTTTTACGCTACTGTATTGCAGGTAAAATATTGGATAGGCAACCAACCGTAAATAAGCAAAATTTTAAATAGCAAAATAAATATAATTATAATACTTTCACTATTAAAAAATTGGTGAGCAAAATTATACAACCAGTTTCAGAAGTTAAAACTTTTAAAGCTATAAATCATAAAAGGTTCTTTGTTTTAGGTCCAGAATTGCGAATTTTCATAAACTTTTTAGACAATATAAAAGGTATGATATTATTTAATATAGGTATATATTTAGTATTCAGTACTCAAATCAACGAATTTTTTAAATCAATTTAACCTACCTCACCACATTTAAAACATTTAAAGTACTCCGTAATAACATTGTATTGTTCAGCTCCGAATTCCATAAAGTTCGCTTTTCAACCACAACTTAATAAATATAAAGTTCTGCGCTATCTCCGAAATAGCTCGCATTGTATGCAAAAGCGTCGAATGAAACTATTCTAGAACAGCTGTAGAGTTCTGGGCGCAGCTCACCTGGCCATCGAGACTCGAGGTGATTCCTAATTAATTTATAACAGAATATAACCCTGCGGAACTTTCGACAACAATTTCGGGCATTCGCGAGCGGACATTTTGGAACATTATCAGGTTGTTGAACCTTTTTAATAAAGTGTAGATGGGCTATCGGGATTTTTGCCATTCCACTGCGGACTGTGCGAGCTTTTCGTAATTCGATCTTAATTAGGAGTTGGCTAATTAAAAAATGTATTTCTAGACGTGCGAAATACCGGGCGACATGTGGGCTAAAAGACTAAAACCACTAAATCGTAAGGGCGGAATGAACTTTACTTTTATCGGAAAGATTGGACAGATACTAGAGTCAAAAGGTATCTTCTAGGTAAGCCTACTATATCTTCGTCCGCATCATCATTTGCCCTGAATGCGAAAGTATTTTTAGAAAAAATCTAAGTAGTCGTTTCTATTTTAACAACTGCTTTTCATTTAAAGTCTACCAATATTAGTTATATATCCTGTACTTGAACAAATACAACAATAATAACACTTACAATTAAGAATAAAAGATAACATAATATAAATAAACGCTTTCACACTCACAGGCCCACACTAAGTTCGATGACTTGTCTCGTGGGTGCCGGAAACATGCACATCACATACATAGTCACAACCAGAACCAGAAGCACACATTTTCCTTGGGGAGAAAACCTCTGTTCCCGCCGGGAACCGAACCCGATTTACTTAGAAGGGAACTTAGAAGGCTTACTTAGAAGGGAACTTAGAAGGCTTGGGACTTAGAAGGCGAACACTTTATTTCTTTATTTTTTTCTTTTTTTTTTTTATTCTTTTTTCTATATTTATTTTTTGTTTTAACAAACGCATTTACACTCACAGCCCCACACTAAGTTCAAATACTTGTATCGTGGGTGCCGGAAACATTCACATCACACACCCAACTAAGCCAATGGGCAGTTCAAACTTATATCAATCAAGTTATAAGCAATTTTGTGTTTTTTCCACTAACTAAACTGTAGGCGCGAGGTCTCAGCTCGGGGAGAACTACTAGCTATATCGCTGTAAATGTATCCTCCAGTTACAGACTTACTAGAATTTGTTCCAAGAATGGATTTAAAGCCACATGTCGCGTAAGCTTGCTTCATTTAAAGCCTAATAAAAGAAAACATTTCCCGGAGTACAATTCCGTGTAATCCTGATCACTCACGCTGATATTGCACGTGTTTATTTTTGTCACTTATATTTTTAACACATGAATAAAGAGGTCAGGTCAAATGTCAATCAATCCCCTTTTTATATTCGTTACTTAAGGAGGACTTATTTCAAGCGGAATTCTTTTAAGTCAGCGCTTTCTGTATTCCGACATACATAAACGCTTTCACACTCACAGCAAGTTCAAAACCTTGTATCGTAGGTGCTGGAAACAATTACATATCACACACACATTCACTCCCAGAACCAGAAGCACAAATTTCCCTTGGAAAAGAAAATTGTGCTTCTACCGGGAATCGAGCCCAGGACCCATGGCGCAAGGACTTGTCCATCGCACCAACTGGTTCGTCAAAATAGTTCTAGAAGCATGATAGTTCTCTAAGTTTGGAAGGTGGTCCTAAATCGGATAATCCATGGCGCAGTGGAAGTGACAACCCATGTTATCCTGACTACGCTTTTGCTTAAGCCAGCTCAACCCTGGATCGAGTCGTTTAAAATTGATAGTTGTCGTTAGAGTTTGCAGTTTTTTTAAGTATATACTTACAGTACAGTACTTGTTGTAGGTATAAAATAACAGAATCTTTTTTGCAACTGGTATTATCGATATTAAGTTGGCCTAAGTGAAGTTAAACCTTAAGACTTTTGAAAGAGAGATCTAGTAAGTAAATATATTTTTGTACAGCCAGTGAATGAGGATCAAACATGGAAGAATTTCTTATAAGGAGTAAAGTGAAAATTACAAACAGAACGTGAGCATCGTTGGCATTACTCGGGTGTATTTGGAGCTCGATCATTATTAACATACAATGTATTAGAATTAAAAGTGAACCTTATCCTTTGACTGATTAAAGACAATGTGACAAATTTGATATTTCTTTATCGCCATTTTGTCTGTCCACGTTATAGGCGTAGTAAACGCGTAATCGGTAAAGTCCACCGCGGCGCAAGTTTCGTTGGGTAATTTTTGAACGCAAGAAATACTCTATGTGTTATCCGTGTTCACTGCTTATAACATCTTAAAAATTCTATATTCTTTGCAGTACATGTGTGTTGTAACAATTTCGTGTTAAAGAGTATTTTATGGACATGAAATTCCGATTATATTCTAAAACTTGTGTTTCACAAAGTAAGGCCTGATAATACAATTAAACTTAGTTTTACATAGCGTCGTCCAGGGCGTGTCGTTTACGAGGCCAGCTATCGGCATTGGTCTGCAGCATGTGTTTACTGCGCCCCGTAAATGCACGTTATAGCTGTGACTGTCCCCGCAAACGTCCTCTTGGAAGACCCTCGTAAAAACTACAAGAGTGCTCTGTACGACTAATTAATCTGTGGGGAATGCGCTAGATAGGGTTGTCGAAGGGAGCCGTTTTCTAAGGCAGAATTACTTTTTTTTTCGTACATAGAGTAATCTTGAAATTACTACTTCACACTGCCAATTATCTTTCTTTCAATCTTCATGCTCGATGGGATTGCAATTATTAGGTCGTGTAAAATTAGATATCATACTAAAAACTTTTTGGATATTGTTCATACAAAAATACTAAAAGCGCGATCAAAAAATGGGGGTAGGGAAAGGAGGGTGAAAAATACGACCTATTCTCATACCTACCAAATACACAAAAAAATATATTAGGTCGCACCGTTTCGTAGGAGTTCGACCACAAACAGCGTGACACGAAATATATAAATATTAAATCCTACCAATATTATTAATCCGAAAGTTTGTGTGTAAGTATGTTTGTTCCCTCTTCACGCTTTAACGGCTGAACAGATTTGGATGAAATTTGTAATGTACACAGCTTATACCTAGGATTAACACGTAGGCTAGTTTTTAACTAGATAATAGCGGGCGAAGCCGCTGGGCACGACTAGTATGATATAATTATGTGACGACCAAAATTTTTCGTATAAGATTTGTCATGATCTCAAAATCTTTTAGCAATAAGTATTATTTTGTCGGATATTACAGATCTGTTTCAGCTTTTACTCTGGAATACTGATGTATCCAAAAAGCGGCTTTTCTCAACTCATTGAATATGACAGACTAAGTAGGTACCTACTTGTAAAAGTTTACGTCAATTTCCGATAGACTAAGTATCTAAATTCAGCGCAAAACTAATCTTGTTCAACAACCCTAGACGGGACTGGTATAGTCAGCTTTATAAACAACTACTTATAATTAATAGGTACTTAGGTTAGGATAACTGTGTAATCTGTACCGACTTGAAAACCAACATAATTTTAAAAACAAAAAGTCTACTTGTTTTCAATCGACTTCAAAAAAGGAGGTTCTCAATTAGAAAGTATGTTTATTTTTGTATGTATGTTTAAGTGTGTTACGCGTTACAATTATAAATTGATTTTGTTTTTTTTTGTTTAGTAGATTATACTTCAGAGGTGTTCACGTATAAATTTTATCGAAATGGATCAAGCCAAAATCAAAATATAAGCGGTGAAGTCGGTTTTTTTAACCTTTGCTTGCGTTTAAATTATTTATTTCATTGCCCGCGCCTTTGTTTCCCGAACGGTATATTCTGGAAATCTTCTTATAGAGTGAATAGGCATCTTCTAGGCAAGATTGCTACATATTCTGCCACATCGTCGTTTTTCATAGTGGCCAAAAACTTTCCAATCTGGCTTAAAAATATTTTTTTCTTGATGTATATAACGTAAATCTAGGCCAGCTAAAGCTAAGAAAAAATGTGCAGATAAGAAAATCAGACTTCATTCTAATGCCATGTCACCAGATTTCTACACGCTTCAGTGCACTGGATTCGATGTAACTGTTTTTAGAGCCAAAGTGAATTTGTTCCGAAGTCGGGGCACGTTGCGGCCTTCAATCAGATGAAACAAAGTAAATGTAAGCTAACACAACTCGCCAAATGTTACTCCACGACTGGAAAGCTAATGGCTGAAGAATGTGTTCACGAGACATAAGCTGCTCGTGCCATTCAGGGGTAAGGAGTAGTCGACAGACTAATTTGTATGGTAGTAAATTTAAAAAGAAAAATCGCTATGAACTTAGTTTGATTTCGCGACCCTCGAATTTCATGCTCTATTGATCTATCCGCTGAGCTACCCAAGCGCTGCTTCAAGCGACGAATTTGTTCTCTCTTTGTTTTAACATCTTATTGTGTGAAGCAATCCACAGAAATACTTTAAAACTGTTATAGCCAGCGATTCTAACAGTTGGTTACACATTGTGTTGATAATGTCCACGCAAATTGCATTTTTTATTTAATAGCAATGGCTAATGCTAGGTAGAACCTGATTGGTACATTTACCCCTCCTGAATTGAACACCTAAAATTGTTATTAAAAAGGTTTAGTGCTTAAATGGAAGGAGCGACAAAACATAGATGAAATTATAACAAGCCCAAGTATAAGACACCTTCTCCACTCATAGCATACGTTATGTTTGTTTATATCGTCGTTTAATTGAAGTTTTTTTATGTAAATACGCGTCCTCAGTGCCAATATTGTCTTTATTCCTTTAGACAGGTAGGAAAGTTCCATAGAATTTGTCCATATCTCGCAAACTTCGCTCAGATATCGGCTTGTGCATTCAGCAGGTACAAGAAATTGGTAAATAGTTCCTAAAAAACTCAAAATCTAAAAACTCCTATCAAAAAGTTTTAGTACTTAAATAGAAGAAGCAACAAAACAAAGATGAAACAAAAGACGCCCAAGTTTGAGACATCCGTTCCACTCAATATCGTAATATACGTTATGTCTTTTTATATCGTCGTATAAAGTTTTTTGATATAAACCGTCAGTGACACGCTAAATAAACCCGCGCGAATTTCTAAACCAAAACAGTCTTTATCCCTTTATATCGGTAGGAAAGTTCCAAAGTATTTGTCCATCACTCGCAAACTTCGCCCAGATATCGCCTCGTGTCTATTGAATTATTTTTCTTTGACCGAAATAAAATTACGGACCGAGATGTTTTCTTTGTGCCTTAAAAATAAAAAGAAAACGCTCTGCATTTTTATGAAATAAAGAGTTAGCGGAAAGAAAGTACTGCACGTTTTAATTAATATACGCTTTTCATTATAGTAGTCATAAAATGTTTCCTTAGTTATAACGGTTCGGAGTTCGTGAAACAGTTCGTTTGCGATGGTAAATAATTTCTATCCCGAAAGTTGTTTAAAACGGCTGCCAGTTTCTGAATATTAACAGTAGCTAACTCAAAGTTGCCAAAACAACAGTTGGCAAACTTTCCCTTTGAAGCTGAGTGGGTCAAAGCCATAGCACATGCTGGCTTCTATCCAGGCCCAGAACAAGGTCGCCTTGGAGTTTTGCGTATATCAAGGACTCGTTTTCGACGGGCCATTTGGCGCGTTACCAGACACATAGAAGTCCGGTCAAGTCAAGGTTGCGGGAAAGTGCAGGTCGTTGAAGTAATTATGCAGTCTAGTGATATTTTTATAGCTTTGCTAACTATGAATTCAAATGGCATACAAAATGCATTCATGAATACATTAGCTACGTCTGGACGGTTTTATGTTATGACGTTTATAAAGTTGATAGACCTTTCTACAATATTATGGTAAGTGATTACGATTATTTCCATCTAATATTCGTAGTTAGTTACATTGTAATAGGACTGGCTACATCTGCATCTGATACTATTAGATCAACGTAAGCGAAAAAAACATTACATACTGTGCCGAAACGTGGACACTCACGGTTGGGCTGGTCCACAAATTTAAAGTCGCTCAGCGAACTATGGAAAGGGCTATGCTCGGAGTTTCTCTGAAGAATCGAATCCGGAACGAGGTTATCCGACAGACAACCAAAGCAGTCGACATAGCACAGCGAATTAGTAAGCTGAAATGGCAATGGGCTGGCCATATTAGCCGGAGAACCGATAACCGTTGGGGTAAACGTGTTCTCGAGTGGAGACCGCGAATTGGCAAACGTAGCACAGGACGCCCTCAGGCTCAGTGGAGCGACGATCTTCGCAAGGTGGCTGGCAGGAGCTGGATGAGAGAAGCAGAGGATCGTGCTCAGTGGCGTGCAATTGGAGAGGCCTATGTCCAGCAGTGGACTTCCATAGGCTGATGATGATGATGATGATGATGAAGCGAAAAAACCCGCAACAATAATCTTACGCGTCATTTGATGGAATATAACCGAACCGCTCGCTAGTGTTGGTAGCGCGTCTGCCTTCTAAGCAACGGGTATCGGGTTCGATTCCCTATGGCAACACAAATTTTCTCCAAACAGGAAAATCGTGTTTCTGGTTCTGGGTGCGTTTGTGTGTGTCATGTCTTGTGAATTTAGTGAGCGTGAAAGCGTATTTGTTTGTATTATCGATTTTGAAAAAAGCTGAGCATTCTAATTAGATATTCGCAGAGATGAGATCCTGAATGTAATTTCTGAACGGATATGAGTATCGGGAGATGTGAGCTCTGCTTTTTGGAATTGCCTCCATTTTTTACCGATTCTCATTCAATCTCTGTAATCTGAGGACGATCAGTCTTGTTTACGGCACATTACCCTCGGGGGGAGGTATAAATACAGTCGGGTGAAAAACTGTTTCGTTAGGTAATCAATTCAATTAGAGAACTACGTTTAGCTAGTTAATTGATAAGGTAGCTAGATTTTGTAATGATTTAAAGTATGAAATTGATTTTAAATACATAATTAAGTCGATTTTTTTTGCTGATACTACGAACGATTCTGATTCGAACTGTGACCCCAGAGCTAAAATATAGAGACTCTACATTTTATTTAGAATCTCAGCTGATGGAAAGTGATGATGCGGCCGAAGATATGATATGCTGGCAAGCATGCCAATAGAAGATACCTATTCACTCTTGATTTAAAGACTTTGTAAAGTAATAAAGGAAAATTGGTGCTTCTGGTTCTGGGAGTGATAGTGTGTTGTGTTGTTAATGTTTTTGGCACCTACGATACAAGTCTTTCAACTTAGTGTAGGGCTGTACGTGTAAATGCTTTTTGTTTGTTCGTGTGTTGATTGCTTGTCAATTGGCCTGCGACACAAAGGTTTTATATATTATGCATAAAAAGATAAAACATTCGATAAACCTTTTTATAGTTCAAATATGTTTTGTCCGTTTTTGATTGATGTTAATTACGCGTCAAAATAAAGCAAATACATAAGCCATATTTAAAGTATAGAAGATTTATTAAAAGTTTTAGATTATATATATCTTACTATGACAATTCTGTGATAAATAGTTATTGAATGAAATCAACTGTTTTTTAAAAACGTATGCAATATTTTCTAATATAATCATGTAAAATTCCATTTAATATAGCTTGTCACATGACACATCTACCTACACTTACTCATACAAGAAAAAGTTGACCAATCAGCATTTAGGAGGACGATTTTCCTGTTAAACTCATCTGCATAAGAATATTGGACGCTGAGTTCTCGCAAGGGTTTCATTCTTGAGTTTATCGCGATTTTATCGAAGAAAATTCCAAAAGTTCTCCGATTACAATATCGTTTAGCCAGTTTTAACCAGTTAAACCACACGTGAGCCATTTTACTTAGATAAATCGCCCCAGGTGCCTCCACCTACTGGTGTCACCGCTCCAATTTCCTGATTCGCCCCCCTTGTCCCCTCTCCCCTCTGAATGTTATTGGATTTTTTTCGCAATATGCCTCATTGCGTGCCGAGACGTGAAGTGTCGCTCACGAATTACCAGCGAAACGGCAACACCGCAGCACAGTACAGGCAACCAGTAAACGAACTTAGGACAAACAATTTATAGCAAATATATTAAAGTTTAGTTGAATTAGCGCTTAACCGAGGATCTTTTATTAGGAGGTTTTATTATATATCTGCATCCCTGATATGTTACATAAATCGTTTAAGAAGCTGTTGTATTCAAAACAAACTATTAAATAAGTCGGCGTGGCCAAAAGGAACTTTGTAATTATTACAAATTCGTGTCGCTTTCTTAACAAGTAACGTTCTTATATCAGTTTCTCGAGAACTTACTTGGCATGCATTTTAGAGCAACTTTCGCATATTTTAACTTATTTGAAATTATTTCATAAATATTTAAGATGCATCGTAAAAGATGCTTTATACAGTTTTTATCAAACAATTTCTACAATCAGTCCTTATAATATAGTTGCCGATAGCACAACCTTCATCCTGCATGTAACAGCTTCCTTACTGATTTTACACGCACTTCCATGTAACTCGATCTCGATCAGGCGTTTGATTTGACGACTCCTTCTCCTATATCTACCCTTCTACTTCGATGGTGCTTGCATTACAAAAAAGTTGAAAGGATATCGAAAGGAATCGTCTAGGATTTTCGTGTACAAATCGTAATCGACAAGTTTTTGTAGCGAAAACGAAATAAAATTGGTCCGTAATAAAGTCAGCAGAATTGCTAGTGGCCATCTTGAAAACGCTGATGTTGAACTAGTCAAGAAGACCTTTTTCTCTGTCAATAAAAACCCTGTCACCAAGTGTTCCTGTAATAAAGCACTCGGCAAAATTTAATCTTCTCGAATTAAAACGATAAAACGAAATTAACTTTTATTGGTCTTTAAAATTGTTTACGAGGACACGGATCACTTTTACGAAGCATCTATTACGGGGCTCGATTACATCTATGGAGGCTCTCTCATAAGAGCTTTAATCTCTTTACACTTCTTATGCCCTACTACTTAATCATGCTACGATGTAATAAATATAAAATTTAGTTGTCTTGCCTTATTACATACAGACCAGGATCCAGATTCATTACATCAAATGTTCGTAGAAGCTATTTTAGCGCATGTAGATAACGTAATATTATTTGTTCCAGCTTACGACCAAAGGTAGCAATCGTTTCACTGATATGTTATACAAAGATCTACATTAAATATTATATCAAATACCTTTAAACGAGCAATTCTTGTATATATATATATGTGTGTGTAATCTGGATCTCGGAAACGGTTCCAGCGATTTTCATGAAAGTTACAGATTAGGAGTTTTTCGGCCCAAGGAATCGATTTATCAACGTTCCAGGTCCGAGAAATGCTCGGTTCCCAAACTGCATTTGTCTATCAGCGCCATCTATTACGCCATGATCGATGTAAAAAACTGTTTCTACTCGACACTAGATGGAGCTTTCTGAGGCTACAAATTCAAACACATTCTACCAAAAACAAAAAACCGAGCGAAGCTCGGTCATCCGGATATTTTGATACTTATGTATTATTTTGTCAAAGACGATTATACACAAATATTCTGGTATCATCTGACTCAGAATTAAATTCAAGCTATTAGAATAACAAATTTTAGGAAACTGTTCATCCGAACATAAAATGTAACCGTCAAATCTCACTTTTTGTAACACATAAAATTAGGAGATTAACTTTCACAGCCGTCTAAAAACATTGTCTCTTTAATGTATGTCGTAAATCTATAGACAAAATCTGTTTGTTTGTTTATGCTGTCTTTTAGAGGTCGTAAGTGACAATGCGCGCGGGTCATTACGATTTACGAGGCACTTTGTATCAGGGGTGGTCTTGCTGAGATAGCTGGCGTTATCCTCTGGAATGTGACGATAAATGACTCTGGCAGCCTTGGAGAGACAAGTTAAATGGACACTACTTTGCTGGTACTTCATTCACGAAATAAATCCACAGTGCAGTATATCAAAATTAAGAAACAAAATGTAACCATGATAATCCGGTTCGTGAAGACATCTAAGGAATACTTTTGAATGAGCGCAATCATGCTCTATGAACGAGTATGCTATTCCAAATTCAAACTTAAATAAAAACGTGACTATGATAAATATCAGTTAGTAGAAAAATGTAAACAAAACTAGTGACCTCAATCATACCCTATTAACTTTTGAGTGAGCAAAGTCATACTTGTGACATTATTCCTATCGAGATAGGACACAAACCTACGATTTGCAAGATTATTCTTATTTCAAACTTTAATAAAACGTAAGCATGATAATAACAATGCATAAAGACAACAGAATAATACAGTTGAGTGCAAACATCGTGCCCTAGACGAAGTTTATTCAAATTTCGAACTAAAACAAACGTAGCTACAATGAAACTACTTTTAATATTGGCTCCGCACTCTTGTGCATTAAGCCAATAAAATATTTCATGTGAATTAGGTACACATTTCATTGTAGAAGTCCTATTCCCAAGTCAAAGTCAAGTAAAAGAGTCGAGGTCCAGTCAAGTAATGCCCTTATAAAGCGATAGAAATTTTATTTTTTTAGAGATATGGACCGAAAGCGAAAATCACGTTTTTAAATTTTGTATGATTTGCCTACACTCATGCTCTTTCACTCAATATGAACGATTAATAATCCACCATTATTGCACATTAACACTCGAAGAATCAAATGTTTAGGAAAATAAAACGTAATCGGCTACGAATTTTATACAATTCCGCGACATAACTCCTTTTATATATTCCGTAATTCAGGTAGACATAAAGAACTTACAGTATTACATACCTTAGCTTCTTAATAATGTACTTTAAAAGGAACTAGTCATTATTTATAGTAAAGGAAATGTCACCAAGGGTCATGCACTTAGCTCGATTGGTTATAAATAATGCAGAGTATTCACGGACGACACGTAGATATCAGCTATTATTCTTTAAAGTGTTGTTAGTTAGAGACAGACATTCAGACGTCGAATAGGTATAATTAACTTAAGTCCTGTTTCATCTCATGAAAAGTTTTTTTTTCTTATAATTTTGGCTTCGCAATCTTGTGCATGTAGCCAGTGTCAAGTAATAATATGTTACAAGTGTTTTTTTATATTAAAAGTCCTAGTCACAAGTCACAGTCAAAGTCAAAGTCAAGTATAAAAGAGTCAAGGTCCAGTCATAGTCAAGTCATGCCCTAGAAAAGTGGTAGAAACTTTATTAGAACTGTATTGGAGTTTTGAAGCGAAGGCGTAAATCACGTTTTTGAACTTTGTATGATTTGCCTACACTAGGTAGGTATGCACGTTTACTAAGTATTAACGGTTAAAAGTAAACCATTATTACACATGAACACTTGAAGAATCACAGGTTTTGGAAAATTATACACAATCAAAAACGGCATTTTTTTACTTTCGCGGCAAAAAAAACTCCGCCCGAGGTTACCGCAATCATAAACAAATTATGTTTTATTTTTATTTTGGCTCTGCAATCTTTGTGCATTTAGCCAGTGTCAAGTTATAAAATAATTCAATCAAAGTCAGTAAAAGATTTATGGTCCAGTCTCATAATCATCTAGTAAAGTGGTAGAGACTTTACTGGAACTTCTATTGGAGTTTTTTTTTTTTTTTTTTATGTACGATAGGCAAGCGTTTGACCACAATCTCACCTGATGGAAAGTGACGATGCGGCCGAAGATGTAGCATGCTTGCCTAGAAGGTACCTATTCACTCTTGACTTGAAGACTCCTAGATTATACTGTTCGGAGTATATATTATAGTTATAGTTTCTATTATAGTTTTGGAGCGGAACTGAAAAGCACGATCTTATTCAAACTCTCGTTCCCTAATATACTTGACCACTATTTCATCACCTAAAAAGTTCTTGTTAGTTTACCTATTGGGCAGATATTGGCTGCGGCAGATACCACAACCATGAAACAAATTATCTGTGTTTTCTGAGGTTTTTTATTTAAATTTTAATATAAGGCCCTTATACATGTAACACATGCTTCTAATGCCGTACGGACATTAATCACAGGTTTGGCCGCGCAATTATCTAATTTTAACGTTTTTGCATTCGGGCTAAAGCGTACCGGATGCGTAAAAATCATCAACGTAAATACTCCCCTGGGTAAAATAGTAATTTAATATAACTATAACGTAGTCATAATATCAATGAATTTGCGGAGCCTATTGACTTTATTGTATGAACTGTTTCGTTGTAAATTGGTCTGTAGATGTAAAAGCAATCAGCGAATTTAGCTGATTCGCTGGCGTATAACAAATTTCGTATTCTCGACTTTCAAAGGTCTTGACATATGAAGCTGAAATTTTAGCAGCTCGGTAGTAGATGTCAGTTAAGAAAGGTTCTGTAGCGGACATCGACTAGTTTAGCTGATTATATATCCATTTTCCACATAGGTGAAGCCGGGGCGGGTCATCTAGTAGCCGATAAGAAAACTACAAAGAGCACTATTAATTAAAACACTGTATAGGCATAGATATATCAGCAAAACAACTCAAAAATGTTTGCAAACCAATAAGGAAATTTACATTGTACACCAAAAGCGAACAGTGATTTACAGCTTAAATTTTAAAACAAAAATTTCCTAAACGAAACGGCCAGTGCGACATTTTGAGCTTGTTATTTACGAGCTTCATATCCTTTCCATAGACAAAGTTTCGCGCCTTTTTTAAATATCGAATGTAAAGTTTATCACGCATAAGCCAGCGGCTTTAGCGCTGTAGAGTTTCTATCACGTCGAGTGAGATCGCAGGTGCGGTGTGCCGGCATTAACCAATAAATAACCTTGCGTTAGCGTCTGCCGCTGGTTTCATGATCAACGTAATCTAACCAACCATGATATAGGTACAGCGTGCCTGAATATTTTCCCGATAAATTTCGTTTTTATAGAGGAAACACGCTGCCTAGTCGGGCATAGACAATTTCGGGTGATCGTAAACATCGGCGGATTGAGATACTCTACCTTTACCTTTTAGGTTTTGGTTTATGGAACAACAGCTTTTGAGTTATTTTTGTTGTTCATAGGTATGTTAAAATAAGTAGAAACGAGAAACTCTATTGTAGGTGTTTTTAAATACCTAAATATTTCTTCGCAGTTATTATTCATTGTATGATAGGTCTAGTACAATGTATGATAAGTATTGTACGAGATTACAGTCTCGTACTCGTACAATTAACGCTTTTATTATTTATTTAGGTACTTAGTTGTGTTTCAACTAAATACATATTAAATTACGTTTGACTTTTATGAATATTTCTTTTTTACCGACTTCAAAAAAAGGAGGAGGTATTATGTTCAATTGTATGTATTTTTTTTATTTATGTTCACCGATTTCTCTTCCATTTGTGCACCGATTCTCAAAATTCTTTTTTTTGTTTTAAAATTATACTTCAGAGGTGGTCCCATATACATTTTATTAAAATCGATCAAGCCAAAACCAAAATATAAGCGGAGAAGTCGGCTTTTTTAAGCTTTGCTGACGTTTAAATTATTACGGATTCATTTGTTGTATCAAATACAATCATAAATATTATAATCATGGTATTGATATCAAGTCTGAAGACAATTAAACAAGTACTTAATGATGCAATAATGCGTTTATTAAAGGGAATGTATTTTACCATACCTAAAGATTTGCACGCCTGCAAAGGCAGAGTAAAAGGTAATAATTACGCTGTCATCATTTGTACAACCTTACTTCTGCAAATAAACAATTATTATTATTATTATTATAAAGGTATATTATTTCTTCTTACCATTCCATTCAAACACAAAAAACAAAGAACAAAGGTAATCAAACTCGAAATATCACGCTAACATTATAATTCCGAAAGTTTGTGAATAAGTATGTTTGTAGTCTCTTCACGCTGTAACGGCTGATCGGATAAGGACGAAATTTGGAATCTATACAGCTTAAACCTAGGATTAACATATAGGGTACTTTTTAAGTTGATTAACTTGAGCAAAGCCGCAGGGAACGGCTAGTTATTAAGTAAGAAGGGAGAGGAGTATCCCGTACCTATAATGAGAACAAACGAAATACTTCATTCATACTTCATTCATACTTCATTCATTCCTTAGCGGATAATCAAAATACCCAGTAGATTTCTTCAGTAGGTACTTATTCAAGTTCACGCAAAATCTGAGGCTATTCTGAGCAAAACGCCCAAATTATTCACTGAATAATTTAAAAGGAAAAATCACGATAATGTCAAATGATTACGAAAGAACTCTGGAGAGAAAAATGTGCGAAAAACATTTTTCCTTAAAAGAAGTAACAAGAGCACAACAGGCACCAATTAAGAAAGTAAGTTTCCTTTGATTGTTTTCATTAATATTTATGGTTTGCCATTTGGTATGGTAACGTATGCGTGGACAACAAGATGGCGACTGCGCGGGAAACGAGAGATACATTAGCAGTCAGAATTGATATCGAGGAGCCACGATCAAATACATTTTCTTAAATATTTATATATTCAGTCCAATATCTCAAACAAGGATCTGTCACTTTTTGTGTATTCCTAGATTCTTATGTAGATGTAGATAAAATGATATGTTCTCTACATACGCCTCCGGGCTTTACAAAATGGCTGCTGTTTATTTACAACTTTTACTTGAGGTGGACTCACTAACTAATTCAAGTCCTTTATGTTTAAACAAACAACAAAATCTACAGTAGGTAAGTTATAGTTTTTTTGTGACCCAAGCATTTTTCAATAGACATATACGAACAAATGAAGAAAAAAATATTAAATACTGTGGAAAATTAAAAAATAAATATTCGTTCCCTATTTTTATATATTCAAGGTTAGTTAAGTTGTTTTGTGCTACAGGTCCGAAATATCCTTCAAATTAATATAAATTCTAAATTCATTAATAAAAATACCGCAGTAAATTGGTTACAAAATAAACAATAAAGCTTAGATTTGGCTCAGATAGCATTGTTAACACTATTATACGGAGGGCCGACAGGCCGACCTAGAATGTCGTAAGGTCACCGGGTTTGGAGATAATCCAACAGGGGCTTCTGCTGACGTCATTATGGAAAATTGGCTTCGCTTGTTATTCTTAACAACGTCTACAAATTGCGAACAAGGTTTTCGATTTGCGTACTTATCCACGTAGGTAATATTAAATGTTATATTGATCTTAACCGTCAGCTGGTTTTGACGTCGAGTTATTTTCTAGATCAAATTCGGATCTTTGAAATGTACTGTAAGGTTTGAAGAGTAATAGTGATATGCATTTTGTCGATTGTTTACTTGATTATATTAGCGTTAAAAAAAAAATTAAGTTTCATATCATAGTAATATTTACAATACAATCAGGTTCGGGAAATTTAATTTAACATTCCTTCTTTGATGTCAGACGTTAATAATTAAGGAAGGAACTTCGCGCGGAGTGAGATTCGAAACACAAGTTCTTTCGCTTTAATAATCTGTAAAATATGCTCATAGCCCTAAGTTGCCGTGTCGTAGGTGCCGGAATCATATCACACACACAAACACACCCAGAAGACGAAACTTAAAATTCCCTTAGGAAGAGACTTGTGTTACCACCGAGAATTGAACCTGTTTTTTTTAAACAATTAATTGCATTAACTGACTAATATTATAAATCCGACAGTTTGTGTGTAAGTATGTTTGTTTTCTCTCACGCTGTGATGCCTAAACATATTTAGATGAAATTTGGAACATACAGTGCTTATAACTAGCATATAACACATATGTTTTTTAATTTGACAAGCGCGGGCGAAGCTGCAAGGCACGGCTAGTTTAGAATAGATGTCTACTACTTCATGCTACTCGTAAAACCACGTTGCAAACTGTGGGCGCTCGGGCCACAACACTCGCTTGCTATCTTACATATTTGCAGTATAATTTAGCACGACGTTGCTCCTTCAATGTTTCCGTTCGTAAAGTGCACTGTACGGGCTCTGTGCTGCATCAAATCTTCGTACTGTATATTCACTTACTTACATATAAATGGTGTTGCTAAGAGAAGGTAAACTCACCTTATATGGAGTATATAGTGGAACTGAGAGAACCAGTTCGCAAGTATAAGCCGTTTCCTTATTTACCAATAGCATGATGGTGCAATTTCTTGATAATCTTGACTTCTTGAATTGATTATGGTTTATATAGCACTAGCTGCGCCCCGCGGTTACCCGCGTGAATCTCGGGCCCGCAGAAATTCCGGGATTAAAAGTATCCCTTGTGTTAATCTAGGGTTGCAGCTAACATACCAATTTTCATCAAAATTGGTCCAGCTGTTTGAGCGTGAAAATATCCAGGAAACCAACAGAAAGCCACACAATTAAAGTGTCCCATATGCTACTAGGATCTATCTAATCGCATATGAGACACATTGAGCGTGGTTGTGTGTGGTGTGATTGTTTCCGGTACCCACAACACAACCTTAGCGTGGGGCTGTGAGTGTAAAAGCGTTCCGTGTAAACCCAGTCCCTTAGTCACATATGAGGCTAGTATAGGAGCCTATGGGGATACTGTAGTGTTAAAACACGTAAAGTCCCAAAAGTCGTATCTTATATGTAAGTAAATAAGATTTGAAACTCCAACACAGAAATCTTATATACATCGTAGATCTCCTACAAATAATTGATTTCGTGACTGGTAGAGTCGCAGACTAGTATTCTATTAGTTGCAACTCGAAATCTGCCATTCAAGTCCGCGTGCTAACATTTTGGCATAGATTTTGATCGCCTGTGCCGATCGATTATTTTCAAACAAGTCTTGTAGGAAAAGCGTTCGCCATTATGATCATTATTACAGCACTTTCGAAAACCAAGAAATCATAACAATTTGTGTAATTAGCTTCACACGTGTTTACAAAACAAAATTTCGTTTATATAACTCGACCCAGTAACCTAGTAGACTGAACACAATATTTGGTGCGTGAACGGCGTGAATGACGACTTTGATCTCATCGGACGAATACGTTTTCCATTCAAATGGACCTTAGCACGTCGAATTACAGGTGATGTTTGTTTGCAGGACGGCGGTGAAAAGATTGGGCTTTGTCAAACGTAACAAAACAGAGTTTCATTCAACTGACGCCGGTTGCGTGTTACCGACGAAGAAAGAATACAAATCTTTGGAGTAACTACCGAGGCGTGTTCATTGGTCGTACCTCCACGTCTAACCAACATTAACTCCCCCACTGATAGGATTATGTCCTTTGTATAAATTAAAGTCAACAATGTCGAAGAACTTTGCCCATTGACGTCATTGTTTTACGATACGCGTCAGTGGTTTGAAGCTAATAACTGCAGCCCTGGAGTTTTGCTGCGAAAGTGAAAAATGGCGTTGTCGATATTGTATATTCTACCTTGTGATTCTTCGAGTGTTCATGTGTAGTAATGGTGCATTATTAACCGCTAATGCTTAGATAACGTGCATGAGTGTAGGCAAATCATACAAAGATGAAAATGTCACTTTCGCTTTTGCTCCAAAACTCTAAAGGAGTTCAAGTTTCTACCATTTTATCTATGACTTGACTATGACTGGACCTTGACTCTTTTACTCGACTTTGACTGTGACTTGTGACTACTAAGACTTTAAATATAAAAAACAATTGATGTATATTATTACTTGACACTGGCTGAAGGCACAAGATTGCGAAGCCAAAATTAATAGAAAAAAAAATCGTTCATTCATTCGTTCATTAGAACTTCTATTTTTTTTATTACTTGGCACTGACTTAATGCACAAACATAGTGCAAAATTAAAAAATAACCGGCTGCCCTTATCTTGTCCACTTTAGATAACCTTCACAAATTGGCTGACATTTTTGGACCCGTGCCTACAGTCAATGTTAAATACATAGGTATGCCTATTACTACTTTACGTAAGCGATAGCCCGTCGATAACCGAGAGGGTAGGGTTTACTGCCCGTTATGGGTTATGGTGAGCTCATATCAATGAAGTATTGAAATAAATCTAACCCAAACTATTATAGTGGGTTACTCCAGATCGAATGTGGGCGTTTTGCGTCTGGGCTTTTTTGATAGCTTTTTTGTTGTTGTTGAGTTTACCACGTAGATTTTGACGTTTCACGAAGCGAAGAATAAATCATGGATTTGTAAAGAAAATATATGGTGACGTAATGATTTCTTAATCAAAGATCCGAAAGTAGCTCTGCTTCTCAGTTAGCTCATTACGCATAACGACAACTGTTGTACCACAGGGGGTCTATTCATTATCGAATCAACTGAAATGTCAACCAATCGACGTCGTATCAATTCGAACAATCGTAGTTTGACGACCAGAATAGACCTACAGGGCAGGATCGCTCGCGCTGCTACGAGCAACTTTTCTGTTCTATGTATCTATTCTACCGATCTCGTTGTTCTTTTTAAGTTAATTCCTTTCTTAATTTGTTATAATCATTAGCGGGCGAAGTCACGAGGTAGAGCTATATAGTTGTCTTTATTTTATTACAAACAAATAATCATAACTCTCGTGTCAAGCGCCATCTACCAGTTGACAGTATATTTTTCATGTCAGAATAACGCGTCTTTTAAGTAAACGCATACAATTACTCATAAAAATTTAGATTTTGAGTTAGCTGTTCTAGAAATTGTTCTAGTATACCAAGGATTTCTAAACCCTCGAGAGGTTGATCTCGTACCGGTTGTATTGTAGTATGAGTTATAACGAATTTGGGTTTCGGAGACAGTTCCATCATCTTTTTACCCAACTACGGCAAAAAAAAAGAGGTTTATT
The DNA here is from genome assembly GCA_948107665.1 of Lomographa bimaculata. Classification (NCBI taxonomy): domain Eukaryota; kingdom Metazoa; phylum Arthropoda; class Insecta; order Lepidoptera; family Geometridae; genus Lomographa; species Lomographa bimaculata. Next base: position 15,482,663 of record OX403592.1, read on the forward strand.
ATTAGTATTTTTTCACCGTAGGTATGTATGTAAGTACGTATGTATGTTTGTTTGTTCTATCACAGCGTCCAAACATAGTAAAACGTTTGTAGTTTATAGGGTATCGTTGAATTATTCTCAATTCGAGTGTTAGGCTATATGGGTATGGTTATAAAAAAACAAAATGGCGGCCGTGTTGCAGTTTATAGTAGTAACAATAATTAAACGCAAGCAAAGCTTAAAAAAATACCGACTTCACCGCTTTCTCTTCGGAACCTTGGTCAGATCTAACGTATTAAACATGCCTTATTGAAAATAGCTAAAAAACTAGTGATCAGATCTTGAACAAATTTTAATGGGACGATATGAAAAGCACCAGCTTTCAAATAAAAAAATAATCATCAAAATCGGCGCACAAAGAAAGAAGTTATGAGGTAACTTTTGAAGTTGGTTAAAAACGAGAACATCGTCGTAAAAACTAGAATAACTCAAAAACTACTAGTCAGATCTTGATCAAATTTAAATGGGACAAATTGGAAAGCAACTTGTGTCAAATAAAAAAACTCAAAATCGCTTCACGTGGAAAGAAGTTATGAGGTAACAACACACATAATAATTAAATCTACCTAAACCAGTATAAACCAGTAATAACCTAAATAAACAAAATATGAACACTATGACTAAATATAACGTACCTACTCCGTTCTTCCTGTTATTGAGTGAATGGTATTTGAGTGAATCCGAGCCGTGACCCGCTTTCCAAACCTCCATCCAAATTCCGAATCCTTGAATTGCGCGCATTTCTGACATGGCTACCAACATTGCAACCATTCGGGGCACACCTGAGAGAGCATGAATAAGTCATCGGCATCGACGTGTTTCAACATATAATGTTTGTACACAGATAAAAAAATTGTGTAGACTAATCAGTAATCACCTAAATCACTTCTAATAGAAACAGTTTATAAATAATACACCCAGTAAGTAACTCTACAATATGAGTTTTTTTGTTCCCTGAACGGTACTATCTGGTGACTTCAAGTCTTGATTGAATACCTTCTAGGCAAGCTCCAATCTTTGGCCACATCGTCACTTTCCATCTGGTGAGATAGTGATCAAATGCTTTCCTATCCAGCATAAAAAAACAGAGTTTCTCAACTAAACCACAAGATAAATGACACAAATAATAGATTCCAGAAGTGAAAAAGGGGCGTTGGTGATTTTGTATTAATTTCTAAAACTTTTAATTGTGTTAATAGTAATAGTGTTGAATAGCCTGATGAATACAATATGGGAGTCTTCAAATCGCGAGTGAATTGGTATCTTCTAGGCAAGCTTGCTCCGTCGTCGTCGCTTACCATCAGGTGAGATAGTGGTCAAAAGTTTGCCTATCATGAATAAAATATACATATATATATACTTAAATAAGTGGCAAAATCTAAATTTCGAAATTGGGGTAATTAAAAAATCTCTATTCAGCAAAACGGCTGCACCGATTTTCATCAAACATAGATAAGAACACTCTCGATTAAGTCACCTATCAAATAAAAAAATCGGTTTACCCGTTTCTAAGCTACGGTGCACAGAAAATATAGCGGTCAAACTTATAACTTGTATTGGATGTTAAAAATTAAAGGGTAAATGCAGAAAAAAATGGTGTACATGAGGTTATAGGCATTACAATTAACTTATATTAGGTGTCGCTTGTGCTGGCAAAATTACACGGGTGACGTCGGGCGAGTCAGCTAGTCAATTAATCAACTTATTAGCATTGCAATTAAGAGAGGCAATGCCGCCCGAATGATGGAAGCGCTACCCACTCCTAGTGGGTTTGACCACTTGAGTTACCTATAAGCTCGATTGTAGGTAACTTAGGTATTTACTGTAGGTATACAGTAAATACCTATTTCCTAAAACTAAACTAAAACTATTTATGGTTTAATTTAGTTTTAGTTACTATTTTAGTTTACTATTTATAGTTTTAGTTTAATTTTAGGAAATATATAATTAATCCTAAAACTAAACTCAAACTATTTATAGTCTTAGTTTAGTTGTAGGAAATATACGCAATTGGCCCGTAGATATTAGTATCAGGGGATAGTTTTTAGAGGAACATAACAATGTAAGTACATAAAGGTACTCGTCTCCTGAACCCGCCCCAAACAAATACACGTTATATTTTTTTGTCTTCATTCACCCTTATCACAATGAAATATCAGCCACCTCGTTTTAAATATGCAAATATTACAAAAATGGCGGGAATGCCATTTTATTTATTTCCAATTCTCTGAACGTAGCTTACGTGTTATGTTTTTCAACGTACCTCAACCCCATTATAGCAACTCTACCACGCTGAAAATAAATGAGAATTTGGCAGGCATTTTCTTTGAATAAATATTCAAGACGTCTCCTCCAATTTAGCCTCAGGTACACAACACCGTAACATCATCTAAATGAATGAAAAATATCGAGACGCTTTAAGCAAAACTCATTTTCTCGTCTATTGTGCGTTACTAGTAGTTCGCCCTGAACTGAGCACCTACATTTGGACTAATAGAGAAAAACTTTTAAGGTTAATTTGATTATAACTTTTTCCTTATAATAATTGTTTGATTTCTGTATTTGTTGTTCAAGTGCAGGATAAAACGGATATTTTAAAGCTTTAGCTGTGAAGCTGTTTTTGTGATAGACCCGTGACAAAATAGATCTAATAATAGTGACTTGGATGGCTTATCAAACTGTTATTTTCATACATAGATTTTTTTTTACCGGTTTCGTACTCTACTTACAAAGCTCTTTTCAACGATACAAGGGTAAATATATTTTTTTAATTATTTTGCGCTCCGCTTTGGTGTATGGGTGCCCCCTTAATATTTTTATTTATATCATTTTAATTGCAATTTCTGGCTTTGGGCCATAGTCATACATATTCTCTGAGAATCCGAAGTTATTCATTTGTATGGTTTAGCCGCTGACAGACGAACGGACGGACAAAGTTCTGAATCACCCATGTCAACTTAGAGATCTGGCTTCGCTCGATCAATAAGTACATATAATGACGTAGCAGCACCTCGTCACGTTTCGCAATAACAGAGGGTGTTTTTTTTTCAAGTATAGAACAGGGTCGAACAGGGTTATTGTTCTTGTCATTGAATGATCACAACACCACTGAAATGTTCACGTGCTGGCTTTTCATGCAGAAAGGCATGATAATATTGTTAAAACTTATTTATTCGTGACGTAGCTGTTTTCAATATATAATGTATTTATCAAACAAAAAAGTAAAATTTGAAAAAGATTGTTACCATTTTTTTAAGTCGAATCCAAAAAAATTAGGCATGATGCTTGGGTAAAAAAAAAAATTTGCTCCGTCAGTTAGATTATCAAAAAATATTGCATTTCTTGTAGCAAACCAACCACTAAACTTTCGCATCTATTAGAAATGGGATGGGATGGGTCATTACTATTATCACATAAAATATTTGACACTAGACAAATGCACTAGTCATGCGAAGCCAAAACAAAAAATATACATGAAAAGCAAAAAAAATTCAGGCGAGTTAAGGACAAATTATCGGGTTAACACGATACTCGACCAAACACAGAGCTATTAATAATACTCCGTGTTTCGGAATAAATAACGTCCGTTATCTTCCGTTCCTCATCCCTCATGTTTTTTTTCTTTTGACTTTACATTGTACTGCAATATGTCAACACGAGTTGGTTTTACGGCAATTTCGCCGTATCTTTTATTTCTTGTACAACTTTATGACCCTTTTCGCCACCTATGGGTTTGATGTGGAAGAAAATAATGTAGCGTTCGAGGATAAAGGAATACGTTAATGGTTTTGGGAAGTTTATATACTCACCTCTTTATCTGTTTGTTTTATAATTAGGGGCTCAGTCAAGTAGCAGTGGTAGCTCTATCGACACCATAGACCCACGCTACTTCCGTAGTCGCCGTCCGCGACACATCCTTCAGGACCCGGACGATCCCATTGCGGTCGCCATCACGTTGGCAGCGCAGCGATCGTCCGGTACACAGACCACAATCAGACTAAACAGTCCTCGCCGGCGAGGACGTAGATTCTCTCGTCATGTCTCTCCAAACTCTAGCCAAAATCGATTTAATCGAACTTTTCGTATTCATAGGGCCCACTATCAACGGTACTCTCATGTACCGGGGCGTTTCTCTCCCGTTCCCCCTGTCCTGGCAACGGTCCAAGCCGAGGCTCGCACCTCCTAGGTGGCCCTTGCGCTAGTTGCCTACACCCTCTCTTTTGCGGCGGAGCGCCTTTCGCGCTCGCCCTCCCGCCCGGTGACGCTGCAGAGGCTACACACAGCCAGCAGCATGTAGTCCGTTCGAAAAAAAAAAAAAAGTAGCAGTGGTAGCTAGCACACACCTAAATATTTTGTAGAAGCGCGGAGGCGCGCCGTTTTGCACAGAACATTGTTAAAGATCCAAAATTTTATAATAATAGTAAATATTTGTAAACAAAGTATTGTTCTGTACTCAAATTATGCTTTCTAATGGTTTTGTATATTTTTCATAAAAACTTATTTTCTTGTTCGATAATAAGCACACTTTTGCGTTAAGTTTCCGCGACACATCATCCTAATATGGTTTATTTATATAAATGAGAGACGAAACGAACAACGTGTGATGGTAAGCATTACTCTTGCCTATTGCAATATACCTAACTAAGAAAAGACAAAAGAATTGCTTCTAAAGTATTTTTGTTTTCAACACGATTGTTCCTAACTTATTAAAATAGTACCTCGTGTTTGCCACCTTCGACCACATCATCACTTACCATTAAATGAAGTATATCAGAGATATCCTCGTGGAATTGCCCGCTGTTTATTTTGGAGGTACGATGAATTCGAAAAATTTCTAGATCTTCCTTGTTACGCTTTCTATTTACTGTTTTCTTTGATACTTTGTGTTCAGCAAATGTATTATTTGTTATAGAATTGTGTACAGATTACATTTGGTTCAGGCACATCTGGTAACAATTTGTACTCACGATTTGAAGGATTTCGTTATGTATCTATGAAATTTTGTGTCTATCAGAACGTTTACAAAAGATTGAATAATAGTTGCATCTTGTTATTTGAAAAATTTAGGTAATATAAGTTTTTCGAAGTCGATTTCCATCGGGATAGATTGTGATCAAACGATTGATTATTTTGCCACAGTCAACCCACACCTACGGATCTTCATCTAATTTAAAATTAAAATAAACTACTTACATAATAATAAATGGTGATAATATTTTTATATAGATTATAGCTTTATATGCTTACATACTACTTCCTTGTGATTCTTAGTTGCTTCTTAGTCGTACCTTATATATAAATGCTAGTAGAAGTGAGTCATTTTTTTAAAGTGGTTGTTTTTATATTTTTGTGATCTTTTTTACTACTGATACACCTAAATTTTCATCTAAGACTTAACATATTTTGATCTTTCCATATTGTGTCATTTTTTTAATACTTCGTAATAATTGAAACTAATGAACGCTTCGTACAACAATATTTAGCTGAATTTGAATTAGAATTATATTGTGATATTATCTTTTAAAAAAACGTAACGGCGCTCATTCATGCCTTCCTGGTACATGTAGGTAAAAAAAAATGTTGCAAGTGAAGGGGATGAGAGCACGTCACGTCACATCAGCTCAGAACGAAGGAAACTTCCATCGTGGAGAAGTGTTAATTAATAACAGCTAAGTAAAACACGCTGTGACGTGAACAAGGATTAATTTAAATCTACTTGTTTTCATAATAAAGTATGAAGAGTAGAAAAAGCCGAAACAACTATTATTTTGAAATTTTAATTAAACGGGGATTTCATCGGATACTCTAGCATAATTATGTTTCAAGCCAACAAACTGTACACACAAAAAAAGCTACGAATAAAGAACTTTTCACTTTAAAGCCAGTTTAAAAGAAATAAGAATATTCGAGAGCTTCGCGTTTCAAATTCCTAGTTTTTGCGTACAAAAATCAATAGAACGAGGACTTTGAATCAGAAATTGGTATATAAAAGGAAAATAGTTGGGATAGTAGCGATATCTAGCAGAGGACTGATGAATAAACAACAGATGTTTATGTCACTTTCCCTGAAGGGACGGCCCGTGCATGGGTCGAATTTATAAATAATCAATTCTACTGTACTCCCACAAACCTCTTTGCAGCCAGTGGATGTTTGGGAAAGCTCTTATTTGAAGAGATTGGGTCTCCTTGTTAAGTTTTGAGTGAGTTCGCATGAAAATGTGAATCGAAATGTAAGCAAACATTCATGTTTTGCTTTGCTGGTGTATTCGGAAAAGCTTTTCTCTGGAGCATTTTAACAGATGGAGTTATTTAGCTAAAGTATGGCTATGTTGAAGTGACACAAGCCGCGCAGGCCCCGCGTGCTCTATCTCAATATTCAGATTTTATACAAAAGTGCCGGTGTTGACCGTCACGTTTCGTTTATAAAAATATCAACGAAAGCGTGCGCGTTTTATAATTTACGAGCTTACAGTATTAATTTTTACTCTTTTTAATATGTGGAATGGAGCTTTTTATCACGTAGCAAAATGTTTACGTACTCTGCGAGGAAAATATTTCCTTATGTCTGTTATGTTCTTATGTTGACAGAACGTGAAAATTTTAAGTAGTCATATGAGACATGGGTTGTTTAAAACTTTCGCGACGTACTATCACGTATTTATGAGAAAACCGGGTCTTTTCGCGCTTTTATTTTCAATATAAATCTCTTGTGACCACGGCCGGTGCGACCCCGCCGAAACGTCGAGGTTAGTTACAAGCGCGAAAAGACCCGGTTTTCTCATAAAAACATGGGTACTGAAGTCCTTCTTACGAACTATGGTATTTAATGTTTCGGGTATGAACTAATATAGAAAGCTTTGGTAGAACTTATCGCAATGTAAATCAAGAGCCAGATTCACCGATAAAACTCTATTGCGTGTTCCCGAGATCCTATAGGAAGCAGACTGTTGAGCCTTTTCACACAAGGCACCCCAATTCACGTCTGATAAACTTTAAACTGTACTAAAATCGAATTGAATCGCAGAACTGCACAGGGAAAGGTATATTCAACCTGATCTATTGAAACAGCGGTATGGAGCGAGGTACTTGGTTTTTCCAAACAACTCCCAACTTTAATTGGATTGAACTGCGGGATAGGGAGGTGAATATAAAGCGATGCAGCCATTCAGGAACAAGGGCTGTTCAGTTCAAGCATCGACCTGGAACATTGTTCAGACGTCCGGTGACGTAGACTGGACATCGGGTATTACTGAGCCATTAGAAAGGCGGAAAAGTGAATAAAATATATCTAGTACATTAGTTAAATCTCACTTATATTATAAATGCGAAAATGTAAATGTGTAAGTATGTTTGTTTTCTCATCACGCTATAACGGCTGAACAGATTTAGACGAAATTGAAAAGACGAAATGTGTATCGATTATACCAAGAATAATCACATCTGAGAAAATACTCTACTTCTTAAGGTACCTAAACAATAAAAGAGACGTAACAGTTAAAAAAAAAAAACTTGTAACATACGAGAGATTTACTCTTTACGGTAAAAATCGTTTTGATTTTTCAATATACGTAAATTTTCTGTCCTTAAATTAAAGATGTGATAAAAAGTATGACGGTTTGGTATTATTTGTAAGCTGTGTTCTTTGAGCTCATCACTGCAGTTTAAAAGTATTAATTGTAACTTTTATGTGTACCGCTCATTTAGTAGCCCCGTTTTGCCATGCAGGAATGCGAAAGCTAACTACCAAATTCTGGAGTAGCCCTGACAATTCCAGGCATTCAGACGGACTATTCTATCTGTTTTAGTTATCTAGGCCGAACAAAGGCAATTTTAAGCATTGTTATTGGGCATAGTTTACACCTAGAAAAACATTTGGATATTTTATATTGCTAACCAATTATTAGATACAAGTTAGTAGTACGTACCTACTTGCAGTTTCGTCAACATAAATCTTATTAAAAAGTAGCTTACGACGCCAGGACCTATTACAAGCTATGCTTCATATTTTAATATTACGTTATACTTGGTAATTGTATTTGTAATCTGGGACTCTTCAAGTCAAGAGTGAATAGGTATCTTCTAGGCAAGCATGCTACATCTTTGGTGGCATCTTCACTTTCTATCAGGTGAGATGGTGGTCAAATGCTTGCCTATCGAGAATGAAAAAAAAAAGTCAGGTAATCTTATTTATGTTTGAATGACAATTTAAAACATGATTTCCATCATTGATGCCGATTAGAGGAATATTAGAGATTGAAGTATTTGTCATTGGTTTGCTTATTTTGACGATTAAGACATTATTAAAAGAAAATAAAGTCTTTTATAAATGTGGAATTGTTTATTTTCAATATTTTCTTTTTTAAAATAACTTTCACTAACATTATCTACATAATTAACCTTTAGCCAGGTCAATAAAAAGATTCGTATTGGCAATAATACTACTCTAGCAATGTAGAGTTACCAGCACCAATATACATATGATACAACATACAGGTATAATTTAATAAAGAAACATATTTCTGGCTATAAGGAAAACACAAACATAATACAGCGTAATGCTAGAGATGGCACACGAGAAAATTTGATAAAGGATTTCGGTAAAAGCATCATAAAGTGAGTAAGGTATACCTGAGTACATAAGAGGGTAATATCATCTACAAAATTGCCGCTCCGATTCAGCACTATCCCCTGAATAAACAAAGTGATAACTGAATAAAAAAGGAGACACGCTACACTCAGTAAACTATGAAAATGTATTCAAAAGCATTGCTCGGAGCGTTCCGCCGTATTCTTTCACTCGGCAGAGTTGCAGCCTCTAATGGAAAACCCATTTATGCCGAACGGTAGGTAGATACCGATACTCTAATAAGATCTCTAGTGCCTGCACTTCCTTAGGAAATACCAATATCGGGTTCAGTCTGTGTTCAAGCAACCAATGAACCGGCAAAGATCTTAAACCGACGCCAATGGATGGACACACGTATTGAGTTTAGAGTTCGAACGCTCTTATTTCGCTTTCGATCGTCTTCTTTCCTTGAATTTTCTTTTATTGTACGACATTTGGCAAATGATTGAACATTACTGCCATGAGAAAAATACAATATTCAAGACGATGAAATTACCAGACCGATAAATCTTCGAATAAAACGTTAAAGTCGACGTTAAAAACACGTTTTGTTCTCCGTTCTGGCGGCACATAATTTACTCGATATTGGCAACGGCAGTAAAATCTCCGCGATACTAAAATCAAATTACCTGACTCGGGAAACGCAGTCATGGAGAAATCTTTGCGGGTCCAAAGATTACAGAAAATTAATCGAATTGAAAGGAGAGTCAGGGTCGTAATTTTTGTGAATCAACATTTGGGTCGTTTACAAAGGCCAGCTTCAGGAGTCATCGGCTGAAAAATTAACCTTTTGATGTTTGATGCATAAATTGTGAACCTATTTCCGCCTGACTGTGGCGATTACGAAGGCCAACTAGCTTATTTCGTACTAGCTGATCTGCCCGACGACGTCGCGTCGCCCGGGTAAAAAAACTTAACACTTAAAAATAACGTGATTTTCTATTGGTAACAAAAAATTAAAATTGGTTTAGTAAGTCTCTCTGGACTTAATTACCCTTTACAACCTCACAAACTTTGCCTCTTTATAATATTAGTAAAGAAGTATAGATTAAAATGATACTCAGTTTACAGACTACCTATCAAATCAAGTTCAGTCAAGACAGTGGGTATGGACACGCTCACCATGTAAATGTATGGTGGTATCATTCATCATTAACATTTCAAAAGAGCAACGCTTATGTTCGACTGCGTGTATTTTTAGCGATTTGTCCATTAATTGATTATTCGATTAATCGATTATGAAATATTTATGTATTTTTAAGATTTTTTTTGTCTCAATTTTTTTGTATACTCGTGGTCCCATGGTCACCAAGTCAGTATCTGATGATGGACTCCCATAGAAATAGAGGGAAATTCTTAAATTTCATAAGCACGTAGGTACAGTTAAATCTATGAATCAATTTACAATCAACCTTTTTACATACAAGTTTACTTATCGAGTTGTTGAAAATATTAATTCTCATTTCTTAATTCTCTCTTACTACGAAATCCATCAATCAATACACCCGGCTCCCTCTGACGGTGCAGAATCCTTTGTAAGAAGTATTTTTCTTTAAGCCAACTACGGCTAATAAGTATTCGAGCGCCTTCATTAAGCCACGGCAGACGAAAGGGCCTATTGATTTTATTCAGCTCGTCTAATAAAGGTAAATTCACCTCAAAACGTCGTTCAGTGCGGTTTCAAAAGAAGCCCCACTATCAAAGTCCCTTTGTCTCGTCTCCGACGGTCGTCGGCCTCAATTAATAAAGACGGTATGAGATATCTTTGTAACCTATTGAATTTTATTCATGCGAATTATATTTCAGTAGATATTTGAGTTATTTGTAAAACATGCTGGAAACTTGTGAATGTAGTGAACCTTCGCAGGTCGTACAAAATCTTTTACGTTTATTTGTATCAAGTTTTGTTAGAATTTAACAAGTTTAATATAAATAATCGTTTATTTCTCGTGCTATTACTAAAACTTACTCCCAGTCCAACGGGAACATTATTTACCACCTACGTCAATTATTAAAAAAATACCCTCTCTACATCCAACGGTTGACAGGAAGAGATAGCTCTAAGCGGTAAGTCCACCCTTTTTTACTTCTTTAGAATTGTCTCTTTTTTTGTATACAATGAAGATTTTCCAGTCTATTTTCTATTAATAAAGACGGTGTTATAGTAACTGGACTGCTCTCGAGCCTTCAACAAGAAGATCCTAACTGAATCTGAACATACTCGTACTTGCGTAAATTAAATTCCCAAAGCTACTAGAATATCTCCCGCGGCTTTGCCCGCTATTATCAAGATAAAAAGTAGCCTAAGTGTTAATCCTGGGCATACGCTATGTACATTCCAAATTGAATTAAACCCTTTCAGCCTTTCAAGCGTGAACAGGGAACAAACATACTTACACAGAATTTATAATATTAGTAGGATATGATAAGTAGGATTTCCTTTCGATTCAAGTTCTGGATTTTATCAAAATGGCGGTGATATGGGTTGAAAACGTAAAAATGAACATATTTCAGCCATTTCGAAAAATACGCGATGTTCCAGCTCTCAGAGACACTAGTAATATCATAGTGTGATAACAGCGTTTCCGAATTATAAGTGAACATTATAATTGCGACATATATTTGCACAGGAAAAGAGACAAATATGTTTAGATATCCTTAGTAAACATGGAAGAGTCGGCACAAGTAAGAGCAGAGTCCCCTGTATTTCATTGAATCCCGTACAAGCCACGAGTGCTATTGCTTTCGAGGGTTTCATACGTGTATGGTAACCATACATCGGTTTTTTCTCAGAAGATATATTCTTTGTAAACGCAGTACATAAATAATTTAAGCGTTAGGAAAGCTTAAAAAAACCAACTTCACCGCTTATATTTTGGTTTTGACTTGATCGATTTCTCTTCACTGATTGCTCCCCCATTTGAGGACCTATTCTCAAAATTATTTTATTGTTTGGTATACTTCAGAGGTGGTCTCATATAAATTTATCGAAATCGATCAAGCCAAAACCAAAATATAAGCGATGAAGCGATGAAGAAACGGAAGTTTCAATTATTGTTTGAACCGTTGAGATATCCAAGCTCCACTTCAAGCGTATATATCATGACTAGTCTGATAGACGTTTATTTGTGTAATAAAATATACTTACTCAAAAACACTTTTTTATGCTAGATATGCTAGCATTTAACCGCTACCTTACCTGATGGAAAGTGACGATGCAGCCGAAGATGGAACATGCTTGCCTAGAAGGTACCTATACACTCTAGACCTGAAGACACCCAGATTGTACCGTTTAGGGAACAAAGACGCAGGCAATGAGTTCCACTCCTTCGCTGTACGGATGATGAACGTAGAAGCAAAACGCTTCGAGCGAACTGGAGGTATGTCAACCATAAATGGATAATGGATGGTAATTCCTGAGCACACTCTCCGAAATGTAAGCGATAGAATATCGATAGGCTTACTACCTTAAGTCTGTGACCAAGACTTTGCAGTTTTGACTCAACTAGCTTACTAACGCCAATGAGTCTTTTGGCTATCCGATCAATAGACCCAAGAGCTTCTAGCTGATACTTAACGGATCCATACAACCTTACCACCGTTCTTAATATAACGGTCTATCTAACAACGGTTATTGTAGACAATATTAATAAACATTTAAACGCTTTAAAACTCACAGCCCACATTAAGTTCGATGACTTGTGTCGTGGGTGTCGCAAGCATTCACATCACACGAAATCACAACCAGAACCAGAAACACAAATTTTCCTTAGGGACAAAACTTGTGTTTTGTGCCGCCGGGAATCGAACCCGATACCCCCGCTTAGAAGGCGAACGCCCACCTAACTAAGCCAATGGGCAGCTTTGACAACAAAGAAATAAGAAAACATAATTTTAATACTAAAAAAATCTTTTGTTTCCGTAAAGAGTGGTGACCCCGCTTACCTTTGGCGAAGTAAAAATGAGATTTCCTTCCTTTGCCGTTGGTTTCCTATTCGTTGCTTATAATGCGACATAAATTCTGGCGAAGGATGTTAGAGTAGGACTTTGTATTCATGTTGTTTTATATTTTTTACAGGTATCGTGTTTCTTGCCTTTAATTATATTTACTGGCAACCCACGGGTGTAATTGAGACAAAAAAATTAAAGAAATGGTTACTATGAGTTAACCATAACAGATAGAGACTGTAAAGTTTACTTTAGGATTTTAGAAGAACTAAAATTATATACTACACCATTTTTATGTATCTCTTAAAGTTTAGCCTACGTAGGCCATGTCATTTTATATTATGGAGACTTGGTTGCAAAACATTGTTTTTTCTACTTACGTATATACTTAATTAGATTTTATTATATATATAAACCCTCCGTGAAAAATAGATATCTAATGGTGAAAACCGCACCAAAACAAATATACTCATATTATTCATATATATACATATATCATATATATTCATAACTCATTATCCGTACAGCGAAGGAGTGGAACTCACTGCCCGCGTTTTTGTACCCGAACAGTATAATCTGGGAGTTTTCAAGTCTAGAGTGAATAGATATCTTCTAGGTAAGAATGCTTCATCTTCGGCCGTATCATCACTTTCCATCAGGTGAGATATCGGCCAAATCCTTACCTAACTGTCATAAAAAAAATCACACATTAACTTGAAACTTTGAACTGGCCGTTGGTTTAGTTGGGTGCGCGTCTGCCTTCTAAGCAGCGGGTATTGGGTTCGATTCTACACAAGTTTACGTCCCAAGGGAAATTTGTATTTCTGATTCTGGGTGTGATTGTGTGTGTGAATGTATCTACCATGACACAAGTCAAATCAAAATCAAATCAAATCAAAAAAAATCAAATCAAAAATATATTTATTGCCCATAAGTACAAAACTACAAAAAAAGAAGAAGAAGAAACACAAAGAAGAAAACATTCTTAAAATTCATGGGGTCATATTCTAAAATAGGGCAATAGGGGTAGATTCAGCGTATGCTGTGCGTACATTTTCATGTGCTCACAGCGCTGATTTACAATCTACCCCTTCTAAGTAAGTAAGTAAGTATTACCCAATCTAAGTCATCGAAGTTAGTGTGAGACTGTGTGAAAGCGTTTATGTTTATAAACTTTTGCATGTATAATATTACTGTGGTAATTTGGTAAAAGTCGATATCACTCGGCTGTCTAATAAATAATGTAATTACTGCTTCATTGAATACAATGGCCTAATTAATGCTAATTTGCAAGCAAGTACGATGCCTAACATTATATATTAATATTCAATTTCACGGGGACTAGTTCCTGCCCACGCTACAGAATGAATTAAGTATTATTACGTGATTCCAATAACCTCTGAAAAGACCGTAATTAGATTGTAAAAAGTGTTAATTGTTTCCTATATACTCAAACGATAATTTTGTAATAAATAGCCTTGCACCGCGGCTTCGTCCATTTTTTATCGACTTCAAAAAGACTCTATGTTCGACTTTATGTATTTTCACCGATTTCTCCATTTCTGGACCGATTCTCAAAAATCTTTTTTTGTTTTGTATAAGCTGTCGCTTTCTATGTGGTCTCATATAAATGTTATCAGAATCGTTCAAGCCAAAACTAAAATATTAGCGGTGAATCAGTTTTAAAGCTTTGCTTACGTTTAAATTATATCTTAATTGAGAGTCTAGTCTAGCTTAGTCTAGTCTAGCTTAGCCTAGTCTAGTATAACTTAGCCGAGTCTATTTTAGAGTATAGCTTAGTCAAGTCTAGCTAAGTCTAATCTAGCTTAGTTTAGATATATCTAACAATTTTCATAAAAATAAGTTGAGTCTATTAAGAATAATGATGCATTAATGTTAGAGGCAAGGTGTTATAGTGCTTAGTAATACAGTTTACCTACGTCAAATATATTAAATATTTAAACGTAGTAGTATTCACAACTAGACAGCTTCTTAATTTATAAACAAACATAATAATAATAAACGCATTCACACTCACAGCCCCACACTAAGTTCAAAGACTTGTATTGTGGGTGCCGAAAACATTCAAATCACACACACATTACACCCAGAACCAGAAGCACAAATAACCCTTGGGAAGGAATTTGTGCTCCTGCCGGGAATCGAACCCAGGACCCACGGCGCAGAGGGCGGACACCTGTCCGCTGCGCCAACTGAGTCGTCGAATTATATCAAGCCCAAGTCAGATTTTGTATGGAGTACTTTACCTTTGGAATGTATGAGCCAAGTATCGGCTTGATGCTCTTGACTCTATTGATAGACGAGCAAAGCTGCTCATTGGTCATGACAAGCTAGTTGAGTCCAAGTTGCTGAGCCTCGGTAATCGCAAAAACGACTTGTCAGAACTTGATCAAATTTAAACGAGACCACATAGAAAGCAACGTCTTTCAAATAAAAAAAGAAGCATCAAAATCACCTAGAAAAAATTTCTGAGGTAACACATATAAAAAAAACAGTCGAATTGAGAACCTCTACCTTTTTTTAAGTCAGTTAAGAAATCGGTTAAACTGGAAAAAAACTCTGAAAAAAATTGTCGAATTGGGAACCTCCTTTTTTAAGTCGGTTAAAATACCTGCGACTGCTCATAGGTTATAATTTCCGTGCATTTCTACTATCTAAGATCCCTGTCCCAAATATCTGAGAATATAGAAGATTTGTAATGTTACATAAACTTACATCTCATCTGTAGTTCGTTCGGTTCCTCTCCATTATTCTGGCTTTACGCCGGCGTCACGTCTCGGCGCGCTGACGCCGCCACGTCCACCGTCAAACGATGCGAAAAATTATACACTCCGCTCTTCTACTACCCGACAACTTTTCTTACTCACTGCGCTATTTAAATATACTTACCCTATATATAAAGCGTCTATGAAGATAGTGTCTTCATATTCATCATTCTAATGAAGCCCGTTGGTTTAGTTGGGTGAGCGTTCGCCTTCTAAGCAGGGGTATCGGGTTCGGTCCCGGCGGGAACACAAGTTTTCTCTCCAAGGAAAATTTGTGTTTCTTGTTCTGGTTGTGATTGTGTGTGATGTGAATGTTTCCGGCACCCACGTCAGTTATAGAACTTAGTGTGGGGCTATGAGTGTGAAAGCGTTTATGTTTAACTAGCTGCGCCCCGCGGCTTTGCCCGCGTAAGTCCCGGACCAGCCAGAATTCGTGGTTAAAAAGTAGCCTATGTCCTTTCTCAGGCTCTAGACTATCTGTGTACCAAATTTCGTTTAAATCGGTTCAGTAGTTTTAGCGTGAAAGCGTAACAACAGACAGACAGATTATATATATTATATATAGTATATTAGTAAGGATAAACCAGTAATACTAAAAAAAATTTTGGAAAAACAAGCTTTTATCAGTTGCAAATAAATAATGTAAACGCAAGCAAAGCTTGAAATACCGCATTCTCCGCTTTATCTTCGGAACCCTTGATCAGAATCGAGTAATGAAATACGCAATATTAAGGTAAACTTAAAAACTACTGGTCAGGTCTTAATCAAAAATAAATGGGACCAAATAGATACCACCAGCTTTCTAATATAAACACAACAGTCCAATTGAGATCCTCCTCCATTTTTGTAAAGTCGGTTAAAAAGGACTAAAAAGGTATAAATAAACCATATAACCTTATAACCATATTTCTGGGAGTCTTCAAGTCAAGAGTGAATAGGTATCTTCTAGGCAAGCATGTTACATCTTCGGCCGCATCGTCACTTTCCATCAGGCGAGATAGTGGTCAAATGCTTGGCTATTATACATAAAAAAAAAATCAAAAAAGAAAGTAGGTCTAAATTAGCTTGCAAGATTTGATTACAGACTGACAAATAGACAGACAACGGGACAGGTGGAACTAAATAAAAACTTGATAAAACGAAACTATACGGAACGTGTATTTTCCTTCCTAAATTGAATACTTTAGACCTGAGTATCATACAAAATATGTTTAAATTTGAAAACATGAATATGGGTAACATAAATCATCACTTGGGTTTGAACCCGCGACCTACACCATGCCCTATTGCTCTAACCGCTGAGCTACCCAAGCTCTGCTATAACCGACGAAATCATCCTTTATTATTTCTGTCTTACAGGAACGTGTGTTTTCCTTTGATACTTTAGTTCTGCAAACCATGGCTATAAAAAGAAAAAAATAATTACTGGAACTATTCGTTTCTACGGAATATCTTCTATAGGTATAACAAATTTTTATATTTGTCTTTAAAAACTGAATACCTACATTTGTTGACCTGTCTGTAATGAAACATAAATTACCTTGTATACATATATATTTATATTCATACATATATGTAACCATGAGCTAACTAGCATCTATGTATACTAACGGTTATAGGCGTCTCTATGCCTTAGGCTGCAAGCTAATAGAGAAAAAGTCAACATATTAAAATATATAATCAAATCAAATCATTTATTTCAGAAAGTCATCCATATTATGATTAATTTAAAACATTACAAATTAAACAATATTACACACTGATAAAGTAAAAAAATTAAATTAGAATGTCAAAATAAATACACAATAAAATAATATTAATAATTAAAAACTATCGATAATGAAATTTTAAAACTACGTTAATAATATTATGATTTAATTATAAAAATATTTACATTAATGTTATGGAATTATAGGATAATTTTACTTAAGTACATGTAATTGAGTTAATTAACCCGACTGCGTAAAAAGTAAACATATTTTTTTAATTTTCATTTCTTTATTAATAAGACCCATTATACAATTGTATATAATGGCTTTATTCTAATTGAAATTTATAGCGAGAATGGTTTCTAACCAACTCTTTCTACCGACTTCGCAAAAAAGGAGGAGGTACTCAATTCGACTCTATTTATTTTTTTATATGCGTGTGTTACCTCATAACTTCTTTCCACGTGAACTGATTTTGATTTTTTTTTTGTTTGATTACTGTTGGTTTCCCTTTGGTCCCATTGAAATATGATCAAGATCTGATCAGTAGTTTTTGAGTTACCGTCAGTAATGCGTGTTTAATACATTTAATGTGATCAAGGTTCCTAAGATAAAGAGGTGAAGTCGGTTTTTTTTTAGCTTTGCCTGCGTTTTATTATTATACAGCATGAATGGTCATTCTAAATCTAATAATACCTTTAAACGAGAAATTCTTGTATATAAATATATGTGTGTGTGTGTGTGTAATCAAGATCTCGGAAACGGCTCCAACGATTTTCATGACATTTTGTATGCAGGAGGTTTTGGGGGAAATTAATCGATCTAGCTAGGTTTACATTTTAGAAAACGTCGTTTTATCCGTGTTTTCAGACGAGCAAAGCTCGGTCATCCGGGTACTTAATAATAATAAAAGAAACCTATGGATATCGGCCGAAGAGTCATTAACTTTTATGAGCGCCTCTTTGGGGCCCGAAGAATTAATAAAATTCAAAATATTTCTTTTACAATAAACGATTTTGAATGTTATTCATTCTTACACAAAAAATTAGGCAACAACTTTTCAAATTTTTGGCTATTTTTGTAGTGCGCCACGTCCTCTTTAGACATAAATATTACCTCTACTATCTTGACATCCGAATCGTCCGTAAACTGGAAGGAGCAGCTTTAGTTCAACCCGCAAAGGTCCCGGTAAATCGCCCACCTCGTCTCATAATCTAGAACTTTCCAATTCTAGACTGGCATAAATCCCTAACTCGAGGAGTCTTGCGGGAGATATATTGCTCTTGATTTTCCAATTACGAAGGAGTTGGGCTCATATTTCCGCTACGGTCGGTGTGGGATGTCGGTCTGTTGATATGCGTGCACTACGGTTTGTAACACGTTGTAAGCACGGAAGGTTGGGTATGTCTCGGCATGTTGCGATTTATTATTAGACTTCTAGTCCTTTGGGTTTCCACATTTTATTAGAAGATCCCCGGCGGCTTCGCCTGCTTTAATCAAGTTAGTAAAAAGTAGCTATTTGATAATCCTAGATATAAACTATGTACGTTCAAAATTTTATCGAAATTCGTACATCCTTTACAGGGTACGAGTTGCCGGTCGTTTATCGACGATAAGAAATTATGTTATGCTCTTTCTAACCAACCTAAAAAATAACATGTGTGACGTAAGTATGATAATACATTTCATATGATTATTCATATGCTACTCATGAAATGTTTTATGCCTACGGAAAATTATAAAGGCGTGGCCTTAGTAATTTTCCGTAGGCATCGATCGCATCTTGTAAGGACTCCGATAGAAAATATGATCTAATTCTGTTTGACTCTAGGGTAGTCGTTTAGTATATTCCAGCGGAGTTGAGACGTGCCAGCTCACCAAGAGTTCTTTGTATGACTGTATTAACATGTTTCTCCTTGTTCCAGGGCTATCCCTGAGCCCGTTCGTGCGGCACTGGCAGCCAGCGGCGTACGAGCCAGCGAGCCAGCGCCGGCGCCGCGCCGCCCCTGCGCCCCCGCCAGAGCCTCCGCCCCCGCAGCCGCTGAGGCTCTCCTTCCACGCACATAATAGGTAACAACGAAGACATGTATAGTCATAATAGGCTCACCCAATTTAGGCCTCGCGCCAAGCTCCAAAACGTGTTTTAGCAGCTAGATCCTAAGCTATGCTAACGATTAAATCCTTTCCCCCCAGGTCAAATAAGTCAAACGGCCTAGCAATCCTGCTAATATTATAAATCCGAAAGTTTGTGTGTAAGTGTGTATGTTTGTTCCCTCTTCACGCTTTAACGGCTGAACGGATTTGGATGAAATTTGGAATATAACATATATTATACCTAGGATTAACACATAGACTACTTTTAACTTGATAATAGCGAGAGAAGCCGGGGCACGGCTAGTCTGAAATAATAAATAGTTGCCTCGTGTGGCTTGCTTTTGCTAGTTCATTAAGTATCGATCGCTCGCACGCGCTTCGGAGTTTTTTGACGCAGATAATATCTATTGCTGTGACACAGATTCCTATCGATAAAAAATGTGCTATATTTAATCAGCACTTTGTCCGTGCGTCCGTCTGTCAGAGGCGTTTAGCATCTATACAAGCGAATAACTTCAAATACTCAGAGAACTTTTAAAACTATGGCCTGAAGGCAAAAATGGCAATTACATAGTTGAAGTTTGCAAGTAGAGTACGAAACCGTTTTTTTAATCTATATTGGAAAAAAAAAATTTGGTAAGATATCACCTTTTTCAGATCTATCAGGATAAGATCTATCTCCAAAATGGCTTCGTATATAAAATTTGCAGATACTATCCGTTATATCCTCTAATTAAACAACAAATATAAAAATCAAACAATTATCCTACTGATTTTATTTATATAGCATTAGCCATGCTAGGAATCCTACTAATATAATAAAAGCGAAAGTTTGTGTGTGTGTGTGAATGTTTGTTACCACATATCTCGGTAACTACTTAACCAATATTAATCAAATTTGGAAAGTGGGTAGCTTATACTCTGGATTAGGACATAGGCTACTTTAATCGTTATCATCATTAGCGGGCGAAGCCGCGGGGCTCGACCAGTTATTAGTATAAACATTTATAAGCAAGTAACCTCATAAGTTTTTCTCTATTGGATAAAATGTAGGCGCGAGGCCTCAATTCAGGACGAACGACTAGTAAAGAATTAAAATGAGTAAATTAAAAATTAACATGGTATCATTTACATAAAGTCTATAGTAACTGTACCAGTCCAGCTGAATGCTGTAAGCTAAGCAATTCCAAAGCTACGCGACTACATCAATGCGGCACAAACTTCAGAATATTGGCTTACCACGCGACAGTCACGCTGCATAATTTATATATTGCCTTGTGTGTCAATTCTGTCTCTTTCGCGTAGCCGTGACCGAGAGAAACTATCACGTTTGGTTTTGAGCCGCTTCACTTTACAAATATGGACTTTGCACAATCTTTTATAAGAAATTTACAGCAAATATAAATACACTAGTCCTTTTCTATGGCGTGTGTCTTAGCCATTTTGCAGCAGAAACTAGGAAATGATGCCAGCGTCATTGTTACCTTTGCATCTAGTAACTATATAATATAACCGACTGGACCGATTTTTATGTACGTACATTTTTTGCATCTTTCTCCGCCCTGAATAGCAGAACCTATTTAAAATGCCAGAAAAAATTACGTAAAAAAATATGAAATTCAAATTGACTCATACATTTGTATATACAGATATATGTATATTAGTACACTTTTATACGGGGTAGATTGAAAGGATCGTTGGGTTTTCATTACACCTTTTGGTAACTACATTTCTGGCAATAAATGTTTGAATTTGAGTATGAAACGGATTTTTAGATAAAGTTTTAGAACGGACTGACTTTTTATGATGAAACTTTGGTGACTTGTTCTGCATATGCCGGCGAAAGTTCATTCCTGTTCCAAAATAATAACCGGCCAAGTGCGAGTCGGACTCGCGCACAGAGGGTTTCGTAAAAACCTGTAGGTATTTAAGTAAAAGTTATGGTATTTTTATTGCTAAATTCTGTAGGTTTTGATTCCCTTGCGAGTGTCGAAAATTTGCAGCATAAACGGCTGTATCTTTTGATTGCGTTGGCTTATAATTTAAATTTTTTCACAGCTTCAAGGGACAATAAACCTGAGTATTTGATATGAATTTCAGCTTGAAACCTCCACGGGTCTCTGAGAAAAAGGGTCTTGACATACAGACAGACGGACAACAAAGTGTTCCTATAAGGGTTCCGTTTTTTTTTTTGAGGTACAGAACCCTAAAGTTAAGGAAAATTGCGAATGGTTTTTATAATATAAATTTAATTATATATAATTTTAGATATTCACCGCTATATCACTTACGTGATGTAACTAACAAACCTATACTTAATTTTACAATTATATTTAATGTGTATTTTTTTATCTAATTAGTTAGCTTATCAGTGAAAACTTTTAATTGGCCTTAGTTTCATAGATATTTATTATTTCCTGTACCCAGCTGTTAGTTTTCCAATAAAAATAAAATAAAATAAAATAAAAAAAATTAAAATAAATTAATATTGCAAAGGTATAATATAGCAATAGCAAATACTAATTTGAAAATACAATTACAGCACATTATTTCCGGACTGGAACACCACACCTGATGTGATACTTTGAATTACTTTTCAATTAAACATAGTCTGCAAAGTTACGAGCTTATTCAACGGAACGTTCCCAGTTTTCGCCATCTCACTATTTGCTGTTGAAAATTAAGACGCTGAACTTGCTTCGCGTAAGTAAAACAAAAGTTACTGCTTTTATACCGTATTTTTGTGAAAAATAAACCCGTTCTGTCCGAGTTAGTTAGGAATTTTATAAAAGCTTTTCTCGGTGTCTACAAATTGTTGAAATGTAGCTTTTGTTCAGGTTTATAGCTGAATTGTGCAGCTTTAATATAATATCAACAACGATGAGAAAAACAAACCCTTTACAATTGTTGTCACTTCCTCAAAATTTAAAAACGATCTGAATTTAACATTATGTCATATTTAATTTTGCTTCAAATTCTCATAAACTTAGCTTTTTGTAAACTTTATGTCTTAGGCAAGCGTGCTCTATCGTCACTTAACATCAAGTAAGATGTGGTCCAATGATTCCTTATCATACATAATAAAATAGTATATGATCTATGTACCAAAAACCATATTTATATATGTGACAAGACCACTGTAGGACGAAGAATACGCACAAGGTATTCCTATAGAAGATTAGATCAGATTCGTGCGATTTGGTCTACACGATATGTTGGAACTATTCATGAAGAAAAATACATAGCATTCTTTATATATCAGTAGCTTAATTGTATTTAAAAAGCAGGCCAAGTGCGTGTCGGACTCGCGCACGAAGGGTTCCGTACCATTATCTATAAAAACGGCAAAATAATTTATAAAATTTGTGGTATGGGAAAAATATTTAAAATATTTGTTTTATTTTAATTTAATTATTTATTTTTAAAAGTGAATATATGACTTAATATTCTGTGAATATTTGAAGCGTCTACCTGTTGCCGTTACCAATATCGAGCAAAAATCGGACAGCAGAGTTTTAGTCGTAGGGTTCCTTTTTACCCTATGGGTACGGAACCCTAAAATATATATTATAGAATTGACGATTTCGTAAAAGACAAACTGACATGAAGAAATATTATAATAACACAAAACACATATCTACAAATATTTTAATTTACGTTGAAATATTGAGTTTTATTTTAAATTGTTTTAACTATTTTTTAAATTGTTTTAACAGACAGACACAACTTTATAATAGAGCACAAACAGGAAGTGACGTCATAAATGTATAATCCCTCACGTCCCTGGTTACGTCCTTCCTAGACACTAAGGTACTTATAACATCCTTTATTACGTACTTTAGTAGAGCGCTCGCACACAATGCTCTTTGATACATAGTACGGTAGCCACAGAGCCAAAGTTCTGAATAACTTCTCTATTCCTGGCTGAATACGATCACGTACTTCATGCGCTGAGTTAAGCTGCTTGTCGTTTATTTAACTTTGAAAATTAGTTACTTTGAAAGTTAAAAGTTGGACGTCACACATGATTAATGTTGATTATGGATATAAATTTATTTTAGACCAGCCGTGACCTGCGGCTTCGGCCGCTATTATCAAGTCAAAAAGTAGCCTATGTGTTAATACTAGGTATAAGCTATGTACATTCCAAATTTCATCCAAATCCGATCAGTTATCTACGTTTATCGTCCGTACTGCGAAGGAGTGGAACTCATTGCCTTCGTCTTTGTTCCCCGAACGGTACAATCTGGGAGTCTTCAAGTCAAGAGTGAATAGGTACCTTCTAGGCAAGCGTGCTACATCTTCGGCCGCATCGTCACTTTCCATCAGGTGAGATTGTGGTCAAATGCCTGCATATCAGGCATAAAAAAAAGAAAAAAAAAAGGATTTAGAAGCGCCAAAATTCAGCCTTCATTTTGTTTTACCATTGGGTAATAATGAGTTTTTTTTAAGGTTAATTATAATAATTCTTATCGTATAATAATGCGATCCCTAAATAGCTTTTTGATTTTGCTAACGACTGTACTATTGACCTGATTAGCAAGTGGTGGTTAATGGTCCCAGTTAATAATTACAAAAGGATTCTAGTACGTACAGTATTCGGCAGCTGGGACCGTGATTCCAGTGCCTCGTAGTCCCAATCGCCTATCTTCTCCTTACATATACATTAAAAAATTACGGCCTTACAGCTCCGTACTAAGGCTGACGACCATTGAAGAGTTCCCTAGTCTGGATTCAGCCCTGAAAGGAGCAACCATGTCAAGGTCAACTTAAAACCGGTGTCTGTTCTATTCACTGCTGTTACATATTTTCTGAGTATTTGAAGTTTTTCGCCTGTATGGTTTAGACGCTAAATGCCTCTGACAGACGGAGGGACGGACAAAGTGATGAACCACTCAACATAGTCTCGCTTCGCTCGAAACATTTACATCGAAAGGCTAATGATGATTATATATAAGAAACCATCCTTTAAAGTAGCGTTCGTTTGAAACGTGTAAGTTTAAATTGATACTTACATCCCGCAACAGGCGGCACGAGAGTGATGGTAGTTTCATACTCAATTACAGGCGGCCATTATGTCTGGAAACTCGATAAACACATAACTCAGCCTCTGTTTACCGACAGCCGAGATCCGCAGAATATCTAACACGAGTCAGTGTACATATACCACTAAATAAGTTACGTATATGGCTATACAAACGTGCTTTGAGATCAAGATATATTGCGCTTTAATTCACGTCGAAATGTATATTGGATCTTAGACTGTGGAGCTCTGTTGTTAATTATTGTGGCGACTCACTTGGCGCAGTGATCAAGTCTTTGCTTTCTGCGCCGTTTGCCCTTAGCTTGATTCCCGGCATGCATAATTTACCTTTCCAAGAGATATTTGTGCTTCTGGATCTGGGTGAGATGTGAATGTTTCCGGAACCCACGATTCAACCCTTTGAACTTAGTGTGGGTTTGTGAGTTTAAATGCGTATAAAAATGCAATTATATATCTTTATTGTAGCTGTGTTTTGTTATTTTGAATTAATCATTTTAATTGATTTTATTTATATAGCATTAGCCATGCTAGGCAGAACTATAGTAATAAATTTAGAAAGGAAAAATCAATCCCGCCTCAAGCGATAATTTTTCATTTCTAAATGTATCACTATAATTATTTTAAGTTATATTACAAAACTAATTTCATCTTTCAAAAGAAGGTGGTAAACTATGATTGTAGAGGCACAGTAGTCAGGCAAATAATAGAAAAAGTTCAACCACCAAAATATAACAAGCGGCATTACTGGACACTGCATGTACGCCTTGTGTATAGTTCTTGACACTGGCAATGATTCCCTGACTCCCCTTTGCGTATTCTGATTGAACCGCGGGATCACAAGAGTCAACCTATCATAAATAAGTAGTCCAAACGTAGTAACCGACGCTTTTTCATAAATAATCAAAAGGCAACGCTCCTGTGACCGGAATGGTGAATGATGGTACAGCCAATATACTCAAACGTCTCCACCTAAATACCTTATTATTCAGCGCACAGCGTACTTATTAACATAGACATGTGTTTTGACTGAACATACACATAGATTGAACATAGTTTGCTTTAGTTAACGGCGTGCTCCCTAAGTTGGTTAGGTATGAGCATGTGCTCAGGTTCTAGAGATAGTTCTGTGTACTCAAAGCTTTGCACAAAAATGTAGTCTGCGAGGACTTTACTGAAAAGTTAGGTAAAATTTAGGTCAACATTGCTGTAAATTCACATATTTACTTTTCAACATTAAAGTTTGAAGCTCGCGATGCTGGAGTCTCCAACAATCAACGAGTGCGGCGATATACATAACAAACTCTTTTATCAACCGACTTCATAAAAAGGAGGTTCTCAATTCGACTGTATATTTTTTTTGTATGTATGTTACGCGATATCTCCGCCAATTATGAATTGATTTTAATGCTTTTTTGTTTGGTAGATTACACTTCAGAGGTGGTCTCGGTGGTCCGGGACTTACGCGGGTAAAACCGCGGGGCGCAGCTAGTTTTATAGATTAAAACCTAATAATATAAAGATAAAGTAATTATTTTAAACAGTCAGCAAAGTTTTATCTCCATTATGCAAAGGTATTTGTTAGTTTTAAAGCTATAAAACTGATATTGTAGTTACATTAGGGGCCCAAAAATAGCGGTGGCCTAACGAGGAAAACTTTGTTATCTGTTCGCTCAATAGTTGGAAGTAGCGGAATTAATTGGATAGCTTTGGTAAAACTCACGTTGTTTTAACATTTTAATTGATAGTTAAATCGGAATCAAAACATGATGGTAAATTTAGGTTTTTATGACTGGGGCCGGTAATATAATTAAATAATAAATGACAATAGAAGCTATATAAGTAACGTAAGTAAGTTATTCTAAAAACGAACGCACCAACTAAGCCTATGTATAGTTCAGACGGGTAGTGCAATACGCAGGATACTGTGACACTTTCTAATAATAATAAAAATAATTTATTTCATTGACACATAAGTAAAAATGTCGGTAGGAAACAAGTAAAAATCGAGTGATACTTATCGAAATCGAAAACAAATAAAAATCGAGTAAAACAAGTATTTTTAGTTAAGACTTTAGTCAAGAGCAACACTGGCATATAAGAAAAAAACCTATATAAATCTCCGAACGAATAAGCTCGGCGTAAGCTCTCCAAAGCAAAAATAGAGACCCTAAATTCAGGCTCTGCGTGCGCGAAACAAATAAAACTCCGATCTTATCTGTTCAATTCCATAATTGGAATTAATTAGACAAATGTTCGGGTTTGTGAATAAATTCAAACATTTTTTATTGGAACGATCGTGTATTGGCCTGCTAGCCAGAAATTGAATCGAGTTTAAATAAACGCTGGCTTTTAGCAGCAAATTAAATTGTGTATTTAGAAGGTCCTCGGGTTCATACGGGCTTACCATTTGTCTGCCTGTTATACACATAGGTTATGGTACACATTTATATATATCGTTTACATTTTTCACGTATCATTGGTGGAAACCGATAACTTTTTTGTGAGTACACTTACTGGGCATTTGCGACGTGACCTGTCTGGGTAAGCGCTTATACTCGTAATTATAGCGGTGTGTCGCTAAAAATCAGGCAGACGGCTTACTTCTTTCATGTCTTACCATCAGATAAAAATTGACGAAAACAGGGGATCATGGTCGGCCATATTCCAGTAGGTAGAGTTCCTTTATATCGGTTACCTCCAACAGTGTAAATTTGTTAACACTTCAGTTGATGACTTTTTTGTAAATGATATGAAAATCCTTTCCATACCGAGGAAATCTAACAAATAAGGCCTTATAAACGTTGAAATGCCCACGGTGTTGTTTGTTAGGCGTCAGCCTTGCACCTTGTATGGGGTTCGATATCCGGTGGGAACTCAAGCTTTCTCCCCATGGGAAATTTGTGTTTCTGATTCTGGGTATGAGAGTGTGTGATGTAATGTTTCCGGCATACACGATAAAAGTCTTCAAACTGGTTATAGGTCTGTGACCGCGAAAATTAATAAATATTGTTCATTTTGCAATGGCTGAACTAATTGTATATTATCACTAAATAGCCACACTACTATTTTCTGTAAATTTTACCTGAAAACAGACTTATCCTTAATTAAAAAGCTGTCTGGAACTCAACTTACATATAATTATCTCGTATTCCGCTTACAAATAGTTAACCAAAGACCAATCCATTTGTTAGTAACAGTCTAAGCGAACCGATCGCGCAAGGGCCCTATAGGGCCTTTAAAAGCTTAAGGAGGCGGGATGGTACTAGGGACGTATTCAGGGTTTACCAATGCACATGACTGTGGCTTTTTATAACTATCATAGATTTCGAGATACTTATCATTTTTTAATGTCAGGAACTGTCTTATTTCGATTGTCTGTTTTGCCGCGAAAGTGAAAATTGCCGTTGTCGATGTTATATAATTTTCCAAAGCTTGTGAATCTTTTAATGTTAATACTTAATAATGGTAAATTAATAAACTTGAATCGTTCTTTTAACGACCTAGTTGGCGCAGTGGACAGGTGTCCGCCCTCTGCGCCGTGGGTTCTGGGTTCGATTCCCGGCAGGAGCACAAATTCCTTCCCAAGGGATGTTTGTGCTTCTGGTTCTGAGTGTAATGTGTGTGTGATGTGAATGTTTCCGGCAACCACGATACGAGTTCATTGAACTTAGTGTGGGGCTGTGAGTGAGAATACGTTTGTTTGTTGTTTATGAACGTAAATGAGTGTAGGCAAATCATACAATAAAAAAAACGTGATTTTTGTTTTCGCTCCAAAACTTTAACAGAAGTTCTAGTATAGATTTTACTACTTAGCTAGGGCATGACTAGACTATGATTGGACCATTATTCTTTGACAGGTAACTAGTATTTCACACTACTCACATAGTAGTTCACACTATATGCATAATCTTGAAAAATATTGTTTACTTGAGACTAGTTAAATGCACATAAATTGCGGAGCCAAACAAAAAAATACTGTCATAGATTACGAGACACCCATCATTTTTAACAGTCAGGCCCGTCTTATCTTTGGATTGAAAAACTATCAGGATTGTTTTTCACGTTATTTAACAGGCACGAACGAAAGGGAGTGAATCTAGGTCACATTACTCTCGATAGAAATAGATATAATTGTGTAGTATACTTTTCTTATTATACATGAGATTTAAATTTAAAATTGTTTATTCAGTCGGGCCCCCAAAGAGGCACTCATAGAAGTTAATGTCGTTAATAAACTCTATCGGATTCGAAAAATTATAGTCATCTCGAGAAGAATTTGGCAAAAAATTGGCGGCGCAGTTTTTCATTTTCCTTTTTTCAAATATTCTTAAATTACTAATAAATACAGGAAGTATCTAAACATAGGTAAATCTATATTATGTAGTCGACAGTTTGACTTCATGCAAGCCTAACAAATATTCCTTATTGCACACCAAGATCAAAAATAATACTCATGAATACTCATACTCATTCATAAAAAAAAATTGTTATACAAATTACTTATTAAAAATTATTTATAATATGTAATAATAATAAAAAAGAACATCGTAACAACATTACTGATACGCGGTTGTATCGCTAAGAACCGATCTCTTCCTGGTAGAGATCGTTTTTAGTGATAAGGCCGCCTGTTTTGACACTTTAGGCAGATATAAGGGTCCTTAGATCCCCAGGGGGTCCGAAGAGGATTTAAGTGGAATGCATGGCACTTATAAGCCCTTTTTCTGGAACAGTTTCAGGTTTGTTTGTAACGCTTTAACATATAAAAGTGGAACAATAAGGTATTTATTGATGTTTGGTTTCTATAACAGAAGCGTCATGCTTTCAAGTAGAACTAAAATAGTAAATTTAGTCAGGAAAAAGCATCTGTTGGAGCGGGGTTTAATCCGGCCCCGTTTATATCTTGCCCTTTTATTCTAACCGCTGAGCTACTCAAGCTCGGGCATGGCATAAAGAGCAATAGATCCGGGTATGGCACAAAGAAAACAAAACGCTACGCTAAAGCCCACCAAACGTATTTTTCCATTCTTAATTTACTCCTTTCATGTTTTTTTTTTCAAGAAGAGCAAATTTTAAACCACCATCTCACTTGATGGTAAGTGATGATGCGATCGACGATGGAACATTTTGACCCATCGTCGATCGCATTTTTTTGTGATAAAAAGGTACCAACAAACCCTGGAAATGTTGCTGGAAATGTTTGACTATACTGAATTAAAAAAAACGTGCCCCATCGTCGACCACATCGTCACTCTCTGTTTGCCTATCATAGATTAAAAAAATAAAAGCTTACGCCTTTAGAAAAAATATTTTTCCGTCCATCGCTAGTCCACCCAGTAGTAACCACATCTTTTGAGCCCCAAACCTTTCTGACTCCGGCAGTGACCGAGCCATTCTCTTAATTAAACCGTCCCGTTCCCGCGTGGTCCCGCCGGCATTCGTGTTCTGTCTGATTGGACCCACTATCGGTCAAGTCAAGTGATTGCCACTTGGAAAACTAACAGATTTTCCAATACATTTACATTGTTTGTATTCGTTATACCCATAACAGTACAAAAAAAACACTAAAGAACTATTAATAAAAATATGTAAGTAAAAAGTTGTTTATTACTTAATAGTTATTATTACATTTTTATAAGAATACTAGTTGCTCCCCGCAGCTTCGCCCGCATAAATTTTGAAATAACAATTTCCTTTCTAAGCGGAATATCTTATGTGACTTACTAAGAAATAATACTTATCAATAATTTGTTAAAAAAAATGTATGTACATAATTATATGATTTAAGTGTTAATTTTAAAAGATTAGGTATATACTTGTAGTTACATACTAATAGCTAATAGCATTTCAATTAGTTTCATTGGATTTCAAAGCAGAATTATGTCGAAGGTATGCTTCTGTCGAAATAATTATCTGCCGAACAAGTGCATGTCGAAGTAATGTTTGTCGAAGTAGTTGTCTTTCTAAAGTGTGCGTTGTCGAAGTTAGTTCTGTCGGACTATTCCTTGTCGAATGTATGATCTGTCGAAGCAATGACTTGTCGAAATATATTTTTTCGAAGTACGCGACTTGCCGAAGTAATGAACTGTCGAAATTTAGTATGACACCCCTTTTGACCACCATCTCACCTGATGGTATTATATAACATATTATATTATGATATTACCTGATCTTATTATTTTGTACACAGTTTAAGCAATATTAATTATATTAAACTCATTAAAAGCTTTCACACTCACAGCCCCACCCTAAGTTCGACTTGTGTCGTGTGTGCCGGAAACATTCTCATCACACACACAATCACAACTAGAACCAGAAACACAAATTTTCCTTGGGGATAAAACTTATGTTCCCGCCAGTTAAGCATTAAAATTGATTCTATTCTACACACTAAAATATCATTGGTACTAAAGTACACCAGCTCCCAAAGAGGTCATCCAACAATCAATGGATAGCACTCGAGGAAGCTGCCACTTGTCATCGCTAACAACTTAATGCCGTGTCGTGATGGACCACTTGCAACAATCGGCAGCCATGTATACCAATTCAACCGGTTAGTACCGGATACATCACTATGTGATATGAAGAGTTGGTTGTTAACTCGACCACAAAATAATCGAACGCGTGGTCGAGTCGCCACATTATATTTTATTTTATTGATAGTAGTTAACTCGACCACTATAGGAAAATAGTACAGTCAGGGAAAAAATGATTTGAAAAATGTAATGTTTTGATTATAAAATAAAACAAGATGACATTTTATAATGATATCTTTAATCATTATGTTTTCTTAAAGTGAATAACGATGTAATAAAGCGTGAGTGTGAAGCATTAATACATATTTAGAAATTACATACGAGGAAGTAAAATTTTATAAAAAATTCATGTAATTATATGTAATATACGACGACGGACATCTTTTCTAATCACCATCAAAAGTAATTTATAAGTTTGTTGTGAGTATCTGTCTGTCTGTCTGTGGCATAGTACCTCCCAGACGGGTGGACTGATTTTCAACCCACTTCAAAGAAGGAGGTTCTCAATTCGACTGTATGTTTTTTTTTTGTATGTATGTTAAGCGATGTCTCCGCCAATTATGAATCGATTTTTTTTGTTTGGTAGATCATAACTTCAGAGATCCCATACAAATTTTATCGAAATCGGTCAAGCCAAACCAAAATATAAGCGGTGAAATCGGTTTATAAAGCTTTGCTTGCGTTTAATTATCCTTACAATAATTTACCAACATACGCAGCTTCGACATTTTCGATGTAAGAAGTTTTTAGCGAGGTGGAATTGGCGCTTACATTTTGTTTTATCGCCTATTTTAACCGACTTCAAAAAAGGAGCAGGTTCTATATTCGACTGTATGTATTTTTTTATATATGTTCACCGATGTCTCCCCATTTGTAGACAGATTCTCAAAAATCTTTTTTTGTTTGGTATGTTCAGAGGTGGTCCCATATAAATGTTATCGAAATCGATCCAGCTAAAATCAAAATCAATTTTTCAAGCTGTTTTAAAAAACCGACTTCGAAAGTCGATTTTTTAAGCTTTGCCTACGTTTAAATTATTATTCGTGGACAGTTTTGAGCGCGGACTCGAAACTCATGTATCGGAAGATCAATGCATAAAAAACGATAATTTTGTAAGTTTAAAAGTTCAAATAGTATCCAGATAAATGGGACAAAGCCGAGGGGCCCGTTTTATCAGCAGCAGCTATTGTTCCATAAATCCTTGAATCTTTCTTTATAGAACGCGACTTCGAACAGACATATATACATATAGATAGAAGTATCAGAACTCGTGTCCCCGTCACCAAACTAATCGTACCCAGTATGTCTTCAGAGCGTGACTTTTTGAGCTATTTCACGACCGCTCTCAAAATGTGTTTGGAATAGCTTGTAATCAATTGCAGAGTTTGTTTTCTGGGACTTTTTGCAATATATTTTATGTTCACCTTCCGTGATTCTTATATATGTAACATTTTTTTACTCAAATCGCTTTTATCTTTAATATAAGTCTTCAAGCATGTTAATCCTTTCTAAGTTCGAAGAACTGCCCACTGAGGTAGTTGGCTGCACGTTATCCTTCTAAACAGCGAGTATCGAGTTCGATTCCCGGTGGGACGACAAGATTTCTTCCCAAGGGAAATTTATGTTTTTGGCTCTATGTTAATGGTTCCAGCATACACGATACAAGTCTTCGAACTTAGTGTGGAAATGTTAAGTATTTAACATGCAATGGACACTTGCATTGCTACTAATCTACTACTGTGTGTAAAAGTGTTTATGTTTAAGATCTCTACACTACAAAATATTTAAAAAATCAATCACCTGAGTTATAAACACGAGAAATAGAGTTTTATTTCAAAAGCTGCCCAAGTGCTCGTCTGCGCTCAGTCATGCGCTCCCCGTATACACGACTGAATATAAAAGATGATGTGGTAAAATAATTTCGGCCATTGACTGCATACGACCTTAAACGGCGGCCGCAAACTGAAACTACAGGCAAATTGAAACATTCCACATAACGCGATATCGCTTTGCATTGCAACTGCCGTATAAGTGGATTACGATCCAATTGGCGATGGCCACATAACCACGAAATAGCCATATAGATTTGGAAACTAGCTTTTCGGATGTGTTCGTAAAGCTGACAGCTTGTCGTTGTATTCAATCTCTCGGTCGATCAAGGAGTATTTCCTGATCTCATGAAACACAGCAAAATTACTCCAATTTTCAAATCGGGTTGTAAACATACTCCCTCTAACTATAGACCAGTTTCTGTATTACCTGCCCTCAGTAAAATATTTGAAAAAATTATCCTAGAACAGCTACTCTCCCACTTTAATGAACATAAAATATTACATGATCACCAATTCGGATTTACTAAATGTCGATCTACAATAGATGCCGGTGCTAAGTTAGTGTCACACATTCTCGGGGCTTGGGAGGGATCGCAGGATGCAATTGGGGTATTTTGTGACCTCTCCAAAGCGTTCGACTGCGTGGACCATAAAACGCTTATTAGCAAATTAAACCATTACGGTATACGTGGGACTGCTCTTGATTTGTTAGATTCATATTTATCGGGTAGGCAACAAAAAGTAGGCGTTAATGGTGTGACATCTGACGGGTCTACAGTTAAAATTGGCGTACCTCAAGGTTCAATATTGGGACCCTTCCTATTTTTAGTGTATATTAATGATTTACCTTATATGACAACTTCGCTAGCATTAGATATTGTCTTGTTTGCTGATGACACGTCACTTATTTTTAAAACAAATAGGAAAGACGTAGAATTAAATGAAGTAAATTATGAATTAGATCTAGTATCGAAATGGTTTGCTGCTAATAACTTATTGTTAAATGCTAGCAAAACCAAATGTATCAAGTTTTCCCTTCCTAATGTTCCTTTGGTAGATGCAAATGTTACACTTGAAAACAAAAAATTAGATCTTGTAAAGAAAACTGTTTTCTTAGGTCTGACTATGGACTCAAAACTGCAGTGGGGTCCTCATATTGATGTGCTTGCAGGTCGCTTGAGTTCCGCTGCTTTTGCGGTCCGTAAAATTAGACAGCTGACTGATGTAGCGACGGCAAGGCTGGTTTACTTTGCATATTTTCATAGTTTGATGAGTTACGGAATCTTGCTATGGGGATCTGCTGCCGATGTTGAAACTATTTTTATTCTCCAAAAGAGAGCAGTTCGTGCAATATATGATATGGGTCCACGCGAATCGCTCAGGGAATTCTTTAAAGAAACAGGCATACTTACCATGCCTTCGCTTTACATCTTTGAAAATATAATGCATGTTCGCAAAAATATTAGTAAATATAAATTAAGAAGCGACGCACATAATCTTAATACTAGATATAAGCATAAAATTACAGTGCGCGCATTTAGATTAAGCAAAACGAATAAATCTTTTATGGCAAATGGTGTTAGATTTTACAATAGAATTCCTAAAATCGTAACTGAATTACCACTGGGAAAGTTCAAATCTGTAATAAAACGGGCATTAATTAAGAAAGCCTACTATAAAACCACAGACTATATTAATGACAAGGATGCATGGAGGCAAACTGCACAGGCTCTTTCTAGCGACTACCATAATAACACCTAGGTTAAGAAACTTATGTATTAGAGATTAAGAATGTTTAAAAAAAAAAAATGATTGAAAAAAATATGCGCCGCCGAGTTTCTTGCCAGGTTCTTCTCGAGATGGCTGTAATTTTGCGAATCTGGCAATAGATTCATTAACTTTCATGAGTGCCTCTTTGGGGCCCATGTGAATAAACGATTTTGATTTTTGATTTTGATTTTTTTGACATTTTGATAACCAAGTTGGCGGGGTGAAAAGTCTCTGCCCTTTGCGCTGTGGGTCCTGGGCGTCAATTCCCGGCAGGAGCACAATTTTACTTCTCAAGGGAGAATGGCTCTTAAGGACTACTGCCGAAATTCATTTTTAGTGATTTATTCAGACAGATTCAACGCAACATGTCAAACAAGTAAACGCATTCATACTTACAAGCCCACACTAATTTTAAAAAACTTGAATAGCTGGTGCTGACAACATTTACATCACACTCCCAGAACCAGAAGCACAAATGCACCGAGAATCGAACCCGGACTCACGGGCGCGGAGAGCAAAGATCTGCCCATTGCCTACTGGGTCGACAAATGCCAGTCGCTAATGCCACAGATACTAGTAATATAGATAGATACGTCACAGTAGCGGGTCCGTCACGCCATCGCGATCATAGTATGAGGCTATGAGCTTTGTATAGTCTGTGGTGCGGGTAATGCGACAGTTCACATTCATTCGTGCTTGAAATGGACGAATAGGGATAATCTGCAAACTCGACAACAAATTTACAAGCCTCTGGATGTTGGGATTATGAATGAATTATGATCTAATTAATTCTGATTAATTTATGTTTGAGATATAAATCTATCAAGGAGACATTTATCCCGTCCACTTAGTAAACAATAGAGAAAAAAAATGTATTAATTGTTACATATCTGTTATACATGAAAAGCTAGAACAAGTGAATAGTATTTCGATATACCGAGAGTAACTCCGTCCCATACACTTAGTAAACAATAGAGATAAATATAGTAGAAGATATAAGGATGTAAAAAGAGCCTTGAAAAGGTTAATAATGCGTATGTGAGTTATAAATGTCTACTAGGTGCGCCCCGCGGTTTCTCGGACCCGGGAATAAAAAGTCTATGTGGTAATCCAGCTACATCCTTCGCCTTTGTTCCCCTAACGGTACAGTCTGGGTGTCTTCAAGTCTAGAATGAAGGTACCTTCTAGGCAAGCATGTCCCTTCTTCGGCCGCAATGTCATTTTCCATCAGGTGAGATGGTGGTCAAATGCTTCCCTATCCAAAATAAAAAGGCTAGAATGAGTCAATCGCATTTATAGTTTATACATCTTTACATGTGATACAAAATAACTTCGTTCCACTTAGCTTAATTAGACGTCGTCGTCGAAACGGTCTAGTCTAGTGTAAACTATGCAGCAAGCAATAATAAACCTTATTGCATACAGCTTTGCCATTCCTTTGCGAAAAACTTCAATATACTTTTGGCAAACTTGTGAGATTGGATAGTACTGAACGAAAGGTTTATACTTCCTTTGACACAAGTTTTAAAGATTTTTAAACACTGAAAATGTGGTCTCAGTAGAATAAGTTATGAAAACTCGGAAATTGAATATTATTTTTAATAGCTTGTACATTTTGCTATTCTGTGTTTATAGTAGATATGTGTAATGAAACGTTTTCAATTCGTATTAGCCTCTTCCGTCTCCAAATTAGCCTGTTATTATTTTTCTACCGACTTCACAAAAAAGGAGGAGGTACTCAGAGGTACTCAAGTCGACTGTATTTTTTTTTATGTTTGCTACCTCATAACTTCGTTCCACGTGAACCGATACTGAATTTTTTTTAGTTTCAAAAATGTTGCTTCGAATTGGTCCCATTTAAATTTGATCAAGATCTCATCAAATATCAATGTTCTTGAAATATCGTCAAAACTTCGAGTGTAGTACATCTAATCTGATCAAATTTCCGAAGATAAAGCGGTGAAATCGGTTTTTTTAAGCTTTGCTTGCGTTTCATTATTATTTTGAAAATTCGTAGTTGGGCTATATATAGACATTGTAACGCTGTAATGCTTGGGGTGTCACATACGCATTGCTGGCCTATTCAAGACTCGTTTAACAACCTTTTTGCAGGACTCTATGTTATAGCTCTGGGAAAAGGGCTCATTACAAAGTCAGCAAATACGAGGAAATACTAATAGCCTAAATCTGATAGCGTGTGATTTCCATGACTCGATTATATAACATCAGAGAATGCATGCAAGATATTTTAATGTGAGTTGTAATAGTAAAACTATTTTATTTTATTCTTGTTCCCCGAACGGTACAATCTGGGAGTCTTCAAGTCAAGAGTGAATAGGTACCTTCTAGGCAAGCATGCTACATCTTCGGCCGCATCATCACTTTCCATCAGGTAAGATTGTAGTCAAATGCTGGCCTATCAGGCATAAAAAAAAGCTTAAAAATGGAGGTAGATGGACTATTACTATTATTTAATGCAACAGAAGTCGCTTGTAAGTTTATACAAATCTTCACACTAAAGATGAGGCCCGTTTGGCACTTTGGCTTAACTCCCAGCGACAGTATGCGCTACTTAACAATCAAAACGTAATGTAAGACGACTGCCTCAAGTTTAATCTCTCGGCATGTTTTAACGTCCATTATTGCAGATTGGCGTGTAAACAAATAAGAACAGGCTCGGTTCACGGCGGAGATTAGAGCCAAGTGGAATGGTGCTCGCTTTGGTGACAGGAGTTAATAACTCGAGAAATTTGTAGAAGCGCCTAATTTGAATGTAGAGTGACTACATTGGGTAGGAATATATAATACTGTATTCCATAGCTTTGCCTGCTTTAAAAATAAGTAGCATAAAGGACAATTTTACAATTTTTCGCAAGATTTCATATAAAATTTGTTCAGCCATTTGGTCGTACGTGATTGAGTAACAAATAAACAAGGAAACATCTACACTTTCGCATAAAGCATGTTAGTAAAGTAGAGATTTCTCTATTCAAAAAAGTTTAATTTTCACTGAAAAACAAACAAACAATCAAACGCTATATCACTTACAGCCCTATACTAAGTTCAAAAACCTCAATACCTTACACACTCAGAGCAGAAAACTAGAAAAGCCTGATTTGCTAATTTCCTTCGATGAGAAAACTTGTGCTCCTACCGCGGGAATCGAACCCAGGAACCGAAGACCAAAGGACTATAACACTTTTATATTTATAAATCGGAGAGTACACTCGTACATATACTCGTACATATGAGTATATAATTTATTAATAGCAATTATTATGTCTGATGTCCCCACTTCATTTGTCATGTTAATACTTCTCCTTGTTTGTTCGTCTTAAAACATACTCATGACATATTTCGGGCAAATAAACTTAATTGAGGCGATCTAAGATACATAACGTTTTTCGAAAACTTTTTGATCGTCAAATAAATTAAATTTTCTTGATACTTTATCACAAGTATCGGCAAACAAAAGACTGTCGCGCAGGGATGAATCATAAACTTGACATAGCGTGAGATTAAAACGTCTCTACCTGAAAATCTTAGAAAAGCCCGTAAAAGGAATTCCACTTAGTCTGAGCCTTTTCATTTAAATTAGCTCTTAACCTTGCTCATATTTCTCTTCGTGCCTCATCTCAAAAATGGACCGTTTCTATGTTGTTTCTTTGTAACGGAAAGACAAATATGCCTAGAACAAGAGGATTATAGAATACTTTATCAAAGTGATGTAGCGTTTATTATCTTTTGTACGATTTTTATACAATAATGCTTGAGATATATTTTACTTTAACAAAGCGAGATTAGGCATTTCCAAGGATCGTTTTCGCTGAATTTCTACAATTTTCTTAGAATTTCTACAGTTACAGACTAATAAATAAATCTGAACACAAACTCTGTTTATTGTTAGTGTCTGTACCGTTTTCACTGCTAAATAGATCGATAAACTCAAATTGCTTTTGGTATCCAGATAGCTTAATTACATCCTTAAAATGAACACCTGAAGAGTGAAACTGCGAGCGCAACTAGTCTTATATTTAAGTGAGATTTGAAGGACCATACATATACCTACACATTGGAGTAGATTTATATAATCTGTATTTTCAACAATCAACAACATATATTACATTAAACTAAAAACTAAATTAAAATTAAACAAAAAAAAACTAGAATTAGATATACGAGTAAATATGTACAAAACTTAATCTAATAGACCGCTACCAAAGTACCCAAAATGCTGGCAGCATTGCCGCGTTGAATGGCAATACTCAATCTCAATCTGTATTGCATTAATCCAGATTAACTTGTTTTATCACCATCATCACAAACAGATTTTGACTTATTTTTTGCCAATAAATTATTCATTTATTGATATATCATTATCCAAAAAATATTGCATTTTTACATATAAATATTTTACCATTATCACCATAACATTATAGATGGACCACGTTTCCCTTACATTTTTTGAAGTTTCAAGTGTGAAATTCAAAAAATATTTACCCATGATAAATAAAGAACTACGAGATCTACTGAAAGCCATTTTAAGTATTACTTTACCTTATTATTAAATATGTTTTATACTGTAAACACAAACATATTTACTTATTTAATAATACTCGTACATAGACGTAAAGTAAAAACATGTACCTTGTAAGGGTGTAGCAAAAAATACAGCATTTTTATTAAAACTTGAAAGCTACAATAACCACATTAGGTAATTGAAAATAACAAAAAAACTTCTCAAAACACTGAAATCCGTAGCTAAACATTATCTTAAATTTTAATATTAATACAATCTGTGGGTGGGCTTTGAATACAAAACAAAATAAACTAGATTTAACTTTATAAAGACTTTCAATCCACTTTGAATGTTATCATGATAAATTATTTGTTGGAAAATGATCCATTAGAGTAATTTAAATTTCGTAACAGAATATTCTAGTGGCATTTCTGTACTATTAATAATCAAAGAGTTGCCTCTAGCACAGTCACTCTGGTGCACTTCTATACATAGATTAGCTATTCGTGGTAAGATTAATTTATTTTTCATAAAAGAAATTACATTTCACTTACAAGAGAAACCAAATTAGTATGTTAGTAAATGTTATGTGCTTCGACTCCATTTAGGTGTAAGTTTTAATGATAATTTATGCGAAACATAATTATTCAAATGGTAAAAGTAAAAAAAAATATATACACGTAGGTACTTACACAATACAATCCTACTAATATTATAAATCCGAAAATTTGTGTGTAAGTGTGTAAGTATGTTTGTTCCCTCTTCACGCTTTAACAGCTAAATGGATTTGGATGAAGTTTGGAATGTACATAGATTATACCTAGGATTAACACATAGGCTACTTTTTAACTTGATAATAGCGGGCGAAGCCGCGGGGCACGGCTAGTATAAAATCTATTGATACGTTGCCGGGTTACAAACCTGTATAGTGCTAACATCTCAAAGCTAGTTATAAAGGAGACATTAATAAATACATTTATGTTCTCAACAGTACTAACGACGTAGTTATTTAAGTAAAGGAGGCCTAAACGTCTTTGAAAACGCTCCGGGCGCCGCGCCGGCTAAATGACAAAACCCTATTCAAGAACTTAGGCTTTATAACTTCAGGTGGATGTAAACTTGAAATAACCTCTTACTCGGAATACACGACTTTATGAATCTCTTATATTATTTACTGTGTGAGTAAAGTGTAAATATTTTTTGTACTTTGTGAGAGCGTATTTATAATATCTAAAAGGGCGTTGTATTATTTAAAAACCGAACTAAGCTTTTAAGCGTTTTTTATTTTTGGCCAAGGTGCTCTCATTTTTACGTTTTTGACTTATTTTGTAAGAAGGCTGTTTGGTTTTCCAAAAAAATAAAAATAAAAATAATAAAATAAATAATCATCATCACCCACACCCATTTTGATTGATAATTGACTGTGGTTAAAAAATGTTCTGGCATTGACGTATATCAACCTCTTAACGATATCGTCAACTCTTTCTTCGTGGATGTCCGACGTGGCATTTGCCTTGTCTTGGCCACCACTTTGTTTGAATAATAGTATCTTCTTTGGTAAAAAAAAATAATAAAAAATAATTTGTAAAAAACAACCGGGGTCTTCTGGTTTTGGGACCGCCCGATTTTCCACCTGAGCTACTATAACCTTGTAGAAGGTGACGAAATTTACCTTCATATTCTCATGTGAATAAATATCATTATATTTTAGCAGTTTTTTATTGCCTTAAAAACACGGATAAAACAACGTTTTTCGTGGATCTGGTGTGATCGTATGTGTGTGATTTGAATGTTTCCGGCATCAACTATACAAGTCTTTAAACTTAATGTAAGTCTGTGAGTGATAAAGTTCTTTTTTCGTATTTTTTGTATATTTTTTCAATATAAGTATTATAATATGTTTTTAAATACATTCGACAATTTAATTAATTTTATTTGATACCCATAAAAAGTAATATTGTTTATTTATTATGAGGTGTCGTAAGGTTCTTTTTTTTTTGGAAATGTCATGGAATATCTAAATAAATTTTAATGTAGAGGATAGGAATAAAAACCGGCTTAATTGCCAATGAAAATATAAACTAACGCCCGAAAATCATAATCCTTCTTCGCACAGACAGCGACGTGTAAAAAATTGAAATCGCTGTACGGGTAGCTAAAGTAAAATGAATATAAAATAAGCTTATTTGCGTAGCTCGTATGGGCTGCTACGCCGTAGCACCGTTGCGCTACGAATGTCTATTCCATTCGTGATATCGACTAGAACGTTTCCGGAAAGGTATTGTCACGACATGACAAAGGTTTCTATGATTAATTGAGTGACTAAAGCAGTTTGTTTCCTTTGATAAATAACCATGTGTTTAATATTTCTCTACAAAATTATAGGGGACTTTATAGATGGGTTGTTTAGGCTGTTTTAAAACAATTGACATCGAAATAAATTACTCGTAAA
This sequence comes from Lomographa bimaculata, assembly GCA_948107665.1. Classification (NCBI taxonomy): domain Eukaryota; kingdom Metazoa; phylum Arthropoda; class Insecta; order Lepidoptera; family Geometridae; genus Lomographa; species Lomographa bimaculata. The sequence continues at coordinate 15,524,018 of OX403592.1, forward strand.
AACATTGAAAAATAAAGCTTTTATTTGAATGCTCTAATTAGAACAATTGCTATGTGATGGTGACACTTACAATGTTTTATGTTATTATACAATATGTCATGTCTGTGCTTCTAGTCTTTGAGGAGATCCCTAGCCAGGAAATCACTAATAATGAGTGCAACAACAATGATGATAAAACTTAAAATTGGCTTATTGCCTAATGAATCAATATTTATATTTCAAACATCAAGAAAAAACGAATTTTACTAAAAAAACAGTTATTGCTATTCACCAATACCACACTTTGTCCAATAATAATTATCAGCTGATTGGATGATTGACAAATGTCAAAACATCTACGAGTGACATCACTACCACAGAGTACTTTAAATATACCAGAAAGCCACTACTACAACATTGGTGTTCGGATACATGTCGCAAAGTTGAATGATATTCAAATCAAACAATTCAGATTATCGGATACACGCTGGAAAGGATAAATTACGGAAGTTTACGATTTTCTAATTACCAAAATGGATTTTGTAACTATGCGAAGCCGTCAGCGACAAAGAACGAAATCCTTACAAGATATATCTATTATGGAATTGTCTCAGTCACTTGTCCATTCAACATTACTGGATGTAACAGCTCAAAGCGAGCCAACAAATAATAACATTGAAAACTCCCTGATTATAAGTCTACAACAAAAGGTAGAATCTCAGGCTATTGGTTTGAGTTCCGCTCATGCCGAAATTGATAATCTAATGTCTGAGATAACAAGTCTTAAAAAAATCATTACAGACAAAGATAAAAACATAAAGATTTTAAAAACCTTGGCGGTAGACACAGTTAGCACTTGTACACCAACGAGAAAGCAAATGTCGACTCCGTTAGCGAAACGCATTATTAACTTACAAATGAAGACGCCTAGAATATCACCTCTACACTCCGAGAACATTGTCTGTAAACATCTCAAATATCAGATTGCTAAACCTAAAGACTTGCATAACTTGGAAAATTTGGACCAATCTTTGAAAGCAGGAGGAATCACCAGTATCCCGTACATAGATATGCATGTTCCTTTGACTAAAGTCCCAACGAATGATACTCAGACCGATATAAATATGCCGCACAAAAAACCCCAAATATTTATTCTGGGAGATCAACAAGTTTGTGGCTATGCAAGAAGAATTATCGATCTAAGAAGAGACAACAATTGGAATGACGTATATAGTGTGACTTCAGTTACTAAGCCTAATGCATCTACATCACACATCTTGGCTACTGCTGAAAACTTAACAAAAACACTTGGAACAGATGACGTTATAATTCTAGGTATGGGTGCAAATGATAAAAACCCTTTTATGATATATTCAAATTTATGTAACGTCCTACATACTTTAAGAAACAACAAAGTATTTGTACTAAGCACTCTATTTAATCAACACCTGAATGTAAATTGCCTTAACAAATATATGAATTTAATTACCAAAAATTATAAAAATTGTAAGTATATAGATCTCAATGAAGTTATAATTACAAAAAATGTAACTAGACAATTTGTTTGTCAAAAACTAAACATTGAGATAGACAACATTAACTGTGAGAAACAATTGAGGCGTAGTTTAGAAAAAAAACCGATTCAAGTCGGCCAAGCCCCCGATGTAGTAGATATATGTAACTCTTATTCAATGGCGATGAAAAAGGGAACTATCCCCTTTTATTTCAAAAAAACGCTTAAAACATTAAATGCAACTAAAACTATTAATGCCAATAAAGGCACTATTCCCTACTTCTTCTCAAGAATAACAGATAGACAAACAAATTCGTCACAAAAAATAGATGATATAACGTTTTTTCGTCAATAAAGAAAATTACACTTTACTTCACCAAAACATTGCCGGCCTTCTGCATAAGAAAGATTTACTAGAAATTGCGCTCGAAGAGCTCGAAAATAATGATACCAATGTCGACATAATATGTTTTTCGGAAACTTTTGTCAAAAGAGGCACAGAAGCTAACATTAGCCTTAAAAACTATAAACTTGTTGCAAGTTTTTCTAGACCTAACCAAAGGCGAGGAGGAACTTGCATCCTAGTCAAAAAACACTTGGAATGTAAACAGGTGAAGTTAATTGAACCTACATTATATAACTTTGAATATTGTGCTATAGAAATTATTAATTTAAAACTGTTTGTCATATGTATTTATAAGATTCCTAGTTCGAATACTACCATGTTCTTGGACAATTTAAATAATTTACTAAAAAAACTTTTAAAAAAAGGCAAGAAAAAGGTAATATTATGTGGTGACTGGAATATTGACATACTCACGAGTAACAACAATTCCAAAGAGTTAAATTCCATTTTGAGCAACCATAACCTTACTAATCATATCATAAAACCTACACGCAACAATTCATGCATTGATTTAATAGTTAGTAACCTGACCAGTGTTAAATCCAACCTGCATCACCTAGCATTGTCAGATCATGAAACTGGACAATCCCTGACTTTTGAACTAGACGTGCAAAAAGATCACAGCAATCACAGACTACGTCAGTTTTGGTTTGAAAAAAGGAGAGATTTTAGTGCAGACAACTTAAGAAAATATGTAACAGGATTAGCCTCTCTGTCTTTTTCTGATGTTTATGAAACAGATGACCTCAATACAGCATTTAATACGTTTCATGACACTATATCGCTAATGTATAACCTTTGTTTCCCTGTGCTTCTTATCAAAGTTATTAATAAGCCTATAAAAAACAAATGGATCACAAAAGGTCTCAAACGATCATCTATTAATAAACGTCGCCTCTATCTTCACTATCATTTATCCAAAACCAGGAAACATCAAAACAAAAAAACTTATCTCAATTATAATAAGATTTTAAAACACTGTATAATCAACGCTCAGAAAATAAATAATGCTAAGTATGTTCTCAATTCTAAAAATATCAGCAAAGCTTCTTGGACAATAATTAAGGATACTGTTGACAAAGGTAATCAAACTACTAAAATAGAATCAATACGTGTAGATGACAAAATTCATTCACGACCCAACGTTATAGCTGACTTATTTAATAACTTTTTTATTGATTTAAATAAAACCAAAGACGACGTACAAGATACCGACACAGCTCACTATCCATATAATGTTTCTAATAATTTGAATACAATTTTTTTGACCCCTATTGATAACTCTGACATACATAATATTATAAATTCACTTAATAATACTAATTCCACTGGATACGATGACATAAATACTAAAATGCTTAAAGCGTGTTCAAAAATAATATCGGCTCCATTATGCTACATTGTCAATATATCACTCTCCCAAGGAGTATTTCCAAATCGTTTAAAACTATCTGTGGTTAAACCATTATTCAAAAAAGGTTCCGCAGATAACATGTCCAACTACCGCCCTATAACTCTAATTCCTATTTTATCAAAGGTGTTTGAAAGGGTTATGTATAAAAAAATCTATAACTTTTTATCCAAAAACGATATACTGACATCAGAGCAATTTGGATTCCGAAAAAATAGGTCTACTACCTTAGCTTGCTTTTCTGTAATAAAAATGGTAGCCGATAGTTTAAATAAAAAGATACCCATCGTGTCAATTTTTATGGATATGTCAAAGGCATTTGACTTCGTTAACCACAAATTGCTGCTTTACAAAATTGAGAAATATGGCATTCGAGGCAAGGCATTGGAATGGTTGCAAAGTTATTTGACCGGACGTAAGCAATATGTAGAAATACAAACTTTTATAGGACATACTAAAACTGCCTGCAGATCTTCATATAGAACTAACTCATGTGGAGTTCCGCAAGGTAGTATCTTAGGCCCATTATTATTTCTCCTATACATCAATGACCTCCCTAATATGACTAAACACAAATGTGTTTTATATGCTGACGACACAACTTTGTTAATAGAAGGAAATAATAAAAATGAATTTGAATCTGACATTAATAATGCTTTAAATTCTGCTATTACTTGGCTTAAACACAATGACCTACAAGTTAACATAAATAAGACAAAATTAATACAATTCCAAACATATAACAGCCACCCAATAAAAATAAATATAATCCATGACAACAACGTTGTGGAAAGCGTCGAATCTGCTACATTTTTGGGACTTACTATAGACAAGCACTGTAACTGGAAGGAGCATATTGCAAATGTATGTTCCAAGTTGGACAGATATGTGTATGTTCTAGACCGTCTGCGGCGAGTAGCGACAATACAAGCTGCATTGTGCGCCTACCACGGATATATATCCTCAGTATTACGTTATGGTTTGATCATATGGGGTAACTCCGTAGCAATTGAGAGAGCATTTATAGCACAGAAAAAATGTGTCAGGTCTCTATGCGGTGCTGATTGTATAGATTCTTGCAAACCTTTATTCAAAAAACACAATATACTACCTTTACCCTGCCTATACCTTTTCGAAATAATATTGTTTGTCCACCAAAATCACAGTTTATTTAAGCTTCACAACGAAATTTTCAGTAGGAAAAGTCGAAAGAAGTACAAATTGTACGTCCCTGTGCAAAGAATAAAATTATATAGTGAAAACGTATATTGTAAAGCGATTCATATCTATAATAAACTGCCTGACCAATTCAAAGAATTATGCTTAACTAAGTTAAAATGTATGTTATTTAAATTACTAATAAACAAATGTTATTATACACTGAAAGAATTTATGGATGACAAATTGGAATGACATGATAATTGGTAATATACTATTTAAATTTTATACATTCAACTGACATTCTTAATTATTATTTTTACTTACTTATTTGATATCTCACCATAATTTATATTATATTCTCTAGTGACATGATATTCTGACTTATATACTAATTTTCATCAAATATTCCAAAATTAATATTATTATTTGTAATGTTACTTATTTGATATCCACATTATATAAATATTTGTACACCGGAAACGGTAGAGTATGTGAAACTAATACTATGTCCTACTATTAATTACTTACCATACTCTGACAAATAAATACATTTTGATTTGATTTGATTTGAATGCATACACAAAATTTCGTATCCATGCTGTTGACAATTGAAGAGTTCCTTTACCTGGAGCTTATCTTGGATTTCAATTTAGTTCATGCTTATCATAAAAATGCATCATCATCGGAACTGAATCCACATGAAAAAATTCAACTCCGCAGGATATTTATTTTTATGATTGATAGGCAATCATTTAACCACTATTTCGCCTGATGGAAAGTGATGATGCGGTTGAAGATGTAGCATGCCTGCCTAGATTATACCTGTTCAGTGTTGACATGAAAACTGCCAGATTATACCTTTTAGGACACAAAGACGCAGGCAATGAGTTCCACTCTTTCGCAGTACGGATGATAAGCGTAGAAAAGAAACGCTTCGAGTGATTTGTGAAATTGATGACGTTTGACTGTTTATCTTGTTGTAAGATCTCATCTAACAACAAGACAAATAATATCAGAAGCACATGTGAGTGCGCACTCACATGTGCTTCTTATTCAACTTGCAAGGCTTGACCTAAACAAAACTAACTAACATTACAAAAATATTTAATAAACAGAAAAGTAATAAGTACCTATATTTTTAACTAATTTTCTAACCAAAACGTAACGTGGTAATGTAAAGGCTAGGATGGCTGGTAGAGAATGCTATTTGGCATTAGGCCATTCTCTGTACTCTGATTTGTGCAAAATGATTAAATAAATAAATAAAGGAAAAAGAACATGGTATCATAATTGTTTAACTTGCAACATTTATGTAGATATTTTCATTTCTTAACAACTACTGATAACACAAATACAAGGACACATATTATATAAACATCTAAGATAATAATATCCCTTAAATCCATCAACCTCTGAAATTAAAGCCATTAGAGCAAAGAAACCGACAGAAAGGTGTATAAATTAAAATCACGCTTCGCAGGTTCATATCAGAGAGATTAAACAAGGTACAGTAGACCGCAAAACGTTTTATGTATTGCAACAAGAATGTAATTTGAAACAACCGATTTTGGTATCCTACACATCCCTAATAAGCCCTACTAATATATAATTCTTCTGTACTTGTGTTTGTCACCTAACTCCTCCTAAACGGCTGGACCGATGTGGATGAAATTTTGTGTGTTATTTCAATAGGTACCTGGATGGTTTGAAATCACTATTGGACCCTTAGTTGGTGCTGCTGTCGGTATGGCAATGTGGCTCTGCTTTTCCAGGCAGGACGACGTCTGCCGGGTCTGCTAGTATTGTGTATAAAATTTCATCCACAAATACTGTGTACATAGGAGGACTTAATGTTACAGATTTTTTACCAGACATCCTGCTATTTCAGGAGATATGTATCACAGCATGCAATGAATGAAGCTATACAACATAAAAGCGGTTAGGAAACCTAAAATTAGTAGAAAAAACTTAATAAAAACTTCTATAACAAGTGGCTAAATCAAAATTTTGATAAAAACCCCCGACGACGCTCTATCTGAACAGCTGCACCGATTTTCATCATACATAGCTAAGAAAACTCCTAACTAATTCACCTTTAAAAAAAAAAAAAAAATCAAAATCGGTTCATCAGATCGGAAGCTGCGATGCGACAGACTTGCGTCGGGGGTTAAAAAAGACCTTAGTGCCGTAAATGAGTAAAAATAGTACAAAAAGCCTAATTATATTAACATTGAATTACAGAAATTAGAAGTCCTTCAAACTGACTATATGTGTAAGTGTGACTATATGTGTTATAAATAGTGTTTATATGTCTTTATATACAGTGTAAAATCAATCTATTCGAAACTTAGCGTAATCTAAACTAACATGCGTAAATAATGATGACGCGATTAGATATATTAGTAGTTGTGTTGGTGACCGTAGAATAACGTGATATTAGTGGACAGGCTTACCCTAGTTCGGTGGTTAGTTAGTGGTTTGGACGTGTTTATAGCCATAAGTGTCAATCAGTATCTATATAATAATTATGTATAATATTCGTTGGAATAGATGTCAGGTTGTTTGCTTTCTAAACAGCGGGTATCTATTTCGATTCTTGGTGGTATTGCAAGGAAAATTACATTCTGGTTCTGGGAGGGACTATCCGATTATGTGTGTTGTGAATGGTTTGGCCATCCACGATACAAGTCTTCGCACTTAGCGTGGTTAAATGTGAAGGCAAAAACAAAAAAGAACAGTTGATCTATATCAGGAAGGACGATGTGGACAAAACCATGGGCATATACTTGTAATACACGACTTCATCTCTATTCTTGTACCCTCCGGGAACCGTTAACCCCGCGCGCCGTGGCTACAACCTTATATCTTGTTTGCGAGGTCGTGTCATGAATTACATAACAAAAATATAACATAAACGTTTTTCCACTCACAGCCCCACACTAAGTTCGATTACTTGTGTCGAAACATTCACATCACTAACACAATCACAACCAGAACCAGAAACACATTTTTTCCTGGGGAGTGTATAAAGTTGTGCTTCAGGCGGGAATCGAACCCTTGCTTAAAAGTCTTCTAAGCAAGGGTTCGATTTCCAACTACGCTCATCCAACTAAGCCAACGGGTAGATCAATAAAGGAAGATAACGTGGACAAAACCACGTGCATAAACTTGTAATACACGACTTTATCTTCTTGTTCTTTCTTTAGAAAATTCTTTAAAAACTACCTAAAAATATCTTGTTCACGAGGTCGAGTCATTGATGGTACCTATTATAGTTGTAACTTATAAACTGTGCTAAATATAGGAGTGTCATCGTCTTATTGATAACCTTTGAAATTATACTTGTTTTATCTAGAAAGCTTATCCTAACTGTGACTATAGAAACATTAAACAAATTTTGAAATAAAATTTATAACAAGGGCTCACAAAAGTCGGATAACAAGCGTACTGTTTATATTTTCAGCCTCTATTTAAACGCCCACTCGGTACATGGCTCTGTGAATAAGGTAAGATCTGTAAACAGTGATTTACTAGTCAATACAAATAGCGTAAAAAAAAAAAAGTATTCTCTGCCCGCGTCTTTGTTTCCTGAAATGCTTACCGATCTATATATACACATATATATAAAACAAAGTCGGGTTAGTTACACCACTTATAACTCGGGAACGGTTGGACCGATTTTTATGATCCTTGATTTCTTGAATTTCTTTCTGACCCGAATAGCAGAATGACTATTAAAATATCGAAAAAGTTCACATATTCTCATACATCTTGTATGGAATTGCATTTTTGATGATATCTCGGGAACTGATTGACAATTAGTTGATCTGCGTATGCCGGCGAATGTACCTGGTCCAAAAAAATATTGGACAATGCAATGGCACTATATATATATTTATTTTATATTTTGGACAGAAATACGCGTGTCGGACTTGGTAAACTAACTAAGCAAACATAACATGAAAGAGGTAATATTTAAGTCATTTAGTTTTTAGTATGGTTTTAATGTTTTGGTTTTGTTTTAATGGTTTTATGTACTAGGCAATCATAAACGTGAAAGAAAAGAGATGAAACATTTTTTTTCTTTAAGTGGCATTGCAACGCGTGCCGCGTACAGCTAGCTGTATTTCTTTGAAGAACAAATGAGTGCTGAGACGTGCTTACCCCACAAAGGCTATGTTTTAGTGACTATATAATAAGAGAACATATAAGAATATATAATATAATAAGATGAAAGACAGAAGCATACCCTATTAACGTTATACCAGGGGGTGCAATGTTACATACTATGGCACTCAATTTTACAGCATTACATTCCAACCATAGTAAAGTAAGTAAAAGTAAAGAAAAAAAAAATTGCCAAAAAAATAGCTGTAACAATTACATTTTATACAAAAAACAACAAAACAGACCTGAAACATACACAATAATAATAAATAAAAATTAAAATGTTTTTTTTTCGATTGAATTTAGCAAAAGGAAAACACTTAGCACTGGTGCGCAGACTATGTCTACGCAGGGCTGGATTTCAGTTGATATATCCTTATTATATGTATATATCTCTATTGCTCGAGCTCAGTTAAATTAAATTAAAAATATAAACATAAATAACTTAAATTACCTATAATCCACCGAGCTTACGCGTATAACAAGATCTCAAAAAAAATACTAATGTTTTATATCACAAGTTTTCTCCCTAAGGAAAATTTGTATTTCTGGTTCTGGTATTGATTGTGTGATGTGAAAGTTTCCGGCACCCACGAAACAAGCTATCGCACTTAGTGTGGGCCTGTGAGTGTGACAGCGTTTTTTTTAAAGCCGTAGGTCATATCTAAGTCTTAAATAAATATTAAAAGCTTGTTAGTTCCAATATTCTGGTACAACCCTTGACAAATTTCACCTGGTTTCGCCTTTCTTTAAAGAATTCCCCCTACCCTCATAACTTTTCAAAATACTTTTCATCAGTTCAAATTAAAGGTCCACAAGCTCACATCAACACTTTTTATTTTTTAATGATCGTCCTTACAAAATCGTAAGTTTTTTTTTACTTCTAAAGAGGAAAGTTTTTATAGGATCGGAGCTTTGTCTACGCAAATAGCCTATTCCAGAAAGGGTAATGTAAGCACACCTTCGCGGTTATTTTCTGTTAACAATCTAAGGCCCTCCTAATGCTGTGATTAACATTCTGTAAGGCCTACTTGAATCTTCTTACACTTTATTTTAAGGGTAGACGGTGTTGTCGTTTATTATTAATGATAAGCTTATGTACCTTATTAGAATATGTACGTTTGCTGTACGTTCGCGCTACGTATGTCAATTTTGGAGATGCAATACTTTTCTCTATGATGTATGTTATTTCAGCTTATTTGTATCAAGAGGTGAACGTCTATAATAGTTTATAACATATTACCTACATTACTTTTTTTCAAAAGCCAGAGCGAGTGCACACTTGAATCTGAAACTTAGCATTTAGCAGTGCTACGTAGGTAATTCTTAGACGACGGTTTAGTACGCCTTTAGACTGCTTGAAAAATCCTATCCCCCAGTGTCAAGTTGGTATCAAGCAAACAATACTCGCAGGAAGACTTTATTTTTATAAATGGCTGAACTTGCATCATACCATACATAAAAAAACCATCGTATCATACTTTACCAAACGAAAGGTCATACCGAAAGCATGAAGCATTCATTCGCATTTGATTAGCAGGGGCCTTAGTAATACCTAGCAGTGGCAGCAACATAACAGTACGACACCTCGTCTTCATTATTCATCGGACCAGTAGAGATTTGATATTTAAATCCATATAAGCATCCATGATGGTGCTATTTTTTACACAGTTCAAAGAAATACATATATAAATATATACATTTTTCACATCACATAATCTGTCATGAAGGTACATACATACATACATAGACCAGTGAAACTATCAACGGCTTGTTACCAAATTTTACCAATATTTTAACTTTCGTAGAAAACTTTCTATTCGCATTTTTTCCCACTCGTTACTTTCCACATTCGCAATAATTCCTAATCGCAACATTTCTTTGTACCTTATGTACCTTTATATTTGCGCTTTGTCACTATAATTATGTGAAACATTAATTAAATATCTTCGGTAAATGATCACTTTCATAAATAACTGTATTAAAGTAAGTTGTAAAATATTCCCATGCCTATTACGTCAAGTGATCGTCTCTGCGATCGCCACATCAAGGCAGATGGAAATGCGGTAACGAGCGGGGCGGAGTCCCCCCAAAACCGCAGGCGAAATTACGTGTCTCCACTTGGTTGGGAAGACAGTGGACATGCCACGGTTACACACTGATTTTCTTTGAAGTATGGAGTACCTACTTATATTAAAATGTCAGAGATCTTTCAATCTAATAATTGACGCCTCCTCCTGGAGACATTTGATTGGCGTACCCGCCCGTATAAGATAGAAATTATTGGGAAAATTAAATGAAAATATTTCTATCATATATTTCTATTATTAGATCTTCGAACGTACCACGTATGCACACTGATTTTCTTAGAGGAGTGGAGTTCATTTGAATCTTAGATTTATCAGTTTAAAAATTAAGACCTCTCCCTTGTGATGGTGATGGAGCTAATATTGTAATCATAGTGTGTCCAATGTTATTAAATAATTTTCAATAACTATTGTCGTTTCGGAAACAAACAAAAGTACTAAGTTCAAAGACTTATATCATGGGTGCCGGAAACATTAAAAAATCACACCCAAAACTAGAAACACAAATGCCCCTTGGTAAAGATAATTAAACGCAAGCAAGGCTTAAAAAAACCGACTTCACCGCTTTATCTTCGGAACTTTGATCAGCCTCGATGTACTAAACACGCATTATTCAAGATATTTCAAGTACTACTGATCAGATCTTGAACAAATTTAAACGGGACCAATTGGAAAGCAACATCTTTCTACAAAAAAAAATAATTCAGAATCGGTTCACGTGGAACAAAGTTATTAGGTAACACACATAAAAAAAATACAGTTACCTTGAGTACCTCCTCCTTTTTGTGAAGTCGGTAGAAAATTGTACTCCTGCCGTGAATAGGACCTAAGCCCCACGGCGCAGAGGGCAGAGTCTTGTCCATTGCGCTATTTGGGTCGTACGTTAATAATAGAAATGAATATAAGCAATTATTTTTTAAACCCTATCTAAAATAACACCGCTCTCAAAATCTAGAGCAGCAAGGCAATTATCACTATTACTTATTCGACAAGCAATTGTCTCGATGATCGTCACTTTGGTCGGCAACTGGCAGATGGACAAGCGGTAACAAGGGAGGAGGAATTCCCCCAAAACCGCACGTAATTACGTGTCTCCACTCGGTTCCATCAGAGACATCGGTCATTACGAAGTTACAGACAGGTTCTGAATTCGGGTAGTTTAACGGCAAAAAATATTATTGATTAATTTATTGCACTATCTATCTTAATACAAATGTAAGCACAATATTAAAGTAATGACTCGAGATATGTACAGGCCAATTAACTATATTTCCTAAAACTAAACTAAAACTATTACACCTATGCTAAGTATATAAGTTACCTATAAAGCACCGAGCTTATAGGTAACTAAAGTGCTCAAGACCACTACCAGTGGGTAGCGTTCCCATCATGCTGGCAGCATTGCCTCTCTAAACTGCAATGTTAATGTTGAGCCAAATAAGTACCAGCATTTCAATCACGCGTCGCTTAAACCCATTCCTATCTGAGCTTAACGGGTGACTAAAGGTGGTAAATTATGACTGCACAAACCATAAAGTATTAGCGAGCATTAGTAAATGCCGTACCACCATGGAAACGTTAAGTATTTAGCAAAAATGTTTATGGTAAATATCAATTTTCTACCGACTTCACAAAAAGGGAGAAGGTACTCAAGTCGATTGTATTTTTTTATTTGTGCTACCTCATAACTTCGTTCCACGTGAATCGATTTAGAATTTCTGTTTGTTACTTTCTAAATGGTCCCATTTAAATTTAATCAACATCTGATAAGTAGTTCTTGAAATATCGTCGATAATGCGTGTTTAGTACATCTAATCTGATCAAAGCTCCGAAGATAAAGCGGTGAAGTCGGTTTTTTTAAAGCTTCGCTTGCATTTAATTAATCTAGGTATAATAAACAGCGTCTGCCCATATAGAATTTATACGCATATGTAGAAAAAGTCATGGAGTCTACACAATGACAAAATTAGTATTAGTCATATGAACAAAATGGAGTAAAAAGTGCAACATTCTTAGACTCTCATTAAAATTTTCCGCATTTTATCCGTGACATGCCAAGATTATGTGTAGTACAAACTTAATGAATTCATAGATCCGATAGATACTCTAACGATATAGTCTTATCTCAATGACTATACGGAGATTATGTATAGCTTTTTGATACGCAGTCTTAGTCAGAAGGTTAAATCAACATAGTAAGTAGGGGTACAAGTTAGGCTTATAATTACACCATATTTCTGGACTCCTGTATCATGCTAAACCAGCATCCTAACCTTCTTAAGTAAATGGGATAAGCCGCCGGCTCAATTAAGATGACGTACGTGGAGCCACTTCCGCGAGATGTCGCCACTTAATATTCAACAATTACATAACAGGAAGCTGGGAATCTCAGCACGTAATAAGGACGAAGTTCAGGGCTAAGATGCTTAGCTTTGATTTCTAAAAATCACTTTTCTATGTCATAGAAAGAGTTGCTTCGGGCCTATTCTAGGCTTATCAAATTGTGAAAGACTGAAGTATTTAAAGTGTAGTTACTTTTGTTTTTTTATTAAATAAGGTAATTAAATTATTACATTACGATAACCCTATTGATCTAATGTAGGCATCTTTCGACCGTATGTAGAAACCGAAAAAACTCCTGAAAATTATCATTTTGTTTAATTTTAATAGAAACCGATCACAACAAAGTATAGGGGTCTAAAAAATCTGTAGCTAAGCACCATAAATGAAGGTGCCGCAAGAACACTTTATGAAGTAAAGGCCCGCTTTAATGCTGCAAGTGTTGCTGTCAAGATGTTTACGGTTCTCTTAACTAATATTTTCTTGATTTGCCCCTCTATCAAACCCTGGCTACGCTCTCAAATCTCAACATTGCCGCGGTCTGTTGGCGGGAAATGAATTATGGCTTCTGGAAATTGCCTTGGCTAATAAGTTCTTACAGTTTTCGTCCCACACAAAATAGCGCCAATGCCGACGATGACGATATAAAACGAACGCTTACCTTGTCACTTTGTTTTGGCTTCACTCTCAAATATTGAATAAGAAAATCGACTTCGTTTGACACGTTTGATGTAAGAACTGAAACTTTGCAAAAAATACAAGGTTGCCAGGAAAGGCTCTTTTTATTACTGATTATTTGTCAGACTTAAAAATATACATAGAAAAAACATGTGTTTCCACTGGGAATCAAACCAGATATCCGCTGATAATGCTTAGAAGGCAGACGCCCAACTAATTACGCAAGCGAGCAAATTAGCAAAATAGCAAATTACACGTACCTACCTATGCAGCTGTGAGCGTGAAAGTGTTTGTTTATTTGTGCTTCTGGGTCTGGATTTGATTGTTTTGTTTTACTCAACGAAACTTAGGGCCAATTGGCCAATTTCCTAAAACTAAATTAAAACTATATCTAATAAACTTAATATACGCCAAAAGACCTAAGTTACATACAAACGCACTACAACCACCCAGCTTATAGGTAATTCAAGTGCCTACTACCAGCGGGTAGCGTTACCATCATAGTGGCGGTATTGCCTTGATTCTGTGTGTATAATTTGAATGTTGTCTTAGAACTTAGCATGGTTGTTTTAGAGCAGGTTCAATAATTATATAGTTTTTTGTCGATTCAGTTTTTGGAAAATTTTCAAAATGGCTCCTCCATTTTATATATGTCAAAGATATGGCAATGATAATGTAGATATATAGCTCACAGAGCAACTACAACGCACCCATGAAATATAAACAGTCTAATAATAAACTATTTGAAAATCCTACAGCAAATAAGTACTTAACGTGATCTGAATGTAATTCGTGAAAACACCTACGCGCTGTCGTAAATGTGAGCCTCGGCGGTGTGAATAAGATGAGTTCAATATTATTATTGTATGATATTACATAATTGGGATACCTTTTAACTTTATTCCAATGGAAGAGAGTGAGAATGTGAATTGATAGCTGTGTTTCAATTTATCAAGCTTACAGACCCATTTCTTTCCACACACATGTTTTATACAAGCATGTGACATATTCGGCCGCAACGTCACTTTTCATCAGGTTTTCATAGATCGGATAGGAGATAGTAAAAAAACAGTATTCCATAAACAAACAAACAAACAAACAAATTTGTTTGTAATTCTATAAACATTGGTGTATATGAAAATTTTCGGTTAGAAAATTCTCCATCAGGTGAGATTTGGCCTATCGAGCTTAAAAAAAGTATTCACGAAAACGATCGATTAAAAACATTAAAATTTTGCATATACCTTATTGAGACGAATTCAACGATAAACCTGTAACACTTTGTAGTAATACTTGGTGGTTTGACAACCCTACGGCTACATATGTGGTGCGTGACCTTGATTTTTGTTATGGCCACCACTATCAGATGTCTAGGTCCAAAGAATATGTTGTATAGAACAGTAGCTGATGAAATAGGGTTGCAAATGACATAGTTTTTTAGAAACTTCAATTTATCAATATTATTAACTTATTATTAACTTCTCAATATTCATGCTGCTGCCGCGAATTTAGAAGTTCCTGTTATACTACATACATGTAGCTAGATGCGTGGCTTGAATATTTAATTCCTTTCTGTTACACATTGCAATCGGTTGATTAGATTCGACGCTGTGAGAGAACAAACAAACATAATAAATACATACGGTGCTAAAATCATATCCTCCTTGTTGCTTCACCTTAATCGAGTAAAAATAGGATAAACATTAGACTATGTTACTTGCTACAAACATAGTCATTGAGTTATTTGTAATAGAGTAAGAAGCCGCTGCGATAGCAGGATTTGTTATATTAATATTTACAAATCACATTAAATTTACTTCGTCAATTTCAAGGGATGGAATTACTTAGCTAATTAATTCCTTAATTAAGTTAGAAATCCGGCAAACAGCGAAGAAACATTCGCTACCCCGGGCCCCGGCGCGCTCAGTCAATTACGGAGCCGACGCGAAAAATGTTTTTTTAATACATGTAGATATACTTCTAAATAATTTAAACGCAGGCAAAGCTTAAAAGAATCGACTTCACTGCTTTATCTTCGGAACAGATTAAATGATTGAATACGCATTATTAATAATAACTCAAAAACTACTGGTCAGATCTTGATCAAATGTAAATGGGAGTGGTCCCATTTGACTACATTTGATGACATTGATTTTTTTATTCATGGGAAGCACCAGCTTTTAATTAAAAATAGAATTTTATTTTGAAAATTCACCTAGAAAAAAGTACTAAGGTAACATACACAAAAAAATACAACTCGGACCTCCTTATTTTTAAGTCGGTTAAAAACAAACAAGTCGTTTATTTGCTTGATGATAAACGGCATACCAGCCTATAACTACCAAACCTTATACTACTTGAAAAGCCAACAGTTATAAGACCTACATACAAATATTAACATTTACTAAAATTTTATAAAAGTTAATTATGGTGATAAATTTAGAAAGAAAAAATTATCGGTTAAGGCGGGACTTTTTATTTTTAAAATCAAAGTAAATTATTTGCAAAAGTTTAAAAATTCATCTTAAGTAGCCGGTAAATTGGATCTAGACATCAACCGAACGCGAAATGGAACCACAAACAAAGTTACCTGCGCCACTCAGCGCGAGGCGAAGACGCTCCGACGTTATTGGATGGAATCAGCACAAGTTTTCCTATAACCAAGTTAGATCAGACAAACAGGAGACATCGGACTGCCCGTAACCTCATTAGAATCCGCTCGTTAGTGCCGTTCTGACGTCCAATCTGCGAGGATTGTGAAAACTTTATCGAGTTACGGTCCGTCTTGTATCGCGTTCGCCGGCTCCTTCGCAACTCCTATTTTTAGAGGCTTCTTCGATATTAATTTCATACAATTCTCTGAGGGAATCCGGCTAGATTAGTTTCCCATTAACGCTCTAGTTGAAGAAAGTTGATCATAAATCAATGTCGGTCTCAATTTAGCCCGGCACGCCGCCGTTCTATATCAAACTTCATTTCGAACACATTTTATTTTAATAAAGTCTAGTTCGATGAACTGAAACAATGTTAAATTTTGAAACAACGCCTATTTGTCTACATCGCTACACTTAAGGCTATTCCATAAGTGAAGCGGCGCGAGATAGTTTTGTTTAGTAATTGTATTGTTGTTTTTTAAGCGTAAGCAACAAAACAGAAACATGGCTTTAGAAATGCGTAAAACAGTTAATACTGATTCAAAGCATTTGTTTCAACTCATTCTAGGGCTAGCGTGTTTATCATTAACGTAGTCAAACAGCTAAACGCTAACCTATCAGAGATAAAAAATGGTATTGAACTGTAGGAGGCCTACAAACAGTTCCTTTGCAGTAATTTCGTATTTCCATGTTCAAGTTTCTTGTATACCTAAAGAATGTGTATTTTTGCTTGTTCACACCCTGTCTCATTCATTTATAACACAAAAAATCTCTTATTACGTACATAATAAGCCAACTGTAACCTTGTAAACTAGCGGGCTCCGACACGCGAACTAGTCCATAGTTTCGTTTGTTTTGTACACATAGTTTGCAGCTAATAGACTAAATTGTACTCATTGATAATTCAATATATATATTTTTTTATTTCGCTTGTTTTTTCTATTGCGTTTTAACCAATGGAACCGCCTTAATCTTTGTCTAAAGACATTTCTATTGAGCGAAATAACTAATGAAACAATGGATCCTGAGAGCTCATTACTTTTACGGCGCGCCATAAAAGGCTCTTTATTACCGAAAAAATGAACACACGAACTTGAAGTATGCGAAGTTTCCCTGTAACACATTATATGGCGGCGTTATGAACGTGGAACACGTACACCTAATTATGATTTAACACCATCGCCATGAGAAGTTGAAACCGTTCGTATTAAAATGTGGACCATAGTAATGGTCAATAAATCAGAGGTGTTACTTTGATATAGTGCGACCTCGTGGCCTTCCCTTTATGGGGAGTTTTAGTTTTAACTACAGCACTTGGTAACTTATCGCTATTGGGCCAGTGATGCTCAAGCTGAGCTGAGTAGTGTTTACAGCCCACACAGGGCGTAGCTCGAATTTGAATACTTTTCAACCGACTTCAAAAAAGGACTGTATGTTTTTTTTGGTTTGTATGTTACGCGATATCTCCGCCGATTATGAATTTACTTGCGCTTAATTATTACCTAACTGCCCACATCAATAAAATTACTTTGGAATCATCCAATCGGAGAATTTCAAGTTGGATCCGTTTATTTATGTAGGATTTAAAATCATACCTTTTTTTACTTTACAGATAGATCAACAGTCTTATGTTATTTTATGTTTTGTAAAAATTGACAAGATCGGGAAACATGCTGTGTATACACGCTAAATATTTCAGTATGTAGAAACATAGTATGAAGAATTACATTTAATATGAAATATATAAAAACAAAAGATTTATCATACAATTTACGGATACTTAGAAATATGCACAAAATATAAAAAACGTGATCGTTTTAATAATATAACTAATAATTATTATTATAATTATGTCCAGTTAAAAAAATTCAATACAACTCTTTGAAAAAAAAACGAAAAATCTCAGTACCCGATGAGTAGATGTTCCTTCGACATCCGATACCATGAAGAATAAATAGGACTTCAAATTATTATGAAATCCCTTCACAAATTACCCTCCTAACATATATACTACTACTTGTCAACTTAATTGGTCTTAATCCGTAAGTTTAAAATACAATAACAAGAATTAATTCTGTTTTTAGGTTTGTTTATAATTTTTGTTGTTTTCAGACTCGTACATACACGCCAATCCTTCCTAATATCCTAATTAGTGTTATTTGCAAAAGATAGCCAAATAAAACAGTAGGTAAAATGTTATATAATAATAAATATAATATAAATTGCCATAATTTTTGGGCAGTTTGAGCATCGCAGTGTAGACGTCTTTATGTTTCAGATGTTTTAGCATCCTAAATGGCGCGTAGGCGGAGCGCTTTCAAATAAAAGTTTTATTTTATCTTCACTCAAGTAATGAATAAGTGCAATCTACTGAACAAATCGTACATATGCCTAGTCTATAAAAATAAAAATACACTTTCCTACATTACGATAATGATCAGCTATTTAGTTTTACTAGACGATAAAAGCTTTTTTCTACATATAACATGAGATAGAATCATAACTGCTTAGATGGGTTATGTCTTTGTATACTTAGCCTGACACTCGAAGACCGTAGACTAAGTTTTGATAGCATATTTAGTTTTCAAGCCGTTTAAGTAAGAGAAGAGGCATTCCGCAAGCACTTATCTAAGCCCACTTCTGCCGTTGTAGTAGGCACTCTGCTTCCGACGCTGGAATTTAGAGAGATTAGTATTATACAGATTATGAACTATTACGCAAGTTGGTAAGGGTCGATCTAGAACGTCGAGACACGTTCTAGATCGACCCGGTCTAAAACCTTTTAAAGGAAGGCCAGGCCTAAAGTACCCGCAACCAACGAGCATATATGAAAAGCCTCATGAATGCAGGAGAAGTGAAAGATGCATGTTAGGATCGTAGGAGGTGGAGAGATGTGGTCTCTACCTACACCCACGGGAATGAGGCGTGACTATTATTGTTTGTATGAACTACTGACTTGTATAAATTACGTATACTTGCCGTGATAGTTGTAAAAGGTATCTATGTTGTAGAGATTTGGTACAAAAAAAGCGCTTAGCGCTTTCTGTATATAGAAAAAAGCAAAGTAACTTACATTTTTTACAACCTGTGCCGTTTGTTTGGAACGTTACCTAACATCGTTCTAAAACGACTTGAAGGGAGTTTGAAACCATTCTAATTCAGCGAACGTAGGCAATTTATTCAAACATGATTTATGAAATACTTAGGTCCCGTTGACAGATGATTTGAAAATCTAGCCTATTATATATTTGAAAAATCTCAATCGAATAAAGAACGAAACCGTAAGTGTACACACCACACCAACCCGTTCTATATCCGGTAGCTCTAATAAAATACAGTTTTTATAATAACATGTTTTGTGGTTTGTTTCAGGGATTTCAATTTAGTGCTGAGGCCGGACCCCAGCTCAGTGTTCTCCGATGACGTCGAGTTCCACTCATCATCAGGCCAAATGGAATTCAACACGGCGCTGGTTTACTCTGGGAAACTAGAAGGTAAATTTGACCTTCATTATACTTGGTATGCTCCGGACCATATCCTTAAGAGCCAGTTATTCTAGGAGGTGTTTATCATCCTCGATTATATCACTTACCATAAGGTGAGACGGCGAACTAACAAAAGTCCCCATATATTGTTGATTTACCTCATATACGCTGGAAACGACTGATTCTACAGGTATCATCCATACAATGAAGGAGTGAAACTCACTGCCCGCGTCTTTGCTTCCCAAACAGTATCATTTGGAAGTCTCCAAGTCTAGAGTGGCCTTTTCACTCTCGACCGATAGATAGACAATGGGACAGGTGAAACTAAATAAAAGCTTAAAAAAAAACAGCTATCTTACATATTCACATCTCTACACTGATCATTAAATCTTAAACAAATAAACTAACTTTCCTTTAACTACGAAATTAAGTCTCCAGTAACCTAGTTTTATATAAATTGCTTCCTTTCATACTCAATCATTTGATTACAATAAATTGGTATAAACGTTGTTAAATACACGCATATACATACACGCATACTCACAGGCGCATTCACGCTCGAACTCTCACACACACACACACACACACACGCAATTTCACTTACATGGAATATCTAGATAAATTTTAAGTATAATGTTAATCTACTTTGACATATTTAAATTAATTAAATTATTAACAAAATTATTTAAATTAAAATACTCGTAGAAACAACTTGTTTAGCAATAAGACAAGGGGGAGACTCAATACCACAACACAGGTTGTCCTAGTGTGGGATTCAGGGAGCTTAGGTACCAAAGACTATTCTAAGCTTTGTGCAATTTATTACCCTTACATATGTATTAATTTTAGTGTCCTTTTGTCTCTTTTCTTAGAAACGCCTAAAAGAAGCGAAACGTAATAACCACATATATTTACATTTCTTATTATTCTTATTCTTATTCTTATTCAATATGGGGGCGTTAAGACCTGCACTGACGTCCCGCTTGGGGTGTATTGTGCATTTCCCCCTGCCAGGAACTACCCCATCCACCCCAGCTCCTTAAAATAACGGAGTGTGGTTTTTGGGTGCTGGCATAACTGTTCCAGTGATGAGGTTGTTGTATTTGTAATTGAATTCTGTGAGTCTTCAGGTGAGTCTTTATGTTTTGTGGAATGTTGCTCTAGCATTCCAGTGTTGACTCTAATTTCTTCAGTGACAGCACACTGAGCTATTACGTGTTCTACGGTTTCGTTTTCCTCCATACATCCCCTACACAAAGGGCTATCTGTGACCCCTATTTTGTGTAGGTGGTAGTTGAGGTTACAGTGACCTGTTATAAGGCCTACCATTAGACGAAGATCTTGTCGTTGTAACTTTAACAAGTTGTTTGTAATTTTCCTGTTTAGAGACGGAAAGGCGGCTTTTGTGTGTATGCAGTCCGTCCTCTTGTCCCACAGTTTTTGGTGTTCTTTTTCCGTATGACGGCGTAGTAGCTCTCTTACTTCCATTGTAGCTGGTTGGCAGAGCTCCGCCACGCCGTCAGTTACTGGCTTCCTTGCTCCTTCTTTAGCTAGATTATCTGCCTTAGTGTTCCCTGGACATGCACTATGGCTTTTGATCCATTTTACTTCTACATCAAACTTGTCTGAGAGTGTCTGTAGTGTCTTGTGACATTCCGCTACTACCTTTGACCTAGTGGTGGGTCTTCTGAGCGCATATATAATAGCTGCACTATCAGTGATAAACTCGAGGGTTGTACCCTCTTGTCTGCGTTCAGCTATTTGTAATATTTCTTTAGCAGCGAGTAGTAAGCCCGTTGCTTCTGCTTGAAAGACTGTAGTGGTCTTGTTCAGAGATGTTGATTTCAGTAGTCCAAGTTCCGGCGAATGATAGCCGCAACCTACACCATGTTTGTTTTTGGCTCCATCTGTGTAAATTTTTCCAGAGGATTGGGTTGATGGAGCACTGTCTTCAGAAAGTAATTTATACTTTTTACTATCAAGATGTGTAGTAATTGTTCGATCAGTTCCCTTGAATGCTTCTGGAATGATAGTAATCGCTTTTTCCAGTATTCTGCAATGGTTTGTGACCGGACTTGTGTCTTTCCACTGATTTGTGGATTTTATTCTCAACGCTGATGCCATCGCTTCTTGTTGTATATGCAGATGCAGGGGAGATAAACCCAGAATGACATCTAGCGCTGCTGATGGAGTGGTTTTCATGCATCCACTGATAAGGGAGCATGCCAGTCTTTGTATTTGTTGTAACTTGGTGATTGTTGTCACTAAGTTCGTGCGTGGCCACCATACGACACAGCCATATGTGAGAACTGGTCGCACTATGACGGTGTACAGCCAGCGGCATAGTTTTGGCTTTAAGCCCCAGTCCTTACCAACGGCTCTGGTGCTTTGCCATAGAATATTTATTGCTTTTGTGGTTATATGATCTATGTGTTTTCCCCACAAAAGTTTGCTGTCTAGCCATATACCTAGATATTTTACTTCCTTGCTAAGGGATAGTTTTGTGCCAAACAGTGTTGGTAGTTTTAGCTGTGCTAGTTTAGTCTTTCTAGTAAACAGTACCATTTCAGTCTTTTGGGGATTTACCGCTAGACTATGTTTTTCACACCATCTCTCAACCACCCGAAGCGCTCTCTGCATCTTTTCGCAGAGGGTTGCCTCGAATAATCCCGAGATCATTATTGCTAAGTCGTCTGCGTATCCTATAGTGATAACGCCGTCTTTATTTAATAGTGTGATAAGTTCATTAACTACTACTACCCACAGTAAGGGTGACAGCACTCCTCCTTGTGGGCAGCCTCTTGTCACGAGGCAGCGCGAAGAGTTTGAACTTTCTATACTGGCTGCTCTATTCGAGAGCATGGTTGTGATCCATTTGTTCACTCTCTCATCTATGCCTTGGTTTTTCAACCCATTTTCGATGCTTGGAAAGGTCGTTTTGTCAAAGGCGCCTTCGATGTCTATGAAGGTGACCAGACACGACTGCTTGTTTTCGAGTGCTGCTTCTATCTTGTGGACAACCTGGTGCAGAGCAGTCTCTGTAGATTTGCCTGACTGATAGGCATGTTGATTCTTATGTACCGGATTTTCATTCAACGGTCCACCTCTTATGTATTTATCACAAAGTCGTTCCAAAGTTTTTAGCAGAAATGAACTAAGACTTATCGGTCTGAATGACTTTGGGTTTGTATAGTCGGTTTTACCCGGTTTGGGTAGAAATACGACTTTGACTTCCCTCCATGGCTTTGGAATGTACTTCCATGCCAAACATGACCTGAAAATTGCCATTAGGGAGGTTTTTGTTTTATTTAGGCTCCATTGCAAAAGAGCTGGGAAGATTTCATCAATTCCCGCGGCCTTGTATGGTTGAAATGTACTTATCGCCCATGTTAGGGCTTCTTCCGTGATTACGGAACTTGCAAAGGCCCAGTCTGCATTTGTAGGCTCATGAAGTATGTTCAAATCCCATGTTTCGTTGTCACTTATATGACAGTCTGGGAAGTGGGTTTTAAGAAGGAGTTCAAATTGTTCCTGGTCAGATGCAGTATATGTACCATCTGACTTTTTCAGTGTGCCCAGCTTTACCTGGGTGTCACTGGATAAAAGTTTTCTCAGCCTCGCAGTCTCACTTTCCGATTGGATAGAGTTGCTATATTTTTTCCACGAATTGTTTCGATTCTTTTCAATTGTCACCTTTAGTCGATGTCTGGTTTTTTTGTATTCTTCCCAGTCTACCTTTTGGTTTGTGTTCATGGCTCTGTTGAAGTGATGCCTTGTTTTCTTTCTCAGTGTAGTGAGTTCTTTATTCCACCATTTGTCTTTCTTGTGAGAAATCCCGCTTTTTTCTGTTTTCAGAGGACATGCTGTTTTGTAGCTGCATTTTAGAGCATTAACTATGTAGTCCACTGTTTCTTCTATTTCTTGTGGATTAAGCTGAGCGCTCATTTCCACTTGTTGTATTTCTGACAATCTTTTCTCTAGCGTTTCCCTGAATATCTCTCTATCAGTTTTCTTCGGGTTTCTGTAGGTGCGCGGTTTGTGCTCTCCTACAGTTAAACTAAACCTCACTCTCCTGTGGTCCGCACAGGAGATCTCTTCAGTTGCAACGTGCCAGTCGTTTATGGTTTTGGCTATTTCTGTAGTAGCTAAAGTTATGTCGATAATCGTTTTGGCCCAAGATGTTACAAAAGTAGGTTCTGAGCCGCGATTTAGTATGTTGAGATTGTGTCTCAGTGTAAAGTCTAGGAAGTCTCTTCCTCTTTCGTTTGTGTCTGGGCAGCCCCAGATTGTACAATGCGCGTTTGAGTCACAACCCAACACACATTCTAATTTATTTGCTGTGCAGAATTGTACTAACTCGTCCAAAGCTGGAGGTGGCGCCTCGACCCCAATGTCCATGTACACCGAGGCCAAGACAATGGTGTTGAAAATTCCCTGGAGTCCAGTCTCCAGCTTGACTACAGTAAGATCATCGGTACATAAGTGTGTTACCAATGAAGCTTTATAGAAATTCGGTACATATATAAAAGTCCGCGTTTTGTTATGCAGTGGCGGGACGAAAACATTGCCCCGTAAGGCACTGAAACCACCCACCTTTCCACGATTCAAGTAGGGTTCCTGGACCAGTGCAATAGTGTTTGGTTGCTCTTCCAGAGTTCTTCGCAAGGCAGCGAAACCAGTGACGCTGTGTTGGATATTGGCTTGTATAATTTTTACATTACCTATTTCTGGCATCAGCGTGATACTCTTCGCATTTGAGGAGTTATGTTGATTTATGGAGTTAGTTGGTTTGCCGTATGGATCCATTATAAATGTTACTTAAATTACTTACAAGCTAAGTTTCTATGATAGGGGGATGGTCATTAGGCAGACCATCCGCCTTGTGCGTGAGAGGGAGTGGAGCGGGAGGGTTCGGCCTGGTCTGCGTCCATGGGCGCCGCCGGCGAGTAAATATTGAGTCCCATAATGTCACCCGTAATATCTGCCTCACCGTCGTCGTCCTCGCCCCCCAATAGCCGTTCCACCTCCTCACTCGACCACCCCTCGTTCCCGGCGGGAGCTGCGTCGCCGGCGCCAGGGGCCGCCGGCACCGCCTCGCTAGCGATAACGTGGCTCGTGCCGGCCTCCCCCTGCGCCGGCGCCACCGCGCCTCCGGGTCTGTACTTTCTTACTTTCACGAAGACGCTCGCCGTGCCGTAGTGCAGGCGAAACCCTTCGTGTTCTAGTAGATGTATGTCCTCGGTTGGTATACCTACCTTGAGGACATGATTATATGTTCCCGCCATCTGGCAAACCTCGTGTGTGAAGATCTGCCATCTCTCCACACCTACTCCCGGGTTTGATCGGACGAGGAACTTTTTAATGGCGTCCGTCCTTCTCGCCATGTCGTCTCTTTCACGGCTGAAGTCTGGGACGAACATCATGCCCGTGTAGTATCGGGACACCTTACTCTCCGGGACGACTATGAGCCCATCCGAGCCGCTCCACAGGAGAGGCAATTGAGCCACCGTGGCGGTAAGCCAGGATAGCGCAGCGTCATCCCGGGGTACATACCTCACCCCGCCGCGGTGAAGTCTCGGCATAGCGTAGAACCGCGGCAGAGCGTCATCGTCGTCAAAAGTATCGAAGAATGCCTTTTGCAGCACGCTGTCGATCGTCATTTGTACTTGGGCCGCCTGGAGTTCATTCATCGGTACTCGGTTCCGGTCCATCACGATCACCGTATACGACGATCGAACCGCCTTCGCGTACGATGAAGGCTCCGAGCCACCCTCTGCACTATCTCTATTTTCCACGGGTTGGGGGGGTTTCGCATACGTTTCCGTCGATACTGCGACAGCGTGTCCTCCTTGTAGGCGCACCTTTTTATCGGCAGCTATGCAGCCAGTCGGTGACACCTGATCGGAGCTGCGCTGTCGCTTCGCGCCTCGTGCTGCTTCATCCCCTTGCCCCGTGCTTTCTGTCATGTTTGGTATTGCAGCCGTTTGGGTATCGGTCACAACACCGCCTACGTCGCCAGCTCGCCCCTTCTGTCCTTTGCCTAAACCTTTTCCCTTAATAGGACAGGGTTTCGGCGCCAGTGCAGTCGGTTGGTGTGTCGTTTCCGGGTTGACCGTTCTTCCAACGGCTGCGTCTTCCTTCTGTGCGCGATTAGGAAGTGGTTTCGCGCTAGCCTTGGCCGGGTCCGGCCCCCGCTGTCGCGGCGCCCCCCCTCGCTGTGGGGCAGGCCCCGCGACAGCGGCGGCGGCGTCGGGCGGGAGGGCGCGCGCCATGCATGCTACGACGGGCGGCGCAAGCGCCGACAGGCCGGGCAGCTGCATCACGCCCTCCCGCTGCATCTGAAGGAGTTGCTCCTTAAGTGCGGCATAGCGTTTCTTCCGTTCCCTCTGTTCCGTCCTGCGGTTTTTGCCGCGGTTTATATTTTGGCGGGTCACGGTCGGCCCTACGGACTCTCCGCTCCCCTGCCCGTTACCTTCCTTATCCGATACCAACACAGCGCCGGGAGGTTCCGCCGCTGCCTCGCTGTGTCGTCTCTGCTGCGCTCTCTTCCGCTGGTCGTAGCGCGCTGGTCTCTTCTGCACTGGTCCAGGCGGTGCACTCGCCATCGCGTTCGCTGCGCTCGTCGGTCCAGTAGCAGCCGCATCCAGCGGAGCCTGGGACTCCACTCCGCCGTTGCCTTCGGTAGCCAATTTCTCACCCCCTGGCCCGGATACCAGTGGGCGCCGGGTGCTGGCCGGGTCGCATGGCAAACACACATTCTTATTTTCACTCGACATATTTCAATTTAGTTTTTTTCAAGTAGCTGTGGAACAAAAGATGTTTAGTAAGTGGGCACAGAGCAATAGTAGAAGCAGTTGCCCAAGCTGCCCCCCCTCGAAATTTCGTGTGTTGGCGAAGAAAGTAGACACCGCATTAAAGCATGCCATGGCTTCTCCCCCCCCCAAACACACTGGCTACGAGCAGCCGCAGGGGGAGTGCTGGGCCCGGCACACTAACTGATGAATTAAAATGCCGCGCCCACCACCCCCCCTCCCCTCTTTATCCGGGCTTGGTACCGGCGCCATAATTAGCTATTTTATGCTGTAGTGTGAGATGCAAACAGTGATGAAATAGAAGCAAGTGAAAGCAAAGCAGCATGTGTGAAATCCAATAACCAACTATGGTGGCGAGATTTGGGAGATATAGTCGCAGAGGTTTCCCCTTGCCTACTGCGCCAGGTTGTTTGGAGACTATTTAGTTCATCCAGGCCCCCGCAGCCTCTTCTGACCGGGTCAGGATTCGGGTTATCAACCGCCGCCCGATGCTCGGCGTTGTCAAAACTCGTTTAGCACCACCCAGAGGACACGTGCAGGGTATTCGAAGGTATCTCCTGCGGACGCGAGTGACTCCATCCTCCTATTCATATATTTACATATTTTTAGAGCTTTACTTGCTGTCTGTACTTATTAATTTTCTCGTGGAGCGCAGTGGAATAAATGTACTGGCTTATATTATTTTAATTAAAAGCCAGAAAAAGTGCTCGTGGAGCGTTGTCCACTATTTCGTGGAGCGCAGTGGCATAACCCTTCAGATTGTATAGTGCAAATAAACGTTGTTATTATTATTAAAAGAAAATAACAAACGCACTTCACTTACCCTAATAAAAATTCTTACAAAGTCTCAGGTAATACAAAGATACGAGACCGCAGTATAACGTCGCATAAAAATATTAACCCATTTAGATGCATGCAAGTTGCATTTAGATTCCCTACAGTCTATGTAATAGGAAAAGCTTCTGCATCGATAAATCAAATGCCTTTTTTATTTTGTAAAGCATTGTTCTAAACCGCTGGGATTATACGTTTTAACTTTACAATAGAATAATTATAAGGTCGGGGAATGTAAGCATATACATTTATAAATAACTAAATTAAACAAGCAAAGCTTAAAAAACCTATTTCACCGCTTTATTTTCGGAACCTTGATCAGATTTAATGTATTAAACACGCATTATTGACAATAACTCAAAGACTAGTGATCAGATCTTGATCAATTTTGTGACCACATGGAAACCACTAGCTTTCAAATAAAAAAAATATCATCAAAATCCTCCTTTTTTGTGACGTCGGTAAAAATGTTCTCTGTCATCATTGAAAGAATTCCTCTAATAAAATATGTATTACAATTACCTCTATGTTTATAGATATAATTATTTTGTTCGTGATCCACGTCATTGGGATTTGGTAAAGTACTAGGCAAACATAAACATCAAGGAGGTAATAATTTTGTTAATAAGTTTTTAGAATGGTATTCTACTAATATTATAAATGCGAAAGTTTGTCTGTAAGTGTGTTAGTATCTTTGTTCCCTCTTCACGCTTTAACGGCTGAACGGATTTGGATGAAATTTGGATTGTACATTAGGATTAACACATAGGCTACTTTTTAACTTGATAATAGCGGGCTAAGCCGCGGGGCACGGCTAGTTAAAATATAATTTTTTAGTTAGAACCTACGTCAGGTAGAAGTATAGGTTATGTGGATATGATGTTACTCATAGCCCGACTTCATAAAACATCTTCGATCACGTCGTCGCTTTCCATCAGGTGAGATAGAAGTCAACTGTTTGCCTATATGTATGATACAATAATACAAATAATACTTTAAAAAGTTTTTAAAATCGAGCTTTTACCAGTTGTAAATTTAAAATAAGGACTAAAAAGTTATATAATCAGAGAACTTGTCAAGACGAATCAAACGAGCCCAAACTCGATGGGATTATCTTGTTTAGTTCAGAAATTCCTAAAGCCATCTTCCGTTTCCATCGTCAGATCAGCTCCATGGTTGGCATATCATTGTATTATCACCGAAGCTACTTACATAAGCACAAATCAAATCAAATCAAAATCGTTTATTCACATGGGCCCCAAAGAGGCACTCATGAAAGTTAATGAATCTATTGCCAGATTCGCAAAATTACAGCCATCTCGAGAAGAACCTGGCAAGAAACTCGGAACTCAAAACACACCAAATTTGAGTCCAAT
The DNA here is from genome assembly GCA_948107665.1 of Lomographa bimaculata. Lineage (NCBI taxonomy): Eukaryota > Metazoa > Arthropoda > Insecta > Lepidoptera > Geometridae > Lomographa > Lomographa bimaculata. The sequence continues at coordinate 15,552,921 of OX403592.1, forward strand.
CTGACATCGGGAAGTATTTCTAATTTAGCTTGCAAGATTTAATTACAACTGTCAGATTGACAACGGGACAGTTGCTTGTAAAAAAAGTTACGCACAGCTAACATGGCATCTCACTCCAACAATCGATTAAAGGCAATAGTGGGAGTGAGTAGTGAAATACCATCTCAGCTGTCATCAATCCTAGATATTTTCTTTATTAAATCGGGTAATGTGTTTTTATAAGTTTTATTTGCTTAAATTATGAATCTAATTCAAAAGAACAATACGAATAAACAAAAACATAATTTGTCATACAGAAAATCTATAGTCTTATAATGATGCCTATAATTTTCAAACACAATAGCCACGGGAATCAGGTTACAGGTTAGGTAACAATTGCTCCGTTAATAGCTACATAGAACCACAGATAATACTTACGATAAAATTTATAAAAACATATATAATCTGTCCACGGCATCTGACCGCTTATTTTATCTATGTTGCGTACGGCTTCAATTAAAAGTCATCAAAACGTCTAAGAAATAAGGTTCGTTTTGGCTTAATTCAAATAGAAACCGCTCGCAACAGAGATGGGTAATAAGGGGTCTGATAAGCTCCATGATGCAACCTAGCGTCTTGCTGAGACTAGGGTTGACTAAATATAGAGCTTACTAAACTTAACTCTTACTAAACTTTAAACTGAATGGAAAAATTAGGTGGGTTTGAAATTAGTTTGATTGCATTGAACGCTGTGCCGATAATAACCTGATTAACACTTGATGAAAGTTGGATACACTTATAAGTTTTTGACAACCGCAAGAACTTCGAGCTTCGTAATGAGTGATTAGAAGAGATTAATACGGAATAATACTTGTTTTTATCTAATGAGTGTGGGCTAATAGGTGTGAAGAAAAGATTAATATGAAATATGAATATTCGATATTATCTAAGTAAGTATGTGCGTAGGCAGAGACCGCGAAATCCGAGTCTCCGCGTCAAAAGACATTAAATAAATTAATGCAATTAAATAAATATATCTCCTTACCGCGATAATCATGAAGTTATTCTTATGCCCACGCTCTTGATATTTGACCCTGCGTTTGCGTAGTTAATAACGTTATTGATTTACGTAAAAGGACCGTAAGGTCATAAGGTCATAAAAATATTTTCAAATATTTCAAGCGTGCAATTGGAAAGGTCTATGTCTCATAAGACTTTCACAGGCTGATGACGATGATTCAAATACTTGCGTCTTTATATCGCACGTGAAACTTTCGAATTTATACGGTTAAAAATTATCTAGTTTAATCCAGCTCCGCACAATTCTATTTACATCATCAAACAAATATCTTTGAAAACACTTCGTCTTCAGCATTGTGTACCGAGCATAATAGTGTTAATCCAATGTTTCTTTCATCACCGTGTTTATTGAATCGAAACGCTTCCATCAAGTAAACAAAAGGTGTCAACCCTGGCAGGCAATGAGGAACCGGCTGTCACGTAGTGATGTGATACTGTGCCAATTCAGCTCTCTCCGACTGCTGATTCTGACGCATAGCTCAGCACTGCTCAGATTGAATAATCGAGCAACCAGAAGCCTGGCTTACAACCGTTCTGTAACGATCGCTCCACTTATAAGCAATTTCATAGAGTCAGTATATCACCACAGCCTCACAGGCCAAGACTGGGACTGGCAAGGTAAGGTTTCCGAAAGACCATTTGGTGCTCGGTGGCAGATTTTTCTTCTTATCCATTTTCCGGTTTTGTTACCGTTATGCTTGTACTGTGGTACAGAAGTATTAAAATAAATTTAAAAAGGGAAATTCGGTGTAACTAACGCGTTGTTGATGTCTAGGTTGATAATTGTTTCGGCTTCATTCGGAAACCTTCTCCAGGCTAGGGCTTACCGTTCCGTACCACCTCAGAAGGATTGCGGCGATGGACAACGCCTATTTCCTTTTTTTTTTATCAAAATTGGTACAAAGGTGGACATGCGAGCATTAGAAAATGCTCTACCACCAGTCCACCATTTATGACCATGATGTTATACAGAATAAATAATATACTACAAGTATAGATAGCTCAAGCCCTAAGATTCGTCATATAATTAAAAATCTAGATAAGTAAATTTCTCCCAATCAACTTGCCGTTAACACAAACGGTCTGCATTAAAATAAACAACTTCCTGACGAAATTCAGTTTCCAAATTCACAAACATTGCCTCCCAAATAGGTGCCGTTAAATTTAAATTGGATTTTTCTCATTGTGATTTTCGCATGGCCATTTTGCGCAAATGCGTCGAATAAAGCAAATTGCGAACATCGCACCTATACAAATCCAGGTGTCAACGAATATAAACGTAATTAATGATTCGATATTAGTATTGTGATGTTTACAATATGCCCAATATGAGTAGGTTCTTTATGAATAAGTTGTTGTTCACCATCGCTTAGAACATAAACGATAAATTACTCATACGTATATAAATGTTATTTGTGCATAACTTTAATGCGGCTAATTTGTAGGCGTTCCTTACAATCGAGTAATCGATGATAATTAAACATCTTCAGTTAGATCGTCCCAGAACTACAAATTCGAGAAAAATTTTCATCAACCAATCGGCACTGGTCACATGAATTATGGATTACTTATTCCTAGTGAAAGCATGCCTGAATCCCAGCAGTGGCTACAAGCGCAATTTACTCAAATATTATAAAAATATATAAAAAAATTACTCTTTCTGACTATTTGTTATCTTTTAACGGCTAAAACGCTGATTTGCCTTACTCTCCTTTTTATGAGCATACCTAATAACTACATAGGTACATAAAGATGTTAAAACATCTGCTTCGTCTTTTTTGTGCTTTCTAAATAAAGTATAACATAGTCCGCGTGCACCTCTAGTTGCGAAAAAATCGGTTTATGCACTGAGATTAATTTCATCTATCCCACTTATCCCTCCTAGCCATCCTAGCTATTTTAATTATCTGGTTTACATGAGTGGAATATAATATATCCATTTGTTGAAAGATAGTTGATAAATTGATTTTTCTTCTATACCCGACATTGTAGCATATAGTGTATATAGGGTTAGTGAGCTACCTACATACTTTTGCCATTATTAGATAAACTTTATAATTTAGACGCATATTAAAGAAGCGTAATGGCGTCCTTTCCCTGCCATATTGCCATGTCGTTAAAATCTGCGTCAAACAAAGCAATAAAAAAATCCTTCAACGCAGCTCTCGGTTTTTTATTCCGGCGTCCATTAATTGCTCGGCGGGGCGCGGAAATTAAATTGTTTTCTCTTAACAGTTTACGCCTTTGTGCCGGTTTTCTTTTAATTATAAGCAAAAGTCCTGTTAGAATTGCTTTCTCGTTGATAAGCTCGAATTAACGATAAGTGTCTATCATTTTGGGAAATGAGATTTCTTACTTACCACCCTAATTCTTTAATTGGAAGCCCGCAGTGATTGCCTTCCACAAAACCCCGCTTGCAGAATTAGAAACTTACTTTTCAAGAGTAGGTGCTTCGATTTTATTTTATATAATCAGCAAAGACGTCGACTTATGGATCGCTGTCGCAGTAATACAATTAAAACGTATGAGTATGTTATGTGAATAGGCAGTTTCACCCCGTATTGATCTTGCAAGTCTCCGAAACAAGCAATTAAACATGAGCCTGACAAACTCCTACATTCTGCGACTAACTTAATAAAGTGAAATTATGTGCTGCGACCCATCTGGAACGCCGGAGACAAAGTGAATTTTGAACAAATTAGTCCTAAAGTTTTAATGAAGTAGGTTTGCGCTATTTCTCCAAGTTTCTCTTCGTCCATCTGTTCTGAACGTCAACAGTCAACGTCGACACTTCTTATGATAAAATATTCACGTGATCACGAAAATAAAGGTAAAAAATGTCTTTGAAGACAATTCCCTGAAGGAATGAATCAAATTATTATAATTTGCTGTCCCTAAATTATTTTCCCTTTTTCTGTGCCAAATTCTGACGAAGATCAAACCCCAGCGGGAGAACGCGCGTTTCTTTTAAAATTACACTCAGCCATTATTTGAAATCACCTCTCTACTCAATCAATTCTTCTGAACGTCCGGCGCTCGTTTTGTCTTTGATACTGTATTCTTTGAACTTTCGCGTTGAAAACGTTGAAACACATTTATACTAATTATCTCATCCATCAGACGTACCACTGTAAAGACCACGCAGTACAGGGGTGAACGTTTCCCTGTCGATGTTTTTCTTCTGTTAGAAAATGAACAAAAGGGTGAATGGGGGTGCGAGACGGGGCCAGTAATTACCGTTATTTATGAGCGGTTTCCATCCCTCCCCGCTGCGACTGCAAGTTGTGATTTTAATTCATTGAGTCTCGGGCTCTTTGCACCTCGAATTAGTTTGCATAAAATATTGTCAGCCATTTATTTCTGTCTCCAAGTGTTTGTACTTCTAAGGCTTACTGAAATAGCAAAAGCTTTTACAAAAGTATACCTATTAAGTATTTTAAATGCTGCTATTATTTTATTGAAAAGATTATCAACTCGTGTTCCAGGCGATGACTCGTCTCCAACTGTTTGTTCTCCTAACTGAAATAGCAAAAGATTTTACAAATGTGTACGTATTAAGTTTTTTAAGCCTGCTATTAATTTATTAAAAAGAATATCAATTCTTATTCCAGGCGACGACTCGTCTCACGTGTACGGAGTGATCACAAGAGATGGACTTTTCGACGGGACGATTTGGACTCCAACCGAAGAATACTATATAGAACCCATATCCCGATATAATGTCGATCATCATCCATCCATGCACAGCGTTATTTACCGAAAATCAGATGTCACACATCCTCAAGAATATACAGATGCCACCCCCTGTGCATCTCATCTTCTCCACATGAAGAGAACATTAGGCAACCAAGCAGAACTCTTCAACTTTACCGAACAAATAACGATGACAGACTCTGCTCTCCAGAATCACACAGAAGATTTGCGCGGTGAAATTCACAGACGTAAAAAACGATGGCTCCCCGAAGACGAAATGCAAGATGACGAGCCAAAGAAAAATCCCGATCTACCATTAGACTTAGACGTTCCTTACACGAGCAACGGTGACCATTTCGATAAGTTAAGCACACGGAAACCCAAAACCAAAATTGATAAGAGTAACCTCATAACTAAAGTGCGACTAGATACAGAAGAGTCGAGACCGAAACCAAAGACGCACGTCGAAGTGATAAAGACGAAAGCGGGTGTTGTTACTGTCAGTAAGGATATTGTTAAGAAGGAGCCTGTGGGATACACGGTGCTATCGGCGAATGCGAGTGATGACGGCAGACATGTCAATAAAAGAGCAACCGTAGACCCGAGGAAAACCACTTGTCTCGTCTATTTGCAAGCCGACCACATGTTCTATCAAAGGTATGGCTCGGAAGAAGCCTGTATCGAGGTCATGACACGGCATGTGCAGAAAGTCAACGCTATTTATAAAGTCACAGGTAAATTCTAATTTGAGATACGTTAATTACTCCGAAAATGAACGTGCTAATATACGTTGTATTTTGTTACAGACTTCAATCAAGACGGCAAGCCAGATAACATCACCTTTATGATCAAAAGAATAAAGGTCCATACATTAGATGCTCTTAAAGACCCTGCGTACAGGTTTCCCAATAATTACGGAGTTGAGAAGTACTTGGAACTTTTTTCAGGTAAATTAGGTTGTTTGTTTTTGTTCCATTTAATTTCGGTTTAATTATAATATTTACCGAGGGCGAACGGCTCTCTCGGGATCGATTCGGCAAAGTAATTTAGTTAATAAATTGCGAGTGATCCCGGAGTATACAAAGTCAGTTATGGCGCTCTTGTTGGGGTAAGATTTATTGATATTCAGATTTATTGATTAAGAATTTTAATAATCAAGATGTTTTTTTGTTGCAGAGGAAGACTACGATGCGTTTTGTTTGGCTTACATGTTTACGTATCGAGATTTCGAAATGGGTACCTTAGGGTTAGCTTGGACTGGAGACCTCAAGAACGCTGGTGGAGTTTGCGAAAAGAATGGGGTCAGTATGATTTGCAAATTCTTATTCATAAGAATATAAATCAGTTTCCTTAAGAAATTCGCTTTGTATGTGTTGAATTAGAGTAAAAACAAAATTTCGTTGATCGATGTTTCTTGCAAGTTTATAGTTATCTACCCGCGATATACGTTGAGAGATAATGTATGCGGACGACCTATGTTTCGTTGCGGACTCTACAACTGGTCTGCAGAAACTTATGACTCAAAGTCTAAACGAAGCATGCGTTAAGTTTGGGCTAAAAATATATGTTAAAAAACCGAAGTAATGGCAGCAGCGGTCATTGACATAGTACAACTTTATATGTGTCTCGGAGAGAATATATTATTGGGTCATGTGTATAGGTTTAAATATATTGGAAGCACTATAACACCAAAAGGTGGCTTAGACGCAGAAATAAACAGCTGGATAGGAGCTGCGGCTGCTGCTTTTGGTAGACTGTAGACTGGTTAAAAGTGTTTCGGTCGCATGACATTAAAATGGCCACCAAGATAAGTGTCTATATGGCTATAGTACAATCAAATTTGATTTACTCATCCGAGTCATGGATTTGTACCGAAAGCATATACGCGCACTCGACAGGTATAATATAAAGTGTCTACGAGATATCATGAACATTCGATGGCAGGGCCGAGTCCGAAATACTGATATCCTTCGCCGCGCAAACGTTAGAGGTATCGAAACCGACCTTATGAGGCGCCAGTTGCGTTGGAGCGGTCACGTGTCGCGCATGTCGGATGAGAGTATGGCGAAGTACATCTTCATGAAACACCTGAGGTATAAAGATGTTCTGAAAAGAGAAAAGACACATAAAGACATGCGAAAATAATTAAATAGCCTTTCTAAATGGGAAATAAGACAGCACAATGTCCAGAATGGAGGCGTGTCATTAATCAGCACGTGTCTGACTTTGCATCAGAACGTCACGTCGTGCTGATCAAAACAAAAAGCGAGATGCGATAAAAGCCAGACCACCTGCGGCCAAATCCTACTTTTATGCAAACGATATTCTGACGTGCCCTAGATGCTGCAGAACTTTTTCTGCCGAAATCGGGTACGCCAGTCTCGAAAGAGCACACTGTCGATGGGTTGAACAATCATGCTCTGAAATATAATTATCTATTTTATTTTCATAAAAAAGCCGCAAACCAGTCGCTGAGGCCGAAATCGGCTAGGAACATCATCACAATGAAGTTCTCAAGAAACCACAAATATATATTATTTTATACACACGGTCAATTTGGTCTTGTAGACTTGTTTAAGCCTCTTTATTTTTAAATTTTATACAATTACACTAAATATACAATAAATAAGGCAAGCATGATACGAACAGCTTATACTACCTATGAAGGTATAGCCATTGGGAAATCGTGCATAACGTATCACAATTTTGCAGCATTACCGTGGCAGCATGAAATCGCTCAACACGGGTATAGTGACATTGCTGAACTACGGCAAGCACGTCCCACCAGCTGTATCTCATGTCACTTTGGCGCACGAGATTGGGCATAACTTTGGATCACCTGTAAGTAATCAATAAGCATTTGCTCGTAGATATAGTCTTATTGCTGTTTTCTAGATTTTTCACTTTTAATTTAAAGATTAATTAAAATAATATGAGGAAAATCTATGTTTAATCAAAAATAGTTTTAGGGGCAAATTATATATTATTTTCTAATCAATGTACAGAATACATGTTCTTCAACTATTTGTCTACTCTGGATATATTATAACGATAGAAAACTTTAGTAGTTAAATTCTCACGTCACACCGTGGCGAATTAAAAAACCTAAACCATTGAAACTAAAAACGTATGTTCTTCCAGCACGATCCAGAAGTATGTACTCCTTTCGGAGAAGATGGCAACTACATAATGTTCGCGCGCGCCACCAGCGGTGACCGAAAGAACAACAACAAATTTTCGCCATGCTCTCTGCGAGCCATCGACCCTGTGCTCAATAACAAGGCGAGGTCACCAAAAGGATGCTTTACTGGTGAGGAACTGTGTAATATTCAAATTGCATTACATAATTCTGATAACAACAGTAGGTACCTTTAGTAACTGGATGCACTAAAATATGATGGATTAAATTTTATTGATACTGGTTACGAACTTTTAAAACAAAGCTTCAAATCAGTGGGGAATGCCTTACACAAGAAGTTTTGGTTGCTGTTCTCTTGCTTAGATGTTGTAATAAAATAAAAAAAACACCAGTTTCGATTGGATTGGTACCATTATGTAGTTATGTTTAAAACTACAATCATAAGAAGGCTGTTAGAATATGTGAATTTTTTAAACCCAAGCTAATTTCTCACAAAATATTGTTGTTGTAACTTTGATGTTGAACTAATCTTACGTTTTCAGAACCTCAGCCAGCGATCTGCGGTAACGGCGTAGTGGAAGAAGGGGAAGAATGCGACTGCGGGTGGGCATCAGAGTGTACGGATGTTTGTTGTCGACCGCAAGCTGCAAGGCCACATTACAAGCCGTGTACCCTTACAGAACACAGCGTCTGCAGTCCAAGTCAGGTAAGGAGCAGCTAGAGCCAAAGAGCTTATAAGACGGGTAAATAATAAGGATATTTTGACATTGATGCATTTCACATGCCTATCGATTGCACTTAAATCTTGCACCCATACAAATATGTATTTGCAGACCTGGTCATGCCGTAAAAACTATATTTTCTACATTCTACGTTAAGGTCTATACCATCGATTTAGATAAGAGTACGATAATCAGGAAAATATAAAAGAAGCGTACAATAGGCAGAATAGGGTCTGTCCTTCTCATGTCCGCTCGAAGCGTTTTGCTTCTACATTTATCATCCGTACAGCGAAAGAGTGGAACTCGCTGCCCGCATCTTTGTTCCCTGAACAGTATAATCTGGGAGTCTTCAAGTCTAGAGTCGGCCGCATCATCACCTTCCATCAGGTGAGATAGCGGCCAAATGCTTACCTATATGGCATAAAAAAAAGGGTTGTGTCCGCAGGAATAAAGAAAACTACATTCTTGGTTGTATAACCAATCATTCGCGACGAGAATTGCATCAGAAATAGAGTAACTTAGACAAGGGTTTGGTGGTTTCCAGGGTCCATGTTGCACAGCTTCCTGTACTCTCAAGTTTGGCGACAAATGTCGATCAGATAACGGATGCCGGGACGCCGCTCATTGCGACGGTAAACGCGCCGCCTGCCCTGCGAGCAAGCACAAGCCGAATAGGACACGCTGTGATAAGGAGCTCGTGTGCTATATGGGGGTAAGGAGCCATTTATCTGAACCTTTTTACCTTAAGAATTTCTTTTTGCTGCGACATAAGGTAAAAGTGCCTGCATTGGTAAATGCCATTTATTTTAAACGAAACCCTTTTAAAGCAATCATCAGTTGCTTCTAAACCACAACGTTAAATTGTGTCTGATTTGATAGCAACTAAAATCCTCATGTTCCAAGTTCCAATATCATCATCATATGACACCTAAATCAATTAGAAATCTTAATACTCCTTCTTTCATTTCCAGGAGTGCACCGGCTCCATCTGCCTGGCATACGGCCTGGAGTCCTGCCAGTGTGCGCCGCGTAAGGACGACCCTCGGTCTGCATGCGAACTCTGCTGCCGGAAGCCAGGCGGGGCATGCATGTCGTCCTTCCATTGGAACACAGCGCCTTTCGACGTACCCGATATGTACGCCAAACCGGGAACGCCTTGCAATGATTACAATGGGTAAGTAGACGAGAGGAGTATTAGAACGTTTGAGCGTGACCTATAAAGTCGTGCTTGTTTGCATCCCGTAATTAAAAATAAATTCTGGGTCTGCATCCGAGCGGTGCGACGGGAGTTCCTGTGAAGTACGCCAAGTGAGACAAGCACACCTTGAAAAGACTACTGGCCATGACACCAAATATTTTAGTAATAACTATAATATTTCCTGTCGAAGCATAATAAAAAAATGTAAGGCTTCGTCAACTTTTTATGGCTTTAGAGAAATCTATGTATGTTGTACCTATGAAGATATCCTTACGTGTTAGAAAGCTATTTTTACTTACAAGACACGTCCTGACAAAACTCGCAATAATAAGCAGGTAGGTATTTACTATACCTACCTACAATTATTGCAAGTTTTCTATCGTCCAACCTGCCAACCTGAATAACAGAACTATCCAAGACTTACTAAAGAGCCGGGTTTAAATTCAACAGAACAGTAACGATTTCCTTTACCTTCAATGAACTGATCTGAACGACTGAAGCTAAGTCATCACCGTTTTGTGATGCATCCTCATCTGCGCATAACTTTATATTTTGTCTGCAATTCCAGTTATTGCGACGTGTTCCAACGCTGCCGAGAGGTGGACCCGTCGGGTCCGCTGGCGACGCTGCGCAAGCTGCTGTTGTCTGATGAAAGCATCGCCGGGTTCAAGCGCTGGGTACTGCGGCACTGGTACGCGGTGCTATTGATATTGCTGGCTGTTATCGCTTTACTGGTGAGTTAAATTATTATAGATTAGTCGGGAATCAATGGACTGATCTTAAAAGTCGTAAAAGCTATAACCACAGGAGTTTTCTAAAGTGAAGCGTGAAGCGCAAGATCGATCAGGCTAGGAGAAGTGTTGAACCTGACAAACGATGGCTTTGGCGAGGATGATGTTTTATCTTGATATCCAATGTGTGAAATATTAGACTGATAATAGTAAAATATTTGGACTTAGCGGCCGTAATTATTATCTACAGTTTCCAGGAAGTTTTTTTTAATAATTTAAATTTATTTTGTCCTCTTCAGAAAGGCTGTAGCGTCCTCGAATCTGCTTCTAAACTATAAACTCCAGGAAAGTAAATGGTAGATGGTATGGATGGATTGGTATTGGGCTAATTTATGAATTGCGTTAATATTCGCTATTTTACGCTAATTTAGAAACTAAATCATCATAAATACTTATGTCTAGTATAATGCTAGTAATGTAATGAAATGCTATGTAATCATCTTATTTTAAGCCACACGGTTCTTCATAATAATATATGAACTTATATTAATTATGGTTTGTGTGTATAAGGTGTGAAAATTATATCAGTATTTTAGCGTCGTTTGATACATATATATTATACAACTTTTCTACCGACTGCACAAAAAAGGAGAAGGAACTTAAATCGACTGTATTTTATTAAGCTTTGCTTGCGTTTAATTATCTTTTATCACAATGATGCCTCAGGAAAAGTTTTAATAATCACGAAAGTAATTTGAATCTTATGAGACTTGAATACCTCAACCATAACATCATTATCGCATCTTATTTCGTGGAAATCTCTGCAATGTGTTCTAGGATAGCCAAGCACAAGAAAACCTTAAACTTGTTGGAAAAAACATATAATTATGCCTTATAATTTACCATTCCATTCTTCGTTTTCAGGTGGCAAGCACGCGTTTCTTCGGTCGACACGGAAAGAAACTTAAATCAGTAACTATCATTCACTCGTCCACTACAGAAACCGTCCGACTTCCCGATGCAGCAGACAACAACGGGTTAATAGTTCATACAGCAGTCAGGTAAATACATCAGCCGTCCAATGAGCTAGAGCAATAAATATAAGACAATACAATTTTACTTAACTATGTATTTGTTCACAGGTCCAAACTCCCGCTCAAGAAAAAGGTAGCTTTGCGAACACGGGCATACCGAAACAAGAAAGATCTTAAGAACAAACAAGGCGACAAGTCGTCTCCTTCTCATAATGCGAATAAAAAGAGAGTGAGTATTAAATACGTACACGATATTTTTGTACTTCTGGGCATGACCGAGCACTATTTTTTTGCCAGTTAGGTAAGCACTTGGCCGCCATGGAAAATGATGCTACTATTTAATAATCATATTGTTTATTTTTCAGAAGCCAAGTAACCCAGCCAAATTAGAAGAAGCTCCTAAAATAACAAAAGAAAACGCAGTGGTTGTCACCAACGCCGAAGGCAAATCGCCCAAACACGTAATATTGTCTAAACACAAGGGTAAGATTAAGAAACGAAAGATGAAAATGAAAAAGGAAACGATCGATTACAGCTCGATGCAGAAGCACCCTGCTTCTCCCACAAAGGACAACGAAGCCCTGTCGAGGGTACAGAAATGGCTGCTCAGCTCACCGCAGCCCGCAGTTATTCCAAAATCAAAATCCATTCCAGTGGGTCTCACAGAGAGGTCTCACAGACAAGTCCAGAAAGGTTCACGCAAAACTAGACCGTCCAAGAGTGCAACCAATCTGCTGTCTGGGGAGAAAGCCAGATTGCAGGTCGTCTTCAAACCTCCGTTCAGATTTAGCGTTAAAATTTGTAAGAGCGACAAAACGAAAGTAGTCCTAGACAAATCTTCCAAGCCCGACGTGGATAGGAAGAGACACGAGGTGCCCCCGCAAACCTGTCCAGCCGATCTCGCTAAATCTAATCCATCCAATAGAACGCCTAAGCACTCCAACTCGACAAGAAGCGTGGATCCATCCACCGCTCCGAATGTTCCGAAATTAGATAAGTCACAAACTCAAGAGACTGCCGCTCACGGTTACGCCAATTTATTACCGCGAAGCGCAAGCGACTGTAAACTGACGAAGAAAATTCCAGATTTGAAAAGTAGAATCGGGCACAAAAAGAGCAGTTCCGTCGGCCAGAAAAAGGAAACGACGGAGAGCCGACAGAACCTCATCCCGCAAGATGAGGATAACGCCCACGTGTACGAAAACATTGTGATATCGCAGGATGCATTCGTGCCCAAGAGCTGCAGTATGCCGCGGCGGCAGGCTAGCGTCGGCATCTCACGTCAAAGCAGCTACGGCCATCTCCCGCGCGCGCAGATCCGCCCGCACCGGCACAGCACCAACAACGTCAGCCGGTCGCGGAACAACAGCACCTCCGACATCGAGCACTTCTACAGCGTCATCGAATCCCTGCGGCGAAACAACGGGAACGAAGTCGGCACCCTCAACACGAGCACCAGCAGCTCGTCGGGCGGCAGCCGACGCGACGCGACGTTGCCCAAGGGCGGCTCGGGCTCGCGCCTGATCAGCAGGAGCTCGCGGCAAAACAGTCTAGTCGACAGGCCTCCGCGGTCGAGCCCCGTCGATCAGGCGAAACTCCGCCGCCAACTAAGCGAGGCGGAGCTCGGCAAGCCGCCCGGAGATTCGAGAGGGTTCCAGCTGGTCGTGGGGAAGGATAAGCTGAAGCGGCAGATGAGCGACAACGAGCTGTGTCGGTCGCGGGTGCGGCTGGCGATGCCGATGTCGGCAGGCGCGGAGCCGCGGCAGCCGTTCTGCTGGAACAAGCGCGCCAGTCTCGACTGCGAGGAGTCGCCGGGCTCCCGCGCAGCCCGCAAGCGCACCACCTACACGTTCGGCGAGCTGAAGCACTCCGTCCCCGACGCGCCCGCGCCCTCCGCGCCCCCCCACGACCTCCACATCACCCCCGAGGACTTCCTCAAAATCATCGACAGTTAAACGAAGGACGCGCTCTAGTGATAGTTACTTCTGATGAACAAATTATTGTGTATATGTACTAGTGAACTAATTCGGGTGTATATCGTCGGCTGGTGTAAATATTGTAATTTGCTTCTAATTATAGGTTTAATAATCTGCCACTGAAACAGACCATTGTCCAGTGACGAATAAAAGTAGGTACGTGTTTAATTTAAAAGGCTAACGACTATAATTTATTCGTGTTTATTCCACGTATTAATATTAATGATCTTATGAATACTAATTATAATTATGATAATAATCTAAAGTACGTTACGTCGGAGACTGGCAATGGCCTAGTTTCACTGTACGATCTCTATAAGGTGAATCTCTATTTTTTCTACAAGCTATGTATTGTACAAATCTACTCAAACCCATGTAAAGTGTTCATAACGTTATTATACTTTAGCTCCAGTTTCATAATATCTGATAGTCTACAGGTAAAAGAGTAATTGTTAATATGCCTATTATCAACTACAACTGTTAGGTGCCTGTTATTTGTAATTAAGTTATCATCTTACACTAGCGAACTCGGTTCCATTGAGATTCTATGATGATAATTGATGACCAAAACTCAAACAGTCTTTAGTATAACAGCACCTATAGCGTCTTATTAAAATTTGGCACATGTAGGCATGAATAAAGTATCAGAGTTGTTGAAACTGGAATTTAAATCTTTTTATTATTTGGTTCACTTTACTTTTTTAACGTTGGATTGCTGTCAATTAACGTGTCAATCTGTCTATAATTTTGAAATTAAGAAATACTTATGCACTCAGCGTATTTTTTCAAAAATTTGGTACATACATAAGTAAATAATCTAAACATGAGTCGAGGTTAACACGGGATCCTAGTTTGTCAACCATTTATCAATGATATGTTAAAAGTTTACTCGTAGTGGGTACTAAAATTGTAAAGACAACTTCGTAGTTCGTCCATTTTGTTTTGTCTTATATTAATTAATACTTCTATGATATTTACCTTCATTGTTTTTACTTCAAGGTTGTGATATGCTACATCGTTATAAGCCCTTTAGAATCCTGTGTAAACCTGGCTCTCTTCAATTACTGGACATTGCATTATATGAATAAGAATATTTTTCTACGAATGTTGGAATTAACACAAAATTAAAATGGCGGACTCATGACTGTAACTTTTATTTTCTATTTGCGATTATCTGGGATGGAACATTGGTATATAATTCCAAATTAGCATGACAATATTATAGTGCGTAATGGTAAATTAATAAAATATTTAAAATTGTAACTGTTAATACGCTACCTACTGTCTAGATATTAGTGTACAAAAAATATATCTGTTTTAGGTTCCCGCCTAAACCAACTTGTGACTTTTGTTTTTTTTTAATTATTATTTTTGGATGGTATGGCAAACGGGTACAATTAAATATTAAATTATTTCTGTCTCAGATATGAATCAGAATGTGTTACAGTATTTTCGTGATTGGTGCACAGGCTTCGCGACTGTGGCACAGCGTTTATGAGCTTTGTCGTAGGAAAGTAAGGGTATCTCGTAAAAGCTAAATAATAGGAAAGTGATTTCTATGAGGATACTAAAAGTATTGGAAATGTTACAAATTTGTATTTAACGCTTTGCAATGATTGTATAATTCAAGAATATCGGAAGTAAAACGCTTCAGAAGATACTAACAATATGCACAACAAAATCTCCAAAACTTGTTATTCTATCTTGACTTTGTTTTATCTCATAGTTTTATCGATATTCTTCCTTAAAAAGTAGGTAAATATGTATAAGTAAGTATGTGTTAATTGTGTAACTATATAGTAATTGTGATTAGATTCTAAACGACTATTTGATGGTTTTATAGTAATTGTAATTACCGATACGGACGTCGAAAGAAATAATAAATTAAATTATAACTCGTAATTAATTTGTTACACTTAAAAATGTGTATTCTGGTACGTAACAATACGTCTGACCATGATCTCGCTGTATTTGTTCCAAGTGCCTTATGAACAAATCATTACATTCCTAGACCCACACATTCCACAAATAACTAAATCTGTTGTTTGCCGATTCAACAAGTAAGTACATTATGGTCTGATGATACAATAGTTCTTGTATAAGTCTTTTGTATTTCAGTACTTAATTAGCCTGTGATAGAATACGTTTATATATTATTACCTGCAATGCAATTAATTATTATACTATCTGTCTGTTGTACTTGTCTTTTAACTTTAGTTCTAATCTAACTTTTACAGTTACGAGTAAGTATTTATATACTTACGGAAATGTATGATGAATACAAATTTGTAATAAATTCATTTTCTAACATTTAACTATTTTTTTCTGCATTTTTAAAAGAATTAAAAATACTCGAACAATAACTTGAATTTTTATTTCATTTCTCTGTAATAGTTTTTATGCTGCGTTAAAACCTCTTTTCTTTTATAACACACCACTGGCAATTTAGAAAAAATATTTCAAAATATTAATCACGCTTCTTTTGTTTCCGTTGTCATTTTATCTATGTCATTCCGAGACTCCGTAGAGTAGGATGTATATTTTAATTTAGTAAGAATACATTTAGATTTTATGAAATGGCTCCAATACGGTATAGCCTGCACTATGAAGATTACTCCGAGCACTTGATGTCCAGGTTCGGAAAATTGCTTCAAATGCAATCATTGGTGGATATGACTCTGATGTGCAGTTCTCACACTTTGCGAGTGCACAAGGCGGTTCTCGCCGCTAGTAGTGCCTATTTTCAGGTAAGTTAACATCATCTTGATTCATGCAACAACTAATAAATTGAAAATAAGATAGTTCACCAGAGCCACGCCTTCATAAAAAACGATCCCCAGCTAAAGAGGTTGACGTGACTATGTACTCATGTAACAAATTACGTGTAATGGGTAGTGTAATAAATGGTTTACCAATTTTTACATCTAATCCGATTTCTTTACAAAAATTAGCAATAGATATTTGACAAAAAAAGGGTGTTTTTATTTTGCTATTTTACCTAATATTAGATTATTAAATAAGTAGGTCCCTTTTGTCCTATGCAGTAGAAGAGTAGTATGGTTTGTAATAGGTTACCTACCAGGTCGTGAATTTGTGATACTTAATTTATAAAACAAAATGTTGGGCACGCCTTAATTTTCCTGCATATTAAATATTCCCTTATTGTTTTTAATTTTATTTTAATTTTAATAAGTATGTTTGATGTGGCAGTAATAAATAAATAAATAACCATTTTTTATCGCTAATAGGAAGTCCTCCAAAAGCAAATGGGAGAACCTTTAATTATACTGAAAATGAGATTCAGCGTGCTGAAGTGTCTAGTAGAGTTCATGTACTGCGGAAAAACGCAATGCTTGGAGGAAAACCTCGACGAGCTGGTGTCGGCAGCACAGTTCCTTAAGATCAAAGGACTGTCTAAAGTAACTAAGGAAGGATTGGGCATTGCTAACTCTGGTAAGAATGTATCATAGCTGAATACCTAAATAAATAAAAATAGCACATTATGGAATGCTAACTTTTAAGCTTTCACGACTGGCTCAGTTATTTTGTTTCGAGGTCGAGACTTATTTTGCACACAGATTTATCAGTATTAAATAATTATAATTAATTCTGATAATTGTAGTATTAATAATGTGGTATTTACAGATTTATCAGAATTCAATATTATACTAAGAATCCTTGTTGAGTTGTTAGTGTCAAAACTTGTAGTGGGTACCTCCCTAATTAGTTAAGTATTTTTTCTCTTGAGAGCGTTTTATCATTTCTGGATTTGTGTGGTAGGATGGTCTAAAATATTAATTAATTCTGATCAAGTGTTCCGAAGATAAAGCGGATGAAGTAGATTGATTTGATTAATTGATTTAATTATTATTATAAACGTTTCTAGGCCCCTATAGCCAAATCATAAACGACTATCCTAGTGTAGTGGTAGGACTTCGGCTTTTGCGGAGTCCGCCTGGAGCAGTACCACACTGTTTTCATACATTCAACCGTTAGCGATAGCGAGCAAATA
The DNA here is from genome assembly GCA_948107665.1 of Lomographa bimaculata. Lineage (NCBI taxonomy): Eukaryota > Metazoa > Arthropoda > Insecta > Lepidoptera > Geometridae > Lomographa > Lomographa bimaculata. Next base: position 15,570,485 of record OX403592.1, read on the forward strand.
TTTTTTTATAATAGTATTTCAGATGGAAAGGCAACGTTTCCATCTAATATCCCAGAGGCGCAGTGCTATGCTGCATAGTGATTTGAATTATGTCCTGTCAGCTAGACTCGCACGGATTCGTTAAGGCTCTTTATCTTGTGAGATCTAATACATTTTTTTTTCTACTGTGACAATACCAATTTAAATAGGTTAGGTATCCTGCACATTATAATATTGGAGTCTTCGCCCCCACCTAGGTGAGCTGCCGGTGTTTACTCCGCCAGTGGTGATAAATAGGCCTCCTCAGTCGCTTATTGATCTCCATTCGCAGGTGAGTTTTTTAATTGTAGTTATCTTGATAGCACCATGTAGTGGTTGAATTTTGTAAAAATAAGTCAATCCTTTGCGAATCGTTTTTTTTAGTTATTATATGACATGCTGTGTACCGGAAACATTCACATCACACATCACACACACACAGCCAGATCCAGAAACACAAATTTACCTTGGAAAGTATTGTATCCCAATCGGGAACCGAACCCAATAAATCTTTGCTTATAAGCCTGACGCGCTACAAATTACGCCATCGGGCAGTATATCATATACAATCAGTAGTAGGCTCTGGAAGACAGTATCATCGCCAGTGGCTTCTGTAAATTGCCTGTTTCAATAATCATACATTTTAGGAGGAACACAAAGCTGCACCAGTGCAATTGCCACCCGCAACTAACTCCAGCCAACCCATGGACGCCTTTGGAAGACCTGCCAAAGTAAGCTCAAAGTGTAACTCATATAATAAGCGTAATATCATCTCCATCAACTTTACCCACAAGTCGGGGACAGCACATGTGCAAACTAGCCATCTTACTTAGTTTCTTATTGTTTTGTGCTATCTAATTCCTCCGACATGAGTCTGAAGCTTTTTTAGAGTGATTTTGATTTGTTACCAATATGCAGCAAAGGCCTCATTAAGCTTTATTCGTGTATTTTGTGTGGCTTGTTTTATATTTCGTTTTCGTCTGGTGGAGATCGGTCTGTTCCTGTTAAGATTGTAGTGTTTACTGTCTTTTACCGATTTCCCAAAAAAGGAGGAGGTACACAAGTCGACTGTATTTTTTTAAAATGTTTTTTTCCTCATTTTCTCTCTACGTGAGCCGATTTCGAATTTTTTTTTAGTTTGATAGATGTTGCTTTCTAATTGGTCCCATTTAAATTTGATCAAGATCTGATCAGTGGTTCTTGAAATATCGTCAATAATGCCTATTTTGTGGACTACTTTGACGATGTTCTCGTTTACCCGACTTCAAAACCTACCTCATAACTTCTTTCGTAGTGAGCCGATTTTGATGATTATTTTTTTATTTGAAAGCTGGTGCTTTTCAAGATCTGATCTCTAGTTTTTGAGTTATAGTCAATAATGCGTGTATAATACATTAAATCTGATTAAGGTTCCGAAGATAAAGTGATGAAGTCAGTTTTTTTAAGCTTTGCTTGCGTTTAATATTTTTTTTGTTGTACCTACGTGAAACCATGTTGTGTATAGTTTTATATGAGAACGGCGGGTCACATAAAACTATTCACAATATGGATCATTCATTATCAGGTACTACAAAGACATTTTAAAGGTATCTTTGAAAGTTTAGATAGATCTTGACCAATTTATTGACCGAGTAGGCCTTCGGGTATTTAATCCTGAAAACAAAACATCCCAATCTAGGTTCCCAATAGTTTATCCCATGATAATGACGTAACACAGTTTTTGCAATAAGTGCATACTGACTAATTTAGACTGCAGTCAAATTACCAAATTTAATATTCATTCAATTTGTTATATAAAGACTTTGGCTTTCATCAGGATGCCGTGGTACGCATACCGTTCGACATTGAAAATGGCAGCAACAGTTCCAACGTGGACTATCCCGACATTTCTCGTTCGCTAAAACCGCGCCGCGGAAGACCAAGTGTGAGAGTAAGTTCATAAGTTAATAACGGGTAAGCCACCCATGGCATAATAATTAACCTTAATTAATATTAAGGTTATTTTTTGGTAGACAATACCTTAACTTCGCGTGTTCCATTCTCGCATTTTTCTTCTGCAATTTAACATTTCCCTAAAAATCGTTAATTTACCATTAAAATGCGCAGGATTTTTTTTTTTTTTTATTATAAAAAAATAATAAAATATGCTATATATAGACAATTATTTGACTACTATCTCTCCTGATGGAAAGTAGATAGATAGGCGACCATAGATGTAACATGCTTGCCTAGAAAATTTATATTTATTTTTCACTTTTACTTTTACGGCACCCAAATTTATTATAATTATACAGTTCTCAAGTTCATCTAGCGTGAAAAATTGGAAACATACAAGATTTTGTTCTTTCACATTCAAAATTGAATGAAAACCGCTAATGCGTCCCTGAATTCTCAATCCAAAGTTCAATCTGCTTCTCGTTATTTCTGCAGCGATCGGGTGGTTGGGAAGGACCAGGATCGCTAAGCCGAGCGGCGGAGCGGGCGCTACTACGTCGCGAGCAAGACTCGAGGAAGGCAATCCATCAGCTCAAACATCTCCAGACGAGACATATGCAGGTAAATATAAAGAGGCGTATCTATTGAACCATTAGCAAATCTTTATACGTCAAGAGTTGAAAAACACTAATTCGCAACGTAATAATTAGTCTAATTTGTTACAGGACTATATGGATAGGGTGACGTTGTCCCAAGCAGTGAATAGCATCTGCGGCCCGGAGTCCTCTAACAGCTACATGAATATGGACAACGACCTCATGTACATGGACCATAACGTCCCTCCCAACGTCCTCGATGCCAACATGCCATTCAAAGACAGCATAAACGATAACATCGCTTCGAGCTATTCAAGCACCAACACCACAAATTCTATCAATGACAATAACGGCGACGGAATCGGCACGGCCATGTCTCAATATGTAAACGCTTTGAAAAACGCGGGACTGCCTACCGACTTGCCGATACTTTTTGAGTCCGGCGACGGATCCTACATAAATGTCAACGAGCAAGTCTTATTAGACATGGTGCAGAGCAGCGAGATACAATATGAAGTCATCGAGCAACCCAACATCATAGAAAAAGTCTCAGACCCTAGCGAAATCAAGAGCATTGACGACCTTTCTAAATCAATAGAGAGAGGTGAAATGCTATTAAGTAATAAGGCTTACGCTCCAAATGATTTCAACAAAGATTCAACACAGTTTGATCGTCCAGAAGACGCTATGAATAGCCTGAATACTATATTACCAGACAATTTGGAATCGTTTGAAGAACAACAAAATTACGTTGTTTTAGACCGCCTACAAGAAAACAATAACAATGACTTCTCATGTATTGATGGTGATATGCAATTTTTCACAAAGTCTATGAGTGATGATGTTAAAAAGTATTACGAAGATCAACATCTTTCAGACGCGAGAGTAATGGAACAGTTATGTCCGAATAGTAGTTCTTTGGAATCAAACTTCAATATGGCTCTTCTAGACTCGAAGAGTTCACAAATAAATGATTCCTTGAATCAGCAATTTACGTCTTTGAACACGGAAGCCATGAGAAGAAGCGAAGATTGTTATGACTTTAGCTTGCAGTTGCCACAAAGTAACGTGTTCAAAGATGATCTGGACTGTTTGATAGCCACTCCGAGAAGAAACGATGATGATGGTAATTCATTCGCTCAAGCAAAAGAAGAGATAATTAAAGATCTTATGAGTATAGAGAGCAAGATGAACATGTCCCAACAGATGAATCCCACTTCAGACAATACGGATGGCGACATATTAGTTACCAGAGATCATAACAAAGATGTGCCTCCGTGTATGACCAACACAGATTTGTCAACCAGTATAACATCGAGTAGTTTACAATGGGATGGTATAGATATAAACGATGAACCTTGTAGGAATGATCCAGAAGAAACTTCGACGATACAGAATGAAAATCATGATAACGACATTACTTCAGAGCCTCAATTTCAGGAATCTATAATAGACTTGAATCATTCATCGAATGATAAATCAGAAAAATGGGAAAATGTCATGCACGAGAATGATAATGGGGATAAGGAAAATGATCCACCTGAAGCTAATGATGAGAGTTTAAATTCTGATTTGGAGAATGATATTCCTTACGCGGTTGGACTCCTTCCTTTGAAGCAAGCTCAACAAACTGAAGAGTCCACTCTTCTGAAAAGGAAACATCCTGTGGGTTTAGATTTGCTGGATAGTGTTGACTCGAATTGTTTAAAAAGGAAGGCAAAAAATAAATTGTAAAACCAACGGTGAATTTATAACATAGTCAAATAATGCTAGTAATAAATAGTTTCAATTTACTTATATCTCGTCCTAAGATATTTAAATAAAAAACAAACCAATTTTTTTTTATGGTTATGAATTCGTAGCGAGTTCGTTTTATTTTGCTACGTTATTACTGGATAACCAGATACGATTTATCAAAGCTTAGATATTCTAAATGTGATTTGTTTGAACGAAGCTTATTGAACTGATTAAGCAACTCATAAAAAAATTTCGATTTTTTTTTTATGCTCGATAAGCAAAAGCTATAGCTTGCCTAAAATATAGGTACCTACTCGCAGATTATACCGATCGGGAACAAAGGCACAGGTAATGTTCCACTCCTTCGCAGAACTGATGATGTAGAAGCGAATCTCTTCGAACTGGAGACATGTCAACCATATATGGATGACGTTTGGCAGTTTGTCTTGTCGTTGGATGGTAAAACGGGCATGGGGGAATTAACTCATGTAATTCCCGCGCTCACTCCAAAATGTAAGCAATAGAATACCGATAGGCTTGCAACCTTACGTCGTCGTCGGTGACCAAGACTCAGCAATTAATCATCGCCAATGAGTTTTTTTTCGTCAGTCAATGGACTCGAGAGCTTCAAGCTGGTACTTAACGAATCCAACTCATGTGGCCGCAGTACTCCATACACGATCGGACTTGAGCTTGATATACTTGAAGTACTGCCTAACCTTTGCGAGGATGCCAAGATTTTTAGTGACCAGCTAAGCTTAGCTCTTCTAGACTTCAAGATACCAAAGTTCAGATTCGACAAGGATACGCCAAGATCTGTATTTCAGACTCCGGTCTCGTGTCTCTCCTGACGGCTCCTCTCGGGGAGCCAACATGATTCTTTCCAGTCTGGTGTCTCCCCTATATGAGGACTTTGTGCATGTTCACGTGACTCGCGGGCGCGGTCACGAAATATCAAATATATGGCATAAAATCGAACTGTTCACGTTCATACACGAGCTCGCCTGGATCACCTCGCCACCGTGTTATACATGAACGAGCACTGTTGCTTACCTTTTAATCATACGATTCCGGTCTCGTGTCTCCCTTATAAAAGTAGGTTAGTTTTATATCAAAGATTGTGGTGAACTAGTAGACAGCTGCCTCATTATTATCGTCGCCATTATTTGCCGGTGCAAAGTTGCCAACGATTTGAATAACAGGAACATCGTAATTTTTTGTTGACTCCGTTTAGGTATAGGTTGACAATTTGTCACATATTTCATAGCTATTTTGTAGCTATTTCGTAGCTATCTCTGATAGGTCATTTTCATTAATACGTCACCTTGTGCTTTTAGTCAGTTTCCTTATTTCGACAACTAATAAATGATTTTTAATTATTTTCTTTAATTACGGAACAAAGTTCCTAAATTAATCTTTAGCCAAAAAAACAATGTTTCAATATTTTTTGTAAGTATATTTTATTTTACTTTAAACATATTACATAAAAAAGTTACATTTTCAACATTTTTAAGGCATTTCATGTCACGATCTTGAGTAAAAAATTACATTCGTATATAAGTTACAATATTTTTACCAAACTAGTAAGATTTCTAACAAGAGGTGACGTTAAAAAATATTTATAAGAAAAATATCGTAAGGAATGATATAAAAATACGTAGGTACATGATATGCAGCCTATAATATAATATAAAACAAGTATGTAATACTTAAAAATGTCTTTTAAAAACAGGCTTTAAGTGGTTGTCAATAAAAAATAACAAAAAAATTATCGAACCAGAGAACTTGTCAAGACGAATCAAAGGAGCCTTAACTCGATGGGGTTGCGTCGTTTTATCACAGAGTTCCCATGGTCACCTTCCATTTCATAATAATACGCATTGTTTTCCGAATAACATATGCAAAATTTCAGCTCAATCGGAAGCCGGAAAGTGGGTCAAATTTAACTTGCAAGATAATATTACAGACAGACCCTGGGCAGGTAAAACGAAATAAATGCTTGTAACTATTGCAAATAATCCTTGTTAGAAGAATATCACTCTGGAATCTGGGTCATCAATATTGGCCCCAAGCTAATCGTGATATTTTATATAAAAATATACAATTTGTACTATAAACACCATTCAATACAAATTAGAATGAACAACACAGAATTTTTAAAAAACATATAATACATCAGATCGTCAAAATGGATCGGATTGTTGGTTTTATTTTTATCTTATCAACTAAACTAAGAGATTCTTGTGATATGGGCCTATATCTTAATAATACAAAATAATAAAAGTACTTATAATTCAGCTTATATAATGTTATATATACTTATTGTCAACTTGGACAAATATTAAAAGCATTTATTGTTAGTGTAGATGCATTGTACATTTTACAACTGCATTGCACATACAGTTGCCTTTTAGATGAGTGGACGATAATTGTTACGAAAAATGTATAGAAGACCAAAAAGAGCAGACATATATAAAAAGAGAGCTTACATTATTTTACAATTACTTATTGTCAACTTGGACAAAGAACAAACTAATAGAAGCATCTATTGTTAGTGTAGATGCTTTGTACATTGAACAACTGCATTATACATACAACATACAGTTGCCTTAAGATGAGTGGCTGATGATTGTTACGAAAAAATAATAGAACATAAAAATTAAAAGAGCTGCCATATATAAAATCTTATATTATAATTACTTATAGTCAACTTGGACAAAGAATAAATATTAAATGCATTTATTGTATGTGTAGATGCATTGTACATTGTATAACTACATTGTACATGCAACATACATTGTACAAATGCCTTAAGATGATTGGACGATGATACTTACGAATCATTTATAAAATAATAAATAGAACTGCCATACATATATAAAAAAGAGCTTATGTTATAATTACTTATAGTCAACTTGGACAAAGAAGAAACATTTAAAGCATTTATTAATTGTATAGATGCATTGTACATTGTATAACTACATTGTACAACTGCCTTAAGATATGTGGAGGATGATAGTTGCGAAAAATTAATAAGAAGAACAAAAAGAGCTGCCATTTATAAAGAGTAACAAAATATAACATTCATATAATAAAAGAAAAATTGTAGATTGTAAATAGTCACTAACCAGTCCATCTGCAGACTATTCTATAAATGCTATTCATTTAGCGAAATATACATAAAAAGGCCGGATCAACATCACATCACATTTTCCGTTCGAGAACGGAATGTGATTTAAAAAGCATTACACCTAAACAACCCTAACTTACAATCTTATCATCATGAACACAGAATAGATAATTGCACGAGCAATAACAACAGTGTTCCGATTGTGACACTTTCTAAGCCTGAGGCTGAAGATCTGCCTGTATAACCATAAGCGTCGATGTGGTAGTCTCCCATTTGGAAGGTGATGGCCGGCGAGGACATTCTCCCGTCACCTCCGTTGGAGTAAGCCAGCACTCGCATGTTGTATGTCTTACCTGGCATCAAGTTGGACACGTATGCTTCTAACTTGTGTTCCACTGCCACTAGGGTGTCGTTGGCAGTGCTCATATCTTGGTCTATCTCCCACACACGAACCTTAAATAATAAATTACTTGTTGTGAATCATGAATCCAGGCTTAATTTTTGGAAGGTCGATAGGTATTTCAAACCATAGCTCAACTTTTGTCCGAGCATTATGTCACTGCTATCTCATTTGATGCAAAGGCAACAATGCCATCTAGCTAGTCCTAAATAAATATATGTATAATCTATCCAATTAAATGAGATTTCCACATTGCTTATTGACACGAAAGCTCCGCCAGATTATAACTTCGCGTCAAAATTACAACTACATAAAAACGATGACTGCAAGGGTGCGTTCGGTGCCTACGATTTCCGTAGTTCAGTTGTTTTTTACCGACTTCAAAAAAGGAGCAGGTGCTATGTTCGACTGTGTATATTTTTTTGTATTTTTTTTTATGAATGTTAACCGATTTCTCCGCCATTTGTGTACCCATTCTCAAAATTATTTTTTTACCGACTTCACAAAAAAGGAGGAGGTACTCAAGTCGACTCTATTTTTTTTATGTATGTTACCTCATATCTTCGTTCCAGGTGAACCGATTACAAAAAAAAAATTTTCTTTGATAGATGTTGCTTTCTAATTGGTCCCATTTAAATTTGATCAAGATCTGATCAGCAGTTTTTGAGTTATCGTCAATAATGCGTATTTAGTACATCTAATCTGATCAAAGTTCCGAAGATAAAGCGGTGAAGTCGGTTTTTTTAAGCTTTGCTTGCGTTTAATTATTGTTTGGTAGATTAACTTCAGAGGGGTAGTATGGGACCACCATATAAATTTTATCAAAAATACCACCATTAAATCGAACAAACCAAAATATAAGCGGTGAAATCGTTTTTTTTAAGCTTTGCTTACATTTAAATTATTAACATTGGAATATTAAATTTTATAATGACAGTATTTAACTTTCAGTTATGACGTAAAGCTTTTCGCGTGAATGTTCCTAAAGAAACTTGACATAGGCAGGCGTCAGAATGTTTTACAACCATCTCTCGAGGTGTTTGAGGTACTGAACGCGCTAGTGTTTCAACTCGCACTAACCAAACACACTATGAGCCTCAAAACGGGCCGAAGCGAACGGTTGAGCATCCTATCGCACCCCAAGTCTTAAAAATGACTCGCTGCCACGCAACCAAAACCAGCAAATACATTTTTACTAGGATACAGAATAGTGTATAATATTAGGTGTATTAAAAAATATATATATATTCTAACTATAATATAGTATACCTATTTGTACGGACTTTTAAGTCAGGTTCTCTACAGGCCGTGTGGGACCCTAATGGCGGAAAGCAAAACGCGCCTTGGTAAATAAAATACCTCCCGTGGACGTTGACATTTTTCTAGTAAAGGAATTACTTGGAGAAAGAAACCTTGAGGCATACTATTTCGGCAGTAACGACATTTGCTTTTGATGAATAATGTCGATTACTCATAAATATTTAGGATTGCTTGCTTACTCGTCGTATACTAGTTTCATGTTTTTCAGGCCGTCTAAAGGCTTCAGACATAGTTTTAATAACCGGGACCGACAGCTTAACCCTCCGAAGCATGGTGATACTCAGTTGAAAATGTCACTAAATGGTCAATCAGCTACGATCGACCAGGTGAACCGCGTTACAAGTGTCACCGAATATTTTACCTTATAGCCAAGTAGTGGTTCTTCCTCATCAGTAGGTTGCACATATCGCCACACCACCCGGACCGTGGTTGGATTGTACGCCCACACGTTGACCGACGCTGGGGGCTTCTGTGGCGCCTTTCGGAAAGTGCGCTCCAAGTATCGTTCGCTTTCGGGACCCTCTCCAGCCGAATTGAACGCCATTACCTGGTGATAGACATCAGCCCTCAGAGAAAAGAACAGTTTGTTTCATACTAGTAACTACTTTTAAAAAGTCTAACTGAAGTATTGAAAGGTCTGTATTGAAAATTGAAATCTTTGTAGTCATCATTACAAATTAGTTTGGTGAAGAATCACACTAACTTTCTTTGCTATTTAGGTAATGAATATAGAAGAAAAATGCTTTGAACATTTGGACAATTGGATGATCTTCAATTACTTTTACAAATATATATTAGGGGTGTAATGGCAATCAAATCAAGTAACACCTGTGCACTCGGTCAAATGTATACCATAAAATACACTAATAATCAGAATGAAATATCTACAATTAAAAAGCACATACCTTAACAAAGTAATAAGTGTCAGGCTCCAACCCTACAATAAGCGCCCAATTTCTTGTAGTCCTCGACAAATAGTAGATACATTCTTCCTCCTTGTTTGCTTGTTTCCAGTACTTGAGACGATGACCAATCAACTTGCCACGCAGCCTTTCCCTCGATTGGTCAATGGGGTTCCATGTTACATTCAATGATGTTGAGTTGAAGGATCGAGCATACACCAGCTGTGGAGCCACTTGAGGCATATCTTCAGCAGAGTATATTGTCACTATTTCACTCTCCGGCCCAGCACCTTCATTGTTAAAAGCTTGCACCTTGACATCATATGGTGTGTAGAAATAAGTCTGCGCGATATGGACGACATACTGTCCTATATTACCGTATTTTTTTAGTGACAGTGACTGGAACTCGACTTCTGTGCCATTGCGTCTCCAGAAAATTTTATAGTAAATTCCAGGGCCATTCTGAAGAGGTCGAGGTAGAGGCTCCCACTTAATTTGAAGATCGCCGGTTTTACCGCCTCCGCCACCCACTTTGAAAGGAGCATGGTACGGCCTGTCAGTTGGAGTTGCATACTGTGGACTCGGTGCAGATGGAAGGCCAGCTCCCAAAAGATTCCTTGCCTGAACTCTAAACTCATAGACCGCTCCAGGCAGTAGAGTAGTCACTAGAGTCGCTCGCTTACGCCCATTGTATCGATCAATTTCCAGAACGTTAGTTACATCTTCAGCTATAATGGACCAAGTAGTGTTCCACTGAGTGCGACCTGTGACAATATAGCTGATGATGGGGCGACCATTTGGATTGCTATCAGTCCATTCTAGTGTCACCTCAGATCTTTGTATGTTAAGTATATTTAAGCCACCTGGGGGTCCAGGAGGCCCTTCTATACGTAACATCATGTGTGATGAAATTCGTCCAATAGCAGACTTTACGATACACTCGTAGTCTCCTACATCAGAAAGACTAACGTTGAAGATTGTGAGCTCACCTCCATCAACGCTGATTCTTTTGTCTGCATATATATCCGCAGCATCTTTTACTCTCATTCCATTATGGTTCCATAAATATGCTGTGTCTAACATTGGATCAACTTCGGCATTGCAATGCATGAAAACAACTTGTCCTACTTGGGTCGTCATTCGTGGAGGCAGACGTGCTATAAATCGTGGGGCGCGTAAAACAATAAGTCGGCCTCTACTTTCATCAGTGCCATACTGATTCTTAGCAACACATGTGTAAACTCCTTCATCATCCCTTGATAGCTGCCTTATAATCAGATTGCCAGTCTCTGCAATAAATCTTTTGCCTCCAGCACCAATTACAATATTATCTTTCTTCCAAGTGAATGTAGGTCTTGGTGCAGCTTCTGGATTACACCTAAGTGTCACATTACCACCTTCAGATCCATATGTTTCAGATTCTAGAGGTTTCTTTTTGAATGATGGCTTCAGAGAGAGGACACGAAGCTGTGCACTGGAAAAACTAGATTTCAGTTGATTTTTAGCTTCGCATTGATACATCCCAGGATCTTTAGAGGGATCTAAGAACTTAATTATCAGCACATTGTCTTGGATTACATATCGGTCTTTTTCTTCTGGTAATAAGGTTTCCAAGGTAATCTTTTCTCCATTTCTCCACCACGTATAATTGACGTCTGGTATCCCAAATGCTTCACAGTTCCAGTGCAGTTCTCCTTTGTTATCTACGTGCTTATCAGCTAATGAAATGGTAAAGTTTGGCTTCGCCTGAACTCTGAGAAAGACGCTATTAAAGATGTGAGCTCTGTCATTACGGACATCACAGATATATTCTCCTTCATCCTCAACACCCACATTTGGAATGATCAATACTCTATTATAGCTGCTAAAATGAGCCTTTCTAGGCATGGTGTTATTTACTCTTGTCCAGTTGTATGAAGGCACTGGATAACCAAACGACACACATTCTAAGCGTACTTCCTGGCCAACAGTCGGCGCTTCGGGAAAAACTTTAGGGAAGTTATTAGGGAATTTAAGCTGTTGATAATCTGAATTAGGATAAACAAACAAAGAAAAGAATGGTCCATTACGACCAGCGTCAGATACTTTGCTCATCACATTGCAGCTGTAATTTCCTCTATCTATGTTTTCTAATGCTGAGAAATAAAGGCCTCCATCATTAGAAACAAATACACGTTTATCCTCCTCCACAAGGTTGGGGAAGTAGTTACGTGCCCACAAGAAGTTCACTGCAGGATAATATGAAGGTGGATCGCAATAAATTACTTTGCCCCAATACTCTTTGCCACTCTCAATAGGTCTTTTTTGATTGAATTCTCTAATAAATCCAAAGGATAAGCGTACTGACTCTGAACGAATTGTTCCAAACTTATTGGTAGCAGAACAGTGATACTTTACATTATCTATTTCGGTATCTGGATTATAAATCATCAAAGTGCCTCCGCTGATAATGAATCTTGTATCAACAAGTGGATCTATTTCAGTATAAACTGGACTATCAACCTGGTAGTCTTCTCGGAACCATTTATAGACCGGTGCTGGGTATCCACCTGCTATACAAATCAATTGAACATGGTAGTTCTTCAAAGGGTCATATATGGTATCTTCTGGCTCTTTGATAAAATATGGTCCTCTTGGAATCCTCAGAGGATCATATGTGTCAAGTCCATATGTAAATGATCTTTCTTCCTCGATGAGGTAACGCAGTCTCTGTGATGAGCCCTCACATATGAAGTGGTAGTACTGGCTGCCTTCCACTGCAGACAGACCCCAGCGGCCTTCATGGAATTTGTACACAAGAAAGTCACGAGGCAGGATGTTGTAGCTGTTGTATATCTGATCTTGAGACTCCTCAAAGAATGCATTTTCTAATCCTGACAGCTGTGATCCGTCAACATCATTCGCCCAGTATCCAGGTGTTTGCTGATGTGCTCCTATATACCATTTACCTTTCTGTGGATCCAGTTTCATGAGACTAGTAATAATGAAACCATGTTCCTCAGGGCTGTTTACAGCCACCAAATCAGCTTCATAAGCTTGACAAATTTTACGCGCGTCGTTCCTCGGACGATCGGGAGACTTAGTAAAGCGATAGCACGATTCTCTAAACCGCATCCAGTTAGGTGGACACCTATACCTTTCCTCATAATCTAAGCCTGCATAATAGGTAGCACTGTTTTCTGGATTAACATCGTTGTCATTTTCGCTGTAATTATCGGTGTTGTATACACTGTCTTGATAGAAAGAGCTCTGCGGCGGATTGTTGTAGTCGTTATTGTTGACGGCAAAACTTCCGTACGGAATTTGTGGGCTTGAACGGTAAACAGTTCCATTTTGGTTGATTTGCTGTTGCGGATAGTTCTGATTGTACTGGTTAGCGGGTTCTAGGGATTGCGACCTCACACAACTCGTCACCGCGAGCAGTATAAAAGTAAACTGCATTGTTTCAACTGAAATCAAACATACAAGTTAACTCAAGAATGTTAATGGCTGGTACATCAGCAATTAGGTATGTACCCTTGGTAAATAATTGTCTTACCATACAAAAGAGATCATTACGTTTTTATTAGAATACCGTTTGTTTTTTAAAATTTTGATGACAAAGACTCAAAAAGCCTCGCCCATTGCCAAGCCCAGTTTTGTTTTGACAACTTGATTGACATTTAATAAATTAACTTTTTTTTTTTATTATTATATCATGACCATGGATGCATAGTCCTTCAGTCGAAATATTAAACAAATATTATCAATTTCTATTTTTTATAATAAAAGTCTTAGTCACAGTCAAAGTAGAAGTCAGTAAAGAAACTTTACTAGAACTTCTATTGGAGTTTTGGTGCGAAGGCGAAAATCACGTTTTTCAACTTTGTATGACTTGCCTACACTTATGAACATTCACTAAGCATCAACGGTTAACAATCTACCATTATTACACATTAACACTCGAAGAATCACAGGTTTTGGAAAATTATACAAATCAACAACGCCATTTTTTCACGTTCGCGGCAATACTCCTGATAAATTAAGAAGAAGATAATGTTGCCAATAATAATAATAAGAATATAATCCTTATTGAGGAATCTGCCCCCGATTCAGAACTTTTCGGTAACTTACCTAATCGATACGATTGGATAACTTTCTATTTAAAAATATATTTTATCGTACAATAAATAACCAAATCGTAAGGTAACTAAGTTATCGTATGGTTCTGAATCAGGGTGCTGTTTTTGTGTAAATGCATGGCTTTCAATGGAATCGATCCGGTGATGTTTAACTTCTCCTAATCTGAAGTGTAAATATTTTTTGTGGGTTATTGTTGTATCGGATTATTTTATCGCTATTACCATTAAGTTTCTAAACTTTCTTGGGACAAAACAAATTCATTCGGAGCTGGCGTGCGTTGTTGCAGATAGATTTCACTATAAACCAGTCTTATTACCGTCGTCCAATTTTATTGCTTTACTTCTCTCCATCCAAAGGTTTCTGGAAGAGATCGCTCTTAGCGATAAGACCGCCTATTGTTACACTTATTTTCTAGATTATTATTCCTTGTCGTGTATTTGTTAAGGAGTTCAATGAATAGTTTATCTATCTTTCTATCTTATTTATCTATAAATTGTAATCTCGCAAAATGTATTGAATGTAGTCTTCACCTATAATTATAATGACACTTCACTTGTAACGATGCTTTTAAATATGTTGATTGTAATAGTGTATGTTATGTTAGTGTAAATAAATAAATGAATAACAAAATTAACAGACCATTTTTACACCCAAACTTACGACTGTTAAGCCGCTGTCACAATAGTGGCCACTCATCAAGATATTCTAGGAGACAAACCTATTAGCAAACTCTTTTGCGGGCACCACAGTCCCGAGTAAAAAACTTCGGTTTATTGCACGTTTTTTCAAATCATAATATGCCATTTATATGCACATAACTGGCCGCACTACACATGATTCGTTCAGAAATTCTGGAGGATTGTAATACACTTAGTTTTGAACGAAATGGTAATGAATGAATTGAACGAAATAATAGTGACGCGACATCCACAATTTCTTACATATCGATTTTACAATCAAAGTTGTGTAGAATCGAGTGTAGAATCGCAATAAAAGCGTGGCTATACAAATAATACATTTATCAGACAGAGAATGAAAATAGGGTATAATATTACATGAAGTTACAAATAATGTAAAAAATTAGTTCATTGTCTAATTTTTACAGTAAAAATTCGCTGTGTTAAATAATATTATCATGTATATCTTGAAAAACTATTGCATGTCTGAAATGGACAGGATGTTGAGACATTTTTTTAGTTTCAGACCAATATGTACACAGTTCTGTGAAAGTATATTTCTATATCTAATTCAAGTTACAAATAGTTATACATAAGGTCATTTTTAAGACTGTCGTGCCTACGTATATTATAAAAATTACGTTAATTCTGTATTGTCTCTGTATAAATCAATATCTGTATTAATAACAGTTTTACCAAACCGTTATGCCTAATTAGATACCAACCTAAAAGTTAGATATATACTTTATAGATAAGAGTAAAACCACAACACCGCACCGACCGTGAAATTGACAGGTCTGAGACATCGTAAAAAAAAGTACGACGACGCGACGCGACGCGACGGTTCGTTTTAAAGGGGTTAAGTAAATGTGTAACTTCCAGGCAAGCATGCTTAATCCTTGCCAGTATCCATTACTCTTGTGGTTTTGAGATATTATGCCAGTTATTCACGCGTCACGCTGATTGATTCAAAAATGTAAAATAAACGTTGAAAAATTTTTCGTCCAAGTTTCTAGCAGGAATTGAATTTTAATAAAATAAACCCCAATTTAATAAAATTAGCGATCGTCTTCTAGCGGTCAATCGTATGTTTAGACTGTTATACAAAAAAAAACAGAAAATTAATATATATGTATATGTAAGAAATAAAAAAAAACATGTCATTGTTCACATTTTTATTCTCCAGTTATCAATTATCAACAAGAAATATGTGTCAATATTAATTACTATTATTATTATAATACTTATCATACTGTAATTATAACTAAACTTTACATACATTTCCATTCAAAATACGAAGGTTTACACGTTTAAACTTATTTAATTGGTTAGTTACATTTATTCCAAAAATCTTTTCCATAATATTCGTTCCTGTCCGCGCTCATTTTTCTCCTAATAATATTTTCATCACAGTTTAAAATGTACTTCTTCGTTTCTTATTTTGCCAAACAAATAGGTTATATAGGGCGGAATAAAAAGGACGAGATATAAATTTGATGATAAAGGGTTCAAAAATTTCCGACCGTCCAAAATCCAAAATAATTTAAAAATAATTTGTTTACAAGATCTTATTTACAAAGTTCAATATTCGCGATATGCTTATTATGGTTCAATAAATTTCCTAATATCATACAGATTTGTATAAATAAAAACAACTCGTTTCACAAGTAAATAATTGCACAATTAAATAAACTTAATATTGGGAAGATAGATTTCAAACATAACAATAAACAAAAAAAGTTAAGATAGGTAAAAATAATGAATGTTGATAGCGTAATCTCAAACAAGTTGACTAATAACGGTGATGTAATAGTGTAAATACAATTACCTATACTGAAATAATCAGATTTGTAGATTTATTATCTATTCTCTTGAACAATCGTCTACGTATGAGAAAAAAGCAGAATGATGAATCATACTAATCTGTCAATTTTTCCGTACGAAAATATTTTAGTGACGGCAAGATTCAACCTACTATGATATACTTAGGAGAGTATTCGTTCTACACGCATACACTTGCACCTATTTCGATGACTTAAGTACAACATACGCGCGTGCTAAGGCTCTTTGCAACCCTGTGATAACACTTCCCTCCAATATATTATTTCAACTATAAAGCCGTCTCGCAGCTCCTTTAGATACATAACACGTATACTATTGCACACACAATATAAGATTATGCTAATGCTTTATTTGAAGTGGTAACTACGTCATTATTTTCTAAAGTTACTTATTACTGCGGTCGAGCCGCTTCTCTTATCAAATACACCATACACCATTTAAATAGCACCCATTAAATATCATACATTTAAAGCGACATTTATTTATACGCGGATATAAACTATTATTTACAATTTATTTACAAGTTGTTCGTACGGTACATCATACATCAATTTCAATTATAATAACTATAATAGTATAACTTTGATTATGTAATGGCTGCCTTAGAATATACAGTCTCAAAAACGAATATTTTTTGATATTGTTCTAACATGAGATACATTACGATTCAGTCGAGCTAGATACCAAGATCTCGAATATTGAGCCGTCTTCATTCTTATACCATTTATATTAATAAATTACTCGGTCACTTACGTTATAATAAGTTATGTTCGGGCAACACATACGTCTAATGTCATTTATACATTATTCACAGGATTTGCCACACAATACTTGCAACATTATTATATTTAGGCATTATTTGGTAGCAAGTGTTAAATGCCATCTAATAATTTGCGTGCGAATTCGTAGCCCTATGTTAGTATAAACAGCATTAAACGAAGTCTGACCAGGCCTTTAAAATCAAGATACGGTATACAAATTGTCTACCTGACCATATCCGGTGTTTCCATAATGAATTAGGCTAAAATAACCTAAACCGTAATTTCCAGAGCATTGGATACTCGAAAACATATTTCTTGTGTTATCAAAATTGTTAAATTCGACTTTGGGATCGCAATCTACTTAACGAATAGTAATCTCTATCTATTTTACAGTTCGACAAACTTAACACGTGATAGAAACTGAAATGCTGCCATCTGTCTAGAATATAGGTAAAATAACACTGAAACCTTACGACACATACTACATTTTACCTCTATCGTCACTTAGCATCAAGTAAGATAGTGGTCAAATGATTGCCTATCTTGGACAAAAAGTGTACCTAGAATTCGTAATAAGCAATGAAATTAGAAACTTGTACGATCGATTTTGCTGTGACGTCAAAATTTATGAGAACACATGACGTCAAAATTGATCGTAAGCAGATTCGTCCCAAAATCAAAAAAAACATATCAAAACGAACTAAAAACAGACCACTAGTGTCAGCTGACTAGGACTGTTTCTATCTTGAGTAGTTGTCGAAGCTTGTCCGTGACCCTAACGAGGGCGACCTTGGAGGCTCTAACGTTCACTTTCTCGCCGGCACAGAGGAGTTGGTGGCACTGCGCCCTCTCTAGGAACTCTTGAGTGCGAATCTCGCGAAGCAGCTCCTTGGGCGAGCCTGAGCCGCAGTGGATCTGCTTGAGTAGACTCTCCTTTGACTTGATCTGCAATTAAATTGTTTTTTAGTTTGGAGGTTGGAGTTTTTTACGAAAAAATATGTTCAATCTCCTTTGGGTCGTTTGCGTGTTCCCATCATCACGAACACAACAGGTGATATATTGATAAAATTAAGAGTATTACAGGATGCTACATCTTCGATCGCATCATCACTTTCCATCAGGTGAGATACCTGCCAATTGCTTACCAATTTGGCATAAATTATACTAGAACTTCTATTGGAGTTTTGGAGCGAAGGCGAAAATAACATTTTTAAATTTTATATGACTTGCCTACACTTATACACATTTACTAAGTATTAACGGTTAATAATCCACAATTATTACACATGAACACTCGAAGAATCACAGGTATTGGAAAATTATACAAAATCAACAACGCCATTTTTTCACTTTCGCGGCAAAACTCCCAACGCCTACTTCACTATCACTATACAATCTTGGCAGTGATGCGATGCTAAAAAGTAAATAAAGGAGTATATATTGCTTTTTCTTGTTTATGGTTAACCTAATCATTACCCACGACGGAACGGAGACGGCATATGCGTTTAGGGTGACAGTTGTGTGCAAAAAGAATGTTTCCATTTTACGCTGATGCTCATGAACAAAGACTTTATCTCCATGTGAATGTTTAGGCAATCAAGCTCGAGTCAATCGATAACACAGACTTAGTGAGAGGACTCAAAAGAAGTTCACCTTTCTTCTCTCGCAGTGGAAGTATACCTGTAGTATGTTAGTGATATCCTGCAGCAAACACCACAATCCGTCGGAGGGTTGTCCAGGCGCGGTCCGCAGGCTGTAGAAGGGGGGCAGCGGCGTCTCCGTGCACTGGATCTCTATAGTGGCGTCCGGCGGGGGCGGAGGGGAAGCGGGGGGCGGGGACGAAAGAGGGTCGCAACCGAGCTCGTCAGGATCTGTAACAAGATAATATTATTACCACATTAACATTATAAAATCGAAAGTTTGTGTGTGAGTTCAACTTTACGCTTCAACAACTGAACGGATTTGTAACTTAGCTTTGTAGCTTAAGTCTTTGTACTGTAACTGTATAGAGTTTTAGTTCAGTTTTAGGAAATATAGCCCGTACTGTTACTACTTACTAAAAAGTATCACTATTACTAGTAAATACTAGACTTTTAAAATCTATACGCGGGCGTAGAAACTGCACAGCTACTGCTTTATAGGAAGAGATGATCCAAGAACATTCGAGATTGCGGTACAAAAAAATAATTGCAATATTTAAAGTAAGACGACTATTATACATGTAAAAGATTGTGTTGTGAGAGATGAGATCCTAATAATATAATCCTCATTGTATTGGATCAAATTGACTGGTATTGTGAATTAGTAATCTAATAGCGTACCAGGTAAACAATGATGCATTTGATCAAATCTTCGGCCGTATCATCACTTTTCATCAGGTGAGATAGTGGTCAAATGCTTGCCCATTTAGCATAAAAATTGCTATCCGCCGCTAGATAAATGAACAGGACTTTATCAGGTGATGGGACTGTGTAACGGGCTTTTAAACATTAGAAAGAATCTATTAAATTAATTAACACGATAAGAAATTGTGTTAAAATAAATTCAAATTCCAACTGCCTGTCGGCTTAGTTGGGTGAGCGTTCGCCTTCTAATTCGAGGTATCGGTTTCGGTTCCCGGCATGAATACAAGTTTTCCTCACAAGGACAACTTGTGTTTCTGGTTCTGGGTGTGATTATGTGTGTAATGTGAACGTTTCCGACACCCACGACACAAGTCATCTAACTTAGTGTGGAGCTTTGAGTATGAAAGCGTTTATCTTATGTTTATGTTTAATAATAACCACAGATTTTATAATAAAACAAAAATGATTATAAGTCAATTTTGTCCTAAAAATATACAGAATTCTGTACCAAAAAACCATAAACATAACGACAGTAAGTACCTATAATCTCAGCAGGCGGCGGGAACCTCCAAGGCTCCACAGCACATCCCTGAACATCAGCGATGTGCAGCTGCAGCAGCTTGGTAGCCGGCCCCTCGGCCAGCTGCTCCGGGGTCTGCCCTGCGTACGTCCCCAATAACGGATCAGCTCCGTAAGATAGGAGGAGACGAATCACCTCCATGTGGCAGTTCTCGCTCGCTTCGTGGAGAGGCCTGAAAGGTGATTGAATAGTGTTACTTACTTTTACAACTTTTCTGTAGTGGTAGATTAATAAATATAATAAAATCGTGATACCTAAATCAATTGCATTTAGGCCACGTTCCATAATACGTCCGCGACAATCGCAGCGCTCACAAATCCTACCACTATAGTGGAATCTATCCAAAAGATTTATTAAATGAAACAGAGTGGAACAGGCCTAATTCCACTAACCCTAGTTTACCTCCATCAAGTAAAAATGTGTCACACCGAAAACGGCAAACAGTACTCATGAATAATTTGTGAATAGCCTTGATTAATAGTAAGTGCCCAAAGATGTGTTAAAATATTTTGAGTTTTAAGAACCTTTAAATAATAGTCATTACCTAATGCCGCCTTGTGCTGCCGCTGACACGTTAGCGCCGTACTGCAGCAGTAGTCGCGCTATCCTCACGTGTCCCTTCTGTGCTGCCACGTGCAGTGGAGTAAAACCTGCGTTGTCTTTAGCAGAGGGGTCCGCTTCCATTTTCTCCAGGCAGTATGCCACGCAGTCCTGAAAGCGAATTTAGATATAGTTTCACCTTGAAGGACAATGACGTAATTGGTTTCGTTTGATCATGAATGCTTGAGAATTATACAGGAATCTAAGGTGCAAAATATACAAAAAGGGAGTTTGGCCCGGACGTGTGACGGGCGTCTTGCACTCTTTTCTAATTTCATGCAAAAAATATAGAAGCGACGCTAGCTAAACACTGCGGAACTGATCTATGGAAGTAAGTGAAGTATCTATTGTTCAAAAAAGCTGCTCGAGCGCTTTAAGCTGCTTGATCCAGCCGCATTTGGTCTACGCACTTGAGCAAGCATGCAGGACTGCCCCCGAAATTCTAAAGGAAATAATTAAATTTGAAAGAATAAACTCACCGTATATCCGAGTCTAGCGGCTCGGTGGAGATGCGTTTCTCCCACGCTTTTGTTAATGAACCAGCCCTTAATCTCTTTGTGTATATCATGAACTGACTCAGGACTTGGTTTGATAGCTCGCCGAACTTTCGGACAACCTTCTTCTCTGCGAATGATCTTTTTTTTCTTCCGAATGTAATCAAATCCTGAACTAAATTTTTTACGGTTAAACAGTCGTTTGAAACGCTTTTTCACTATTGTATTTCCATCGGCTGGCACTGGAGAGCTGTTCTCATCTTTCGGCTTGATTTTTTCCTCTGGTGTTGTATTGCTTTCATTTTTATGTTTATTGGCTGTAATTTCTTTCATGCGCTTATTGTTGAGAGATTTCATCATGCTGTTTCTCTTTTTTAGGCGCAAGAGACGACCCTTGGCGTCATTTCGTTTCAAAGATTTTGTGCTTCTGAGTCCATCTCTTATTGAACTTGATCTTTTAAGCTTCTCCTTTGCCAATTTCTTGGGCTTTAACTTGGGTTTAGATTCTGGTTCCGGGTCAGGTTTTTCCTTTTTTACAACAATTAGTTCTTCTTTATCGTCTGAACACTCATCGTCTCTGCACGAGGTAGGTGGCGCAGAAGCCGGTCTTTCATCTCCAAAAACTTCTCTGATTGTCGCTCGATGCTTCAGTACTCTACTTTCTGTTCGTGTTCTTGTTTGCAATACTATCGCTGAGAATTCTGCAGTAGCACCAATCAGACCGTCTGTATTATTTATGAAGGTGTTTCTAAAATTCGCTACAGTTTCTTTTCTGAAAGCGCCTAAATAACTAGAATTTTCCAGCAACTTTTCTTTTTTTGCGCTAAGAATGCCTTTATTGTTGTTATTTATAAGACCTAAACTTGGAGTGGGAAGTAGTTCGGTGAAACTTTTGGAAATGATTTTGGGAGTTTTATCTTCGCGATCTTTATGTTTCTTTTTGGAGTCCTCTTTCTTGCCACACTTTTGCATCAACACATCCACAATAGAGCTCCTTTTCTTGGTTTTTGTAGTAGAGAAAATTGTAGACGTTGAAGCTTCCGAGTCGTAATGAAGCCTATTTGGAGCAGAATAACTAGAATTTGAATCCATGTCACTGTCGAGTGTAAGCTTATCTGGTCGACGCGCGTAGAGATCATCAGTAGCAGCCGACTGTGCTGATGATGGTGCTGGGGAAAGTGGAGCTGGGTCTAAATCTGGTAAAGAAGTCGTACCTCGTGTGAAGAATGCTCCCGACCCTCGCACAAAAGGCCCACCGGAACGCCCTCTAGGTATAGCAATTAGTCTCGTAGGCATGCGAAGAGAACGTTTATATCTATACAACTCTTCTTCCCATCCTGGATGAAAGTCAGAGCCATCACCAAAACCTGATTTTCGAGCAGGTGTGGAACTGTTACTACCACTGCTATTGTCTGATTTCTTTGGTGTTGATTTCACAGGAGATTTCACAGCAGAAGTTTTATTTGCATCTTCAGGCTTAGAACTCTTACGCATTCGAAGTCTAAGTGCGACACCCATGTCATCTTCGCTGTCTGTGCTAGAATCGACTTCTTTCTTATCAATCTTAGTATTATCTAGAGATAATGATTTTGCTTTTGATCTTGAGGATTGTCTTGATAGTTTACTTTTGGATGGTTTGTCATCTTTATCATTAGCTAAAGCATCAAGTGACTTTCTTGAGTTTTTATTGACGTCAACATCACAAAATTCTAGTTTTACATAAGCTGATTTTTCAGATAAATCTTTTAATAACTGGTATTTAAGACGATCTTTTTGTTCTTTTTCTTTCATTATTTTGCTTTTAATTAGTGGTTCGTCGTCATCTGTCGACTCTGGTTCTTCTTTTATAACAGTCTTCATCGAAATAACTTTTTCAGACTCCGACTTTTTCCATTTGTCTGCCTTCTTATCTTTTGGTTCTTTTGGTTCCTTTTTTATAGGAACAGCAGATGACGTAGCTGTTTTATCCGGCTTCACCTTGACCTTATTCTTGGCCTTGGACACTTTCTCACACTGCTCTTTTTTAGAATTATCAATTGTTTTCTCATTTTCATTATTCTTGTCACTTTCTGCTTTCTTTTCGTTCATTTTTTCAACTGTTATCTCAGGAATGTTATCTTCAGTTTCTTTTTCTATTATAACTGGCTTATCTTCATTCTTTTCTTTATCTGAAAGTAGCGATGATATTGGCAAATCTTCGCTGTCTTTTTCTGGACTTAGAGATGAAATTGGCACGTTCTCAGTCTTTATTTCATCTTCATCTATTGGTTCTTGTTTTATAATTACTTCAGTTAGATTTGGTAGCTCCGTCTCTGAATGATGTACTGGTTTATCGAGTATAGGTAATTCAGGTTGACCTTTTTGGACGTTATCAACCTTTGCATCACCCTCATGCTCCGTAGTATCTATTCGTTTTCTATGAGGTTTCTTTTTATGACAACCAGTCATAAGTTGTGCCATGAAATTGTCACAAGCGTTAGCCCAATCTAAGTCTTCAGGTTCGTTTTCTATCTCTGAACATTCGGCTTTTATATTATCTGTTATGATTTCGGTTTTAATTGAAATTTCAGCATCTCTTTCAATTTCTTCTATATTCATGGGCTCAGTTTTTACTTCTGCTAGAGGAGCTTCAGACGGCTTTTCACATTTAATCACTGATTCTAATCTGAGATCTTCTCTTATTTGATTAAAAAGGTGCTGTTTTTGTGACTTAGGAAGTACTTTCACCTTATCGTTTTCATGCGGAACAATTGGTTTTATTTCTGGTTTTAGGGAAGTTTCTTCAGATGGCGGCATGACTTTTAGCTCAGCTTTTGTTCTAATTCTGGAAGCTACATCAATTTCAGGAGATTTTCGTTTTACATCTGTGTTTTCACAGTGTTGGTAGTCTAAATCTCGTGGAATAGAATCTACCGCTTTAGGCATTTGAATATGGTGTCCTATAACAGGAGTGACTTGATTTTGGAAAGGTTTAATGACTGAATTGGGTCCTGCCCCTAAGTCATTTTCTTTTGTCAGATCAGTAATTTCTGGGTCATCGTCAATAACAATGATATCGGGTTTCACGTTTCGTACTGGATCAATATATCCGGTCTGCTTCGTTTCTAAACTATTTCTTAGAATACTTTTTACACTTTTGTTTGCTGGCACTCTACTTTGTGGATCCAGGTGATGAGAATGCACATCTCTGTGGCTTGGTGTTTTCTGAATAATGTGGTGTCGGTTGTTGACCGGTGGATTCCTTTCGTGGTGGTAATGAGCGTGGTAATCATTCATTGGTAGTTCACGAGGTGGTATTTCAACAGGATAAGGATTACTCGGGTAACGATGTGGTACATGCAGGTGATGTTCATTATACATGCTAGAAGAGGTAGGCCTTTTTTGATCGTTCTGGTAAGCCTCATATTGTTTATGATTTCTGTAACTGTATACAGGTCTTCTCATTAGGTCCTCATGTTGTCCTCGCGAATAACTCAGTCTTTCTGTTCGAGTATCTGTAATCGCGTTTTCATATCGCATTGTTTTCTTAGGAATGTTACTAATGATTGGACCTACCGGTCGTTTTCTTTCTTCTATAACGAAGTTTCTATCATCACGAACCCTACTGTCCATATGTCTTTGGTCATTGACAGACCTCATAGGTTCAATTTTAGAAACAAATTCAGGTCTCGCTATGGGAACACTGTACTTGTTTTGATCTGGGTATGTATGGTTAGGAGATTCTAGACGACTTTGTCCTGGAATCGATCGCCGATTGTCAAAAGAACCATTATATCTCACAGGCGGGTGTGCCGGTGCCAATGCGGGGCTATAACTCTGATTATCATTTCTATCCCCGTATTGGTTGAAGTTTGGTGCAAAGTCTACTTTGAGCGAATTTAAATATCCAGCGGTGGGTATGTGCGAGTTTCTACTAGTAATTAACGGCGCCCGAGGCTGCAAAGGTAATATTTTATTTTCCATTGTGGCTGAATCAACAGCATCGTCTTGTGTTGTAGAAGAATCAGCCGAGTTCTTTACAGTCTTCACAGAAAGATCCAAAGGCGATTCCCGTTTCTGTTTTGTTTGAATAACCTGCGAATGTGACGGTGCCGGCACGGGTGAGGTACGCTTCTGTTTAGCCTGATTCCATGCATTCACTAGAGAAGTTACTGAAACTGTCATTCGAGCTTGTTGATTAGGATATCCAGATTTCAAGTTTGATCTAGCTGGTGAGGTTTGAACGGTGTTTGACGGTATATACTCATAGTTCGATTTTGGAGTAGCGGCTGGACGATACGATGACGTTCTCGGTTGTAATGTGGAATTTGGAATAGGAGGCCCTGGAGCACTCACGCTGTATCGAGAAGTTGAAGGTGTGGAATAATGGTATCCACTCTGTGGATCTGCACTTCTACTCATTGCTGGATACTCGACTCGTGGCGGCAGTCGCACCGGGTCATGCGGAGACGGTGCCAATGCCGCTGCAGAACGATCGGACGCTCGGCCCGCCGAATAGTGTGAATTCATAGCGTCTATGGAAGCATGCTTATAATGATGTTGTTGAGAGTCCACACGATGATCTGATAAAATTTGCGGTCCAGCAGGCGCAGGTCGATAGCCAGGGTAAGCTTGTTGTGGATCATATTTCCGGGGCGGGACAGAGGGCTGTCTGTCGTAATGAGAGGACACACGAGCGTACGGAGACGTCTCTCGACGTGGCTGTAGCTGTGTATAGATTTGCGGCGGCCTCCCTTCTATCGTCGGTAACCTTTGAGTTGGCGTCGTCACTTGCGGGTGGTATATCGGCGGGACGCGGTCGTTGTGCGGAGGTGGAGGTTGGGCCGGCGGCATCGTGTAACGCTGCCCCATAGTGGGAGGACTGTGCAGTGCGCCCTCGCGCAATCGAGACGCAGTATGTTGCGATATGGAGCTCGTCATTCTCGTGTAAGAAAGCGGGCTATGACGCGCCGGAACCGAAGGTTGCGGCGAGGCTACCGGGCCGTGCGAGCTTCTACCGCCATCCGGTATCTCGTAGTGATAGCGCGTAAATTGCTCCGGCGGTCGAGAGGCCGAGTACGGGTCCGGCGGACGGCTCGGTGCGAAAGGATCAGGCGGCCTCGCGGACGGCGTTTGTACTTGATGAAGCGGCGGGCGATATTGAACGGATTGATCAGGCTGTGTTTCGGGCGCCGGCGGCGGCAAGGCCGCGGCCGAGGAGGACGGCGGCCGCGCCGGGGACGGACAGGGCGCGGGAGCGGGCGACGGTAGTGAGCGCGCCGGCTTGCGGATGATGTGCGACGGCGGCGACAGCGCGCCCGTCGGGTCCTCCTCGTCGTCCACTTCTGGTAATTCGCGACGTTTCTCTGCCGCTTCTCGCATCACGGTCGCCTTGTGAATTATATGCGGCTCCGGTTCTATTGGCTCGGAAGGAGGGCGCGGAGGTGGAGCGGCGACGGGGGTGGTGGAGGGCGCGGGGGGCGCGGCTGCTGCGGATGGCGGGCGGGAGGAGGGCGCGGGCGCGCCGGACTGCGCCGGAGCTCCTTCCTCGATCGGAGCCGGCCACACTGGCTGGCCGGATCCTTCCGCTGGTTTAGGCACGCCCATGAAGTACTGGCGAGATACTTCCAGGACATTGTTGAACGAGACGTCCATACTACGTGCTCCGACTCTGCGCACCTGCAAAGAGGTTGTTTATTTGTGAAACTAGAGACAAGAGAGACTACAACACTTCAAATGCTTAATTATTAATAAGAAATACAAAAATAATAAAGGTAGGTAAGCAATCGATCAATCATTCTAAAGATCGATATCTCATCAAGCGATCGCAGAACTTGTGCTCGGGTCGTCACCCGATGACTGCCCTTGAGCGTACTTCGCCCCCACGAATACCTACGCAGTACACTAATAAGTAGGTAACGACTTGAGAAGAAATGAGGTAAGTCTATACTGACCGTACTATAAGCATTACAACATGGTCAAGACATGATACGTAACTATTATTAGTACATCTTTAAATATGTATTTTAAAGATTAGGTCATACAGTTTAACGTACTTAGTAGCTAATGTACCTATCTGTAGTCTACGCACACAGATAGTTGACGCAGTAGCTAGGCAGGTACCTGCCTATCTAATATCTATAAATAACGCTAAAAAGTTGACTGGCCTTCATACGATCTCAAGTCAACTACCTCGCAAGAGTAATTCTCGTTATTTCACTAATCATTTGAAAAGGAAATGAGTTTTACACCAATTAATTATCTTATAGGTCATTGCCTCGCGTAATATGCCTCGAAGGTTTCTCGCATTAGCATATACCGATAAAACATAGAAATATCCTACTAATGTTATAAATCCGGAAGATTGTGTGTGTAAGTGTGTAAGAGTGTATGTGCTTTAACGGCTGAACGGATTTGGATGAAATTTGGAATGTACATAGCTTATACCTAGAAATTAACACATAGGCGCGGGGAACGGCTAGTGTATAATATATGGGACTAATTGCACACCAATTGCACACCAACTATGAAATAAATGAATGTAATTTATACGTGTTAAAAAAAGACTACGATGTAGGTACTAAGAGTAGGTACATAATATTTCGGCTATCACAAATCAAACCTAGCAAAAGCCACTGAGCTAATATTATACGTAGTAATTAATTTACTTTATGTCAATAAAGAGTTTTGTATTATATTTTAAATGTGTAAAACTCGACAAACTTTCTTACGCATGTTCGTGTAACCGTGTCACGTTCGTATGCACATTCTTCGTCGCACGAAACGAATAACTCGTTCAAAACAATGTCACTTATTACGGTTACCAACTTACTACTGACTGACGCAATTATAACGTTGTATAATTAAACGCTAGCAAAGCTTAAAAAACCGACTTCACCGCTTATATTTTGGTATTGGCTAGATCAATTTCGATAAAATTTATATAGGACCGCGTCTGAAGTAAAAAAGAGTTCAAAAAAGGAGGTTCTCAATTCGACTGTATGTTTTTTAAATATGTATGTTACGCGATACCTCATCCAATTATGAATCGACCTGATCGATTTTGGTAAAATTTATATGGGACCACCTCTGAAATATAATCTACCAAACGAAAATAAAAAAACAAAATCGATTCATAATTAACGGAGATATCGCGTAACATACAAACAAAAAAACCATACAGTCGAATTGAGAACCTCTTTTTTGAAGTCGGTAAAAAAAAAGAGATACTTAACTATTTGTGCATTCTCTTCACATTATCAATAAAGATAATTTATACTATACTTTTTCGGCTGTACATTGAATATTTTAGAATTATAATTATGTCCCTATATGTACCAACTACTAAGAACTTCCTCTTTAGGCGATAATGTTCTTTTTTGTTTAAATATTCTTTAATATTGTAGCGGACGCTTGATAACGCATGGACCAGAACTTGGAATCCAGAAACATTATAGGTGGATGTTTTCTTGTACAATTATTTTTAAAATTTGGGCCTTTTGAAATACTAAGATCGTTCGTTATCTGACTCTCTTTGAAGAAGACAAACCTTACCTCTTTATAATGTAATATAACACACACTAAATAACTGACGCAAACAACTGTCGCATCGGTCAATCACAAGCACGGATCGGTCAATCACAAGCATACATATACCTCGCCCTCTTCCCGCGCTTGTGAATTTTGCTATATGGGAAAATTAGGGTACTTCCCAACGGATCATAGTATCAGATTTTCACATTAACCGATCATAACTGTTGTTCCCATCTGATCATAAGATCAGTTAGCATTAACATGAACATTAAAATTACACTAACGCTTTCACACTCACAGCCCCAAACTAAGTTCGATGTCTTGTGTCGTAGGTGCCGGAAAAATTCACAACACATACACAATCACAAGCAGAACCAGAAACACAAGTTTTCCTTGAAGAGAAAACTTGCGTTCCCGCCGGGAATCGAAGCATCATGCGCTATCAACTTATCAATATTTTATAATCTGTGTTCTGTTATATTATGTACTCAATAAAACTGGAAGAAACTCAATACAAAACACAAGTGACAATAGAATAATGCAAAAGGGCTCCTACGCCGAATGGTACAACAAATATATTTCTTCTGTAGCATCCAAAGATAAATTGTCTGATTGAAAGATTCGTAAGTATTATATTTCGACTAGTTTCGGAACAGTCGATGCTCCTTCATACTCGACAATAACTTATATATTTATTATATTTAGCCGTTATATATTTATATATATTTATAATAATGTAATGTGTAATATGTATATACATATATATATATATATATATATATATATATATTTTATATATGTTTACTGTTTTAGATCCGCCACATCTGGGTTGTGACTGAAAATCAGCGCCTATTGGCAATAATGCTGAGTCACGACCCTTTTGGCACTTTTTTTACTTATGCCTAATTACCCTTTTAAGCTGTTTTTTATAGTCTATTTCATGTTTTTGTTGTTTGTTTATCTTATGCTTAGTGCCAAATAAATGTATTTCATTTCTTACGTACTCTTCTGTTGAAGGAACACCAAATGTTCCGAAACTAGTCGCAGCAATGCGAAAACCAACAGTGAGTTTATACTCACTGTTGGTTTCATCTTATCAATTGCTAATCTTAAATATGCACAGATAAGTGTATATAACTATTCAACAGGGTGTTTGCTTTGAAATTTCCCGGGAAGCCATATCACCTGTATCATAGCAACGGCACTGTATCGATTGCACACAGCCCTCGGGAGTGGGATTCAGATGAGGTGGGGGGAATCGACGGGATGCGCTAACCCTTGCAAATTAAACTCGTAGGGAGGAATGATAGCGGACATTCAACAGGCAGGGTTGGAAGTTACCGGTAGCACTTCGTATTTGCCCTACTTTAGCGTATCTACGAAGTACAATATATTCATGGATTTTGTTATGCTTTTAGTTGGTCGTTAATGTTAATGTATTGCCGAAAAAAACATTAAAAAAATTTCACAAAAACAGCCGAGTACGAGTGACCGAGTAAAGTAAATAAAAAAAAATTATTGTGACGAATTTAAAACCTACTACTTTTTAAATGTAGTTTTTATATCGCTGATTAAATATAATTTCTATAAGAAAACTGTAATGCTGTAATTTTTATAGCATTAAATATAAGAAAATACTTATCCTATATTTAAATCTCACGCATATTCTCACAAAACAAAGTTATTGACATCGATGAAATACAAAGATAATATATGAAATACTAGCCGTGCCCCGCGGCTTCGCCCGCTATTATCAAGTTAAAAAGTAGCCTATGTGTTAATCCTAGGTATAATCTATGTACATTCCAAATTTCATCCAAATACGTTCAGCCGTTAAAGTGTGCAAAGGGAACAAACATACTTACACACTAACACACAAACTATCGGATTTATAATATTAGTAGGATAGAATGACACGTTTTAAGTTATTCTTCGAGTACTGACAACGCAATTCGCTAAGATATACGAAATGCAGCCAACTCTGCCAAATAATTCTAAGTCTTTGGCTAAATATCTGTAGGTACTTGGCAGCTATCATCATAGATTATACCTACTGAACTACGTCATTTACTATGAGTATATATGTATTGTTTGGGTAGTGATATCATTTCAACAAGCTTCTCTTTAAATGTTCTTATCACAATGAGATAATACACAAGTGTTACAATACAATTTAGTAGGTAGTGCTTGCTTGCTTGTCGTATGGTAAAGTGGGCAGAGACTGCCCCAACTTTTTTATACCGACTACCTAAAAAGGAGGAGGTACTCAAGTTGACGGTATTTTTTTAAATGTTTGTTACCTCATAACTTTGTTCCACGTAAACCGATTAAGAAATTATTTTTTTGTGTTTTTAAGATGTTGCTTTCTAATTGGTCCAATTTAATCAAGATCTGATGAAATATCGATAATAATGTGTATTTAGTACATCTAATCTGATCAAAGTTCCGAAGATAAAAATATTTACACTCTTTGGATAATAGAAATACATAAATAAATAGAAACCATTTTTATTTTAAATGGAATAGTTCTCAGGCGAAACAAGTTTTTATGATTTATTGTTTTACTTAGACAATTTGATATAGCTCCGATTTATATATTTATCTCTTTTAAATGTAAGGCGAGTAAAGAGATCCTCCGATTTTTACACCTCCGACTAAAATACAATATCGCCCTAACTGTTAAAATCGGCGTCCCAGATTAAGGCATCGAGGATATTATCAAAATGTTGATGTTTCCAATTATTAATTTACAATATTGTAAGATCAGCTGCAAAAATATTGGTAGCAATAACGGTTAAAATATTCGCGGCAGTCTAGGTAGTCTATTTATGAGTCTAGAAAGGTCAAAGTCACCTACCTGTCGTCTAAGAAGCCTAGGTCATTGATACCAAATAAACCGATTGTGAATAAAAATCAACATGTTGGTATTTTAATAGTAGATAGGTGTGGAAGTCTACCTTCAATGAAATTATAATGATATTTATGACTTGCTTCAAATAAGAATCAACCGATAATCGGAATGATCAAGCCAATTATGTTATTAAAAGTAAGTAAATAAAAATTAATAAGGTGCAACGCACACGATTTGCCTCAGTTACAACTGGACTAGCGTTCGTGTCGCACGTAAAGTGCGTTCGATCATTTTGCCTCAACTGGTGGGAGTACGGTGTACTTTACGTTTTAATTCTGTATGTGCAAACACATACCGAATGAAAAATTATACCTAGAGATAACAATCGAAATGTAACTAATTTCGCCGCTATGATAATTGAACTCTGACAGTGTCTCTGACTATTTTGCTGCTTCTATTGGTAATTTTTTTAAGTTAATCTTCTTATCGGAGGGCTTCGAAAATCTAATCCGTAAACTATTTGTGTGATGAAAGTGGTGGGGGTAAAAACTTTGATAAAAATTAAAATGTTTCCTTGTAATACAATAGTTTCACTTCTATCGCGTGTCTTCACGACACACCCTGTTTTGTTTTCGCTTTCACACTCTCAACCCATAAGTTCGATGACTTGTTTTTTCGGAGCTGTTTATGACGGGCTTTAACTAATAATGGACTATCAACAATCCTGTTTAGGGGAGGAGCTCACACAATAATTGCATGTGAGCAGTCATCCGTACCGTGGTGCAATTACGCGTGCCTTGCACTTACACGGATTCCGTTATATCCACGCTCTTCACTGAGACTTCTTAATACATGGGAGGGGGCAGAATGGAGTATAAATTAATGAGAAAGATGGAATGTTCTCGGCGTTCTTAAATCTCTATTAAAATGAAGAAGTAGCGGGTGAAGTTTAGAAGTAAGTCATAGCTCAAATCTAAGTTATTGCCTAAGTCGATGATGATCAGACGATAAATAAACGTGCAAATTAGAACATTACGTTTGCAGTGGTTGGGTTCTAATATCTCAGGGTGACGAGCGCAGTGCTTTGTGCAGGAGTTTACATAATAACGATGGATAATCTCGCCTAATGGCACTCTACATAAACTAAGGTCGAAATTTTGGATCCGTGGGGCCTCGCACACGAAATTTACAGCTGTTCCTGTACTATTTGAATTAAGCAAAAATCGATCTTATTTCTTAGTAGTTTTGACGTTTGATTGAAACCGTTCGCAACAGCGACAGATCATAGGCGGTCAGGTCCCAGAATGCTTGGTCTTGTACATTATTATTGCTTATAGCAACAGAACAGACCCCTTATTACCTATCTCTGTTGTAAACGCTTTCAATACAAAATTGAC
Source organism: Lomographa bimaculata (assembly GCA_948107665.1). Classification (NCBI taxonomy): domain Eukaryota; kingdom Metazoa; phylum Arthropoda; class Insecta; order Lepidoptera; family Geometridae; genus Lomographa; species Lomographa bimaculata. The sequence goes on from OX403592.1 coordinate 15,603,704, forward strand.
AAAACTCCTAAGAAATCAGGTTAATTTTAGCTTAATTCAAATAGAAACTGCGTGCAACAAAGATACGTAATATAGGGTCAGAACACAGAATGCTGGCTGCCAACATTCTTGGTCCTTACGGCAGTTAGTTTTAGGTATTTTTTTCCTTGATTTTGTAATTTCTTCATAATCGCAGCTTTACACGATCTCCAAGTTTAGAGTCTGTAACTACATTTTGATGGAGTATAACTCTTCTGTAGGTAGACTCTCCTAAAGGTTTTTTTTCGAGTCTACATATTACTCATAATATATAATTGTTACTTATTAATTTATTTCTGTGCGTGATTAATACATGTTATTGTTTTAGATGTACAAGGAAATATTTTCTTAACTGTAACATACCTACGTTTCCTCAGATATCTACGTATGTATCCTACCTTTGAAGATTGGAACGCTACCCACTGGTAGTGAGCTTGACCACTTGAGTTACCAATAAGCTCGATTATTTATATAGACATAAACATAAACTTACTGTAGATATCAGCTACCCTGCTTGATGCGAATGGCGGCCTCCAGTCGCGACCATGACTCCGGCTATGCTCGCTTTACTACCTGGAACAAAATAAACAGCTTTAATACAACTTACAGTTTTATAACCGTGTTGGACGTAACTTGAAGCCGATGCGCCGTGCCAACAGCGCAGAATAACTAATTAAATAACTAGCCGTGCCCCGCGGCTTCACCCGCTATTATCAAGTTAAAAAGTAGCCTATGTGTTAATTCTAGGTATAAGCTGTGTAAATTCCAAATTACATTCAAATCGGTTCAGCCGTTAAGAGGGAACCAACAAAATTACACACTTGCACACTTACATACAAACTTTCGGATTTATAATATTAGTAGGATCTGCGCTTTTGGATTTTTGATGAAATTTGGTATGGACATAGCTGAAACCCTGGATTAACACATAGACTACTTTTTATCCCGGAATTTCCGCGGGTCCAGGACTTACGCTGGTAAAACCGCGGGACGCAGCTAGTATATCATAAATTCTGGCTAATATTATCATTCGACTAAGATAAGATAGACATAAGACTAAGCGGGCGATTCCGCGCGTTCCACTTCCCTCCCAATTTCATTAAGAAAATCTATAAGATTTTACCATCGCAAGCAGTTGTATCAACAAATAAATTTGCGCACAGCAGATTAAATCAACATTTCACATTCATTCAGCAATAACAGTTATGAATTACAAGTAGTGGGACTTGCATCTGAATTATTCTGTATGGACATTGACCTAGATTCGACATCCGTTGACAAACATTAAGAATCATCACATTACGCGAATTGACTTGTAAAACGAACTTGTTGAATAAAAAAATAGACAATGCCCATGTTCCCGCGTTGAATGACGCATTTGTTTTGGTAGGCCTGAGCTGGATGACAGATTGTTATGCAAACGGTATAATATTCAGTTATTGTAATTTTGTAGGTACTCGTTCATAAACTTGCTGGAGTCGGCCAGCCGTAGCCGCCAGAGATATTGGGTATCTTATTTATCTATCCTGTGATTTATTACCTATTGCAATTCACATAATTTATTGCATGCGTATGTTCATTATAAACGACCCAATTGGCGCAGTGGACAGGACTCCCTCTGCACCGTGGGTCTGGGTTCGATTCCCGGTTGGAACACAAATTCCTTCAGGGATATTTGTGCTTCTGGTTCTGGGTGTATTTATGTGTGTGATGTAAATGTTTCCGGCACCCACAATACAAGTCTTTGAACTTAGTGTGGGGTTGTGAGTGTGAATGCGTTTGTAAATAAAAAAAAATTTATTGTTTATTACTGGTCTTGTTGGGCAGAGTTACAAGTTCCAAAGCATTATAAATAGCCCTATTCCGTGGGTTCTTCTCTGTTTCAAGAGATGACAGGCGAGTGGGGGTCAGGGGTCTGAGGCCGCAGTCTTGGTCGTCCAATAGCGTTATTAAATCAGTCTACTAGGAATCACAAACCACATACGTAGATTGTACAGTACTCATAAAAATCAAAAAGCCACGCACGATTTATATTTTTAACACAGCGAGAACGAAGCATGAGCGAAGCATCTGCATTTCAGCTTAGGCAAAAATGTTTTCGTATGTCCGGATTTCCGGTTATCTCCTCTACGGGTCGCAATTTTTCAACTGATTTTCGTGAAATGTGAGCAGGTTCGATGATTATAGATTTTTTTATCGATTCTTTTTTTGGAAATGTTTTAAATTGGGGGAAAATGGGGGTTATTAACGTAAAAAAACATTAATGTTATCGATGCGAGAGTTATTGCGATTTCGCCACAGGATCTATCTATTATTTCGAGTTATTTTTTCATCGCAGGCATATTGATGAAATTGCTGCTTAGAACTGGTTTTATCCGTTCGCTTCGGTGTTTTATGAGTATCGGTGCAAGCAGCCGTTTTCCATAATACCAATTATGAGTTCAAGGTGTTATAATTGCTATCAGTAGGTAGGTAATAAAACTAATTTAGAAGTTATGTTTATAAACAATCGCCTGACACAGTTCATAAGTAGTCACAATGGGTAATTTGCGTGATATTTAAATATATTAAGTATTTTTATTTTATCTTTACAGTTATAGTATTACAACATAATTGACCTATAATATTATTTTCTTATTGAAATCCTTTTTATTTCGAAATTTTACTGAACTAAAAAGTGATAAAAGCTAAGTGATAAGCTTTTGATTAGATTGCTAATTTTAAATGTCAATGATTTCTTTACGGCAGTTTCAAATATTTATTTTAATTTAAAATATAATGTTTTGATGAATGATTTTGTAACGGCGAATATTAATAAACAATCGATTATACTCTCTATTAGCTAAAAGCAAAGCGTATCAAATCGTCTAATCCGCCACAACAACTCTATCTTATAGTTGTTCGATCTCAAACATTTGCCGCACACGAGTACGTGCGCGTGTGAGTCTCCTCACTATTTACGTACACCACACACAGCTGTGCGGGTCATTGCCCCCGCGTCGCGCGCGAAACAAGGTGAAACGAAGTACTCCGCTTTTTGTCTCCTCCATTATTGTAATAGGACTCCAAGTTTTTATACCTACTGTTCTGCAAGTCGTCTAACTTAATGGCGCGGATGACATCATCAATTTTAATATGGCTAGGTATTCTGCAAATTGAATTTCTTGCTAATCATTTCATTTTATATCTTGTTTTTATGAAACATCGTTATTATCTGTATCGATTTTAGTGGTTTTGAGCGCAAATCAGGGTTTTAACCGCAGACGGGAAATAGTCAAAAGTACTACTTACACAGACGAGTAAGTCCGCGGGACAAAGCAAGTATTATGTATCGTTAAGAAAGAACTGTTATTTTTTTTTCTTCATTTTAGCTTTTTTACGATGCGAATTGGCTTAGAACCATGCACGCCGCCTTCTAAGCAATGGGTATCCCGTACGATTCCCGGGGGTAACACAAGTTATTTCAACCAAGAAAAGGATTTGTGTTTCCGGGTCTGGGTGTGAATGCGTGTGTGATATGACTGTTTTACGGCACCCACGACACAAGTCATCGAACTAAGTGTGATAATTATAATTATGTCTGTGCACCTATTTATTTGCTATGAGGAATCGAAATACCTAGTCTGAAAATAGGTAGAGATATTCCAAACCGAAATAATATGAACTACAACATTTTGTCGTAGAAGTAGAAAGATACTTTTTTTTTTTTTTATTTGTGACAGGCTAGTGTTTGACCACTATCTCACCTGATGGTAAGTGACGATGTGATCGAAGCTGGTAAACACACTAGACCTGGAATACGCAGGCTCTCAAAAACTCCTAGTGACTCCTAGTAGTATCTGATCTATTTCATTGACATTTACAAAATCATAATTTACAATTCGAAAATATTGACACTATCATATAATTACATTTTACATTTAAAAATAATCTTTTTAACTTATAATTAGTCAAAAAAAATCTCATCACACTATTGGTCAATATCTGTTTGACAAGTTCTTGTAATGAAACATTTATTAATTCTATCTTTTCTACCGACTCTACAAAAAAGGAGGAGGTACTCAAGTCGACTGTATTTTTTTTTTGTGTGTTACCTCATCTCTTCCTTCCACATGAACCGATTTCGATATTTTTTTTGTTTTAACGATGTTGCTTTCCAAATGTTTCCATTTAAATTTGATCAGGATCTGATCTGTAGTTCTTGAAATATCTTCAATAATGCGTGTTTAGTGCATCTAATCTGATCACAGTTCCGAATATAAAGTGGTAAAGTCGGTTTTTTTTAAACTTTGCTTGCGTTTTATTATGTAACGTGTTGAGTAAAATTTAGTTTCGTGGAAGATTAAATGAACTCTACATATAAAAATGGTACATCTAGAATGAACGAGCGATGTGACGCATACCTAGGGCTGTCTACGGAGTAAACAACAATCAGGTTACTAACCTGCTTACAGTGTATAGTTATAAGAATATCTGCTCATTGATAGCATCGTGTTCATGTTTACAAAGTTTTATATTTCAATCAGTTAATCAGTTAGTAAGTGTATAGGTATTTAGGAACCTACTCGTATCACTAACTACGTACTCGTATCACAAAGCTCAACGCTCATATATACAAATGACCTTTTTTTTATTCAAGATAGGCAAACGTTCGACCGCTATCTCACGTGCTGGTAAGTGATGATGCGGTCGACGATGGAGCACGTTTGCCCAGAAGCCTATTCACTCGCGATTTCAAGACTCCCATATTGTATTTATCAGGGAACACAGACTCAGGTAAGGAATTTCATTCTTTTGCAGTTCGCATAACGAATTGACGATGCTTAAGTCACTAAAGTTTAGTGTATAACTTTATTAAGTAAATTTTGAAGTTGTGTCCAGGTACGTTTTAGTCAATTTACGTTTAAGCTTCTAACATTATGTACCGAATTACTACTATAAAGTTTTAGTAGCTAGCTAACTTAAACTGCACTTATAACTGCTTATTTCATAACATTATAATGTTTGTAAGTGACGACGTGCTCGAGTATGGTACAGCGTAACTAACTCTACAGAATAATTTCCGAAACAATGTTTAGTGCTCGGCGTCAGATTGTGTATTCAAACACGCTTGCGCATTTTTTCCCAAATGAAATGACCTGTCCTTGCACACAGACCTCGTAAAATAACAATTGAAAACCTAATTTCGGAGTCCATTAATCTTCCCACACCCCACGGCGCGGCGTCACGTAGGTGTGTGTGAGTGCGACTATGTGAGCTATTAGATTTCAAGCTGACTTTGTTCGAGATCATACAAAAACAATGTTTTGTAGGATGAAAAGGTTACTTTTGCACTAGAAAATTACTTATAACTAGCCGTGCCCCACTGCTTCGCCCGCGTTTATGAAGTTTAATAGTAACCTATATGCTAATCCTAAGTATACGCTATGTCTATTACAAACTTCATCCAAATCCGTTCAGCCGTTAAAGCGTGAAGAGAAAACAAACATACATACTTACACATAAGCTTTCAGATATTACTAGCCGTGCCCTGCGGCTTCGCCTTCTATTATCAAGTTAAAAAGTAGCCTATGTGTTAATCCTAGGTATAATTTATGTGCATTCCGAATTTCATCTAAATCCGTTCAGCCGTTAAAGCGTGAAGAGAAAACAAACATACTTACACATAAGCTTTCAGATATTACTAGCCGTGCCCCGCGGCTTCGCCCGCTATTATCAAGTTAAAAAGTAGCCTATGTGTTAATCCTAGGTATAATCTATGTGTATTACGAATTTCATCTAAATCCGTTCAGCCGTTAAAGCGTGAAGAGGGCACAAACATACTTACACACAAACTTTTGGATTTATAATATTAGTGTTATTCAGAACGGAAGTTTGTACTGGGGAACTTCTCTATAGTAATACAAAGTATGGGTACCATGTTGTAATAACTATAGACACGTAATAATAGCTAGGACATAACAGAGTAGCAAACGCGGCATTGGACGTCCAGCATAAGGATTGCGGGTCGAACCTGGACAAGACAGAATATGAATGAAGCCTGTCGCGGCGCAAGATCATCGATTCAGCAAGATAACGCCGCTTCAAAACTTAGCAGCAACTCAACGTTTAAAATATTAGATAACTTCACTACCCGGCGTTTTAAATACCCACAGTAGCCCACCCACACTTTTATTATATAAAATCTAACTACTCTAATTCAGTAAGAAACATGTAATATTGCACTTGACGTCGACTAAAGCACAATTCAATCCAGATTTCGGGTTTTATTTCTACCTAATAGGACTCGTGTCTCTAGCGAAGACAAAGCCTATACCCAGCAGTGTGAGCAGAAGTTCTGTGGATAATGGATGAGGTACTACGTCGCTTACTGTATGTGCAGTATGTTTAATTGTAGATAGCTTAGCTTATATATAGTCACGGTAATAAGCGTAGTATAGTGTTGTAAGTTCCAAGTTATTATGCCTACTTATAAATGTCAGAAACAACCAAAGTATTTGATTTTCATCATAAGGGGCACATGTCGAACGATTTATTACTGTTTGTCCTTGTAGTGCGACAAATTAGGAAAAGGAATAAACTAATCCTATTAATATTATTTAAGGAAAAGTTCGGTTGTCACAACAGTAAAAGTATATATACATCAGATCATCTAGAAGACGTATTAAAATATTAAATCACACGCAGTAATGCTTATTACCTAGTTTTATAAAAATTGCGGTTTATCCTACTAATATCATAAATCCGAAAGTTTCTTTGTAAGTGTGTAAGTATGTTTGTTCCCTCTTCACGCTTTAACGGCTGAACGGATTTGGAAGAAATTTGGAATGTGCATAGATTATCCCTAGGATTAACACATTGGCTACTTTTTAACTTGATAATAGCGGGCGAAGCCGCGGGGCACGGCTAGTATTTCATAAAATAACTAAAATAGCAGAATAATATATGAGTAACTGTAAAAATAGCTAACCATATTAAAATCTACCATATAATATTAATAGCCGCGCCCCGCGGCATCGCCCGCTATTATCAAGTACATAAGTATCAAGTATAAGCTATGTACATTCCAAATTTCATCGAAATCCGTTCAGCCGTTTAAACGTGAAAAGGGAACAAACATGCTCACACATTTACACGCAAACTTCGGATTTATAATATTAGTAGGATAAAATTGCATGATATATAATTTAAAATATGAAATTATAAATGAAATACTGTTTTATTAAAATTAAAACTGGTTATGCCACTGCGCTCCACGAAATAGTGGACAACGCTCCACGAGCACTTTTTCTGACTTTTAATTAAAATAATATAAGCCAGTACATTTATTCCACTGCGCTCCACGAGAAAATTATTAAGTACAGACAGCAAGTAAAGCTCAAAAAATATGTAAATATATGTGGTTATTACGTTTCGCTTCTTTTAGGCGTTTCTGGCAAAACATCACTAGTGTCGTAGTACAATAAACCCTAGGTTATACCAATATACAAAGACAATAAATTAACTGTGTATTGCAGCCCGTTTTCCTCCCCATTGCAAACAGAGTACATAATTGCAGAGGGGTAAGTGAGAGGCAACAGAAATGATTGTAGAGATCCCTCATCCCCCTGCTTCGTAACCCCCTATGGGTACTCCCAGTATTTTATGACACTTCAGGGACGGTTTTAATTGATTACAAACCTGAGCAAACGTAAATGCTTTCACACTCACAACCCCACACTAAGTTTTAAGACTCCTGGTTGACGACACGTCTGTGGGGCTGTGAGTCAATAAAGTTTATGGCGGAAACATTTACTTCACATATACAATCATACTCAGAACCTGAAACAAAAATTTCCCTTGAGGCGAAAACTTGTATTTACACCGGGAGTCGAGCCCAAAACCCACTGCTTAGGAGGCAAATGCCAACAACACCATGCAGTTCATTATTTTGAACATATGGAGTTGGATTGTTGTTCCTAATTCTGATTGGTTGTCGAATTCCAATAACCGATTAATTGTATGTATTCTATTTGTGTTTGTAGGTTTACCGACGTCGGTATTTTTCTTTCCTGTTTTGAATTATAAAATATTATTTAAAGAAATTGTGATTCCAATAAGTTATGAGAAATCATATATGTAATTAGAATTACAAATACCCATATAAGAAGAAATAAAATTAATATTTTGTAGGAAGTAAATCATGTTTATAATATTTTCTTAGTTTAGCATAACAGTTGGCTCAGTTGAGTGCGCGTTCGACTTCTCAGCAGCGGGTATAGGGTTCGATTCCCGCTGGAAACATAACCTTTCTTCCCGAAGGAAATTTGTGTTTCTGGCTCTGGGTGTGATTGTGTTTGCGAGATGTGAATGTTCCCACGACACAAGTCATCGAACTTAGTGTGGGGTTGTGAATTAAAAAAACTCCTTGCAAAATTTCACCAAGATCAGTCCGTTTTAGCATATAAACAAACAGACTTGCAATCAGCGATCTATTAATGTGAAACGAGAGTAGGTACCAAAAAGTCAAGAGAATTAATATAGCTAAGGTACAAGGCACTGCTAGTTTCCTGATGCTGGTGATAAAGAGAAATAAATAATCAAATCATATGTGGCCTCTCCGACTAACGTAATCAAAGTAGCCACTCGTAGTTCCGTTTTTCGTTGAGCGTCGAAATGATCTATTTTGTCAACACACTTTTTGCACAAAAAGAACTAGTTTATACGCGATTTACTCGTCGCCAGTTAGATATTTGGGAATATACTATGCGGACAATCAATGAAACAGGGAGTCTGCGACACAACTGACAGTATTGTATAAATACCCTCTAACATGTTGAAACATTTAAATTTTTAAGATCTATGTACACAGTTTTAAACAATAAAAAAACATATAAAAAATATATATATAAAAAAAAAAAGAATTAACATTCTGATTCTGATTCATAATCATACATTTATAACTACCGTACACCATAGTACTAAAATCGACTTTCATTTTTTACCACGTTACTACTATTCTAGCCTTTTAATACAGCGCTATAATTATAATAAGGAAGGAAGGAAAACATCGTGAGGAAACCGGCAAATCCAACAACCACGAAATTCGAAAATACGTGCCTACTTTGTAAGGGGTTTCACCTTCAGGACTTCTCCTCACGTGCTCCGAGTACTATTCCCTAGGCACCGGGGACAGATAGGACAAGTACATAATTTTCTAAATTTTTGGTTCCTGGTACGAATGTCTGAGTCGACCCTCTATTACATAGGTAATCTCTGTAGCGAACGGTTTTAATACTAAATTGACAAAATTCCTCAGAAATAAAGTTTATTTTTGTTTAATTAAAATAGAAACAGACTGTTGCAAAGACATGTATATGGGGGCCAATCTCTCTACATCGAGAAGAAGACAGTTCCAGCTGTGGGAACTGAGAACGAGCAACATTCAAAATAATCAACAAAGTTATTTGTAAAATACCAGGAAGCTCTTGGACCCTGATTCGTGTTCTAACCCTTAGCAAATATAGTAATCTTGATAGTGGTTATATATTTGTGCCTTTTGGGGTTTAGAATTTGGGACCGTAGGGACAGGGAGCACATACAATCTTCAAAGAATTATCGGGGCGTTTGGTCGAAGCAACTCGTCCTAAAAGCAGACAAATATTTTGGACAGAGATTGAGCATTGCCATTCAGCGTGGCAATGCTGCCAGCATTTTGGGTACTTTGCCAACTGGTAGCGGTCTATTAAATTACGTTTTGTACATATATCTAGTTATAGTTATTTTTGGTTAGTTTTAATTTAGTTTAATGTAACATAAATTATTCTCATTAAAATTAATAAAATAACGAAATAGATATAAAAATATATACAGAGAAGATAAACGATATATTTTAAAATGTATTGAAAAATCATAAAACAGAGATTGCAATAGCCGTACCGAAAAAGACGTTGGTCTCAATGGTCGGAATGATGTCTCAAGAGGTTTTTTATTTTTATTCAAGATAAACAAACGTCTGACTACTATATCTCACCTGATGGTAAGGTTTCTTCTTCTTCTTTAGGTCCTCTCCACTATTGGAGGTTGGCCGTCAGCTCAGCGAAAAATTTAAGGACTTGATCTTGTGCCAATCGAAATAGTTGTTCTACGCTGGCAATGCAGGTCAAGGGGTTCTGGTATTTTACAGATTACCCTGTCCGAACGACGAATAGTCCCAACGCCGGCCGATGACAATGTAAGCCGATCGCGGCGATGCGTTGCACAGGAGCGGCTGTGGCCCACATTCACGTTCTATTTTCCACCGGCCGACAGCGTTCTCTAAAATTAGATCCTCATTGTTTATGGCCGCCGATCGACTTCATCCAGTTTATGTACACTTCCTGTATTCGTTTCGACCACTTTACTCTCGCTCGCTACTCCCGTAGATCGATTGTGTTGCAGAACGTGTTGATTCTATGAAGCTTGGAATTTGTTTCGTTCCAGTCTTCCATGACTTTGTTATGATTGTTGCAGACTCTAGCTACAAAATATTGTGTTCTCTTCTTCTCAGTCGGGCACTTTTATCAGCGGTCGTGGTTGTGCAGATGGATGTGCGGTGAATTTTGTACAATTCTCCGATAGATGTTGAGTGTGCATTGCATCGCTATTTGTCTCGGTTAGTGGTTCTATTTGAGATTTTTTTAATGATTTTATGCCCGCTGGCGCAATTGATTACACATTTACCTTCTAATCATCGAGTATCGAATTCCCGGTGAAAAGGGGATAAACATAGTTTCTCCCCCAATTGTGTTTTTGATCTGGATATGATTGTGTATGATGTGAATGTTTCCGGCTTCCACGATACAAGTCTTTAAACCAAGTGTGGGGTTGTGAGTGCGAAATCACCTAGTTACGACAGACCAGATCCAATGGCATATTACGTCACACGTTTATTTTATTTTTAAAGAGTTATTTTCGACTTGACGGAAACTCTAAAGGTCAGCATGGCCGCTTCGTGCAAACTTTTTGTTTGTTATGTTTCTTGATTACGTTTTTCTACCGACTTCACAAAAAGGAGGAGGTACTTAATTCGACTGTATTTTTTTTTATCTTCTTTCCACGGGAACCGATTTTGAAATATTTTATTTTGTTCGAAAGCTGTTGTTCCTATCTGATTAGTAGTTTTTCAGTTATCGTCAATAATGGGTTTATAAAACTTTTAATGATCAAGGTTCCGAAGATTTTTTAAATCCTTTATTCTATTTTCTGACATGTGTATTTTGTGTACATACATACCTACAGCTTTAAATAAGTGGGCATAGTTTTATATATATTTTTATACATAGAGTGAGAATTAAAAAAAGAATACATTGGTTGTCCTAAATCTGATTCTAATCAGGTCTTAATTCCAGTACAAGCCGCATCGTATCGCTTTTACATTATATTCAATGCATAATACCTACCTACTTATCTAAATCGAACTAAGACACTTGAATACAATAGGTACAGTTCGTGTGATAACATTTTACTTACAATTTACTTATGTGGGTCGTCACTCGCGTCGTCTCTACCGCGTTCTATATTTAGCACAAATCCTTCCTAGTAGACTACATAAAGGACAATCCCACTGGTTTCATTACGCCTCAGCTTACAGGTTAGAGCAGCTGTGTGACCGCAAATAGTTTGAGATAAAATACCTACAGTGTCTATTTTAAAACCAAATAACTAGAGCTCGTTCATTTGGAATCTGTCCAATGTTCAACTACATCGTTATATTATAATGTATTGAAGTGTATCGTCCTTTTGTTTGAGACTTTGTTAGCATCATTAGAAAGTGCGGATAATGACGATGAATCCAGTGAGTTAGAATAAATAAGTAGTTATAGCCAAACAACTAGGTACTTCAAAAACAAATTAGAAGCTGTCTATCTACAATTCTATGCATGTTTAAAATATGTATTACGCTGCGATCTCTTTCACTCTCTCACACAAGATTATCTATCCATCTCGCTCATATCTTTAATAGAGACGGTAAAAGAAGTGTTATTGGACAAATTCTTAGTATGCTACTCTACTTAGCAGTTTAGGTCAAAATTAATGTACTTATTAGTCTTAAGGCTAGATTGTAAATTCAAATAGAAATTGGCATGTCATTTAAAAAAATTCGCTCATTATATCAACTTCATAGTCAAAACAGTCGCCTTGGATAAAACAAAGTATATTTTTTTCTTAATTAAAAATACACTTACGTGTGGGAATGAATCATATTTCTTGTCTTTCACAGTGCCTTTGTAGTTTGTGCAGTGTATAAAGATACAATAAGGCATTTGATTGAAATAAATTGATCCAGAGTGTTTTAGGTGTTTGGTGATTCAAATAAGGCGTCGGGGATAATTTTTTTTTTTTATTTTGCTACTTTTGCTGTGTGTATTTAGAATGAGGTAAAATACTAAGAACTACTTCTGGGACAATTGTTTTTTTTATTAATTTGTCATCACACCGAATGGCATCTCAATTCCACTATTGCCGTAAATCGCTTGTGAGGGCGAGTTTTTCTTCTCTGTCTATGGTCAGAAACAATTGAGATTTTTTACCAGAAACGGTGATCAAGTCGATTTAACCCCAATATTAGCTTCTTACGCAACTTCCAACCATTCATTCATTATAACGTTTCAATTAATAAATCTCCGTCTCACAGACGAAAGTATTTTAATATAAGTGCGATAGTACGCCGAGCGGATTGTGACACGCAACGACTTGTTTTCCTTCAGTTTGTGTGTCAGTGGGTCAATAGCTGGGGCCGCACTCCGCGAGCCACTCACGAACCTGCTCACTTAAAACCACTTAAAATATTTATCTATAAAGTAAGAACACACGCGAATCTTATAGAGTTGATTCAGTTTTAGGATGTATCGCTATACCTGTGCAACCTGGGGGTCTATTCCGGGCGTCACATCGATGCGACGCGTCGTCGAAATCGAACGATTTTCTTTTGTTATGAACATCGAATCAACTGAAATTTCAACCAATCGACTGTCGTATCGACGTCGCATCAATTCTAACAATCGTATTTTGACGACCAGAACAGACCTACAGCTCTATATCTACACTATCAGCCATCACAGATCCCGCTCTTACAGTGCGTGACACCATCCCTCGATATATAAACTAATGTCAACAGTTTAACATATTATTATGTCTATTATTTAGTATTATGCATTCTATGTCTATTATTACGTAGGACAGAGTTATATGTTTACCGTGAATATTTTACGCTGTTGCCAAGTTACAACTTTACAGATGTAAAGCGTAATCTAACAACTGTTTTAATAGCCTACGCTTGAATTGAATAAAAAAACTTATAAATATAAAATTAAACTGCGGTGATCACGCGCTCTAGATTTTTATTTGGTTTGTGTTGTGACGCTACAATCGTAAAAATAATATTAATCAATGTCAAAGATAAGTCTGTTAGGTTATCATAAAATGACGTACTTATAAACATTTATTATACACAAGATTACATAAAAACTAAGAAGTAACCTATTCAACTAACACTTCCTGCTCCGAGCAGTTATGAAACGGCTTTATAATTACAAGCATTGTAACGGAATGATTACACAACTCGAGAAGATAACTGATTTTCAATGCAATGAATTGCATCGTAGGTTGTATCAGTTCACGACATCTAATCGACATCGATAAAGTAGTTTATAGACTACAGTTGACAATGCGGTTCAGTTGTGCAAACAAATGGCAGCAACCGAGAGAACGAGCATTTATCGGTCACGGGGCCAATGTCACAATGCCTCCTGACCATGTGATCTCGATATTTCGAGCCTAGAGACTAACTTTTACAGTTTTATGCTTTGTGTTTCTGAACTGGCACACTAGACAGTTAGACACTAATTATGTATGCAAACAAGGAGAAAATGTGTTCGTTTTCATTCTATTCAAATGTCTGCTATTATGGTTTATCTCAATCTGCCACCTGCCTAAAGTAGGACTTCAACGTGACTCGTCACTCCACAAAAAGTTACAAGGATAAGCCATAAATATTATGTCGGGTTTGATAATATCTGGGGCGAGTCACCAGCATTTCTTACTAAAGCTACAGAAAAAAACCTGTGATTCATGTGAAAGGAGTACATGGATGCATCGGATCAACGAGTTTTAAACTCTGGGAAGTTTGCGTATCTGTTTGGATTTCTTATTTACGTGAACTGTTTACATATTGATTAGTGCCTACATCGGAAGCAATGTTATCGCACGTAGATAACACAAATGTGACATTTTGCCCTGACGTTATGTCATTGTAAATGTGTGTAATCGAATCGCCAATGATAACATGAATCGCAACTCAGCTTAAAGTCATAAAATGGATCATTGAACTATTTATTCTTCAGACATCTTTTCTTTTGCAATTTTTACAGAAACAGACGATTTACTTACAGAACTCAGAAACTTACTAAAATTATTCGAACATTATAATAATTAAACACCTATTACCGTAAGGTAATGTATTATTAGAGCTGTTGCAATAATCTAACTTGTGCGAATGAAACTACCAATGAGTCGCTCGAGGCTAGAAGCAACGCGGAAACGGTGCGGAGGTGAAAGTGGGGTGAAAGCGGCGTGCGCAACGTTTACCTAATAGCAGCGCAGGCAGCTCCACAGGCTCGTATGTTACATCAACGACTAAACTCACAAATGTGAAAGTCAATGTTACATTCGATTATTGTGCTAAAAGCGTTAGGAACCGGCATAGAACGCAACGTACTCTCCTAATATATATTTCTTTTATAATCGCATGGCACGACGATGATAACATCTAAATAAATAAAGTTTTGCGAAGTAGCGTCGTAATAACAATTAACAGTTAGTTTTATACCGTTACTTGCCTTGAAGCAGAAATACCAATGGGTATGATTAAAAAATAACACAATTTTAAGATTTAACGGATTTTTCTGCTCTGATAAATTTAACTTATTTTTACAGGTATCTTCCAAAATGCTTTAGACATATTTAGAACGGTAATATATATGGGAATAGACAGAAATTTCGAAATAATATTAAATTGTTTCTGTTCGAAATATATAAGGAGGATTATTAAAAGTATTAGACGTATTGCAAGCTATCCGTACAATACCTGCCAACAATGTAAGCAAACAGAGATCGCGAGAAGCATCGCTCAAAATGGAGCGTGCAGAGAAAGTGGAAGCGTTATCGTAGCAGTAACAGTGATAAACGGTATCTAAGTAGGTCGGTGCAAACGCCAACTAGTGCAAACCGCTTGTATCTACCCACCCATTCGTATCTAGTTTCATTTGTTTACTTTCGCACCAAATTCGCTAATCTTCTAATCATTCCCTACTTTTAACAGCAATAAAAGAACTTTATTGGTGCAGAAATACTAGGAATTAAAAACATCTGTTAATTTATCCGTATGACCTGAAAGTCATGAAACCTAGTTCGAAGTTTTAATTAGTATTGAGTACATAGTGTTATCAAAGTCCTTGACATAAAATTAGAACACTTAATCAAACGACCCACTTCGAACATGTCTATCGGATCGTAACTATTATAACGATTTGTAAGAAGTATTTGTGCAGCTGTCATTTGATATTATGTAAAGTCAGTATTCGTTGTTATAGATGTCGTCACCTTATCCGAATCATTCAAATTGAGAACGGTCCCAAAAAGTAAGTGGCTATAAATTGGTAATAAGCGTTTTTTTATCAGTGGATGTTGATTTAACTAAAGTGTGAATAACGAGTGTCTTCCTTATAGAGTTATAGTCGTCGGAATTGGCGTATGTAACGTACGACGAGTAGGAAACGCCAACCGGCCGCCCGCGAGCGCGCCTTGACCCACTTCCCCACCCATACACTCCGCAAGTGCTGAGCTCTCGCAACCGCAACTTTGCTGTGCAATCTCCTCTATCGAATATCGAATACAATCGAAATCCAATTCGCAACAGCGATTGGCGAATAAAGACATTTTAATCTGCTTTGAACATGATAGTATCTTAATCAAACATGAATGCTATGACACGGATTAATACAAGGAAATATCCGTGACATGATAAATGAAGTATTATCCTTTCAAACAAGTAAGATCATAAATTTTATAATCAAATCTTAGCGGAAGAACGACGCACACTTAAATGAGAGCACGGCCGTGGGTGGTCGTGGACAATGTTTCAATGACGCCGAATAATAATAGGTATGAAAAAATCAAGTGCCAAGAATGTCGCTCTAATATAGATACAGGAGTCGGTGCGCTAACTTACTTATTAAAATATTGATTGTTGATGATAAAGTGACGCCCCTAATACCTATATTTCGCACTACTTTAGTTCAAAAAAAGAAATCAAGAGTAAACTAAACAGGACAAATTTAAATTCTAAGCCGTTTATTTACATGGGCTCCAAAGAGCCTTTTATGAAAATTAATAACTCTAATTACCATATTCGCAAAATTATAGACGACTCGAGATTTATTTCTGGATAATCTTTAATAAATTATAAAAACACAGTAGATAAAACAGATATGTATGCGATTGTGGATATAACAGTCATGTAGAAGTTAAGGCGAGCCCTGGCTGTAGCACTGTACCGATCACACATTAACACAGAGTAGTACTAAATGTCAACCATGTTCTAAAATTAGTGAACTTCCATGCGAAGTAGTGCGTGATGCCAGTCAATACTAAAAGATGGCGCCCGTATATTCGTAATAATATTGTCGTCTCATTAGCTCCAGCCTTGCTCAACAATCCACAATGAGCAATTTATACACGCGGCAAATACATTCAGAAGGCCAACAAAGCTAGCGAGCGTGAGAAATCATAGAATGTCCAACAGCACCTGCTCGAACTCTCATTCTAAGCTAATTGCTCACAAAAAGTTAAGTTTATTGCACCGATGCTCGATTTTTTATTGACATTTAATAAAACTGAAAGAATCATGGTGTGGTTGGTAACAGCGTGACGAGAGTCGCTTGATTTCCAATATTTTGTCATTGCAGTCGAATTGCAATACAAATTTTATCTTTTATTTTTGAAATATCATATACCATTCGTGTGTTTTTCGGATTAATCTTTTGATTATTGTTCTGAACATCTTATCTCCAACATTTCTATTTTTGTAATCATTGTGAACACATGAAAAATATTTAATTAGGGATGATATAGATTTATTACTGTGTATATGTGTTGGCTTGATCTCAATTTAAATATATCTCCGTCTGCTGCTGACCCAATTTCTTAACTCTTTCAAAATAAAATCCATTCGAGACGAGTTTTAAATTCGTTACTAAAGTTTACAGCAGCTTCCTTTGTTTCCAATACATCGCTTCAAAAACGAGCGATGAAATCGTAAAATAGATAAAAGATAATACTTACAATGGCCATTTAACAGCTGGGAATCCAAACAAACAATCCAATAATGACACAAATCACTTCGCAACAGAGAACAACAATCTGTTAACCGTTTCTGTAGAGTTCACTTCACTATTCTTTGTAGCAAGTAACTGTAATCCGAGTACTGTTGCACTGGCACTGGCAGATCCTTCACTGACACCACTGAGCGTTAGTTTAAAAACAGTTTAAATAAGATTACATAAAACCACACACACCGTATCTGGGCTCACACCCAGTTCCAAGTAGGTACGAGTACCTGCAACAAGACAAAGCAGTGGTAAGTTTGTGAATTTTCAATAATAATAATAAAAACAATATTGCACAATTAACAAGTAGGAAGAGATACGACACGTTCCACTTACTGGAATAATGTGAGTTTTAAATTAAACACATAATTAACTAAACTGTGACGTAAAGAACTCAGAGAGCTAGTCGATACGTGCAGACGACTCGACGAGCAAACGCTGACTGGCTGGCGCAGTGGGGGGAATCGAGGAGGGGGGTCAGACGTACGGAGGACAGAGTGAGGGAGGGAGAGCGTCTGGTCGACTGGTTGGTCGACCTATTGGCTCCACGCACACATACAGCGACAATGTCAGACTGAAGATCGTAAGGCTGTTTTTGTTTGACACAAGACGACTCTACTTAGCACCAAGATGGTCGAAGTTTTTTCGTGCGGGAAATCACTTTTTTTATTTCTAAGTTCTTGTTCGGATAAGATGTTTTAAGGATTTTATTAATTTTGCAACGTGACAAATCTGCAGATAGATCGGCGGTTGTTAAGCGGCCATCCGAGAAGTGTGCGCAACCTTCAGAAACACTCATGGCCACGCGTTCGAGCGTAAAGGTCATCGTGTAGTTGCTACAGCATAGCATAACAATAGTTGTTCCAATTGCTCATAATTTCAAGAGTAAACCACGATTTGGAACTGGCAAGTGATATTGACACGATTGTGAAATTGTGATTAACTTATCTGTTACTGCTTATCGATAGCAATCGAGGAAACAGACCAAAATGAGATAATGCTGATAAGATTCGATAAATTTATGGGTCGTAAAGATCTTGGAAAGCTCGTCTATACTTAGCTACTATTGAGAGTTAGAGTAGGAATGACTCAGTTTATTCATGAGAATTACTCGTGGCAATAAGCTGTGAAATATTTGCTAGAACTACTGTATCATCGTTTTGACTTTCAATGGAAGTTATTTGTATTTTTCCAATAACTGTTTTGTTGTGGATTTTAACTGTATGTTGTGTTGTTTCAATTTTAACATCACAATTCGTTAATTTTATCGATTTTCTTAATCTAGCTTGTAATATTTTTTAGCTTTTTTATTTCTTTTGTTTGAGTTTACTTTCTTCTCTTTCCTATATGCTCACTTAGGGAACTGTAGGAGTAGAAAAGATAAACAGTACAAGATAGGTTAATAATTGAAGAACAAGTAACAAGAAAAGAAGCATGAACTTAAATTAATATTGTAAGATACTCATCTTTTTATTTTACGTAGGTAAATGACATCGCAAAAAGAGCAACACCGTATACTGGTTGAAATGAAACCGGTTGTTAATTAAATGTACTTAGGGGCCAATCATAAAGCTATTTGAACCGTGATAACAGAAGTCATCAAGAGTTGTCTGGATTCTAATAAGTTACTGAGCTGTGTAGGAAATGAAATAAATGTAAAGAAATAAACTATAGAAACAATTTAACACAAAAAGGGCTAACCTAGGCCAAGGTTCGCAATTTTGATGCTGTGTTTTTTTTTATACTACTGAAAGATAGCTTTCCTCATGGTATCTGTCACGTTGCGATCGTCAACATATTATTAAATATCTATAAGATGTCTAATTTAACTACAAACATTGCCCTTCAATCCGAAATACAGCGTTGTTTGCACACTATGAAAATATTATTACATTCGAAACACTGAATGAATCTGTAGCAATCTAAATAGAGATAGACAAACGCGTTTGTAATGGTGATGAATTGATTATAAACATCCTTAGATTCGTAAACACAGCGTGATATTCCTGACGTTATTGATATTGGTGTATCGGACTAACCGCTACGCATCGTCGATATTATGTAAATAAATACGGGTAATCTTCGTGGGGGTAACGCACTTGTTTGGTGCCCTACGGCTCTCTCGCTCACTCCATCGTTCAAGATTCAACGTTTTTTTTGTTTCACTGAGTCTTTGGCTTGCCAGTTTATTTTATTTTTATGCGTTGAACTAAGTCGTGGCGAATTGAGAATTGACGTACCTTTCACTAACGCTGTGGAATTTGCGAATGCGATCGCGTGGTTTCACGTGAGATATGCATTGCGCCTTATGGTATTGTATTGACGGTCCCGTTGATCGATAATACTTTCTAATTTGCAGTATTTTATACGTTAGCTTTGTGGAATAAACAACTTTTGCACAATTTATAATGCAATGGATATTCGTGAATAAATCTCGAGTGTTTTACAAAAAGTTAACATAGCTCAGATAGACAAGTCAGATAAATCTAAGCCGAATATAATTAAATTTTTCGAAGAGTAAAAAGATTAATTACCACCGTACTTAATTGGATGTGTCATTATCGTGCCTATTGCGAAATTGCTGAGGACTTTGCTAACTGACTATACATGTATAATTTACCTGGCACGTCAGCATAGCAGTGAACACATCCGATGCAACAACCGGTTCCTAGCTAAGCGCACGTATTACTTCTCCGGGATATCAAGATGCGAGCGTGTGAGCACGTCCGTACGCGGTTCGCAACTGGTAACTCGCTGGAGAAAGTGACGTTGGAATGAATACTTTCCAAGCGGTGAGTTTCGGCAATCGCGCTCGGCACCCGTAATCCGTTCGTTCACAAAATTGTGTCTGAGTACCGTTACCCCTTTTAGCTTATTGAGGTCGTAAAGTTCATCTCATTATCGCCACCCGGTTAGCAACAGAATTTCACTTGCCCGTAGTTGCACAACCGTGATGTAACTTGTGATGATTAAACTCATCATAAATGTGTGCGGTAGAAGAGTCGATTACGTGCTTTCATAGTGGGTCAATGCTATAAAAATGTGCTTAGCGTTGTTCTGCAAGCATATTTTACCACCTCAAGGTAACAAAGATTATGTAACTAAAAATTATAGACTTGATTAGCTAATGCAATAATTAACTTAGAATCATTAACTTTCATGAGTGCCTCTTTGGGGCCCATGTGAATAAACGATTTTGATTTTGAACTTATTTCCAAATGTATTTATTCTTTTACAATTATGTCTGCGAGTATATTTTATTATAAGCGTATGTATTTTATCTTATTTAAGTAAATCGAGTACAAGTTTCAAGATTTTAAATAATCAGTTTCTACATTGAGCATTACTTTAGTATAATAAACATGTAATTAGGTTTTGTTTCATATTTATTTAGTAATAAATATATTTATGTGTGAGTATCTTTATAGTATTTTTATTTTATTTTAATTATCTAGTTTATTTATTAATTATTAATATTGTTTAGTTTCTCTACTTTAAAACTAATATCATAAAACATAGATACAACGCACCACCATCCACGTAACTTCTTTAATAATAATAATAATATACATACATGTCTACCCGCCAAAGCAAATTAAAAATAAAACCGGCGAAGTGCGAGTCGGACTCACGCACGAAGGGTTCCGTACCATTATCTATAAAAAAATAATTTTGTTGTATGGGAGCCCTCCTTAAATATTTATTATATTTTTAGTATTTGTTGTTATAGCGGCAATAAAAATACATCATCTGTGAAAATTTCAACTGTCTAGCTGTCACTGTTCTTAAGATACAGCCTGTTGACAGACGGACGGACGGACGGACGGACAGCGATGTCTCAGTAATAGGGTCCCGTTTTTACCCTTTGGGTAAGGAACCCTGATTATTAAAAATGTCACAACGAGTCCAAACTACCCGCAGAGTAACGTTTGGACTACCAGCGCTTTTCTGCACATCTACTAACTCGTTTACGTTTCTAGCAAGAGACGTTCGAGAAACTTCCTCACAGCATAATTGAAATAAAGCAATTACAGTGGCTGGCGGTATGCTTTGCCGTTACATAGACTAGTAACTAACCTGCGCCGTTATGTAAAACGGTCGGTGCCGCGGACGACCTGCGCTTGCGCAGATTCAGATACCACAACTTACATACAAATTAAGCCTCAACACTGCATACTATGTATAAATTAACTAGAAATTCTGGTTTGCATGGGAATAAATACCAGTTCTTGATTACCTGTTTAATTTTTCGATTCAGTCTTGTCAAGATTATTTTTCTGTACGGGGATTGGTTATCTTTATTTGAAGTCGATTTTGAATTCGTTATTTATATATATATATATATATATTTTATTTGTGACAGGCTAGTGTTTGACCACTATCTCACCTGATGGTAAGTGACGATGTGATCGAAGCTGGTAAACACACTAGACCTGGAATACGCAGGCTCTCAAGGATAACTGCCGGAACACCGTATTTGGCTTGGCGGCAGACTTTCAACTTGATGGTGGTAAGCTACTTTGTTAGCAAGCCAGGCGAGCAACTCACAAAATGCTCTACCACCTCTCAAATGTCACCTGATTAGCACCACCCGGGGACCACGTGTAGGGAGTCAGACTTAAGGGGTATCCTCCTACGGACGTGGGTGACTTAGCCCCCAAATATATAATGTGGTCCGTACTACCCACACAACAACATCATAGCAATGCCACAAATTTCCGACTCTAGCATTTGATTGAGAGATATTTTTGTAGTTGCAACACAACTACTATTATAAAAAAGATTCTGTGCTTATACATACATACATTATACATTAATAAATAGGTACATTTTGCACTCAAGGTTCGGCATTCACAGTCACACCCAGAACCAGAAACACAGCGCCCCTTGAGAAGGAAATTTGAGCTCCTGCCGGGAATCGAACCCAGGAGGGCAGAGACTTACTGCGCCAAATGGGTCGTCGCTTTTAAATCAACAATCTCGACGTAAGAATTTAATTTGCATACAGTCGTTTCTATCTATCCCATCGGTAGTGCAAAAGATTTTGTATTAAAAAACTAGATCTAAATAAAATCTACCGTATCGATGATCTATAGATCAAAACATAAAGAATCATATTATACTATATCATAATTATTATTTATCTTGGAACCAATCAACGTTCAATGACATTCCCTTATCTCCACAACAGGGCTACAGCAACAACTAAGTAATGATGACAAATATTAACAAAAGATAACGTAATGGACACAAATTAGAGATAAATTAAAAGGCTTAAATAGGTAATTGTCTTTGTGGCCAATGAATGTTAAACATCCTACTAATATTATAAATCCGAAAGTTTGTGTGTAAGTGTGTATGTTTGTTCCCTCTTCACGCTTTAACGGCTGAACGGATTTGGATGAAAATTGGAATGTACATAGCTTATAACTAGTATTAACACATAGGCTACTTTTTAACTTGATAATAGCGGGCGACGCCGCGGGGCACGGCTAGTAATAGTATAATTCGCACAGCGGATTAGAATTGCTTCTAGCAAAGCTGCCAACATATCGGAAACTGAACCAGCACGGCATGCAGTGGTCTATTACAATAAACACTGTACTTATATATTTTTTAATAGTATTTTTATAGTTTTAGTTCATACATAGTGAAAAATAGTTCGCCATATAATATTGTATTATTTAGGTATTGATTTATAGACCATGTGGTCAGGATTACAAATGCCCACTAAAAATTATTCCAATGACGTCATTGTATCTTTCTCTTCCCTACAATACAAAATATCATTATGAAGTAGCTTAATCACCGTCACCATTAGAAAACCGCGGAGTGGCTGAATTCATTTAAAAGAGAAAGTGAGTCGTTACTCAATCTGACCCTGGCGAATGCGGATATAGGCGGATTTGTAGGTGGGTTAGTAGGCAGCCGAATTATTATTATTATAAATTAAGAAGTGATGAACATAGTTTTAATTAACATAGCAGTAGGCGCGTATGGATTAACCATGTTTTAGTTATTACAATTAGTCTTTTAAGGCAAATGGGGCTAGGATGTTAGGTGTTATAAAATAATTCCTTAAACTGGAACTGAATTGACAATGGGTAAGTTAAAACCAATAGAAAAAAAGTGTGTTGATATAGAAAGCTTATTAAAAAACAATGACTATGTTTATGAAAAGGATGGATGGAGGCAAACTGCACAAGCGCTTTGTGGCGACTGCAAAATAACAGATAAAACCTAGATCATTTTAATATTAAAAACATATTTTTTTTATTTGAAAATGGAATGTAAAAATATGCTCCGCCGAGTTCCTTGCCAGGTTCTTCTCGCGATAGCTGTAAATTTGCGTATCTTAGGAATCATTAACTTTCATGAGTGCCTCTATATGGGCCCATGTCTATGTACAATTTAGAATTTTCATTTCTATTTGTTTAGATATTAAGTGCTTCTATTAAGCGCTTCCTGGGTTCGATTCCCGGCAGAAGCACAAATTCCTTCCCAAGGGATATTTGTGCTACTGGTTCTGGGTGTAATGTGTGTGTGATGTGAATATTTCCGGCACCCACGATACAAGTCTTTGAACTTAGTGTGGGGCAGTGAGTGTGAAAGCGTTTGTTTTTGTTTGTTTTGTTTTAAATAATTATACTTAGTACTAAGTCAGTACTAGCTTAACTGGTTTGATAGTTGATTGAGACACAGTGTAGCAGTGGTATAACTGTGATTATTTACAACGCCGTAATCGAGGCCACGTCCTAAAATAAATTGAGTCCTAACTCATACTATTTTCATAATATATATTTAAACCTGACGTATCTTGTCTCTAAACGATACGTAATAATTTAATAAATGCAAACCTCTTTTTCAGGTTAAAATGTTTTTATTCTTGGATAATTTTTTTTTATTTGTCACAGGCTAGTGTTTGACCACTATCTCACCTGATGGTAAGTGACGATGTGATCGAAGTTGGTAAACACACTATATTAGTGCCGCGCTTCGGTTCGTCTTGCATATGTTGTGTAAATGTTTCCACGACTCAAACCTTAGCCAAATTCGAACTCAGAGCGAGGCTTGTTTTTATATGAGTAGTCTATCCACTGATAGACTAGACTATCCGCTTTTGAACTTCATGGCTTGGCCCAAGAATGTAAAGGCTGAAGAAGTAATTAGCAATTAAAAAGATCCCTTAATTTTAAAAGCCTCAGGCATCGGAAGCTTATCTCCTCAATAATTCGAAGCCTCTTGCAGTAAGTGGTGAAAATCCCTAAGTTGGCAACTCTGGAGTGATTACCCGTGAGCCGAGCTGGCCTGGCCTTGGCCCGATCTTGGACGACGGAATTAGGTCACTGGGTCACGGTAGCCGGCACTTTTCTGCACCGGCTGTTCAGTATTATCTTTTAATCTAGTATAGATGTCTGGATTACCGCGTTTTTTGTTAACGGACAAGGGGAGCAAGTTTGGTGCTAGATATTTTTTTAATCTAGCTTAATAATAAACAAAACCTGACTGCGTAAGTGTACTTACATTTTTAACTTGCGCAACGCAAAGAAGTAATGTGTTTATCAGCCTGTATATGTTTGTTCTATTGTGCATTCTAGAGACCAAACGCGTGGGCCGATTATGATGATTCTTACGTCAAACAATTTGTCTTCATTGTTCGAGTGTTATTAAAGTCAAATCTAATATCGTAACAAATAATATCGTTATCTAGTTATATATAAAAAAAACAATTGTTCTGCGTTAGTCTCGCTAAAACTCGAAAACGGCTCGACCGATTTGGCTGATTCTTTTTTGTTGTGTACGTAGTTTTCAGGGCACGGTTTGTATGGAAAATTATTTTTTAATCCACCGGAAATTGCTCCCGCGCGTAGACGGGCTGATCATTAGTGAGTAAGAAATGAAAGAGCTCATACTTTTCATATATTACATACTATATAGTGTATTATGTGGGAATAAAAATGAAAGTAATTATTTTTTTTTTGTTTTAAGTTATAGGATGCCTAGTATTGGCAATCGATTTTTAGTTTTTATAATTTCGTCTTGATTACTTAAAAGAAGATGCAACATAAAAAATCTAAATAGTACAATTAAATAATAACAAAAATTGTAAACTCTCTCACACATAGATCCATTTCACAAAGCAACGAGCATTTTCAAACCATATCCGTATATCACTCGGCATGAAATGGAACCTTTGACACAAACCTCACCATTTTTTGTGGAGCAGACAGATAACGTAAACTATTCGATCCCTTCGTGTTTCTATATTATTATTACACAGCCGCAGGTAGATGACCTTCCTTTAGAATAGGGTAGACCGGGGTAGAGGGTGCATGGCACTTTTTTATCTACACAAAAAATCTATAGAAATTTTAAGCTTTGTACGTGTGTAGGTGACTACCTACTCTTGATAGAATATTACATTTTATTTGAACAAGTTTGTGTCCTATAAGGTTTTATTGTATAGTTAAGCTTGAATAATCATTTAGACAGACAGGTGTTTGAAGAATATTATTTTATTTTTGATTTAATGCGCCACTATTTATGTAGTAATTATAACTTTACTTCCAAATCTTGATTAGCTGTATTAGAGAAGATATATTATCTCTGTTAATTAGTTGTCATGTGTTTTTAACATTTTACTGTTAACACTCACGGCACGCCGTATCATTTTACAAAACAATTTATCTTAATAAATATCAATACAATATCTTTATCAAAACTCATATTATGTTTTAAGACTTACCCTTTCAACTTGGATGAGTAAAGTAAGTATATGTCTAAGGAATAACGTCTGTGTCTTGTGTAGTATGTAAAACCTTATGTGTCAAGCCTGGTTACCCCAATACCTACACGTACATATATATATATATATATATATATATATATATATATATTATATGTATAATAGGTCATAAACCTCGTTTTTTATTGCATTGCAATTATTATTAAGCACTGTGGTTTACCTTATGTACATACCTATATTAATGTCTATATGCTAAGTATACTTTGATGAATATTAATAATAAAAAGTATATGTTACAGCAAATGGTATTTAATTAAGTTAAATTTAAAATAATGTAGGTACCTATAAGTAGTATTACATATAATAATATGTGCATACAAACGCGTTAGTAGATTGGTCTCTGTATATATTGAACGTTAAAAACTTGTTAGCCTTGTTCGGTGTCTGACAGACACCTACTGCAGCAGTTTTGGTGAAGTAGGTATTCTCGATATGCATTTGATAATAGTTGTGCACCGTGATACTTAAGTTAAAAAGTACATTTTCCTTTATACAAACCTTGCCTTGACAATTACAAACACAACAAAAAATATCAGCTAAATCGGTGTAGCCGTTCTCAAGTGATGTTCTTTCATGGGGAAATTTAGTTTTATTTATAATAAATAAGAATTAAGGATATTTAATTATTTGTTATATTATATTGGCCTTCAGTTTTTTATAAGGAACACTATGTCCTTCTCCGTGATATATCTTTGTCAAATTTTATCAAAATTGGCCAAATGGACAGAACGAATTACTTTCGAATTTATAATATTAGTGGAATTATATTAATACTCCAGTTCCTTTCTTGACAATTATTTTTCTGTTGTTGCTGGCAGACTCTGGAATGAATTGCCAGCTGATTAAAATATATTACCGCCAAGGTTATCTAAAGATAACCTAAAAGCGGCTAAATCTAGACCATTTCTTTAAAAAGCTCCACTCGTAATGATATCATCATCATAAGATATTAAGATATTTACTAAGTCTAGTAAAATTTTATATATATGTATGTGTATTGTACATTATATATGTTGTGTATGTATTTTAAGTCACAAATTGACATATTGGTTTTTAGTTCTTTTACTGCACTACCACGAATTTTCCTGCAGCTTCATGGATGACTGGCAGAAAATGTGTATTAGCATGTATTAGCATTAAGTCTTCCGTGTACAGCTATAATGTGCAAAATAATAAAAAAATATAATATTTTATCAAGATGATTTATCATACTTGTAATTCACAGACTGAATAAAATATGTTACTAAAAATCTGTTATTATTGTCGTCGTTTCTTGAAAACAGTTTATCGCTAACAAATGTTAAAGATTTCTTCTCTTTTCTGAGCTTGTAACAAAGTACTAACAGATGTCGCAGATGCAATACATGTTGGTCTGAATGAGTTAATGCGTGTTCGTCACACTTGCAATATTTAATAAAATAAATTGAATATCGGATCGTTACATTAAAAAATATATTATTGTTTTATTACAAGGCACGTAATTAGCTCTGTAGGTAGTTCCACTCTACACTTCTACAGACGCCGAAATGCGCTTCGTCACTTTTCGGCTGACTATATCTAACTTGAAAAATATGCTTATATTCAAAAATAAAATTGTTATAATTTTCCAAATTAAAAGATATCAATTTTGATGGGATTTGTTGTCAGGGGATAAGTTTAAATAAAAAAATAGGACAAAGGATATTTTTTAAATAGGCGCAGCTACCTATTTATATAACATAATAAATGCGAAAAATAAGATTTATATGATTTGTTGCTGACGCTAAAACTGATTTCAATGAAAATTTAGAGACAAGAGAGAGAATAATGAGAAAAGATGCTTGATTTACGGAGTTGCGTTATCTGTTCTATTTGATTAAACAAAAATTAATCATATTTCGTAAGGGGTTTTGTCGGTTTTTATGTACCACCATTGCAAAGTGAAATACTGCAGCCGTCCGACTTAAGAATACAATTAATAATATTATTCTATGATGTCCTCGACTACCGTACATGTTCGAGAAGAAAACAACCCACATTCATGATTCAACAATCGACACACTAACTATAGTGTCACGTAAAGAGGAGAACTGGGAAAATCGGGCCATCCTGTCTGAAATAAATCTAATGTTGTAGCAATGAATCTACACATGGTTTTAATAAAATAATTATCGTTTCGTCAAGAATGCTACACAAAGTAAGTTATATTAATACGTTCTGGGGCTGAGTCACCTCTACGCTAGTTACTAATGGATTGCGCAGTTTCCAAAAGGGGAGAACTGGGAAAAGCGTACCTTCTACAAAAATCGAATAACAACTTAACATGGCCGATCATCATTCCATCGAAAACTTTCAATACAAAGTATTTTTGTAGGTATTTTTTGTTTACCGTGATTTGACGTGGTAGGTACGTATTGGTGGTATCGTCCTGGGCGCGTACTAATAATAATAACTCGTAGCGATTACTGGCGACGCGAGTCATCGACCTTCGAAAAATCTGACCTGCGCCGCTCGCCGCAAGGTTGCGAGCAACACCGAGCTTCTCGATTGATTCGGAAACTAGGCACTTCGTATTATAACTTTTGTTAACATTGCAAGTTTGGTATCGACTAGTAAATTAAATAAAAAGGATGTACCAGGATAACCGGAACCTGTGAAGGCCATTTAGCGCGGTAGGAAAGTGGCTTTGCTTTTGCGAATTGTTTTTTTTTCAATGTTCAAGAGGCAAGCGTTAGTTTCTATCGTATTATTCTTTTCGTAATATTACATCATTGAATCAGCGATGTTTATTCGACAATATATTTATATTATTTCATATACATATTAAAATATAAGCTGACAAAATATGTGATCAACAACCTACGAGTACAATAAACCGCAGCTCAAGATTGTTCATGCACCTTTCGAAGCAATGACTTGTTTCAATATGTAGAATACAAGTACCTAACCGTAAACAAACACATGCATATCATTGCTAAACTCTTATCGGCCATTTACCTTAATCGCATTATCAGACTACACTTTTATCTGACCCCGATTAGGGGTCGTCAGACTCATAATACTTTCAGGCAGGTAACACATGTTGTTTTCCTCTGGTTTTGAGTATTGGTTCTGACAAAGAACATAGGATCATCCAATTTTGTCAAAAATTATAGTGAATAAGAGACAGAATTCGAAATCATCTGTATCGCCGAGTTTCTTGCCAGGTTCTTCTCGAGATGGCTGTAATTTTGCGAATCTGGCAGTAGAATAATTAACTTTCATGAGTGCCTCTTTTAGGCCCATGTGAATAAACGATTTTGATTTGATTTGATTTGATCTAAAATGGATGTTTCTTTAGCCTTATATTTAGCCTGTTCCAACAGCTGATTAGTATCTGTATTAATATCGTTACAAGAAACTTTAAGCATATTACAAGCTGATTAATCTTTTATATTTGCTGGAAGAAAACTCTGTGAAGAGTTAAGCTCGCCGTTGTACATCTTTTGTTATGGCCTTATAGTAATATTATTTATCAATGTGTGTACAATAAAGAATATAAGAAGCGGCTTAGAACTCGGATAAAATGTAATCCAAGCCCTGTATTACAGGGCCTAAAATGTGTATACAACATACATATAACATTTCATTCAGAACCATCGACCCACTACAGAGGAATCTTGTTTGGAACATATTCACACACATTGTTAGATTTATAATAACATAGGGGTGATTATAGGAATTGTTGTTTAGTGTTCTATATTTCTTTCATTAGATTTTAAAAAGTCGTCCCAAGATCTATAATATTTTTTCTTTTTTTTTCTTTATTAATCACTAAAACCTAATCGAGATAGAATCTAATCGAGTTATTGAGTTAGATACTTGAAATAATAAACTTTATTATATAATCTTATCGTATCTGTTAGAGATAGTTAATTAAATTAATTATAATATTTTCGCTGAGGTAAACTGTAATTAATTAAACTACAAAATATATTTCTTGTCATTCAGTGACCTCTACTGGCGGAATTGAAGAAATCAAGGTGTTCAACTTTGCAATCCAACAACTGGTATTTTACGAAAATATATCGCCCATTCGCTTTACAAAATGTCAACAAACTTGAAGGTGATTTTATTGGAACTTTCGTATTTTTATTATCTTTACCTTGTGATTACTCTTCTGATTACTAAGCTACGTATGAGTTCTCAGAGTCAAGAACGAATAAACACACTATTTACTTGAAAAAAAAATTCCTAGTCCTCAGTAAAAAACCAAGGTAATTATCCCGTTTCTAACTTCATAATTAAAGTTTTTATTTCGTACAAAAACACAGATTATAACAAGAAAAATATAGAGTACTATGATGCCCTACATAAGTTTAAAACTTTGTCGCAGACGTAATGTCGACACTCCGGTACACGTGGCTCCACGACTGAAAGTTTGTTTGATTTAACTTGCTGAGTGAAGCCAGCGTGACTAAAAGGCAATTTTCTCGTGTAAATACTCGAACAAAAATCTCTAGTCCGCGACGGAAAAATAACCACTTTGAATCGTTTGTCAGAGCTCCACAGAAATAATAAGCAATACCATGACGATATAAGTGTACCTATTGTCTGACAACCTTCGGTGGGGCAGTGAAGTGGTGGGACAGGCTCATAATCGCTGGCTAGTGATTACTTGACAAATAAGCCAATATACGAAGTGATCGTATCGTACAATGAGGTCGATGGAGGTGAACACCCCTCCAAGGAAAACCGTTGACCCTCTCGTCCACATCCGTATCTACGCAGCTGAGGCACGTTGGTTACGAAAGTCTTGATCTTCCTCCGACATTTACCGTCTACGTTATTAAAATTATTGTCAAAATTATCGTTGTCACAGAATGGCTGTAACTTAATTATGATAATATAGTTTTCGGATTCCATTAGTATATTCGTTAAACATGTGTTATTTAACTATAAGTGAAGTAACATATTTTAATAAGAAATGTTATCTAATACTTTTAAACGAGCAATAATTCTTGTGTATATGTATATATATATGTGTAATCAGGATCTCGGAAACGGCTCCAACGATTTTCATGAAATTTTGTATGCAGGAGGTTTCGGGGGCGATAAATCGATCTAGCTAGGTTTCAATTTTAGAAAACACCGTTTTATCCGTGTTTTCATCCAAGCAAAGCTCGGTCATCCGGGTACTAGGTATAACAAAGCAGGAAATTATTTATAAAATTAAGTTTAAATGTTTACGTTGATACGTGATATGATATTTTATTGTTGATTAGAGTTAGATTTACTTAAAAATTTGGGTACATTATAGTAATTCATGTAGGTTTTTTCTAGGTATTCGATTTAAGTGGTGTATTAAATGATACGTATGATTAATTACCGTAAGGAAAACATTAGTAATAGGCTAACAGGAAACATGGAAATACTTTCGATAATACGAGGCAAATCCGTCTGTGACAATAATAACTGGAGCGATCGACCAGTTTTTTCCTTAGTACCGAAAAATAAATAGAAACAAAATGCCGTTGTATTTATATACATTGTAAATTTTCTTAATAAGTTTACAGTCATTATGAATACACCTGAAATAATCACCTTGCGGACGCAAACGACCGTCATTGTAGGACCTTGAACTTTGTTAGCAATACCACGGCAACTGTATTAATTATCATGTTTTAAGTTAAACAATTTCGTGTATTAAAATAACAAGAACATTTTACTTTACGATTCTACGAAGATGATTCGTCATTTTGACAATACCAGCTTATTTTGACGTATGATAATAATAAACTAGTCGTTCCCGCCGTTTACATTTCGCCTTTTTTTTTAAATAACTGTTTGATTTCTGTATTTGTTGTTCAAGTACAGGATTTAACGGATATTATACGTAAATATCAGGTAAATGTGAAGCTGTTTTTGAGATAGATCCCGGGACAAAATAGGCACTAAAACAGTGAATTTGTGGCCTACCCAATTGTTTTTTTCATTTTAGATTTTTATTAAAAACGGTTTCGTACTACATTTGCACAGTTTTTTTTAACAATACCCCTACATGGGCACAAAAACAAATTTTTTTTTCGCTAGGTATGTGTATATGTCCTCCCTTAATATTTAAATTGCAAAAATTTTAATTGCCATTTCTGGATTTGGGCCATAGCTTTACATATTATCTGAGAGTTCAAAGTTATTAGCTGGTATGGTTTAATCCCTAGATGCTTCTGACAGACAGAAAGACGGACAGATGGATACAAAGCTGAACCACTCAAGTCAACTTATAGATCTCGCTTCGATCGATTAATGATCATGTGATGACAATCAAGAGAATACCGTGTAAGTAATTATGAATGTAACAGCCCCGCAGTATTATGATTTATAACGTTGATATCGCTCCATAAATTCTTTCTATTATTTTTATATAACTGATAATCATCTTTGATTTTGAACACTGCGCCTACTCATATCAAACCTATTTATTAGCAAGTAAACTGTTTGGATATCGACAGTATATATCGACATTAATTAATTAACGCAGCTATATAGCTCTGTTGGTTTGTTCAATAAAAACCTATTGCCAAACTGGGAAGAAATTGAATTTATACCTTTAAGTTGCTCAAATTTAATACCGAATGGAAAACTAAGGTTCTACAGAACCAGACGGGATCAATTCGTAGCAAATAGTAACAATATAGGAATGAAAGCTAAAAGGATTTTTTTTATATTCAAGATAGGTAAACGATTGACCACTATTTCACCTGGTGGTAAGCGACGATGCGGTCGACGTTGGAGCACGTTTGCCCAAAAGCTTATTCACTCATGACTTAGACTCCTATATTTTATTTATCAGGATACACAGACTCAGGTAAGGAGTTCCATTCCTTTGCGGTTCGCATTTTCAGAGTAAACATCATTTTCACGATCCATTTATCTACAATTGAAACGAATATGGATCAATTTTGAGTTTTGATAATACTGTTGCTGTGTAACATTAGGCTGGTTCATTAAATAGGTTACATATGGGGTTTGACAGTCTTTATTAGTTTTTACAAATAACATATAATTGGTTGCTACCCAGAATTTATATTGTTATACCTACCGTTTAAATAGGTTAATATTTAAATTGTTATTAGCGCAATCGAGTATAAAATATAAGTATCGTCTCAAAAATAGAATAAATGCTTAAGAATGTTTGTAGATGTATTAGTGCGTGAAAGATAAATGAATCGTATAAAAACAGTAAAACAACGTTGTGCCGTTCGAAGCGCGACTGCGAGACGTGCGTGAGGACAGAAGCATGAAGAAACTTTCGACTATTTTCGGCAGTTGTGGTTACGAAACAGTTTGCGAAAGCGATTGTTGCACCACAACGAACAAACGAGCGTAGATTATTGACAGGTTCTCAGTTAGTTTCTGATGCTATCGTCATAACTGACGGATTTTTATGACTTCTGACTAAGATTCATAGGTCGTCTAAAGAAACTTAGCACGCAGGGTGTTTTTTACAGGTTTAATACTCGGCTCGCCGTCTGAGGACTTCATTATTAACATTCCATCATCTTTAAAACGTGGACACCCAACTTTTTCAAGTAGACAATGTAGATAACTGCCCCGCCACATTCATACAAAACTTCATTCTTCTGCGATCCAGCATCGATATGTGGTTGTTTTATTCGCAGAATGCTGGTAATGTGAGCTAACAAGAATGTTCGGCAGGTAAGCAAGGCTGGTGTTGCCCGGTGTAAACTAGATAGAGATGACGGTAAGCTACGAGCGGGGAACTGGTTCAGGCGGGGGCTGCGGTCAGACGAGGCACGTCATTGACCTGCACCCTCCCGTCGCGCTCCGCACCACCCCCTTCGCGACACCCGCACAAACCGTAACTTCATTGTATACCACTGCGAATCAAATTTGGCGTAGCGGACACTTTTTCGCTGGGTCACCTCGTTCGTGATGCCGCCGTAAATGACACTTTTATTTTTGAACATTTTTCAATTTGAGTACCTAGTGGAATTTAACAAGTTGAATATTATATTAGAGTAAGATTTTGTGGCTCAGTTTCTTTTAGCTACTTTGTGATACTGATCTCCATCTTAGATTTCAATAATCTGAGATCCCATTGTAAAGCAGCATTCCGAACGAATTTGAAGTTATAAGTCATTCGTCTTTGATCTCTAATAGGTATTGTGGGTAACGGCTTTGTAATGCCCCAACAATGGGCTGCATTCAAACGTGACCTGCCGTGCCGTTAAGAGGTTTCGTTCAATCAAGTTCAAACAATGCTTGCTGAAATATGAATAATGCTGAGTATTATGCTGCGTATGGTGATGTAAATTCTGCGAAATTTCTATACTATAGATATACCTACTATAGTTATAAGAGATCAACAAAATGTAGGGATACCAATGTTCACTATACAATCTAGATCTATTAAGTCAATTAGTTTCAGTCCCTATATTATTTTTTCTTGTTTTGTATAAGATGAGGCGTTCCTTAAATAGATTATCCATCTATCTACTTACCTACAAAAATAAATAATTGCATACCTATATTACGAACTTCTTGACCTTTGTTCCTTTACATCTAATGTCATAAATGCTAAAGATTATAAAACAACGATAACAATTTATCATTTTGAATGTACGGCACATTTAGATCGCTAAATTAACGTTTAGGTAATAACATTTAGCCTAAATTCACGAAATATTTCAGGAAACATACTTAAACGTCCTAAAATATTGCATGTAAGTAAATTATTACTATTTAAATAAATATAAATCGAAATGCTACAGCGGAGTGTATATATTTATCAACATGTTTCGATTATAGGGGTCAAGTGAAGCTAACAATATAATAAGAAAAAAAAAGAGATACAAAAAGTTTAGGAAAGGTCGTCGAGAGGGAGAAACATTGAGCATTTTTCGTCCGACCGACTACAGTCGACACCCTACTGGGTCAAGTTCGTTATTTAAAATGAATAGTCGGTGCTGTCGCTAGGGGGACCTTTTTTGCAATTCTTAAAAACAAGTGTTTTGTTGCGTACACAACAAGGATGAGGTACGTACTGGCTGGAGGCAGACACGACACAAGACATGAATAGAGATAAAGCAACGAATATACAAGAACATGATTTTAAACTCTTTAACAAATTTAAATTCGTTTTGCGTAACATAAATCAGAGAAGCTTAATGTTTGACATTTCTTTACCAGCCGGCTCGTTCCCAATAGCTAAAACCTTTTTAATATTTTTAGGCCGTTGACTTCGTCTGGTCGTAGAATAAATAATAGTACATAGGTCTAGTTTCGATAAAGTTAATGCTTGTCAATGTTCAGGTACTAGGTCATGATTAATTAATAAAGAATCAATCAGGCCATGCCATTATGGATTTATCTTACTATTTTATTTTACAGTTAACAATAAACTTGTTTGTTTTCAACTGACGCTGTACTGTATCATATTATATAACGAAGTGTAAAAATATAATAATATGATAATATGAAAAGAGTTGATAGACTGACCCACTGTATAATCAACTGACCTTACCTACGGTAAACTCTTTCTACGTAGTTGATACTTGCAAAATGTAAATAATATTGTGTAGCGAAGCGAGATCTCTTAAGACGATCTGGGTGGGTCAGCATTTTGTCCGTCCGACCGTTTGTCAGAGGCATGTAGCGTCTAAACTATACATGCGATTAACTCCAAATTCTCGAGAATATGTAAAGCTATGGCCCAAAGCCAGAAATAGTAATTAAAATGAAAATAATAAGGGGGCACCATACACGTAAGCGGGAAGCAAAATAATGTTTATTATTTTTATCTACCCTTGCGGGATCGTTGAAAAGAGCTCTGCAAGAAGAGTACGGAAAGTAACTTTGGTTGGCCACCAAAGTCACTATTTTTAGAACAATTTTATCCCGGGGTCTATTTAAAAAACGGCTTCACAATTATAGCTGAAAGTTACTGATGTACTTGAACAACAAATACAGAAATCAAACAATTATTAAAAAAAGAAGCTAACAATTAGTTTTTCTCAATTAGGCAAAATGTTGGCGCGAGATCTCAGTTCGGCGCGAACGATGATATGAACAATATGTCGTATATTGTTCATATATAAATAAACAAAAAAAAGGTAAATGAAACAAACACGAAATGAAATCACTTAAAGTAAAAAATAACTGAAAATACGAGTCAGCTGCAATGTCAACAACCTTGAAACGCGTAAGCAGGTGTGATCATTTGTTTAGAACGAGTTGTAGTTACGTTCATTTTGCCCGAGTCTCCCCTTTAACACAGAATGTCAATTTTGACATGTCAAAATGATCAAATCACCGCTCGCAATCGCGAATATTGATCATGGAGTTATTTTGTTTTTGTTTAATTATAGGTTGTGAAAAAGAAGAATTATTTACAAGATTTACTTGGGAGTAATCCAGAGAAATCCCATCCAAATCAGCTATTTTTTATTAATAATTAGAAATAAGGTAACAAAATATTACGATATTTATCCGATGCTCTTGGGTTCGGATCCTACTAACATTATAAATGCGAAAGTTTGTGTGTGTGAATGTTTGTTACCAGGTATTTCCGTAACGAATAAACCGATTTTGATGAAATTTATAATGTAGACAGCCACTGTATATTATACTACTATGTGTACTATGGCTTTTTAACATGATTAACGCAAGCGAAGCCGCGGGGCACGGCTAGTTTCGAATATAATTATCTACGTTAGCAAACATTCTTTTTATGCATGATGGAAAGTGATGAAGCGGCCGAAGATGTAACATACGATACCTATTCACTCGAGATTTGAAGACTCTTTGTTTATTATAGGGGAACAAAGACGCAGGTAATGAGTTCCACTCCTTCGCTATACGGATGATGAACGTAGAAGCGAATCGCTTCAAGCGCACTGGAGGTATGTCGAAACAAAAAGTACCTGCTTTCAAAAAGTGGATTTAACCATAGTTCTGCGAAAAGAACATTATAAATGCACCAAGGTGAGCAGATGTCACTGCCTTCTTATCTGTAGGCGTAATTTCATCTTGACATAGGCAGTGGGAGGTAAAAAAAAGTGTATGTGGGCAGAGCTCGTCATCAATGAGAATTGAAAATATAATAAGTGGTTTAGCATAATTTTAAATGTTGAGTAAAAAAACAAATTGTAGTTGCTAATTTAGACGTTGAGTTTTTAGATTTAATTTTAGGATTCCTTACTTTAAAACTAAAAGTAATCCTTATAGAATATAACTTTGGTGTCCGCTTGTCTGTCTGTCAAGATTTTTTTTTTTTTTTCAGGTATAGCTGGAGGTATAAAGTTGAAATTAATATCAGATACGGTACTCTAGATAGTCCCTCGAAGTTTATAAAAAAATAAGCTTCTAATAAAATACGGTCACTTATATGCATTGGAATTGGCAAATACAACAAAGCCTATAGAGTACTTCCTGTAAACCTAGAATCATGAAACTTGGCAAAAAGCAAGGTCTCGCATTAAAGCAATGGAAAAACATGAAAATCTGACATTTGTAATTTTAAAAATATTACAAATAATACGAGTCAAAAGATTCCACATACATCTTTGTACATATATTTGTCTATTATGAACTGTTTTGTTAACGAAAGTTTTTGTAAAAATCTGTATGCCCTTCCATATATATACCTTCCATATTTAAATATATTATTCCTTTGGCTTGGGTTGTCTGGATAAGATTGCTCTGTGCGATAAGACCGCCCTTTGTACACATAGTTTAAATTCTCTTTCTTATATGTTTATATTCTTATGGTGTTCAATAAAGTGTTGTCTACCTATATTTGTACGGAACTATCTATATGTGCATGAGTTCGACTCGCACTTGTCGAATTTATTTAAATCACATTAGCAAAGAGCAAAGTAAATTAAAACGCCATTTTCACGCTTTCACACTCAGTTAGTTTGAGGACTTGTTTCGTGGGTGCCGCGGCAACATTCACATCACACACAGAACGAGAAACACAAATATACCTTGTGAGAAAACTTATGTTCCCACCGGGAATCGAATCCGATACCCGCTGTGCAGAAAACGAACTCGCATTCAACTGTGCAATACTGAAGTACGTATATTGCTGCTCCTTTTTATACATTTAGGTTTATTATTCTCATAACCTGATATTATTTTTGTATATCTAACAGAGCTTCCATTACTTCCACACACATTTCTATTTATTACGTACAAAAGACCTATCAACATAACTACAGCTTATGTCATCTATAAACCTATCTTACCTACCATTTACCTTCGACACAATTTTATGTCCCAGAAATACGACGACCCAAACATTGTCCAAATAGAAGTATAAGGGACTTGATATACAAAGCGAACAAGGCGCGCGGCAAGGCGCAGTCAAGATAAAATGTATGGCGCTTAACGAACTTAATACGCTTGGCGTGCGGCCGAGCGGCGGACGTTTTGTGTAGCCTCAAGTGTAACATAATTAAACGCAAGCAAAGCTTAAAAAACCGACTTCACCGCTTTATCTTCGGAACTTCGATCAGATTAGATTTTTTTTTATATATACGATAGGCAAGCGTTTGGTCACAATCTCACCTGATAGAAAGCGATGATGCGGCCGACGATGTAGCACGTTTACCTAGATGTACTATCGATGTATTGACGATATTTCAAGAGCTACTTACTGATCATTGATCAACTTTAAATAGGACCAAAGAGAAAGCAACATCTTCCAAACAAAAAAAAATTTCAAAATCTGTTCACGTGAAACGAATGTGTAACAAACATAAAAAAAATACACTCGTCTTGAGTACCTCCTCCTTTTTTGTGAAGTCGTATAAGGCGAGCGTCCGGGCGAGCGCCCTGGCCGCGTTGTATATCAAGTCCCTTGTAGGATAGGAAATGGGCCATTTTTTGCTGGGTCACTGAGGCAATAATCGTAAAGTTATTTGTCTGGCCACGTCCAATGCTTTCTTATGTCTGTTCTGTGTTTATTTTTTGCTCGTTTCTGTCTATGCGTGCTAAATGTAGTGACATTAGAACAACAACGCATATGGCTTGTGTCGTGAGTGACATACACATCATACAATCACACCCAGAACCAAACATGTCTCACATAATTTATTACTGATCTTGGTAGAATAAATCTGACAAGTTCGACTCTGACTGACGCACCGAGAATTCCGTACTAACTTATAATAATAATTATGATGTAAATAGTTTGTGCATCATGGGAATCGAGTCTCGAATATTTTGGCCCGTTTATTTTAGTTTTTTTTTTCCATTTTTAAAAACAAATTACCAAACGGATGTTGCCCGTTTGTTAAACAATACAGTTACATTTACTGCGAGCTAATTGCTTATATTTTCTAAAATTATATACAACTTTTCAGCAAACATTTATTGTATCTGAAAAGAGAAGTAGGTACCGAAAAACAGTTGAATTTAGCAGCAATAAAAGGCTTTCTTTTTTCAAAAATAGAATTTTCCTTAATCACCAATTTAAATACACTTTGTTTGCGTAACCTTAATCCCCTTTCATACCTAAATACTCTTT
Organism: Lomographa bimaculata; assembly: GCA_948107665.1. Lineage (NCBI taxonomy): Eukaryota > Metazoa > Arthropoda > Insecta > Lepidoptera > Geometridae > Lomographa > Lomographa bimaculata. The sequence continues at coordinate 15,643,446 of OX403592.1, forward strand.
CTATAAAGGTTTTCAACCCCTTTACAAACTATTGTTTGGTATTTCTTTGTCAGCCCGGTTCGTTCCAAATACCGAAAACCTTTTTAACCTCTTTAGGTTGACTTTGTCTAGTCACAGAATAAATATATTAGTGCTTCTACTATAGTTCTTTGGGCCCTAAGATAGAAAATGTTACAGGAGTCGTACCCACATATTATGTAGAAACCATTTTCACTAAAATGTTCAATACTTTGAATAAAGCTGCGATTAAGTTTTTATACAATCGCATAATAGGTTTTATTAACGAAAGAATAAACAAAACGCTTTCACACTCACAGTCCCACACTAAGTTCGATGACTTGTGTCGTAGATGCCGAAAACATTCACATCACATGATCACACACACTAACACAACTGAAACTCGAAACTCAAATTTTCCTTGGAGAGAAAACTTGTGTTCCACCGGGAATCGAACCCGATATATGGCGAACGCTCACCCAACTAAGAGAACGGGCAGTTCTGAAACAAAAAAGTAATTTTACTTTTTACAGTCGGATTTTTTAAATTTATAATATACTAGCTGTGCCCCGCGGCTTCGCCCGCTATTATCAAGTTAAAAAGTAGCCTATGTGTTAATCCTAAGTATAATCTATGTACATTCCAAATTTCATCTAAAACCGTTCAGCCGTTAAAGCGTGAAGAGGGAACAAACATACTTACACACTTACACACAAACTTTTGGATTTATAATATTAGTACGATTTACTTGTTTCCTTTTGAGGTATGGAAACCTAAAAACAAACACCCATCATTCTTAAGAAGCATACTAGGCACAATCTACGTACCTATACCTATAGTTTTTTTCATTAATACCAAAGTAACCCTATCTACGGGCCAATTGCCTATATTTCCTAAAACTAAACTAAAATTATATACATCTATACAGCAAACTCCCAAGTTACCTACAAATCATCGAGCTTATAGGTGACTCAAGGTCAAGCCCACTACCAGTGGGTAGCGTTCCCATCATGCTGGCGGCATTGCCTCTCTGAATTGCAATGCTAATAAATTGAGCCAAATAGTTTAGTTTACAATTATTACAAACTAAACAATAGGTATTTAGATTCTTAAGTGTGCGTGCTTTGTTACACAACACAGCACTAAAGTCATGATGAAACTATTATTTTATCTGTGTCTTACGGCTCAATATTTAGAATATTTAAGGTATTGGTATGTCTAATGTAAATGTAGCTATTACTCAGTAAATAATTTTAATGGAGTTAATCCAATATCAATAAACTGTTGACTGATTACTCCGTAGACTCAAATATTTGTTTTGAGTTTGAGTTGCGCCAAAATTTGTTTGAAAATCGCTAATCTTCCAACGCAAACAATATAAAAAAACTTACTTGAGTTTTAATCAACGTTTTGGAGGTTCTTCTCGATAATTTTCATCAGTTTATTGAACCTGCAACAACAAGAAACAAATTATTACAGGTCATAGAATAAGTTTATTTCTATTCTATGTTACAGTAAATATAATTACACTAATAATATAAATCTGTATTTTTTTTTGTGTACCTATGAGTATGTGTTATTTATAGTTGTTATGGTCTTCTCTTCTACGCTGCAACGGCAGAACATATTCGGATGTAGTGTAACTCCGTAACGGCAGGACATATTCGGATGTAGAGTAACGCCGTGGACAGGTCTCCGCCCTCTGCGCCGTGGGTCCTGGGTTCGATTCCCGGCAGGAGCAAAAATTCCTTCCCTAGGGATATTTTTGCTTCTGGTGCTGGATGTAATGTGTGTGTGATGTGAATGTTTCCAGCACCCACGATACAAGTGTTTGAACTTAGTGTGGGGCTGTGAGTGTGAATGCGAATGCGAAGAAATTAGAATAATTAATTTGAATTTATTGAACTCCTTATCACAATGATTTACTAGGTAAAGATAATAATACACCAGTGAATCATCTTAACAATTTAGACTATTCTCGACCATTATCTCATCACATATTATTTGATATAAATAAGCATTTATCTGTGTTAAAACCAGTTCCACGTGTATTCTACGAGTATAACGTTATAGATACTTATAGTATATACACATAGACCGTAGACAGGCGAGTTAACGACTCCGTCCGCCCTTTCGCCCTCGAATACAAGCTGAATAACAATTTCATCCCTCAAGAGCATCCCTTACAGACGAGCGAGGATTGCTGAACATAATTAAACTGTTTTGCTAATATAGTGCTGTTATAGTTTTTCTAGGGTATATTGTACCATAAACGAGTTATGATTGTACCCAACTCGACGGCTAATGAATACTTGTAGTGATAAAGATAGTAGTACCATTGAAGTAATTAAAGTACCTAGTAGTGCCCTGGAATTATATTTTTTGATGCAAAAGGTTGCACTGACGAATCTAACAAATTTTGGTCTTTTGCTGTACAGGTGTACAGTTTTAATTAGGAAGTATAGGTCATTGGCCCATAGGTTAGGATAGGTTTTGTTTTGCTTTCACTCTCACAGCCCCAAACTAAGAAGCTTTATTTCTTTTAATTTTGGCTTTGTAACTTTTGTAACTGTGCATTCAGCCAGTGTCAAGTAATATTATATTTCAAGTGTACATTTCATATTAAAAGTCTTAGTCATATGTCACTGTTAAAGTCAAGTAAAAGAGTCGAGGTCCAGTCATAGTCAAGTCATGTTCTAGTAAGTGGTAGAAACTTTATTAGAACTTCAATTGGAGTTAGGAGCGAAGGCGAAAATCACGATTTTTAACTTTGTATAATTTGCCTACACTTATGCACGTTTACTGAGTATTAATGGTCAATGATCCACCATAGTTACATATTCATAATTTAAAAATATTTGAAGGTAACAAATTTAAAAATCTTTAACTAGCTGGCTACTTATTCATTGTTTTTATAGTGTTAAGGAGTTTAAGAATTTAAAATTAGTCTAGATATTATAGTAGACATAGACATTACCATTTGCACGTCTGCTTGCAGACTGAATATATTGTGTCACTTTTTACATTAACATCTTATGTACATGTATTCTAGCAAATAAACGATTTGATTTGATTTGAAGAATCACAGGTTTTGAAAAATTATACAAAGTCAACAACGGCGTATTTTCCCTTTCGCAGCAAAACTCCCACTAAGATGTTAATAAGATTGGCCGATGCGTGCTTGTGATCGGCCGATACGTGCTTTTGACTGGTCAATTCGTGCTTGTGATTGGCGAACGAGACAGATGTCAGCGTCAGCGTCAGTATCGGCGTCAGATGCGGAGCGACCAATCATAACTATTAAAATGATGCTTTAAAGGGCATATTATTTTCGTTACACGCTGCTTAGCAGGGAAACGTATCGCCAGCTTATATCTACAATAGGTATGACCATGCTTATAATATATGATGACATAACTAGAGATCATCTTGCTTTTCGCAAAATATAAGTATCTGAACATATGAATCATTGAAAATACATCTAACTCTATTGCATTATATCACGCAGGTTACATTTGTAAGTTACGTAGTTTATATGTGTAAGTTTCATAAATATTCGCTTGACTAGTCCGCTACAAAACTTCTACTGCTTCAGACCTCGATAAATGTATCCGCGTTGGAAGTAAATACCAATAAAACTAATAGAACTTAAGAGTTAAAAGGGTTAGTTCTTTATGCTTGGAATCTTGTTTCTTCCGTTTAAATTAAATATTTACATAGAAACTATAAAGTAATCTGTGGCGACATTTACCTAGTATACCTACCTACTCAGATGAGATATTTTGTCCTTAAAATGGTATAATAACCAAGAAGTTTCCTAGATTTCCATTGAAACCGTAGTAGCGGTTTTCGAGAACGACATCGCAATGGGTTCCTACAATAGTTTTTCCTTGTATGCGTAATACCTAAATTATGTCCAGAAGTTACAGGAATCCCTGATGAATGTGAATACATTAAAAAAACAAATAGAAACCCTTTTTGTTTCCTCAGAAGTAAATAACGAGAACACTTATACATATAACCAAGGGAGGAAAAAAAGGTATTTTCTGGAACATAAAATATTAAATTTACAGAAACGCTGTTACACTCGCGGCCCCACACCAAGTTAAGCCCCACCCATACTTGTGTCGTGAGTGCTGGAAACATTCACACACATAATCACACCCAGCATCAAAAACACAAATTTACCCTGGAAAGAAAATTTGTGTTTCTAACGGGAATCGAACCTATACCAATATAGAAGGCGAATGCACTTAAATAAGCCAACGGGCAGTCAATAATATCGATAATCGATAATAGTAAAATTCTGATCCGAAAAAAAACTGAACTGCCTAAGCCTAGATATGCTGTATAAACACAGATGGAAAGCATATATATTTTTTATTTTATTTAAATGAGTTCTTTATTTCATATTTATGTTAGTACAGTTTCAGTGTAAATTATATCCTAAAAACTATACAGACTTAGTGTTTAAAATACGTTTAAAAGCCTAATTGCTTATATAAACTTATAAAAAGAAGTATATGAAAGAGGATAGCACTAATTTTGAATTAATAATTTTCTGTTTTTTGTTCTTGTTAAAAAATACCTCTGTATAAACATTCCCAATTTTAATATGTCAGCAAATTCAGTTACATTATAAAACCTCATTGAAATCGGTCCGTCCGTTTGGAAGCTACGATGACTACACAAAAATTATCAAGGTAAAAATAATTGTGAAATTTCCTAAGATATTTATTTCTAACAAGCAAGAATAAAGTAGGTATCTTCTATTTTAAAAGAGAGCACGAGTTTGCGACCCAATGACGTCACTACGATATCCACATTTATCTCGACCCTGGCGGTCGAGTCCTTATATTATTTCGTGTTTGGAGAGTCTAGTTTAACCTCATTATGTTCACAGTTGTTTTGGGCACAATTATATTGCTCCAAGGCTTTCTTCTTTGATCCCTTGATACAAGTAATGTTATTTATCCTTGACCTTTGTTGTTCCAATATTTTAGTTTTATAGATACCTAGTTTTAAGAAAGTCTAGACGTGAATTTGGGTACTTACCCTATTTTATGGATCTATCCACAATATAAAATATGGTTATGTTTTTTTTTCAAAAAGGCCTACGTTACGGGCCAATTGCCTATATTTCCTTAAACTAAACTAAAATTATATACAGCAAAGAACCAAGTTACCTACAAGACATCGAGCCTATATGTAACTTAAGTGCTCAAGGCCACTACCAGTGGGTAGCGTTCCCATCATGCTGGCGGCATTGCCTCTCTGTATTGCAATGCTAATACGTTGAGCCAAATAAGTGCTAGCATTTTGATCACGCGTCGCTTCAACTTTTTTGAAAATACAATGAGCTCCCTGGGTCCCCACGGACCCAGTGTCTCAACACCAAACGGCTCAAATATGTAACCACTGCCAAGGTTTCCATATTATGGTTATGTTAACCTTGATATATTAATATTTTAGAGACACTGGAACCTGAACTAGGCTACTAAAAAGTATATTATAAATAAGCCTATTCCAATCAGGATAAAATCCTGCCTTACATGTACAAAACCGCGGGGAACAGTTAGTACTTCATATAACAATTAAAACCAACCACCAACAACAAACACCTATATCTTAAAAAGAACAACAACAACCGTTGTCATTTCGATTCGCAGTCGCTCCATATAATCATACCTCCGTCGCCATTTACAAGATGGCGGCAGGTGAAAGTGGTCGATGGTCACCGATGCCGTATCTCAAGTTCTCAACCTGTACGACTGGTATGCTCTGCAAGCCTATACGGGTAACCTGACTGGCTGGTTACACGGCAGCTACCGTTCATGTAGGTACTAGGTTAATTCGTAGAGATGTGACAGTGGAGAAAAGATATTCCGAATCCATATAAACCTACTGCCAAAAGTTGCCATGAAGTGACATTTTGTGGTGCAAAGAATTGGTCATGATTGGTTTTTTTAAACTACTAAGATGTATTAAAATCATAATTAAAACACACCCCATGTCCTTGAAAACGGCTGCATATTTTTTCCAAATTTAACTAGGAGTACTCTTTATCAAGGCACTTTTCAGACAAATCAGTATTTCTGGTTCAGCCGTTTGGGAGCTATGATGTCACAGGCAGACAGATGCACACTTTTTTTTAAAAAGTAAAAGTACAACAGGAAATTTATAATAAGACCCATCCCTAAAAATGATTGTAGCAACGAACCAATACGGCCTTAGTTGCGCTCATTATGTCTTCTATAAAACACCATGACTGAATCTACTTGGGAGACATAAATAAAAAAAAGTTAAAAAAAAACTTAAAGAAAAACACTAAGGATTTCCTTACGAACTTTAACTTTCTTTAAATGTATTTTCGTTATCGATTCAATCTATTGCTACACCATCCTCTTGTTTTCTGTTGAATCTGAGACACAAATAAAATGAAAATGTAAATTGTGAAGGTAAATACAAAAGTAATATAACAGATCAGAGATTCAAATCAAGAAAGCACTATATTAGATTACACGCATTTTAGAAGCAAATAGCTCACGTGGCTTTTACATAACTTGAAAAAGTAAAATAATATAAACACAAACCTCGTAAACTTCCAAGTAAGTTGGCGAACTTCTCTTTTGAAGAATAATGAAATGTTTGCCTGATTTATGAGAATGTATCCGTTATAAGAGTTCTTTCAAAGTTTGAGAAGTGTTGCGACAAATGTTTATTTCTATTTGTCAGGTCAACATGACGTGTTAAATGTCAACCGAGATACAGAAAATACAGAACTTCGATATCGTTGTTCAATGTTTTGTTAAATTTGACCTCACCCGATGGAAAGTGAAGATGCAGCCGAAGATGTAGCATGCCTGGCTAGAAGATATTCACTTAATCAGACTATTCACTCTTGACTTGAAGACACACAGATTGTACCGTGCGTTGCGCCAGGCTCTCGCTGCTCCAGACATGCTCCAGAGGATGACCGTATATATCGCTCGATCACCGGTCGAGTTTCTCAATTAAATTAAACATAACGTGAGTACAACCTGAACTAAATCAATATGATTACGACATATGATAGTTTTAATAATAATTTACCTTGAATCTATAGTTATCAGTTCTCACGAAAACTTGAGAGACTTTTCAACAAACTTCATGATGTCGCTTTTAGGTGTCGATGTGCTCGCGCATAGTAAAATTTCACTCTCATAATTTTTCCCAACCGCGCCAAAAGAAGTATAACTTCAAAAATTTAGATTATATATTTCAATACAACACGGAAGAGATCTTCGCAAGCTAGCATGATTAAAATCTCGTGAGCCGTTGTGCATGCAACGACGTAACTTCCGGTTCAAACGACCGCGTTGCGAAACTGCGCGAGCGCAGCGTACCAGTGTTGTTGCTGTGCCCCATATCCGATCACGGTCAACGGTTGAATTTGTGGTACAAACTTTGCAAGTTTTATATATGTAATCGATTAAATGATGAGACAAATTTTAAATTTAATAAATTAATCGACACACAAATACAAAAAAAAAATGTTTTTTAAACGCTTTAACACTTATAGCCCCACACTAAGTTCAATAGGTAAGTTATTGCAATAGCATTTGATTTCGATATAAAACATAAACTCTCACAGCCCCTCACTAAGTTCAATGACTTGTGTCGTGGGTGCCGGAAACATTCACATCACATTCACATACACAACTCTCATCGAACTTATTAAAGAATTGTAAATTTATTAAGTGAACAGGTATTTACTGAGCAAGCGTGCTCCACACTTAGACTACATTGTCACTTTCCATCAGGTGTGATTGTAGTAAAACGTTTGGCTAGACAGTTATAAAAAAATCAAGCTATATTGGCATTGATTCATATGAACTGAATTTTGGACATAGCTATCTTGGCGAGGCTGTAAAATATATAATCATGATAGCATATGATTATTCGAAATTAAGATCTCTGCTGGAAAAAAAACATATTTATACGTTCAAAACATAAATGCTCTCACAGTCACAACCCCACACTAAGTTCGATGACTTGTATCGTGGGTGCCAAATAAACGACGCACACAATCGCAAGCAACACCAGAAACAAATTTCCTTGGGGAGAAAACTTCTGTTCCCACCGGGAATCGAAACCGAAACCTGCTTAGAAGGCGAATGCCCCAACTAGCCAACGGGCAGTTCAAAAAGGTCCTTACTGCAACTTCAACGGTGTTGAAAAGTAAACCATGTTTAAGAATGTCTTAATAAACACGTTATCGATTTTTTAGTAAATCGATATTACGCGTATAATAGGAAATAATAATTATACCCACTTGTATTTGTACAGATATTTCAAAATTATCGTTATTTTACTGGAATTAAATCTAGTAATATTAAAGTTTGTATCTATATTGCTGTCAATTCCAGAAAATAATTTAAACGCAGAGCTTAGAAAAACCATACTTCGCCGCTTTCTTCGGAACTCTTGATCAGATTAAATTAATTAAATACACATAATTGAAGATAACTCAAAAACTAGTAGATTAGATCTTGATCAAACCCATTCACATGGGACCACATGGAAAGCACCAGCTTTCAAATTAAAAAAGAATCATCAAAATCTGTTAACCTACAAAAAAGTTCTGAGGTAAGACATAAAAAAAATTACAATCGAATTGAGAACCTCCTTATTTTTTTTAAAGTCGGTTAGAAATGTACTTCGCTGATAATATAAACGACGAGGAAAGCCAGTTCTTGTAAATAGTCGGATATAAGCTTTAATCAGCAAATTGAAAGTAATTTGTTACTTTCAATTTGATTGAACGTTTGATTGCCGGATTGAATTTTGATTCAACCAGTGTAAGTAGTGGCCGCTTCTTTGAGGTATCATTATTAGAAAAGTTAATCATTGAACCCATAGCAAAAATACAAATTAATCAAAACTCATCATTTTTATTACCGTCTCAGGTACATTATAAATTCTGTGCTACCGAAAATATTTTGAGGTCAAATTCAATTAGCTTACCTTTTTATCTACTCCCTGAAAATTGTAACGTAATTATTTTTAAAAGGACACGCCAATTTTATTCTTCTTAATTTAACGTAATTTGTAAAATACCTGAAACCTTTAAGGGCATCATTCCAACGATTCCAACCATTGAAGCCAACGTCTTTCGTGGTACGGCTATTTCAAATTCAGTAGTCAAGTATAATATTTTTTCAAATTTTTCTTTTCATCAGGAGAGATAGCGGCTAAATACTGACCTATCTATCATAAAAAAAACGTATCTTTTCTAGTAAGTCTAAAGTGTCCAGTGTCAACTGGCGTTGGCGTACATTACGAGGTGCGGCGCAGCGATGGCTTTCTTTGCAGGACAGTTTTTAGACAACTGTTAATTTACCGAGCGAGCGCATAGCGCGAGTGAAGCTTCTCCGTTTCAGCTTAGGTAATATTGCTTTCGTGTGTCCGGCGGATTTCCGGTTGTTCTTCACTACAGGTCGCATTTCTCAACCGATTCTCGTGAAATTTTGTTAGCAGGTTCGATAATTATATAGAACTTTTTTGTCTGTTCAGTTTTTTGGATGTTTTTCAAAATAGTATAGATATGGGGGTTTAAAATGTAAAAAAATCTCCTATTTTGAAAAATACGCAAGGGCTTTAGCTGACAGGGGCACTAGTTGATAGTTTATACAGAACTAGCGGTGCCCCGCGGCTTCGCCTGCTATTATCAAGTTAAAAAATAATGTGTTAATCCTAGGTACATTCCAAATTTCATCCAAATCCCTTCAGCCGTTAAAGCGTGAAGAGGGAACAAACATACTTACACACACACAAAATTCGGATTTATAATATTAGTACGATACATAATCTTAACTATTACGGGAACATAGCATTTACAAGAAAATCTCAGAACTAAACGAGGTTTAGAACAAGAATCGGGGCCTGAAATCTGTCTGGTATTTTATAAATAACCCTATAAAATATACCCCCTTTTAAGAGCAGACTCCATCAATTACCATGTTATAATTAACTTAAATCATCGATCGAGTCTGGTGGGCAGAGAATCGACGGGAAGCAAGTTCAGTGAGCCAAAGGGAACCTGTATAATCGTATGCTAGGCAACTTAGTTACTTTGGCTCGCACATTAATATCATTAGTGCGAACGTGTCTCGTGTTTACTGAAACAGGATGTACGTTAACTGTATCCACCTCGCCTCTGAAGTCTGCAAGGCTTGACATCATAATTGTATCAAAATTAAATTATTATTTAAGATATTCTTGCTGGCATTAAAAGGTGAGCTAGCTCGTACATACCAACTAAATAGGCTTTATAAAAATACCCAGTGTGAGGGTTTTTTAATTAGCAATCATAATTGGTATTTTATATCGATAAATATTATTTTATGTGGGTAAGTCTGGATTACTCATGGCTCATTACGATGCCAGCCAATCATAGAGCGGAATTTAAAAAGTAGCGGGTAGTAAGGAATTTAAAAAGTACCCGGGCTGATATCATCGAGCGGATGGTGGAGCAAGGCAGTGTTGGTCAGGAGCTCGAATCGAAATGTGGTGCGAATCAAGAGAAGAATATAAGTGCTCAAAAGCAAGTTTATTGTTTGATTCATGACGACAAACCCTGATATGATGGTCCTTATCACACCAGTCATACACACCTCCAATCAATGTAATATTTTAATTTGTATATCAAACGGTATGTATAGTTTTAAACGTTTAGACCTCTTTTATTGAACAGTTTCACGATGGCATGATTAGACTCGATCGATATTTTCACTGGCAGTGATTTGTCGATGTTATTTTGCATTTATCATGGAATTTAGTTACGAAGAAAGAAAAATCTCATCCGTTGTAATTTTTACCGAATTCCACAATGTAGGAAATTTTTATCAACGAAACGATTTGGCAATTTTTTATTTTCAACCGACTTCATAAAAGGAGGTGCGACTGTACGTCTTTTTTGTATGTATGTACGCGATAATTCCGCCAATTATGAATCGATTTTGATGTTTTTTTTTGTTTGGTAGATTATACTTTAAAGGTGGTCCCCATATAAATTATATCGAATTCGGTCAAGCCAAAACCGAAATTTAAGCGATGAAGTCGGTTTTTTAAGCTTTGCTTGCGTTCCACAGAATTAGTAATCTTCTTTACCCTTAAATTTATAATCAAGATCCGATAAAAACAAGCGAATAGTTACTGTCATAGTTAAATCTATACAAGGTCAATATTATCAGCAACTATTATATATTCTGTGTCACCACTCGCACTTTAGCCGTCCGACTTGTTCGAGAGTTTCGAATAGTTTCGAGACAAAAGCCAGAGAGCGCAAGAGTCGCGAATTAGCGTCTATAAATCTTAACCTGTCAGATCTGCGAGGAGTTATCGTGAATCATGGAGGCGTGCAATCTTCGCCAATTGCCCGCGGTTTAGCTAACCTTGCAGGCTAGTTGGCGGGATGTGACGTCATCCGATACCATTATGTCTGCTTCCTTTTATTGTAGTGACGTTTGATTAGAACGCTTGTGTTGAATTTAAACCTGTGTTTGGTATGTCTTGAATATGGATTGTTTAAATTCTGATAACGTTTATTGTGGAAAATATTATTGAATTATTTAACGTAGGTTATTTATATATCATTATGTATTTAGATTAATATATGAATTATTATTGTCATACAACTAAATACCTATCTAGGTATACTTTGGTTTTCCAACAAGTCCGCACACGATGAAAACGCTTTAACAAGTAGTACTTTAAAAAGTTTTTTTTTAATCAAGCTTTTACCAGCTGTGAATAAAAAGGACTAAAAAGTTATATACCAGAGAACTTGTCAAGACGAATCAAACGAGCCCAAACTAGATGGATTTATCTTGTTTAGTTCAGATGTTCCTATAGCTATCTTCCATCTTCATCATCAGACCAGCTGCATGATACCATATCATTGTATTGTCACCAAAGATGCATAAGTACACCACAATTGAATCCAATCCGACATCGGGAGGTGGGTCTAATTTAGCTTGCAATATTTACAATAGATTACAGACCGACAGATAAAAGTCAGGAAACTAAACTAAATAAAAGCTTGGAAAATATTACGGTTAGAAAAGAAAGACATTATTTAATAAGGTATAATACATAGTTTAATCATTTGTAAACTAAAATCCATCATCTTTCGTGATGATTGATATCGGATTTTAGTTTAAAAATGATTAACCACAACAAAACCTTACAGAGATTATTTACTACATATTACTAGTATAAGTATAAGTACTTATAAAATTGCAACAAAATATTATTATATTACTAGTATGTACGCGCCATTTATTGCCGCTTCCTTTTTTTCCTTTCCTACCCTCATTTTCCTAAGAAAACAGTGATTTTAGCTGGCATTATCACTTCATGGTAGATGAGGGTACTGCTTGCTTAAGCGAGCAATCTGCGGTCGTCCCTTGTCGACTGTGGATGCCTCCGCACGTCCGTCAGTCCTCTAAACTACATCACCGCCATATTGGTTACCTACCGCGCTTTACGTTCCTGTCCCAACCGCCTTTGGGATTTCTGAACATCATTTTGGAAGCCGTTTACTAACGGGTCCACCCGCACTCGCGCCGCGTGTTCTACGTAATGACCTACAACGACGCCTGTTCAACTGCCAGGAATATCTCCAGAACACCAGGAGACCGAGAGTAGCCCCAGCTATACTCGACAACCCGGATACCCAGCAGCCTAATTCTGTAAGTCAGCTTCATGGATGAGCGTCAAGCCCATAGACAAATCTCAGCTGTTTTAGCCCACAGACTAAATAGCAATAAAACCACCGAAGAAAGGTCAGACCCCCTGTTACCTATCTCTGTTGCAAACGGTTTAAATACGAAATTGTTGAAACGGTTTCAAGATAAAATTCCTAAAAAATAAAGTTCATTTTTGCTTAATTTAAATAGAAACCGCGTGCAACAAATATACGTAGTAGGGGGGCAGCTGTTTTAGTCCACAGACAAAATAGCAATAAAAACCATCAAAGAATTACGTTTCATTTCACCGTATTTGTGGAATCGAGTTCCTAAAAGTAATAGTTGAACTCTTGGAAATAAGTAGCTTTAAATAAATAAGAACCGACTGAATTTATTCAAAATAACCAATCATTAAAAAAACATAAAATTTTAGTTACCTCTCTTCAGCGATACGAAAATAATAAACTTAAAACAACTTTAATTTCTCATGACTACTCATGACTAATATCTATTGTTTTATTGTTCTCAAAAATTAAACGCTCAAGAGAAAAGAGTGATTACATTATCTTTGAAAAATAATAAATTAAAAAACCTAATGATTAAATTATTATAAACTGAATATAAAGCCTGCGTTTATATGACATCAGCGAATTTTTTGATATCTTAAACTGTCCACGCAGTACTGAATATATGCTCTGTATTTGTCACAGGCATGGGATTGGGAACTCGCTCGCGTTTCTACTAGACCTAGCGCCTTAACTGTAAATATGTTATAACTATTGTTCACCAAATCAATTGGTAAATTTACCAATTCGCGAGCGTATTTCTTACGAAAATATCGATAAATATACATGAAACGTAATTCATAGACAATTTCGCCACAATTAAGAGCGTGAGCAAATTTCATGTTCTGTGGTTTATGTATTGTATTCTCCTTGTTTCATTCTTTCGTTTCGGTCGTTGAATCGGCTTGGTTTTTGACGCTATTATGTCATTGTTGACAGTTTTTATGTCATTTTTGACAGGTGGTATGTCACTTTTGACAGTTATTTGACATTTAATGATGCCCATTCATGATACAGAATACGGCAGCAGGTTAGTCATTAGTTTTCAACCCCTTTCAAACACAGCCCACTACATCATCACCATTTTCCGCTAATCCTTCGATCTACCAGCATCCTTCTTAAACCGCAATTACGTCAAACGCGCTCCGCCATATAGCTTGGTGGCCGCGTTAACATAGTATATAGGTATTATACTATGCGATACCTACCTAACTGATACTAATACGCTCCTTTAGATTTATAAGTATTAAATCATACTATCAAACAAATATTATAAATCCGGAAGTTTGTGTTTTCGTCAAACTGTAACGGCTGATCGGATTTGGATGAAATTTGAAATGTACAATTGTACATACTTTTTGACTTGATAAACGCGGGCGAAGCTCGAGCACGGCTAGTTAGGTAGAGATAAACTACGAAACCATGGGTCCTCCAAAATGCAAAACGTTTGAATGTATTTGTGAAAGTATTTATAAAGCGCCGCCAAGACTCGCAACCACTGATAAAACAATGTTGTTTTATAAATCCGTGCTTGCAATTCATGTGCGGCAACGGCCTTCTAGCGAAGACGATAACTTACAAATACATACAAACGCTATCGTAAAATTGTAACTACATACATATATTGAAACCGTAATTTGGAGAGCGCGCCTTGTTATCATAGTTTATATCTTTAAAGCTAAAAAGAAATGAAGCACTGACAATTAAGAGACAGTAGATATCGTGCAATATCTTTTGTCAATTCAAAGGTTAAAAGGATAGTTTAATCGAATCGCAAGCGAATCGAAGCTATAAAAATATCCGATAACTCATCGACCCCACATCGGGGTAAGTGCGGGCGAGACAAAGTCGCGGCCGTTAACCCCAGGCTATCAGCTGACGACATCGGCCCAGCGCGGGAAATTATCTTCCACACCATATTTCGGTCGTTCACTGCCTCAGAATAGGGTGGTACCTACGTAAGTATAGAACCAATCGACGAAGGGCCTCGATCACGAATTCTCGATTTATAAATCCAGTAGAAACTTTTCATATACGAAAGAGTTCCGAGTCATCGCCCGTTAAGATTCGATAACAAATAATCTTATTTTTGCAATCAAATATACTCGACTCAACACCCATAACAACAAATTAAATGATTTATGTATCAAATATCAATTAAGTACCATATTGTTATCGTAAACTATTTAGAGAAGTACAACAACTTGTTTTGACATAACTCACTCAAATAAATTGGATAACACGAACGTTAACAACAAAAATACACAGGGTACAGTCTTGAAAAATAACACTGAAACGCTGGTATACTTAATTATAATATATAGAGAAACAATAATTCAGCAGACATCGAAATGCAATCTCATGATTCACAAAGCTTCCGGCCACTCACGTTATTTCGGGTGTTTGACCTGCTTCGCCGGAGAATTCCACGGATTTCATCGGCTATACGATTAATCAAACATAAAGATCTCTTATTAATCAAAGACATGAATCTGTATGTAGTAGGTATATGATAGTATCTTCTAATGTTTTTACTTTACGAGTGACGTGGAGATAAATCATGACGAGATGGTTCATTTATCTCGTCGAAAACGACTCGGTATTTGTGTGGTGTTTGTTTACTCAGATATTGAGGTGGCCTATTTCTCTTCAATTTGTGTCCTTCGTCGCTGTCATTGGTGATAGTCAGCGTATGCGCACGCTAGCAATAGGTACAGATAGTGTGCAGATATCGCGTCGCGACCTACTTTGCCGGTACTACTCACCCGTCGCCCCCGCTACTAAGCACAGCATCGGTCTAATAATAGCCGTGTAATAGATGTCGAGAAAGCATACGATACTCTTTTAATTCGCTTTGATGTTGACATTTTATATAAAATATATCACCCCCACATTCAAAACGAGTATTTGATTTCATAAAAGAAGTATAAAGATTACTTACGTACTGACACCAAAAAGGAAATATAAAATTTTAATTGTATTGTTTTGTTTATTTCAGCTATATTATATTTTTGGATCGGTACTATTTAAAATGACTTCAGAAAGTTGCAAATTAAATACATTTTGCGATTAATTTAAAATTTAGTGTCACAGAAACAGGCCACATTTTTGAGGTTAAGACATTTCAAGCTCATCTAAGTACCAGCACAAAAAGCTTTCTAAACTTTTTATAGCCCTGCTGAAAGAACACTTCACTAGTTTTTATGCTCAACCTCGAGCAAATGGTTAACAGATTGAAAGATCGTGAGAGTTAAGTGGTGACCCAACGCTCGTCGATGATGTCGAAACTTTTCAAGTGGGCACGCTCGTAGTGCACCATGTAAAAACCAGTCCCCGAGAGCCTTGAAGCGCTTGGACATTTGCCACGCCCAGAAGCGCCGGAGAACATTATGTCTTAATTTTCAGTCTTACTTGAACAGATTTATTTAACTAGTACCTATACTCTTCGCGGATAATCACTGTTTATAAAACAATTGCAATTATTTTCAAAACTCAGGCCGTGAGTCCGTAAATCAAACAAAGGCCAGATGTTCAACGCTCGATGATTGAGGAACAATAAAGCTGCTCATCGCTATTTCCGCATACGTAACAACCTTTATCAAGATAATGGCATTGAAACATGCTAATACGGTAGAGATTTCCTTACTTTTCAGTCTTGTAGAAGTTGTGGACATAGTTCTTAGTGATAAAGATTTTCCGAGCAGTTAGGTTTAAGTTTTTTGTAAGTACTAATTTTAGTAGCAGACATATTTTTGAGAAGTTCCAGTAAATATTTCAGCTCTCGAGCCTCTGCGAGCAGGCATCGACCGCGGCGACCGAGAAGTCTCGGCTAACGGTAAAAGTCTTCGAGCCACGTTCAGCTCCGATGCTACTAGTAGCGAGCGACAAATCCAATTATTTTGAACTGGGTTTTTGCAAATAGATTTCCACTGCTGGCACGGCACCGCAATCCGGTTTCTGTACACGTATGCGATCGCTCTCGTAGAAGTCTCGGCATTTACCTCGCGAGAATCGGAGGGACGACGACGCCAACTCAGGCACGACGACGACGTAGCGCGACCAGCTCCACTTCACTGTCACCGATTCCACACAAACTGCAGTCACATAAACGGCGAAGCACTGAGCGTATCGTCAAGTTTTTGTGGAGATAGTTAGTAAAGAGTTTTTGAGCTCATTCGAGGTGAACACACGAATTAACAGACGGGTGAAACGGCACGAACGAACAGCAACAAGACCACTCACGAAGGGATCTCGGAGCAGACTGAGTGAGGTAGGTAGGTGCCGTATCCGGGCGGGTAGAGGGGGACCGAGGTCTCGTTCGCACTCGCAGCTATCGCAATCACGTTTGAGCGAGGGCACCACAATTTTTGTGAGGGCACGGAGGCGGCCGAGAAGCACCGAGTACTGAGACCTGTCGAGGAGCACCCGGTGCTGGCTGGCCGGCCGCGGCTGCCCGCTTCGCTATAATCCCGCTATCGCCTGCTCCGCTATGGTATCACTGGGTGTTATCAAGTCGCACGGTAATTTTTTTAGTTAATTTTACACATTAGAAAAAAATAAACACAGTGTAACAGTGGCGGGAGAAAGCACAGCCCCGTGGTCTCCCGTTTATTATCTTCCAAATACAAGGTACCGAAAACCACAAACGCAAGTGTAAGGTCATCTCAGAATATTTAAGTATGTATTCTGAGAAGGTCAAACAAATTTTTTTGTTATTCATTGAGAGGTACTTTAAACAACAAACAAACAAATTAATGCTTTTACAGCCCACATATTTAACTTGGAGAAGAAGACATTATTACTTGTAATTACCCTATAGCTGTAATATTATTGTTTGTTTAAAACTTTGTATCACTGAACTGTAATTAAGGTAAAAGTGACGCTTACCATCAGGAGAGCGACATGCTCGTCTCGTCTATCAATTACATTAAAATAAAATAGCAGACCAAATATATTGGTAACTTACATATTCAGGCAAACGAGCAAGTAATAACAAAGGAGTTTAGCCGCGAAAGTGAATAAATGGCGTTGTTGATTTTGTACAATTTTCCAAAACCTGTGACTCTTCGATTGTGAACGTGTAATAATGGTGGATTATTAACCGTTAATACTTAGTAAACGTGTATAAGTGTAGGCAAATCATACAAAGTTGAAAAACGTGACTTTCGCCTTCGCTCAAAAACTCCAATAGAAGTTCTAGTAAAGTTTCTATAACTTTACTAGGGCATGACTTGACCATGACTAGACCTTGACTTTTTTACTTGACTTTGACTACGATATGTGACTAGGACTTTTAATATGAAATACACTTGAAATATATTATTACTTGACACTGGCTAAATGCACAAGATTGCGAAGCCAAAATAAAAATTAAGTATAACAAAATTCGACGTTGTAATAGATTCTTACACCCAAGGTAAACACCACAAAGTATGTATGTAGCCCTATTCCGTGGTAAACACCCTATTTTTTATCTCACATGCAATAATAAGTAAAAGTATGCGTGGCTACCAGGCGCCGATTCTAAATATTGAAAACATCAATAATAATGATTAAAAAAATTTACATAGTTATTCATTCCGTGATCTATTAACAAATTTAATAGATTTTTTTCATCTGTATTTTTAAACTAAAGAGGTCAAAGAGCTAACAAATCTAAATACATAAAAATAAGTGGCACAACATTTTTTTTGAAATTTTTTCCGGACGACTTATTTGGAAAATGGCTGCACTAAATTTCCAACAACACTCCTGGAGTTTTGCCGCGAAGGTGAAAAAATGGCGTTGTTGATTTTGTGTAATTTTCCAAAACCTGTGATTCTTCGAGTGTTAATGTGTAATAATGGTGGATTATTAACCGTTAATACTTAGTAAATGTGCATAAGTGTAGGCAAGTCATACAGGGTTGAAGGGCGTGATTTTCGCCTTCGCTCCAAAACTCCAATAGAAGTTCTAGTAAAGTTTCTACCACTTTACTAGGGCATGACTTGACTATGACTCCGTACAGCGAAGGAGTGGAACTCATTGCCCTCGTCTTTGTTCCCCGAAACGTATAATCTGGGAGTCGTCAAGTCAAGAGTGAATAGGTACCTTCTAGGCAGGCATGCTACATCTTCGGCCGCATCGTCGCTTACCATCAGGTGAGATTGTGGTCAAACGCTTGCCATACGTACATAAAAAAAAAAAAAAAAAAATGACTGACTACTTGACTTTGACTGTGACTTGTGACTAAGACTTTTATTATGAAGAATAGAAATTGTTAATATTTGTTTAATATTTCGACTGAAGGACTATGCATCCATGGTCATGAAGTAATTAAAAAAAAAAAAAAACAACACCCCTGATCATATCACTTTCAAATAAGAAGACCCTTACCAAGACAGGTTCCTCCTTTTGGGAGCTACAATAATACAGACAGATACAGACGGTACGTATCTCTTGCGTTAAGACTTAAAAAGAAACTGGCTACCCTCAAAATAAAGAAAACAACGAAGAAAAATTTAAAGGGAAATGGAATAGAGACACGTGTTAGGGGTGCGTGAGTCACGGGTTACGGGTCACGTGAGTCACCGAGCTACGGATCACGTGATATCTAGCAGAAATACCTGTAGGTTTGCATTTAGTTGAGGATATGGGATACATAACATATTTATACAATTTCATAATTTTAAGGATAATGACATTTTTTTTTAATGGCGGCACTGTATGCCAGTGGAATATTACTGGCTGTTTTTTGAATTCATGGGAATTGCTATATGATTTAGCCGTGCCCGCGGCTAAAGACTCTGAAAGACGGACGGACGAACAAATGACTGAACATCCGAGGAAATCTCCTTCGTTTCGTGTTAACATTTACAATACCGTAACCTAAATTGATGGAGCTACCATTCTTATTAAATACGGACGAATCTATACTCTATACTAAATTGTAACAGGCTGATGTACATTGAAGATATTGAAGAAAAAATAATATGGGGGTCTTTATTAGAGCAACAGAATCCACAGCAATAATTTTTAGAATTCTTGTCTGTCTGTCTGGATGTTTGTACGCGCATCACGCAAAAACTATTGCATGGAAATGAATGCTGTTTTCACCGATATATTGCTACAGGTCTAACTTAAATATAGACTCCATTTTACTGCAGAAGAATATCTTATTCCGACTGCTTTCAATTTAATACTGCCCGGATCTCAAGTTCTGTAGAAACTACTACGCGGTTCTCCAAAACTAATAAACACATTTTCATACGGTTTTTACCAGTCGATTAAACTTCGCCTGAAGCGTTAAATCAATTTTATTTTATTACAATTGGATGTTGGAAAGAAAAGTTATCATCATTTATAATTCATTTATAAGCCGCCAAGATATCTGTACAATTTTGGAACTAGCTTCTTTATAAGAACTTAATTAATTGAGTAAACTATGAATTTTAAGCTAAATTAACACATAGGATAGGTATAAAAATAATATAAAAATCAATGCCACTTTTCGTTGTTATTTTATAACTCAAGAACGGGCTCACCTATCCAAACCAAATGTTTAAGTTTTGCTCGGACTATTTAGTAGATGGTTTATGTGAAGTTTGCACAAAACCGGTCGAGCGGTTCTTCATTTATCACACCCGGGCGAAGCCGGGGCGGATCGCTAGTAGGTTATAGTTTATTTCCCGAATCGTTACCGTTAGTAATTCTACCAGAGAACCTTTGTAAAATTGTTTCTGTGGTGGAGGAACTCATTTATTTCGCTTATTAAAATATATCTCAAGTAACACATCAAGACAATTCTTGGCTTTGCGAACGAGCAATACTTACGCCCAAAAATTATTAACCAGCTGCCATAAATCACAGTATTTTGGAAGAAGTTGAAGGAGACGAGGTGGTTTACTGGTCCATATACATAGTTCTAGATCTAGCCGACACTTATTCGGTATATATATATATAGTTTATTAACTCTCTTTCTGCTACCGGACTCTCCTCGCAAAGCATCGTTATTATGTTGCTTCGGAACAATACCCCTCCAAAGTTATTAAATGGAACACGCCTTAAAGTGGTGTCGCTTCGGTATAATACTAAGGAAACTGAAATTGTTACAGGTTAGTGAAGTAGTGTTCATACCACGCGTACGTCTCATTCCCAACAATTTCCCATTACAATTTAACCGATTGTAGTTTCCCGTGAGCGTATGACCATCAACAAGTCGCAGATTCAGACACTTCAAGCCGCCCGATGTTGATCTCAGTACGAACTATTTCTCACACGGACCTATATTATGTTGCTTTCTCTCAGGTCACTATATAGTTTAGAAATTTTGTTTATAATGGCTCCTAGGTTGAACATCAAATTTTGTGTATAATTTTTTTTTAGTTTTTGTTGGTTTATTTTGTACAACTAGAAACGAAAGTATGAAAAATAAAACCATTCTAGTTACACAAGCCCCAAATGGCTGGGTTAGGCTTCCTATAACTAAAAAAAAACATGAGTTTGACGGGATATATCTTCCAAACGTCACGCTTGACAAAAATATGATGTACCCCTACCTTCATTTTAAAACCCCAGTTCTTGATAACACACATGATGGGGTAAGTAGTACTTAATATAATAAACATGAAAACTGATGATGTGTTTGTAGCTCGTATCGAAACTAGTATAAAATAAAACTGTACAACTGCGAATATGTCTCGCACTTCGAGGGTTCCGTACCAACTTGTATGGATATTGGATATACGTTCGTTCATCGAAATCTAAGAATCAACTTTTTTTATGCTCGATATGCAAACGTCTGACCACTAACTCACCTGATGGATCTACGAATTAACTTTTTCTTTTGCAATACATGTGAAATAGAAATAACTTTATGCCAATTTCCAGGATTCATTAATCATGAATGCTAGAATCATAAGAGAAGAAATAATAAACACGGTCTACGGGAAATACCCTATAAGTTTTCATTTATTTGCGCACCTAACATGTGTGAATTTTTCGGTTGTATACACGCTCACGCCCGCGGCTCCGCACTGCTTTCGAAAACTAGTATAGTGCACACTCAGATCACACAATCACACCCAGAACCAAAAACACAAATTTCCCTTGGGGAGAAAACTTATGCTTTTATCGGGAATCAAACCCGATACCCGCTTCTTAAAAGACATACGCGCACACAACTTAGCCGACGACGGGCAGTTTAGTATTTTTTGAAAGCTTATTTTTTTTATACAAATCATGGGACCGTAGAATTAAATACTTCAAAACCGTCCACACAATCTTGAAAAATAGTATTGATTGTCAGACTGACGGACAACGTAGTGATCCAATAAGGGTTCCGGTTTCTTGGTACGGATCCCTATAACATCAACGAATCTTCAGCATTTTAAAAAGTAGAGTCGAGTGAAAAACCAATCCGTTATGTAGTAATTTACACACACAGCAAAAACTAGTAAGTGGAGGAAATTTCTCTGCGCGGTAAGTTTTTGCCCGGTTCACGGTTGAATCGCGTTCCGCAGTATTGCCACCAGCCGGGAAACTTGTCATATAACAGTAAGATAGAAAGAGACAGCCATTCCATGGCATATATTCGTCTCTCTCTGTTAACTTGATCGGTTTATGCAGTTGATCAACTTTCTTCGGTTCTCGCACAACTTTCCGATGTCATTGTTCTCTGCATGTGGGAACATTCAGTTTTTGTTTTTCTGTGTTTTCTTGTGATAATATGGTCTTTCCGTTTGCATAGCTTTTAAGTTTTGTTATATCTGTACTGTGTACTCTACCCATAAGTTATACTTATACAGGATCTATGACTCTATCAGAATAGAATATAATATATTGGGAAAATGTTATGATAACACTTTGATTATATACCTGTCATAATCAAAGTGATAACATTGCAATTTATCAAAATGGATGCTCGGGATAAAAGTGAATTTTCTGACCCAACCAAAAATGTTTACAAGTTTAAAGTTTAAAGTCTTTGTCTGTTTGTGTATAAGGTACACAATATACATAGAATTAATTGTCCTACTAGCTGCGCCCCGCGGTTTTACTCGCGTGTTAATCGTGGATATAACCTATTCCCATTTTAGATTTAATCCAAAGCCGTGGCAGCGTGATAAGGGAACAATCACACGCACAAACTTTCAGACTTATAGTGTAATAGTAATTAGACGTGTTCCAGATCATAACTTACTAGACCAGTGGATAAAATAACCTATAAAACATTGTTCACACGTGCGACTCCTTTGTGTTGTGTCGGCACGTGAATACCATCGTGATATCTCTCGACGGCCTTCTATGCAACAGTTGCTGGCAGTGCCTATCATCTCCGAGTATCGGTATGCCGCGGGCCGCGTGCTTTAACACTATGTTTGTTACCAGTTATCAAAATTTGGCGCACGGGCTGGCGGGAGGTGCAATCGCCACGTGGTGGCACACGTGACTCCGCTGCGTTGGTAAATAATTTATACAAGGACTATATGGTCGTATTATTTATTATTAGATTTGTGTATGATCGGTATTTATGTTTGTATTGCAGAATTTATTGAACTAACCACTCAACTTGTCTGCTTTCTAAGCAGCATAGGGTTCGATTCCCAGTGGGTGGACAAGATTTCTCCCCAAAGGAAATTTGTGTTTCTGGTTTGGGTGTGAATGTGTGTGTGTGAGATGTGAAAGTTTCCGGCACCCACGGCACAAGTCATTTACTGAGTGTGGGATTATGAGTGTGAAAGCGTTTATATTATATATGTCAATGCTATATTAGCGCGTGATTGTTCAGTGTACCTATATAAAGTAGTCCCGTCATTGGTTAAAGGCTTCAATTGCTTCTAAATTGTATTTCCTGTTCGAGACTTGCTGTGCAAGGATATTAATTATTATGTAATCTAAGTAGTTACATTGTTAGGTTTGGCTAAACCTACTACAATGGGTAGGAGTGAATAAATAGTCGATGTAATAAGCTTCAAAACGACCATAACGTTGCCCAGAATGGACCCAGGAGATCCAGAATTGGCGAAGACGACCACACTGGAGCACTTGGTCCGTCCGTCCGGTCGTTTCTGGACCAAGTGCTCGTTCGGACGAGTGGTCCAAAATGGGAAACAAAAACGGGAATAGGCTCGTTTGTTTTGAGTCTTCAAGTCACTAGTGAATAGGTATCTTCTAGGCAAGCTCGCTCCATCGTCGACTACATCGTCGCTAACTATCAGGTGATATGGTGGTCAAACCTCAAAAGTATGCCTATCATAAATTAAAAAAAACAGCATCAGTTGTCAAGCCATGTCCGATACCTTCAGGCGGCCTGAAAAATCCTGATACGGAATACCTCCCGCGAACCACAAGGTTAAGAAAGGTACACTCCGTCAAGAAACATGGTGGTAGGAATTCTTGTGATTCCGATTGTAAAGGTACAGAACAGCTGCATAGCAACCCTACTAAATACGTCTTCTTGAGCTAAGTTGACCTTGAAGTTTTCATTGTGCAAAAACTACAATTTATGATTAAATGCAGTCCCAGCCAAACCGAGTACGGCTTACCTTGAGATAAAAGGTCAAGGTTGCATGAAACTCGTGGATATACCTAAACGTAGAAGAGATTATTTGCAATCCAATTCCGCGCGTTGTTTGATAAACCATGATAATAAAACAACAAACAAACGCATTAAACTGACAGCCCCACACAAAATTTCAAGATTTGTTCCGTGGGTGCGGGAATCATTTACATATCACACACATTCACTCCTAGAACTGGAAGTATAAACATGTATAAATGTCCTTGGGATGAAAAATTGTCTCCTGCCGAGAATCAAACCCAGGATCCACGGTACAGAGGGCAGAGACCTTTCCACTGCGCCAACTAGGTATACATGATTTCTGATGTTTGTAAAGTTTGCGAGAATTGACAATAATAATGCCAAATTATGGTCTTTTTAGTAAACCAAGTTTTGAAATATATTACAAACATTCGCTTTTACACTCACAGCCTCACGTTTAAAGACTTGTATCGAGACTCTGTAAACGTTCACATCACACGCACAATTACAACCAGAACTAGAAGCTCAAGCCTTTGTGGCGAGAAAATTTGTGCTACCAACGAGAATCGAACCCGTCACCCTCAGCGTAGAAGGCAGACATGTCACCACGTCGCCAAGAAGTTAGTTATTAGTACTTATTAGTATGCCTGTCTGTACATAGCTGGAGAGCCGCTGTGGTGCACTTGACCACACTTGGCACCGACTAGGTCCCTACCTAGTGCTAATTTATCACTTTTGCTTTCAAGGCTACGTATAGCATGCAGATTAATCTATGTACCTACTACATTGTCAGAAATTATGTCATTATTTTCACTCTGATACTTACCATAGTAGAAATAAATATATTTCTACTATGTACTTACTTACTACTAAGAGTATCGTCGTAAAAATATAATCATCTAAATCGGTTCACCTAGAAAAAAGTTATGACGCAAAACATTAAAAAAATACAGTCGAATTGAGAACCTCCTCCTTTTTTGAATTCGGTTAAAAGAACTAAAAAGTTATAGAATAAGGGAACTTGTCAAGACGAATCAATCGAGCCCAAACTAGACGGGATTACGTAGTTTTATTACAGAATTGCCATTGCCACCTTCCGAATTCATCATCAGGTCAACTTCATGTCATAACAATATTGCATTGTCGTTCGATTTACATATGCATGCAAAATTTCAGATTAATCGAAACCGGAAAGTGGGTTAAATTTTACTAGCAAGACTTGATTACAGAGAGACAGACAGATAAATAAAAGGTTGTAAAAATCATATTTCCGATATCATGCATCCGAACTCGATAACGTAGACTCAAAAACAATCAAAACCAAATTTGTTTATTCACATGGGCCCCAAGGAGGCATCATTAAAGTTATTGCTTTATTATTGTTATTAGTTACTCTAGTGCCAGATTCGCAAAATTACAGCTACCTCGAGAAAAACCTTTTAATGATCATCAAGTATTTTGTGCCTTCTATGCTTGAATGAGGTGATTAGTTCTGTTCTCTTCTATACCCCTTTGATATTTTCAACATGTTCTTTAATGAACCCACCTCTTTTTTTCAACTTACTCTCACTAAACGAAATTCGCGTCTTCAAACTACGTTCTAACTACCAACGTCGCGTAATTTTGTTACCATCTTCGGTTTACCATTTTAGGTTCACAATTACAGATTCAAATGAGTAACATTGAGGACCTTGGGGAATTGCTCGTCGTCACCATCTGCCAATTGAGTTGTTTTCGAGTAAGGTTCAAGGCTGCGAAGCTACTTTCGCGGCAGCCTGATGTACTGCTGCTGTGATGCAACATTGTGAAAGCTGATACCGCTGGAATGAGGCCAGCGGCGCCGCGCATGCGACGACTGCCGACTGCCACGATTTACTTTATTTATCTCTCCGTTTACATGCCTCTGGCGTTTGTTTGGCTGAAACTAAGAACAGAAACATTTAACGACAAAATTATTGGATCTATAAAACGTTTAGTTGATGGCTCTAATAGCTTTGGTTGTAAAGATTTGGGGTTTTATGGAATCGGTGATGAAACCGTTGGTGAAATATTTAAGTCATATGTAAATAATGTAATAATTGTATGTTTCCTTATTTTCTGGGACATACAGTAATAACATGTAATCATTATCTTCAGCGGGTAATCGTGATCCTGTTAAGGTGATACCATACTCTACTCGTACATTGTCACGCATTACTAAGGGTATCTGGAACAAACCGTTCTATGCGATTAGATCACCTATTGTGTTAGATGATCACAATAATCATGATGATTTAGAAGATAACCTTGAACCTGAAACCAAATATGTACTAGGATTCAGGACGACTTTTCATGCTGGCAGGACAGGATATACTATATATAGGTACTAGGTATACGCTACAGGTACAGAAGTCGTAGTTACCACCATAATTTGCAGAAAAATCTGTCACAAAGCGCTAAACGAAGTATGAGCTATCCTCGAGACCACTGGATTTCAAGGACAGCTGCCAAGGGAACTTTCCTTTTTTCGGTCTAGCGTGCTTAGTACATCGACCAAATTACTTAACAATCGGGGAGATAAAGGTTAAACGAGCTATATATTAAAAATTGTTCTAAATTTTTATACCCAAGAATATTTAAACAGAAGCATAAATATAACTAAATAATGATGAGGAAGCGCCGGCTGCTCCGAAACTATTCGGAACGGTGCGAGAGCAACAATCCGTGAGGAACCAAATAGGTCAAATATCATTGTTACGGTCATACACAGATCTATTAAAAACAAAGATACTATATATACGCACGCAGGATAAACTGTCACGTGTTAGCAACCTTCATTCAAGGTAACTAAACAAAAAGTAATAAGTCGTTAGCAAACCCTTTTGTTTTTTATTCATATCTATTTGTAGAGTGACATCCGCATTTAGAATTTCAACCCAATGTTCATCTGTATTATTAAACAGATCAATGCAGAATGAAAGAATACACGGAAAACATCAACAACGACAAATAACCAAAGAGGACATAAATTATACCTATTTACATTTAGGCGCCGTTTTGTCCACTTTCCTTGTTTACAATGCTGCATTAGAAACTATAGTGTTCGAAGCCACAGATGAGCATTATTTATCATTCTGGCGACGGCTGACATGGCTTTGACCCGCGAACAGCCCCGGATTTAGGTCAAGAGGAATCGATATTAAAGCCTGCTTATCACCGATAGCTGCAGATTCACTTGAATGTAAACAGAATAGTTGCAACTAACAACAGTACTAGGTTTAACAGTACTAGGTTGGAATCAGAATCAGATAGTCTTTGTTGTATAATTGGGTTGTAAACAAGATGCAAAACATGTTTGGTATTAGTTATATTAGTACAATAATACGCCCTTACATATGGACAGACTAAGGATAGGTTTACATATAATATATTACTTAAAAAAATATTAAACTATAGGAAACCTATAGGTACCTTTTTTATTTTAATTTGGAATTTGTTTTTTGACCCAAAAGTTTATAATTTTTGTTTCTGGTTCTGGGTGGAATGTGAATATTGTGTGAACACTGTGTGGATTCATTGTTTTGACGACATAAGTCATTGAACTTAGTGTGGGGCTGGTAATGTGAAGGAAGGCTTATGTTTATGTTTTTCCCGTGCCCGCTAGCGGCGGCGGGTTTGATTCCCGGTGGGAATGGGAACACATGTTTTCTCCCCACAGGATTTTGGAGCAAAAGCGAAAATCACGTTTTTTAATCATGTATGATTTGCCTACACTAATGCACGTTCACTAAATATTAACAAACATAGATAAGAACACTCTCAATTAAGTCGCCTTTCAAACAAAAAACCTAAATCAAAATCGGTCCATAGGTACCAAATTTTGCGGTTGCGATCTGAATCACCTGACTTTCTTGATCCTCTGATCTAGTTCTTTTGCATTCGTTTTGACAAGCAGTTTCTATTTAAATTCAGCTAATATGTACCTTATTTATTAGGAGCTATGTCGTTTTCGAAATGAAACACAGATATAGGTAATAGCGGGTCTGAGCCTATTTATTACCTATCTCTGTTGCGAGCAGTTTCTATTAGAAATAACTTTATTTCTATTTTCTTTTAATTGGAACCGATCGTACAGAGATTTTTATTTTTTGTGCACTAGGCAAGCATTTGACCACTATCTCACCTGATGGAAAGTGATGATGCGGCCGAAAGTGTGACATGCTTGTACATACCTATTCACTCGAGACTTGAAGACCCCCAGATTATACCGTTCGGGGAACAAAGACGCAGGCAATGAGTTCCACTCCTTCGCTGTACGGATGATGAATGTAGAAGCAAAATGCTTTGAGCGAACTGGAGGTATGTCAACCATAAATAGATGACGTTTAATAGTTTGTCTTTTTGTTAGATGGTTAAAAAGGCATGGGGGGATTAAGTCATGTAATATAACAGGTTACTAGTTAACTACGTTATCTATCCTATGGATAAAAACCTTAAATAGCTTGCCAGACGCTGAATAATGCAGCGTCGCGTCGCTCGTCGGGTCTTTGAGGAAACGATATGCATTCTATAATTTCCATCGATCAGAGTGGTGACGCGGTCTGTGGAATCTATAAATTTATTAAATAAAGTAATAGACTGCAGTCAAAGCATTTTTTGGTCTAATATATATTTATCATATATGCCAATATATATTGGCGTTTTTTTTTCCCAAAGAGCCTACAATGATAATAATATAAAGTTAGCATAGGTTAGCCGGAAGAAAATACTAATTAGGATGAAGTTCGTCTGTGTACCTACTTATTTTTACGTTTTCACACTCACATAATTCATGACTTGTGCCGTGGGTGCCGGAAACATTCACATCATACACAATCACATCCAGTACCAGGAATCCAAATTTCCTATGGGGAGAACACTCGTGTTTACGCTGGGAATCGATCCCGATACCCGCTGCTTTGTAGGCGAACGCGCTTCAACTAACTAAGCCAAAGGGCAGTTCAAAGTTTTATCTCGTGCATAAAAAGAAAAAATGTTTATCTACAATCGAATCAATGTTGAAATTCCCCATTACCCAGTAATTTTGCAAAATGAAATAATAGTTACGGTAGTTTAAATTACGGTACATTGATACAATTGGCGACCTTATCGCCAAGTAATGAACTCTTCTAGGCAACCTTTCTAGAAAAGACGAGTAGACATTTAGTTCGAAGAATTTAATATTTGTTTTAAGTTTCATACAGAGTATATAACAATCTGTGAGTTTCATAACCTGTACGTAGGTGTTTCGCAGATATACTAGCAATTTGATTTACCCGACCTTTCGTTTTACGTACAAAGTTCATAGACATTGCATCACTGTCAGGCTCTCCTTGGTCTCAATTAAAACTTGGGTCTTAAATATTACGTTGATGCGGTAATAATTACTTGCCTAGAATTTAAATTTGCATAGGTTAACGTAGATTACCCTTTTGGGGCAAAAAAGTAACCCTAAGGTAATTGATAAAGCTGTTCCAAAGTCGGTGTGATCGAGAGCCATCCTACGCAAAATAAAACTGGGTAGAATTGGGCTGCCACCCGGGGGAAAATAACAATACCACTCAAGCGGGACGTCGCGTCGTGTCGGTAGAAACATTATCTTTGGTAGAAACCGTGTACACACGACAGGTTCACGGTTAAAAGTTATTTAATTCTATTCAACTTCGAATACTTGTGTCTGGCTAACCTCGCTAGTGAAGCCGGCCTTGCCACGTTCGAGCTGCTGACCTTCTAATTGAGTCTAATTTGTTTTTATCGCTTCCTCTCTTCGTAACGAGGATGACTTGGAACAGATTAGGCGATTCTTATTGAGGTGATGTGTTGCCTTGGAAGAGAGGACCGTGATTTTAGACACGGCTAAAACATTACAATTTGATGGGGTTATGCCACTTCGCTCTAAGAAATAGTGGACATCGCTCCACGAGCACTTAGTCTGACTATTAATTAAATTAATATAAGCCAGCAAATTTATTCCACTTCGCTCCTTAAGAAAATTATTTTAGTACAGTCAACAAAATAAACTCAAAAAAAAATTTATATGTGGTTCTTACATTTCGCTTTTTTGAGGCGTTTCTAATTAAAGAGATAATCAAAACAACCGTCAATAGTTAAAATATGTTTTCTCTTATTTTACGCGTGATATTTAACTTCAGCCAAAACAGAATAAACTTATTTTATCTATTTACTAGCTGACCCGCCCGGCGTTGCCCGGGTAAACAAAAGCTTACATATAAACGCTTTCTCACTCACAGCCCCACTGTAAAAGTACTATAAGTTGTGTCGTGGGGCCGTAAACAATTAACACCACACACACAACATTCACGTCATACCCAGAACCAGAAACATAAACTGCCCGTGGGGAAAAAACTTTTGTTATTGTGTTCCCACCAAGATTCAAACCCGCTGCTTTAAAGACGAACGCGCACTCATCTACGCCAGTGGGTAGTTCAAAGTTCAAAGATTCCCCACCCTGCGTCGCCCGGTTAAAAAATCTACACATAAACACTTCCACATTCTCAGCCCCGCACTAAGTTCAGTGACTTGTAGCGTGGGGCCGTAAACATCCAAGATTCACAACATATTAAAAACCAGGAACACAAATTTCCCGTAGGGAGAAAACTTCTGTTACCACCGCGAATCGATCCCGCTGCTTTGAAAGCAAACGCGTACCCATTTACGCGAGTAGATAGTTCAAAAGATGACCCGCCCGGCGTCGCCCGGTTAAAAAATATACAAATAAACACACTTCCACATTCACAGCCCCACACTAAGTTCAATGACTTGTATCGGGGGGCCGTAAACATCCAAGATTCACAAAGTATTCACAACATACTCAAAACCAGGAACACAAATTTCTCGTGGAGAGAAATTTTCTAGGTAAATTACCACCGGTAATCGAACCCGCTGCTTTGAAGGCGAACGCGCACCCATCTACGCCAGCGAGCAATTCAAAGTTCGGGAACGAACCGCCCGGCGTCGGACGGGGAAAATTAAAAAACATACCCATTAACGCTTTCACATTCACAACCCCACACTAAGTTCAATGACTTGTATCAAGGGGCTGTAAACATCCAAGATTCACAAAGTATTCACAACATACTCAAAACCAGAAACACAAATTCCCGTGGGAATACACCTGTGTTCCCACCGGGCATCAAACCCGGTGCTTTAAAGGCAAACGCCCACCTAACTAAGCTAGCGGGCAGTTCAAAGTTCAATGATAAGACTAAACAAAGAAAAACAGTCGAATTTATATCCCCCTTCTTATGTTAGTCGGTTCAAAACATAGACGTATGCCGGATTACGCAGTAACTGTTCCATTCTGTGATCCACCGTTTTCACCCTCAAATAAACTTAACGATTTCTCCTAGACTATAGGTCCAAATTATGTGCACTAAAGAGCAAATTGCATCTACCTGAACTAAGTAAGCCGATGAAATAGGTTTTTTTGATAAGGATTAATATTAAATACTTAAAAAAAGCCAACGAAATAGATGCCGCTATTTTTTAATGTGCAGGAATTCGTAGTACGTTTCTGTACATTTCTGACCCGTCCCGTTCACGGGCGGGCTCCCGTGAAACTAATTTCACGATTTCTCATAGACTATTTATCCAAATCATATGCAGTAAAGAGCAAAATGTATCTACATGAACTACGTAAGACGATGAAATAGTTTATTTTGATAAGGATTAATACTGAATGTCTCAAAAAGCCAACTAAACAAAGGCCGCTTTTTTTTCAGATTTTTAACAAAGAAAAATATTTTTTCTGATCTATACATACATGTTAGATATATGCTGTCGCGGACTTTTTTGTAAAACTCATGAAGGCCAACATTTTTGCCATACATTGTATTCAACTATGTCTTACCGTTTAGTCAGCGTACGCCGATAAAGCGGAAAGCTAGCAAATTTTTCTCCGACTTGTCTTAAGAATATTATTATTTCGAACTGATAACTAACTTCTATCCCGACAAAACATAGCCTATGACACTCAGTGATAGTGTAGCTATCTATTGGTGAAAGAATTTTAAGAATCGGATCAGTAGTTTCAGAGATTACCTTTTACATACAAACAAACAAACAAACAAACAAACAAACAAACAAACTTTACCTCTTTATAATATTAGTATAGATATTTATTTTATCTTTGAACGTTGGGGATATATTATTATTTGTCTTACTAAAAATCGACTATCTCTAATAATCTTTACATTAGGGCGGTATAACACCGACCCAGCAGCAGCCCAAGCCGATATTCCCTGCATGTGTTACCCCGCTGATTTTGGAGTGACCATGCGGCTGAAGATGTATACGTAATTTATATAGAATATTTTATATATATATATGATCTGTTGTATGTATGTTTATGTATTGAATTCTAAAAGTTTTTGCATAATAATATACATGTTTTATATTAAGTTTATGTATTATATTTTCATATACACATATATATATTCTTAAAATTAATTTTAGATTTCTGAACCTTTTCTTTATTGTATAGCTTCATTTATTGCACGCCGATATATCTCTGAAATAGCAGGATGACTGGCAGAAAATGCTGTAGCATTAAGTCCTCATATGTACATAGTATTTGTGCATGAAGTTTTTTAAATAAATAAATAAATAAGATGTAAAATGCATGTCTAGAAGATACCTATTTACTCTAGACATGGAGACTAAATTAATATATAAAATTTGATAACATCGTCACTTGACTCACTTACCAACGGGTGAGTTTTTAGTGAAATGCTAGCCTAGCAGAGATGAATAAATCAAAAGGTCATATAAACCAGTAAGTAAAGTTAGTATTTTTCCTACGGTTAACATGTTAACCTCGACCTTGTCGTAGAACTCGTATAAACTTCCAACTTTAGCCCAAAGTACCAAGTCAGTTTGAACTTAATGTTTCATTTTACGAAATTATGTTAAAGAAAATAGTACCTAAAACCAACAAGGAGTATATGTTGTAATTGCAGGATGGAAATATATAGCTTGAAGCGGGGTTTGAAGCCGCTGTCGATTGGCGATGACGTGACGGTCGCACTTACAGAAATCTAAATATTAAGGCACTATTTTCACTTTACGAAGTTATTAGCGAAGCGGGATTGTCGCTTTTATATTTTCAAAAACAAAACAATCCATCATGAAAATCAAAATAATTGGAATAGCTATGAATGATAGAAAAGACAAGTGTTTAATATTCTCCTGCCTATTATATCTGCAACACCATCTAAACTCTGATTCAGAGTTCAGAGTTTAAATGGTATATGGAATAATAAAACGTGGCATTATGCTACTCTCTCTTTTGTCTCGTAAGTAAGTGGCAACTTTCCTTTCCAAATAGAACCAGTCTTGATTGCAGATTACTGCAATACTGATCGGCAAAGGGATGGTACCGCTCGGACTCGGTATGGACTCGGATGGTCTTCCACCTCGATTGTTGATGAAGTTCCATTTCTCGGGCTTTGTGGTCCGCAAACTTTTACCTCTTAACCTGGGGAGTTTTACTTCTCGATGAGTGTTCCTTTATCAACCACTTGGGGTCGCGTCGCCTAGGATATGGGGCTTATTTTCGGATATCAGGTTCGGAAAATTGGTCACACTGTGCTCACATCATATACATATATATATATATATATATATTGAGTTGCTTTAGTAACCAAGTTATTGTTCAGTAGGTTAATCACTTTAGTTATCTAGGTGGTACCTCGCGTGACCTATCAGCCTAGAACTAATTTAAACGCTGCTCTACATTGTAATAAATCGATATTAGAATAGAATAGAATAATCATTTATTCCGACAAACTTAACTTAACTTAACTACCTTAAACTAACATTTATTGTATGATAAACCGAATGCGAAGAACGTTATTGTTATTCCAGTTTGCCGGAAAAGGTCTGAAAGCTCAGCATTATGCTGAAGACAGTGCCTCAGCGCTGGTTTTCAGCTCCGACCTGTGTAGGGTGACGTACGGCAAGTCTAAGATATAAATAAAATTATTACATAAAAAATAAATTAATTCATACATACACAAAAACTATACATCAATAAGGAAAAACTGCTAATATACTTTTATTAATGATAAGAGTCATATATATATATATATAATGAAAGATATTAAGTAAGTCGCAAAAGACTATATGCATTTGAAAAGTCTTATATAGAAATATTAATTCTTCGATGTCAATTCTTAAATAAAAGTTTAAAATTACTTATAAATAACTTACTGCTTGTATTCTTTTAGTTCATCTAAAAACTGATCTACTATATCTAATAATAATTAAACGCAAGCAAAGGTTAAAAAAACCGACTTCACCGTTTTTGACCTTTAAATGAGACCACATGGAAAGCACCAACTTTCAAATAAAAAAATAATCATCAAAATCGGCGCACAAAGAAAGAAGTTATGAGGTAACTTTTGAGTCGGTTAAAAACGAGAACATCGTCAATGTAGTCCAGAAACAGAATACGCATTATTGAGGATAACTCAAAAACGACTAGTCAGATCTTGATCAAATTTAAATGGGACCAATTGGAAAGCAACATCTATCAAACAAAAAAAATTTCAAATCGGTGCACGTGGAACGAAGTTATGAGGTAACACAAAAAAAATACAGTCGACTTGAGTACCTTCTCCTTTTTTGTGAAGTCGGTAAAAAACAATTGTTTCATACACATTATTGTCCCTTTTTGAATACCCGCGTAACGCGCCACCTAATGAAAGTTATCCGTAGAGGCAATTCTCAATTCTCATACAACATTAGCAATTTAGGTTTTTCGACTGTTCCTTTGACTTTTTCCTAATTTTCAATAATCAAAAGAAACAAAATAAAAAAGAAATTGCTAGATCCAAAATTATCACAATTTGGTAGGATACGAAGTAATTTTACAGCTTATCTGCTTTGAAAGTGAACAAGCAGCGACTAGGTTAAGACCACACTCAAGTTATTCTCAAGGTATTTTGGCGGAGCTCAGAGGTGTAAAATATCAAACGTGCTTTTATTATTATTGACTCACCTTACATTGGAAAGAGATAAACATAAAAATCAGAGCCACGTCTCTTTATATCAGGTAATCCATAAATCATAAAACTCGTTTTACGTATGAACTATATATATATCATTTAAAATGTATAATAAAAATGGTTTTTATTTATGCCGTTATTAGAAATCTCCAAAGTATGTAGTAATTCTATTGTTATCTATTAAGTACAGATTCAACTAACGATATCAGTGTTTCAAAGGTGCGAAAAATAATGATATCGAAAAAAGTCAAATATACTAACGGTTATTTGTAAAGCACCAGAAACTTCCCAGACATTGATTGTTGTTTTAGATCTACGACTTTCTTCTGAATGCTATATTTTTCGTAATATTTAAAATTTAAACTACTCTGTCCCGCAAAGAACAGCATTGCCTGGCAGCTCCTCTTAATATAAACACAAACACCAGTTAAAACTTGACACCTTAGACTTAATGGAAAAGATAATAATATATTTAAATTTTTGAAAAATTATAAAACAGAATTTGCAATAGCCATAGTTACCACGAAAGACTTAATCCTAATGGTTGGAATGATGTCCCAAGAGGTTTCTGGTATTTTACTTATTATAATGAGAGCAAGCCAACCATCTAGCTACATGTGTGGAGTCTAACAGGAACTTCTGAATTCGCAGCAGCACCATGAATATTGAGATGTGCTGAATTCAAGTTGCTAAAAAAATATGTCATCTGCAACCATTTAATCAGCTACCGTTCTACACCACATAATCTCTGTACCTATAATAGCGAAAACTCTATATTTTATTTTTACTGAATATCTACTACCAGTTCTTGTCTTCCAGGTCTCGGAAAAGAAATGAGTGGATCAGGAGAATAACGTAAGTGAGGTAATCGCGGAGCGAAAGTGGTGTTGGGTCGGCCATACTGCTTGCATGGACAAGAACCACTGGACAAGACGGGTCCTCGAATGGAGACCGTGGGCGAACACCACGACAAGTAGGACATGACTAGATGACCAAGACACGAGATCGTGAGCCTTGAAAAAATTGGGAGTGGCCTGTGTTCAAAAGTCCCTTAAAGGTCCCTTAAATTTGGAGTCTTCCTATGTAAATAGTATTTGTGCATGAAGCTTTTAAATAAATAAGAAGAAGACCAGTTCTTATCTGCTCAAAAAAATTACATAGCGTCTTAAAACAGTAAACAAAGCTTGTATTCATCTGTGTTAGACAGTGGGAAACGTGTTCTTTAAAATTAAAAAGAGATAACGGTTAACTGGTCAAGCAAGGGGTCTAACAGATTAATGTAAGTACCTACATACCTATTCAATAGCGCGCCGAAAACCTTGGAGATTTAGTATTAATTATTAGCAGTTTGGTCGCAATTCTTTTGTCACAAATAACGGTTACAAAATCTAGTATTGAACTAAGCACTGATATTATTTCTAACTCAAAATTGATCAGTTGCAATGCAACTTGAGTCAGTTGTACTTTGCAGGTACTTAAATAGTGAATACCTTATTGTAACCTTGTGATAACAGTCTACAACCAATAACATGTGTAGGTACTGGCATGGCCAATACGTATAGTATTTGTAGTTTGTACTACTATTTATTCTGTGTTATAGGTACTTACTCGTTACGTTACTTACTCTATCTAGCTACTGTAATACTACAACTACTGTGACATAGAAGAAATAATACACATAATTTGTCGTATACTATGGAACTGCTTCTATCAGAATCATCACCTATATATACAAACAAACAAACGCATACACACTCACAGCCCCACAATAAGTTCAAAGATCCGCTACGTGGTCAAGAAAACAATACATATTTATTGACACTTCTACACATTAAATTACACACAGACATAATAATGTAATTTTGATTTATGAGCCATTAAGGACAAGGCGGGCACGAGTATCACTTACGATACGGTTAACTAATATTAATTATAATCAATTAATCATGGTATATTTAATAGTATCAACTTACTCTAAGATTTTTGCGAAAGTAGCGCGAGAGAAGCGTCACCGTTTCAGCATGGGCAAAAATGTCCGGATGTCCTGCTGTTCTTCTCTACAGGTCGCATTTCTCAACCGATTTTTTGTGAACAGGTTCGATAATTACGAGTACATGGATTTTTGAATCTGGTTCTGGATGTAATTATGTGTGAGAAAGCCGGAAACATTCACAGTTTCCGCCATCCTTGGCAACTTATTGTTCAGCTGTGTGTGTGTGTGAAAGCGTTTATTATTTTATTTACCTACTTTTGATGGTACCACCAGGTATCTTGAAGAAATGCTGAACATCTAGCCGAAGCTTCTAGACGTATTGGTCTCGGGATGAATTTGGACAAAACCAAGGCAATGTTCAACAACATCACAAACCTGAGGCCGTTGGTCGTCAATGGTATACCCCTCGAAGTTGTCCAGGAGTATGTCTACCTCAGTCAAACTTTCTAGCTAGGTATAAACAACATTGAGCGGGAGGCCGATAGAAGCTCCGGCTGGGCTGGACTTCTTTCGGCAAGCTGCGTCAAGTCTTCTCTTCATCTATACACATTTAAAGACCAAAGTCTTTAATGCGCGCGTTCTGCCTGTTATGACCTACGGAGCCAAAACGTGGACAGTAGGACTAGTCCATAAATTTAGCTTTGCTCAGCGAGCTATGGAGATAGCTATGCTCGGTATTTCTCTGAAGGATCGAGTCGGGAATAAGGTGATCCGCCAGAGAAATAAAGTCAACGACATAGCTCAAAGAAGCAATTAGCAAGCTGAAATGGCAGTGGCTGGCCATGTCTCTAGAAGGGCGGATAACCGCTGGAGTAGACGAATACTTGAGTGTAGAACGCGAATCGGCAAACGTATTTTTTTTTTTTTATTCCATGTAGGCAAACTTTTGACTACTATCTCACCTCATGGTAAGCGACGATGTGGTCGACGATGGAGCAAGCTTGCCTAGAAGATACATATTCACTCGCGACTTGAAGACTTCCATATTGTACTCATCAGGAAACACCGACTCAGGTAAGGAGTTCCATTCCTTTGCGGTTCGCACAATGAATGTGGAGGCAAAACACTTAATGCGCATTTGTGGAATGTCCACCATATAGTAACATTACGTAGCACAGGACGCCCGTCGGTCAGTTGGAGCGACGACCTATGAATGGAGGCCGGCAGAAACTGGTTGAGAAGATCCGAAGACCGGGCTCAGTGGCGTTCATTAGGAGAGGCCTATGTCCAGCAGTGGACAAAAATAGGCTTATGATGATGATGATGATGACGGTGGTAAATTAGACGCTACTGTAGAGTGTAGTATAATAAACAATATCTAATTGACCGTATGTAACCTACTCTATAACAATGGCTATCGTTCATGACTTATTGTCGTTGTCGATAAATATACACAATCAAAACAATTTATTGAATCAAACTAAATAAACAGTTCCGCTGTCCTCATTTCTCCATGCGCTCGCTTACTCTCTATGAGGAGGTGGTAATGCTTTATCAACACTGAAACAATAACTGTGACGAATAGTGGAGAAGTACAACG
The DNA here is from genome assembly GCA_948107665.1 of Lomographa bimaculata. Taxonomy (NCBI): domain Eukaryota; kingdom Metazoa; phylum Arthropoda; class Insecta; order Lepidoptera; family Geometridae; genus Lomographa; species Lomographa bimaculata. The sequence goes on from OX403592.1 coordinate 15,682,339, forward strand.
AGTGACCGGCAGAGTAGAATAGTTCCGACCTCTCTCCTACTGAGGTGTCGTAAAAGGCGACTAAGGTACAGACGTACACAATTCGACCTGTTAGAGATATTTCACGTCTAACCGATGATGGCGGTATATCCATCTCGTTATAGTCGTAGTTATAAAATGCAACTGGCTGAAAACGGGCAGCAGCGTCATCAGCGCGAATAACTACGCTCTGCGATCGCCAACCCGCATGCCCAGCGTGGCGATTATGGGCAAACCCTCCAATTACATGGCAGTTCTCTCGAAGCTGTTCCAGAATACGTTTATCTCGGGCATACATTGCAGTTAGGTAGAAACAGCTTCGAGAAAGAGGCCAATAGAAGAATTCAGCTAGGCTGGGCGGCATTTGGGAAATTACGTCGAGTATTCTCGTCGTCTATTCCACAGAGCCTAAAGACGAAAGTCTTCAATCAGTGCGTCCTGCCTGTCATGACATACGGTGCCGAAACGTGGACACTCACGGTTAGGCTGGTCCACAAATTTAAAGTCGCTCAGCGAGCTATGGAAAGGGCTATGCTCGGAGTTTCTCTGAAGGATCGAATCCGGAACGAGGTTATCCGACAGAGAACCAAAGTAGTCGACATAGCACAGCGAATTAGTAAGCGGAAGTGGCAATGGGCTGGCCATATTAGCCGGAGAACCGATAACCGTTGGGGTAAACGTGTTCTCGAGTGGAGACCGCGAATTGGCAAACGTAGCACAGGACGCCCTCAGGCTCGGTGGAGCGACGATCTTCGCAAGGTGGCTGGCAGGAGCTGGATGAGAGAAGCAGAGGATCGTGCTCAGTGGCGTGCAATTGGAGAGGCCTATGTCCAGCAGTGGACTTCCATAGGCTGATGATGATGACAACGAGTGATGATGATGACCCTTTTGGCGCAGTTGCCAAGTACTTGGTTTCTACGCCAAGGATCCACAGCGTAGAAACTAGCTTTAACTCCCGGCAGAAGTACAATTTTCCTCCAGTGTTTCTCCTCCTGTGTTTCTGGTTTTGGGATTGTATGTGTGATATATGTTTCTAACTCCCATGATAGTGGTAGTAAGTAGTTGAACTTCATGTGGGCTTGTCAATGCATTCGTTGAATTTAAAACTTCTTTCATGTACTTACTTTGTACGTAGTTCAAGTCATTAATAGGTAATTTGGAAAAATTCTAATAAATTACCTAATCGACGAAGAGGAAGGAACTTGTATAAATTTGGCAAAGTAGGGCTGGAAACAAGCTGGCTCTGAATATGATAAAGGTATATATATTTAAAAATATACCTATCTCTATACTAATAAAATATATAGAGCATCTATTGTTGTTTTAAATATCGACAATACTTTCGTACTTTGTACTAAACTATGTTTGTAGTAGGTAAGTAGTCGGTACCTCTTTTTAGATTGTTTTACTGTAACATTATTCTGTGTTTACAATATTGAATTATTTCGAACTTCAAAAGCTGAAAGTATTGTAATTAGAGTTACTCTACATTACAACATTTTTTTTTTATTATTTAAACAGCTGACAATTTTATTTCCCCAATTAATACATAAAATGATAATATAATAAACGGCTATTTTAAATGAAGTAATTGATTTTACAGCGCTTGTAAAAATTAAATATTTCCAAAAAAACATGAAATCCACTAGCATAAGTCACTGTTTCAATGTGAACCAACTATTAACTGAGATGGCAACACAGTTACTATTCTCGACTCGTTCTCCGTTGTTACATTCGCGGCGCGGCGGCAGCCGAGCGTTTGATTGCGCAAGTGCGGGCGCGCGAGGCCGTCGTTCGGCCTCATTTTCATTTGGCCTGCAAATGTCAGGATCAAGGACAGATTCTGCGCTGCCGATCAATTTTGCCTTACGGGGGCGATACCAGTATGTCTCCTAAGACTTGGTAGCTGTTTAGAGAAAACCAGCTCCTTGATTCAGAACGTTTCGGTAACTCAGTTACCGTTTAGTTCGGCACAGATTTTCAGGCTTTCGGTTCAGGTTTCCAGATTTGGTTAGTTATCGTACGATAAACGTACTTCTAACTAACCGAATCATACGGTAACTGAGTTACCGAAACGTTCGGAATCAGGGGGCTGATAAAAAAATATTCGTCGGGATCTGATGTAACGAGAAAGACCATTTCTTTTTTAGATTCGGGTTATTTGACTGTTATTAAAAAGTTGCTCCAATAGACCTACTTCTAGCCCTAAAAACGCTTTTGGGGTAAAGTAGGTGAAGATTAAGGAAGACTTCTTAAATATTCTATTATTTTTGATATTCTTTTCGCATTTGTTCACGATGGGACACTCAGCTAACCCAGGTGCCATTAAAAATCAAACCTTAATTTCACAGGCCATTCATCATCATCATCAGCTTAAATATGTCTACTGCTGAACATAGGCCTCTCATAATGAACGCCACAAGGGCTTGCATGGGTTGTTAAAAATAAAAACAATTATGGAACAATTTCGTTTATTTTAGTCTATAAAATAAAGTCCAAATTAAAACCAATATCAAACAAAAACATAAACAAACCAAACTGTGCTAGGTAATACGGGTAATGTATATTCCTTCTTATTTATAGTATAAAATGTATGCAAGTAGTATGAACTTAAATAACTATTTATAATAATGACGTAAATTAAAACAATTATACCTAGCTATCTACAAGTTACTATCGAATTGTAAGACGTTTAACTCAAATGCATAGAGAAGTTTTTTTTATGTTTTTTGTAAGCATTTCATTAACAAACAAACCTTGACTAATCGTCGTAATCATACACACTGAAGAAGGAAAAACTTGTTTTAAAGCATATGTTTAGATTGTTTCAAAGGGCAGCAGGTCAAGCTGACCCATCTACGTATAAAGGTATTGTAGGCTAAAAAGGTTGACGACATAGTGTTTGGGTTCTATTTAAAGTTACGATAGCAATTGAATAAATATGTGTGACAGATGGGTGACTTGACCTGTTACCGCATAACCCAAAAACATATTGTTTGCATCTTACATACAGAATACACATGTTATTTCTAGAAGATAATTAGTAACAATGAGAACAAAATCACGGTATTAACATTGTTAAGTACAACTGTGACTTCGCGAAAAAAAATGTATTGCAACCGGGTCGAAAGTTTAATTGGGATTTCTTTTATTATTTTTGCCAGACTCTGGGGTCCCCAAAATCCCCTATACCGAATTTCGCACTGTTCATATTGCTCATCTAATTTCAAATGACGCAAGGACACGTGCATTTAAGATATATAGGTACTCGAGAAATTATTTTATTACATAAACTCAATCACACCGTTTCACAAACAATTTCATACAGAAATAGATGTAACGATAGACGAGTCAGTCGTAACGCCGACAGTGGGAGACTAATCTACTTGAGCTATTACAAATATTTATTCAAGACTTTAAATGCATATTATAATTATACCCATAAAATATAACGATATACGCACACTGCCCGTAATGACTGTCCGCCAGGTAATAAAGAAAACTAACCTGTCATTAGTTCGCATTACCTGTAGTTTGACGGGTGTACCATGTGGCAAGAGAAAATAAAATAAAATTAACAAATGTAATGTACGAAGGTGCACCTGCAAATAGTTTCTTTATTTTCGCTTATTGTAGTCTTTGTCTGACACAGACTTTTTATTTCCAAGTAGAGTACTCTCAGTTTACATTTCAAATTATATATAAACAGTAATACGTAGGTTAAAAATAACCGACTTCTATTTCGAAACCAAAATGATTAGAATTTTGATAAATTGCTAATAATCTTGCATTAATAATCTTGCATTCATATGAATACAGACATAATGCTCGTGTAATTAATTATAATATTAACATAACCATCACGTTTTGTTTAGACAAAGCTCTGGCGTTCAGCGTAACTGCGTAAGCCACTGATAAGAACTTACAAACTCACCTACTCCAAAATATATAAGCCTAAAAGTTCTTTACAACTACGGACTAGTTATCAACTCTGTTAGAAACAAACACAAACTCAACACAACTTCTATCCATAATTACTCATTAATGTATACGGTTCGAGTAAGATTAAAATTAAGAAACAATTTGGTACTATGTCAAATCGGCACTAGGTTGACTACGTAAATTCTAATGCGTCAATATTGGAAATAAATATTTAAGACATTTTCATCGTGCATATTTAGTTGATGCATTATGCGTAAAGGTTTTGTCATGACCTTGTATTCTATGAATTCGATATTTATCGAAGAAAACTGGATTATATCATGTGTAAGTCATACAGTCAAATAATTACAACGAACTTGCCTACCAATTATGCGAACGTTGTAAATGTTGTACACAAATTACGTCAAATGAAGCCGTGAGTAATACCTATTGTTTGTGTCAACAGTTATTGCACTATCTATATAAATAACTTGGTAAGTATGTCTGTTATCTTTTCCCAACTAACGAAACAAAACGTCTCCTAAACTCCATCCACACATACTGTTTCTAGAAAACCAGCGGGTTCACAAGACTCCAATTAGATTTTTGATATGAAGATTTCTTAGAAGCAATTAAGGCAGAAAGTATGCACCATTTTTAATATAATAACCTACATTATATATTTGCCGACTAAAGACAATCGCCTAGCAAACTGTACCTGTACCAAGACTTTTGAAGCGAAAAGAAAGTATCACTGAACGCTACGTCATGACTACAGCGTAGAACGTAAAAAAATTGCTATCATTAAAACTGTATACGATAGTGATTATGCGCTCGCTTGTTATCCTTCGCCGATTCCGCCGAGCGTCTTCTAGCTGCCGCGTATACAGCCAGCTTCGAAGGCGATGGCAGACTTGAATCCCTTGGCCTGACGAGGGACTCTCTAGATTCAGCAGCCGGAAGTGACGCTGACGTGGGAACTGAAGGTAACTTCCGGACGGTGTCGTAGGGGAGGGGCGAGCTGCGTGACGCCGTGGATGCTATGGATCCGGAGCCGTCTGAATCCTGTTTAAGAAATGTGGAGATAAATTTATTTTGTTTCTGTTTTTAAATTCTAAAGTTTATAGGGCAGTTATAGGGCAGTCGAATTTGCTCATCAATATTTGTATGGAATACAATAATTCGGTTGCTTCTCCTTTATGACTCACTGAGCCACCTGATTTCGGTTTCGGTTTACAAAGCATAGCCGGACTAGCTTGTGTTTGATAAAAATCAGGGCAGACGTTTTTTTACCGACTGCCCAAAAAAGGAAGGGTACTCAAGTCGACTGTATTTTTTTTATGTGTGTTAGGTACCTCATAACTTCTCTCCACGTGAGCCGATTTCGAATTTTTTTTTTAGTTTGAAAGTTGTTGCTTTCTAATTGGTCCCATTTAAATTTGATCAAGATCTGATTAGTAGTTCTTGAAATATCGTCAATAATGTCTATTTTGTGACGAATAATGCGTACTTTGACGATGTTCTGGTTTACCCGACTTCAAAATTTACCTCATACTTCTTTCGTTGTGAGCCGATTTTGATGATTCTTTTTTTATTTGAATGCTGGTGCTTTTTATGTGGTCCCATTAAAATTTCATCAAGGTCTGATCTCTAGTTTTTGAGCTATAGTCAATAATGCGTGTTTATACATTAAATCTGATCAAGGTTATGATGATAAAGCGGTGAAGTCGGTTTTTTTAAGCTTTGCTTGCGTTTAATTATTAGAAATGACGTCGGGAATTAGTAGAGAGTGTCCAATTGTTGAACCTTGTCTAGGTGAGCCAGTACAACTCAAAACATTGTAACTAACAATACACTGTGCAATCGAATCACGTAAGTTACCTACATACGCCGCAGATAACTTACAAGTTATACTTATTCCATTGTGTGTAAGTAGTAAAGTCGATGACATAAGCCGCAGGTAGGCCTATATGGCAAGGTCAATTATAAAACATAATTATTTAGACGCGACATCAGTATAAATAAATACGTAATGCCTTCAAAGCTACAAATTTCTAATAGGTACTCGTTTACTGCTGATCTATCACAGAATAATAATGGCGGTTTGCAGCTGTTTGCATGTTTCAATCATAATAAAAAGGAATTTTTACTGTACTATGGACGTAACTAGAACGAGCCAGCTTTAAACGGGGTTGCGACGGAGGTCCTATAGAGCGCGAGTTTCCATTTTAACCTAGCATATTAAAATTTATCAACTTCGACTACATCATTACGTACAATACTTACTAAAAGTGGATAACAGAGTGTTATAATATAGCTAGCCCATAACTACTATATACCGCCCGTTGGCCTAGTTGGGAGGGCGTTCGCCTTCTTAGCAGGGGTACCGGGTTCGATTCCCGGCGGAAAGACAAGTTTTCTCCCTAAGGAAAATTTGTTTTTTTGTTCTGGTTGTGACTGTGTGTATGATGTGAATGTTCCCGGCACCCACGACAAAAGTCGTCGAACTTGGTGTGGGGCTGTGACTGAGCGTTTATAGTTATATAAGATAAAAAGACGTAGTAATTATTCAAATTGAAAACCTACGCCTTATCGCGAAGTCAGTTAAAAATATGAGGTCGTGACTGACAAATCAACTAGAATGTATACAGAAAATATACTGTCTTGACACAATATCTGTAAAAAACGTAGTAGGTACAGTGCGACAACGATCTCAGGCAGTCGGTGACACTTGGAACTAACGCCGCCATATAGTAAGTAAAGTGTCACTTTTTGACAAATTAGCTATTGAAGCACAGAGCATACATCTAACCACACAAGAGGGAAAATGTTTGCGTTATCTAACAGTAGGTAACATGTTAAAGCATTATAGTAATTAATTTTAATAATATAGGCAAAGTTTAAATAGGCAATCTAAATATGACCTTTTTGTAGAAGCCCGATATGTGCCCTTGAACCCTTCAGGGACCCTTTGTAAATTCAAATTAGGTACCCTTTCATCCATGACTTGAGAAACCTAGCGAAACTAATTTGTAGACTTCGAAACAAAAATAGACCTTCAATTACAAAACTTTGATCATGAAACCATTAAATTCCCTGTTGATTTATCTTCCATCTCCATAGTCAAGCTAATAGCTAGACTCTTTAGGAAAATCTCAAAGCTGATTAAATATAATAGAGCGAGAGATAATACCTAGAATTGATGTTTAACCTCGACGTGTTATAAGTTTTTAGCAAAGTATTTTTTTTAAACTTAAGTAAACACAACGCTTTCATCCTTAAAGACCCACACTACGTTCGATGACTTGTGTCGTGGGTGCCGCAAACATTCACATCACACACACAATCACAACCACAACTAGAAATACAAATTTTCCTTGGGTGGAAACTTGTGCTCCCGCCAGAAATCGAACCCAATACCCCTGCTTAAAGGCGAACTCTCACCTAACTAACAAGCAGTTCAAATTTTTATTCCGTTTTTTTTTGTAGTGACCTAAAGTGACCTTAGCTATGTTTTGTAAAAGCTGTGTCGGGGGTATTATCAAACTATTGATATTGCCGCTTGTTATGACTTCTATATTATGTGCTTGCTGTGACTGGATTTCGGGAAATTCTCACGATGTCGATGGTATAAATTGAAACGAACAAAGTTTTGGTTTCCGCTAATAATGATATCGTACATTCTACTTAACTTTTTACTACCTACTAGAATAATTTAAGTTTATACCATTCTCGCATCAGTAGGTACATGTCAAGGAACGACGCGTCTCTAGTTGGTTGTAATAATGATCGATGGTAGCAGGGTCACCACCTAGGCCAGCCCAAAATGTCAACTACCTTTAGTATTTCCGCTTCGCCTCCTCGTCTGAGTCTTAGTGTATCTATATCTACCATAGTGAGCGGGATGAGTAGTAAGAAAGTGGGCTAATTTTGGGAGAACGCACTGGTTCAAGAAATACAGCTTTTAACTTGTTCAAGAGCCTTTGAATTCAACATTAACGATGGAGGTACCTACCCACCTGTTATGTCATCAAAGCTATTTTTATAGAAGAAGGTATGGGGGTTATTTGGGCGTAAAAGCAGTTCCAGTTTAATTATGTTTTTAGATACACAACTCGAAGTCCGACGAAGCGACGTCGATAAGCTAAAAAATGAGCAGTTCTTTTTTGGCTTATCGACGTTGCTTCTTAATTAATATTGCCTTTATGGGACGCTTGCAGGTTCAGGAGATCGAGCGCAATTTTCTGCGTGTTATGATCATAACACCCAGCAAATTCGCTCGATCTTCTGAACCTGCAGGCGCCCCACAAAGGCAATATGAATGCGAAGAAACGCCGCAGAAAGGTAAATCTTTATGATGACCTACCCTCACTTGGATATAATTGTAAAATCATGGAAAAATATCGCATGCAGCGGGACTTGAAACCCGCGGTGTGACTAGCTCATGCAACCCACCGAGCCATCCAAGCCTCATTACAAGCGTCGAATTAATACTTTCTTTAGCTACAACGGTGGTCACTCTAACACCTCCCAAGATCACGGGGTGATCACTGTGATCATGGCGCTTGCAGCAGTGCTGAAATATCGGACTCAAAACAAACGAAATACATGGTAAATATCCCGTTATTGACACAAACATTTATATAATTTTATTTATCCTTTCCTTAATAACTATTCGTGGTAACGCTGGCGTTACGTGCATGTGACGCTATCGTCTAGTCTTTGTTTTTTAACCGACTTCAAAAAAATTAGAAGGCTCTCAATTCGACTCCTCATTTTCCTAGGTGAACCGATTTAGATGATTCCTTTTATATTTGAAAAACTGGTGCTTCCCATGTGGTTCCATACAAATTTGATCAAGATCTGACCAGTGTAAATTTCGAATTATCCTCAATAATGCTTATTTAATTAATGAATCCGATCAAAGGTTCATAAGATAAAGCGTGAAGTCGGTTTTTTATTACCTTTCTCGCATCTCTGTGTTCGAGGCGATCGTATCTAGTGGTTCTGGCGGATGGTTTCCGCGGCGGGCGCGGCAGGGCCGACGGAGGCGGCGGAAGGCTAGAAGACCGCGTCTGTTGCGACGCACGACCCTGCCTTTCTAGTAGAAGCGCCTCTTCACCGCGTCCGCTGCCTCCGCGGGCGCCCACTGTGCTCAGGCCAGGGAAGCAGCAGAGCCCACGCTGCAGATGTATCAAGATATACATAGACAAATAACCTAACTGTATCTAAATTAGTAACTGGAATTTTGTCCGCGTTTATGAATTTAAATGTTACCCGGAGTCATTCTCCATAATTTAATGCATCTCCGAGCCAATCATTACTGGAATTGATTCAGTAGTAATATACATTTTAATTTGATCACATATCCGTAATGATTTATATGTTCACACTTTTAACTACTGATCGAAAACTATCTCACCATTGTTTTCAGTGTGGGGCTACGAGTGCGAATACGTTTGTTTGTGTAGGTGCTCATTTATTACGATTCCCTTATGAAGCTTTGAATGAACATAACATAAACGCTTTCACACTCACGACCCCACACTAAGTGCATAAGTCATGAGTGCCTGAAAATTACACATCGCACAATCACATCTTCGTTCGCATCATCACTTTTCATCAGGCGAGATAGTGGTCAAATACTTGACTATTCAGCATTAAAAAAAACAGAAACACTAATTCCCTTTGGTGGGAAAAAATGTGTTCCTATCGGGAATCGAACCCAATACCCGTTTCTTACAAGGCAATTGTGCAACCAATTACCCCAGTTAGTATTTCAGTTCAAACTGTGCTATTATATCCGCGCACTCGGCTAAAACTCTTTAGAATCAAAGCAAATTTCATTTAAAAAAAAATGAGACCGAAACATACGTCTTCAAAATACCTCGATCCAAAATGTTTTAAAAGCGTATACCTAGTGTATTACAAAATGTAAAACTTCAAAACAACAAGCAAATAGTGGTAGAGGCATAAAACGCTAAGTTATGAAACTTACATAACAAACCAACAATAAGCCATACTTACCTACAGATGGACAGCTTGCAAATGTTATTGCGTATTCACTGCATGTACATCACTCAAGTTATTGTGTATTTTAAGGCTAATAATGTTCATTTTATAACACACTGCTCGTTGTATCTTAATATAATCCGGCAATGTGAAAGTACACTTTAGAGCAGGTCAATGTTATAATTTTTAGATAATTGAACATTAGACAATTTTGGTAATATCTCGGGACTTAATCGCGCTATAAACTATTTTTATTTACCTCGACGTTTCGGCCAAGTTGTATCGGCCATGATCTTCCTGAGATATTACCTAAACTATGTGTTCAAATCGCGGAAGTTTTAAAGTTACATTAGAAAATTATTTTTCACATCAACACTCCAAACGGGTAAATTATTATTCATAATTACTAGGATTCTTCACACTAAAACATATTAGGCGTATAAATAGAGGTAAGCTTTTAAAGCTTCTAAAGTTAGGAAAGCTATTAAAACAACAACAAACAAAACATTGGTTTTTATTATATAAACATGCCATCTAAAAATATTACAATATACATTGAATACACATTATCAAAAGTGTATAAATTCTCTTAAAATATATTTGTTGAAAAGCCTCAAAATGAGTTTTGTTATCAAATATAGGCTCTCACTTACACGAGATTTAGGACTTAGATATTTGTTATAAAAATATAATAATAATTATATAAATGACTATCGATCGAAAATAATTTTGTACATCATTTATATTGCTTGATACCGTAAATTGAGCTTTAAGGCTATAAAGGCAAAATAGGTATTCGACAATTTGATGCTGCAAGCCAAAATACATTCTGACTATTTATAGCTGCGCAATATTAATAATAAACTTAACACTACTATAAAAATGGTCAACTTATGTAACTAAATAAAATTACTTTTGGTTATAATGTTAGTACAAATTGTTACAAAATAAATAAGGAACTATTCTAAGCTTACATAATTATTTTAAATGTTAATTATTAATATAATATATTCGTTATTATTAGCAGCCGCATTAGTAAGATCTAACTTTGGCGTAAATTAATTTTGTGACCAATTTTGACGTAAACAAATATAATGACTATTAATTATTACTTTTTAAATTTCCTCATTCGTTACTGTGCTTTGAGGGCTGGTTGAACGCCTAAACTCTCATACCGGGTAAATAATAATTATGCAATATATAATTTACCTTGTTTCTACATTCGTGAAACATATTTCAATATATCTATAATATAAAAATGAATCGCAAAATGTGTTGGTAAGCGCATAACTTAACAACGCCTGGACCAATTTGGCCAAATCTTTTTTTAAAATGTTCGTTGAAGTTCAAGGATGGTTTTTACGGCGAGAAAAATTAGAATTATTGCTGGAAAAACCCTAAAAATAGCCCTTTTCTTTTTCCCATACAAATGCACCCGGGCGAAGCCGGGGCGGATCGCTAGTGATTCATAAAATTAAAAGACACACAAAAGCAGTACATTTTTAAGAGATTCTTAAAAAACCTATTTATTGGCACCATTAATTTCATATTCATAGAAAGTCACTTAACTGAAGGCACTTCTTCATAATTTATAGGATATTATTGTGGTGTAGCAATGTTCTAGATTCTAGAACATTCATGTAGCTATGATTCTAATCTAAACTCTATATTGTTAGAAAGCTTGGACAAGGAGCCAGATTTTAATAAGTTTTACTTAGTTTAACAGCAAGAAATTTAAAAAGCTCTTTAGTTAAATGATTACTTAAATGTTTAATCACTTTAGCGCTCTGTAGCTGTTATTTTTTTTATAAATACACTAATCATCAGCGACCTAATATCCTCTTGTAAATAACTAAATAAAGTTATCAAAATCTGGCACTTAAAGAGTTTAGTCTGGCAAATACACTCTCACACAAAAACAACTTTACGTTGGCTATTTAGTTTTGTACATTTGTAGGAATGTCAGATATAAATCGATTCCTTGATCGCGGAATGTGAGAATTTTAGAATGATTTGTATTTTATTTATCTGCAATACTTATTCAATACACATAATATGTATGTAATTAATCACATAGATTTAACGGACAGGCAACACAATGCTTAATTACCTTGATTAGTTTTTTAATTTTTAAACGAGTGTTATCCTAATTTTGTAGCAATTTTTTGCAATCAAATTGTTTGGATACATAACGAAGGCACAGGCAGTCACTAAACCAATTCATAAAAGAAATAACGTTATAATCACGGCACCAGAGAATCGCCTAACTTGGGTTTAATAAAAAATCAGACGATATTTTATTTGGTTACGTTTTTGAATCCGAAAGGCAAGCTATTAAACTCGTATAATCATAATGGCGATATAGTAAGTGAAAATAAGTCTATCCTAACTGGCGATTTGAGGGAGCAGCCTAATGGCGAAATCAGGTAACTTTTATATATTAATTGCCAATTAAAGTCAATTCAGGCAGCGATGAAGCTCGTGAAATCGGAACTCCCAACCGGTAATACACGTCGGTAGAAGCATCGTCTATTTAAAAACATTACACAAAAGTAAATTAATTACCCAAATTGTTATTTGCGACTGTCTTTTGTAATGGGTGTTGGGTATTTCTAATATTTACTATTAATTATTTTAATGTAATGCAAGTTTTAATTTGATTGTCGATAAAAATTTCTTGACGAATGAAACTGTTCATTTTGACCTGATACGCCTAAGCTTTAAAGGCCGCACTTTCCATCAGGTGAGATAGCAGTCAAATGCTTGCCTGGCCAGCGTAAAAAAGGCTGCTTTTGGTTTAGTCCAACAAAAGGAAAAAGATCAACTTTAGATATGAACAAGGCGGCATTTTCGTGAAGACATTTTATTCCGAAAAGTAGGCTTATAGATTCGTATAGTGATAATAGAGGGTCAGTAGCAAGTAAATGCGATAAGGGCTCGTGATAGGTGCCTTCTTTAGGCTCAAATGCTTTCCATAGAGTAAAGTAAAGCCCATTTTAGAGATATGTGATTGTTGACATTTACTTCCTTGCTAACAGGCTCGTGTTCGATACCTTTACAACTCCAAACTAGGTGGGTCCCATACATATATGTATGCCATTTTAGACCTAGTAAAACAGGCTAGACTCCGAATACGGGGTTGTTAATTCCAAGTTTTTTTTAAATATAATTGAGAGACGAGACGAGCAAGTCGCTAGCCTGAAAGTAAGCGTCACGCTTGCCCATTACAGTCCAGTGTCACCCAGAGATTTTTGAACTTATATAGGTCAAAATCCTGGACGACAAAGCACTGTGATCGTCACCCTGAGATGTTAGATGTTAAATATCTTTAAGCCCTGTAAATTCACTGAAAAAGTTGTAGAGGACCAAAGCGAACAAATGCCATCCATATTAACTATTCAAGGGGTACGAAGTAGACTTTACTGCACAAAGTCTATTTTAGAGCTAGTTAAACATACCAGGCTGAAGTAAAATAATGCTTGGTAGCATTATTTACTAACCGTAAATAGACTGTAAAAAGAAGAATACAGCTGGGCTGGGCAGCTTTTGGAAAACTTCGTCGAGTCTTCTCGTCGCCAATACCGCAAAGTCTTAAGATAAAAGTCTTTAATCAGTGCGTCCTACCAGTTATGATATACGGAGCCGAAACGTGGACACTAACGGCAGGACTAGTCCACCAATTCAAAGTCGCTCAGCGAGCTATGGAAAGAGCTATGATCAGTACTTCTCTAAGGGATCGAATCCGGAACGAAGTAATTCGCCAGAGAACGAAAGTCATTGACATAGCTCAAAGTATTAGGAAGCTGAAGTGGCAGTGGGCTTGTCACATATGCCGCAGAACTGACTATCGTTGGAGTAGACGAGTTCTGGAGTGGAGACCGCGAATCGGTAAGCGTAGCAGGGGACGTCCTGTGACTAGGTGGAGCGACGATATACGTAGGGCTGCTGGTAACGACTGGAAAAGAAGAGATGAAGATCGGGCACAGTGGCGCGCCTTGGGAGAAGCCTATGTTCAACAGTGGACTGAGATAAGCTAGGTATGATGATATGGACTGTCTATATACCTCCGATTTTGTTTCTGCAATAATGTTTTTTTACATGCCGAATTAGAGCCTATTTAAATAGTAATTCCAAGGTGATGTAGGTAGGTGCAGTGGTCAGTAGTAGTTGTCATGCGGACGTCGGTCGGGGTCGAGGTGGCGGTAACTCACGGCGGGCACGGGCGGCCGCTCCAGGCGGGACTCCAGCGCCGCCAGCTGCTCGTCTAGCCGGAGGGAAGTGCTGTCGAACCCGCAACCTGGAACATTACAGTTAACGGCCGTACAGTACAGTTAATCCGAGACTTCACCCGCGTTGGAAAGTGGCCTGTGTGTTGGTCCTGGGTAAAAGCTTTGAGAATTAGAATTAGAATTATTTATACGCCTTGTAACAAAGATTGTTACACTAGGCAAGTCATATTGTTACAATTAAAATCAATTAAAATCAGCCAGCATGATAGGAACGCGATCCACTGCTGGTGGGCTTAAGCACTTGGGTTAACTATAGGCTTGATGTTTTGTAGGTAACTTGGTTCTTTTCGCTGTATATAGTTTTAGTTTAGTTTTAGGAAATATAGGCAATTGGCCCGTAGATAGCTTATTAAAATGTATATAAAACATAAACATAAACGCTTTCACACTCACAGCCCCACACTAAATTCGATGACTTGTATCGTGGGTGCCGGAAACATTCACATCACACACACAATCACAACCAGAACCAGAAACACAAATTTTCCTTGGGGAGAAAACTTGTGTTTCCGTCGGGAATCGAACCCGATACCCCCTGTTTAGAAGTCAAACGCCATCCAACTAAGCCAACGGGCAGTTCAAATATGTTCTTACAACTTAAATAACAATAAACTAAATTTTACAAATAATAACTTGACAAACATTTGACACTAAACTAAAAATTGATAATTTTAGTGATATAGTTTGTAAGTAAATAAATATCAAATTTGTAAATGTATATGCCAAATTTCATTCAGATCAGTTCGGCCGTTGCGCGGCGTAAAGAGAGGACTAATACATTTACACTTACTTTCGGACATATAATATTAGTGTGATAAGTTCCAGTTTTTTTACATTTATAAGTTAAATTGCAAGTGCCTCAACACGGAAGAGACTGATCCACAACACAGGGTATACTAGTGTGAACTAGAGAGCTTGTTTGTTCAACAGCATATTATTATATTATGTACCTATATAATAAGTAATAATTAAGATGTTGTGAGCGCTCATTTGATACATTGAATTAATATAATTTGAATTTGAATGTCTGATGAACATTCCAGTAGAGTGATTATAATAATAATAATATGTTTTTATTAATTTTAGATCACTTTTAAAACATGATACAGTGTGGGAAATCATAAGCACTTATAGGTTCATGTATATATGCATTTTCTTCTGGGCTCCAAACTCGGCTAGGCCTGTATCTGGGAAGCCCGAAACATAAAATATTTCAATCATAACTACTGAATTGATGGTTCAAAAGGCATGTTGTTTTCCGGAGGGGGGGATTACTGCCGCTACCCACGCCCTCCGCGCTAGAAAACGAAGCGGCAGACGACAGTAGTGGATTACTCACCGCTGGAGTTGTCGTTGTGGGGCGAGTAGTTCCTCCTGGCGAGGTGTCGATATCGGTTGGCAACGCTGCCGCCGCTCACGCCCTCCGCACTGGAGAACGAAGCGGCAGACGACAGGCCCACTAGAACAACACAAGTGAGAACGTTTAAAAAAAACATTCCATTGTGGTAATTGGTATACTGACATAATTTGTTTACTATATTGCTTTTTTTTTATAATTCGAAAAATATTGGCGATTTAAATCGCCACTATTCAAAGATTTTTAGTTTTAACAATAAAATATTATATTTTGTAATTTTCCGTGTTTTGCGATCGTTCGCGTTTTTTCACCGAAACATCTTCTAAGAGCATGACACGAAATATTATATAATTTTTTACCTTAACTTTATATATACATTCGTATCCGTATTCCGGCAACATATTATGAAACATCTAAATTTGTGTAATCTCGCATGAACTAGAACCACTGGGCAAAACGGGTCCTCGAATGGAGACCGTGGGCGAACACCAGACCACGAGGCCGCCCACCGAAACGTTGGAAAGATGACATTCGAGGACAAGAAAGACATGGCTGGATGTCCAATGCACGAGATCGTGAGTCATGAAAGAAATTGGGAGAGGCCTATGTCCAGGATCCATTAAAAGGCTGAAGAAGAAGAAAAGAGTTAGATCCGGTGTCCATTTGTTTGTAGGTGGATGAATTGAAAACTTACCGAGCTCTTCTCTGCTAGAGTTGTTCCTCAGCGACGCTCCGCTGTCGTACGCAGCACTTGTATGTTTCTGCAGCACTTTGATCATAGCATCCCGTTCAGCCACCTTCGACTCGAGTTCTTTTACTCTGCAAACAGTAGATTAAGATAAAACTCTGCAATGCAGCACTGCCCGTCATCATAACCGAGTCAGAGAAATCAAAATAAAAGTGCTTATAGCCCTGGTACCTTTTACCACCTCACGAAGCCGACACTGACTTTCGAAGCAGCAAATCAGTAGATCTGATTGGTCGTCACAGATATTACAAGTATACATTTTACCTCGTTCTCTTCACCCGCTGGTGAAATGTGTTAAGAAGGAAAATTTGTTTTCTGCTCTATCAAGTGGTTTTATAAGTCTTTGGCTAAAACACTGTCAAATTACACAGATATCGGTTCACGTTTAGCCGTGAATCAGTGGCAAAAAGATTTTTGGATCTATATAATATTAGCGTAGTTGTAGATTGATGCAGGTCTCTTCTTTCCGATCTAATGCTATTGCATTAAGTCTATATCGATCGAGATCTTAGCAAACTAAATCGTAATAGCTAACTCGAGGTGAGAGTAATCTCACAAAAAAGTAAAAACCGTATTCAAAATTTTCCAGCAACTATAAGACAGCAGTGAAAATGTACCAAACCAAAGCTTTCCAATTATAATATACTTCTCATCAAAAGAATCGAAACATTCCTAAAGTTTGGTTTTGATCGAGTCTTATGATTTTTACGCTAAACAAAAGAAAAAAATAATGCGGGTTAATTGCGGATATTATAAGGTATCGTTTGATGAACATTGATAATTCAAATTAAAATTAAATTTCTTTAGCTAGCGTGTTTTGATCAACAGGTATGTTTTTACCGTATCAGTGTATCTAATTGCTTACCTGCCCTCCAAATCAGCTACTTTCTTCTGCGCTGAATGCAGTTCGTCCATATGTCGTATTTTCTCGTTGCGCGCTTCCGCCATTAACCGTTCTGACTCCGCTGAAGTTTTCTCTAGAGCTGCGATCTTAGCATCCCTGAAAAGCCATTCAACTGATAGACTGAAAGCAAACAAAAGGTGAGATAAGTAACACTTCATGCAATAGCCGAGACCAGGAACCTTTCTGTGGACACAAGTATTAGTTAGAGCCTTTAGTACGTGGGGGTTTTAAAAGCACTCAAAAACAATGGGGAATATTATGGATATATTTTTACGTTATTATTCGATTGTTTACGTTAATACATCGCCAGCACATTATATTTTATATCAAAACTAGTGATTCGACCGTGTGCAACCCATGCAGCGCCATCTGCCGGGCTGATTTGTGAATCTAAACCATCCAGGGAGCCACCCAAACGCATACAAAAAAAAACATTCAAATCGGTCCAGACGTTTAGGAGGAGTTCAGTGACATACACGCGTACAGTAGAATTATATATAAAGATAAATATTTTAAAGTGCATTGAGGTTCGAACAATTTTAAACGCGTCTCAGAAATATATGACGTTATTTCTGAGACGTCCACCACCATAGAAAAGAATATATTCTATCCACCACCCAGTCATGGCTGTCGATGAGAGAAGTTGACAATTCATTGTCATCAAAAATCTGGAATCTGACGTCACGAATCAGTTTAGAAAATATTTTAAATTTCCTATGCATTTTTATCACTTTTTATTCATTCTAATTAGTAAGAATTTAAATGCGAAAATAATGTTGTAGGTTTAATTATATAGCTATATGCAAAAAAAATATACTTGACGTAAATTTCAATATTATATTTATACACTAATTCTGAATAAGGTTACCGAATAAAGCCGAAACAATTGCCGATTTAGACATCGACAACGCGTAATTCACGCCTAATTCTATTTAAATTTTATCAATTTTTTAGTTCATTAATTTCAAATTTATATACACTATTGGTGACTGTCTTAAATAAAATAATAGAACCTGGATGACCGAGATTTGATCGGCTGAAAAGGATAAAACGACGTTTTCTTAAAATGAAACCTAGCTAGATCGATTTATCGCCCCCGAATCCCCCTGCATACTAAATTTCATGAAAATCGTTGGAGCTGTTTCCGAGATTCAGATTATATATATATACATATATATATATATAAACACACAAGAATTGCTCGTTTAAAGGTAATATATATAACAAAGGTTGCCTCATTCAAAGCTCTAACAAAGTCATTACCATTTTCTTTTGATTTTATTTGTTGTGAACAATAAACTCTATCTTCTTGAGGACAATTTTATAGTGTTAATGATCATGAACTACAGCCGCTGCGCCAGGCTACCCGTCCACTGGAGCGGAGCTGTGCCAATATTAACCAATATAATGTAAGTTCCGTTCCGCTTCAGTGGACATGGATATGCAAACTTAATTAAAAGATCACATATTTTAACGGAGCGGCAATACGAAGCAGGGAAGTGTAGGGGGGTGAAGTGTTGGCCGTTATCTCACCCGATGGAAAGTGACGATGCGGCCGAAGATGAAGCATGAAAAAAAAAACCTATTTTAACCTTATATGAGTTTTGAACTCATATAGCGCGACAAGGCATTGCGTTCGTCACCCCAAGATATTAGATATTAAATCTCTTTAAGCAAAAAAAATAGTATTGACTCACTTAGGTATGGAGGCGGCGGAGACGGCTGCCTGTCGGAGCGCGGCTTCCTCCAGATATCTCTGCTCCCACTTGGCGCACTCCCCTTCGAGCGCCAGCAGTCGTTCGTCTCGCTCCCGCAGAGCGCGGCGCAGCTCCGCCTCGCCCCCCGCGCCCTCGCCCCCGCCCGCTCCCCCGCACCCGCACTCGCGCTTCCTGTGCCAGAACATCATAGGCATCACGCTTATATTAAACATAATGCATTCACACTCCCAGCCCCACACTTTTTTTTATACTAGATTTTTATTTTCAGTTGTTTTTTTCTTAGTATATAAAAATGTTATAATATAGCATTTAATAACCTCTAAGGTTTGTAATATAATATTACAACTAGTCTACATTATACCTAAATAATAAGAAGTTGGTAAGTGCACATGTACGTCATCATCAGCAGTCAAGTTGTTGCAAATAATAAGGATTTGTGCCTCGCTTGTCCCACAGAGTCTCGTCCCACATAAAAAAATCCCCACCTGTCCTAATTTGTATGCCTCGCTCGTCCAAAAACATATTTTTCAATATTTTATATAAGATTTTAGTTTGAATTTAATGTTACGTCGTGTGATTTGTTTACACGAATCCGGTGGTAAGTCGTTAATTAGTCGAGGAACCAAATAGGCAAACATTTGATCACTATCTCACCTGATGGAAAGTGACGATGCGGGAACTAAACTTACTAACACTCACACACAAGTTGTGTGTGAGTGCCGGAAATCGGCGTGGCACTGGAAAATGTACTCTATAGGCAGTACCTGAGAGTCTGCAGTTCTTTCTCGAGCTGCGCGCGCAATTTTCGCTCCGTGTGCTCGCGGCGGTCGGACGCTTGTTGTAAGGAAGCTAGCGCTCGCTGTAGGCCCATTACTCGTTCTACGTAGCCGCTAGCATGACGGCACTGGGACAAAATTAATTTTCTTGTTAACTAAATGATTTATGCAAAATAAAAAAAATAATAAGTCAATAACCCGACTGCAATTAAACGCAAGCAAAGCTTAAAAAACCGACTTCAACGCTTATATTTTGGTTTTGGCTGGATCCATTTAAATAAAATTTATATGGGACCACCTCTGAAGTATCTACGAAACAAAAAAAAACATCAAAACGATTCATAATTGGCGGAGATATGGCGTAACATACATACATAAAAAAAACATACAGTCGAATTGAGAACCTCCTTTTTTGAAGTCGGTTGAAAACGAATCGAATCAATTCTAATGCAGAATATGGTGGCTTGAAAATAAATAAAATATATTTATTGCACGCAATATTTCTCGTAGAATATTACAGTAATAATTATTGTTATAAAAGGTACAAAAAATTAATATTAAATGAAGTAGGTCAAATCAAAAATAAATTACTCTACTGCCAGATTCGCACAATTACAGCCATCTCAAGAAGAACCTGGCAAGGAACTCGGCGGTGCATTTTTTCATATTTTTTTTAAACACCAATATAATACACCATATTACACATACACTATTATAACACAGGAATTATATTAACCTATATAGGTATATCTAATTTTTGTAATTGTCAGAAAGCGCTTGTGCAGTTTGCCTCCATGCATCCTTGTCATTAAGGTGAAGTAGGCTCCAGATTGGACGATTCATCCTCACGAATATTAAAGATTTGACCTTTAAAAACGGTCGATTAACAGCATTTTTTTATGTGTAATAAATGTTCAATAAATATTTTATTAGGATATGTTCAGCGATACACGATTGAATAAATTTGGCTCGATAGAAAATAATTTTAAACTTTACTAAAGACACCAAATTACCCGTTCCCGACAGTGGAATGAATCAACTTTATTCTGTTTCTATAAAAGATATTTTTTACAAAAAATATTGGGTGTAATCCCAACAAACATTCAAACCTCGTTGTGAACTCAAGTTTTTTGTAAAAGGGTATTAGATTAATTTTAAAGAGCGCGCACGCTGCCTATGCAGGCAATTCTACAAGGCTACAGTTTGGCTCCAGTCCGCCAACTCGATACCAAGTCGCCTTAATGTAGTCATTCGTTTTATAATAAGCTTTCTTAATAATTGCCCGTTTTATTACTGACTAGTTGACCCGGCGAACTTAATACCACCAGTGGTCAAATATTCAGAAACATCTCCTGTTTGACAGGTACGAACAGTTTGTATGGGATAATAACATACTACTTTTTACTAATTTTATTGCAATTTCTTTATATTTTCTCACCTTTTAAACCTTCCCTGAACTTCCACAAATATTTCAAGATCAAAATTAGCCAAATCGGTCCAGCCATTCTCGAGTTTTAGCGAGACTTACGAACAGCAATTCATTTTTATATGTAAGATTTGATCTTTACCAGTGGTAATTCAGTTTAGTGATTTTAACTTTCACCCCGGCTAAATGCATATAGTTTGCGGAGACATAACTAAATAATGAAACGAAAGCAATACTTTAAAAAACCGACTTCACCGATTTATCTTCGGAACCTTCCAGATTAAATGTATTAAACAAGCATTATTAACGATGACTCAAAAACTATTTTGTTGAAATTTTAGTCGATTTAATGGTTCATCATAAGAAAAGAAAATCATTCAAATTCGACGTCAATGTAAAGATAATCGGTGGCAGTAATAGACCCCCAGATCTTGATCAAAGCAAGCATCAGCTTTCAAACAAAAGGAAAAATCATCAAAATCGGTTCACGTGGAAAGAAGTTATGAGTTTAAAACACATAAAAAAATACAGTCAAATTGAGTACCTCCTCCTTTTTGTGAAGTCGGTAAATACAAAAAATATCATATTACATGATAGCACAAATATTTCATCTCACCTCTTCCTCCAACCGCACCACATTCGCCTGCGCGTTGGTAAGCGCTGTATCGAGTATGTCGATGTGAGTTCTCTGTTCCTGCAACGTCGCTCGCTGTGCCGCCATCTCGATCTCTTGCCTTTCCTTCGCGCAGGCCAACTCTTTGTCTGAAACAATGACATAATTGACGTTCATCATCATCATCATCTCAGCCGCAAAAAGTCCACTGTTGGATATACGCGTCCCCAAAGATCTACAAAAAGAACGGTTGTTAGCGGCCTGCATCCAGCGTCTTCCTGCGACCTTGACGTTATTCAATAAATTTTCAATAAATTTTAGATTAACTTAAATTGACGTTAATAATAACGAAAGGATAATTTAATCGCTTGAGGCAGGGTTTGAGTAGCTCAGCCGAGACTTTGCAGTTTTGACTCAACTAGCTTACTATCGCCAATGAATCTTTTGGCTCGCCAGTCAATAGACTCGAGAACTTCTAGCTGGTACTTATACTTATATAATTATGATATAATTATTTATTATATTGGTGAATAACTGTTTAGGCAAAATTTTACTATTATTCTCTTCTACTGTATTACATTAAAAGCTGCATGTTTCTTTATCTCTTTAGGCCAGCGTCTGACCCCAATCTCACCAGAGTTTTCCTAAAATGCAAATAAACATAAACGCTTTCACACTCGAGCCCTACACTAAGTTTGATGACTTGTGCCGTGGGTGCCGGAAACATTCACATAACACACAATCACAACCAGAACCAGAAACACAAATTTTCCTTAGGGAAAAGAAATTGTTAGGTTATGATTTACACAAGGGAATCGAACCCGACCCTTAGAAGGCAAACGCTCATCCAACTAAGCCAACGGGCAGTTCAAAAATAAAATTTTACTAACCTGTCCATTCAAAGGTTGTCTATGAGAAATTGCTTAATGCGGGCCGCTTATTGTACAACAATTATAATTATTAGTTTTTTTATTATCGTTATGTCACTTTAACTATATTATTGGTGCTCAATAAAGAAATATTGTATTGTAAAATTAAATAAATTAAAGGTAACTTACTCTGTGTGATAAGTTGTGCTATTAACATCTCTCGGTTCTGCAATTCTTTTCTCAGCGCCTCAGCGTTAGTATCGGCGTCGGTGCGTACGCCCTGTGATAGCAGCTCCACCTGCGATAGTCAAACATAGAGCTAAGACAGTGTGGAAAAATTAATATATATCACTGTGCCTTTGTATGGAGAATATGAACTTGCATAATAATATGATCTACCTATTAATGATCTACTTTATTGAGTAATTTTTTTTTTTTTTTGTCACAGGCTAGTGTTTGACCACTATCTCACATGATGGTAAGTGACGATGTGATCGAAGCTGGTAAACACACTAGACCTGGAATACACAGGCTCTCAAGGATAACTGCCGGAACACCGTATTTGGATTGGCGGCAGATTTTCAACTTGATGGTGGTAAGCTACTTTGGTAGCAAGCCAGGCGAGCAACTCACAAAATGCTCTACCACCTCTCAAATGCACCACCCGGGGACCACGTGTAGGGAGTCAGACTTAAGGGGTATCCTCCTACGGACGTGGGTGGCTCAGCCAAATTGTCTAGAAGAGATTTTTTTAGCGATAAGACCGCCTATTGTTATACTTATTTTGTAAGTAATTATTTTCCGCTCTGTTAGTCACAATTAAGGTGTTCAATAAAGAGTATATCTATCTGTCTAAGCGAGTGCACTTTGACACGCCGCGATCGACACGCGCCAATGGCAATCGACTCAATTACTTTAATAATATATGTATCTTATTGAATAAGTGCATAAATTTTACACATGATAACTAGACTTAACTACTTAATCTTGTAGTGTCTCTACATGGACGCTACACCTATCTTAAAGACTATGTTTTATTGAAAGTTTCATTTACCAATGTATTTATTCGATGCACTAAGGGACTTGATATACAAAGTGCGGTTCGGGCGTTGTGAAGATAAAATGTATAGCGCCTTAGGGACTTGATATACAACGCTTCCCCCCGCGCTGCCGACATTTTTGAATAGGCTCTAGTGTCATAAAACAGATGAAGCGGACAGGGCGCGAATATATACAGGGAGCGCATCGAACGCGCGCCTGGAGTGCTTGGTATAATCAAGTCCCAAATACTTTTGAAATAACTAGGCAGGACAGGGAGCGCATCGAACGCGCGCCTAGAGTGCTTGGTATAATCAAGTCCCAAATACTTTTGAAATAACTAGGCAGGACAGGCACTGCAAACTTTTGCAGACGGCGGCAGTCGCAGCTCGCACGCCGCCACTAGCTCGTTACCTGTTGCTTGAGCGCTCGGTTGAGGTCGTGCAGACGGCGGCAGTCCGCCTGCAGCCGCTCGCACGCCGCCACTAGCTCGTTACCTGTTGCTTGAGCGCTCGGTTGAGGTCGTGCAGACGGCGGCAGTCCGCCTGCAGCCGCTCGCACGCCGCCACTAGCTCGTTACCTGTTGCTTGAGCGCTCGGTTGAGGTCGTGCAGACGGCGGCAGTCCGCCTGCAGCCGCTCGCACGCCGCCACTAGCTCGTTACCTGTTGCTTGAGCGCTCGGTTGAGGTCGTGCAGTCGGCGGCAGTCCGCCTGCAGCCGCTCGCACGCCGCCACTAGCTCGTTACCTGTTGCTTGAGCGCTCGGTTGAGGTCGTGCAGTCGGCGGCAGTCCGCCTGCAGCCGCTCGCACGCCGCCACTAGCTCGTTACCTGTTGCTTGAGCGCTCGGTTGAGGTCGTGCAGTCGGCGGCAGTCCGCCTGCAGCCGCTCGCACGCCGCCACTACCTCGTTACCTGTTGCTTGAGCGCTCGGTTGAGGTCGTGCAGTCGGCGGCAGTCCGCCTGCAGCCGCTCGCACGCCGCCACTAGCTCGTTACCTGTTGCTTGAGCGCTCGGTTGAGGTCGTGCAGACGGCGGCAGTCCGCCTGCAGCCGCTCGCACGCCGCCACTAGCTCGTTACCTGTTGCTTGAGCGCTCGGTTGAGGTCGTGCAGACGGCGGCAGTCCGCCTGCAGCCGCTCGCACGCCGCCACTAGCTCGTTACCTGTTGCTTGAGCGCTCGGTTGAGGTCGTGCAGTCGGCGGCAGTCCGCCTGCAGCCGCTCGCACGCCGCCACTAGCTCGTTACCTGTTGCTTGAGCGCTCGGTTGAGGTCGTGCAGACGGCGGCAGTCCGCCTGCAGCCGCACGCGCGCCGCACGTTCCAGCCGCTCGCGGCGCTCGCACGACCCCACCAGCTCCTCGTGAGCTGTGCGGACCTTTTCCACCTCTTCTTCCAGCTACAATAAAAAAATAGGTTTTGTCGCTTAATTTCCAATTCGCAAAATGTCCAGTGGTCGCGGAACGTCCAATTCGAGGAATGTCCAATCCGCGGAATGTCCAATACGCGAAATGTCCAATACGTTTCAAACATGCACGCTCCCACACATTTAGGTTTATAACATAAAATGATTACTTCGGAAAAAAAGAGGAAGATGACGATCAAAAATTATAAAGCAGATAAAGCAGGCGCCAGTCATCATATTGGATATGAAAACGAGACAGCTCGGCTAGCGTCGAGATAGCTTCAACGACAAGAGCAATGCGCGTACACCTAAAAAAGATTATTAACATCAAACAGTCCCCTGTTACCTTGGAAGTTTTAGCGACCCGTTCGCAAGCGTCGGCCAGCTGCCGTTTGAGCTGATGGTTCTCCGCGGCGAGCGTGTCCAGCACGGCCGTGAAGGCGTCGTCGGGCTCCTCCAGCGAGCCCTCGCCGCCGCTGCACCACCCGCTCGACTCGGAGCCCCCCGGCACCGCGCGCACGCCCACGCTGTGGGGGGGGCGGTCTTACTATACTATTCAACCAATTATACTAGTGGCTATGTGATCTGCAGGCTACGCGTATTTTGAGTAACGGCTGAAATGTTTTTATTGCGTTTTCAACCCTACATCTAAGTTAGGGGGCGTCCATAAATTACGTGTTTTGTTGGTGTTTTTTTTAATTTTCTGCTCCTCCCACCCCCCCTGGTGAGATGTCGTGAGATTTTATTCAACCCCCTCCCCCATCCCCCAATCTCACGTGAGATTTTTGAAAATGTGGGTTTCTTACGTAAACGCGTTGGATAGTTATTGTAAAAAGAAAATAAAATTGCGTAAAAAAAAAACGTATGCGTTATAAAAATCTTGATAACTCATTTTAAATTAGTAAGAGCATGCACTGAGTCGAGTAAAACATTTACAAAAATAAGCAAAGGACGGGTTATACTGTACCGTAAATATGGTGGTTTGACAGTCAGTAGATGTATAAATGAAATTATTTTCTTTTGAACGAATTAGTGAATGATCTTATTCGTATTACGATTACGCTTAAGATTTAATCTTAAGCATGTACAATCTGGATTAAATGGACCAAAATAGTATTTTTTTTTTTGTTTCGATCAGAAAAAAAATTGCGTGATATTTTCCGAGACCCCCCCTCTCCCCAACGTGAGATTAGATGAGATTTTACTCGACCCCCTCCCCCCCTTAAACACCTCACGTAATTTATGGACGCCCCCTTATTTGAAATAAATTCCAAAAACTGAATCGTCAAAAAAATTTTATATAGTTAACGAGCCCGCTCACATTTCACGAGAATCGGTTGATAAATGCGACCTGTAGAGGAGAACAACTGGATATCCGGACATACGAAAACAATTTTGCCAAGTTGAAACGGAGACGTTTCGCACTCGCTCAGTCTCTATAGTCTTAAGTTCCATCGTATCCGACGCCGAGGCGGAGTCTTTTGTACGGTTAATGTGCAGTGTGCATCGATTTAACACTACATGGATTTCGGGTCCGCATTCAAAAGTATCCACGGAACATAGACTACAAAAGAAATATAAGCGACAATCCTGCCTCGTTAAAACTTCGAAAGTGAATATTATATTGCCTCCGTTTTTAATTGAAGCTTCGTACGCTGAAAGAAAGTAAGCGAGAATCGAACCCGATACCCCTGCTTAGTTCAAATATAGGTCCTTCTAGGCAAGCATGTTACATCTTCGGCCACATCATCACTTTCCATCAGGTGAGATTGTGGTCAAATGCTTGCCTGTCGGGCATAACATAAAAAATGTATCGACGTTTGTATAGGGTAGGTACACTTATTTCGTAAAGTTTGTTTTATAAATGGTTAATAATCCACCATTATTACACATTCACACTCGAAGAATCACAGGTTTTGGAAAATTATACAAAATCAACAATGCCATTTTTTTACTTTCGCGGCAAAACTCCGTAGCATGTATTTCGTTTTGTGGCCTATATGCTCCGTGGCTTACTTATAAGCGCGGGCATAAAATCCATATATTGGTAGATCGATGATTTGATTGACCTATATTCGAACTACTGCCCGTTGACTTAGTTGGGTGCGCGTTCGCCTTCCAAGCAGAGGTATCGGGTTCGATTCCCGGATGGAACCCAAGTTTTCTCCTCAAGGGAAATTTGTGTTTCTGGTTCTGGTTGTAATTGTGTGTTTGTGATGTGAATGTTTCCGGCATCCACGACACAAGTGATTGAACTTAGTGAGGGGCTGTGAGAGTTTATGTTTTATATCGAAATCAAATGCTATTGCAATAACTTACCTAGTGAGATCGGGCTGAGACCTCGACAGATTTAACTTCTCCTTGCTAAGCTTGGTCTTGGAGCCTTTCCCCTTGGGCTTCCGTTCGTCGCGGGGAGCGGGGGGAGCGCGCGGGGAGGCGGGGGGAGTGGGCCCGCGGGGGGTAGGAGACTGCGCCACTTCCTTAGCGAGGTGCTTCAGGACTGACGACTGGTTGAGGAAATCGTCCGGGATTTCAGTTATTTCCTGTTAATGAACGGTATTTGAAGTGATTTAAGGCCTAAATGAAATAGATTTTCATTTAACTGATAGACGCTATATACCAGATAACAAAAAAAAAACATTTTTTTATAAAACAGTCTGATACATTAATAACTTTAACTTAGTATAACACCCTATTAATTTATACGAAGTAATTGCAAATGATACAATACAACTATAATGGCCCAAAAAGCTTTCATACGACAAAATAACTTTTTTTTTTTATTCATGATAGGTCTGATTATACATCAAAAAAAGAATTGTAACCTGAACTCCATGATCAGGTGGGCTGGTATAAATCCTCTGCCCCCCTATATCAATATAGTTAGCAGTGGCCGTGACCGCTTGCTCCTTATGCACTTTGGGTAGCGGTATGCCGCTGGGTTTCTTGATAACCTCCTTCTTCAAAGTGTGGTACGGTGATGACTGAGTGCTCGGATGTTTCACTTCGCTGCTTGTTCGTTCGTGTTCTCTGTGGATATAAGATTATCGTCCATGATTGCTGTGATAGAAATCTATTTATAGCTACATTTTGGATATTTGGTGTGCCTTTCGGCTGCACTTGCTTGTTAATCAGGATAAAAAGCATCTAAATTATTCGTTAAACGAAATATAGCTCTGTAAAAGGAGATGTTTCATTTAGGGCCAGCACTATGTACCATACATAGAAAAATAGGGATAAATATTGCATTTTCTTAAAAATACAAATAAATTAATCTGCAGAAGATTACAGCTGAACCCTCAAATTATTATTTAGTAAGTTTTTATAAATGTTAACCCTATTTTTGAGGCAGTCATGACAAGAAGATACCGAATGTCACTCTGTTCCGAGTTTCAATCGAGTAACATATTCTATACTCCTATTATAATTATAACGAAACCCAAATATTTTAGAATTGGTATGTTGTTTACAATAAATGATTATTGACAATGAATGACACGTCAAAATGACAGTTCAATATTGCCGCAATCCGCCATTTGTAACTGTGTTGTGTTGCTCTCGATGTACCAAGATATTTTAAATGTACATAAAACGAAATAAAACTAAAGAAAATAAACATTAAAAAACGGTTACTATATTGTATAGCTATATGTATGTACATGGTACATGATGCTGGCCAGGCTCCTTCAATTTTGAAACACCTCTTTTGCTACAAATCTGTCCTTTAAAGATAATGGTAGTACCTGATGTCCCTACTGAGAACTTGAACGCTCACCTAACTAAGCCAATGGGCAGTTCATTTTGGTGTGATTGCATTTAGCCAGTGTCAAGTAATAATATATTTCAAGTGTATTTAGTAGTCTTAGTCACAAGTCACAGTCAAAGTCAAGTAAAAGTGTCAAGGTGCAATCATAGTCAAGTCATGCCCTAGTAAAGTGGTAGAAACTTCACTAGAATATCTATTGAAGTTTTGGAGCGAAGGCGAAAATCGCGTTTTTCTGCTTGGTATTATTTGCCTACACTTATCCATGTTTACTAAGTATTAACGGTTAATAATCCACCATTATAACACATTAACACTATAAGAAAAACAGGTTTTGGAAAATTATACGAAATCAACAACGCCATTTTTTCACTTTCGCGGTGAAACTCCAAGAAAATAATCTTAAGTAAAAGAAAACTTATCAAAAGTAAATTTCTTAATGATTTTGGTTTCACCTCTACCCACCAACACTTACATAGCCATAATACTATGTGATTTCAAAAGTCATTTATTTCTGTCAGCTTAAATGACAACATGCATGCTTGTAACTCAAAGTTTCACTATTATAATGACCATAATGAATCATATAGTTCTGAAATGAAAGTTTCTAAATTATTAGAAATACTTTCTACTATTTAACAAGCTGTAGGTCACATACAGTGGTGCCGATTCTGTTGTGCAGAATTAGACTAAACTAGCCTAAAATTAGTTTTAGTCCTGCTTTAGTCCAAAACCTATTCAGAAAATGCAATATTAGACTAAAATTAAGTTTGACAGGACTAAGTTAGTTTAGTTACTCTATTTAGTGAAAATGACCAAATTCTTATTCTGATGTACATGTTTTACGTCAAATTAAGACTAAAAATAGAAATTTTAAACTCAAAATAGTCTGTATGAAAAAGGTCTGGATTATTTTTAATGTGATCTTATACTTGAAAGAACTGTCATTTCAACTTTTAAATTAAGTTCAACGTAAAATCAGAATAGCGTTTACGTATTCTTTGACTAAAATTAGTTTATTTTTAGTTTAGTTTAGGTTAGTTCGGTGCTCAACAGAATTAGCACCAATAGTTACTAAATTATATTCATGGAGTATATTAATAATAAATTGTAATTTATGGTCTAAGTCACTTTAATTGCAAAACATTAACAGTACTTTTGCCAAAGACATTAATCATTTTAAATCATTTCAAATTCATAAAAATTGGTTGTTGCTCTTGACTAAACAAATTCGTTACATGCTGTTTGGATAAAGTATCAGACAAAAAATTTTTTGACTGATAAATAATTTAAACATGTTTAATAAGAGAATGCATTCGTTTTCTTTTTTTTTTTTTGTAATAGTCAAACATTTGACCACTATCTCACCTGATGTTAAATGACGATGCAGTTGAAAAATTTTATCTTATTTAAGGTACTTTGATCACTTGGCTCGCGCGTCATGGCCAAGACAGTTAGGCATTAAAATCATAGAAATTGCAGTGAACTAAAACATATAATACCAACCGTATAGGCGTGGGTCTTGGTGGCCAAGAGTCATCCTGGTTATGTATGATCAGAGTGTTGTATGATGATGATGATACATCCAATGAACTTCGATTGCTGTTTCCTCCGCCAACTGAGTCTTTGAGGGAGTTGCGGTTGCTGCCAGGTACGTTGTCCTGTTCAATACAAATACAATGCACACCAAGAAAAATAATACACACATATTTGTATATCACACAGATGAATAAGTTTGACAGATGAAAAGTGCTAAAACTCTAATCTATCTAAATTTTAAATGATAGTGCAATACATATGGGTAAGGAGAAAGGCAGGAAATAATTACAATGGAGACAATTAGTACAAGCACAGAAGACTACTTCATAGTCTTCGGAAACTCTTGGCACAACTCTCTCTCTTCTCTATAGGGTGTACTTGCAGCAACGTTTTTTAAGAGTATTTTATATTGATTCATATTCAAATTTTATTATGTTGTGACGACCCAGTTGGCGCAGTGGATCTACCTGTGGGTGTCTACCGTCTGCGCCGTGGGTCCTGAGTTCGATTCCCCCGGCAGGAGCACAAATTCCTTCCCAAAGGATATTTGTGCTTCTGGTTCTGGGTGTAATGTGTGTGTGATGTGAATGTTTCCGGCACCCACGATACAAGTCTTTGAACTTAGTGTGGGGCTGTGAGTGTGAATGCGTTCTTTGTTGTTTGAAATATCACTTCATTATTCTTTATAAGATTGTCATAATGAAATATTGTTCATTATCTTGACCACTTAATATATTTTAAACTTTAACGCACCTTCAAAGAGTTTCTGTTATTGTTAATGTGGCTGTGGTTCTCCTGCCCCTGGGGTTCCACACGGGCCGTGTGTCGAACAACATAGCGCTCTTCTCTAGATAGGTTCTCGTTAGATGTTGATACATCCGTCTCGCTACCCGACAGACTTTGTGGAAAACCAGTCGGCACTATTGGGAACAATAAAAGGCAGTTAATTAGACAATATAATGGTATCAACTTCAATTCTCGGTGGAAAAACAAGCTTTCTCTCTAACGGAAATTTGTGTTTCTGATACTAGTATGATTATGTGTTTGATGTGAATGTTTCTAACAGACAGTCATTTTCAGATACTATCCTACTGATCCTACTAATATTATAAATCCGAAAGTTTATTCCCTCTTCACGCTTTAACAGCTCAATGGATTCGGATGAAATTTGGAATGTACATAGCTTATACCTAGGATTAACACATAGGCTACTTTTTAAAATTGAAAATATTTTAATTTACAAATAATCCTACTAATATTATAAATCTGAAAGTTTGTGTGTAAGTGTGTAAGTATGTTTGTTCCCTCTTCACGCTTTAACGGCTGAACGGATTTGGATGAAATTTGGAATGTAGATAGCTTATACCTAGGATTAACACATAGGCTACTTTTTAACTTGATAATAGCGGGCGAAGCCGCGAGGCATGGCTAGTATAACTATATATTGGATTCCATAGCTTAATTAGCAAGATTTCTTTATAATATGAGGTAATGTTTGTAGACTTTATAGATAGACCTTGACGAATATTTGCAGGAAGGCTATTCTAGAAATGAATTGATGATTGTAAATGAGTCCGAATATGATGCAGTATTTTGCTGGGGATCTTTAAGTTGTTAAATTCATCCTGTGGAAGAAAGGAAACTAAACCATTCCTTGAGGTGCTTCAGTGCATGTGCGTCAATAACAATATTAAAGAGAATATGAGAATATCAATTATGAAATCCTGCTTTTCGTCAGGTTTAAGGACGAAGTGGTGTATAGTGTTGTGAAGTGTAATTAGTGTGATGTAACATAATAAGTAGTGTAATTTGTACTATATCCTCATTTATTTTACTCCAATTAAATATTAGCAAATTGCATACCACAGTACTTACATAGATACAGTATAAATAAACAATACATTAATTATTATGGAATGATATGAGCACAGTGAATCATAGCTCAGGAATGTTGCTCAATTTGTTTACAAGTGAACTATATACTTAGTTACTTACCACCTTGCTTTTGCGTCCGCTGAATGTTGTTAGTGAATGAGAGGAATCGTCCATTTGGCCGCATGGACCCCATTTTCACCAGTGACTTTAGATATTTCTAATTGAATACATTTCACACAGCACCAAATACAGCCAAATACACTCTCATAACTTATGTGTCGTATACATCTGGAATTGAAATAAGTTACGCATGTTTATCTACACTGATGCTTTGAAATAGAATACAACAAAAATCTTAGGACATCGAGGATGCAACAAGAACATGACGTTTGTATTTAGTGATAAATGAACCGTGTATTCTAGCTCACGGCTCAAGTCAGTACACCTACCTGACGATAGTATGAACTTTCACCTCTTAACTGAAGTCATAAGTACACAAAGTCGTCGTTACACTATTATCTTGTACAACAATTCACAACATAGCCATTTACAAAAATGTACTCTTTTGGTAGATGGGTCATCTAACGCTTGACATTGACATTACTTACACTAGCAGCTATTACTTTGTGACAGCAGTTAGAGCCAAAGATCAAGGATCGAGAGCCTTAGAGCGTTAATACACCAAGCCGAGCCGCTGCGGCAAGGGCGGACTGCGTGCGTTTCCGACTTTTTTTTATGCTCGATAGGCAAGCATTTGACCACTATCTCACCTGACGGAAAGTGATGATGCGGTCGAAGATGTAGCCACTTTGCACCTAGTTAAAGGGAGAACAACAGTAACAATATAAACAATAAGTTTGTCTCCTACCTCGTTGAAGCTAGGTCTTAGACGATATATAAGATGGAATACACGTATAGGTTATACGTGTATTTTGTTCGCAAGATCAATTCACTCGTTTACGATTTTTTTACTTTTTTGTTCATGTACTGTCTATAAAAAACAAACTTACGATTTATTACTTTAGTTACAAAATCCTTGGTAAACAAAGTGATCTACGTAGTGTTCTCTGTGAATCCACAGGGGATTACATATATTAGGTTCGAAGTTTAATCTATGGTTCAAGGTTCATTATTTTATAATATTTTATATCAAAGAGTATATTTCTATATATTTATCAAAGAGGATACTATAATAATAATTGTACTGTCTTTTTTATTCTTTAGATGTATTGACAAATAATAACTATTAACTGCTATAATTGAAAAATACAATGGAAGGCATTCTAGTTAGCAATATTTCCCGTCGTATAATCCCAGCAGCAGGTAGCTTGTATAAAACAGCTGTTGCTTCTCAAGCGAGGACTATTCTTTTAAACTCACGATGTAAGTGCTTTTAATTATAACGGATTTAGTTTTTTTATGTATAAGGTTTATTAAATTACATTTATAATAACTCTATGTAAGTTTATGTAATAGGTTTATATAGAGAGCATGTATATTGATCATTTCCGCACCACTAATTAAGTTGTATTAAACTTATTACCCTATCCATCATAAGGTCTGGAAGTAATCGTTGATTAGCGATAAGGCCGCCGATTCTTTCTTTTTTTTTTGTACTCACCGCCCCACACTAATTTGAAAGACTTGTATCTGTTTTGTTGTTACTATTTTCTGTTGTACATAATTATTTTTCTTGCAGTGCAATAAAGAGTATTTGTATTTGTTCCTGCTGCTTCGTAGAAGGCAACAATGAGTAAAATCTTTCAATTGCAGCTTCTTCAGCTCAACTTGCCGTTTACGGATTCAGGCCTCAATTCTATTCCCAAAAAGTGAATGCAGATCTGCCTATTGTAGACTATGACTATGTGAAGAAAGCGACTGTGCGGAATGATGTTATGATCATTGATGTCAGGGAGCCAGATGAGATCAAGGAACATGGAAAGATTAATAATAGCATAAATATTCCATGTAAGTAGGTATGAGTCCCTCAATGGATCAATATATTTACCAGTAAAGCTATAATATTTACACAAACTTTTGCATTTGTACCTGTGGCACTGGAGTTTATTATCCATATGAATATAGTCTGCACAGACATCCTGCTTAGGGCATTATATCAAACATTTCTTCATACGTTTTTACACTTTTTTTTTGTTAAATAAGACCAAATAAAAAAGAAAGTGATTGTTTATGAACTTTATCACAGCTGTATTATAATTATTGAAAATTAATTTAAGTGAGAATGGTTGCTAACTAATTATAAATTGTTGTACATCCTAAATGGTCACTTAAATGAAAAATTATAAGTGAAACTATAAGATTATTTTCAAATGATAAATCAATGACACAATTGGTTGACTCACATAAAATCATATCTGGCGGTCGCCATAAAGAATTTTGATTTGATTGTCATGTCTTCGAGCAAGATTAAAACAAATTTACATAAGAATCATCAAAATCGGCCCACATATGTAGTCTCTAGGGCGCCACAAAAGAACAAAGATACATACGTAGGCTGTTTAACATATTACCTTCATTTGTGTCTCCCTGTTGAGTAAATAATATAAGAATTTTATGATACTTATTTTTAAGCTGTTCCACTCTGAGCAGTGTGGAGAGGAAAGAATAAGGCAAAATAATTGTTTTTTTTTTATTTCAATAAGGCTTTCATAGAAACACACTTGATCCAGTTAATTTTTTTTTTCTAACCATGTCTTATTTCATCTTCATTTATTTCTTGAACTAAATTAGGCTGCAAAAGAAATAATGGTATTAATTATATTTTGGTCTTAAGCCCTAAAGAAGCAATATATAGCTCTGTTAAGTGATAGTATTGAGAAATATTGTGAAATCAACTGCACTAGTAGGCTGCAGTCCACATTAATGATATGAGTATGTCAAAGGTTGGTTAAAAAAGTTATGCTCCCTCCAAAATCCAAGCAGTGTTTGAATTTATTTTGCTGCCCTTAGGTGTAAATGTTGTCCTTTAGTTTCTAACTCAATGTAAGAAGTGTAAAATGTTAATTTTAAACTTTCAGTGGGATCCATCAGCACTACATTGGCACTGTCTGATAAGGACTTCCAGAAAACTTTTGGGCGAGCCAAACCTAAGGAAAATACAGAAATAATATTATATTGCATGATTGGGAAGCGATCAGGAAAGGCACAACAAAGTGCAGTGAGTTTAGGTTTTAAAAAGTAAGAGAATTATTTACAATACCTGCATACTTATTTGTCACTGTTAAGAAGGATTTGATATCAAATATAAATGCGAACAGAGCTAAGTGAAGAAGTAGAATTCGAAATTGTGACCACCTGGGCATTGGGAAATTGGGTCACAATTTTGAATTGTACTACCTGATTGGCACAAACAGTTTGGCATTTTCTGATGCTCGCCAAGCTAGTTTCTTCGCATAAGTTATCCACCAAGTAGAACAATTTGTCGCCAAGCTATTAAGTGGCGTCCAGCATCCCTAAGAGCCAGTTCTTCTAGAACTTATCTGTGCAACATCCTCTACACATCACTTACCAACAGGTGTGAATCAATTTAGATTATTTAGTTAATACATAAAAAAAATATTTTGGTTCTGTCATCGGTTTTCATCAGGCATGTTTTTTTGTGGTGGAAAAACATGCCTGAGCATGTTTTTCAAAAACATGCCTGATGATTGGCATTACCTATCAAACAATGATAGCCTATCAAGCGTAAAAAAATCTGAATTTTTTTATACTAGGTATGCAAGCAATTGACCACTATCTCACCTGAAGGAAAGTGAAGATGCAGCCATGATTGGATAGAATCATGTACCTACCAACAGGTTGGTAATAGCATCCTGTTGAAGGTTTGCTAATACTAAAGAATACAAGCTATAACTCATAGTACGCATTTCATATACTAATTTAGACAAAAAAAATATAGTGGCGACCCTATTGGCGCAGTTTGAATAATTTTCTAGGCCATCCTGTGTTCGGTTTCCAGCGGGACCACAACTTTTTCTTAACTGTAACTGTATTCCCGACACCGGCGATAAAGTCTTTGAAATAAATATAAGGCTGTGAAAACATTTGTTATGTAATTATGTACTACATAAAAATATTTTTTTTTTCAGTGCCAAAAATTACTTGGGCAGTTGGACAGATTGGGCTGAGAAAACTAAATAAAAGGTGAGCTCTGAAGAAACTAAAATATATTACCTATCTATAAAACAGTAGTTAATTTATAAACTAGGTAGTACCTAAATCCATGTGTACATTTTGTATATAGATAGTTATACATTAAAAGTCATCCAAAGGTTGACTGGAAAAGATCGCTTTTAGCTATAAGTCCGCCCATTGTACTAGTTTTTTTAAGATTACCCCTGTAACTAACTGTATTTGGTGTACAATAAAGAATTTTCTATTCTAAACATAATTAAATATAATAAACAATACCCAGTTAATAAATGTCAGACACCAGTACAATAGTATATTGATGTACATTCGTTCCGAGACTTCGAGTTTTTTATAAGCTATGTTCGATATATTCCAGGGACCTATACCATTGTACACCCTAACTAATACATTAGTTCGATTAGTCCGCAAAAAGCAAGCAAGTATAATATTTTGGGCGATCATACATCAGGCTAATATCAGTGCAAGTAAAGCCAAAAATCCTTGAGCACTACAAATAAAACAAACGAAATGATGTTCCGGCAGCTATATATAAATATATACCAGTGGTTTTATAGAGCGGAGGGCGCCAGCCATGGAAGTCGATTTTGACATTATATACAAGTGTTTTGACATTTGCGACTTTGACATTATACACAAGTGTTTTGACATTTGCGATCTTGACATTTTGTTGGTAGACCTCGAATAATCATGTTTATTTATATTTATTACTCATGATTAATAACAAAATGTAATGTTAAGTAGTGTTAACACACATTTAATATATTCTTAGGTTATTTTAATTTAGTTTTATGACTGACATCTTTTTGTTTTAGAATACGTCGAACACTATCTCCAAAAATAATTGTCATAATAATTTGTCCGTACCATCTTTGTCCGTCTGTATATGTGTGTATATTGCAGAGTCGCTGACACTAGCAAAAAATGGGGGTACTCTTTCACGCCACAGAAGACTTATAAATAAGCGTCTACCAAATGTTTAGTATATTATAGTGAATAAATAAAATGTGAATATATTATATTTGAATACCTTAGTTACCTTGTTGTAGGCTGAAATAAAATAAATTATAGTAAAATAAACACATTTTATTCGATATTAAACATACAAAAATAAATTTGCCACTTATTCACCAATATAAAAAGACAAAATGCGTAAATATTGTGCATACATTTCTTTTTATCACAGTTAACATTTCGAGTAATATTATAAAACTACCATCATCGACGCATGTATAAATCAGTCAAGAAAGCATACAAAGTTGTTTAAAGTAATAAATAAACTAATTTAAAAGTTATTTTTGACAAATTGAGAATTAAAGATATTATATTATTTGCAACACCCAAGCGTATTACTTAAAATACATTTCAAATGAAATAAAAACAATTTGCATACTACTTGAGAAATTTTCGTATGTATCTAATCTCTAATTTTCCTATGTTTTCTTTACCGTAGTCTAATTCTATACTTTCTCGAAGGACTATACTTATTATTATTTTACGTCGATGTAATGGCTTATCCCTTATTTAAACACCTGACCTCCAAACAAAGAAATTTACCTTCTCCTACTGGACCAGTCCTCCCAACTTCCGAGATAAGTCTTAGAACTGGAAAATAAATGAAAGAAAATTCTTAATTATATCATAATCTTTCTAAAAATGTAATAACTAAAATTTGTTTATGGACCCGACCCTTTGTTAGGCATTAGCGGAACCGTAGACAAGCTTTGATATCTTTCATAATTTAGCGTGTCACAAATGATTATATCCGAAAAAGTTAAATTAATAAATACGCAAAAATAA
This sequence comes from Lomographa bimaculata, assembly GCA_948107665.1. Lineage (NCBI taxonomy): Eukaryota > Metazoa > Arthropoda > Insecta > Lepidoptera > Geometridae > Lomographa > Lomographa bimaculata. The sequence goes on from OX403592.1 coordinate 15,720,575, forward strand.
TAACAGTATATTTGAATATTATTTTGCTTCATTTATGCCTTTTTTTTGTATAATTTAAAAATCCACCTTAATTTATACCAGGAATATCAAATTTTTTAAGGGTAATGTGCCTTAACATTATAATGGTTCGGTTTCTGTTTTGTTAATGTGTGTCCAAAACTTTTTTGAAAGAAAACTCAAAACAAAACAAAAACCATTAGCAAACACTTTTTACTAATAAAACAATGAGAATCTAATATGTAATTATTATCATAATATTTCTTTTTTAGTAAAATGTTTGCTTAAGTCATGATAAGAATCATTGCATTAAGAAACTGTAACAATGCGGTTTGCATTTTTGCTTTGGCGTATATTACAAAATTATTTTTTATCTTGTTTTAATGAAAAAACTAATATCCATTAATTATTCTGGTGGATTTGAGTGGCATTAACAAAAATTTAAAGGTTTTTCATTCTATATTAACGATATGGTGTGGTTATTATTTTTGCTCTAGATTTGAACAGGTATATAATTAAAAATGTTTTCTACCTTTCTCTGAAAAATTTTGGTGGATTCGAAAACATAGTCTCATGAAATCACCTCCTTATGGTAATTCCAGAAAATTAGCCTGTTATTATTTTTTTCTTGAAAATTCGTAGTTTTACTGGTCTATAAATAATTTCGTATTATTATTATTCCCTAAAAGGCAATCATACAAATTAATGGCTTGTGTTAAATTTTTGTTGGTCCTTTATCCAATATATTTTATGACCCATTTCTTTTTTATGCTAGATAGGCAAGCATTTGACCACTGTCTCACTTGATGGAAAGTGAAGGTGCGGCCGAAGAGGTAAAATGCTTGCCTAGAAGATGCCTATTCAATCTAGACTTGAAGACACCCAGATTGTAGCGTTCGGGGGAAACAAAGATGCAGGCAGTGAGTTCCACTCCCTTGCTGTATGGATGATAAACTATGGAAGTATGTCAACCACATAAGGATGACGGTTGTCTTATTAAATCATGTAATTCATGCTCACACTCTCCAAAATGTAAACTGTAGAATACCGATAAGCTTACATCGGTGACCGAGACTGCAAGTTTCTTCTGCATTAATCAAGTTTTAAGGTAACCTATTCTAACATCTCGGCAGTATAGATTCTAGACTATGTAGGTATCATCTAATCTACAATATCAGACTGTCGGCAGTCACCATATCTGTAAAAATAATAAAACTTACTTAGAATATCCCAGTTTGAGAGCAGTGTCGAGTGCTTCAGATGACCTTCTGCCAGAACGACAGTAGAATATCAGCTCATCTGATGAAGAAGGCTTATTTCTTTTAAAGTTCTTCTGAAAATCAGCTTCGGACATTGATCTCAATGTATCTTGAACATTGTTAACTGAAAAATTTATAAGAATTGGATTATAAAAATATATCGATAATTGCACCTAGGCGAAGCCGGGGCTAATCACTAGTATAATATTCTCAAAATGTGAATCACCAATACAATTCTACTTTGTTGTGATTATTTTTGTTTATGTTTGAGCCCAGTGCTCGGCCACTGCCATTCCCAGAGAAGACGTTTCATAAAGGTTGTTTAGGCTAAAGGTGAAGGCAGTCAAAGCCATCACAGGGCAGGTCAAGATATGTAGTATAGTTTATGAAGTGACATCACAGTCGCAATGTGATCTTTCCGGGTCAATATAACCACACCTGCAAAGGTGTCATGGCATTAAGGTTTTTTGCCTGAAATAAACGACTTTATTATTATTATTAACCTACTAAGATCCTGAGTCTTTTAAGCGAAATCCATGTGAGCCATGTCTGTCCTATTGATTATTAAAAGTAAGTAATAGTATTTGTATGGAAAGTGCGACAGGTTAAGCAACCTTAAAACGTTAATAAAAAAGTTTTAAAAAAACTGATCTATGGGCATAATTAGTTAATCGTTTATTTGAGATATTATTGAGGCTTATTTCAAACAAAGCTTAATAAAACGGACTTCACACCTCTCTATCTCCAGAACCATTAATCAGATCTTGATTAAAAAAATATAGGCCAACTTGACACTTCAAATAAAAAAAAATATTTTCAAGTTGGCTGCCTTCGAGTAATCATGTAACAAACATAAAAAAACATTATCCTCTACTTTTATGTAGTCAGGTAAATAATTTACAGACTGTTCTCTATTACAATAACAATAATGACGAAATCTTAATCAGCTTTGGTTAAAGATTAATAACATTAAACATTCATTCAAAAACAATGGTTGAGTATCTGTGTACTGCACTAACAATCCATTGTAAAACAAGTACCTAGTCTCGTTATAATTGGATATCAACAGCCTCATAAAATAATATTTTATGAGAGTGTAATAGCCAATTATAATATACCATAACTCTATATAATTAACTGGAACAATTTATAAAGTTAATAACCAACCCCTTTTTACCAATTTGAGTAAGGGGAGAACAATCTACCTATCTATACTAATATTATAAAGAGGTAAAGTTTGTTTGGTTGTAAAAGGTAATCTCTGAAACTACTGATCCGATTCTGACAATACTTATACTAATTGCTAGACTATCCCTCAATATTATATAATAGGCATGTTTCATTATAAAAGTTAGTATTCAGTTTGAAGTAACAATATTCGTAAGACAAGCCGGAGATAAATTAACTAATTGGCTGCTGACTAAACAGTTTGACATAAGTGAATACAATCTAAGGCAATAATTTTGGCCTACACTAGTTTTACAAAAAAGTCTGCAACAGCATATATCTAGCATGTATAATTAGCCCAGAAAAAATACACATTCGATATTAATCCTTTTATTTTTTTTATTTTTTTTTATTTGGTCCACAAAACTGGATACACTCTTTATGCTTAATCTGAGAAACAAAAACAAAAACATGTGTAGGGCGAGTGTCACCTTCTCGAAGTGGACACAGCATGCAAAATGAAGAAACTTGAAAAAATCACACTTAATAAATTTATAAATTAGGAAGACTTGGTATATCAGCCTTTCGGGCCCTATCCCAAGAATCTACTAATTCTTGAAGTTTCCGTTTGAAACTAGGGACCGAGAGGTCAAATATGTCCAAGTCCCGACATATGATATTGTATGAATTACAAATGCGATACAGTGATGAGTGCTGACCATAGTTTGTGCGAGTTTTAGGTAGGCTGAATGTTTTTCTATTTTTGAGACGGCTACAAGAACGTGGAATAGCTAATTTTATACGTTCTAGCAGCAGAGAACTATCGATAAATCCGTTAACTAGTTTATGTAGAAACATTATATCCGCTATATCTCTTCGCTGTTGGAGCGGAGACATATTGAAATGTGCCAATCTTATCATTGTATTAGAACTTGAACTGCCCTCTAGTGCAGTTGGTTGCCCATTCGCCTTCAAAGCACCAGATTTGATTCCTGGTGGGAGCCCAAATTTTCTCGCCATGGGAATTTTGTGTTTCTGGTTTGATGTGAATGTTGTATGTGTGAAAGCATTTATGTGTACCTATGTTTCTTTAGGTTTTTTACGACGCCATTTTGAATTTCTCGAAATGTATGGAGACAATTTAATTGTGGTAGTACCCAGTGGTTTTCTATAGGACTTATAGGACAAATAAGGGCTATAGGTAAGTACATACAACATAATTTTAGCCTACATATATGATCAGTACCTTATATTTCGACTCTTGACATGAAAGAAGGAAGATGCAACAGCTACATTTTAGAGATAACTTGTCGCACACAGGAAAGAATTTGTGCGAAATATTGTAGGTCACCTTGTGAGTAGAAAGAAAGGAGTTTGCTAATAAGATATATCATGTCAAACCCAGTCAAAAGAAAAAAAAAGTGTCTGCGTGTGAGTGATTTATAAAATAGTTTTGTGCTTAGAGAACAGTAATCATTCATGGAATGATCCTTACGTGGTATATTGATGCTCGATGGTATCTTCCCAGTACTCTTAATTTCATCAGGATTGCGGACATCAATGATCACCTTCTCTGGTTGTTGGATCACCTTCAACATATCTTCATAGCTGACCACATGTTTTGGATCGACCATGATTTTGACTTTGCCTTTATTTGATGAATATGAACTTGATAGCAAGATATATTGAAAAAATTCTGAAAATTTTACAACAAGATATAGGTACATGTTATACCAGCACCAAAGACAAAATACGTTTTTAGAGATTTAAATATATTAGTGCAGCTATCATAGTTACTCTCACTTTAAATACATAATAGTGTAGGAAACTCAAGACAGCCTAAATACATGGTAAATATCCGACATACATTTAAAAAATTCTACTGTAAAATCAAGTAGGTATTTAGGCATAAAAGCTACTATTATAAATAACTAGCGATCCGCCCCGGTGTGATAAATGAAGAACCCCTCGACCGATTTTGTGCAAACTTCACATAGACCATCTACTAAATAGTCCGAACAAAGCCTAAACATTTGGTTTGGATAGGTGAGCCCGTTCTTGAGTTATAAAATAACAACGAAAAGTGGCATTGATTTTTATATATATAGATAGAAGATAATTAATTTATTTTATAAGTATATAAAAATAGTGGCGGGTCATCTAGTTGGAAACAACGAGAATTTTAGGAGGCAAAAAAGTTTTATACAGAAATTTAAGTACTGTTTTCAGATTTTTGTGCAGTCCGCACAGGTGAACAGGTTCTCGTTTTTGAAATGCATAAACGAGTGGCAATACGATATACGAACATCTTGACGAGTACAATAAAATGTTTATTTTGGTTATTTGTTGTTCTTCAGCACCAGTCACATTACTCACAATGCATAGTATAATTTTACCGATGTTTATACAACAATACTAAGATAAATATTACAAATATATTTAGTTTTCGCTATTGCTAAAATAAAATGATGAGAAAAATGAAAAAGACGAACCAACTAGAAAAAATAAAGTTTTCCATTTCATGACTTCAGCCAAAGATAATGTAATCACTCCGTTTGCCGTTTAACTTCAGCTATGCAGTAATTACTCCTATGAACTATCCTATGAACCTATCTATGATCACTTTTTATGTAGCACAGAATGCCACAGAATACTAGTACTCCCATAAATTTGGGTAATAAGTCAATGATTACTCCAACCGTCGCGTAGGTTTGTTTCCTATCTCGATGATTACTCCCCTACCGACACGCAGAACTAACCGAACTAATCCACAGATAACTTTATATCATGTAGCAGGCTAAACCATCGAGATAGGAAACAAACCTACGGTTTGGGCTAAACTCACCACCACAGATCTATAAGTCTGTGCTAACCACCATAGATGAATGTGATCAAAGAGTATGTGATATCAAGGCACTCCGTTATCATTTTCTGCATACTCTGACTAAAAAAGAAAGTCGAAGACGGAGCGCTGTCAACAATGAAGTGAGGTCGGTTTTGTAAACATTTGTGCACTTAGTGAGTGCTGCCATGCAGTAAAAACTTATTACCCTAATAATTTTTTGTCTATGTACTAGCAGGATGAATGGATAAGTAAATAAATAATTTTATTATAAATTTTAAGAGGTAGATTGTAATAAATTTTATGAATATTAAAAGTAAAAATAGAAATAGGTAAATGAACGTGTTACATAACGTTTCGTTAATCGTCGCATTAATAACTAACCCAATAAACGGGGACTATTGTTACGCTTACTAGTGGCAGCACTTGTGGAGGTTTCGTGTTCCATGCTTTTATAATAATTAATAAAAATTATTCATTATTATAAAAGCATTGAACCATGCTTTTATAATAATTAATAAAATTGATTTTATTAATTATTATGAAAGCAAACACATACGTAAACATAAGAATTAATTTTTATGTTTACGTATGTGTTACCGTATGAAATGTGATTCCATCCTGCTATTTATTTCTCGAAGATTGATTTTTACACCCTTTCACAACACAATTTGGCATATTTCTCGGAATAGCTCGACCGACAAGGCGTAGTTTCGTTATATGTGTGTGCGTGTAACGATGTATGTACACGGCGAGGCGTAGTATTACCGGCTTCAGTACGTTCTTCGGTGGGGCTTGGTCTTCTTATTTAGTTTATGCCTGCACTAGCCGTGCCCCGCGGCTTCGCCCGCTATTATCAAGTTAAAAAGTAGCCTATGTGTTAATCCTAGGTATAATATATGTACATTCCAAATTTCATCCAAATCCGTTCAGCCTTTAAAGCGTGAAGAGGGAACAAACATAATTACACACTTACACACAAACTTTCGGATTTATAATATTAGTAGGATAGGATAAAACAAAAGAGCAGAGGCGGATCGCTTCGCGGATGCACTGCGAACCGTGACCGACGTGGTTCGCGGGTTCAAAGAGAGTTCGAGACAGTGCTGCGAAATTGAGCAATTTACCAATTAAGTACATGGGTAAACCATAATAAAGTTATGGCATGATTCAAGTATGGTTTACCGTACACAACCGCAAAGTTTGTTAACTAGTAGTAAAAAAACGATAGTGTAAAATTTATATGAAACTTGTTAACTCATTGTTATGGTAGGCAGTCTCTCAAACAATGTCAACCGAGAACATGAATAGAATAATGGGGAAGGGAGGTGGTCGGTCTGCACCATAATCAGTTCACACCTTATATATGTTCAAATATAATAACGTGCGATTGATACCTATTACATTATCGATATATTTCGTTAGAGCAAGAGTTACCATTCATTACTACTTATTCTTCATTAATACTTTTACTGATAATATTTTTTCCATCCTTTGCCCAAAATACTTATATTTTATTGGCTTAAAAATAACGAGCAAATCCAAAATACATGACAGCGAGCGCAGACAAGAAGTGTAGTCTAAGAGATCTTTTAGACGCGGTGGCAACGGGGCCCGTTGAACGGCGGTAACCAATCGTGGAAAACGCCGCGGATCGCTGTTCAAACGTAGTTGAAAACGTGATTTTCGCTTTTGATCCACAACTCCAATAGAAGTTCTAGTAAACTAAGTAAGTTTCTTGGTTCCACCGCTTTACTGCATATTTGACTATGACTGGACCACGACTCTTTTATTTGACTTTGACTGGTTATATGAAATTAGCTTAATTTTTAATTGAATTATTTTTATTCCTTGAAATTGGCTAAATAAACATAGTTTGCGGAGCCAAAACTATAAAAAAACACTATACGTTTATTTTTACGACATAGACTTCGCAAACTACGTGCATTAAGTTCGTATCAAGTAACAAATATTTTTTAAGATAAGGTGTTAGCTTAAGTCAAAATGTATTATTTCAATAATCAATTATACGGAGCATGTCTTTCTGCTCGGACGTATTCTCTTTATTTTATTTCAATATTTAGTTTTTAAACTACCAATATCAAATAAAAATACCAACCCAATTCTCCCTAAAGTTAACTATACTAGGTTTATGAATTGGGGATAACAGGCATAATGTATTCAGCATACATGCAGACGTGCAAATATTAAAATAAGTATATGTTTTATTGTCACCGAGGTTAAGAAATTCCATAATAGTATAAAAACAAATGTTTAGTTAGTCACAAAATTTTTTCTTAAAACCATTCTTCTAAATCTTTAATGTTGAAGGTATTTTATTAAGTTACAAATTTATAGTTAATAAGGATTTTTTTTTTTTTTTTGACAGGCTAGTGTTTGTCCACTATTTCACCTGATGGTAAGTGACGATGTGATCGAAGCTGGTAAACACACTAGACCTGGAATACGCCTGGAAGACCGGCATAGTTAGCTATTTAAAAGTTTATTCTCCACTCACAGAAGAGGGATTGTTTGACTACAATGATGTTTCGTTTCACGCTGACGATAACTTTCATAATTATTTTCGCGGCTCAGAACAGACCACCCCGTTAGCTGACGGAGTTAAATCCGGACGTCTGATCGGAAAAAATTAAGTACCTACTTCAAAGACAATAATAATTGCCTGTTTCTATTTAGACCACATCATAACTTACTAGACTTCGTCACCTACAAATCACCACATATTATGAAAAGTAATGGAGTGATAAATTAAGAAAGAAAAAAATACATTATTTAATAAAATAATTAATTTGATTAATTGATAAAATAATTATTTTTATTATTAAATTTTTCCTTTCTAAATTTATCAATATAGTTCTCCCTAGCATGGCTAATGCTATATAAACAAAATAAAGTAATGTAGTATCTTGAGAACGAATTAAAACCAATATGGATTTATGGAAGGGAGATAAACTGAGGATTCTCTCCTGCAGCTGACAGCTCTGATTAGGTACATCATGCTTGGAGGGTGGAAATAAATGTATGTAAAAATATCTATATGTATTTAAAAACACCAAGCTCAGTGGCAGCTGAACCTCGATATTCAAACTTATGGAGCGTTGTTTGACTGCCTCATAAATAGATATTGCATTGTATAATATTATGCTTAATGCGGAAAGTTTAATAAAAAATTTTTTAACGCATTTACTCTAAAGACATCCCAGTTTTCTCCAGTCCAGTTGAAAATTTTTCGAACTACTTATAAATGAACGTTTTAAGAGATTTCACAGGAATATAGTAAGTACTAATATTCTTGTTCTAAAAATAATTGAAACGCAAGCAAAGCAGAAACCGACTTCATCGCTTATATTTCGGTTTTGGCTTGACCGATTTCGATGAAATTTATATACTCTACCAAACAAAAAAAAAATCAAAATCGATTTATAATTGGCGGAGATATCGCGTAATATTCATAAAAAAAAAAGCATACAGTCGAATTGAGAACCTCCTTTTTTGAAGTTGGTTGAAAATATATACAAGTTACCGTTCCAAATTTATCAACCTAGTAAAAAAAAAACAACAAATGAAAGAATAATAATTAAATTAAAAATAATATAGTAAAACTTATCTTAATACTTACGATTATGATGGCATTGAAGGATTGTTATCGTTATTTTGTTACTGACCAGATAGCTAACACATTCCAACTTATATTTACACTCATTCGCTTACACACAAACAGTCAGAAACACGCTTTTGTATAACTCCTATGCAAAAATATAATTTCAGACACATGCAATATGCCTATATTCAAGGGAATTAATTGTATTACTATGATAAATATAGAAAGAAAGAGCCACTAGACACACTCAAGAAACAGTTTTTAACTAATATAGCCTATGGGTTCTACATTAAGATTGTACTTTTTAAGAAAGCATTTTTTTTAATTCCGGTATAGCTAGCGTTTGATCACTATTCGACCCTAAAATTAGGCCTAAAATGACTGGCTCTCGCGGGTTGCTACAGGAACATATATTTAACACATAGAGTGGTTAACTATGCCTGTATTTTAGTACAGAGTATCGACATTTGTACTTATTTTAGGAAAAGGTGAAATGTATACTACTATCTTAATAAAATATTTTTATCACCTTTGCAAAATCACCATCTTTTTTAATATTACAGTTATGAATTGGAAGATATTTTTACGTCTTGCAGAAATAGTAAGTTTATTAACATTAAAAATGTTTACAGGAAGATTCTGAAGGAATTTGAACACCAAAACCATAGCATCAATAACGCTCCTTCACAATTGAAGCTCGAAACCCGACATTTTTTAGAAGTATATTTTATTATTTTTTAATCCATTTAATATTTGATGGAGGTTACAATGTATTTTTAGCTAGTCTAGAATTACAAAACTCAATGTATTCGTAGATTTTCGTCATTATAAAATATATAAACACCAGCTTTCTCCTGCGGCTTCGCCCGCATTAATTGGTAGGCATAGCTTATACCCAGGATTAACAAATCTTGGGTATAAGCTATGCACTTTCCAAATTTCATCCAAATCCGTTTGTCATTATAGATTGAAGAGAAAATAAACATATTTTCACACAAACTTTCACATTTGTAATATTAATGTGATTAATTACCAATTAAAAAAGAATACTTTTCAAGTTTCACTTGACCTTATGCAGTCGAAAATAGCTGCAAGAGCAATGTAACTATTATGATAAAATGTTATAAGTTGCTATTATTTGCTATCATCATCATTTTACAAACAACCTGGTAATTTTTTTTAGTTACATACTCTGAAAATATTTATTTTCTTATGAAACTTTAAGATTGCCTGGTCTATTAATATTTACAAATAATAGTAGACTAAGTTTATAAGTACATGAAAAATCAAATCACCTACTTAACAAACAGGAATTTATTGCACTACAACACAATTTATGCAATAGTATTCAGTCTTTTAATTAATAATTGTATGAATTTGTATATTTAGATTTTTTATTCATTTGAGTATTAGAAAATGTTATTTATGTTATTACTGAATGAATAATATCAATTAAGGGTACAAAATTATGAAAATATTTTTTACCAAAATACATTCTCTTCTCAAAGACAACACAGTTTTATATGAATAAGGCAATGATTAGTCTATATCTACTGCATAGTGTATAATAATAATATTCAATGAATATCGAAGTTGTGGTGAAGTTTTCATCTAGCTATCTTTATAGTATAAGAATAGTACAGAATGTGATATTAAAGTTATTGTGATATTTATTACGTTGTTGAATGCTTTTGACACAATGCCTACTTATTGCACTAAACGGTACTAACTGTAGATACTTAATTTTTTGCCACCTTTTCAAAATATTTCTTTTTTTCATCAGGATTCGGTATAATCTGAAAAAAAAAAAAGGTTTACAATTAAACATTGAAATAGGTTATTTCTTTGATAACTGCAATAAATGTGTCCAATTATTAAATTTATAAGTATCTTCAATATTTTTTGTAAACTTACTGTATCTTGACCTGGTTTCCAACCTGCTGGACATACTTCACCGTGATTGTCGGTATATTGGAAAGCTTGGACAAGTCTCAAGGTTTCGTCAACAGATCGACCAACGGGCAAGTCATTCATTGTAATTTGTCTCAGAATCCCTTTGTCATCAATGATAAATAATCCTCTCAGTGTGTGTCCCAAATCTTCTAAATATACTCCATAATCTTTGGCTATAGAGTGAGTCAAATCACTTAAAAGTGGAATGTTTATTTTCCCAAGGCCACCTTCTTTGCGTGGAGTATTAATCCATGCTAGATGGGTAAAATGAGAATCGACAGAACATGCTACAACTTCAGTGTTTATCTTTCTAAACTCTTCGATCCTCTCCGAGAATGCCAATATTTCAGTAGGACACACAAATGTGCTGAAATAGAAACATTTAGCATTAGAATAATAACTAAATACAAGCAACTATATGTATTTTTAACAATAGAAATATTTAAAAAAATATTGTTGAAAACAATAGCTGCATGTTTTATGATATGTACCTATAGTGTTATATGAAACCTTTTACCCATCTCTGTTTTAATCTGAAACAGAAGATTATGAAAAAACAAAACTTTGTTTTTTCATATATTTTTATATTTTTCTGGTATAATTATATTGACATCTGTTGCTGATATGAGATTTAACTCCACTTTATATGAAATTAATGATGAAATAATATTAAAGTAAGTATGCTGGTAGGTACAAAGTACAAAATATTAAATGATAAAATTATGTAGACATACAAATCCAATGGGTAGAAGAAGAACACCATATATTTCCCCTTGAAGCTTTTTAAGGAAAGTTGAGTAAATTCTCCATTTAAAACTGCAGTTGCCTCCCACTCAGGTGCCGGTTTCGATACTATGGAAAAAGATAACAAAGTAGTTTACAAAAAGATATCTTAGTAACACATATATTCAAATAGTTTAAAAGTTTTTTGAGTCAAGACTTACTCATTGCTTTAGTAAATTGTAAATTGTGCTCAACTTTTCTAGCTCCGCCGGGAAAGACATTACCGCTACCCAAAGAATAACAGGAATCACTTTCAAAAATAGATGATTTACAGTAACTGAATATACTTAACATTAGTAAAAGTAAAGTTAGTTTGTGTGTCATTATGTGCAATTGCATAATTAAACTAATTTAATCAAAAAAACAAAATATTACTACGATGAAAACAGATGACACGCAAGCATCTAGTATTTGAACGACGGGCTTAGGTATATTATTTATCTATGACGACGACGCTACTTTACATGACAGCAAGTTAAATGACATATCAACAGTATCAACTTGACACGAATTGTGGTGTTCGAAGAAAAAAATCTTAACAAAATTATTGCTAGTAGATGTACATACGAATTACAATATTATTATGAATGTAAATTTACTATAAATTTACTTAAGCTTGTAAGATTTCTGATTGTTCTGCTACACATAATTATAATAAAAACTTATCGATTTCATGTACTTTGCACTAATCGATTAGAGGTGAGTGAACTAAAAATATGAATGATATCGACCTTGATTCGTACAAGGTACAACTCTAAAATTGATTGATTGTGCGCTTCGTTTCGATCGCATTTTGCGATTAATTTTCGTGTTTTTGTGTTTTTAATGTAGATTTCCTTAGAAAAATGATTTTAATTTCAATTAATTATTATTCCTATTAATATTTATAATCAGAAGTCCATCGCAGTAACTTGCGGTAAGTTTGGAAGTTTCTGATGAGGACTCGTTCAGTTATGGCGGTCCACAATCTACATTTGTGTGCAACACAACTTCAAGTTGTAAATAATATTGTCATGTCGTAACCGAGGAACCTTTTACGGATTCTTGAGTCCTATGACCGGGACTTTTGATTTTAGATGGACGTGACGGATGATAATGTACTTGACGTGGACCTATTGCCTGACGATGGATCGGAAGACGAGGGCGAAGCCCCGCCGTCATCAGGTGAGTCCCATCACATCAAGATCACAGACAGTATGTAAAATTAAATCCTCATAATAATGGTCTCAGTTGTGAACTTCTAAAACTATGAATGATGCAATTTTTAGAGTTTTACCCTGGGCCAGGATCAACCCCTACATCATGCGCGTCTTCACCACGAGGGGAAGAGCCGGCGTCCCCACATGGGGTCGCTTCTCAGCCTGCTTTCTTCCACCACCAAGGGTATACCCGGCCATTCTTTATGGGTGGTCGGAGAGGCCCAGGCAGGCCTAGAAAGGAAGGTCCAAAGTTGACAAGAGAAGGAAAAATTGTGAGAAGGTATTAAAGATTTTTAGATATTATCAGACAATTCATTAAATAGGCATTATTAAGGCCACTAGTTAAATAAATTAGGATAACTCATCCTTCAAATCTGGGCAGGATGAAAACTAGCTCTTTGAAAACAGCAGAATGAAATTAGTTGATTTAAATTATATGGCTTATTATAATTATAATACAAACAAACAAACACATTCACTCTCACAGCCCCACACTAAGTTCAAAGACTTGTATCATGGGTGCCGGAAACATTTACATATCACACATAGTAGATTATACTTCAGAGGTGGTCTAATATAAATTTGTCAAAATCAATCAAGCTAAAACCAAAATATAAGCGGTGAAGTCTAAGGTTTTTTAAGCTTTTACTTTGTTGATTATTTGTGCTCGATAGGTAAGCATTTGACTACTTTCTCAAATATAGACAGTAATTATGTGGCCGAAGATGTAACATGCCTGCCTAGAAGATAGCTATTTACTCTCGATTTGAAGACTCCCATAGTATACTGTTCGGGGGACAAAATAAGGGCAATGAGTTCCACTTCCTTGCGTTATGGATGTTAAGAAAATGATTTAGAGTGAATTGTGACATTCTGTCTCCGACATCCACAATCAAATCACAATCAAGGAAAGTCAACTTCCAGCTGTCAAGGAAAGTTGACTATTGATTGACATCAATAATTATGAACTAATGTCATGATTAGCCATTAACATGGGTTTTGCTAAGCTAGCGTAAATTTTTATTTTAATATATCCAAAGCTTAAACTTTCTCCTTACCAATTTTCAACTAAGTCTCCTAGATCTGTGGTGGAACTACAAACAGACAGTGATATGATGTAATTGGGTTTATACATTCCATTAGTTACAGAAAAAAGTAACAAATTATAGGGTTGTCACATTACTACTACGTTTTGTACTATTACGTTGTACTTTATTGTAAAATGTATTGCAGGTATAGAGGGACTGCAGGATCACTACGAGGAGCAAAAAGGCACCGTGGTAGTCGTGATGATGCACTTGATGATATGATGGAGGAGGATGACTTCACCATGCCACCAGCACCTGAAGAACCACCTCACATGCCTGAGAAATGGTATATATGTTTTAATCAACATGACATAATTATATGTATTTGGTATCATCAACATAACATTTAAATCAGCAAAATGATGATCAAACGAGCCCAAAATCGATGGGTTTATCTTGTTTAGTTCTGCCTGCATCAGTACCATATTATTATTGTATTGTCACCGAAGATACATAAGCACACCAAATTTGAGTCCAATTGGACTTCTGTAAGTGGGTCTAATTTAGCTTGCAAGATTTGATTACAGTCAATGGGACAGGTAAGTATAAGATTAAACTTGTAAAAAACTAAAAGGTATTCAATGTAGTAAATATGGAGACATTTATTGTTTACTTATTACCACTATAGTTGACCTTTTAAAATAGGGTTATGAATCTGTTAAAAGATACTTGGTGGTCTAATTACTATTTTTTCAAACTAATTAACTTGAGCAACAGAGTGGTCCACAATTGGAACAGATTACCGGAATAAACAGATTTAAAAACAAGCTAGACAACTGGTTGCGAATTAATAAAAAAACTTTGTTACTAAAGATAGTTGTTATGACTTTCAGAGTGTGATATAGACATCAGTATTCTGCTGCTCATCATAAATAAATAAATAAAAACTCATCATTATGAGGCGCATTTCAAAGATATTATAACAAAAGTTTTAATTCCAGGCCTGGCAAAGCCTGCACCATGTGCAATCTCACAGAGCGAAGCCAGTTAGGGCAGGGTGAAATGCGGCAACTCCCTTGTAACGGAGAAGGTGATGGCAGTACAACCCCCGTCGTGGCCTCAGGCAGCGCCACCCCTACCAATGTCACCACTCCAAACAGCACCCCTACAACTCCAGTCACCCCAGGGCTCGTGTCACCTCCTCCAGAACTCATTGACCCTAGTCAACATCCTTTGGCTCTGCCGCTGAGTAGACGACAAAAAGCTTTTGGCAAGTGCAAGTAAGTATGACCAATACATTTGCAATCACAGGCCTCAGTTCTAAAATTTGTATTGTAGGTGCTGTAACATTTACACAGTCAAACCCAGAACCAGAAGCACAAATGTTCCTTGGGAAGGAAAAAGGTGCTCCTGCCAGGAATTGAAACCAGGACCAACAGTGCTGAGGACAGAGATTTGCCCACTGCGTAAACTCAGTTGTCAAATATAGATGTGTACTGTAACATTCTTCATTCACTTCATTTACTTTATAGTATATTGCTTGATATTTAGATAGTATGACATAGCCTCAACAGAATATTAATACTCGCAGAAGTAAAGGCACTGAAGAGTAATTGGCTAGCTAGGGTGTTTACCAACCTTGAATGAATCTAACCTTCAATGTGAGGATTAAATTATCTACAAACACTTCAGTGCATAACTATTTGAAGTTGTTTAAATGTTATCTATCAATCTAATTATCAAAATAGATTGCAATGCAGCAACGGCTAATATATGGATGACAGCTGTTGGTATGCAGATATTCTTCTAGACCTTTAAAAATAGAAAATCCAATCGTATTTTTCAGATTAAATATGGCTTACTAGGGAATAATAAGGCTAGTAAACAAATGTTAGAAACTCCTTTTATTTTTCAATCAAGATGTTCATATCATCAGCAGTGTTCTTTAAACTTATATGTTTTTTATTATAAAAATATTTCAAGAAAAAAAAAGTTCCTTTATATCATAATTCAGTTTTCTGTAACTTAAAACAATATAACGTATTGGAAAGTTTTGATAAAGATAGAGTATTGCAAACTTTTAAAGAGATTTAGTTATTAACTTCATTATGTCATAGGTAAACATGCAAGCTTTCTGATTAGTAATTTAATTTGTGGCTGAGCTTATTAAATGTAAAGCCAAATTGGCTATCACAACACCATAATTAATTATCAAGATCTTTTTTATCTTCATCACCTTCGAGGTGCACTTCAGTCTTTACTCCTGTGCACAATCAAATACTAACACTGCCTTCCATTTCTTGACAACTGAGTGTTCCACAATTGGAACAGACTACCGGAAGATGTTCTACCTCAATAAATGGATTTCAAAACAAGCTAGAAAACTAGTTGCGAGTAAATAAACAAACTTTGTTACAAAAGTGAACTGTATTAAGCATTGTGTGATATAAAAATATCAGCTTCCATATAAATAAATTAGACATAGTTTTGAATTATTGTATCTACCAATGTACAAAATATTTAAGGCATAAGTTGACAAAAATCATAACCATTGACCTCCCAACAGAACACCACTATACAACATGGAACACACTGACGAGCTATCAATCATCGGTCACATCGAGGTCTTAGAACTGAATGCTGTGGTATCATCTTCAATGCTGTACCTACATCGACTTTGCCTAGAGTTTACTCCTCCATTCCAAGAACATGTGGCAGCCGCCTGTAGCCCTGATGAGGATAAGGAGCAGTTAGAAGAAGCCAGGATCAAGGGGATTGTGAGCGGAGCATTGATGAAAAAATGTGCCTTTTGTGTCAGACATGGTGCCAGTATTCCTTGTAAGGTAAGTTCTTGGGTTTTGACAAGTTATAAAGACAGAAATATTACGAGACTTATTAAAATTTTGATAATACCTTCGACGCTCTGGATGCACCAATGTGCACCAAACATAGCTAAGAACACTCTTGATCAAGTCATCTTTCAAACAAAAAGAAACTAAATTAAAATCGGTCTAGCTGTTTTGGAGCTCTATGATGCCACACAACATATACATATCACACTAATCACCAAACCTATTTAAAAAAAAATTGTTTGCCTTGAACTCTGTAAATAGTTTGTACTTATAATAATTTTTTGTTGTATTTCAGATGAATTGCAGTAAATTCTTCCATTTTCCATGCATATTGGCATCGGGAGGATTTATAGATTTTCAAACCAAGTCCGTTTTTTGCAAAGATCACCTTTATCAAGTACCACTACATTGTAAGTATCTTTTGTGAAGATATCCTCTTCATACCTACATTATATACATACATATATAATTGAGATACAGAAAAGTATAAGATTGTATCTCACTTCTAGTAACATATCATCATAGCTTGTGTTATGAATGAAATTTTAAGAAAATGACTTGGAATGATGAATTGTCATTGTAAAATGACAATTCATCAACTATTGATGATTTTCCTTACTGTGATTTTTGACACAAAGACTGTTTGTTGGCTTAGATGGATACATGTTTGCTTGCTAAGCAGAGGATAGAGGGTTTAATTCCTGGTATAAAACAAGGAAAATTTGTGTTTCTGATTCTGGGTGTAATTCTGTGTGTGATGTGAATGTTTCTGGCAACCACGACACATGTCATCGAACTTTGTGTGGAGCTGTCAGTGTAAAAGTGTTCCTTATGTTATGTTACTTGTGCTTTTTTTAAATCCGCAAAAAGTCTCATCTGAAAACCGACAATGCGGTCTATGATGGAGTGTATGCATACCTAGCTAATTTCTTTTCACCCGGATTGCAACTTAAAGGCAAGGAGTTCTACCACGTTGCGGATAATATATAAAAAATGTGTAAGCATTGTGCAAATGTATGGAACATCTATTAGTATAGATTCTGCTGAGTAGTTTGACCGACAATTTATGTACATGTTTATTTTTTTGGTTCAGGTTCAGCCGACATAGAATGTAGGACGTGCCACACTATCGGAGATATCGCCAACTTGATGACTTGCGTGACGTGCGGTGCGCATTACCACGGCACGTGCGTCGGCCTGGCGCAGCTACCGGGTATGTTGTTTAACGTCTTGTATCTTTTTATGTTGTTAAGAGAGAAGACATACATAATAATCAGGTGATCGTTTTTATCTTTCTCCTTTATGACAAAAAGATAATGTTAAATCCCATCATCGGATTCAAAACCTCAATGCCGTCAAGATCATCTGCTACACATAAAATCACGAGCATAAAATTTTCTTTGGCTCTTTCCTGCCCCTGTCGCTGAGATGTATATAGAAAATCTAAATTTATCACTATAGTTCTGCCTAATAGGCTAATGCTATTAAAATAAAAATCATGTTTATTGAAGTGTATATTTATAACGTGGTGTGTGCGTGCAGGCGTGCGGTCGGGCTGGGCGTGCCGCGCGTGCCGCGTGTGCCAGGTGTGCCGCGGGGAGGCGGGCGCCGCACTGCCGCTGGCGCCGGCGCCGGGCGAGGCGCGCGCCGTGGCCTGCGAGCACTGCGACAAGCTCTACCACGCCGCCTGCCTGCGCCCCATCATGGCCACCGTGCCCAAGTACGGCTGGAAGTGCAAGGTTCCTACACAATTTTCTATAATATTCACTATACCCTTTTTATCATCTCCTCCCCCTTCTACAATGTCCACTCTTCCCTGTTTACTATGTCCACTCTCCTTTCTACTATGTCCAGTCTCTCCCTTTTACTATATCCACTCTCCTTTCATCAGTGTCCACACTATACCCCTTCTACCATTTCCACTCTCTCCCTTATACTATTTCCAATTTCCCCATCTACCATGTCCAGTCTCTCCCTTCTACCAAATCCATTTTCCCCGTCTACGATATCCACTCCTCCCTTCTAACATGTCGACTCTCCCCTTCTACTATTTTCACTCTCTCCTTTCTACTATGTCCACTCTCCTTTCTACTATGTCCAGTTTTCCCCTTCTACCATGTCCACTCTTCCTGCTGACGTTGAGTCGCTGGACGCTATCCAAATGGTTGTTCTGTTGCGCAGTGCTGCCGCGTGTGCTCTGACTGCGGCGCTCGGTCGCCGGGCGCGGGCCCGTCGTCCCGCTGGCACGCGCACTACACGGTGTGCGACTCGTGCTACCAGCAGCGGAACAAGGGCTCGTGCTGTCCGCTGTGCCGCCGCGCCTACCGCGCCGCCGCCTACCGAGACATGATCCGCTGTACGCTCTGCAAGAGGTACGTCACTTATACAGGCTCATTTGTATCGGAAACTTCCTGGCACATCATTTCAACCGTTGCATCGAGACTAGCATGGTAGCATTGCTATGGCGAGACAGTGGAGTTTAAAAATAGATTGTATAGAATACACCGTCTTAATTACTACAGGAAATATTACTCAAAAGAACTAAATGACCTAAGGCTTGGAACAAGAATCAGGGTCAGCTTTCTGTTATTTACAAATTCTCTGTATACACCTAAACATTGTACAACCACTTCTAAATAACGAATCAGGCAAGGGACGAGGATGAAGTAAATCTTTCCTTGTGATTGGCTGATGTGTGCTTGTGATTGGCCCATGCGTTATTGTCAGCGTAGCTTTACTGTCTCGGTAGCGAAGTGGACAATCATAACTATAATAAATTGATGCTTTAAATCAGGGCCATGAGGCCTTCATTGCAATTAAAGTGCGACGCTATATTGCAAGTTCACCAATGCTGGCAAACCTAATACCTTGCCGCGCGGCAGAAAAGTACGTGATGGAATGAGAGGTGCGTATAAGCCAGCTGAAATGTAATTGTACACCTTCCTCAGGTATGTGCACGGGACATGTGATCCAGAGGCTGAGCCGATGCAATACAAACAGAGAAAAGCAGAAATACCTTCCTACGAATACATCTGCCCTATTTGCAAAACGCAAATGCCTTTGATGAGCATCTCTAAATCCGGATGTAAGTTTATCAAAGTATCTTGACCACATATCGACTATCAAAACACCACCTGATTATGAAGGTAATAGTCTGGATTAGATGGATAGATAAACTCTTTATTGAACACCTTAACTAAGATAAAAAACAAAACAAAATTATTATTTACAAAAAAAAAGTGTAACAATAGGCGGTCTTATCGCTAAAAGCGATCTCTTCCAGACAACCTTTGCATGGAGCGGAATCACGCAATAGAGTTGGACGTCGGTGTTTAAGAAAACAACATTTTAAAGAGTGCATGAATCTAAGAATAATAAATTATAATTTACTTAATTATAAGTAATGATAATTGACAAATAATAAAATAATATATACCTCAATAATGATCTTATATAAATACATAGTATAGTTGTATTCTAATGAACAATTGCTCTTAGCTTTCGAAGAGGACAACCTGGCATCGACATCACAGGACTCGTCATTTGGCGATGAGAACTCGCAAACATCCGAACAAGATCCTTTAGCTATAGAACCTAAGGTAATTTAGTTTTTATAGCATTATATATATTTTTTTAACTATGTTTATCCATTACTTCATTATTATCCTGTTAACGCAAATGTGAACAGAAATAATTTTATTTTAGCCGGCCGACATAGGCCTCGGTAAAGGCAAACCATTCACCGTATCCTCAAAAGTGGCGAAGAAGAAAATCGGCGGTTACAAGCTAAAGGGCGGGTTCCCTCCAGCCGGCAAACTGGGCTTCCAAAAACGGCAGCGATCTGCTTTGGACTTTGGCAGGAAACGAGGGACCAAACCTAAGATGAGGGGCGTGTTTGGAGTGCCCGGGCTAGGTCTGCAGAGGCCACAGGCGCCGGATAATAAGACACCAGAAGATGATCCAGGTGAGAGATTTGTTAAGTCCAGCCTTTGACTTGATATGTTTTCATGCAGTTATTTAATAACTGTCAGATTAGAGACATTCACCACCTTACCGGGATGGACCATGTTTGGACTTAATTACACTAATCTTATATTGCAGTCTAGATTAATTTTTCATTTGTTTTAATGGTTTTAATTTTTCAAGTAAGATCTTTGCTTCTTTGCCTAATTTATATTTACTCATGCATTCATAAACAGTTGACTTTGAGCTTCACATTTTCTGTTTTTGCTTATCAAACATATTATTCTGCAGGTGTGGAAAACAAGCTGGTACTCTGTTCGAGTAAGGACAAATTCGTGCTTACTCAGGATGTCTGCGTGATGTGCGGAGCAGTCGGCACGGACTCTGAAGGGTGTCTTATATCCTGTGCTCAGTGCGGACAGACATATCATCCATACTGTGTTAACATCAAGGTAAGTGTATATACAGGAATACGTCCTATCGCGAATGAACGGCGCAGTGGAACGTCTGTAAAGTTTTTTTGTTCTAATGCGCATTTTATATCTATATTATATCAATAGGGCCGAGGTCTAAAGTAGATGTGCAACAATATATTTCTATGATAGCATATTTCTTATCAAGATTATGCTACTGGCATCGACTAAGTTACTTACTTGAGTCCTTTGCGTACACAAATACACCTCCATTCTTGGTTTGCCGAAAGGTAGAACAGAATTATATCCTCTGGGATGACATTAATTATCGTCCGAAACATGTTGCTTAACTTTGTGTATCGGTTACTATCGCCCGGGCGATCATGCTACGATATTCGAGAGCTTTTGACACTCTCAGCCCCACACTAAGTTCGATCACTTGTGTCGTGGGTACCGGAAACATTCACATCATACACACAAAATCACAACCAGAACCAGAAATAAAAAAATCCTTGGGGAGAAAACTTGTTTTCCCGCCGGAAATCGAACCCGATAGGGTGGGATACCTGCTTAGAATGCGAACGTGAAACCAACTATGCCATCGGGCAGAACAGAATGAATTATCCCTGGGATACCTCCATGACTCGGACAAGACTGATATCAAACTCAAGGTTTATATACTACATGGCGCTTAACTTCGTAAAACGTGAGCAGGCGAACGCGCTGCGATATTCCTAACTAGTTGACACGAAACCGAGCTGCGACCGTCCGTGTGCAGGTATCGCAAGTGATAGTGACGCTCGGGTGGCGCTGCCTGGACTGCACGGTGTGCGAGGGCTGCGGCAACCGCGGCGACGACCCGCAGCTGCTGCTGTGCGACGACTGCGACACCGCGTGGCACACGTACTGCGCGCGCCCGCCGCTCGCCGACGTGCCGCGCGGCGCCTGGCGCTGCGAGCGCTGCCGCCGCTGCCTCGTGTGCGGCACGCGCGACACCATCGCCTGGTGCGACAACTACACCGGTCAGTGACACTGCTCTATGTGTATCGTGCCAGTCAAACGGCACCCGCCTGCTATATTCAGTGCGACACAAGCGTCTGGTGCTGAGAGCGTATGTTTTGATATACATATGTTTAATGTATTTTTTTTATATCCAATAGGCAATGACTTCTATCTCAGCTGATGGAAAGCGTTGATGTAGATAGAGCATGCCCGCATAGAAGATACCTATTCACTCTTGACTTGACTCCGAGTTTGATACCATTCAGGGAACAAAGACTTAGTATTGTGATATTAGCCCCGTTTTATTGCAGGCAGTTATATTCTGTACTATTTTTGCTGCTATTGTCTTTGCAATTTGAGGGCGACAGTCCCTCCACTCATTTGAATTTCGTTATCACGGCTTCATCACACGGAATACACCTACCTCGACCGAATGGCGCGTCCTCGCACGCCGATCTGTTTGAACCACAAATACGTCCTGTGTGGAGCGGCCTTAACATTAAATACACTGATTCAAAAAGTTTCGGTTCAGTACAGCTGATCCTTAGTTTTGCTTAACCTGTAACCTCTGGCTATATCCAGAATGCGCGCCGTGTGCGTCGCTGGTGATGTGCTGCGTTTGCTCGGAGCCGTACTCGGACGGCGAACTGATCATCCAGTGCGAGACGTGCAACCGCTGGCTGCACGCCTCCTGCGACGCCATCCGCTCCGAGGGAGACGCTGAGCTCTGCTGCAGGGCTGGGTGAGAACTTGACACTTTTGTACTTTCGCGATTTGAACACATCGATTTAACATAATATATATTTTTTTCGTTCAAGAAATTTTAGATTTCACTAAAATATTAGCACACTGAGAAATCTGTTCAAGATATCAGTAACAGTAAGTACAGTGTCCACTTTAACATTCACCATTGTTAGTTAAATTATTCGGAGTTAAAAGAAAATGTCGCGAATAATTCGCTTTTTTTTATCTTTGATCTCGGATAGCCTTAGATCACTATCACACCTGTTGGTAAATGATGGACATGTGAGAAAGGGTACCTGGCCCTTCCTTTCATCACCACCATTGGGACAAAAAAGACCTGCTCATCGTAATGGGGGGAGTATAGTAAAGACAAAAGGAGCAAAAGCCCTGAAACCTTTTCCCCGCTAAAGTGGAGATTCTGTCGTCAATAATGAAGTGTTGCGCGGCATCAGGTACAAGTGCGTGGTATGCCGCGGGCGCGAGGTGCCGCCGCCGCACATGCGGCGCGCGCTGGAGCCCGCCCCCGCGCCGCTGCCCATCGCCGTGCCGCGCCCCACCCCGCGCCCCACGCCGCTGTCCCTCGGGCTGGCCGGCGAGTACTACGTGGACGACGTGTGCCTCTCGCAGCGCGGGGCGCACCACATGAAACAACTGGAAGCGGAGATGGGCGTCACGCACACGCGCCGGAAACGGAGGTTCAAGAACGATAACGCCGATAAAGACGCCGGTAAGCATCGCTTGTTCTGCTGTGGTTTTCGTGGCTTTTGATGATTTGTTGGTGCTGTTGAAAACTTGAATTGTAGCCGATATGGCGGTCTTGTTGATTAATATAGTAGCGACTCTATGAGAGTAGCCTATATTGATTTTTCAGATCGACAAATTTGAAGTTTGAATATCTTGTTCTACTAACATCTTAATAAAAAATCTTGAATTGATTTGAACTACGGAACTATTTTTATTTTTCTCTCCAAACTTATTTCTGGCGTAAGAATAATAGATGTTCCCGATTTGAATTTGGGTAATGTAAAATTATAAACGCTATTGTTATTGCTTTTTCATGAAATACTTTCGACACCCATCTGTCCATAACACACAATACTCGGTGAAGGCTAATATCATCCTATACTAAACTCGCCGTCTTCATCTTCGATTATAATTTTGTTTGTTTTTTCTTGAATGAAACATTTCTCTAATATTGAGTTTTTGTGTGTGCTGGACGCTGGCGTAATGGAATAGAAATAATGGCATCTATTGAAACAGTGGTTCAGAACGCTGACGTCGAGATGACTGACGACGCTAAGCCGGACAGCACGGCTGAAGTCAAGGAGGAGCCCGGTAAGAATGCTTTTCTAATACCTGCACTTTGAAATTTTATTAATATTCGACTATGCTTCATTACTACACCAATTTAGGCTATCTTACCATGCCATTTGATACACTTAATCATTTATTAAAATACAACGTAAATGTAGTTGATCATAAAGCAGATATTAACTGTATTGCAAACTAGTCAAAAGTTGCTATTTTTGTTTTTATACATTCCTGGATAAACTTAAAATCCTTTCAAATATTTGACTACACAAGATTTTCATAGAACTCTTTTTATTAGAACAATATGTTGTTTCTTCAAAATAATTCTGTGAAGTAATTTTCTATCAAATTGAGATATAAAAGCTATAATTTTAATAAAATTGAAATGTAGAACATCGATAGTTTCCTTCAATTTGCCTCAATCCCTTGTTTCAATCCACCTTTTCATAAACCAGGCACCTCCAACACGAACTACAAAGAAGGAATCCTGTGGAATGTGGCGAACGACGGACCTCCACCTGAAGGGTTCACTCTCTACACAACTGATTCTGGACTCACAGTGCTGCGCAGGAAACGGCAAAGAAACCTAAACAAACTGGGAATAGGAGGGTTCGTGGTGCGACAAAGACAGACGACTCTAAAAGCACAGGCTGATGAAGAAAAAGAGGGAGATGGCACGCAGGGTTCAGGAGGTAAGTGGACTTCAAATAACGATTCAGTATCAACAGTTTTTCAGAGATATTGCACCACAAACCTTTTAATTCTGTTTGGCTGAACTCTTTCACTTATATTTTATTCACAAGTTGACATAATCTACTGTATTATATAGTATTCCTCATACTGTTATATATTCATAATAATAATATATGAATGCATATCCATTTCCGTTTATTTTATTACTGATAAATAATTTTATCATATTCTGGTCTTGTTTTCTGTTCCTTTACTTATTTTTTAATAAACAAACAAAAGCATTTACATTCACAGCCCCACGATAAGTTTAAAGACATGTACAGTGGGTGCCGTAAACATTTACATATCACACCCAGAACCAGAAGCACAAACGCCCCTTGTGGAGGAAAATTGTACTCTTAACGGGAATCGCACCCAGTACCCACGGTGCAGCTAAGAATTGCCCACTGCACCAACTGGGTCCTCGCTCTTAACTCTTGAGATTCTTTATAATTGTTACCCTAAAATTAACCAACTTGCAACAAACACAGAACAACATTGTAGACATAATTATGTTTTTAAACTATAAAAATGTACGCTGCTTGTTATATACTTCATCTCGTTTTCTATTTCTTCCGCCAGTCCATCCAGAACTTGGAATCACTATGTTCTGTGAGACTGAGACTTAGATAATCTGTCGTTTTTTTAGTAATTTCACTGAATACATCTGAGAAAATTCAAAACAATTCAGTTCAACCACTGTTCTGGTTATATAGTCCAAGTGGAATTAAGATGCTCTACATAATATCTGTTTCATGTATAAGTTCCCTCCCACTTGCACAGAATCCCCGGGCAACAAACGCAAGCCGCGTCGGAAGCCCCGATCCAAACTGATGGAGCAGTTCCCGCCGTATATGCAAGAGGCTTTCTTCGGGAAAGACCTCCTCGAACCGGTGAAACCTACCGTCAGTTCCACAGGTAAGGCATAATAATATTAAACTAATAATTGG
This sequence comes from Lomographa bimaculata, assembly GCA_948107665.1. Lineage (NCBI taxonomy): Eukaryota > Metazoa > Arthropoda > Insecta > Lepidoptera > Geometridae > Lomographa > Lomographa bimaculata. Next base: position 15,746,392 of record OX403592.1, read on the forward strand.
AAATGAATTATTGTTATAAAGTTGGACGAGCGTTCTTTTAGTAAAACTATGTGTTTGATCATTCTCTGTTTTTGTAGGTTTGTTTTTGTTTTATTTTCAAGATGGGTAAAAGTTTGGCCTACATTTAAGGTAGTCCTGTTGACTGAACCATCGCAATTTTTTTTTCGAAATTATGTATCGTACTTTCGTAAAATCAACATATCCCTCGCACAGTTAGTTCAAGCGAAAATCTAACATTTTGTATGCCTATTCACTAGCGATTTTATTATTGTGCATACATTTTAGTTTTTTTGTTATGGTTGTAATTGTGACGTTTCGGGTACCCACGAAACAAGTCATCGAACTTAGTATGGAGCTGTGAGTGTGAAAGCGTTTATGTTTTTGTTTAGCCAACCCAGCAGAAAGTCCCAGCTCGCTTCGCCCGCCGACGCCTGAGGGCTACCGAGAGCTGCGCGACTTCAAAGTAGACCTCGAAAATTCGGATAGCGACGGCGAGGACGTGCTCGCATCTCTCACAGCTATGAACGAACAGGACACCTCCTTCGTTATAGCACTCAATCAGGTAATGTCATAATCGGCAATTTATATTAAAAAGTTCTTAAAGTGATTTTATAATATAATTATTAAAATAAAACACTGATAAAACCTTCTCGATGTGGATAAAATATCTAATAACTCAATCAGGTAATGTCAAAATCGTCAATTTATTTTAATAAGTTCTTAAAACTGATTTTATGATTATTAACATAAAACAGTGATAAAACCTGCTCGTTAAGTCATGTCGGATGCCTTCAGGCGATCTGAAAAATTCTAACACAAGACTGCCCACTAGCTTATACTACAAGCAAGCTTGGCCTATAATGGTGATGTTTAGCACGAAGTCTCTCGAAAAAAGTTGATTATAATGAATAAACTATCTAATAAACATTTTTAAGTTTATAAGGAACCCGTTAGACGTCTTATTGCACTTGTCTTTATAACTTCACATTCTTCACAGGAGGAAGTCGACATTTTACGCACTCTAAAGCCCAAAGACGAAAAGGGCGATATATCCTCAAACGACGTTAAAATTAAAACCGAGTTAGACGAATACCAACTGAAGCACACAGAGGACTCTACAGCCTTGAAAAATGCTATATTAGGGCCGCAGCCTACGGAACCCGAGCAAGCGGCACCGCAGCCTGGTGAAAATACTCAGGGCGGGTTTATTACTGCCAAAACGGAGACTGTGAGCGGTGAGTATGCTAAAATTTATAGATCTAAATTTCTACTTCATCTCTCTATATAAGTGCCCTGTTACTGGAGGTGATGATAACGAATCAGGAACAATATAGACCGCTGGCATAGTTGGGCGTAGTCTGCCTATAAGCAGCCGTTATCTGGTTTATTTCTCGGTGGGAGCACAAGGTGTCTCTTCAAGGGAAATTGTCCTGATTGTGATTGTGTGTGTGGTACGAATGTTTTCGGCACCTACAATACATGTAATTGAACTTAGGCTGTGAGTCTGAAAGCGTTTATAATTATATTTTTCTGCAGCCTTAAACTATCCTACCAGTAATTATAATCCAAAATAGGTCCAGAGGCTTAGCCATTTAGGTCCATATTCCATCAGCTTAGCAATTTCATACAACACCTGTATGTTATGTCTTCTCTGTGTCCTTTATATACTTTCCTAATAGCACTTTACAAACTGGTTATAAAGATAATCATAGTGGTTGCAACTTTTTCGGAAATTTAAATCTTATTAATATTGGTTGATTATTATTATACCAGTCAAATAGAAGTCCGAACGCTAACCTGTCAGATGAAACAAGTCAAGTAGCATAACATTACGGATTTATTTGGCAGAAGCTGGCGGTTCCTCTCAAGCGTCGACAATATCGCCAAAGGACGACCTATCATTACTGGGAGTGAATCTGGACGCCATTAGAGATACACTACCCGATATGGACAGTAATGATGTAGATGAGATCTTCAAGGGCGTTCTCACTGATGACTCACAGGTATGTAAATCCAGAATATGATTGAGTCATAAAAAGTAACCAGCTAGTTATACTATATTAGAGATTGTCTGAGCTGAAATGACGCGCCCCACCATCGCATTTACGCACACTTTTTACTTCGGATTTATCACCCGACTAGTCGACCGTCTTGTACACGTGCAGATCCATTGTTCACTGAACAATCGACGCTCCCATACAGATGAAGTGTGGTCATTAATATTTGCACTCGCACATCTAAATAAACTAATTAAGTAGTGGGGCGCGTCATTTCAGCTTGGACGAGCACTAATACATTAGTATTTATAGATATTTATTTTTATATATTATTATGTTTTATAACATTTTGACAAAACAGCAGCAAGTAACAAGTCTGTAAGATGAAAATTTTGTATGAAGTGCTCTTATCAAACTACTTATTTTTAATAACAATATACCATACACAACTTCATCTTATCTAAATAAGATTCAAAGATCTTTTGAAATATGCTATGTCAGTTTCAAAAACAGCTATTTTCAAAAATATTTTAGATCTTTTTTCCCACAAAATATTCGAAAGAAATCGCTTCTAATCAACCGACTTGATTTAATCGGTTTGTAAGCAAATAGCACAGAAATGTTACAAAATATAGGAGCACCTATCTATGAACCACAAACTAAGTATTAAGCCTTGTATCTTGGGGGACGAGTTTCTAAGAAAATAAAATCAATTTCTGTGTACGCCACATTAATAAAAACTTATATAATAACTTTGGTTATTTCGTAGTAGTATGTTGGCGTTACAATAGAGTTTGTTCCCCAGGAGTCCCAGGAGTCATCAGTATCGTACGTGAACTCTATGGCAGGCACGCCGTACTCGCAGCAGCGGCAGCAGCTGCAAAGCCCCATGGACACTTACGCCTCGCCGTACCACACCGACTTCGGCAGCAGGTCAGTTTATTGACCCCAATGGAACTAAAAAAAGACCTAAGTAACCTCGTCTAATCACGAGTGAAGCCTACGTACTGTCACAGATTACACAAAAAAAAACAAATCCTTCTAATATTTTAAATCCGAAAGTTTGTGTGTAAGTATATTTGTTCCCTCTTCACGCTTTAACGGCTGAACGGATTTGGATGAAATTTGAAATGTACTTAGATTATGCCTAGGATTAATATATAGGCTGCTTTTTAACTTGCTAATAGCGGGCGAAGCCGCGGGGCACGGCTAGTATATTATATGTATAATATTTTTGCTGTTTCTATCTTACACACTTCTAACATTTATTGACTGACATACATCGCATATCCCTATTCAATGGGTATAGAACAAAGATCTCTGGTGTAAGCATAAGACAAGTTATAATTGTCGTAAGTGAGCCCTTAGAAAACAATTTTGAAGTGGTTAACCTATTGAATACCTCTAATGAAACTTCTAGTATGAGTTGACACTTCGGACATAGGTAATGATGAAACATAAAAAAATTTGATTTCTCTCCTTCCACGCTCACAGCAATTTGTTGACAAAACTAAACCAATTCGTGTTTGTTTAAATTGTATATGTATGAACTGCCCGTTGGCTTAGTTGGGTACTCGTTCGCCTTAGAAGGCTTAGAACTAAGCATAGGTATCGGTTTCGATTCCCGGCGGGAAGACAAATTTTCTCCCCAAGGAAAATTCGTGTTTCTGGTCAGTACCAACCAGTGTTGTGCCTGTGTGTTTGGCACCCACGACACAAGTCACCGAACTTATTGTGGGGCTGTGAGTCTTAAAGCGTTTATGAATTAAGTGGAGCATGTTGTGATCGTTACAGCAGTAACAGCGCTCTGAGCCCGCTGTTTTCGGAAAGCGGCGGCGCGGGCGGAGGCTCGTGGGGAGACCAGCCGCAAGCTCCGCCGCCCTCTTACAACCAAAGGAGCGCAGAAAAAATGCGCGCAGACGAGAGTGAGTACATACACACTCCTACTTTTATATATAAATAGTCCTAGTTTAAAAATCTGTTAGCTATATGTAATACATTTATTTCTGATTCTTATTCTGATTCTGAACAGTCTGTTGCACTCTAGGTTTAGCACTCTTAGTTCTTAGTTACAAAGAAGCATGTCAAAGATATAATAACTGATACTTATAATGATTTCTCAAATGCAAATCGAGACAAAATAATGGAATACTTACGTATTTCTTCTTACGCCCTTTTCGTATGTGTGCAAGATAGAGTACAACTCGAGCTGTACTGTCTAAGAACAGGCCTACGATTTCAGATGTGAATTAGATGAAGTATTTCAGTGGCGTAATCACGTAAAGAACTTTTTTTACCTATATCTTTTCTGAGTTAATATTATTAATTTGTGAGTTCTAAATACCTACATTTTGAACGAGGTTCATGGATTTAGTTGAAGTTTGGTATGTAGATAGAAGATAGATTCTCTTCTGTATAACACTCATATAATTAGCGAGTGGTGTGCCGACTACCTTAAGCGCGATTTACATCAGGAAATATCCATAGGAAACTCTTATACAGCTTCTAAAGTAAGTCAAAAAACTACCTAACCACAACGTAAAAAACAGCTCTAGGCCCCGCGGCAACAATATCGGCCGTCTTATACGCAAACACCAACCACCCAGAGTGGAAAACCGAATTCCCCAACTGGGTGGACCGCTGCAAGCAAATCCTCAAGAAATGGCGAGCGCTACCCTCCGACCAGAAATCGCCGTACCTTCAGAGGGCGAGAGACAACAGAAGTGCGATAAGGATGAAGAAAGCGCAGCAGGTATTTACGCTTGTTTGTGTATGTGGTGTGTGCTAACCCGACTCACTTACCACCTTGTTTTATGTTTGACGTTCACATATGCTGCTGATTTGATACCAATCAATGTTCTATTCACTTTTATAATCTGAGGTCGATGATTGATACAGGTTATATCTCGCGTTCACTATCGCTATCTCTTGTGGGAGTGAGATGCTAAATCAGCTCTTGACAATCTATTTATTTTGTTGTATAATATAACGTATAAATAATATTCAATTGGGTTAAAAACATGTGTAGTTCAACTCAAATACAAATAAAACAGCTACCAGAAATCAAGTAAAAGAAACGTTTTGATAATTTTGACATTTAAATAGCCTAACATTTTTGTGACTATTTAAAATATATATAGGCCTATTTATTGGTGTAGTATGTCTGATTATATTTCATTATTTAGTAAAATGAGCAGCATTTGAGTTCGTGCCCACTTGCAGTGTTACCTAATGGGACCAACATATATTAGCCTCCATTTGAAGATAAGTACAATTGCCATCTGTATATATAATATGTGAAGATGAAGGATCCAATTAGAAATAGTTTTTCTCTTACTATTCATAGCTTGTCAGCCGACCTAGTCGTTTTACATCTTTAAAATTTTAAAATAGCGAGAAGTAAATTGCTATAAATCAAAAAAAATTACAACAAATTCTAATTTTTTGAATTAGAAATGTTGTAATTAATATTTACAGATGAGCAAATGCACTCCTACATTTCCTTTTCCACTGTAAACAACAGAGTGATTTTTCAACTATAAACAAAAAAGGAACGTACTACATTGATCACCGCTGTTTAGCTGTTAGGTGTGTCGAACACGAGTGCTGTAGATTCTATTGCTTATTCTAGCACAACTGTAAATACTACAATTAGTTTAAATACAGTTCCTGCAAAACTTGTTGGCCGGCCTGAACCTATTTATAATGAAAATATCAATGTTTCTAATAAGATTATTGAGGAAGTGCAGTCTAATGAACTAAATGAACTTCAGTTCACACTTTTTTAGCGCGTTCATAGTTTCTTTATTATGAAGTAATATTCCATATAAACTCGGGTTCTTTGATGCCCTGCAAAAGAAATATAAGGAGCGGGGGGGCTTTTGTAGTTTCGTTAGTGTAATCTCGTCGTGAATGCAGAGATGCCCAAGTCATGATTCATCATGCCTGTATCAAAAAAAGCGATTCTCAATTTCAAGCCAGTCAAAAAGTTTAGCGCGTACTATAGAAATGTCACCGCACGCGCACATATTGTGAATAGCCTGTTATAGTCCCGTGCAGTTGATAAGTGACAGGATCTACAGTATTCTAACGTCAATATTTCGGGCATTCGTTTTTGGGGCCGTAGATGGGATTTAGATAGAATATACGGGAAGCTTCTTAATATATTCAATATAATTATAGTGCCGTCAATTTAATAAGAGACGTTGATTATTATAGGCAAAGATGAGAGTTATCGATCGAGATATTAAATCAATCACCCTGCGTCTCCTTCTACTAACATACATTTTAAATAACTCGGAGTTCATGGTATTATCATTTCATTTTGAAACCATTAAATATGAACTTGAAGAGGTCCTACAAAGAAAATCTTCTTTATATTATAGCGATTATTGAGTAATTCACGAGTCGCTAATGTGTTTCTATATCGTAAACTGAAGTGTTCGCCCATAAGCGGTGTAGCGGTTAACACATTAATTACATTACACCGAGATCTATGTACAATGAAAGAAGCCTCATAGACGAAATACAATAGCCCTTACATAAAGAGATGAAAATTCTCGTAGAGAAAGTCACAAAACCGCATAAAAAAGAACCTCAACAACGTAGGTTCCGTAAACGAGGAAGGAAACACGATATCGGACAAGACGAAGTCGGGGTGAAACCCCAGCGGGCGTCCTTGACCGGATCCTAACTCCGATATTCAGAGACCGTTTTTGAGTCCACACTCGAACTTGGCCGACTCGACGGGGGCCAGTTCGAGGCGGAACTCTTAAAGTGGGATCCGAATACGGAGCTAAGTAACAAAGACGCGACAGAGCACGAGCGGCGAGGGTGCCGAGAGCGGCGCGCCGGCGGGCGGCGGTGCAGCGCCGAGCGCGGTCGGCGTGGCGGCGCCGGCGGTAGCGGCGGCGCCGGCGGCCGCGGTGCGCGCGCCCAACGTGACGGTGACGGCGGCCGGGCTCCTGGAGGCCGACGCGCACATCCGCGTGCTCACCCCCTCCGAGATCATGCGCACGCTGCCGCGCCTCGCCGCGCCCCCCGCCTCCACCCCCGCCACCCCTCCGCACACGGTACCGCGCCGCGCTCGCACACGCACACCCGCGTCCGCACACATCTATACACGAAACTTTACGTTTTCCATGAGCGTTTCCTAATGTTCCTCCTCCGCAGTAAGGTCGTACTTTTGGCCTCGAATAAAAAAAATTCACGAGCGCCGACCGGTGTCCCGGTAGATATACTTTGAGTCAGTCCCCAATCTACCATGCCTGCCACCCTGACCTTTCCGACCAGAAAAATGGTGTTTAAACGACAATTTATATAAAAAAAAGTTAAACGAAGCTAAGTTGCAGTGGTCTTTCTGTGCGCACCAGTATTAAAAAAGTACCGGAAGACATTCATTGACATCTACTGCGCAAGGGATTTGACCTAATTCCGACGTCTTAAATATTCGTTAAGGGACTGACGAATTAGCTATATGTTTTTCAAGTTGCTGAAACCAACTAAGACGGAACAATATGTCAAAGGAATACTTTCTAAGAAACACGTGTTTGCGACGTACATGAGTATGTCATCATAATCAAACATATCAAATGACTATCCGTCTCGTTTCCATTTTATGAGATAAAAAGATCTCGCGTTATTCATACACATACTTGATACTTCCATAAGCTCTCAATGAATACCTACAATTTTAAAGATTTTTCAGCACCGTGCTCGGAAAGTAGTTAATTAATCACTCGAAAAATGTATTGTTAAAAAAATCCTCTAGTTACTCATGGAAGACAAATTATACCAACTATATAATAACCAACGTTATTTTGTGATAGTTATTATCATAGTATGAAAAATCATACTGCTATAAAATTCTTGTTTTTTTTCTTTCTCGCGTAATGAAAGCATTACGTTCAACTCAGGTGTAAACGATATAAATTAGACCCTTGAACTACGGAGTCATTGAGCTGAGCACTCAATGACTACGGAAGAATCAGTCGTGCCACTAAATATATAGGGTGTAATAGATGGTTTACCATGGGTAAACTATATCCTGTAACACTACTAAAATAACACACACACACACACTATACATGACACGCCGTGTGTGTATGCGAGTTGCATTACGACAAATTGTTGGGTGATCGCGCGACGCACCTCGCGTTTCTTAGCACGTCCCCCGTTAACTTCAGTTGTTCTGTCATCCATCACCCAACAAAGTAAACTAATGATTGTTGGCTGCAAGCTGGTGTGGTTACTTTGTTACCATTTCGTTTAGCTTTTTATTCGAGGACTCAGCCCTCTCTGACAAGCGCCTCCGGGACTCACGTCCTCTGTACCCGTAATGTTGTGTTATTTCTTTTTATTTTCGCTTTGCCTTGGTAGTATTGGCTTTAACATTGGACGCGGTTGGTGGCTGGTTACGGAGTGCTAACACTTCTAACACTAGTAGTTCACGGTTGATTTGCAAATTATGCTCGTATAAAAAGCTTACTTTGTAAGTTAGGTTAAGGTTCTTACTGATTTCTAGAATAAGTTTATATGATTTACTAAAAGTTAATATTTTTACCATGACACTGTTAGTTGTTGAGGATGTTGTACAACAATTGGTTAATGTTTATTTTCTTACTAGACGACATTACTTTATTCTCCAAATAAAACATTAACAAGACGTAACAAAATGAGTACATACTTTACTATTCATCAAGTTTTTTAGTTTTCCACTTCTAGATTCAACTAAGGTTTGTTATAAATATTTATTAAAATTAAAACTATTATTAACAAATAGTAATAAAACTTAATGTTTATTAATGTATGTACCTATCTCAAGACGTTATAAGAGATGGTCTAATCTGAAACTGAACGTCGCCGCTCCATGTGTTCACACTCGCATGTAAAATAGGATAATAGCACAATAAATTGGTCGCCGTGTTCGGCATGCGGCCAATTACTGTTGTGTGAATTTTCTATACACCAACTTCTATATGGGCGTGCACACATTAGAGCTGTGTTTAGTTTTAGTTCATACGATCTCTACACGTAATAATTATTACTTTTAACGAGCATGCCTGTACATTGAATAAAAAATATGTAAATAATTTTGTGTTGATTTGGTTGTTATTGGATATTTTACTAGATATTATAATAGTATGTATACTATATAAATGTTATTTATTTAATTTAATATTTTCAGTTACATGTTTTAAGCAATCATTAATACTTATTGTAATGTATTGACTTTTTAGGCAAAGGTTTTAATAGTTAAAAAACGATATGTAAATTGTAAAAAAAATGTACCCTAGTGTCAATAGTATTGAAAACGTTGCCTGCGTAGTCGAAGCATGGATAAAATTAATAAATGATGAATAAATGACGCTAATGTTGCTATTTCAAAGTTTATTATAATATTTCTTCAAAATTAATAAGATACATAAAAGACACGCTTTACATTTCATTGATGCATCATCCCGTAGATTCTGTTTTAGATTGGTTCATCGCCATCTATTTATTTGTATCCTATTATTGCATACTTACTGCGCGACATAGAATTCTTTTTTTTTTTTCAAATTTCCACTCCCACAAACCGCTTCCCGCTTATAAACACCATTTCGCCATCTGACAACCCGGGTACCTTCAACTCATCATCAACCCACTCTGAACCACCATTCGTTCATCGCCGTGCCACCGTATTCCACTTACCATCACGACCTTCTACTTGTCCAATCAAAATGGGAACCCATTCTGATTCATCGACCCTTTTTACAGTACATACGTCGGATTCCCGTATGGCATATCCCATCTTGAAGTGAGACTTAATTTGACAAAGTAAGCAAATAATAATCAAGATAAAAACCTAAAAAATATAATTATAAAAAGGCAACAAAGGCTAACCTTTCATGTACGGTAACTTGCGAGAAAAACACTTCCTTGGTTTTGGCTTTGCTTTTAGAACAATAATAAACAAAAGAAAAAAGGTATGAAAATAAATTTTATTGTAACTTGTAATTTGTGTCAGTTCTCGATAGTCGTATCATACAGACTTCAAATTGTTTTCACTAATTTGTTCTCCAAATATAAATCACCAAATACAAATACAACGGAGTCTGCTCCCCTTTGTCCCATCCCGACCGCCCGAGAATTACAGCTGTCACTCTCTCGCATACCATCGCCAACAACCAATGGTGGGAGCGAGATACCACAACTGCTTTCGTTATTCTGCTCATATGGGTTAAACAAATTATCGGTATCTCAGTGTCATAAATATCAGATTCACTAGTAGAAGACGATCTTTGCAAAGGCAATGTCTGCAAGCTCCAATGACTATATTAACGTTTGAAATAGCATCACTGTTATTTATTTATCACCATCAAAACCATCGACTTACACCGCGAATATAACAATATAGGAGCAGGAGCGCACCTGCGGACAACAAAGGAGCGCGCGCGAGGCAGAACAAGAGCGCGCATGGAAGAATCTGCAGCAGCAGCGGCAGCAGCAAACGCAGCAGCAGCAACAGATCATACACGACCAGAGAATGCAAGGTACATTTATACGTTGACCATAACATAGAATCATTTTCATTATGGCTATTTTTATTACGTTAAATTAGTTTCAAGAAACCGGTAACTACTTTTTATGAGATTGCTCTCTAGATGTTTAATACGTCATTTGTAAATGCTTCTTACTATTTTTTGAACCTTAAAAAAGCTTATCATAAAGCCTCGTTGTCTAAAAAAATTATGTTACATTATATATGCCATCTGAATGTCTGTTCGTCACTTTGAAGCTCCAGAATAGTTGGACCAATTTAAAATCTAAATCTAATTTAAAATAGGCGGTTCTTAGTATTTTTTTTTTTTTCAAATATTGTATAGGGATGATTTTTGAATCTCTTTGGTTAAAGTGTGTATCGTTGTCTAGAGCTTATTTTTTAAATTGATATTTTATATTTAGTCTTCAAAATTAAAAATTAAAAGAAACAGTAAAAAAGCTCAAAACGCAGTCAAAAATAATGACGCATGATGTGATATATATAATCCACAATTTGTCCACGACATTTAAATACCGTAAATAGTAATCAGTATCTCGTTTGTCACACTAACCCTCACTAGAACTTCCTCGTTTCGCTGCAGTAGCGATGCAACGTCTCCGTGCACCGGACGGCAGCACGTCGCCCGCCGGGCCCGCGCCCGGGCCCATGCCGGGAGTGGCTGAAGCCCCTCGGAGCACCTTCCCTGCCGCGAGGTTCCCTCTGCACTGCGCCGGCAGTGAAGATATCAATAGGCAGCTGAGGGATCTCTTGCAACGACACCCGGATAAGTGGCCGCAACGTAAGTGTCATTTTTTTAACACGCTTTTATTAGTTTGGTATCTACGTATGTTTGTATGTAATGTCATCAATCATTTTCTTTGCGCACCGTTCTAGCTGAACTAGGGTGAGTATGATAAGCTTATGGAAATACGAAACACGCTGCATTGCAGAGTTTTTCGCAAGGTCGGAAGTGGTCGTAATATATTATATTTATGCAGCATGTTGCGTTGAAAAGAATTGATGGTAAACGTGTCAGGTTTGGAGTGGAATTGCGTTCTGCATGTCAGACTTGACTGGAATCACATTCCAGCCTGTATTCATAACAAAAACAGACTGCCGCACGCCCTGTTGCACGTCGGCACTTTATTCATACAGCAAGAATCGAATCAGGTCAAGAGAATATATATTTAAAACTGAGTGGAACATAGGTTTGTACGCCAATCCAATAACGACAGTTTTTTTTTTTCTAAAAATCGCATAATGTTTACATTTATCCTCTGTCAAACCGCTCTGAGGAAGCGTGGTAGGTTAATCACATCGTATAGTTGACATGTTTCGCTTGAAGCAAAAATAGTTATAATGTCGACAGAGGGCGAAGGGCTGGAGGGCGGGGCGGGCCCCGACGGGCAACAGTTCCGGCCGCCGCTGCCGGTCGGCATGCGTCCGCGCCACCCCATGCTGCCCGCGCCGCGCCCCGACCAACACTGTGAGTCGTTACTCTACTTGACTCGGATTACACTATTACACTAGATAACTGCTACAACTCCTTTAAACTTGTATAAAGTTCGCTTCGTAGCTAATCTTTTAGAGAGCAGAAAACCGTTGGGCCTACTGTAAATTAAATCTGACCGATGACAGTACCGAGACGGGCATCTATTTTCGGAGGCACCGTATTGATCTTAGCTATTGTAGTCAAGTGCTACTAATTTTCACATCTTTCAATTGTGAATATCAGAAGAATCGCACCCTTTCCAGGAATTTATCTCTACTTTCATTAAATATACTTAATTAAACTTTACCATACCAACGTCATTAAAAATAACAGATCAAGAATTTGTGTAGTACAAGTCGGTAGAAGTTCTCCATTAATAATGTGTCTTTATTTCAGTGATAATGCACCAGCGCATAGTGACAGCCGATGGCCAAATGCAACAAACCCTAAACCAAGGCCAAATTCAGCAAATCGTTGAAGCACAGAAGACTAACGTCATAGTCCAACCAAGTGGTAAGTTGTTTCCTAATTTACTAATCATGTGATAAGCCTTATTTGTTAAATACTCAATTTTCTCCACAATCGTTCTACAAGTTGCATCAAGACATCAGCAATTTGTTTTTAGTGTGGAGAATAGTAAAGGGCAACTATTAGCTGATTAAAACTAGTGTCTCACAAATTCTAGTTGTGATTTCTGCACTGGGTTTACTTGATAGTTGCTTACAGACATTGCCTTTAAAAATACAATGAAACAAAGTTTTATAGTATGTAGTCATTGTTGAAATTACTTTACAGCTGTTAGCGAACCTAAACAGGAAGTGCAAGACCATGGCACCGATGAAATGGACATGGGCGATATGGAAAAACTCGAACAAGACACTGGAAATATTGGAGAGGTATGCAACGGTTTTACTATCTCAAGTTTCTTGTCGAAGAAAATACCAAATATCAATTTTGCTTTTCAAGTTAAATAGGCTGACAGTATTATCATTGTTGTTATACCAATTTTTTAGGTTGGTGATTTTGCAAATTGATATAAAATATTTTTCACGTATGCTTCAAAATAGACTAAGTTTTTCAGGTATCATATTCGTAGATTCACAGAGTTGTGTTTCTTTAACTTGAACTTATTCAGATAAGTGCGGCATTGCATATTGTCAAAAACTTTTCAACATACCGAATCACTAGGTGGATATTTCTTCTGTACCATGAATAGTCAATCAAATCAGATTTTGCCAATGTGTGGATTTAAAAATAATAGTAAACGTAACCCTAGGTCGGCGACATCCTAACTGGCTTGAGTGGCGAAGACGACGAGGAGCTCCTAGAATCTCTGACGGCGGAAATAGGCGAAAGGTTCAACATACTCGAATACGCTGACCCGGAGCTGGCGACATTGAACGACACCGAACACATCCTCGACGGACTGGAGCTTGCCGACGAACCGGTGCCAGAGAGACATGCCAAGCGAGAGCCAGAGTAAGTAACGAAGACTTTCGTTCAAAAACGAATATGTTACAAATAGGCGAAGGTTTTAACATCTCGATTACGCTGAGCTATTTGAAGGACTCCCATTGGGTCAGTGGTAATGCGTTTCACCAGGTCTTCCTGGGGGACTAAAACGAGAGAAGATCGTTTGCAAAAACTTACTTTTGTTTTGTTTCTTACATTTACTTAATGGCAGGCTATTATATCCATTGCCAGGAGTAAACGTTTAGTTGAAAACCATACGAATTCAAAACTTCGCAAATAATTAAATCTCGTATTTCCAATCCGTTCCGTCTGGTCACCTTAAAATACATGCTTCACTCTAATAAAGTCCAAAAAAGAACGCTACACCAGTCTTTATTTGTTTAATAAGTGGTACAAAAATATTAACATTGATAATGGCATAATTTTCCAGTATATTCGCTGACCAATTACTTTTCAGGGATGATCACGAACAAAACCAAGACCACAAAATGTACAACGACCTTCAAAAGGCGGTTAAGAATATAGAAAACAAAGCTGAAATCAAATCCGAGGTCGAAGAGGTCAAGTCGGAACTGCAAGAGATCAAACAAGAAGGACCTCCGACGCCTGGAGTTGCGCAGATGTACAGTGATGGTGTGCAAAGAATTATAACGCCGAATCAGCAACTAGCCTTACAGGTTGGTCTTTGTCTTAGTAGTCGTTATCTTTTATATTGATTTGTTTTAAAAATCTAATGTAGGCCAGTATATCCGAAAGCTTGGAAATTTGTTATTTAATTTCGACACAGTTTTTATTTTATTTTGGCTCCACAGTGTCTGAGCGTTTAGCCAATGTCAAGTATATTATTCCATAAATATAGTCCTAGTCACTAGTTACAGTCGAAGTAAAAGAGTCAAGGTCCAGACATAGTCAAGTCATGTCCCAGTAAATTAGTAGAATCTATACTAGAACTTCTATTTGAGTTTTGGAGCGAAAACAAAACTCACGTTTTTCAACTTTGTATGATTTGTCTACAATTATGTACGTTTACTATCAACGGGTAATAATCCACTAGTATTACAACATTATCAATTGAAGAATCGCAAGTTTGGAAAGTAATACAAAATCTACAACGCCATTTTTTCACTTCGCGGCGAAACCTTTTTCACCAGACTTGTTCTTTGCTCAAATAATTACATATATCGAACGGGTATTAAGGTCAAAATACTACTGATAGGACAGATATCTCGACGGTATTGTGCAAGTATCTAGAAAATTCTCTAGTGGCTTGGGAATACTCAGCAGAATGGTTTCGGAATACTCAGTGCTGCCGTGGACCGTGCCTTTTGTTCCAGTTTACTAATATTATGATGCAATTTTAGCTAAAGTTCGTGTAATCAAGTGTTATATTCCATAGAACGCGATGCAAGCCATCAAGTCGGAAGTGAAATTGGAATGCGACGACAAACAGCCGCAACAGCGCCCCGTGTTCATGCCGTTTGTCAACCAGCAGAGACTGCAATTACAGCATCAGGTAAGAGAGAATCATGACTTATGAATTCTTTTAGCGATGTCAAATCAGCCGGGAACTACATTTTGGAGAGAATTACACGGTCTCTTCCCCCGATACCCATTCCAACGTCGATCTACTGAGCAAACTGTTAAACGACGCCGTATGGTCCTGCTATTCAATTCGTTAGCTACCATTTAGAAAAATGTAAGCTCGCCCACAAATAAGTCAAAGCTTCCCGTTTTAGACTTAGATATATTCCTTTCCGCCTTCTATCGCATTTTGAATGAGTCTTACCTTGACTTTTTAGTTCCCTTACCAACAGGTGAGATAGAATCGTCTATTTCTACAACTTGCAGAGTTAGTGAGATCTTAGTGACAGAAGTCATGGCCTATGGGCGCGGCAGGATAGGTTTACCCAATTTTTTGACATTATTAGCTTTATTTGATTTGCGCGGATTTCATATGTTGTCGCAGAGCAAAAAAACGGAACAGTTGAATTTCTAATGATACCGATCTGCAACAGTAATTCTTTCAATGGTAGTTGTTTGAAGTAAAATGGGCTTATAAACTAGTCTTAACGGGAAGTAGTTGCACTGCAGTGCCACGCGGAACTCCTGCAACCTAAAGAAAAAAGTTTTTTTTATTATTAGGCAATAATGATCATGGTTAACACGTGATATGTGTTTTTTTTAGCAGCAGCAGCAGCAGCAGCAGCAAAGCGTTGTTCAACGCGCACCGCAGTTCCAAGGCGTGCAACGGCCGCAGATGCAGTTCCCGCAACACAACATGCACTTCACACAGGTCACTGCAAACTTTCATATACATTATATATCCTTACTAGCCGTGCCCCGCGGCTTCGGCCGCTATTATCGAGTTAAAAAGTTGGTTAATCCTAGGTATAAGCAATGTACATTCCAAATTGTATCCAAATCCGTTCAGCCGTTAAAGGTTAAAGAGGGAACAAACATACTTACACACTTACACATTTACACACAAGCTTTCGGACTTACAATATTAGTATGATTGGTATGATTGTCATTTCACAGGTTAAAATTATTCTCGTCATAGACATATTTGAATGAAACCTGGCCGTCAAATTAATGCACAATGACATATCTAATACATCAAATGATAGCTAAAAAAATTTTTCAATATTGATCAGTCACGTTATTTAAATTTGCTGGAGAGAGATAACTCCTTTCGAAACAGCGTGCTTTTTAAATGGTTTCGCGAAGATATTCTCGAACATACTGCCATACGAAGCACGAACTATTAAGGTCAAATTGACATTATTAGATGAATTGTTATTTTTCAGTGTTCTTTCGTAATCTTGTTTTAGTTTTACTAAAGTACTGTTTAATGTATTGTTCAGGGCTCTGCATCAGGCGGCAGCGTGACTCAAGCTGCTGGCGGCGTTACTTCCAGCGGGATTAACACTCAGAGCATCGTCAATGCGATGACAGCGCAGGTAATATGCAACGTTATTGTCGTACTGAGCAAGACATGTATTTCTCTGCCAGTTATATGTACATAGACGGTCGAGGACATTCCAGTTTTAATATTTACATGCTAAGGATTATTATTATTATTATTCTCTTTATTTATTATTTTTTCTTAAGCTAAGGTTTTTTTTACAATATTTTTATAAAAGTAATAAACAATACAATATTACAAAATAAAGAAAACTGTAAAAAAAAAACCTAAACCTAGTATGCCACCAGCAACGGGGCAGGGCCCAAGCTACTGGTAGGTCAGTGCTGCAGAGTGAGGAACCTCCTGACAATACGTGCCGTGTCCAAGAGTACTGCCTTCTGAATCTGACCCTTGATCCAACCATTTAGCGAAAGCCTCTTGAGGTGTTGATCGAGACTTTTCGCTATTAGCCCATTTGCCGAGACAACTATCGGGACAATGATCGTCGAATCCACATCCCACATGGCGGTTACCTCGAAGGCCAAGTCAAGATACTTGCTTAGCTTATCCTTCTCAGCCTTCACGAGGTTTTCATCATGCGGGATAGTGACGTCAATGAGCACTGCCCGCCGTTGCGACCGATCGGTCAGAACGATATCAGGCTTATTGGCGACAATAGTCCTGTCCGTGATGACAGATCGGTCCCAATAGAGCGTAGCACGACCATTCTCGAGAACCGGCATCGGTGTGTACTTATAGTACGGCACTTCAGATTCAACAAGACCATATTGAAGAGCAAGTTGCTGATGTATGATCCTAGCTACAAGGTTATGTCTGTGCAAGTACTCGCCGTTAGCAAGATGAGAACAACCAGAAATAATATGCCTGAGTGACTCACCAGGACGGCGGCATGCCCGACAAATGTCGACTGTACCGTCCTTGATGATATATTTCCGGTAGTTATTCGTCTTGATAACCTCGTCAGCAATTGCACAAACAAAGCCTTCAGTTTCCCCAAAGAGGTCACCAAATCGCAGCCAGTTCACCGAACCGAGCAGATCCACATCAGACCCTGTCAAGGCCCGATAGAACCTTCCGTGTAGTTCCTTGCTCTTCCATATATCTTTGCGATCTTCTGTACTCAACACCACTGGTTTACGCCAGTTCTCGTTTGCCAAGGAGAGCGGGGTAAAGTTCCGATCAACTGCTACAACATCTCTATACAGCCCGTTTTCGGTGTTCCGGAAATAATCCCTGAGTTGGCATACCTCTCGGTTGTGTAGGTTCTTAGCATTTAAAAAGCCACGACCCCCACACTTCCGAGGGATATACAATCTCATCACAGACGAACGCGGGTGAAGAATACGATGTGAAGTGAGCATTGATCGGACCCTTCGATCCAATGCATCCAGTTCTGTCTGAGTCCACTTTAATATGCCGAAGGAGTATATTAGCAAAGGCATTACCCAAGCGTTGAAAGCGCGAGCCTTATTGCCACCTGACAAAACACTTTTCAGTACCTTTGTTAAGCGACAAAAGAAGCGTTCTTTCACCGCCTGCTTTATGTCGCCATCCTTAATACCCAAAGACTCCGACATACCAAGGTATTTATAGGTTTCGGCTTCGGAGAGAGAACGAAGAGTCATCGTTTCAGAAAGTTGTAAACTCGCAGAATTTACAACTTTCCCCCGTTGCACATGCAAGACCGCACACTTATCTACACCGAAGTCCATTTTAAGATGAGAAATAATATCTCCTTCTCTCCGCAATCGGTAACCTCGTCCAGAATCCTTCAACAATGTGCTGAGAGGATTCAGAGCGTGACAAAACCAAAGGGGACTAAGACTGCAGCCCTGGAAGATCCCTCGCTCTATTCTTATAAAATCCTCTTATATTATTATTATTATTAATTTGGGTTGCTCTTATTAAAATGAATGTGGATTCTTGCTATATGTTTTCGAATAGAAGAAAATGTTCTGTATATATTACCATTGTTTGTTCAAGGCTAGGCAAACCGGAACGCGTGTCCAAACATACGGTGGACAAGTTATTCAAGTTCAAAAGTAGCCTATGTGTTATTCCGGAACTTAACCTAACTACATTCTAAATTTCATCAAAACGGTTTAATCGTTACGAAGATACGTGGTAACAAACATTCACATACAAACTTTCGCATGTATGATATTAGTAGGAAGTAGGAAAACTAGTGTATTAATTCCAGGTGGTATAACCGTAAGTGTTGTGTGCAGGTACAAGCGGCGCTGGCGGCGGGCCGCTGCATCACGCCGGGCACGCGGCTGGTCGGCGTCGACGGCGCCGTCGGCATCGTGCGCGCCGACCGCTCCGTCGCGCTCAGCCACCTGCCCTACTCAGGTAACTTGTCGGCAGGTCGTATCGGCACCCACTTTATCCCCCATGGTGTGTCTTTACCTCGCCAGTGTTGCCGGTATAATGAGCATTCTTCCGAGATTCCGTTGATGATTGCAGTATTTAACGTTTAATTTGGTGGTAATAGGTAATTGTAGGACATTCTTATTTCTATTGAAATTTCAGCGGAGGTGGAGTGTGTCGATCCAGTACGGAGTTTAATACATTTATTTCTTTTTTTTAAGATTCTGCTCCGCAGTCTTTGTGCATTTAGTCAGTCAGTCAATAATAAAAAGTTAAAGTGTGTGATTGATTTATCACATCATACAACAATTCCCAGTCAAATTCAAGTAAAATGTCATGCTTCAGGTATAGTCAAGTCATGCTCTGGTAAAAGAAACCTGAAAATGAAGGTGGTAGAAACTTTACTAGAACTTCTGCTGGAGTTTTGGAGCTAAAACGAAAATCACGTTTTGCACTCGTTCCCGAACTACAACATTAATACACATTAAACATTCGGAAGAATCTCAAGTTGAGAATAAAAACCAACAACACCTTTTCGTTATTTCGCAGCAAAACTAGTTCTATTTTGTTTGCATTAAGGTTTAATTGAGTAGTAGTATTGATACCGTGTGTTGGTGCAGAGCGCGCGCCGCGGCCGCCGCCGCCGCCGCCGTACCCGGGCACGCTGCGCGCGCCGCAGCCGCCGCCGCCGCCCTACCCGCAGGTAAGCCCCTACCACGGGCCTCCACCGGCTACCCCTACACCCCACGCGAATGTCGTCGAGACAACACACCGTAACGCCAAGAAAAAATATATTTCAAACAGAAATCAATATTGTTCCCCTTTTTTAAAATTAAATATGAGAAGTAATAATAATTCATTGCTAAATAGTCAAAATCAGATAGGTACACAAAATTACCCTACTGTATAATTCTAATTGAGAAGAGAGATCAATATTCGTCATGTAATTTTCTAGGATCTTCTTTAAATTGGAGCCTTTAGGATATACAACTTAATGTGTCTTGAGACCAAAACTTGTTTCGCATTTTCAATGTTGATAGTCGGTTCCGAAGAATACTGCGTAAGATATTGTATCAACGTCAGCGGCTCGGAACTAACATAGTTTTGTTTGTTAGCTTTTGTATTATTAGAAGAATAAAACTGTCCCTACTTAAAATTTAAACCCATTATAATCTTTGAAAGAAGAGCACAATTGCTTTAGAAACTGATAATGCATTATCTTGCCTCGACGACATTCGAATAATGGTTAGGATTTTAGCATTGATAAACTTAATGCAAAACTAAATTGAATGAAACTTACGAAGTAATCTACTAATTGAATTAATGTGATAATTAGTAATTATAATATCTTGGAGGATTTTTGGATACATTGTCGTGCATGCAGTAATATTTTTATATTCGTGTTTTGATGAATTTGTTTTGACGCCAAGCGGGTCAAGGCAGATTCGACCGCTTTAAATGTATGGCGTAAGCTTTGGTTCACATTTTCCAGTCACCGTTAACTAGCGATGTCGATACCACGCTGTTCTCACCGTTAAATGTGAACCGATAATGATGATTTCCATATATCGCTTTAATTTTTATTCAAACGCAGATTATGTGATGTTTTGGTCATAATATCCATAGCAATATTAACTTGTCTGCGCATTGGTGGCGGTCATTATCTATATTAAATACGATCAAAATTTTTAATAAAGCTTGTTTGTTGGACAAGTGAGATAACTAATATTGCATGGGTATATTGAGTAATCGCCTTCATTTCATACATAACATACTCTGTAAAGAAATCAAGCTCCAGGATGTTTCCTTATGCTGCGTCATATAATTGCATAGACATTTTTAAAACAACTTATGTTTAAGCTACAAGTCGCTTGAAATACACATTTTTCATTTACTACCTGCAATACGCTCCGTCAAACTGGTTATAATAAAATTACCATTGCTCTCTGATGGATATCAATATTGCTCAGATTAAATGTTACTGGATATGGCCAAATACCGCTACTAAATCAGTTTTTCAGTATTATATTTAAGATATATTGAGGAACTTTATTGTAAGTTCCGTAAAACTTTGCAGATTACAAAGACGGACGTGACATTAACCATCACATAAACGTCTCGTTTCTGTCTTCTCTTAACACCTTAAAAAAATCCTTAATCGGCCGTAAAAGAACATCTGCATTTATTATATATTTCCCATTATTGTATGGTTTAAATTCAGTTCAAACTAAAATCTATAAAAAATAACGAGTCCTAATTGTTGAATGGTTGTCTATGTAATTTCCATGACTAATAAAACTGCATCAAACTTTCGCACATAACTAGTACAAAGTATGAAATGTAGGCTAGTTGTTACCGCGGCGACTACGGGCCGACTGCGGAGTACAGGCGTGTTGTTTGCATGTCGATGGGTGACGGTTGGCGGCAGGCGCCCTATGAGGCCGCGGACGCGTGGCCCGACTGGCTGCAGCGCCGGCCCCTGCTGTTGCAGGTCAGACGCACCTCCCCCTCGCCCGCTACCACTAGCCGAGTGAACCTTACCTCTGCTCCTGCCCTTCTATTCCACAATATAATCTTCCAACGATCACGAGTGACTATTCTTCCTATCTTGTCCTGACATTGGGTTTAGTCTTTTGTTTGTTTACTTCGATTTGAATGGATTTCTTCTCCTTGTCTCTATTTATTTTCTCCGGCGAGACTGCTCTCTGTTATTGCCGCATCCCTCTCTCGCCCGCTGCCACTAGTCGAGTGAAGCTTACTTCTCCCATCTGCCTACCCTCCATTATCTGCATTCTTTCAGCGATCACCGTGTGACTATTCTTCCTATTTTGTTTTGAACTGGGGTAAACTTTTTGTGGATGTACTTCGTTTTGGAACTTGAAAGGAATTCTTCACTTGTCTCTTTTGTTTTTCTCCGTGACGAGGCTATTCTCCTGTTATGGCAGATCAGCCGCACTCCTCCTCGCCCGCTAGCACTATCCGAGTAAAATTTATTTATCCTCCCGGAATTCGACTCTCTGCAGTATAAACTCTAATGCCGAGTGACTCTCCTCTCGTGACTTGATCTTGTGTTTGCTCTTTTGCTTGTTTACTTTTCGTTTTGGGCCTTTATTTTCCCCATGTCTCTTTTTCTCTTCTCCGAGGCGAGACATGATGCCTGTTTTTGCAGGACAGACGTATTCCACCTCGCCACTTTCGCACTATCCATTCGTAACCCAGAATAGACAGTTTTCAGTGTTTTGAACTCCCAAGGAATTTCTTTTCTT
Organism: Lomographa bimaculata; assembly: GCA_948107665.1. Taxonomy (NCBI): domain Eukaryota; kingdom Metazoa; phylum Arthropoda; class Insecta; order Lepidoptera; family Geometridae; genus Lomographa; species Lomographa bimaculata. The sequence continues at coordinate 15,768,440 of OX403592.1, forward strand.
TTAAATTTTTCTATGCAGCTGGAATCTGCTGGGTTATTTGTCTTTACACCCTGCTCCTCTACAATTTTAACGCGCTTGCGTTCTTAATAATAATATTCTATCAAATGTAATTATTAATCTTGTACAAAGTCAACCTTTTTCTTTATCTGACTTCCATCTATTATAGTCGGTTATAGATTTTCCTTCTTGAGTTATTGAATGAAATGTGTCCGTCATTTATTAAAAAAGAAATCATATCTTGAAGTATTTGTCTTCACAACGGTTTTATTGATGTAGCAATTGAAGCATCCGGCTCTGGAACTAAATGATTCTCGACTTTCCTTTCATCCTATCCCTTCTTATCTCTAGGTATCCTCAATTTCCCTAGTCTAGCAGGTTCGCACAGTTATAGGGCCTTGTTACCGCTACCACCTATTTGCGTGTCCGTTGTAACGCTTCTTACTTGCTCGCACGCATGAGTATCGACTAACCTTTGTACATTTCAGCAACCTTCCTAACACAGAACACTAACTGAACTATCTACAGTAATAAAATTAACAAGCACTAAAAATAAACTACAATGTCAAATTTTAACAGCATTTTAATAGAATTAGGTTGTGATCGCCTGTCTCATCTTGCTGAGTAAGTACCTGCGGTGATGGACGGTGTGTGGTGATTTCTTCTGGTTATGGGTAGAGTCTTTAATTTATTTTGACCATGTTTTAATATGAGACTTGAGTTTTAGATAAGACAAGCGACCGATTTCAATACCATTACGTGAATTTAGGAGACAGATCGATAGCTACACTCAACACGTCTTGTCTATCTCTTCTTCTTCCCAAATAGTTTTATGATTATTTGCAATATAAAAGTACAGTCTACAAATGTACCCGAGCTGCAAGAGCAACTAAGTATTTGGCACTGCGTGTAGATTCACTATCTTAATTAGATTTAAAAATTAGTAGTTTGCACCAAATCTTTAGCTAGTCTGTATTTCTGTAGTGTGCAGTCAGATATAAGTGTCGTTACTCCTGGGCTCCCAGTTTGTGCAAGGACTGCCGAGCTGAGGAACCCGTACTGTTTTTATTTTATTTTATTTTATATAAAATTTTCTCCAAGAAAATATCCACGAACGTTAGTAACAGTGTGAACTTCTCCTATCTATATTTTGGTCGGTACTCCAAGATGAGACAGGTCAAACGATCATAAAATATTATCGGATTTTAATTAAAAAAGTTAGCGGTTAATCGTTTCGCTCGAATAAAAAGTAGCTTCCTTTAACGACAAACTAAAAATTGACAAACGCTACCGGCGACAGAGTCAACGGTGGCGGAACGGCGGCGTCGCTCGAGCGGCGCCGTCAAATATCGAAATTTAACCGTCAGAACGTAAACCAGGAGCAACCGTTGCTTCTCGAGGAGCTCCTGGAGCAGGAGAAACGGGAGCAGGAGCGCGAGGGCGGGGAGTGGGGCGGGTGCGCGGGCGGCGGGGCGGCGCTGCCGGCGCCGGCCGCCGCGCCGCCGCCCGCCGTGCCGCTGTACGCCGGCGCGCCGCCGCCGCAGCCGCCCGCGCCGCCCGACCGCGCCGCCTGCGACGCCGACCACCACGCGCGCCTGCTCTACGAACAGTGGCTCAAGAAGTTCCACGCCTTCGCCGCCGACCAGCAGCGCTACTACGAGACCGAGGTGCAGAAGCTGCGCAAGATCCGCAAGGTGAGCCGTAGTGCGCTTCCGTGTCGTGAGCTTGTAGTTAGTGTCGGGGCACGAGAGACGGGGAGCGCCGCGCCGCGCCCCCGCCTCCACCCGCCCGCGCTTGTGTTGCAGTCGCTGAACAGCAAGCAGCGCCAGCTGCGCAAGACCGGCAACGAGCTCATGCCCACCGACGCCGCCGAGCTGCAGCGCGTCTCCACCGAGCAGCAGGCGCTGCAGAAGCACCTCGAGGCCGCGCGCAAGCAGGCGCGCCAGCACAGCATGCTCATACAGGTCCGCACCCCGCGCGGGCCCAATCTTATACATCATACTACTTACTGACTTTACTTCTTTAATTATGACAAAAAGTCGCGTATTCTTTTTTATTATTAAAACTCGTAGCACCGATATTTTTATTATAATACTGGTGTAGCAACTCTCAAAGCAATTTTTATCGAACTGAATATAACCGATCGACCTCTATACAGGAATACGAGACGAAGCAGCGGCAACAGAATCCTCAACTCGCCCAACAGACGATCATAAGCCCCCAAGGCCAAACCGGGTTCGCCCCGAGCCAGAGCATAACGCAGCCGCAGCAGCTGCAGCAGGCGACGATCGGCCGGCCGATGCAGCTGGGGCTGCAGGGCGCGGGGCTGCAGCAGCAGACGCTGGTCCGCACGCAGCACACCGTGATCGGCGCGGACGGGCAGGCGCAGCAGCAGCAGCGCCTCGGGCTGGTGACGTCGCCGCTGGGCGCGGGCCGCATGCTGCAGGCGGGCCGCACGCTGGTGATCGAGCAGGCGGGCGCGGCGCGGCAGGCGGCGGAGGCGCGGCCGGCGGGGCTGGTGCTGCGCGCGCCGGGCCCGCGGCCCGCCATGTCCCCGCTGCACGTGGCGCCGCAGTCGCCGCTGCACCACCTGGCCTCCCCCATGCAGTCGCCGCTGCACTCGCAGCAGTCGCCGCTGCACCCCTCCACGCAGTCCCCGCTGCACGCGCAGCAGTCGCCGCTGCACTCGCAGCAGTCCCCCATGCACGTGCAGCAGCCGAACTTATCTCAGCAGTCGCCGTTGCATTCGCATCATTCGCCGATGCACCATCAGCAGTCTCCGATGCACCCCCAGCAGTCCCCGATGCATCCCCAGCAGTCGCCTATCCATCCGCAGCAGTCTCCGATGCATCCGCAGCAATCTCCGATGCATCCGCAACAATCGCCGATGCATCCGCAACAGTCTCCGATGCACTCGCAGAATAGTCAGATGTCGCAGCATTCACCTATGCATTCGCATCAGTCTCCGATGCATTCGCAGCAATCTCCGATGCATATGCAGCAATCTCCGATGCATATGCAACAATCGCCGATGCATACGCAACAGTCCCCGATGCATACGCAACAGTCCCCGATGCAATCTGCGATGTCCCCGCAACATTTCCTTCAACAATTGCAAGCCCAAAGGACGAGTCCGCAACTGCCTACTCCCAGTCGAAGTCCTCAGGTAAATTCTATTTGATTATTCAGCAATACTTTTTAGGAAATCGTAACTTTTTTACACTCACAGCCCCATACTAACTTCCATGACTTGCGTCGTGGGTGCCGGAAACATGCACACACACACAATTTTTTTTTTTTTTTTTTTTTTTTTTTTATGCCTGATAGGCAAGCATTTGACCACTATCTCACCTGATGGAAAGTGATGATGTGGCCGAAGATGTAGCATGCTTGCCTAGAAGGTACCTATTCACTCTTGACTTGAAGACTCCCAAATTGTACCGTTCGGGGAACAAAGACGAAGGCAATGAGTTCCACTCCTTCGCAGTACGAATGATAAACGTAGAAGCGAAACGCTTCGAGCGAACTGGAGGTATGTCAACCATATATGGATGACGTTTGACAGTTTGTCTTGTTGTTAGATGGTAAAATGGACAAGTTGGAATTAACTCGTATAATTCATGCGCACACTCTCCAAAATGTATACGGTAGAGTACCGATAGGCTCGCGACCTTACGTCGGTGACCGAGACTCTGCAATTTGGACTCGACCAGCTTATCATCGCCAATGAGTCTTTTTGCTCGTCGGTCGATGGACTCAAGAGCTTCAAGCTGGTACTTTGCGGATCCATCCCATAAGTGGCCGCAGTACTCCATACACGATCGGACTTGAGCTTGATATAAATTAAGAAGCTGCCCCGGTGTGAAGTACTGCCTAACCTTTGCGAGGATACCCAGTTTTTTAGCAGCCAGCTGAGCTCTGGCTTCGATGTAGGTACCAAAGTTTAGGCTCGACGACAAGGAAACGCCAAGAAGCTCGAGTTTATTTGCTATCGGTATTGATACATTCTGGAAAGTCGGAGACAGGTGAAAAGGTCTCCGTTTAGCGGAGAAAAGACACGCCTGTGTTTTAGACGCATTAAAACGAACCAAGTTGGCATCGCCCCACTCGGCCACGGCCAACAAGCTCGAATTTAATCGGTCTATCATCCCCTCTCTGAGAGACTGGACTTGTACCTCGCCAGCTCGTGCATTGGATACGTATCTTTCGACAACAGTGCTATCATCTGCATACCCAAAGATACCGGGCTTGAGCAAATCGTTGATGTGAAGCAAAAAGAGCGTTGCCGAAAGAACAGACCCTTGAGGTACCCCGGCATTAATTACCATTAGATCGGACGATCAGCCGTCAACAACCACTCGAATCGATCGTTCCCTCAAGAAGTCAGATATCCAAATACATAAATCGGGAGGTAAACCATAGGCTGGAAGCTTGCCAATAAGGCTATCGTGCCAAACCCTGTCAAAAGCCTTGGAAATGTCAAGCGAGACTGCGAGTGCCTCGCCGTGTTTCTCCAAGGCCTCGCTCCATATGTGAGTGGCATATGCAAGAAGGTCTCCTGTTGACCGGTTCTGGCGAAACCCATATTGCCGGTCACTCAGAAGATCATTTGCTTCAAGATAGCCAAGGAGCTTTTTGTTCAGTACACGTTCCATTGTCTTACAGATAATGGACGTGACTGAGATGGGCCTATAATTGGCCGGGTCGGCACGACTTCCCTTTTTGGGCACAGGTTGCACGTTGGCAGACTTCCAATCTTTCGGTACTTGACCAGTCTCCATAGAGAGGCGGAACAGGCGTGTCAGAATTGGAGTCAACTCAGGCGCACATGTCCTCAAAACTACAGCTGGTATGCCATCAGGGCCACTGGCCTTGTTCACGTCCAGATTGCGAAGCGCTTTACGTACATCTATCTGTCGAATGCGGATTTCCTTCATGGACGACTCGCAGACAGATAAACTAGGAGGCACAGCGCTACCAGCATCAAGACGAGAAGATTCCGCAAAGAGTGAAGCAAACAAGTTAGCTTTCTCCTTTGCGGTGTGAGCCAGTGACCCATCAGGCTTCAGCAGTGGAGGCAGTGAGGGACGGCAGAAGTTCGCTTCAACCGATTTAGCCAGGGACCAAAATGCTTTACTCCCTGCGGGATAAGAAGCAAGTTTGGCACCTATTCGGCTAATGTGGTCGAAACGAGCCTTCTTTAGAACCTTCTTGCAGGACTTGGCAGCTTTGTTGAAGGCTTTCTTCTTTTCACGAATGTCCTTAGCTTTACGGATTCGAGCATCAGCCCAAGCGGTGTAGGCCTCATGTTTTAGCGCTACTGCGCCATTGCAGTCGGCCCCAAACCAAGGGCGAGCTTTGCTGGACAGAGGTACATCTGAGAATGGAATAAAGTATTCCATACCTTGACGCAAAACCTCCACCACAGCATCCGCGCATGCAGAGGGATCGCTAGAAGAAAAGCATACTTGCCGCCAAGGATAAGATGCATAAAATGAACGCATCTCATCCCAATCTGCCGACTTGTATCGCCACACCCGCCGAGTGCCTATTGGGCTGGGGTCGGGCGGGGAATGGACTGATACAGACTTCACCAGACAGTGGTCGGAGCTACCAAGTGGTGATGAAACCGACACTGAGTAGCGGTCTGGGTCTGTTGTCAGCAGAAGGTCCAAGCAATTGGCTGTGTGGCCATCAACATCGGGTATCCTTGTTGCCTCTTGGACCAGCTGAGTGAGGTTGTGCGTCAAGGCTAACTTGCGCATCTCACGCCCAGCATGGTCAGTAATCTGGTATGGGAATATCCACTCCTGGTGGTGGGCATTAAAATCCCCCAGAAATACTAATTCAGCAGAAGGATACCTCAGATGCGCCACGTCGGCCGCCTCACTGAGGTGTGTAATGAGCCTGGTTGTCTCCGCATCTCCATTGTGCGAACGGTAGACACAAACATAGAGAATTTTCTCTATGCCTGTATCCACCAAAATCCATATAGTCGAAAAGCTGGGGTCTTCAAGGTTACGGAGACGCCGATAGCAGATGTCATCGCGCACGTACACGCAGACACCCGAGCGTGACTTGAATTTATGCTCAAGGGTGTAGCCTGGGTATGCTAGGTACGACGCGTCAGCTGGACATCTGATCTGCGTCTCCGTGAGGAACAGTAGTTGCGGTTTATCGGTCTCTAGGTGGTAGTGGACCGGAACGACATTGGAGTGCAAGCCTCGAATATTAGAGAGGTGCACTTGGAGGGAGAGGACGTGCTTCCGCTGTCTAACCGTTTTCTTTTTCAATCTGTTCCTCATATTGTTTTATCACAACCAGAAACACAAATTTTCATTGGCGAGAAAGTTTGTGTTTTCGCCGGGAATCAAACCCGATACACTTGTTTAGAAGGCGAACGTTCGCCTATCTAAGCCAATGGACACGCTCAGAAAATAAACTCTATATAATATTTTTTTTTTATCTATCTTTTTTACAGATATACCAACAATCACAAATCCAAAGTCCGGTTTCATCACATTCGCCTCAACTACAAAATGTAAGAAATCTTTAAGTTTATCTTTTAGTACATGCTACATCTAGAGTTTACCAGCATTCCACTGCATTAAAAAAATCCTTAAACCGGACCGCGTGCAGAAGACAATACAAGTAATCGGAGTTTAAAGTGCTATGCCTTAATACAAACATAAAGTTTGTATTGAGGCTTAAACAAGACAACCAAATGTCATACAAGTAATCAGCAATTTTATTCACATGACATGCCGATACAATTTATCTTGGTAAGAAAATATATTGAATTTATCTTGTTGCCGCAACCGTCTCGGGATCTTGCCAATGTATCATTTAAACCTGATGTAAAAGTCAATTTAAGTAAATCATAAGCTGCGCGATGTGGCACCTTATGGTTACATAAAATGATGATGAATTGGCGGAATAAGCGAAACTCGATTATCTTGAGCTTGGCATAAATTGTGCGCGTGTTTCTTTCAGACGGATTACAACTCGGGAAGGTTCCCGCGCCCTGCGCCTGGTTGTTCGCCGCTACCCTCGCGATTCGCGCGTCCGCCTCATCACCAGCAAGGTAATAAATAATAATTTATTAGCTAGAATGTAGGTATACATTGATTATAGATATTAATTTAACTTGTTCTTTGTACATTCTACCATACAAGTTGGTGCGTTTTATCGTTATGTTTATTCTATATACAAATGACATTCATAAAATGAAAATAAACTGTTTGAGTCACAATCATTATAAAATTATAATAGTATTAATTAATGTACCTTAATAAATTTCAATGAATTTTAGTAAAATAAGTATTAAATGTCATGTGTAGAAAATAATGTCAACATAATAGCTAAACAATAATAATCAATTCAATTTACAGTTATTTTTTTAAAGATAATTCAATATTAGTCATGGCCTTAAAATTCATACACTCTTTGAGTGTATAAAAACAATTTTCAAGTAACCACTTTGTAATTTGCCTTATAAACTTAGGCAGAGTCAAATCTTTAAAGTAATTAGGTAGTTAGTTGTACACTATAATGGCATATACTAAATGGCATATACTAATGTATTTCTTTTGTGTAGATCAAGTCGGCATTGTGGTATGTAAAGTTGAAACAAGCTTCTTCGAAGAAAAAAAATTGTTTTAACAATGGTTTGCAACTGTCCATGAACCAGGCTCCACAGATAGCACGAACAGTTTTTGGAACGAAAGTTCCTTATCGCGCGTTGCGAAAGGGGGCTAGACGGAAAAAATTAAGACCAAAAGTTGTAACGACACTTTTTGCTATAGTTGTAAGCCATACCACGTTCTCGTCCGATCACCGAAGTTAAGCAACGTCGGGCGCGGTCAGTACTTGGATGGGTGACCGCCTGGGAACACCGCGTGATGTTGGTTTTTGCATGTTTCTTTTAATTTTGGAACGAAAGTTCCTTATCGCGCGTTGCGAAAGGGGGGCTAGACGGAAATTGAACTTCGTTCCATCCGGGTGTCCCTTGATACCTCTCAAGTTTTTTTTTTAATAAGGAAAGCTTTCTCAAACATAACAGAATTTCCCCAAAACGAATTACCATAAGAGAGCACCGCTGAGACATAACCATGGTATGTGCTGAGAGCAGCCTCTGTAGATACAGTGATTCTCAATCGCATAAACGAATCTGTCGAGCTAGTTAGAAATGTAGTCAATATGATCTTCGTCTTTTCCACATTAATCTGAAGGTTATTGTTATGCAACCACTTAATAACATTACCTATTGCATTATTTATTTCATTTTCATGTGTGTTCATTCTTGCATTTTATAAGAATTGTTGTATCATCAGCAAATAAAATCGTCTCATATCTAGTAGTGTTTGGTAAGTCATTTATATATATCAAAATAAAAAAGGACCCAACAAACTACCTTGAGGTACTCCAAAATTGTTTTGCAGAAAAATTCTTGTGTCAAGTCTTTTTATTTTCGTGTATTTTGTTACCATACCGTTCTAACTTATATATGAGATGATTATGGTCTACAAAATCCAATGCCTTTCTCATAGACCTACTAGACCAGAATGGATCTAATTATTATTTTGTTAAGTTCGCCGTTTTTATCATCGTCGCCTGTTTTCAATAATTAGTTTCCATGTAGCCTTACATTTATCAATATATCTTTTGTTCTGAAGTTGCCTTGATTTATAAATACATTTTTGAAGTATTAAAAAAAAAAAAAAAAAAAGTATATAGCTGTATGTTTTGTATTCCATGTCTTGTTTCTTCTTATTAGTTTTATTATGTCGTTTTCTTAAATAAATATATATTTTCGGCACACACGATATCTTCATGCCCTTTGTGAGCCATTTCGTCTGTCTTTTGCCATTAGACCTTTTAATAATATTTAGTGGAAAGAATAATTAAAAGAACAATTTGAATAGCGAGTGAAATTCACTGAAGGCTTCTTGCAATTCAGATTTTTCATAAACACTTGAGAAAGTTAGGGACGACATGCATTGGTAAAATTTAATGCTAAAACACTTGATTTTGAGGTTACAATTATAGAATAGGTTACAATATAGCTCTTGACCTCTTGACTCACATACATTACAACATAAATATGGTACTTCTACTGCTATTTTTCAGCCTAATTTGTATAGTTGTGCTATCCTATAAAAATGTGTGTGAAAATGTTGTATTATAAATGTTATATCTTTTTTAAAGGGATGAGAGTGGGAGGGACTTACGGAGCGCGCCAGCAGACTTCACCGTTGGGTAGCCCTCAGCCTATGCCGTCACCCGGCAACCCTGCCAATGAGATGGCGGTATGTATTTGTAACGAGTGTGATATCGTATAAAAATAATGTAGTTTAAACAGATGACTTTAGAATTTGACATTAATGAACAGGTACAGGCGTACTACGGGGCAGGTTCTAGTATAAAACAAATTCAGGACGCCTGAAGGCATCCGACACGGCTTAACGGTTATACTGCAGCTTAAGTACTATTCTCGGGTAATCGGTTACTTGCATTAAAAAAATCTCTCAAACTTTGTCCCGACTAATATTATAAAGCTAAATCGGTCGAACCGTTCACGAGGGATGATCTTTAATACGTGCGGCAACCGATTTTTATTAATATCGTATATAAAGATAAAAAAGTACTCCATCCATATATTAAAAAAAACGGGCCCGACAGCGTAATGTAATGTCGCGCGGGCGATTTGTGCGTTGCAGCGGCAGCAGATGGCGGCGCGGCAGCAGTACAGCCCGATGGGCGGCGCGCCGGCGTCCCCGTCGGTGCGGTCGCCGCTGGTGCGGCCGCCCACGCCGTGCGCGTCCGCCGCCGCGTCGCCGGCCGCCTCGCCCGCGCCCGCGCCGCCCGAGCACGGCGGCGGCATGCACGGCCACGCCGCGCCCTTCCCGCCCGGCTACCGCTACCGCCGCCCCGGCCTGCGGGGCGGCGCGCCGCCCGAGCCCGCCTGGCCGCCGCCGCGCCACCACACCAAGGTGTCCATCCTCAAGCGGCGCCGCTTCCCCGGCAAGACGGCGGCGGGCGAGGAGCGCGCCGCCCGCGACGACGAGCCCTACGACGCCGAGTACGCGGACGCCGAGCGCATCGCCACCGAGGAGGACTTCGAGGAGCTCATCGACGGCGGCGCGGCCGACGAGCCCGAGCCGCCGCCGCCGCCGCCGCCCGCGCCGCGCACCGAGACCGCCACCAAGACCGTCGCCGTCATCAGCCTGTCCACCGGCAAGCCGCAGCAGTACACGCTGGTGGCCCCCCGCCTGCCGGCGCTGCCGCACAAGATGCTGGACGACGTGGCGCAGGCCACGCGCGCCTCCGTGTCCATCGCCAACCAGACCATCTCCGTGCCCGTGCTCAAGAGCCTGCCGGCGCAGCCCGCCGCGCTGCTCGGCGTGCTCGCCGCGGGCAAGGGCGCCGCCGGGCCCGTCATCACGCTCGCCGGGCCCGGCCCGCCGCCGCGCCTGCCGCTCTCCATGCTCGCGCACCACCAGATCAAGCAGAAGATAGTCAAGACGATCGAGCGCCCCATGGCGCTCTCCCTCGGCGGCCCCAAGCTCTCCAGCCTGGCCGTCACGCACGATGCCACCCTGCCCGCCAAGATATTTCAGGTGACGAGCGCGGCGCACGAATCCGCTTTCTAAGCGTCCGATCGTTTGCCGTAAATGCGCCTTCTACTATCGTTTCTCTGTTGCAGGACGAGGCCGCGTCGCCCGACAGCACCGTGACGGTGGACCGCGCGCGCGACCTCGACATCGAGACGGAGATCAGTCGGCACACGGAGCTCCCGCACTCGCTGTGCATCTCCGAGCGAGCGCTGCCGCTCGGCCGCGCCGACATAAAGAGTCCCGACCCGGTGCCCGAGAAGATCCCGGACAATATAATGGAAGGAGACGACGACGACCGGCCCGACGAGGAGCCGCCGCGCGAGCTGCTGCTGTCGTACGCGCGCTCGGAGCCCGCGCCCGCGCACGCACCCGCGCCGCCCGACGACGGCGTCGCGCAGACCATCAAGGCGATCGCGAACCAGACCAAGGCCATCTCGTACGCGGCCGCGGCCGAGCCCGGCGCCGAGCTCGCGCAGGAGTCCGTGCAGATCTCCATCCCGTCGCCGACGCCCTCGCAGGAGCGCTACCTCGACGACATGACCATGCGCGAGCACGCCGCCGACCCCGCCGACGCCGAGCGCAAGCGGGTCGAGAGCTTCGAGGACATGCTCTGCATGCTGGAGAACATCGACGACGCCGACCCCTACAAGCAGCGCCAACTGCAGCACCACCACCAGCAGCAGCAGCAGCACCCCCACCAACACCAGCAGCAGCACACGATAGCCCGTCCTCCCCCGATGCGGACGCCGCCCCGGCCCGCCCCGAAAGACCCGATGGAGCAGCCGTTCCCGAAGCGCGAGGGCGAACGCCTCACCCTGGCGTCGGCCACGGTCCCGCAGCTGTCCCCGCTGTCCCAGCCCTCCGACCTCACCTCCACGATGGCGAACGTGTCCCAGCAGCTTCGCACGATCATGTCCTCGCTAAACCCGAACGCGCCGAAGGTCGAGTCGAACGTTATCCGCAAGGGCGGCGACGCGACCGCGCCCACGCAGGTCAACTTCGAGACCCTGCTGCCGTCCTCCAAGGTCGAGGTGGCGGCGCCGCGGGCCCCGCCCGCGCACCGATTGGAGAAGCAGCCGCCCGCGCCGCCCGCCGACCCGCCGCCGATGAGCGTCGCACACGCGATCGGCTCGCGAATCAACACGCTCTCCAATATGGGGCAGATGCGAAAGTCGCCGACGGTGTCGCCCATCAACTCCCCAGTCCTGCAGAACCCGCTAATGAAATCTCCGGCGCAGTCCCCGCTCGTGGCGCCGCCGGGGTACGGCACCGCCGAGGACGCCGGCCCGACCTCGTCCGCCTCTCAAATAATCCAAATGCCGGCGCTGTCGAGGATCCAATGCAGCTCGACGCCATCCTCGATCGTCCACGCGAACAGTGCGATCACCACGAGCGCCATGAACTCGTTCCAGAAGAGCCAGACGATCCCGACGAGTATCCTCGGGCACACGCTGCTGCAGCCGACGCGGCAGATGAACGCCACCAACCTGCCCGCCAACTTGCAGTTTAACCAGCAGAGCATCAGCTCGAGCCAGCCGCCCGCGCTCGTGATGACGTCGCGGCCGCTCGGCGCGAGCAAGGAGGTCGCGCCCAACGTGACCGTCCGCACGCACGCCATCGTGAGCCCCGCCGTGCCGCAGATGCAGGGCAAGCAGCCGCCCTCCGGCGCGATCAACTTCATAAACACCTCCAAATTGCTGCACTCGCAGCTCACGTCCCCGCTGAAGAGGTCCAAGTCTACCGACGAGCCGAAGAGCGAGATCATAGTCGGCCACATCCAGCCGACGAAGCGGCACAGCGTCGAGGCGGTCGTCGTCAAGTCGGAGCCGATGGAGACGGACGACCCCGCCGCGGGCGACCCGACCAAGCTTCAGGGCGCCAACCAGAGGAGCAACGACGAGTCGCAGAACGTCCTGCTGAAGCAGTTGTTGCAGACGACGACGACCGCCACCACGGTGGCCCCGCAGCGCACCATGACCATCCAGCGCACGGCGCCGGCGCTCGGCACCATCCCCTCGCTGGAGGCGCAGCTGGCGCGGCCCCTCATCCCGCCCTCCACCTTGGGGCTCGCGCACGACGTCGACATATCGAAGAGCACGCCGCGACACATAGCCACGGTCAGCACGTCCTTCGCGCCGCGACCCATCCAGACCTCCATCCCGACTTCCACGATTTCCCTACACACGCACACCACGCAGTCGCTGATGGACGTGCGCAAGCCTCCTCAGATGAAAATAATGACCAAGGAAGAGCAGCCCCACCCCATCCATGCGCCGATGCCCGAAAGCTCGCCGACGATGAAGGCGCTGCAGACGTACCCGATGAGCGTCGAGAACCAGCAGATTCACCAGGCGATCAAGAAGGAGATTGCGCTGCCGCATCAGAGTCCCGTCCATCAAAATAGGCCGTACACGCCGATGGACGTGAAGAAGGAATTGCTCGACGAAAGCTCGCAGCAGTCGGCCACGTCCGGCGTCTCCACGGCCTCCGACCAGGGGAAGCTCGACCAGCCGATGAAGGAGGAGTTTCCCGAGAGCGTGATCATGGACTCCTCGTCCGAGGTTAACGCCCCGGAGACTCCCTCCGAGGCCAAAAAAAGGAAGCGGAGAGAATACCAACAGAAGAAGCGAAAACAGATGCAGATGAACATGAAGGCGGCGGCGGAGAACAGCCTGAACGCCGCCAATGCGAAGAAGAGACCCCGGAAGGGCTCTCGGTACGAGGAAGATTACGACACGTTTATCGACAATCTGATGGGCCAGCTACGATTGTTACCGACCATGCAAATTCAGGAACCGGCCTTGACTACGAACCTCGCCGTGTGCCCGCTTTTCGGCTCCGGGGATTTGACCAAACTGAAAAGCAAAGATTACGATATCCTAAAGGGTGATTTGACGGGCGAGTTCGGGAACGCGAAGATCCCCAGCGTCGCTGACTATTACAACACAAAGCCGTTCGGAGATGAGGAGCCCCTGCCCGAGAAACCCTCTGCTTCCACTCAGAGAGGTTTTTACGACCAAGAATTTCAGCCGATCATGTTCGACGAAGATCCAGATGATAGGAAAATGGACTTTATTTGCAAGGAACGCGATACGGACACTCCCGATAGTATAGTCAGCTGTTCTAGTCCTGAATGTTTGGATATCGAACCTGCTAACAGATTCCCGGGACTCAAACTTATCGAAGATGAAGAGGAAGATGAAGACAGTGACTCAGCTTCCGGACGTATATCACCCGTCATACCGATCATAGCGCCGGTTCCGATTAGAGTGAAACCTGTCTCGCTCTTTGTAAAGGAGGAAGACGAGAGTCAGAAAGCATTGGCGACTCTCGATTCGAACGCGCTCAATAAAGTCAAAATGGAGGATTCTCCTGGAAGCACGGAGAACAACGAAAACGTTACCGTTACGCTAACTTTGACATCGGGTGCCGCAGAGGATATTCTCGGAGTTTTGAAGGAACTCGCTGGTATTTTACATATTCCACCTCCCACCGCATATCAGATCATCGAGAGGACGGCCACTCCGCCGTCACACAAGCTCGGTCTTTACAGGTCTAAAGGTAAAGATGGCAAGGAAGGCACACCGATAGATATCCAAAGTATACTAAATGGAGCCGCGAAGTTCTGTCGGCATTGTGATGTCGTTATTTTAGATTCAGTAGTGAGAGCTAAGGCGTCCGAGTTCCCTCTTTTGTCGGCCAACAAAGGAAACGCAGGAGAAATTCTCTGTGATAGCGACTCGGAACTTTATTTCTGTAGTACCCAGTGCTACGAGAGATTCGCTTGGCGTCCGACGAACATCATCCTAGACGGGAAATCGAAGACCACAGTGAAGGAAGACAGCAAATCAGATGTAGATAACAATCTATCAAAGGACCGTGACGACTTCGACACCGCTTCGACCGAAAGCATGGAAACCGACGACTTGGACATCAAACCTGACATAAAAGATGAAAAGATGGATCTTTCGTTCATGGACTCGTTAGACAACGACGAGTTGATGAAAGAAGTCGGAGACGACGTCAGCGCGCTAGACGAGGACCTAAAGAGCGTCGAACAGGACGAGAAAAGCAACCAAAGTGCCGAGAAAGAGAAATACCGGGGCGTGAGATACAAGGCCTGGTCACCGGGTTGTATCGGCCCGCCGGTGAAGTACAAGCGACCGACCGATAGAGAACTGACCGAATTAGTCTTCCGAACGGGCGTCGCGATAATGCCCGTGACGAACGAAGATTCGAGACGCTGCGAACTCTGCGGGATACAAGGCGATGGAGTCGCGGACGGAGTTTCGCGTTTGTTGAACTGTGACGTGGACAGATGGGTGCACTTGAATTGTGCACTTTGGTCTGAAGGGGTTTACGAGACCGTTAGTGGAGCACTGATGAACGTGGAGACCGCGTTGGGGGCGGGCTCTAACGCCACGTGCGCCGTGTGCCGCCGGCTCGGCGCGACGGTGCGCTGCTTCAAGGTGCGCTGCGGCAGCGTCTACCATCTCGGTTGCGCGGTCAAGGACAACTGCGTCTTTTATAAGAACAAGACTGCTTTCTGCGCGTCTCACGCTCCTAAGGTAAGTTTACGATCATATGTTGTAATAGTGCTCTGCGATGAGATTTGTATTTTAAATTGTTTCTGTTTAAGCCCCGCATTGATAATGTTTAAATCATAGGAATCTTAAGATACAAAGCTAAATGCATATTACGGTCTACACCTAAAGAATTTAAATTACAAAACATCGAGTTAAATTATCGGGGTAGGTTTCAAGTCGGACTGCTATGTCATTTTGTCAGACACTTCTTGCACATGCATTAAGTAAAGGCTCGTTTTGCCACCTCTTAATAAGTTCTTATTACTTATCTGGCAGTTCATTTCATGTATTTCGTTTTATCTTAGAATGTGTGTGTATTTTTTTATGTAGAGTTTATCATGATATCTAGTCGCTTTACTTAAAATTTCATTGGGGAAAATATAACTTATCGCTGTAAAGAGGCGTCATAAATTAACCACAAACTAAAATGAAGTTAGGCTGTAAATTGTATATTAGTAAATAGTGACCGATGCATTACATATAGAACGAGAAGGACAACGAGCTGACGACGCTGAGCGTGCAGCGGCGCGTGTTCGTGTCCCGCGACGAGCAGCGGCAGGTGGCATCCGTGATGCTGCACTCCGACACCAACCACCTCATCCGCGTCGGCGGACTCATATTCCTCAGCCCGGGCCACCTGCTGCCGCACCAGCTGCCCGCCTTCCACACGCCCAACTACATCTACCCGATTGGATACAAGATTGTGAGTGCTCGTGCAGTGTTTAGCTTTTGAATAAGTTCCGGGTGAGGCATCGTTTTTGATGCTGCCCTTTTAGTCATGTTAGCTTTCACTACTCATACGATTTATGCGGGCGCGAACTACCGGCATTTAAATACTGTTAGTGGGAACATTTTCACCTTTTTTATATAAATATTAAACCCGATAAATAACCCTTACTATGTACTACTACCTCGTTCCCAGCATGGAATCGCACTAGTATTCATTGTTCACCCCGGCTTCGCTCGGGTGCAATTTCCGGTGGGAAAATGTGATAAATGAAGAACCGCTCGACCGATTTCGTGCAAACTTCACATAAACCATCTACTAAATAGTCCGAACGAAGCCTAAACATTTGGTTTGGATAGGTGAGAGTTTCTTGAGTAATAAAATAACAACGAAAAGTGACAATGATTTTTATATATATAGATTAAAATATTGTTTTTTTAAGTACGAAAACGTAAGAGATCTATGAAATGGACGTTAAAAAAAACGCTCTATTAAAAATCATTGATTATGTAATGACAAGAATGCATAGATGAAGAGTTAAAAAATACCTATTCACTTTTGATTTGAAGGCTTCCCAAATTTAACCATTCGAGAAACAAAGACAAAGGCAATGAGTTCCGTTACACTCATTACATTTCATAACTGTCTCTACGGGCCGATGTGTCAAATCGAATCAAAATCGTTTATTCACATGGGCCCCAAAGAGGCACTCATTAAAGTTAATGACTCTACTGCCAGATTCGCGAAATTACAGCCATCTCGAGAAGAACCTGGCAAAAAACTCGGCGGCAATTTTAACCATATTTTTTTTGTAATTCATTCAAAATTCAATAAGCTTTTCTAATTGATGCCCGTTTAATTACTGATTTGATCTTTCCCAGCGGTAATTGAGTTACTATTTTAGGAAGTTTATTGGGTCTCTACGAGGCCCACGTGAATAAACAACGTATGTAATTGGAGCGTTGTGTCCGTAGGTCCGTTTCTACTGGTCGATGGTGCGCGCCAACAGCCGCTGCCGCTACCTGTGCTGGATCTCGGAGGAGGAGGGGCGGCCGCGCTTCCACGTGCGCGCGCAGGACGAGCCGCGCCACGAGGCTAGCGCGCCCACGCCGCGCGCCGCCTGGGCCACCGTAAACACACCTTTATTCACCACACATAAGAGCCACACATAGAGGAGTTTTGCCACGAAAGTGAAAAAATGCCGTTGTTGATTTTGTATAATTTGCCAGAACCTTCACCTTCGAACGTGCGTAAGTGTTGACAAATCATACAAAGTTGAAAAATGTGATTTTCGCCTACGCTAAAAAACTCCCAAAGAAGTTCTAGTAAAGTTTCGACCACTTTACTAAAACTCCCAAAGAAGTTCTAGTAAAGTTTCGACCACTTTACTAGAGCATGTCTTGACTATGACTGGACCTTGACTCTGACTGTGACTTGTGACTAGAACTTTTAATATGAAATACACATGAAATATATTACTTGACACTGGCTAAATGCACAAGATTGCGAAGCCAAAAAAAAAAGCATAAAAAGATTTCCCATGTAATATCTCAGGTTGACCAGATCAGTGTTTTGCCACGCAGGATAGGTAACCTACATAGGTGCTAAACTTTGAGTGGCACTGAAATAAAATGGGCAAGCGTCACGCTCACCATCAGGCGAGCGACATGCTCGTCTTGTCTCATTAAAAAAAGTCACTATTGCCGCGAGCGTTAACAATAGCGTTGTTCATTTGTAGTGTAAATTAAACTAATAATACATAGTTGAAAAACATCTTTAAAAACAATAACGTTCTCACTTCAAAACTATAATATTATACTTCCAATTAAGTGCAAACTGCCCCTTTATCAAAATGTCCTTCGATTCCAAAACGTCTCTTCCAAAATAACCCCTACCCAATGTCTCTTTCGCAGAAGTTCCATGTCCATAAAAACCCAAATATATCTTCAATATATGCATATTAATACACATATTATATCTTTTGCTTATTTATTGCCTTCCAGGTCATGGAGCGTTTATGAAAAAGCATATGTCTAAAATATTGAAAAACTATACTTCAACTTCGACTTTAAATTGCGACCCTTTATAGGGCTGTCGCACTATAATTACGCCAATATCACGTATAAGAGTGCACTTTAAAGCAATCCAAACATTTTATAATATGCCCGCTATCTTCAAGTTGTTATTACAGATCGAAAAAAAAATTAATAAACATGCAAAAAATAAAAGTATGTATATATATTTATAATCATACTGTCATTTATTTGTTAGACACGTAAGTATGTGGTATAAATAGGTACCTAATATAATGTAATTCAAAAAGCCATGTCAAGGGTTTTGGTAAGAGGTATTTTTGGAAAAGGGACATTTTGCATCTAAACATAAACTTCTAGTAATGTTTCCAGCCCTGTAGTAGGACCTCGACGAGGATAGATAGATAGATAATACTTTATTGATCCACTTTATAAGATGTGAAGTATCACAACAGGCGGCCTTATCACTAATAGCGATCTCTACCAGGCAATAGTATCAAGACTTCAAAATATCTCTCAATTTATTTTGTGTGTATAGATCCTAGACGCCGTAGCAGCGCTACGCGAAAGCCGCAACGAAGAAGGGGTGCTAAAGCTATGGCCAAACTACGTCACTGGAGAGGATCTATTCGGTCTGACGGAGCCTGCGGTCGTCAGGGTACTCGAAAGTTTGCCTGGTGAGTCTCCATTAATACCTATTTTTTTGACCCCTTTTGTTATCAATAGATGGGCTTTTAACATATTCCAGTGTGCCAGCTTCGTCATATTCTAAACTTAGTTTTCCTAAATACCATTGTTGTGATCAAAAGTAGCCTAACGTCTAATCATAATATATATCAGTGTCATTAAAGTTCAATAAAGTAATGTAGCCGATATAGAAATAATTTAATTTTAAATTAACAAAATGATATGCTGCTACAACGTGCATATATAAACTAAAGGGTTAATATGCTGGCAAATGTAATTATCGAAAATCCTGAAAATTTCAGCATAATTTGCTTATCCTCATAGTTTCGTACTGCTTCATCTTAGCCCATCAATTAATTAACCCCGGAAATTAATTTAGGATAACTAACAATGCATATTAACTGAATACATTGGTAAGATTTTCCGTTAGATATATCAAGAGGGTCAATAGCCCGTCAAGACAATTCCACCTCAACAACAGAGTCGGAATCGGTAGGAACCCATCAAGACAATTCCAGTTCAACAGCTAAGTGCGGGTCGGTAGTAGCCAGTCAAGACAATTCCAGCTCAACAGCTAAGGCTGGCTCTGTAGTAGCCAGTCAAGACATTTCCAGCTCAACAACCGAAACCGGGTTAGTAGTGGCATGTCAAGACAATTCCAGCTTAACTACTACGTGGGGATTGGTCAGCTGCTCGTCAGGACAATTCCATCTCAACAACGAAATCCAGGTATTAAACTGTCAAGACAATTTCAGCTTAACTACTACAATTTGGGTCGGTGCAGCTCGGCGAGACAATTTCATCCCAACACCACCATCACAGTCGGTAGGAACCCGTTGAGATAATTCCCGTTCAACAAATAAATAAATGTTGGGAAGTATTCCGTCAGGACTTGGATAGTCCTCCTTCAACAATAGAATCAGCAGGCCTTCTAGACAAATTAAATTAAAAACAATTTTAAGTCTTTGTCGGTAGCCCGTCAAGACCTCCCCAGCTTAATAACAGAGTTGGAATTAGTAACTTTCGGGAATTCGAGTTCAGCAGCAAAGTCTGAATACTGATATAATCTTTCAAGTAATAAAACATATTTTTCGATGAATGAGGTTTAAAGTTTATTTTGATAGAGTTCTTAGCCTACCGTAAACACGCTAGGCTATGAACCTATCAAAGATAAATGTCGAAATAGTAATATCATTAAAAGCAAGATTTAACTTTATACATTCTACTGGTTTTTATTTTACTTGCAATGTATATATGTATGAAAGTAACTATGTTTGTTTGGGTGGAATCTTGCAACTCAATTTTGAAGCAGATATCTTCAACCGATTGAGCTGCAATTTTGTATTCACGTTTAGTTTGTGTGACGTCATTCTAAATCCAATGTGGGTATTAAATGAAAGGGCTTGCTGAGAATAACTCGAAAAATGAAGTGCCTATGCCTCTGGATCCAAAATGGTGGACTTCTAAAAGCTTATTTTAAGTTTTTTATTTGATATCAACATCCTGGGTGTGTAAGTCTTTATCATCCTCGCTTTGAATCATTCCAGTGAGATTAGAAATGAAGTTAGCAGCAAGACTCTGGATTCTACTGAGCTGTAACGGGCGAGTATAATGCTTACCGTCGAGTGACTCGTTTTACTAATGAATGGGGGAGTCCTGCACTGACGTCCCGCTTCCGGGTGTAATGTGCATTTCCCCCTGCCAGCCCACACTCAAGCCACACCAACTCCATTTATAATATTAGTATAAAAACTATCGTGAGAGTGGTTCATTATTATAATTTTAAACCGGCGCGTGCCGGCTACGAGCGCGTGTAGTTGCGCTCGCAGCGATCTGAAAACGTGGTCGATAGATATAGAACTGTCTTGTCAGCGAAGAACTGAATATCAAAGATTGTAGTATTGCCAACTCGAGCAGGCCGCTAGAAGTTGCGACCCCGTACAAGGTTTGCAAATAAATGTACGAGGTCGAGGACGATGCGTCGAGCTATATATTAGCATGTTTTAAATCACCCAATATCCAAACAAAAGAACTGGGCGTGGAATTATCAATTGGTCTACTATTTAGTTATTAGATATTAATCAATTAAACTAGCCGTACCCCGGGGCTTCGCCTGCGCTAATAAAGTTAAGAAGTAACCTATGCTAATCCTGTACATAGGATTAACACATAGGCTTTTTTTCATTTTAGACAAATTCATTATACATTATTTATTCTCAATTTCTTCCAAATCCATTCAGCCGTTACAGCGGGAAGAGAAAACAAACATATTTACACACAGACCTTCGGATTCATAGCTTCACCCTAGTACGGGTGAAGCGGGATAGATAGATAAATAAAGAAGTATGTAGGAGTGTAGCGTTCCGTGTGCAGGCATCGAGACGCTGGCGGACTACCGGTTCAAGTTCGGGCGGTCGGCGCTGCTGGAGGGCGGGCTGTGCGTGAACCCGTCGGGGTGCGCGCGGGGCGAGGCGCGCGGGGTGCGCGCCTGGCGCCGCGCCGCGCGCGCGCTCGCACCCACGCACGCGCACCCGCTCCACGCGCACCCGCCCGCGCACCCGCACCCGCCCGCCGCGCCCGACCACCAGCCCGTGTGCCCCTACACCAAGCAGTTCATACACACCAAGAGCAGCCAGTACAAGAAGATGAAGCTCGAGTGGCGGAACAACGTCTACCTGGCCAGGTAACGAGGGTCGCCCGTGGGTTGCCGATGTGCTTCATTTCTGTTATTTAGTGTAGACAAGTTTTTATTTTGTTTCTCCTGTCCCGTTGTCTGTCTGTCGGTCTGTAATCAAATCCTGCAAGCTGTATTATACCCCCTTCTCGATGTCCGATTGGAACCAAATTCGGTGTACTTATGTATCTTAGGTGGCAATACAATGACATGGTACCGTGGAGCTGGTCTGATCCATCATCAGACGAAAGATGGCCGTAGAAACTTCTGAACGAAACATGATAAGCCCATCGAGTTTGGGCTCGTTTGATACGTCTTGACATCTTCTCTGGTTATATAACTTTTTAGTAATTTTGTATTAACAACTGAAACAAGCTTGATTTTAAAAAAACTTTTTAAGGTTATTATTCGTTTAAAGTCCGAATAACATGAGTTTTATTTCTGAAAATATTTTAAGATTAAATTTAATTAACATTATATAAAACTACCTGGCTCCTATTCAAGTGGCGGTAGATGACGGTCATGAATGAAAAGTTTGCCTTCAAACACAACGCGTAGAACGTTCATATCAATCATAGAATTTCGCTCGGAGCGGGATCCGAACCGCGTGTCTTTGATCAACAGATTAATAAATCTTCAAATAGTGTTATAATCCGCGTCGATAAAAAAAAGTCCTATTGACCAAATTGACGACAACCGTTATAGTATTTCATCCCTTCTTTTGCAATATCAGATGTCGTAATTTTTAGATCTTTTTAGAATTGACGCGAGTGATACAAACGTTATAATTTTCCATTCAGATCGAAGATTCAGGGCCTGGGTCTGTACGCCGCTCGCGACCTAGAGAAGCACACCATGGTAATAGAGTACATCGGCGAGATAATACGCTCGGAGCTGTCGGAGATACGGGAGAAGCAATACGAAGCTAAGGTAACACAATCATTTAGTTGTATGGCTCTGTAAAAACAACGTAGAAACCAGTTACTAAACTACGGTTTCGTAGACGGCCGAAGGGAGTAGGATTTGGGGATCCGTTTGATGGTTCTATCTTAGTTGTAAAGTAACAAAGCAGAATTTCACTTTTTTGTCGCGTTTATGTTCTGGCCTGTAATAGGCAATATGCATGATATTTATGTATAGTTTAAGTTTGAATTATTTTATTCTTTATAGCATATAACTATAATTATTTTCTTATTCAAAATGCTTTTTAATTTAGAATTTTATTGAATAATTTGTAGTAATTAAGGGTCTTCACGGCTAGAAGCAAAATATTTTGCTATATAAACGCAAACATAACATACGCATCGTTAAACAAAAATAAATTCCTAACAAAAAAATAAATTTAAGTATACATCCGAACAAAGACAATTAAAAGAATAGTGTAAATTATTTCAACAACTTAGTCTTAATTATAAATAAAGAAATCGCTTCTAAGCAGCCGCCTCGCCGAGCTCACGCATGTACAAAATAAGTCTAACGTATTATTATGTCTACATACGTTAAGCGTTTACTCGCTCTGTATAATTAAGAATATTGACGATAGATTTTTGTTTATATGAGAAAACAGGGTTTTTTTGCGCTTTTATTTTGAAAATAGCATTATTTTCACTAACCTCGACGTTTCGGCAGGGTTGCACCGGCCGTGGTCACGAGAGACTGAGGTGGCGGGTGTTATCGTCTTGATTAGCGAGCAGTATTTGAAACTACCCGCACTTGTTTTTTTAAGTCCCTGGTCCGAAACAACACTAACAATATCCTCGGATACGTTCGACGATAAATCGCGTAGCGAACACTATCAGAACCGGATTCAACGATGACGACAACTTAAAACCATCTTCACGATTGAAATTCGGATAGTTTTTAATTTCGGTAGCCTCCCGAACTAGCCTCAGATAGTAATGTCGTTCGGTGCAGATGATTTTCGGGTCGTGTAGTTCGATCTATCGGTTTGGTCCTGATTCTAATATATGTTCAGCGGTCGCAGACGATTGTTGGTATTAACAAGTAGGGTAATGTTTGTTCCCGTAGAACCGCGGCATATACATGTTCCGGCTGGACGAGCGGCGCGTGGTGGACGCGACGCTGAGCGGCGGGCTGGCGCGGTACATCAACCACTCGTGCCAGCCCAACTGTGTCGCAGAAACTATCGAGGTCGACCGCAACCTGCGCATCATTATATTTGCCAAGCGACGCATCGCACGGGGCGAGGAGGTCGGTACTTTATTTTTTAAATTTTGGCCCCGCAGTCTTGTGCATTTAGCCAGTGTCAAGTGATAAAATATTTCATGTGTATTTCAAATCCAAAATCAACAACGCAATTTTTTCACTTTCGTCAGTTCACGTCAGAACTTTTCCACGGAGAAGGTTTTTTTAATCATATGTAACGTATTAAATTTAAATGATCTGTGACGTTGTAATCGAGCTTAGGTTGCCAGAAGATTGACTTTGTATTTAAGAAGGACAGTTTTTACTAGGTTATGGGCCCATTCGTGTTCATCAGTACATTCATCGCTACGTTCTGCTATTTGTCGTTTACTTCCCAGTTGTTAAACCACCTTATATAACTACTATATTCTCCCAACATACTATTCGACTACATCGATGTTTTTTTTTAATTCCGCAGTTGGCGTACGACTACAAATTTGATATCGAGGACGACGCACACAAAATCATGTGCATGTGTGGTGCGCCCAACTGCCGCAAGTGGATGAACTAATTCCCGATGTGTTGGCCGACGAACGGTCCCGCATCGGTTATTAGTTCACACATTAAACATTAAGAGCAATATTATTTTTATATTAGACGTAAGGACAAATACCATGATTTAACGATTGACACGATTATTTTGAAACTTCCGTGTAATTTTAGACAAATATAAATCAGTTTATTTTATTATATTTACCGGTACGTTAAGCATTCGACTGTAGCGAAGGCTATGATGACTAGTTTTATGTACCAAAGTTACTTGTCTACGTGTAGGCGGACGCTAGATTTATTAAATGGATGTATCTTCCATGAGCTGTGTGATTTATCAATAAGACAATATCGACAGTTTTACTGATAATCTTCAATTTTGTAATTTTTATGTACTTCGTATCAATCTTGAGACTTTTTGTACATAGCGGTGCATTGATGCGCATAAATATTATGTAGGTTATAAATCGTTGTTATTACATTTTAATATTTTAGATTGAGCATTTTAAAGATTTAGAATAGGTACGTACTTAGATTACGCGTCTATTTCCTTTTATCGTTTCCTAAATGTATTCTATAATTGTTTCGTATTGCTGTTCTCTATTTTACATAATTTACTTTCGTTTTTTTTCCTATTCTGAATAAGGTTCCAGTAAGCAAATTATATATACGTTCTTGTATATTCGTATAATCTCACAATGACGATATAGTAGGTTAAGTTACCAAGTAGATGTGTGTGCATTTAGAACGCGTAGCACAACAGTTTAAGCTTAAACTTAACTCTCTTTACTATAAAAAAATCGATTCAAGAGCGAGTTACTTATCAGCGTTACCGACTGATTTCTGATAGTAATTTAAAGTGAAGAGAGTTGTGACGTCACGATGTGCCTCACCCGTTTCGTATATTCGTGGTAGTGTAGATGTACGGAACACCGCGCCTTCTCTCGATCGAATTGAATTTATATAAATGGTTGTAAACGTGGAAGCGAGGACTACGCACCGCGCTCATATCTTAGACAGCCTCTTCAATGAGTTGAAATAAAGCTGTTTCGAGACGTTAGAAATTTATAGCGTATAGTGCGCAAATTGTAGTTAGATTAAATTTATGTAGTAAATAATCCCAAATGTGATATTACCTCACAAAAATCGCGTGAACTATCTAGGTGTAGCGTAGTACGTATGTACGAAATCTTAATCGCTATGTTAAACGAATGTTTACAACGGTTCGGTAAATGAATATGAAAGCCTGTAGATCTGGTTTTAGAAGAATTTGGACTATGTGATAGCACAAGGAATTTGTTATTTCTCTCACACTACCAATGTTATATACGATTTCATATAATTTTAAGTGTTAAATGTGCAATAATATCTGACTACATAATGTAAATATCACGACGATAAAAGTTATGATCATGAATTTAGATTTTTAGTTTTAATTAATGCATTGATTGTTTGTGATTTTCAATTATACTTATCTTTATAGCTTATCCATCAATTTATTTATTAAAGCATTCCCTTAAATGTTGGACTAAAAGTTGACTCATTCACAAGAAAAAAAAATATTGTTTGTAAAATTATTAAATTTTAGAAGATATACATACATTAGTATTTTATTGCATTATTTTCCTATAATTAAAAATAATTAGTATACATTTCGGCTTTTTATTGTATTAATGTTACCTTTTTTATTAATCTTGTTTTGTAAAAAATTTCGTTGGTAATCAGACTGATCTTATAAATCCGAAAGTGTGGTCTGTCAGTGTTTGTGTAAGTATGTTTGTTTTTCTTTCGTGTTGTAACGGCTGAACGGATTTGTACGAAATTTATTATAGATTGTAGCAAGGATTAAGAAAGAGGCTACTTTTTAACGCGGGCGAGGTCGCAAGCACGGCTGGTATTCAATAAACAGTTGAATTTAGTTTTATAACACCATGTATTCCGCTAGTCACTCGCAACTATTACGAATCAATACTCTTATAAAAATCCAATTCTAGCAGTTGGTTCCTCAATGCAAACTTCTAAATTCAGGAGCCATTTTTATATGGATAGAACTTTATCTACGTTTCCTACATTACCAGGACCAGTCGTACATATTCGACTGATTTGCTGGTTTCCTTTAGTAGCAAATCAGCCGACAGGATGACCTGATCAACAAAGTTGAGCAAAATATTGTTGAGCTATTGGGCTTAAAATGTTCGGTAATACAAACTATGTCCTACTGCTCAACTAGTTAAGCAATCTAGTTGAGCAGTGGGTAGATCTGAGGTAATACCCACTGCTCAACTGTTCATAGTTGAGCAATTACCAGTCGAGCTGTTGGTATTACCCACTACTCAACTTAATGCAGTTGAGCAATTTAGTTGAGCAGCGGGGAAGTAGCGACTGGACCTGGTAATGTAGGAAACGTAGAAAAAGTTATATTCATATCATATTAATGACGAGGTTCCTTAATTCTGACGTACATTCATAAAATTGAGACGAGCAAATCGCATGCATTAAAGATTGCCATCATCAACACGGCAATCCATGCGGGAGCGACTGGCAATATATCAGAATTTCGAGTCTGACCGGTGCGTTCCCAACCAGTCATACTACGTTTAGTGTAGTGACACTGACTCGTTGGGAATATTTTTTCCCATCGAGTCTCACTTTTACGCTAGAGTGACTCGATGGGAATTGTTTTCAAAAATAAAGTCGCAACAGTAACAATGTAACTCGATTGGGAAAATATATCCCAACGAGTAACAGTGTAATTCGTTTGGTGTGACTGGTTGGGAACCAATTTCTTATGATTTTTAATAAATAGGAGCTGAAATAAAGGGTTGGACTTAAAGACATTTTCTAATAGTCAAATCAAATGAATACATTTCTAATGATAAGTACCTAAGCTTAAACAAAAATCACTTATACTAAAAGTACAAAACATTTGTATGTACCTTCTCTTCAGTCTTTTGTGTTTATCTACACACCACTGGTAGTGGGATTGAGCGCTTGAGTTACCTATAAACTCGATGTCTTGTAGGTAACTTGGTGCTTTGCTGTACATAGTTTTAGTTTAGTTTTAGGAAATATAGGCAATTGGCCCGTAGTTTTAGAAGGAATCTACATACATTAGAATTATAAATAAAATAGTATTGTTTAATTATCTTAAAAAGGGCGCTCTTTTATATTACTACTACTATGATAAACTACGTGAGGCGTTCGAGCCGAACCTTATCCAGCAAATATCACGTAATTTTTTTTTGTAAGAGTCAGTGTACAATTTATTTTGCAACGATTCCAACGAGTCACAGATTGGTGTGACTGGTTGGGAACCCACCGTCTGAACTCCGTTCGTATTGGTTAACAATTTCAATGTTTCCTAGAACCTCCACATAGCGAATTATCCGGTAATATCCGGTTATGTATATAACAAAGGGGGTTTATGAAATAAAACGCGTGGTTTTAGTACAAATTTTATTACAAACTTTGTTTTCCGACTTATACTGCAAATAAGATACCAAAGAACAACTAAGAAAAGCTGGGCGAAGCCAGCACACGTTGATCGCAACATATTACTGGAAACGGCTCGTCTACAAATATATACCGTATATCAAGGAATAAACAACAACAGATATTGGAATTGTGCATCGACTTGGAAAGATATAGTAAGCTGTATTTACGTACTGACGTGTTACATATTATATTCTTGATAACAATAAGTGTAGAACAAGAAAATTAATAATTATGTTGGTAATGTAGCCTGAACAATATCACTAATCACATTACAATAAGAAAGAGCTAATTTTTATGTTACTGATATTGTTAAAGATTTGTCATTTAAATCCGCAAGTAAGAAACAAATGGTTCAATATAGTTTGTAGAGTTTCAGTCGAAATTTATTGACTTAATTTGTATGAAATTAACTGTCTGATAAATGAACAGACGCTTATCAGAAGAGTGTGAAACAGGCTCTTAGTATATTATTTTCATTATGGGCATCAAAAGCTTTCTTTAAAATGTAGAATATAAAGACCCATATGTCGAATACATTTCAGAAATGTAAAATAAAATCCTATATAATCTACCCTAGTGTAGACAAACCGTTTCGAACATTACTATCAATAAACAATCCGAAAATGTGATTTGAAATAATATACAAAAATATAACATTATCCATTTTAAATCATATTCATAACACAAGAGTGCTACTTGATATATAGCAGAGTCAATACTATCACTCAACGTTGGAATGAGAAGATAATAATTTATTTATGACGTGTAATACATACGACTCCTGAGATGGAGATACTCAAGTGATAAGTAAATAGTCCTAAGTCAAGACAAAGCTGCTTGGACACAAAGGCTTTGTCTCGAAATTATATACCTATTTGGCGATAAGATGAATTCATACCGAAATGACCATTCTTTGCACCTTTACCTTATTAAATAGACACAAATTACTAAACGGTCTCACAAACTTATTTGAAGAAACACATGTTTGTAAAGAACTTGAATAAAAAGTTTTTTCACTATACAGATAGCGGGCACTGCGCAGCTAGCGTTCAGCGTAGCTTACATATTGTAAAATTGCATTTATTTAATAATACATACATACATACTTCTCGCCCAATAATAATGCTCGGCGTAAACATCGATTCGATAACATTTTGTACTATGAACTAGCTTCTGCGAGGACTGGAGATACTATAATAAGTAGGAATAAAATACTGTTTAAAGTCGGATCCACATACATAACAGATACAAAAATGTGTGTCATTGTGATAAGAACGTTAATTATAACCTACGATGATACGCAAAGTATTATTATTGGGCGAGTTCTTACAAACAAATGCATATCGAACGTATACATTTATTTATATATAAATGTAGCCGATTATCGCCGCTTTGCTCTGACTTTTCTCACTCACGAACCGATTGATATACAAGGAAATCCAGTACAGACTACCCTCAAATTCATACAAAGAAAAAACATCCTTGAAACCATTACTTAGAGTAGTTTGTCTTCCACGCGTAACATTTCAAATAGACATGAACGTGAAAAAACTAACGCAAGGCTCAATGAATGCTTTATGTTTCAATGAATTTGAGTGTATATATCTACAAGACATCGTAAGAAAAGAAAGAAATTGATGACACGTCGGATATACCGATGGCCAACTTGTGACTTGTGACCGTAACCTCCATTACAGACAGTAGAGCCAGCTTGACTATTTTGAAGCGTTACAAAAGATTTAAAATATTCAATCTGGACTAAATCTGCTTCACAGTAGTTTTGTCTTTGATCCACAAAGTAGTTTTGTCTTTGATCCACGAAAGCACAACAGATTTACAAGTTCCATGATGATTGGGAAATTGAAATGTTTATTTAAGCTGAACTCAATGTACAAACTATGACATTGCAGAATCTACCTTACATAAACAATATAGGTAGTCAACTCTACATATATGCAGCAAAATTGTATTTGCAGATCAAATTCAAATTATCCTTACATTTATACGTCTGGCAAATATTAAAATATTAAATACAAGAACACTCACTTATTTCGTGCACTGAAAAGTTGGCCAGAACAGAACATCACACAATGGTATTTTCTATGTCATATAAGCGTTAAATATAATCTTCTGACGTTCAAAAACATATTATAACATTTGTTTGTACAAAGAACAATAATGTATATTCTAAATCAAGTTACCGTCTTAATCTTTGAGATTTCAAATGATCTGCACCGAGAGCATCCGATAGCGAATTCTCCACGAGAACTGCTGAGGTGATGAAACTTGAAACCTTACCAGTAATGTGCAAATCAGCTGAACAAAAAATACTCAGACGATTGAACATCAGTCGATTAAATTCTTAATAAAAAAAATATAACGGCAGTTGTTATATATTATTCTTTTGACTGTTGGCACAACAGATTTATGCTGCACTGAAATTCGTGCTAAACATCCAATTTCACCATAAAAATTGAAAACTAAGTTTCAGCCCGAAACTCGTTGCGCTCACTGGAACTATAATGAGTCAGTCATACAGGACTATTTGTAAAATACCGGAAACCTCTTAGGACATCATTCCTACCATGAGACCAATGTATGTCTATTCAAAGTCAAATTCTATTTTATGATATTTAACACTATATCTTTTCCGTTAAGTCTAAGATGTCAACTGGTGTTTTTTTGCGTATAGTTTAAACAACTATTACAAATAGATCGTCCACAATGCATTATCTTATTTATTACGAAAAATATAGCATTCAGAACAAAGACGTAGAAATAATGTAAGGGTTAGAACAAGAATCAGGTCTGGGAGCTGCCGTGTGTTTTACAAATTAGCCTGTAAGTAATATTGGATTGGATAATGGATGTTCGAGCAAAGACAAACGTGAGTTCGTGTTCATGTGTATGGAGGCTACGGTCGGCAGTCGGCGGCGGCGCTCAGTCGATGTACTGCGCGAGCCAGCGGAAGCCCTCGCCGTAGCCCTGGCGCTTCAGCACCGAGCACATGAACAGCTCCAGCGGCCGCCCGGGCAGCTCCGCCCGAGACACCTTGCCCTACGAGTTACAATCACACAATCAATCAATCCAAACTACCCGTTGGCTTAGTTGGGTGGATGTTCGCCTTCTAAGCAGGGGATCGGGTTCGATTCCCGGCGGGACCACAAGTTTTCTCCCCAAGGAAATTTGACTATCGGGTTGTGACCGTGTGTGTGATGTGAATGTTTCCGGTACCCGCGATACAAGTCTTCGAATTTAAAGTAGTGCTGTGAGTGTGAAAGCGTTTATTTTCAGTCACTTATTCTGCATATCAAATATCTCACCAGGCTCTACATATATCTTTATTAAGATTAGATACAAATGTTTCCGATATTTATTTATATAGGTGACATAAAACAGGGTAATTGTAAATATTTATTTACTGTATAATGCAGAGATAGCGAGATAGTGTATATAAGAAAACGAATTTCTTTGAATGCAACACTATTTAATATGTTTGTTGGATATGGTTGTTGTATTGGTTGATTTCAATTGTTGTTTTTTATTTATCAAACAATAACTGTTATTAACCAAACTCGAAGCGTTTTGCTTCTACATTTATCATACGTACTGCAAGGGAGTGGAACTCATTGCCCGCGTTTTTATTGCCTGAATGTCGTATCGAAGATACCCAGATTACGACCTGGGAATCTTCAATTCAAGAGTGATTATGTATCGTCTAAGCAAGTATGCTAATCTTCGGCCACATCATCAGTTTTCATCATGTGAGATAGTTTAAAAATACCGACTTCACCTCTTACATTTTGGTTTAGGCTTGATCGATTTGGATAAAATTTATATGGGACCACCTCTGAAGTATAATCTACCAAGCAATAATAATTAAACGCAAGCAAAGCTTAAAAAAAACCGACTTTACCGCTTTATCTTCGGAACTTGATCAGATTAAAAGTACTAAACACACATTATTGACAATATCTCAAGAAATAGTGATCAGATCTTGATCAAATTTAAATGGGACAAATTGGAAAGCAAACTGTTTAAAAAAAAATACGATATCGGTTAACGTGGAACGAAGGTACGAGGTAACACAGGCTAAAGTATGTTATTTATTCAAATTTTTAGAACAATTAAGAAAGAAAGATTAATTATTATCGTTAAAGTAGCCTCACCTTGCCGGTGGTCTGCTGGTAGAGGTTGAAGAACTGTCGAAGCTCGTCTTCACTGGCGGCGCCCGGCTTGTCGATCTTGTTGCCCAGGATCAGCACGGGACAGTTGCTGAGCGTCTCGTCAGTCAGTAGCGAGTCGAGCTCGGCCTACACACAGAAACACACATTTACAGACAGTTATAGATTATTCGCATTCCTGTCAAGATGTGATAGAACAACTCATAATTATATTTGAGCTAAAACTTAGGACGATCTCAAATGTTAGTAAGTAATCTGTCTTCTAAACGAAGTTGTATATGAAGCGTTTACTAAGAAAAAGCTAGTAAAATGTGTAAATGTATTTAATATAATAAATAAGTATAATGAATAGGCTACCCCAGGGTAGCGTAACTATCGGAGAAGCCTACTAAGTTATGTGCTACGCTCGTAGCATTAAGTTCATTCTCATTTTAAACAGTTTAGTTTTTTAAAATAAGCAATTTTAAACTATAACGCAAAATACGTAAGTTCTGTTTGCTAGCTAGCTAACTATGCGATTGCAAAGATAGAGAAAGTTTAGCTTGCTTCTTAGGTTCGGAGGCCTGGAGTATTATAGAACCTGGATTAGGGCGCAGTAAAGTTCATTTTCAAAGATGATCACCAATCTCTATTATGAAAATTTTTAATAAAAATTGTATATTTCTGTAAACAAGATTTTGCTTAACTTAAGGTAGGTCGGGACTTCACTAGAAGTCTAGTCTCCCATGACAGGTAAGCTCCATAGAGGCCTTGAAATGTACAGCAGCGTAGCTATTTTTATGAGAGAAAGGACATAGGTTTTTTTATACTTACTAAAGTATAAAAATACCTTTGTCAGTAGACCATTAAACGATGGATGTTTATCTTTTCTCATAAAAATGGCTACGCTGCTGTACATTTCAAAGCCTCTATGGAGCCTACCTGTCATGGGAGGAAGATGAAACTGCGAAAGAATTCTTAGCTTTTGAGTGTTCAATACTGTACCACGAAAGAAATCGCTATAACGCCATACTATTTCAGATACTGGAATGTGTCTAACCCTGTTAGACCGCATTTGTTTATTTATGTTTGTAGCTACGAATAGTTGTCGAAACCCACGCATTGAAAGAAATCTATAAAGATCGCAGATATGCAATAAAGCACAGATCTCTGATGAGGTAACCTAGTTCCATTTCATTGTGAATTAGCAGGTCGTGTACGATAAAAGAACGTTTCACTGGTTGTTTTGTAAATATGGAGCGGCGTACGCACCGAACGCAAAGAAAGCCTGCAATTTGTAGATTGTTGACTCGTTTCAAACTGTCTAGTTAGTCAGGAAAGTTCGCAGGGCAGTTCGCCTATAAAGTGACTTTTTTCTAGGAAGCCTTAGTTCTACTTTTTTACCGCACGGTATCGATATGTCGTCTGCACTAATATGTAAACATCTTCAAATTTTTAAACGTATCTAATTACTAATCCGAGAGTAATTTGTGCAATTTAACTGACTTTAGAACACCATCACAATTAAAACGTAAATTCAACTTATTAGACAAATTCTGTTTAGATCAGTAGTTAGGCAACTTAAAAAATTTGGACATGTCGATAATTTTACATGGATACGTGTCGGCGGCCCTCGGTCGGTCGGTCACGGTTTCGAATTTAATGTTACACCCGTTCTAACATCTTAATGAAATCCACTGTTTCATGATTTAAAAAAAACAGATATTTAAATGCAAGCAAAGCTTAGAAAAAAAAATACAGTCGACTTGAGTACCTCCTCCTTTTTTGGGAAGTCGGTGAAAAGCCGATTTCACCCCTTTATCTTCGAAACTTTGATCAGATTTTATGTACTAAGCACGCATTATTGAAGACAAAGATATTTCAAGAACTAAGGGTCAGACTTTGATCAAATTTAAATGGGAGCAATTCGAAAGCAACAATTTTCAAAATCGGTTCACATGGAAGGACGCTATGAGGTGACACAAAAAAATAATACAGTCGTCTTGAGTACCTCCTCCTTTTTTGTGAAGTCGGTAGAATAAAAGGAATAGGCCACTGGCGTAGTTCAGTGCGCGTTCGCTAACTAAGCAGCGGGTATCGGGTTCGATTCTGGTTCAGTGTGCGTGATGTGAATGTTTCCGGCACAAGTCATCGAACTTAGTGTTTCTAGTTTATGTTATATAAAAAATGAGTCTGCCATGAAAGTGTAGATGTAGAATGAAACTTCCGGTCTGATACGATGGGGAAAAAGTATAGATAAAACAAAAAAATATTTTATCTTTTAATCTGCGCTTATGCTTAAAATACCATCGAAATATTTTTGTGCGACTTAAAGATTGTCAGTAATTAACTTATATTAATATACTTATTACCAGTATTGCAGTTGGATTTGCTAGCTCAAAAACATGCTCACGTTTGTAGAGACTTTATAGATAGAGACGGGTGTTGCACTGTGAAGTCACAAAATCGGGGACATTATGTACACCTACATATTCATATTCAC
Source organism: Lomographa bimaculata (assembly GCA_948107665.1). NCBI lineage: Eukaryota > Metazoa > Arthropoda > Insecta > Lepidoptera > Geometridae > Lomographa > Lomographa bimaculata. Next base: position 15,802,615 of record OX403592.1, read on the forward strand.
CACTGGAGCAATTGTGCAAGCGATCCAAGCCACACTCCGATATACAAATATGTATAAAGGAATTGGGGTTGCTGGGCTAACTGCTGGCAGGGGAAATGCACAATACACCCAAAGCGGGACGTAAGTAACCTTACCCCCAGTAAGAAGTTAAGAGGTTTACCTTGGACTCGTGCAGGCGCGCGCGGTCGCACGCGTCGACAAGGAACACGATGGCGTCGACGGCCGGGAAGTAGTCGCGCCACACGCGCCGCGCCTGCTGATGCCCTCCGAGGTCGAACGTCGTGAACCGCATGCTGCCTATCGACAGCTCCTCGGACGCTGCCACACACACACACACAATAGAGTTGTTGCCGCAATAATAAAAAATGGCGTTGTTGATTTTGTACTATTTTCCAACACTTGTGATTCTCCTATCATATAATATGTGATTAGTCTATCGACAGTTCCCCGGAAACTGCGACACACACATATCAGCTCTACCCGAGATTGAACGCGAAAGTAGAAGTGGGGTTGTCAATTTTGTATTATTTTTTAAAACTTTATATTATTAACCGTTAATAGTTCGTGAACCTAAGTTGGGAAACATGCCCCAATAGAAGTTATAATTATTTCTACCACTTTACTCCGTCAAAAATCAAAATCGAAATAAACTCTATTGGGAACTGTGTATTACAGATAGGTTGTCACAACAGTTTGCCCATTTCGGACATACAATAATAAATATTATTTACGGTAAGGTAAAAGCAACTTGATCGTGACTTGACTATGACTCTTTTACTTGACTTTTGACTGGTAACTAGGACTAGTTCGTATGAACGATAAACTTAATATATTTATTCCTTGATACAGGATAAAACGAATTTTGCGTAGTCAAAATCAAATAAATAGCGCTGTCCGCACATATCTAGGTCAGTACTTATCGAGTGTCCATTCTATTTTGCGATCATAAACAAAAACATATAATATATCTAGGATCGCTCGAAATTCGAACATGTTACATTTCAAATCATATAAAAATGCCTCATAAAACGTACAGAATTTGTAGTTTTATATTTATAGCCTTAGCTTTGAGATAAGAATATGGAATAGAGAAATAGATTGTGGTCAAATGCTTGCCTATCGGAGAAAAAAAAATTAGAAAAAGAATGAGAAACATAAAAAGTAACCAAATAACATAGCAGGCTACAAGTAGACATGTTCAGTAGATTATAATACCTACATATATCCCTCGTGTTAGTTTGACGCCTGTGTCTGAATGCCACTTAGTAAAAATAGGACCAATTTCAATGTGGATGTTTTTAAATTGAAGTTTAATCGGATAGTCCTTATAGCAACCGTTGAAAATCAGTCAGCCTTTTATGTTATTGAGATTTGAAAAAAAAAAAAGTTTTGTTTTTTCGATAGGCAAGCATTTGACTTATCCCACCACTGTTTATGCCTTGTGCCAATTGCGTCGCAGTCGCCTATCTGAAGTGATATTCGTTAAAACTACAGAAATATGTATTGTATAAACATGTTTTATTATTCAGCTCAGACCATAATCTGGCTCCATTCTACACGTAAACCTAGATACATCTGATTAATAACCAGAAGGCACTTGAAATCCGTAAACTATACAGAGTACCGACACACAACTATAGCATGAACAGTTTGTTCTCCAAACAGTATATTCTGGGAGTCAAGAGTGAATAGGTATCTTTGAGGAAAGTAAGCTACACCTCCCATAATTTTTCATCAGGTGAGATAGTGGTCCAATGTAAAGCATAAAAAGACATGGAGTCACTTGCGAACCCCAATTTTTATCAAACATAGCTAAGAACACAATTGATCAAGTTACCTTAAATAACTTTAATTGGTTCATGCATAGAGCTTTGATGCTGCAGACAGACACATTCTAACTTATAATACTTATAAGACAGACACATTCTCAATAAATCTGTTTATGTTCAGAGGTTAAAAAGATTTGACTTGAGTTTTGATGAGTCAGGTCAGCCTGAGGTCAACCTTTTTAACTTTTGTAATTCCCCAGAACCTGGTTGTAAATGCTTCCACACTCACAGCCCCACACTAAGTTCGATAACTTGTGTCATGGATGCCAGAAACATTAACATCACACGCACGATCACAACTAGAACCAAAAACATAAATTTTCCTTGGGGAGAAAACTTGTGTTCCCGCCGGGAATCAAACCCGACACCCCTGCTTAGAAGGCGAACACCAGCTAACTAAACCAACAAATAGTGTATGAACTGCTTGTTGGCTCCTCATGGAAAATTTGTGTTTCTGGTTCTGGGTGTTTGTGTATGTGATGTGAATGTTTCCGGCACCCACAACAAAAGGAATCTTAGTGTGGGGCTGTGAGTGTGAAAGCGTGTGAAAGCGTTTATAGTGTATACTATAGATATGATTGGTGAATATCATCCTGATAGTCATTATCACAGATTGATTGAGCAGATGTCACTAGCCGCTTACTGGGATGTAGTGTAGGTACGTGTTGTGCCAATCTGTCATCCTTGAGCATATGCAGGAGTGTGGTTTTGCCAGCGTTGTCCAACCCTAAGAACAGCAGCTTTCCAGATTTCTTCCATAATCCTGTAAATTGGTTATCTATTTATTATACTGAAATAAGTGAGATGATAGTGCATACCATTATAGGAAGGCACTGCAAGGCCGAAGATATGAAACTGTCAATTTTGGTAGGACTTCTTGTAAGAGAGAAGTAGATTGTAAATCAGCACTGTGAAGAAGTAGATTGTAAATCAGCGCTGTGAGCACATGAAAATGTATGCACAGCATATGCTGAATCTACCCCTATTGCCCAATTTTAGAATTTGATGTATGCACAAGAATTTTGAAAATGAATGTATTTTAATTCTTTTTAAATATATTTTTGATTGATATATTATGTTTTTTTTTGTTAGCACTCACAAGAAGACTCCCCTTGAGACTTAGGGTGATACCACATCGCTTACCGAAACCACTAAATAGCAGGTCTGCGGAAGTTAAAATGTTTCTGGGTAATTGAGTTGCCAGTGCAAATATCCTACCAATATTATAAGTCCGAAAGTTTGTGTGTAAGTATGTTTGTTCCCTCTTCACGCTTTAATGGCTGAACGGATTTGGATGAAATTTGGAATGTATATTAGCTTAGGATTAACACATAGGCTACTTTTTAACTTGATAATAGCAGGTGAAGCTGCGGGGCAGGCTAATAAGCATATAAGACATAACATTTAAGTCTCAGGGAGAGGAGCTCATTGCATTCCCTCAAGGGATTTTTTAGGACTTTTATGCAGTTTTGAATGATAGTGCAGATGTTTAGGCAGATGAGATGCGCACCATTAAGCATAGGTCAGTGTAAGGGCTAAACACCCTAGCATTAAAACATCCTGTTGTAATTTTAACAGATGAAAAGATGCCATAGCCAAAACCGGCATGGGCGATTCTTATTATTAATCGAAGGTCTTGTCGTCTCTTATTTAATAGCAATAAAATATAATTGATTATTTCTAGTGCTTATTGGCTTAGTTAGGTGCATGTTCCCTGTGTGATAAGCACGGTATCTATGACACAAGTCGTCAAAGTTAGTGTGGATCTGTGAGTGTGAAAGTGTTTAAGTTATCTATATGTTTCATGTGGATGCATGAGTATTGCTTTAGGATACTGACTTATCTAACTGTTTTAGTGTATTGTTTATATGAATGATCTTATAAAGGACACATATATAAGCTAAAAGTGAAACCACAAATACGACTAATAATTTGTCCATATCCACACACTTGAAGTGCAGTTGTGTAAAGATATCTATCTCTCTTACTCCTATAATGTATCTACATACATGCTAATTGGTGAAAGTTGGGGTGTGACCAAATTTTACTAAACATAATTGCAAGACAATTATGTTTTATCATAGTTGAAACAAAATCATATTTCTAGTGAAGATATTTGAGACAAGAGATAAGATGGCGAAGCTGGTTAAGATGAGGATATCTGAATGATGCCGCTAATAGTAATCCTAAATTTGGTTTTTCTGGAGCACTGCCTCATGTCATATTCATAGAAACATCTTAGTGGCATCCATGGTACCGTCTAGGTTAATTGTACATATATATATATATATTTTGTTTGCTTTTCAATTGGTAATATAAATTCAAGGCTGTAAGTTGGTATTTTTCTGCTATAGAACTACAATTTTCACAGCAAGGCTTAGGTACTAATTGAAACCAAAAATTGCCTGATGATCCTATTAGAATTGTATGCAAAATAGTCCCACTAGTTGACATTGAGTAAGGATATCTGAATTTGAATGTATATGTTGAATAATAAGTACATAAATATCAACAAACAATCAATATTCTTAATGATCCAATGACAGTATAATAAGATTATAAATAGAACAATACAAATTAAAAACAACAGGACTTCATCATTCTTTGTATGTCTATAATATAACGCTTCTCAGTACTTATATGGTAATAATATTAGTAAATATAGATTATATATATATATTATATACTATAATGATGTATTACATGAATTTTATTTAGCCACCTATAATCTTGGAACTAACAAAAGATTTATATGATACTTGAAGGCACAAGGCCAACAACTGCATTTCTATCACAGAACAAGAATGGTAAAACCAGTAAAGCAGATCCAAGTGCTTCATTACACTGTGTAGATCAAGAACTAGCTGAGTGTTACAAAAGAGTGATCAGCTGATATTGTTATTGTTAAACTTACCGAGGAAACCAAGGACTCCAGTGAACCAATCCAAGATAAACATTTTGAATCTGGAATGCAGGAAATTATTGTAATCTCAGTTCAGAAGATCTCCACCTTCTCCCACAAAGGGCAGGGGATGAGTAATGACTTGCAAGTCTGTTATCAATTACGTCGTAACACACGCCAGTGGAATTTCACTGAGACATTAATAAATGTAGTTAGCATATGCCCTCACACGTCCTAAGGAAACCAAAACGTAGTATGATGATAGTGAATTGAGTAACATGAATGACAGAACGTAATTTGTACTTGAAAGTTCGAGCAAACATTACACCATGAACGGGAGTTAAATACTCACTTTTTAAATTTTAACTAGATTAATTAATGCTAAAGAAAGTTTATCACAATATTTTCCCACTTATTTGCAATATGTTACGTCGCCTAAAACGACGAATTTTTCGCAGTAAAGATGGAAATATGAAGTTGGCAATGACGTGACCAGTGTTGCTAGATGCCTGTCTAGCTTTCTCCTAATCTCACAAAATGCAACTTATTATTAGTCTTTATAATTTGGCTTAAGAATCTTATTCAACATCTCGAATAGTTTACCTATTTAGTAAAATAATTCCAATTCTTTTTGGTAAGTCAGCAACCAATCACGATCTACCCTGTGTAAAAATAGATTAGATATAGGTAGTGGTTATGTTCTATTATAAAAGACAAGACATTCTGGTCCCGTTGCATTTAGTAGTGTAAACATATATTACCTTTTATCACCACAACTACTAAATGGGGAGGGAGGAGAATAAGTGAGAGACAAACTACGATAGCCTAGTGAGGAAGAATGGTGATACAGATATTAGCCTCAAATTTCAAGAAAATTATATGTCACTTCCGTGATTTCCGTCACAATAATTATCTTCTCTCACCATTCTCAGAATGCAAATTCTGTGAACATTCTTTTAAAGAACTCTTAGTTTAACTTAAAGTTGGCTACTATCGCCAGTATAATAACTTGATTTTAAACTCTAATCATGATGTAATTGCTTGTATAAAGAATAATTTACAAGTTTTATCTATTTTAAAAGTCACAGTTGATATATATATATGTATATATAAAATTTATTTACTGTTACGTATTGCCTAAAATTACACGATTATAAATGAAGCATATTATTTTTATGTATTAATAGTAATCCCGAGACAAAATCTCTAATATTTTATTAAACAAAATGAAGAATAATGTTAATTTGCACGGTAACCTCAGAGAGTATCAGACGTTATATTAAAATAACTGCCTTTTTAGCTTATATAGTTCTCGGGTAGATCTTCTAATATACTTAGCGCAATAAGTAATAAATTAATGGTATAAATGAGAGAAGAACATTTATATGTTGACTTAGTTGGGTGGCGTTCGCCTTCTAAGCAGGGTATCGGGTTCGATTCCCGGTAGGAACACAAGTTTTCTCTCCATGGAAAATTTGTGTTTCTGGTTCTGGTTGTGATTGTGTGTGTGATGTGAATGTTTCCGGCACCCACGACACAAGTCATCGAACTTAGTGTGGGGCTGTGAGTGTGAAAGCGTTTATGTTTATGTTTATATATATTTATATTAATGAATCGAAAAATCAGTTTCTTGACCGATTAAAAACACACTACAAGTTGGAGGGAATCTCCCAGTTCTGGCAACAGTGGATGTGACGTCCTCTATTTCCGGAAGTTGTCCTTTCTGTCACATCTCCAAAGAGATTACATTTAAACGCTATATTCACATTCCTTCTTACTGTCATTCCTTCTGACATCAAAGTCGCCGTCCGTCGCGTCGCCGCCGTGGACGTACAAACACAATATCGGGGGGAAAAAGAGCGCAATTAAGTGTTGAAACTTCATTTATAAGCGAAATTGAAAATTAAAGGATAAGAATAAGATTAACAGTTCATAATGAAAAAAAAAAATAGGTCTAGTCTAAACGCGTTGAAGCCCATACAAATTATATGGAAATTAGCGTTTTAGGCTTACTAGCTTCTCGCCACGTACGCAACAGCGCGGGCGCTAATTTATGCAGGTTTATAATATTTAATTAGTTATTCCAATACGGGTAAAGCTTTTTGTCGTTCTACTTTTACTTGGTACTGATAGCAGCTATGGATTTATACAAATTAGAATTATCTATGCTTTATTTTTTATTATTTCATGACCATGGATGCATAGTCCTTCAGTCGAAATATTAAACAAATATTAACAATTTCTATTCTTCATAATAAAAGTCTTAGTCACAAGTCATAGTCAAAGTCAAGTAGTCAGTCATAGTCAAGTCATGCCCTAGTAAAGTGGTAGAAACTTTACTAGAACTTCTATTATAGTTTTCGAGCGAAGGCGAAAATCACGTTTTTCAACTTTGTATGACTTGCCTACACTTATGCACATTTACTAAGTATTAACGGTTAATAATCCACCATTATTACACATTAATACTCGAAGAATCACAGGTTTTGGAAAATTACACAAAATCAAAAACGCCATTTTTTCACTTTCGCGGCTAAACTCTTAATTATCTATCCGTTTTTTTTTGTGCTACCAGTAGTAGAACAGGAAAATTGTTTGTCATAAGACCACAGATCATGGATCTAGTATAAGGATAATAAACTTAAATTATAGCAACACCAAGTAGTTAAATTCTTTCTAGTTTTTGACAGCTTTCAAAGCTCAAGGTATATTCACAATAAATTGTTAAAAGTACAAAATTATGTTATTTACCGTATGAAATATAAAATTCTTCTAATGCAGATGCCATTGCTCTACCCATACTCCTAGTTTTGAAGAAATCAGTGTGTGGATTACATAGATTTTTTTAGGTTACAAGTGCTTGAAAGAAGTGTTGTTATTTGCAGGCTGAGCCATGGCCCCCAGGAAAAACAAAGTAGCAAAAGAGGAGGTGCAGGTGACCCTCGGTCCCCAGCACTTGGTGGGCGAGACAGTGTTTGGTGTTGCTCACATCTTTGCCTCGTTCAACGACACATTCGTGCACGTTACTGACTTATCTGGTCGGGAAACAATCGCCCGTGTCACCGGTGGCATGAAAGTGAAGGCTGATCGTGACGAGGCTTCGCCCTACGCCGCTATGTTGGCTGCTCAGGTTTGTTTACATTTTAAGTTCTAGATTCGAATTCCTCATCCTCATCCACTAGTAAACATCTATAAACCTAAGTTTAGAGGTTATGTTATTTATTAGGGTCTGCAGCCGTTGATAAGACAACAATATAGACCATTAAGTAGATCTAAGCAGCAGGTATCGGGTTCGAGTCCAGGTGGAAATACAAGTTTTATCTCCAAGGGAAATTTGTGTTTCTGGTTCTGGGTGTGATTGTGATGTCAATGTTTCCAGCAGCCACGATACAAGTCATCGCGCTTAGTGTGGGGTTGTGAGTGTAAAAGCGCTTATGTTAGGAGCACAATTATTTTCACTAAGGGATATTTGATGGCTCTGTAGTTTATGTTTCTGGCAACCACATTAATGTCTTTAAACTTAGCGTGGGTCCGTGAGTTGAATTTGTAGTTTAGTTCATTATCTTCAACTGATATGATTATATTATGATTGCCCTTAACTAGTGAATGTTTACCACATGAAGGTTTATATGTAATTTAGTTACTGTTCCTACTTTGATAGGAACTAAGCTTGATCTCTTAGATGTTCTTGTTTATCTAAATGCGTGAACTGAAAGATTGGTTTCATAGAATCATCCTGAGAAACTGATTTAAAAAATATTATTATTAACTAGTCAGTGATTGCCTTATTGTGCTTATTAAATAGTAAACTTCTCGTGGTCCATCTGTCACATCATCAGACACCATTAATTTGTGGTTGACATACCTCAAGCTCGCTTGAAGTGTTTCATTTATAGAAATATAGATTATCATTTATCATCTGTATTGCTATGAAAAGGAACTAATAGCCTGCATATGATGGTTCCATATTTAATAGAAAATATAAATACTAGCTTCAAACTTGTGTAAACTCTTACCCTCTTAAAGATAAAATGTTTTTGATCACCCAGTTGGCACGGTGGGTAAGTCTGCCCTGTGGATTGGAACCTGGAGGTTTGATTTCCAACAGGAGCACAATTTTCCTAGGGATATTTGTGATTCTGGTTCTAAGTGTGGTTGTGTGAGTGATGTGAATAAATATTTGAACCAGCAAATGTAAATTGGACTTGGTAATGTGGTGGTCTTTAATGTATGAGGTTTACTACTAGCTCTGTTTTCAGATTCCACTCTGAGATTGAACTCATGCTTGATTACGTCTACAACTCGACATTTCATAATACGAGAATAAATACAAAAACAAAAACTGTCTTTGAATATCAAAAATTCAATATGTATTTAAGTATTTGTTTGATTATAAATAGTGATAAACATGGTCATGGTTTCACATACTCTATGGTTTTGGTGGATCAGACTTACTTGTGCCAGTATATCACACTACATAAGGTCGTCTAAGCATGGTTATTAGGTGTGATTCTTGGCGGGGAAACAAATTTTCTCCCTATAATTTGTGCTTCAGTTCTGTTCTGTGTGATGTGAATGTTTCCGGCACCCACAACTCAAGTTATCAAACTTAGTATGGGGCTGTGAGTGTGAAAGCATTTATTTAACTAAACAATGTTTATGAGCAAATAGCTCCAATAACCAAAAAATAAATCATATAGTTCAGCTGTTGTTTGTGATGTTGGTTGAATTTTTCTGGCACCTATGATACAAGTCATTGAAGTTAGTATGGGGCTGTGAGAGTGTAAAAGTGTTTATGTTAGTGTGCAATGTTTTCCAACTTTTAATAATTATCCTGAAGGGGAGGATCTTAAAGTTGTTACATTACTTATACTCGTAAATACATAGTCATAAAGAATATCTATATCTGTTTCAGGATGTTGCTGAAAAGTGCAAGACCCTGGGTATCACCGCTCTTCACATCAAGCTCCGTGCAACCGGAGGCAACAAGACCAAGACCCCTGGTCCTGGAGCCCAGTCTGCCCTACGTGCCCTGGCTCGTTCCGCAATGAAAATCGGCCGCATCGAGGATGTAACCCCTGTCCCCTCAGACTCTACTCGCAGGAAGGGAGGACGAAGAGGTCGCAGGCTGTAATCTGTTAGGTTAAGGAAACTGTGGACTTTGAATAAAGGAGTTTGCGGTATTTTTGTATTTTTTATTTGTCATTCTAGTACTTCTGAAATACGATTTATTTGGTTATCGAGAAACATTTACTGGTATGTCCATACATGTGTTCAATAAATGCCATATTCATGCTGTTTACCTGTTATTGATTGGTTATCTTATGAAACTGTTAGTACTGAATTTTAAATTTTACTGAATTCTAATCAAAACTAAAAAGGCCTCGAAATTCTATTAAGCATTCATTGATTGAACTTAGTGTGAGGCTGTGACTGAAGGTTTGCTATATTAGTTTATGAGCCTATCAGAGATAAATCTGTTTAATCCCTAGAACAGATTACCTTGTCATTATACACTTTCTCTTGCATTTCTAATCTATATTAATACTAAAATTCGCTAATTGATCGCTTTATCGGTGCGAGTGTATGTTGACTAAATAGTCAAAGTGTTTGGCGTACATTGTAACAAAATTATGTAATCACAATATATGGCGAAAATGTTGGCCTTCATTAGTTTTACAAAGAAGTCCGCGACATCATATATCTAGCATGTTTATCTCAGAAAAAACACTTCTCTGATAAAAAATCTTGAAAAATTAGCGGCCTTTGTTTTGTTGGCTTGCCGAGAATTTCAATATTAATCCTTATCAAAATGACTATTTCATCGTCTTTAAGTAGTAAAACTCTGCTAGCGTAGTAACCCAACTACGAGCATTCGCCTGAGCAGCGGGTTCAGATTCCCGATGACCCGTTTTTTCCTCACGGGAAATTTGTGTTTGTGATTCTAGGTATGATGTGAATGTTGTGTGTGACCAGGATGTTTACGGCCCCATGACACTTAGTGTGGGGCTGTGAATGTGAAAGTGTTTGTGTATGTTTTTTACATAGGCGACGACTGACGCCGGTGGCCGGGCGTGTCAGCTAGTAAAAGCTTAACTTTTACTCCTCAGATCTCCCCCAGCCTAGGGGAGACACCAGGACAGTCCTGTTGTCTCCCCGAGAGGAGCCATCAGGGGAGACACGAGACAGGTGTCACTTAAGTATATATTGTTGAAGGTTTGATACAACCAACAGGTGAGAATGTACTCATACATCCTCACCTGTTGGTAGATGATGTGTGTTATCGAGGGATGAGGCACGCTATGCTTTAGATCAGGATTGCAATAAAAAGCAATGTAGTGAGAACATTGTATGTAGATATTTATTGATATATTAATTTCAGCTAAATAAATAGTTATTTTGTAATATACATAGTTACTATCCTTTACTACGTTGATAACCACTTAACAATTTTACTTTGTTTTTATCAAAATTAATTCAAAAAGTTTGAATTATATGCTATCGCATTTATAAAATTCACATATAAATCTAAAAGTTATTGCACTACAATTGGTGTATTAAAGTTTCATAATTTGTCATACCTATGCTATCTGTGAAGTTAAGAAATTCCTATTTCCCTTTTAAAAATTGCCATTTATATCACAACATATCTCGCTACTATTATTATTTCTGTTTCCATTTTTCTGTATTTTTTCAACTTAAAGCTTTCATAAAATCGGGGTTAGTTATACATTTGGACACAGAAATATTTGTGATCAATGGACGAGCGTCGTTTAAAACAGCTCTCTGCTAGCTTGTATTATTATGAGATCAATAAAATACATTTACACAGTAAGCAAATTTTCAAAATTTTGCTCCTTGAGCTCTAAAACATCTACAAGGATCGAATAAACTTTACAATTTGACAATCATGATACTCTGCCTTAAAAAAACATTTTATAAGACGAATAATAAGTATACCTTCATGTCAGGAACATACACGCACATTTAAACTCATGTGCCAAAACTTAACATTATGCTCGCAGAAAACAAATAATTTCGATAAAAATCAGTCAACAAAATATAGGGCTGAAAAAAGTTGAAAAAAATAAAATATTTAAGTAATAAAAATTTAAACGTATAACAAAACATGCAGTATATTTACGACTCGATGCCATTAAAACATCCATTCTCATAACCATACAAATTAAACTAGGCACTAATATTCGACCAACGTTCGAATACTAAGACGGCAAGCGCTCGCAGGCCGATGTAACAGAAACGAAAACATGACAAAATCGAGACAGGGAATTAACCTACCATCTATAATAAAAATATTGCATAGATTTTTAATGGCATAAGTCGGCCGTGTCCGCCCCGGGATATACATATAATAAATCGGGCGATAAAATGAAACGGAGGAAGTCCGAACACTCACTGCAATGGATTCAATTCACAGGGGAGGGGGAGCGTCCGACGCGAGGGGGCTCAGGGGCGGGGCGCGGGCGCGGGGCGGGCGCGAGGCTTGCGCTACAAGCCCGTTTTGAGGCGAATCTTCTTGAGGCGCGCGGGGGAGGGGGTGGGGAAGGGGCGGCGCTTGCCGGCGCCGGCCAGCGCCGTGCCGCCCGCCACGTCCTCCCACGTGCCGCCCACCATGTCGTCGGAGGACGACGACGCCATGGCGCGGCACCTGTTGCCGCCGCGCAGCTTCTCCCGCAGCGAGCGCGAGAAGCTCCGCTTGCTGATCTTGGCGGACAGCACGGAGGCGCGCGGGCTCTCCGCGTCGTCGGCCGAGCGCCGGCCCGCCTTCGCCTTCCCGCCGCCCATCTGGGTCTTGCTCGCGTTCGGCTTCCGGATGGCGAGTATGTTCCGCCGCTTGGAGGACAGCGTCTTCGGCTTGGGCTCGTTCTCGGCGAGGTAGCGGGTGCGCGACGTGGACTTGACCGGCTCGTTCTTCTTGGCGTACTTCATGTTCGCGTTGATGATGTCGTGGCCGGAGCGCGGCGCGAGCACGGGCGGGCTGCGTTTCCGCTCGATCTCCGTTTTGTTGGCGACGTACGCGTTCTCCTTGCGCTCGTCGATCACCTTCGCCTTGGAGCGCGCGTACAGCGGCACGCGCGGCGGCGAGCCGGTCTTGGGTCGCAGCCGAGACATCGTCAACTGAAAACGATATCATGTACATATTTGACCGAACGTCCCGCTTTGAACGATGAGAAGACTCGACTGATAGTGAGAAACCGCACTCCCAATAGTTTTAGTAGCTAAGAAGTATAGATGAATGTTACGTTTGGACGACACGATTCACTCAACATGGTTTCTTACCCCGGCTAATAACAACTGTTGATTGGATTTATTTAGTAGTTTAGCACTGAAAATTAAAAGACAACGCGTTACCGAACCGATAAAATATAACATAATGATTCTCTGTTAATTTTGTTTGTGAATTAAGAATGATTAAGCGAAGTAAACATAAAAATAATAAATAATTGAGCTATAGTGAGATGGGAAGTTGCGTTAACACAAAACGATAAAATTATACAAATTACATAAAATCTGTCAACAAATTAACAATTTTAACCGCGGTTATAAGAATTGGAACACACCCGGAGTTAAATCAAAAGTATGATTGCATCGCCTTAGGAATAATGAAGTATGTGCAGTATACTCACTTGCGGCCGCATAGTGCGTGTATGAGCTCTCAGCCAATCCCTCAGTGACGAGAGGTTGCGGTGCTCGGAGCACGGGATGCGAGAGTTAGGATGCGCGCCGGTCAAGTCCAGAATAGATGCACCCAGAGAACGACCCACCTAGAGATACGAATATTTAGTAGTACAGGCAAATCTATCTTATATTAAACCATGAACCATCCATTGCAAGACTATCCTGCCTATCTCTGATCTGCTGTGAGTTTTATTATGGCCAAAATGGCCAACCAGTGGTTACTACGTCAATAAAGACTGTTCTAGAGAACGGGCGATTTTATCCAATTATAAGCATTATTTTACCCACGGCAAGATAAAGGCTATTTAGTTCTTTTGTACATTCAGCTAACTTGAATTAAAAATAATAGCTATGAGCTAAGTTTTTTTTATGGAACCCTGTGTGTACATGCACTTTATGGCAAGCGTCCCACTTGCCTGGGCTGCACTGAATTATAATGAGAGGTCAATGATGAAATGTCCTTAGCTGAAATGTACTTGGACCTTCTTCCAGATAAATCTCAAAATACTTCACTGGAAACATTGGGCTTCAATCCCAAACACAGAATTGTACTCTTCTGCGGTTGAATGACTGCCAAAGGTGTGTCAATGCCTCAGTGCGCCGGGTTGCAGAGTCCTAACTTTACTAAACCTTGATATTATTATGTTCTTGATAATTACAACAGCACATTCATAAGTGCATGTCTCTGAGGCGGCTGTTAATTTGTCAAATTAATATTATGAGACGAATTAATCAATCACGATTTAATAAGTACACCTATATGTATATTGCCAGTATTTAAATTACGTAACTAGCCAGCATTGTATAGAGATATGTGAAGGCAGTGTTATATACAGCATGCCTATCAATTATATCGGATCAAATCACTTGAGAAAAGTTCTTCAAAATAAAACAATATCCATCTGATTAATGATTAAAAAATTTACAATTATTTTTTTGAGACGTCATACACTAGCCGTGCCCCACGGCTTCGCCCTCTATTATCAGGTTAAAAAGTAGCCTATGTGTTTTTCATTGGTATAAGCTATATACATTCCAAATTTCATCCAAATCCGTTCAGCTGTTAAAGCGTGAAGATGGAACAAACATACAAATTTTCGGATTTGTAATACTAGTAGGATTTACAAAAAAATACAGTCCATGAAACTTAAAGTCCAAGTGTTGTAATTATATAATTAAATAAATATTTACACACATTGAGTATTTCATTGCTGCTTGTGATTGAAATTGGTGTATTGTTATTTTATATATGTGAAATGTCAGCGTGCATATATATTCGCGTTAGAGTCAATAAATTATGCCTATTGACTTGTATGATAGAAGAATACTAAGTGCAGTTTTTTTATTGAAAAATTTCATTGAGTTTGTTGGGAATAGCTTATAGCTGAGTAGTTTCTGAGTTAGTGGAACAGTGTGCGCCGCGAACAATTCAAGTGACGTCACCAATCTCCTCCCGCACCTCTCCATTATCGCCGGAACCTATTCAGTTATGCTAGTTATAGTTTGTCTTTTATGAAAGAACTAGTCGTGCCACGCGGCTTCCCCCGCGTTTATCAAGTTAAAAAGTAGCCTATTTGTTAATGCTAGGTATATGCTATGTAAATTAAAATTTCATCCAAATCCATTCAGATGTTAAAGCATTAAGAGAAAACAAACATTAGAACACAAAAAAACAGAAACTTTCGGATTTATTTATATTATATTTTATATAACATATATACATTTCGGACAGTGTGCAACGGTATAACACAATCTAATTCCCCCATCCCCATTCTATTACCGGACATCAAGACCGACTCCTAAGCGATACCGCTATATGGTAGGCATTCCATAAATGCGGACAAAGCGTTTTGCTTCATTCAAGCATTATGCGAACCGCTAACTTCTTACACGCGTCTGTGCTTCCTGATAAATTCAATATGGGAGTCTTTGTCGCGAGTGAATAGACATCTTCTAGGTAAACGTGCTCCATCGTCGCTTACCATCAGGTGAGAAAGATAGTGAACGTTTACCTATCTTGAATAAAAAAACTATATTAGTGTGATAGTGCTTTAAATCTGACATATAATACAAAAATCGGGATATTTTTGAAGAGATATTGGTATGAAGCTGCTAAATCTAGCTACATAGGGTCATAAATTAATTATACAATACAATTAAATATGTACATATGATCTAATAGTATACAGTTTACCATTCAACATATCTACGGAGATTGACAAACCTGATACGGGCTTATCTCTTCGAAAAAATCCTGATTCTTTGCACGATAGTTTCTCAGTTTCTGAAACGGTTTGGTTACGTATTTAGAATATTTTATTTTTTTAAATATTATTTCATGTTCTAGGTTAAGGTATAACAATTTCTTTTAATATATTTAATTACACTGGGTTTATAGGAGAAATTTTGACAGGTTTTTTAATACTCCACTTATCCCTATTTACTTACTTATATAACATTTGCTATTACTACAGAAGTTACTATAAACAACAAATACTGATTTCAACGTGTATTACAGAAGCCGCCAATCTTTACAGCCGGTATCTAAGCAGGACGCTACAGTCGCAATGCTTGATGTCGTCGGGACTTATAGAAAAGTCATGTTCCTAGCGTTTCAAACTCGAGTGCGCTTGTCCACGCGCGCCGTGACTCTGTGTGAGTATTGATTTACGCAATAACTGTTTCGATGACAAAACGCGACTGACCGCGACACTCACGTCTACGTCGTTATTAAAATATTGACAGTTATTGAATTATATTTCGTCAAGAAATATTCGAAAATCTTCAAGTTACTGCGATCGCGTTAACCGCCAGGAAGTTGTTTTAGAAATGCGGTGGAAATGAGAAAAATAACAAATAATTTAATTTATATTAATCGACTGCGCCGACCTCACCTCTATATTAACGTGGGCTCTAAGTCAACATACTGTAACAATGCCAAATCCTAACGACCGCCTACAAATGGAACTTCTACGCGGACGTATGACCGTTGCGGACGCCGAGAGGAACGTAGCCAAGCATACGTCACGTTTCCCTCAGCATCCGCACAAAGCGATAGCCTGAGCTACAAAGATCGACGGCCCCAAGACCTACGGATACAAACCTACATAGATCCAATGCTACCCGCATGTGAGTCACAAACCTGGAAGGGGTTTACCTCTTCGAAGATATGAGGCGTGTACTTGGGCGGGGGCGGGGCGGAGGAGGGCGCGGGGGCGGGGTCGCGGGCGGCGGGGGGCAGCACGTTGACGAGGCGGCCCGTGTTGTAGTTACACTCCAGCGTGTAGGAGCGCACCAGGCCCGTGGCCTTCAGCACCGCCACGCGGCCCGAGCCCTCGCGGGACATGCCGTCGCGACGGTCTCTGTGGACGGACGTCGCGTGCTCAAAAGATAGAACGGATCACTCGTTCACTTTAATCTATATCTATATATATAATATAATATGAACCTCTATTTATAATACTTGTTCGAGACAATCGAACATTGAACCTAAAGCTGACATAGCATCGACCTAAATAGTCGCGGCTAGCGAAAACCGCGACCGCGACAGTGCTCTATCAGCAGCGAGAGCTGTCCGTTCATAAGCAATCATCTCATCAATATTATAAATAACTATTCTCATACAGTTAATTAATAAATAGTGCAAAATCACAAATATCTATCACTTCCTTCACGGCCGAGAATTCACCCGTACGTGTCCCGTACATTTGGTCCTTCGAGCCGGATCTGAACCAGCGACCTATGGTTGCTAATTCTTTTTTTGTTATGTTGATTATTGTCAGGAGAAGGTTCTCATGAAAGAAAATTTTATCCCGGAATTCCCGGTCCGGGACTTACACGGATAAAACCGCGCGGCGCAGCTAATCTTTTATAAACCGGGACATTTAAAATGTCACAGGACGTAATGCCACTCGATGTTAACCGGAATTGTTGTCTTCGACGCCAAATATATTAATTTTGTTTATAATTTTTTTGTAGATAAAATTTTAGTCAGTTTTTTGCCATCGCCATCTCACTAAATTATTTATTCGAGCAGTGAGACGAGCAGTAGAATGCTAATGCTATATCACACAGTGGTGATAGGTATAAAAGTTCCTTTTGTTACAAAGTTTAATTATTAATTCGCAACCAGTTGTCTAGCTTATTTTTAAATTAATTTATTGTGGTAGCAGAAACAACATCGTCCTGTATTCTGTACCAATGGTGGACCACTCTGCTGCTCCAGAAATGGAAGGCAGTGTTTGTGTATGATAAAACTCATTTCAAGGAGTAGAAGAATCTGTAGCATTAAAAAAAAATGCCCGTATAAATTAAAAGCCCGTCCTTTATGGTCATGTTGTGTTTACCATCCTAAGTCACATAATCAATTACCATCAGATGAACAAGTGGCGAAATAAAATGTTAAAAATACTCCCGACGCTCCATCTGGAAAACGGCTGCACCGATTTTCAAGAACACTCAAAACCAAAAACAAAAAAAAACTCTAAATCGTTTATTCACATGGGCCCAAAAAGGCACTCATGAAAATTAATGACTCTTCTGCCAGATTCGCAAAATTACAGCCATCTCGGGAAGAAAAGAAACAACTGGCAAGAAACTCATCGGCGCATTTTTATTCACTCCCGATCAAGTCACTTTTTGACTTTCAAATAAAAAAACCGCATTTAAACAGGTTTATCCATTTAAGAGCTTAGGTGCCACAGATAGACACACAAGTATACATAGTGGTCAAACTTATGACTCTTAGCGTCGGGAGTTAAAATGTGACTCCTATCAGTAAAAAAATATTAAGATTCTTGGCGAAGTCGGTACTAGGAAAATGATGTCGGTAACTACGTTACTCACTAAAATATGTAAAGTCATCTTAACATTTATCTTTCTACGGGCCGATTGCCTATATTTCCTAAATCTAAACTAAAACTATATACAGCAAAGAACTAAGTTACCTACAAGACATCGAGCTTATAGGTAACTCAAGTGCTCTAGCCCACCAGTGGGTAGCGTTCCCATCATGCTGGCGGCATTGCCTCTCTGAATGGCAATGCTAATACGTTGAGGTATATTGGTTACTCACTTGAGGTACATATTCCTTTCGGTAAAGTTGCAGGAGGAGAAGTGAAAGTGCAGATTGTTGAGCGACATGATGCGAGGTAGGAGCATGCACTCCACACAGCTGTCAACCTCTTCGAAGTGGTTGCCGTACATGAATATACCTGGAAACATTGGGAAACATCACTCTAATATTATAAATCCGAAAGTTTCTGTGTTAATGTGTAAGTATGTTTCTTTTATCTTCACGCTGTAACGGCTGAACGGATTTGTATGAAATTTGGAATATACTATACAATACAATACAAAAACTCTTTATTGACACTAAAAGATAAATACAACTTACAGAGAAACTTAAAAGGATAGGTACAATGGGCGGTCTTATCGCTAAGAGCGATCTCTTCCAGACAACCTTTGGATGGAAATATAAACCAAAAGACAATGAAGAAATATAAATATACATAGCTTAAACCTTGGATCAACACATAGGCTACTTTTTAACTTGATTTAACTCGGGCGCAGCCACAGGGTACGGCCAGTTTTTTAAATATAGTTTCAACGCAGGAAAAGCTATAAAATCTGACTTTATCCCTTTATCTTTGGAACCTTTGATCAGATTAAATTAATTAAATACGCATTATTGAGGATGACTCAAAAACTACTGGTCAGATCTCGATCAAATTTAAATGGGACTACATGGGAAGCACCAGCTTATAAATAATAATTTAAACGCAAGCAAAGCTTAAAAAAACCGACTTCATCGCTTATATTTCGGTTTTGGCTTAACCGATTTCGATAAAATTTATATGGGACTACCTCTGACTAGAGTATACTTCAGAGGTGGTCCCATATACATTAAAAAAAAAGATAAACTAGATAAACAAAAAAAACCCTTCAATATCGATCCATAATTGGCGGAGATATCGCGTACATACATACAAAATAATATACAGTCGAATTGAGAATACTAAGATAAGTCGTTTGATGAATAAATTATAAACTATAAATATTTATTATTCCTTGACACTACTGAATACAAAATCTGCGTAGCCAAATCTTTTAAAAAAAGTGAAACAAAAGACGGTGTTTAGTGTATAGCGATGGGTCTTCTGGTCTCGCAGAAGGAATTTAAAGTATTACATTTTTTACCCTTTCACACTCAGAGCCCCACACTAAGTTCCATGACTTGTGTCGTGGGTGCCGGAAACATTCACATCACACACACAATCACAACCAGAACCAGAAACACAAATTTTCCTTGGGGAGAAAACTTGTGTTCCCGCCGGGAATCGAACCCGATACCCCCTGCTAAGAAGGCGAACACACACCCAACAAAGCTAACGAGCAGTTCAAATGTCAAAAATTAGTTGACATTGTGTAAATGCACCAAGATGTAAAGTTACCCTTCTTAGATGCGTGTCCGTGCAGGTCGATGTAGAGGTAGAGGCCGGAGTCGGGCTCCTTGTAGGGGGGCCGCGGGGGGGTGGGGGGCGGCGGGACGGGGGCCTTTTTGCGGCCGCGCGCAGGGGGGGACTTGGGCTTCTCTTTGACCGGAGGCAGGGGCTGCAAATATTAACAATATACTCATACTCATTTATTGATAGCAAAAATAGTTACAGGTCGAAAATGTTATTAATTAATTATTAATTATAAATAATTTATAATCATAAAAAAGACATAATAAAAATTATTCAATATGAATTAAATGTCAGAATAATAAATATAATATTGTCAAAATTAAAATACATATAAAAAAGAATACACAGTATTATCACTGTAACGTTCAATAAAAAAACATTAATAATGTTATTGGTATATTGACATTACACAACAGATCGGTAGCTTTTCTACGTTAGTACTTAATTTTTAGGGTTAGCATACTTCAAGTACTCATCCACGTGATAGAATGCCTGGTCAACAATCCATCTCTAAAGCTTATTTTTATATATAATATGATATAATCACACTTATATCATAAATCTGAAAGTTTGTGTCCTAGTGTTTATGTTTGATGCCTATTCAAGCTGTAACGGCTAAATCGATGAAATTTGGAATGTACATCTTAAACCTAGGATTAACACATAGGCTACTTTTAACTTGATAAACGCGGGCGAAGCCGCGGGGCACGGCTAATATAATATGATCTCGAGTGAATAGGTACTTTCTAGGCAAGCATGTTCCATCTACAACCATCACATTTCATTTCATTTCATCCAGGTGAGATAGTAGTCAAATGCTTGCCTGTGCGGCAAAAAAAATACCTTGATATAATTTCTAATAATAATAACAACATTTATGTATGCTGTTTAAAGGGAAAAAATGGCTTTGTAGATTTTTTTTTAACAAACGCTTTCACCCCTCACCGTCACAAGTTCTATGTCTTGTGTCGTGGGTACCGCAAACATTCGCATCACACACACAATCACAAATGTTCCTAGGGTGAAAACTTGTGTTTCCGCCGGGGAATCAAACTCAACTAGTTAGAAAGCGGCTGCACTACGCCAGCGGGCAGTTAGATATGTACCGTGAGTACGACACTGTCGCCCGTGCTGCCGCTGCTGGCGCGGCAGGAGACGGCGGGAGACGTCGGCCGGTCGCCGCTGTCGCCCACGCTAACAATCGACGTCACATCCGGCATCTTCTGCGAACAATAGTTAATTAGTGATAGGACTCTTTTAGCGTCCGCCTGGTGTGGACCATTGCTAGATATTCAACCGACAAGCAGTAGTATACAAACATATAAACATTTCACACTCATAGCCCCACATTAAGTTCGATGACTTGTGTCCTTAGGGGTTAGATTCCCGGCAGGAACACAAGTTTTCTCCCCAAGGAAAATTTGTGTTTCTGGTTCTGGTTGTAATTGTTTATGTGACGTGAATGTTTCCGGCACTCACGACACAAGTCATCGAACTAAGTGCGGGGCTGTGAGTGGGAGCGTTAATTTAATTTTATTTAATCTAAATATTATCCTGCTTGATGGGATTAGTCTTAGTTTAAACCAGTCTATACTAATATTATAAAGAAGTAAAGTTAGTGAGGTTGTAGGGGGTAATCTCTCGATCTACTGAACCGATTTTGAAAATTCATTTACCAATAGTAAGCCACGTTATATGTGAATTACAAGGGCTATGTTTTTTTTACCCGGGCGACGGTGGGCAGAACAGCGGGTATTAAATATAAGTACCAAATTTTCAAATATGTACGTCAGGTACATATTTGAAAATTTGGTTACTTACAAAGTGAACTTACTGGTACAAACATGTATGTTTGTTCTTTTCTATATATGTTTACTCTAGTCTATGTATGTCATAGTCATAGACTGATAATAATTAAACGCAAGCAAAGCTTAAAAAAAACCGACTTCACCGCTTTATCTTCGGAACTTTGATAAGATTTGATGTACTAAACACGCATTATTCACGATATTTCATGATCTACTGATCAGATCATGATCAAATTTAAATGGGATGAATCGGAAAGCAACATCAAACAAAAAAAAAAAAATTCAAAATCGGTTCACGTGGTATACTAAGTTACGAGGTAAAACACATAAAAAAAATACAGTCGACTTGAGTACCTCTTCCTTTTTTGTGAAGAGGGTAAACCCTCCTTTATGCACAGCTAATATTTATTTTTGATACATACTTACAATTTCAATAACGTACTTACAATTTCATGTTGGTCCGATTTAAGATATCTCTTAAAACAATTTGTGCAGAAGTAGACGCTATCGTCTGCATCCCGGGACTCGCTGTCGTTCATCTGTAGAAAAAGTAATGGATGATAATATATACGAGGTTAAAAACTAATTACTGACTTCAATCGCAAATATCTCCGAAACTCTTCTTCAGATCTTGATCAAGTTAATGGGATCACCTGTGAAGTATACACTTCCCAGGTGGTTATGGGTGGATTTATGGGTTTTATTAAAAGGGTTTTTAAACTAAAAAGAATTTCTCGAATCGGTCCAGATGTCTTCGAGTAATCGGGGAACACACATAAAAAAAAAGATACCGACGAATTGAGTACCTCCTTTTTTGAAGTCGATCATTACATTGATGGAGTATAGTGGTCAAGTTGAATGAACGCATGACTTTTTCATATCAGATAGGCTAGCGATTGACCACTTCTCACCTGATGGTAAGTGATAAAATGGTCGAGGGTTTGGCAGGTCATACGAAGGAAGATACGAATCAGTCTAGCCAATAGCGAGCATTTGCCTTTTTGAAGTTTCCATTTGTTATTATCATTTTTTTTATAAGTGCATGTTTACACTACACATAATGATTATACAAATAATGATGTCAATGTTTGTTGCCAATCTAAATTATAAAACTAAACATCATACTAGTTTTACAACATTTCTAGGGTCTGGAGATGGAGCCGAGGGATATAAAGTGTATTGTGCTTAATGCCACATTGACAAAAGATATAGAATTAATTGGAAATGAAATGAAAATTTTCAACCTCCTACCCCCACCATCATTTTTTAAATCGTGATTTTAATATATTTGTATGAACAATATCCAAAAAGTTTTTAGTATGGTATTGAAGTACTAGGCGACAATAAACGCGAAAGAGATAAAACACTTTTTCTAAACGTGGCATTGAAACGCATGCCGGGTACAGCTACAATACATTTAGCTTATTGAAACATCGATGTAATACCTTTTTATCTAGAACATCGAGCTGCAATCGTTGATGTTCCCTGTACTCTTCAATGGAAGTGTGGTAGGCGGTATTCTCGGAGTAGGTCTGGGATGAAGGAGGAGGGGTAAATTGTGGGAGTCACTGTGGACCTCTTTGCCTAAGTCTAGCCAGCTAAAAGGAAAAATCTGGGACTCTATTGGTGACTTTGACAATCACCCGTTACTATCACGGGAGATGTGATTCTTTTGCTATTTATAGAAAAACATATAAAAGGTTACATGTGTGCTGTACTGTATGTGTCGAGGACAATGACAATGCCTAACGGAATTAGAGCGAGACTATTGCCATCTCGCTCACTCATTTTAGATGAGTACGGCAATAGAATTGTATGTCTCTTTCTCTCACTTGCATTTTGTATGCAGGATAATGACACCAGTAGTTTGTTTACATTTAGAAGTACTAGATAAGCACTTTTTGTAAAAAAATTGTGAACATTTTTCTACATATAACTACGGCTAAGATACCAAATTTTAACCACAAGGAGAAAATACGTTCCGCTGAAGATTTACTGTGGGAGTTTTATTTGCGACGACATAGGAATGTAAATTGTAAACGTTATCCTCATCCTCGACTCTAGTGTTCGTCCTAAGTGCGACGCTGTGAGTGTAAGCGAGTTACTATCATCTTGGCTTTTGGTAGTATTGTGACTGTTTAAAGATCCTGCGAGTGTTAGGATGTATTTACATTTACCTGGGATTTGGGTTGTCATTGGGAGTTTTGGTTCATCGAACTAATCGATTTAATTGCGGCGCTGTGCCGGACATGCTGGTGATGTCAAATATACAAGGGCGCTGTGAGTGTGTATATAGGGCGGTTCAATATACACGGGTCCAATAAAGTCAAATCAAAGGCTACAACTTGAACCAGAAATACATATTTTCTTTAAAGAAAAAACTTGTGTTCCCGCCGGCAATCGAACCCGATACCCCTTTTTGTGGAGGAGGGGGGTGCCTACAACTTCCTTTAAAGGGGTATGTAAGGCTCGAACCCACTAACCCTCTCTCCCCCCCTTGAGCAGTCCCTCTTCAAAGTGGGGATAGGTCTATCTTGCCCCGGCGGTAGAACCCGATACCCCTATACCCCTGTTTAGAAGGCGAACGCACACTCAACTTAGTCAACGGGCAGTTAAATTTTGATGAATAAAGTTATGATTATGATTTGTGTTACTTACCATGGCGTGATAGCCGGGGACTATGCTGGTGATGCCGGGCATGCTGTTCTCCAGCTTGGCTACGGCGGAGCGACAAGCGTCGCACCAACCCATCCGCACGCTGCCTAGGCGAGACTCCACGCCTGTAAGCTCCCTGTGGAAAGTATACAAAACATCTATTAAGAGGGTTTATTCCTTTTGTCTTCTCTCTCGCTCGCACATTTCGATAGTTTTAATAAAACAATTAGCTACATGTGTTTTTGAATACGTTTTCAACTAACTATATGGACATTAATACTACGATGTATTATACTTCTTTTCGCTAACATATCCTTCAATAAGATGAGAAAAAACAGAGTTCCCAAATTTCAATGAGATTTTCACGCTTTCTTCGTAGCGAAAGTAAAGGCAGCACGAGGAATTTCGACGCACTATATCTTCGTAATTTTTTGTTACATTGACAAAAGAAAAAATACGTGTCCAATATTTTTTTGATAACGTAAATGTTAGACTAAATATAATTTTTCAGGCATCTAGCCTCTTTACATGACTTTTGAGAGCCTGCGTATTCCAGGTCTAGTGTGTTTACCAGCTTCGATCACATCGTCACTTACCATCAGGTGAGATAGTGGTCAAACACTAGCCTGTCACAAAAAAAAAAAAACTTACCCAACATTAGAAGAAGACGACTCCATTAACAAACTGATACTATTCTTCAAGGTATCTCTCAAAGGCCTGAGCGGGTTTACTCCGGCCATGTTCAACTCCTCGCTCGTGCTGACGTGTACCGTGGACCCCAGGCAGTTCCGGATGACGCTGTCATTGAGCATGGTACAGCTACCTTCGTAGATTTCATTGGAGTTCTTGGATATGTCACTCGTTTGTGATGGACGTTCTTGTAGCTTCAAGTCACAGACCTAATGGGATAGAAATAAGAATAATGCTTGAAATGAATTGGCCGGAGATTTTTTTGAATGAAAACGAGAGGATTTGCCTCGGTACTAGAAACCAGCACCGATTTCGCACGGATGGAATTTTGCATTAAATGACCAAGAATACAATCATATTTATTTGGATAAGAATTAATACTGAATGAGATATGAGTAAAGAAATGGTGAGTGGGTGTCCTTAAATTTAGAGACATCTTCTAGGCAAGTATGTCCCACTTCCACGCTTGCCTATCTAGAAAAAACGTCTTATTCCCAATTCAAACTATATTGGAGTTTTGGCGCGGAAGTGGAAAAAAATCGTTGTTGATTTTGTATTATTTTTCAAAAACTTGCGATTCTTCGAGTGTTAATTTGTAATAATAGTAGATTTGTAGTGAAAGAGCATGAGTAAAGACAAATCATGCAAAGTTGAAAAAAGTGATTTTAGCTTTCGCTTCAAAACTTCAATATAATTTCTACCATTAAAGTTTCTACCACTTTATTAGGGTATGACTTTACTATGACTAGACCTTGACTGTTTTACTTGAGTATTAATTGTGACTAGGACTTCTATTTTGAAATGTGTTCTACTTGAAATATTGTATTACTTGACACTGGCTAAATGCAAAACATTGAGGAGCCAAAATTAAAATCGAATTATATTTTCCTGCAGAAATAAAAGTAAACAATCGAGTATTCGTTTCGTGTCGAAAGCCAGTTTCGTTTCAGTTACTCAATCAGCTCCTGGTTCAGTGAGACATTTATCGCAATATCGTGTAGCCGCACCATAAGATGTTATATTCTATGCGCCCGGAGTTATTTACGGTACATTAATTTGGCGGCGGAAAAATTGCAAGCTTTTTTATACTTTCATCGTGCCAATAAAATGTAGGTACCTATCTTGAGTAATTGACTTGGCGACATTGATCGCGTGTTGGATTTTTTTGGGTTGTGATGTTGCCAAAGTTTTAGTAGAAGCTTTATAAATAAACGTTAGGTTGTTGCATTACATTATGCATTTCGTTCTCAACAAGCGTATACAAAATAGGTACCTATCAAATTTGTAACAAAAATACATCTATTGACCTGATACGTCTCGATTGTTGTAGACACATCATTGGTGTTTCTGTGATTCCCACACAATGACACACGACGACCCAGTTGGCGCAGTGGCAGCGGTCTCCGCCCTCTGCGCCGTGGGTCCTGGGTTCGATTTCCGGCAGGAGCACAAATTCCTTCCCAAGGGATATTTGTGCTTCTGGTTCTGGGTGTATTTGTGTGTGATATATAAATGTTTCCGGCACCCACGATACTAGTCTTTGAACTTAGTGTGGTCGTTTTATTAAACTGTTCCTTATCATAAATATCAAATTTATTACAATAAATAACCGATTACGATAAGAACTTCACGGTGTTTTAGTTACAGACTTGTTTGTAGTTGATGCCTAGTGCGTAGGTCGTGATATAGGTTTATGATGCCTTTGATAAGGTTTCACGGTGGAATAGTTTTATAATTGAAAATGTGTACGCATTGTTTTTACGTTTGAAGCTTTATGACTTTCAAGTTCCACTGACTTCACTCTCAATTATATGATTTGTAAAAAACATTTGTAAAAAAAGCTAAAATACAGTATTTTTTTTTAGGTTAGACCTCGCACGACTGTTGCATTTAGCCAGTGTCAAGTATTAAATATTATCTGCTATGGTTAAGATATATTCAAGTCTATCACACCCCCCACCCACACACATATTCTCTCTTTCTCTCTCTCTGACTAACACACACACAAGCAATTCATTAGGGTCTGCCTAAGACTTTTATATGCTGGATAGGCAATCATTTAGCCGCTATCTCACCTGATGGAAAGTGACGATGTGGCCGAAGATGGAGACTTGCCCACTGCACCAACTGTACTAGAGACCACTGTAATGCCCGCAGATTTACCAGACCTAGTATCAACTGCAGTGTTTATTACTAATGGACGTTGTATTTGGACGTACCTGATCTGCCAATACTGTAGCTTCACCGCTGTGAGGTTTGACTTCTTTCTTGCTGTCCACAGACGGCTGTTTGCAGACAGAGCTGGACTTGTTAATGCCCGCGGATTTGCTGACTCTTTCCTTCTTAAAATCGTTTTTAAATGTGGATGTACTTGATATGGAGCCCTTCTTCTTCTTCGTGTCTATTATCTGTGGAATTGAGTTGCAGAAGAATATATTATTTGTTATAATCTATATAGATATAGAATTACACCTATAACATTATGTTCTTACTTAAATTATTTTTAATTGGTGAATAAATTGGAAATTCAAAATAGCTATACGCACTTTATTGGCTAAACTGATTCCTGATGTCAGTTCACACATTTTTGATGTTTATGACATACACGCAGTTCCGTAGTAGTTATGAACGCAAAATAACCAAAATTTTCACATCAGAAAATTTAATCATAGTAACAACATAATTTAAGTAGCAATTGTACATTACATTAAACTAAAAACTAAATTAAAATTAAACAAAAAAAAAAAAAAAAAAAAAAACTATAATTAGATATAAATATGTACAAAACTTAATCTAATAGTCCGCTACCAGTAGGCAAAGTACCCAAAATGCTGGCAGCATTGCCACGTTGAATGGCAATACTCAATCTCTGTCCAAAATATTTGCCAGCATTTTGGTCACGAGTTGCTTCGACCAAACGCTTTGTTAATTCATTGTAGAATGTATGTGCTCCCGGTCCCCACGGTCCCAACGTCTCAACCCCAAAAGGCACAAATATATAACCACTATCAAGATTACTATATTTGCGCCTTTTGAGAGTCTCTGCTGATTCAGCCGCAACACCAGCCTTATTTTTAGTTCCAGAAAGATGAGACGGTGCTAGGGTGTCTACGCAAGTTGCATCCCAAACCAAAGGCCGTCCCATTTTCCATGGAATCAGGGTCATTCCGTCAGGCCTTTTACCGTCATCACGCGCTAGACCATTTGGTTCCAAAATAGCCGCACAGTTGGCGGTGGTAAGAGCCCGACGTATGATATCATTAAGACTCGTATGGCGGGGAATACGTCCTGCACTCCTAGAGCAAGACAGACCGTGATGACCGAGCCGGTCAACAGCAGTACCGCACTGACAGCGGTGTGGAGCACAACACGATGCGCCTAATCGAAGTGATGCTGCGATACGGAAAGCCGATGAATCCAGCAGCGTTCCCGTATTTGGCGATGGGAGAGCCTGTAGCCACAGACCTGATTCCCACTCCGAACTTGCAAGAAGACGGGCACGATCTGCGGAACTTAAGCACGTTTGAAATAAATGATTCCGTACTTTGTCGCAGAGCGGCCCGTCCCAAAGCTTCTGAGAAGACAGATTTTCTGGGAAATCAGTGCCTGAACAGGCTACCAACCACGCTTTCTTGGCCTCGTCTATAAATGATATTTTTGTATTAAATGGTAGAGCTACTTGTAAAATTTTATTAGTCAATTTTTGAGTACTGTGTACTGATGACAAGAAAGCGGGAAGGGCGACTCCCGAAATTGATCGAATGCCAAGGCCTCCCAAACGCACTGGCAGTGAAGCTTGCAACCACGCTCTCTCGTCTAAATTCATATTCAAAATAGATGCCAATGTGTTTTTGACAATGTTGTCTAAATTTTGAATAATATGTTCATGTTTCCATAGCTGGCAACACCGTAAAGTATATGTAAATTTTGGGACAAAAAGACAGTATTTGAGTATTGTGAAGGCCATATGAGTATTAATTTTTAGTAGACGATCTGAACTCTGTTTAAAATTTTGAATTTTTTCATCAAAAAATGAAGGGAATGATTCGTTAAGAATAGGGGAGCCCAATAACCGAAGGGATTGTTTGTTAATAATTTGAATATTTGGAGCTAACGAGTTAAATTTTTGAATTACTTGGTCTCTTTCTGTATATTTTTCGGAAACAAAAAGTTCACATTTTGAAAAATTTAGTTCTAAGCCAATTTTTTGGAATTCGTCTATGAGAAGACGAAGATCTTCAAAAACAGTATTTACATCGCCACCTAAAGTCCCATCGTCCAAATACCAAACATTAAGTTTGGAGCGAAGTTGTTGGATAATGGGATGTACAGACAGACCAAAGACTGCTGGACCCAAAGGGTCTCCTTGCTGACAGCCTACTGCTGATTTAATTTGGTTGCCATGATATGTTAATTTTGTGATATTAAATTAATTAATTAATTAATTAATTATTTAATTTTATTTTTCATCAGAAAATACTTTAAAAAATTCAGAATCAATTTGTATGCGAAAATATTTTGGATATTTTTATATATTGCTGATTTGTAAATAATTATATATTTTGTCTGTTTTGCGAACATATCTACTAGAAAATTCTTGTATAAGACGTCTTAGGTGTTTTTACACTTAACAGACCTTTTGTTTTAAGATTGGGAGCGTACTCTAGACTTTATAGTCTAGAGTATCAACCGCTAGATCATGTCTTCAGATATCGTCGCGCCATAGATCTCATTTAAATACGTTAAGTTGTGTTAATCTTACTGAACATCACATATTCAGATTGTTTATTGTCTCCATATATACAGTACACTGTGTTACATTCCAAAATGGACCCTGTCGGGCGCAGCAACTTATTACATTTGGTGGATGCACATAGATTTACTTTATATTTAGTGGATGCACAGAGATTTACTTTCCGTGTAAACAGTTTATAAAACAAACGTAAATTATTGTAAAAATGAATAGTACTCGGCTTGTTTTCCTCACCTCAGCGCTTTCGCTTATATTCTGAATGCTTCGTGAGGTAAAACTTTTCGTGTCTTCGAACGAATCTTCTTTTTCACAACCATAATGATAATATCTGGAAGGAAACCACCACGTGAATAAACAAACTGACTGAGACAGATATAATAAAGGCGAAATTCGTACGGAGCTGTTTTTGAACCACTCGTCTTTGGATCACTGTTTGTATGATAACTCAACTACCCGCTGGCGTAGTTGGGTTCTCATCTGCCAGCGAAGTATAAGTAGAGGGTATCGAGTTCGATTTACAGTGGGAACACAAGTCAAAATATATAATACCAAGGATCAAGTTGATTCAACTTGATTAAATACGCGGGCAATAAGTTCCAGTCCTTCTTTGTAGGGATGATGAATGTAGAAACGCTTCGACCGAACTGGAGGTGCAAAAACGGATGACGTTTGACAAATATTCTGCATTTTAGATGGTAAAAGGCCACGGAGGAATTAGAACATGTAATCCTGTGCTCTCTCCAAAACGTAAGCGATAGAAAACCGATAGGCCAGCCACCTTACGTTAGTCACCTAGACTTTGCAACCTGGAATCGACTTACTATTGCCAATGAGTATAGTTGGTCTATGTAACTTGTGTTTCTGAAGAATGAATTTTTATCTTTGTACATTATATTGTTTTTTATTTTAAAAAACTAAGTCAGATAAACAGAGAAAACTCACCGTATTAACGCTCTAGATGCATACACAGTCGGGTGCAGAGTCAGAGAGGGGTTCAAATAGACCCTGTTCAAGTTAACCCCCCGAGTGTCTGTCCTGTAGTGACCCCTAGCGACACCATCGGGGTTCAAAAATGGGATCATCTTGAACACGTAGAGTTTTCGCAGTTGGATCGCGATGGGATCGGATCGCGTCAGGAGCAGGTTCAAAAAGCCGTTGAATACGAAACTCGAGGGGGTCTCGCCGGGATGTACTCGGGCAGAGATGAAGACAACCTGTATGGAGCAATAGCATAGAATTAATCCATGGATACTCAGTCTATTCTGTAAGTTATTGCTCACCGATCTGTTTGAACTTTCGAATGACACGGGGGGACGTACAAAATTTGTCGGTGAAACAAGTGTAACGTGCGAATGAGCTAATTGCACGCGCACATTAAGACGAAACTGGCCGAATCAAGCCGAAGCAAGTTTAAAAAGGATATATTACTTTTTATTTTGATTCGTCATCATCATCACCGCCAAAGCCAGTTCTTAAAGGATGTATTACTTTTTATTTTGATTCGTCATCATCACAGCCGAAACCAGTTTAAAGAGGACATAGTACTTTTACTTATATTCGTCATGATCATCACAGTCATTGATGAAGTGAAAGATAGTGGTAACAGGTAAGCCCAAAAAATCGCTACACTCCCTTGACTACGCTGTATCATAGCTATCCATTATCACAGTTTTTAAACAAACCTTCATATGGTTCAGCTGTTGTACCGTATTAAGTAGTGACAAATTACCAAAGCACTGATTTCCACAAAGGCTTTTGACTGGATTTCACTCTTTACCTAAACATTTAACTACCTAGCACATGATATAAAGAGCTATATGTACTGATAACATACCAACAATATTTTCAGATTACGGAAGGTCGTTGCTGTTACTGAGCCCAACTGTTCAGATTAAAAACCAGAGCCAAATGTTGATTAAAACACTAGTAGCAGTATATTTTAAACCCTTAAAAGTAACCTTTGGTTAAAGCACTTGACTATAATATTATATGAGAATGACCCTGTTGGCACTACATTTTAAACTCTCAAAAGTAACCTTTAGTTAAAGCACTTGGCAATAATACTATATAAGTATGACCCTAGTGGCATTATATTCTGAACCCTTATAAGTAACCCATCTCCTATAACGTACTACCAAGAACCTACAAACCTTGTTCGGTTTGTAGGTTTTAGTTTACAAATTCGTTCAGCCGTCACAAAGACAGCATCAAACAAACATTGCCATCCGCTATCATCCGCATTTATAATATTAGATAGATACGTAAAGCTAAAGCGATTTACATTCCGTAATTTTGCAATCTAAGTTTGTAGCTTCGATACAAAAATGTCATCGAATTACTCCAATAGAACGAGCATGATTATTGCCTTTGCGATCGTAAAACCATGGCGTGACAAAGCGCATAAATTCGCAACGGAACGTAGCTGACCTAGATTAGTCCCGGAATATGTACAAGATGGTGATTGGTTAGTTACTACGATGTAGATAAGGCCTTTTGTTGAATATCCTGCTGGGTTATCGTCCTGGGTAATTTCCTTGGCGCATATTCATGCAAGGGGTTTTACGGTGATGTCAACAAGTTTATCACCTTATCAGTCTAACATTAGGCTTATAGGATCGCATTTAGCTTAGCAAAATTATGGAGGCAAAGTCGCGTGTGTTATACATAGACACTTTTCTACCGACTTCACTAAAAAGGAGGTATTCAAGTCGACTGTAGGTATATATTTTTTTTTATGTGTATTACCTCATAACTGCGTTCCACGTGTACCGATTTTGTTTGAAAATTGTTTTATTGTTTGAAAGATGTTGCTTTCGAGTTGTTCCCATTCAAATTTGATCAAGATTTGATCAGTAGTTCTTGAAATATTTTCAATAATGCGTGTTTAGTACATCTAATCTGATCAAAGTTCCGAAGATAAAAAGGTGAAGTCGGTTTTTTTAAGCTTTGCTTGTGTTTAATTATTTTCGGCGTATTTTCAAAGTGTTCACTTTACGCCTGTGTTCAGACAAATCTGTCTTTAATAAAAGTTTTAATTATTCCTGTGATTTTGAGGCAGACTATCGGTTTATGGCGTTAATAATAACGTAGAATAGTTTCTATAAAATGACGTCTAGTAGAGAACTAATAAAATATTATGAAACGTGTCATTCCAGCGAGGTGTGTCATAATCATAACAAATGGCCAACAATAGCCTTGTAGCAGCGCTTTTATAATTTATCACGTTTCATAACTGGCAGGACGTAATTACTATAAAAAAAATATATACATTTTCTAGTTGAGAGGGCGTCCATTAATTACGCGAGGCGTTTAGGCTGGGGAGGAGGTTCGAGCCGAACCTCACCCAATCTCACGTCCCTCTTCCCCGAGAGGGAAATATAACGTATTTTTTTGCAAGATTCAGTGTAAAATTGGGTTCAATGAAATCAATAACTAAAAAAAACAAAACTACTGAAATATGGCTAAATCACATAGTAGGGGTTAGTCTGAAATAAAAAGAATTGAACAAAATATGTGTAAAATAATATCAATTTACATTAAATATACGCATTTAGAAAAATGTCACGTGAGTTTAGAGGAGGGGGGGGGGGAGGGGGAGGAGGTCGAGCAAAATCTCATGCCATCTCACCAAGGGGAAAGAGGGGGTCGAAAAATCGCCCAAATCACCTCACGTAATCAATGGATGATCTCAAACACATTTGTTAAGGCTAAATTTATATTAAAATACGTATGGTAGTTTTTTGTGCGTTTGACTAATATTTTTATGAACATTAACAGCAAAAGTGTACTTATAACGCGTTAATATTAAGTAAGATAGATTAAAATTAACTAAGCTTAAACTTAGGATTAAGACAGACTTAAGATCCTGATTAATTATCATGCCTTAAGCCGTAGAGTTTATATAGTTACTAGCTGCGCCCCGCGGTTTCACCCGCGTTGATAATGATGAAAAGTGATGATGATGAAAAATAGATGTTGGCCGATTCTCATAGATACCGGATAAGCACAAAAAATTTCATCAAAATCGGTCAAGCCGTTTCGGAGGAGTATAGCAACGAAAACTGTGACACGAGAATTTTATATATTAGAAATAAACTTTCAGACTATAATAACTATTGTACACATACCTACAGTTACATTTTCTGGATGTTTTGTAACACAGGTGTGTTTAAACTCACCTTTTTATTCATAAACTTTGCAGGTCTCTCCTGACTGTCTGGGAATAAGTTCTTAAGCCGATCTTCCCTCTCGTTGGTAATGCCATGGTGTGATGTTATAGTGAGGAGATCCACTCGCCTCCCTGTGCACAAAATTATAAACTATAATAAATACGCAAAAACTACTTCAAGTTGTAGGCATAGCGGTGTTGAGAACTTGTGTTGTGACTTGTTGGTAAGCGATTATAATGCACGCTAGGTCTAGGATGAACTCTACCAGGGGAGCATTAGAAAATTGCCTATTATAAAAGCACAAGAGGAGTTACGTAGCGAAGGATACGACGGGTATGCCTCCACACTAGCCCTTCTGCTCTGGCGTCTTTTTACCAGACGGATCACGCGAGATTAAAGGTTGAAAGTATTCAAGCGCCGAGCCCATGAAAAATAGACGGCGGAATAATATTTAATCATTTGTTTCAGGATGAACGTAAGTTTTGCAGTGGTGACGGTGGTAGGGCTCTTTGGCAGAATAGAGTTTGCAACATCACTGTATTCCTGATTTATGGGCAATTAGTCCCGTAAAATATAGGGCATAAAGTGATTTAAGATATAATGTGAAGAGCGCAGCGCATTGCCGTGCAGGATTTCGAACTATTAAAAAAAAGTTCAAATTCTGGGCGGTACTCGACTGTTATGGCCAACTACTTGACGCTTACCATAAAGCGAGCTACTTGCTCGTCTCTGTACTTAGTTGCATAAAACGTTTACAGAAAGCCAATTAACCATTCGGCCGTCATCGTGTCAGCTTTATCAGGTCTATTTTGCTGAACACAGTTTAGTCTAAAGCCAATTAACAATAACACATCAACTATGACTTTGTTTGTTTATAGTATTTAGACGTCTCTAACTTTATCGTACATCACATTTATCCTGTCTATTCTTTATTAAACATGCCATTATTGTTGATAAATCTTCTGCTAAAGCTATTAAACAAGCTTTTGCAACTTTAACGGCCTCGCTTGCACGCAACTGTTTGTTGGCGGTGTTCGCAGTTCCGGTATTAGAAGAGGGTAGATAAATGTTCAACGGAATAGGTGAAGAATTTTGAAGCTTAATGCACCGGATTAGAGGCTATGAGAAAGGTTACCACTTAATTTTAAGTGATTAAGCTTGCGTGGGTATGATAGTACATCGTGTAGAAGTTATACTCGTATATATGTACAAAGGACATGGCACCGGTCCACATTTCTGTTGCTTTATAATAACGTGATATGTCATTAAAAGACGACGTCAATCTGGGACCAATTTAGAACGAATAGATGAGGCTTTTTCATACAACTTCTTGATAATAATAAGTCAAAAGACTTAAAAAAGTAAATAATAAACCAATTAGACTAAACTAAGTATCTAGTTAATAATAAAGTAGAATTGTAATACAATACTTGTTTTATGATAAGTAGTTATTATTATCCACGACATAATAGAGACGGGATATGCGTTTCGAGTGATAGTTTGTGTGCAAAACGAAGGTTCCGATTTATCTCCAAAATGGTTAGAACAATTTTTACGATTATTTTATTTTAAAAGTTACTTGATCGAGATTGTTCTTAGCCCCACGTTTATTTTAAATATCTGCAGCCGTTTTACAGACATGTCGTCGGAGATATTTTCAAAAATTGTTTTCTAGCTGCGCCCCGCGGTCTTACCCGCGTAAGTCCCCGGGCCCGCGGGAACTCCAGGATACAATTTTCTTTCATAAGAACCTTCTCCAGACAATAATTAACACAACAAAAAATAATTTACGAAATTGTTCCATCCGTTCACGCGTGATGCGATGACCAAGGGGAATAGAGATTCGTTTTTATATATTTATTTTATTTATTTAAATTAAAAATTGCCTGCTGCACTTACAGTCGTGACCAAAGCGTGCAGCAAGCCAGCAGATATAGATGGGATCTTGACTCAACATTTAGAAATACTGACATGGTTATCTGGTATATTTGTATGAACATCAAGTCAAGATACGATAAGCGTTCTACAAAATGTGTAGAGACGGAATATTCCCGATAGCGGCTAATACGAACATTGTTACATATTTGCATAGTAAACACAGGACATCATAATATTATATCGATAACGATACCTGAAACTAAGCTAATGGCAGTTACTGCCAAGAATATATGATACGTCCTCTAATACAGGTATTGTTTCATAGTATTATCGTACAGCTAATGTCTTTTAGTGGATGGAACCTAGGAAATTGTTGGCCCTTTCTTAAGCTAGATAGGCAACTTTTTACCCGACTGTGCCGAAACGAAAAGGAGGGTTATGATTTTAGCAACGTATGTATGTAGGTAAATATGTATTTATATATGCTCGTTTAATCGCGCAATATGCAATCAGAAATGCGGCAGTCTCGGAACACCTGTAAAGTTTTACCTTCCAGAGAGTAGATGAGGCACTCCCTATAGTAATATATATCGTCCAGAGACTGCATAGTTGGTAGAGGCAGCATCTTCAAGTCGATGGAGTTGAGCGCTATCTGAAGCTCGGCGAATGAAAACGGGTACGTGAACGCGAAGAAAGTCGTCGCTTTCAGGTTCTCTGGCGTGCGGTACTTGAAACTCAAAGTAAATGTGTTGTCGTCCGTCTGTAACGAAAGGAGACGTTAAAATATGGTTATGGTGTCTAGGGGCGGTTTCAGACTAGCATTTATTTTTTGCGCGTTTACGGTCGTTTCAGCATACGCGCTTAGACAGGCGCTACATATATATAGCTCTTTAAACAACCGGACTCGCGTACACGGGCTCATATCAGCGTGTTCGCTAGTACGTGGACTCGTGCTTATACAAGCTTATCAACAGCGTTGATTCAACGCTCGTACGAGTTGCGCGTGTGGCAAAAAACGCGCCTAGACGCGCATACTTGCAATAAAAACGCAAACAAAGCTTAACAAAACCGACTTCACCACTTTGTCTTCGAAACTTTGATCAGATTAGATGTACTAAACACGCAATTTTGACGATATTTCAAAAACTACTGAACGGATCTTGATCAAATTTTAATGGGACCAATTGGAAAGCAACATCATACAGCCAAAAAAAAGGTTTAATATCGGTTCATGTGGAAAGAAGTTATGAAGTAACACAGATAAAAAAAAATACAGTGTACTTGAGTAGCTCCTCGTTTTTTGTGAAGTCTGTAGAAATAGAACTTACAACGTATTAAAAAACGCTAATCTTAAACCGCTCTAGTGATATAATTATGTGGAAGCGAATTTACCTATTGCTCGACGCAAAACAAGGTAACGTGCTTATACCAGTTTATGTATGTTTGTTCCTTTGTGCCACTCAAGAGACCAGACGCGTGGGCTGATTTTGTAGATTCTTACATCAATTGATTAGATTTATTCTTTCAATTGTTAAAGACTTGACGGTAATCTAAATTCAATATGGCGAAACAAGACGCCATATACCGAAAAAAAAAAAAAAACAAGTTGACAAACTGCGCAAAGTATTATTGAATAGGTATTTGAAAATCATAATGTTACGAGCCTAATCTTATACCTATCATTTTTCATTTTGAATAACCATTTAGGATCTATAACGATTTTAAATTAAGGTTAGCTACCAGTCTCACTTCTTCAATAAATAAATGCAACAATAAATATAGTATAGGTACATTGACTTTTGTTCTAATTTTACCGAGTGTACAGGGCGGTCCCTGATCCGCTCCCACTGCGGCTTGCCGGGCAGCGTGCGAGTCACCGGCGCCATGCCCTGGTTGTACATTTTGCCCTGTTTGTTCAGGTTTATCAGGTTCAGCCGCACCTATAGGGCGAAATTATAATTATTATTATGTTATTCTTAAAATATAATTATACCAAAGGTCCTCTTAGCGTTGGCTACGGCTCCGCTAATGACTAACAAGAGTCCGGGTATAGACCCGTGAGTTAAAATAAATACTTGAATAATAATCACACTAGTATTATAAATCCGAAAGTTTGTGTGTAAATGTGTATTATGTATGTTTGTTTTCTCTTGACGCTGTAATTTTTATTTGTATAATATATAATCATAAACATCTACATAAACGTTTTTAAATTCAACCCTACACTAAGTTCAATGGCCTCTGTCGTGGGTGCCGGAAAAAATCATATATATGTATCAAATATACGTAAACTGATTTGAGTCACAATCCCAAACTAAGTTTGAAGACTTTTATCACGCTCTTATCACACATACAATAAAATTACACTTAGAACCAGAAACACAAATGACCCATGAGGAGAAAACTGGTTTTTCCTCCGGGAATCGATCCCGACTCCCGCTACTTAGAAGGCAGACACGCAACGCGTAGCGGGAAGTTACTTTAGCAAATCGATATAATTTTTAGATTTCTGTCGTTCGTTACATGATGACACGCGCAACCAGCTGCCTGAGGTTTCTCAAAACAGTTGTATTACAGTAGTAAGTGTTGCCTGTTTCCTTGCACTATGCATTGATAACTAAAATTGTTTTACTTTTTTAATCTGTCCGTTATGCTTCTTAGTTGGGTGCGCGTTCGCCTTCTAAATTCAATTCAAAACAGCGGGTACCGGGTTCAATTAACATCAGTTATGTTCAGCTTATTTTTTTCATGAGACAAAGAGCTTGGAATAGCATATTTTATTGAACATTATATTTCATTGAACATTTGATTAGACCAAATTTGTTTATGCTATTGAGAAAGTAGACAAGCTAGACGTTCACTTGATGGTAGCGGCACGCCCGACATCATATAACTAGAGTCACCAGGAAATACATAATCAAAGATATAGTCCCGAGAATAAATTTAGGCGTCGGCCTCCAATGCGCTCCTCTCCCTGAGACTAAATATATTACGCTCAGCAATTCCAGTGGTACTCGCTTTTTCGACGGTAAGCCCTGCCTGCAAAGGAGTGGTACGCCCTAGTCGGATTTACAATAATATTTCCATCACTGCTGCAGCCTACGAGTAAAGGCTACGTCGAGGGTCCTAGGATCGATTTCCATCAGTTGTATTCCACCAATTTATTCTCATAGTTATGTCTATGAAAATCTATGAGACAAACTTTAAACTGCCCATTGGCTTAGTTGGGTGGGCGTTCGCCTCCTAAGCAGGTATGAATCCAGAAGGAATACAAGGAGAAATAGTGTTTAATAACAGAACAAAATTGCTGATGGAAACTTCAAGCTTATAATATAAATGCTTTCACACTCAAAGCCCCACACTAAATTCGATTATTTGTGTTTGGGTGCCAGAAACATTCACAATATACAATCACACCCAGAACCAGCAGCACAAATGTCCACAAATGTGGAAGCGATTTTGTTCTTCTTCTTTCTTCTGAGAATCAAACCCAGGACCCATGTCGTAGAGGGCAAAGGAGTGGTCACTGCGCCAACTGGGCCATTATCAGGTAATATCTTGCATTTCTTCTCTCTCACTAGCATTAAAAAACATAGAGATGGCTTTAGCCATGTCATGTAACTATTTACTAATAAATATATTAATTATACACTCGTTTACATTTACATGCATATACATATGTATGGTGACACACATAAGAATGAGCACTTTGTAAGGGTATCACAATGTACCAAAAAAGGTCACAAGTCCTAGTTGCTGCTTGATTTCATCTCTCACCCGTCACCTCCATTGATTGAATCCGTGTAATGATAAGAAGTTCGTCTTATAAGGAGATGCAGAGTCTGTCAATACAATGGATAGAGCTACTAACAAGAATGATAAACAAAATTTGTCACAGTGAGAGCCTCACCAATACTGCTCCTTCGCTGGCCTGAACTCCAAAGTAGAACCAGGTTCGGTTTCCATTCTCAAACTCAGTGCCAGCACAATCTGGCCGCGTCCACATATTGAATTCATAGTCTGGTGTTTCCGATAAATTTGACTTTGGATTCAAACTCGGAGCTAAAAAGATAACGGATCTATATAAATATTTTATGTAGGAGCTATGATTATTGAAAAGATGTAAAGTATGTATGTGTCAAAGAATAAGAAAGCAACATACAAAAATGTTTTTAGATGGATGTAAATGCTAATAATATAATTAAGAAAGACAAGTTATCTGGTAACATATCATATAGGTAATTTTTATCACCAATGTTTATTGTTTGGCTATATTTAATTACGGTGCTAACAAAAGGAAACCTAGCTAGTAACACTTGTACATTTATTATTACTATTATCCATCATTGAATACAAGACCATGAAGGCAGCATAAATTGGCACATCACAAAGGGTTACCAAAGAACCTTGTAGTTTATAAGATACTTTACCTATGAGCTCCGTGGGTACTCGTTCTACATGACCGAGGTTCCCCGAATCAAAATTGTGTATAAAATAAAATCCACCACATTCTATAATATTGTTTGGATCCATTACTGAAAATATTTGTGTTCGGCTACATCATACAAAAAGTTCACAACGTCGACAATGTTGTGATGGACTGCTTGGTACACTTTCACAATTTGTCCTATAAAATATTGACGGACACATTCATTTTTGATAATTTCCAAATGACAACGGAGGCTGCACTGTTTTTCTAAACAAAATTATGTAATTTTGTTGACATCGATTGACGGATAACAGCTGATTTGTTTTATTGGTGATCTTTTTAATTTAAATTAAATTGATAACACTTGATAAAAAAATGATAGCCAATATTAAATGAGTTTATTTTTTATGATTACTTCAAATAATGGCAAGAGCTTTTTATTTCAGAGCATTTTTTATTTGGAAAGACACAATGCCATCATGATATTGCAATTCAAGATGGCCGACGCCCGTCATTATTTCTTCGCTTCGAGGTTGGTTGTGAAGTGAACAGGAAACGGAAATCCCAGTTAAAATAATTCGGTTTCAGGAGATCCGCATAGGTAAAACATTTATGATAATTATTATCTTGGCTCATTCAAAGTTACTTCACGACATGAAATGAATTGTGATAGATAAAGAAGGTTATAGGTAATTTAAATTAAATATATTTAGGTTCAGATGCTAGGCTCGTAAATATAAAAACTAAAAAAAATCATTAAGTTTGCTGGCAGCATTACTTGAATGACACACCCTGTTTTAGGCGGTATTATTCGAATTTTATCAGTTGCTTAGCAGTTGCCCCACAACTCGAGCCGTAGATCAAGAAATCAAAAGAGTTTATTATTATTACATTACATACTTACATAATTTATTACCTTCGTCTTACTCTTCATCATCATGTTGACGTAGGTCATAAAAAGAGGGTAGAGTTGTCGATTAAAAAAAATTAAGAATACCCCCTCTTACATTTCAGTGACTCAGTCCTTTGATAGTCAGACTTTTTTTGTTTTTTTTGTCAGATTTTATGTCTTTTGTAAATAATGATGCATTTTAACGAAAGCAAATATAGAGTTGCTAAGGATTTTGTACAAATAAATAACTATATTTCATTAATTTAAACATCTGTCCAATTAATATTTGTAAATAAGTGATTTGTTGCTTTTCTCAACTTTGCTATCATCTGTGCTACGTGGTCTAGCGTAAGTTTTTCTATTTTTGACTTGTAGACCAAGCGAAGTGCGATCTTCAAGTTGACTTCGGTGGTACAACAGTTCCAGCGCTTCTGTCGGTTCGTCTGTCCGTCCGTCTGCCAGTGGCATTTAACGTTTAAACTATATACGCAAATAAAGGAGAATAAGTAAAGTTTATTAAAAACTGTTTCGTAGTCTACATGCATAGGTATTTTCAACTATAAACTACAGGGCATGAAAAAATATTTAGCTCCCTAATTACAAGTATGGGTGCTCCCTTAATATTTACAATAATATATATTTAATTGTAATTTTTGGCTTTGGGCCACAGCTTTACATACAAAAATACAAAATTATTTATTTACCAAAAAGGATACAAGTAAATAACTACAAAAATAGGTATATATGTACTAACAGGAAGATTACTAAAGGACCCCGCACTAGGGCATGCCTGTATCGCGGGAGACCGTAGCCTTTTACTATAACAATAATTATGAGAACTTCAGCATATTGAAATAAAAGAATTTGAGATTAGTAATTAAATTATGAAAATTAAAAAAATACAT
This sequence comes from Lomographa bimaculata, assembly GCA_948107665.1. Taxonomy (NCBI): domain Eukaryota; kingdom Metazoa; phylum Arthropoda; class Insecta; order Lepidoptera; family Geometridae; genus Lomographa; species Lomographa bimaculata. Next base: position 15,844,692 of record OX403592.1, read on the forward strand.
ATTTTTTCAAATTTATAAGAAGTTATTGGCTAGTATGGTTTAGAAGATAAATGACTCTGACAGACGGACGGAGAAGCAGATGAAGTGCTGAACCACCCAAATCAAAATAGAGACCTAGCTTCGCTCGGCCAAATATACAGTGCAGTTGGGCGGACAGGGGAGAGCAAGCAGGGTAGTAAAGAATGCAAATTCAACTCAGTTTTGTATTTTCATTTCATCCTTATATTTATAACAATATTAAATAGGCTTAACTAAGTAATATAATAATCATATTTAGGCGTGGCACTTAACTATTGATTATAAAAATTACATTCCTCATATTTTTTTAATAACGGCCAATAATTGCCTTCGTCCATCACAAACTCATACAATATAACTACTTAAAAATATTTTCTAGATTACATTGTAGACTAAAAACTTTCCTACGTTCTCATATCCTACTGAATTGTCTTTTTCTGAGCACAATATTTAAATCAATGTGATACATCAAACATTTATACAAATCGTGGACGTGATAAATAATGTTTTTGGCAACTCTTTTTGGCCCTTTCACCAAACAATTTACAGTAGGAAGTTAAAATAATTCAAATATGAAATGATTCTTGTGATTACATTACATTGATGAAATCAATTAGATGTTTTATATAAAAAAATATCACATTTTAGGGACTATACTACAGTTTATCTAGGGTATAAAATTATACTCATTATTATGAGTAAATAAACACACAAAGACTGGAAATTAATCTATAACGAAATATAACTGTTTAATGGCTTATGCAATAGAGACATTTTATCCTAATGAGCTGAAACTATTAATTTATTTTAATTCTAACGCGTTACATAGATAAGTTTAATTTACAACACATTAGCACAATTACGTAGAATATAAGGACTAGAATGCCAACATTACTAGCATTACATAATATAATATTTTTCGTAATCAACCACTTAAAAAAACAACAAAAATTAACAAAAATGCTTGTTGCAAAGGGAAAATAAGATTATTGTAATGACAATACCATTCGGATATCCACACAAGTTCACAATCAATATTCCGTACTACAAACACTTACTCATACAATATTTGGCGCAATGTATTGCTAAGAATATATCAAGTAAATTTCACAACAAAAATTTTTAAGTCACAATGCAAGAAGGTATTCGCAATAGTGTAACTTTTAGAAGTCCTTTTCTTAGCGTATCGATGGCAACACTTACACTTTTTTTCACCAATACTCAGCGACGCAAACAGTATTCGGCCTAGCTTCATACAGGTCTTCTAGAGTAAAAAGACTTTTAGAGGTGTGTGAGTGTGTAGGAATTATGAATATTTATACTCTACCATCGTCTTTTGTGTAAAAAATTTCTTATTGTAAGTCAAATAAGGATTTGTTAAACACAAATCCTTATTTGACTTACAATAAGAAATATGGACCTTTTATGTGAATCTGAGCGGAAGACGAATGTGAACGTTATAGCAAGAATGTGTTATTTATAGCGCTATATTTCTTATAGATTAACATTGTGAGAAATTAGAATATTTACATTGCATTGAAAATCTTAATTATAATTAAACATTTCACGCCAAATAATGTCTATTAGCGTTCCTTTCCAACGGTTCACTTAGAAAAATGTATAGTAATTATCTATAAGATTGTTCATTTGATATTATTAGCCTTTGCCTTCATCGGGTATCGTTATTGATACTGTAGCAGGCCTTTGCTTGTTATCTGAGATCTGGTGTATACTAGCGTTAGTAGGTACACTGCGATGAATTTCATCTGTAGTGGTCAATTTACATTCGACAACTCGATAGTTGCAAGTGGGCGAACCACAATCGAAGTCGGGGCGCATCATTGTTGAGTTCGGGATGCTGTTGTCGAGACATTTGGACTCTTCCTTGAATGGTGGGCAGCTGTAAACGAAATATTTTTACTTAGATTTACACAATTTAAAGATGTATATTTTTTGTTTTATGTCTTATGCTGTTACAATTATTATTTTTTGTGTCAAATAAGTAAAGTATTTTGATTGTTTCTCTTTCTTAAAATATTTCTATTACTGAGGTATATTCATTTATCAATTTATCGTGCATCGACTAAACAATACCGATAAAAAAATAGTTAGCGGGCACAATTATACACATTAAATTAAACAGGATAAATAAAACGGTAAGTTTCTAAGTCTAAGGTAAGTTTATAATAGTTCTTAGTTGAATTTGAACAGGCTCAATACTAAAGTGTTATTCGTTATTTGGGGTCTGATAGCTACCTTAATGGTGGGGGAGTTGGTGAGCGTGACAAGGGGAAACTTGCCACTTCCCTTGAAATTGCCAGCGATTTAATGGAACCGAAAGTTTGTTCTGGACTTAGCGGAGCTCCGAGGACTGACGCCATCCCACTGCAAAAAGAAATATAGAATTATATCGATTTTGTATTGTTTCCCAAAAGTTATGATTTGGTTCGGTTGTTAATTAATAATACCTAATGGTGGATTATTAACCGTTAATGCTTAGTGAACGTACATGGGTGAATGCAGGCAACACTTTCATTCCAAAACTCCACTAGAAGTTCTAGCAAAGTTTCTATCACTTTATTAGGGCATGACTGACTCGTTTACTCGTTGACTCGTTTACTAGACTTACTCTGTGATTAATGACTAGTATTTCTATAATGATATTTGCAATAATAACCACTTAAAAACTTAAAAATTTAAAGTTTCTAAGTCTAAGGTAAGTTTATAATAGTTCTTAGTTGAATTTGAACAGGCTCAATACTAAAGTGTTATTCGTTATTTGGGGTCTGATAGCTACCTTAATGGTGGGGGAGTTGGTGAGCGTGACAAGGGGAAACTTGCCACTTCCCTTGAAATTGCCAGCGATTTAATGGAACCGAAAGTTTGTTCTGGACTTAGCGGAGCTCCGAGGACTGACGCCATCCCACTGCAAAAAGAAATATAGAATTATATCGATTTTGTATTGTTTCCCAAAAGTTATGATTTGGTTCGGTTGTTAATTAATAATACCTAATGGTGGATTATTAACCGTTAATGCTTAGTGAACGTACATGGGTGAATGCAGGCAACACTTTCATTCCAAAACTCCACTAGAAGTTCTAGCAAAGTTTCTATCACTTTATTAGGGCATGACTGACTCGTTTACTCGTTGACTCGTTTACTAGACTTACTCTGTGATTAATGACTAGTATTTCTATAATGATATTTGCAATAATCTTGAAATATTTTATTACTTGATTCTGGCTAAATGCATTAAGATTGCGGAGCCAAAATAATAAAAAATATCGTCATGCTTCATCTTTTTCCATCCGATGAAATAATGGTCAAATGCTTGCATCCGCAGCAATGAAAAATATTTTCGAAGCTTTAATTATTTTACTAATATCAACAATAAGTGTTCGTCGATCAATTCATGCATGGAATCTACAGATCATTGCATTCAGCTTGCTGCAGAAACCCTTGAATCACTTGTTGCCGTTTGTGTGATTACGGCACTAAATGTATCTAACATGATTAACATAACTTAAAAACATAAACGTTTTCACACTCAGAGCCACACTACGCTGAATTTGAGTCGTGAGCGGAAACATTCATATCACATAAAATAAACATAAAACATAAACGCTTTCACACTCACAATCCCACACTAAGTTCGATGACTTGTGTTGTTGGTGCCGGAAACATTCACATTACACACACAATCACAACCAGAACCAGAAACAAAATTTTTCCTTGGGGAGAAAACTTGTGTTCCCGCTGGGAATCGAAACCGGTACCGAACCGGTGCTTAGAAGGCAAACGCCACCCAACTAAGCCAACGGGCAGTATGCACAATCACAACCAGAACCAGCAACACAAATTTCTCTAGGGGAGATAACTTAGGTTTCCACCGGGAATCGAACTCAATATCCTTTGAACTAATATGCTTAGAAGGCGTACGTATCTAACTAAGGCAACGGGCAGTTCAATACAAACAATACAATAACATGCCATTGTTAAACATACACTACGGAATCAGATGGCACTAGGAAGGGTAATGGAGGCGGGCACGGAGCATCAGCACGGGCTGGCGACGCGGGCTCAGCAGAGCGCGGGCAGCGCGGCGTCTCGCCATCTTCTAACATGCCCAGCCAGCTGCGCAGCCAGCGCCAGAGTCCCGTGGGGCTGCCTGGAATTGATAAAACACCTTATTAGCAAATATTTGAAAACTTTAATTAAAAATAAATATTCTTATTATAACAGATTTTAAAATTGAAAATGTTGTCTATCAACATTTTGAAAGTAGTGACTGAAAATCTTCTAGTAAAGTACGTAAGGATGTGTTTTGGACCAAAATATGAACAGAATGGGTCCCACAAAATAAGACACGGCGGGCGTCGCGGCCGACCTAAAAGGAGATGGCGGGATGGCTTTGATTCTCACATGAAAGGATGGTCAACCATAGCCCTGGATCGCGTAAAGTGGAAAGAGGAAATGGAGGCCTATGCCCTGCAGTGGGACACCATAGGCTAATAATAATAATAATAATGTAAAGTATGTATTTAATATGCGTAGTTCCTATGATGTATGGATTTTATTCCAGATCTTAACTAATTATTGTTTAAGATGAAATTGACAAATTTAAAATCCTTCAGGAAAATAGACAGACGATGAACTCGTGCCTGTACTAAAATTTGTGTATAATAATTTGTGTAACAAGAGTTATAAGTGCCAAGAATTCATCACGGCATTAGTAATGTATTTACTGTAGTAATAATTGAACTCATTGAGATGAATTTGATGCTTTGAACACTGATCAGGATCGGACTATACAAATGGATAAATTATCCACGATTAACATAGCTTGATGAAATTACTACATATTTGTTATTAATGATTTACCACAAAGTTAAAAGCTATGTAAGTATGTTTAGTACTTGAAAATAATACTTACGAGAATATTTTCTGCTAATTTGAGGACTAAGAGGGTAGAAGTCTCCATGTATGGGGCAGTGGAACGCCAGTCTGCGTTGACGACGTTGTGCAGCACGCATCAGTATACATAGAACAATGCCTGAAATATCAGAAAGGAAAAAATATTGAATATATAATATACATTTTACTGTGATCACTTTTATTACTTCTTTTTGTGATTTAAAAGCCTTTTTACAAACATTATGCAGACCATAAACAGCCTTAATCATGATTATTAGTTATACATAATGATGTGATAAAAGGAAATTGTTAAAATTAACCGATATCTACAAACAAAGATATTGTAATGGTACCATTGCAAAAAAAAAAAGTATTAGATTTACTTCAATCTGGGAGTCCTCAAGTCTATGAGGTATCCTCTAGGCAAGCCAAATGCTAGCTTATATTATATAAAATAGAACTTATATTATAAATAACTACTAGGTACTAATAGGTATAATTTACGCCAACAACCAATTAAATATTTATAAACATAATTCTTCCATACCTGCAATTGTCATAAGAGCTCCAGCAACGATGCAAACCGGGCCAAGTACTCTTGAGTTGCCAGTGAATGCGATCCGCGCCGCATAATGATCCGGCTCTTCATTCTCACCGCAACCGCGATATGATGCCGCTGTAATATAAATAAAATTTAGTTAAAAACCGATCATATACGTACTTCGAAACGAATTTAATTTTTTACTCGAATATAATAATCTTAACAATAATTGAAAAAATAATTGTATTCAATAAAATAAAATGTTATATACGGAACCATAAGATGATTATTCTGGCAATGTTCAGAGTTTGTCACTCAGGTTGACAAACGGAAGTACAGAATTGGCGGGTAAAAATTGAATACTTTTGAAAAAGTTTGATTTCATGTTAGCCCCGCTCTCGACAAAGAGTTTTTAATTGTTTCATGCGATCTCCAGAAACTGTCATCAGAGCATTATACTATTATGATCATAGACTAAATAATTATGATTGATACATTTTTAAATCAACATTTTTTAAAAGTTTTGTTTTGTAAACTATGTGCATTGTCAAGCCAGTGTCAAGTGATAAATATTTTTGAAGTTAGAAAGGTATTTCATAAAAACATTCCTATTCACTAGTCGCAGTTTTTTTTTTCGATTATACAAATATCAATTCCACGGATTAGGTAATTGTTGGGTAATTGTCACTACTGTGAGCAAAAGCGGATAGAAGATATTTTTGGGTGGGAAACGGAAAAAAAAAAATAATAATATAATAAACAGGTCTCAATCGTCAGTGTGAGTCTAAATACGCCAGTGTAAATACTGGTCATATATAACGTAACACATAAAAACTCAGGGAGAGCAGCAAATTGCAGTCCCAAGTGACTATGTTATTCAGAGTTCTGGGAGGGACACTGCAGATGTATATAGGCAAACGTGTCGCTAACCAAGCGAGCGTCTTGCTATCTTACTTGCATAAAAACCTCTTACCGGTTAGAACACAGCCAACGAGCATAAACAAGAAGCCGAATATCGGCAGGACGATCTGGCAGTTAGCTGCAACGACGACCCCAGCAACCGCCAAGCCTCCCTCCACCTTCTCCACCCGCAGCCTCGATATCGCCGGGGGGCATCGAGGCTTGCCCACTGGAGCGCGAACCAGCGGCTCCCCAGGGGGCGACGTCGTCCTGTAAACAAGGGAAAACTATGTTAGGGATATAAAATCCTCAGTACCATACTTTTATTTATTCTGTGGTACAAACGTCAGTGAAACGCGTCGTTTCCTATCTAAATCTATAAAAACAGATAACCTATATCAAATCCTACCATTTTCTTTTTTTAACACAGTCAAGGAAAGTTGACCGCCAGCAGAGCTGCCGTCAAGGAAAGCAGACCCATCATAGACAATAATGTGCGAACTGACGTCACGAATTAGTTTAGCCAATAGAGTGCGTTTAGCTATTTTGAATGTCCGATCTATTTTTAATCACTAATTAAAAAGCATTTATACAAGAAAATAATTTTATAGATGTAATTCTATATGTTTAAAATACATGCATATTCCTTAGTTACAATAATTATATTCAATTTAGCTTATAATCTCTAAAATACGAGCGGCAGATGTTTTAAAAACTAGAGCGGACAAGATCATCTGTTATGCGCTAATTACGATGTACTAAGATTTTGGCACAAGTAGTACTACACTTTGCTCTGCCAACAGTGAATTTACGTACCCGGGGCTGCAGGGTTCACTATATTTTACCCAGGCCAGGGTCATGCTAATTTTACATATTTACACCTCTTACTACTCCGTAGTCTGTCCAGTGAAAGTAAAATGTAATTTTACATATTTAAAACTGTTATTAGATAGACCACGTCGAATTGTTACGATTTTCATTCTAGTTAGTTATCTTTATGCTTAGTATACGCTTGTATGAGATCATTTTGATGAAAAATTTGGTAAGATTTAAACCGATTCTCGTATCATAAGGTGTTCACGAAATGGGTTTTTTTCGGTAAATATCTCAGGTTCTCAGACAGTTCTCCTCAAAGAATTCTAAATCGTTTACCTGGACAAAGCTCGAGAAACCATAATTATTTACTAATTTTAAGAATAGCTATACCTTAGATTCTAAAATACCTAGATAGCTATTATTAGCGTTTTGATTCCACATTCATTGTGCAAAGGAATCGAACTCCTTGCCTGAGTCGGTGTTTCCTGATGAGTACAATACGGGTCTTAAAGTCGCGAGTGAATATGTATCTTCTAGGCAAGCTTGCTCCATCGTCGACCACATCATCGCTTACCATCAGGTGAGATTGTGGTCTAAAGTTTGCCTATTGCGAATAAAAAAAAAGCTATCATATACAAGCGAATAAGTAGTATGTAGTTTATGATCTAACATTCTAGAGCTCAGACACAAAAGAATAAGGTGTTCCGAATGACTCATTGAAAATTGTAGGGTTTGCAGGCATTTGATTGTGTGTGTACACCTTAGTGATTCACTGGCGTTTAGATATGTATAGGTAATCTAGACAATTACACGTTTTGCGATTAAGACAAGTCACGCATTCATGAGTGAAGTCACTCGGTTCAATGGTTTGAACCACGTTGTTTCAAACGTGTGGCCGTTTCATGCCTAGTGGAATCTCAAATATAGATAAACCTGCCCTGTAGACAAAGACCTAAAATCTAAACAACATAGTAACTATATAACATAAACATAAACGCTTTCACACTCACATTCCCACACTAAGTTCGATGACTTGTGTCGTAAGCGCCGGAAACATTCACATCCACACACACAATCACAACCAGAAACACAAATTTTATTTGGGGAGAAAACTTGTGTTCCCTTCGGGAACCGTACCCGATACCTCTGCTTAGAAGGCGAACGGTCAACCAACTAAGCCAACGGGTAGTTCAAAATATAAAAAATATACGTTTGTGGTTCAAGGTGTGACTGTATGTGTGATGTGAATGTTTTCGGCACCCACGTCACAAGTCATCAGTCTTAGTATGGGGCTGTGAGTGAGAAAGCGTTTATCTAATAACTTTAAACGAGCAATTCTTGTATATATGTATATATTATCCTACTATCCTATCCTACTAATATTATAAATCCGAAAGTTTGTTTGTAAGTGTGTGTGTAAATGTGTAAGTATATTTGTTCCCTCTTCACGCTTTAATGGCTGAACGGATTTGGATGAAATTTGGAATGTACATAGATTATACATAGGATTAACACATAGCCTACTTTTTAACTTGATAATAGCGGGCGAAGCCGCGGGGCACGGCTAGTAGGTATAATCTAAATCTTGGAAACGGCTCCAACGATTTTCATGAAATTTAGTATGCAGGGGGTTTTGGGGGCGATAAATCGATCAGCTAGGTTTCATTTTTAGAAAACATCATTTACCAAAAATAAAAAAACCGAACAAAGCTCGGTCATCCAGGTACTAATAAATCTTACTAATATTATAAATCCGAAAGTTTGTGTGTAAGTGTGTATGTTTGTTCCCTCTTCACGCTTTAACGGCTGAACGGATTTGTATGAAATTTGAAATGTACACATATTATACCTATTAACACATAGGCTACTTTTTAACTTGATAATAGCGGGCGAAGCCGCAGGGAACGGCTAGTTATAATATAATATCTTAGTGTGACGAGCGTAGTGCTTTGCCGCGCTAGAGTTCGAATTATGGAAGTTCAAAAATCTAGGTGGCACTGAATTGGACAAGCGTGACGCTTACCATGAGGCGAGCGACTTATATGTTAAAAGTGTTTCCACAATGTAAGTAGAATAATTAAACGCAAGCAAAGCTTAAAAAAACGATTTTACCGCCCTCTTCGCCGTGGGTCCTGGGTTCGATTCGCGGCAGGAGCATAAATTCCTTCCCAAGTAATATTTGTGCTTCTGGTTGTGGGTGTAATGTGTGTGTGATGTGAATGTTTCCGGCACCCACGATACAAGTCTTTGAACTTAGCGTGGGGCTGTGTGTGTGAATGCGTTTGTTTGTTTTTATCTTCGGAACCTTGATCAGATTTAATGTATTAAACACGCATTATTGATATAACTCAAATACTACTGATCAATTCTTTATCTAATTTTCTATTGGACCACATGAAAAGCACCAGCTTTCAAATAAAAAAATAATCATCAAAATCGGCTCACAACGAAAGAAGTTATGAGGTAACTTTTGAAGTCGGTCAATGAGAACATCGTCAAAGACACAAAATAGGCATTATTGACGATATTTCAAGAACTACTGATCAGATCTTGATCAAATTTAAATGGGACCAATTAGAAAGCAACATCTTTCAAACTAAAAAAAAATATCGAAATCGGCTCACGAGAAAAGAAGTTATGAGGTAACACACATAAAAAAATAATACAGTCGACTTGAGTACCTCCTCCTTTTTTGGGAAGTCGGTAAAAATATAATAATTTTAAGGGAAATCATCAACAACCTCGTCGCTAGTACCTACTTACCTAATGTGTTTTTAAGTGCACTTCTCGATTGCACGCAAACAAAATAATTATGATAGATACCTGCTGAATTACGTGAAATCCTAAACTTCAATGTTATTTCGTATTTGATATATAAAACGTATCTTTGTAAGTCTTTGAACTTAGTGTGGGGCTGTGAGTGTGAATGCCTGATGTTTTTGTTTGTTTGTTGTGGTATTCTTAATTACACTTCAAGAAAAATGTGTATCAAAATCAAAATCAAACTCGTTTATTCACATGGGCACCAAAGAGGCACTCATGAAAGTTAATTACTCAACTGCCAGATTCGCAAAATCACAGCCATCTCGAGAAGAACCTATGTGTGTGATGTGAATGTTTCTGGCATCCAGGACACAAGTCATCCAACTTAGTGTGGGGTTGATAGTGTGAAAGCGTTTATGTTAATACATAATACTATTAACCTAGGTATATCTATATTATGTAGTCGCTAGAAAGCGCTTTGCCTCCATGTATCCCTGTCTTTAATAAAGTCAATCGATTAATGTATGGTATAATAAATGGTTCATTTATTTTACCATATATTAAACGATTGACTTTATTAATGTCAAGGATCCTTCATTCTTCACTTCTTGAAATAAACGTATGGCTGAAACCCAATCCAATGTATTAAGTAAAGAGAAAGATAATATTGCAATCACTGTATGCAGCGTAGGCCTGTAGCAAGTGCTAGTAGCAAAGGAGACGACCTTAACCGCGCCCGTATCTCCGCGCGTCCGCGCGAACCCGAGTGTGTAGCACAGGACACATTTGGTTCAAACAGATCGAGCGTGTGAGTACGCGGGCGCGGGCACCATTGTACAGGAAGTGACTTCGCCCGCGACCCTGCATCCCATCAGTTCCAGCCAGGTGCATTCTGTGTGCCTTTAGTAATTCCGTGGTACAGGTACCATTACTACTAGATATATCTTGAATGGCTTAAAGAATGTTCTACCTACGTGGTAGTAAATTATTCAATAAAACTGGCAACTTGTAACGCACGTGAAACAAATGTGACCAAGTACGTACCTACTATACAAGTATATGCTGTCGCATACCTACTCATAGTTTGGCATCAACTCCTATCGTACAATCTTTCTCAACAACGTTATAAAGTAGGTAGATATTAAAGACACAACAGTGTGATGTTTTATTTTCAGTCTGGCAACTTTTTAGGATTCCGTGCGTACAAACAAGACTATATAATTAAGCCTTTGTCGTCTGTTTTAACCTCTAAGAGACACTATCTTTTAAATCGTAATCAGTAGCTAGATGAAATTTTCACATATGTGCCAGTATATCAGAAATACTTTTTATATAACAGAAACCTCAAAATTTAACATGGCCCCATCTCTACGGGGCTCTTTGAGACTTAACTTTTTTAAGTTTTGCTCTATAATCAAATATTGTTATACTTAAAAAAACGATTACAGCTACATGCAACCTGTATAATATTATTGTTTGTAGTGTAAACTTAACAATATGATAACAAAATATAATAAAATCGGGCAAATGCGAGTAGGGTTGTCGCGCTTGTATTGTACGGAACCATCGGAGTGCAAGTTGGACTGTAACTTGGTCCATTATCTCGTAAATCAATATTGTGCTTAATTTTTTTGTCTATGTATGAAATGGTTGGTGTCTTCTTTCTTATTATTTTGTGATTTGAATGCATAGCTTTTATTTTTTATGCATTTAGGTATAAGTGTTGTCGATGTAGCCGAGAATAGCATTCACGTTACCTTTATTTACTTTAGAACTTAAGACTCCAAGATTATACTGATTAGGAAACAAAAACGCTAGCAGAAGACCGGTCGGTGGGTCACAGCTAGTCTCAAAGAAATACAAAAAATAATGCCTCTTCAACTAATTTGATGATATTATCATGCGTAAGGCGTGAGTCAACTCAATAAAAATAAAGTCCAAGTAAATTAGTCAGTGACTAATGGTAGAGAACGAAGGAAGTGGGCAGTTTCGATGGTGGGCAGACGCCTCTATATTTTATGGCTGCGCCGCACAGAACATATTTGGTTCAAATAGATCCGCGTGCGGGGACGCGGGCGCCGCCGCCGCTACATAGGATGCGACCCCGTCTCCGCACGCCAACCGTTCGAGCCAGGTACGTCCTGGGTGGAATACTTAGAAGAACTTAGAATAGGATCAGTTATGATTGTGATCACCACTTATGATCTGTGCAAATGGTTATATTATCTTGGGATCTGTGGTTCCGACATGAATCGGTTCCGAGCTCGGGTCGAGTAAATTATTTTCTATGGTTCCAAGCACTAACTTCAAACTAGCTGTGGCCCGCGGTTTTTCCCGTATCGGGATAATAAGTAGTCTATTTCCTATTCCGAAGACTAGCCCTGTCCATCATTTTATACTTTGGGTGGGGTTTTGGGTTATCTGAGAGGATCTTTGCTTAAATTCATCTGTCATAAATACCAGATTAATTATTAAATAAGCTTTGAAACCAGATGTTTCTAATACTTCGTCCGTTCAAATCAAATGCGTACATTATGCAGTATAACAAAAGATCGATCTAGCGGTTTGGTTGCTGCGCCATGATGAAGAAACAAACAGACATACACACATACAAAGGAACAGAGAGTTACTATTGTATGTTAAACAAGAAATTTCACTACATTCAAAGGTACAACGAGTATGTTTCACCTTTATTCGGATAAAAATACAATTGGCTCAGAACAACAAAAATGTTCTCTAATTTCATAAAAATGTATGTTCTCCAGAGCTTATATTTGAGATCCCTATAGGTATATATGAATATTTTACGTAAGCTTAAATATGTACCTACTGTTATTGTGTTGTTTATGACCTCTACAATATCGGGACACTAGTTTCTTGTATTCCCTACGGGTAGAGCGAGGGTAGAGCTGGCAATTTTCTCCGTGGGTAGATAAAATAAATTATTAAATGTAGAGATAATCTCTACTTATCCTAGAACAACAAAATAACTTGTTATAGATGTTGTTATTCGTGGAACCTAATTAAGGATTATAAGGCTGGGATTTGAGATAAAATTAGCTTGTGCCGCATTAATCCCCAGTTATTATCTGCACAAATTCCTAGAATGTTTATATAAAAACTGTTTATTTCTTTAGCATATTCCCAGAACTATTTATTTTACCGACATTAAACAGGGCTTATAACGAATAGTGGATTTTGCGTTCAAAATTATTCTTTGGCTATGAATTTATTAATATCTTTTATTATTGTCTTTTTATAATCTATCAAATCTAAAACCATAAAACGAGCAATTCTTTTATATATGTATATAATCTGAATTTCGGAAACGGCTCCAACGATTTTCATGAAATTTTGTATGCAGGGGGTTTCGGAGGCGATAAATCGATCTAGCTAGGTTTCATTTTTAGAAAACGTCGCGTCGTTTTTACGAGCATTGCTCGGTCATCCAGGTACTTATTATTATGTACCTATCTATTTATTGTACATATATAACTAGTCGTCTACATACTAAAGCAAGGTAGTGGTCAAATGTTTGACTATCCAAAATATAATATAATATGTCTTATTTTTCAAAATATCAATAAAAAAATATAATGTCATATTTTTCAAAAGATAATATTTTTAGGGATCTGTCTATTAAGTTATCATATTCTAAGCATAATCAATTTAGGATAATTCTGGCATTAACAATAAAATTATAAGAACAATAAATCCTTAAAACTCTTCCTCACAAAAGAGGGAAAAAAAATATGAACAATGATCTCTTCACTCTTGCCACAAAGAAGATTAACTTTCTTTGTTTAAATCACAAAAGATTGAACTTGCAACTTTAAAACTTTTGATGAATATGTAACAAGACCGCCAGATAAAGTAATCTGGCGTAACTGGAGCTTCATTTACCTTTACCTCGGATAAGTTTTTGTATGAATTTAGATAATGAGACAGCTCCAAATTGGGTTGAATCACTATTCATCAGAGACCCTTTCTGATGAGAGAGATTAGGCAGTTTCTTGCCTTTGTTTTTGTAAACTTTTAGATTAAACGATGTACGTTTTCGGCTTTCTTTAATCATGTATATATATGTATGGACAATCTAAGCATAATGGTTATATGTTTGTCTCATATAGGCTACCGATTTGACCACTTTCTCACCGAATAGTAAGTAATAATGTGGTCAAGGGTGGTAAACGTCCTAGGTCTAGAGCGACTGGTTCTCTAGATTACTGTCGGCATATTATTTATAATGATTTTGGCATACATTTTTTGACTTGAGGGTGGTGAACATTTTAAGACAAATCTGACGAATTCATGAAGTTGAGAGTGTAATAATGAAATTGAGATATATAATATTTATGCCCAAAATATAATCCTACTTCTGCGCAGTTTCGGTAAAAGCCCTACTATAATGTACTACACGTATGTACACACTTACGTAAGTACGAGTACATGTGTCATGTATCGTACTACAAAATTGACATTAGCATAATTTCGGTGTTAGAATATTGTATATTTTAAAATCGTAATCTCTATGTGAGTGCCACAGATATTGCTGCAGAAAATTACTTCGCGAAGCTTGACTACATTCGTAACTAAACTTAAAACACTACTGCTTCAATAAGCATACTGTTCTATGGACGAGTTTCTTACTTCACTCGCCGATCCAAGGCCTAAAATTATAACTATACATAAATTATTATACATAGCATATTAGATTTATATAAAACTAGCTGCCCGCGGTTTTACCCGCGTAAGTACCTGACCCGGGAGAATTCCGGGGTAAAAAGTAGCTAATGTCCTTTCCCAAACTCTAGTCTATCTCTGTACCAAATTTCATCAAAATCGTTTCAGAGGTTCGGGTGTGAAAGCGTAACAGACGAACAGAGCTTTCAAAATTATTAGTAGGGATTATGACATTTAAATATGTGTAAAATTAATATTCATGTGCCTAGCATATGAATATTAATTTTATGATTTTTTTAATGACTTGTAGGACTGTGTTCTATTTATAAATAAATAATGATAAAAGCGGCATCCAAACTCTTTTGGTTGTCACGAACACCGGAAGAGAATACCAACGATTTCAAACGTTTGATCGCTGGACGCAACTGTGTTAACAATCCCAATTTTGGTACACAATAGTACTTATTACATGCGGGATGCTATTATATTGTAATAGGCGCGTCACTTCCGTCCTCTTTACGAACTAAGTATTATTTCATCTGTGTCTTTACTTTTGTTGACATTTTTACTGACTTCGTGTTGAGAGTTTTGCCGCGAAAGTGAAAAAATGGCGTTGTTGATTTTGTTTAATTTTTTTAAGTTATTTTAAGTGTTCATGTGTAATAATGGTGGATTATTAACCGTTAATACTTAGTTAAATATGCCTAAACATCAGGCACGTAATATTATTGACACATAATGTAGAAGAATTTTGATTCTTATTCACGTTGATTAATAAAAAAACCAAATGAAAATCATATTTTAACTCTACTTTACTTCCATTTTTTATTTAAAATAGTTACATTTCTGACACAAATTCATGCGTTTATGTGACTTTGGTCTTTATTGAATCTAAGTCAAATGTTAAAAAAATAATCAATTCATTACATTACTCACAAAATAATATTTATCAACACTTGAAACTGCTATAAATTGCGATGTAAATGCAAGCACCATACATTACGGCTCCAGCGCCCACATTTTGTTAAATTGTTCTTAACGTAGTACGCAATCAATTTAAATAAATATTAAAAAGTTCGAGCGATATAAGAATCCACAACATGAAAAAAGAAAAATGGAAAGCTACAAGAAGCGGAGATATTTTTCAAAGATGAAAGAAACAAACATTTTCGACCAAAAAGAACTGAATAGACAGAAAGCCACGGAAATATATGAGTAGTCGGTTACTTCAGCCGCCAGAAAGCCGGATGCCTAGCGCAATATTTTTTCACGTCCCACACATCACGGATAATGTAAAAACCGATTTATATTGTTTTTCAGTACTATGTGTTTAGAGAACTGTTGAATTCTAATGTGCTGATGTATAATCGGTACTAGATCACTTAGATACGTTGTTTCCTGCCATTTGTCAGTTACTGCTGCTAGAGAACTGCTCGTTGCCTTAGTTGGGGTGCGTTCGCCTTCTAAGCAGGGGTATCGTGTTCGATTCCCGGCAGGATAAGTTTTCTCCCAAAGGAAAAAAATGTGTTTCTGATACTGGGTGTGATTGTGTGTGTGTGATATGTAAATGTTTTCGGAACTCATGATACGTCTTTGAACTTTGTGTGGGGAATATGAGTGTGAAAAAAATATTAATTTTATTTAAAAATAGTTATAAATTATTTTACATGAATATCAAGAATTTTCAATAAATATGAGCACAACAAATGTTCATCTTCTTCTTTCTTATATATAAAAATAAATTGCTGTTCGTTAGTCTCGCTAAAACTCGAGAATGGCTGGACCGATTTGGCTAATTTTGATCTTGAAATATTTGTGGAAGTTCAGGGAAGGTTTAAAAGGTGAGAAAATATAAAGAAATTGCAATAACATTAGTAAAAAGTAGTATTTTATCTTCCCATACAAACTGTTCGTACCTGTCAAACAGGAGATGTTTTTGAATATTTGACCACAGACAATTGGCGGTATGAAGTTCGCCGGGTCAACTAGTAAATAATATAAAAAAATATTATCGCTATAATAAACAAGCACCAGACCGCGCCTGTGTTGCAAGATAAGTGCATGCTGGTAAAGGAAAATATTTCCCAGTCAGTTGAAGCAACAAAATTAAATATAGTTATTTGAGATTGGTCCTAGATAGACATAACGTTTCAAAGAAAAGACGTAATGTTGTTTACCACAAACACAAAAAAGGCCCAGAGTGTTTCAAAAGAGAAACCCCGACCGTAAAATATTTATCTTTATGTTATGGCAGCTATCAATTCGGATTGAAGCTTGCTTCGTAAACGGAATACTGAAGCAAAAACAACATCCGAACAAAGCCCGTTCCATCGTGGGTAGCACCAAATAGTGGGTACCCACAAAATGTCTTTATTTAATTTATAACCAACAGAAATGTTAGAAGTCAAACTGTCGGCACATGATATTATATAGATGACCCAGTTGGCGCAGGGAGGGTCTTTGCCCTCTGCGCCGTTGATCCTGGGTTCGATTCCTGGCAGGGGCACAATTTTCCTTCCATTTGTGCTTCTGGCTCTGGGTGTGATTGTGTGTGATATGTAAATGTTTCTGGCACCTACGGTACAAGTCTTTGAACTTAGAGTGGGGCTGTGAGTGTGAATGTAAACAAAAATAAATAAATGTTGAAATGGTATTTTAGAGCCATTTCCTTTGATCTTGATGTTATTTATTAATTTCGATTTTTATTGTCGCTACTTCATAGAGCACTACGGAGGCAATTTTGTTATCTCATAAAAAAATCCAAGCTTGTGTTAGTCGGAATGGTTATAAGAACAATATCCTATATGTCACACAAATCAAGTGATTGTATCACTTGATTTGTTTAGACTCTGTGGGGAAACAAATGAACATAATTATATAGATAGATGTTTTATAATACATACGGTAAAATCATAACTCACTTGTTTCGCTGTATGTAAAAAAATATTTTGTAAAAATAAACTAGCATTTGTTTTTTAGAATTTTAACTTTTGTAGATTTTCTTACATATCTATAATGATGATGAAGATAGATGAGCGTAGAATGTTTGTGCAGTATCATCTGTATAAACTGTGCGATGAGCTCATTAATAATAATGATTAATATTTTAATAAGTCACTCGAGTCAAATCCTGCACCTCGTGCAGATATATATATATATAGCTATCATATTATAATACACAACGGTTATTAGTTTATATCCATTGATAGTATAATATTATAGTATTCGATTTATACATATACTATCTCTTAACATATATGTATAGGTAAGTACGTAGTTTTGTATAAAAGTAATCCATTTAGCTTACACACATATCAATACCATGAGAGTTTTTGTGATAGGGAATCAATAATATACTAATATAATATTATATAATATTCATTATTGATTTAGATTGTGGAAATATACATAGTTGATGTTCTACCGATTTTTTTTGTGTGGCGGTGGGGGGAGGTGGGGAATGCCTTACTCAGAGGGGTAAACAAATTGATGTTATTTGCATGGGATTTGATATTTTTTTCCTTTATATTTTAGAACGTTATGAATATTCTAAGGAGAAGGCATCATTTATCATATCATACAGATCCCGAAAAATAATTTTATTTATCTAGTATTACCTATTATGAATTCCGAGCAAAGCAGTTACAAAGTCACGCGTTTAGGGAGACATTTTGGTATAACACCTTAGCAGTATCATTAGGATTTTACAGCTTTGTATTATTTTTTAGGGACAGTGCATCAATAGCATGACTACGCATGCTGACCATCGCGCTGCGTTTGGTCGCGAGTTTTAGTAGTACCTACCGTTATTTTGCAAATAACCCTGTATATAATAATATATTTTAGCCAAATGTTAACTGTCAATACAACGCGCGTGATGATATTGATGCGAGAAGAATGGCCGGGACGTAACGGTGGTTACGGATCGGCGACGACAATCGCAGTAGTTTCCGACCCGGTGACCGCGAACAAGCCTAACTACCTTCCTGCTTGATCAAACTACGCAGTACCTTACCATGAATCATGGCGTAAAAACATCGGTAAATCAAAACTTTCTCATTTTGCTGCGAATTTCACTAATGATAATGACTTACGATTGGAGTTTCATAACAAATAGTTTCGGGGTTTGTTTTGACAGCCATTAAATGGACGGCGATATTTCTCTCACGATATTTTTGCGAAGTAATGGTACAGTACTGGTACAGTTAAATTGTACAGTGTTTTAATATGTGGCTAAGGAAGAGTTAGACCACAGTCTCACCTACATAAAAGTGAACGGTCGAAAATGAAACACGTTATTATACTTTTTACTCTTTTCTTGAACAATCCCATACTCAGTCATCGCATTTTTTTAAATATAGAAAAAACCTGACAGCTAAGAATTACCAAGAAGGAAGAGGCACTCATCTCCGTTTTCTCTTACTTTAAACCCATCATCATCATCATACTCAGCCTAACTCAGTCCACTGTTGGACATAGTCCTTTTCCAAAGCGCGCCACTGAGCCCGATCTTCAGCTCTTCTTTTCAAGTCGTTACCAGCAGCCCTACGTATATCGTCACTCCATTTAGTCACAGAGCGTCCTCTGCTATGCTTACCGATCTCCACTTCAACTCTTACTTTTAACTCACGACCGTCCAAATTCTGTGTTGTGTCTTAGCATCCAAACGGATGGACCGACGTCAACGCTTTTTATGGTTTCCAGCTACTATTTTTGTATAAAAATTGTTTATGTTTACAAAGTACTCTAAAATATAATCCAGCAATGCTCTCAAATTTTACCGTCAAAAAACGGGTGTGATGATTTTGAAAAGAAATTTCGCAGCCATTTCGCTGCATATATTTCGCTTTAAGATTAGTGTTGTAAGTACCTTCTCTTTTTATTTTGTGAACCCACATAGAGTTCAGTGATATGAATTAGATATTAGCATAAAAAGTAGGACGTGCCGTGATAGAGAATTATAAACCATGACTGTGGGAATGTTTACGACTTTCTGAAATTCGCGACATGGTTTGGAAACAAAAGTTATTGTCTTGTGCCAGATTGTGGGACATAAAAATGAAAACTTTTACTCGACGGATCAATTAGAAAACTCAATTAAGATACCAATCGTTATTATAGGCAGGGCTTTAAATATCGGTAAATGGTGATAACGTTACCGTAGTCAAACATGGTAGCGTTATTACTACATGTAACGTTTTATGGATTACCGTTAATAATTAATATATTTATATAACGTTAAACGTAACTAATCGGTAAATGTAACGGTAATTGATAACATTATTTCCTTTGACCATATTTCAAAAAACAAATATTTTTTTGTTTGCTGCTTTGTCGCGATTCGCGGTGCAGACTTCAAACAATGCTAGCTTAAGTTATTAATTAGGTAACTACTCTCAGATGCGATAAAGATACTTTTCACTTCGTAACGTTATTTTATTGTTAACTAGCCGTGCCCCGCGGCTTCGCCCGCTATTATGTAGTTAAAAAGTAGCCTATGTGTTAATCCTAGGTATAATCTATGTACATTCCAAATTTCATCCAAATCCGTTCAGCCGTTAAAGCGTGAAGAGGGAACAAACATACTTACACAATTACACACAAACCTTCGGATTTATAATATTAGTAGGATTAGGAT
This sequence comes from Lomographa bimaculata, assembly GCA_948107665.1. NCBI lineage: Eukaryota > Metazoa > Arthropoda > Insecta > Lepidoptera > Geometridae > Lomographa > Lomographa bimaculata. The sequence goes on from OX403592.1 coordinate 15,864,965, forward strand.
TAGGATTGCTATTCATTGTTAACGTTATTTTATTGTTACGATACCCAGGTAACGATAATTTATATTACCGTTATACAGGTATTATTCTGAAAATAACGGTAATTAACGTTACTTTGTAATTTTATTTGGTAACGTTAAAAAGCCCTGGTTATAGGTATACGTGTTTATATCATTAATTATACTATGGTTGTTGTGTGATAAGGGGATTTATATAGCGATGTTTTTAATTGGATTAATGATGAATCAGTTTGATATAAATATGAAATATAGATACATAATAATGTAGAGTTGCCTTTATCACAATTATTTCACACAATAGCTACATTACGGAATCACATTATACCCAATTCTGTAACAGATATATTTGTTGATATCAGCGACTGTACCTACCTACACCTCTATTTTTGTGAAACAGTTAAAACTCCCAGCCAACACACGCGATGGTTATTTCTGGCAGATTATTCTGGTAGTCGGAGGGGGCAATTTACTGTCATTAGCCAGAGAAGTCTGGGCCAAAATAGTCATCGGCCCCCACAATTGAGTGACAGAGGACGCTTGAGGCGGACGATCATCCTTACCCATATTACACAAGTAGGTACTTAGATACGAACGTGCAGTAGTTCGAAGAATTTGACTAAAAAACTTTAGCAAAAACATTCTGCCAAGTGACGTATTTGGCGCACGATTTGTAACACGTAAAATCAGCGTTTTCAGCACTTTGCAGCACTCTCGATAGTCTGATCCATTGTCTTTACAATTACGCCATAAAGTTTGGAGAAAGTAGGCACCATATTGAGCGTTTTAAACTCGGGACAGGTGGTTGACCGAGAGTCTTTGACAGAGTTTGCCATGCCCTTCAGATGTTCAATATAATGTACTATATACAATCCAATAGATGAAACATAAAGGTTCGCTCTTGACTTGAAATTTTGTAACGTTTCACAGCAATAGATGACAGTTTTACAGCTACAGAATGAGTAGGAGAAAAAGTGTTTGGGATAATACTTGTGAATTTAGTGAAATCGAACTAAAATACAATAATTATTGTATTTTAGTCGGATGAATATCAGGACAACGCTTGTAGGACTAGTACCAGCTGAAAGAGCGAGTGGATTACTGTATTATTGGTAGTATATGTACATTACTGGACATAATAATAAGAGACGTAGAGAAGTAACCAAATACCCCCAACACTCTATATAAAACGGCTTCACGTATTATCATCAAACATAGCTAGCACTCTTAATCAAGTTACCTTTCAAACAAAAAAAATAATCGAAAAAGGTCCAGCCGTTTGGGAGCTACAATGCCACAGACATACACATTACACAAACTTCTAAAAAAACTACGATATTAAAACATGATGCAGATAAACTCAACTCGTAAAAACTCAAATTTGATAGAGTTATGAAATTGCTCGATGAAGAGCTTCAATATGGAGAGTATTTTATCTATGATTATGATAAATCCGCTGCAATACACTTAATGTTAATAAAGCACCTATTCTGGCAAATGCTCTGTTATAATCATGATACACTGTATTTGATCTGGCAGAATCCTTCAGCTCCATATAAATCATAATGGTAATAAGACCCACTTGCTTCAACAACGGAATGATTGGCACAAATGTTTGTACGAGGTGTTTCCTGATTAACGTCGGCACTCCGGAATGACGGACTAATGAAAGGCAGGTCCGTATACAGAAATATATATAAAGGTAGGTTTAAACATGCTATATCATATGTTTATTATAGAGGTTGTTTAAATGTGCCCAAAGCTAGATATCTGGCGAAAGTATCTGGTGAAGAAGTTTTGAATCATTGCTGTCTAAACAGATCATTGGTATACTATATATAAAACTTGTTTTATAAATCCGTGGGTATACCTATGTATTGTATGAAATAGGCCTAATGAATTGAGACAAATTTAACGTTACCTACCTAATAAAAGTTATTACAATCGATTTATTCGTTTAAACTGTTTAGGAGCAAACAAACATATATAAACACGAAATAAGTAACAAATCTACCAAAACATTTACTTGTATAATACATGGTATGACAATTTTGGTTGGTTATAACAGTTTTGTTTATAAAGGTCAAGTGTGACAAGGTACTAGGCAAGCATAACCATGAAAGTGGTGACAAGAGATATCAAATTTTTTCACGTAATGTATGGTGCATACAAAGATAACAAACATAATTATACAGTTTCCGTTAATTTATCCACTAGTTGTAGACTGTGAATGGAAACCCAATTACTTTTCGAGTGGAAAAGGACCGTATTCTTGTTTTCTTAATGTTAGGTGGAAATTAACATAGTCCTAGATAGAGGAAGCAACGCCTTCATAGATAGATACAGTGCTAAAATCACAACCCTCTTTTTCGCTTCGTCTGGTAAAAGTGTTTGTACTGCGTGCGTTTGTTTCTATTTTTGTCTCCTAAATAAACTGCTACCGGTTCTGATTGGCACTTACAGCTCCCTGCGGAGATGACTACTAAAAGTATTAAACGCCCCACACGGGGGCCACAGATTAACTAATACCACGAGTCGGGCTAAAATTAGAACGTTTGTATTGCGCGAGAGGGACAAGTGTACTTACACGGGTTCAGGAAGTGTTAGCGATGCTGTAATATGATGTATGTAGTGTAATTATGACTAGATAACAAACAAAAAAATATATAACGCACACCCTAAACTAAGTTCAAACACTTGTTTAGAGGGCCGGAAACATTTACATATCACACACACAATGACTCCTAAAATCAGACGCTCAAATGTAGGAAAATGATGCTCATGCTGGGAATTGAACACAGGAGCAACGGATTTGCACACTGCGGCAAATGGTTCGTCAGTATTCTCGGACAGAGTATTCGTAGAACGGACAGCCCCCTAGCGAAGTTGTAATCGAAGCGTTCTCTATCTTCGCGGTCGTCTGGATCTATCATCTGGTCTGCATCTAACAAACGGACCTAAAGTCTATTGCGAGTACGAGGATTTTTTTTCCCGACGACAAATGATTGCCTGCGATCATTGCCGAATTGCAATGCGAATTGCCTGCGTTGTTCCCCTAGGCCTAGGGGTATAATCTGGGGACTCAAATCAAGAGTGAATAGGTATCTTCTAAGCAAGCATGTCACATCTTCGGTCGCATCATCGCTTTCCATCAGGTGAGATAGTGGTCAAATGCTTGCTTATTTAGCATAAAAAAATAATTGAAGCCGAAACAATTATTGTTGATTGAGATATCGACAACGCGTAAGTCACGCTAATTTCTGGTTTTAGAATCAGAATTACAATCAGAATAGTCTTATAACTGTGCAATAAACAAGGTGTAAACGAACATGTTTGGTACTGATAGCAACAGTTTGCCCTTTCCGGGCGTACAATAACAAGTACTTAAATAATAATTAAACGCAGGCAAACCTTAAAAAAACCGCCTTCACCGTTTTATCTTCAAAACTTTGATCAGATTATATGTACTAAACACGCATTTTTGTATAGAACTACTGATCAGATCTTGATTAAATTTAAATGGGACCAATTGGAAAGCAACATCTTTCAAACAAAATTTTCAAAATCGTTTCACGTGAACGTGAACGAACACATAAAAAATACAGTCGACTTGAGTACCTCCTCCTTTTTTGTGAAGTCGGTAGAAAATACTTTGTATAGGTACGTCAAGACATGCATGACAGTAAAATTTAAATTTAGTTTTAATAATAGTTAAAAATGTGCGTGAGTTTTATCAAGTTTAAACGTTAAATAATAAATTAAGTTTACGTTAAATAATAAATTAAGTTTATATTATGTTTATGCGTTTATGTTTATGTTTTATTTAGGTTATTCTTAATTTGAATTTATTAAAGTTGTTATCAAAAGTCACATTTAACTTGCATAACAAGCCGACGACGTAATTCCAAGTCATGCTGCGTAATACTATGCGTTTGAGGAAAGCTTCCGAGATAATAACATGCAAGTCAGTCTTCGGACGTACTGTGAATACTTAATACTCTTCAGATGGTGAGTTCGTGAATAACCACAAAGTATGTTTTTGCGAAATTAGGTCGACGGAGGCTTGTGGAACTGAATTTACTGGTACTGAAATTAAAATACAGAAGGATAAATACTATGACTATGACTATGCATAACTCCAGTAGACATCTCGATTGAAAACAATAAGTAAAATTACATTTAAAAGAGAATAAAAATGGCTAAAACTGTGTCTATCTATAATGTTAAAGATTACTTACAATTTTTTTTATCACCATCTCACCAATTGGAAAGTAATGATGCGGCTGAAGATGTGACATGTTTGTCTAGAAGATACCTAATCACTTTTGACTTGAAGAGTCATAAATGCGTTCCACTCCTTCGCCGTACGGATGAACGTAGAAGCGAACCATAAAGCGGAAGTATTAACCATAAATGGATGACGTTCGACAGTTTGTCGTGTTTGTGTTGTATGACATGTATTATAATAAACAACTGTTTAGGTTCTTAGGATACTTTTATAATTACTCTATCTACGGGCCAATTGCCTATTTTTTCTAATACTAAACTAAAATTATATATATCTATACAACAAGTTACCTACAAGGTATCGACCTTATAGGTAACTTGTTATTTAGGAGACAAAAATAGAAACAAACGCACGCTTTACAAACATTTTTACCCGACGAATCGAAAAAGAGGGTTATGATTTTAGCACTGTATCTATCTATGAAGGCGTTGCTTCTTCTATCTAGGACTAAAATTCGGTCCTTTTCCACTCGAAACATAATTTGGTTTCCACTCACCGTACAACTAGTGGGTAAATTAACGGAAACTGTATAATTATGTTTGTTATCTTTGTACGCACCATACATTACGCGAAAAAAAAAATATATCTCTTGTCACCACTTTTATGGTTATGCTTGCCTAGTACCTTGTCACACTTGACCTTTATAAACAAAAAAAACTGTTATAACCAACCAAAATTGTCATACATATTATACAAGTAAATGTTTTGGTAGTTTTGTTACTTATTTCGTGTTTACTGTAACTCAAGTGCTTAAGCCCACTACCAGTGGGTAGCGTTCCCTTCATGCTGGCGGCATTGCCTCTCTGAATTGCAATCTAATACGTTGAGCCAAATAAGTATCATCATTTTGATCAATGAGCTCCCGGTCCCCACGGGCCCAGTGTCTCAACACCAAACGGCTCAAATATGTAACCACTGCCGAGGTTATAATTATACTTATATTTTAACAGTTGTTCCCGGCGGCTGTGCCCGCGTGAATTATGTATATACTAAATTTCATCATATTTTAAATTTTCTTTTTTTATATTCTACATTCCATCATTTCATTCAAATCCGTTGGGCCATTATAGCATGTAGTAAAAACAACCATACTTTCCACACAAATGTCGCTGGATAATACTGAAGGTGTTATTAAGAGCGATTTTGCAACAACCCAAATAATTCCCCATTTCCACTTCTCGACATCCCGTTTCAGCTTCCTACCTGCATTTTAATGAGGAATTTCTTTGTTAATTGAGTAGAATCCACTTCAACAAAATGGTCGATTGTATTGTTATATAGATTTCCTTTTCCAAGCGGAACTGGAGGCGTTATCTGAATATCAATAGGCTGTGAAGCTTGAAGACGAGGAATGCAGAAGATATAGACAAGGCACAGGTAATTTTTGTCCCTCATCTCTAAGTTTTTTTGTCAGCTTTTATATCTACAGGCCATATTTCCTAAAACTACACAGATCTATACGGCAAAGATCTATGTTACCTACAAAACAGCGGAAATATAGGTAACTCAAGTGCTCAAGCCCACTGACAGTGGGTAGTTCGTCTTTGTTCACCGGACGGTATAATCTGGGAGTCTTCAAGTCTCGAGTGAATAGGTATCTTCTAGGCAAGCATGTCACATCTTCGGCCGCATCATCACTTTCCATTAGGTGAGATATTGGTCAAATGCTTGACTAATCTGCATAAAAAAATAGTTCCCTTCATGCTGGCGGCATTGCCTCTCTGAATTGCAATGCTTAGATATACTTATTTGGCTCAACGTATTAACGTTGAGCCAAATAAGTATATCTAAGTAGTCATAAAAAAAAATCGAAGAATGGTATTTTTTGAACGCTGTAATAGACGAATTTAGATAGAAATATACATTACTTTGATACATACGGTGCTAAAATCATAACCCTCTTTTTTTGCTTCGTCGTAGTCGGGTAAAAATATTCCTTTTTGCATGGCTAAATGGCTTCACAAATTCATATTAATATCATACCTATAAGAATTTTGAAAACAATTCATACCTTTCATTGGAGCACTCATCTAAAATCAGCCTTACATATAAGGACAATAGCCTTCCATTATAGGTAAATGTACTATAGTATTATTTATCGTCATATAATACAATACTTATAGCTTGATAATATTGTCCTTTGAAAAGATCAGTATGAGTATGACCTACCCCTTTAGTCCATTCTTAGTAGTCATTGGCTATTTTTGTTTTGAAAGGTCAATTGAAGGTAATCTTGAAATTTAAGATCAGTTATCTGAGAATTTGTTTATAAAGACATGGTACATAAATGTGTACAATTATGTTTTTAATTAGCGTAGAGTAGTCAGGGGGTAAAAACATCGTATTGTTCTTGTTTTGATAAACATCGTGAATAGTATTAATATATAGATAGTTACTCTTTGACTAAACTATAACATACTACAAAAAAAAAACAGAAATCTTGACTGCGCAAAAAGTTACTTTTCTTTAGCTATTCCTTTAAATATAAGAATTTATTATAAGCATTGATTAAATTTAACGCAAGCAAAGCTTAAAAAAAACCGACTTCACCGCTTTATCTTCGGAACTTTGATCAGATTAGATGTAGGTACTAAACACGCATTATTGACGATAACTCAAAAACTGATGATCATATCTCGATCAAATTTAAATGGAATCAATTGGAAATCGGTTCACATGGAACGAAGATATGACAGTAACACTTAAAAAAAAATACAGTCGGCTTGAGCACCTCCTCCTTTTTTGTTAAGTCGGTAAAAAAATAAGTGAGAATGGTTACCTAATGCTAATTACATTTATACTGCTTGGATAGATAATAAAAGAAGTGTATGCTACCGTCGTAAAATATCGTGGAAGACTTGCGGAAGCACCGATGTGGAAAGCAGGTGGGTTCAACGTCCAGTCCCGTTCCTCCCACGTGCCACGGAACTGATAGTGACAGATTTATCCAATGATATTGCTCACGGGAGTAGTGAAACTACTATCTTCTAGGTAATCATGCTCAATCGTCGATCGCATCATCACTTACCATCAGGTGAGATATAAGTCGAATGTTTGCCTATACTGAATTTAAAATAAAACGAATGACACGAGACCGTTCGTTCACAAGCGTCATCGGTTCAATCGTCAATGTTTTTTTTTTTTTTTTTTTTTATTTGTGACAGTCTAATGTTTGACCACTATCTCACCTGATGGTAAGTGACGATGTGATCGGAGCTGGTAAACACACTAGACCTGGAATACGCAGACCCCAAATAAAAAAATCGACTTCACCGCTTTATCTTCGGAATCCTTGATCAGATTAAATTAATTATATATGCATTATTGAGGATAACTCAATAACTACTGGTTCGATCTTGATAAAATTTAAATGGGACCATATGGAACATCAGCTATCAAATATAAAAAGAATCATCAAAATCGGTTCACCTAGAAAGAAATTATGAGGTAACACTCATATCATAAACATAAACGCTTTCATACTCATACACAAAAAAAAACAGTCGAATTGAGAACCTCCCTTTTATTTGAAGTCGGCTAAAACAAAGACTTTACGATGTTGTCCGTGTGTATTGCAGCTTCAAAAAGATAGACAACTAGTTGTGTAGGGTTGCATCCGTATCAAATGCGGTTCTATTAGTTTTTATCGTTTCCCAGATAATGCATTAAATAGATATCTTAGATAATTACAGAGCTGAAAGAGATTTAACATCAGAATCAGAATATCGTTTATTGTCAGACTGTGGTTACAAAAGATCTTATATAAAATATATACAGTTTCAACAGCTTGCCCATTTCGAGCGTACAATATTTTTATAAAATATTCAAAGTATCATCTTACAATACAATACAATACTTCTTTATTGAACACCAATAAGATAGCTAAGTAACATGTTAATAACATAAAATCTAAAAATAATAATTGTTGTACAATGGGCGGCCTTATCACATAAAGCAATCTCTTACAGGCAATTAATGTATTAGAAACATACAATATATAAAGATAATACAAAAACAAGTTTATAGCTAAGTTTAAATAAGATTTTAAAAAGTTTAAGATTCAGATAAGGCTATAGTGGACTGTGGAAATTAGCCAAGTTTTTAATTTACTGATAACTGTAATGGGTAAGCGTGTCGCTTACCATTAGGCTAGCGACAAGTTTCGTCTCTCAAAGACATAAAAAAAAATTGAAATACATAGCGAAGCTGCGAGGCACGGCTTGTCTATACTAATACTAATATACTAATACTAATATACTAATATACTAATACTAATATACTAATACTAATACTAATATACTAATACTAATAATATTATAAAGAGGTAAAGTTTGTTTGTTTGTTTGTTTGTTTGTTTGTTTGTTTGTTTGTTTGTTTGTTTGTTTGTATGTAAAAGGTAATCTCTGAAACTACTGATCCGATTCTGAAAATTCTTTCACCAATAGATAGCTACACTATCACTGAGTGCCATAGGCTATGTTTTGTCGGGATAGAAGTTAGTTATCAGTTCGAAATAATAATATTCGTAAGACAAGTCGGAGAAAAATTTGCTAACTTTCCGCTTTATCGGCGTACGCTGACTAAACGGTAAGACATAGTTGAATATAATGTATGGCAAAAATGTTGGCCTTCATGAGTTTTACAAAAAAGTCCGCGACAGCATATATCTAACATGTATGTATAGCTCAGAAAAAATACTTTTCTTTGTAAAAAATCTGAAAAAAAAGCGGCCTATGTTTAGTTGGCTTTTTGAGACATTCAGTATTAATCCTTATCAAAATAAACTATTTCATCGTCTTACGTAGTTCATGTAGATACATTTTGCTTTTTACTGCATATGATTTGGATAAATAGTCTATGAGAAATCGTGAAATTAGTTTCACGGGAGCCCGCCCGTGAACGGGACGGGTCAGAAATGTACAGAAACGTACTACGAATTCCTGCTCATTAAAAAATAGCGGCTTCTATTTCGTTGGCTTTTTTTAAGTATTTAATATTAATCCTTATCAAAAAAACCTATTTCATCGGCTTACGTAGTTCACGTAGATTTAATTTGCTCTTTACTGCATATAATTTGGACCTATAGTCTAGGAGAAATCGTTAAGTTTATTTGAGGGTGAAAACGGTGGATCACAGATTGGAACAGTTACTGCGTAATCCGGCATACGTCTATGTTTTGAACCGACTAACATAAGAAGGGGGATATAAATTCGACTGTTTTTTTTTTGTTTAGTCTTATCATTGAACTTTGAACTGCCCGCTAGCGTAGTTAGGTGGGCGTTTGCCTTTAAAGCACCGGGTTTGATGCCCGATGGGAACACAGGTGTTTTCCCACGGGAATTTGTGTTCCTGGTTTTGAGTATGTTGTGAATACTTTGTGAATCTTGGATGTTTACGGCCCCCCGATACAAGTCATTGAACTTAGTGTGGGGCTGTGAATGTGGAAGTGTGTTTATTTGTATATTTTTTAACCGGGCGACGCCGGGCGGGTCATCTTTTGAACTATCTACTCGCGTAAATGGGTACGCGTTTGCCTTCAAAGCAGCGGGATCGATTCGCGGTGGTAAGAGAAGTTTTCTCCCTACGGGAAATTTGTGTTCCTGGTTTTTAATATGTTGTGAATCTTGGATGTTTACGGCCCCACGCTACAAGTCACTGAACTTAGTGTGGGGCTGTGAATGTGGAAGTGTTTATGTGTAGATTTTTTAACCGGGCGACGCAGGGTGGGGAATCTTTGAACTTTGAACTACCCACTGGCGTAGATGAGTGCGCGTTCGTCTTTAAAGCAGCGGGTTCGAATCTCGGTGGGAACACAATAACAAAAGTTTTTTCCCCACGGGCAGTTTATGTTTCTGGTTCTGGGTATGACGTGAATGTTGTGTGTGTGGTGTTAATTGTTTACGGCCCCACGACACAACTTATAGTACTTTTACAGTGGGGCTGTGAGTGAGAAAGCGTTTATGTGTAAGCTTTTGTTTACCCGGGCAACGCCGGGCGGGTCAGCTAGTATTTCATAAACCAGACGGTTTACCCCTTTTTTCAGAGGTCTGTAATTGCAGCATGAATGCTGGTGCGTTGAACCCGGTTCACGTCTCCCGGTTCCACTCGGCTTCCGTCTGTGCTTCCGCCGGCGGCGTACTGCTACTGAATGTATAAATTACTTGGGGAACTTATTACTCATTTATTCACATTGCGCAGCAAAAACTAGCAGCTTTAGAGATAGTTTGCAAATGCTCAGAAGCTTTATATGCTGGTTTATATGCTACTGCTTTTCATATATGTTAATGTTTGTAATCAGAATATTACCATTTATTATCTGTATATTCCCATTTATTATCTCTATATGAGTTTACAGTCTCGATGTGTTATTTTTATATTGCATATTTGAGTTGTTTTTGATATACGCCAGTGGGAGAGTTTAAAAGTGTGGTGATAAAGAATTTTGAACACTCGTAGCTCTGAAAGGATTGGTTTGATTGGATTTGCGAAGTAGTTGCACCACCTATTTGTTATCTATTTTTGGTTGAGGTTGAATGGGTCATAGCTGATACATAAACTGGAAGAATAATTCGAGAATAATTAATGAAGGTCAAAATGTGAAAAGAATACGCAGAAATAAACAAAAGATAAGGAAAGCAAGAAAAGCTAATGCCTGCTTTACCTCAGAGGCCTAGAAGTGGTCGTTTAATCCTTCTTAACCGACTTCAATAAAAGGAGGAGGTTCTCAATTCGACTGTTTAATTTATGTGTCATAACATCTTTATAGACGAACCGATTCTGATGATTAATTTTTTGTTTAAAAGCTGGTGCTTCCCATTTAAATTTGATCAAGATCTGACTAGTATTGAGTTATCCTCAATAATGTGTATTTAATTCATTTAATCTGATAAGATAAGATAAGATAAGATAATTCTTTATTGGCTAAAACTGTAGTGTTAGTATTCGCGAGTTCTTATTGCAGGTAATGTTATTACAGTTGACCCATCTCGGGCGTCCAATGTCACAAAATATGATTATACAAGCCATACAAATTTTCATTATTTAGATTATAGATATTTGAAGATACAATAATTATGATTAGTTTGTTAAATATAAAGAACACTACAAAAATGTCAGAGATATTAAATTCATGATATGTCAAAAACTTTTAAGGAAATATTCTTTCAAACTATAGAAAACATTTTCAGTCAACCAATTTTTTAAAGCAGATTTAAACATATTCATAGGAAGTTCTTTAATTCTCTTAGGGAGGTGGTTATAGACCTTTATGCTAGACACATAGGTACTCTTCTCAAAGATCTTACACTGTATAAATGGAAGATGTAAGTCATTGTAACACCTCATTTGAGTACTTCTTACACGCACATCAGACTTCGTTTTGAAAATATATCTATTATTCCTGACAAACAAGCTAAGTTCCATTATGTATATTGCTGTGAGTGTTAAATATTTTTTATTTTTAAAAAGTTCTCTGAGAGATTCATCACTACGCAAACCATATAGTATTCTGAAGCAACGTTTTTGTAGTATAAAAGTGCTCACGATCAAGGGTTCCAAAGATAAAGCGTTGAAGTCGGTTTTTTAAGCTTTGCTTATTTGTTGACAAGTTTCAATACAAATTATATAATTTCTACAGATATCATGAATGTTAAGAATGAAAATTCAGCTGGCCATGGTGCCAACAGCTGGAAATAAATTAACGCTGCAGTCTATCCATAGCCCGCAGTTCTCTTGTTGCAGGTGTTGTCCAAATTCTCTAAATGACTAGAGAGCGTTGAACCCGTCTGGTATTCAGGTCCATTTCCCTTCCGTTTGCACTTCCACTACTGTCGCGACAGCATTAATTACTCTGTCTGTGTGGGAATGAACCTTTGATTCCGTTCAGACTGATTCATTAAGTGACAAAGGAATGATGAACGCTTCCAGGAATTGTAATTGTTGGATAGGGATCGTATTCATGATGAAGCTTGCAGATCCAAAGTCTGCAGTCAGATAATATTTTTACTTTATTATAGCTGAGCTATCTTGTGCATTTAGCCATTGTCAAGTGACAAAATATTTTAACATCGATAATAGATAGTCACAAGACATAGTTCAAAGTTAAGTAAAGGAGGCAAGGTCCAGGAATATCAAGTCATCGCCTAATAAAGTGGTAGAAACTTTACTACAACTTCTATTGGAGTTTTGGAGCGAAAGCGAATATCACGTTTCTCAACTTGATATGAATTGCCTACAATCATGAACGTTTACTTAGTATAAACGAATAATAATCCACCAATCTTACACATTAACACTCGAAGAATCACAAGGTTTCAAAATGAAAAATATATCTATTTTACACTTTCGCGGCAATACTCCCATTTTCACTGATGTTTTGTTTTTTATATTTAGTTATCTCGCATCCTGACTCTACTTCAGATGCCAATAATTAACGATTGACATGGTTCCTCCTGTACTGCCGGTAGATAGAGTCACACGTCCCATAAATAATAAGGAAAGGATAATATTGACAGATCAAGCAGGGCTTGGGTAGCTTAGCGGTTAGATCAATAGGCATGACACCCTAAGACCGCGCGTTCAAACCACTTCAAACATTTATATTTTACGTTAGTTTGCGGAACTTATGTATCTACGAAATATTTAGTAATAAGCTTCCTTCATTACTTCGAATTAGTCACTCCCAGATGTGAATATTTATTACTCTGGTGAAGATGTATTGGATTTGTAAGCACGGTATAAATTTACGGAGACTGTCTGCCAACGCCCCAATCTATAACTACTGGGTATTCAATGGCTCTGTTGCAGAGCTATACAGGGTGTCCGGTAAGTAATGGATAACTCTCAGGTATTGAGGGCGCTGCGTAGTATCAAATTTCGTGCTTTAATTCTTTGTGACACTAATTCTTTTGTTCACAATATTGGGTACAAATTTATTAATAACCAATTTATTTTCTGAAAATTACAAAATTTTTCTAGCCGTAACTACTTATTTTTTTTTTTTTAATTAAACTTTATAATAGTACAATCTACGGGCCAATTGCCTATATTTCCTAAAACTAAACTAAAACTATATACAGCAAAGAGCCAAGTTACCTACAAGCCATCGAGCCTATAGGTAACTCAAGTGCTCAAGCCCACTACCAGTGGGTAGCGTTCCCATCATGCTGGCTGCATTGCCTCTCTGAATTGCAATGCTAATACGTTGAGCCAAATAAGTGCCAGCATTTTGGTCACGCGTCGCCTCAACCAGGCGCTCTGATAGAATTTTGAAAATAGAATGAGCTCCCGGTCCCCACGGACCCAGTGTCTCAACACCAAACGGCTCAAATATGTAACTACTTATTTGTTTTTTACAAGTGACTTAAAGATAAACATTTGAATTTTATTATATTTATTAACAAAATCCACAGTCCTTAATTAACAGAGTTTGATAAATTTGACTTATACCTGAGGCCAATAATGGATACAATTTCAATACTTCCCTTTATTAGTATTCAAATAGTAAAAACTCTAGTACTTAGAAAACAATGTATATATTAGAAAACTTTCCTTTGACAAATACAAAAATGAAACCTATGTCATCGAACTTACTAGGTTACTTGAATGGAACTTTAAAAACACCCTAACAAAGAAACTCAAAAAAATCTTTTATCCACTGTCATCTGGTAAGGAGGCGTAATAAATCAATAAGAAAAGAGCCGTTACAATGAATGAACTCTCATAATCGTGGATCACAAAAGAAAACTAGCAAACAAAGACCTGACGAAAATTTTTCTTGAAGGGTGAACAATGGAGGAAAGATTTTCCTTTAACAAAGTTCACCTTTCCCAATAGCCAATGGTCTTATTTAGAGAACCTTTATACTTACAATGTTTACCAAGATATCCTAAGATTACTAAATAAAATAGGGACCTATCTAACTGATCAATGTAAGAATATCTGAAAAGTTTTACTACGGGCCAACTGTCTATATCTAAAACTAAATCTATATACAAACTAGACTAAATTCATCTATAGACTAGAATACTAGATTCATATAATAATATATACCTACTAGGGTCTAGTAGGTAGATGAATCTAATTTTTTGTTTGTGGCGTAGTTTACTAGGCGAAGATATTTTGTGCTGCTTCTTGAGCTATTTAAAAGTAAAGGCAAGGCTTCTTGCTTATTTACGTACAAATACTAGAATATACTTGCAAACAATTTAAAAGACATATTTTCATTTACATATTTTTTGAGGGATTAATGTTAGTATGTTATTTGTGCCGAATCCAGAAGGAGTGTTTTTTCCTTCCGGATTCGGCACAAATAACATACTTTCTATTATCTATCTATTAATCTATTAATATTATAAATCCGAAACTTTGTGTGTAAGTGTGCAAGTGTGTAAGTATGTTTGTTCCCTCTTCGCGCTTTAACAGCTGAACAGATTTGTATAAAATTTGGAATGTATATAGCTTATACTTAGGAATAATACATAGGCTACTTTATAACTTGAAAATAGCGGGCGCAGCCGCGGGGCACGGCTAGTATTTAATAAAGGTAAAATACACAAACATATACGTCACCATTTTAAAGTAAGGTACAACTGGTACGATAGTCGTACCTAAATAAACTTTGGACTTTATTTATCACTTTCGTAGTTTTCATCGTGACTATGTATTATTGAGTGATACTATTTTTGAATTTCACGTGTTTGACGTTAATTTTTCTAGCACTTTCGTCATGAGTCTGGTTGTCTACGTGACACGACGAACAAATTTATTTGATTTTATTGTTATCGACACAATATTTGAGGAATCGTTTGCGTCCAATTGACATAAGAATTGATAAGTGCTCAATTCAATTTATAATCTATTTATAGTACAAATATAATATCATACGTCGTAGTTGCGCAAAGTATAGTTTTTATATTGCATGCAAACCATTATGTCTTCATAATCGTTATTTTTCTATATTTCTCTCCCTGCCTAGAAGTACATAAATTATTGTGCCGACTGTAAGAGTGGTGTTTTTTTTTCAATATTGACACAATCACCCTAATTTTGATCAATCTGAAAATTTGAGTGTCTATGAGTGTGTATGTTTATTCCTTCAACACGCTGCGGCTGAAAGAATTTGAATGAAATTTTAAATATAGTGTAAACCCAGGATTAACGCAAAGGCTTTATATCATTATCAACAAAAACAAAAGCGCGGGGAACATATGTACATATTTAAATATATTTATTAAATACGCCTTATGTATACACATTACATAGCATACTTAAGTATTGAAAAACGCGTTGTCGCTGTCTAGATCGAAAATTATTTCGGCTTCATTCGGAAGCCTTCTTCAGGATGAGGGTAGAGCGCTCCCCATCGCGTCCATCTCACTGCTCACACTCTAATTCCCGTTTTAGTTTAATTTGATAGCTCAAAATGTTCGTGAGTGTAATCAAGGTATAAAATAGATAACAATGCAAACAGAATGGCAATGCCTGATGAAACGCTGGGTTATGCCACTGCGCTCCACGAAATAGTGGACAACGCTCCACGAGCACTTTTTCTGACTTTTAATTAAAATAATATAAGCCAGTACATTTATTCCACTGCGCTCCACGAGAAAATTATTAAGTAGTCATATTTTTTTTTTAAATATAATAATATGTGGATATTACGTTTCGCTTCTTTTAGGCGTTTCTAAGGAAAGATACAAATAAAATATGAAAAATAAAAGACATACAAAGCAGCAGCTGTCAAACAAACCAATAACAGAAGGATTGAGATTTTTTGGACAATCTGAAGAAAGCGTTATCTCTAACAAGTTAACACTCCACTGTTTTATTAAACTTTAGTTGGGCTTGAGCACTTGAGTTACCTATAAGCTCAGTAGTTGAAATGCGCTTGTAGGTCACACACTAGCACTAACACAACTTGGTGTTTGCTGTAGTTGTATACAATTATCCTTTAGTTCAAGGAAACATAGGCAATTGGTCTAGTCGAATCACTTTGTATTAATATTAATTGGCATAAGTACAATATAAATAGGTACTAGTAATTCTTTTCGTGATGTTTGTGTTGTCATAACTACGTTTTAGAATATTAAATTTACCAAATACGTGAATCTCGTGTTCTCACAAAAGTAGTGAGACACGATCGCCAGGATTCTGCACATTATGAAGCTCTTACAAATAAGTAAAGAAAATAACGATTTTTCGAGACATTTTTTCGCGGTCTAGATGAAATTTATTTGTAGTTTCTTGGGCTATGATTAGATTTCTCCGATCCAACGAATGAAATCGTTCTCGTCAAGTTGTTTTGTAGAGGTTCTACTGAAGTGACGAAACTATACTTTTTTTTAAAGATAGGCAAGCATTCAAAATCAAAATCAAAAATCAAAATCGTTTATTCACATGGGCCCCAAAGAGGCACTCATGAAAGTTAATGAATCTATTGCCAGATTCGCAAAATTACAGCCATCTCGAGAAGAACCTGGCAAGAAACTCGGCGGCGCATTTTTTTTTCATTCATTTTTTAAAACAACATTCTTAATTTCTAGTAGATAATTTTCTTAACCATTTGACCGCTATCTCACCTGGTGGAAAGTGAACATGCTTGCCTAGAAGGTACCTATTCTCAAAGACGCAGGCAATGAGTACCACTCCTTCGCTGTATGGATGATGAACGTAAAAGCGTAACGCTTTGAGCGAACTCAAGGTATGTCAACCATAAATAGATGACGTTTGATTTTTTGTCTTTTAGATGGTGAAAAGTGTACCGTATAATTGAGTTATTTATTTGGGACTTGTTATTCTTATAGAGAAAATAAGACAATATTTTGTCTGCCTGTGTATTAAATGAATGAAACTGAACTAAATTGGCATGCATCGCCCCAATCGGCCACGGCAACCAGCTCGAATTCAATCGAACTATCATTTCCTCTATTATTGACTGGACTTGTACCTCACCAGCTCGTGCATTGGATACATAGCGTCAACTACAGTGCTATCGTCTGCGTACCCAAAGATACCGGGTTTAAGCAGATCGTTTATGTGAAGAAAAAAGAGCGTTGTTGAAAAAACCGACCTTTGAGGTACCCCGGCATTGATTGCCATTACATTCTCATGCGTTGTCAACTGGTTTATTCTATCTTTGGATAAAATTCAATTTCAAAGCAAGTTTAATTATCAAATTTTAATACTTCATCTCTTTAGCAGCTTCAATATACTACGTTACCATCACGTACGAGTATAATCCGCCACTTGCGACATAAGGGAATCCAGGGCGGGACTTTTAGATTAAGAATTTTATGTACCCGACCTAGTTACGTAAACAGAGGTCCTGTTGCTAATATTTACAGAGCTTAGAGTCGTGTGGAAGGACAATATAAGGAACCGAATGGAATGTTTAGATAAGAATAAGTGATTGTGTTTTTTCTGTGAGCTGTACGTAACTGAGGGAAGTATTTTGTTAATTTGTTTAAGCAAATTGTGCGTAGCTAGAAGTTTATCTATCGTATCCAATAATGAGGACATTTTTTTATCTGGGATAGCCAAACTTTTGACGACTATCTCACTTGGTGCTAAGTGACTATGCGGTTGATGTTTGTCCAGGGAAAATAGCATATTTGATAAAATAAACCCTGCCACACATTACTCTACATAGGACAATCGGACATGCTAGCGATGACAACTATTTAAGTGAAGATGTATAGTCAAAGTTGGTAAGCACGCTAGCATGGGAGCTGTATCGCTCTAAAAGATACCGGAACAGTGTTTGGTACATGTTATCAGAATTGTCTATTGACCTTAGAATATACATACATTACCATCAGCGCCAAAGAGATTGAAGTATTTTCTGTAGAATTTATTTCTCATATGGACT
Source organism: Lomographa bimaculata (assembly GCA_948107665.1). Lineage (NCBI taxonomy): Eukaryota > Metazoa > Arthropoda > Insecta > Lepidoptera > Geometridae > Lomographa > Lomographa bimaculata. Next base: position 15,883,135 of record OX403592.1, read on the forward strand.
GGTTACTTACCTGTAAAAAAGAAAATTCTAGTAAATATAAGTTGTTTCTAAATTTAACTATTTTAAAGTTATCATATTTTCATAATGTTTTGCAAGCTTTAACGTTTTATATCCATTTCAGTGAATTATTCATAATTTGAATTCCCTTTTACAACTAATTCGGTAAAACATTAAAATCTATTCTTCATTTGGGTAGACTATATGATATTCTATGCTCTTCATGTAGGAAGAGAAGAATGAAGAATAGATTCTCCTTTCAATTCCCATTTCAATGAAGTACATTTTCCATGTTTTCAATTTAAACTAAACATAATAATATAATAAATTATATGAAGATAATTAAATAATTGATTAATGCGGACTGATAAGGAATATCACGGCCGCCATATTGTCTTAGTATCTTACTTAAGGTATACCTATGTGGTACATACATGATGACTTTTTAATTATATGCATACAAACAGAACAGTAAATGCGTCACAATACCATTTACGTCGGCAACCACTCACTTTGAATAAATGAGTCTGTCAAGTAGAATTATCAATTAGAATAGGTAAGTATCTGTATACTGAATAAAATACACAAATGGTATAAATAAAGAGTCCTTAATAGATAATACTTTTTCTTTATACCATTTGTGCAGTCAGAATATGTATGTAACTAAACATAAATTATCTGTGGATCTAATTTACTTTTATGAAATCTGTACACAATATCCTACGTAAGTTTTGCCGCGAAAGTGAAAAAATGGCGTTGTTGATTTTGTATTTTTTTGCAAAACTTATGATTCTTCGAGTGTTATGTGTAATAATGGTAGCTTATTAAACGCTAATAGCCTATATAACTACCTTTTGATTAATTATACGTCAAACAGTAGAAGCTTTATTTAAGACTTGAAGTGTGAAGGTTTTATGTAGAAGAGAAAATCAGTTCTTAAGTTACCATAGTCACTCTCACTATAAATGTTTGTGTGAATAACGGAATATTTACCATTTATTTAGTTTGTTTTGATATTGCTGCTTACAACAGTTTCGAAATGTCGGAAACTCAAAACAAACGTAATACATGGTAAATATCCCGCTATTCACACAAACATTTATAGTAAAAGATAATTAATTACTACATCTGATAACACACAATAGTGTATACATCCAGAGTTCATGGAGATGATTATATTTAGATAATTTATTAATATAATCGTGATGTTATATATTTTTTTAAATTTGGCTCAACAATTTTTATGCATTTAGCCGGTGACAAAAGATGAATATTTTATAAAATATAAGTAATTGAGTATGTCATAAAGTCCTAGTCACAAATCACATTTAAAGTCAAGTATTTAAAGAGTCACGGTATCAAAGCGGACCGATTCGTCGTTCCGCTTAGATACCGTGACTCTTATACTGTGGCTCTTATACTTAGGCTGTGATTGTGAAAGCGATTATAGAAACATAAACATAAACGCTTTCACACGCACAGCCCCACACTGAGTTCGATGACTTGTATCGTGGGTGCAACATTCACTTCACAGGCACAATCACAACAAGAACCGGAAACACAAATTTTCCTTGGGGAGAAAACTTGTGTTCCCGCGGGGAATCGAACCCGATACCCCTGCTCAGAAGGCGAACGCTCACCCAACTAAGCCAACGGGCGTTCCATGAGTTCAATGACAACCGCATTGTTGTTCCGCTTAGATCAAACTTTTACAACACTCAAAACTTTTGAAACAGCAACAAGTGCGTATATTATGTGCGTCAAATTGACGCTCATATTACGCCGTCAATGTCGCTTTTGCCCACGACCTAGGTCTATATTGAGGGCTGTTTTGGTAAGATATATTTTATTTTCCGACGGAATACTTACTGCTGGTTTTGTGTAGCCTCAGCATCGTCACTGGGCTATTGCACATATATAAAGAATCTTTGGCACGTTTACAGTAATCAAAATAAGTTTACCTTTATTTTTACCGACTTCCCAAAAAAGGAGGAGGTACTCAAGTCGATTGTATTTTTTTTATGTGTGTTGCCTCATAACTTCTCTCCACGTGAGCTTGTTGCTTTCTAATTGGTCCCATTTAAATTTGATCAAGATCTGATCAGTAGTTCTTTAAATATCGTCAATGATGCCTATTTTGTGGACTATTTTGTTTTTTTATGTTCTCGTTACCTCATAACTTTTTTCGTTGTGAGCCGATTTTGATGATTATTTTTTTATTTGAAAGGTGGTGTTCTTCATGTGGTCCCATTAAAATTTAATCAAGATCTGATCTCTAGTTTTTGAGTTATAGTCAATAATGCGTGTTTAATACATTAAATCTGAAGGTTCCAAAGACAAAGCGGTGAAGTCGGTTTTTTTAAGCTTTGCTAGCGTTTAATTATTGTTTGAGCAGCCAATTGTGAACGCACCGCGTAGAAGGATATTTCATCAATATATTAGCGTCAACGCTAACAAAAGCGTAAAAATCCGAGAGGACGCGGACCCCCATTGTTTTACAGCTGATGAATGTTCAAATGCTTAACGAAGTGCTACGTTTATGGACCATAAAGCTTCGGAAGCCGATGCTTTAGCTGACCCTTGATATTTTCATTACAATTACGGCTTTAGTTATGTATGGAAAATGTTTTTATTTGTTTTAGCATTTGTTTGTCGGTATAGGTGTATTTATTAGTGTTGAATTAATATTATTGTTATGATAAGACGATGTTATATGCTCGTTACGTCATGAGCATTTGATATGATTTGCCTAAATTTGTTAACAGGGACAGGGTAAATTATAACTACAAAACAATTTTCTCCGATGAAAAACTGCCCGTTGGCCTAGTTGGTTCGTCTAAGCAGAGGTATCGGGTTCAATTCCCGTCGAGAACACAAGATTTATCCCCAAGGGAAATGCGTGCTTCACACTAACAGCCCCGAATGCGCAGCTAACTAAGCTGGCAGGCAGTAAAATGCTTGCCATTTCACTGTAGTCGGAGCCTTGTTCCTATATATAGACAGTAATTTTATTTTAACTTCTGCTGTAAACAAAAAACTATCGCATTCAAACTCATAGCCTCAAACTAAGTTCAAAGACTTGTATTTTGGGTACCGGAAAAATTTACATATGACATACAATCACAGCCAGAAGCTCAAATGACCCTTGGGAAGGAAAATGCTTCTGCCTGTGGACCTGGACCCACGGCCTACGACGGAGGACCTATGGCGCAGAGGGTAGATAGTCATCCATCGCGCCAACTAGGTCGTCCTTGTAGAGAGGTAAATATAAGCATAACGGCTAGTTACCTCCCGCACCTGTCAATTTTTGAGCAATTCTACTGTACATATCATATATCAACTTATCAAATTGTCACCCACATGTTCAATTAATTAACGACCCACCGCTACGCTACTGGCGGATCCAGGATTGTCGTTTGTGGGGTCTTGACCCCGCTGAGGGTAGGTTATGTTGCCGCTGCCCCACCGCCCTCAGTAGTGTTCGTGCTTTTGGGGGGCTTGAGCCCCTTAGTCCTCCCCCTGGATCCCCTTATGAAGGCTATGTCATACCAAAATAACACTACAGTCCTACCGACTGACATGGGTGATGACATTACAAAGGGCTATTTATAGCCTTTATAGTGTTATAGGGCTTTCTTATGGTGACGAGCCAAGTTTCTTTTGTTGTCTACTTGACGTTGAAGTCTCTTGACATGTGCGCGTGACATGTGTCAAGTTAATAGACGTTCTCATTTGGTAATTGAATGTAAGCCTTGATACTTGATGTTGCTTTTTTGTTTTTCTACCGACTTCACAAAAAAGGAGGAGGATTTTGTTTTTTTTTGTTTGAAGGATGTTGCTTTCCAATTGGTCCCATTTAAATTTGATCAAGTCTGTTCCTGTCCTTGAAGTATCTTCAATAATCTAATCTGATCAAAGTTCCGAAGATAAATCGGTGAAGTCAGTTCTTTTTAATCTTTGCTTGCGTTTAATTATTAATAATATATTTATGAAGTAAAACTTCTTATAAACTACCCGTTGGCTTAGTTGGGTGCACGTTCACGTTTTAAACAGGGGTATTTATCGGGTTCGATTCTCGGCGGTAGCACAATTTTTTCTCCCCAAGGAAAATTCGCGTTTCTGGTTCTGGTTGTGATTGTGTGTGTCATGTGAATATTTCCGGCACCTACGACACAAGTTATCGAACTTAGTGTGGCTGTATGAGTGACAGCGTTTATGTTTATGTTGTGTAATGGGAAAGCTTTGATATTCTGATCCGCAACCTTTTTGTGTGACGAAAAATGGTGGGGGTAAACAATTAATAAAAATGTGTCCCTGTAATACAAAAGTTTCACTTCTATCGTGTGTCATTACGACACACCTTGTTTCTTTATTATTCAAGCTATACCTATGATCGCATCATCGCTTATCCATATATAACATATATATATATATATATATCGCATATGATGCTCGCTTATAAATATTATCATTATATGGACATTTAAATAACACAGACCGATTAATCTCGCTCTCAGCTACATTGAGCTCATAACTCTTAATTACATCTTCCGGTTCATTAAAATGGACAACATCAGATGATTGCAATGTGTGTACAGTATATACGTATGTACATATAATGTACATCTAGATAGAGGGTTGATACTTTTCGTAGTACAATTTTCTATAGGGTGACTTTAATTTGAATATAATGTGAATTTAATTTTGAAAAGTATGAGTTACAACATTGTGTATTATTACCTTCTTGGATTAAATAGAAATATTACATATTATTATTATTTATAATAAATATTAATAATTAATATGATTATTTAATCACAGACGTAGTAAATAAGAACTAGGGCGTACCAGCTCGTTTTGTAGGAAACATTATTAACATTGGATTTTTTTCACGTTGTCTATAATATTCTAAAGAGATGATGCTTGAGTGAAATGGTGAGATTATCAAAAAATATTGGTCAATTTATTTTGATTTTTAAATCACAATATTTAAAAATCAATAGAAATTGTCAAAGGTTAAGAAAGTCAAAGTTAGGGGGCTCGTGACGTAAAGCGGAATTACAACGTACTATGTATATCTTCATTTTTTTTTGTTTAAATGACAAAATAATATACCTGTCTAATATTTTTTGATAATGTAAATGACGGATTTAATAGAATTTCTAAGGCATTTAGCCAATTTAAAATATATATTACAATCAACATAATGTAGTCCTTTAAAAATTGTAAAGTGTGTGGAAGGTTGGTCATTTGTGTTAAAAGTAATTCTTAACTGAGTCAACCCTAGATATGATTACGTTTTATAACTGTACTATTTTCGCTGTAGAGTTTTTTGGTAGAGTTCGCGGTCAATAGAGCTTATAGTGGCTATTATTACGCACTATATGTAACAAACTTACATTGTAATTTGTACCAAAATGTAATGCGGCCAAAGATGAGAAATGCTTACCTAGAAGATACCTATTCACTCTAGACTTGAAGACACCCAGATTGTACCGTTCGGGAAACAAAGACGCAGGCAATGAGTTCCTATGAATATAAATCATCATCATCAGGTCATTAAAGTTTTTTTACATCTTATGTGTTGATAAATGGCATATTTTTGCGTATTTACATCTTTCTATGAATGCGTCATTACTTAGGAATCGTTTGCGATGACTGGTGACGAATTAAATGAAAAATGTAAGTAGGAAAGCGTGAAAGTGAAAAACGGCGTTGTTTATTATGTATTATTTTCCAAAACTTGTGATCCTTCGAGTGTTAATTTATTTATTTATTTATTTACAAGGAAGATCAACAGCCGAAGCCAATTACTGGTCCTCACGGATAGAAACAAAATATTAAACTATTTAACGCAAACATGACACTAACGCATCGTTATACACAAAAAAATAAGTCACAAAATTTAAAAAATTGTAAGTTTACATCCAAACGAAGACAATAATCAGAATATTGTAAATTATTTCAACAATTGATTTAATGTGTAATAATGGATTATTAAAGCCTGATTTTAGTTTTCGCTCAAAAACTATACTATAAAAGTTCTAGTTAGGTTTCTACCAATTTACTAGGGCATGGACTTGACTTTGAAAGGACCATGACTCTTTTTCTTGACTTTGCCTGTAACTGGTGATTAGGACTACTTTTATGGTATAAAACACTTGAAATAATTATTACTTGACGCTGACTAGTTCAATGCACTTAATTTACAGAGCCAAAAGGCCTGGCAGAAAATGCTATTCTAGCATTAAGTCCTCCTTGTACCTACTGTTGTTTTGTGCAAAAGTATTAAATAAATAAAATTATAAAAAGACGTAGGTAAGTATGACGCAATTAACATGCATTAAGAAATATGCATGAGATTGAAATATAGGTCAAGTATTCTTTTTTACCGACTTCCCAAAAAAGGAGGAGGTACTCAAGTCGACTGTATTTTTTTTTTCCTCATAACTTTTCTCCACGTGAGCCGATATCGAAAATTTTTTTTTAGTTTGAAAGATGTTGTTTTCTAATTGGTCCTATTAAAATTTGATCAAGATCTGATCAGTAGTTCTTGAAATATTGTCAATAATGCCTATTTTGTGACGAATAATGCGTAATTTGACGATGTTCTCGTTTACCCGACTTCAGAAGATACCTCATAACTTCTTTAATTGTGAGCCGATTTTGATGATTCTTTTTTTATTTGAAAGCTGGTGCTTTTCATGTAGTCCCATTGAAATTTGATCTAGGTCTGATATCTAGTTTTTGAGTTATACTCAATAATGATCAAGGTTCCGATGATAAAGCGGTGAAGTCGGTTTTTTTAAGCTTTGCTTGCGTTCAATTATTTAAAATCTATACTTGGGATATAGAATGTTAAAATAGGATTTTTAATAAACAAACGCATGCTATTGGTTAAACTGATTCGTGATGTCAATTCACATATTTTAGATGTCAATGATTGGTTACTTTTCTTCACGGTGTCGGTAGCAATGATTGGTCGTTAACTTTACAGAAAGACCAATTCCATTTTCATACTCATTTTGATATAAAACGTTTTGATGAACGCATTTTTTACCTTCAATGTATTTACGTAAACAAACAATCGAATAAAAACATTAAAACAATAAATAATGCATATTAACCATTCCGTCCAAAAAAATTCGTGATTTTACAGATGTTTATTTATTTATTTATTGATCACCAACACAATGAACACCGTTACAAGTATAAAGTTAACATATTATGTTACTGTGGAAAGGTTAGTGACATTATAGGTGTAGACTGCATGCACATTAATTTAGAGCAAGTAACAATTTTATTGACTTTCTTATAAATTTCATTGCTAATAAATTAAAAGTTGTCATCGTTATCCTTCTAGGGAATTGTAGGTATACACTTGGGAACCTAACTACATTTGTAGTACTAATTCGAAATTATCATAACTAAACAACACTAAACACGTCAATGTACAATCCTCTTGGCTTCTGAGGCATTAAGAACACTAAATAGTTGTTTGGCGTGGCATTAGGCTCGGAAGCCCTATAAACCGCGGTCTAGGTCGCACCGAGGTCAGGCTAATTAATAAGTACGATTGGTAAGTAGGTAAGCGAAAGATAGTTCAAAGAAATCAGAAAATAATCATATTAATAAAAATCTTAGCCATATCGCTTGTTTGCAACAATCATATAAAACATTACAACTCCTATGTTTCAAGTTTATAATTTATACATAATACAAAACTCCAAAAGAAGTATTAACAGTTAATAATCCACCATTATTACACATGAACCCTCGAAGAATCACAAATTTTGCAAAATAAATTTTACAACAATATTTTTTCACTTTCGCGCCAAAAATTATGTTATTAGAACCTTATTAAGGGAGTTTTGCGCCAAAGTGAAAAATAGCGTCGTTGATTTTGTTATGACATCTTGTCCAGGGCCTTGACTTCTATTATGAAATATATTGTAATGATTGTAATACACTTGAATTATTTTATTACTTGATATTGGCTAAATGCACAAGATTGCGGAACCAAAATAAAAAAACAAGATCATTCAGTAAGCACTTCACACGAAATGTCACATGGACTCTTAAAAAACACCAAAACAAACTAAATGAGTACAAAGAGTGGACGTTAAAAATGCGGAAACTGACGTCACGGATAAATATTTCTCTAGAATGCATTACCAACGCATTCCAATCTTTTTATTTATTAAAATTCTTTATTCAAAAGCGTTTGAATTAGAAAACAATTAAATTTTATAACTTCAATAATTAAACGCAAGCCAAGCTTAAAAAAACCGACTTCACCGCTTTATCTTCGGAACCTTGATCAGATTTTATGTATTAAACACGTATTATTGACTATAACTCAATAACTAGAAATCAGATCTTGATCAAATTTCAACGGGACCACAAGAAAAGCACCAGTTTTCAAATAAAAAAATAATCATCAAAATCGGCTCACAACGAAAGAAGTTATGAGGAAACTTTTGAAGTCGGTTAAACATCATCGTCAAAGTAGTCCACAAAATAGGCATTATTGACGATATTTCAAAAAATACTGATCATCAAATTTAAATGGAACCAATTACAAAGCAACATCTTTCAAACTAAAAAAAAATGTCGAACTCGGCTCACTTGGAGAGAAGTTATGAGGTAACACACATAAAAAAGAAAAAATCGACTTAAGTACCTTCTCCTTTTTTGGGAAGTCAGTAAAAAAAAGATTTAATAAAACAACATAACAATTGACCTATACATAGTAACTTATTATATTTATTGCATATTCCCGATTGCCTACGTCACTACGCCACAGACTATACCTACATATAAGAGTTACTTGGTCCTCCATGTAATTGTGTGACGTTGTTTTAAGTGATGTAGTGGTAAATTAAAGTAAACACGCTAGGCCTAGAATGATTGGCTCTCAAGGATTACTACCGGAACATCGTTTTATTGATATTGGAGCAAGGTTTTTCTACTTGAGGGGGGTGAACAACGACTATAATATGGTCTCGTCGTACAGGTAGCAAACCAGCACGAGAAAATGTCCTTTCACCATAGATAATACGTAATTGTGTGTTAATTATGAACATTATCTTTATATATCGAACTGTCCGTTGGCTTAATTGAGTGCGCGTTCGCCTTTTAAGCAGGGTTTCGGGTTTGATTCCCGGCGCGAACGCAAGTTTTCTACCCAAGGGAAATTTGTGTTCTGAGTGTGTGTGACGTGAATGTTTCCGGCCACGACACAAGCTATCGAATTTATTGTGGGGTTGTGAGTGTGAAAGTTTTTATTTATTTACATAAGACAAATTAATTATTTTATTGCATTCTCTAAATGTAGATAGGTGATAGAAATAAATGACAGTACATTAGAGACCCTGTTGGGCACAACAATTCAGTGCAGAAGAGGACGATAAGCATCATTAATAAAATATCAAATTAATTTATAATAAAATTTAATAATTATGTATTATAATTATTGTTGTTGTATTTATGTATAGTGTTGTTATGAGTGTTAGTATCAAACTTATAAAGGAGAAAGTTTGTGAGTGTGTTTGTATGTTTGTTACGTCTTCATGCTCAAACGGCTGGACCAAGTTTGATGAAATGTCGTACGGAAGCAGCTAACACGTAGGCATATACTTTTTATCCCGGAATTCCCGCGGGTCCGGGTCTTACGCGGGTAAAACCGCGGGGCGCACCTTGTTATAGTATAATTGTCAATCTTTAACCCTTTAAACAAATGTGAAAGCGCTTAGGTAGCTTATCTCGATTAATACAAACATGTGCATGAGTGGCTTATCTGATTTATAAAGAACATACCTAATTACTTATTCAAGTCGTCGAACCTTACGTACATCGTGGCTCGAAACTCTTGGAAGTAACGAGAAACTTCATCACATCCTGAATATAGGATACGTGTAACCACAAGATGTATTTGCTAGCAAATTACCTTATGAATATAGATGATACTAGCTTTATACTGGTTTACCACGTGCGATAAAAACGAGTTAGATAGAACCTGTAATTTATATGATAGCTCAGTCTAGAAATATTTAATACTAGCCATACCCGGCATGCGTTACAATGCCACGTGACTATATTATTACCTCCTTCATGTTTATGTTTGCCTAGTACTTTATCAAATCCGAATGACGTATGGGAAGTTAATTTAATACATTTTTTTTCTTTAATTTATGTTTAACATAACTAAACCATTCTTGAACACACATAAAAATAAGTTACTTGTTATAAACTTTTTAAAGACAAGCTATTAGAAGTCCGCCATATTGGATTTAAAGTGACGTCACTTTATTTTTCGAGTTATTCACAGCAAGCCTTTTTTGATACCCATATTGTAAGAGTGCATTGAGAATTATTTGTCCGCCATTTTGTGTGTTCCGCCATGTTGGATTTAGAATTTTATTTTTTTTATTTTCATAATCCAACAGCGTATGAATGACGTTACACAGGTGCTATTTTAGCAGCTGTCTAAGAGTTGTCATAGTTTACTTGCCAGTTAATTCTAAACTGTCTGCGCCACAATTTACTTGCCAGTAGGTTTTTTTCGAGTTAATAACAAAAAAAAAACATCCGCTCAGTTGTCGATTCTAAGCCACCCCATGCAGGATTGTGCACTGTACCAATGTGGGTATATAAAGATAGATACAGCCAATGTTTTTTGGTTATTTATGATCGTTCCATATAATTCATACCTATTATACATGTATCATCGCTTCTACGTCATTACTATTATACCAGGATAAAACCGAACCTATCCCTGACGTCAATCCTATTGGAAATACTTTTGTGATTATTTGTGTGTGTGTGTGTTGCCTGTGTATGTTTAAAACGAGGTAGGTATATTAGTAACAGCTGGACAGGTTTGTATGAAATTTGGTGCCTAGAATAGACGGAATGCTATGCTGATTAATACAGACAAATCCACGGGACACAGATACGTATGTGCGTGGCGGGGCAGAGTAGCAAAAAACCTATGTATATATCAATTTTAATTGAATAACAAAAAGGCAATTAAATTGTTTAAACAGTTGTTGCGAAATACGTATAGTATGATAATAGTAATTAATATATTTGGGAACTATAAACAAGAAATGAAAATACATTTTTACCGACTTGACAAAAAAGGCAGAGATACTCAATTTGACTGTATTTTTTTGTGTGTTACATCATAACTTCTTTCCACGTGAACCGATTTTGTTTGAAAGCTAGTGCTTTCCCATTGCGTCCATTTAAATTTGATCAAGATTTGATCAGTAGTTTTTGAGTTATCGTCAGTCATGCGTGATTAATACAATTGATCTGATTTTATCAGATCAAGGTTTGAAGATAACGCGGTGAAGTCAGTGTTTTAAGCTTTGCTTGTTTTAATTATATTCAGGGCACTGACTACGGTGAACAAGAGAGTTATTCTTATTGTATATTATTCTTATACTTCTACTACACGCTTCTATACAGCCGCTTCTTCAAATAATTTTAAATTTTATGTTGTGTAGAGATTTTAAGACATGACCAAGTGTTCCATAATTGTTCCTACGGTAAAAAATAAATGAATAAACAAATCACTATTTCTAAATGAAGTTGCGACGTAACTGCTGCCAAAAAAAGCCAGTCATTTATATGAGAAAGCCTACGCCTTCGGTAATTTCCACCAAGGTCGGGGTTACCGTGATCATGGCTTATTATATACAGCTTGAAGCCTATAAATTAAAAAGTTATTTGGTTACTAATGGAACTCGAGCAGATTTCTAGACCGTCTAGATTTCAAACGCAAATCAGGATGCTTATTGGAAAATTGAATTTTATTCGATGCGTTATTCATTTCATTGCTTTTATTCATTCATTTAAGGCGGATAAGCCTTGCTGTACAGTGTGTTAATGCAGCAAGCTTTTTGGACACTTTGCCGAACATTAAAGATCGTCTAAACCATCATTAACCTCTTTTTTTAGAAGAGGTTCCTTCTCAATTATACTGCGTTATTTTTTATTTCTATTACCTCAGTACTTTTTTCTAGGTGAACCGATTTTGATGATTCTTTTTCAACCGATTTCAAAAAAGGCGGTACTTAATGAATTAGTTTTTTTTGTATGTATGTAACGCGATAATTCCGCCAGTTACAAATTGATTTTGATGATTTTTTTTGTTTGGTAGATAATACCATAGTAGAAATATATATTATACTTCACAGGTGGTCAACACACTTCACAGGTGGTCACACAATTTTATCGAAATCGATCAAGCCAAAACCAACATAAAAGCGGTGAAGTCGGTTTTTTTAAGCTTTGCTTGCGTTTGTTAGTATTGAAAATACATACGATTCAAAGTCCACACTAATCTCAAAGACATTTATAGCAGGTACCGGAAACATTTACAAACACACAATCACACCCACAACCGGAAGCACAAGTTAAAAAAGCCCTTGGAAAGTTGAATGTCCATTTTTAAGGCCATTACATTTTTTTTTTATTTCTTAAAAATACTAACAGAGAGAGATGTGTTGATGAAAAGTATTTTTGAAACTTTTGTGTTTTTGTCGGTGAGATTACCTTACTACCTCTTAGACTAATGCATCTTTTTAACCGACTTCAAAAAAGGAGTAGGTTCTCAATTTGACTGTATTTTTTATGTGTGTTACCTCAGAACTTTTTTCTAGATGTTCAGATTTTGATGTTTTTTGTATTTGAAAGCTGGTGTTTCCCATGTGGTCCCATTCAAATTTGATCAAGCTCTTGCCAGTAGTTTTTGAGTTATCCTCAATAATGCGTTTTGATTAATTCATTTAATCTGGCGAAGGTTCTGCCGTTTTGAAGATAAAGCGGTGAAGTTGTTTTTTTAAATTTTGCTTGTGTTTTTCGTTTATTTATGTGCTTTAGAAATACGAAAGCTTTTACGACCCAGTTGGTGCAGTAGGCCAATCTCTGCCCTCTGTGCCGTGTGTCTTGGGTTCGGTTCCTGGAACGAGCATAACTTTCATTCCCATGGGACATTTGTGCATCTGGTTCTTTCCTTGTTTCTTCCTTATTTCCTTCGGACAGCGAGTCCCAGTTAGCATTATTATTATGAATAAGTCTCGATAGTTTATTTTTTGTAACCGACTAATTTGCTTTCCAAACAGAACATACCTAACATAGAATCAATAAAAACTCAGTTAACATTCGAATGAAAATGAAAAACAGTAAATCCAATCAATGTTTAACAAATACATCGGATCTGGAAACTCATTTCCATAAAATGTTATTTCTATCTCACCAGTCCACCTGCACTGACGTAATACCGATTTATTAATAGACGATGCAACGGCCTATTTATCCATTTCAATTCCAATTCCATTCCAGTTCCAAAGATAGCTCTGGTTGTTATAAAACTGATCGTTAACCCGAATTTCTCACAGATTTCTGGCGTGGCCAACAAATCAATCAGTAGGTATGGAGGACACGCCTAGGCTTGTTTAGTATCACAAACTGTGTTCCCATGGTTTTTATCGTATTTTCCGGTCATTATGTTTGATTTGCCGGATAATATAAACATCTAAAGCGATTTTAGAAGACACGCAGGCAAACTGTTTACTAAGAATTATCGTTCATTTTTCAAACCTATGATTTTTTTTGGATCTTTCGATTGAAGTTCTTTTTTTAAAATTTAATAGTTGTCAACTGGTAGTTAATGACAGGCGGGGTATATAAGTATCAATGCCACTCTTATATATTGTCCGTTTGAATTTTGACTGAAAAAGATTGTAGAGACTTTAACCTGTAGAGTGAAACTTCAATTTGTGATTTAATTTCTCTAGTTTGTAAGTACTAATATATTACTTTAAACAAACCTCATGTAAGTAATCAACGATATAATGTCATTTTATTAGCACAGTCTATATACGTAAAATGAAAAAATATATATTGTCGTTTCTTCAAATAGATCACGGGAAATGACGTCTGGTAGTTGAGTTGAGTCGAAACCAGGTAGCTACAAAGTATCTGATACAACATGTTATGTAGCGAATAAGAACAAACATTAAAATGTTTACTCGTCGTATTCATGCAATACTAGGAACACAGTGAAAGAACAAAACAAACTACAATTTATCAAACAATCATTCTACACTGAAAACACTAAAATGGCCGCTTGTCTTTTGTTTCACTCACCCAGATTAATCTGTGACATCTTTGAACCAAACAGATCAATCTGTCTTTATCTAGAGGCGGTCGTACAAATTGAGTTTTCGTGGTAGCGACCCCAAGTTTAACGTGTTTTGCGGGTATTCTAGGGTCGGGGGTGGGGGTCAGTTAGATTGAAGGCCGGATAGCAAAACAGTGTAATTAATCTCGGTGAGCAGTTTAACTACGAAAATAAATGGATTGACGTCATGATTATGATGTAAATAAAATATAGAGTAGAGAGGCAATCTGGATATTTATTCAGTTATGCCTTCTATTTCAACCAAAGACAAACATGTAGCCAAAAGAAGAAAGTCCCGACCTGAAATCTTTGTTTTATACTTACTGTACAATGGGTACGATGCCCAACATATTTTTCATGTTATATTTGTAGCAAACTTATGATAGACAAGAGAAAGGAACATTAATAAGATAATTAGTAGAAATGCTGAAATCATACTGAACGAACTATTCTCCGTTTTCTGCACAACGGTTAGTTAGGTAGCTGCAATTGCTGAATTAAATAGGTATTTTTTTTAAATTATGTAGTAGGTACTTATAAACTTACAACACAAAACGCCTTGTAGTGATTAAATTTTCCATGAAAATTCAAATGAAGGAGCACTCTAAACACGCAATTACCGCAATATAGTGATTCTACCATCACAATGAAAAACACAAAGTATTGATAGGGATATTACGTATCGACAAAGGATAAAAATGCTGCCAATAGGTAAGATACTCAGGTTAATTAGATATCTATAAATAAAATATGTATAATGAAAATGGACAACGACTGCAGCTCGAGAAAGGGACTCCTACTCCAGATCGTTACTGGTATCAGGGTTAGACCATTGCCATACAAGTAATATGGGAGCCTATGTTTCAGGAGTTGTTAGGGTTATACAATGATTTATATATTTTTTTGTAATTATTTGATTTAATTATGTATTTGTTACGACGAATGGCCAAAGAGGCGGTATCTTCGATTTGTTCAGGCGTGCCACTTCAGCCCTTTACGAGTGGCGTGCAAATAGGCATTCAGAATTGGCTTGCATAAGCAGTAAGCTCTGCCAAGGTTGCTTTTGGCAGCCAGAGAAGATAAGAAAGTAGACGGAAACAAGGCATTTGGTTATCTTAAAGGCCATGTTGTAGGAAATTTTGCACTTCGACATATATTATATCTTTAAGTAGGTTTACTTAATTATTTATAATACTAGCTGACCTGGCGAACTTCGTACCACCAATTAAAGTTGTCGGAACTTTGACAGCAAACATATTATTACATGTCACATTTGTCTGTGGTCAAATATTGATAGTGCGTTCAGAAATTAATTTAGTGTCTAATCGGGTACGAACGAATTTTTTTTCTATTTTCCTTGCATTTTATTGATATTTTCTCATCTTTAATCCTTGGACATCTACAAATATTTCAAAATAAAATTTGGCAAATCGGTTCAGCCATTCTCGAGTTTTTGTGAGACTAACAAACGTCAAATGTTTATATATATAGATAAAGTATGGTATGACAGAGATTTGCCAATGATTTGTGTTTATGAGGAAACTATGAAACACAAAAAAGAGTTCTAACCACTATACTAGAACTCCTGCCCAGAAGAATACTTCTGAAGAAGAATTTTGAAATGTTAGTGGTAGAATGGACAGTCCTGGTTTTAGGATTTTTTAGGCCGCTTGAAAACATTTGACATGGACATCTGATATTAAAGAGATTCAAGAGTTTACAGAATCCTGAAATAAATCTGTTTATGCAAGTAAAAGAGAGCAGACACAAGAAAGTCTGTTAGCAGAAAGTAAGCGTTACGCTTGAATATAGGATTTGCAGCGCCCCAGCAATTTAACAAAGTTTTGAGTGATATTGCACTGTGCTATACTCTACCTGAGACTTAAGTTTTTATATCTAAATATTATCTCCAGTTATTTCATCGAAAACTTGAACCCATCCATCTTGAACCAGGTTTACTAGTGCATTGTCATAAATGTTTGTTTGTGAAAGTGAAGAAACCATTAAACAAAACAGAAACAGCACTTACACCTTTATACTAGACACGACAAGGTTCTTTCTCCAGAAACATCATGAATAGTCAAGTGTTTTCCACATCACGAATTGCCTATACAAAATGGAGTACTAAAGTACACGATCTCAGTTGTATAGGGTTTGCGTGTTAAAGGAACTGCACCTTCCTTGCGTGAAACCCATGACCCTGACTTTGGCAAGGTCAGGTTCGTGGCAGCTCGCGACGTTGCCAGATCGAATAAACTTCGGATCAAAAAGCCGTAATTCGTTAATTGCCATGTTGAAGACTAATGATATACAAAAGATGGATGGATGGTAATTTGTTTACAACGTGCATATAATCTATATTGAAGGGAGCAATATTTTTTCCTAATTGAGGGTTGAAAATTGTAAACACATGAGGGTTGTAAGTCAACACGTGAGGATTTAGATTGGTAGAGTTGGATTGATTAGGATACACTCTCAAAGCTTATAGTATCAACTATCGATAAATAGAGAGAATAGTGTAGTGGAAACAAATGGCTAAAAAGTATGTTGTAGACTTCTGACGTTCAGAGGGCACATTATCAGTGAGTCCTATTTATTATATTTTTGTATCTCGAATAGGCTAGCGTTTGTCCACTATGTCATCTGATAATTAGTGGTTGAGAATGGTAAACAGTAGAAAAAATTATATAGTGACAATATTATATTCGTGAATTAATTTTTCAGTTTAGAACTAACTGGTAATAATACAGATTATATGTAAATTTGGGGACACTTGAGACAAATAGACGTGTGGAGCCGTGCAAGCCCCCTGACACACCTTTAGTGACCCCAATAAGTTCAACTATGGTTCAACTAAGTCCAACCGATTGATTTACACCTCTCCTGAGTCACGCATTTTCATCTAGATACGCAAACAGCATCGCAGAACTGAAATAGTGGGTAACTCGATTATAGATGACGAATGTTTCATGCCCCGGTGGCCCGATATACTATATCTCGGTTCATATGACCCGTACCCCTAGTGTGAGTTTTACAGTAAAATATCGTTAACGTAACTGCGGCGTTGATCGAGTATACGAAAACGATTTTGGTTATATTTTGATAGCGAGTGTAAGTTTAATAGTTGGCAACTGTCCGTAAACAGTTTATTCACTCAGTTGATAGTTAATTTTTGTTTGTAATGTTGGTGGCTTGCTATGCTATAGTAAACGAATGCGACTAATTTACGTGAGTACGTAGAGATTACTATACAAACTGACTAGATTCGACTTCGTTATTTGGTTGAGTTATAATCGTCTCAAACAAAATATATGGTTTCTCCTTTTGTTGCGTTAAGTGCAAAAGAGAAAAGAGACCCTCGATAGAATGGCGCGAAGTCATCAATTTTCGACTGTAACAACTTCTCATTGTTTTAATTAAATCAAAATGAATAAGATTAGTTGCATAGTAGAAATATTACTATGTTAGTTGTAACTCAACTTGAAATGATGGTGACCTATTTGAGTACGAGCAGTGAATGGAAATAATTTCAATCATATGTGGTTATAATGTGTTTGTGAGTGAATTGATTTATTATGGTTTGTTTACAAAATGTTAAGGTGAGACTAGATATCTCAATAAACTCTCAGGGAATGCTAAAGGGTAAGTCCAATGAATTCAAAACTGGGCTTCCGTAACCAAGTTGCTTAGGAGAAACAAATCGCCAAGTTTGGAAATTATTTCGCTCAATTTGGGCTGCTGCAGCTACTGTAATTCTCCAAGCAAAATAGTAACGTGAAGACATTTCACAAAAAACCAACTTTACCGTCACTAAATTATAAAAAGTAATAATTTAACTACAACAATTTGCTTCTCACTACCAAAATATCAAGTGAATGACTCTACTATAGAAGTATCGTCTCTATACTACAGTAACTGTCAAACGTGTCACTCACACTCGGGATTAGTGTATAATTACTAACACAATTTACTGAAACTGTATAGTTTACGTATCCGAACGAAGCCAAACGCGTAAGTTAGAATTAATCTCATACTCGCATGATTAGTTGAATAGTTCGCTCGTTATAGATTGCCATACAAATGACACTAAAATACGTAAACGAGATAGTAACGTATTTCGTTTGCAAAACTCACACTAGGCATACCGTTGTAAGTCCCGCTTATCGTACCAAAACCATGATCTATTAATTAGAACAATGACCTGGTCCTGATAGAAAATTTGCGAATATGGCAATTAGACTAATTAGCTTTCACAAGTGCCTGTTTGGAACACATTTGAATAAAAATTAATGTAAAATAAATTTAAATTTTTGACCACAATCCAAAAAATAAATGCTTACTCAATCTGGAATGACCATATTTTTTTTGGCTATTGATTGATTATTTACGTTAGTAGATTGCCGTTAAAAACATTACATTTCATATCTAAATAGATATTTGAAAATGGAATCTCGCAGGCACTAATTCTATCCCCAAGGGCAATTTGTGTTTCTGGTTGTCTCTGATGTGATCGTGTGAGGATATAAGTGCGTATATATCTACATGCATGTAGCGTGCCTTCCTTTTAACATTAATTAGATTATAGTACAAATTGAAAAACAGAAGTGTGTCAATGTTAAGGTGAAATATATTTTCAAGAGAACATTCAATATGGTAAATGGGCGGATCAACTATTTTCTGTAGTGTATCAACTTTTTTTGTTAAAAAAATAAAATTGTTATTTGGCTTAAATTACATCTTATATTGCGAGATATATCACTTAGGTGTATGATTATATGCAGAGCAGCGAGTTTTTTGTATTTACTTTAATTATATAGCTATATTTGTGAACTGAATACTTAAAATGTCTCCGGCATAACAAATACTAGTTTAGATATTTAGTAAATAAAACGAAACATTAAATTAAATCAGTCTTCTTTAATATTTAGAGTAATATAAATGAAAGGCTTATGCATTATTGAAATTGAATAAAACTTACATTTTCTTAAAATATTAGAGTGCATTGTGTCTCTTGGGTCACATGAGGAAAAAAACGGACATACTTTTCTCATAATTTTGAGCCCCCTGGCGATAGAAAATAGTATTAATATTATTCTAATGCCTGTTACTTGTTTAAAATAAGTAATAGTAAAAATAGTTTATCATTATATTTTTTTTCTATTAAAATGGCACTAGATGTATCAGAAAATATGGGGACAATATTGTCAGCCCGGAGAAAACTCGGTGACTCAGGAGACACAAGATGAACAACCGATAGCAAAATTAGTTTGCATTAGCAAGTACAAACGTAGTAGTTTGCAAAATAACAATAACATACCTTATTAATTACAATCAGTCATTAGTTCTCTTCTTAACTAAAATTACAAAACAAAAAAAAATTAGATCAAACAAACGTCATATTTTTATGAAAAGAAAGAAAAAGTAACTTCTTCTTTTGGAAACTATTAATCAATATACTTCGATTGATTACCGAAACTAAACATATTTTAAAAAATGATACACTTCTATCATAAATCACTACAAAAATCACTTTTCGAAAACTTCCACAGCGTTTTCGAATTTATAATACTGTTGGCCACATTTGGTATTAGTTTTAGGCTCAGGAAGAATTTTAATTATGTCTGTATAGTCGATGTCCGATACGTCGCTCTTTTCAAGTCTAAATATATTTTTGTTTTTCATACAACGTAAAAATGTTACTCGAATATCACCATCGTCATGCAAATCATTGACAATACACGCATATTTATAAATTTTTCCTTTCATGGCATTGACGTTTACTAATAAAAAGTCTCCGCATCTTATTCCACTGTTTTCTTTATCATTAGAGTGTTGTGTTGATGTGCTTGGTTTTGGATTTGCCATAATTTGCTCATCATCAGAGGTATCAGGTGTTCTGTAAACAATGTTGTACCAGTTTTTATAACGAGCTTGGCTTAATTCTAATAATCCAATCTCTTTTAGGGGGGACTTCTGCTGAGAGACTCTATAGTTGCTCAGAGGCTGGTCTTCATCAGAGCTCAAAAGAATATTATTCTCATCAAATAGCGTGTAGCTGCTTGATGCATTATCATTAAAATCTTTATTAGCTGTATTTTTGTTTATTTTTCTATCCTGAGTTGTTCTAGGGTTTTGTTTTTCAGTCTCCGATTCATTGTCATCCTCAAATTTTTTTTTCTCACATTTCTCAAGTCTCTTCCGTTGTATTGCAGTTACAGGCGCAATGGGCCGATATAGCCTTCGTGAAAGACATTCACAAAAACCTCTGCTACAGAAACAGCTAAGGTTCCTGTATTTGAGTTCACCTTGAATGGCAGTGAATATTTGATGTACATCTTTAGTACCTGGAAGGGGCTGGATTTTGGATGGCATTTGTTTTGCAATCTTTTCAATTTTATCAGATAAAATTAAGTAGAGATTTATTTTGCTTATATCCTTCAGAACTTCGTAAAATTTATATGCGCATGTAATGTCTTCACCTCGGGCTACCAGCTCATCAGCTGTAATTTAGATCGATCTCTTCTCATTTTTTTCCTTCCTCCACTGTTTTTAGATACATCTATTAAAGCTACAAAGTTTTGGGGAGTTTCGATGCCAGATTGATCGTTATTAACCTGGTAATTTTGTGGATTTGGTATTTCATCCTGTGGTAGTTCTGCATCAGGTAGCAATATCGAAGGGGAGCTGGGAGGCGTATAATCAAGAACCCGTATTAAGTTTTTCCCATTTTGTCTTAAATTTTTCTTCCTAAGTCTCCAGATAACACGTGCATTGTACTTCTCTTTCGGTGTCAAGTCTTTGATCCGTTTTTTTTTTGTGTGATAATTTTCTCTTTTTTTTCTTTTATAGTCTTCGTATTTTTCAGGATCCTTTTTCATTTTTTCTTTGTATCTCTTTTGCCTCTCGGCGGCTGTTAGTGGCATGTTAACTGAAATAAATAATATTACTCAGTAAACAGGATACTTTATTTTACTAAGGGAACTTAAAAGTCGGAGCCTAAGGATCTCTTTTATCATTTAATTATAGGATTTTATTAATTTCTAAAACCGGCACTCACTTAAGTATTATTGTCGAAGAAAAATGCTCCGACCAGGTTTCGCACATATCCGAGTGAGTATGGGTTTTAGAAATTAATAATGAATAACTCTCACGATAGTTTAAATATTATAATTATGGGATTATTTAAATGGTAAAAGAGCTTTCCGTAGCAAGTAATATTGTGCGGCTGTTTTATAAATATAAATAACAGTGAGTGAGGTTACAAAACTATGAATCTGATCAAAATAGCTTTGGTCACAAATGTAAATTAAACTCGCTATGGTTCGTGCCACACGAAAATAAGCCTTTGATGTTGTGTCTTCTTATCCGTATTATATTAAAGTGGAGTAAGAAGTAAGGTTCGTTTTTGTGCGGTTTTTCTTACAAAATTGGAAAGAAAATCTCTTGGGTCACAAAAAACGTCTCTTGGGTCACACGTTCTGTGACTCCAGGGAAATGTGAGCCAGGAGAAAATTAACGGTTTATATTATTTTTCTTTAACAAATGCTTAGATAATAAGAATAAACACATATGTAAGACATTTTAGAAACTACAGTCAAACATGGAAGTTCAAAGTACTTTAAAATGTTATTCACTTACCTTAAATTTCGTCGTCACCCAGCAGACACACTATAAACGCACGCTCTCTCTCTGCGAGTCACGGACGAAATGGTCGAGTCAAATCAAGGTTATAATGATGGTGGACAAAATCATACGATTTGCAGATCTGTCTACTATTGGCTTAGCCATTGGTAGTCTATCTCGCTCGCAATCAGTGAAACTTTTCAACTCGTGACCCAGCCGACGTGTATTCTATTGCTGCAGTAGGGACAACTATGTAAATTGGGAATTTTACTCGTAATGTTTAATTTTTGGACGAACAAAACGTGATTTTAGAAAGAAGATATATTATAGGACACTATTCACGCTAAAGATCTAAGCGCGCTAAGGAATAATTTTTAGCATCATCGTTGAATAAAACCGCGTATGCCTTAGGGACGCCAAGATTTAGTATGAGAGCCATTTCTTTTCTCCTGAGTCACGCTTTTTTTTTCTTTAATTGATTTATAATTTTAATAAAATGAATTAACAACTGTTATCTTAAATGATCTTACTCTATGACCGTATCGAAAAATTTAGTCCAATCCATAAACAGTAGTTTTCATAATCACTAAACAATGCAGGACGCATCTTTACAAAAAATTGTTGATCCACCCAAATATAGCTTATTGAGATCGACCCTTGTAAATTGTATTGGCCTTAATTAACGCTTTCGAATGGAATAACCTAGAAACGGTGATTAGTGCAATAAGTACGTTTTTTTTATTTCATTTTGGCTTCGCAATCTTACGCATTTAGCCAGTGTCAAATAAATATTTATTTCAACAATATCTTATATTAAAAGTCGTAATGACAAGTCACAGTCAAGGTCAAGTAAAAGAGTCAAGTTCCAATCATAGTCAATTCATGCCCTAATAAAGTGGTAGAAACTACTAGAACTTCTATTGGAGTTTTGGAGCGAATGCGAAAATCACTTTTTTCAACTTTATGATTTCCCTACACTTATGCACGTTTACTAAATAGTTGAAGAATCTTAAGTGTTGGAAAATAATACAAAATCGACAATGCCACTTTTTCACTTTCGCGGCAAAACTGCGAGTAAATTATGATTAATAGCTGTCAAAAACAAATGTCATCACATGCATCAGGAATACATTGACTATCCGACGAATAAGTCAATGAGCTTAAACTTGTCTAGATAAATATTAACTATTAAAAGCAACATAACCCTTCATCTTACATCGTCGTTTATTATCTCCGTTAGATTGCTATACAAATATCCTCCGATAAGCACCTTTATCACATAAGATTACTTCTATTTACTTTCTTTTTCATCTCGACCACAACACCGCCACAATCCCCGTCCGTCGCCATATTTTCTTTTGCTTGACGTCTCTCGCGCCGATCCCGACCTGTCAGATCTGCGAATGTGCGTTCCAATACTCGCAGCGCCGTCTAGTGTGCTAATTATATACTACATTTAAACTTGTTTTGTATAATTTCACTATAAAATTTTCGTAAGAGAGAAGTCGTATAAGATATCATAAGTACCAGCTGGTACTGCAATTTACTGAATAATTCCAAGAAATAGATCTGAAATCAGCAATTTATAGCCGTAATATCTATATGTAACATCTGTTAATGTTTATGTCGTATTACAATTACTGTTATGTACTCGTAACTGTTAAGCTTTCGTGATTTAAACACATAGTTTAGGTAATATCTCTGGACTAAATCGCGCTAAAAACTATTTTACAAGGTTTTATTTAACTTGTAATGTATGTAGGTTTGTCCGGGTGGAATCTTGCAATTCAATTTTGAAGAAGATATCTTCAACTGATTGAGCTGAAATTTTGTATTCACGTTTAGTTTGGATGACAATGCATGGTTAGCTGTGGGACGTCATTTTAAATCCAACTTGGCGGAACACCTAAAATGGCGTCAAGTAATTTTTAATGCACTCTTACAATATGGGTAGCGAATGAAAGGGCTTGCTGAGAATAACTCGAAAAATAAAGTGACGTCACTTTAAATCCAATATGGCGGACTTCTAAAAGCTTGTCTTAAAAAAGTTTTAAACAAGTAGATAACTTATTTAATCGACTTTAAAGCAAAAGGAGGAGGTTCTCAATTGTTTGTTACCGTATATATCATAACTTTTGTCTAGGACCGATTTCAATGATTCTTTTTTTTATTTAAAATGTGTGTTAGTGTGTTATTAACTATGTGTGTACTCTCTTTGCACTGTAACGATTGAACGGATTTCGATGAAATTTTAAATGTAGGATTAACACAAACCTAGGATTAACACACAGGCTACTTTTTAACATAAGAAAAGCGGGCGAAGCCGCCGGGCATGGCTAGAAAAGAATATTTTTTTACGTAATCAAATTCCTAATTAAATAATAATTCACATTCTTAGGTGTTTGTTTATGTTTTGTCTGACTTTTATCAACAGTGTCATTAACCTTTACCTTTTACAGGTAGAATAATTATATAACCCTTGTAAAAATAATGTTTACTAATTAATGTAACGGAAATAAAGCAAGGTTAAATCTTTGTACTTCATAATACCCACGCAGAAGGGCGAGCTGTAAAAATATAAATCTCCCGCGATATATTTATAATGTTTATGTATGTATGTAAGTTATTACCTACGTAACAGTAATAACAGCGGATGCTTGCTTATCTGGAGTTTGTGTTGTTTGAAATTAGTTTTTGTTCTACTTTTAAAAAGGAGTTCTCAGTGAATTCTAAATTAAAAGTCCTAGTCTCAAAACACAGTCAAAGTCAAGTTAAACAGTCAAGGTCCAGTCATAGTCAAGTCGTGCCCTAGTAAAGTGAATTTTACTAGAACTTCTATTTGAGTTTTGGAGCGAAGGCCACAAATCACGTTTTTCAACTTAGTATAATTTGCCTACACTTATGCACGTTTACTAAGTATTAACGGTTAATAATCCACCATTATTACACATTAGCACTCGAAGAGCATTTTTTCACTTTCCCTGCAAAACTCTCAAGCTATATTTGAGTATATAAAGAAGTTACATCAGTGTTACCTTTAAAGTATTGTTATGTTCCTAAATTTTTGTTTTCCTGCGTAATAAATCTTCACCTGAATCATTGTAGTAATAACTGAGTTCGCGGATTTCTCTCGACCTCACGAAGATGCGTCACGCACTGTTATGACTATAATATGGATGTTAATTCCGATTATTGCTTTAACAGAGGTGTTACTGACCCAGTTCTAAACGAAAACATGCTGTTTTTGCTAACAGTTGAAATTTTTTTTCTATGCAAAATGGTTATTTTGCATGAACAGCTGCAAAATAAACATTTTTCATTTAATTTTCATTTATAACTCCATAGTTACAAGTCAAACAGTAAATAATATTAATAAATTGCTTATTAAACAAACAAACGAATTCACACTCACAGCCCCACGCTAAGTTCAGAGACTTGTATCGTGAGTGCCGGAAACATATACATATCACACACACAATCACAACCAGAACCAGAAGAGCAAATGTTCCTTGGGAAGGTAAAGTGTGCTCCTGCCGGGAATCGAACCCAGGACCCACGGCGCAGAGGGCAAACACTTGCCCACATTAGGTTGTCATTACAAATTAGTACATTTTGATATGATTTTAATATACTATATGCACTTGCAGAGTTGAATATGAATAAAACATTGTTTATTCATTAAAACATCTGAATGTTGCGTCTATATAATTATCACTGCCCGCCTCGCGATGTTGGTTGTCTTTATATACGACACAAGTCATCGAATTTAGTGAGGGTCTGTGAGTGTAAAAGCGTTTTATTCATACGTATTTGGTTCATCACCTGTAAATTGAAGCAAATAATATTTCAAATAATTTGGAACGCTACCCACTGGTAGTGGGCTTGAGCACTTGAGTTACCTATAAGCTCGATGTCTTGTAGGTAACTTAGTTCTTTGCTGTACATAGTTTTAGTTTAGTTTTAGGAAATATAGGCAATTGGCCCGTAGTTAGGCAAGAAAAAAAAAAAACTATATGTTAACTTCTGTCAAAAAAAATAAAAATAATTCCGGCTTTTTATTATATATTAAGGATAACTAGAAAACAATCTCACTTTACACGTGTATATTGTTACTGATTCGTTATTGCTGAGCTTACATTATTGTAGAGGCCCTTGCATCTAGACAAATCTTTACGAGGTTTACAAGTGCATGATTTTGAATATTTTGATAAACTTTCATATGTGTAATAAATAAATTATAATAATATATTTTTCGATTGGGTATTAATTTATGTAACAGTTGTCAATAACAACTTCAGAGAATACAAATTGGAACAATGGATCCTCTTCGCAGAAATGACGAAACTGATATCGGCATAAAGTGTATGACTAAGTATTGTAAGGAAGTGAGTTAGATACTATTGTAAGCATGCTATATACTTTGCTATTTACTACAGGAAAACTATGCATATACGAATGTTAAATGAATAAATGATAATTATAAAATTTGAGTAGCTGTATTTACTGCTGTGTAGTGTGTACTCCCCGATAGCAAAGGTGGGTGCGCGTTCGCCTTTTAAGCAACGGGCATCGGGTTCGATTCTTGGTAGAAACACAAGTTTTACCCCCAAACATCCATTCATGGTTGACATACCTCCTGCTCGCTCGAAGCGTTACGCTTCTACGTTTATCATCCGTACTGCGAGGGAGTGGAACTCATTGCCCGCGTCTTTGTTTCCTGAGCGGTATAATCAGGCAGTCTTCAAGTCAAGAGTGAATAGGTATCTTCAAGGCAGGCATGCTACAATTCTTCAAAAAAAAAAACAATTTGTGTTTCTGGGTGTGATTGTGTATGTGATGTGTTTCCGGCACCCACAACACAAGTAATATAACTTAGTGTGGGGTTGTGAGTGTGAAGCCATAGCCTGTCGGAGTTAAATAAACATTAGATTGAAAAGATTATATTTTTGTTTACTTGCCTACATTTTATGCGTAAGTTTGTATATTATAGATCTTAAAGTTTGTGTGTAAGTATGTTTGTTTTCTCTTCATGCTGTAACGGGTTGGGATGCAATTTGGAATGAACATAGCTTATATCTAGGATTAACACATTAGCTACTTTTTAACTTGATAAACGCGGGTGAAGTCGCGAGGCACGGCTAGTTTGTTATATGGGACTAGTGTCAAAAACTTTCCCTCAAGTCAAAGAGACCTCCGTTAGAAAGAGTTCACTTGTACGAAATTTCTATTTCATATACGTAAAACAAACAGACAAGTAAAATTACATCAATTTACTACTGGAAATGATCCGAACCAACTTAATTGTGGCAATAAAGTACCAACGATAGCATCGTAAAGATGGTGAATACAATAATAATAATTTGATGGCAAAAACCTGTTATCAGTTGCCATTGTGGTAGCGTGATCAGCTGCAGTTCCTGCTTTGTTCTGGGTTGCCACATAACGTCTTATATAACGTTAAATACTAAATGTAAGATAGATGTAAGACAATCTATCATAGTCAGAGTGGTGTGGTTAGGACAACTTTCACGAAGTCTGGGACTGTAAGCTAGCCCTAGCTTTCATACTCGTATTTGTATACCTAGTTACATTCCTATATATACCGTCATTGGTGAGTAGTGTAAAACTCTGTAAGGGGTGGTTTAGAATCGACAACTGGGCAAAAAAATTAAAAACTTTTTTTACGATCTGATAGGTACACTATGGCTGGTGAAAAAATCAACATTTGTTAGAAGTTGGTGAGTATCCAACATCTTTGTTATTTGCTAAACAGCTGTGACCTCTCGTGACCTCTCGTCACTCGTTAGTTTAATGCATCCGTGGCACTTGGCACTATTAGCAATCATCTATTATAAGTTATCATTGTGGCAGCTGTCTACGAGCTCCCGTAGTTTGACTTGACAGTTACTACTAAACTTAATGCGCCACAGTTTACAAGTAAGGAAACATTTTTTTGTTGAAAATCCACCCTCTGCAGGTTTGTGCCCCCTTAAAATACCGGACCTCACCAGAGTGCGGCACTCTGTATTGTCGCACTCGACACACTCCCTGGGAGTCGTTACTCCCAGCGCACAGCCTAGGCAGAATGCAAAAAACATAAGGCCAACACCGGCCCACCACGGCCATTTTGTGGATGATACCAGGATCGAAGATCGCAGGATTGTGTGCTACTAATCAATGATGGTATATATAGAGACTAGCCGTGCCCCGCGGCTTCGCCCGCTATTATCAAGTTAAAAAGTAGCCTATGTGTTAATCCTAGGTATAATCTATGTACATTCCAATTTTCAGCCAAATCCGTTCAGCCGGTAAATCGTGAAGAGGGAACAAACATACTTACACACACACTTACAAACAAACTTTCGGATTTATAATATTAGTAGGATTAGTATCATTCAATTTTGGGACAGCAACACTTACATCACAAGGGAATCTCTGGACTACTTTGCCACAGAGGATCTATTGGTAACAGTCCTAGCTTTTTAATTATTATAATATTTACAAGTAATTAAATAATAAGGAATTAATGGAGGCGTAGACTGGTCACGATTTATTCCGGTCTAAACTCATGTAGAGATTGCAAATGAGTGTTGCAATCTCATTTGTCTGTTTACTCTCACATGAAACCGCGTTATGAAAATAATAACATCTGTGGTCGTGTAATAATATGTTACCGTACGGCACAGCATTATTAAGATATAAAGTTGCCTATTGTCATTCCTAGATATAAGCTACATACATTCCAAATATCATCCAAATCCGTACTGCCGTTACAACGTGAAGAGAAAAGAAACATACTTACACACTTACACATTAACATACTTACAAACAAACTTTCATATTTATACTATTAGTGTGATTATAATATAATCTGTATAAGTACGTGTGTATTATTCAGCAGAGCCTGCTAAAACCTATCTTATACATAAACATAAACAATAACTTCAATGTCTCTTACAAATTTTGTATTGTATTAATAAAATCAGCATTTAATATTAAAAGTGTTTACTAAGGTTTGGTTTTAAAATCACCTGTCCTTTTAAAGTCGTCGTCACAAGTAGCCCGGTACCACCTTTGGTTATAAACGAGTATTTTTACCATTTTCAAAATCTAATAACAATTTATTTACAGTATTACGGCCTGCTCGTGACTGGGTTTGAATTTTACGCAAGACCCGAACATTTTGCAGAATAATCTTTGGGGTCAATGAACGTCCACAACGACAAAAAAATGAAGCGAAATTATACGTCCTCGCAGCGAACAGCGACAAAAAATTAAACGAAATTCGATAATGTCGCTTCATCTCGTTAGCAGAACAGAAATTGATATTCGGATCGGATGCCATCAAATTAAATGGAGCCGGATGACGAGCGAAGCTTCATTTTGCGGAAGCAATGAGGACAAAGTGGGATTATTATCCATGCAAATTCGACTATACTTTATTTATTACATTACTTATATTTATTTGAACTGCACGCTGGCTTAGTTAGGTGCGCGTCCGGCTTTTGCAGGAATATCGGGTTCGATTTCCGGTTCGAACACAAGTTTTCTCAGTGAAATTTGTGTTTCTAGGTGCGAAGGTTTCCGTCATCCACGACACAAGTAATTGAACTTAGTGTGGGGTTATGGGTGTGAAAGTGTTAGTTTAGTTTAAATAGAGATTATGATTTATTCTCATTTGATCATATCAGTTATGTTATACTGTCGGTTAATGGAATTTCTTCTCCGTTAAGTTAGGTTATTTTACATAAGTGCCTACTTATATATTTTTGTCCCACGGGTGCCCCACAAATAGAAAAAATCGATCAAAATTACCTTCCCTTTTCCTTCCTTGTTACATCAAAATCAACGTATAAAGCAACGCAACGTCAATACGATATACGTTCGATATATATAGGTTCCTAAAACCAAAACTATTCCCATCATACCAATTACGAGAGCTGACAATACCACGGCAAAAAACCTATCGGAATAGAGTTACATTCGATATTGGCATCCTCGACGAGCAGGTGCTCGCAGGTGCCCAAATAAATTGGATCTGTTGGAGCCCTACACACCTACATACATATATCTACATGTATATGGCCGGGTGACAAGGAACGACATTATTTATTTAGTATCCCTTGTCCCGAAATGGAATCGATACTGATACTCGTACTAGGTATGGTATCGTATATTTTGTTTTATCGAGCCGTGATAAATCGGGATTAATTTATTAGCTGTGCGTGCCAATGACAAACGAAATCAGATTTTATTATTATGACGTCCATTCTGTGCTGAACCTTTCATGACGTCAACAGAATAGAATATAATTTGTAGGTACAATACTGGATATATCCCGCGAGTTTCTATAAAAAGTAACATGAAATATGTCCTACCTATTTCAGAATCTTGAATACCATATTCCATCTAAATAAGTAACAGAGTACCTAGTATTTTCAAAAATTTATCAGAGCGCTTGGTAGAGGCGACGCGTGATCAAAATGCTGGTACTCATTTGGGTCAATGTAATAGCATTGTAATTCTAATGCTGCCAGCATGATGGGAACGCTACTCGCTGGTAGCGGGCTTGAGCACTTGAGTTAAGTACCTATAAGCTCGGACCCTTTAGGTAACTTAGGTCTTTAGTGTAGTATATAGTTTTGGTTGAATTTTAGGAAATATAGGCAATTGGCCCGTAGATAGCAGCGGATTTAAAAATATATATTGTTGTAAGCGCCCGCGTTGTTTTGAAGGGGTGGTAGTTAAAATATTTACGAGTACCAAAATTGAAGCTTAATTCTTCATCATCTCGTTGTCCGTCTATATACCTTACGAAATTCAAATGATCATAAAAAATAAACTACACCAGTGAAACTTCAAATTACCAAAAATGTTCTAGAATTGGAAATTTTTACGCCAGATTATCTCTAATAGATCAATTTTACCAGCCAGGCCGTTATATTTCCGCAAAGAATATTGTCTGGCCCAGATTCTAGTCTCGACTCGCACATTGAATCGGTTAGAAAGAAGTTATTACTTTTATTTCACGTCTCTATGCGAAATGGTTTGTCGGGCGAAAGAACCGGTGTACTTATAAATTCAAAGTCGAGCATATTGGCATGGCCAAAACATTTGTCAATTTTTATTTAACGGAACTATTGAATTGCAATACCTGTCCTTGCTGTCGTAGTAAATGTGCTAGTAATGATTGACATATCATAATGACTAATATACGTTAACAAAATGTACATTAGAATTTAATTAAGTAGCACTAAAACAAATGGCAAAATCATCATCCGTACAGCGAAGGAGTGGAACTAATTGCCTGCGTCTTTGTTCCCCGAACGGTATAATCTGGGAATCTTCAGGTCTCGATTGAATAGGTATCTTTTAGGCAAGCATGTCCCATCTTTGGCCGCATCATCACTTTCCATCAGGTGAGATAGTGGTCAAATGTTTACCTATGCTGCATAAAAAAAAAAAACAAAAAAATTAAAATCTCCAAAGTGGACGGTCTATCTGAAAAAAACGGCTGCATTTATTTTCACCAGAAATAGCTAAGAACACAAGAGTGTTCTTAAACAATGTCACCTTTCAAACAAAAAAACTAAATGCCACAGACAGACACTATATATACACTACAAACTTGTAACACCCCTATTCGTCAGGGGTTAAAAATAACAAAATCTCAAGTAAAAATAATAAGATACCTAGGTGATACTTTTTGTAACAGCACAGCAACAGTTATAAAATATTCACCGTTACATCTTTGAACGTTATGAGCATTGCACTAATTTCTTTGCGAAGAACGAGGGAACATCTCCCTGCAATTAACACAAGTAAGAAGAATATACCTACAAAAGTTAGTATAGGAGTATAGGAGCATATATCTCCTTATATATATATATACTTCCTTATATATACTTCTCGGTATCCCTATCTTTCAAGAGAAAGATTTCGTTTTTTTGTTTCGGACGTTTGATCGCTTTAATGATAATATACTCCTAGCCTCATCGTAACATAATCGTAAAACAACGAGCAATGATGATATATAATACGCCAATGATTGTTAAATTTTATGAGCCATAGCATTTCATGATCTGAGTACTACTACAGTAAGTACCTGTACAAATCTACTGAATATAGGCTTACTACACGTACCTATCTACGCGCACTTTAAACATCACAATACATATGCCGTGCTTTAAACATCACAATACATAAGCATCATTTCAACTGCCCATTGGCTTAGTTAGGTGAGCGTTCGCCTTCTAAGCAGGGGTATCGGGTTCGATTCCCGGCGGGAACACAAGTTTTCTCCCCAAGGAAAATTTGTGTTTCTGGTTCTGGTTGTGATAGTGTGTGTGGTGTGAATGATTCCGGCACCCACGACACAAGTCATAACATAAACGCTTTCACACTCACAGCCACACAAAAGTTCGATGACTTGTGTCGTGGGTGCCGGAATCATTCACACCACACACACACTATCACAACACCAGAATCGCAAATTTTCCTTGAATAGAAAACTTGTGTTAAATTCCCGGGAATCGAATCCGATAGAAGACCCGATTAGAAGGTGATTGCTCACCCAACTAAGCTAACGGATAGCAGTATGGGTCTTCATCTTCGAAATCAACCTCTTGCGTTAGGTATACTTCTAGTAACTTATCGGTACTATTGTATATCTATTAGATAACACAAAACCACATTAAAACAAGGCTAGTGATTCCTAACTACGAGTACCTACGTCTAATAATCTATCTCCGTTCGTTATCAAACTAATTAAATATTTATTGGTATCGCGTCAAAGTCTCTTCTAAAGCTGTAATATTATTCATTGGATTCTGTCCGACACGCGAAACGACAAAATGATTAAAATAATATATACGATGGGAATATAAATAATGAATTAGAAGGTTCATTGTCTTGTACCACAGACTGGATAAATAAGGATGAGCTTTTATTTACAGGTTGTGCAAGTGTTTTAGTCGACAGTCTATTATTGACACACTATTTAAGTCGTTCTGTGTTCAGTTCTAATGCAAAAATAATAGCAGTAGTAGTCATTTACACACTTTCTAATTAATTTCATGACTTTATACGACTTAGAAAACTTCAAAGTCCTGAAACCTTTTTTGTCTGACTTATTACTATAGCTTCAGTCTTATCCATAGTCACTCTACCTCAGTTTTTCTATTCTCTACATTTTCTTTACGAAATTTATTCTAGAGTAAATAAGAAAAAACACATTATAATATGTCATTTTTAAGAAAAAAAGAGAGTTTTTTTTTCATATTTTCTTTCCTATTCTCAATTAAAATAAAGAAGATTTTTAACAAAATAGTAAGTGATACGACTGTTTATATTCAGTTGCAGTGGAACCTGAAACTTGAGCGACGAACCTTGAGATAACTCCTCTAACACGTATTCTAATAATATTACACATATCCATTAAAGCACATATTAAATAATAGTAATAAAGGATTAAAATAGATATATCTCAATCGTTAAGCGAAGAATTTGCTGAACTCCTTTTAATTGCGATAAACATTACGTTATTAAACTGTCTTTGTAAAGTTTCACAAAACATAACGGTCGAACGGACGGAAAAAGTGCTGAACGACCCAAGGCAACTTAGAAATCTCGCTTCGCTCGATCAATTAAGGCGAAAATTTGTGATAGTGTAAGTGTGTTTGTTTGTTTGTTACTTCTTTACGCTCAAACGACTGGACTAATTTTGAAGACCGTACCGTACCTATAGAAGCTATTTGGTAAGTTGGTAGCTGACACCCAGGATTAACACATAGGTTACTTTTTATCTCCTTTGATAAATTTTATACAAAACAGCGGGTAACACCGCGGAGTGCAGCTAGGTTTAGAGATTCGGAATTACCGTAAACTCCTTCGAATAGTTAATCTGCGTTTTATATACAAAAAGTATATCAATGTAATAACTTGCCATGATATGCATTTAAGAGTTCACTGACATCGTTTTTTATTATTTAAATCAATTCGGTCTATGTTTATTTTTTGTGGACCGGTCTGGCATAGCTCCCAAACTGGTATACTGGTATCGGTTATCTTTCTTTTTCGGTTGAGAATTCTTAAATTACTTTTTGAATCGTGACTACATAAACGTTTAAAACGGTTGTGTTTTGTAAAACTTTGCAAAGACAGTTTAATAATGAAAGCTTACAAATGTTTATCGCAATTAAAGGAAGGAGTTCAGCAAATTCTTCGCTCGACGGTTGAGATATATATATTTTAATCCTTTATTACTATTATTTAATATGAGCTTTAATGGATATGAGTAATATTATTAGAATACGTGTTAGAGGAGTTATCTTAAGGTTTGTCGCTCAAGTATCAGGTTCCACTGCAAATTAATATAAACGGTTGTAACACTTACTATTTGGTTAACAAGCTTCTTTGTTTTAATTGAAAATAGAAAATATAATACGAAAAAAAAAAATATATTTTTTGTTAAAAATGACATGTCATGTATTTTTCTTTATTTACTCTAGAATAATGTCATAAAGGAAATGTAGAGAATAAAAAAACTGAGGTATAGTTGCAACGGATTAGACTGAAGCTTTAGTAAAAAAGTCAGACAAAAAAGGTTTCAGGACATTGAAGTTTGCTAAGTCGTCTTAAGTTGTGGAAATAATTGCAATGAATAGAATTATAAACAATAAGAACTTTTTGTTCCTAGTAAGTTATTAAATCATAGGCAGAGTCGTAGTGCGCAACTAGTAGGAATAATAGCATCATTAATTACAACGTAATCAAGCTGTAGAAGCATTAAAAATATTTACGAATTATTGGCACCGATTTCATTCCTTCAACGGAATCAATCAACTTTGATGAGGCACTCAAGATTGGTATTATAATTGATCCTATTCTGTATACCTATTTCTTTACATTCTCAAGTTATCTATTCGCAAAAATCGACATCGTTAAAAGCCAAGCAATTTTCTAATAATATTATAATCGATATAAGCCTATAACCAAAGCGGAGGCATCGACCCACACGTAACGTTTCGCTCTCTATGCTAATTCAGGTCACAAAGATAGTATATAAATGTTGTGATAATATAAATTATTTAAGTTAATTATGTATTAGTGTTTTTTGACATATCCACTTCAAACATTGTTATAATTTTGTCTTTGTATTTCTGTAAACTGTTCGAACTGCTTGTTGGTTTAGTTGTGTGAGCGTACGCCTTTGAAGCAGGGGTGTCGGGTTCAATTCCTGGCGGGAACACAAGTTTTCTCCCCAAGGACAATTTGTGTTTCTGGTTGTGATTGTGTGTGTGTGATGTGAATGTTTCCGGCACAAGTTATAGAACTAAGTGTGGAGCTGTGAGTGTGAAAGCGTTTATGTTTATGTTTGTTTATGTTAAGGACCTTAACAAGGCGAACACGTAATTTAAAACCTACAATCAGTAAAGTTTGAGTATCTACCAAACTTTCATCTACCAAACTCAAATGTAAATAGTCTACCAAAATGGTACAAGAACAATAGTTTCCTGAACCTACTCGTAGATTTCTTCTAACGCCAATATGTTGCGTACTCACAGCAGCTGTTCCAAAGAAATGGAAGTTACGTAACGTCACAAAAGCTGAGTAAGCTATTGTGAAGACCTCATTATCATAAATACCTATAGAGAACGGTATGTTTGGTTCGTTAGTTTACGTTCTACAATTATTTCATGCTGTTTGCTTAGATGCTGTTAACTTGTCTTGGAAAAGCTTCGTGTGGTCGAGGCTTCCTCTAAAACTAACCTACATCACAGCGTGAATCATATAACAAGTATATACAAGAAACTACAACCAATTGTAAAGTATACGAGATATTGTTTCCCATTCTGTGGTTTTACTCCTAGACTTATTAGTCTTAAATTATTGTTATCAATCTAATACCTTTAAACGAGCAATTCTTGTATGTATGTATTTATATAATCTGAATCTCGGAAATGGCATCAACGATTTTCATGAAATTTAGTATGCAGGGGGTTTCGGGGGCGATAAATCGATCTAGCTAGGTTTAATTTTTAGAACGTCGTATAAAAAAAAACCGAGCAAAGCTCGGACATCCACGTACTTATGATTATTGTAATAAAAACCAATAAAAAGATATCTCTGATATCTCGTCAAAATCCTGCGCGACAAATAACTTTAATAAATTTACAATAATTATAATTTTATATACTAAACCTAAATTTAAAATATTGGCAAACTGAGAAAATTGACAATATGTAACTATTAGCAGGAAATTAAATAGGTCTTCAATATGGCAAACTAAAAAAGTTGTCAAGAGTGAGTAGCTCTTTACTGAACTGTTTTTTAAGGTAATTCTACCATTATTCTATCGTGCATGTATATTATGCCGTACCGTACCTATAGAAGCTATTCATAACATTATAAAAGCCGCTACACACTGGACGTTTTGGTTAGAACGGATTTGAGTGCGGTACGCGAGCGCGTGCAGTGGTGCCAGCGCCCGCGATGCCGTACGTTATCCTTTCGTACCAGATGCGTCTTTTGTGTAGCTGCTATAATGCTTACGGTCATAGAAGATACCTATCAATACATTGCAACACACATATGTGGCGTGCGGGGGAGAGGGGTGTTGTTGAGTGCAAACACAACCGTATATTCACTGACTCACTTAATTCTAACTTAACACAGTACATTTCGCTTACGTCTACTACTACACCACAACACAAAGTACTGTTAAAATTCTATAACGAGAGAAAGCTCAGTCTATATTATAAGAAATGATCTCAATCTGGAGTTCAGTGGGCCACAAAACTTTAATAATAACGTCTGATAGCCTGCTTCAATATTGAACCCAATAATAGTTTTTGTTTAGTACGCAGCCTAATTTTAGTGTAATTTGAAAACTTTATAACACTAACACAGATAGTGTTAGATCTTTTATGATAACGAACATATTTGAACGGCATCTGGTGTTATAATGGTTCCACAACGGTACAATAGTGTTTGTGGTCTTTAGAACTTTATTACATTAAATTAATTAATTACCTACCTATGAATATACAATGTGCAACATTGGATATAAAATAATTGAAACGCAATTAAGCTTAAAAAACCGACTTCACAGCTTATATTTTAGTTTTGGCTTGATCGATTTCGATAAAATTTATATGGGGCTACCTCTAAAATATAATCAACCAAACAAAACATCATCAAAATCGATTCATAATTGGCGGAATTATCGCGTAACATAGACACAAAAAAACATACAGTCGAATTGAGAACCTCTTTTTTTGAAGTCGGTTGATAATCGATTCGATCTGGAACAGTGTGGACCATCATGACATCCAATAACTTTTTTTATACACGATCAGCAAGCATTTGACCACTATCTCAGCTGACGTAAAGCGATTGAAAATGCAGCATACTTGCCTTGAAGATATATCTAGACGAAAAGATTCCCAGATTATACCGTTGAGGGAACAAAAAGGGAGTTCCACCGCTTCGCTGTACGGCTGATGAACAAAGAAGCGAAACACTTCGAGCGAATTGGAGGTAAGTTAACCATAAATAGATTACGTTTGACAGTTTGTCTTGTTTTTAGATAGTAAGGGCATAGAGAATTATCTCATTGACACACTCATCAAATGTAAAAATAGAATATAAATAGCATAGGAAATTATATCAACATTTAGGTACTTATTAAATATAGTAAAATTAAAACAATGATTTAATTGCTAGTTATTATATCATTCCTATTTTAAGTATAGATATTGGTTTGTTTCCTTGACCTTATTAAAAAAACAAAAACACTTTACTATGTTTTTTAAACATACCTCTGTCTTTGTAATTAACAATTTCTGTAATTCAATGACAGGGTTTAGCTGGTAGCTTACTATTTTTAATTAAGTAAATAAATGTATATATAAAGTAGTAAATCTGGTTGTTTAAACCTACTTCTTACTTAAATTATAAATGAGAAAGTTTGTTTGTGTGTGTGGATGTTTGTTACCACGTATCTCCGTAACGAATAAACCGATTTTGATGAAATTTATAATGTAAGTTTAGGTTTCGGAATAACACAAAGTATACTTTTTAAATTAAATAAGGGGGGCGAAGTCGCGGGACACGGCCAGTATGCTATAAAGATATGACTTAAATTACATTTCAGATCAGTAAGTGAAGGGTATTAATGAAATATTATTATTTCATCTTCGGTGGACCTTTCTGTGACCTAAAAAACCTTTTCTCTAAAAGTAGGTACACTACAAAGTACCTACCTACACCTAACTGTATGAGAAATGGTTTCTCAATATTGTACGGAATATGTGAGGTGTTTAAGACTTTTAAAAAATTTACAATACTAGCCGTGCCCACTGGCCTTGTCTGCAAGTTAAAAAGTAACCTATATGTTAATCTTAGGTATAAGCTATGTACATTCCAAATTTCAGCATGAAGAGGGAACAAACATACACACTTATACACAAACTTTAGATTTATAATACATGACTGAAAGAGTCGACATGTGACCAAAATGCCGGTTTGTATTTTGCACAGCAATTAAGTCTCGCTGTGCAACGAGGTAACGCAGCCAGCATTTTGGACACACTGCCGACCAATGACTTTTTGTATTAGGTAAGTAGTTTAGTTAAATCTGTATTTTGATTAATCCTGAATATATGCTTTTTAGCATGATTATTTCATATATTTCAATATACTAATGTATTTTAATTCAAAATGCTGTGTTTGACAGCAAGGGCGTTAAATTGATATAAAAATCAAATGCTTATACGGTAGAATTCATGAGTAAATAAAAAAAAAACAACTGATTTAGAAACACTAAAATAACCATTGTCTTTAGTACAGTTATTCGTACTAAATGTTACAAAATCTTTAAATGAATTTATCTCATCAATAATGATCTAATAAATTCTTCTGTATTTATTGTAATAGGATTATTATTCTGATTTTTTGCTCCAAAAGAAAATGGTATCTTTGAAGTAAATTGGCACTCTTGCATTTTAAATCAAAATTAACATCGATTTGTGTCTGATAATGGGGATGTTATATTTTTGGGTTCCAAAAAGCCCTAAGCGTTAGAATTAAAAAAATATGTAAAAGATAATACAAATGATAAAAGATAGTAAATAAATAATACATAATTAAACGCAAGCAAAGCTTAAAAAAACCGACTCTACCGCTTATATTTTGGTTTCAGCTTGATTAATTTAGATAAAATTTATATGAGACCTCTGAAGTGACCGACTCTCTTTCTGAATCTATCAAACAAAAAAAAAACTCAAAATCGATTCATAATTGGCGGAGACATCGCGTAACATATATACAAAAAAATCGAAATCGAATCGAGAACCTCCTTTTTTGAAGTCGGTTGAAAATATAAAAGATAATTCAAAATTAGTTATATATTTTACAATGCATATTAAACTCATTCTTAACATTAAGAATATTTACACTTTTTGGTTGTACAGCAAAGAATGATATGTTGCTTATAATTAAAAATAAAAAAAATCATCCACTACAATGGAGGTAGAAATATAAAAATGTCTAGTTTCCAAAACGACTTATGGATAAGCTATATAAGCTAACTACATATACCGATGTAGACATTCCTACTGCCTATTGTTACAGACTAAAAAAGAATGAAATACGTAACACTTTCTTGTTCAGTCTTATTAAAGACTCGAACAATGGGCACTCCATAGTAGAACCCTATTAAGAATCAAGTAGGATTCCGAACAGCTGTATATACCTATTTATATAAAGTTATTGAACGTCTGTTGCGTCTACTGTATCATACTAATAATATTTGTGAATAAAATAAAATGAGTAATTTGAAAAGTTGTTAGAATTCTAGATATACGAGGAATGAGTTCTAATGAAATTTGGCATGTGATGTTCTAGGAATAGGATATGTTATACTTTGACAACGTAGGGCTTAGACTGGCGGTTACTTAGAATTTTAAAAAGAGATCACTATACTGAAACTAGTTTATCTGATCTATTATGAAGCTGGTTTCGTTATGCCATAGTAGAAACAGAGTGTTGGCTTCGCCGGCTAGGTCGTGGTCTGTAAGTTATCATAAAGGCACGTGCACACATACAAGCCGCGTTTGGTACCACTGTATGAAGATAACATACTTCTTTGTTTCTACTATGGTTATACTGTATCCATTAGTGATTTTTTAACGGTTTTTTGTTTTGTATGTTGAGATAAGATAAAGGGGTGTAAATCTATTTAGGTATCTTCTAGGCAAGCTTGCTTCATCGTCAACCACATTGTCACTTACCATCAGGTGAGATGGTGGTAAAATGTTATCTTACTTGAATTTAAAAACAAACTGTAAATTTATGTAGATTGTGGCATTCCCCCGTAATAGAATCGATGTGGCTAATGAGTACTTATTTGGTTCATCGATTTGTATAGAACACTTGCGTAATTTTATTTGGGACAATGTTTTTAATCCAAACTGGTCAAATAGGAGCCCTATTACGAAGTTCTCAAATTTTGTCCAATTGGACCGTTTGACACCTTTGAATCACATTAGGGCACTGCGATAGACCCAAATGTCTTAGACATGCACTGCTTGTTTATAATAATTATTTTTGAAGTGAAAACTTCTTTAGCGGCGTTCTGCACTTTTTGGGATGGGTAAAAAATTTTAAACTCGCGTCAGGACACGTGACCTGATCGAAAATTCATAAAACGGAGGGAGAGTAAGTAATATCCCCCTCTCTTTCTACCGCGCGGCGAAAATGTATGCCTGCTCCTGCTGTTTACAACGTTAATGTTCAAGTTAACAACGTTAATGTTTCTTCTGCTGGCACTCCCGGAGTGCAACCCGTTGTTTTTTATGTAATAAACATTGAGACGCATCGATGGCAGGTTACAAGAATACTGACGCAGTGACATTTTCAAGCAGGGCGCATACTACCGTGAGAAATTAAACATTTAGAAAAAAATTCGGCTATTATATCAATGAATGCAATTTCGCCATACGTTTTGCTAATTAGACTGGGCTAGTTTTTATTCTCAATTCAAAATTAAGATAAGAATGTTATTCTTCAAAGAGAGATAGATACCTATAACTCCGACACGTTTAACTATTATATTTCTTCTTATAATCCAGCATTTCGGCCATTTGTGTAGATTAACCTTAATGTGGACAGTAAGATTTTATATCTGTACATTTTGTGATAGGCTCTGCAAACAAACCGGGCTTTATATAAGAAAATATTTGGGTACCAAAGTTTTATCTTACGTAAAATAGGAATGAAGAAAATACATTTGATGTTTTAGTTGAAATACTAAGAGGTTACTAATACTAGGTTTTTTTTTTATCTGTGGGTAGTGTTTTCAGGTATCCTTTTTTGCAGGTAGTTTTGTAGGTATAAAGGGACCTAGATGTAAAAAACAGATTGTGGGAATGCTTCAAACCAGTTTAGTTTTCCGGAGATCGCAGTCGCCAACTACAGTATCGTTTGTAACCGAGTAAAAGCAATGCAGGTATTAATGAGGCACCAGTTATTTTTGTATGTAATTATGGTACGAGACAAGCAAGCAATTTACTCTGCAACTCGCTTATTTTGTTTGTTGTTCATTTGTATGCATTCAAAAAGCTTATATTTCAGAGAAACGCGTTGATATTACTAAAATTATCCAACTCTGTCCCTTTTTTAGTTCGTTCTAGTTTTATGAACTGCAGATAACACAAAAGCTTTTACACTTATAGCCTCACACTAAATTCGAAGACTTGTTCTGTGCCGGAAATATTTGCACTTACAAAATGTGAAGAAAACTTGTGTCCCCAACGGGAATCCAACGCGATACCCGTTGCTAAGTAGGCAGATGCACACTTTAATAATATTCATGATATTAAAGTAATTAAAAATGACAAATAATGAAAAGTACATCCAACCTTGCATTATTTGGTAAAAAAAATTAATATGACGCCCACAACCGTCAATTATAATTTTTACTAAAAAAAACAAAAAAGAACTAAAATGGCCAGACAATTCAGTATTACTTCATGCTTCAATTGAATTCATTAAAAGTTTTGCCCTATTTAAAAACAATTATTTCGCAACGGTATCGAGCTGGCAACAAAAGGTGGGGCCATTTTAATGAGAGCGTTTAAAAAAATATTCTCACTCAAACAATGCTTTTCTTCCGGGCGAAACAATGAGCTGTACGAGGCTGTATTTTAAATAAAAGTATTTATTGTTATAAAAGAAGTATTGTTAGATAAAAAATAAATTGACACACATTTTTCCCCTATCCCTCATTCACTATAATCGTGGAAGAGGGATAGTGAGATAATGGTCAAATGCTTGCCTATCGAGCATTAAAAAAAGAGGGATAAGAGGGAAAAATTGTGTTACTTTAAGTCAATTTCTTATCATCAATCAAATACATCATACTAATACTATAAATCTGAAAGTTTGTGTGTAAGTATGTTTTTTCTTTTTCACGCTGTAACGGCTGAACGGATTTAGATGAAAATTTGAATGTACATAGCTTATATCTAGGATTAACACAAAGGATACTTTTTAACAAACGCGAGCGAAGCCGCGGGGCATGGCTAGTATATATATGCGAAAGATTGAATGTTACTCAATCACGCCGATTTAACTGAACCGATTTGTCTGAAATTTACAACATAATTAATAGGCTGATAACATAAGGTAATCATAATAGGCTTAATGTTTGGATACGCCTGATATGTTACTATTTAAATGTTATTATACTAAAGGGCTTCTTAGCGTTGGCTACGGCTCCGCTAATGCCTAACAAAGGTCCGGTCAAATACTTTTAGTTTAGATTTAGTCATTTAAAATCATATTTAAATAATGAACTGGGTACCTACCCAAGATACCGGTAAGTATGCCTAGTTTGAGGCTCACTTGAACTGACTGTGGTGAACTTTCAATATAGTTTAACATACAATAGTTACTCTGTTTGTCGGTTATGTATATGTACTTATAGGTACTATGTATTGCTCTCTTGGTAAAATAAATATTATTCATTCTATATTATAGTCCACAACAAGAGACTAGACTACTCATAGAAAAGTAAATCCGTCTAAAAATCATATAGTAAATTGATTTTATTTATATAGCATTAGCCATGCTAGGCAGAACTATAGTGATAAATCTAGAAAGGAAAAAAAAATTATCGCTGAGCTACTCAAGCCCCGCATGAAGCGACGAAATTTACCTTTCCTTATTATTAACGTCTTACGGGGACGTGTGACGTCATCTACCGAAACAGTTTATAGAAACTACTATGGCCAACGAGTCTAATATTGCAGTTAGCTCAACGTTGTGTTGATAACGTCTACCCAAATCAGTTGATTTTATTTATATAGCATTAGCCATGCTAGGCAGAACTATGGTGATAAATCTAGAAAGGAAAAAAGAAAGCCATATAGTATATATACCACCCTACACTATCATGAACCATTTAGTAAAATGTAAATATTTGCGTCTCACTCACGTCTGGATGTCTCAACGTGGGAGAAAGAGTCAACAAATAAGTTTACATTTCACTATACATTCTGCGGAACAGTTTACGAGTTTACTAACTCCAGCCTTGAAAGCAATGTTTACTTTTCTTCTTTACTACTATCGTCTTGGCCCTTGTAGGCATTCCACACGATATGCTTCCAGTCTACAATTCATCGAAGTTACGTTCTTAGTTTACTTTTTCCTTTGTGTTTTTTAACCTTTTATGCCATATCATGCCTTATGCCTGCCATACTTGTACCACGATATTCTTTATATATATATTTACTGAACGTGTGCTATTTGCTATTTTTATATCTAATTTTAATGTAATCAATTATTAATGTATTTAACTGTAGAATTTGCATGAATAATATTGAAAGAGACTGAATCCCACGACACAGGACTCATCCTAGTGTGGGATTCAGGGCTCCCCAGACATTGTAAGTAATTATAATTTTCTTGTGTTATAATTTTTAAGTTTCAATGAATAAATTATTATTATTATTATGTCACTGAACTCCTCTTAAACGGCCGGACCGAATTTATAAATATAATATTTTCGTAATAAATATAATATTACGAATTATAAAACACTAGCCGTGCCCCGCGGCTTCGCCCGCTATTATCAAGTTAAAAAGTAGCCTATGTGTTAATCCTAGGTATAATCTATGTACATTCCAAATTTCATCCAAATCAGTTCAGCTGTTAAAGCGTCAAGAGGGAACAAACATACTTACACACTAACACACAAACTTTCGGGTTTGTAATATTAGTAGAATTTCAAAGAAATTATTTAAAACTCTTCTCATTCATAAGTTACTCCGATTAATAGTTAGAACAAACAAGAAATGGATGTCTGTTTATAAACAAACAAGAAGTCCATATGTGTTGCTGGCAACGCTTACTCGAGAAAGTTTACACTGTCTACCACTCAAGGGACGAACGCAGCAAGAATTACAAAATATATGAAGTACGATTTCACTGGCCGTGCCCTGCGGCTTCACCTGCGATAGTTAATAGTTAAAAAGCGTGTGTTCATACTGGGTATAAGCTATGTACATACCAAATTTCATCTAAAGCCGTTAGAGCGTGAAGAGGAAACGAACACCATGACACACTTCAAACAAACTTTCGCATTTATAATATTAGTGTGATAAGTATACATGGCAAGTCCAATACGACTTATGATTGGTCGGTAGGTACTTGATGTAACTTTTTA
Organism: Lomographa bimaculata; assembly: GCA_948107665.1. Taxonomy (NCBI): domain Eukaryota; kingdom Metazoa; phylum Arthropoda; class Insecta; order Lepidoptera; family Geometridae; genus Lomographa; species Lomographa bimaculata. Next base: position 15,927,678 of record OX403592.1, read on the forward strand.
CATTCAAAGATTTAGTTTACCGCACGGTATTCATCTAAACGACGACCTTTAGTGCAGTGGGCAACTGTTACTCTCTACCGTATGCGCCGTGGTTCCTGGGTTCGATTCTCGGCCCGAATCACAAATTGGGTGTGATTGTAATGTAAATGTTAGCGGCACCGATACAACATAACATAAACATAAACGCTTTCACACTCACAGCCCCACACTAAGTTCGATGACTTGTGTCGTGGGCACCAAACATTCACATCCACACACAATCACAACCAGAACCAGAAACAGAAACACAAGTCCTTGAACTTGACGTGGGGGGACGGTAAATGCGATAAAAAATATATCTAAAGAATCATCTCTATGAGTAATCGATTAATAATATATTATATTGAAAAAAAAAAAAAGTTATGCATAGAATATTATCTTTACTAAAACTTCACTTCGCTATCTCCATATCAATAGTCTTCGTTCATTTCTTCAATAAATAACAAAAATCAATCACTTAAACTGGTCTACATAGCTACGCTGGAGAATTCATGAACAACAATAGCGAGAACAAAGAACCTCTTCCTTTTGTATGACAGTCAACAAGGATGTTTACAGGTATCCTCTGTATAGTATCTCGAGATGTATACTAAAGAGGATTGTGTATATGTTCCTCATTGGTGGATTTCACTTTTAGATCGTAACATTTAGTAGAAAAAGAAAAAAAAATGCGATTTTATAGCATTTTACAAAAAATATGTTTATTCGAGTGCGAATTTCTAATAATGGTGGATTCATAAATAATAGTTCGTTAGCATGCATGAGTGTATGCAAAGTTAAAAAAACGTTATTTTCGTTTTTATCCAAAACTCTAACAAAAGTTCTAATAAAGTTTCTACCACTTTACTAGGATATGACTTGACCATGACTTTAACTGGGACTAATTTTATGATCTACAAATCAAATTACTTGAAAATTATGATTTGACACTGGCTAAATACACATAGATTGCGAAGCCAATATTAAAAATAGTTCAAAAAATCTTTCTAAGGAAGCTCGATCTATAAAACAGTCGTTAAATTTCTATGCAATCCCAATGCTACTACAATGTTAATATAAGAGTAATAAAAACATTTATTTTGTTTACTGACGTCTACTACAGAAGTTTCAAACGTTTAGAGAAAAACTTAAATCTTAAGCCCATCAAACGCACGCTTCAATAAATTAGATTTACTGACGAAAACCGCATAAGTCTATGTGATATAAGAATAACACGTATACTGCATCTCTCAGACGGCTTGCAGGATTAACTGATCTCTACAACAACGTTTACTTTAAATAATACTAAAACACCGTTCGGATTCGCTAATAGGTATGCACCTTTAGTTTCTGTGATCTGTGGTATGCACCTATATCGAATTTGGCTTTAAAAATAAGCTAAAATAGTATTATAAAAGTATATTCTGTTATTATCTGATATCTCTACCGTTTCTACTATCTTACGTGTCGGTAAGTGAGGGTCGAGGATAGTAACACGCTAAACTTAGAATAACTGTCTATCAAGTGTAGCTGCAGGACCATTGATATAAAGTTGAGATGCGGCCGAAGACGTAACATGTTTGCCTAGATGATACCTATTAACTTTGAATTTGAAGACACCCAGATTGTACCGTTCGTGGAACAAAGACGCAGGCAACGAGTTCCACTCCTTCGCTGTACGCATAGTAATCGTAGGGGCAAATCGCTTTGAGCGAACTGGAGGTATATAAACCATAAATGAATGACGGTTGACTTGTTGTCTTGTCGTTGGATTGTAAAGCAGGCATGGTGCAACTCATGTAATTCCTGCACACTACACAAAGTATAAGCGGTAGAACACCAACACGTCTGCTACCTTACGTCGGTGACCGATACTTTTAAACTCAAATAGCTTACTATCGCCAAGAAGTCTTTCGGGTTGGAGGACAATTGATTCAAGAGCTTCTAACAGGTACTTAGCGAATCTATCATTTTGGTAAACGAGATATTTTGAGTATCAACTTATACGTATGATGTAAATAAATATTATTAACTTACCTATAGCCATATGGATATTTTATACACTTGACCAAACAAATTATAGTCATTGTTGGTACGAGGTAGAAATAGTATCGCCTAATATGACTGTTAATAAGTAATTATTTCTTATATTAGGTCATTTCCTAGTTTAAAATGGTAATTTAATAAAAACATTGATTCTTCCACTTGCCTCTCTAATTTGTCTAAAATGTGCAATATTAATTATTTGAAATTATATTTAAAAAATCAGGCAACAACGATGTTTATAATAAATGCTATTTTTAACACAGAAATTACTTTTTTTTCTATGGACGTCCGCAATCTAATCGTGGCTTCCGTAAAGAAAAGTTGACCAATCATTGACGTCAAAAATCTAGACACTGACATCACGAGTCAGTCTAGCCAATAGCGTGCGTTTTACCATTTATTATTTCTCATCTTATTTTAGCACTTTATATTAATTATAAAGCATTTCAATAAGAATGTTTGTTATCGGTGTAATTCTACAGCTATAATAATGTTTAGCCTACATTTCAATTACATCCCTATTCCCTGTTATAAGCAAAATATCTATGCATAGATTATATTATATAACCCCAAAAAGCGATTTCGATGAAAACTTATGATTCTTCGAGTGTAATATGTAAAAATGGTGGATTAACTAATAATAGTTCTTGAACGTGCATAAGTGCTAGCCAATCATACAAAGTTGAAAACGTAATCGTTTTAATTCCATAACGAATAAAATAAAAAAGTTTTATAAAGTTTCTTCCACTTTACTATGGCATGAGTCATGACTTGACTGGGACTGGTTTCATGAAATTCTTAATTTAAAAAATATTTCTAACTTAGCACTGGCTAAATGCACATAGCTTGAGGAGCCAACACTAATAAAAACCCCAAAACGTGATATAGGTAATTAAGTATCTGCCATAAATGATGTCATCTATCATTAGCGAATAAAAAGTTATAACTATAAATAAAGTTCAATGACCCACAAACAGGACAGTGGAGCATAACCGCAAAAAATAATAGTAGCTTATCAGCAGATTCTTTTAACAAAGTAAACATAACACATGACGATGGAACTGCTATCGTGTTGTTTGTAAACTGCTCTGTTTGTTTCAGTAAAACGATCCGCAGCTATAGATATTAGTATAAACAATACTCTGCCTACATGGTTTTTATCGTTTGTTTAATGTATCTTTTGTTTTCCAACGTTGTCGATAGAGGTTATTATGGTTTACTCAGAATGTACAGAGGTATATTATAGTATAGTATACGTATTTATAAAATCCATTGAACTGATTATAGCGACCGACTTGGCAAGCACCTTTATCAATAAAACATAAACGGTTTCACACTCACAGCAACACACTATGTTCGATGACTTGTTTAACTTCATATATTAATTCTTATGTACTAAATGCACAAGATTGCGAAGCCAAAATTAAAACAATAAAGTCAATACCTATACTAAAAAGAAATTCCGATTGCGTAAAAACAGATCTTATTATTGGATGATAAGAACTATTATGCGATTTCTTTCAAGGTTTCATTACAGAGTTAGTGTAATGTATAAATTATACTATTATATAGATGTTTTTATAATAATAATTAATTATTATTAATGCTATTATCAGAACAAATATTTTTAACACATTTTTACAGTCTACTAATTTTCCCTAATAGTCGAGTTAACTACGAAATCACACTATCACACTTCACACTAGCTTATCCTATATTTAAATCAATAGATAAATTCAGTTAGTGACTTTTTTCAATAAAACCATCCGATTGTAACTAATTATAAATAATAATAATAATGATATTTTATTGACATATTACTTGATTAAGAAATTGCGTGGTTCTCATACTTATTTTTTTAACGCTTACACACTTACGGCCCCACACAAGTTCAAAGACTTCTATCGCAGGTGCCGGAATCATTCACATCACAGACACAATTACAACCAGATCCAGAAACAACAAATTTTCCTCGGGGAGAGAAATTGTGTTGCCGCCGAAAATCAAACCCGTTCTCGCTGCTTTTAAGTAATTCTAGATTTAATGTTTGGTAACCAAGTTTCCTTTATTTATGTATTCAAATACCTTATATTAATTTAAATTGAATTTTTAAATAATAGATTAATTGTCTGATGTTGAAAAGATTCTAGATCATCAATTTTATTATTCAGGTACCTACTTCTGTAGTTTATATATTTATACACGTCAGTACTCATAACACTTATTACCGAGGCTTACTACCAAGTTATTTAAATATATATTTGAAAGGAAATTTTACACAATGAATATTTAGGCTTTTTTTTATACTAGATAGGCAAGAATTTGAACGCTATCTCACCTGATGGAAATGACGATGCGGCCAAAGATGGAACATGTTTGCCTAGAAGGTACCTATTCACTCTAGAATTATTTTTTTACATCCTGTAATGCAATTGTCTAATAGTCTAATGTATGTCTACATTAGATGATTATGAAGTACGTGTAATAAATTTAAAAGCTTTCTCAGGTACCTACATGTCAAGCTCAAAACTATACAATGCAATATGTATAAGTAAACTATCTCCATCTACTTAGCAGACTATTTAGCAATGTTTATTCAAAATCACGAGATCAAGCAAAATAAAAGTGTGATACTGATAACACAAGCGATAGCAACTAGGTAACATGGTCTTTCTAATAAGATTTTTTCGGTAGCCTCACCAAACCGGTTGGCCCTTCATGCCGGGACTTCGTTCCAAAGACAGGAGTGCACGAAGGTGCATCGCCTCCTGCTCAGCTACGCGTCCCCAACAAACGCATACCATTTGTTGCCGCTGTTGATTTCACCGGTCATCTTCACTATCAAGCACAGCACATGTTCCAAATCCACACTATATTCGTTGAGCACCTGCACACGCGAGCACGTTTCGTCTGTGCCTCGGCTAGCGGACGACTAACTGAGCCGCGGCACTACACCCCGCCATGGAAAATAAACGGGATCTTGCGCACTCAGCTCACAATCTAACATCGCCGCCGATGAAAGTAAACTTTAAACTGAAAGTGAGAAAGCCGACTTTGGAATGATACGTGCTGGTGTGTATATTGTTTTGTATATTTAAACCAGCTGTAGTCAAGCTAGATGCTGGAGAAAGAAAGTAGGTGCATTTCCCTGGTTGGATGCTGCAGGCTGCTAACGTAAATGCGGGCAGAGTTGTAGTTTCATGATTTAATTATGTGGCACGTAATATGGTTCTGTTGAAGCCGTATATTTGAGGCAAACGCTCGAGCACTACCTTTGTTTTGTTGTTGTTAAAGACGTTATGGATGTATTGTAAGGCTGCATACCAACACAATACATAATACTGTGTGTCGGTTACTAGCATTTTCTAGTTACTTTGTGAAGGCTGCTAATTGATTGTATTTCTTTCGGTTTTGATAGGGTTTCTCTAATATGTACCACCTACACAGAGTTTATTGAAGAAAATAATGTTACCTACAGTAACACGGTGAATAAATATTACATAATGCATTATACATTTCCGCAATAAACACTAATTAATACCTAGTACGCTTTTTAGGTATTTTTATGTTTTTTAACAAACCAGTAAATAATAATACCTAGTTAGGTTTATCAGTAAGATGTATTTTTTTTTAATTTATACTATTACTAACCTAAAAAATTACTAAAATTTAACTTAATTTTAATTGTTACATGTGTATCATTTTTTCTACTTATAATTACATCTAAATTCTGTTAATGAAATATAATTATTTTTAGGTACACAGTTAGATATATTGTAGTGTATAGCTATATAAAAAAAGTTAACAACATTAGAAATACCATGGTTTTTTTAATGTAACATTTAAAAGTTATAGTTTAATTCATATATTTATAGTTTCACAGGCTGGAAATTCTAATTATGGGTACACAAGATTCTGGCCATGCCTAGTTTGAGGCCCACTGTAACTATTATTGTACTATGTATTTCTCTTTCGCTAAATAAATATAATTCATTCAATTCTCTTGTAATCATTGCTATTCTTTTCCTAAGGTAATTGTAAATAATGATATGTTTTGTATTCATATAATGTGCAATGAATAATAAAGATATATAGTCTAATTTTATTGATGATGGGAACGCAACCCACTGGTAGTGGGCTTGAGCACTTACCTATAGGCTCAATGTCTTTTAGGTAATTTGGTTCATTGCTGTATAGTTTTAGTTTAGTAGGAAATATTGGCAATTGACCCGTAGATAGTCCTCTTGTTTATATTATGTATATTTTATTGATTACAATATCATAGACCTGTTTACTGTAATGATGTTTACCTTTATCGTACCATTTGCTGTCTCTATTGCATCAATAGCACGACTTACCTGCAAACAAAGAAACTATAACGTTAGGAAGCGAGTTTATAAGGCTCTTAGTAAAAAGGAAAGTCGATCGGCGGATCTTGGTGAACCGGTTTTGAGGCTCTGCTGCTGCTGAGCCTATGTATACATACATAAGTTATAGTCGATATAGTTGTAAATATATTACAATTTTAGAAAGGTATAATGTACTCAAATTTCCATGGAGCGATGTCGACTAAAAATATAATTTTAATTGTTGTTCGGTGGAGCCCAGTGGATACAAAGTATGGACATTCAATCGTTTGAGAACAATTGCCGTGGTATGCCACTAACCCAAAATATGACGGGATTTGAGCCCGCGGCTGTAGCTGTCAAATTGCTCTAACCGCTTAATTATTATTATTATTCGACGAATCATACGTTTTGTGTGTATGTATGTTTGTTCCCTCTTCACGCTTTAAAGGCTGAACGGATTTGGATGAAATTTGGAATGTACATAGATTATACCTAGGATAAACACATAGGCTACTTTTTAACTTGATTATAGCGGGCGAACCCGCGTGACACGGCTAGTAACACATAAGTAACACATATTACATTTTTCAATTTCACGGCTATACTCTCCCAAACTTTATAAAGGTAACAAACAAATTGATCGTTACCGTCGAGTTCATATGAATTCGTCTGAAGTGTAAATAATTGAACTTTAAAAAAAAAACAGTTTGTGCTGTTCCTAGATCAGTATAGAATAGAATTCTAGTTATTAACCTGTGCTAACCACAGGAATAGCTCGAGAGCCACAGCCTAGCTAACAGTTAGTATGCGAGTCTGCAAAGATCCGGCTGATGAGTAAACATCCTATTATTTTGTTGAGGCGAGGCAAGATGCGTGGGAACTTTGTAGAAACTGTGATGAAAATTGTGTAATGAACGTGTAATTTAGATCGTATTATGATTCTAAATTTTCTGTAGATCTAGGTACTAAGTAGTCCGCACGCTTACCACGAAGTTCGCTCCGACGCGACGACGACGTCCCTAGCTATTTCTTTGCTCAACACCCTACTTGCCCAAGAATCAGAGTTAGACGTGTTTTGTTGTAAGCCTTAAGTATTTTATAATGAATGCGTAAAATTTTTTAGTAAGTCATTCGTTACTATTTTGTATTCGAGCTCCAATTGTTGCTGGCTTGCTGCACGCTTTGGTCACGACTGTAGGTGCAGTAGGCAAATTTTATTATAAACTAGCCGTGCCTCGCTGCTTCGCCCGCTATTATCATGTTAAAAAGTAGCCTATGTGTTAATCCTAGGTATAAGCTATGTACATTCTAAATTTCATCAAAATCCGTTCAGCGGTTAAAGCGTGAAGAGGGACCAAACATACTTACACACTAACACACTTGCACACACACTTACACACAAACTTTCGGATTTATAATATTAGTAGGATAAATAAATAAGTATCTACGGACCGTACAATATCTAAAATATACGTACATCAAAGAAGATAGAACGTTCCTACTCTGCTCTAATACTGTTGTGCCCGACAAGGTTTATAGTGAACTGTAAACTTGTAACACAATTTGCTAATTATGGCTATTAGAGATTGTAATAAACATTTGAATTTGAATTTAAATGGAACTTCTTACCTGAGTCTGTACCTATAATCATCCTGAAGAAGCCAGAAATATATCTAGAAGATATATACTGATATAGATGCAAGATATAGAAATATACAGGTCTTTATATAAGATAGTGTAAAAAATTGCAAAAATGCTTGTTGTAAGACTACAGCCACAAAATAACATAAAAAAAATCCAATAATTAAAAATAGATTTGTTTAGAACTATAGTGCACCACAGTCCCAAATTATTTTAGTATCTTCTCTCCATGCTAAGGTTGTCTCGAAGAAATCGCTTTTCGCCAATTGTACTAGCCTAAGTTATGTTTAATTAGGATTTACACTGTTATATATTTTTTTAATTGATGTACAATAAAGAGTTCATAATTATGTCTATCTATAACATATATAAACTGTAATGAATTGTAGTTTCTTAGTAGATATTAATTATTAGGCACCTAGACTCAATAATTAAAAACTCATTTGAATTGAGACAATAACAATAAACTTCCAAACGGCATTTTCTAAATTTAATATAATTTAAACATTGTGAGAATAAACCTCTTTGTCTAGTTCGATAAGTCCTCTATTCTGCATCAAACGAATGAAACGGGGGTGTTCAAATCCGACAATTTTCTGAGACAACGCCCTTTAACTTGAGGGCAGAGACGGTCAAACCATTACGAAAATGTAGGAAAACCTTGAAGCTGCAAAAATGTCTCCAAAAGCACATGAAAACGGAGAAATTCTTTAGTAAATTATTGTCAAAGGGTTGGGATAAGCCGCGGGCTACGGATGCTGGATATTGCAAGCGATGTGATTACTGGCTCTTGACGATATTCAAATTGGAATTCGAATTTAGAATACCATTTCAAAAATATTCTCAGAATATTGTATCGGTTCGTCTCGGTGTATTATTAGCAGTTTACCAAGAAAATAACAGGGAATATCTTTACATACTAATATTATAAACGCGAATGTTTGTATGTATGGATGTTTGTTACGCACGCAAAAACTACTGAATGGTTTTTAGAGAATCTTTACAATAACATAGCTTATACATCAGAATAACACAGGCTATCATTAAAATCATTAATATGATATCATTAAAATATAACGATAAGTATCAAGTAAGTAGGAAAAAATTCTGCCATCTACGAGCTATTCTGGCGTGCGCTGCAAAACAATTGAGAGTTACACGTATATAGTTTACAATGGAAATTTTTATCTTAAATAGTCCTTAAATATTTTTGATATATAAGCCATTATCGCCAATATAGTGAACCATAAATACAATAGAAATTTATAACTAATTTGTAATGCAACGGCTGAACGGATTTGGAATGTGCATAGCTTATACTTATAGGATGAACAGTTGAACACATAAGGCTTATTTATTTTTAACTTGAACAACGCGAGCGAAACCGCGGGGCACGGCTAGTTATGCATATTTTTATTACATGTTTTTATTTATTTCTGTCGGTCTGTTATCAAATCTTGCAAGCTAAATTAGAACCTTTGCCCGATAAACTTTGGACCGCAAATAAAATTCATTATAATTATGTAATACATCGATCCTCTGCATATTTAAACTAATAGAAAACACAAATAAGCAAAACTAGAATAAGTTCTCCAGTTCGCTCGAAGCGTTTTGCTTCTACGTTTATCATCTGTTCTGCGAAGGAGTGGAATTCGGATTCTTCAAGTCAAGAGTGAATAGGTATCTTCTAGGCAAGTATGCTACAAACATTAATTAAGTACATTTATTAAGTATGCATCTTCCATTTTCATCAGGTGAAATAGTGGTCAAATGCTTGTCTATCGAGCATGAAAAATACCGTACGATTAAAATAAGTAGTTAAATTCCACTAATCTGATAAACTGTGTAATTGATCTTTATAATAAGTAATTATAACGTATCGTAAGTAATACAATACGTAAATATTGTACAGAGCAGACAATTTTCTTCAGGCATTTATGATGGTATTCATGACTAGAATTATTCTTTTTTTTATGCTATACAGGCAAGCATTTGAACACTTCCTCATCTGATGGAAAGTGACGATGAGCCAAAGATGTGACATGCTTGCCTAGAAGATACCTATTCACTCTTGATTTGAAGACTCCCAGATTACACCCCTCTGGGAACAATGACGCAGGCAATGAGTTCCACTCCTTCGCTGTGCGGAGGATGAACGTAGAAGCAAAACGCTTCGAGCGAACTGGAGGTATGTTAACCATAAATGGTTGACCTTAAAACCTATAATAGTAAAAACATATATCACAACAAAACTGCCAAAACAAAACGTTGCTCCTCCCACATATACGGGCAACGTTAAACAAGATAAATAAAGAAAATATAAGTTATACCGAATTTTAGCTCAAACTTCCCCAAAGTTCAAAGTTTATTTACCTCAAATATTGGTAAAACGTGTAAACATCGACCTTTCTATAATGTTCAGTGATTCGGCTGAAAACGGCAGATAATGAAAAAGTTTCAGGATTTTATGGTGTCTACCGATTAGATTTATTTCTCTATATATAGCTGAGATTTATGTGTCTGTTTGAACAGAAAAACATTTTATCTTTTTTTAGGGTTCCATCGTACTCGAAACTCTTTGCACCCGCAAATGAGTGCCTATTAGCTATCTGTTCGTCTTTGCTACTTATAAGTCATAATAGGTTGAGCTGGGTAAAATTTTTATAGAATGTGTTTTTATTTCAAGTGATAAAATACAACAGATAAAAATTCCTACAGTCTCCATAAGAATAACATTATTATATATTATATAATAATGACAGAAATTGTACTAAATAAAAAAGGTAGTGGTACCTACCACTATAGGTATATACATATACATTAACTACAGAATAGGTACCTATTCTACTTACATGATACCCCCTAAAAATAAATCATCCTTAAACGAAATCTTTGGCAAGGGTTTCGAATGTTTTGCAGTAGCATTCATTAGCAGTGAACCACTAAAAAAGTTTTTTTTTATCCATAATTTTTTTTTTTTAGGCAACTGGTAGCATAATCTCATTTGCAGTGACGGCCGATAAGAATCTTACAGCTCATTTGCTACCATCGCTTAAACTTTCTCAAACAAATCAAGAACAGCACAGATGGGTACAAATCCAAGTAAGTACTTACTATATAGTATCCAGATTTATAGACACAACTTGGGTACAAGTAAAGCCGCAGCCTTTACTAACTTTGTAAACTTTCCCTAATGTCAAAATCATCCTAATGGGGTCTACGACCCCAGGGATGGTAATTCTGAGAACCTTCCAGGGAATTAGGTGCAGCTATTTCAAACCCGCGCTGTGCTATTAAATAAGGTTAGGGAACGCTTTATACAGTGGAATTGGCGCGTTTTGTGGAATGTACCCCCATCAGAGAGGTTTTCCTGGAATATTTTATGTATGTAGATAAAATAAGAACCAATGCTCTGTTAAACATTGTAACTGATTATAGAATTGAATTGATTTTAATGTTTTCCAGACATCCAAAAAATCAAGATGCTCTTAGTTGTTATTTCAATGTACATACTTATACTATATTTACATAGATTTTAAGATTGCTGCGAGTTGGCTGAGCCTATTATAATGTTCTTAATTACATTGGAAAATATATTTTTTATCTTGGACTCATAGAGATAGAAAGCCGTAGTGCGCATGATTTTACAAGCTTTTATTTAATTTCACCTGTCCCGATGTTTGTCATCAAATCTTGCTTATTAAAAATGATCCACTTCCCGGTTACCGATTGAGCTGTAAATTTGCATACATGTGTAAATCGCGTGACAATGAAATATTATGATGACATGGTGCTGATCTGATGATGGAGTTAGAAGGTGGCCAAAGGAACTTCGCAATGAAACGACACAACCTCATCGAGTTTGGGCTCATTTGAATAGTCTTGACGAGTAGTTTGTCTTTCTGTGGTAACCAGGGTCTGATGATGGAGCTGGAATGTGGTCATAAGAACTCTGTAATGAAACGACGCAAACCCATTAAATTTCGGCTTGTTTGATTCGTCTTGGCGAGTACTTTATTTATTAACAACTGGTAAAAGCTTGATTTTAAAAATCTTTTCTACCGACTTTACAAAAAAGGTGGAGGTACTCAAGTTGACTGTATTTTTTTTTATGTTTGTTACCTGATAACTTCATTCCACGTGAACCGATTTTGATATTTTTTTTTGTTTGAAAGATGTTGCTTTCTAATTGGTCCCATTTAAATTTAATCAAGATTTGATCACTAGTTTTTGAGTTATTGTCAATAATGCGTGTTTAATACGTTGAATCTGATCAGGGTTCCGAAGATAAAGCGGTGAAGTCGGTTTTTTAAGCTTTGCTTGCGTTTAATTATTTTAGGTATATATAAAAACAAATATATCACTTAATTTAATACGTCTTCGCTAAATAAACCGCGTATGCTGCCACAACGGCCTTGAAGGCGCAAAATTGAAAGCGCTTGTAATTTTCATAATGTGGTAGATTCTCACGTCAAGGTTTGATACTGCCCTTTAATATACGGTGTCATTGACTGTATTGCTTTACATAATTATTCTCTTTGTTTAGATGAGATGGAGTGAAGCAGATTTTGGGCGAGGCAATAACCTTATAACGTTCATCTGGGTTTTATAGGACCGAATAATATACATTAGAGAATTCAGTATCGATTCGCATTTAATACAAAAATGGGTAATTTGTATGAGGGTGTGTGCTTAATATCTCTGTTAAAGTATAATTTCTTTTGGCTGCCGAGTTATTTATGTTAGGAATGATAAATTTTAGCAACAAACTTGTTAAATAAAAAAATAGCTTTTTAGTTCTTTCACAGGCAGCATCCCTCAGCGAAGTGGAGCAAGATAGGTAGGGCTGCAATAATAGCAGTCACTATCTTGCCCCGGCCGAGCTACGGCCCAAAGCTAGAGATGGCAATTAAAATTTAAAATGATATAAACGCAAATCTATATATATAAAAATCAATGCCACTTTTCGTTGTTATTTTATAACTCAAGAACGGGCTCACCTATCCAAACCAAATGTTTAGGCTTCGTTCGGACTATTTAGTAGATGGTTTATGTGAAGTTTGAACAAAATCGGTCGAGCGGTTCTTCATTTATCACACCCGGGCGAAGCCAGGGCGGATCGCTAGTGCTATATACATGCAAGTAGAAGACAAAATAATGTTAAGTTTTAAGCTGCCCATGTAAGATATCTTTGAAAAGAGCTTTTCAATTCGATAATAAAACCGCTTTCAATTAAAATATATTATTATGTAAAATACATACACAATACATTTGGTAAGTCATTTAATTAAAGTATGCACTGTATGGAGTAGTTTGTTTAACATTAAAACAAAGGTATCAATTCTAGAATCTTAGAAATTCGAGCAAAACTCAGTCACTTCTAATCATTACAATATGCCCTTCATATTTCCAGCCCCATGTAACCATGGCAACAGTATATTTGAAAAGGCTTTGCTAGGTGAAACATTTCCAAAGAACATTGAATAGACTATAGTCACAAGAGCAAATATCTTAGCCGTCCTTAGTCCACTCGTAGACTCCAGGGGCCGCGACAAGGGTCATAGACTTATCGGAGACCGAAACTCTTGCAAATAAAGAGTACTTAGGAAAACGGTCACATTTAATCCGCTAAGCTTTATATAACACTTTCAATAAAGATGCCGAACTTACAAGAGATTTCGTGATCGTTAAGGTGATACGAGTTTTTTTTTAAACGGAAAGCATTTGATATCTCACCTGATGGAAGAAATGATGTGGCCGAAGATGTAGCAGGCCAGCCTAGAAGATTCTTATTCACCCTTGAGTTGAATTGCTCCAAAAAGACATGTTTTTGTAACTGTTTTACTCGGCAACCATATCAAATTGTGATACATATAAATATTCGTCAGAATATAATAAATTATTCTTCTTAGAATATATAACATTTAGTAATTAATGTAACTGTAAAAATATCAAATCACATGCAAATAAGATGTTTCGTCTTTTTGAAACCATTTTGTTCTGTCATTTTATATCAAAAATCTTTGAAAGTTATATCATTTACGTATAATTACTAGACGAATTATTTCTTAAGTAATTTTTTTTGAGGCGCATTTTTTAAAAACTTATAAAAAAATTAAAGATTGCTATGCGTTGCCTTACGTAACCGCTGTAATATAAATTATGCGATATGCACCTTTATGTCCCAAAATGTTCATTAGCCGTGATTAAAAATGGTGCTTGCGTTGATGTATATCCGCCCCTTAAGGGTTCAAGATAAGGTTGAGAACTAGACGTAATCGATTTTTATAACTGCTGCGTAACTGTCTCGATGCTTTTATGTGTCGCCCTTGACTTTGAAACTGGCCGCTAAAGGCCCGCGTTTACCAAATTCCGGTTAAGAGCAAAAAAGTCGTTTAACCGGAGATTTTTATTGTTATACTGGCTGTGACCGGTGTCTTCGACTGCTTTAATCAATTTAAAAAGTAGTTAAAAAGTAGAAGTTAATCCTGTATGTAAACTATGTATAGATAACATTCCTAACATCTAAACCCATTTATACGTTGCAGAGTAAAGAGGAAATAAACACACACACACAAAACTTTTTAGGACTATATATAGGTATATTATGTAGTGTGAGTTTTTATTGCATGTAGAGTAACCTTCAAAATGATAACTTATAATATAAATGCAAGCAAAGTTTAAAAACCGATTTCACCGCTTTATCTTCGGAACCCTTGATCAGATTGAAGTAATTAAATACGCATTATTAAGGATAACTCAAAAACTACTAGTCAGATATTAATCAAATTTAAAACGACCACATGGTAAGCACCAGTTTTCATATAAAAAACAATCATCAAAATCAGTTCACTTAGAAATAAGTTATGAGGTGACATAAAAATAATATAGTTGAACTGAGATCCTCCTCCTATTTTTCAATCTGTTAAAAAAATATAAATGTCATCTCATCCAACGGTGAACGATAATTGAGACTTAACCTTGATAATAAAACAAGAAACGGTGAGTAACTTCTTGATGAACTCCACCCTTACAGGTATTCTATTCATTAATATTTTATAAGGCAATAGCGTGTAACGGTTTTGATGGGTATCTAGGATCAGTAGTTTTGTTGTTTTTGGGTCTAGAGTCTAGACGAACTACCTGAGTATAGTTTGGTCCCGCGAGTTATGAAATTTGTAATATACAAGATTTTTTTGTGTTGTCTTTTTATCTGCAATGGGAAACGAATAAATATTCGAAATGGATAAGAGGGAAAAATACTGACATTCGCTTTGTGGATCTCCAAAATATGATACCGAAAAGCCTTTTATGAGATGTGATGAGAGTGGTAAGGGATATATCTTGTGTTTGATAACGTTCCTTTGAAATGGATATTTGGTTTTTTCCTATACTTTACAATTCACTTAGGTATAAATTGCTAGCTTTTGATATGGTGAAGATTTCGATTATGTTTCTAGTTCTTTTTCCAACCATTTTTGTGTGTTCATTACGTGTTTTTATATGTCCTCATAACTTCGTTCCACGTGAACCGATTTAGATTTTTTTTTGTTTTAAATTGTTTTGATCAAGATCTTATCAGTAGTCTTGAAAATATCTTCAATAATGTGTGTTTAGTACAACTAATCTGATCAAAGTTCTGAAGATAAAGCGGTGAAGTCGGTCGCTTTGCTTGCGTTTAATTATTCTATGCTTGACTGTCCACTACATGGACGTTCTTTGAATGGTTGGAAAGGATGAACGATTTTTATTCCAACCATATTATTCGTGTTGTTAGCGCTGATTTTGATAGCCCGAATTTAGACGCGCCATACAATATTTATTTATTTATAATTTTTCTTAATTTGATAACTTTTGGTCATGAGAAATTATGTGAATGAACAGGTCACTATCAGAAAGAGTGTATAGACTGGTAAAACAGCAAAAATATTGAAGACTAAAATAGTATGGAAAATATTTTTAGTAAAGCTTACGAATGATTACATAATAATACGATATCTTAGTAAAACTGTTTCTGCAAATGTCACAACAAACAAAATAGTAACGTGAATGAAACCGTGAAATTACTTGGTAATTCAAAGATCTGAATCATAACATTAAAATGTTCATTGCAAATGGTCGCATCTGTTATAACCTGTTTTCAATGATGACTCAATGAAAATATATTGCAAAACTTGTTTACGAATAACTGAAACTGTCATATTTGAAAAATTTTGAGTTGGATTTATTATGATTAACATTTATGACAATGAAGTATCATCCACAGAAAGCCACAAAATTAAAAATTGAATTAAAGAAGTATCTTCTTTTTACGCGACTATAGTGAAGAAAAAAGGAGGGCTATAATTTTAGCACAGTATGTTTGTATGTTCGTTTGTTTCTTCGCAGAGTCCAAATTAATAAACCTATTGTAACATATAGGGTATCGTTGAACGTTTCCGGTTGACATATACAAGTTTATTTTGACAAAAAAAATACTATAATATTTAAATCAATACATAAAAAAAAACATAAAATCCAATCAACCAATCATTTATTTTAACTATTGCATAAATTATCACAATTTTACTGAAGCGATGTCTGTCTCTTGAAAAAGAGTTAGCTGTTACCCAAAAAACAGTCTTATTAATTAAAATTTTATTTCAAACCGAAACAGAGACATATATTAAACGATCTCTAATCACAGAATACAGGAAGTACGTCAAGGCAGCTAAAATCGGATGAGCAGGTGATGGAGACGAAAAAAAATATCTATTTGTCCTAAATTTCAGCTCAATGTGACATTCAGCAGTTGAACGACCTCGGTTTATTTTGAATGAAATATAGAAGAGATTGAGACAACGTGAATACATCGAATATTTTAATTAAAGCTATTCGAGCTTTGGTATTCAATGGTTGGTATTTGTTACAAACTTAGATTAACTGTCACGTAATTACATGTAGTTAGATATTGATCTACTAGACGTTATTGTAGTACAAGAATACGTTGGAAAGTTCTAAAGTATTTTGGAGTTATAATTATTTTTGATCTCGTTCAATGGCTGGTATTTGTTGCAATGAAACAAACTTAAATTAACTGTTACAGAACTTAATTTAGTTTGAAATTGCGATTTATCTACTTAACGGTACGTAATTGAACGTATATGCCTAAGATCTATAACTATATATGTTGCAAGAGTACGATGAACGTTAGTTGAGTATCTTCTTGAAACTGTTTAGATATAGGCATTTATTTTATGCTCTTATAGAGACAGATAAATAACGCATGCATAAACTTCTTTTAAAAGAAAGGTGTACCCTTTTTAATTATTTTATACTAGACGTAAATTAATGTTTACCTACACGAGTTTAGATCTCCAGGGGGTCATGATACATGATCATGATGATCATGAGCAAGAAGATAAAAGAAGATAGAAATAGAAGTACGATACGAAATCGAGATATTGTATAAAATCAAACAAGAACTAGACCCTCTGGGAGCTCAGTGAATATTTCTTTTTAGTTAGGAAAAGCCTGTGAGATAAATATCAGGATTCGAGGATGAATTCCCGAAATATTTTCATTCAACATGTTATTAACAATTTGCAAGACTCCATAATATCCACCTAGTAGAATACATGTATACGAGTACATCTTTCAAACTAATAAATAAATAGTAAAAAAACATGTTTTAAATTAAATGCAAGCAAAGCTTTACAAAACCGACTTCACCGCTTTACCTTCAGAACCTTGATCAAATTTAATGTATTAAACACGCATTATTGACAATAACTCAAAAACTACTGATCAAATTTTTTACCGAATTTAAATGAGACCAATGGGAAAGTACCAGCTGTCAAACAAAAAACAATCTTCAAATTCGGTTCTATCTAATATATAAAATTCTCGTGTCACAGTTTTCGTTGCCATACTCCTCCGAAACGGCTTGACCGATTTTGATGAAATTTTTTGTGCTTATCCGGTATCTATGAGAATCGGCCAACATCTATTTTTCATCATCATCATCATCATCATCACTTTTCATCATTATCAACGCGGGTGAAACCGCGGGGCGCAGCTAGTCTAATATATAAAATTCTCGTGTCACAGTTTTCGTTGCTATACTCCTACGAAACGGCTTGACCGATTTTGATGAAATTTTTTGTGCTTATCCGGTATCTATGAGAATCGGCCAACATCTATTTTTCATCATCATCACTTTTCATAATTATCAACGCGGGTGAAACCGCGGGGCGCAGCTAGTATATAATAAAAATATATAAACAATCGTACACGAGTTGGATGCTATCTAATGAGCTCCATAATGATTGTTTTGTTGTACACAGTCATTCCTAACCTTGATAGAAATAGAAGCAAAGCTGAGTATTTTTATCACAGCGCATCAGCTGTCATGAATGTAGAAATTCTTCAGTGTTATGAAATACTTCGTACTTTATGCAGCGGTCGCAATATGCAACTGTCCACAACATCTACATCAGACATGAGTGAGCTGTGGACAGACAACATTGAAAAATATGCAGAGCAGTAACGTAAATTCCACATTGAACTTGTTCCATTGCAAAATCGCAATCGGATACATTTATTGGCCGCTAGGCGCTATCTCACCTGATGGTAGTATCTCACCTTTAGACAAGCTTGAAATTTGGTCCTTATGGTTAAGGGGCAGGTATACGTCAATGCGTGCGCATTTTTAAATCACAGCCAATTATCCCCCTTACACTTTTGCACATAAAGGTGTATTTTGCGTGAATTACATCGTGGCGGTTACGCAATGTCACGCGTGGGAATCTCTGATGTTTTGTTTGAAGTTTTGTGAAAATTCGTGCTACATCTTCGACTGTATCATCGCTATCCATCCAGATCCAGATGAGAGTGCTTATCGAACATAAAAAAAATATTATAAATGTTTGTAAAAATAACGGGATATTTACCATGTATTTCGTTTGCTTTGAGTTTCCGATATTTCGGCACTGTTGCAAGCACCATGATCACGGAGTAACTGGAGTAGTGCGGGTGGATGAAGATTTAGATTTACGAGCATACGAAACGGTCTACCCGCTTTCGTACTGCAACAGTGCCGAAATATCGGAAACTCAAAACAAACGAAATACATGGTAAATATCCCGTTATTGATACAAACATTTATTGTGAAAGTGATCATGGTAGCTTAAAAATATTGTTATCTTGTACGCGTTAGAAGCCACGGGTTACAGTAAAGCAAGTATTAAACATTTCCTAGATTACTGAAAAAATACACGATAACATCGGATTTTCCGCACTAAAGTAAACGTGAATCGAGTCGTGACAGACACTTCCAGCGATTCGTATTTATTTTTGATCAACCCATATTCGAACAGCTCATCCGGAGATTTCTGAAAACTGAACTGATATCAGATGATTAACGTTTTCTTAGTCACTAAAATCTATTTACGAGTAGAAGGAAAGTGGCCTCGTTAGTAATTTTTTTCTTGACAACGATGACGGATACCTAACAAAGAAGTAAAAAGTTTTTAAAATAATTTAAAAAAAACCGACTTCACCGCATTATCTTCGGAACTTTGATCAGGTTAGGGGTGACATACTAAATTTCGACAGTTCATTACTTCGACAAGTCGCTTACTTCGAAATAATATATTTCGACAAGACATTGCTTCGACAGGACATAGATTCGACAAGAAATAGTCCGACAGAACTAACTTCGACAACGCACACTTTAGACAGACCACTACTTCGACAAACCCTGCTTCGACATGCACTTATTCGGCAGATAATTATTTCGACAGAAACACTCAAGTGCTTGCCTATCTAGCATGAAAGAAAAACTAAATAATATTATGAATATCAAATGAATACTACATTACTACAATGTAATGTAAATAAGGTAAGGTTATATCTGACATAATTGATTAAACATATTTGTACATTCGAACAAAGACTATCAGCTCAATAAAATAACATGATTTATTTATTACTATTAGTAATAGTAGTATCTAGTTATACAACAGTCATTTCGCACGTACATACTCATTTATCGCATATCAAATCATATTATTTATTCTATGGTATGACAAAGAAAAAAAAGATATTGTTTCTTCCATTATGTTTATTGTGCTAACGGGGCCCTATAAGTAAGTATAAACACTAGCGTCATCAGAGATTAGCTTCTCGGTATTTCATCGGATACATTTCGGTATGTTTCACGGAATAATACAAATTCTGCTATATGGTAGATATTTTTACACGCTTTATATTATATTCACTTTTATGTTTGTATGTTTGTAACCGACTCCTTTGGGCGCGTTTTTGATCCACTTTAAACGGTCAGGTTTCATTCAAACTTTGTAGATTTATCGAGGACAGATGACAATTCACTAATTTGATAAGATTATTCCATTATTCAATTTGCAAAAAAGTAGAAAATTAATAATAGATTAAAAAAACTAAAAAACACGCTTTATACAACCTGTAACAAAAAGGGATAGTAATACTTGGTGGTGTGTATGTGTATCGTGCCAGGAATCGTCTGCCAGAAAACGAAAGTCGACATCGGACAATTTTTTTTTTAAATACTTTTGACAATTCATATAAAATATTATTTTCTTATTTACTCTATTATTAATTTATATTTATTAAAAAAATTACACTATTATTAATTTATATTTATTAAAAAAATTACACTATTCTTAATTCAAATTTATCAATATTTATTTTTATTAGTTTGGTTTTCTATATAAAGAGTGTTTTTTAGTTTTTTCAAACTATTATTTATTTATGTAACCGAGATAAGAAACATCCAAATCGCTCGCTTGATGTTAAGCGTAACGATGAGCATTACAGTTCAGTGCTACCCAGAGTTTTGAACTTGAATAGTCAAAATCTGTCACCCTGAGATATAAGGTGATCTGTCTGATGGAAACATTGCCCTTCACTAAAACTGCAGGGAAAGAAATACTGCAGGGCTGAGGTCAGGCCGACCTCAGCCCTGCAATATATATTGCATATGAGAATATGAGATACATATTTTTTTAGGTCTGTTAACGCTGGTTGAAAATATCTTTAAGTTATAGATAGTCTTGGTAGAACGTTTTCCTGTAGCCACAACGGATAGGGTACCTGCCCTTAAAGCCGCATTTCAAAAATTCACTCTTTATACTGAAATCCGTTTAATAATACAGATAATGGTGTCGATTCTGTTGTCCAGAATTAGACTAAACTAGCCTAAAATTAGTTTTAGTCCTGCTTTAGTCCAAAACCTATTCAGAAAATGCAAGATTAGACTAAAATTAAGTTTGACAGTACTAAGTTAGTTTAGTTACTCTATTTAGTGAAAATGACCAAATTCTTATTCTGATGTACATGTTTTACGTCAAATTAGGACTAAAAATAGAAATTTTAAACTCGAATTAGTCTGTATGAAAAAGGTTTGGATTATTTTTAATGTGATCTTATACTTGAAAGAATAACACTTGCAATTAATGAAGCAAATACTGACCTACAAAGTCTATAATGGAGGAATATGTTATTGCGGCTCTTGTGAATACAATTCAATTTGGTTGCTGTCAAAATCAATTTTAGTCCTGTCATTTCAACTTTTAAATTAAGTTCAACGTAAAATCAGAATAGCGTTTAGGTATTCTTTGACTAAAATTAGTTTATTTTTAGTTTAGTTTAGGTTAGTTCGGTGCTCAACAGAATTAGCACCAATGAACAGCACACTAACAACAAGTACTTATCTTAGTTCAACTCAAGCAAGCATATTTTACTCATTTAGCCCCTTCAACTATCCTATTTCTTCAAATAATTATGCAGTGAGATTTATTCATTCTCGAGATGAATGTTGTCGTACCCGAAAACGTGCCGGGCTGAGGTCAGGCTGACCAAGGCATATCTGATCAGCTGCAGTTACTCTATCGTTCGCGTTATTTTCATCCTTTAATACGATGAGATATTTTTGACTTTTTTTTGGCACCATACATTTGGTCGGACTCACGTAGGTGCCATAAAAGGACTCGACCGACCAATGTTTTTTAATTTTATAAAACGACTTTTAGATATACAGTCTAGTTTTATCCTTAAATACGATGAGATATTTAAGTGGGTAGAATCGTAGCACTTTTTGAACTTACGATTTTTTTTTGATACTGCAAAACGTGCCAGTTTGCGCTCAGACCGACCAAACATATTTGAAACTACTAAGTGCCTGCTTTCTCTTCAAACAGGTTTTATCCTTTAATCTTATGAGATAAAGAGCCTTGCAATGGGCTCACGGTCTAGTATTTATACAAAAATGAAAGCAATCAAACATTTGAAAACAGCTGGCCAAATAAAATGTGCCCAAAATACTAGCTGCATTTCCACGTCGATGACATTTTTTTTTATCAAAGCCATGTTGGCTTCGATAATAAATCTGGTCACTTGTCACCCTGACCAAACTTTTGGCCAAATGCCTGAAAATATCGTGCGCAATTGGTTCTAACAAATCCATTAATATTTAATAATAATTATTATAATTTCCTTTCTCTGTTCCTTATGACCGTAATAAAACAGATATACTGTTTTATAGGAATTCGCACCCACTGTTATAAGCCACACAATACACTATAATGGTTATTGACGACCCAGTTGGCTCAGTGGACAAGTTTCCGCCCTCTGCGCCGCGGGTCCTGGGTTCGATTCCCGGCGGAGCACAAATTCCTACCCAAGGGATATTTGTGCTTCTGGTTCTGGGTGTATTTGTGCGTGTGATATGTAAATTTTTCCGGCGTGTGTGAATGCGTTTGTTTGTTTTTATTATCCGGTTAAAATCGATTGTTGGTGACGAGCCAATGATACCTATGTGATTATATAATATACATTTGTTCCCATCTCACCTTCATGCTCTCAGAAGTACTGACCACTTATATTGTTTTGTTAAAACAGTGACGTAGATACGTGCGGTACAGGAAAATGCTTTTACTGCAAACATATCGTTTTTTCTCAGTTGTTTACCGCTGAAGTATATGTACTGTGTAATCATACTCTAAAGACGTCATTACCTTAGGATCAGGAGGGATTGAGGAGGGGACCACGAACAAATTCACACTTACAGCCCCACACTTAGTACAAAGGATTGTATCGTGGGTGCCGGAACATTTACATATCACACACTCAATCACAACCAGAACCAGGAAAAGAAATGATCCTTAGGAAAGAAAATTGTGCCGAGAATCGAACCCAGTGCGGCTCGGAGGGCAGAAAACCACAGTGATTTATAGAAGATAGAAGAATTTAAAGCAAGCAAAGCTTAAAAATCCGACTTCATCGACGACGAGTATTTATTCTGATCTAAGTTTCCGAAGATAAAGCTATTTTCGAAAACTTTGATCAAGTTAAATACTCAATATTGAAATAAGCACTCAATTTTGATAATAACTCAAAAACTACTCGTCAGATCTTATTCAAATTTAAATAGGACCAAACGGGGAAGAACAGCTTTCAAAAAAAAAAAACACCTAGAAAATATTCCGAGTAAATATAAAAAACAGTCAAATTGAGAACCTTCTCCTTTTTTTGCAGTCGGTTAAAAATCACTGATATACTAAACAAAGTATTTGAATATACACGACACCGTGTCATTAGGAATTTGAGATAAAAAGAGCTCGCTAATCAGGAGAAGCACGCGTGACCACACTGTACTCTACATATGCTCGTACGAGTAGTAGAGTAGGTCCAATTCTCACCGCTTGCGGTTTGGCCCGAGCCAGCTTTGATGTCGCCGCTTGGCTAGCTTCCAACACAATATTACGCAGAGTTTAATGCGATTGAAGTATTCTCATTACTTGACTATATTACGCGTAAACTAATGTAGAGCTTTGGAAGTATCGGTTTCGATTGTTGTTGGAAAAACGCCACGGGTTTTCAGTCGAAATTGAGATGCAGTATTAAAATGCTACAGCTTTTGGTCAAAATGCTGGTACTTATTTGGCTTAACGTTTGTTTTTAAAGCTTTGCAATTCATATAGGCAATGCCACCACTATGATGGGAACGCTACCTGTGGGCTTGATCACTTAAGTTACCTATAAGCTCGATGCCTTTGTAACTTAGGTCTTTCCTGTATATATGTATAGAGTTTTAGTTTAATTTAAGGAAATATTAGCCCGTAGATAGCATAATTATATGGTACGAGCGATCCGCCCCGGCTTCGCCCGGGTGCAATTTCCGGTGAGAATAAATTTGATAAATGAAGAACAGCTCGACCGATTTTGTGCAAACTTCACATAAACCATCTACTAAATAGTCTGAACAAAGCCTAAACATTTGGTCTGGATAGGTGAGCCCGTTCTTGAGTTATAAAATTACAACGAAGAGTGGCATTGATTTATATATATATATATAGATTAATAGCTCGTTATTTTAATCCTATTTTATTATCCCTTTATTTTTCCTTGGTTTTTTGTATTTTAGGATTTCGGTGTTTTTTTTTTGTTTTATCTAGTTGGTCCCATAAAAATGGGACATCTTAGATCTATCTTCAGCCGCATCTTTTTTTCCATCAACTGAGATAGTGGTAGCATATCCTACTAATATTATAAATGCGAAAGCTTGTATTAAGTGTGTTAGTATGTTTGTTCCCTCTTCACACTTTAACAGCTGAACGGATTTAGATGAAATTTGGAATGTACATAGCTTTTACCTAGAATTAACACATAGGCTACTTTTTAACTTGATAATAGCGGGCATAGCTGCGGGTCACGGCTAGTGTAGCATAAATAAATTTATTCAATCTGATGAAGAGCTCCAGAGATACTAGAGAGGTGTGGTGGTGGAGTCAAAAAAAACATTCATCCCAATATTACCTCGCCTGCGCGCGAACCATTCAAATCAAATCAAAATCGTTTATTCACATTGGCCCCAAAGAGACACTCATGAAAGTTAATGATTCATTTTACTGCGTTGTGCTGAAGCTAGATGATATTATTACAAGCTTACTATGACTGTGTTGCTGTAGAATACGGCTATTACGGTCGCAGGTGAGGCGAAGTCGAAACGGTACCGGCTTTAAGTGTGCTTCAACGACGTCAATACACACTTCAGACACCAACCGTGTTACAGAAATTTTATGCAGGTTTAAGTTATTACAGTTTTTTCAAAAAACATGCATAAGGTCTTTAGAAAAATAATTAGCAATATTGCTCTAGCAGGAAGTATCTTTATATATATACTAGTCGTGCCCCGCGGCTTCGTCCGCTATTATCAAGTTAAAAAGTAGCCTATGTGTTAATCCTAGGTATAATCTATGCACATTCCAAATTTCATCTAAATCCGTTCAGCCGTTAAAGCGTGAAGAGGGAACAAACATACTTACACACTTACACACAAACTTTCGGATTTATAATATTAGTAGGATATATAATTTTACAGTAGGTGTGTATGTGACTGAGCTCCTCCTAAACGGCCGGACCTATTTTGATATTTTTATTTGGATTCAAGAATGGTTTTAATTCAAGCAGAATAAATATAAATTTACGAAAAAAATATGCTAAAAAGATCAATCAAACCAAATCATATTTTCTCATGAACACAATACGTCACATGGATTTCGTAAAGTACTACGCAAAGATAAACACGAAGGAGGTAATAATTTAGTCAATTTTCTGGACCAGATAAGGAAAATCCATCAACAGTGCACCCGTGCAAAACTTAGGCGGGTCGTATTTAAATTAAAAGAAATGGAAATAGTGCAATTACACCTAAAGCAGTAAATAAGAGCAAATTGCTTAATAAAAGTGTCAGAGAAGCAGCCGCGGCGCTATCCCTTCTTTGTATAAAATAATAACGGTACGTGATACTGCCACATCCGCAATGCTGCAAAAAGTCGCAATGGCCAGCTCTAGTAGGGGAGCCCAAGCAGGGATTTTGTGTTTTACTCAAGCGCATCAGAAAACCATATAGGGAGAAACCTTGCACCCTTCATATAATTATATGAACCCTTAACATAACCCTTAATATCCTTATACCTAAGCGTGCGTTGAGGGCAGATTAGTAAAAGAAATCGTTCCTTAGAAAAACTCGTGCGCGTCAGATTAAGACAAGGTAAGTTAATTACATGCAGAAAAGTATACCTACATTTTAATAATCTGACGATTTGAGCGTGACATTAGCGAGCCACAAAGTTGTATTTCCATGTGACAGTTTTTTTTTATATGTTAAAAATTTTGTACTTGCTCCTCCAGACAAAAAGGCATGCCTATCATACTCTTTTCTCGTTTCGTTTTTGCAATCTTCACAATCTCACAGGGCCCCATGACGCTTTAGTAATTACCGATTTAGCATCCCGGGCTCCCCTACTACTTGGACGGTGAACAGCTAGCTTCAATTATAGGAAATTGTTTATTTCCACGTTTGCTTTCTAAGTATCACACACAATCACACCCAGAACCAGAAACCCAAACCATCCCACCGCGAATCGAACCCAGCAGGCATCGGGTTCAATTCCCGGCGGGAACATAAGTTTTCTTCCTAAGGAAACATTGTGTTTCGGGTTCTGTTTGTGACTGCGTGAGCGATGTGAATGTTTCCGGCTTCCACGACACAACTCATCAAACTTAGTGTGGGGCTATAAGTGGTAAAGCGTTTATCTTTATATTTATATGCTTGATACATTTTATAGGAGTAACATTATACACACTGCATATTGCGATTTATTGCTTTTTATGTTATTTCCAAACAACCGCCCTGTACCGTGTTTACAAGCATCAACGTTTTATTATTTTTAAAGACAATGTTCTCCCCATCTCGTATTACATAACAAGCAATAACTCGTTAGGTACCTCACCCCACGTCATATAATACATCTCTACATAGTATAAAACCAAATCGCTTTCCACGTCTGTCTGTCTGATTGTTTATCCGATACTCCTCCTAAACCACGCAACAGATTTTGATGCGGTTTTCACCATCAGTAAGATAATTTTTCTTGGAAGGTTTATATAAATATAATATTTATGTATATTCAAATCTTTTTACATTATAGACATATATTTATTTATCAGGAACTTTTGTGTAAGACGACTTTACACTATATTTTAAATTGACATTTTGGGTTTTGTTGCTATGCTTATAATTGACATTCTATTTTTAATTAAAACATTCCATTTTTTTTTATTCTTGTGTTCTACATGAAATTAACCATATGATTGTATCTACATATTTTTTTGAAGTTTGGAATTTATCATTTATTTATTTTACATTATTATGTATAAAAATAATATTTTGCAACCAAGTCGCCGCAAAAATAATTTATATCATCTACGTAGGCTAAATTAAGAGATACATACATATAATGTACTAAATAATAATAATTGTAGTACTTCTAAAATCCAAAAGAAAATGCAATGGCACATCCCTACCTGTTACCGTTGATTCACAGTAACCATTACTTTTGTTGAAACTTTAATTAAAAATTGCGTTATTTGCGACGCTATTTACTCTAATTCAGTAACAATATTAATCCAAATAAATATGATAGTGTTCTTGGAAATTAAATGTAGATTTTAATTGTCTTTTACAGTATATCGTTATAATTAATACTTAAGAAGATATCAAAGGCTAAAGCTACCGAAAAAATAATTCGCGGGCCGGTCGTAACAGGCCAAAACAGTCAGTAACATCACAATTTCACCTCTTTTCTTAGGGTTTCGTACCCAAAGGGTAAAACGGGACCCTATTACTAGGACTCCGTTGTCCGTCCGTCTGTCACCAGGCTGTATCTCATGAACCGTGATAGTTGGACAGTTGAAATTTTCACAGATGATGTATTTTTGTTGCCACTATAACAACAAACACTAAAAAACAGAATATAATAAATATTTAAGGGGGCTCCCATAAAACAATCATGATTTTTTGCTCGTTTTTGCTCGATATTTATAACGGCAACAGGAAGACGCTTGAAATATTAACAGAATATTTAGTTATATATTCAATTGAAAAATAAATAATTAAATAAAAATAAAACAGATATTTAAGGGAAGCTCCCATACAACAAACGTGATTTTTTTGCCGATTTTATAGATGGTACGGAACACTACGTGCGCGAATCCGACTCGCATTCAGCCGGTTTTTATTTCTAAGTAACACCCGTGCGAAGCCGGGGCGGGTCGCTAGTGTAATAAATACATGTTCCCTCATATCACGCTACCTGAATAAATTGGAGATGCCTGGCGGTACTCATTAGTCGGAACAATCGGCAAATTAGCGCAGAAACCGTAAACAGGTGATGAAATTAATTAATATTATTTGTGGGGTGGTTTCGAGTTTACCTCAATCTACGTTCTGTTAATTATTTCTGAAGTGAAAACTTCTTTAGGCGCGCTAAGCACTTTTTGGGTAAACAAAAATCATGGAACTCGCGTCATCGTCACCGAACGCTTTCCATGAGCTATATGTATACTGCGTATATATCTGTACTTTTTGGATGAACAAAAAGCGTGAATCTTGCGTCATCGTCATCGCACGCTTCCTAATAGCTCGACGATACAATTCATAAGTTATTTAGTTTTCACTTCTATCGGCAGTCCCCAAAGTCTGCACCGCATGTTTTTTTTATTCGACTGTGCAACGCGAAGGAGGTTATTGTGTTTATCAGCCCATGTTTGTTCCTTTGTGGCGTTCTAGAGGCCAAACGCGTGGACCGGTAAAAAAAAATCAAGCTTGTAAGTCAACACAATCAATAAATTTCAACATAAAAATATAAGATCAAGTATTGTTTGAAATAATTAAATGCAAGCAAAGCTCAAAATAACCGACTTCAACGCTTATATTTTGGTTTTGGCTGGATCGTTTTTGATAAAATTTATTAAGACTACCTCTGAAGTATAATCTACGAAACAAAAAACCAGTCGATTTTATTTATATAGCATTAGCCATGCTAGGCAGAACTAAAAACCAGTCATTAAGATCGATTCATAATTGGCGGAGATATCGCGTAACATACAAACAAAAAATAATAATACAAAAAACATACAGTCGAATTGAGAACCTCCTTTGTCGTGTATTAGAGACCAAACGCGAGAGCCGATTTTGATGATTTTTCTTTCTTCATCATTATCTCACTTGATGGTGTCGACGATGCAGTACATAAGATAGATGCATTCTCTCGCGACTTAAAAACTCCCATATTGCACTTATCAGGAAAAACAGACTCAATCAAGTAATCCCATTCCGTTGTGGTTCGCATAATGAATGTTTCTACATTCTGAGAAAAGTCTATAGCTCGATTGAGGAATCAACGCGGGCAGAATCAACGGGCATGACTAGTAAACAATAATTCAATATGTAGAGTAACATAAACATAATCTTTCTTTATTTGTTTTTTGTCTGCTAGCTGTTTGCGGTCGAAATATAAAATATTGCGTGCAGAAAACATGACTTATTGCAAACTACGGTGAACGGTTTTCCACCTCACATGTTATTCCGGGATACGAGGCCGGGTAGGGAGTGCTTGTTTCCGTCAGCAGGTTTTGTTAAAAACCTCTGTCCTCAAAAACGTTACCTTATCTTTCCACACGTGTCACAAGCCGGTACCAAGAAATAGGTCATGACTGCTCCAATTTGTTATATATTTTTGTCATGATACAGACTGAGTTTTTTAAATGAATATGTGAATCCTACTAATATTATAAAT
This sequence comes from Lomographa bimaculata, assembly GCA_948107665.1. Classification (NCBI taxonomy): domain Eukaryota; kingdom Metazoa; phylum Arthropoda; class Insecta; order Lepidoptera; family Geometridae; genus Lomographa; species Lomographa bimaculata. The sequence goes on from OX403592.1 coordinate 15,957,394, forward strand.
CCGTAAATTTGTGTGTAATAAAGTGTGTGTGTAAGTATGTTTGTTTCTTCACGCTTTAACGGCTGAGCGGATTTGGATGAAATATGGAATGTACATAGATTATACCTAGGATTAACACATAGGCTACTTTTTAACTTGATAATAGCGGGCAAAGCCGTGGGGCACGGCTAATATGATATAATGCGTTAAAAAATGAATGAAAAAATGCGCTGCCGAGTTTCTTGCCAGGTTCTTCTCGAGATGGCTGTATTTTTGAGTATCTGGCAGTAAAGTAATTAAATTCCACGAATGCCTCTTTGGGGCCCATGTGAGTAAACGATTTTGATTGGAGGAAAATATTCTTGAAGACTATTCTCCAGTCCTACCTAATAAATGTTCTTTATTTTGAAACAAGGGAATGCTGCGACCCGGTATTTTATTTTGATGGCCCGGTACCGGGTCGCGACCCACCAAATGGGAAACGCTGATATATACAATGTGTGTTTTTACCTGATGGCGTGACGTAAAGTAGGGTTATATCATCGACGACTCAATTGGCGCAGAGGGCAGGAATCTGCCCTCCGCACCGTGTGCCCTGGGTTCGATTCCCGGCAGGAGCGCAATTTCCTTCCCAAGGAACATTTGTGCTTCTTGTTCTGGGTGTGATTGTGTGTGTGTGATATATAAATGTTTCTGGCATCCCAAGTATTTGTACTTAGTGTGGGGCTGTGAGTGTGAATACGTACGTTTATACGTTTATATATCCATCAGCCTATGTGTAACATAAACATAAACGCTTTCACACTCACAGCACCACACTAAGTTCGATGACTTGTGTCGTGGGTGCCGGAAACATTTACATCACACACAATCACAACCATATACATCATGTTTGTTCCTTTGTGGCGCTCTAGAGATCAAACGCGTGGGCTAATTTTGATGATTCATACGTCATTCAATATGTTTTAATGCGAGTGTCACTAAATATATTATGGGAGTAATTGACATGACATATACAGTCGACGAACTGTGTTAAGTGGGGTATCATTGAATAGGTATTTGTAAATGTTTTTTAGGTTTCTCTTATCATTTTTCATTTTGAATGATCATTTAGAATCTACTAGCCGTGCCCCGCGGCTTCGTCCGCTATTATCAAGTTAAAAAGTAGCCTATGTGTTAATCCTCGGTATAATCTATGTACATTCCAAATTTCATACAAATCCATTCAGCCGTTTAAGCGTGAAGAGGGAACAAACATACTTACACACGCACTTACACACAAAGTATCGGATTTATAATATTAGTAGGATAAAAATTTACAGCTGCTTAGCAACCATTCTCACTTTATTATCAGTACTAATAAATAATAATAATAAAAATTAATTTATACTAATAATTAATATTAATACTACGTTTTTTTTTAAATGCTGGCAAATATTTTGGACAGAGATTGAGTATTGCCATTCAACGTGGCAATGCTGCCAGCATTTTGGGTACTTTGCCTACTGGTAGCGGTCTATTAGATTAAGTTTTGTACATATTTATATCTAATTATAGTTTTTTTTTTTTTCTTTTAATGTTAATTTCGTTTTTAGTTTAATGTTATAGATGCTTGTGCATATTATTTTGACTGGAACATTGAACAAAATGTGCTCTTATTTCGTACTAATAAATAAATTTGTGATAAATGCGGAATTCGCAATAGCCGTAACACGAAAGACGTTGGACTCAATAGTTGAAATGATGTCTCAAGAGGTTTCTAGTCAATTACCCTGTATCTACGCGGGCTATGTTGCAACAGCAAGTAATATAATATATATTTTACAAATTACATGATTTAATTCCCCCTTGCCCTTTTTACCATCTAACAACAAGACAGACTATCAAACGTCATCCTTATATGGTTCACGTACCTCCGGTTCGCTCGAAGCGTTTTGCTTCTACTTTTATCATCCGTACAGCGAGGGAGTGGAACTCATTGCCTGCGTCCTTGTTTCCCGAACAGTACAATCTGGGTGTCTTCAAGTCTAGAGTGAATAGGTATCTTCTAGGCAAGCATGTCACATCTTCGGCAGCATCTTCACTTTCCATCAGGTGAGATAGTGGTCAAATGCTTGCCTATCAATAAAAAAAAATACCCTGTATCTACGCAGGCTATGTTGCAACAGCAAATAATATAATATTTATATTTTACAAATTACCCTGTATCTATGCGGGCTATGTTGCAACCGCATATATATATATATATATATATATATATATATATATATATATATATATAATAATGTATAAAGTTCTCGTGTCGCGGTGTTTGTTACCAAACTCCTCCGAAACGGCTCGACCGCTTTTTATGAAATTTTGTGTGCATATCGGGTAGATCTGAGAATCGGTCAACATCTATTTTTCATACCCCTAAATGTTAAGGGTGGTCCAAATCAAATTTTTGAAGTAAAAACTTTTTTAGCGGCGTTGTGTACTTTTTTGGGACGGGGAAAAAATGTTAAACTCGCGACAGGACACGTGACCTGATCGAAAATTCGTAAGACGAAGGAGAGGAAGTAGTATCCCCCTCTTTTTCTACCGCGCGGCGAAAATGTATGCCTGCTCCTGCTGTTTACAACGTTAATGTTCTTCTGCCGTCACTCCCGGAGCGCAACTTTTATTTTTATTTTATTGGACAAAATTTTTAAGCTATTGCATAGCTTCAATCGCGGGCCTTGAGCGTGGAGACCGAATCCAGAAATTCCGTAACGAAAATAACCTAGCACCCCTACTCCGACCGGCACAGTGGTGATACTTTTTAGTTTTGCCATCTATCGATGAAAAGCAGAACTTTTAATGACTTTTTTGAAATATCACGCTTGTCTCTTTAGTTCAGCAACTCGCCTCTAGGTGGCAGGAAAAAAAATACTGCATAAATAAAATAAATAAATAATTATAATTGCATAAGTTGATAAAAAATGCTATGCAATAGCTTAACCGCGGCAGTCCCCGAGTGCCACACCTTTTTTTTTTGTTTTCATTTTTTTATGATTCAGCATGAAATAATGTATATGGCAAAACAACGTTTGCTGGGTCAGCAAGTATAATATATATTTTACAAATTACCCTGTATCTACGCGGGCTATGTTGCAACCGCTACTAATATAATATATTTTTTACAGCATAGTTTCACAGCGTGGAAGCTAATAAATTAAAAACTAGTAGCCATTATACTCTGTGGAAGGCTAATGAAAATATATTGCCAGGAAAACCAGGTCAGTGAAACAAAATACCGAGTACAATATATGAAGTGCTCGTTGGCTTAGTTGGTCGAGCGTTCGCCTTCTAAGCAGGGGTATCAGGTTCGATACCCGCCGGCGGGAACACTAGTTTTCTCCCCAAGGAAAATTTGTGTTTCTGGTTCTGAGTATCATTGTTTGTGTGATGTCAAAGTTTCCGGCGCCCACGGCACAAGTCATCGAACTTAGTGTGGGACTAAGTGTGAAAGCGTTTATGTTTGTTTCGTGATTCTTATTAACATATATATTTCCCTTGGGGAGTTAACTGGTGTTCCCGCTAGAAATCGATCCCGATACCCCTTAGAAGGATGACGCGCACCTAACTAAACCAACGGGCAGTTGAAACACTTCATACTTTGTCTAATAAGCACATCTTTTATAAATTACTAGCCGTGCCTCGCGGCTTTGCCCGCATTTATCACGTTAAATAGTAGCCAATTTTAGTAATCCTAGGTGTAAACTATGTATATTCCGAATTTCATCCAAATCCGATTAACCGTTACAGCGTGTAGAGTAAACAAATATACTTGTTTGTTTTCTCTCACTTACAAACAAACTTTCGCATTTAGAATATTAGTGAGATATACGAGCTCATTTTCAACCGACTTCAAAAAAGGAGGTTCTCAATTCGACTGTAGGTATTTTTTTTGTATGTTTATTACGCGATATCTCCGCCAAATATGAATCGATTTTGATGTTTTTTTTGTTTGATAGAGTATATTTAAGAGGTGGTTCCATATAAATATTATCGAAATCGGTCAAGCCAAAACCGAAATATAAGCGATGGAGTCGGTTTTTTATGCTTTGCTTGCGTTTCAATTATAAGTGTAAAATTTCCGTTTCCTTAAACTACAGAAAAACTGTAATTTTAATTAAAAATTCTAGCGTAAATTACGATACTTACCGGGAAAGGCTTAATGAAAATTTATTGCCAGGTCAGCAGACCGCTTCAACCCCGCTGGTGCAGTACGGCTAAATATAGAAATCATTCTTTCAAGAGGGTAGGAAAAGCTTTTCGTACACGCACATTTACGGTTGTATAAATACGGTGTTCAAATGAAAGATCGTGAATGTGATTTTGTATCTGCTTTAGTTTATTTCAGCACTTTTTTTTTATTCAGTATAGACAAATGTTTGAACACCATTTCATCTAACGGTAAGATGTGGTCGACGATGGAGCACACTTGCCTAGAAGATACCTATTCACTGAAGACTCTCATATTGTACCTATCAGGAAACACTGACTCAGGTAAGGGGTCCTATTCATTTGCGGTTAGCACAATAAAGGCTTAGTCTGATTTTGTGGAATATGTACCATGTACCATATTTACACAAGCTATAATTATCCAGTAGCGTTTTACAAGGTCCTTCTTCTGTTTTTATAAATGTAGGGTTAAGCAAATTTTAGTAGGAAGTCAAAATTATTACTTCTTATACTATATAAAATAATAATTTGATTTAAATCTTGCTAACCCTGTTAGAATCCTTTCTACCAAGATTGGCAGAAGATCTAATCAGAAAATTTACACAGGGGGTCTATTCCGGGCATCGATTATCTTTACATCGACTTCGAAAACGAACGATTTCCTTTTCTTATGAACTATCAAATCGACTGAACTTTCTACCGATCGACTGTTGTATCAATTAGAACATCAATCGTAGTTTGACGACAATGAAACCAAACGCAACTACGTAAGTTAGAGATAATCTCATACTCGCATGAATAGTTGAATAGTTCGCTCGTTATAGATTGCCATACAAATAACACTAAAATACGTGAACGAGATAGTAAAGTATTTCGTTCACAAAACACAAGTCTGCTAGTTCAATTGTTTAAACATTGTTAATGGCTGAACCATTACCATTATTGTAATTTTTTACACTACTGGTAGTCCGTTAACAATTGCTAACTTTCGATTGCATATCAATTGCGACTATTGACAAATAAAAACGAAATCCGTAGTCTGCTAAGCAAATTGTTTATCAACTGCATTGTGTAATTAATTGATGCGACGTCGATCGTTGAAATTTCTGTTGATACCTATAGACTAACATATACACATAGCTTTTCATAGGCTTGTAACCCCGCTGTGCCTTTTAGTATCTTCAGATTCGCACACAAAACATTCGTACACGAACTGAAAGTAGGTGGGGCAGTCATTAGCAGCTCCGCCCTACTTCCATTCAGGGTGCTGTTGACACAACCCAGTTCTTTACCAAGTTTCTTGCAGCGGTTTCGGTTCAAAGCTCTTCACTTTGTAGGTGACACGTTAATAGTGAAGCTTTACCTAGGGTCATGTATGATAGCTATCATGACGCTCTCGATGGTGGATACATTAATTTTCTTTAGTCAATTCGTTTTTGGCATTATTTATTCTGTACTGTTCAATAAGTCAGAGTATCTTAGTTGTAATAGACAAATTAACCAGTTGACTGCTAGATATATTTTCTCCAATCACGAAAATAACATGTCTTTTGAAGCATCAATTCAGTAATTATAGTTGATCGTATCGCAACTGACGCTGACAACTGTCGCATCGTCCAATCACAAGCATAAAATCATCAATAATTTATTGCAAGAATGTAGTATAATCGAGACAGGAAACAAACCTACGGTTTGTGCTACACCAGTACATCATCAACGTGGTAACAATACTGTCAGATCTTATACTATCAACAAACAGTAATAAGCACAATTATTATACAAACAGTCATTTCTATATCAATGTAAGAGAGTTAGTATGATTTATTATTTCAATAGGTATTTTCATTTTTATGCTACATAAGCAAGCTTTGACCACAAAATGTAGCATGCTTGCCAAGATAGCTCCATGCTTGCCAAGATTCACTCTTGACTTGAAGACTCCCAGATTATACCGTTCGGGGAACAAAGACGCGGGCATGAGTTCTACTCCTTCAAACATAGAAGCGAAACGTTTGGAGCGAATTGGAGGTATGTCAACCATAAATTAATGCCGTTTGTCAATTTGTCTTGTTTTTAGATGGTAAAACGAGTTCGGCATTTAAATCTACTTATAAAAACACAATCTTTAATGTCTTAAGATTCTTTAAAGTTTTCACTGTGATGTTGTTATTATTGTAATGTGGTTCAGTTTTATTGTTATTAATTTTCTCAGTCACACAGTTACCCAATCGTAAAGTCATATGATAGGAATGTTATGATTACATATTCTATACTTGGTTATAAAACAAACCTTGATTGCAGTAAAGTTTATCTTAATTAAGCTTTGCTCGTGTCTGCAGCTGCATTGTGCAAATATTTACACTTTTCCTTCAGCGACTGTTTTCTCGGCATTAAAGTAAGTGGCTGCCATTTTGCTGACTTTTATTGCAAAGTGTATGCGATTCTAAGTATAAGTAATACCCTCGGATGCTGCGAGTTGGCTATAAAGATAATTAATGGATAAGTTCTAAATCCTGTATATATTTCATTATCATATATGTGGCTGGAAGAAAAAGCTTTGGAGGCATGATTATTGATTACGCCGTCGGCGTCCGTCGTTAGAAATCCGTCTTCTAATTGGAGGTGCGGTTTCGAATCCTATAATGGGCTTGAGCTTCCGGTGAAGATAAAATCGTGACAAATAACAATTAATTTTGAATCTAAATATAAATTAATTTAGAAATCTATTGTAATAGAGCGTTTTCTCGTGCTCGCCTGACCAGCTACCCTACATCAAAATACAGTCGTTGTTCACCACCCTCAAGTAGAAAAAGCTTTCTACTTAATCAGTGAAAATTATGTTCCGGCAGCTATTCTCGAGAACCAGTCATTCTAGCTCGGCTATGTTTATCCTAGACCACTAGGTAAGATATTGGTCAAACGCTAGCCCATCATATAAAAACACGCCGCAGCAAAATAATCGCAACTAGTAAAACAACGATGTGGTAATTTTAGTTTAGTAAAAAAATAGAGAGTTTGCCTCAGGAAGTAGCTCAGCAGCATATTTTTTAAGTTAGGTAGTAGAATTTTTATGGCGAATCCTCCTGGAGTCCATCGAACGCATTCGCAATGTAGTGGTTAATTTTTCACGAATCCCGGAATGTAGAGCGTAATGAACCAATCTATAGTCTCATTATGAAAGGGAACCCGGTGCACACATGATTTTAGACTGGGCGTGACGCTTGCTATCATGCAAACATCTTGCCGATTAAATTAACTTAAAATACTTCGTTTTTATGTGTGTATTCAATATAATAGTTCTTAGCGCTATTTTTTGCTGTCTGATACAGTGAGAAAAAACAATATCTTCCACATATCAAAAGAACAGACTATATTTACAAACAGATGATTTCTCTCACTCATAGCCCATCAAATATGACTGTTACAGATGGGTACAAGCCTTTTTTTGCATTGGAGCCTTTCTTTGCTGGCGAAGATCCAGAAAATCTCAAGATTGGACACTCAAAATGTATCCAAAGCCTCTATTTGTGATTTAAAAATTCTTGTAAAAGTAAGTATCGTGAAATTGGGATATATACGTTTCTTGACCTTGGGCTCCAACCGAAGTTGGCAGCGACCGTGCACCAAATACTGCCAACAAACCCACTTTTGCCATAACTATAGACTGCTTCTACCTGGAGCACAATGGAAACTTCTCGTAGGCATATTTTTGTTTGAGTACTTATCTACTTTGTTCGAAAGCTCTGGGCAATAAATGAGGCAAGCTGGTTTTATTTAACTTGGGTTTTTTTTAATGAGCACTCGTCCCCCTGGCCCAGAGTCTCACAAACGACTCAAATATGTAACTTCGCTGAGGTTTGCGCTGCTTTGTCGAAGTTGCTACGGGCAACCCCATTCTGTGTTTCAGGAAGATGTGACGAAGCTTAAGTGTTGACACAAGTATCAAGCCAATGTCAAGCATGCTACATGTTCGGCTACTTTATCGCTTTCCATCAGGTAAGATTGTTGACAAATGCTTGCCTATTGAGCATAAAAAAAATGTCTAAATGTCTTCAAAGTCGAACTGGCATACGTCATCCATTTATGGGTGATATGCCTACGTTTGGAACTCATTGCCCGCGTCTTTGTTCCCCAACAGTATAATCTGGGAGTCTTCAAGCAAGAGTGAATATGTATCTTCTATGTAAGCATGCTACATTTTCGACCGCACCATCGCTTTAGGTGAGATAGTGGTCAAATGCTTGCCTATCGAGAATTAAAAAAACTATTTAACCTGATGTAAATATCGTCGCAAGGAGCATGCTTACCAAGAAAAATCTGAATCACTCTACTTCGACTTTCAGATTATGCTATTATGCAGATATTCAAAGACTTGTACCGAAGAACCAGAAGCACAAATATCACTTGGGAAGGAATTCGTGTTCCTGCCGGGAATCGAACCCAAAACCCACGGCGCAGAAGGCGGAGACCTGTCCACTGCGCCACCTGGGTCGTCAGAACATAGTTTTGGCTATCTCTGCCATCCTTCAAGATCCAGCTCTTAAATATATTATCAGACAAGATAAAAAAAAAATAAATTATCACACAAAGCCCACAGATAGTATTTGTATTTCATTGGGCAGCAGTTACCAATGCCAACCGCGTCATCGTTTAACAATAAAAGGCGAAACAGGAACTATTTACTTCACATTATTGTGTCTACGTCAACCTCCTTTTATGGAGAATGAGTTAATGACACCCAGATGTACCCTACTAATGCGAAAGTTTGTGTGTGTGTGTGAATGTTTGTTACCACGTAAAACCGTAACGAACCTATTTTGATGAAATTTCGAATGTAAATAGTTTAGGTTCCGGAATAACAAATAGGCTACTTTTTGACTTAATTAATGCGGGCGAAGCCGCAGGGTACGGCTAGTACCTATTAAAACTAATTAAGTATCGAAGAGGTCGTTATAATATGAGTAGGATTATTATTCTAGAAATAGAGAAGTACTATTTCTGCAATCTAAAGTTGCAATGTAAATGCGCTCTCGACCTGAAAAATAATGCTGTGTTAAGATTTACTTTTTTTTAATATTAGATAGGCAAGCATTTGACTACTATCTCACCTGATGAATAGCGATGATGCGGCCGAAGATGTAGCATGTCTGCCTAGAAGATACCTATTCACTCTTGACTTGAAGACTGCCAGATTATACCGCTCAGAAAACAAAGTAACGAATGAGTTTGCGTTGTTTTTTCTTTTTCTTTGTTCTGATCTTTGATTATGCGACTAATGCCATACATCACATGCTTACAATAAAGCAGTATCTAGTTATGTCATTTATATATTAACTTACTTGCAAGATAAAGCAAATTAAATAAAATGATATATCAATGTAAAAGTTTAGTATATCGTATACTAGCTGTGCCCCGCGGTTTTACCCGCGTAAGTACCGGACCCGCGGGTAATCCGGTATAAAAAGTAGCCTATGTGTTAATCCAGGGTGTTAGCTACCTCCATACCAAATTTCATCAATATTGGTCTAGTTGTTTGGACGTGAAGAAGTAACAAACATACAAACACACTCATAAACTTCCGCCTTTATAATATTATAGTGTGAAAGTGTGTTTTAGTTTCATTAATATAGTATAGTAGATTAATTGTTCTTTCATAATTAATGTATTATCGAAAAAAATTATATCCTACTAATATTATAAATCCAAAAGTTTGTGTGTAAGTGTGCAAGTGTGTAAGTATGTTTGTTCCCTCTTCACGCTCTAACGGTTGAACGAATTTGGATGAAATTTGGAATATACATAGCTTATACCTAGGTTTAAGCTATGTATATTCCAAATTTCATCCATCATATACCTAGATATAAGCTATGTATATTCCAAATTTCATCCAAATTCGTTCAACCGTTAGAGCGTGAAGAGGGAACAAACATACTTACTAATATCCTAGGATTAACACATAGGCTACTTTTTAACTTTATAATAGCGGGTGAAGCCGCGTAGCTCGGCTAGTTGTTAATAAATGATACGGACAATTTTATAGGCCTCTGGTGACCACATTTTAAATTAAAAAGAAATGTTACTTTATATAACATCGGATCAGAACCGAAAATTACTACTTCAAACGAAATTCCAAGAAGTCTTGATACCGAGCCGTAAAACAACACCCTCTCAGAGTCAAGAATTCGACTCGTTTCACCTCTTAGGAACGCGGTCGTCACATTTTATTGGGGCCCTAATAAATTCTCGCGCCATCGCCATCTTACTTGCAAGTATTTGCGAGTCTCTTTTCTGAAGCTTGAAGGACGTATATTACGTTTTCTTAGTGCTATAATCACATCAAATTTTACCTATTATAAAATGTTCAGTTTGAAAAAACGGCCGGTGCAACGTCGAGGTTGGTCAAAATAATGTTGTTTTGAAATAAAAAGCGCGAATCGACCCGGTTTTCTCTTAAAAACATGATTGAAGTTTAAAAAATCTACCATAAAATGATTTAGTATCTAAAGGCTTTTAGCAGCAGGTATCGGGTTCGATTCAATCGATCAAGGGAAATTTGTGTTTCTGGTTATAAGACAGGCCTTCATGGACTGCTTTTCAGTTATAAAAATGAAATTAGGTAGAAAACAAAGTTATACAATTTTGTTGACTATCTATATTGATATATATATATAATACCAGCTGAACCGTCCCAAAGATGAGAACAGGATGCTGTGACGGTACTTCTTTATCTATGACTGTTATTAGTCTATGTCTTTGTGATATATTTTTTATGGTAATAGAATAACAAAACGAGCTAGTCGTTTGCCCGATGGTAAGCGTCACGCTTGCTAAAATCAGTCAAAAACGCTAGCAAAATCAGGAAAGGTAATCAGATATCACATAAATGAAGCGATCTGAGTGAAACATTTCCTAACTTAAAATAAATAGCTTGCATTACGATCCATTGGCAGGCTGCCAGCAAAATAACAGCCTCTGGAAGCATTCACACCGACCGGAACCAAGTTCTCGACAACCACGATAATGGAATACACAGCAGTTGTTGCATTTAGAAGTTGTATTTTGGTTTCATAAGAGCTCATAAATAGTCTGTCGGTTCTGGTCTCCATTACACCTATTTTATTTAAGACTGGAAAATTGCAACATTTTGTTTAGTTATACCTACTTATTGTGCAACATCAGTAGGTAGGTTATAGTAGAATATATGTAAACTATCCCTAAATTCAATTAGATAAAATTTTACTTAGTATACATTTTTTATAGTAATGATCCCTTAAAACACATATTCAGCATGTACATTTGCAATTGATTATATCCACAGAATAAATAATTGTACAAGTACAGAAGGCTCACTCAAAGGAATTTAAAGAAATAGTTACTTTTGACTCCGAGCTATAAAATATCAATACAGCTGGCACAGCACTGCTTGCGTAAACTCATATCCATTACTCATTGTATCGCCTAGGTACATTTTTATTTCATCTGTTTCGTGGTAAGACATAGAATGGGTCAGTTAATAAGGGGCTATAGCAAGCGTGTCGATATACCTACATTTTGTTTGTTCCTTAAATGCAGGAAAAGCCGCGATCTATAAATAGTAGGTGACACACAGAAAGTGAGATTTAAAATAACATAAATAACATAAATAATCATAAATGCTTTCGCACTCACAGCCCCACACTAAGTTCAATGACTTGTATCGTGAGTGCCGGAAACATTCACATCACACACACAATCACAACCAGAACCAGAAACACAAATTTTCCTTGGGGAGAAAACTTGTGTTCCCGCCGGGAATCGAGCTCGATACCCCTGGTTAGAAGGCGAACGCTCACCCATCTTAGCCAACGGGCAGTTCCAATGACGGTGCAAATAGTTAATTTCATCTTTGAAGAGCACTAGCCTATCAAAAATAAAATAACAAAAAAAGAAAAATCATTTTTATACTCCTATCTAAGTTCTATTTAGTTACGCACTAAAATTTCCGACAATGATAAGTCAAAATAACATTTAATCTAAAGCTTAGTCACTGTTTCTCATAAACTGGTGCAAATGCTCACATCGTTCCATTCGAAGAGAATGTTCGCCATTCCCGCTAATGTTCGCGAGAATGTTATTGCCAGCGAAGAACAATATAGCTTCCGTCGATCGTTTCCTTCTGGAAATTGATTGCGGGTCACCTTCCGTGTGTGGCTTGAGAGTGATGTCAACTTGTGTTAGTGTGCGTTGTATTGTACCTATATATCTTTACTAGCGATCCGCCCCGGCTTCGCCCGGGTGTGATAAATGAAGAACCGCTTGACCGATTTTGTGCTAACTTCACATAAACCATCTACTAAATAGTCCGAACAAAGCCTAAACATTTGGTTTGGATAGATGAGCCCGTTCTTGAGTTATAAAATAACAACGAAAAGTGGCATTAATTTTTATATAATTATATGTTTATATGTATACATGTATAATTCTTCTATGTTTGTGAATGTGACTAAACTATTCCTCAACAGCTGGATCGATTCGATGTTTTTTTTGTGTGTGATCAGGGTTAATCTGTAATAGTTCAGATTCACAATTCGATCCGATAAATAATGTTTTTTTAATTTACGCCGCGGTGAAAAAAATGTTTAACTTATTATACAATAAGTACTAGTTAGTACTTATTGTATAAAAAGTTAAACAATTTTTTTTTAGATAGAATTATTAAAAACTAGCCGTGCCCCGGGGCTTCGCCCGTTGCGCCTTGTGTTATTCCGGAACCTGAACTATCTACATTCCAAATTTCATCAATATCGGTTTATTCGTTACGGAGATACGTGGTAACAAAAATCTCACAAAAAATCTCACACACACACAAACTTTCGCATTTATAATATTAGTAAACTCGAATTCAATAAGTTTTAACAAATTTTATCACTTGTTATCTTTTTAAATTAATATTAAATTAATTATAATCGCGGAAACCGAAACTATAATTATGTATCAGGTACTTATTACTATTTAATTTGCCGTATAACTATTATGTATGATAATTGATTCTACATTGTAATCTAAACCATCCAGATAAGAAGTAGATGGTCTCAAGTCTAAACTCTACACATCAGGTTTTTGAACTGGCTGTCGGTATATAAATGCTATGTACACAAAGATTGACACAAAGTGTTATTATAAAGTAGATAAGTACCTACTTATCAGACTCCTTGTATTGCAAGTACGCTGTTGTAATAAAATCCTAGCGCACACAAAAGATAAGGCAAATAAATACCAGTAACTATTAAATGTGTAAATAAGTATGATAATATTGATAACACCATCTTTACTATTTTAAGAACATGTTATCAGTTACAATAAGGCTATCAACTTCGAGACAGTTCTGTTATATACTTCCTACAATTATATAGTGTGTTTATTGTGAGGACTGTTTATAAATGAAAGCTGTGACACTAAAAGTAGGTCTATTTAACTCAAAATAGATTTTACGTAGGCAGGTATATTATTTCGAATTTGAACTCTAGGTAATAGTAGAGGATGAAAAGCTTTCTCAGTAGGTCTATTCTGGTCATCAAACTACACGGAAAAAAAAATTATTTTCACGTCGATGTAAAGATAATTGATGCCCGGAATAGACCCCCGGTCGTGCAATAATGCACGGTCCTGGGGTATATTCCGGTCGTAAAATATAAGGACTCCAAATAAACGTAATAGGACCAAGAAATAAATGCTGTTCGACTTAAATTTAGGCAATTTCAAAACAGAACTCCAAATTATCTAAAATAGTTTTATCTAGAGATAGAGAGTGTCAGACGGAATCGCCCCCATAATCTGTAAGATAAAGAAATTTATCACTAATTGTCAATTATAGGTATGCAAAATAGAGGTACAATAATTTTCTGAGTAGATAATCTACTTCTTTAGTATGAACCACGGAATAGAACTTAGTACTAGCATGTGATATGCGATAATATAAACATTGTAGTATTTATTATGAATTCTATTTTTAAAGTATTCACAGCACAACACGAAATTTTATAAAAATAAAACTACGGGTTGCACTGCGAGAGTGCCGGCAGAAGTGAAAACTTGAACATTAATGTTGTAAGCAGCAGGAGCAGGCATACATTTTCGCCGCGCGGTAGAAAGAGAGGGGAGAGATATAACTTCCTCTCCTACGCCGCGCCGGCGGTCTACTCTCCCTCTGTCTTACGAATTTTAGATCAGGTCACGTGTCCTCCTGACGCAAGTTTAAAATTTTTTACACATCCCAAAAAAGTGCACAACGCTGCTAAAGAAGTTCGCACTTCTAAAAAAATCATGTGCTCATGTAACCGCAGCCTTGGGAGTCAAGTGATGACTGAAGTAAATATTTCCGATGTATGACCGTCACAGCATGCAAGCGGTTACGCGATATATATACGTATCTACGGTATCTGTATCTACTTATAATACTCTTTGGTATGAACTATAAACCTACCACTAACAATATACAAATCAGTAATTAAAAGAAAGCTGTTCAAAATAAAATAGGGACAAATTCGTGGGCAACGCCTATTTCAGGTACCGTATTTATGTTTTATAGGTATTTTATAGCGTAAGATCAATGTCCTCTAGCTTTGCCACCGGCCTATAAACGTTCGAGAAAAAATAAGCCAAGTCGACGGCTAAGTGTAAGCAGCAGTTCTTTGACACCCCAAAATGTGTGTCAGTAACACACTGTATAGCTGAATAGGGGTTCAATATGGTAAATAGCTCTTAATTAATTATCGAATCTAAATTTGATAAAACTCGAGCGATAGAAGTTTGATGGAATTGTAGGTCTAAATTTCAACCGACTTCAAAAAAGGATGTTCTCAATTCGACTGTGTTTTTTTTTGTTTTTTTGTATGTTACGCGATATCTCCGCCAATTATAAATCGATTTAGATTATTTTTTTTGTTTTGTAGAGTATACTTCAGAAGTGATCCCTTATAAATTTTATCAAATTCGGTCAAACCAACCGAAATATAAGCGATGAAGTCGGTTTTTAAACTTTGCTTGCGTTTCAATAATTATTGTATGCTAAACATACAGGCTAGCATTTGCCCGCTATCTCACCTGATGGAAAATGAAGTTACGGCCGAAGATGCTTGCTTAGAATTTACCTATTCACTCTTAAATTGAACCCAGATTGAGCTGTCCAGGAAAAAAAAAACACAGTCAATTGTGAAAAAAAATACGCCTTCTTAGCAGTGTGTATCGGGTTCGATTCCCGGTGGGAACACAAAGTTTTCTTTCCATGGAAAATGTGTGTTTCTGGTTCTGATTGTGATTTTGTTTGAGATGTGGATGTTTCCGGCACCCACGACACAAGTCATCAAACGTAGTGTGAAGGCTATTATAAAAAAAAACTAGCCAAGTCGCGCGGCTTCGCTCGCTTTTATCAAGTTAAAAAGTAGCCATGTGTTAATCCTAGGTATAAGCTATGTTCACTCAAAATGTCATCCAAATCCATTCAGCCGTTAAAGCGTGAAGAGGGAACAAACATACACATACACTGTCACACAAACTTTCGAATTTATAATATGAGTAAGATACATTCCTAATACCGGTTTATTCCAGCAAATATTATATTGCTATCTAACCGATTTTAGGTTAAAGATATATAATAATATATGAGGAATGATGAGCTATCTCATCATAACGAGCAAATATTGTTGAGATAACATTGTGGGTATTATGCTTTCATTATTTCATGCGCGGTTTCATTCTATCTACAGAAGCACATCATTATACTCTATTATTTATTCTGTGGTTAACGATAGTAATAGACGCTTTTTGAACTATTGGAACACATAAACATACAACGATCCAACACAAGGATTGCAGAGCCAACATTAAAACATAAAAAAGTTATCAGTCAGATTCACTTACACACAGTGGCGGATTTACACAATTGCCGCCAGTAGGGTATATCATTTTGCCGCTCTTACCAACCTCTACAATTCAATTACTTAGTTCACAATCATATTAATTGCAATGTTTTCGTCAATGAAATATTATGATTCCCAAATCATAATGTAGCAATTTCAATAAAAGGTTAGTGTAATAGGATGATAGTGTATATTACACCATCTTTTGCCCGCAATTAGTATGAATGCAAACTAGTAAAAAAAAATTGGTCCCAAATTTGCCGCCCCTAAAATCTGCCGCCCTAGGCTCCAGCCTACTCAGCCTGCTGGTAAATACATCACTGCTTATTACACAAAATCTGAAAACTTCTTTAAATGGCGACTATAGGGCTGTCGCACCATAATTTTGCGACCAATATAGCGTATAGGTAGGAGCGCAATTTAAAACAAATCAAAAATTATTTATAAAATATGCCAAGTTCCTAATTCTTCTTCTAGTTTAAAGTCGGCTAATTGGTGAGTAATGGAGAGTAGGTACAGATTAATATAAGTAATAAAAAGGGTTAACAATGTATTTAATAAGAATATTTACAAGAGGAGTATTTGCTACAGTAAGAAGAGACTTAAAAGAAAAGGACGGGGGATTGTAGGAGGAAGTACACACAAAATCTGCGAATTTATACCTTAAAAAACAATTGAATCTGACAGACTATTTTTTTATGTTTTAATTTTGGCCCCGCAATCTTTGTGCATTCAGCCAGTGTCGAGTGATAAATATTTTTCTAGTTTATTTGAGTATTTCATAAATGTAGTATCTACTATACATACACAATAGTCTCGCCTCTTTCCCATTGGGATACAGGCAGAGAACACATCTTTCCACTTGCTACAATCTTGACACACATCTTTCGCTTCTCCTACATTTATTAATCTTATCATATATGCTCGTTGGTTGAGGGTACTTTAATATAGTCCTAGTCACAAGTCCAAGTAAAGTCATAGTCCAGTCATTGTCAAGTCATACCCTAGTAAATTGGTACAAACTTGACTACATCTTCTATTAGATTTTAGGAATAAAAACGAAATTCACCTTTTTAAATTTGTATGATTTGCCTACACTCATGCACGTTCACGAACTATAGTTTTGGAAAATAATATAAAATCAACAACGCCATTTTTCACTTTCGCGGAAAAACTCATTCCACTGACTTTAGTTCTGTGTAAACACAATAAAATAATTAAACGCAAGCGAAGCTTAAAAAAAACGACTTCACCGCTTTATCATCGGAACCTTGATCAGATTTAATGTATAAACACGCATTATTGACTATAACTCAAAAACTAGAGATTAGACCTTGATCAAACTTCAATGGGCGTATATAAAAAGCACTAGCTTTCAAATAAAAAAAGAATCATCAAAATCGGCTCACAACGAAAGAAGTTATGAGGTAACTTTTGAAGTCGAGTATACGAGAACATCGTCAAAGTTCGCATTATTCGTCACAAAATAGGCATTATATTGACGATCTTTCAAGAACTACTGATCAGATCTTGATCAAATTTAAATGGGACCAATTAGAAAGCAACATCTTTCAAACTAAAAAAAATTTCGAAATCGGCTCACGTGGAGAGAAGTTATGAGGTAACACAAAAAAAAAAAAAAAACAATCGTCTTGTACTCAAGTAAGAAGGAGGAGGTACTCCTCCTCCTTTTTTGGGAAGTCGGTAAAAAAACTTTGTGATAGAAAAACGAAAATGCGCCGCCTATTATTTAATCTGTGGGCTATTTTTGCGATTTAAGTACGTAGCTTAACTCTCTTTGAATAGAGCTCATGTCACAATGATAAATTACACATATCATCTGTGTGCAGTTCATTTACCCTTTATCATTGGCACGTTTAGCGCATGATAATATCCGACGTGATATGATTTGTAATAAGATTGAATATTGAATATATTTATCATTGCTAATTATGAATTGCGCAGAATGCCAATTGCGTCCTATGAATTAAGTTTTGTATGGTATTTTAAATCGTAATTAATTTGATAAATGCTAATAATTAAAAGTATTAGGTAGTGTGTACATTTACGGTAGGTATGTTAAAGCAGGATTTTTATTTGGCACTATGAATATTACACAGGTAGACCAGGCACATTAGTTTAGTATAGGATAGGTACATCTCCTGGATAATAATTTATTCATCACGCAAGTATCAAACTAATTGGGGTGAGGATGTCCTATAAGCATCAATTTAAACCTCACGGGTTTATAGTTTTTATATAGGTATATATTTTTCATGATTTATCAATTTTCCACTATAATTTTGATAATTTTTAACCGATTTCAAAAAAGGAGTTCTTATCTCAAACCTTTTTTCTAGACAAAGCGATTTTGATAATTATTTTTTATTTGAAAGCTGTTGCTTCCCATGTGGTCTCATATAAATATGATAAAGATCTGACTTGAGTTTTCCTTATTAATGCGTATTTAATTAATTTAATTTGATCAAGGGTTTCAAAGATAAAGCGGTGAAGTCAGTATTTTTAAGGTAATTTAAAAAAATGTCAAGTTTGCCTACATATCTTGAATAAATAAATATGGTTAAAAAAATGCGCTCCAGTATTACAGAATTCTTGAAAATATGAACAAATCAGGAAAACTACAAAGTTTGCCTGAATTTTTCAAATTTTCAAGAATTCTGTAATACTGCAGCGCATTTTTTTAACCATATTTTTTATTCAAGATAGGTAGGCAAACTTGACCATCTCACTTGATGGTACGCGACGATATTATTTACATAGTTAACCTATTAAAATTACATGAACAATTGGTTCCGTGTTACCATTATGTAAGTATAAACAGGTAGAAAAACCTTCTAAAAATCTTCCTAATAGTAAATGTTGGTAAAAATATCAGTGAAAATAATGACTCATCACTAAAACTAGTTCTTTAGACAAGTTGTATTTGAGGATTCGTCGCAGCATAAAACGTTAAGGTTTACGTAAATAAGTAAACTAAACAATACGAGATTAAATGATCAAACAGCTTAAATAACTCTCGATATTCATCTAGTATTTTTGAAGTTGAACTTCTTTTGGGAAAAATGATTAAAGTGTTTTTTTTACAATGCGCGCACACCGACACCTAAAAGCGACACCATGAAGTGGGTTGGTAATTGCCTCTTAAGCTTTCGTGTCAACAGCCATTATATTATTATCCATATAACGTATCATTGTTGCACGCGGTTTCTATTTGAATTAAACCAAAATGAACCTTATTTCTTAGGAGTTTTGCCAATTTAGTATTGAAACCGTTAACAACAGGGTAATAAGGGGTCTGATAACTCTATGCTTTGTTTTTTTTTTTTTGGCTTCGCAATCTTGTGCATTTAGCCAGTGTCAAGTAATAATATATTTCAAGTGTATTTTATACTAAAAGTACTAGTCACAGTCACAGTCACAGTCAAAGTCAAGTAAAACAGTCAAGGTATAGTCATAGTCAAGTCAAGCGCTAGCAAAGTGGTAGAAACTTTACTAGAATTTCTGTTGGTGTTTTAGAGCGAAGGCGAAAATCACGTTTATTCAACTTTGTTTAACTTGCCTACAATTATGCACGTTTACTTAGTAGTAACGGTTAATAATATACCATTATTACACCTTAACACTCGAAGAATCACAGGGTTGGAAAATTATACAAAATCGACAACGCCATTTTTCACTTTCGCGGCAAAACTCTCATCTATATTCAAAGTAGTTAATTAATGTAATTCTTTTTTTCACAAACAAAGAGTACCTACTGGCACTCGGAATAACATTTTTAGTCATCTTTGTTTTTTTATGCTAAAGAAGTATGACTTCTTACGTGTGCTACACACGTTACACACGTTTTTTGAAGTGAAAATTTCTTTAGGCGCGTTGAGCATTTTTTGGGTGAACAAAATCATGGAACTCGGGTCATCGTCACCGAATGGCCAATATTTGTTGAGCTCTACGCGCGATACATATTGCTCACGATCGGGTATCAACTTATAATGATTATATATGAATACTGTGTATATATATAATATAATATAAAGTTTTCACTTTTATCGCCAGTCCCCAAAGACTGCCCCGCATGTTTTTTTTGTTCTGAAAATACAGTCTTTACACACACATTCACAGCTCTACAAGTTCAAAGACTTGTAGATATCGCAACACATCACACACTCAATCAAACCCAGATGCAAAAGCACGAATACCCCTTGAGAAAGTCAATTTTGCGCTGCTGGGAATCGAACGAGCAGGGTAAAGGGCAAAAACTCGCCTACTGCGCCAATGGGGTGTTCCAAATACAATTTGCAGGACAAACGAGTTAATTATCCCAACGACAATTTAATTATAGCTTTTTCATGGTGATGCTAAAGATAAATAACTGTTAATAATAATAATAACAGTCAGATTGCCTTGCCCCTTCGTTAATTTAATTAGAGACTACATATCTACAACTAAGTATGTTATAATTGGCATGCACGTGTTGTCGTCAGCTGCTAATTATCGTGATTGAACTCCCTTATCGGCATTAACCATGTTAATTACCTTTTTTGTTGCTTTCTATGTATTTATCAAACAAGTGACTGTGAGCTGAAGTCCTCGCGTATTTTGTATGTTTTTTTTTACGTTTTCAACCCCGTGTCTCCGCTATTTTGAAAACAATTCAAAAACTGAACCGTCTGAATTGAAAGAGTGAGATGACACTAAATTGAAAGAGTATCGGTTGATAAATGCGACCTGTAGAGAAGAACAGCCGGACATCCGCCGGACATTCGGACAAACGAAAACATTTTCGCCCAAGCTGAAACGGAGACGCTATCGAAAAGTGATTATGTAGTCGTTTCTAATGGCCTATCAGAAATACCTAAAGAGAAACTAATATATATTTAATGATTCATCGAATCAATCTAATATATAAAATTCTCGTGTCACAGTTTTCGTTGCCATACTCCTCCGAAACGGCTTGACCGATTTTGATGAAATTTTTTGTGCTTATCCGGTATCTATGAGAATCGGCCAACATCTATTTTTCATCATCATCATCATCATCACTTTTCATCATTATCAACGCGGGTGAAACCGCGGGGCGCAGCTAGTCTAATATATAAAATTCTCGTGTCACAGTTTTCGTTGCCATACTTCTCCGAAACGGCTTGACCGATTTTGATGAAATTTTTTGTGCTTATCCGGTATCTATGAGAATCGGCCAACATCTATTTTTCATCATCATCATCACTTTTCATCATTATCAACGCGGGTGAAACCGCGGGGCGCAGCTAGTATTACTATATATTTACTGTTTCAAAACTATAGGTACCTACTTACTTAAGTTTCGTAAATAGGTCGGGTACCTACGGGTGTATATAATGTAAGTCCATCGAAATCTGATAATGGAATCTCAATAAAATAAATCGATATCTGCGACCTAAAAACGCGGCTTAGATAAAAGACCTTCTCAATGTCAGTAGGTGCGATCTATCTAATCTTTGAAATGATTGCGAACTTATGAGATTACGTGAAAATGTAGGTAATATTGGACGCCAGCCGAACGGTTTTCCCACGAGGCGGTTTTATAAGATTTTGAGCGTTTTTGTTAGTGGATATTTTGACGTGACAACGTCTTATAAATTGTTTTGCCGGGTGACACTTCAAGAAACTGCGTTACGCTCCGCTCACGTTATGCGCTCACAATGAGAGCGAGTGAGAGGGACGCGTTGTCTGTCTCTCTCGCTCTTAGGCGGGCTAACCATGCCCGAGTTGTCACGTAAAACTTTCGCCCGTATACCGACTTTACAGGCAACCATTTTTTTTTTTTTTTTTTTTTTTATACTCGATAGGCAAGCTTTTGACCATAAATCAGATATTAATCATTAATCCATCCATCAGATTTCGATGGACTTACTTTATATACACCCGTAGGTACCCGACCTATTTACGAAACTTAAGTAACCTATGGTTTTGAAACAGTAAATATATATTGATTCGATGAAACAGTAAATATATATTAGTTTCTCTTTAGGTATATCTGATAGGCCACTAGAAACGACTACATAATCACTTTTCGATAGCGTCTCCGTTTCAGTTTGGATATCTGAGAGGCTTCTTGATTTTGTATACGGTGCAGCGCAGACGCCTTTCTGTGACGGGCTTTTTAGTCTGTAAATTCAAACGCAAGAATACGTTAAATATATAATTAAACGCAATAAAGTTTAAAAAATACCGACTTCACCGCTTTATCTTCGGAACCTTGATCAGATTAAATGTGTTAAACACGCATTATTGACGATAACTCAAAAACTACTGATCAGATCTTGATCGAATTTAAATGAGACCACATGGAAAGCAACAGCTTTCAAATAAAAAATAATCAACATGGGGAACCGATTTTGATGGTATTTTTATTTGAAAGCTGGTGCTTCTCTTGTGATTCCATTTAAATTTGATCAAGATCTGATCAGTAGTTTTTGAGTTATCCTCAATAATGCGTATTTAATTCATTTAAACAGACCAAGGGTTCTGAAGATAAAGCGGTGAACCCAGTTTTTTCTTTGCTTGCGTTTAAATTATTTTGTTATTATCTAGGGACTAGTTATATATAGATAACTTATAGTTCCTAGATATATGACGTTAGGTTGCTACGATGTTGGACGCTAAGGTTGCCTGGAAGAGATCGCTGCTTAGCGATAAGGCCGCCGATTGTACTGCTATATTGTTATTTTTTCTATTGTTAGTTAATATTTTTCTTGGTGTGTAATAAAGAGCATTTGTATTTGTATATGACATTATAGTTCCTGCTTCTATACAGTATTTCCCGCATAAATCTGCATTAACTCGTATGCATTTTAATTATGGTAAGAAGGCTAGTAAGTACATATTATTATATGTAAATTATCAACAAGTCATACCGGTTACAATGGACTTTAAACTTATCGTTTCTTAGTTTTGAGATCTACAGTTTGCAAAACCAGATTTTACTTGAACTAAGTATAGGAAGGTTGACGACATGTGTGGGTTACCTTGGTCAGCCATTCACCCCTCTTTTTTTATACTAGATAGGCAAGCATTTGACCGCTATCTCACCTGATGGAAAGTGACGAATTAAAATAAAGCTAAAAATAAATTAAAATAAATTGAAATAAAGGGAAAAAAAAAACCCTCTAGTTAATCGCTATTAATATCACACTTCACAGTAATATTATAAAGGTGAAAGTTTGTGAGTGTGTTTTTATGTCTGTTACTTCTTCACGCTCAAACGGTTGGACCAATTTGAGTGAAATTTGGTAAGGCGGTAGCTGACACCCTGGTAATCTAGGGTGTGATATTACATAGGCTGCTTTTTAGACCGCAATGTCCGCGGGTCCGGGACTTACGCGGGTGATACCGCGGGGTGCAGCTAGTCCTATATAAATATTACTTATGAATTTAGCGCTATGGATTCCTTAATTAATTCGTTACTGCTATAGAAACTTGCGTTTAAATTCTTCAAGAGGCGTGAAATAACACGAGGTGTAACATATGTACGATTGGTTCTAATTGTATGCATACCATCTTGTTTCTAATGTTATACAATGTTGCTAATTTAATATATTTGTTTATTAGTAATCAGATATATCACCGAGTTTCACTTCTCTGGAGCATTTCTCACATAAAAAGCGGCTTTATTTCCCGGAATAATAGATACTCTAAGGGTCGTGATTAACAAAGCGCCCGAGGCACGCGCCCTGCCGTCATAAGGAAAAAGACGTAACTGTAATTTTTGACAAAATTGAGTTAGGTATATACATAAAAAATGTATTTGCTATTTAGTATATGTTATGACTTGTAGCAGATGCGTCTAAATTCAAAAGTAAGATTTAGTAGGTTTCAAAACAAACTAAAACAAACAAACGCATTCACACTCACAGCCCCACACTAAGTTCAAAGACTTGTATCGTGGGTGCCGGAAACATTCACATCACACACACAACTACACCCAGAACCAGAAGCACAAATATCCCTTGGGAAGGAATTTGTGCTCCTGCCGGGAATCGAACCCAGGACCCACGGCGCAGAGGGCGGACACCTGTCCACTGCGTCAATTGGGTCGTCAATTGGTTTCGTTTGAATATTTTAAAATATAAAAATAATAGTAGATGCGTCTATTATTCCCGATTTTGATAATGTATGTAACTAAATTTTGACAAAAATGCAGTTACTGTTTTTTTCATTATGACGGCCGTACAAAAAACGGCAGCGAAGGGGAGGAGTCGCGGGCGCGCGCCCGCCTCTCGGCCGCGCGTCTCAGGCGCTTTGTATATCAAGGTCCTTTACGCTTATTTTACCTCACAGCGCCCAAGGCGCGTGCCTCGTGCGCTTTGAATATCATGTCCCAAAAAAAGCAGTACACAATAGATATTCTTAAACACATTTATGCTTGTTACTATTACATATATAAAGTCTTCGCGTTAATTTATCCGTTTAAATCAACCTGAACTAAGACAAAACAATTAATAAAACACTTACCCTATATCTCTCGTTCCCAAAGAATTGATCGAGGACCGCGGCACCAGCGGACGGTAGCTAGACCTCGTCATTGTTCCACTTCACCAACACCAGCTCACCATCACCTATTACAATTGATCAAAACCGACACTACCTTCACGCTTGCTATGTTACTAACAACTGATCATTAACATGACTGTTGTTTACCGTGTATACATTGATAACGTATCTATCACACGAGGACGAATGTCGTATTTATCAACTGCATCAGTGAATGATACAAGTTTTGTTTTATTAACAACGGTAAGCCGAAAACGGCATAATGTTTACGTCGCGAATCGATTGCATTTAGTTGGGGTGAAAGCTCTGGGAACCACGCCTTACAAAGCTTATTGATTTTGCTGCCATCTATCGAAGCACCCTCGAATCTATTGAGCTTCTTGCTTTTAGAATATTCAAGGGGTAGTTTAATTATTCTAGTGGTATTGATAGCAAACTTGCAATGTCGCTTTAGCTATTTGAAATAACTAGATAGTAAATCGGAATGCAACTTTTATCTGCAAGTCATATTTTACTAAAAAATTTAAAAACCCACTGCGTAAAAATGTAACTTACTCAGAATTATTATATAAAAATATACGTATATTACTTTATTATTAATATTGAAAATTTTAGTGAGAATGTTTGCTAACCAACTTTAAATCGTTATAGATCCTAAATGATCATTCTAAATAAAAATGATCAGAGAATTATCATTTTTATTAGCGTTTATCGAAATATATCATATGAAAAGTAGCCTACATTCCAGAATCTACAACAGGGTCTATCTACATAGTTTTTTATTTTATTAAAGTCACTTTATTTGTTACAGCAAGATACGTCGATTAAACCTCACTCACTTCACACGCATAACCTCGATCATCCACTTAACCATTATTAAATCATAAGAAATGTTACGAAAAATAAATATATTATCATCTAAGTACGCACTAATTGCGTCCAACTAAATAAAAAATAATAGTATAATTACTAAAGAGTTTTCTTATCCTCAATACTCAAAGCCGGTGTATTATTTTCTTTCCCCTCTTCGGAATTTTCTCCATCTTTTCCTTCTTCTGGCCTGTCTCCTGTTTCCTCTTTATCATCAGGTTCTTTCATGTACTCCTCTAACTCTTTTTCAGCATTTTTCAGGTCTTCTTCTGTGATGTTTAGATCGGGAAACCTTTTCTGTAAAAAAATATCGGGTTATGAGACAAGGACTTATAAAAGGAACGACGATTTAGAGACTTTTGAATTAGTAGTTAGTTGAACATCAAATTTGTCTATCAATAATAATGTAAACGAAATATAAACTAAACATTAAAAAAAATTTGTATAAGTGGTAAAGTTTTTTTATGCTAGGCAGGAAAGCATTTGACCACTATCTCACCTGATGGAAAGTGATGATGCAGCCGAAGATGTCGTGTGCTTGAGAATTTTTTAAGAATTCGTATACCAGAAAGAACAATTATAAAACAAGCATAATATGCACACGTTTTTTTTTATTTTAATTGACGAATACGCAACCCCACACCTTTTTACCGACTTCCTATAAAAGGAGGAGGTACTCAAGGCGGCTGTATTTTTTTTTATGTGTGTTACCTCATAACTTCTTTCGTTGTGAACCGATATTGATGATTATTTTTTATTTGAAAGCTGGTGCATTTCATGTGGTCCCATTGAAATTTGATCAAGATCTGATTTCTAGTTTTTGAGTTATCGTCAATAATGCGTGTGCAATACATTAAATCTGATCAAGGTTCCGAAGATAAAGCGGTGAAGTCGGTTTTTTAAGCTTTGCTTGCGTTTAATTATTATTATATAACTAACACTTAGATACTAGCTATAGGAATATTTCAGGTTGGTACTTAGTATACGATAGTGTAGTTACCGAATTATGCCTCAGAATGAAGCACTCGTAAGTGGATGGAAATTTATGTTTTTGGTTCTGGGTGTGATATTAATGTTTCCGGCACCCACGACACAAGTCATCGAGCATAGTGCATGGCTGTGAATGTGTTAATGTTTGGAAGAGGCAGTTTAAAGCGTGCAGTGGAAGGAGCGGCATTGTTCGTACCCATGATAGCAGAGGCTGACAGCGTTAGAAACCTACCAAATTTTGGCTTTATGTGAATAGCGTATTGCAGTAACTCGCGAAAAGTTCTAGGTGGAATGCACAGAAGTCATAAACAGACGTGGTGCTTACAATCAGACATTCGACTGGTACCTCTTTTAAAATTTACATAAAAGTTCAACTAAGATAGGTCATCTTGGCAACTTACCTGAAGTTCTGTCAAAGTGTCCTGAATACTTCGCTGCTGCGACCTCAGCCGACGAGGTAGCATGATCACTGTGTTGAACAGCCGCAACATCAACCAACCCATAGCCGCTAAGAAGGCATAGGTCAGCATGGACTTGGCCATGGCCCAATAGTCCACGCTCACTTGCTGGTGCTTCATGGCTGTCTTGAAAAAACAATGCTATGCTATCTTTCGCTCTTTTTCATAATATATAATCCAAACCTGGATTTTTCAGGCTGTCTAAAGGAATCCGACATGGATTAACGACTATTATCTTACGACTAACGACCGGGACCGACAGCATAGCGTGTCCTCCGAAGCACGGCGACACTCAGAACAAATCCCGCTAAACGATCCTAAATCTCATATTAATAACATAAATTTATATTTTTGTAAACATTTTGTTCCGCCATTTTATATCAAAACACTGTAAGAGTTTTTTCATATACGTATGTTTACTAGACGATGTCTTAAGCTTTTTTTTTGGCGCGTTTTCACGAAATTTGAATAAAACCATAAAAAATCTAAGATTGCCACGTGTGACCTTACGTAACCGCCACGTTGTAATTCACGCAATATACCTACACCTTTATGTGCAAAAGTGTGAGGGGGATAATTGTAGCCAATTATCCCATATGGTTAAAAAAGGTACTCACATTGACGTATACCTGCTCCTTAACCTTGTTAATCAGTTACGATCAACCAGGCGGACTGCGCTACGACTATCACGAAAACCGATTTCAATTGCCATTTTTTTCGGGACCACCTCGCGGTTCCACAATAGTATTAAACTCGATAAGTGTAAGTCTGACTCATAAACGTAGGGCTCCGTACGAACTTGCATTTAAATAATTCACCAATCACGGGAATCCACTTTTAACTACATTAGGTTGTGCTGTTAGAACTTCATGATTCTAGGTACCTAGGTTTATGAGAAGTTTTGAGTTTATTTGAGCGTGTTTAAAACCCTAAATATATGCGGCATACATGGCCGTTGTATATAGGGTTTTTGGTAGAGGGTCCGACAAACGAAATGAGCGTGTTCGGGGCCCCCTTTGGAGAATACAGGTTGGCCAAAAAAAATCCCTGACTCCACAATTTTTTTTAACTTCTTTTTTGTGAATTTGCCCGTTTTCTCCAAAATTGTACCTATTTACCACCATAATATTTGTAAAATCTGTTATAGACCGGATGTTTTTAGTTAAATTTGGTCTCTAATACACCTTCAGGCCACGCAAAGCAAAATTAGATACAAAACAGAGCTAACTAATTGATTAAGAGCTCATAGAGTGAAAAAATGAAATAAATTTTACCTCATAGGTCAACTTTCACAGTGATAAAAAAAAAGTTCAATTTCGGAGAAAACGGGAAAATTAACAAAAAAATGTTTAAAAAAATTGGGGAGTTGGGGATTTTTTTTGGCCAACTTGTATTCTCCAAATGGGCCCCAGAACACGCTCATTTCATTTGTCGGACCCTCTACCAAACACCCGGTATATATATTTGTTGCTTTGATTTAGATTGATTTTATAATGCTCTAGAGGACGGTAAACCTACGTATTTAATATTAATTTCAACTTGATATCTCCAGACGTTTCTGATAATAAAAGTCTTGACAGACAGACAACGAAGTGATCCTATAGGGATTCCTTTTGATTTAATGAACCACGTAACTTGGCTCAGAAATCAACGAGTACATAATATATACTCTTAGATATCTGATCGTGTAACGAGAGAACAACTCGGCTTATGTACAACTGGGAAAGTTCAAATCCTACTAATATTATAAATCCGAAAGTTTGTGTGTAAGCGTGTAAGTGTGTAAGTATGTTTGTTCCCTCTTCACGCTTTAACGGCTCAACGGATTTGGATGAAATTTGGGATGTACATAGATTATACCTAGGATTAACAAATAGGCTACTTTTTAACTTGATAATAGCGGGCGAAGCCGCGGGGCACGGCTAGTTAGTAATAAAACGGGAAAGCTTGTAATAAAATGATTGACTACATTAATGACAAGGATGCATGGAGGCAAACTGTACAAGCGCTTTCTAGCGGCTACATAATATAAATATACCTTGGTTAATATAATTATATACTAGTGTTTAAGAATGATTAAAAAAAATATATGTAAAAATGTGCCGCCTAGTTTCTTGCCAGGTTCTACTCGAGATGGCTGTCATTTTGTAAGTCTGGCAGTAGAGACATTCACTTTCATGAGTGCCTCTTTAGGGCCCATGTGAATAAACGATTTTGATTTTGAGCGTTAACTCTAGATACATAAAATACAATTCACCGTCGTGAAATTACTTACTTTTTTCATCTCTGATAGAAATTGACCTTTTTCACCATCCTAATGGTGAGTGATGATGTGGTCGAAGTTGGTAAAAGCGTCAAGCCTAGAATGACAGACACTACCTACCTTATATATTGATATGTAAATGAACATATTAATATACATATTTTATATTAGATCATTATTGTAGATCGGTTTATGTTATTCTATTTGTCAATTATCTTTATTTTTAATTAAGTACATTATGATTCATTATTTTTAGTTTCATACATTCTTTAAAATGTTGTTTTCTTAAACACCGATGCCCAACTATATTGCGTAATTCCTCTACATTCAATGGTTATCTGGAAGAGAGTTCTTGCTTTTAGCGATAAGACCGCCTATTGTTACACTTTTTTATAAATTATTATTTTCTGATTTGTTTTTAGTCACAAAGGTGTTTTATAAAGAGTTTATCTATCTATATTTTCGGAGTTGGGAGAACACAAATGTTTGGAAAGACGTAAAAAGCTACATAAGTGTTTAAGTCGGATTTAACTTTTAAACATATCTATTATTTAAAATAATATTATACCTGAGATTTTAAATGTCGTTCAATTAATCAAAAAATCTATAGTGATTGTAGTCAATGTCTTTTAAAACCTAGTAAAACGTATCACGACTTTGTTCGTTTAGCAAGCGATGCAAAGTATAAGCAAATTTTTACTATTCAAAAGTGCCGAATTTTTAAACTTACTCTAAGTTTGATAGCAGAGGTGAGAAAAACCTTAATTTGTAGCAAACTTTACTTACTGACCTCTTATCGAATTAAATCAAGCTCAGAGTTCCCATCAATTTATATCCTACTCGTAGTTTTGGCACCAAAAACGAGCTTAGAAATATGACTTTTCTGTTTTTATATTTTGTATTGGTGCTCATGAAACGACGTCGGTTATCCGAATGACCTATTTCACATCGATTGAATCGGACCGCGGCGGACACTAGATAATAATAAATGAAGCAGGTGTAACCAACTAGGTAAGTCTTATTTCCATTTTGAGTTTGTGTACATAATATTGTTCAACTTATATTATTCATAAAAAGATGTAGGTACAGTTTGATAAATCTTCTAGATCAATGTTAACGTACATTAAGTGTGACGTCAAAGTCCTCGATCCAATGGCTGTCCTGAAGGAAACTTGACTGGTCATTGACATTAAAAACACGCCCAATAGCGTTCGTTTTACTATTTTTAACCAAGAAAATAGTTTAATAACATAACATAAACGCTTTCACACTCACAGTCCCACACTAAGTTCGATGACTTGAGTCGTGGGTGCCGGAAACATTCACATCACTTACACAATAACAACCAAGAACATACATTTTCCTTGGGGAGAAAAGTACTGTTCTCGCCGGGAATCGACCCCTGCTTAGAAGGCGAACGCCACCTTACTCAGTCAACGAGCAGTTCAAGTAATAAGTGTATTTAGGAATACCCATAGGCTTATTCGCCTTCTAACCAGGGGTGTTTCTGGTTCTGGTTGTGACTGTCTATGAGTGATCTAAATGTATCCGGCACCCATCATTCAACCTTCTCATCACAACCAGAACCAGAAACACAAACTTTCCTTGGGGAGAACCCCTACTTAGAAGACTTTATAGATATTGTAATTTTTTTTATTATCTTATCTACATAAATAGTTTCGAACCTCTGCAATCGATATGACATGGGAAAGGCAGGTGGTCAGGCAATTAGTCATGTGGCAGTAACGACTATATGTTGTCAGGGACAAAACGTTTACAGTAGGTAAAATGTTTGTTCTTTTATATTATGATATTTTTAAGTACATTTTCTGCAATATTGCAGCGTTAAAAAAGGTTTTAGGTCAAATCCTCACTTCAAAAAAGGAAGAGGTCCACAATTCGATTGGAAGTTATTTTTTTTGTATGTATCTTAAGCGATCATTCTGCCAATTGGCAAAACTAAACAAAAAACAAATTGTTTTTTGTTTAGTAGATCATACTTCAGAGGTGGTCCCATATAAATGTTATGGTAATTGAATTAGCGCTTTAAAAAAAAAACAATAAACAAAAGATAAGCGGTGAAGTCAGTTTTTTTTAAGCTGTTTGCGTTTAAATTATTATTAAGTAATACAAAGACCTTTCTATAATGATAGAGCCACAATAGTCAATTGTTTACCAAAGGGAGAAAGTAGCTTATTCATCGAGAGAGCGCGAAGCGCAAGCGAATCGCCTCCGTTCAGCAAAAATGCTTTTGTATGATCGCCTAGGTTTCCTCCTCTACAGGTCCCACTTCTCAACCGATTCTCTTAAATTCTCTTCTTAACTTAACTAACTTAACTCTCTTCTTATTTAAATAAGAAAGTTATTTTATTTCTATAAATTTTTTTTTTTTTTGCTGGATAGGCAAGCATTTGACCACTATCTCACCTAATTGAAAGTGAAAATGCGGTCGAAGACTGAACATGCTTGCCTAGAAGGTACCTATTCACTCTAGATTTGAAGAAACCCAGATTGTACCGTTCAGGGAAGAAAGACGCAGGCAATGAGTTCCACTCTTTCGCTGTACGGATGATAAGCGTAGAAGTGAAACGCTACGAGCGAACTGGAGGTATGCCAACCATAAATGGATGACGTTTGACAGTTTGTCTTGCTGTTAGATGGTAAAAAGAGCATGAAGGAATTAGGTATATCATGTAATCCCTGAGCACACTCTCCAAAATGTAAGCGATAGAATACCGATAGGTTTGCTACCTTACGTCGGTGACCAAGACTTTGCAGTGTTGACTCAACTAGCTTACTATCGCTAATAAGTCTTTTGGCTCGCCGGTCAATAGACTCAAGAGTTTCTAGCTGGTGCTTAGCGGATCCATCCTAAAGGTGGCCGCAGTACTCCATACACGATCGGACTTGAGCTTGGTATAAAATGAGAAACTGTCCCGGTGTGAAGTACTGCCTGACCTTTGCAAGGATACCCAGCTTCTTAGCAGCCAGTTGAGCTCTCGCTTCGATACAAGTGGCAAAGTAAAGGTTCGACGATAAGTTAACGCCAAGTAGCTTAAGCTTGTTACAATACTTAGGTTCTTCAAGGTTTCGGTGATAACAGATAACAGCTGTCATCGCGAACGTACACGCAGACACCCGACTATTTAAATATCACGCATATTCATCTTTATACTTACTGTTATAGTAATTTGCTAAGAAGCAAATTTCTGCCCGACCTTCCTTCATTCTTCTTAACTTTTTCTTAACTGAACTCCAGCGAATACCTAGAGATGCAAATTAAAAATTAAAGTTAGCTTTTCCTCACAGGCGATTTGAGTTCCATCTGCAAAAATTAAGAATGCAAGACTTCTCTGAACTTCTTTCAATGTTCGCCTGTTTTCCTCAACATGTCGCATCCCTCAACCGATTCTCGTGAAACCATTTAAAATAAGAAAATAATTTTATTGGTGTAATTCTATAGCTATAAAGATTTAAATAATTAAACGCAAGCAAAGCTTAAAAATACCGACTTCACCGCTTTATCTTCGGCACTTTGATCAGATTAGATTCTAAACACGCATCATTGACGATATTTCAAGAACTACTGATCAGATCTTGACCAAATTTAAATGGGACCAATTAGAAAGCAACATCTCTAAAAAAAAAAAGTTTCGAAATCGGTTCACGTGGAACGAAACAATGAGGTAGTACATAAATAAAAATACAGTCGACTTGAGTAGGTACCTCTTTTTTTGTGAAGTCAGTAGGAAAATACTTGAATTATATTTAAATCGCATTACACATTCACTGTTGATTATGTGTGGTAAATCAATCTTGATCAGTCAGTTAGGGGCTTGATAATTAATAAAATTGATTGTTCATAAAAATGATTGTTTATTTCAAAGTGACTCTATGCTCTATAAAAATCGCGTTGCGACAACACTTAAACAAAATAAATAAAATCAATACATGTGAAAACTAACTAATTAAATATATCAGAAGATATAGCACTTTTTATATAATTATATATATATTATACAACTTTTTGCGACCTTATAGTTAACTATGTTAGGCTGTAGCGGATATGGGTATTGTCATCTCTTTTCTCCACTTAATATATGAAAGAGATGCATAGAGATCCAATTAGTTGTGAAGGAATTGTACCAATTACTCCTCTTTTTATAAACATTGCATATGGAGTTTTGCCGCGAAAGTGAAGAAATGGCGTTGTTGTTTTTGTATTATTTCTAAAACTTTTGATTCTTTTAGTGTTAATGTGTAATAATGGTGGATTATTAACTGTTAATTCAAAGTAATCGTGTATGCGTCAAGGTCCAGTCATAGTCAAGTCATGCCGTAGTAAAGTGATAGAAACTTTGCTAGAACTTCTAATAGAGTTTGGAGCGAAGGCGAAAATCACGTTCTTCAACTTTGTGTGATTGTGAATGTGCATTTTTTTTTACTTTTGACAGGCTTGTGTTTGACCACTATCTCACCTGATGGTAAGTGACGATGTGTATGGAATACGCAGGCTCTCAAGGATAACTGCCGGAACACCGTATTTGGCTTGGCGGCAGACTTTCAACTTGATGGTGGTAAGCTATTTTGGTAGCAAGCCAGGCGAGCAACTCACAAAATGCTCCACCTCATGCACATTCACAAACTATTAAAAGTTATTACCTCCATTTTTTTAACTCGCACTAGCTTAAACGAATGCGTTTAAGCAAACGTAAGACAAATTTTCCTCCAAGGGAAATTTGTGTTTCTGGTTCCGAGTGTGATCGCGTTTATGATAGGAATGTTTCCGACACCACGACAAGTCTTCGAACTTAATGAGGGGATGCGAGTGTGAAAGAGTTTTCGTTTATGTTTATTATTATTATTATATAAACATTCAAAAAAATTGTTTTTTTGGAATATAATACAATTCGACATATTTTCACTTACCGGTAAAACTCTACAAACCTATTTTTAACTATGCAACAGCAACACAAGGCTTATAATAAGTAAGGAGGTTATCTGCACATTTGAAACCTTTTCACAATTAGAAAAACAAACAATATAGAAACTAGAAATAAAGCTTTCCAATGGCGAATGAATATTATAAACAGTGTAGAAATCTACAGAACATTTCCAAAAACAATTTGATTAATTGTAGCATTATAATACGAAGGTATAGTTGGTCTCACAATCACAGTTGAGTATTAAATAATATTTAACAATATTCGTAATAAATCTAATATAACGAAATAATATCAATATAACTAGAAAATGTATGTTAAGACAAAGGACGAATGGAAAAGTGTTAGGTATACTTAATTTTAATAAATGAAAAAAAAAACTTACATAGGAAACAGCTATGATTATATAAGATAAATTTATAAAACATTTATTTTAATTAATCTCAATGCAATAAGTTACATGAATTCATGCAAGACTATCAATTCCATACATTTTTCTAGTAATCCATTTAAAAAAGAAACCAATTAGCTTATATAGAACAAAGTAATATTCATTCAAAGGCATGCATGTTTACCACCTTCGACCACATCGTCACTTTTCAACAGGAGGGGTAGCAATAACGTTAATATAAAAGTGCTAATTGGTTACTTGCCAATAAAAAAATTATGACAATATTTAAATTAGACTAAGATGCTTTGTAAATATTTTGAGCCGCCAAGAATTTAGTAGGTATGCAGTAACGACGAAAAAATAAAGCTTTCATATTTGGACAATACATACTTGATGATGTAATCTAAATAAATGGAAAAGAGAAACAGGATTGGTGAAAGTTTTATCGATAGAATTATTTGGAATTTCTTAGATAATTAACATTCCTAAATAAATGAAACCTTTTTTTATTTGAAATAGTATAGTTTGACGTAAAACCAATTCTACGACTTATCGCTTAACCGAGATAATGAGACGTGACTCTGGTGTATATGTTCATCTCTTTTTAATGTATGGCGAGTGAATACCTCGTCCAATTTTTTGAACTCCGGCTAATATAAATGTGTGTATCGCAAATGGATGAATTACAACTAATAATAACAACAATAATAGTAGACAAACTTATCAAGCCAATCTCTCAAAATTAAAATATGTACCGTTTGAAATGTTCCGCTAACCAAGACGTCAATATTTTGCTTACCACTTGATTAATTGATAATAATCTTTTATAAATAGCCAAATTAATGTGTTCATATGATAATCTTATATATAAAAATGAATTGCTGTTCGTTAGTCTCGCTAAAACTCGAGAATGGCTGGACCGATTTGGCTAATTTTGATCTTGAAATATTTGTGGAATTTCAGGGAAGGTTTAAAAGGTGAGAAAATATAAAGAAATTGCAATAAAATTAGTAAAAAGTAGTATGTTATTTTCCCATACAAACTGTTCGTACCTGTCAAACAGGAGATGTTTCTGAATATTTGACCACAGACAATTGGCGGTATGAAGTTCGCCGGGTCAACTAGTGACTAAATAAAAGTTGTAAGATTTGTAATGATAGTACTCTTTTGAGTCAACCAATTTTAACTTTAATCCTTGATACTCCTTGGTTCTCTTTATATACTGTGGAAAAAGTACATACATAGATACATAGAGTATAGAACAAGAAAGAGACAGATGCCAGTAGCCAGTTTATTTCTCATGGGAAGCGTGCGGTGATAACGCGAGTTTCACGCTTTTTGTTCACCCAAAAAGTACACATATATATCGCATATACATATAGCTCATATAAGCAACTGCGCAGTCAATCCTACTAATATTATAAATCCGAAAGTTTGTGTGTGTTTGTGTTAGTATGTTTGTTTGTTCCCTGTTCACGCTTTAACGGCTGCACGGATTTGGATGTAATTTGGAATGTACATAGCTTATACCTAGGATTAACACATAGGTTGCTTTTTAACTTGATAATAGCGGGCGAAGCCGCGGGGCACGGCTAGTACAATATATTTGTTCTAGCTGCAGAAGGACTGTTGTGCTATATGAAAGACTGATGTTAGTGATAGAAAGAAATATGAGACCACACAAATGCAGACGAAGCGTTTTGCTTCCACATTTATTATGCAAACCGCAAAAGAATGGAACTCCTTACTTAAGTATGTGTTTGCTGATAAATACAATATGGTAGTCTTTAAGTCGCGAGTGAATAGGCATTTTCAAGGCAAACGTGTTCCATCGTCGACCGCATCGACGCTCAACATTAGGTGAGATAGTGGTCAAACGTCTGCCTATTTTGAATTGAAAAAATATAAAAGACAGCAAGACGTTTTCAAAAAATTGTCAAATACATTGATTTTCACCGATCTAGCAACTATATATAAAAAAAATATGATAGAAAAAAAAACAAGTTGATATGATTTTAAATACGATTAAATACTGTAACTGTGTTCTTAAATACGTTGATATGTTCTACTGGTTCATATAAAAATATTTGAATTAATTGTTTGGATATTACTTTGATATATATTATAATTTAAGGAAATAATGATTGTACTCATTATATTATCGAATTTAAAAAGTTACGTATGTAACATACATACAATTTTAAAGAACCACGATCAACGACTGGAAATGGTTGATGATGTTGATAATTGTAATAAATTGCAGAATAAAAAACAATATCTATACTTCAAAATGATTGCCAATAGTTTTCAAGGTAGTAAGTTTTCCATACAAATATCAATGGACAATATTGATCTGTGAAGTGTAAAATGCCTGGATACGTGCCATACAAGAATTTTGGGAGAAGATTACTGTGAAATATACAATTTAGAAACAATAAAAAAAGCAGGAACCTTTGTATGAGGAAAGATTTAGTTTATTTGTATGTACTTGTGATATTAAAGTCATACATTTTTATGTTTTGCGCACAAATCTACCCCGAAACTATTTGTATAGCCCGTATTTAGTTTTTACATTTAATTTATAAGTAAAATACCAGAAAACTCTTGGGAAATCATTCCAACCATCGAAACCAACGGCTTTCATGGTACGGCAATTCTGCCGTCAAAAGGAAAAAAAACGTATCTGCATTTTTGTCAAAATTGAGTTACATACATCTTCGGAATCAGGAGAAATCGACGCAGCTACAATTTTTATAGTTTTAAAATATTCATACACACACATAAACTTTTTTCAACATTCACTAAATCTTACTTTTAACTTAGACGCATCTACTATAAGTGTTAACATGTACTAAACAGTAAAGACATTTCTGATGTATACATATAACTCAATTTTGTCAAAAATGTCAGTTACGTCTTTTTTCCTTATGACGGCAGTATTGGAAATTCAGTTTTATGATTATACAATTAGATGTTAAAATTTATTAAATATCTTCTCTGTCAAGCCTAATGTGTCAACTGGCGTTGGTGAGCTTATTCCGAGGCGAGATTCCGAGAGAGGGACGGGTAGTTTAAAAAAAAATAGATTGTACATAATACATCACCTGAATCATTATGTACAATATATACCTGTGAGCTATCCGGAACAGACGTCAGGACAGAGCGAAGTGGAAAGAAAATAGTAGGAAAGCTGCCCCACCACCATGTGGGATATATAGTCAGTAAGAGAGAGATAGCATTCAGAACATAGTCGTAGAACTAAATCAGCTAGGGGTCTGAATAAGAATGAGTGTGTGAGCTTTCTAGCATTTTAAAAATAACACTGTATATACATTGTGTAACAAAAAGGTTTAGAAATACTCGAGCCACGCATCTAGCTACATGTATGGAGTCTATCAGGAACGTCTAAATTCGCGGCAGCACCATGAATACTAGGTTATGATGAATTAAAGTTTCTGAAATATTATGTCATTTGCAACCCTATTTCATCAGCTGCCGTTCTACACTACAGTCTTTGAACCTAGACCAGGGGTCGGCAACCTGCGGCTCGCGAGCCAAATGCGGCTCTTTGGATGTGAAGCTGCGGCTCTTTAGTTCCATACGCAAAGATTATTTATTTGATTAAAAAATATAAAACATTTAAAAATCGTTCTGAATCGATAAAAGAGGATTAGGCATTATTTATATCTCTTAGCCACTTGTGTTGTAGTAGCTTTTCACCGCACCCCTCCCACGTGATACATTTTTTTGTGGCTTTTTAAAAACTTTGAAATCTTGTAAATTGTAATTTTTTACTCTTCCGACTCAAAAGGTTCACTGACCTAGACGTCTGACAGTGGAGGCTATAACAAAGTTCAAGGTCACGCGCTATAGATGGTTACCATAGGGTTGTCAAAAATATATAAGTATATTTTTTTTATACAAAATTGAACTCCGATTTCGACTTTCGTTCTCTCGCAGACGATTCCTGGGCCGTTACACATACCACCACCAAGTATTACTACACCTTTTTGTTACAGGTTGTATACCTATATACTTCCTATATACATCTTTAACTGAAGAATAACATGCTTTTACAATTTCCATAGAGCTTTATAAACATTTTATAAGAATTACATTAAAAAGGTACTTACAAAGTGTAATACAAAAGTTCTAATACACTTATGCGAATATAAAATAGGTTTTAGGTACATTTTGGTATGTTCTCCCTCTTTGGGTAGTTTCAAGGCATGTTTTGGAGGCACTCTTTGATTTGCGTCCACGCTTGTAGATTCTGAAACAAATGATGTCATATGAACAGCTTACCTGTCAGTATCCGACATTCACCATCACTCATTGAAACGTAAGCAAATCTTAAAAAAACCGACTTCAGCGCTTATATTTTGGTTTTGGCTTGATCGATTTCGATAAAATTTATATGGGACCACCTCAGTCCCAAAATTATTTTACTATCTCCTCTCCATCCAATAAAGGTTTTCTGGAAGAAATCGCTTTAAGCGATTAGACCGCCCATTGTACTAGCCTAAGTTATTTTTAATTATATTGTTTGCTGTTATTCTTTTTGAATTGGTATACAATAAAGTGTTTATCTATCTATGAAGAACTGACCACTAGCTAGTTGAGTACGCGTCCACCTTCGGGTATCGGGTTCGAATCCCGGTGGGGACGCACTACAATAATACTTTACTGCACACCAAATAAAATCAAAACAATAAGAACTTAAAATTAGTGATCTGTGACGTAGTACAATGGGTGGTCTTGGAGCCTTAAGCGATTTCTGCCAGACAACCTTAGGATGGACAGAAAAGAGCACGATAATATGCACAATTTTTATCCTCAAAGAAAATTTAGACTTTATAAATTGTGTCCATCTTTTACGTCGCGTAGTAATAATTCTAGGCAAGCATGTTCTATTTTCGACCGTATCGTCACTTTGCATCAGGTGAGATAGAGGTCAGATGCTCGCCTATCTAACATAAAAAAGTAATTAACATAAACGCTTACACACAAACTTTCGGATTTATAATATTATTCTTTCACACTCACAGCCCCACACTAATTTATATTAAACTTAGATTATATAAATCCAAAAGTTTGTGTGTAAGTGTATAAGTATGTTTGTTCCCTCTTTACGCTTTAACGGCTGAACGGATTTGGTAGAAATTTGGTATGTACATAGCTTATACCTAGGATTAACACATAGGCTACTTTTTAACTTGATAATAGCGGGCGAAGCCGCAGGGCACGGCTAGTGTGGTATAAATGTCATGTGATAGTATAACGTACCTTTTTAGCAGCTTTAACTTGTAACGTTATAAAGCCGACTAGCGACTCGTGGATGTCCTTGTCTTTTTGTCTTTGGAAGAATTCTATTTCCACCAACGCTTTTTTCGTAAATTCTCTGCAACAGCAAAAACATTTGACCTTGACACTTTTACTTGACTTTGACTGTGAACTGTGACTAGGACTTTTAATTTATAATTAAAATACATTTAAAATATATTATTACTCGACACTGGCTAAATGCACAAGATTGCGAAGCCAAATAAAAAAAAAAACATTTGTCCGCGCTCAAGTCTCCTCGGAATATAGGCGACTTTAACAATGTTAATGTTTTGTTTTGGAAAATTATACAAAATCAACAACGCCATTTTTTCTCTTTCGCGGCATAACTCGTCGGTATATCAAATGGAATGTTTCTTCTTCTAAAAAAATTTATAGTCTATGGACGCATGCGCTCCCGGTCCTTGATGGTTTTTGTAGATCTCTTTTGATTATTGAATCAAATTCATGAATCAATGGCATTTCCTTCATGTGTAACAGTAAGCATGTTAAATTTTCAACCACATCATAGCTTTTCATCAGTGAGCTACCGGCAGGGCTTGTTAACGTTACCAAATAACATTAAAAAGTAACGTTAATTACCGTTATTTTCACAATAATACCTGTATAACGGTAATATAAATTATCGTTACCTGGGTATCGTAACAATAAAATAACGTTAACAATAAATAGCAATTAACAATAAAATAATGTTACGAAGTGAAAAGTATCGTTATCGCATCTGAGAGTAGTTATCTAATTAATAACTAAAGCTAGCGTTGTTTGGAGTCTGCACTTAACGACGAACGGAGAAGCGAATCGCGACAAAGCAGCAAACAAAAATTTATTTGTTTTTTTAAATATGGGTCGAAGGAAATAATGTTATCAATTATCGTTACATTTACCGATAAATTACGTTTAACGTTATTTATTTATTTATTTATTTACATCAAAATAGTAAGCTAACAGTAAGTAAATACCAAAGCGCTAACTACCTTAAATATTTTGTAAGAAATAAACGTAGATTGCTTAGAATGGCTCCAAAATTGTCACTGAAAATGTCGACTTGTTGGAAATCGCGGGTGAAATTGTTTAAAATAGCCAATAGTCTGCGCGTAGGCGCGTTTCTAGCGTGGCTAGTCCGTAAAGTGGGACATGAGAACAACTGATGCCGGCGACGACTCCCGACCCGGATGTAATCATTCGGAACAACTAAACCAAGAGTACCCAATACGGACGGATTATTTATATCATTGTGCAGTATGTGGTATTAATGGATGACGAGAAGTAATTTTCGTCTGTACTCCAATGTGTCCACTCCGATCATTCCTGAGACAAATAGAGAGGGGAAAAGGTACGGGTAGTATCCGTACATGCGTTTGTAGACGTACCTGGCGAACTTGCGCTGGAGTTTTTCTACAAGCAAAGTGTACTTAGCCTCACTCGGGTCCCAGACTATTGCACCGAATTCCAATTTGCTGCGAACGAACGCATTAAAGAGCGTAATTGCTATATTGACGTCTTGGAATTGTGAAGCTGTCCTCATGATAAATCCTAATGTTTTATTTGCCTGCTTACAAATTGAAATCATGTGTTCACGGAAGTTAAGCCGATTATCAAGAATGAGGCCCAGGTCTCGGACAGAATGCATTCTCTCTAATTCAGATCCCTCCACCATGTATCGTAGTGTAAGAGGCGTTCGAGATCTCGTGAAAGAAACTACTTTGCATTTGGAGACATTGAATAAAAGTCTATTTGATCGACTCCATTGCACCAAAGACTCAATATCCTGTTGAAGCTCCATACACTCAGCAAGATCACTAACAGGTAAAAATATTTTTAGATCGTCTGCAAACATTAAGCACTGGGCTGTGCGGAGTACTGTCGGAAGGTCATTGATCATAGCAAGGAAAAGCGTAGGGCCAAGAGTACTACCCTGACTAACTCCTGATCTAGTAAAAAATTCATTAGATCTAAGCTTATTTGCCTGTACATACTGCCGCCTATCGCTTAAGTAGTGAGCGAAAAATCTCAGTAGCTTAGGAGAAGTTCCTAAAGTCGACAGCTTCACCAAGAGGACGTCATTGTCAACTACATCGAATGCCCGCCTAAAGTCCAGAAACACGGTATCAACGTTATATAAATATATCTGTAACACGCCTATTGATTAACGGTAAACCATTAAACGTTACATGTAGTAATAACGCTAGCGTGTTTGACTACGGTAACGTCACCACCATTTTACCGGTATTTCAAGCCCTGGCTAGCGGCCACATGCTTGCCTATCAGGCATAAAAAAACAACAGTTATATTTGCCACTTGGATTACACTTACTCAAGGTCTTTAGAAGCTTTTTGAATAGCTTCCTTATCCTGAACGATTTTGACGTCGAGCGCTCGCGTGCTTTGGTCCCGCACTATATCCGGGTCGGTGGTGCCGAATATCCGGGACATTATCCCGGATTTGCCCGCGGCCGCGCGGTTTCGTTCTGCTATCCTGAAACGGGATAAAATTTATTTTTTAACCGCCTTTCGAAAAAGGAAGCTCATAATTATACTGAACATTTTTTTCTTTAAACAAACAAATCCTTTAGTGGCAATCCTACTTATATTATAAATTAGAAAGGTTGTTGTTTGTGTGTAAGTATGTTTGTTCCCTCTTCACGCTTTAACGGCTGAACGGATTTGGATGAAATTTGGAATGTACATAGATTATACCTAGGACT
Organism: Lomographa bimaculata; assembly: GCA_948107665.1. Taxonomy (NCBI): domain Eukaryota; kingdom Metazoa; phylum Arthropoda; class Insecta; order Lepidoptera; family Geometridae; genus Lomographa; species Lomographa bimaculata. The sequence goes on from OX403592.1 coordinate 15,999,988, forward strand.
AACACATGGACTACTTTTTAACTTGATAATAGCGGGCGAAGCCGCGGGGCACGGCTTAGTACTATATAAATAAAAAATCGATTTGAATATTGTACTCTATTTATTGTTATGAATGCTTAATTATAGGTACTTATTGCCCGAAGTAAAGATTATAATTAATAAATAAATATACCTATTAGTGAGTGTATCTTGCGCATATTCCAGCGCCCGCTGAAGCGCTTCATGGTTGCTACAAAGCTGCTGCAGCGCTCCAGCATAGAACAGGTATTCCTTCAGCTGGTCTGCCAACTGTTCCTCATCTTCAGCCACGGAGTCTATGCTGTCTGCTATTGAATCTGCAATTAAAAGTATTTATAGATACAATACAATAACTCTTTATTGACACCAAAAGATAATTACAGCTCATAGAGAAACTTATAAAATAAAGGTACAATGGGCGGTCTTATCGCTAAGAGCGATCTCGTCCAGAAAACCTTTATATAGATCTGCATAAGTGCGTTGGGTGCGCGTTCGCCTTACGGGCCTTCTAAGAATCAAACCCGATGGGGTATCGGGTTCGATTCCCGGAACACAATGTGTGTGATGTGAATGTTTCCAGCTACCATGACACAAGTCGTAGAACTTAGTGAGGGGCTGTGAGTATGCTACTCAGCGCAAACGCACGTCGCTCGGGATACTGTCCTACCTACACTCGTCCGCGCATTTGACTTCGCTGTTTTATTGTGTGTGACTGTTTTGTGTGAATTATTTCTACTCTGTAGGTCTATTCTGGTCGTCCGAATACGATTGTTTGAATTGATGCGTCGTCGAAACGACAGTCGATTGGTTGAAATTTCAGTTGATTCGATGTTCATAACAAAAGAAAATCGTTCGATTTCGACGTCGATGTGACGCCCGGAATAGACCCCCTGTAGGTTTAGTCTCGTCGTCAAACTACGAATGTTCGAATTGATGCGACGTCGATACGACAGTCGATTCGGTTGAAATTTCAGTTGATTCGATGTTCATAACAAAAGAAAATCGTTCGATTTCGACGTCGATGTGACGCCCGGAATAGACCCCCTGTAGGTTTAGTCTCGTCGTCAAACTACGAATGTTCGAATTGATGCGACGTCGATACGACAGTCGATTCGGTTGAAATTTCAGTTGATTCGATGTTCATAACAAAAGAAAATCGTTCGTATTCGACTTCGCTGTAAAGATAATCTATGCCCGGAATAGACCCCCAGTCCATTCGATGGTCTAAGAGAAAAGAAAATCGTTCGATTTCGACGTCGATGTAAAGACAATTGATGCCCGAAATAGACCCCCTGACTTTCTTCCGTGCCTTCTATATTGTCACGCTTAAATGAACTGCGTGAACTGGACTTGGTAGTGGATTATTTAGTGCTTACACGCCCCCTACCAACTATATACATTGCCCCCTGTTAGACTAATCACCCTAACTCCTTTAGATATCGTAGTGGCTTTGGGTCGCTGGCACAATTGTTCCAGTGGTGAAGTAGATTTACATGACCAAACGCTCCCTTTTCTACCAACTTCACAAAAAAGGAGGAGGTACTCAAGTCGACAGTATTTATTTTTTTGTTACCTCTTAACTTCGTTCCAAGTGAACCGATTTTGATTATATTGTTTGAAAGATGTTGCTTTCCAATTGGCCCCATTTAAATTAGATCAGTAGTTCTTGAAATATCGTCAATAATGCGTGTTTAGTACATCTAATCTGATCAAAGTTCTAAAGATAAAGCGGTGAAGTCGGTTTTTTTAAGCTTTGCTTGCGTTTAATTATACCTATATTAAAGCGGTTTGTCCCAAATGCTGAACTTCACGAGCAGTTAAAAGTTAACACATTAAAAGAGGAAATAGCAATGACAGAAAATGCCTCCAAAAAAAGGCTGGCATATCATCCAAATCAGCTGGTGTCAGATCTGCTGAAACCGAGCACAAGCAGGCGCCTCAAAAGGCACCACATTCTCGAACTTAAGCAATAATGAATCACTATAAGTGCCTTGCTTACTGGAGCCTGGCACTCAATACGCCAATAATTAATACACCACATTTGCTTATAGCTTGATGGCCGATCGCAGATAAAAATACAAACAAAAAAAAAAATTAAAGCGAGTGAAGCCAGGAAGCACAGCGGGTATATGATTAATACATTACTAACCAAAATAGTGTCCAGCTTTCTGCAGTCCGTCCCCCATTTCTTTCTCAATGACGCTCCATTCGCTGAACAGTTTTCCATAGTTGGCGTGCAACTTGCACAGTGCATAGTTCTTCTCTATTATTTTAGACCTGTAATAAAATTAATAAAATATTTTAATTAGTATTATTTAGTGATACTTACGTACCCAGGTGGGCAGATCATAAGTCAATCTGTCCAGGTGGGGCTACATCGACCCAAGCACAAACCAATGCGAATGTGGAGCGTCACCGCAAACTATGGCTCATTTATTATCATGCTCAGCAAGCCATAGTTCTTGCACACTAGAAGACTTGTACGAAGCTAGGCCGAATGCTGTTTGTGTCGCCGAGTATTGGGCAAAAAAGGTGTAAGTGTTGCCATCGACACGCTAAGAAGAAGAAGTGATACTTTCTATGGTAGGGCTTTGAAATTGTGTGTTTCCCTGTTCCAGCTTTTCCACCTAAAAGCTATTTTATTACTAGTGCTACATCCCGTTGGTTACACGATTTAAAAATTAGGCATTTACTGAGCAAGCGTGCTCCATCTTCGACCGCATCGTCACTTTCCATCAGGTGAGATTGTGGTCAAACGCTAGCTTAGTCTCAAATAAAAAAAAACATTAGGCGGAGCAGAAAACGCGGTAACGGTAAATGATCCAACGCCGCAATTATTTAGTTCCGCTGGCTAAATATGTATGTAATAATGGTGCTTTGAAACGGCAGGTATTGGGTTCGATTCCCGATGGAAACACAAGTTTTCTCCCCAAGGAAATTTGTGTTTCTGATGCTGGGTGTGATGTGAATGAAACGTTTTTTTCGTGTGTTTTTAGGGTGATTCAAGCAGAATCAAAATTCACAAAAAAAACCCACGCTTATTTACACTACGCGAGTATAAATAATACCAGGACAGAAAACAAGATCCTACTAATAAAACTTCGAAATATTATTCACAATAGCCTCAAAAAGTTATAGCACAAAACGAGCATTTTAGTTATACGTCTTAGTTAAGTATTAGGGAAACTAACGCATTGCTATCCCTTGTGGAATGTTTGTTTGGTATTTAAAGTTTAATTATTACTGCATCTTTACAATAACAAGGGTGTTGCTTATCATCAGAACTCAATCATTTATTCATGAATCTCTAAAATAAATAAATGTTATATTAAAACCTATCCTGGACTATTTAATTTTTTACCGACTTCCCAAAAAAGGAGGAGTTACTCAAGTCGACTGTATTTTTTTTTTATGTATGTTACCTCATAACTTCTCTCCACGTGAGCCGATTTAAATTTTTTTTTTTAAATCGGCTCACGTGTTTTTAGTTTGATAGATGTTGCTTTCTAATTGGTCCCATTAAAATTTTATCAAGATCTGATCAGTAGTTCTTGAAATATCGTCAATAATGTCTATTTTGTGACGATTATTGCGTACTTTGACATGTTATTTTTTTTCGTTGTGAGCCAAATTTGGTGATTCTTTTTTTATTTCAAAGCTTGTGGATCAAGGTTCTGATGATAAAGCGGTGAAGTCGGTTTTTTTAAGCTTTGCTTGCGTTTAATTATTATCTTCCAACTGAATTTGCGGAATCCACCACTTAAGTGGATTTTTCCATGGCTGGCAACATTAAGGATGAAAAGTTAGTATGTGTGCGTGTTTTCTTTGAATGTGATTAACTTTTTGTCTATGTGTGCACTGAGTTTCGGTTTGTTTACTTTATTCTTACTACGTAAAAGTATATCATGAGCCTTCCTACTGATCTTTTTTCTCTACGATAGGGGTCTCAGCTGCTGGTCATGTCGAAACTATACGTATAATATACGTGCACAAGGCATTTGTACATATAGCACACCAACAACAAGTATTTGATATTTGACACTGACATGTTACTGAGTTTGAATAAAAAATACGAAAAAAAGACGTGTGGCACTCGGGGACTGCCGCGGTAAAGCTATTGCATAGCATTTTTTATCAACTTATGCAATTATAATTATTTATTTATTTTATTTATGCAGTATTTTTTTTCCTTCCACCTAGAGGCGAGTTGCTGAACTACAGAGACAAGCGTGATATTTCAAAAAACTCATTAAAAGTCACAAAAACTATTATCGCTGTGTCGGTCGGAGTGGGGGTGTTAGGTTATTTTCGTTACGGAATTTCTGGATTCGGTCTCCACGCTCAAGGCCCGCGATAGAAGCTATGCAATAGCTTAATTTTTTTTTTCTCATAGACAGGAATATGTTAACACTCAGATTTCGTAAAGCACTAGGTAAACATAAACATGACAGAAGTAATAATTTAGTCGATAAGGTTTTAGTATGGCCATAATATACATACCATAAACGTGAAGACCTTCCAGAAGGTAAGATGCTTTTTTCTTTACGTGACATTGCATCGCATGCCAGATTAAACTTGGTTATTTTATTAGATTGTTATTTAATGTTTTTGTTACAATGAAGGTGTTCAATAAAGAGTATATTTACCTAGTGTAAAGAAAGTTTCCTAAGTTAGTTTCTAGCTGCTTCCCGTAGTTTTTAACGCTTTCTATTTCGGGGTCCGGCTTTTTCAATCTTATTGACACCGATAACGACTTAATCTTGTTTTCAGCCTGGAGCAAATACCCTGAAATGGAATATAGTAGTTTAATTTATCGAATAAGGTCTGTTTTTATAAGCATTTTTGTTTAATAATTTTTTTTTTTTTTATTTGTGACAGGCAGGTTTGACCACTATCTCACCTGATGGTAAGTGACGATGTGATCGAAGCTGGTAAACACACTAGACCTGGAACACGCAGGCTCTCAAGGATAACTGCCGGAACACCGTATTTGGGTTAGCGGCAGACTTTCAACTTGATGGTGGTAAGCTACTTTGGTAGCAAGCCAGGCGAGCAACTCACAAAATGCTCTACCACCTCTCAAATGTCACCTGATTAGCACCACCCGGGGACCACGTGTAGGGAGTCAGACTTAAGGGGTATCCTCCTACAGGCGTGGGTGACTCAGACCCAGAAAAACGAATACATCGTGATGTATTATTTTTCTTTATTAATTAAATCATCAAAAATAAATTTATATATTTGCAAAAACAATATTACCCATACACCAGAGTCACATCAAAGTACAAACAGTAGGTAACTATATCATCTGATCAGTCCTTACATTTTTACCCGCAAATTCTCTTTTTTATGTTCCACTAACGATCCGCCCCGGCTACGTGCGGGTACTATTTCCGGTGCATTAAAAAACAAACCTTGCCCTAACAATTACGAACACAACAAAAAAAGAATTAGACAAATCGATCGAGCCGTTTTCGAGTTTATGCGAGATTAACGCAGAACAATTGATTTATATATAGGTATTTAGACTACATCGTCACTTTCTATCAGGTGTGATTGTGGTCAAACATTTGCTTCTAAGCAGTACAGTCTAATGTAATAAATATATAAACAAAACAAACGCATTCACACTCACAGCCCCACACTAAGTTCAAACACTTGTATCGTGGATGCCGGAAACATTCACATCACACACATTACACCCAGAACCAGAAACACAAATATCCCTTGGGAAGGAATTTGTGCTCCTGCCGGGAATTGAACCCAGGACCCACGGCGTAGAGGGCGGACATCTGTCCACTGCGCCAACTGGGTCGCCTATATATATATATATGTATATAGGCAAGGATTGACTACTATCGCAATGAAATAAAAAATGGAAAGTGATGATTACAGAAGATGTAGCATGCTTGCCTAGAAGATACCTATTCACTCCAAGACTTCCAGACTGTACCGTCCATATGCATATCTGTCTACAACTTATAAGGTTACCAAATATCAGAATACATTTCTAATAGGATTATGTTGGAGCCTTACCTTGGCTCCGATTACACTAATTGGGAATTTGGGACTAGCGGTCATCACGAAAGTAAAACTAGTTTGATTACGAAGTCGGAGTAATAAGTAAAATATAAACTATAAATAAACGCTTTTACACTCACAGCCCCACACTAAGCTCGATGACTTGTGTCGTGGGTGCCGGAAAACCGAAAACACAAATTTTCCTTGGGGAGAAACCATGCTTTCTCTCCGGGAATCGAACCCGAAACCCCTGCTTAGAAGGCGAATGCTCACCCAACTGAGCCAATGGGCATACTTCGACAGTTTGTGTAAATATGTATGTTTGTGTTGTTCTCACGCTGTAATTATGTTCTACGAACATGTGTAATTTTGGCAATTAACACTATTAAAATATTGAAATGACATTTTGGCTGATGTAAATACAATTGTTAGTTTCTTTGTATTCTACATAATTTTTATGCAACTGAGAGTCTAACAAATCGCTTGACTGATAGTAAGCGTCACGCTTACCCACACTTAGTTTCAAACTATATACGGATTAAGATATTTATTTCTCTAAAAGAATACAATTCGCTAACAAGAGAAATACAAGATAATTAATCACTACAGAGTGTACGACAGTAATTATGTATATAACAATAAAAACAAAACTAATGTGTACTATCTTACCTAATTGCGAGACTATTAATAATAAAAAATAAAAAATGTGGGTAGATGTCAAAATCTACTAAATAATGACACGACATATGGTAATTATTGAGAATCTGTCCAAGCTAGTATTTGATTTGATTTATTCTAATGTAAGTAATTCATTGTTTTAGCAATTATATGCATTTTAATATTTTTTTTTTGATAATTTGTTACAGCAAAATGTATAGCTACCCACTTGTTACTATTAAGGTATAAAACAGAAAGAGGATCTCATTAGTTATATATCATCAGTTGTACACAAATTGTAGGATTGCAGAATCGATTTCTATTGTACTATCACTGTTGTTATAATTGTTCATTTCTGTTATCTGTATTGTGTGTCTAATAAAATAAATATATAAATAAATAAAACCGCTAGCCGATCGCGCAGATGGAGAACGATTCACCGCTAAACTATAGTCAAGCTCACCGCTATCAGTGATGGTTTCCCGCCATCCATGTTCTTGTTGCAGAAAGTTGATGAACTGGTCGTCGAAACAAAGCCGCGGGTGCGACGCTACCCGCAGTAGAAAGTTCTCGAGTCCCGCGCGTCTACGCTCCACAAACTCTGGGTCAGTGGTGTCGGATTTACGCCACGCATATAATACCTAGAAAATATTATTGTTTTAGCTACATATCCGGGATGCCTCGTACACTGAGCTCCGTATTCAGAAAGTACAAACTACGTCGCCAATGTAAAAGCAAAAAATAATTAAACGCAAGCAGAACTTAAAAAAAACCGACTTCACCGCTTTATCTTCGGAACTTTGATCAGATTTAATGTATTAAATCTTTTTATTTGTAACTCAAAAACTAGGGATCAGATCTTGATCAAATTTCAATGGGACCACATGAAAAGCACCAGCTTTCAAATAAAAATATAATCACCAAAATCGGCTCACAACGAAAGAAGTTATGAGGTAACTTTTGAAGTCGGTTAAACGAGAACATCGTCAATATAGTCAACAGAATACGCATTATTGACGATATTTCAAGAACTACTGATCAGATCTTGATCAAATTTAAATGGGTCCAATTGGAAAGCAACATCTTTCAAATTGAAAAAAAAAAATCGGAATCGGTTCACCTGAAAAGAAGTTTGAGGTAACAAACATTAAAAAAAAATACGGTCCGACTTGAGTACCTCCTCTATGGTATCCCGTTTCTAACAATAAATATAAGACTCATTAACTATCTCTGAATATCAGACATTTTTATGTATTTGAGAGATGAGACGAGCAAGTTGCTCGCTGGATCGTAAGTGTCACGCTTGCTCATTACAGTTAATTGCCACCCAGAGTCTTGAGCTTATAAAGGTCAAAATTGTGCTCGGCAAGGCACTGCGCTCATCACCCTGAGATATTAGATGCTAAATCTCTTTATGCCTTGTAATTTTAGTGAAAACATTGCCTTTCAATCCGAAATACAGCAACGTTTGCACACTACTGCTAGGCGGATGAAAGTCTGGCAATGGAGTTGATCTGCCCCAGGCGGAACTTACTTTTAGTTTGAACTTAAGTCATTTCTGTATTATTCCTATCAGAGGTGATAATTATTTATGTTATATACAGAAAATGACGACTTACTTTGTAGTCGACTAGTTTCGATAATTTGTCCAAAACTAGTCGACTACAAAGTAAGTCGACATTTTCTACGTGTTTGAAGCCGTATACAACATAAATTATGTGTAATGCTCACGATAGTTTTAATTTTCACATTGTGATAATCATTATTTACTATTTATATATTATATTTTAAAATCCATAACTTTAGAATAACAATTAATACTAAACCATCAAATCAGGATCACTATAAATAAGTATCAACACTAATCAATCAATAAAATCAGGATCACTATAAATAAGTATCAACACTAATCAATCAATAAAAGTATCAATCAGTATTAAAGTCAACATCAAAGTCAAAGAGGTAAAGCATTACATTATGTCGCAATGTAAATAAAAAAAACCTAAACAAAAGATACTTTATTTTTAATTCTGGCAATGCAAACTGAGCATTTAGCCAGTGTCAAGTAATAAGCACTTTTCAAGTTAAGTAATTCATGAAATCAGAACTTCTATTACAATTATCGAATGAAAACGAAAATCATGTTTTTGAACTTTGTATTATTTGCCAACATTTGCAAGTTTAAGAACAATTAACGATTAATAATCCTTACACATTAACATAAGAAGAATCTATTATACAAAATCAACAACGCTATTCAAGGTAAAATGTATGTCAGTGTGACAGTAATGCTTTACCCGTTTTTCTGGCAGCGGTGGTATAACAACATGTGGGTAGGTGACTTGTAGATAGTCGTGGATCTGTTCGAACTCTGTATATCGTCTCCATATTGTGCTGATCTTCGACTGTACTAGCTTATATTCTGGGTCAGTTACTCTGAAAATAAACAATTTAAATCTTTAGTTAAGAAAAATAATCCACCTAACAAAAGAGCCTAAACTCAACAGATATTAAAGAAAATTTACATGTAACATAGTAAATTTATAAAGGAAAAATTATTGCTGGAGGCAGAGATTGAACCTGTGGCTATAGGGTACTCAAACCCTACCTAAAGCGACGCAGAGCATCCTATGGCCGCGGGTTCAATCCAAGCTTCAAGCAATATTTTCTCCTTTGTACTACTTTATTACTGCCTATAGCATCACTAATGCTATAAAAACTAAATCAATTTGATATCTATTGAGTATAGACAATTTTTTATTCCTTCTTCTACATTGGCATTTGAAAAGAACATATTGTCTACACACTTAAGAGTTGGCAGCCATATCACTGATTCGACCTATCACGACATACTTGTTTGGCATAGCATAGTTGACAGAAACTGAAACTCCACCTTGAAACTAATAACTATTTAAATGTTATTCTACTAATATTATAAATCCGACAGTTTGTGTGTAAGAGTGTAAGTATGTTTGTTCCCTCTTTACACTTTAACGGCTGGATGATATTTGGAATGTACATAGATTATACCTAGGATTAACACATAGGCTACTTTTTAACTTGATAATAACGGGCGAAGCCGCGGGGCACGGCTAGTTTTATATAGATTCATAGTTTCTATGATGTAGCTCGAGGTAGGTCTCGTTTGTTCCATAAAACATGAAGTCATACTTTGAAATGAGTCTATTTGTTTGTTGCCTATTTAATCCATTTAAATTTGTGACAAAAATGAATATATATGTGTACACCTGATAAAAGTGTTAATTAGAAGAGCTCATTAGGCAAACTAATAATGGAATTGGAAGTCATATCAATAACAATTTATTTAGGACACATTTTGTTAGCTAATCACACTCATTATGAATTAGAAAGTGTGTATGGATGTGTATAATGTCATAATTTACACTGAAATAATTTTACTTATTCTAATTATTGTTAGGCATAATAATATATTAATCCTGCATAAGCATACTTTTAACCAACTTCAAAAAAAGGAGGAGGTTCTGAATTTGACTGTTTTTGTTTTAATTTGACCAAGATGTGAATAGTTGCTTTTGAGTATAGTTGTTTTTATCGTTAATAATGCGTATTAAATACATTTCATCTGATCAAGGATTTTGCAGATAAAGCACTGAAGTCGTTTTTTTAAGCATTGCTTGCGTTTAAATTACTTTTATGTGCAAAACACAGAAGTATGTGTTTTGCACATAAAAGTAATTTAAACATAACAACTAAGAAGTATAATATTGTAAAGAAAAAACTTTAACATATTTTTTTATACAATAACAATAACAACAATGGCTAAATGGTTTAGCTGAAATCCAAAATCAACAAATAGCTATGAGCAGCACAGGAATTAAAAAAGTTAATTCACTCATGTCCCTTTGCCATCAATTTATGGTAGACTCTAGTTCGCTGAAAGCATTTTGTTTCTATATTTATATATCATACATAACATAAACGCTTTCAACTCACAGCCCCACAATAAGTGCGATGATTTGAGTTGTGGGTGCCGGAAACATTCACATCACACACACACTCACACCCAGAACCAGAAACACAGATTTTCTTTGGGGAGAAATTTTGTGTTTACACCGGAAATCCGTACCCATACCATTGCTTAAAAGGCGAACGCACACCTAACGCAGTTCATCTTACAGCAAAAGCTTTTTTTATCTTTTTTAGATTCATGTCTTACTCCTTCACTTTTACATCTACAGGAATGAAGGTATTCTTATTCTTATTCAATATGGGGGCGTTAAGGCCTGCACTGACGTCCCGCTTGGGGTGTATTGTGTGTGAATGAAGGTATAATACAATTAAGCGTTGACAAAACTTTATCTGCATAAAAATTTGTTATCACTAAAATGAAAGTGTGTTAGCATTCATAAACTAGTAATTAATTTAAATAGAAAGATATTTTGTTCAATTAATGTTTAATCCATTAGTAGGTAGGTACTGTGTTATTAGTCATTACACTACACTTACTACTAATACGAACTAGGATTTATAATAATTTTGATATCACCAATTATTAGTCTAATTATAGTCTTGCATCTTTGCTGCTTGCTGGCATAATTAGTTGCGCGACTGCCTTCTAAGTTACAGGTAATCAGGTTTGATTCCTAGTGAGAATACAAATTTCTGCCAAGAGGAAATTTGTGCTTCAGATTGTGTTTTTTTGTGATGTGAATGTTTCTAGCATCCACGACACAAGTCTTGAATATAGTGCATGTGAATGCATTAATTGTTCCTTTCCTTATAATATAATTATATATTAACATAAAATATTTGATAAAGATTTGAATATATTTTAATATGAGTAAGGTGAATGTTGGGTTTTTACTAAGCTTACTGTGTTTTGAAGGATCTTAAACTCTACTTTGCTAACTTTACATATTCATCAGCAGTGGCCAAACCAACAACAAAAGCATAATATGTCATATATATAATTTAAACCTAAGCCAAGCTTAAAAAAACCAACTTCACCATTTTATCTTCAGAACCTTGATCAAATTAAATGTATTAAACACTCATTATTGACGATAACTCAAAAACTACTGATCAGATCTTGATTCAATTTAAATGGGACCAATTGGAAAGCAACAGCTTTCAAACAAAAACAAAATGTAAAAATCGGTTCACGTTGAAGATAAAACATAAAAAAATAAAATGAAATACAGTTGAATTAAGTACCTCCTTCTTTTTTGTGAAGTTAGTAGAAAATGAGGGAACAAGAGTATCTAGGATATGTGGTTGTTCATCTAGTGGAAAGTTGGTATTCATATTGAAATTTCATTGCATTATAACAATATATTTTACTTTTTACTGAGTATAGGCAAATATTTGACCTCTATTTCAATGGTAAGCGATGATGTAGCAGAATATGGATTAAGATTGCTGGAACAATTTATTATCTTAAACAAACACACTCGCACAAAGATCAATGCCCTGTAATGAGAGCCTGAAACATTTATATCATACATACAATCACATCTAGAGCCAAAAGCACAAAGGTCTTTAGGGAAGGAAAATCTTACTCCTGTCAGGACTCATGGGGCATTTGAACATTGCCCCAACTTATTCATCAATTGTCCCAGTGGTTAAAATGTAAGTGAGTATGATGTTGAATCCGTTACGTTTAGGGTAAATGATTTCTTGAGGTTTTTCATGGTTTTTCATTTCTAGGGTTTTGAGAATTCTCTGACTCAATTTCGTGAAACATGTAATGTTTGTTTTGGTTTAATTTTGTTGTTTAAATAAAGGAAATTAAACACTCTTACTACTCATAGGGTCTGACTACAAAACAATGTCAATATAAATATAATACAAAACGTTAGTTGACTGACTGTTTTAAGTGAATCCCGTTTCATACAAATGTCATGTAAAAGATAAATACATAACATTTGTTTAAACATTATATTTTATTGTAACAGGAAACGAGAACTTTAGATTTTCCCGGGAATTCACAGGACGAGAAATACCGGGAATAAACCCTAGTTACGTTAGAATGGTATCCCTATATAGGCTCTCTTTTTTTCTGTGGCCTATCTGCTGCGTCCCAAACTGGCATTTAACTACTATTTCATCTGGTGGTATGATTCTGTGGTTGAAGGATATATGGATAATTTTAGAACTGCAATGGCATGCATTCGGGTCTTAATTTTTTTGGTAATGAAGTCAATTTTATTGTTTTGACCTCTTTGGTTATATTATATTTAAAAAAGAACTAGTAGTAACCTAATAGAGTAGGTGTGTTCTTGCAATTGCCCTCAATTACTGCGCTCTCACCTCTACCACTCAATCATAAATTGAATACTGACATACGTATACTAATCACCGTAAATTGGATCACAAAGAAGGTGTAATTTGTTAACAAAACAATAGAATTGGACGACTTACTTGAGATCAATTAAATACACGGTGTAATGGTCTCTCACGTGAAGTGTTCCGTTCGCGCGTTTCTCTGACTCCACTATAGTTATATCCACATGCTTCAACAACGTATCCTGAAAAGAAATCGCAATAAATTCGCATTTTTTTATCAGACACCAGTAAAAGTAGGCGGAACAACAACTGACTTGATTATCGAAATCTTCAACGGTTTCAAGCACACTAGGCGATCTAGACGCTTTTATCGGCGAATTTTCTGCAGACATATTTATTTCAATTTGTATTTTTGCACAGTTCTACTCGTAAATGCGAAGAGAAATTTAAAATTTGTTTGAAATCATCATTCACACACAGCAATGCAAAAATTTACTGACGACACTGCTGACAGTGATTTTTGATAACAGGTGACAGTTATGACAGATGACATATTCTACCATAGGTAAAATTTCGTTCGGATACGGTTTGGCGGTCGGCCCATGAACAGTAGTAGGTTTATGGGTTGGCCCCAAAATTGGGTACCTGAGAAAGGCCAACTGCTACTGCTAAACTGCCGCTACGCTGGTCTGGATCTGTCAGAATAGAATACATCAGGCTATCAAAGAAAAAAGACGCAATCATCGCTCAAGTCATGCTACGCAATGACAAAGGCCCCGATCATATCTTTGAAGCTACTTGCACTACATATTGGTGAAGTTTTTTTTTCTGCGTATCAACCAAGCATTTTTAAAATGATTTATTTTGCAAACGCAGCTAATATCTTTAAGGAAAAAAGTTTGACTTTGGTTAAGTTGCTTTAGTAAAGTTTGGCTTTGCTTGACAAGCTTGGAAATAATTGGATAATTTTTGAGATATACACCGGAACAAAATAGGTCTAAAACAGTGACTTTGGTGGTCTACCAAATTGTTATGTTTCAACATTTTTTTTTAACCGATTTCGTACTCTACTTGCAAAGCTCTTTTCAACAATATCCCTCAAGGATAGATAAAAAGTTAAAAATTATTTTGTTCCTCCATGACGTTACGGGTGCCCCCTTATAATTTTCATTTATTTCATTTTGATTGCCATTTTTCGGGTAGCTTTATAGCTTTGCATATTATCTGAGAATTTGAAGTTATTCTGTAGTATAGTTTAGACGCTAGATGCCTCTGACAGACAGACGGACGGATAAAGTGCTGAACCATCCAAGTCAACTTAGAAATCTCGCTTCGCTCTAAAGTACCTACCTACAAGTGTCGCGGAGAACGAGCCCAGTGTTATATTTCAAGCTACTTTTGACCCCTCATATAATAACTATATTCGGAAACCCATCAACATAACATTAGTAGTAATAAATAAGTAGATAGAGGAATGCATTTATAGCAACTTCACGTAAACTGCAGTTAAACTGCTCATTCATCAGGCTTTGATAATAATACTATTATGAAATCAATTGTGAAAATGAATTATTACCTACAGACTCCGAGGTTTTGTGTGCTAGGTGGTTGAAAGTTTAAATGGCAAATCCATTCTTTTTATTCATGTCATTGGTATTAATATGTATGTACTTATATTATTTAGTATGAATACTAAAAGGGTCATTAAAGCGTATACAGTCAAAAAAGTTAATAAAATAACCCACCCCTGACTGTACCCGGTGCAAAGGTGCCCATGACGCTGGCAGCATTTCCACGCTGGATAGCAATGGCCAGCCTTTGCACCAGAAACGAGCCGAAGCGGGAGTTACCACTGGTTTCCCTTATCCAGCGCCCTATCTCACTAACCAAAGTTTTGGCTTCGGCCCCCCAACAGCCCATGGTCTCAACGGCAATGAGTACAAAGTGATATTGTGGCTCCATCGCCGCATACTTGAGCCGCTTTCTAGTCGCAGCATCCTCCGCAGCTGCCGCCGGTGAGTGGATCGAGCGACTCAGGTGACTAGCGGCGACCGTGCTGACGCAGGAAGCGTCCCACACCAAGCACTTGCCCTTCTTCCAGGGCACTAGAGTCAGCCCGTCCGGTCTTTTACCATCGGATCTACTAAGACCCGGTGGCTCCAGCACGCAAGGGACATTCGCCGACACGAAAGCTCTGCGAACTATGTCGTTTAGGGCATGGTGTCGCGGAAATCTACCTGTGCAACGATGACAACTCAAAGCGTGATGACCATTGGCCTCCACCATAGAACCGCAGGTGCATCTATGAGGTTCACACACCTTGCAGCCCAGGCGGAGAGCCACTGCCACACGCAATGAGTTGTCATCTAGTAAAGTGCCCAAGTGCGGCGACGGAAGAGCTTGCAGCCATGCCCCAGACTCTGACTGCGACACAGCCCGCAGTCGCGCCAAGTCCACCCCTGAAGCATTGTCCAGGATTTGCTTAAAGAGCCGCTTAGCCCCAACGTCATCCCAAGCCCTCTGTATATGAGGAGATTTCGGGCGCGACGCGCCAGAGTTGAGGATAGTCCACGCCTCTATTGCATCGGACACATAAGGTATACTCGCCCTGTCACCATCGGAATGAAGAATACGAGTGACAAGGTCTGCAACCCCACGCGCCGACGCAAGAAATGCCGGCAAAGCAACGTCACCCACGCGCCTCAACCCCAGACCCCCGTACCGGATCGGCTGAGAAGCTTGAATCCACTGGGACTCACCGAAGGAGACATTGAGCAGCGACTCAACAGTAGACTTTAATGTGCCGTCGATGAGAGATATTTCCTCGGGACAAAGCCAAGTAGGAGTGGTCCGAAGTAAGTACGTAACCTTGGGTATAGCGAAGCACAAACGCAACAACACCATCGCAACGTGCGCGGGAAGATGCTGGAGACGCTCTCGAGCCGTCAAAAGTAGTAGATTCCGAGAAACAATAGCTTCAGGCAATGCGTCAAGGAATATAGGAGACCCTAGAAGGAAAATTGGCAAATGATTTTTATGTTTAAATGTTATTAATGTTTAAATGATTTCGTTGAATTTTTCATATGAAATATAGACAAGTCCATTTCGCTATTGCGAGATTTTGGTTCCTTATGTACTGCTGTAGCGGCACGAGCCCCAAAAATTCCCGGGAATATTTACCAAAAGAAACTTATAACATCTTCGTTTTATACGTCATTATCGTTCGCATTTTTCGACGCCAACGAGCAGTTCTAAAGTAATAACTATTGAAAATTTACCATTTTTAATCCGTTTATGTAGTAGAAGCACATACTGAGTATAGATTACAGCTAAGTATAACAATGATAAATTTAGAAAGGAAAAATTATCGCTTGAGGCGATAATTTTTCCTTTCTAAATCTATCACTATAATTCTGCTTAGCATGGCTAATGCTATATAAATAAAATCAAGTATAACACTGGGTCAATAAGAAAAAACTTAAAAGAAAAAATAATATAAAGAAATAATGGAAGAAGAACGGGCTACTATTTAAACTCGCTACAATTAAATATATTGCAGAAACGATTATAGTCATCAAGCCACCAAGTAGATTTATTTGCTGTATTTCAGATATTCTTCCGCTCAGCAGAGATGTTTTTATTACCGTAATCATCGTAACTTTCGATTGTTCTCCAATTGCCCGTACACGAAACACGGCCTACCGTCGGTCGTCGAATTACCGTGATTATTTGTTTCGTGCTTTCGTACACCATTAAGCATTAATTGGGTATTGTTATGTCTTTATTTCTGTTTAGAGAGGTAGGCTACCTCCGTTTGTAAATTGCTTCCGTGAGAGGTTCAATTGTTTAATGGAGAGGCGATCCGGAACCGCCTGATTCTGGATTGGCGTCTGTGAAATTTCACAACTAAATCTGATGTGTAAGCTGGATGCACGGGGTAACGCATGACTGAGTAGATTTTTGGGGTAATGCTGCGGTGCGTGTAAAGTTGAACAATTAATTTGAAGTTAGCTAGACCCTTTCGTACTAAACACACCTTTCATGTACCTCTACTCTATCGCAGGAACCAACCACGGAACCTACAGAGTAGGTATATTATTTTTATGGTAACAATTCACGTGACGTCAGCAATCCCCTAACGCACCGCTCCACTAAATAACACAACCCCGGATCCTTTTTTGAACCTGCTCACAAACATGAGAATCGGTTGAGAAAAAAATTAAACGAAGGCAAAGCCTAAAAAAACCGACTTCACCACTTTATCTTCGGAACTTTGATCAGATTAGATGTACTAAACGCGCGTTATTATTGAAGATCAGATCTTGATAAAATTTAAATGAAATTCAAATGAAGGAAACAAAAAAAAAATTTAATCGGTTCACGTGGAACGAAGCTTTGAGGTAACACCTATAAAAAAAATACAGTAGACTTGAGTACCTCCTCCTTTTTTGTGAAGTCGGTATGTCCATGTATGTCGGTACCTGTAAAGGAGAATAGCTGGACATCCGTCGGACATACGAAAGCATTTTTGCCCAAGCTGAAGCGGAGATCGCTCGCGCTGCTAGCTCGGTCACTAAACAAATATAGCAAATTGTACAATGATGTTGACTTTCTTTACCTACATTATGGTATTTCTTCTCTATCAGAGATACGCTGTTTTCCTGTGAGAGCTCAAGAATTTTCTGAAAGTAAATGAGACGGAAACTTCCGAGATAACTAAGGACGGGTTAGAAAAACTTTGGATAAGAGTAACAAAGTCAATCTAAAAAAAATACCGGAAAATATGACTGTGATAATTGAAAAGGAAGCAAAGCTTAAAAAAACCGACCTCATCGCTTATACGAGTATTTCGGTTTTAGCTTGACCGATTTCAATAGAATTTATATGGGACCACCTCAGAAGTATACTCTACCAAAAAATTAAAATCATCAAAATCGATTCATAATTGGCGGAGATATCGCGAAACATATATACAAAAAAAACCATACAGTCAAATTGAGAACTACCTTTTTTGAAGTCGGTTGAAAATAATTTTATTTACCTATGTTGTTTTCTACCAATTTTTTTTCTTATAGTTTCATTTGACCACAATCTCACGTGTTGGTAAGTGATGATATGGTGAATGATGGTAAACAAGCTATACCTAGAAAGAATAGTCTTCTTTTAGATCTAGCGTGTTTACGATCAACCATCAAGGATATCTAGTGGTTTAATGTTTTTTTTTACTATGCACTTTTGCATTTATTTATAGAATAGATTATTTTTTAGTTTCGTTACAAGCAAAGCTAATTTAAAGTGTATAAAAACAAGCTATCTATAAAGTATTACCACAATCTGGTTACTGTGATATAAAGCTTACGTCGATAAATTCATGAGCCGCGTCAGTAATCGAGTCTGCTAAATGACCTTTACCAAACACTGGCATTTCGGACCCTTGCCCCAGGTCAGCAATGCAAATCGTTTCCTCTCCCGGGCCGCATGTTTAAAGTCTCCAACGGAACAAATTAATGTTACAAAAATAAAATAGTATGAATTTTAAGTAACATAAATATACGCCCGTTGGCTTAGTTAGGTGTGCGTCCGCCTTTATGCATCGGGCTCGAATCCCGGTGGCAACACAAGTTTGTATTTCTGGTTCTGGTTGTTATTGTGTGTGAATGTTTCCGATACCCACGACACAAGTCATGATAAAAATTTCAGAAAGAGCAAGAAGAAAAACATTTAAAAATGTAATTTAAAAAATCGTTCATAAATTATTTTTATATAATTAGTGACGAAAAACAAGTGACAAAAAATGTATAAACAGCATAAGCAGATTTCAAATGGAGATAAAAGACAGAATGTTTGGAACTTCTATATAGCACTACCTCGAAATCGAATTCATTCGTTTGGCAGCTACATTGTCACACTGTTAAAATGAACATATTTTTCTAAATATCAAGGACCCAGACCTTTACTTAAAAGGCCCGGATCCTTGATCTTTGTTTACTTAAACCTATGTAAAATATTAACGGGCCGCGCATTGACCATTCCTGTCCATACAATAGTAACATTGTTATGTTGTTCGTTGCGATGTTAGGCCGGCGATATGTGATACCCTTTTACGCACAAATGTAGGAAGAAGCCGACTCATCAAGCCGTCAGTCTGTAAAGAATTGAGTTGGAATAAAGGGTTGAGTGTAGGGATAGAATCAGGGTACTATTTTATCTTTTTCTTTACCTCTGATAAGGCAGCGTTTGGCCACTATCTCATTTGAAGTCTTCTTCTTCTTAGTCGGGTACTCTTGTCAGAGTGTTTGTACAGATGGATGTGCGGTGGATGTTGTACAATTCTCCGTTCCCATGGATATTGAGTGTGCAATGCATCGCAATTTGTTCCGGATAGTGGCTTTTAATGAGCATTGTAGGTATCATTGTGGTAGCTTTTTTTATGAGGTCCGTACAGCGAGATGGTGATTGACCACGAACTTTTTTTCTTCTACGTGACCCTGGACAAGAAGCCTTTCTAGTTGAGTTCTCGTTCCTAGCATGGCCAAAAAACTTCAAAATTCGTATTAGCGCACCGTGAATGAAAGTGATGGTAAGTGATAAATGTGCTGAAGAGGAATGAACACGTTTGTACACTGTTAAAAACTCTTTTTCTCAGTCGGTTCTTGGAAAAGCGGTCGTGGTCGTCATGTCGATTAAGCCATGTCGAAACATGATAATGGTTTTATATCAGCTGTGATAAATAATGTTTTTTTACTCTTATTTTAAACGCCTCGAGTGTTTGCGTCCTTCTTATAAATGTAGGCAGCGCATTCCATAGACGAACCGCTTGAATAGCAAAAGATTTGTCAGTGAATACAGTACTATGTATGGGCATTTTAAGTTTTAATTTTAAGATCTGTAACGAGGATATAACCTTTACAGAGAGCTCAAGGCCCTAAAAGGATTTGATAAACCACTCTAAACTAACTAAAAAGATTAGAAGGAGAGTTTCCGACAACGGCGCCCTCACGGCTTCTAATACTTTTATTTTAATGTTAGATAGCCAAGCATTTGACCGCCATCTCACCTGATGGAAAGTGAAGATGCGGCTGAAGAAGCAACATGCTTGCCTAGAAGATCTAGACTAGAAGACTATACCGTTCAGGAAACAAAGACGCGGGCAATGAGTTCCACTCCTTCGCCGTGCGGATGACAAACTTAGAAGCGAATCAAAATGGATTCCGTTTGACAGTTTGTATAGTACTTAAATAATTTTGACCAAAAAACAAACAAATCTGCGTACACCATTATTAAAGCCGCACGATATATTTCGTCTCCTTAAAAGCCTTGACGTTATTTTTAGAAATAATTAACCTAACAATCGGAGCGGAAGGGCGGGCACAATGAAGGATGATTGTCCTCTGCTCCGATTATGTCCGGAAAACGGGTTGGGGCTTTTTCTGATCTAACAAGTTGTCAGGGCAAAAGCTATCACTCGATTTTATAGAAAATCCGGTACACAAGTCAATAATATTACTGTACATCCTAAGGTTGCCTGGAAGAGATCACTCTTAGCAATAAAATCGCCTATTGTAACACTTGTTTAATTATTTACTGTCATTCCTGTTTGTGTTCTTTGTTATTTTAAGGAATTCAATAAAGAGTATATATCTCAATATATCTATCTATTATTGTAGATCCGGTTTAATTTTTCTACCGACTTCACAAAAAAGGACTATACTTCAGATTTGATTGAGTATACTTCAGAGGTATAAATTTTATCGAAATCGGTCCAGCCAAAATGAAGTC
Source organism: Lomographa bimaculata (assembly GCA_948107665.1). Classification (NCBI taxonomy): domain Eukaryota; kingdom Metazoa; phylum Arthropoda; class Insecta; order Lepidoptera; family Geometridae; genus Lomographa; species Lomographa bimaculata. Next base: position 16,020,730 of record OX403592.1, read on the forward strand.
GGTGTTTCAATTATATCTTACCGGTAGGTATGACAATATATAGAGTTAATATTTCTTTTCAAGGTACATAATTGGGTATCTTTAGACATATAAAAATACTTATCTCAGAAAATAACTATCTTCGAACTTATTTGACAAGCTCAAGTCTGTACAAGCACGTAAACTTGATATAAAACAACAATTTATTACTATGCCTCCCAGTAACGAGCATGAAAAATATATATCAAATTTATTTTTCGCACATTTTCGACAACGTTATACCGTCGTCTTCGTTTGTAAAAATGTAACTTGGTTACTAGACAAGACGACAATTTTTTCTTTGGTACCTAACTGGTTACGAAACATAGCTGCGATGGCGGCCGAAAAAGTAACAGTGTGACTCACAGGAAAATCATTATACCTACCAAGTAACGAGAATGAAAAATAAATATCAAATTATTTTTTCGCACATTTTCATCAACGTTATACCATGGTTACGAAAATATTACGAAAACAGTAAAAAAACTTCGTTTGTAATTTGGTTACTAGACAAGAAGACAATTTTTTCTAAGGTATGTACAAAACAGCTGCGATGGCGGCCGAAAGTGTAACAGTGTGACTTACTTGAAAATTCCGCCGTGTCACAGTGTTACACAACTGGACGTGACTAGACGGGAAAAGACATTTGAAGAGGCCTGGATTACGAGCTGCGGATAATAGCAATTTCAAGCCTTTTATAGCTGGAAATAGCTTCTTATAGCGATAAGTACTTTCGAGCCATTCATGGAGGGATTATTGTGTTCAATGCGACTATATTGAACGCCTTCGATAGGAGTTATAAGTTAAAGTGCATTCGTTCAAGTGTAAAAGTGCATATAGTAGATGATATCAGTTACATAAACTGCCCGTTAGTTTAGTTGGGTGAGTTTTTACCTTCTAAGCATCTTATCAAGTTCGATTCCCGGCAGGAACACAAGTTTTCTTCTAGAAAAAAATGTGTTTTCGGTTCTGGTTGTGATTCGGGTGTGATTGTGTATAGAAACATAAACACAAATTACGCTTGTGAAAAATTTGTGGGCGTAATTGTGTGTGTGATTTGAATTTCCGGCACCCACGACACAAGTCTTCGAATTTTGTGCTAGGCTGTGAATGTGAAAGTAATTAAATAACAACACACATAGTGAGCGCTCTGATGGAAATAATCGACGGACCGGATCTCATTGACCGCAAATAGGTATCTTTAGGGCAGGTATGCTATATATTTGGCCGCATCGTCACTTCCTATATAAAATTAAAAAGGGGTAATCAATGTTAACGACTTGCTAATTTTATCTTTTAGATTTAATGATAAATATACCTACAATATTTCGTTTATGAACTAAAGAAAACATCATCAATTCTTCTAGTTCTTATAGTTTTAGTTTAGTTTTAGGAAATATAGGCAATTCTACTTAAGAACCCGTATACATTTTTATGTCTGTCTCGCTCGCACAATTCATTCATTTTGAAAAATATGATGTTTTACCTGAAAATAAAACAATTATTATATGCGAAACCTTATTCTAGACCTTAAACAGTGAGATAACATCACTTCCGGAACGACGTCACGACCTCTTTTGTCTCCCTCCCATCCGGCTCCGCCCCACTTGAGCCGGGGGAGGGGGGGTGAGCTTGCCCGAACTGTCAGGCGCGCTCCTCACATTGCATCTCACTTTCGGTGGACAAGATAAAGAAGTCCACCAGGCAGGATTCTAAATATAGGTCTAGAATAAGGTTTCGCATATAATAATTGTTTTATTTTCAGGTAAAACATCATATTATATGCTACGAACCGTTATTCTAGACCTTAAACAGTGAGATGTGTTTATTATCGCCTGGTGGCAAGCTAAAAAGTATGCCAATGTGTGAATAAATATAATTGATAGTACCAGGTACTTTATAATGTGTACCTAGGTTATGTAAATCTATATATGATATATATCCCATGAATAGGTGTACCTACAGAACAGAGGGATGAAAGTCACCTTGAAATTAGAATAATTATACTTGTAACTCACGACAAATAATGTTATGACAAGGAATTAACAATCGTAAATGTTAAAATGACTATTAGTTACAATGCTATCACATGCATAGACAGGTAAGTAAAGAATTTGATCATTTATTGATCTAATAACAGTTTAGCAATGACACTTGTATATATATTGTTATATATGTTTATGCTACAGTGCTTCAATTCGAATAGGCTCACACGTAGGGATACGTCATAACTTTACCTTGAGAGGCCATTGTAAAAATAAAAGCACTTAATTCAAACATCAAGTTATTGCAAGTACTGAAGTAGTCCAAGTACAAAGTATGAAGAGGCTTCAATACTTGCCTCTTAAAATCATCTTTACCCAAACCGAATCATTATTACATGATTACTATAGAGATTTAGGTGCGGGGGTTCACATTGAAGACACGGGGAACGTAATATTGAAGCACTTTTATTAAATACAACCTGTACATTAGCTCACACACTAAAGAAACAGCACGCGGTTAGCGTGTGGCACAACGCGGGGAGTGCGGGGGAATGTTCATACGTCTGCCTTGGTCCGGCTCTCGATGGCACTGACTCGAGCGATGCCGCCGCGCCGGCCGCTACTAGCAGCCGACCGCCGCGCCGCTCGCGCACTCTCTCCTCCTCCCCGACTAGATTATTGCATACCCTACGAGATGAAAACACATTTCTTACGTCTACATCATTAAACAAGACATATCACAACAAGACATTTATTCTATTAGATCTGTAATCTCCATAATAACTGCAACGGCAGGTTTATACTTGTGGAGTAGGTAGACCCAAAGAAAGAATGTCAATAAACATGTTTAAATTCGTTTTTGATTTTGGGTCGATAATTAAATGTGCAAAATTGCGGGCTTGACTACTACATTCGAGAAGCAATAAGAAAACCGTACTTTATGTAAGTACTCATCTGAAATATTATTTTAAAGAAATGGTTGATCACTTATCCATTCAAGTACAATAAAATTATAAATGTCAAGACTGGGATCTATAGCTAGTCCTTTCGTAATATATCTGGTCTACGTGACCGTTACACACCGGCTAAGGTAAAACTCTTATTGGCACTCCATTGGAAAACGTCGTTGTGGTAATTCCTTATGGTAATAAAAAATAAAATATTTAAATAATTTTAAATGCATTTAAGCAAGAAATGAACGAGTGCTTAACTAAGCAAAGGGAGCATGTGAATGTGATTGATATATGATCAACATTATCATTATTGCCAAATACCAGATAAAACTTTGTACTAAAATGACGGAGAAATTAAAAATGTGATCAACCATTAAAAAACATCAGAAATGTTCCGCTATCAGCTCTTTCGAGTTCCAGACGCCAAACCATCGAGTAAGTTGAAGCTTTTACTAAGTATCAGAACCGTATGAGACGAACATAGCGAAAAAGAAAGTGTGTGCTCGTTGAAGCGAGAAAATCTATCTGCGTTTTAAAATTCACAATGTCTCTTCCTAAGCCGTTTCAGAAGAGTACACTTACTGGACAGTTTGTGTAATGATAACAGGATGGTGTACATATTGTTAACCAGTGTAATGTAACACACTAAATAAATACAGCTATAACACAAGCTATAACACACTAAATAATGCATATATGAATATACAATTACTATGGAATGTATAAATAGTAACTTCACTACGTATGTGAATATCGGTAAACCCCCACTAGTACATCAGATTGTAGTAACGTCTTTGGTGCTTAGAAGACATATAGTGCCATCTAATAGGTTCCACTGTAACGCATGAGACAACGGTCGTTACAAGGTATGAAACAAGAACTGATTGCATTCTTTGTATCTATTAAGACCAAGTACTTACTTAAAAGAAAAGACTTCGTTATTTCAGTTAGGTAGTCTGCAATTTAACTGCAAGGAATGGCAAGTGAAACAGATACCTTCAGTTACTAACTAGGCCGAAACCGTAAAGTTTAATATGCTTACCAGGTATTATCAGACTCCACCAATTTGCTTTTAGATTAGAGCGAATATTTTTGAGCCATATTTACTTCTTATACCCGGGCAAATACGTGGAGTTTAGGCTTGGATTCCATTTGATAATAAATGACTTTGGTTGGGATCAGAATAGACTTCTCATAGTTCACAATCCACCCGATCGAGGTTGGGACATGAATATCTTCCGCAGCTTAGTCCTTCAAGGAAAAACAATCCCAGGTTGGCATCAGAAAAAATAAATTAAATTCATTTATTGGCCATTACAACTGACTGTTACACAAGGCAAGTCAATGTTACAGAATTATTTGCAATTGTATAATAAAAATTGTGACACACTCGAACGAGGTTAGGACTTGAATAGCTTCCGTAGCTTAGTCCGTCAAGGAAAAACGATCTTTAATTGGAGTCAGGCTAGACTTCTGATACTTCATCACTCATTCGAATGAGGTTAGGACATAATAGCTTCCGCAGCTTAGTCCGTCTAGGAAAAACGATCCTTAGTTGGCGTCAGATTGGACTTCTGCATCACTCACACGAACGAGGACTTGAATAGCTTGTCGAGCTTGGTTCGTCCAGGCAAGGCGATACTTGTTTAGTGTAGTCGCTCTGGGTTCGATTTCTAGTCCAACGCGTACAATACCTACTAGAACCGACGGTAGATGGGCGCCGGGGATAAATACGTAAACAAAATATCCGGGTCTATGTATATTTTGATCACAATTCGATCGCTTACAATAAGTCCGATCCGAGAAACAAAAAATTTAAATGTTTGGTTTCAATACCAAGTAAAGTTTGATATTGTTTAGATTATTGCTAAATACACGCTCAGCTACCGGGGTACTGTTAAAATATTTTAAAAAGCGAGGGTATTATAGCCAAAGAAAAAATTCAGTAATATTATTAAAATGTAGGTACATTTCAATAAATACTCATAAAAATATTATAATACAATCTAAGATATAACAGATCGCTCTTAGCGATAAGACCTACATATATTTATAAGTTTCTCTGTAAGCTGTATTTAGCTTTTGATGTCAATAAATAGTAGGTAATTGTATTGCATTGATATCATAAATATTAAGCTAATATGTATCGAGTTATCGGGAATTTTTTGCTACTGTAATTTTGTCTCGGATCGGATTTATTTCTGGAAGCTTTTGGTTCTTACCTATGGATGAAAATTCGTTGACGACCAGCTTTTAAGTATGTAATTGTGACGGCTCAGTTTCATTGTTGTTGCAATAATAGGACTTCCGCGGTCGCTTTGCAAACATCGTGCCTATTCCGCATAGACACGAATAAAGCTCTTTTCCACAGCGTTCGAGTTGTTAACGACATGCTCGACAGCGAGAGATCGTGGCAGGCGGAGGCGGTGCATGGTCTCTTTCTGCGTTTCCGACTGAGAGGCCGCGGAGCGGGCTTTTCAGTCTGACCCGATCCGGCGCACACGTCCGGGAGGGAGGATGAGGCAGTTCGCCCGCCTCCTCTTTCCTCTTCTGTAGTGGGACCACTGGTGGAAAGCCAGGGGGCTCACCCTCACGTTCGAGTTGTAAACAGCTTTTTTGAACCTCTGGCTCTTAGTAAGAAAGAAAATAAATGCTGTGGATTGAAAAGGTTAATGCGTGGATACTTTGCATGTCCAGCCTTTAAAATTCAAAACAAAATATACAATTAATGCGATATCTTTGTCGTATCTATTAACTATAATTTGTAAGAAAGGAAAGAAATCCTGTGAATTGAAAAGTTTAAATTGCGTGGATCCTTTGCGAGTCCAACTTTAGAAATTCGACTCTTATTATACAAGTGCGACTTCTTCGGATGATTTGGTTCGCATCGTACAATTCAGTTAGGAAAGACAACACACATATTTTTAAAACAAGATTGTTGGTTTATAAATCGAGCGGGGTAAGTAAGGCTCGTTCCAGAAACCTAATCCTAGTTGAATCTTAAAGCTGCAGTTGATTACGAATGTGCAACTTACCCTCATGGGTTTTTTTTTTTTTTTTTTTTTTTTTTTTTTTTTTTATCATTTTCGTTTTGTGAAATAAGCAAATTTGAATTCGCATCGAACCTGACCGCATCCCCTCTGCTTGTCTCTCGCTCGATGACCGCGGTGACTCGACGGTGTGGGGCTGGGTTACACGACGACAACGATGAAGATGACGAAGATATCAGTGGTGAAATTAGCGGAGGCGGGCGACCCCGTTCACCTACTTCAATCTTGAAAAAATATTACGAGTGCTACAATAACAAAATAAAAGCACAAATTAGTCACGTTTAAATATTATAAAAGTTAAATTGTTAACATTTAAATATTTTTTAAAATAAAAATTATAAGGAAGTTTATTACTTTATAATAAAAATTTAAATTAATTGTTAAAATTATAACATTAATAAAAATTATAACCAACAGCAAAGCTGTTACCCGCTTTTAAAGAGGTGTGTTCACGCCGAAAGCAAATGCCAATGTGAGGAGCGCGCCTGACAGTTCGGGCAAGCTCACCCCCCCTCCCCCGGCTCAAGTGGGGCGGAGCCGGATGGGAGGGAGACAAAAGAGGTCGTGACGTCGTTCCGGAAGTGATGTTATCTCACTGTTTAAGGTCTAGAATAACGGTTCGTAGCATATAATAAAAATTATGGAGCGATTTATGGAAAATGGTGTCAATAACTTTACTAAATAATTATGTAACGGATACTTTAAATTAATTTTCATTTAAATACCAATGAATTAGACGAAGAAAGAGTGAAAAAAATATAAAATCAATTTGACATCGATTTTCTCCGCCAATCCAAAAGCTAAGAAAACGAATATCAGTTTATAAGATCCGTGATATTAGGGATTATATTGACAACATTTACAATAACTCACACCGTCAGTTTTATATCTCAAAATCAGTGAATCGTGCGAGCGAAAAAGACATAAAAATGTATACGGGTTCTTAATGTAGCAGTAAAGTCATTTTGTTAAATTGATTGTTTGTGCTGAAGATACGTGATGAAATATTAAAATCGGTATAATTTAATATCGAAGCAACAAAATAGAATCTATTTTTACTTTACTTAAAAAACGATATTACTCAAAATATATGTTTATTTTTATTAAATCCCATAAAAGTCGAAATCTTTTAAACTTATTTTTTAAATTATACTATTTCATACATTGATTTCGTTATCATCCTTTAGCCCACAAACTTTCTTGGCCAACCTGGAAGGCGATCAACTAGGCGTACCCAGATTGGCAGATCAAAAGACAATCTGTCCAGGTGGGGCTACATCGACCCAAGGACAAACCAATGCGAATGTGGAGCGTCACCGCTAAATATGGCTCATTTATTACCATGCTCAGCAAGCCATAGTTATTGTTGTAGAAGACCTGTAGGAAGCTAGGCCGAATGCTGTTGGCGTCGCTGAGTATTGGGCAAAAAAGGTTAAAGTGTTGCCATCGATACGCTAAGAAGAATCCTGCTCGTTATACAGCTGGCCACAGGCCTCTTCTCTTTGTCACGCCACCTGGAACAGGTCGCGTCCAAGTATGATATACATACATCTATTTAGTTTTACAAAAGCATAAGCTTACCCCGAACGAACGGTACAATCTGGGTGTCTTTAAGTCTAGAGTGATTAGGTGTCTGTTAAATCTTCGGCCGCATCTTCACTTTCCATCAGGAGATAGTGGTCAAATGCTTGTGTATATCGCATAAAAATACTGTTTATTAAAATGGTTTGTTATATTTTTTGCTTCTACGCTTATCGTCCGTAAGGCAAAAGGAGTAGAACTCATTGCCTGCGTCTTTATTTCCCAAACGGTACAATCTGGTGGTATTAAAAAATGAAATTTCTGCAGGTGGCATCGTACTCTGTATTTTTCTAAAAAATAAATACTTACTATTATTATTATTATATTAGTTTAGAGTGAAAAAATCAGAGATAAAAAAAGCTAGTGTAGACGGTGTACGCGGATTCTACGAAGTATAAGTATTTTTTTAAATCAGTTCTTGCTTTTGTTTTGATTTGCTACCGATTACAATAGCATTATATATTTTGTTTTAAAGTGCCTTAAAATAACAATGTCTTGGCTCATTGGCTTATTACCACAAATGGTAAAAAATAAACATTCGAATAATATAATAACAACATGCCACTTGTACCGAACACTTGGCTATGCAATCAGAACTAAAAAATCAAATAATCACAATAAAATACGGTTGTGAAGTGCTTCGTAACATAAGTCATTAAAGCGAGGTTGGTAATTAAAAGGTACATTTCTCTTTGATCCTTTTATCTCAATGAATGAGGACGTTGTAAAGTTGGCTTTGGTTAACCACATAGGATGGAGCCGGAGAGCTGTCAACTAAGTTTATAAATTAAACGCAAGCAAAGCTTAAAAAAACCGACTTTCTATTTACCTTTGTCTACTAAGTTAGGAAAGTACTATATAAGCTGTATTAAATACACATATACAATCTATATATATAAAAGAAAGTCGTGTTAGTTACACTATTTATAACTCAAGAACGGCTGAACCGATTTTGCTGAAAATTGGTGGGGAGGAAGCTTAGAACCAGGAGACAGACATAGGATACTTTTAAGGAACGTCAATTTTTTTTGTAGGACTATAAAAATCATTTTTTTATACGTCACTCGGATTTGGTAAAGTACTAGGCAAACATAAACATGAAGGAGGTAATAATAGTCACGTGGCATTGTAGCGCATGCCGTGTATGGTTTCCTAAACATGCACATTCATTGACTGTTAGGCGGAACGAAGGTCGCCGGGACAGCTAGTAAATAATAATGTATAAGTACTCATACCATTTAATGTATACCTTTCAGAATACTTCTGTATTCTGAGGTATACCTATTTTTTATAACAAAGATATTTTGAGTTGACTTACAAAAACAAGTTACTTTAGCTTTTTAATTATTATTTTACGCATTCGTTATTTTTATTATTTATTAGGAATCACACAATAGAACTGGACTGGTTTAAAACAAATATTCAAAATTAAATTAAGGAAAAAAACAATTTTATATAAGCTCAGTGGCTGTAAATAACTTAGTTATTTGCTGTAGATGTATATAGTTATAATTTAGTTTCAGGAATAATAGGCAATTGGCCCGTAGCTTGAATAGAAAGTAATTTTATATCACTACTAATATTATAAATCCGAAAATAGCTCTGTCTGTTACGCTTACACGCCTAAACCACTGAACCGATTTTGATGAAATTTGGTACAGAGATAGACAGAGATATCTTAGGAAAGGATATTGACTACTTTTTACCCCGGAATTATTCCCGCTTGTCCGGGACTTACCCGGGTAAACCGCGGGGCGCAGCTTGTTATTAATATATATAAACATACCTTACTTGCAACAAACACACCTCTCTTCCTAGGCTATAACAAAGTCAATTTGTTGCATATCTGACGATTCCCTTTCTGGGTTAGAGGCATATACTAGTAATGTATAGTAGAGATAAGACAACCAACTTTCATGAAGTAGTTCAAGAATTTATTTTTGCTTCCAAGTTAGTAAAACTTTTTTGCTGACAACGCATAGTTTAGCGAGAAGTATTTGGAAAATATTTTTGTGAATATTATCGTTAGAACATGTGCTATTTTTGGATAACTTTGTCAAGGATTTCGGATATATTTGCGCTTACCTTGCAAAAACAACCGCGTAGCATTATGCAGTCTATAGCTGAGATAGATTACATTTGAAGAAGTTGTATATGTTCGGAATAAAATTTATGCCTGAGGGGTAAGATAATGTTTGTAAAGTTCTGCAAAGGACTTTGATGTTGTAACAGTGTAACACAATGGGACAATAAGTCTTGATATAATGTAAAATGTATACACGATTGAGTAGAGTTAGCGTACCGCTGGTCAGTTTCCTTACTCGTCATTAACGAGAATAAATTAAATCAGTATAAATGTTTGATTTTCTTTCTTATTTTTTATATGTAAGCTGTTATGTTGTATTTACATCAAGTTTATTTTATTTATAGTGCCAAATAAACATATTTCATTTTTTTTTTATTTGTGATATGTTTGTGTTTGACCACTATCTCACCTGATGGTAAGTGACGATGTGATCGAAGCTGGTAAACACACTAGACCTGGAATACGCAGGCTCTCAATGATAACTGCCGGAACACCGTATTTGGCTTGGCGGCAGACTTTCAACTTGATGGTGGTAAGCTACTTCGGTAGCAAGCCAGGCGAGCAACTCACAAAATGCTATACCACCTCTCAAATGTCACCTGATTAGCACCACCCGGGGACCACGTGTAGGGAGTCAGACTTAAGGGGTATCCTCCTACAGACGTGGGTGACTCAGCCCCCAATTTCATTATTAATTCATTAAACCATATCATTAAATTTATTTATAATTTCACCTATTTTTGCAAAACATAGAAAACTAATCTCAAACAAATTAATTAACAAAAAAAAAAAAAATACGTTATAATATATTAATTGTTTATTAAATGGAATCATTTAAAGAAAAAGAAGGGAAAAAGAAATCATAAAATTCACATAAAAATTGTTACTACGTTTTGAAGGTCAAAAAATATAAATAAAGAGTGTTTACGATTTATTGAGAATATTATATTATGGTGATCACATGTCCTTCCTCCAGCATGGTCCCATCAGCCCCGAAGGCTCGGCCCCGGAGCTGATTGAAAAAATTGCCGCGCGACATCGGATAAAGCAACAAGTACCAAAATATTATATATTAGTTTAGGAGATTAATATCTACGCATATAGAGCAAATATTTAACAACATCTTGTATAATGATATGATACTATAATATTTACGTAGTCATTGCCCTCAGAATTGTAAAATCTTGTCGCTATGAATGTTAATAAACCTTTCTACCACATACATAAATTATTTCCTTGTGTTTTATATAACCTTTACTTGACAAAGTTTTATGATGTTAGAAAATGGCGTGTGTATCGGTGTCGTAGCCCATTGTAGCTCGTAGACATCGTAGCTTTCGTAGCATGTCGTAGATGTCTACGAGGGAACGTAAACAAAAGTCGTTACGTTTATATTACTCTGACAAAGTGTATCAGGCGAAGATTTAAGATCAGGGCCTTGATATTGTGAAATGACATTAGGATCCTAGATTTTGGTTTAGCTTCTTTGGTATTGATCAATGCCTAAGAAATGCAAGTTATTATGTAAGCATCTAATCGAGTCCAGGTTGCAAAGTCTCGGTCACCGACGTAAGGTGGCAAGTCGGTATTCTATCGCTTACATTTTGGAGAGTGTGCACAGGAATTACATGAGTTAATTCCCCTATGCCCTTTTTACCATCTAACAACAAGACGAACTATCAAACGTCATCCATTTATGGTATACATACCGTTCGCTCAAAGTGTTTTGCTTTTACGTTCATCATCCGTACAGAAAAGGAGTGGAACTCATTGCCTGCGTCTTTGTTCCCCGAACAGTATAATCTGGGAATCTTCAAGTCTCGAGTGAATAGGCAACTTCTAGGCAAGCATGTCACATCTTTGGCCACATCATCACTTTCCATCAGGTGAGATAGTGGTCAAATGCTGGCCTATACAACATAAAAAAAATATTTTTGACCGACGCGACATTTTTAATTTCTAATCTCAATCAATTCAGATCAATTTTTAACAGAATAAAGAACAATTCAATACTCGATTTCGTTTAATGGTATACGTATCACACTGCAACGGCAATACTTACTCAGATAATATATTTTGTTTCTATACTACATATAAACAGAATTCAAACGCAATTTCCTTTTTGTTAGCTTGCAGCATGTCTATTTAAACCATTTATATGTTTAGCGTATATTATATGTTTATTTACATAAACGAAAAATCTCTGAGTAAATGATTTGAAGCCGAAACTTTGCCACAATATAGAGTAATCGGCGTACATACATATAAAAAAATGATATACAACCTTTCCTTTGTTTTAAGTCAATTTAAACTTTCTAATGCAAATTGCGTTAAGGATAATTTAAATGCAAGTAAAGCTTAAAAAAACTAATTTCACCGCTTATATTTTGGACTTGGCTTGATGTATTGAAGTATAATCTACCAAATAGAAAAAAACATCGATTCATAATTGGCGGAATTATCGCGTAACATACATACTATAAGCCGCCGATAAGGAACCTGCAAGGTATTCTAGGTTTTAGATTAAAATTAAAAAGATTTCTTACCGACCATCAGGTGAACCAAGCCACCCTAAAGCACGACACCAGCGCGTTATAAAATTCATAATACAAATTGAAAGTTGTAGAAAGTAATGTGTACCTTCAAACCTGTTATATTATTTTTCTCTAGTTGTTTTTCTTCCAACACATTTTATACACTGTCATGTATTGTTTTTTTTTCTTCTGTTATTCTGTGTTCTATTTATAACTCATACAATGTTGCTTCATTCGCTTAGATTTAATTTACACTTTATATCTTATTAATTTTTTGATTTTTCTGTACTTGCAGCCACTTTGGTAGTCATAAATTTGTTTATGTGCACCGTATGCGGGCCGTGATTTCACTAGAATGGTTCCAACAGAATACCAGCATCGGAGATAGGTGGGTGACTACCTTCTTCGATATTATGCTGAGTTGGGACCATTTTGTGTGAGTGCACATTAATTATTAGGGTAGTTTTAAGTCTTTTAGTTTCATATTTATTACTCGTACTAATTATTGTTGTGACTTATACAAATAAATTAATATTCTATTCTATTCTATTCTATACAAAAAAAAACATACAGTCGAATTGAGAACCTCCTTTTTGAAGTCTGTTGAAAACAATAAGGCAAGTAATAGTTACTTTCATTTCTGTTAGTTGAATTGAAAACCTCCTTTCTGAAGTCGGTTGAAAACGAGAAGGCAAGCATCTAGTTACTTTCATTTTTGTTTAACGTATTTGTGTTCAAGTTTTATTTCTCGATGGGATCTAAAACAGTAACTGTCACCAAATAAATATCTCTAAGGGTCAATAAAAGCAGCGTTCGAGCTATTTCGTACATCCCCTGACTTATATTGGGCAAAGAGTCAATAATTTTATATATTGTTACCGTGGAGTTTGTACTAACGATCCATTTGATTGCAAAAAAAATAATAATAATGTAGTTTTCAAGAACAGAAAAGATATTTGCACGATATATTCTTTCTTATCTACCTTAGTTCGCCCGATCGCTGGTCTAGTAGTTTGCGCGTCTGTAAGTGTATAAGTATGTTTGTTCCCTCTTCACGTTTAAATGGCTGAATGGATTTGGATGAAATTTAGAATGTACATAGATTATACTTAGAATTAACACATAGTAATATAAAGTCACGGGCAAATGCTATTTTAATATATTTCCTTTGTGTAGTTAACTAAATGAACGTTGTATCGTAATGCTGCGAGACTGCCAGGAACAAATGAAAATGTACTTTTATAGATTAGGGCTTCATGCTCTAACCACGGGCATTGGGGGATAAAGCGAATTTATTTGTTTTAAATTTAGAAAGTAATTAAATAAGTACATTATTAATACAATAACAATAGCACACACAATATTATACTACAAAAACAAACAGCAAATTAAATAAAATATAAGAAATAATCAAAAATATATGAAGTAACAGAAAGAAAAGTGTGATGTTTTGTCATGAGTATAACTCGGCATACGACTAAGGTTATTCTTAGTCACTGTTTATTAGTCGTAACCCATAGTCATGACTTCACAAACTTCAGTACAAACAAAACCTAATACATAAACTAAATAAATACAATTAAAACGATATTGTTTTTGATTAAAAAATAAAATAAAATCAAAATAGAAAATAAAAATAAGTGCGCACATATTTTTGGCTTAATGTCGACGCGGCAATTGTCAGTGTCAGATTTGACATTTGTTCTGCCAAGCATGGTTATTATGTTATTATGTTATTATGCTATAATGTTATTGCATACGTATAATTGCATATAATGTATAGACAAAATGCTATGTAATGTTAAATTTATGTTATACTAGCTGAGCCCCGTGGTTTTACCCGCGTAAGTCGCGGATCAGCGAGAATGCCGCGATAAAAAGTAGCCTATGTGTTAATCCAGTGTGTCAACTACCTTCATACCAAATTTTATCAAAATTGGTTAAGCCGTTGTGATTGCTTGCTTGTCGTATACCTACCGTAGTGGCCAGTCAGGAAGCCGCATGCATCCGACATGGCTTATTACGACTAACACCCGGGACCGACAGCTTACGAGGGCACGAATCAAAACACGGTGACACTCAGTTAAAAATCCCACTAAACTATCACCAAACAATCCAAGTACTAGCGTCACTAAACTTGATTAACCTTGTCAATTAGTTACGGTTGACCAGGCAGACCGCGCTATGAGTTTCACGTTATATTTACAAAGATTAACGACGGATAAGTAAAATGGATCATCTAAAACAGTAAAAGGTCGTGAACACTCTGTACACATCGTTATTTGAAGTTCGATGCACGGTTCATAGCCATAATGATGTTATAGTTTTATTGCCCTTAAAGTTGCAGGTGAACGTTCTGGTGTTTAGCTTCGTCGTTAAAAGAAATACCTAATGGAGTATAAATAGACTTTCAGTATAACAAGTAGCAAAAATCTTAATTTTGATAAAACCCCCGACGACTCTCTGAAAAACGCCATTTCATTTGATATTGATATTGAGGGAGTTGTGAAAAAAAAAAATTATTATGTTTTTACAGTACTGAATACCTGCGTGTTACATAAAATGTTGTCTGGAAAATACACAATATGTGTATTGTACAGATTGAGCATAAAATACGGTGAGATCGTGTCTCCGTATATTTTACCAAATATTAATACTTGTTACACATAAATCTCTGAACGGCGATATTCGTCCGGAACTGGTACCTATTTCACAAAGTCTACAAGTATTGTACAATATACGTAAAAATGAGGCAGGAAGAGGGTAGACAGATATGTCTGCTTTATAGCAATACCTACCCGCAAAGACTTTCAATCCCGTGATCATTGCGCTATTATTTGACTGTTTATTTTTTCTAATTATTTCATGACCATGGATGCATACTATAGTCATCCAAGTCGAATCATTAAACAAAAAACATTTTTTTTATTTTATAATAGAGAGAGTCCGATTAACAAGCCATGGACGAAAGTAGTAGAAACTTAGTGGTAGTTTTAGAGCGACAGTGAAAATCACCTTTTTCAATTTTGTATAATTTGCCTGCACCTATGCACGTTCAACGAGTATTTACAGTTAATAATCCACCATTATTACACATTACACTCGAAGAACACGTTATGGAAAATCATACAGAATTGGCATCGCCATTTTTTCACTTTCGCGGCAAAACTGTTTTTATTTAATTGAAAAGCGAAAGTGTTGCATAATTTTCGGTTTTCAAACACAAACGCGTTGAGAGTAATATAAAACGACAAAATGGCACTACAGCTGTATTTTTTTCATACGCTTTTTCAAATTCTTTGTTGAGAGTTTTGCCGTGAGAGAGTTGAAATTTATAATAATAAAGCCCTTTATTCAGACCAACTTAGTATCTATTAATATACATTTTTTTTTTTTGTAGCTTAATTTAATCTTAATCTATTCTAATACTTAATTATTTTTTGTAGGTCTGTTTGCCAATCGGCAAAGGCCTCCTCCAACCTTTTCCATTCCTGTCTTTCTTGGGCCACTCTATTCCACGTTACTCCCGCTACTTGCCTAATGTCATCATCCCACCTTTTCTGTGGTCTGCCCCTTTTCCTTTTCCCTTCTCTAGGGTACCATCGTGTCACAATTTTGCTCCATTTCTCTTGGCCTCTTATCATGTGCCCTGCCCATTGCCATTTGAGTCTTCTGATTTTGGATGTTATGTCTATGACCTTCGTCTTTTTTCTAATGGCATGGTTTCTTATTCGGTCCGACCTTTTCACATTCAGCATACTTCTTTCCATTGCATGTTGGCAGGTTTCCAGTTTTCTAGTCATATTTTGTGTTAAAGCCCATGTTTGGCTGCCATACATTAAAACAGGTAGTACGCAGGTGTTGAAAAGTTTTTGCTTTACATTAATGTGAAGAGTTTTGTCTTTCATGGCCTCCCTCAGACTCCAGTATCTCTTCCAGCCATTTGTTATTCTTCTCTCAACTTCTTTGCATATAGGATCCTCTTGTGTTATTAGCTGTCCCAGATAGATGTATTCGTCGGTGTAATCGATTTGGTTATTTCCTAGATGGATGGTGGTTTTCTGCCCGTTTGTCATAACTTTTGTTTTCTCAGGGTTCAACTTTAAACCTATCTTCTCACTTTCATCCGCTAGTTCATGTATCATTTGTTGTATGTTTTCCGGTGTTTCAGCAAATAACACTATATCGTCTGCGAACCTCAAGTGTGTTAGGGAGGCTCCGTCGATATTGATTCCGAGGTTGTCCCAGTTAAGACCCCTAAAGATTGTTTCGAGAACCGCTGAGAATAGTTTTGGAGATAGAGGGTCTCCTTGTCTGACACCCTTTCCTACTTTAAATGGTTTACCTTTCTTTTCTAGTTGGATTCTCGCGGTACTATGGCTATATACATTTTTTATTAAGCGGATATATTTTTGTTCGATTCCTTGTTCCTTTAGGGACTTCCATATCTTTTCGTGGTACAAGGAGTCAAATGCTTTGGTATAGTCGATGAAAGCGATGTAGTACTCGCGCTGGTAGGCTTTATACTTGTCTAAGACCTGGCGGACAACATGAATGTGATCGATTACCGAGTAGCCTTTCCGGAAACCCGCCTGTTCGATGGGTTGGTGTTCATCTAGTGTTCTTTCTATCCGCTTTAAAATTATCTTGGCAAATATCTTATATATGTTAGACATGAGACTGATTGGACGGTAGTTTCCGATGTCGTGTTTGTCTCCCTTTTTATATAGAAGGATAATGTTTGATTCTGTCCATTGCTGTGGGATAATTTCTGTGTCTATGATATCTTTAAACATTTCCGTGAGGATCGGTGTGATAGCCTCCTTATTTTGTATTAAGATCTCGTTGTTTATACCATCGGGTCCTGGTGCTTTGTCTTTCCGTTGTGTGTCTATTGCTTTCTCTATTTCCACGTGAAGGATTTTGGGGATATCTGAGGTCTCTACCAAATTTATTTCTTCTCGCGAGGTGTTGTTGCATGCATACAGTTCTTTGTAATAGGATGTTGCAATTTCCAATATGTCTTTTCTATCGTGGTTCCATTTTCCTCTATTGTTTTTCATTTTTATTACCCAGTCTATAGATTTCGTTAGTTCCTTGTATGCTTTTTTGACACCACCCGTTTTTATTATGTGTTTTTCAATAGTCTCCATTCTATTTCTGTTCCTATCTATTCTTATGTTTTTCTTTATTTCTTTGTTAATTTCTGTTAGATGTTTTCTTCTGTCCTTTGCGTCTCTTGTGCTAATTAAGTGGCTCCTTTGTTCTAGCAATTGTATAGTGATAGTTGTAAGCCATTGCTTGTGTTCCTTAGTGGTATTTGCAGTGAGTTTTGTTTCAGTTTTAATAATATTCTCTATCCAGTTGTATTTTTCCTGTATGTTTAGGTTCTTTGTATTTTCTTTAAAGTTTGTGAATTTGTCTCTCAAGCTGGCTGTTAATTGTTCCATTTGGTGTTTTCCGAGCTTTACATTTACTGGTTCTTGTCTTGGTCTAGGTTTTCTTGGTTGTTTTGTTTTTAATTCTGCCCTGATCAGCCTATGATTAGTGTTGAAGTTGAATTGGTTGATGATGTTGAAGTTGCTGAAGCATCTGTTTTTGTTAGTCATGAAGAAATCGATTTCATTTTTTGTTTTCCCGTCTGGTGAGATCCAAGTCCACATTCGTTTCTTATTTTTCCTATATATAGTATTTAAAATAGTAAGGTTGTTTTCTAGTGTGAAGTTCATAATTTTTTCTCCGTTCCTACTTCTGGTTTTGTTACAGTATGTGGATGGTCCTAGTGTGTTTTCTCCAGGACGCTTGTTTCCAATTTTGCCATTGAAGTCTCCCATTACTATTAAGTTTTTATGGGCGTGGTCTCGGATGACTTTATTTAATTCATAATAAAATTTATCTATTGTTTTTAGGTCTGACTGTTCTGTAGGTGAGTAGACTTGTACTATAGACCATGAGTCTTGGTATCCTGGTAGCTTTAAATTCATCATTGCTGTGCGCTCCGAAATGCCTATAAACCCTTCTATACAGTCTGTTAGGTGTTTCTTTACAATAAAGCCAACCCCATGTTGGCCAGGAGTGGTTCCTATATGGTAAAATAAGAAATCCTGATTCGAAACTATTCTTTCCCCCAATCGTCTCACTTCGCTAAGGCCAACGATGTCCCATTTGATATTTTCTAGCGCGTATGTCAATTCTATTAAGTTTTCTTCATTTTTTAGAGTAAGGGTATTTAGTGCTGCAATATAGATTTTTTCTTTTCTTTTTTGGAATGTTGGAGGGTTGTGGTCTTCATCCCCCACGAGGACCAGTCGGATTGGGGGAGATTGTGTTTTTACGTTTTGTTGGTTTTCGTCGTTTGTTTGAATTTGAATTTCCGGTGTTCCGAATGTTAATTGCTATTGGTTCTTGCGTTTGGAAATATTGGTTAGAGAGTTTGATTTGATTCTCATTGCATCGAAGGCGTTTGTTCTGTTGTTTTTGAGAGAGCTCAACGTTTGTTGTTTTTTGGGCTGAGTTTTTGACGGTGACTGTGGTGAGGTAGATTGTTCCCTTTTCCTTTTCTCATTGTTGGTGTTAGGTTCCTTGATTATCATTTTATCATATTTCAGAAAAGCTATATTTCCTTTTTTCCTCTCTTCTAGTAATTGCGGTTGTAGAGCTTTCCTTTTCTCTAATACTTCTTTCGAATAATCCTCCGATATATAAATTCCGTTTAGTTTCTTTTTGTTTTTCATAATTTCGTTCTTCTTCCATTCGCTTAAAAGGGAACATAGTACAGGTCTCGGTTCGTTCTCGGCTTTTGGTTTTCCTAAACGGTTTACTTTGTTTACTTCGTTTTCTTCTAAATTGATGTTTAAGTCTCTTTTGAAGTTCTCCTTTATATTCTGGAATAGCTCAGATGTTGAGTTTTCGCCCTCTTCCAATCCAAAAATAATTATGTTATTACTTTTCTTTTCCCTTTTTAAATGTTCTATCTCTTTTTCTAATTTACCGATTTTTTCTTTTAATTTTTCGTTTTCCTCCTTGATAGGCATTAGTTTTTCATCCATCCGATCCATAATATTATTTGTAAGGGATTCTGTTAATTCGATTGTCTGATTTTTCATTTCCATTTTCATTTTTTCAAATAATATTTCAAATTGTCCCTCCATAATGTCGGGTCAAGTTACCTACGTGAAACGGAACGTAATAGTAAATAGTAGCTTTGGGTTTTCTTGTTCTGGCAGCACTGTAGTTGATACCAACCGAACCGAGTGACAGTTAGACTGACATCAAAGTATCAGTGACATTTGACTAACAGTTGAAGTAATGTACAACTTATTGAAATGTCAAAATGGCGGTTAATTAATGTTCTAACCTCGGATGTTGTTGTGGATCTTCAATTTCACTTTACTGGACAGATGTAGTGAGAATTCAACGGATGGCCCTTACCGAATCTACCACGGTTCCTGTAGTGTTGTTTTTAACGGTGTTTTTGTTCAGATGTGGCGTAAAACTTTTTAAATCTCTGATTTTCTAGAGGTATAAACACAACGCTGTTGACACTTTGACAACCGGAAATCCAAAAAAAAAAAAAAAACAGACAGTGAAAATCACCTTTTTCAATTTTGTATAATTTGCCTGCACCTATGCACGTTCAACGAGTATTTACAGTTAATAATCCACCATTATTACACATTACACTCGAAGAACACGTTATGGAAAATCATACAGAATTGGCATCGCCATTTTTTCACTTTCGCGGCAAAACTGTTTTTATTTAATTGAAAAGCGAAAGTGTTGCATAATTTTCGGTTTTCAAACACAAACGCGTTGAGAGTAATATAAAACGACAAAATGGCACTACAGCTGTATTTTTTTCATACGCTTTTTCAAATTCTTTGTTGAGAGTTTTGCCGTGAGAGAGTTGAAATTTATAACATGATAAATAATACCTCCTTACAAAAATGTATCTGTATTTTTAACAGAAAATATCTGCTAGACTCTACCTAAACCATACCTTGCTTAGTGTCTACTAAGCACATTAAAAGAATAGAATATAATATTATTTATTGTACACCATAAAAGAAAACCGCAAAGCAGTAGTGTGCAATCATTACTGTATTTCAGATTGAAAGGTAACGTTCCCTGTGAAATTATAGTGTTTAAAGCGATTTAACATCTTATATCTCAGGGTAACGAGCGCAGTACTTCGCCACGAAGAATTTTGACCAACATAAGTTCAAAACTTTGGGTAAAACTGATCTGTAATGAGCATACGTGACGTTTACCATCAGACTAGCGACTTGCTCCTATCGTGTCTCAATGATATAAAAAGTAAAGGTTACATAGCAGATTATCTAAAAAAAATAAAATACTTAGTTATATCTATATATATAAAAATCAATGCCACTTTTCGTTGTAAACGGGCTCACCTATCCGTAGTAGATGGTTTATGTTAAGTTTGCATAAAATCGGTCGAGCGGTTCTTCATTTATCACATTTTTTCCCACCGGATATTGTACCCGGGCAAAGCCGGGGCGGATCGCTAGTATATTATAAATAGTACAATGGGCGAACAAGAGCGATCTCTTCCAGTCAATCTATGGGTGGATTAAATCAAAGTACAAGACTTGTATTACATACTTGTACACCGCCCGCCCGCTCCGCCCTCCCGTGATAGATGACGCTGCTATCGCCTCCTCCAGCTTTTTATACACAACTAGGCTTTCCAATTTCCTTTAACAGCTTCAAGTATAAGTAAATTGAATACATTTATCCGTTCTTCGGGTGTTTAGCTTCGAACGGGTCGTTAGCTTCGACTTAATGTCGTATAAGAATTCACTCACGATATGAACAATACTCGTCAATCAAGCTAGCTTTAACTTCGCGAAATAGACAAAACGAGGTCAACAGGGTCGGCGGCGTGAAGGGTGATTAAGGTCAAAATTTCTTTGGTTTAATAATTTCAGAGTAATAGCGCCTGCGGTTGCAAAAATCCGTATATAAATAGTTCCATGATTTGAACACTGAATTTTTTTTCTCACAGTAATTCAATGGAACTGTAACGATGGTTCCATGACCGGACTACTGGACTTTTATCTCCCAGTAGTTCCATGGAATTGTATTTTTAGGGTTCCGTACCCAAAGGGTAAAACGGGACCCTATTGCTAAGACTCCACTGTCCGTCCGTCTATGTCTGTCCATGTGTCACCAGGCTGTATCTCATGAACCGTAATAGTTAGACAGTTGAAATTTTTACAGATGATGTATTTCTGTTGCCGCTATAACAACAAATACTAAAAATAGAATAAAATTAATATTAGGGGGCTCCCGTACAACAAACGTGATTTATTTGCTCGTTTTTGCTCGATGTTGATAACGGCAACAGGTAGACGCTTGAAATATTAACAGAATATTTAGTTATATATTTACTTCGAAAAATATTCCGTAATCCTCAGTCATCATATAATTAAATTAAACTAAAACAAATATTGAAGGCCGTTTTTTTTGGCCTGGATTGATTGGCCGGAATTTGCCGTTTTTATAATAAAGTTTTTATGATAATGGTACGGAACCCTTCGAGCGTGAGTCTGACTCGCACTTGGCCGTTTTTTTATACAATAAATCTAGTTTCATTAGTTAGTACAATTAAATGTGAAAAATGCGATAAGTGAAAAATCAAAATTATGAAATTACCCGTGATACTGTATCTGGAAAACGACTGCACTGATTTTCAACAAACATAGCTAAGAACACTCTCGATCAATCTTTCCTTCAAACAAAACATAAACTATATTGAAATCGGTCTAGCCGTTTGGGAACTACGATGCAACAGACAAACACACATACACAACAAACTTATATACATCTCTTTTTCGTCGGGAGTAAATAAATGTATAGTTGATAAGATAAGATAAGATTGAATGATAATGAAACACATAACACTCCGTTTTATTAGACTGTAAGTTGAATTGATATAACAATTCGAAAAATAAATAAAGTTTCGTCACAGAACTCTAACAGACTCAAAACTAACATACATAAGTATCCATTGATACGCGAGAAAAGTAAAAATTATGTTATCTATTATTTTCGCTTAAGTCACAAAATTAAATATCATTGGACCCCACAAGCTTACAACTCATTTGAGTTGCCCGCTATAAATCGTGTAATACCGATAATGCTTAGATGACATTACTTTTGAAAGCTGGCCAATGAAACTAAGGCATCTGAACAAAATTGGAACCACCTGAAGAATGCTCAGTCTTATCGGACGGTAACAGTTTTAGATCCTAGGACAGGTTTCAGCTTACGGTGACGGATGGTGAACTTCTAATTCCCCCATCCCCATTCTATTATCGGACATCGAGACAGTCTCTTAAGTGACACCGCTATATGGTAGATATTCCACAAATGCGGACGAAGCGTTTTGCCTCCACATTCATTATGCAGACTGCAAAGGAGTGGAATTCCTCGCCTGAGTCTGTGTTTCCTGATAAAAACAATATGGGAGTCTTTAAGTCACGAGTGAATAGGCATCTTCTAGGCATACGTGCTCCATCGTTGAACGCATCGTCACTTACCATCAGGTGAGATGGCGGTCAAACGTTTGCCTATCTAGAATAAAAAAAAACTTTGTGATGAATTCTATGGTGATCTCTAACAGTTTCCAAACTGAAAAAGTGGATATCACTAGTCCTGTATCAGTATTTTTTTCTACAGCTGAGGTATAAATACTACATAACGATCTACGGGGCATTTGCAAAAATTAAACTAAAACTTTGTAAATCTACTAGCCGTGTCCCGCGGCTTCGCCCGCTATTATCAAGTTAAAAAGTAGCCTATGTGTTAATCCTAAGTATAAGCTATGCATATTCCAAATTTCATCCAAATCCGTTTAGCTATTAAAGCGCGAAGAGGGAAAAAACATACTTACGCACTTATATACTTGCACACAAACTTTCGGATTTATAATATTAGTAGGATAGGATACATCACATACTAGTTATCTACAAGGCACCAAGCTTAAAGGTAACTCAAGTGATTAAGCCCACTACGAGTGGGTAGCGTTCCCATCCTGATAGGGGCCTCTCTGAAGGAATGAGGGGGCTATCATTGCCTCTCTGAATTGCAATGCTCATACGTCGAGTCAAAAAAGTACCAGCATATTGATAAAAAATTAAAAATGGATGGTATCCCACATATGTTAAAACTATCGTGAGTATTACACATTATGTTTCAATGTTATATCCGGCTTAAAACACGAAAATTTCGACTTACTTTGTAGTCGACTAGTTTCGGACAAATTACTTGTCCTTCATCAGGATGTGTCAGACGCGCGATACGCGGAGGCCCGAGTCCCCGCGTTTAACACATCCTGATGAAGGACGACTAATTTGTCCGAAACTAATCGACTAAAAAGTAAGTCGAGATTTTAACATTAAAACATATCCCACATACATTCACGTACACAATCTTTCCTAGAGATATTGTAATATTATCATAATACGGTTATAAATGAGAAAAAAAATAATTAAAGTGTTATGACATGATAACAACGACTTCTCAATGACTACTATTACCGAGCCTGGCAGGTGAGCATTATCATGAAGAATGAATACCTCTGCTTTTGATGGTTATGGATATTACAACGATAATTGCTTTATTTTACAGCTTTTCGCCTTTATTACAATGTCTTAAGGTTTAGAGTCAATAAAAGGAATTGGTCGCTTTAGATGCACAGTATAATAAATAAACAGTAGGGAAAGATAGGATGTCCTGCCCCTTCGAGTCAGCGGTGCCATAAAATTCACAAGCCGAAGTTGGGTGAGGAAAGAAAGTCCACAGATAATATATTCCTACTCAATAGGATACGATTTATATAGCCATAATAATATGCGTATCTTAGGGCTGTTAACTTGCTGTTACTTTATCCTACTTAATATTATAAATCCTAAAGTTTGTGTGTAAGTGTGTAAGTATGTTTGTTCCCTCTTCACTCTTTAACGGCTGAACGAATTCGGATGAAATGTGGAATGTACATAGCGTATACCTAGGATTATCACATAGGTTACTTTTTGACTTGATAATATTGGGCGAATCCGCGGGTAGTAATTAATAAAGTGGTATTTATGTGGCACAAAAATATTTTTATCAAACTACAGGCACCTAAAAACTACATAAATGACGTGTGATAAAAAGTTTTGTTTTTCTATTTTTAACTGGCTTCTTAAAGAATATTTGACCTACAAAGCGTGGTCTCCAAGTTGAGATATCGGCGGAGATCGTATTTGGTTTAAATTTACCTACTGCCCTCTTTCTGTATCTCTAGACGTAGGCATTATTGTATTCCCAGAAAAACCTTAAGGATTCGCAATTTATCCAAGTGAATAATGCTCGTAGTGAAGATGTGTCTACAAATATCGGTTAGTTTTTTCAACCTGGCAACACATTGAACAATATTGTGGGAAAGTATCCCGTGCGGGCTGATGCGAAAGACTTCTATCCAAGTATTTGTTAAAGGTTGGTCTTTATTAATCTTGTAATAAAGTTTTATGTAACACGATGTTTGAGATAACATGCGTGAATTGGCGGACCCGTAATTATAAAAGGTACAAGTATGTAGCTAGACAATTAAAGCTATTTTACAAGCTTCTACTGCCGAACAGCTTCCGTTCTACTACCGAACATCTAGACAGACGGCAATGCGGCATCCGCTAATGGTAAAAATACCGACCCCTCGCACGAAGCGTTTCGCTTCCACTTTCATTTTGAGAACTGCCAAGGAGTGGAACGCCCTGCCGTCTACTGTGTTTCCCGAAAAGTAATTTATGGGGTTGTTCAAGAAGTGAGTGAATAGGTATTTACTGAGCAAGCGTGCTCCATCTTCGACCGCATCGTCACTTTCCATCAGGTGAGATTGTGATCAAACGCAAGCTTAGGGTCAAATAAAAGAGAAGAATATAAATCGCTACTAAACCTATTTCAGTATATGGAGTAGTTTGTACATTTATACTAATGACATAATTGACAATATGTGGCCGTTATAGCATCTCCATGACTGGCGCGAAACAAATGCCTATAATTTGTGGCAGTTTAAAACTGACATCAAACATTTCAAAAAGCAGCAACTTCTAAACAAGTCGTACATTAAAAATTGAATTGAAAAGTTTTTAAAAATCAAGCTTTTACAAATTGTAAATAAAGTGGACTAAAAGTTATATAACCAGTGGAATCGTCAAGACGAATCAAACGAGCCGAAACTCGATGGGGTTGCGTCGTTACATTACAGAGTTCCTATGACCACCTTCCAGCTCCATCATCAGACCCTGGTTACCATTGAAAGACAAACTACTCGTTTAGACGATTCAAATGAGCCCAAACTCGATGATGTCATTTCATTGCGAAGTTCCCTTGGCCACCTTCCAGCTCCATCATCAGATCTGCACCGTGACATCATAATATTGCATTGTCACGCGATTTACACATGTATGCAAAATTTCAGCTCAATCGGTAACTGGGAAGTGGATCAAATTTAATTTGCAAGATTTGATGACAAACATCGGGACAGGTGAAACTAAGTAAAAGTTTGAAATAAATATTTATGACTATAATTTAAAACATATCAGTCTTCATACGGTTACAGAAACAAATGCAAACTGTCAAATGTCCATGAACTGCAAAGTTATCGGGTCGTAGTAGTATAGAAGTGCATACTATAGTAGTAGCGTTTAATTTCCTTCTCCACGCTCGTCCGTCCCGTGCCAAATATCCGATTACCTGGCGAGTTGTGATACGTCAACACTCGAATAACTACTACAGTAGATACAGACGCAAATCAACAGGTTCGCGTCAGTGTTAAAGCTCTGTAGCTTGGTAGATATTAAAAATGTGTCAAGTTTTTATCCAACTTCTTAAGAGGTTTTGTTCCTTTTTTCTTCTCTCTCGCTCACACATTTCAATATTTTCAATAAATATAATAGCTGCGTGTGTTTTTGAAAATGTTTTTAACCAACTGTATGGACATGAATACAATGAATGTTTTAATCTACCTTTCGTTTTTCATATCTTTAAGTTAAACGAAAAAAGCGTGATAACACAATGAAATTTTGGAACTCTCTCTCATCTTATTGAAGGATATGATAAAAGAAAATTGAAACATCCTTGTATTACTGTCCACATAGTTAGTTAAAAATATTTTCAAAAACACGGTTACATAATTGTATTTATTAAAAATTTAGAATTGTGCGAGCGAGAGAAACGACAAAACGATTTTAACCCCTCTTACGAAAATTACTACCAATAGAACTGCTCGTTGGCTTACTTGGGTGGCATTCGCCTTTTAAGCGGGGGGTATCGGGTTCGATTCCCGGCTAAAACACAAGTTTTTTCCCCAAGGAAAGAAAGAAAAAATGAATTAAAACTTGAATGTCTTGATTTGTAAGAAAAAATGGCACAATATTGTATAACTGTCAATCGTTCAACGGGATTGAGCAAATATTCCAAACTTGAAAATCTAGAAAGCAGTCACGACAAAACTATAAAATTGTTTTCAAAGTTCCAGTTCCAGTTACGGCACATATTTCTGGCTGCAAAAAGCCGTCCAAATCGAGTCAGGTGGCATTCAATTTCCCGTCAAATGAAAAGCTCTTGATACGAGTGCGACGCGTGCACTTTGGAATTCGATGCACTTCATTGATTGCATATATTTTATTTCATCGAGTGAATGGTTCGTTTCCTATATTTCTCACAGTTTTATTTTATTCTACATTACCGTTACTTTTTATTACCCTTAGCCTAACTACGGGCCAATTGCCTATATTTCTTAAAACTAAACTAAATCTGTATACAGCAAATACCTAAGTACAAATCATCGACCTTACAGGTAACTAAAGTGCTCAAGCCCATTACCAGTGGATAGCGTTCCCATGATGCTGGCAGCACTGCCTCTCTGAATTGCAATTGCTAATACGTTGAGCCAAATAAATATCAGCATTTTGATGACGCGTCGCCTCAACATGCGCTCTGATAGATTTTGAAATAGAATGAGCTCCCGGTCCAATCGGACCCAGTGTCTCACCAAACGGCTCAAATATGTACCACTGCCGAGGTTTCCATATTTTACCCGTTTACGGTGCTCTGCCGAAGTTGCCGCGAACAAACCCCATTCTCTGTTTATTCCGCTACTATTGTTTTATTTGATAGTCAAAAAACTAATCTACGTTTTCTGAACAACAAATTAATAAGATAATTGTATTAGCTAAGCAGATAGTTAGTGAAAATGAACAGTTTCACTTTAGATGAATATAAAATGACTGTGTATTATGATTAAACGTGTTTAGTATACACTGGTTGTACGCCCCAAACTGAGATCTCGTGACCTTTGGCTAGTGTGTAAAAACTTTTATCATTAATATTATTTATTTTTAAACTAGTTCAGCCTCGCGGATTCGCCCGCTGATGATGATAATGATTAAAGTAGCCTATGCCCTAATCCAGAGTATAAGATACCTACATTTCAAATTTAATTAAAATTGGTTAAGTAGTTACGGAGATACGTGGTAACAAACATTCACACACACACACACACACACACACACACAAACTTTCGCATTTATAATATTACTAAGAAAAATGTTCTATAAGATATAGGCGAGAACAAAATTTAAAAAAAGTTATTGAGTTCATTTTACAAAAAAGATAAACAAAAATATTGTTTCTACCAATTCTCCTTCACCAAGAGACGAAGTATATTTATTCTTCCACGTCGCGCCTCCATTTCCAAAACTTATGTAAATTATGATTGAATCGAGCCGAGAAGGGAGGTATGTTTCATCTTCACCCTTGTCATTTTTGGCGACAAACAGGCATATTTCCTGTATAACATTTTAGCATTATTTTTATTAGATAACCTATTACGTACTTTCCAATCGTCGAAAGTATTTAAATGGCATGTATGGTGGAGCGTTAAAGAAGGGTTTCGTTGCGGGCAACTTTTTTATTACTGACTGAGCTAGCAGTGCGAGAGAAGCCTCTCCGTTTCAGCTTGGGCAAGTCGCTTTTGCATATCCGGTGGATTTCCGGTTGCTCTCCTCTATAGATCACATTTCTCTCCCGATTCTTGTGAAATTTTGGACCAGGTTCGATAATTAAATAAAAATATTTGTCGACTACATTTTTGGAAATTTTTCAAAATTGCGGTGATACGGGGGTTGAAAACGAAAAAAAAAAACTTATTTCAACCATTTAGAAATATACGCGAGGTACTTCAGCTCACTGATCCACTAGTAATAATATTACGCGACCTGGTCAAATCAAAAAGGCTTGTCACTTGACTTAACCATCTTTTATTTGTACGCGAAAAAAGAAGTCGAGGTTTGAAAGCACTTAGAATGGGAACTAGCTCTCAATGACAGCTGCCTGAACACCACCTCGAGGAAGTGGAACTTCTTGCAAGTACTTTTGGGGTAAAACTTCTCTATTTCCTAACAGTCACGGTGCACGTGGAATTACTTTAGGTTAAATAGGTATAAACCAAATTTACACAAATACATTTATCCGATACAGTTACAAGTCGTCATCGCAAACACATGAAAAGTTCCACTAAAATTATGTACTAACACATCGACTTTTAAAGATATGTATGTTCATAGGTATGCATACTGATATCAATTTTCTGCGTAGGTTTATTTTAACGGTTTGTACGTTTAGGTTAACGGTCATTATATACCGACTTCCAAAAAGGAGGACTAAATTCGAATGTATTTTTTTGTATGTATGTTACGCGATTACTCGGAGACGGCCGGGTCGATTTGGAAAATACTTTATTTATTTGAAAGAGTAACAGTACCAGTTAAAGTAGTTACCACAGTTAAAGTACCATATTAAAATTGGCCAGGATCTGATAAAAGGTGCCAGAAATAAGTCAGTTTTGTGAATGCATGCAAATCTTTAAAAAAATGCTATGACAGTTATAAAAATTACAAACGCGGCGACATCAGCATTTATCTAGGATAATTTAATACTTAGAATTCTGTAGGTGTCAGTCGCGCATAATGAAACGCCAGCTTAACGAACTTAACGTGTTCCCACAAAAATATGTCATAAAAACGAATGAGGCTTCGACGGGTTTTCCGATAATGCCGAGTCGTCGCCAGTTTGAAGCCATCAATACCGCGAAAGTGTGACAGTAGGCAGGTTAATGGACTTCCGGCTTTATGTCAGAAAACGTCACGTCATAGGTCATATTCATGGGCCTTTGTACTTTGATTGCGCTTTCAGGTGGCATAGGGATGAACGTAGTTTAATGTTCATATAGTCAGCATATAGCTAGTTAGCTTATCGAACTGTTTGTTAGCTTAGTGAACTGCTCATTGGCTTAGTTGGGTGGCATTTGCCTTCTATGCAGGGGTATTGGGTTTGATTTCCAGCTGAAACACAAGTTTTCTCCCCAAGGAAAATTTGTGTTTCTGGTTCTGGTTGTATTGTGTGTGTGATGTGAATGTTTCCGGCAGCCACAAGTCATTGAACTATTCTATTCTATTCTATAAGTCCTCGAACTTAATGTGTGCTGCGTGTGTGAAAGCGTTTTTTAAAGCTTTTAATATGCGAGTGAGTGCTGGTTATACTTATTATAATGACAATGAATTTCACCGCAGGCAATTAAAAACAAGAGATAGCTTCATGCTATCTCTTGTTTTTAATTACCTGTGCTACCATAGCTATCCAGCAATGTATTTATTTTAAAACACATTGCTGGATTAACAAAATATCTTGTTTCAAAAACGTATTATAGTTTAAATTAGTTCAGAAACACACACGCCACAACCAAACGAGTTTCTAAACATTGCAGAAAACTCATTAAAATACAATTAGTATTAGGATTAGGCTGTTCGATAATTTTATTAGGACTTGTTCTTTACATGATAATGAGCAAACTTTTTATTAAATTAGAATTTGATTGATTAGCTACTATAGGATAACATATACAGAGTTATTTGTAAAATACCGGAATGCTCTCAAACCCTGATTCGTATTTAAACTTTAGCTTATTAAGTTCTACGACATGAATCGATAGTATAGTTCGCACGCAATATAAACTACTGACAGACTTTAGCGTGATGTAAATAATAAGACACTTTGTACACTTTAGTATATATCAGTATATAGTGAGAGTGCTGCAAAAGAACGCATGAACTTATGTCTTACCCTTAAATAGAGACAATAAGAAAAGTGTTACGTAATGGACACATTCTTAGTAATAATGTTTAAGTTTAAGTTAAATTACTGATTAGCCATAGTTTGTCTTGATTGTAATTATAATAGGGCACTTTGTAAGAGGTCCTCTAGAAGTAAAAAAAAAAAACTTTGTACACTTGTTTATTTAAATCTTTCTAAGCTACATTACACTTGTTACACTTGATTATAACTGACTACACTGAACGTTTTATTCCTTTGGCTGCCACAACGAGACTGTTCGCCCATTTTCGCATTTTTTCAACGCACCTCACATCAGAAATGTCAAACCGAAGTCTGCTATGATTGGACAAAAAGCCGCCAGCTGAGTCCTTGCCCAATCATGCGCTGAACGGTGCCTGCCATCAACTAGAAGCCCCCTCGTGATTGGCTGAGAACCTTTCCGGTCAACCATGCATCTACAATTTTTGCCAACAATTTCACTTCTATACTTAATTAGTATAATTCACATCAAATTAAAAAAGTCACGACAAGGGCAAAATCCAAGGTAAATGTTATATATAGTGCCATTTTAAAAGAGCACCATTCTGGATATTCTATATCGCGTGTGATTTTAGATCATACAAGCGTTGACATTAAATAAGACGGCACTTGACTGCCGTCATCTTCGGCAACACTTGCTTCCCGGAGTGTAAGCGCACTTGCCTGCAGCCTGCAGTTCAAAGAGCTTAAGGACCATAAGCAGACGGGAGGAAAAACAAATCAAGATATTCGTGCTCACCATATCTCTCTTGTCCTATCCCATACTCCTCAGCTGTCAGTCTTACTTGAACACCAACACCAGCAAACCAGCCCAAAAATACAGTACACTAAGTCTTGTGCTTATTATATTTGACCGCACTGAACTCCTGAGTCCATTGGGGAAGATCTCTAATTCAACTTCCCCAGGTCATTTCTACGTCGTGAGAAGCATTATCTTCGCCACGGATCTACCAAAATGCATGCGAAACGATACTTAAATACTTATAACTGATAACTTGAAGACTACAAAATTACACCGTTTGAGGAACAAAGATTCTGGCAAGAGTGCCACTCCTTCTGAGCTACTTTATTGTCAACAACATAAAAAATGTCGATGACCGAAGAGAAGTTCATTTGCCTGCCGTATTCACAATGAAATGTTTACGACCTTATTGCATAGAGATAAGGAAAACATTGTTTACCATACTGTCAGCATGTTTTCGCCACCCTAAAAAGTACCAACCTTATCTTCAAGTGCTTAGTGAGCAAACGAAAGGCGAAAGTAAAAATACATAAAAACTCGAAAAACACATAAATTAACAATAAAGGGCGGATGCAGCCCTAGATCTAGATAACGTTGAGGACACATAAATTCTTACAAACGTCGAAATAAATGTAGAAAAGGTGAAGCACAAATCAACTATAAACAGAATTATTAAGGAGGTTTGGTGTTTGGTTACTTAGATTCTGTAAAATAGTAAGTTTGTAAGGTTTTTTTGTATCTTTTATGAACAAGCGTTGGTTTTTTTTTCCATATATATAGTCTCGCATCTTCCTCATTAGGGTAGACAAAGACCACATCTCTCCACCTGCTACGATCCTTATACACATCTCTCGCTTTTTCCACATTAATCAGTCTTTTTATACACGCTCGTTGGTTTCGGGTACTTTTGGCCTTTCTTTGAGACGTTTTCGTTCGTCTAGATCGATCCTTATAACTTGTCCATGTCTTATTATTGCAGGTATTTTTTAAATATCTGTAGCGGTTGTGTTTTATTAAAATGTCCACCTAGGGCCTAGGCGGTACCATAGTTTAACTAGTCAATCAAGCATGTAATATAAACGCTTTCACACTAACAGCCCCACACGTGTGTGAAAGCGTTTATGTTACTCGTGTTCCCGCCGGGAATCGAACCCGATACCCTTAGATGCGAACGCTCACCTAACTAAGCCAATGGGCAGTTCACATTTATTATATGTACACATTACTGTATTTCGGATTGAAGGGCAGCTTTCAGATAAATGACACGATATCATTAAGAGATAAACTTATTTGCCAGGGTAACGACTAGGCAGTACAATGCTCTTCGACACAGGTTATAAAACTCAAAATTCTGTGTGGCTCTGAAATTTAATGAGCAATGCTAATCAGCGATTTGCTCGACAAATCTCCCAGTTAAACAAAATAAATATAGAATTTGACTCGTAAATTTAATTCCTCCATCCCCATTCCATCATAAAACCACCAGACAGACTGCATTGTGACACCGATACATGGTGGATATTCCTCAAATGCGCACGAAGCGTTTTGCTTCTACGTTCATTATGCGCACTGCAAAGGAGTGAAGTGTCCCACTCCTTGCCAGTCTGTGTTCCCAGATAAGTAAAATCTTGGAGACTTCAAGTCTAGAGTGAATAGGTATTTTCTAGGCAAGCGTGCTCCATCGTCGACCGCATCGTCACTTAACATCAGGTGAGATAGTGGACAAATGTTTGCCTAGCAGAGTAAAAAAAACGAAATCTGCTTAAATGTTTTTTTTCTTATAACCATTCCACCTATAACAATATCCACCATTCAGAAGGTAATCGAAAACCATAAGGGATCAGTGATAAATTGTTATTAGACATAAAATGCACTCGCGCGCTGACAAACTGGTTACGTGGGGACAGCTTAGATTGCAACTTTGTTATTTATACCAGGACTCCTGACCTACTGAAAACGGGGTTCGGAAACTGTAGATTACAAGCTTATATTGAACGAGGGGATATATTTTATGCAGGATATGTATATTGTGATATTAAGACATACCATGATCTATAATTATTGTATGTATGTATATTGAAATATAGGTTTTTGCATAAATTAAATTTATGTTAAGTTTTTTTATTAAATTTTATTTATAAGTTTTAACCTTTTTTATTGTATACAAGGTTACTTTGAATAAGCGCTCCATACTCCACAGGGTGCCCCCCTGATAGTAGGATACCCTACCCCCCTGTGAAGTATGGAGCGCTAATTCAAAGTAACATTGTAGAGTTTCAATTATTTCATGCCGTTATATATCTCCTTAAATAACAGGATGAATCGTAGAAAATGCTGTAGCATGAGGCCTTCGATATATACATTATTTGTGCGTGTAGTTTTAAATGAATAAATAAATCATATTGGCACTTATGTACCTCAAAAATAACTGTGTGTTTGAACACACAATAATGTTCGATTTTCGGCAGGAACACAAGTTTTATCTCTAAAGAAAACGACTGTTGCTGGTACTGGGTGTGATTATGTGTGTAATGCGAATGTTTCCGGCACTTTCGATACAAGTGATTGAACTTAGAGTGTGGTTGTGAGTGTGAAATCGTTAATGTTATACGGTACTTATAACATAAACGCTTTATATTAATATACTTAATACTATTATATACTTTCATATGCATTTAGTAGTAGTTAGTAAAGAAAAGAAAGAAAGAAAGAAAATAGATTTATTCGGGACAACACGCGACGTTACATTATGTACATAAAACAATAAGAAAACACATAAAAAATACAAAAAAACAAACAATATAACGCCGCGTGATGTCACGAATGAGGTCCCGACTCAGCATATAACTAGGTAAGTAGGTGGGCAAAACCCTCCTACCTACCCAGTAACTGGTTTTCAGGCGGAACCCATACATGACATCACGCGCATCAGGACAGATTTAGACACGAACTTAAAAAAATACTTAAATTTACATTATATATATATATATATATAATACAGTAATATAACTACATATATAAATAAATAAACAAAGATACATTAAACACTAATACTAACACAGTACTCAGTGGCGGAAGGCGACCAAGTTTCAAAGTTTGGCCCCTCACACCGAAGACAATGTAATCACTATCTCTCTATGGTCACGCCGTGATGGCCCGCCCGCGCCCGCCCCAGTCGACTGTCAAGTGTCAAACGGCTGCCGCATGGGGCGGGTTTAGTATTCTGTGGTGATAGTACTCTGTGGGCGGATGGCGCCACGTCATGCCACGCATTATGTTGCACATTTTGGAGATTTATCAGAGTGATTACATTGTCCTTGTCGCAAATTTTGGGTCGGCAAACAAAACAGGTTAATGTGTGATGTGAGGGTAGTAAGAACTGTTATATTTATATTACAAATAAAATAGCAAGCTTCAATTTGCACGCCCCTCCATAAAAATTATCATACATTTGACACTCGATAGTTTGACAAATTTGGTGGAGGGATGTGCACATTTAAATTGAAAGATCTCTAGTAGCGTTTGACCATCTTCTCACCTGCAATAATGATTAAGAATAAAAAACTTCTTCAACGATGATAAGGATCAATATGAATCTACTATAATATTATAGTAACTGAATGAACCCAGGTGGGGTTCATTTACTTTCAGGCTACATGAAATCTCTGTTCCAAGTTCTAAAACGTGACTGGCACAAAAATATATTTTTAAAATGGTCCGTCCATTCTTACCGCGTCGCGCCATCAACCTGTTTAATGGAACAGAATGTAAATAAATTCGGTCGGTTTGAGCTCCACGGATTTTTGTAAAGACCAGCTCAGAATGTTCTTTATTAATTACTTTGAAAGATTTGCTGGGTGTCGTTAAAAATAAGGTTCTAGTTAACGTTGAGTGACCGTTTAATCTAGTCGTAGCTGTATGCCATCTTCATCACCATTACTATCAGGTGAATAGTGGTCAAATACAAAATAGAGACAAAAAAAAGTTATACCATATGCCGTAAGTAGAAATTAATCTTTCTCTACAATTAATTCGTAGCTCTACTATTAACATACATTTAAAGGTTTATATATATGATAGTAGGTGAGAATCTCGTGTGTGGTGTGCACATTTACCCTTGATGGTAAATTGAGGAGCAAATAGTTCTTTTTGCTTATTAGTGGTGAATTGGAAATTTTTACCCATTTGTCCGTTTTACCGCTGTTACCATTTTACCCTTTCTACTGAGATAATCCAAGCCGTAACACGCCATACGTCAAAGCTTAGATTTCGTATCGATATAGTTCGAAAAGTATTTATATTCAAAAGTTTAGATTTGGTAGTGATATAGTCCGAAAAGTATTTATACGTAAACATTGAATTTAGTATATTATTAGTATATATTATTAATTCGCAAAATTTTAGATTTAGATGTTTAGAATTGAGGAAGTCCGAAGCGTATTTATACGCAAAAGATATATTTGGCAGTAATATAGTCCGAAAACTATTTATACGCAAAAGATAGATTTGGCAGTAATAAAGTCCGAAAAGTATTTATACGTAATTAATGTTGTGTACGGCTTGAAACACGTCTAAATTTAATTTTCATAGTATTTATACGCCTAAGATAGATTTGGCAGTGATATAGTCCGAAAAGTATTTATACGCAAAAGATAGATTTGGCAGTAATTTAGTCCGAAAAGTATTTATTGGCAAAAGATAGATTTGGCAATAATATAGTCCGAAAAGTATTTATACGCAAAAGATAGATTTGGCAGTAATTTAGTCCGAAAAGTATTTATACGCAAAAGATATATTTGGCAGTAATATAGCCCGAAAACTATTTGTACGCAAAAGATAGATTTGGCAATAATATAGTCCGAAAAGTATTTATACGCAAAAGATAGATTTGGCAATAATATAGTCCGAAAAGTATTTATACGCAAAAGATAGATTTGGCAATAATATAGTCCGAAAAGTATTTATACGCAAAAGATAGATTTGGCAGTAATTTAGTCCCAAAAGTATTTATACGCAAAAGATAGATTTGGCAATAATATAGCCCGAAAAGTATTTATACGCAAAATAAAGATTTGGCAGTAATGTAGTCCGAAAAGCATTTATACGCAAAAGATAGATTTGGCAATAATATAGCCCGAAAAGTATTTATACGCAAAAGATAGATTTTTGGCAGTGATATAGTCCGAAAAGTATTTATACGTAAAAGATAGATTTGGCAGTAATATAGTCCGAAAACTATTTATACGCAAAAGATAGATTTGGCAATAATATAGTCCGAAAAGTATTTATACGCAAAAGATAGATTTGGCAATAATATAGTCCGAAAAGTATTTATACGCAAAAGATAGATTTGGCAGTAATTTAGTCCCAAAAGTATTTATACGCAAAAGATAGATTTGGCAGTAATTTAGTCCCAAAAGTATTTATACGCAAAAGATAGATTTGGCAATAATATAGCCCGAAAAGTATTTATACGCAAAATAAAGATTTGGCAGTAATATAGTCCGAAAAGCATTTATACGCAAAAGATAGATTTGGCAATAATAAAGCCCGAAAAGTATTTATACGCAAAAGATAGATTTTTGGCAGTGATATAGTCCGAAAAGTATTTATACGTAAAAGATAGATTTGGCAGTAATATAGTCCGAAAAGTATTTATACGCAAAAGATAGATTTGGCAATAATATAGCCCGAAAAGTATTTATACGCAAAAGATAGATTTGGCAGTAATATAGTCCGAAAAGTATTTATACGCAAAAGATAGATTTGGCAATAATATAGCCCGAAAAGTATTTATACGCAAAATATAGATTTGGCAGTAATATAGACCGAAAAGTATTTATACGCAAAATATAGATTTGGCAGTAATATACTCCGAAAAGTATTTCTACGCAAAAGTCTGATTTAGTATATAGTGAGATAGTCTCAAGCTTATTGTTTGTGTGTGTGAGTACATAAGTACTTATACCCAAACTTATTTATTCACAAAGTTTTCAACATACACATGTTTAAGCTCTGTTACGGCCATTTTGTCACGATGGTAGCAAAATTGCGACAAAACTGAAACTTTATTACGGACCCCAAAGCGGATGCCATAAAATTTTACGTTCCTACCGCTACAATATCCCATACACACATAAATTAGATTTTTTTATCCCTGAGCACTCCAACATTTAATACAGAAGACGATATTAGAAGTTCTTAACCATTTAGCTAAAACTAAACTATCTTTACTGTGCATGCTGTCCGACTATGGAATGCATTGCATTTGCCTATTAGGCAAGCAAAGCCTCTTCTATTTTCAAAACTATGGTATATAAACACTACTTATCCATTTGAATATATGATATAACTTATATTTATGTGGTATATGTATTTTATTTGTAATTTTTATAATTTTAATTATTTTATGTAGTTTATAAATTTTACATATTATATTCATGTAAATTTGTACAGTGCACCTCCACCGACCTCAGTTGCTTTTACAATTTCTGTCCATCCAAAGGTTGTCTGGTAGAAATCGGTGAAAGCAATAAGACCGCTCATTGTACTGCCTTATAATATTAATTTCGTAGTTTAAAGTTTGTATCTTTTTGTTTTTTTTTTTTGGTGTACAATCCTACTAATATTATAAATCCGAAAGTTTGTGTGTAAGTATGTTTGTTCCCTCTTCACGCTTTAACGGCTGAACGAATTTGGATGAAATTTGGAATGTACATAAATTATACCTGGGAATAACATATAGACTACTTTTTAACTTGATAATAGCGGGCGAAGCCGCGGGGCACGGCTAGTAATGAATATTGTATTGTAAATTAACAAAGGCTCTGTAATAAGATATTACCGTACTGCGACTGGTCCAGACCCCTTTCTTACTAGGGTGTCATAAGAAGCGACTAAGCTACTTAGACGTGATAACTTTTTTATGGTAATAAATAATAATGGATAAAGCATTTTGAACACTATCTTATCCGATGGAAAGTGACGATACGGCCGAAGTTGGGACATGCTTGCCTAGAAGGTACCTATTCACTCTAGACTTGAAGATACCCAGATTGTGCCGTTCACAATTATTAATTTCCGTCTCTCATATTTATGCACTTTTATCTGCATGCAGAGAAGGAAAACTTGAATCTGAGTCCCAGGAGAGCCACGTCCAGCAACCGATCCAGTTTCACGCTTTTCGTTCCTGTAGGTCCAGCTGGTGAGATCAAGAGGGAGGCGTAGGCAGTGGGCAAAACTATGTTTCCTAAAAAGTGTCCCAGGCGATGGCGTGTCTGTGGAGAAGATACTCCACCCACCTGATCCAGACACAGATTAAATAATCTGAAATAGACGTGTAAGGCCAACAACAATAATAAAACAAGATAGATATACTCTTTATTGAACACCTTATATAACAAAGAATACAAATAGAACAATTAATAACACAATATTTATAACAGTGTCACAGTAGGCGGTCTTATCGCTGAAAGCAATATCTTCTATACAATCTTTGGGTGGAGAGGAATAACGCAAAGTAATAGGACGTCATTGCCAAACCTCTGACTCTGGGGTTCTTTTCTTTATGAATTAAGAAAACGGAATGTGCTTGAGGTGTTTGCTTTGAGAGTAAAAATGTGTATTTAATATATTATTTATGCTTTGTGGTCAAAGAAACGTGAGGGAATTGCGTCGGTTATACATTAAATACTAAAGTAATGAGATAGATGTTTTTTTTCCTTAAGGGAGAGTTATAAATACTGTTTGAGATATTTTGCGACTTGTTTTTACCCGACTGCCAAGGAATGGTTGTTTTTCGCATGTATCAAGATACACATAGTATGTATGTGTATTTGTAAGTTTTTTTATTACTTCGTATATTTCAAACTGCTATGTATTTCTACAGTTAAGTTATTGTTATATTTGTCTTAAAACCCCAAACGCCCTTAGATAGGTTTAAAAAATCCAATTGGTGGATTGTTGGCCCGAAATAGTAATACTTTTAAAAAACAATAACTGAACCTTTCGAATAGGGTATCAAAGTGTAAAAAGGGATGACATAAAAAGTAGGTTCACATTTTTACAGCCGGGTTTCTTTTATTTTTATTACATTAACTTGTCTACTTGTAGGTGCTAAATTTGGAATGTATTTCTAATAAGACCAGGGCAATTAAAGCACTATCATAAAGGATAGACTAAAGAACAAATAAAGATAGATAGAAAGATAGATAACTCTTTATTGTACACCAGAAATAAAAGAAAATATATTAAAGATCTTAAAACTAACTTAGGCTAGTACAATGGGCGGTCTTATCGCTTAAAGCGATCTCTTCCAGACAACCTTTGGATGGAGAGGAGATAGGAAAATGTATTGGGACTCAGGTGTACCTACATAGTTAAGCAAACTTTATAATAATGCATTAAGATACGAAACAAAATAATTACTATTTAAACCTAACCTTATTTAACAAATACTTTCCTAAATTTCACAAGAACATCTTGTGAGATATAGCCTTTAGTGAAATAGACAACACGCTGTTTTCATGTGGCTCCGTTGTCCCATATTTTAAGTAAACAACGCATAATTTATCGAATTTTCTCATACTGATGTTGTTACAGCTTCCGATACATCGCACGGCAGTAATTATGTACCTCTCCATCGCACTCTGTTTTTAACGACTTCAAAGGAGGTTCTCAATTCGACAACTTTTTTTTGTAGGTATGTTACGCGATAATCCCGACAGTAATAAATCGATTTCAATGATTATTTTTTTGTTTGATAGAATATACTTCAGAGGTAGTCCCATATAAATTTTATCGAAATCGTTTAGGCCAAAACCAAAATATAAGCGGTTTTCTACCGGCTTCACAAAAAAGGAAAAAGTACTCAATTCGACTGTTTTTTTAACGACTTCAAAAAAAAAGGAGGAGGTACTCAAGTCGACTGTATTTTTTTTATGTGTGTTTATATCCTCACTAGCCGTGCCCCGCGGCTTCGCCCGCTATTATCAAGTTAAAAAGTAGCCTATGTGTTAATCCTAGGTATAATCTATGTACATTCCAAATTTCATCCAAATCCGTTCTGCGGTTAAAGCGTGAAGAGGGAACAAACATACTTATACACTTACACACTTACACACAAACTTTCGGATTTATAATATTAGTAGGATTAGTAGGATAACTTCTTATGTTATGTCCTCATAACTTCTATCCACGTGAACCGATTTCGAAATTTTTTTTAGTTTGAATGATTTTGCTTACCAATTGGTCCCATTTCAATTTGATCAAGATCTAATCAGTAGTTCTTGAAATATCGTCAATAATGCTTATTTTGTGGACTACTTTGACGATGTTCTCGTTTACCCGACTTCAAAAGTTACCTCATCACTTCTTTCTTTGTGCGCCGATTTGGATTATTATTTTTATTATTTGAAAGCTGATGCTTTTCATGTGGTTCCATTTAAATTTGGTCAAGATCTGATCACTAGTTTTTGAGTGATTGTTAATAATGCGTGTTTAGAACTGGGAACAGAACTAGGTCTCAAGGATAGCTTCTGAAGCACTACAATGATGCTCAGCTCTGAAACATACATGTAATTCCGCTAGGGGCGCTAGATATAAGTTGATGAAAAGGGTACAATTTTTGCCAAACGCAACATAAAATATGCAATAACATTTATTTAACGTAGCTCATAAAAAAAAACACATTTATGGCAGCAAATTGTACGGTCGGTTAGATTCTTTGTGTTGTGAAAACATACGTCATTTTTTTTTTTAAACCATTTGGTAAACCTTAATGTTTTGGAAATAGATAGGACTCTCTCGTGGACAAAGCTAATGCTATGTAAATCAAAACTGGTGACGGTTGATAAAAAGGGTCATACAAAGGCTTGGTCCCAAAATTTCACAGTAAAGCTGCCAATAATTGTTTTCACAGAAATTTGCCACACAGTTTAAATTGAAATCTTTTATAATTCGATTATAAGCAGTGGTCAAATTGGGCGTGATTGTTTTCTGCACTCACGATACAAGTTTTTGATCGTAGTGTGTGACTGTGAGTGTGAAAGTTTTTTTTAGTAAAGCTCGAACCCCTATTCGGTTGAAAAACTAAGCTTCAATAGTTTGGTGTTACTTATCGGCAATCCTAACCACACCTGCCATGCCTGCTTGAAGCCCAAATACCTAATCGGGATTAACACTAAATATAAAAAATCTATGATACAAGCCTTTGATCTTAGTGTGCGGCTGTGAGTGTGAAAGTTTTTTCTTAAAACAAAGTAAACACATCAAACGTAAAAACAATAAGAATCTTGCAAGTCTCGTTATTATTCCAAACGTAATTTCTCTAGAAGCATTTCCAAGTACAAAATTATATAAATAAATTTAATATCTAGGTGTCAACGTCTTCACCTACGACATCTAACTACGTGCCTGAAATGCCGCTGCTAAGTTTGTTTATGAAAGAAGTTTGATATTATACAGTGCCTAGCTTTAGATA
Source organism: Lomographa bimaculata (assembly GCA_948107665.1). NCBI lineage: Eukaryota > Metazoa > Arthropoda > Insecta > Lepidoptera > Geometridae > Lomographa > Lomographa bimaculata. The sequence continues at coordinate 16,062,378 of OX403592.1, forward strand.
TTATACAGTGCGCATGATAATAATATAACTAGTCGTTTGCGCCAACTGAGATCTCGCGCCTACATTTTGCCACTTAGAGAAAAACTTTTGAGGTTATTTGCTCTAATGTTTTTTGCTATATAATAATTGTTAGATTTCCGTTTTTGTTGTTCAAGTACAAGATATAACGGATATGAATCCGTTTTTGAGATAGACCTCGAGACAAAATAGGTCTAAGATTTAGCTTCTTTTAAAACCGTTTTCGTGTTCTACTTGTCTAGCCCTTTTCAACAATTCTAGATAGCACCACAAGGCTAGATAAAAAAATAGAAAATATGTTGCTCCCTATTTACATGTATGGGAGCCCCCTTAATATTTTCATTTATATAATTTTATTTTAAATTACATTTCTGGCTTTGGGCCGTAGTTTTACATATTCTATGAGAATTTAAAGTCATTCGCTTATATTATTTAGACGCAAGATGCCTGCGACAGACGGACGGACGGACAAAGTGATAAACGACCCAAGTCAACAAGTCAATGAGTATCCAATACACTTGAAATATTTACAACTTGACACTAGCCAGTGGCTGGCTGGCTGGCTAAATACACTAAAATTGCGGAGATAAAATTAAAAAAAAGTGTTGGTATGCTGCAAATTTCGAGTTTCAGTAGTTTTAATGTCCTCAATTTATTTTTGCCGATCTATATGAGAATTTACTTTGAAGAACTTTTATTTGTGTCACAGATCACTATTAGTGATAAGGCTGTCTGTTGTAACACTTTACGCATAAGCTGATTTTTAATTTATTTTACTCGTCCTAAGTAATGGATCAATAAAATAACTGTCCATTTTTTTAATAAAAAATCTGTGTCATTAACAAGAAAAAATTAAATATTTTTTACATCTCATCAAACCAACATCAATGTATAAAATTTATTTGATGTAACCAAAACCTTATAATTTTTTTAATGTGCCAATTTGAAAGCTCTACATTGTAATAATCGTTTCAGACTCGCCCTTTGATAAACAACTTAGAAAACAATCTGTAAGTTGTGACGTCATTAACCTCGACGTGCCGAGCTTTACTATAAGTTTGTTGTCTATTATTGTTTGACTGTTATTGTAATTGGCAGACGATTAGGTGAATATTGGTTATTGAAATAATTTGGGTACTTCAGATTGTAGCTTATATGAATAGCACTAATATTATAATTCCGAAAGTTTGTGTGTAAGTGTGTAAGTTTGTGTATCTTCTCTTTACACTATTAGTGCTGAATGGGTGAGGATGATATTTGGTATGTAAGTACATAGCTTATACCTAGAATTAACTCGTAGGCTACTTTTCAATTTGTTAAACGCGGGCGAAGCCGCGAGGCACGGCCAGTATTTTGGCCAGCGGCTCTACTAATCTACTACTCTATTTCGTCTATTTAAAGTTATTCTATTCTTAAAGAAAAGTCGCTTGAAACAGCGTCTTTTTAAATAATGTCAAAAACAGCACCTACCGAAATACATATTGAAATTGCATATATTGATAACTTTGACATTTATAACTTCCACATTCATTATGCGTCTTGCCAAAGAGTGAAACTCATTGCCTGAGTCTGTGTTTCTTAACAAGTCTAACGTGGGAATACTTTAAAAAAATTTTGAAATCAAGCAGTTTATCTTACCAGATGTAAGTAAAAAAGGACAAAAAAATATTTAACCAGAGAACTTGTCAAGACGAGTCCAAACTCGGTGTGTTTATGTTGTTTAGTTCAGAAGTTCCGTCTCCATCATCAGACGAGCTTTATGTTTTTTTTTTTTATTATTTATTTGTGACAGGCTAGTGTTTGACCACTATCTCACCTGGTGGTAAGTGACGATGTGATCGAAGCTGGTAAACACACTAGACCTGGAATACGCATTATATATAGTATTGTCACCGATAAGTACGCCAAATTTGATTCCAGTATACGACGGTCTATTATACATACCAAAAGGTAACGGGATAAGTGAAACCAAATTAAAGTTTGTAAAAAGGTTAACCTATTCTGAATTCGATCGAAAGACACGTTGTCCTAATGCGATCATGTTTGTTGAAAGCGTGTCTCTGTATGGTTAACCCCAACTTAAAATAATACACTTAACAGAATGGGCCTCGACTGGCCGCTAGATCTAGTGCGAATGATCCGATTAGCAACCGATAAACGCGTAATATCAGCCTACGCAAACATTTTATTTACGTTCATTCTGTGTAAACTTACCCCGCCGGAGACAACGGTCGATGCGGTAGATTTAGTAAAACTCAGACCCAACTATTTGAAAAACTTCTACTTACTCAAACTTAGTTTCTACTTAGACTACAAAAAAGTCCATTATATGAGGCGTTACTTTTTACCGACAAAAAGAAGTAGGTACTCAAGTCGACTGTATTTTTTTTTCTTATTTTTATTGTGTGTTTATTCGGGTGTATTATTATTGTGTGTTACCTCAAGTCATAACTTTTTCAACGTGAACCGTTTTCGAATTTTTTTTTTGTTTATAGATGTTGCTTTCCAATTGGTCCCATTTAAATTTGATCAAGATCTGACTAGTAGTTTTTGAGTTATCCTCAATAATGCGTATTCTGTGGACTACATTGACGATGTTCTCGTGTTTAACCGACTTCAAAAGTTACCTCATAACTTCTTTGTTGTGAGCCGATTTTGATGATTTTTTATTTATTTGAAAGCTGGTGCTTTCCATGTGCTCCCATTTAAATTTGGTCAAGATCTGATCACTAGTTTTTGAGTTATTGTCAATAAGGCGTGTTTAATACGTTGAATCTGATCAAGGTTCCGAAGATAAAGTGGTGAAGTCGGTTTTTTAAGCTCTGCTTGCGTTTAATTATCGAATATCCATAACACGCGGCACGCTCGCCTGCTTGAGGCCTAATAACCTAATCGGGATTAACACTAAATATAAAAAAAACTATAAAGCTCCATTATATCAGATTCAGACATTATATTGCACGTTTGGTCTCTTAATTATATATAAAAAAAGCTTGACTTGACAACTTGCTCGTTTGGTCTCTTTAATTATATATAAAAAAGATATCGCTACTTGGAAAAGACAAGGCACAAAACAAAACAACTAAAACTTTGATTGTGGTTTACTAACAAAACGCACAAACCAAAAACAGACCATGTCTTTCACATTCCTATCCCCACACTCAATTCAAAGACTTGTAGCGTAGATAGTACAGGCAGAATTCATTACATCACACGCGCAATCACACGCAGTACCAGCAGTATATGCGTTAATTAGGATGATAAGTAATATCTTTCCTTTTTCAGATTTAAGACCAATATTAAGTACAACTAAATGCAGTCGTTACAAAGACAAGTCGTTCCAAAATATATAGCACTCACACATACATTTAGGAGTACAATAGTATTAGTGTAATTGGCCGAGCTCACGGCTCCGCTTGCACTCATCTTCTTCGTCATAATATATCTCCATCATTATCAGACTTTAATTTAAGTCGGCACAACATCTTTTTCTTCCTCTATTTTCTATTATATGTATCAATTTTACACTATCCATTAATCCTATCTTTAGGCGTCTTCTATACTCTACTTTTGTACACATATACCTCACGTTAAAAAAAAATAGCGTTTACAGTTAACGGCTAACTTCGTTACATGATATTTGTTGAATATAATATAAGCATTGCAGTAATCAGTTTAAATAAGCTACTTGTTAAAAACTTTTTCTAACACAAAGCTTTTAGTAGGCCACCAATTGGATTTAGAGTGACGTCACTTTATTTTTCGAGTTATTCTCAGCAAGCTATTTCATTTAATACCTATATTGTAGGAGTGCATTAAAAATTACTTGTCCGCCATTTTGGGTATTCCGCCATGTTGGATTTAGAATGACGTCACACATCTAACCATGCATTGACATCAAAAATAAGCATGGATACCAAATTTCAGCTCAATTGGGTAAAGGCAACTTATTTAAAATTCAGTTTCAAGATTTCACCCGGACAAACATACATACATTGTAAGTTAAATAAAAGCTTGTAAGAACCAAGCTTTAATTACTGCAATAGAAATTCATTACAATCAATACAATTAAGTGTAGCAGGAGAGATCTCGCGACAAGCATATACACTCTACATCACACACACACAAACACCTAATAGTATGATAGTGGTATATAATATATACTATATACTAGTATGACTGTAAAAAGATACAATACAAAACTCTTTATTGACACCAAAAGATAAATACAACTTACGGAGAAATTTATTAAGATAGATACGATGGGCGGTCTTATCGCTAATAGCGATCTCGTCCAGACAACCTTTGGATGGAAATATAAACGAAAAGACAATGTAGGGATGGTGGTGCGATAAAATAAATGATAAAAAGATGTTTTTTACATGAAATATTTTGCCTAAAAATTCTCGTGTATGATTGAAGTCTTGCTTATCCCCAAGTCAAAATCTACCCCCATAATGAAATTATGACGCACTGTCTGGCATCGCGTATAAATGATATCACGGCGTTTAGATGTCGCAAATATTGTTTGACGATGACGTTAAAGCGAATATATACATAGCCCTCGGTTTTACACGATTTGACTCAGAACATCGTTTTTTTTCAGTTGAGAGCTTATTATGGTGATTTACATCTCTCTTGTGGGCTTTGCCTCGGAATTGCAGTTATTTTTATTCATTTATTTTTTACCGTAAGAACAATTATGAGACACTTAGTCATGTCTTAAAATCTCTACATAATTAACATAAAATTTAAGATTATTTGAAGAAGCGTTGTCAAGAAAAGGGCAGTAATAAAATAATTACTTAGTAATCTGAACAATATATCGTAGCAGCTGCATAGGAGTTTTGTCAGAAAATAAAATATACTAACAATAAAATTAAGTAGTGACACTAGTACTTAGTCACTGTAGTTGTACTAATACGTAACTATCTAAGAGCAGCTGTAAAGTGGCCTTGTCAGAGATTACAGAGAGTTATGCAGCGGTACAGGGGATTAGTCAGATTATTCTTAGATCCTAAGTTTGCACGGAGCTAGACAACACCCATGCATTTTTTTCATCAACGTAATCTTTAGTTCGTAGTAAGCTTTTTTATTAAGCAGACTATAACGTATTTTTTTAATTTGGCTAAATACGTACCAGCATTTAGATCACGACGCCTAAACCAGGCGCTCTTACGTTTTGAAAATAGAACGAGCGCTCTAAGTTGCTTAAATACATTTATCTAAATACTAGCCGTGCCCCGCGGCTTCGCCCGCTATTATCAAGTTAAAAAGTAGCCTATGTGTTAATCCTAGGTATAATCTATGTACATTCCAAATTTCATTCAAATCCGTTCAGCCGTAAAAGCGTGAAGAGGGAACAAACATACTTACACACTTACAAAAAAACTTTCGGATTTATAATATTAGTAGGATATTAGTAGGGTTAACATCAAAATTGAAAATAATTCAGAGATATAAGACAAACAAAATTAGACAGCCATTACTTAGACAATTATTTTATTCTATTATAATACAAATCACAACCAATTAATTAAAGTAATAACCTAGTACGGCTTCATATATTCATTTAAGTTAGCAAGTTGATAAAGTTGTGGCTGTAACTTAGTTTACAGCTAAGTGAGGTAAGTTTAACCAAGCTTAGTTGTCGTCACCTCGTTTAGAGATAAGGTTTCTAAGTTTAGTATCTATTATGCGAACAATTAAGTTAAGGCTTGGTAAGCGAATAAACATTTAAATAAGTATTAAGATATTTTATAATTAAATTCGCAATATCATAAGAAAATATGCGGGAGATTAAGATAAATAAGTCTAGTTTTAGATTTTATTTTTATACTTTTTTTATGCGATAGGCAATCATTTGAACACAATCTCAGCTGATGGAAAGTGATGATGCGGCCATAGATGTAACATATATATAGAACTTTGACGACCCAGTTGGCGCAGTGGACAGGTGTCTGCCCTCTGCGCCGTGGGTCCTGGGTTCGATTCCCGGCAGGAGCACAATTTCCTTCTCAAGGGTTATTTGTGCTTCTGGTTCTGGGTGTAATGTGTGTGTGATGTGAATGTTTCCGGCACCCACGATACAAGTCTTTGAACTTAGTGTGGGGCTGTGAGTGTGAATGTAAAAAAAAAAAAAAAACTAGTTGATCCCCGCGGCTTCGCCCGCGTTAATTTTAGGAATATCATCAAAACAATTTCGCGAAGATAAATACAACATATCAGAGAGCATTAAAATCGGTTCACCCGTTCTCGAGTTTTAAGTATTGTAACAAACCCGACTTTGTTACATATATTATATTTATAGATTATACTTAAACATGATTTTCTTATTTAAGAAGGTTTATGTTAACTTCTTAACTAAACATGTGTTATTCCGGAACCTAAACTATCTACGTTTTAAATTTCATCAAAATAGGTTTATTCGTTACTGAGATACGTGGTAACAAACTTACGCATTTATAATATTAGTAGGATACAATTAGGATAGAATAGGATAGGATGTTTATAAATCTCTCCATCGGCTTACACGGCCCCACACGTCTGGGGGGTGGCCTTGGTGAGCAAGGTCACCCCTCCATGGGCGCAGTGGCCCGGAGGAGTTTGCATGTGGGCCTACCGCTGGGGCAAGATAGTGACTGCTAGCGCGACCCTATCTTGCCCAACCTCGGCGTGGAACTGCTCACGAGGGGGTTTTTAGTTCGAGCCCCAAATACCCCTTTCCTTCACCCCTGGATAGGAATGGAAGTGCTAGGCATTTTCCCTCCCACAAAAAAGGATGTTTATAAAATCCTTAAAACCTAACACAGATTTAAAAATTCTACAACCATTTATCTCCAGCGTCAAGTTTTTAAGACAGCGATACATTTTTCCTTAGCGACCGATCTGAAAGATAAATGATCTTGAATACTTCGTCTTAGCTTTGCAATTTTTAAACACTTTTTATAATAAATTGAGCCATTTGTTTGGAATATTTTAATGTGCTATTGAAAAATGAGACGATCAAGTCGTTCGCCTAATAGCGTATGTCTTTAACGTCTTGCAGTGCTATTTATAGAAACTTTTTAATAATAACCTGAGTCGCTCTGCATTGCTCATAAAATAATTATTGAGCGAAAACTTTTTCAGCGGCGTCGTGCACTTTTTGAGATGGGTAAAAAATGTTGAACTCGCGACAGGACATGACATGTCCTGTCGCGAGTTTAACATTTTTTTATTGTGACATGATAGAAAATTCGTAAGACGGAGGGATAGTAGACCGCGCCGGCGCGGCGTAGGAGAGGAAGTAATATCCCCCTCTCTTTCTACCGCGCGGCGAAAATGTATGCCTGCTCCTGCTGTTTACAACGTTAATGTTCAAGTTTTCACTTCTGCCGGCACTCCCGGAGTGCAACCCGTTGTTTTTTTATTTACAGTAATTATTTAAAAACTTTCAGAAGAACTGCCCGTTTGCTTATTTGGGTTCGCGTTCGCATTCTTAGCAGGGGTATCGGTTTCGATTCCCGGCGGAAACACAAGTTTTCTCCCCAAGGTAAATTTCTGTTTCTGGTTCTGGCTGTGTGTGATGTGAATATTTCTGGCACCCACAACATAAGTCATCGAACTTAGTGGGGGCTTTGAACGTGAAAAAAGCGTTCATGTTCTTTTTTTAATAGAAATACAACTTACACACTTACACATCTACATATAAACTGCCCGTTGGCTTTTTTTGGGTGCGCGTTCGCATTCTAAGCAGAAGGTATCAGGTTCGATTCCCGGTGCAAGTATAAGAGTTCTCCCCAAGGCAAATTTGTGTTTCTGGTTCTGGGTGTAATTGTGTGTGTGATGTGTTATTTCCGGCACCCACAACAAAAGTCATCTAACTCAGGGTGGGGCTTATAGTGTGTTAAAATATATAATTCAGATCTAAGTCATTAAAGTTATCCAATTAATATGTTAATTAATTTTAGATTAATTTCCCCAACAAATTAATTTATTAGTAATGCTTAATTTAACCTTTCCCCATTGAAATCACAAACTGAATGAAGGTATAATAAAACAAATCCTGTTTCAAACAACACAGCTGTGATCAAAATAAGATGGGGCTGACACCGCAGCATCAATCAGAACAAAATAGAACTGTCTTCACTTCTGACAATCACTCTTTGTTTGCAAACAAACCGTATTGTATTCGTGAAGTTAGATATTATTACAATGAATAGAGAACGTAATGAATTTTCAGATAACGAAGTGGTGAATAGATAAATCATAAGATGCAAGCAAACCTTAAAAAACCAACTTCACCGCTTTATCTTTCGAGCCCTTATTATGGATTATTATGGATAACTAGAAAATTATTGGTCAGATCTTGATCAAATTTAAATGGGACCAGATACAAAGGACCAGATTTCAAATAAAAAAAATCATCATAATTGGTATAAAAAACGCTAAAAAAAGTCCCATCTTCGGCCGCATCATCACTTTCCATCAGGTAAGATTGCGGTCAAATGCTAGCCTATCCAGCATAACAAAAATATGGGCACATACTAATATACAATATATTTATACAAACAAATATTTGTGTTACAAAATATGGAGAATATAGTAAAAGTAAAAATAATAATAAGAATACTTTTGAATCTATAAGAATACTAGGAAATTATAAATTAAAAACAGGACAAATCTCTTCTAGGTATGTTCATTATTATTATTACAAAAACCCGAAGTATCATTGCAATACATTTTTTAACTTTCTCGCGCTCGACTCGAGTTTGTCATTAGCTGGATCGGCCCGGTTTCATCTTCCCAAAATCCTATCGTGATTAATCCCCGTCCCTTATAGTGACGTCATAATCCTCGGATTTGTTTACCTAGAGTACTGAAGACGTAATAATTAAACTTGGGCTCGATTTTATGAGTTTTACAAATTTAATATTGTGAAATGTTCGATATTAAATCTTAGGCATATTAAAAGAATATTTGTATAATTCTTGCCTGAATTTACAAGTTACTAAATATCTATATATTCTCATGTTTAATATTACATTTTAGCTAAAATTAATTAAACTGTTTTTGAAAGGTATATTGAGAAATTTCGTTAAAATGGACGCTATTCATCTGGAAACAAAATTAAAATTGTATAGCATAAAAATACAACTTATTTATATATAACTTTATCAAAATCTTATAATAAAGTAACTGTTATTACGTTATTTTTGTTAGAATTCTCGACAAGTCTGTTTTAATATTGGGTAAAATTAATTGAGGCTGGTTTTGTTGGTATTTGATGAAATTTCGCGTTGCTAATAGGTTTCTATTTCTTGGAACAATATCCGAATTAAGAATAATGATAATTTGGTTAAGGGTAGGTAGGTATACTTTGTGTAGAAGGGAAGTATTATTATAATGATGGGAATAAGGGAATTGATATACAGAGCGCCCAAAGAGCGCGTACTGGCGCCCGGTACGTCCGCCTCGGGCGCTTTGTGTATTTTGTTCTGCCGTAATAAGAAAATAAAACGTATCTGACATTTTTGTCAAAATTAGATCAGTAATAATTAAACGCAAGCAAAGCTTAAAAAACCGACTTCACCGCTTTATCTTCGGAACTTTGATCAAAATAGATGTACTAAACACGCATTATTGACGATATTTCAAGAACTACTAATCAAATCTTGATCAAATAATCGTCAATAATGCGTATTCTGTGGACTAAATTGACGATGTTCTCGTTTTTAACCGACTCAAAAGTTACCTCACAACTTCTTTCTTCGTGCGCTGATTTTGATGATAATTTTTTTTATTTGAAAGCTGGTGCTTTTCATGTGGTCCCATTTATATTTGGTCAAGATCTGATCACTAGTTTTTGAGTTATTATCAATAATGCTTGTTTAATACGTTAAATCTGATCAAGGTTCCGAAGATAAAGCGTTAAAGTCGGATTTTTAAGCTTTGCTCGAGTTTAATTACATACTTATATCTAGTATTAAGGTCGTGTTGTCGCTTCTTATTTGTAAATGGTAAAGTGTAACTTAAAGTTGACCTCGTTGAAGGTGAATGTGTACGCTCAGTGGAATTCAGACCCGACATAAAGTACACAAGCCCCAAGGAGTCAGGGTCTACATGAAGTAGCCAGTATTTACAGCCACGATTTACGAATTAGCCAGCAATAACGAAAGTTACATTAATTTAGTTCAACTGTTTCACTTTGTGGCTTACTGGAGCATTCTTACTCCAGGCTAACATACTTCGTCTACATTAATATAGAAAGTACAGCTAACCCGACCGCAAAAAAACAAGTGTTTCGCGTGGAATTTATTTAACTAGTAGCACTTATTTGGAGATCCTGAAACTATACCACAAATATTAAAGTTCTAATCATGTTTACGATCTTCAAATAGAAAAATGTGTTTTTATTATGCCTAATTGGCAAGCATTAATCACAATCTCACCGATGGATGGAAAGTGATGATGCGGCCGAAGATGTAGCATGCTTGCCTAGAAGGTACCTATTCACTCTTGACTTGAAGACTTCCAGATTATAACGTTCGGGGAACAAAGACGACGGAAATGAGTCCACTCCTTTACCGTATGGATGATAAACGTAGAAGCGAAACGCTTCGAGCAAACTGGAGGTATGTCAACCATATTATTATATGGATGATGCTTGATAGTTTGTCTTGTTGTTAGATGGTAAAACGGACAAGGGAGAATTAACTCGTATAATTCCTGTGTTTAAAAACTACAAATCACAGCCCACAATTATGTTTATATTATATAATAATAATGTCTGTAAAAACTGTGGCGAAACGGTGTTCGCCCAGCTATCTTTTTGATCCATGAAGTGTAACGCAACACATTCACACTTACACACACTAAATTGTATCGTAGATGCCGGAAACATTTCCATAAAACACACTAGCTGATCCAGAAACTGAAAGCACAGATGTCTTTTGGTAAAGCAAATTGTGCTCCTACCAGGAATCAACCCACGTCCCCACCACCTCGTCACTTGCTTACCAAACAAAAGTGATATTTATCCGTGTATTTGTTTTTATGAAAGGTAATTAATGGACCTGAATCGATAACTTTAATTACAGCGGTCGATTTAGGTCGAAACATTTCAAAGTATACACAGAAGATTTGACCTTTAACCTTTTCAATAAATGAATATTGTTTGTCTTTGTCGAAGTTATAAATCACTTGGCTGTAAAAGAAAATCCATGCCATTCCTCTTCTCTTACTTCCTTTCTTTTATTCATTTTTAGTAATGAAAGAGGTACAGTTGCATGTTACAGAAACATATTTTCTAGTTAAAATTACAGTAACTACGTTCTTCTCAACCGATTTCAAAAAAGGAGTTTCCCAATTCGACTGTATGTTTTTTTTTTGCATGTATGTTGCGCGATATCTCCGCCAATTATGAAATGATTATTATGTTTTTTTTTGTTTGTTAGATTTGACTTCAGTGGTGGTCCCATATAAATTTTATCGAAATCGATCAATTTAAAACCAAAGTATAAGCGGTGAAGTCGGTTATTTTAAGCTTTGCTTGCGTTTAAATTATTATTTACTTGCGTTTTTCTATCGATGTTCTAGTATAGTTTTCATTATAAAACATTCAATAGTGTAAACTCCAACTTTTAGTTTCTTGATCAAAGAAAATTATTTAATGTTAAAACATTAAAACTTTTAATTAATTAAGAAACCTTCTTGAATAACTTTGATGGTCTTTATTTGAATTGTTTGACGTCTTTGAAGTCTCATTTACATTGCATATTTATTTTCTTTATGAAGTACTAGCCGTGCCCCGGTATTATCAAAAAGAAGCCTATGTGTACAAGTTATGTACTTTCCAAATTTCGTCTAAATCCATTCAGCCGTTAAAGCGTGTTTTATAAATAGCATCTTTACTACTCACGAGTTACAGCTTTGGTTTAGTTATTTTTGTCAAACATAGAAATATAGAAGAATTTTTATATGCTAGTAGTAATAGGCTAGTGTTTGACTACTATGTCACCGCTGCCTAGTGGCGATGTGGTCAAGAGTGGAGTATGCTATGGATAGACCTAAAATGGGAGCTGGCACTCCGTTAAGGCAAGTGCTTGAAACCATTTTTTTGTATAATAAAGAGTTGTCTCAAGTAACAAAAACTTATTATTCATGAAGCACTGCCTGTATCCACTTCGCCTTAAGATTTCCTCAAAAACAAACTCTGAAAAACTTTGGTGATCATGAAACCCAATTCGGCATATTAATAAATTTACTAAAAGTAAGGGCTTTGGTTGCAGGCCATTCCCTCTTTTAATACTGGTACATATATCCATCTGCTTTCCGTCTCGCTATATGCTTACGTTAAGTGTAAGGTGCTATGTTGCCCATAGCTGTCAGTGTTGAACTGCCGTAGACCAGCTCGGTCTCCACGGCTTTTCGTGCCAAAAAAGTGCTGACCTAATTTCCCGGCACGCCAGCCTCAACTATATTATCCGCCGGGCTTTTACCAGCGCTAATGTTCCAGCCATTCTCGAACCGAATGGTCTGATGCGTGGCGATGGTAAAAGACCCGATGGCATGACTTTAATTCCATGGAAGATGGGACGGCCTTTAGTGTGGGATGCACCCTGTGTCGACACTCTAGCTCCGTCGAACCTTCCTGAATCGCAGAATGGGGTTAGCGCGCAACAACTTTGGCAGAACACCGCAAACGGCGAAAATATGGAAACCTTGGCAGTGGTTACATATTTGAGCCGTTTGGTGTAGAGACACTGGGCCCGTGGGGATCGGAGGCTCATTCTATTTTCAAAAATTTATCAGAGCGCCTGGTTGAGGCGACGACGCGTGATCAAAATGCTGGTACTTTTTTGGCTCAACGTCTCTCGTATCAACAAACTCATTATTGAATTAGCAATTTTTCACGCACCGCGTATAATTAGCATTGCAATTCAGAGTGGCAATGCCGACAGTATGATGGGAACGCTACCCATTGGTAGTGGGCTTAAGCACTTGAGTTACCTATAAGCTTGATCTCTTGTAGGTTACTTGGGTTTTTGCTGCATGTAGTTTTAGTTTAGTTTCAGGAAATATAGGCAATTGGCCCATAGATAGATTTACTATGCAGATTAATGCTATGTTTTACTTTGCTACTTGAAAACGTGTCGAAATTTTTTTTTTTCTCTCCATTATGACGTCAACACGTTGCTATTTACTTGTCATTAGATATTTTAAGGTAACACGTTAAAAGCACTTAAGGTGCGTATCCTTAAGGCGATGGGCTATTGTTTAATGGAACTTTTATCGGTTTGGACGCGGTGCGTGACAAATTGCTAATCCAATAATGAGTTTGTTTATACGAGGGACGCTGTCCAATCAAAAAAAGGTTCTAAATCTAATACGTAAACGGAGAAAAAAAAATTGGGACAACTAGACTACTTAAGTTCTCAGAAACATATTTCCTAGTCTTAATTACTTTTTCTACGTTCCTTTTACAAAATAACCTAGTTATTTCAAAATAATTTTGTTATTGTTACTAAATAATTAAAGTTTTCACATAAAGAATGTTGTAGCGGCTACGAGACATTTTTCTCATTGTGTAAGAAGGAGAAAAATAAATAAATCTATTGAGTTACCTATAAGCTCGATGACTTTGTTGGTTGAACTTGGTTCTTTGCTGTATAGATGTATATAATTTTAGTTTAGTACTAGCTTTTGCCCACGGCTTCGCTCGCATTAAGAAGTATTATTATTAATTAGGTATAGATTCCCTATTTTATCCCCTTGGGGATAGAATTAATCAAAATCCTTACTTAGCGGATGCCTACGTCATAACATCTACCAGCATGCCAAATTTCAGCCCGATACGTCCAGTGGTTTGGGCTGTGCGTTGATAGATCACTATGTCAGTCAGTCAGTCACCTTTGAATTATATATATTTATATTTATATATATATATTGTATAAGATTAGGAAATATAGGCAATTGGCCCGTAGACAGCCTACTCAGTATAGGGTTAAAAAAGAACCATTATTTCATCCTTCGCTGTTTGCAAGCTCGTCACGTAACTTCGTCTCTTAAAATTTAGAGACACGTGTAACACGGGACAATGTAATTATCCGACAACCTGTCACGTTCATTGTTTGAAATCAGAAAGGTCCAGAGGTTTTTCATAATGCTGTCATCTGTGAATACGATTCAGCGTTCGAATGAACTAATGTTTAAAAATTTTCTACTCAGATTGAGGGTGATAAGGCCGCCTGTTAGGCGATGTAAAAGCTTGTTTGTAACTTTTTCGCAAAAAGTAGGGTGTTGTAACTTTGACCACTAAACTGTTATGTGTGTGTATGTATCTGTCTTTGTGTCTGTCTATGCCATCGTAGCTTCCGAATGGCCAGATCAATTATGATTAAGTTTTTATTTGAAAGGTGACTTGATCGAGAGTGTTCTTATCTATGTTTGGTGAAATTTGGTGCAGCCGTTTTCCAAGTAGAGCGTCAAGGGTGTTTTCAAAATTTAGATTTTGTCACTTGTAATTAATTAAAAAATTGTATATCCAGTATAAAATTCTATTTCTGTATAATAAATGCAAATAACAACAATATTGTTAAAGGACTCCGATAACATTATTTTCGAGTAACACCTGAGTTCGATGAATGGGATGTACGAACTCTTAGTTAGTGCAGTCTTAGCGCTGAACATATCCAAATTGCAAAATATTTTAATTGCATGTATTTTGAACCATACGATAGTTGACATATTTTTTCATTATTTGACATTTAACATTTAGCAGTAAATGATTTTTCTATTTCAATTTCTATTTCTATATATCTGTATAAAACAAACAACGAATTAAACTGAAAAAAAGGTAAAGAAACCCAACTTCATGTATATTATCATTTGTAAATCGCAAATAATATAAGTACATTAAGGTTATGTAGATCTTTATTTGAATATAGAAATTTATGGAAATTAACATTTTGGTAGGCTTTAGATCTATTTTATCCCGGGCTCTATCTAAAACACCGCTACACATTTAAAGCTGAAACTTTGTGATAAATATCAGTTACAAATTTAATCCAAATCCGTTGAGCCGCTAAAGCGTGAAGAGGGAACTAACATACTTACACACAAACTTTTGGATTTATAATATTAGTAGGATTACTTAAACGAAAAATTTAAAATAAAAAAATATTATCAAGAGAAAAGTTATGAGCAAGCTTTTCTTGCAGTCTTTCGGGAAAATGAAGGTGCGAAGTGTCAGTGCGGGGTGAAACACCAATGCTGTAGTTTTCTACAATTTATTCAGCGAATAAAAAGAAAACTGAGCTCGTTCATTTATTTTTAGCTCAATAAAGATAGCTTAAGATTTTTCTTAAGCTTTTTCTGAGGTTTACAAGTAACATACATATTTTAGAAAACATGTTGATAAACGAGATACGTGACTTTACAATCAGAATTTGTTGGTGAACTTCTTAAGTCCTCTACTCTTCAAATTATGTAAAACAGCCAATAATTTATGTCGAGTATGCTAGAGGACTCTTTTACGAACAAATCGATGCTTACCAAAAAGGTCGAAATCAACATGAATCCAGCTCTTTGAATTTGACTTATTCATATTAGATTTTTACTTGATTTTTATCCTAAAATTTATACCAGAGTACGAAAACGAGGCTATTATATAAACGAAGATTTACAAAAAGAAAAATGAGCCACCATTACGGAGAAAAAATTTAATAAAACTTACCCAATTTTCTCAATTCACTTCGATATCCAAATTTATATTCGTCGAAAGACAGTTTGATTAGTTTAATGTAAAGAAAAAATGCTTAAATTAAGAGATTTTTCTTTATAATGATCAGAGACCGCGTGCAGTTAATCGTTAAAAAACTTATGAAAGTATCAAATAAGTTTCGTACCTTTTAGGGGAGATATAACTTTGGATTGGAACATCTGGTGCCCGATATCGGACAAGATCCCTTCCCTGTGGGATACCTACATACATTATAGGTAATTAGGAGCATGGAATATATCTTCAACCAGTTTTTTATTTTTCTATCTTTAATATATAAAAAAATTGCCGTTTCGCGTTAGTCATTTTGCGTTAGTCTGGCAGAACTCAAAATGGCTAAATTCAATTTTCTCATGATCCCTTATCAAAAGATCAGACCGGAATATAAAAATTTATGATATTATAAGTACTCAACTACCTAATTTATTACTTTTTCTGCTAGCTTTGTACAATTCACTTACGACTGCAGTTGACAATTATTGAGACATCTCGTCTCAAGTTGCTTCTGAATTGCTGACCCAGTTTACTGTGCAGTAGGCAGATCTCTGCCTTATAAGCCGAGGGTTCTGGGTTCGGTTGCCGGCAGGAGCACAATTTTCATTCCCAAGGGACAATTATGGTTCTGGTTCTGGGTTTTGATTGTATGCGCGCTGTAAATGTTTCCGGCACCCACGATACAAGTCTTAGAAAATTGTGTGGAGCTGTGAGTGTGAATGCGTTTGAATGCGTTCGTATCCAAGTTATGTACCCAAGACCATGGTACTGCCGTACAAGTCCAAAATTCTAGTCCAACTGTATTGACCCTACCCTGCCCGGGCTGTATATGTCCTAAGTACACGGAGGAATAAAAAAAATGTACGAATAATTTCAATGCAAATTTTACTGCCATTTTGATATCTCAAGCCGTAAATGTGAGTGAAGCTACAGCAGTATAATTTTTTATGTGAAGACAGGTGAAACGCATATCGTTTTTATGTTTTTTTTTTAGGTTTTTGATAGTCTAGCGTTTGATCATGAAGTCCGGCGTCTCGGTGTCTGCGCGCATACTCGATTGATGAAGGAGCACCGACTGTTCCGAAACTAGTCTCGCAACAATGCGAGAAAGCGACCGTGAGTATGAGTATACCGTTCGGGGAACAAAGATGAGGGCAATGAGTTCCACTCCTTCGCTCTGAGCGAACTGGTATATTAAACATAAATGGATGACGTTTGCCATTTTGCTTGTTCTTAACCTTGATATTACTATGATTAGAAATGTTAACTATTGTTAACCCTTTTATATAAATTACGAACGAAAAGAAGTTAAACATTAAAATGTAGTACCTCTACCTGTCAGTAAGTTATGACCATAAAGAATAGCCTTAATATTTTATTTTTCAAGCTTATTTCACCCTCTGTGGTGACCCCGATAAATTTGGAGGCTTGCTTCGGTCATCGCAGCTGCTCTAAATCCATACATTACATTTCAATTTAATCATGACTATTGTTTTTCTGCAATAGCTGTGTCATGAATTTTCTCGCATGAGTACCTAAGTAAACCACACTCATATTATAAATCCGAAAGTTTGTGGGTAAATTTGTGAGTATCTTCATGTTGTAACGGCTAAAAAGATTTGGATGAAATTTGGAATGTATATAGCTTATACCTAGGGTTAACACAAAGGCTACTTTTTAACTTGATAAATTCGGGCAAACCCGCGAGGCACGGCGAGTATAAAATAAAGTTAGTTTATATTATCATTGGCACCGAATAATTAACACAAATACAGAATAATCACACCGCACAGCCTATAGAATTCCACCTATTACATTATTTTCTTAGTAAAACTGGCCGTTGGCTTACTTGGGTTCACGTCGAAGCAAGCTCTTTCTAAGCAAAGAGTATCGGGTTCGATTCCCGGTGGTACAAGTCTTAACCCCAAAGTAAGATTGTGTTTCTGGGTGTTTGTCTGTTTAATTAGGATTAATATCCGGGTTTTTGTTTTTGGTAGGATGTGTTTGAATTTGTAGCCTCAGAAAGCTCCATCTAGTGTCGAGTAGAAACAGTTTTTTACATCGGTCAAGGCGTAATAGATGGCACTGATAATTTTTCAAATGCAGTCAGGGAACCGAGCATTTCTCGGACCAGGAACGTTGATAAATCGATTCCTTGGGCCGAAAAACCCCTAATCAGTAACTTTAATGAAAATCGTTGGAGCCATTTCCGAGATCCAGATTACACACATATTATATATATATATATATATATATATATAAGAATTGCTCTTTTAAAGGTATTAGATAGATAGATTTATATGAAAAAGTTATAAAGATGCATTGAATTCTTCAAAAATTCGAAATAGCAACGCATGCTATTAATTTAGACTTATCGTGACATCAGTGTCCGCGTGTTTCAACTTTCCTTTCCTTTGTGGTAGTCATTAAGACGTGGATCGTGACATCACATAAAGTGCGCCAAAACGGCCGCGCTTTTAATTTAATTGTAGTTAATATAACGTCTTTATATATTTTGTATTTTTTAACTAAAAATCTGATTAGTTCCATCCATTCGTTTCTGCTTGGTCAAAATGATTTCGTATGTCCGGATGTCCGACTGTTTTACTCTACTGGTCGTATTTCTCAACTGATTTTCGTCAAATTTTGTGAAGTAAATTAGTTTTCAAATGTTTCACTTTTCAAAAATCAGGGGGCAGGTTCGATATATATATATTTGTCAATTCACTATTTGGTTTTTTTTAAATGGCGGAGCTACGGATTGAAATCCTAAAAAAAACATAGGTTTTTAGCTTACAGAGTTATCACTCATTATGTATCTACAAATATTGAACTCAAATTTATCAAAATGTTTGTTATAAAATCTCTGTGATATGAAGCTCAGCATGATAATCCCGGAGGCGAATGTATGTAATTGCTCCGATGTTTGTCCACGATACCAAACGAAATTTAGATCTTTGTGAATGGGTAATAAAGGCGCTTTTGCATGTTAATGACTTTCAACAACGACGAAAGTTATCCGTTAGGTGTCGAATATTTGATGCTGGAAAAGGGTTGAGATGAAAGCTCCATCCTCCTGTGGTTTTGGATTCAGAGCTCACTAAAAATGTATGTTTTGAGCGACGAGTAATTAATTAATTGAACTGCACGTTGGCCTAGTTGGGTGCGTTTCCTCTTTTAAGCAAGAGGTATCGAGTTCGATTCCCGGTGGGAAACACAAGCTTTCTTCAGCATTTTTGGGTGTCATTGTGTATGTGATGTGAATGTTTCCGGCACCTACGTTTACGTCATCAATATTAGGGTGGACCCGTGACTGAGACTGTTTCATTAGGGTGGGAATTTGGTTTGCATATTATTATCAATGTCATATTATTATGATGTGAAGTGTGATGTAATTATATTACAATGCGGGTGACGAGGCAGTTTTTAAGCCATGTTGAATTCTACAGGCAGAATGAACAAACCTTACACTAGGCTACCCACTAATGCTTGTAACTCCTGAACAGCTGTACAGTATCACTTCTCATCAGATGCTAGTTCGATGACTCCGACGTCCGTAGCACGTAGCACTCGAAGACTACGAGGTACCATAGTTTATTTGACAGTTACTACTAAACTGTCAGCGCCACAGTTTACTTAGAACAGTATGAAATGTTTTTAATTGTGACCAGTTTCAGATTCTAAGCCACCCAAGTTTGTGCACTATCAACTCTGACTCTATATCTGCAAACAAATGCGGCTGATGCACCTCAAGATCACTGATGACTAAATAATAGGTAATCTATTTTTAAATGCGAACGAGCAATACAATGTCTTACAGGTTTACCAAACATTTACCCCAACTTCCCTTGCTAAGTGGAACCCTCTAAAAGTCTTTCTTCTCTAATAAGGCCAGGTTTTATGGCAGAACCCGGGACCGTCGAGATAATTACACTTTTTCACCAAATTGAGGTTTACTGGCCTTAAATAATTTGACTTCTTGATTTGGGTCACTTCGATTACTGATTTTACAGGTACATTTTGTTAAAGGTAATTATTTATTTTTGGAAATGTAATGTAAAATATAGGAATTTACTTGCGTTTGAATTAACATTTTTTTTTATGCTGAGTAGGCAAAAATTTGTCTACTATCTCACCTGATGGAAAGTAAAGATGATTGTGAAGTTGATATGCCATAAATATGACATTTTCATAAAAAATACATTAAATACAAATCAAAAAATGTTATTGTTTAATTAAACAGGTGTTACAGTAAAACAAGATAATTATGCTTATTTATAATGTCATAAGATCGCCCTACTACTTCGTCTATTGACAGTTTTCATCTCTTTGGTTTTGCGTTACGCAGGAAGTAGTTTATTTCTCTCATTTTATTGCCCTGAGTTTTTTACTTTTCAACGGGCATTCCCCTTTGCATCACATAGGACCGCATCCTATTCTAAGTCGAACCTCATTGTAAGTGATGATGGTCATTTATGTTAACTAAGCTAGGAACTAGAACTGAATCTGGCTTTCGAGGATAACTGCTTCAACACCATTTGTTTTAAGTTGTAGTTCGATAAAAAATAAAAAACAGTGATAGCTGCAAAAAAAACCCTGTATAATTGACTGGTCACGATTGACCTGAACCAAGGTCAAGAGTGCACACATCTTTCGATATGTACATTAATACCGCTCCTGAAATAAATACTTTTTAATTCATTGTTTTTCATTCATGTAAAAAGATAAGATGTGTCGGCAATGTCCGTTTGATCTCAGCACAGAATCAACACAAACAAAAGCAGGCGCTTACGTTTCTTTTTTTATGATCCCCAAAATGCCTCGTAGTTTAAGGCACATATCGTGACTATCGGATTTTAGGATGTCAAGCTAAAAGAGGCAACATTAACATTGTGAAAAACTGGGCTCGAAGGTAAAACAATCAATTACGTCCAAATGGGGTGGAATCACGAGCTTGACGTACGAAAGCTTTAGATAAATCCGCGCTGTATTTATGTGTTCTGTTGCTTCGGCTGATACAATTTGGTGACGAAAATGTAGAGACTTTTTTTGTAAAACAGTTGATGTTTTAATCGCCACTACATCGTTACTACGAAGTAAGCTATAGTATATAAGTACAGTGTAGGTATGGAACTCATTGCCTGTGTCTTCATTCCCCAGGGATATAACGGGACGATATGTCATAACACACTTCACCGAGGAAATGCTTTGTCAACAGCTCTCTTTCTTGAAGATCACTTTTACGAAAAGATCCTACGCCTAGTTATCGAAACAGCTCTTCTTTGATGGTTAGTCTAACGAAATAATCCTTTTCCAATGGAACCATACGCCAAAAACACATTTGTCAATGGTTCGATTGACTAAAAAACGATTTACCGATAGAACTATTCGGCCAAACACCTTATAATTAGTGTTTTAAGCTTTCATTGTTTTTTTATATTTTCATTTATTTTTCAAATTTTACCGACTTCACAAAAAAAGAGGAGGCACTCAAGTCGACTGTGTTTTTTTTCATGTTCAACTTCTTTCCATGTGAACCGATTTAGAAAATTAAATTTGATCAAGATCTGATCAGTAGTTCTTTAAATATCGTCAATAATGCGTATTCTGTGGACTACATTGATGATGTAGGTTTTCAAGCTACCATGGTCACTTTCACTATAAATGTTTGTATCGGAAACTCAAAACAAACGAAATACATGGTAAATATCCCGTTATTGATACAAACATTTATACATTGATGATGTTCTCGTTTTTAACCGACTTCAAAAGTTACCTCATAACTTCCTTCGTTGTGAGCCGATTTTGATGATTATTCAGTCTAATATTTTGATGATATTTTTATTTGAAAGCTGGTGCTTTTCAGGTCCCATTGAAATTTGATCAAGATCTGATTTCTAGTTTGTGAGTTATCGTCAATACTGCGTGTTTAATACATGAAATCTGATCAAGGTTCCGAAGATAAAGCGGTGAAGTCGGTTTTTTTAAGCTTTGCTTGCGTTGAATTATATTTGCAAAAAACTTATTAAACTTAACTTTTTGAATCTTATTTTTCTAATGAAATAAATGAAAAATGAAAAATCTTTTTATTTGGACAAAAACTTAACTAATTTGTAACACTCCATGTACTTATAACTATCTATAGTAATATTAGGAACACTATTGTGTGTCAACACAGCATCTTATATTATAACTTGGCTCATACTGGTGGTTCATAAATAAACTATGCTGATCAGATATTTGTTGTGTACATGGATAAACCCTAACTCCTAACTAGGTTGCCCTGTGTGTAGGATATCAGTGCTCTCCCGCCATCTCACAAATAGGTAATTTACTGTATAGTTTATTGTAGATTGTACAAACAATTTAATCGGTAATTAAATTCTGCTGAATGTAGTTTTAGCTCAACTAAACAGGTAGGTAGTTAGTGACAGGTAGTTTTACATATAAAAGATTTTTTTAAATTATTACTATTAAAACTAATGTTAGTTACTATTGTGAATCTTAATGTGATTAGTACTTACACACTTACTTGGTTTCATAATAATGTCCCAACATTCACATTGTTCACCACACTATGCACCAAAGATAATCCGATAGATTTATAACATATCGAAATTGGAAACATTATTTTGTGGTGAAACATTATATTTAAAGTAGATTAGAAATATTATGTTAATTAAACTTTAAATAGGTCATGTTATGCACTTAGAATCACCAAAATAAAATACACATTCAGCACGTTAGTCTTTAGTCTACCCTCTAGTTACTTATTAATGTAATAAAAATGAACCGGCGGGTGTATTGCGGACAAAGCTATACTATGCACTGACACAGATACAAAGAATTGTCGCCTGGAAGTGGCAGACGGTTGTTAGAGTGGTAATACTGTTTCAGTGTAAAAGTGTTTATGTACAATGTAGGCAAGCTTAATTATTATTGTAATGTTGTATTATTATTGTAATGTGTGTACATTTTTCGTAAATGGTTAGTAAATTTTTTCACTTAAATTTTTAATTTTTAGCCCTATTTCGTCACGTACAATGTACCTACCAATTGTAAATATTATTATTATATTATTTTGTCTACTGAGTAGGTGTATGTGTACATATTATGTAATATAAATATAAATAAATAAGCCGCGAAGCACTTATAGTATATTAGGACTCTTATATAATTAAAAAAAAATAAAAAAATGATAATAATAATCGATAAATTGACGGATATTTTTTTTTAATAAATTTTTATTTTATCTTTTGTTTCGGGGTCGTTATGTTGACTTGGGTGGTTCAGCACTTTGTCCATCCGTTAGGCGTGGATGACCAGTTGAAATTTAGATGCGAGACGAGCAAGTCAACCGCCCAACGGTAAGCGGCGCACTTGACCATTACAGTTTTGGTTGTGAAGTTTTACGATTGTGAATGAATGTGTATTGTAATATCTATTGTTTTTACCAACTTACATTGTGTGAATAGGTATCTTCTATGCTAGAATGCTAATTCAGATGCATCGTTGTTTTCCATCAGGTGAGATAGTGGTCAAATATTTGCGTATCATGAATAAACTCGCCGACTTATTTCACCAATTGAAATGCAGAACAAGCGTAATGTTTATGTTATAAAATCTCTTTTATTAGAAAAAGAACAAAGTTTTTCTAATCTCCTAAATTGCTTGAAACATTATTGAATAAATGATACAAGATATTAAGTTCTGAAAGGATGCTGAGTTATTAGAAAACACACATTTCAATAAATTGAAGATAAACTTTCAGATATTGACTTTGTATCAGCGAATTTCAAACATATATTTATAAATGTATATTTACGTAAATTAGTTGGATTGGAATGATTCTTTTGTTTTTTCAAACGACTTCAAAAAGGAGATTCTCAATTCGACTGCATGTTTTTTTTTATATGTATGTTACGCGATATCTTCGCCAATTATGAATCGATTTTAATGTTTTTTTTTTTGTGTTGGAGTATACTTCAGAGGTGATCCCATATACATTTTATCGAAATCGGTCAAGCCAAAACCGAAATATAAGCGGTGAAGTGGGTTTTTTCGTTTCAATTTTAATTTGATAATATTGAAGTGAAATTTGAACCTAGAATCGATCTTTCTACTTATCCGATTTAAAAAAATAAGAATGCGTATTTACATTCATTTACTTCATCATCATCATCTCAGCAACAAGAAGTCCACTGCTGAATATAGGCCTCCCCCACACAAAAAAACATTTACTTAGTTGTTCATAGCCCTCGACCTCATCACCGCTTGCCATCATGCGAGGTAGCGGACAAACGTAAGCCTATCGGAGTAAAACGTTCCAGAATGAGTATGAGGTATCTAGTTGCACCTCCCTCATCGACTACATCGTCACATTCCATCAGGTGTGATTGTGATCAAAAGTTTGCTTAGCCAGTTAAAAAAATGATTTTGTGTTTACAGCATTAGCCATGCTAGAACTAAAGTAGTGTCTGCGCCGTTTAGTAATTTTAAAGTCATTCCCAAAATACCGATTATCTATTAATTTATAATCTATACACACACTCACTCATTCATCTCAAAAAAGAAAAAAAAATTACCTCTCCTACCCTCTCTTCCCCGCGCTCATCTGTCATGGCGCTACCTAAGTGAGAAGCTCCGCAAATTAAATAAAAATAATTAACTGTGAATCTGCGGCCGCTAGTGTGCTCTAATATAATGAAGACTGTGAGAAATTATCAGTGACCTCATACAAAAGTGGAGTGAACGTCCATTACATCGAAGGACTGATTGAACCACGCGGCCACCTGGCCTCCCTCCACGAGCCTTCCAAGTAAGTCCCTTCCTTTTTTCTCACAAGTCCTTATGGTCCTTACCGAACCGAATAATCGCAATCCCTATAAAATTCCCTCTATCTCTATCACGCTCTATCTATATCACGCTCATACACCACATTCACGCAAATTCATTTATTAATTATTAGCATCAGCCATTTTGAACGATCATACGCAACGCATAAATTCGCAAACCAAAACTTTATTTAACGGTACTCAATCACTCATTTATATATATTTGTATGTAATGCGTATTCCAGGTCTAGTGTGTTTACCAGCTTCGATCACATCGTCACTTACCATCAGGTGAGATAGTGGTCAAACACTAGCCTGTCACAAATAAAAAAAAAAAAAAATATATTTTCTCATAAAACTCATATTTCAATTTATATTAACGTAATTTACTAATTCGATCGAACAATTCGTTTGAATAGTTTTTTCACACTACCTACATCGCGCCGCGATTTACTTAATTAATCACCTCAAATCCTTATTTCATTTAAATACTTTTTTCGCATACCTACTTATTCAGCACCATATATAATTTGAAAGGAAAAAATGTTACTTGAGGCGGGGTATGAACCCGCGGTCTTGCTTTAACGGCTGAGCGGTTAGAATTTTCTACTTATATTGAAGTTTATCGTCATCGTATGATTATATTGAAGAGTTAATACCGCCTTCCCCATTCTACTATCGGACATCGAGACAGAATCCTAGACATTCCACAAATGCGGCCGAAGCGTTTGGCCTCCACATTCATTATGCGAACCGCAAAAGAATGGAACTCCTTTTTTTTGTGTGCGGGGGGGGGGGGGAATGCCTACCACTTCCTTTCTCTCCCAGGTTGAAAGAAAGAGGTGTGTGGGGCTCGAACCCACTGAAAACTACTAGGAATGGACACTGAACTACTAGCCCGAGTATGTGTATCCTGCCTAATACAATATAGGAGTGTAAGTTGCGAGTGTATAGACATCTTGTAGGCAAACGTGCTCTATCATCGACCGCATCGTCGCTTAGTATCAGGTGAGATAAGTAGTGGTCAAAGTTTGCCTATCAAATTCAAATTCAAAAGTTTATTACAATCTCTAATAGTCAGCACATGGTTTTAAAAGTTTATTATTGTCTTATTATTGTTATAAAAGTATATAATAAAAAAATGTGTATTAAAGAAACAAAATTTATAAAATAGTACATAACAATAAATAATAATATGAATATGAGTTAATATTTTCCTATCCTACTAATATTATAAATGGGAAAGTTTGTGTGTGTGTGATTGTTTGTAACCACGTATCTCCGTAACGAATAAACCGATTTTAATGAAATTTAGAATGTAGATAGTTTAGATTCCGGAATACATAGGCTACTTGTTAACTTTATTAACGCGGGCGAAACCGCGGGGCACTGCTAGTCTTGCATTAAAAAAAGGTGATTTTACTGCTTGTAACTTGGTAACGGTGAATGGTATACAATTAAGTAACGGTGCTTTAACTTATGTTGATAGCTTTCTTAGCATATCACTTACAAATACCTATGCTTAATTACAGCAGAAACACAAAGTTCCGTAGGAAATTACAGCGCAATAAAGATTCGACAAAATATTTCCTTCAACAGTGATAGATATCCATTAATGACACCATTTGTAGAGCGCCAAGGTGCTAATAGCTATCATAAATAAACACTCTACGGGAGTAAAATATAATCCTGCCATATAGAAGGTTCTGATTTTGTTATTTGAGTCTAGCACGAAATTGGATATAAGGAATGCATGGGCGCGAACCTTTGTAAAGCGGTGTTAAGGGTGGAGTTCATCAAGATAAATTGTTTTTTATGCCCATTAACCACAATCTCACCTGATGAAAAGTGATGATCCATCCAAAGGTTGTCTGGAAGAGATCGCTTTTAGCGATAAGACCACCCATTGTACCTACTTATTAGTAATTTCTTTTCTGTACTTTTTATTATTGGTGTCAATAAAGAGTTATTGTATTGATGAGGCGGCTGAAGATGAAGCATGCTATAACGTACCTATTCAGCCTTGACTTGAAGATTCCCAGATTATAGGTACTGTTTGGGAAACAAAGACGAGGGCAATAAGTTCCACCCCGTTGCATAACGGATGATAAAAGTAGAATCGAAACGCTTCCAGCGAACTGGAGGTATGTCAACCATATATGGATGATGTTTGAGTTACTCGTGTAATTCCTGCGCTCACTCTCCAAAATGTTAATTTAACGATCTGTAGTCTAATTCTCTTGATTTTGAATTGTCTGATAATTAATAAAGATTCAGAATGACATTCAGAAAAAAAAATATAGTGACAAGAGTGAATATGTTATCTTCTAGGCAAACATGCTGCATCGTCGACCGCATTATCACTTTTCATCAAGTGAGTTAGTGATCAAATGCTTGCCTTTCGCACATAAAAAAATATATTCTATATTTAATTGCGGGATCTGGCAATATATGGTTAAATAACCGTTGTCTTTAGGCAGAATTTGGCGAATTCGAACCTGAGCTCTATTGGAAGTTACTTGCTGGTTGCGAAAAGTATTTCTTTTTACCCGACTACGCCAATCCAAAACGGAGAAAAAATTCTTTAAAAGTGAGAAATAAATCTAAATGTTGGCTAAACAATATACTATTTTTTGTAATTGTAGTATTATATAATTTATTTATGGCATAAAGCTGACGCCAAAAAAAAAACTATGAACTGAAACTCATTCAATCGTGACACTAGTTAAATAGAAAAAGTCGAAAAAGATCTTGTAATAAGTGATCATTGATATAAGTGATCAACTCGAATATCATTGCAAAATATCATATTTTTTAGGGAGCCTGCTCTTAAATTATAAATGACCACAAACTATTTGGCACTTTGTAAAATAATGTAAGTATGTTTGTTTCCTCATTACGCTGCAACAGCTGACCAGATTTGGATGAAATTTAGAATGTACATAGCTTATACCTAGTATTAAAAAAAAAAGGTTACTTTTAAACTTGATAAACTGGGGCACGGCTAGTTTATCTACTATACAAAGTGAACATTTCAAAGCCTTCGTTGAAATGTTTGTCCAGAGTAAAGTTCTTGTGAAGTGTACTTGAAGCAGAATCACAAATCGGGAAGTTTTGAATGGATTCGTTTTGTTGAATCACACCTGAGCTGCTATCCGATAGTAGGTACGTTCGGGTGGGAAATTGAACAGCGTGCTAATAATTAGTAATAATTCTCATCTGTTATAGGTTTGCCTTTTGACTAACAGTGATAATAAATTGATATATTATCAAATTTTATTGGTAGGACTCTTTTGCAAATTCTGCCTGGGCAGCCAGACAATTTTTTTTGTTTCACAAATTGAATGCAATACTTAAGCTTAGATAGCAACTTTTAAACTTGTTTAACGCGTGCGAAGCCGCGGGGCACGGCACAGCTCTACAGGCAAACGAGTCATATCCAAAACCCCACTCTCACTATGACTGCGCCGCCCTGGCTACAGCTAGAAGGTAAATTGAAGATTATAAAGAAATTTCTCTATTTTTTATATAGCATCCACAGTCATATCCCCACATTAAGTTCAAAGACATGTATCGTGGGTGCAGGAAACATTTACATCACACGCAATTACACCCAGAACAAAAAACACAAATGCCTCTTAGGAAAATGATGCGCCAGCTGAGAACTGAAGCCAGGACCCTCGACGCAAAGAGCAGAAATATGTCTGTAGCAACGGCGTCGTCAAAGCTAAGAATAAAAGTGATGTGTATTTACTTAAACACAATCAACACTAAAGCGCGCGCGAAAACTTGATCTCGCTTGGGCTTTTGACCTTGGAGCTGAATAAGCATCGAATTTCGCTGCTGCTATTATACGGAGAGCAAAACAAGTTGGTGCAATTAAATTTTGGTTCCCAGGTATTCCGTTCTTTTTGTTCAGCTTTTCTTTCAGACGCAAAGATCTCTTGAATTTTAACGACGTTTATTCGTGTTAGAATGCACTAATTGTGTAGCATGAACTGCCCGTGAGTTAGTTGGGCGTTCGCCTTCTAAACAGTGATATCGGTTCGATTCCTGGCGGGAACGCAAGTTTTCTCCCCACGTGATATATGTGTACCATAACTCAATAAACTTACAATTACACAGTTTAAACATATGCTTATAAAGTAGGATACTGGCCTCGATTCTGATGTACACTCACTAAATTAAATTTAAACAATCCCTGTCTCTTACAAAATAGAACACAAGACAGAGATAGCATTTAGTTTATCAATTAAAATATGAACAGCAGAAGCAGAAAGGCGCGTGTTTTCAGTCAACACCAATAACATACTCGACTAAGCTTGCATAGACATCTAAGTTCTGACTAACTTGACAGCGCAGCAGTATGTTATCTCTGTCATGTGTTCCTATTCTGTAAGACAGGAATAGTTTAAATTTAATTTAGTGTGTGACATCAGAATCGAGGCCAATATCACATTTATTTATGAACTACTAGCCGTGCCCCGCGGCTTCGCCCGCTATTATCATGTTGAAAAGTAGCCTATGTGTTAATCCTAGGTACAATCTATGTACATTCCAAATTTCATGCAAATCCGTCCAGCCGTTAAAGCGTGAAGAGGGAACAAACATACTTACACACTTACACATAAACTTTCGGATTTATAATATTAGTAGGATACCAAATTTCATTAAAAATTGGTCCAGCCGTTTGATCGTGAAGAATTAACAAACAAACAAACACACCCACAAACTTTCGCAATTACTTTCTAATATTATAGGATGGCTAAATAGTTATTCGGTGTATTGGTAATTTAGTAGTATAGCCAAATGTGAGATTTCTTCGTCTTTAGAAGACAAATAATATTGTTTAACCGTCATTCCTCAACGTAGGGATGCTGGTGTGATAAAGTGGCTACCGCCTGTCAGCGTAAAGTTCTTGACACAAAATAAAGTAAATTTGATATACCTGCTTCGTAAACTAAAAGTTGTGCACCCGACGGTACCAGACAAGTAAATCCGTGGAGATGTCGAGCGGACTGCAATTCGTTGCCACTTACAGGAGCGACGTTGAAACTAGATTTTTATTTACCAGGCAATGTGTCTGAATGTCTGTGAATAGGGAATTTCGTTTTGCTTATACATTTAATATAGGTAGGTATTAAGGCAGACAATTGTGAAATTTTAATACACGTTCTGCGAATATAATGATTACATCCGCAGTTTGTAAGAAGAACAAATATAGTAATCACAAACAATTGCAGGCATGTTACGCATGTCAGCAGTGTTAGTCGTGATTATGTTTAGATTAAAAAACACAGAATCCAAAGCAAAAAGTGAAAAAAGAATTAAAAAAAAGAAAATAAAAAAAAAAAAAAATAATTTGTGACAGGCTAGTGTTTGACCCCTATCTCACCTGATGGTAAGTGACGATGTGATCGATGCTCGTAAACACACTAGACCTGGAATACGCAGGCTCTCAAGGATAACTGCCGGAACACCGTATTTGGCTTGGCGGCAGACTTTCAACTTGATGGTGGTAAGCTACTTTGGTAGCAAGCCAGGCGAGCAACTCACAAAATGCTCTTCCACCTCTCAAATGTCACCTGATTAGCACCACCCGGGGACCACGTGTAAGGAGGCAGACTTAAGGGGTATCCTCCTACGGACGTGGGTGACTCAGCCCCAAAAAAAACACTAACAAAATATATATTAAATTAAATATGAGTTGACTAATATACCTGGTTTAACTTTACCAATAATATAAAATATCAAACTGCATTGTGCCATTATGTTCAACTATAAATTGCCTAGGAAAATACAGCGGAACTAACAAAAATTATATATTATTATAATGCGCGGGGCGGTGATGTCGTTCTTTGCGGGACAGTGCAGTAGTTTAAACAATTGAACTGCCCGTTGGCGTTCGCCTTCTAAGCACGTATCGGGTTCGATTCCTGGCTGGAACATAAGTTTTCTCCCCAAGGAAAATTTGTGTTTCTGGTTCTGGTTGTGATTGTGAGTGTGATGTGAATGTTGCCAGCACTTACGACACAAGTCATTGAACTTAGTGAGGGGCTGTGAGCGTGAAAGCGTTTTTAATAATTAATTTGTGTGAAAAATATTTGTTGCATTGATTTTGGTATTTTTGCGAATTTATATATACATTATTTTACCACCGTTTGACATCTTTGCAGCGTCCATGTTCATTTTCCATGTTGTGCGTCAATTATACGAGTTGAGTACAATATATAATGACTGTTTTCTTTGACAATTATTTAAATTGAATTACAACGCAATGTCAACTAATTGCAATCTTAATTAAAAGATAAAAACGAGTACCGTATAATTAAACTACCTATTAGGGGAGTCATAAATCTCCCGAGAGTCAGGGAAACTTCCTGACCATAAAACATTAAAGTGGCAGTTTGATGGGTTCCCTAAGCACCATAATTGATTGGTGATTAAGGGAACTAAAAGAAAACATTAAATTGGATTGTATTAAACACTGGAATTGCCCTGTTGTTGATTGTGAGCCTTGTAAGCAGCGAGTATTGGGTTCGATTCCTGAAGGGGTTACACATGTCTTCACTACAAAATAAACTTGTATTTCTGGATTCAGGGTGAATTTGATATGAATGTTTCCCACACCCACTATACTTAGCTTCGAGCTTAATATGGGGCTGTGAGTGTGAAAGTGTTCAAGCGTTTTTCTGCAAACCTTGCTTCCATTAACATGGGTTCTGTCTTTACGCTTTCACACTCATAGCTCCATAATTCAATGACTTGTGTTGTAGGTGCCGGAAACATTCACATCACACACACACATTCACAACCAGAACTAGAATCACAAATATTTCTTCTTTCAGCCGGGAATCGAACCCGGTACTCTCTGTTTACCAGGCGAACGCCAAATAACTAAGCCAACGAGCTGTTCGTTTTGCTTTACATACATCAATATTGTAACTTTTAATTGAACCAAATATCAATAAATATGTTTCGCCGTTACAGAAAACATGTCAAACATCATACACGTTCAATTTTTTCCATACTTATTCACTATTTTTCGAATTTAAAATACATATAAATAGTACCCAGCGAAAAATCTCGCGCATTTACCGCTTAAAAGAATGACAGGATTTATTAATAATTAGGAAAAAAATATTAAAACGCATAATCTATTTTAATCTAAGATCAAATCAAAATAGTTTGGCCTTTGATGTTTTCTTATTAGCTGAAAATGTAATCGAAGTAGATTTTTTAAAGAATTTAAATTTTTATCACAGATTTAACAACGCTCCTGCTTTTTATGTTTTTTTAAACCCCTTCCGTACATAATCCGACGCAAACAACCCCTTTCTGTTTAAGTTTGGCGTGTGTTTGGCAAATGCTTGACTATCTTACACTTATTTGTGGCATCGTTGATCCCAAACAATTACCTTATTTTTTTTAAGGATGATGTTACCATCGAGAGTGTTGGGAGGCCCAAACCAAACATAGCTAAGAACACTTTGAAGTTCTAATCCTCAACCTTTTTGTGTGACGAAAAGTGTTCGGGGTAAACACTGTGATGTTTTTTTGTCTTCAAGCTTCGATCTTTTTTTATGCCTTGGAATTTGGTCACTGATGGGAAGAGATGATGCACGCTACAACAAAGTCTCTAAATTTATACCTTCAAAATTAAGAAGTAGAAGAAGGATGATACTTTTTTTGTAATGTAGTGGTGGTAGGAGTCTTTTGCAGTCTGCCTGGGGCAGTCCCACACCATAGCCAGATAGACAACTTCTAGCAGTAGTGTGCAAACATATCCGTATTTTAGATTTAAGTAGGGCGCATGTCAAATTTGAGTATGCCCTGTAATTTAAAAAAAACATATTTTTTTATATAAGAAATAATATTATAAATGTACAGAAAGAGTACGTATCAGTGGCAAAAGGTTTTCAATGTTGAAAGTTTTTTTTATATGAGGCACGCAACTTGTTCGAAAGGTGAGCATTTTACCACTATCTCACTTGACGGAAAGTGATGATGCGGCCGAAAATTTAGCATGTTTGCTTAGAAGATAGAAGAGCGAATAGGTATTCGCTCTTGACTGGAAGACTCCGAGGCTGTACCGTTGAGGGAACAAAGACGCGGGCAATGATTTCCACTTCTTTGCAGTAAGGATTATAAACGTAGAAGCAAACGCTTCAAGCGAACTGGGGTATAACTGGAAGTATGTCAACCATAAATGGATGACGTTTGAAAGTTTTTCTTGCTGTTAGATGGTTGCTGTTATAAGTTGAATAAAGCCGTGGTGCCTAGATAGATAATTCTAAATCAATTTCGTTAGACTTTGCGATGATGAAACGCCCGGAAACAGCAACATTTTTTACTGAGATTTAGCGACGAAAAAACGGTGTGCAAGTTAATTTAAGTACATTTGAAATGACTGCTTTATGTAAAACAGAGATAATGGGGAGGCAGTGACGCAAGCAATAACCTTCAGAAAGAATAAACCAGAAAATTACGAATGTGAGTCGCGCACCGAGGGTTCCGTACAAACTTGTATATAGATAGTTCGACCATGGCGGGAATCGAGTCTCTAAAATGATTTGCGTTAAACTGCCCGTTGGCTTAGTTGGGTGCGCGTTTGCCTTCTAAGCCAGGGTATCGGGTTCGATTCCCGGCAGGAACCCACAGCACTACACTAAGTTCGATGACTTGTGTCGTGGGTGCAGGTAACATTCACATTACACACACAACTAAAATCAGTAACACACATTTTTCGTTAGGAAGAAAACTTGTGTTCCCGCCGGGAATCGAACCCGATTTTGCTTAGAAGGCGAATACTTACCCAACTAAGCAGCAGTTCAATTAACAAAAGATTTTCCCTTTACTTTTTTAGTAATTTTTTTTTTATTTGTTACCTCATATCTTTTTTCCACAAGAACCGATTTAAATTTATTTTTTTTGTTTTATATACGTTGCTATCCAATTGGTCCCATTTAAATTTGATCAAGATCTGATCAGTGATTCCTGAAATATCGTCAGTTTAGTACATAGCTTCTTCTATTTCAGAACTTTGGTTCCGAAGGTAAAGCGGTGAAGTCGGTTTTTTAAGCTTTTCTTGCATTTAATTATTTTATATAATATATTGCGTATTTAATATAAATTTTAACTTGAAGTCTTTACAATTATTGTTTCTAAACAAAGTATAAAAAAAGTCTTGAAAGACAAACAAACAGTCAGACAAAAAACTGATCTTATAAGGGTTTTTACCGACTTCCCAAAAAAGGAGGAGGTACTTAAGTCGACTGTTTTTTTTTTATGTGTACCTCATATCTTTTCTCCACGTGTGCCGATTTCGTAATTTTTTTTTAGTTTGAAAGATGTAGCTTTCTTATTGGTCCCATTTAAAATATATTTTCTCGTCGAATAATATAAAAAGCTGAAGAGTTTTACATGATCTTGTATACCTACAACACAATATCTCGAGTATCATATGCTTCAACTTCATAACGTTAGTAAGCCTAGATATCCCGGAGGTATCAGGGGAGGATGTTATGACACGCTTTCATATTGTAGGTTTCCCTGTCCTATTGTCTGGGTGGAAATATATTATTGTGAGCAACTTTTATCTTTTTACAGCCAGATTGTAATTTTGGAAAGCCTAAAAAATCTAGTTTTGTATCAGTGACATCTTCATCATTAATGCCAAGAAGAAGAAAAAAAACAGCCATGTATCTTTAAATGTTTAGGTTCCTTCCTAAGTATTAGTTTTACTAATTATGTTAATATATACTTAAATACATTATATAATACTAATAATAATTAAACTAAAAACTAAATTAAACTTGCCCAAAAAAAAAACTATTACTAAATATACCTAAATATGTACAAAACTTAATCTAATAGACCATCCCTTACATAATATTTAAATATATATGCATAAGAATTTTAAAAAGTCGTCATAGGCTGTATAAAATAAATATTAGTATTATGATAGTTTTAACATAGTTATTATGTTTGTGTTAAATTAGTTTAATCGTTATGAGTAATAAAGTTATTTAAAAACAAA
Organism: Lomographa bimaculata; assembly: GCA_948107665.1. NCBI lineage: Eukaryota > Metazoa > Arthropoda > Insecta > Lepidoptera > Geometridae > Lomographa > Lomographa bimaculata. The sequence continues at coordinate 16,097,026 of OX403592.1, forward strand.
AACAATGCCAAGAAGAAATAATATTATTGCGTCAATATACATACATATTTACATTCCACACATTCATACATATACATTTTGCTTTAAAACATAGAGGTTCCGTAGCAATAGGAGTATATTCAACATGTGCTACGTAAACATTCCACGCAACGCTGTTTTTCAATATACCCCTGTACTCGGGCTAGGATGTTGGCCGATATGTTTGTAAAAAAAAATCGCTATTAGTGACAAGGCCGCCTGTTGTGACACTTTACATAGAAGCTAGTCTTGTTATCTTTGTTTTTCTCATCTTAAGAAGTATATCAATAAAGTGTAAACAAGTGTATCTATCTATCTATCTTTATGTCACGGACTTGAACTTGAGTAAAGCTACATTCCTAGTCATCTATATAAATGCTATAGCTTTTTTCAGTTATTTACCGTGTTACTAACAAGTCTTATTACTTCTTTAACTCCGATGAAAAAGAGGGGTGTTATAAGTTTGTAGTATGTATCTGTGTGTATGTTTGTGTCATCTTAGCTCCCAAACAGCTGGACCGATTTTGTGTTCTTAGCTATCGGTGCAGCCGTCCATATCGTCGTGGGTGTTTTTAAAAATATTGATTTTGCCACTTGTCTAACTAATTTTGTACCTGTGCTACCATATCGGCTGGTGCCTGATCTCTAAATAAGTAAAAACATCATCCAAACCATCAAGTGAGTAGTGGTCAAACGGAGATGAAAAATAGTGTAGGCCCTGGAATAGGGCGTAAGCTTCCTCTGAGTACAAATAGTATTATATTTGACATGCTCGTCGGTTTAGTTGGGAGGCGTTAATCTTCTAAGCAGGGGTATCGGGTTCGATTCCCGGCTGAAACAAAAGTTTTCCCCCCAAGGAAAATTTATGTTTCTGGTTCTGGTTGTGATTATGTGATGTGAATGTTTTCGGCAACCACAACACAAGTCATCGAACTTACTGTGGGGCTGTGAGTGTGAGAGCGTTTATGTCATGTTTAATGTAATGTATATTACTACCCATGACCCGCCGCTTCACTCGTGTTAATTAAGTTAAAAAGTAAAGCCTAAGTGTTAATCCTGAGTATAAGCTATGTATATCTGAAATTTCAGCCTTATCTGTTTACCTACAGCGCGAAGAGAAAAAAACATACTTACACTCTAACACATTATACACAAACTTTTGGATTTCTAATATTAGTGTGATTATAATATAGTTAACTAAATAATATTTCAAATATTTCTAATTTACTGTCATAAAATGACTTATTAATAAAATTACTTTTCATTTACTGCTCAGATATAATTTTCATCACCAACTTTATAAATAAAAAACCTTTCATATGAACTTTCTCCCCCATTGCACGATCTTAATGTACCCCTACCAAAAATATTGATAGTATAATTTTATTATTTTAAATGAACTACTCAAATTATATCAATTTTTATCTCTATAATTTCAAACAACAAAGAACATTCATTCAAACATTTTCATCTCTTTTAACCCTCTTAGGGGTAGAATTTCGAAAAATCCTCTCTTAGTACGCCTCTACGTACTATGACAAATGTATTTCAAGTCTCTACGACCAGCGGTTTAGGCTGTGCGTTGTCTCTATGTCAGCCAGTCAGTATGTCAGGACAAAGATTCTTATAGTATTAGATTAGCATAAAAAAAATCCTTTTTTACCGACTTCCAAAAAAAGGAGGAGGTACTCAAGTCGAATGTATTTTTTATTTTTTTTATGTGTGTTACCTCATAACATCTCTCCACGTAAGCCGATTTCGAAATTTTTTTTTTAGTTTAATAGATGTTGTTTTCTAATTGGCCCCATTTAAATTTGATTAAGATCTGATCAGTAGTTCTTTAAATATCGTCAATAATGTCTATTTTGTGACGAATAATGCGTACTTTGACGATGTTCTCGTTTACCTGACTTCAAAAGTTACCTCATAACTTCTTTCCTTGTGAGCCGATTTTGATGATTCTTTTTTTACTCGAAAGCTGGTGCTTTTTTTGTAGTCCCATTGAAATTTGATCAAGGTCTGATCTCTAGTTTTTGAGTTATAGTCAATAATGCGTGTTTATTACATTAAATGTGATCAAGGTTCCGAAGATAAAACGGTGAAGTCGGTTTTTTTAAGCTTTGCTTGCGTTTAATTATTTTTGCTAGCAGCAAATAAATACATAGACAGAGTTAAATCCCTCGTTTATGTACGTTTAGGGTCAGTGACGTTTACAGCTGAACACAAGCCTGGTATGATCTTGATCAAATATGCGTCAAACTTTTAATTTCACTAAAAATGATGGATAGATAATTTTTAGTCAGATCTACACTAAAAGGTTTTATTGAAAGTAAATATTTTCATACTAATGTCAAGAAACAGAATTCATATTTCTATCAGCGTTACGCTTTAAGTAAAAAATACATGTAATATAAAAGATGTTGATTTTGTTAATATAGCATTAGCCATGCTAGGCAGAACTATAGTGATAAATTTAGAAAGGAAAATTTGGGTGGACGTTATCAACACAACTTGTAGCTAACTGCAATGTCAGACTAGTTGGCCGTAGTAGTTTCTAAAAACTGTTTCGGTAGATGACGTCGCATGTCCCCGTAAGACGTTAATGATAAGGAAAGGATAATTTCATCGCTTCAGGCGGGGCTTGAGTAGCTCAGCGGTTAGAGTAATAAGGCATGGCACCCTATGGCCGCGGGTTTAAACCCTGCCTCTGCGATAATTTTTCCTTTCTAGATTTATCAATACAAGAGATATTTGTCTTTCATGCGTATATACTTAAAACTAGCTTTTGCCCGCGGGTTCGCACGCGTTAAGAAGTATTATTTTAAAATTGACAAACTTTCATCCCCTATTTTATCCCCTTGGGGGTAGAATTAATCAAAATCCTTTCTTAGCGGATGCCTACGTCATAACATCTACCTGCATGCCAAATTTCAGCCCGATCCGTCCAGTGGTTTGGGCTGTGCGTTGATAGATCACTATGTCAGTCAGTCAGTCAGTCAGTCACCTTTGAGTTATATATATTTAGATAGATATATTAAATTAACAAGATTCAAATGTCATTCTTAACATTAAAAACTATACTTTACCCAATGGTAAAGCATACACTGGTAAAGCTCATCAGTTATCTAAATACGACGACTACATTCCCACCGTTTTTGATACTTTTTATAATAATAATAAACATTTATTTCAGGTACACTTAATTTCTAAAGTTCAGGTAATATCTCAGGACTTAATCACGCATCAATATATTTTTATTTACATCGACGTTTCGGCCAAGTTGCATCGGCCACGGTCTCGTCCCGAGATATTACCTTAGGTATATGTTTGAATACTTTTTAACTTATTTAAAGCGGGCAAAGCCGCGGGCCATGGCTAGTGATAATATAGTCTGGACCGTAAATGCCTACAACTTATAAGCTGCTATCTCTTAGAGCTTGTAGAAACACATCACATACATATTATATTCGTCGACTAACAAAGTTTAATTTGAGCTCACTTTCAGTGTTGCCGTCAAAGTCAAAGCGCAATAGCTATTCCACAATGCATTATTCAAACTATCCACTCTCCAAGGCCTACGTGTGAACTGCAATAACAATATGACGTGCAAATCTAGAATGAAGTTCTGACTATTTAGTATACATACAACAAACAAATGCATTTAAACTCACAGCCCCACACTAAGTTCAAAGACTTGTATCGTGGGTGCTGGAAACATTTAATTTAGCTTGCAAGATTTGAACACAGACTGACAAATGGACAACGGGACTGGTAAAACTAAATAAAGCTTGTATAATTAAATCGTAAGCAAAGCTTAAACAAACCGACTTCACCGCTTATATTATGGTTATGGCTTGATCGATTTCGATAAAATTTATATGGGACCACCTCTGTATAATCTACCAAACACATAAATATTTTTGAGAAACACTCCACAAATGGGGGCGAAATCGGTAAACATACATATAAAAAATTACATACCGTCAAACATATAACTTCCTCCTTTTTTTAATTCGGTTAAAAAGTACACGGAGCCAACGTTGATCTTACCATTGTAAGTAACGTTGGTTCGACGTAGCGTTGGTTTGACGTAACGTTGCTGCTGAAAGCATAGTAATTGATCACAATACCATTAAGTCGAAAGGCGGCTAAAAGGATGGCAAAATTTCCCGGCGAAAATTCTACTGAAATACGCCGTATTTTTAATTGTTTCGTTGATGAGTATACAACGGCGGAGAGCATTTTATGTAGAATTTTGAAGGGTTCAACATAATAAGGTATTTTAGTTTTGGCTGATTTATTATTGTTTTTACCCAACTGCCAAGGATTGGTTATATTTTTATGTATGCATGTATGTACAATTCTTTATTAGGTACCTCGTATCTTTCAAGCGGCTGGATGGATTTAGACAGTTAAGGTATCGTTATATTCGTCTTAAAACCCAAGTGTTCCTAGATAGGTGCTTAAAAAAAACATAATATTGCGGATTTTTAGCGCAAAGTACCAATAGGTAATTAAAAAAAAAAACCAAACCTATCGAGTAGGGTATCAAATTGAAAGGATTACATAAAAAGTAGGTTTACATTTTCCACAGTCAGGTTTTTTGAATTTTAGTACATTGACTTGTTCTAAATGATATGTTTTATTTAATAGAATATAACTCAATTTTGACAAAAGTATCAGTTACGTATTTTTCCTTATGACGGTAGAATAACACAAATGCTACTTTTCAACTTCATTAATGCGGGCAAACCCGTGAAACATAGCTGATATTTAATACATACCAAACCAGCTAACTCGATAAACCGAATCATAGCGATATACCTAGGTCATCAAGTACTTCAAAGATAAGTAATTCAAGTAAAGTTCGAGAATGCTTACTCCAGGTATAAGTACCCTCATCCCCTCCAACAAGTTCAAAGGAATGTTCTCGAACGTAATAAATAAATGGAAGACTTCGGTAAAATCGAGGATCTTATGTATTTCTTATGTTGATCTGAAAATCAAGAATAACTGAGCCAGTTTGGCTGGGCTGGAATTTGCTGATTCTTAGGGACATGATATACAGAGCGCTAAGGCGCGCCCGGGTGCTGTAAAGATCAAATGTATGTGATACAATACAATACAATACAAATTTCTTTATTGTACACCAAAAAACAAAAAGATACAAACTTAAAACTACGAAATTAATATTATAAGGCAGTACAATGGGCGGTCTTATCGCTTTCAGCGATTTCTACCAGACAACCTTTGGATGGACAGAAATTGTGATGTACAAAACGACAGAGGCGCGCGCTTCGAGAGGCGCGCGGCGCTTCTCCCCACACTGCCCTTTTGTACTGTAGGCTGCGTTTGAATATTCAAAAATAAAAATAGTAGAAGATGCGTCATGCGTAAAAAATAATAAAAGACGCTGGATGCAGGCCCCTAACAACCGTTCTTTATGGAGATCTTATCACTTCTTGTGGCCGAGATGATGATGATGAGAAGATGCGTCAATTTCTCTGATTCCGATGATATAAATAACTCAGTTTTGACAAAAATGACAGTTACGTCTTTTTCCTTATGACGGCAGTACAGGACGCGCGCCTCGGGCGCTTTGTATATCAAGTCCCTTAGAAGCTCGGTCGGTGATGTTTGGTTTGGTGGTCGTTGCGATAATAGGTAAGTCTTTCTACCCGCAATTATATTGTTATCGTCGTTATTTTGAATGGTTCCAATTCAAAGTTATATATTGTTGTTTAAAGTTCGGTTGATTATCTATCAGTGTAATAAAATCAAAATTAAAACTGTATATTTGTTACTAAGGATATGATTTTTGTTTAAAATTAATTTCTGACACTAAAATCTTGTATTAAATATTGGCAAAATGCTTACCATCAGGTGAATAACTTGCTTTTCTTCTCTAACAAAAATGTAAAAAAAAATACAAAAATGTTGACAGCAAAATAATAGAAAATAATTAAACGCAAGCAAGGCTTAAAAAAAACGACTACTCTGCTTTATCTTCGGAACCTTGATCAGATTAAACACGCATTATTGACGATAACTCAAAAACTACTGATACTGATACTGATACTTGTATATCATATCCCTAAAACGTAGAAGTCGAAAGTAAGAAGCTACGTTGAGTTCGTTAAATATGTTAAAAATATATTAGCTGTGCCCCGCGATGCGATTTCATGTGAAGTAACCCATGTCCTATTCTAAATATCCGTCTATAAGTTACAGATGAACTTCCTTTCAATCTTTTGAATATTAAAACGTAGTCACTGTGGTGACTCAATATCAATGTCATTTAATATTAGTATTCCTCTTGGCATGTGATGACTCCTCACCCTAATCCTACTAATATTATAAATCCGAAAGTTTGTGTGTAAGTGTGTAAGTATGTTTGTTCCCTCTTCACGCTTTAACGGCTGAACGGATTTGGAAGAAATTTGGAATGTACATAGGTTATACCTAGGATTAACACATAGGCTACTTTTTAACTTGATAATAGCGGGCGAAGCCGCGGGGCACGGCTAGTATTATCATAAAACTTGTTCAACCGAAAGCACTCTGATAACAGTGCTAAGGTGCGGTTGATCTGAAAAAGGAGTGTTAGCACGTGAAAAATATATATAAACGAAAAATAAACCTCTAATAGTCAGCACGATTCCCCGTAGAAGCAAATCCCGAAACGAATTGCAATATTATTCTTGCACGACCTAGAATATCTAAGAAATAGCATAGCTTTTAAATAAGCACTAGAATATAAACTAAATTGTCATAATGTTAAGCTCTCAAGGCAAATTGCAGACATTTTTCTGAAGCCGGTCTCGCAGATATTTTATGGTGAAAATATTCATGAACGTCTTACAATTACGGGTGCAAGGAAATGAGGGAGGTGAGACAAAAGGCGAGCGCCCGTCATTGTTGCATTGCATCTATAATTCAGTGTGCGACTCACCTTTGTTGAAGAAACTGAATAGAAAGAAAACGGAAAGGAAAAATGGTGCGGAAAACCACAGATAGTTTTTTTATACTGGAGCATTTGACTGCTATCCCATCTGATGCAAACTGACAATGCGGCCGTAGATGGAACATGCTTGCCTAGAAGTTACCTATTTACTCTAGACTTAAAGACACCCAGATTGTACCGTTCAGGGACGAAAGACAATGAATTCCACTCCTTCACAGTACGGATGATAAACGTAGAAGTGAAACGCTTTAAGCGAACTGGAGGTATTTCAACCATAAATGGATGATGTTTGGCAGTTTGTCTTGTTGTTAGATGATAAATAGGGCATGGAAGAATTATATCATGTAATTCCTAAACATATTCTCCAAAAAGTAAGCGATAAAATACCGATAGGGTTGCTACCTTACGTTGATGACCAAGACTTTGCAGTTTTTCTTTAGTAATTCTTACTGACGTAAACACTATTATAACTAGTATATTATAGCTAATTGTTTAATAAAGGGAAGACTGAGTTGCACGACGCAGGTTGTCCTAATCTGAGACCCAGGGATCTAAAGTTTTGTTAATATAATATTTTAGATTTTGTGCACATGAAGGTATTTTATTATTTATTACTGTTTGTTCGCCCCAAACCCAACATTTTACTATTGACTTTAAAGGAGGTTCTCAATTCGACTGTATGTCTTTTTTTTTGTATCTATGTTACGCGATAATTCCGCCAATTATGAATCGATTTAGATGATTCTTTTTTTTATTTGTTTGATCATATCATCTTCAGAGGTGGTCCCATATAAATTTTATCGAAATGAGTAAATCAACAAAAAACAATATATAAGCGGTGAAGACGAAGAAGCGAGAAGAGGTTTTTTAAGCTTTGCTTGCGTTTAAATTATGAGACACCAAGTCAACATTTTGCCTAATAGAAAAAAAAATTAGGTTAATAGCTTATTAGAGGTTATTAACTTTAATCCTTAATAATAATAGTTTGATTTTTATATTTGTTGTTAAAACTAGAACAGGATATATCGGTTATTATACGTGAATGTTAACTTACTCAATATACTAAACCGTTTTTGAGTTAGACCTCGAGACTAAACAGGTCTAAGAATTGTGACTTTGTCCCGGGGCCTATCTCAAAAACGGTCTATCGCAAAAAGTTATTGGCAATAAACCTCAAAATATTTTACCAATTAAGCAAAATATAGGCGCTAGATCTCAGTTCGGTGCGAACTATTGTGCCCGAATATTATTATTCAGTTACATACTCGTATATAGATGTCGACGCTGATGAGTGTTGTCCCTTTATTCTCAGGTGCAGTAGATTTTATTAGAAATCTAAAAGGATCTTAAGTAGTCTAGAGTCTAGACTGCGTCTTAACTTGGTTAAAGAAATAACGTACAAATTGGTCTCTTGGTGTATTTTTGTATGCAAAAGAATATGCAAATTACCCAATCAAATTCTAAAAGGTTGTGATTCTTATAAAGCAATAATATTTCAATTATTTTCTTCGTCTCTCCTTTTAAGCAAATAATATATTATTATAGGAATGACAAAAACAACGAGAGCCATTGAATTTAAATAAAAATAAAAACTTTCAATCTCACAGACCAGACCACCAGACTTGTGTCATGGGTGCCGGGAACATTCACACCACACACACAATCACAACCAGAACCAGAAACACTAATTTCCTTTAGAAAGGGAACTTGTGTTACCGTCGGATATCGAACATTATTGTGTGTTCACACAGCTAATTTTGAAGAGCATATGTACCAATATGATTTATTTATTCATTTAAAACTTCACGTATAAATAATATACTGTACGTAGAAGGACTCATGCTACAGAATTTTCTACAAGTCATCCTGTTATTTAAGGAGATATATATCGGCGCGCAATATTTGAATTTAGAAACAAAAAAAAAAAATTGTCACATCACAATATACATATCCTGCATTAAATATATACTCAATTACTCACACATACAGTATAATAATATATAGTAATTTAATATTTTTATTACGTAATTATAAAATACATATGTTTTAATTCTCATTTTATTGTTATTCTTTGTATTTAAAACTAAACAAAACTCAAAAAAGAAACGGAATTTAAATTCTCGAAACCTCTTACTAAACTTCAGATTGCGTGCTACCGAGTAATTTAAGTAAAGACTGGTTCAAACACCTTAGTTAATCTAGAGATAATCTTAATAGTTCTTTACTATACCTGTACCCTCCATTTTACCTGTGTTTATCTGTACTTAGATTACACAAAGAGACAGCCTTGAAATTCTAGACTAAGTTATACACATGGTTTTCAGAGCTGCTTGTGTAATTGTACTCGATAATTCAGTTTAAAGAGGTGTTGTGGAAGGCTGCAGATAAGCTACAAGGCTGCATAGTGTGCATAGCTCGTAGTTTTGTTCACTTTACCTTCGTTTTAAATTCATGGCCTTCTACTCGAGTGTTTTGGAAAATAACAAAACTATCACAAACAAAGTGAGTCTATATATTACGTACCTTAATCCTACTAATATTATAAATCCGAAAGTTTGTGTGTAAGTGTGCAAGTGTATAAGTGTGTTTGTACCTCCTTCATGCTTTAACGGCTGAACGGATTTGGATGAAATTTGGAATGTACATAGCTTATATCTAGGATTAACACGTAGGCTACTTTTTAACTCGATAATAGAGGGCGAAGCCGTGGGGCACGGCTAGTGAAATATGAAAGGAAATTGAAATTAAAAATGTTTATTGGCTGTACTAAATAATAATAATACGTAATTTACACATTTATGTGGAAGGACACGACCATATTGCTATGTCTCTTTAACAAAACACTCGTATCTCAATGTATTTAGCTCAGTCTAGAGTGGAAAACATCCTCAACTGAATTGAAAGCTTAAAGCTGCGCTGAAAAATTCTCTAAAGCTTCCTCAGTATTGGAGAAAATCGTCAGAAAAGCGATTCCAGCCGGCTTTCGGAAGTGCCGTACAGCATTGGTAGTATGTTATTTGCTCTTTCGTATTGGCATGAAAAGCTGCAGCAACATTTACACCATTCCAAAAATCTCTTAAATTGGATTTAGAGGGAAGTGCCGAGCATATTAGATGATCCATATTGAGCTACATGACATTGGCATCGTCGGTTGCAATATAACATGAGCAAGATTTATTTTGTAAATGTCTATAAATGTGGGTGCAGATTTTATGGGCAAACTTAAGGCCTAATATGCATTTTTTCTCAAATGGTTAATTAACTCGTGCTTAATAGAGGCATTGATAAGTTAACGTCTCTTTATTGCCAGATTTGTAAATTTACAGCCATCTTGAGAAGATTTCTTTTTTATGCTATAAATAGCTGCGTCCTGCGGTTTCACCCGCGTAGGTCCCGGACCCGCGGGAGTTCCGGAATTAAATTTTCTTTCTTAAGAACCTTCTCCTGACAATAATTAACAAAACAAAAAAGAATGAGTGAAATTGTTCACGCGTAATGCTATGAACAAGGGAAATACATATATTTAGATAAGCAAGCATTTGACCATTATCTCACCTGATGGAAAGTGATGATGCGGCCAAAGACGTGACATGTTTGCCTAGAAGAAGCCTGTTCACTTTTGATTTAAAGATTTTCTCAGAATCTGACTTAGAAAGTCGGTGTCGCATTTCTTTTCTATTCTTTATTACATATATTCCTTACATCAATAATATACCTACAAGTTATTTTAAACTAGGTTTATCTCTATTTTGCAGTCGCTAGACACAGCCCGACACTAAGTTCAAAGACTTGTAAGTCTTTGAACTTAGTGTCGGGCTGTGTGGGCAAACGCGTTTGATGTTTTGTTGTAAACTGCACAAGCGCTTTCTAGCGACTGCAAAATAGAGATAAACCTAGTTTAAGTGCCAAAAATTGGGTGGAAATCTTTAACATATCACACGCACAATCACACCCAGAACAATAAACAAAAATGTCCCTTGGGATGGAAAATTGCGCTCCTACCGGGAATTGAACCCAGGATACACGGCGCAGAGAACTGAAACTGAATATAGAGAGCTCATCTCGCCGATTAGGTCGTCATGCCTCTACATGTCATCCTTGTCACTAACATAATCATCGATTTTATAATATAGCTAGAATAAGCTTTCTTTATTAACATACATTTTACTACTGTCTTAAACTTTCCCATTGGTCATACGGTGATTTATATAAAGGATATATCAGGTGAAAATCGACTAGACAAGCAACAGCTTGACTAGTCGTGTTTGAAGCCAATCATATTAAAAAATGTAGATAAACTAAATAGTATTCATTCTTTAAAATAAATACTGAAACTATTGACTTATATGGGTTGTAAATGAGAACCTCTTGGTAAGTTTATTCCATTAACTAAATTGAGCGAGCAGGGAGCGAAACATCTCCATTTCAGCAGGGGCAAAATGGCTTTCGTATGTCCGACGGATTTCCGGTTGTTCTTCTACAGATCACATTTCTCAACCAATTCTCGTAAAATTTTGTGAGCAGGTTCGATCAGTATAAATATACTTTTTGTTGATTTAGTTTTTGGAAAAATATTCAATATAGCGGAGATATGAAGGTAAAAGGGGTTAAAAACGTAAAAACAGACATATTTCAGCCATTTTGAAAAATAATTGAGGTCTTTAGCTCGCATAACCAAAGAAAATTAGTTAAGTCAAAGTCAAGATAATAAGTTAATTATCACAAAAACAACTGAGAGGCACAAGTAATGGCACCTCACACGAGTTTGACGGTTCTGTCATCGAAAGTTGGAGAACATTTGAAAAGTACTTGGTATATTTTTTGGGCCTATTACAGCCCCAGTCGAGCTTTTTCATTCAACTTTAGCCCTTAACTCTATGTAAATTGGTTGAGTTTTAATTTATTAGCTACATACGTTTTGCGAGCGTTGTAGACATTTAGGAGGCAGACATTTTAGTAACATTGGTAGGTTAATTTTAATGTCTAAGTAATTTCAGTATATTTTGATGTGTGGGGATGTGTTTTAGAAAGAAAAAAATATCACTTGAGGCGGGGATTGAACCTGCGGCAATATATTAACGTTTTACGGAGACGTGTGACGTCATCTACCGAAACAGCTTTTAAAACTTGTTCTATAGTTATAATGGTGGATTATTTACCGTTAATATAGTGAACGTGCATGAGTGTAGGCAAATCTTACAAAAGTGATATTCGCTTTTACTTCAAAACCCCATTGGACGTTCTAATAAAGTATATAGTGGCATGACTTGACTATGACTGGATTTTGACACTTTTACTTCACTTTTGACGATAACTTCTTATACGATTTTACGATATATATTATGTAACGCACTTAATTTATTACATGACACTAGCTAAATGCACGAGAATTTGAAGCCAAAAAAAAAAGAACTAAGCAACCATGTGAACTGACTGCACATCCACAACCTTTTAAAATCGTTTACATTTTCAAATCAAATCAAAATCTTTTATTCACAAGGGCTCCAAAGAGGCACTCATGAAAGTAAATGACTCTACTTACGTAGAATTACATGAATTTAATGTGAAAATTATGAAATATAGTATATGATTAGTGAATGTTAGTCCGTGCAATGTGGTACTATGTAGCATATTAGGATACCCTCTGAATTAACTCTAACCCCGATCGAACTATTCATTCTGTACACCGGTCGAGATGATTTCGCACGTGTCTACGAATTCATTCGCTTGTTTGTGTTTCCAATCACAGGCTCCATTGCGTCCTAATTCCGCACCCATATCAACTTCACGTTTAACATACTTATGTATAGGTACAACGATAGGTACAGCCGTAAAAATACGAAAAGAGGTTTCTCGTAATACGTGAATAGGTCTCGTAATACGTGAATACCTTGATGCGGGTCGGTACAAATATCAATCTAATTTTTGATTAAAATAACGTGTGTAAGTGAGCAAATAAGTTTGTTTTCTCTTCCCGCTGTAACGGCGGGACGGATTATGTTTTTTTTTTTATTTCGGTTAAAGCGTGTAAAATGACGAGGAATGGCTAAATACAAATAAATATTATGAACTAAGTATGCTCCGCATTACTTTCCCTTAATGGAGATTTTGAGACTTTTAGCGTCAAAATCCCCATTAGCCCAAATTTGCAGCCGTAATGGGGATTATGAGACTAAAAGTCTCAAAATACCCATCAATGGGGAAATCTAATGAGGATTTTGACACTAACCCGTTTCATCCGCGTTTAGCATACTGATTAGTGGTGGCTAATATCATCATGTTAAACAGAAAAGAAAACACACAATTATTTATTTCCTTAAATACATTTTGGATTAGAAATTTTAGTAAGGAATTATTGAATGAAGTTATTAAAAAAAAAAAACTTTTTGTATATGACGCGGAAAAAAGCAACATATATTCCTTTAAGTTTCTTCTGAAACATGTCCTTAATCCACCATTTCACTAAAGAGGCAAGATCGCTATATCAATCAATGTTGATAAGACGATGTCTCGTAATCAAGGCCACGTCTCCTAAAACCCGATAACTAGTGACCTAAAAACATGTGCTGTACTACCTATTTTACCCGTCTTTGACGGCCTGAATCGCATTTATATACTGGCAAGTAATAAATGTGATTCGGCCCTTCGAACGTCGTCCCAATTGCTGTCATATATATCACACTGCGTGAAAAATAGCATCAAAATCATTTTAATTGTCCGATGATCCAGGTTATTTGGAAAAATATCTTTTGCTATCCTCGATTTTATGTATCTTGCTTGTTGAATATTTTAGGAACTTGGATACCTACCTGGTATATTTATTTAGTACTAGCTGCGCTCCGAGGTTTTACTCGCGTAAGTCCAGGATCCGAGGTAATTCCGGGATGAAAGTGTTTATTTATTTTTTTATTTGTGACAGGTTAGTGTTTGACCACTATCTCACCTGATGGTAAGTGACGATGTGATCGAAGCTGGTAAACACACTAGACCTGGAATACGCAGGCTCTCAAGGATAACTGCCGGAACACCGTATTTGGCTTGGCGGCAGACTTTCAACTTGATGGTGGTAAGCTACTTTGGTAGCAAGCCAGGCGAGCAACTCACAAAATGCTCTACCACCTCTCAGAAATTTATATTTATTTATATATTCAAACTTTCGTGTTGTGTCTAGGATGTCAGCTACCTCCAAACCAAATTTTATCAAAATTGAGTGCAGTTTGAGCGTGAAGAAGTAACAAACGTACAAACACACTCACAAACTTTCGCCTTTATAATATTAGTGTGATGATATGTAAGTAAAATAGGAACTAAAGGCTATCGGCCCCGTAGATCGGAAAAAAAAGCTTAAATAGAAAACAAAGGGTGGAATGACGACAGTATAGTTAACAACTTGATTAATCTATAAACAAACGATCGGTTTCCATTTCAAAACGACAAAACTGCTTACAAATACCTAAGGTTCTTTTTTGATTAATTCAAATAGAAACTGCTTGCAACAGAAGTAGGAAGTAGAACAGAAGGAGGAGTAAGGATTGATGAGGATTTTTTATGCGATTCTTCCGCCAATCATGAATCGATTTTGATGTTATTTTTTGTTTGGTAGATCATCTTCAAACGTGGTCCCATGTAATTTTTTCGAAATAAATCTAGCGCTTTTTGAGGAAATCAAATTATATAGGACACATTTAGACAACAAAAATTAATCGTCCACATGGAAGAACGGTTAACTTGTTGTTATGAAACCGCTAGAGCATTTAGAAACTACGAGTATACTTACTTTAGCATTGCAAAGGTTTCACTTGTGATATTTTTTTACCATGAACCTCTAAAAATTTAATATTGACAGCTAATGTATTAATAAAAAAACAGTTAACTACCTCACAATTTGGTTCTATTTTACAATTTCAGAGCTTTTCTTTTTCACATTCTAATACCAACAACATCCTGCCGAGCTTCGATATAACCTTAGCAATCAACAAACGTAAACTTGAGTGGAGACCGCGAGTCGGCAAACGTAGCACAGGACGCCCGTCGCGGCCAGGTGGAGCGACGACCTGCGAAAGGAGGCCGGCAGAAACTGGATGAGAAGAGCCGAAGACCGGGCTCAGTGGCGTTCATATTTATGTCCAGCAGTGGATAAAAATAGGCTGATGATGAATCAACAAATCATCAGAGCTCCTCCTAGCTAGACCGTAGAATTATGTTTCAATGTTTTATTCAGCTTAAAACACGAAAATTTCGACTTTGTAGTCAACTAGTTTCGTCAACTAGTTCGTGTTTTAAGCCGAATATAACATTGAAACATAATGTGTAATACTCACGATAGTTTTAACATTAAGACCGTAGAATCACAGAGCTTTTCTTTACCAATCTCTTACCAAAAACATTCTGTAAAGCTTCCATAAAGCTTGTTAACTTTCAATAAACCACCAGCCGCCGTCAACCCGTCAGCTTCCGGATTGATGGACGACGTGTCTTCGAACAATAGTTTTATCCCGACCGATGTATCGCCACAGATATTCGCCGCCTGATAAGGGAATATTCTTTCTACAAGCAGTAAGTGAATAAGCTTATATAAATTAATTTGAGTCGCATGAACTCTAAAATATCTGGGAACTCTCATATATCAATGCAATATTCACAACCTTCTTTTATGTTAGTAAAAACTGAGATCAGCAAAATTCTGATATAAACAAACAAACAAACGCATTCACACTCACAGTCCCACACTAAGTTCAAAGACTTGTATCGTAGTTGCCGGAAACATTTACATCACACGCACATTACACCCAGAACCAGAAGCACAAATATCCTTTGGGAAGGAATTTGTGCTCCTGCCGGGAATCGAACCCAGGACCCACAGCGCAGGGGCGGGCACCTGTCCATTGCGCCAACTGGGCCGTCAAATCGTCGTCTTTAGATATGATAGTAAAAGACACGTCTACCTCGGAGATTTGAATATCAAAGTCCTGCGTGGCACTGTAATGCACTTCTCTCCATGAAACTTAAGATATTACGTCTAATATGCCCAGCCGAATGGCACACTGTTTTAGCTAGGACCAGTCCTGCTATAGATTGCTCTAGCAGGACTTTGCTCTAGCAGGTTGCAGTTTACGCAGTGGGCAAGTCTTTGCTTTCTGCGCCTCTTTTTTTACAATCAAGTTTCTCGCCTGATTGTGAGCGAAAGGCCGCCTTTAGATATAGGTTTTGGTGACGAAGGTGTCACATAAATTCTATTTGAGCGAAAATCCTCTCTCCTTTCATATTATTTGCAGCATATAATATGTGTAAGCATATGGAATAACAGAGACAAATCTTCCTCAAGGGATTAGGAAGTCTTCGACTTCAGAAAAACTCGCCTTAACAACAATGACACGTTTTTGTTACAAGCTGAGAAACATTTTTTTAGGTCAGTCCGGTGTATGTTCTGTTAAACTTATATTGATTACCAATAAAAGAAATTCGCAAAAGAAGACACTAAAGTATTTACCTTGATATACACAAGTATTAACTTTTGGAAATACCTTACTTTACAAAACAATACTATACAAATGTATTGCACACCAAGAAAAATAATTATTTACGACAGAAAAAAATTATAATATAGCGGTATTATCGGCGGCTTTATCACTAAGCAGCGATCTCTTCCAGGCAATCTTAGGGTGGCGAATTTATCCTCTCCACCCTAACATTGCCTGGAGTTGATGTTGATGCCTGGATATTGCCTGGAGTTGCCAAGAAAAGTTTAATAAAAAGTGACAGTTGGTGCGGCATTGTTCATTACATAAATGCATTCTTTTAAACATAGGTACATATAATAATTAATGTAATTAAATAAATCCTAAATATATATAGTTTCATACATAAATGAACAAATGATAAATACAAAATATATGAATAATATACAATACAATTCATATATAAATATTATAATACAGATACTTTATATTACCTAATAATAATTTAATATTAGTGATGAAACATGGTAATGATTTCAAATAAGCTGCGATAAATAATGTTTTTTTACTCTTATTTTAAAGGTCTTAAGTGTTTGCGTCTTTTTTATAAAATATGACAGTGCATTCCAAAGACGGGCTTAATTTAGTATTAACCTTAATATTTATCTTAGTTTTTACCTTAGTATTTTCCAAAGTAACCTAAACCTTAGTATTTAATACTTAAGTACTGAAGAGTCCCAGATTTATACCTTTCGGGGAACAAAGACGCGGGAAATGAATTCCACTCCTTCGCAGTACGGATGACAAACGTAGAAGCAAAACGCTTTGAGCGAACCGGAGTTATGGCAACCATAAATGGATGACGTTTGCCAGTTTGTCTTGTTGTTAGATGGTAAAACAGGCATGGGGGAATTAACTCGTGTAATTCCTGCGCACATTCGCCAAAATGTAAACGATAGAATACCGATAGGCTTGCGACCTTACTTCGGTGACCGAGACTCTATCACTTTCCATCAGGTGAGATAGCGGCTTAATGCTTACGTATCTAGCATTAAAAAAAAAATACATATGGACTTAATAAGCTTATCATCACCAATGGTTCCAGTGTTTAAAAAATACAGCGGTATATCCAAAAAAAAGCAAGGACAATTTCGACATAACATTTATTATAATTAAACACAAACTAATTCATTACCCACCCGGAAACTAACTTTGTACCATCCCACTTACCGCGAACATTCTGCACGAGACGTAATTTTAATTAGACTAGGAACACTTGCCTACGAAAGGCACTTCACGTTGAGACAAATGTACACAAATGATGACAAATGTGTGCAAAATTTGTGACATCTATTTTATGTCCGGGCTACAGACAACAGAAGTAAATCTATTCAACACAATAATACTTTATTGCACACCAAGTACAAAACAATAAGGAATTCAAACTAGACACTAATCTGTCATGGTAGTATCGGGCGGTCTTATCGCTTTAAGCGATTTCTACCAGATAACCTTTGGATCGACAGAAAAAGAGCACGATTGGCTTAGTTGGGTGGCGTTCGCTTTCTAAATTTTCTTTCTATCACAAGTTTTCTCCCCAATTTGTGTTTCTGGTTCACGACACAAGTCATCGAACTTAGTGTGGGTGTGTGTGTATGTGTGTGTGTGTGTGAAAGCGTTTATATGCTATGCCTATAATATATGACGATATGTTATAATTATAATAGTTACGGATTTGTTATTAGCTTTGCAGAATCAGAATCAGAATCTGAATCAGAATATGCTTTATTGTCAGACTATGTTCACAAGATCTCAAATATAATAAATACAGTTTAAACAGCTTGCCCATTTCGAGCGTACAATATTTTATCATCCTAAATATATTGCTAGGTATACCATGAATTTATTGCTTGACTAGTTGTATCATGGATCATCGACAGTAAGTACGTGATTACATTAGTAAACTATATAAAATGATTTGCCAGTTGTCATTAGGCGATAGTTAGTTCAACGACAAATTCGATAATAGTCGACTACTACATCAACTTTCACCTAATTTGGTTCAACCGTTGACCACGCTGAGAGTGAATTGGTATCTTCTAGGCAATATATTACATCTTCGGCCGCTTCGTCACTTTCCATCTGGTGAGATGGTGGTCAAAAGCTTACCTATCATGCATAAAAAAAGACAGACGAAACTCAAAGTCCATTTCATTAAAGTAATTTTTAAAGGCTTTACTTAACGAATCAATTGCCTATATTTTTTTAATGTTGACGAAATTTCTCCTCTGAATCGCATTGTTTAAACGTAGAGCCGAATAAGTATCAGCATTTTGATCACCAGCCGCCTCCGATACAGTTTTGAAAACCTTCCTTGTCCTAACTGGCCCAGTATTTTCATACTATATAACTAGTCGTTTGCACCGAACTAAGATGTCGCGCCTATTTTGCCTAAAAGAAAAATCTTTTTAGGTTAATTATTATCGTATGATTTCTGTATTTGTTTAGACCCTAAATGCCTCTGACGGACGGACGGACGGACAATTTTTCTGCATCACCCAAGTCAACCTAGAGATCTTATTTCGTTGGATTAAAAAAAAATAACTGACCTCTTAAACGTGCATAAACTTCTACGGCTTTAAATCAAAATAGACTTGATTTGCGTTTAACTTTTATAAAGCTTTGTCTAAAGTTAAAATCATTTTTAAAGAGCAAATTAACTGTGTGAATACTGCTTAACAGAGATCTTGTATCAAACACACATAAGTAAACTCCTTGTTAAAAGCAATAGGATAAGATATATATTTCATTAGATATAGCAGACACAGTTTTCCGCAAGTTGAATTCTTCTGTTTTGGTTGAGATTGTAATTCAAGCTAAGTTCGGCTACAATTATTTTGACTAGCGTCACTAAGTACAAAGGATCTTCGTGTTTGTATCTCTTGTTTAATATATAAGAAAATTCCATCCAAAACCACGACCTCCGTTAAGATAGCGATACAAGGACACCTTACGGCTTCATAATGTATAATCATTTGTTGATTTATTTATTTCCACGTTTATTAATCAACACTGTCAGCGACGAAGACTTATTAGAAATCCAGCCATAGGCACAGCAGACCTCGTTTCGATCCAACCTTTTATGCCTTAGATGCACTTCAACACGGGTTAGTGGGAGAATCCCCTTTGGAAATTCCCTTGAAGGGGATTTTGAGACTTTTAGCGTCAATATCCCCTTTCGCACGCGCCCCTCTCCATATCATTCTGTCATTTTTTATAATAAACATATGTATCACGAAAATATTCCAACCTTTTTATTAAGCTAGATCAGTGTAGATCAATCTCAGTTTTGTAATAGTAAACGGCCATTAATCGCGTTATTTTTGTATCGAATAATAACTACTCGTGAAGTTGCGCACGGTCAGGCGTCGGGATCACCAGCCTGTTGACGTCCTACTCCCAGATAAAGAGCGTCGTCGTATACATGAGCAACTAGTCGAAGTATTATTCGACACAATAATCATGCAATTAATAGTTGGATATTACCATAATCCAAAGCAAGGTATCGCGATTGTTTTGGATTGTGGTTCATAGCAAAATTAAAATCTCAGTTTGATAGACCTAGGCAGCCCATAAAATTTTATAAGTTCTTTGCACACACTTAATCACAAACACTTAATAACTTCTTTGTTGAACAAAAACTTAAGTTCTTATTTCACGAGCCTTGGCTCCATTTGCTGTTTATAAAGGACTGGGTCCAATTTATAAGTACAATAAGAAGATGTATCACAATCTTATTATTTTTCTAAGATGTACTCATAGAAGAACTTTTTGGTATGATTTATATTGAAGACATCTTTATTAGCATCATTGTCGTATTGAACTACTCACAACAATAAGCAGCCTTCAAGGTGAAGGTCCAAAGTCGTGTAATTTTTGCGAACATTCTATTAGAGGTCTATATCAAAGTCATACATATGAACAACGTTAGCGTACTCGAAGAGAAGTTCAAACAACTTATTGCGACAAGGTATGAGCCATTCAGCAGATATCTGAGCCACCAAATATCTATTTCATTTAACCGCGAAAGTGCTTGCCGTAAAAAAGTTTTACGATAAAAGCTTCGAAACATTTTTCGTTTATTACAAACACAACGCGTGCCTGTAGGTACGATATTTCAAACGGCCATTGAAATTTTAAATAGTTTTTTATTGCATACGACGATTACTTGTAACCTAGCAATATAATTAAACGCAAGCAAAGCTTAAAAAAACCGACTTTACCGCTTTATCTTCGGAACCTTGATCAGATTTAATGTATTGCACACGCATTATTGACGATAACTCAAAGACTAGAGATCAGATTTTGATCAAATTTCAACGGGACGAAACATGAAAAGCACCAGCTTTAAACAAAAAAATAATCATCAAAATTCGTTCACAACGAAAGAAGTTATGGAGTAACTTTTGAAGTCGGTCAAAAACGAGCACATCGTCAATGTATACAGAATACGCATTATTGACGATATCTCAAGAACTACTGATCAAATTTTGACTAAATTTACATGGGACCAATTGGAAAGCAATATCTATCAAAATAAAAAAAAAACGAAATTGGTTCACGTGGAAAGAACTTATGAGGTAACAAACATAAAAAAAAAAACAGTCGACCTGAGCACCACCTCCTTTTTTGGGAAGTCGGTAAAAATTATTAATCTATGTTCATCCAGTGGTTGCAGTCAGGCAGGCAGCAGGCAAAGAGAAGCCAGGGCTAGCCGATACAGATACCCAGGCTACCCTTTACTCACACCTTCGTTAAAGTCGCTTTAGTACCGATTAAAAAGCATATTATAAAACGGATGTCCACATTAATGACCAGGATGCGTGGAAAAAACTGCAAAAGCTCTTTCTGGCGACTACATAGTATAAACCTAGGTTAATATAATTCCGGTAGGTATTAGTCATTTAAGAATTTATAGAAACAATTCATGAAAAAATGCGCCGCCGTGTTTCTTGCCAGGTTCTTCTCGAGATGCCTGTCCTTTTGCGAATCTAACAGTAGAGTCATGAGTATAACTTTTATGGGTAACTCTTTGGGGCCCATGTGAATAAACGATTTTGATTTGATGTGAATTTTTTTTTAAGGACAATTAATTCCTAAACTTCCTTTACAAAAAACAGACAGGTTAAATTAAACAATACAATAACGTTCTAACGCTATTTCGCCTCTCCCTATAGTAATAAACTTAACGGATGTCACTACTCCTATAAAATTCTTCGAACCGTACATCCAGTTGAAGAAACTTCATGTTGTCTTATACAATAATCCAAGTTTTAATCCAGTTTAGAGCAATTCTAGAAGGTTTAACGTTTGGAACTATCACGCTGCACTGCACTTAGATAGTTGTTCTAAAAGGATAAGTTTTTAGTTTCTAATAAACTGTTATTTTTATTACATTATTTTCAGATCCACTTCGTTTAATCAGCTGGCTCTATAAACACGGATAAGATTAACATAAAGATAGAATACCATATAATACTAACATTCATTATAGGTACAAGAAGTTTTATGGTTACAGGTATATCTAGGTAGGTCTGTGAATGTCGGTGAAATGTAAAAATGGTACATTATGTCCTATACAAGCAGTAAATATAGTATAAGTATGTACAAAAAACTAAAAAAAAGGAAGAACACTTATTTTAACCCCAAAAATAGTTTTATTAACCCCAACGTTTCGACCAAGTTGCATTGGCCATGGTCTCGAGAAGACTGGATAATGCGGGTGTCAGCGTCGGGAAGGGCGAGTATTGTCTCCAACTACCCGCACTTGGTCTTGTGAGAAATTATCTTCTAGATTGAACTAACTCCGACCTTACTACGGCCTTTAACATTCAAAGTCCTGTCTTGCAACATGAACAAACTTCCCCCTGTCCGTCACAAGTCAAACTCAAAGTGTCTAAGTGCGGCAACTGCGCCATCGACTGGTTGCCAACAATCCTAACTAATTGAAACTCCGATATTTGTTTGTTGTGTGCTCCGATACGGTATAGGAGTGAAATGACGGCGTTTTATGAAACGCCGTCATTGCATACACACCGTTTGATTGAATTCTGTAATGTATCCAAATGTTAAATTGTGTATTGGTAGGAAAGTCTTGTTTTTCAATGTTTAAAATTTTTGTGCATTTTGCCAGTGTCTAATACATATTTCTAAATAACCGAGCGAGCGCGTAGCGCGATAAAAAGCATCTCCTTTTCAACTTGAGCATAATTGCTTTCGTATGTCCGGCGGATTTCCGGTTGTTCTCCTCTATGCTCGCATTTTTAAACCGATTCTTGTAAAATTATATGTGCAGATTCGATAATTGTATAGATTTTTCACTTTTTCACTGTGGCATAAGCCTTAGTAAACATGCAGTACAGCCGACCCGGCGAATACCGCGCTGCACGCTGTTACCTACCTTAATAAAAAGTAGGCAGCTATACAAACGTTGCATTGTTAATATATTAAATCTGAATGTGGGTACTAACAATTTAATTTTACACATACAAAATAATGTTACTTATGTAATTACTTTTAAATTTATCTTAGTTGTACTTTGCTTACCGGCACATTATTTTTGTTTTAAAATTGTGTTTCTCTGTAAGTGAATTTGTAATTCTTAAGAGAAATAAATTATTGAACCGTATTTTTTTGTTGGTTCAGTTTTTGGCAATTTTACAAAATGGCGGAGATATGGTGGTAAAAAAAATCAGCCATTTTGAATAATACGCGAGATCTTAACCTCACAAAGCCACTAGTTATTTATGTAGGTAGTGAATAAAACCAGTCTTAGTCACCACTCACCAGTCACAGTCAAAAGTCAAAAGTCAGATAAAGTCAAATCATGCCCTAGTGAAGTGGTAGAAACTTTACTATAACTTCTATTAAAGTTTTGGAGCGAAAACGAAAATCACGATTTTCAACTTTTTACAATTTGCCTGCATTCATGCACGTTTACGAACTATTAACAGCTAATAATCTATTTTTACATATCAACATTCGAAGAATCACAGGTTTTAGAAAATTATACAATGTTGACAACGCCATTTTTAGGGTTTCGTACCCAAAGGGTAAAACGGGACCCTATTACTAAGACTCCGATGTCCGTCCGTCTGTCTGTCCGTCTGTCACCGGGCTATATGTCATGAATCGTGATAGTTATACAGTTGAAATTTTCACACATGATTTATTTCTGTTGCCACTATAACAACAAGTAATAAAAAACTATTTATTATATTTCCTAAAACTAAACTAAAACTACATACAGCAAAGTACTTAGTTACCTACAAGACATCGAGCTTAAAGGTAACTCAAGCGCTCAAGCCCACTACCAGTGGGTAGCGTTCCCATCATGCTGGCGGCATTGCCTCTCAGAATTGCAATGCTAATACGTTGAGCCAAATAAGTGAAAAATGGAATAAAATAAATGTTTAAGGGGCTCCCATATAACAAACGTGATTTTTTTCTGTTTTTATAGATAATTAAACCCGGAACCCATCGTGCGCGAGTCCGACTCGCATTTGGCCGGTTTTTTCACTTTCGCGGCGAAACTGGCATTTGACCTCTATCTCGCTTGTTGGCAAGTGATGTTTGGTGGAGGATGGTAACTACACTAGAGCTAGAATGACCGACCGTCATAGACAGATAGCCGAAACATCTTTTTGGTAATAAGTAATACATAGGTATATAATATCTGGATGACTTGTTGGATGACTTTTTGTTTTTGGTAGAATGTTTGAATTTGTAGCCTCAGAAAGCTCCATCTAGTGTCGAGTAGAAACAGTTTTTTACATCGGTCATGGCGTAATAGATGGCGCTGATAGTTTCTTAAACCCGGTTTTTCAAATGCAGTTTGGGAACTGAGCATTTCTCGGACCTGGAACGTTGATAAATCGATTACTTGGGCCGAAAAACCCCTAATCTGTAACTTTCATGAAAATCGTTGGAGCCGTTTTCGAGATCCTGATTACACACATATATATATATATATATATATATATATACAAGAATTGCTCGAATAAAGATATATATAAGCAAAAAGTTGCAAACCGTAACAAAGCAATGTTTTATACGTTGTTAAATTTTTTTTTGATAGAATGGTTGTAAACCTGTAATTAATAACCGTCCAAAATCTGTATTGAGCAATTAGTCGATGTTGTTTGTTTCAAACAAATCAGAAAATAACTAATTGGGATCGAATTTGTTTCAAACACCGATCTACTAAAAATACAGATACAGTACAGAACATGGGAGTCTAAATCAATCGATGATTACAAACATGATATCATGGTTTTTGAGCATAAAAATAGTTATCATCTTTTTGGCATTATTAGTTTTTAACTTTTTAACGAGCTAGGTTTGGGATACATAAATTTATGCCAATTAATCCCAATTAACACTTTTATTCCCGCTAAAAATTACAATACAATACAAATTTCTTTATTGAACACCAATAAGTAATTAAAAATAATAAAAACAAATAAACGAAAAACAATAATTATTGTACAACTAGCCGTGCCCCGCGGCTTCGCCCGCTATTATCATGTTGAAAAGTAGCCTATGTGTTAATCCTAGGTATAATCTATGCACATTCTAAATTTCATGCAAATCCGTTCAGCCGTTAAAGCGTGAAGAGGGAACAAACATACTTACACACTTACACACAAACTTTCGGATTTATAATATTAGTAGGATGGGCGGCCTTATCACATTAAGCAATTTCTTACAATATGTACTCTTAATATGTACTTCTAATATGTACTCGTTATTACATATATATCCTACTACAATAAAACACTTACGGTTGTTCACCGGGTCATTCACACAATTCTACTTCCTACTAATATTATAAATCCGAATGTTTGTGTGTAAGTATGTAAGTGTGTAAGTATGTTTGTTCCCTCTTCACGCTTTAACGGCTGAACGGATTTGGATGAAATTTGGAATGTACATAGATTACACCTAGGATTAACACATAGGCTACTTTTTGACTTGATAATAGCGGGCGAAGCCGCGGGGCACGGCTAGTCTTCCATAAATCTTACAAGATTTACTTCCTAGCTCCTCCCTAAAAACTTTATTCTTCAGGGCATTGATTTTCAAAGACTCTTCGGTCCTTTGTTTCGTGTCGAATGAATAAACCGTCATGTGTGGTGGGTGTCCAAATAGCTCTCGTAAATGTTATAGAGATAGTACTAAGGAGAAAGGTAGTTTATGTTTTTACGTTCTGTTTTATTAGGCTGTTATGTGAAGGTATTTTTTGTGGTACTTAAGAGAACAAATACTGAGGAAACTACTTAAGTGCAATTTCACTGTTGCTTGCTTGCCTCATGGACTAGTGAACATTAGTCTATGAGACAAGCAGAATATATAAACGCTTTTACACTCACAACCCCACACGTCTAGTGTGGGTGCGGTGAGTGAAACAATTTAATTCACGCTCACGTCAGTCTACTTTTTTTACATACTCTTTTACACTCACAACACCACACGTCTAGTGTGGGGCTGTGAGTGTGAAATTGTTATGATAGTTGTATTTTGTCGTTTAAATGAGAGTGTGCGCATGAATTACATTTCCCCACCCCACTTTTACCATCTAACAACAAAAAAACCCTCCAGCATAATCCATTTACGGTTGATATACTTCCAGTTCGCTCTAAGCAATTTGCTTCTACGTATACAAGTCTTTGAACTTAGAGTAGGGCTGTGAGTGAGAAGGCGGTTGTAAAAAAAAAATTGTACGTGTAGTTTTGTACGTGTAGCGTGAAATTTATTTTATTCCATCGTCGACCGCATTGTCACTTAACATGAGATGAAATAGCAGTAAATGTTTGCAAATCATAGATTAAAAAAAATACAGGTACCTACCTTAGTGTGAGTAAAATTGTAAATGGTCCGCAAGTCCGCATCATTCATGCATTGTATAATGCATGAATGATGCTTGGAACTAGAAAGAGTATTATCTCTTATTCTTCTATATTTCTCTTATTGACCGAGCTTGAGCGAAACGTCTCCGTTTCAGCTTGGGCATATATGCTTTCGTATGTCCGGATGTCCGGCTGTTCGCCTCAACAGGTGGCTTGTAAAATCAGCTTTTACAAGTTTCTCAATCGGTTCTCGTGAAATTTTGTAAGCAATTTCGGTCATTATATGATTTTTTTTTTCTATTTAATTTTTGAAGATATTTAAAAATGGTGGAGATACGGGGATTATACATTAGAAAAATAAGTTTCAGCCATTTCGAAAAATAATTGAGGTTTGCAGCTCACAGAGCTACTTGTTATTGAATTTTTTTATACCCTGCCGTATGTACTGTCAATTTCCACCATTTCTTTTTTCATATTGTTATAGACTTTAGCTTATTAAGTATCCGTTTCTTACACAACACTTCACAAGAACAAAGCCGAAAATTTCCTTGAATCGGATAAATTGAAGGATTTGAAATTGTCCAATAATTGAGCATTCAAGATGTCTACTTTATATCCCGAAACAAAATAAAGAAACTCAATTCCACATCAACGAGCCCAATATTAGCTTGTTACATAAAACAAGTGACTATATAAAGAATCATAGGTAGGTAAAATATTTAGTACAAAAATTAAAAAATAGTAATTAAAAAAATGCTTTTAGCTTTCACAATCATGCATACAACATTTCGTGTCTCTGTTGTTAACCTTTGAGGAGATCCCTAGTTAGAATCCAGCCCGGAGTGCAGCAATTTTGTCATAGTAAAACTTAAAACAGGATTTCATAATTAAAAGCCTACACAAATTTGCGCGCTTCTGACATCTTGCTTATATATAAAAGAAGATAGTGACTACTAGCGTGACCCTATCTTGCCCCACCTCAGCGAGGCTCCTTACGGGTGGAGGGGCTTAGTAGGTTCGAGCCCCACACTCCTCTTTCTTTCACCCCTAAAAAAGGAAGTGCTAGTGCTTTTCCTTCCCACAAAAAAAGGTGATTATAGTGTTTGTGATGTTTATAATCGAGTGTACGATATTTCGCGGTCTTTCTAAAATGTTATCGTCAACGTCTTATTTGTGGCCACGATGTTAGCAAACATGCAACATTAACGATCCTATTAATTAGTGAGGAAGCGGATACCATAAAATGCCAATAAATAGGCGTATAATATTTCTGTGGACAATACAGCTGTGCCGGTTTAATAAAAGAAATCTTGGCAGGGAGCCAGCTGAGGAACTCTTCCTTTTCGTATGAAATGCAAGAAAACTGTTGCAGTGTATAAGCTGGATACACTGCAACAGTAATATAATTAGTTGTACCATTTGAAAGCTATTTTGGAGAAGTAGTAGTGGAGGATTTAAAAGTTGTAGTGGTTTATATTGGTTTAATATGTACTCGTTGGTTGATGCTTAATATACTAATAACACTTGTGTGTTTACACGGATAATGTTAATATAAGAGTGATATTTAAGATTAAATGTACAATCAATTTTGAATTATCTTGATCGCTTAGATCTTCCAGATTAGGGCTTAAGTTAGAAACATTAAAATTTACAGCTGGATATAACTTGAGGGGCTACTGAAGACGTAAAGCAAGTTAAGTACGGTTTAAGCGCTTATTTGAAGAATGTAGTGTACAACAGTAACTCTTGAAGCTGTTAATCTAGATGATTTTTTAATTTATTGTTGATTTAATTTGATAATTTAAGCGATTTCTTTTAAGGTGGTTATGTAATGTTAATAAGTCACGTAGGTATGCTTTTTACCCGATCACCATCGAATCCAATAGTAAGCGACGATGTGGTCGACGATGGAGTACACTTGCTTTTCAACGCGTATATTGTCCATACTACTACCAAATCGTACTATCAGTAGTAGAACGGTAAAACTAGCAAAAAAATCTAAACGATTATCTTTTTATTGACTCATCCTTTTTCTTCAAGACGTAAATTTAATCAAATCAATCGATATTTTGATCTGTTTGTTATGTAGAACTACGCAACATTTTTTTATATGTTTTTTCATATAATTCGATTTCTTGTTAAGTATTTCTGGGTGGAAATAAAAAAAGACATTCATCTATTTATCATATAATAAATAATAATAAAATAATAATAAAAATGTGGTATAATCTGGCAAGTCTTCAAGTCAAGAGTGAATAGGTATCTTCTAGGTAGGCATGCTATATCTGCGGCCGCATCATCGCTTTCCATCAGGTGAGATAGTGATCAAATGCGTGCCATTCAATCATAAAAAATAACTATCAATTATTTAAAAAAAGACCAGTAACTGGATAATTAAACGCAAGCAAAGCTTAAAAATTCCGACTTCACCGCTTATATTTTGGTTTTGGCTTGATTGATTTCGATAAAATGTATATAAAGGGACCACCTCTGAATATATCAAACAAAAAATGAAGAAGAACATATTTATTAGCACAAGAAACGAGGTTTCGGAAAATATACAACAAACAAAGAAACAATATTATCAAACAGCTTTCACCAATTGTAAGAATAAGCCTTCTAAAATGTGGAGACTAATAAATAATCTGTCTAATAATAAAATTAAAGAAACTAAAGGCCCGAGTAAACTTCAAACCAAAGATGGACTACTTTCTGGAGAAGATCAAATTTGTGAATGTTTTAACGATTTCTTTGCAGATGTTGGTTCGACCTTAGCAAACCAAATTTTGAAAAATAGACCTATTAGTCAACAAGCACAAACAGAAACACATGTCACTGGAAACACTTTTTCTCTTAGTCAACTCAACCCGTGTACATCAGATGAAATATTAAAAATAATAGATAACCTAAAAACGAATACTAGTTCAGGGCTAGATGGTATTACAACTAAAGCTATAAAATGTGTAAAAAATCTTATTGTCGACCAACTTGCATTATGTATTAATAACTGCATCAAACTAGGAATATTTCCAGATAGCTTAAAAATAGCTAAAGTTACTCCAATCTTTAAATCTGGAAATAAATGTGATCCAGGAAACTATCGCCCGATTTCAGTTCTGCCCGTACTTTCAAAAATTTTCGAACGTGTTCTATATAACCGACTTGAAAACTATTTAGCTTCACAACATTTTATTTATGAAAAACAATATGGGTTCAGACCACAATCAAACACACTTTCGGCAACGGTGGATTTAATTACTAAAATCAAACTTAACATCGACAAAAGAAACATAGCACTAGGTGTTTTTATAGATCTAAAGAAAGCATTTGATACAGTAAGTCACGAAATACTTCTAGATAAGTTAAAAAACGACCTAGGAATTACGGGAACAGCTCACGACATTTACAAATCGTATCTTAAGAATCGCTGCCAAATAGTAAAACTTGGTAACACTCAAAGTGGCTATAGAGCCCTGACATACGGCATACCACAAGGTTCTATCTTAGGTCCGCTGCTGTTTTTAATTTTTATAAACGGTATAAACAAAATAGGCCTAACTGGTGACATAACACTGTATGCGGATGACACTTGCCTGTTTTATTTTGGTCACTCCACCGAGATTATTTTACCTAATGCTCAAAAAGATCTTGAATTGTTGAATCTGTGGTTTCAAACAAATTTATTAACTATTAATGTAACCAAGACAAATTATATAATTTTTGCTCCAAAAAATAAACCACTTCAAAATATTCCACCACTAACTATAAATAATCAAATAATTAAAAGAATAAACCAAGAAAAATATCTGGGTTTAATTTTAGATAGCCAATTAACATGGAAGCCGCATATTATTAAAATTAAATCTAAACTGACCTCTCTTATGGGAGCTGTACGTGGCATAGTTCGATGCCTACCTCGACAAGTACGTTACACTATATATAACTCATTGATCAAACCTCATATTGAATATTTGATAGAACTATGGGGCACATCTGCTAAAACGAATTTGGCACTCCTACAAACTGCGCAGAATAAACTTATCAAAGTATTATTTCACTATGATTTCCTTACATCAACACAAAAAGTATATAAAGAAACTAAGCTTCTGAATATCTCACAAACGTACATTTATAATACATGTATATTAATAAGAAAAATACTAAACAAGAACATACATACACAAATAATTTTCACAAAAAGACAACAAATACTGCAAACTAGACGACGACATGCAAATGAGCTATTATTACTGAATCCACGCACAAATTACGGCAAAAGATGTTTAATGTATGAGGGAGCCAAAATATATAACAAGCTACCCAGTGACATCAAAGATGCTAAATCACCAAGAACATTCAAAAAACTTCTAAAATACTTTGTAATAAATAATATGTAAATCGGATATCAACACAATATGCATTAGAACTACCACTAACACCGTAATATAGAAAAAATATTAAATAGTAATAATTAAATAATTAACTATAATCTATAAATAAAACATAAATAAATAAAATTAAAAAAAAAAAAAAAAACCTAATAATTTATCATAATATTTATGTAACCACAAAACTAAAACTAAAAACTCGGCACTTCCAGTGACATTTGTTCTGTGTGTAAACAAAGTATGGTCGAACGAATATCATATAATTAGTGAACACTTTTTTCGACCTACCCTCATTTGATCAGTTTGTATAAATAATGTTATAATGCACCTAAAAGACGCCAAAATACTGTCTAAATACCTACATTTTCTCATTTAAGTGAATGTTATTCTTTTTGAGAAAATAAAACATCTTAAACCAGAAAAAAACATCAAAATCGATTCATAATTGGCGGAGTTATCGCGTAACACACATACAAAAAAGATACGAATTAAGAACCTCCTTTTTTGAAGTTGGTTGAAAAAAGCATCAAATATTATTTTTGTATACCAAATATTAATTGAGTATACCTTCTTCCCAAAAAAGGAGGAGGTACTCAAGTCGACTGTATTTTTTTTTTTGTTGTGTTACCTCATTACTTCTCTCCACGTGAGCCGATTTCGAATTTTTTTTAGTTTGAAAGATGTTGCTTTCTAATTGATCCCATTTAAATTTGATCAAGATCTGATCAGTAGTTCTTGAAATATCGTCAATAATGTCTATTTTGTGATGAATAATGCGTACTTTGACGATGTTCTGGTTTACCCGACTTCAAAAGTTACCTCACAACTTCTTTCGTTGTGAGCCGATTTTGATGATTCTTTTTTATTTGAAAGCTGGTGGATCAAGGTTTCGATGATAAAGTGGTGAAGTCGGTTTTTTTAAGCTTTGCTTGCGTTTAATTATTTCCATTCAATTACGGCTCCTAAACTATGGAGATAACGACAAAACGGCTATCAACGATACTGGTTCTTGAATATGGATAAAATATTTAGATATCGTAATATGGGTACAGCAAGTTAGTTACTAAACTGTGCTTACTTGCCGCTCTATGTGGCGAGGGAGGAGCCGTTTGGTTCATAGTTCAAGCTCAATTTATAGTGTATGGCTTAGGCCTAGGCAAAGTTGTCTAGTGATAGCCTGGTGCTTACTTTAAATTAATGGGTAATTGGGGGCAGGTGGAGGCATTTATTTGGAAATTGCTATATAGCGATGTCCATAGAATGAATATTTTCATAAGCAACTGCTTACCGACGATGTTGCTTGACTTGCTAATATGATCAGTTTCGGATTTACTAAACACTTTCAGTGTGACATATTATATTACAGCAGTTCGCTTTACACAATTTAATCCTACTAATATTATAATTCCGAAAGTTTGTGTGTAAGTGTGCAAGCGTGTATGTATGTTTGTTCCCTCTTCACGCTTTAACGGCAGAATGGATTTGGATTAAATTTGGAAGGTATAAGCTATGTGTTTATATGTATAGTAGCCTATGTGGTAATCCTAGGGGATTAACACATAGGCTACTTTTTAACTTGATAATAGCGGACGAAACCGTGGGGCACGGCTAGTCTATATATATATATATAAATATATATAACTCAAAGGTGACTGACTGACTGACTGTCATAGTGATCTATCAACGCACAGCCCAAACCACTGGACGGATCGGGCTGAAATTTGGCATGCAGGTAGATGTTATGACGTAGGCATCCGCTAAGAAAGAATTTTGATTAATTCTACCCCCAAGGGGATAAAATAGGGGATGAAAGTTTGTTGTATTCCAGGTCTAGTGTGTTTACCAGCTTCGATCACATCGTCACTTACCATCAGGTGAGATAGTGGTCAAACACTAGCCTGTCACAAATAAAAAAAAATTAAAAAAAATTGTACTTCTCAACGCGAGCGAAGCCGCGGGCAAAAGCTAGTGATACATAAAACTTTGAAAAATTTTGTTGGTCTAGAAAGAAGTAATTTCGAATATAAAAAGTATCAGTACAAATAGAACATCAGTGGCTATTGAGGCTTGAAATTAAAAGTGTGTCCTACGGCCCGAGCTCCAACTCCAAGGCTGGAAATGGGACAAAACAAGAAAATCGAGACACGGAATTCCCGGAAGTATTTTAAACAGATATGGACAATAGGTTTCGTAAATTAATTTTCATAGCTATTTTGTAAGCGAGTTAGAATTCGTGCCATCGAAACATCAGCAAATACATCAGCTATATAAATGATTACTTACTTGCTTGAGTGCCTCTTTGGGGCCCATGTGAATAAACGATTTTGATTTTTGATTTTGATTTTTGTAAATGTGTTTGTATGTTTGTTATTTCTTCACGCTCAATCTGCTGGAGTGATTTTGATGAAATTTGGTATGGATTTAGCTGACACCCTGGCTCCCGAAATTCCCGCGGGTCTGAGAGTTACGCGGGTAATACCACGGCGCGCAGCTAGTTCTATATAAGGTTTGAAGTAGTATTTGATGAGTTCGCGTAGCAGCAGCGTAGCAGCACGTAGCAGTTCAAATATAAACTAAAATTGCCACTCTGAATTGTCAAATGCCAAATTATTCCGGGCAACTGCGTCGGCCGACTGCCTAGCTTGAGAACTTTATAGTATTTTAGAAAACATGATCTGACCTTTTGTCCCACCTTATATGGGAGACTTGTTTGAAAACAACTCTGAACTACTCGTCACCAGTTTCCCCATTAATGGGAAAGCTTCATTGTAAAACTGGTCCATCGCCAAGTTTTTCTCCCAACAATGTTTTGATTAGAAAATTGTACAAAGACTTGTATCAGATAGTACTTTTGAAATAATCGAAACGTCTGGTTGGTACGACAAAATTAAAAAAAAAATTGAAATAATTAGTTATTTTTTACAATGTTATTTTAAATTAGTTTTTCACAGAATAATCCGACGGGAACAAAGGTTTTCTTTCCGTTTTTCTTTATTCTAAAATCATAAAAAAATCACAGATCTTTCTTAAATTTATCTGTATAGGAATAGTACAGTAAAAATGTAAACTACTACCTATGTTGTTCTTTTATAAAGCGCGATTTTTTTATATTATTAAAAAAACGTATGTAAGTAAAACTTCAAATGCCGTTTGATAGTTAGCTGCCTGTGCTGTCAAATTTGAGAAAGCTTGTAATTCGCAAATAGTATGTATTATTTAATAATATTCAAAACTCTTACTGATAAATCAACTAGCCGTACCCCGCGGCTTCGCCCGCGGTAATTAAATTAAAAAGTAGCCTATATGCTAGATAACGCTTTATTGTCACACCTAACATAAATCCCTTATAATAATATGATATATGAATAAGACTTAAATTAAAGTGTGCAACCGGCGGTCTTATCGCTAAAAGTAATCTTTTCCAAACAATCCTTGGATAGAGAATATTTTTATTAATTCGGCGAAACGGGGATGTACATACAAGATTATGCTAATACTAGGTATAAGCTATGTACATTCTAAATTCCATCCAAAACCGTTCAGCCGATGCGTTGTGAGAGATAAAACAATCATACTTACACATTTACACACACAATTTCGCATTTATAATATTGGTGTACACAGATTCTTGAAACAATTGATTTTTTTGTATTTCTAAATGTATTGACATTCATAAGTGTACCTATTTGTACCAAAGTGGAAAATAAAATTGAATTGAATCAAAATAGCAAATCCAACTCTCTATAAACACAAGCCTAAAACAAACTAACATTCCAGAATACGGTATTTATTTAATAAATACGAACAATTTAGGAACTAAGACATCAATGGAATTCTGAGAGCAGGGTCGGACGAGGAATGTTGGTGGAATTAATGAATGCTGGATGCTCATAAACGCCTACCTTTAATAAGACTCTGTCTGACACACACATACAAAGTAAATGCAAAGGTGGGAATACTATAATAATATGTAATGCTAGACGATTGTACCAAAGCTATCGTTTTTATGGCAACTTAAAAGAAAAAAGTATTCCTTATAGGATCATGCCGTTGTCCATCGGTCTGTCAAGATACTTTTTCTCAGGCACGCGTTCCAAGTGAAATTGACATCAAATACTGAGGTCTACAGTCCTTTGGACTACCCGTCTACTAGAGCTGGCGAGTAAGTGCAGCGGAGCGAGTCAGTAATGCGGAGAGGAGTTGCGTTGCGAACAGCTTTCATTGACGCGGAGCGGGTAAGCGGGGCGGAGCGAGGGAATAATGCGGAGAGGAGTTGCGAACTGTGTTTTTGCACTGACGCGGAGCGAGGAAGTACCGGAGCAATATGCGGAGCGGGGTCGGATACTGTGCGGAGGTAAGTTGAGCGCACTGTCGACCCCGTTCCACCTCCCTAGCTTCGCTACATTTATTATATTAAATATTACTCCATCATGTGTGGTATCATGAACTGGGGCTTTAAAATGAAGGTTGGGGTACATCATATTTTTTTCAAGATACCTACCGTTTGCGAGATATTTCCCATCAAAGTCATGAAATGGTCAATATTGGCACAGCTCGGCTACTCAACGCCATTAAAAAATAGACATTGAATCATGTTGCATATTTTGAAATAAAAACAATACCTACTATAGACACTTACACTTTGGGTGGAACTGAACTGTAATGGACAAGCGCTTATCATCAGGCGAGCGATTTGATCGTCTCGTCTCTCATTTACATAAAAAATCTTCGAGACTACAATTGAGCGTAGTGGACTCGGTCTACAAAGTACAAGTTTATAAACTTGTACTTTGTAGAGTCGGATGTCAGATCTCTCGAAGCGCGCGAGTCAAACTTTCAGTTGTCCTGTTTTATATGTGAAAGACTAGTGACCTGGTAAGTTGGTTACCGCCGCCTATAGACATTTGTAAAATCCGTCCGCCCGGTGCTTTGCGTTAATGAGAGGACATTCTTAACCCTTCTTTTAAATTATAATAATTATTTATATTTTAAAACTCTTTAGACATGACATGACAAAAATTATTATTGAATATATTATTTGACTACTGAATACTGACAAATGATAATATACTTTTTATTATTATAGGGCGTTTTCTATATTTCTTAAAACTAAACAAAAACAATATATACCGTCATTGGTAAGTAGTGGACAATCGTGTGGGGGGTGATTTAGAATAAAAAAAATAAAAATTATGGTTGTCCAAAAAAAATCTTCTTTACTAACTAATATGTGACGAGAGGTCATGAGAGATCACAGCTATACACGATAGTGAAAAAATGCTCGTAAATCATGAACAATGATTCCGTAGCACTTAGCACTCGTAGCAGTCAAGATATTATTATTATATTTACTTACCAGTAAGAAATGAGAAAAAAATTTTTTTGAGATTTTTTCTACTCTTTCGTCGATTCTAAACCACCCCTGCAAGATTGTGCACTACTTAGCAATGACGGTATATATAACAAAGAACTAAGTTACCTACATACTACACTTAAGTCCTCAACTACCAGTGGGTAGTGTTTCGATCTTGCTGGCGGCATTGCCTCTCTGAATTGCAATGCTAATACGTCGAGTCAAATAAGTACCAGCATTTTGATCATGCTTCAACCAGGCGCTTTTATAGATTTAGGTAAACAATGAGCTCCCGGTCCACACGGGCTCAGTGTTTTAACAAGTTGAAGTTTTTGAGGAATGCTTTCTCCTGGTGCTGCATTCCAAAGCCCGCACGTGGCAAAAACAAATTGCAATTGCGTGATGCTATAGCATCTACAATGCGAGTGAGGTTTCAAGCAATTACTGGGACTCCGGTGATAAAATCTAGAAGGAGGGACGAGATCAAAGAGCTCTTTGGAGCACCCGCGTTGTAGTACCTATAAAATACATTGAGTGATCGAATATTTTCCTATAAATCAATGTAACTATAATAGTACCTATATATACCTCTTTCTTATAGGAATATATCAATTAATTTGACGACCCAGTTGGCGCAGTGGACAGTTCTCCGCCTTCTGCGCCGTGGGTCCTGGGTTCGATTCCCAGCAGGAGCACAAATTTCTTTCCATGGGATATTTGTGCTTCTGGTTCTGGATGTGATTGTGTGTGTGTGGTGTGAATGTTTCCGGCACCCACGATACAAGTCTTCGAACTTAGTGTGGGGCTGTGCGTGTGAATGCGTTTTAAGAGAAAAAATATATGATAAATACTCTTTTACTAGCTATATTAGAAAGTATTTGAAAGAATTACACTAGCCTTTAGACGTGGCTTCATCCACATGAATTGTTGGCACATAATTAATTAACGATATTGTAACAATAATATACCAGCAAGAATAACCAGTTTCTAAAACCGTCAGCTTTTAGGATCAAAATCAGTTTAAAAGTTTCAAACAAACAAAAAGATAAACATCATTAGTCTGTTATTTATAGCCAACTGCTGGGCACCTTTATTTGATCAAAGTTGAATCAAATGCTTTAATTACCTTCAAAAATATAATTTAACTCTCCATGCTTCTACATTTTGGTCGTTATTTCTAGAAAATAATAATATTAATGAAATCCTTTGAATATCCCGCAAGACCTCTGTGTGAAGGTTTTAATAAAGATTAATTAGATAGATATCTACTGCCTTGGCAAGATAGGGCAGACTGAATACAAGTTTTCAAAGAAACGGTTAGTCCTGACATCAGATAATAAAACCTTTGATTAGCGCCTATTTACGAAAAAAATGGTTTAATAATTCATTCACACTCATAGCCTTAAACTAAGTTCAGAGACTTGTATTGATGAAACATTTACACATCACACACACAATCACACCCAGAAGTGTTGGTAGAAAAAGTGTGCTCCGGGAATCGAACCACGGATCAGAGGGCAGACACTTGCCCACGGCGCCAAATGTTTAATAATAGGAAAAAATATTTTTTTATTTATTTTATTCTTTAGCACAATTTAGATGTACATGAAGGACTAAATGCGTACGTAATTATAAAAAGTTAGACTTAACTAACTGTCTTCTGGTTTTATGTGTGATTGTGTGTGATGTGAATGTTTCCGGTACCCACGCCACAAGTCATCAAACTTAGAGTGAGGCTATGAGCGTAAAAGCATTTATTACAACGCGTTTAATAACTATATTACAACGCGCGTTATCGCAAAACAACAGGACTACATTGTGTGCATAATACAAATCTTTCTTGTTCTAGAAATTACTAACAGTTTTGGCGCTTATTCCCACAAGTACATCCGATTAGTTCAACCGTTGATCTAGCGAAAGTTTTCGTCGCAATAGTTCAACTTTGTATTTTTAAAAAGTTAAACTACTGGGACGAATTAGTTCGTTCATTCCCACTAGTACACCCGATTAGTTCAACCGTTGAACTAGTGGAAGTTTTTGGTCCCTGCAGTTCAACTGGAAATGTATATTTTCAGATAAACTAGTGGGAAGAACCAGTTCGTTCATTCCCACTAGTACATTCAATAATCAAACGAAAATTATGGCAACAAATAGGCAGCTACGTTTTACACCGTTTTTCAAGAGAGATAAAACTTCGTAATAACATTATGGAATCAGACATACTCGGAAACATAGATTGAATATTTCCTGTCGTGTGCAGATCCCTTTTAGATGGCAAAAAGCCAAATATTGTAGACTAAGTTGGGAACTTCCAACTGTCCAACTAGGTACCATTCACGTGAGAGAGGCCGCTAAGTTAACCGACTATATTGAAATAGTTTACTTTGAATATATCTTTCTCTCTCAGCTTGCACAACCTATCTCATATTGCCTGTTGTCGTAGTTACTGCCTACTAAGCAGCGGGTACTGGGTTCGATTCACACATTTTAATTTTAATTGTGCTCCTAATGTATATTTTTTATTAAGTTATCTTCTCTTTAGATATTGATATTGCTGTGCCTGACCAAGGTCTATAAAGAACTTTTAACTAATTTATTTTAACATCTTTGTAATTAATTTATGTATATAATTACTTGTTGCACTGTATCCAATGTAACTATTTTTTTATTTATTTTAGCTTCGCCCGTTGAGTGCATTTAGCCAGTGTCGTGTATTGTGTATAGCTACTATTCTTACGCGACGTTACAAGCACCATCTAACTCGCAACCTGCCACTTATATTAAAAACCAGTATGCTCCTTTGGGAGGTCATTTCTCCAACAACATTTAGAGTTCAGTCACGCCCGTTTTGGGCAAGAAGCGTGCGTGACGCGGGCTGCGTATGAAGGGTTTAAAATTAATTTAACGCGTAGAACATTCCTTAAATATTTCATTTTGTAATACGCGTCGGACTCTATGATCATCATAATTAGGAACTTCTTAATCACCTAGGTAATTTGAGGAGATATTAAAAACTAGCTGTGACCTGTGCGGCTTTAATACGCGACCTGCATTTATCAACTTACAATGTATTCTATGTATTATGCCCGATTATAGTTATCTAATTCAATCCTAAATATCAGCCAAATTGGTACAGTAGTTTCGGCGTTATTGAGTTACAATCTTTTATACAAACTTTTGCATTTACATTGTAGATTGGATAGATTCGATTAATTCTGTGGATGGAAGTTCAGTTGATGTTACGATCAAATATACTTTATATTATTTGATGTTTTTTATAATATTTATATTATTGACTCGCGATCTGCCTTGGCTTCTCGCGGGTGCGATTTCCGATGGATTAAAAAAATGTTACATAAAAACCAGACCCTGACAATTACGAACACAAAATAAAACAGCTAAATTGGTTGAGCCTTTTTCTATTTTTCTGAGACTAACAAACGTCAATTGATTTTTATATATGTATAAGATTAATTTACTTTATTTTGTTTTCTAAAGAGTATCTCTCTAGTTTTTAAATAGTATTATTATAATAGCTGGATAAACTGTATTACTATACTATACACTATTTGCCATCAATTGTAAAAAATGGTAAATTTAAAATGTTAAGAATATATGAGAAAGGTTTATGCACAGGTGACTTTAAATTTAGATGTTTATTTATGAAGAACCTTTCAACCATATCATGTATGATACAAAATAAGTACTAAAACTTGTCGAATGGTATCATAACCCCAAAATTTGATCAAGAACTAACATTGCAACGGGAACCGAAATCCTTTATTAACGAACTTTGTTGTTATCAGCTATCAGAATCTTTTCTTTGAAAATGGTTAAAATTACAGATCGAATTTGAAACAAAGTTTGTTAATAGGTAAGGTCTTCACTATACAGGATTAAAGTATATGAATTTGATATGGTTATGCAGTTATATAACTTTGCCCGCGTTAAGCGTGCTAAAAATCGTATGTGTTATTCCTTTGTACAAAGCTAAGTAGCCCCAATTCAAATATCAACCATTTATTGAACCTGGAGACATTTATTAACGCAAAATAATAGAATTGTAGCGTATTGTTCGGATGATCATAGATATTAAAAAAATGTTTGAGAATATGTTGTTGTTCAAGAAGAGAGTGAATAGGTTTTTAATCAGCAAGCGTGCTCCATCTTCCACCGCATCGTCGCTTTCCATCAGGTGAGATTGTGGTCAAACGCTACCTTAGTCTCAAATAAAAAAAATAATAATAAAAAATGTCTACTATGAACAAATAGGTATGTCATACGAGTCCATGCAGTGTTACATAACATTCGTAAATTCTTAAATGTATTTTTTCCGTATGACAATAATTAAAGTTTATTCTGTTCTTCTATTTAAATTTAAATCCAAATATGTTTATTGCATATCACAGAACAATTAAGTTCTTAAACATAAAATTGTAATTCCTGTGATACCCTGTAGGTACACTACAGCTTATATTACGAGAGTGTGCATTATTTACTTAAAACTATCATCGTAATTTTATTAAACTATAGCTATATACTATACCATTAAATTAGTATATACATACTATTTGTTAACATCCTACTAATATTAATAATCCGAAAGTTTGTTGGTAAATGTGTGTAAGTATGTTTGTTCCCTCTTCACGCTTTAACGGCTGAACGGGATAAAATTTGGAATGGACATAGATTATGCCTAGGATTAACACATAGGCTACTTTTTAACTTGATAATAGCAGGCGAAGCCGCGGGGTTCGGCTAGTATTTATGTAAATTAATTTCTATATTACTCAAATCTGTAAGTATTCAAAGCCGTTACAGCGTGAAGAGGAAACAAACACATAAACTTTCGGATGTATATTGTTAGTCGGATCTTAAAACATTCACCTAAAGGTCTCTAGCCTTTAGAACACGATTATAATAATATTATTAATTTAGACCTGAAATTAGACTTTTATTTATTTATAATACTGAATTAATTTGTTCAAAATTATAAATGTTTGTTTTAATAACAAGTAATTAGTAGTGACCTTAGTAGCTTAAGAACTTACTCCGTTCAAAATTATGCAACAGTTCGCTATTTTGAGCTTTCTTTAATTTAGAAAAGTAAAATCAAAAATAACCCTTAAAAACTTACTTTCCGCTCTTACGCTTTAACTAAAAATGCACGGGTACTGGAAAGTAAAACGATTTTGCTTAACTCTGCTGTTTACTTGGTTGAGCTAACGAGATGGTTCACGGTAGAGTTTTTGTGGACTTTAGGAACTGCCGAAATTTAAGCTCAGTTTCATAGTTTAACGCTGTAGTTAGATTTAGAGCAACTGAGAGGAATAGAGTTACATCTCATTTGGCAATCAGGTGCTAATAGTTGGATTTTCTGTTCTTCTTTTGTACGTAGGATCTGATCTGACTCTTAAAACCATTTTTTTAATGCAAAATAGGCAAGCATTTGACTACTATCTCACCTGATGGAAAGTGACGATGCGGCCGAAGATGTGACATGCTTGCCTAGAAGATACCTATTCACTCTTGACTTGAAGACTCCCAGATTATACCTATCTCTGTTGCGTACAGTTTCAATTCGAAAACGTCAGCACCCCTAAGAAATAAGGTTAATTTTTGCTTAATTCAAATATAAACTGCTTGCAACAACTTTAGTTTTAGTGGAATACCAAACGCAATTTTTAGGTAGATATAATTATAAGGAAAGGTTGCCAAATAGAATGTAGCCTTCTTACCGTGACATTAGAGTTACCGTACCATGTCTACTTCGGGTGCGAGGAAGCTACACTATCTAGGTCAGTAACGAATAGGGGCAACGGTCGTCCCCTTGACCATCACCCCGACCTTAAGTCATGGGGGTCGCAGAAAGACGGAGGCCCTCCCCTGAAGCCTGTAATTAATTCCCAGCTTCTCGTTTCTTAGACTGCATTATTTTCACAAATACTTTACATATTCCAGCTCTTTAAAAAGTTAATACGACATTTGGTATGTCAAAGCTATTTATATTTATATATATAAGCTAAAAATAATCCATGGAATTTTATTTAAAACGAAAAGCCGAGTCGACAGTATCTTTGAAGTCTGTTCTGAATATTTTTAAGTACTATTTATACTAATATTATAAATGCGAAAGTTTGTGTGTGAGCGTGTGTGAAAATGATTGTCAACACGTAACTTCGTAACTAATAAACCGACGATAGTGAAATTTTAAATTTAGATAGTTTAGGTTCCGAAATAACACATAGGCTACTGTTTAACCTAATTAAAGTGGGCGAAGCCGCGGGGCACGGCTAGTTTCCAAATAAAACACACAAAAGTTAACCTTCGCCCGCACGCAAATCACCTAAGAAAAGAACGAACAGGAATCTGAAGCTTTTATTTCGCCTTTTTTTTGGAAATCGGTTAAACATAAGTATCGTGGCTCGATTGGTCACTACTCTCTCATAAATATAGAATAACTTTTAACTACTACTACTACATCTGGCACTTATACAACTAGAACTCTAGCTTTTATTAGCTCACAAAAGTTTCAAGTATTCTTTAAAGTACATCGTATAATGAGATAGATCCAAATTCCAATTTGGATGAGTGCAATAAGAGTATGTTAGGAGTTAGCGCTACATTAACTCTTGATGTTAATTTGTTTTGTAACTTTTGTATGTATAACAACAAGTACCATTATAGTGAATTCAATTTGAAGCGTTTTAACAGTCAAGAGTGAGAAGTAATACACAATAACCCCAAAACGAGATAATCAAATTCAAATTTGAAATACAATTCTAACCCGACTTTGTTTTATAGACGCGCCATAACATTGTAATCAGCGAATAATATAAATAATTAAACGCAAGCAAAGATTAAAAAAAACCGAGTTCACCGCTTTATCTTCGGAACTTTGATCAGATTAGATGTACTAAACACGCATTATTGACTTTGATATTTCAAGAACTACTGATCAGATCTTGATCAAATTTAAATGGGAACAATTGGAAAGCAAACTCTATTAAAGAAAAAACGAAATCGACTCACGTGGAACGA
The DNA here is from genome assembly GCA_948107665.1 of Lomographa bimaculata. NCBI lineage: Eukaryota > Metazoa > Arthropoda > Insecta > Lepidoptera > Geometridae > Lomographa > Lomographa bimaculata. Next base: position 16,140,156 of record OX403592.1, read on the forward strand.
ACATATGAGGTAATAAAAATACAGTCGACTTGAGTACCTCCTCCTTTGTGAAGTCGGTAGAAAAATACTTGTAAAGACTATTATATAAAGAACTAGTGATCCGCCCCGGCTTCGCCCGGTTGTGATAAATGAAGAACCGCTCTCGACCGATTATGTGCAAACTTCACATAAACCATCTACTAAATAGTCCAAACAAAGCCTAAACATTTGGTTTGGATAGGTGAGCCCGTTCTTGAGTTATAAAATAACAACAAAAAGTGGCATTGTTTTTTTTTATATATAGATAATTAAATCACTAATTGTGATAAGAATTCAAGTTCAATTAATTTTATTTGTCAGAAGAACAGGTACATTAAAGATGTCAAGATAGGAGTTTTCCGTACGTTCATACCGATAAGACATACAAACATTATGGTATTATCAATGTAAATGTTAAATAAACTTATAATGTATAAAAAGAAATTATGCAGTTCCAATAGGGGGGAGTATCCATATTTTTTTAAGCTTATAATCGATTGTTTACTTTAATAAATCGTAAAAACATGGAGCAACATCACACGACATCTCCCCCATAGATAATAGAAGATACCTATAAATTCGTGCCTAAAAGAGTTACAGATTTTACTTACTTGTAGAGCAATACTCTAAAAATACTTGCGTTACGTTTTTTATCATTTTAAGATGTATTCTTCACAGCCGTATTTTATTAAAGTTATTCATTATTAGTTACGGGTAATAGAAAAAACAAAAATCGAATAAACATTCACAGCCCTACACTAAGTTTAAACACATGTGTCGTGGTCGTCGGAAACATAAACTTCACACACACAAGATTAAAAACAATGTTTGGCCTTGAATAACTACGCAAATCGAACAACAAAATCGAAAGTTTTCAACTTAAAAATAAATGTATATTCTAAAACGACGTAAATAAACTTTCCTAATAACAGGTACCTAGAGCCCTCTTTAGTAAGTGCTGATTCCTTACACGCTGCGTTTAATTTGTGATTATAGCGATTTCTCGATACTACACCATCCTTGCAATAATTAACGTGATTTGGTCTTTATTAAGCTACCATCGTCACTCTCACTATAAATGTTTATGTCAATAACTCCGTCCAGTGCCGATATCGGAAAATCAATATAAACTAAATACATTGTAGATATCACGTGATTTGCGCATACATTCATAATAATTAATATATTATTATTATTATATCTGTTATATTATTTTTAATCTTATTTTAGAATAACTAAAATAGCTCTGTAATGCCTGAATTTTCGCCTCATAACGTAAGATAGTGGGTAAATGTTGACCTATGCATCATAAAAAAAGATATACCTCGTTGAGTAGCTGGATGTTACAGAGTCAAAAATAAACATTTACAATTTCTCATTTGTAATTTTTTTTTTTAATAATTATAAATTGTTGCGTAGGAATGCCTAACAACTACACACTGATAAGCATTTGACGGACGCGGTTCCCTTCCTCATTGACACACTCGACTGACAACATCTGAACAACTAAAATATAATATGTAGATAAGGCGCGAACCAATTGCAGTTGTGAGTCGTGGCAGCTAGTATATATCACACACTGACGTACACTAAAGCCACCGCAGTCTAAACGCGCGGTTTATAACCGCTATATATACATTTTCCATTCGTTTCAGTATTTGTTTCTTCACCTGAAGGTATTTTTATCAAATACGTTAACACCTTGAATTAGTTTGGAATCCGGATGAGAAAAAAGAGGTGGGATTGTAAGCAGAGATAAATAAACGCGTTGAGGTATTAAATCTAGGTATCATAGTTGTATAAATTTAAGCTTTAATTTTTTTTATTGAAATTATTTAACCTCTAGTGGTCTATTTGGTAAATGATGAAATATATCAGATATAGCTGAACTTATATCAAGCTAAAAAAAAAGAAAAATGAATTTTATTATTATTTGAAAAAGGTATATATTTAAAAACATTTTCATTTGATTTATTTACTGAAATTAATTAAGCTTATATAATTATGTACACAATCTGCAAGTGACACAGTTACATATTATGAAAACTAATCCGGAAAATGCAGCCCTAGGTGCTGTATCATTTTTGTTTTGGATACTCACCTTAAACACATTCTGAATCACTGACATGTATAAATACATGGCAGTTTTCTGTAAACATTTAGAAGACCTATTATTATTCAACAAATATATAGCTATAACTAACATATAATAAGCTAGGAAAAGTGTAGAATTGCATAAAGTAAAATCATAAGTTTAAAACATACAGACAGACGGCGGCGCGGCGTAAGGTTTTGTAACAATGCCCTAAAATATTAATTAATATTTGAACTGCTCGTTGGCTTAGTTGGGTTCGAATCCCGGCAGGAACACAAGTTTTCCCCCAAGGAAAATTTGTGTTTCCGGTTCTGGTTGTGTTTGTATGTTTTGATGTGAATGTTTCGGGCACCCACGACACAAGTCAACTTAATATGGGGCTGTGAGTGTGAAAGCGTTTTAAAAAAATACCTTTATATTACTAGTAGTTTGACCCAAACTGAGACCTCGGATATTACACATAAGTTTCATCTTCAAATATGTAGCCGTGTTTGAGATACCCCAGGGTCAATCTTTTGTCCCAGGACAAAAGCCACTGGGCTGTTCTATTAATTTTTATTTTCCAACATAATTTTTTTTTAAAAACAGTTTCTTACTGCAACTTGGAAAGGATTTTAAGAGACGGGTAGAAAAAAAATTTGCTCACATTTATGTGTATGGACGGGGTGAGCATTGTGTTATATAACTTTTCTACTCCTATCATCAGAGGTCCGAAAATATTTCTCATACCATTTAAAATCATAATGATTATTAATCATAATATTTGTTTATACTAATGATCAAAATTCATAATCATTCGAATAAACAACTATAATATTTATAAATGTGTTTTATTCTAATATTTGTTTTTATAATTTTCTTAATCAAAAGTGATTTTATCCATATTATTGAAAAACGTAGGTAAGTTTAAGTTAGAACTGTGACACCAACAACGCGCGAGCCGAGCGAGCCGAGCGAGCAAAGCGAGCGTGCCGCGGCGAAGCGCCAGAAACTATTTTTTGTTAGAAAAGTAGACAGACACAGCGACAGATACGTTATAATTTTCTTAGTATTATCATTGAAAATTACGAAGATGTTTTCTTCGTCGATCTGAAAAAAAAATGAATTTAAACTGGTCCTTGGTAGTAACAGTATTAATAAAAAAAATATGATCACTAACTGTTGTGAGCTCCGTTGGTAGTAATAAAAATGTATGAATAAAAAAAGTATGAAAAATAAAATTATGAAGAGTGATTATTATGAACACAAATCGGTAGTAAGGCAAAGAATAGGATTTAGAATTTTATGTGAGCCAATATGGAGCCGTATGGACGTCCAATTAAATATCTTCATTTATATAATGTTAATTGTCATTTTTGGCTTTAGGTCACAGATTTGCATATTCTCTAAGCATTTGAAGTTATTCGCTTATAGGGCTTAGATGCAAAATGCCTGGGACAGACGAACTAAGTACCTACAAAATTACCCAAGTAATTTTAGAGACCCCGCTTCGCTCGGTAAATTGCTTGGCTGGGTGACCGCTTAGTGGGAATTTTAACTGAGTGCCACCGTGCTACGCATGGTACGCTAAGCTGTCCGTCCCGGTTGTTACTTATAAGACTACAGTCGTTAAGCTATGTTGAATGCTTTAAGGCGGCCTGAAAAATCCTGACACTAGGACTGCCCACTATTCTATACCACAAGCAAGCAAGCAAGCTCGGTTTAATAGCTGAGAGACCTTAACCTGCATTCATTCGATACTTGTAGTAAAGAATGGTTCATGATACAGGAATTGGACATGATATTTCACCTTCATTGTAGGAAACCTTTGGGTCAAATATTATTTTTAGCTGGTTACACAACTTCCCAAGTGATCAATATTTTCAAGATCACTTACATATTGCGTCACAATTACGTCACAGAATAAATAATACTACATGAAATCTTACTTGAAGGTGTAGAATAAATAATGAAGCCTGTAGCTAAGGTTTACTTAGCTAAGGATTATATTTCTGAAGCTCTTTTACCCGACTGCCAAGGCAAGGTTTTCCGCGCGTATCTTGACTACTGGTTCTGGGTGTATTTGCGTGTGTGATGTCAATGTTTCCGGCACCCACGATACAAGTTATTGAACTTAGTGTGGGGCTGTGAGTGTGAATGCGTTATTATTATGTTATGCATATTTGCAAATTTCTTTATTACCTCGTCTTCCAAACGGCTTGATGTATTTCGACGGTTAAGTTATCGTTATATTCTTCTATAAAACCCTAGTTTCTTTAGACAGGTGTCTGAAAAATAAAACAAAATGACGATTTTTTGCGCGAAATATTAATAGGTTAAAAAAAATTACCAACCTTATCGAATAGGCTATTAAAATGAAGGAAATTAAAAGGGGATTAAATAAAATTACATTAAAAGTAGGTTTACATTTGTCACAGTCGGGTTTTTTTTTACAGTACATTGACTTGTTTATCAGTTTGATCATCTGTTAGTAAGTGCTGATGTAGTCGTGGGTGGTAATCACGGTAGGCTTAAAATGAGGTTTAATTCGCGGTCGCCTTCTAAGCAGCGGGTGTGGGTTCGATTCCCGTTCGGAAACACAAGTTTTCTCCCCAAAGAAAATTTGTATTTCTGGTACTGGGTGTGATTGTGTAGGTATGTAATGTGAAAGTTTTTTTTTTTTTTATTTGTGACAGGCTAGTGTTTGACCACTATCTCACCTGATGGTAAGTGACGATGTGATCGAAACTGGTAAACACACTAGACCTGGAATACGCAGGCTCTCAAGGATAACTGCCGGAACACCGTATTTGGCTTGGCGGCAGACTTTCAACTTGATGGTGGTAAGCTACTTTGGTAGCAAGCCAGGCGAGCAACTCACAAAATGCTCTACCACCTCTCAAATGTCACCTGATTAGCACCACCCGGGGACCACGTGTAGGGAGTCAGACTTAAGGGGTATCCTCCTACGGACGTGGGTGACTCAGCCCTTGCTTTATCAAACGGTCACCACTCACATTGAACTTTTAACTGGTGTCATAAACGTAGCCCTTGATACGTCCAGTCATTCTAAAAGATCTTAAAAACTTATTAGTCGATCAGTTTTAATTTATGCACTTCACCATACGAGATTGAATAAATATTTGTATATTTATTTAATCTAGCTGATATTAGCTTTGATACGAGTGCCTCTTCAAACATTAAACAGTTATCAAGCCCTCGACAATTCAATTTAAAATTGACTTTGTCAACCCGTGACTTTTCTCGTGTTCTACAAAGAAGGTTATACAGGGTTATTTTTACCCGACTGAACGACCCAAAGAAAAATGTTAACAGCTTATGTATGTATGTTTGTTCCTTTGGGGCTTTCATAGACCAAACGCGTGTCCGATTTTAATTAATCTTACGTCAATCAATTTGTTCGCTAAATATTTTGTTTGTCTCTTATCTCGATGCTAACATACATCACAGTAATCAAAATTCGTTATATCGATTGCCAGTATAGTTATTATTGTAAAAATGAAATAAAAAATCCAACGAACGCCCTCGTGGGCGTGTGACCAAGTGTTCGAACTTAGTGTGGAACTGTGAGTGTAACAGCGTTTATATTTTATTGTTAAAGCCAGCAGGTACATTTTGTGTTACAAAATTAATTCATGTTTATAAAATATTTTGTAATGAGGTATGTTAGTATCAAATTCAAGTAAGTCCTCGTTTGATTTTGTTAAGTCCTTGATGGCCTAGCGACAGCGGGAGGCGGAAAGAAACACGTGCGCTTAGTATTAACTGGTGTATTCGACTTACGGTCGCTGTGCGGGTCGCAGCCGCGCACCTTTGTTTACTATAACTAACATCCCTCCACCCTTATTAAAGAAAATATTGTTACACATATATGATAATAATTTAACATGATGGTTGGTACCACTAAAAAAATTGCCTATAATTAACTCTGGGTCGGTTGCGTTTTTGCGGGGTCGATACAATGGGGGCTGGTGTATTAGTTGTGCCTAGGTCTGCAGTCACTGGCGGCGATGCCACGTCGAGCGTGGGCATAGGAGCCGGATTTGGCGAAGTGGGTGCAGGGTCATCCGGCACGGGAGCCGCGTCCGGTGTGCCGGACATGCAGACGTCTGCGGGAGTAGACGCCGAAGGCGTTGGCCTTGGCGATGCTGTTGTGGGCTGCCTCGACGGGTGAATCAGTACGGCCGGCATAACAACTGCCTGGCCGGAGGTAGATACGTCGTGGTCTTCGTTTCTGCTTTCTATCTGAATGCCATTGTACCCATTCTCCCCTCTTATTTTTAACAGCTGGTTTGTGTGCTTCTTGACGATTGCCCCGGTATCATGTATCTTAACCGAATATAGCGTGGTTCCTAATCGTTTTATAATAGATCCTTTAATCCAGTACGTTTTTTGCACTTTATACATTTTTACTAATTCAGGTTCATTTTCGCAAAAAATAACGTTACGTTTTCCACCGTAGTATTTAGTTTGCAAACACTGTTGATTTTTTACGAATGCATCGAGTGCTGCATCACATGATGACGGTTTTAATATTAGCAATAATCGACTCACCATCGTCATCATTGAATACCTCATCATTGTTGATGCTACACTCGATGAAGTTATTTTTAATACACTTTTTCGGACACATTCTTCTTAAGTGACCGGATACACCACACACATTACACCTGTAATTTGCGAACTTGCAAGTAGAAACCACATGCCCTTGAGATCCACAGACAGAACAACGAGGCCGCGGCGCAGTTGTTCTGTTATCGCGAGTGCGCGCCGGCGCAGCTGATGCCGCCGCCATTTTAAGTAGCGTAGATGAGCCGGCTGACGACGTCGCTCCCGACTGTGCAGCTCCCTGTCGAGCACAGCGAATTGCTTCTGCTTTCTGTACCGCTTCGCTGAGCGACAACTTCGACATGTCCATCGTGAACAGCTTGTCTCTTTCTGGTCCCGGCATCATTCCTAGCACGAATCGGTCGCGTAGCGCTTCTGTGAGCATAACAGGTGGGAACTCGCACCAGGTAGCGAGACTTCTGACCCTCGCTGCCCACTCCGTCGGAGATTCATTGGAGTGTTGAGTCGATGAATGGAACACGAATCTCTCCGCAAATCCACATTTGGTAGGTTTAAAATGGTCGTTTAATAATCCTACCACCCCGCTGTAACTTTGCGACGTGATATTAATCGGCAGAGAAAGATCCCGAACCAGTTTGTAGGTATCTTCTGACAGGCAACTGATGAGTATGGCTCTTCGCTTAATTAGTCCCTTTTCATCAGCGTCAATTTCATTTGCCAGAAACCACTGCTCCAATCTATCCTTATAGATTGGCCAATCCTGCCCGTTGTGGTTGAAGGTGCTTAGATTGCCAACAGACACGGTTGTGGCCATCATCACTGTTTTATTCACTTCCTAATCACGCGTAAGGAACGAGTCGTCGCCACTGTTAAGTCCTTGATGGCCTAGCGACAGCGGGAGGCGGAAAGAAACACGTGCGCTTAGTATTAACTGGTGTATTCGACTTACGGTCGCTGTGCGGGTCGCAGCCGCGCACCTTTGTTTACTATAACTAACAGATTTTAATGCAGAAAAAAAAAAAACACATTCAAAATATCCAAGAATGTGTCCATTAACACTTTTCTTATTGTCTTTATTAAGGCGATGACACTTGGTTCATGTGTTCTTTTTGAGCAGCACTTATAAAACACTACATTTCACTTATACACTTAAACAAGTTCAAACGGTTTTGTACTTTTGAGTCTTCTCACTATATAGGTATGATCGAGGAGCTGGATGGCCTCGACGTTGAAAAAAAATACTAATAAAACAAGAACAGCAATTCCAAAAAAAAAAACAGATAAAGAATCAGCACTTATTTAGGAACCTTATAGCATTTTAAATAAAATATATTATGTTCGTTTACATATTTCGACAAACATCACATAATACGTAACTTTCGGTGCTGGCTGTACATAAACCTTGAATCTAAATACATGCGGACTGTACTGACTATACTGCTAGTCTTCCCAAAAGCACTTAAAACTGCCAAAAACTATAAAATGCCGACCAAAATGATTTAGCTCTGTTTTTCTTTTGCAGTAAGCCTAACCCTCTTTGCTAAAGCTGTTTTTTGCTTTTAAAAAAGCTTTTAACAATAATTAGAATTGTTTTATGACAGTGTTAATAATACTTAAATGATTAGGTAAACAAGAAGAAAAATTTAGTTTTGCTAAGAGAATGAAAAACTGGCGTTGTTGATTTTGTCTTATTTTCCTAAACTTGTTATTTTTCGAGTGTGAAGTGGTGTTTATTTATTTCATGACCTAGTTTTACAATATAAATATTCAAGCTATAAAAAAGGTTAAAGATGGTTTAGACTATCTTTAATGTTCGGCAAAGTTCCCAAAATGCTTGCTGCATTACCACCCTGTATAGCAAAACTTATCCTCTGCCCCAAATATAACCCAGCATTTCGAATCAGTCAGTCTCTTAGACAAATCTTTAAAAATTTCTAATGCACTCGGTCCCACTGGGCCTAGCGTCTCAACCCCAAACGGCACAAATATAAAACCTTTGTCAAGTTTCGAATATTTGCGCCGTTTGAGAGATTCAGCTGCCGTAGCCGTAGCATGTGAATGTATAATAATGGTGGATTATTAACCGTTATTATTATTACTTGGTGAACGTGCATGAGTGAATGCTAAATTGATACAACTAAAAATGTATTCACTAACACTTTTGTTATATTATCGTTCTATCATATGATGGCAGCAATGTTTCATTATCCTACTAATCCTAATAATATTATAAATGCGAAAAGTGTGTGTGAATAATTGTTACTACGTATCTCCGTAACGAATCAATCAAATCAAATCAAATCAAAATCGTTTATTCACATGGGCCCAAAGAGGCACTCATTAAAGTTAATGACTCTACTGCCAAATTCGCAAAATTACAGCCATCTCGAGAAGAACCTGGCAAGAAACTTGGCGGCACATTTTTATATAATTTTTTTAAAATCATTCTTAATCACTAATACAATTATATTAACCTAGGTATATCTTTATTATGTAGTCACTAGAAAGCGCTTGTGCAGTAATTTGCCTCCATGCATCCTTGTCATTAATGCAATTAACCGATTTTGATGAAATTTAGAATGTAGATAGTTTAGGTTCCGAAATTACACACAGGCTACTTTTTAACTTAACGCCTAACGTCTCAGCTAAAAAAACTCGTTTTGCGTGAGAGCTTCGGCGACATCATGACGATCCTATTATGATTATTATTGAAACTAAACACAACACCGCAAACACTGAACAGGCGGGTTGTTCCGTACTCATCCTATGACGTCTCATCCTACGGCAATTTTTTTCTCAACTCAACCGATTTGTATTCTTAACTTAACCGATAGCAATTTATATATTTTTTATTCTTAATTCATCCTATGCGTATTCTTAACTCAACCTAGCATAGGAAAGCAAAATACGCAATTTCATTTACTTAGATGGCAATCTTTTTAGTTATTTTGATTTAAAAAACGAACTACTGAACTAATTTTGATGAATTTTAGTTGACCAATCTGAACATATTTATACATCCTTTCAAATAAAAAAACTTAAACTCCAAATGAATTTATATATATAGATCTGAAGTAACAGACATAAAATAATTAAACGCAAGCAAAGCTTAAAGAAAACCGACTTCACCGTTTTATCTTTGGAACTTTGATCAGATTAGATGTAAAACACGCATTATTGAAGATAGCTCAAGAACTACTTACTGATCAGATCTCGATAAAATTTAAATGGGACCAATTGGAAAGCAAATTCTTTCAAACAACAAAAAAATTCGAGCGAAGATATGAGGTAACACAAATAAAAAAAAATACTGTCTAGTTGAGTACCTCCTCCTTTTTTGTGAAGTCGGTAGAATACACACACCGAATGATAACCCTCTTTTGAAGTGTGTTAAAAATTAAAATGACATCTAAAGTTTATCTACAAGGCTACTGCATTATAAAGCTTTCCTCTCATATGTTATTCCTAATCAATTCTAAACCATTAACTAATAAAATAAATAATTCGTACCTTCTAATTCAAGCGCCGTTTATATATAAACATAGATATACATATTAATTGCACACGCATGAACCAATGAACGTTTAATTAATCGTCATATATACGTAACCAGTAACCAACTAAGCACTAATTAATTTCTATGTGGACCGAAGCGTGAAAAGTCGCGAAAGCCGTTTGACGATTGCGCGCCTTCGCGTTCCATGTTCAAATCGCGATCGGAGACCGCCGCGTGAACACAGCGAGCAGTGTCACTGGCGAACGGCTCGCGAACACTCGCGATATCTTCGCTGCATGAACTGCCAAATACGAATTAAAAGTTAACAATTAAAATAAAAAAAGAAAACTGTAATCCCTCGGATATTTTATTCGTTTTTTTTAGCGATAGTGTAAGTGAAAACTTTGAGTGGAAAAGTTTGGTTAGTCAAATCGAGAAGTTTGTGTTATAAATATTGTGTCAAGTTTTTTTTGTTTTGATTGATAAAATAACTCATTTCGTTGTTTTAATTGGGATAATAATTGTTGAGTTCTTGCTATTTTCATGTTAGTAAACTTTTTTAGTGTTAGTGAAGTTTTTAATTGAAGTTGATTAACTTTAGAAAATGATTTTTTTGCGTCTAAGAAAACAGGCACGTAGATAGATTTTCCTGCATAAGAGATAAGGTAAGTTTAGAATTTGTGTGTAGAAATGATTATATTTACCAATAATAAATTAACTAGTACTAGAAAATAGGTTAATTAATTATTTTAAGTTGTTAAGCGACTTTGGTATCGTTGAAAATGTAATAAAATATTCATATTTAGTATTTAATTAATATTACGCTAAATGTACGGGTTTTATCGTATAAGACTATGTCGTACAATTATAATATATTTGTGTCATGCGTAGATTTTTTTACACAGTTAAACTTTTTACTTTTTATCTCAGTAAACTTGAGAAGAATTGAAATAAATAAAAAACATGGATTGTGAATAATATAGATACGGTATACACTAAGTTCTTTGAAAACTATAACATTCTATTGAAAAACAAGACACAAATAAAAAAAAAAATTAATGAAATTATATAATATAATAGAAAATAAAATGATTATATTGGAAGGTACTTATTACCAAACTAAACCACCAAACATTATCATGATTTAGAAAAAAATATAATAAAAGAAATATTTGTTTGTAACAGGTTAAAATAATGTTAGAAATAAAGTAAATTTCATCCTAAACAATTATTTTTTCAAATTGTCCATGATTTCCGCAGTTTGAAAAATGGTAATTAAACAAATTCCATCAATAATACCTTTTTTCGGAAAACATCATAATTAGATAACCCTACATAGAGGCGAAGTTGACAATCCTTTGCTTTCTACGCCGTGGGTCCTGGTTTTCATTTTGTGTGTTTTTTTTTTGCTATGATTGTATGCGCTGTGTAAGTTTCCGAGACGCGACCAATCTGTAAAATTGTGCGAGGCTGCGAAAACCGAAGCCTTTATTTCCAACGCGTCTTCACTCGCATTTATCAAATTAAAAAGTTGCCTATGTGTTAATCCTAGGTATAAGTTATGTACATTCCAAATTTCGTCCAAATCCGTTCAGCCGTTACAGCGTGAAGAGAAAACAAACATACTTACACACTAAGACGTTTACCCACTTACATTCAGATTTATAACATAAGTGTGATATTATAATATATACATTGTCTATCTTGTATTCAATTCAAGAGGAGTTTGATCAATTAGTTAACATATTCATAGTTCACCGATCCACCAAGAGATCAAACTAATGCAATTATACATTATGGAATTTATAGATTCATTGGTGTATATAAATATATATACCAATGGTATATATAAATATATATAAAAACAATATTGTATATATATTATATATACAATATTGTTTTTTATTTTTGAGTTTACGAGTTGGATAATTGGTTTTAATCGTAGCTCGGCACTTTACAAACTTATTAATAAAAATTAAAAATAAAAAGTTTATTTTATATATTTTTTTTTGTGTTGCATTGTCGATACCCTAACCCCCTGTGGAGTATGGAGCGCTAATTCAAAGTAACCTTGTATATGTGTGTGTGTGTCAAGCAGATACTGAATTATTCAGTGAATGAAAACCACATTAACCACACACACGATTTTTTTTTTTTTATTTTATTTGGAATTTATATTTTATAAAAGGAATAATTAAGATAGATCATGTATACATCATGTGTATATATATATATATATATATATGTATATATATATGTATATATATAAAATTGACCAAGCGCGACGCGTCTCCGTTTCAGTTTCGGCAAAAATGCTTTCATGTGTCCGGCTGTTCTTCTCTATAGGCCGAATTTCTCAACCGATTCTCATGAAATTATGTAACCATGTTACATAATTACATAAAACGTATTCTTTTTATTTAGTTCTTTGAAATTGTATAAAATGGTGGCGATACGGGGGATAATTATAAAAAGACGGACGGGTGGTCTTCAGTCTGTAGGTTGTATCTGTAGTTTATGTCAAAGTCAAACATTATTTAGCGATTATGAACATTTTGACCTTTATTGAAAATAATAATATTATTATTTGACTTCTCTGTTAAGGGAGTAGTATCAGAATGTCTCCTAAAACGCGTGATCTTTTAATATTTTTCTCAACACTCATAACTAAGCCTGACTAATAAAAATATTCGTTGGAATTTGAACGATATTCATACAATTTCAAATAGGTATGCATTTATCTTTGTTGTTGAAATAAAACAGGTATCTATCTGAAAATGGCTGTAGTAGTATGACGGGTAAAAATAAGCCTCCCATCGTACTACTGGCCCTGTTGGTAGTAACAGAGGAAGATTTAATCACCCGTGTTACTACTGGTAGTAAGACTGGTAGTAACACGGGCAGAAAAGGCATTTTAAGTGTAATGCGTTAAAATTTATATTTTTTTTTTTAACCAACGCATTCACACTCACAGCCCCACACTAAGTTCAAAGACTTGTATCGTGGGTGCCGGAAACATTCACTTCACACACACAATACACCTAGAACCAGAAGCACAAATATCCCTTGAGAAGGAATTTGTGCTCCTGCCGGGAATCGAACCCAGGACCCACGGCGCAGAGGGCGGGCACCTGTCCACAGCGCCAACTGGTTCGTCAAATATATGTTAAGGTCGTTATGTCGTCATTTATATGTTAATTTATATTTATAAAAGCCATACGAAGTTCAATGACTTATATCCTGGGTGAAAGATTTACACACACACAACCACACTCAGAACCAAAACATTTTTCCTTGAGAAACTTGTGTTCCCGGGAAACGAACTCGATACCCGCTGCTAAGAAGATGGCCATACGCGAGCGGGTAGTTTGAATTATTCCTACAATAATTAAAATATATTTCTAGGTAGTCCAAGCCAATACAAGAAGCATTAACATTTTACTTTTTTATGTCATATAAATAAACATTTGGCCGCTATCTCACCTGATGGAAAGTGATGATGCAGCCGAAGATGTACCATGCTTACCTAGAAGATACATTATTACTCTAGACTTGAAGACTCTCAGATATTCTTTTTTGTGGAACAAAGACGCGGGCATTTAGTTCCATTCCTTCGCTGTACGGATGATAAATGTAAAAGGAAAACGCTTCGAGCGGATATGAGGTAAATCAACCATAAATGGATGACGTTGGTCAGTTCGTCTAGTGCAGGGATCGGCAACCTTTTGCGTCGGAAGAGTCAAAAATTACAATTTACTGAATTTCAAAGTTTTTAAAGAGCCACAAAAAAATTTGTGACAGTGAATACAACACAAGTGGCTGAGAGATTTAAATGGTGCCTAATCCTCGTTTATCGATTCGGAACGATTTTTAAATGTTTTATATTTTTTAATAAAATAAATTTTCTTTGCGTATGGAAATAAAGAGCCGCAGCTTCACATCCAAAGAGCCGCATTTGGCTCGCGGGCCGCAGGTTGCCGACCCCTGGTCTAGTGGTCTGATGATAGAATGATGAAGCTGTAGGTAGGTAACAAATACCATGTTAATCGGACAAGCGCCACATATCGGATCAAATAAACCTCCGGGCAAAATCTGTTCAGCAACCTATATTCAAGTAACGTCAGTTATTTCCCGGCATAGTTAACTCGGGCCAGTGGAAGTTTCAGTTTCTAGAGACGGATTAAGGGGGGGGGGGGTTAAGGGGTCAAATCATCTGAGTTCTTCCGTGACTAATCTTGTCTCGTGATAATCCTACTAATATTATGAATCCGAAAGTTTGTGTGTAAGTGTGTAAATGTATAAGTATGTTTGTTCCCTCTTCACGCTTTAACAGCTTAACGGATTTGGATGAAATTTGGAATGTACATAGATTTTACCAAGGATTAACACATAGGCTACTTCATAATAGCGGGCAAAGCCGCGGGGGACGGCTAGTTTTACCTACATATAAAAATCTCGTGTCACGGTGTTTGTGGTTGAACTCCACCGAGAAGGCACGACCAATTCAACTTTTTTTTTTGTGTATTTGGTAGGAATGAGAATAGGTCGTAAAGTATTTTTCACCCATCTTCTATCCCCCATTTTTTTTATCGTGATTTTAGTGTTTTTGTATGAATAATATTTAAAAAGTTTTTAGTATGGTATTAAAGTAGGTACCGTATGGTATTAAACGTAAAAGATGTAATGTTTTTAACCTTGGTATTGCAACGCATGCCGGGTACAGCTAGTTATTAATAATAATAAAATAATATAAAATCCTTAGCTGGGTCAAGCCCCTGCCAAACGACAATCCTGAATCCACCACTGTCAGCCACCAATTACGTTTGCGTCATCCTCGGGGATTACATGAATCTTTTAAGTATCATTTATGATATAAATATTGAATGCACGATGAAAGCATTTAAAGTGGTTTATATATTTGAGTCTCACGATCAAAAAATGCAAAATTATATTTTTTTATGCTGAATAGTCAAGCATTTGGCCACTAACGTGGTATTTGGCAGCATCATCACTTTCCATCAGGTGAGTTAGTGAACAAATGCTTGAATATTCAGCATTATAAAAAAAAAAATCAAAAATATTATTTATTCATTTCTACGGTCTAGGGTATTTTTTTAACGCTTTCAAACTCACAGCACCATACTAAGTTCGACAACTTGTGTTTGGGTGCCGGAAGCGTATGTATTAATTAATTTTAAAGTAGCCTATGGTTTAATCTTATTTAGATTTTTAATTTTATCCAAATCCATTTAGCTGTTACATCGTGAAAAGAAAACAAACGGATTTATAATATTAGTGTGATAATTGTATAGGCAAAGGTTTCACAAATGATGTTTATGGCTTTAATTTATATTTTCAAAATGTTAACAACTGTAATTATTAAATACGAATTTTTCTATCGGCTCAGAATATTTCATGGCGCGTCGGTGAGGCTGAAAACCATTTTCGTCGTAAATTTAATAAATTATACGCCTATACGTAAATATTACGCCTTTGAGTGGTAACGGAACCATGTTATTTTGCCAATTTACCCGAAATAGTAGAAGTGAATAACGATAGAATCAAAATAGATTTATAACCGAATGAAATTCTATAAAATGTCTAATAAAAAATGTACAAATTCAAAGCTCCACCCAAGACCCAAGCTCTGAGCTTGGGTCATCGCCGCATGGTAACTAGTCTCTCAGTTTTTTATCGGATACATTTCGGACTGTGCCAAGGAACTGCACGATCTAGTTCCCTCATCCCCGTTCTATCATCGGACAAGCAGACAAACTGCTAAGCGACTCCGCTATATAGTAGGCATTCCACAAATGCGCACGAAGCGATTTGCTTTCACATTCTTTGTGCGAACCGCAAAGAAATGAAACTCCTTGCCCAAATCGGTGTTTCCTGAAGTGTACAATATTAGTACTTCAAATCGCGAGTGAATAGGTATCTTCTAGGAAAGCTTGCTTCAACGTCGACCACATCGTCTCTTACCATCAGCTGCGATGGTGGTCAAGTTTGACTATCTTAAAAAGAAATAAACAACAAATCTTATTGAAAATCGTAACTTACCCACCCCATAAAAATATAATTACAAGCATTTTTTATACAACTCAAACATAGGACAAAAGTTACAATTTATAATACCTCCGATGAAAAAGTGTGTCGTTTTCTTTAATGTGACTTGATCGAAAGTCTCCTTATATATGTTTGGTGAAAATCCGTGCTGCCGTTTTTTTTTCAAATAGAATGTCAGAAGTATTTTCAATATTTTGACTTTGCCACTTGTCATTTAATCAGTCCATTTTTTGGTAAATGCCGCTAAAACAATTATGAACAAATTTGTTATAGAGATAGCTATGCAGAATATAAAGTTACTTTCATCCTGATCCATCATCAGTAAAACGGGCGAAGCCGCCAATACAACTCGTTTCTTGTGAGTACCTAGTACCATAAACTAACAAAAACAAATGCAAACGCATTCACACTAACAGCTCCACACTAAATTTAAAGACTTGTATTGTGGGAACCGGACAAATGTCCCTTAAAAAGGAAATTTGTGATCCTGCAGAAGATCGAACTCTGCCCTCTGCGTTAAAGGATTTTGTGGTTTTGGTTATGGGTGTGATTGTGTGTGCAATAAAGTTTCCGGCACCTACGATATAATTCTTTGCATATAGTGTGGGGATGTGTGAATGCGTTTTTTATTTATTTTTTAATTTAAAAAACATATTGGATCTCTCTACACGTACATGCCAGCTATATTAATGCATAAAGCACATTACATCCCCCGCAGCATCTTTACTTTTTATCAGGTGAGATAGTGGTCAAAGGCTTGCATATCTAGCATTAAAAATATGTGGCAGATTACATATTGAAGCAAATTAAATGTTTATATATTTTGTATGTACTAAAACTTAAATCTATATATATAAAAATCAATGCCACTTTTCGTTGTTATTTTATAACTTAAGAACGGGCTCACCTATCCAAACCAAATGTTTAGGCTTTGTACGTACTTTAGTAGATGGTTTATGTGAAGTTTGCACAAAATCGGTCGAGCGGTTCTTCATTTATCACACCCGGGCGAAGCCGGGGCGGATCGCTAGTACATTATATATTACATTAAACTAAAAACTAAATTAAAGTTAACCAAAAAAAAACTATAAAATATGATATTTAATTTAAATGAATTTGAACGGGAATATCATTGCAAAATGTTTAATATTGTATTTATAAGTGAACAGTTCATATGAGACTTAAACTGCTTTAAACCCAATTAAGATAGAACCTTTAATTACTCGTAGTGTATAATTGCCTACGATAGCTGCAGCTCGTAGATTGATACCAGCTGCCTCGCTGAATGAGGAGCCACATTTGTTTTGCGTGTCGTCAACCTATTAGTCTAGCTAGATAGCCGAAATAGATGAGCGTGTTGGGGCTGGACGACATAACGTATTTCGACAAATTTAGTTGCCGCTTTGTAGTAGTAACTATGTCGTAGAAAAATATCAATATTATGAAGTAGTTAAACAAAATACTGAACGTGAAAAATCGCGCTATATACGATACTAGCCGTGCCCCGCAGCTTTGCCCGCATATTATCAAGTTAAAAAGTAGCCTATGTGTTAATCCTAGGTATAAGTTATGTAGGAACATTCCAAATTTCATCAAAATTCATCCAGCTGTTATAGCATGAATAGGGAACAAACATACTTACACACTTACACACAAACTTTCGGATTAGTTTGTGTGTAAGTGTGTAAGTATGTTTTAAAAATTTCAGACGTACCGTAATAAAACGTAATAAAAATTCTACTAATATTATATAGTAGAATTTTTATGTTTTATTACGGTACGTCTGAATTTTTTTTTATTTATCTAATTCTTATGTAGGTACGTATGTAATGTGACTCGCCTAAATTACTAGATTTTGATAATATTTTGAATGGATTCAAGAATGGTTTAGATTTTTTAAATTTAAAACGTTTGAACAGGATAACGTGTATCGTGTCCGATAAATAATAAATTATATAAATGCAAATAGCTTCTCTCCCTTAAAATTCATAGTAAAAGAAGAAGTTAGTGGTAAGCAACTTTGACTGCATGCGTGTTGAAAAGATAATATAACGTATTAACATCCAAAGAATTAGGTCTACAGTAGAAACATGACGTATAAATAATTGGGTATAATTTAGACGGCCACCAAAAATTCTAAACGGTTGCCAAAATGGATAAATGGTCACCAAATTACGTTTCCTAAAATAAAACTTCCTGTGACAGAACCGAATAGGATAACAGTAGGTTAAGGTTATTTTTTTTTAAATTAATACAAAAATATTTATAATACGAAAAAATGGATTTACTTCATAATATTTTCGGAAACGTAATTTGGTGACCATTTATCCATTTTGGTAACCGTTTAGAATTTTTGTTGGTAGTAAAATAGGTAATTTGTTGGGCGGTGTTTAAATACAAGCCTAAATACTTTTATTTCCAATTTAAGAAATTGATTATTCAATGTGCGTAAGTAACAAAAACACGTAGGCCTGTATCCGTGACGCTGAGACGTGGCGCATTTACATAATTAAGATATGAAGCCGCGAGCATTTACTTATAAAAGCCGAAAATTTATTAAATTACTCTCACGTCTCACCTCGACGTAAATTATGCTGTATAAACAAAGTTTCGCTGGTAGATATTCGTAACTCGTAACAGATAGGAAAAAAATCAAAACATGTTTAAGGGCGGCACGCGCTGTATCTCATGATAAAATTAATTCCTTTAAGATCACTTTATCATCGCTAAATTATGCTGTATAAACAAAAGTTTGCTGGTAGATATTCGTAACTCGTAACAGATAGGAGAAAAATCAAAACATGTTTTAGGGCGGCACGCGCTGTATCTCATGATAAAATTAATTCCTTTAAGATCACTTTATCATCGCTAAATTATGCTGTATAAACAAAAGTTCGCTGGTAGATATTCGTAACTCGTAACAGATAGGAAAAAAATCAAAACATGTTTAAGGGCGGCACGCGCTGTATCTCATGATAAAATTAATTCCTTTAAGATCACTTTATCATCGCTAAATTATGCTGTATAAACAAAAGTTTGCTGGTAGATATTCGTAACTCGTAACAGATAGGAGAAAAATCAAAACATGTTTTAGGGCGGCACGCGCTGTATCTCATGATAAAATTAATTCCTTTAAGATCACTTTATCATCGCTAAATTATGCTGTATAAACAAAAGTTCGCTGGTAGATATTCGTAACTCGTAACAGATAGGAGAAAAATCAAAACATGTTTAAGGGCGGCACGCGCTGTATCTCTTGATAAAAATAAATCCATTTAGATCCCTTTATTATCCATAAAAAATTTTTTGTTTATGTTCAATATTACATTTATTTATTTATTTATATTTACAAGGAAGACCAACAGCCGAATCTAATTACTGGTATCAATAAATTTAGCAAGGAAAAATTATCGCTTGAGGCGTTTGAACCCGCGGTCTTAGGGTGTCATGCCCTACTGCTCTAACCGCTGAGCTACTCAAGCCACGCCTGAAGCGACGAAATTATCCTTTCTTATTATTAATGTCTTACGGAGAGTTTTTATTTATATAACATTAGCCATAATGCTACATAAACAAAATCAACTAATTACTAGTCCTCACGGCTAGAAACACAACATTTTACTAAATAAATTCAAACATAACATTACAGGCATCGTTATACAAAAAGTACATACCTAACAAAGATTCCAAACGGAGTATACTTGGGGTGGTTCAGTACTTTGTCCCTGTCCGTCCATCCTTCTTTCCGTCCGTGCGTCCATCCTTCCATCCATCCGTCCGTGTGTCTGTTTATCCGTCTGTCAGAGGCATTTATCATCTAAACCATATACAATTTGTTTTTTTTAAGATGTTGATTACTAATTGGTTCTAATTAAATTTGATGAAGATGTGATCAGTAGTTCCTGAAATATCGTCAATAATGCGTGTTTAGTACATCTAATCTGATTAAAACTCCGAAAATGAAGCGGTGAAGTCGGTTTTTTTAAAGCTTTGCTTTGTTTAATTAATCTTATTACATTGGAAAATAACAATTTTGGACTTGCACTACTAGGAAGTCACTGATTTTAGACTTGTTTTGTGCCGTGGTCTGACTCAAACTTTTTAAAAGCTGAAACTGCATATAGGTATTATTCGTTTTAGCTTGGCCAAAAATTATTTCGTATGTCCGGCGGATGTCCGGCTGTTCTTAACAGCTTCTGGTAAAATTTTGTAAGCAATTTCAATTACTAGGTATATGAACATATAAACATAAACGCTTTCACACTCACAGCCCCACACAAAATTTGATGACTTGTGTCATGGATGCCGGAAACATTCACATCACACACACAATCACAGCCAGAACCAGAAACACAAGTTTTCCTTGAGGAGAAAACTTGTGTTCCCGCAGGGAATCGAACCCGGTACCCCTGTTTGAAAGGCGGACGCTCGCCCAACTTAGCCAACGGGCTGTTTATTTTAATTTTCAATTTATGGTTTTATTTTTTGATTTTGTTTTTGAAAATGGCAGAGATACGAGGTTTAATTATGCAAAGACAGTATCGCGAAATCTTCATCTCACATAGGGGATAGTACTATTAATAATACGTCCATATCATATTTTTTCTATGAAGTCGGCAGATTACATGATTATATTATCTCAGGCCAACTTTTTATCACTTGAGTTGCTTAATATAAATACGAAAAAACCGGCCAAGTGCGAGTCAGACTCGCGCACCGAGTGTTCCGTACAAACCTGTAGGTATATAAGTAAAAGTTATGGTATTTTTATTGATAAATGAAATTATTATATGATGGAACTAAAAATTGTTGCTTTTCGCAATTTTTCCTTTATCTGTGCTATTGGATGTGTGCCTTGTACCAAATTTTAAGATTCTGATTTCACGGGAAGTACCTACCCCGTGGGTTCTAATTCCCTTGCGAGTGTCGAAAATTTGCAGCATAAATAGCTGTATCTTTTGATTGCCTTGGCTTAGAAGTTTGATTTTTTCATAGCTCCAAGGGTCAGTAGACCTGAGTAATTGATATGAATTTCAGCTTGATACCTCAACGCATTTCTGAGAAAAAGGGTCTTGACAGACATACAGACGGACAACAAAGTGATCCTATAAGGTTTACGTATTTTCCTTTTGAGGTACGGAACCCTAAAACTGTATCCAAAAGTCCGAAAGTTTGCCTCAAGAGGCCGAATTAACATCTTCACATTAAATTCACTCATATTACAATTTTCCTTGATCATTAGATTTTCTTTGCATGTTCGGTTTTTTTTTTCAAAGAAACTTTTCCGAAAGGACGGTTATTAAAAACTAAATATAAAAGGAAGTAATATTTCGTTATTTACTGAGTTGTTGAAACCACTCGAGAAACTCGACCTTTCTGTTTAGTTTCGCTTTATTGTAAGTTTTAATTAAGTAGTAGGTATTTTTCTTCTGAGGAAAAAGCTCTTCTATACTCATTGTAAACGCCAAGTGGTTTTGTTTGCAATACTGTTTGTCTTAGTTGTGAGTAATGAAGCCTGAAATAAGCCACTTTTATTGAATCTGTTGTCTTCTTGTTTCACATTAACACTTTAGAGTCCGTTATAGATTGTGATTATCTCTTTATTGAAGTAATTCGTTTCTACTATGACGTATATAATAATATGCTGCCTGGAAGATATGTCGTTTGGTTATATTAAACTTTTTTAAAACTTTAACCTTGATATTTAATAGGCTGGCGTTCAAAAAAACCGACTTCACTACAAAAATAAAACATCAAAATCGATTCATAATTGGCGGAATTATCGCGTAACATACATACAAAAAAAAATACAGTCAAATTGAGAACCTCCTTTCGAAGTCGGTTGAAAAGTAAAGTATCTATCTAATTGCCAAATTCGCATATACAGCCTAAAGAAAACAAAAAATGTGACGAAAGTGACACCTCAATTAGTGTCACTCTGTAAACAGTGAAAAGCACATTTTCTTCAGAGAGGTGTGAGGAAAAATGTGTGACGAAAATTGTAGAGTCGAGATGAAAACCAGCTGCGGTTATGAGCTTCTCTTTGACATTTCTAGAGCGGAAGCGCGAGGCCTTTTTCGTTTTGGTTTCTTTTATTTTAATGTGGAAAATGTTTCCTTTCTTTCAAGGGATTTGCGTCGATGTGACGCGTTTTGTGCGATGGGCTTCCCATTGATATTACGGTAATGTTTTGTAAGAGAATTTAGGAAATTCGTATAGAAATTATTCTTACAAAACGAACGTAGAATGTCTGGGGATTTTCTTTGTAGAATAAATTTAATTATGCACGTTGCGTAAAGATCTGTATTACTCATTATGTAAAATAATATAACGCAACCAAAGCTTAAATAATTAAACGCAAGCAAAGCTTAAAAAAACCAACTTCACCGCTTTATCTTCGGAAGCTTGATCAGATTTAGTGTATATAATTAAACGCAAGCAAAGCTTAAAAAAACCGACTTCACCGCTTTATCATAGGAACCTTGATCAGATTTAATGTATAACACGCATTATTGACTATAACTCAAAAACAAGAGATCAAACCTTGGTAAAATTTCAATGGGACTTCATAAAAAGCACCAGCTTTCAAATAAAAAAATAATCATCAAAATCGGCTCACAACGAAAGAAGTTATGATTTAACTTTTGAAGTTGGGTAAACGAGAACATCCTCAAAGTAGTCCACAAAATAGGCATTATTGACGATATTTCAAGAACTACTGATCAGATCTTGATCAAATATAAATGGGACCAATTGGAAAGCAACATCTTTTAAACTACAAAAAAAATCGATATTGGTTCACGTGGAAAGAAGTTACGGGGTAACACACATAAAGAAAAAAAAATTCAGTCGACTTGAGTACCTCCTCCTTTTTTGGGAAGTCGGTAAAAAAGGAAGCAATTAAAAATAATTACCTCACCTACATTACATATTAGTTTTATTTAACGATATATTACATATTGTAGTCTAAGGTCTTACGGCATACGGCATAAGGTCTTACGGCAATAATTTGAAGACGAAATATAAATATAATGCATGTATTCCGCAAGTTAATAACACTATGTACCACAAAAGTACTTATGTCATGGCAATCAAAATCTACAATAATTTGCCCGTAGATCTCAAAATGTTAAGTGGTACCATCTTTAAAACTAAACTAAAGTCATGGCTCATTTTTAAAACTCATTATAATCTTGGGGAATACTTTAATTTATAAATTGTATAAGATATATATATATATATATATATATATTTTAATAATAAATATCAATATCGTCCATTAGAGTGTTAAGAAATGTTTTAATCTATAATATAATATTGTAAATACTTGAGTATACTTAAGAAATGTTTTAATTTGTAATATAATATTATTAATACTTAAAAATAGAATGTAAGTAATTACAATATTGATAGATGCTACTGTCATAAATGTAAACAGTAAACACAGTATTTTTGTTTAAGTACTTGCTATTGTACGCCCGTAATGGGCCGACTGTTGTTACCAATACCAAACATGTTTTTTTACACCTTGTTTACACAGTTATACAATAAAGACTATTCTGATTCTGATTCTGATTCTTGCTGTCTAAAAAGTTAACCAAACATGAATGATTACAAACTTTTATTTAATTTGCAATATTCCTATGTAACTATGTTCAGGTGAAATTCTGAAACTCAATTTTAAAGCAGATATCTTCAACCAAGCTGAAATGTTGTATTCACGTTTAGTTTAGATGACAATGCATGGTTAGCTGTGTGACGTCTTTCTAAATCCAACATGGCGAACAAGTTATTTTTAATGCACTCCTACAATATGGGTATTAAATGAAAGGGCTTGCTGAGAATAACTCGAAAAATGAAGTGACGTCACTCTAAACCTAGTATGGCGGACTAATAAAAGTTTGTTTAAAAAAAAAGGTTTTTAACAAATAGCTTATTTGATATTCAAACGGAACAATACTTTTTTGATCTGTGACAGTACCTTGGGTTCGACTCTAGAACACAAGTTTTCTCCGCAAAAATGTGTGTGTTCTGGTTCTGGATGCGATTGTGTGTGATGTTTCCGGCACCCACGACACAAATCATTGGACTTAGTGTGAGTGTGCAGAGTTTTATTATTTATAGACCTGCATACGCCTGAAAAAGGCTTCCCTCATTCAACAACGCGTGTGGGGTAAAATATAATTTCAACACCTTCACTCTTTTTCCTTCTAACATCCGCCCACGAAATAAATTTAAATAATAACGCCTAAATTACATTTTCTATACGTAGGTGTTGCATAGACAATGAATATTTAATCCGAACTCCATGTCTTTGTTATTTATGGGCTGGAATGTTCACCTAAAGCCATATTTTCTAGGGGATTTCCCAGTTGACTTTGTATACCTGTGTACTATGCCTCTTGCGAGCCATTCCTCAGGAAGTAATGATATTATTATCGCCGTAATGTTTCTCTTTTTTTTTCTCTACCTACACACTTGGTCCTTTGATCACAAAAGAAACCTAGTTTTTTTTATAAGCAAACAAAAGAAAAACGAACGCATCTATTAGGTTAGTTTTTTAAAAGTTTGACCACTGGGTCAAACCTTTGTTTTTGTTATGTGTGATAGGCAAGCATTTGACCACCTTCTCAACTGATGGAATATGTGATGTTGCGGCCGAAGATGTAGCATACTTCACAAGAAGATACCCATTCACTCTTGACTTGATGAATTGCGATCTAGTCGTCAAAGGTAAGATAGTCTTCACGTGATGATGGTTAATGATGTGGTCGAGGATCATATACACGTAAGGCTTGTAATAACTTTATATTATCAAAATGCCTGCGGCCTCGGCAACGTGTGATCAAATGCTGGTACTTATTTAGCTCAACTTATTAGCATTGCTATTCAAAGAGGCAATACGCCCCCGGCATGACGGGAACGCTTCCTTATAGGCAACTCAAGCCTACTATGAGTGGGGTACTGGTGGTGGGCTTGAGCACTTAAGTTACCTATAAGCTCGGTGGCTTGTGAGCTTAGACTAGAAAGGATACAAATCCCAAAAAATACCGAAATCCGTGTGAAATTATGTAAATACATATTCATTAATGAATTATTTTGTAAATGTTTAATTTGCATTGTTATCTAATTTTAGTAATATACTATGGATTGCATTATAGACGCATTGTCGGCTTATCAGTTATAAATATGTATTATGTTTTGTAATAATACATTGTTGCATGAAACACTTGATAAAAATCCGGCGTAGTTGATTTAATATTAATTAAGTAGAATGTTTTAATTAAATAGTATTAAACTAACGGTTTCACTCTCACAGCCCTAAGCTTTCACACTTAGTTCATAGACTTGAAACGTGGGTGCCTGAAACATTAACATCACACACACAATTACACCCAGAGACAGACGCACACAGTTCCTTAGTGTGGAAATTGTTCATATAAAAACAAAAAAATACATTTATTTTGCAGCAATCATATAAAGTTGAATGTGAATAAATTTGTTAATTATAATTTGCCGTGACCTTATGTCATTAATGTATGCTTTATTTATATTGTAATTTTTGTAATTATTTATGGGTTGATTTACCTGAAATTTATTTATTTATTTTTTAAAGTTCTGTAACACTAGCTGTCCCGCCCCGGTTTCACCCGCTTGGAATGTTTTTAGTTACTTTATATACGTTATTAACCAGCAGGTACATAGTGTTAGTACTAGACATAAGTATATAAAAATATGCGCTACCAAGTTTCTTGCCAGGTTCTAATTGAGATGGTTGTAAATATGTTAATCTGGCAATTCAGTCATTAACTTTCATGAGTGCCTCTTTTGGGCCCAAATTAAAAAAAAGATTTTGATATTTCTTCTACGTCCTAGATATAATATTATTACTAATTATTTTTGCGACATTTATGCTAGATTTTTTGTAAATGTGTAATTTTTGATAATATATAAATTGTTGTAAACCTCATCTTTAAATGTACATATTTTGTGACACATTTCCCAAACAAGAAATCGTTTAAGAATGAATGAAATAAATTATAATAAAAAAAATAGGTCAACCAACGAAGATTTCATATACAAAAATACCTATCTCAAAACGACAATGATGTTTTCCATCCATAAAAATGAACCTCCTGATAAAATCCATTAACTAAATCTCATTAAAATCGGCCCATTCGATTTTAAGATAAAGTTGTCGTGTGCTCGTGTCGCTACGTTTTTATGACTCACTGGTAAATGTTTTATTGTCAGAGAGGCTAATTTTACTACCCCTGAAATCTTATTTTATAGGACACTTGGGATGAATTAAGTTACGATAAAGTTACTTTGGGACAGCCCTAATTGAACTGACGTAATTGTGCCATTGTGTTAAAATTATAGTAAATTAGAGTTAAACTATAGGAATAAGGAAGAATAAGTAGACAGTTTTCTTCGCACTGACAATTCACAGAAAGTAGTAGGTCTATTGTGGTCGTTAAACTACGATTGTTCGAATTGATGCGAAGTCGATACGACAGTCAATCGGTTGAAAGTTCAGTCCATTCGATGGTTTAAAAGAAAATAAAATCGTTCGATTTCGACGTCATTCGATAACATTGATTAATAGATTGACTGGATGTTATAAAATGATTCACTAAAAACGTTGTTTATCGTAACTAAAATGCGCAAAGAATTCTGTAGGTCTATTCTGGTTGTCAAAATACGATTGCTCTATTTGATGCGACGTCGATACGACAGTCGATTGGTTGAAATTTCAGTTGATTCGATGTTCATAACAAAAGAAAATCGTTCGTATTCGACGTCGATGTAAAGATAAAATCTATGCCCGGAATAGACCCCCTGGTTAGATTCCAACTTGTGTCCATAAAATAAATTATTTTAACTTTCACTGTCTGGACAAACTCAAAGTAAGTTAATCTCAGTCATATTGTCGAAACAAGGACCGTATAAAATTTTAGTTTCACCAAGTGAACACATCAGATTCGTGCGTCCAGATGATGCTAAGTCAATCGTTCAATTTAGTGTAAAATCCACTTAAACGACACTTAATTCATTTCGTTCGATAATTGATAAAGGAAGATTGATAATCTATTAGCTTTTTTAGCATTTAACGACTTCACTCTCGGTTACCTTCTCGCATTGTCGCGAGACTAGTTTCGGAAAAGTCGGTGCTCCTTTATCAGAGTACGTGTATAGACCGTCCAGCGTCTCGATGTGTACTCATGTACAAGTTGTAGCCATAGCATATTCTAAGCATCCCTATTGCGTCAAATTGTGATAGTTTAGTGATGTGCGAATCAAAAGCTATTATTAGACATTTCCATAACTTTCTACCCTGTCCAGTCAGTACATCAAATCATGTTCCCGGTTATCACCTTGAAACTCGATTCGACTTCTCAAATTTTCCGCAGTGAAAGATAACCGTCTTTATTAAAACTGATTCGTTTGCGAGAAATGCCTATCGGATATAAACTTAATTTATTTGATTTGTTCGGCAGATTTGAAATGTATTAGTACCAAGATATGATTGTGATTATTTAGGGCGATCATTGGATACCTTCTTGTATAATTTTCTGCTTAATTTTCGGTAAAATATTTTTGTTTAGCTAAAGTATATATTTATTTCTCCGTTTCTGCTTGAGTAAAATTGCTTTGGCGGATTTTTGGTTATTCTCCTCTTCAGGTCGCATTTCTCGAGATATTTTGTGAGCAGTTTTGATAATAATATAACATTTGTTTTTCGATACAGTTTTTGGAACTGTTATTATTAATATTTTTTAGTAGGCTGATATATCACGTTTCTTTAGCGCAATCCAGTAAAAAACTATAAGAAAACAATACTTAAGTAATTGATTTGAACTTCAATTCTGCTATAAGCACTAAAGAGCTGTACTTTTTTATGGAATTGAGAGACAGGACGAGCAATTTGCTGCCATCAGAGGTAAGCCTCACGCTTATACAGTTCTGTGCCACCTAGATTTTATGAAATTATATAATCGGAACTCCACGGCAAAGCACTGGGCTCTTCTTCCCGAGATATTAGATCTTAACTCTTTTCGCCCTGTATTTTCTGCAAACAGTAATATTTGCATACTTCTGCTAACGGTTGAATGTCTGTAATGTCTGCGCTCTTGGTGTACTCTAGCTGTACTCTTCAAAAGAGTCATACCACTAAAATACACAATGTACTGCAAGCCGAGTTGCAAAAAGTTCATCTTGCTAATTTATCATGTAATGTGGGAATATAAATAAATTTTTATTGACCGAAAGAAACGCCTAGCGCGAGCGAAGCGGTTCCTTTTCTCCTTGAGCAAAATTGCTCTCGAATGTCCGGCGGATTTCCGGTTCTTCTCCCATACAGATCGCATTTCTTAACCGATTCTCGTGAAATTTCGTGAACAGGTTCGATTATTATATAAAACTTTTTTCTACATTTTAATTTTTTTTTTTGAAATTTTCATATTAGTGGAAATATGGGGTTTGAAAACATAAAAATCAACATATTTTAACCATTTCGATATATACGCGAAGTCCAAGTACCTACGATTCTACAACAATAATCCTTAAGTTACTATAGATAAGTTTTCAAGCTACCATGGTCACTTTCACTACAAATGTTTGTATCATATCATATAATTTTGTAAACGAGTACGAAAGCGGGTAGACCGTTTCGTATGCTCGTAAATCTAAATCTTCATCCACCCGCACTACTCCAGTTACTCCGTGATCATGGCGCTTGCAACAGTGCCGAAATATCGGAAACTCAAAACAAACGAAATACATGGTAAATATCCCGTTATTGATACAAACATTTATACTATAGATGACTTCTAAAATAGCTGTAACAAATACGCCGAGCATTCACGGCATATAGGTATAGAGGCATAGAACTCCCGTGAGTCCAGTACTTACTATTAATTAACTTGATATTAATAAACGAGGCGACCCTCGTCGTTATGAATTTAATTAGCATCGATGGAGCGCAAAAGTTTGAGAAGTTATTGGTATTCTTCGTTATTTTAAGATAATAAGGTATTTTAAACTTTGTTATACTTTCGCTTCTTAGATAATTATTATTTTATTGGTACGTATTTTTATTTGATTGCAATTTATTTATATTGAATACGTGTATAATGTTACATAAACATAATTTAATTATATACTGCTTTTCTGAAGGAATATCTCATTTACGAGCGTTAAGTGAGCCAAAAGACTCATTGGCGATAGGAAGTAAGCTAGTCGAGTCTAGGATACGAGGTCTCCGTCACCGACGTACAGTAGCAATCCTGTCGGTATTTTACACGACATATATTCTACATGCCCTTTTTAGGGTTCCGTACGTAGGTTAGAACGGGACTCTACTACTAAGACTCCGCTGTCCGTCCGTCTGTCTGTCCGTCTGTAACCAGGCTGTACCTCATGAACCGTGATAGTTAGACAGTTGAAATTTTCACAGATTCCCACAGATTCAGACATATTTTTGTTGCCGCTATAACAACAAATACTAAAAAACAGAACAAAATAAATTGAGGCTTCAAGGGGGCTCCCATACAACAAACGTGTTTTATTTGCTCGTTTTTGCTCGATATTGTTAATGGCAACAGGTAGACGCCTGAAATATTCACAGAATATTTAGTTATATATTTACTTAAAAAATAAATTAAACATTTAAAGGGGACTCCCATACAAAAAAAACGTGATTTTTTTGCCGTTTTTATAGATAATGGTACGGAACCCATCGTGCGTGAGTCTGACTCGCAATTGGCCTGTTTTTTACCATTTAATAACAAGACAGTCAAACGTCATTTATGGTTGACATACACCCAGTTTGCTAGCAGCGTTTCGCTTACGTTCTTCAAGCTTACTGTAAAGAAGTGGAACTCATTGCCTGCGTCTTTATTCCCCGAACATTATGATCTGGTAGTCTTTAAGTCAAGAGTTAATAGGTCACTTCTAGACAACCATGTTACATTTTCGGCCGCATCGTCACTTTCTATCAGGTGATATGAACTATAAAATACTAAAAGGGGTTTCTTCCTCGTGATCTAGTAGTCCTACATATTTACATTCCTCTCACAATTTTCTTTAGGTAATAACACTGTTTAAAGTAAAGTGTGGGCAACATCGGTAGGTACGTAAATTAAAATAGAACTGAGCAAATAGATAAACACTAGAAACATTCCTGAGATTTTCTTGCATTAAGATAACACGACCTTCGTCTATTTAAACAGCTGTTGTCTATTTGCTTAAATATTGGACATGTGCGTTGTATTTATAATGTTGTAAATATTATAGATAACGCTTTCACACTTGCATTTCCGCAGGATCCGACTTGTGAAACATATAGCAGTACTGGGTAAATCAAAGCAACTAAGTAGTCGACCACATCGTCGCTTACCATCTGCTGAGATGGTGGTCAAAAGTTTGCCTATCTTGAATAAAGAAAATATAGAAAATTGTGATATTTTTTTATGTTCGATAGGCAAGAATTTGACCACAATCTCACCTAATAGAAAGGGATGATATACTAGTAGCACGCTCGCGTAGAAGTCACATATTCACTTTTGACTGAAAGTTGTGGTCAAACACTAACCTAATTTAACTCACTTAACAGAAAAGGCGGATATTAAAAAAAGACGTGTTGCACTCGGGGACTGCCGCGGTAAAGCTATTACATAGCATTTTTTATCAACTTATGCAATTATAATTATTTATTTATTTTATTTATGCAGTATTTTTTTTCCTGCCACCTACAAGCGTGATATTTAAAAAAAAGACATTAAAAGTTCTGCTATAGATATATAGATGGCAGAACTAAAAAGTATCACCGCTGTGCCGGTCGGAGTGGGAGGTGTTAGGTTATTTTCGTTACGGAATTTCTTGATTCGGTCTCCACGCTCAAGGACCGCGATAGAAGCTATGCAATAGCTTAAAAAATGGTATTTTATTATATTTTTTTTCCATTGTGATTGCATTGCTCAAAGCGCAAGCAAGTTTTTATTTAGCTCTGTGGTAATCATTCTACCTAACTGTGAAACAAACTCGGCCAACAGTCTAGTCACGATCTGTATTAGATTCACCTCATTCAAGCTTTAACAACATTTGTAGTTACATTTCTTGCAGCACAATCTAAAAAAATTCAAAATTCCCAGTCTACGGACGGGAGAGGTACGAGGTAGAACATAAAATAGGATGTAAAGTAACTGTCAAAAATTTTTATATGATTGTTAGCGATAAGGATATTCGAGACCTATTTCTCGAATACTGTGTTACTATTGCTAATAAGGTTGTTAATAGAAATAAGTGATTGTATGTGACTTGTATAATTGCATTACAAAAACATGTTATAGTGACTAGAGGTTCTACTGACCACATCACTCATGTTATATTATAATTAATTAAGGTCATTGACGATTTTTGTAAAATAAGTAATTATATAACCATAAGACTGAATAAATTATTTAACCCATGTACCACATCTCTGATTATGTTGTGCGAATCTGGCAATAGATTCATTAACTTTCATGAGTGCCTCTTTGGGGCCCATGTGAATAAACGATTTTGATTTGATTTGATATGTCAGTTATGCGACACGCTGGCCGGACCTTCGCGACCGGATAAAATAATAAAAAAAAAACTAAATAAAATCTGCATTTTAGTTTCCACAGTTATTATTCCGGAGGATGAAAAAGACATTTGAAATAATCTTGAATCCTTGTAATTTCCGCAATTTTTTTTAAAATCGCTGAGAGCAGGCTTGCCCACTGCGCATCAACTGGGTCGTCATTTTGTTTCAAGAGCCCCTTACCCTTAGTAAGTAAATCTTATTGCACGTGCCAGAAACACACATAGGAATGCCTTCATTCTCGTTTACCGATAAGTGTAATTTAGGCCTCTTCAAGTCAAGAGTGAAAAGGTATTTTTTAGGTTTATCCCACCGTCGACTCCATCATCGCTTTCTATCAGGTGAGAGAGAAGAAAAGCTTGCTTATTGACCATAAATAATTTTAACGCAAGCAAAGCTTTAAAAAAACTAGCTTTACGTTCTTTACCTTTGATCAGATTAAATGAATTAAATACGCATTGTTGAGGCTAACTCAAAAACTACTGGTCAGTTCTTGATCATATTTAAATAACACATGGGTAGCCCCAGCTTTCAAATAAAAACGGGTCGCCTAGATAAAAAAGTTCTGAGGTATAACACACTATAAAAAAAACAGTCGAATTGAGAACCTTCTCTTTTTTTGAAGTCGATTAAAAAAGTTCGTTTATCACACTCATTAACTAATCATTGCCCCGCAGTAGAAGCCATCAATTACGTATTAACTAACTTACACAAGTTTTCCAGTAATTAGTAATTTGGCGGAATCATGAAGTAAAACTCACGCTACAGATCCGTTCACTCTGTTTAAATTAATACACTGAAATAAATAAAAAACTGATCAAACAAAACTATAACATACAAAAAGTAGACGCATATTTAAATTTAAAACAACTGAAATCCGGATACATTCTACATGCTCGTCATCCGGCTACGTTGTTATGATGAACTTGTTAAAAATAATTCTGCTATGATGGTGAAAAATTTAACCCATACAAAAGAAAGATTTATGTCTGTTTGTCTATTATTATATCTACCGCGAACGACAACGTTGTATAATTTATTGCATTGATTTCTGAAAAACTGAAGGCGTGATAGCGTCGTCGTAGTAAGATCGCCTTCAGGATGGTTCGAAATCGTGATTATAATCGAGTCCCTGGGGAATACCCCACGAAAATAAGAACATCCAGGTATTTAAATGACCAGGATATAATACTAAGTTGCTAAAACGACAAAATACCAAAACGTCTAGATACGAAAACGACAAAATGCCAAAACGCCTAGTTACGAAAACGACAAAATGCCAAAGCGTCTAGTTACGAAAACGATAAATTGCCAAAACGTCTAGTTACGAAAACGATAAATTGCCAAAACGTCCAGTTACTAAAACGACAAATAAAGTCAAAAGTTCTATAGTAGGCACTACTTCAAAATGAAACATCTAGCCGGAATATTTAGTTGATACTAGGCGATTAATAATCTACTCATCAAGGCACCTTGGACTATGAAAGTGTTAATCTTGATAAATGATAGTCTTTAATATTTGGTTCTTCTTTCACCATTTTCTGAAAAATGTATGTTTGTAATAATATATCATAATCACAATACTGGTAGTGCATTTTACAAAACGAACTTGGCGAAAAACTCGGTGGCACATTTTTCGTATTTTTTTTATATCCCTAAACAAGAATATTACCTAACCTATGTATATATTATAGTCGCTAGAAAGCGCTTATGCAGTTTACCTCTATGCACCGTTGTCATTAATGTAGTCAATCGTTTTATAATAAGCTTTCTTAATTAATGCCTGTTTCATTACTGATTCAAACTTTCCCAGTGGGAATTCAGTTAAACCAACGGAGCCGGCGCTTTATCAAGCACAGGTAAATTGCGACACAAGGGTAACACTTTCATTACTGTGCTATATCTTCAGATAAACCATTCACGTAGTACAATGTACCTGTCTACGTATTATATCAACTCACGCGCAAACATGCCGTACCTACGCCGGCCGTATCTACTTTATTAACAAGTCGTAAATCATTGTATCTGGTAGGCCTGGAAGCGGATTTTATTACATGTTGGATACGAGCTTCATTCTATTTTCTTACACATGATAAAGAGTTCCATATAAATACGCGGCGAAAACAATAATGTGTGTGCACACGCCACGCACATTATTGTTTTTACGTTTATCGAACTGCCCGTTGACTTAGTTGTGTGCGTTCGCCTTTTGAGCAACGGGTATCGGGTTCGATTCCCGATGGAAATACAACTTTTCTTTTTGGGGTAAATTAGTGTTGTGAATATTTCCGGCACTCACAGTAAAAGTCGTCTTAATGTATGGAATATCTATGCAATGTATCAGGTAATTTTCTTGAGTAAAATGTTTCACCAACTGGGTCGACAACGGTCTCAAAGTTATTTTTCCCAACTGCCAAGAAAAGGCAATATTGTGTTGCGAAATGTGTATACCTATATGTTATATAATATATATGTTATGCGTACAATTTAAAATTTTAGTGACAATAAAATCAAGTAATTTCTGCACCATTGAGTGCTTGGACAAAGAAATGGAGGATAAAACTTAACGACACAAAATCTATACATATAGATTTCACCAACAAAAGACCAAACTATCACATGGTTATGTATATAAATGGTCGAGCAATACCGTACGAAAATACAGCCAAATACCTAGGCATGACACTAGACGTTAAGCTTCGCTAGAAAGCACATGTCAAAAAGAAACGCGATGAGCAAGAGCTTCGCTACCGAAAAATGAATTGGCTACTTGGGAAGTTTTCTTCATTGTCAGTCTACAATAAATTACTTTTGTACAAGCAAGTTCTCATGCCAATATGGACGAACGGTATTCAGCTGTGGGGCTGTAAACATAGCAACATCCAGATGATACAAAGATTCCAAAACAAAGTACTGAGGGGCATTGTTAATGCACCGTAGTACATTAGAAATGACGATCTTCATCAGGACCTAAAAGTGGAACTCGTCGCTAGTATTATAAAAAGACTCGCCGAAACTCATGAACAAAGACTTCATCCCATGTGAATGTTGAGGCAATCCAGTTCCTCGACAACACAGACTTAGTGAGAAGACTCAAAAGAACTAAACCTTTTGAGCTAGTGTAGTGATGTGACAGTGTAATATAGTGAGTGCTATTAACAAAGAACACAAGAACAAAGTGTCTTCCCGGTAATAGAGACAGTAAGAAAAGTGTTATCGGACACATTCTTAATATATTACTCTACTAAGCAGTTTCGGTCAAAATTAAATTACCTATTAGTCTTAAGGCTAGATCGTAATTCCAATGGTGTTCCAAACGTAATTGGTACAACATAATAAGAAAAAAAAAATTTGAGTGCATAATCGTTTTTTATCTGGTAGTGGTCAAAAAGTCTTTAATTGCTAAAAAAAAACAACATACCTACAGTCGAATTGAGGACCTCCTTCTTTGAAGTCGGTTGAAAGTAACCAGCACTCAACATTTCTTTTTTGAAATTAAACTTAAACTGAAAATATTCTAAAAGAGCATTCAGATTTAATTAACTATTATATGACGACCCCTTTGGCATGGTGGGCGAGATTTTATTCTCTACATCGCGGGTCCTGGTCGATGCCCAAAAGAGCACAAATTTCCTTCGCAAGGGTTATCTGTGCTTGTCTGGTTCTAGGTGTGATTTGTGATAATTTGCGGGGCACTAAGGTACAAATTTCAGAATTTAAACTTAAATAATATGCTACTTGTTAAAAACAAGCTTTTATTTTTTCCTTAGTTTTGGCTTCGCAATCTTATTCATTTAGCCAGTGTCAAGTGATAATATATTTCAAGTGTATTTCATATTATAGGTGCTAGTCACAAGTCACAGTCAAAGTCAAGCAAAAGAGTCAAGGTCCAGTCGTAGTAAAGTCATGCCCTAGTAAAGTGGTAGAAACTTTACTAGAACTTCTATTGGAGTTTTGGAGCGAAGGTAAAGATCACGTTTTTCAACTTTGTATGATTTGCCTACACTTATGCACGTTCACTAAGTATTAACGGTTTATAATCCACCACCATTATTACACATTAACACTCGAAGAATCACAGGTTCTGGAAAATTTTACAAAATCAACAACGCCATTTTTTCACTTTCGCGGCAAAACTCTCAAACAAGCTTTTAGAAGTCTGTCGTATTCGATTTAGAATGACGTCACTTTATTTTTCGTGTTGTTCTCAGCGAGCCCTTTCATTTGATACAGTTACAGGAGTGCATTAAAAATAATTTGTTCGCCATTTAGGATCTTCCGCCATGTTGGATTAAGAATGCCGTCAAACAGCTAACCATGCATTGTCGTCCAAACTAAACGTGTATACCAAATTTCAGCTCAATCGGTTAAAAATAACTGATTTAAAATTCAGTAGCAAGATTCCACCGGACATACATACATACATTGCAAGTTAAATAAAAGCTTGTAATAATACAAAACAATACAAATACTTTTTAATGCACACCAAGAAAAATAACAATTAACAATAGAAAAGATAAAATAATAATATAGCAGTAAAATTGGCGGCCTTATCGCAAAGCAGCTATCTCTTCCAGGCAACTTAGGATGGAGAGGATAAAAAAGTTTAACAAAAAGTGATCGGTGGTGCGACAATGATCATTATACATGCAATCTTTTAAACATACATATGTATTAAACAAATCATATACATATACATTACATACATAAATAAATAAAAGATACAAAATATATAAATAATATACAATACATACATAAATATTATAATACACATGCTTAATAAGTACGCTCTCAGCTTATAAATAATTCTTCATTAACTTCTAAAAATGATAGGTTAAAGGTCTATCGAATGAAATGTGTATAACATGAGCGGCTTGAAAATTTGAAAGCCTTTTAAGAAGACTCGTATTTCGTAATCGTGTACCTAAAACCCTTGGATAAAGATAAAGCGAAGGCTTTAACCTAATACAGATTGAAGAGGAGTACAAAATTAAATATGTTTGCATTTGTTCGTTTGAGAAATAGTACAGCAGTAGAGTTCTAACGAATAAGCATTACATAGATTTACATTTACAAGTAGGTAGGTATGTATTGTAAGCATATATGTGTTTGTCTGTGTATGTTTTTTATTATGATATGGTAAAAATAAAACAAACGCTTTCACACCCACAACCCACGCTAAGTTCGATGACTTGTGTCGAGGGTATCGGAAACATTCACATCACACACACAATCACAACCAGAAATAGAAACACAAATATTCCTTGGGGAGGAAACTTGTGTTCCCGTCGGGACTCGAACCCGTTACCCCTGCGTAGAAGGCGAACGCTCACTCAACTAAGCCAACGGGCAGTTCAGCGGTGGTAAATGTAATTTCAATTTAGAAAATATGGGCAAATAATTCAAAACGCCACAAAATAATATAATTATTGTACAAAAAAACATCAATCTCTAAAGATAGTGTATGACTTATGCTAAGATATTTTTACTTATATAATAATTGAAACGCAAGCAAAGCTTAAAAAAACCGACTTCACCGATCTTCAGAACCTTGATCAGATTTAACGTATTAAACACGCATAATTGACAATACCTTAAAAACTAGTGATCAGACCAAATTTAAATAGGACCACATGGAAAGCAACAGCTTTCAAATAAAAAAAAGATCATCAACATCGGCGCAAAAAGAAAGAAGTTATGAGGTAACTTTTGAAGTCGGTTAAAAACGAGAACATCGTCAATGTAGTCCACAGAATACACATTATTGAGGATAACTCAAAAACTACTAGTCAGATCTTGATCAAATTTAAATGGAACCAATACGAAAGCAGAATCTATAAAAAAAAATCAAAATGGATTCACGTGGAACGAAGGTAATAAATAAAAATACAGTCGACTTGAGTACCTTCTCCTTTTTTGTGAAGTCGGTAAAAAAGTGATGAACGCTTATATTTCGGTTTTGGCTTGATCGATTTAGACAAACATTTTATGGAACCACCACTGAAGTATATTCTGATGTTTTTTTTTGTTTGGTAGAGACCAAACAAAAAAAAACATCAGAATCGATTCATAATTGCGGAGACATCGCGTAACATACATACAAAAAAAAACATACCGTCGAATTGAGAACCTCCTTTTTTGAACTCAGTTAAAAATTAAAGGGCGACTCGAACGCGTGGTTGGGTTCCTTTCAATCAAAATAACAACCGACTCTGATTCTTTATCAACAGTAGAGATCTAAAAGTAGAGCAGAGATTTGTCTATTACATCTGACTGGGTGCGAGGGAATGTTTACATGGACTGAATAAGAATTCTAATTGTGATTAATGTAACATTGAACAGGTGGACATAATAATAATAATATGAAGGTTAGCGTCTTGTTCGTTGTAACGATTTTATTTAGTTAGCTAGACGAAAAAGAAGGGTTTTATGAGCTTGTAGTGTGAATCTGTGAGTCTCCCGTGGCATCGTAGATTACAAACAACTAGACCTATTTTTATTTAGTACTAGCTGCGCCCCGCGGTTTCACCCGTGTAAGTCGCAGACCCGCGGGAATTCTGAATTATAAGATATAGAATAGTTAAAAGATTCCCGGAGAATAGGTAAGCACTTTGGGCCTAAAACATATTCTAGAAGAATCTTCTAAGACTAGCTATATTCTAGGTAGCTTCATAGTATTGCAATATGTAAAAACTATAAGCAATCCCCTACAGCTTCGCCTGCATTTTCAGTAATATAAATTTTCGAATTTCAACTACATGCCGTTTTTTTATTTAGTATAGGCAAACGTTTGACCACTATCCCACCTGATGGTAATTGAAGAAGCAGTTGACAAACACACTTACACACAAACATTTTCTAAAGTAAACAGTACACAGATTATAGCGGGTGTGCTCCAACGCCTAGTTCTTTGAACAAATATTAACATACCAGACCATTTACTAAACTATTTCGAATCCAACGCCAACGTGTATGCCCAAGATACCCTGAGGTCTGTCAGACCCTTTGATTAACAAACGAGCAAAGTTTACTGTAATCACTCTGGTAATGAGGGGCCTGGGAGACCCACAGGCTAACGTGTATATTCACGTCAATTAAATTAGATACATCTTCTTTGTGCTTTTGTTCCATCATAAATAAAGCTCTTCCTGTCTTTGTTTATGATGATATAATTAATACTCTTATTAATCCGATTTTCATTATAGAGATTTCTACGCTGATTTGCGTTCTTTCTCAACAAAATATAAATAAAGTATGAGCAGTTTTTTACCAGATTCAGTAGTTATGTCAATTATAAGGTTGTCTGGAAGAGATTGATTTATGAGATAAGATCGCCTATTATAAAACTCTTTAAATTTTATTTTTTTTAGTTTTTAAGATTTTTATATTGGTTTTTGAATAAAGAGTATTTGTATTGTATTATATTGTATAAGTATATAAAAAACTTGCTATTTCCTTTCGTTTTTAGTAATACATTTATTTTCAAAGATTGATCCTTATCAGCAACCAAATCCAGTATGGTTCAATAATACATTTTGTCTTATTTTAATCATTTGGGTCGATTCCCGTCAAAAGTAAAACATTTAAAATAATCCGGAATCAGGCAACGGAGCGTTAACTTATCCATATGAACTCGGGCGGGGCCCAACATTCTTTTTAATTTTAAACTTTTTTTTTTTGGCTTCGCAATCTTGTACATTTAGCCAGTGTAAAGTGATAATATATTTCAAATGTATTTCATATTAAAAGTCCGTCAAGTCACAAGTCACAGTCAAAGTCAAGTAACAGAGCCAAGGTTCAGTCATAGTCAAATCATGCCCTAGGAAAGTGGTAGAAACTTTACCAGAACTTCTATTGGATTTTTGGAGCGAAGGTGAAAATCACGTTTATAAACTTTGTATGATTTGCCTACACTTATGCACGTTTACTAAGTATGAACGAATAATAATCCACCGTTATTACACATTAACAGTTGAAGAATTATAGGATTTGGAAAATTATACAAAATCAACAACGCCATATTTTCACTTTGGCGGCAAAAAAAAACTCCATTAAGACTTTTATAGTCTCCATTTAAAAAAAAAATAACAATCAGGCAACGAAGAGTTAACTTATCTATATGGACTCCGGCTTAAACTATTTTATAATACTAAGCCTAACTGAAACTATTATACAATACTAAAATAGTTCAATCATCGTTATAACCATTTATGGGAAACACCCATCTTAAATAAATATCTTTATTAGTTATAGCTCCGGGCGGTCAACTTTACGACGGATATATCTAATATCGATATGTTAGCATTCAGATGGCCCTTCGAAGGGATCATACCGCTGATTATCTTGTAACGAGCTATACAAATAGGGCTAATCAAAGCCCTTTGAAGTTGTGCTTCTTTGGTGATAATCATTATACCTACCTACCGGGTAATTATGTTGTAAAATAACCGAAATCTTCATCATTCCAACTATTGAGACCAACGTCTGTGGTAAGGCTATTACAAATTCAAAAAAAATAATTTTAATTTATTATTTATCTTCTCCTTAGTGTCAACTGGTGATTGCGTGCAAATTAAGAGGCGCGGCACGGCACGGCGATGCCTTTTTTGAAGTGAAAACTTCTTTAGCGGCGTTGTGCACTTTTTTGGGATGGGTAAAAAATGTTAAACTCGCGTCAGGACACGTGACCTGATCGAAAATTCGTAAGACGGATTTTTTTTAATACGAAGGAGAGGAAGTAATATCCCCCTTTCTACCGCGCGGAGAAAAATGTTCAAGTTTTCACTTCTGCCGGCACTCCCGGAGTGCAACCCGTTGTTTTTTTTTTTGTAGGACAATGAGTATAAACAATTTCTACCTAATTGTAGATTTTATGAATTAGATCATGTTAATTATTACGGAAAATATAGCATTCAGAAAAAATCATAGAAATAAATGAACTAAGAGTGAGAACCAGAATTAGGATCTCAGAGCTTTTTGGTAACTAACAAATAATCATGTATGACC
Organism: Lomographa bimaculata; assembly: GCA_948107665.1. NCBI lineage: Eukaryota > Metazoa > Arthropoda > Insecta > Lepidoptera > Geometridae > Lomographa > Lomographa bimaculata. The sequence continues at coordinate 16,181,034 of OX403592.1, forward strand.
AAATCCTTACTAATTAATATTATAAATGCCAAAGAAACTCTGCCTGTCTGTCGCGCTTTCACGCCAAAACTACTGAACCGATTTAAATGAAATTTGGTACACAGATAGTCTAGAGCCTGAGAAAGGACATAGGCTACTTTTTAACCCGGAATTCCGGCGGGTCCGGGACTTACGCGGGCAAAGCCGGGGGGGCACAGCTAGTATTCTATTTGTCAAACAGGGAATGCTGCAATTATTTACCTTATTTGGGATTGGCGCTACACATTGCACCGTGGGTCATAGGTTCGTTTTCCAACAGGAGCACAGTAATTTTCCTTCCGAAGGGATATTTTTGCTTATGGTTATGGCTTATGGGTGTGATGGCTTTCATACTTACAACCCTACAAAAATTCGATGACTTGTGTGGTGGGTGCCGAAAACATTAAGTACTAGGCAACCATAAACGTGCAAGAGGTAAACTGATTTTTTCTTTACGTGACTTTGCTACGCATGCCGGTTATAACTCGTCGTTATATAATATCTTATATCGCAATTTAATCACTGCATTACAGCACTTAAGATTGAATTTCGCTTAAAGTTATTTATTACAGCGATTTTTCCCAGCCGTTATAATGTTTAGCATTTTTCAAGACGGGTCTCGACTGGGTCGATGTCTGTTTAATTCTATTAAGGCTCTATAAGTGGAAAAGGCGGTGAATTTTGGCACTGGAGCCAAGAGGTTGTCAAGTTACAAGGCCCACGTAATTTAATCTTAGCCATTACGTTATTTTGTGCATTATAGGCTATAATTTATAGCAAAGATTATGTTGTAGCTCCTAATGACATCATATTTTTAATAGCTATAAATTATAATGATGAAAATTCAATTTTTGGAACGACAGTTCCTTATCGCGCGTTGCGAAAGGGGGCTAGACGGAAAAAATTAAGACCAAAAGTTGTAACGACACTTTTTGCTATAGTTGTAAGCCATACCACGTTCTCGTCCGATCACCGAAGTTAAGCAACGTCGGACGCGGTCAGTACTTGGATGGGTGACCGCCTGGGAACACCTCGTGATTTGGTTTTTGCATGTTTCTTTTAATTTTGGAACGAAAGTTCCTTATCGCGCGTTGCGAAAGGGGCTAGACGGAAATTGAACTTCGTTCCATCCGGGTGTCCCTTGACACCTCTCAAGTTTTTCTTATGTCAGATAAGCAAACCTTAGGGCGCTGTCTCAGCAAATGGAAAGTGATGATGCGGCGGAAGATGTAGCATGGCTATTCAGAAGATACATATCGACCACTCCCAAAATATACTGTTCGGGGAACAAAGACGCGGGCAGTGTGTTCCACTGCTTTGCTGTACGCATGATAAATGTAATCACGAATGAAAAACATGAAGAAAAACTTTTTGAGCAGATGTGAGATAAATAAAACATAAATTGATGATGTTTGTCAGTTTATATTGTGCTCTGATGATAGAAAGGGCATGGGGAAATCAACTGGTATAATTCAAGTGCACACTCTCCGGAATATAAGAGATAGATCACTTAAAGGCTAGCTGCTTCTCGTCGATGACTGAGGCTCTGCAACTTGGACTGTACTAGCTTGTCATCACCAATGAGTAATTTTGCTCACTGATCAATGAATTATGTTTGATAGGCTAGCATTTGACCACTATCTCACCTGATGGAAAGCGATGATGTGGCCGAAGATGTAGCATGCCTGCCTAGAAGATACCTATTCACTCTTGACTTGAAGACTGCCAGATTATACAGCTCAGGAAACAAAGACGCGGGCAATGATTTCCACTCCCTCGCAGTACCGATGATAAACGTAGAAGCCAAACGCTTTGAGCGAGCTGGAGGTATGTCAACCATGAATGGATGACGTTTGACTGTTTGTCTTGTTGTTAGATGGTAAAACAGCTTGGGGGAATTAACTCGTATAATTCCTGCGAGTGTGCGCATGCAATGAAATGCAAACGATAGAAAACCGATAGGCTCGCTACATTACGTCGATGACTGAGACTCAACAGTAAAAAAAGTTAATCAGAGCTTTTTGTATGGTTCAGCATATTGTCAGTACATCGTTTGTTTGTAATTTAGACCAAAAAGAGGTGAAAATGTGAAGTTACTAACTTTGATTGTATGATTTCTTTATAATTAATGTTTGCAACTCACTTTTCGTAACAGCTCGAACGAGACGGCTCGGGTCCGTGATTTATTTTTTCGGCTGCTTTAACCTTTGATATCTTCTAAAGTAATCATTACAATGATATACTATTAAAGACGATTATAAACTACATTTAATTTTAATTTATTCGGATAAGGATTAATTTTAAATAAGAGTACATCGCGTCACAAGTAACGCATTTTTTTATTAAAGTTTTAATGAATGAAATGTTTTCTGTGAGTCCACAACAAAATGTAGGATAATAAATGTCATCTCATGAGTTTTATTTAGAGTTTAAACTACGAATCTCTAGCATATGTTTTACATTAGCATACACTTATGTATCGGCTTAGTTGCAAGACGTTTATTTTTTTTCTACTCATATATTTTTTTATGCAGAATAGGCAAGCATTTGACCACTATCTCACCTGATGGAAAGTGATAATGCGGCCGAACATGCTTGTCTAGAAGATACCTCTTCAATCGAGATTTGAAGACTCCCAGATTATACCGTTCGGGGAACAAAGACGCAGGCAATGAGTTCCACTCCTTCGATGTACGGATGATGAACGTAGAAGCGAAACGCTTCGAGCGAACTGGAGGTACAATACAAGGAAAAACATGAAGAGCTATCAGATATACATACAGACACGATAAGCGACGTTGTGTTATACTATGTAGAAAGATCCTCAAAAGTTTTTATCTATTAAGCGAAATGTAAGCACGAGTCAGTTCGGGGCGCACTACTAGTTATAATAATACTGTGTCAAGCAAATTAATTTCTAATCCGATGACATCGTAAACTAGTAATAACGAAACCGCCAATCCTGCGCGAGCCAGCTCTGGACAAAAAGTTATTTACCCATAAACATTCCCCGTCCCGTGATGAAGTGTTTCGATAAAATGGCCGACAAACAACCCAATTAACTTTTAATCTATTAACCTTATAGCAGCTTATTGACACATCAAATATTTTGTGGAAAGCTTTTCCTTTGAATGTGTAAACAATATTTGGAAATTGGTGCAGATAATTGTCATAGATCACTTCTCACCTTCCGACTCTATTAATAGATATTTGTCTCCATGTGTTATGTATTATACTCAAAACTATTATTTAACATGAAAAGATATATTCATATAAACGCAAGCAAAGCTTAAAAAAACCGACTTCACCGCTTTATCATCGGAACCTTGATCAGATTTAATGTATAAACACGCATTATTGACTATAACTCAAAAACTAGAGATCAGACCTTGATCAAATTTCAATGGGACTACATAAAAAGCACCAGCTTTCAAATAAAAAAATAATCATCAAAATCGGCTCACAACGAAAGAAGTTTTGAGGTAACTTTTGAAGTCGGGTAAACGAGAACATCGTCAAAGTACGCATTATTCGTCACAAAATACACATTATTGACGATATTTCAAGAACTACTGATCAGATCTTGATCAAATTTAAATGGGATCAATTAGAAAGCAACATCGTTCAAACTAAAAAAAATCGGCTAACGTTGAGAGAAGTTATGAGGTAACAAACACAAAAAAAATAAAAAAATACAGTCGACTTGAGTACCTCCTCCTTTTTTGGGAAGTCGGTAAAAATTCAGTCGATTTGAGATACTCCTCCTTTTTTGTGAAGTCTGTTAAAAATCGACTTTACCGCTTTGTCTCCGGAACCCTTGAATATTATGATTGACAGCTAAAAGTTAAATTTCGATTTTAATATTGGCAAAAATCAGTAGGGCTACACCGATCAATTTACAGTGTTTGTTTTAGCCCACGTACCTTAAACTGCGACGAAACCATCTCCGGAGCTTCCAAGGTAGGAATTGCAACAACACAATAACAAACGTCTCTATAATTTGGTTCTTGGGGAGTAACTATTTACCTTGACCTTTTTTAAGATGTCCGCAGCTAATTTATATCGTAGATTCTATCATGCCAAAATGTGTAACCTGGACAATTAAAGCAAAGATTGCAACGCTACTGCATGAAAGTAGAGTAATGTGGTCTAATTAAAAAGTTTATCGGTATTTTTATGTAAATAGAGAATAAAGCGTTTGTTTGTTGTATCTTACCAGATGGAAAGCGATGATGGACATAAACATAAACGCTTTAATTTTTCATAGCCCCACACTAAATTCAATTACTTGTGTAGTAGGTGCCGGAATCATTCACACACACACACACACACACACACAATTACAACAAGAACCAAATACGCAAATTTTCCTTGAGGAAAACTAGTATTCCCGCCGGGAATCGAACCCGATACCTCTGCTTATAGAACGCCCAACCAACTAAGCTAACGGGCAGTTCAAATGATAATATGATGTTGCCAAATTTATACCGTGCTTGCCAAGAAGATACCAAGTATAAGATGCTGCCTGACTTTCGTTCGTTTTCCTGTCCTTCGTTCGTGGGTGTACTACTGGGAATGAATTAAGGAACTTGAGTTCTACTGTAAAAAAAAAATCATTCGAAGGCATGTATGCGTGTTTCTTTGAAGAACACCCTGAGATTCGCGCGGATCCATATAATAGATGATCTTTAGTTCAACGGTTGAACTAATTGGGTGTACAAGTGGAAATGACCGCTATTCACTACCTACCTAGACTTGAAGACTCCCAAATTATACCGTCCTAGAAACAGAGGCATGCAATGAGTTACACTTCTTCACTGTAATAATTAAACGCAAGAAAACCTTTAAAAAAACCGACTTCGTCGCTTTATCTCAGGAACCTTGATAAAATTCAATGTGTTAAACATGTAGATTTATATGGGACCAGAAAGCACCGGCTTCCAAACAAAAAAATTCAGAATCTGTTCACGTGAAAAGAAGGTATGAGGTTACACTCATAAAAAAATTATACAGTTGAATTGAGTACCTCCTTATTTTTTTGTGTGCTCCTTATTTAAGTCGGTTGAAAATAATAAAAAGCAAAAAAACGTTTCGAGCAAAGTGGAAGTACGTCAACCATAAAATAACGTTTGTCAGTTTTCATTAAACAAATAACGAAATAATTTAAGCAATGTCTATAAGTATTCCAATTGAATCACAAAAGTTAACGCAACCTTTGTGTTTTGGAATCTGTCACATACCAAATAGTTCAAAGAATGTAAAATGTCTTTTAAAGACATTATATTATCTTGGTGTAGAAAACGTTTAAATTCTTTGAATTTCAGCATATATAAATCAAATATAAGCGCAGAAGCAGAGACTGGAATTTTCGATAATTTATAGCCCTTTCTTGACTACTCAGAATTCCATTTTGCGAAGCAAAATGAATAAAGAATAGGCTTCAGGTATTCTTAAGATAAAGGCAGATGCGCTATCATATAAAATAAAGTGGCTACATAAAAGTCCTGAGAAGAAATGAATCAGGTGTCTAAAAACACTTTTGGGAGTCGTTTGATTGAAGATAAACGGGGCAGACCCGAAAAGGATCACTGAGTAATTCTATAAATCTTGAATAAGAGCTTGCATACGCAAAAACCCCTTTGTGAGAGTCAAGAATCAAAACCCTTCTGTAGTCACGCTGTGAACGCTTATGCGACAAAACTGTACAGCGACTCACTATAGTACGATTGTACGCATGTGCGACAAAAGTGAACTGCGCTTCACCAAAATATATACGCTTGTGAGTCACAACGCTTTTTTAGTTACAACGCGTTTTCATAGTATTACTAGAATTTACTTCGTGAATAAGTGTCAGTTTAAACTAGTTCTACCTAGATGATACGCGTTTTAGATTCTTTCCTGTGATAGAACTAAGTCGAACCATAATAGGTTAATTAGTTAGTTAATACCTATTTTATAACAATCCAGAAACCTAGTGTAATATTGTACCTCACAATCCGTACAGTCGCAGTATAGTTTTGTCGTACAAACGTTCATCGCACATCCATTTGTCGGGCTAACATTACACTAGTAGTCAATTAGTAAAGGCTATCATTGTGTAACGTACAATCTTGTATTTACTATAAAATATGATTATGCCTGTTAAACTTTTTATGCTACTTCGAAACGATACACATCGTCAGCCTGCTTACTTTGTTGTCTAGTGGAATTAATTGTGACACAACATCTAAGACATGACAAACAAGGTTTAACGACTGTTGTTTTACGACTTAATATAACACAAAGCACAGTCAGTTAAAAATCCCATTCATGGTATTTCACACAAGGACCGGCCCTATCAAATCTAGTCAATCAGAACACGTACGCAAATAAAATCTAAAGTCAGTATATCGTTGATAATGCATATATAGTAATATCATTAGTTATGTCACCCACAGCTGGAATTAATTACTTTTGTAACAGTTGTTGGACTCTCATACAGCTTCAGACTAGGGAAGAACAAAACCATTTGATTGTGAGGCTGTGAGTGTGAAAGCGTTTATGTTATTTTATTACCAGTCATTTCTGTACAAACGCAGCACATAGCCCGCGCGGAATATTCCATCAGACAAGCGAATCGATCGCCTCATCTCTCTGTAGTATTAGAAAATAAAACGAAATGAAAAGCAAATCTGAAAAGGTAATAGCTATGAATTTGTCCTAAATTTGAAAATATTTCATAAATATTTATCTTGTCAGAATTAATCAAATGTTTGATTAGGTACACACTAATAGATAATAAAGTTCAATTTGTATAATAAACCAAATCAGCCATGCTATCACGTGCATATACAAACATATAGCCATGTGTTTGTATGTTTGTTACTTCTTCACGATTAAACGGCTGGACCAATTTTGATGAAGTTTGATATGGAAGTAGCTGATTAGCACATATGTAGGCTACTTTTTATCCCGGAATACTCGCGGGTCCGGGACTTACGCTTAAATTAGTTTCATTCAATGAGTAACAATCGCGAAAACCTAAGAAATCGCCACCTTTTTGTCTTTTGATTTCAATTTATTTAAGCAAGAGCCTTTTAAATTTTCGTTAAAATAAATGCCACGTCCATATAAACCCATTTTATTTAATTCGAATCAGTACATCTGTTCCAGGTCTAAGACAAAGACCATGTTATAATGTAGTAATATATTTGATTACGAGAAGAGACGTTACCTAACTCAAGTAATTAGGATAAACTCATATAGAATGAACAATGAACACAAGAAGACAGTTTCTTTCTCTTAAAAGAGACAGTAAGAAAAGTGTTATTGGACACATTCTCAGTACACTCTAATTCGAGGTTTAGGTCAAGTTTAAATTACTTATTAGACTTAAGACTAGGCCGTAATTCCAATATATCAATCATAAATGGTACATGATAAAAAAAATAGTATTTAGTCCTACTAATATTTCAAATACCCACGGCTTTGCCCGCGTTAATTAAGTTACAAAATAGCCTATGTGTTAATACTAGGTATAAGCTATGTAAGTCACAAATTTCATCCATTGAGCCGTTGTAGCGTGAAGACAAAACAAACATACTTACACACAAACTCATTATTATATTAGTGTGTTAAAATATGTATACATGATTCATACATTGTACATTTAAAATATATATATTATCATTAGAGATTACTTTTTTTTTTTTCAAACGCATTCACACTCACAAACCCACGCTATTTCAAGACTTGTATCGTGGGTGCCGGAAACATTCACATCACACACACACATTACACCCGGAACCAGAAGCACAAATATCCCTTGGGAAGGAATTTGTGCTCCTGCCGGGAATCGAATCTAGGACCCACGGCGCAGAGGGCGGACACCTGTCCACTGCGCCAACTGGGTCGTCAAATAACTTTAATACTATACTAAAAACTATTTGCATATTGTTCATACAAAAATACTAAAATCACGATAAAAAAATGGGGGGTGGGGGATAGAAGGGTGGAAAAAACTTTACGACCTACCAAGTATACAAAAAAGCCATTAAAATCGGTCGAGCCGTTTCGGAGGAGTAAGACCACAAACACCGTGATACGAGATATTTATATATTAGAGAAGATTAAGACATTATTTTGTCTTTTACACAAGAATAAAGATTACAAAATATATTTTTGGTCGTCATAAAAATGCAAAAATAAAAGAACAATGGCGAAATTTTAGTTGGCCTATGTTTGATCGTATTTAAATGTGAAATTAACGAAATTCACTCAAATAAATTACAAAGATTTACTAATACAACAGAAAAGGCAGACGAAGCCAGGTAAAAAAATATACATTAAAAGAAACAAAACGATTACTTTCAACCATTTTTCATTTTTCTGTTTATATATATGTTACCATGTCCATTGCCTTACCCTAGTGCATCTCTATATTCCTAAGCCGTAATGCTAATGCTTATGATGTATCCATAAAACAAAAAATACTATGGTAAGTTATGTATGAACCATCAGCTGCCTAGAATCCGTCTGTCATTCACAGGTTTTCTAAAAACAGCTGCGGTTGCGATTGCAGTCATCGACATTTAAGGGGAAAAATGAAATGTCATGGCAATACCAAACTGTCGTATGAATGACGTTTTCACTTTTGACGTTTGTTTTTTTTTTCTTTTTTTTTAATATTAGCTCCACAATCTTGTGCATTTAGCCAGTGTCAAGTAATAATATATTAGCAAAAACTTGGGTTAAAACGTAGTGGTGGCTCTTTGGAATGGGCTTTTATCACGAATTCACGACTGTCAGAACTGTTGGCGTATTCAAAAAGAGATCGGCAAAGTGTGCTGAGCCATAACCTACAAATATGTTTTGTTTAATATCTCTATAACTAGGCCTTCTAAAACGACAATTCTTTTAAAATGAAGCTCAGAAGGCAACGGGCCTTACGTAAGATATTTTTTTATCTATATACGATGCTATTTTACTTCAACTAAAATTATGTATGGGAGTTCGCCATTGTTCTTTGGTAGGTAGGTACTTAGATCAAACTACTTGACTCGTCCACCGCATTTACTTGTTCATATGTCAAAAAAGTGCATTTACACGCTTTTTATTAGCTTCACTTGTATGTATGTTTGTAACCGGCTCCTTTGGACTTGATTTTGACCCACTTCAAACCGTCAGATTTCAATTAAACTTCGTAGACTTATCGAGAACCGATGACAATACAAACATATGTATTTCTTTTACAAAGCGTGTTTATTAGCGTATATTTCTTTAGTAATATTATAATGAGCAGTACTTACAAAAATGTATGTGTAAGCAATGCCGTTATTTATAGTGCTTTTCAGCCGCGGCAGTAAAACAATATTTGAATTGCTGACACTGCAATTCAGTATGCAGCGGCTGTAGCGCTGTATGTCCTAGCCATATGTGATTCATGCAATTCAAATGCCGGGAATTCTTGAGTATTAGGGGAAGCGAAGGTAATACGGACCACTTAAGGAAAAATCAATGTAACACAAAAATTTTTATCTTTATTCTTCTTTCTTTGTTATTATATAATTGAACATGTATCAATCAAACTTATTATTAAGGAACACTTGAATTAAATCACATATACAGAAGATATTGGAAGATTTCCAAAACCCTCGGTTTGGTCCATTCTGCCTACACGTGAAGGTAAAACGAACCAGGCATGGAGGCAAAATGGACCTATGGCAACATTAGAATAAAAAAAAATCTCTACTATTTATTCATCGTCACACCTTTCGCAAACAAATCTAACATCTTCATCATCGTCTTTTACACCGGCACAACTACAGTGTGCCCATAAAGAACATGCGGGGCACTGAACCCAGCCTTCTGTCGATTCAGAAAATAAATGAGAGCAATAGAAACATCGTACGTCTTCTTCATCTTCGCTAGATGAGTCTTTGCTTTTCTTTTGAATGTCCATCTTTCATATTTGGTAAGTCTTCGTATTAATGTAGTCTTTGGAACATTAAATGTGGCAGCCGCTTTGTTAAGCCCCATTTTGCGCGTAGCTACTTTTTCAATTGCATTTTTCATGTCCTCCTCACGCCAAGATTTTCGTTCCGACTTTCTTTTATAGTTGTTAACCATCTGAAATGAAAATACCTATTTAAATATCAAATGATATAAGTATAATCACAAACAAACTGTATTAAAGGTAAAACGGACCACGTGGTCCGTTATACCCGTTCCGTTTTGCCTTTTCGGTAGGCATGTAAACAATAAATTATTTTGAGGTTAAGATTGAGGAGAACCTTGCCTATTTATCTTTAAAACTAAGTAAAATAAACGATATCTCAAATAATAACAAAAGATCCCTGATAACTTTAACGTAATAAAACTGAAGGCAGACCAAAATTGGCTGTTTTTACATCAAAATACGCAAAAATTAACTTACCTTGATAAAAACGTGTGCTGCTGCATGGCCGCTCCAAAGACACTGACTAACTCTGAGTGAGAGGCGACTGTCAAGTTGACGCAAGTCGATTTTAGGTGGCGTTAACAATTTTAAAGTTATTAGTCCGGTCCGTTCTACCTACAGGGTCCGTTATACCTTCCGTTCCCTACTACTTATATAATACTAGCGGTGTCTTACGCTGACGTTCTTTATATAAAGTGTATGCAATTCCTTAAAAATAGCTTTTTGTAACGCTTTCACACTCATAGCCTCACACTAAGACCTATGTGGTATATAGGCAATATTGCTGTTGATATTCCAACAGCTATAGTTGATCATTAAAATACATAAACACGTATTTGACTCACACTAAGTTCAACGATTTGTGTCGTGGGTGCCGGATACATTCCCATCATACACAGAACTAGAAACAGATTAAAATGTAGAATGGATGTCAAAACCAAATAATTATCATCTCATGCAACGACAGATAAGATTTAACTTTAACGCACTCCACACTTATTAATTGTTCTAATTAATATGATTATTATTATTTGCGTGCCTCGCGGTTTCGCCCACGTTTGTCAAGTTAAAAAGAAGTGTGTTAATCCTAGGTATAAGCTATGTATATTCTAAATAACATCCTAATCCATTCAGCTTTTACAGTGTGAAGAGGGAACAAACATACTTACACACTTACACATTTACACAAACTTTCGGATTTATAATATTAGAATCATTTATCAATAAACATTTCAAATTAAACGTTATATTTTACGTCTGCTGTAAAATATGTCTATTTATAACTAGTCGTTCACGCTGTACTGATATCTCGCGCCTACATTTTGCCTCCTAACTTTTGAGGTTACTTGCTTATAACTTTTTTTGCTATATAATAATTGTTTGATTTCTGTATTCGTTGTTCAAGTACAGGATATAACGATATCATACATAAGTTTCAACGATCAGTATAAAGCCATTTTTGAGATTGACCCCGGGACAAAATAGGTCTTAAAACAGTGACTTTGGTGGCATACCAAATCGTTATATTCCAACATAGATTTTTTCTAATGAAGCCGGTTTCGTACAATACTTGTCAAGCCCTTTTCAACAATATCCCACAAGAGTAGATAAAAAATGTAAAAAAAAATTGCGCCCTACTTACATGTATGGGAGCCCCCTTAATATTTTTATTTATATAATTTTTAATGTAATTTTTTGCTTTGCGCTGTAGTTTTACATACTCTATGAGAATTTAAAGTCATTCGCTTATATAGTTTTAGGCGCTAGATGCCTCTGACAGATGGACGGACGGACAGACGGACGGACGGACGAACAAAGTGCCAAATGACCAAGTAAACTTGGAGATCTCGCTTCGCTCAATCAATAACCATTTGGTTAACCGACTATTGTGTCCTTAACCGGAGTTTAGTGAAATTGGACTATATTGTAGAACTATTAAATTCTACAGTCGATTTGTTTTAATCACATAACAATAGCAGTATCATGCTCAATAAGTATAGTCGTTGTATTTATGTTGAATTCGGTTGTTGTACCTTGTACAAACATGTTTACGTTTATTCGAATATAAACCGGCAGTTTTGGTAATGGGGCTTGACTCAAAGTTGTTTTTTTTTAAGTATTATTGACTGTTCAAACTTCAAGCTTCCGATAAAATGACAAATATACTCGTTACCATTTTTACAAGCTTTTTATTCAAATGTTGGAAGTAATATTTAATGAGTATCTGTAGCTACATGCAGATAAAATTTTGCAACCTTTTCAAGGACGATAAAAATCAATGTTAATAATTTTTACGACTGCAATATTTTTTGAGAGTAAAATCGTGAGTATCACACATAATGTTTCAAAATTAAAACACAAAAAATTGCTATTACTTTGTAGTCGACTAGTTTCGGACAAATTAGTTGTCTTTCATCAGGATAGTCCGAAACTAGTCGAAAACAAAGTAAGACGCAATTTTCGCGTGTTTTAAGTCATATATCACATTGAGGCTCAGTTTTTTGAAGAAAATAACAAATAAAAAAAAGCAGCAGAATTTAATGATTAATTTGTCACGCGTATCATTTGACGACTATCTCACGTACATCGCAGATTACCTAATAGTGTAATAACTTAAACGTAAGTGATGATGTCAAGAGTATTATCAATCATAAATAACTAGCCGTGCTCCGCGGCTTCGCCCGCTATCATCAAGTTAAAAAGTAGCCATGTGTTAATTCTAGGTATAATCTATGTACATTCCAAATCCGTTCAGCCGTTAAAGCGTGAAGAGGAAACAAACATACTTACACACAAACTTTCGCATTTATAATATTAGTAGGATTTCTCATGTTGTATATTCAAGAATAGCTGCTATAACACCGTTTAGTTCAAAGTGTGAATGAGATTCTCAGTATTCAATATTGCACAAAAATCGCAATAACTATAAATATTCTATAACATACATATAGCTATTCCATAACAATAACATACTTTGGTGTTTGATGATAGCTTTGACATAAATTACAACAGCTTATTAAATAATGCCCTAAAGGAAATGATATACAAAGCGCCCGTGACGCGCGCCCAGGGCGCTGTGAAACTAAAATGTATTAGCGTAAGGGACCTTGATATACAAAACGCCCTAGGCACGCGGCCGAGCAATGGGGGTGCGGCGGGCGCGCGCCCTCTCTTAACGTTTTGTATACTGCCGTCATAATGAAAAAAAACGTAACCGTATTTTTGACAATATTAAGTTATGTATGTATCGGAATCAGGAAAAATAGACGTATCTACTATTATGTATATTTTTGTAATATTCAAACGCGTCTTACTAAATCTTGTTTTAAATTTAGACGCATCTGCTAAGTACAAGTAATAACATATACTGAATAGCAATGAAATTTCTGATGTATATAACTCAATTTTGACAAAAAAATTGGCTGCCTGTAAAGTCGGTTTATGGATTTTGCGTGATAACGTCATAATACGAACGCTTAGGCCGATCGTGCCACTTTATCGCTTGTTCCGCGCTCTCGCTTGCACGCTCAGGCTCAGGTGGAACGTGACACTTCTTCGTGCGTGCAGCCGGTGTTCATCGATTTATAAGACGTTATCACGTCAAAATATCAGTAACGTCTTTTTCATCAGTTACGTTCCTCGTGACGGCACAGAACGCGCGCCACGGTCGCTTTGTATATCATTCCCTTAAGCTGATAATATTACATGATGAATAAATAACTGATATTTTCACTCTTTCCTCCTCCCTTATTCACGAATCCATTCCCGCTTCGAGAAAATTGGCGTCACATCGCACTTTGTGTCTCTACCCTAATTTAATATTTAACAGATAAGAAAGCTCGTTTCAATAACAAATGCAAGAAGTGGGCGACAGCTTCTATTGAAAATACAACGTGATGATAGCTTCGACGTAGTGAAGGCGCCTACCGAACATAATCGAGTCAAGCCTTGACTTGACTATGACTGGACCATGAACTTTACTTTACTATTAAAGTGGTAGAAACTTTACTAAAACGTTAGTAGAATTGCGAAGTGACTTCGTACTTTTTTTACGAATTGCTCACTAATGCACATTCACAAACTATTAAATAACGTTTAATAATCCACCATTATTACATATCTACACTTGAAGAATCACGAGTTTGGGGAAGTAATTTAGTTACATCGTGATGACAAGCATGGGCTTGATACGCTGTACTTAAAAACAATAGCGATTATTATCTCTAATAGACTAGCTTTTGACCACTATCTCACCTGAAGGTAAAGACTGGCTCTCAAGGGTAGCTGCCGGAAAATAATTCTTAGAAATTTTGGCGAAATAAATATTTAATGATAAAATCTATCCGATCTTAAGCTCTAATTCAAGTGTTTTCATTATCTAACACCAGGAGCCAATTATGAGGTATGTACCGCTTTCAACCACATCATGACTTACCATCATGTCATGTAGTGGTCAAGCGCTAGCTTATTACAGATAAAATAATTAAAAACCAACTTCACCGCTTTATCTTTGGAACCCTTGATCAGATTAAATAAATTAAATACGCATTGTTGAGGATAACTCAAAAACTACTAGTCGAATCTTGATCAAATTTAAATGGGACATGGGAAGCACCAGCTTTTGAATAAAACAAGAATCATCAAAATCGGTACACATAGAAAAAAGTACTGAGGTAACACACATAAAAATATAAAGCGTATAAAAAAAATACAGTCAAATTGAGAACTTAGAACGAACTAAGACCAATATGATAAACAACAATGAAATAAACTGTTACCAAATTAAGGACCGACATTTTGACCCTTTATTTTCAGCAAACGGCAATTTGATTGTTTGCGAAACAAAGCCGCCTAAAGGAATAACGAAATAAGAAATCAAGAAAACCTTGTTCCAGACAGCGAAGACATTGTTCATAAAGTCTTTTGTAACAGTTCCCTGGAAAAAACTCTTTGAAGCTATCCATATAAACCCCGCCAATGCTTCGTCTCAATGGTTGATTGACAAATTATACAGAAAAGATGGTTTACAAATGAAAACTGTTTTCTTTCTTGATCTCTTTGATTTCCTTTGTTTTTTTTTTTAATACCAAGAATTTTATAGCTTACAAACCGTAGGTTAAATAGAAATACTAATATTTCAGAGAATATCTACTAACTATTATACACCACAGATAGATAGAAAGATAATGGCCTCGATTCTTATGTCACACAATAAATTAAATTTAAACTATTCCTGTCTTTTACAAAATAGGAACACATGACAGAGATAGCATACTGCTGTGCTGTCAAGTTAGTCAGAACTTAGATGTCTATGCAAGCATAGTCGAGTATGTGTTGTATTGGTGTTCACTAAAAACAAGCGCCTTTCTGCTTCTGCTGTTCATATTTTAATTGATAAACTAGCGTGACTGCACTAAAATGCATGCTATCTCTGTCTTGTGTTTTATTTTGTAAGAGACAGGGATAATTTAAATTTAATTTAGTGAGTGTACATCAGAATCGAGGCCATTATACTCTCTAACACCTTAAAATAACTAATTGTCGTTCTCTGAACAATATTTAGATAAGTATTTATTCTGTATTTATTGCTTTCATTTGCAAGCTTCTAAGAGCTTTGCATAACTTAACAACTCATTTTAATATAACTACCCATATTTTAGCCAACAAATAAATTTGACTCGATTTGATTTGAACAAAGAACACAAATAGGAATAAAAATAAATCAAGCTTATATTATAAAGTGTGTGTGTAAGGGACTTGATATACAAAGCAAACGACTCAGTTGGCGCAGTGGACAGGTGTCCGCCCTCTGCGCCGTGGGTCCTGGGTTCGATTCCCGGCAGGAGCACAAATTCCTTCCCAAGGGATATTTGTGCTTCTGGTTCTGGGTGTAGTGTGTGTGTGTGATGTGAATGTTTCCGGCACCCACGATACAAGTCTTTGAACTTAGTGTGGGGCTGTGAGTGTGAATGCGTTTGTTTAAAAAAAAAAAAGCGCCCAATGCGCGCGTACAGGGAGGGCGTCCGCGTGTCTCGGGCGCTTTGTATATTTTGTTCTGCCATCATTAGAAAATAAAACCGGCCAAGTGCGAGTCAGACTCGCGCACGAAGGGGTCCGTACCATTATCTATAAAAAATCAAGTTTGCTGTATGGGAGCCATATTTATTTTATTTTTAGTATTTGTTGTTATAGCCACAATAGAAATACATCATCCGTGAAAATTTCAACTGTCTAGCTATCACCGTTCTTGAGATACAGCCTGGTGACAGACGGACGGACGGACGGACAGCGAAGTCTCAGTAATAGGGTCCCGTTTTTACCCTGTGGGTACGGAACCCTAAAAAGACCTATATGACATTTTTGAGAAAAATTTTGTTATATAAACACACAGCGCGCCCGCCGCTCGGCCCCGCGTCTCGGGCGCTTTGTATATAGGTATATCATGTCCCAGAGTGTAAATGTATTTAAATGTGCATGTTTGTTTTTTCTTCACGCTGTATAAGCTGAACGGATTTGAATGAAATTTGGAATGTACATAGCTTATACTTAAGATTAACACAGTCGCGAGTGAAAAGATATCTAGGAAAATTTGACCATATCGTCCCTTACCATCATGTGAGATAGAGGTCAAACGTTTGGCTATCTTGAATAAAAAAAAATGTCATGGTCTGTTTAGTCTTCTGTTTCTTGTTTTTTCAACCGACTTCAAATAAGGAGGTACCTACTGAATTTTTTAAACTTTCGCGAACTTCAATATACAACAATGACCCACGTTACCTACAATGCATCGACCTTAAAGGTAACTCAAGTGCTCAAGCCCACTACCAGTAAGTAGCGTTCCCATAAAATGCACAGACAAACATAAAATACGCAAAAAAAAAAAATATATATATAAAAGAATTGTACTATTTATCAAATGTTTATATCTAGAAAATTGTTTAGTATGTAATTTTTCTCTTAATATCAATATGTTTGACGAGTCCATGCACTGTTACATGACATTCTTAAATGTTATTTTTCTGTATGACAATAAATTAATTCTATTCTTCTATTCTATTCATAATGCTGGCGGCATTGCCTCTACGAATTTCAATGCTAATACGTCCTATTTTTTGGATTACTGTATAAAAGTAGGAGTGTAAATCAAAATCAAAATCGTTTATTCACATGGGCCCCAAAGAGGCACTCATGAAAGTTAATGAATCTATTGCCAGATTCGCAAAATTCGAGAAGAACCTGGCAAGAAACTCGGCGGCGCATTTTTTTTTCATTCATTTTTTTTTAAACATTCTTAATTTCTAATACATAATTTTCTTAACCTAGGTGTTATTATGGTAGTCGCTAGAAAGAGCCTGTGCAGTTTGCCTCCATGCATCCTTGTCATTAATATAGTCTGTGGTCTTATAATAAGCTTTCTTAATTAATGCCCGTTTTATTATGTACAATACAATACCATACAAAATTTTTAATTGTACAAATAAAAAGATACAAACTTATAACTACGATATTAATATTTTAAGGCAGTACAATGGGCGGTCTTATCGCTTAGTGTACACTAATACACTAGCGTCGTTTCCATTTTGATAAAGCTTGCAAGAAACAAGACGTTGCAATATGCAACAGGCCGACACGGCTTGACTATGTTGCATTTTTAATGACCTTTGCTGCAAGTTCATTGTTGAAACTCCAGGGAAATGTTCCTTTGTTTGATAAATTTTTTTTTACGGTTTCACACACTGTAATTTCGATGACTTGTGTCGTGGGTGACGGTAACATTCACATCACACACACAATCGCAATCAGAAACAGAAACACAAATTTTTCTTGGAGGGAAACCTTGTGTTCCCGCCGAGAATCGAACCCGACCCCTTAGAAAGCAAACATCCACCCAACTAAGCCAACGGGCAGTTCAAATATAATTATATAATACTAGCCGTGCCCCGCGGCTTCGCCCGCTATTATCAAGTTAAAAAGTAGCCTATGTGTTAATCATAGGTATAATCTATATACATTCCAAATTTCATCCAAATCCGTTCAGCCGTTAAAGCGTGAAGAGGGAACAAACATACTTACACACTTACACACAAACTTTCGGATTTATAATATTAGTAGGATCTGTATCTTCGTAAAAGTGAGCAACGCGATTTTAACTCAATATTCAATTTTCTATAATTAACAATTATGTAATTTTCAAGGTCTATTATATATTTCATAGAAATTGATTATAGTCCGTGAGCAACGTATAACGATGAGATATTTTAGGAGGTAATTGACGCTTTTTGACCTATACTAAAAACGTGCCAAGCTGTGCTCAGGCCATTTTTTTTTAAAGCTACAATTGTTGGCTATCTCTATAAACTGGTTTTATTATATAATCTGATGAGATAGACCTTGCAGTAGGCTTACGGCTTATAGGAATTTGAATCTTATATCTTACTAGCTGACCCGGCAAACGTTGTTTTGCCATATAAATTATTTCTAGGTAATTTCTAGTGTAGACAAAAAATATGATTAAACTAGCTTTTGCCCGCGGCTTCGCTCTCGTTAAGAAGTACAACAAACTTTCATCCCCTATTTTATCCCCTTGGGGGAAGAATTAATCAAAATCCATTCTTTGCGGATGCCTACGTCATAACATCTACCTGCATGCCAAATTTCAGCCCGATCCGTCCAGTGGTTTGGGCTGTGCGTTGATAGATCACTATGTCAGTCAGTCAGTCAGTCACCTTTGAGTTATATATATTTATATTAAGATTACTAAAATGGCAATGAAAAAATAGGGGTTGATGATAAAAGGGTAAAAATTTAGGGTTGTATGTTTTTTTTAATGCCACATTATAGAAATATAAAAACAAAAAATGTTGTCCAAAAACTAAAAAAAAATGTTAAGCGTGAACAACCCTTATCACTTAGGGGTATGAAAAATAGATAGTAGCCGATTCTTAGACCTACTGAATATGCATATAAAATTTGGTAAAAATCAGTAAAGCCGTTTCGGAGGAGTAAAGTAACTAATATTGTGACACGAAAATTTTATATATAAGATTAGACATGCTTTACAGTTACTGGCCAGCGTTAAGACTAAGGTCATTGTTTAGACTAAGGTAATTGTTTAGACTAAGGTAATTGTTTAGACAAAGGTTATTGTTTAGACTAAGGTAATTGCTCACACTAAGGTTTTTTTTTTGCCCGGTAGTAAATGATATGTTGGGGATACTAAGAGATACATAGAGAATATGTATAATTCCACTATACTTATAAATGTTAATTTTTGTCTTAATATTTAAATATATTTTTTCTGCCCGTGTATCGTAAAAAAATCTAGACAAATAGAGTACGAAACCGTTTCTGAAAAAAATCTATGTTACAAAATAACAATTTGATAGGCCACTATATGTCGAATTCAATGCACCACAGTAGTTGAGAGGTAGTAGAGCATTTTGTGAGTTGCTCGCCTGGCTTGCTACCAAAGTAGCTTACCACCATCAAGTTGAAAGTCTGCCGCCAAGCCAAATACAGTGTTCCAGCAGTTATCCTTGAGAGCCTGCGTATTCCAGGTCTAGTGTGTTTACCAGCTTCGATCACATCGTCACTTACCATCAGGTGAGATAGTGGTCAAACACTAGCCTGTCACAAATAAAAAAAAAACAATTAGTTTGGATGCTGGGAGCAAACGAACATAGGTACATAGATTCGTGCAAAAAAATATCATAACTCTCCTTTTACTTCATCGAAGTCGGTAATAAAAAGGCTTAGCCTTAGCAATACGTACGTTATCATTGTTTTCAGCATCTGATCGGATCCAGCCCAGAAGAGGGAAACATTTTACGTACAATCTCTCTTCTGTGCGATCCAGTATACAACTCAAACCGCATTATTTGTATGTGTACGTATAAAACGTATTTCATTCGACACAATGGAGTAAATCGGTTTTTCATCGAGACACGTACCCTGAATAAGCACCAATTTGCACCGTAAAAGCGAGGTAGTGTGAACAAGGGTTTTTCATTGAGCAAATTGTGTGTCGTTCTGCATAAATGGTTTGGGTTTGGAGATTTGACAGAAATTTAATCTGTGCTTCACTTTTAACAGACTACGACGAGGAAAACGTTATGATTTAAGCACCTTATACAAGTGAAAGTGAAGAATTATTAAATATTTATCTTATAGGTTTTATGTTGTTCAAGTTGCAAATGCTCAAGCCCACTACCAATATTTTGATAACAAGTCGCATCAAGCAGGCGCTTTTATAAATTAATTTTATTAGTGTAGTCTGCGTATTCTATGAGCATTAAATGAATTATCTATATATTAGTTCTACTTCTTTCTTATTCTGACTCCTATACTTTTCGTTATAATATATGTGACGTATTCTATACTATATATAATGAATAGTAGTTTAAACTACATTTTCCCGCAAAGTACGGCATCGTCGTGCCTCGTAATTTGCACGCACGCTAAAGCCAGTTGACACTTTACACCTTAGACGTGTACAATTTTCCAAAACCTGTGATTTTTCGAGTGTTAATGTGTAATAATAGTGGATTATTAACCGTTAATACTTATTAAGCGTGCATAAGTGTAGGCAAATGATACCAAGTTAAAAAACATGGTTTTCGCCTTCACCCCAAAACTCCAATAGAAGTTCTAATAAAGTTTCTACCACTTTACTAGGGCGTGACTTGACTGT
Organism: Lomographa bimaculata; assembly: GCA_948107665.1. Classification (NCBI taxonomy): domain Eukaryota; kingdom Metazoa; phylum Arthropoda; class Insecta; order Lepidoptera; family Geometridae; genus Lomographa; species Lomographa bimaculata. The sequence continues at coordinate 16,201,679 of OX403592.1, forward strand.
GACTGGACCTTGACTTTAACTGTGACTTGTGACTATGACTTTTAATATGAAATACACTTGAAATGTATTATAACTTGACACTGGCTAAATGCACAACATTGCGAAGCCAAAAAAAGAAGAAAAAAATAGATTTTAAAATTTATTTAAGAAATCATAGGTGTAATAGAATTTGCAATAGCCCTACTATGAAAGACTTTAGTCTTAATAATCCCAAGAGGTTTCTGGTGTGTTGAAACATACCTTGTATAGAAAGACTTAACGTATATGCTTCACATTATGTTTTTTTTAGTTTTTACAATTGTTTTACGATAATTACCGTTGCTCGAAACAAAAGGAGCCGAAGGTAGCCTTAGGCACAGAGCTACATTAGGTAATTACTAGATATTTAGTTAGCTCAGACAGCCTTGGCTGAAATAGCTACCGAGTACTAGCCATTATTAGGTTACCTAAGCTATCTTACATGCTAATGAGGATCTGTTTCCTACATAGGTCTCTAAGGTCCTGAGTTGGACACATTGTAAGCATTAACACCAATGTGACATGTGACATTTGACAATGACAAAGTCACATGTCACATTGGTGACAATGTGACATTTGAACCAAGCAATGTAGGTCTTTGATTTTAATTTAGTACTTCTGTATTTTGTCTAGTCTATCTAAAACTTTTATCAAGCCGTACACATCAAATTGAACCTACTAAAAATTGAAACCAAATAACAAAAAAAGAATGTCACCTACGACACAAGTCGATGCACAAATTGGTGCCGGAAACATTCACATCACACACAATCACAACCAGAACCAGAACAAAATATTTTCCTTGGGGAGAAAGCTTGTGTTCCCGCCCTGCTTAGAAGGCGAACGCACACCCAACTAAGCCAAAGCACAGTTAACTTACACAAAGCTTTCCTTTTAAACATATGACAGAATATCTATGAAAACTAAAGATACGCGAACCAACGGTGCTTGTCGCAAAAGTTGTGTAACTGTGTTCAAAACTTTCCAAGTCTACTTATGAACTACTCAGCTGAGTTCTCAACTTCGTAAAACTAGGAATGTGTCGACTTATTCTAGTCTAGTAATTTTTTTTATACAAATGTTTTACAGCTGTTTTATTTGTCTCGAAAGAATTATTAACACGCGGTCGGTTACGCAATTTTTATTGAAATCGTTAGTTGCGTCGGATGATGTCCCTTTTTTATATAAAAAAGATACGTAAGTTAAATCTTCAATAGTTTATATATGTTTTATCTAACGTTTTATCTTATTAACCCCCAATGCAAAAACGACAAAGAGTTACAAGTTTGGCGTGTCTGTGGCATAGTTCCCGAAGGGATGAACTTATTTTTTTTTTGTTTTAACGGTGAATTCGTCGGGAGTGTCCTTATCTATGTTTGGTGAAAATCAGTGCAATCGTTTTCCAGATAGAACGTCGGGGGTATTTTCAAAATGGGATAAAAAAAGACTTAGGATAATAATTAATATATGAGTATTTAACGTTGCAAAAAGAAAGAAAGAAAATACATTTATTCATGACAACACATGAATAAATGTATTTTCTTTCTTTCTTTTTCTTTAATGCGTTTATATTGTATGTAAACGTTTCCGGCACAAGCGATATCAAGTCTTCACATTATTACGGGGTTGTGTACAAACGCGTCGTAAAGTTAGAGTTTTCAATTGAGCAATGAAATAAACTTATATTTCAATCTTATAATACCCCCCCGAGTCATTGTTTTACTTTGATATCTTTTAGTTAGACAGCAAGACAATGAAAATACACTCTTGTTATTTTTGATGTATTTATTCTCCGTCTGACTTTAGTAAGGAGCTTAAAACGATGGCATATATTTTTAAATAACGAACGAGCATTCGTATTCAAAGTTCATTCGATAATTTTCAACCGACTTGAATGTATGTTACGCTATATCTCCGCCAATTATTATTCGATTTTGATGTTTTTTTTTGTTTGGTAGATTTACTAACCTATACATCAGTGGTGGTCCCATATAAATTTTATCGAAATCGGTCAAGCTGAAACCAAAATATAAGCGGTGAAGGCGGTATTTTATTGCTTGCTTTTAATTATATTATAATTTATTATCAATATTTTTCCCATACTCAGTAATTTTCGATATCGAAAAATGACCAACATGAACATTTTGAAAACGACCTCCCACGGCTTATCTGAAAAACGGCTGCACCGATTTTCACCAAACATATGCAAGGAATCTGTAACCAATGAAATCCGTAGATTTGTCTTCTATCTCAATGGCTATAGAAAATCCATATGTTGACGTACATCCAAAATTTGTCTATCCGTTACTTGGTGGTCTACAAAATTGTTATTTTTCAACATAGAGCTTTTTTAAAACCGGTTTTGTACTATAATTGCCAAGTTCTTTTCGACACCACACGGACGGAAAAAGAATTAAAAAATATTTTTCTTCCCATTTGCGTGTGAGTTTAAACCTTAATATTTTTATTAATATCATTTTAATTGCCATGTATGGCTTAGGGAAACAGCTTTACTTATTCTCTGAAAATTTTAAATTATTTGCTTTTATGGTTTAGACGCTAGATGCCTCTGACAGACGGACGGATGGACAAAGTGTTGAATCTTAAAGTCGCTTTGCTCGATCAAATATTAAATACAAAATTATTTTACAAATTTTTTTTTTTAATCAAGAGAGGCAAACTTTGACCACTATTTCACCTAATGGTAAGCGATGATGTGGTCGACGATGGAGCAAGCTTGCCTAGAAGATGCCTATTCACTCGTGACTTGATGACTCCCATATTATAGGTACTCCCTACACGTGGTCCCCGGGTGGTGCTAATCAGGTGACATTTGATAGGTGGTAGAGCATTTTGTGAGTTGCTCGCCTGGCTTGCTACCAAAGTAGCTTACCACCATCAAGTTGAAAGTCTGCCGCCAAGCCAAATACGGTGTTAAGGCAGTTATCCTTGAGAGCCTGCGTATTCCAGGTCTAGTGTGTTTACCAGCTTCGATCACATCGTCACTTACCATCAGGTGAGATAGTGGTCAAAAACTAGCCAGTCACAAATAAAAAAAAAAAACCGACTTAGGCAAGGAGTTCCATTTCTTTGCGGTTCGCACAATGAAGATAGAAGCAAAACACTTTGTCCACATTTGTGGAATGTCTATACAGCGGTGACGATTATCACTTTGTCTGCTTGTGCAATGATAGAACGCATAGCATCCAGAAAAAATATTTTTCCATATAAAAACCCTTTCATTTAGCCAATGATATTTCTAGTAATCAAACATTTCAAACAAACGCCACAGGTGGAGATAAAAGTAATTTCAGCTAAATTATGATTATTTAAACAAATAGTAGACGGTGTTTCTGAGAATTAGCATGTAAATAATATGATTATTTTCACGGATCCGTGTGCGGCCGACACTGATACTTCGATGTTTTGTTAAGCAGACTGTCTACTAACTGGATGGAAAATAGATTAAATTTATAAGCCGAATTAAGTTTTATTTAAAGTTGCGTGTTTGACTCGCACTCTACATATACCTCCGGATCGCTGGAAGCGTTTTGTTTCTACGTTTATCATCCGTAGAGCGAAGGAGTGGAACTCATTGCCTACTTTTTTGTTTCCCGAACAGTGAATTATTATTTTTTATTCTCAATGTGACTATTTAATAATTTGATTATCCATTTTGACATTTGTATTACAGGACGAACTTCTAATTTGACATTGTATAATTTTATTATTTTATTTTACTTTTTTTATTTTTTATTAATTGAAGTTGTATCATTTTATTGTCATTGTTAGATTCTATTTTATTTTTATTTAATTGTATAAATTTGATTTCGATAATGTAATTGGTGTTTGCCGTTTTAATTGAAATAAATAAATTGAATTGAAATTGAATTGAATTGAAACTGGGTGTCTTCAAGTCTAGAGTGAATACGTATCTTCTAGGCAAGAATGTCACATCTTCGGCCGCATCTTCACTTTCCATCAGGTGAGATAGTGGTCAAATGCTTGCCTATCTATAAAAAAAAAAGTCACAAATGTTTTGTATATACCTGATATTTAAAAAAACAATATTTGTTTGTTAAATCGTATTCCATGCTTTAGTTCCATGCTGTATCTTTGAGTCCGTGGTCCAAAACAATGTTTTATTCCAAAAACGGCATCTAAACAAATCTAATCAAATTAAAATCGTTAATTCACATGGTCCCCAAAGAGGCACTCATGAAAGTTAATTACTCTACTGACAGATTCACAAAATTACAGTTGATGTATTTGTGTTTGGATGTACGTCCAAATTTTATGGCCCAAAGCCAGACATGGCAATTAAAATGATATAAACAAAAATATTAAGGTGGCACCCACCATATACACGCAAGTGGGGAGTTAAATAATCTTTTATTCTTTTTCCGCTCGTGTGGGGTATCGTCGCATAAGAACTTGGCAAGTAGAGTACGAAAACAGATTTTAAAAACTCTGTTGGAAAATTATTTAATTTTCTAGACCACAAATGTCACTGTTCTTAGACAATTTTTTTCCCGAGGTCTATCACAAAAGGGGTTACACATTTAAAACTAAAATTTACATGTACTCTGGTAGACATCGCTATTAGTGATAAAGCCGCCTGTGACACTTAACGTTTAGGCTTGTTTGTTGCCATTGTTTTATTTCATCTTATGAAGTGGATCAATAAAGTATTGTCTATCTATCTAATATCCATTATATTTTGTACTTGAACAACAAATACAAAAATCAAAGAATTGTTAATGTAAATAAAATTAATAATTTAAATAACCTCATAAGTTTTTCTGTTCTGTATTAGGCGCTTTCAAAGCTTCTGACAGACATACGGACAAAGTGTTGAACCACCCAAATCAACTTAGAGACCTCGCTTTACTTGATCTACTATGGGAACTTAGTCAAAATTTACTTCAACGATTTGAGGCACACATAAATACATACATAAAAAACAAAACACAAACGCTTTTACAAGTCAAAATTTACTTCAACGATTTGAGGCACACATAAATACATACATAAAAAATAAAACACAAACGCTTTCACAATTCCACCCAAGTTGTGTTGTGGGTGCCGGAAAAATTCACATCACGCAAACATTACAACCAGAACCAGAAACACAAATTTTCCTTGAGGAGAAAACTTGTAATTAATCGAACCCTAACATAACAGCTGAAATTAAATAGTTGTTTATCTTCTCTTTCTGTAGGTACTACCACAACGTCTATGGTACCTATTAGGTACTATCTGCGGAATAACCCAAACCAGTATGATGATAGAGCCACCGTCGTTAAAAAAAGGTGCCAACAAAATACTTAGGTTCACTTGGACGTTACAAATTGAACAATGTAAAACAGTGCCTTAAATCTAGACATAACAAGCAGGCACAATCAATATAAAGAAAAAAGTATCTACCTACCCTTATTCATAAAAATATGAAAAGTTTGGTAAACATTCAATTAGTTCAGTTAATATATGTATTATATTATTTTAACTAGGGTTTTTTTGATTGATTGCGCAATTTCTTTACATTTAGCTAATGTGAAGTGATCAATATTTTTAGATAGATTTATAACTCCTTATTGACGCATCGAACAAAAAAACACATAAAAATTAATAAAATCGACTAGAATAAAGTGTACGATCGGCAGTCTTATCGCTAACAACGATCTCTTCCGGACAACCTTTGGGTGGAGTAGATTTTGGATAGAACGATGTAACGGGGTGTACTATTACAGTTTATTAAATATTAAAGTTATAAACATACTTATACAAGATTATAGCTATAATGCAATAATATATACATAATACTTGTATTATATATACATATATACAAATATTATACTACTAATGTAAAGATATTAATACAGCATGTAACAAACAATAAACATGCGAGCAGCAGAACAGTAGGTTTTTTTAACTTTTAGAAGTACCTGTTACAAAATATCCTTTTATAATTACAATCTATCCAAACTTTGGCTAATCAGTAATTTAACTTTAACTTAAACTGCTAAATTGCTATTACTAAGAATTTCTCCATTACCCACTACACATGTCATCGAACTTAGTGTGGGGATGTGAGTATGAAAGCGTTTTTTTTTTTGTTTATGTTTATATAAAAAATATTTGGAGAGATAGATTTTTTTCACTTGGGCCTTGGCATTTTTAGTAATTTTGTATTCCATAAATATAATCCTAGCCACTAGATACAGTCGAGCAAAATAGTCATGGTCCAGTCATAGTCTAGTCATTCTCTAGTTAAGTGATAAAATCTTTACTAGAACTAGTACTGGAGTTATGGAGCCAAAACGAAAATCACGTTATTCAACTTTGTATGATTTGCCCACCCATGCACGTTTTAGGAAATTTAGCAGTTAAAAATCCACCATCATTACACATTAACACTCAAAAATCAGATTAGGAAAATAAAATTAAATCGATAACACACTTTTTAACTCTAAAAAAATCTAAATAGGCAACCATTTGACCATCTCACCTGATGGAAAGCGACTATGAAGGATAAAGTTGGAGCACTTTAGTGGGTTCAAGCCCCACATACACCTTTCCATCACCCCTGGAAATGAAAGGAAATGCCAGGCATTTTCCACACCACAAAAAAAAAGGAGTACCTACTATAGCGGCAAAACGTATATATAACCATGGATTTGTCTGATAACTTCTCATCCAAAAAAAATAGTTAAATCTCTTACTACTATCACTTACTATTATGATAAGACATCTTAATGACACATATTTTAAACTCTACAAACCTTAAGTACTGTATATTAAGTATATTTCACCACAAACGTATTACGTACGCCAACAATTTCGTCTATCTCGAATAAGACCAACATTATGTCAGTATATTTCCAAAGGGCTGTCACTCACTGGCCCTTGTTCCGAGTTTCCCTCTTATTGTTGATGCCTGTTCACCTATTTAGTACGAGATTATACGGAAAATAAATGTTACAGGATAATTATCATAGATATGTTTTTTATTATAACTTTAATAATGAATTTTTCATTTCGCCACATCCTATCCTACTAATATTATAAATCCGAAAGTTTGTTTGTAAGTGTGTAAGTGTGTAAGTATGTTTGTTCCCTCTTCACGCTTTAACGGCTGAACGGATTTGGATGAAATTTGGTATGTACATAGATTATACCTAGGATTAACACATAGGCTACTTTTTAACTTGATAATAGCGGGCGAAGCCGCGGGGCACGGCTAGTATCAAATATAATAACAATAATCAAAATTATTATTATGACACTTAAAAGAGAACTGATCCTCGAATCGATGTTTGCATATCAGTATTATGACCAAGTGTGCGAGCTATACTGATACACTAAAGCCTACATCTGTTTGTACCTACACTTGAAGCAAATAAATGCATTTCATATTGGACATCCGGCATCGTGACGTGAATCCCGAAATAGTACTGTATGTTTTAATCCTGGGTGTCAGCTATCTCCATACCAAATTTAATCCACATTGGTGTTTGAGCGTAAAGAAGTAAGTAACAAGCATACAAACACACTCAAAAACTTTCACCTTTATAATATTAGTGAGAAGCATGATGTGAAAGTGTGATTATATGTATAAACATCAAATAATATAAATATAAATAAAAGTGTGATAATATTCGTGTGCGCCAACCCTACAAGCTTAATAAAATAGTGCCTTTATTTACGTGGGTCTCAACGAAATTACCCGTAAGTGCCGTATGTACGACGTGGTTCTCACTTAATTGGTTTTCCTTTAATCTATTTACACAGGGCCGAATTAAAATGAGCTCTTGTTAGGTTTGCTACAAAATTGAGGTCCAAAAGTAACAGTTTGATAGAATTATTTAAAGTTTGTTCAGATTAGATTAAAAGTAAGATAACTACTAAGGGTGTTTCTGTACACTTAGGACTTTGAATGGGAAAGGTAATATAATAAATATATATATATATATATATTACTAGCTGCGCCCCGCGGTTTCACCCGCGTTGATAATGATGAAAAGTGATGATGATGATGATGATGAAAAATAGATGTTGGCCGATTCTCATAGATACCGGATAAGCACAAAAAAAATCATCGGTCATTCGGTCAAGCCGTTTCGGAGGAGTATGGCAACGAAAACTGTGACACGAGAATTTTATATATAAGATGTTTGGTAGGCAATCTTTTTACCATTATCGCACCTGACATAAGTGATAATACGGCCGGAGATGTAGCTTGTATGCTTGCCTAGAAAATACCCACTCACTCTTGACTTGAAGCCTCCTAGATGATATCGTTAGGGGAAAAGAAAAGGACAATGAGTTTCACTGAAGTGCAAGAACTTAGTTCGACTCTCGTCTGTATTCAAGCAGACCATTAAAGTTGAGGCAACGAGTCATTGTAATAACAATTAATAATTAAAAAAAAAAAATTTCATAATATCTTGTCCAAATATTAAAGCTTTACCTCGGAGTTTTGGCGCCAAAGTGTAAAAATGTTGCTGTCGATAATAATCTATTGTATATTCCATGAGATTCTTCGAATGTTAATGTGAAATAATGGTAGATTATGAACTATAAATAGTTCTTGAACATTCTTTAGTTGGAAAAATCATAGAAATTATATAAACGTGATTTATCACTTTCTTCTGAAACTTATTTTTTTTTTTCAATTTTATTTTAAGGACCTTTAATTCTGAAACTCCAAAAGTTCTAGTAAAGTCTCTAACTGATATCTAACTAATAATTTACTGGGGTATAACTTGACTATGACTGGACCACACTCTGGACTCTTTTATGATTGTGACTTATGACTAGAAAAATATCAATGAAATATTCAATTATACTTAAATGCACAAGATTGTGGACCAAAATAAAAAAAGGAAGTTTAATGTTTTGTCGTCACGGACAACACATTTTGGCGGCTCAATACATTTTTGTAGCGTCTTAAAACCATTCGACATCAAAAATCCCTGTAACAAGTAAACAAAAACCATTTTTGTTTCAGGTAAACAACAAACGTGAAGCATATTCCTGTTTCAGTGGCTCAAAGGTCAGAAGTTGAAACGTTATTCCTGTAGGCTTAATTTACAAAGCAGCTTTATTTGAGAAGCTGTTTTATTTGAAAAGCTGTTTTAATCGTTTCTGGTGGTTTTTGCGGTACTACTCTATTAAAATTGCAATGTAATGTCGGTATATGTCTGAGTCTGACTCTTGACTGTTGGTTAATAAAACAAATAACCACAGCACACAATTTTTATCATTTTTGAACTGATCGTTAGCGATTTTAGGTGCTTGTTTTCCTTCTTTGTAGCGGGCATAGGGTTCGATTCCTTGTGGGAAACACAAGTTTTCCACCAAGGGAAATTTGTGTTTCTGTTACTGCGTGTGTGATGTGGTTGTTTCCGGCACCCACGAAATAAGTCTTTGAACTTAAATGTGGGGCTGTGAGTATGAAAGTGCTCATTTTTATTTCTTTATTTAAAACAAACAGTCGCAGAACAGTGATTTCGAAGAACAGTTCAATCGGCTAAAGATTTTTTCGTTTTCGCTTTTAAGTTTTTAAGTTTACTCGATACCTCACAATTCCATATAATAAACAAGTTCGTCTTTAGACGCGTTGAGCAATTATTAGGTGAACAAAAATCATGGAACTCGCGTCATCGTCACCGAACGCTTATTATGTATACTGTGTATATATGTGTACTTTTTAGGTGAACGAAAAGCGTAAAACTCGCGTAATTTTTTTTTATGTTAGAAAGGGAAGCATTTAGACACTATCTTACCTGATGGAAGTTGATGATGCGGCCGAAGATGTAGCACATTTAACTAGAAGATACCTATTCACTCTTGACTTAAAGACTCCCAGATAATACCGTTTGGGGAACAAAGACGCGGGCAATGAGTTCCTCCTTCGCAGTACGTATGATAAACGTAGAAGTGAGTGTGAGTAACGATTTAATTCTGATGGTCCCTGTTTCCCACGGGGACTATGAGAATGAGAATTAAATCGGTACCATCTCCCTCTAAGTGGAATATGTACAAGTATGAACTCTTCGTCTCCCTCCACGTAGAGTTCTTATTTTTATTCTTTAGATAAGATTATTAATTTAGTCAAGATTTGTCATTATTTTTTATAACCAACCGTTTGCACCTCAAATTTTTCGGACACGTTGTTCGAAAGAACAGTCCATAGAACGACTCGTTGTCCAGGGACAGGTAGAGGGCAAGCGGTCACGCGGTCGATCACCTATGCGTTGGACAGACCTCATCAAAGCTGCGACACAAACTGCTTTAGTCCAGAGTTCCCGAGACGCTGAAGACCGCAACAAGTGGAGGCGCATCGCGGGGGCTGCTTTAACCAATCAATATGCAACGTCATCAACCACGACCACTCTGTCAAGAGTGAACGACTAAGGAGGAGTTTGCATGCGAATGCTTTGTCAGAAGAATCGCGATCGTTACCACGTGCAATCAGCTTGGGCTAGGTGTTATACCGGTTTACAACGTTCGGTTTCAATTTCCCCAAAAGCGGTATATACAACGATAAATTTAATACGCTAATGCTCCCGCGGGACTGTCGTCGTCAAACCGTTAACTCTACATAAACCGATACCGGTATATAAAAAATTCCCGGTAATTTCCCAGGAGCAAACGAATTTTATGAATATTGGTCGGCGAATCAATTTGCTGCCGATTGATTTCGGAGCAGTAAAAACTATTTTTAAAATATGCTTAAAATATCAAACAACGGTTAAGAGCAAATGAAATTACTAGACTTTTGTCCGGGATAATAATACATATATATGTAAAAGTATATAGTCTTTCACAAACTGCACGTCAAGGCTAGTCAAAATAATTTTATTTTGAAAATAAAAGCGCGAATAGACTCGGTTTTCTCATAAAAACTTGTACCTAATATGAAACTTATTTTAAAATTGAGAGCTCATTCTTTTTTCCAAAATCTATCAGAGCGCCTGGTAGAGGCGACGCGTGATCAAAATGTTTGCACATATTTTGCTTAAGGTATCTAATAATACCATTGCAATTCAGAGAGACAATGCCGCCAGTATGATGAGAATGCTACCCACTGGTAGCGGGTTCGACCACTTGAGTTACCTTTAAGCTCGGTGATTTGTAGGTAACTTATGTATAGTATTTGTTTAGTTTTAGGAAATATAGGCCATTGAATAGATACTTAATTGTATAAAATACGATATTTGTGTGTTACCAATTAAATAAATATCATTAGACTAGTGCTATCATTCACTTATTCAACGATGATCCCGTAGTGTTTCCAAACCTAGAAACTATTAACTTGTCCAATAAGTTCGTTAAAGTTCTAGCTTTCATGTACTGCATTTTTAACAGCAAATAATTATTAATGCATTACAAAAGACATTAATAAGTCTACTGGAACTGTCTTATCCGATTTATAATGTGGGCAACAATTTCATTTAAATTATGCACCCGACTAATTGTCGTATCATTTTTACATTGCACGAAGTGTTTGCTTGTAAAAAGTTGTGCATTTAGCAAGTATAAATGTCTAGTTTGTATTAAGCTACATGCTTAATACAAACTAGACATTCGATGTAACAATTGCTGGCAGACCTTATATATAAATAGATAACATGAGGTTTATTTACCTACTAGAGCTACTACGCTGGACGGGGTGATGAGTGATTGATTCGGTTGAATTTTGGTTTGTTTTTTAAGTTTTTTGCTAGATAAAGACGACGAACGTATTATAATTTCTTTAAATTAATGTTGTCATGGAAGTGATGTATATCTTATATGAGAATAAATATCTTTAAACCTTAAACCTTATTACAAACTGTAATACCTTTTTCAAGAATCTTAGTTATTTCTCAATTTTATATCAACATTATCCTATACGCGAGACATAAAAGCAAATATACCAACTAGATATGTCGGTAAATATTCTGTATGATAAAGTTTATAGCCATCGAATAAAATCGACATAAAATAAGATATCGGCATTATGCCTGCGGCCATCTTGAGAAGTTCCTGCGTTCATAAACAAATGGTTAGAAGCTGTTCTACCGTTTTACGATAAGGGCAGGCGTTTGAAAAGCCGTCAAAATTTGGCAGGTTTACATTGCTTTTAGACAGCTAAACTGAGATAAGCGAAATTGCTTATAAACTATATTCTACAAAGGTAACACACATTACGTTGAAAATGACACACAGTTATGTCTATGTACTACGTGTAATACATTAGAGTGAACTTTGAGGCGAATTACTTCGATTAATAATCGTTGAACACTGTGTTGAGACGAATTGAACACTGTGTTCAGACGAATCTTTTCATTCATACTCATCGAACAAAGTGCAATCCTTTGACAAACCACTTTGTTTAATAATTATCAAACATCGTGTAATCTATCCAGCAAATCACTTCGTTTAATGAGCATAGAAAATCGTGTCATGTTTTGGGCAAATCCCTTAGTTTAATAATCATCGAATGTCGTATAATCTCTCGGGCAAATCACTTGGTTTAATAATCATCAAATGTCATGTAATCTCTCGGGTAAATCACTTCGTATTAATAAGCATCGAACATCGTGTAATCTCTCCGGCAAATTACTTCGTTAATTATTTAACGAAGTAATTTGCCGGAGAGATTACACGATATTCTATGCTTATGCATAGAATATCGTGTAATCTCTCAGGCAAATCACTTCGTTTTATTATTATTTGCTTATGCAAAGAACATCGTGTAATCTCTTAGGCAAATCACTTCGTTTAATAAGCATCGATTGTGTAATCTCTCGAGCAAATCCCTTAGTTTAATAATTATAGAGTACCACTAACAGGTAAGTTCGTTTGATGTTCTATTAATGTTACTGTTTTTTTAAGCTTATAGAAAACCTGTAAGTCTTATTTATTTTAAGCTTGTAAGAATGTTTCTATGGAAAAAGTGATTTTTTACCGTATGAAATTATCATTATCTTCAAGAGAGATGTGCGATAAATACATTATAGATGTCGCTGAATTTCATACGTAAAACACAATAACATTCGACCTACCTATGCTTGAAATGCGACTTTACTAAAGTAGCTTACTCACGTTACTTAGTAAGTTACCTAGGTACTAAGTGAGTAAGCTAGTACCTAGTAGAAATTCTCTAACGCATGTTTTTACAAATAAAATGACCCTTATCTTTGTATCGCTAAGCACGAACGAGGTCTGAGGGCTTATTTAAGATGTAACTCACCTGTTGATATGCTCAAAGGTAAACTTAAACACATCAAAATCAAAGGCAAACTTTTTTAATAAGCCTTTGAAGCAAGAGGACGTGCGGCTAATTGCATGCCTTGAAAGTTTACATGAAAGGTACGCTTGGAATTTTTCCCGTTTGGGCGCTGAAAAGGGAGTGTTTTGCATAGTAATATCCCTCGAGGTGAAGACTTGTTCCTCACGGTTTCTCTACGCACTACCTTTATTTAAAAACTTTTTATGCGTGTTTAATTTCGTGTTTCAAAGTTTTAGGCTTATCTTACATCAAATAACTTAGGTTTTAGGCCTTATTTTTAACAAGGTTTTATTAACAAATATGAAGTTACGCTTACAGTCTTAAAAGTCAGGCAGGTATTCAAAATGTCTTGTTAAAGATTATTAAGTTACATGTTAAAAACTTTTTTAAAGACAAGCTTTTAGAAGTCCGCCATATTGGATTTAAAGTGACGCCACTTTTTCCGAGTTATTCTTAGCAAACCCTTTCATTTGATACCCATATTGTAGGAGTGCATTGAAAATTACTTGTCCGCCATTTTGGGTGTTCCGCCATGTTGGATTTAGAATGAGTTCTCACAGCTAACCATGCATTGTCAACCAAACTAAACGTGAAAACAAAATTTCAGCTCAATCGGTTGAAGATATCTGCTACAAAATTAAGTTTCAAGATTCCACCCGAACAAACATACATACATACAGTGCAAGTTAAATAAAAGCTTGTAAAAAAAAGAACATGACATAATTTACTTCTATTGATGACCGTGACGCTGACTCTGTTTTTTAATGTCATTGAGAGACGAGACTAGCCAGACGCTTGCATTGTGGTATGCGTCATTTGTAAATATTTTGAGCCACTAAGAGTGGGTAGTATTCAGTAAACAACAAAGACAAAGTTTTTATATTTAGTCAAAAATAATCTTAATAATGGTATGGTATAGCATCTGAAATATAAAATTTTCTTAATACTTACAATTATTACTCAAAGTTGACTCTTTTGAAACACTAACGTCATTTTATTAAGAAAAGTAAATTCCCTGACTCCATAAAGATATTTTTTCCACATACTTTAGATAATTAGCAGATATAACTGAACAGAATAGTTTTATTTCTTCTTTTTACAAAATAGATTTTTAATATAATAAATGAAAAAAAAATATTCAAAAGTATTACATATTCTTTTTTTTTCATTTCATTATGACTTCGCAATCTAGTGCATTTAACCAGTGTCAAGTAATAATACATTTCAAGTGTATAACATATTAAAAGTCCTAGTCTAAAGTCACAGTCAAAGACAAATAAAAGACTCAAGGTCCAGTCATAGTCCTAGTAAAGTGAGTTTTAGTAAAGTTTCTAGCTTTATTAATACTTCTATTGGAGTTATGGAGCGAAAGCGAAAAACAAATTTTTCAACTTTACTAAGTAACACGTTTACTAAGTATTGAAGTATTAACGGTTAATAATTCCCCAATGTTATACATAAGCACTCGAAGAATCACAGGTTTTGAAAAAATATACAAAATCAACAACGCCATTTTTTCATTTTCGCGGCTAAACTCATAATAAATAGATGTTGGTAAAAAAAATGCCAGCGCTAAATAGAAAAATATAGTATATAGTAGTAAAACTTATAAGAGATTCACCACCAGCAGAAAAGAAAAAAAACATCAACTTTCACAGTTTTACCTTCTTTTTTTAAACAGGAATATGCTTAAAATGGAGCGGTATCCGCTTTTTTAGCTTCACTCGCATGTTTCATGAGTCGTATCTATATTTTTACTGAATCAATGACTTAACCTAATTAATTATTCAACATAGCAAATTCAAACACTACTAAATCCACATTCTATTTAAAATATTGCATAACGTACAGCCACTATTTACTTGCAAAACATTGACTCGCCAGTTTTCCGTTCGTGTTATTTGCCTGTCCATTACTGGAGTTATTATGAAGCGCTCTAGCCACTTTATTGCCAAAAATTGCTGTTATTTATAACAAAGTGTTAAATCAAAAACACAATAGCAGCGGAAAACCTTTTAACATGGTGAAGGCCAATATTGGTTCGATAAAAAATGTTCTACAGCGCTCTGGCGATCATACTTGAGAGCAAAACATTCTAAGTTTATCAGCCTCGACCACATCATACCTACAAAGGTGAGACCGTGGTCAATTAAAAAAAAACAACAGTATAAAAGCGTTGTTTTTTTTTCAAAATCAAAATCGTTCATTCAAATGGTCCCAAAGAGGCACTCATGAAAGTTAATGATTCTACTGCCAGATTCGCAAAATTACAGCCATCTCGAGAAGAACATGGCAAGAAACTCGGCGGCGTATTTTTTCCATTCCTTTTTTTTGAATAATTTCTTAACTCTAATACATAATTACATTAACCTGGGTATATCTATATTATGTAATCGCTAGAAAGACCTTGTGCAGTTTGCTTTCATGCATCCTTGTCATTAATATAGTCGATCGTTTTATAGTAAGCTTTCTTAATTAATGCCCGCTTTATTACAGTTTTCATTTTTTATGCTAGCTAAACAAGGATTAGACCACCACTTCATCTGATAGAAAGTAAAAATGCCGAAGATGTAGCATGCTTGCCTAGACGACACCTATTCCCTCTAGACTTGAAGACTCCCAGATTATACCGTTCTGGAAACAAAGGAAACTAAAAACATTATTATTAGAAAAGTGTTACTATTCGATAACGGAATTCTTGAAATCTAAATAACATTAATTTAACTGCTTGACATTGTAAAAACTATTATATGGCATTGAATCTATAATTTTTAATATTAAATATAAATTGACATAGAATTAATTGTGACATTATTTAATGGAATTTAATTTTGTAATTAATTTGATATTGTATAATTTAATAGAATTGAAATGTTTAAAATTTGCACGCCGGGACACGGCAAAATGTATCTGGTACTATACTAACCATTTCCATCTTACTAACCTACATTTTAAGCAAATAAATGATTATGATTATGAAAGTCGCGAGCAAAGTGTTCTCTTCGCCGAACAGATGACATTTTTTTTTTATGTTGAATAGGCAAGCATTTGACCACTATCTCACCTGATGGAATGTGATGATGCGAAAATAAACGCAGAAACGAATCTCTTCGAGCGATCTGGAAGTCAACCATAAATAAGATTAAATGCATTTATTTATCTTACAAGAAAGTCCACAAAACAGTGTATGTACGCTATTACAAAGTGTCCCTACACTCTTTTGTGGACTTATATGTGGATAAATGGATGGCGTTTGACAGTTACGCTTATATTTTTATACTAGCTGCTAATACAAACACATAATATCTGACGATTATTTAAACTGCTTTGGTAATAGGTTACAGAGGGTACAAGGGGTAATAAGCTTTAATTTGCAGTTGTATGAAGGAAATTCCCCAAACAAATAAGTTTTAAGACTTATTTTAGGTTTTGTTATATTATATTTCGTGAGATCAGACATCTATAATAACTCGTGCAGATTCGATTGGCACTTAACCTTATTAGAGACATCGTGACTCATGACATAGTCAATTTACTTCTTAGAAGTCGTAATTTATTTGTTACGACGTCATTGGTGACAAATACCGACTGTAATAAAATAACTTTCTGTCTATAATAATATTTATAATCCACTTTTCCACAGTTAACCTTGTAAAAATCTGTCCACAAACGTATTATGGACCTCGGGTCTGACACGAATTTCATAAAAGAATATACCGATTAAAAACTACACAAACAGGGATACGTATTTTAGTGATTATTTTGTTGTATTTTATTTATCACACCTTCACTTTGTACTATAATACTTTGCTGGTCTGGTTTTTAACACTAAAAAGTCACTTCAAAGGTTTTTCTTGAATATTTTTATGCGGATCTTATGTTTAATGTTGTAGCGCCCTCTTTTGGATACTATATTCGAGATAGGAAACAAATCTAATTACTTAAGCTTTTGCAAAATCCTTGCGTGAATTATATAAGATTATACACAAACTAAAACAATCAATCTACAATTATACACAGCTTACTTTTTCTTACAACAATTTATAAAAATCAATATTGTTTATTCACATGGCCCCAAAGAGGCACTCATGAAAGTTAATGACACTACTGCCAGATTCGCAAAATTACAGCCATCTCGCGAAAAACTTGGCAAGAAACTCAGCGGAGCATTTTTTATTAATTATTTTTTTCAATAACCATTATTAAACACTAATACATGACTATATAAACCTAGGTTTAACTATATTATGTAGTCGCTAGGAAGCACTTGTGCATTTGCCTCCACGCATCCTTGTCATTAATTTAGTTAATCGTTTTATATTAAGCTTTCATAATTAATGCCCGATTTAATATTGATTTGAACATCTCTAGTGGTAATTCAGTTACAATATTAGGAATTTTATTGTAACTCGATTTACCATAAAAGATTTATTTTTGTTTTGCATTATCTAAATGTGCGCACTGTAATTTTATGCTTATATCTAGTGTTAAGGCTGTGTGCGTCGCTACTTAATTTATACCCTACAATATTTTTGCGTACATGCATAATATTTTCAAAGATGTAAAGCGAAGGCATGGAAAGATTGAGCGCTTTTGATAGATTTTTGAAAATAGAATGCGCTCCCAGTTCACGGCCCCAATGTCTCAACACCGAACGGCTCAAATATGTAACCACAGCCGTGGTTTCCAATAATCAGTAATACTAAATTCAGTACATACTACTATCTAGTCTGCAAGAATGATCCTTCCGCTACTAATAATTTGCACTTCGCTTAAAAACATCGCATTCTGTGTATACTACCTGTAAATGCCTATATCGTCATAATTTGATAAGCTCCTAAGAGACGGCTAATTTTAAGTTCTAACTACTTCAAATAAGACCCATATTTGTAACACTTTGTTTACAAATACACTTAGGTACGAGTATGGGTATACATTTTCAACCAACTACAAAAAAGGGGGTTCTCAATTAGACTGTGTTTTTATTGTATGTATGTTACGCGACATCTCCGCCAATTATGGATCGACTTGATTTTTTTTTTGTTTGGTAGAGTATACTTTAGAGGTGGTCCTATATAAATGTTATGAAAATCGATCAAGCCAAAACCGAAATATAAGAAGTAGGTATTTTTAAGCTTTGCTTGCGTTATTCTATAGCTTTGTTTGAGAGGTGAGTAGTTTCCATAGACTAGAGTAGGTACTTTGATATATACGTAAACTCATAAAACTCCAAAATACAACATACTAAGTTTAAAAGAAGTGTATAAAACGGTTTTCCTTTACTCCGGTGTACGAAGTAAGATATACCGAATTGAAACGAAGAACTAGAAATGTACCTTGTTACTGAGACACATTTTGTTGAGATATTTTGCCTTGAAAGTAAAGCAACATGTCACGTTTTAAATTGGTTTCCTGGAAATCTGAGGCCCGCAAAGGAATGGTTCCCTTCCCTGAGTCTGTGTTTCCTGATAAATACAATATAGGAGTCTTTAAAGCGAGTGAATATGCATCTTCTAGCCAAATGTGCTCCATCGTCGACCGCATCGTTGCTTACCATCAGGTGAGATAGTGGTCAAACGTTTGCCTATCTGGAATAAAAAAACAAGTTCGAGTTTTTGGGTGTCTGATTACATAACATTTTTGAGTGCCTATTTGAAGCCTATTTATAAAAAATGTAAACTTCTAAGCAGAGGGTTCGATTACCGGCGGAACCACAAGTTTTCTCCCCAAGGGAAATGTGTGTTTCTGGTTCTGTTTGTGATCGAGTGTGTGATGTGAATGTTTACTTCATTCAGGACATTAGTCATCAAAGTTAGTGTGGGGCTGCGAGTGTGACAGCGTTAATTTTTATTTTGTTTTATGTACGCCAATGTCAGTTGACACTTGACGCCCTAGGCTTAATGTAGAAGATATAAAATATTTATAAATAATAAATAACCAAAATACACAATATTTGATTATTGTTTGTTAATAGATCGGTCTGTCTGCACTTTGTAACTAAGGTATCGCAATAAACGTGCAGTATATGTTTTAAAGCAATAAATAATATGAATAATAAGAAATCAAGTTATTGTATCTATTGCACAATTTAAAAAATCAATCTTATAAAACACTAGCCATGTCCCGCGGCCTCGCTTGCGGTAATTAAGTTAAATAATAATATGCCTTAGCCTTTGTTTTAATCCTACGTTTAAACTGTATACATTCCGAAATTCATCCAAATCCGTTCAGCCATTACATATTGAAGAGAAAACAAACATACTTACACATATACACACAAACTTTTGGATTTATAATATAAGTGTGATAGAAAAATTCCAAAGAACTAATTTTCAAGTAAGTAATACATCAAGCTAGAATTTTTTTCCGGTTTTATATGCTATTTATATGAAGCTTTTTCTCAGCATGCTCAAAATATTTTTTAGAATTGAGTATTTTCCCGTATCTAATAAAAATATCTAATAAAAAAAGACGTGTGGCACTCGGTGACTGCCGCGGTAAAGTTATTGCATAGCATTTATTATCAACTTATGCAATTATAATTATTTATTTATTTTATTTACGCACTATTTTTTTTCCTGCCACCTAGAGGCGAGTTGCTGAACTAAAGAGACAAGCGTGATATTTCAAAAAAGTTCTGCTATTCACCGATACATGGCAAAACTAAAAAGTATCACCGCTGTGCCGGTCGGAGTGGGGGGTGTTGGGTTATTTTCGTTACGGAATTTCTGGATTCGGTCTCCACGCTCAAGGCCCGCGATAGAAGCTATGCAATAGCTTAAAAATATTTTTCTTAGATTTGAGTATTTTCCTGTGTCCTCTTTCATCTTCTAAATATATCATCATGACAGGGATGCGTGTCCTGAAAAATAGAAAAAGTTTCAGACAAATGGCGTCACCCGGTGGCCCATTTATACACCGCTATCGACTAGTCGTTTGTCGAGTATTGACTATTGACGTCGACCCTCGCAGATATATTGTGTCAGATAGATAAAATAGATATACTCCTTATTGAACACCTTCAATAACAAAGAATACAAATAGCACAATGAACAACAGTACGTTTTTATAAAAGTGTCGGTCTTATCGCTGTAAGCGATCTCTTCCAGACAACTTTTGGTTGGAGAGGAATAACGCAAAGATAAAATAAACGTTCATAAAAAGTTTCGTTCAGAACAGAGCTTACGAAACGAATATATAAATATAAATTTATATACATATCATATTATAAATTTACATATACATAGGTACATATATACTATATTATAATAATATAATATTTTATAAATACAATATACACATGTACCAATGTACCAATGCATAAGTCTATTTATTTATATCAGAGTTAATATATATTTTATTTTTTTTGTGACAGGCTAGTGTTTGACCACTATCTCACCTGATGGTAAGTAACGATGTGATCGAAGCTGGTAAACACACTAGACCTGGAATACGCAGGCTCTCAAGGATAACTGCCGGAACACCGTATTTGGCTTGGCGGCAGGCTTTCAACTTGATGGTGGTAAGCTACTTTGGTAGCAAGCCAGGCGAGCAACTCACAAAATGCTCTACCACCTCTCAAAAATCATCTAAGACTGGCTCAACGCTTTCATTTGCAATGCTGTTAGCATGATCGAAATACTACCCACTGGTAGTGGGCTTGCGCACTCGAGTTATAAGCACGATGCCTTGTAGGCAATTAAAGTCTTTGCTGTATATATGCAGAGTCCGATTCTCGATTGATTATCTTTATGTTGCATCCCAAGTTATCTCCCCAAGGGAAATTTGTGTTTCTGGTTCTGGGTGTGGATGTTTCCGGCACGATAGAAGTCTTCGATCTAAGTGGAAAATGAACTGGAAATATTATGTCAACCATAAATGGATGACGTTTGACAGTTTGTCTTGTTGTTAGATGGTAACAAGGGAAGTAGAGTAGTAGAAGAATTAACGTATTCGTTTCTATGTAATTACACGTTATATTGTAATGTAACTAATACCCACGATACAAGACTTTAAAACTTAGTGTGGAGCTGTCAGTGCGAAATTCAAAAGACTCGATGGAACGGACCTCCGTCAACGAGTATGTCACAGGTATGCAAAATTTCAGGTAAGTAATTAAGAAGATTTTACTCAAATATACTAACTAGCCGTGAAGTTAAATAGAAGCTAACGTTGAACTTATCCACAACTCGCTTACATCCAGTGTAATTAGGCAAATCCTTGATTAAACCTACGAGCTGAGTCAGCGGTTTTTCATTAACCCGGCCAAACAAACTAAATTGAAAATTTCTCCTGTGAATAAATTAAGACTTCTCTACGTTTATCATTTGTACTGCAAAGGAGTGGAACTCATTGCCCTCGTCTTTGTTCCCCGATCGGTATAATCTGGGTGTCTTCAAGTCAAGACTGAAAAGGTATCTTCTAGGTAAGCTTGCTAAATCTTCAGTCGCATCATTACTTTCCATCAGGTGAGATAGAGGTCTAAACAAACAAACAAACAAACAAACAAACAAACGCATTCACACTCACAGCCCCACACTAAGTTCAAAGACTTGTATCGTGGGTGCCGGAAACATTCACATCACACACACATTACACCCAGAACCAGAAGCACAAATTTCCCTTGGGAAGGAATTAGTGCTCCTGCTGGGAATCGAACCCAGGACCCACGGCGCAGAGGGCGGACACCTGTCCACTGCGCCAACTGGGTCGTCAAACCTGTCTACGATAACTCAACTAAACGCTTTCACACTCACAGACTCACACTAAGTTCAATGACTTGTCACGTGTCGTGGATACCGGAAACATTCACATCACAACCAGCATCAGAAACTGGGGTCCAAGGGAATTTTTGTTTCAAAACTTGTGTTCCAGTTGGGAATTGAACCGATACCCCGCTGCTTAGAATGCGAACGCTAACAAACGAACATACATACTGCTCGTTGGCTAAGTTAAGTACATACATACTGCCCGTGGGTGCCTATTGACGATATAGTGTTGTTATACATATACACGATGCTTAAATCATATCCCTCAGTTTTGCTTTGGGTAAAAATTAAATACGCTTTCCTCAACACAATATCCGACTATCATTGCTTTCCATCCAAACTCATCTTCACAAATAGTAGAGTGGGGACAGATCCGTAAAATTACTTTACGGACAATAATGGTTCCACCATTCCTCACGTAAAACGGTAAAGCGAACTCAATTGCAGAGATTACAGTCATAAACTCGGATACACGCGAGGTCGCAGCTCATCCGGTTTTCGGATTAATCTTACGGATTATTTGACATACAGAGTTCAGCTTATTATGGTTATTTTATGTTCCATTTGGTAGATAATGTTCACAAAATACATTAAATGTATACTTACGAATAATCTTTACTTGTAATACCTGTAATTTCGGTGGCTTGTAGGTAACTTTACGTGTTTGCTGTATAGATGTAAGTTAAATGTTTTAATTTAGTTTTAGGAAATATAGGCAATTTTATTACGTTAGTAAGTTAGATACGCGTCCGCCATAGGCAAGTTTGATGACTTATGTCGTAGGTTCCGGAAATCTTCGCGTCACACACACAATCACAACCAGAACCAGAAACACAAATTTTCCTTAGGGAGAAAACTGGTGCTCCCGCCAGAAATCGAACCCGATACCCCTGTTTAGAAGTCGATCGCGCACCTTACTAAGCCAACTGGCAGTTCATATTTTATGAGCTATCCGCATCGTTTATCTATTGACCTGGTTGTCACAAGGTATTTAATTTCCTCGTAATTAAATAATTTCTCACGGTTTGCCACTAGCAACTGGCATATTCTGGATAGCAAATGTCCTTTAGGACAGCCGGAAAACAATTTCCTACTCGTCGATGTAGATGAAAGAATAGAAATTATGAGTCGTAAGTAACCCGACGCAACATCGCCACGATGATCACAGAACACAAGCGGGTAAGCAAAAGTGCAGTCACAAGCCGGTCAGCTGTGACAGAGCACGCTCAGATGGCATGCCATTTTCTGAGGTTTGTCAGGGTGTCAATGCTGGCAAGAGAGAAGTTCCTGGTTCCGAGAAACAGTTTGAGAAGCCATTGAAATTAATCGACATCCTAATTTCAACCGGGACCGGGGATGCAACATTTCGCCAGCATGGAGACCCTTATTGAACATTTCCAAGGTGGCTAGAGCAGTGGAAGAATTGTCGCAGGACACCGTAAGCGTAGTGTGCAGGGGTTCGTACAATATAAATAACAGCGACGGAGCAGCACAAAACGCCACAAATGACGCCACGGGGGCGGTGATAGTACAAGCTGAAACGCCGGACGGTCTACGCGCGGACTCGACTATTGAAGAGGCACCGAATGTTTCGAAACTAGTCTTGTAACTAGCGAGCAAATAACCGTGAGTGAAATCGTACAAGTCCTTAATAAGCAGTCATATTGTTATTGTATTGTGAGGCATTATTATTTCGTATATTTTTTACCTTCAGAAATTGGAGCTGCCTTTAACCAGGTATTTTTTTAAGGCTTTAAGGTATAACTCACTTTGAAATAAATCCCTCTTTGTGACACGTACCCATTGTTAAGAGCTTTTGTTGTAATGAAAAACGTTTACGATAAAAGGAAGTGCGTTTTACGGTTAAGTATGAGGTGAGTAGAGATCGTCTTTTCTAAAAATGAAAATTTTCGCAAATCGTACTGATATTATAAATCCGAAGTTTCGTGTGTAAGTATGTTTGTTCCCTCTTCACGCTGTAACCACTGATCGGATTTGGATGAAATTTGGAATGTATAATCCGCGCGCAATGAGAATTAGATGGAATCTTGTCAAAGTAAATAAAAAATGACAGTTCTCAAGTAGCGTCAGCACAAAAGTTCTGAATATTAAGTATAAATAAGTTATTTCTACGCTGTATCATAGGGTTATGAAAATAAACAAAAATGTTTTATGTTTGTTATCTTTTCAATTATAATGTTTAGGTAGGTACATATATTATTTTATTTTTTGTATTTATGAGCAAACCCATAACTTTGTCAAAAAGATTAATTCGTTATCCATAGCCAACTGTGTCATCATTTTCAATGCGTTAGAACACCGAAAACACAACTAGTTTATGCGAGCTTCGACGCGAGTTTGCCGACGCTACGGCTGGCCGGACAGCACGCGACTCAATTCCAAAAGGTCGCATCCCATTCTCATAGCGCGCGGATTATACATAGCTTATACCTAGTATTAACTCATCTATTTTTTAACTTTATCAACGCGAGCGAAACTACCGGACATGGCTAGTTTTTCATATGACACTCGTGGTCCACCTAGTTGATTTGAAGTGATTGACAAGGTTAACCAATTGAAGTTGAATTAGGCCATTGCTTAGAAGGGTGACCGCTTAGTGAGATTTTCAACTGATCATCATCAGTGCACGTCCTGGTTGTTAGTCGTAAGACATAGTCGCTTAGACATTTCGGATAGTTTCAGACGGCTTGGGTAATTTCAAAGATATTGGGTAATGTTAACACTCAGCACCTGCGCACTTACTTTGTTCAAGCAAGCAGGCATTCAATCGTTTGATCATTTGTATACCTTTTAAAAATTAATCTTTACAGTCGCCGTGCCCCACGGCTTCGCCCGCGTTAATTAAGTTTAAAAGTCCGCAGAAAATACAAAGTTAAAATGTGTTATTCCGGAACCTAAATTATCTACATTCAAAATGTCGTCAAAATCGGTTTACTCGTTTCGGATATACTTGGTAACAAACATTCGCACACACTTAAACTTTCGCCTTATAATATCAGTAGGATTTCACCCCGAACTGAGATCTCGTGCCCACATTTTGCTTAACTATTTTTATTAGCATTGCGATTCAGAGATATGCCGCCAGCATGATGGGAACGCTACCTTTTTAGGTCGATGTTTTGTAGGTAACTAAGGTCTTTGCTGTATATAGTTTTAGTTTAGTTTTAGGAAATACAGGCTTATTGGCCCGTAGGTAAACAAGACTTCATAAGATATTATATAAAAAAAACTTTTGTGTAGAATTGCTTGTTGTTCAAGTAGGTACAGGATTTATTGGATATTTTACGTAAGTTTCAGCTTAATGTTATGTAAAGGGTGGCTACTTAACTACCTACTTATCCATCCATACAATGTTGCTATGAATATCACACACATTGTCCTGCACTAAGTTAAAAAACTTGTATCGTGGCTTTGTGGGTGCCGCAAACAATCTCATCTATCATCCTCAGGATAAAAAGCAAAAAAAGATAGAGAAGAATAAGACGTGTTGTGGGAGTTCCGGTTGGATCGAAGTACTCAAAGGTGACTGACTGACTGACATAGTGATCTATCAACGCACAGCCCAAACCACTGAACGGATCGGGTTGAAATTTGGCATGCAGGTAGATGTTATGACGTAGGCATCCGCTAAGAAAGGATTTTGATTATTCTACCCCCAAGGGGATAAAATAGGGGATGAAAGTTTGTTGTACTTCTTAACGCGAGCGAAGCCGCGGGCAAAAGCTAGTGTTATATAAATCCACAATGAAATACATTGTATTTTTGTATGTAAAGTAAATAAGCATTTTATTAACTAACACCCAGTTGTCATAGTGGGCAAGTTACAGCCTTCTGCATGTCGACCCTTGCTTCGATTCCCGGCAGGAACGCTATATTCCTTCCCAAGGGACATTTCTGGTTTTGGACGTGATTGTGTGTGTGATATATAAATGTTTTCGGCACCCACACTAAGGGACATGATATACAAAGCGTCGGTAGCGCGCCCTGTAAGCGCGCATCGAGCGCTTTGTACGAGTATATCAGGTTCCTAAAGGATTCCAAAGACACTGTTTTTAAACATATTTCGTTCCGGGGTCTATTTTAAAAACGGCTACACATTATAATTTAAAGTTGATGCTTACTTATAACATCCGTTATATCCTGTACACACCAAATACTTAAATGAAACAATTAATTTTAAGAAAACAAGTTATAAGCAATTAACCTCTAAAGTGTCTCTCTATTAGGTGAAATGTGGGCGTGAGGTCTCAGTTCGGGGGGATTACAGAAGCATTACATTCTAGGCATATAGGCCATAGGGACAGCCCCACATTAAGTTCGATGACTTGTGTCGGAAACATTCACATCATACTTGCAATCACATCTAGAACCAGAAACACAAATTTTCCTTAGGGAGAAAGCTTGCTCCTGCTTAGAAGGCGAACGCTCATCCAACTTAAATCAACGGGCAGTTTATATAAATAAAGGTAATAAATATCTAATTCCATGTTTCTAACTAGACATACGTTTAATAATGTCTGCAGATGGCACCAAAGGATGGAATTAGTTTGTTATTTAAAGACCCCGCTGGGGCGCCAGTTGTTCCTATTTCAAAACCTACATAATATGTTACATACCTACTTACTTAAAGCGAAGCGACTTCAAAAGTTGAAGAAGAATGATAAGTATTTTTCAACCGACTTCAAAAAAGGAGGTTCTCAATTCGACTGTATTTTTTCTGTATGTATGTTACGCGATATCTCCGCCAATTATGAATCGATTTTGATGATTTTTTGTTTGGTAGATTATACTTCAGAGGTGGTTTCATATAAATTTTATCGAAATCGATCAAGCTTAAACCAAAATATAGGCGGCGAAGACGGTTTTTTTAAGCTTTGCTCGCGTTTAAATATAATTAAAAAGATACACCTGTGTTGCGGCAGAAAATCATTTCCGAATTGAAATAGGCAGTTGTCAGTGAAGGTCGCAAAGTATATTTACGATTGGCAACATTTGTAGCAAATGTGTAGGCTTTAAATAAGCGACATAAAAAAAGAAATGACAACGGTTTTACTGTTGTATTTTATGTATCGCCCTCAATAAGACGTGATATTATATATCATATAATGTAATAGACTAGACTATAGTCTCAACAGCAGATATACTAGAGAATATAGTCTCCACAAAAGATGCAAAAATCGAGAATAAAAGCGAAGAACCACAAGGAACTATACAGTTGCTTATAATCAAGCTTAATTAAAAATATACAGCCATTTTAATGCTAAGAAGTTTTTACCTTACGATCGGATTTTATTCCCGGTGGGTCTAGGTACACAAGTTTTCTCTCCAAGGAAAATTTGTGTTTTCGTTCTAGTTGTGACTGTGTGTGTGCGAGTTTATGGTTGTGGTGTGTGGGTGAATGTTTGAATGTTCTCAATTTAGGTGTTTATAACTTGCTTTGAACTTTGAACTGCTCACTGGCGTAGTTGGGTTCAATTCCAGGTGGGAACACAAGTTTTCTCTCCACAAAAAATTTCTTATTATGAGTAAGATGTGAATGTTGTGTGTGTGATATTAATGTTTCCGTCCCCATGAAACAAGCCACCTAACTTTGTTTTATGAATGTATATAAAAAGTACATATATAAAACAAAGTTCGGTAAAAAGTTCTAAATCTATTATTTTTTTATGCTTGATAGACAAGCATTTGACCGCAATCTTACCTGATGGAAAAAGATGATGTAGCCGAAGATATAGCATCATTGCCTAGATGATACCTATTCACTCTTGACTTAAATCCTCCCAGATTATATTATGTTCAGGAAGTAATTCGTTTCATTCGTAAAATATCTGCGCACTCTCCAAAATGTTAATGGTAGAATACCGATAGGTTCGCGACCTTACGTCGGTGACCGAGACTCTATAAAATGGACGTTTTTTGTCTCTCTTTAAAATATTTTTTATGACGCATAGTTATAATTCAATAAGTATTTTTATATATTTTTTAATTTAAAGTTTTACTAAACTGGCTATATATATAAAGAAAAGTCGTGTTAGTTACACTATTTATAACTCAAGAACGGCTGAACCGATTTGGCTGAAAATTGGTCGGGAGGTAACTTAGAACCAGGAGACGGAAGGTCACTTTTTTTTATAGTTGTATAATAATCATTTTCTCATACGTTACTCGGATTTGGTAAAGTACTAGGCAAACATAAACATGATAGTCACGTGGCATTGTAACGCAAGCCGGGTATGGCTTCCTAAACATGCACATTTATTGACTGTTAGGCGGAACGAAGGTCGCTGGGACAGCTAGTACTTGATAAAGTATATATAGCTTAACGATTTGCATTACAATGTAGTGGACAACCTTCTTGATGTAAACACAACATGCGCTAAAAAGTATCACATCTTTGTATCAGTTAGTTAGGTTGATTACTATGTAGTTCTTTAGTACAAACTACTACAAACATCCCATAACAGATCCAACATTTGGAACCATCAAAATATTACAAGGTATCGTAGAAAACTAAAACATCATTCAGTAAAAGATCCTTGTTATAAAAGCTCTTCATGCGATTGGTACAGGGGTTCGAAAATCGAGCTCTACCTCGTTAAATCGACGATAACAAGACGATGTTCCGTCAAGATTGTTTACTAGCGTTCGGATAAAATGAGGTAGAAATCTATACCGTCCCTAGTAATTTATCTTTTTAGCTGTTTCGAAATATCTCGTTCTAATTCTACTGATAATAATAAATAGCAATAAAATATTGTGGAAATAGCTTTTAATGCTAATAACACGAAGAAAAAAAAATGGGATAACTAGAATACTAAAGTTCTTAGAAACATATTATATTCTTGTAGATTTAGTTCCGGTTGTACTCACGCTATGTTTAATTTAATCGAGAAACCGGTGTTCGAGTGATATAGCGATATAGAGAATGAGCGTCTATATCGTTCGAACACCGGTCGAGTTTCTCGATTAAATTAAACATAACGTGAGTACAACCGGAACTAAATCAACATGAATACGACTCACGATTGTTTTAATAATTATATTTTATATTCTAGTCAAAATTACAGTAACTACATTCTTTTTACAAAATAAGCTAGAATTTTCCAAATAATTTTCTAATTGATACCAAATAATTATTTAATTGTCAAATATAGCATTAGAATGTTAGTAACAGCAACGAACTATGTCATAGCATTTTTTCAGTGGCAATACAAGTAAGCATTTAACTACCATCTCACCTGATGGAAAGTGAAGAGGTAGCATGCTTGCCTAGAAGACAACTATTCACCCTTGACTTTAAGACTCCCAGATTGGTATACAATCAGGAAAGAAAGACTTCGAAATCGCCAATCAAATGAACTGGAGGTATGTCAACCATAAATGGATGACGCTTGCGCATCGAGATAGGAAACCGCGGTCTCTGAGTTTTGCCGCGAATGTGAAAAAATGGCGTTTTTGATTTTGTATAATTTTCCAAAACCTGTGATTCTTCGAGTGTTAATGTGTAATAATAGTGGATTAGTAACCGTTAATACTCAGTAAACGTGCATAAGTGTAGGTAATTCATACTAAGTTGAAAAACGTGATTTTCGCCTTCGCTCCAAAACTCCAATAGAAGTTCTAGTCAAGTTTCTACCACTTTACTAGGGCAAGACTTGACTATGACTGGACCTTGACTCTTTGACTTGACTTTGATTGCGACTTGTGACCAGGACTTTTAATATGAAATACACTTGAAATATATTATTACTTGACACAGGCTAAATGCACAAGATTGCGAAGCCAAAATTAAAACAATAAAAAAACACGGTCTGTTTGCTACAAAATCCTTGCGCTTGCAATCATTAAGATTATAATCGGCATTGTTTTGTTTTAACGTAGCGTAGAGCGTAGCAGAATGACTAAAAATCCTTCTATCACAGTCATTTTGTAAGGTTTCACGCCCGACCAAAAAAATAAATATTTATCGTATTCTTCTCTTTTCTTTTCCTCTTTTCCGTATTCTTCTCTTCTTTTCCGTTAAACTGCAAGTAATCACTGAAATTGTGAAACATAATATAAAACTTATACTCTCAGACTCTCATTGTTGTTATCCTTAGCTCATTCGTTCTACGACTTTCTTCCTAATGCTATATTTAATAATTAAAATTCTGTATTCTATACTATCTATCACAGATAGTTGTTTAAACTACTGTCCTGATGATTGAACTAGGAGAAATTTCAAGTACTCTTAGTTCGATCAATCGAAGTATAAGGACCTATAAAATCTTTTTTGGTTCGCTTGATCGAACTACGTGATCGAACCTCGCGCGCGGAGCGGTCCCGGATAGATCGGCATCGCCACGCCACGTCTCGTAATATGCCAACCCTAGTTGACGCTTGACGCCTTAGGCATAACAGAGGAGATATTATTATGTACAATATACATTTTATAACAAGCTTTTAATTAGCTTCACCTGTCCCATTGTCTATCTGTCGGTCTGTAATCAAATCTTGCAAACTAAATTAGACCCACTTCCTGATGTCCGATGGGACTCTAATTTATGTTTCTGGTTCTGGTTGTGACTGTGTGTGTAATGTGAATGTTGCCAGCATCCACGACACAAGTCATAGAGCTCAGTATGCGGCTGTGAGTGTGAAAACGTTTATTCGGTGACAATACAATAATATGATACAATGAACTGCCTGTTGGCTTAGTTGGGTGGAGTTCGCCTTCTAAGCATGGGATACCGGGTTCGATTCCCGGCGGGAACACAAGTTTTCTTCCCATGGAAAATTTGTGTTTCTGGTTCTGGTTGTGATTGTGTGTGTGATGTGAATGTTTCCGGCACCCACGACACAAGTCATCGAACTTAGTGTGGGGCTGTGAGTGTGAAAGCGTTTTAATGGAGCTGGTCTGATGATGGAGATGGAAGATGAACTAAACAAGAAAAACCCATCCAGTATGGGCACTTTGATTCTTTTGACAAGTTCTCTGGTTATATAACTTTTTAGTCCTTTTTTATTTACAATTGATAGCTTGTTTTTAATTTTTTTTTTTAAGTTTTACTTGTTAAAATATGTGTAACATATCATAAAAGAGAATTTGAAATAGCCGTTCACGAAATAGTGGCTTTATTAATAACTAGCTGCGCCCCGCGGTTTCACCCGCGTGGTAATGGAAAATTATGATAATGATGATAGAAAGTATTTTATTATGTCGTCAATTTTTCAATGTTTTTATATTATTCTGCTATTCAGGACGGAAACAAATCCAACAAATTAAAAATTATGAAAACAATTTATGTAATGTATGTAAATTGGAACTAAGTATTTTTTATGATAATCTCACTTATAGGTATTATAAACGCTATAGTTTGTAAGGATAGATAGATAAGATCTTACATTCTAAATATGCACGCCCCTCCATAAACATTTTTATACATTAGACACTCGATCGTTAGACAAAGGAGATGTTTCAAAATTGAAGGAGCCTGGGCCAGCACCATATAGCTATACTATATAGTAGGTAACCGTTTTTTAATGTTTATTTTCTTTACTTATATTTCGCTTTAATGTACATTTAAAATATCTTGCTACATTGATAGCAACACAACACAATTACAAATGGCGGATTGCGACAATATTGAACTGTCATTTTGACGTGTCATTGATCATTTATTGTAAACAACATATCAATTCTAAAATATTTGGGTTTTGTTATAATTATAATAGGATTATAGAATATGTTACTCGATTGAAACTCGGAACAGAGTGACATTCAGTATCTTCTTGCCATGACTGCCCCAAAAATAGGGTTGCATTGGGTTATTTAAAAATAATAATTTTAAGGGTACAGCTGTAATCTTCCGCAGATTAATTTATATGTATTTTTAAGGAAATGCAATATTTTTTCCCTATTTTCTATGTATGGTACATAGTGCTGGCCCAAAATGAAACATCTCCTTTGGAGGAGGGGCGTGCACATTAAGAATGAAAGATATTCTACGGATGTACCTATACGATGATTGATGGTAATGCAAAAGTTTGGGAGTCTTCAAGTCAAGAGTGAATAGGAATCTTCTAGACAAACATGTCACATCTTCGGCCGCATCATCACTTTCCATCAGGTGAAATGTTGGTTAATGTTATTATTATAATTATAATAAAATAAAAACCCTGCCTCTTTATAAGTAACAACCACAAACATTTAAGCTGTCGTGGAATTATTGTAAGTAACTGTTAAGTTAAGTAACCTACCGATGTAACAATAAAAATAAAAGTGAAGTATCTTCTTATACGTGTCTCCTAACCACAAAAATAAATCTGCCAATACCTATTGTTAGCATATCGAGCTTTATGCCAACGTTTTCTACTTTAAATACAAATGCGTCAACCAGGAAGGTTTTGAAATAGATGGAATTAATAAAACAGGGTAATACTCACATGTGATCACTATTATAATTGCAATAATATCAATAGTAAAATAAACAAAACCATAAACCATTTTACAATACTTTCTTTAACAACTTCCAAGCCACGTTCTGCCTGTAATACAATAGGGATACCTTTCCCTTTCCAAATCCTTCGAGCTCTGCGAGCTCCTCTGTTCAATACTTTTCCGACGACGACGGTGGCTCCCACTGTTGTCGATTTAGTTAACCTACGCAGGCAGTCGCAACTCGGAAGTCAAAACACTGCCTATTAATGTATCAAATAAGGCAGTGTTTTGATAAACTAGAAATAACAGTCAATAGGAATATTCTTTTAATTATTTACAACAGTCGGCCATCCGAAACAATAAAGTACGACCTCGTGCTTAAAAGAAAGTAAGTAAAATAGCAAAATTTCATAATAACAATAAAAGGTGGATTACAAGTTACTTAAGCTATATCGTTAGGAATGTATAATCTACGTTAGACTATAATTAAACTATAATTAGTAATAATCTATGTATAAAAGCAAATAAGAGAAAAAAAATAAAGATGCTTTAAACATTACCATAGAGTTTGAGCATCAAAATACCATAATATCAGAATACACCAACGCCGGAAGCACTATGTAGAACGCAGGGCATATAGCCATCAAGTCCGTTTCGGTATCAAGTCCGCTTCGGCATCAAGTCCGCTTCGGCATCAAGTCCGCTTCGGCATCAAGTCCGCTTCGCCATCAAGTCCGCTTCGGCATTAAGTCCGCTTCGGCATCAAGTCCGCTTCGGCATCAAGTCCGGTTCATCACCAAGTCCGGTTCAGCACCAAGTCCGGTTCGGCATCAAGTCCGGTTCAGCATCAAGTCCGCTTCGGCATCAAGTCCGGTTCAGCACCAAGTCCGCTTCGGCACCAAGTCCGGTTCATTCGGTTCGGTATAAAAGGGTGTTTGGGCTAACAAGGCCGCATGGGCATACAAGGCCAGATCAGCATATACGGCTGTTTCGGCTTACAAAGCCATTTCTACATACATGTAAGGATCGGCATACAAGGCCGCATCCGCATTCAACCAGATCAGCAACACGGCTATTTCAGGTTGAAAAAAAAAATGTACAAATCGGGATCGGCATACAAGGCCGGATAAGCATTTAAGGCTAGATCAGCATACAAGGCTATGTAAGGTTGAAAAAAAAAAAATTTACAAATCGGGATCGGCATACAAGGCCGGATAAGCATTTAAGGCTAGATCAGCATACAAGGCTGCATTGGGTTACTAAGCCGTTTCTACATACATAGGTTCCAGGGCTTGTGTTAGGATCAACGGGGCTTACACAGAGTGGTTTAACTTCGATAAAGGTGTTAGACAGGGATGTGTAGCTTCTCCAGGGCTTTTCAACCTATTCATGGACAATTGCATGAAAAATTTGAAAGAGCACTCTTTTGGGTTAAAAATGAATGACTTGACCATCAAATGCTTACTTTACGCCGATGATCAGGTCATTTTGGCTTCATTAGAGGGGGAGTTGCTGTTGATGGTCGATATTATGCATAGTGCCTTAAAAGTAAAGGAATGAAAATAAATGTGAGCAAGACGAAAATAATGATTTTTGAAAGTATGACAGTTAGCGCCATTATGATTGAAGGTGAAAGGGTGAAACAAGTGAAAGAGTTTGTGTACATGGCGTCAAAGTTTACAAGAGACGGCAAATATGACAGTGATATTGAGCGAAGAGTGTTGGCAGGGAACCGAATGAATGGGGCCCTACATACCTTTATTAACAGTCAGAAAGTGTCTAAAAAGGCAAGACCTCCATAGAGGGTGCTGGTGCCAACAATTATGTATGGTAGCGAGTGTTGGGTTTGGCAGAAAAAGCATGAAAGTAAGATAAATGCTGTGGAAATGAGAGGGCTAAGAAATATAGCTGGAGTGACTCTGATAGACTAGGCGAGGAATATTGTGATTAGGGAAGATTGCAACGTGATAGAAGATGTAGTGACCAATATTGAGAAACCAACGAGCATGTATTAAAAGACTCATAAATGTAGGATAAGCAAAAGATGTGTGTCAGGATCATAGCAGGTGGAGAAAAGTAGTCTCTGCCTACCCCAATGGGAAAGAGGCGTGACTATGTAAGTATATATGTAAGTATGTATGTATGTGTGTATGTTCTACATTCAAGTTAGGATCGGCATACAAGACCGCATCCGATTTCAACCAGATTAGCATACAAGGCTTAGTCAGGTCACAAAAAAAAAGACGTATCTACATACAAGGCGTGATCGGCATGCAAGGCCGCATCTGCCTACAAGACCAGATCAGAGGATCGGCATACAAGGCCGCATCCGATTTTAACCAGATTAGCATACAAGGCTTAGTCAGGTTACAAAAAAAAAGACGTATCTACATACGAGGCGTGATCGGCATGCAAGGCCGCATCTGCATACAAGACCAGATCAGAGGATCGGCATACAAGGCCGCATCCGATTTTAACCAGATTAGCATACAAGGCTTAGTCAGGTTACAAAATAAAGACGTATCTACATACGAGGCGTGATCGGCATGCAAGGCCGCATCTGCATACAAGACCAGATCAGAGGATCGGCATACAAGGCCGCATCCGATTTTAACCAGATTAGCATACAAGGCTTAGTCAGGTTACAAAAAAAAGACGTATCTACATACGAGGCGTGATCGGCATGCAAGGCCGCATCTGCAATCAAGACCAGATCAGCATACACGGCTGTGTCAGCTTACGAATACGTATCTACATACGAGGCGGAGTCAGCATACAAGGCCGATTAATGTGAATAGAGCAAAGTCATATTATTATGTTGGGAGGATTTATGTTTTTTTTTTATTCATGGTACCATCAAAGGTATTTTACCAACGTGTGTGTTTTTGTCTCACATGTTTCTAGTGTTCCCAAATATTGTTAAAACATTTACACCACACACCTGGTGAAATCGACAAGTAATATATAGGAATGATGATGTTTAATTACCGACTCACTGACTTACCGATACCGACTCACTTATAAAAAGTATTTGGGTACTACAGGTAAGTATCAGTAAAAGTACCATAACAGGCTACACATTAGGTATATATATGCAAACATTCATTACTTCCATATGAGTAAGACCAACCTGAATTTACTTAGATCCTATTAAAGATATACGTTATATACGTATTATTATAAGATATTATATTTTGCACGCAATTTTTTTTTATGAGTATGAAAATTTAAAACTCACAACTCGTCCTGCCTCACCATCAGAAATAAGTTTTTTTTTTTGTGTATATTTTATAATATAGACTTATCATATATAATGTATGTTTAATGTTTTAAATGAGAATAAAATTCAGTATTGACATTAAATACTTACAAAAAATATATCGATCCAGCTACTTCCCGTGTTTCATTGCCCTTACTGGGTACATAATATTATATAGACAATACAAAGTAATTTTTTTTTTTTAGAACTATGTAACATATTTATAATGTAATAAGTGATTGAATATGAATACGAAAAAATGTGTTGTAATAAATGAATAGTCTTGGATTGCATTTGCC
Source organism: Lomographa bimaculata (assembly GCA_948107665.1). Classification (NCBI taxonomy): domain Eukaryota; kingdom Metazoa; phylum Arthropoda; class Insecta; order Lepidoptera; family Geometridae; genus Lomographa; species Lomographa bimaculata. The sequence goes on from OX403592.1 coordinate 16,237,746, forward strand.
AAGTTTGGTAGTTAGTGGCATGATTCAATCACTATTCTAAAAAGAAACAGGTATTTGTCCAAGCCCTCATTAGTAAACAACAGTATATCTTCTTGTAGGGCGTTATTCGCACTGTGTAGTGGATAAAAGGCTTTGCTACCGTAATTGTAATCTCAAGTTTAGATGGTGAAAGGAGAAGAAAATTAAACTGAGGAATGCAAGTAATATATCATCTCCAAGGACAAACTATGGGAAGAAACACATTTATCACTATGAAGGAGCATAAAATTGTAAACGTTATAATAAGCCTTCAAAACGATAAATAATGTACGGTATTTGTAAATATTTAGGAATAAAAGTAAATTATTTGTGTATGGAAAATATTATTACGCAGTGCCCGCTGAGAAATTAATATTATCAAATTCTTGTTACATTAGCGAAACATCATGATGTTTTGTAAGTATGTATGAATACAGCAATGTATAAACCTAAATTATGTAGTAGGTAACTCCGAGAGACGAGTCTTCGAGAAACATTTGTTATATTCAAGTATTCTTTCTAAAGAATATCCAAAATCAGTAGTGCATGTATCGTCAGCATTAATAAATTAAACTAACTAAAAGTACTTATCGCAAGATTGCGTTTTTAAAGTGTAAGCTTAAAGCTATGATACAATGTATCTTGTATTTTTCTGTATATGTAACTTTTGTGTACTACTTTGGTAGCTTTTACGTATGTATGCACAGAATGTCACTCAACTTTAATAGAATAGAAGAATAGGATATAATTAATGTACTGTCATACAGAAAAATAACATCTTATAAGAAAGATATGTACTCGTAACAGTGCATGGACTCGTCAAACATATTCATTCATTTTAGAGAAAAATCACCAAACATCTAGTAAGTCTGAGAATAAGATATAAATTTCCAACACCACAAATTACCATCCAAAAACTTAAATCCCATCTCTCATTAGATCTCTTCCACGACGTTTCGTTCGCGTCTGTCACGTCAAATCTCCTATAGTATTTACTAGTTCTTTTACGAGTCAATGACGAATGCTGATTATGATGATGATAAAATATCAATGTTATTATAATAAAACTATGTGATGTTACAATTATCCAGGCTTATTTCGATCTTATCTTAAAATTTCACCGAACTCGTTTCATTGGTTTTAGTATGATTGAGAAACACACAAATCCCATCAAAACTTTTCCATCTCTTTTAATACATAATTCACTCGTTAAGCCACACTAAATCTATTTGATTAAAATCTGTGGCGGTGCTGTAAAAGCTAAAATATCCAATTTGCCGATATTAGACACTAAAATTAAAAAATATTATTTCATTATCACTTTTAACACCTTTTTGCAAAATTTACAAAGAAAACAAACTAGCAGAGATGAAACGATTGTACATCTATAATATTAGTATTATCTTCAGAACAACATTAAAATGCAAAGTAAATCTCAATACTAGAAAGTATGTATATATGTATATTATATACCGTTAAAATAAATTGTATGCTCATTTAATTCATTTAAGTGAGAGCTTACAAAATAGTACATGAAACATATAATTTACTAACCACAAAAATGAACCTTTACAACCAATTTAATTTTAAAATGAAACCAATAAGACCAAGCAGATCTCAATCAATATTGTAATTTTGTTGACATACTGTCATTTACAATTTTGCGAAAATAATGATGAAATTTGTGGAAATTGTGTGTGTGTGATGTAAATGTTTCGGGCACCCACGACACAAGTAGTACCTAGTGTGGGGCTGTAAGTGTGGAAGCGTTTATGTATGTTAATGTCTTAATAAGTTGTATCAGCCGTAAACTCTTTATGATCAAATATCGGTTCCTAAAAGATCTCCAATTTAAAATAATATATCGGGCTGGTTGAGGCAACGCGTGATCAAAATATTTATTTGACTTAATGTATTAGCATTGCAATTCAGAGAGGCAATGCTGCCTAGGATTACGGGGACGCTACCCTATCGTAGTGGGCTTGAGCACTTGATTTACCTATAATCACGGTGCCTTATAGGCCAACTTGGGTCCTTGCTGTATATAGATGTACATAGTTTCAGGTTTGCTCGTGGAACAGCTAGGGGCGGTCTGTTTGACTAATTTGTGAATTAAAATGTAGGTACTTTTAAATTAATATTTTAAATATATACTTATTAACAACATGTAGAACCTATAATCCATGTTGACCTCGCATGATATTTATGTATTAAAATACATTAAAGAAAAATATTCCAGCTATACAACAAATCACATCAAATAAAAATTATTTAGAAAATATAGGCAATTGGCCCCGTAGATAAAACTTGGAGCAATCTTACATTACCCATGTAATTAAATATCAAATATTGTGGCCCATAGCCACAGCTGCTTGCATAACTCTTTTTGGAACTTTTAGTTTCTGCAAATATAATTAGTAGACTCGCAAAAATACCATGGCTGCTGCACAGACGTCGCAAAATTGCACGTAGTCCGCTGGGAAGTGGGTCGCTGCGGGCTCGTGGGTAGGCGCACTGATTTTGGCCAGGCAAGCAGACGAGCTGCGCTGCGGACACGCGAGCAGGCGCACTGATATCAGCCAGGCAAGCAGATGAGATGCGCTGCGTGAACGTCAGCAGGTGCACTGATCTCAGCCACGCATGTGGACGCGCTGCGCTGCGGGCACGCGAGCAGGCGCGCCGATTTTAGCCACACAAGCGAATGCGCTGCACTGCGGGTACGCAGGCAGGCACGCTGACCAGGGACACGCGAGCTTGCGCGCTTGGCTGAGATGTCACACGTTGCGCCAAATTTTGTTAAACGTCGCACTTATTTTCCATGTGAATCAACTGCAAAAGATATCTCGACAAGTATTCGTTGCTTTGGAAAAGCTTAAGCCGTGAATAGTTCCGTAATATTTATAGTATATTTAGTAATATGTTTGTTCAATATTTCTATAGCTCATAATTTTTTTATGTATTTTTTTTTTTAATTAATATCAAGTAACGTTTATATATAAGGGGGCTAGTATCGAATGATTCAAGTACAGAGCATGTTGAATGTAAATTTTAATAAAATGTTAATCTATTCGTTTTACTTTAATAACGTCAACATGCTTTTTAACAGAAACAAAAAAAATGTAAAGGGTAGGCGGGAGTAAAAAAATAATCCAGTTCAACTTTTGTTCGAATCCCTATTCTGAAATGTTAGCATATCGAGCTTTATGCCAACGTTTTCTACTTTAAATACAAATGCGTCAACCAGGAAGGTTTTGAAATAGATGGAATTAATAAAACAGGGTAATACTCACATGTGATCACTATTATAATTGCAATAATATCAATAGTAAAATAAACAAAACCATAAACCATTTTACAATACTTTCTTTAACAACTTCCAAGCCACGTTCTGCCTGTAATACAATAGGGATACCTTTCCCTTTCCAAATCCTTCGAGCTCTGCGAGCTCCTCTGTTCAATACTTTTCCGACGACGACGGTGGCTCCCACTGTTGTCGATTTAGTTAACCTACGCAGGCAGTCGCAACTCGGAAGTCAAAACACTGCCTATTAATGTATCAAATAAGGCAGTGTTTTGATAAACTAGAAATAACAGTCAATAGGAATATTCTTTTAATTATTTACAACACTATCTATTACATTATGTAGGTACAGTGAGTTTTTAACAAATCGCTAGTGCCTTGAAAATTCACTATACAGACACAACCGTCAACGACGTCTGTCCGTATTCGGGTCGCGCTCGGCAATGAGCGACATCTGACTCTTCCCCTACCCCGCCCGCAGTCGTCCGACCGCCCCCGCGCGCCCGTCCCATTCGCCTGCCACCGGACCATACCATAATATCGCGCACTCAGTTGTTTATCGTCATAACTATTCAGATATTTGTCTAAATGATGTAGTGTAAAAGACAAATTTTATCTACTTAAAATCCCAGATGCGATAAAAGTATTTATTTTTATATAAGGATCTATTTGTTACTACCAAATGTGCCTTAGAAATAAATTATAATTTTTTATTGTATTCTGTTTCACTATTTTGGCGATAGTGGCTTACACATAAAAGATAGATATATGCTGTCGCGGGCTTTTTTGTAGGAATATTTAAGATAAACATTTTAATTATACATTATATACGTATAACTTCAACGGTTTCTGCAGCGCACGCCAGAATAGCTCGCAGATGGCAGAGTTTTCTCCTACTTACTTGACACTTATCGTTATATTTTGGATAAATTACATTATATCTTCATAAATTATAGCCTATGTGTTATTCTGATGTGTAAGCTATATTATGGGAAAGTTTCATCAAAATCTATTCAGTAGTTTTTGCGTGAAAGAGTAACAAACATACATCCATACATCCATACATCCATACATACATACATTCTTACAAACTTCCGCGTTTATAATATTAGTAGGAAGTAGGATAGGATAGAGGAATGAAATAGCGGAACAAACTCATATAAACTCACCACCCGCCACTTTTAATAGAATCTCCATTACACAAACTAATAATACCACTCATAAAAAATAAAATAATAGAATTAACCTACTCTAGTTTATCCACTATTAAAACTTTTCCACTTTATTACAGCGAACTAATATTCATTACCCTACTTCATATTCAATTCCCAAACTAACTTTTGATATGTTTAAAATAATAACCCATATCGATGGGTACATTCCGTGAATGTTTAGGGTTTATATATAACTAGCTTTTGCCCGCGGCTTCGCTCGCGTTAAGAAGTACAACAAACTTTCATCCCCTATTTATCCCCTTGGGGGTAGAATTAATCAAAATCCTTTCTTAGCGGATGCCTACGTCATAACATCTACCTGCTTGCCAAATTTCAGCCTGATCCGTCCAGTGGTTTGGGCTGTGATAGATCACTATGTCAGTCAGTCAGTCAGTCAGTCACCTTTGAGTTATATATATTTAGATTATCCATCATTTCGAGACTTATAAGTTCTATTTTATGATGAACCTAAACATAACATAAACGTTAAAACTATCGTGAAAAATACACATAATGTTTCAATGTTATATACAGCATAATTTAGTCACGCGCTGAGGCCTGAGCCTTTCGCTTGTGCGTCTGACTCATCCTGATGAAGTACAACTAATTTGTCCGAAACTAGTCGACTACAAAGTAAGTCGACATTTTTTACGTGTTTTAAGCCGCATTAAAACATAACATAAACGCTTTCACACCCCGCACTTAGTTCAAAGACTTGTGTTGCGGAAGAAGGTAATGGTGCCGATTCTGTTGTCCAGAATTAGACAAAACTAGCCTAAAATTAGTTTTAGTCCTGCTTTAGTCCAAAACCTATTCAGAAAATGCAAGATTAGACTAAAATTAAGTTTGACAGGACTAAGTTAGTTTAGTTACTCTGTTTAGTGAAAATGACCAAATTCTTATTCTGATGTACATGTTTTACGTCAAATTAAGACTAAAAATAAAAATTTTAAACTCAAATTAGTCTGTATGAAAAGGATCTGGATTATTTTTAATATGATCTTATACTTGAAAGAATAACACGTGCAATCATTTCAACTTTTAAATTAGGTTCAACGTAAAGTCAGAATAGCGTTTAGGTATTCTTTGACTAAAATTAGTTCATTTTTAGTTTAGTTTAGGTTAGTTCGGTGCTTAAAATTAGTTTATTTTTAGTTTAGTTTAGGTTAGTTCGGTGCTCAACAGAATTAGCACCAATATTCACATCACTGAATCACACTTAGAACTATAAAAGAAGTTGTGGCCGGAATCGAAACCAGAACTCATGGACAGAAAGCAAGGACTTGCCTACAGCGCCGATTGACTTTTGAAAAAAAGAAGATTCTCAATTCACATTAAATACCGTATTTAGGTACCTTGAAATAGAAGAATATGTATTTTTTTTAATCTTAGGCGACTGTTGTCATTGCGAAGTGGATGAGCGAGATAGATATGTATTGTATGAAAGAATGAAACAGATCTCAGCGAGATGCAAATGTTTGTTAAGTAGATAGGTATGCATATAGGCGGCTTCTAGTTTACAAGCTTTTATTTAGTTTCACCTGTCTATCGGTCTGTAATCAAATTTTGCAAGCTAAATTAGACCCACTTCCCGATGTCCGATTGGACTCAAATTTAGTGTAGGTACTTATGTATCTTCGGTGACAATACAATCATATGGTACCATGATCTGGTCTGATGATGGAGACGGAAGTAGTTATAGGTACTTCTGAACTAAACAAGATAAACCCATCACGTTTGAGCTCGTTTGTTTCGTCTTGACAAGATCTCTGGTTATGTAGCTTTTTAGTCCTTTTTTTATTCACAACTGGTAAAACCTTGTTTTTAAAAACTTTTTAAAGTATAACTTGGTTTTAAAGCAGCTTTTCTTGGCTCTAACTACCTTATTTATTCCAACTAACTGGTTTTACTTGAAAATAAAGTAAGGAAACGAATAAAAGTAACTAACAGCATATCAACGCGTTAGTAGATCATAACCTTTATCCATTAGTAGAACAGCTGGGTTTAAACCCATTGAAACTAAGTAAACTGTACGAGCTGACAGTTGGAAGGGCTTATACGCGATAAGGTTTCCATTGTACGTCTAGAGAATAACTATATGTGGGCTTATTGTGCAGTTATTTATTTTATAGACAGGGATACACGTTGATGGGAAGTTAAAGGGAATAGCTGTGTGTATCTATAATTGAAACGCAAGGAAAGCTTAAAAAACCACCGCTTATATATCGGTTTTGGCAGGACCGATTTCGATAAAATTTATATGGGACCACCTCTGAAGTATATACTACCAAACAAAAAAAATCATCTAAAAAGATTCATAATTGGCGGAGATATCGCGTAATATACATAAAAAAACGAACTTTTTGAAGTCGGTTAAAAAATGTTGTAAAGAACAATATAATATACGAAAATTAAAACTATAATAAGTATCACACATAATGTTTCAATGTTATATACGGCTTAAAACACTTAACAAATGTCGACTTACTTTCGGTATAGCGGCCCAGTCAAAACCGAAATATAATCGATGAAGTCGGGTTTTCTAAGCTTTGCTTGCAATGCAGTTATCATTTTGAATTTTGAATTTGAATTTTGATCTTTTGATGAGACAATTTGTGATGATGTAAGTATAAAGTAAACCCAGAACTACTGGTTCTTAAGCATAGCTACCGAAACATATTTTATAGTGATTATTGCGACAGATTTTTCCATTTGAATTACGACAGCATTTCACCACCCATTCAACCCTCCAAACAATGCCATGCGACACAAATAGCAAAAACAAGGGAAACTGCAAACTGCCTGCATGAGCGAACAGCTCAGGGACGTATCCTATCCAAAATCCATATCATATCAGTGAGTAACTTTGTTGCCAACTTACATCTTCCTCAAGGTACCACTTCGCTAGATTCCTGTTTTCCACAAACAACTAATATAACAATGAGGTAACTCAAACGCGAAGAGTTACTGCTAACAGTGTCGGTATCTCATCAAACAATCCCGAGTTTCTATCGGAACAGGTAACTCCCGACCAAGTTGAGAATCGAATTGGCTGCCAACAATTTGGTAAATCAGATGAGCTTACTCAAATGATTGCATTACCTTAGAATCATATTTATTGGGTATTTTATTCATTCTTGTTACTTGTTGTTTTGCCTTCATGAAAATCACTGGATTTATAAATAAAAAATTAAGCAACTAATCATCGATTAAACTAAAACACTAATTCATAAAAGAGACTATAAACAAAGAGATAAGGCCAGTATAATGTCAACTGCCCAAGTTGACTATGCACACGGTGAAGATCTACAAACGATGTTCTGGTGAATCAGCCAATCATTTCCAAGAAAGAAAATCAAGAAGACAGCTCATTAAAACTCTTGTCAAACCTTTTGTACAACATGGAGTCACAAAGAAGTACATCTTTAGTTGACCCCAACTAACGAACAACCTCGTGAGAGAGAGGGACAAGGAGATCTTATCTAATTCATCCCCATTCTATCATCGGACTCCCATTTTCATTTTCAATATGTTATATTGAAATGTCCGGAAAATGGATCCTAAACTCTGTACATTGTATGCCGAGTTTCAATGCGAAAGTGAAAAATGGCGTTGTTTATATTTTAATATTTTTATGTAACAATGGTGAATTATTAACCGTTACAATGAGCGTGCATGAGTGTAGGCAAATCATACAAAGTTAAAAACGTGATTTTTGCTTTCGCTCAAAAACTCCAATAGAAGTTCTAGTAAAGTTTCTACCACTTCATTAGGGCATGACTTGACAATGGCTCTATTACCTAACTTTTGATTGTGACTTGGACTTAATTCTGAAAATTGTAATACACTTCAAATATGTTATTATTTGACACTGGCTATATTCTATTCTGACTAAATTCATAAGATTGCGATGCCAAAATAAATACAAAAGTGTTCTGTGAAATTTCATCATATCGTGTACATACATTTGACACCAACTATAAAAATAGGCACTCTAGAGAAACAAGAAACAAGTTGAAGTTCCGTAGAAATACTCCCTTAGGAGAAATCAACGAAGTTACCAACTTCCACATTCAATCCCTTACCTGTTCGGTCCCTACAATTGAATCTTGTACTTGTAACGATCTTTTTCTATTTTTTCTAGGAAGTTTTCTGATTATTTTTTCTATAGGTAATAGGGCTTCGCTTTTAGCTGCCTAAAATAAATACAAGCTGAGATATCGAAATTTACAAAGACAAGCATTTTATACTTATGTTAATTGAATTATTAGTAATATGGTATTGTTTATAAAACAAACGCATTTACACTCACAGCCCAATCTGCGTTCAAAGACTTGTAGCGTGGGCGCCGGAAACACATCACTCACACAATCCTACCCGCAACCAGTAGTTCTAATGTCCCTTAAGAATGATAATAATGCTGATAATGATAATAATGATGTACCATATTCAAGGACATTTTTGATACACTTTGACGATGCTTTTGCAGATAATTCTATTCGTTTAAAAAATATAATAGTGTATTTTGTTTCTTGCATTTAAATGGCCACAATTAAAAAAAAAATGATATATTTATAATAAATTACTTATGTTCGATTATTAGGTACAATTTCGTATATCTGTCTTTTCCAAAGCCAAAAGTGAACATTAATTGTTCACTTTTGGCTTAACTCATTTACCCATGCACATGATTTAAATTTTGTTTTTTAGGTATTTTTTTACTCTGATAGACTAACCACTATCTCACCTCATAGTAAGTGAAGTGTTCAAAGGTGGTAAATATATAAGAAGTTATAGTTTAGGTAATATCTCGGGACTTAATCGCGCTAAAAAAGTTGCATTGGCCATGGTCTCGAGAAGACTCTGAGTCTGAGACTGAGTCTTCTCGAGACCATGGCCAATGCAACTTGGCCGAAACGTCGAGGTAAATAAAAATAGTTTCTTAGCGCGATTAAGTCCCGAGATATTACCTAAACTATGTGTTCGAATCGCGAAAGTTTAAAAATTACAACATAAGAAGTTAATTACGAAATCATTTAAATTACCCTGAATCCTGGTCCAAAATAAATTGTTATCCAGTGTTGCTAACTAGATAAAACGAATATTAATCTGTGTTGCCTTCAAGGCAAAATCTACGTCGGATGCAGATGTCGGAGTATTGCATTAATACGCTAGCACGTCAGATACAGTTTTACTGAATAATTACAATCGGGATGAGAACAGTACGAATATTACAAGAGAAGCACAGATAAAATTATTGTTAAATTAAATTAAACGGAACTGGCCTTGCCGTAACATGGATGGTACGGGTTTGGTTCGATAAAGGTTTTTGACGAGTTTAGGCGCGAAAGTGAAAAAATGTCGTTATTGATTTTATATTATTTTTCAAAACTTGTGATTTTGCTAGTGTTAATGTGTAATAAAGGTTAACCGTTAATACTTACTGTACATGAGTGTAGGCAAATCATACAAAGTTGAAATGTGATATTTGCTTTCGCTCCAAGACTCCAATAGAAGTTCCAGTAAAGTATCTACCACTTTATATTATTGACTGGATCTTGACTCTTATACTTGACTTTGACTGTGACTTGCTACTAGGACTTCTATTATGAAATAATATAAATTCCACCTTAAATGTAACATTTTAATACTTGGTACTGGCTAAATGCACAAAATTTTCGGGGCCAAAATTAAAAGGAAAAAAAAAAGGTTTTTGGCAATATTTTTTTCGGAGCGCAAACAATCAAAAACTTATATAATCCGGTTTAATCCATGTGATTCGCCCGAATGCAGTATAACCCTCCACGGGGAGGGACAGTGCCGGCACTTGGTTACTAAAATTGACAATGTTTATGACCACAATCCTGCCGTCACGTATATCATAGGCGACATAAACCGTTTAAAACCGGTTATCTGAAGAGAACCATTTTACGAACTGATTTGCTTAAACAGTTTCAACCATTTGCAAACTAAAACTAATAATTCGCAATATTTTTGAAGTGAGAACTTCTTTAGGCGCGTTGAGAACTTTTTGAATGAACAAAAATCATGGAACTCGCGTCATCGTCACCGAACGCTTACTATTTATACGTGTTTTTTTTTTTTCAAGTTCACATAACAGCTATAAAAGTAATTAAAATATGTACATAGTGATAATTTAAACATAATTTTCTTTGCTACTTTAAAGCCTAAATATGTGAACCTAACATGCTCAAATCTTAATTATACCTACTGCTACTATAATACATAAACTAGCTATACTTCTACCGGCAGTCCCCAAAAACTGCCCCGCATGCTTTTTTTTTAACTAACCTAGGTTATGGATTTAATCATTATCGCCTAGGGCACCTTAATTCTAGACTAGAGCTCTTACGACTTACGAGCAACTTTTTAAAAGAAAGTTAAATTCAAAATATCTTTTAGTTTTTTTTGTAATGAATTTAAATATTGACACTTTTCACAACATTTACACAGTTCCCACTTTGAAAGCTCAGAAGTTTTTTTTATATTAATTGTAACAAGTAATCATTTAGTTAGAATAAGGATACATTGAAGAATACAAGCATAAGTTATTTTGCGGTATTACACCACAAACAAAAAAGTTATGACGGTTTAAAGGCAAGATTCCGGGTGATTTAAAAAATAACTAAACTACCGTGACACTTTGGACATAGATCTATCGGGGAAAACTAGCGCATTACTCCCTAACCCCCCCAAAAAATCCTGTCGGTCCATGCACCAAACACCCTGTATAACTACAATAGAACTCATTACACTAATGAGTCCAATTCAAACAGCCTCTGGCGTACTCGTCTTCTAAGCAGCGGGTATCAGGTTCGACTCCCGGTGAAAACACAAGTTTTCTCCCTAAGGAAAATTTGTGCTTCTGGTACAAGTGTGATTGTCTGTGTGATGTGAATGGTTCCGGTAAACACCACACAATTCATCGAAAAGTGTGGGGCTGTGAATGTGAATGTGTTTCTGATTATGTTTAATTAATTACCCATGCTGTAGGTATCTGTAATAGAAAGTGAGCTAGATATTTTTATGCCAGATAGGTAAGCATTTGCCCGCTATCTCACCTGATGGAACGTGATGATGCGGCCGAAGATGCATGCTTACCTAGAAGATACCTTTACACTCTATACTTGAAGACTTTCAGATTATACTGTTCAGGGAACAAAGACAACAGTAGATATTCAATTTTCTGCTTTATTATAAATATTTACGAGTATTGTATACATACCTATTTGCTATCTTTGTATACTTGTTTCAAAGAAAACAATATTATTCCTGGACTGTGTATACACAGAGTGTTTTTAGATGAATTATGTTAAATGAAAAGGGAATTTGGGACTCCAAGACCGTCTTTTTCTCAAGGTTCGTTAAAGTTGTGGAATAAATTATACAGTTCAACGTTCAACAAATTTGTAACGCCTGGTTTTTGAATTTTTTTTTCTTTTTTTAGCGATAATCCTATAAATAATTATCATTATGCATGAACTATTCATTGGCTAAGTTGGGTTGGGTTACGGATTCGATTCCAGGTGAGAACACAAGATTTCTCCTCAAGGGAAATTGTGTTTCTAGTTCTGGGTGTGGGTGTATGTGTGAAGTTAATGTTTCTAGCACCCTACGTGCGTGCTGGAAACAAGTCATTAGACGTACTGTGGGGCTGTGATTTATACGATCATAGCGAATTATCGCTACAAAAATAAAATAATTAAGAGTATATACATATATATATATATATATATATATATATATACATATATATATATATATATATATATATATAGATATCCCTTTACGGTAAATGTTGATCTGACGCGACTTCACGCGAGCACTTTGTTGATCCAAGAATTCATGTTGATCCGGCGCCTTTTGTTGATCCAATATGCATCTTTGGTTACTAATGTGGCTCCGACCGGATCAACATCTACACTCACCGGACTGCTTACTAGCGTTCGCCGAAGTTGATCCGATATACAAATCCACCTTGCGATAGTTACGGAAAACGTTGATCCGATTTAAATAAGCCAATCAGAGCACAGCAAACGATAAGATTGGCTGAAAGCAGCCGCGACGTTGCCGTTTCGTATCTTTGTCCGTCACAAGCTACAGATAGAACGGATAACTTAACAATTCGACAACGCCACGACTTGTACCGAATTTATGGTGATCAAATTGAATGCCAGCCCATATGAAAATAAATATGAACTAGAAATAACTACACATAAATGTAGTCGAGGAGCTTGGTACGATACCACCACCACCTCCACTGCTTCCGCCTCCACCTCCATCATGCACAGACTCTGCTCTCCACCTCCACCACTGTCTTCACCAACGGAGACAGTGGTGGAGATGGTGGAGGTTGGAGGATGGTTGGTGATGGTGGAGGTAGAGGCAGCGGAGGTAGTGGTGGATGCACTGGAGTGCAGTGCAGTAGGGGGAATGCGTGAGGACAAGCGGGGCTGTTGTAAACTGCTCGTTGGCTTAGTTGGGTGGCGTTTGCCTTCTATGCAGGGGCTTAGAAGGCAAACGCCACCCAACTATCGGGTTCGATTCCCGGCGGGAACACAAGTTTTCTCCCCAAGGAAAATTTGTGTTTCTGGTTCTGGTTGTATTTGTGTGTGTGATGTGAATGTTGCCGGCACCCACGACACAAGTCATCGAACTTAGTGTGGGGCTGTGATTGTGAAAGCGTTTAAAGCGTTTTATTCGATGCGGTCTTAATCCTAATCCGGTCTCCCGGTCTAAATCACATTATCACGTATCGATTACAGCTACGAAACTTTGTGCAAGTGTTATATTATTTTGATTGAGCTGGAATCAAAACTTCTGAAATTTTGTAAATAGGTATGTAGGTATGTTTGGTCTTTTTAGGTACTTACTAAAATAAAATAAAATAAATAAATATCCTGGACATTTCACACTTATGTAGTCCCTGATCTCAAACTAGGCAAAGCCAGTAGGCTTAGCCAGTAGGCCTCCATTCCTAGTACAGTAGTACTAGGAATGGAGGCCTGAGAAATACATAGATAATTAGGTAGTTGTTTAAGACCAAGACACAAAGCAAATATTCGTGTTCGTGACACAAATGTTTGCCATGGTTAGAAATCGAACCCACGATCTCAGGATTCGCATTCAGAGCTACCATAGAGTGAGACTGACCACAGAGCCAAAAGGCTAATCAAATTGTTGGTTATCTATTTTTATTATTCTGATTCAGCTTCTGGCAGGCAGCACTGGTGAAATGATGGCGTTTTTGCTGGTCCTTTTGTTATTTGAAACGCATAGTAAGTACGGTATGGTACTACGTACACATACTTAAACACAATCACAACTCTTTTTTCGTCCGAGGTTAAAAACTTTTAGCTAGGTACTAGGTATTTAAGTAAGTCCTTATTAGGTATTATAAAGTGAATATCTATTTATTACCATATGTATCGATTATGAATGAGGTAGCGCGTTTCCACTGAAGCGGTCTCTAATACGCCCCCTTCATGTGAGCCGATCACATCCGGCCGGATTAACTCATTAATACAATACCACTCACATAATATCAAGTTTCTGAATAGTTAAATAATCAAATATGGATATGGTTAATAAAATACTCACCATCATCTTCTGATTTGTCCATGACAAATGAACAAAATAACACAAATTCGCTCGTAACTAACGCATCTTTCTTACCTTATTACTCTAACGAAGTAGTCTACTAGGTTCTCTATCACACGCAGAATGCGACGTTGCCGCTTTTTGTTCGAGTACCTATTAGTCAAATTTGGCTCCGGATCCACTTAGTCTAAGTAAATGTCGCATATAAGTTAAATATACACTGGATCTAAGAAATCATATTCAGTATGATTTTTTCGACCGTTGATGGATCAACAAATGTTGGTCGAATCGTTGACGAGCATGTTGAAAACCTGTTAGTGCAGATCCACCGACGTCACACGCGCATTAAGGACGGATCAAAGTATATCAGTTAGCGCGACGCGGAGCTGAGTAAACAAGTAAAATAGGCGGATCAACAATTGTTCTAACTTCTCACTGGATCAGCATTTACCGTTAAAGGTTGATTATATATATATATATATATATATATATATATAGATATCCCTTTACGGTAAATGTTGATCTGACGAGACTTCACGCGAGCACTTTGTTGATCCAAATATTCATGTTGATCCGGCGCCTTTTGTTGATCCAATATGCATCTTTGGTTACTAATGTGGCTCCGACCGGATCAACATCTACACTCAAGGGACTGCTTACTAGCGTTCGCCGAAGTTGATCCGATATACAAATCCACCTTGCGATAGTTACGGAAAACGTTGATCCGATTTAAATAAGCCAATCAAACGATAAGATTGGCTGAAAGCAGCCGCGACGTTGCCGTTTCGTATCTTTGTCCGTCACAAGCTACAGATTGAACGGATAACTTAACAATTCGACAACGCCACGACTTGTACCGAATTTATGGTGGTCAAATTGAATGCCAGCCCATATGAAAATAAATATGAACTAGAAATAACTACACATAAATGTAGTCGAGGAGCTTGGTACGATACCACCACCACCTCCGCTGCTTCCGCCTCCACCTCCATCATGCACAGACTCTGCTCTCCACCTCCACCACTGTCTTCACCAACGGAGACAGTGATGGAGATGGTGGAGGTTGGAGGATGGTTGGTGATGGTGGAGGTGGAGGCAGCGGAGGTAGTGGTGGATGCACTGGAGTGCAGTGCAGTAGGGGGAACGCGTGAGGACAAGCGGGGCTGTTGTGAACTGCTCGTTGGCATAGTTGGGTGGCGTTTGCCTTCTATGCAGGGGCTT
Organism: Lomographa bimaculata; assembly: GCA_948107665.1. Taxonomy (NCBI): domain Eukaryota; kingdom Metazoa; phylum Arthropoda; class Insecta; order Lepidoptera; family Geometridae; genus Lomographa; species Lomographa bimaculata. Next base: position 16,253,121 of record OX403592.1, read on the forward strand.
AGAAGGCAAACGCCACCCAACTATCGGGTTCGATTCCCGGCGGGAACACAAGTATTCTCCCCAAGGAAAATTTGTGTTTCTGGTTCTGGTTGTATTTGTGTGTGTGATGTGAATGTTGCCGGCACCCACGACACAAGTCATCGAACTTAGTTTGGGGCTGTGATTGTGAAAGCGTTTAAAGCGTTTTATTCGATGCGGTCTTAATCCTAATCTGGTCTCCCGGTCTAAATCACATTATCACGTATCGATTACAGCTACGAAACTTTGTGCAAGTGTTATATTATTTTGATTGAGCTGGAATCAAAACTTCTGAAATTTTGTAAATAGGTATGTAGGTATGTTTGGCCTTTTTTAGGTACTTACTAAAATAAAATAAAATAAATAAATATCCTGGACATTTAACACTTATGTAGTCCCTGATCTCAAACTAGGCAAACCCTACTGTATACTAGGAATGGAGGCCTGAGAAATACATAGATAATTAGGTAGTTGTTTAAGACCAAGACACAAAGCAAATATTCGTGTTCGTCACACAAATGTTTGCCATGGTTAGAAATCGAACCCACGACCTCAGGATCCGCATTCATAGCTACCATAGAGTGAGACTGACCACAGAGCCAAAAGGCCAAAATCAAATTGTTGGTTATCTATTTTTATTATTCTGATTCAGCTTCTGGCAGGCAGCACTGGTGAAATGATGGCGTTTTTGCTGGTCCTTTTGTTATTTGAAACGCATAGTAAGTAGGTACTACGTACACATACCTAAACACAATCACAACTCTTTTTTCGTCCGAGGTTAAAAACTTTTAGCTAGGTACTAAGTATTTAAGTAAGTCCTTATTAAAGTGAATATCTATTTATTACCATATGTATCGATTATGAATGAGGTAGCGCGTTACCACTGAAGCGGTCTCTAATATGTCCCCTTCATGTGAGCCGATCACATCCGACCGGATTAACTCATTAATACAATACCATACAATAACACCCACATAATATCAAGTTTCTGAATAGTTAAATAATCAAATATGGATATGGTTAATAAAATATTCACCATCATCTTCTGATTTGTCCATGACAAATGAACAAAATAACACAAATTCGCTCGTAACTAACGCATCTTTCTTACCTTATTACTCTAACGAAGTAGTCTACTAGGTTCTCTATCACACGCAGAATGCGACGTTGCCGCTTTTTGTTCGAGTACCTATTAGTCAAATTTGGCTCCGGATCCAGTTAGTCTAAGTAAATGTCGCATATAAGTTAAATATACACTGGATCTAAGAAATCATATTCAGTATGATTTTTTCGACCGTTGATGGATCAACAAATGTTGGTCGAATCGCTGACGAGCATGTTGAAAACCTGTTAGTGCAGATCCACCGACGTCACACGCGCATGAAGGACGGATCAAAGTATATCAGTTTGCGCGACGCGGAGCTGAGTAAACAAGTAAAATAGGCGGATCAACAATTGTTCTAACTTCTCACTGGATCAGCATTTACCGTTAAAGGTTGATTATATATATATATATATATATATATAATCAACCTTTAACGGTAAATGCTGATCCAGTGATTGATTATATATATATATATATATATAATCAACCTTTAACGGTAAATGCTGATCCAGTGAGAAGTTAGAACAATTGTTGATCCGCCTATTTTACTTGTTTACTCAGCTCCGCGTCGCGCAAACTGAGATACTTTGATCCGTCCTTCATGCGCGTGTGACGTCGGTGGATCTGCACTAACAGGTTTTCAACATGCTCGTCAACGATTCGACCAACATTTGTTGATCCATCAACGGTCGAAAAAATCATACTGAATATGATTTCTTAGATCTAGTGTATATTTAACTTATATGCGACATTTACTTAGACTAAGTGGATCCGGAGCCAAATTTGACTAATAGGTACTCGAACAAAAAGCGGCAACGTCGCATTCTGCGTGTGATAGAGAACCTAGTAGACTACTTCGTTAGAGTAATAAGGTAAGAAAGATGCGTTAGTTACGAGCGAATTTGTGTTATTTTGTTCATTTGTCATGGACAAAGCAGAAGATGATGGTGAGTATTTTATTAACCATATCCGTATTTGATTATTTAACTATTCAGAAAATTTATAAACTCATACTCATTTATTGATAACAAAAATAGTTACATGTCGAAAATGTTATTAATTAATTCTTAATTATAAATAATTTATAATCATAAAAAAGACATAATAAAAATAATATGAATTAAATATCAGAATAATAAATATAACAATGTCAAACAAATTAAATTACAAATACACAAGATTACGCAGTATAATCACTGTAACGTTCAATAAAAATATATATATATATATATATTAATAATGTTATTGGTATATCGGTAGCTTTTCTACGTTAGTACTTAATTTTTAGGATTAGCATACTTCAAGTACTCATCCACGTGATAGAATGCCTGGTCAACAAGCCATCTTTTAAGCTTGTTTTTAAATGATGACCTTGAGGGTGCATCTCTGACCTCACTTGGCAGACAGTTGAATACGGCCGGCGCCATGACGTGCACTAGTTTGGCCGTCTTTGCCAGCTTGCGCGGCACTGTTCGCAGCCGGTGAGCGTTCCGCACACGGTACTTGTGCCCGTCACCCAGTCGAGAGTACTCCTCTAAGTGGTCCCTGGCGTATAGAGCTGTCTGCAGACAGACAAGTGACGGTAAAGTGGCTATTTTCATGGTTCGGAATAATGGAACGGCTGTTTCATCTTGTGCCACACGCACTATTGCTCGTACAGCTCTCTTTTGCATCCTGAAGACACGCTCCCAATCGGCAGCGCGTCCCCAGAGCTCAACGCCGTATTGAAGTAGAGAGTGGACAGATGCAAAGTAGCAATTCCGAACCATGCTAACAGGTAGAACTGCAGACACGCGCCACAAAGCAAAGCTAGCTCGACCGATCTTGTCACACAGATTGCCTATGTGCCGTTCCCACGTGAGCCCGCTATCTAGTTGAAAGCCCAAAAACGAGGTGGTTTGTGTGGTATTATGTGGATGTTATTGTATGGTATTGTATTAATGAGTTAATCCGGCCGGATGTGATCGGCTCACATGAAGGGGGCGTATTAGAGACCGCTTCAGAGGAAACGCGCTACCTCATTCATAATCGGTACATATGGTAATAAATAGATATTCACTTTATAATACCTAATAAGGACTTACTTAAATACCTAGTACCTAGCTAAAAGTTTTTAACCTCGGACGAAAAAAGAGTTGTGATTGTGTTTAGGTATGTGTACGTAGTACCTACTTACTATGCGTTTCAAATAACAAAAGGACCAGCAAAATCGCCATAATTTCACCAGTGCTGCCTGCCAGAAGCTGAATCAGAATAATAAAAATAGATAACCAACAATTTGATTGGCCTTTTGGCTCTGTGGTCAGTCTCACTCTATGGTAGCTCTGAATGCGGATCCTGAGGTTGTGGGTTCGATTTCTAACCATGGCAAACATTTGTGTGACGAACACGAATATTTGCTTTGTGTCTTGGTCTTAAACAACTACCTAATTATCTATGTATTTCTCAGGCCTCCATTCCTAGTACAGTAGGCTTTGCCTAGTTTGAGATCAGGGACTACATAAGTGTGAAATGTCCAGGATATTTATTTATTTTATTTTAGTAAGTACCTACCTAAAAAGACCAAACATACCTACATACCTATTTACAAAATTTCAGAAGTTTTGATTCCAGCTCAAATCAAAATAATATAACACTTGCACGAAGTTTCGTAGCTGTAATCGATACGTGATAATGTGATTTAGACCGGGAGACCGGATTAGGATTAAGAACGCATCGAATAAAACGCTTTAAACGCTTTCACAATCACAGCCCCACACTAAGTTCGATGACTTGTGTCGTGGGTGCCGGCAACATTCACATCACACACACACAAATACAACCAGAACCAGAAACACAAATTTTCCTTGGGGAGAAAACTTGTGTTCCCGCCAGGAATCGAACCCGATAGTTAGGTGGCGTTTGCCTTCTAAGCTCTTCTTGCTTAGAAGGCAAACGCCACCCAACTAAGCCAACGAGCAGTTCACAACAATTGCAATAGAATCTCACAGAACAATTGCAAAAGGATTGAAACATGTCAATAGGAATTAGAGTACGTATTGGGATGCAACTTCTGCATAATGCAACTTCTGCATAATGCAACTTGACATATCTGCTGGCACGGCGTGTGTATGCATAAATAATAATAATAATAATAGTTTATTCACAAAAAACATCGGTACTTATATCTACAGACATATAGTAGGTATGCTCAAGTAAAATTATTGTTGCATATGTACCTAATGCAGAAATACAGTAAAAAGAATCTATTCGTTATAGGAAAGGTGAAGCTGCTTGAACTGCAATTACTGTCTGGTTAACACTGACCTCATACTAGGATTCCCTGTGTTATGAGGATAAATTGCATGCAAATACGAACTCTAATTCCTGTTGATATGTTTCAATCTCCTTTTGCAATTGTTCTGTGCAATTCGATGCGGCACGCCCGGTCTAGAGCTTATTCAAATGAAGTAGTAACATATTTATGGTCAGTATCGATACTGACTTACTAGCCACACTATCCCCACTATAATCACCTGCCGTTAACGTAAGCCCCGCTTGTCCTCACGCGTTCCCTACTGCATTGCACTCCAGTGCATCCACCACTACCTCCGCTGCCTCCACCTCCACCATCACCAACCATCCTCCAACCTCCACCATCTCCACCACTGTCTCCGTTGGTGAAGACAGTGGTGGAGGTGGAGAGCAGAGTCTGTGCATGATGGAGGTGGAGGCGGAAGCAGCGGAGGTGGTGGTGGTATCGTACCAAGCTCCTCGACTACATTTATGTGTAGTTATTTCTAGTTCATATTTATTTTCACATGGGCTGGCATTCAATTTGACCACCATAAATACGGTACAAGTCGTGGCGTCGTCGAATTGTTAAGTTATCCGTTCAATCTGTAGCTTGTGACGGACAAAGATACGAAACGGCAACGTCGCGGCTGCTTTCAGCCAATCTTATCGTTTGCTGTGCTCTGATTGGCTCATTTAAATCGGATCAACGTTTTCCGTAACTATCGCAAGGTGGATTTGTATATCGGATCAACTTCGGCGAACGCTAGTAAGCAGTCCCGTGAGTGTAGATGTTGATCCGGTCGGAGCCACATTAGTAACCAAAGATGCATATTGGATCAACAAAAGGCGCCGGATCAACATGAATTTTTGGATCAACAAAGTGCTCGCGTGAAGTCGCGTCAGATCAACATTTACCGTAAAGGGATATCTATATATATATATATATATATATATATATATATATATATATACTCTTAATTATTTTATTTTATTTTTGTATATATATACATATATCTCCCAGTGTCCATTGCATTAAAATCTATCCAGAGGAAGAGCATCGGACTTATATGCTCGAAACCACAGAGCATTATCTTATATATAAAATTCTTGTGTCGCGGTGTTTGTAACCAAACTCCTCCGAAACGGCTCGACCGATTTTTATGAAATTTTGTCTAGGGGTAGATCATATCGGGTATGTCTGAGAATTGGTCAACATCTATTTTTCATACCCCTAAATGTTAAGGTGAACCACCCTTAACATTCAGGGGTATGAAAAATAGATGTTGACCCAACTTTTTTTTTAAATATTGTATATGACAAAACAACGTTTCCCGGGTCAGCTGGTTAATGGCTGGGTTACCCGTGGCTTCGCCCGCATAAATTAAAACAAACATTATATATCGGATCGAACACTGAATCTAAACCATTCTTGAATCCACCTAAATACTCACAACATATAATCAAAATCGTTCCAGCCGTTAAGGAGGAGTTCAGTCACATACACACATACAGAAGATAGCCAAAGCCGACAATTTCGATCTAACGACGTGAGTGACAGCCGTTTCGTAAGAAGTAATTGTTTCTTTAATATTAGATAGCATATTGATAAATTTAGAAAGGAAAAATTATCGCTTGAGGCGGGGTTTGAGTAGCTCAGCGGTTAGAGCAATATGGCATGACTCCATATGGCCGCGGCTTCAAACCCCGCCTCAAGCGATAATTGTTCCATTCTAAATTTATCAATATAGTTTTGCCTAGCATGGCTAATGCTATATAAACATAATTAAACGCATACAAAGCTTAAAAAACCGACTTCATCGCTATATCTTTGGAACCTTGATCAGAGTTAATGTATTAAACACACATTATTGACTATAACTCAAAAACTAGAGATCAAATCTTGATCAAGTTTCAATGGGACCACATAAAAAGCACCGGCTTTCAAATAAAAAAATAATCATCAAACTCACAACGAAAGAAGTTATGAGGTAACTTTGAAGTCGGTTAAACGAGAACATCGTCAAAGTAGTCCACAAAATAGGCATTATTGACGATAATTCAAGAACTACTGATCAGATCTTGATCAACCTCCTCCTTTTTTGCGAAGTCGGTAATAACAATAAGATATCATTTCCGTTCGCCCAATATATTAATGTTATTTGACCAAAGACATCCTGTACATATTAATGTGTGTATAAAACATAACGTCGGTGTTCTCTAGAGAGTATGCGTTTAATCTTTAGATTGTTTTGCGCAGAATTCGGATGCTGCGGGAGTTTCATCTATCTGTGTCCGGAGTTTGTTGTGGCGGAAAGCCAAATATGTGTTCTACAAAATTATTAAAGCAGTACTACTTATTTTTCTTTCATATTCGTGAAGTTTAATTCAAATGTAAAATGTTCCAAAAGTTCTTGATACATTACCCTTCTGCATTATAACCAGCGGGTATTAGGTTCGATTCTACAACAACACAAGATTTTTTTCACGCTTCCCACAGGTAGTGGCCTTGAGCACTTGAAAGAAAGAAAGAAAAAAAAATATTTCGACACGTAGCGAAAATATAACAATAATATTGAAACACTTATTATACTACTTATTACTTATCATAACGCATCATCGTAATTAACGCACGGAGAAATGGGTTTGCCTCAGCATAAAAGACAAGCACGAAACTCGACGCTGATTTTCAGGCAAACCCGCTTTCTTTACTTGAGTAACCTATAAGCTCTATGTCTTGTAGGCAACTTAGGTCTTTGCTGTATTTAGTTTTAGGAAATATAGACCAGTTGGCCCGTAGATATAGATTTAAGGTGGAAACATTATTTTTCTCGTACTGGGTATGGTTAAACCAAAATTTTACACACCTAACTCTCTTCTAAACTCATTAGAGTTTAGAACTACAAGGTAACTCGAGTGATTAAGCCCACCACCAGTAGGTACTCTTCATGTTTAGCCAAATAATATGACCTAGCGGTGTAGCCGTATGGTACCCAGTTTCAAAAAATATTTAAGTATATTTATTACCAACCTTATCATTAACATCAGCAAACTCAAATGAAACATAAGCCAAAGAAACAAGTTGGTTTGTTTGTATACGAACGCTTACCGTTTGCATTCGGATGAATTTAAAACGGTCCAAGACCAAAAGTTTGCAAACAAACAAAAGTAATAAATTAATGTGGTACTCCGCTGTATACATTGAAGCTATTATTTACATCGTACTAAAGGAGTGGAATTCATTGCCCACTATCGTGGGAGTCTAGGAACGATTTTTTTTTCATTTAGAGGGCTTATTCCATTTGTCTTCTTTCTCACACGCACATTACAATATTTTTTATAAATACAATTAGCTACGTGTGTTTTTGAAAATGTTTTCAACCAACTATATGGACATTAATACAATGAATGTGTTAATTTACCTTTCGTTTCTCATAGCTTGAAGTTAAACGAAGAAAGCGTGAAAATTACATTGAAATTTGGGAACTCTGTTTTTTCCCATCTTATTAAAGGATATGATAGCGAAAAAAAGGTTGAAACATCCTTGTATTAATATTCATATAGTTAGTTGAGAACATTTTCAAAAACACACGTACATAATTATATTTATTAAAAATATCGAATTGTGCGAACGAGAGAGAAGACAAAAGGGATAAACCCTCTGAAGCAATAACCACAATTATCCCCTAATACTAATATCTACGGGCCAATTGCCTATATTTCCTAAAACTATAAACAGCAAAGACCTAAGTTAACAACTAGACATCGAGCTTATAGGTAACTTAAGTGCTCAAGGCCATTACCAGTGGGTAGCGTTTCCAAAATACTGGTGGCTATGCCTCTCTCAATAGCAATGCTAATACGTTGAGCCAAATAAGTGCCAGCATTTTAATCACGCGTCGCTTCAAAAAGGAACTTGTTTCCAACATGTAATGTTTGTATACCTACATACAGTTTTCTCGATTAAATCAAACATAACATGAGCAGAACCTTAGAATGACACATTTTAAAATTTACTTGAAGAGTCATAAAATACCATTTGCAATATCCGTACCGCGAATGACGCTGGTCTCAATGGTTGGAATGATGTCCCAAGAGGATTCAACTTTATAATATACAGTAAAATAAACAATAGTACAATTAATATCATATTGGTAACACCAATCAATCATAGTATCAATTACTACTATCGGCCAGAAAATGATTAATTACTATAGGTTAGTAATTAACGATAATGTTGTTAGGTAACAACATTAATTAATCTAAGAATTCAATAAGAGAGCTGTCGTTTTCTTTGTACAATACCATTCAGAATAATATTACTGGATACGTTAACCTTAATATATATATATGTATATATATATATGTCTGCCAGAGAACGAAAGTTGAAATCAGAAATTTTTTCTGTACAATAGTTAAAAATATATATTTTGCAAATACTTTTGACAACCCAACAGTTACATGTGCGGCAAACGGAGATATTTGTTTCGTAAAAAAATTAAAAAAAAAAATTTTTGCTAACCACCAGGAAGAGCCTTTAAGCCTAAAGTGAACAGGTGCAAGGCCTTAGGTCATGCCAAATCTTCGTAAGCATCTTCGCTTTCCGTGATGATCACACATAAAAAAATAGGTAAATCTGGTCAATCCCTAATAACTGGGAGCATATGCACTTAACACGTCCTTTGCCACTTAACACACGGATTTCATTAGTGGTAGATTATTTTCTGCTTCTCGCTGGTCTGACTACCTACCAATATGTTAATCGTACAGTTGTATTTTACCATCCTTGAATACATCATCACTTACTATTATTGGTAACAGTAGGGTAGGGCGGGGCTAGTTGAGCATAGGGGCAAGTTGGGCAATCGAAATATCTTGCAAACTATTCACCGTACGTATAGGCATCGTATGGCAGAAAGAAGGAGTCGCAGGAGGGGTAAACACCACGCGATAACTAATGGCGGCTGGACGAGCGAGTGAAGCGCCCGTGCATTTTGTTTATTTTGTGACCAAAAAGTATAAACGTGGTTTATCGCAAGTTTTCGTCTATATTAGTCAATTGTTATCTGTTTTTTATCAGGTAAGTGTTAATCTTCCAGAGAATTATTGTACGTTTGATATGTACAGAGGTTTTGGGTATAATTCTTACGATTTTTTTAAAACCTCTCTTTTGTTTTAAAATTCCGGGTTGGGGTTAGTTGAGCTATAGTTGCTCAACAGTGATAATTACCATTAAGTTACAAAGATATTTTTTTTTCAAAGATATAAGCTATATGAGTAATAATATATACATTTAAGTCTGATTTTAAACAGAAAGACTGAATCTAATGCTGAAGTTAATCTTAAGATACTTTAATGTTGTGTTAATTCTACTTTTGAATAATTATTCGAAGAAAATTACTTTAAGTTTTGTTGTTCTCTCACTAAAAGACTTTAAATAAAGAGCTGATTGTCAAACACATATTTTATTTCATCTCTAGTCAACATTGAACCCATAGTTTGGTTATATATTCTTAGTGCTCAACTTGCCCCATACACTTGCTCAACTTACCTCACCTATGGGGTACATTGAGCGTACTTGACTCTCTGCATTTAAATAGCTGTAGCTCCTAAATTCGACTGGTTACAAAAAAAATACTATGGACAATTTTGCTAAGGAATAAATTACTAATCCATCAAGCCGCATAACAACTCATTGTGACTTATCATTGAGGAGCTATATCCGCTCAAGTGAAAAATTGCTCAACTAGCCCCGCCCTACCCTACCTTTAAGGAGAGCATTGTTTAACGGAATATATAACACCGTACACTTACCCGAAAACTATTAATGCGAGCTAATTTCCTTTTAAATCCTAGGTTGATTACCACCCTCGACCACATCTTTGCACCATGTGACTCATTGGCGACAATAAGCTAATCGAGTCCAGGTTGCAAAGTCTCAGTCATCGACGTAAGGTGGCAAGCTTATCGGTATTCTATCACTTACATTTTGTGTCAATGTAGTGTGCAAATAGTTGTCAAACGCTTGCTTATATCTACATTTAAAAAAAATATGATAAAAAGTTATATTTTGGGCTACTTTAATAACCAAGTTTCAATCTTCACAGTAATAGGACTTATTTACGAAAAAGTAAATAAAAATGCAATTTCACTTTTACGCTATCGGGGTTTTTATTAATATTTTAGTACATTGACTTGTTTATGCAACTGAAATTCGAGACTACTCACTGGTTGCTCACATTAAGCGATAAGTTTGCTCATTACAGTTCAGTTTCATGTACAGAATATTGCCGCGCGGAATTTGAAATTAAATAGCTTCACAATTTCAGATTCCGCAAACAACGCACAGATATTAGATGATAAAGTTCATGTCCTGTAGTTTCACTAGATACATTGTCTTTCAATCCAAAGTACAGTAATGCTTGCATACTACTTGAACTGTCCATTGGTTTAGTTAGATGCGCGTCCGCCTTCTAAGCACGGTAAAACAAGTTTTCTCCCCAAGGAAAATTTATGTTTCTGGTTCTGTGTGATTGAGTGTGTGATGTAAATGTTTCCGACAACCACGACACAGTCATATTATTGAACTTAGTGTGGGCTGAGAGTGTGAAAGCGGGTTATACTTGACAAAACAAAATGTTTGCACACTGTTGCTAGTGGTTGAATGGCTGGCAATAGTGTGGTACCCCCTGCAATAAAAGTCCTATATACATAAATTATAGTTGTCAAATCACACACAAGCCATCGAGAAATATGATTGAGCGCTTGCCATTTCTCTTGACATCTTGAAGGCTTTTGACAGTGATTGGCGTGATAGCCTAGCCTGTGTGGATATCAGATTTCTTGAGGGATTGATCTATTCGTGTGGTCATTGATGGCTGCGCGTCAGAACAATTGGCTATTAATGCAGGGGTTCCTCAAGGGTCGGTTCTCTCTGCAACGCTGTTCCTGCTGCACATTAACGATCTGCAGAAACCCGGTATATTTGGGTATGCAGATGACAGCACGGTTGTAGTGAGTTACAATTCCAACGCACGAGCTAGTGGAGGACAAATACTCGGTATGACTTTGACTTCCTAGCTCAATTTTGGAACATTCATCAGTCAAAAGCCCAAAAGCCCAGCTAGCTGCAAAAAAGCTGGGAATCTTTTAACTAAGGTGAGACGGTACCCACACCGGGACATTTGCTCAACTTGTATTAAGCACAAGTCCGTTCATGTATGGAGTACTGTTCATACCTTTGGGACGGTTCAGCTAAGTAACCAGCTTGAGGCTCTCGAAACCAAGAGACTCATTGGCAGCGAGCAGCCGACTAATTCAAGGCTTGAAAGCTTCGGACATCAGCGCAAGGTAGCTAGCCTCTCGGTTTTTTGCCGACTTCACAAAAAGGAGGAGGTACTCAAATAGACTGTATATATTTTTTATTTGTGTTAGCTCATAACTTCGTTCCACGTGAACCGATTTTGAATTTATTTTTTTTGTTTAATAGATCTTGCTTTCCAATTGGTCCCATTTAAATTTGGTCAAGATCTGATCACTAGATTTTGAGTTATCGTCAATAATGCGTGTTTAATACGTTAAATCTTATCAAGGTTCCGAAGATAAAGCGGTGAAGTCGGTTTTTTTAAGCTTTGCTTGCGTTTAATTACTATGGGATATATTTCGGAGAGTGATCTGAGAGTGTGAAGTGAGATGGGATATATTTCGGAGAGTGATCTGAGTGTGTGAGTGTGTGAGTGAAGTGAGATATGAGTGTGAGTGATGAGTGAGACTACATGATCTAGTTCCCGCATCTCCGTTCCATCATCGAACAAGCAGATAAACTGATAAGCGACACCGCTATATGATAGACATTCCACAAATGCGGACGAAGCGTTTTGCTGACATTTGTTTATTGTGTGAACCGCAAAGGAATGAAACTCTTTGCCTGAGTAAATAGGTATCTTCTAGGCAAGCTTGCTCCATCGTCGACTAAATCGTCGCTTACCATCAGGTGAGATAGTGGTCAAAAGTTTGCCTATCTTGAATAAAAATAATAATACATATAAGTAGAGTAGCACTATACTGTTAGTAACAGCAAACTTACTTAAGCTACATAGACCTTTATAGTGTCGTAGATATACAAAAAGTAGATTATACACTGACTTTACACGACTTTGAGTCGCGCGGCAAATGAACCGAGAAGTGGGACGGCGTGATGGATGACCGTTCCAACGACGTATATAGCTGCAGCAGATGTACAGGTCGACTAACTTACGGGAGATAAAGATTTATGGCAAACAGTTGGAACAAAAGTTCTTTTTTGAACGGAAATTGATTATTGTAAGGCATTTTATCTTATTATCATTTTTATAATAAAGAAACGCAGGGCAAAAGTGTTGAGTAGTCTAGTTAAACTCCCTCTTGGCGTAGTTGGCTGAAAGTCTGCGTTTTGAACCAGAGGGTATATTGGGTTCGATTTCCGATGGTGGCACAATGGGTGGTGTCAAATGATGACACAATATTTTTGGAGCCCACGACACAAGTCTTTGAATTTACCGTAAGGATGTGGAAAAATAATTATAATAGTTAGTACCTATATTATAATAATAATAATAGTAGGTATATTTTTTTCTTAGTTAAGGTACTTAACTACTGTACTTATTTTTTCCTCATATCCACTCAGTTAATACTTTATCTGGGTGTCGTCAGCTGTCCAAAGTAAAATCAAAAAATAAAGTTTTTGATTTACTATAGCATTGTGACTTTGACTGTTTTTTATACTTAACTAGCATAATACTCAAATAACTGTCTCCCCAATGTAATTTTGGGTTCAACTCCCAGATTTATAATTATCAATTAAAAACGAGCAATTTAATCCTGTGCCAAAAATTGCTATTATTTCTAAAAAATCTTCAATGATTGTACAAAATCAAACTGACTATAAACCTACTAATATTATAAATCCGAAAGTAGTTGTGAGTAAGTATGTTTGTTTCCTCATCACGCTTTAACGGCTGAAAGGATATGGATGATATTTGGAATGTACATAGCTTATACCTATATGATTAACACATAGGCTACTTCTTAACTTGATAACAGCAGGCGAAGCCCTGACTGATATTATAAAGGCGAAAGTTTGTTGAGCGTGTTTGTATGTTTTTTACTTCTTTACGCTCAAACGGCTTGACCAATTTTGATGAAATTTAGTATGGAGGTAGCTGGCACCGTTGAAATAACATGCTGATACCTTGGATTAACACTACATTTTATCCCAGAATTAAAGTGAGTCTGGGACATACGCGGATAGATTCAAGATTCAAGATTCAAGAAACATTTATTGAAAGACTGAGTATACAATATTTTATGCTAGATGTTAGTGCAATACATAGTAATGTCAGTCTACCCACATTGGGCATTCAATGTTCAGCATTTATGTCAGCATATCATATAACAGCAAATTAAAATACATTCTTTATTATCAAACAAATAAGCATGCTTGCCTACATTTTAAATAATTCGTAATTCTTATTATATAAAACCGCGGGGCGCAGGTAGTAATACTAAATAAGATGTAAATGTAAAATAGTAAATAAGATGTAAATCCAGACATACAGGTGTCTCATGTCCTATATAGAAAACGAACAAAGAAAGCTATAAAAGGAAATAGGAACAAATACGAGTGCAATTCTGAAAGCAACACGTGAGGCCCGAATATCCAATAAATCCTAAATGACAGAGACAGACAGATGCCTATTCAAGGCATGTCGACAACATCGGCATTGCAGTACAAAAAGCCATTTGTATAGATTTCAAACGATTTAAACATAACGAATCCGCTTGTGAGGAAATGTTTTTGGAGTTGGAAATAGAATAAAATTACTCTTCATTTTAAATATTCACAGGTACTATTTAAGAGGGTTTATTCCTTTTGTCTTCTCTCTCGCTCGCACAATTCGATATTTTTAATAAATACAATTATGTGCGTGTTTTTTTGAGAATGTTTAACTAACTATATGGACATCAATACAAGGATGTTAAACTTCTTTTTACTATCATATCCTTCAATAAAATGAGAAAAAATAGAGGTCCCAAATTTCAATATCGCCAAAATTAAGATTTTGACGTCTTGTAGGTTCATCATAAAATTATTTATACAATCTGATCAAATGATCAGATTATATAATAATTTTAAATAAAAACTAGCGATCCGCCCCGGCTCCGCCCCGGCTCCGCCCGGGTGTGATAAATGAACAACCGCTCGACCGATTTTGTGCAAACTTCACATAAACCATCTACTAAATAATCCAAACAAAGCCTAAACATTTGGTTTGGATAGGTGAGCCCGTTCTTGAGTTATAAAATAACAACGAAAAGTGGCATTGATTTATATATATATATAGAAGATAGATATCAAAGGTTAAAAAAAGTGTTCACTAATTATATGATATTCGTTCGACCATACTTTGTTTACACACAGCTGTTTAGAATTAGAAGAGCAGTTATTCAGAATAATAACCAAACTACTAAATTTATTTTTTATCTTCTATGGGGCCAATCTAAAAATATTTTTGCAAATTAGTGTTTAAATGACGGAATTCAGAAACAAACAAACAAAATACACTTTTAAACGAAACTAATCAGCTGAATAACACAAACATTATCTGCAACAGATAGACAACTTCTACAGATTATAAAAACAGCTGACTCATTAAACCAATGATTAATAGCATCACCCACGATCAATCTCATCCGTTGGCTTATGATGACTTAACATTTTATTTTGATCAGGCCTTCGTACCAATACCAAAAACATCTCTTCTTAGATAAAATTGAACGCAAGCAAAGCTAAAAACCGACTTAAACGCTTATATTTTGGTTTTGGCTTGATCGATTCCGATAAAATTTATATGGGACCGCCTCTGAAGTATAATCTACCAAAGGCGGAGATACCGCGTAATACAAATACAAAAAAAAACCCATAGTCGAATTGAGAAACTCCTATTTTGAAGTCAGTTGAACAAAAATTGAGCTTATTAAATTTTATTACACCAGACGAATCCTATTTGTATATCATAATTATGTGTTAACATTTAATGGAAAAAGATCTGGCGTGTTTATAATCCTCGATCTCATCATCATTAGTCATATCCATTAAATCCAGTCTTTATTCATTACATTGGTATTAATATTTATGTAGTTATATTATGTAATCTATATGTATGTATTAAGTATATGTGTAACGAACACATTAATACGTATTTATATTAGATCATTATTGTAGATAGGTAAATATTTTTTGTCAACGATCATTATTTATATTTATTATTTCTAGATTCATGCACTCTTAAAAATGTTATTTTCTTAAACACTGACGTCCAACTTTTATTACGTACTTCCTCTCCATCCATAAGTTGTTTGAAATAAATCGAATTTGGCGATAAGACCACCTATTATTACACTTTTTTTATGATAAATTATTTTGTGTATTGATTTTTGTTAAAATCAAGGTGTTCAATAAAGAGTGTGTCTAATATTACTTACCATCAGGTAAGATAGTAATCAAACACTAGCCTGTGAAAATTTCAACTGTCTAGCTATCACCGTTCTTGAGATGCAACCTGATGACAGTCGGACGGACGGACAGCGAAATCTCAGTAATAGGGTCCCGTTTAACCTTTGGGTACGGAACCCTAAAAACACCTATTTATAAAAAAAATACAATTTGGTACGACAGCAAAGTCTTTGATTTTTGACCTATTTTATCCCTAGGTCTATTTCTAACAGCTACACATTTAAAGCTGAAACTTAAGTATACTATTCATTATTTCCTCTTATTAAACAACAAACACAAAAATCTAACAATTATTAAGAAAATAGATCTCAGTTCGGGGTGAACGACTAGTATGATATTCTTGTTGTCAGCGGTTTCTATGCATTGAAATAAGCAAAAATAACCGTTATATCTTAAGAATTATGGTTTTTTTATGCTCGATAGGCAATCATTTATGTTATTGACACAAAGCTATGAGGAAACTGAAAATCTCCTGAAAATTGTTTCGTAACACACATTTATACACAACCTTCACACACTATTCATTTTACACATTTCGCACATACATACACTCACCCACACCTACATACATACATATTATATATATACAAAATTAATTTTCCTATTTAATTTTTCATCTATTTCTACAATTTATTTCCAAAAAATTTTCTAAATTCTTAAGTTAGTAATTTTTCTAATATAGAACTAGTGTTTTGACTTAATCAAATCAATGTGTAGTACGGAAGAGCGAGACCCTCTAACACAAGTATCTCCATACTTAAAAGAGGGTCCCAAACCCATGAAATGTAACT
This sequence comes from Lomographa bimaculata, assembly GCA_948107665.1. NCBI lineage: Eukaryota > Metazoa > Arthropoda > Insecta > Lepidoptera > Geometridae > Lomographa > Lomographa bimaculata. The sequence continues at coordinate 16,269,862 of OX403592.1, forward strand.
TAGATTAAGTTTACTGAAATAAATATTTTGTATTTTTTTATTTTGTATTTGTAATCATTTATGAGATGATTATGAGCCTATCGGTATTCTATCGTATACATTTTGAAGAGTGTGCGCAGAAAATATACGAGTTAATTCCACCTTGTCCATTTTACCATCTAACAACAAGACAAACTGTCAAACGTCTTCCATATATGGTTGACATACCGCCAGTTCGCTCGAAGCGTTTTGCTTCTACGTTAATCATCCGTACTGCGAAGGAGTGGAACTCATTGCCCTCGTCTTTGTTCTCCGAACGGTATAATCTGGGAGTCTTCAAGTCAAGAGTGAATCGGTAACTTCTAGGCAAGCATGTTACATCTTCGGCCGCATCATCACTTTCCATCAAGTGAGATTGTGGTCAAATGCTTGGTTATCAGGCATTAAAAAAAAATATTATAAATAGGTAAACCGACCATCAAAGGAGATGTTTCATTTTGGGCCAGCACTATGTATGTACCATACCTAGAAAAATGGGGGAAAAATATAGCATTTTCTTAAAAATACAAATAAATTAATCTGCAGAAGATTACAGCTGTACTCTCAAATTATTATTTTTAAATATGTAACCCCATTTTTGGGGCAGTCATGACAAGAAGATACTGAATGTCACTCTGTTCTGAGTTTCTATCGAGTTACATATTCTATAGTCCTATTATAATTATAACGAAACCTAAATATTTTAGAATTGATATGTTTTTTACAATAAATGATCAATGACACGTCAAAATGGCAGTTCAATATTGTCGCAATCCGCTATTTGTTTTTTTTTTTTTTTTGATTTCATGACCATCGATGCATAGTCCTTCAGTCGAAATATTAAACAAATATTAACAATTTCTATTCATCAAAATAAAAGTCTTAGTCACAGTCAAAGTCATAGTCAAGTCATGCCCTAGTAAAGTGGTAGAAACTTTACTAGAACTTCTATTGGAGTTTTGGAGCGAAGGCGAAAATCATGTTTTTCAACTTTGTATGACTTGCCTACACTTATGCACGTTTACTAAGTATTAACGGTTAATAATCCACCATTATTACACATTAACACTCGAAGAATCACAGGTTTTGGAAAATTACACAAAATCAACAACGCCATTTTTTCACTTTCGCGGCAAAACTCTCCGCCATTTGTAACTGTGTTGTGTTGCTATCAATGTACCAAGATATTTTAAATGTACATTAAAACGAAATAAAGTTAAAGTAAATAAACATCAAAAACGGTTACTATATTGTATAGCTATATGTATGTCATGGTACATGGTGCTGGCCCAGGCTCCTACAATTTTGAAACAACTCCTTTGTATGCTAAGCGAGCAGAATGCAAATTCGCAGAGTGTGGTAGCTCAAAACCGCCTCCGCTTTTAAAAGCACATGAAAACTGTGAAAATAACAAATAGCATGCACAATCACGTTTTTGAGCTCCGGCAAGCCTACCCATTAGATAAAACGAACGTTTCATCAGAAAATAAACAATGTTTCACTCGGATTTGATTCTATTCAAATCTACGGAAGCACACCATTATTTTCATCTCTGATATGATAGATTTTAACTAACATCACACTTGTTGGTAAGTGATGATGAGGTTGGGGTTGGTAAACAATCTACCTAAAATGTTGCTTTTTAGGGTTCCGTACCCAACGGGTAAAAACGGGACCCTATTACTGAGACTTCGCTGTCCGTCCGTCCGTCTGTCACCAGGCTGTATCTCAAGAACAGTGATAGCTAGACAGATTAAATTGTCACAGATGATGTATTTCTATTGCCGCTATAACAACAAATACTAAAAATAAAATAAAATAAATATTTGAGGGCGGCTCCCATACAACAAACTTGATTTTTTATAGATAATGGTACGGAACCCTTCGTGCGCGAGTCCGGCTCACACTTGGCCGGTTTTTTATCTGTCATATGTTTGACTTCTACCTGATTTTAAGTGATGATGTGGTCGTTGTACGGTACGATAGCGAGGTTAAAGTGGGAATTAAAGATAGTTTTATAAACTCACGCACATTTTGAACAAGTACTAAGTTAAAACGCGAACGCTTTGCACTTATCCTGAAGAATGCTTTCGAATGAAGCCGAAACAATTATTGCCGATCTACATCGACAACGCGCAAGTCACGCTTATTTCCGTTTTAATTTAAATTTAATGGGAATTAAAGATTTTAATTGTTTATTATAACTACCAATGTTCGTTAATGTAAATGTTCTTAAACTATATTTTTATGTTTTTTAATGTAAGTTGAATGATCCCGTGGGTCGCGGTCGCCAAAGTGCACTAAATACAAAAAAACTTATTTTATTAGATACGTAGGCAATGCGGACACGTCACGAGGCGAGGAAACGATTCTATAGAACGTTTCATCGTGCAGGGTAGAGTGGAAGGCACCAGGCTACGTGGAAGGTCACCTATGCGATGGACCGATCAGATCAAATCGGCTGTGGGCGGCCCTTTGCGTGAGTGTACCAGGATGACCTCAAATAGAAGTAGATGGTGAAAAACCGTGAAACTAGTGCTCTGCCAAGAGCTAAACGAATGAGAAGAAGAAGTCACGGTGCAACGGGCTGTATAGGATTCGGGGTTAATCACGAAAAGTGTCAAACACGCTAGGTCTAGAATCATTGTCTCTCAAGGGTACTGTTAAAATGGCATTTCAAGCTAAACGACAGCTTTTCTCCTTGAGGGTGTAAAATGCCAGGGTGAGCACAAGAACCCTATAATCTTGGATTTCATATCGAATCATCCTCAATGGAAGCTCAAGCCCAACACATCCGTGTATATTTAGATGTCCGTGGTTTTAACATTGTAGTTGCAAAACATGTTTACAGTATCACAAAGTTGGTACACGATGTAAACAACATTATCATGTTCAGCAAGAAGTAAATAAGTTAGAATACCTCTCAAACTTGCCTTTCTCTTCAAAACTGAAATTCCCACTGTGCTAGATGATATCATGAGTTATGAGTAGTTATCATACTAAAGAATGATTTAAATTGCAATTTTAGTGCAAAGTTAAAATTTACCCTCTGATCAGGAGGTTGCGGTTTTCGTATCCTGTGGTCAATTATAGATCTCAGTGGAACAAAACGTAGAATCAAATCCATCGATGGATCATACTAGAACAAACAGTTGCATTATATCCGTCGATTCCTTTAGTGGTTTGAAATGGAACACTTCATTGCTCTAAGATAAAAAAAAAGTGTAAGTGCCGCAAAATAACACTCCGATATTTTTTCAAATCTGGCATAGCTGGTTACGTCTGGTACGTCATATTCTAAGCAGCGGGTATTCGTTGCAACCTTTGGAGGAAACACAAAATTTTTCTCCTCAAAGGAAATTTGTGTTTCTGGTTCTGGGTGCGATTGTGTGATGTGAATGTTTCTGGTACCCCGATAAAAGTCATTGAACTAAGAGTAGAGCTGTGAGTGTGAAAGAGTATGCTATAGATTTTTTTGTTCTCGCGGACTGCAAGCAACCCTTTGTATTTGTTGAGAGATCTCTAAGTTGACGTGGGTCGTTTGGCACTTTGTCCGTCCGTCCGTCTGTCAAAGGCATTTAGCGCCTAAACCATATAAGCGAATGACTTAAAATTCTCATAGAATATGTAAAACTACGGCCCAAAGCCAACAATGACATTAAAAACTATGTAAATGAAAATATTAACAGGGCTCCCATACATGTAAGTGGGGAGCAAAATATTTTTTATTTTTTTATCTACCCTTGTGGGGTATCGTTGAAAAGGGCTTGAAAAGTAGAGTACGAAACTGGTTTAAAAAAAAATATTTTGGAAAATAACGATTTGGTAGGCTACCAAAGTCACTGTTTTTAGACCTATTTTGTCCTGGGGTCTATCTCAAAAACGGCTTCACACTGAAGCCTGAAATTTGCGTATAATATTCGTTATATCCTGTACTTGAACAACAAATACAGAAATCAGACAATTTGTATATGGAAAAAAAGTTATAAGCAAGTAACCTCAAAAGAATTTCTCTATGAGGCAAAATGTAGGCGCGATACCTCAGTTCGGGGCGAACAACTAGTATTTTATTTGGTACAATTTAGTACATTTTCGATTAAAACTGAACATGGTGTTTACATTGGTTGATAACTAACAGATTTTCGTAGTAACTCTCGTCAGATGAAATCAGAGCAAGACAACTTTTCATCTGACGGAAATCGAGAAAAATAAACACTCTAAGAACTTCAATTAAAAAACAACAAAGACGACTGTGAGCTGATGTACATATTTTAAAAGACTCGCTTATGTAAATGAAACTGTTGCCAGTTATAAAACCAGTAGTTTAAATAAATAGAGTAGTTTTTTTTTTTAATTTTGGCTTCGCCATCTTGTGCATTTAGCCAGTGTCAAGTAATAATATATTTCAAGTTTATTTCATATTAAAACTCCTAGTCACAAGTCACAGTCAAAGTCAAGTAAAAGATTCAGGTTCAGTCATAGTCAGGTCATGTGGTAGAAACTTTACTAGAACTTCTATTGGAGTTTTGGAGCGAAGGCAAAATTAACGGTTTGTAACTTTGTAAGATTTGCCTACACTTATGCACGTTTACTAAGTATTGACGGTTAATAATCCACAATTATTCACATTAACACTCAAAGAATCTCTTTGGAAAATTAAATTTTTTTTTCACTTTCGCGGCAAAACCCATTAAAGTAGTTATAGCAGAACAACACTGCTTTCAAAACTAACTACATGTCTACCTACTAGAGATGAACTTCGGCATTTTTCCGAAACTTTGGAAATTCCAACTCCGAAAACTTCAAGTGATACGGACAATTTTGGAAACTTTCAAGAATGATTATTAAAAAATACAGCAATCGGTGATAACTTTGACTAAACTACAATTAACTAACAAAACAAACGCATTCACACTCACAGCCCCACACTAAGTCCAAAGACTTGTATCGTGGGGCCGGAAACATTTACATATCACACACACAAATACACCCAGAACCAGAAGCACAAATATCCCTTGGAATGGAATTTGTGCTCCAGCCGGGAATCGAACCCAGGACCCACAGTGCAGAGGGCGGAGACCTGTCCACTGCGCCAACTAGGTTTCAGAGATTTGAATATAGCGATCACACATACTCTTGTACTCCACAAGGTAAAAATAATATCGCTCTTTTCATTATGCTCATTACCTTCGAGGGTTTTTAAATAAACAAATTTAAATAAAAAAACATGAATTCTTCAATTCAAATACCGAGAATTTCCAAAGCAACGAATTAGTTGTTATTTTGAGCATACAAATATTTTTCATAACTTCCGAAGTTGCCGGCACTTTTGGTAGTTTTCAAAATAACTCACTCAGAAAAGGAAACTTTCCTAGAAGTTTTCATCTCTACTGCCTACGCATGCTTTTACCTATGCAATACGCTGCGATCTCTTTCACTCTCCCACACAAGATTTTATATCCATCTCGCGTATACACTTCACAGTGACATCATATCCTAATATAAATAACCATTTGTTTCTATTTTAATTTAAAAAAATGGCTGTCTTTGGGGACTGCCAATAGAAGTAAAAACTATACATAATATATTTACACAGTATACAATACATATGGAATGGGAAGCGTGCGGTGATAATGACGCGAGTTCCAGGATTTTTGTTCACCCAAAGAGTGCTTAACGCGCCTTAAGAAGTTTTCACTTCAAAAATACAGTGCTTGGGTGTGAAATGAAACATTTATCTTTTCTCTCCCAGTGCTGATTTAGTTAGTGCTGTAACTAAAGATATATTAAGTCAGTTAATCACATATTTTAGCTAAAGTACACACACACACGATGAGCGGGCGATGCATTCCCGGACTCGGATGCTAAATGCTTCTAGGCAATATATTATTAATAAAACACCTTATACTTATATGAAACTTGTATATGGTGAAGACCGCTTTTGAAAAGACTGCTACGTTTCAGGGTTAATTTAAACCCAGCATAATAAATTGTACCGTGCCCCGGGATAAAATCCTACTAATATTATAAATCTGAAAGTTTGTGTGCAAGTGTTGTATATTTGGTTGTCATAAAGTACCTAAAAAACTAATAAGATACTGTAGTAGTAGGTAGTTGATTAGGCAACATTCGCTGCCAGAGCACTTAAGTAAGTAATACCATAGTAGAAATATATTTCTAGTATGGTAATACGATATCAAATATTGAATCAAAGGACCGAAGCAATAAAAAGTTTCATACAAATATCCAATAAAAAGTTTTATGTAAATAATAATGTAAATACTTCAGAAGGAAGGAGGTAAATTGAAAGAATGGTATTTTTGTACTCACAGTAAACCAAGTTATACGAAATTCGTCAATTGTGAATGATTCTGGAGATATAAATGTATATAATGTAAAAACAATGGTTTTTCTTTTTATTTATTTTTTTGTTTCATTCACTTATTATATGAGTAGCATATGAAACCTAATCGGTTCTCCTGATATTTAAACTAAAAAAAAACACTTTTGTTGTGCCCTACAGAGTATATAATGAACTGTACCTACAATAATATTAATTTGTTACCAATTTATATCACAATAAATTAATATGAATATAAAATTATTTAGTATCGAGATCGAAGCCCTGTGGGTACATAATTATGTTTGTCTCATACATTTTTATCACTTTTTATTAATTGAAATTCTAATTAAAACAAATAAACGCATTCACACTCACAGCCCCCAACAGTAAGTACAAAGACTGTATTGTGGGTGTTGGAAACATTTACATATCACATCACATTCACACCCAAAACCAGAAGCGATATGTCACTTGGGAAGGAAAATTTGCTCCTGCCCATAATCGAACCTAGGATCCACTTTACCACCGCGTCAACTAGGTCATCAAAAAAAGCATTTAAATAAGAATATAATGATAAATGTATAATTGATCAAGCGAAGCGAGATTTTTAGGTTGACTTAGGGCGTTCAGCGTCTAAACCATAGAAAAGTATATAGTCTAAACCATGTAAGCGAATGACTTCAAATTCTCATAGAATATGTAAAACTGCGGCCCAAAGCCAGAAACATTTAAAATTATATAAATGAACATATTAAGAGGGCTCCCATAAATGTAAGTGGGGAGCAAAATATTTTTTATTTATCATACTTTTGTGGGGTATCGTTGAAAAAAGCTTAACAAGTAGAGTACAAAACCGGTTTAAAAAAATCTATGTTAGTAAATAAAGATTTGGTAGGCCACCAAAATCACTGCTTTTAGACCTATTTTGTCACGGGATCTATATCAAAAACGGCTTCATATTGAACGCTGAAAGTTACGTGTAATATCCGTTATATCCTGTACTTGAACAATAAATACAGAAATCAAACAATTATTATATAGAAAAAAAGTTATAAGCAAGTAACATCAAAAGTTTTTCTCTATTAGGCAAAATGTAGAGATCTCAGTTCGGCGCGGACGACTAGTGATATAGTTATGATGATTAAAAATTATAACACTTGTATCCTATACTTAATTCTTATGCATTTTCCCTATAGTAACCTCATCGAATACTATGTTTTATCGTATGGTCCTTACCCGAGCTAATCTTTTATTGTTTTAGGACCATCCGTTACCAATTAAAACGTATCGTGTTCCAACAGGCATGGAATTTATAATGAAATATATTATTGCTTTGCAGGAAATTAGCATTTTGATTTAGCTGGTACAATCGTCATATAAACGAACAATAAAAGTGTATTATAAAATTAAACAAATAGACAATCCTACTTATCCTACTAATATTATAAATCCGAAAGTTTATGTGTAAGTGTGTAAGTATGTTTGTTCCCTCTTCACGCTTGAACGGCTGAACGGATTTGGATGAAATTTGGAATGTACATAGATTATACCTAGGATTAACACATAGGCTACTTTTTAACTTGATAATAGCGGGCGAAGCCGCGAGGCACGGCTAGTATATTATAAATTCGAAAGTTAGTGCGTGTTTGTTACCATGTGTCTCGTTAAATACTTATCCGATTTTAATGAAATTTGAAACGTAGGTAGCTTATAGTCTGGATTAGGACATAGGCTACTTTAATCATCATCATCATCATCAGCGAGCGCAGCCGCGGGGCTCAACTAGTATGTAAATAAAACAAAAGTTTTTTTTTTCTGTGATTGGCAATGACTCCTAATCTTGCCTGATGTTGATGAATGATGAAGGGTCGACTTCATCATTCATCAACATCAGGTTCGACGATGGAGCACGTCTGCCATGATAGATTATAGAAGATAGATAATATAGATTTTATACGATTTCACTCACGGTTATTTTCTCGCATTGTTACGAGACTAGTTTCGGAACAGTCGGTGCTCCTTCATCAGTACAGTACGCGCGTAGTACGTGAAACGACCGTAAGTGCAAATATATCAATCCCTAATATGTGTGAAACTTACGAATCTCTCAATCTAACATGGAGTATAAAAAATCTAGTGTTATCTAATATGATAAGCTAGTCGTGTTCAGATTGCAGAGTCTCGGTCACCGACGTATGGTCGTGAGCCTTCCATCGTCTACATTTTGAAGAGTGTGCGAAGGAATTGCATGAGTTAATTCCACCATGCCCCTTTTACCACCTAACAACAAGATAAACTGTCAAACACCATCCATTTATGGTTAAGATACGTCATGTTCGCTCGAAGCATTTCGCTTCTACGTTCATCATCAGTACAGCGATGGAGTGTAACTCATCTCAGCTGCGTCTTAAATATATCTTTAGTTAATTTTATTTATTTTTACGTTTTTTCCTTGTATGATAGATAAACTCTTTATTGAACACCGTATATGTGACAAAACTAAATAGAAAATAATTACTTACAAAATAAGTATAACAATAGGCGGTTTTATCGCTAGAAGCGAGCGTTGTCTGGAAGAGCGATCTCTTCCAGACAACCTTTGGATGAAGAGGAAATACGCAACAAAGTTGGACGTCGGTGTTTAACATAACAAAATCTTGAAAGGTGAACAAAATTTGAAAAAAAATGTTAATTATAATATACCTATTTAATTATAAATAATGATAAATAACAATTAAAATTCATTATTATATATACCTACGTACAATTTTGACCTAATATAAATACATATTATTACACATCATCATCATCAGTCTATTTTTGTCCACTGCTGGACATAGGCCTCTCCTAATGAACGCCACTGAGCCCGATCTTCGGCTCTTCTCATCCAGTTTCTGCCGGCCTCCTTTCGCAGGTCGTCGCTCCACCTGGCCGACGGGCGTCCTGTGCTACGTTTGCCGAGTCGCGGTCTCCACTCAAGTATTCGTCTACTCCAGCGGTAATCCACCCTTCTAGAGACGTGGCCAGCCCACTGCCATTTCAGCTTGCTAATTCTTTGAGCTATGTCGGCGACTTTAGTTCTCTGTCGGATCACCTCGTTCCGGACTCGATCCATCAGAGAAATGCCGAGCATAGCTCTCTCCATAGCTCGCTGAGCAACCTTAAATTTGTGGACTAGTCCTACTGTCAGTGTCCACGTTTCGGCTCCGTAGGTCATAACTGGCAGAACGCACGCATTAAAGACTTTGGTCTTTAAGCACTGTGGGATAGACGAAGAGAAGACTTGATGCAGCTTGCCGAAAGCCGCCCAGCCCAGCCGGATCCTTCTATCGGCTTCCCGCTCGAAGTTGTTTCTACCTAGCTGCAAAGTTTGACCGAGGTAGACATACTCCTGAACAACTTCGAGGGGTATACCATTGACGACCAACGGCCTCGGGTTTGTGATGTTGTTCAACATTGCCTTGGTTTTGTCCAAGTTCATCCCGAGACCAATACTTCTAGAAGCGTCGGCTAGATTGTTCAGCATTTCTTCAAGCTCCTCCAGCGATTCTGCTATTAGGACTATGTCATCTGCAAATCGTAAATGTGAGATGTATTCGCCGTTTATATTAATGCCCTTGCCTTTCCAGTCCAGCGTCTTAAACATATCTTCCAGGACATTAGTAAACAGTTTCGGGGATATAACATCCCCCTGTCTTACTCCCCTGCGTAGCTGGATATGTTTAGACTGCTGGTTCTGTACTTGGACACTCATAGTCGCGGCATCATACAAACATCTCAATACCTCGATGTAGCGCCAGTCCACTTGGCATCTTTGTAGTGACTCCAGAACAGCCCAGGTCTCTACGGAGTCAAAGGCCTTCTCATAGTCCACAAAAGCAAGACACAGGGGCTGGTTATACTCCTTAGATTTCTGTATAACCTGCCTCACGGTGTGTATGTGGTCTATGGTGCTAAATCCTCCACGAAACCCAGCCTGCTCTGGAGGCTGAAACTCGTCAAGTCTTCTAGCGAGACAGTTTGTGATAACCCTCGAGAACAGCTTATAGACGTGACTCAGAAGTGAGATAGGGCGGTAGTTTTTCAGGAGAGTTTTATCTCCCTTCTTGAAAAATAGAACTACAATACTCCTGTTCCACGCCTTCGGAGTTCTCTCAGTGCTGAGAACATAGTTAAATAGTTTCTGGAGCTCATGAAGAACAGGTTTTCCTCCTGCCTTAAGCAACTCTGAAGTAACTCCATCCTCACCTGGGGCTTTTCCGTTTTTAAGCTGTCCGAGGGCTAACGCAATTTCGTCAAGGCTAATATCTGGCAGGTCTTCAGTATAGTGGCGAATTAGAGTGGCTCTGGTATACCCTGAAAGAGAATCGGGTCGTAAAGAATGCGTATCGTACAACCGACCATAAAAGTCCTCTATCTCTTCTATGATCTCGGGCTTTGAAGCGACGGTTTGACCTCTGGATGTTTGAAGTTTTGTCATATGCGAGCGCTTTAAATTTTGATTATTACACATAATAATACAATACGTAAACTACATAATATAAGTACATAAACATGAATACCAATGTCGTGAATAAAGAATAGTGTGTCAATAAATATTTACCTTTCTATCTATCTATTTTGATTCCCCGAGGGGTATAATTTGGGAGTCTTGGGAGGAATAGGTATCTTCTTGACAGGCATGTCACATCTTCGGCCGCATCATCACTTTCTATCAGGTGAGATAGTAGTCAAATGTTTGTCTTAAACAGCTAAATCGAGATTGGAAACAAACCTATTAGGTGCAAAATCTATGAATAGTTACGATTAAAGTTCTTTATATAACTAAATGTAACCTATAGACTAAAAAAATGGTTTTAAAATGGATTACAATGACTAAAAGATCCGTCTCTACCAGCTTCCAATAAAATTTTATCCGATCCGTGTGACAAATGATACGGCAGCAAAAAAGCCGCTATCAACGGACTTTCAATCCGGCTCCATCCGCTTTAATCCGGTAATCGAGTTACGTCAGAACCGGTCAAAGTCGGAATTTCCAAATATCGTCGTATCATTTAATTTCCATTTAATGATGTTACGCAGGGGCGTTTATTAATGAAGTCACGTTTGACGAGGATTTAATTCCATCAGTGGGCGTTGAAAGAATTTACTTCTCTCGCCAAAGGGTAGGCTCGTCGTAAGAGAGGAAGACAGGGGTATTTTTTTCAGCTCCATTAACTATGATTTGCCTCATTTCTCAACTAATTAGATTTATGTTTTATGATATCAAAAACTCAGGTTATTGACCGAGCAAGTGCGAAGCGCGAGTGAAGCATCTCCGTTCAGCTTTGGCATTATTGTTCGTATGTCCGGATGTCCGGTTATTTTCCTCTACTGGTCGCAATTCTCAACCGATCCTCGTGATTTTTTTTGAGCATAATCGGAAAATTATATAGATTTCTTTTTCGATACAAATTTTTAACATGTTTCAAAATGACGGAGATATGGGGGTTGAAAAGGTAAAAAAACCTAAAATAATTCAACCATTTCGAAAAATACGCGAAGTCTTAAGTATCATGTACGACATAGCCATTAGTATCATGTACACTATCCTGTACTAACTACGGGCCAATTGCCTATATTTCCTAAAACTAAACTAAAACTATGTACAGCAAAGAACTAAAATTACCTACAAGACATCGAGCTTATAAGTAACTCAAGTGCTCAAGCCAACTACCAGTGGGTAGCGTTCCCATCATGCTTGCGGCATTGCCTCTCTGAATTGCAATGCTAATACGTTGAGCTAAATAAGTGCCAGCATTTTGATCACGCGTCGCTTCAACCAGGCGCTCTGATAGAATTTTGAAAATAGAATGTGCTTCCGGTCCCCACGGACCCAGTGTCTCAACACCAAACGGCTCAAATATGTACACTTGGTTTACTTCTCTTCTTTTCCATCGATCGTACAACCCGCCTGAAGGCAGCGAACTGGCCTCCCTCGCCCCACCGACCGGTCCGGTGCTACGTCAGATGGGGCATTCGATGGTGATTGGCTTAATACCAGCCAATACCAAGGTGTCAGACCAAAGTGAAATGCTGCAACGCTAAAACATTAGGTTAAAGCAATTTAGAATACTAAATCATTACTCACGTGACCCCAAGCTAATGGCCTTGCTAAACACAAAAAAATCCTAGGTATAGAATTAACAAAAACCGCATTTCCACGAACCTTATATTTTAGCCTACACGTCGTGTCTTCCCTCCGTACAAAGGAGTTTACAAAGCTCGCCAAATTAAAACGAAGAATACTGGAAAAATTAGACCTCGAATTAGGATTGCGACGCACACTGAAAGTACAATTAATTACATACGGTAAAAAGTTAACAAAATATAATTAAACCACTGTGCCCGCTCTCATTTTAAGTTATGTTATTTAACAGAATATGTCCTCCTTAATATTATGATTTGGAATTCTGCGAGTGCCAGAAAAACATGATTTTCGCTTTCGTTCCCTAACTCCAATAGAAGTTAACTGAACGGTACAATCTGGGTGTCTTCAAGTCTAGAGTGAACTTCCTTTTTTGAAGTCGGTTGAAAACCTAAATATTTATAACCTTTAGATACCCAAATAATGACAGCCCACTTAACGCAGTTCGTCGACTTTTATTTTTCACAATATGGCGATCGGTGGTCGCCATATTAAATTTAAATACTGTCATGTCTTTTTTTATTCATATATGTCCTTCTAAAACTACGGGCCAATTGCCTATATTTCCTAAAACTAAACTAAAACTATGTACAGCAAAGTACTAAGTTACCTACAAGACATCGAGCTTATAGGTAACTCAAGTGCTCAAGCCCACTACCAGTGGGTAGCGTTCCCATATCATGTCTTTAGTAACACTTGCGAGATTAAGACAAATCGATTGACGTAACGCCTTTTGTCTCTAAAGAGCCTCAAAGGAACAAACGTACATAGGCTGGGCAACACATTACTCTTCTAAGCGTCGCGCAGTCAGGTAAAAAAGCGTTAACTTGTCATGACAAGAACTCCAACTTTAGTCTTGCAAAACTGTCCCCAAGTAATACTTAAGAAAAACAATTGCAGGATAATCACAGTTCCTTAAAGTTTAACTTTAATTCCCAAGGTGCTATAAAATTTGGAAAACTCCTAACGGACCACCATAAGACAGAACAGAAGGATAAAAGTACCTATATTAAGAAGCTAACTTAATTTTCTAGCCGCTAAGAACTAGTCGAAAAGATAAATCTTTTATATTTTTAATCTTCATCTTTAACTTTAGGATATAATTTTAATAAATGAAATTATTGGGGAAAGTTTTTTCTGCAAGAGCGGTACTCGTGGTTCATTCTCCAAAACAAAATATGACAGTTGTTCGGCCCGAATAGAGATCTCGCGCCTACATTTTGTCTAATAGAGAAAAAAAATTGAGGTTAAATGCTTATATATTTTTTTTTAAATAATTATTGGATAGAACAACGTTGGACATCAAAAAAAAATCAAGTATAATATATATATATATATATATATATATATATATATAAAAACGCTTTCTCACTCACAGCCCCACCCTCAGTTCGAGGACTTGTGTCGTGGGTGCCAGAAACATTCACAACGTAGACACAAAATATGAGTGAAGCTTTTGTATTACAGATTTATCACACTGTTTAACCACAAAAAGGTTGCGCTACCGAATTTCAAAGGCATAATTACCGTAATAATTTAAACGCAAGCAAAGCCTAAAAAAACCCGACTTTACTGCTTTATCCTTGGAACCCTTGTTCAGATTAAATAAAATAAATACGCATTATTAAGGGTAACTCAATAACTACAGGTCAAATCTTGAACAAATTTAAATGGGACGACACGGAAAGCACCAGCTTTTAAATAAAAAAAATCATCGAAATCCGAACCTCCTCCTCATTTGTGAAGTCATCGAGAACCTTATCCTCTTTTGTGAACTCGGTAAAAAAGATTAACTTCAAAATATATTTATAAAATTACTAGCTGCGCCCTGCGGTTTCACCCGCGTTGATAATGATAAAAAGTGATGATGATGATGATGATGAAAAATAGATGTTGGCCGATTCTCATAGATACCGGATAAGCACAAAAAATTTCATCAAAATCGGTCAAGCCGTTTCGGAGGAGTATAGCAACGAAAACTGTGACACGAGAATTTTATATATTAGATTTGGCTGGATCAATGTCACAGACTTTTAGTCCCTGGAGTCTATCTCAAAGACGGCTACATTTTTAAAGCTGAAACTTGTATATCCGGTATATCCTTTAATAAAACAAAAAAAAAACATAAATTAAATAATTATTATTAAGAAAAAAGTTTTGGTTATATTAATTAATCAGACAAGTTTTTCTATATAAAACAAAATAAACTTAGGCGCGAGATCTCAGTTCGGAGCGAACGACTATAAATATTCTCAATAACGGTGGCATTTTTCTGAGTTTTGTCATGAAGTCTGTAGACTCTCAATTTGACGAAATTTTTTCGTTTCGCGTTTACATTGTCCTTATGAAACTTACTTTGTTTGGCAATATTACGGAACAAGTTATAAATTAAAATCTTGAAAAAAGAAGTATTTTTTTTTACCTTTACGAATTATTGTTATGTAGGTACTTAACAAAAAATACCGAAAATGTAATAGGTACCAAATGGAGACAATAAATTGCCAGAACTGAATGTTTTTTTGGGTTCCGTACCCTAAGGGTAAAAACGGGACCCTATTACTGAGACTTCGCTGTCCGTCCGTCCGTCCGTCTGTCACCAGGCTGTATCTCAAGAACGGTGATAGCTAGACAATTGAAATTTTCACAGATGATGTATTTCTTTTGGCGCTATAACAACAAATACTAAAAATAAAATAAATATTTAAGGGGGGCTCCCAAACAACAAACTAGATTTTTTTATAGATAACTAGCCGTGCCCCGCGGCTTCGCGCGCTATTATCAAGTAAAAAAGTAGCCTATGTGTTAATCCTAGGTATAATCTATGTACATTCCAAATTTCATACAAATCCGTTCAGCCGTTAAAGCGTGAAGAGGGAACAAACATACTTACATACTTAAACACAAACTTTCGGATTTATAATATTAGTAGGATGGTACGGAACCCTTCGTGCGCGAGTCCGACTCGCACTTGGCCGGCTTCGAATCTGACACAAAGTTCTAATTTGGCACATACACTGTCCTTATGAAATCTACTTAGTGTGACGCGAGTATTTATGAGAAATGAGCCAACAAAATCTAATTATACAATCTTTGATGCTATTCATATATCAACGTCAAAAACATTCGTTGAGTATTTACGCAAACTCGAGGACAGATTATGATAATTTTGTTGAAAAAATGCGGTGAAGAGACCTTGACACCACAGTCTCTTATTTATGTATCATATGATTTAAGTACATTATATTATTACCGCTGTACTCGGCATGCGTTGCAATGCTAAGTTTAGAAAATGTGTTTTGCATCTTTCCAGTTTATGGTCGCCTAGTACTTACAAAATTTTTTTTGGATAAAAATACTAAAATCGCGATTACAATTAATGGGGGCAAATGGCAAAAAACTCATTGGCGATAGTAAGCTAGGTGAGTCAAAACTGCAATATTTTGGTCACCGACGACGTAAGGTAACAAGCCTATCGGTATTCTGTCGCTTACATTTTGGAGAGTATGCTCAGGTATTACATGATATATGATATATTGCCAGGTTCTTCTCGAGATGGCTGTAATTTTGCGAATCTGGCAATAGAATCATTAACTTTCATGAGTGCCTCTTTGGGGCCCATGTGAATAAACGATTTTGATTTTGATATAATTCCTCCATGCCCTTTTTATGATCTAACTAGACAAACTGTCAAACGTCATCCATTTATGGTTGACGTACCCCCAGTTCCTCGAAGCGTTTTGCTTTTACGTTTATCATCCGTACAGCGAAGGAGTGAAACTCATTGCCTGCGTCTTTGTTCCCTGAACGGTACAATCTAGTGTCTTCAAGTCTTGAGTGAATAGATACGTTCTAGGCAAGCATGTTTCATCTTCGGCCACATCGTCACTTTCCGTTAGGTGAGATAGCGGTCAAATGCTTGCCTGTCCAGCATAAAAAATAACAATTTTACTGATTACCGAAATGGAAGAGATTCTTAAAGCATATTTTTCCTTTATAGAGTTTCACACTTTAAAAGTGGAAAAGGAACGCTTATAGATATCGATTTCCGATGGAAACACAAGTCCCAAGGGAATTGTTTGTTTCTGGTTCTGGGTCATTGATCATAGTGTGAATTATGAAAGCGATAAAAAAAGATTTTCACATCTTATTAAGCAAAAATCTAAAGATTAATGAATAAAGGTATAAAATCATAATCCAGCCTCATTAATCTGACAGAAACAGAGACAGGTTAGTAGGTATTAAAACGTGCTGTATAAGTAGGTACTTCATCTGGTACCTCTTCCCTTTCGCCATAAACACGTCAACAGGCGTTTAATCATAATCCGAGAATTCGTATTCACAGCAATCGCCAACCCTTGCCTTGCAGGACTGATGCACGTGGACGGACTCAGGGATGATAGCTGAGGGGCATTATGTTTGTGAGATTTAGCCCATTTTATAGGTACAATGCGATTGATTTAAATTGCTGTACCTTTTGTATGTATGCAATTCAACAATTCCTTACCCATAATTATAATATAATTAAAATACTTATATCTCTATATATCTTTTTTTTTGGTAAATGAAGTAATCTATTAGAATCGATCTTACACATTGCTGATTTCGTGCTTGAGCGATCAATAGATTCGTCTATTCTTAAAGCTTCTTAATTGCTTTACATAATTAATGCTACAAAAATACTACATAATTTTTAAATTCATCGTTTTTATTTTATGCAGTCTAAAAGAGGAGACATGCAAGTCATTATCGTCACGCTGTAAACGTCAGATCTGCTTAATAACTGCAGTCCACCACAAATCTTCGAATTAATATACATGCGTGGCACTGCATTACCTTTCTATCCCTTATACTTAAGCTCTTATGACTGGTAATTACACTAGCCACTCGTTCTTTTTTAGAACCAGTTTTGCTTACACATTGCCGCAATTTTCTGTTCACCTCAAAGTTTATTTACCTCTCTTACCTCAATTCACCTCAAATGAATTCAAAAGAAGTCCAACCTTGCAAATATATTAGAGAGGATGATTATAAAAATTAAACAAATTAACTACGCACAAGAAAATCAATATCAAACAGGCACGCTTGGGTTAAGCCTATTTTTGTGTTCTAGTGAAATCTAAGTTTAGTTGTTCAGTTAAGTCAATTGTCTTGTAGAAAACACTTACCTCATGATTACAATCTTTGTACACCTTTTTTTCTACTATTTATTTCTAAATATATGAGATCATACATGGGTGAGTTTGAGTGATTTATCCAAGTTCACGTGGGTTTTCTCTGACGTGCCCACGCAATTGAATCCTAACTACGTCCACGCTGACGCAAGATCCTATTTCGGTATTCACGTTTACATTTTTATTGGACGATGAATATTTTCACTTGCCGTATAATAACATTATGAATATTTTCTTAATTGTGTTTCTTGGCATGCGAATGGCGGTGAAATGTCTGTAGCAAGCAACAACGCATCTTGAGATGTAAATGCGTGTTTGCAGTCCCTTTGGAATGATTTTATTGAATAGGTTCAATAACTATTGTTATTTAGAATTAATTTGGGTTTATGTCGAATTTTATGTAATGGCCGCAGTTCACTCCTTTTTTACCGACTTCCTAAAAAAGGAGGGGGTACTCAAGTCGACTGTATTTTTGTTTTTTATGTGTGTTACCTCATAACTTCTCTCCAAGTGAGCCGATATCGAATTTTTTTTTTTTTAGTTTTATAGATGTTGCTTTCTTTTTGTTCCCATTGAAATTTGATCAAGATCTGATCAGTTACTCTTGAAATATCGTCAATAATGTCTATTTTGTGACGAATATTGCGTACTTTGACGATGTTCTCGTTTACCCAACTTCAAAAGTTACCTCTTAACTTCTTTCGTTGTGAGCCGATGATTCATTTTTTATTTGAAATCTGGTGCTTTTTATGAAGTCCCATTAAAATTTGATCAAGGTCTGATCTCTAGTTTTTGGGTTATAGTCAATAATGCGTGTTTATACATTAAATCTGATACAGGTTCAGATGATAAAGCGGTGAAGTCGGTCATTAAAAATAGTTTTTCTCTTGCTTCCTCTCTTATTTATGGTGACCAATGTCACTGTTGGTATATATCCGTCAATATCATAGATCAGTAATTTCGGGCTTAATAATAATATTTTTTTTATTTTATATCAAGTAACATGACTTATCCTCCACAAGAATTCATTTATTGATAAGTCACATTACAATAAAATTAAAAGAAAATCATATTCAAAACAAAATCACAATTACACATAGCTTAGGTAACACGAGTGAGTTTTCTGCTCTGTGGTCATATTACGCACGCTTTCAAAACACTATTTGACTTACTTGACTTATGTTCTTGTGTCCCTTAGATGGGGCAGAGGGCGTCCAGTGTTCCTCCATGCCGTTCGGTCTTGAGCTTCTCGTTTACTTTCACTCCAGTACTTCCCGATGACATCTGCTTCTGCAATGATGGTTCGCCGCCAACTCTGCTTTGGACGACCACGTTGACGCTTTCCTTGGGGATTCCAGTCTAGAGCTTGCCTCGGTTTGTCATTATCACTTAGGAGCATATCTAGTTCCATTTACGGCGCTGGATTTGCTGGTCGGTCGGGATTTCATTGCAGCGTGGATATGTGGTCGATGGAGATTTTGTAGAGCCATTGAATCCCAAGTATTCGTTGAAGACATCTGTTGGCGAAGACCTGTAGTTTATGCGAAATGTTCTTTGTGACCTTCCACGTCTTTTAGCCATACAGTAACATAGTATTTACATAGGGCCAGAAATATTTGAGGGTTTTTCATTAGTTAAAATTACTATTTATAAAATATTAATTTCCATTCTAATACCACATACAATTGAATACTACGTACCACGCATCCTGTGCTCTGCGCACCGCTAACTAATTTAGTATTTTATTATGTATTGAAAGAAATCCCTTTTCAACTACCTTTTTTATTTTGCTACCAAATAAGCAAATTCTTCCAAAAGTTACAACCGCGAATTAACATTCTAAATTAATACATTATGTAGCGATTTCCGACTCCATTTACTTTTCCTGTTAACTTTGTAGGAAGTTTAATGTCAAAAGGGCGTAAGGGGCTTTCACAAAGTAAACTTACATAATTTCCCTATATTTCATCGTTATGTTTAGGGTGGCAGTGACAAATGCTATAAAATTCATACTTATTACACTAAGACAAACAAATCTTCCACGAGACAGCGTAATGGGTTTCACTTTATGGACGATACTAAAAGCATTTTTCTACTGTAGATACTGTAGAAGCAAATCCCTTGCCTAATGGTAAATGTCAAGGTTGCTCATTGCTGTTCAGTGCTAAACAAAATATGAACTATAATACTTTTATAATGAATACTAACCACATATATCTACTTCATTGGAAAACTAAAATAAAGGAGATGTTTCATTTTAGGCCAGCACTATGTACCATACATAGAAAAATAGGGAAAAGATATTGCATTTACTTAAAAATACAAATAAATGAATCTGCAGAAGGTTATAGCTATACCCTCAAATTATTATTTTTAAATATGTAACCCTATTTTTGGGGCAGTCAACATCATCATGACAAGAAGATACTGAATGTCTCTCTATTCTAAGTTTCAATCGAGTAACATATTCTAAACTCCTATTATAATTATAATGAAACCCAAATATTTTAGAATTGATATATTGTTTACAATATATTATCAATGACACGTCAAAATGACAGTTCAATATTGTCGCAATCCGCCATTTGTAACTGTGTTGTATTGCTATCAATGTACCAAGATATTTTAAATGTACATTAAAACGAAATAAAAGTAAAGAAAATAAACATTCAAAAACGGTTAGGTACTATATTGTATAGCTATATGTATGTATATGGTACATGGTGCTGGCCCAGGCTCCTTCAATTTTGAAACATCTCCTTGAATAAATTTTCCAAAAATGCCTCATACATGTATACTATAGCACTTCTCAAGTACGTCAACATTACCGAATACTACATAACAGTAGAGTAGATCCATTTTAAATGTGAACGCCGCTCTACGAAATTTATCAAACGATCGAGTGTCAAATGTATGTTTTTTTTTATGGAGGGGCGTGCACATTAAGAACGGTTCTACTTTACTAGAAAAATTAAATCAAACAAATTTTCGAATTGTTTAACTTTGTAATGTTTTTACCGACTTCCCAAAAAAGGAGGAGGTACTCAAGTCGACTGTATTTTTTTTAATTTGTGTTACCTCATAACTCCTCTCCACGTGAGCCGATTTCGAAAACTTTTTTTTTTGTTTGAAATATGTTGCTTTCTAATTGGTCCCATTTAAATTTGATCAAGATCTGATCAGTAGTTCTTGAAATATCGTCAATAATGATTATTTTGTGGACTACTTTGACGATGTTCTCGTTTAACCGACTTCAAAAGTTACCGAAGTGAAGTCGGTTTTTTTAAGCTTTGCTTGCATTAAATAATTTTTAATATACTAAGTTAAGTTTGAACATACCAATTCCAATCGAAAACTAAAATCAAATTTAGTTCGCTTCAGCAAGTTTTATGTTTTAAACTTTTAGAGAATTGGCTAAATTATCTAAACGCTTAAAACATAAAACTGGAGAGAATTTCGCTTTTATAGAGCATCTTCATTCAGTGGATCTCAAACTTATACCATTCTAAGGACTTACGAACAATGTTGCATAACTGCTAAAATAAATGGCTTCAGTTGGAAATGGTTGGTAGAGAGTACTGTTTTGGCACTTGTATGGCACTATTTGTTACATTGTAACTAGAAGGTTTTTACCCGACTGCGCTACGCAAGTGTAATGCTTATCAGCCTATGTATGTACGCATGTTCGTTTGTGACTTTCTAGAGATCAAACGCGTGGACTGGTTTTGATGTTTTTCATGTCAGCACATTTATCTTAATTGTGCGAGTGTCACTTAAGACATGACAGTAATCAAAATTCAATATGGCGCCAGACGCCATATGTGAGAAGATCCTACAATCTATGTAGGGTCCATGTTACTGCTGCAACTAATCTCCCAAAGTAGATGCTACAATCTATGTATGGTCCATGTTACTAAACTACTAAGGTCTTAAAATCGCCACTAAACCACTATAATTACGATAATTAGGTTGCGGTTTGTCAAAGTAATTATTAATCTCCGATGCATTGAATGGGCCATAGCTTAACGCCTAACAGCTCTGGGTATTTGAAATCATTCGCTTGAAGGTATACACGCTAAAAGTTTCTGACAGACGAAGAAAGAGTTGAACCAATAATTAAAACTAAGCTTCGCTCGGTCAATTAAAATTAAAAACAAACAAACAAAACAAACGCTTTCACACTCACAGCCCCACACTAAGTTCAAAGACTTGTATCGTGGGTGCCGGAAACATTCACATCACACACACATTACACCCAGAACCAGAAGCACAAATATCCCTTGGGAAGGAATTTGTGCTCCTGCCGGGAATCGAACCCAGGACCCACGGCGCAGAGGGCAGACACCTGTCCACTGCGCCAACTGGGTCGCCAACTGCCCATTGGTTTTTAATTAAAATTAAAAACCAATGGGTCACTATTTAGCACAAATGGGATAAGACACTGGTCCCTGAAACACAGTTTTTAACTACATCAGTGGCCACAGGCTTCACAGACATGAATGTTAAAATCTTGTGTCAATAAATGTATTTGTAGTTGCTTTGGGATTGAATGTTAAAAGATATTTAAATATGAAACATCGTTTCTCATACCTATATTTTGTATTGTTTTACGTATTAGCATTTATGACATTAATATACATGATCAAATTATATAAATATTTATCTGTAATTTGATTTACTACTCAAATGTCTAGACTATCGATAAACAAATCCTAAGTGCAGACCGAACTGCCGTTCCTCGAATTTTCGATATATATCAGTGTTAATATAAACAATAACATACACCGCGATAGATGTATTGCGAATTGTGTAACAAATATATACACCCTGTGGTTGGCTTATACAAACACTTGTAAGCTAAAATATTGTACAGCTGGATTCTAAAAGTTGTGTAGTTAAAAATGATGTTATTAAAAGTGGGAAGATACGACACGATTTAACATCATATAAACAATATTAAAAGGGGCATCTTCTAAATAAAAAAAAATACTGCATTCACTTTATGGGGTAAACGGCTGCACCAATTTTTAAGAAAAATCACAGCCTAGAATAACACTTAGATAATCTACAAACTTATATACACCCCTTTTTTTCGGGGGTTAAAAACTGGACCAGATGCATCTTCTAGGCGAAGAGATTCTATCCCATAAAAGTTGTGTTCTGTTCTAATGATATAACTTATATTTTATGAGTTTATTCGATTGTTCAGGTTAATACATCATTTAAGAAATCTAGTGTAATTTGTGTTTGTATGTAAACTTATTTATTTTTAAAACACGTTCTGTGTGTTGCTACCGTAAATCATTATTTCAAGAGTTATTTTTTTTTTTTTTTTTTTTTCGCTATTATGGGTCACGATAGAGTGTTCCCTATTTTTGTTACAATCTAGCCAAGGTGAGGCTAATAAGTAACTTAAATTTAACTTATTCTGCTAGATTTAAAATATCTAAGAATGTGTCCATTAACACTTTTCTTATTGTCTCTATTAAGGCGAAGACACTTGGTTCATGTGTTCTTTTTGAGCAGCATTTATAAAACACTACATTACACTAATACACTAACACTAAACAAGTTCAAACGGTTTTGTTCTTTTAAGTCGTCTCACTATATACGTGTGATCGAGGAGCTGGATGGCCTCGACGTTCACATGATGGTGAAGTCTATATTCATGAGCTTCTGCGTATTTTTTAATGATTTTGTTAACGAGCTCGATGTTGAGGTCCTGGTGGAGATCGTCATTTCGGATGTACCAAGGTGCATTCACAATGCCTCGTAATACCTTATTCTGGAACGATTAAAGGAACGTTGGCGACCCAGTTGGCGCAGAGGGCAGACACCTGTCCACTGCGCCAACTGGGTCGCCAACTGCCCATTGGTTTTTAATTAAA
The DNA here is from genome assembly GCA_948107665.1 of Lomographa bimaculata. NCBI lineage: Eukaryota > Metazoa > Arthropoda > Insecta > Lepidoptera > Geometridae > Lomographa > Lomographa bimaculata. The sequence continues at coordinate 16,293,469 of OX403592.1, forward strand.
ATTAAAAACCAATGGGTCACTATTTAGCACAAATGGGATAAGACACTGGTCCCTGAAACACAGTTTTTAACTACATCAGTGGCCACAGGCTTCACAGACATGAATGTTAAAATCTTGTGTCAATAAATGTATTTGTAGTTGCTTTGGGATTGAATGTTAAAAGATATTTAAATATGAAACATCGTTTCTCATACCTACTTAAACTAAAAAAAAAACTATTTATATAAATAATGGTTTATTCAACAAGTCCAAGTTTTACAATATAAATATTTAAGTTATAAAAAGAAGAAAAAAGGTTAAAGATGGTTTAGATGATCTTTAATGTTCGGGATGAAGTGGCCAAATTGCTTGCTGCATTACCAAGCTGAATAGCAAGGCTTATCCTCTCCCCCAAATACAGTAGTTTAGTCACGTGCCGACTCAATCAGTCTCTTAGACAAATCTTTGAAAATTTCTATATAATGGTCCCCTTAAAAAGGTCCCTATGGGCCCAGCGTTTCAACCCCAAGCGGCACAATTGGCAACTGGCTACTCTGGTAGTAACAACTGCTGCGCAAAAAAATGAAACGGACATTAATTAAGAAAGATTATTATAAAACGATTGTAAGTTGCAATGTAGTCACATTAACGAAACGGATGCATGGAGCACAACACACAAGCAGTTTTTGGCGTTAACATAATATAGCATAATGAAGCATATCGTCCTCCTGCCCAACAGGGTCTCTAATGTACTGTCATTTATTTCTACCACCTATCTACATTTAGAGAATGCAATAAAGATTCGAATTTGAATAGATATACCTAGGTTAATATAATAATCCCTGTATAATATTAGTTATTTAAGAATGTTTAAAAAAAAATTATTAAAAAATGCGTCGCCGAGTTTCTTGCCAATTTCTTCTCGAGATGGCTGTATTTTGCGAATCTGACAGTGGAGTCATCAACTTTTATAAGTGCCTCTTTGGAGCCCATGTGAATAAACGATTTTAAATTGAAAATTGATAATTTTTATACAATAGGTATTCAAAATTCTCTCAAAAATACGGATTGTTCCCAGTAGTCCCTCTAGCCCTGTCCCCCGGGGTGACAATTACTGGGAAAAATTATCATTATAATTATTCCCAGTAGTCCCCTCTAGGGGGTGCCAGCTGGTAAGACAATTCCCAGCTGTCACCCCGGGGGACAGGGCTACAGGGGGCTAGTGGGAACAATCCAAAAATACTGCGGCGTAACCTCATCAATCTGCAACCATCAGTGCGGATTATGACCGAGTGATGTGCCTCAATTTTACTCATTTACGCCCATTAATTACGCATTCAACAGTAAGGCGATGATAGATTAATTAATTGTTCGCATTAACAAAGCAAGTCTGCGGAATTTAACTCGAAAATTATCCGACAAAACGGGTAAGCGACAGGTTGCTGAAAATATTAAGGAGATGTCTAAATATTTAACTTATTAAATTTGTTTATAGGTAAACGTTTTGTTGAATATATTTATTGTTAGAAGTTATTATACTCCTTGTTGCCATAACTCTTGAAATAATGATTTACGGTAGCAACACACAGAACGTGTTTTAAAAATAAATAAGTTTACATACAAACACAAATTACACTACATTTCTTAAATGATGTATTAACCTGAACAATCGAATAAACTCATAAAATATAAGTTATATCATTAGAACAGAACACAACTTTTATGGGATAGAATCTCTTCGCCTAGAAAATGCATCTGGTCCAGTTTTTAACCCCCGAAAAAAAGGGGTGTATATAAGTTTGTAGATTATCTAAGTGTTATTCTAGGCTGTGATTTTTCTTAAAAATTGGTGCAGCCGTTTACCCCATAAAGTGAATGCAGTATTTTTTTTTATTTAAAAGATGCCCCTTTTAATATTGTTTATATGATGTTAAATCGTGTCGTATCTTCCCACTTTTAATAACATCATTTTTAACTACACAACTTTTAGAATCCAGCTGTACAATATTTTAGCTTACAAGTGTTTGTATAAGCCAACCACAGGGTGTATATATTTGTTACACAATTCGCAATACATCTATCGCGGTGTATGTTATTGTTTATATTAACACTGATATATATCGAAAATTCGAGGAACGGCAGTTCGGTCTGCACTTAGGATTTGTTTATCGATAGTCTAGACATTTGAGTAGTAAATCAAATTACAGATAAATATTTATATAATTTGATCATGTATATTAATGTCATGAATTCTAATACGTAAAACAATACAAAATAATCAAGATAAATCAATTGTAAAATTTATTAGCAGATTTTTGTTTAATAGTTTTGGTCGACCAATGGTTTGCGTGTAATGCAATTTGAAAATTGTATGCTTTTAAACATTTAAAAGAAATAACCAATATGGGTACATACGCCAAAGGATCATACCTAAAACTAGGCTTATAGATGCGTCATCGCCATTAAAGTAACAAAATTATTTTATTTTGGAGTACCTTAAATTTATTTGGCGCTGTAGAAATGGAAGCATCAAAATCTGTATAAAAAAAATCAAATGCTGGATGTATGAAAGATCATCACTTGAGAACGGCTCGACCAAAACAATCATCCAAGTGATTGTTTTTTAGTTGTGTTCGTGCCTAAATCTTTCGATAAAGTTTTTTTTTAATTTACTGAAAATATCAGAAGCCAAACATTACAGTACAAAAAAAGCCCACAATACCTGCTAATAAGAATTTGCAATAAAACCTCTAACCAGATAAAAAATAAATAATAAATAAGATTTTCCAAACTTCGCCAATCCCTAATATTAATTTTGTGTGTGTGTAAATGTGTAAGTGTGTAACTATGTTTGTTCCCTCTTCACGCTTTAACGGTTGAACGGATTAGGATGAAATTTGGAATGTACAGCTTATTACCTAGGCTTAACACATAGGCTTCTACTTAACTTGATTATAGCGGACAAAGCCGCGGAGCACGGCTAGTTTTTAATATGGCGAAGATATAGGGGTTGAAAAAAAAACTGAGGTAACAACACACATAAAAAAATGCAGACGAATTAAGAACCTCCTCCTTTTTCGTAGTCGGTTAAAAAAGTAATTAAGTTTCATTAAAAACGCCGAAATTATATTTACGAAGCGAAAGGAATACAAATCAACCCGTGACAAGCAGTTAATGGAACAGCCACAACTGGCTGCATATTAATGAGTAAACAAAATAAATCAATCACAAACCAACCACTGTGATGACACCACGAGGAGTTACACAATGCCGAGAACATCGCACTTTCCCAAATAAATGTAGCCGAGCTTTGATAAAACTGTAATTATACGGGTCTTTAGATTAATATGTCTGTGGTTGTCATCGAGTAGGCCGGATGCGGAACCTATTGTATTTGTCTATGGGGAGCGCCCATCATCTATCTTTAGGCCGTCGCATGTACGGTGTGTCTTACTCAGAGCAAGATTATTGTAACCTCAATCAAGCGTTTCATTATCATCAGCGCGGCACGGCGTCCCGGAAAGGCACAATACAAAAACATACCTATTAGAGGTACTAATAACAAATATATTGTCTTCTAATCGTATGGCATAACATAACATAAACATAAACGCATTTACACTCCTGTGGGGCTGTCCCCACGATAAGTTCAATTGTCGTGGAAAATATATCGTGGATGCCGGCAACATTCCCACTCACAACCACACCCAGAACCAGAAACACAAATTTCTATTGTGGAGAAAACTTGTGTACCCTCCGGGAATCGAACCCGATATATGCTTAGAAGGCGGACGCGCTCCTAGTTCAATAAGTTCTTTTAGAATAATTATAATATTAATTTAGTCTTTGATATTAATAACAAATTATCATTGATTAATAATAAGCGGTTTAATTACATTTTGTCACTTGTAATGTCACATGTTTGAAGTGTTTTATAAATGTGTATTTAATTTTGTTTTTAAAAATCGATATTTTATCAATGTATTGTTAAAAATCGATATTTTATCGATTTATTGTTAAAAATCGATATTTTATCGATTTATTGTTAAAAATCTATATGTTATCAATTTATTGTTAAAATTCGATATTTTATCGATTATTATCGAAGACAGGAACAACGTAGACAGAACAGGGACGTCAAACTTGTAATATTTTTGGAACGTGGACGTGATAGGTACATTTGTTCAGAAAATATATATGGCATGTAGGTACCTTTATTAATAGGCAATATATCTTATACCTTTAAACGAGCAATTCTTGTATATATATATGTATATATATATATTTATATATATGTGTGTGTAATCAGGATCTTGGAAACGGCTCCAACGATTTTCATGAAAGTTACAGATTAGGGGTTTTTCGGCCCAAGGATTCGATTTATCAACGTTCCAGGTCCGAGAAATGCTCGGTTCCCAAACTGCATTTGAAAAACCGGGCTTAAGAAACTATCAGCACCATCTATTACGCCATGACCGATGTAAAAAACTGTTTCTACTCGACACTAGATGGAGCTTTCTGAGGCTACAAATTCAAACACATTCTACCAAAAACAAAAAACCGAGCAATGCTACCTAGCATCCGGATATTATTATTATTAATGGTGGATTATTCAATTTTTTGTGAATGTGTAGGCAAATTATACAAGACTGATAAATGTGATTTTTGTTATTGCTCTAGACATCCAAAAGATTTTTTAGTAAATTTTCTATCACTTTACTAAGGCATAACTGGACCGTGACTCTTTAACTAGACTTTGACTGTGATTGGTGATAAGAGCTAGTTTTATGAACTACTTAATGAACTTGAAACACGAATTTTTATATGAAACAGGCAAAATACACAAAGTTTTCGGTGCCAAAATAAATCTCTATGAACGATTTATATTTTTATGAATAAGGACTCTCATTCAAAAAAAGATAATGTCGAGTTGTCACGCGCCGAGGCCCGAGCCGCTTGCATCCGCGTACTTATCGCGCGTCTGACTGACAGGTCAAAAACAAAGTAACATTTTTACGTACAAATCTGTAATAAAACGGGCATTAATTAAGAAAGCTTACTATAAAACGACTATATTAATGACAAGGATGCATGGAGGCAAACTGCACAAGCTCTTCCTAGCGACTACCATAATAACACCTAGGTTAATAAAATTATGTATTAGAGATTAAGAATGTTATTAATTTTAAAAAAATAATGCAAAAAATGCACCACCGTGTTTCTTGCCAGGTTCTTCTCGAGATGGCTGTAATTTTACGAATCTGGCAATAGAATCATTAACTTACATGAGTGCCTCTTTGGGGCCCATGTGAATAAACGATTTTGATTTGATTTTGATTTTGACGTGTGTTAAGCTATATTTTATAGGAAAACAAGACGTCCAAATTTAAGACTGTAGTCCGAATGGCTTCAGATAGGAACCAATGGAGGCGACTCACTTACGACTGGACTGGAAATGGTCATCGCAACCTTCAGTCATGAAGGATCGATCAGAGAGAGAGAAGCTATACTTCACAATGAAGCATTATGTGTAATACGATAGTTTTCATTTTCAAAAAGATAAATATTCACTCAATTATTTCTACATAACATTTCACCGACTTCAAAGGAGACAAAAAGGAGGAGGTTCTATGTTCGACTGTATGTATTTTTTTTTATGTATGTTCACCGATTTCTCCCCCATTTGTGGACTGATTCTTAAAATTATTTTTTGTTTGGAGATTTTATTTCAGGGGTGGTCCCATATAAATATTATCGAAATCGGTCATGCCAAAACCAAAATATAAGCGATGAAGTCGATTTTTTTATCTTTACTTACGTTTGTATTATTTTCACATGTTTTTATTCTGGATGGGCAAGCATTTGACCGCTATCTCACCTGATGGAAAGTGACAATGCGGCCGATAGTGTAACTTCCTATTATTATTTAATTCTTATAGAGTATATTTAGAAGATTGTGACTTCAAAACTCGGCTCAAATATATGCAAAATTATGGACAACGCGGAAAAGTTCGCGCAGTACAGTAACATCTGGACGTTGTCCAACTCCGGTTGTTTACTTATTGTAGGTATTTATGCTTGCTAAATGAAACATAGTGTTGATTGAAGACACGTGCGGTAGGATCAAGATGTTACGAATTATTGGAGTAGATATTTACACTGGAATCATGCGAACGATTCAATGTGGACCTCGTCGTTTGATACGGTTTCATCAATGAATATATGTTTATTTATGGATAGAGCAAACAGCTCAGCTTTGTAGCCAATATAAAGTTGCTGCTTTTTAAGGTTCCGTACCCAAAGGCAAACTTTCTTTTTTACCGACGTCACAAAAAGGAGGAGGTATACTTAAGTCGACTGTATTTTTTTTTTGTTTGTTACCTCATAACTTCGTTTCACGTGAAACGATTTTGTTTTTTTTTGTTTTGTAGATGTTGCTTTCCGATTCGTCCCATTTAAATTTGATTAAGATCTGACTAGTAGTTTTTGAGTTATCCTCAATAGTTACCTCATAACTTCTTTCTTTGTGCGCCGATTTTGATGATTATTTATTTATTTGAAAGATGGCGTTTTCCATGTGGTCCCATTTAAATTTGGTCATGATCTGATCATTGCACATTGATAATTGCCAGGTCGGCAGTGGGCCAAAAATGCCACGGCCGCATTTCGATTATGTATTTTTTTCTTTGTTATAATAAGTATCTTGTTTTAATTATAATGTTTTATTTTTTAGTCTATAGGTATATAATATTTGGTATTGTTTTGTCCTGAGGTTCGTGAAGTCTTGACTATGGTTTGCGACTGAAAATCAGTGACTAAGGTCTAACCTTAGTCGTATGCTGAGTCGTAACCCATATTCATGACACTCACAACATTTCACACTTCTTTCTTTTATTTGTTTTATTTTTTGATTATTTTGAATGTATTTTATTTATTTTGCTGTTTGTTTGTAGTGTAAATTTTGTGTGTGTCATTAATAATAAATTTATTATCTTTCTTCTTTCTTTCCTTAAATAAAAAGAGGAGGTATGTATTTTTATCGACTGTGTGTATTTAAAAAAAATATGTATGTTCATCGATTTCTTCCCCATTTGTCGGAATATCGGACTGGTTCTGAAAATTCTTTTTTTGTTAGGTAATTTTATACTTCAGAGGTGGTCCCATATAAATGTTATCGAAATCAGCCAAAACTAAATAATAAGCGGTGAAGTCGGTTTTTTTAAACTTTGTTTACGTTCAAATTATTATGAACAACTAAACTTACTTAAAAAAATATATATATTGCTTAACAAAGAATAACTGCAAATAGCTTGCGAAGCCAAAATAAAAAAAGAAACATTGTTATTCGTAAATTTGCCAAAATGTTGATATATTTTTAATTTTTGAGAACCTTAATATTTGAGAGCGGTCCTCCGCACCTTATGTATTAAGCTATATTTTTTCCCTATTCTGTGATATATATCATACGGTCTATAATCGTTTGTGATGACAACCGTACTAGGAGCGAAGCGCAGCCCTCCTAAAGTTTAAAATCAACTTCAACTTCTTCTTTAAATGGCGACTATAGGGCTGTCGCACCATAATTCTGCCAATATCGCGTATAGGTAGGAGCGCAGTTAAAACAAATTAAAAATTATTTATAAAATATGCCCGGTAACTTCAAGTTACTAATTCTACTTCTAGTACAAAGTCAGCTAATGGGTGAGTAAAGGAAAGAAGGTACAAAGTTTAAAATCATTTACAGGAAATATCGAACTTTTCATTTATTTTAATAATGACGCAGGATGACAAAGTACAACTGACCGAAAATGGCTGAACGTTTGAATAGGCTATAATGACGTGCATTGAAAACACAAAATGAGTACGGAACGAATGAACGAAAAGTTGATTATCCTCTTCAAGACTAATATAACATCATTCAGTAATTTTTCCGCATTAAGAATAATGGCTTTTAGATAAGGCAGTTAAAGATACTGATAATACTATTAATTTCTTTCAAAATTACGGAATGTCTTTGCAGATGACTCATAATATTTCAAAGAATAATTATGCACATATTTTATAAGCAACCCAAAATAAAGTCAGTTTGAATGTGTTTTGTTATTATTTACTTATTCAAGGACATTTGTAAGTTACACATTCACACTAACAACCCCACACTAAATTCATAGACGTGGTACGATGACGGAAATATTTAAATCACTTATGTACACAATCTCAACCAGAACCACAAACAAAAAGATCATGTAGAGGAAATTGTGCTCCTGTCGGGAATCAAACACAGCTTAGAAAACTATCAAACATAATTAGGTATGGATGAAGCATACTAGGTCCTACAATTTCACTTGTCGGACATGCAAGCTAAGGCATACCCAAAGGCATTAAAGTGTGACAATCGGCGACAAAATAACAAAAAAAAAATACAACATACAAAATGTTTTTATTTTTCCTAAAAGATAGTGGCGGTACATAGTTATTGTTTTATAAATTACTTAAAACTAGGACATAAAGTACCTTCGTGAACCTCTGTCCCCAACACTAGGTCTCGTACGCGTTGTAATTATTTCTTTTTTTTAACGTTATACTTATAGGTAATCAAACATTGGAACACTATCTCACCTGATGGAAACTGACGATTGCAAAGATGTGACATCCTCGTCTAAAATATGACAAATATACCAAAGTCCAACAATCGGCGACTGTACACGTAGAAACTATTTTGTAATCTGTGACAATAAGCAGTGCGAAGCACTCACGCATGATTAGACGAGTTTACGTCGTAGATTTTTCTTGTCATGTCATGTCAAAAAAAATAATGGTTAAAAGTTAATAAATTATTTTTAAATAAATGGAGATCGTAATGAAACAGAAAAGCACTTACTCGAAGCGTTCAAAGAGGGTTAAAATTAAAAGCAGTGCGTTGAAAAGCGAAGTTTCTGAAAGTACTCTCTAAAGTTTTAGCACTTGCCTTTACAATAATGTTTATCTGTGTTGATACAACTGTTGTCATTTGCATGTTTTAAGTTGAGTTTACGTTGAAATGTATTCAGACGTCTCCGAAGAAATCGAGCCGGAACTTTAGATATGAGACCTGTATTGCAGTATGACGCACGTCCTTGCGTAACTGCCATATTTTACTCGGTTAAATGCGCCCCGATTTACTATTTATTTATTTATAACAAAAATTGCCTACTGCACTTACAGTCGTGACCAAAGCGTGCAGCAAGCCAGCAACAATTGGAGCTCGAATACAAAATAGAAACTATTAAGTTACTAAACAATTTTACACGTTCATTTTAAAATACTTTAGGCTTACAACAAAACACGTCTCTCAAACAAACTCTGATTCTTGGGCAAGCAGGGTGTTGAGCAAAGAAATAGCTTGGGACATCGGAGCAAAATTCGAGGTAAGCGTGATGTCGTTCGGACGCGCAAACAGACGGCGCACACAGCACGCGCGCGACCTCCGAGCGCAGTCAGGCACGACCACCGAGAAAGCGCGCTGCAATTATCGATACGCCCGCCCGTTAAGAACTTGATAAAAGTGCATTACTATCGCATATGCCCTATGATTGTCTGCAATTGCCAAAGTCCTCGCTTCGAAGCTTTTAGGCTGCTTATCCAGCTACACCTTACGCTGGTTTATAGCAGAAAGCCCGTTCACCGACAAGAGAGAAACAAATGTTACTTCAGAACTTTATAATCTGCAATTAGTACCATAACTTACAAGCAACGTAGACTTATGAGCCGAAAGTCTAAGCGAAGTTAGTAATAAGGTTTATGTGACAAAGTTTTAGAAGCTCTGGGGGCTAAATAAAGCTAGCCGATTAACCCACTTATCTTGTTTGCTTCAAAAGATAGATGGGAGTGACCATCAGTGTCGTTTGTATTAGATTTTCTACCGACTTCACAAAAAAGGAAAAAGTACTCAATTCGACTTTACTTTTTTTATATGTACCTCATAATTAGGTATCTTCTTTCCACATAAACCGATTTTTTTTTGTTTGAGAGCTGTTTCCCATTGGTTCCAATTAAATTTGATCAGGATCTGATTAGTAGTTTTTAAGTTATCGTCAATTATGTGTGTTTAATACATTTAATCTGATCAAAACGTTCCGAAGATAAAGCGGTGAAGTCGGTTTTTTAAAGCTTTGCTTTCGTTTAATTATTATTAATAAGTTTAATTAACAGTAGGTATTTATATATTTGATACAACTCATTGCGACCGATTTGTTTGGGAACTTAATAAAAAATAAAACAACTTTCTGTATTTCCCTTGATTTTTCTTACTCTGAGCTAATGGTTGAAATAAATTTGAAAGTAATTTGAACATCGTAAATAAATCCTCGAAGATTTCAGTTTCTTCAAAGCGACGAATGAAAAACAATGAAAGTATACATACATACAAAAAAGACGTGTGGCACTCGGGGACTGTCGCGGTAAAGCTATTGCATAGCATTTTTTATCAACTTATGCAATTATAATTATTTATTTATTTTATTTATGCATTATTTTTTTCCTGCCACCTAGAGGCGAGTTGCTGAACTAAAGAGACAAGCGTGATATTTCAAAAAAGTCATTAAAAGTTCTGCTATTCATCGATAGATGGCAAAACTAAAAAGTATCACCGCTGTGCCGGTCGGAGTGGGGGGTGTTAGGTTATTTTCGTTACGGAATTTCTGGATTCGGTCTCCACGCTCAAGGCCCGCGATAGAAGCTATGCAATAGCTTAAAAATAAAACACACAGTCGAATTGAGAAACGCCTTTTTTGAAGTCAGTTGCCGAAATTACAAAATACAACGAAAGAAAACCGATCGATCTATATCCTAAAGAAATTCCCAAATTTTCCAATTCATTCAAAGCGACAAATTTCAAACAACGAGAATATCTGAATTTTTGTTACACATCAATAACGCTTTACGATTGTAAAATCTATTTGGACATTCGAGAGAAATTCTTCATTTCAACCGACGAATTATACAATAAATAAAAATAACTGAGTAAAATATATTTCTAATATTTTTTATAATTAATAAGCTCCTGTAGTGTGTAGGTACTTATTACTTAAATGAATTTAAAAGCCAAAGCCATTCGAAAAATCTATAAGTAATTTAAGATGATGCATAAAAATATAACTAACTAGCGATCCGCCCCGGCTTCGCCCGGGTGTGATAAATGAAGAACCGCTCGACTGATTTTGTGCAAACTTCACATAAACCATCTACTAAATAGTCCGAACAAAGCCTAAACATTTGGTTTGGATAGGTGAGCCCGTTCTTGAGTTATAAGATAACAACGAAAAGTGGCATTGATTTTTATATATATATAGATATAATATATAATTATGATATTCTTCTTTTTAGAAATAGGTTTAAAGAAAGTAATCTATATTACCTACCCAAAACAAATAAATTATATACATGTGAAACCAAGTTTCTTTTAAAACTTTCCTTAAGAATTGTAGAAGCATTTTATGTAACGGCTCATTAAATTCACCAAATATGTTACTAAAATGATTCACTTATAAGTTACCATTATTTTGCTAAGACTTCAAATCAAAATGAATATCGTTTATTCACAAGGGCCATATAAGTTAATTACTCTATTGTAAGATTCACAAAATTACAGCCATCTTGAGAACAACCAGGCAAGAACTCGGTGGGGCTTAATTTCATTATTATTTTTAAACATTCTTCCATTGACTATTACAGAAATTATATTAACCTAGGTAGAGCTCGTCCAAGCTGAAATGACGCGCCCCACTACTTAATTAGTTTATTTAGATGTGTGAGTGCAAATATTAATGACGACACTTCATCTGTATGGGAGCGTCGATTGTTCATTGAACAATGGATCTGCACGTGTACAAGACGGTCGACTAGTCGGGTGATAAATCCGACCATGCTCGCTCTCGTAAATGCGAAGGTGGGGCGCGTCATTTCAGCTTGGACGAGCTCTACATCTATATTATGTAAAACATAAAACATAAACGCACTCACACTCACAGCCCCACACTTAGCTCAATGACATGTGTCGTTGTTGCCGGAAACATTCACACACATAATCACAACCAGAACCAGAAACACAAATTTTCCTTGGGGAAAAAACTTGTGCTTCCGCCGGGAATCTAACCCGATACCCTTGCTTAGAAGGAGGAAGCTGACCCAACTTAGTCAACGTTTGCCTCCTAATAACTACTTCCTAAAATGATTTACTTATACTCTTCCATTATTTTGCTAAGACTTCCGTAAATATTATGACATAATACAGTTATTATCTCCGTAAATGAGAAGGAACGCACAAGTTTCTAGAACAAAGACACATAACTCCTTTTATGCTTACTCTGTCACCATAAAGTACGTAGCGTTGGCAGCCGAATGACTGTTTTATAGCTCAGCACAATCTAAAAAGTTTTGGTACAGTTTCTATGAACTATTGTACTCTCACCCACTAATCCAGATTTGCTAGGCCTTGGGCATTTCATAATATTTACCTTTGGGAGAGGAGTTACGGGTAAGCTCAGCCGAATTATTTCTAATAAGTGTTAGGGTTTATATTTTGTCTAACTTAAACACATTGAGAGATACATTGATGTTTTTGTTTATTGGGTGCGTGTTAGCATAGTAGAAATATATCAGTAAGATGACTCGAGGCCCGTAGGAGATTCAAATGCCTACTCTAGCCGAATACGCAGGGTTGTCACTATCTCCGACTTTTAAAGGTACCTATAGGTAAAATGTATATTTTAACAAACCAACAAGTTAGTTACAATAAAATAGTATAAAATGTGGTGGTAAAATAGATACGACTTCATTTGCATATTAACCGCCGACAGAGTCAAAAAAAATCTTGAAAAAAATATTGTTTTGCATAAGTGAAAAGAAATCACGGTAGTAGTATATATAACGAAGTTAAAAGGAAAACTAATATAGCTAAGTAGGCTTCAATAAATCAATAATATTGGCCGTCGGTGACGATGACGCGAGTTCCATGATTTTTGTTCACCCAAAAAGTGCTCAACGCGCCTATAGAAGTTTTCACTTTAAAAACCTACATAAATTAAATAAACACGTAAAGTAGGTTACACTATAAGTAGGTATATGAACTTTACCTATCTGTTTACAAAATATAAACGCGCGCACGCAACTCAGCACGCGGCACGCGACATCCGTCTGCGCGGAAAGGCCCGTGGCGAATGGCTCGAAATGTCGTCGACCGCGTCGACGAGCGCGGGGGCGACCCCGGCTCGTGTCGTCTTCGCCGTTCTGTTTGTTGTCATAGTGTGCGTGCTGAGGCACGTGCGTACGGCCGTGCGCACATACAAGCCGCGTTTGGTACCACTCTATGAAGACAACTTACTTATATATTTCTACTATGGTGTTAGTGTGTATATCTTTGTATCCAGTTGCGCTTATTCCGTGAGCGTTGTTGTTGCTGTGTAGGTACGGTGGTGAGTCAGCCGGCTCGGTCGCGGCCGGGCCGGCCATGCCGCCGCGCGCTGCCCGGTATCAATGTACACAATTGCAAATGCAACTGCCAACATTATATTCATATTACCTAGTATTATGCTGTAGTCATTATTATTTGTTTATTTACTTAGATCGTATGTAAGCCCAGTAAACTATTTATAATAATTATTAGATTACTCATGTAAGTGAAGTTATTCTTTTTGAGAAATAAATAATCTTAAACCGGATATCTGTCTATTTGTTTTGCACGTGTACGGTTTAAGCAAATCGATGGGTTTAAGTTTTAACAGGCGACTTGTTACACTATAGACTTCGATGGTAGGGCACTATACAAGGTGGAGCAAACAGTAACGTCCAAAGAAAAAAAACCGGCCAAGTGCGAGTCGGTCTCGCGCACCGAGGGTTCCGTACAAACCTGTAGGTATATCAGTAAAAGTTATGGTATTTTTATTGCTAAATGAAGTTATTGAAGTATGATTTTTTCACAGCTCCAAAGGGATAGTAGACCTGAGTATTTGACATGAATTTCAGCTTGATACCTCCACGCGTTCCTGAGAAAAAGGCTCTTGACAGACAGACAGACGGACAACAAAATGATCCTATAAGGGTTCCGTATTTTCCTTTTGAGGTTCGGAACCCTAAAAATTTAATGCCATACCCCCGGGAGTATCTGGAAATATTCAATTTATGATCCCTTGGCCCACCTGCGTTTCGACCGGGATTCGGACCCGATACCCACTGCTTAGAAGGCAGTTGCGATACCAATAACTCAAGCGAGCAGTTAAAAAAAAAATCTTTGTAAATTATAGCCTACTTTTCTGATGTATGAGCTATATTATTGTAATTGTGTGTGTGATGTGAATGTTTCCAGCACCCACGACACAAATCAACGAACTTAGTGAGGGGCTATGAAAAAAAATTGTTCAGTTTCATTAAAATCATTTCAGTAGTTTTTGCGTGAAAGAGTAACATACATCCATGCATCCTCACAAACTTTCGCATTTATAATATTACTAGCTGCGCCCCGCAGTTTTACCCGCGTAAGTCTCGGACTCGCGAGAATTCCGGGATAAAAAGCCTATGTGTTAAGGGTATCAGCTATCTCTACCAAATTTCATCAAAATTGGTGAAAAATAACAAACACACTTACAAACTATCGCTTTTATAATATTAGTGTCACTAACTGCACCCCGTGGTTTTATCCGCGTATTCTGCAGGAATTCTGGCATAAAAAATAGCCTATGAGTTTATCCAGGATGTCAGCTACCTCCATACCAAATTTCATTAAAAGCGATACAGCCGTTTGAGCGTGAAGAAGTAACAGAAGTTTGTACAAACACACTCGCACACTTTATAATATTAATGTGATAGTAGGATGATTGCTATGCAGCTGTAATCCCAGCATAACTTGTGTAGCGGAAACTCTCTGATTACATTCGTCTGACAAGACAAGCTCCTGTGCGTTCGTTTGATATCTAGTAATTAACGTGGATTTCCTCATACTAAAATTGTAATGAATATAACATCATAGTAATATCATAAGACGATATAGAAAATTGTGTGAGTGTGTTAGAATATTTTAAAACAGATTTTAATAGCACTACGTAATTACCCATTTATTTTGTTAATCAAATGTTATTTTAAGTTTAGTTTATTTAAAAAAAAAGTACGTTATCTACGGGCCAATTGCCTATATTTTTGTACTTTATTAAAATAAGTAACATAGATAGAGATATATGTCAGTGTTTATTGTAATTTTTAAACTTTCGACCAAGTGCGGGTAGTTGGAGACAATACTCGCCCTTTCCCACGCTGCCACCCGCATTCTCCAGTCTTCTCGAGACCATGGCCAATGCAACTTGGCCAAAACGTCGAGGTAAATAAAAATAGTTTTTTTAGCGCGATTAAGTCCCGAGATATTACCTAAACTAAGTGTTTATTGTATAAGTCATTGCAGTAAATGTAAAAAACTAACCATAAATAGACCGCTGCCAGTACCCAAAATGCTGGCAGCATTGCCACGTTGAATGGTCAATCTCTATTATCTATCTCTGTCCAAAATATTTTCCAGTATTTTGGTTATGAGTTGCTTGGACCAAACTGTATTTTCTGCTTTTTGTTTGAGTAATTGTGAGACCGGACGAACAAGTCGGTCGCCAGATAGTAAGCGTCGCACTTGCCTATTGCAGTGCAGTGATATATATAAAATATAGTAATGACTATATAATAATAGCTGTATAGTAAGAATTATAAAACTTATACATTGTTGAGATGGTATTTTGGAGTTAATTTATTTAATAACCCATCTTGACGTTATTTCTTCTTTTTTTTGTCTCTATATTATGGAGTTTCACAAAAAAGGAGTAGGTACTCAAGTCGACTGTATTTTTTTTTGTGTTACATCATAACTTCTTTCCACGTAAACCGATATTGAAAATTTGTTTTTTGTTTGAAAGATGTTGCTTTCCAATTGGTCCCATTTAAATTTTATCAAGATCTGATCAGTAGTTCTTGAAATGTCGTCAATAATGCGTGTTTAGTACATCTAATCTAATCAAAATTCCGAAGATCAAGCGGTGAAGTCGGTTTTTTTGAAGCTTTTCTTGCGTTTAATTATGTATTTATATAAAAAACTTAGTCTAATATGACACCCGGCGAGTGGGACGAATTTAACATTTTCCTATACGTTACAATCGGCGTATTAGTTTGTACGCTGTGGAGGAACAAACAAACATACATAGGTAAATACATGCTAAAATTATAGCCTGCCTTTTTGCTTCGTTGTAGTCGGGTAAAAACATAAGTATATTGTTGTTTACTTTCCTCACCGTGGATGTACGACAGAAGAAGTTTGCCCACAAAGTTTCGTAATTATGTAAATGTGTAATTTCGATTCCTTGTAAACTTAACCTACTTTACTGTTTTCTAAGTCCTTTTCGTCCTATTTTTTTAGGACAAGACCGCAGGGATTTCATTTTAGTTGTAAGAACATCGACGTGGAAAGAATGTCTGACATATCATAGTTGTTTTTTTTAACATTTTACTAGGCAGCTCATATTGAATTATTTCCTTTTCTAGGATACATACATAAGCAATAGGGAACACCCTATTACCATTTCAGTGTAACGTATTTATTTCCCGAACAGTAAAATCTAGGAGTCTTCAAGTTGAGAGTGAATAGGTTTTTTTTTTTTATGCAGCATAGGCAAGCATTTGACCACTATCTCACCTGATGGAAAGTGATGATGCGGTCGAAGATGTGACATGCTTGCCTAGAAGATACCTATTCACTCTCGAATGCTACATGTTTGGGCGCATCATCGCTTACTATCAGGTGAGGTAGTGGATAAATGCTTGCCTGTCGAGCATGTTTATACATGTCATACAAAGTTAAAAAACGTGATATTCGTTTTCGCTCCAAAATTAAAATAGACGTTCTAGTAAAGTTTCTATGGCATGGCATGAGTTGACTATGACTGGATCTAGACTCTTCTACTTGACTTTGACCGTGACTTGTGACTAGGACTTCTATTATAAAATGTGTTCCAGTTGAAATATTTTATTATTTGACAATGGCTAAATGCTTAATAAAAAAAACTACCACTTTATTAAGGCTTATTACTGAACGTCCGGTGGTGTAGTTGGTTATGCGTCTGCTTTATAAACAGTTGGTATCGGATTCAATTCCCGGTGGGATCACATGCTTTCTCACCAAAGGAAATGTGACAAGTTTCAGGTACCTGGATGACCGAGCTTTGCTCGACTTTTTTTGGTAAAAACGTTTTCTAAAAATGAAACCTAGCTAGATCGATTTATCGCCCCCGAAACCCCCTGCATACTAAATTTCATGAAAATCGTTGGAGCAGTTGCCGAGATTCAGATTATGTATATACATATACAAGAATTGCTCGTTAAAAGGTATTATAGATAGATTAACGAACATTTTCAATGACAGCTTGTAGCTCCCAAGAGCTTCCAGTTTATATTTTTCGATTTTACAAGCTTCCCTTGAAATAGACTTATAATGTTAGCTTCAATTCGAAGTAATCGTCTACTATAGATGACTGTTAATAAATAAATACACATCTACCTAATTATATACAAAACCAGTGGGAACACGCAAGGTTTCTTCCCGGATATTTGTGATTCTTGCTCTGGGTGTGATTGTGAATATTTCGGGCACCCACTACTCATGTCATTGAATGGTGCAGTGTGTGTGAAAGTGTTTGTTTGTGTTTATAATAAGAGTTCCAAATAACGTATATGTACACGTATATACACGTGTATGTACACGCATCTATAATTCTAATAAAGGGATATTCCTTTATTGATCGAGTGAAGCGAGATCTATTTGTGGATTTAGGTCGTTCAGAACTTTTTCCGTCCGTCCGTCCTTGAGTCAGAGGCATCTACCGTCTAAACCATGTAAGCGATTAACTTCAAATTCTCATAGAATATGTAAACCTACGGCCCAAAGACAGAAATGTCATTCAAAATTATATAAAGTAAAATCTTAAGGGGGCATGTAAGTGGAGAGCAAAATATTTTTTATTTTTTCATCTACTTTTATGACGTATCTTTTAAAAGGGCTTGACAAGTAGAATACGAATATGAAACCATTAAAAAAAATATGTTAGAAAATAACGATTTGGTAGACCACCAAAGTCACTGTTTTTAGACCTATTTTGTCCCGGGGTCTACCTAAAAAATGGTTTCACACAGAACGCTGAAAATTACGTATAATATCCGTTATATCATGCTACATACATATACTTGAATTACAAATGCAGAAATAAAATAATTATTATATAGAAAAAAGTTATAAGCAAGTTACCTCAAAAGTGGTTTCTCTATGAGGCAAAATGTAGGCGTGAGATCTCAGTTCGGCGCGAACGACTAGTTGTAATTATTAATGCGAAAATTCTATCATGTTACGAAACCTACTGAAACGATTATGCTGAAATTTTGAATATAATGGGTACATAGCGATCTAAGATAACACAGGATATTTTTTAACGAACTTTATATGTATGAATTGCCCGTTGGCTTAGTTGGGTGGCGTTCGCCTTCTAAGCAGGGGTATCGGGTTCGATTCCCGGCGGGAACACAAGTTTTCTCCTCAAGGAAAATTTGTGTTTCTGGTTCTGGATGTGATTGTGTGTGTGATGTGAATGTTTCCGGCACCCACGACACAAGTCATTGAACTTAGTGTGGGGCTGTGAGTTTGAAAGCGTTTATGTTTATGTTTATGTTTAAGAAATACGAAAAATTATTTTGTATCAAAATACAAGGTATAAGGAAGGTAACACCAAAACATTTGGTACCCTTGCTGTATTATTCTCGAAAGGCAAGTTGTCACCTTCACCAAAAGTTTAAGCCCGCGGTAAAGTTAGAAACTACTACAACCTGATTGGTAGCTGCCTACACTACCACTAAGTTATTATCTCATGAAAAGCATAAGAGGAAAGTTTGGGAGAGTGAAAATGCGTGTCTATTTTATTGTCCCTCGGGTGGCAAAAGTAGATACGCAAGGAAAATAAAAGGAAGAATTATGTAAAGTCTTGCATCATACCAGACACTAATATCTCCTAACTGAGATGTCACCTCCGTAAGCAATTTTCCCTGATGATAAAACACGGTTATTTACGAAAAAACTTATCGCAGAATTTTATGAAGTAGATTTATCATCCCGCTTTGTTTGTAGCATAAAAGTATAAAAACTTAATACTGTTCTCATAAAAAGGAAAATTCTTGTTACGTTTACAGCCAATATATTTAACGGTGCAGTTTTATTCAAATTACTATACTCTACTATCTTTTATTCAAATTACTATAGACTATTCCGCAGCGGTGCTCTTTTATGTTTTGTTTTGCCGAGCCTTCATTAGTGTTATAGTGTCTTTTACGTATAAAACTTTAGTAAAAACTGTTGTAAATGTAGAATTATTTGCATAGTAAAAAGTTACTGTTTTGTATACTAAGCTATAATTAGAATCTAGGGCAAACAACAAGGAAATAAAATAGCCAGAGCTAACGAAACGACGTAAAGTTGTCATGCAAAACCTGCTTGTGACATAATTCAAACACAAAAAACGATATATGTGAGTTATTTTCCGCTTCTTCGTACGGATCAATTTGAATCTATTATACATGTCTATCATACTTTCCGGTTACAACGCGATTTACATTCGGACAGACGGCAAATTGGAAAATTGGATCGGGACAGTAGCGCGGCGTTCATGTTTGATACCGACACATGAGTGGAAGTGGATTGATCCTTTTCGGTTTATTTTAGTCAAGAGTGTTGATGCTTGAACCCAGGTTTTATATACATCAGACAGTATTCGCCTATAATAAGTGTTCCGCACTTTAACGGCGCCGATCAAGAGACAGATTTTGCGAATTTTCAAAAGGCGCTTGTTGTCGGGTACTCCGCGTCAGTAGAATTCAGTTGAGCAGCAAATGGGACAACCTTAGCACACACACATTTCAAAGGGAGCGTGTATTTTGGTCACAGTTTTGTGAGTTATTGATTTCCAACATTTGTGTGGATTGTCCGGGTGAGTTAGCTGTTACACTTTTGTAGTGGCTGTGAATCGGAACCACAATTATTTCATCACACACGTCATTTTTTTCTTGGATGTGATACTTTATATGTATAAGAAAATTCACCTGTTGTCTTAGGTCAGAACAAGAATATCGAAGTTAGGGTATCAGCATCAGGAGGACAATCGTGGAAGCGTACCCGGCGCCATGCACCACTTTACTTTAACTTTACTCTTGTCTTTTGTCTATATGTGGTATTGGAGCATTTTATACCACTCCTAGTTAACTTCCAATCCAGCACTAATACTGTCGGTTTTCCTCACTTTTAAGTAGAAAATTTCTCACTAAGAACAAAACCATGTTTGGTAGTTATCCCTAAAAGTCAGTTCCTAAGCCTAGGCCTGGCATGCTTACCACCTATGCCCACATCGTCACATCAAAATGTGAGTTGATGGTTGAACGCCCATAATTTCTTAGAACCTATATGATATAGGAAACTAACCCAAATTGTAAAACAAAGGAAATATAACAATGGTAGTTTACATACTAATACTTATTAAATTGTCTTTCCACCGTATAACATACAAGTATTGCACGAGTATGTAGGTAGGTACGCACTGCGCACATTTTATCAGCTCCACTGCCTCTTTGTGATATAAACAATGAAGTTATAGAGCCAACTAAATAACAAAGGAAGCTGGCATTTGCTATTGTTTTTCTCTATTGAATTTGCAGAAGAAATCTACCCTTATAATTTATACGAGCCCCAAAAGGGCTATAATGTAAGACAAATTACCCTATTGTCGTGTCACAGAACTCCAGTCAGATGTAAGGCAATTTGAACCTTCCATGAGCATTAAAAAGATTTACTGGTATACTAGGTTCAGTCTGAACTCCCGTAGCTTGTCTTCCATCAACGATATTTCACCACTACTTCTACCGATGGTAAGTCATGATGCATGATCGGCAAACGTAGCACAGGACGCCAGTCGGCCAGGTGGAGCGACGACCTGCGAAAGGACGCCAGTAGCAACTGGTTGAGAATAGCCGAAGACCGGGCTCAGTGGCGTTCATTAGGAGGGGCCTATAATGTTTGATGATGATGATGATGCATGATAGAATTTGAATTTTGAATGCGGTTAAAGATGCTAAATAACTCTTACAAAGACTCTTCCTTCTTTCATCTTTGACCCCAGCATGACTTACGTATAAGATGGTGGTCTCTGAACAGACATACGACTTAACCGTAGAATTAAACAACGAAGCACCAAGTCTTGATGGACTCGGGCCTAAATAATTTGTTTGTAACATGAAATATATTAATATTTCGATGGTTTGAAATAATTTCGCCATCTTTTAATATTTCGCTCGAGACACAATCTTTTACCATATTTTTTGTAAAGATTGTTATGTCTCCAGACTCTGTGGCTTTCAAGTCTGTCATTATCATAATGTATCTTATATTTTTGTTTCAAAAGAATATTCATTCGTTTTCATTTCAATATCTTTCGAATGTCGGCCCTTTGTGGTATAGTGTTGCTTAAAATTACTAAAACTAAATTTCATTTGGATGCGCGATCCATGATTTTTTTTTAAATAAACGCTTTCACTCTCACAGCACCACAAGACAGAGACAATAATAAACGTGTTTAATGACACATTCTTGGGTACTTTGAATTTAGCAGCATAAGTTAAATTTAAGTTACCTACTTATTAACTTATTCTTGGTTAAAAAAAGAAACACGTTATCGTGATTTCATAAAAGTTAAAAAAAAAGATCAATCTATAATTTTGATGTGTTGTGTCGTGAAACATACATACACAATTAAACCCAGAATCAGAAACATAAATTATTTTGCGGAGAAAACTTGTGTTTCCACCAAGAATCAAACCCGATCGAAGCAGGATTGCTAAGAAAGCGAGCATGAACGGATATTTAAATCAAAATTTTAAAATATTGATTTATTTATTATTATTTACGATAAAGGAGTGGAACTCATTGTCCGCCTCCTAAACGGTGTAATCCGCGGGAGTCTTCGGTATAGACTGAATAGATATTTTCTAGGCAAGCATGCTACACCTTCGGCCGCATCTTCACTATCCATCAGGTGAGATGGTGGTCAAATGGAGTATGTAATGGAAATGTGCTTCACTTTCAGGTTATCTCTAAACATAATGGCTGACCTCAATTCGGAAACTACCGGAAATACTGCATCCAATTGCTTTATTTCAATTGCAATCCAATAGGACTCTGTGACTAAACTGTTTGTCCCTGTCTAGATATACTGATATGCGGGTGAGATAGGGTTGCCACAGGAGCTATATTTCCTAGACGATTCATTATTAAAGCGCCTTTTACGTTTATTGAGTAAGCCAGCGTGTCTTCAGCGTCCTTTTTAGCTTCGGTAAAAATCCGGATATGCGGCTTTTCTTTTATACATGTCGCATTTATCAAATGGTTTTCTTAAAATGTTGTCAGCAGATTCGAGAATTGTTAAGATTTTTTGTCGATTCAGTTTTGTATTTTTTTCAAAATGGTGGAGATACGGGGTTTACGGAAAAAACGTAAAAAAACATATTTCAATCATTTTGAAAAATTCGCGAGGTCTTCAGCCTAGGTCACTAGTTTTTATAATACTCGCCACTTAAACAAATTTTACGTTAGTTTACGCTTTTGATTCCCGTTTTAAGGCACTTTTTGTTACTAGCGTGCTAAAGCTTCTGTATTCGTTAATAAAACTCTAGTTTATGGGTTGAAAATACTGTTTTACAGTATAAATATGTATTTTTTGAGAGTTTCAAACCACCACACTCTATACGCATTTGATTCACGCGGACTCTACGATTCTCTCACGCCGTCTGCGTGAACCAAGTTCATGCAGTGTGTAGCACAGCATAATTTTATCAAGCATGACTGTTGTGACACTTTTTTAAATTAATCTAACCCATGTAATTTGTCATGTCTAATTATTTGTTTCATGCTCATTTATGTAAAAAAATATGGGTGTAATATTAAACATAATATAAAACCTCCTATAATATCAAGATAAGGTACCTCTTGCCGAAAATTCGTTATTTGCCCTTTCTTGACCCTCAGTGATTAATTTAAATTTGTAATTCAATTTCCATTTAAGCTGCTTTTATTTATTTTCCCGACCTGTATTCTTTTATATGAAACAGTTAATGAATGTATCATATTAGTATCATAAACTTACTATTAACGTTATACTTTAACTATAATAATAGATTTTTGCTGATGTTTTTTTATCATTTTTAATGTGAGTATTTTCAATCGACTTCATAAAAGGTAGTTTTTAATTCGACTGTATGCTTTTTTTTGTTTTTGTATATATGTTACGCGATATCTCCGCCAATTGTGAATAGATTTTGATGTTGTCCAGCCAAAACCGAAATGTAAGCAATGAAGCGGTTTTTTAAGCTTTGCTTGCGTTTCAATTATATAATATGATTATCCTTTCTGACATTTGTATTACAGGACGAGCTTCTGATTTGACATTATATAATTATTATCTTTTTTTGTTATTAATTTAAGTAGTATCATTTTATTATCATTGTTACATTCTTTTTTTTTTATTTAATTGTAGGTATTGACTTGATTTTGATAATGTAAATGGTGTTTGCCGTTTTAATTGAAACTAATAAAAATTAAATTTAATTGAATATAGGGTACTATCTACATTAATTGTGTCTTAGGTACCGGAAACATTTACATCACACACCACCACCCAGAACCAGATACAAAAGGTTTCCAACGGGAATCTAACCCGAACAGTGAGTACTGTTTATAAGGCGAATGCACCAACTAAGGCAACGGGCAGTTCAACACATAATGTTGTATAGTTGACTATGAGTTCATTGAGTAATGAGCTGGGAATGTAGAAAGGGCAACGTTACATGATCAAAAAAAATATGATTCGCTCTTCATTGGATCAATAAGACACTCTTCCCAATAACAAATCCATATCTCACAACGTATACGGATAAGATAAGTTGTTTCCAGGAGATAGAAAATGTCACAGGGAAGCAAAACTCTAAATCAAAGAGGCCCCAAAGAGGCACTTATGAAATTTAATAACTCTACTGCCAGATTCGCAAAATTACAGCCATCTCGAGAAGAACTCAGGCACTCAGGCAAGATACTCGGCGGCGCATTTAATTTTTTTTATTTTTTCTTATACAATAATACATGAATTATATCGCTAGAAGAAGTGCTGTCACTGCTTGTGCAGTTTGCCTCCATGCACCCTTGTCATTTATGTAGTCAATTGTTACATAATAGGCATTCTTAATTATTTTTTTTTTAAATTACTTGGATGACACATTATTTCCACTTATTTTGGGGGATTTCAAAATCAACTACTGAACCAATTTTGTTGAAATTTTATGGGATCATCATGACAGTATTAAAAAAAGTATTATATCGGTTTTGAGGTAACTAACATAAAAAACCGAATTGATAAACTCCGCCTTTTTCGAAGTAGGTTAAATAGCGTTATAAACTTTACTATTGCATAATTTTTTGAAAACTTTGTCTTGTCTAGAAAGAGTCAGATAAGGGTGTCACTCATACAGCCTCAATAAATTGTTCTAACTTAGTCAAGACTGTTGTATGTACGTGTTCTGGGAACCAGCATAACATTTGTTAACATTTGATAAGCTAGCTTTTAACTAGTTTTAACCTTAACTCGAGATGAATTAACGCTAGTGGCATCCCTATAGAAGCTATCAATCGAGTCTGTGAAATCTCTAGAGAAGTGAATGTTGGCCAAGAGGCGACCCGACAGACCACAATCTACTCTTGCATAATCTGTGGCGAGACTGACAATGGAGTTAATAGTTAATTTATACTCGACTACACAACTCATTAAAGCAAACAGGTCGAAATTTTGCAGTAGTAAAAGTTAAAAGGTAACTCTGGTGACTGCACTCTTGTTAATTGAGACAAAAATAGGGTGTCATATTCCAGGGTAAGGAATAACTTCATTCTACGTAAAAATCCTCCGGATTCCTATTCCCAATCCAATCTAAGCATCATCTCTTTCTAAAGTTTGTTGTTAAAAGAGGAGAGAACAAAAAATAAAGTATTTTTTGTAAATTCAACTTCTAGGGAGTGAAAGGCGATGTTCTAAATGTTACTTTTCACCCCATTCAGCGTCTCTCCACCCTAATTAAATTTTAAATCCTGATTAAAATTCTAATTAATTATCCTAACTCCTTTAGGTATGGGAATATTGCTATAAATCGCTAACATAAAACATAAACGCTGGGTGCCGAATACTTACACATCACAAACACAATCACATCCAAAACTAGAAACAGAAAGCATCCTCTCACGACTTCTTTTCCAATCCTATGCAAGTTGAATCCATTAGCTCCTACAATCGACATTCATCGACAGGGAATGAAATTTTTAATATTAAAATACGCCTATCACTCACGTCATTTTTCGAAATTAGGTAGAGATTGTCTAAGCTGAAATGACGCGCCCCACCTCGTCGGATTATTTCGGATATTGGTCGGATTTATCACCCGACTAGTCGACCGTCTTGTACACGTGCAGATCCATTGTTCACTGAACAATCGACGCTCCCATACAGATGAAGTGTCGTCATTAATATTTGCACTCACACATCTAAATAAACTAATTAAGTAGTGGGGCGCGTCATTTCAGCTTGGACGAGCTCTACGCATAGGTTTTACGCAGGGGTTTAGGTTTAGGAGTTTGCGCCTCGAGATCGCGGCGAAGAAGAGCTCAGCAGAAGCATGCTCGAAACCTAGGTCGATAATTTCGACAAATGACGTAAATGACAGCCGTATTTTCAGCCGACTTCAAAAAAGGAGGTTCTCAATTCAACTGTATGGTTTTTTTATGTATGTTACACGATATCTCCACCAATTATGAATAAATTTTCAACCGACTCCAAAAAAGTAGGTTCTCAATTCGACTCTGTTTTTCTTTGTATGTATGTTATGCGATAATTTCGTCAATTAAGAATCTATTTTTGATGCTCTTTTTTGTTTGGTAAATTAATTATACTTCACAGGTGGTCCCATATAAATTTTATGGAAATCGATCCAGCCAAAACGAATACTATAAGCGTTGAAGTCGGTTTTTTAAGCTTTGCTTGCGTTTAATTATATTTTTTTTGTTTGGTAGATTATACTTCAGAGGTAGTCCCTTATAAATTTTATCGAAATTGGTCAAGCCAAAACGCAAATATTGGCGGTGATGTAGACTTTGATGATAAAAATGTGTATATCCTACCTAGCATGGCATAGCATTCAACAACTATGGAAACAAAATGGATTTGTTTCAACAATGTACTTTTTACGATGTAACTACTAAAATATCTCTAACACACACTGTTTCGCTATCCTTATAATGGCTGTCAAAAAAAATCTACACAGCATTTGCTAGACATTATATAAACGACTAGATAAATCGACGACGAACATTCATGAGTACACTCGGCACGCCAGGTCGCAGGTTAACCGAACACGCAAACACGGTGTACAAATATTTCTAAAAGCCGGAGTTTGTTCAGCAAACATATTGTTTTAATAGAGACAAGAGGAATATTATATTGACTCACGATGTTTTGCTTTGATCGTTTTAGATTTAATGAATTTATTTACTGTGGGCCCTGTGTTTTAATTTCCAACAAGATTTATAATCTATTCCTAATTAAAATTAGTAATTATAGCAACGTTATTACACATATCGTAGAGTTTTACAATGTTACTAGCTCCGCCTCGCGGTTTTACCCGCGTAAGTCCCAGACCCGCGGAAATTCCGGGATAAGAGGTAACCTATGTGTTAATCCAGGGTGTCAGCTACCTCCAAAGCAAATTTCATAAAAAATTGGTACAGCCGTTTGAGCGTGAAGAAGAAACAAACGATCAAACACACTCACAAACCTTCGCCTGTATAATATTAGTGTGAAGTGTGATAACAAGTCAATATTCTAACTATAAAACAAATAACAGATTGTGTAAAAAGTGAACGCCATCTGGAGATTGGATACTTATATAAGGCAATTTGGAAAAAAACTTACTTGTATCGAGATTGG
This sequence comes from Lomographa bimaculata, assembly GCA_948107665.1. Lineage (NCBI taxonomy): Eukaryota > Metazoa > Arthropoda > Insecta > Lepidoptera > Geometridae > Lomographa > Lomographa bimaculata. The sequence goes on from OX403592.1 coordinate 16,320,555, forward strand.
AACTTATGGAAAAAAATATTAATAAGTTATATTATACAATCTTCATGTAGCAGAATTAAGTTATCCCTCTAAAATAAACCTTTCCAAAAATAAAAAAAATATTTTGCGCTTGGTGTAGTGGCTGTAATTGTAACTGGTGACGAGTTGGATACAACTCTGTCTACATTATCAGCTATTATCTTACCCTTCACCATCTATAATAAAAAACATAGTTAGAAGGTATACCTAAATTATTTGTATATCTACTTATTTATATATTAATATTCATGAGTTTGACACGTTATAAACGATACGGCTTGGTGACCGTGATCGTCCGTCGTGAACTCGCCTGACGATGGGAATCGGACATCCTGGAAACATAGGTCGCAAGACTCTACCAAACTTCTAAATTGTAAGTCAAGCCGTATCATTTCTTTTTCCTTTTAAATGCAACTTCACTTAAACTTATACATAAAACGTTCCACCCAGACCGCGAGCGGTATCGCAAATCGCAAAACTTCCGGTGGAAACCAGCGGAACACAACCTAGTATTATAATATATTACAACATCGATATCGGAACTCCCTGTTCCACTATTTGTTTTATTTTTAGTGCCACGAACATGTAAATTAGGATTCATTATCGTCGCCACACATGTGCCGTGACACGCTCGACACGCAAATCGTGATAAAAATAGAACGCTTTTTGTGTTACTTATTTTTAAATGTCAAATAGGTTGGCAGAACCATGGAGACGTTTAGATCAAAATCAAAGTCAAAAACTTATTACACGCTAGATTAAGAAGGTGGCTATGATGGATAGCTACTCAAAATGTTCTACTTGAGGAAGATAATATTCGGTAAAGAATACCTAGTCAGGATTCAAGATTTAAGATTTAAGTTCCAGGATCCAGGATATATTAATTGAGAGACCGAATCCCTACTAATACTATAAATCCGAAAGTTTGTGTGTGTGTGAGCAATACATTTTCGAAATGAGCTGTGTAACCGAAGGTCGATTGCGATCAAATTTGATAGGTATTTAGCTTAGTCCCTGGAATCGGACATAGACTGCTTTTTACCCTTTAGGTTTAGGACAAATTATCGCCTATCTAATAACTTTGCCTATCATAAAAAAAACTTAATCGTACTAAAAACTCCTTGAGAGTTTGAAGATACCTTCAGACACCAGTTTGACCTCAGTTCCCACTAAGATATTCTCATTTCCAAAACAATACCAACACACTGAAAATGCCATCTAATTTTGTATTCACATAAGTTATTCGGAATGGCCATGAAACAAGGGATTTGGTGAATCGAGGAAGGATTTTTTAAGGTCCCGCATCCGGCTGACAGCGCCTTTCTTTTTGTTTTGAATTTAAATTTTCCTTTTTGGCACTTCCACCCAATGCCTGGTTGTTTATTTAAAAGCGGTTTATTTGGGGAATGTTCCAAAAAGAATAATTGAGGCTCACTTTACCAACAATATCTTTATTTTACGCGTTATAAAATCTAAATTTAACGACTGTCGTTTTGGATGATTTCGCGCTCAATTGTAACTTTGAATTATTATGGTGAAAGCAACTTTCCATAAGAAAACAAATACGGCGAGACGTTCTTCTTAACAATTTTATTGGTTATACATTAAACGTCTTAGTATCATATACGCGTTTCTTCCCAGGGGGTCTATTCCGGGCGTCACATCGACGTCGAAATCGAACGATTTTCTTTTGTTATAAACATCGAATCAACTGAAATTTCAACCAATCGACTGTCGTTTCGACGTCGCATCAATTCGAACAATCGTATTTTGACGACCAGAATAGACCTACAGGTTCTTTTCGAGATGGCTGTAATTTTGCGAATCTGGCAGTAGTCATAAATTTTCATGAGTGCCTCTTTGGGCTCATGTGAATAAACGATTTCGATTTATGAATTATTTTAAACAGGGTAAAACGCCCTATATCCTATGTTAAATATAAAAACAGAAATGAAATACGTCGTTGGTCTATTAATCTCGATGATTTGACCGCTACGATAGACTAGGCAGACAGCTACTATGACTACGGCTATAAGATATATTATTATAAGATAATAAGTTATAACCCGGTCACAATATCTGTGCACCTCGCTGGAATGCGGCGCCTCTCCCGCTTCCCCTGTCACCTCTCCCTCACCTCCTCACCTCTGTGATTTGAAAAGATTAGTAATTTTTTTTTTACCTCCACATTTCTCGAAAAAACTATTTTTCACACCGTACCCAGACCGCAGATATGACGTCACGAGGTCAGGTGTACAGATATTGTGACCGGGTTGTACTTTACGTTAAGACAATTAAAGTTGAGATCACACAGAAAAAAAAAAGAAAATGGACTCAATGCACAATAACCATAGTGCGTAATATTCGGTACTCTAATATTCCAACTGCGATCGCGCAATTTTCAACCGACTTCAAAAAAGGTTCTCAATTCGACTGTAGGATTTTTGTATGTATGTTATGCGATATCTCCGCTAATTATGAATCGATTTAGATGTTTTTTTTTTTGTTTGATAGAGATATACTTCAGAGGTGATCCCAAATAAATTAATCGAAATCGGTTTATCTAGCCAAAACCGAAATATAAGTGATGAAGTCGGTTTTTTAAGCTTTACTTGCGTTTCAATTATACTTTAATGAGTGCCTATGAAATATAGGCTTAATATAAGCTTTTTTATCTGGCAAGTTATATAAGCTTTTTTATCTGTTCTGTTTTGAAAAAAAACCTGATGGCCAACATTTGACCATTCTCACTGACAAATAATTATGAGGTCGCCCTAGTCTAGGTAAATAGCTCTGGTGGCTAATTGCCAAACTACTACATAGAGTTATAGGTGATAGTTTTCTAGTATTTTACTGTACTTTTTTATTATGTTGGTCAAACAAGTATTCATAATTATGCAATATGGTTATATCACTGAAATTAAATAGTCGAACCAGTTATTTTTAACTCCTGACGAAAAAGAGGGATGTTTGTGTTTCTGTATGTCTGTAGCGTTGTAGCTTCCAAACGGCTGGACCGATTTTAATTAAGTTTTTTTTTGTTTGAAAGGTGACTTGAATTTGAATTATTGTAGTTTGATGAAAATTGGTGCTGCCGTTTACTACTCTATCTGGTAAACGGCAGCACCAATTTTCAACAAACTAAGTCGGGGATATTTTCAATATGTTGGTTTTGCCACTTCTTATCTGGAATAAACACTGATGTTTGTTACTTTATTCCTAGTTCTGGCTCTCCCTTTTCGATAATTGAAAAAGGTCGTAAGTTTTTTTTTTTTAAATAAGTCTCTTTTACCGTGTCCGATTGAAAACTACGACCATTCGGACAATCGTCAAGTTATTACTAGATTACCTTCAAGTCAAGATTAAATATGTATCTTCTGAGCAGGCGTCCTGCATCATCGCCCGCATCACCACTTTTCATCAGATGAGGTAGTGGTCAAAAGCTTGCCTATAAAAAAAGTATCTAACACAGATTTTTCTATTTGGAATACGAATAATTCAAATAGCAAGGCCAGTAGAATGGATTATGTTGAATAATGAACCAATAACGGCACCTTGAGATAGGTTTTGATGGACAGTTCTCATTTCGGATCATGGCCAGGGATTCAAATGGGGTAATAAAAATACAGCATCATACAGAGTAATAAAATTACTGGAGCACATCAAAAATATTCATGGAATGATAATAAAAAGAGATTTGTGCTGAAATTTAACGAAGTGTTTTATTAATACGGGCTGTGCTCGGATTTCCCACTGACGCAAGGCTAGTAATGATGAACTTGCTTAGAAACTTTCATCTCCCACAATTCGTGCATCATTACGAAAACCCATCCTTAAAATTTTACAATAGAGTTGGAATTTCAGTGCAAAATTTCATGACATTAAAATTCAAATTCAAAACGTATCATTCAGATTCACAATCCATATCATATTTTTATTAAATAATGACACCAAACCAACTAATAAACCCAAATTATACTTATTGAACTACTCGTTGGCTTGGTTGGGTGAGCGCTCGTCTTCTAAGCAGGGGATCGGGCTCGATTCCCGGCGGGAACACAAGTTTTCTCCCCAAGGAAAATGTGTGTTTCTGGTTTTGGTTGTGATTGAGTGTGTGATGTGAATGTGTCCGGCACTCACGACACAAGTCACCGGACTTAGTGTGTTTCTATCTATGGGCTAAAATTGGCATTTTTTCCTAAAACTAAACTGAAACTATATACATCTATACAGCAAAAACCTAAGTTACCTACAAGACATCGAGCTTATAGGTAACTCAAGTGCTCTATACCAGTGGGTAGCGTTCCCATATTTCTGGCGGCATTGCCTCTAAAAATAAAGAATACGATAATTACAAATTAGGTATGTTTGTTAAACGCTAATATATATTCAATTAAATCAAAGGAAACGAAATGAAATTATGTATTAACCATGTAAGTACATAAATTCACGTGTCGTCATAACATTATACAATCGAAATGAGTACATGGTTAGTACTAATGTCGTTTGATTACGACCTTGTATAAACATTTTACAGAATAATATATTATTATATTCTATTCTCTCATAGCACACACGAAGCATATTACAAAATTAATTATCAATATAATAATTAAACGCAAGCAAAGCTTTAAAAAAAGACTTCATCGTTTTAACTTCGGGACCTTGATCAGATTAAATGTATTAAGCACGCAGTATTGACGATAGCTCAAAAACTTCTGATAAGATCTTGATCAAATTTAAATGGGACCAAAGGGATAAAAGTTATGACACACATAAAAAAATACAGTCAAATTGAGTACCTCCTCCTTTTTTGTGAAGTCGATAGAGAAAAATGTGCAAACAATGGAATGAATAACTATGCTTGCATTAAATTGAGAGTAGTAATTTGCCCAATTAAAAATATCAGTCTTAAACAAAAAGCACAGACAAAATCATCTGTCATGAACTTGACGATGAGGATTGGACAACTCAAGTCGAAAACAAGGTCGTAAGGCTCGCAAGATTCGACTTTAAATCGTGAATAAAGCCTTTTCACCGATACTAATTATTACATTTGTTTTGGGATGCAACTTGCGTAGACACCCTAGCACCGTCTCATCTTTCTGGAATTGATAAAAAGGCTGGTATGGCGGTTGAATCAGTAGAGAATCTCAAAAGGCGCAAATATCTTGATTGTGGTTATATATTTGTGCCATTTGGGGTAGAGACGTCGGGACCGTGGGGACCGGGAGCACATACAATCTTCAAAGAATTATCAGGGCGTTTGGTTGGAGCAAGTCGTGACCAAAATGCTGGCAAATATTTTGGACAGATATTGAGCATTGCCATTCAACGTAGCAATGCTGTCGACGTTTTGGTTACTTTGCCAACTAGCAACGGCTTTTTATACTAAGTTTTGTAGATGTTTTTATAGTTTAATTTAATATTATATTATAGTACGTTTTATTTGTCAATTATCATTATTTATGATTAAGTATATTATAATGTATTATTTTTCGATGCGTGCACTCTTTCTAATTTTGATTTCTTAAAACACGGGCGTCCAACTTTATTACGTAATTCCTCTCCATACGAAGGTATTGTGTTTTCTGTTCTGTTTTGTCACAATTAAGGCGTCTAATAAAGAGTTCATCTATCTATCAAACACTGACGCTGACTCTTAATACCCACTTATTAATCTTTAGCAAAAACAAGGACTGCATTATACTTCTAAGCGCAAATTGCACAATGAACTTTTCATTTATAAAAATGGCATAATCGTTAAAACTCTACGACATCTGACATTTCATTGCATCACATAAAATTCCCACTGGTTCGTATTGAATCCAAAGTCCTTTACTATGCTGAGGCCAATAACTGGGTATACGGAGGCACTTTCAGCATTTAAAGATCCTTTGAAGAGTGCACTGGCTTAGTTTAAAAACCCAGGAAATCTAGACTGAAATCTCTACTATTATTAAAACAAGGAATTAAATTTACTGAGAAAGATATTGAAGAGCAATTACTGAGTTGGAATATTGGCTATAAAACAATTATACAATGCCTAGTAGAACTACTAATTATTAATACTAATTTTAAGAACACTGCTTTAAAAAACTAGAAATCGTCTATCTACATGCCAACGCATCTTTATACTATCAATTCGCCCCCGCTTTGAGTGGGAGCAATTTCTAATGGATTAAAAAAAAATACATACAAACCTTGCCCGGACAATAACATTCACTTTTATTATTATATATTATACTAGCTGACCCGCCCGGCGTCACCCGGGTAAACAAAAGCTTACACATAAACGCTTTCACACTCACAGCCCCACTCTAAAAGTACTATAAGTTGTGTCGTAAGGCCGTAAACAATTAACACCACACACACAACATTCACGTCATACCCAGAACCAGAAACATAAACTTCCCGTGGGGAAAAAACTTTTGTTATTGTGTTCCCACCGAGATTCGAATCCGCTGCTTTGAAGACGAACGCGCACTCATCTACCCAGTGGGTAGTTTAAAGTTCAAAGACTCCCCACCCTACGTCGCCCGATTAAAAAATCTACACATAAACACTTCCACGTTCACAGCTCCACACTAAGTTCAGTGACTTGTAGCGTGGGGCCGTAAACATCCAAGATTCACAACATATTAAAAACAAAAATTTCCCGTAGGGAGAAAACTTCTGTTACCACCGCGAATCGATCCCGCTACTTTGAAGGCAAACGCGCACCCATTTACGCGAGTAGATAGTTCAAAGTTCAAAAGATGACCCGCCCGGCGTCGTCGCCCGGTTAAAAAATATGCAAATAAACACTTCCATATTCACAGCCCCACACTAAGTTCAATTACTTGTATCGGGGGGCCGTAAACATCCAAGATTCACAAAGCATTCACGACATACTCATAACTAGGAACACAAATTTCCCGTGGAGAGAAATCTTCTAGGTAAATTACCACCGGGAATCGAACCCGCTGCTTTGAAGGCGAACGCGCACCCATCTACGCCAGCGAGCAGTTCAAAGTTCAGGAACGACCCGCCCGGCGTCGGCCGGGTAGTAAATATTAAAAAACATACCCATAAACGTTTTCACATTCACAACCCCACACTAAGTTCAATGACTTGTATCGTGGGGCTGTAAACATCCAAGATTCACACAACATTGACAACATACTCAAAACCAGAAACACAAATTCCCGTGGCAAAACACCTGTGTTCCCACCGGGAATCAAACCCGGTGCTTTAAAGGCAAACGCCCACCTAACTACTCCAGCGGACAGTTCAAAGTTCAATGATAAGTTATAACCGACTAAACAAAAAAAAACAGTCGAATTTATATCCTCCTTCTTATGTAAGTCGGTTCAAAACATAGAAGTATGCCGGATTACGCAGTAACTGTTACATTCTGTGATCCACCGTTTTCACCCTCAAATAAACTTAACGATTTCTCCTAGACTATAGGTCCAAATTATATGCAGTGAAGAGCAAATTGCATCTACGTGAACTACGTAAGCCGATGATATAGGTTCTTTTGATAAGGATTAATATTAAATACTTAAAAAAAGGCAACGAAATAGAAGCCGCTATTTTTATGTGCAGGAATACGTAGTACGTGCCGATAAATTTCTGACCCGTCCCGTTCACGGGAGGACTACCGTGAAACTAATTTCACGATTTCTCATACACTATTTATCCAAATCACATGCAGTAAAAAGAAATTGTATCTACATGAACTACGTAAGACGATGAAATAGTTTATTTTGATAAGGATTAATACTGGATGTCTTAAAAAGCCAACTAAACATAGGCCGCTTTTTTTTCAGATTTTTAACAAAGAAAAGTATTTTTTCTGAGCTATACATACATGTTAGATATATGCTGTCGCGGACTTTTTTGTAAAACTCAGAAAGGCCAACATTTTTGCTGTACATTGTATTCACCTAAGTCTAACTGTTTAGTCAGCGTACGCCGATAAAGCGGAAAGTTAGCAAATTTTTCTCCGACTTATCTTACGAATATTATTATTTCGAACTGATAACTAACTTCTATCCCAACAAAACATAGCCTATGACACTCACTGATAGTGTAGCTATCTATTAGTGAAAGAATTTTTGGAATCGGATCAGTAGTTTCAGAGATTACCTTTTACATACAAACAAACAAACAAACTTTACCTCTTTATAATATTATATTAATTATATTAATATTATAGTATAGATGATAACTAACTTCTATCCCAACAAAACATAGCCTATGACACTCACTGATAGTGTAGCTATCTATTAGTGAAAGAATTTTTGGAATCGGATCAGTAGTTTCAGAGATTACCTTTTACATACAAACAAACAAACAAACTTTACCTCTTTATAATATTATATTAATTATATTAATATTATAGTATAGATGATAACTAACTTCTATCCCAACAAAACATAGCCTATGACACTCACTGATAGTGTAGCTATCTATTAGTGAAAGAATTTTTGGAATCGGATCACTAGTTTCAGAGATTACGTTTTACAAACAAACAAACAAACTATACCTCTTTATAATATTAGTATGGATAGATAGATTGCGCTGTAATCTCTTTCGCCTTCTCATTAATTTTCCTTGTGAAGGAAAGCATTAAAAAGATAATAATGCATATTCCTTTTTACCAACATGTAAGGAACTTAATGATATAAAATTATGAAAGATATTCCAGCATATAATACGCCACTGGCAATAATTTATTTAGTTCCTTGAACCTCGCTGCCACAAAGCACTCTGAGACTAATACGTTCTTGTTAGTGCATTATCTACTCAAGCAATGAGCATTGTGGTCCCGCGCACACAATATTTTAATTATATAGCTCGAGTATTGTATTAACTAAATTTAAAACATTAACTCAAGTAATCAACCACATTATGGACTTTAATTAAAATGATGTATTGTTGACTCAAATTGCCTGTTGGCTTCGTTGGGTGCGTGTTCGCCTTTGAGCTGGGATTTCGGGTTCGATTCCTGGGGGGAACAAGACAAGTTTTCTCCTCAAAGGATATTTTAAATTTCTGGTTCTATTTGTGTTTGTGTGTGTGATGTGAATGTTTCCGGCACCCACGATACAAATCATCGAACTTTGTGTGGGAGCTGTGAGTGTTGGAGCGTTTATATTATGTTTTATATTACTTAGAATTTATAAATAAGTTTAAAGACCGCAGGCTGGTTGTGGCAACCCTACCTCATCGCGTACCAGGATGAGACCTATATAATTATTGGAGTGTTGTAACTAACAAGTAACGCTAAAAAAGGTTGCCTGATCCTCCAATAAAATAATTAAACGCAAGCAAAGCTTAAAAAAACCGACTTCACCGCTTTATCGTCGGAACCTTGATCCACCAGCTTTCAAATAAAAAAAGAATCATCGGAATCGGCTCACAACGAAAGAAGTTATGAGGTAACTTTTGAAGTCGGGTAAACCAGAACATCGTCAAAGTACGCATTATTCGTCACAAAATAGACATTATTGACGATATTTCAAGAACTACTGATCAGATCTTGATCAAATTTAAATGGGATCAATTAGAAAGCAACGTCTTTCAAACTAAAAAAAAAATTCTAAATCGGCTCACGTGGCGAAAAGTTATGAGGTAACACATAAAAAAAAAAAAAAAACATTCGACTTGAGTACCTCCTCCTCTTTTGGGAAGTCGGTAAAAAATACAAGTTTGAGATGACAAAAACGTGGCTCAGCAGAAAAAAAAAAAACTCCATCATAATCATTTAAGCAACAATAAATAGAAAGATTAAGGACAAAATCTTTCAGCAAATTAAGAAAGTCTGGACTAAAACTAATATTCAGCAAAATAGTACTTTATTCCAATTTTAGATGATAAGATAATCCTTAATTCGAAATTTTCTTAAGTTTCTGCGAAGCCTGCCTTGAATATCTAATTTCGTTTAAAGTTCTAAAGATACTGTGTTTTGATCGTCATCCAGGCTGAAGTTGTGCGAGAATTAGGAGATTAGTTAGTTCGGACGCAAGTTTAATTGCCTTAGAGCTAGGAGTGACCTGTAACGATCATATTGAAAGGCAATACCAATTTGCGACTCTACTATATATAAAATGTTTTTTACCGACTTCCTAAAAAAAGGAGGAACTCAAGTCGAATGTATATTTTTTTAATGTGTGTTACCTTGTTACTTCTTTCCACGTGAACCGATTTCGAATTTTTTTTTTATTAGAACGCTGGTGCTTTTCATGTGGTCCCATAGAAATTTGATCAAGATCAGATCAGTAATTCTTGAAACATCGTCAATGATGCGTGTTTAGTACATCTATTCTGATCAAAGTTCCGAAGATAAAGCGATGAAGTCGGTTTTTTTAAGCTTTGCTTGCGTTTAATTATTTTATTAATTTTTCACATTATTATTATGATGCCTTATATATGTATTACTTATACATTATTATACATGTTTTTTAATTTGTATTCGCATGGCATTGTAATAATATTATAAAAAAATATATATATAGTCGACTTGAGTATCTCCTCATTTTTTGTGAAGTCGGTAAAAAAAATCAGGGTTGCGTAATCCTAGCCTGGAGCAATTTCTATCAGAAACTATGTCTTAACATGATCGTGGGTGATACCACGAGAATAGCTAGTTCCTTATATTTTTTACCACTCGCTCTTTCAATATTCCGATGTTATCAATAAAGAACATTTCCTATTCACATCGGATCTCTTCTTAGTAAAAACGCTTCCGGATCATTTCACGTTTAAGGAAGTATTTCATTATGTTAACACAAGCGAGTGTCATTGAGAGACAGTGCGTTGTATGTTTTATTGAATGCTTGGTAATAAAAATGAGCCAATCATGTGTGAATAAGGAAAATGTGCTTCAGATGATCATCTGGATAAACATTGCTGGATGGGTAAGAGGCATCGCGAAATTTGCCGTCATTTCTTATGTCTTCTATTGTCTTATAGCTTAATCCGCAACTATTCTGACATTGTATTTTTGCATTAAAGAAATAGATCCAAAAAATAGCCCGGATCTACCTGAAAAAAGATGTGGTTTTCTCATGTAGAAAATAGTTGAGCCTTCCACAATGTTGCAGCAACTATATCATCAAAATTCTCCCATAAGCCATTTGTTTTTGTCATATAACTTTGAAATTTGTCATGAGTTGGACATTTTCAACGCATTAACTAATGCTGTAAAGCGTCAAATATGTAAAAAGCACCTAAAATCTCAGATTTAATTTCGTAATTTTTTTTTTACTTTTAGACATGACTGATAAAATGTCTACATTTGTTTAATCTTATTATCGAATTATGAAAGTACGTAATCGAACACTTTATTTTAAAGTTAAAACTACCTTGAGTATTACACATTATGTTCGGACAAATGAAGGACAACTAATTTTCCCGAAACTAGTCGACTACAAAGTAAGTCGGCATTTTTTTTAAGTCGTTGTATTACATTGAAACATCGCTTTATAATAATTACTAGCCGTGCCCTGCGGCTACCCCAGAGTTTATCAAACTAAAAAGTAGCCTATGTGTTAATCCTGTGCATAAGCTGTGTATATATTTACAAATTTCATCCAAACCCGTTCAGCCGTTAGAGGGTGATGAGAAAACAAACATCACACACAAACTTTCAGATTTATAATATTAGTATGATATATACGTAGTTTTTTTTTATAATTAACTTATCATAACACCAAGTCTGCTTTGTAGGTAATTATTGAAGAACCACTCTCAAAATCTGCCTTTTCAATATAAAATAACGTCTATAAATTCAGTGTGACGCCACGGCATTGCCTCAAAAAATAACAAAAAGTGTCGAGACACATTGCACTGTCAGAATCACCGAAGCGCGTTATTCCCGACCCTTTCCCATCCGCCAGGCTTTGTGTTTGATATGGCTTATTTAAGATTATCCCTAACAATCAAACTCGCGTTATTGCGTATACGGGACTTCCTCGGAATTTATCGGAGATATTGAATTCCTTATAATAAGAACGTTCCTTCTTTACGCGCTGCGTCGGCATTCACCTAAACGTTCGCTTGTGGTTTATTATATGAGGAATATACCAACGCAATTTCTGGTTTACGTTATTTTCGCAATATTGAAATAACTTTGCAAATATATAAATATTTAGCTAATATAAAAATTTTTTTTTATTTATTTGTGACAGGCTAGTGTTTGACACTATCACCTGATGGTAAGTGACGATGTGATCGAAGCTGGTAAACACACTAGACCTGGAATACGCAGGCTCTCAAGGATAACTGCCGGAACACCGTATTTGGCTTGGCGGCAGACTTTCAACTTGATGGTGGTAAGCTACTTTGGTAGCAAGTCAGGCGAGCAACTCACAAAATGCTCTACCACCTCTCAAATGTCACCTGATTAGCACCACCCGGGGACCACGTGTAGGGAGTCAGACTTAAGGGGTATCCTCCTACGGACATGGGTGACTCAGCCCCCTTTAATACACAAACGCTTTTACACGCATACCCCACATTAAGTTATAAGACTTGATCGTTGGTGCCGGAAACATTCTCATCACACCCAAAACCAGAAAATGATTTCTCTTGGGGAGAAAATGGGGTGTTCCTACCGGGAATCGAACGCGACCGATTCCCCGCTGTTGTAGACTCAACTAAGCCAACAAGCAGTTCAAATGCTTGCCTATTACGCATAAAAAGATATCTTGCGTATAATTTTTACCAGTAAATGTAATTTTTGCTTGTCTATACTAATATTATAAAGAGGTAAAGTTTGTTTGTTTGTTTGTTTGTTTGTTTGTTTGTTTGTATGTAAAAGGTAATCTCTGAAACTACTGATCCGATTCTGAAAATTCTTTCACCAATAGATAGCTACACTATCACTGAGTGTCATAGGCTATGTTTTGTCGGGATAGAAGTTAGTTATCAGTTCGAAATAATAATATTCGTAAGACAAGTCGGAGAAAAATTTGCTAACTCTCCGCTTTATCGGCGTACGCTGACTAAACGGTAAGACATAGTTGAATACAATGTATGGCAAAAATGTTGGCCTTCATGAGTTTTACAAAAAAGTCCGCGACAGCATAGGTATATCTAACATGTATGTATAGCTCAGAAAATATACTTTTCTTTGTTAAAAATCTGAAAAAAAAGCGGCCTCTGTTTAGTTGGCTTTTTGAGACATTCAGTATTAATCCTTATCAAAATAAACTATTTCATCGTCTTACGTAGTTCATGTAGATACATTTTGCTTTTTACTGCATATGATTTGGATAAATAGTCTATGAGAAATCGTGAAATTAATTTCACGGGAGCCCGCCCGTGAACGGGACGGGTCAGAAATGTACAGAAACGTACTACGAATTCCTGCACTAAAAAATAGCGGCTTCTATTTCGTTGGCTTTTTTTAAGTATTTAATATTAATTCTTATCAAAAAAACCTAATTCATCGGCTTACTTAGTTCAGGTAGATGCAATTTGCTTTTTACTGCACATAATTTGAACCCATAGTCTAGGAGAAATCGTTAAGTTTATTTGAGGGTGAAAACGGTGGATACGTCTATGTTTTGAACCGACTAACATAAGAAGGGGGATATAAATTCGACTGTTTTTTTTTGTTTAGTCTTATCATTGAAGTTTGAACTGCCCGCTAGCGTAGTTAGGTGGGCGTTTGCCTTTAAAGCACCGGGTTTGATGCCCGATGGGAACACAGGTGTTTTCCCACGGGAATTTGTGTTTCTGGTTTTGAGTATGTTGTGAATGTTGTGTGAATCTTGGATGTTTACAGCCCTTTGATACAAGTCATTGAACTTATTGTGGGGTTGTGAATGTGAAAGCGTTTATGGGTATGTTTTTTAATATTTACTACCCGGCCGACGCCCCGCCGGGCGGGTCGTTCCTGAACTTTGAACTGCTCGCTGGCGTAGATGGGTGCGCGTTCGCCTTCAAAGCAGCGGGTTCGATTACCGGTGATAATTTACCTAGAAAATTTATCTCCACGATAAATTTGTGTTCCTGGTTTTGAGTATGTTGTGAATACTTTGTGAATCTTGGATGTTTACGGCCCCCCGATACAAGTCATTGAACTTAGTGTTGGGCTGTGAATGTGGAAGTGTGTTTATTTGTATTATTATTTTTTAACCGGGCGACGCCGGGCGGGTCATCTTTTGAACTATCTACTCGCGTAAATGGGTGCGCGTTTGCCTTCAAAGCAGCGGGATCGATTCGCGGTGGTAACAGAAGTTTTCTCCCTACGGGAAATTTGTGTTCCTGGTTTTTAATATGTTGTGAATCTTGGATGTTTACGGCCCCACGCTACAAGTCACTGAACTTAGTGTGTGGCTGTGAATGTGGAAGTGTTTATGTGTAGATTTTTTTACCGGGCGACGCAGGGTGGGGAATCTTTGAACTTAGAACTACCCACTGGCGTAGATGAGTGCGCGTTCGTCTTTAAAGCAGCGGGTTCGAATCTCGGTGGGAACACAATAACAAAAGTTTTTTCCCCACGGGCAGTTTATGTTTCTGGTTCTGGGTATGACGTGAATGTTGTGTGTGTGGTGTATTAACACCACACACACAACATTCACGTCATACCCAATTTATAAATAACTAGCTGACCCGCCCGGCGTTGCCCGGGTAAACAAAAGCTTACATATAAACGCTTTCTCACTCACAGCCCCACTGTAAAAGTACTATAAGTTGTGTCGTGGGGCCGTAAACAATTATGTTTACGGCCCCACGACACAACTTATAGTACTTTTACAGTGGGGCTGTGAGTGAGAAAGCGTTTATATGTAAGCTTTTGTTTACCCGGGCAACGCCGGGCGGGTCAGCTAGTTATTTATAAATTACACCGCTCGTTAGCAGCGTTCTCATTTGTGGTGCCATTTTCACGCCATCAATTTAATATTCCATTTCCAAGTGGACTTTAATTAATATTTGGATACTAACAAATTGTAATTTTTCCCGTGAGTGCTAATTACAAAGTTATTTTGTCGTGGCTATTAATCTTTCTACTCGTAACTCTCAAAGTTCCATTAAATTACCGGCTGGAATTATCCTGAAGCCCAGTAAAATCTTGCTAACTGAACATTGGAACAAAGGACTTCGGGAAAAGTACAGGCATAAACTTTTACGAGAACTTGTAACTGTTACGTCGATTGTTTTATATTTCTATTAAAACTGAAACAAAATATACTAGTCGTTCGCGCCGAACTGAGATCTCGCGCCTTTATTTTTCCTCACAGAGAAATAATTTTGAGCTTACTTGCTTATATCTTTTTTTCTATATAATAATTGCTTGAATTATGTATTTGTTGTTCGAGTACAGGATATAACGGATATTATACGTAAGTTTCAGCGTTCAATGAAAAACAGTGGCTTTGGTTGCCTACGAAATCGTTATTTTCCAACATAGTTTTTTTAAACCGTTTTCGTACTCTACTTGTCAAGCCCGTTTCAAAAATAATAAGGGTAGATAAAAAATTATGAATATTAATATTTTTTTTCTCCTTAATATTCTCATTTATATAATTTTAAATGTAATTTCTTGCTTTGTAATTTCTTGCTTTTGCCGTAGTTTTACATAAACTATGATAATTTGTCATTCGCTTATATGGTTTAGACGCTAGGAGCCTCTGACAGACGGACGGACGGACAAAGTGCTGAACGACCCAAGTCAACTTTGAGATCTCGCTTCGCACGATCAAATCTTAAAAATACAGATGCAATGAAACAAATTCTGTATAAGACGGAAATAGAAATGTAAAATCACTAGTGACTACAGATAAAAAGATCTCAGGGATCCGATAATGGCTCAATCCAGTATTCAGATATAAAAAAGGCTAATAAGAATAAGATATAATATCTCAAATGAATACATCATACAATCGTCAAAATAACAGCCAATAGATATATAGAGTAGATTATCAAAATAAAGGAAATTAAATTGTATGTTCACATTTTCGCAGACGTGTTTTTAGTTTTTTAGTACACTGACTTGTTTATGATTTAAACTATCTCCATAAGTGCCCATTACAGTATGCTGACAATTAAGTGTCAGTTAAAAGTACAGTTTTGTTCCTTCCGTTGCCAACATCAGACATCTCACTATACATTTTATTGCTAAAGGACTTGACAGCCAAAAACTCCAATTGCTTCAAAATTTACTTAAAAGATCCGAACTGGAAAGACAAATGTAGCGACTTAAATAAAGCTACAGAGTTATAGATATTCACAAATATATATAAATCCAATGTAAAACATAATTCAGAGCAAATGCGACAAAAGGTCAGCCCAATTGAAAAATTCGACTAAAATCATGTTCGTTTCCGACTGAACGGGCTCCAGAAAACTCCGCCTGAAAAGTGAATACGTATTATGAATAAAGATCTTCTTATCTTTTTGAACTGCCCGTTGGGTTGGTTGCGCGTTTGCTTTATAAGTACATAGTGAGTATCGGTTTGATTCCCAGTAGAAACACAAGTTTTTTCCCCATGGTAAATTTGTGTTTCTGGTTCTGCGTGGGATTGTGTGTGATGTGAATGTTTCCGGCACCCACGACACAAGTCATCGAACTTAGTGGTGTGGGGCTGTAAATGAGAAAGCATTCATGTTATTTTTTATGCGAGAAAAGCAATTATTTGGCCACTGTGTCACCTGTTACAAAGCGATGATGCGCTGGAAGATGTAGCATTCTTGCGTAAGAAGATAATACCTATCCACTCTTGAAGACTCCCAGATTATACCGTTCGGGACCCAAAGACCAACTATGAATGAACGTGATGTGATTGAATGTGATATGAAATGAATATGATGAACATACTTACGTATCTATCCTAGAAAAGGAAACAATCAATTTGAGCATCTATGTAGTAAGTATAGAGTACTATACTTGATGACTCCCAGATTACCTACTTGTATACTGTTTGGGAAAGAAGACGCGAGCAATGAGCTCCAGTGCTTTGCTTCGTGGGTGAATGATTAACGTAGAATCGAAATGCTTCGATTAAATTGCAAGTTTGTCAACCATGAATGAATAACGTTTCTCATTTGTTTTATTGTAAGATGGCATGGGCGTGGAGGAATTAACTCGAGTAATTCTTGCGCGCATTTTCTCTTCGAATTATCTGAAAAAGCTTGTAACAGCAAATGGTGCCCTTTCATTGATTTCAGTTAGCAACTTTTGTCTGTAAATAAACAACAATATATTTTTCTACTTTTGTTTAAATACTCGTAGTTCATATTTATTGTTACTATGCAACAGCACCATTTGTAGAGAGCTTGCGTGACAGCGGGAAAAAACCTAGAGAGAAACTTACGGTCGAGATAAATCCTTGCAGCAGGTATTTTCAAGAACAGGTGCTTTTAAATTTTCAAACAAATCTCTGCCGTCGTTATTTTTTAACCCGGACGCAAACAGGATGCTGTTATCTGTGGAATCGTAGCTCCCGAACGATAAAACGTTCTATAAGCCTCCTAAAGTTAGGACATGTGTTGTTGGGTCCATGGTTTATGTCCCAGATTTATTTTCCGTCTGTTTTATATTAAATTTTATTTTTAACCTGTTTTTAATTAAATTTTATTTAGTTGTCAATTCGACTGGATTATTATTTTATTTTATTTTTATGTGTTACCTCATAGCTTCTTTTTGATTTTGATGATTATTTTTTTTATTTGGAAGCCGGTGATTTCCATGTGGTTCCATTTAAATTTGATCAAGATTTGACTAGTTTTTTAGCTATCGTCAATAACGCGTGTTTAATTCATTAAATTTGATCAAGGTTCTGAAGGTAAAGCAGTGAAGTCAGTATTTTTAAACTTTGCTTGCGTTTTATTATTAAGTTAAGGTGCCGTCAGACGCAGATGTTCTTTTACTAAAATACTACTTACCTAAATACATGTTCATTTAAAGCGTGACATTAAATATCAGTCAAATACAGACAAAATATTTATTACTATATGGAACTATAATCCGAAAGTGTGCGTGTAAATGTGTATGTACTAGTGTGTAACTATGTTTAAAATGCCCTTTGGCTCAGTTAGGTGCGCGCTTGCCTTTTAAGTAACATGTAACAGATTTGATTCCCGGTAGAAACACTATAATTGTGTGTGTGTGATGTGAATTTTTCCGGCACCCATGAAACAGTGGCAGTGTGGCAGTCAGTGTGAAAGCGTTTGTTTGTAGTCTCTTCACGCTGCAACGCCTGAATGGATTTGGATGAAATTTTAAATATACATTGCTTATACCCAGGATTAACACATAGGCTAGGCCGTGGGACAAGGGTTGTGAGACTGTAAGGTAACGTTTTAAGATAGATATACTGTTTATTGAACACCTTAATAAATAAATAACACAAATAGTACAATTTTAACAGTACAGTTTTAGAAAAGTGTAACAATAGGCGGTCTTATCGATGAAAGCGATCTCTTTTCCAGACAACCTTTGGATGGATAGGAATAACGCAAAATAATAGGACGTCGTTCATAAAAAGCTTATTCATAACGGTGCTTACGGATCTAATATATATATATATATATATACATATACACATCAATTACAAATTTACATATACAAATTTACATACACATATGTATTATTATTATTATTTAAGTATAAGGTTTATTGGTATTTTTTTAATTTTTATGAATGAAAAGTCAAAAGTAAATCTTAGTAGTTTGGCCTTCAGTATTATTTTATTCCAAAAGGAAAAAATACACCTATAAAACACATATGTGATTTAATAATAACATTGCGCCCATCTTGTTTAAATTTAATCATCTTTGTAAAGTAAACACTTTTTTTTTTGCTTCCTTCTAGGCAAGCATGTTCCATCTTCGGCCGCACCGACACTTTCCATTAGGTGAGATAGCGGTAAAATTCTTGCCTATCCAGCATAGAAAAAAGTAAAACCGTCAAGTAAAAAGCATTGTTAAGTAATCCTTATGATATAAACCTACATTGTATTCGTAGATGTAGGAAAGTAATATCAGTTCAGACATCTCAGAAAATCGAGATAAAATATAAAAGTTTGTCTCGTTGAAAGTAGAACTAGTGATACGCGTTCACGAAGACGAACTTCGGTGCCAAGTCCAAACTTTAAGCGTTTCCGATATTACATTTGCATATCCGAAACTAAGAAACTCCAACATTGTTACAGAATACAGAAAAGAGATTGAATTTAGCAAGAAATCTTAATCTATGTTTTACTTACCATTGCAATGCCTCGTAAAGAAAAAGTGTTTTACCTCTTTCATGTTTCTGATTGCCTAGTAAATACTTTACCAATCTGTCGAACTTGGTTCTTGCTAAGTAGTTCTAAATAAATATATGCGGTAACTTTGGCAAAGACTGCCGGGCGTAATGCGTACGAACAAAACCTATAACCTATAATAATTACACCTATAACCTATAATAATTACACCTATAACCTATAATAGTTACACCTATAACCTATAATAATTACACCTATAACCTATAATAATTACACCTATAACCTATAATGATTACACCTTTAACCTAAAATAATTACACCTATAACCTATAATAATTACAAACTTTTAATGTATGTTGACTTGCAATGTATTTATGTTCGGGTAGAATCTTGCAACTCAATTTTGAAGCATATATCTTCTACCGATTGAACTGAAATTTTGTATTCAGGTTTAGTTTGGATGACAATGCATGGTTGGCTGTGCAACGTCATTCTAAATCTAACATGGCGGAACACATAAAATGGCGGTCAAATTATTTTTAATGCACTCCTACAATATCTATCAAATGAAAGGGCTTGCTAAGAATAAATTGAAAAATAAAGTGACGTCACTTTAAATCCATTATGGCGGACTTCTAAAAGCTTGTGTTTAAAAAAGTTTTTAACAAGTAACATATACTATCCTCAGTTATCTCTCGAAGAACCCTACAACGAAACCAACATCACTGGTCACAGTTCGAAAATATTTATTAAATCTAGAATATTTTTATGGTGCCATGAAATGGTTTATGGAGCTCACAAAAACTCAATTAGCTAGATATTTTACGACTCGTTAACGCCTGTGGCTCAACGCCAATATTACTTTTCAAGAATATTTGTCAAAAATACTCAGTGCCAAATGTTTTATTAGGCTCATGAATCACAACTGAAGACTACATGCCTGTTAAAAAATGCCAGTAACTAGTCCCATCTCGGATCTATCGAATACTGGGTTTTTTTTTCCGTAGTCCTTCTTTGTTTTTTTGTAAATGTTAATGCTTTTACACGCTCACACTAAGTTCGATGACTTGTGTCGTGGGTGCCGGAAACATTCTCACATCAAACACACAATCACAACCAGAACCAAAAACTCAAATTTTCCTTGGAGAGAAAACTTGTATTCTCTTAAATAAAAATAAAAATCTTAATTCCCGCCGGGAAACGATCCCGATACCCCTGCTTAGAAAGCGAACGCCTATCCAACTAAGCCAACGGGCAGTTCAAATTTTTATGAAAAAAAAACCATTATACCGTTTTTTTACACAGTAAATCTAGTCTCGTTATTTCCTTTAAATGTATATAGGTACCTTACATTAGAACTTAAACACTTGTGTCGTGGGTGCCGAAAACATTCACATCACACACAATTAACACAAATTTATTTTACGTAGAAATCTTCCTACCGGGAATCGAACCTGATACATTTCGAACAACAAATTACCAATTCTCCGATTTTTACTGTAGGTATACTTATGCGATAAGACCTTGCTCCTTATCAAATTTCTTGTTAGAGTCAAGTCAGTCGAGTCAAGTCGAGTCCTTATCAAAGTCTACGGAAAGTATAGTTTTATCCCAAAGGACATTTGTGTTTCTGGGTCTGGGTTTATACCCAGTCAGTTTCATGTTTGTGATATAAATTTTAATGTTTCCGGCACCCAAAGCTTTGAATTTAGTTTGGGTGTGAATACGATTGTTTTGTTTTTCGTAGATAAACGCTAGCAAGTAACTTTACACTGTAAGTTTCGCCATGCCATGAACTTAATATTAATATATAATACAGTACGGTCCGCAGCGCTGGGAGTCACAGCCGTTCGACCCGCCAGACGACTGAAAAATATTTTCTATTTCTGCCGGCCGATAGCAGCAAAACGAATATGAAATTCGAAATCGTTGCGGACAACACGGCTTCTACTTTCTAATAGAAGCTGTGTTGTTCATTGATTGAAAAAGTATTGAGACGCCCAGACCGACGCCCACGTGCTACGTTTTGTCTTCGACTAGAAAATATGCTTGAAAAAAGAATAATTCTTTTGTCGTGGCCTGCTACCGAATATTAGGGATAAGAATCTATAAGCTTAGCTTATGAATTTTCAATTTTATTTAATACAAATTAGAAACCTGTATAAAAGCAAGCAAGTCATAGGTACTCGTGAACGGGTGCTGCAATGAAATGGGGGACTGCAGCTCCGCAGCCATTCTAAATTGACGTATGCGATCGTGATATATATCACAAACCTACTAACTGATTATCGAAGAGCTCCAACCTACAGATAACTATTGATAAATAGTGTACCATTATTAACTGGCCCGTTCTCTATATTATTTCCTAAAATTAGGCTAAAATTTTGTAAAACTTATATACATCGATACAGTAAGGACCTAAGTTACCTACAAGACATCGAGCAACAAACAACTCAAGTGCTCAAGCCCACTACCAATGAGTAGCGTTTCCCTTCGAACTTAAACAGATGTGTAACTTGTCAGGGCATCGATATAATATAAGTATGCGTCTGGAGAGACGTAATAACATATTTTTTTTAGATAGGCAGAAATTGAGAAACATTTCATAAGAATTTGCGAGATGCGATCGAAGATCGTTAATTAATTTTCGAGATGACGGGCTTCGGCATCACTTACCCGAGAAATTGGGCTGCAATCAACGAATATTCGTTCTACTAACGTATATTTCTTCACACTTCTAAAATCAAATTCCTAATTTGAAACAATTCAATATTTTCATAAACAATATACGCAAGGCAAGCATGCTCCATCTTCGATCAAGACGATATCATAGAAATTAGGATGTTTCTTTTTAATAACGAGCATTATTATTATGTTTAACGTTTTAATAAAATCTATGTTCCGGCGTAATTGATAAGATTGATTTATTTTTTATTAATTGATTGATTAGCAAATCTTTTAATATATAAATATAATTCTTATGTATCATGTGTATGTGATATACGGCTATACAGCTGGATTGATTTTGATGAATATTTTTGTGTTCAGTCGGGTGGATTTAAAGATGGTTTAGATTTACAATTTGATCCGATAAATAATGTTTTTTTTTATTGTTCTGATTTTAACTGTTTAAATAGGTTTAGAAGTTTATTCATAACCAGAAGAAACACAGTGTCTCGGTTATGTGATAAAGGGTGAATAACATTAAATATTTATTTGAACCCCCCCAAATATTTATTTCTCTTTTTTTAGTATTTTTTGTTATAACTGCAACAGAAATACATCATGTGTGAAAATTTCAACTGTCTAACTATAACGGTTCATGAGGTACAGCCTAGTGACAGACGGACAGACAGACGGGCGGACAGCGGAGTGTTAGTGATAGGGTCCCGTTTTACCCTTTGGGTACGGAACCCTAAAAACTAATAACAAAATTTGACACAAAAACTTCTCAAAATATTAATTAAACAACGAATAACTAGCCTAAACCTAAACCTTTGATAGTTTTTGAAAGCTTATTGAAATATTCAATTGAAGTTATTTACGTCTCTGATCTATCGTCAGAAATAGCTTTACATAGTTGTACCTACTTACAAAAAAACAAATTATAGGTAAGCAACAGTGAAATATTTACGCGTCTCATTCGCGGCAAATAGCATACAAAGCAATTTTGAACCACATGTTCATAAAACGTAAGCTCAAAGTACTAAATCTCACAGCAAAGCTGCGGTAGCTGCAACAATCTAACACCTGTTGTTTTTCCATTCACCGCTAGAAAGTGCTAGTAAAAGCACTTCGCACTGTACGTAGAGATAATAAACGACCACAGAATTTACACTTTGGAAGCGTTGGTCACACCGACTGCCTGGTAGTTTGTTATGTATTAGGTAGTGGACGCCAGCTTCTTTAGAAAATACTCGAACCCCTTTAGTGAAAACTAAAGAACAGCGCCGGTTCACAAGAAATAGTACGTGTATGTTTCTTTTTTATTTGTAAGCAAGCGTTTGTCCTCAATCTCACCTGATAGAAAGACACGCTGCCATCAAATATGTAGCACACTTGCTTACCAAATTGAACAGTAACATAATTTATACTTTTCGGGAAACACTGTAGACGGCAGGGGCGTTCCATTGTTTAGTAATTCTTATAATTAAAGTGAAAGCGAAACGCGAATGGTAGATATTTTAACCATTAAAGGTTTTCATAAATCCGTCTGCACAGTTATTCGATAGTAATGAAGTAGTGATGCGGGAATAAGATCATGCAATTGCCTCAAACACTCTCCGTGATGCAATTTGTAGAAAACTGACTGACTTGCTATGGTTGATGATCAAGACTCAGTCGAAACTCAACTAGTAAATTATTCCATTTATTCTTACCAAGCTTATTTTAAGCACATTTTGTTTTGTTTTTTATAACTACTAGACTAGATGACCCGATTAACTTTGTGCCACGTTGAAAGTAATCTGAATTGGAATCACTGACAAAATTACCAGTTTTTTTTTTGTCCATTGTACCAAATCTTTTAGGTTTTACTTTTTTCATAAAACAATAAGCAAATCTGTCGAGCCATTTTCGAATTACATGGAATTTATTAAACATATTCATTTTTAATCTTAATTTAAATAGAATATTAGCTAGCGTTAGACTACTATCTCACCTTTTGGTAAGTGATGGTGTCGTGGAGGTGGTTGGCCCGCTAGGCCTAGAATGGAACTTGCTCTCAAAGATATAGCCGGCAGACCATTTTGTGCTTGAAGGCAGATTGTTTTATCTGCTAACTACTGCTAGGGATCTATTGATATTGTCGTAGCAAATCTAGCAAGTATTAGATGCTTCTACCACCATGGATTTTATCACGATGTCACCATTGTCATAGGTCCTTCTTAGCAGCGAGTATCGGGTTCAGTTCCCGTTTCACAAATCATTGTGTCGTGGGTGCCGGACACATGTACACAAATGTCCCTTAGGAAGAAAAATTGTGCTACTGGAATCAAACCCAAGACCAACGGCATAGAGGGCAGATACCTACCAACTGCACCAAATAGGTCGTCAAACCTTACCGTGTAAGGGTTGAATGGATTGTTCCGCTTACATGTTAATTCTCTTTATGATTCATAATTTTACTGGTAGGTAATAACCTACCTACTTAATATTTTAAAAAGATTTTATAATGAATCTTTTACCAAATGTAAATAAAGACCAAAAAGTTTTATAACCAGAGAACTTGTCAAGGTGAATCAAACAAGCCCAAACTCGTAGAGTTTATCTTGTTTAGTTCAGAAGTACCTATGGCCATCTTCCGTCTCGATCATCAGACCACCTCCATGGTACCATATCATTGTATTGTCATCAAAAATAAGGTACATAAATACACCAAATTTGAGTCCAATCGGACATCGGGAAGAGGTTCCAATTTAGCTTACAAGATTTGATTACACACCGACAAATAGACAGAGAACGGGATAGATGAAACTTAATAAGAGTTTGTTAAAATATCCGTTCAAAATACAGTTCCATTTAATTTTAATAGTATTAATACTCCGTTCTCTATATTTCAAGATATTTTCCCACATTTTCCGGGATGATTCGGCATCAAATTGTAATCCCGGAATCACAAGAATTCGCCCGTCACCCGATAAATTTTCGCTTGTCCGTAACTTCAACTTAGTTTGCTACATTTCTAACTAATTGTTTATAATTTGTGTAGGCCGTTCTTGATTATCTTAATTGGTTTAAACTGATCACTTTACTTGTGAAATATCATTAAAAGTTACTAAACTTTAATCGGATCGTCAAGCGTTGATCTGGTTTAAATGTTACCTAAATTTTATTTGAACTTACTAACTAGCGGGTATCGGGTTTGATTTCCGATGAAAAACTAAGTTTCTTCCCCAAGGTAAATTTGTATATCTGATTCTGATGGGTGTGATTGTGTCAGTATAATGTGAATATTTCCGGCACCCACGACACAAGTCGTCGAACTTGGTGTGGGGCTTAAGTGTTTGTGTTTGTTTCAGGGACTACTACATACCTGCCCAATGATAACCAAATCACTCTAGCTGTGTCACCGGGATGCCTCCTTTCAAAAGTAGTCACACACATACACACTCACACACTTACTTACTTATGGTTATAGCATGGAACACATTCACACGTACACATACCCTCCACAACACATTTTATTGATGTTTTAATAACATATAAGGAGTTTAATTAGTTCCTATTTTTATTATTATTTACTAACATACATATTACAAAACTCAAAACTCAATGTTTTCAGTATAATTATAGGGCTTAAAGAGATTTAACACCTAATATTTTGGGGTGACAAGCAACCCTGCTTGTTGACAAAGCTTTGCATTGCAAGATTTTGATTTAAGTCTATAAGTTCAAAACTGGGTGCCACTGAACTATAATAGGCAAGCGTGACACCATCAGACGAACAACTTGCTCGTCTCATCAATTAATTACATTAAAAAAAAACTGTAAGAGTAACACAGTAAGTACTTTTTATAAAAAAATATACTATATTATCCATACCAGCGCAGATGGAGATATATACCAACATCCTTACACATATATTTAGGTACATTTAAAACACCGACGTCCAACTTTGTTGCGTAATTCCTCTCCATCCAAAGGTTGTCTGGAAGAGATCGCTTTTAGCGACAAGACCGCCTATTGTTACACTTATTTTGTAAGTCATTATTTCTGTTCTGTTTTATCACATATATGGTGTCCAATAAAGAGTTTATCTATCTATCTATGCCTATTTACTTTTTGCCCAAATATCATACATTATTATTATATTTATTTTTCTGACATTTAATTCATATTTAATAATGTTTATTATGACTTTTTTATGATTATAAATAATTAATTGTGCCCTGCCCATTGCCACTTCAACAGGGCACATAGTACGTAGAACGGATGGGGCCGAAAAGTTCCAGAATGGAGGCCACGGACTGGCAAGCGCAGTGTCGGAAGACAACCCACAAGGTGGACGGACGACATAGTGAAGGTCGCAGGAAGACGCTGGATGCAGGCCGCTAACAACCGTTCTTTTTGGAGATCTTTGGGGGAGGCCTATATCCAGCAGTGGACTTCTTGCGGCCGAGACGATGATGATAAATAATTAAATAATAACATTTTCGACATGTAACTATTTTTGTTATCAATAAATGAGTATGAGTATGAGTATTATTATAACAGCTGTGATTCACAAATGAACTTTCAACGCGTCCTCTATGTTAGTAAACCGACGACTATGGCTTCTATCTCTGAAATTGTAATGATTGTTAACGAGCATATCACAAAAGGGTACCTATAACTGGGTCGTTAGAGGACACATTACATTGGTCACTCGGCAAAAACGAGATAACATTGTTTTGTAATGATGCTCTGTGGCCCTTCTGGGATGTGAACATTGCCAAGAACATTACACGGGCTGCGTTTCTTTCTTTTCAACATTTTAACATTACTTTTTCAGAAGACAATTACTGTTGAACCTTTCGTTCAAGAAGAATGTACCCTGCTGGTAAACACGCAAGAAAGTATATATAAACATATACATAGACATAATTTTACTGATAATTATTAATTACACGTCATACATTTGCTTAATTTAAAATAATATATAGAGTAATTGACTCTTAATATGGTACATAATTATTAATTTTATTAATTGTAAATTTATAGTTTAAGTAAAATCGCAATGTCATACCTTCGCATTAATAAATTCTTTATAAGAGTAGAATGCTTGTTTTATTAGCCAGTTTTTTCCTTTTACTTTTAAAAGCAGCTATACTTGTCGTCTCTACAATATAACATTATATATATATTTATATATAAGTAATAAAAAAAAATATAAATATTATTTCTCACCCAATAACTTTTCTGTGTCATACTGTTCTCCTACTTATATTTCATAATATGATTCAAGCTGTAACAAATATCCTTACTTTATTATAATATGTTGTATATATTATTATGTATTTATATTATAAACATATGTATTCATAAGTATTGCCTTATAGAATTTATTTAGTTCAAGTATGTATATATATATACCTTACTTTATATTTATATATATTTTTTTCCTGAACTTGTATTTACATCCCCGTTTCACCGAATTATTTATAATCTTCTCTATCTAAAGGTTGTCTGGAAGAGATCGTTTTTAGCGATAAGACCGCCGTTTGTACACTATAATTTAAGTTTTGTTATTTTGAGTCTGAGTTTTGAGTGATTTTTGTAAGGTGTGACAATAAAGCGTTATCTATCTATCTAATGTATATGTTTATATACAAGTAATATATATGTTTACTTGCAGCGTACAACAAAGGGTTCAACTGTAATTGTCTTTTGAAAAAGTAATCTTCAAATGTTGAAAACAAAAAAGATATCCCTAACTTTGTGTTCGGAATAAAAACAGTCATGTTATATGACGTTAACCGTATATAAAAATAACCTTCACTGAGGAGAACATAGCATCTTAAAGATTTTCAAGCATTTTAAAGTTCCTTGATAGATTTTAGATTATCAAATGGAAAACCGATGTTTTTCTTTAGAAACTATTTAATTGTTAACAAAATCCTAAGCACTTAATAAACAGAGTTTGATAAATGTAATTTGTACTTAAAAGGAAAATAACTGATATAATATTAATTATTTAATTATTAAGCTTATGGATTTTGTTATGACGTTAAAAGAAAATAAGGATATTTATGCTTCTGGTTCTGGGTGTAGTGTGTGTGTGTGATGTGAATGTTTCCGGCACCCACGATACAAGTCTTTGAACTTAGTGTGGGGCTGTGAGTGTGAATGCGTTTGTTTGTTTGTTTATCCATACTTCATACCATCAATTTTATATAAGGCTGCAGCTAGATCAAGCCAAGACCAAGCAATTAAAATACCTGCCACAATAAAATATATTTGCTATTAAATAGTCTACAAGTAGGTAGTTGGCGGTAACACAAATATGGATAAAAAGCCAGACAAAACTCAAGCGAAATAAAGACAGATAGTACTTTAAAAAGTATTATAAGTCAAGCTTTTACCAGTTGTTAATAAAATAATTAAACGCAGCAAAGCTTAATAAACCGACTTCACCGCTTTATCTTCGGAACCTTGATCAGATTTAATGTATTAAACACGCATTATTGACTATAACTCAAAAACTAGAAATCAGATCTTTATCAAATTTCAATGGGACCATATGAAAAGCACCAGATTTCAAATAAAAAAATAATCATCAAAATCAGCTCACAACGAAAAAAGTTATGGGGTAACTTTTGAAGTCGGGTAAACGAGAACATCGTCAAAGTACTCCACAAAATAAGCATTATTGTCAATATTTCAAGAACTACTGATCAGATCTTGATCAAATTTAAATGGGACCAATTAAAAAGCAACATATTCCAAACCAAAAAAAAATTTCGAAATTGGCTCACGTGGAGAGAATCTAAAAAAAAATACAGTCGACTTGAGTACCTCCTCCTTTTTGGGAAGTCGGTAAAAAGAACTCCAAAGTTATATAAGCAAAAAAAATTGTCAAGACGAATCAAACCAGTTGGATTTATCTTGTTTAATTCAGAAGTTCCTATGACCATCTTCCATCTCCATCAGACCAGCTCTATTGTAACATATCATTGTATTGTCTGTAAAGACTCATGAATATACCAAATTTGAGT
Source organism: Lomographa bimaculata (assembly GCA_948107665.1). NCBI lineage: Eukaryota > Metazoa > Arthropoda > Insecta > Lepidoptera > Geometridae > Lomographa > Lomographa bimaculata. The sequence goes on from OX403592.1 coordinate 16,349,473, forward strand.
CCAGTCGGATATCGGGAAGTGGGTCTAATTTTGCTTGCAAGATTTGATTACAGCCGACAGATAACGGGACGGGTGAAACTAAAAAAGTACCAAACATTTATGAGTGTACAACAAAAAAGCTCTGACACGAAGCTTAAACAAATAAGAGTTTTTCTAAAAACCTCTTAGCCAAGATTAACATCCGAGTAATTGAAAAAGAGCAACGTGAAGATTTGTTCACAGTGGAATAATATTGGCTTACTGGAGGAGCTTTTAAACAAGTTAAAATTCAGAGAGGCTTGGTAAAGTCTAAAGACTAAAATAGGATACGAAATCACGTTTTCTAATTATATTTTTAACAAGCTTTTACACCCGGCTACACCTAGATTTAAATTGGCTTGACCCATGCGTTAGAAGCTATTTCGGAACAGAGTTCAAAGTTCACTGGTTTATACATCTCAGCGTGTCCTCATGTGGTTTAGGAAGAATATCTCAGCGCTTATAAATCACAGGACAATAAATCATAGATACGCTCCTTTTTTGTTTTTTAGCGATTTCAGAAAAAAGGAGAAGGTACTCAAAACGAGTGTATTTTTTTTAACATCGTTCCTCGTGAAACGATTTTGAGAATTTTTTTTTTTGTTTGGTAGATGTATCTTTCCAATTGGTCCCATTTAAATTTGATCAAGATCTGACTAGTAGACTAGTTTTTGACTTATCCTTAATAATGCGTATTCTGTGGACGACATTAACGATGTTCTAGTTTTTAACCGACTTCAAAAGTTACCTCATTAATTCTTTCGTTGTGAGCCGATTTTAATGATTATTTTTTTATTTGAAAGCTGGTGCTTTTCATGTAGTCTCATTGAAATTTGATCAAGATCTGATCTCTAGTTTTTGAGTTACAGTCAATAATGCGTGTTTAATACATTAAATCTAATCAAGCGTTTAATTATTTTATATCAGTTTTGTATCCCCCAAGTAAAGTCTCCTTCGGCACGCTCAGTCTTAATTTTTTCTGCTCAAAATTCAAAATTGCGTATTCACATGGGCCTCAAAAAGACTCCTGTAAGTTAATAACTCTACTGCCAGATTCGCAAGATTACAGCGATTTCGAGAAGAACCTGGCAAGAAATTTGGCGGCGCATTTTTTCATATATTTTTTAAACACTACTCAATGACTAATGCAGGATTAACCTAGGTAAATCTATATTATGTAGTGGCCAGAAAGCGAATTGCTATTTGCCTGCATGCTAGTTTTATATCCCCCAAGAAAATAATATTTTGTTACCTTATTTGAGAGTGGATATGGAGCTGTAAACACAGACTTTGAGGTCCAGATAGTTCATGTTCTAGATGTTAAAAAAATTCTGTAGAAAGAGTCCATTTGATCACCTTTCAAAACCAGTTCAAGCAGTTGCCGAGCATACTTACCAGAACCATATCCGAGATATACGTCGGTACGTATATATCTCGGTATATAAGTACATGTACAAATATACATAGTACGTCTATAGGTGCTCTGTGCTAATATCGGCTTGTTAATGTAAATAGGGGTCGAAGAAACAAGGGTCAAGTACACAAGGGACCTCAGCTGTGCCTAATTCAAAGGGTTTCGATGTACGTGCGATGTTGATCGCGGTAATGTTAATTATACTAATTAGGTATGTGAAATTGCAAGGTTTTGTGTAATTTCCCAATTTATTCTTAACATTTTTCGAATGCTGATGTATTTATATTATTTATTAGTTGGTAACCACGCTCAATATCATCACCATCTCATTCACACTGTTCTCACGCGTGGCAAAATCAAAATTTTGAAAATATAAAATTAGATTATAGAATATATTTTTTTAATTAAATAATTAATGTAATTCTATGAAATATAAATATTTTTTTAATTACAAATAACTCATTATGGGCCATAGCCTATTTCTTTTGACGTGGGCTTGATTTAAAATATGACTTCCGAGTGACGAGTCAGTTTTGGTATCAGGCGCGCCCGCCCAGTCAACAAAGGGTTGACAAACGATCCTAAAGTCTACTCGAGTTCAGTGTTCTGCCATCAACGTAGCTGTAAGTCTATTTGCTAAAATATTTCTTGTAGTTTGATGTATGATACGATATACATACATATGTCCTAGTTCAATACAAAGATGATTTTAGTCATTTCCAATAGTTTATTTCCCAAAAAACACTTTACAAATGTAATTAAGTTTACATAGGTGTCCTAGTTAATAAACGCTTTCTAACTCACAGCCCCATACTACGTTTGAAGACTTGTGTAGGTGCCGGAAACATTCACATAGCATAAACAATCAAAATTATAATTTAAATTATAACAATTAAAATCATAAAAGTAATTATTTTGTAAAAAGATAACCTTTTTAGTTCGTTAGTTTAAACTATTCATGTACATTTATCAATTATTTATAAAACAATAAATTTAGTAAAACCGTTTTTTGTTACCCGACTACCAAGGAAGGGCTACGTTTTTCGAAAAACCTAACCGATACATACATACATTATATGAATGTATATATGAAAATGTCTTTATTACCTCGTGGATTTCGACAGTATTCGTCTTAAAAATCCAAGTGTTCTTAGATAGGTGTCGAAACAAAATGGCGGATTTTTGGCGCGAAATGGTAATACGTTAATAAAAAAATAACAAAACCTATCGAATTAAAGGAAATTAAAAGGGGTTTACATAAAGTTATATTCATACATAAAAAGTAGGTTCACAAATTTCGCAGTCAAGTTTTTTAATTATTAGTACATGATTTGTTTAAAATATTAGGTATAGTTCACACGCAGAAGAACTGACGTGGTTCTGATATATATGACCATCTCTTTCTACAGGAAGATGAGTAAATAGCACGTTAAAAAGCACAGCCAATAATTGCTAAACGTTCGCTGGTGCTAATTCCCTCGAAATCGTTGTTTGCACACTCGGCGCGCCCCTCATTTAATTATCGGCTTAAATTTCTTCTATTAGGTGGATGAATCGTGTCGGCGATGATGGACAAGTTTTGCGACGTTTTTAAGCGTTATTATTTCGTACTTTTAAACTTGTTTCGTTAGCCATTAGACTCCAATTCAAGATAAACATTCAATCAGACAAAATCAAATTCTAAGATGTTTACATTTAACTATACTTGAGTTAGCATAACATGTCAAATCTACGAGTAAATAAAAAAACCCGGCAAAAGTTGTTTTGCCATATATATTACATTATTTCTAGGAAATATTTTTAGTTCAATAAAAAAATAGGGATTGATCGTAGAAGGGTGAAAATTTAGGGTTGTATGTATTTTTTTGCTAAATCATAACAAAAATAAAAAATTGACAAAAAATTAAATTTTGTGTTGGACCACCCTTAACATTTAGGGGTATGAAAAATAGACGTTGACTGATTCTCAGACCTACCCGATATGCACACAAAATTTCATAAAAATCGGTCGAGCCCTTTCGGAGGAGTTTGGTAACAAACACCGCGATACGAGAATTTTATATAATAGATAAAACGTTGATATTATGGTACAAAACAACGTGAAAAGTTCAAGGTGTTAGCAGTAGTTAGGACTAACTAGTATAATATAAAAAAGATGAATTAAAGAACTTCTTTAACGTTCGACAAATAAGTAGGTATTTAGTAGTATGAATGTTCCTTAAACTCGACAAACTGAGAAAGTTGGTCAACAAGAAACAGACGTTGTTTTTGGTAGAAACGATGGTTTATCATCTAAATCCAGAAGCTACTTTCCACATACTCACAACATTTCACATATTGACAAATGATATTGTGTTTAAATGCTTATAGGCCTAGAATTAAAACTGCAAAAGGATAGCAGCTTGAAGATTGTTTGATGCTTTTAGCTAGTTTTTGACTTAATGATTGGTAAGTAAGCTATTATATACCTTCCTCTACGTGCTTAAACCTGTTTTAATCTTGCCCAATTGGCATTAACTCTCGATACCAGATCAAGTGATCATTGTAAGTATTTTAATTTGCATGAACAAATTGGTGATAAGCTACTAGGCCTTCACACGCACGTGAAATCCTGTTACATATTTCCTCAAATGGCATTCCCCCATTACAACTAAGCGATTAAGATATATATTTAACCTCAGATAAACTTTATCTAAGCGTGGAGTTAAAGTAGGAAACGTTAACATTATGACCCTTATAGCAACCATTTAGTTCAAACTTCCATGACCAAATTCGTCAAATTTAACGCCTCTATTATTCATGATAAACCTGCAATTAAGCCCAAAACCTTCTGCAACCCATAGTTGCCCGTTCCTATTAAACTTTAAACTTAGGAGTTAGTACCCCAAAACACGACCCAGAAATTATAGCCGATATTAAATTGAATAAAACAAGAGCGAGACTGGATGCTTTAAAGGATTTAATATACAAAGCGACCATGGCGCGCGGCCTGGTCGCTCGCCCCGTACGTGCGCCTCGGCCGCTGCTGCTGCGTCGTAGTCTAGTTTTCCGTGTCGAACATTGTTACTGTACTAATACACGCGCTCTGTCCGTTCAGTATATTTTTTTGTTACACTGGAGCCTATTCATTTACGTCGAGGGGGGAGGCGTCGCAGCCGCACTCGCCCGCTACGCCAAATATATAAGGGACTTTATCAATATGCTATGGTGGTTGTAAAATCTGTTTCCCCAACTAATAGATTTGTTCTACAGAAGGCTCGTAAAATAGGATGCCACTTGAAATGAGCTGTAGTCGCTGTATAAGTATTACTTTGCAACTTTTTATAGCCACAAAATGTTTTGTAAGTTTAGTGTCTCTCGTCCCAGTTCCTGTTTCGAATTGACCATTAAATTTGGCTTTTTGTTGGGTGTCGGCTATTGTTACGGGAATTTTAAATAGGAGTGGAGAATTTAGGGTATCCTTTGGTGATTTTAATGGGGTACATTTGAGTCGGCGACTCTCTTGGCTTTTTATCGGGATTTTCGTCACCAGTCATACGAGAAACGGTAGGTACCTTGGTATTATGTTTAGGTCCACATTTTTTTTAATGTTGCTTTATATAATTTTTGAAAGGCGAGCGTCTGAATGTCATATTTTGGTAAGAGACAATGTGGTCAATGATGTTAATGGAACAGACTCTTGGTGTTAAGCGACAGATTTTTCTTCTAAACTTGATGGTGGTGAACTAAGTATGCACAACGGTACAGTTTGCGGAGCTTGAAAGCCTAGAAGTAGAACATGTTCTGTCATCATGGATTTCAGTAACCTTTACCGAAAGCACTCTTGTAACGCTACTACATGATCGGGGTGGCTTTCTATTATCACTCCATACTGTCAGAGCTAAACAGCTTTAGAAAGCTTTAGGATTGTCTGTATACGTATACGTAAGCGCCGCTCAACGGACTTTCTGTTCCTATTTATTTTGTGATATTAGGCAGCTAGCCGCGGAATGTGTGAGAAAAACACGTATAAAACACTTACAGTACACCTCTCCAGTTATTCTTAACAAAAATACCTGCCAACTATTAACTGAGACAGTCATATTTACCTACCACCATCTCTAATTACAAACAAACCCACGTCTAAGGGGCATTACGGACCCCTAGCGGTAACGACATCAATTCCCAACGATACGTGATATCAGGGGTCGTATACACCTCGAGCTATCTTTATAGAGCTGGTAAAACGACACTTGATAGAGAATCGTAACCCTCGAAAGGATGAACGATTCCTATATCGTTATATATATCCGTAGGTATATGCCGGACTGTTGCGTAAAGTTTTTATGTCTGCGAGATGGGATTTTTGACGTAAACCTAGAAAATAGCCTCTGCAGTCTGTAAACAAAAGCATTTCCTATTGATAAAACTGTTTGACGACAACACACTTGATCGAAAACGCCGTAACTTTTTTACTGCTAAAGATGACTATCGTCTTATGCCTTATGAGTCTATTCAATCTTATGTAGACCCATGTTGATTTTTAGAGACAATTTTGTATCCTATTTCCAATAGCGATATCTCTGACTTGCGCTAAAACCTTTTTGGTCCTTGCACTTGAAAAAGTATAATAAAAACTTTATATTTTTTTAGTAGAGTTCGATTCCCGTAGGAAGCACGAGTTTTCTCCCCAAGGGAAATTGGTTGTTCTGGTTCAGGGTGTGAATTTGAATGCATGGTAAATGTTTCCGGCACCCGCGCCACAAAACAAACGTAGGGGCTGTGTGTGTAAAAGCGTTTATTATTATTTATAAATATTTTATTTCTTTATAGATTGATAATAAAATGGGCCAAATACCGCTTACTCTAATTAACACAATATTACATCATTAGTTTAAATAGTATATAAATTACTAGCTGCGCCCCGCGGTTTCACCCGCGTTGATAATGATGAAAAGTGATCATGATGATGATGATGAAAAATAGATGTTGGCCGATTCTCATAGATACCGGATAAGCACAAAAAATTTCATCAAAATCGGTCAAGCCGTTTCGGAGGAGTATGGCAACGAAAACTGTGACACGAGAATTTTATATATTAGATCGGTAAAATTGAATTCTACTTAAATAATATATATTATACTAGCTGCGCCCCGCGGTTTCACCCGCGTTGATAATGATGAAAAGTGATGATGATGATGATGATGAAAAATAGATGTTGGCCGATTCTCATAGATACCGGATAAGCACAAAAAATTTCATCAAAATCGGTCAAGCCGTTTCGGAGGAGTATGGCAACGAAAACTGTGACACGAGAATTTTATATATATAGATAATATTAAAAATCCAAAAGTTTGTATGTAAGTGTGTGTGTAAGTTTGTTTGTTTACTCATCACGCTTTAACCGCTGAACGGATTTGGATGAAATTTAGAATGTACATAGATTATACCTAGGATTAAAACATAGGCTACTTTTTAACCTGATAAAAGTGGGAAAAGCCGCGGGGCACGGCTAGTTAAAATATAAAATCTCAAGATCACTTCTAACCATCAAACCTCGGATAATTCAGATGCTCTTTGTGTTCAAAAATGTCAAGCACCAACTAACTTCAGCGAGCCAACTTTCAATTCCCTAACCTCATTTAAAATTCAGATCTTTTGTTCGATATAAAAGAGCTTATCTTCAGCATATCTGAAGACAACGGTTAACTTAATAAAAATTAAAATATTCTTCGTGAACTTCCACAAAATCATCAATTCGGTGACACGGAAGAATCGAAAAAAAAACATCGCTTAAAATAAAATACAGAGCTATTATTTTTCTCCCCCAATGAGCATTCTGAAAGTATAGAGAATTTCGTGACAATTTTCTACGGGTCATCTCTAAAAGTAAACTGTAATAACACTGAAGGAAGCTACCAGAATAAACGTTATGGTTATGACCAGCCTCGGCTTTTACGTGTATTTTATCTTAAACCTTACATTAGTCCTTTTATTAGTACAAAACTTTAGCTTATGACATGTAATGTTCCAATTTAGTTCTAGCTATCTCCACTGTGGATCATTTGCTACTGTCATCAAGTAATATGCCTAAATGGGGACTAACGTATCTATGAGGCAGTTCTTTATTATTTTATTTATGAGGAATTCCATACCATCTGTGTGTCTTATGGATTTATATGGCAACTTTTTCGTTTACGTAAAAGCCGTACTGTTTTCAAAGCTCTTGGAAATAAATAAATTTAAAAAATGCATCAAAGAGTTAGTACCAAAAGTGTACAGAAAGAGAGATAGAAAACTCTTTATTGTACGAGATAAAACTGGTACTTGGGCGATATTAACGCTAATTAGCATTTTTTTCCAGCTAACCTTTGGGTATTATTGATTTGGTGGGAGTAATATGCGCCGTATCTTTGTTCTATTTTATAGTTTTACAATAGAGAGATTATATATAATATAATAAAATATAAATACTAAAATAAACTAAGTCGATTAAATTAAAGAAATACTATATATTAATTGCTAAATAAATGCGAAGAAAAAGTATATTGTATAACAAATTAATATTTGAATAGCTTGGTATTTTGATATTTAAGAGCCTATGAAGTATTTTATTTCGCATTTCATGATTAAAATGAAATGTATTTTTGATAAATTTCGTTTACTTAAAAATATCGTACACTCGAAAAAAGTAAATATGTTGGTCTGTTTATATTATTAGTTATATTTTATACTCCGTTAAAACAATAAACATATTTTTATTTCTATAAATAAAACTTTATCTTAATTGTAACTTGTAATCATATTAAAAGACAAGAAATTAAGACTTGTTAGCCGAGATACGTAATAAGTCCCCTTCGCCGCATAGAAGGGTAGGTTACATTTTGTACCGTAAACGCGAGCGGGTGGATGAAGGGCTAAAAAATCGCATACCGTAGTATCCAAAGAAGCGAAAAAAAAAAGCTCATTGCCCTCGTCTTTGTTCCCCGAACAGTATAATTTGGGAGTCTTCAAGTCAAGAGTGAATAGGTAACGTGCTACATCGTCGGCCGCATAATCACTTTCCATCAGGTGAGATTGTGGTCAAATGCTTGCCTATCGTGCATAAAAAAATAAATAAAGCGAAACCTGCTACGGGCGAAAATGTTCCTTTCTCAATTTAGCATTTAATTTATTTTTTCTTTGTTCTCAGGCAGATTTGAGGATGCTGGACGAGCCGATCCCGACGCTGGCATCCAATGAAAGCACATCTTTAGCAGATTCTCACAACTTTTACGTCACTTGGTATGACGAGGCTCATCAAAAATATGTCAACACAACGAATCAGACAGAGGTACGTCTATATATATGAAAAACGCAAGCAAAGCTTGAAAAAACCGGCTTCATCGCTTGTATTTCGGTTTAACTGGACCGATTTCTATAAAATGTATATGGGACCACCTCTGAAGTATACTCTGCAAAACAAAATCGATTCACAATTGGCAGAGATATCGCGTAACATATATACAAAAAAAAACATACAGTCAAATTAAGGACAACAAGACACATAACAAAATAAACAAAATAAAGTCGCAGCGTAACGCCACGAATGAGGTTCCGACTCAGCATATAACTAACCCAGTAACTGGTTTTCAGGCAAAACTCATGTATGACATCACACGTGTCAGGATAACGATAAAAGATATGAAACTTATAGATAACATAACATATTATACAGATACAATATAGATATGTAATATAATAGCAGCTATATAATATATAGCAATAAAAATAGCAATTATATACATATACAAACAAAGATACACTTAACACGTAATTTAAAAACAATACAAAATTTGTAATAAAAAATAATGAAATGGATCAGTGAATATGTAATTGAGCAGGAAAATAATTAAATGGGCGGTAAAAATATGTTTTTATTTCGGGATACGATAGAAATATCCAAGACAATCTTCTTTAGTTAAAACAACATGTAATTTAAAACACTCACAGCCCCGCTATGTGCAATCAAAGTTTTTCTGGCGCTTCGCCGGCCGCTGCCTCGGCACGCTCGCTACGCTCGCTCGGCTCGCGCGTTGTGGTCACAAGAAACCTAACCAGTCCTCCTCGCTTCGCTCGTCGTCGTACCTATTGATGACTATAAGCGAAAATTTTCTAAGTCGTTTTTCCTCAGTGCCCCCTTTACGACACCCTAACCCACAAATTGATTCTTTATTACTGTGCATGTTTTACTGTCGCAATAATTAATCAACCGCCATTAAATTAAATAACTGCTCAATATGTTTTTCAACTGATCATAATAACATCTCGAATATTTAAATAACAGCTCAAAAAATGAGTTCCCTTTCTTAATTCGATATACTGTATTCATTTATTATAATAATACTTACCTAATTTTAAATATGTGCTCTGGAATAGGAGCTTGGTGGCTGTAGCACAGGTATGACGTAGCACGGCCACCAAAGATTAGTTTACCTACCTACTTTGTAGTCTGAAAATTTTAATAAAAACGCTTTCACACTCACAGCCCCACACTAAGTTCGATGACTTGTGTCGTGGGTGCCGGAAACATTCAATAGTATAATTCAATAATATATAAAAAAAAACTAAAACAAACAAACGCATTCACACTCACAGCCCCACACTAACATTTACATATCACACACAAATACACCAAGAACCAAAAGCGCAAATATCCCTTGGGAAGGAATTTGTGCTCCTGCCGGGAATCGAACTCAGGACCCACGGCGCAGAGGGTGGAGACCTGTACACTGCGCAACTGGGTCTAACATAATTAGTTAAGTTTTAAAAAAATATATGTTTTTCATAAATAAAATTGTCTTATCTTATCTATGGCCACGCCGTAACGGCACGTCATACCACGATATAAGCAAAGTAACATTCAAAAATCACACATAGAAATTATATTCTAATTAAATTTCTATGTGCGTTAATAGCTTCTCTCTACGAGTATCTACAAGTGGCTTAGTCCTTTGGTGAAATAGAAACAAATCGTGCAAAACCGCACAACTTCGTTGCGTATAATGTTAAATAATATGTTAGTATTCATTCAAGGTGAGGTGCAGAATTCCACTGCGTCTGCAATAGCAGTAGATTATCTAGGTCATACACGCGGACGTGCACGTGTGACTTGTACGCCAGATGAGATGAGCAATTCGAATAATATAATTATGTAAGATATTTTTTCTGAACTGAAATCATACTTCTATATTATAAATGATAGCACAGGTAATTAATTACATAGATAATTACCTATACCGCTTCCAAAACCGTAAAATCAAAGTTTAAATCGTTAGTATTTGTTAAACATTTGAGATGCTTAAAGTCTAGTGACAAGCGAAGCATGCTATACGTTCAGCCTCGTCATGACTTTCCCACACGTGAAATAGAATATAACTATACGAGTTTAAAAAACTAATAACTGATTTTAATTGCAAATATCTCTGAAACTCCACATCACATCATGAACAAATAATTGGACCAACTAGAACATATACCCTTTCGGACAAAACAACAATTATCCAAATCGGTTAATAAACAACGTAGTTCTGATGTAATATACATAAAAAAAGCCGACGTATTGAGAACCTCCTCCTTATTTTTAAGTCGGTTTATAAAGTTTGATTTTCTAGTGTAAAACCAAACAAAACGGTTCTTAAGAATAACCAATGTACTTCTACTATTTGAGTAAACATATCCGCTATTACATTATATAAATGTAATAACCTATATTCCCTTAAACAGTAGCAAAGCCCGTCAAATATTATAAAAGACCTACATCACTCTACTGTCTAGCTTATCTTAATACTACGTACTTATACGACCGTAGATCCCCTATATTCCTATAATAATAGTTACGCCTATTTCTTACCTAGAAATATCTATTTTAGGCTGAAGTTAAAGCGAAATATTACTTGCTTGCTTATAATACGGTATTGACTAGTGGACATTCCTAGTGTCAGGATTTTTCAGGCCGCCTGAAGGCATCCGACGTGGCTTGACGACTGTTGTCTTACGACTTTTAAACGGGACCGGCAGCTTAGCGTGCCCTTCGAAGCACGGTTCTACTTTATTGAAATGTTTACTAAGCGTACCCTTCCAAGCACTAGTTCTACTGAGCATTGCTTAACCTTGTCAATCAGTTACCATCGACCAGGCGGACCGCGCTAGTGTCGCTAGAAGCTTGGCTTTATTGTCTTAGAATATTTTTTTTTTATTGGATAACCCAGTTATCTGGCAATTGTTGTGTTTTGTTTGGCTATTATTTTATCAACACAATAATTCCCGGCACTAGCACTGTTTTCTTTTTTAAGAGAAATTTTTGCTTATTTTTTTATTAATTTTTTTATGTACGATAGGCAATCGTTTGACCACAATCTCACCTGATAGAAAGCGACGATGCGGCCGAAGATGTAGCACGCTTGCCTAGAAGATACCTATTCACTCTTGACTTAAAGACTCCCAAATTATAATGTTCGGGGAACAAAGACGAGGGCAATGAGTTCCACTCCTTCGCTGTACGGATGATAAACATAAAAGCGAAACGCTTCGAGCGAACTGGAGGTATGTCAACCATATATGGATGACGTTTGACAGTTTGTCTTGTTGTTAGATGGTAAAACGGGCATGGGGGAATTAGTTCGTGCAATTCCTGCGCACACTCTCCTAAGTGTAAACGGTAAAACACCGATAGATTTGCGACCTTACGTCGTCGGTGACCGCTTAGGATGGTTCTGGGTATGATAGTATGTGATGTAAATATTTCCGGCATCCATAATACAAGTCTTTTTAACTGCCTGCTAGTTTAGTTGAGTGCGCGTTCGCCTTCTAAGCAGGGGCTATCGGGTTCGATTCCCCGTGGAAACACAAGCTTTCTCCCCAATGGAAATTTGTGTTTCTGGTTTTGGGTGTGATTATGTGTGTGATGTGAATGTTTTGGGCACCCACGACACAAGTGATCAAATTTAGTGTGAGACTGGGCGTTCATGTATAAAATTTTAAGCTTTAACGATATAAAAGCGTTTATAATTTAAAAGCCGTATGTTGAGATATGTAAAGTCGATAGTATTATACAAAGTGAACTCTACTATATAATACATGCTCATGCTAGTTCTAGGTCAGCATCTAGTCTAGTTATATACTGTTTCCCAAACTTTTGTAAATGTCTTCAAATATCATTGTGTAAAGGAATTATTTGTTGTACTGCGAGAGGTCCTAAAGTTTTTGCAATATACGTATGTAAACGATGATGTGCTCGATGATGCAGCATTCTTACCGCTTATCCACTCTTAATTATACGGGATTATTCCTGCCTTAAAGCAGCTGGCATAGTGGCAACTGACGTAACTTACTGTCATCCCACAGCGAATCCCATAAAATCTTTACAACCAGTAAAGATGGCAGCTTATCATGCATACAATTATACGTGTCTTTGCTGCAATGAGTACAATGTTGATAAAAAGGTATAGTTGGTTTTAGCAGAATGTTCTTACAGCTGAGTAACCAAAACAAACAATAATATCTTCAAAGATTATTTTTAAACAATTCTTTACCAAAGTATGTAAAGTGGTGAACAAAAACATCACGGTTTGCTAGCATTACTGAGAGAATTCCATGCATTCGCGTGAATATTTCATTCCATTTATTCAATGCGCAGGTGAAAAAGTTTAGCCTTACATTCTGTTGTGTTACCGCATAAAATATACAAAAAGGAAGTCGTGAAATACCAACAAGCTTTGCATTTACTTAAGCAAGGGGGCGCCGGGCGTGACAGCTTGTGAAACACTGGTCCTTTTAGATGCAGGACGCTAAAATATGGCACTGTGTGAAAGTGCCTTTCCGTAGAAGGGTATAAAATGGCACACTTTAGTTATTTTCTTATGCTTGCACGGCCCTACACGTCTGGGGGGAGGCCTTGTTGAGCAAGGGCTCCCTATGGGCGCAGTGGCTCGGTATATATCCGGGCCTACTGCCGGGGCAAGATAGTGACTGCTAGCGTGACCCTATCTTGCCCACCTCGGCTAGAGAATACTCACGAAAGATTTCAGTGGCTTTGAGCCCCTAGGAACGAGAGGAAGTGCCAGGAATGTTCAGTTGTGAGAAAAAACAAACAACAAGATTTGCATTTACTTAAGTAAGGGAGCGCCGGGCAGCGAGACAGCTTGGGAAACACTGTGCCTTTTAGATGCAGGACGCTGAAATATGGCACTGTGTGAGAGTGGCTTTCCGTTGGAGGGTATTAGAATGGCACACTTCAGCTATATGTCAGTTTATCGACTTGAAGCTAGGGTTTAAAGGTGTGGGTGGAACTCAGTGGAAGTAATTCCATGGTAAAGTTTATTTGTATGTTCGTGAAGTGTTTCTGACATTGTCCTTAAAGTATTCATAGAGCATGCGTGCTCCATCTTCGACCGTATTGTCGTTTTCTATCGGGTGAGGTTGTGGTTAAATGCTGGTTTAATTACAAAAAATAATAATTTACCGGCTGCGGTGATGCAACATAAGAGTTATAATTTTCACACCGCATGTATGTACTGTAAATGTATGTTTATATGTTCATTCGTGAATACATCTCAACTTTCTGAGTGTCATAGACGTAGAAAAGTAGAAATGAACAAAGACTATTACAATTTTATAAAATTTAAGTACAATTTCAAAAATATATGTCATTGAATTAAACTTTTTTACGTTTAAAATAAAATTAAGAGAGCCATTTTGTGGTTACAAATTTTCAGATGTTGTCTTTAAACTTTTATTTGTTATGCTTTTATTGTTTTTGATTCACTCGTATACTTACATAAACACTTTGCTACTTTTTTCTTGGCAAGTTTCCGGTTTTCCATTCGATACAAAAATATAAGTAGTGAAAATACAAAGGATTACATGTCTGTGTGCTACGCCGCTGATGCCAACTAAGCCCGATATCCGAATTAAATTTGATTTTTCGTTTGTAGGTGTAATGGGTGTTGTGAATATTTCTGGCATTCGCAATAAGTAGATCTTTAATTTAAAAATTGAATTAGAAGAATTGAAATTATTGTAACCCATTCTTCATAAAAAATGACCGCTTGCATTAAACTATTCTTGTAAACCATTTTCATGTTAGAATACATGATTATATGGTATTGTTACCACCTTGATAATGCACTACATTCTTGCAATGTATGATTTATGGTTATGATTATTTCAAATCTTTCAAGTTATTTGAGGGTGTTGACAAAATGCATTTACACTTATATTTGAATACAAAAAAAACTCTCTTATTATCTCGCCAAATTTCGATGAAATTTCGAATGTCATCACATTCGAAATTTCATCGAAATTTGAAACTTATAACGTCTGACCTTCTGTGTTACCATAAGCGCTACTCAAGTGCTACGACAATAATAGGCTACGCGAGCGCTACGCGAATGCTACGACGATATAGGTGCTATGTTGAAGATTTGAAGATTTGAGTGTAGAATTAATAAAGCTACGAAAAAAATATAAAAGTACTTATGAGTAGGTTCCAATATAAAAAAATATTTCGAAGCAAACGCGACAAATTGCGCAATTGAAAAATAAGACTAAAAAGATATTCGTTTCCAGATGGACGCGCGCAGAAAAAGTCCGCCTACACCTGAAAATTGAATGGGTATTGTGATTGGGATCTTCTATTGTCTGGAACCTTATCTAAAATTATCTTAATCCTGATACTTTAAAATTAAATTTAGTCATGACTTTTGTCGTATGAAAATTAAGGTATCTTGTATTAAAAATCCATAAATAACATTCTAAAAAACCATTGATATAACCAGTAACTTTTTGTATTTCATATTCCTTCCATCCTCAATTATTAAAGAGAGGACACTTTAACAATTTAACAGAATGGCAAAAAAAGGCTCATAGGTAATTAATACATAACATTAACTGCTCGTTAGCTAATTTTTTTCTAAGCATGGGTATCGGGTTCAATTCCCGGCTAAAACACAAGTTTTCTCTCCAAGGAAAATTTGTTTCTGGTTCTGGTTGTGATTGTGTTTGTGATGTGAATGTTTTTGGCACCCACGACACAAGTCATCGAACTAAGTGTGGTACGTAGTATTTTACGTTTACATAATCCTGTACTTGTATGTTTTTTATACAAGTAAATAGTTCACATTTTTATGTACCAAGAAAACGTAAAACAAGGATATTTTAATCCCTTGGAACAGTTAAATATTCTCGTAACAAAATACACAAGTAAAGAACAATGCATTGTCTTCAAGTCGAGTTTTTTTTTCTGAATGGCTGAATTCATGAGGTAAACGAAATTGTTTTCTCGTGAAGCCCCTGGGCACGGCTTGATTGTGATAAACTAGCTATGCCCAGGTGCTTCGCCCGCGTTTATCAAGTTAAAAAAAGCCTATAAGTTAACCTTAGGTATAAGCTATGTACATTCTAAATTTAATTCATATCTGTTCAGCCGTCAAAGCGTGAAGACAAAACAATTATACTTACAGATTCACACAATCTCTTGGATTTACAATACCAATGTGATTTGTCTATTTGTATACAAGGAACAATTTTCAATTTTATTGTTCTCAAAGACTAAAAAACCAAAATCACCAAGTTTGAATCACTTTGGTTAGCAGTATAGAATTCCTATTTCCGCCTAAACTCGCTACAAAATATAGAAGAATTTCAATAATAACTCTGTACAAACATTATATTTACCCAATCAAATGCTATTTATTAACGCTAATTACAAAAGTTTACACAAACTGAATTAATGAACCGCTTAATTGAAGCGTTAGCTTAACTAGAAGTAAATGTTTCAGTTCACTGAAACTGTATAAACTTCTGTATTTTTGATGAGTTGAAATGCTAATTCATTATAATATAAAGTTGAGATTTGTTACAAGCTTTTATAATACCTCCTTATTTATTTCGTCTACAAAATTCTATCTTTCTGTTTAATTTGTTATCTATTTTTGCCGACGATACCGACTATTTTGTGCGACGCAAAAGAGTCTAAAATGTTCAGCCTATGTGTGTATGTTTGTTACTTTGTATCTCTAGTAAGTAAAGATCAAATGCATGGACCGATTCTGATGATTCATTTTGACGTCAATCGATTTGTCTTAATTGTGCGGGTGTCACTAAAGACCATAACTTCGTAATAAGTCTTATTAACGAAAAAGTGTAAAATAAATTAATAAATAAAAAAAGCCGACTGCAAAGAAACAAGTAAAATGAGTTCTAATGCGGAACAAAGCAACTTTAAGAGTCGGGACTCATTTTTGGTAAGATTTAAGCCGATCTAGATTTTTAATGAGTCCCGTCTGTTGAAGTTGCTACGAGTATGTTCCGCATAGGAATTAATTTTTCCTTGTTTGTTGCGACAGATTTTTTTCACTAGTTTTTTTGCAGTCGTGTTTTTTTACTTATATTATTTTGTTTCATTCAAGCACTTGTTTCCATTCGGTTGAACTAATAATTAGTATACCCATTACATATCATGTTACGAAGCATTTACCAAAAAAATACTTTTATTAATAATAATAATAAGGCAATTTTATTTCCTAAAAAGTTTACAAGACAAAATAAAATGTATATATCCTACTAATATTATAAATCCGAAAGTTTGTGTGTAAGTGTAAGTATGTTTGTTCCCTCTTCACGCTTTAACGGCTGGACGGATTCGGATGAAATTTGGAATGTACATAGATTATACCTAGGATTAACACATAGGCTACTTTTTAATTTGATAATAGCGGGCGAAGCCGCGGCGCACGGCTAGTATATATATATATATATATAATAGAACACACTTTTTAAGGACTCTCAACGAGTATAGGCCTCCTCTTTTTTACTCCACGTATTTCTCTCCCTCGCCCTCCCCACCCAATTCACTCCAGCTATTTTTAAAATTCTCAATGACTATTACTAGTCCTACTATCCTACTAATATTATAAATCCGAAAGTTTGTGTGTAAGTATGTTTGTTCCCTCTTCACGCTTTAACGGCTGAACGGATTTGGATGAAATTTGGAATGTACATAGATTATACCTAGGATTAACACATAGGCTACTTTTTAACTTGATAATAGCGGGCGAAGCCGCGGGGCACGGCTAGTAGTTTATAATTTGATACTGTTGGTTTTACATAATAAATATATACAGATTAATTATCATATTCTTCTTCACATAAATCTTACTCTTTTGATACAGTTAAATACAAAATAAAAGTATATATTACTTCAATTGTATGAACCAAACGTTTGGAGTTAAGCTTATGAGTCAGACAAATAGGACACTAAAACTAGACCAAACTACTAATAGTTTCTAATGTTCTTACAATAAATAACACAAATTTATAGCTATTTGTAAGTCTTTTGGGAAAGTTCTGTCTTTATGCTGGCGATACTTGTTTCGAAGAAAACATGATATGAGTTTTGTCGCCAGACTGAAAAAATGGCATTGACGATTTTGTATTATTTCGCTAAGAAATTCCAAAATCAAAGGCAGTACTTTTAAAACTTTTTTTTTTCTAAATCACCCGTGCCAAGCCGGTGTACCGCTAGTAAAGTTACAAGTATAAAAATTATTAACCAAATATATGTCGGATTTCAGTTTATAACAATTAATTTTACTACTATCTCACCTGAAAGAAATAGGTTATTCAGCTGATGATACATTCATGTACAGAGTTTTATGTTTTTTATCCGTGATAGGCTAGAGTTTGACCACTATCTCACCTGATGGTGAGTGAACTAACAGGTGGTGTTCTTTCAGGTTTATCAGTCCTTCATCCTCCCATGGTGGCGGCAGGCAGTTTGGACATTACTCTTTGCTGGAATGGTGGTGGTGGCGACGGTGGGCAACCTCGTCGTCATATGGATAGTTTTGGCTAACAAGCGGATGCGGAGCGTCACCAATTACTTCTTAGGTAAGTAAAGTAAATCGGTTCACTAGATCCAGAGATTATCCTCTACAACCCCACAATCTCACCAACCTTACGTCTTTATAATATTAGTATAGATAACTACTTAATTTTGTGTGATACATTTTATACAGAATTTTTAGTTGTAGGTGTAAGGTATCTATTGTCAGGTTTTTATAAGCTTGTTCGGGTAGATTCTTGCTACTCAATTTTGATGCAGATATCATCAACCGATTGAGCTGAAATTTTATATTCACGTTTAGTTTGGATGACAATGCATGGTTAGCTGCGTAACGTCATTCTAAATCCAACACGTTGAAACACCCAAAATGGCGGACAAGTTATTTAATGCACTTCTACAATATGGGTATCAAATGAAAGAGCTTGCTGAAAATAACTCGAAAAATAAAGTGACGTCACTTTAAAGCCAATATTCAAACTTCTAAAAGCTTGTTTTTTTAATTTAAAGATTATAGGGCCACTGGCTGCTTAAACTAGCCGAAGCTGTGAATTGATCAGTCCTCCCCATTTATTACAGAGATGATGCTTTGCATCTTAATTAACGAGGTCTTGAGTGATTAATAGCATCTAATAACAAGTCCGAGTGAATGATGAGTAACCGGACGGGGTAGATACAATGTGGTTAGTAGTCGGGGGTAAGATCCAGTGTCGGATTCAGGCGATGGGCTAAGGGGCTCAAGCCCCCTCTCCCCCCACTAAACCATTTAAGTACTTCCGTGACTAATCTTATCTAGTGAAAATTATTGCTGCTGCGTCAGCAAAATCTATCCTCAGCTAGGTCAAGCCCCCTCCAAACGACAACCCTGAATCCATCACTGGTAAGATAAATGTGTTATCTATGTATATTAACTATGTGTATATATAATATTTATAAAACACAAAATCTATTCAAAAATTACCACATTAGAAGCTTCGTAGGTATGTTATCCGACTACGAAGGAAGGGCTACGTTTTTCGCGCGTATCTTGTATGTATGGATATTTGTTAATTTCTTTGTTATCCTCGTATTATACAAACGAATTATTTATTTATTAGGACCATTAAGGTATCGTTATATTCCTCTTAAAAATCTGGATAAGTGTTAGAAAAAAAATTGGCTTGTTTTTGGCACGAAATAGTATAACGTTAATAAAAAAAACTAAACCTATCGATTAGGGTTTAAAAATGAAGGAAATTAAAAGGGGTTTACATAAAAAGTAGGTTCACGTTTTCGCAGAAGGGTTTTTAAAATCATTTAATTTTTTTTTTATTATAAACTATTTCACACTCACAGCCCTATACTAAGTTCTATGACTTGTGTCGTATGTGCCGGAAACATTCAAATCACATACACAATCACAACCAGAACCAGAAACACACTTTCCTTGGAGAGAAAACTTATGTTCCCGCCAGGAATCGAACCCGATACCCCTGCCTAGAAGGCGAAACCCAACTGAACGGGAACTTCACATTGATTTGTTAATTGTTTACAGTGAATCTATCAGTAGCAGACGCGATGGTGTCGACGCTGAATGTGACGTTCAACTTCACATACATGCTGAACTCTGATTGGCCATTCGGCCACTTCTACTGCAAGTTCTGCCAGTTCATAGCAGTGCTCAGCATATCTGCATCTGTCTTTACACTGCTAGCTATCAGTGTCGACAGGTTAGTACACATTAGTGTAACTTTAATAAAAGGACACTGACTGTAGTATAATATAATGGAAAAATAAACTTCAATATTAAATATTTTTTATTGGATTCTAGGCAGGCATGCTACATCTTCGGCCGCATCATCGCTTTCCATCAGGTGAGATAGTGGTCAAATGCTTGCCTATCAAACATAAAAAAAAAACATTATAATATCACATCTTTTTTATTTCTCTCTCTCGTCTAGTGGGTTTAACTTACTTTTGTGTTCGATTGGACTTAAATTTGGTGTACTTATGTATCTTTAGTGACAATAGATTGTACCATGGTGCTTGTCTGATGATGTAGACGGAAGATGGCCACAGGAACTTCTGAACTAAACTTGCTTATTAAAGATAATTCTTGAATGCTTAAGCTTAATTTAAAAAGTATTAGATGTTTATTTATTCACTTGTAATTCTATCCGGTATCCGTGAAAAATTTCGTAGCATTTATAAATAACACAGAAATAAAACTGGCACCTCCGTATCAAACAGATCTTAATCCTACATATTTTCCATCTATTATTTTTATAAATAGTAATGTTAACATCCTTTTTATTTACCTTAGTGATGTCGAGATGGATTTTAGTTTTTAGCTTTCGGGTTGTGTAAGACAAAACCTAAAAACTAAAATTTTCTATGTATAGGAAAAACTTTAAAGCACGCAAGGCTATTTTTACTCTACTAAATGCTACATAAATCCTTAATCGACTGCTATAACAAACTTGCTCACATTGCAGTACAAGAGAGCTCTTAAAGCCTCAAAAGGTCACGCAGAGTAAAGACTCTTCATCCTTCCCATCAACAGGTACGTTGCCATCATGAGCCCTCTCCGGCCGCGGCTCGGCAAGCGCGCGACACTCGGCATCACTGCAGCGATTTGGGCATGGAGCTGCATCATCAGCAGCCCTAACCTCATATACTTCACGACGCTGACCGATTCTCTCCCCGACGGAGGAGTACGGTGAGAAATCACAGAATTATCTTCATTAATTACTTTTTGTCCCCTGAACGGTATAATCTGGGAGTCTTCAAGTCTTTTTTTTTTTACAAACAAATGCATTCACACTCACAGCCCCACACTAAGTT
The DNA here is from genome assembly GCA_948107665.1 of Lomographa bimaculata. Lineage (NCBI taxonomy): Eukaryota > Metazoa > Arthropoda > Insecta > Lepidoptera > Geometridae > Lomographa > Lomographa bimaculata. The sequence continues at coordinate 16,370,589 of OX403592.1, forward strand.
CAAAGACTTGTATCGTGGGTGCCGGAAACATTCACATCACACACACATTACACCCAGAACCAGAAGCACAAATATCCCTTGGGAAGGAATTTGTGCTACCGCCGGGAATCGAACCCAGGACCCACGGCGCAGAGGGCACCTGTCCACTGCGCCAACTGGGTCGTCAAAGTGGTAGTCAAGAGTGAGTAGGTGGATAGTAGGATCTTCTAGGCGATATCTACGGCCGCATCATTACTTTCCATTAAGTGAGATAGTGGTCAAATGCTTGCCTATATTATATAAAAGATAAATTACATTATTTAATTTCTCCATCGTTTTTTTACTATTGGGCAACTATGCGGTATCAGTTTATGGTTGATATTCAAAGGGAGCGCACGAATTTTTTTTTTAAACTGTAATAGTCAAACATTTGCCCGCTATCTACATCTGATGTTAAGTGACGATGGAGCACGCTTGCCTGGAAACTGCCTGTACAGACGTTCCACTTTTTTTTCAGTGCGCATAATGAACCTGAAAGCATTATATGTTATGGAGTTGAATGAACTTGTTTGAGTATGTGTTTTCCGATAAGCACACTCTAGGAGCTTTTTAACGTGCTCTATCTTTGACCACATCATCACTTACCATCTGGTGAGATAGTGTTCAAATATTTGCCTATTAAGATTTTTTTTTTAAATTGAAGTTATATATATATATAGCATTATAATCAACAAATAATTAAACGCATGCAAAGCTTAAAAAACCGACTTCACCGCTTTATCATCGGAACCTTGATCCACCAGCTTTCAAATAAAAAAAGAATCATCAAAATCGGCTCACAACGAAAGAAGTTGTGAGGTAACTTTTGAAGTCGGGTAAACCAGAACATCGTGAAAGTACGCATTATTCGTCACAGAATAGACATTATTGACGGTATTTCAAGAACTACTGATCAGATCTTGATCAAATTAAAATGGGACCAATAAGAAAGCAAAATCTTTCAAACTAAAAAAAAATTTTCACGAAATCGGCTCACGTGGAGAGAAGTTATGAGGTAAAACACATAAAAAAAAAAATACATTCGACTTGAGTACCTTCTCCTTTTTTGGGAAGTCGGTAAAAAATACCCAGAAAGTGACCTCCTAGGTTAAAATAAATATGTATATTTACACAGTCTCATGGTATAGCCACTCCCCAAATATGGACATCATAAATCATCGTACGTAAGCAATTAATTAGCAAAAGCTTTTGAAGCCATGTACTCGTACATCAATCATTGAAATGGCAACACAAACAAGTCGTTTAACATGGTTATCCAGTCTTTTAGTTGATGAGTTGCAAATTAATCAGCAGCATTACAATAGCTGGTGGTGCACGAAAACGTTATTGTCATATTTCATCGATATTTCAAGACCGCAGATCAGTCGATTATCGATAGGTTTGTGGAATTTACCTCACACATCACTAGGTATAGTCGTATACTCGTACCTACATTAAGATACAAAACAGTGATATGATATTATTATATTAAGGACGAGCTATTATTATTATTATAACTACATTATTTGTACTCATCAATATTTTTATTCGTTTTAAATGAGAATTAATTTGTGTTTATATATAGGTGTAATAATAATATGGAGTTTTCACCAGATAAAGACATTTTATTTAATTAAGATAGATTTTTTGCGTGTAAGTGAAAAATGCTATCGGTTTTGTATAATTTTCCATCTATCACTCCATTTCGTATGTGTAAAAATGGTGGATTATTAACCGTTAGTTCTTGAAGGTGCATTGATAGGCAAAGCATACTAATTTGATGGACATGATTTTCGTTTACATTCCAAAACTCCAATAGAAGTTCTAGTAACTTTCTACCACTTTACTAGGGCATGTTGCACTTTACTTCACTATGATTAGTGCACAGGACTGGTTTTATTTAATATTATAATAAACTTCAAAAATCTTTACTAGTCGACACTGGCTAAGCGCACATACAAAAAACACAAGATGTGCAAATCTAATCTCGCACTCTTCATGCATCATTTGTTCTTGCCGATCTTAAAATTCTAGAAGAATAACACTCCTCAACAAAGAAAATAATTCTATCAAATACATAAATAATACACTAAGCCCTGAAAAGAGTCACAAAACTTTTTATGTTTAGAAGATGACTAACAAGGAGATAAACTTTTGCTGAAGATATCTAATTAAAACTTATTTTAAATACTTTGGTCCCGGGATCTGTGGAAGCGGGTTCAAGCCCCGTACATGGCATTATTTTGGTTGTTATTATTTCTAAACTTAAATGTCAGCGAACCAATTGAAACTTTTCATGTGCAAATTCAACCGATAGTCTATCAAAAATTAAAAATACCACACCTATTAACATATTATAAGCGTCACGGAATGAACCACGAACATGTCCCAAAAAGGAAACATGTTAACTGTCAGGTGGCGCGCCATTACGTTGTCCGAAAATTATTACCGTTTCCTAATGGCTTTTAGTTTACTGTCGTCCTAAATAAAGCTTTGGCACACGCGATTCACTAGCCCCTGTCTGTGTATCGAAAAGTGTGTTTATGACATACACTAACAAGTCCTCTTGCCGATATGGTACGGTATTCATCCCTGGGGGGCTGTACCAAACATAGCAACATACAATATAATGATTTCAAAAAAAGTTCTCAGTTACATGCACCATGGTACATTAGAAATGACAATCTTCTCTGGGATCTAAAAGTGGAACTCATCGCTAGTGTTATAAAATACTGGCAGAAGAATGTTAAGGCAATCCAGCTTCTCGACAACACAGACTTATTGAGAAGACTCAAGAGAACTAAACCTTTGGAGTTATTTTAGTAATGTGACCGAGTGGAAGTAAGGGAGGTACTACGAATTTGTCTTAGCAATTTATATCAAAATTAAATTATTTAATGAAATTGGTATTTCATTAAAAGAAATGACATACTACTATCTTGCACGCATTTTGCCATAATACAAAATTTCAGGAAGAATCCTGTTTTGACATAAAAACCGATATTGTAGCTAAAATAATTAAACCTTCTCTTAGGTATATGATGTTATTTTTTTGTAGAGTTAATAAAGGGATTTTTTGGCTCTATATTCACCAATCTTTCGCCTTTTCTGGGACATTCAAAAGTGGGTTGGGTTGTATCGGGCTTGTTAGACGTGCGACCATAGTCAAACTTTGTTCCTGTATAAAACTTTGTTCCTGTATACAGAAAGCTATTGTTGTGTGTTGTCTTGAGGTATTCTGTGCTTTAGTCGTCGGATGTCTTGTTCTTCCTCCATCAAGCTTAGGATATTTGGTTGAATAGCAAACAGTAAAGGCAGAATCAACGTCATAGTCAATAAAGTATCTATCTTCTACCAATCTAGCAACCGGACAAATGTCATCCATTTATGGTTGATATACCTCCAGTTCGCTTGTAGCGTTTTGCTACTACGTTCATCATCCGTACAGCGAAGGAGTGAAACTCATTACCTTCATCGTCATTGTTCCCCGACGAGTATAATCTGGCATTCTTCAAATCAATAGTGAATATGTATCTTCTAGGCAAGCATGCCACATCTTCGGCCGCATCATAACTTTCCATCAGGTGAGACAGTGGTCAAATGCTTGGCTATTTGGCATAAAAAAACCAAGAGACTTATTATGTTCCTTGAGCTGATATGGTCGATGATGCCGTCGACGATGAAGCATGTTTGCCTAAAAGATGCCTATTCACTCGCGACTTAAAGACTCCCACATTGTATTTATCAGGAAACACAGACTCAGGTAAGGAGTATAAAAGCATCGTGGTTTTTTATATGGTTCCTACAGTGTGTCCCTGTAAGTAAACAAAAGTAAAGTGACTGTTACCTGCTGTGACACGCAATCACTCATGCGAACTTAATCTTTATAGCCGTGGGTGGTGACATGAAGTTCACAAAGCTTTCACCTTGCCCGTAACATATTTTATACCTACTTATATAGCTGGCTGGGCTAAAGCCTAATTGGCATATAATGACTAATAAATTGTTATTTGAATGTGCTTTGTAAGTGTTATTAACATATTTTATAACTTAATAAACAAAAAGAGGGAGATATCAATTCAGTTTGTATTTTTTATGCTTGTCAAAACTACGTTATTTATTAAACTATATTATTATTATTTAGACAATTATTTCTTATTTGAAAGTATTCCTTTAGGTAGGTCCCATAGAAATTTCATCAAATTACGACCAGTTGCCGTAGTGGATAGGTATCTGCCTTCTGCGCCATAGGTCCTGGGTTCGATTCCTGGCAGGAGCACAAATTCCTTCCGAAGGGATATTTGTGCTTCTGATTCTGGGTGTAATGTGTGTGTGATGTGAATGTTTCCGGCACCCACGATACAAGTCTTTGAACTTAGTGTGGGGCTTGTTTGTAAGTAATGCGTTTGTTTTAAATGAGGTCGTGATGTTCAGTTTTTATATATATCATAATAACTGCAAAAAATATGTTTTTAATATTTAACTTTCCTGCATTTTTGCAGTGGTGTTCACTAGAATAATTATAGTCCCAATGAACTGCCTATCTTCCGGCTTAGTCATCAGATTATGATGTTGTTTTCTTTTTGTAAAGGTGTTTATAGCAAGTAAAACTACTAATTATAATATAGGTACATACAAAACATAACAATTATAACATAATACATATTATTATGTGAGGTTATATTTCGTATTGATTTGCTTAACTCGTTTTGTGTGTACTAACGGCAGTGTTAAGAAATCTTATTTATTTATTGCACTATATTTATATGAAGTACAGTGTAGAAAGATACATTATAACTTGCGTCTCAAAATGCCAGCGCACAGCACGAGCTTCTTCGATTTTTCTTTTACCATAGAAGCCGGCTTTGGAATGCTCTGCCTGTGAATGTCAAACGCGCGCAAACTCAAGAGTCATTTAAATCCCAAGTCAAAAACTTTTATTTTTCCAATCTGTAAACGCTACTATAATATGTGTGTGAATTATATATGTCAAATAATATGTATTATAGGTACTTATATGTAAAGATTTATTTATTATATGTAAGTATATTCTGATATTATTATTGGTATGTATTGTTTATGTAGTTTAAACAATGTATTTCTATTATTTTTAAATCTATTTGATTCATTTTATCGCACCACCATCCCTACATTGTCTTTTCGTTTATATTTCCATCCAAAGGCTGTCTGGAAGAGATCGCTCTTAGCGATAAGACCGCCCATTGTACCTATCTTTATAAGTTTCTCTGTAAGTTGTATTTATCTTTTGGTGTCAATAAAGAGTTTCTGTATTGTATTGTATTGTATTATGTAATACAAATAGACCTCGGTTAGGATTCTGAAAAAATAACATTTTCTTCTCTTCTTCTTTTCATTCTATTTCACACACAAATTTTCCTTAGGGGAAAACTTGTGTTTCCGCCAGGAATCGAACCCCAGATTAGAAAACGACCGCTCATCCATCTGAGATAACGATGCCTGCTAACGCTAACCGTTCACGTTTCTTGTTTGTATTCTTTCTTAAAATATGCTAAAATTAATTTGTTTGTGAGGAGGAAGACATCTTATTTAGCACAAATCGTACGTCATACGTGGGAATGACGTAGCACCCGTGCCAGAACGTATCGTACCACCTTGAAAGTTACAAACAAGGTTATTATAATGAAATCTTTACAGCTATAACGAACTATTTAATCTGGCATGCTTAAGTACACATTTGTAATGTGCCGTGTGGCCACTACTGCGGTTTCACACGCATGTGAACGGTGTTATTATAAACGCCCGTGATGCTAGAGCATGACCAGGGTTATAAAACCGTACTCGAGAACTTGCTTTAATATTTTTGACGATTTCTGTTACTTTATTCAAATTCAAACCATTTATTTCGTAACTAGCCGTGAACCGCGGCTTCTCCCGCATTATTTAAATTAAAAAGTAGCCTTTGTGTTATTCCAGAACAGTTTAGGTTCCGGAATAACTATAATCTACATTCTAAATTTATTCAAAATCGGTTTTATTCGTTACGGAGATACGTGGTAAAAAACATTAATTCTCCATACAAAGGTTGTCTGAAAGAGATCGCTCTCAGTGATAAGACCGCCTATTGTTACACTAATATAATTTTTTACTGTCATTCCTTTGTGTTCTTTGTTATTTTAAGGTGTAACACACACAAACTTTCGCATTTATAATAATTTAGTAGGATGACATCCATATTATTAGTTCGCCATAATAAAGCGTCAAGTATTTAAGTATTTTAGTGTCCAAAAACTACAGCTTTGCAGAGCACACAATTGTTTCGTTAGATGAAATTCCACAAAAAGATAAAGAGGAAAAAAGATGTCGGCAATGAATTCCATCCACTTCTTCGCCATACGTAAGATAAATACGGAAGAAAAAAAACGGACTAATAATGCAGTCGGTAAAACATGTGAGACTCTAATTTGGGAGTAGTTTGAGCCTGATGTTAGATTTTTATATGGCAATTTTTAGTATAAATACCGATCTTAAATTTAGAATGTCTGCGGTGGAGCCAAACAATGTCTGCAACAAGCTTGACGTCATCCTGTTTGACGTCAAGGTTGTCCCAATACAGGACTCGGCTACTATCTATCTATCTATATATATAAAAGTGAATCTCTGTTTATCTTGGTCACTCCATAACTTGAAAAAGACTTTACCGATATCATTAATCTTCTTTTTAAAATTTTCTATTATAAACTTAATAGTTAGAAAAAAGATGATTTTTTAGTTTTAGCATAAATATTAAATCATCGAAAATGTCGAGAAAAAATCATTTTTTCAATAGGACAGGAATATGTCACTCAGATTTGGTTACGTACTAAGAAACATAAATATGAATAAGGTATAATTTAGTCAATAAGTTTTAGTATGGTACATACATTAAGTATTAAAGCAACCATAAACGTGAAAGAGAAGTCATATAACCAATTTTGCCGCGTAAGTAAAAATATGGCGTTGTTGATTTTGTATAATTCTCCAAAACCTGTGATTCTTTGAGTGTTAATGTGTAATAAGGGTGGATTATTAACTGTTAATACTTAGTAAACGTGCAAATCATACAAAGTTAAAAAACGTGATTTTTGCCTTCGATCCAAAACTCCAATAGAAGTTCTAGTAAAATTTCTACCACTTTACTAGGGCATGACTTGACTATGACTGGATCTGACTCTTTTACTTGACTTTGTCTTTGGCTTGTGACTAGGACTTTTAACACGAAATACACTTGAAATATATTTTTACTTGACACTGGTTAAATGCACAAGATAGCGAAGCCAAAATTTTAAAAAGATAAAAAAATTGTGAAAGATGTAAAATATTTTTTTGTTTATTTGCTATTGCAACGTATGCTAGTGTAATATAATTCAATCCTCCATCAAAGTCTTGCGGTAGAGTCTAACAAAGTCTTTGAAACTTAAAACACTAATATCGTAAAGTTGAGGTGTGCAGACGTACAGATGGAGTAATATAATTTAGTAGAGGCATGGAGCTTCAGCAGCCGCTACTCCGAAGTTTGAAGAAAGTGGATTAAATCTTACATTCAGAAATCAGGTCTAGAGTTTGCTATTAAATAACGTACATATTAGAGTCTTGGCGCGGAAGTGAAAAAAATCTTTGTCCTTTTTGGTTATTTTAGTGTTAATGTGTAATAAAAGTAAAATATGAGCAAATCACTCAAGCTTTAAAAACTAATAAACTAAAAATATTAATTACTTGAATTAGAACGAAGCAATTCAGGCAAATTATGATATAAAATATCGCCAATGCTCTACATGTCCTTCAGAGACAGTTACAATTTTATGTTATGTTTTTATCTTTGATAACGTTTAACCTTTGTATCATCTTTTGGAAGTAGTTATGTGGTCGAGGTTAATAAACACGTCTATCTCCATCCAGCTCTCAAGAATAGCTAGATTCGGGTATTCTTTGTAGCTTTTTATTTATTTGTTCGGCATAGGCAAACGTATGGCCATGATGTCACCTGATACTAGTGACGATACGATCGCGATGAATACGAATACTACAAACTTAGCGACATATTATTCTATTAGAGGGTGATTAAAGACCACTGAATTTTGGTCTAGGGTAGCCAGCCTGGCGACCACGAGAAATTGCCTTAGCTTCTTTCTAGACGCTTAATGTTAAACACATATTTTTACAAAAATTATGATACACATTTAATTATAATAATTCCTTTCTTGACGGCAATATGGCTTAGTTCCACGTCACGAGTCACGACGCCTGACGACTTATAATATACGCAGTTATTTTGAATTAGAAATTAATCCTACAAAATAACGTGGTAGAATGACGCTTATCTCCAAAGAACCTGAGGTGTACTGACGTACAAAAGGGTGGTATAATTTAATCAAGTCATTTGAGCATAAGCTGGCGCCACTAATTCTGTTTTCTTATAGAATTAGGTCGAGGAAATTTGAAGAAGAGTTTATTCGAACTGTCTCTTTGCTTTCTGTCGACAAAATGTTTAACTTGTGTTACATGTGTTATAGATAGAAAATTCTCTATTTCACAAACAATATTGTAGGTATATCTAAGTGCAATTAATGTTACAAGCATAATCTTCCAGATATGTGATTACGTTAGATGCTATGTCGTTATTTCTTTCCCTTTTTTCACTAAGAGCAAGAATCAGTACAAAGAATTACCTTGCTGGAAGAAGAGTAAATAATGGATTCTTCTCTAACTTGGTACCTATGTTTAATTATTTTTTTAACTTTATTTGTTTCTATGGATGTTCAATTGTTTTCGATAATTTTAATTTTATTTTACGAAACTTACTTTGTTGTTGTAGTATGGCGTATAAAAATAATAACTTGTGCTACTACCAACTCATGAGGTAGTAAATATAGGTAGGATTAACCCAATCTACTATAAAACACTGGTTATGGTAACACTGCAGTACGAGAGAGAAACGGTTATTAATTAACAAATAACGTACGAGACCTTATAATAACTATTATACTTTAAAAAATATGCTACATAGACCAGATTAGGCAAAATTACTGCTTTTGCTATTCAAAAATAGACCCTAGCCGTTTAATTATAAGAATAACTCAAATAATGAATCTATTTGTTGTTCAACAGGCGGATATGCTTTTCGGTGTGGCCCGACGGCATGACTACAGAATCGCAATTGGAATATATGTAAGTATGTTAAAATAAACGAAATACCTACGCCCACACATCCTATCGCGTGTTAACAGGTTAGTAACGACACGATTTATTGTTATCGTCGGCGTAAAAGAAAATAATTAGAATTAAAATATGAATGTCAAAAGTACAAGAATCATACCACAGTAATAGGAGAAGTACAAGCTGAAACATCTGCTGAGCTAATAAACTTCGAACTGATTTCATTCATCACATTATTTATGCTGGATAAGCAAGCATTTGACCACTATCTCACCTGATGGTAAGTGAAGATGAAATAGCGTATTGACTAAAACACATGAACACCAACTCACGCTTGCGCAGCTGGGTCCTGGGTTTGATTACACACATGAGCAGGAGGGTGATTAAATAAGCATGGTTTAGGGATAGTTGTAGGCCATTATTCAAAAAAATTAACGTGCTTCCTCTGGCTTGCATCTACATTAGAGATATTTGTATTTTTACAAAAACGTACCCGTAATCGCAGTGACATTTATAAAAAACAAAAGCGTGCAAAATTCACCTCACTATTATATCAACCTACTTGTCAAAAATATATTTACAAAAAGAACGTATATCATATGTGTATATCTTTATATAATAAAATACCTAACGATATAAAAATTTGAGAAGGCAATAGTTTTAAGAAAAATTTGAGTGACTGGCTATTAAGTAATTGTTTTTATACTATTAACGAATTTATGAAATTTAGAGACAATAATATTTTTTAATATTTGCACGTCTGCATACAGGCTGAATACATTGTACATAATATTATTTATAAGACCTTTTTGACATGTATTCTGGCAAATAAACGTTTGAGTTTGAATTTGAGTTTGAGCATAGTTTTCCTACCGAAAGGGACGTTTGTGCTTCTGGTTCTGGGTGTGATTGTGTTGATGTGTATTATTACTTGTATTATAGTCGATTGTGAATGCTTTTGGTGTTCAAATTCAAATTCAAATGTTTATTGCAATCTCTAATAGTCAGCACATGGTGTTAACAGTTTACAGTTCATTAGAGACCCTGTCGGGCACAACAATATTATGTTGTTTGCGTTTGTTAACTTATTACTTAAAAAAACTATTAACTGGAAATTTAAGTTGATATTCCATACGGTGGTGGGACTTGAGCCAAAATTATAAATTGCGACGTTGAATGAAAAAGTGTACACAATATTCTTTTTCTAATTCTATTAATTATGGCCTTACTAAAAAAACAACGGTATGCCTAGTGTGAGTTTTGCAAACGAAATACGTTACTATCTCGTTTACGTATTTTAGTGTCAATTGCATGGCAATCTATAGCGAGCGAACTATTCAACTAATCATGCGAGTATGAGATTAACTCTAACTTACGTAGTTGCGTTTGGTTTCGTTCGGATACGTAAACTATACAGTTTCAGTAAATTGTGTTAGTAACTATACACTAATCCCGAGTGTGAGTGACACGTTTGACAGTTACTGTAGTATAGAAACGATACTTCTATTGTAGAGTCATTCACTTGATATTTTGGTAGTGAGAAGCAAATTGTTGTAGTTAAATTATTACTTTTTATAATTTAGGTACGGTAAAGTTGTTTTTTTGTGAAATGTCTTCTCGTTACTATTTTGCTTGGAGAATTACAGTAGCTGCAGCAGCCCAAATGGAGTGAAATAAGTTCCAAACTTGGCGATTTGTTTCTCCTAAGCAACTTGGTTCCTGTAGCCCAGTGTTGAATTCATTGGACTTTCCCTTGAGCATTCCCTGAGAGTTTATTGAGATATCTCGTATCACCTAAACGTTTCGTTAACAAACCATAATAAAACAATTCACTCACAAACACATTATAACCGCATATTATTGAAATTATTTCCACTCACTGCTCGTACTCAAATACGTCACCATTATTTCAAGTTGAGTTACAACTAATCTTTTACATTTTGATTTAATTAAAACAATGAGAAGTTGTTACAATCGAAAATTGATGACTTCGCGCCATTCCTGACGGAGGTTTTCTTTACTCTTTCGCACTTAGCGCAGCAAAAGGAGAAACCATATATTTTGTTTGAGACGAGTATAACTCAACCAAATAACGAAGTCATATCTAGAAGGTTTGAATAGTAATCTCTACGTACTCACGTAAATTAGTCGCATTCGTTTACTATAGCATAGCAAGCCACCAACATTACAAACAAAAATTAACTATCGACAGAGTGAATAAACTGTTTACGGACAGTTGTCAACTATTAAAGTTACACTCGCTATCAAAGTATAACCAAAATCGTTTTCGTATACTCGATCAACGCCACAGTTACGTTAACGATATTTTGTTGTAAAACTCACACTAGGGGTACGGGTCGCACTCCGGCTGTGCCGGCAGAAGTGAAAGCTCGCCGCACGGTAGAAAGAGAGAGGGATATTACTTTCTCTCCTTCGTCTTACGAATTTTCCGTCTTACGAATTTTTTATCAGGTCACGCGTCCTGACGCGAGTTTAAAATGTTTTACCCATCCCAAAAAGTGCACAACGCCGCTAAAGAAGTTTTCACTTCAAAAATTTGACGTAAACGTCAAATGCTACGTCCAATTCAACTATAACTGGTATTATACAAGTACATTTGTTTTAGCAAGTCTGAAACATATATTAATACGTTTATGCCTATAGCGTGAACAACACAGCTAAAATGTATCACGAACCAATCTATAACTGCATAAGTTTTACAAACACAACTAATGATTAACAATCAATCAATCCGTACTGAGAAGAAGTGGTATACAATGCCCTCGTCTTTGTTCCCGAACGGTATAATCTGGGAGTATTTTAGACAAGAGTGAATATTTCTTCCAGGCAAGCATGCTATATGTTCCACCGCATCATCGTTTTCCATCAGATGAGGTTGTGTTCAAATTCTTGCCTATCGAGATAAAAAAAAGTTGATAGTGTCAATCATGTGTCATCATAGTGTCAATCGAATGATCTATCAGTCGACAACTCTTTAAGTTATGAATAGCAATGTAACGGCTTTTAAAAGAGTCTTGTGTAACATATATTTGACAGTGATGTATGAGTAACATCCAGGCTATAAAGGGACCCTACGCGTGGAGTAACTTTTTGTCAGTAAATCTCTTAAAAACCCGTGATAATATTGGGAAATATGTTCTCTATTCGGGCATGGGTATAAAAAGTAGCTTGCGTCTTACTACATACTAAATTTACCTTTCTGTAAATATGTCTTGTTTCATAATACTCTCACATAAACAAAATTTCGCATTTATGATTATTTGTGTGATTTTTCAGTTCAGATCAGTTTCAATTTAATAGCTAAAACGGCAGTTATTAGTTAGTTAACTTGGGCTTAAATTAACAAATATGACTTATTGCCAATTTTCGATTAGTACTATGTATTTTTTTTATGCGGAATAGGCAAGCATTTGACCACATTCTCACCTGATGGAAAGTGATGATGCGGCCGACCCATCATCTGAGCATTCTGTTAATATACATTTATATTCTCTGGCGTATATTTCACTTACAAATAAGTACTGTATCAGATACTAACTTTTAAATAATCGTTGACAGTACATTTACGAACGCCGTTTTTAAATTATTCAATCAAAATCAAAATCGTTTATTCACATGGGCCCCAATGAGGCACTCATTAAATTTAATCATTCTACTGCCTGATTCGCAAAATTACAGCCATCTCGGGAAGAAACTCGGTGGCGCATTTTTTTTAGTAATTTTTTTAAATAATTTCAACATAATTATATTAACCTAGGTGTATCTATATTATGTTGTCGCTAAAAAGCGCTTGTGCAATTTGCGTCCATGCATCCTTATCATTTATATAGTCGATCGTTTTATAGTAAGCTTTCTTAATTAATGCCCGTTTTATTAATAAATATCGATGCATATCAAGTTAACTCACTGTCTCTCATTAAACTGTGGTATACATTTGCAAGATATCAGAGACGTTACTACCAATAATTACATATTTATAAAATGAACACATGGAAGATAATGACGACGTTAAATGCATTTGGATGCGATCTATAATTGAAATTCTATCTTATGAAAACTTTTTATTTTGATTTTAAGCCTTGCTATACAGCGTGGTAATGCAGCAAGGATTTTGGGAACTTTGCCGAACATTAAAGGTCGTCTAGACCATCTTTAACCTTTTTTATAACTTGGTCTTGGAATAATAAACTCAAAATTAAAAAAAAAATTGATACATTTCATTGATTTCATGTTATATCCAGTTAGACATAACAATACATGAAATCAAATATTAAATAAAAATAACATTAAAAGTATCAGCTCGGTAGTACTGTAGTCGTTATGACTACAGTACCGACGTACTGTAGTCATAACATGAAATCAAATATATAATTAAAAAAACATAAAATAATAATTGAAACGCAAGCAAAAAAAACAGACTTCATCGCTTATATTTCGGATTTAGCTTGACCGATTTCAATAAAATTTATATGAGACCACCTCTAAAGTATACACTACAAAACAAAAAAAAACATCAAAATCGATTCATAATTGGCGGAAATATCGCGTAACATACATACAAAAAAAAAACACATGCAGTCGAATTGAGAACCTTCTTTTTTCGGTTGGAAAGTCGGTTGAAAAGTAGCAGCTCGGTACTATGATAGTAAACTACATTTTTTTTGGGTACAAAGTAGCTAGCCAGACAACCACGCGATGATGCTCTAATACGAAGTTAATAAAAAATAACCATAAACGGTTTTACACTCACAGCCCACACTAAGTTCGATGTGTCGTGGGTGCCGGTAACATTCACACCACACACATACACACAATTACAACAAATGTTCCTTAGGGAGAAATCTTGCGTTCCCGCCATTTGAAACAACCTCTACCCAGTCGGAAGGCCCTGCGCCGCCCGCGCCGCTTCAAATGAACTGAAACTTTATGACTTATATTCTACGAAACCGCTTGCCTATACTCTCATAAATATTTATATCCAGTTTCCATGGCCTTTTGAAGTGCTGATAAAATATCCAATCTCCATAAAAGACTTAACGATTCTTTTATAACAAATATTTTCCAACAACTGCTCCTACATTGTTGTAGTGTTTCTTTATATTGGACCGTTCAAACTAAAGCTGGAAATGAGTGTATCTTTAGAATTGTGTGTACGTTACCATGTTTTTAGCCCGCGATGAAAAAAAGATATGTTATAAGTTTGTCTTCTATATCTGTGTGGCATCCAATCGGCTGGACGGATTTACCATTTTTTTACCGATTTTTGAAAACTTCTATAAGCGCGTTGAGCACTTTTTGGGTAAACAAAAATCATGGAACTCGCGACATCGTCACCGAACGCGTAGTATACTGGCTACTGGCATCTCTCTCTTTCTAGTTTTCACTTCTATCGGCAGTCCCCAAAGACTGCCCTGCATGTTTTTTTTTATTTAGTTTTATAGGTAACTTGATCGAGAGTGTTCTTATCTAGGTAAGTTTAGTGAAATTTTTAATATGTTATTTGTGTTTTAAGTGGAACTGCCAAATTGTCTAGTTAGTCTAGTTATCGTAAATCTGTCTAATAAAACTCTATCCGTATCTTAGAGGTTTATAGCTTTTATATCTTAGTATAAAAACTCTCGACGATAGCGTCGAGAAATTGAGAGACGAGACGAGCTATTAATTTATTTATTTGCTACTTGTTTGTTGTACCTGATATTTATTTGTTTGTATTCACAGATACAACGTTGGGTTCATGGTGCTGACATACTTCTTGCCGATAGGAGCGATGACATTCGCGTACACTCGAGTCGGGATTGAACTATGGGGTTCTCAATCTATAGGAGAATGCACACAGAGGCAACTAGACAACGTCAAGAGCAAACGAAGGGTAAGAAATTCCACTTATAAATAAATATTACATAACATAAACGCTTTCACACTCACAGCCCCACACTATGTTTGACTTGTGTCGTGGGTGCCAGAAACATTCACATCACACACACCATCACAACCAGAAGCAGATACACTAATTTTCCTTCGGGAGAAAACTTGTGTTCCTGCCGGGAATCGAACCCAATAACTTAGAAGGCGAACGAGAACCTAGCAAAGCCAATGGGCAATTTTAATAATGAATAAACAGCTAATTAATTTACTACAAGGGCTTGTATTTAACTCAAGTACTTAAGCCCGCCAGTGAACGCTACCCACATTCAAATCATGCTGGCGGCAGCCTCTGACTTGCAAGCTCATACATTGAGCCAAATAAGTACCAGCATTTTAATCACGCGTCGCCTCAACCAGGAGCTCTGATATTTTTCTACCGACTTCACAAAAAAGGAAGAGGTACCCAAATCGACTATTTATTATGTTTGTTATCTCATATCTTCGTTCCACGTAAACCGATTTTGTAATTTTTTTTGTTTGAAAGGTGTTGCTTTCCAATTGGTCCCATTTAAATTTGATCTAGATCTGATCAGTGTCTTCTTCTTGAAATATTCTATAGTTCTTGAAATATCGTCAATAATGCGTGTTTAGTACACATAATCTGATCAAAAATCCGAAGATGAAGCGGTGAAGTCGTTTTTTTTAAGCTTTGCTTGCGTTTAAATTATTTAAAATTAAAATTGGAATAATAGAATTCTTCCTATTGGTAGAAAAAAGTGGACTGAGAAGTTTATGGGAAGTTTCTAACATAGCAGTTACCATAGGTCAGCCTAACTATAATGTAAAGCTAATTACTAACAGCTTCGACTAAGCTTCTCTTTCCAGCATTAGCCTAATTAGTTTGTCCAAACTAAGGCAGGCCGGCAAACAAAGTACTTTTTAATAGATACTTAACTACTTCGCTTACTAATTGTTGGGAGTTGAATTACAATTTAGTTTACATTTTATTAGTTAAACAAACAAAAATAAAATATTTTTTTTTACATTTTTCGTGGTACGGCTAATGGATATTCAGTTTTATGATTTTTCAAATATATTCTTTATCTTCTGTATTAAGTCTTGAAAATCTTATTTATTACGGTAAAATAACATTCAGAAGAAAAGTCGTAGAACTATATAAATGTGCTAAGAACAATTAACTGGGTCTAAGAGGTTCTCAGTTGGTCGGAATCTTTTTTTATATGTATATTACTACAGAACTCCGTCATTTATTAAATGAATTTAATAAAGACCTGATTGAAGAGTTTTGGAGACATGCGATTGAAGTTAGTTATTTGTTTTATAAACTCATATATTACACTATACGAAAAACCTTGTATATCTAATCTTCTATATTTTCTAATAATTTGAATAAACTAGTATATTTTACTCGGCAACAAATTGTTGCAAATTAAATATCTCATACATAAAGTAGGTTATCCTTTGAAGGTGTTGATTTCCTGAGGGACGGTGCCAACTTATTCCTTATTACTTGTGTGATATCCCATCTTATCTGTAAATGTCGTAGTCTGGTCGTTGAACTGGGCATATCATGTTATGTTTGGACATTGCATGAAAAACAATTTTATCCCGACTCCAAAAAATAGGAGGTCCTCAATTTGGCTGTTTTTTATGTATGTTACCTCAGTACTTTTTTCTAGATGAACCCATTTTGATGATTTTTATTTGAATGCTGGTGCTTTACATGTGGTTCCATTTTAAGATTTGACCAGTATTTTTGAGTAATCCTCAATAATGCGTTTTTAATTAATTTAATCTGATCAAAGGTTCCGAAGGTAAAACGGTGAAGTCGGGATTTTTAAGCTTTGCTTGCCAGACCTAAGTCTATCTGTATGAAAACCGTAGTCTAACGTACCACCTTAAGTTTATTACATAATCAACATTATTAGACATATAAGCAAAATTGACTCTAGTATCTTGCGCGCAATAATAACCCGAACCTTATATATAACAAGGAGGTCCTCGCCTCCGACAGCCGGAGTGACTTCCAGAGCTAGGTTCGGCAGATTTTCCGCGATATGGTAAGTTGCCACGATGTCGAACTGGCAAAGGAGGCGGCGATCATCCAGTCGTGGCTTGCTGCCCTCCACGCAACAGGATGTGGACGTCGTCGCGGCGAGCCGTTTTCGTGAAGCGATGACGGGCGTCAGCGACACGGCTATGGTCTCGACACCGTCCATTCAAACATTGTATACATTCAAAGCATTGGCTGCGAATACAGTGCTTAAAATTACGATGAAATATAGATATGAACTATATCAGCCTTCGAATAGCATTTATTATTTACTATTTGTACCCGTCATACGTTGCAATGCCACGTAAAGGATAAAAGCGATTGACCTCTTTCACGTTTATGGTAGTCTAGTACTTTACCAAGTCAAAGTTCCATACAAAATGTATGAGAAAAAAATATTCTTCGTGAATTTTGATAGGTATTCGGGGCGCAGTCAAATCAAACAAATCAAAGATCATAAAAATTGGCCCAGTCGTTATTGAGGCAGTAACACTGTTGCATTTAAATAGATAAGTATATTTCAGCACAATAATAAACAACTATATAGTCCTGAAACAGTTAAAGGTTCACATACAGTACCGCCAGGTGTTTTGTTTATTTCCCGGGCATATCATAATCTGTTCAATTCTACGATCGGACGATGACATGAATATTAGGTTATGACTTACGCCCGAACTCTATGTGTGGACGATTTTTATTTTCGTGCGTGTTGTTGATATTACTTAATTCTGTGGGTGTCGTAAAAAGAACCGATACGGTACGTAATGAAATTGCCTTATGTTATTGTTGACAATAAAATTATTTCTGATCTCATTTCACTTCTACATGCGTACCTATTGGTTTACTGGTGTGTGAGAGAAAGAGATATTCACAAATTAGGGTGATATGAATAGAATATAGTATAACCTTCTTGTTTTTAACGTTACTTTACATTGGTACTAATACTATATTTTGCCGCGAAAGTGAAAAAATGGCGTTGTTGACGTTATATAATTTTCCAAAACCCGTGATTTTTCGACTGTTGATGTGTAATAGTGGTGGATTATTATTAACCGTTAATACTTAGTAAACGTGCATAAGTGTAGGCTAATAATACAAAGTTGAAAAACGTGATATTCGCTTTTGCTCCAAAATTCCAACAGAAGTTCTAGTAAAATTTCTACCACTAGGGCATGACTTGACTATGACTGGCCCTTGACTCCTTTTACTTGAATTTGACTGTGACTAGGATTTCTATTATGAAATATAGAATTTGTTATTTATTGTTTAATATTTCCACTTAAGGACCATGCATCTAGGGTTATTAAATAATTTAAAAAAAAAAGCTTATTCTTACTGACCGTACGAGCAGCGAGAGTGAAGTGTCTCCATTTTAGCTTGGACAAAAATGCTTTCGTATGTCCGGCAGATGTCCGGCTGTTCTCCTCCACGGTCGCATTTCTCAACCGATTGTAGTGAAATTTTGTAAGCAGTTTTGATAATTATGTGGTTTTTTTTTGTCTATTCGGTTTTTAGGAATTTATCAAATTAGCGGATATTTGGGGTTGAAAATATAAAAAAAAAACATTTTATTTAAGTCATTGCGAAGTCAGATATAGCAACTAGTTATAAAATAATAACATGGGCTGTAATAACATATTTTTTAATGTTTTTTATTAAAAAAAACAAATGAGCTAATAGTGCCGTTAATGTTGTTCATATAGATAGATGTGCCACTCTTTGACCATCCATCATACTAAGTAAACCAAAATGCGAGGGTGAAGTTCCATTTACGAATTTATTGTATACCTACCTGTTGATTAAAGTAAGCGAATCACCTCAGTCTAGGGTTTTAGGTTCGCAATCGGCTTGAGCGAATCTATCTATAGAAAACCTTTTTAGAATAATCAAGGCCAGCTTTACAAAGTAATCTGAGATCTCGAAATTTCCACTAATTCTATTTAATACGTAAGTCCTGATTAGGATCTATTTAGATTATTATCTGACTGTTAACGCCAAAAGACACTTCATAGACTTAAGTATGAAATACATTATTATTTAAAGATTTATTTGAAAAATCGAACACCAGAATTTGCACCGTACCAAGAAAGACGTTGGTCTCTATGGTAGAATTTATGTCGCAAGTTCTGGTATTTTACACAATAACCTCTATACAGTACACCTCTATACTCTCAAAAGACAGTAAATTGACTAAGCCTGTCAAACTAATGGTTCAAGATGACAAACGTAGTGCAGTCAGTCACGGGGAAGGCTTTTTCAAAGGTCTGGTGTCAATTTTATTGACAGGCGACCCTTATCACCACCACGACCTACTTGTCTTGTCACATAGTTGTATGAAAAGTGATCGGGAATGGAGTTATTTGCTCACATAAAGTTATCTTTAGACGTGTCCACATTAAAAGGTCCACATAGATAAAAATAAAATGCTACCCGGCATGTTTTCAGCAAATATATTTGAAGATGTTCTATTTATAAAGAAATACGAATAAGCAAGGAAACAATTGACTCTCGCGTACATGTCCGTCTATATCCGTCTGCAATCTCCTCTTCTACTCAAAAGGCATAAAGTGTCAAGTTCAGCCAGTGATGTGGTTAGAACTGCCTTGGCTTAGTTTTTACAATAATATCAGTGGGATTAAATATTTACAATAAAATTCCTAAAATTGTAACTGAATTACCATTGGAAAAGTTTAAATCAGTAAAACGGGCATTCATTAAGAAAGCTTATTATAAAATTAATGACTATATTAATAATAAAGATACATGGAGGCAAACTGCACAAGCGCTTTCTGGCAACTACATAATATCTTAGATTTACTTAGGTTTATAATAATTCCTGTATTAATCTTTAAGTGCGTTTAAAAATATGAATGAAAAAAGCCGCCGAGTTTGCCAGGTTCTTCTCGACTTGGCTGTAATTTTGTGAATCTGGCAGTGGAGTCACTAACCTTTCATAAGTGCCTCTTTGTGCCCATGTGAATAAACGATTATGAATTTAGTTTTTTTTTATTTGGGTGCGCGTTTGCCTTTTAAACAGGGGGGAGGGGGTATCGGGTTCGAATCCAGACGCGAACACAGGTTTTATCCTCAAGAGAAAAATGTATTTCTGGTCCTGGTTGTGTGTGATGTGTATGTTTCCACCACCCACGATACAAGTCATCAAAACTTGGAGTTGGGCCTCCCAAGGGCCTCTAGGGAATCGGATAACCACGAGACATCAAAATTAATATCGTTATTGAATCGAAGGTAAACTATGCTAAGCAAAAGCATTCACACTGAAAACCCGGCACTAATTTCAAAGATTAGTACCGTGGGTCCAAGAAACATTTACATCACACACACACCCAGAAACAGAAGCACAAATGTCCCTTGGGAAGGAAAATTGTATGTGCTCCTGTCGGGAATCGAACTCAGGACCCAGAGAGGCAGAGGACAGATCTACCTACTGCACCAACTGGGTCGTAAACAACATAGTTACGGCATAACATGACGACATTAAAATTCTTTATAAGAAACTACGTTTCTTGTAATTAATGTTGATGAAACGATACAACAATAATATTTGTTCTAATATCTTCAACAGGTGGTCAAAATGATGATCGTCGTGGTCGTCATCTTCGCGGTGTGCTGGCTGCCATTCCACGTGTACTTTGTAGTGACGTCATACTACCCTGACGTAGTCAACTACGCGTACATCCAGGAGATTTATCTCGGGATCTACTGGCTGGCGATGAGTAACTCTATGTACAATCCTATTATATACTGTTGGATGAATTCTAAGTAAGTATCAGTGGATAGGTCTCCGCCCTTTGCGCCGTAGGTCCTGCAGGAGCACAAATTCCTTACCAAGGGATATTTGTGCTTCTAGTTCTGGGTGTATTTGTGTGTGTGATGTAAATGTTTCCGGCACCCACGATACAAATCTTTGAACTTAGTGTGGTGCGTGTGAATGCGTTTGTTTGTTCTTTGTTTTTTTATCTATGAAGTTGATCAGTCAAATTTGCCCAAGGTATCAAAAAATATAATAAAAAAAAACAGAGAACCTCGTTTGAAACTTCCGCGTTACAATGCCTATACAATTCACGTAGATGTGATATTAAATTGATAGTTTATAACAGCATCTGTGTGAACTCGAAGTAAACCATAAAAAAAATATGTACGGTGTAGGTATACAATGAAGCTACTACTACGATCTTCCTACCTCGAAAGTATCTGAGCAAAGATTACTTCGCCTCGATACATCAATATTGTTTTTTAATCTCGCCCCTAAAGAGGGTTGTTATAAGGTTGACATCGTGGACAAACTAAAAAGGTCACGAGGAAATACCCTCACATACGAGGAAAGTTGTAGGCATTTCTCATCATACAGTTCGCGGTAAGCAGCGCATACTCTCATAAGGGTAAGTTGCTTGCCTACGTTATTCTAATGACTGGTCATTGTTATTTAGATACGCCAAATCTTGTACGTGACGTCATACTAATATTATAAATCCGAAAGTTTGTGTCTGTGTAAGTGTTTTTTTTGCTTTTTTTTTTCACTCTTTAACGGCTGAACGGATTTGGATGAAATTTGGAATGTACATTGCTTATACCTAGAATTAACACATATGCTACTTTTAAACTTGATAATAGCGGGCGAAGCCGCGGGGACCGGCTAGTATTTTATATATTACGTTATGTATTCCCTGCATTCCGAAACTAGTTCGTGAGCAAAAGCGACATTCCAAAGTTCCAAATGTCGTGACTGTTAAAAGCGTTTGATGTAAGCGGAACACCAATGCCGTCGCAGGCTTTCCTATAGATTACATTTTCGAGTATTAAATTTTGACAGCCGAATGTTAGACGCCCACCGACCCAGCTCTCACCTGCGGTCGCTTCGACTGCGTTTGTGATATTAGATGTGCGTCACTTGTGACGTCATCTCGGATTGAGCTCGTAGGACGATCGCAATGATTACGCCCAATGGTTGCGGAGGAAATCTGGGGCGTGGATGGACGCTACTTGTTTGAGCAACCTTAACATAGTTTTAAGCGTAAAAGCTTGAAGTTTGTTAACGAAGTAACTATTACTAAATCTTGCCAACAAACACTCCATTTGATTTCTCTGTTTCACGCCTTTTGATGCCTATTGTTCATGTGTCTGATGAACAGATTTACAGATAAGGACATTTTGAACACATATTCGAAATATGCTAGGTCTAGAATTACTTTCAAGTATGGCTGCCTATTTGGTGATAGTAATTTCTTCTCTCAATTAACTAAGACTGGGTTTCAAGGTGAGCATCAGAAAACACCCTACAATCAAAAATTTCATCACGATGTTACTTTCACAGATAAGAGATTATATCGCGATTGCTATTAACACGTCATTGTTATCATCGGTTCGCGTCAGAGTATTATGAAAAATCAACACTAACACTTGTTTCCTTAATTTCATCAGATTCAGAAGAGGCTTCAAGCAATTCTTCTGGTGCTGTGGCTTCTTAGGCGGCAGTGGTCTCACAAGGCATAGACCGTTCGGCACGGATAGGATGGATAGATCAGTCCGCTCTATCTCCCCTAGCAGGAAGAATGGTACAAGTAAGCTGTTACCCTTTTCAGTCCTTATATCTGTGTTGTTGCTTCTGATCGAAGGCATTCTTTAAGTTTCGCCATTAGTATGATGATGCTTTAAAGTTCTACTCACGAAAATTATGATGTTAATTTTAACTTTGTACCGTATGTTTTGAGAATGAGGGTCATGTGGTGTATATAATAAGGCTTATGTAGGTATGCGTTCGTGAGCAGGACTTAAATTTTAAAGGTGCATCTGTAGTTCAAAGGCTGTATATAAATAAAACGTCTTAACTATGAAAAATGCGTTTAGGGCTTTGAAATAAGTCAAATTCAATTGTAAATAATATCATATTTCAAGAGCTTCTTTACCCCGAAAAAGCGATAGTACGTTACTTCTGTATACCTTGGTAATTATATGTAGAAAAGTGTGTAAAAGCACCAAGAGATTAATAAAACAACCCTAACTATTTGATACACGAGTGCTATTCTTGTTCGTAGGTTTATTCAAGACGACAAAATTCATCAAAAACCCACCTGGCTCTCCCCACTTGCTTCATGCAAATAAAATCAAGTAAGATTTTGAGAGACCAGTTTTGAGTGTTATGTGGAAAAGTTGGAAACACGTGGCACGACCGTATCGGCTTTGTCAGTCAGTAGTTAGGCTCTCCATTGCGTAAATATGACACAGCTTCTCATCGCTTTGACATTATTATTTGGCAGCTTTTTGTGAATGTTCCTACACATGCTCTTTTATTCAGCATTCTAAATCTGCTTAAACAAGCATTGTATAAAAGTCAGTAGATAATTATAACGCAAAGCTTCAAAAAACCGACTTCACCGCTTTATTTCTGGAACCCATGATCAGATCTTGAATATTATTATATGGGACCAACTTGATACCGTCCCATTTAAATAACACATAATTTTCCAAATCGGTCCGGCTGTCTTCGAGTACAGTCAAACATACAGTCGAATCGAGAACCTCCTCTATTTTTGAAGTCAGTTTAAAACAAGTTTTAACTACAGGTTTGTTAGGGCGTTGTAAAAGTTAAGTCTCAGTATCAGACTAAGTCAGTGTAGAGGTCGTCTACGCTTATTGGGCATATAAGATGCTTATGAATGAAAGTACAGTCTTAATTTCATAACTATGTCAACTTCAACATACAAAAAGAAAGCTTTAAAAGAAAATTAGTCATAGAAAATAGAAAGGTTTTCCTCCGTTCCCAGTAGTACGATTATCAGATCAATTGACAGTGAGACTTCTTTGTCTCATTTACTATGAACCCTAGGGCTACTTACTCTTTTAAATAAATTAAAACGGAATTTGACATGATTCACGCGTCATCGATGTCTAGATTGACAAATTGAAGAAGTCACCCAAATAGAGCCGAAACAATTGTTCATTAAAAACAAACAATAGATACCTGCAACAGAATAAAATACTTCTGGGTTTTCGTACACATATATTCATAATAAGTTTAAAAAGGAATAAATAGTTTTATCAAAAGTCACGCACATTTTACCTTAAATTAAAACTAGAATTGCAATGGATTGAAGAAGGTTTCCGAATGATGCCGAAACAATTGTCAATCTAGATATTGAAAACGCCTAAGTCCAGAAAATGTCCGTTTTCATTTAAACACATGCACATTTTAACTCAAATTAAAACGAAAATTGGAGAGACATGCTCGTTGTCGATGTCTAGATTAGCAAATTGAAGAAGGCTTCCGAATGAAGCCGAAACAATTGTCGAATTTGACATCGAAAACTGTCGCAAATTTCCGTTATAATTTAAAAGTTTAAATGTGCGGTGAGTTTTAACAATACTACTTACTTATTTATTAGGTACTTAGTAGGTATTTTATAGCATTGCAATGATGTATAATTCCGTGGCTTAGATAAATTGCAGAGGCTAAGGTATAATGAGTCATTCGTACCGTGTCTTAATCATGTGTTGTTTTAATGTTGTTACATTACAATACAATACAAAAACTCTTTATTGACACCTAAAGATAAATTCAACTTCCAGAGAAGCTTATAAAGATAGGTAAAATGGGCGGTCTTATCGCTAAGAGCGATCTCTTCCACGCAACCTTTGGATGGAAATATAAACGAAAAGACAATGTAGGGATGGTGGTGCGATAAAATTACGTTAAGCTGTAAAAAGAAGTAATATATATATATTTTTTTATCTTGTTAGATTTTTACAGAAGCTAAAGCTATGCGTTTTACGCCACTTTATTTCCTGATTAGACTATGTGTATGTTTCTTTTTTCCTAGCCACTTATAAATTTGATAATAGATAAGTATACTTTCATGAACACATGGAACTAAATATTTTGATTAGACAGTTTTATCTGTTTGTATTAAAATGTAGTCTTGTTGCTTAAAATTATAATAAGTTTGAACTTAGCACTTAGGCATAAAACTGCAAATTTACTAAAAACTATTCAAATTAAAAGACTGATCAGTCAACAATAATTAGTGTAGTAAAGAAAACTAACGCGTTTTTTTTTTGTGAACTAGACAGTTTTAATTAGAAAGAGCATGTGTTGGAACCTAAAAATTTAATCCATAATGAAATAAAAATATTTTTTTTCGGCAGGCACGATCCGAATTTCGATGCATAGCACTTACAACAACACCATGGTAACGACAGCCTGACAGCGGCGCGGCGCGTCAGGTCCGCAGGAACATTGCGGCCACAATGACGCGCCAAACGTGGAACGCACGTGGATATGACGCGAGCGTCCTCGCGTCACACGCGTCACGCGCACCCCACAGGATCTATACGCTTGAAGCGATGAGCAAACGAGCTTTTAGCCATTTGACCAGATAATTAACTGTGTTAATATGTATCGTATAGTGCTAATATTTATATATTGTGAACATAATAATGACTTACAGGTCACTTTAAAATGTGTAAATAAAAAATCTTGTTAAGTTTATTTCTCTACAAAAGGATTAAAAAAACCATAGACGGGTCAGTTTAAGTTTTTTTACTTGGCGGATTCAGCCAACTAATCGGACCCAGAAATTTCCTTCACGAGATACATCTGAGCTTCTAGTTCTGGCTGTAAACAATTACACCCAGAACCAGAACCACACTTACATACGTGTGTGTGATGGAAATGTTGCCGGTACCCACGCTACAAGTCTTCGAACTTATTGTGGACTGTGTTTGTTTTGTTTACAATGCGTTTAATAAACCAAACCTCTTTTCTGTAAAAAAATTATGATAATAATGCCTAGTCCCGATGTAGAATGCAAATATAAAACAAGCATCCTTGAGTGGCAGATAATCTATTTAAATGTAATATATGAGCAAACGAGCTTAGAGCTATTTGACCATGTAATTTTAAGTAACAATATTTATATGAATTGTATAAGTAATATTAATATGAATGTGTTACAAAATTAAGTGTAAATAATATGGTGAAGTGTAGTTACATAATTGGATTTAAGAAGATAGTCTTGTCAGTTAGAGTTACTTTACTACAACAACAACCATTTTGATAAGCATTACAATGTTTGCAAGAAACTTCAGCCTGAGTGACCCTAATGTGCTCTATCTAGAATGCCCGTAATAATGATGAGAATGTTCCTAAGCCAGTAGCCCTAAAAAAAAAAATTCCACCACATAATTTTACAATTATAGTATTTTATTATGCCAGATAAGTAAGCATTTGGCCGCCATCACATCTGATGGAAAGAGAAGTTGCGGCGAAAGATGTAGAATGTTAATATTTATGGTTTAGTACTAATTTCGATTTATAAATTGTATATTAATAAGAAATTAATTAAATCTTTGTTTCCGAATAAGTAAAATCTAGGAGTCTTCAAGTCACGATTGAACAGGTATTTTCTAGGCAAACGTGCACTATTTTCGACCACATCTTCACTTTCTATCAGATGAGATAGTGATCAAAACTTTGCCGCAAATAAAAATAAATCGCTAATAAAAAAAATGGCTTTAAAATTACATCAAATTGTGCAAATGTATTTAAATTCTTTCAGTAATACGTACGTTGAGGTAGGAGAAATATTATCTCTTCCGTATGAGTTTACCCATATCACTTACAATAAAACAGTTGATCAACTATACATCGGCTTGTTTGAAGACAAATTGCATCCACAATTTGCTAATTTTAATGCCAAACGGCATAATTTAAAACTTAAATATTCTTTTAACAGAACAGCTTTACTAAATAACAGTAACCCTAAAATGTATAACCGTTTACCAAATGAAATACTTATCTCTCAATCTTTTAACAATTTTTTTCTAAATTTAAATGCCTTTTACTTGATAATGCTTATTACAGTATAGAGGAATATTTAAACTGTAATTATGAAAACTGTATCATCCTAATTAGATAACTTATAATTTGTATTGCATACCGAAAGGCCGGATAAGGCTACCTTATTCAACATCAAGAATACACCTGTATACGCAATCAATAAATTAATTTGAATTTGTTTGAGTTTAATCAAAACTCTACGAGAATTTTCGTATCCCTTTCCGAGTTGTTCCAAAGCGTAGCGTGGCCTCTTATTTGCTACGCCGTAGGCTGTGTGTAGCAAGTTCGCTACGCTTCGAGCGGCTACATATTTGATGAACTTTTGTTTCGTTCACAGTTCTACATTTCGTACTATGGGAAATCATTTGCATTTTACTATGCATTGTTATTTACTAACATAGTCAAATATATGCAAGTAGAAAAACAAGCAATACATGCAAAAGTTTTTTTTAATCTAACATATACAATGTGTAACAGAAAAGTAACCAATATTCTCAATATTCCGAAAGCCAATTTCATCAGCTATCGTTTAACACCACATAGCCTTTGGACCTAGACATCTGACAGTGGTGGCTATAACAAAGGTCAAAGTCATGCGCCACAGATGTAATCGTAGGGTTGGCAAAAATTTTTTTTTTAATTTTTGTACAGAACAAATATCTCCGATTGCCGCACAT
The DNA here is from genome assembly GCA_948107665.1 of Lomographa bimaculata. Classification (NCBI taxonomy): domain Eukaryota; kingdom Metazoa; phylum Arthropoda; class Insecta; order Lepidoptera; family Geometridae; genus Lomographa; species Lomographa bimaculata. The sequence goes on from OX403592.1 coordinate 16,398,271, forward strand.
CGATCTGAAGGGTTGTCAAAAGTATTTAAAAATATAATTTTAATTTTTGTACGGAAAAAATGATGTTCGATTTCGACTTTCGTTCTCTGGCAGACGATTTCTGGCACGATACACATACACACCACCAAGTATTACTACACCTTTTTTGTTACAGGTTGTATAGAATAGGAATAAAAGTTATATATCCAGAGAACTTTGTCAAGACGAATCAAAGGAGCCCAAACTCAATGGGTTTATTTTATTTAGTTCAGAAGGTCCTATAGCCATCTTTAGTCTCGATATTCAGTCCAGCTCCATAGTACCATATCACTGTATTATCACCGAAGATACATAAGTACACCAAATTTGAGTCCAATCAGACATCGGGTCGTGGATCTAATTTATCTTGCGAGATTTGATTACAGGCCAACAGATACACAACGGAATAAATAAAACTAAACAAAAACTTGTAAAATAAACCAAATTAAATAATACTTCACACGTTAGTTAGAACATTAAATTATTTGCTTTTCTAATCAAACAAATACAAAATGTATTGACAGTCATTAATGTCTAGTAATCGAAACGTTTAATTTCAAGCTATGTGTATACGTCAATGTAAATAATATTAATATATACCTACTTAAGAATGTTAACTTAAGCATAGATGTGTAAATATTAATAAAAGTAATATTTTTATGTCGAATAAATAATCCGATGTCTACGAAGAAAAAGTATATGTGCAATCTATAAATAAAGATATATTGAAAGCTGTGTGTGTTTTGTATTTCGTTTTGTATTCCATTATTAGCCTATACCAGGGGTCGGGAACCTGCGGCTCGCGAGCCACATGCGGCTCTTTGGATGTGAAGCTGCGGCTCTTTAGTTCCATACGCAAATATTAATTATTTAAAAAAACATTTTGAATCGATTAACGAGGATTAGACTATTTCTATCGAGCCATTAACAATCCTTCAAAGGTAACAAAAAAGTACATTTATACAGTTGAAACAAGTAAATTATGGGATGATTAGGTAGGTATAACGCGTGCATAGCGTTTTCTATACGATACTCGTAGTACAGCAGGTATTATTGTTGGCGTTAAGCAGACTATCTGTGGCATTAAGGGTCATTGTTAGCAAGAAAAAAAATTGTGGCTCTATAAAACTATGAAATTTTGTAAATTGTAATTTTTGGCTCTTCCGACTCAAAAGGTTACCGACCCCTGGCCTATACCAATGAAATAACATGAGTGAGTGGAAACCCTTTTAAAGTACAAAAACTTGTTTATCGAAGACGATATTCTTATAAGGACCTAACTAAATAACTGAAGGACGACAAACCTGTAGAGGGTTGCCAAACTTTATAAATATATATTCTACTATAATACTCATATACGTATAATGCTATATTACATTCTGATGTACATCATATAAAGAACTAGCCGTTCCCCGCGGCTTCGGCGGCTTTTATTAAGTTTAAAAGTATAATGCTCGTAATATCTGTACGTTAAAAATGTCACCTAAACTTACACATTTACGCAGACACAAACTTTCACATTTATAATATTAGTAGGAAGTAGTATAGTAGGATGACGAGAAAAACGGTTACTATGTCACGCAATTTTGGACATTCTGATATCGCCCCTTAGTTGAAAGTTTCGGAGTGACGTTATCAATTCTCGTTCCGTAGTTCAATTGGCAGGTCTTGTTCACAATATATCTCAGTTACTTCGTCAAATCACTTACCTTTCACTACGATAGCCCAAAAGCAGCCTTCCAATAAATCAACCAAACGGAGAGGTATTTCAGCCGTAAGCGAACCTAAATCAAAAGTTATTTGCGAGCAGCGACTGTAAACAACAGTTATTGGGCACAGTACCTTCATCAAAAGGGTACTTTAGTGTGTTAGAACATTAATCAGGCACATCTGGTGACAAGGGGACTAGTGCTTATCACAAATAAGCATAAAAGAAAAAATAATTATTTAGTTTATCATACGGATGTATAAAACAAGGGGATAGGACAAGAAGGTCCCCCCGTTGCGAACGCATCGTGCCTAATACTGGCGTGATCCGTTTTCTGTCGTTATTCAGAAATCGCCGAGACTACGTCCGACGCTTGCGTCGCTTCTCCTATTTTTGACAAAACACCGCATTTTTCCGTTGTGATTTGTAAAAATATGAGCACCAATGTAATTGTCTATTGTATTTTTTTCTTAAGAAATCCGCGAAACATCATTTCGTGTTTATAAAAACGTGATGAAGCACAAAGTCAATTTATTAATTAGTGCCTAAAACCATTGCTTTCTAAGTACAAATCAAGATTGAATTGGCTGGTCTGAAGGCGCAGTGGTTAAGGTGCAGTAGCGATATGACAGTATCAAGATACAACCGCTGCTGGCTATCGTGAAATAGAGATGTAAGCACAAAACCTTCGTATGTCGATACGACTGAACTTTATTACAAATGTGTAGTAAGGTGATTAATGAAATTGCGCATGTTTTATAGCACATTTTAGTTTATTTTATTACTTTACAATTACATTTATGTGCAAATTTTATTTGTGATAATTCGATTTTTTTTATCAGGGACTGTTAATAACATTTCATATGCATGAAATTTTGTCACTGATTATTAATTTATTTCATTAAAATTGGTCCAGCCGTTTGAGCGTAAAGAAGTAACAAACACACTTACTAACTTTCGCCTTTATAATATTAGTGTGATGTGATATGAGAGCAGATGGGACATCTCTCACATCGAAAGGAAGGCAAAGCGAAGGAGAGGATTAGTCACGATGAAGCGAAGGAATTGAATATTCAAGGTCAAGCGAAGCAGTGGATTAGTCAAGGTGAAGCGAAGGAATTGAATATTCAAGGTCAAGCGAAGCAGTGGATTAGTCAAGGTGAAGCGAAGGAATTGAATATTCAAGGTCAAGCGAAGCAGTGGATTAGTCAAGGTGAAGCGAAGGAATTGAATATTCAAGGTCAAGCGAAGCAGTGGATTAGTCAAGGTGAAGCGAAGGAATTGAATATTCAAGGTCAAGCGAAGCAGTGGATTAGTCAAGGTGAAGCGAAGGAGTGGTTTAGTCAAGGTGTTCACTGGCTGATGAGCTTTAGGTAGGTACTCTCATACTAAATCACGTGCAAGATGTACCATCGGAAGCACATATGTGTTCACTGAAGGCAATTGTTCTGAGAGCAACTGAAAAAGTAGATAAATCCGTTATTACAACTCTACGAAATTTTTTTTTTTATATTTTTTTTTTCATCCTTCTAAATTTACGGGCCAATTGCCTATCCTACTAATATTATAAATCCGAAAGTTTGTGTGTAAGTGTGTAAGTATGTTTGTTCCCTCTTCACGCTTTAATGGCTAAACGGATTTGGATGAAATTTTGAATGTACATAGATTATACATAGGATTAACACATAGGCTACTTTTTAACTTGATAATAGCGGGCGAAGCCGCGGGGCACGGCTAGTATTTCCTAAAACTAAACTAAAACTATGTACAGCAAAGTACTAAGTTACCTACAAGACATCGAGGTTATAGGTAACTCAAGTGCTCAAGCCCACTACCAGTGGGTAGCGTTCCCATCATGCTGGCGGCATTGCCTCTCTGAATTGCAATGCTAATACGTTGAGCCAAATAAGTGCCAGCATTTTGATCACGCATCGCTTCAACCAGGCGCTCTGATAGAATTTTGAAAATAGAATGAGCTCGAAATATTGTATATTACATCGATTTTCCTACTCCTTCGGTCGCAAAGCAAACTTATGCCACCTAACCATTATCCACTGATTGCTGAGAATCGGTACTCACTTGTTCTGAATTTATTTTATGTACTTTTGCAATATTGTTTGCACTAAATTGTTATTAAATTACAGAGCCTAAAGAGTTTTAACATCTATTATCTCATGGTGATGACCGCAGTGCTTTACCGCGCAGGAGTTCAAAAAAATAATAAAACTTCAAAAATCCGTTGTACTGAACCACAATGAGCTAGCGTGCCGCTTACCATCAGGCGAACGAATTGCTCGTCACTTCTCACAATGACAAAAACTATTTACCAATTTCATTCAACTCTTTTTTTTTTTTTATTTGTGACAGGCTAGTGTTTGACCACTATCTCACCTGGTGGTAAGTGACGATGTGATCGAAGCTGGTAAACACACTAGACCTGCAGGCTCTCAAGGATAACTGCCGGAATACCGTATTTGGCTTGGCGGCAGACTTTCAACTTGATGGTGGTAAGTATTAACTCAATTCACATAAGCTTGTACATACTCAGAAATTTTATCATTTCTAATCTCAATATGAACAAACAAACGCATCCACACTCACAGCCCCACACTAAGTTCAAAGACTTGTATCGTGGGTGCCGGAAACACTCACATCACACATACATTACACCCAGAACCAGAAGCACAAATATCCCTTGGGAAGGAATTTGTGCTCCTGCCGGGAATCGAACCCAGGACCCACGGCGCAGAGGGCGGACACCTGTCCATTGCGCCAACTGGGTCGTCGAAGGTCGTGGAAGCATGATAATCTATATCTTTTTCTACTTCCTATGAATTAACTACAATGACTAGGCCATTCGATAAGAAACTAACTACCGCATGCATTTCCGAGGGATATCACGCGAAACCCTCGTCAAAGCTTTACTGATTGACGTAAAGCCTCATTCTCGACGATTTCCAGAATTGCAGACCTAACTCAATAAAAATCTTTGTTTACCCATTGTTTATTACAAGAGCTTTCAAGTCAAACTAGTAGATAAATTAATTGAGTTTTTTTTTATAGCAACGAGCAAGTCACTCGCCTGATGGTAAGCGTCACGCTTGCCCATTACAATTCACTTCCTTTTTATCTCACCTGATGGAAAGTGACGATGCGGCCAAAGATGAAGCAGGCTTATTTTTTTTTTTTCTCGATAGGCAAGCATTTGACCACTATCTCACCTGATGGAAAGTGACGATGTGGTCGAAGATGGAGCATGCTTGCCTAGAAGATACCTGTTTACTCGAGATTTAAAGACACCTAGATTGTACTTAACGGGAAACACAGACTCAACCATAGATATGACGTTATCTTAAAGATACCTATTCACTCTAGACTTCAAGACTCCCAGATTATACTGTTCGGGTAACAAGGATACGGGCAGTGAGTAACTAAACCACTCCTTCGCTGTTCGGATAACTCACTGCGGCCCAGAGTTTTGAACTTAGGTCAAAATCCTGCTTGACAAAGCACTGCGTTTGTCACTCTATAATATTAGATGTTATATCTCTTTGAAATGAAATGAAATGAAATGCATTTATTTGCTTCAAGTGTAGGTATAAACAGATGTAAGGTTAAGTGTATCAATATAGTTCACACACTTGGTCATAATAGTGACATGCAAATATTGATTTAAGGGCTAGGTAGTTAGATATCTTTATAGCGTCATAATAATAGTTTTGGTTATTGTTAATATATTCTATATGTGGCTCAATTACAATAAGTAGAAATGGAAAAATCATCATTAAAGTTATAATTGAGATGTCAATATTTCAGAATATTAATGTCAAAGATAAAAATGTTACTAAAATATAATTATGTCATAAGTTATTACAGTCCCAAGATTGAATATAAGTATAATTTTAATGATGTTTACAATTGTCAAGAAAGTCATTAACAGTGTAGTAGGTTTTTTCTAGCAGCCATTCTTTGAGTTTATTTATGAATTTGCTATACGGTAAGTCTTTGATACTGATGGGTAATGCGTTATAGATTTGACCACATCTAATTTAAGCCCTCTAGCTCCACTGGAAACATTGCCCTTCAATCCGAGATACGGTAGTGTTTACACACTACTGCTTGGCGGTTAATAGTCTATAGTGATAAATTTTGAAAGGAAAAATTATCGCTTGAGGCGGGATTTGAACCCGCGGCTATAGGGTCACATGCCCTATTGCTCTAACCGCTGAGCTACTCAAGCCCCGCCTGAAGCGACGAAATTAACCTTTCCTTATTATTAACGTCTTACGGGGACGTGTGACGTCATCTACCGAAACAGTTTATAGAAACTACTACGGCCAACGAGTCTAACATTGCAGTTAGCTCAACGTTGTGTTGATAACGTCTACCCAAATCAATTGATTTTATTTATATAGCATTAGCCATGCTAGGCAGAACTATAGTGATATTTTTTTTTAATTTTTTTCCTTCCTAAATTAAGTAGCTCAGCGGTTAGAGCAATAGGGCATGAGACCCTATGGCCGCGGATTCAAATCCCGCCTCAAGCGATAATTTTTCCTTTATAAATTTATCACTATAGTTCTGCCTAGCATGGCTAATGCTATATAAATAAAATCAATTGGTTAATAGTCTGTCAATGATATGGTACTGCACCAGGCGGACTCTGCAAAAACATTCCTACCACAACTAAAACTGTTTATATTTCATTTATTTGCATTCTCCTTCCTGCCTCTAATTAAATAGCAGTGATTGGTCATCCGCATCACTGTTTGTATGGCTAGACATCTCGCATCAACAAAATCACAACCCTACATTTGATCACCTCTTACCCTGCTGGTGAGATGTGGATTGAAGGAAAATTAACCTCATGCGTCATGAACTGGTTTCTTAATGTGCCAATTTTAATAAAACATCTAAATAGGCTTCACTGCAAAATAGACACCAAAGAAACTCACTCACACTCATAGCCCAAACTAAGTTCAAAGACTTGAGTGCCGGCAAAATTTACATCACTCATACTCATATAAATATTTGTGTCAAACTAAGTGTTACATGGATCTATCGTACACACACACATGCAACACAGAATCACACCCAGAACTAGAAGCACAACGGTTCTCCTGCCGGGAATCTAACCTTGGAACCACGACACAGACGTCAAAGACTTGCCACCGCGCCATCTAGATCGTCAGACAAAATAAATGTATTTTTATTTTTATGATAAGCAATTATTTGACATGTTTGCTTATCGAGCATAAAAAAACAATATATAGCATAAAAGGCAAGCATTTGACCATTATCTCACTGGTGGGAAGCGATGATGCAGCCGCAGATGTAGCATGCTTGTCTAGAAGATACTCGTATCTATTCACCCTTGACTCGAAGACTCTCAGATTATACCGTTCGGGAAACAAATTTTTTCACTGTACGGATGAAAAACGTAGAAGCGAAACGCCTCAAACGAACTGGAGATATGTTAAACATAGATATGACGTTTGCCATTTAGTCTTGTTGTTAGATGGTAAAACGGGCATGGAGGAATTAACTCGAGTAATTCATGTCACCACAATGTAAACAATAGAATACCGATAAGCTTGCGACCTTACGTCGAAAATTCCCCTCATGCGTCATTAACTGTTTTCATAAGGCGCCAACTTTGAACAAAACATCGGTACAGGCTACACCGTGAAGTTGTGAGACATACGTAAGTATTTATGTAGGTAAATGTATTCATACTCGTGCCGCGCCACGTCTTTGCGCCTCATGAACTTTATATAGGCCTGTACAATGTATCAGCATCCGGAAGTCGTAAATTTTCAGCAGCGGAAAACCGCATATCAGCAATATCACGTTGAAAACAGAATACTTTATTGACATTTCAATTTGTATAGTAAAATTGTTTATAAAAACGATGTTTTGCCGCGAAAGTGTTTTCTAAACATTTTTCTAAAATAACTCAGTACCGTCCGATTTCTGGGTGTAATTATTTGTACAAAGTAACTAGCTGGGTTCAAGGTTAGTTATAAGTTCTAAATTAGTTATAGTATGTTAACTCATTATAAACGAAGTATGTTCTTATTTTTTTTCTTTCTTTCCTAAATAAAACCATTAAACCTAAGTGAACATTTAAGTTGTCTGTGATTCTTCGAGTGTTTTTTTCTTTTAGTTTTGGCTTCGCAATCTTGTGCATTTAGCCCGTGTCAAGTAATAATATGTTTCAAGTGTATTTCATATTAAAAGTCCTAGTCACAAGTCACAGTCAAAGTTAAGTAAAAGAGTCAAGGTTCAGTCATAGTCAAGACATGCCCTAGTAAAGTGGTAGAAACTTTACTAGAACTTCTATTGTAGTTTAGAGCAAAGGCAAAAATCAAATTTTTTTTGGGCTTGGTATCATTTGCCTACATTTATGCACGTTTATTAAGTATAAACGGTTAATAATACACCATTACACATTAACACTCGAAGAATTACAGGTTTTGGAAAATTATACAAATTCAACAACGCCATTTTTTCACTTTCGCGGCGGAACTCCTTCTTCGAGTGTTAATGTTTAATAATGGATTATTAACCGTTAATAGTAAGTGAACGTGCATAAGTGTTCAATCAAACAAACTAGAAAAACGTGATAATCTTTATCGCTAAAAAACTGAAATAGAAGTTCTTTATAGTAAAGTTTCTACCTATTTACTACGGCATTACTTAATTAGACTCTTTTATTTGACTTCGATTGTGATTGGTGAATAGGGTGACGTATTTCTTTCGTCCGCGGTAACGTATTATTGTATTACTATTGAAAAGTTGCATAAGCGCCACTGGTTACTCGAATACACAAAATTAATCATTAATCAAACGCATATGGTTCTAACCCCAACCCGACTAGTTCTAGAACCCCTGAGTGTTTTCCGAACCCTGGGATGTGGCAAACAATGTAACAACAGTTTACATTGCAGCCTACATTATACCGCAAACAACGGTCCGAACTTCTAGCCCAAAGCGGGTTGAATACAATTTAGGTCGCTTTACAAACTTATTAAACTTCTTACCCTATTTTCTTTATAGTTAGATCTAATTTCTATTGATTAATTATTTTGAATTAATTTTAATAATAGGAAAAATGAATTTTTCTATACTTTCAATTAATTGTTTACGTTGCTTGCTTGCTTGTCATATAGACTAGTGAGCAGTCCTAGTATCAGGATTTTTCAGGCCGCCTGAACGCATTCAACCTGGCTTAACGACTGTTGTCTTACGACTAATAACCGGGAACTCAGTTTAAAATCCCACTAAACGGTCACTCATCCAAGCACCGGTCTGATTGAACTTTGCTTAACCTCGGACCACGCTAAAATCTTTTATAAACCAGCTTTTCCCGCGTTTATCTAGTGAGAGTTAATCGAAATTCAAAATGGTTCATTCGCATGGGCCCCAAAGAGGCAATCATGAAAGTTAATGACTCTACTGCCAGATTCGTAAAATTACAAATTTTAAAACCCTATTATGTGTTTGCGCTATAAGTATTCATTCAGCCGTTTCAGTGTAAAGAGAAAACAAACATAACCTTGGAAAACTTACACACTTATACATTTTATAATATTAGTCTGATTTTTTATATCAATCAACATAAACATTAATGTTTTCACATTCACAGCCCCACACTAAATTCGATGACTTGTGTCGTGAGCGCCGGAAACATTTACATCACACACACGATCATAAACAGAACCAGAAGCACATATTTTCTATGGGGAGAAAACATGTATTCGCTGGGAATCGAACCCGATTACCTCTTCTTAGAAGGCGAACGCCACCCAACTAAGCCAATGGGCAGTTTAAAAGAATTTTATTGTATCAAATAATTTGTACATTTACGAATACTCAGTATAAGTTTCAGAAGCCGCAATGGGTTTACCACACGGAATACACAGGCATGTTTGTGTAGAATTATATAGTACCAAAGTGTATTATGAACTGAAAGCGTAATTAGTTATGTAAGCAAACACTAATTAGCACTTTGAGATCTAGGAGCCGCATTAGGCAAGCCTTGATTCAGTTATTAAAATATTTGTTGCGACGATGTTTATTGATGAAACCAGTTACGGCATGTGACAGATATGGTATGTGAAACGCTGGTGTAGTACTACACACTCACACTTCAGGGCCCTGTTTGATAAACGTTACAAATTGTAAATTGTAATTGTATTTTACAAGTTACAAATCTACAAGTTTCTGTTTAATAAAGAATACAACTTACAAATTTACCATGATAGAAAACTGACAAAATTGAAAAATTACCAATTGTAAATTGTAATTGTATTTTACAAGTTACAAATCTACAAGTTTCTGTTTAATAAAGAATACAACTTACAAATTTACCATGGTGGAGAAATATTGATCTTACAATTTTACATATTTCTGTTTAATACACATTGGCCTCGATTCTGATGTCACACACTAAATTAAATTTAAACTATTCCTGTCTTTTACAAAATAGGAACACAAGACAGAGATAGCATACTGCTGTGCTGTCAAGTTAGTCAGAACTTAGATGTCTATGCAAGCTTAGTCGAGTATGCTATTGGTGTTGACTAAAAACACGCGCCTTTCTGCTGTTCATATTTTAAATGATAAACTAGCTTGACAGCTCTAAAATGTATGCTATCTCTGTCTTGTGTTTCTATTTTGTAAGAGATAGGGATAGTTTAAATTTTATTTAGAGAGTGTACATCAGAATCGAGGCCATTTTCTTTTTACAGGTGACAATTTTAATATTTGCTAAGGAGGAATAAGCTGGTTTATTAAACGCATAATTGTGATTAAAAATTTACATACTTTGTAAATTGTAGTACCTACAATTCCGACAGGTGGGCTCGCCTTGTGTCAGAACTTTACAATTTCATGTCTGAATTTAATAGGTGAAGAAATTTTGTTGAAATACTAAAAATTTGTTCTGACAACTAGTGGAAGTAGTGACAATACTGGTGATGAATATGTAAGTGAACGGCAATGGTGAGTATTTCGTAAAAGGATATAACGTTTCTTTACTTTCGATATGACAGATTTTACGTTTAAATGCAAAACCAAATTCAAAATATTTAAAGTAAAGATTTTAAAATCCAGCAGCGATTTAACAATCTACAGCAAGAAAATATATTTCATGTAATTTGTAACTTATGATTAAAATTAATTACAGTTTGTAGATGCAATATTGACATTAAAATCTACAGGCGTTTTCTGCACATGTAAACGTTTGTTAAACATGATGGTGATATCTCAATATTTGTAATGTTTTTACTTGTAAAATAAATAATACATAAATGTAACAGCACTTGTCATAAAACTCATCAATATTTCACTTGATTACAAAATTGAAGGATTGTAACTTTAATTAAACAGGGCTCTGGTATTTTAAACAAGAAAGTGTCGAGCTGGACTGCAATGCGCTCCCAGGAGGTCTACCACAATACACCTAAACAAGAAGTCGCGAGTTAAGTGCCATGCAGTATGAAACAAAAATCGAAACTTCGTAATGAAGTTATGTTACATCTTCGGCCGCATCTTCACTTTCAATCAGGTGAGATAGTGGTCAAGTTCTTGCCTATCGAGCAAAAAAAAAGATTTTACGATGGTTGTCTTTGGGTCCAAGAAAACGGCCCATAAACGGCCCAACCAAAAGAAAACTAACCAGAGTAAGATTGTCCGTGTTGTAAGGAAGCTCCTCGATAACTTCCAGCTGGATAGCGTCATCATCATTGACACGCTCATAATGATGAAGTCCTTCGTGATCAAGCATATCATAAAATAATACAACAAGCGGTCAGTCTGTAGAATTCCAAAAAGGATCGTAACAAATATTGATTTTATGTACTTTAGCAGACTGTTAATTTAAAGCTTGATTTTACAGCAGTCTAGGCAGAAGTCTACAAAAGTATGTAAATTAGTTCAGATCTATTTTGTAGCCTACATGTTATTTTCAAACTACTATACTAATAAAACTATTATATTTTAGCCTAGTTTTATATATACACTAGCTGTCCCGGTGACCTTCGTTCCGCCTAACAATCAATGAATGTGCAAGTTTAGGAAGCCATACCCGGCATGCGTTACAATGCCACGTGACTATATTATTACCTCCTTCATTGTTTGCCTAGTGACTTATGAGAAAAATATTTTTATACATCTATAAAAAAAGTTACGCTCCTAAAATGTATTCTATGTCCGTCTCCTGGTTCTAAGCTACCTCCCCACAAATTTTCAGTCAAATCGGTTCAGCTGTTCTTGAGTTATAAATAGTGTAACTAACACGACTTTCTTTTATATATATAGAGATGATGTTTAATATGTTTGTACATAATCCAAATTACATAAAACTCATGTAGTAATTAATCGTCTCCATCACAGTCTCGCACCAAACTTAAAGACTTGAAGATACAAAGTCGTGGATGCCGAAATCATACGTGTGTATGATATCGGCACACATTTCAAAAGGAAGAAAATTGGGCGTCTTCTGAATATTGCTGGATTCAGATATTTAGTATAAGAATAGTCTAACTTTACCCCGGAACAGAACTATAATTGCAATTAACGTTTATGTTAATTAATACATCTATATGGTACTCATTTGCTGTCTTAAAACAAAAAACATAAATGCTTTCACACTCACAGCCCTACCCAAAGTTCAATGACTTATTTCAAACTCAAAGGCATGGTTAAGCTAAAAATGTTTATACTGATTAACAAATATCGCCATTGACAACAAGACAAACTATCAAACGTCATCCATTTATGGTCGACATACCTCCAGTTCACTCAAAGCGTTTTGCTTCTACGTTCATCATCCGCACAGCGAAGGATTGGAACCCATTGCCTGCGTCTTTGTTCCCCGAACGGTATAATCTGGGAGTCTTCAAGTCTCGAGTGAATAGGTATCTTCTAGGCAAGCATGTCACATTTTCGGCCGCATCATCAATTTCCATCAGGTGAGATAGTGGTCAAATGCTTGCCTATTCCACATAAAAAAAAAAAAAAAATATCGCTGGAACCGATTTTCTCGAGTGAATAAATATCTTCTAGGCAAGCATGTCACATCTTCGGCCGCATCATCACTTTCCATCACGTGAGATTGTGGTCAAATGCTTGCCTATTCCACATAAAAAAAAAACGCTGGAACCGATTTTCTCGAGTGATTAGGTATCTTCTAGGCAGGCATGTCACATCTTCGGCCGCATCATCACTTTCCATCAGACGAGATTGTGGTCAAATGCTTGCCTATTCCACATAAAAAAAATAAAAAAAATATCGCTGGACCCGATTTTCAATTAAAATTAAACCTTATCTATAACTATTGTGAGCGAAATTGGAAAACTTTCCAAGCTCGAATACAAAAATGTGAAAATTCTTGGCTTAAACCTAAACTTGTAAAATATGCAGACACTTCGAGGAGGCACGTCAGAATTCGATTATCTTGGCGTAGTGCCGATCGGATAGACAAACATTTTGTGGAGATAGAGTTAAGGGAATATAGACTATATAAGTAGTGTCAAATATTTTACAAAGTGGGCGAGAGCTCGGCGGGTATAAATTTTTTTTTTTCATCTCTGATGGGCTACATTTTGACTAATATCCTAACAGATGGTAAGTGATGGTGTGGTTTAGAAATAAATAATTAAACGCAAGCAAAGCTTAAAAAACCGACTTCACCGCGTTATCATTCAATTCAAATATTCTTAGGTCCTACTTGTTTCCTATTAGAAAATTAATAAAGAAGTGCATTGAAATATATTCACCCACTTATTTTTTTTAATAAGCTAGTGTTTGACTATTACCTCATCGTGATATATGGCCAAGGTTGGTAAACACGCTGGACCTAGATTGAGTTGCTAAAACCAAAGTACCAAGTTTAATATAAAAATTAAATAGAACTGTAAAAAAAATACATTGTATCACATTCAATTAATGTTTTTTTTTGTAAATGTTCAACAGAGTGTTAGAGCTCGTCCAAGCTGAAATGACGCGCCCCACTACTTAATTTTTTTTTTTTTTTTTTTTTAATATATTGGCAAGCATTTGACCACAATCTCACCTGATGGGAAGTGAAGATGCGGCCGAAGATGTTATTAGTTAGATTATTTAGATGTGTGAGTGCAAATATTAATGACGACACTTCATCTGTATGGGAGCGTCGATTGTTTAGTGACCAATGGATCTGCACGTGTACAAGACGGTCGACTAGTCGGGTGATAAATCCGACCACGCTCGCTCTCGTAAATGCGAAGGTGGGGCGCGTCATTTCAGCTTGGACGAGCTCTACCGTGCTATAGAAAGCCTGAAAAAAGCCTGAAAAAAATTGTTTTATGTATAAAATACATAAACTAAAAAACGATTTAAAACATAAATGCTTTCACGTTCACAACCCCACACTAAGTTCGAAACTTAATTTGTCTGGAAGAAATCGCTTTGAGCGATAAGACCGCCATATGTGCAACTGTCTCAGGACAGTCTATTCTACTATACTTAATTCTACGAGTACTTAATCGTATTTTTGATAGAAATATATTATTACTAGCTAAGTCCCGGGGTTTCGCCCGCGTTTATTAAATTAGAAATAATTGTGTTAGCTGCTTATGTGTTATTCCGGAACCTAAACTATTTACATTCTAAATTTCATCAAAATCGGTTTATTCGTTACGGAGATACGTGGTAACAAAAATTCACAATTTTCACATTTATAATATTAAGTAGGATAGTAGAATCAGATATGTCACGTCACAATCTTAGAGTATGAAAAGACATGCATTTATCAATTAACTTTTTTTTTTTTATTATTTGAAACCGGGATTTAATAAGGTTTTGCCTATAAAGAAAATAATCCGGGCGTCTTTTCAAAATTGTAATATTGACACTTGTTATAGACAATTTACTTAATATAATTCAATTAACTTAATACGTTTAAAAACAGTACAAGGAAGACATAATGGCATTTCCTATATATAGTTATCAGACATACGTATAATAGGTGTTGGACAGGTCTCGCAGGAGCACAAATTCCTTCCCAAGGGATATTTGTGCATCTGGTTCTGGATGTATTTGTGTGTGTGATGTAAATGTTTCCAGAACCCACGATACAAGTCTTTGAACTTAGTTTATGCGTTTTCGTTTTGTTGATGTGACCAAGAGCAAACATTTACAATTAAAATAGCTCATCAAAGTTCAACCTACACGTCCTATACGTTGAGGTAGCCTCTTAGATATCAAATCGTACAAACCTTAACACAGACATATAACCTTTGAGGCAACAAACATATTAATCAAAGGGCACTTTGATATCACAACGAGACAAGCTGAAAATGTAGGCATTTGGAAATAGCCTCAGATCAAAAGCTACCAGGCAATCAATGGGAACCACTTCAAAGGTGTAAGTACATTTTAGTGTACAGGGTTTTGCAGCTTTGAGGGTCAACTGGAGCGTGAGTAAATCGGATTGTTTTAAAAGATAGTAATTGAATATAGCTTGAATTCAAAATTAATGTACTAGACGGACAATATTATTCGATCGAGTGAAGCGAGATTTCTAGGGTGGTTCAGCACTATGTCCGTCTGTCTGTCAGAGGCATTTGGCGTCTAATCCATGCTAGTGAATATCTTCAAATTTTCATATATAAAGCTATGGACCGAAGCTAAAAATAGCAATTAAAATTATATGAATAAAAAATATTTATATGTTTTTTCTGTCCGTGGGATATCGTTGAAAAAAACTCTGCAAGTAGAGTACGAAACAGTGTTTACAAAAATTTGAAAAATAACAATTTGGTAGGCCAACAAAGTCGACCTATTTTACTCGCGGTCTATCTCAAATAATTAAACGCAAGCAAAGCTTAAAAAACCGACTTCACCGCTTTATCATCGGAACCTTGATCCACCAGCTTGAAATAAAAAAAGAATCATCAAAATCGGCTCACAACGAAAGAAGTTGTGAGGTATCTTTTGAAGTCGGGTAAACCAGAACATCGTCAAAGTACGCATTATTCGTCACAAAATAGACATTATTGACGATATTTCAAGAACTACTGATCAGATCTTGATCAAATTTAAATGGGACCAATTAGAAAGCAACATCTTTCAAACTATATAATTTTCGAAATCGGCTCTCGTGGAGAGAAGTTATGAGGTAACACAAATAAAATAAAAAAATACAGTCGACTTGAGTACCTCCTCCTTTTTTGGGAAGTCGGTAAAAAAGGTGCACATTGAAAGCTTAAACATACCTTTATATATATCCGTTATATCTTGTAATTTAACAACAAATACAATTTAAAAAATCGCATTTTTTTTCTATTATGCAACATGTAGGCGCGAGATCGGGACGAACGACTACTTGACTTTTAATTTAGTAAGTACGAACATTGCAATATTAGTAGGTATAGGCTATTTGGCTCAAGATTATAGTTACGACGGACTATAGTGATGACGGAAAAGAGTTCAATGGAATGACACTCATTACTTGGAAGACAGGACGGCTTTTAGTTCGGGATGCAATTACGTCGAATCAGTGTCATTTTCCAAAAATAACACTGGATTCAAGTTAGTGTTGCTTCTGCGACAGAATCGAATTTATGTTTGGGATAGAAACACCGCGCGTATGGAGACCATACCCCAAGATTACTGTTGTGAACTATGTTTCTTAGGAGTTTTGTAGATTTAAAATTGAAATCGATCGAAAAGTGATAGGCAGTTAGGTACGCTCTACATTTACTATGATCTGTGTGATTGAAAGAATTAGCACGTGGCCAATGCTAGTCTTTTCATGGTTTATTTTGGGTATGAGTATGGCAGTATACTGCGGGGTATCGCAGCTTCCAGTAAAGATGACTTTGTGATGAAATCCGTGATCGTAGGGACTTGTTGACTTTATAGGCTATATATTTGGCACCCTGTACCAAAGTAGAGTCGTCGTTTACCTCTAAAAGAAAAATATGACATCAAGGATTAACTATGTTTCGGCAGCTATCAATCAGAGCCAGCATCAACATTTGATGCGTGTCTGCCTACTAAGCAGTGGATATCCGGTATCGATTTCTAGTGGGAACTTAAATTTCTTCTCAGGGAAATCTTTGTGTTTAGTTCTAGGTGTGATCGCACCTAGAACTAAACACTCATCATAAGTCTTAGAACTTAGTATGGAGTACAAGCATTTATTGACTATCAGTACTTACCACTTTCATGAAGTGCTGCTGGAATCGGAACTAACTTCAGCTCAGTATTTAACTTGAAGCCAGCCAGTTCGTACGCTCTATAGCAAAGTGGAATCGAGATTTGGCCGCAGAATCCACAGATGAAATTAATAACTTCAATCGACTTTGGAGTGCCCTCGACACGTTGGTACGACGTTATTGGATTCCAGAATGCATATTAATTGAATGCCATTTGCAATGGCGTAGTGGAATTTGTACTTTAGGAACTTAAGGTTAGATGGAACGGTAGGGTCGATTGATTTGACTACGTGTTATGTGGCAGGCCATGTACCTGCCCTCCGAAGAACGTAGATGTCGTATGACAGTACCTAATCGATCCGTTTAAAAAACAATAAGGAATAATCAAAAATGTATTTGTAAGGTTTAAAGAAATTTTTATTTCTCAAAAAAGACAAAACGTCACTTTACATGAGAAAAAATAATTAAACATTTCGTGATTTTACAGTCGTCATTCCGCTTTATGTTCAACTACCCATTTAACATTTTTATCGTTACTTACTTAAAAGCGAATGGTCGTTTGTAAGATACTCAGCTAGCCGTGACTTAAATATGTTAAATGAGTTTACATTTTTAATATTTGAGGGTATTTTGTTATAAAGCTGTGCTCCTTCAAACGTAAACATTTTTTTGCCATAATTTGTTCGTATCTTTGGTAGCACGATAAGACTCGCTCGACGCGTGCTGCGTTTAGTCTGTTGTTTTGTTCTAGTGAATGTTAAATTGGTATGTATACTTTTATTGAGTGCCTTTCTGATAAAAATGCAGATGTTGTAAATATATAATTGTTTTATGTTCATTAACTTGGTTTCCGTATAGATTTTAATGGTTGGACTCAAATAAGTAAATAAATTTGTTAAATTTAAATTTTATGGAAAATTCTAAATAAAATCATTTATGCAAATTCATCATTTGAGAACAGGATTTTTCTAAACCAATTTGCATCAGGCAAATCTTTTTTCATTGTGTTTGTAATGATCAAAAAAAGGTTTATTTGTTTATATCCATTGTTTTGGAACATTCACTGGTAATTGAACCTGTGCGAAGCCGAGTCGAGACGCTAGTTTTAAAATAAAGATAAGTGGATGGAGTTTATGCTAATTTACTTTGTACTTTTTGGATTGTTACTGAAAAACCGACAAAAACACTTTTAGTTCTTTTGAACTTACGTAATTACTTTAAAAAACCCCGGTTGTCTACCAATATCTCTGAACTCCTCATGATTTTTTACTACCTACGACTAATAAGCTTTATTTATGTATCGATCTAGACATTAGCAAATTTTAAAAAATCAACCAATCAATTCACTGAGCTTGAGAACCTATTAGTTACTGTCTATGCGACGCTTCCTACGCCGTATCATGCCCGCTACGGCTTTCGTAGCATAATCGAATATTACATTATACAAAGAAATTCAAAAATACCAAATATTTATTTACCCAAAGAAGAAAGTAATGATCAACTACAATATAAATATTACTGAAGGCTGCTACACTAAACACTACAACTAGAACTATTGGGTGTCAGTTTGGCATCCAACCTCAACTTTGGTTCTTATGTTAAATCTAAAGCCAAAGTAACTACAAAGAAACTTGATATTTTGTCGAAAGTCAAACGGTACTTCACACCGGAACTTTAAATGTATCAAGTACAGGTCCGATCGTGTAAGGAGAACTTCTGTCACCTGTGGGATAGTTCCGCCGAGTATCAGCTGCAGACTTTGGATTCGATAGAAGCTCAAAAAGGCTAATTAACAATGACGCGTTAGTTAGACGCTGGTAATTAACGACATAACGCATTCTGAAAGTAAGTTCACTGCGTCAAAACTCTTCAACCAACAACAAAAAACCTGCAATAAAAAACTGTACATGTATAAAAATTTAACTTAGAGCGGAGATTTGAATTTTTTTTCCATTATTACGAATCTCGCGCACGGCTCGACGTGGCGTGCTAATGGACTGATGGCGACCAATGTAAGTACTCTCGTTTCACCGTACTAAAAAGTTAAAAGTGAGACACGTACATTGCCTCATCAAAATTCATGATAGCACGGTCAGCATCATAAATGAACACCCATATTTTACGAACATGGCTATAAAATTCAAATAATATAAAACAGAATTTTCCGAGGTCAATCCAACACTATTTTGATATTAAAAAACATTTGGGTTTTCAGGGTTACTAAAAGTAGTTCTCTATTTTCTAGAAGCAATATTTATTTATATTCATTTATTGCAATCTATTATAGTCACACAACTCACACACAGCTAGGTGTTTTAATAAGTACAGCTGTTATTTATAGACCCTGTAGGGTCAGCAAAAATTAGAAGAGATTTACTACTGCTAAGTTTTATTTACATATAGTAACTAAATAAACAAAGATAAATACTAGGCTAGTGTAGATAAATTGTGTTTATTAGTTTGGTAATTGTAATATTGGGCTTAATAAAATTCCCTGAGATTTATAGAATTTACTGTATATGTAGGTAGGTATGTGTTTAAAATATTATAACAAGTTTACACTACATTTTAAACAATAATAGAAGAGTCTAGATAGGATGTAATATCGTTGAGATGGAGCCTTAAATTCTGCTTAAAAGGCGACAAACTTTGAACTCTCGATCAGGCCTTAACTGTTAAAATATTATAATAACAAAGTAGTACATTTAGAGATGGCGTCAGCCTCCTCCATAAGACGTTAATAAAGGATAAATTCGTCACTTCAAGCAGGGCTTAAGTAGCTCAGTGGTTAGGACAAGAGGGCATGACATATATGGCTGCGGGTTCAATCCCCACCTCAAGCGATAATTTACTACTTTAGTATTAGGTAATCCGTGTTGACATAAATATAGCCTAGATCTTGATTCATTTTCAAATTTGGACCTAACGAAATTATACCTTCCTAAAACATTTGTTTACATCTGACAAAAGCGCCAGAGCTCAATATTGCGCCAAATACGATGTACCTACCCGACCCCGGTCTGGTACCGGATACCGCGGTCCAATATTGACGACGGCCGCCATTTGCATTCGTATTATTGAAACCACTTCCGAAGCCCGGGCAAATTATTATTTGTCACTGTTGAATTGGATTTCGTTGCTAATTGGGTTTTAGGTAAAGTAATTTTGTAGAATAATTTAATTTTTTTATATAAATAAGTACATAGATAACTTTTTGAAGTGAAACTTTTTATGGGAGAGCTTTGAAATTCCTATTTCTTTGACTTCCAAAGAAGGTTTATGTTGCCCGCGCGTATCTTGTTTATATTGTATCTTTGTAAATTTTCTTCTAAACGGCAGGATAGATTTCGACAGTTAAGGTATCGTTATAGATAGATAAACTCTTTATTGAACACCATATTTGTGACAAAACATAATAGAAAATAATTACATACAAAATAAGTGTAACAATAGGCGGTCTTATCGCTAAAAGCGATCTCTTCCAGACAACCTTTGGATGGAGAGGAATTACGCAACAAAGTTGGACGTCGGTGTTTTAACATAACAAGATTCAGAAAGATGCAAGATTAAAAAAAATAATTATAATGTAAATTATAATATACCTACTTAATTATAAATAATGATATATAACAATTAAAATACACTATTATATATACCTTTGTACAATTATGACCTAATATAAATACATATTATTACACATTATAATATAATACGTAAACTACATAATATAAGTACATAAATATAAATACCAATATCATGAATAAAGAATGGATTTAATGGGACAGATTACAACATAATTTAATTATTTTCAGCGAGATAGTGAGCTTTAACTTGTTCCTTAAATATGGGCAGCGACTGAGCTCGCTTTATTTCCACGGGAAGCGCATTCCACAGTCGAACGGCTTCGACAGTGAATGAGTTGCCATAGAACGAGGTGGTGTGTGGTGGCATTTTGAGCTTGAGGTTCTCCGACGACCTCAACCCTAACGAGTTAGAGAGGTTAAAAAACTTAAAACGTTCCTGTAGGTAACGAGGAGAGGAAGGGTTGAAGAGAATATTGAAAAGGAGAGATAGAATGTGAGTATTCCTTCGAGCGCGAATGGGAAGCCACTTGAGCTTGGAGCGAAATTCGGAAATGTGGTCATATTTGCGCAAGCCAAATATAAACCTGATAGAGAAATTTTGAAGTCGCTCAAGTTTGTTTAGCTGGTCCTCCGTAAGATCTATATAACAGGCATCAGCATAGTCAAGAATAGGAAGAAGGAGAGATTGTGCAAGCGTAACTTTAGTTGCCGTAGGAAGAAAGTTCCGGATTCTTCTTAAAGAGCTAGCAGATGCATACATTTTCCGACAGACTGCTTCTAACTGAGGGCCCCAAGTAAAGCACCGGTCAAAAATAACCCCCAAATTCTTTACAGTAGCACTGTATGGAACTATTACTCCATTGAAAATTATTTGAGGTAATGAGTTCCAGTTAATTCTACAAATAGTGCGAGAGCTGCCCACAATTAACACTTGTGTTTTCAGCGGATTGACTTTTAGGCCATACGCTTCACTCCAAGTGTGAATTTTATGCAGATCAGTATTTATAGAATCTACAGCGCTAGCAATGTTGTCAAGGCTGTGTTGGGCATAGATCTGAAGATCGTCTGCATACAGATGGTAGAAAGAAGTGAGATTTTGAGAAATAGAATTGATAAAAATGGCAAAAAGAAGAGGTGAAAGTACGCCGCCCTGAGGTACACCGGCAGACGTGTTGCACCACGAAGAGTAGGACTCGTCTAAGCGAACCCGCTGACGGCGACCGAAAAGATATTCGTTATATTCGTCTTAAGAACCCAAGTGCAAGGATTTAGAAGATAGGTTTGTTTCCTATCTCGATGCCCGATGCCCGAAAACATTACGGCGGATTTTTGACGCAAAATAGTAACATAAAAATAACCATACCTATCGAGTAGGGTATCAAAATAAAGGAAATTAAAAGAGGATAACATAAAAAGAGGTTCGAATTTTATAAGTCAGGCTTTTTTATATTATTTTTAGTACATTGTCTTATTATGGGAAGAAAAGTGTTGGGGATAAAACACTATGATGAAATATTAAAATGTCATTACGACACGCCCTGATGTTTTACCATTTATAAACTTAAAGTAAGTTATTATGTTGTAACAATTGCTGGAGACGAGGAATCCGTAAGTGTCCTTCGGGTTGTTTCGATAAGCACAAATAATTGTTACTTAGATTTTAAAGTCTTCTTTCATTGAAAATATTTTTAGAATAAAATATCTAGATCAAACATTGTATCTTATACAAAGTTCGTTCTAGATATTTTATTTATACCACTTAGCCACCCTTTCGATTGTCTCAATAACATAACATAAACGGTTTCACACTCCAGTTCCTCACTAAATTCTGAGACTTGTATGCCGGAAACATACACTTAAAGAACCAGAAACACAAATTAACTTTAGGGAGAAAACTAGTGCTCCCACCGGGAATCGAACCGGGATATACTCGCTGCTTAGAATCCAGACGCGCAACCATACGCGTAACCGCTAAACGGAGACCTTTTCACCTATCTCCGGCGTTCCAAAATGTACCAATACCGATACCAAATAAACTCGAGCTTCTTAGCGTTACCTTGCCGTCGAACCTTAACTTTGGTAGTTACATCGAAGCCAGAGATCAGCAGGACGCTAAACAAACTTGGTATTCGCAAAGGTTAGGCAGTACTTCACACCGAGGCAGCTTCTTAATTTATATCAAGTTCAAGTCCGATCGTGTATGGAGTACTGCGGCCACCTGTGGGATGGATCCGCCAAGTATCCGCCAGCTTGAAGCTCTTGAGTCCATCGACCGGTGAGCAAAAATACTCATTGGTATCGGTATTGTATCGTTTACATTACGGAGTGTTCGCAGGAGTTACATGATTAAATTCCCCCATGCCCTTTTTACCACCTAACAACAAGACAAACTGTCAATTGTCATTCTTATATGGTTGACAAGCGTTTCGCTTCTACCTTTATAACCCGTACAGCGAACTCATTATCTGCGTCTTTGTTTCCCGAACGGTACATTCTGGGTGTATTCAAGTCTAGAGTGAATAGGTATCTTTTAGGCAAGCATGTTACATCTTTTTAAGCTATTGCATAGCTTCTATCGCGGGCCTTGAGAGTGGAGACCGAATCCAGAAATTCCGTAACGAAAATAACCTAACACCCCCCACTCCGACCGCCACAGCGGTGATACTTTTTAGTTTTGCCATCTATCGATAAATAGCAGAACTTTTAATTACTTTTTTGAAATATCACGCTTGTCTCTTTAGTTCAGCAACTCGCCTCTAGGTGGCAGGAAAAAAAATACTGCATAAATAAATAATTATAATTGCATAAGTTGATAAAAAATGGTATGCAATAGCTTTACAGCGGCAGTCCCCGAGTGCCATACGTCTTTTTTTTCTTTGAATATTGGCTTCGCAATCTTGTGTATTTAGCCTGCGTCAAGTAATAATATTCTTCTTCTTCTTCTGCTTCTTAGTTATGGCTCGCAATCTTGTGCATTTAGCCAGTGTCAAGTGATAATATAATATTTCAAGTGTATTTCATATTGTAAGTCTTAGTCACAAGTCACAGTCAAAGTCAAGTAAAAGAGTCAAGGTCCAGTCATAGTAAAGTCATGCCGCCCTAGTAAACTGGTAGAAACTTTACTAGAACTTCCATTGGAGTTTTGTAACGAAGGTGAAAATCACGTTTTTCAACTTTGTATGATTTGCCTACACTTATGCACGTTCACTAAGTATTAACGGTTAATAATCCACCATTATTACACATTAACACTCGAAGAATCACAGGTTTTGGAAAATTATACAAAATCAACAACGCCATTTTTTCACTTTCAATCAAAAAGCCAAGTAATAATATATTTCAAGTATATTTCATATTAAAAGTCAATGTCACAAGTCAACGTCAAAGTTAACAGCCAAGGTCCAGTCATCGTCAAGTCCAGACCCCCTATTACGTATCTTTGTTGCACGCGGTTTCAATTAAAATTAAGCAAAAATGAACCTTATTTCTTAGGAGTTTTGTCAATTTAGTATTCAAACCGTTTGCAACAAAGATAGGTAATCGGGGGTCAGAGATAAATCCTACTAATATTATAAATCCGAAAGTTTGTGTGTAAGTGTGTAAGTATGTTTGTTCCCTCTTCACGCTTTAACGGCTGAACGGATTTGGATGAAATTTGGAATGAACATAACTTATACCTAGGATTAACACATAGGCTACTTTTTAACCTGATAAAAGCGGGCGAAGCCGCGGGGCACGGCTAGTAAGATATATACCCAAGGGTCAAGTCATGCCCTAGTAAAGTGGTAGAAACTTTACTAGAACTTCTATTGGAGTTTTGGAGCGAAGACGAAAATCACGTTTTTCAACTTTGTATGATTTGCCTTCACTTATGCAGGTTTACTAAGTATTAACGGTTAATATTCCACCATTATAACACATTAACACTTGAAGAATCACAAGTTTTGGAAAATTATATTCCATCAGGTGAGATAGTAGTCAAATGCTTGCCTATCTAGCATAAAAAAACAACTGTCTTTGAAACGCCAAAGACAGCTGTTTTTTTTGCTTTTTTAACGTTATCTATGATCTCTATTAAACTGTGTGGTTAGTTCAAATTCAAATTCAAATTCAAATGTTTATTGCAATCTCTAATAGTCAGCACATGGTTTTAAAAGTTCATTAGAGACCCTGTCGGGCACAACAATATTAGAGCAGAGGAGGACGTCTTATTATTTTTATAAAAGTATATATTAACATATTTTGTGTACAAAAACAAAATTTTATAAAATAGTACATCAGAATAAATAATAATATGAATATGAGTTAATATTTGCATTTAGATTTTTACTTTTAGTAGACAATAATAACAATTAATAAATTGGATTAATTAATGGTGTGAAATAATAATGTTTTTATCGTTAAGGTACTCGTCAACTGTATAGTAGCTTTTTTCAATAAGGAAACGTTTTATTTGGTTCAAAAAAGTATTATCATTTGATTCTTTTACAATGTGTTCCGGCAGCTTGTTAAAAATTTTAATGGACATTACCAAAGGGCTTTCGGAATGTAGTTTAAGGTTGGAAACAGGTAATATTAATCGGTGTCCGTGACGCACGCTCTCTTTTTTAGATTTCTCTTTTCGTTTTGTGTAAAATTGGGGATATTTTCGTACAAATTTGCAATTTTCTAGGATATAAATCGACGGTAGGGTAAGAATTTTAAATTTTTTGAAATATGGTTTGCAGCTAACCCTTTGGACGATATTCGCTAGTATGCGAATTAGTTTTTTTTGTAGCGTAAATAGGGTGAGCGCAGTGGTTCCATTGCACCATAAAATAACTCCATAACTAAACAAACTATGTGCGTACGAATAGTATGCCGCCAGCGCAGTCTTCAAATCAGTGGTTGTTTTAATTTCGCGGAGTGCGTATGTAAATTTGGATATTTTGCTTTTTACCATTTGGATGTGTGATTGCCAATTTATATTTTTATCTATAATTAAACTGAGTAAAGTAAACTCGTTTGTCGGTTTCTAGGATGGTGCCATGGAAATTGAAAGTAAAGTTCTCTATCGACTCTATGGTCTAGCCACGGATTTTGTAGCTAAAGTAATCGTGGGTTTGTTTTCTATCTCGATGGGTCTAACCTCGGGTAGAGTATATTCTTTAAAAATTGTGGCTCTATAAAACTTTGAAATTTTGTAAATTGTAATGTTTTACTTTTCCGACTCAAAAGGTTGTCGAACTCTGGTCTAGGTAGCTCAATCTCCCATAAACGATCAATATTTCAAAGAAATGGTCTAGAGTTTACGCCAGAATCAAGTGTTGATCCTAGAATTATACCTTTAGACAAAATAGAACTTGAACCCCAGCTAATTCCATAATATTCTCGAATTTCGTGAAGGGGGTGAGTTAAACATGTATTTATTGCACATATTCATCTACTCACGCGCATTCATTTAAGAAATCAACACGTCTCTACAAATGCTCGTTTTATTAAATACTGGACAAAAACTGAAATAGCAAGTAGTACCTTGACTTGACAAAGGGAAACTGTTCGAATTAACATTTTTGCCATTGAAAGAGAAAAAATAGCGTTGTTGATTTTGTATAAAGTTTAAAGTTTTACATGGCATAAATTTAAAGATGGCTTGAAACACTGGCTAATCTGCAAAAATTATAACCGTTATAAGCGTAAAGCTTATTTCGACAAATAAGATGTCTCAAGAGCTTTTAATATTTTGATTATGTTGTACAATTAACTAGTATTGTAAATAAATTGTTGATTACTAAACCTAAAATGTTTGTGTACGATCTATGTGTTATATTTGTACCTATTACATTTTTATTATTGTATGTTCGAAATGAACAAAGCTGTTGGAACCATTTTATTATGTAAGAACTATATTTGTAAACAGCTTTACAATAAATGCAATTCTTATTCTTATAATTTTCTAAATTTTTTTTTATTACAACATGACACTGGCTAAATGCACAAGTTTGTGAAGCCAAAATTAAAAGATCCCAATACTATTATGTCTGTATCCGAACTAAATATTCCATAGATAATAAAATAGCTTGACAGTGACCGAAAGACAGACGTCCATCAAAATAATCCAATATGGCTGACTGCTTCCAATGGGGCTGTTCGCTGTTAAATTTTACAACATTGCGGCTAAACTAAACATTTGAAGATATTCCTTACATTGCTTGCATGATAATGTAAGCCAATGTGCCTAATGAAGACTTTCCCGTGAGTGTCCCATGTTGTAATGTTCCATACATGTTCCGGCTACATCCTTGACATGCCTCGAGAAAGTGGCCTCCGTATTTTGTTCTAATTGCCTCTGCTCTGGTTGTTCCTGTTACAGGTATACTGAAGATGCCAGTTAACTCTGTGTCGGAAACAACGAAAGGTGTTGAGAAACCGAAATTTTCACTATCACTCAATAGGAATAATGCATCGTTTCTGAGAAACGAGACCAGCGAAAACTCTCACGAAAACGGGTCTCGTAAGCAGACGAACAAGAATAAAGAGAATAAACCCGTGAAACGTCCTCTAAAAAGTGTATACTCAAATACAGTGAGTGCTGCTAAAAAGCTAAAACCTCTGACAGAGACATCAAAACATACAGGTAGGTATTGTGTAACCTCACACATTGGTACCTATAGTACCACTTCGATCTGTTGCTGACAGTGGCTATATCTATCTGCGCGTTTGGATTCGTGTTTACTGCACCAAACAGTAATTTACTAATAATAATTTTACAAGAAAACAAGTGTTAACATCTAAGTAAGATAATCATCCAAACTTTATCTAATACAGATCACAATAGTACCAATATAATTTTTTTTTTAATGTTGTTAAGATTGAGCACATTTGCATAGAAATATAATCTTAAAATATGACATAACATACAGATTACTTATCAGGAGACACTGATTTTGGATAAACAGCTTGTGATATGGCACATACTTTAATTACAACTAACAATCTATGTCATCATGCCAAGGGCCTTGGACATGAAGAAATAAGTGATAAATTAAAGCACATGATCAACTAAATTAGTAAAAAAGAAAAAATACAGTTTATTTGCCGAAAACATATGCTAATAATACATTAATTGATATTGTAAAAAATAATTATAGACTACCAACACAATTAACCTAGAGATTATAAACAAGTAACTGGATGACCGAGCTTTGCTTAGTTTTTTTTTAGTAAATGACGTTTTCTGAAAATGAAACCTAGCTAGATCGATTTATCGCCCTCGAAAGCCCTGCATACAAAATTTCATGAAAATTGTTGGAGCCATTTCCGAGATCCTGATTACACACATAAATATATATATACAAGAATTGCTTGTTTATAGGTATTAGATATCTATGTACATAATTTAAGTACCAAAATTATTTTGTAAAAGAACATACCTGGCTCATTGTAGACATAACATAGTACTTAATTGAAAACATAGTACTTAGGTTGGCAACAGGTAATTAACACAAAAAATTGTAAAAAGTGAATAATAATGTTTGAGCAGTAACTCCTAACTAGGATAACCTGTATTTTGGATACCAGGTCCCCATACGTCATCATTTTTTATTATTGGAATTAGCAAGAAAACCTATCAACTTATCTGCATATATGCAGAATAACGAACAATAGTTGTTTTGTATACTACTAGCTGTCCCCAGTAGAACCTTCATCCACCTTCATGCCCTTCCCTTCATCATCCATATGGTGAAGGTATGGTACTTGTAGCCCTCATCTTTGGTCCCCGAGTGATATAATCTGGATGTTAAGCAATGTCGGATGCCTTTAGTTGGCTTTAAAACATATGACATGAGGTCCGTCATTATACGGACCATTAGTCTATTCAACAAACAAGCAACTGTCCTATTCTTTTTCTGTGACACCATGTCGCTTACTGATAAGTGAGTGATCAAATGCTAGTCATAGATAAAGTTTTAACTTTGAATAGATAAAAGTTTTTTTGTATCGTATTACAGGACGTCAGATAGAGCAAAACCTTATAATCCTGGATCCTAAACCTTCATCGGCCATGTTGAATGGCCACCACCCTCCTGACAATCAATATGGAGGCACAGTGCAGAAGAAGACACCCATTGCCACACTTTCCAACTTGGGGAACACGTGTTTTCTCAATAGTGTACTTTATACCCTCAGGTAATACGAATTTATGTGTTCTTGCACCAATCATTATTAATATCACCAGTCTTCAAGTCATGAGTAAATAGGTATTGTCTAAGCAAGCTTGCTACATCTTTGGCCGCGTCATCACTTTCCATCTGGTAAGGTAGTGTGCATGCCTTTTGAGCATAAAAAAATGTTATGGAAGTTCTAACTAATTTAATTTAGAACCTGATGCATCTATAATTCTGCAAATAAAGAAATGTAATTGAAATGTATTATGTTATCGCTGGCAAGGTTGGTGTGGTTCGTCTAATAAGCAGCAGTTATCGACTTCTTTTCCTGGTTGGGGAACACAAAATTCTCCCCAAGGGAAATTTGTGTTTGGAAATGGAAATTGGTGTGATTGTGTGAGTGATAAGTCATTGAACTTGGCGGTGCGTGCGAATGTATTTAAAAAACTATGCTGGTGGTAAAATGTCCTACTACCATAGAAACACGCAAGTTTCTCTGAAAGCTTTCCTATCAGTACCTCTACAAAATTCATTCAACGTTCCAGGTACGCACCCAGATTTATCCACAACTTACACCATCTAGTATCAGACCTGGCAAGTGTAGAACAGAAGCTTGGCAGTATTAGGTTGAAGAGTTCCTCCCTCGGTCGGAGTGCCGCTGGACTTGCAGCCTCTGGGGCCCGGTCGTGGAGCAGTAAGGACCTGCTTTCGTTGGGACAGTCAGAAAATTTGAGTGGGAAGAGTAAGATACAGGTAAATAAGATTCCTTAATATTATTGGGTGTTAATTTATAGGCCTTCGTTTTAATAACAGTTTTGTCATAACAAGGTACAATCTATAAGTGTATAAACAATACTGTTTTTCGACCATTAAACTAGTATTATGAATCCATAATTTGTATGTATGTATGTTTGTTTCGTCTTCACTCTTTATCCGCTGCACAAAGAACAATGGCGAACTCCCATACATCATTTTAGTTGAAGTAAAATAGCATCGTATATTGATAAAAAAATATCTTACGTAATGCCGGTTGCCTTCTGAGCTTCATTTTAAAAGAATTTTCGTTTATGAAGGCCTAGTTATAGAGATATTAAACAAAACATATATGTAGGTTCTGGCTCGGCAAACTTTGCCGGTCTCTTTTTGAATATGCCAACAGTTCTGACAGTCGTTAATTCGTGATAAAAGCCTATTCCAAAGAGCCACCACTACGTTTAAACTTGAAATATATTATTACTTGACACTGGCTAAATGCACAAGATTGCGGTGCTAATATTAAAAGAAAAAAGAAAAAAAAAGCAAACGTCAAAAGTGAAAACGTCATTCATACGACAGTTTGGTATTGCCATGACATTTGCTTTTTCCCCTTAAATGTCGATGACTGCAATAGCAACCGCAGCTATTTTTAGAAAACCTGTGAATGACAGACGGATTCTAGACAGCTGATGGTTCATACATAAGTTACTATAGTATTTTTTGTTTTATGGATACATCATAAGCATTAGCATTACGGCTTAGGAATATAGAGATGCACTAGGGTAAGGCAATGGACATGGTAACATCTTATTATATAACCACAGCATAGACAAAAACAGAAAAATGAAAAATGGTTGAAAGTAATCGTTTTGTTTCTTTTAATGTGTATTTTTTTACCTGGCTTCGTCTGCCTTTTCTGTTGTTTTAGTAAATCTTTGTAATTTATTTGAGTGAATTTCGTTAATTTCACATTTAAATACGATCAAACATAGGCCAACTAAAATTTCGCCATTGTTCTTTGGATTAATGTACTTAGCTTATTACTAGGATTTACACATCAGACTTTTAAACCTGATAGATGCGGGGAAAGCCATTAGATACGGCTAGTATCATATATGCGGCAATAATTTCTGGTCTTAGAAAATAATGTAACACTTTGTTCTAACCTCAGCCATGCAAATGATCAATACTGACCTATCTGAAGTTTGATCCGCCCCTATTTTTTACTTAAAAATTATATTAGTGGAACGTTAATTTATTAGAAGCTTTCTTATTATCTTGTATCTAAGAAAATAATAAAACGTCAAGTTAGCAAATTTGGATGCAAGGTTCATACTTATTATACTTCAAAGCAGTCTCAATTGCACATTTAATTTCAATTAATCTGGCAGTTGATTCATTAACTTTAATAAGTGCCTCTTTGAGACCTATGTGACTAGTGATTTTGAATGTTTTTAATAACACTGAATTAACATAGATAATCTAATGTCCAATCGAGGTGAGGTGAGGTATTCCATTACAGTAGGCATAGTATTTGAAATCCAAAAGTCCCCTTGTGTTGTGCTGCAACGGCTGAACTGATTGGATGAAATTTGGAATTTATATATAGTGAATAGGCATCTTCTAAGCAAACATGCTTCATAGTCCACCGCATCATTGCTTACCGATATCAGGTGAGATAGCGGTCAAATGTTTGCCTATACTGAATAAAAAAAAGCCTTTCAGCATGAAACGTAAACAAACATGCTTACACACAAACTCTCGGATTTATAATATTAGTGTGATTTTCTATCGGGCTGATGACCTTAATTGATCCACAGATAGCGACAGAGAAGCTCCATGAAACATATTTAAACCTTCGAGCAGCTGAGTCTAAATGCCTGAACAGTAGTTCAGCTGACGCGAGCCCCGAGCCCTACGCAGCCGACGCCTTCCTAGCCGCGCTTAGAGATGTCAATTCTACCTTCGAAGGTATCTATAAATACTTTCACATACATTCAGATGCCCTGGTACTTTTGGATCACATAAACATCGTCACTTTTCATCAGGTGTGATTGTAGTCCAATGTTTGCTTAGTAAGTAATAAAAAAAATATTAAGACAGTGTAAATTGTTTGAGCCGCTTAAAAAAAAAGATCTGATCAGTAGTTCTTGGAATATCGTCAATAACGCGTATTCTGTGGACTACATTGACAATGTTCTCGTTTTTAACCGACTTCAAAAGTTACCTCACAAATTCGTTCGTTGTGAGCCGATTTTGATGATATTTTTTTTATTTGAAAGCTGGTGCTTTTCATTTGATCCCATTGAAATTTGATCAAGATCAGATATCTAGTTTTTGAGTTATCGTCAATAATGCGTGTTTAAGAGGCCTGCGGAGGTTGATTTGCCCATACAATCGTAATACCGAAATTATTTATAACTCAAGCATATTACCACCATACTGTGCTGTTATTCAGATTAAAAACATATTAATCTAGGTTCCTGGATAGTTTTTATTCCAAAATAATTACCTAAAACGAAATATAAACTAATTGATTTTTACACATTATTACGACATAAATGTCGCATCTTTAACCTATTCGTTTTGTATTAGAAACTAACACATTTCTTTAGTCATTACAACAGGAACATAGATTATCATTTTAAGGTACTATTAATGCAAAAAATAATGGTTAAACATTACATCTTCATTCATAATTTTTGGTATTACGGCACCTATCATAATTTGTTCGGTCGGTAGTGCTATCGCATTAAGCATGGGCACAGTTTGCCAGTTAAACAGAGACAGCCTATTGACTCGTTCAAAGCCTCCCCGGCCTCTTAATGCATTAAATCTGATCAAGGTTCCGAAGATAAAGCGGTGAAGTCGGTTTTTTTAAGCTTTGCTTGCGTTTAATTATTACCTTCGATTTATCACTTTACAACCATGACCCTAGCTATGGTGTATGTGTGAGTACTACTATTGTATTATGTTTGTAGGTAATCGACAGCAAGACGCGCACGAGCTGCTAGTTTGCATTTTGGATAACATTCGCGAGACGTGCCGAGCCCTGAGCGCGCGTGCCAACCGGTTGCAGTTGCACGAAAATGGAGACAGGTACTCTTATATCTAACAAATTAACACAAACATTAAGAAAATTGAATAGAAATAAGGTAAAAGACGTTAGTTAACTGACTACTGCTTTTTGGAACTCGCACCAGGTGGATAAAAGATGAGAAATATGGAAGGATTTCTTCCAAGCAAACGAATGCTTCCAAACAAGAAATGTATGCTATGATAATTCTTAAAGTTACTATCTTTTTGATCATGTGATATTACTCGATATTATATAATCAGGATTTCATTATATAATCAGGAACCGGTTGCAGTTGCATGAAAATGGAGACAGGTACTCTTATATCTAACAAATTAACACAAACATTAAGAAAATTTAATAGAAGTAAGGTAAAAGACGTTAGTTAACTGACTACTGCTTTTTGGAACTCACCAGGTGGATAAAAGATGAGAAATATGGAAGGATTTCTTCCAAGCAAACGAATGCTTCCAAACAAGAAATGTATGCTATGATAATTCTTAAAGTTACTATCTTTTTGATCATGTGATATTACTCGATATTATATAATCAGGATTTCATTATATAATCAGGAACCGGTTGCAGTTGCATGAAAATGGAGACAGGTACTCTTATATCTAACAAATTAACACAAACATTAAGAAAATTTTATAGAAGTAAGGACAAAGACGTTAGTTAACTGACTACTGCTTTTTGGAACTCACACCAGGTGGATAAAAGATGAGAAATGTGGAAGGATTTCTTCCAAGCAAACGAATGCTTCCAAACAAGAAATGTATGCTATGATAATTCTTGAAGTTACTATCTTTTTGATCATGTGATATTACTCGATATTATATAATCAGGATTTGGTTGATCAAGATTTGCACTGGTGATAAGATATATTTCTCAAAAAACCATATTTAGATTTATTTTTTTAAACACACCCTAAACCAGAAACACAAATATCCCTTGGGAAGGAAAGTTGTGCTCCTTCCAGGTTCCATTCCATTGCAGAGGACAGGGACTGCTCCATCTGGGTCGTCTTCAAAGTCTGCATCTCAATTCTTATGTAAACCTATGAGCTTGAAGTGCTCGTTGGCTTAGTCGGCTGGCGTTCGCCTTCTAAGCAAGATATCAGGTTCAATTCCCGGCGGGAACACAAGGAAAATACTCCCCAAGGAAAATGTGTGCTTCTGGTTGTGGTTGTTATTATGTGTGTGATGTGAATGTTTCCGGCACCCACGAGACAAGTCATCGAACTTAATTAAAAATATATAATAGTTTACCACTGTGATAACACTAAATCATTTTTAACAAGTGCGTTATAAACTATCAAAAAAATATATTCCTAATAATCCGTACGATTTCAGCAACGGTATAGGTCGGCAGCCAAGCCTAGAAGGTGACGGCAGTAAAGCGACTCTCGGCAACCTGCGCAAGTCTTGGAAGAAACGCAAAGAAGTGAAAGCAGATAAACGCAGCTCACCCACGGAAGAACGAGCGCCGTCGCCGCAACCGGAGAGGGACGAACGGTCGCGACCCGGCTGGGACTTTGTCGCAGAGGACTTTGAAGGTAAGTCTCATAGAAAAATATTGTATTAACATCTTATATACAAACACAATATATAACAATTTTGTTTCATTGTAAAATTAACATCTTAGTAAATCTGAGCATACTAGATGTTATAATAAACTAGCTGTTCGCGACTTAATCCTCGTTGTAATTCCATGCTTAGTCCCCTAGTCCACCAAAGGAAGCCTGTAACTATAATATTTTCCTCAGCTCTGGTTTTGACTGTGATGATTGTCAGTCTGAAAGCGACGATGGATTTATCTATACAAATAAACACTAAGAGCACAATAAGTTCACAGCCCCACACTAAGTTCAACACAAGAAGAGATCTTGGTTGCTGGAAACATTCACACTATCACATTCAGAAACAGAAACAAATTTCCCTCGGGGAGAAAATTGTGTTGCCGCCGGGAATCGAACCTGACATCCCTACATAAAAGGCGGACGAGCGCCTAACTAAACCGCCATTGTCCTCAGCTTTTCAATTAAACATATCTGTTTCAGGCACGATGATAGTCCGTACAATGTGCGTGGAATGCGAGACAGTGACGGAGAAGTCTCAAGCTGTGTGCGAACTGTGCGTGCCCGTTTGTGATGATGGCGAGGAGGAGCCCTTTCGAGCCGCCTGCCTCTCTACGGAGTATCTGCGGGACTCTAACAAGGTAACTGTATAATGAAACATAAGCTATGTTGTATGTTCGAGTCCAAAAAAAAAAAATTCTTTATTAAAAAAAAACTTAATCTTTATTTTGAAGCAATTTTAGATTTGTAGTACATTGGTTGACCCTGTTTTATATATAATATTATAGTTTTTTAAATTAATCGATCATATATTTAATCATTAGAAGCTATTAAGCATAATCAAAAATATTAAAAAAAAAAACATTAGCAAAAGTAGCAAAACGCACGCTATGTTAATTCTTGATGTCAGTTTTTGACTAATTTTTAAGGCCAATGATTGGTCAACTTACAGCAGCCATAATTGGTTCGTAGGGGTGTCCACTTAAAAAACATCGATGTTTTTTACGATGCGATATATCGTAACTGTGCATCGATGTTCGTGGACGTCACAGAAAGAACGTCAAAGTAGCCGTATTTAAAATTGTTTGAACTTTTCGCACTTTCAAATATATATTTTGATATGAAATTCAATGTTTCATTTTTAAGAATTTTTTTGAAATATCATTTTCGGTAACGTAGTTACCTTAAACATTTAATTCAAAATTTAAAAAATATGCATGTTCTATATTATAAACTTTTGCAAAGTGACCAGCTTTTTTATCCAAATAAAATCCCGGCCTATACCAATCCTCAAAACCTACAGGCAATGTATTGAATTAAACAATCGATTCAAAGCATGAATATAAATTATGCATATTCCTTAAACCCCAGTACTGGTGCGAGCGCTGCCTCCGCTACAACGAAGCGCGGCGTTCAGTAGCATACTCTCGTCTGCCGCGCCTCCTCGTGCTGCAGCTGAAGAGATTCAGCGGAGGGATGGAGAAGATAACTCGTCACGCGCCCACGCCGCTCCTCGTGCCGTGCTTCTGTGAACCCTGCAACACTAGGCCGCCCAAACAGCCGCCTAAACATAGGTAAAATTATACTAGGCTGTCGAAACATAGGTAAAACATAACTAGGCTGCCGTAACAGCCGCCTTAATATAGGTAAAGTCATACTATGCTGTTGTAACAGGCACATAAACATGGGTTAAGTTATACTAGGCCGCCGTAACAGCCGCCTAAACATAGGTTAAGTTATATAGGCTGCCGAACAACCGCCTAAACATAGGCAAAGTTACAGTAGGCTATCGTAACATAGGAAAAACAATACTATGCTGCCTTAACAGGCACCTATACATAGGTAAAGTAAAACTAGGACAATGAAACAGTCGACTAAATATAGGTAAATATTCACTGAGGAGGTGAAATAGCGGCCTAAACATACATAATAATCTATGATGGGTACACATTTATCTATACTGAATAAATAAAAACCAAACAATCACACTCATAGTTTTATGACTTGTGTTTTAGATACCGGAAACAATCACATCACACACACATGCAATCACAACCAGAAACACAATTTTCCCTTGTGGATAAAACATAAGGAAGCAAAATAAAATAAATGAACGCAAAATTCACCAATATTTCATTAAGTCAATTTCACATCATCATCCATTTCAGGTACATCCTCTGGGCTGTAATAATGCACCTCGGGCAGACCCTAACGGGTGGTCACTACGTGGCCTATGCCCGAGACACCTCCTGCGACTTCAAGTGTGAAAGAGAAGGGGCAGGCGATGCCACAACAACTTCATCGGGCTCAAGCTTCATGAGAACACTCTTCAACAGACCCAGACCACCACCAACTGGCTGCGCAGCCAATGAATGCTGCGTCCCAAGACCCAGAACAGAAGCCTGCTGGCTCGCCTGTGACGATGAACTAGTCAAACCTATCTCGAACGAGGAGTTCGAGGACTTACTCTCCGCTGAGCCGAAGATGAGATCGGCAGCTACTCCGTATCTACTGTTCTATGTTAAAACCGAAGTCGGCTAGTGAATGTGCTGTGTTGGTGACCCCATTGTTAATAAATGTGTGGGAAATGCTATTCGCTTTAACCCGTGGGTGCTTTGTTGGAGTATTTTGAACTTCAATGGTTGATTACGTCAGCTTGAGTTTCTTTAAAATCAGTGTAATATTGAAAGAACAGGGTTGGACAATACAAAACAATACAAGTAGTCTTTATTGCACACCAAGAAAAATAATTATGTATAACAGAAAATAGTAACATGTTACAATCGGCGGCCTTATCGCTAAGTAACAATCTCTTTGAGACAACCTTAGAATGGAGAGGTAATATAGTTTACTCAGCCTACAGTTGTTCTAAAATACACTGAGAGCTTACATTAAAAAAAAATAGATTAAACTTCACATTAACACGTACATACTCACAACACCACACTAAGTTGTATCGTGAGGGCCAGAAACATTACATCACAAAATCAAACCCAGGACTGAAAACAAATGTCCTTTGGGGAGAAGCCTTGTACTCCCACTGGGAATCAAACCTGATACCCGCTGATGACATTACAAGGCAGACTTTGTCCGAATTTTAATTAGAGTCAAGTATAACTACTAATAAGCATCCAATATAAATAGGTACCTGATATTAAAAAAATATAGTAAGAGTTACTCAAGCTGTCGGTGTTAGATTTTATATTATAATTTAATTATTAAAAAAATAATAAAATGTCGATAACATTCACATATATGAAAACAGATGATCAGAAGCATTTTTGGTCTGTTTTTGTTATCATTATGAGTTTAAATTGTTTGAGAGCTTTGAGCAGCTATTGTAAATAATACAATAAGAACTGCACTATTTTATATTTATTTATAATAACTATCAAAATGCGTTTATTTCCTTTGTTACTTACTATTACTTACTAATAGTGGTACAATCGGAAAATGTGGTCTTATTATTTTAGTAAAATCATTGGTAATTTCCGGAAATTTGATGAATAGGTAATGTAGTTACATGGAAGAGCAATGTTGCCATTTTTAGACCTATTTTGTCTCTTGGTCTGTTTTTTAAAATAGCTCTGTTTAATTGTTATCCTTACCCTTCCACATTCATTATACGAACCGCTAAGGAATGGAACTCCTTATCCTGCATAATAATAAAAAACTTAGTAGCAACTGTTTTGAACAGGTGCAATTTCAGGTGTTTTGTTTTTTATACAGCTCTTGTCCTGAGAATTACGAACACAGCAAAAAATCAGCTGAATCGGTCGATCCTTTCTCAAGTGATAATCTATATAGATAAAATGGAATTGACGTCTGTTAGTCTCACAAAAACTCAAGAACGGCTAAACCGATTAGCTGATTTTTTTGTGTTTGTAATTGTCAGAGTAAGGTATTTTTTTTTTAATCCACCGGAAATTGCACCCGGGCGAAGCCGGGGCTAATCACTAGTATTTTATATATGCGGCAATTTATTTTAATTTCAAACTAAGTGAAATTTTTTTTATTTTTTTTTATTTTACTTAAACATAGTTAGTTGTCGCACTTGATCTTACTCGATACATTTAGGGATGGTAAACTCACTCGGCCTAAAATGTTTTCATGAAAACTTTTACATGTTGTTTGTAACATCTTCAATTTGAAGACAGACCACGATAAAGAAATTTATATTTACTTTATCGTAACTAATTATTAGGAGAGAATTTCGTTGCCGTTTTAATTAATCAACTACAAATGGGGATTATTACATCGCCTTTTCGTAATTATGGTTTAATTACGAGTTTGTTAAGTTGGATAATGGTAATTTATGAACTGAGGTGCATAGTTCATCATTCGCATTTTTAAGATTTCAATTCTACTATTGGTAGTAAAATTTTGTAGTAACACGGGCAATAATGACGAAGCAGTTTTCAATTATTTATTTTTTAATTTGCAATGATGAAAACGATTTCCTAAAACGAATTGCTTATTAACAATGGGGTATATTAGATGCTTAAAAAGACATGTATATGTATAGATGTAGGTGCAGACTAACTTGTGTCGACCTGACGTGATATTATGTAGAAAAATGTATAGAAATGAGCAAATTATATTGTATAGTGTAAAGCATTCACGCATACTTTCACTCGTTACAAACTGACAATATGTATATATATAGATTACGCAAGGGTGTGGATATGACATAAGCTACAGTTATGAGGGAGATTGTGAGCTATTCGTGAACTAGATTATGGGATAGTTATTAGAAAGCTATGGCCGAAATTACTTAAGTTAAAAGTGTTGATGAAAATTGCGTATAAGATGATCATTTTCGCGCTCGCTTCGCTTGCGACTTTTGCTAACTGATTTGTTACAATACTGAAATCGCGATGATTGTTAATCTGATATAATTTAAGTAACGATAGGCTATATGCCTAAAAAATTCTAACGAGCCCGACAGTTAGATTATCAAGAAATATTGGACACGTATTATTTCTTTTGTCAACCGTTCACCATTTTCTATATGACCAATGAACTGCACAGTTGCTAAGTGTAATAAAAGCCAGTTTAAGTGTGTTGACCTCACAATTATTGATTATATATATCAATAAAACGAATGAATTTACTTACTCGGTACTTTTTAACATACTTTATATATATTTCTCGTACTCATTGTACGAAAGATTCGAAAGGCCCTTAGTCTACATCAAGAATTGTCTCGCAAAAGTCTGTATAGGTGTTTCATCGTATCTAAATAGTCCATTGAACCCACAAGGCCATCGCTTTTACCATATCCACGTCCTATCCTTCCATTGTATACAAAATACATACATGTATATTAATGTTGATTCTATATCTAAATGTATTGCTAAATACTGGCCTAAAAATTGTTACGGAATTCGATTTAGATAGTGTAATGCAATCCATGGTCCAAGCCCTTCGATTAAAGCAGATAATTATTCGGAAATCATAACTAGAGTCATACGTACGGCAAACAAAGTATACAGTAAATCCCTCGATTTTCGTACTAATTTTAATTGAAATAAGAACACAGTTTTGAATATTGTTTTTTTTTTATGTATGTTACCTCAAATAATAGCAGACGTTTTCAAACCCTTCTATTAAAGAATGTAATGTTACAATATAAATAAATGAAATAAAGTATATGATATGATAAAGTTTGTACCAATAGAATACAAATTATCCTGACATTAGCTCCCTATTTTAACTAACTTTTGAGTTCTTTTACCTCAACATTATCACATTTTGGATACGTGGCATGTGGAGAAACATAAAAGGCTTCTTATGATATAATGAAATGCTGGATTTTTTTGCCTATCCTTGGCTTTGTGCAGCAACCTAAATCAGAATGTATCTATAATATTCACGATACGCTCTCAAATAATTACATGAAAATCTGTATTGACTATTGGTCAAACTCTTAAATGTATTAAATGTGCGATCGGAACAAAAATCGTAACTAAGAAAGCCTTTGAAAGTGTTTTTATTAAGTAGGCAACCAATTTAGCGTTATTAAGGACATCGGATGTTTTCCTGTGACAATAACGTCTCCCAATGCGCCCATTACTTCAAACGAGGCCTGTAATTTACTACCTTCCAATGTTCGAACTTAGAGGGGGCATCAATCATATGTGCCTGCAGTAACTCCAATAAGCAACGCGTTTTGCTATTTTGTTCGTAGATCGAGCTCTAATTTCATAACAACAAAACCAGTTTCTGCAGAAATTAGGAACAGTCAGCGCCGAATAGATAACTAAGTTTCAGTATTGTTATGTAAGTATGTTCTAGAAAAATTTGATGAAAAACGCCTTGACTTCTGACAGTTATGTACATTGCATTTTTGTTCTGATATATATGACCGTGTTGACTTTTTATAACAATACTTCATATGCGGCGTATATAAAAATCAATGCTATTAAACTTACTTGTGCTTATTACTCCTCAGATATTCTCGACTACTTAGCTTGAAATATGTATTACATTTGACGCTGTCTGTACAAAAAATGCCTTATAATTAATTATATTATGACAATTATACGACTAACTTATAATTGAATTATTTATTTTAAAAATAGAATGTATTGATTTATAATTTTATTCGAACGCACACATAGACTTTTAATATTATCTGTTACGAATTTGAAACAACGATACAACCATTGCTTGCTGATGCTGACTGCTATTTTTCTACTAATTATTAATAATGGTCGTTATACTGATTAAAATTTCTGTT
Source organism: Lomographa bimaculata (assembly GCA_948107665.1). Taxonomy (NCBI): domain Eukaryota; kingdom Metazoa; phylum Arthropoda; class Insecta; order Lepidoptera; family Geometridae; genus Lomographa; species Lomographa bimaculata. The sequence goes on from OX403592.1 coordinate 16,439,084, forward strand.
AATTATTGAGTGTAAAGTAGCTGGATTCCTGTGTATGGGCACTTGATTCCAGATATATCTTCTCAAGATCATGGATACTGTGGTTCGCTTGAAGCCATGTTAATAAAGCTGAAAACGGGATCGCATCACCAAACTACCTAAACACAGGACTCTAATTATCTTTCACTAGCTCTAAATGAGCTCGCTTATCTCAGAGAAAAGAGACGATGTATGACTTCAAAGCAAGTTATTTTATAAAATATTAAAAGCTCCAAGCGTAGTGAAAATATCCTACGCTATGAGTTTAGCTCACGAACAAATCATTTTAATTTAAGATTTTGAAGTGAATATAAAAAATGTTGACTACCGTCATATACGCATGAAATATTTTCAGTATTGTTAATTATATACCGTAAAAAATATAATGATTTTGACTGCTATCAAATATGCAAGTATGTATTTCAGTGTAATTTATTTATTTTACTGAAAAAATAAACATATATACTTTTCATCTGATGATAATATAACTACTGTGTATTTCCCAATTCAGCTGCATATGTCAAGTGTGTGTTTTATATGTTATATTTCTACTATCAAACAAAGCTCAATGTCTAGATTTGACTGGACCGATATTGGTAAATTTTGTTAGTATCATTCAATTTATAAAATACATCACACCACGAAGTGTGATATTTGTGTCTATAGTAGCCGGCGAAGAATGTGGGATAAAGAAACATATGACATAAATAGTGACCTATATGATTAATGTTACAAGACAGGTATCATAAGGTCACTATTTCACTATACGACTTATTTATGACAGGATATTTTATCCCCATCAACGCAGATAAACCGCGGGATGAAGGGGATAAGTAATTTAAATCATTATACAGTTGCGTTAAATGACGGAGATTGAGAGGAGATAGTCTGTCCCTTTCCCGCAAACCGCATGTTAGTACAGAACTTGTATGGCATGACTTCATATTATTACTATATTGCGCTCGTTCAGCATTAAATAAAAATGCTTATTTATTCCACGCACTTATCATTTATGATATTTATAAATAAATAATCAGTCAATTACTTACAGATCGTGCTTCCGTATCCGTGACTTGCCATATTTTTCGCCGTGTACTGTATACTTTTATTATAATTATTGATTTTAGTTTGTGTTAGGTACGGAAAGAACCTGAATTACTCCATTATTATTTATGTATTTTGTTGCGGATGCCATTCCATGCCTTTGAAAAAGGTAATTAATTCTTGTCAATAGCTTATAATGTGATGTTTGTTTTTTTAATCTGGCAAAATGTTATTATCGTTCATTTTCATGTAATTTGGATTTGGATAATAAAATAAGTTCAACACACTTATTGATTTTACTGTTTATTAACTAACACAACCACAAGTTACGGTTTGCTGCGCGCGCGGTGTAGTTTTTAAGCCACGCCTTGCACGGTGTAGTTTTCAAGCCACCCCTTGCACGGTGTAGTTTTCAAGCCACGCCTTGCACGGTGTAGTTTTCAAGCCACGCCTTGCACGGTGTAGTTTTCAAGCCACGCCTTGCACGGTGTAGTTTTCAAGCCACGCCTTTCACGGTGTAGTTTGCGTGGTGTCATTTATAAGCCCGCATTATCTTCAATAACCATTATATTTCAATGACGGTATTAGGTAAGCCCGTGGACGGCAAGCAGCACTAAGATTAATCGAATAAATATGTATGTATAAAAAGTAAATGATTTATCTATTACAGTCAAACCTGGATAAGCGAGAGTTCAAGGGAGCACAATCTCATTCTCGCTTATAGAGGTTTCTCACTAACCCGAGTTTCTCGCTAATGCAGGTACATGGGTAGCGTTTCTCTCTTATAGAGGTACGCAGCAATAACAAGTCACAGCAAGTACGAATGTAGTAAATATGTAATATGATAAAATTATGTGCATAATATGCACAACATATATTATGTACATATATATTTTTAATTGTGTGTATATGTTACGTTCACTAGATTTCGACATATAAGTACTTTATAAGGGTAGGTCCATCTATGGGAATGTTCTTATGGAGAGTTTGTTTTATCCATTCCAAAAGGCACTTTTCGATATTGGAAAATTCAGAAACTCTAGTCCTCTTAATATTTCCATGTCCATCAGAGCACTCAGACTTTATAGATTCTTTTGATTTTATAATTTTATAATAGGTGGATTCTGGTAAATTAAACTCCCTCTGAATTTCATTTCGCGATTTTCCGGATTCAAACGCATTCACTATTTTAAGTTTATCACTTAATGACAGTACTTTAATTTTCCGTTTTGACATGATGCAGAACAGAACTTTCCTTCGCAATTGATTAACGATAAACTGAGTAAGTCCGACAAACAGGAAGGTACACAGGCACACGTGTCCATTCGAAAAGATTGCGATAAAATAACAACGTTATTTAGTTCCACGAAATAGAATAGGTACAATATTGACGAGAAAACAATACAAAACAATGGTAGAAAGTTTCACGAAAGTTAAGAATGAGTCATAAAATAGCAGATGTTAAATTTGTATTTTTTTTTTTGTCATTTGTTCCTCCTAAATAATATAAATAAATAAAGTTCGACTGTCGCTTATAGAGGTATAGATAAGTAGCAGTCTCACTTACGGAGGTCCATGAGGGAAAAACGAGTCTCTCTTACAAAGGTTTCTGTTTCTCGCTAATAGAGGTTTTGGGAGCTTAAAATGACGGGTCCTGGCTATTACTCTCACTTATAGAGTTTTCTCACTTATCCAGTTCTCACTTACCCAGGTTTGACTGTATTATATTGGTCTTAGGTCAATGGAGGTCAAAACTAGTAGTGTCACTCACATTTTACCATACGGCCAAGGAATTTATCAAGGGAAATTTGTGTTCTAGGTGTGTTTGTGTGTATGATGTGAATGTTTCCGGCTCCCACAACACAAATCATCGAACTTGTGGGGCTGTAAGTAAAAGTTTTTATGTTTGTCAATACTTTAATACATTATTAAAAATCTTTAAATAATTCATTCCGATATCCAAAACAGTGAAAACATAAGCACTATCCCGTATTTAATTTGTCAAAAATACATTCGTTTACATTGCTGGAGTTTAAGACGGACGTTTAGTAGGTTTGGGAGTATATTTCCCACCCGACTTTTTTAATTATATATCAGCTAGTGCCATCAGTATAAACCAAATAGGATATTTAGTTATGTTTATTATAACTCGATAGTCATCTCAAGCAGATGCTGGATTGTATTTGGGGCAGAGGATAATGCTATACAGCGTGGTAATGCAACAAGCATTTTGGGCACTTCGGCGAACATTAAAGATCATCTAAACCATCTTTCTTATTAATATAATATATTCGGTTTCTTAGTTCTTAATATTTATCAAATTATTATATATTAGACGAAAAAGACTAATGGTTATATTATCTTTGTTAGAAGAGAACGCATTAATGTGTCAATTAATAGTATACAATGTTAGTTAAAATAATTGTGATAAGCTTCACCGATCATGTTCCTGGATTCCATTTATTTAGATTACATCATCAAGTATATTGTCTCAAGCACATATTTATCAAATGAGTATTATTTATATGACCCGATTACATACTAACAAGGATATCTACCAGCTATCCCGATCTAACAAATAGGAAGCAATTTAGTTTTAGTTACAGTTACATATGAAGTCCAAATTATTTATTATACGAGGTAGGTACTATGTACTAACTACATAATTTAATAAAAATATATAATAGGTTGATACTCATGGTCAAGTCAAAACAAAGCTGATTTGACACTGTAATCACGTGTTTTACTAGTCTAACTATTCCTGTCTAGACTGTCCATAGTACACTAAATTGTCCGTAAGCACAGCTGTACCAGATATACCTTGTTACCTCTAAGGTAAGGTAATACCGTTAAGGAGTATGTATTCACAGGTTTGAGAAATCTGTGATAGTAATTTAAAACCGGAGACAGAAACAACACGGCTGGCTTGGGGTCACATCCCTTAGGTTTCTCCCAAGATGCTGTTAGATTTATTGATAACTCAAATCAAAAATATTTTACTGTAAAATCTGTGATATTATGTACTTGATTGAATTGAATTTATGAATAAAGAATAGCACAATTCACTTTTAGTTTTCTCATAAAATATGAGTATAGGCTGGTCCCATTTGGTTTGAACAGATCACGCCATCCGTTCAAGCCAGATGCGTCCTGTATGGCAAAACCTAACATTCAAATTTCGATCACGATTTCTTAGCTTAATTAAAAACCTTTTTTTTATATAACAAGACTTTTAATCATAAATGACGCCCTGGGTACCTACTGTTCTGTACAAAATACACAACGTATAATACAATCAATCAATCAATCAATCAAATATTTATTGACATAAATTTAGATGATACAATAAAGATTCTGAAGCCTCTGGTTCCCGATGTAGTTTACACTGTGTTTCGAGAACCAGCGTCTTCTCCCATTCATGAAACTATTTAATTATGCCAAGGGTTAGTTTACAGCTATTTACAATATGTGAATGACCAGTATGTGAATGTGTGTGTGTGTGTGTGAGAGAGTGTGTGTGTATGTGTGTGTGTGTGTGTGTGTGTGTGTGTAGTGCGTGTGTGAAATAATTAAATAATTAGGAGTTAATTTGCAGATTTTCCACATCTTCATAATCCAGAGTGTTGAGCCAGGTGAGTATAACTTTTTTAAATTTATTGGTAGAGTATTCTTTAATATTACAGTCACTATTTAGTTTAATTAACTTATTATACAGATGCGGAGCAACATAATCGAAATGTTTTTGAGCAAACTTACTGTGCGTACGAGGCACTGGGCATCGGTCAACGCGTTTATTTAACACAGGTAAATGTGGAACTATTTTTATGTGATACCGTCTTAGGATCTGATGTATATACAGTTTTCTTACAGTTAATACTTGGGCTTTATTGTAAACATCAGAGGTGGAGTGCCTGAAAGGTAGGTACATCATAACTTTTAATATCGCCCTTTGTGCTCTTTCGACATCGATGAGAAATGTTTTTGCGGCATTTCCCCAGGCACATATGCAGTAGTTAACAACACATTCGCAGAGTGCTTTGTACGTTTGTATGAGTAATGTATGGTTAGCTACCGTTCGAAGATTTTTGAATATATAAATAAGTTTTCTAATTCTTGTTGTTAATGCTGATGTGTGTAATTTCCAATTAAGGTTTGAGTCTACTGTAACGCCTAAATATTTAATACTATCTGCTCGTGCTAATTGTTTACAGGTGCAAAAATTGTTCACTTTTGGAAATTGGCGGTTACAAGGATACATATGAATTGTCAAACGGAAATCAGACGCTGGACCTGCCGAAGTTTTCTTACTAAAACAGATGTATTTGGTCTTACTTATGTTAAGGGATAACAGACTATTTTCTAACCAGGTGGTTACCTTAGAAAGACCCGTTTCAGCCAAAGTTGCCACCGAATGCCACGACTTTTCATTAAATAAAAGAACTGTGTCATCAGCAAACATGAGTAGCTCCATTCCCGGCAGAGTCATGTTGCAAAGCTCATTAATGTATATGAGGAATAGGGATGGTCCTAACGTACTGCCTTGAGGAACCCCAAATCTACTGTAACTGACGTCACTCTCATATTCGTTAACCTTCACTCTTTGTTCTCGGTCAGTTAAGTAATCCTCAAACCATTTGAGAGCTACTCCACGAATTCCTGCATTGTTAAGCCTTGATAAGAGGATAGGAATAGACACGGTGTCAAAAGCTTTTTGCAGGTCAAGGAATATTCCGACGCAGCGAGCTCCATTTTCAAGATGGTCTTTAATTAATTTAGTTAGTTTCATCACTGCATCCTCAGTAGATAAGTTTTCTCTAAAACCATACTGGTTATTAGAGAGTATCTGATTCTTTTCTAGAAATTTCATTAACCGTTTGTTGACTAGTTTTTCAAATATCTTAGAGAGCGTACTTAACAGAGATATTGGACGGTAGTTAGTAGGGTTTGTTTTATCACCATTTTTATAGATAGGACATATAGTCGCTTTTTTACAAACTTCAGGAAATGTACCCGTTTCAAAACTAAGATTACAAAGGTAAGTGATTGGGTCAGTGATGTATGCCGATATTTCTTTTAGAGTAGCAGTAGTTATATTATCCCATCCGGGTGCACTAGACGTTCGCAAGGTATTTATGACAGCTCTCACTTCAAAACAATCTGTATAAAATAAGGATAAGGAGTTCAATGGTGTATTGTTCGACGCATTCGTAGACTTCTGTGCTAAAACGTGTTCCTCTGTATCCATTTTATTAAGAATCACATCGGCTAGCTCTTTTCCAACTGAAGTGAAAAAGTTATTGACCTCTTCCAATGATTTTATAGGATCAGGATGTATATTTAACAATTCAGAGGATGACACTTTATTTCTACTAAAATTGCATACCTCTTTTATAATTTTCCAAGTTTCTTTAGCATTTCCGCTATGTTTATTTAGCTTCGACTGATAATATTGTTTTTTTAATGACTTAACTATTCTGTGACAGACATTTCTATACTTTAAATAACGTTCTTTTATGTTTAAATCGTTAGGGTAATTTTTCATTTTTTTATATAATTTGTCTCGTTTACGCAGGGATCTGACAACACCTATTGTAATCCAGGGTTTAAGGGGTCTATTTTTATTTGATAATTGTATTATATGAGAATTACAGCCTATATATTTTAGGAGACGGGTAGTAAATAGCTCCATTGCAATATTGACATTATTTAATTGATAAAGGTCAGCCCATGTTTCTTTACTTATTTGATCTTTTAATCCTTCGTAGTTAATTTTAATTTTTTTATAAACAATTTTATTCCTTTTTATTTTACTTTTGTCTATATATAGCATGATTGGGGAATGATCCGTAACTAATTGTTCAAACACAATAGTCTTCCAACTTTGGCAGCTTTTAACCATAAAATGGTCTATACATGTACTGACTCTTGTAGGTTGGGTAATACCTTGACTCAGACCATACATAGCCATTAAATTTAAATAATTTTGAGAATTGCCATTAAGATTGGAAGGCAATGTATCCAAATTAATGTCACCGGTAAAAATAACGTTAGGAGCCGAGATGTCCTTAAGAACTGATTCTAAAGAGTTTATATAGTTTGCAGGGTTTCGGAAACTCGGCGGCCTATACGAGCAGATAATTGAATACTGGTCACCAATTGATACCAGTAAACAATTTCCATCCACTATGCATGGTTCTGTGAATAAGGCTGGTATATCATCACGTACATATACAACTACTCCGTCATTTTTATTTAAATATTTTTTCGTGAAGGACATATTATAATTATCAATAGATGGTGGGGGGTTATTGTTACTAGTCCAAGATTCTGTGCAGACAATAATATCGATTTTAATGGGAATAGTGGACACAAAAGCTAAAAATAGGTCAAGATTGCGGTTTATACTGCGTATATTCACAGTGATTATGCAAAAGGAGGAGTTATTATGAGAGGGAGCTTGTAAAATATTTAAAGCTTGGGTACATTGTCCAGGGTCACTGATTAACAAGCATTCCACATTTCCTACAGTATCAACCTCTGACATTACAAAAGCATTAATAGGGCCTATCTTATCCATAGTTTGATAATAAAATAACTGAGTGCAAAAAATAAGAACAGAAAATCATAAGATTGCAACTGTTTTTTTCCTTTAAAGTAGTCATAAAGTTGACTTCCGATGCTCATTAGAAAGTACGTCTTTGGCAGAATGGTTATAGAGTTGTAGTAGATGTGTTTGAATTGTTTTGTGTATAGTGATGTGTGTGTGAGTAGATTGTGTGATTGTGTTAGTTTATTACTTATAACTTGAAATACAATAGCAGAATAAGCATAAAATATAGCTATATCTTCTCTTAAAGAAGTACATATTTTAAGGTAAGCTAGTCATTTTCTTTTTAAATTTTCTAGATCGTCTTCACTGTTGACTCGTGTAAGAGAAGCTCCATCTGCTTTCCTTAAATAAATTTTTCCTCTCACTGACCAACAGTATTTAAATCCGTGTTCTTTGGCAAATTCCCGGGCCATAAAAAAGATTTTCTTCGCTTGCAAGGTAAGGCTCTCCGATATGAAAATCGGCTTGGGTGGCCCTTCCAGTTTTAGATTAAAGGTACAAAATTTGCTGGTAGCGAATCTCTTATTGTACGCCTTGATGGAGCCAATAATTTTGTCTCTCTGAATCACAGTGGCGAGCTCAGCAATAATGGGTTGGTTGGTCTCACTTTTTGTATTAATGCGATATATGTCTCGAACTTCCGCTGGTTGGATTGGAACGTGCAGAGCACTGCCTACATTTGTCATTATTTTTAAAAGGTCTTCCTTTGTTTCGCCAGATTTCTTGGGCACATTGCGTATTTCTATGCTTGAACTACGTAGATTTCGGTCCATTTGTTCCATCCGTGTTTCAAGTGATTGTATGTATGAGTTCCTTGTGGATTTTTCCTGCTCTAATAAAATACATATTATAGTTGTAAATAAATTGTAATAATGTTATGATAGGAGTAGATAAATTTGAGTTATTGACTGTCGATAGAGATAAGGGGACCGTCTTGGGTAAGTATAACTAACTTATCATGTATATTTTATCAGTCTTCGATAAATTTTCGTTTGAGAAAGTCGGGTCCAGCTTTTCTGTGATAAAATGAAGGCCATGGAAAGAGGTTCGTACGGGGTAAGTTTTCTAGAGGTTTTGTTGAATTTGTTCTATTATTTCCTATTTATATATTATAATTTATGCTAGTAGTCTCTCCTACTTAATTATGTGTGAATTCAATAATATAAAAAAACAGAATAATTATTGGTATGGATAATTATTCGGGATAAATAAAAAAATGTTCTTCATGGCAACATAGTTTTTTTTGTAATTAACATAATTCTTTCTAACAGATGTCGCAAACCATTTCCTCAAAAAGTAAAGGAAGCCTAAAACATAAGCAGCACGAATTAAATGAAATATAATAAAAACGAAAAAATATTTTTAAAAATTGTATATAGCTATATGGAATTAAAACAATAAGTATTGTTTTTGTAATTAAAGTAACAAATACAAACTATACAACAAGAAGAGTGGTAAGAGTCTGAGGATACGGTTATTATCCGATTAACTATAACTACCTGCACGTCACCTCTTGTGTTGTCTATGGCATGACATTGGTTGACCTCTAGAAGTCCTTGCATTTGTCAACTAACAAATATTCCAGTGTCAGTGTTGGCATTCCCTGTGCAAAACTTTAAAGGAAATAATAATGGCATTTGTAAGTAGAATGTGATTTGTAACGATGCTTTGAGAAAAATATATTTAAAACTTATATTTGATATGGATCAAAAAGTTTTCTTCTCTAACTTAGAGATACCTAAAACTTGTGCCTTGTTCACACAAAATGCAATAATCATGTGTAATCAAATACCGTGTCGGTATCAGTTGTTAACTATATATTTATCTCAAACTTTTTGATATTATTTTTTACTAACACTTTTGCTTGTTGTTAGTGAATTTCAACTCAAAACCCGCTATATTTACTAACCTATTTACATGAAATTAACAGGTGCCGCTAATTATTATAGCAATGATAGTTTGACTAAAAACTTTATAATTCATTTATGTACACGGTATCTCGTGTTTAAGATGATTCGATTTTTAATTCTGTTAGATTATGGTCTTCATTAGTCAGATCCTAACCTTAAAATATGAAATAGGGTATTCGAAATTTAAACTTTTGTACATAACAAAGAATCAGCTGCGTTGGCTTACCTAATAAGTTGATAATAAAATAAACATATTTTTCATTAGACAGCTTTTTTAAAACTTCTAGTACAGACAATAAAGTTAATTTATTAGCAAAAATGTATTTGGAGGCATGTTCAGCGTTTTGTAATTTGACCTATTCATCTGAATTTTTATATTGATTTCAATTATCAATAAAATTCTATTTCATTGTATAAAATTTTACTCTTTTTTGAACATTTTACTTTTCTTATAGCATATAGCTTTTACTAGGTATTTCTTTTACATGGTAGGCACTTCTGTTACATTTCTTAATAACCTAACTCAGAGCAGGTAGTTATTAAATTGAGGTCTTTTAAAACTATATTAATTATTTTTAAATGAACACAATATAACGTACATACTTACTCATAATATACATAATAATATAGGCTTATTACTATTGGTGTTTTGATCTTGAAGCCACATAAAAAGCGGTCACTTAGGCATATAAAGTACCTCAAAGTTTTTGTAAACTTTTACTGGAACTTAGTTTCCTACTAATTACACAGTGTTTCAATAAAATGATTTATTTTAAAAAAGTCGCTTTTTCATATACTTGAATCTAGTTACGATATACATACATGAAGATATGGATACATTTAAATAAATTGTCATTGCAGAGCAATTACATAACTGAGATAATACTCAATGGCATATCGAACATAATAATAAAAAAAATATCTGTAATGTTAGAATGATAAAGAGGAAGAGTATAATATAACCAAACTACAAAGTTCTTAGACACGAAAGTCTAACACTCCTTTGAAATGGTTAGTTTAATGTAAGAAAATATAATTAATCATAACAAGTAATTCGTCTTAAACTGAGACCTCACGCCTACATTTTGCCTAGTGGAAAAGAAAATTTGACGTTAACGACGATTAAAACGTTTTTTCTAAGTAATAACTGTTTGTTTCCTGTATTCGTTGCTTAAGTACCTACGACTAACTTTAAATGTATAGCCATTTTAGGATATACCCGGGACAAAGTAGATCGAATAACAATAACTATGGTGTCCCACAGATTGTCAATTAAGATACAATTTAATAAAAACGGTTCCGTATACTACTTACAATGCCCTTTTCATCAAAATCCTTTATACGTTGATAAAAAAATGTTGAAAATTTTGCTTCCATATACATGCTACGAGTAAATGAATGAACTATGGACGCTTCAATTCATAACTACCATTTTCATTTAACACATACAATGAAACATAATAGTTTTAAAAAAATTTACTATATTGGTAGTAAACGTTACTCTTGTCTGTTGAATGAAAGTCACATCACAGAAGGATGGTATTTTAGTGGACGTATCAATAAGAGAAAAGGTTAAGTTATAACTATTATTTTTCTACCGACTTCACAAAAAAGGAGGCGGTACTCAAGTCGACCGTATTTTTTTAGTTTGAAAGATGTTGATTTCATCTCATTTAAATTTGATCAAGAAATGTGTTTAGTACATTTAATCTGATCAAAGTTCCGAAAATAAATCGGTGAAGTCAGTTTTTTTTAAGCTTTGCTTGCGTTTAACCTATGCCGTCATAGTTACAAAATAATTATTTTCTTTTAAGAATAATTTAAACAATTTAAACAACTTTACCGCTTATATTTACTTTTTTGATGATTTTCTCAAAAAACGCTAAATCAATTTCGATAAAAAAAAATATGCGACCACCTCTGAAGTATGGTCTACCAAACAAAAAAAGAATCATCAGAATCGATTTATAATTGACGGAATGAACGCGTATATACATACAAAAAAATACATACAGTTTAATTAAGAACCTCGACCTCTTGTGAAGTTGGTTTAAAATACACAGGATTACCTGTAGTGTGTGCTATGTTTACTATATCCAACAACATTGTGATCGAATAACATATTATTTTAATTGTAAAATGAAAAATCCACTGCTAATATTACACGAACTATGTTTTTTTAGCAGGTAGAAGAATTGCGGTAATTGCTATCAAATTAATGTTGTGGGTAAACTGTTCATAGCTAGTATTTTTTTATTACAATTATCTACCAAGAAATCGAGTATACATTTTTGAATTACATTTAAAAGCTGCCACGATTTAAGAATATTATCTTATTATTATGAAGACTGGTGAAAATTAACAAAAAGTTTTTTTTTTTATGAAAAAGAAACCCCACAATCGAGACACATTACATCTCGTATATCTTTTCTTTCATTTTTAATATACTGTTACTGCAGGAAGAGCATGAAGAATGTTTTTTTCTTTACTTCTCGTAAATCTATTCTGTGAATATATCCTAGTTATTCAATTCATGCAAAATTTATGATCATAGTGTGAAATCACGAATAAGTATTAACTATGATAATGTTTGTTGTGAGCCACCGTTTGCATCTTAAGACAAAATACCAAATATATATTTAATTAATTAACGAGTTAAATTTAGAATTCAGAATTTGTTAGTGAAACATTCTATGTTATGAATACCAACGAAATGAAATTGTATCTAATCAATTACAGATTTTACAGAGAAGAAACCTTTAGTTAGGCACTTTTTTTTTATTATCTGACCGAATGTATGAAACAATCGGTCACCTTTCACGTTACAAAAGTATACATCTTCGGCCGCATGTTAACTGTTCTTCAGATGATATTTTGGTACAAATGCTTGTCTATTTACTTTAGCATAAAAAAATACCGGAAGAATGCCGAATGTTGGTTACCTCTTAACTCGATCATAAATAGGATCCGGAAATGTCTATTTTTGTGGATTGATTTATGACACTTCCCAGTTCCCTGTGCCTGTGGTACAGTGACCGGAAACAGCTGGTTTGAAAGGCGGTAAAAAGTAGTCACCGATAAAAGAGAGATTTAGACAAGACTGTTCAGTGATAAATTAATAATCTTGTACTTCAGAAAATTGTGCATTGTTTGGGTCTGTACTCACCTTTGAAATAAATTGGCAAATTGTCAATAGTATAAATATAGATTTAGTAACCGCGGTTACTTTTCAAAGGGAAAAAATAATGTCTGCAGTTTGCCACACATTTTTGTTTGCGGTGTAATAATACGTGGGAAAAGGGTGATAAAATAGGGTCACTATTCGGTTTGGGTGGTTGCACTCACCCTGCGGTGTGCGTTGCGACGCGGATCTGCGCGCGCCGTTATTTTGTCGAGTACGCAGCTCGAGCCACCTCGCCTCTCTGCGGGCTTCAGTTTTTCACTCGGAAGGGCAGTTCAAGATCACGAAAGCCGCACGATCGACCTCGCGCGGTGTTCAGTGCGAGATTCATACATTTCAATTGTGTAAAAATGGTTTTCCCGACGATCTACGATGGCAAAACTGAGGTATGCAAATTGCAATATAAACTGAGTGATCTATTTTAGTCGATTGTATTTTGGTTACGTGAGCTTTGATTTGTTACGCTTGAGTTTCTCCGGCGATATTTTTTCACGCCGGCTGTTAGCAGCTGTTCTATTGATTTACTTTGGTGGAAACCTCTGTATGGTAAAACCGATAGGTACACCGTTCTAGTGTAACTAGGCTCTATCCCGTTGAACTTATTTTATGTTTTATATAATTCAATCGTTCAGTGTAGATAAAATCTAAATTAGAATTGAAAATTTGGAGCACCAGATACATGTAAAATGAAACACTACATAGATACCTACTTTCATTAGGTATGAATAAATGCATCAATATCAGTTTAGTGGTTTCAAAGTAATAAGATAGGAATGTACATACATAAAGTATCTGTACATATATGCTTACTTAGTAACATGTAACAATATGTTACTAAGTAAGCAACACTCAATTGATAGCAAATATGATTAATTACTCTTATGTAGCTATTGATAGCTTGAACCCTTCTATATAAGTACTCAAAACAGACCCTATAACACCTAATTGTAAACTTATGTGTCGCAACATAATAATTATGATGTTTTTGGACTATTTCAATTGAGCGGAAAATTACTACATTAATTTTATAGGGTGTAGATAATTGGTTTAGAAAAAGATTTCTATAATCCTAACTATATTATTCATATAATAATAGCCATACATGCTGATATATAATTTATATAACATTAATTCATATTAGATTTAATTTAATATTAAATATTAAATTATATAATAATCAAGAGAAATTAACTTGCAGCTGTTTCTTCCCCGTCAGATTTTCTGTTGATATAGGCCTCATTCCAGGACTTCCATTCCTTCCCGCAGTAATGCTAGATACCAGTTAGATAATATCTAACTAATTTTTTTCTGCACTATACATATAGACTAATGTCATAAATCGAGCCTTATCCTATCAAATACTGATAATAAATGCATCCAATCACTGTTCTTCATTCATCAGCTGATACAGCTATCTGAAGAGTTAACTCACTTTACTTGCAGTTCCTGTAGTTGTTCATAATTTATTAGTCCATTGATGGTGACTCCCTGAAAATTCCTCAACTCGAGACGTCTACATTTGAGTCAGATCCTCTTGAATCTTTGTAATTTGAAAGTTTAATTCTAGGAAAAAAGTATTTGTATAAAACTGTGTCAAAAACATGCAAGTATGTGATTTTTTATTTATATATAAGCAATTGTTAATTGATGATCCGCTCAAAAAACTGCCTATCCAACGCAAATTGCGTTGACTAAAACATTGTTTTCATATTATTTAGTTCAGAGCATATCTATTTTTTATATATATGTTATGTAGTTTTATTGGCATGTATTTTTATTGATTGGCTAAATGTATGCAGCCATTTTCTATTGATGAGGGTAGGTACAAAATTTTAATTTACCCACTTACTTTTACAACTTCTGCTAAGAACACCATCAAGTTTCTACTGAAAACAAATAGGTATGCTAATGTCTACTCCACACCACTATAGTTACGTATGAACATTAGCCCTGGTAATGTGAGCATGACATAAACATGCTAATAAACAATGCCCACACCTCTACATGTCCTATTAGATCATGTACAGTACATATCCATGAGTACAAAATATTCAAATAGCATTATAGAAAGTACAGACAGCTGCGCAATTGTTTTTATTAACTTCTGAATTAAATATTATATAATTATTTACTAACTCAGCTTTGAGGCTTTGCCTGTGTTGATGAATCAGTTATAATACTATGAATTACCTGTGAGTGTGTCACATTCCAACTCATTAATAAATATAAGCTATTATTTTTAAGAAAAAATATAATGTTGATATTTTTTTTCCATTACTAAACAAATAATTTAAATGCAACCTAAGCTTCAAATAATTTAAATGTAAGCAAAGCTTAAAAAATCCGACTTCACCGCTTATATTTTGGTTTTGGCTTGATAAAATTTATATAGTACCCCTGAAGTATAAACCACCAAACAAAAAAAGAGTTTTGAGAATCGGCCCACAAATGGTGGAGAAATCGGTGAACATATATAAAAAAAAACATACAGTCGAACATAGAACCTCCTCTCTTTTGAAGTCGGTTAAAAATCAACTTAACTGCTTTATCTCCGGTACCCTTGAACAGATTTTGAAAATTTTTATGTTGGACCAGCTTACCAGCACAATGCACATTCAAATAAAAATATTTTTCCAAATTGGTCCAGCTGTCTGCGAGTAACATATGTAAAAAAGTAATATAACATATTGGTTGACCTCCTTTTATTAAAGTCTGTTAAAAAGTTTAACAATATAATAGGATACCCAATAAGTAAACCTAGGCAACATAACTATTTGTTTTGAGACCTAGGCACAGATTACTTAATAGTTACTACTCCATAATTAGACATATGAAAACCAGAAAGTTTCCATAGAAGCCCATTGGCTTAATTGGATGCTCTTTCGGCTTCTAAGCAGCGAGTATTATTTATTAAGGTTCAATTTCATGTTTTTACCATAAAGTATATTGCTGGTTATTTTTCATGTGTGTATAGAAGTATATATATAATTTAATTAGGATGTAACATGTTAAATTTTTTTTTTCCATGTTACATGCAAAATATGTATTTAAATAGGGTACTTGTCGAGAAAAATAGCTTTCAAGCAAAAAAACGTTATTGAATGTGTGACATCCCAGTATTATGTCCGAGGGAGGATCACTGTGACCTCACTGTACAGGTTATCCTAGTGTGGGGGACAGAGTTTCACCTGAGGTATGCTATTGTTGTGTTCTACTGCCATTAACCAATAATCTGTGTAAACGACACTGAATACCAATGGTGTACCTTATTGAATGCCTTTTTATGTACGAATAAACGATATTATTATATTATATTATATTATTATAGTATTGGGTTCAATTCCCAGTTGGAGCACAAGTTTTCTCCCCAAGGGAAATTTGTGTCGCTGGTTCTAGGTGTGATTTTGTGCGTAATGTGAATATTTCCAACACCCACGACTCAAGTCATCGAACTTAGTTTGGGGCTGAGTGTGAAGCGTTTATCTATATTGAAAATGGCTCATGTATAATACAACTAAGCTGTTTCTTCCTAATGTTGCTATGGAAATTCATCCGTATATAGGAAAATGATTAAACTGCAGGTATTAAATAATAATCAGTTTATACGTAGGTCGGTACTGTACCTACCACATTGGTTTTCCTTCTGATAATGGTATGGTATCCATTTCACAAACAAAACATGTATCTCTTTTCCTGTACTTAATAGGCTCTGTACTGAACATACAATGCCCAATAACCATAATGCAGGTGAATGATGTTTGATTTACTTACTTATAACAGGTTATTTTATGTCATGTCTATGTTTTTTATAATCTGTAGCCAAGCATTTGACACATATCTCACCTGATGGAAAGTGAAGATGTGGCCGTTATAGCATGCTTGCCTAGAAGATTCACTCTTGACTTGAAGACACCCAGATTATACAGTTAAAAAAGGGCATAGTTATTATATTAAGATAAATAAAGATACAAACACAAAGGTTTAGTGCAAAATATATAATACTAGTTCTACCCCACATGCGTTGAAATGCCACGTTTAGAAAAAGTGTTTAAACTCTTTCATGTTTATGGTCGCCTAGTACTTAAATACGATAATAAAAACTATTTGGATATTGTTCACACAAAAATACTAAAATCGCAATTTAAATAATGAGGGGGTAGGAGGTTGAAAAACATTTAAGACTTATTCTCATTCCTACTAAATATTAAAAAAAAATATATTTTAATATCAATCGAGCCGTTCGAACAGAAACACCGTGACATGAGATTTTTATACATTAGAAGATTAGATAAATAAATTTACTGAACATATGTATATTTAAATCAGTAATAAGATATGTTTAAAAACAGGGATTTAGAGGTTTCATGCCCAACGAGACCACAATTTTACTTTCCCAAGAAACATTTGTGCTTCTGGTTCTCTCTGTGTGTGTGTGTGTGTGTGTGTGTGTGTGGGTCAGTATTGGATCAGCTAGTGATGTGTGACACATCACTAGCTGATCCAATGCCTAAAATTATAAATATAGATAAATTATTATATTGTATACTAAATTTATATAAAACTAGCCGTGCCCCGCGGCTTTGCCCGCTATTATCAAGTTAAAAAGTAGCCTATATGTTAATCCTGGGTATAAACTATGTACATTCCAAATTTCATCCAAATCCTTTCAGCCGTTAAAGCGTGAAGAGGGAACAAACATACTTACACACTTACACACAAACTTTCGGATTTATAATATTAGTAGGATTACATTGAAATATGAACACTATGCATAGCATATAAATAATATTTTATCAGTTTTTTAAGACTTGAGGGACAATGTTCTATCCTACTAATATTATAAATCCGAAAGTTTGTGTGTAAGTATGTTTGTTCTCTCTTCACGCTTTAATGGCTGAACCGATTTGGATGATGTTTGGAATGTACATAGCTTATACCAAGGTTAAACGGCTACTTTTTAACTTGATTATAGCGGGCGAAGCAGCGGGGCACGGATAATTAGTAAATAAATACAAATATATAATTTGTGTGGCGTACCAGGGGAATACCTGTAGTTGTAGTCATACATTACCATGGCTCTCTGTCATTGAAATCTCCGCTCATGTAGTTGGGTAGTGGTATGTAAAAACCCGCCTGCATTAAATCTATTAACTGCCAAGTTATTTGTGACACAAAAAACGTGATATTATGACACGGTTACCTACAATGATAGTGTTAATATAAATATTTACATGTAGTGTAGGATCTAATGGGGATGCCATAGAAATTAGTTGACGAACATTATCAGATAGATATACCTACACGTAGGTGCAAGACTTGGTACCTACGTCACAATAATAATAGTTAGCGTCAGTTACGCCGGAAACATAGAGACATGAACATCATGTTCAGAGCAGCTAAAACCTGTGTTTTACCTACAAGGATACTTGGGCTTAAACTAATTAGAATTGTTAGTGCTATACGTAATTTAAATTATTAGTTGAAAGCCGAACCTCAATCATAGATACTAATTTAATAAACACGGTTATTTGTAAAAACTTTTAGAACCTTATTCTAAACCTTAGCTTATTTTGTTCTACTTCTACGACTTTCTTTTGAATGCTATTTTTCCGCAATAATAGGATGATGTATTTAAACTTGACTGCCGGAAACATTTATATATCACACACACGAACACACCCAGAACCAGTAATGTTCGTTGGGGAGGAAAATTGTGCTCCTGCCGGGAACCGAACCTAGGACCAACGGCCCCGGCCGGCGGTCAAAAAAAATTAAAAAGTATCTTAATTTCTTATTATATTTAAATAAATTGTATATACTAGCCGTGCTCCGCGGCTTCGCCCGCTATTATCATGTTGAAAAGTAGCCTATGTGTTAATCCTAGGTATAATCTATGTACATTCCAAATTTCATGCAAATCCGTTCAGCCGTTAAAGCGTGAAGAGGGAATAAACATACTTACACACTTACACACAAACTTTCGGATTTATAATATTAGTAGGATTTCCTTTATGTATATACTTTTGGTTTAGTTTTAGGAAATATAGGCAATCGTCCCGTAGATAGACTTTATTATATCATATACTAGCCGTGCCCCGCGGCTTCGCCCTCTATTATCAAGTTAAAAAGTAGCCTATGTGTTAATCCTAGGTATAAGCTATGTACATTCCAAATTTCATCCAAATCCGTTCAGCCGTTAAAGCGTGAAGAGGGAACAAACACACTTACACACTTACACACAAACTTTCGGATTTATAATATTAGTAGGATTTGAAAAAAAAAATCGTTATTATTCTATAAGTACGTAATTTATTTTTCTTCTCTTTCTAATTTTGTGTAATGTGAAACCCATATTTATAAAGTAATGTTTCTCCAGGCGGGATCAGCAGACAAGCCCGGCATGCAGCTGGCTGCAGCCAATGTGGGCACACAACTGCAGCACATCTGCAGCCTAGATATTGACTCTAAGGCGTTGTACGTCCGTCTATCCGGCATCATCTGCACTATTGGTAAGTACTGACTAGGTCTAGGCTGTAGGCAGAGTGCTGAAGGTCTTCAGACTGGTCTCGGTCTCGTCTTCAAAGCGTGTACCTACCTAAACGGTACCTACTGTAGTTTCTATGATAGAGCATATATACGCTGTCGCTTTCCATCAGGTGAGATAGTGGTCAACAGCATGCCTATCCAGCATAAAAAAAAAGAAGATGATAATCATGTATTTCATGATTATGTAGTAACTGATTATTGTACTATTAACATAAATAAACATAAACGCTTTCACACTCACAGCCCCACACTAAGTTCGATGACTTGTGTCGTGGGTGCCGGAAACATTCACATCACACACACAATCACAACCAGAACCACAAATTTTCCATGGGGAGAAAACTTGTGTTCCCGCCGGGAATCGAACCCGATACCCCTGCTTAGAAGGCGAACGCCACCCAACTAAGCCAACGGGCAGTTCAGATTATTGTTTTTACTTAAATAAGGTACTAAAACAAACTGAAAAATATGTCAATTATTTTTTATTATTATTGTGTTGGTGATTATCATTGAGTAAAGAAAAGGCAAATTTTTGTTATTGTTATTAATGTGATGTGTCCGTGGGACATTTTGCGAATGGGGCGGACTGTGAATGGAACGGTTTGAGAATGGGACGTACTGCGAATGGGACGATTTGTGATTGCGTGACCAATTTCGAATGGGACGTTCTGCGAGTAAACCTCTACTGCTAGATTTGCAAAACTACAGCCATCTCGAGAAGAACCTGGCAAGAAACTCGGCGGCGGCGTCTTTTTTTAAACATTAATAGATGACTAATACATTAATAGTCGCCAGTAAGCGCTTGTGCAGTTTGCCTCCAAAAATAGTACAATATAGTCTTTGCTGTCAGAAAATTGTCTTAAACGTGGAGTTATTATTTTATATGCTATATAATTGAAAACTTGGCAACACATAATTAGTTATAATGATTGGCAACAATACTGGGCTCCTACTTCCTGGATACGCTTATAACATAGTTGTTTTTGTTAACGTAATCAAATTGGCAATGCGTCCTTTAGATATATGTATATGTATTTGGCATCGGAGTCAAAACAATTACAAACTACAGACATTCAAATCTGATGACGTGGATTCAACCTGGTTAACTCTGAGGATTAATATTCGAATTGCCCGTTGGTTAAGTTGGATCGTTTATCTTCTAAACGGTTCGATCTCCGACGGGAACACAAAAGTTTTCTCCCCAAGGAAAGATTGTGTATCTAGTTCTGGTTGTGATTGTATTTGTGATGTGAATGTTTCTGGTACCCACGACACAGTCATAGAATTTAGTGTGGGACTGTGAGTGTAAAAACTAAAAATAATGCTTTCAGTTGACTACTTTGTACTAGTTGTTTCATATTCCGATCCAACCCACGCGTACATCCAAATCCTATTTGAAACTAATGGTGACTTCAATGATAAGAGTTCGTATTTACACCAGCAGGTAAAAGTGTCTGTGAGAAAATAAAGATACATTCTCTCGCCTGAAAACCAGAAAATTTGAGATCCAAATAATACTATCGCCGCGTTGTCGCTTTAATTAAAAGCGTGTAAAAATACCCTCAATTCTCGATGGACTTAATAGGTTTATTAAAAATATCTCATGCGAAATACAGTTACCACATGACAACTATATAGGTAGGACCTATGTACAATAGAGAGGAACCTTCTGTCCAGTGTAGTAGAATGTTTACTGGAACTCCTTGCCCGAGTCGGTGTTACCTGATAAGTTCAATATGGGAATCTTAAAGTCGGGAGGAAATAGGTATCTTCTAGCTTGCTCCATCGTCCACCATATGGTACCGCTATATGGTGGACATTCCACAAATGCGCACTAAGCGATTTGCCTCCACATTCATTGTGCGAACCGCAAAGGAATGGAACTCCTTACCCGAGTCGGTGTTTCCTGATGAGTATATGGGAGTCTTGAAATCGCGAGTGTGAATAGGTATCTTCTAGGCAAGCTTGCTCCATCGTCGACCACATCGTCGCTTACCATCATGTGAGATGGTGGTCAAAAGTTTGCCTATCCTGAATAAAAAAAGTATTGTCTTTTGTCATTCCAAATTGGAATAATTTTGTTGATAGTATAATAATTTTTAGATCGCTGAAACAGCCGTGATGGGTTACTAAGATTTTAGAAAGTTCCTGATGATATCAAAGCTAGATAATTATAATGCTATTGACATCGTTCATTGCAGATAAAACCGCTCATTTCCACATCTTTTCTTAAACCTTTTCTCTCTAGGGCCCGCGTCCCGCGATGTCGCCATGCTCGAAAAGATGATGGAGACCGGTATGAACGTGGCTCGCATGAACTTCTCTCACGGTTCTCACGAGTACCACGCGGAAACCATTGCCAACTGCCGTGCCGCTGAGAAAAACTACAGCGCGAAGCTTGGATACCCCTTCTCGTTGGCCATCGCTCTCGACACTAAGGGACCTGAGATCAGGACTGGACTTCTTGAGGGTGTAAGTCTTTGATTTCTTTGACTAAATAGCTAGGTAGTTCGTATTTTTCTGCGGTGTAAGTTGACCCAACAATTGAGCCTTTGCTTGCGACTCGACTTGATGGTCTTGATACTCTAGAGTACCAAGTCGCTGCTTTCTGGACATTGTTCAAGAACTGTGTTAGGAAAAGGGACTAAAATCAATACAGGACAACGTAAATAGCTCAAATTGTTAGCTAGGTAACTAGTAGATAACAAAGCTTTGGTAATGCTGAACTGCTATTTATTGCGATTTTTACATCGCTTACATTGGTTACATTGGATACAATGTTGCAGGAATGTAACTTAATGAATTTGAATTCGTTTTTTTTTGCTAATTTACGCTGACTGTACAAATATAGATGCAAATGCAACTTATTTACGAGACGAGTTCTCTTACTAGACTCGTATACCAGACAACTGTAACAGGAGTAGAACTCTTTGTTCTCGTCTTTGTTCCCGAATGGTATAATCTGGGAGTCTTTCAAGTCAAGCACACCCACCGCTTTTCTTTCACGGCCAGGATGGCTGGTAGAGAATGCTATTTGGTTATAGGCCATTCCCTGTACTATGATTTGTGCAAAATGATTAAATAAATAAATAAAATGAATAAGAATGTGGATACCTTTACACTCTTAACTTTACTCTAGGCAAGCGTTACATCTCCAGTCGCATCATCACTTGGAGTCAAATGATTGCATATCGAGCATTAAAAAAACCACTAGACTCCACATAGAATACTAACCCACATCTTCCACAGGGCGGCTCAGCCGAGGTAGAACTCAAGAAGGGCGGTACCATCAAACTGACCACTGACGCAGCGTTCGCTGAAAAGGGCAATGCTGACGTTGTCTTCGTAGACTACAAAAACATTACCAATGTAGTGAAACCAGGAAACAGGATCTTCATTGACGATGGTTTGATTTCCGTCATCTGCAAGACATCCGCTGCAGGGGCTTTGGACTGCATTATTGAGAATGGAGGTGATATATTGGACTTTATACTTTAGAAAATAGGGTTATTTTCTACCTCTAAACAATTACTAATCTGCAAGGCATCCGCGGCAGGAGCTTGGACTGTGCTATTGATAATGAAGGTGAGATATTGGAATTTAAGCTTTAGAAAATACGGTTCTTTTCTATTACTAAAACTTCACTGATCTGCAAAACATCTGCGGGGCAGCTTTGGAGTGTATTTTAGAGAATGAATCTGAGATATTGGATATTGCACCTTAAATGTTAAAGAATATGGTTTTATACGCTTCAAGAACATTAACAATGTAGGTAAGGCAGGTGATAGGTATTGGTTCAAGCCATCCCCGAAGGCGCTTTGCACTGTTTTGATATTGGAAAGTGAACTTTATACTTTAGAAAATAAAGTTCTCCTTGACTACAAAACCATCAGAATTGTAGTGATACTAGGCAATAGGATCTTAGCGATGGCTTGATTTCAGTCATCTGCAAGACATACATCTTGTAGGGCTTCGTACTGCGTTATTAGGAACAGAGGGAGATATTGGATAGTGTACCTTAAGCTTCAAGGAATAGAGTTTGTATTGGCCATTCTACACTGAGAAAGTCAATGAGGACAAATATCAATAGCTCACTACGTTCTAGAGAAACCACCTTTGAGTTTATTTCTCCACCTCCAGAGAAGTTCCTGTTAATATTTTATCTGGTAGATAGCGGCTATCAGGACAAAGGCGCAGAAACACAGGCTTATACTAATAATGTGTTTGAATTTGGTCAGGTATGCTCGGATCTAGGAAGGGTGTCAACTTGCCCGGACTGCCCGTCGACTTGCCCGCTGTATCTGAAAAGGACAAGTCTGATTTGTTATTCGGCGTTGAACAAGGCGTAAGTATATAACCGTAAGAGTATTGAGACTTTTCAGAGATGTGTGTCCAAAATGTGAAAACTAGACCTTATCACTAAGGCTGCTTCATTTGTCTGTTCTACCTTTAGATGGGAATCTCTTCAACCCTAATTTGTTGCAATTGCTTATGCTGATATTTTGAAAGAAGTTGTCTCATTATGACGAATATACTAATAAACAATAGTTAAACGCAAGCAAAGCTTAAAAAAACCGACTTCATCGCTTTATCATCGGAACCTTGATGCACCAACTTTCAAATAAAAAAAGAATCATCAAAATCGGCTCACAACGAAAGAAGTTGTGAGGTAACTTTTTAAGTCGGGTAAACCAGAACATCGTCAAAGTACGCATTATTCGTCACAAAATATACATTATTGACGATATTTCAAGAACTACTGATCAGATCTTGGTCAAATTTAAATGGGACCACTTAGAAGGCAACATCTTTCAAACAAAAAAAAAATTTCGAAATCGGCTCATGTGGAGAGAAGTTATGAGGTAACACACAAAATTTGAAATGATAACAGTATAAAATGTAAAGTAATCAAGAAATCATTCAAACCTGCCAAACGTGAGTCAGCGTCGTGAATTTTGTAGTAGTATAGTATAGTAGGTATAGTACAGAATAATCGATCCAACTGGCTAGGTACAGTAATCCCTAGAACTAAGAAGTTTCCACTAGATCACTCGCATACCTACTAAATCAAGGCCATGGTGACGTCAGCAGACGTTACGTCTTTATTTACCTAACGCTACTCATGCCAATGAACTTATTAGATTAGATACATCAATATCGATAATTCTCAGTTATTTTTGACATGTTTATAGTATCAGCTAAGTCAGCTAAGATATCTAAATGTTTGAATTTGTACATTTCCGTTGAGGTTTGAGTAACTCTCTCCAACAAGTAAATACATTTCCGTTGAGGTTTGAGTAACTCTCTCCAACAAGTACATACATTTCCGTTCAGTTTGAGTAACTCTCTCCAACAAGTACATACATTTTCGTTGAGGTTTGAGTAACTCTCTCCAACAAGTACATACATTTTCGTTGAGGTTTGAGTAACTCTCTCCAACAAGTACATACATTTCCATTGAGGTTTGAGTAACTCTCTCCAACAAGTACATACATTTCCATTGAGGTTTGAGTAACTCTCTCCAACAAGTACATACATTTTCGTTGAGGTTTGAGTAACTCTCTCCAACAAGTACATACATTTTCGTTGAGGTTTGAGTAACTCTCTCCAATTTGATACACTAGAATGTCAAAAAACCCGACTGCGTAAAAAGTGAACTTACTATTTTTGTTTTACACTTTTTCGTTAATAAGGCCTATTGTGCGGTTATAGGACTTTGTCACAGTAATTATACGTATTGAACATTGAACGTCTTTGTTCCCTGGACGATACAATCTGGGTGTCTTCAAGTCTAGAGTGAATAGGTACCTTCTAGGCAAGCATGTCCCATCTTTGGCCGCAAATACCTATTCAATGGTGCCCCAGTTAACACAGTTCGTCAACATTTATTTTTTTTATTTTCATGATATGGCGTCTGGCTGTCGCCATATTGAATTTAGATTACTGTCATATCTTTAATGACTCGCAAGATACAATCATGAAAATCGGCCCACGCGTTTGGTCTCTAAAAAGCCTCAAAGGAACTAACATAGGGAAGGAGCGAGGCCTATGAATAGGTACATACATACATAGGTTAATAAACACATTATCCTCCATTACGTCGCGCAGTCGGGCAAAAATAGTTACTACGTTTGTCTGGAGCGATTAAGAATACATTGATATGTTATCGGAACATTACTATACAGTTATCAACTAGCAACAACATGATCTTCATTTGTCCTTTACGTTTGATATAATGACTCATTATCGTTACGAATGAGTCAATCAGACCACAATAAAGATTTTTATCACACACCTAGTTCCGGTGTATCCATACCTCGATGCGTGATGGAAACCACCTTACGGCCTTGATATTAAGATATCTACTGTCTACACTTCTATATAAATCCTACTAATATTTTACATCCGAAAGTTTGTGTGTGTGATGTAAATGTTTCCGGTACCCCGATACAAGACTTTGAACTTAGTGTGATGCGTTCAACATTGGTTCACGTGGAATGAAGGTATGAGGTAATACAAATTAAAATAAATACAGTTGACTTGAGTAACTCTTCCTATTTTGTGTAGTCGGTATAAAAACCGACTTCGCTGCATCATCTTCGGAACTTTGATCAGATTCGATGTACTAAACACGCATTATTGACGATATTTAAAGAACTACTGATCAGATCTTGATCAAATTTAAATGGGACCAATTAGAAAGCAACATCCTTCAAACAAAAAAATTTCAACATCGGTTCACGTGGAACGAAATTATGAGGAAACATACATAAAAAAAATACAGTCGACTTGAGTACCTCCTCCTTTTTTTGAAGAAGTTAGATGATACCTACTACAAATAAAGAATTCCCTTATCTTTGAAACGACACTGCAAAGACCGATGATTGAAGACGGTTCTTATCGGCCAAATATGAAAAACACGAGTGTCGCTTGTGATATTATGAAGGCATATTTTTATGTCTCATTATTATTTACAAGTATCGTACGTCATATACTTTAGTGTGATTGGCTTTAAAATACTGATAGGCCTTATCTCTTGCTTCAAGAATACTAGATAATACCGATAAGGTAGGTCTGCGTGTCTATGACGTGGCTATTATGACGACTAAATAGGTTACCGATGTCTACAACGGCACTTCTGTTTAACTGTGGTGTTATTTAAAATCCCAAAATTATTTTGCTATCTTTCTCCATGCAAAGGTTGTCCGGAAGCTTTAAGCGATAAGACCATCCATTTTACTAGCCTAAGTTATTTGACGTGATAACGTCTTATAAATCGATGAACACCGGCTGCACGCACGAAAATGTGTCGCGTTCCGCCTGAGCCTGAGCGTGCAAGCGAGAGCGCGGACAAGAGATAGATAGGCACGATCGGCCTAAGCGTTCATCTAATGACGTTATCACGTAAAATTATTTACCGTAAACTGACTTTACAGACAACCAATTTTTTTTAAATTTTATTGTTTGCTGTTATTTTCTTTTTGAATTGGTGTACAATAAAGAGTTCATCTATCCATCTTTTTATGGCTGCGTCCGTGTCTATATGTAACAGATTTTTTTAATACTCTATAGGCAAGCATTTGACCACAGTCTCACCTGATGGAAAGCGATGATAAGGCCGAAGATGTAGCATGCTTGCCTAGATACATATTCACTCTTGACTTAAAGACTCCCAGATTATACCGTTCAGGGAACAAAGACGAGGGCAATAAGTTCCACTCCTTCGCAGTACGGATGATAAACGTAGAAGCGAAACCTTCGAGCGAACTGGAGGTATGTCAACCATACATGGATGACGTTTGACAGTTCTTGTTGTTAGATGGTAAAACGGGCATGGGGGGATTAACTCGTTTAATTCCTGCGCACATTCCCCAAAATATAAACGGTAGAATACCGATAGGTTTTACGTCGGTAACCGAGGCTCTGCATTTTGGACTCGAATCGCTAATTTTAGCTGTGAATGTCTGAAGACAGGTGATACATGTGAGAACTCCGTTAACATAATAGTAGCACGATAAGTTCCAACGGTTTGTTTTTGATTTATTCCCGCCGTAGATCCAGGACGGACGGACAGCGAAGTCTCAGTAATAGGTCCCGTTTTTACCCTTTGGGTACGGAACCCTAAAAATGTTTGGAAAGAGTATAGTTTGTGAATCTTGCTGTTATATTTGTTCTTTGTATTGTTAACTTCCGAATCATGACATTCGCTGGGATATTATGATGAGGCCATAAATATGTTTATAGTCATCTTTATGGCTATAAGAATAAGTTGTACGGTAATCATGATTGGTGAAAATTAAAATAAAACAGTGTGGAAATCTCCTTCAAAATTAAAATTGCAGATACTTCATTCGTCGACTATTTAGTGTTAAATATGTAACAAAATTGGTGGAATATTGCAGTTTTTCTTTAGGATATTTTCTATTCGCAATTCATCTATAAACTATTGTCAAAAAGGAAATTCAAGTTAAATATAAAAAAAAATATATTTAGTTACACCTCCTCAGTATAATACCTTCTTTGTGTTTTAAGCTGTCTTAATAACTGTGTTCTGTTTTTATTTGTATACCATTTAAAAATGTTCAAATCAATTGTTGCAAAATTTTTTCGTAAACGCTTTTACACTCACAGCCCCACACTTAGTTCGATGACTTGAGTTGTGGGTGCCAGAAACGTTCACATCCAAAATCACAACCAGAATTGGAAACACAAATTGCCTTTGGGTAGAAAGCTTGTGTCCCTGCCGGGAATCGAACCCGATACCCGTGCTTAGAAGGCGAACGCACATTCAACTAAGCCAACGGATAGATCAAGATTATTGTACTATGAGGTAGGTTATTAAAATCATGTTATACTACACACACATCTTACCGTTCTTTTGTTTGTTATTTTTTTTAACGCTATTTTTTTTCTGCCCCAGGTGGACATGATCTTCGCCTCCTTCATCCGCAACGGCGCCGCCCTGCAAGAGATCCGCGGCATCCTCGGAGCCAAGGGGAAGAACATTCAGATCATCTCCAAGATCGAGAACCACCAGGGCATGGTGAACCTTGACGAGATTATTGCAGTGAGTACTGTTACATATTATATGACGCTGTTTTTTTTCTTTTTTTTATGTTATTGAGTGACTAGACAAGCAAGTCGCTCGTCTGACGGTAAGCGTCACGCTTACCCATTACAGCTCAGTGCTACCTAGAGTTATCTAATATCTTTAAACGAGCAATTCTTGTATATATATATATATATATATGTGTGTAATCAGGATCTCGGAAGCGGCTCCAACGATTTTCATGAAAGTTATAGATTAGGGGTTTTTCGGCCCAAGGAATCGATTTATCAACGTTCCAGGTCCGAGAAATGCTCGGTTCCCAAACTGCATTTGAAAAACCGGGTTTAAGAAACTATCAGCGCCACCTATTACGCCATGACCGATGTAAAAAACTGTTTCTACTCGACACTAGATGGAGCTTTCTGAGGCTACAAATTCAAACACATTCTACCAAAAACAAAAAACCGAGCAAAGCTTTGTCTTTTTTTTCTCTCTTTGCGCTCGTCACCCTGAGATATTAGATGTTAAATCTCTTTAAGCCCTGTAATTCCACTGGATTTCCATTTTGCTTGATAGGCAAGCGTCCATCCACTATCTCACCTGATGGAAAGTTTGTCTCACCTAGCATTGATAATGGCCTACAAAACTGACTGTATATAACCAGAACTGCTCGTTGGCTTAGTTGGCTGGCGTTCGCCTTCTAAGCATAAGGTATCGGGTTCGATTCCCGGCGGGAACACAAATTTCTCCCCAAGGACAAATTGTGTTTCTAGTTCTGGTTGTGATTGTGTGTGATGTGAATGTTTCCGGCACCCACGACACAAGTCATCGAACTTAGTGTGGGGCTGTGAGTGTTAAAGCGTTTAGAGTTTTAACTAGTCGTTTCCCTCGAATTGAGATCTCGCGCCTACATTTTGCAAATTTGGTATGTCAACTATAAATTGATGACGTTTGATAGTTTGAATTGTTGTTAGATGATGAAACTATTAAACGTTTTATGTATCGACATGTTACGTAAAAGGTTTAGATGATATGATGCTAGAGATCGACCATTCTCAATGTGCACGCCTCTCCACCAAATTTGTCATACGATCAAGTGTCAAATGTATGAAATTTTTTTTCTTTTTTTATGTTTGATAGGCAAGCATTTGACCACTATCTCGCCTGATGGAAAACGACGATGCGGCCGAAGTTGTAGCATGCCTGCCTAGAAGATACCTATTCACTCTTGACTTGAAGACTGCCAGATTATACCGCTCAGGAAACAAAGACAATGAGTTCCACTCCCTCGCAGTACGGATGATAAACGTAGAAGCGAATCGCTTCGAGCGAGCTGGAGGTGCGGAGTGGAGGTTATGGAGGGGCGTGCACATTTATAATGGTCGATCTCTACGTGAGTTTGACGTAGGTTGTTTTATTGCAAAATTGCACGTGAATGGGTTCAATGGAATGCAGATTCAACCAGATCGTAGATTGAATAATGATCCACTTTGTTCAGGAGTCATGTGAGCGCTATTTATCAATCTGTTGCGATACTCGGATGCAAGGGATTGAATTCAATTCATAAATAAACAGCAATCGCCGTTTTCCTTGACATACATTTACTGATGTGATTTTGTTATAATATGCATGCATGGGGCATGGGTTTTAAATATATGTGGAAGTGTGTCATCGTGAGCGGATGGTGTACCCACGGTGACGTTGACACGTCGGAGAGGAGGCGAGGGTAAGGAGTGGATAAGGTGGATCCACTACGGAACCGCCTCCATCCATCCGGGAAGTACTTCCGACCGAGTGATCTTGGCCCGGAGGCAACTGTCCAATGTTCCCAACTTGGAAGTTGCATAGTTGCGATGACTCCGAGTAAATATCGCTTGCGCGATGCAGGCCTCGGGCTGTAATTGGCCGAGCTAGTCGGTGGTCTATCAGTTATTCCGATGACTATGTAGTTTTGCCACTGTGATACAGATGGCGCTGTACATGTGGCGGATGTCGCCACATATATGTTAAGTTTTTTTTGTATCTTTATACATCTATAACATTACTGTCTTATTTAAATTATCGAAACAAACTTTTTTGCCATATTTGATTTAGAGTGACGTCACTTAGCTAACCATTCATTGTCATCCAAACTAAACCTGAATACAAAATTTCAGTTCTATCGGTTGAAGATATCTGCTTCAAAATTCGAGATATCTGCTTCAAAAGAGTTCCATCCAAGACACCCAGACAAACATAGTTACATACATACATTGCAAGTTAAATAAAAGCTGCTTTCAAATAAAAAAGAATCATCAAAACCGTTTCACCTACAAAAAAGTTCCGAGGTAACACACACACATAAAAAATACAGTTGAATTAAGAACCACCTCCTTTGTTTGAAGTAGGTTAAACATAAAATAAAACTATTGTCTGTTCCAGGCTTCTGACGGCATCATGGTAGCCCGTGGAGACCTCGGTATCGAGATTCCACCAGAGAAGGTGTTCCTGGCGCAGAAGACCATGATCGCGCGTTGCAACAGGGTAAGTACATACTCACTAAACAGATGTCACAAAGTTCGACGACTTGTATCGTGGAAAACATTGACGATACACACGATAAAAAACAGAAATTTACCTTTGGGAAAAAACGTGCTTCCACTGAGAATCGAACCCGATACCCGCTGTTTAGAAGGCAGACGCGCTGCCAACAACACCAGCGGCAGATTGAATGTGTACTTAATTATCGTTGAACTCAGACAAAGGAAATGTAGTAGTACATACTCATAGGTACTATAACAGCAGTCCGCCTGGACAATTTTTTTATACAGAACTAGTGATTCGCCCCGGCTTCGCCCGTGTGCAACCCCTGCAGCGCCATCTGCCGGGCTGATTTGTGAATCTAAACCATCCAGGGCGCCACCCAAACGCATACAAAAAAAATCATTCAAATCGATCCAGCCGTTTAGGAGGAGTTCAGTGACATACACACGTACAGTAGAATTATATATACAATAATAGTTTGTAATTATCGAAAAAAATAAAATGGGCTATGTAGAATACGTAAGACAACGTAAAGGTACAGTAAATTTTTATTTTTACGCCATTATGCCAAATCTATTAAATTTATTATTTTTCAGAAATCCTGCCTAAAATTATGGACACTGTGAACAAAAATACTATTGAAACGAAACATACCAGTCATCAATGAAAGTGCGTTAGTGTTATCTCTTTCGCACAGACTTGCATTTAAGATTTCAAACTTACCGCCCGAAATCAGCTGAGAATGTTTGAGTTTCTTGAACTTTTGAGATTAAGTAGTTACGAACGGTATAATCTAATCACTTCACCAAAAGCGTCTATTATGCGCTGTTTTAACATTTCTACTGTGTCCGGTTCACTAAAATAAACACGCCGTTTTATCTCACTCCACAAAAACAAATCACAGGAAGTGAGATAAGGAGAGCGTGCCCGCCAAGCTACTGGCCCACCACGGCCTATCCAGTGATCTCCGAAGTGTGAATTTAGGAATTCGTGCACAATTCGATGATAATGCGGTGGCGTGGCGCTCCATCTTGCTGGAACCACAATCCAGATAGGTATGGTAATGGAACGTCATCTAACATATACGACACCATCGTTTAGAGCAGCACTAAATAACTTTTTCCCGTGAGACGTTTTCTCCAGCCATGAAGTACACACGAAGCATTAAAGTGTATTCGCGGACGTAAACGGATACGCCATCGCGACAAAATGGGGCGGCGCGCGCGAAATTCAAATGCACGGATAACCACAACGCGCGGCGCTGCGTTTGCGACTAAGGATGAAGGAATTTATTGTTTTTGTTTCTTTCCGACATCCCCCAACCTCGGAAGGCCGTCCCGATCACTTCCGATGATTAGCCGAGCTTCCGGGAATAATGAATGAAAATGCGACTTTTGTTTCTTTCCTTCTAGCTAGGCGGCGACACTCGAACGTCGATATAGCGATTGAGTTTTGCCGAGCTTACCCGAGCTCAGTGGGAATAATGAATGAAAATGCGGAAATAAGCGTTTTATGAGTACGGCCGGATTTTTGACCAATAATTACCTATTTTTTGGGATATTTTTTCGACAAAATTTATTTTGTAAGTTTTTTGTGGATGTGTGTCAGTAACGGCAGTAGATGATGCTGGTAATTTTTTTTGGTAATTACAAACTAGTGTTGTATAAACAAACAAACAAATAAACGCATTCACACTCACAGCCCAACACTAAGTTCAAAGACTTGTATCATGGGTGCCGGAAACATTCACGTCACACACACATACACCCAAAGCACAAATATTCCTTGGGAAAGAATTTGTGCACCTGCTGGGAATCAAACCCAGGAACCACGGCGCAAAGGGCAGACACCTGTCCACTGCGCCAACTGTGTCGTCAGATATATAAAGATAGGCAAGTATTTGACCACTATCTCACCTGATGGAAAGTGATGATGCGGCCAAAGATGGACATGCTTGCCTAGAAGATACCTATACACTCGAGACTTGAAGACTTCCAGATTATATCGTTCGGGGAACAAAGACGCAGGCAATGAGTCCTACTCCTTCGCTGTACGGATGATGAACGTAGAAGCGAAACGCTCTAGTACATTAGAGTTAGTATCAAGTGGAAATCAATGTCAATAAATATCAATTAGCATAATAACTGAACTTTTTTTTTTATTTATCTTGCTCATGTCTATAATATGTTGTTAGGTATCCAACTATCTAATTGGGCCAATTGCCTATATTTCCTGAAACTAAACTAAAACATATACAGCAAAGAACCAAGTTACCTACAAGACATTGAGCCTATAGGTAGTTCTATTAGCATTAGACAATAACAAAATTATAAGTGTAAATATAGAATTTACTGAATTCTAACTAAATTAACAATATATTATTTTTGTGTCACAATCATACAAAAAAAATTCTTATTAATAATTTCTATCTTAGTAATTTAAATGAATCTCAGTTCGCTCGAAGCGTTTTGCTTCTACGTTCATCATCCGTACAGCGAAGGAGTGTAACTCATTGACTGCGTCTTTGTTCCCTGAACGGTATAATCAGGGTGAATTCAAGTCCAGAGTGAATAGGTACCTTCTAGGCAAGCATGTTCTATCTTTGGCCGCATCGTCACTTTCCATCAGGTGAGATAGCGGTCAAATGCTTGCCTATCTAGTATATAAAAAAAAATCTCAGTTATTTAAATAAATTGTATGTTTAATAAAGTAATAGTTAAAAATCCTTAACATTTATTTTTCGGGAAGTTTGTTGTACAGACAGATTGACATACTGTTCTATATATTAATGACACAAGTGCTATATAACAGACTCATACTTACCTACTTTTATTTTCCATGTTATGGTTTGATTTATAAAAAACATATTTTGTAAAACTTGTAAACTGCTCATTAACTAAAATGTAATTTCTTTAAACTCCACGGGATACACTGTGCAAATAAATTAATTTGTTACGGGTAGTGTGACGACAATGTTGCCACACTACCCACTTCACTGCGCTGCGTTTATGTGTTTGAATAATGTTGCCTGTTTCACTTATCTTTAATAAAAATTGTTTGTAATTGTTTTCTTGTCACAGCTGTTCAGTGTTGTTTTTTTTCGTGTGCGACGTCACCTGCCGTTCTCAACGGAAGACCAGCGCTGGTTTTTTAAACCAGCATTATGCTGAGTTGAGGACGGTTTGTGGTAAAAAAGTAAAAAAAAAAAATCTATTTGTACCTTTTGTCTATTGAATTGTTTTGCCACAAATAAATATATGTCTTTATGTCTTTATATACTTTGTTTTTTAGTAAGTATAAAAAGTTTGTTAAAATATTTGTTAATATGTCTCTTAAGCTTATCAAAATAACGACGCCCAAACTCTAATGAATTAACTACCGAAGACATTCATAAATCCTTTTTTTTTTCTTTTATTTTGGCTTCGCATTCTTGTGCATTTAGCCAGTGTCAAGTAATAATATATTTGTATTTCATATTAAAGTCCTAGTCACAATTCAAGTTAAAGAGTCATGGTCCAGTCATAGTCAAGGCATGCTTTAGTAAAATGGTAGAAACATTACTAGAACTTCTATTGGAGTTTTGGAGCGAAGGCGAAAATCACGTTTTTTTTTACTTCCACTTGGTATCATTTACCTACACTTACGCACGTTTACTAAGTATAAACGGTTAATAATCCACCATTAACATATTAACACTCGAAGAATCACAGGTTTTGGAAAATTATGCAAAATCAACAACGCTTTTTTTTACTTTTGCCGCAGGACATGTTAAAGGATTTATGAATGAAGACATTCATAAATCCTTTAACAGTTTTGACGTGATAACGTCTTATAAATCGATGAAAACCGGCTGCACGCACGAAAAAGTGTCACGTTCCGCCTGAGCCTGAAAAGCGAGAGCGCGGAACAAGCGATAGAGAGGCACGATTGGCCCAAGCGTCGGCGAGTCGTTACAAGTGTAAATAAAAGTTAATTTATCGAAAAATTATAATTTTCAATTAACCCCTTCTTTTTATTATACAAAATAATGATAATTCAGTGATAATAATTAAATTCAATTCATAAAAGTATTCAATTTATCATCAATGTTTCTTTATGACGTTATCACGTAAAACTATCGTCCGTAAACCGATTTTACAGACAATCAATTTTCCTGTGCAATTTACACTCACAAACACACACACACACACACACACTCATATATTCAGGTAACTAAACCCGCTCATATACGTTTAAATTATGTTACCTGAAACTTAAAAAACCGACTTCACCGCTTATATTTTGGTTTTGGCTTGATCGATTTAAATATTATATATTACAGACAACCAATTTTTTCTGTGCAATTCACACTCACAAACACACACACACACATCAGTAACCATTTTACCCGAATTTCCAGGTGGGTAAGCCAGTAATCTGCGCCACCCAAATGCTCGAGTCGATGGTGAAGAAGCCGCGCCCCACGCGCGCCGAGACGTCCGACGTCGCTAACGCCATCCTCGACGGAGCCGACTGCGTCATGCTCTCCGGGGAAACCGCCAAGGGAGACTACCCGCTGGAGTGTGTGCTCACCATGGCCAACATCTGCAAGGAAGCCGAGGCTGCCATCTGGCACAAACAGCTGTTCAACGAGCTGGCTGCGGAGGTTAGTCTCGTCACAATGTAGCTCTAGGATCTTGGAAGGTGGTAACTGCGTGATATCATATGAAATATAAATAATAAACCTTTGCCGTCGCTAACCATCTTGCGGAGTAAACGTCAAGGGAAATCTTCCTAATATCATGTTCCTAGGTGAAAGTGAAGTTTTTGTGTGTGGGAGAAAATGCCTTTTTCCTTCGGCAGATCTCCGGTGGGCAATCCCTCGCCGAAGTATATAATATAACTGCCACTGGCTTAGTTGGGTGAGGGTCCCAATCGACCCGACCTACACGTTATTTCTCCAGTTGAAAATCCCATTCGACATTGCTGTATTCGTGTAATTTATTTATAACGTATATTTATATATGTTCTACAAAAGAGAGCGGTTCGCGCAATCTATGATCTGGGTCCGCGTGAATCTCTCAGAGAATTTTTTAAAGAAGCAGGCATACTTACCATGCCTTCGCTTTACATCTTAGAAAATATTATGCATGTTCGCAAAAATATTGATAAATATAAATTAACGACGCGACGCACACAATTTTCATACTAGATATAAGCATAAAATTACAGTGCGCGTATTTGGATTAAGCAAAACGAATAAATCTTTTATAGCAAGTGGGGTTCGATTTTACAATAGAATTCCAAAAATTGTAACTAAATTACCACAGGGTAAGTTCAAATCAGTAATAAAACGGTATTTAATAAAGAAAGCTTATTATAAAACGATTGACTACATTAATGACAAGGATGCATGAAGGCAAAATGCACAAGCGCTTTCTAGCGACTACGTAATAGAAATAATTTATTTGTGACAAAACATAAAAGACACACAAAAGGCAGAAACAAAAACAGTTTGTCACAAATCGGCTCCAACTCAACATAATACTGGCTGTACACCAGCGATGGTCTTCTGCTGGAGCCGTTTGATGAAGTCACGGCACTATAATATAGATAATTATAATATAATAATATAGATACACCTAGGTTAATATAATTTTATATTAGTGTTTAAGAATGATATAAAGAAATGTGAAAAAAAATGCGCTGCCGATTTTCTTGCCAGGTTCTTCTCGAGATGGGTGTTATTTGACGAATCTGGCAGTAGAATCATTAAATCAAAATCAAAATCGTTTATTCACATGGGCCCCAAAGAGGCACTCATGAAAGTTAATGAATCTATTGCCAGATTCGGAAAATTACAGCCATCTCGAGAAGAACCTGGCAAGAAACTCGGCGGCGCATCTTATTTTCATTCATTTTTTTTTTTTTTTATATATAATTAACTTTTATGAGTGCCTCTTTGGGGCCCATGCGTAACGATTTCGATTTGATTTGATGAATACACAACGGTATGTTCCCAGGTGAAAGCCCCAATCGACCCGGCGCATTCAGTGGCGATCGCGGCCGTGGAGGCGGCCACGAAGTCCCTGGCGGCCGCCATCGTGGTGATCACGACGAGCGGCAAGTCGGCGCACCTGTTGAGCAAGTACCGCCCGCGCTGCCCCATCATCGCCGTCACGCGCCTGCCGCAGACGGCGCGCCAGGCGCACCTCTACCGGGGCGTCATGCCGCTCATATACTCAGGTAACTAAACCCGCTCATATACTCAGGTAACATATTAATATCACACTGAAATAATTAAACGCAAGCAAAGCTTAAAAAACCGACTTCACCGCTTTATCTTCGGAACCTTGATCAGATTTAAGTGTTTAAGTGTGTTTTAGTGCATACACATTATTGACGATAACTCAAAAACTGGAGATCAGATTTTGTCCAAATTTAAATGGAACCACATGGAAAGCACTAGCTTTTAAATAAAAAATAAAAAAATCATCAAAATAGGCGCACTAAGAAAGAAGTTATATAACCTTTGAAGTCCGTTAAAAACGAGAACATCGTCAATGTAGTCCACAGAATATGCATTATTGAGGATAACCCAAAAACTACTAGTCAGATCTTGATCAAAATTTAATAAGACTAATTGGAAAGCAACATCTATCAAACAAAAAGAAAACAGTCGACTTGAGTACCTCCTCCTTTTTTGTGAATTTGGTAAAAACCGACTTCACCGCTTATATTTTGGTTTTGATTGCTTCATCGATTTCGATAAAATTTATATGGGACTACCTCTGAAGTATAATCTACCAAACAAAAAAATAATTTTGAGAACCGGTCCACAAAGGGGGAGAAACTGGTGAACATACATAGAAAAATAAAAAAAATACCTACAGTCGAACATAGTACCTCCTACAAGGTAAAAACTACATATTTCATTTAAACTGCTCGTTGGCTTAGTTGGGTGGCGTTCGCCTTCTAATCAGGGGTATCGGGTTTGATTCCCGACTGAAACACAAGTTTTCTCCCCAAGTTTTCTCTGTTTCTGGTTCTGGTTGTGATTGTGTGTGTGATGCGAATATTTCCGGCACCCACGACACAAGTCATCAAACTTAGTGTAGGACTGTAAGTGTGAAAGCGTTTATGTTATGTTATGTGTATTTTTACAGAGGCGCCAGCGGGTGATTGGCTGAAGGACGTGGACAACCGCGCTCAGGAGGGTCTTCGTTTCGGGCGCACGCGCGGATTCCTCAAGTCCGGAGACAACGTGGTAGTGGTCACCGGGTGGAAGGCCGGCAGCGGGTTCACCAACACCATGCGCGTCATGTAAGTATACACACACACCACACACATACGCACACACCACACACACACACGCACACACCACACACACACGCACACATCACACACACACGCACACACCACACACAAACGCACACACCACACACACACACACACACCACACGCACACACCACACGCACACACCACACACACACACACACCACACACACACACACACACCACACGCACACACCACACGCACACACCACACTCACACACACCACACTCACACACACACGCACACACCACACACAGACACAGACCTAAAGTGTAACCCTATTACTAAGACTCGGCTGTCCGTCCGTCTGTCACCAGGCTGTATCTCATGTGCCGTGATAGTTAGACAGTTGAAATTTTCACAGATGATGTATTTCTGTTGCTGCTAGAACAACAAATACTAAAAACAGAATAAAATAAATATTTAAGGGGGGCTCCCATACAACAAACGTGAGTTTTTTGCTCGTTTTTGTTCGATATTGATAACGGCAACAGGTAGACGTTTGAAATATTTACAGAATATTTAGTTATATATTCACTTTAAAAATAAATAATAAAACATTTTGATTCGCCCGCGTTATTTAATTTAAAAACCTTTTGTGTTATTTCGGAAGTTAAACTGTCTACTTTCAAAATTTCATCGAATCGGTTTATTCGTTACAGAGATACGTGGTAACAAACAATGGCAACAAACTTTCGCATTTATAATATTATTGTTAATTTAGTTCCGGATGTACTCACGTTATGTTAAACGCAGTATGCGCAAGGCTCTCGTTGCCGCTACATCGCATGCTCCCGAGGATGAGCGTCTATATCTCTCGAACACCGGTCGAGATTCCTCGATTAAATTAAACATATCGTGAGTAAAACCGGAACTAAATCAACATGAATACCATTCACGATAGTTTTAATAATAATATAATATTATTTATTATTATATATTGGCTTTTCCTAATTTTTACTGTATTTTCCTTTCAGCCAAGTGGAATAAACCGACAGCACAAAAGGCGTAATAAAATATTTGTTAAGTATTAGCGCAAGGATACAGTGAACAAGAGTTACCCGGACCAACCAAACGCCGTAAACTTGCTAGGCTTGAAGATAGGTTATATGATATACTTAAAGACGAAAACATGTCTTTTTGGAGTGCCCGTGGAAAATTATCAAGTTGTAAGACAAAAGTATACGTAAATATATATTTGGTGTCATCTAAGTTCGAGTTACCATGATAGCATGCTTTGTATCTAGACTATGTCTTCTTACCAACTAGGGAGATAGAGTTCAAGGCTAGGAATAAGATAAAAAACCTATTTACAAATTGATAACATTAAATTTTCCTACATAAGGTATCGTTGAGTTCCTGATGGTGGCTTTTGGTCTCAATTATTCAGTTTCGCACGAAGTGAACTTTGTTTAGTTACTTATTATTTGTATAATTTTCTGTTGTTTCACTCCTAAAGGTGTATTTTACTTATATTAGAGATTTGTAATGATAGGGTAATTCGTCGTCGGCTTGTCCAGTGATATGTATAGAAGGAAAGTATCTCAAAATTGTACTTTAGAGCTAGGAATACATATTTATTTGTACGGATAATTTATATTTTATCTAGCGCGTATGTTGTATGTGCGTAATGCAGTTAATAAATGTTTAAAAATGTATGGTGTTTTAATGAGACCTGTTAGAATTGTAGAAATAAATGGAGTAACCACGAACGTTAGTATTAGTTTCTTAAGAATTCCGCCGAAGCTTCTGCTCTGGACCCTGTTCACGTGTAACGCCTCTACACAAGGCATCCTTAGGAGAATTGGAGCGTTCTACCCATCTGAGGCTGAAGTACTTACGGTATGGTATTCAATTTACTGAATATATTTTTTTTTACCTATAGTAGGCTAGTGTGTGATCGCTATCTCGTCTGATATAAAGTGATTTACTATCTTCTAGGCAAGCATGTCACATCTTCGGCCGCATCATCACTTTCCATCAGGTGAGATAGTGGTCAAATGCTTGCCTATTTAGCATAAAAAAAGTCGTCTGAAGGAGGCCGGTCCATTAAGCTGGTCTAATTTCATGACTGCCGATGCTTCTGCAAAGGTTGCGTCCTCAGTCGCCAATAATCATATAACCTGGGCGAAATCCGTATTCTCCGCAATTTAAGCCACTTGTGGTCCGCTTGCGAAAGCCGCGACCACAAGGTCGAGAAGTCTTATTACTGGCGGAACATAATGTTTAGCCGAATTTCCCACCACGCCAGTCAAATCGATATCATCCGCCGGGCTTTTACCAGCGCCAATGTTCCAGCCATTCTCGAACCGAATGTTAGTTACCGAAGTTGGCGCCGCGGCAAACTCGGCAGAGAACCGCAAACGGCGAAAATATGGAAACCTTGGCAGTGGTTACTTATTTGAGCCGTTTGGTTTTGAGACACTGGGCCTGTGGGGACCGGGAGCTCATTCTATTTTCAAAAAAAATTCAGCGCGCCTGGTAGAGGCGACGCGTGATCAAAATGCTGGCACTTATTTGGCTCAACGTATTAGCTAAGTTTTAGAAAATATATAGGTTGAACAAAGTTTTTGATACTACTTAATATCTTATGTTATTTTGGCGACAGATTAACTGAGGGTTGTATTGAAACACACAACTAGACAGTATTTTGGTGGAGTTACGAGCTAGGCAAGCACGAGAAAACGTCTAAAATCTATGGTGGTAACCAGATTTTATGAAGCCCAAGCCCGTCGTAAGATTCGAAACCATGACCTGTTTAGAAAGCGGGCTATATACGTCTTTCAGAATACAACTTTTTTTCTTTAAGGTGAAGAAGGCTCCAAATTGGACGATTCATCCTCACAAATATTTGAGATTTGACCTTTAAAAACGGTCGATTAACAGCATTTTTTTATGTGTAATAAATGTTCACAAAATATTTTATTCGGATATGTTCAGCGACACACGATTAAATAAATTTGGCTCGATAGAAAAAAAAATTAAACTTCATTAAAAAACCAAATTTCCGTTCCCATTAGTGGAAAGAATCAACTATATTCTGTTTCTATAAAAGATATTTTTTACAAAAAATATTGGGTGTAATCTCAACAAACATTCAAACCTTGTTGTAAACTCAAGTTTTTTGTAAAGGGAAAGGATTAATTAAAAAAATATATGAATGCGCGTACGCTGACTATGCAGGCAATTCTACAAGGCTACAGTTAGGCTCCAGTCCGCCAAGTCGATACCAAGTTGCCTTAATTGCAAACGTAAGAATAAATATCCCGAATTATCATAACTCACACATCCTTTGCTCCAAAAAAGAAGAATTTGAATATCTTCCTAAAAAACAAGTTTATAACACGGTATTACGACACTTTTTTATGCTTGATAGGCAAGCATTTGACCACTATCTCACCTGATGGAAAGTGATGATGCGGCCGAAGATGTAGCATGCTTGCGTAGAAGATACCTATTCACTCTTGACTTAAAAACATCCCGATTATACCGTTCGGGGAACAAAGACGAGGGCAATGAGTTCCATCCCACTTGGTGAAAGACAAATTCGCCGCAGCCGTCTTGAAAATTTAACCAATCGTCGACATCAAAAATATATGAACTGACGTCACGAAGCAGTCTAGCCTTTTGCCTTGTACTATTTTGGATTTATCAATTAATTGTTATATATTATCAGATTTTATCAATTAAAATTCCTAATTCCTGTTATAGGGTATACTCCCAACATCATCATCATCAGCCTATTTTTGTCCACTGCTGGACATAGGCCTCTCCTAATGGACGCCACTGAGCTCGATCTTCGGCTCTTCTCATCCAGTATCTGCCGGTCTCCTTTCGGGCGTCCTGTGCTACGTTTGCCGAGTCGCGGTCTCCACTCAAGTATTCGTCTGCCAGCCCACTGCCATTTTAGCTTGCTAATTCTTTGAGCTATGTCGGCGACTTTAGTTCTCTATCACCTCGTTCCGGACTCGATCCTTCAGAGAAATGCCGAGCATAGCTCTCTCCATAGCTCGCTGAACAACCTTAAATTTGTGGACTAGTCCTACTGTCAGTGTCCACTAATACTCCCAACGGCCACCACTAAATCAGGCACCGAAGGTGGCCGTTAGATCAGTGTATTATATTTGTGTAGTTCTATAGTACTTACTTATCATATATTTAAATCTCATGAATATACTCCTATTGCAACAAAATGCCTGCCAGCAGCTTAGTAGTGATGGTGTGGTCTTGTTTGGTAGGGAAGAACCATGAAATACAGCTTTCTGTCTATCTAGAAGAACGCTAGACCTAGAATAAGAACTAGTTCATAATAATAATAACGGAATACCGTGTAGATGGCGCATTTTTCTACTTGAGTGTGGTAAACTATAGTTAGTACCGGACTACCGACTCGAAATCTTTTTTTATTTTTTATTCTTGATAGGCAAACTTTTGACCACTATCTCACCTGATGGTAAGTAACGACGTGGTCGACGATGGAGCAAGCTTGCCTTGAAGATACCTATTCACTCGCGATTTGAAGACTCCCATATTGCATCCATCAGGAAGCACCGACTCAGGTAAAACGCTTCGTGCGCATTTGTGGAATGTCCACCATATAGCGGTGTCGCTTAGCAGTTTGATTGCTTGTCCGATGATAATGGGGGAATCTTTTGTTATACCTACAAGCAGAGTGGTAAATCTATCGATTATACTCCCCACAATCAATGCTATTATTGCATCCTAGCGACATCTCTCTGATTCGACGTTGCTTTAAGTAGTAACAGACTATCCTATGGGATTTAGAAGACACTCAAAAACATTGTAAAGATTCTAATTCGAGAACGTCTGGATCACATGGTTTCTATTTCTGTCCACCAGAGACGGTGGCGCTACTAGTTCTTTATTTAAGGATTGCATCTAGCTACGCAGTTTGAGTTTTTCTTTTAGTTCTCTGTCAGAGGTGGAGACTAGATGTCGTTGGCTGCCTCGTTAAGATCTCAAATTGTTTTGGAACAATGTAATCTCATCTGTGATTTGACATCAAGAACCTATTGTCTTATAGTTCAGCGTCTTTTTCGTAGTGTCGTAATTTAGATTACATTTTTTGATGAAACTTACAGCGTCATCGATCGGATCAAGCTTAAAGCTAGAAACAGTACTCAGATTAATGTAGGTTTCGGCTATTGTCATTAACCTAGACGAGGCCTTGTTACTAGAATAAAATCGAGTCGCCTCTACCTACCTACATAGATAAAAGGATTCATGTGATTGAGGGTAAACGAAGAGTGAAAGCTTGCGGTCATTGATTGAGAACATTATCGCGGCGGGCGTCGACTTTGTCACCCCCAGCGTCGGCTGACAGCCACCCCAGTTCCCGGCCGTCGGCTGCCAGTACACCAGCACAGCTTGAAAGAAGTGCTCCCGACACCACGCCGCGACTAAAAATAACCGCGCGCCGCTCAGTACCGCCTTGACTACCGCGCGCGTCGCTCGCTGCGCCCGCGCCTCGCTCAACCATGGCGGAGACTATCGAGGAGATGTACGAGACTGCGGTCACCCGCAAGGTGGTCCGCACCAGCCTCAAGATAGAGGAGGTGAGGATCGACACACGACAGTTTTATGTAACGCCCGCGCGACACAAATATAGCCGCGACGCCGCCCGCCACCGCGCCACCTGCTCACATAACAGATAACACGCTTGACAGTGAACACGACGTAAACACCGACCGCGCACGCGAACGGCGAAAACGCTCCGACGCGCGCCGCTCGCGACGCTGTCACTCCTCCTCAAATTAGTTCTGACATTCTTTTTCTGCTTCGTATCCGACGATAGACATCCGGAAGTTTCAAAGTATTCCCGGAATATAGTCCAGTTTAACCCGAAACGCCGGTCGGACGGCACCGAAGCTCAGGCCCGCTGCCGATGCCGACCTGCGTCAGTGGAGGAAGTGCGCGCGCAAGGCGCCGCTTACCTAAAGATTTGTGGCAATCGGCGATGTAAATAGAACAGTCGGTTGAATGAAAGTTTCCGAGCCCACCTTGACTTGACGCGTGTGCATCGACCTGTCTCGTATGAACACTCCACGTGCGACCTTGCAAGACATACACAAACACGGGACACACACAACACCACACAATGAACTCTCAAACACAACACACAACACGAT
Organism: Lomographa bimaculata; assembly: GCA_948107665.1. Classification (NCBI taxonomy): domain Eukaryota; kingdom Metazoa; phylum Arthropoda; class Insecta; order Lepidoptera; family Geometridae; genus Lomographa; species Lomographa bimaculata. The sequence continues at coordinate 16,483,430 of OX403592.1, forward strand.
TAAGTACATTCTTTCTTATATTACATCATGATTTTTCCTGAAATAAGTCTGAAAAACAAAGTAGTTTTACTGTTCAGTGTGCGAGAACTTTATTTTTACCCGCATTGCGGCATAGTTACAGATGTTTAATTCGCTTTAGCTGTGATTTATATTGAAATGAGACATTTTCTAGTCGGAACGCTCCGCAGTTCGCTAACGTGTTACAGAGAGAGGAAGCGCAGAGTAGTCCTCGTTATCACATTCCATCAGCGAATTACAATGACTTTGTCTGTGGTGTTGCGACTACTGTTCGTTTCCAAAGCGCAAAATCCAATGGAAAAACGCGGCGTGGCATATTTTCGTCTTGGCTCCCATCCTAGTTTATCTGCTACATTACGATGTTTATTCACAATACGAATGTGAGCATTAATGTGTGCGTTTCTACCACTTGTGTAAGGTCTTACAGTTGCTTGAGAGAAAACACTTATATGCCATTGCCCATCATCGAGCCGTAAATGTTGCGGCGCCGAGCTCATCTGAAACTTCATAAAACTCGCGATATTTATCGGGGCACACGTACAATTTCTATTTGGAAACATTACAGGGATGTTTACACCCATAAAAACTTGGTATTTACTTTTATTTACATGCTTTTTTGGGAGCCAGCAATATTGTGGGCATGTTTATTTGTCATCAATGTCCTTGTGTGCTCGAAGCTCGCGGCGAGATCCCAGATTATCGGTCGGCGAGATTGAGATACAAAATATTTGGACGATTCTTTCTGGCAAATGCTTTTGTTTTTTCCTGAAGAGCAATTATGCCAACGCATCAAAGGGACACATTAAAATGCGTAGAATGACTGACAGAGACAGCTGCAGAAAGGTGTCCGTACATTCAAGCATGCTGTTATTAAAACATTAAAAGCTTCCGCCAGAAAACTTTGTTGGCTTCTAAATGCTGTATAGATGATTCAAGAACATAATTTATTCCATGTTATTCTTGTGATGTTGCGAAATAGAAAAAAATATACACTTCAATTCAATATCAGTCTAACACATGTTTCTTTCAATCTAAAGGTCTATTACAAAAATTTTAAGTCTTTTCAACACTTAACATTGTCATCTTAGTTAAGGTGGCGATACCAGAATTTCACCTAAAACGCGTGTTTTTGTAATCGTTTTACTCGGCATTCATAATAAAACCAGATAAATAAAATTTCGTTGTTATTTGTGTGCTACGATAAATGACGCCTTCTTTTTAGAATATTCATAAAGTTCATAAGTATAAAGGAAAAAATATCAAATCTCATGCAAATAACATCAATTTGTATTTTTGTAACCATTTCGTTCCGCTATTTTATATCATAACACTGTGAAAGTTATTTCATATACGTATATTTACTAGACGTATGATGAATTTAGCTTATTTTTTTTTTGACGCGCGTTTTCACATTTTTTTTAAAAACTCATAAAATCAAAGATTGCCACGCGTAACCTTGCGTATCCGCCACGTTATAATTCACGCAACATACACCTTTATGTGCAAAAGTGTAAAGGGGATATTTGTCTGTGGTTATAAAAGGTGCTCACATTGACGTATACCTGCCCCTTAATACATTGTCTTAATTTTTATGAAAGCAAGATAATAATTAATCTGAGAGATGTTTTAGGATGTTTCACGTACTAAATCTCCGATTCACTTCACAACAAATTAAATTAGTTTTCTCATACAATTCAACTGACTCGAGCCGAATAAACTCGTGCGAATCAGAACTGTGTTTAATTAGTGACATGATTAAATCGGCGGTTCATAAGAACCGGTGGGCGGGACGCGTGAAATTATTATTGGGAGTCTCTGTTTTGGTGGTCGTGTAGGTGAGATAGTGGTCAAATGCTTGCCTATTTAGCTTTCAAAAAGGTGAACGACCTAGTGTAGCCCCTAGTGTATGAAAAATTAGTTTCATTTTTACATTTACGGTAAATTTTTAAAGCATTGCAATTCATTGCATATACCAAAGACTAATGGTTATATTATCTTTGGTTATATTATCTTTAACATATACGCATATCTACTGTACGCATATGACTATAGATAATACATAAAAGAGTTTTAATCGACTTAAAAGAAGGAGGGCGTTCTCAATACTGTTCTTTTTTGTCTGTGTTACCTCAGAACTTTTTTCTAGGACCGATTTTGAACCGAACAAAAGACTGCTGCAAATGTGTGCCTGCATTTTGTTTACCTATGTGTATATGTTATACTTATTTATAAATTTATTTTTATTTTTACCGACTTCCCAAACAAGGAGGAGGTACTCAAGTCGACTGTATTTTTTTTATTTGTGTTACCTCATAAATTCTTTCCACGTGAACCGATCTCGAAATTTTTTTTTAGTTTGAAAGATCTTGCTTTCCAATTGCTCCCATTATAATTTGATCAATAATGCGTGTTTAGTACATCTAATCTGATCAAAGTTCCGAAGATAAGGCGGTGAAGTCGGTTTTTTTAAGCTTTGCTTGCGTGTAATTATTTATATCTTTCTTGCCCAAATAAGGAACAAAGGGTGGACTCAACGCTAAAAGCATTTTCTACCAGTCAACCACTCATGGTTGAAAAGCGGAGGCACTTTTAATTTCTATTTAGGCAGGTTTTCTGTCTCAGAGTCTGCCACGATTATGGCTCTCCAATATAGATTTGGATTTTATTGTTTTATACAAATCATAGGCAGGTTGTTTAACCCAAACATTGAATATAGAAACAAAGATTACGAACTAAAAACACAATATATTGTAAACTAGCCGTGCTCGCAGCTTCGCCCGCGTTCATCAAGTTAAAAAGTAGCATATATGCTAATCCTAGGTATAAGCTATATAGATGCCAAATTTCATCCTAATCCGTTCAGCTGTTATAGCGTGAAAAGAACACAAACATACCTACTTACACACTTCTACACTCACTTTCGGATTTATAATATTAGTGTGATGAAGAAATAACATCAATTAAAAATACTATGAATAGGTACGAGTAAAGTTGAAAGACGTGTAACATTTGGAAGAGTTCACTTTCTAGATTTGTGTGTACCTACTCGTATAGTGGGCGCTACGAAAAAGATTACACTACACTTTACAAGAAGTTAATCAATTCTCTTCTGATAAATGTGGATGACTTGTTTACTCAGATAAGTAGTATCTAATAATTTCAGGCTAAAATTTATCGTCAAAGTTATTAATTATCATTAATATCTAAACCGGCACTCACTATATTATAATGAAGGTAATCTAACTAATATTATAAGTCCGAAAGTTTGTGTAACTGTGAAAGTATGTTTGTTCTCTCATCACGCTGTAACGGCTGGACGGATTTGGAAGAAATTTGTTACGTTTACTATGAAACGATCGACTATATTAATGACAAGGACGCATGGAGGCAAATTGCACAAGCGCTTGAGTTCCCGCCAGGAATCGAACCCGATACACCTGCTTAGAAGGCGAACGCTCACCCAACTGAACCAACGGGCAGTTTACAAGTCTTTGAACTTAGTGTAGGTCTGTAAGTGTGATAGCGATTTAATTGCTTGTTGTTAATTTAATTATTATTACAGTCATAAGTACTTAGTTACTTCTTTTTTATTCTTTATTTTAGCATTTAGCAAGTACCAATCAAGTAATATAATAATTCAAACGTATTTACATACTTCATATTAGAATTCTATTCACAAGTCATAGTCAAAGTCAAGTAAAAGAGTCATGGTCCAGTCTTGGTCAAGTCATGCTCTAGTAAAGTGGTAGCGACTTAACTAGAACTTGAGTAGTTTGCCTACACTATTGATCGTTCAAAATCAAAATCGAAATCGTTTATTCACATGGGCCCCAAAGAGGCACTCATGAGAGTTAATGACTACTTGCCAGATTCGCAATATTACAGTCACGAACTATTGACGAACATTCAAAGTAGAATAACAAGTATTGAAAAAAAAAAAAAACGACAGCGCCATTTATTCACTTTCGCGGCAAAACTCCAAAAATGCAAGTTTTGGTTTAACTCTTCGATACCTTACTAATCAAGAATTGTTTCTTCATATATATTTGTGCCTCAATAATATCAACATGAAACAAATTCAGGGCTAAAATCATCAATCCTACTTCTAACATCTGTCAACGATCGTCCTTTTCAATTAGATTTGGACAGATGTCATTTGTTAATGTTTAATGTTCGCCAAAAATAGCCAATGACTACGACATACTCGTAGTATCACTTTTTTTGTTTGTGACTAAGTATGACTCGAATACGACCCATTCATTTTGCCGCAGCGGACTCGTGGTCACACCGTTTTGCCACACCAGTGTGACTACGACGGTTGAGAGAAAACTGTTGAGTCTCGGTCATCGACGTAAGGTGGCGAGCCTATCGGTTTTCTATCGTTTGCATTTCGGAGAGTGTGCGCAGGAATTATACGAGTTAATTCCCCCAAGCCTGTTTTACCATCTAACAACAAGACAAACAGTCAAACGTCATCCATTCATGGTTGACATACCTCCAGCTCGCTCGAAGTGTTTCGCTTCTACGTTTATCATCCGTACTGCGAGGGAGTGGAACTCATTGCCTGCGTCTTTGTTTCCTGAGCGGTATAATCTGGCAGTCTTCACGTCAAGAGTGAATAGGTATCTTCTAGGCAGGCATGCTACATCATCGGCCACATCATCGCAAAAAAAAAACTTTTACTCGTGGTTACCCTGTATGGCGTGATTAACGCGTCCTACGCGTGTAATTAAGGTCTTTTTTTATGCTTGATAGGCAAGCATTTGACCACTATCTCACCTGATTGAAAGTGAAGATGCGGCCGAAGATATAGCATGTTTACCTAGAAGATACCTAGGTCCTTTGTATGTACTTACTAGCCGTGTCACGCGACTTCGCCCGCGTTGATTAAGTTAAAAAGCCAATAAATATGAATAAGTAAGCATGCTTCATCTTCGGCCGCATCGTCGCTTTCCATCAGGTGAGATAACGGCCAAATGCTTAGCTATCTGTCATATTTTTTTTAAACAGGGTAATGGTAAAAAAGGTCTAAAATATACACTGATAGGATATATCCTATGTGATAGAATTAGGATGATAAATAATGCGAAATACCTAACATATTTTTTAGAGAGCTTGGTAAATTATTAATTTCTGTTAATACTACTATAAACTTAATCTTTATATATATAGTTATATATATAATTTTTCTATAGGTACATGTGTATGTGACTGAACTCCTCCTAAACGGCTGGATTGATTTTGAAAAAATTATTGTGAGTGTTCAAGTAGATTCAAGAATGGTTTATATTCACAATTCGATCCGATAATGTTTTTTTGAGATAATTTATTTAATTAACGGATCCGCTAGTACTAATAGATAAAAAAATAATTAGTTTTTATCCCGAAGTTCGTGATCGATTTTTATTCGGAACAGGATTTCCATAAAATATCAGTGCATCAGTACATCCCATGATTAGTCAGTCATGTATATTCAAGACACGACATTGCACAATTTTTTTAAAGTGAAAACTTCTTTAGCGGCGTTGTGCACTTTTTGGGTTGTGACCTGATCGAAAATTCGTAAGACGGAGGGAGAGTAGACCGCTGGCGCGGCGTAGGAGAGGAAGTAATATCCCCCTCTCTTTCTACTGCGCGGCCATAATGTATGCCTGCTCCTGCTTATTACAACGTTAATGTTCAAGTTTACACTTCTGCCGGCACTCCCGGAGTGTAACTCCAAACTCCCGTTGTTTTTTTTATGCAAGATAGATATCATATAATATTCTTATATTTTGTTTTTCGACATGTTATCTGTCCAAGCATGCCTTACAATTTGAAATACCATCAGTAGCCAAATAATATTTAATAATATGAACCTAAACCAAACTCGCCGCGGCTGCACGGCCCTGAAGCGTTGCAGGCGATCTTAATGCCTACCGAGCTTTGGTGCCAAATAGAAAGCCAGAGTCATTTTGTCCATTCACTTCATGATTTCCTTATTTTGTTCATTATCGTATATTTAGGTAGCGTTTCCTGAATATATATTTCCCTGTACCGGTAAATTCAGTTATGACAACAACAATGGAGAGAGTTGGCATCAAATTCAAAACTTTGCAAAAATGCGCAGTTAATTTTGTCAAATACATCAAAGGACATACATTTTATGATTAAGAGAGTAAGAAATAAATAAATTAGCCAACTTTAGGGAATGCTAGTATCAGAAACTAGGTAATTATATATTTTTGCCCGTTGTTGATGTAGGTATAGGTTTTTGAATTCAGCAGCCAAAAAAGCGAAGCTTTATTCCAATGCATTAGTTTAATTGATTGAGCGAATCGAGATCTCTAAGTAGACTTGGGTAGTTCTGCACTTTGTCCTGTCCGTTCGTCGCTTTCACACTCACAGCCCCACACTAAGTTCGATGACTTGTGTCGTTAACGTCAATGATACAACTTCAAATTCTCAGAGATATGTAAAGCTAGAAATTACATTTTAAATTATATCAATACAAAAATATTAAGGGGGCACTCATACACGTAAGTGGGACCCAAAATTGTTTTTATCAACCGACTTCAAATAAGGAGGATCTCAATTCGACTATATGTTGTGTTTTTTTTAATGTATGTAGCCTCATAACTTCTTTCTGGGTGAACCGATTTTGATGTTTTTTTTGTTTGATAGCTGGTACTTCCCATGTGGTCCCATTTACATTCGATCAAGATCTGACCAGTAGTTTCCGAGTTATCCTCAATAATGCGTATTTAACTCACTTTATCTGATCAAGGGTTACAAAAACAAAGAGGTGAAGTCGGTTTTTTAAGCTTTGCTTGCGTTTAAATTATTTTTATATCTTCCCTTGTGGGACATACGTGTGGCTCTTCCCTTTTACATATATATTATATATTTTTTCTCAAGGTTTCATATGATAATGCGCTGACGATGTGTGAGGAAAATGTTTCTAGATAAGTATATTGTAGCAGTTGTAACACTCACACCAGTAAGAACGCAATAACATATGTAAGTGTACGAGTAGGTACACATACACGTTTCACCTCTATTTAAAATCTCTCAAACAAACGCTTTACAAACGTCAAAACAAGCATTTGTTCCGGAACTCTGCTCGTAATGGAAAATTAGTTTTCAACAAACAGTGTTCCTATTGGTAGCTGATGCCATCACTTCGAGATTGCGAAAGAACGAGGTGCTTGACCAGAGACCAAAGTAAACATTTTCTCACATAAATAATGAAAAACTAGTATGATTCTGATATGGGCATGCTTTGAATATTTATCCGCTGCCAGAGACTGACTCCTGCCAATCCCGCCATGCAAGTTTGCAAACGCATTACCGCCTTTTAAGGCGATGCCCGAACCGGCACCGTTCGGCGAATCGTACACACTTTAATCTTTACGGTGGAACAACTGTTTGGGAAGTGTGCCAAATGTGCGATTTTGCCTAATTGACGAGCGCAGAACATCCCGCTCGTTTGATCGCGCTCCAGCGCCACATCAGATAAAACAACAAAAACTGTCGCTGCAACATGCTCTAGAAAAAACTAATACATATAATAATGGTAGTTTTTGATCTCCAATTGGCGTATAACGTTTAATTTTAGCACGGCAATCAAGATGCAGGCGTTGGATGTCCGTCATCTTGCTTCGACAGCCGATGGGTGAACGTCAGCTCGCGGAAGCCGTCCGCGTCGCTAGCGAAAATGGAACGCAGCGGATATAAATAATTAGACGTACGAACAAATCGTTGGCGGGGAATAATCGCGCGAATTCGGTCAGCTATAGTGAGGAGAAATTGGGCAAGAAGCGGTTTCGACGCTCTCGTTGTCGTCACTGATGTACGACACCAAACGACCCGGCTAATGTGGCGACAACGGTTCCGTCCAAGTAATTATTTCCGCAGTAGATTTGCTCCCGATACTATTTATTCTGGAATCTCGTTTTCTTAGCATCGAGGAAGCGAGGTGTCGGTCGGTGGTCGAATAAAAACACATTAATTGCTTCGAATCCACTGCCAATAAATAAGTCAGATCAACAAACTCTTGAGCATGAGCAATGGAGGCCCATAACGTTTTCATGATACCAATCTTATGGATTTTTTTCAACGGAGTCGAACTCCAAATATCTTACAGTGAACACACTCGTAGCGACGGGTCTATATTATATTAATTTAATTAAACACATGTAGTTAATCAAAGAATCTTTGTAAGCGTATGTTATCAGTTGCTCCTAATCCAAAGATACTTTGAAATCCATAAAGAATTGTATATGTACATAATAATTATTATATAATGCACGCATATTCCTGATAATTTCAATTAGGTTGATTATTACTTGCAACATTCCCGAATTATTTTAAACCTTATTACAAAGTTTAAAAAACGATATAATATTTTTAATTGCATCGTTTGTTTTTAATTACGCGACATAGTGTCATAATTCGATTTTTTTCTGACTAAAATATGGTACAAAATATAATTTAATGAATTAATTTAATGTTTTATTCATTGAAATTTAATTACAAGAAGCAAAATAAAATGTCATAATCAAAATCTTAATGTTAACAGTAAAAAACCACAGTCAAAAGTTTTAATCAAATCCCCTGACTGCAACCGGTGCAAAGGTCCCATAACGATGGCAGCATTTCCACTCTGAATGACAGTAGCCAACCTTTGCAACAAAACGAGTCGGAGAGAGAGTTACCATTACAAAGTACTCTACTTAAAGCAAAATTTTAAATGTGATCCAAATGACGAATGAATAAATGAGTAAACAGATTTTTCGTTGAAATGTTAATAGGTTCTTTGGCTCCAATAAAGCGCTAATTCAATGTCACACAATGTCGGTCGAAGACAGAGCGTCTCTATTTCTATTCTAAACACTTTCTAGTTTGTAAAATGTTCTCCATTCAATTCATCCATTAACAATCCATTATGTTTTTTAAATTAAAATTAGAACGGGCATTGGCGCGACTTACGCGTTGTCGATGACTAATAATTAAACGCAAGCAAAGCTTTAAAAAACCGACTTCACCGCTTTATCTTCAGAAGACGATATATATACTGACGATAACTCAAGTAGAGTTCAGATCATGATCAAATTTCATTACAAACCAGCTTTCAAATAAAACAAATAATCATCAAAATCGGCTCACAACGAAAGATGTATGAGGTAACTTTTGAATTCGGTTAAAAACGAGACCATCGTCAATGTGGTCCACAGAATACGCATTATTGACTACTGATCAGATCTCGATCATTCAAACTAAAAAAAAAAACAAAATCTGTACGTGGAAAAAAATTATGAGGTAACACGCATAAAAAAAAATACACTTTGTCTTGAGTAGATACTTTTTGTGAAGACGGTAAATAAGTTTAAAATGTGCGTATAAGTTTTAATCAAACTATTCATTATCTTATGTTATTAATACAGATCGGTGGATACTTAGATAATTATCTATTGTACTCTCACCTTAAAATTATCATAGGCTTATTCATTGTCTTATATCATCTAACTACAAGTCATTGAATCGAATATCTATGTATATATGTGCGCACGAATTACTCGAGTTAATTCCTCCTTACACGTTTTACTATCCAACAACAAAACAAACTGTCAAACGTCATCCATATATGGTTGACATACCTTCAGTTACCTTGTTATCATCCTCAGTATCCGTAACTCGTTGCCCGCGTCTTTTTTACCAGAACGGTATAATATGGGAGACTTCAAGAGTGAAAAGGTATCTTCTACGCGAGCATGCTACATCTTCGTGAGATTGTTGTATTTGACCACAAAAATTGCCTAAAAATAAACTGTAGCATTTCTTTAGGGGTTTATCCCATAAAATCATAACATTGAATCCCATAACACTGTATGTATGTCGTCAGAGCTCAATAGCCCACAACCACGTCATTCAAAGTAAATGTGTACCAAACGATGTGAACGTTCAACGTTCAAGGCCCGTCTAGTATCGAATATTTTTAATACAAATTGCCGTGCTGTTTTCGCTGAAGTACTGGCCGCGTTGGTTTTATGAACTCCTCTATAAAATAGATTTCATGAGTCTGAAACTGATTTTAATGACGTTATTATTTTTTGATTCTTCATGCAACTTCATTCTAGCTTTTTTTACATAGTCTCAGAATGTTCTTCCACGGAACATTCTAGTTTTTTTTTTTTCATAAGGTATGTACGTAGTAACGTAATTTTGTAGATCAGATGCTTTTATTGTATAGTTAGTAATGTAAGTACATAAATATATTACAGTAAAATATTATCATCAAGATAAGAAGCTCCTGATTTAAGCACTCTGTAATTACATTTAGTTTCATATATACGTGAGGTAATGGTCAAATGTTTAACGAATAAAAAAATAATTGCCAATACATTTTTGATATGTTCTCAATACGTCTTTATTTCACTTTTTTACAACTATTTACGAGACAGGCTACCTTGAACAACGCATGTCCACCTGGAGTGTATGTTAGGGTTTTATAATGTAAGTTCACGTATTTTTACTAAGAAAACATTAAACTATTAACATTAAACTAAAAACTAAATTAAAATTAAACAAAAAAACTATAATTAGATTTAAATATGTACAAAACTTAATCTAATAGACCGCTACCAGTAGGCAAAGTACCCAAAATGCTGGCAGCATTGCCACGTTGAATGGCAATACTCAATCTAAGAAAATGTAAGGTTATTTTTTTATGTTTTTACACTCACAGCCCCACACTCATAACGAATAATTTTAATTGATCTATTTAATATGTACTGTCTGGAATTAATCCAAGCCAAGATATTAATTTAATTAATGGCATGAATAATATATTTAAATTATATACCAGCTTCGTTATTTACTATAGACACAATTCGAATTACTTTTGCTCCACATTGTTAATAACTTCAACAGTTGTCGTACAATTTATATGAAACTTATTAGTGTCAGTATTTCTATTTTTACAATCACGTGTTCCTCTATCCGCAACATTCTTAATTTTATTAACCCATTTATTATAAACAATATAAATTTAAACATATCTCGAAGGACAAAACGTGCTTGAGTTCAGAATCATGTATCGCAAATATATTATCATACGCATTAGCGAGTTCGCAAGGCGTCCCACAGGGCGTTGTGCTAGTTTTATTTTTTACCATCTGGACATACCTATAAATATACCTAAACATGTAAACAAATTGATGTATCTGTCTGTGCTTTTAAAACACATGTTTTCTAACGCCAATATTTTAGGCGGAATAGAAAAACATCGGCTGTGCGAAGTTTTGGCTTGACAAAAATTGTTAGATTTAAATATGTTTTTTAATCGAAGCGAAGCGAGAAGGCTGTATATATAAGGCTAAGAAAGAAATGGCAATTAAATTAATATAAATTAATTTATTAAGAGGACACTTATACACGTAAGTGGGGAACGAAATATTTGTTTTAATCTACCCTTGTGGGGTATCGTTGAAAAGAGTTTTGCAAGTAGAGTACGGAACTGGTTTAAAAAAAATCTATGTTGGAAAACAAAAATTTGGTAGGCCATCAAAGTCACTCTTTTTAGACCTATTTCGCCTATCTCAAAAACGGCTACACATTTGAAACTTACGTATATAACATTCGTTATTTCCTGTATTTGAAACAACAAATACAGTATACAACAAGCAATTAACCTCAAAAGTTTTTCTCCATGAGGCAAAATGTAGGCGCTAGATCTCAGTTCGGGGCGAACGTCTTGTTATATAGTTGTAATATTAGATGCTGAGTATACGCACTTTATTGTTCCTACTATTACATGACTACATAAGTACATAGAGTGTTACAAATAAGTTTTTATCCAAATGAAAAGATTTTTAAACTTTTTATTATTTTTTAATCGTTTTTTCGCGACGAGCATACGTTTAACCACTATATATAACCTGATGGGCAGTGAAGATTTGGTCGACGGTGGAGCATGTTTTGGTTCGAAGCAAAACCGCTGCCAATAGTAATATATGATTCGCCCTAAAGCGCTCTCCCCTTAGATATTAGAACATTGCCCTTCAATCCGAAATCCAGTAATGTTTGCACACATGTTTCGAAATTACTTTTGATGAAAATTAAGTTTTGGCATATCACTGAATTGGACCGATTAGTAACTATCCTTAAATTGTAGATACAGATAATTCCATTATTATACAGATATCCTATTTGCTATAGGAAGTCGACTGGCACTTCGGTGTGGGTGAATTAGTCACTAAGCCACTGAACTTAGCGGTCGAGGTACCCACGTAAGGTTTATAAAAAGCTTATTTGTAAGGTTTCTGGGATTCGATTACTTTAAGTAACATACTATGTACCTCTAAATAGCAAGCTTAGGTATGTTTCGTTAGTTAAAATTATTCTTTGTAAGTAGTAGATAACTTGCTTCTGGTAAACCTATAAAATATATACGATTTGAAACGACATTCTCAATTTGTAGTTAGCATTGGTTTTTGGCGATTGCGGGAGTTAAAATGTCTCTGGCACACATTCGTTAACTGATGTCCCTGTGAGATTTCCCTATTATTAAAATCCGCAACAAGTGCGAGGAAGCCTTGGTGTACGTGATATTGCCGATAAGAGCAAGCGAGTAGGCTGAGATGGTATGGGCATGTTATGAGAAGGCCGTCTGATTGCATTGGGAACTCTGTTCTACAGCTTTTGTTCCCCGTCGAAAGCAAACCAAAGACTAGATGTAAAAAAATAGTGCAGAAGGACATTGAGGGAATGTGAGCTATCCGAAACAGACGTGCAAGACAAAGCGAAGTTTACGTATACGTCATTAAAAAAACTTCGCTTTGTCTCACATTCCCTCAATGTCCTTCTGCACTACTTCTACTTACTTACCTATTTCATTTGCTACACCATTGAAATTATGATGTAGCCTTAAGACTGACAAGTAATTATATTTTGAACTAAGCTGCTAAAGTAAAGTAATATACTAAGAAAGTGTCCAATAACACTTTCTTACTGTCTTTATTAGAGAAGACACCTTGTTCTGTGTTCTTTGTTAACACTACTCTATATTCTCTATATTACACTGTCATATCACTACACTAACTCAAAAGATTTAGTCCTCTTAAGTCTTCTCACTAAGTCTGTGTTATCGAGGAGAGCGAAGTGGAAAGAAAATAGTAGAAGGGCTGACCTACCACCATGGGATAAGTATATAGTCAGGAAGAGAGAGAGAGAGAGAGAAATTTGTACCTATTTCGTTGTGGAAATAAATGTAACTCAAGAAAATGCAATGTGAGTATTCACACATTGCGAAGTCATTCATCATTACGTCAACCGGCGCTTACCCCGTGTACATGACGTAAGATAAGGTCGTCATACACGAACCCAGCAAACAGTAGTCGTTAGGCATAGACAATGCAATACTCTATTTTTGAACGAGTGACCAAGCTCATTTTTCGTTTTCGAACTTTGATGCATGCGTCTTTCTTGCCTATGTTTTATCTGAGATCTGCTGTCTGTTGTGTTTTTATGGTTAGCGTGATAAGTGCCAGTACCGAGGAATACTATTTATACAGTGCCAGGCTGCAAACATTAATCTTCATGCAATTCTTTATTGTTCGAGGATGCGGTACGCGTCTCTTTGGGCGCCTTGCTGTGGTTTTAACAGATCTGCTGTCAGCTGTTCAACCAAATCGTCGCTTACCATCAGATGATGATAGTGGTCAAGAGTTTGCCTAGCTTATTAAAAAAAAAAATTTAACAATCAAACAACAAAACAAACAAGTCAGTTGTTCTATTGTACTATGCTCTATTGTAGAATAAAAAATCTTTAGGTAAGTCTAATGATTAATGATCGCTAAAAGACGTAAACGGAGGTATAGACAATTGAAACGTCATTGCCACCCTTTGACAGAAACAAAATGGCGTCCATTACACTAAATAACTGTTTACGCGCGACCTAAATGCAAAAACTGATTTGTTACTTCGGGATTGATGAGTCAGGCGGTCGTTGTCCTGCCATAATATACGTTTGGGAGAAAGCTAAATGTGCGAGCATCGTTAAAGCTCAGCGTACAGGGACGTTTGCAGGGCTTAAGTCTGCGGGGGTACCCTTAAATAAAACGTAGGTAGTTATTATGGTTGCTTTTAAATACTTACGATTAGGGCGATTAATGAAGAAACGAATAATAATATTTTATGAACTTTAATAGGCAGGCACATATTTTTTTATTTTTTTTTTATTTGTGACAGGCCAGTTTTTGACCACTATCTCACCTGATGGTAAGTGACGATGTGATCGAAGCTGGTAAACACACTAGACCTGGAATACGCAGCCTCTCAAGGATAACTGCCGGAACACCGTATTTGGCTTGGCGGCAGACTTTCAACTTGATGGTGGTAAGCTTTGGTAGCAAGCCAGGCGAGCAACTCACAAAATGCTCTACCACCTCTCAAATGTCACCTGATTAGCACCACCCGGGGACCACGTGTAGGGAGTCAGACTTAAGGGGTATCCTCCTACGGACTTGGGTGACTCAGCCCCCAATATTATATTAGAATAGTCAATTTAGGAATTATTCGACAACGTATAGCGATTTTCAAGCATTATCTTTTAGTATGTACCTAAGTGGTCCTAAAATTGTATAAGTTGATTATTTACAGAACAAAATAGAGAGAGAGAGAGAAGACGAGTTGTTGTTGAAGGAAGAAGAAGTGGTCGCAAGATATGTTATTTAACTTTGTTCGACATATTTTATTGCTCATTTGTCAATAAGTTATTAGAATGGAGACCAAGAAAATGCTATATAATAGTACTATTAGACTCGCATGAAAAAATAGAACACGTAATAGAAGGTCACAGAAGTATATTAGAGAAGAAATAGTTTAAAAAAAAATAAGACCATTATAGGGGGGTTGAGAAGGAACTCTACCCCCTTAAAGATCACTTGATCCGCACACAATATGTCCTGTAAATGCTGCTATTAACCACGCTAGATGGCGCATTTCTGGTAAAACAACTTGCAGATTAAATAATGCACATCACACATTTTATTTTTCTATTTAAACATGTTCATTCTCTCAAAACCGCGCGAGTCTCAGCCGGATTTTAACAATATTAATCATTCTATTCATTATTTTCTTTTTTATTTAGGTATGATCGATACTTACCAGAAACTACTACTCGAATAGGAAACCATATTTTGTACCAAGTATCAAGTAGGATATCAAAATGAAGGTTACATAAAAGTACATAAAAAGTAGGTTCACATTTTTTGAATTTTTAGTACATTGACTTGTTTATGCTAGATGGACAAGCATTTAACCACTATCTCTCTTTATAGAAATAGAATATTTCAGTATTATTTCGAGGCTCTAGAAGCGGACTGTAGATTTTTTATTAGAATTACCCACGTGGGTACAAAATAGGGCAAACCACATTGTCACCATATTGGTGAAATGGTTACTATTTTCGTCGCCTCCAATTTCATCGCCTGTCGCCAGTTCGACGCGGTTTTTGTTAATCAATTACATGGCATTAATCTTTCCTTATGACATTAATCACTTTGATGACAGCTAAACATAAAGGCTGATGTCCAATAGAAGCTATATTATTTGATACTAGCTAGGTACCTAATAGTTGTGTCTTTATAAAAATATACATAAACGCTTTCACACTCACAGGCCCACACTAAGTTCAATTACTTGTGCCATGGGTGCCAGATACATTCATATCACACACATAATCACACTCAATACCAGAAACACAAATTACTAGGGCGATTACTAGGGCGTGACTTGACTATGACTGGACCTTGACTGTTTAACTTGACTTTGACTGTGACTCGTGAGTAAGACTTTTAATATGAAATACACTTAAAATACATACACTACTTAACACTGGCTAAATGAAACTAATACTATGTCCTACTATTAATTACTTACCATTCTCTGACAAATAAGTACATTTTGTTTTTTTTTTATTTGATTTAAGATTGCGAAGCCAATATTCAATGAAAAAAATAACAAATAAACTAAAAGAAGGGGTTCGCCCCAGGATCTCAGGAAGATTATCGTATAGATTACGATCACAGTGGACTTGTAGCATTATTCCAGAGAGGACTATGCGGACAAGTTTAATGTTAGACTGGCTGAGCAGTTCGACCGCTCCGATGTCATATAATTATAAGATCGTATCTTAAGCTCGGACACCGTAATTTCTGTGAACAAACCATAAACCTAAATACCTACACTCTTGCGGTTAAAGACTCTTGACCCAATAAAATCAAGTTGCAGTTTAAATGCAACTAAATTTTAAGAAATTTTGAATTGCCTGTTGGCTTGTTGGGTGAGCGTTCTCCTTCTAAACATGGAACACAAGTTTTCTCCCCAAGGATAAATTGTATTTCTGGTTGTGATTGTGTGTGTGATGTGAATGTTTCCTGCACTCATGACACAAGTCATCGAACTTAGTGTGGCGCTGTGAGTGTGAAAGCGTTTATGTTCTTTGCCAATAATATTAACTTTTAATAGTAATTGAATACTTAATATTATGTAGGTTCGTATAAATTATTCATCTTATTATAAGTACTCATTTGTCGTTAGTGGAACAGAAGAGAGATACAGAAAGGCGTAAAAAATTAATTATTGATATTGACGTTTATTAAATTCACGTCAAAAGATCTTCTGTTGAGTTTTGCCGCGAATGTGAATAAATGGCGTTGTAGATTTTGTATAATTTTCCAAAACCTGTGATTCTTCAAGTGTTAATGTGTAATAATGGTGGATTATTACCAGCTGTTCATACATAGTAAACGTGCATAAGTGTTGGCAAATTAAACAAAGTTGAAAAACGTAATGTTCGCCTTCGCTCCAAAACTGCAATTGAAGTTCTAGTAAAGTTTCTACCACTTTACTAGGGCAAGGCTTGACTATGACTGAACCTTGACTTTGACTGGGACTTTTAATATGAAATACAATTAAAATATATTATAACTTGAGACTGGCAAAATGCACAAGATTGCGAAGAGAAATACAAGATTTTTTAAATGAGCTAAAACCTAATAAAGTTCCAGGGTGAGAATTTAACTGGTCCCAACTTTTCAAGTGTAAACTTACAGGACTACTGAACAATAAACTATAGATGTCGCTACAAGCCGATATCAAAACAGATAAGCTGTTATTTATTTTCACCTGTCCATCTGTCTATTTGTCGGTCTGTAATGAAATCTTGCAATCGAAATTAGACCCACTTCCCGATGTCCGATTCAATTCGATGCAATTGGGCACTTATTTGGCTCAACGTATTAGCATTGCAATTCAGAGAGGCAATGCCGCCAGCATTATGGGAACGCTACCCACTGGTAGTGGGCTTGAGCACTTGAGTTACCTATAAGCTCGATGTCTTTTAGGTAACTTAGTACTTTGCTGTACATAGTTTTAGTTAAATTTTAGGAAATATAGGCAATTGGCCCGTAGATTCGAATTTGGTATACATCTTAGGTTATTATATATCTTAGGTGACAGATACAATGGTAATGATACCATTGAGCTGGTCTGATGATGGAAACCGAAGGATAGGAACTTCGGAACTAAATATGAAAAACCCATCGAGTTTGAGCTCGTTTGATTCGTTTTGTTCTCTGGTATTATAACTTTTTAGTCCTTTTTTATTAACAACTGGTAAAACATTGATTTTAATAAATTTTTTTGAGTATTAATTGCTTAAAATTCGTCTCCGAAACTCGAGCCGTACCTATTTCAAATGTACAGAATAAAACGAACTATTTTCAATATGATATCACTTGCGCAATATGGCAACTCAGGCCAATTAGCGATTAAATATGAGATGGCAACACCCACTCAACGTCATCCGTCAGTCACACAGTGAGCCGAATGTTGCGACACTGGATAAAATAAAAGGGATTAAAATGCTATTATTTTTCAAATAACTATTTTTATGTAGGTTAGTTTAGGCTGGGGATTATTATATTTGGTGAGAAAATATAGAAGTGGGTCTCGATAAAAAGTACAACATTTTATTGTGAAATTTTAATATTTTAGGGTTCCGTACCTCAAAAAGAAAAAAATAAACCCATACTCCCCAACCCTGCGCCAACGTATATATAAATCAAACCCAATACTACTTCTGAAAGAATTATAAAATTAGACAAGAAGCAAGTTCTCGCAGTAGGTAAATGTTAATCTGTTTTAAATAATGAAAAAAACATTTTTGAAATAAAAACGGACAGAAATTTTCTCAACTCTGTGCAGAACCCTCGGTGCGGGCGTTAAATTCGTCTTTGTCAAATTTATTTTTCTTATAGGTAACCTTGTTGACATATGTATTTACACCATTTATACTATGCGCGCTAAACAATACGACTTTGCAATAGCTTGAAGCACGTGATATGACTTACCAATCCAATGACTTTTATCTTCTCATGTAGCATTTTCAAGAAATTCAAAATTCATTAATTGAAAATGTTAAAAGCTATTAAAAATAATTCCATTACGTTCATGATCCGTACAGTGAAGGAGTGGAACTCATTGCCTGCGTCTTTGTTCCCCGAACGGAATTAATCTGGGAGCATATAATTGCTAAAACAATGAATTACTTACATTAGAATAAATCAAATCAAATACTAAGACGCCAGATTCTCGATAATTACTATATGTCGTGTCATTATTTAGTGGATTTTGACATCTACCCACATTTTTTATTTTTTATTATTAATAGTCTCGCAATTAGGTAAGATAGTACACATCAGTTTTGTTTTTATTGTTATATACATAATTACTGTCGTACACTCTGTAGTGATAAGTTATCTTGTATTTCTCTTGTAAGCGAATTGTATTCTTTTAGAGAAATAAATATCTTAATCCGTAATCCGTATTCAAGTCTCGAGTGAATAGGTATCTTCTAGGCAAGCATGTCCCATCTTTGGCCGCATCATCTCTTTCCATTAGGTGAGATAGTGGCTAAATGCTTGCCATTTCTGTATAAAAAAAATTAAACATATTTTTTTATTAGGTAATATAAAAAAAAACTTCATATACACAGGCACCTGCCATGCCTAGTTCAGAGAGTTAAGGCAATACTTTTCACTGTCATAATATTTATGATTGTTTTATTATGGATGTATATTGGTGCTTAGTGCTTACTACTAGGTGAAAAAAAAACGATTTTAGAAGAAGAAAAAAATGCTTTGTTACTTTCATTAATATTAATAATGTTTGTGATAAATTGGCAAAAAGTGTTCCTACAATATTATTCTTTATGTCACAGTTTAGATTATTCTAAATAGTACCAATATTTGACCGATTTCCTTCATGAAAACTAGCTTTTATTAATCTTTTAATCACTATTTTTTTCTTGTGTGAAAGGCAAGCATTTAATACTAACCGTGCCCCACGGCTTGACTCGCGTTAATTAAGTTAAATAGTAGCCAATGTATAATCCGGAACCTGATCTATCTACATTCAAAATTTCATCAAAATCAATTTATTCGTTATGGAGTTACGTGGTAACAAATATTCGCACACACACAAACTTTCGCTATTATAATATTATAGAAGGATAACCATTAAATAAAACAACCCTTACTAGTTCCTTACTATTCCTTACTTATATATTCCTTACTTATATAATATTATAAATGCGAAAGTAACTCTGTCTGTCTGACTGTTACACTTTCACGCTAAAACTACTGAACCGATTTAAACGAAATTTGGTACACAGATAGTCTAGAGCCTGAGAAAGGACATAGGCTACTTTTTAACCCCGAATTCTGGCTGGTCCGGGACTTACGCCGGCAAAGCCGCGGGGCGCAGCTAGTATAAACATAAATGAATTCAAAAGTGTTTCAACAAATTAAAAACAAATTTGTTCTTTTAAATTGTTCTTTCTAGAAAGTCAAAACTATTTACAAATATAATATTTTCACACGTTAATATAATTATATAAAAAAAATGTTATTTCTTATGAAGTACATCAATAATATCCGATGCGTAAGTACCTCATCATAGATGAATAAGACATATCAAAGTACCTCAATGAAAATCATCAAACAAGTAGGAAGAGATTCCTTTCATGATTTGTTCTATCTCAACTGGATATCTATCTATTTATAGGCCTACTCATCCCGGTATAATAAATCCCTCTACATAAAATTAGTTAGATGTACTGCTGAACAACGTTTATTCTGACGATGCGAGATCTGACCTTTGTCTTTCATTATCTACATTACGGGTGTGACTCAGTAGCAAAGACTACTCAGTAGCTACGATGACGTAGATAATAAACTCTTTGGGAGAGAAGATATTTGTCAAAGTCTTAGATATTTATGCGCTTTTGTGTGTAATTAATACAATGCAATTATGCATTGCAAAGTTAGAATAGTTTACAACTAAAGATGCAGCCAGCTGATTCTTTGGCTTGCTGAAGATTGTAGAGACATTGACGATGATTGGGCTGATTTACATTTCATAATGTTTATATCCTTATCTCTTTTGTGTTTAGTTTAGCATTGTTTGCTTGTTGTTTGTTTTTTTATGCTATCCTTGAGAGCCAGTCATTTTTGCTAGCTACTTTACCACCCTCGACCATTTACGATCAGGTGATAATAGACAGTGGTCAAACAGGACTACTTCCCCGAAGATACAGTAAACATACCTTTTGAGGAAAATTCCTTACAGATATATTTTTTTAACAAACAAAGGTATTCACAATCTGCTCCTTGGCTTAGTCGGGTGGCGTTCGCCTTCTAAGTAGGGTTCGATTCCAGGCGGGAACACAAGTTTTCTCCCCAAGGAAAATTGGTGTTTCTGGTTCTGGTTGCGATTGTGTGTGTGTGATCTGAATGTTTCCGGCACCCACGACACAAGTCATCGAACTTAGTGTGAGGCTGTGAGTGTGAAATCATTTACGATATTCACTCCCAGCTCCGCACTAAGTTCATAATACATGTATTTACATGCCAGAACCAGAAGCAATATGTTATATATTATTTTTTCCCATGTTCCTTGGGAAGGGGGTGCTCTTGTGGGAATCAACTCCAAGACTCACGACGCGACGCAGGAAGCAAAGACTTGCTCAAGTGTAGTTTAAAGCAAATATTTTAAAAAGTAATGTATAAATCTCTTAACTACGGTTACCAAAGCAGCTGATTTTCGTATCTATTGACCGAGACATCGACAGTAAAATGGATGCGACGCTCTAGTTGTTTAGAATTTAATCGATGTTCGTAAACACCGACTAAAAGTGAAAAATGGGAAATCGTGTGCCGCTTACAGACCCCCTATTACGTATCTTTGTTGCACGCGGTTTCTATTTGAATTGAGCAAAAATGAACCTTATTTCCTAGGAATTTTGTCAATTTAGTATTGAAACCGTTTGCAACAAAGATAGGTAATCGGGGGGCAGATCATCGTGACGTGATGACAATACGGTTTTAATCTTTCGCTTTGTAATGCCGAATGATTTAAAGTATTTCACTTTCACTGACATCGAGTTCATTTTCTTTTGTGAGTTCGTGAATTTGGTGATTATTTTTGTTGGGAATTGGGACAGATATTGATTACTGACGATGATTTGTGGAGATTGATATAGCAAATTGTCGTCAGCAATTTTTTTAGCAGCGATTTATGATCTCATTATTTAAGATTAAGTGTGTATGTAAATGTTACCTTATTAGTATTACCTTGTGGACTTAAAATCGTAAATAATTTATTTTTTAATCCATGATAGCCAAATTTTTACCACCATCTCACCTGATGGTAAGTGACGACCTAGTCGATGATGGAGGAAGCTTGCCTAGAAGATATCTATTCACTCGAACATATATATTTGTGGTTACTGATTACTTAGGTATTATTGTCTAAAATTCAAGTTCTTTAAACAATTATGTGACGATTGTATGGAATTCTAAAATGCCTATCCTTCGTTTAAGACGCAAGCAGTAGAAGCAAGGAATATCTTCTCCAGAAATTTAAAATAAGTCTAATTATGCATGTTTAGTTTTAAAATCGAGTATACAGTGGTTTACAACTTAATTACGCTAGCGGCCGCCTGTGCCTATAATTTGAAACTCGTAATTGTTTCTACTTAAACACATATTGGAATCTTACAGGCGTGGCAGAGTTTGATTTATACGTCTCACTAACTTTTTTGGCACGCGGCGAACAATATTTATGTTAGTGGCCATATGTCGATCATTTTCATTGTCAGATTGCTTATTATGTCCCTATTTTAGGACCTTAACGAGAACAATATATTATATCTTCCTACATTAAAATAAGTTTTAATGAACTGTAATGACAATTATATTACGAACATTTTACTAAGATGAACAATCTATGTATATGTAGGTATATATATAAAAATGAATCTCTATTTCCCTTGGTCATCGCATCACGCGTGAACGCATGGAACAATTTCGCAAATTCTTTTTTGATGTGTTTATTGTTGTCAGGAGGAGGTTCTTATGAAAGAAAATCTTATCCTGGAATTCCCGCGGGTCCGGGACTTACGCGGATAAAACCGCGAGGCGCGGGTAGTTGAAATATGAAATAGACAAAACATTTACGAAATTAAAATTATTGTACATTATGATAATTATAAAAATGGATACTTTACATCTGAAAGATGCAAATAGAATATATATATATATATATATTTAATTAATTATAGACAAGCGTTTGTCCACCATCTCATCTGATGTCAAGCGATGATGTGGTCGACGAAGGAGCTCGCTTGCCTAGAAGATACGTGGATAGGTATCTTCTAGGCAAGCGAGCTCCATCGTCGTCATCGCGACTTGAAGACTCCCATATTGTACCTATTAGGAAACACCGATTCAGGTAAGGAATAACATAATTTAATATTGGATTATTAATCTAATATTGGAGTTTTATTCATGTAGGTAATATGATACTGAGGCATGCACAAAATTGCATCCGCGATTTAATTTTCATAGACGGATGCAAGCACTGTTTCCGTTACAAGAGTTGTCAATAATTGCCACGACGGAAACGCCGTTTCATAATCCATCCGATAGATGTCGCTACATGCATTAACCTATATCGACCGCGTAAACAAGAGTCGCCGGCGCACGCGCAACCACAGCTGTCTTACTATAATTTACCGGTCATCTCTGCACAGTGCACAAAGACCTTATTGACACAAAACGAACAAAATTACTCTTAATGTCTTGTTTATGCGAGTCGAATAAATCTAAATTAATGACCATTAAAAAGAAAATTAAGTCGCGCGTCATGAAACAAAGCGTCACGCATTCGGCCACAAAGAAAAAAACCACTCAAAGTACTGAAAAATGTAAACAATATTATATTTTTGGCAAAAAGTAATTGAAATTCTACATCGCAATTGTATTTTACAACAATTAGCATAATTTAAAATACGCAGTATTTAACTGTAATAACCGACTTAAAAAAAGGAGTAGGTTCTCAATTCAACTGTATGTTTTTTTGTATGTATGCGTATGTAATACGCGATCATTCCGCCACGCCATTGTGAAGCGATTTTGATGTTTTTTTTTTGTTTGGTAGATCATCAAAAGTGATATTCAAATTTTTGAGAAAATCAACAAAGAACAAAATATAAGCGGTGTAGTCGACTTTTTTAGCTTTGCTTGCGTTTAAATTATACTATTTGGCATTGTTTCACGCTACGAAAAATACCTACTCTGTTGAACAAAGCACTTCAATAAACAAAATCATAACAACAATTATTTATGTCCATCCAAAACAAAGAGTAGCATCAGAGTGCGAAATGATTCATTCACACTTGCTCTGCCAAATCCGCAGATGCTGAAACGACAGTCGACACTTAGGACTTAAAACATTACAGTGATTGAAGTGCAAGGATACATCCATTAGAATTATAGGTCCCTTTTTTGATACACGGTTAAAAAAATTACTGTTTAAATAATTTAACCAAAAAAAAGCTTAAAAGCCGACGTCACCGCTTTATCTTCGGAATCCTTGATCAGATTAAATCAATTAAATATGCATTATTGATTATAAGATTATAACTCATAAACTACTGAACAGATCTTGAACAAATTTTCAAATAAAAAGAGAATCTGTTTGAGAATCGGGTTGTCTAGAAAGAAGACAAACAAAACAGTCTAATTGAGAACCTCCTCTTTTTTTTAAGTTGGTTAAAAGTACTCTGAGCCTTGATTCATACACTTTAATTACAGAAAATATTCCTGGTACGTATTTAGATTTGGAGACTGGAGTTCACGGATGCATCAATCAAAATTAATACCTTATTAATGCTGTTCAATACGATAAAAGACGATATTACTTGTTGTTGTTGTTCATTATCATTATTTGACTCACAGTTTGTTCACTTAAATCTTATAAATAGTCTGAGGAAATGTGGATAATAAATATAATTCCCTTCCCACTTCCGTCCCCTACCCGCTTTGTCAGTGTTGCTGTATTACGTGCCGTTTCTACGTATTAGAGACCTAGACTGCCGAAACGACAAGGTTATCAAAATAATTATTTATTAGTAGGTACCACCAAGTAATTAGAATAATTGATCTTCTATATTTAATTATAAAATATTTACAGGTCTATGATAACCACAGAGTAAATTAAAAAAAAGCAGGACCAATTCTGATCGGAGCAAACTTGCTAGCCAAACTCATTGAGCAAATGAGATACGAGCTACGCCCTGCAGCCTCGCCCGCGTTTATTAAAATAACTTGTAACAGTCTACACTCTATGGTCTGGCGATAGCCTAATTCCATGATTAATACTAGTTATAGGCTCCGAACCGTGATGGTGCGTGATTTCTTTGTTCGGTTATTGTTTATCCCACGCTTGAAGGATCTGTTCTGAATATTGAATTGTATATGTATTTTCAACGGACTTCTAAAAAGGAGGTACTCAATTCGACTGTATTTTTTTTGTATGTATGTTACGCGTTATCTCCGATGAATCGATTTTGATGGTTTTTTTTTTTGTTTGATAGAATATACTTCAGAGGTGGTCCCATATACATTTTATTGAAATCGGTAAAGCCAAAACCGAAATATAAGCGATGAAGTCGGTTTTTTAAGCTCTGCTTGCGTTTCAATTATTGACAGTAAACTTCAACTAAGACTTCACGTCCAAACGTTTAGAGTTAGTAAAATTATCTCCGGGAGTGCCGGCAGAAGTGAAAATTGAACATTTTTCACCGCGCGGTAGAATGAGAGGGGAATATTACTTCCTTTCCTTCGTCTAACGAATTTTCGATCAGGTCACGTGTCCTGACGCGAGTTTAACATTTTTACCCATCCCAAA
Organism: Lomographa bimaculata; assembly: GCA_948107665.1. Classification (NCBI taxonomy): domain Eukaryota; kingdom Metazoa; phylum Arthropoda; class Insecta; order Lepidoptera; family Geometridae; genus Lomographa; species Lomographa bimaculata. Next base: position 16,508,744 of record OX403592.1, read on the forward strand.
AAAGTGCACAACGCCGCTAAAGAAGTTTTCACTTCAATAATTAATTTGTAAAGCATTCTGCTATGGCCTAGTGTTCTATTGGTTGATTCGTTGAGCCGGTGACCCAAAGAAGCGTTCGAATTACCTTTCCGAGTGAATTTTTTCCTTTTTGATTCGGACTATAAAATGGACCTAAATAATTGTCAATTAGCAATTACTAATATGTAATTTAATGCTGTGGTGATCATTCTTAACGCTTGTAAATGCCTCGATATATTTGTCTAGGCTTCTGAATGCGAGCCAGATGCTAGCGAGTCTGTCTTGCGAAACAATATCAAACCTATGATCTATGTGACGGATAAGTTTCACTGCGGTTATAAATACAGTTTTATAGCTATTGGAGAGTTGGCCGAAGAGGTGACAGATGGTGTCACATGCATGACAGGCGGCGACAAGATTAAAAACGGAGTTCTAAAGGTATTATTATGCTGCGTTCGTGTCGACATTATAGCTATAATTTAATTTAAAAAAAACGAACGAAGTATTACCATGTGCAATAAACTAAGCCATCGGGCAGTTCAATGATAGATAATTAAACGCAAGCAAAGCTTAAAAAAATCAACTTCAACACTTATATTTTGATTTTAGCTGGATCGATTTCGATAAAAATTATATAACCACCTCTGAATTTACCAAACAAAAAAAAATCATCAAAATCGATTCATAATTGGCGCAGATATCGCGTAACATACATAAAAAAACATACAGTAAATTTATATCTAGTTATAGTAATTTTTGGTTAATTTTAATTTAGTTTTAATTTAATGTAATAAATAATCTACACCCTCATCCTCGAGTAAGACGAGTGCATGATATATACAGTCAAATTAGAACCTCCTTTTTTTAAAACGGTTGAAAAATATGAAATAATTCTGTTCCTGTAAACGCCGTATGAATATGAATATGAATCCTTAGAAGTGACATTCTGCATTGAGCATTACTTCAATAATATGTATGGGGTGGCTAGCTGAAATATTTTTCAAAATCAAAATCGTTTATTCACATGAGAAGAGAAAACGAAACGCCCAAAGAGGCACTCGTGAAAGTTAATGACTCTACTGCTAGATTCGCAAAATTACAGCCATTTTGAGAAGAACCTAGCAAGAAACTCGGCATTTTTTCATATATTTTTTTTAAACATTTTTAAACACTAATACATGAATACTATTAACCTAGGTATATTTATATTATGTAGTCGCTAGAAAGCGCTTGTGCAGTTGCCTCCATGCATCCTTGTCAATCGTTTTATAATAAGTTTTCTTAATTATTGCCCGTTTTATGATTACCCGTGATTTAAACTTTCCCAGTGGTGTTACAATTTCAGGAATTTTACCGTAAAATGTAGCCCTATTTGCCTTAAAAAAAATCCTTTTTGTTTAATCGAAATATTAGGCAAAACGATATCGTCTGCGCACTACACTCACCATGGAGAGGTAAGGCAAGATTTTTTTGGGGACTGTAGTCACCACGGACGCTTGAGTGGATAAGTGGTAAAATTATCTCCATTACTTACCTCGTTTCACGAATAGGTGTTATTTGTTAGTTTTCTATTTCTAGGTAGAACTAGAAGAAATCTACTATAAAAAGCTATAAATAATTATTTTTGCGTTTAAAACCCTTTCAAAACGGCGCCAATTTCTCGCAAATTCTATAAAACAGCCGTAAATCAATGCTTAATCTAAATTAATAGCCTCTAGATCAAATCAGTGGAAATTCTTGTTTCCTACACATCTGCAATCTAAATATAATTTAATCTGTAGTATTTGAGCTAAGCGTCCGTTTCAAATACAAACCCTTTGGTAGAAATTTACTGCTACGCTGATGGCCACATTAACGGAAATATTATTTACTACCCGTGCCCCGCGGCATCGCCCGCTATTATCAAGTTAAAAAGTAGCCGATGTGTAAATCCTAGGTATAATCTATGTACATTCCAAATTTCATCCAAATCCGTTCAGCCGTTAAAGCGTGAAGAGGGAACAAACATACTTACGCAAACACTTACACACAAACTTTCGGATTTATAATATTAAGTAGGATATTAGTAGGATTTTTATTGAACGAGTTGTTTTAGACTCATTTGTTATTTTTTAATGTTTCGGTTGCTGTTTTTGATCTGTAAACAAATGTTTTGTTGTTCTAGTAGGCATTTTATTCTCTTTTTATCTTGACTATCGTTAAATTTCGTAACAAGCACTTACATAAGTCCCTATTTATGACTGTACTAGCCGTGCCTCGCGGCTTCGTCCGCTATTATAAATTTAAAAAGTAGCCTATGTGTCAATCCTAGTTATAAGCTATGTACTTTCCAAATTTCATCTAAATCCGTTCAGCGGTTAAAGCGTGAAGAGGGAACAAACATATTTACACACTTTCACACTTGCACACACACTTACACACAAACTTTCGGATTTATAATATTAGTAGGATTAGTAGGATAGCCTTCCTCGATAAATGTACTATCCAATACTGAAAGAATTTTTCAAATCGGACCAGCGGTTCCCGAGATTGGCGCGTTCAAACAAACAAACAAACTCTTCAGCTTTATAATATTAGTATAGATTTCATACTAGAGACTAAATATAAACTAAAAACTAGATCAAATATGTGATAGATCACCACAGTTTTGGTTGTGATGATAAATTATAATTTTGCCGCTAACTGTACTTACAATAATTTTGGTAGGCGGGACGAATACGCACAAATATTTTCGTGCGGGACGAATAAATACTTTTTAATGGCGTGGGCCGAAAATTCGGGACGAATGTGGCATAAATCATAACTTTTGTACAAACTAAATGAAATAAAATAAAAACAAGTATTACATTAAAAAGTTTTTTTTTAAATCAAGCTTTTACCAGTTTAAAAAAAAATAAAAAATAAAGTACTCGCCAAGACGAATCAAAAGAACCGAAACTCGATGGGGTTGCGCCGTTTCATTACAGAGTTCCTATGACTACCTTCCAGCTCCATCATCAGACCCTGGTTACAATTGAAAGACAAACTAATCGTCAAGACGATTCAAATGGGCCCAAACTAGATTAGGTTGTGTCGTTTCATTGCGAAGTTCCTTTGGCCACCTTCCAGCCCCATCATCAGAGCACCATGTCATCATAATATTACATTGTCACGTGATTTACACATTTGTACAAAATGTCAGCTCAATCGGTAACCGGGAAGTGGAACAAATTTAATTTGCTAGATTTGATGACAAACATCGGGACAGGTGATACTAAATAAAAGCTTGTAACAATAATATTTTGCGAAAACAAGAACGATAAACTATAGAGATGCACTTTTCAAACTCTGAATTGAAATCATAAAGACACTTTGTTTAAATTTTTAAGTATTGATTCAAGTACATATTTTACGTTTGTATATTTACCCACTGTGTCGGGATAAAAGTAGCCTATGTGTGTCTAGGCTCCATACCAACGCTCCAACCTCCATACCAAATTGCATCAAAATTGGTCCAGCCTTTTGAGCGTAAAGAAGTACACACACAAACATATAAACACAATAACAAACTTTCACCTTTATTCTTTGGGAAGTTAGGATAGGATAGGTAGTTAGAATTTTTTTAACCTGAAATTGTGTTTAAAGTTAACAAAATTGTCTTATAACTTCTGGGTGTCTTCAAGTCTAGAGTGAATAGGTATCTTCTAGGCAAGCATATAACATCTTCGGCCGCATTTTCACTTTCCATCAGGTGAGATAGTGGTCAAATGCTTGCCTATCCACAAAAAAATCGTTGTCTGCAAATTTGGTTTACAGAGGATTTTACGTGATAACGTCATAAGACGAACGCTTGGCCGATCGTGCCTCTCTATCGCTTGTTCCGCGCTCTCGCTTGCACGCTCAGGCTCAGGCGGAACGTGACACTTTTGCGTGCGTGCAGCCGGTGTTCATCGATTTATCAGACGTTATCACGTCAATTTTTTTTTTAAATTAAGCAGTTATAATCATCACAAAACCACAATCGTATGCAGAGCAAACAATGTAAACGATACAGTTTCGCTCAACATATTCATACAAAACCATTCAACAATGTTAATTAAAACATTCAATAAGACAGTTCTTTTACATCGAACAGTCAGGCGAGACGTGAAAGCTTTTTAATATTGATGATAACCTCGATGCTCGATGTAAACAGATAGATATTGTGCTAAATAATCATTATGCTCAGCGCATTATAATAATACTAGCCGTGCCCCGCGGATTCACCCGCTATTATCAAGTTAAAAAGTAGCCTATGTGTTAATCCTAGGTATAATCTATGTACCTTCCAAATTTCATCTAAATCCGTTCAGCCGTTAAAGCGTGAAGAGGGAACAAACATACTTACACACTTACATACTTACACACTTACATACAAACTTTCGGATTTATAATATTAGTAGGATAACAGTGGAAATCGTGGATGCTTTTGATAATACCAAGTCATTCAAGGTTGAATCGTTACACTAAAACTGTTATGAACATCGAATTTATAGGTACTATTACCTTTATTAATTTTTATTAGTAATTTGTATAGAATATTATATATAGGTATATATATACATATAATATTGGTATGTATGTATCATATGATCTGTTGTATGTATGTTTATGTATTGAATTCTAAAAGTTTTTGCATATACATGTTTTATATTAAGTTTATTTATTATATTTTTATATAGGTACTCATATATATATTTTTAAAATAAATTTTAGAATCTGAACCTTTTCTTTATTTATTGCACGCCGATATATCTCCTGAAATAGCAGGATGACTGGCAGAAAATGCTGTCCTCCTATGAACATAGTATTTGTGCATGAAGTTTTTAAATAAATACCACTATTTTACAATCCATAGTACAAAGGTGAGGGTATGCATAGTACAAAGAATTTATGTTTAAGTTTTGGGACGAAAGCGAAAAGCCCGTTTTTCATCTTGGTTTGATTTGCCTTCACTTTATGGACGATCACACATTAACGGTTAATAATCCACCAGTATTACACATTGTTGTGTTAACACACGAATGACAAGTTTTGAAAAATAATACGAAATCAACGTCATCATTTCACTTTCGCGCCAAAACTCTACGAAATAAGGTTAAAAATCCACCATCATCGACGGCGAAATTTTTTAACTTTCGCGGAAAAACATCCCATCTTCACATTGTAAAGAGGTTATAGCTGCGTCCAAGGAGGTAGGAATGTCTTCATTTTAAGAACATATCATTATTGCTGCATCATAGCAAAGACTATAATATTGTGTATGTAATATACTATATAGAGCTAGACCAATAACATGACTGGCTCTCAAGGCTCGGCTGAAACAACATTTGGCAACAGATTTTTCTTCTTGAGTGTGGTAGTAAAACAAAAATGTTAGGAAACTTTCCTTGGATTCCATGAATTTCATCACGAATCACGATTTTACCTTCACGGGAATCTAGCATAATAATATCGTAGGATTCGTTTATCGCCATTTTAAAACAAAAGCATAGTATTTTTTAATCATCATTATTATCAGCTTGTATCGGTCCACAGCTGGACATAGGCCTTTTTTTTTTTTTTTTTGTTGCCTGGGAAAATGCCTGGCATTTCCTTTCCTTCCCAGGGGTGAAGGAAAGGGGTATGTGGGGCATGAACCCACTAAAAACCCCCCGTGAGCAGTCCCTCGCCGAAGTGGGGCAAGATAGGGTCGAGCTAGCAGTCACTATCTTGCCCCGGCGGGCGGTAGGCCCGGATGCAAACTCCTCCGGGCCACTGCGCCCATGGAGGGGTGACCTTGCTCACCAAGGCCACCCCCCAGACGTGTGGGGCCGTGCAAGCCGATGGAAAGGTGCCCTGACTCTCCACCTGTGACCCCACTACAGAGGAGGAGAGAGGAGGCGGGCGAACTGCCTCCTCCTCCCCCCCGTCCGTCTGCGCCGGAGCGGGTCAGATCGGGGATCTACCTCTCTGGCCCGCTCCGCGGCCTACTTCTGCTTCATCACCGCTTCGCAGAAGGAGACCACCGCCTGCCGCGACCTCTCGCTGCCGAGCATGGCGTCTACCACGCTCGGCAGGGAGAGGTCTGCTGGACATAGGCCTCTCCCAATGCACGCCAATCTTCAGCTCTTGATTTCTAACCACTGCCACTTTACGTATTTGTCGTCGCCTATCCAAAAGGCGTCCTCGCAAACGTTTGCCGAGACGCGGTCTCCATTCTAGAACACGTCTACCCCATCGGTTATCAATTCTACGGCAAATATGACCAGCCCACTGCCACTTCAGCTTGCTGATCCTGTGGGCTATGTCGATACCTTTAGTTCTTTGTCGGATCTCTTTCGAATTCGATCCTTCATAGAAACTCCAAGCATAGCCCTCTCCAGAGAAAGAAAGAAAAAGCGTTTTTTTTTACACAAAATTACAACACACCAGAAACATAAATAATATAACAAATATAATAAAATAATACATTGAAACACTTTGTGTCCTATGCTGTGAATTTGTGCATAAAAGGAGTAAGTTCGGCATTGTGCTGCGAAGAGAAACCTCGCAGCGCTGGTTTTCAACTCACTACCTGTATATATGGACAGAGCTCACTGAGTGACTTTAAACTGGTGGATTAGTCTAACCGTGAGTGTCCATGACTCGTCTCCGTATGTCATTACTGGCAAGAGGCAATTTTAATAACCACCATGAATAAAATTAAAAGCACTGAGACGTTAAAAGAAAAACAGTTTTTACTCTTCACACCTTTTTCCATGTGTTCCCGCCAAAATCTATTATAACTGTACAGGTTTTAATTCTGTAAATTATTGCAGGTAAGTCACCTTGGCAAGCGCGATGGGGAGCCAAACGGGAAGCGGCAAACGGACATTAACAATGCCACGTGAGTATTTCCTGCGACGAATCTAGACGCTGAATTTATGTTTGCGTGAGTCTGATTTGTAAGTTTGGGAAGCTCGCTTCATACAAAAGTTGCGTTGCGTTGAATTACGATGTATGAAAGACGCAGCAACGTTGTCGCGCACATTTATTTTTCTCCGTTTAAGGATAATGGATCCGGGCAACGTAAACGTATCGTTGCCTAGCAACGTTTTATTTTTAAACGACTTGTCGACCACCTCTATATTTTTATAAAATACTAGCGATCCGCCCCGGCTTCGCCCGGGTTTGATAAATGAAGAACCGCTCGACCGATTTTGTGCAAACTTCACATAAACCATCTACTAAATAGTCCGAACAAAGCCTAAACATTTGGTTTGGATAGGTGAGCCCGTTCTTGAGTTATAAAATAACAACGACAAGAGGCATTGATTTTATATATATAGATAGTGGAATTGAGAACCTCCTCCTTTTTTTGAATTCGATGAAGGAAGTAGTAGTTTTAAAGAATTCCGGTAGATGGCGTTACACGTCCCCATAAATCAATAAAATAAATAAATCCTTTTTTTTTCAACACAATGATAGTACTAAAATAAATTGTGATAAAACTAGGCTTATTAAATGAAAAAAAAATAAAAAATGAAAATAACTTTATTTACAGCTGAAAAACACTCCAAATATTACAGTCATTTATTATATAAAGGTTTTTTGTTATTTTGGTGTCTTGGGCTGAAAATTTCATAATATGCACTCTTAAAACTGTGGTCTTCACACTAGGCAAGCCTGTGTCGTGAAGACCTAATTCGAACTATCACTACAAAGTTGACAAGGGCAAATTAGTCATTATTAATTACCAAAATAAAACATAAATAAAATAAAATAATGGTCGTTAAATCAGATAGGCATTGTAATCGTTAATCATTAATTCTAAAATTCTAATATTTAAATATAAAACGAAATACAATAAAAATAAATAAATAATAATATCCAAATAATAAAATGACAGATAAGTAATACTAGTAAAGGTGATCATATATAACGAAAAAGTAATTTAAAATAAGATTTCGGAAATCTCAATAGAATTGTAAATAGATTTTAGTAATTAGTACTACTTTGTGCGAGCTGGTGCCTGACATAGGTCTTACAAAATCCTGTATTACAACACCAGGCCCCTATAAAACGTTACTGATAAGGAAACGATTAATTTGGTTCCATGAAGAATTAGGGGCTTGGGTAGCTCAGCGGCAGCGGTTAGCGTCTATCCAAAATACCTCGGTGTGCTAGACAAACTCCCACTTAACCGGTTTTTATTATCTTGTATTATATTATAAACGCTTTCACATTAACATAAACGCTTTCACACTCACAGCCCCACACTAGGTTCTATGACTTGTGTCGTAAACATTCACATCACACACACACAATCACAACCAGAAACAGAAACACCAATTTTATATTGTACCTCAGTAGTATATCTAATGTACCTTTTTATGTACATTAAAATTATTACATGGGTACAGAAAAAAAAAGTCGACCACAGCAACTACGTCAAACTTGGCACATCGAACACCTGAAACAAAATCCTCCATTCGTCCGACAGCGGATGCAATGCACCTTTATTATCCAACTAAGCGACGGTCACCATCTGTTACTCACCACCTTGTTTACAAATCCGCTAACGATCGATCAACATAAAAGAGATTTCGATCGTATTACCAATTACTCGAATAAAAACCTCTGAAAATATAGAAGAGAGAGATGAGCTGTATATAAAGTCATCAAACAAATTTAAACTTTGTATCAGTAAATTCAAGGTATGAATTCGCAGAGGTTATTCGCTCGGAGGAAGGTTTGTTAACTTTAGTGATGCGTCGCCGTTTGATAGAGGACTCTATCGATAAGCCGTTAAAACAGCGAATCGGTTGGAAATTCCCGAAGCATGGCACAGATTTATCGCGGGTTGTTTGGAGAACCACGTATTTATATTAAGTGGGAAAGCTGTCAGCGCCTACGCTGACGCGGCAGCTGGATGGCTGCATACAATCATTACTAGCATTATATCAATTATTTGTTTTGTAAGATTTACAATAAATATCCATTGTGGTTCAGGTTTGTCAAATATCCTACCTCAGATGCTGAATCAGCATTTTTTTTTATAAAATTTAGAAGACCGTGATATAAATGAACCGTTTATTAAGAAGAACCGTAAGCCATTTCTTGTCGCTATTTTGCGGACCTGATGTTAATTTAAATGTTGGACCTAATCTCATAAACCGTTGCACAATCCATGTAAATATTTCACTGACGTTAAATCAATAGAATTGCTTATATGGTGTCAAATATTAGATATACAGATTCGTCAAGATGAATAAATCATATATTACTTTAGACAAGCATTCAGAGGCGACGTAAATGTGCCATTACCGTCAATTTAAATTCCCAAAGGCGAGAACACCTTAAAATACTGTGTAAATAACAAACGCGGAAAATAGGAAAATTATTAATGTAGTTTAAATCATGCAAAAGGTCACAGCGACACTTAACTCTTTCGGCTAGATCGTCCAACTAATAATACTCTCGCACGTGAAATGTTTTGGCTGGTGCTTTTTGTTCGCCGCGGTTATTTCAGTTTTCCAGTAGGATTTTATACAACACCAGCTCTGGCCGCCTCGCGGTGCACCGGCAGAAAGCTCCTGCCGACCTGTCGCGAACTATTCCACGCACTCCAGTGTTTACAGACGGCAATGGACGCGCGTCACGACATAAAAGGATATATCGAATAATTATTAATAAATATTCATAAATCGCGCTACGAAACCTATTAGCAAGTGCTCCATAAGTGCAGTGAATGTGTGTCAAAAGCCCTTTGGAGTTCAGTGCTGTGGGTGATAAAGGATACACCGAAAAACATGACGGAATTCTTCGGATCATGGAACAACAATCCTGGAGAGGACGAGGATGTGGAGACGGTAGAAACCGTGGAGACCGTCACCACTACCACTACAAGAAAGCACTTACCCTCAGTGAGTTGATTTGCGTCAAATTACAACTTTACTTGACAATATTCATCACTGGAATATCCCAAGGCCGGGTTTAGTTAGTCTTTAAGCAATATTCATTTAGATAAAAGTAAGAAGGAATTCATTAATGTTTGCGAATAGAACTTAAAAATCCATCATTCCAGCTGTATACAGTCGCGATTTCCGTGGCACCTGAATCTGAAAGAGAAAGCGAACGGCGACAAATATAAATTTTTATTGCGGTCGCGTATCATTGTTAGAGGTGTTTATTTTGGACAAGTCCAGCCGCCGCGCTGGTGTCACGGGCGCTGTCAATGCTGCATGTGATACAAACCAGCAGTCCAAGGTGAAGGCGACCGGCCCACTCCCAACCGTCAACTGTCACCTATCTTTATAAATCAACTCAATATACTCACAACTCTAAAAATAAAAAAGAAATCTAACGGTGTATTAGTGCTAGTCTACAGTAGCTTTCATTAGGAGTATTATTTTTCCAAGAAATTCATAGTTTCTAGTAAAGATTATGACGTGAATTTCTTCCTCTAGCCTACCTGTCAACCTAATATTTTGAAGAGCGTTTGATGTTGGAACATTTTGTGACAGGTTCCTTATTAATTCGAGAAACATTATATATACGTCAATACTACGTAGGTAGTTCGATAAGATTTCATTCATTTTGTTTAAAAATGTTTAATAAACTTGCGACGAAAGTATTTTGTGGTGTATTTCTGCTGAAATTTTGGCTGTGGTCTCAGAACGCATGACAGTTGTCTTTGTTAATGTTTCTAGTTTTATGGCTCATATAACATAAAATATATCATGAATAACATAAAAACACATAATTGTCGAAAACTTGTTCGCTGCGTGCTCATGAAATGATTTTATCACTGTCTATCAAATGATGAGTATATACTCAAAAAAATATTTTCAACAGAAGTATATACCTACTTTAAATATTGTATCGATATCGATAAAAATCAACTAAAGTGTCGACTTAAGTTGCATATCAATATTGCATGTTTTGTCATTATCGATATATTATTCTACTACGAAAGCTTAAGTCAAATCACGATTTCGATTAGAATGTAACATAAATTATTTCACCAACAGCTAAGCAAATAATTATGCCATTGGCAATAGGTTCGTGAAACACGATCAAAAGTCGTGTGTAATATGCAGGTTCTTGTTATATCCTTTATAAGATTGCCCTTTGTTTAAAGACAATGGAAAATTGTAATACAAGATAAGGCGCGTGCATCTCATATTGTAAAGTGAAGAATCAGCTGGAAGAGCTTGCCATTTCCAGTTTAGCTATCGACATTTCACATAGAATAAGAGAACACATTCACAATTTTAAATTTTCAAATTAGGAAAGATTAAGGAATGAAGACTCTTGACTCTAGTTAAGTTTAAATATGGAATGAGAAACCAATTTAAGGTAATCAGGGCTTAGTTGGGTAAGTGTTCGCTTTCTAAGCAGGGGTTCATCGAGTTCGATTCCCGGCGGAAACACAAGTATTCTCCACAAGGAAAATTTGTGTTTTTGGTTCTGTTTGTGATTGTGTATGTAATGTGAATGTTTCTAGCACCCACACAAGTCATCGAACTTAGCGTGAGGCTGTGAGTGTGAAAGCGTTTTTTTATGAAACTTAGGATAATCCAGTAATGTTTATGTATTCAATTATGGGTTTGTTACCCTGCATTGTCCAAAAGGCAATAAATCTAGTAAGGTAACATTTAAAATGCTAATTAGAAGCAGCCCAAGGAGTTTAGTTTTTGTGCTACATAGTCCAGCATTTATCCTCTCTCCCCTGATGGAAAATAACGATGCGAACGAAAATATAAGTTATCTAGAAGATACCTATTCACTCTATACTTGAATAGCCCCAGATCATATTGTTCGGGGAACATAGACGCTGGTTATTAGTTCCACTCCTTCCATCGCTGTATTGACAGTTTGTCTTGTCATTAGATGGTAAAAAAGATTAAGAGGAATTAACTCATGTAATTCCTGTGCACACTCTCAATGTAAGCGATATAAAATACGGATAGGTTTGCTACCTTACGTCTGTGACTGAGACTTTGCAAATTGGACTCGACTAGCTTAATATCGCCAATGAGTCTTTGAAACTTTTGTATCGCCACTCAATATTTTTATAGCCCCTTTCTGGGTCTGATCAGGGAACTGCATATTATACTTTCATTTTACCGTAGTTATGTGAGTATGCTCTACATATTTCTACAAATTTATAAATCTGCACAGAACTGAAACATTGTTTGCAGCAAGCACACGCAGCGTAAACATAAGAATGATTCATTAGATCGCCTGCTCTACATTTTAGAATTTAGGATCTGAACTCACCTACACCATTTTCCAAAACAGAAAAGGCTTTATGAATATAAAATAGAATTAAAAACTATTGATCAATATAATCAGGCTCCATGACCCTCTTTAGGGTTTAAGCCTGTCCCTTGTGACACTTATCTCTGTTGTGTGTTGATCGAGTCGGTCTTTCTTGCGATCGCTACTTGCTGTATAGTTGACCATAGCTGTAAATTGCAAGATATAATTTTTTGCTTATTACCATTCTTATCTCTACATATGGAAAACCGTCGTGTCACTAATAGACTGACTGACAATCGACGACAAGTGAAACGACAAGTTACCAGAGGCGATAGAGATGTGAAATTCAATAGTGTGGCCTATGCATGAAACACCTTTCCACACACTTTCCACAAGAGGTCAACCAATAACTAAAAGTGAAGAAGATCACTCTTAAAAAGATCTAACTAAATGTCAAAAGAAGCAGTCATATTTAACAATAGTTTTAAGACGAACCAACGCTTTCACACTCTTAGTTTTATTAAATTCAAAGCTCGGGGGAGACGAAAACACAGACACAATCACAAACAGAATCAGAAACACAAATTCCCCTTAAAGAGAAAATTTTACCTTAGGGAGGAAATTTGTGTTTTCTCTCGGAATCAAACACCGCAGCATACAAGGCCATTTAACCATCAACACCGGCAGGCAGTTCAACTAGGTTCAGAGAGGTTGTAGATGGTCACTGTAAATAGTTTTACCATATTTTTTTTTAATAATGACGTATGCTTCTTGTGGGTACCAACATACTTGAAAAGTTGAGACAAAGTATGAAAACTGGAAGCGTGAATTAAACATGCACATGGCTACTTTGTTAGAGTAATTGGGTCGGCTGTTATTGCAGCAGAGTGTTCCTAGAAAGAAGTTAAATAGCATTAGAAGCAAATGTTTGGCTTGCGAAATCCGTTTCGTTCGGGTAACACTGATATAAATACGGAATACTTGCCGAAATATGTATACAATATACAAAGAATTATGTAAAAATCTGCAATAACTTGGCTCGGCCTGCACTTCCACAAAACTTTTTCAATGTGCGTTAATATAAGGGAGATATAACTAAGTATATACACGCAGTATCAGAGTAACAACAAGAAGATAACTTTATGAAACTGCAAAGTCTTTACACGTCTTTAAGACGTATGTGCAAGAGCTACAACAGATTCATAATTTATTAATAAATAATCATCTTAAAATATTAATAATCTACAGCAATCACGTGTTTATTTGGTTGGATTTTTTTATTATGTTATTCACACTCTCAACTTCAAAATAATATCTGTAATAATTGACATCCATCTGCTTGCAATCACAGGTCCTCTATAAATGTATATCCACAAACATATTTGATATTTCGATTTACAATACGTTTGAGAGCATCGGAGTAGATCTCTATCAGTAGCACATCCTTGTCAAAGATTTTGCTGCTTTAGTAATCCATAACTTTGATTCCTATCTCGATTATTTCTATACAGTTACAGGTTATAATAGCAATGGCAGACAAAACAGCTTTTTAATAATATAAGATAAAGCTCTACCTTGTCAGTCATTTACTGTAATTTACGACTAATTCTACCAGAAATAAGTAAATCAAAAGCCATGATCCCCAAAACTGAAGGTCTTTCAAAATCCATCTCCATCTCCAATCCATCTATTCTTTAAAATAGAAAGTAAGCAAGAAAACTCGTATTCGTAAACAGCGTCACTCAACGTGTAACATCTGTTAAATCCTGCTTTTCTAAATAAAAGAAACAGATCAAAGCCAAATATTTAAAAGTTTTTAAACATTGAAGAAAGTGCAATAAAATCTGAAAAGAGTCCCGCGGTCATCGACCTCTTAAACGTTTCACCTAATGTTATAGCTATATTGGGGAATGGGAAGCACGCTCGAAATAATTCAGGACATTCCGCAGTCAGAATGTCATAACTCGCGGTTAGACGAGAAAACTCACTTGCCATCGCATGGACGTAAGTGGACAAAGAACTTTGAACAATAAGCCCAATGATGTTAAAGAGAATAAAATGACTTATACTGAAGAGAAATATGGAAGTCAGAAGTTAAGCATAAATTAAAACAAATGATCAAGGATATAAAAACTGAATCACAAACAGACACTCGACTAAAAATGGAAGTTATGAAATGAATTATTATTAATCCATGAAAACTAACAATAATTCGTGTTACAGGTATATTGCTAAATAATTATAGTATATTATTTCAAAAGCAGGCTAATAAAATGGAAAGAAACAAATTATAATTTAAATAATGGTATGAATGAAATGAATTTATATACCATATGAAATAAATACAAATCTATCAACATACCCGACGTAACCGACGAATATTTCTTGTAACTGATAACATGATAAATAATAAAGTCAGTATTTAGAAGAGATAAGTAGCTTATAGAAAGAAAGAGAAGATTAAAAATCCATTGCTAAAGCTACAAGAAGTTGTGTCCATCTCCTATTGTAATGAAGAGGATACCTTTAGAAAGATAACAATGGAGACAATTGCTTTATTTAAGATTTATTTTAAGATCTCAAGAAAGAGCAAGCAAAGGTTACAAAAAAATTCAACTAAGTATAACAAGATCTGAGTAAAGCTTTAGAAGCTCTAGACAAAGGTGAATGTGCGTCACCACGAAACACAAACAACAGTTATGACTTATGACGCATCCATCTTGCAAAGACAGGCGTGTGGGATTTGAATACAGCATCTGGTATGTGCTGAAACAATCGAAGCTAATATAATATTATTCAGGAACATAAGAACTATTAAAAGAGGTGAATGATCGAATAGTAGACCTGGTTTTACTTGAGTTATAGTACAATAGTTTTATGCTTTGTACTTATCTATTATTTATATGAGGTATATTATATAGGTATGTATATACTAGCCCACGATTATATCTAATACCTTTAAACTATAGCAATTCTTGTATATATATGATCTGAATCTCGGAAACGCCTCCAACGATTTTCATTTTTTTTTTTTTTATACTAGATAGGCAAGCATTTGACCGCTATCTCACCTGATGGAAATGAAATGTAGTAGTGGTTTCGGGAGCGATAAATCGATCTAGCAAGGTTTCATTTTTAGAAAACGTCATTAACCAAAAAAACCGTGCAATGCAGGTACTCATGTATTAAAAACACCAAACAATATAGTAAGTATCAGTTTACAAATTAGTCTTCTTTATTATTTCACTAATAATAAAAGTAGTAGAAACTAAAACGCTATCACACTCACAACCCTGCATTAAGTTCAAACATAGTTAATTCAACCATGAACCAGTAATCCCTTGGGCATAAAATGTGTATTCCCACAAGGAAATGAACCACTAGGTTCACTCGCATGTTATAAAGAAAGATGATTGGGCGTTACCCAATAATTACGCATATTATGTATTAATTGGCATTGTATTATAATTAAGTTAAAAAACAACTTTATTATATTCATGTAAGTTTGTATTCAATAAACTAGCGTATTCAATACGTCCAATAGTACTCGTAGATTGTGCTATGTGTATGGCACAATTTTCCACATTTACTGAATATTTTTACAGTATTCTATCTAATGCAATATTGGTATTGACTGGACAGGTGAGACAGGAAGTAAAAGTATCACACAGCTTGGGAAGCATTGTGTTGATTTCATCACAATGGTGCGATGACAGGCGATGAACGTGCTAATTACCCACGACAACCAACTAAACGCTGGCGTGTCGAGCAAACCGAGCCAACTGACTTGCCCGACATCTATAACATTGCACGCTCTGTACGATTCTCGATCATTCGCCCAACATTAACATTAACTATTGCAAGAAATTACTTTTCTGCATTAAAATTACTCAGCAAAATGACATCTGAGATTGAATCAGCATACGTTGCACTTAAAAATATATTTTCATGTATTTTACATTGAACGTTATGACTCAATAAAATTTAAAATGTGCAATGCAGCTCTTATGAAAATCATTACTAAATAAAACCATAAATCGGCCATTCGTGTCATGAGCGTGTCTCATAAATATATGAACAGAGGGCATTGTAATGGCACATGAAAAGTTCAGATTTTTTTGTTTACATCGCATCGAGTACAAATAAATGTGAACTTTCAGTGCAGGTAGTCAGAGACGAGATTTCGTTCGATGTGAATGTTTTCAAATACGACGTTATTGAATCGAGTGGAGTTGGATCTAAAATAGAACCAACTGCTCCGCCTGAGCGAGATACGTACATTTTTGGAAATCCAATAAAAGCAATGCGTTTAAAAATACATTTCAAACAAGGTTGTGTGTAAAAAGAGAGTAGATACTATGTTCCCGTGATTCACATAAAGGTCATTATTACTATGGTTACTATACTATAAACAGAATATGAGAAAGGGCTTGTAAAAAAGATGAAAGAAGTGTCATTATATGCTATCAAAATTTCACTTGAACCATGGCATAGCTCTAGTACAGAGATACTTCGTGGAGAATTAGATCAGTAAAAATCAAGGAGCGTCTTGCGAGTGGTTGTGGGAGAGAATGACGTCACAACTAGCCGTAAACTCATTGAAATGGCATGTTTTGTACGTAATTCATAGCTCGTGAAATATTGCTCTTATTTTCTACTGGACGGCCTTGATGCTATCAGTGCTTTTCATGTTCTCAATAATTAAAGTATACTTAAATGAAGCGAAACTATGTGACGTACCATGAATAAATTAATTGCCACCTAACAGTTCCTTAATATCCAAATAATTGAATGCCATCCTCATTTTTTTTTATAAATTTGTATTACTATTTGTATTATTGTGTAATAGTATATATTTGTAGTTATTTTATCTATCCATTGCCTATATTTCCTAAAACTAAACTATAATTATATACATCTATACAGCAAAGACCCAGGTTACCTACAAGGCATCGTGCTTATAGGTAACTCAAGTGCTCAAGCCCACCGCTAGTCGGAAGCGTATATATTTGTTGACTTAAAAAATTAAGTTGCAGCATACGTTCGTAATCATATAATACTAACATTGCTTCCAGAATCCCTCCATCAATATTATTTTTAGTAGGAAGGTCAGGAATCACCTAACGGTCAAACCAAGGAAGACATGCGTTTCAAATCAAAGAACCAATGACAAAGAAGTCACCGACCACATCCATAAAGTCAGTTCAAGGCCGTGCAAAGACCCTTCCACGCAAGAAAATAAAGAAGTGGATTCAGATAATGCGCAGGCGCAGATCGAGGAACGGACGTCACTGCACTAATCCCGGGCTAAATTTGCATTAACAACATTCAGTAATAACTACACGCAGCAGCCCGAAGGCTAATAAACAATATCTGGGTGAAGCAGAGATTACTATTCCGAAGCTAGCGTCTTTAGTTAAATGTTAGTATAGTTTTGTGACTACTGCTGATCCCTTAATGATTTTAATTTACCCGTAGCTTTCCTGGTGGTGTTGGTCGATAGGGATTTGTTGGATGCACTTAGGTCAAATTGATTAATATCTGCGTACCTGGAACCATAGCGCGCAGAATACACGTACTTATTTGTACTCTTTCTTTAAATGTTCCAATATATTATATATTGAAATCGATGTTCAAACAAATCCTTCTAATCCTACTAATATTATAAATCCGAAAGTTTGTGTGTAAGTATGTAAGTGTGTAAGTATGTCTGTTCCCTCTTCACGCTTTAACGGCTGAACGAAAATGAAAAAAAAACGAAATGAAATTTGGAATGTACATAGATTATACCTAGGATTAACACATAGGCTACTTTTTAACTTGATAATAGCGGGCGAAGCCGCGTCGCACGGTTAATATTGAAATATATTCTTAGGGCTTTGAAATTCTGATCCTCCTTTTTGTGTGACGGAAAGTGGTGGGGTTAGTGCAAGTGATGAATAGTAATTAAAATGTTTCCTTGTAATACAAAACAATCACTACTATCATGTATCTTTACGACACACCGTTTTACAAGCTTTTATTTAACATGCAATGTATATGTTTGTTCGGGTGGAACCTTGCAACTGAATTTTAAATCAGTTATCTTGAACCGATTGAACTGAAATTTGGTATAAACGCTTATTTTGGATGACATTCATGGTTAGCTGTGTGACGTCATTCTAAATCCAACATTGCGGAGCACCCAAAATGGCGGACTAGTTATTTTTAATGCACTCCTACAATATGGGCATCGTCCTAAGGTCTCACATGACATTGGCGAAATGGTGGTGGCGTTACCACAGAAAGCCACAAAATTAAAAATTGAATTAAATGGGTATCAAATGAAAGGGTTTACTGAGAATAACTCGAAAAATAAAGTGAGGTCACACTAAATCCAATATGGCGGCCTTCTAAAAGATTGTTTTAAATTATTTTTTTTACAGTAGCTTATTTCTTGTTGAGTAAGAAAACCGTTTCCCAAACCAAGCTATGTCTTGCCCATGGAATATTTTAAGTTTATAAGTAACTATCCGGACGAACTTAAAAGTTTTACGTTACGTTTAAGTTTAAAACTCGTATTCCCGCCGGAAATCGAACCCGATACCCCTGCTTAGAAGGAGAACGCTCACCTAACTAAGCCATTGGGCAGTAAAATTTCAGTAAACTTCACTATCTTCTATGTTACTAAGTGGACATACTTGTGTCTAGATCAGTGTATCCAGTTGATACCAAGCCGACTCGGTATGTGTACGGACAACTCGGATGTACCTCTTGCAATTCAGTAATTATTATTATTAATGAAACACAAAGAGCAGTGGTTTTAATAATGTATGAAGAAGGATTTGCTATGTACTCAATAAGCTTATTAAAATAAACTGTATTGCTTACTTAGGTAGTAAGTACATACAGCTTATCTACTTTTACAATGCGCCCAGCATCGTATTTACATTTTTCACAGCTTTGTTCTGTTGAGTCATTTCTTTGTCACTTGTTTTGTTTACCACTAATTGTCCTATTAGTCATTGTTTGAAATAATTAGTTAGAGTCATTACTCTAGCGATGAATTGAAAGAGTTGCATATGAGCGTAGAAAGTGACACTGCATGTCACGTAATATCTAATACCTTTAAACGAGCAATTCTTTTATATATATATGTGTATCTGGATCTCGGAAACGGCTCCAACGATTTTCATGAAAGTTACAGATTAGGGGTTTTTCGGCCCAAGGAATCGATTTATCAGCGTTCCAGGTCCAAGAAATGCTCGGTTCCCAAACTGCATTTCAAAAATCGGGTTTAAGAAACTATCAGCGTCATCTATTACGCCATGACCGATGTAAAAAAACTGTTCCTACTCGACACTAGATGGAGCTTTCTGAGGCTACAAATTCAAACACATTCTACCAAAAACAAGAAACCGAGCAAAGCTCGGTCATCCGTCAATAAAAACATTTTGTATTTGTATTGAATTATTTCATTTTTTTACATTTCTATTTTGTCTCTTATACAGTCATCCAGTATTTCTTGTGAGAATCGACTCATCCCGCGTCTCTATCTCGACCTTAGGTAATGTCGTTGTGAATCGTCAATATCCACACGATAGGGTTTCTAATGATTTATTTAATCATAATTATATCTCCAATTCTACAATAATTTCATTTCGTACAAACGTCGCGATTATTTTAGATTAGCTGGATTTCACGGCTTCATCCACGTTTATCAAGTTAAAAAGTAGCCTCGTGGTAATCCTAGGTATAAGCTATGTACATTCCATAATCCTAATCTATTCAGCCGTTACAGCGTGCTTACCTACACACTTGCACACAAACATTCGGATTTATAATATTAGT
Source organism: Lomographa bimaculata (assembly GCA_948107665.1). Classification (NCBI taxonomy): domain Eukaryota; kingdom Metazoa; phylum Arthropoda; class Insecta; order Lepidoptera; family Geometridae; genus Lomographa; species Lomographa bimaculata. Next base: position 16,528,838 of record OX403592.1, read on the forward strand.
GTTTATAATTATCTCACGGGTCTGTGCCCGGACCTTTGTAAGACTCCGCCAGGAGCCGTAGCCAACGCTAAGAGGTCCTTTAGTATAATTACATTTTAATAATAACATGGTACATATTAGTGTGATTATCACTTTTCATCAGGTGGGATAGTGGTCAAATGCTTGCCTATCTACCATAAAAAAAAGAGGAACTCTCACAAATTATCCTAGATTTCTAGCCGGAAATACTAATAATTATTATTATGTTTATTCATTTTGGAACACTTACAACTAGTTAACCTATATGAAAACAGTACTTAAACAATTCGGTAAATATATAGTACAGTACCTATATGAAAACTGAAAACATTATCATAGTTATACAGGTTCAAGTAAACATTTTTTTGAGCGCTTTATTAACCTTGGAAGGCCGGTATACCTACATACAGTAATAATTTAATATGGTACCTTTAGCACAACGCGATTTGTATAGGTAACTAAATGGTGGGTAAAACTGGAATTTATTTCAAGCTTTGTTCTATATTAACACACATTCAAGGTGCGATAAATCTATAAATTACCATCAAAATATGTTTTATTCAAAGTGTTCACTGCATCCCCATCGATCATCAAATGCCCAACAATAAACGATAAATAAACCCCCTTAATGAGTATCACAATGATAATGAATCATTAGATATGATTTAGTGCGATCATGTGCCAACTGCAAGGTGCTGGAACATCACTTCCTACTTATAGAATATAGGGAAGCACGTGAGTCTGTTCCTTAATGAGGCAAGATGGCAATTTGGAATGTTTGTACTTGTACCGAACGGATGATATGGGTTTCCTTTGAATTAGTAATGCAATGTTGTAAATTATGATAATTTATATGTAATCCCGAAAAACAGGGTTGTTGTTATAAGTTATTAGTGGGTATCTTTTTTTTTTATGACAAATAGGCTAGCGTTTGACCGCTATCTCACCTGATGGAAAGCGACGATGCGGTCGACGGTGGGACATGCTTGCCTAGAAGGTACCTGTTCACTCTTGACTTGAAGAGGCCTAAGTTATACTTATCGGGAAACAAGAACGAAGGCAGGGTATTCCACTCCTTTGCAGTTCGCATTATAAAAGTAGAGGCAAAACGCTTGGTTCTAATCTGAGGAATATCCACCATAAAAGGATGTCTTGTTTTAGTACGCCTTGTTGTCCCATGATGGAAGGGAGCTGGAGGAATCAAATCATGCAGTATCATATCATATCAGTATCATATCAGTATTTGTGTCATCGTAGGTCCCAAACGGCTATTGATCTGTTGTTGCTATTGTTTTTATTATTTATGTGCATTGTTTACTTTGACCGTATAGTAAAAGGTAATGTAGTTTAGTCGAATAATAATTGAACACAAGCAATGCTAAAAAAACCGACTTCAACGCTTATAATATATTGGTTTTGGCTTGATCGATTTCGTAGGCACCACCTATGAAATATAAACTACCAAAAAAAATTTTTTTAGATTCGGTCCACAAATGAGGGAGAAATGGTTGAACATACATAAAAAAAGTACATACAGTCGAACATAGAACCTCCTCCTTTTGAAGTCGATTATAAAAGAAAATAATGATAATAATTTATATTATTTCTTGCTGAAAACATAGAGTCCCATGGGGTTTCCTTTAAAAAGGTTTCCACAATTTGTAAAAACCTTAACAACTAGGTCAATAGATAGTAAAGTGTTGTATACCTGTTGGAAATGCATCACACTAATATTATAAAGGCGAAAGTTTGTGGGTGTGTTTGTATGTTTGTTACTTCTTTACGCTCAAACTACTGGACCAATATGATGAAATTTGGTATGGAGGTAGCCGACACCCTATTAACTACATAACCTACTTTTTATCGCGGAATTCCCGTGGGTCCGGGGCTTACACGGGTAATACCGCGGGCGCAGCTAATATAGTAACACAGAATTAAATTAGAAAATAAACAATCATAGGCAATCCTTGAATAAAGATATTAAAAATATAACGAGTATAATTAAATATACATGTGTTAATATGAAGGATAGAAATAAAAAATGTTATCAACCAGTTCCAAGAATGATGATATCTATATTTAAATCACCACAGAATTGATTTAATCCAATGTCCCTACAAAATTCAAATTGGGACGAAGTCTCAAGGGCATGGACGTCATCGGGAATCTGGGCCGGTGCCGATTCCGATAGAACGTTAGGTAGATCGGTAGTAAAACTGTGCCGGAAATACTGGCCGATCATTGAATGCACCATTTGGTTCTAGCAGCATGGAATTGTGCAATAAAGTAAGATCTGCCTACTAGAATGTTATTCCAAAATAGTTCTTATACATTCAAGACAAGATGCTTTTTAGTGATAAACACGAATGTATAAGATGTTATTGAAATAATATACATGTTTGGCCTGATTATAGGCATAAAATATGTATTACAGAAAATTATGTTTAGGTACCACTATTACAATGTCAAATCCATGCAATAAATGAATATCAGTTAAATATTCATTGAAATGAATATAATCAAGTATATAAAATAAGTTTATAATTCGATTATTAATAATAACCGATAAAAGTAAGTATTGCATAAGTATCATAAAAGTAACAATAAATTTTTATTCGTAAAATGTTTATGTTAGTGAAAATTAATGAAAATAGCAAAATAAATATGTTAAATCAAATATTTTGATATATGTATAATATATAAGTAACTGTTTTTTTTGTACTCCTAACTACAGACCAGTTGCCTATATTTCCTAAAACTAAACTAAAACTGTATACAGCAAAGACCTAAGTTACCTACAAGACATCGAGCTTATAAGTAAATCAAAAATGAAGTTTAAGAAAACAAATTGTTAGTTACAATGTAATAATTGAAATAGAGAGTAAGGCACTTATCGTTTAACAGTTTAAAAGTTTTTTAATTTAATTGAAACGCAAGCAAAGTTTAACAAAAACCGACTTCATCGCTTACATTTCGGTTTTGGTATGACCGATTTTGATATAATTTAAATATGGAACCCTCTCTGAAGTATAATCTACCAAAATAAAAAAATCGAAATCGATTCATAATTGGCGGAGATAACTAAGAAACATACTAAAAAAACAACAGTCGCATTGAGAACCTCCTTTTTTGAAGTCGGTAGAAAATAATATTCACCTCTTTAATAATAATGATAAGTAGTAATTTGTGACATATTTTCCGCCCTATATATGTACACGGCACACAGTGTTCTTTTGGTTTAGTGCATACACAACCTATTGCATTAAGATCTCACCAGTAGCTTTCGAGTTAGCATACTAATATTATAAATGTGAAAATGTGTGAGTATGTTGTTCCCTCTATAAACGCTCTAACGGTTGAACGGATTTGGATAAATTCGGAATGATCATAGCTTATACCTATGATTAACACATAGGCTACTTTTTAACTTGCTTCGCCGGCTAAAGGTAAAGCCGCGGGGCACGGCTATTTCGTAATAATTTATCAAATCAATCAAATCTGATCAAGGGTCCCAAAGATAAATTGATGAAGCGGGATAATTTTTTTAATTTTTTTTATTCAAGATTGGCAAACTTTTGACCACTATCTCATCTGATGGTAAGCGACGATGTGGTCGACGATGGAGCAAGCTTGCCTAGAAGATACCTATTCACTCGTGACTTGAAGACTCCCATATTGTACTCATCAGGAAACACCGACTCGGGTATTTTAAGCTTTGCTTGTGTTTAAATTATTAAGTCAGTAAAAATAAGTTGCCTTTAATATAGTTTTAGGAAACCTATATTATTCAGAAACTAACTAATGTACTATGCAGTAGAAAAGTAATCATGTAACTCAAACATCCATATAATCATTTCATCTTAACATGACATTGATGTCTCGATACCGAAGCTAGGTAATCAACGATTATGTACCTAAAAGGTGAATAAAATAATGGTGATGATCTATGATCCTATAGCCAGATGTATGCAGCCAAGCTATATAATTGTTATTCTCTTGTAAAATACAAATAAATAGGTATTTTTTTGTACTTTCGTGTAGGTACTTAAATCATGTTTATATGAGAAAACCGGGACTTTTCGCGCTTTTATTTAAAAAATAGCATTATTTTGACTAACCTCGACGTTTCAACAGGGTTGCACCTGCCGTGGTTACGAGAGACTGAACTCCAAGGTTAGTCAATATAATGCAATTTTTAGCTATTTTGCTATAGACCCGGTTTTCTCATATAAAAATGAATAAATAGGACATCTAAAACACTCATCACGACGAAAACCATAAGGTCATTTTATTAATAAAAATAGTATGTTATTGTAGATCGTCAAAAATAGACAACCTTGACATTTTTATAAATTGTGTTACAAGTCACCCTATTGCACACACAAATAATTTATCTTGTTCCAAATTTTTGCACACCCAAATATTTCGAGCAATTGACCTACAAACATCAATGGATCAAGAAAACATACTTGTGTCTTATTTTCTAACAATTTATGTGAACTGTAGCAGTAAATTTAGAAAAATTATCGCTCGAGGCGGGGATTAAACCGGCCGCCATAGGGTGTCATGCCCTATTGCTCTAACCGCTGAGCTCTATCTGAAGCGACGAAATCATTCTTTCCTTATTGGAACGAAAGTCCCTTATCGCGCGTTGCGAAAGGGGGCTAGACGGAAAAAATTAAGACCAAAAGTTGTAACGACACTTTTTGCTATAGTTGTAAGCCATACCACGTTCTCGTCCGATCACCGAAGTTAAGCAACGTCGGGCGCGGTCAGTACTTGGATGGGTGACCGCCTGGGAACACCGCGTGATGTTGGTTTTTGCATGTTTTTTTTAATTTTGGAACGAAAGTTCGATATCGCGCGTTGCGAAAGGGGGCTAGACGGAAATTGAACTTCGTTCCATCCGGGTGTCCCTTGACACCTCTCAAGTTTTTATTAACTTATAAAGTGGTAGGAAGTGGCGTATAGATAAAATGTGGCGCGTGGGCATGTAACCTTTAAGATGTTAGTGGAATGTTCAACGTTTATCCTATTTATTTTGCCGTGTGACAAATCATGGCGGTATAAATAAAGAAGATTGCTTTATTACAAGTTTATTTTGATGTTACATAAAATTGAGAAGATAGATGTTGGGTTGTTGATGTGTGTTGTTGGGTTTAAACATATTAATTCTTCTAAATTCTAAATATAGGTAAATACATCGTAAATAAATTTAAATCCATCAATAATGATTCTGCTGTTTGGATTGATGGATTGTTTGAACGATGACTGAGTAATAGTTGTTACTGGGGACGCCAATCGTCATTTATACTTATCTTTTATCAAGGCCTAAGTTGCAATCTGGCAGCTATCCTTGAGAACCAGACATTCTAGGCCAAACGTGTTTACCACTTTCTACCACATCATCAAGGTGAAATTATTGCACGTCTCTTTGTTTCCCGAACGGTAAAATCTGGGAGTCTTCAAGTCTAGAATGAATAACTATTTATTCAGAATCTTATAGGCAAGTATGTTCCATCTTTATCCGCATCGTCATTGGTGGGTTTCCAACCAGTCACAACAATTAAATGTGTGACTTTTCCATCAGGTGAGAAGGTGCACGTGCAAATGCTTGCCCATCGTGCAAAAAAAAATATTTTTGAATCAATTTTATTTTAAGGACCTTTATTTTAACAATATGACGGTCTTATTGTATCTTCTTAGTTTAGGACAAATAAAGTAATTCGTGAAATTAAAATGTAATTAAATCTTATTAACTTAAGCGGACCCGCAAAATATAACAGCTCTTGAGCCGCCTGCGAAGATGGATCTGACAAAAATTGGAACCTGCCGACATCGTAACTGTTTATGTTGTAGGTCAGCTCAAGGCACTGCCTTGCACCATAGTAGATATATTTCTACTATGCTTGCACTCCGGAGACGTGTACATTCAACTAATAAATGGTGAACATAATCAACAAACCTAAAAAAAAAAAAAAAAAAACCTAGTCAATGTTAGACATTGCAACAAAATTAACAAACCAGTAAGTGGCTGTATTAAAATCAAGTAGGTAATTAAGTAAGTAACAGCTCGTAACTTAGGCTCTACTTACTAATCATATCGTTTCACCCACATTACTTGGAAACTTACTTAATTGGCCGAGTAAAGACTTAGTTCGAGCAAGTTATATAGATGGTTAAGCTAGATAAGGATTACTTACTTGCCTAAGTTAGGTACTTGGAGTGAGAGAAATGTCGAACGAAACTCATGGGTTGATAATTGCACCTGCCTACTTTGGTTTTACATCTAATACCTTTTTGTATATATGTTTAAATATAATCTAAATCTCGAAAACGGCTGCAAAGATTTTCATGAAATTAGTATGCAGGGGGTTTCGGAGGCAATAAATTGTTCTATAGATCGAGCTAGGTATCATTTTAAGAAAACATCATTTACCAAGAAAAAAATACTGCGCAAAGCTCGGTCATAAAGGTTCTATACAATTATAATTATCTAAGTAGTATACTACAGAGACTTCTCGGAGTGGTTCGCTTCTGACAACTTTTTATTTGCTGTGTTTCTAGTCCAAAGTGTGATTGTGTGCTTTTGTATGTTAGAAGCAAGCATTTGACCACTATCTCACCTTATGGAAACGCAACGATGCGGCTGAAGATGCTTGCCTAGAAGATAGGGGAGAGGCGTACAAAATGACATAGGCGGGTAAAATGACACACTTGTTTTTCTCCAAAACCACTGACATATTAGTATTCGCAATAGCCTGCAGAGGGCCGCTTAGTAACAACCTGTGTTGACTCCAGTTGCTTCCGTCTGACCTTGTGATGAGTATTCGAGTTTGTTTGATTTTTGTAGTCACGAGTTTTACTCAGATGGATTTTGTTTCTTCGCAAAAGTAAGTATTTTTTAAGTTATTTTGTTTTTATTGACTCAAGTTTATAGTTATTTTACTAAATAACTCAGAGAATGTGTTGTAACCTAAAAATTGTTATTATTTTTTTAGTTATTGTTTTCTAATGTTTGAGGTTATAAACTGGACAAAATGACATACCACTTGTTCGGGTAAAATGGCATAGTATATCGTTTGACCCACCTATCTTTTTCTTTTTCAAAATAATTGTTTATTTGTTTGAGCCTGCTGAAACAACAAACATCCTCATGCAACAAGATCGGGTAAAGCTCGAAGAAGATATAACGGCAGCAAAAAACCTAATCATATCAACAACAGGTCCATCTCAGGCGGAAGAAAGCAGTTCAACGTCACTGATGGTTGAGAGTATATCAGCCGTAGACAATCTAGGTCCACTCTCAACGGCCTGATCTGTTGACACAGCTGCTGCAATATCTGCGACTCCCACATCACCTAGGTTGATACTCCAAGGCATATATAACAATTTTCCAGTCAGCGTGCTATCTCCAGTGCCGAAAGAAATATATTCAATCCATCTGTTTCAATGAAAAATGGTAAAAATGTTTCAAAAGCTTTGGAAATTAATTCCAACAGTGAAAATGATTTCTTTTCCTCACAAGCTTTCACTGAAGCTTTTCATGTGAACTCTGCAAGTATTGGGCTGATTTTCAGTACAAATTTGGTATGCCATTTTGTCCATACCACGTGTGTCATTTTACCCGCCTAGGGCGGACAAAACGGATTTTATTAAAGATTTTATAAATGTTTAATAATTTTCATGTTTATGTTTAAATTGAATGGTCTCTGTGATAATTCGGTAGGTAATAAATCAAAGAATATGTAGCTACATAAAGAGTTCAAAATTTCCAATAAATAAAGATTTTATAACCGATTTTATAACAAGTATGTCATTTTGTACGCCTCTCCCCTACTTATTCACTCACGACTTGAATACTCCAAGATTATACCGTTCGGGGAACAAAGACGCGGGCAATGAGTTCCATTCCTTAGCAGTTCGGATGATAAACGTAGAAGCAAAACGCTTCGAGCGAATACAAGCAATACTTTATCTTGTATACTAGTTGAATGTAGATATATTATATGTATATACTTTGCGCAGTTGTCAAGTTAACCAGTCACACATTTATGAGATGTACGTTCTGTGAAAGCGATACGCATATAGCTCGCTAACCGCAGCAAATCGATTCGTATCCGATCGATTGAACAATTCGATTTGCGATCGATTTAACATCGATTATGGTCGTTAGACCGTGACGTGAGCGATAGGTGTAAAACTGCAGTTTGATATTGCTCAATAGCATTTTCAATGCTAGAAAATATTTTTGAAGTGAAAACTTCTTTAGCGGTGTTGTGCACTTTTTTGGGATGGGTAAAAAAATGTAAACTTGCGTCAGGACACCTGACCTGAACGAAAATTCGTAAGACGAAGGAGAGGAAGTAATATCCCTCTCTCTTTCTACCGCGCGCTTCAACTTAATATTGAGCAGAGGGAGTTTTGCCGCGAAAGTGAAATATGGCGTTAATGATTTTGTATTATTTTCCAAAACTTATTGTTCTTCGAATCTTGATGTGTAATAATGGTGGTTTATTAACCGTTAATAGTTGAACGATCAAGAAAGCAGGCAAATCATGTGGTTTTCGTTTTCGCTACAAAATTCCGACAGGACTTCCAGTAAAGATTATACTACTTAACTAGGGCATTAATTGGTGCCGATTCTGTTGTCCAGAATTAGACTAAACTAGCCTAAAATTAGTTTTAGTCCTGCTTTAGTCCAAAACCTATTCAGAAAATGCAAGATTAGACTAAAATTAAGTTTGACAGGACTAAGTTAGTTTAGTTACTCTATTTAATGAAAATGACCAAATTCTTATTCTGATGTACATGTTTTACGTCAAATTAAGACTAAAAATAGAAATTTTAAACTCAAATTAGTCTGTATGAAAAAGGTCTGGATTATTTTTAATGTGATCTTATACTTGAAAGAATAACACGTGCAATGAATGAAGCAAATACTGACCTACAAAGTCTATAATGGAGGAATATGTGATTGCGGCTCTTGTGAATACAATTCAATTTGGTTGCTGTCAAAATCAATTTTAGTCCTGTCATTTCAACTTTTAAATTAAGTTCAACGTAAAATCAGAATAGCGTTTAGGTATTCTTTGACTAAAATTAGTTTATTTTTAGTTTAGTTTAGGTTAGTTCGGTGCTCAACAGAATTAGCACCATTGACTATGATAATGACTGTACCATTAATTTTCACTTGACTTTGTCTATGACTGTCACTGGTAACTAGAACTAAGTAAGGACATTATATACTTAAAAGTATTTATTTCTTGACACTGGTTAAATGCACAAAATTTAAGAACCAAACTTTAAAAAAAGTATACTGCTCAACTTTTTTGACGTGATGATGTGACAGTTTGGGCTTAATAGCATGATATTACCAGCAATTACAAAAAAACAGATTTACCGTAAAAGTAATTTATTTCTCCCAATTGTGCATCGTATAAAAAGCATTGCGACAGCGAAACCGGTCCGGTAACGGGAGTCTGGTGCACGCAAAAACTTCTCGCGAAACCAAATTGCAAACGAACTCTTTTAAAAAGAAACTTTAAAAATGGTAAGGTGCATAATACCTCAAACATAATTGAAGTGGATTATATTTTTTTTCCGCAGGAAATGGTTTGTTTGGTTCCATCATAATACATGTAGAGTAATGTAGAGGCATGAAGATTTTCCTAATGAGGGAAACCTACATCTATGTATTATTCATAGAATTTAATTTCATATGTCAAATTGGTAAACTACGTAAGTGCATGCCATGAGCAAACTGCGTTCAGAAATATGCTATAAACAGGTATGTTTTTGGATAAATTTCATCGATTTTACTCTTTGAATTAGGATATACATACATATTTTTTTAAGCCTTAACAGGTTTTATCGCCAATTTCGAAGGAAAACTTCATCCGTCCTTTATAAAAAAAAACTCATATTAATATATTCATACAACTTGATCAATGCGCGCGAAGCCACAGGGCGCTGATAGTCATTAATATAACAATGTTAAACAAGTAAACATACAAATAAATAAACTTTAGGCATTATTAGCAAGTCAACATTAATTTACGAGGAAACTATGATAAATATGCGGATTTACAGGTAAGTTAAATATAGATGGCCCAACTAAAGTACCTACGTAGAACCCGTGATGAATACAGGAAAATACGCTAAATAAGGTATTAATAAACAAAAACAAACAAACACATTCATACTCACACCCATACTATTGTATCGTGAGCGCCGGATACATTTACATCACACTCACACCAAGAATTTGGTAAAACTGATCTATCGCCAACCAGAAGCACAAATAATATCCCTTAGGAAAGAAAATTTAACTGCTACAGGGAATTGAGATCCTCTGTGTAGAAAGTTAAGACATGCTCCCTGCACGAACCGGCTCGTAAAAAATGTTTTAGTATGTTATAGTCACGATCAAGGTTTACTTTTCTGATCAACATCTACACACGAACTGTAGGTATTTCTAGCCATTTCAATGTTGCATTTCCGTTACGCTTACGCCCTACAAGTTTCGAAATTGCGAGCTGCGAAACCATTAAAAAAAATGCTTTGGCAAGACGTGAAGAAATTGGCGGTAAAATTGTCGGCAGATTATAAAATGGCTTATTGCGGCATTGCCATTTGGCGCTAAAACGTTTATAATGGTTGGTCTTTTGACATTTATTCTGTAATTTATTTTTTATTGAAAATGGCGTTGACGATATTGTATTGTTTTCCGAAAATTATGATTCTTTAATTGCTAATAATTGTTTCGCTTCAAAACTCCAATAGAAGTTATATAATGTTTTTTTTTTAGGTTTGACTCAGCAAACTTTGTGCATTTAGCCAGTGTCAAATAATAATACACAGGTATTTAGAGTTTATATTTTTCCTAAGTCCTACTCACCAGTCACATTCACAGTCAAGTCCATAGAAAAGAATATACTCTACCCGAGGTCAAGTCATGGTTCAGACATAGGCAAGTAATGCCCTAGTACGAGTAAAGTGGTAGAATCTTTACCAGAACTTCTATAGAGTTTTAGCTAGTTTTTCAAATTAGTATGATTTGCCTACACTCATGCACGTTCACGAACTCTTATCGATTAATAATCTACCATTATTACATATTAAATTCGAAGAATCATACGTTTTGAAAAATACATAATACAAAATCGTCTACACCATTTTTTCACTTGCGCGTCAAACCGTGCTTGTATTACTCATTTATAAAGTTATAAAAGTGTGATCTAATTCAGAGTTAACAAATCAGAACACTACGTAATTGTGTTTAAAAGTATATCGTCATTGTAAAGAAAAATGATTGTATCATATTAAGCAAACTACACACTATAGTGTTATGAAAACGTAACCGTTCATTGTATCGGACAACAATGGCAAGGAGTTAAGTAATGATGGTAATGATCACCGAATGTTACACTTTGCACGTGCTTGGTGTGACAATGGAGACTGGACAATGGCCTAAGCTTTTCTAAGTTTACAGTCTTACTGCTCAACGAGACAGTGTTTTTAGTGGATTTATATACAGTGTGATGTGTGTATGGTAACACATTACTCTAGCTATAGATCCGTCTTAGACTATAGAAGAAACTAGAACCTTCATGGCGCCGAAATTGCATCCCACGCACTCAAACGTCCTTTGTTCTATTTTCTAAGAGTTACGTGTATGGGCGCATCACTATTCCGCTTGGACATAAAGTCAGATCTAGGCATGGAAGGGTTACTATATGTAAATGCTTGCAAAGCGTACACAGATTAAAAACGGTCTCACTGCTCAAGCTACACATTAGTAACGGGTATGCGCAAGTGGTGCGTCACAGTTCCACGCCCCGTAGACATGAGGTCGACTCGATGCATGATTTATGGAAGCAATGCAAAGAATGTACTACTTAGTTAACTGTACGTTTAGATTTAATGATGTACTGTGTCTTCTGTACGAGTTGAAGTTGCGATTTTGATTTTGAACACTTACGAGATATACAAAAATACCATTTTTTTTTGGTCACGAAAATACGATTACTTATTGTCATGAAATACTTTCGGATAACTGGACTACCAGTTCTCTGAAACACATTTTCTAGTCAACATTATTTTTAGATTGGATTAGATACGTTATTGTTACAAAATAACGTTATAAAAGTAAAAAAAGTTATTACCAAATAACAAGAATTCTCTTTACATTGTTAGGTTTATTTGTAACTTCACATAATAAGTCGTTCTAACAAGATATTATGTAGTCGATGTAGAACTAGTAATAACTAGAAAAGTCTATTAATACGTACCTCTTTTTCTGTTTGGATTAACAAAGTCTTATTACACCCTTATTACTTAGTCTTTCATTTTCTAATTGCTATTAAATAATAATAGATGTCACAAAATATAACAAAAGAATATAAGTAACAAAACGGGTTGTTTTTTTTTTTTTTTGCTTTGTGGCCTATCATCACTCACACCAGCACATTCCAGCGGTTAAGATAGTGGTCAAACTTTTGCCCATAAAGTATACAAAAAAAACTCGGAAACAAGTGAGATAGTGGTCCAACGCTAGCCAATCAAAAATATATCAAGGAAGCCCTCCATGTCACGCATCACCGGCCAGAAACGTCTTCCCGCTTGCGTATGCGCAAGTTACGGTACTGTTAACTTGAACGGGGTGTTCCAGTGAACGGTCACCACCTGCCGTGGTCTTGATTTTATAACGTTCTTAATTAAAAAGTACCGAGAGATTCAATGGCTTGTGTAACCAAATTACATGTGAGAACTTTTACAGAGTAAATACCTAATTGTTTTTTTTTTTAATTTCGTAATGACTTTTCCATAACTCGGAAAAGTTTGAAGATTATTAAACCTGTTTTCTTTAGCAGATAGATACTTGACTAGTTTATGTCCAATATGTTTTATATTAAAGTCGTATTTTTAAAGAGGAAAACATTCGCTCCTGGCGGGCTTTGAACTCGCAGCAGGTGCTATGCCCTTTTGTTTTAACCCCTGAGCTACCCAAGCCTTGCCTCACGCGAAGAAATTATCGTTTCGTCGTTATACACGTGTAACATTATCATAATATCTTAGCGTTGGCTACGGCTTCGCTAATGCCTTACAAAGGGTCGGGCACAGACCCGTGAGATTAAATAAATACTATGATAATAATAATAATATTTATTTATTTCAAGTTACAAGGACTCATAATAATACGACACAATATTTAACACACAAATTAATATTCAAAGGACAAGATAAATTACCAAAATTAAATTAAATTGAAACATAACATCATAAAGCGATTTTTTTTTCTAAAATTTACTACCATAGCCTAATATGGCTAATGCTACAAAAAAACATTTTATTTTTATCTATATCGTACCTATATCTAGTGAGCTCTTGATCTTGAAACTGGTTGATCTAATAAACTTGACTAATTCAACATTGATAAAGTTGTGTTGATCTTTTAGTTATTGTTGATCTACCTTCCGATTATTAACGTTATAAAAACTCACGTAAGAGACAACTATGATAAATTATTAATAAAAAAATCTTAATATCAATAGGTATTGAATAATATGACAACCCCTATGAAGTTCCGAGTCGAAATATTTGCATAAACACTGACACTTGCATAATCATTATCTAACTTAAACATTGAGTAATCTATTACCTACTACAATAATTAAGTATTCCTCCAATGCAAGCAATTAAAGTATCGGCAAATCAACTTTCGCCTTTTAAACACGCTTCGCCATTGAACTCGTGAGAAAACCGGTAACGATCCGATAAAAATAATGAAAAGACCGGCAAGTGAGAGTACTCTAGGACTGTTCAGTGTTCCGTACTTAACCAAGCGTTTTATTTTATGTTTTGAAGATTAAGCATTATGTTTCAATGTTATATTCGGCTTAAAACACGAAAATTTCGACTTACTTTGTAGTTAAGCATTGTACTTGTTAATAAATCATGCATTCATACTCACAGTTCAAAATGAATATAACCTCTTACAAGTCAAGTACCTAAGTGTCGTTACGGAGTTTTGCTGCGAAAGTGAAATATATCGGGTAATTTTCCAAAACTTGTGATTCGTCGAGTGTTTATGTGTAATGATGGTGCGTGGTTAATTGTTAATACTTAGTGAACGGGCAACGGTGTAGGCAAATCATAAAAACTCCAGTAGAAGTTCTAGTAAAGTTTTTACCGATTTGTTAGGGTATGACTTGACTATAACTGGACCTTGATTTTGACTATGACTGTGATATGTCCTAATCACAATCGATTATGAAATATGTAATACGCTTGAAATATTTCAACACGTGACAATGGCTAAATGTACAAGATTGCGGAGCCAAAATAAAAAAAGTGCCGTTAAAAAATATTGTTTGATTTATGGAACGCTAAAAACTGGAGAAGCTTATTATTTACTCGCGTGAGACATGTCCAGTGTCCACATCCGTAGAAAGTTAAAAAATACTCGCATCTCGATCTTGATGTGGCTTGCCGTGTGAATGTTAATATCGGCACTAAACACCAACATGTGTAACATAACAATGGTGTTGCAGTGTTGCGTATTTCACTATTCAACAGTGAAAAGTAACAGCTTTTCCCAACTTTCGATTCTTGAGGAAAGTTAGCTTTTATTGGCGGCAATTTTAGCTATGCTTGTGCCGACATGACTGTTTTATTAGTAAATGTGCTGCCGAACTCCCTAGTAAATTAAATTATCAATTATATAATTATTGTATTAAGAAAATTAGCTCTCAATACATAGTATGGAAAAGTCCTGACATCAGGACTACTAGATATTTTTTTAACCGACTTCTTACTTTAATTTTTTTTTCTTTGTTACTTAAATTTTTTTTTCTATGTGAATTTAAATATTTTTTCTTTGTTACTTTAATTTTTTTTTCTATGTGAATCAATTTTGATGATTATTTTGTATTCAAAGCTGGTGTTTCTCATGTGGTCCCATTTAAATTTGATCATGATCGGACCAGTAGTTTTTGAGTTATCCTCAATAATGTTTTTTTAATTATATTACTCTAATCAAGGGTTCTAATGACAAAGTGGTGAAGTCAGTTTTTTAAGCATACTTGCGTATAAATTATTTAATTGCTTGCTTGAATGATCTAGTTGGCAGTCTTTATGTCTTTATGTCAACTTTTCCAAAGTAGTATTTAATTGACCAAGATATTTGGTTTTATGTCATTCGTAGGGTGGTTGCGGTTTCGACTGATTGCGACATATTAGTATACTCGTATACGCCACGATGAAGGAAACGAAGTGAAAGTCCAGTAGGTACCTACTGTACTTCCACCATAATAATTATAGTCGTCAAACTAAGATTGTACGAATTGATGTGACGTCGCTACGACAGTCGATCGGTTGAAAGTTCATTCGATTCGATGGTTCATAAGAAAAGAAAATCGTTCGATTCCGACGTTGATGCAAAGATAATCGATGCCCGGAATAGACCCCCTGAATAAAGACAGATAAATTGTTAATATACGTCATTTATTTAAGTGGAAATTACGGGCAAAATAATCTGTCTGTTGTGATGAATTAATTTAGCTATATTCATTCTAAAATGTATTAAAATAATAGATAAAATATAGAGAGTTCGCGTTGTTGTATATTTTATTTGCATTCGGTTTTAGGTGGAACATCCTCGTAGTTTTCGTCGAACAGTTTTCCACTTTCTAAAAGTCTCAGTGTTGCTCTTTCCTCCGCTGCAACTTTCTTTTTTATCGCAGCCATCTGAACATCCCTTATGGCCTTACGCTCTGCTTCCTGCTCCTGCCAAACTGCCTCCACAGATTGATAATATGTTAGCTTTATTCTAGCATAAATAATACCCGCAAACAGCAACGCATATCTAGCTCCTCGTATTAAAGGGGAAACAGGTACAGGCGGCCCAACTTTCAACGCCATTATCACTATTTCTGTTCACTATTAAATTGATTCATCTGAATAATTTCTCCGACAAAAACGGCAGATTAAAATATCAAAATATGACATATCTTGACAAACGCTTGACAAATTTTAAGCGATCTGTCATATTTTTAGAACTAGCAAAAAGGTCGTTCACCTTCTTGGTTGAATCGGAAAAGTTCGCACTTGGAGCATCTCTAGTCGGAGTGTAGGTCAAGTGCAAATGCAGCAATAATTTTTTTGTCGGATTTGAGTTTGCGGGAAGGCCAGTACCCGAATGGTGGGCTAAGAATACCACTTGTCTCCGGCGGAGTGACCACCAATTATAGCAGACTGGCGAGCGGCCAGCGACCGAGATATCGCCGCGTGGTCAACAGGAACAAGCGTATCGATCAGATCAATCATTACCTCATCTATTGTACTCTTCCTAAACAAGTCGATTCGGTATATTTGGCATTCGAAAGAGTTCAATGATTGGTTTGTTATTGGCACTTCGCAGATACCTTGTAACAGTATTCGCAGGAAGTCATTCGGCAGCATTATTATTTATTGTTTTGTTTATTGTCTCTACAAGTTATTGTGTCAAGGAAAGTAAAAAATAGTAGTAGAGCTATAGTTATATGTAGTTAGGTATTAACATGTACGAAATTACTTAGTCAGAAAAAATTGACGCATTTATTTTTTTATTTTAAAATATTGAAACGCAACCTACTAAATCTTTCTTTTAATTTAGATGCATCTGCTAGAAGTCACAATATAAACTAAATAGTAAAGACATTTTTTTCTGATGTATATAACTCATATTTTTCCGAAAATGTCAGTTACGTCTTTTTTCCTTATGACGGCAGTATATACGTTTTGAAGTTTTAGACACCAATTAGATTGCAGTAGTAATTATAAATGTATCCAGTGTTTTGTAATAGAAACCACTAAATATAGCCACTTTTGTAACAGGATAAGTATCTACTATGCTACAAAAGTAGTATTTCCCTCAGTACAATGGATAGTTTTAATTACGACGCCTATCCACGAGCGTGTTGATGTGAAAAAATCCTATTGTGGTAGTCATTGTTTTGGAATTTTACACAATTATAGAAAAGAAAAAATTTGGCTGCTATAATTTTGACTAAATTAAACTCTACAATTTAAATAATTAGTTTGTTAGCTTGAAAAATGTTTCATTTATCGAGCGAAGCGAGATCTCTGACTTGGGTCAGCACTTTGTCCGTCCGTCCGTCCGTCAGAGGCATCTAGCATCTAAACCATACAAGCGATGTTTCCTGATGAGTACAGTATGGGAGTCTTAAAGTCGCGAATTCGCGAGTGAATATATATATTCTATGCAAGCTTGCTCCATCGTAGACCACATAGTCGCTTACCATCAGGTGAGATGGTGGTCAAAGGTTTGCCTATCTAGAATGAAAAAAAAGCGAATAACTACATATTCTCAGAAAATATGTAAAGTCATGGCCAAAAAAAGCCTTTTTTGTAAAACTCATGGAGGCCAATATTTTTGACATACGAGTACATTCACACTATTTCAAACTGTTTAGTCAGCGTACGTCGATAAAGCGGCCAGTTAACAATTTTTTATCCGACTTGTCCTTCGATTATTATTATTTCGAACTGAAAACTAACTTTTATCCCAATAAAACCTAGCCTGTGCCACTCAGCGATAGTATAGATATCTATTAGTGAAAGAATTTACAGAATCGGATCAGTAGTTTCAGAGATTAGGTACCTTTTACAAACAAACTTACTTTACCTCTTTATAATATTAGTATTGGTTTTGGGTTTTTCTTAGAATGCTTTAGAATATTATTCGTTTTTCTCTATTTGGCAAAAAAGGCGCGAGATCTCAGTTTGGGCGAACGACTAGTTGTACAATACTACATTTCTTTATAGACGCGGGTTGTATTATCAACTTCTCTTGAGTTGCATATGAGCTTGCATATTTGTTCCTTGAATTTCCCATTATGTAAGTGTATATACCACACATGTAATGTGAAGTACCTACTTAAATTATATGAATGGAATACAAATTGAATACATTTTAATACTGTAGACACCTTGGCGGCCTTTCTATTTTCGGTGCGTGACTTAAAAGACCTTTGAATAGTAGCTATTAAAATCGTGATATCACCTCTTTGGAAGACGTATCCATTGTAGATACAATATAACTAACTGCGTCCTATGTCTTTCCCCACGTTAATCGGGATACAAGTAGCCTCTGTCCTATTCTAAGATCTAAACTGTCTATATAAACATGAACGCTTTGACACTTATAGCCCCACACTGCGTTCGAAGACTTGTGCTGGAACGTTCGTGGGTGCCGGAAAAAATCACATCACACACACAATCACACCCAGAACCAGAAACATACATTTTCCTTTAGGAGAAAACTTGTGTTCTCGCCGGAAATCTGATTCGACATCCCTGCTTAGAATGACCAACTAAGCCAACGAGCAGTTCATCGTTGATTATATTTCGACAGTAGTACATTCACACACTCACACATATATATACTATAATTTAATAATGTTAGTGTGACGTGAAGTCATAGCGTGGTAAAAATAATTACTTATTGTAATTTATTGTAATAATATTATGTAATCGTAATAAAAATCCAGTTTCGTTACATAACATTATTTATTATAATGTGATTTGGGTGGGTGTAGCTCGTATTTAAATAATAATAAAGTTTTGCGTTAGAATATTCTAGAACCATCTAAGTTAGTATACGTAGTGATTCATCATGTATGGATTTTTTTGGAGCCTAAATGGTAGAACATTATTCGGTGTTCAATCGGTTTCACCACTTTATTTCATTTGATCTATGAAACAAGCTGTAAATTAATTATTAGCTGTAAAATATGCAAATTAAATCTCTGAAAACGGAACATTTTAGAAAAGTATCAATCTTCCATTTAGTCTAGACTAGACCCTTCACACCAGTTAGGTACTAATTAAATACATATACCTACTGCTACCGCTAATTTACTTTTCACAATGTTTGCTAGGTACCACCAACCTACCAACCTAATCATTAAAGTGGAGGCTAAACTGTCTCAATGCGAAAGGTCGCGGGTTCAATGAAAGGTGAGGTCTATTGCGTAATCTTGACGTAGACCTTTTGTAGACCAAAAAAACATGCTTTAGCGCTTAGAAACATGCTTTAGCGCTATTTTTTATTATTGACATACCTAATTATCTAGACGATTGAAAACCTTAATTTTGGTAATGAGTTAATTTATTTTGTTAATGATTAATTTTATATGTAGGTGACACACGGCTTGAAACACATTAAAATGACGCCTTATTTTATTGTCGACTAGTAACAGTAATTATAGTTGTCCTTCTTCAATTTAAATTATTTTTTTTACTTTAGTCTCGTTTGATCCTCATAAAATAAATCAAGGGACTAGAATGGTAAGGTGACATGATGATGTGGTCGAGGGAGGTACTATCGGTACTAAAAAAACACGATTGGCGTAAATTTTTAAATACATTTTCTGCTGAAAGGAGTCCTATAGTCGTATATTATTCCCTGAATTCCCCGTTCTGTATTAAGATGTACTTATATTATTGAGGTGAGAAACTTTCAACTTATACAGGATTTTTTATTTTGTAACCCTGATTGTTTTTGTTAAATTGTCTTCTATTATTTGTGTTTACCGCCTTGATAAGAAAACCGGTATTCGTAATCTCATTTTCACAATCGCCCGATCCCTTCTCTATATAGCAGCCATCTCTGTCGCACTTTCAATTATTTCTATGCAGTTATCTCTCTCACTCGGTTTAACATTTTTAGTCCATATTTGTCGTTTCGAAGGGGCGCTTGTGGTTGCGGTTGTGTTTACAATTTAGAGAAATTGTATTTTTCGAATTCTCGTAATGTAAGAATCCATGTTCCCTTTATTTTGATAATATAGAACAAGTACGAAATAACTGAAATACACTCATAACTGCAAAATCTGTAATCAATTAATTCGTGGGTGTGGTGAACACCGACGGTGTTCTGTCAAATATCGATATTTTATCAAGAAATTTGCGTTATTTATTGTGTTCCTTACGTAATCTAAATGTAAATATAGCCAATTGCGTGTAAGGTCCCGAGTTTGTGTCATAAACTAACCTAGAAAGCGTTGCTATGTTTTGTCATCTTCCTTGCACCAAGTTGCAAAGAAAGTAAAGTGTAATCAGCCAGTTATTGAGTGAAGTGTTTTGTGTTGTGCAGAAATCGTCATCGACGAAAACCACGACGATGACGACACCGGCGAAGCTATACGGGCGGGAGCTGTCCACGTACGACGAGGTGGATGTGGACGAGCTCCTCGCAAAGCTCACGCAAGAGGAACTCAGTATGCTAGCGCAGGAGGTTGATCCAGATGTGAGTACTCTTTGGTTATTTTATCACCCGGTTTGGCGCCAAGATATAAAAATGGTAAACAAGCAATGATCCTTTCCAAAATCCCAATTTAAAATACATGTTACTGGTAATTTGGCTATCCTACAATAATTGAAATCCCTATACTGAATTTTTAAACTAATAATTCTTTATAGTAAATAGTAAGTACTTAGTCTAATTAAGTCTTATTGTATCTTGAATAGTTGGAATCATTTTTAATTTAGTCTTTTTGTGATACTAACTTGTTTATCAATGACTAAAATACCATGCTGTAAATAACAGGCAGATAAAAATACAATTGAAAATGATTACTGATTTTACGTATATGTATAGGACGACCATTTTTGGGCAAATCCTTACGAATTCATATGTACAAAATCTATGTAGTTATTCCACCTTGTTTCAATGATACAGGAAATTCTCAATTCAATTTATTTATACATTTATATAAAAACAGGCTAAAACTGTTCTAGAAATGTACAATACTCATTCAATTTAGCCAAGTAGCTTCACAAATTAGTAGTCACCAGTAAATAGGCTGCGAAGGCCACCAGCACAATAACAACTCAGATAATAGTGCTGCTGACATTCAAAGACTTCTTGTTGCTGTGTTCACACACACTACCTTGGATTATTATGTTCTCATACCTTTATTATCAGAGACACTTCCAAAATGCATTTGAATGTAAATTATTAGTCTTATTTTGTTTACTTTTTATGTATGACCTTAGCAACTAAAAAAAAAACTAAAAAAAAATAAAGACATAATACTAATAATATTATAAATATGAGAGTATGTGTGTAAGTATGTTAATTTTCATACTGTAAAGGCAGAATTAATTGGGATGAAATTTGGAATTTACATAGCTTATACCTAGGATTTACACATAGGCTACTTTTTAACATAAATGCGGGCAAAGACGCATAGCATGGCTAGATAGTTTATACAAACAATATATCTTTATACAAACAGTAAACATAATAAAACAGTTATAAGTACTTATGGTTACTACAGCTTAACCACAATCACCTCAGTACACCTGTATGTGCCATTAGGGTTGCAAAGTCTTAATGAATGGAATTTTCTGGCACCCATCCAGGTTTCTCGGAATGCTCCTACTAAGAATTAGTAGCGTCAGGTATTTTAGTTTAACTCTGTTCTGTTTATTGATCTCTAATTTGTATAAAAAGTGTAAACAATCACTTGTAGATTATTGTGGGATTGTGTCTATCTTTTCCATTTAGATTTTTTGAGAGTCATTGAACAACCTATCTATTTGAGACTATCTTTTCCATTTAGATTTTTTGAGAGTCATTGAACAACCTATCTATTTGAGACTATCTTTTCCATTTAGATTTTTTGAGAGTCATTGAACAACCTATCTATTTGAGACTATCTTTTCCATTTAGATTTTTTGAGAGTCGTTGAACAACCTATCTATTTGAGACAGAAAAGCTGATTTTTACTTAAGTTTGTAGGTAGTGTTAATTCCTTATTATCGTGGAAAAGGAGAATATGCATAGGATATACAGCAGAGCCTCGATAATCCGAACCTCCACTAATCCAGATGCTTCTATAATCTGAATGCACTGTACCCTTCTTTGTCCTACCACCACACACCACTCTTACTCACTCACCATTTGCCTGTTGTGTACTGTCGCGCATTGTTGATGTATGTTTGTGGTTTTTGTTGGCGCTGCTATTTTGTAATCTAAATTGACCATACAACACTACATCACGTCTGTATTAATATTATTTATCACCTTTATTTTATTTCAAATGACTTGATTGAGATTATCCATAATATAATATGAACGCTCCATGGGTCTTCCGAAGGGGGGCAAAATTTTTGGTGTTCGGATAATCGAGGCTCTACTATACATAGGAGCATAGCATATATATATATTATGTAGTTGTTTAGGCACTACTTGGTGCATGCTATTTTCTACAACTAGGAAGTAGGTTGACCCTTTTGCTTGTTTAGACTTGTGAAAAGTTACAAGAAAAGAGCTGATGATTCAAAAATAAATTTAAATTACTATGTATGCTTTTCATTCTATCTCTGCATTAGATAGTGTCCTTGAACAGTATTTAGGTTATAGCGCGTTATGGATTAAGATTAGTAATAATTTATGCAATTAAGATTAGTAAAAATTCGTGAAAAATATAATGATAACTAAATCCTTACTAATATTATAAATGCGAAAGTAACTCTGTCTGTCTGTCTGTTACGCTTTCACGCTAAAACTACTGAACCGATTTAAACTAAATTTGGTACACAGATAGTCTAGAGCCTGAGAAAGGACATAGGCTACTTTTTAACCCCGAATTCTGGCTGGTCCGGGACTTACGCGGGCAAAGCCGCGGGGCGCAGCTAGTTTGTTATAAAAGTCATGTTACTAACTTGCATATATATGCTTCCACTATAATTATGCTCACTACAAAGGAGCAAAACTCTTGCCTGTTTCCCAGATGAGTACAATCTTGTCTTCAATTTGAGAGTGTATAGGTATTTTCTAGGTAAGCACTCTCCGTCACTGACCACATCGGCTCTTAACATCAGGTGAGATGTGGTCCAATGTTTGCCTATCAAATATAAAAAAAAAATGGGGCATCTTTTACATATGGGGTTCGGATTATGATCTCAATAATGAACACATACATAGTCTTTATTTATTGCTTCAATAAAATGTTATAAATGTATGTAATTTAATGCTCTGATAGTCTCCATCGTAACCCTGTCTTTTACATAATTATCGAGTCAAACTGGCTTCTCACACATACGTTGTGGTCTCATGACTACTTTTCTACATACATTATCATATAATTTGAATCCATTTATTTTACTATTTTGGACAGATTATGTACCTAGTTGATTTGAGTTAAATTAAGTTATAACTTATTTCGGTTTTTCTAAACGATACAATATTTTTATTAAAATAGATACACATTGAAAGTAATTTATGTGCAAAAATACCTTTATGTAAAAGTTTCCATTGCACGTACATAGTCTAAAAAATGTCCTTGGAGTAGGAAGTTATAGCTTAATAATGATAGGTAACTTCTTGCTCCCATATTAATGACTAGCTGTGCCCCCCGGCTTCACCCTCGTTTATCAAGTTGAAGTAGCCTATGTATAAACAATCTACATACATTTCAAATTTCATTGAAATCCATTCAGTTATAAAGCCTGAAGAGAAAACAAACATTCTTTACAGACAAACTTTCATATTTATAATATTAGTGTGATTTCACTCATTGTTGTATATTATTAATATTATTTAATTTCATATACTTAAATCATTTAAACGCCTGGTTTTCAAAATAATTTATTGCCAATTTTTCTTTCACTTGAACAAACAAAATAAGAGAAGGCTGATCACAAACATGTGTCAAATCCAATTAACCTTCGATATAGATAAAAATAAGTACAATAAAGTCTATAATATAATCTTTTGATATTGTTTAGGTATTCTTAATACAATTTCAAGTAATAATATATCTTTGTTACTGAAGATAAGGGCTGTCCTACTTTGCATTATCATGTTTAATTGAGATGATAAGACAGGTTTCGAAATGCTTCTTGTTATAAAATTAATCTATGTAATAGGTGCACTGTTATTATTACAATATTTTCCTGAATAAACATATTATTGCATATGCCTAGGTTATTTATATAATGTAACTTAGTTATTTATTACTCTAAACCTACCTACTTATACATACTTTACCTATCTTGAAACAACAAGTCAACAAGTACAGCTACCTGTTGGCTAATGGGTGCGCGTTGGCATTCTAAGCAGGCATATTGGGTTTGATTCCCACTAAGACATGAGATTTCTTTCCAAAGAAAATTTGTGTTGATTCTAGTTGCGATTGTGTGTGTGTGTGAGTGTGACGTGAATGTGTCCGGCACCCATGATGCAAGTCTTTGAACTTCTTGTGGGTCTATGAGTGTGAAAGCTTTTATGTTTATAATATTAAGAAGGGCAGAAATCAAGAGATTCATAAAACCAGAGTGACCACTGCTTATTAAGACGAATTTTCATTGTAAATAGGAATTGATTCACAGTATATCACTTAAGGATATATAAACATAGGTTTAAAATAAAGAAGGGGAAAATTTTGCTCTACCTATGCGTTAATAGGAATTCCCATTATTTTTATGAGTATGTGTTTACATAGTTTGTAGAACTCTACCCTGGTTAATGAATATTATTACGTACAATTTAAATGGATTTCTAGCCAGCTACTTTCCTTGTTTCAGAATATTCCTTTGTTTATACCTAGGCATTGCTTTAGCCTTAAATTATAATAATAGTTAGCTCATCAGTCTAGGTTTGACATACAATATACAATCTGAATTCCTCTCCCCCACACCCAATTTAAATCTTATTTTTCTCTTCCTCGTGTCCATCCAAGGTATATAGGTATATACCTATATAGTAGGTCTATTATTTATATATATATATAAAATCTTCATTCTCCTTCTATATATCATATTGATAGAAAAAGATGCTCACCATCCTCGATTCATTTATATCAGAAATAGGTATATGTTATAGTGAATAGGTATGTTCTAGGCAAGCATGTCACATCTTCGGCCGCATCATCACTTTCCATCAGGTGAGATAGTGGACAAATGCTTGCCTATTCCGCATAAAAAAAAATGGAGTTAAGATACAGACAGAGATTTTATATGTTCTTTAATATTAGTGCAGTGCTTTTATTTTACGGGATATTAAAGAGTATGATTGGTTTTAAAGACATTTTTTTGCCAATATGGTTGATCAGATTCTTTAATTATGGTATCGACTTTTGCATTATCTTATATATTATCATAAATGCTTGTTGAATTTGATAAGGGAAATTGACTCTTATCAATGTGCTTTTAAGTCAGATATTTAAACCATTCCCTCCCATTTTCAGGATAACTGCCTGCCACCGTCACTAAGGACAAACTACGCGTGCGAGAAGGATCCGACGGGTCCGCTCAACCGCAAGAAACTAATAGAACACATTAACAAACAAGCACTCGAGACGCCAGACCGACCGGAGGTCAAACCATACGTAGCCGGTGTTGTAAGGGGGAAGAAGGTATGTTCAATTTTGTTAAAAAAGATTATTGCTACACTATTGTGTCTAGTCGGCGACCCAGAGCCGTCCTACGCTGCATAAAGGAGCTGGGATAGCTTGTGTAGTTACTGCCAGGGAAATGCCTTATACACTCCAAGCGGCTGACGTCCTGCTTGACATTTTTTTTTTTTCATAATAAATAATAAATCTTTATTGCCAAAGACATATCGCTCCTATACCACAAATCAGACAATTTTACAACCAACGCACCGCTAAAACTAACCGTTAAATCGCGATTTAGTTTCAACCAACGATTAAAACTCGACCTATCATTATTTGGATGCTATTTCGCGGTCCAGCATTCACTAAACGCGATCCAGCATCGATCAATCGCTAAAACTAAATCCATCTGCTAAAACGCGATTCAGCATCAATCTGCTCCTTAATATCGACTTAATATCATTTAGTCGCTATTACGCGATCCAACATCAACCCACCGGTTAAACTCTATTCATCATTATTCAGCATCAAACTGCCGCTTAAATACTTAATACTATTTAGGCGTTATATTGATACGATCCAACATCAATCTACCGCTAAAACTCGATCCATCATCAATCCGTCAACTGTTTTACGCTACCGTAAACAGGAAATTTTGAATTTGCAGATTTTGAAATTGCAATCTCGGTTACCGATATATGTAACAAAGAACACAAGAACAAAGTATCTTCCCGATAATAGAGACAGCAAGAAAAGTGTTAATGGACACATTCTTAGTATAATACTCTACATAGCACTTTAGGTCAAAATTAAATTACTTATTAGTCTTATGGCTACATCGTAATTTGTACCAAACGGAATTGGAACGTCATAATTTATATAAATCATAATAAGAAAAAATAAAACTGAATACATTCAAGGTTTATTTTATCTCTATAACGCCTACAAGTAAGTTCTTCCTACATGCGGTCAGTACTTATTAACACATGCATGAATAACCGCATATCGTCACCTCGGTGAGAGAAACAAAAATAACAATGACACAACTCTCTTATCTCCAATAGTACTGAGAGCCGTATCAAAGTTTGTCATTTTTAGAATGTGTGTATAATAATAGTATATGCGTACTTTTTGTTTGTTGATAAAATTACATATTTTTACCGACTTCCCAAAACTTTCAAATAAGCTTTGCTTGCGTTTAATTATGTTTTATTGATGTTGCTTACTTACCAATTGGTCCCATTTAAAATTGATCAAGATCTGACTAGTAGTTTTTGAGTTATTCTCAATAATGCGTATTCTGTGGACTACATTGACGATGTTCTCGTTTTGAACCGATTTCAAAACTTACCTCATAACTTCTTTCTTTGTGCGCCGATTTTGATGATTATTTTTTTATTTAAAAACTGGTGCTTTCCATGTGGTCCCATTTAAATTTGGTCATGATCACTAGTTTTTGAGTTGTTGTCAATAATGCGTGTTTAATACGTTGAATCTGATCAAGGTTCCGAATAAAGCGGTGAAGTCGGTTTTTTTAAGCTTTGCTTGCGTTTAATTATATACTAAGATCTTTTGTTACACAGTTCTGGCAATAAAAAATCTGATTCAGATAGTCTAGAATAATTCTAGTTGAAATTTTACCAGGCGTATTTCACTCATGTTTCTCATAGCTATTGTTAGCAGAGGATATTGTTACTTTTCCTTATTGCTTATTTGTATGACCCATTTCTAAACAATACCCTATTCGCTTGACATGCCAATAAATAATAAATTTATGTTTTTAATACACCTGCTTGGAAAGTACCTTTTTTCTTCACCCAATAAATTATTATATCAAGATAAAAACTTACTTCATTGCTCTTTTAATATGTAATGTATGTAAACTGCCCGTTGCATTGGATAAATTGGTTCAGTGTTCGCCTTCTAAGGTTGGGGTATTTCAGGGGTATCGGGTTCAATTCCCGGCAGGAACACAAGTTTTTTCCCCATGGATAATTTGTGTTTCTTGTTCTGGTTGTGATTTTGTGTGTGATGTAAATGTTTCCGACACACACGACACAAGTCATCGAACTTAGAGTGGGGCTGTGAGTGTGAAAGCGTTTATGTTTATTTACTGCCGCGAACTGCCTGTTGGCTTAGCAACTGCCTTCATAGCGGGTATTGGGTTCGATTCCCGATGGGAACACAATTTTTCTCCCCAAGGTAAATTTGTGTTTCTGTGTCTCGATGTGATTGTGTGTGTATGATGTGAATGTTTCCGGCAGCCACGACAACTTAGGCAAGTCTCCGAACTTAGTAGTGGGGCTGTGACTGTGAAAGCATTTAGCATTATGAACGGGCAGATTGTATGAAAATCCTTTTCCGCTAATATGAAGAAAGTGTTATTGTTTACATTTTTGCGAGGCAATCAAATCTGTCAAATAACGAATCCAATATCTAATAGATTAACAAAATTATTTTTTTGTTTGAAAGGTGACTTGGTCGAGAGTTATGCTATGTTTAGTAAAATCCAGTGCAGCTGTTTTACATATCTACAGATGTATTTTAAAATTATGATTTTGCCACTTGTCTACATAGACTTATCTTTCAACAATTCGACTTTTTTTTGTATGTATGATAAGCGATATTTTCGCCAATTAAATCGATTTTGTTTTTTTTTTTGTTTGGCAGATTATACTTTAGAGGTGGTGCCATATAAATGTTATCGAAATCGGTTCAGTCAAAACCAAAATATAAGCGTTGAAGTTTAATCATTCCTTTAATTTTGTCTTTGCAATCTTATGCATTTAACAAGTCTCAAGTTATAGTATTCAAGTTACACGTCATAGTCAAAGTTAAATAAAAAAGTTAATTTTCAGTCATAGTTATGTCCTGATAAAGTGACAGGAACTTTACTAGAACTTCAATTGGAGTTTTGGACCGAAAGCGAAAATTACGTTTTTCAACTTTATATGAATTGCCTACACTCGTGCACATTAACGAATTAATTATTGTTAATAATCCAGCATTATTACACCTTAACACTCGAACAATCACAAGTTTTGGCAAAAAATATAAAATAGACGTCGTAATTTTTTACCGACTTCACAAAAAAGGAGGAGGTGCGTACCTCCTCGTAGTCCTCTAGTCGATTGTATTTTTTTATTGCGTATGTTACCTCATAACTTTTTTCCACGGGAACCGACTTTAATTTTTTTTTTTGTTTGGTAGATGTTGCTTTCCAATTGGTCCCATTTAAATTTGATCAAGATCTGACTAGTACTATTTGAGCTATCCTCAATAATCCGTATTCTGTGAACTACATTGACGATGTTCTCGTTTTTAACCGACTCAAAAGTTACCTCATAACTTCTTTCTTCGTGCGCCGATTTTGTTGATTTTTATTTGAAAGCTGGTGCTTTCCATTTGGTCCCATTTAAATTTGGTCAAGATTTGGTCTGATCACTAGTTGAGTTATTGTCCGAAGATAAAGCGGTGAAGTCGGTTTTTTTAAGCTTTGCTTGCGTTTAATTATTTTACTTTCGCCTCATAACTCCCTAATTACATACTTCTTCAGCAAGTTGAATGCCTGGCAATGTTGTAGTACTGCCCCAGGCGGACTCTGAAAATGATCCTACCCTACTGTAAAACGTGATATGTACTTCTTTGTGCCACAGGTTTTAAAACTCTATTTGTAACGTATAATGTTTTATTTTCCAGTGGATCCCGCCGCCGACCCCCGAGAAGCTCCAGAATGCAGATGAACAGATCACCATCGACCTCGGAGACGAGTATGAGCAGGCGCTCACTGACGCCTCGCAGGAGGAGATCATTGACCTCGCAGGTATAGTCAAAGTCAAAGTCAGAAATCTATTAAACTATTAAGTACTAAAAATTGCATGAGTTCGTCTATACAATCATGTTGAGGATAATTTAACTACTATATAATTATAATTACACGGTCTAGTTCCCCCATCCCCATTCTATCATCAAACAAGTAGACAAACTGCTAATCGACACCGGTATATGGTAGATATTCCACAAATGCGAACAAAGCTTTTGCTTCTACATTTATTGTGCGAACCGCAAAGGAATGGAACACCTTGCCTTAGTCGGTGTTTCCTAAATGGTACAATATGGGAGACTTCAAGTCGCGAGTGAATAGGTATCTTCTAGGCAAGCGTGCTCCATCGTCGACCACATCATCGCTTACCATCAGGTGAGATAGTGGTCAAACGCTTGTCTATAATAAATTAAAAAAACAGCTTCAAAATGGCGCTAGAAAATTTACACACACACACAACTATGTTTGCAATTACACTTTGTTTGTAATTATTATCAAGTACTTAATGAAACTTGTTTTTTTTTCTTACTATTATCTTGGTCAACACCTTAGCTCGAAAACAGGGGTATATTGAATAATTAAACGCAAGCAAAGCTTAAAAAAACCGACTTCACCGCTTTATCTTCGGAACTTTGATCAGATTAGATGTACTAAACACGCATTATTGAAGATATTTCAAGAACTACTGATCACATAATTAAATTTAAATGGGACCAATTGAAAAGCAACATCATTCAAACAAACAAAAAAATCAAAATCGGTTTACGTGAAACGAAGTTATGAGGTAACACATATAAAAAAACAATTGACTTGAGTACCTCCTCCTTTTTTGTGAAGTCGGTAGAAAACAGCGCTGCGTAACCATGGAATTGTTCACATAGCACATTAATTTATAATACAAGAATTTATAATGTTTTTTAATTTCACTAGAATTAGTTGAGAAATGCTAACTGTGGAGGAAAATTATAACCGGACATCCGGACATACTTAAGCATTTTTGCCCACGCTTCGCGCTCTATCAAAAATATACAGCACTAATAAATAGATCTAACAATAACGTGTACTCTACATAAGCTAAACATATAATATTAAATTAAGAAACACTGAAACGGTTGAAAACAAAACACACTTATCACTTTACACTAAAAAGTAATTGCACGTGACAGCCACCGCTGAAATCTTCAGCGAAAATCTT
Organism: Lomographa bimaculata; assembly: GCA_948107665.1. Taxonomy (NCBI): domain Eukaryota; kingdom Metazoa; phylum Arthropoda; class Insecta; order Lepidoptera; family Geometridae; genus Lomographa; species Lomographa bimaculata. The sequence continues at coordinate 16,559,283 of OX403592.1, forward strand.
TGGCAGGTTCTTTGAAATATTTAATTATTTTCCGTGTAGATGACGTTTTTTGCGAACAAAAAAGCTTATAACATTCCGGATCATTAAGAAAACAAGGGCAGGCTGACAGTTCAGGAAATAGCTCCAATCACAACTTGTAGAGGATATATTATGTTACAAGATAGGTCTAGGATAGTCGACTGATGTATGATTTTATTTAAACTGCCCTTTGGGTGCGCGTTCACCTTCTAAGCAGTAGGTATCGGTTCAATTCCCGGTGGGAACACCCTAGTTTTCTCCCCAAGGGAAATGTGTTCTGGTTTTGGGTGTGATTGTGTGATGTGAATGTTTATGACCCTACACAGGTTCGATGAAGTCATCGAGCTTGTGTGGGGCTGTGAGTGTGAGTGAAAGCGTTTCAATAAATTAAAATAAGGATTATTGTTACATTTGATATTATTCTGATATATGTACTCTTGAATTTTACGTTAATATCCGATTTATATTTATTACTAGCAACACCCCGCTTTAGCCGTGTAAGTCCCGGACTCGCGGGAACTCCGGGGTAAAAAGTAGCTTACGTGTTATTTCAGGGTGTCGGCTACCTCCATACTCAATTTCATCTAATTTGGTCCAGTCGTTTGATCGTAAAGAAGTAACAAACATACAAAAACACTCACAAACTTTCGCCTTTATAATATTAGCGTGGCTGTGTATGTATATAATTCCGAAAAAAGAAAAAAACAAGTTCAAAAAACAATCGCTATCTACATTTTTAATATATTTTTCCTATATTCATGGTGTATAATAAACAAACAAACAAACAGTATCGCACTCTCAGCCTCGACACTAAGTTCAAAGTGACTAAGAGCCAGAAACATTTACATATCAAACACAGAACCAGAAGCACAAATATCCCTTGGAAATTAAACATTCACATCACACACACAATCACATCCAGAACCAGAAGCACTAATTTCACTTGCGAAATCGTTCATTTGATTGGCTAATAAAAATAACAAGTACATACTCGAGGCATACTGACCGAGAGATGTGACAAAAAAACTGTGTTAAGAAGAGCACACAGTTTGTGTCATAATCTGATATAACCATCGTAAAACAATTCTCTCTAAAAACAACGGGAATGTTAGGACCAAAGATACTTTGGCAGACGCCCAGTATAGCGGACTTTCAGTCATTACAACACATTTTTAATAGATTTGACAGGAAAATATTGCTCATGCATTAAATCGCTGGCGCTGCTCGCTGGCGTTGTAGGTATCGTGTATGCGCGAGTTTTGGGTTCGATTCCCGATAAAAACATAAGTTTTCTCCCCAAGGGAATTTTTGTTTCTAGTTCAGGGTGTGATCGTGTTTGAATAGAATTAATAATAAGATATATAGAATAAAGATATGATAATTTGTAAACATTTTTAAAAATTAAGCTTTTACCAGCTTTATTAAATAAGAAATGAACTAAAAAGTTATATGTATAACCAGAGAACTTGTCAAGACGAATCAAACTATAACTGGACTGCCCGTTGGCTCAGTTGGGTGAGCGTTCCTTCTAAGCAGGGGTATCGGGTTCGATTCCTGGCGGGAACACAAAAAAAATTGTGTTACTGGTTCTGGTTGTCATTGTGTGTGTGTGATGAGAATGTTTCCGACACCCACGACACAAGTCATCGAACTTAGTGTGGGGCTGTGAGTTTGAAAGCGTTTATGTTTATGTTCTATTATTTAAATCTATGAACAATGGGTGGACTTATCGCAAAGGGCGTTCTCTTCTAGTCAACCAGTCACCCTCCATAAGTAATACAGAGACAAATAAATTTAAAATTTTTTTTGTTTAAAAAGCATGCGTTAGGCTTTCATAACATTTTTAATAATTAGTTCCTCAATTCAATTTGTGTGTGTTTTATGTATGTGTATGTGAACTAGTATAGAATTGATGACCGAAATCATATTGAATTGAATACACGATATGATTCTATAGCGCATTCTCATCATAAGTGTAAATAACATATGTATAATGTAACTGCAGAAGTGAATAAAAATGTGTAATTTATAGCATCTTACAACACATCAGCAGCTTACGATAGATATAAGAATAAATATATTGAGCACATAAAACGGTTCCACAGTGCAATAACTTCATCATCTCTTCTGAGAATTTTTCATCGGGTGCATTCTGTATATATTCTCCAATACATGCAAAAGATTTCATATTTTATTATATTCTACGTTGTTGACGTATTTTATGACATTTGGATTTATTTGTGTTGCTGCCACATAACTGTCTAAAGCGAATATCTTTTAAGACGCCACGCAAATTATTTGAGCCACTAAGAATTCTTATTCAGTAACGACAAAAAGTACAGACTATAGACGTTGTCACACTCATATCATCACATTAAGTTCAATGACTTGTATCGTGGGTGTTGGAAACATTTACATCACATACATACAATCGCAACCAGAACCAGAAACACCAATTTTCCTTGGGGAGAAAACTTGTGTTCCCGCCGGGAATCGAAGCCTGCTTAGAAGGCTAACTCTCAACCAACTAAGCCGATAGGACAAATTAGGACGTATACTTGGTGAAAGTTTGCACTTTATAATTCTAATTCAAAGTTTGGTCTTTTAAAACTTTAATATAGTTCTTACACCGGCTCTCAAAAAGATAAAAAAAATATTTTCTACAACATTCTTAAGATAATTGAAATACCTAAATAAATGGAACCCATTTTTATTTTAAATGGTCTATATAATTCTCACGCAAAACGAGTTTTACGATATATCGCTAAACCGAGATAATGAGACGTAACTCTGTTCTATATGTTCATCTCTTTTTAATGTATAGTGAGTAAATAGCTCGTACGATTGACACATCCGGCTAGAATAATTTTGTGTATGTAGCATTATGTAGGAAGTAGGATAGTGTGCAGCTTGTTTTGTTGCTATGCAAAAGTATCGTATTCGGGAATATACATGAGATTTTAATATAGGGTTTCTTTATTAACCGACTTCAAAACTTCGACTGTATTTTTTTTATGTGTTACCTCAGAACGTCTTTATAGGTAGTTGTATAATGTGGTGTTTATTCCGCAGCCATCCTCGGGTTCCACTCGATGATGAACCAGGATCAGTACCACGCGTCTCTGCTTAACAAAGGTCAGCCCGTCGGGCTCGGCTGGGACGGCATCACTAAAGCTACCAAACCTAAGGTAACCCTACATTTTTCTTTTTTATTTTTACATGATTAACCAACTATTATTACATTCATTACACGTGTACATAAAACTTGCTTAAATTATTCAATGCCAAATGCATAACCAATTTGAGGTAAACATCTTATGCAATTTTAAAAGAAATGATCACTTAGCTAACACGACTTTAAAAATTATTACAATACATGTTTTCAATTTCATGCGTGTGTTTTATGCGGATTTGAGAAAAAAATAATATTAAAAAAGAAAACGAGCTTCTTGCTCGTTTTCTTTTTTAATATTTTTTTCTCGCTCTTTTTTTTCATCGCTTACCGTCTATACTCTGATGGTAAGTATAGATGGTAAGCGATAAATATAAATGGGTAATTTGTAAAATACTGGAAACAACAAACAACAAATTCTGGGACATTGTAGTACCGTGGAATTTAGGAGGATATGGTAAAAGAAAAAGATTCCATAATTATAATGTTTGTATGTAAATGCTGTGCTATTTATGATAACATTTCTGTTGTATTGCAGGTGTACCCGGTAGACCCGCCCAATTCCACGGACCCCGACGACACGGTGAAGCGAGTGCAAAATGACGACCAGAAGCTCACTGATCTCAATTGGAATAACATTAAGGTACAAACACTCATAACCACAAACGCACACTCACAGCCCCACTATAAGTTCGATAGCTTGTGTTGTGGGCTCGTGCAGGAAACATTCACATCATACGTAAAATCACACCGTCGAACTGCCCACTGGCTTAGATGAGTGCGCGTTCGCTTTTTAAGCAACGGGTATCTGGTTCGATTCTCGGTGGGAACACAAGTTTCCTCCCAAAGGGAAATGTGTGTTTCCGGTTCTGGGTGTGGTCGTCCGTGTGATGTAAATGATTTAATTGATTATTATCAATGATGTAGTTTAAAAACGTTAGTATCCTTTTTTTTTGTATTTTTCATTCATTTTATCGCATCACCATCCCTACTTTCACTTTTCGTTTATATTACCATCCGAAGGTTGTCTGGAAGAGGTCGCTCTGTATTTATCTTTTGGTGTCAATAATTAGTTATTGTATTGTATCGTATCCTAAATGCTGAACAATACTATATACCTATATATATATCTACGGGCCAATTGCCAACATTTCCTAAACTAAACTAAAATTATATACATCTACTAGCCGTGCCCCGCGGCTTCGCCCGCTATTATCAAGTTAATAAGTAGCCTATGTGTTAATCCTAGGTATAATCTATGTATATTCCAAATTTCATCCAAATACGTTCAGCCGTTAAAGCGTGAAAAGGGAACAAACATACTTACACACTTACACACAAACTTTCGGATTTATAATATTAGTATGATACAGCAAAGACCCAAGTTACCTACAAGGCACACATATAGTATTGATATTCATAATTGCAGAACATAAGCGACGAGAAGTTCGAGAAGCTATTCGAAGCTCTAAAAAGCAACACACACCTGGAGGTTCTGTCGCTGGTGAACGTGGGCCTCAACGACCGCACCGCGCAGCTGCTGGCCGACGCGCTGGAGACCAACACCGCGCTGCGCGTCGTCAACGTCGAGACCAACTTCATCAGCCCGCCCGGAGTCATGCAGCTCGTCAAGTCGCTGCTCACCACCAACACTGTGGAGGAGTTCCGCGCTTCCAACCAGGTACTGTATACAACTTCATCAGCCCGCCCGGAGTCGTGCAGCTCGTCAAGTCGCTGCTCACCACCAACACTGTGGAGGAGTTCCGCGCTTCCAACCAGGTACTGTATACAACTTCATCAGCCCGCCCGGAGTCGTGCAGCTCGTCAAGTCGCTGCTCACCACCAACACTGTGGAGGAGTTCCGCGCTTCCAACCAGGTACTGTATACAACTTCGTCAGCCCGCCCGGAGTCGTGCAGCTCGTCAAGTCGCTGCTCACCACCAACACTGTGGAGGAGTTCCGCGCTTCCAACCAGGTACTGTATACAACTTCATCAGCCCGCCCGGAGTCGTGCAGCTCGTCAAGTCGCTGCTCACCACCAACACTGTGGAGGAGTTCCGCGCTTCCAACCAGGTACTGTATACAACTTCATCAGCCCGCCCGGAGTCGTGCAGCTCGTCAAGTCGCTGCTCACCACCAACACTGTGGAGGAGTTCCGCGCTTCCAACCAGGTACTGTATACAACTTCATCAGCCCGCCCGGAGTCGTGCAGCTCGTCAAGTCGCTGCTCACCACCAACACTGTGGAGGAGTTCCGCGCTTCCAACCAGGTACTGTATACAACTTCATCAGCCCGCCCGGAGTCGTGCAGCTCGTCAAGTCGCTGCTCACCACCAACACTGTGGAGGAGTTCCGCGCTTCCAACCAGGTACTGTATACAACTTCATCAGCCCGCCCGGAGTCGTGCAGCTCGTCAAGTCGCTGCTCACCACCAACACTGTGGAGGAGTTCCGCGCTTCCAACCAGGTACTGTATACAACTTCATCAGCCCGCCCGGAGTCGTGCAGCTCGTCAAGTCGCTGCTCACCACCAACACTGTGGAGGAGTTCCGCGCTTCCAACCAGGTACTGTATACAACTTCATCAGCCCGCCCGGAGTCGTGCAGCTCGTCAAGTCGCTGCTCACCACCAACACTGTGGAGGAGTTCCGCGCTTCCAACCAGGTACTGTATACAACTTCATCAGCCCGCCCGGAGTCGTGCAGCTCGTCAAGTCGCTGCTCACCACCAACACTGTGGAGGAGTTCCGCGCTTCCAACCAGGTACTGTATACAACTTCATCAGCCCGCCCGGAGTCGTGCAGCTCGTCAAGTCGCTGCTCACCACCAACACTGTGGAGGAGTTCCGCGCTTCCAACCAGGTACTGTATACAACTTCATCAGCCCGCCCGGAGTCGTGCAGCTCGTCAAGTCGCTGCTCACCACCAACACTGTGGAGGAGTTCCGCGCTTCCAACCAGGTACTGTATACAACTTCATCAGCCCGCCCGGAGTCGTGCAGCTCGTCAAGTCGCTGCTCACCACCAACACTGTGGAGGAGTTCCGCGCTTCCAACCAGGTACTGTATACAACTTCATCAGCCCGCCCGGAGTCGTGCAGCTCGTCAAGTCGCTGCTCACCACCAACACTGTGGAGGAGTTCCGCGCTTCCAACCAGGTACTGTATACAACTTCATCAGCCCGCCCGGAGTCGTGCAGCTCGTCAAGTCGCTGCTCACCACCAACACTGTGGAGGAGTTCCGCGCTTCCAACCAGGTACTGTATACAACTTCATCAGCCCGCCCGGAGTCGTGCAGCTCGTCAAGTCGCTGCTCACCACCAACACTGTGGAGGAGTTCCGCGCTTCCAACCAGGTACTGTATACAACTTCATCAGCCCGCCCGGAGTCGTGCAGCTCGTCAAGTCGCTGCCTACCACCAACACTGTGGAGGAGTTCCGCGCTTCCAACCAGGTACTATACAACCTGTACCAAAACGTGTATTGTGCTAGGCGTCTGCCAGAGAACGAAAGTCGAAATCGGTGATCATTTTTTCCATACAAAAATAAAATATATATTTTTCGAATATTTTTGCCAATCATACGGTTACCCTTGTTATAGCCACCACTGTCAGACGTCTCAGTCTAGGTCCAAAGACTATGTGGTGTAGAACGGTAGCTGATGAAATAGACGTAGCTGGTGAAAAAGACGTAGCATATGACAAAATATTTTAGAAATTAAAATTCATTTAAAGTCAATATTCATGCTGCTGCCGCGAATTCTAAAGTTCCTATTAGATTCTGTACATGTAGTTAGATGTGTAGCTTGGTATTACTTCCTTTTTGTTACACATTGTTTATATACATGCCCTACCAACCAGAAGCCATAATTGTAGTCATCATGCAACATTAACATTTATTGGATTATCTATCACTAACCGAGCCCCGCGGCTTTGCCCGCGTTTATCAAGTTTTAAAGTATGTGTTAATCCTAGGTATAAGCTATGTACATTCCAAGTTTCATCCAAATCCGTTTAGTCGTTTGTGTATCTCATGTGAATGTTTCCGTTACCCACGACACACTTATCTAACTTAGTGCAGGGTGTGAGTGTAAAAGCGTCTATGTTTTCATCCGCAGCGGTCGCAAGTGCTCGGCAACAAGATAGAGATGGAGATAACAACGTTGGTGGAACAGAACCCAACGCTGCTGCGGCTCGGACTACATCTCGAGTACAGCGACGCGCGCCACCGTGTCGCATCGCACCTGCAGCGGAACATCGACAGAAGTGAGTGTACACATAGCGACACTACCGAGTACAGAGGTGGTTAGGTGGCGACAGAAGTGAGTACGATTGGTTAAGGGCGACAGAAGTGTGTACGAGGGGTACGGAGCGACAGAATTGAGTACATCAGTACGTAGCGACAGAAGTGAGTACGATTGGTAAATAGCGACAGAAGTGTGGACGAGGTTTATGGAGCGACGGAATTGAGTACGATTGGTAAATGTCGACAGAAGTGACTACGAAGGTACAGAGAGACAAAAGTAAGTATGAAGGGTAGAAATCTATAGAAGTGAGCATGAGGGGTAGAGAATGATAGAAGTTAGGCATGTCGTGGGTTCAAAGGGTAGAGAGTAGAGTGTAAGAGAAGTAAAGCATATTGTGGATACAAGGGGTAGATAGAGACAGTGCGGTATGTTGTGCATTTTTTTTTTTTTTTTGTGACAGCCTAGTGTTTGACCACTATCTCACCTGATGGTAAGTGACGATGTGATCGAAGCTGGTAAACACACTAGAACTGGAATACGCAGGCTCTCAAGGATAACTGCCGGAACACCGTATTTGGCTTGGCGGCAGACTTTCAACTTTTTTTTTTTTTTTTTAGGGGGTAGAGTGGTGGAAGTTAAGCATGTAAGGGGTAAAGAGCGACAAAATTGAGGCACGTTGAGGGTACAAGGTGTAAAGGGTTAAATAAGTGAGGCACGTTGTGGGTACAAGGAGGTAGAGCGGAACAGATGTGAGGCATGTTGTGATTTTAGATAAAGAGTGTCGGAAGTGAAGCATGGGAAAAGAGTGGCGAAAGTTAGGCATGTTGTAAGTGTAAGGGGTAAAGATAGACAGAAGTGAGTCATATTGTGATTACAAGGGGTAGTGAACAACAGAAGTGAGACTTGTTGTGGGTACAAGGGGTATAGAACAACAGAAGTAAGAAAAAATTGTGTAAAACGCAAAGATAAAATCCTTAAAACTAATATTGGGAACTGGTGAAAGGTAGATGTGAAACTGACATTGGCCTCGATTCTGATGTTCACTCACTAAATTAAATTTAAACTATCCCTGTCTCTTACAAAATAAAACACAAGACAGAGATAGCATGCATTTTAGTGCTGTCACGCTAGTTTATCAATTAAAATATGAACAGCAGAAGCAGAAAGGCACTTGTTTTTAGTTAACACCAATACAACACATACTCGAGTAAGCTTGCATAGACATCTAAGTTCTGACTAACTTGACAGCACAGCAGTATGCTATCTCTGCCTTGTGTTCCTATTTTGTAAAAGACAGGAATAGTTTAAATTTAATTTAGTGTGTGACATCAGAATCGAGGCGATATTAGAATGTAGTCGTCGTGTCTCACCATCGGTTAGTGGCAATATTTAGATAATAATAATGCAGTCATTCTCGGATCGATATTATAACATCCGAGAACTCATCATCATTGACAATGTAATGTTGTTAAATGACGATCAAGACCGGATTCAAAAGTTTGGTTGGTTTAAATATAACGCTACTTACGTCTTTGCTATTTATTTTGCTATTTTCAACGACTGGGAACTAAATAACATTGGGAATTAACTTTCTGAAACCGAAGGGAATAAATCATGCTTCTATCAAAATGTTTCGTGATTAAAATAACGCTACTATTATCTTAGATATAAGGTATATTTTATAAGTGTGCAATTTTTTTCAGAAGCTTCTATTTCTATTGCATTTTTGTGATATTCAAATATACTCTAGATGTCACAGAATGTCATAATAAATGTACTTCAATTTAAAGGTTCAAAAGAAATCTTCACACATCGAGCACTGTGTGTCACATACGTGCATTATGTTTTATCGCATACATGAATCACACACATCGGCACAAACATTCAAAATGCAGTTTCTTTTCCTCCATGATTGAATGAAATGCCATAATTGTAGTAATTATTCATATTTGTCTCTTTTGTAGTCTCCGGTAATCGATCTGGAAAATGTCATGTCGACATTATTACCTTATTACATTGATCTACCGATATATAGATTTCGGGTCCGGGCTCATAAGTGTCCAAGGAGCATAGGCGCTAAAACAAAATATATAACAAAATATAAGTGACAATCCCGCCTTGCTAAAAACTTTGTCAGGAGAAAAAAGACCGTCAGTCGAAGCTGCTTGATAAATTGTTGCAAGCCAAAGTAATTTGTGTTGTAACAGAGATAATACATAAATTGAATTGTTTAAGTTTGTTTTCAATCATGTATGAATCCAAGTTTATAAGTTAACCAGTAGGTACACTTATTTCGTGAAGGTTGTATTTAATCCGAATCCATTTGTTTGTAGTTCGGTACCTTATTACTTCGCAATTAATATCGATGCAAGATTAAATCAATGCAAAGGAATTGTTACTCTGTTAGATGACCCTTGCTATTGCGTCTTTGACTTAAATTAACTTCAAAATAAAATAAGGCTATATTTATGTATGTATGAACCAGTTTTATCGTTAAACTTTTCCGCTTTAACTGGTACTCATTAATTCCTTCGAGATTAAAGTTTATGTAAGTCATAATTTTTTGTTGATAAATCTGTTATCTAAATGCGTCTACCCATTTAAATCCAAATTGTCATTGAAGGAATCGAGTAAAAAAAAAACGTCTTTTCGCTTACTCGATTAACCGGATTCGATTTATCGGAGAACTATAATTTTAATACAACATTCTAAAGAGGCTGATAGACTTGCGATTACGTACGAGTCTAGCGAGGTCTTACACATTTACATAGTACAAATAACGCGAAGAACTTATTTGATTTATAAGCAAAAAACGTGTAAAGCCTCATAAGAACGCGAACTTACTCGTCTATCACCGGTTTTATTATAACAGAATCGTTATTAAAACAGATGGCGTGCGCGGATCTTCGCTGCTCTCACGCACTACAGTAATGACGTCACACATTATATACCCACATCCTATAGCACTGGTCGTTGTATTGAATGGGTACACTCCGTCATAAACAAATATATAACTAACCGTACACGATTGAAAGTTTTTATACTAGCCAAATTTAAAAGTAAAAGTATGAAGCATATATTATTAGAAATAATGTAACTAGCAAAATAAATATGGGAGAATCCACACACATTTTAGTTTAGTCTTAATAATTATAATTTAGTTTTAGTCCTTAACAAATATCTTATAATAAGACAAAATATATGACAACGTAACTACCACATTCAATATAAACGACCAAATAACTCACACACACCCTCGCCCATTTGCATATGACGCAACGGCGGTTTGAGATCATCCTCAGCTTACTAACTCTACGGTCGAGACGGCCTCGTAACGAGATACCGTCTACCACAAATCACAAAACTGCGTCAAAAGATATACCAAAACAAATTAAAAGGCACCAATGACATAGGCCGCCCTTAAGAAGTCATATAGATCAGAAACGATCATTAATCTGTTGAAAATCTAACAGACATGTGTATAATGACTGAATATAACGTAGAAATGGTAGTTGGTTCATGATGATATCCTATGTGACATTACGTGATTAATGTCTATCATCACTTTCGACCGAATATCATTTCAAGAAAATCATCAACAAAACATCTGTATAAAGCGAAAAGTCATTCACCAACGATAACTAACAAGAAGCAAACTGATATAACATCGATACTGAACATTTGTGTTAACGCAGAATGACTCAATTCTTCTTTCGACTGGGCGGTTTCGAAATTGTGTCTAATGCAAGGTTAGTCGACTACTTGAACCCCTAGGCTACGGCTCACAAAATTTTAATAGCTTGTGTTGACTGTCCTACGGAATAAACGTTTGATAACATTATATTAGTGGTTTATGTAAATTAAATTTCGGAAAATAACAAGCTTCTTTCTTGCGCGTATTTATCCATAGGCTTTATCCCAATGCTATATCCATTAGATGCCGTTAATTTACCCTAAATCTGAATTATTATTTGCAACGATATCCCAACTTTCCCGCATAGAACTAACAATGCATTAGACACAAGCATCAAATCAAACTCAATATCGTAATATCAGATTGCCGCGTGAACAAGAAAGCTAGCGCATCGCTCAGCCTGCGATTGCCGCGCGGCCGCCCGCCGGCCGTCGGCGTCGACGATTCATTCTTCAACCTGACGCCGCCCAGCGCCGAGGCGGTCACTCCCACCTCTGACGTCAAACCTGTCGTCACGGAAACGGTCGAACACACTGTCGCTCTCGAGGCCAAAGATACACCTAATGGCAGAGTCGAAGCTACTCCAGACAGAACTACCGAAGCACCCGCGACTGAAACGGGAAGCCATTTACCGACCACGCAGAGAATTCTGCCAGATCAAACACCGATCCTAACAGACAAAGAACCTGCGACTGATGCAGTCACAGAACCTACCGTTCCTACGGACGGCATTGAAAGGGTCGCGGCAACCGGCGAAAGAATAATCCCGGTAGCTTTAGACGAGACGGGCGATAAAACGGTAGAACTGACGAATGGAGACGCAACGGACAGATTCGTCCTAGCCTCGAGACCAGACATAAACCCCAATCCCCATTCGTGAGTAGTAATGTGACACACACACTCACGCGTGCCCACCCGATGTGTACATGTTGTAGTGAGGTTTTACACTCTACTCGACCGAACTTGATCCGTGTTTTGATGTTATTTTTGGCAAAAATATGAAGTAACTAGACGAATGATAGAATACCGAAGTTCGTTCATAAATTATCTAATATTGCCCGAGATATTTCAATGTCTTTTGGATCAAATTCGTGGCACACTTTCCGTTGCCAATTATATTTGTAACGAAACACTGCCCAAGTTCGCATTCCAATCTGTGTTGGCCACCAACATACATACACGAAGTGTGACAGTAGTTTGAGAGTATTATCTTGTTCCATTGCAGTACGGAAAGACCTAACTCTGCGACTTCAATTCAGATTCTTTAACAACATACCCAAGGGGGCGCGTAGCCAATAGACATACAGAGGTATACCGCGCAAGTGGTTTCCGAAATGTTAGCACGGCGGCAGTTAACAAAACTTCGCTTATACAGCTTATAATAGTGTCGATTTTTGATTTTTTAAACTCACAGATTGCGGTGCAGTTTTATATTTCATATTTCTTGAGTTAATATATTCAATCTAATCTGAAACACCTGAAATTTTTGGCCAAAGATTCGGATGGTATTGTTATGGATGAACTCTGTAACATAAAACTGGATGATAATCAAATGTATGATATCATGCTAACAGCAAAACTGAAACATTGCTGTAGAATTGATAATTAAAAAACAAAATCAATGAGCTTTGAAATTTCTAACTCATTTTTCAAATGTTTGTATCTTGATTTCTTAATTACAATCTTTGTTTTCTATAAAACTGCACCAAATATAAATACATAAAAGTAAGTAAAATATTCCACTTTGATGGTGCTATTTTGCAGAACAAGTGGCATATTACCATAACCCGTTTTTAATTTTTTCACTATATCGCTAAACCTTATATCTAAAACCTTAAAAGAAATTCTCTTAAAATTCTAAACTCGTACTCAATACACTAATATTATATCTTTGATGTGTTCTATGATTTTAACAGTTAACATTTAATTTCTAGCAGAGAGGGGAGCGTAGCCAAATAATTAGTAGACACGGCCGCAAACATCGGTAAAACTCCTGTGTTCTCTTTCGATTGCTGCAATACTAAGGCCGTTAATATTAGGGAATTGATTTTTTACAGCTCAATGGCTTCTGCTAAAACATAATGTATTGAGTTTCGCTTGGGAAAGCCAAGGCTTTCCCATCATCAATGGGGTCCCAAATGAGACAGGATATAAATCCCTTTTGTGATGCATATGGATGCACTATAAATAACTGATTGGATAAAAATATCTACTAACGTACTCGCATGCGAGTGAAACTAACTGATGACTGGACGAGATATAATCTATTTTCATTTTGAAGTCGATTGTATCAAAATGATAACACTGTTTAATACACGTAGCTACAATGTATTATGTAGTGTTGGAAGTTTTTGCAGACAAGCGTCACAAAATGGAATCGATTCCATCGGATCTTGGTCAATGACTTGAATGAATTGTCTTGTGTACCTACTAATCACACTTGGACGAGTTTTTTCACAGCATGGATTTGAACTTATATTTTTTCTATTTATTCCAGATATGTGATGTTTTGATATTTGTTTTTTTCCTTGAATATTAAATTGTATTTCCAAAATGTTGACTTGATGTTTTCGGCTGACGTTCACTATGAAATGTGTCCTAAGCGAGATTAATGAATCATGATAAGCGGTCGATGAAACTGTTTATAATATTGTTAAAATTTCTAGCTGCAATATTTCATTAAAAATTCTTAATAGATTAAACATTAATTATTATATTCATTGCTATCAGGACTGTTACAAAATTGATGTACCTAGATTCACAACATTACAAAATTGTAACGTTGTTGGGCATCTTTATAAAGAACTGGCACTGAAACTTCATGAAGTGTTTATCTTTAAATTATTTTAATAATATTAACGAAATACATGTCATATCATAGTGAATGTCAATGTATACGTATACCTGTATATACGTTGCGTGACGACTGTGTGTGCATTACAGTACGCCAGCAGCGCCGGAGCCAGAACAGCGCTTAGACCCCTCTACTTGAGCTGTGGTAAGTGTATTGTCAATCTTAGGTTACCTTTTTAATTTGCTAGCTCTTAAAAGGAACATAGTTGACAGTGGTTTCAATTTTAATCCTTATTGCACTTTAAACTTGATTCGTCTCTTTTGTATTAAATATGTTCGTAATTGTACGAACGTTACAATAGTAACAAATGTGATGCAGTATATTTAAAATCGTTTAAAATATTTTTACTTTTAATATTTTACATTGTTATATATATTTTATAATATAGCCAAAACAAATAACAGAAGACATTCCATGATCTCGCTGAAAGATTATTATGCACAATAACTTGCAATTGATTGAATACTTCGGATATTTATAATAAATGCTCGTTATTTAAGTTTAGTTATAAACAGTAGTATCTCCAACACCAACATAAAAACCAGCGTTCATGACAACATTCTACAAATGGTGCCACATTTACCAAAGGCGATCGTAAGTAATGCACCGCCACCTACGTGCATGGATTCGTTTCGATTTGTGTCAAGTATGCACCTATTTGTGCCACATTGTGCATTAAATGTACCCCATTCCACCACCGACATCCAAAATCTGTGATAATCTGCTTGCCTGATATTTTGAATTCCAGTTTCTATACAAATATTTATTGGGCGTTGTGTTTGTATATTATAGACCATCTTATAACAGATTTTCATCGACATAAAATATTAATGATATTTCGTCAATTCTCAGTATTTAGTTAATTGTAAAAGTATCCCATCATAAACAATGTTGCGTTATATAGACTGTAAAGCCCATGGAGTTAGCCAACCAATTTATAGAATGGCTTTAAAGCATGAGCAATATCTTCTTGAAATTGTTAGTCAGAAAACTACTGTGATCAATTTCACGTAACTGTTCTAAACCAGAAAAGCTACCGTTTGATCACACCTGTTGGTCAGCGATGATTTTGTAATTGGTGGTTCGGCTTAGGCTAGATGCTCCTAGGAACTCTACCGTAACACAGTTTGAATAATAGGCTAAAAGTGGATAATCAACTAAAAATTGAATTGAAAGTACATCACTTTTGAAATTAAAACACAGCATTGTTTAGGTTAGCCCTGGATGACAAGAAAGTTATACGTTAATGTGTAACAAGTTAAGCATTATACTGAGCCGTCCAAGCCGCTTACACATGCACTTGCACTGAAACCAACGAATGAGGTTTCGGAGACGTTACGCTATTATTTCCGGCATGCGGATAGTCTTAGACATGTAAAATCTTATTCACAAGTGAAGTCCATTCTTCGCTATTACTTATCTTCTAGGAAGCGCCGTTGCAGGAGGCATCAACCCTAACCCACTCACTAAGTGGGAAAAGGGGGTAATGATAAAAATGTGTAACAAGTATTTTGTACTGACAGGCGGTCGCGTGCGTCGCCTGACGCAGTTCGTCCGCAGCCGCAGCTACGTGGTCGGCTGGATCCCGTGAACACGACACGACACGGCCACGCCGGACCACGCGCGTCCTCGCGCGCGAACCGCGGACCCCACGCTCCGCGCCCGCTGGCTTGCACCCTCTGTCGCGTTCGGTCTTTGTTCTTGCGTACTTGTACTGTAGCTTCTTGATCGTTTAGCTTTAGTCAAGGAGTAGTAACGGTTCGTGCTTGGACGATTTATGGTTCATTTCGCAGACAATACCGAATTCAAAAGCATTTTGAAGTATTTCAGCATTTTTATTTTTGAATGTCGCTTTGTATACGAGCTATTTGTGAGAAAATATCAAATATCGGTGTTACTTCTTTGCTTATATTTGAGATGTTTAGCCCCTTTCGTATTGTCTGCAAAATGAAATCGCGTTTTTTGTGATCCCATAAAATATATCTTGCAATTGTGAACGTTAATAGCTTTTGATAAATTGAAATAAGCTTTTGGAAGGTGCCTTGCTTGATGTAGTTATGATAAGGGACAGTCTCCAAAGATTAAAAAAAATCAGAATAGACTATAGCAATATTCGAAAAAGGCAAATGTTCTACTTTGACGATATTATTTACGGAATATGATTGCTACAAAGTACCCAATCACAAAGACCACTCCTATAGACAGAAAAAATGTACGCATGATGACGGATTGTTGTGCTCAAACCACGAATTGTCCTTTTATACGATGCTACGTAGCGTCCTGTCTATATACGTAAAACTACTAACATACACAAAAAAAGCTAGTGCCATGGCCGGTCCATCGCTAGAACATACACAGCAAGTTTAAAATGACAATTCTTGGCACATGAATGGTGTGTGTAGTGCGTTTTACAATTAATTCTTACTTTAGTGTGCTAATAAATTTGTATTAATTCTAATAAGTTTATAAATTGTAATATATTTTATAGATGTACACATTCCATTGACGCGAAACAAGCTTCTCGTCATGTCGAATTTAGACATCTCGATTTGACAATTATTTTTTATTTGTGACAATCATGACTGAACTTGAAGAGTTCTTAACTATTTTAAAAGGCCTAGAAATGGCCTTATTTTTATCCGATATTTTATTTGAACTAAACGACTTTTAAACTCACGATTAACCATGAGAAGTAATGTTTTGCGTTAATGGAAAGTTATTTTTAACATTATACTATTTCAATAAAGCACTGGGTTCTGTTCGCAGACATATTCTAAATTTTTTATATGCTAAGTAGGTAAAATCAATTAAGTACAGTAACGATTAGTCTTGCATTACTACATATTCGATGGAGAAATAATGCGTAGCGCCATGGCTTTCATAAAATTGGCCAGGCTTTCTCGTACATAACCTTTTGCTTTCTTGAAACAAAAAAAATGTATTGCTTATCTTTAAAATATAACTTTATGTATATTTGATAGAATCTTGGAGGAACTACTCGTAAGTGTCCGTAACATTGTGATAAAAACATCATGTTTTTTTCCATTAAAAATCTGCTTCGACTTTCGTCTTTTAGTTTCAAATAAGAGATTATTTGTATATGAATTTAGATTTTAAAAGTAATTATTTTGATCGTAAAGATTATACATTTTTAATATAAATCATAAATTTATTGTTAGATTTATTTATGTTGGCTGATATTATGGTTCGGAAGCATTTGTCAACGAAAACCTTAATATTGGAGTCGCAGTGCTGTAGTTTGTGACAACTGTAAAAATTCAATAAAGTACATAAACACGTAGCCCTGTTTTTTCATTTTACATGCTTAGTTTAAGTTTTTTCTTGTATCTTAGGATAGAATTAATAGTCCGTCAACCGGTCGCAGCAGGCAACTGCAACGCTCTTAACGCGGTCCGCCTGGTCAATCATAAGAAGGCCGCTGAAAAATCTTGTCAACGACCGTCCGTTACGCCCATACAACCAAAGATAATCACTACGCATACGACAAGCAAGCAACCGTTTCATGACGGTAGCCTCCTCCCGAGGAGGAGAGATAAGAAATGAAGTCCGAAGATGGAGAGATAAGATGTAAGATCATTACACGCTGGTAATCGTTTCTAGAGGCTACCATAGAAAAGAATATACTCTACCCGTAGAGTATATTCTTTTCTAAGGTAGCCTCTAGAAACGATTCTCCATCTTCGGACGCATCGTCACTTTAATTCACTTTCCATCAGGTGAAATAGCGGTCAAAGGCTCGACTATCAAGCATAAAAAAATTTGTGAAGAAGCGAAATTGACGAAATAAGTTATGAAAGAGTAGAATTATATACTTATATCCAGCGTCAATAAAGAAAGGGACAGCGTGACATTGCATCTCAGTCCCAGAAGCGATTAACGGCGCAGTCGGAGTAGAACAGCATGTCATCTGTGGTCATACATATTCTTTCTATTTCTATCTCTTTCTATACCGTAGATCTTACAGTAGTTTAGTAGCGTGGGGTGTAATAAAACTGATAAATAATGTAACTAGGAATTTATTGTCATAACTTGGAAGACACATTAATAGACACTTTCAAAGCTTCTCTACTAACTCGAATGACTTCAAATGCAATTGACTAAGATTATTTATATTAGTAATCGAGTGAAAATAACAACAAGGCAGGTATATGAATTAGGTACAAACGCATACTTTTATTATTGAGTTTGACGGGTTGTAGACAAGTGTTCAAAGATATATATCTGGTATATATAGCCGGTAACAGTATTAAAAAGTGTCTAACGCACAATAAAGGTCGCAGGAAGACGCTGGATGCAGACCGCTAACAACCGTTCTTTTTGGAGATCTTTAGGGGGAGGCCTATATCCAGCAGTGGACTTCTTGTAGCTGAGATAATGATGATGAACGCACAATATTTCTATGCATTACATTTACCTTAAAAGTCGTGTAATATACTGAATTATTGTCATGTTTTTGGCTTTTCTTACTATTAAGCCGTCATTTGTCTTAATAAATTTCTCTCAATAATCTGAATAGGTACTGTAATTTATGGAGACATAATAGGCCTAACGTGACCTCGACCTCATCATCACTTACCATCTGGTGAGTTAGTAGTCAACGCTAGCCCATAGAGATAAAAATAAAATGAGCAAGATTATATCGCATGACAATATAAATTTCTATAATAGTGATAATTTTACAAAACACGAAGTAAATGTAGGTAGTTGCAATTTCTAGTAGTTTTATTTTTCTATCTTCTAAGGTTTTAATTTTCGCGAGTTCAATGTTAAATGCTCAGGAAATCCAATCGAAATATTGAAGTTTCTATACAAAATAGTAAACATTGAAATAATATTGATATGTGAGCTTGAAATGTGTTATTCAATTGTTGTAATTTTAACGTACTTCTAAATGGGCATGCCATGGCAGTGAAATTTAATAAGCTACGTCAGCTAATCATTAGCAAACGAAGAAATGAGGGTAGGTGACTAACGAATACTACATACTAAAATGCAAAATAAATAAAATGTGCAACATACAAAACTATAATAATTTATTATTCACACTATACAAAAATATTACAAAACACCCGGCTGTTGTAAGACTTATTTCACGGTTCAATATTCCTCAAGCGTCACATGTAATTTTACAACGCGTTTAAAAAGAAAACATCTGGATAGCCGAGTTTCTTGCCAGGTTCTTCTCGAGATGGCTGTAATTTTGCGAATCTGGCAATAGATTCATTAACTTTCATGAGTGCCTCTTTGGGGCCCATGTGAATAAACGATTTTGATTTTGATTTGATTTTGATAGACGTCATCTGCAATGTTATTTCTCTGACTGTTGCTATTGATCCCTTGTCCTAATGAGATGCTACTCAATCAGAATTTCTTTATAATAATCAATATAAGGCTCTGTATTGGCTTCCCTAGATGAACCTTGTAATGAAATAGGCAAACATTAAACTTTTATTTTATACTAGTTGACCCGACGAACTTCATACCGCCAATTGTCTGTGGTCAAATATTCAGAAACATCTCCTGTTTGACAGGTACGAACAGTTTGTATGGGAAAATAAAATACTACTTTTTACTAATTTTATTGCAATTTCTTTATATTTTCTCACCTTTTAAACCTTCCCCAAATATTTAAAGATCAAAATTAGCCAAATCGGTCCAGCCATTCTCGAGTTTTAGCGAGACTAACGAACAGCAATTCATTATTATATATAAGAAAGAAAGATATTGTTTCTAAGGTAAATTACAACAAAATTACATAAAACCTGTTATTATGATCAGTTTCAAAGTAACTTTCACAAAGTTCTGTCTACTGTCTTTTATGATCCCTCAGTATAGCAGCTTCTGGCCTCTCTCTACATAAGTCTGCCCACATAACACTGTTGTGCATGGCTGGACTGGTAGATACGACCGACATAGGAGTACCATCCATCCAATATAACAAATTTCACATTGAGAAACAAACAAAATATCATGCAAGGGCGTGGTATTTCTTTTATGCTAGATAGGCCAACATTTGGCCACTATCTCACATGATCGAAAGTGAAGATTATTATTCACTCTAGACTTAACGACACTCATTTTGTACCGTTCGGGGGACAAAGACGCAGGCAACGGGTTCCACTCTTTAAAACATACTATGTATTTGAACCTTCGTGAAAAAAGCCTTAAAACAAGAGATCATCACAAACCCATAATTAACACAAACTTTGATTTGTTAACCTTTTCAATCCGCCGCAAAAAGCCTATAAAAATAGAGTTCTTATTAATGAACTCTATTGTGAATTAATACTATAAGTCTAGCTCCGCTATGTGTAACAATAAAAATCAAATATTAGAGGGGTTTTAACCAACAGTATGTTGAAGATGGACACATTCGATACATTTTTTTATTACACTACAAAAATTGTATCTTGTCAGCTATTATTTTATGGACAAAATCTTCCCCAAGGGGCCCGGGGATTTTTGAGCGGGAACTCAACTGTTTGCCGTTATGACGTTAAAATGGAGGCGCGTATAAACGCGCCTCCATTTTAACAGTCTCAGCTTTCTTACTTGCACTAACAAAGAGAATACAAAACATACGTTTAGAAAAATAAAATTATTGATACTTATAGTAGGTATAGTAATAAAGTTTATTGCTTTCTCGCTTGCATTGCCATTCAACAATGTAAACAATGAATTGGTAGAAAGTATCTGAGATTTTAAATTATTTGATACGAAAAAAATTAAAATCTCCTTTATATTATTAAGTTGCTATAGATTATAATTTTTAATACAGTTTTTATAAATGTATGCATTGTATTAATGTATCTTATTTGTAAAAACATTGAATCGTGCAAGGGAGAAAAGCTGAGAAAAATAAACTGTAAGTATATTATCACATAAAATCCATTATTGTTTAAGTTTGTTTATAACGACGTTAGACTTAGATTTGCGCGAGTGAGTAAGGAAAAGGAATAAACAAAATGCTCATGTTTAGAAACAATTTCTTGACAGATTATAATGTATATATATTTTATGCATATCTGCGACCGCTCTTAAATAAAAACAGTCAGAAAACCGGCGATTCTGATCCTTTCAGTTTTGTGCGATTAGCCAATAATCATTTGCACGCACGTTAGTGGCACGTGATCGTTTCGACAACTACTGTACTGTTGGTTAGTAAACCCTCTATTAACAAAATAAGCGTAAAAATATCGTAGAACTATTAACACGTCTAAAAACACGCATAATGTAACGAATAATAGTTATAATAAAATGTAACAATTGATTGCTACAAGAAAAAATTAAGCTCTATTTAGTTAAGGCGAAGGTTCCCGGCACGCTTGTTACCGCAGTCGAATTTTGGGCTTGTTTATATTATAGAAAATGTGATAGCATTTATCGTAGCAAACATTCTATTTTTGGGTCATGTAACTGTGCTACCACACTGCCAATTGAAAATTTAAATCTATGTCTAATATAATGTAATTATTTAATAAAACAGTTACATAACGCCTGTTCCGGAAACCCTTGCCGATATAAGTTAAAATTTTTTGCATAATTTTATTCATAGTGCATATTATTTTGCATTTTTTGCATCTTAAGGTGGGTACTGATTATACGGGGCGTAATGTATCGTTCGCAGCGAGCATGATACGTTACGCCGCGAGCTAAATTCCATATAACACGTTCGTTTCGAACTCTGCTCGTAGTTACGATGTCGGACGACGAAGTTGTGTTGTGATCTTTGAATTTACTCAATCTAATTCTGTTTTGTCATCTTTTTAACAACGAGTAATCAAAACTAAACTAAAGCCCTGAAGTACGTAAATATATTATACGCATACTTAATGCGAACGCTCGCTGTGTAACACGTTATATACGCCCGTAACGGCGGTCAGTACCCACCTTTAGAATGTTTGATGTCACGTTAGTGGCCATCCATAAATTACGTCACACGTTAACAGGAGGGAGGGGGTCGACGAAGTGTGACAAAGGGCGGGGAGGGGTACCAAATAATGTGACATCACATTTTTTTCAAAATATAATATTTTTTTATATCTAAGTATTAGAACACTAAATTTAAACTGCTTATCTACTAAATAACACAATATTAAATGATGACCTCATTAAATTATTTATTCAATTAAACGCAAGCAAAGCTTAAAAAACCGACTTCACCGCTTTATCTTCGGAACCTTGTGTTAGACACGCATTATTGACGATAACTCAAAAACTAGTGATCAGATCTTGATCAAATCCAAATGGGACTAATAGGAAAGCAACAGGTTTCAAACAAAAAAAAAAAACAAAATTCACTGCAGCATTTCATAAATTTCTAAATGTAAAATCGCTAAATATGTGACGTCACACCAGGTAAGGGGGGGAGGGTCTAACAAATGTGACCAACTGTGACAAGGACGGGGTAGGGGCAAAAAATCATGAAATACGTGACGTAATTTATGGATGGCCCCTAAGCCTGCCACATATTTGTGTAAACCGGTTTCCGGCAGTTTGTTAGCTAGTTTAAAACTACGATAGCTGTGCTAAGCTATGCTAAAAAGCACTAAGCAACAATACTACTCTATGAATGGCATACTTTTTGGTCGATTTTGCTTATGTTAACATAATTAATAGGCCTGTTTTAACACTAATTCATAAAAATGCATTTATCTACAGACGACGAAGCTAAAACAGCTAAAACTTTACATCAAACATTAATTTAAATATGGAAATTAGATTACATAAACAATACATTATAGAATAATACAATAAATTATAAAAAATAGAGATTTACAAAAAAAAATAAAGCATTTTATGACAATACTAGCCAAATACAATGTAAGTAGTACAAATGACCAAATTTTTTATAGTTCTAATTATTTTCTAATTATAAGTACAATTTAAGTAAGCATTATGCAACATTCCATAAATAACATTTATAAAAACATATGTATTGCACAGGAAATATTATATCAAATAATTTTTAACTTGTGTTATTAAAAAGGGTATTTATAATTTTTGTAATAACACAATTATTAATAACCAATCAACTTTATACCCAAAGTGGTAAATTTAAAAAAGAAAAATATCGCATGAAATTGTACTTCAAACCAGAGTTGTGTTTCATGACCAACCACTGAGCTATCTAAGTTTCGCTACAGGAGACGAAATATATGTTTTCCCTTTTATGAATGTCTTATGGTGACGTGTGACCATCTACTGGAATATTTTGTTACTATTACGAACCAATGAGTCTAACATTGCAGCTACACGACCCAATTGGCGCAGTGGGCAAGCCTCTTCTGCCCTCTGTTTTACGTTTGATTCCCAGCAGGAGCACACATTTTTTTTCCAAGGACATTTGCACTTCTGGTTATGTGTGATTGCGTTTCCGTCACTAACAATCTTTGAACTTAGTGTTGGGCTGTGAGTGTGAATTCAATACACCCAATTCAAGTACCACTTCATGAGATATATCTTTCCTTAATACATTTACTTTAGTTCTGTTTTGCATAGCTTATGCAATAGAAACATGGGTTTAATTCGTAGACAATCTTCGTAACATATTCGTGCATTTCACTAAGCCGCGCTCGTCTATATGTGTGAGTGGAATGCGCGACGTTTCCTTTTAAAAAGTGTCCTTATAGCCTAAATTTTGTATGTGTGCGTGTACTTACACATCACAAGTGCTTAATAGAAACAATACAAACAGAATCACGCACACTTGCATAGTGAAGAGGCGCGTCATCGTAAAATGCACGAACTATGTTTCAAAATAACATTAATATTATTAACAAAAAGTTTGTACCATATTGTTGTCATCCCTTTCTAAACGTATGAAAACGATAGAGACATGTTTAGATTTAGGATTTGTTCAGTAGATATCTACAAAATTAAACTTATCCAAAGCGAAATAACAATAAACATGGCACTATGGATATATTAACATCAATTCAACCAACCAATTCAAAAATCGCTCTTAAGTCAATACCGCAAGATATACATCATTTTAAGTTTTTTTACTGAACAAAAATCTGTATAATCAACCTTAAGCCATCGACATAGAGGTCGTGTTAGCATGTAACGAAAACCTTGAGTCTATACTTGCTAAATGAATTGCAAAAACGAATCAAATACAATGCAACACCCTACGTCTAACAATACCTAAAAATCCCTCCATCCTTTTAAAATAACTAAAATGACAAAAATATTGTTTCTATTATGTTTCAATGTTATATTCAGCTTAAAACACGAAAATTTCGACTTACTTTGTAGTCGACTAGTTTCGGACAAATTAATAGTTGTCCTTCATTAGGATGAGTTAGACGCGCGATACGCGGAAGCGTGCGGCTCGCGCCTCGGCGCGTGACTGAAACTAGTCGACTACAAAGTAAGTCGAAATTTTCGTGTTTTAAGCCGGATATAACATTGAAACATAACTCACACACTCACGATAGTTTAAACTTTAAAATATTGACTCTATTGTTTCTCGTTACCTCGACTGATGTCAGAGCAGTTCCTTTTTTTACTACACTTTCACGATAAACCAATATAACATTCAACTACATCATCTGTTAGTTAACACTACGATAAAAGTAACACTTTGTAACTACCGCCGCAATAATGTAACACATTGTAATACATAGTGATAAATTTAAAAAGGAAAAATTATCGCTTGATTGAGCCCGCGGCCATAGAGTGTCATGCCCTATTGCTCTAACCGCTGAGCTACTCAAGCCCTGCCTAAAGCGACGAAATTATCCTTTCCTTATTATTAACGTTTTACAGGGACGTGTGACGTCATCTACCGAAACAGCTTTTAGAAACTACTACGGCCAACGAGTCTAACATTAATTGATATTTTTTCCTTTCTAAATATATCACTATAGTTCAGCCTAGCATGGCTAATGCTATATAAACAAAATCACATTGTAATACCTCCGCAAAATTAAAAAATGACTAACCCAGCGTTTCGCCTGCTTCCTTTATACCGTGTCAAGGTCAAGTTCGTTCTTTTTAGAGTCCCGTCGCCAACTCAGCAAGTCGTCGAGCAGAGCTTCTAGGTGAGGGTTACCACCGAGTCGGGATACCTATAAACCATGGAAAACTTACAGTATATGTAATAAAATTGTAACACGCCGATGTTTGTACATCATAGATACTGAAGAAAACTATATAATCTTTATTAGGTTCATCTCGAGATGGCTGTAATTTTGCGAATCTGGCATTGGAATCATTAACTTTCATGGGCCCATGTGAATAAACGATTTTGATTTTGATTTGATTTTTGATTTAGAGCAAAAAAGCTAAAATTTTCTAGATTTTTTATTTTTTCTCTGTCTATACACGTAATCACGTAAAAAACTATTGCATGAAATTGAATGCAGTTTTCACCGAAGTAATGCTAGAGGTCTAACTCAAAATATAGTCTCCATTTTACCGCAGAAAAAATCATATTCTCATTGTTTTAAATTTAATATGCCCGGATCTCACATTCTGTAGAAACAATTTTTTTTTATTAGATAGGCCGTTTATTAAGGAGAACTACACTTTTTTTAGATATACTATACTTCAAATAATAAATGCGAAAGTCTGGATGGATGTTTATTCCTCAATGATGCCAAAACCACTAAACGGATTTGGATTAAATTTGGCATATAGATAGTTTATTACCTGGAATAAGACATGAGATGTGACTTATTGCCTACTACGTGGACGAAGTCGCGGGCATGAGCTGGTCATAAAATAAAACAAACGCTTTTACACTCATAGCCCAATGAACATTCGAAGACTTGTATCAGAAATATTCCCATCACACACAGATCCATAAACACAAATTTTACTTAAAGATAAAACTTTTGTTCCCTCTCGGAATCGAACCCGATACCCTCTGGAAAAGGTAGACGCGCAACTAACTAGACCAATGGGCAGTTAACAAAAATATATGGTTTTACACTCACAGTCCCATACGCCTCAACCCTCTTCCAATGCCTCAACTCTCTCCCACCGGCTCAACTCCCTCCCAATGCCTGAACACTCTCCCAATGCCATAACTCGCTGTCAATATCTGAACACTCTCCCAATGCCATAACTCGCTGTCAATATCTGAACACTCTCCCAATGCCATAAATCGCTGCCAATATCTGAACACTCTCCCAATGCCATAACTCGCTGTCAATATCTGAACACTCTCCCAATGCCATAACTCGCTGTCAATATCTGAACACTCTCCCAATGCCATAACTCGCTGTCAATATCTGAACACTCTCCCAATGCCATAAATCGCTGCCAATATCTGAACACTCTCCCAATGCCATAACTCGCTGTCAATATCTGAACACTCTCCCAATGCCATAACTCGCTGTCAATATCTGAACACTCTCCCAATGCCATAACTCGCTGTCAATATCTGAACACTCTCCCAATGCCATAACTCGCTGTCAATATCTGAACACTCTCCCAATGCCATAAATCGCTGCCAATATCTGAACACTCTCCCAATGCCATAACTCGCTGTCAATATCTGAACACTCTCCCAATGCCATAACTCGCTGTCAATATCTGAACACTCTCCCAATGCCATAACTCGCTGTCAATATCTGAACACTCTCCCAATGCCATAAATCGCTGCCAATATCTGAACACTCTCCCAATGCCATAACTCGCTGTCAATATCTGAACACTCTCCCAATGCCATAACTCGCTGTCAATATCTGAACACTCTCCCAATGCCATAACTCGCTGTCAATATCTGAACACTCTCCCAATGCCATAACTCGCTGTCAATATCTGAACACTCTCCCAATGCCATAAATCGCTGCCAATATCTGAACACTCTCCCAATGCCATAACTCGCTGTCAATATCTGAACACTCTCCCAATGCCATAACTCGCTGTCAATATCTGAACACTGTCCCAATGCCATAGCTCGCTGTCAATATCTGAACACTCTCCCAATGCCATAACTCGCTGTCAATATCTGAACACTCTCCCAATGCCATAACTCGCTGTCAATATCTGAACACTCTCCCAATGCCATAACTCGCTGTCAATATCTGAACACTCTCCCAATGCCATAAATCGCTGCCAATATCTGAACACTCTCCCAATGCCATAACTCGCTGTCAATATCTGAACACTCTCCCAATGCCATAACTCGCTGTCAATATCTGAACACTCTCCCAATGCCATAACTCGCTGTCAATATCTGGTGAAGCGTCTTTGCCTTTTATAATATAAAAAATAAATGTAAATTATACATCTGTGAATAAATACTTCACGTTATATACCTAATATTCATATTGGCAAGAATCTTTGGATATCTGAATACATTTAAGTGTGTTGGGCTCTCTGCTGACCACTGTTAGAGATCGTTCAAGGACGACCCTAGAGATGGCGCATTTGCACTCGCGACTAACTTCACAGACTTAAAAAGGAAGAACTTCAGTCGTGTGTGTCACCGGATCCGTGTTGGTCGACAAACGCTCCGCTATTGAATTTTGTGACGTAGAAAACTAATTAAATAATTATCATCTAATTAACCAGGACTTAAAATAAAAACTTCATCGTGTTTATTGTGATCGACCGCGTGAACTGTTAGGTGAATGAGTGTTCCGTGCCTCGTACCCTCTCGGATTACCAGGGATTCAAAGTCGCCGGCCGGCGCGACATGGAGTTGTGTGTGTGCGCTTAGGCATACATACAGTTTGCTGTAGTTCCTTTCTTGGGGAGCTCCGGAGGCGGTTTCGAAGCAGTCTAAGGTACGTGAGCTTAAATAAACACTGTAAATTGATTCGTGTATCCCTACTGATTTTTGCCAATGTTTTAATCCAAAATAATTTACCGCTATCATTAAAAATATTAATACGTAAATGGTGGGCTATTTACACGCCAGCGATTTTACTCGCGCCACCAATATCTGAACACTCTCCCAATGCCATAACTCGCTGTCAATATCTGAACACTCTCCCAATGCCATAAATCGCTGCCAATATCTGAACACTCTCCCAATGCCATAACTCGCTGTCAATATCTGAACACTCTCCCAATGCCATAACTCGCTGTCAATATCTGAACACTGTCCCAATGCCATAGCTCGCTGTCAATATCTGAACACTCTCCCAATGCCATAACTCGCTGTCAATATCTGAACACTCTCCCAATGCCATAACTCGCTGTCAATATCTGAACACTCTCCCAATGCCATAACTCGCTGTCAATATCTGAACACTCTCCCAATGCCATAACTCGCTGTCAATATCTGAACACTCTCCCAATGCCATAACTCGCTGTCAATATCTGAACACTCTCCCAATGCCATAAATCGCTGCCAATATCTTAACACTCTCCCAATGCCACAACTCGCTGCCAATGCCTGAACACTCTTTCAATGCCTTAACATTCTTCCAATGCCACAACTCTATCCCAATGCCAGAACACTCGCCCAAAGCCACAACTCGCTGTCAATGTCTTAAAACTCTCCCAATGCCTTAACACTCTCCCAATCCCTCAACTCTCTCCCGAGGGCTCACCTCTCTCCTGGCGTCCTCGTCGAGCGCGATGAGTATATCCCGCGTATACTTGAAGCTCCCGAGCCGCTCCAACAGAGAGATACAGTATTTCTTCACTTCCACGTCACGCGTGCGTTGCCGCAATATGTCTGGGGCTTGGCTCAGGAAATATATTCATTTATCTTCTATCCTTTAAATATATATAATCTAAAATATAACTTATATTATTTTATTGACCGAGCGAGCGCCAAGCGTCTCGGTTTTAACTTGGGAAAAATTGCTTTCGTATTTCCAGATGTCCGGATTTCCGGTTGTTCTCCTCTACAGGTCGCATTTCTCAACCGATCCTCGTGAATTTTTTGTGGAGGTTCGATAATTATATAAAATGTTTTTTGTCGATTCAGTTTCAGGACCTTTTCAAAATTGCTCGGAGATATAGGGGTTGAAAACGTAAAAAAAACTTATATCAGCTAGGTATTTCGAAAGGTACGCGAGGTTTCAGCTCACAGAGCCATTAGTACGAGTAAAAAAGTAGAGTAATTTGTCAAATACCACACTTCAGACATAAATGTAACCATTGGAAGCAACGATTTTTATGGTGCGGCTACTACTAATTCTGTTTTATGATTTATCAAATAAATGTTAATACATTTTTTAAATTATTAATTACTAGCCGTGCCCCGCGGCTTCGCCCGCTATTATCATGTTAAAAAGTACCCTATGCGTTAATCCTAGGTATCTACATGCTATGTACATTCCAAATTTAATTCAAATCCGTTTAGCCGTTAAAGCGTGAAGAGGGAACGTGAAAAGAGAACAAACATACTTACACACAAACTTTCAGATTTATAATATTAGTAGGATAGATTGTATTGAATACATCATCTTAATTATTACGGAAAATATAGCATTCAGAATATTTCCCACCTTTATTCCACCTAGTTCATTTTACCATCTAACAACAAGACAAACTGTCAAACGTCATCCATATATGGTTGACATACCTCCAGTTCGCTTGAAGCGTTTCGGTTCTACGTTTATCATCCGTACTGCGAGGGAGTGGAACTTATTGCCTTCGTCTTTGTTCCCCGAACGGTACAATCTAGGTGTCTTCAAGTCGAGAGTGAATAGGTACCTTCTAGGCAAGCGTGCTACATCTTCGGCCGCATCATCACTTTCCATCAGGTGAGATTGTGATCAAATGCTTGCCTATCAGGCATAAAAAAAAAAAACTAAGGGTTAAAACAAGAATTAGGGTCTGAGAGCTATCTGGACAATTCCTGGTATTTTAAAAATAAACCTGTATATAGGACACAATAGATAGATAGGTTATTCTTTTCTATCTTTCTAAGTAGGTTTCTAAAGGACGTTGTAAAAGGATACGAAGCACTTGATTGTCGCCCTCCTGATTCCTAATAGCGTGGATGACTGGAAAACTGAATTTGCCTTCAGTTAAATCCTCGCAGTAGCTCTTGTTTTCTGTGTACTGAAATTAATATGCATTTTAATCCTTATAGCAATATTTTCTACTTATGAATTCTACATAAACGAGTATATACGTGCATACGCCCTCTGCGCCGTGGGTCCTGGGTTCGATTCCCGGCAGGAGCAAAAATTCCTACCCTAGGGATATTTGTGCTTCTGGTTCTGGGTGTAATAAATGTGTGATGTGAATGTTTTCGGCACCTATACAAGTCTTTGAACTTAGTGTGGGGCTGTGAGTATGAATGCGTTTGTTTTGCGGTTTATAAAGCTTCTATCACTTTATAAGAACATGACTTGATTATTTTACTTGACTTTGACTTGTGACTAAGACTTCTATTATGAGATATGTAATAAACTTGAAATTGCTTTGCTCGATACTGGTTAAATGCACAAGATTGCGGAACCAAAATCAAAGAAAATCACGTTAAATAAATGGTCAAAAAGAGTATTATTACCTCCTGCAGTGAAAGATTACAATAATCATCCCGGATTTGGAAGTATAGACCCAAGACCGCGGAGAGTTTGCTGAAGTCAGACTTGTTCTCGCTGAACAGTTGCATCAGACGGATGGCCAGCATGAACAGACCCCCGGTCTCTGGAAAAATAAGAGGCTAAATTAATATACAAACGATGTATACCCAGATGGCGCAGTGGACAGGTGCCCGCCCTCTGCGCCGTGGGTCCTGGGTTCGATTCCCGACAGGAGCACAACAAATTCCTCCCCAAAGGATATTTGTGCTTCTGGTTTTGGGTGTTATGTGTGTGTGATGTGAATGTTTCCGGCACCCACGCTACTAGTCTTTGAACTTAGTGTGGGGCTGTGAGTGTGATTGCGTTTGTTGTTTGTATGTATTTTAATCATCCGCCATATTACACTTTTGTCATTAATCGATATCTTCTACCCGACTGCGCGACGCAATGGAGTGTAACATAGTAAGCCTTTGTATGTGTGTTTGTTCCTTTTTAACGACCACATGTGCCCACACGTTTGGTCTCTAGAACGCCACTCGGCCCCGATATTGATGATTCTTAGATTCTTACGTCAATCGATTTGTCTCAATGTTTTAAATGTCACTGGAGGCATAAAAGAAATTTAAACTCAATACAGCGAAGACCAGACGCTATATTGTGAAAAATAAAAAAATTGGCGGGTTCCCAACTAGTCACACCAATCGAGTCACACTGTGACTCGTTGGGAAGAATTTTCCCAAGCAGTAACAGTGTGACCGGTTAGGAGTTTTCTTTATTAGCTCTAATTACTAAAATCTAAAAGAATAGGTTTCCAACCAGTCACATCAAACGAATTACACTGTTACTCGTTGTGATATATTTTTCCCATCGAGTCATACTAACGTAATAGTGGGAACCGATGGGAAAAAATATTCCCAACGATGACCAGTGTAAATCGTTTAGTGTGACTGTTGGGAACCCATAGAAATATTAAGTCGACTAACTATGTTGAGTGGTATCATTAAATAGGTATTTAAAAAACATCTTTAGGTTTCTTTACTACATTTTCAACCGACTTCAAAAAAGGAGCTTCTAAATTCGTCTGTATGTTTTGTTTTTGTTTTTTTATATATGTTACATGATATCTCCGCCAATTATGAATCGATTTTGTGATTTTTTTTTGTTCGGTAGATTATACTTCAGATGTGGTCCCGTATAAATTTTATCGAAATCCAGCCAAAACCAAAATATAAGCATTGAAGTCGGTTTCTTTGAGCTTTAATTACATTTTGTAAGAAGTTTAGGACGGACAACTAGTGTATACTCACTTTTAATAGTCATTTCTTTATACTCTTCCTCGGAGGGGCACTGGAAGTTGTCTCGCCAGTAGATCTCCATACCCTGACCCCTGTGCAGCTCCAACAGCTGTTCAGTGTACACTTGGGTTGCCTGAAAATTATAGTTTGTATATAATTAATTAAAAAAAGGACTAAACGTAATAGGCATATTAATGAGATTAAAATATAGGTGTGAAATGTTATTTTCAACCGACTCCAAATAATGAGGTTCTCAATTCGACTGTATGTTTTTTTTTGTATGTGTGTTACGCTATATCTCCGCCAATTATGAATCGATTTTGGTTTTTCTTTTTTTTGTTGATTTTACTTCAGAGGTAGTCCCGTAATATACTTCAGAGGTGGTCACGTAACATACATTACAAAAAATAAAAATACAAACATTCGAATTGAAAATCTTCTGTTTTGAAGTCGTTTGAAAATATAGAACCTAAATGGCCATTCAAAATGAAAATGGTAAAAGAAACCTAAAAATAATTTTCAAATACCTATTCAATGATACTCCACTTACATGATACAGTTCAACGAGTTTTTTTTTCAACTGACTTCAAAAAGGAGGTTCTCGATTCAACCGTACGTTGTTGTTTTTTTGTATATATGTAAGGCATAATTCTGCCAATTATGAATCGATTTTGATGATTTTTTTTTTCGATGAAGCCAAAACCAATATATATGCGGTGAAGTCGGTTTTTTTTAAGCTTTGCTTGCGTTTAATATTTTTTTCACAAGTAAGCATCAAGTGGTAGCCATATTGAATTTTGATTACTGTCATGTCTTCAGTGACACTCGAAGATTAAGTAAAACAAATTGACATAAGAATCATCATTATTGGCCACAATTTTGGTCTCTAGAGCCACAAAGGGACAAATTGAAGGCTGAAATGAAATGCATTTATTTGTTTCAAGTGTATGTATAAACAGATGTAGGATGACAGATGTTGTATCAATATAGTTTACACACTTGGTCATAATAGTGACATACAAATATTGATTTGAGGGCTAGGTAGTTAGATATCTTTATAGCGTCATAATAATAATTTTGGTTATTGTTAATATATTCTATATGTGGCCCAATTACAATAAGTGGAAATGGAAAATTCATCATTAAAATTATAATGTCAAGAGATGTCAAAATTCCAGAACATTAATATCAAAGATAATAATTTTACTAAAATATAATTATGTCATAAGTTATTATGATCCCACAATTGAATATTATAAGTATAATTTTAATGATGATTTTACACAATGATAAACACATTACCAACCTTTGCGTCGCACAGTCGGGTAAAAACGAGAAAGTGTCATAAATGTCATGAACATGGGCTCCGACTAAGCATGCGACTAAGGTTAATATAGGTGACCTAGACATAACATCTTTAGTAACATTATGTAAAATGACTACATCTGATGCGTGTCGGCGCCAAGATTATTCAGTTTAGACACTATATTAATAAATATTCATCATGTTGACTAAATAAATTGTATTATTAATATGTAATAGTCACTCGAGCATGAATAACTGAATACTAAAGATATTGAATGAAATTTGGTGCATCATACTAATATTACCTAAATCCGAAAGTTTGTGTGTAAGTATGTTTTCTTTTTGTTTTCATTGTTTTTCAACCTACTTCAAAAAAGGAGGTTCTCAATTCGACTGTATGTTTTTTTCTGTGTTACGCGATAATTCTGCCAATTTTGAATCGAATTCGATATATATTTTTTTGGTTGGTTTATCATACTTTCGAGGCGCCTTTTGAGAAAATCAACAAGAACCAAAATATAAGCGGTGAAGTCGGTTTTCCTACCGACTTCACAAAAAAAGAGGAGGTATTCAAGTCATCTGTATTTTTTTTATGTATAACTTCGTTCCACATAAACCGATTTTGAAATATTTTGTTTGAAAGTTGTTGCTTTCCATCGGGAATCGAACCCGATACCCATGCTTAGACGCCACTCAACTTGGCTTAGTTAGTTTAGGCGAGCAGTTCAGACCCAGTTTCTTACCTCTTCACGCTGTAACAGCTGAACGGATTTGTATGAAATTTGGAATGTACATAGCTTATATCTAAGATTAACACATAGGCTACTTATTAACTTGATAAACGCAAGCGAAACGGAGCACCGCTATTGTATCTATATATGAAAATCTAAAAAATATTGATATTGAAACTCAAAAATTACAAAAAAAGTATAGATTCAGATTCAGATTCTTTATTCACCTTAATAATAACAGTGATCGTTATTCTAGGCATGTCACATTACAATTTAATAATTCGTTAATAACAATTGATACTATGATAAAGAATGTGTCAGACATCCGGTAATAAAATAAAAATACATAATTATAAGCATTAGGTATGTCAAGAATAAAATTAAAATGAAAAAAAGTATATTTTCAAAGTTTTTTATATTGTCTCCGCTTATATTATAGTTTGTTTTTTGATGATTTTCTCAAAAAGCGCTTAATCAATTTCGATAAAATTCATATGGGACCACCTCTGAAGTACGATCTACCAAACTAAAAAAAATCATCTAAATCGATTCATAATTGGCGAAATAATCGCGTTACATTGTGTATTTCAAGCGATCATTTCGCCAAAAAAAACATACAGTCGAATTGAGAACCTCCACTTTTTTTGAAGCCAGTTAAAAACGTCTCCATTGTGTATTTTCAGCGCGCTACAACTTTAACATAATCAATTGCTGGCAAGACGACCGTCAAATCAATTAGCAATTACAAAGATTCAACATAGCTAATTTTTCTCACAGAAACAGAGGTGACCTTTAAGAAAACCGACGAAAAGTATTTTTAATTTAAATATTTAAATAAACTCCTATAACATCAAATTAATTATTTTAATTAGCATGCCAATGTGAAAAATAAACTTCATGACGCGGGTTTATCTAATCGCGCCCTCCATCGTTGACCGCAACGTCCTTTTATGAAAGATATAATACCCGTCAACCTCAAGCATATCAAAAACAGAAAACAGGTGAAGTGCGAGCCGATTTCGCTCGGAGGTTCCGTACAAAATTTTTATTTTTCTACATGGATTTACGCATTTTTTTTTTCGTTTAGAAAACGTTTTTTTTTAATTTAGATTGATGAAGACAAGCATTTGACTACCACGTCACATGATATAAAGTGACGAGGCGGCTGAAGATGTATCATGGTTGCCTAAAAGATACCTAATTACTTATTAACTCTAGACTTGAACTTGACGTTCGGAAAACCAATGACGCGGGCAATGAGTTCCAATCCTTCGCGTATGGATGGCAAACGTAGAAGCGAATCGCTTCGAGCGAACTGGAGGTATGTCAACCATAAATTAATGACGTTTGACAGTTTGCGGGAACACAAGTTATCTCCCAAGGAAGATTTGTGTTTCTAGTCTGTGTGTTATAAGGTGTGTGATGTGAATGTTTCCGGCACCCACAACACACACAACTTTGTGTGGGGCTGTGAGTGTGAAAGAGTTTGTTATGTTTTCAACTATGGGTTTTGGCAGTATTATTTTTTTCTATTCAGACTACATTTTCAAGGGTTTTTTTTTTATTTAGACTACATCTTTAGTTTTCGCAACTCAATATAAAGATGATTTACTTTAAAAATGATGCAGTTTCAGCAGAAATTATATTTGTTCCTTACCAAAGGATGTCCCAGCTCCAAAGTTTTCTCAAGCGCCACAATCATGGCGTAGTTTGCTGCATTGATGGTGCTCGCCACGCCATAGATGGAATGCGCCACGGGTATTCCCCGGCGGAGGATCGAGTTATCTTGGATGTCATCGATCCTGGAGCAAGAAAAACTTAGTTTTTAATCAAATGTATTTTTGAAACTAGTTCTTACCATTTTTTTTAAATTTTGAACCGACTTCAAAAAAAGGAGGTTCTCTATTCGACTGTATTTTTTAGGTTTTTTTATGTTTGATAAGCAATTGTTAAATTGTTTTTTATGTGTTACCTCAAACCTTTTTTCTAGGTCAACTGATAATTTGATAAAAACTCACGCACATTTTGAACTTTTAAATTAAAATTAAAACGGGAATTAGCGTGACTTACGCGTTGTCGATGTATAAATCTACAATTGTTTCGGCTTCATTCGGAAGCCTTCTTCAGGATGAGTGCGGAGCGCTCGCCGTCGCGTCCCACCTCGCAATTTTCGATTTATACGCGTAAGTCACGCTAATTCCCTTTTTAATTTTAATTTATAGGTCAACTGATTTTGGGTGATACTTTTTTTATTTGAAAGCTAGTGCTTCCCATTTAAATTAGATGAAGATCTGACCAGTAGTTTTTGAGTTATCCTATAAATCATTAAATCTGCTCAAGGGCTCCGTAGATAAAGCAGTGAAGTCGATTTTTTTTAAGCTTGCTTTAAAATTATTTATCACAACATTAAACCATATTCCAACGTAAATCATAAGTATTAAAATATAACTGAGCGTGAATTGTATTCTAATGTATAGTTGCAGGGGTTATGTAAATAATGTACGAGCGGAACCTTTCTCGCTTCGCTCATACAAATTTAAGGTTAAGTTACTGATGACCACAACAGGCGAGCCGAACCCAAACGAGCGAAGCGAGCTAGTTTGAGAAGGGTGAATAGGAAAGTGAATTTGAGAGAAATGACAATAGTTTAATGTAATTTCAATATTACCCGTAAACTGATTACCATAACTCTTTCGAAATTCAAAAGTCAAAATCGTCACATGGGCCTCAAAGAGGCACTCATGAAAGTTAATGACTCTACTGCTAGATTCACAAAATTACAGTCATTTCGAAAATAGCCTGGCGAGAAACTCAGCAGCGCTTTTTTTCGTTTTTTTTTTACATCTTACCTAGGTATATCTATATTATGTAGTCGCCAGAAAGCGCTTGTGCAGTTTGCATCCATCGATGAGACATTAAAATTAATAATATACATTGTTGGTGTCAATACACAATAAAATACATTGTATTCGTGTGCTGATATATTCCTGCTAAAATGTCATTTTATATAGGGTTATTTGTAAATTACCAGAAAGTTCTCAGACCCCCAATTCTTGTTCTTAGGACTTTTTTCCGAGTGCAATATTTTCCATAATAATTAAGATTAAGTATTCTATACAATATACGATTAATAGTTGTTTAAACTACACTGTCCCCGCAAACAACGGCATTGCCGCGACGCGCCTTGTGATATGCATGCCAATGCCAGATAAAACTTGATATCTAAGACTTAACATAAAAGATAAATTATATATTTTACAAGCTTTTATTTAACTTGCAATGTATGTATGTTTGTTCGGGTGGAATCTTATAACTCAATTTTAAAGCAGATATGTTCAACCGATTAAGCTGAAATTTTGTATTCACTTTTAGTTTGGATGACAATGCATGGTTATGACGTCATTCTAAATTCAACACGGCGGAACACCCAAAATGGCGGTCAAGTAATTTTTAATACACTCCTACAATATGGGTATCAAATGAAAGAGCTTGCTGGGAATAACTCGAAAAATAAGGTGAGGTCACTTATAAGTACTTAGTCTTTATGGTTGAATTGATGTCTCAAGAGGTTTCTGGCATTTTACAAATTATCCTGTACAAGCATTTTACCAAAACCTTACTACAATTACGTATACCTTACACATAGTAGAAATAAGCACATTATAGAGCTAGTAACAAAAATGTTGCCATTAAATCCCATTTTGATGATCCCACACTTAGCCCACTTGGGCACCTTCACGCCTAATTTTGGTACGAAAGCGCCGAAAAGCAACAGTCACCTACCCTCACAATCACCAATCATTTTTCAAATAACTTACCACATAGGAGGTATGTTGAATGTCCGCTTCCTACAACGATCAAATTTATAATGAGGCATCTGATTTCATAATGAGCACGATTCTCACTGTTAGTTGGCTTCAGCACTTCAGTTACATATTATTCTAATGGCTTGTAGCGAGCTCTTTTGCTTTATAAATAAATGTCCGTGGGCTTAGTTGCGTGCATTCGCCTTCCAGGCAGTGGGTATCAGGTTCGATTCCACAACACAAGTTTTCTCTCCGGGTTAAACTGTGTTTGTAGTTCTGGGTGTGATTGTGCGTGTGATGTAATTTTTTCCAGCACTCACGACACAAGGGGAATTTAGCCTCTATGTTGTTAGTTGTCAAAAACAATATGTATCAACAGTGACGACGACGCCTTAATTTTTCAAGTCCCACATGGCCGGAAA
Organism: Lomographa bimaculata; assembly: GCA_948107665.1. NCBI lineage: Eukaryota > Metazoa > Arthropoda > Insecta > Lepidoptera > Geometridae > Lomographa > Lomographa bimaculata. The sequence goes on from OX403592.1 coordinate 16,597,289, forward strand.
GTACAATAACTGACTTTTACTCTAGCACCTATTTACAATGAATAAATAATTAGCTTCTTTTGTATGTAGATAAAGTTTGTATGATCGTAGGGTATTCCAAAGTTAAAGGTAAAAAAATCGATTTTTTACACATTGATTGCAAATATCTCGTTTCCTATAGGTTTTATGCTATTTGTATTTATAATAAATATTGTAGAAGATTAAATTCTCTACGACTTTTGTTTAAGGGGCCTGCGGATCTTGATTTGCCCATACAGTCGTAATACCGAAATTATTTATAATTCAAGCATATTACCACCACACTGTGCTGTTATTTAGATTAAAAACGTTTTAATCTAGGTTCCTGGATAGTTTTTATTCCAAAATAATTACCTAAACCGAAATATAAACCAATTGATTTTCACACATTATTACGACGTAAATGTCGCATGTTTAACTTATTCGTTTTGTATTAAAAACTAACATATTTCTTTTGTCATTACAACAGGAACATAGATTATCATTTCAAGGTACTATTAATGCAAAAAACAATGGTAATGCTAAACATTACATTTTCATTCATAATTTTTGGTATTACGGCACCTATCATAATTTGTTCGGTCGGTAGTGCTATCGCATCAAGCATGGGCACAGTTTGCCAGTTAAACAGAGACAGCCTATAGATCGTTTCACCCCGGTCTCTTAAACATTTTTTATATCTTGAACCATTTTCGATTAGGTTTGCTTTTCGAAGTAGGTTTTGAGACAAGTATTAGGGTGTCAAAATAAAGGTTTATACAGGTGTTTTAACGCTTGTTCAAAAACACGTCTTTCGTTGTAAAAATATTGCGAATTCTGTTTTACGGTATCAATTAAATGTTAACATATACTATTTCTCTTCTCTGTTAAGTCTAAGTTATTAAATGTCAACTGGCGTTTGTGTGCATAATTGCATATTACGAGTCGCGGCGGCTATGTTTACGGAACAGTATAATTTAAACAACTTCTGGTATTTTATAAATAACCCTATATACATATACATATAATATATATATATATATATAGTAGCTTTTGCCCGCGGCTTCGCTCGCGTTAAGAAGTATTATTTTAAAATTGACAAAGTTTCATACAAACTTTCATCCCCTATTTTATCCCCTTGGGGGTAGAATTAATCAAAATCCTTTCTTAGCGGATGCCTATGTCATAACATCTACCTGCATGCCAAATTTCAACCCGATCCGTCCAGTGGTTTGGGCTGTGCGTTGATAGATCACTATGTCAGTCAGTCAGTCAGTCACCTTTGAGTTATATATATTTAGGAGATATAGATGATGAAGCGCCGATAATTGTTGTCGTTGTACAAATTGTTATTTCCATTTACACTGCTTAATATTAATTTATTTTAAAACAATAAAGTTCTACTACGAGTAATAGTATGGTTGAAGCTCGTCATCAAAATTGAGAGAACGCTTGACCGCTCTAATATTTTTTTGAAATATAACGAGCTCGCAACACAATGTTTAGATTACACACAATAATAATTACAATTTGTATATTCACTTCGCACGTCCAAATTTGTTGCGTACTGTCAAACGTCCTCTCCATCCAAAGGTTGTCTGGAAGAGATCGCTTTTAGCCATAAGACTGCCTATTGTTACACTTATTTTTTAAGTAATTATTTTGTATTCTGTTTTGTCACAAATATGGTGTTCAATAAAGAGTTTATATATCTATCTATTCTACATATCATATCACACTAATAGACGAAGGCGAAACTTTGTGTGTTTGTTAGTTCTTCACGCTCAAACAGCTGGACCCATTTTAATGTTATTATGTAAGAAACTGACACCCTGGATTACACATATACTATTTACACATAGGGTATTGTTTATCTCCGAACTCCTGCGGGTCCGAGACTTACGTGAATAAAACCGCGGGGCGTAGCTAGTTATTAATAAACAGTAAACAATCGTGTTTTGATTGCACATTAAAGTATATAACATAGTTAACTTACATAAACACAGAGGAATATAGTGCAACGTTTCCCGTGTTTATGTAAATTACCAACTATGTATCAACTAAACAGTTATGATAATATTATTATTATGAGTACCTACTCCCACAATAGGTCAGTAGGAAGTGATAAATCATACTTCATATTTATTATTATTTATAATATACCTATCTACACTATACTATCTTTTTATAATACTACTAGCCGTGCCCCGCGGCTTTGCCCGCTATTATCAAGTTAAAAAATAGCCTATGTGTTGATCCTAGGTATAATCTATGCACATTCAAAATTTCATCCAAATCCGTTCAGCCGTTAAAGCGTGAAGAGGGAACAAACATACTTACACACAAACTTTCGGATTTATAATATTAGTAGGATATACTATCTTTTTATAATACTACTAGCCGTGCCCCGCGGCTTCGCCCGCTACTATCAAATTACAAAGTAGCCTATGTGTTAATCCTAGGTATAATCTATGTACATTCCAAATTTCATCCAAATCCGTTCAGCCGTTAAAGCGTGAAGAGGGAACAAACATACTTACACACTTACACACTTACACACAAACTTTCGGATTTATAATATTAGTAGGATTAGTAGGATAGTAGGATTATCACATTAATAAGGGATTCCGATAGTTTGCGTGTATGTGGGTGTCTCTTTTTTTCCGTAATGAAGTATCTCTGTAACGACTTAATAGATTTAAATATAGGGCTTGAACCCGAAATAGGAAATAAATTAAAATGTTCCAAACTTTTCCTGATTAATGAGGGCAAAACTATGACATTTAAACGATTTTAATCACCTATTACAAAAAATAGGCTCGATCTACAGTTTATATGTTTGGAGGCCTAAGTGCGAACATGTACATAAAAATATAATAATTTCTTACACGCCTAAAATTCTTTTTATGGACTTCCCAAAAAAGGAGGAGGTACTCAAGTCGACTGTATTTTTTTATGATTTACCTCTTAACTTCTATCCACGTAAGCCGATTTCGAATTTTTTTTTAGTTTGAAAGATGTTGCTTTCCAATTGGTCCCATTTAAATTTGATCAAGATCTGATCGGTAGTTCTTGAAATATCGTCAATAATGCGTATTCTGTGGACTACATTGACGATGTTCTTGTTTTTAACCGACTTCAAAAGTTACCTCATAACTTCTTTCGTTGTGAGCCGATGCTTATTTTTTTATATGTACCATTAAAATTTGATCAACATCTGATCAGTAATTATCGTCAATAATGCGTATTTAATACATTAAATCTGATCAAGTTCCGAAGATAAAGCGGTGAAGTCGGTTTTTTTAAGCTTTGCTTGCGTTTAATTATTTTATATCTGACAGGCTAGGGGTTGGACACTATCTCACTATATTCTCACATAGATAACTGACTACCTAGTCCTCAAATCAATATTCGCATGTTATGTGAGATAGTGGTCAAATGCTTGCCGTATTTCCCGCCACGCCAGCCTCAACGATATCATTCGCCGGGCTTTTACCAGCGCCAATATTCCAGCCATTCTCGAACCGAACGGTCTGATGCGTGACGATGGTAAAAGACCCGAAGGCATGACTTTAATTCCATGGAAGATCAGACGGCCTTTAGTGTGGGATGCAACTTGTGTCGACACTTTAGCTCCGTCACATCTTCCTGAAACACATAATGGGGCTGGCGCCGCGGCAACTTCGGCAGAGCACCGAAAACGGGGAAAATATGGAAACCTCGGCGTTGGTTACATATATGAGCCGTTTGCTCAACGTATTAGCATTGCAATTCACAAATGCAATGCCGCCAGCATGATGGGAACGCTACCCACTGAATACTAAGTGGATCGCATCACAAAGAACTTTTTAGATACGGAACCCCAAAAAGACTACTCCGCCTTTAGGAAGGCTCTTAGATTCATTTGGTATTCTATTCGCGGCTTGTCTATTGTCGACAGTTCAAAGAAGTTACACTATTCAATGGCTTATTCTATGAAGTATGAATAATTTAAATGGCGCAATTAGGGATATACAAATGAATAGGGCGCCTTGTGAATTGAGGTTTTGACGTCGTCCTATGTAAAGTAAAGCCGAATTCACGCCAAACATATAGGTAAGAAACAAATTACTTAAGTGAAACTGAACAATTCACGAAAAACTACTATAAACGGCCGAAACGAAATAACTAACCCATAATTAGTTTATTGATTCGATTTAACTTAGCGATATTTACATATTAAATAAAGAATTCTCAACAAGCATGCCTTTTATATATTTTTTTTATGGTCCATAGGCATGCATTTGACCACTATCTCACCTGATGGAAAGTGAAGATGCTGCCGAAGATGTGACATGCTTGCCTAGAAGATACCTATTCACTCTAGACTTGAAGACACCCAGATTGAAGAGTTTATTGGCTAAAAATGTATGTATTTTGAATGACCGTATTGTTATACTAATATGAAATGTTTATAACTGTAAATTACTTTTTTTTTGTTAAATACACATACTTATATGGCTAAAATCTACGGGCCAATTTGCAATTTCCGAAAACTAAACTAAAACTATGTACAGCAAAGTACTAAGTTACCTACAAGACATCGAGCTTATAGGCAACTCAAGTACTCAAGCCCCCACTACCAGTTGGCTTGAACTTTAAATTTTATTATTTGTGAATATTTTGCATTTTTTTACTGACTTCACAAAAAAGGAGGAGGCTCAAATCGACTGTATTTTTTTCCTGTGTGCTACCTCATAAATTCGTTCCACGTGAACCGATTTTGATTTTTTTTTCGTTTGATAGATGTTGCTTCCCAATGGTCTCATTTAAATTTAATCAAGATCTGACAAGTCGTTTTTGAGTTATCCTCAATAATGCGTATTCTGTGGACTACATTGACGATGTTCTCGTTTTTAACCGACTTCAAAAGTTACCTCATAACCATAATCTCATAACTTCTTTCTTTGTGCGTCAATTTTGATCATTAAATTATTTTTTTTGAAAGCTGGTGCTTTTCATGTGGTCCCATTTAAATTTGGTCAAGATCTGATACTAGTTTTTGAGTTATTGTCAATACGTGTTTAATCAAGGTTCCGAAGATAAACCGGTGAAGTCGGTTTTTTTAAGCTTTGCTTGCTTTTAATTACTAGGAAACGTCGATTACCAAAAAAAAACCGAGATAACCGAGACCACTACTTTTAAAGGTTTGTCAATAATGCATGTTTAATACGTTAAATCTGATCAAGGTTCCAAAGATAAAGCGGTGAAGTCGGTTTTTTTAGCTTTGCTTGCGTTTAATTATTGTGTTGACTAGTATTTTATATTATCAACTAGCGATCCGCACCAGCTTCGCACGGATCCAAAAAAAATCTTACATAAAAACCGTGTCCCGGCAATTTCGAACAGAACAACAAAATAATAATGATATGACTATTTTGGAGAGTCCCCCTGGGGCAGTACCTTGTTCCCTCTTCCGTGGGCAGTACCATACCTTTGCCAGACATTTAACTGCTAGCAGTAGTGTCACAGTAGTGTGCAAACATTACTGTATTCCGTATATAAAGAGATATAACATCTAATATCACAGGGCGACGAGCACAGTACTTAGCTGCGCAGGATTTTGAACTATTCAAAACTCTCGGTGCCATTCAAATGTAGCGTTTACCATCAGACGAGCGACTGCTCGTCTCAACTCAATTACATGAAAAAGAAATGGCCAATTCGGTAAAGTTCTCAACTAGTGATGATGATGCAAATGGCAATTGATTATTATTTCTATCGATTTTTTTATGCTTTGACACTCACAGCACCGCACTAAGTTAGAAGAGTTGTTTCGTGGGTGCCAGAAACATTCACATCATACAATTGCACCTAGAATCATACATTTTCCTTGGGAACAAAACTTGTGTTTCCACCGGCTATCGAACACGATACCCGCTGCTTAGTAGGCTAACCCTCACAACTAAGCCAACGGGCAGTTTATTTACATAATATTAAATATGATTATAATAGAGATGATGCCTGGGTAAAAAAACGAATTAGTCTGTCAGCTTATAATAATATAAGACATGTTTTTGAAGTGAAAACTTCTTTAGCGGCGTTGTGCACTTTTTTGGGAAGGGTAAAAAATGTTAAACTCGCGTGACCTGATCGAAAATTTGTAAGTAGGAGGGAGAGTAGATATCCCCCTCTCTTTCTACCGCGCGGCGAAAATGTGTGCCTGCTCCTGCTGTTTACAACGTTAATGTTCAAGTTTTCACTTCTGCTGGCACTCCCGGAGTGTAACCAGTTGTTTAATTTTTAACAAATTAATAGAAATTGGCAACACTTTTCACTGAAGCGTGATGTCACGCAGTATTTACCACACTATATCATAACTATATCATATTTTAAATAATTAAACGCAAGCAAAGCTTAAAAAACCGACTTCACCGTTTTATCATCGGAACCTTGATCTACCAGCTTTCAAATAAATAAAAAAATCATCAAAATCGGCTCACAACGAAAGAAGTTGTGAGGTAACTTTTGAAGTCGGGAAAACCAGAACATCGTCAAAGTACGCATTATTGCTGATATTTCACGAAATACTGATCAGATCTTGATCAAATTTAAATGTGACCAATTAGAAAGCAACATCTTTCAAACTAAAAAAAAAATTTCGATATCGGCTCACGTGGAGAGAAGTTATGAGGTAAAACACAAAAAAAAAACAGTCGACTTGAGTACCTCTTCCTTTTTTGGGAAGTCGGTAAAAATTCGTGTCCAACATTTTTCGGTAATGTAAATGACGGACTAAATTGATTTTTTCAGGCATCTAGCCTATTATTATGATTAATGTATATATACAGCCACTATCGGACTAGCGTTCATGTCGCGCGTAAAGTGCTTAAGTTTTTTTTTTTAAAATAAACAGCAACAATTACCTTTTGTGCTTTAACAAAATCTACAAATAACTGAAAATAAAACACAAATACTAATAAGCGCAGATGCCTATATTACAGGTTTTTAAGCCTAGGCACCTGAGGCTTATGATATGCTTTTGTTGACAAAAAATTTGTATCTATAGTTTAATACGTAACCTGTAAGTACGAGTTTTTGACTAATTTGTCTAATGTAATTTGTTATCCGTATTGGGTCTTTACGATACAGGCTTGCCTAGTGTGAAGGCCATAGATATATATCCTTTCACCTGTAAGCTATCATCAGCGATTAGCAAAATGTATAATTAATGTGTATAAACTAATCAAATTGTTTGTAAACTTTAACCACTAACCGCTGCAAAATAAACATTTTTCATTTTTTTTTTAAATATGTCACTAGAATGTAAAAGTTATAAAAATCAAATAAAGAATTTGAAATTTGAAAAACAAAGTTGACCTAGTTGGTTACATTTTTCTTTACATAATATGTAATGAATGTACATGTAAAGAAAAATGTAACCAAATAGGTCAACTTTGTTTTTCAAATTTCAAATTCTTTATTTGATTTTTATAACTTTTACATTCTAGTGACACATATATGTTAGAGTGTACCATATCTTTCCACTTTTGATAACATCATTGACTATGACTCATACATTCTTCATCAAGCTCGCAGTTAGATTGAAACGCGTGTTCTAGGTATTTAGATAAAAAACAAACATATGGACTCAAGTAGCATCCATAGTAACATAAGGAAATAGTAATTTGAATATTTAATTAATTCGTTTTCTTACAAAGATGTTGTCTGTTTGTGTGAGCATAACACTTTTGTTACAATATATTATTTATTGTGTGCTTTAGTCCATCTCCATTATTTTTGGGGTTCCATTAAAGGATCACATTGCTGTCTGTCTGTCAAGTAGTTTTTCTCAGCCCTTTCTCTCAGAACCATGTGAAGGATAATGTTGCAATTGATATCAAATGCTCAGACCTACGGATCCTAACAGCTTAAAAAATTAGCTTCTAAACCAACACAATAAAATATAAGGCTATAATAAAACGTAATAAAAATAGTAATAAATCGTCTAATAATAATAAGTAATACTTTACAAGGTAATAAATAATAAATTTATGTTATTAATACACGTGCTTGGAAATAACCTAGTTTCTTCACGCAATAAGCACGCAAGTCATCGAACTTAGTGTGGGGTAGTGAGTGTGAAAGTGTTTATGTTTAATATTCCCAGCAGGAGCACAATTAGCCTTCCCAAGAGACTTTTGTGAAGAATGACTACACATTTAAAGCTGAAACTTACCTATATAATCCATTATACATATACTTGAACAACAAATACTAAAATTAAACAATTACTATTAAGAAAAAAGCTATCTACCTTAAAACTTTTCTCTATTAGGCAAAACATAGGCATGAGGACTCAGTTATGGGCAGCAAATAGTTAGTAATAATTGACATGATGCTAGTAATCCCTTTTAAATGAGTACCTAACTGTGCAGTGTGATGATGATTAGTATTTTATTTCAAACTACCTGCTGGTTTAGCTAGACACCTTCTAACAGGTGTATCAGGTTGATTCCAGGTGGGAACAAAAGTTTTCTCCCCAAGGGTTCTTTTTTATTCATGATAGGCTAATTGTTGAACACTATCTCAACTAATGGAAAGTGAACAGGCGATCAACCATGGAGCATGTTTGCCTAGAAGAAACCTGTTCTGTTCTCGTGTTTGTGGTGCTGGGTGCAACTGTGTGCACAATGTTCACTCAAGTTATTGAACATAGAGTGGAGCCGTGACTGTTGAAATGTTTATATTTATTTTTACTTACAACAAGCTAGAGTTATGCAGCATTTGTACAATATCTCCAACGGCACGGAGCTTCTCATCTGATATCAGAAGCCAATAGTTGAAAGCTGCTGCCAGCTTCGTCCGTATCTGTTTCCCTGGTACGCTCTGGATGTATGTATAAGGCATGAGGATTTTCTGCAAATAAAATTTTGTATGTACCCTTAATTACAACAATTGGAATGTCTTGTGGACAGCACTTCATGTCCAATGGACATACAAGAGCTTGCCTTCGGTGTAGGCGTATTCATTTGAAAACATGTATGAAATTCCAAAAATTGTAACTGAATTACCAGTGGGACGGTTTAAATCAGTGATAAAATGGTCATTAATAAAGAAAGCTTTTTATAAAATGAATTAACTACATTGATGACAAGGGTGCAGGTAGGCAAACTGCACAAGCGCTTTCTGGCGACTATATAATATAGATATACCTAGAGTGTTTAAATAATGGTAAAAAAATGTGCCACCAATCTTGAGATGGCAGAAATTTTGCAAATCTGACCGCAGTTGTTAACTTTCATTAAAGCCTCTTTGGGGACATGAGAATAAAATATTTTGAATTTTGTATTTTATAATAATATCATATTTTAAACTGTTTATTTAATGTTCTTAAGACAATGACAGTAAAAAAAATATGTTTATAATGACATTTCATACATATTTAAATCAAGTGTAGGCAATTATAAATACCCCCAATTTTACATTATTTCTGTGAGTCGTCAGTCTATTAAACAAAGGCTGATGTGAAGGAAAGTTGACAAGTCATTGGTAACAAAAACTGACGTCACTAAGTAATCAGCCTAGTCAATTATTATTGTGTTTTGTGATTTTGATTGTCCCACATATTTTAATAACATTAAAACTACAAATAAGTGTTTAATAAGAAAATAATGTTATATATATGTATTATTCTATAGCTATAGTAAAACAAAAAAATAATATTTATTTGAGAAAACCAGGTTATTTTGCAATTATATTTTCAAAATAGCACAATAATATATAGCCTTTTTGGCAGGGTTGCACCAGCTGTGGTCACGAGGGACTCTCGTCCAAAAGAACCCATTTATTCATATAAACATAATTGAAAAAAAGAAAAGAAAAACAAACGAAATTTTAAAAAATCCTAAAAAAATTATAGTTGACCTATCTTGACATGCTTATTCCCTATTACAAGTAGACATGCAAAGCATGACCGTCAAGATATCTAGCTCCTAAACCAAAGTCCACCTCGCTGTTGGTGGCACCCTAGGTTTAGGTTTTGTATAGTATTTTAAACATTGCTTATTACTTTTAAAGAAATATATTAAATAAAAAATATACCAAGAAAGGAACCCAATAAATTAGTGAAAAATAAAACATTTAAATACATATGAAGGTGTTATTTCAACTGATTACATACCATTAACATTTTAACAATAGTAACTAAGTATACATTATTATTATAGTATTGTTCTTATTTACATGCTATTTTGTAACGTGATGATAACCACTATTATAGCTAAGAGGCTGCATTTACGCTGATCACTATATCTGCAGAACGCCAGACGCATTGCGATTTGCGTCATGTTAATTTAGAGAGTAAATTACGCGACAATCAATATTAAACGTGACATTCAGAAACAATATGCAAGTAATATTGCAACAATGAAATAATTTAATTAAAGGCTGCAGTACACGATTCGGCGACAAGGCGGCACAGCGGTTTTCGTACATATTGAATTATTATTATATTAATAGTTACCTCATCGTGAGTTTTTTCACCACTTTTAGTACTAATCACCGACATGCTGCTGGTGGATAACGAAAGATTTTATTAATAATTTAAATATTTTACTGTGAATTTTCGGGATCACAAAATCGATTTGTTCTACCACCAGTCTACCACCCAGCAGCTGACTGACGTGAGTGACGTGAAGCTGGCAGTGGCAGTTACAAGTTGACAACCGACAGCGGCTAAGTACAATTGCTTGTACATTCCAATATTCGTTCTAAATAATCGCAACTCTCACGAGGTTAGGAAAATTAATAGAATTAGGCGTTACTTTTTGGAAATCCATAACGACAAAGTTAATTTATTATATTTAGTGTTAATCCCGATAATGTTGTTAGGCTTCAAGCAGGATGCAAAACCCGCCCGCCCGCACGCCGCGAAAGTTAGTGTTATTGGGGTGCGAACGTTAGTATTATTATCGTGGGAACTCCGCCGAAGCCGCTGCTCTCGCCGAACCCTGTTCGACACGTGTTTCGCCTCTACACGAGACATCCTCAGGAGCTGTAGACCACAGACCACAGAGAGTACTACGCTGTTGACTCGCCGAACGCTAGCGAGAGTGTTCGGCGAGTCAACAGCTCCTGACCCCCTATTACGTATCTTTGTTGCACGCGGTTTCAATAAAAATTAAGCAAAAATGAACCTTATTTCTTAGGAGTTTTGTCAATTTAGTATTGAAACCGTTTGCAACAAAGATAGGTAATCGGGGGGCAGAGGATGCGGTGTCACGTTCCGCCTGAGCCTGAGCGTGCAAGCGAGAGCACGGAACAAGCGATAGAGAGGTACGATCGGCCTAAGGCCTAAGCGTTCGTCTTATGACGTACTACGTAAAATTATCGTCCGTAAACCGACTTTACATACAACCAATTTTTTTAACAGAAAAAAAAAACAGGCATACGTATAATAGTAGGCATAAGTATTATAGTTTTGTTTGAAAATCATTGCTTACGAGGCCGGGGAGCGCCATGAAACGAGTTGAGTGCAAAACAACGTCGCTGTATAGGCTGTCTCTGTTTAACATCTGTGTGTGTGTGTGTGTCTGACTTGTTAGTGTATAGCTACACTATGATACCAATACCGTTCATTCATGAGTCAAGCTCGTATTACAATTTACTATACCTTATTATGTATTTATGTTCAAAGGTTGGTTTAATTATTATATTTATTTTTTAATTCTTTGGGCAATCGATAATTAATGAAAGTGCAGACTAGTAATGCGTTATTTGGAAAATGTTGTACAATGCATACATTTCAAGACATTATAAAATGTCGAGTTCAAGGACTTTCGATACAGGACGGAAACAGTATAGAAAAACGCATTCACAGTCACAGCCCTAAACTTAGTTTAAAAACTTGTATCGTGGGAGCTAGAAAAAATTTAATATCACACACACACAATCACAGCTAGAAGCAAGTATCCTTAAGGAAGGAAAATTATGCTCCTGCCGGGAATCGAACACAATAGCAACGGGGCAGAGGGCAGAGATCTGCTAACTGTGGTAATCGAGTCATCCGTATATCTATACTAATATTATAAAGAGGTAAAGTTCATTTGTTTGTTTGTTTGTAAAAGGTAATCTATGAAACTACTGATCCGATTCTGAAAATTCTTTCACTGATAGATAGGCTATGTTTTGTTGGGATAAAAGTTAGTTATCAGTTTGAAATAATAATAATCATAAGACAAGTCGGAGAGAATTTTGCTAGCTAGCCGTTTTATCGCGGCGTACGCTCACTAAATAGTTAGACATAGGTGAATACAACGTATGGCAAAAATGTTGGCCTTTATGAGTTTTACAAAAAAGTCCGCGACGGCATATACCTAACATGTATATATATAGGTAAAAAAAAAAACTTTTCTTTATTAAAAATCTGAAGAAATAGCGGCTTCTGCTTTGTTGGTTTTTTTAAGGCATTAAATATAAATCCTTATCAAAATAAACTATTTCATCGTCTTAAATAGTTCATGTAGATACAATTTGCCCTTTACTGCATACAATTTGGACTTATAGTTTAGGAGAAATCGTGATATTTATTTTAGGATGAAAACAGTGGGTCACAGAATGAGTAACACTTACTGTGTAATCCGGCATACTGAAGGAGAATATAAATTCGACTGTTTTTTCATTATTAAGTCGGTTGTAACTTATAACTGCCCGCTGGCGTAGTTCGGTAGGCGTTTGCCTTTAAAGCACCGAATTTGACTCCTTGGAACACAGGTGTTTTCCCCATGGAAAATATGTGATTGTGGATTTGAGTATGTAGGGTGAATCTTGGATATTAACGGCGCGGCCCTACGACACAAGTCATTGAACTTAGTGTGTGGCTGTGCATGTGAAAGCGTTTATGGGTATGTTTTTTTATATTTTCGCTACCTGCAGACTGTAGTTACGCACACAAATGCGCGTGGCTATACATGTATATCACAACTTCAATCAATTATTGCTCACCCACTATCGAGAGATAGAACAGTTATTGTACAATAAATATTCTGATTTTTTTATGAGTGTATTTCCAGTGTAGCCTAACGTTGAAGGGTTTTTTTTCTATAGCCCGAGCCGATCTTCTCCTCGGAGAAAGCTGCTGAAGCGAAGCATTTTTTTATTTGGATTTTTGTCTGTCAAGTGTCAGACTGTCAAATGCAGTGTCAAACTTATTTTTTCATTTCAATTCAATGTCATTTTCAAGTTTCAAATTGGTTTCAAGTTCTAAAATGTTTGTATTGTTTGTTTCATTGATCTGTAAATAAATTATCTTGTACTGTACGACTTGTGTAAGATAGACTAAATGCATAATATCAAAGTAAAAAAATAATCAAATTGAGAATGTGTGTTTTACGAAATAACCGAGTAGTTATTAATAATTGATTATGTCCGCTCGAAACTATCTATCTGCTCGAGAGAAAAGTTACGGTCGAGTTGATTGTTTACCGAATATCAACCAGCAGAAGTTTGGCTACCGTTCGAGTCAGGAACTGCCTCCGTTGTCTGCGAATACAAGCAAGTTGAACCGAAATCTCAACTATTTCGACTACGAAATCAACCCGTATCATAGGAACAGTGAAGATAGAGCTGGAACGCCTTTCTCAGACTTCTTTTCTGAGAGTGAAGCAGGTGAGAATACGCTATTTATTCCAACCCTACCTACTATAACTTCCTTCATCATCATTTGTCATTCATTACCCAACTTCGAGGAGGTTCTCATTCATGTTGTATTATTTTTTCGTTTGTTACCTGAGAATTCCGTCATTTATAAACCGACTAGCCGTGCCCCGCGGCTTCGCCCGTTATTATCAAGTTAAAAAGTAGCCTATGTGTTAATCCTAGGTATAATCTATGTACATTCCCAATTTCATCCAAATCCTTTTAGCCGATAAAGTGTGAAGAGGGAAACAAACACACTTACACACAAACTTTTGGATTTATAATATAAGTAGGATTTGGATTGTTTTTTTGCTTTAAGGAATATACTATCACATTGGTCCCATAGAAATGTAATCTGAATCAGTTAGGTTTTAAAATCAAAATTATTGAAAAACAATTATGTCAGACAAGTACATTATTTTTTTTTACTTTTTAATGTATTTACTTGTTATAAAGTCTGTTTAATATTTTTTTTTAAAGTTTGTTGTTGTATCAATGTATGTAATGAATTATAATATAGTGGTTGAATGTTGTTGTACTAGACAACATATTTATTTAAAACTAGTTTATTTAAAATAAGTAATAATCAAACAACATTTCAGAATCTTTAGAAGTTTCGACTGATTACTTTAATACTTTACACTTGTAAAGTACCTACATGAACATTTTTGACACATTATATTGCTGGTCCTTATAACTATTTAGCTATTAATTGTGTCTAATTGTGATATGACTCTTTGTCCTAAAAAAAATCATCACGTATTTTAGCTTATTTTAGGTATTTTAGCAACAGATTTTTCGCAGTTCTACTTGTGAAAATGTTTGACACATCATATTGCTGGTCTTAATCACTGCTTTTAGCTAATTTAATTGTCAAATCCTACTAATATTTTAAATGTTAAAGTTTGCTTATATGTGAATGTTTGTTACCACATATCTCTCTAACGAAAAAACCGATTTTGATAAATTTTAGAATGTAGATGGTTTAGGTTCCGGAATAACACATAGGCTTCTTTGTAACTTAATTAACGCTGGCAAAGCCACGGCACAGCTAGTATATCATATGACTCTTCTTTAATTTTTATAATGCTAAAACATCACATTAGTGATTAGAATTATTACTTCTTTCCATACAAAGTTACAAGCAAAAATTTGCAAGAGAAACCACCCTACCATTGAACTTATGAATTAATTAAATCTTTTATTATAGGGACCCCAGATTTCCACAGTGAAGAAAGCGACAGCAGTTCTGGGTCGGCAATACGAAGAAGCACTGCTGAAGCATCCAAAACTTTAGCCCAGGAGTGGCAGCGGATTGAAAGGACCTTATACAATGAAGACGGGGAGAAATCCAACAGGCAAGCAATTATCGAGGAGTGTAAGCAGTGGAGGCAGTTGCATCCACAGCTTAGGTTAGTAATATTTATTGATAAAAAAGTTTCTAAATTTTATAGATAATGTACAATAATCTCCAGAAGAACCTGGCAAGAAACTTGTTTTTTTTTCCATTTTCAAATAATAACTTACTTTTCTTATACTTAAGTTAGCTTAACAGCCTATATTTTGCCAGAAATTGCCTGTGCATTTTGCCTCCATGCATCTTTATCATAAACATGATTATTGTTTATATAATAAGCTTTCTTAATCATTGAAACAATTTTTACTATTGATTTCATCGATTGTGGCAGGTGGTATATAACTAAGGTCTATCATGTACCATCTACCAACTACCTAATTTAACTTATTGTGTTATTCTTATGTGATATTTATCATAATATTAGTTCAAGAAGTCCATTTATGCTGATTTTTAACATTATTAACAAACATAAACACTTTCACACTCACAGCCCACACTAGGTTCAATGATTTACAAAGTGGGTGCTGGAAAAATTCAGATCACTCACACAATCATATCTAGACCAGAAATAAAGATTTTTCTTAGGGAGAGAACTTGTTCCCACTGGAAATCATAGCCGATTTTGGCCCACTGCATATAAGGTGATTGCGTACCCAACTACTTCAATGGGCAAGTGTCAATAATATATAAGATACCTAGTAAGTTTTATGTTTTATTGTTACTCAGTCAGGCAACTTACTACAAATAAACAAACGCATTCACACTCACAGCCCCACACTAAGTTCAAAGACTTGTATCATGGGTGCCGGAAACATTCACATTACAACCAGAACCAGAAGCACAAATATCCCTTGAGAAGGAATTTGTGCTTCTGCCAGGAATCGAACCCAGGACCCACGGCACAGAGGGCGGAGACCTGTCCACTGCGCCAACTGGGTCGTCATTAACTGCTTATTAGCTTGTAAGGAGAAGCAAGAGAACTAATATCATAAACTTTTTATCCAAAAAGAAAAGATAAAGTGGGCAAAGCCTCAGGCTACAGCTAGTAAAACTGTGTATCGTATAACTTAAAAATTTAATCACCAAATTAATTCTCTACGACAAACCTATTGTCTATAAATATAATAATTAATATGTTATCCATAATCACACACTAGTGTTATAAATCTACTACATTTTATATCTTTTATCATACTCATTAATGTGGGTAAAAGTGTCGAGCACAGTTGGTAAATTAAATAGTACATAATATGTAAATTAGAACAAGCTGTTATTTGTAACATGCAATAACCCACTTACCTAAATTTCATTAATAGCTAAAACGTTTCAAGGGCACATGTAAAAGCTGGCCTCAGTCATGGTTAGTTGACAGAACAAATAACAAGTCCTTTACAACTACTCTATTGATTATTAAAAATTCATGACAACACTGACCCAGATTATTCTTTCTATAACTGATACATTAGAACTACCATGTGTTCACCTTCTAAGATGTGGGTATCGTGTGGATTTAGAAACAGTTCTCTCGGTTCTGGGTGGGTGGTGATTCTGTGTGTAATGTGAATGTTTCCAGTCAATCACTGAACTACGTGAGGGGCTGTGAAAACTTCACCACTGGATCAGTCATACCACCCCAAAACCACACTCTGTTATCTTAAGGAGCTGGGGTGGATGGGGTAGTTCCTGGTATCCCCTGGATATGCAGAATACACCCCAAGTGGGACGTCAATGCAGGCCTTACCACCCCCATATTGAATAAGAATAAGACTGGCTGTGAATGTGTTTATGGACATCAATTAATGTCATATTATTGATTTACAGAGTTATCGGAAAAGCTATTCAGCTGCCAGAGAAAAGGTTGTCGTACAGAAAAATTGAGCACGACGAAGTTATTGCAATGCATTACAGCGATTATGAACAGTTTAGTGAAAGCGAAGAACGGCTGTCACAGAGCAGTAGTGATGTCACACCTCAGAATTCACCCCGCATATCTGTCGAAGACTTATTCGAACCAAAACTCGCCCGAGAAAGGGTGTCTTTCCACCCCACACACCCCAATGAAGACCCAGACATTCCAGATTCCTTCTGCTCGCTGCTACAAATCACTCCAATACAAATTCGTAGCCCGTTACAAAGAAAGAAACCCAACCCTTGCATTCTAAAGTCTGAAATTGCATCGTCCCGATGGATGAGAAACTCCAGACCGGACTCTTCATTGAACTGTGATAGAAATAGTGCTAAGTCATTTGTTTCATTGGACACTAAGAACTTCAACATGGCTTTGAGTGCGTCAGACCGAAACAATATCTTAAATGGGAGTAGAGTGGTGACAGCGAGGCATAGAGATCTAGCAAGGTTAGAACCAATTTGCACACCGGAAACACAGACCGACTTATTAAGGGTGCCTAATGGCGCTCAACATTATAATATTAGAAAAGTATCACTGCCACCGTTACTCTTCGAGGAAGAGAAAAAGAAAGTGACTTCGGCTAAAAAGCACAATATTAAGAGTAGGAAGAACAGCACCAAGTCGTTTTATCAGTTAGACAGGCTTCGACCCTGTTAAGTAAGATTATAACAACAATTTGCTCAATACTGAAGTTACAAAGGTAAGTACAGTAGATAATTAAATTTTAGATAATTTGTGTTTACTGTTCAATTATAATGTTACATTAAGAGGACTTACAAGATGACCAATTGATTTACGCTATCTATTTATAAATTTAGTATATATATCACATGTTACAGTGGAGTAAGCACGGTCGAGGAGTAAGCACGGTCGATCTTTGACATTTATTTTTTTAAATATGCGCAAATGCATATGACTGCAGAATTGCAAATAAAATTTAGACAGAGAGAGGAGCTAAAAGAAAACCGGTTAATAGGATTACAGAGCTTTAAGAGATTTTTACATCTGATATCTCGGGGTGACGGGTGCAGTGCTTGGCCATGGAAAATGTAGACCTATATAAGTTCAAAACTTGTGTCACTGACCTTTAATGGACAAGCGTGATGCTGAGGAAAGCAACTTGCTCATCTCGTCTCTCAATTACATAAAAAAAGAAAGGATTGCTCCTATAATAATTGAGGCACTACAGATCTTGACAGATTCAGCATACCTACTATTCAGTTTGTTAACAAAGCAAATGAGTTTCAATTTTCATTGTAAGACTTAAAATCTGCACAATAATGTTTTAAGCATTTCATAATGATTGTGAATTGTTTAGTTTGCAAGGTTTGTAATGTATAAAGTTGGTAGGTTTCCTCTTTAAAGGTGCGATGTTTGATGCATTGTATGTATATAAAGGGCATATATAAAGGGTAATTTGTAAAATACCAGAATACTCTCAGGCCCTGATTCTTGTTCTAACCCTGAGCTCATATATTTCTGCTCATTTCGACTTTATTTTAAATGCTTTATTTAGCGTAATGATTAAGATGTATTCTAAACAATCTATAATTAATAGTTGTTTATATATATTACTACCCTGTCCCACAAAGAACGCCATCACCGCCGCGCTTCGTAATATGCAAGCCAACGCCAGTTGACACTTGACAGTTTCAAAGATAATAGTATGTACCTGGATGACCGAGCTTATCTCGGCTTTTTTTTTGGATAACGACGTTTCCTAATAATTAAACGCAAACAAAGCTTAAAAAACCGACTTCACCGAACCTTTGGAACCTTGATCAGATTCAACGTATTAAACACGCATTATTGACAATAACTCAAAAACTAGAATCAGATCTTGACCAAATTTAAATGGGACCACATGGAAAGCACTAGCTTTCAAATAAAAAAAATAATCAAAATCGGCGCACAAAGAAAGAAGTTATGAGCTAACTTTTGAAGTCGGTTAAAAAAGAGAACATCGTCAATGTAGTCCACAGAATACGCATTATTGAGGATAACTCAAAAACTACTAGTCAGATCTTGATCAAATTTAAATGGGACCAATTGGGAAGCAACATCTATCAAACAAAAAACATTTCAAAATCGGTTCACGTGGAACTAAGTTATGAGGTAACACACATAAATAAAAAGTACAGTCGACTTGAGTACCTCCTCCTTTTTCGTTTGTCATCTCTTATGTTTTGGTTTTGGTTTGATCGATTTCGATAAAATTTATATGGGACCACCTCAGAAATATAATCTACCAAACAAAAAAAAATCATCAAAATAGATTCATAATTGGCGGAGACATTGTAACATACATACAACAAAAAATACAGTCAAATTGAGAACCTCCTATTTTGAAGTCGGTTGAAAATGAAACCTAGCTAGACCGAATTATCGGCCCCGAAACCCACTGCATACTAAATTCCATGAAAATCGTTGGAGCCGTTTCCGATATTCAGATTATATATATACAAGAATTGCTCGTTTAAACGTATTAGATATTTTAAAATTTATTTGAATAAATAATAAAACAGAATTTGCAATACGTACAATGTAAGACATTTTTTTGTTTTTTTTTTTTTTATTTGTGACAGGCTTGTGTTTGACCACTATCTCACCTGATGGTAAGTGACGATGTGATCGAAGCTGGTAAACACACTAGACCTGGAATACGCAGGCTCTCAAGGATAACTGCCGGAACACCGCATTTGGCTTGACGGCAGACTTTCAACTTGATGGTGGTAAGCTACTTTGGTAGCAAGCCAGGCGAGCAACTCACAAAATGCTCTACCACCTCTCAAATGTCACCTGATTAGCACCACCCGGGGACCACGTGTAGGGAGTCAGACTTAAGGGGTATCCTTCTACGGACGTGGGTGACTCAGCCCCAAAAGGTCTCAATGGTTGGAATGATGTCCCAAGAGGCTTCTGTATTTTGCAAATTACCCTTATATATGTCACATAAATGTGATCATTAGACATACCTACATTGGCCTTTGAATATGCACTATTATTTGCAAGGTGAGTAATTTTTGTGTATAAATATTTCTAGTCTTATTACATATGTTTTAACTGAATTATGAAAGTTATAATAATTATTTATTGCTATTTATTATTAATTACCTCTTTATATTATTAGTGTAAATGTACCGTTTGTTATTTATTTGGATACCAAAGATTCGACTAAATGATTGTGTTATGTACTGATCTGAATATATTTTAGGAATTAAATATGGATAAGTCTAATTTCAAACCCTATCTTGCCTAAAATAATGAAAAAGTCCTGTTATCCTATATTTATGATCACCTTCCATGCATCAGGATTGATGGTTCGTGGGAACACAAGTTTTCTCCCCAAGGGAAGTTTGTATTTCTGGTTCTTGGTGTGATGTGAATGTTTCCGGCACCCACGACACAAGTCATTGAACTTAGTGTGGGACTGTGAGTGTGAAAGCGTTTAATTATTATATATTAATTTAATATTACATAATTACATAAATTACAATATACAGAGTATATTACCCGCTCGCGTTTCTACGTAGCGAGTTTGATGGTGTGCGGTATTCGCTGCTCTGTGAAAATAATAAATCTGAAAGTTTGTGTTTATAAAAGTTTGTTCGAAAAAAATACTAATTTTGGCATAAATTTTGATGAAATTCGTATGAACGTAGACTATTGTAGACGCTATGTCATATTCCTACGCTGGTATAAGAGGAACTAAATTAATAAATGAATTAAATGTACCTATATCCTAAAATAAACACGCACCTATATGAATATCTATCTATATATATATATATATATATATATATATATATATATATATATATATATATATATATATAAAAGAAAGTTTACTCTATTTATAACTCAAGAACAGCTGAACCGATTTGGTTGAAAATTTGTGGGGAGGAAGCTTAGAACGCAGAAGACGGACAAAGGATACTTTTTAGGAATGTAACCGTTGGACGTCACTAGGATTTGGTAAAGTACTAGGCAAACATAAACATGAAGGAGGTAATAAAATATTCACGTGGCATGCCGGGTATGGCTTCCTAAACATGCACATTCATTGACTGTTAGGCGGAACGAAGGTCGCCGGGACACCTAGTTTCTGATAAAAGAACTCGCTGTGGGTGGAGATTTTAGGCCTGAAACTGCGTTGCGGACGCACGCGCGGTTCCGTACAAAAGTCGCGGGTTTGGGTTCGCTTTATCGCGAGACAACCCTTTTGTATTTGAACCGCGCGGGCATCCACTTAACGCAGTTTCAAGCCTTAAATTTCACATTTATAACTTTCTTAAGTCGCTGCCAAGACCTCGAAAACGGGCGTTAGCAGTCACTGTAATTTTGCACCAAACTAAGAGAGTGTAGCTCGTAGGTTTGTCTCGTCTCGATGATTGACAATGAAGAGAAGGAGTAAATGAATATAAACATAAACGGTTTCATACTCATGCACACCGCATTAAGTTCAGTCTTGAATCGCGGGTGCTGAAAGTATTCACACCACACTCACAGACACAATCACACCCAGGAACGAAAACACAAATTTCCCTTGGCGAGAAAACTTGAGCTTCTACCGGGAATCGAACCCAATATCCGTTGCATTGAAAGCTGACGCGCATCCAACTGAGACAACGGATAGTTGGCCAAATGTTACCTTATCGCATGATAAGTTGTCCTAATATATATGCATATAAAAGGTAAGCAGCTGGACTGTTGACAATCTCTAGACTCATTATTCTATATATTCTGCCTCAGAATATACCATATAGTTACAAGTACTGCTAAGGTAAGATTACCTTACTACTGCTTAGTACAAGACGATCTGTCAAACGTCATGTATTTATGGTTGACATATGACATGGTGCGACAGCCCTGTAGTCGCCATTTAAAAAGAAGTTAAAGTTTACCTCCAATTCGCTCGAAGAGATTCGCTTCGACGTTTATCTTCCGTACAGCGAAGGAGTGGAACTCATTGCCTGCGTCTTTGTTTTCCGAACTGTCCGTATATCTTCTCCAATTCTAGAGTGAATAAGTTTCTTCTAGGCAAGCATGTTAACACCTTCGGCTGCATCTTCATTTTCACATCAGATGAGATAGTGGTCAAATGCTTGTCTATCGAGCATTAAAAAAAGTAAAGTAAGTAAACCTGTCAATAAAAAACGTGTTCAAATACAAATACAGAATTTATTTTGATATTTACATTATTTGCATTTTATTAACAATCAACATCAACAATATTAAATAATTTGTTCTCGTGGTGTGATATTATGAACAGTCTATAATATAACATAACCCGCGCACACGACGCCATTTTCTTTAGTTAGGTAGGTACAGAAAATGGCCGCCATGTTGCAAGGGCTATGTCACATTATTTTAGATATAAATGGTGGTTTTATATAGTAAATGGTTGACTAGAAGCAGTGAAATATAGACTATAATTAGTTCTGCTGAAAAATTTGAGCAACTGCGGAGAAAGCTGTGAGCTTGATTATCGTGGGTTGCCAGTACAATTAAATATGAACAAATTAATCTTAGAAAATAATCTGAAGAGTACATTATCTTGGATAGTTATTAAGCACAAGGTTAGTAAGACGAATGACAATAAACTGAATAAGCAAAAAAAGCAAACTTCCAAGTTTTAGATTTAAAATCACGTGTAGTTACTTTCTCGTTTAGGCAACCCTCAATTTAATGATTTCGAGTCGGAATTTTGTAGAATTATTAACGATATTTGTATCGGCACTGATATGACAACAATATTTAATAGAAATTATCAATTTATTTGATCATAACGTATCAAGAGAGGTCAAATGCTAGCATGTCAGAGATAAAAACCTTCGTTGATCCCAAATTAAGGTAGTGTAGTAGACGAAACTCCTTTCTTGAACAAACAAGAGGTTCAATTTCTATTTTAAACTGGTTTAAAATAAAAGTTATACCGATTTTATTCAAATAACGTATATATATTTTCAAATATATCAGTGCCAATACAAATGACTCGTATGGCTGGTTCGTGGGAAATTAAAATATTGTATTTTAGCAACTATCTTGATAATTGTAATTTTTTACTTATTTCATAAATTTGGCGATGACCTAAATTTAGTCTGGCTTGTTGTATATGTGATGATATTTTTTAAATAAAAATAGGTAAATGTATTAAGATGTCAAGCAAGTCTGACATATTTTTCATGGAATTTAGACATAGACGCTTTAACACTCACATCCCCACACTAAGTTCGACGACTTGTGTCGTGGGTGCCGGAAACATTCACATCACACACACAATCACAACCAGAACTAGAAACACAAATTTTCCTTGAGGAGAAAACTTGTGTTTCAGTCGGGAATCGAACTCGATACCCCTGCTTAGAAGGTGAACGCCAGCCAACTAAGCTAATGAGCAGTACATAATATAAAAAATGTTTTATGGTAGGTAGGTAATAATTATTGTTTATTTTCTATTGGGTTGTATTAGAAGCCGCTTCAGTATAAACTGAAAGATCAGAATTTGTAGATTTTGGGCTGAGAAAAGACAAAAATACTTTTTAGTCTTTGTTATTTTTTTATAACTTAATATCTGGTATTAACTGTGAATTTCCAACCTGAATAATCTAATCAACGAATTGGTTTATTTGACTCAAAAACCAGATAGATTTTATTGGATAGAATTTGATGTTAAATGCTTGCTTTTAAAATGAATAATATATTTAAAATACAACATATTAATACCCATCGAAGCAGCAAGTCATCCCAGAACCAGTTGCGACAGAGCGTACATTTTATTTGCTATGTTTTATATAATTTCATTTACACAAATATAAATTTAAATTGTTTACAATTATCTCACAGCCATCATTATATATATTGATACTACTTTAATAAGACAGTGGTACGAGACACGATGGTCATCGGCTTACAAGGGACTAGCGAACGTTTTAGCGTAAAGGTATATTTATATATTACATGAAAAATTCACCGTATTTCCGTTCTAAAAACGTTAACAACCTCAAGCTATTAGCAATAGTCAACAATGTTGGTTATACTAAGAGTAAATGCACACAGAACAATGTAGTACGAGTACTATGCGGCTCAGGCGTGTGTTCCTAAGTTTAATAGTGAGTCGAATAGCTGTATATTGGTTGAATAAGGTTCGGCGGGAGATATATTGGTTGTATAAAAGGGAATTATTAAAAACGTCATTGTGTAAATGATTTGAATAATGTAAGACTTTTATCATGTTACAATTGCGTTAATTTTCAACAGACTTCAAAAAAGGAGGTTTTCAATTGGACTATAAAATTTCTTTTTGTATATACATAAATATTCATATTCGGCGGAGATATCACGTAACATACATACAAAAAAAATACATACAGTCGAATTGAGAACCACCTTTTTTAAAGTTGGTTGAAGATAAATAAGTCGTCTAAGCGTTCTATGTTGTTCCATGATAATGGGTATTCAATAATTGTAGTTTATTACTAGGTTGCAAATTAAAAGTCATGTACTAAATTTTAGGTAAGTAGGTACTTTAAAAGAAATGCATTGCGCTAAAGATGAGCCTAATAAGTTAATCTAACGGGCCAATTGCATTATTCTCTATAACATTTCTCATACTTACTATAATTGCTTGCCTAATTCTGTATTTTTTTAGTTTTGTCTATTAACACTGATTTACAATGATACTATTTAGTACCTAGGACCTACGTATATACTTAGGACCAAATTGGAGACAGAATGAATTCTGTAAATCTATAGGTTATATAATAGGTTTGCAGAAATCTTTCGCTAGGTCTATCTATAATTACGCAATTATCGCTCTCATGTCTATTCATATACCAATATGTTATATCTCCCGCCAAGAAATAATAATAAAACGACCGCTATAACAACAACAATAGTTTTAAATAATCACTGATTAAAATTACAAAGCAATGTGCGTTGCACAAAATATAACCTACGCGTGTCCGATTTATTATAATTCAAATATTTTTTTTTACTGTACTATACTTGCCTGCTGTTTTATAGATAAGTGTTCGTTTGCAAAATTACTTTGACTTATTTGACTTACTTTACGTATATAGGTACACGGTACAGTTTAGTTACAGTATGGACGTTCCATAGAAGTAGCTCGTCTCCATAATTACGCATTTCTTTCATAGACAATACACTTTTTTGAATGCGTGACAATTGAATCGAAACGAGCTACTCCTATGGTTTTATTGTATGTTACGCCGAGGTTTAAGTACATGATATGGCCTAAGTATCACCTAGCAACAAGTTCTCGAGACATGCATACGGTACATACACAATGCATAAACAATAATGACTTTAGACTCAAGCAATCACGCAGAAGGACTCAGCTATATTCTCTCTCGTTAAGGCGATTATATAAACACTATATTATACTTTCAAATTGCACACTGACCCACCTCTATAAACTTTTAATTGCGTTAAATACTTTGTAATGCTGTATAAAAATATTAAAGGAAAAATCGTCATTTATATTAAATACTTATTTAACATTCATATTAATCCAAATTGATAGCGTGTATATTACATTTTTACAATGAGACGTCCGAACACTATACGTTACCTAGCTAGCATACAGTGACATCGAAGCCTAATCACAACGAACTACACACGATAGTATCGAATAAACTTTTAATGTAACCGTAGCCCTCTATTTTAATGCAAAGGAGACGTATATTGAAAAACTTACGTAACATACAAAATTACATCTGACTATGTACAACATTCTAGCTAAAAAATTTAAAAATTTGAGTGTCGAATGCAGCACATTGCGGTACTCTAAATATTAGGTACCTAGATGGCTAGGGCTCCATGCATGGGTCACTACTTACCGATGTACCAAGCTCAAATTACAACTATATGGCTCTTGCGTCTGCGTTTCTGGTGGTCGGTACTCCCCTACCTACTATTGGCAACACTTAGCGAAGCCCTGTCGTGCGTGACTCATCCCATCTACCCAATTAGACTAATATACGTTTTGGACAGACCAATTAATTTATAATATAATTTAATTACCTATCGTGCACAACCATCTCAAAACTTTACATTCTCTTATCAATCGGTGATGTACATGTGAATAATAATTTTTATATAATTTAGTGTTTTTCTTGATATAATTTTAATAATTCTCCAATATAATCCAATAATTGAAGCGCTTTCTAGAACATCGATTTCTACGAAAGCCTTATTCGTGTACCTTTAACATGGAGGCTCTAATTGAGTGCTTCAGAATTTTTATATAATTTTCTGTCATACATTGTCGGTTTTTTTTTGTACTTTTTCGTTTTTTTATACGGTTACGTGACTGTACAAAAATATGGCAGTATGTTTGCATTCAATTCCTTTACGAACTAGGGTTCTGTTATTTTTTTATTGGTAAAATAGGGACTCATTTAAACTTGATATTGGAGGCTTCAGAACGTACACTTCAAGTATTTCTCGAGACTCATGCTGCCTCACGTTATACCGCACAATCGAACATCCAAGTACAACACCCACAGCAATTTAAACCTAGTTGTTTTTAATTAAGGCCGGTTTTGCCTAATCTATACGAATGAAATGACTCTATATATGACGTGAAAAAAATCTATGTACAGGATGTTTGACAAATCTTAAAATTTAATGAAACTTTACTTACTATCAGTAAAATTGAGGTATTCATTAATTTATCAGGTATATTAAATTTAAAAAATAATTTGGTGCTATTTCGTACATTGCGCGCATACTTGGGTTTTTTACGTTCATCAAACATCTTGTAGGATTTTGTAAAATATTTGTTTATCTAATCGATTTACTGTCGAAATGGTACTAATTTGTGATGCGAATGTAACTATTATCTAGTAAATTCTAAAAAGGTACCTTTACCGATTGCACGACTCCCGTCGTAACTATATTTTGTAGACATTGGTGGAACACGCAAATTGACGCATATTCTATTAATTATTGTTTTATTTTTGTTAGATGGCAGCACTATCGTTTGACCACGTGACGACCAATCGAAGTTTCAAACTGTGTTATTTTTATCTTCGCCATTGCCCATACTGTTCGATGGTGTACGGTGTCGTGCAACCGATTAAAGCGACGCCTTATCTAATACAATCAATGTTGTAATCTACGAGAGTCCACAATCGTCAAAGCACCCGGAGTTAACACTAAATACATCGCAGGCTTTAAAAGCCCTATTTCTTTTATAACAACGACGTTTCGAAAATAATATCACACATTTACAGCGGAACACTTTGCACTCTGTGTCCCTCGCAACAAAAAAACCGTCTAGTTTGTTTTCGACCAATCACGCAATGCCATATAAATATAATAATAGATTTTTATATCTATTTTATCAGTTCATAGATCTTTCACATTATGTGCAGCGCCTTTTAACCACGTCCACTTTGACAATCCCCCAACTTTACCCGACTATGGGATAGAAACAGAAAAATAAAATAAAAATAAAACAAAATGGCTCAAATATTTTATTAAAATTAAAAAATAAATTCAACAAAAATGTGCTAATTTCTAAAAGTGAAATTTAATAACCTACTTATGTATTTTATGTGCAATCTTTGGAATTTGTTTGATTGTATTAAAATAATTTATACGTTAAATTAGTTTAAATTTAAGAAACTAGGATATTATTCCTTTTTCATTAGAGATAATTATATAAAAGATAAATTTGCCTTGCACAGAAAATACAAGCAGCATAAAAAATCTTAACTTATAATATAACAAAACAAAAATATAATAAAATATGAAAAGTGAGCAAATGAAACTGTATGCAGACTACCTACCATACGTGCATTTAAAATATTCAAGATATTACTGAGTTTCTCTTACCAACTAGATACATAAAATAAGAATTCAATGTGAATTCAAACATTAACTTAATGACTACAAATGTCTATTAATCACATCGAATAAGCTTATGTTGTCTATGATGTGTTTAACAATCAATCAGCCGATGATTTTATAAAAAGAATGTCTAAATAACAGTTTTAGAAAGCGAGAAGAGAAAACATTTAATAAGGAAAAAGAAATGGTCTACAAGGAAGAAAAATATACACTATGTATAAAAAAGATACAATATGTATTTATGAAAGAATTTTCTTGTTTTTTCATGCCACAAAAAGTTAAAAAAATTTGATTAAAGAAACTTATAAATCAATGAACATGTGATGTAAGTGAAAAAAAAGATATGCGTTTTTTGTTTATAAATTGCGCGGGAAATTGACTAATGTGATAAAATGGCGGGCGAAATAAAAGTACGCAAGATGGCTGAAGTGTTAAGTCGTGTGAAATGTATAGTATAATAAATAAATTATGTCGAAAATAAATGACAAAGATGAATTTAGAAATAAGCTTACCGAAGGAAGCCTCATCGTATAGAAGAAGAGGTGTGTCAGAAATAACCTAAAATAACGATACAATTGTGTGTACCTAAGTAAATAATCTCCGTCACCATTAAACTAAACGTGTTTAAAACTAACATCACCGTCACCGATTGCCTTAATTCGAAGTGCAAATAGTGCAATAATATAATATAATAATGGTAACATAATTTCATTGTATACAAAATTAAATTATTCACGCATCGAATATCCAGTGTCAAACAACTTTCATTTTATAAAAAAATCATAGAGACCAAATCTGTTGTCTTTGATTTGATCCAATCGATGGTTGCATTTTATGGACTTTTTTTTCTTTTTTATTGATCGTTGTTCTTTATTGATCCTCAATGAAAGCCGTTTAATGTTTCGATATTGATCACGTGTTTCCATTGAACTCCAGTGTAATATAATCTGTATCTGCAAGTTATCGTTGTAATGTGTCTTACTACCTTTTATTCGGTTTAGCGTAGTTAGCCTGAACTATTATTTCTTCTTGCATTACAGCAAATCTTAAGAAGCGAAAAGCGACATTTAAAGCTGGTCTAAAATCAACGTCTTTACGAGATTTGACGCTTCATCGTCGCTAAAATGTACACAAGTTAATCAGCTGACTAAGTCCTATCCATATATTTGATATTTCTATTATATTCTCTCACTTCTATTATACGTCTCTCTTACTTTCGTTTTTACGATGTATTTGTCTCGGTAACTTTCGTGTGTGGCAGAGCTTTACTCCTCAATGACTAGTGTTTCATTTATGTTTATACCAATGCCTAATTATCTTAAAGACATCATATGATTCGACTAAAAGACGATGTAGATTTGCTTAAAAGTTTTGTGTCCATAATTGTGGACATTTTATGAGTATGTTGTTCAGTTTTGGTTGTTGTGGTGTTGTCTGTTCTTAGGATAAGTGTTCTTTTGATGTGCAGCGTTTCTTTAAGCAGTTAAAAATATATCGACATGTGCTTGTAACGAGTAAAGAGTGCATTAAACAGTGTAGGTAGTAGGCCGATTGCCGTGCATTCATTTAGATACGTATAGATATTATCATTGCCAAAACAAATTAAAAGGACTCTTATACGCTTATGATCGTGGACGCTTCTTCTGTATTAACTCCTAAATTTGAAGGCTTAAGTGATAATTTGTACTCTATGTTGTGCATTGATGTTTGGACACACTACACTTAGGAGTTATTTAAATATTACTCTTATTATTCGAAGCTCTTCACCCTTAAGTCAAGTTGAATGAGCCCGTTATCTGAGTTGGAGCAGTGAAAATCAAGTTGAAAATGTGTAGATTTTTGGTTTTCACTATTGGCATTTTAATAAATATGAAATATTTTTTTATACATGTTAGGTATTAGGTTATAGCTGGTATTTGTTATGGAATAGTAACTTTGTGGAAGTACTCTATAAACTTTACCAATCAATTTCTATGAATTTGATGGCACGATTAGAAATTCTGTCCAATGCGTCAGCATATTTCCTAGATAACAAATTTTAATTCATTATCCACGTTTAAACCCATACAAGCTAAACCGCGAACGATCTCTAAATTCTCGTGAAAAGCATCAGAACTCGAACGCGTGCACGATCACAAGAGTATAAGTGGAAGCGAGGGTAGTTGAGTGAGGCGGTCGCATGAGTGGGTCTCAGTTCCGTATTCAGAGACCACTTTGACTCAAACGTCAAAAACTTTTTGTCACAAGTTTGAGTGTAGTCAAAAAAGGTTTCTGAATATGAGGCTCAGTGTGTGGGTCGGATTGTCTGCGTGGGGCCGGCGGGCCTACTGCCTAGATGTAGGAGTAGGGCCCGTCGGTGAGGGCGCTGCACAGCAATAGTCAGGAGGCGTCGTCCTTGCCGCCGCTGCCGGTCGCCGAGCCGGCGCGCCGCGACGCGCGGTACTCCACGCCCGGGTCGAACTGCATCAACACGAACACCTGGAAAATAGAACGATCACCGATATGTAGTTTGATGATCTTTTTTATGCTACTTAGGCTAGCGTTTGACCACCATCTCACTTGATGGATAGTGAAGATGCGCCGAAGTCTTGGAGTCACTCTAGTCTTGAAGACTCCCAGATTATAAAAATAAACAAAGACGCGGCTAGCCGTAAGGCTGACAAACTGGAGGTATATATAAACTTAAAATGTATGATGTTTGAGTGTTGGTGTTGTTGTTATATGCTAAAAAGGGCTTGACAAATTTAACTCATGTAATTCCTGCGCATACAAAAGTGTAAACGATAGAATACCGATAGGCTTGCGATCTTGCATTGATCGCTTTTTATTTTGACCCCTGTCCAAAGCATGTTCTTCAGAACATTGCAACCTTTATATTAGCAGGATTGAGGTCCACTGGTCTAGCTAGGTGGTTGTTTAGCTGGTTTTCAGACCTTGCTGTTGAGATCGAGGAATCCTAACTGTGACTAAAACTGTATAGTAACAATAGAACAAACATTTTTGGCGCCCGATATCACCTATGTACTGGAAATATACTGTTTCTTCTTGATTTTGGCGGTGGTTTAAGCCGAAGCTCTCACTTCTGAGCAGCTGCCCTTATGTCCCATAACTCCTCGATTGTCTGTCGCGTTCATTGAGACTGATGACATCGCTGATGTAAGACATCTTACAATGCACCATGTTCATCCAGTAAGTTTATGGCTCTAATAAGGAATTCCAATCTGGGCAGCGAATACCTACTGAGTTTGCAAGTCTGACGTGACTGTTAGATGCATTTGATGATATGATACCACGTCAAAGTAACAGTGGAAAATTTCCTTAATGCTTGATGCAGATTTTTCTGGCCGCCTGACATGGCATTTCCTTCATAAAAGAAAAGAATAATAAGAACATTACCTGATCGGTAGGCAGCAGCGAGAAGTCATCAGGCGGATTGGTGATGACGTAACGCTTGCTGCTGGCGTCGCACGACGATGACGTATCGCGGAACCGGTACAATCCGATGCACAGCATGCCGTAAGTACCGAGCGCCGCGACGAACAAATCGCCGTACTTGCCCGCCTCGCCAAATTGGGCTAACGGACCATCGTAGAGGGATATCTGGCCTACTCGACACCGGTCCCTGGGAATTAAAGTAGAGTTTTTAATGAAGTGCTCTCACTAGGACTTTTTCGTAACTGGTCTCGAATAAGTGTTGAATAAGGAGGTTAATCCTTATAACAGTTGGGCAATTCGACGCTCTACAATCTAAAATAGACATGCATTGGATCGAAATTTTCAATCTTTTATTTTTGAACAGGATTTTGTTGCACTAGAAGTTAATTAACTTACTTGGTATAGATTGAAGATTACGAGTCTCGGGTGCGGGTAGTTGGAGACATCTGCTCGGTAGTAAGTAAATATGGGCAGATATAATGAAGATAAATGAGGGAGATACACATGGCTTACCTATTAGCTAAACTCTCTGGCGTGGAGTATCCCCCTCGGAGACCAGCTCCTTCCGCGAGGATCAGCTCCAGCTCGGGAGTGGCGCCGCCGGTGATCAACGACCGGATCAGCGTTAAGGCATTTTGGTTGAAGTATGTCTGAAACACAATATAATTTTTTGTGCCTCTGTGTCATAAATTCTGTGGTGTTAAATTCTAAATGCAAAATTCCTGCAAAAATGCAAATTAGCTAGCTTTCCTGTAAAAAATTCCAAGTTCAAAAGGTACAAGTTCTAAATAAAATTGGATCAAAAATAGTCATAAAATGACTTTGTAGACCTAGCTGGCGCAATGTGCAAGTCTATGCACCATGGGTTCTGGATTCTATTGCCTTCAGGAGCACAATTTTTCTTCCCTATGGACATTTGTTGTTTTGGTTCTAGGTGCAATTGTTTAAAAAATGCTAGGTTTAAATTTTGCACTATTAGTTACATTGCACCAGGGATTTGGCTATATCTGTGAACCAAAGAAGTTGTAAATAGATAATGACAATAGATATTTTATAGTTCAGGGTCGGTAATTTGGTAATACTGGTTACAATGATCTTTTATATAACTGTAAACCAAAGAAGTGGTAGATGTATACTGACAGTGGACATGAGCGAGTCGAGCACGCTGACTGCGAAGGCGGTACCGCACGCAAACGGCTGCGTGAGGTACAGCTCGGTGTCGGGGTCGTCGTCGTCGTCCTGGTCCAAGAATTGCACGTTGCTGTCGTTCACCAGCTCTGCAACAATCAATGAAACCATTCATTGTACGTTGCTGTCAGTCAATCAATGAATTCACTGCTGAAGCAATCTGAATTTAGAAAAAAGCGCTTCGAGCTCATCTGACGGCTCATTTTATCCTTAAGCTTCTGTTTCTAATAAGTGGGGTCAGTACAACAAGTTCATACTCTTCCTCGAAGAAGAGTATATTTTGTATTCAGATAGCATTGTGTAAAATATTATTGAAACCTTTTTCTCAATAACTGTTGGCAAAACTGACCATTTTCCCCATAAATGCGGCATATCTAATGATCATAGTTATATTCCAATGACGCATTGGTTCCGTACTACGAATCAAAAGAGTTAGGCATACACACGATAGAACAGTTGTTCTCATTATTGGACTAGTCTATTTCCCACAGGGTACCTTGCTATTTCCCTATGAATGGCACACATCTACCCATAAGTGCATGCAACAAAAAGACACTTGTCACTTGTTCCCCTTGAAATTTGTTGCTAGTTTGTAGTTGCTCGTTTTCCCCAATTTTGCTTACCCGTGATCATAGGCACATTGGCTCCGTAGACCGACCCTCGTCGCTGCAGCAGCACCGGCGCCGGCGGCTGCCCGGGCGGCGGCTGCGCGTTACTGCTGCCGTTCGTGGCCGCGCCTCCGCTCAGCACCCCTGGTCGAAAGGCCATGTTTAGTCATCAAAACAGGACAACATGGAAAGAGCTCTAGGGGCTTTTATGTTAAGAAGCTTTCACTATTTCGCTTATGACAAGGTGGAAAACGGAAGCTCTAAAACTTCTCTGTTTTTTTTCTTTTTTCTTCTTATTTTGATATTAATGGAAATAGTTTGATATAAAAATGGGTTTATTCCCGGTCGTCCCCACACGGTCGTCCTCACTGGGTACGAGTAGGAAAAAAAAGTTTCGTACGTCCCCAGTGGTGACGATTGGAACTTTTTATTTCCCACTCGTTCCGCTATAGACCAAGAGTCAAAATACATGGAGATTTCAATAAGAGATTTCACGGATTGTTAAAATACTTTAATTACTGTTGTATCGGATATATTCGTTCAATATCTTTCACTCGAAGTAAAACATCTGAACAAATGTGAGGAATACATTCGGTAGAGAAGACCGGTATTTGGTTACATTCACTGAAGTGATCTTAATTGCTTAAAAACGTTTTCACACTAGCTACTCACCCTGTACGATGACTTGTATCGTTAGTGCCAAACATTCTACATTGCACACAAATACACACCAAAAACTAGAAACACAAATTTGCCTTGTGGAGAAAACTTGTGTTCCCATCGCGAATCGAACTCAATGCAGCTTAAAAGGCGAACGCTCATCTAAAATACAAAGTTTAAATAGTCAATTAAGCAAGCGAACGATAGAAGATTTACAAACCTGATCTAAGAATTTCAATTAAGTTATTGCTCTAAACAGGGTCATTGTTATATATATATGAGCTAAAGTGATCTTAGAGTAAGATTTTTTATTTCGTTAAATTACCTATCGTATCGTCGAACGTCATAGCCTTGATGTTCAACGAAGCCAAGATAGCTTCCTTGTCAGCCAGCGTGGGGTCATCGTTGGATGGCACCTTCGCTGACAGGATGCAGCACATGTCACACAGGTTGACGTTAACTGCACGCAAGTCGGCCCGGCTTAGCGGTGAACCCTGGAAACATAGTATGATATGGTTACAATTTGGTTCTTGGAAATAAAAAGAAGTTTTGCCGCGAAAGTGAAAAATATATGTAGGTATGTAGGTATATATAATTATATACATACAAAATCAACAACGCCGTCACAGGTTTGGAAAATACGACGTACATATATTTTCCAAAACCTGTGATTTTTCCAGTGTTTATGTGTAATAATGGTGGATTATTAACCGTTAATACTTAAAACGTGCATAAGTGTAGGCAAATCATACATCATACAAAGTAGAAAAACGTGATTTTTGCTTTCGCTCCAAAACTCCAATAGAAGTTCTAGTTAAGTTTCTACCACTTTAATAGGGCATGTCCTGAATATGACTTTGATGATTGCAATTACGGTTCATTGCTAATTTGAAATGGGCTGTTCCCACTGGCTTTCTATGGGTGGAAGTACTCACATTTAAAACAGAAATCTTCGGCAGATTCTGCAACATCTTCCATTCTCTTCTGATGTAATCGACGCTGCCCACGATCACTACATGCTTCAGCTCGTGATAGTGGAAATTTGATGCCCTGAGTGGCATCACCAGATTTCGCAGCCCTATGAGGGGCGAGTCTGGGTCCGCAAACAAACAGACCACCACGTGGCCGTTCAGCACAGTCATGGCCGCTTGGTTTCTGTCCTATTGAATTAAAAAAATATTTGTTACTTATGAAATACCAGAAAGCACCCAAACCCTAATTCTTATTCTAGCCCTTAGCTCTACAATTTAGTTCTACGATTTCTTTCTGAATCCTATTTTTTCCGTAACAATTAAGATGATGTATTTCATACAATCTATAATTATTAGTTTTTTTTTAATAATATATTAATAAAATATAATAATTTTGACTGCCTATTGGCTTAGTCGGTTAAGCGTTCGTCTTCTAAGCAGGGATATCGGATTCGAATCCCGACGGGAACACAAGTTTTCTTCCAAAGGAAAAAAATATTTTCTGGTTCTGATTGTGATTATATGTGTGATGTGAATGTTTCCGGTACCTAAGACACAAGTCATCGAACTTAGTGTGGCGCTGTGAGTGTGATAGCGTTTACGTTAATGTTTAATAATAAACGCTTTCAGAACAGCATCGGCAATTATCCACGCCAACGTCAGTTGATTTAACAGAGACTACATGAATGATACATTTTAAAATTTAGTAGAAAAATCACGAACAGAATTTGCAAAGACGTTGATTTCAATGATTGGAATTATGACCCAGAAGTGTCTGGTACTTTACAAATTACCCCGTACCTATACTGCGAATGGGACGATTTGCGGCTGCGTGACAAATTGCGAATGGGTCGTTCTGCGAGTAAACCATGTTATTGTACATTCAGAAGTAACTAAACTTATACGGAAGAAGAATATTCAATCATGAATCATAAGTTTATCTCCTATCTATACCTTAGAAGTTTTCAGGTGTAGTATATTGTTAGTGAAAGAACGTCGGATTTATCTATCAACTGTAAGACCACATGTCTTACAGTTGCTAGATAAATCCGACGCTTTTGCTTAGACCAGCTAGATTATAATATTTGGTGAAACCGGAAATTTTCAAAGTCAGTCTTAGTGTCGATTACACGTTTTACCGTGTATTGGTGTCGCACTAATGCACGTCTCCACTATCGCGCACCCTTTCCGCGCTCAACGCTCTCTTGGATCTTCATCATAGTACATCTGTGATTTCATTGCGAGTGAGTGGCGAGAGATATTGTCCGTGTGTTTAAAGTTTTGTGAGAGTGTATGCCAGTGCTGCTTAAGCATGGTATATTATCAACTGATCCTCTATCCTACTAATATTATAAATCCGAAAGTTTGTGTGTAAGTGTGTAAGTATGTTTGTTCCCTCTTCACGCTTTAACGGCTGAACGGATTTGGATGAAATTTGGAATGTAAATAGATTATACCTAGGATTAACACATAGGCAGATTCTACTTGCATAGGTTTAAGCTGATGGACTCTCCATTCTGCACTTGTAACAACGACAAGGAACAAACAGTTGAACACTTATTCACTGAATGCCCACGTTTCTCTTTGACAAGGTATAATTGCGAGTGCAGAATGGACAGTCCCATAGAAATAAGTAATTTACCAAATATAATTAGTGACGACAATCTCCGCCCTATATTTATCGATTTTGCGCAAACCGTTTTGCAAAAAGTCGGTAAAGAAAATGGATCCTACATGTAA
The DNA here is from genome assembly GCA_948107665.1 of Lomographa bimaculata. Classification (NCBI taxonomy): domain Eukaryota; kingdom Metazoa; phylum Arthropoda; class Insecta; order Lepidoptera; family Geometridae; genus Lomographa; species Lomographa bimaculata. Next base: position 16,633,709 of record OX403592.1, read on the forward strand.
CCTTAGCGATAATATTTTGTAAAATCTATGTATATAAGAGGTCAATATAAAAATATAGAAACAGAAGAATGTTGCAAAACAAATAGCAACAGTAGCTCGCGGGCCGGGTCTCGGCACCCGGTTATAAAAAAAAAAACACATAGGCTACTTTTTAACTTGATAATAGCGGGCGAAGCTGCGGGGCTAGTTTAGTTATAAGATTAATCAACGTAATTAGTATTTACCGTTGTGTATGAAATAAACTTATATGAAGATCACTTACTAATATACAGTCCTCCAGATTTCTGGCGGGGCTCCAATGGAACATCCCAGTGGAGTCGTATTTCATTTCAGTCTTTTCAAAGTCGAAGTCCTTCGACTGGTCGTCCGCCAGACCCGCTGGCAGGCTGACACCGTTGCTGTTCTGGTTACCACCGCTACTTCTACTTGTTGGCCTAATAGCGACATTCAAAAACAATTTGTTATATCACTTTGGCTACAATTTTAATAACTGTGCAAGAAATCGTAAAGTGATCTTATGTTGGTATAATTTTAAAAGCTTGTTTTAACTTTGGTTTTAATCTAGAGAAGATGCATGTGCTCTCTATAGGTGTGAATCGAGTAAGGTTTATATACTTACTAAATCTAAATCGATCTAAAATATTGTTTTGTGGTTTAGGTTTTAAATGTTGATGTAAGGAAGTATTAGGCATATCTATGGAACTAATTTCAAGTAACGGACTTACTACGAATCTATAATTTATTTATAATGCATAAAATATATAGAAGTAGACATGCTTCTATTATAAATAGTGTAACGTGCTATATTTGAGTGCAAAATAAATACATAATAGAGATGGTAAACTTCGTAAATATAATTCCACTATTATATCACGTCGTACAAGCTGAAATATGTTCATAGAACGTCGTGAGGCAAGCACTACAGTCTACATTTGTTTTATATCAATAACAAGAGAAGTCTGCATCAATGAGTTCAACGGAAACTATACGGCAATTAAACCATTCCTACTACTGTATACTTCATGATGACAAAAACTATATTTTCAATTCCCTTTAATTGGTATTTATGACGTAACTAGTAACGTATCTTTAATCTCATATTTTTATATCGGGTTAATTGTGTGCTTGGCACTTACATCATCCCGATCTCTTAAATGCATTTGTGCACTTTGACCACCAACAGTAACATCTATTTCCTAGCTCATTCTATTTTCAAAATTTCTATTTAATAGCTCATTCTATTTTCAAAAATCTATAAGAGCGCGTGGTTGAGGGACGCGTGATCAAAATGCTGGTATTTATTTGGGTCAACGTATTAGAATTGCATTTCAGAGAGGCAATACCGGCAGCATGATGGGAACGTTACAAGCTCGGTGCCTTGTAGGTAACTAAGGTCTTTGCTGTATAGATTTATATAGTTACATTTTAGGAAATTTTGACAATAGGCCTCAAAACATTTGCGTGCAAAAAAGACCGTCGCGTCTCTTAGAAATTATCCGAATAACTTTGATAACATTTATTCTTTGGAAACTGTGCTGCAGACTTCGCTTGTAATGCATCTACATAAAAATTCATGTTGCATTGTACCAAACTACTCATATTGAAATCATCTAGCTGATATATAATTTGGAATTACATGAGTTTTTTCACTTCGTAGGCAAGGTGATACGCCTGGTAATTCGTATCTTGGTCCTGCGGATTCCTGTAACACAGGGTCAGACAATCTCCTAGGTATCTTCCAGCTTTACTATACATATAAGTGCGAGAGAGGATTGATTGGTATATTCAGTGCACAGTGTGTATCGTGCCAAAAGAAATCTATTGACAGCGATAGCATCAATATAAGAAATAATTACATAGACATCAGGCGCTATAGAATTTTATATGTAGCTTTATTCGGGTTTATTTTTTTTAGGGTAATAAAGCCAAGGTACAAATTGTGTCATAATGCACTGGGGTAATTAATAGATTTCCCATTCAGCACAAACCACATTTCTGTTACACAGAATTCGTGTTCTTTATATTTGAATTATATTATCATATGATTGATTTGTGCTCATTGAGAAGAATTCTGAACCAGTCTCTAAGGTCTCTAGTTTCTCTATTATTCTTAAAGCCGTTTTGATACTTACGTGTCTGGCGGAGCTCTGTTCACGTTTGGCTTAACCTTGTTCACTTGCCTAGTTGTCGTTGTGTTCATAAGTTGGTTTGCCATCGGTGACAGCAGGGCAGTCGGTGCGGCGCTTCGATGATTACGATTTATTACTGAAAGGATACATTTGTCAGTCTCTACTTGTTAAGTGCTTGCAACCTTGGTGACTTTTTCAATAAACTTCATCTTAGTTTTACAAGTCAAATTGTATTTAGTTGATGATTTGTCATTATCATCAGTAGTAAAATTGGGGTCAATACCATTGCTGACTAATTAGTAGATAATTGGTATTTAATTAACAGTCATTTTACTTTTTAAGTTAAAAAATACTTACAACTAATATCTTCCCCCCTTTCTCTCGCAATTTCGCCTGGAAAATAAGTATAATGCTTTATACTTTATCTTTGTAGTAAGAAGGTGATAGAAAATATATTTTTTTCACATTTGAATTTGAATTTTCTTAAGTTACTTTTAGTTTTAAGTTAAAATAATTATTTATCCAAAGTTTATTAATTTTAAATAACTTTATGTACGTATATTATAAAATCATTCAAATTCTACAACAGAAGCTCTTACAACATTCAATATAGTGTTGCCAAATTTGGACGTTATTTTTTCTTTCTTTGAAGAAAGTATAATAAAATGTCCTTGAGTTTATAACTAAGGCGTCTAAATGGGATTACATAAAGGTCCATTAGTTGGCAACGCCAGTAAGAAATATAAAAATATGGCGGGTATATAGACAAATGCAATACCATGGTATATGTTTGCAATGCTCGGCGCAGGGGTACAAACCACAAATGATAATACATCCGCTTTAGAGTTTACCAAGAAGCACAGATCGATGGAAATTTAAAATTTTGATTTCATCCCATTAAATTACATAGTGATTGCAAACGTAAAAGAAAAAAATAATGATTTTGATTGACATTTTAAAACATTTGCAGGTAAAGTTTGTTAATTGGGGGTAGTTGGGAAATCGCTCGCTCAAGCTACGATGGGTAGTGTTAATCTACTTCAGCCGGGTCTCATGCTTGAACAAGCGGTAATTTTTTATTCCCCACCGGATTCTCTAATCGTTGACTTTAGTGCTCACTATGAGAATGCGTGATAAAGCATCTAAGTGCACGGTACCTCAAGGTAACCTGGGACGAAGCACATTGCCGGTTCAATGAATCAGTGTGGGCCGATGATAGAAAATAACGAAATAAAAAACACTCAGTCCTTAGACCCTGAGATATACCTCGAACATGGACCTTCTTGGGCAACTCTGGCGGCGTGAAGGTGGGGGGAGGATGGTGATCATCTGCAAAACATCAGCACATATTCGCATTCCGATACACCACTCAGTAAATACAGTACCTACTCGCACATCGCAGTATCATACAGAGCGTGTGGCTGGTTCGTCAACAATGACTTGTTATGAATCGGACAACCATTCGGTTTCACCTTTTTGTAAGTGCAAGCTTCTGATTCGGCGAAATAATTTTGAACTATAATAAAATACTTTGTTGAAAGCGTGTTGATAGGGGCTTCAAGCAAATTGAAGTTAATAAAGCTTCAAACGCAGCGACACAAATCCAAGTAAGCTTTGAAATCGAGTCAAAGGTGAAACCGAATTGACAGATACTATTATACAATCAATTATTACATTAAATCTACGGTCTATACTACCAACCAACAAACACTATTATAACCCCATGCACCAAACATACAAAAAGCTAACACATACATACACAAAATATTAACAACATACATAAATAAATAAAATAAAACACTAGCTAATATACAAGCTCTGTGCGCCATACTAAATTCTGCTATTTTAATGAATTTAGATTCCTAATTTAGTATAATGGGTTAGTCTAATGTTAAGGAAATGACTCAATGGGTAAATGAAGGTGATACATAAGGTGTCACAGAGCGCTCTAAAGATCAAATGGCTTACATGAAGGCAATCAAAGAATTACTGGAATGTGAATGTAATTCAGCAAATATACCAAGATGTGGACTGGACCAGGCGCAGTAGACAACGACTGCAAGCCCTGACGGTTCTATCGAGGCGGAATCATCTAAGTAAACGTTCCCTATGCAGGGTTCCAAAAACGAATCATCGTCGTAAATCGTAAGCGTAATAAAACTTTAAATTTAAAACTATTAACTTCACAACATCAATATCTGAGGGACTATAATCGATGCAGAAATCAGGGATCAAAAATACTCCTAGAAAAAATATTTCCGATATAATAACAATAATAAATAACAACAACACCAAAATAAATAAACATCACATAATTTCTCCCGATGTTTATAGTATCGGCTAAGGAGAGGCAAACATCTAACTGCTGTATAAATGCACATAGAATAACGTATAAAGACAAGACAATTATAACAGGACACGATATTGCTAAAGTGCGCGTCGGCAGCGTAGGCTTTGGACCCTGCTGCACCGCCGCGTGTCATAGAAAACATCACATTGACATTTACACTGAGTTCCATACACATAGGTTACGTACTTGCCCTGCCAACCATCTGGACGGCTCGTACGCCCTTCCTGAATGTAGCCACTGAACCGAGAAACAATAATTTTAAAGCTTCGTGTTAACCATTAGTTTTAACCTGTTTAGTTGGAAAATGGAAGGAAACGCAGAGGATATTATTAGCTTAGCAGATTTTGGTACAAAGCTGTTGAATCTTAAGGTCAGAAAGAGGAATGACATAGTGACTTCGGATTACCTTAGCCCAAAACCGCGATGACGCTCAGCCATACAATGATTTTATATAAACATTGGCTGTAAGGTAATTGAAGTCGGAAATGAACAGTCATCTAGGTACTTAGGTAGTATACAATTGGATCTTGGAGTGAAATGTGTATTGGAGATCTATCCTAACACTATTATCTCCATAATACGTAAATAAGCATAATTCCAGTTAATATTCTGTGATTTAGCCCAGCTGCCATATACTAGCTGCGTGTATCATTTAATCGTGTATTAGCGTACTTTAGCCCAATTTAACATGAGCAATATGGTTAGTTGATGCAAACAAACTAAATTTGTGTATGATAATACGCTTTGTCGGGCTATGGTTCGTACCGTCGTAAACACGGTATGTATTAACAGTTTGTTTCACCATTCCGGACTGCATCATCATCATTCCGACATCTGTAAAAATCCAAAAACTGACAAACACGTTTGTATCCTAGTTCCTAAGACCCTAACAAATGTGGACTCGAATCGACGTGTTATCGTCTGTTCTGGTAGCATCAAATTCGAAACTATGACGTAATCGAATTTGATCCTACCACAAGCGTGGGTGATGAAATGCTGTGAACGTAGTTTAGTTTCCTTGTATTAATCACTGTCAATTAGCACAGACAAGCCAGAACTGTTGTATAAAGTCTTTGTCCTCGGAAGCTCACTCTCAATGGGGCGATTCGTTTAGCACTTTGTGATTGTCTTCACTCTCTTTGTTCTGAGACATGCTTTCATGGATTCGTATATCTAAGTGTTTCGGGATACAATGACGGTGCATTTTGCTGTTTGCGATATTTAGTTCTACTTTATGTTTACATGCAATTACTGTCTGTGCTGGGCTTTAAAGTGCATCATATCAACTCTCAGTGACTCTAGTTGATTTGCATCGAATTCGTTTCAAAATTTTGATAGTGAATTTTTGTTCGTGTAAAATGTGCCTGATCTCTGTCTCGGATGTCATCGTATGATGCACTCAATCCTCTCAACGTCGATACAAATCAGAACAGAGCGATATCAAAAGGCGGAAATGGTAAAGTGTTCGAGTGCTTTAATTTCGTGGCGGTATCCATTCAAGAGCGAGCGGACATACACAATGATCGCTAATATAGGGTGTGAACGAGCACGGGTCAAGAATGCCTTGCAGCCGATCCAGTCTGTGAGGTACGGACGCAACACCACTAAAGCAACTCAAAAATTATATAGACACGAAAAATAAATATCGGAAAACGTTTATTTGTGAGGTTAGGTGTGGTGCAAGTTACCTATGTCGGCTCCAACCTTCCGCTGGTGTGCGGTCACTAAAAGTTTAGCCGAACAATTTCATTAATGCCTCACGAATATAAAATAAACAGTGTCAGGTCAATAGCTGAGGGTTTGCTGTGTCGGCCGTCCGTCATCGGAGCGGTCTAGATGGGTGTTATATCTTACATGTGACATATAATAATATTATATCTTGAATCGTGTTTCATAGTGAACAAAACAATATATTACAGGACACAGCTTGTGAAATACTCAACATTTATAAGTTTTTCCAGAAAGAATGTCACAGAATCTTGTTATGTATCAAATTAGTTTTAAAGAGATATTGGATTTAATATTATTCTTATTGAATGTGGACTCGAGTGAAAGCAATTCAATGATCTTACAGTTTTTGCATTTGCATTTCTTGATGAGTGTTTCGTCTTTGATGTCCTCGTGGCAGGCTTTGCAGTAGTACCAAGCTCTGGAAGTTCGAGAAGTTTCCATAGTTTAGTGATGGGTAATATTGCTAAATACGCAACAGGATCAGTAATGATTGTCTTTGAACATAAAAGAAAATGCGCAAAATAGTAGGTAAACTAAAAATACTTCTTCGCACCTAAAGCTGTTACATAATTTTAGAAGACAAAAGCCCCATAAATATATGGTTTAGAAATGTTTAAAGTTCATTAAAATATAATCATATAAATCTGGTGTATTTTTTGTGTTGAAGAAATAGCTGTTCTGAGGAGAATAGTCTCCGAATTCTGCTAACGTTATTGAGAGCTATTGAAAAATTATGTCACTGATGCGCTTATTTCCCACTGCTCAACCAAATTGCTCAACTAGTTGAGCAGTAGGACATAGTTTGTATTTAAGAACATTTAATGCTCTATAGCTCAACTATTTTTTGCTGTAGGCTGAAATCCATCAAATACCTTTTAACTTCGTCAGCTGACTGTGCGATAAAGAACCCTTGTGTGTTTGCGTGGATCTTGACGTTTCTTGGGTTGATGGATATTTTGCTGTCGGCCCCCTCTTCGCCCTTGATCTCGATGGCTAGCAGCAGCAGCTTGAGCTTCGTGAAGCATAACCTGGGAAGTTTGTGATGCTGTACTTCTAGTCTTAGATAATAATTTTAAATTAGCAAAATAATTATAGTCATGCTTTATTCTATTTGTAAAACATTTCCAATTTTATCCTATTTAAAATGTATGTGTTAAATATATCCTTTGAATTAATACGTTTGAAATTACTTTACTAATGGATATGATTTCTTCATAACGTATTCATCAATAAATTTAACGTTAGTAAAAGTAGTACATATGCAAAAAACTCTTTACTAGAGAAAAAGAGCTTGTTACTTGGAAATTGAAGTTAATTAAATCTAAAATGATATTCACCGAATTTGGATGCAGATATATTTATCAGGTAGGTAACTAACAAGCTATAATTTAAAGTACAACTACAGTAATTGCAAATATTACTAGATAGATCGTACTGAATAAAAATTTACGAACGACCTAGTAAACTTTTTAATCTATCAAGCATCATGTATCTGCAGAACAATTAACCACCACGATCGAACTAATGCGCCACAAAAGTGTTAATATCACTAGTGTACAGGCAATGGAACTGATAATTGAACTAATGGAAACAGACCGTTTTAAAGGAGGTATAGTTAACCTTAAAGAAGATGACATGCATTTAAACATACAGATTATTATTATAAACAATTATGTAAAAAAGTTACCACAAGCAAAAGATGGATTAAAGCGCTCTGACATGTATAGCATCGAGCTATTTAAATTAGTTAAAATTGAGAACATGCAATTAAGCTAGTAAAAGTGCATCTTGACTTTCAAAGACCTAGTGTCTTACTGCACTGAAACGAATTGATGAAGATTCTAAAACCATACAATCGCTATAATATTCGTGTAGTTATATTTGTAAATCAATGCTTGGATGAAATTGATATGTGTGTATGACTGTATTATTAGAAAATGCTAATTACGGTGTCAAAGTTGCAGTCTAACAAACCTAAAGAATTTCTTCCTTAGAATGTGCTACATACATACCACTATTCGACTAAAACCCATTCAACATGCACAATCTAATTCTGAAACCAGAAAACCAATTAAATTCTACCTAGGACACGTAATCTAGGGTTTACACATTCGTTAGTGCAAAAAAATCTATCAGCTAGGGTTAGCAACTCGGCACACACACAGTGTCTACGGTGCGGGGGTGCAGGCGGACCGAGGAGAGCGGAGGTGTCTTACTCGCTCGCTTGAGGGAAACTCATCCCCGTGAAGGAGGTCGACAGTGTTTCCGTGTACATCTCGCAGCCAGTACCCTGCAGGTAATCGTTCTGCCAAGCTTGTGTGTCGGGGGACTGCAATCAACCAACAGGAAACGCTAAAGCTCGTGCCATGTTAGTCAGACTCCGACCGTAACCTCAATTGCCCCCGAGTCTACGCCGCGGATTTCTCCAAACGCTGGAACCTATATTAGATCTCTAGCAGCAAAATTAGTAACATCCTCCTAAAATTACGAACTCTATTCTATCGTCTATGTTACCAACTAAAGAGTTATTCAGTGCAGTACCTATGAAGAAATACAATGAGATTTGAAAAACACACAATTCAAATCACAGATCTTAAAGCCGGCAAACAAAATTGTACAGGTCTAATGATGATATAAGCTATGCGTTTTTAAATCGGTTAGTGACGACTTTCCGTAATCACGGCTTTATGGAAATGCCAACACTTGAACAGAACATAATAGAAAAGTTGGTGCGCGACGTTGTCTCACGTCACTGTATTTAAAGCGTCTCGTTCGCTGCCCACTTACTCTGCCGCCTTTGAGAAGGGCATCCCGATAAATGTGGTACTTAGCGGCTCGGTGTACATCTCCATTCCGGTACCTCGCATGTAGTCATTAGTCCACATAGCCATCTCTTGGGACTGTGGAAATGCCGCATTAGTCGTTAGAACTTTGAGCATGTTCGAAGAAGATCTCAAAGGGGAGTGGTTTTGAATCTGCTGCCAATAGTCTCGAGTATGCTCTGTTTTTGAAAACGTATGTTATATAAACAAAAGAAGGTTGCAGTAATAAAGGAAAAGCTGACCGTCTTGAAACTCCTCATGGCGAAGAGGTTGGCCATCATGGTGGAGAAGCCAGGGGCGAGGCAGCTCTGGGCGATGAAACCCAGTTTCAGTTCCGCTAAACAGATCACGTCGTCCCCTTGTTTCCAGTCCCACGAGGGAATGTTGAGAAGATATGCCTGAAAAGTAGATAAAGTAATATATTAGGCTTTATAAGAACATTCATAAGACGATCGACCGTTATCAAAAAGTAGTTATTTACCTAACAAACTACCTAACAAAAATATACCTTTACTAATGCCTTTAATTTAAGATCACTTAAATTAAAGGTATTAATTTAAGCGACCGTAAAATATATTATAACAATAACAATTATCTTTGCGTAGTTCACTATTATTTGCTAGCCAATTCGATCAATTAATTTTGATATTATATTTTTGTTAGGTAATATACATTAAGATTGAAACAGCTCGTCCCACGGCTACGTCCGCATTTATCTATACTTGATAAATAAAAAAACATTCAACATGTGCAAAATCAAATAAGTACACTAATAACACAAAATTTTTCATTTATAATATTTTTAAGAAGTAGGTATTTTATTAATTTTTAATTTTATTTATTTATTACCATACTAAAGTTAAAGTGGATACAACCATATTTTCAGTTCTAACTTCCGCATTAGGCGAGCCTGTGGAAGATAGCCTCTTTCGTTTACAGTATGTTAACAGTAACAACGAAGAGTTACAAACAATTAATTAATTAAGATTACTTAAATCTAAGGTTTATAGTCTAACTATTATAATATAACCACTTAGTTTAGTCTATGAGTAAATTAACAAAACCACTGATTACCTTATTATGGTACTGCATCAGCTGAATGATGACACGAATGTCGTCGGAGTAATTCTTGATGGAGATTACTCTCATGATGTTGGCAGCGTCCTCAGCATCAGGGTCCTGGCAGTATTTGTTGGCTAGCACCAGACACGCATCGGCTTCATGCACCTACAAATTAGACATAGTGAAAGAACCATGCTTTTGGAAATATGAGTTTGCGAAGCTTTGATAATTCTTACATTGTCAGTCAGCAACGGCGTTTATAATAGAAAATACTTACCAAATTCAATTGGTTTATATTTGATTTATTAATAGGGGCTAGTTTAATGTTAATTGTTTACGTATCCAACATTTACAGGAGGTGATTTCATAATAATTGATAGGTTATTGATAGAACTTGATATATTGACTCAAAAATTATCAAGAATGCAAATGGTAAACCATAAGACGTCAATTTTGTTATTTTATATAATATTGTCCTAAGTATGTTAGAAAACAATAATAGTACACATAAACATCAAGTTTTTATTTGAAACACACACTATTTCAAGCGAACATGTTATTCAACAAGCATGAAAAAGCATGCATAACATTAGACACAAAATAAATGTCCACTACGGTTAGTTAATACCACGATTTCTAGTTTACTCTCTGAAATATGTAAAAGGTTGTCTATTATACTTAATTACACACAACATCAATTTGTTCACGTAGTGTCCATTTAGAAGAAGCAGGTGGGTGTGGAAAGTGAAAGAAACCATGCAGAGATATTAGCATTACATGAAGCCATGCGTTTAAACTTACCGCAAATTCTCGACAATCGACAACTGTACTTGAAACTACATCAATGTAAATTTTGAAATGGTAACCCTTTCTTCAGCAGCCATTAATGCCAATACGATGTAAACGTACAGTCAAATCGATATCGGAGTAACACACGGGCCAGCATCGCATACAACACCTATTATCGGTACAATTAGACATACGGTGGCCGGGCTGGGCGCGGCGAAGGATTCAGAGGGAAGAGACACACAAAAGCCTCCGGATCAGTACGGTACAGAGGTAGCCTTGCTGAGCCGGGGCCGCGAACACTCAGTAGCGACAGGCACAGCTCAGGTCAAACAGAAGGAACACCGCTTCGAGAGCAACCCGAGACAGTCAGTGAACGAGCATCGCTCCTACTCTATAGAAACGACAGTCTGTACAGCTTCAAACCGACACCACGCCCAATTTAAATTTCCGTGTGCATTTTTACTTACTTTTACCCTTTGAAGGTCGATTGGATTCATAATGGTGCCTTGAAAGAATTCCACAGTAGTAAAGTGTCTCTTGAACAGGCCTTCGAGCTCCAGGTCGGGCGGTTTCCTGTCATCAACGCTCAGTTATCACTACTGACCAAGTACGGACAGTCCGCCGCCTGTCGTGGCCTTACATGCAACGCTAGTTACCAAATACGCAGTCGTGGGATGGTACGGAAGCGCCTCGGAGACGAAGCGCCACCGGACCACCGTGAGAAGCAAATGATTGCATCAAAATAATCACAAGATAAAATTACCAAAGTGATAAAAACCTACAGTGACTATGAACAGCATCTTTACAGAAGATAAATATCTGTCGAATGTAAATAAATAAAAAAGTACTGAGTCACGTAGACGCGTATTAATGATAAGAACGGCCGTGCGATAATCTAATGCCTGCTCTATATTTTGTCTTACTCTAACCTTGACTCTCTCAAGGTCGACGGCATTCATCATTGTACCCTGAAAAAACTCGACGGTGGTGTAGTGACGCTTCAGTAGACCTTCCAGCTCAAGGTCGGGCTCTTTTCTGAAAGCGTCGTGCGAGCACACATCATACCACCCGTTCATATTAGTTGCCACTGGACTGCTTTTAGTCCACTCTTTGCCATATAGGCAAAATAATTAAATTTAGTTCACCAGTAATTTTTGTTCGAGTTAAATTTAGTGTTGTTGAAAACTTAACTTTTACATTTGATATCAATTTAAAATTAGCGTAGTTAAGCTATGTTGCATTACACATTAATTATTGAATACCGACCTGTGTAAAAAAACAACTTCGACGTCGACATCCTCTCGGTCCTCATGTAGAAAGTCTTTTAAAAAATGACTAACTGATTCGTATGTTATATGTCCACATACTACTATATGCCTGAAAACGTACAATATGTTATAGTATTCACTCGGAAAAGCAAAGGAAAAGGTGCATCTACGTCAATTTTGCATTTTGAAAATAAAGAAGCAGTAAAGCAGATTTGTCTCGAGAAAATTGTTGAAAGCATTTATTAATTGCAAATTCAATCAAACATTTAAAATCTTTTGCAGGAATTTAAGTTGTAAGCTTTGCTTTGCTCAAAATTTTTATTTTATATTGACATTTTGTTTCTGAAAGCAAATTCCAAAAAGCTTAGTCTTAATAGTAGAAAGATAGGAAAGACAGTATAAAGCAATTTGAAGTTTTATTTAACGCCTGGGACCACAGATAAACATTGAGAGATTTAAATACGTAAATATATTATCAAAAGCAAACAGGTCACAACAGGGTTAAACAAAACAATACGTGATAGAAGCACGAAAAAACTACTTTAATATAAAACAACGTCTTAATTTCGATACCATATTCATAATTTACAATAATGTTACTGAATAGAGAACCACTAAGAAGCTAGGATCCGAAATTGATCAAGTTTTAATTTGGCCAAAAGAAGACGTTGCTAAATAACCTCCATAATTTACAATTATATGTTCATCAGTTTGTGGTTGATCTGTATTTGATTTTAGCTTTATCAGTAATGACTCAAACAATGAGTGGTAAAATGGATGTTTAGTTCTGTGATCGAAATAAATTCCACAAAGAAATGAACGACTTATCTATGAAGCTCAGTTTCGTTCAGGATTTGTGTATATACTATCTACCACACTATATAAAAATAAATATATAAATAAATATATAAAGTATATCAGGACTAAGGGAAGGGGTCTGCTTGCGAGGACTGTATGATTTTAGGGAAACATCAAAATATGTAAACAGCATTCCTTGTAAGGACATAAACAATCACGTTGGAGAGGACATGTGTACAGGGTCAAAATGTGGGCATCTAAACACAGTTTCAATGCATATTGTTATCATTGGTTCATCGAATACTTTAATCGTTCGCATATGTTAGGTAATATTAGTGTTACAATTATAATCTAAGGATCAATGGTACTGTGTTTAGACAGTTTTTAACACCAAAGCTTGCGTCTCAGTACAGTTTAACATGTAGTAGGGTATGAGAGTTGTTTCTTGTAATTACAGTGTTCCCGTTTAGAATATTGTATCAGTTTCAACCTGAATCCGTTTTTAGAAAGAGTTAGATGAAGACAGTAAGTAAGTAGTTTGAGTGTGGACAGTCGAAGTGTTGGTATATGATGGAGGTTAAAGCTTTAAAACAAACCAAAGTGAAGAGAGAGGCCCTCAAACTCACTAAAATCATTGCAGAAATCGGAAAAAAGTTTAAGAAAAGAAGATACAAATGCAACCGCAAAACTACTTACAAACATGCAATCTAGTATTCATCTAAGGTGTGGCAAAGAACTGATTCCATTTTCATTAAAATTGATTTCAAAATTTTCTACCTTGAATATTTATAAAGACCGCATAAACATTGCAAACAATTTCCAAATTAATAAATTCAAAATTTAGTAAAAATGATTCGTGTTCACTGCTAGATGATGTTGATTGTTAAATGGTAAGTCGATCAACTAAACTAAATTTGCGTTAAAAATGTCCTCAATGCACACAGCCTTGCCACGCTCTATGAATTTATAGGTACGTAAATACATTACACTAAAATAACCGAGGGGATCGATCCAAAGTACAAAAACAGATCATAAACATTAAAGAGGGTCAACATTAAGTAGTAAGAGTACAGATACATTAACAGATACAGTCGTGCAGGCAGGAGGGCGGGAGGAGGCGAGCGGAGAGCGGAGGCGGTGTGGCACTCACTAGGTACGGACCGGGGCACGGGCACGGTACGGGCTCGGGACGGGCACGGGCAGGGTACGGCGGGACGTGCTCAACAGCGCCCTCGGCGACGCACGCGCCAGAGAGGAGCTGTCGAGGCCTCGCTTCGCACACCACAACTCCAACAACGCACTACGGTACGGTACCACTCAACATTTAACTCTCCGTAACTAAGCTTTACGATAAACATTCCTTTACGTTACGATACTAACAGAACATAATCAATAAACCTAAATATATACGACGAGCGATAACACTAGCCACTATCTGCTGTTCGCTAGTTAACTGAACTCAAATCAATTTAAAGGTAATTTACAATATCGACTCAAAACAAAGACAACTCGCGGGACTCGCGTCCCGCCAAGATAAGTGAGAACACAGAAGCGTGCTAAGAGAGGAAAAGGAAGAATATAGATTTCACAACACGGAACACATTCAACGGAACGGATTGAAGACAGCAGCTCACCTGCGTCCCCGCTCATTCTTGAGGGTGCCGCCATACTTGGGTCTAGTGCCGATTAAGTCAATTATCTCTGGGATACAACTGGCAAATATCGCCTAAACGCCGACAGACAAAACAAGACATTCACATTCAATCGAGTGGTGAGTGGTGAGGGCGCGGCGGAAACGAGCCGCCGGCCGGCGGTCGCGGGTCGCGAGGCGGCGACGGCCGGCGGCTCGCTTCAGCAGCTCCTCTCTGGGCGGCAGTAGGTGGGGCGTTGGCACTCGGGCACACGCGGGCACAGTTAGTTAGTAGTAGTGGGGCCGCGCTGGGTAACCGCATGGGTAGCGCGCGCGCGGCGCGGGCGCGGGGCGGCGCGGGCACTGGCTGTGTGTGATCGTCGGGACTCGTGGCGAGGTGCCGGAGCTAGCGCTACAGCGTGGCGACAGGCATCGTGTGCAAGCGAACAAACCAAACACTACTTCATCGACAGCATTACAAAACTTTACATCGGCTCTCTCCAGATCTAGTCTCGTTAGAAGGATTAAAAAGCTCAAGTTATCTCGAGTAAAATTTACGAAAAAAGGCATGTAGTAGTGCGTCGGTCGACCGCGCGCCTGTCTCTCGTGTTCGGGGAGAGGGGCGCGGCCGCCGGGAGCTAACTCTTCGAGCATGCGCCACGGCACCGAGAGACCGATTCTAGTGAAGGATTAATAAATTTCATTAGCAAACTCCGCATTCAATCAACCAAGATCGAAACCGTGAGAGGTAGGAAGGCAGGAAGCCGCGTGGAGCGGGGGCGTGAGAGCAGGGTACCTGCGGCGGACGTCCTTGTTGTACCGGCCGCCGTATTTGTTCCGCTGCGCCGCCAGCTCCGTGATCTCGGGGATCCAGCTGGCGAACACAGCCTACGATACACAGCAAACACCGAGAGGTGAGTGACCCGCGTCGCGCTCCCCGCGCCCCGCGCGCCCCCGCCCGCCCCGCCCCGCCCGGCCCGCGGCCGCGTACCCTCGCGCTCGCACAAGGCTGTGTGGCTTGAGTGTCGTCTGTCTGCGTGGTGGCTGTGGCTGTGGTGTGGGTGTGCGGGACTTGGGTGCCGTGCCGAGCTAGCTAGCGGCGGGAGCTGTGACCGGCGCAAGCCGTGACGGGACTCGTGACCGGGTGCATGCAAAGCCTAAGGATACATACGCTAACTAATCGATGAACAGAACTTAAAAGAAATCGGTACGTCCGGTTCCTGAACTAAAACGGTGGGCATTCGATATAGACGCTTGGTAGAGCGCGTTCACAGGTCTTCCGCTCGGAATGACCGTTGCAAAGTCGCTCGCCCCTGCTCTACTCGCCTGAACCGGTCGGATCCGCCTCGTAGAGCAGAGGCCACACGCTTCCGGCCAGCCACCCGAGAGAACGACGAGTGAACACGAGTAGATGACACAATACATCTGACGGCACTGAGCAAGCTTCTTTATAGGTGATAACCTCAACGTCTTTCCGAGAGCTCGGGCGATTCATAACGAGCGAGATGCGCGTACATGGCGTGCCTAGCTGCGAGATGAATCGCCTACACTTTCGGGGATCAATTTATATATCAAACTGATACCTTTTTCCATGTTCACGCTTCAGCTCGCCACTGTACTTGGACCTACTTCCTACCAGCTCTATAATTTCGGGAATGCTACTAGCGAACATTGCCTGCAACAGACCACGGTGTCGATCGAACATCGAGTCTGGGCTCACGCGGACACCATCGTGTGGTGCACGACAATGTCCACCTCGATCTCGGTAAGTCTAAGGTGACACAGAGTCGTAAAGTGTAGCCGGTAGCGGAGCGAAATAAAAATAAAAGGAACGAGTGTGTGTCTACCGGTGATGTGAGCAACTGAACACAGCCAGGCACAGGTGCGGCATGCAGAGATCGCGAGGTGGGAGGGGTGGGTCGCGGGCGGCGCCGGGCCGCCGGGCTGGGCCTCATCGGCGCGGACGGACGCGGTCGCGGACTACAAGCTTGTCTCGTACCACTGTCCCCATAACTCATCTCGAAACTAAGCACGGCGAGAGAGATCCTCCGGCAGCTCAATAGTGGTGAGTATCACGTAACAAAGCAAAAGAAAAAACAAAAGACACCCATGCGATCGCTCGAAATTAAGCACGTTATAGTGTTCGGCGATAGTAGAGATGTACGTTCGAGTAAAGGCGGCCCACGTGTTAGAAGGAGGCATGTAACGACGGTGAGGCGATCGCAGCCGCGATCGGCCCCGGCTGGATGGGGCGCCTCGGCCTCTCCCGAACGTTAACCGAAATTATTGACATGCTTCTATAAGATGGTGCACTAGTCAGGCTTACAATCATTCAACGAGCTGTGCGGTAAACCAGTACGCTTGTCTAGCAAGTCCCATGTGAACTATTGCTTAACCTTTAAATGGCAAGTCATAATTATATTTCCTTTTGCTTTGTTATTCATTCAGCTTTACAAGGACCAGCAAGCTTGCGGCTCAAGTGGCACAAAACATGTGATGAGCTCGATCAACCGCTCCATTCAAACACAATTATATTAAATTGAAACTTGCCTCTCCTTGCAAGAGTTAAGATTTAAGTCTGTAGTGATATCAAATAAATTCATTAAAAATATCATTTACTTATGGATAAAACGTATGAAAGTGAAACTTACCAAGCCAACGAGGAGAAAAAATACCAAAAATGTTCTGCCCAGCACTGTGTGACAGAACACGTCACCATAACCTACTGTGGACATGGTAACTATAAGAAAGTATACACAGGTCCAGTATGATAACTTCTGTGAGTTTTCAAATTCTAATGGATCACCAGAATTTTCCAGCTGAAAAAGGTAATTTGGATGATTACACAACCATTTGAAGATCAGAATAAAGAGGAACCATTCGTATAAGAATGTACAAGTGAGACATGAGAGAATATTACTATTCAACGTATGATTTCACCTGTGCTTATAGTCGGCTTCATGTTCATCACAAACATTACATTTTTACGTATATTTTAAAATTTATATTCTCAAAAAATTAAATTATATTTTTTGTATAACTAATCCAATTTTAACCTATGTAAATATTTGTTTAAACATTTACTTAGTATTATTTAAAATCGATTCGTAGTGTTGTGACGTACTTAGACGACCTAATAGTTCTTGGTAACGTTGGCAAAGTTTTATTATTGTTTTGCGTGCGGTCGCTATCGATGTTGTCATCATTGTAGAATTTATACAATTAATATTTTTGTTAATATACCGATTCGTATTAAAAAAAACAAGCAAAGTACTTACCAAATGAATTATGCCGGCGGCTGTGAGCCACACTGATATAAATATAGAAACTAATTGCGCCAACCGAATTGAGCTCGATGTCTTTAAAATATTGAGGTATTGCAAAATATCAGGCACGGTCATTAAGCGTAGAGCTCTGAGAAACCTCAGCCCTGAAACAGAAAATAATCATTATATAATATCTTTAGGTTAGAAAGAAGATGATGTGTTTGATTGGCAACGATTGAAGGGGTTAAGATATTATTTGAATCAGTGGATGGTCAGATGAAAGCTTGGTTTTCACTTTAACGGTATATAATTATCACATGGACGTGAACTTGAACTAGATTCAATCAAAGTATTAAATTCAAATTACTTTGAAGCTTTTCCGGCAGATGGCGTCACACATGCCCACAAAACGTTTATTATAAGGAGAGTATAATTATGGTGTTTGAGGCAGAGCTTGGGTAGCTCAGTGGGAATAGAGTATATTTATTCTTTCTAATTTTACTACTTTAGTTCTGCCTAGTTTCGCCAATCCTATAGAAATAAAACACAATGGAGTTACTGAGTTTTGAGTATACGAGGATACACATTCAATTGTAAATCTTAAAACAAGAATGAAGAAATAACTTAAGTTACAACTTAAATTACAACAGTAAATACTTACAAAAAATATATAACTCACCTATCCATGTTCTATCCAGGTATATTGATACAAACGATGGGGGTATCGTGAAATAATCTACAAATGAATACATTTCGAGCATGAACCACAGTTTGTCACTAGCTGCTATAAACTGAAACAGAAAACGTACACAGATTAACAAACTTCATCGACAGGCTATACAAATCAAATATTGGAAGAATACTTACTCGTATAAAAAAGTAGACCATAAAAAATATGTTAAAGGCAAGGTCGATTTGCTGAGTGATGTTGTCACTCCATTTCTGGCATCGCTCCACGTCTTCGCTGAAATTGGACACGTTAAGCATAGGTAACAACACTACGACATAGATACGACAAACAATAAACAGTTCACGGGTAAGCCACTTTCTAAACATATTCAGCTGATAAAATAAAGTAAGCACATTTAGACTAATTGCAGCAAACGGTTGGACCACATTTATTACAGATGGACTCACGTATTCCTTTATGTTTTCAGCGGTACAAGATTATTTCAATTAATAAATTATAGCAACTAAATTCAATTCAAATTAGAGATAAGGAGTTGAAATTACCTCGATGCGTCTATGAAGTAAATGATGAGCGAAGCTATACTCAGAATGAACACCAACACTACCTGGAAAACAGATAAACATTTGGTTTGTAAATAGTTTCAAACACATACAAAGACACATTCATGACCAAGACACAGACCTCATCCTCGATTACTATCAGGTGAGATGGTGGCCAACAATTTGCCTATCTTGAATAATAATAAAAAAGACAGATTATTATAAAAACATTGTCGTGAAAAGGGATATGGGCAGCATAACCTATCCTCCTATCATCCAAGCCGACCTTATATGCACATGGTGCCCTAGCCGATAATCAAACGAGGCTCCAATGAATCACACAAGCATTCCTGGGAGGTTGACGTTAGGCTTGCCTTAAAAACTCCAAATCTTTTTACAGCATGTATTGACAATTATATTTGAGTTTATGACATGTGACGACCGCAAATTAGGCGGAATTTCGCAAAAGAGTGAAAATAATTAGGGGACCTGTAAATTCTTGTGGAATCAATAGATAGTAGTCTCATCTAACATAACATTTTACCTAACTTTTAAACGTTATAGATTATAAATGGGTATTCAAAATGCCCGTTAAGGATCTATAAATTATTCTAGAATTCAACGCAGTTCTTCCAATTTCATATTTTTATCTTTTATAATATGGAGTCTGGGGGTCGCCATATTGAATTTTGACAACTGTCATGAGTCATGAATGACTTTAGTGACAGTCGCACCTTTAGGACAAATCGATTTACGCAAGAATTTTTAGGGGCTGAGTCACCCACGTCCGTAGGAAGATACCCCTTAAGTCTGACTCCCTACACGTGGTCCCCGGGTGGTGCTAATCAGGTGACATTTGAGAGGTGGTAGAGCATGTTGTGAGTTGCTCGCCTGGCTTGCTACCAAAGTAGCTTACCACCATCAAGTTGAAAGTCTGCCGCCAAGCCAAATACGGTGTTCCGGCAGTTATCCTTGAGAGCCTGCGTATTCCAGGTCTAGTGTGTTTACCAGCTTCGATCACATCGTCACTTACCATCAGGTGAGATAGTGGTCAAACACCAGAAAAGCCTAGCCAGTCAGAAAAAAAAAAAAAAAAAAAAAAAAGAATCATTGCAAGTCTCGTCACTCAATAAACATAAAAAAAACCATTTCCTATCTAGAAGATTCTGATGCGCAATAGACCTTAACTGATTCTAATTGTAATTCTCCGGGTTTAATCACAAAGTCAAATAGACTCATCCTACACCTAGATCATCTATCCATTTAAATCATCTTTATGACTTCATGGTTCCATCATTAATATATATGAGCAATCCTAGTGTTTCCGTGATATGTACTTGATGAATAAAGCATTTCTGCATTGTGCAATTTAAATGGATTGTGATTGCTGCTATCTCTGATTGGCTAGCGTCTGTCCACTTAGTGTTGTACTTTGTAGTACTTTTATACTATAAGTATTTAAGGGTTTTTTGATAATTTGCCTTAAAGTTATATGTCACGCAAGAAATATATGACAATAATAGTTAGGTAAGTATTTAGTCAGCCCAAAATGATAATGATATAAAAGAAAACAGTGCGTCTTAAAGACACACGATAGATTAGAACGCGCACCCAGCAGCAGTCAGCGGGCACAATTGCACCCAGAACTATAAACATTTATTTCCCTTGAGGAGAAAACTTGTTTTCCTCCAGGAACCGAACTCAAAACCCGCTGCTTAAAACGCGCATCCAGCAGCAGCCAGCGGGCAGTAAAAGAAATTTCAAGTTATTATAAGCTGACTCAGCCAATTAAAACTACATCATTTCACAGATGGCTGCTTCATTTGAAACGGAAGTTAGGAATCGCATCAAGTTGTCACTTAAGACTTCTACTATTATTTATTCTGTCATTCAGCTTTCAAGTTGGCAACTTGCCGATGGAACTTGAAATGAAAGATATAGTTCTTGCAAACTGCCCGTTGGTTTAGTTGGGTGCGCGTTCGCCTTCTTAGAGGTATCGGGTTCGATTCCCGGCTTGAACTCAAGTTTTCTCCCTAAAGAAAATTTGTGTTTCTGGTTCTGGTCGTGTGTGTGTGAATGTTCCCGGCACCCGAGACTTAAGTCATCGAACTTAGTGTGGGGTTGTGATTGTGAAACCGTTTATGTTTTATGTTTATGCGTCTTGCCCGAAAATAGAAATATATTTTTTCATACTCGATAGATTTCAGGTCACAGAACCACTATTATAATTAATCAACTCGTGTTAGATAAGTACCTTCGTTCCAATACTTCACTTACGGTCAACAATAATTGTTTTTTTTTTCTTTTATTAACCACTAGCAGTGCCCCACGGCTTCGCCCGCGTTAATAAAGTTAAAAAGCAGCCTATGTGTTATTCCTGAACCTAAACTATCTATATTCAAAATTTCACAATCGGTTCATTCGTTTCGGAGATACGTGGTAACAAACATTCACACACACACAAACTTTCGCATTTATAATATTAGTAGGATTTAAAAAGTATACAAAAATGTGATAGTATAGCATTTAAATACCACTAAGGTTGGTAATATAACACTACATCAACTAACATTCACACACACACATAAACTTTCGCATTTATGATATTAGTAGGATTTAAAAAGCATACAAAATTTGTATAGTATAGCATTTAAAAACCACTAAGGTTGTAATATAACACTACAACTAGTAGTAACAAAAATATAGACAGGTCCTCCAAAAACACTGCTTAACATTCTAAGGGGTGCTACTATTATTAGATTATAATAACTACGGGCAGTGCACGCAACAAGGTTAATCCATTTACTGTGATATCCAATTATGCAGAAACGTAATGTGTGTCACGAGCTGACTTCACTCAAGGTTGTTCCTTGACTCGAAGGGAAAATTTGTGCCAATGGGCTTAAAAGATAAGTCTTTTGCGCTTCAAGGGAAAATAGCCGACGCGCAATTTAGCTTAGTGAATGATACTGAGAAGAAGATCAGTGGCATGACGAATATAGTAAATAACTAGGTGGTACCACCTAGTTACCTACTATTTGTATGCCCCGTTAAACAATAGTACCTGGAATGACATATAGGGTATGCTCGGTTTTAGTTTTGGTAAATGAAGTTATCTAAAAATGAAACCAAACTAGATTAATTTATCGACCCCGAAACCCCGTGCATAGATAGAGATTATATATATATATACATATACAAGAATTGCTTTTACTTTTATACATTTATGACTTACTAGCCGTGCCCCGCGGCATCGCCCGCTATTATCAAGTTAAAAAGTAGCCTATGTGTTAATCCTAGGTATAATCTATGTACATTCCAAATTTCATCCAAATCCGTACAGCCGTTAAAGCGTGAAGAGGGAACAAACATACTTACACACTTACACACAAACTTCCGGATTTATAATATTCGTAGGATTAGTAGGATAACATACGCAAGAAAAGCTTAAAAACACGATTTCACCGCTTTATCTCCGGATCCCTTGATCAGAGTAAATTAATTAAATACGCATTATTAAGGATAAGTCAAAAACTAGAGGTAGGTAATAATAAGTCAAAAACTACGGATCACATCTTGATCAAATTCAAATGTGACTACATGGACAGTATATATAACCTTAAAAGTAACATAAGTATATATATATATACCCTTTGAAACAAAAAAAGAAATTTCCAAATTGGTTCAGGGGTCTTCAAGTACGGTGAGCATACATAAAAAAAATGATTCCGACGAATTGAGAACCACTTTCCTTTTTGAAGTTGATTTATACATATACTTTTGTGATAGTTACTTTTACTGTACGAAAACCAAAATGAGTATTGCCACGTAAGTGAAAATTTGACTTTGTCAAACTTGCTCCATCGTCGCTTACCACCAGCTGATGTAGGGGCAAGGATTTTGTAACGATAGGTTTGTTTCCTATCTCGATGTGTAGAGGTCAAACATCTAAATACTTTGAAAAAAAATAAGTAAAGAGCGGGTCAAATAGTAAAAAGGAAAATGAGTATATTATGTAACAGAGCATTCAGATAGTCTGTCAGACATACAGCGTGATAACATTCTCGTATTATACTGGCAGCCAAGTTCATTATCATTTATATAATAAACAAACTTCACAGGAGCATTGCCCCCATTATCCGCAGAAGCCGTAAATATGCGATAAATTTAATGAGTTGCCCTCTTTATTGAAGGAATGGTAATTAAAGATAATTTTGCTCATAACTTGGTTAATTATGTTCGAGGGAATATACTTGAGAAATGACAGTTGGATTATCTTTTTCTTTGCTTGACAGGCATTTGACCAGTATCTCGCTTGATGGAAAGTGGTGATAAGTCCCAAGATCATGCTTGTCCAGAATATACCAACTTATTCATTCTTGACTTGAAAACTCCCAGATTATACATACCTCTACATGTATATGTTATACTTAAACACAGTACATTGTGTTTTTAAAGTATGTTTATGATACCTATAGGTATGTTCTACACAAATAACGCATAAGTGTTCTTACGTTACTTATCGGACCACTGGGAAAGTTCAAATCTGTAATAAAACGGGCATTAATTAAGAAAGCCTACTATAAAACCACAGACTATATTAATGACAAGGATGCATGGAGGCAAACTGCACAGGCTCTTTCTAGCGACTACCATAATAACACCTAGGTTAAGAAACTTATGTATTAGAGATTAAGAATGTTTAAAAAAAAAAAAAATGATTGAAAAAAATATGCGCCGCCGAGTTTCTTGCCAGGTTCTTCTCGAGATGGCTGTAATTTTGCGAATCTGGCAATAGATTCATTAACTTTCATGAGTGCCTCTTTGGGGCCCATGTGAATAAACGATTTTGATTTTGATTTTGATTGATTGATCGAATTGTAAATCTAAACCATTGTCGAAACCAACTAAACACACAAAAATTTAATCAAAATCGGTCCAGCCGTTTAGGAGGAGTTCAGTCAGGCGAAGATGAATCAATAGTTAGTGCTCTTATTGCAAGCTTTTTTTGAGTGTAAGCGCGTTATGTTGAGTTATAAATAAATTGAATAAACTGATTAAAACGCAAGACTAGTTTTGTACATCAATCGGTCCTAAACGTCCGAAAATATTACCTATCTTTTTAGTTTATTCACATTAAATATTCCGAGCATTTCCAGCCCCCTTTTCGATACCAAATGCCGTGTTTCTTCCAAGTAACATAAATAGTTCGTTAATTGCTTTGCAGTAAGACACGCAGTTGAAACTATTGACCTAAATAAACTGGGTAGGACAAATGGACATGCCGTTGTATGCTTTCTATTCTATAAAAAAATATCAGAGACCCGGAATTCAAACTTCAACGAGATCATATTTTATTTGCTAGGTTAGCATATACCACTATTTCACCTAAGCGAAGATGTTGTCGAAAATGGTAAACTTACTAAATGCCTAGAACGAACGAATCTTTAGAATAGCTATTAAGCGTTTTATTACGATTCAGCTTTTTGAATGTTTACTATATTGACTAATGACTTGTTAATTTTCTTTAAGTGTTTTATACTTTATACTTCCTAACCTTTAATTCAAGTAACTTCCATACTGCCATCGTGCATCGTCTATTCCATTGCCACCTAAAATCCAAGCTATCCTAAAATGGTTCCGTTTCGATAGATAACCCAAGAAGCTCTGACATAAAAGGATGGACCAAACGGAGCAGAAATCGATTCCCTTACAAATCTCGAGAATGTCATCACTTTCACTCACTGTGACGTGTTTCTAAGATAAACATGTGCGAGAGGAACCCGAAAAATTGGGTCACCCAAATTCATAATAGGAGCTTGAAGTGATTCCTCAAGGCAACGCCGTCCGTGAAGAAAGGGCTGTTAAAATTGCGAGATATTTTTGGAATATTGATCAAAAGAAAAATAGCTTTACCGTTTTAACGACCGTTGGCGCGGTGGGCAAGTATCTGCCCTCTACGTCGTGAGTTCTGGGTTCGATTCTAGGCAGGAGCACATTTTCCTTCACATGGGGCATTTTGTTGTTATAATCATGATCTCTTTGCTCCTAAAGAAGAGTTAAGAGTTTTGATAACAAGGTGTTATCAAAGACGGTGGCAATTTAATATCTCTCAAGAAACAACCAGGTGGACAAAGGTGAGCAGTTTAAAAGTTTCAACGGTTCACCCAGGTGGTCTCAGGTGGACGGTGGGTAAGCACTGATATAGCAGAATACGCACTCACAGATAAAATGAGTTATTTTAATTAATCAAGCGAAGCGAGATCTCTAAGTTGAGCACTTTGTCTGTCCATCCGTTCGTCCATCCGTCTGACAGAGGCATCTAGGGTCTAAACCATATAAGCATATGACTTTAAATTCTCATAAAATATGTTTTCACATATTCTATGTCACTAGTAAGTTCTGGCTTTGGGCCGTAGTTTTCTACGGCCTAAAGCCAGAAGTGACATTTAAAATTATATTAATAAAAATTTTAAGGGGTCTGTAAGCGGGGAGTAAAATATTTTTTTATCTACCCTTTCTTTGAAAATGACTTGACAAGTAAAGTACGAAACCGGTTTAAAAAAAAAATCTATGTAGAAAAATAACGATTTGGTAGGCCACCATATTCACTGTTTTTAGACCTATTTTGTCCAGGGGTCTATCTCAAAAACGGCTTCACTCTGAAAGCTGAAACTTACCTATAATATCAGTTATATCCTGTACTTGAACAACAAATACATAAGTCAAACAATTATTACATAGAAAAAAAGTTATAAGCAAGTAACCTCAAAAGTTTTTCTCTATGAGGCAAACTGAGGCGTGAGATCTCAGTTCGGCACGAACGACTAGTATCTCTGGGTGAATATTGTAGCTATTCTCATTCCGAATTCTACAATTTAAAGAATCCTTCCTTCATCACATGGCTCTAAAGAGGGTAGCTGAAGAATTTCGAATTAAGCCGAGCGGTGCCACACAAGAAATACGATTGGCAAGCCTGGAGGAGTAGGTAATATATCAGGTTGAGACGAGGTGTCAACGGCTGTTCAAACTTAAAACAGTCGGTTATTGGATTGTGAGGGGGTTGAAGACTCGAGGTGGAGAGATGGGTGGAAGGAGAAGTGTATGCGGTTTCGAGAAATGAATTAATCAGCATACTCGTTATTATTTACACATTTAGTAACCGAACTTTTATCAGTTAAATCACACCGAGTCCCAAGATACAGGTCTCGAGCTTAGTTTGAGACTCAATGTTACAATTGTTCTACACATTTACGTCAAATTTCAACTTTGTAATTTATTTTAAGTTAATTTGTATACCTTTTTGGCAATAAATATTTATCTAATTTTACTACTTATTATCCGACTGCGACGCAAAAGAGGTTTATCAGTCTATGTATGTGGCATCCCAGAGACCAAACGCGTGGGCCGATTTTGATGATTCTTACGTCAATAGATTTGTCTTCATTCGAGTGTCACTTAAGACAGTAATCAAAATTCAATATACGCCATATGGTGAACGCCATGTGGTAATTTTTTAGATTTTTTACTGTATAGTAATAAAATAAAATAAATGTCGCTAAATTGTGTCACAAATAATAACCCATCACTGAAAGTTTATTTGAAAATCATATTAGTAACCTAAGTTATTATTATATAGGTTTCTTTAAGCATTTTTCAACCGACTTAAAAAGGATGTTCTCAATTCGACTGTAGGTTTTTTTTCATTTTGAATGACCATTTAAGATCAATAACGATATAAGGTTGGTTAGAAACCATTTTCAACCGACTTCAGAAAAGGAGGTTCTCAATTCGACTGTATGTTTTTTTTTGTATATATGTTATACAAATATGATATCGTGTACCTAATGTTTTGAAGTCGGATGAAAAGAGGTAAAAGCAATGAGAGCTTCTAAAAACGTCATTACGTTACATCATTTGGTAGAACGCCATATATTCCATGAAAATAAACAAGAAAGTATTCTTTTGCGCCCCAAAACTACGCAAGTATCCCACTATATATACGAATCATATATTTAGTAATTTCGGTGCGGAAGCAGGCCCATTGTCCGCCCACAATGCAACTGAGAGCCTTTGTGCCATCGCCATTTGCAGACTAAATGGTAATATAGTTGTTGCTTATGAGCAGCCATTGTTGCTTGGGGCAATTATCTCGTTGCAGGACACGTTTATTTTACTAGCTCGTACTTTTAGCGGTAACGCGAGCTAAATAAAATTAGCTACCTACTAATAAGGACCTAAAAATCCTTGTGGTTCGCTTGATCGAACTAAGCGATCGAACCTCGCGGCTACCGGAGCGCTATTACAATATTTAAAAAAATTATAAATGTTGTTATAAATGACGAGTAAATACGTCAATTTATGCTAGTACTTCTCTCGATGTGAGGCGATTTCGAAATTTCTTTTTTAGTTTGAAAGGTGTTGCTTTCTAATTGGTCCCATTTAAATTTGATCAAGATCTGATCAGTAGTTCTTGAAATATCGTCAATAATGCCTATTTTGTGGACTACTTTAACGATTTTCTCGTTTACCCGACTTCAAAAGTTACCTCATAACTTCTTTCGTTGTAAACCGATTTTGATGATTATTTTTTTATTTGAAAGCTGGTGCTTTTCTTGTGGTCCCATTGAAACTTGATTAAGATCTGATCTCTAGTTTTTTCAGTTATAGTCAATAATGCGTGTTTAATGCATTAAATCCGATCAAGGTTCCAAAGATAAAGCGGTGAAGTCTGTTTTTGAAAGCTTTGCTTGCGTTTAATTATTGTTATTCATATTTGTTTACTAACCGGCTGGTACTTCCGTCGGTTATGTTGGACCTTCCGACTAGTTTTTGTCGTGTAAGGTACTCATCTCGGAAGTGTTCGATCGCAACGTTCGATCGTGACGCTTCGCTTTTCCGCGCTCATCTTGTCCGTAACTAGTCGGACAATCCGACAAAATCCGCCGCAAGTCCCAGTCGGCTAGAAACAACTATGAATACACTTTGATACGTTGATTTCCACTGATACGCTTCCGACTAGTTTTTGTCATGTAAGGTGCTCATCTCGGAAGTGGCCGATCGCAACGTCGGATCGTGACGTCTCGCTTTTCCGCGCTCATCTTGTCCGAAACTTGTCGGAAAATCCGACAAAATCCGCCGCAAGTCCTAGTCGGTTAGAAACAACTATGAATACACTTTGATACGTTAATTTCGACTGATACGGTCCGTGTTTCCTTATGAGTACAATATGGGAGTCTTCAAGTCTCCATTGTCGACTACATCGTCGCTTACCATCAGGTGAGATGGGGCTCAAAAGTTTGCCTACTTCAAAAAAAAACATAATTAATCCAAATAATCACAACATAACACCATGCTGCCATGAACTGCACATTGGCTAAGTGAACTGCCCATTGGCTTAGTTGGGACGGTGTTCGTTTTATGCAGGGGTATCGGGTTTGATTCCCGGCGGGAACACAGGTTTTCTTCCGAAGGAAAATTTGTTTTTCTGGTTCTGATTGTGATTAAGTGTGTGAGATGTCAATGTTTCCGGCACCTACGAGACAAGTCATCGAACTTAGTGTGAGGCTGTGAGTGTGAAAGCGTTTATGTTCATTATGTATATGCTTCAAAACTTTACGTAAAGATTCAAAAAAATCAAACAATTTAAAAATAACGCCCACCGAAAGCGCTTTACTTGCATTTATTTCGGTAAAATAAATAATAAATCTGGACTGAACAAACGCTGATAAATATCCGGTACAATTGCTTGCGATTCAGGAATTAAATTGAAAACATTTATTTACTTATCTGATGAATAAACAACATCGGAACTGTATGTAAACTTAGGTTTGAACTACCCGTTGACTTAGTTGGGAGCGCGTTCGTCTTCTAAGCAGGGGTATCGGGTTCGATTCTCGGCGGGAACACATGTTTTCTCCCCAAGGAAAATTTGTTGCTGGTTCTGATTGAAATTGTTGTGATCGTGTGTGTGATGTCAATGTTACCGGCACCCACGACACAAGTCATCGAACTTAGTGTGGGGATGTGAGTGTGAAGGCAATGTTTATGCTTAGAAGCGAGGGGCATGTTGATATCGAATGTTTTGTAACTCAAGTTTAGGGACAAAAAAACACATTTACACGCACAGCCCAACAATGAGTTCAGACTTGTATCATAAGTGTCGAAAAAATTTATATAATACACACAATCGCAATCACACCCAGAGACAGAAACATAAACGCAAAAATGTATCAAGAAAAAGAAAAAATCCTCTTATTCCTCTTAGATAACTATATTAGATAACCAGTATTCTAAGAGGAAAAATATTTACTGTTGGATAACTTGGTTTTCTAATGGTAAACTTTATTCCTCGCAGATATCCATGTTAGATAACCAGTATTTTACTAGGACTTTTTTTTACTGTTAGATAAAAAAAATCTGGTTGTGCCGAAAATATCTTTCAGGAACTCAGGATCGGCGTAAAATTAAAGACTTGCCCTCTGCGCAGAATTATTTACCCATAAAAACTATGCTCTACTTTCATGACAAATCATTCTAATTATTTTGTAAAACACACTCACAGCCTCACACTAACGGTACTAACATTTCAATTTCTACGGAAAATACAAGTATCAATTCGCCAAATTACCAACACCCATCTGGACTATTACTAGAGCATATAAACACGTGTGAGTAAGAACCATTGATGTTATTAAAATGGAAAGATATGTTACTTAGGAGCTATCCTAGGACGTGAACAGCCAAAATTAGGTGCAACGCGAACAATTTGTTTCAGTCACAATCAGACTAGCGTTTGTGTCGCACGTGCTAGCGATTTTTAAACGACTATAAAAAAAAATAGGTCTTTCGTCGGAATCTTTTTTTAAGTAAGTTCCCCGATTAACGACCCATACGTGAAATTATTTTTTGTTTTAACTCAAATGGGTATACCTTCCAGGTGGTCCCCGATGATGAGTTTCGGAGATATTTGCGATTGAAGTCGGTTATTAGTTATTTAAACTCATATATATTCTTTTTGTAACTATGCAGCTCCAGTGCCGTCCTCTGCTTTTAGAAGATCTACAAATAGCTCAAGAACAAAACACAAGTTGCAAGGAATGTCTGTGCCTAGTAGATGCATCTGGTCCAGTTGTTATTGAAATGATTTTAGAGCACATCGTATCTTCCCATTGTTAAGCAAACGTTTTCCCACTCACAACCCCATACTAAGTTCAAAGATGTATTGTAACGTGGGTGCCGGAAAAAAATACATTACACACACCATCACACTCAGAACCAGAAGTTCTAATGTCACTTGGGAAGGAAAATTGTGCTACGGGGAATTAGAATTATTTATTCGTCGTATAAAAGATGTTGTTACTTTGGACATATAAATTAAATTGATGAATAATGTATCGAATGAAATGTTAAAATACGACATAAATAACAATAATTGATATATAATTATACTGTGTATAGGATTCACACGGAACACACGTTTTCACACCTAGAGCAATTTGTGTGTCTGGTTCGGGGTATGATTGTGTGTGTGATATGAATGTATCTGGCTTGGACACAAGTCATCGAACTGGCATAGACCAGCCCACTGCGTCAAATGGGCTGTCGCGTCGGCTTCGTTTTAATAAGATCATTGGTAAGAACATGTCTATTTTAATAGCGACACAGAAATCCGTCGGTTTCCGACCGAATGACAAATGTAAGGGTATAAATAAAGCGGATTCCTTGCCCGTCCAGAGTCAGAGCTTAACTTGTCTTAACCAAGTTTTAATTAACGGATTTTGTATTAGAATAAACAAACTATTGGCAGCTGGATCAAAAGTGGAATTTGGAATTGTTCGTAACGTAATCTGATGTTACGTCATTGATCAATCTTTGGATGATGCGGTGGCCCGGTGGTAGTCTGAAGAAAGGAAAAGAGAAACTCAAAGGGCCCAAGCCAAGATAGGCAATGAAGCTCCCGCCAAGTTTCCCCGTAGGTGATTGCCCTCGGCGCCCATCCTAGGCAGGAATGTTCAACATTGAAGACTATGTCGATGTCTTAAATTCCAGATGTTTTCTTTATTTGAACTGGTTATACTTAAGTACTTCAACAAAACTCGGTAATGGGCATAGAACAATAATTGCAACAAGAACTTATATAAGCGCACATAAATATCCAACCTATTGAACGCACAATTCTAAACATACCCTGCATCCTCCCTCCCCCACTACATACACACACACACACACACGCATAAACGCACACACACAGGCACGCTCGCACACACATACACGCACGCAAAATACAAAAAATAAAATGAATTCAGTTACTGGATTACCATACGTACGACATAAGCCGCAGTATTATTAGTGGGAGAAGCCATTGGAACCTGAAATACAGTACCTACTAGACACTAGTTCAGGAGCCTATGGGTTAATTTATCATGTACACCATATTGTCTGACAATAAATGTTTTATGTTTCTTATGTTTTATCTTTTCTGCCTGAGGAGGAACTAGATAACTCATTAGAATCTATTAGTAGTTTGGTAGGGTAATTATTCTTAGTCACCTGTACACTGAATAATAGACAGTTCAATGACAGTGACATCACACTGTATTTTTGTAATTTTGCGAATCTGGCATCTGTCATTAATTTTCATAAGTGCCTCTTTGGGGCCCATGTGAATGAACGATTTTGAGGTTAAGTGTCAAAACTACTAGTTATATATAGATAGGTTTTATTTCGGCAGGTAATCGATCCAAAACAAGAACTTCGGAATCGTTCTTCCGAATTTCGGACTAAATGCATGTCCGTAATACTTCCGTTCTGACCTCACAATCATTCTACCTTGGTTCTACCTTCCAATATTAAAATTTCAGTAAAACAACTACGGGACCCTTGACCTACTTACATAGGCCCGTGTTTCTCTGCATCCTGCTTTTGATTAATTCCTCGTTTACCCCAATTTAACGACCAATGAAATAAAAGTGTGCGTTTTATTTAATTGCTCGTCTAAAGTTTTCATCCTGTACCGATTTATATTTGGGTTGGAAATGATTTACGATTTCAAGTCTTAATCCTTTAAGATAAAGACTAATGGTGTTGGTTTTTATTTGTTGTTTAGGTAGATAGAACTTGTGCGGTTTATTGGCCATAAATTTGGTATTTGAGCATCATGTGTTGATTGTGCTTTTCCAGTGAAGCGACAAGGTGTAATTATACTAACATATGGGCTACATTGGTGTATGCTATAACTTTAAATGTTCTCTTTACATCTAAAATAATCTAAATAAACTATTTGGTAGGTATAGATAGCTATAGTTGTTAAAAAACAGAGTGTGTCGTAAAGTCACACGATAGAAGTGAAAGTTTTGTAGTACAGGGAAACATTTTCATTATTTATCTATCACAGTGTTTACCCCCATCACTTTTCGTCACACAAGAAAGTTGCGGATCAGAATTTCAAAGCTCTCCCATAAATGCATTCAGAGTGAACTTTTCACTTCACTTTTCTAATTTTGATTCACTGACACACACAAATCTAGGAAGTCGATTTTAACCTACATCTAATAAACTGTCGTGTCCCGGTGGAAAATAAATCCTCCCCAAATATTTCTGCCAAGAGTGGTAGATTTGTGATTATTGTAGAATGTCTACAATGTCCCGCGGCTTTGTTCCCTGAACTGCATAATCTGGGAGTCTGAAAGAATAGGTGTCTGCTTAGACAGGCATGCTACATTTTTGGCTCGGTTTACATCAAGTGAGATAGTGGTCAAATGCCCTATCAAACATAAAAAAATGAAGATTTCTGCTAAAAATGTGTGTTTCTGGTTCTGGGTATAATTAATTGTATTCATATACAAATATATGAATGTTTTGCGGTACCCACGACACGAGTCATCGAATTAAGTGTGGATCTGTGAATGTTTTGCGGCACCCACGGCACAAGTAATCCAATTTATTGTTGAGCTTTGAGTGTTTTACACTCACAACACTAACTTCAAAGACTTTTGTAGCAAGAGTCGGAAACATTTACATCACACAACGCAGAACCAGGAGCACAATTTTCTCAAATCTGTAATTCATATTACCTATACTATACAGGTATTCTACATTGATATGCTGCACAGTCTCCCCCTCAAATGGGTGAAGTTTTCCACAAAGTATACTTTGTGGTACCCATTTCAGGGGAGGTACATAACTATAAGCATATAAGTAGCTATAGTGTTCCAAACTTTTCTTTTAGGCTCCTTGAACAGCAATATTTTCTGATTAAGTCGTTTTGCCCCCAATATCGAAGTTGTAATGCGCCAATGTCACGCATATTTATTAAAAGGGGCGTTGACACCTAAACTTCTTGTACAAGTTTATTACCTTTTTTATGAGCTAATGGTCAGATGTTTTTATTTCAAGCTGATGTAATTTAGATAGCGTTGGAACTGATTTGAGGAAGATTGGTAGAAATAGGTTTGCGGTAACCATGTGCAGATCTCTATCTTTGTGGCGGTTACAGTTGGAACACGATTCAATTTGAAACGCTTAGCTTACTTGAGCCTTTAGAAGTAGTGGTACTCAATAAAGTTAAGAGATAAAGCTTTCATATTTTGACAATGTATACTTGAGGATACGATCTAAATATATGGTAACCGAAAACACGATTAGTGGAAGTTTTCTCGACGAAATTATTTGCCGAAATTGGGTCTTTTATAACACTAATATAGTTCATTCTCAGGTTCTAGAAACGATAAAAACCTTTTTTTTACTAAATACGTTATATAATAATAATACCTAAACAAATAGAAAGCATTTTTGTTTCAAATGGTATAGTTCTTACGCAAAACGAGATGTTATCATTTTCGTTTATCCAAGATAAAGCAACGCGACGTGGTTCTGATTTATATGTTTATCTCTTTCTACAGCAGGGCGAGTAAATGGCATTTCCGATTTCTTGCACTACCCGCTAAAATATAGGCGAATACAAACTAGAAAATAATTAAACGCCAACACAGCTTAAAAAAACCGACTTCACCGCTTTATCGTCGGAACCTTGATCAGATTAAATGTATTATATACGCATTATTGACGATAACTCAAAAACTACTTATCAGATTTTGATCAAATTTTAATGGGACCAATGGGAAAGCACCGGCTTTCAAAAAGATCATCAAAATCGGTTCACGGAAAGAAGTTATGAGGTAACACATAAGTAAAAATACCGTCGAATTGAGTACCTCCTCCTTTTTTGAGAAGCTAGTAAAAATATAACGACCTTAATAAAATCTAGATTTGGCAAGTAGTCAGATGCTTGAATAATAAAAGGTTTCCGATACTGATAGCTTTTGACACAGGTGTAAGCAAAACATCCTAGGAAGCCCCGAGCTGAAATCTTTAGGTAGGTATTAACGTAATGTAGGTATAAGCTGATTTTAGGGAAATCGACAGAAAAATAACGACATGAAACTTGATAATCATGTGGACGGACAGACGTAAGTACGAGTAATTTACCATCAAAGAAAAATCAGTCGCTTTTCAAAGTCAAGTAAAATAGTCAAGGTCCAGTCATAGTAAAGTCATGCCCTAGTAAAGTGGTAGAAACTTTACTAGAACTTCTATTGGAGTTTTGGAGCGAAGGTGAAAATCACGTTTTTCAACTTTGTATGATTTGCCTACACTTATGCACGTTCACTAAGTATTAACGTTTAATAATCCACCATTATTACACATTAACACTCGAAGAATCACAGGTTTTGGAAAATTTTACAAAATCAACAACGCCGTTTTTTTCACTTTCAATCAAAAACTCGAAAATATTGTCTCCCTATATGATAGATATTCAATTGGCAACATCGACAGCAGTGACTGTAGACAGCAAAGATTTCGAATTGAGATCTCTATGACTATTCAAGGATACTAACACATTGCATTCATGTACTATCACGATTAAGCAAGCAGTTCCGTCATGCTCCAAAACAAGCTATCTGGCTTCCTCGAGTTCCGAGCCACTATCATCGAAATCGTCTGCCAAAACTGCTACTACGGTCAGACACGCAAGGCTATCGATCCAGCGAGAAGCCCGTGACCTTTGCACCCCGGAGATACGGTCTAAATTGGCGTGTCAGGGGAAGCAGGGCACCGGCGATGTCGCGCTATGTGACACGGGATATATTTAGCTGAGTATTTTTAGAGCGGCGTCCAACGTTAGCAATCTGGTGACGGCCGCATGCGTGCAAATGATCTGTTATTGGAAGCTGGATCAATAAACAATCAGCTTTATTGCTCAAAGTTGATCAGCAGAATTGTCCAAATATATAAATGAAATGGATGCTTTAAACGGAAAATTTTTGAACTGTCTCTAGAAGATAACTCAAATTGCGACAATTAATAAAGAGTAAGCCTGCCTGTATCATAATTATAGGCGTTATTTATCTATTTATCTATATCTATATATATAAATCAATGCCACTTAACGTTTTATAACTCAAGAACGGGCTCACCTATCCAAACCAAATGTTTAGGCTTTGTTCGGACTATTTAGTAGATGGTTTATGTGAAGTTTGCACAAAATCGGTCGAGTGGTTCTTCATTTATCACACCCGGGCGAAGCCGGGGCGGATCGCTAGTCTACATATAAAAATGAAACAGATTTTGTTTGAAAATATCCTATTATCCTACTTCCTCCTACTAATATTATAAATCCGAAAGTTTGTGTGTAATTGTGTAGGTATGTTTGTTCCCTTTTCACGATTTAATGGCTGAACGGATTTGGATGAAATTTGGAATGTACCGCCTGTTTACCGCCATCGCTAGCGTTTTTTCAGCTCTATTGTTATACCTACTTAAACCAAAATACACAAACAATCGAAGGTAGGTGGAAAGCCACAGGTATTTTCCACAACTTTAATTGGAAAATTATTAAGAGATTCCTGGAATGGGACGCCATTGAACTGCCTCTGTGACTCTGCTGCCAAAATTGGCAAAGGAGGCACGTGGGACGCGCTACTTATTTGAGTTCATTGAATGTTACCGAGTTTATATGACGTAATGTTTTAAGAAGGCCATCGAGTGATATATCTTCGACATAGATATTAAATCTTTGACTATGTACAGGAATAGATGAGGAAGATCACAATCTTCTATTATTCCATCACAACTTGATAAAAGAAGGCGAAAATCTGTTTGTTGGCTGATCCTTCTTTCTATCGGCTCGTTTTGGCCAAATAACATAAAACATCACACCATACTAAAAACTTACTGACTTTGTTTGTTACCTTCTTCATGTTTAT
This sequence comes from Lomographa bimaculata, assembly GCA_948107665.1. Taxonomy (NCBI): domain Eukaryota; kingdom Metazoa; phylum Arthropoda; class Insecta; order Lepidoptera; family Geometridae; genus Lomographa; species Lomographa bimaculata. The sequence continues at coordinate 16,670,051 of OX403592.1, forward strand.
GTTTGCCTAGTACTTTACCAAATCCGAGTGAGGTATTCCGTCCATGAGAATTATTTTTTTGAATATTTCTTATTCGTGAATTAATATTTATTATGCTTGATTCTAAGTCATTCTTGAATTCACCTGACCATACACAAAAAAACCATCAAAATCGGTCCAGCCGTTTAGGAAGAGTTCAGTCATATACACATGTAGAAGAAATATATCTACCTATATATATAAAAAAAAAGATCGGAACGGATGGAACTATTTCGCTAAATCTTTTTTTTTTGTGTTCATTTTATTGGCAGGAGAAGGTTCTTATGAAAGAAAATTTTATCCCGGAATTACCGCGGGTCCGGGACTTACGCGGGTAAACCGCGGGGCGCAGCTAGTATACAATAATTAAACGCAAGCTAAGCTTAAAAAACCAATTTCACCGCTTATATTTTGGTTTTGGTCGATAAAATTTATATGGGATCAAATCTGAAGTATAATCAATCAAACAAAAAAAAATAACGAAATCGATTCATAATTGGTGGAGACATCGCGTTACATACACAAAAAAAAAAATATACAGTCGCATTGAGAACCTCCTTTTAGAAGTCGAAGATATGATCGAAGATGATACGAAATAATCTATCATTAATACCTACTTATCTAGAAGAACTCGGTCAAACAGGTACTGGCATACTATGAACTAAAAAATTTTCTCCACAACCGTGCCATCACTGCACTCGTTCATAGTCGTAGGTGCCAAGCCGTATTGGCAACACTCTCACAACCAAATTGCGTGACAAACTATGTACCTAATCCACTTTATGGACACATCCACAGGCTGGAATCTGATCGATTTACTGGACCACGTCCAGGGAATTACAAAATTGTTTGGTACCTGGTTGTTTGGTCAAGAATATATAGGTAGTATATATTTCTTTCTTTTCTTTCTTTCTTTCTTTCTTTGAGGCAACTCTAGAGGAAAATCATGCTTCTATAATGGTAATCGAACCCGATACCCGTATAATCTAAGTCATGTAATTCATATTATCAAAAATACGAACTGAAGTTAATTGAATTTATTACCGGCTCCACAAAAAGGACTACCTATTCAAGTCGATTGTATTTAAAAAAAATAAAATATTTAAGTTACCTCATATCTTTGTTCCACGTGAACCGATTTCGAAATTTTTTTGTTTGAACGATGTTGCTTTCCAATTGGTCTCATTTAAATTTGATCAAAATCTGATCAGTAGTTCTTGAAATATCGCCAATAATGCGTATTCTGTGGACCACATTGACGATGTTCTCGTTTTTAACCGACATCAAAGTTATATCACTTCTTCCGTTTTGAGCCGATTTTATATGATTATTATTTTATTTAAAAGCTGGTGCTTTTCATGTGGTCCCGTTGAAATTTGAAGATCTGATCTCTAGTTTTTGAGTTATCGTCAATAATGCGTGTTAAACATTAAATCTGATCAAGTTTCCGAAGATAAAGCAGTGAAATCGAGTTTTTTAAGCTTTGCCTGCGTTTAATTATTCAGAGCCTGTTCAATAGAATCCATCTACGAAAAACGGAAGTGACGAAGGAACGAAATTTAGATAATTTATATTCGGCTCGTCACCGGTTCCGATCCAACACTATATTAAGACGAATACGGAACTAGCATAGATATACAATAAAAATTATATTAGTTGTCATAAGTTAACTTAATGGTGCTAATTCTGTTGAGCACCGAACTAACCTAAACTAAACTAAAAATAAACTAATTTTAGTCAAAGAATACCTAAACGCTATTCTGATTTTACGTTGAACTTAATTTAAAAGTTGAAATGACAGGACTAAAATTGATTTTGACAGCAACCAAATTGAATTGTATTCACAAGAGCCGCAATCACATATTCCTCCATTATAGACTTTGCAGGTCAGTATTTGCTTCATTAATTGCACTTGTTATTCTTTCAAGTATAAGATCACGTTAAAAATAATCCAGACCATTTTCATACAGACTTATTTAAGTTTAAAATTTCTATTTTTAGTCTTAATTTGACGTAAACATGTACATCAGAATAAGAATTTGGTCATTTTCACTTAATAGAGTAACTAAACTAACTTAGTCCTGTCAAACTTAATATTAGTCTAATCTTGCATGTTCTGAATAGGTTGTTGGACTAAAGCAGGACTAAAACTAATTTTAGACTAGTTTAGTCTAATTCTGGACAACAGAATCGGCACCAATATCGATCTACATGTGGGTGTGACACATTGCTGCCAATGAAAACGAACGAGTTTTTTCGTCAGATTTTCTGTGACTCAAATGACGATATTTGAGTCACAATGATCAGTAACAGAGGTGGCATGGCTGATGCCAAAAATGGAGGACAATGACTTGGAGTGGGAGTCGAGGCAGTTCATAGACCTATGCAATTTTGTAGGTAATTATGGGTAATAGTCATAGTAATATTTATTATACGTAAAGATTAATTTTAGGGGCTATTTGTGGTTATGAGAAGATATAGCTGTAATTGATCTTGTCAGCAATTTTAACTGCACGCCGCGCTGGCGAAATTTTCTTTATGTTATTGATTGTCTATTATTATTTATTCTGAATTGTTTTTTAAGTATTTTATGTTATTGTATTTATTTATTTATCCCTACTAATATTATAAATGCAAAAGTAACTATGTCTGTCTGTCTGTTACGCTTTCACGCCTAAACCTCTGAACCGATTTTGATGAAATTTGGTACAGATATAGACTAGAGCTTGGGAAAGGACAAAGGGTACTTTTTATCCCGGAATTCCCGCGGATCCAGGACTTACGCGGGTAAAACCGCGGGACGCAGCTAGTATGTTATATGTATGAATATATATTATCATAAATATATTTAGTTAATCACAACACCGACCTACGTTCTTATATATTGTTTTTCTCTTTTTCCATACAAAGGTTGACTGGAAGAGAACGCTTTTAGCGATAAGTCCGCCCATTGTACTTAGATTTAAATAATATGATTGTTTTTTATGTAATTTTATTTGGTGCAAAAAAGTGTTTTGTATTGTATTGTATTGTATTGTAGTGACTAGACTAACAAGTCGCTCGTCTAGTGGTAAGCGTCACGCTTGCCCAATACAGTTTAGTTGTACCCAGAGTTATAAAACAAACAAACGCATTCACACACACACACACACCCAAACTAAGTTCAAAGACTTGTATCGTGGGTGCCGGAAACATTCACATCACACACACATTACACCCAGAACCAGAAGCACAAATATCCCTTGGGAAGGAATGTGAACTCCTGCTGGGAATCGAACCCAGGACCCACGGCGCAGAGGGCGGACACCTGTCCAATGCGCCAACTGGGTCGTCAAATGACTTAAAAATCAAATTCCTGCGCAGCAAAGAACTGCGCTCCTCACCCTGAGATATTAGATGTTAAATCTCTTTGAGCCCTTTAATTTCACTAAACATTGCCCTTTCACACACAGTAATCTTTTCACAATACTGCATGATGGCGCGTCAACTAACCGATGGCATAGGTAGTTGAATGCGCGTATCAGGTTCGACTCCCGATGACAAAACAAGTTTTGTCCCGCAAAAGAAATTTGTGTTTCTGATTATAGTATCATTTCATACACACAATCAACAATCAACATTGTCCTTGTAAGGCAGGAAAATTGTGCCGGGAATCGAATCGATGCCATGGTAGGTATAGTTTTCAATACCTACTAATTGACTGGAGGGCCTTTTTGGTGCCTACATGATTTTTATTTATAATTATGTAATGGCGTCCCCGGAAATTGAGCTAGGTTCTTTTCAAGACTGAAACTGTGGGTTACTTCCAGTCCAGGCCAATCGATCTTTCACGACCACATCGTCACTTACAAACAGTTGAAATAAAGGTAAATATCAGCCTTTTTACATCTTTAATTAAAACAATAGGTATATATTCTTGCCTCCAAAAGAAAATAGAAGAATAATATTCGGTTTAAATTGTTACCTAAAGAGATCCCAACACACCATCTCAATTACGATGAATGGGTTGTCTAGCTATGGAAGATCTCTAGCGGTTTATTGGTATGTTTTCGTCAGAGAGATGTCTCCAACTTTATCGATTTAGCCTTGTTTGGCCGTTTAACTTGACAAAGGTTCACATTTCAGCCGTTTGGTGTTGACACTTATATATTTTTTTACTTTTAGTTTTGGCTTCGCAGTCTTGTTTGTGCATTTAGCTAGTGTCAAGTAATAATATATTTCAAGTATATTTCATATTAAAAGTCCTAGTCACAAATCACAGTCAAAGTCAAGTAAAAGAGTCAAGGCCCTGTCATAGTCAAGTCATGTCCTAGTAAAGTGGTAGAAACTTTACTAGAACTTCTATTGGAGTTTTGGAGTGAAGGCGAAAATCATGTATTTCAACTTGGTATCATTTGCTTACACTTATGCACGTTTGCTAAGTATTTACGGTTAATAATCCACTATTATTACACATTAACACTCGAAGAATCACAGGTTTTGGAAAATTATACAAAATCAACAACGCCATTTTTTCACTTTCGCTGCATAACCGACACTTATATTATTAAAATACGTGTATAGCAAGTAATTAGGCGATTTAACGCTTGACAAATTTATCTATTTATTTTAACATATGAATCGTGTTTGAATTGACCTCCTTAAACCAAAAGAAGTTTTCTACTACCTAGTTACCGGCTACTACCATTAATTTCGCACGATGTATCAATCTATACTAATATTATAAAGAGGTAAAGTTTGTTTGTTTGTTTGTTTGTTTGTTTGTATGTAAAAGGTAATCTCTGAAACTACTGATCCGATTCTGAAAATTCTTTCACCAATAGATAGCTACACTATCACTGAGTGTCATAGGCTATGTTTTGTCGGGATAGAAGTTAGTTATCAGTTCGAAATAATAATATTCGTAAGACAAGTCGGAGAAAAATTTGCTAACTTTCCGCTTTATCGGGTACGCTGACTAAACGGTAAGACATAGTTGAATACAATGTATGGCAAAAATGTTGGCCTTCATGAGTTTTACAAAAAAGTCCGCGACAGCATATATCTAACATGTATGTATAGCTCAGAAAAAATACTTTTCTTTGTTAAAAATCTGAAAAAAAGCGGCCTCTGTTTAGTTGGCTTTTTGAGACATTCAGTATTAATCCTTATCAAAATAAACTATTTCATCGTCTTACGTAGTTCATGTAGATACATTTTGCTTTTTACTGCATGTGATTTGGATAAATAGTCTATGAGAAATCGTGAAATTCGTTTCACGGGAGTCCGCCCGTGAACGGGACGGGTCAGAAATGTACCGACACGTACTACGAATTCCTGCACATTAAAAAATAGCGGCTTCTGTATCGTTGGCTTTTTTTAAGTATTTAATATTAATCCTTATCAAAAAAACCTATTTCATCGGCTTACGTAGTTCACGTAGATGCAATTTGCTCTTTACTACACATAATTTGGACCTATAGTCTAGGAGAAATCGTTAAGTTTATTTGAGGGTGAAAACGGTGGATCACAGAATGGAACAGTTACTGCGTAATCCGGCATACGTCTATGTTTTGAACCGACTAACATAAGAAGGAGGATATAAATTCGACTGTTTTTTTTGTTTAGTCTTATCATTGAACTTTGAACTGCCCGCTGGCGTAGTTAGGTGGGCGTTTGCCTTTAAAGCACCGGGTTTGATGCCCGGTGGGAACACAGGTGTTTTCCCACGGGAATTTGTGTTTCTGGTTTTGAGTAGGTATGTTGTGAATGTTGTGTGAATCTTGGATGTTTACAGCCCCATGATACAAGTCATTGAACTTAGTGTGGGGTTGTGAATGTGAAAGCGTTTATGCGTATGTTTTTTAATATTTACTACCCGGCCGTCGCCGGGCGGGTCGTTCCTGAACTTTGAATTGCTCGCTGGCGTAGATGGGTGCGCGTTCGCCTTCAAAGCAGCGGGTTCGATTACCGGTGGTAATTTACCTAGAAAATTTATCTCCACGAGAAATTTGTGTTCCTGGTTTTGAGTATGTTGTGAATGCTTTGTGAATCTTGGATGTTTACGGCCCCCCGATACAAGTCATTGAACTTAGTGTGGGGCTGTGAATGTGGAAGTGTTTATTTGTATATTTTTTAACCGGGCGACGCCGGGCGGGTCATCTTTTGAACTATCTACTCGCGTAAATGGGTGCGCGTTTGCCTTCAAAGCAGCGGGATCGATTCGCGGTGGTAACAGAAGTTTTCTCCCTACGGGGTGGGAACACAATAACAAAAGTTTTTTCCCCACGGGCAGTTTATGTTTCTGGTTCTGGGTATGACGTGAATGTTGTGTGTGTGGTGTTAATTGTTTACGGCCCCACGACACAACTTATATGTAGTACTTTTACAGTGGGGCTGTGAGTGAGAAAGCGTTTATGTGTAAGCTTTTGTTTACCCGGGCAACGCCGGGCGGGTCAGCTAGTAATTTACTATAGGTAATTATCTCAGGAGCTTCTCTGAGTGATAACGACGATCTCTTCAAAGATCTTTAAGTGGTTTCTGCAGAAAGCAAGTTTAAAAACGTACTCACATAAACACATTAACTCTCAGAATTTAGTTCGAAAACATGAATCGCGAGTACCGGAAATATTAACATCAGACTCACAGTATTCTTTTTAAAAATAATTCCACTGATCAGTGATCTACGGGCTAGTAGGGAATAATACTGTATGCTTTTAATCGATCGTTACATCCATATATAACTAAAGCTTATATTTAATTTTGGCGGCCATTTTGACGTTCTTTCTGAAATCCACTCACGACTCCCGTAAAGGAAAGTTGACCAATCATTGACATCAAAAATATGTGAACTTACGTCACTGATCTGCTTAGCGAATAGCGTGCCATTTGCTATTTTTAATTTCCCTTGTATGTTATCACTTTTTATTATTTTAAATTTGTAATTAAATAACATCTACGGAAATAAGATAATGTTATGGGTGTTATTATGTAGTACGTATTGTAGTTACGAATTTTAAAAACATTTAAGCAATATTCAGTTCTAATGCATGTTGCATTATAAGTACTTTAAATTATCAGTTTCAAAATATTTCGATAGATGGCGTCATACGACTTCATAAGACGTTAATAATAAAGAAAGGATAATTTCGTCGCTTAACTTGGTATAGAGTTGGCGGACTGGAGCCAAACTGTAGCCTTGTAGAATTGCCTGCATAGTCAGCGTGCGCGCTTTCACATATTTTTTTAAATTAATCTTGCCCTTTAACAAAAAAATTGAGTTCACAACGAGGTTTGAATGTTTGTTGGGATTACACCCAATATTTTTTGTAAAAAATATCTTTTATAGAAACAGAATAAATTTGATTCATTCCACTGACGGGAACGGGAAATTTGGTGTTTTTTAGTAAAGTTTAATTTTTTATTCTATCGAGCCAAATTTATTCAATCGTGTATCGCTGAACATATCCGAATAAAATATTTTGTGATCATTTATTACACATAAAAAAATGCTGTTAATCGACCGTTTTTAAAGGTCAAATCTCTAATATTCGTGAGGATGAATCGTCCAATTTGTCCAACTAGCACGAGCCTAAATAAATAAAAATCAACCAATTTAAATCGGAGAGAACAATCATGCACCGATAATGTAATCCAATCCATATCAAACCCGTATTATCTACCCATCACTTATTTAGGTCATATAGTTTACATAATCAAAAATGTGTGCTCTAGTTAATTAAATGGACTATATAAACAAACAGTTTAAAGTCGTGTGAAGGTAATTTTAATTTGGAATCAAATTTAATCTAAGTGGTCAAACCCTATCAAATATTTACAAAACTAAGCGAAAATTAAATCGAATATTTCAGAATGAGCGCGCAGAGCTTTGCTGCGCAGAATTTTATATTTACACGCCACATACACAATCACGCTCAGAACCAGAAACTCATGTCCCTTGGGAAGGAACGTTGTGCTCATGCCTAGAACTACTCATGCCTACAACCTAGGACCCCCGGTGCATAGGGCAGAGCCCACTGCGCCAGGGTTTCGTCTAAGGTTAAAAGGCTTCAAAAGTATGTTAAGAATTATATGATTTATACCGACTCCCCAAAAAAGGAGGAGGTACTCAAGTCAACGGTTTTTTTTATGTATGTTAAGTTACCTCATAACTTCTCCCAACGAGAGCCGATTCCGAATTTTTTTTTTTAATTTAAAAGATGTTGCTTTCTAATTGGTCCTATTTAAATTTGATCAAGATCTGATCAGTAGTTCTTGAAATATCGTCAATAATGCCTATTTTGTGGACTACTTTGACGATTTTCTCGTTTAACCGACTTCAAAAGTTACCTCATAACTTCTTTCGTTGTGAGCCGATTTTGATGATTATTTTTTTATTTGAAAGCTGGTGCTTTTCATGTGGTTTCGTTGAAATTTAATCAAGATCTGATCTCTAGTTTTTGAGTTATCGTCATTAATGCGTGTTTATACATTAAATCTGATCAAGGCTCCGAAGATAAAGCGGTTGAGTCGGTTTTTTAAGCTTTGCTTGCGTTTAATTATAATTAAGAAGATAGGTTATATAACCCAACGTGCTTTGCTATTGTAGGTAGATCAGGTAGATCGGACCAATGCCAAGTAACTTGTAAACATGCTATTATTAATATTAATTAGTTGACATTTTAGCTGCGCCATTATCACGTATCACGTAATTATATATTTCTATCAGACTCGCGACCAAAGGAGGGTAATTTATCAGATTATGTATCTATGTTTGTTTCTTTGTGGCTTATTAGAGACCAAACGCGTGGGCCCATTTTGATATATTTGATATGGTAGCACTTAAGACATGACAGTAATTATAATTCAGTTTGGCGACAACGAGACGCCATATTGTGAAAAATTAAAATTAAACGCAAGCAAAGCTTACAACAACCGACTTCACCACTTTATCTTCGGAACTTTGATCAGATTAGATGTACTAAACACACATTATTGACGATATTTCAAGAACTACTGATCAGATCTTGATCAAATTTAAATGGGACTAATTAGAAAGCAACATCTTTCAAACGAAAAAAAAAATCGAAATTGGTTCACGTGGAAAGAAGTAATGAGGTACACACATAAAAAAAGTTTTTTAACTTATAGGAACACTGATTTTGTTCCCAAGGAAAATTTGTGTTCCTTGTTCTGGTTGTGATTGTGTGTGTGATGTGAACGTTTCCGGCACCCACGACACAAGCCATCGAACTTAGTGTGGGGCTGTGAGTTGACAGCGTTTATGTTTAAGTTTTTTTTTTATGCTCCGTAGGCAAGCATTAAATACTGATTATATACTTAATACAGAAGTACAAAAAAAGGAGTAAAAATATAGATTTAAGGCTTGGTCTTATTATAACATGGCAAGGTTACCCGGGCAAGATAATGACGATGTATGCAATAAACCTACTTTCACGGCAGTAATCAAATAATTATACTAAGTGTCGCTAATCACACCTTAGTGTGTCTTAGGTACAAACGAATGCTCATTTTAAAAAGGTCATGTTAGATACATTGTCAACTAATATCGATTATAGCTAAGTAGCATGTAAGTCTGTTTTGTACACATCGAAGTATACAAGACAAGTAATATATAATTATGTATTATGTATATATATTTAGATTCGATTATAATATCGATGATTGGGCATGATAGAAAAAAAAACAATTTTATTTGAAATCGTATTTTTTTAATACATCAAATTTAAATGGCACCACAGCATGTATGTCTGTATCTTACTAAGGTCATGACAGTAGTCAAAATTGAATATGGCGACTGCTAGACGTTATATTGTGAAAAATAAAACATGAAATTCGACAAACTGTGTCATGTAGGGTATTATTAAATAAGTATTTGAAATCTTATATAAAACCTTTAGGTATCTTTTATAATTTTTAAATTTGAATGACTGTTTAGACTCTGTTATGATTTTAGGTTAGCAACTATTTTTACTTAAATTTTCTATACCTATAATAAAGTTCTACCGTATATATACCGTCATTGGTAAGTAGTGCACAATCATGCAGTGGGCTTAGAATCGACACCTGGACAGAAAAAAAAAAATTAATAAATCATTGAGTATTAATTACATGTTCACTATTGGTAAGATTTGAGTCGTTCTTCATTTTTTGACCGACTGTTAAAGTCTCCATGTTCGGCGTTAGAATTCATTTTACTTGCTTTTTGCAGTCGGTTTTTCAACAGACTTCAAAACAGGAGGTTTGCAATTCGACTGTTTTTTTGTATGTATGTTGCGCAATATCTGCGCCAATTATGAATTTTGATGTTATTTTTTTGTTTGTTACATTATACATCAGAAGTGGTCCCATATAAATTTTATCGAAATCGATCCAGCCAAAATCAAAACATAATCGGTTAAAGCATTTTTTTAAGCTCTGCTTGCGTTTAATTAACATTACAAGAGATTCAAATAGTTCAAGAACAAACACAAATTGTATGGTATTCAATACCGACATTAGATCCATCTGATAATTTTATATTTACTTGATGTTAGAGCATAACGTATCTTCCCACTTAAAATAAAATCATTGATACAACGCTAGATATATATTTGATGAAGCGGTAGTAATTCTAAACAACTCGAAACAACTCCCATACACACATTATAAAAATACCCACTACATATATTACCACGTATCTAACACTATAAGATGTCACGTGCTAGGTATGATTCAAAACAAATACACAGTTTTATAAATAATTCGCTTATTTCGAAGGGGACAGCTGTGGTGGCGTGCCGCCAAGTTTGTACTATACAGTGACGTCAGAATTGTAGACGTCATGGGCACACGTCGTATATCATGGAAATGGGTTGGGCGTAGGGAATCACCCCCTACGGGGTTGGGCGATTGGATGGTAAGATTAGCAAGCGAAGAAACATAGCTGGTGATGTAGTACGTCAATTTTGTAGTACGTCAATTTTGTAGTATATATATATATATATATATTTTTTTCATTCACACTCACAGCCCCACACTAATGTGGGGCTGTGAGTAACCCACATTAATAATATCGCTTAAATGTTAGCTATAGAGAGGATTTCCTAATAAAATACTATAACAATAGTTTTACTTTTCCCAGCATGATGGGAACGCTACCCACTGGTAGTGGCTTGAGCACTTGAGTTGCCTATAAGCTCGATGTCTAGGTAACTTGGTTCTTTGTTGTATATAGTTTTAGTTTAGTTTGAGGAAATATAGGCAAATTGCCCGTAGTCTTATTAAAAAAAAAACTTGCTATATTTATCAATTAAGTATCTACATATTTTTATGTGTCTATTCAAACAGTTGCTTTTTATGTTTTTTTATGATAATTGTGTTAAAATTAAATAGGGAAATCTAAATTATTTTTAACGTTGTAAATGTACATAAATCACACTTCGACACAATAATCATACGTTTAATAGCAAATTAAATTTTAATTAAACGAATGTACTCTAAATTAAGAATTAAAGCACGTTTAATACAGTTACATAAAATACATGATTTACTGTCATAATAATAAGTGCCTGGATGGCCGAGCTCTGCTCGTTTAAACGTTTTCTAAAAATGAAACCTAGCTAGATCGATTTATCGCCCCCGAAACCCCCTGCATACTAAATTTCATGAAGATCGTTTGAGCCGTTTCCGTGATTCTGATTATATATATATACAAGAAATGCTCGTTTAAAGGTATTAGATAATACAAAAAGATAACATTTTAAAAGTATGTTACTGAGTTTATTAAGCTAAACGGGCAAATCATAACTGGACACGTGTTTTTAATCGACTTTAAAAAACGATGAAGGTTTTTAACTGGACTGAATGTTGCTTTTTCTATTGGTACTTATATGTTTACATTTTTCATTCACATATCTACATAATCTCTTTAAACATTCATCATAATAAATTACAAGACCTAGCACTACTATAAGCAACAAAACATAATTTCTATATAACTAAAAGCCATGTGATCTAAACACTTCACGTTCCTTTCGAACTTTCCGGAGATCCAGACAAAAAGGGTACTTAGCGATTTAAAACCACTTCCAATAAAACGGGAATGAAGAATATAAGTATCTACTAGAATGTAATAGACTGGTTCTCCATTATCGGCTTTTCTCAGACTACCATTTCCGTTAGAAAATCGTTAAATTTTAGAGCACTGACAGGTACAGTAGAGTAGTAAAGATTTGTCATTTTACGAGCTAATTAACTTCTGACAGTAAGTATGTTTGGATTTGGAATTTACTACATTTCATATTTTATCAACCGACTTCAAAAAATGAGGTTCTCAATTCGACTGTATGTTTTTTTGTCTATATTTTACTCGATATCTCGGCCAATAATGAATCGATTTTACTGATTTTTTTTTGTTTGGTAGATTATATTTCAGAGGTAGTTCAGAGATGAAGTCGGATTTTTAAGCTTTGCTTGCGTTTCCATTATTTCTCTACTACAATTTGTTTTAAGAAAGAAACATTTCTTAAGTGGAAAGTGTGTAAATTGAACATTTCGGGTCAAAATTACGAAAACACCTGGCGTGTTATCTGAACTGCTCAAAAATCCTGTAAACTCGAGCCAGGTTAACCTAGTAAAGTTACAATTAAAAGTCAATTTTATCTTTTGAATGATTAGAATTAATATACCGTGTAATTTATACGCCGCATTTGGAGTTTCCTAGACGCCGTTCCTATATCGCCATTGCTAAATATGGGCGAAGTAAACTTGTTCAAGGCGCAATCGTTAAGCCCCGCCCACCGCGGCGCAAATTTTGTCAGGTCATTTTCTAGCACCAGAAGTACTTCCTAGTTTTATCTGCATTCACTTATTTCAAACTTACTTTTGAATCGGGTTCATAGACGATCCTAATAGATTGTAAATCAAGGAATGGAAACCATTTAAACTCGAGATAAATACCTACCTATCTGTTAATTTCTAGCGAGAGCGTTTATGATTCTTCTAGGATGTAAAGATGGTTCCGCCTAAATAAACATAATATTCATCATACTTACGAGAAAATAGAATTTACGTCTAATACTCAGTATGTATTATTTTGTATTCTTTTTGAGAAATAAATATCACAACCACAAACCCCAGACTGTCAGACTGGACAGCATTCTAACAAGGTAATTCCGTCGACAGAAGAACTTGATACTTCTTTATAAATAAGCCACTGGTTGAATAATTCATGGAGCACCTGCGAAGGCCGAGCTGAAGGCGGGCGGCACCGCGAAGGTGTAAGGTCATTGTCATAACATGAGCCTTAAGTGTTCTGAGGGAAACAATGACACAACTTTATTGCAAAACTAGCCGTGCCCCGCGGCTTCGTCCACGTTAATTAAGTTAAAGTAGCCTATGTTTTATTCTGGAACTTACACTGTCTACATTCAAAATTTTGCTAAAATCTGTTTGTTCCGTACGAAGATACGTGTTAACAAATATTTACAAACACACCTTTTTTCACACTTTCGCATTCATAATGTTAGTAGGATAGTTGTATTTGTTCTTGATTTTATAAATTATATGCTAGTATAGCGATATTATACTTACTATACTTATACTATAGCGATTTGAGTTCTTAAGCTACCATGATGACACGGAGAGTAGCTGTCAGTTTACGACAGTGTCATGGCGTTTATGACAGTTACCAAATATTTGAAATTTAAAACAAACAAATTCAAAACATACCTCCATTTCGCTCGAAGTATTTCGCTTCTACGTTTATCATCCGTACTGAGAAGGAGCCCTCGTTCTTTCGGGAAAGAATTTTAGCAGAACAAATATCGATCCAATAAATGAACTGCCCGGACCTTGGCAGGCTTAAAAAGTTCATGGTAGGCCTGTTGTTGGTGTCTCTTGTGCTATGTGGTAAGTAATGATGTGGTAAAAATACGCTAGGCCTACAATTGGAACTACTTATTAGTGGGCAGTCCTAGTATCTGAATTTTTCAAGCCCTGAATGCATCCAACATGGTCTAATGCCTTACGACTAGCCAACCAGGCTCGACTGCTTAACGTGTCCTCCGAAGCACTAACACTCAATTGAAAATCCTACTAGTCACCCACCCTTCACTACCCGTTTTGAACATTGCATAACCTTGTCAATCAATTACGATCGACCAGGTGAACCACGTTTCGAGTTATACAAGGACATATTGGGAAGCTACAGCATAAGTCCTTATTTTATTGCTTTTAATCTCATTTATCTTGAAGTAGTTGCATATAATAAATACTACATTACCCTGGCTTTTACATAAGGAGCATTCTCCATTATTAATAACTCCATTGAGCGTAGAGCCAAGAGACTCATTGGTTGCGAGCAGCTGACAAATTAAAGCTTCAGAGCTTGGGTCATCGCCGGATGGAAGCTAGTCTCTCGGTTTTTTTATCGGATACATATCGGAGAGTGTGCCATAAACTACACGATCTAGTTTCCCCATCCCCGATTTATCATCGGACAAACTGCTAAGCGACACCGGTATATGGTAGATATTCCACAAATGCGCACGAATCGTTTTGCTTCCATATTCATTGTGCGAACAGCAAAGGAATGGAACTCCTTGCCTGAGTCGGTGTTTCCTGATGAGTACAATATGGGAGTCGAGTAGATACCTATTTACTCTTGATTTGAAGACTCTATATATATATGTTATATGTGCTCAGAGAAGTATGTCAACATCATGAGGCTTTGGTATTAATTTTAATATAACGGTTTTTAACGTATTTTTATAAAGAAGCTTATACAGAAAGAAGTCTTTACTAGTATTATTAAAAAAAACAGCTGCACTGTTTTGAACAAACGGTAGAACCATTTCACAGTAGCTAGGCGGTCTTGCGAACGTTCCCCAATCGATAGGGCTCCACCCAGTGACCTATTTACACGGATTAGGAGATACCCGAGCGAGGGGCTCCTTGGCCGTCTTTTAGCTGTGACCGTTTCCTTTTGGAACCATTTTTTTAACGGTTTTTAGATATAGTTGTCCGTAATCGTTGCATCTTTATAACATGATGAGATCTTCAGCATTGTTGAGGTGTTTTTGGGCTGTTGTTGGCCCTTTGTAAAAGGTTCTAAGCAGTTTTTATTCCAACATATTATTAACATACCGAAACATGAATCTTTTTGATTGCCTTTTATCTGTTTAAAGGCAGTTTCTTTTTACAATCATTTAAAAAGCTTTAAAAGGTTGTTGGAGGTTATTTTTGTTACTGAAAACCTTTGGGATGCGTTCTGTAATTGAAAGACAATTGTTACCTAAGTGTAATTATTAACAAATGCTTTAATTGTATAATTGCAATTAATTTTGAAAAAGTAAATTAAATAAAATGCATTCGTGACATGGGCAAAAAATTAAGTATGTACAATAATTGAAACGCAAGCAAAGCTTAAAAAAACCGACTTCACCGCTTTATCTTCGGAAGTTTGATCAGATTAGATGTACTAAACACGCATTATTGACGATATCTCAAGAACTACTGATCAAATCTTGATCAAATTTAAATGGGACCAATTGAAAGGAAATTTTTTCAAACAAAAAAAATAATTCTAAATCGGTTGGATGTGGAACAAAGATATGAGGTAACACATTAAAAAAAAATACAGTCGACTTGAGTACCTCATCCTTTTTCGTGAAGTCGGTAGAAAATGTATCAAATAAAGGCAAAAGTTTGTGTCTTTGTTATTTCTTCACGCTCAAACGGCTGGACCTTGACGGATGATATAATTCCTCCATGCCTTTTTACCATCTAATAACAAGGCAAACTGTCAAACATCATCCATTTATGGTTGATATACCTTCAGTACCTACGCTTTTACGTTTGTCATCCGTTCAGCGAACATGTGGAACTCATTGCCTGCGTCCCTTTTTGGTCCCTGAACGGTACAATCTGGGTGCGTTTAAGTCTAGAGTGGATAGGTCCCTTCTAGGCAAGCATGTTCCATCTTTGGCCGTCACTTTCCATCATATGAGTTAAATGCTTGCCTATCCAGCATAAAAAAAACAATTTTCATGAAATTTGGTGACACCCTGGTTTCAATGATTAACACATCATTTGTTCCGGAATTCCCGCGGGTAAAACTGCGGGTATTATCTATAAAAGTCAGAATATTAGATTAAATTTAACTGCATATTCTAAACTAATACAGTCGTTGTTTTTAATTAAGGCGGATCTTATTTTTTGGCAGAATGACATTTGATTTTTGTTCATATATTATTACTACTAAAATATCTCCTTTTAATCCCAATTATCGCCGATGAGGGGGACACAGGCACTTGTGGAACTATAGATACTAAAATATGTATCTCTAAAAGAAATCCTCCCTATTTAGGGAAATCGTTAAAAACAGATTGTCTCTATCTTGTCAATCGAAACGTATCTTCGTGAAGCGTGGAGTTTCACTGATGACGTCCCTTTTACGTTTATTTCAAGTC
This sequence comes from Lomographa bimaculata, assembly GCA_948107665.1. Taxonomy (NCBI): domain Eukaryota; kingdom Metazoa; phylum Arthropoda; class Insecta; order Lepidoptera; family Geometridae; genus Lomographa; species Lomographa bimaculata. The sequence goes on from OX403592.1 coordinate 16,686,520, forward strand.
GAAAGCCTTCTGTAAGTTGACCTATTTAGAAGGATTAGTGAGATACTAGAGGGCCGTAGGCGGAAGTTTGACGCTCCCCGGCTTAGAGTGCCAGTTTGATGTCGGGCTTAGTTCGTTGCGGTCAAGAAAGATTTGTCACGACTGAAAACAATTCAATGAAATAGGTATTGAGGATTCTTTTAAGATTTTAGTTGAATTCATTTTAAAAGAATTAACTTTGTTATATATAGTTTAAACGAAACATGTACTTTTTTTCTTGATATTGAAAGTTGACAGTGAGACGGCTTCAAGCAAAGATTTTGAAACGGAACTTCAAGTGATCAATAGCAGTCTTAATAACTATGTTGCGATACTATTTGGTGTGCTATGTATTTTAAAGGTGAGCCACTCTTTGTGTACCTATCATGAGTTGATTATTAAGATCTTGCGAAAACCCTTCGCGAAAGTTCCGGATCTCATATCTAATATTGGAGAAATTATCCGTGCTCTTGATTACTCTGTGTTTAGTAACAGATACTTCTAATATATCATGAAACGTTGCTCGTTTAACCACGACCTCATCTACTGGCATATGTCTGAGATGGTAAGCACGCTAGGCCTAGAATGGTGACAAAGCTTTCGAAGACCATAAATGAAAGTGGGAGAAAATAGTAAACTAAGACTGAATAGTGATACAGGGAGCATTAAGAACCACTGCGTGGGAAGCGACGAAAATTCCCTTTCACCCATTTTCTCATAGCTGCTACATACTAGATGCATTTGATTCTTGTGGCGTACGGGGACGCGGTTGTGGTCTACTGCTACTAAGACTGCTATTGATCACTTGAAGTTAAAATCTTTGCTTAAAGCCACTGTCAACTTTCCATATCAAGAAAAATCTACATGTTTTGCTTAAACTATATTAAACTTTTTTATTATTTATGGATTTCTTCATGATGTTACCTTCACCGAAGACTCAAGCCAAGTAACCACAAAGCTATCATTGGATTCCTTCTTAAAGTTTGCGAAGCATAGACGGAGGCGCATCGTAGATGTCTACATAAAAATGAAATGGGTTAGGGTCCTTCCTAGTCATATTTCATAGATCGACAGATGCGGGCTTTTATGACAAAAAATAATATAAAGCACTTCTGGCTATGACCGTTAAGTTCATCCAGAGGGTCAGAGTGCAAAATCAGGGATAGTACAATAATCCCTACATTTCCACTCGGCTTCGTACACCTACCCTTTTTTATCACGGTTTTATCGCATGTTGAAACCTTCAAAATAGCTGCTCTCGCTTTGATTTATTCCCTCGGGATGTGAAAAAATGTTTTACTAGTAGATTTCTAAACTAAAAATAAACGCCCTTTATCCAAATTTTTACAACGATTCAGTGTCAAATTTAAGAACGATTTGATGGTTGGGAGTATATATAGACTGGTAGACTGATGTCTTTGGTACATGTAAATATAATATTTTTCTATGTCTCGGTCACCGACGTAAGGTGGCAAGCTTATCGGTATTCTATCCTTTACATTTTGGAGAGTGTGCACAGGACTTACACGAGTTAATTCCCCCATGTCCTTTTTACCATCTAACAACAAGACAAACTATCAAACTTCATCCATTTATGGTTGACATACCTCCAGTTCGATCGAAGCGTTTCGCTTCTAAGTTCATTATGCGTACAGCGAAGGAGTGGTACTCATTGCCTGCGTTTTTGTTCCCCGAACGGTATAATCTGTCTTTAAGTCTCGAGTGAATAGGTATCTTCTAGACGAGCATGCACATACCTCACATCTTCGGTCGCATCATCATTTTCCATCAGGAGAGATAGTGGTCAAATGCTTGCCTATTCTGCATAAAAAAATGTACTGAGACATGGAAAAAATTTGATTTGATGGACCATGATGATAAATTTGAAAAAATGTGTAGGTGCGTTTTTTTTATGCAACCCGGTGACAAGACGAGCAAGCTATAGTCTGTAGTTTGCGACTCGTTTTCCTAAAAACTAGAATATGGCTAGAACGACTTAAATATATGTATAATATATAGTACTTCGCCTCAATACAAGGTAAGTTTAGCTTTTAAATAAAAAAAATCTAAAAGAAACAGCTGAAAAACTGAAATTTCTAATTTAGAATGGATACCACTTCGGATTACTTTCAATAAATTGCGTGGTACGAAGTTTACCGAGCTATCTAGTATTAAACATAAATCTTTGTATGTCCAGTATAATTTTAATATATTTTTTTAAATTGTATTGTTAACCTCCTCTTATTTAAAAGTGATTAAAATTATCATCTACATTTCAAGTAAGAAAACCTCTCAGCGTTGAAATCGCTTTACTCGTTTGCGATGCTACAGGTCGATAAGCCTTCAAACTTATGTCAAACCCTTTTATTCGGCAAAAGCTAGAAAAATAACCCCTATTATAACCCTTTTATTTACGCTCTGCTATACACTGAGCCTAACGTAACATCCGTTACAATCCGTCAGACACAGGCCTGTCAATTAGGCTGGAAGTGATCAAATGGGTCACTGACTTAGCACTAACGCAATTTGCACCACCTACAGGTATGATAATAGGTATATGTAGCCAATACATGTCGTTCATTGTGTAATCATCACAATTACGTGCGAAAATGCGCAAGCTGAGCAAAGCAAACATGTTGTTTTTGCAGCTTAGAGCCAGTAATATGATAATCGCTTGCCTAACTTATCCTGCCCCCCTAGCCAAAAACCAAAACGCCTCGTCTCTATTCTATCAAAAGAACCGCTTTCCAAATGTAGCAGACTTTAAAACTTGTGTACAAAGGTTTCTAATTGCTTATCTGAAACTTTGCAATCTCGGTGAGCGCTAAATAACGAGTCTAGATATTTTAAACCTTATTGTAATTGTAATACAAGTTTTAAGGTCTGTTACATTTAGAAAGCGTTTCTTTTGATAGAGTAGAGATGAAGCGTTTTGGTTTTTGGCTAGGGTGGCAGGATAAGTTTGGCAAGCGATTATCATATTACTAGCTCTACCCGGCGCTGCAATGCCAGCGTAAAGAAAAAAAGTGTATTACGTATTTCAAGTTAGTCACAAAGCTGGAAAACTTGTTTTCATGGTACTCTGGGCAGTGTCAACAAAGAGAGTAGGGACACTATAAGTTACGCTTGCCGGAGTAGAATGGTGTCATCAAGCAGCAGTGATGAAGATCGCTCCTCGGAGCAGGATCCTGCTATACGCATATCATACTCAGCCTATCTCAGTCCACTGCTGTACATAAGCCTCTCCCAAAGCGCGTCACTTAACCCGATCTTCGGTTCTTCTTTTCAAGTCGTTACCAGCAGCTCTAAGTATATCGTCGCTCCATCAAACCACAGGACGTCCTCTGCTACGCTTACCGATTCCTGATTAATTTTTAATCTAATAGTTCAAAATGTGCGTGAGTTTCTATCAAATAACCCGACTTTGTTTTATTTAAGTATAACGTAAAACACACCTATAGCTTAGTCTTAATTGTTCGTTTATTTTTCTACACAAAAACTAGTTTAATGTCTCGCTTTACGCAAGAGGTAGGTATAAGGTGGCGACCTAATACCTATCTTTTGCTAAGACTTCAATGACGATATATCAATTTATATAATGAAAAATACGTTCCAAATATTTACTTTTCAAACTAAAACAATATAAATGTTTGTGTCAATAACGGAATATTTACCATGCTATTTCGTTAACCCAGTTGGCGCAGTGGACAGGTGTCCGCCCTCTGTGCCGTGGGTCCTGGGTTCGATTCCCGGCAGAAGTACAAATTCCTTCCCAAGGGATATTTGTACTTCTGGTTCTGGGTGTAATGTTTGTGTGATGTGAATGTTTCCGGCACCCACGATACAAGTCTTTGAACTTAGTGTGGGGCTGTGAGTGTGAATGCGTTTGTTGTTGTTTGTTTGTTAATGTTTTCGTATGCTCGTATATATAAATCTTCATCTACCCGCACTCTCTCCAGTATATTATACTTTTAACTTAAACTTTTTTGTACTTTAACATCATATTTCTTACTGCAAAAATTAGAGATTCTGTGTCTCGAATAGTACCGCGATATCGCTCCAGTACGGACAAAAGATCCCAGCAGCAGATGTTTGATGTCGACCGGATAAGGCGATATGAACAAGAATAAGCGAAACTTATTTCTAAGCTTTAGAAATGAAGGCTCTGTTTTTTTTTATTGAAGTGAAACATTTTATGGGAATCATTTGAAATTCTGATGCGCAACCTTTTTGTGTTACGAAAAGTGGTGAGGGTAAACACTGTGATGAATGATTAAAATATTTCCCTGTAATACAAAACTTTCACTTCTATCGAGTGTCTTTACGACACACCCTGTTTTCGTATTTGCACCCCCGAGCTAGTAGCTAACTAAGCCTAAAATCTTAGGAGTAACAACTTTTGAAAAAATAACGGGTTGCTCCGGGAGTGTCGGCAGAAGTTAAAACTTGAACATTAACGTTGTAAACAGCAGGAGCAGGTATACATTTTCGCCGTTCGGTAGAAAGAGAGGGGGATATTACCATAGTAGAAATATATATATTTCTACTATGATATTACTTCCTCTCCTACGCCGCACTGGCGGTCTACTTTCCCTCCGTCTTACGAATTCTCGATCAGGTTACGTGTCCTGTCGCGAGTTTAACATTTTTACCCATCCCAAAAAAAGTGCACAACGACGCTAAAGAACTTTCCACTTCAAAAATAATACAAAATCGAGCACGCCATTTTCACTTTCGCAGCAAAACTCCATTTGCTGAACTAAAACCATTTTATTTATGACGTAAAAATAATCCGTAGTTATTCCAATTCTTTTTTCAAATGTCCAATTGCAACTACAGATGTCTCGGTTGTGAATAAAACACCACAGTAGCAGATGTACGATATCGATCAGACGTGGCGATATGTACGAAAATAGACGAAACCTGTTTCTAAGGAACTGACGGCTCCATATATTTCTGAATTATTATTTTTTTCCCCGAGCCAGTAGGTACCTACTTCCCGGGTTGCCAGATTTGCCGAGTGTGAAATCAAGACTCGAGTTTTGCCGCGAAAGTAAAAAAATGGCGTAGTTGATTTTGTGTAATTTCCTAAAACCTGTGATTCTTCGGGTGTTACTGTGTAATAATGGTGGAATATTAACCGTTAATACTTAGTAAACGTGCATGAGTGTAGGGAAATCATACAAAGTTGAAAAACATGATTTTAGCCTTCACTCCAAAAATACAATAGAAGTTCTAGTACATTTTCTACTACAGGGCATGACTTGAATATGACTGGATCTGATTGGCTTTGACTGTGAATTGTGACTATGACTTATGAAATACACTTGAAATATATTATTTGACGCTGGCTAAATGCACAAGATTGCGAAGCAAAAAGCTAAGAAAATATAACAAGTTTCGGAAATTCTTACTATTGAGCCACAGAATAAATAATTGTGCAAGATATGTAATACGTATTGATTTTTATGCGAATGTTAAAATGGGGTATAAATGGTCGTACGTTATTGATACTATGACATAGAAACTTTTTTATTACAGTTGCTTATTATGAATTTCAATTTGTTTTATGCTAGACAGGCTAGCATTTTATCACTATATCTATCTGATGGAAAGCGAAGATGCGGCCTAAAATGTAACATGATTGCCTAGAAGAAACCTATTTACTTTAGACTTTAAGACACCCGGATTGTACCGTTCGGGGAGCAAAGACGCAAGAAATGACTTCCTTGGCTGTAAGTAGATACGGATGACAAACGTAGAAGCGAAACGCTTCGAATAAAAAGTAAAACGTGATACCAAAAAAGGCCATAACAGACAGACATACAGTGAACCTATAAGAGTTCCTTTAACTTTTTAAGGTAACCTTAAAATAAATACACATACACTCACACAACTCCAGTACATGCGAAATGACACGATGTTTACTATCTATCTATAATCTATCCCTATCCTCTTAGTACAGGGTATATTTTGTTCGTTGGTACTGTCTAAAACAAGTTAGATATATAAAATAAATCTTTGACACTTGCTACGATAAAACGCGATAAAAATTTGTTCAAAATAAGAAATGGGTCTAGCTATTTGCGAATAGATCTAAATTCAGAACGGTCTAGCACTACTCGATAAGCTAGACCCAGTTTCAAAGGTCAATTTAGTCTGCAGACAGGTCCAGATATTGGCTTATACGACCCACTTTCTAGTCCATTTCTGGAGGCACTGCGATAGTATTGTCTGAAATAGATCCAGCCTAAGCCTTGGGGGCGTAAAGATAAAAAAATCTGACCTTAGCAGTCACTCTCATTTGCATATAATTAAGAGAATGGCAACGAGAGGTGGAGCGTCAAATGAAATGGAAAATTATTAACAATTTTTTTTATAAAAACTGTAAATTTAGGATTGCAATTCAAGATGCAATGCCGCCGGCAAGTCGGGAACGCTACCCATTAGGAGAGGGCTTGAGCACTCGAGTTACCTATAAGGTCGGTGCCTTGTAATATAGATAACTTAGGTATTTTAGTTTAGTTTTAGGAACATTGGCAATTGGCTCGTAGATGTAGTTATATTTTAACTAATAAGGTATAACTAATCTGACAAAAACTCTCTGTTATTGTCTTACGCATAACGCTCAATGTAAAAGAAAATATATATGTTTTGCTGCTATCAACGTGAGGCGTAAAAAGCCTTATTGGCTCTTGTCAGCCACTACATTCTGCAATAGCATATAAGATACCCGATTCTTATCTGACATTATAACAATACACATGCCAAGTTACTGTAGCCCGCAAATAAACTAATCTCTGACCTTGTTCGAGTAAAACGCGTACTAATTCAGGGTCTGAGGGACCAACTTTCCCATTTATTAATATGACCTTTACAGCAGTTTTTTTGACGAGGACGACAAGACCATTACCACGTTTTTTGTAATTTTTACCTAATTACGGCGAAGCAAATACATTTTTATTTTTCTCGATAGGCAAGCACTTGAACACTATCTCACCTGATGGAAAGTGACGATGTGATCGTATAACAAATGTGGAAGCAAAACACTTCGTACGCACCCTTGGAATATCTACCATAAACCGATGTCGCGTGGCTGATTGTCCGATAGTCCGATGGTAAAAGGGGGATAGGGAATTAGATCATGCAAATCCGTCGCACACTCTCCGAAATGTATCCCATAAAAGACCGATAGACTTGAGACCCTGCGACGATGTTGTAGGCTTTGAAGCTTCGCATCAGTCAAAAAAACTTAAAAACACGGTGAGTATACTAAACATTTTAAAACCACTGCACAAAAATTGAACAATTACTTACTGTTTTTGTGCGACTATGTAATAACTTTATCACAGTTTTATTATAAATATTTAAAAAATCAAGTGAGAATGGTTGCTAACCAACTTTAAATCGTTATAGACGCTAAAAAGTCATTCGAAATTAAAAATAGTAAAAGAAACTTAAAGACCATTTACAAATACCTACATAATAATATCCCATTCGATATCTTATAGGTTTTATTTTTCACAATATGACCTTTGGTTGTCGCCATACTGATTGCCTACTGTCATGTCTTTAGTGACACAAGAATCATTTGAATAGACCCGCGTGTTTGGTTTCTAGAAAGCCGCAAAAAAAATTATTTTAGATATCTTAATGGAATGTTAAAATATTTTATTTTATTGTATTATTATCCTGATAAGCGTGCTGTGTACACAAATTTTAGGATTGCAGAATCGATTTCTATTGTATTACAACTATTGTATTCTTGTTTGTATTTCTTTTCTCTGTATTGTGTGCCTTATAAAATAAATAAAATAAAGAAACAAACATAAATAGGGTGATAAGCACATTGAGCTGACAAACACCTCCTTTAAGTCGCGCAGTCGGGTCAAACAACTGGACGCTAGAAACTTCGGTATTCCCTAGACTCTATACTATTGACAATTAGTTAGGCGACGAGCAACGCCCTTTGTTTTACGTTGTTTGGACTTACCCAATGAAAAATTCACCCAGTGGTATATTTTATAGTCCACAAACAGGTCCGCACTTCTAAAACCTACCTACTCTTATCTTTATACAGCGTTGAGTTTCTAAAACTGTTTTAGATAGAAAGTTTAATAGGTCACCAGTGACAGACACAGCAACTGTGCCAGCATTGCATTTTAAATTAAGTTAAAAGCACATTCAGAGGAAAATAATATTATTTTTATTTACTGAGAGGTTTTTTGGTAAATGACGTTCTAAAAATGATACCTAGCTAGATCGATTTATCGCATTTACCTGCATATAAACCGATTCCCGGCGGGAACACAATTTTTTTCCCCAAGTAAAATTTGTGTTTCTGGTTCTAGTTGTGATTGTGTGTGTGATGTGAATGTTTCCGGCACCCACGACACAAGCCATCAAACTTAGTGTGGTGCTGTGATTGTAAAACCGCTAATGTTAATGTAAAAGTACTAGGAGACCATAAACATGAAAGAGGTAAAACACTTCTTTCTTTGTGGCATTGCAACACAGCTAGTTACATCACACTAATATTATTAATCCGAAAGTTTGTGTGTAAGTATATTTGTTTTCTCTTTACGTTATAACGGAATGGATTTAGATAAAAAATGGAATGTACATAGCTTATAGTTTTATAGGATTAACACAGGTTACTTTTAACTCAATAAACGCGGGTGAAGCCGGGGGCACGGCTAGTAGTTTATAAATAATCTAATTTTCAACGTTGTTTTCTTTGAACCATCTACGTCACATTAATGAGTCAAACTATTAAATTTGCCTTAGCAACAATACGTTTTAATATGAGCAGTGAACAAAAACATGTTATTCGTATTCATAGATGACAAAAAATGCTACTGAGCACAAAAAATTTGCATGCGTTGAAATCTTTTGTTGGAAGAATTTGATCAGACATGGTTATAATATTTAGTTGGTGCGTGTTCACCTTCTAAGTAGCGGGTATCGGGTTCAATGCCCAGTTTGGATGTTTGTTACTCAATCCAAAACTAAGTACTGACCCGATTTAACTGAGAGTTTTTAAATAGGTAGATAATGACCGAATTCATACTGAAAAATAACAGGGTTGATTATTACATCATCACTTTAAATCTAAATTTTAAGCGATTATGTTAAGATCATCGTCAACACGACTAAAACTGTGCGGTTACAAATCTGTTAGATCTTTATGTATGTAAGTAAAATAGTATTTATTGCCATAATTACACATCGAACATAAAACAAAACAAAATAATACAATCCTACTAATAATATAAATCCGAAAGTTTGCGTGTAAGTGTGTAAGTATGTTTGTTCCCTCTTCACGCTTTAACGGCTGAACGGATTGGAATGGATGAAATTTGGAATGAACATAGCTTATACCTAGGATTAACACATAGGCTACTTTTTAACCTGATAAAAGCGGGCGAAGCCGCGGGGCACGGCTAGTGATACAATAAAAATAAATTGAAATAAATCTGTTAACTATATTATGCATTATTTGGCATTTGGGAAACACTCAGCACTGTACTGCTCAAACTACGTCTTCGCCGGGCTACTAATACTATGCATCAAGGATTTTGCAGCTAAAGCAATAGGTTTGTTTCCTATTTCTATGCTGTAAATTCAAATAATTAATAATAAACATTTATTGACATAAGTTTTTACTTAAAATTTTATGAATCCATAGGCTCCTGAACTAGTGTTAGAACCCTGTGTTTCAGGTGCCAGTGGCTTCTCCCAATAATTAATATTATTGTATTGCATTCATTCGCGAGCATTCACATCTTATTGCATTACGTCACAAATGTTTAAATAATTAATGTACCTAACATTAATTTCGCATAAACAATATTCATTTCGACGACCCAGTTGGTGCAGTGAACAGGTCTCCGCCCTCTGCGCCGTGGGTCCTGGGTTCGATTCCCGGCAGGAGCACGAATTTTCATCCAAACCCGTTCAGCCGTTAAAGCGTGAAGAGGGAACAAACATCCTTACACACTTACACACAAACTTTCGGATTTATAATATAAGTAGGATAACGGGAATTTTAATGTAATAATATATCACAAAACATAAGTGAGTTTTGCGTGTAAAAATAAATACCCCGACATCTATTCTTTGATGCGAGAGATCTAGTTCATGTGTCCCCTCAAGCTGAACCCCCTTTGTTCGTCGTTGATACGTGCCTTTAAACATGTGGACAGTAAAATGCAGGCTTAGCCTCATTTAACAAGAGGTTTTCAGCTGGAGTAGGACGCAATTTTTCCAGAAAGATGGAATTGGGAAGCTTTGAGTTCCTTTGCCATAATCATCCGTTAATTTAACTTGAATTTCCTCACACACCCAACCTATGTACTACAACAACAACAAAACAACAAACGCATTCACACTCACAGCTCCACACTAAGTTTAAAGACTTGTATCGTGGATGCCGGAAACATTTACATCACACACACATTCCACCCAGAACCAGAAGCACAAATATCCCTTGGAAAGGAATGTGTGCTCCTGCCAGGAATCGAACCAAGGATGGGTCCTTGTTCCTTGTTACTATTAGAGCGATCACAACTCTATTTCGGATTGAAGAGCAATACTTCCAGTTAAATTACAGGGCTTAAAAAGATTTAATATCTTAGGGTGATGAACGTAGTGCATTGCCGCGCTGGATTTTGAACTATATATGTTTAACTCTGGGTGGTATTGAACTGTATATAATAGGCAAGCGTGACGCTTACCGCTAGCGTTTTGCATGACTCGTACCTCATTAACATAAAAAAATGTGCTCCTAGTTATAGATGTGATCGTGTGTAATGTAAATGTTTCCAGCACGCACTCAGTCTACGAATTGAGAGTAAGTCTGTAAGTATAAATCTTTTTAAGAAACCTTTTTTCTACCGACTTCTACTAAAGTCGACCGTATATTTTTTATGTGTGTTACCTTATAATTTCTTTCCACGTGAACCAATTTTACATTTTTTTTTTTGAACGGTGTGGCTTTCCTGTTGGTCCCATTTTAATTTAATCAAGATCTAATCAGTACCTAGTCCTTGAAAAATTGACAATAATGCGTGTTAAGTACATCTAATCTGATTAAAGTTTCGAAGATAAAGCGGTAAAGTCGGTTTTTTTTAAGCTTTGCTTGCGTTTAATTATTTATATTCTAAATAGGCACATTAAAATTTGACAAATATCTCAACCGATGGTAAGTGATGATGCAATCGACGATGGAGCATCTTTACCTAGAAGATACTCCTGACTTAAAGACTTCCGCATTATACTTATCGGGAAACGCAGACTCAGGCAGGGAATTCTATTCCTTAGCGGTGAACATAATGGCTTATAAGATAATTTATTCATGAAAAATATAAACAATTTCAACTAACTAAGTATATCTACATACCATACTATATACATTTTCAGATTGCAATTTAGGTAGGTAAAGTAGGTAGGTACACTAATCTGTGGTGGCCGTGCTAGGTCATACCTGTGTTACAGCCACCGAGCTCCTATTCCAGTGCACATATTTAAAGGTAAATAAGTATTATTATATGATATGAATACAATATATTGGTTCGAATTAAGAAGACATACTTCTAAATACTATGTCGTACCCAAATTAAAACATACCTATAATCATTACTGGTTATATAGCTAGAAGATATTTAATTAAGCACGTCTTGCATTGAACTTCATGCTAGCCGTGAGAGCATCATGTTCAAAGGTGTAACGAAAGCGAAAGGGCTCGATAATTGTATCTGGGTCAGGGTAGTACCATCGCGTCACGTGGAGCGCGCCGGGCGCAACTAGGACGGGGTGCGGGGGTGGTTAATAGGGACTAGCTGGATCATGCGGCTGCACTCGCCTCGGTAAAGCAACATATCCTATTTCCCAGATCAAGATGTGTCGTGAATAAATCAAAGATGTCGCCAAACCGAACACAGTATAAAAATACTGTGTTGTCGTGTCTTCACAAAAAAGGAGGAGGTACTCAAGTCGACTGTTTTTTTTATGTGTGTAACCTCATAACTTCTTTCCACGTGAACCGATTTAGATTTTTTTTAGTTTGAAAATGTTGCTTTCCAATTGGTCCCATCTAAATTTGATCAACGTCTGATCAGTAGCTCTTGAAATATCGTCAATAATGTGTATTCTGTGGACTACACTGACGTTTAATTTTGTGTCTAATCTTTGACAGATACGAACAGTTTCTATGGGAAAATAAAATAGTTGTTTTTACTGATTTCATTTTATATTCTGTGTTAGTAAGTATAATTTATTTTAATAAACTGTTTAATTGGTTAAACCAACATGAAATAAACGAATTAAATTGAATTATACGAAGACTTATAATAAACTGAATCGTTGTCGCTAAACACATTTACATCACACACACAATCACACACAGACCCATTACAAAACGTGACTTTCGGAGGGAAATTGTATTTCTATCCTCTTTTTTCTATGCTCCATTTAGCCAGTTTTACGATTGAAAGAGTTTCTGTTTATTTTGGATTTTTCGTTGAATCGGTTGAATCCTTGCCTTAAATAGATACTAACAGCTTTGAGAAGTAATATTTAAACTGCCTATTGGTTGCACGTTCACCTTCTAATCAGATATCGGATATCGGATTCGATTCCCGGCGGCAGCAAGTTTTCTGCTCAAGGAAAATTTGTGTTTCTGGTTGTGATTGGATGTGTGATGTGAATGATTCCGGCACCCACGATACAAGTCATCGAACTTAGTGTGGGGCTGGGTGTAAAAGGGCTTATGCTTATATGTATAGTTACAATAGTTAAACGCAAGCAAAGCTTAAAAAAACCGACTACACCGCTTTATATCGGAACCTTGATCAGATTCAACGTATTAAACACGCATTATTAACAATAACTCAAAAACTAGTGATTAGATCTTGACCAAATTTAAATGGAACAACATGGAAAGCACCAGCTTTCAAATAAAAAAAATATCATCAAAATCGGCGCACGAAGAAAGAAGTTATGAGGTAACTTTCGAAACGAGAACATCGTCAATGTAGTCCACAGAATACGCATTATTGAGAATAACTCAAAAACTACTAGTCAGATCTTGATCAAATTTAAATGTGACCAATTGGAAAGCAACATCGACAAAACAAAAAAAAAACTAAATCAGTGCACGCGGGACGAGGAAACAAAAATTAAAAAAAAATTTTTGGGAAGTCGGTAAAAAATAGTTTACTTAGCCAAAAATTTGATATGTTTTACAAGCTTTTATTTAACTTAATACCTAATATAACATGCTATATTATATTAATTTAATAACATTATTTCCAAATCTAATAGTTTTTTATTAATTTATGAATGTCTCTTTCCCAAAACGTCCCTTTCTGAAGCAATAGCTAATAACAGATTTACGCAAATACAGTCAGCTAAAGAAAGCAATGTCATAACAAATATACTTTACTACAAACAAAACAGCCCATCTCTCTACATAACATAGATGAAGCACATTCAATATACAAATAACATAGAAAATAGGTTATGTAAAGCACTCAATAGCACGCGTCTGGAATAAACAACCAAGGAAAGGAAGGGATGATCTCATAGAATAGCTACATATACCTATATACTACATATACTTATAGGAAAGCTAAGGGGATGACTTCATGGTTGAGAAGCAAGGCAACGACATGTCGAACTATATTTACCATTAGGTTTTTTTTTTGTGGAATAGGCAAGCATTCGACCACTATCTTACCTTGTTGCAAATGATTACTTTGTACAATTATTTCTATTTAACGTTAATATTCCTAGACTAATTTTGATATACCATTGTTCTGATCTTATTAACCCCTAACGAAAAAAAAGGGGTGTTATATGTTTGTAGAGTGTCTATGTAGGTTTCTGTCCGTGGCATCGTAGCTCAGTTGGTCCGATTTTGACACACACACAATCACAATCAGAACCAGAAACACAAATTTTCCTTGGGGAGAAAACTTGTATTCTTTCCCAGGAATCGAACTCAGATACCCTTGCTTAAAAGGCGAACGCCACCCAACTCATCCAACGGGCGGGCGGTTCATATATAAAAAAATACCGTGTATCCACTACTTTAATGTTACACACAAAGTAAGATAGGGGATGATCTCATAAGACCGAAGCAACGTTGTTAATATGTATGTTGAGTATATGAGAACTTATTTGTAGTATACGGAAATAATATGGTATTCTGTTACGTCATCTAAGTATACAGATGCCATTAGCCTAATGGGAATTATGGTTTTATGTTTCACGTGTAGTAGTGTTTATTTATACCTATCTTTGAAGGGACAGACACCCACATGAATAATAGAATGAGAAGGTATAGATATAATAATTAAACGCAAGCAAAGCTTAAAAAAACTGACTTCACCGCTTTATCTTCGGAATCTTGATCAGATTTAACGTATTAAATACGCATTATTGACAATTACTAAAAAACTAGTAAGTAATCAGATCTTGATCAAATTGAAATGGGACCAATTGGAAAGCAACATCGATCAGTCAAAATAAAAAAATCAGGGGTAACACACATAAAAAAAATACAATCGACTTGAGTACCTCCTCCTTTTTTGGGAAGTCGGTAAAAAAATAAACATAAATCCGAAAGTTTGTGTAAATGTTTGCTCCCTCTTCACGCGTTAACGGCTGAACGGATTTTGATGAAATTTGGAATGTACATAGCTTATACCTAGAATTAACACATAGGCTACTTTTTACTTGATAATAGTGGGCGAAGCAGCAGGCCCGGCTAGTAAAAAAATTAAATTACAAGGTTCTGTTTAAATTACCGTAAGGTGTCTGTGTATCATGGTTTATCGATTACTAGCCGTACCCCGCGGCTTCGCCCGCTATCATCAAGTTGAAAAGTAGCCTATGTGTTAATCCTAGGTATAAGCTATGCACATTCCAAATTTCATCCAAATCCGTTCAGCCGTTAAAGCATGAAGAGGGAACAAACATAATTACACACTTGCACAGTTACACACTTACCCACAAACTTTCGGATTTATAATATTAGTAGGACTAGTAGGATTTTCCGAGTGCATGTGTGTGCGTGTGAGGGTGATAAGTGATTATTATGTAAGAAAGAGAGGATTTGTGACTATTTGTGAGTATTTGTGCAGTCATTGATTGCGAGTATAAATAAAGCAAATATCTACACACTTCGTAGAACTTGTGAGAAAATAAATATTATACAATACAATACACTAGTGTTTATAATAGACCAAGAAAATTAATTATGAATAACAAAACTTAGTGGCATAATCTTTATCTTTTAGGGTTTCCATTGGAAAGTAGGATATATTTTTTTTATGCAGAATAGGCAAAATCAAGTTGAAAGTCTGCCGCCAAGCCAAATACGGTGTTCCGGCAGTTATCCTTGAGAGCCTGCGTATTCCAGGTCTAGTGTGTTTACCAGCTTCGATCACATCGTCACTTACCATCAGGTGAGATAGTGGTCAAACACTAGCCTGTCACAAATAAAAAAAAATAGGCAAGCATTTGACCACTATCTCACCTGATGGAAAGTGATGATACGGGCAAAGATAGAACATGCTTGCTTAGAAGATACCTATTCACTCGAGACTTGAAGACTCCTAGATTATACCGATATGAAACTATTTGTGGGACACCGAAGATATTATTAGATTTATTTTGTCCCGCTCAAAGATACCAAATTGTCCATATGAAAGTCGTGGCGTATGGCTAAAACATTCATAAACCGTTGCAAAATTAACGAAATAAGAAATTAATGTAGATTAATAGACAAAGACAAAAAACGGAAATTAATTATTTAAAAAAAAGTGTAACAATAGGCGGTCTTATCGCTAAAAGCGATATCTTCCAGACAACTTTTGGATGGAGAGGAATTACGCAATAAAGTTGGACGTCAGTATTTAAGAAAACAACATTTTAAAGAGTGCATGAATCTAAAAATAATAAATTATAATATACTTAATTATAGATAGATAGATAAGCTCTTTATTGAACACCATATTTGTGATAAAACAGAATAGAAAATAATAACTTACAAAATAAGTATAACAATAGGTGGTCTTATCGCTAAAAGCGATATCTTCCAGACAACCTTTGGATGGAGAGGAATAACGCAACAAAGTTGGACGTCAGTTAATTATAAGTAATGATAATTGACAAATAATAAAATGTAATCTTTACTAAGTTTTTAGTACACACAGCTGTGCACGCTCCAGTTGCTTATAGGTCGAAACTGGGCAAGTTTCTTCTCTGTCACAGAATAAATAACAGTGTACTCTGTGTTGAACTTTGCTTCCTTGTTTGCACAAAACGTTTTATTAGCTCTTCCTTCCATTAGTGATTCAAAACGAACAAGGCGTCTGTCTGTAGATACCTATTCCTCGTGACGTCATTTTCTACTAAATGATGAATCAGAGACGCCGCCCGGTAGAATATAGGTGTGTTCCAGTCCAAACAGGTACAGAATCTATTTAAATACAAGGAAGATACTTTTAAGCAGCGGGTATCGGGTACGGTTCCCGATGGAAACAAGTTTTCTCCCCAAGGGAAATTTGTGCTTCTGGTTCTGGGTGAGATTTTGTCTGTGATGTGAAAGTTTCTTACACCCAAGTCATCGAACTTAGTGTGGTACTGTGAGTGTGATAGCGTTTATACCTTTTTACACAATATACTTTAGGTAAGTACATAATTAGGTATACTTTATGTGCTTTTGATTTTGATATTTGAGTTTTTGAAATGAAACTGCATTGTGCACTTTTTTGGGATGGGTAAAAAATTTTAAACTCGCGTCAGGACACGTGACCTGATCGAAAATTGGTAAGACGAAGGAGAGGAAGTAATATCCCCTCTCTCTTTCTACCGCGCGGCGAAAAATGTTCAAGTTTTCACTTCTGCCGGCACACCCGGAGTGCAACCCGTTGTTTTATTTAATATAAATGAGGGAATGAGCAAGTAACTCGTCTGATGGTACACACCCATAACAGTTCAGTGTCACCCAGAGTTTTGTACTTAAATTGCGCTCTTCACCCTGAGATATTAGATGTTAATACCCTTTATGCCGTATTATATCAGTAGAAACATTGTCCTACAATCCGGAATACAGATTTTTTTACATACTACTGCTAGCGGTTGAATGTCTGGAAAAGGTTGCTACTGCCCCAGGGGATTTCATTATAGATTTAGGATCAGAACGCTTCGGGTTTCGAACACAGATAAATTGATATTCAATCCGAAATACAGATTTTTTTGCATACTACTGCTAGCGGTTGAATGTCTGGAAAAGTTTGGTACTGCCCCAGGGGATTTCATTATAGATTTAGGATCAGAACGCTTCGGGTTTCGAACACAGATAAATTGATCTTCAATCCGAAATACAGATTTTTTTGCTTTACTACTGCTAGCGGTTGAATGTCTGGAAAAGGTTGGTACTGCCCCAGGGGATTTCATTATAGATTTAGGATCACAACGCTTCGGGTTTCGAGTTCTTGGAACTTACTAATATTATTAGGTACTAGTCGTTCGCGCCGAACTGAGATCTCGCGCCTACATTTTGCCTTATAGAGAAAATCTTTTGAGGTTAATTGCTTATAACTTATTTTTTTAATAGTAATAGTTTGATTTCTGTATTTGTTGTTCAAGTACAGGATATAACGGATAATAAACGTAAGTTTCAGCTTTAAATGTGAAACCGTTTTTGAGATAGACCCCGGGACAAAATAGGTTTAAAAACAGTAACTTTGGTGGCCTACCAAATTGTTATTTTCCTACATAAAACCGTACTCTACTTGAAACGTTTTTTGCAACTATACCCCACAAATGTCTATAAAATAATAAATATTATTTTGCTCCCCACGTACATGTATGAGTGTCCTTTAATATTTTCATTTACTTATATCATTTTAATTAATTAATTGTAATTTCTAGCTTTGGGCTATAGTTTTACATATTGTCTGAGAATTTGAAAGTTATTTACTTGTACGGTTTAGACGCTAGAAACCTCTGACAGACGGACGGACGGACAAAGTGCCGAATCACCCAAGTCAATATATATAAACTGTGGCAATATATAAAAAAAAAACATCCAAATCGGTTAGGTATGCCAGAGCTATGGGATAGCGAAAAAAAAGCAAAAAAAAATATTTAAATTTGACAACTTCCGCCTTTTTAGAAAATTTAAATGTCAACAAAGTCGATATTTTTCCTGTATCAAGCCGTATAAAACAAACAAACGCATTAACACTCACAGCCCCACACTAAGTTCAAAGACTTGTATCGTGGGTGCCGGAAACATTCACATCACACACACATTACACCCAGAACCAGAAGCACAAATGTCCCTTGAGAAGGAGTTTATGCTCCTGCCGGGAATCGAACCCAGGGCCCACGGCACAGAGGGCGGACGCCTGTCCACTGCGCCGACTGGGTCGTCAAAACACAAATTCATTGTTATTTACTGGTATTAAACGATAAATAACGTCTATTTTAATACCGATCATTTATTAATGTATCCGTTTGCTAATGTATTTATATATGCGTGTTAACTGATTAATAGGCCCTGAAAGAGATTTATTTTCCAACGTGCGAGTAGTTGAGATCAATCATTGAAACTAAAAATATATTTACGTAAGAGTTCGTTTCCTAAAACTAAACAAATAACTGCGAATGATTTGTTTCAAAGGATATGTACTTATAGTTATTATTAGTACAATCCTAATATTATAAACGCGAAAGATTGTATGTATGGATGTATGGTTGTTTGTTACTCATTCACGCAAAAACGACTGAATGGATTTCAATGAAACTTTACAATAATATAGCTTATACTTCAGAATAACACATAGGCTATAATTTATAAAGATACTAGCCGTGCCCCGGGGCTTCGCCCGCTATTATCAAGTTAAAAAGTAGCCTATGTGTTAATCCTTGGTATAATCTAATATGTACATTCCAAATGTCATTCAATTCCGTTCAGCCGTTAAAATGTGAAGAGGAAACAAACATACTTACACACTTGCACACTTACACACAAACTTTCGGATTTATAATATTAGTAGGATTGTGTAATTTTCCAAAATATAACGATAAGTGTCAAGTAAGTAGGAAAAATCTGCCATCTGCGAGCTATTCTGGCGTGCGCTGCAAAAACCGTTAGAGTTACACGTATATAATGTCCTCAACATGATAATCTTAAATAATCCTACAAAAAAGGCCGCGACAGCATATCTCTATCAGCATATCTTTTATGTGCAAGCCATTATCGCCAAAATAGTAAAACCATATATACAATAAAAATTGTCAATTTATTTTTACTGCAACGGCTGAAAGGATTTAGAATGTGCATAGCTTAACATAGGCTTTTTTAATGTTAACTTTAAACTGTTAACTTGATCAACGCGAGCACTGCCGCGGGGCACGGTTAGTACTAAATCTTACCAAAAACATCTACGCAATCCTACTAATGTTATAAATCGGAAAATTTGTGTGTATGTATGTTTGTTCCATCTTCACGCTTTAACGGCTGAACGGATTTGGATAAAATTTCGAATGTACATAACTTACACAGAGGCTACTTTTTTTACTTGATTTTACCGGGCGAAGCTGCAGGGCAGAGCTAGTAATAAATACAATTATAATGAAATTATTTAAACTTTATCACTATATTTTTAATTTACTTCAATGGCCAATACACCGTTCATTGTTCTGTTGAAGTGTGATTCATGGACATGTCTTATTTTTCATACATTTAACATCAATCTATCTCTTACGTTAGTGAGCAACATCCTCGCATGAAGTCATCCTGGCTGTAGGTCTGTAAGGTGTATGTATCCGAGGTATGTAAGTTTTTATGGCCAATTCCACTCTAAGGAAGGATGTGAATGATGATTTCTAAAACAAAAGCGACCGCAATAAGGTCCGAAATCCTATCCTACTTAATATTATAAATGTGAAAGTTTGTGTGTATGTGAATGTTTGTTACCACGTATCTTCGTAAAGAATGAACCGATTTTGATGAAATTTAGATTTTAGATAGTTTGGGTTCCGGATTAACACATAGGCTACTTTTTAACTTAATTAATGCGGGCGAAGCCGCAAGTGTGTAATAATCGATATGATACGGTGTTAGAAATTAAGAATCAAAAATTTGAGTCATTTATTTCATTTTGATGCGGATAGTAGGTAGGTAGATAACATGTTATTTAAATTAAGTACCAATATGGAGTTTAGCCGCGAAAGTGAAAAAATGGCGCTGTTGATTTTGTATAATTTTCCAAAACCTGTGTTTCTTCAAGTGTTAATGTGTGATAATGGTGGACTATTAACCATTATATTCATTATACTTAGTAAACGTAGGCAAAGCTTGAAAAACCCGACTTCACCGCTTACATTTTGGTTTTGGCTTGATCGATTTCGATAAAATAATGCCATATGGTAAGCCCATAAAGGCTAAATCAATAATGATACAAAGCACAAATAAATTATATCAGCTCTAAAGCATCTAATGAGTTTACGAGGTAATGTTTTTTTATGAGAAGCATGTAGGTATGTAAACGCAGCAACGGTCATTATTTACTTAAGCGGTAACATTTCCCACGAAGAAGACTTTATTGGGGCACAATTTTCCCTTGGGGAGAAAACTTGTGTACTCGTCGGGAATCGAACCCGATACCCCCTGTTTTGAAGGCGATTTGTAACTACCTTTGATTTTGTCTATAATGGTTCTCTAATTATTTGCATAATATAGGTAGCCATAATTTTTTATAGTCCCAATTTTTGCCCGCCATAACCTTATTTATTTATGCTTTTGCAAAATTTTGCTTTACATGGACATTTTGCCCCACATAATTGTTATGGGCTCACAAAAAACCAAGTGTTATAAAAATCGAAGAAAAGAAGGTAGGTCCTTCAAACTTCTTAATAAAAATAATAAGGACAATTTATTAGCATTTTGGTATTTCTCTTAAGAATTCCACAATTACTAATAAAATAATTTGTATTAAAGGATTCGCTATATGCATGGACCGTATTAGGATGATTTAAGTCACATATTTGCTCGATCTTAAACAGGGTAGATTGTAATGATCGTTACGTTTTGATATCACTTTTTGTAACCTACATTCTTAGAAATAAATGTTTAAATTTGAATCTTTTTACAAATTTGTTGGTCCACCTAAAATACCTTTGATATTACCATACTAAAAAGCTTTACAATGACGTCATTAAAAAGCAGCTACCACAATCTAGCAAAAGGGTGTGTACCAACGATTGGGTTGACGTCATGATTGGCTAGATGAGGGTTGTGATGCATATTTAATATCAGGCCATTTTGGGATCTTACTTTATTCCAGTACACCCTGTAAGAGAAGCTAGCTAAATAAAATAGGTGCGCCGCCACGAACCTTTAGAGAATGCATTTTTTATCACCAAGGAGACTATAGATATGTACAGCTGGGTATGTATAATGTGTATAGATATATCTAGTGTTTCTCGACACCATATATATGTTTGGACAACGTTATGTAGTAAAATTGGTTGAGTATAAATAATAATCACTTCTGTAAATCTGTAAATAAATAATTGGAAATATGCATATTTCATTTAGAGGTTACCAACAAGTATCTTCGTCTCGTTCGTTAATAAATTCACATTATGACAGTCGATTATCTAAGAAATACAATAATAATAATGTTGTCAAACCATCTCGAAGTACAATAAAAAAGTGTTTATCGATTGAGTGTGATGCAACCTCAAGTTTGGCACACTCGTGAATGAAATTGTATTTAAAGTGGTAAATAGAAGGTAGACTTACCAAAATCCGCCCCGTGGTGGTCTGGCCGGAAATGAGTTCGCCAGCCCAATCTTTCGCTTCGGTCATGAACGTCCCCTCGAACTCCTGCTTCCCCTGGCGCGCGGCTTTCTGCTCCTTCTGCTTCGGATCGTTGGGTGCCAGCTCCGGCTCCTTGTGGCAGCAGACGAACGCGCAAACGCGCCATACCACCACCACCATGAGCCCGGCGATGAAGGTGACGATGGAAGACAGGAGGAAACACCACCATTTTCGGACACTGAGGCATTCACTGACATCATCAGGGAGCGACGTGGTAGACGTCTCTTCCTCGGACGAAGCCATTCCCCGAGGGCGCGAGGCATCCAGTCAAGTGCGCCATGCACGTGCGGCGATGCGCGCGCTTCGCAGCTCCGCGCGCGACTGAGGCCTGCCGCCCGCCCGCCCGCGGTCGATGCCGCGCGATCGATCCGCGACGGCGCACTACCGCGCACTACCGACTCCACGAAACCTTCATTCTTCTTATTTTCCTTCTTCAACGCCTTAGCCGCTTCTTCTTACTTCGCTCTCGCTGCCCTCGAATCGCCTTGTACAGATGCCCCGATCAACGCCATAACAGGAACGATGTTTTCGCTTTCTTCACTTTTTCTCACGCACGCAATACTTTTCGTCCGTAGGCTCCGTAGCTGCCTTTTCGAGGGAATGCGGTTGATTTTCGACAAAGGTCAATGTATTCCGCCCGCCCCGATAAGCGCAGCGCTACGCCGCCCTATTACTGCGTCAGGGCGCTACGAAGCTCGTAGACGTCTACGAGTGCTACGATTGGTCGACGGTCTGGGGCTATATTCGCGCTGGTTCCGAGTACCTATTTATCTGTTCTTTGTTACATACTGCTAGTGTTTTATGTAAGTTGCTTCCAGTTAATATAAATGAGCCAATTAGGGGGTAATGGTAGTTTTTATGTCGCTAACAAAATACGCGTTAAATTGTTATGTAACTGAAAACGATCGTCGATTTATCATTGTTATCAAATTATCAGCTCGCGATGGGATCAATTATGAAAACCGAAAATATAGCGTCATTAAAACGTAACACGATACATGCGATTAAGAAACAAGTATTTATAAAACACCAAAGACAGTAATCAGAAATTCTCAGGAAGGTTTTTGTAACAACATTTGCATTGTAAAATTTTACTATAGCCTAGTTACAGCCATAGTGGTGGTCGCAACCATAAATATCGCCATAAAATATCCACATGCCCCGATCGTAGAAGGAAAGTCGTAAAAATATTGTTCTGTTACCTCTCGACTCGGAAAATAAAAAGAAATGGTTCGAAAATACTGCCTTTTTAGATAAAGTAGGAAAGTAAACTCTTATGAAATAAGAAAATATAGTTTACACAAAAATAACTGAAGAAACTGGACTTGAAAAAATGTTTTAAATAAATAAATCTACTAAAGAACCACCCGTTGGCTTAGTTGGGTGCGCGTTCACCTTCTAAGCAGGGACATCGGGTTCGATTCCCGGCGGGAACACGCGTTTTCTCCCCAAGGGAAATGTGTTCTTGGCTCTGGTTGCGATTGAAATGAGAATGTTTCCAGCACCTACGACACAAGTCATCGAGTGAGGGGCTGTGAGTGTGAAAGCGTTTATATTTATGTTAATCACTTTTCAAGTCATGGATTTTACTTATGTACTTACTGTAACTGGTAACAAGGTCTAGTTTTATGAAATAACAACTGGGTCAAGCAATGCTAAAATATTTTATTAATTGACACTGGCTAAACGGGTAAAGTTTGCAGAGCCAAAAGAAAATTATTGACATATTGATTTTTTCCTGATCGATATAATATTATATCGATCAGGAGCTAGCCTTTTTTTATAACTGATTAAGCGAGGTTTTTGCCGCGAAAGTTAAAAAATGGCGTTGTTGAATTTGTATAGTTTTCCTAAACCTGTGATTCTTCGAGTGTTAATGTGTAATAATGGTGGATTATTAACCGTTAATACTTAGTGAAGTGTAGGCAAATGATAGAAAGTTGAAAAACGTAATTTTCGCTTTCGCTCCAAAATTCCCATAGAAGTTCTAGTAAAGTTTCTACCACTTTACTAGGGCATGACTTGACTATGAATGGTCCTTGACTCTTTTACTTGAATTTGACTGTGACTTGTGACTAGGAGTTTTAATTTGAAATACATTTGAAGTATATTATTACTTGACCCTGGCTAAACGCATAAGATTGCGAAGCGGAAATTAATAGAAAAAAACTGACTAAGTAAACGTTTGACGACAAAAGTTCCTGATGGAAATTGACGGTATTCGGAGGTGGAGCACGCTTGATCAGTGAATGCCTATTTACTTTACCTTTGAACACACCAAAATTGTACCTTTCGGGAAATACAGCTGATAACGGCGTTCTATTCTTTTGCTGTTCTATAAATGAACGAAGACGCGAAACGTTTCGGGCGAATGAACGGTATTTCAACCATAAATGGGTGACGCGACGCCGTCGTCCGTCTAGATGTCAAGTTGAAAAGGTAATACTATAGTGAATAGGCATCGTCTAAACAAGTATGCTCTACAACCGCATCATCACTTACCATCAGTTTTGATAGTGGTTAATTTTGTTAGCTTATCTATACAAAATCTGTACAATAATTAAACGCAAGGAAAGCTTAAAAAAAACTGACTTCATAGCTTTATCTTCGGAACCTTGATCAGATTAATTAATGTTCTAAACACGCATTATTGACGATATCTCAAAAACTACTGATCAGATCTTGATGATTGGAAATGGAAAGCAACAGCATGAAAACAAAAAAAAACAAAATGTGTTCACGTGGAATGAAGATATGAGGTAACTAGCACACATAAAATAATTAAACGCAAGCAAAGCTTAAAAAATACCGACTTTACCGCTTTATCTTCGAAACCTTGATCAGATTAAATGTATTAAACACGCATCATCGAAGATAACTTCAAAACTACTGATCAGATCTTGCTTAAATTTAAATGGGACCAATTGAAAAGCAACATCTTTCAAACTAAAAAAAGATTTTCGTAATCGGTTCACGTGGAAAGAAGTTGAGGTAACACATATAAAAAAAATACAGTCGAATTGAGTACCTCTTCCTTTTTTGGGAAGTAAAAAATCAAAATTGTTTCACGTGGAAAGAAGACCCTTTTTTGCGAAGTCGGTAGAAAATGTTCAAACATCCTAAAGAATGTATAAAATTGCACCAGGGGCGTCAATCATGGTCTAGCGCTTTCCACTTCTACCCTCATTATAAATACGAGTAACTTTAATGAGGGTCCCGTACGTAGTTTCGAATGACGTTGTAGCGACAGGTCGATGTGGCGAAAAACTTTTAGCGTGGTACGCTGGAGCGAAAAGTCTTTGAAGCGAATTCCACCAGGGCGAATGACACTGCAGCGACAAACATGATGTTAATACATACTACTTCCCGCAAAAATATCTGACAGTAATGAGATACTCTAGTGTCTGCTAATGGCCTAACTAATAGGCCAAATCCAATCCAATCTCCCTTTTAACTATCCTGCAAATCGAACTCGATTTGCAGGATAGTTAGAAGGGAGATTAGTGCTTCTGGTTCTGGGCGTAATAGTGTGTGTGATATGGAAATGTTTCCGGCACCCACGATACAAGTCTTTGAACTTAGTGTGGGGCTGTGAGTGTGAATGCGTTTGTTTGTTTGTTTAGTTTTCTTTTCACCCGACTGCGCCACGCCAAGGAGGATAATGTATTTTTTTTTTATCAATCATTATGGAAGGGAGCTTTGTGATCACTGCCTAGTCTAAGATATAACATAATATAAACGCTTTCACACTCGCATCACCACACTAAGTTCGATGACTTGTGTCGTGGGTGCCGGAATCATTCACATGACACACACAATCACAACCAGAACCAGGAACACGAATTTTCCTTGGGGAGAAAACTTGTGTTCCCGCCGGGAATCGAAACCGACACCCCTGCTTACAAGGCGAACGCTCACCCAACTAAGCCAACGGGCAGTTCAATTAATAATAATTTAAAGTATAATTTGCTGTGATGCCTATTAGAATCGTTTCATTATTAAATAAAAGTAATTAATGTAAAAATAAATATATTATCAGTAGCCGTGAAGCCGTGATGGCGCCATCGTATGTCCGCCTGCTAATCGGTTTCAAATCCTATGACGCATTCCATCATACATTTAGTTAAATTTAATCTTCTACTATATAAAAATAAGTCGGGTTTTCCTTCCTGACGCTATAACTCCAGAACGCACGAACCGATTTCCACGGTTTTGCATTCGTTGGAAAGGTCTCGGGCCCCGTGAGGTTTATAGTGGCGAAACGGAATTCGCCGGGTTCGCTAGTTATTTATAAATTAAATCATTTTGCTTCTACATTCATCATCCGTCTTCGGTCATTGTTCCCTGAGGGGTATAATCTAAGTCTTCAAATCAAGATTGAATAGGTATCACCTAGGCAAACATGCCATATCCTCGGACGCATCATCACTTTTCATCAGGTGAGGTAGTGGTGAAATGCTAACCTGTATGAATTTAGCATTAAAAAATCTATAGTATTATAAGTATATTTTACATCTCCCAAGATTGACAAGATAAAAATTTTTGAACCCGGAGAGAAAAGGAAAATCGAAATAATACTATTTCATTAATAAAAAAGGAGTTTAATCCGAATTCATTTACTTAAAACTACTTAACACGAATAAATTAATTAATTTCATGAATTGGTAACATTTAAGTAAGCCTAACGCATGTCAAGATACTCAAACAAACTTTTCTACTTATTAAATTTATATTAGTGACTAACCAACCAAGCATCTAAACTCTAAACTTTCACATTTATTGAAATTAATGGTACTCGGCATTCACAATTCAACATAGTGTTGTTGTGATTGCATTTATTTTTGTTTGTATGTACATTTTTGAAAGGAAAAATATCGCTTGAGTAGAGAACCTGCTAGTGTATCATGCATTATTGCTCTAACCGCTGAGCTATTCAAGCCCTGCCTCAACCGACGAAATTATAATTTTCTTATTATTAACGTCTAATTAGGTTGTGTGATGCTATCTACCAAGTACGGCCAACGAGTCTAATATTGCAGTTAGCTTGGCATTGTGTTGATAACGTCTACCCAAATTGATATGGTTGGTTAGGATATTTTTCTTCTCTAAAATGTTCTTCTTTAGTTCTGCCTTGCACGGCTAATTCTAGGCAGCATATAAAAACAAATGAAATTCTCAATATTAAGAATAATAATAAAACGCAAGCAAATCTTCAAAAAGACGACTTAACCACATTATATTATCTGTGGAACCCTTGATCATAACTAGTCAGACACCATACCCGTTCAAATAATAAAATATTTTACCAAATTGGAGTGGCTGTCTTTGAGTAATCAGGTAACAAACATACAATCAAATTGAGTACCTCCTCATTTTTTGATGTCGAAGTAAAAATTTGGCTTTATCTGTTTTTACAATTATTGCTTCTATGCAGTTTAGGTCAAATTTAAATTACTTATTAATCTTAAGGCTAGATTGTCACTTCAATGGGCGTACCGTTATATGGTTTACAGACTAGATCATATAGAAAAAAAGTGTCACCTTTCAAACAATTAAATAAAGACAGAGCTTTTGTTTGGCTTAACTCAGAGATTAATAAGCTAGAGCCTCTGCGATCTGAAGAACTCGCGTATATCTCGAAATAGCTGAAATCTCAGCCATTTTGAAATATTTCCAAAACTGAATCGACAAAATTATTCCATAAATAATTATAATCGAACCTCATAAAATTTCAAGGGTTTCGATAGAAAAATGGAACATGTGGAGGAGAATAGCCAGACATGCACTGGTCATATGAAAGCTTGGTGTTCACCCGTGATGATTCGCTAGTGCTGCCCACTTGGTCAATGAATAACGTTATTAACGTAGCCTTCTTTGATTCACTGATTTTCTGGCACAGTTTCACCGATCCATTTCAAGTATGGTGGGTTTCCATTCTTGATGGGTAATGCAATGACTTCGCAGACCTGATATGGGTGGTTGGAGCGTACATACTCTGTCAGCTTGTCTACTAGAGATGTTCTGGTCTTGATCATGAGTAAAGCCTGAAAATGACAATTGTCAAAATGTTAATAGTTATGATACAATAAATCGGTCAGATGTCTGTTTTGACGTTTTCCCCCTGATGGTGAAACAAACATTCACACTCACAGCCCATACTGAGTTGAGAGACTTGTGTCGTGGGTGTCAGAAACATTTACATATCACAAACACAATTCACCTAAAACCAGAAGCACAAATATCCCTTGTTTTTTTTAAGGTAGGAAAACTTTTGATCTCTATCTCACCTGATGGTAAGCAACAATGTGGTCGACAATGGAGCAAGCTTGCTTGGGAAGTGCTCCTATTGGGAATCTCGACACTCTCATCATTCCAACTGGGTCTCATTATTTGGTCAAGGATTGTAAGACACACTAAGCCAAGAATGAATGGCCTGGCTTTCAGGAATCACTGATAATAGTAGGATGTAAGGTTGCAAGCCTATCGGCATACTGTTTGCGTTTTGGAGTGTGTGCAGGAATTACACAAGTTAATTCCCCCATACTTTCTACCATCTAACAACAAGACAAAATGTCAAATGTCATCCATGTATGGTTGACATACCTCCAGTACGCTCGAAGCATTTTACTTCTGCCTTTAATCAGTACTGCGAAGAAGTGGGCCTTGTTGATTACCCTTGTCTTTGTTCCCTGAATGGTATAATCTGGGAGTCTTCAAGTCACGAGTCAATAGGTTTTTTTTATGATAGGCAAGCATTTGACCACTATTTAACCTGAGGGAAAGCATATTCTGGTTGTGATTGTGTGTGATGTGGATGTTTCCAGCACCCATGACACAAGTCATCGAACTTAATATGGTGCTGTGAGTGTGAAAGAGTTTACGTTTATGTTAAAAATGTTTAGTTGCTTCATCGTTTTCCATCAGGTGAGATTGTAGTCGAATGCTTGCCTATTAAGCATAATAAAAAGATATAGAAATGTGGATGAATACCTCGCTGTCCTCATTGATTTCATTCTTCCACTCGTAAATAGAAGTAACTTGTGGTATGATGTTCACACACGCAGCGAGTTTTCCCTTCACCAGTCCGTGAGCCAGAGTCTTGCCGACATCTGCACTAGGTACAGTGACATAAGCTACGGAATATTTATCTGGAAACATTACGAGGTTTATGAGGTTCACACTGCACAGTATGGTATGAGAACTTTTTTCCGACATTGTCTTTTTAATCCAGATTTGGTTAGTATTTATTATTTATAACAATAGAGTAGAACTCCTTTGTGTCAATTATGTATATTGTTAGTGATTTTTTCTTTTAATACTCATACATTTTATCGTGAAATGTGAAAAATAATGAATTGGATTGATAATTAGATTGAGGGATACATTAGTATGACTATACTAATGTTACCTATATATATATTTTATATAATGCTTCAACAAAAATTGCTTCAAAAGTGTATATACTTATAGATATATTTTTGAAGCAATTTTTTTATATTTTTGTATAGTCAAAACAATTAATTAGTTATGAATTAATATATTATGATTCAATTATACATCAATTGATTTTTTACTGTATTTATCAGAAATTATAACAGATTCAGAAAGCTAAAAGTTGATAGCAAAGCCAGAATAGATCTTGTTATGGTATTAGTTTTGTATGTCAATTTAATTCGAAAAATATATTTTTTACATAGGTAGTATGTGATATAACTGCAGTTTGCTAAGTTGAACTGCCCGTTGGCTAAGTTGGGTAAGTGTTCGCCTTCTAAGCAGGGGTATCGGGTTCAATTCCCGGCAGGAACACAAGTTTTCTGCCCAAGGAAAATTTGTGTTTCTGGTTCTGGTTGTGATTGTGTATGTGATGTGTATGTTTCCGGCACCCACGACTCAAGTCATTGTACTTAGTGTGGGGCTGTGAGTGTGAAAGTGTTTATGTTTACGTTTAATTATTATTGAGAGACGAAACGAGTTGCTCGCCTGATGGCGCCATCACGCACGCCCAGAGTCCTTCCCAGATTCCTCAGTCTTACCCCGAGTTTTGAACTTATAGAGGTTAAAATCATGTGCGGCAAAGCACTGCGCTTGTCACCATGAGATAGTTAAATTTCTTTATGGCCTGTAATTTCACTGGATCATTTTCCTTCAATCCGAAACAGTAATTTTTGCACACTACTGCTGGGCGGCTGAATGTTTGGCAATAGTGCGGTACTACTATACTATGTAGATAATTTTACTAGACATTCATTCTACTTTTTTACCAATTTGATACTGACCGGCATCTACGGTTCCAGAAGACATGTTCGCAGATGTGACTGCTAAACAGGGCCGTAAAATAGAAAAGTATATGGTAAAAATTGATTTCTTCGTAAGAGAAAAGAGCATCTCAAGACAAAGCTTATTATTGCTTAAATACCTACAGCTATTGTTTGTATTACCAGAAATTCAAGAAAAATCCTTTTTTTGCGAGCGAATTCTATCAAAACAATACAATTTCTTGACTTTGTCACTGTCTTGTCAAATGGACCTTTTGACAAATAACATATCCACTTTTTTTAGAGATCACCGTCCTTTGCTTTGGATGGGCTGTTTTATGAATACTTTATAGTTTTGGCGCGAAAGTAAAAAAATGACGTCGATTTTGAATTATTTTCCAAAACTTGTGAGTCTTAATTTAATGTGTACTATAGTGGATTATTAACCGTTAACAGGTCTTGAACGTGCATGAGTATTGGCAAATCATGAAATCATACAAAGTTAGAAAACGTTATTTTCGTGCGAGTAGTAATATAATATTGCACGAAAAGTTTTAAAATTGGTTTCTTGCGTTTTAAACAGAAATTAGTATTTCACTTATTTTTATTATCATATTGCACAACTATCACACACAAATTAATTATGAAAATCGTAAAACACAATAATTAGTTTTTTTTTTCACAATTTAAGTACCTATTGATGCCGTATTATAGAATCATAGATAGGTATTACGACAGTAAAGTTTAACGCCTCCAAAAGATAGGCGTGTTTATTCTCCGCTAAAAGGAGTCCTTCTTATATTGAGTCAAAGAGGCTCTTGACATCATTGAGCGAAGAGCCAAGGGACTTATTAGCAGCGACCGGTTGACTGATGCAATACTTTAGAGCTTAGGCCATCGTCGTACGGTGGCGAGTCTCACAGTATTTTATCGGATAAGTACATTTCAAAGAATGTGCAACGGAATTACACAATCTAATTCCCCCATCCCCATTCATTATCGGATATCGAGACAGACTTCTAAGCGACACCGCTATTTGGTAGACATTCCACAAATGCGGATGAAGCGTTTTGCTTTCACATGAATTATGCCTCCCGCAAAGGAATGGTACCTACTCCTTACCTGAGTTTGTGTTTCTTGATAAATACAATACGAAAGTATTTAAGTCACTGGTGATTAGTTAGGTATCTTCTAGGCAAACGTCCTCCATCATCGTCGCTTACCATCAGGGGAGAAAGTGGTCAAACGTTTGCCTAACTTGAATAAAAATGATTTGTGTAGTGGGTGGCGGGACCATTCACATTCTTGCCAGGTTCTTCTCGAGATGGCTGTAATTTTGCGAATCTGGCAATAGATTCATTAACTTTCATGAGTGCCTCTTTGGGGCCCATGTGAATAAACGATTTTGATTTTGACATCACAGATAATTACAACTAGAGCCAGAAACACAAATTAACCCTAGGGAAAAACTTGTGTTCCCGCCGAGAATCGAACCTGATACTACTTAGAAGGCGAACGCTCACTCAGCTAAGCCTACGGGCTGTTCAGAGTTTGTCATGGTAGTTGATAATTTGGTACCTATTTAATCCTGCGGTACCATAAACTATAGGTATATTATTATACACATTCGATGCTGAGTTAGCTACGGATACGGATTTCATTGCTCACAGTGAACATTTAGTTTTCATTGTGTGAACGCAAAAATCAAATATCAAATATCCGAACGGTGGCCTGCGGAAACGTGAGTGCGGGCGACCAGTGTCCTACAGCTAAATTGAGAGTTAACACTTAATATTATTTCTTAAGGCTTCGCCACACAGGACGCATTTTTTTTTTTTAACTGTGATAGGCAAACATTTGACCACTATCACACCTGATGTTAAGTGACGATGCGGTCGACGATGGAGCACGCTTGCCTAGAAAATACCTATTTACTCTCGACTTGAAGACTCCAAGATTGTACTTATCTGGGAACACAGACTCTGGCAAGGAGTTCCACTCCTTTGCAGTGCGCATCATGAAAGTGGAAGCAAAACGCTTCGTGCGCATTTGAGGAATATCCACCATGTATCGGTGTCGCAATGCAGTCTGTCTGGTGGTTCTATGATGGAATGGGGATGGAGGAACTAGATCGTGTAATTCCATAGCACACTCTCCGAAATGTATACGATAAAATACCGAGAGGCTCGCAATCCTGCGTCGATGTCCTAGGCTCTGAAGTCTAGCATCTGACAGCTGGTCATTGTTAATGAGTCTTTTGGCTCTTCGCTCAACGGACGCGGGTGAGTCTGTCTCCAAACTTTAACGCATTTTTGGCTCAAACAGATCGGGCATGTAGGGAGGTACTTAGGAGGTAGGCCCTGCTGTACTGTAGATAACCGCGACCACGCTTCCCCACTCGCCATCTCGAGCTGTGCAAGTCCTGTGTGGCGAACCCTTTGTAGTTAATTAGGTTTATAAATTAATACAAAATGTAGGTAACAAAACAATATATTTCATTATCAATATTTATGTCACAAAGATGTAAAAACCAACATCGTAAATAGCACACATATGATATCATAGATGATATAATATAATGGAGATAAACAATTAAAAGCACCTATTACTAAGCTGTTTTTCGGATAACATCATTAAAGTATCATGTATCATAATTATTAAAATATAGGTACTTTAAAAGGCATTAGGTATCATTTATCACTCTGGAATGGCAATAATTTTACTTAATTATTATATAAGATAATCTTTCGCAATCTTGTGCATCACGTAGGTAACGTGATGCACAAGATTGCGAAGCCAAAATTAATGAAAAAAAACCTAACTACGTGCGGCCATATTTGATAAATCTATATATTTCAAACAAAGTTGGGTTCATTACACCATTTAAACGGCTGGATTTTTATACAAGATCTTTGATTTGTCTCCACAGCGAATATAATAATATTAAAACATCGAAAAAATCCACGAAAACTAGGCGTTGAAGGTAATTGCCGTGATCGCTACCAGTGTTCCACTTCCAAATCCGGCAGTAAGTGGCCGCTAATTATGTAGGTATTTTGATGCCTTTCTGTGTCTTTAGAAACTGCACAATCTACACAGGCACTGTGAGAGATGTGAAGTACTTACGCGTAAAATGAATATTTCTCGCGAAGGTACTGTATCTATAATGAAATAGAAAAAATGGTATTTTTTTCTATCTTAGGCAACTGTTGTCACTATGAAGTGGACGAGCGAGATGGATAGATCGTCTTGTGTGAGAGAGTGAGAGAGATCGTAGCGTGTAATGCATATACACATGCGTAGGTATGTAGATGGCGGCTTTTATATAGTTTGTTTTTAGAGCAGTTTATTCTCTATTTATTCCAACTCACTGAATTATATGTCAGAAAAATTCACGAGTACCGTTCACAACCACAATAAACATTATGGTATACGCAGACCACAATTGTACCTACATTGTTTCAACTAAATCGGATAAACTCGCTAACTCACAAAAAAAACAATAACATAAAACATAAACGCTTTCAAAATCACAGCCCCACACTAAGTTCAAACTTTACCAGAACCAGAAACTCAAATTTTCTTTACGAAGAAAACTCGTGTTTCCACGCACCCAACTAAGCTAGCGCGCAGTTTAAAAATGTAATATAGAAATGAAAATGAAACTGAAAACAATAAAGTCTATTCTTAAAAGTATTCATATTAGTTACCCCGTGGTAAGCTCATAGGTCATTCTGCCTGCTCTTAGGACAAACATTAGTGAACTACGTAATCAAAACTTTCTTCTGTATTTTATAGTAGCCTCACTGAGATCAATTGACCTTTCTGTATAGAAGGACTATTCCTTCCTTTAGCTGGGTTAATGTTACAGAGAAAACAATTATTCCTCACTTTGCTTAGCCCCTAGGTGCTAAAAGCTTTTTAAACTCTTCATGTCACCGGGCATACATTGAACATCACCCATTGAAAATGCAGTGTTAAACATTGCCACTGCAGAATATAAATGCTTCCCACCAATGCCATAGCTACCTTTTTTTATGCTAGACTGGCAAGCATTTGACCGCTATCTACCTATTTTTATTCCTTCGTATCTACCTACTTGCTTTTCAAGACTTGTCATCTATATATATAGTTTTTTTTTTTTTTTATCTGTGATATGATGAACATTTGAACACTACCTAACCTGATGTTTAGTAACGATGCGGTCGACGATGGAGCATGCTTGCCTAGAAAATACCTATTCACTCTCGACTTGCCAAGATTGTACTTATCTGAGAACGCAGGCTCTGGCAAGAAGTTCCATTCCTTTGCAGTGAGCTTAATGAACGTGGAAGCAAAACGCTTCGTGCGCATTTAAGGAATATCCATATAAGTAATATCGGTTTAGCTATGCAGTCTGTCTGGTGGTTCATGATGGAATGGGGATGGAGGAATTAGATCGTGCAACTTCATAGCACTCTCTCCGAAATATATCCGATAAAATACCGAGAGACTATGTATACATTTTATTTATGCTGGATAGGCAAGCATTTAACCGCTATTTCATCTGATGGAAAGTGACGATGTGGCCGAAGATGGAACTTGCTTGCCTAGAAGGTACCTATTGACTCTAGACTTGAAGACACCCAGATTGTACCGTTCAGGGAACAAAGAGGCAGGCAATGAGTTCCACTCCTTCGCTGTACGGATGATGAACGTAGAAGCAAAACGCTTAGAGCGAACTGGGGGTATGTCAACCATTAATGGATATATTTAGATAGTTATTTCTTAAAAGCATCTGTGTTGGTGATCACGCAGGAGCAACAACTGGGTACTTTCAATGCATTCTGTTCTAATTTGTCTTGCTTAACTGTCACCATCATTCGGAACGAGAACTTCTGTTTGCAGCTTGCTTTATAACCTGGTTGGATGGAAGCTATTGGGCTGCAGCTGGAGCCTGTGGTGCTGCAAACAATAAACAATGCTTAGTGCTACTCAGTTCTTCACAACCGTTTTGTGCTAACTAGAAAAAAGCCTGCATATTCCAGGTCTAGTGTGTGTACTAGCCTATCACAAATAAAAAAAAAAAAAATGTTTTTTTCATCGTGTTTGTTTGACAGTTTACAGCATTGTCGCTATTTCTTTGACCGAGTGTGGGGCGTTGAACGTTGGGGCTGATTCGTTAGAGAATGGAGCCGATGGCAAGGTTCTATTAAATCATCCAACTTTTTTGAAACTTCGAGCACGAGTCCACCATCAAAGTGATTTTGAAATGACTGTTTTTGGGAAGAAATAATGCTTAAACGCCAGCAAAGCTGAAAAAACCGACTCCACCGCTTTATCTTCAGAACCTTGATCAGATTAAATGAATAAATTACTTATTATTAAGCTCAAAAACTACTGGTCAGATCTTGATCAAAATTAAATGGGACCACATGGGAAGCGCCAACTTTCAAACAAAAATTAAAAATATCAAAATCGGTTCACCTGGAAAAAGTTCAGACGTAACAACAAAAAAAAATTGTCTGTAAAGTCGGTTTACGGACCATAATTTTGCGTAATAACGTGAAACGTCATAAGACGAACGCTTAGGCCGATCGTGCCTCTTTATCGCTTGTTCCGCGCTCTCGCTTGCTCGCTCAGGCTCAGGCGGAACGTGACACTTTTTCGTGCGTGCAGCCAGTGTTCATCAATTTATAAGACGTTATCATATAAAAAAATATATATTCGTGGAATCTTAGTTATCGATTAGTATCATGGTATCAGCATCAGATATGTGTCAATTTATTCATGAAAGGTATTTGGACCTTTCAAGTATACAGAGGTAATTAAAGACGATTATTTAGTATTAAAAAAAATATACAGTCGACTTGAGTACCTCCTCCGTTTTTTAGAAGTCGTTAAAAATAGCATATTATCGGATATCGGAGAGGAACATACTTGCATGTTTCTACACGGTATCCTTGCAAGGGATGGTCCGGTGGGTTAGCTACAGTGTGCCAAATTCCATCTTTGTCCGTCGCGATAGATGGTATATAAATCTGAAAGAATATTGTTAAAGTGTTACTTGAATAAATTAGCAAGGTTCAAAAGCAAGTCAACATACTAATGCTTCCAGCTGTTTGGAAGATACGAGGTAACAAAGAAAAATCCAAATATAGGTACATACAATACATACAAGATTTGCGCGAAAACTGACCGTTTGAACTGCCCGTTGGCAAGATCGGAGCGCGTACGCCTTCTAAGCAGGGGTATCGGGTTTGATTCCCGGCGGGAACACAATTTATCTCCTCAAGGGAAATTTGTGTCTCTGGTTCTAGGTGCGATTGTGTATGTGATTTGAATGTCAGTGTAGTCACTAAACTTAGCGTGGGGCAGTAAGTGTGACGGTGTTTAAAAAAAACAATCGGGTAATAAGGAAAGGTAAATTTCGCTCGGGGCAGTTACTAGATACTTAGTATCTTTACAGGAACGCTTACGTAATCCACCGGGTAAGTGTTAACTATACCTCGGTCCACAAGGTCTACTATCAGCATTCCTATAGTATTAATGACGCAACCTTCATCTCAGATGTCACTTCACGCATACATTTTCCTTCCTTATTTTATTTATGAAAATATAGTTAGCCTCATAATGCAGAATCCTGTACAAAAATAATAGCTAAAACGTCTATTGGGCGCGATTCTATACAAGCACTAGTTACACCCGGCGTGCGTACCTCTTTCACGTTAAAAACGTATTGACTAAATTACCTCCTTCATGTTTATGTTTGTCTAGTACTGTACCAAATCCGAGTGACATATTCCTATCCATGAGAAAATGAAAAGTTGTTTTTTTTTGTGAATTATTATTTATTCTGCTTGAATATAAACAATTCTTGAATACACCTGAACACAAATGAACAATTAATCAAAATCGCTCCAGCCGTTAAGAAGGAGTTTAGTCACATACATACGTATAGAATAATGATATATAGATTTGCTAAAATAACTTGCTGTTCTTAAATAAAGGAGAATGCGGCCAAATGGCGGCTGATGAAACCTGGTTAAGTTTGTAGTTTATGTATGTTGGACATTTTTTATTATGGTTACCAAAAATGTTTAATAAAAAAATACTAAAAAGTTATATAACCAGAGAACTTGTTATAACGAATCAAACGAGCCCTAACTTGATGGGTTTATCTTGTTTAGTTCAGAAGTTCATATAGCCATCTTCATGCCCATCATCAGACCAGCTCCATGGTACCATGTTATCATTGTATTGTCACCGAAGATACATAAATACAGATTTGAGTCCAATAGGACATCGGGAAGTGGGTCTAATTCAGACTTGACCGACAGTTAACGGGATAGGTGAAACTAAAAAAAAGCTTGTAAAATGGCGTGAATCTTTTGTAGTTAAATTAATACGTACTTGTTCAACAAAATTGCATAGTTCTATTTCCTGGTCGGTACCGGTGCCTCCCAGCCTCTGAGCTATCTGCACATCGTCGTTTTTATCCAGGGAATCCATTTGGAATGTCACCGTATGTCCATGCTGTAAACATTAATAACACATTTGGTAGGAAAAGAAAAAAAAAATGTTGTTGTTTCCCGATAAGTATAATTTCGGCCTGTTGAAGTCAAGAGTGAACAGGTACTTTATAGGCAAGCATGTCCCCCCACCATCGACCGCATCGTCACTTTCCAACAGGTGAGATTGCGGTCAAATGATTGCCTAGGAACTAGTTGCCTAGGAATTCGTTGGGTTGCGCGTCCACTTTCAAAGTACCTGCAACTTCGGGTTTGATTCCCGGTGGGAACACGAGTTTGCCCCCATGAAAAAAACGTGTTTCTGGTGCAATTAAAATTAATTAAAACAAAGCTTTATTATTAATGAATTTACGATGCATTTTCATATATTTTTGCTATCTGTTACTGGTCAAAGCCACCATGAGTCAAACTTCATAGTCGGGAATCGTTTTTACAAAATTATTCACAATCACAAAAAATGGCCAAGTGCGTGTTGGTCCACGCGCAATGTAGGGTTACGCAGTTGCCTAATAATGCGCACTAAAAAAGAATGGTATTTATACGAAATGTTTACTTCTCCAAGTACACATTATAAGTTGGTCGATCATCACTCGTAAACATGTAAAGCCTACTTAGCTATGATAGTTTTCCTTTAAACTTCGTTATATATAGTAACAACTACCGTGATTTCTTTTCACATATGGAAAAAAAACTTTATTTTCAAGATTTTGTTTTGACTCTGTCGGCGTGGCTGGTATGTATGCCAAATTACAGCTTTCGTACTCTCTAAGCTAAGCTGAGGACAGTCGGACGGACGCACGAACATAGCGCAACTATAAGGGTTCCTTGTTGACTACGGAACCCTTAAAATCGTATCCATAGTTACCTACTTATTGGTTTGTTATAATATACATTTTCCATATTAGGTACTTATAGATAGTGACATATAAAACTTAGAGATAGTGACAACCCTACGTATTCGACTAGAGTAGGCATTTGAATCTCCTAAATGTCGAGTTGACATACTTCTTTTGTTTTTATTATGATATAAGGTACCAAAATCATAACTCATGTCATATCACTTACTTCAGCCACTAATTTCTTGACATAATCAGTTGGATAGTCGGAAACGCTATCACAATACCCCTTCTTCATGCACTCCTCCGGAACACGTGGTTCTCGAAATCCTTTCGAGGACGGACCAGGGAACACTACTCTGTCGTTTGGACTTGATATAGAGTCTTCTAATGCTCCTGAAATGAGATTTACCAGACGTTAAAGAAATAAGTTAGGATAAATTTCGTATCTTGAAGCGTGGTTTGTACAGCTCAGCGGTTAGAGCAATAGCGCATGAGAACGATACCCTATGTCCATGGGTTCGAAATCCGGACCATGCGATAGATTTTCTTTGTAAAATGTACTTGAAACGATAACGATTTTTAGGTATAATATTTAATTTAATACCATTGTATAAGTAACTTATAAATAAATGAATCTTGAAGAGTTAAAAAAAGCCATTGGAGTTCACAACCGAAATTAATCGCATGTTGAAATATTCACCAAAAATGAATATCAAAATGTATGTAGGAATGAAAGCAAAAATAAGATAACATTGCTATGTAATGTATACGTTTAATTTTACATTTCTGAGTACCCATTTTCCTCTGTCTGTACGGGTAAAGGCGCAAACGGTAAGCGCCGCCTACCGATATTTATGCGCCAGAAATATTTCTCTGTTTTATCCGGGTTCACTGGCCATTCTATTATTAAATAGGAAAAGGAAAGTTATAGGTGAAGTACCTACATAAAATTATAGGTTAATACAGAAAGGAACTAGGATTGACGACATGACATGGTGTTTTACTCTCACTTTGCCGTTAATCGCTTGTTTGAGATGCTACGAGAGCTGTCATCATTACCAGGTCTTTTCTAAATAAACACGGGTTATATGGCACTATATTCAATGTTAGAACAACAACAAGGATGTTAGCAGGTATAGTTTGACCGTAACCACTGTACCGCGCCTTGGGAATGCGCGGTAAGGCGGGAGGAGAGGAAAACTAGCTACCGCCGCGGTGAGCGTCGGACAGGCAGAGCAGCTGCGTTGCCCGTCCTCCATATGCCTAAGGCGTGGTACAGCGGTTTCTGTAAACTATACTCGTTCTTATCAGATAAATATATTAAAGACCCGACATCTGTCTTGAAAAATGAAAGCGAGATGGTCAAGAGCACGATGATATAACCTGCTTTAGTAAATAAGGGACTAGGATTTACGACCACTGGCATTGCATTCCTCTCCCACACTCCCACAAACAATTAGCGACGCTGTGAGAGTGAAACACACATTTTAATATGTGAGTGAGTTACCTATAAGTTCGATGTCTTGTAGGTAACTTAGGTCTTTGCTGTACATGTTTTAGGAAATATAGGTAATTGGCCCGTAGTTTGAACATACATAATATGACATATTGGGGTTTCACTGTCACAGCGTCAATCCAAGTCCATTTATTTATTAACGCGGATTATGTAGAGAATTTTAATTATCGTGATGATTTTATATCATTGGATGAGGAGTGATTATATAATTAAATTAATTAGACTAATGAAATTGCTATTTTCTCATACGACATACCGAAAAATTAAATTGATTTGAAGGCAATGATATTCTGAAAAGTAGGAAGATATGGAACACGCGCATAACCTAAATTAAACGAAAACTGGACCGGATGCACCTACTAGAGGCTCTTACAAAATTTACGAACGCTATTTGTAAATTTTGTAAGAGAAAAGATATTGACAGACATGACGTAGTTGTTGTTGCTTATTTAAAAATAAATTGCAACCACCTTACGTACGACACAAACGGCCGATTGAGACCAAGGCATTTTTTTTTCGAACGCACAGTTGCTCTCGCTGTGTGTACGCAGCGTCACGTCACTGAATGGGGAGGTAAATTGTGTGCGTTGCACCCAATTGATGTGGTCCACGTCCAGGAGCTATACATATAGGTAGTCACATATCTTCCCATTTTCTATAAGATCATTAATTTGAAGTAAATCTTAAACATTTTATTATTTCAATTCGAATTGTTTAAGCTTTACCATAAGTTCTCGTATTAAAAAAAATTGGGTGTGTCGTAAAGAAACAAGATAGAAGTGTAACTTTTATATTACAGGGAAATACCCCACCACCAAGAAGGTTGCGGATCAGAATTCCAAAGCCCTAAAAAAGCTTCACTTCACAACAGCAATTTCAAAGTCCAATTCAAAATGAAGTAACTTACAAGCTTCAGCAGATTCATCACCAGATAGAAGAAGGACCAGAATGTTATTAGATGATGATGTATGTACCTACCTAAAGTAGCTCGCAATTCCATTAAAAGTATTGTATACAAATTAGTTCTGTGCCCACCTCTTTTGTTCAATTGTATTGTGTTTAATATCTTATACGTCCCGTTTTCTTGTTTTTGAACGTCTTGTGGGGTATCTGTTTTATGTTTTCTTGCTTCCTGGTTTCTTGATAAGAGTTCTGGGGTTGGTTGGTTGTAGGTTGTGTGTGTGTAATGCTCTAAGGTTCTGCCTTGGGGTTTCTCTGAGGGGTACTCCGTCGGATATACGAATCGTGCTCGATATGTGCTGTGGTAGGAGTATCTATCTTCCTGAGCTGAAGCCATCATCTGAAATTTAAAGATCAAGTTAATGAACCGTATGGTCATGTATAGAACTCATTTATTTTTTGTATTTTTAATTCCAATAAGATACTTGTTAAAAACTTTTTTAAAGACAAGCGTTTAGAAGTCCGCCATATACACCTTGTACCGAAATATCTACAGGCCAATTGCCTATATTTCCTAAAACTAAACTAAAACTATATACAGTAAAGACCTAAGTTACCTAGAAGTGTATATGATGCGGGAACTTATGAATAATCACAAGACTTTGTATACTGGCATATAAATTTAGTATGGATACTTAGCACCAATGAATAATATTAATTTTGAAATACGATTTCTCATATTTAAAGTGAACCATCTACGGGTAAATTGCGTATAACGTAAGCAACAAACTGTGAACCTTTGTCATCAGTGTGTTTACCTAAGTATCTCGAACGTCAATGGACGACGTTCGATGACCTACTTAAGAATAAAATTACTATTAAGGGTCTGATATACGCCGTTGACCTTCCTCGAATGGGCGTCACCGATGAAAATGCCCCTGCACCGACCCCGCACCTCCTGAACATAATTACGAGCAGCGCGTATATATTTTGCGTATAGCGAACGACGCTAAGTAAAAGTGATTATTTCCTGCTCTGGTTCCAAATAAACATAAACATATGATTTTTTTTTTACTTCTAGAGTACTTCTTACAAAGTGCCCTATTATAATTACAATCTAGCCAAACTATGGCTAATCAGTAATTTAACTTTAACTTAAACTGCTACATTGCTAAACTAAGAATGTGTCCATTAACACTTTTCTTATTGTCTCTATTTAAGGGTAATACACTTTGTTCATGTGTTCTTTTGCAGCACTCTCACTATATATTACACTGATATATACTAACATTACACAAGTTCAAATAGTTTAGTTCTTTTAAGTCTTCTCACTAAGTCTGTAACGTCAAGGAGCTGGATTTGATGATTCTTTTTTGTTTGGTACAGTAAATTTCAGAGGTGGTCCCATATAAATGTTATTGAAATCGGTCCAGCCAAAACCGAAATATAAGCGTTGAAGTCGGATTTTTTAAGCTTTGCTTGCGTTTCAATTATGTCATCATGTGTTTCTGGTTCCGGGTGTGATTGTGTGTGTTAATACAAGCCATTGAAGTTAGTGTGGGGCTGCGAGTGTGAATGCAGACTGCGCTTCGGTCAAAGTACGATTGTCATTGCAGGCAATTATAAAGCGTATACCCTAGCGCATAGGAGCGCTTTTAATAAAGTTAAAGTAGGTATAGGGGTTACGCAAGGTTCGCAATGTATAGCACACATACTCGTAGACTATTAAGGCGAAGTGGAAGCGCGGCTGCGTTAGATTTGAGGAGTCGTACTTAGGATAATAGACAAGTTCCTAAGTACATTAATGATAATGATGCATGGAGGCAAACTTCACATGCGCTTTCTAGCGACTACATAATATAGACATATCTAGGTTAATATAATTATTATTATGTATTAGTATTTAAGAAAAATTAAAAAAAAAAAAAAGAAAAAATATGTGCCTCTAAGTTTCTTGCCAGGTTCTTCTCGAGATGGCTGTTATTGTGCGAATCTGGCAGTAGAGTCATTAACTTTCATGAGTGCCTCTTTGGGGCCAATTGGAATAAATAGACGACGAAATGGAAATAGTAGCTAGCTAAAAAAGCCGTTTCAGTCTTGGCTTGCTAAGGTAAGTTTTCAGTAGTTTTCCGGTAGACTAACGTTGTCCCTCAGACTGAGGCGGTCTGTCTATCACTTATAAAAAAAATGTAGGGTAATTCCGGGGGAGATGGCCCTAGTAACTTTGAGAGTCTTGTTTGAAGGAATTATTATGAATAAAACTTTAGATTAAATAGAAAATTAAGCTGTAATTATCACTTTAATCAAACATTAACGATAAATCAGTTTAAAGAAGAAAAAAATAACAATTTTAAATCTTAAAAAAAAACTAGGACTGGCCATCTCTCCCGGGGTGTCCGGGAGTGATGGCCATAGTGGTCGGGGAGAGATGGCCAGCACTTTTCTTGCCTTTTCCTTTGCCCTTGAGATCTTTTAACTGCTTTTTTTTGTTATTGCCGCAGTATGAGCACATATCTTCAAATTCTGTGCAATTTTCATGCACCCAGAGCATGCAAATACTGCATTGTATCCAGTCTTCGACTAGTTGTGTCGTAAAATAATTATCACCACAACCTCTGCAGTTATCTTTCTCTCTCTCTTCAGTTTCACTTCCAGAGGTGTCATTAAAAACTATGGGAATTTCTTCGCAACTGCTATCAGACAATCTACGCATTGCTTTTCGTTTCTTAACAGTCTTTTTTTGCTTAGAAGTATCAGTCTTAATTTCTCTTTTTATTATTTTCGGTTTCTTTGAATGTTTTTCCTTATTTTCTTTCTCTTTGGTTTTTCGTTTTTCAATATGCTCTTCAGACGTCAAAAGAATGCTTACTTGTTTGG
This sequence comes from Lomographa bimaculata, assembly GCA_948107665.1. Lineage (NCBI taxonomy): Eukaryota > Metazoa > Arthropoda > Insecta > Lepidoptera > Geometridae > Lomographa > Lomographa bimaculata. The sequence goes on from OX403592.1 coordinate 16,730,340, forward strand.
CTCGTTTGCGGACTTCGTTTAGTTTTACAGGCAGTGGAGATACTTCGTGCAGTACTCTTGTCGGTGTTGATTGGTCCATCGTCTGAGTGGATGTACTTGGGCCTAAATCTGAAACTGATAGGGCAGGCGCTGCATGCCCGGTGCTACTTTCAATAGGTGGCTCAATATTCCCACTAAAAGCGTACTCCGGAATGGCTCCTGGATGTAGTGGAAAAACTCCTGCTGCCTTAAATCCTGAAGTTGCATTTCCACTGGTCGCAGATTTTCCCCAAGCTTGGTTCAATAAGAAGCCAAATTGTTGTCTTGTTAGACGACGTCCAGGGTGCTGTTTCATCCATAACCTGCACGATTCATAGAAGTGCGTTTTAAGAGACTTGAAAACAGCAACATCTAGCGGCTGAAGATAGTGGGATGTGTGTGATGGCATTGACAGTAAGATGATGTCATTATCATTTGCAAACTCCAGCATTTTAACTGAATTGCAGTGTGTAGAATGACCGTCCAGCAAAAGAAGAACTTTTCCATCTGGTTTCCGAGGCAAGAAATGTGATTTCATCCATTCTAGAAATATGTCAGAGGTTATGTAGGCGGATTTTTGTGACATATAAACCACTGAACCTGGAGGCAGTCCATCTTCAAATTCAGGTTTCTTCCTTTGGCCTTTCATAATGCACGCAGGGGGCATAAAATTACCTTCAGCATTACAACAGCCAATTACCGTGATTGTTTCTCCTTTTTCTGTAGAGGTTGACATAGCTACAGCTTTGGACCCTTTTTCTGCCAAAACATGACCTGGTCGATTATTCAATTGCAACCCAGACTCGTCCATGTTGTAAATATGGCCAGGTTTATTTATTAGGTCATTATCACAAAGAGTTTTCTCTAGCATTTCAAAATAAGATTTTACTTCTGCTCTATTCATCCCTTGACTTCTAGCATATGACACCCCTTCTGATTTTCTTAATGAAATATCGGAATTCCTTTTCAGAAACATCTGCACCCAATCATAGCCCGCCTTCTCAGATGATATATTGAATCTGTGTTTAATTCCTAATTGTTCAGCGTACTTGAATGCAATTGTTCTTAAATCGTCAATAGTCAAAGGAAAGCCGCTAGACTGCATGTCCTTTATATGTTTGCTCAGTCTTTTTTCGTTGTCTGCACCAAAGGTTGACGATGGTCCCATGGGACCCTTTGTGTAGTTGTTTTGTTTTAATCTTCTTTCTAGTGTTTTCCTTGGGACATCATAGATAATAGAGGCCCTATAGACCGACAACCCTCGATTTTGTACTTCTTCCATAGCCTTCTTCAAGTCTTCTTCGCTCCAGGCACCTCGACCAGCAGCCACATTCCGTAGGTATTGGTTAGGCATCTGTAGAAAATACATAGGATAAAAAATAAAATTTAAATAGGAAATCAAATTTTATGGCTATCTCTCCCGTAAATACTATGGCCATCTTTCCCGACTGTCCGGGAGAGATGGCCACGCTAGGTAATTAATGCAACTTGTAGATTTTGTCGGTAATTTTGAGGTTAGAAAACGTGCAAGGTTTTTACTTTACAAAGAAATCACGAAAACGGACAAATCTTTTAAAACCTTTTTGTGACCACTTAATATGTCAATCCCTTAACTTAGATCGAACATGTCATGTAAAAATAAAGTCAAATTACTCACCTTTCCATATTTTTTTTCAATAAAAATCCACTAACACTTATTGCACGTGCCGAAGCAAAGCGAACTGAATTAAAATTAGCGCCATCTGTCAATTCTAACTTGAACTTTTTTCTATTGGCCATCTCTCCCGTATGGCCATCTCCCCCGGAATTACCCTATGTACCTAAATATGTTTTAATGTTGTGATGTGTTATTTTTGGCAATAAATTGATTTTTTATTTATTTATTATTTATTTAAAATATTATTTATTTGATCAAATAACCCGAAAACATCCGAAATAACCATTTGCATCACCAAATCCAGGCTCCTTATAACGTCATTAAGAGGGTTTATTCTTTTTGTCTTCTCTCTCGCTCGCACAATTAAATATTTTTAATAAATACAATTATGTAGGTATGTGTGTTTTTGATAATGTTTTCAACTAACTATATGGATATTAATACAAGGATGTTTCAAACTTCTTTTCGCTATCATATCATTAAATGAGATGAGAAAAAACACAGTTTCCAATGTGATTTAGTCGCTTTCTTCGTTTAACTTAAAGATAGGAAAAACGAACGGTAGATTAAAACATTAATGTATTAGTGTGCATATAGTTGGTTGAAAACATATTTAAAAACACACGTAGCTAATTGTAGATATTTATTGAAAATATCGAAATGTGCGAGCGAGAGAGAAGACAAAATTAATAACCCTCTTAATGCGAACGATGTTGCGTTCGCAGCTAAAATGAAGCTGATAATTTGTTATAATAAGCTTATGAAGATTATTATTCCAAATTAATCATCATGCTATACTCATTAGTCACACCCACTCATTACATACGTTCAAATAAAGTGACCTAAATGGTAAAATGAAAATATCTCACAATGTTGACAGAACTAATGTGCGGAACGTGTGCTGTGGTTTTTGTACTATCACTAATTACTAATGACTTAGTCATAATAATAAAATGACCTAATTAGAATAAGTCCGTTTAGTTTGATAAATCGCTTTTATGGGTTTGTTTTCTAGGAACGCTTCCGTCATGTAAGTTTGTAACTAATTGTACGCTAAATCGTCATTTCAGTAGAAAGTATACAATTTACATGATGGTCATCGCTTTAAAGCTGGACATTGACGTCAGTACTTACCTACGGCTGATATGCAACCGAGAATATGCTTTTATTCGATTCTTTACGTAAATATATTGCCGGAAATCTAATACCTTTAAACGAGCAATTCTTGTATATATGTTTTTTTTTTAATTACAAATAGGCTAACATTTGACCGCTATCTCACCTGATGGAAAGCGACGATGTGGTCGACGGTGGGACATGCTTACCTAGAAGGTAGCTGTTCTCTTGACTCGAAGAGGCCTAAGTTATACTTATCGGGAAACAAGAACGAAGGCAGGGTATTCCACTCCTTTGCAGTTCGCATTATAAAAGTAGAGGCAAAACGCTTGGTTCTAATCTGAGGAATATCTACCATAAAAGGATGTCTTGTTTTAGTACGCCTTGTTGTCCCATGATAGAAGGGAGCTGGAGGAATTAAATCATGCAGTTCTGTCGCACACTCTCCGAAATGTATCTTGTAAAACACGCATAAGCTAGCTACCTTACGCCGCTGTTCGAGGCTCTGAAGTCTTTTCTCTACTAGTTCAGTATGGCCAATCAGCTTTTTAGCTCGTTTTTCAATTGAATCCAAAGCCTGAAGCTGGTACTTGGCTGAGCCGTCCCAGAGGTGACTGCAGTATTCCATACAGGATCGGACTTGAGCTTGGTAGAGATTGAGAAGCTGTCCAGGTGTGAAATACCGCTTCACCTTGCTGAGGATTCCCAATTTCTTTGCATCCAGTTTAGCCTTGGATTCGATATAAGAGCCAAAGTTTAGGTTGGACGTTAAAGTTACACCCAAAAGCTCAAGGTGATTCGTGACCAGCAAAGACACATTCTGGAAAGATGGAGCAAGCTCAAAATGTATATATATAATCTGAATCTCGGAAATGGCTTAAAATTTTTTCATGAAATTTAGTATTCAGGGGGTTCGGGGGCGAAAAATCGATCTAGCTATGTTTAATTTTTAGAAAACGTAATTTCCCGAAAAAATAAAACCGAGCAAAGTGCGGTCATCCAGGTATATGTTTCAAGTGTATTTCATATTAAAAGTCCGAGTCACAAGGCGCAGTCAAAGTCAAGTAAAAGATTCAAGGTCCAGTTATAGTCAAATCATGCCCTAGTAAAGTGGTAGAAACTTGACAAGAATTTCTATTGGAGTTTTGAGCGAAGGCAAAAATCACGTTTTTCAATTTGGTATCATTTACCTACACTTACCTATATGGAATTATACAAAATCAACAACGCCATTTTTTCATTTTCGTCGCAAAAAATCTCTGTGATGTTTTTTCCGTGACATCCACAATCACCGTCAAGTTAGGTAGCACAATACTTTTTATTTATTCTCAATTCGACAAAATACCGCAAATTCAGAAAACGTCAAATGACAAGCAAACAACATTTTAAAACCAATTTCTCTTAACCGATCATTCATAGTAAAAATATGTGAGCTCATTTACTGACTTTGACTGTGAATTGTGATCAAGACTTAAATATGTAAATACATACTCATGAATTATTTTATTATTACTTATGTTCATATTCATCTGTACCTTCTCTCCATTACTCACCCATTAGCTGACTTTGTACTAGAAGTAGAATTTGTAACTTGAAGTTACCGGGCATATTTTATAAATAATTTTTAATTTGTTTTTACTGCGCTCCTACCTATATGCGATATTGATTTGATTTGATTTGATTTGATTTGATATTGGCAGAATTATGGTGAGACAGCCCTATAGTCGCCATTTAAAGAAGAAGTTGAAGTTGAATTATTTTATTACTTGACACTAGCTAAATGCATACAGATGCAGAGCCAAAAAAAAAGCCTACTTTTAGAATGCGTCGTGATCGCGGCTTATTGCTGCTGCGCTCTGGGAGGCCTTACGAGATAGTTTCATTCATGGCAAGTGACACTTTATGTAAATAGGAAATACAGGATAAAAAGTATTTTTTACCGACTTCACAAAAAAGGAGGAGGTGCTCAATTCGAAAATACTTTTTTTATACATCAAAACTTTTTTCCACGTGAACAGATATTTTTTTTTTGTATGAAATCAGGTGCTTTCCTTTGGACCCATTTAAATGAAATTCAGATCTGATCAGTAGTTTTTGAGTTATAGTCAATAATGCGTGTTTTATACATTCAATCTGATCAAGGTTCCGAAGATAAAGCGGGGAAGTCAGTTTTTTTAAAGCTTTGCTTGCATTTGATCCTTCTATTTATATTAACGCGGGTGCATTTTCGGGACACTGCAAAGCAAGTATTATATATTTTCAATCAACTTTCTTTCTCTTGGGTTATCCGGTCTGTCACAACTTGATTTCGGGTTTTTTACCGTTACGTGAACATTGCCGATTTTTATTGCAAATTTATTTGGTCTGAGATTGCAAACTGTTTAATTACTGACCCACTATCAATAATGTCATAATGTAAAACGGATCTGCGATAAAAAATCGAGGTTGAAACAGGTAAAACATGTCGATTTACTTTTTAACCGATATCCTAATGAGGAACATACAAAATAGGAAAAAAAAACATAAACACTATCAAACTCACAGCCCCACACTAAGTTCGATGGCTTAGGTCGTGGGTGCCGGAAACATTCACAACAGACACAATCACACCCAGAACCGGAAGCAAAAATTCCCCTTCGGGAGAAAACTGGTGCTCCCGCCGGGAATAGTACCCAATACCCTGCTAAATGTACGCGTCTGCCTTCTAGGACGCTAGCTAAGCCAACGGACAGTTTTTTACTTGTTTTAACATATATTCGGTTCGTTTCGCCTTCTAAGCACCCCTGCTTAGAACCCGATATCGGGTTCGATTCCCGGCGGGAACATAAGTTTTCTCCCCAAGGAAAATTTTTGTTTCTGGTTCTGGTTGTGATTGTGTGTGTGATGTGAGTGTTTCCGGCACCTACGACACAAGTCATCGAACTTTTTATGTTTTTATCTAAACTTATTATTCAAGTATTTCAATTATTATCCTATCCTACTTCCTTCTAATATTATAAATTATATAGGTGAGAGTGTGTTCGTATGTTACTTCTTCAAAAAAACTCGCTCAAACGGCTAGGCTAATTTTGATGAAATTTGGTATGGTATTTGACACCTTGGATTATAAGCATAAAATTACAGTGCGCGCATTTAGATTGAGCAAAACGAATAAATCTTTTATGGCAAATGGGGTTAGATTTTACAATAGAATTCCTAAAATCGTAACTGAATTACCACTGGGAAAGTTCAAATCTGTAATAAAACTAAAAAAGGCATTAATTAAGAAAGCCTACTATAAGACCACAGACTATATTCATGACAAGGATGCATGGAGGCAAACTGCACAGGCTCTTTCTAGCGACTACCATAATAACACCTAGGTTAAGAAAATTATGTATTAGAAATTAGGAATTGTTTTAAAAAAAAAAAAAATGCGCCGCCGAGTTTCTTGCCAGGTTCTTCTCGAGATGGCTGTAATTTTGCGAATCTGGCAACAGATTCATTAACTTTCATGAGTGCCTCTTTGGGGCCCATGTGAATAAACGATTTTGATTTTGATTTTGATTTAAACACGAAGCAGGTCAAAACAGTTCAGCAGTTGTATGTTCGTGGTAAGTACAAATTTTAGCAAGACAAATATCGATCCAATAAATGAACTACCCTGAACTTGCAGGCTTAAAAAGTTCATGGTAGGCCTTCAGGTCGCATTACTCAACCAGTTCTCGTAAAATTTTGTGAGCAGGTTCTATAATTATAAAAAAAAAAAAAGTTTATGGAGTTTTTTCAAAATGGCGGAGATATGGAGCTTCGAAACGTAAAAAAAACATTCAGAAAAACTCGCGAGTTCTTTAGCTCGTAGTGCAACTAATCGTAGATTATGTTTCCATGTTTTAGTTAACAAGTAAATCTTGTAACATTACACACACAACTTATTTGATTAGCAAAGTAATATTCTACGCCTTTTCTCTACCTATACCTAGAAAGCGAGCGGGCATGGATTAGCGGTTGCTCGAGCGGATTTATGGGCCAGATGTATCCCAACGCGAGCATTATTTTTAAATACAGTCAATTATCCCGCTTATACTGTGGCATATAAAGGTGCATATTATTATTGCATATCTTAAATTATAATTATATAGTCACGCGTGACAATCTTTGATTTTTTGGATTTTATTCAAAATACGTGAAAATTTACTACTTTTTATCTCGACACCGCGGGGCGCAGCTAGTTGTTATTCAATTTAAATTGAACAATAACAAATAAGTAGTTGTAGTGATAATAATTTATATGAAAATTTATATACATATATGTCAAGAGGGCATCTATTAATAATAATTACGTGAGGTGAATTTGGCAATTTTTGGAGCCCCTCTCCCCCCTTGGTGAGATGTCCTGAGATTTTGCTCAACCCCCTCCCCCTCTCCTAAACTCACGTGAGATTTTTCAAAATGCGTATATTTAATGTAAATAAGTTAATCTGTGCTTGATTGAGTTAAATTTATTTAACACACATTTTGTTCAATTATTTTAATTGAGACTAACCCCTACTATATGATTTAGCCATATTTCAGTAGTTTTTTTTAACTTAATTTAACCCAGTTTTCACACAATTATACACTGTTTCTTGCAAAAAAAAAAAGCGTGATAATAATATTTACTGAGACACCCCCACTCCCCCACGTGAGATTGGGTGAGGTTCGGCTCGACCCCCTCCCGCCCCTTAACGCCTCATGTAATTAATGGACGCCCCCCAATTTATATACCCATATTTAAATTAAAAGTCATATTATGACGTCAATAAAACATTATATTCAGAAGTATTTCGCACTAATTTGATGACAGTTTGGTGGGAAATTAACCAAAGCACGATAATATTTGCAAAATGACTATTGCAGTCATATATGAACAACATACGTCAGTACATATCACACTTCCATATATGTACGGAAGAGTTGTTTAAATAAAATACCGTTCATTAACCTTAAAATCAAGGCTTTTAACTACTTATAAGTATAACATAATCTGTGGTATTGTTTACTAACAGCTGTGACACGGTCGCGGGATCGGTCGCCTCCCTTGGGCCCCGCATGCCCGGTCCGCGCGAACCAAATGTGTATCTTGTAGGGCAGGTTTAATCAACGGTCTTAACTGAGAGAGAGGAGTTGCTAAACTGCTTGCTGCGAAACTGAAGAAAATGGTGTTGTCGACTTTGTATTATCTCCCAAAACTTGTGAGCCTTTGAGTTTTAATGTGTAATAATAGTGGATTATTAGAAGTTAATAGTTCGTAAACGTGCATGAGTGTAGGCAAATGACACAAAGTTGAAATACGTTTTAGTTTTTGCTCCAAAACTCCAATAGAAGTTCCAAGCTCTAGTGCAGTTTCTACGACCTTACTAGGCTCATGCCTACACCTGGTGGACTTGACTATGACATGACCATGACTCTTTCACTTGACTGTGACTGGTGACTTGCTCTTATAAAGTGGTAGAAACTTTACTTGAATTTCTATTGGAGTTTCGGAGCTAAAGAAAAAAATCGCGTTTTTCAATTTCGTTTAATTTCCCTACACTCATGCACGTTCACTAAGTAATGGTAGAAAATCCACCTTACATTAACACTCGAAGAATCACAAGTATTGGAAAATAATTCAAATTAAAAAACGCATTTTTTTAACTTTTCACAAAATTATTACAATTCAGTGCCATGCAGAATTTTAAACTGCAATATTTTATAGATAATTAAACGCAAGCAAAGCTTAAAAAAACCGACTTCACCGCTTTATCTTCGGAACTTCTGGTTTAAAAGATGTTTTATTTTCTCAAAAAGAATAACATTCACTTAAATGAGAAAATGTTAGTATTTAGACAGTATTTTGGCGTCTTGTAGGTGCATTATAACATTATTTATACAATCTGATCAAATGAGGTTAAAAAAAAAAAAGTGTTCACTAATTATATGATATTCGTTCGACCATACTTTGTTTACACACACACTGAACAAGTGTCACTGGAAGTGCCGAGTTTTTAGTTTTGTGGTTACATAATTATTATGATAAATTATTAGGTTCTTTTTTTAATTTATGTTTTATTTATAGATTATAGTTAATTATCTAATTAATACTATTAATATTTTTTCTATATTACGGTGTTAGTGGTAGTTCTAAAGCATATTGTGTTGATATCCTGTTGAACTTTGATTAGATTATGATGTATTAAACACGCATTATTAACGATATTTTAAGAACTACTGATCAAATCTTGATCAAATTTAAATAGGACCAATTAGAAAGCTACATCTTTCAAACAAAAAAAAATCGGTTCACGTGGAACGAAGTTATGAGGTAACAAACATTAAAAAAAAATACAGTCAACTTGAGTACCTCCTCCTTTTTTGTGAAGTCGGTAGAAAAATCTCGCACACTGCTATTATGTGGTTACCCTGGCATATTAGAAGTTATATTAAATCTCTTTTTGCCACTAGAAACTTTGCTTTTCCATCCGAAGTAATGATTGGCGGTTGTATGTCTGGCAAAGATGTGGTTGATACTTCCTCAAGTCAATGCTCCTCAAGTTCCTCAAGACTCTGCAAAAGAGCTGTCATCGTATCTCTCATCTATCGCATTATAAAACTACTCTAATTTTGTTTCTATTTGCTAATCATTTTGTTTGAAGGCCTAGAAGATTCCATATAATCACAATAGTAGCTATGATCGTAGTTTACGATGATCGCTACCATAACCGGCAATTATAAACCAATTAGTTTTTTATGGAGATTGAAATAATGTTTGCGTTGCTTGCCTATACATTAGAATACAATTTTGGCAACACCGATCTTTTTTATGCAGGCAAATGTTTCACGACTAGGTACCTATCATAATAATAGATGTACCTTGATATAATCAAGTCACATCTAATACTATGTACTACTAACTTTATAATAATAAAATGATTTATACAAGATATCTAAAGCCTCTCAGACTACTATGCCGTTCGGGGAACAATGACGAGAGCAATATGTTCCAGTTAAATAAAAGGATAATTAACATTGGATAAAGTATATGAATAGCCTATAAGAGACAATAAAATAAAAATTAACGCTAAAACACAATAATAAACGCTTTCATCCTCACAGCCGCACACAAAGTTGGAAGACTTGTCGGAAAACATTACCATCACACACACAATCACAACCAGAACCAGAAACACAAATTTTCCTTGGGGAGAAAAATTGTGTTCAGGGAATCGAACCTGATTAGGAGGCGAACGTCCACCCAACCAAGCCTATGGGCAGTTCAAAATAAAATGTATGTAAAAGCAAGACTCTAAGAAAGGACGCACACTCTCCGAAGTATATGAATTTTAAACGATAGAACATAGGCTAAATGATCTTAAACCGACCTTGAACTACCTATTCGAACTTGACCGAGACTGCAGTTTATTTAATACGAGGTTTTGTCACCCTATAAAGATTAGAATTAGAGGTTAAATGTATAATTGTATCGGTGATATCGAACCATATGCGCTGAGAACATGAGGACAAGTTACATTTAGATTCAATTACTTGTCCAATATAATCCGCTAAGTCACGCTGGTCATTACCGCTTACCTACCATTTGTCAGTGCATGACTAATAACAGAGTATCTAATTAATTCATTAGTTAATTATAGGTTAATGTTACTGTTCAACTATAGCACAATCGGAAAGTATGCTTGGGAAATACCTCAGTGACACAATGATGTTTACCATCTATGAGTGAGCTGGCATTTGTTTTTCTTTGATTCGAGACTGTCACTGTATTCAAAGAATGGGTATGGTGGTGTAATATGTCGGTGTTCCTCAGGGCGGTGTTGTGTCACCCCTCCTCGTTGTGATTTTCATACATTCAGTTTTTCAGGTAATAAATAAACGCTTTCACACTCACAGCCCCACACTAAGTTCGAAGACTTGTGTCGTGGGTGTCGGAAACATTCATATCAAACACACAATCATAACCAGAACCAGAAACACAAATTTTACTTGGGGAGAAAATTTGTGTTTCCGCCGGGAATCGAACCCGATATATGCTTAGAAGGCGAACGCTCACCCAACTGAGCCAACGGGCAGTTCAGGTAACTTCTATGCAGATGACTTGGTTTACAGATACATTCCTATTTGCCAATCGAATGATGCAATTAATCAAACTAGTGATAACCAGAAAAAAATATTAATAATCAAGAGTGGATCCAGGATGATAACGTGAATTGGCTGGTTCCGCCTACTTCAAGTGATTTTTAATAGGGTATTCATCTGGCATTTTGGTTTTGGGTCCCTCATCTGGTCGATGTTAGTCAAAGACTGTTAGCATTTGCACGAATAATTTTCTGCCAATTGCAAAACTGAACCTCGCGAGGCTCTTATTATAAGTTAAACTAACGCATGCCTTCTAGATTTAACCGAGAAATAACTTATTAATGCTGACATCCCGCCATAATAGGCAAAACCGATTGCTGCTTGTAGTTTCCATGGAAATCAAGCGTGTGCGAATATAATATATTCATTATAGCAGTATTATTTATTGTAGTGTAGTAAAGTATATACTGTATTGTTATTTTAATATGGCATGTTCATGAAATTACGTATTTATTACTACAGATTTTTCAGTTGCTTATTAATGTTTATTTACTACCATCGTGGTTTATGTTTAAATCCATACCAAGCATGACTACAAGAAATTGCTCTACGCAATAAGCTTGTGAGTAGGTATTTATTATCATAATTTAAAGATTTATTTAGTTTATATGCTCAGGTGGATTTGCAACTATAAATATATTAAATGACTAAACAATAAAGCGAGTCAATATTTTACAGTTGTGTATTTGCACTCATTTTAGCTAATGTGAAGATTTGGCATTACTGGGTTATCAATGAAATAAGTTATTAAGGAAAGATCATATTTCTCAAGACAATAGCTTTTGCGCCTGGAATCGACATGCCTTATTTTTTGCCCTATTATTACTACCAAAACTAGTAATAACTAGAAAAATCTGGTAGTACGAACGAATTTTGTTTAAAAATTGTCTTGGACCGGGGTCCAAGACAATTTTCCTACCGGGGTAGGAAGCATGAATGTGTGAAGTTTTATTTTCTCGAGATCAATGGTTTGGACCCCGATTGGAATAAGCCTTATTAGTTAGCTACAGACATAAAGACATATATGTAGCAAAAAACTAAATTTAAATTGACAAAAGGGTACAAATAGATTTTTTCTTACATTTTTACTACAAGCCGTCCTCAACTCAGCATAATACTGGTTTAAAAAACCAGCGCTGGTCTTCCGTTGAGAACGGCGGATGACGTCGCACACGAAAAACCAACACAGATGTCACAAATAGCCAAGAATATTAGTAACAGCAACGAGATATATATCTCAGTTTTTTTTACTTCTAGAGTAGGTACTCCTTACAAATATCTCTATTTTAATTAAAATTTAGCCAAAATAGTAATAATTATTCTAAGTTTAACTATCGCCTGCCTTCTAGATTTAACCGAGAAACAACTTTTTAATGCTTACATCCCGCCATAATAGGCGTAACCGATTGCTGCTTGTAGTTTCCATGGAAATCAAGCGTGTGCGAAATTCATTATAGCAGTATTATACGCAATAAGCTTATGAGTAGGTATATTTTATCATAATTTAAAGATTTATTTAGTTTATATGCTCAGGTGGTTTTGCAACTATAAAGATATTAAATGACTAAACAATAAAGCGAGTCAATATTTTAAAGTTGTGGATTTGCACTCATTTTCGCTTATTTGAAGATTTGGCATTACTGGGTTATCAATGAAATAAGTTTTTAAGGAAAGATCATATTTCTCAAGACAATAGCTTTTTATGCGCCTGCAATCGACATGCCTTATTTTTTTGCCCTATTATTACTATCAAAACTAGTAATAACTAGAAATCTGGTAGTTAATACATTGCAATTTAAATAAAATCCTGTACAATTATATGTTTATACATATAAATAAATGTTTTGTTTATACCCAATTCCTATACACATGTATATTCCTTTTGCCATTGGCAATTATGTAACCGTCAAACAGTAGTGTGCAAACATTAGGTACCTACTGCACTTCGGATAGAAGCGTAATGTTTTCAGTGACATCACAGGGAATATCTAATACCTTTAAACGAGCAATCTATCTATCTATCTATATATATTATATATATAAAATCAATGCCACTTTTCGTTGTAATTTTATAACTCAAGAACGGGCTCACCTATCCAAACCAAATGTTTAGGCTTTGTTCGGAATATTTAGTAGATGGTTTATGTGAACTTTGTACAAAATCGGTTGAGCGGTTCTTCATTTATCACACCCGGGCGAAGCCGGGGCGGATCGCTAGTTCTTGTATATATTTAAGAATTGCTCGTATATAAAATCAACGATTTTCATGAAATTAGGTATGCAGGGGGTTTCAGGGGCGATAAATCGATCTAGCTAGGTTTCATTTTTAGACAACGTCATTTTAACAGAGCAAAGCTCGGTCATCCAGGTACTAATACTTAAGTGATTGAACATGGAAGCGCAGAATATTCAGCTTTAGTTAATTAAATTACAATTACAACTTTCTTACGACGAATGCATAACAATTATATGGTTCAGTTTATAATTCAACAAACAAACAAACGCATTCACACTCACAGCCCCACACTAAGTTCAAAGACTTGTATCGTGGGAGCCGGAAACATTCACATCACACACACATTACACCCAGAACCAGAAGCATAAATATCCCTTGGGAAGGAATGTGTGCTACTGCCGGGAATCGAACCCAGGACCCACGCCGCAGAGGGCGGACACCTGTCCACTGCGCCAACTGGGTCGTCATAATTAAAAAGTTATGTTATTAGGCACGCGAGTTTACACACTAGGATACCCTGTGTTGTGGATAGCTAGACTCTTCCAAAGGAAGGTATACAAAAAATAGTTAGTAAAATGAATAAGAACGGGAGTAAACAAAATAATAATTATAGATCGTATAGAACAGATAGGTAATTAATAATTACGGAAAATATAGAAATCAGAAGAAAGTCGTAGAACATTATTTAAACGCAAGCTAAACTTAAAAGAAAACGATTCGCCGCTTTGTCTTCAGAACCTTGATCAGATTAAATGTATTAAACACGCATTATTGACGATAACTCAAAAACTACAGATCAGATCCTGATTAAATTTAAACGGGATCAATAAAAAAAAACTCTACATCGGTTCACGTGGAAAAAAGTTATGAAAACTTTCGACTTGAGTACCTCCTCCTTTTTTGCAAAGTCGGTAGAAAATGAACTATGAGATCAAGAATCAGAGAGCTTTCTGGTACTTTACAAATGACCCTGTCTATATATTTTTAGACTAACAAGCCTAATGCGGAAATTCAAAACATCAATAGTGTTACATATAGCAGTGACTAGTACTTTCCTAGTAGTTATAAATAGTTTTGGAAAACCCTCACTTCGTCCTTCCTCGTTTAACCGACCTTTTAAAGCATAATATATTTATTTCCATTAATTAGAACAATAAGATATATAACATTATTATTGTAAAAAAAACATTCAGAAATATTCGCGAGTTCTTTAGCTCGTAGTGCAACTAATCATAGATTATTTTTCCATGTTTTAGTTAACAAGTAAATCTTGTAACATTACACGGTTGCTCGAGCGGATTTATGGAGCTTCGAAATGTAAAAAAAACATTCAGAAAAACTCGCGAGTTCTTTAGCTCGTAGTGCAACTAATCATAGATTATTTTTCCATGTTTTAGTTAACAAGTCAATCTTGTAACATTACACGGTTGCTCGAGCGGATTTATGGAGCTTCGAAATGTAAAAAAAACATTCAGAAAAACTCGCGAGTTCTTTAGCTCGTAGTGCAACTAATCATAGATTATTTTTCCATGTTTTAGTTAACAAGTCAATCTTGTAACATTACACAAAACTTATTTTATTAGCAAAGTAATATTCTACGCCTTTTCTCTACCTATACCTAGAAAGCGAGCGGGCATGGATTAGCGGTTGCTCGAGCGGATTTATGGGCCAGGTGTATCCCGACGCGAGCATTATTTTTAAATACAGTCAATTATCCCGCTTATACTGTGGCATATAAAGGTGCATATTATTATTGCATATCTTACATTATAATTATATAGTCACGCGTGACAATCTTTGATTTTTTGGATTTTATTCAAAATACGTAAAAATGTCACTCAAGAAAAAAAAAAGATCTTCTACGTCTAGTGTTTACAAGACATAGAACATATTGTACATGAAACTATTTCACATATAAATTTAAAGAACTGTCTAAATTTACTAAAACTCAACTTAAAATGTATACATCTTCAACAAGTATTATTTTTCATAGCATTATAATTCCATAACTTGCACTCGGCTAGTATAGCGGATTTAAGCCTAGACACTCTCCGTGTTATAAAAGGCACCGATTTTCAGCTCTGGGAACAAAATAGGCAGATAATGATTATATTGGTGGTACGGTATATGACCTAATGCGTTTCGAATCATTTTCATCTCTTTCCATTTCCCCCTAAGTAGAGTCTATGGGTATAAATATCTAGATTGAATTATTTTTTTGGTCATTACCGAATTATATAGCACACCGACGCCATTTTTTAATAAAAAATACTGTGCACTAGCCTTAAGACAAATTCAATGCAACATTTTTTTTCCATGTTACATGAAAAATATGTATTTAGATAGGGTACGTGTCGAGAAAAATAGCTTTCAAGAAAATAACTTTATTGAATGTGTGACATCCCAGTTTTATGTCCGAGGGAGGATCACTGTGACCTCACTGTACGGTAGTGTGGGGACAGAGTTTCACCCGAGGTATGCTATTGTTGTGTTCTACTGCCATTGACCAATAATCTGTGTAAACGACACTTAATACAAAAGGTGTACCTTATTGAATGCCTTTTTATGTACCAATAAACGATATTATTATTATATATAATGACACCCTTTAATTTACAATCGGTTAATTTTAATAATGCAACGAACGTAATAAAATTATAAATATACATACGATGCTAAAACCTTGCCCTAAGTAGTCGCATACAGAACAGACATTCAATTCCATGAAACCATGTTGTAAATAGTAAGGTTTTGTTATTTAAGTTCTTTATGAGCGCCTGTCTGACGTGTCTTGGGAATGTTTTTATCTACCAACAATACTTCCATTTATCTCTCTGTGATATCAAGGCAATGAATTAATTTGCTATGATCACGCATGCATAACATTCACTCGGGAAAGTGAATGGTCACTTTTGCTTTCGATATCTATACATACCTATCTTAAAACGCGTAGACGGCTACATTTGGGTGGCGAAAATTATCAAACGGTAAATATTACCGGTTTTAGCCTCGTATCAGGTAATGTGATAAAGTTACGAAACGTTTTTGGGTGTTGTTAGTCTGTTGCTGTGCAAATATTGGTTTTTCTTGTAAAGTAAACGTTCTAAACAAAGAGTTTTGCCGCGAACGTGAAAAAATGGCGTTGTTGATTTTGTAAAATTTTCCAAAACCTGTGATTCTTCGAGTGTTAATGTGTAATAATGGTGGATTATTAACCGAAAATACTTAGTGAACGTGCATAAGTGTAGGCAAATCATACAAAGTTAAAAAACGTGATTTTCACCTTCGCTCCAAAACTCCAATAGAAGTTCTAGTAAAGTTTCTACCACTTTACTAGGGCATGACTTGACTACGACTGGACCTTGACTCTTTTACTTGACTTTGACTGTGACTTGTGACTAGGACCTATAATATGAAATACACTTGAAATATATTATCACTTAACACTGGCTAAATGCATAAGATTGCGAAGCCAATAAAGAAAAAAAAAAAAGACGTGTGGCACTCGGGGACTGCCGCGGTAAAGCTATTGCATAGCATTTTTTATTTTTCAGTTTCATTTTTCTTCACAAAAAGTTTTCGGTCACGTTGAGATGCGAACTCCGTACCGATGCATACGATTCAGTATCCAGTACCAATCGGCTACCGAGTCTTCTAACAATAACTTCGAAATAAGCATATAGATCTTGACGTTTACTTTAAAAACGTAAACGTCAAAACCTATAGGCTTATTTCAATGTTATAGTTAGAAGACTCAGTAGCCGATTGGTATTGGATACTGAATCGAATGCATCTATACGGAGTTCGCAACTCATCGCAACCGAAAACTTTTTGTGAAGTCGTGGGGGGCGTTAGGTTTTTTCGTTACGGAATTTCTGGATTAGGTCTCCACGCTCAAGGCCCGCGATAGAAGCTATGCAATAGCTTAAAAACGTTCTAAACTAACGTTTGCTGCTAAAAAACCGTCTCGTAAGATCAAGAGAATTACTCAGAGCTAGAACAATACTTTATTATAGTTCTAAGGACAATTTAAAAACGATTCGTTCTGCCCAGTCTTTGTCATAGAACAAGTCAATGTACTTTAAACATATAAAAAACCCTATTGGAAAAATTTGAGCCTATATCCTACTAATATTATAAATGCGAAAGTTTGTGTATGTGAATGTTTGTTATCACGAATCTCCGTAACAAATAAACCGATTCTGAAGTTTTAAGCCGGATATAACATTGAAACACAACATTTTAAAACAACTAGGGATAAATACTTATATCAAACAAAACAAATAAATGTATTCACATTCACAGCCCCACACTAAGTTCAAATACTTGTATCGTGGGTGCTGGTAAAATTATGTATAACACACACAAACATACCCAGAACGAAGCACAGATGTGCCTTGGGAAGGAAAATTGTGCTGTGTAGAGAGCAGAGATCTGCTTATGCAACTGGGTTGTCTAATTCATTTAGGTGATTCAATCAAATGACGACCCAGTTGGCGTGGTGTGCAAGGCCCTCTCCGCCGTGGGTTCTATTCCCGGAAGGAGCACAATTTTGCTTTGTGATAGATTTGTGCTTCTGGATCTGAGTGTAATTGTGTGTGTGATATGTAAATGTTTCCATCACTTACTATACAAGTCTTTGAACTTAGTGTGGGGCTGTGAGTGTAAGTGTGATTCTAGAACCGATTGTTCACTTGGTATTTATACCAGTTACATACCTACGTAAGAAGCACTAAAAATGTGTAAATTATACCTTTGTGTATAACATGTAGCAACTATGAAGGTTTCGGAGTCCATTAAAGTTTACTTTGTATCTCTGACGTCAAAAGCCGCAAAAACAAACAATTGTCTCAGGAAACTGCAGATTCTTGTTGTGACCATTGAGCAATATCTGTTGGTCATTGCACCTACTCATTTAACTTTTTACTACTTAATATAGGTATATAATTGATATATGCGTGTGTTTGTCGAGTTGACAGTCATCAAAACCGCGAAAAACTCGACCACGTGTCGAGTCACCACTTTTAATTGTAATTGTGTGTGTGATGAGAATGTTTCCGGCACCCACGACACAAGTCATCGAATTAAGTGTGGGGCTTTGAGTGTGAAAGCGTTTATGAAAGTGTTTATTTATTAATGATTATTTTATTTCATTTATTTATCGCACCACCATCCATACACTCTTTCCGTTTAGTTCCCTCTCAAGGTTGTCTGGGAGAGATCGCTCTTAGCGATAAGACCGCCCATTGTAATAGGTACAGATAGATAAATAGATAGATAATACTTTATTGATCCACTTTACAAAATGAGATAAAACAAAGGTAACAAACAAGCTTATAAACAAACAAACAAACAAACGCTTTCACACTCACAGCCCCACACTAAGTTCAAAGACTTGTATCGTGGGTGCTGGAAACATTCACATCACACACACATTACACCCAGAACCAGAAGCACAAATATCCCTAGGGTAGGAATTTGTGCTCCTGCCGGGAATCGAACCCAGTTACGTTTAGTTTATACGTATTTCACAAATACCTATAAAGATAGCTTTATTGTTATATCTGAGAGCTGTAATTATCTTTTGGTGTCTATAAAGAGTTATTGGTATGAATCTCCAAGCACCTATTTTTGTAGTCACAAGTTCAACTTCCTTTTTTTTCATATCGTCTAACATTCTAAATAAGCTGTTATTGTGACTGTATGTTCTATTTTTTCATATCGTCTAACATTCTCAATAAGCTGTTATTGTGACTGTATCTTCTATTTTTTCATATCGTCTAACATTCTAAATAAGCTGTTAATGTGACTGTATGTTCTATTTTTTCATATCGTCTAACATTCTAAATAAGCTGTTATTGTGACTGTATGTTCTATTTTTTCATATCGTCTAACATTCTAAATAAGCTGTTATTGTGACTGTATGTTCTATTTTTAGTAACACAGTTCTTGTAATTGAAATATACTAGCTACGGGCCAATTGTCACTTATCGACATAATAGGGACAACAGTCGCCTAAGATGAATAAAATTACCATTTTTTATCAATAAAAATGTCATTAGTCTCGCTAAAACTCGAGAATGCCTAGACCGATTTGGCTACTTTTGATCTTGAAATATTTGTGGCAGTTCAGGGAAAGTTTAAACGGTGAGAAACATAAATAATAAGTAAAGGGAAATACTAAAAACGACAGTTTAATTTTCCACTGTGAACCATTTGATGTTCATCCTGACGTAAAGGTAAACTGTCCTATCTCTTTTGATAAATAAAAAATAGTGTCACATGGTTGTCAAATATATGATACCTTTTATTGGTGGTACGAAGTTCGGTGGGTCAGCTATATTATTAGTCTATATAATATTTATATAACAATTGATATATATATATATATATTATGTGTAAATCAACTGTTTTGCGTTAAACTTAGAAAAACTCGAGTACGGCTCGATCGATTTGGCTGATTTTTGAAGGGAAAACTTCTTTAGCGGCGTTGCGCACGTTTTTTTTTGTTGTCATTCTAATTGTCAGGGCAAGGTTTGTAAGTTTTTTTTTAATCCACCTGAAATTGCACCCGGGCGAAGCCGAGGCGGATCACTAATTTCAATATAAAATACAGTAAGCGCGAAATTGAAATCTTTTACAGTATCTCACAGTTCATGTGTATTTTGTGCAGTATCTAAAGACACAGGAAGGCATTTTATTTTATTGAACTGCCCGATGGCTTAGTTCGGTGAGCGTTCGCCTTCTAAGCAAGGGTATCGGGTTCGATTTCCTGCGGGAACACAAGTTTTCTCCCCCAGGGAAAATTTGTGTTTCTGGTTCTAATTGTGATGATTGTGATTGTGTGAATGTTTCCGGCATCCGTGTCACAGGTCATCAAACATAGTATGGGGCTGTGAGTGTGAAAGCGTTATTTTATATATTTTCTGTTAAAAAACACAATTAGAAGCGATACATTGCCGAATTCGGAAGTGCAAGACTAGCAGCGGTCACAGTAATCACCTTTGACTATCATCAGGGTAATAAGTATTTATGTACTTATTGTGCTCCGTACAATAAATAAGTAGCAACGGTATTAAAATTTAAATTGCCTATATCTAATGTGTACTAGAGAGCAACGAGAGCCCCACACAACATTAAATCAATAAAATGATAAAACAAGAGTCATTAAGATTTTACGATTACGACACACGCCGTTTACAAAAACAGCAAACAATAACAATACTTACGACAGTGAAGTAAATGAGGCAGCGGAGCATCCGGGCCATAATTATGCACTTTTACTGTTTTAAAACTCAACACATGGTCAGAAAGGGAGTAAGTTGCCTCCGCATCGATCACAATCGAAACATATTGATCTTTTCTCAACAATTACTGCGCGAATCGGCGTCAGACATCCGGACGTTACGATAAAAACACTCTCAGCACATCCACCTGTCGCTGGCTATCGGCCGAGACTGACGTGACAAGTCTACCGCACTCCGCAGACTTCGCAATTAGCACTGACCATTTTACGAAGACCTCGGAGAAAATTTTATCCGGAGCATTTCCTTGCGAGGCTCCAAGTTGTTTCTGACGGCAGGCGTCCGCGTTATTCTGGTTGGTGAGCAGAGTCGACCTAGTGCGACTTCAAGTTTATTGACGTGAGTTTTGTACCCTTTCGAAGTTAAAGTTCAATACCATTACGCTATCGATTAAATTAATTGGGATGCAGTTAATTATCCGTAATGCAATGTTATTATTGCGCCTACTCAGTTTTTTATCAATTTTGTGTGGAATAAATCTGGTTTTCGGCATTTCACCTGTAGGGACCATAGGAGCATTTCTTGAAAATATAATTCTAATTTGTGATAGAGCGATATGGCCTGCACTGACGTCCCGCTTGGGGTGTATTGTGCATTTCCCCTGGCGGCAACTACCCAAGCCATCCCAGCTCCTTTATGTAGAGTAGGATGGCTCTGGGTCACCGACTAAGCTGTTCCAAAGTAGATGTTCTAGATGGTAAATGCGAAACTTGTGTCGAATATGAATAGGCAGTAGAAGCTGATGCATAATTAAGCTATTCCTTGTACACTGTTTTGTGCTAAACTATTTAATAAATAAAATAAAATAAAACATAAGTTATTGATGTAAGCCACCCGGCTTGAAAAGTCTGGCTTTTTGATGATTTTTAGGGGTGGGGGGGGGGGAGGGGCCCCCACGTTTCCATCGCATTCTAAAAGAGTTTTTGTCCTTATTACTTCTGTAGCCTTGCATTGCAGTGATACATGTATCGCGATAGGGAACGGTGACAGTAATCACCTTTAAGTATCATCAGGGTAATAAGTAGTTATGTACTTACTGTGCTCCGTACAATAAGTAAGTAGCAACGGTATTAAAATTTAAATTGCCTATATCGTAGAACAAGGGCTATAAAAATTTTACCATTATGACTTGGTTATGCTATTTACATAAACACAATTTAATAACTTACATACCTACCATTACTTATATAATGGCACACACGCAACACAATCGGTTTTTTATACGCTTTCACACTCACAGCCCCACAAAATTCGATGACTTGTGTCGTGGGTGCTGGAAACTTTCAAATCACACACAATTACACCCAGAACCAGAACCACAAATTTATTTTGGAGCGAAAATTTGTGTTACCGCCCGGAACCGAACCCGAACCCGGAAAACAAGGACCAGACGAACAATCGAAATTGGCATTTTTGTATGGGAATTGCCATTTGGGATTACTTTCGAAAGATTTGCCGCGCCACTTTGCCTGCTATTTGATAATAATAGGCAAAGTGGCGGGGCGCGACTATTTATTATCAAGTTAAAAGATATCCTATGTGTTAATCCTAAGTATAAGCTATGTACATTCCAAATTTCATCCAAATCCGTTCAGCAGTTAAAGCGTGAAGAGGGAAAAAACGTACTTATTCACTTATACACAAACTTTCGGATTTATAATATTAGTAGGATAGGATGTCCGGTATACCTCGTAGGGGTCTAGTGGAAGCTTTGATCGTTGATAAAAATAGAATTACTTTTCATTTCCTTTATGGTTATGCCACTGCGCTCCACGAAATACTCACACATACAGCAATTTACGAAATTTATAGATTTCGTTTCACAAGTTGTGATGTATGCCTACATGGAAGTGAAGTCAAAAAAGCTGATACCTCTTCACTCATAATACATTCCTATATAATTCGATCGATCTATTAAAAATATACTGATACAACGCACGGTACTTGGAAGTGAAGCGGAAAAGCAGATACCACTTTACTAATAAGCCACTCTATTTAATTTAAATGAAACATTTTGTTTAGGTTTCCTATATTTCCTAAAACTAAACTAAAATTATATACCTCTACATCTATACAGCAAAGACCAAGTTAGTTTTTAGTTTTAGGAAATATAGGCTATTGGCCCGTATTTATATAGGATTATCGATAACATTTAAAAATGTACATGATATGATGTGGTTTCCTTATAATTATTAACATACATACATTTTGTATAAATCTAAAAGTGGCGGATGGCAAGCAAAACCAAATATACCTATAGGTATGTCATTTTACCTATAGGAATATGCTATTTGTTGGTATCCACTTTTTCGGCTCTACTTTTTAGTTCTGCTGTATTTTTACCAAGTATATCGATATTATAGTTTATTCATACGATTAAGAATGTGTACTAGAGAGTAACGAGAGCCCCTCACAACATTAAATCAATAAAATGATAAAACAAGAGTCATTAAGATTTTACGATTACGACACACGCCGTTTACAAAAACAGCAAACAATAACAATACTTACGACAGTGAAGTAAATGAGGCAGCGGAGTATCCGGGCCATATTGATCTTTTCTCTACAATTACTGCGCGAAACGGCGTCAGACATCTGGACGTTACGATAAAAACACTCTCAGAACATCCACCTGTCGCTGGCTATCGGCCGAGACTGACGTGACAAGTCTACTGCACTCCGTAGACTTTATCTGCAATTAGCACTGACCATTTTACGAAGACCGCGGAGAAAATTTTATCCGGAGCATTTCCTTGCGAGGCTAATGGCGTAATGCAATGTAATTATTGCGCCTACTCAGTTTTTATCATATTTTGTGTAGAATAAATGCTAGTATTCGATATTTCACCTGTAAGGATAGGAGTAGCATTTCTTGAACATGTTTTTCTAATTTGTGATAGAGAGATATGGCCTGCATTGACGTCCCGCTTGGGGTGTATTGTGCATTTCCCCTGGCGGCAACTACCCAAGCCATCCCAGCTCCTTTATGTAGAGTAGGATGGCTCTAGGTTGCCGTTCCAAAGTAGGTGTTCTAGATGGTATATGCGAAACTTGTGTCGAATATGAATAGGCAGTAAAAGCTGATGCATTAGATATTGATGTGGGTAACTCTAAGCCTTAGAGAAGTCTGACTTTTTGATGTTTTTTAGGGGTGGCGACTTCCGGTTTTCATCGAATTCTAAAAGAGTTATTATAGGAAAAAAGGTTACGAAGATCATTTTTTTGTTCTAGAAAATTCTTGGAATATTTTAACAAAGTCTCACAAAATTAAAGGTCCTTTAGGAACCTTTGATTGGGAATTAGGAAAACTTCAGTTGAATATGACCTTAATCGTAGGTCGAGAATTTAAGTCAAGACCGTCGATAGATAGATAGATAAATTGCATAATAATTCCTTGTTACCAGTAAACCTCAGTTTTTGCAGTTAGGGATAATGCTTGGATAAAAATAAAATTTAATTAGTCCGTTACTTAGATTACACGACTCTACAAAAAAATTTTCGTTCTTTGTCCTAAAGTTTATACTATTATTTTCCAGTTAGTTATGCACAAAAACGAAAAGAAAATACCTTTTTTCGGTATAAAGTTTGCTTTTGTGATAGTTATAATAATAATATTAAAGCTGAAAACTACGAACAGTTGGTTGAGGATATGCTTACAAATTTTAAGGCCATGGGCTGCAGGATGTCATTAAAAGTACATATGCTGCATGCTCATTTGGATAAATTTAAAAACAATATGGGAGCCTATTCCGAAGAGCAAGGAGAACGTTTCCATCAGGACATCATGAATTTTGAACAACGCTATCAAGGCCAATACAATGAAAACATGATGGGCGACTATATTTGGGGTTTATTGAGAGAAAGTAGCTATGAACATAAAAGTGTGCACTTTTAAGTTATTTTCCACTTTTCTGTAAGCTAATTTGATAGTAAAACTTAATAAAAATAATAAACATTTTTATTTCAATAGTTTTATTTTCAATCAAAAATTAAAATCCGAGATTTTTAAAAATTTCGTTCAATCAGTCTTCTAAGCACAAAAGCAAAGTTTTTCATGCCATATATTTTTTTTCCGTCTTATTACGACCTAAACTACCGAAATTTAATGCTTTGCAATCAAAGTCAAATTTCATGTTGACCCGTGTTATCAAAAAATATTGGACAAGTATTTTTTTAATTTAACAAATCAATAGAAATTGACAAACATAAAGGGTTGGGGCTCATGACGTCACGCCTCAGTCAAAAGCGGGCGAAGAAGATGAAGTAAAATATATGATTGTGCTTGGCCAATGCGTTCTTGTCATCAGGAGGTGCATGCTTGTGATTGGCCGATAGGACAGTTGCAGAACCAATCCTTAATAAATACTGAATCTATGATTTAAATAGCATGTCGTTTAGGTGGTTGGGTTAAACGTTGAGTAAAGCAGTAAAGGTTATTTTATCTAAAGTAAAATAGGACTAGGTGATTCAAACTCAAGGGCTGTGAAACACAAGTTAGGTTTATTAAGTATAGAAAACAAGGATGCAACTACAAATTTAACGAGATCCCCAAAACTTTGGCTCAGGTGGGATAACATATTATAACCAAGAATGTAATAATTATATGATCATCTCAATCTTAGTCATATTCGTAATCTAATACATTATTATTAGTTGAAACTCCACAGTGGCAAGCGGTGGGCATCTCTGTTTGTATCTGCTGCAACTTCCCGTTCTTAATAACAACCATAGTTCTGTTAGATTTGTACTGCTTGCAGATTCCTTTGTAGCCTTGTTCTATAGATATGTTGTCATTTTTGCATGGGGAACCAGGATTGCTGTAAAAAATACAAATTATTAATTAATGCCGCATATAAAGCTGGCGAAATATCCTAGGTCCTACAAATTTCACTAGTCATAACAAAAAAAACAAACAAACGCATTCACACTCCAGCTCCACACTAAGTTCAAATACTTGTATCGCGGCTGCCGGAAACATTCACATCACACACACACGAGCTACATGCACACAAATAAACCAAAGGTCCGACTATCGGCCTGACCTAGTAACTATTTAGTTGTCTGTGTCAGTTTGCAGCGAGTTGCACGCACACATGGACATTTTCACATTTGCATGCTTCACCCATGATTAGATGAGGTTACGTCCGTATTTTTTTCAATTCAATAATTTAAACGCAAGTAAAGCTTAAAAACGACTTCATCGCTTTATCTATGGAACCCTTGATCAGATTAAATAAATTACTACTATATTAATCAGACCTTGATCAAATTTAAATGGAAAGTACCAGCTTTCAAATAATAAAAAAACATCAAATTTGGTTCACCCAAAAGAAAGTTATGCGGTTAACACACATAAAAAAAATGAGAAAAAGGCAGTCTTTGGGGCTGGCGAAAGAAGTGAAAACTATATATAATATATATATATATATATACAGTTTATATATATATATATATAGCTTATGGGAAGCGTGCGGTGACGATGACGCGAGTTCAATAATTTTTGTTTACCCAAAAAGTATTCAACGCGCCTAAAGAAGTCTTCACTTCAAAAATAAAGTTAAATTAAGAACCTCCTCCTTTTTCAAGTCGGTAAAATTATTATTTAATGTCACGAACTCTCAGACTTAGCTACATTATAAAATAATTACTAATGTTAAATAACCTGCCGTATACAATTGATATTATCTTAAGTCTCACGGACAGAAGCGCGTTGCAGTGCCCTACAGTACTTTAATATTCGAACACCGGGTGGCAATGCAGGTGTTATATACATGCGTGGCGCTTCCCATTAAGTGGATGACTTGCTTGTCTCCTCTATTGATAATATAATTAATTAAACCGACTTCGCCACTTTATCTCCTGAAACAATCTTGACACTACTGACTAGGTATATGTGACCAACATGACACCATAGCCTTTGAAATAAACAAAATATTTTTACAAATTGGTTTGGCCGTCTTTGATTGGTCGCGTAACAGCCATAAGCAAGTGCTAAAATAAGTGCATCATTGATGTAGTCAAAGTCAATTAAATACGCATTATTAAGGAGACCTCAAAAACTACTAGTCAAATCTTGATCAAATTTAAATGTGACCACATCAAAAGCACTAGTTTCAAATAGTAAAAGCATCATCAAAATCGGTTTATCCAGAAAAAAGTTGTATGTAACATGTTTGTAGGTAACAAACACACAAAAACAACTAGTCGAATTGAGAACCTCCTCCTCTTTTTGAAGTCGGTTAAAAATATACTTACGTGCATATTTCAACGCGAACTCCTTGCCTCGGTTTATGCATATTTTTATACACTATTGGCCAGTCACCATCGGAGTCCTCGACGTTCAAAGGATAAACTATCTACAAGAATAAAAATATATACATTATGTTTGGGACATTAACACCACTATTATTTTCTTGCCGCAAAAGTAAAAAAATGGCGTTGTTGATTTTGTACATATTTCCAAAGCCTGTGATTCTACTCGTATATGTCTGAAACGCTTTAGTGAGAGAAAGTTCGGACATAATAATATACGATGCCATTTATCTGACATCGTATATGTCCGAAACCTGGTCGAATCAAATTCATCTGACAATACGTGAGAAAGTACCAGATTACATAATAATTACAACTCTTGAAACTTGGTATAATATGGTATAATTATGTGTCTCTCAACTTGGCATACCTCTGTTTTGTAGTCACACAGGTCCTTATCTTTGATTGGTGAAAATTTATGTAATCCCTCATATAGAAGATCATCATTTAGCAGGTTCATCTCAAAATCTACCGAGTCATCGAGCTGTAAAAGAGGTGAAGGTTAGACTTAAAATATACAAGGTTCCTTTGTTCCCCGAATAGTATAATCTGGGAGTCTTCAAGTCAAGAATGAATAGGTACGTGAATAGGTACGCTTTCCATCAGGTGGTCAAACGCTTGCGTATCGTAAATAAAAAAAAATAAAAAATTTACGCTACATACTCCGCGGGTGGAGTATCGACAATGTAACCCAAAATTAATAAATAAATAATCCTTTTTTAATTTTTTATGACCAGCGGGGTTTAGCTTCTGACAAAAATGTTAATCTATCCGAACGGTATAATCTGGAAGTCTTCAAGTCAAGAGTGAATAGGTATCTCTTGGCAACCATGCTACATCTCCGGCCGCATCTTCACTTTCCATCAGGTGAGATAGTGGTCAAATGCTTGCCTATCGAGCATTAAAGAAACTGTATCAACAGGGGTTCCGCAAATATTTCCCTTCAAAGCTACGGCAAGGAATAAATAATCCTTCTAATATTATAAATCCGAAAGCTTGTGTGTAAGTGTGCATGTTTGTTCCCTCTTCACGCTTTAACGGCTGAACGAATTTGCATGAAATTTTGAATGTACATATGCTACTTTTTAACTTGATACTAGCGGGTGAAGCCGCGGGGCACGGCTAGTAGTACCTATAAATGACCTTCTACTAAATAATACTACCAAAGTGATCTACCTAGAGTCAATGGAGGAAGCGGGTTCTAAATTAGTGGTTCTGGATATGAATGTATATGATGTCAATCGACACCCACGTCTAATTGTATGTACATATTGTAGGTCTTTGAGTTCGAAAGCCTTTTTCAATTGTATAGTATACTTGCAGGAAACATTCATATCCCACCGAAGAGAATCATTCATTTTCCTTGGGGAGAAAACTTGTGTCCCTTATCGGGTTTAATTTTAGATTCTTTTCATTATTGTTGAATGAAAGTTAAATTGTTAATAACTATATATTTCTCATTAAAATATACTTACATCCTGCAGCAGCTTGTCAATTATTTTAGTGGGATAGTTAGGAATGTGCTCGCAGTATCCTTGTTTCAAGCATTCCTTCGGAATCTTAATCAGTTTTGATAGATCAATAGCTGAAACCAAAAACTTTAGCGTCAATCATCAGTAATAACTATTGAGTAAGTATAACATTGTTCTGCTACAAAACGCTCGTTGAAAAGTACTTAGTAATTTGAATAGAAACCGTATAAAAATTAAATCTGTATTAGAATACATTTTGTAGAACTCTAAAGCCACTGTTTTTAAGTGTCTATCTAAAAAACAGCTACACATTTAAAACTTCGATCATTCAATACCTACATAAGGTTAACTTTTAATTGTAACATATTAGAGGACTAATCAATAATCCAGTTCCAAACACTTTCGACATAGTTCCGACGACGCGTCTGTTCGGAAATTTGGATCAAAATATTACATCTTAATTAATAACCTTAAAATAAAATAAACGTTAAAAATTCTCCAAACATTTTTTTCTTGCTATATTACAACTGCCCTTGATATGATTTACCAGAAGCCTAAGGCTATCATTGTGACCGCATATATGGGAACGGGCTCAGGACTTTCATGTAGGTACTGTTCAGTTTTTTTTTTCTTAAGAGCTAGCCGTAGAATTGCCCAAAAAAATTACACCATACGCAGGACAGATGCAACTATTCCGTGATAGGCGGTTAGCAACACATCGGGGATAAGTTCTGGAGTCATATATAAACATTAACACATTCACACTCACAGCCCCACACTAAGTTCGATGACATGTGCCGTGGGTGCCGAAAACATTCACATCAAACACAATCACAACCAGAACCAGAAACAATTTTTTTTCCATGGGGAGAAAACTTGTGTTCCCGCCGGGAATCGAACCCGATACCCCTGCTTAAAAGGCGAACGCCACCCAACTAACCCAACGGGCAGTTTTTTTTTTTAAAACGTATATAGGTACCTTTTAAGTCACCAGATTCTCTTTTATGTCTTATAGTCTCTTGACTCCGTGCTGAAAGGTCTTCAGAGACTAATTGACTAAGATTAAGACTCTTTGGTTCTTCGGAAGCCAGTTCCGTGGCGTTCACTCCTCCATCATTTCTGGTATAAAAGAAGTGGCTTCTTTCTGTACGCGCTGCTGTCAGTATCTGATGGATAGAGATAGTATGATGACATTAATGACAAGGATGCATGGAGGCAATATGGGCCGAACTTCCTCGGGACGAATATGGCATAAATCAGGCAAACTGCACAAACGCTTTCTAGCGACTACATAATATAGATATACCTACGTTAATATAATTACGAGTATGTATTAGTGTTAAAGAATGTTTTTTTTTTAAATGATTGAAAAAAAATGCCTCGTCGAGTTTTTGCCCCGTTTTTCTTGAGATGGTTGTAATTTTGCGAATCTGGCAGTAGAGTTATTAACTTTCATGAGTGCCTCTTTGGGGCCCATGTGATTAAACGATTTTGATTTTGATAACATAATGTTTATCTGTTTTGCTACAATATTCGGCTAATATCTTAAGATCGTATTTTTTTTTTTTTTTTTTTTTATGTACGATAGGCAAGCGTTTGACCACAATCTCACCTGATGGAAAGTGACGATGCGGCCGAAGATGTAGCATGCTTGCCTAGAAGGTACCTATTCACTCTTGACTTGAAGACTCCTAGATTATACTGTTCGGGGAACAAAGACGAGGGCAATGAGTTCCACTCCTTCGCTGTACGGATGATGATCGTTAAAAATGTTGTATATTTAAGTAATCAAAAATATAATATGCGAGATTTTTCTTGACTTTGTTTAACAAATTTTATCATAGTGATAAATTTAGAAAGGAAAAATTATCGCTTGAGGCGGGATTTGAACCCGCGGACATAGGGTCTCATGCCCTATTGCTCTAACCGCTAAGGTAGGTACTCAAGCCCCGCCTGAAGCGACGAAATTAACCTTTCCTTATTATTAACGTCTTACGGGGACGTGTGACGTCATCTACCGAAACAGTTTATAGAAACTACTACGGCCAACGAGTCTAACATTGCAGTTAGCTACACGTTGTTCTGCCTAGCATGGCTAATGCTATATAAATAAAATCAATTGATTTGGGTGGACGTTATCAACACAACGTGTAGCTAACTGCAATATCTTAACGTTATATAATATTAACGTGGAAACGTTCTGGGCACTTTTCCTTCGGCAAGCGGTCTACAACATTTTTGAGTGCTATTTGTTTTATCTACCGACTTAACGAAAACGAGGAGGTGCTCAATACGACTGAGTTTTTTTTATGTGTATAACTTCCTTCCACGTGAATCGATTATGTTTTTTTTTTTAGTTTGAATGCTGTTGCTTTCCTAATGGTTCCATTTAAATTTGATCAGAATTTTTTGAGTTATCGTCAATAACGCGTGTTTAATATATTTAACCTGATCAAGGTTCCGAAGATAAAGCGATGGAGTCGGTTTGCTTGTGTTTAATTATTCCTCCTCTTTTTTACATTTATGAAATTCTTCCGATTTAAAATTATAAGTACACGTTTGTTATAGATACATGAAAAAGCTTGTATTCTATAAAATCAATACATATAATACAGCGTATATATAAAAAAAAACATTTTATTTGAAAATAAAGTTCAGGTACGGTCAAACAGCAAAGACGAATAAAACCATCAAACCTAACACAAATAAATAGAAAAAAACGATTAAAGTAAGTAAATATGGAAAAGGTACTTACGACAGTAAAGCAAATGAGGCACTGTAGTGTTTTAGCCATATTTATGGACTTCTAACTACCTCGGCACACATAAACGCACAAAGTCGAAAGGAGGAGTAACGTGTTCGACATACACATACTGGCCTTTATATAGGAACATGTTAAATTTTCCTCCATTTGTATTTTTAAATCGGGATTCGTTAGTGTTGTCATAATGATGCTCAAACTGTTTATCGATATCGATAATGTTATACTTACTTTTTTTATGTCCGATAGGCATGCGTTTGACCACAATTAAACTTGATGGAAAGTGATGATCCGGCCGAAGATGTAGCATGCTTGTCTAGTAGGTACTTTTTCACTCTTAACATGAATACTCCCAGATTACACTTATACTGTTCGGGGAACAAAGGTGAGGGCAATGAGTTCCACTCCTTCGCAGTACGGATGATAAACGTAGAAGCGAAACGCTTCGAGCGAACTGGAGGTATGTCAACTATGAATGGATGACGTTTGACAGATTGTCTTGTTGTTAAATGGTAAAACGGGCATGGGGGAATTAACTTGCGTAATTCCTGCGTACACTCTCCAAAGTGTAAACGTCTATATCATTTCGTATAAAACTCTCTTCTTTCTCTTCAATACTATCAATAACCATGTTTTTGGGTTTATGGTTATGTCTGTGTGTCTGCATTTCATGATCAAAAGTGAAATACAATTTTGGAGTAATCAAAACAAAAGTTTTTAAGTAAGTTTTCAATCGACTTTAATAAAAGGAGCTGGTTCTCAATTCGATTGAATTTTTTTTCCGTGTGTTACCACAGAGCTTTTTCTGGGTGTACCGACTTAGATGATTCTTTTTTTATCTGAAAGTTTTTGCCACGTTCGTCCCATATAAAAAATGGCCAAGGGTCCCAGATATAATGCGGTAGAGTCGGTTTTTTTGAAGCGTCCCTTGCGTTTGATTATATAAAACCTAGTACTTACTTATAGTTATACCTAATTAAAACATATTTTTTTCTAAGTATTTCAATTATTTTATAAAAATGCTTAAATAACATGGTGGATGTTCGAGGTGATGATTTGAAATGAGTTATTAAGAAACCTAGATTAAATAATTGTGCAAAATATGTCAATTCACAAAAATTTTTTTAACAAAATGAGATCACACATTGTTTGTGTGATGTTAGTATTTTTTTATTCTGACAGAATTACATCTTAAAAGTAAACAATCACTATATTCTCATAAATACATCTTAAATTGCCTTATTGGAGAGTGTGCGCAGGAATTACACGAGTTTATTTCCCTACCATCTAATAACAAGACAAACTGTCAAATGTCATCCATTTATCGTTGCACCTGCGGTTCAAGCTATCCGCTTCTACGTTTATCATCCGTACTGCGAAGGAGTGGAACTCATTGCCCTCGTCTTTGTTCCCCGAACGGTTAAATCTGGGAGTCTTCCAGTCAGGAGTGAGGCATATTCTTCTAGGCAAGCTTCGTCTACATCATCGCTTTCAGGTAAGATGTCAAATGCGTTGATTAACTAAACAAACAAATGATTATCCCGATTTGTTAGATTTGATGATTAAGGTCACAAAGTTGCATATACATCGATATACATAGTCGAGAACATTCCTCCCTTCCATGTTAATTAGCATGGATTGGATTGTATTCTATATAAATACAACAATAATTTATTATATTATCCTTATACAACTGAATGTACCTGTAACCACATATTTGTAGCTGTGGTTTATGCCTTTGATAAGTAAGCTTGCTATGACGTTCATGGGATAAGAAGCATTCGTTTACGCGTGCAAACTGCCGTAAACTTAATACCTACTTGAAAATACCACAAAAAATAATGTGTTCATTACAACCTAACTTGATTTGATTTTGGACTTAGTAATAACTACTTATTGCGTAACTATGTGGGGTTACCCATCACAATTTTTACCCTTACAATTCCCCTGCTGAAACACCGATACTATTTTTAACCGATTGCGCTACGCAATAGTGATGTGTTTATCAGCCTTTATATCTATACTTGTTACTATGTGGCGTACTATATAGAGACCACGCGTTGGCCGATTTTGATGATTATTACGTTAATCGATTTGTATTGCGAATGTCACTAGAGACATGACAGTATTAAAAAAATATGGTGACAATCAGACGCCAAATTGAAAAAAAAAAATTATCGACTGACTGTATATTAAGTCGCATTAAATAGTTATTTTGAAATCATGTTTGGATTTCTCTATATTTTTCTATTTCACACTAGCTGTATTACCTGCGGCTTTGCCCGCTTGAGATAGTAAAAAAAATAGTTCAAAGTTGTGGATGTACTATTTCACTATTTTTACTCTATATACAACGAAGAAAAATTGATAATTAAACTCTCAATTAACTGTTTTAAATAAAAAAGTGCGTTCAATACTTAGATGTGCAAAATATATTATGAAACAGTGCGCAGTATAGAACAATCTAAGAACGGACAGTTTATGATGCGGTTGTTTAAATTCGTCTTCTAAGACATAATTATATACAAATGTTGTAGATCCAGGAGATGGGTGGTAAAGTTTATTTTTAATTGGTCAGAATTGTTTGAATTATAACAGACGAGACAAGTTTTCATCCCTCTCATGACATTTAATTGTAGAGGCCGCTATACTAAAGTAGGAAGGTACCTTCTGAAATATATGAATATATTATACCCGTTTGTTTATATTCGTCAAAGAGACCACAACTTTTTTTGCATCGATATATAATTTTTAATGTTATACACTCAGTCCCACATTAAGTTCAAAGAATTTTTGTTATATACGGAAAACATTCACATCACACACACAATCATACACCTAGAATCAGAAACACGTATTTCCCTTGGGGAGAAAACCTTTGTTCCCCCATCGGAAATCGGACTCGATATCCGCTGCTTTTAGGCTGCTTTGAAGGTATTATTATACTCGCAACCAACTACGACAACCAGTTCAAATTATTTATACATGCAGATGATAGTTCCTACGGTAGTAAGGCGTCTCCGAAAAACGGCCAATTTTCACCAAACATAGACATAAAATACTTTCGATCACATTAAAATAAAAAAAAAATTAAATTACAGTTGGTACAGCCGTTTGGGAGCTACGATGCCCCGACTTGTGTCGTGGGTGCCCGAAATATTTATATCACACACACTATCATAACCAGAATTATAAACACAAATTTTCTTTGGGGAGAACCCCGGAAAACGTACCCGATACCCGAGTTTAGAACTCAAACACGCGCCCTATTAAGCGTTTCCATTAATTAATTCCCCTATACCCTTTTTACCACATATATAACACGACAAACTATCAAGCGTCATCATCCATTTACGATCGACATACTTACAGTTCCCTCAAAAGTTTCACTTCTACGTTCATCACCCGTCCGATGGAGTAAAACTCATCGCCTTTGTACCTCGAACAGTATAATCTGGGAGTATTCAAGTCTAGAGTAAATAGGTCTTTTCTAGGCAAGCATGTTAGATCTCCGGTCAAACGAACGCATTCACACTCACAGCCCCACAATAAGTTCAAAGACTTGTATCGTGGGTGCCGAAAACATCACACACACACACATTACACCCAGAACCAGAAGTACAAATATCCCATGAGAAGGAATTTGTGCTCCTGCCGGGAATCGAACCCAGGACCCACGGCAGGTGAGATAGTGGTGAAATACTTGCCTATCCAGAAATAAAAGGGTTGTAGAAAACATTAATCCCACATTACGAGTAATTTGGAACCAAATTAAAATAATAATAATAGAAAACCATTTTTTATAGCTTGTATGTTTGATGAAACATTTAGAAAAGCATCTGAAATTTCAAGTAAGGCAATGTCCCAATTGACTCATAATCACCAAGCCGAAATCGCTATAGGTGGAAACGTGAAATTTGGAGGACATGTTGTTTTCGTTACGGTATTACACATAATGTATGTTGTATACGTTTGTTGTATTTGTCCAAAAATAGTCGACTACAAAGTAAGTCTAAATTTTCTACGTGTTTCAAGCCGTAAATTAATAAAACATGTATTTTACCGTATTTGAAAAATCATCCCCTAAGAGAAGAAAGGTGGTAACAAAATGTGAAAAAATGTGAATTAAATTTAAACTTTGACTTTGACTAAATATACAATATCGGCATCATCGCATTCCATGAAAAAAAGGTATTTAATATAGCATTTGTTCAATATTCTAGATATAAAAGTTTCCTTAAATTATATCATTGTTCTGCAAATACTCTGCTCTTGCGTATTATGGAAAACCAAGTATCTGATAAAAATATTATAATTTATAATTATTAAATAATAAATTTACCTCTTGACATAAATAAGTTAACCTCTATGGTAGGGATGATAAGAAATGTATTAATGTGTCGATTATAAGAATTTACATTAATTTAATAATTATTTATCCGTATTAGCATTGCAATTTGGGAAGGCAATGCCGCCAGCATGATGAGAACTCTATCTACTGGGAGTGGGCTAAGGGCTCCTGAGCACTTGACTTCTTGTATAAGCATTGCAATTTGGGAAGGCAATGCCGCCAGCATGATAGAACTCTATCTACTGGGAGTGGGCTAAGGGCTCCTGAGCACTTGACTTCTTGTATAAGCATTGCAATTTGGGAAGGCAATGCCGCCAGCATGATAGAACTCTATCTACTGGGAGTGGGCTAAGGGCTCCTGAGCACTTGACTTCTTGTATAAGCATTGCAATTTGGGAAGGCAATGCCGCCAGCATGATGAGAACTCTATCTATTGGGAGTGGGCTAAGGGTTCCTGAGCACTTGACTTCTTGTATAAGCATTGCAATTTGGGAAGGCAATGCCGCCAGCATGATAGAACTCTATCTACTGGGAGTGGGCTAAGGGCTCCTGAGCACTTGACTTCTTGTATAAGCATTGCAATTTGGGAAGGCAATGCCGCCAGCATGATGAGAACTCTATCTACTGGGAGTGGGCTAAGGGCTCCTGAGCACTTGACTTCTTGTATAAGCTCGGTGCCTTGTAGGTAACTAAGGTGTTTGCTGTATAGATGTATTCAGTTCTAGGAAATATTGTAACCGACCCGTTAACATACTCGTAGTAAATTTAATTTAATTAACAAAAAAATCGTCTTTCAATGACATAAAAAAGCCGGCTTGGTGAATTGTACATGTGCGTAAAATTACTTTTTTTTTTTTTTTCAAATCAAATCAGTTTATTGACATCTTATAACATATAACTTACAGATACCTAATATTACATTCTATATTCATTTCATTATATTTTTTATTACAATTATATCTATATATTATATTAATTTACAATAAGTCCTCCAGTTCGCTCGAATCGATTCGCTTCCATGTTTATCATCCGTCCAATGTCATTCTTTGTGGTCCTTAACGGTATAAATTGAGAGTCTTCTATTCTAGAGTGAATAGGTATCTGCTAGGTTAGCATGTTCTAAATTCGGCCGCATCTTCACTTTCCATCAGGTGAGATGGTGGTCAGATGCTTGTCTATTTAGCATTAAAAATACTAAGAATGTATCAAATTAAAATCAAAATCAAATCTAAAATATATTTATCAATATCAAAAATATATGTATTTTGGCTAGAATTTTAAAATGCAATATTTTTCAGGGGAGGAGGTGCTTAAAGTCCAGGAGGGTCCTTCAGAGTCCCTCAGACACAAAGAAAAGTAAGAGCTTGCTGTGAAGAAAGCATGCCTCCTGTTCAAGCTACTCCGGAAATGGTTATTGTTATCCTATCCTACTAATATTATAAATCTGAAAGTTTGTGTGTAAGTGTGTGTGCAAGTGTGTAAGTGTGTAAGTATGTTTGTTCCCTCTTCACGCTTTAACCGCTGAACGGATTTGGATGAAATTTGGAATGTACATAGCTTATACCTAGGATTAACACGTAGGCTACTTTTTGACTTGATAATAGCGGGCGAAGCCGTGAGGCACGGCTAGTAAAAAATATATTTACCATGTTACTTCGATTTTATTGAGGTTTCGATATTTTGTCTCCGTTAAAAGCGCTATCTATGATCTCGAGAATGAAATCACAAACATTTTTACATTTTCTAACAATAATTCTAATGTACCATGATCTTAAAGCGTTTACAGTAAGTAGTAAATTGGTAAAAATACAGCGCATTCATTATGAGTGGTAAAACTCAGAACTAAAGTAGTAAATTTAGAAAGGAAAATTGCGGTATCGGGTTCGGTTCCCGGTGGGAACACAAGTATTCTCCCCAAGGAAAATTTGTGTTTATGGTTATGGTTGTGATAGTGTGTGTGATGTGAATGTTTCCGGCACCCACGACACAAGTCATCAAACTTAGTATTGGGCCGTGAGTGTAAAAGTGTTTGAGTTTATAAAGGCTTCACACGGGTTTTAAATTTTTTTAAATACATAACACATAATATACCTATTTTTTATTTAAAATAGATAGTGATTATGAAACTATGTACTATACTTAAAATAATTGAAGCGCAAGCAAAGCTTAAAAAAACCAACTTCACCGCTTATATTTCAGTTTTGGCTCGATCGATTTCAATAAATTTTATATGGGACCACATGGGAAGTAAACCAAACAAAAAAAAAATCATCAAAATCGAATCATAATTGGCGGAATGCTAATGCGCTGTACGATTCAAGGCAGTATATCGGTCACGTGTTGCCTTAATCAGACGCGCTGACAAATCTTCAAAAAGACACAAATATATAATATCTCCTGTATTTGTATAAAGGAGATATAATATATTTGTGTGGTTACTTTGAATTAGCGCTCCATACTTCACAGGAGGGTCGGGTATCGATAAAGCAATTAAAAATTATAAAAAAAAAAAAAAATTTTTTTTGATAAGTTTGTAGAGTGCCGAGTTACGATTACAACCAATTATCCAACACGTAAACTCAAAAATAAAAAACAATACAACTAAAAACAGTTAGCGTGTCCTTCGTTTCTACGCCGCGCTTCGTTTTTTTTTTTCTGTTTTTTTTTTTATGCATTATAGGCAAGCATTTGACCACTATCTCACCTGATGGAAAGTGACGATGCGGCCGAAGATGTAACATGCTTGCCTAGAAGATACCTATTCACTCTTGACTTGAAGACTCCCAGATTATACCCCTCGGGGAACAATGACGCAGGCAATGAATTCCACTCCTTCGCTGTACGGATGATGAACGTAGAAGCAAAATGCTTCGAGCGAACTAGAGGTATGTCAACCATAAATGGATGACGTTTGACAGTTTGTCTGGTTGTTAGATGGTAAAATGGGCATGGTGGAATTAACTCATGTAATTCCTGCGCACACTCTCCAAAATGCAAACGATAGAATACCGATAGACTTGCGACCATACGTCTGTGACCGAGGCTCTGCAATCTGGACTCAACTAGCTTATTATCTCCAATGAGTCTTTTTGCTCGTCGGTCAATAGACTCAAGACCTTCGAGCTGGTACTTAGCAGATCCATCCCAGAGATGGCCGCAGTACTCCATACACGATCGGACTTGCGCTTGATATAAATTGAGAAGCTGGCGAGGTGTGAAGTACTGTCGGACCTTGGCGACTTCTTAGCGGCCAGTTGAGTTCTGGTTTCAATGTAAGTGCCAAAGTTGAGATTTGACGATAAGGTAACGCCAAGAAGCTCGAGTTTGTTTGCTATCGGTATTGACACATCTTGGAAGGACGGAGATAGGTCGAACGGTCTCCGTTTAGCGGAGAAGAGACACGCCTGTGTTTTGGACGCATTAAATTGTACCAAGTTGGCATCGCCCCAATCGGACACCGCCAGCAAGTTTGAATTCAAGCGCCCAATCATTGCCTCTCTTAGAGACTTGACTTGTACCTCATCGGCACGTGCATTGGATATATATCTCTCGACAACGGTGCTATCGTCTGCGTACCCAAAGATACCGGGTCTAAGCAGATCGTTAATGTGTACCAAAAACAGCGTTGCCGAAAGAACCGACCCTTGAGGTACCCCGGCATTAATTGCCATTAGATCGGACGAGCAGCCGTCAACGACAACTCGAATCGATCGTTCCCTTGTTCACATCCAGATTGCGTAGCGCTTTACGTACGTCGACCTGTCGAATGCGGATTTCCGTCATGGACGATTCGCAGACAGGTAAAATCGGAGGTACAGCGCTACCAGCATCTAGACGTGAAGACTCCGCAAAGAGTGAAGCAAACAAATTTGCTTTCTCCTCGGCGTTGTGAGCCAATGAACCATCAGGCTTCAGCATTGGAGGCAGTGAGGGACGGCAGAAGTTCGCTTCAACCGACTTAGCCAGGGACCAAAAGGCTTTACTCCCTGAGGGACAGGAAGCAAGTTTGGCCCCAATCCGGCCAATATGGTCAAAGCGTGCCTTCTTAAGAACGTTCTTGCAGGACTTGGCAGCTTTGTTAAAGGCTCTCTTCTTTTCACGTATATCCCTAGCCTTACGAACTCGAGCTTCAGCCCAAGCGGTGTAGGCTTCATGTTTTAACGTTTCCGCGCGTCCACATTCAGCCCCGAACCAAGGGCGAGCTTTACTGGATAGAGGGGTGTCAGAAAATAGAATAAAATATTCCATGCCTAAACGCATCACATCTACCACAGCATTCGCGCAAGCAGAGGGATCGCTCAAAGAGAAGCAAACTTGCCGCCATGGAAAAGATGCATAGAAGGAACGCATCTCATCCCAATCTGCTGACTTGTATCTCCAAACCCGCCGAGTGCCTTTTGGGCTGAGATCATGACACAGATTTCACCAGACAGTGGTCGGAGCTACCAAGAGGTGATGAAACCGACACAGAGTAGCGGTCTGGCTCTGTTGTCAGCAGAAGGTCCAAGCAATTGGCTGTGTGGCCATCAACATCTGTTGCATTGTCGATACCCTATGTAGTATAGTATGGAGCGCTTATTCAAAATAACCTTGTATTTTTGCGCCTTTTAAGGTTGTCGGCTGATTTATTTGGTTTTCCTTCATACCCATAGAATAGAATAGAATAAACCTTATTGAAAAACTGTGTACAATTAGGTATTTTAAGTAAATAAATATTGTTTCAACAGCCTGTTCTAATCGAACATACAACCATAATAGGATTCTAATTAGTTTGCCATAATGACGTTACATAATATATAAAAACTTATTAAAATATATATAATGTCTCTCCTGGTTACATTTCAAGTAGGCGAGGCAGCAAGGATAAGAAAGGTGTGTTAATAACTTTTTTTTTACAATAGCAATATATCTTAGCAAATTCTGTAACAATTTTATATTTACATAGCCGTCTAATATTAGATTTCAAAGAATTCGTTCAAGCTGTAGTAGGCTCTGGATAGTAGCCACAGTTTTAGTTTATTTCTGAATTCTATAGCTTTTAAACATTTTAATTATATAGGCAGGTGATTG
Source organism: Lomographa bimaculata (assembly GCA_948107665.1). Taxonomy (NCBI): domain Eukaryota; kingdom Metazoa; phylum Arthropoda; class Insecta; order Lepidoptera; family Geometridae; genus Lomographa; species Lomographa bimaculata. The sequence goes on from OX403592.1 coordinate 16,770,791, forward strand.
TAGACTTTCCCCCTTCATCCCAGGGGTGAAGGAATGGGGTGTGTGGGGCACGAACCCACTAAAACAATACCTGCGAGCAGTCCCTAGCCGAGGTGGGGCAATACAGGGTCGCGAGGGTTTCATACGAATCCTGTGCTGAAAGTTAAGATCACAACAAAAAACTGAGTCACCCACGTCCGTAGGAGGATACCCCTTAAGTCTGACTCCCTACACATGGTCCCCGGGTGGTGCTAATCAGGTGACATTTGAGAGGTGGTAGAGCATTTTGTGAGTTGCTTGCCTGGCTTGCTACCAAAGTAGCTTACCACCATCAAGTTGAAAGTCTGTCGCCAAGCCAAATACGGTGTTCCGGCAGTTATCCTTGAGAGCCTGCGTATTCCTGGTCTAGTGTATTTACCAGCTTCGATCACATCGTCACTTACCATCAGGTGAGATAGTGGTCAAACACTAGCCTGTCACAAATAAAAAAAAAAACTCTGTCAAATCGGTCCAACTGTTCTCAAGTTATGATCTTACATACATGCGGCAATTGGTTTTTATTTATATAGAACTAGTGATTCGCCCTGGCTTTGCCCGTGTGCAACCCCTGCAGCGCTATCTGCCGGGCTGATTTGTGCATCTAAACCATCCAGGGTGCCACCGTTTAGGAGGAGTTCAGTGACATACACACGTACAGTAGAATTATATATATAAAGATATTTACTTACAAACACTGTTTAACCATAACGAGTGCAGATATGTTTGGATTAAGGAATTAATTATCCTTAATTACACCATGTTATTTTACCTCCTTACTGTTATGTGTGTGTAAGTAGTTACTTTATGATGTGCATTTAATAAATAACATAATTAACGAAGTTATCCCCCTCTTAAAAAGCCAAGCACAAAACTATGTTTCTGTTCTTGAGAGCTAGTTCCCGTTTTAAGCCTAGAGTGTTAACGCTTCTTAATAATAAATAATCAAAACAAATGAAATACATGGTAAATATCCCTATTTTGATACAAACATTAATAATTAATAATTAATGTTCAAATAGTGGTCAAACGCTAGCGTGTATGTATGACTCGTACACTGAGGGTACAGTACAAACTTGTAGGTATGTAGATATCGTCCATCAAGGCATTGAGTTTACCATGAACTCGACAAATGACTAAATGTGCAATAAACGCCTGTGCGAATATTTGATCGAGCAAAGCGAGATATCTAAGTTGACTTGGGTGGTTCAGCACTTTGTCAGTCCGTCCGTCTGTCAGAGGCATGTAGCGTCTAAAACATACATGCGATTAACTTAAAATTATCAGAGGATAATTAAAGCTATGTCCCAAAGCCAGAAATGGCAATTAAAATGAAATAAACGAAAATATTAAGGGGGCACCCATATAAATAAGTGGCGAGCAAAAGTATTTTATTCTGCCCGTGTGGTGTTTCTTTGAAAATAACTCTGAAAGTAGAGTACGAAATAGTTATAAAGAAAATCTATTATAGAAAATAACAATATGGTAGGCCACCAAAGTCACTGTTTTTAGATCTATTTTGTCCCGGGGTCTATCTCAAAAACGGCTACATATTTAAAGCTGAAACCTTCTTATAATATCTCTGTTATGTTCTGTTTCTGAACAAAAAATACAAAAATCAAACAATTATCTTTCAGAAAATAATTAAACGCAAGCAAAGCTTAAAAAAACAGACTTCACCGCTTTATCATCGGAACCTTGATTAGATTTAATGTATAAACACGCATTATTGACTATAACTCAAAAACTAAATAACAGATTTTAATAAAATTTCAATGGAACTACATTAAAAGCACCAGCTTTCAAATAAAAAAAGAATCATCAAAATCGGCTCACAACGAAAGAAGTTATGAGGTAACTTTTGAAGTCGGGTTAACAAGAACATCGTCAAAGTACGCATTATCCGTCACAAAATATCGTCGCATTATTGACGATATTTCAAGAACTACTGATCAGATCTTGATCAAATTTAAATGGGACCAATTAGAAAGCAACATCTTTAAAACTCAAAAATATAAAAAAAACAAAACGATGTCGGCTACGTGGAGAGAAGTTATGAGGTAATAAACAAAAAAATACATTCGACTTGAGTAGGAGGAATTAAATTTTTTCTTTTTTTTATACTAGATAGGCAAGCATTTAACCGCTATCTCACCTGAAGGAAAGTGACGATGCGGCCAAAGATGGAACATGCTTGCCTAGAAGGTACATATTCACTCTAGACTTGAAGACACCCAGTATGTACTGTTCAGGGAAAAAAGACGCAGGCAATGAGTTTCACTCCTTCGCTGTACGGATGATGAACGTAGAAGCAAAACGTTTCGAGCGAACTGGAGGTATGTCAACCATAAATGGATGACGTTTGACAGTTTGTCTTGTTGTTTGATGGTAAAACGGGCATGGAGGAATTATATCATGTAATTACTGAGCACACTCTCCAAAATGTAAGCGATAGAATATTTTCAAAACATAATGTAGTTTTAGTATTTTGAAATATAGACCGTGTTCTGCTGAGCATATTTTGTTGTTCTTCGTAGTCCAGTCCTTCTAAGCCATCCGCACCCACTTGAAAAATTAATGATCTTTATACATATACATATGATTATTTTGTACGTGTGTACGTGACTGAACTTCCCATAAACGACTGGACCCATTTTGATGAAGTTTTTTCTGGATTCAAGGTTCTTAAATCATCGAAATGTTTATGAAAAATAAAATCTCATGGACTGGAATACGTCACTTGGTTTGAAGTACTAGGCAACCATAAACGTGAAAGAGGTAAAATGCTTTTTACTTTACGTTGCATTGCAACGCATACAAGGTATAGCTAGTTATAATACAAGAATATAGGTAAACTAATACTTATACTTATCATATACTAGCAAACCCGGCGAACTCAGTTTCGCCACTATAAACCTCACGGAGCCCGAGACCTTTCCAACGAATGCAGAACCGTGGAAATCGGTTCGTGCGTTCTGCAGTTATAGCGTCAGGAAGGAAAACCCGACTTATTTTTATATAATAGATTTAGACCTGAAAAGGAGGAAAGGCTGCATCACACAGGAAACATCTAGTTAGAATTAGATGGCGTGCGGGTACGCAGGCGCGGTGGCCGCACAGCGGTACTCGCGCCCGCGTCCCCGCACGCCGATCTCTTCGAACCAAATGGCGCAGTGCAACCTCTAGAAACGAAAAAAAGTATGTACAAACTGATTTGACTAGGATTTATTTCTGTTCTCACAATATAACAAAAGTCCGCTGGCTACTGCTAATCTTATATAATTGGACAGACATTTTGACTGGTGACAGCACATTTGCAAAAAGACGGCAGCTCTATGGACGTGAATGCAATTTTTCCGTGATATTCTATGGCAATCATGTGGCTGGAGTACTTCTGTTCGCAGCAGGCCGAGTGATCACTGTTGTTGGGGCGAATCACGCCATTACAGTTCCGGTTGTTGTTACTAGAAAAAAATTGTGACATATGAGATTTTTATGTAATCTGAATATTTTTAAACACATTTATTTAATGCCACTGCCACATTGTACATATCAAGATTAAACTTAAAATTAAATAAAATTTATTTTTTTAGGTTAAGTATGCTATTTTGTGTCTCTTAACTAAATTAAAGGTAAAATAAGGGAATTTTCTGATATGCATTACAATTTTGGCGTGCCTATCATTTCTCAAATGTATATTTAAATCAAAACAATAACATATGTGTTATTATAAATTTTTTGCAACATTGAAATCAAAAGAATATCATATGTATAAGAAAGAGGTGGAATAAAACATATTATAGAGCTATAAAAATATAGAGCTGATAATTTTTGAAGACTTAATCCAATCGGATCCACTAAATAAGACATAGCCTTTTAGGGAAGCGTTTTCTATCTTCGCTATCGCTAACACTACAAAACTCGACAGCCATGTTGTTTAAAATAGCTTAGTTTAAGTAAATAAATTACTTAACATTTGGCTGATCTTATCGGCTAGCTAATAGACCTTAAGTCGTTTAATTAAAGTATAAAATCATATCTCTGTGAGACGATAGCGAAGATGGACAACGCTTCGCTTACAACTAGGCTAGAAAGCAGTTATATCCCTAGCCCATGAACAATGTAATACTACAATGACACGTTAGAATGATTTTTTATCCAAGATATATTAACCGCTATCTCATCTGGTAATAAGTGACGATGTGGACGACAATGGAGCAAATTGCCTCTTAGATGTCTATTCACTCGCGACTTGAAGATACTCATCATATATATATTTTTAAATGCGAGGGATAGAATATGGGGAGGGGGATGGGGAAATTAGATCGTGTAATTTCCTGGCGATAAAACAAACGTCTAACTCAAGGGCTATTCAGTGTCTACTAGTAATAGACACTGAAGAGTTCCACTGTCCATCTTCTGGCACCATAATCAGATTAGCTCCAAGATACAAAATGATGCTATTGTCATCCGAACTACATATACATAGAAAGTTTCAATTCGATATTACAATTAGAAGTTGGTTAATATTGACTTCTAAGATTGTATCACATTGTTGGTTAGTTACTAGTGACGCTATAATAATTTAAACGCAAGCAAAGTTTAAATAATTTAAACGTAAGTATAAAGCTTAAAAATCTGACTTCACCGCTTATATTTTAGTTTTGGCTTGATCGATTTTGATAAAATGTATATTGGACCACCTCTGAAGTATAATCTACCAAACAAAAAAAAAGAATTTTGAGAATCGGTCCAAATGGGAGGGGAAATCGACGAACATAAAAAACATACAGTCGAAAATAGTACCTCCTCCTTTTTGGAAGTCGGTAAAAAACAGACTTCATCGCTTTATCTTTGGTACCCTTGATCCAATTCATTGAATTAAATAAGCCATAATGCGTATTTAATGTTTAAGTTCTGAGATAAAACAAAAAAAAACTCGAATTGTGAATCTCCTCCTTTTTTAAAGTCGGTTAATAAGCTGTGAACCGGTGAATTGGAAGGTACTTACTGGAAGTTGCATTCGTTTATGACAAACTTTTGAATGTAGTCTGCATCAGAAATTACATAATAGAAATCGTCCTGTTTACCTCTCACCACCTTTGGTGATATAACCTGAAATCAAACGTTAAATGAAATGGTGTTGCTAATAGTTGGAAGATAAATTAAGCTCCCATATCGAGTAATTAACAAGTAATACTTTTAAAAGCTTTATTAATATCAAGATTTTACCAGTTGTAAATAAAAAAGGACTACAAAGTTACATAACCATAGAACTTTTCAAAACGAATCGACGAGCCCAAACTTGATGGGTTTATCTTGTTTAGTTCAGAAGTTCCTATAGCCATCTTGCGTCGTATATAACATACCTTTGGTTTAGAAGGGCAGATGACAACCTCCTGATCTTTTCCGTTCGATAGTCTATCAACAAAACCTTCCTCATTTGTAGTGTTCATCGGGGAGGCCAGCTTGCTCCCAGCCTGTGGGCAATACCATATTTTGTTAAGGTAATATCGCTTGAGTCTTCTCAAAACCGTGGCCAATGCAACTTGGGCGAAAAGTCGAGGTCATAACTAAACAAGTTACAAAATCGAAACTTTGAACATAACCCGTCATTATATTTATAAAAACTACCTTCCCATAAGCCAGTGTTTCAGTCTTGTTTTAAAATCCATCCAGAAAGAAGTTATAAGCATATATTAAAAAAAATACAGTTGAATAAAGAATCTCCTCCTTTTTTGTAAAGCCGGTTACAACAGTTGCTCCTATGTAAACAAGAGGTAAAATCAAATACCTCCGACGCGACGCTCTGTCTGGAAAACGCCTGCACAAATTTCTAGAGATGTGTGTTGTATGTGGCATCGTTGCTTCCAAACGGCAGGACCGATGTTGAATTAGTTTTATTTGTTAGAAATTTGTTTGATCTTCAGACTTGAGAGGGTTCTAAGCTATAGAAAATTGGTGCAGACGATTTCGAGACAGGGCGTTGGAAGTATTATAAATTATGATTGTCACTTTTATTTTTAGTTCTTTTTTTTTAATTTTGATACTTTTACGAAAATAGGCGAATAGGGTTATTTTTCAGTGAGGTATTTAAAGATATTTAACATATTGTAACATCTCAGGGTGACGAGGGCAGTGCCTTGCCACAGAATTTTTGACCAACCCATAAGTTCAAAAGTCTGGGTGGCACGCTTACCATCAGGCAAGCGAATTGTTCGTCTCGTCTCATCTCTTAATTACTATATATATATATATATATATACTACACTGTATATGACTTACTTTAGCAACTAAGTTCTTGATGTACTCTTTGGGGTAATTAGGAACATCTTCACAGAAACTTTTGTGCCGACACTCTTTTGAAACTTGTGGCGGTTGAAAACTTTCACTACCAGGGATTACTTCATTGTTCACCACTGAAATAAATACGTTTCCTTTAAAATGAAATCTATATCTAAGGCCGAGGATCGGGGTAAATTGAAAACCAGCACTGTGTGCTCATGTAAATGAACACGCAGTACAAAGCTGAATTTACTCCGATTACTCTATAAAAAGTATATAGTAAAGAATTTTAGTTTAATTTTGGTGTATTTTTGTTTTTTATAGTAGCAATAAATATATTTCTTTCTTTCTCTCTTTCTTTCTGTTGCGATCAAACACTGTGAGGTAGAGGAAAAACATTATACTGAATAATAATTGAAACGCAAGCAAGCTTTAATAAAACTAATTTTAACGCTTTATCTACGGAACCCTTGTACAGGTCTTGACAATATATATAAGGGAGATAACGACTGATTTTTATTTTACTTGCGGAAGTACTTTTGTTTCCAAATACTAACAATCTTATTACTAAATATGCTACATTGTTGACGATCATTTTGGAACACCGAGCAAGTCCTTGCTTTCTACGCCGCGGGCTTAGAGTTAAATTTTTGACAGGGCCAATTAAACAATTGTGCTTCTGGTGGTCAGTGTGTGATGGAAATCATTTTGGCCACCCATGAGGCAAGTGATAGTGTGATTCATCTAATAAAAAAACAAAACAAAAAAAAACAAACGCATTCACACTCACGGCCCCACACTAAGTTCAAAGACTTGTATCGTGGGTGCCGGAAACATTCACATCACACACACATTACACCCAGAACCAGAAGTACAAATTTCCCTTGGGAAGGAATTAGTGCTCCTGCCGGGAATCGAACCCAGGACCCACGGCGCAGAGGGCGGACACCTGTCCACTGCGCCAACTGGGTCGTCATATTAATATAAATCCCTATAGGTCGTCAATATTAATATAAATATAATATTTCAATGGTGTGATTTCCTGTTACATTCACTGAAATTGGTGTACCATCGTTCTGTTGAATCTTACCCTCTGATCCAAATAAACGCGGTTGAGAGACTCCTCCTTGATGTCCATCGTAAAAGAAATGATTTCCTTCGGTATACACAGACATCATCATCTGAAATAAATACAATTTATTTATGTACAAACCGTTGAGAATCTGATGTTTAGGAAGTGAATAGGAACTAAATTGTCATTAGAACAATTCACTATTGACAGTTAGAAATGTATCGAAGGTGATAAATGTTGCAATAAATAAAGTATGTCAACTATTGTTTTCACCTATTAATTTTAATGCATAAAAAGTGATAAAATGGGATAGGACAGTAGCAAACATGCTATTGACTAGACAGTTTCCGCTTTTTTGATGTCAAGTACCTGTGAGACATCTTTCACGACAGCCATTGGGTCGTTGACTCTGACGTCACAGCCAGAGCGTCAAAATGGCCGAGTTTAAAATAAATATACGTGTAAAAAATTATGCATGTTTTATGTATCTATTGGTACATATATACTAATTAAATAAAACAAAAAAATAAATGTGAGTAAATGAGTCCATGAATAGCCTAAATAAGCTGTCAAAGTCAAATAAGTACCAAAGTGAAGTTATTATTACGACTATGAATAGCTCAAATAAGCTTCCAAGGTCCAAATAAGTACTAATAAACGTGAAGTAAATGAGTCCTGGACTATGAATTGCCCAAATAAGCTGCCAAAGACAAAATAAGTACCAAAATGAAGTAATTATCAAGTCCTGGACTATGAATAGCTTAAATAAGTTTCCAAAGTCCAAATAAGTACTAAGTGACAAAAGTGAAGTAAATGAGTCCTGAACTATGAATAGAACAAAATTAAATAAGCTGCCAAAGCCTAAATAAGTACAAACGAAAGTGAAGTAAATAATCCTTGGACTATGGAAATAGCTCAAATAAGCTGTCAATTTAAAAATAAATACTAGCAAAAGTGAAGAAAAATTATTTATGGAGTTATCCAGAAATCATTTTTCTTCACTCTACACACAAATCCGCTGTAAAGATCAAATACAAAAGTGATGTGACTATGAATACCACAAATAAGCTAAATTAAAAAAAATAAGACAAAATAAGTACTTACGAAAGAGAAGTAAATGAGGCACTGTAGTATCGACGCCATAATGATGGACTATTAATACAATTCCAGTAACACTCAAACCTGTCTATTATTCCAGAAGGAGTAACATACTAACTGTGCAGCTGTCCTATATATACACATGGATTTATCCTCATTACAATATGCGGTTGGATTAAGCCGGTTTAGGGATGCGAATAACTTATGTATCGATACTTTGTCGGTATATCTGTCGATAAAAAATCTAGGTGTATAATGTGACGTGGCTATGAAGACGAAGTTAAGTTTAAAAATAATAGTTGTTAAAACCCGTCTATTCCACTAGTTTGTCGCATAACTTCGCGTTGTTGTTGAAAAACTAACACTTAAGTAGTCTCATGGGACAAGTGACCGCGATTTATATTTCATTTTAGCCTTACTTGTCAGGCATCGTCTTGGCGTTAGTCATGAACCACATTTCACATAATACATTTAATTTCATTTAAATTATACCGTTCCTACCGGACCCTAAAAAAGGACAAAACGGGAAATATTCTGATCAATAAATTTAAATCTACAAATCTATTGTGATTAATAATTTTGGTATAGAGTAAGGCAAATTTTTATTATTTAGAATATATTTCACTTATCGATATGAAAAACTAACGAATATTGTAATCCCTTCCCTACTAAAGGAAAAATAGGAATTTAAAGAATCAAAATACTTTTTTATGTTGTAATGAATTTTAACGAATCTAATTATTATATACAGTCACGCCTCATTCCCATTGGGGTAGGCAGAGACCACTTCTCTCCACCTGCTACGATCCTGACACACATCTTTTGCTTTTCCTACATTCATGAGTCTTTTTATAAATGCTAGTTGGTTGCGGGTACTTTTGACCTGTCCTTTTCTCAAGACGTTTTTGATCTGGTCAAGATATGTTCGTCTAGATCGACCCTCACCAACTTGGCCATTTACACTCGCCTTATAAATTTGCTTCGTCAATCTACTGTCGTCCATCCTTTCTACATGTCCAAACCATCTAAGCATCCCTTTCTCAATCTTTGTCACTACATCTTCTACCACACCGCAATCTTCCCTAATCACAATATATATATATATATATTTTTTATGCAATTGAGTGACGAGACGAGCGGGACGTTCGCCTGGTGGTAAGCATCACGCCTGCCCATAACAGTAGCAGTGCCAGAATTGTGAACTTGCGAACAAAATCGTGCGCCGCACTGCACTGTGCTCGTCACCCTGAGATATAAGATGTCAAATCTCTTCATGCCCAGTAATTTCTCTGGTAACATTGCCCTTCAAACCGAAACACAGTAATGCTTGCACACTACTGCTTGGCGGTAGAATAATTGGCAAAGGTGTGGTACTGCCCCAGGTGGACTCTGCAAAAGAGTCCTACCACTATTTCCTAATCTAATTATTACATTATTATAATTTTTTTAATAAAGTTTTTGTTTTTGCGGTGATAGCTCCTTCGTGCATCGTAGTGAATACGCCTGCCGATCGGGTAAAGCCGATTTCGGATCCTACGACTAGCTTCAGTTTCTGGTCAAGGTAACATCGTGATGATGATGAGCATTTTTCATGTTATCTATTTCCCTGAACTTATTAACGTTACAATACAATACAAAACTCTTTATTGTATAACCAGTTTACAAAGTGTACAACTAATTTTTTTTTAGAAATTATAGATTTTTAATGGTAATACAATCGGCGGTCTTATCGCGTATAGCAATTTTTTCCAGACAATCTTATATAGTATGGAGATAGAGGAGAAATGTAACTGCAATGTGTTAGACTTAACATTCGTAGTTTACTACAAACAGTGTGGGGCTGTGAATGTGAAAGTGCTTATTTATTCATTCATACACACATACGGGACAAACATCATAACCCTCCATTTTGGTACGCCGAAGTAAGCTTATTTTAATGTTTGTAGATAAAATAAAGATAAATAATAAATACAATATTATAAATAGAAGTTTAAAAATCATGCGGGGCTGTCTTTGGGGACTGCCGATAGAAGTGAAAACTAGAAAGAGACAGATTCCACTACGAGTTCGGTGACGATGACGCGAGTTCCATGATTTTTGTTCACCCAAAAAGTGCTCAATGCGCCTAAAGAAGTTTTCACTTCAAATATTTACTCAGGGAACCTATTTTCAAACGGAGAATACCTAATCTGAATACACATAATGTGACATACATATATATGTGAAATAATTACCTATTTTTATACAAGAAATATAAATATATATTCACTGTACCCGGCATGCGTTGCAATGCCACCTAAAGAAGTATTTTATCTCTTTCACGTTTATATTTGCCTAGTACTTATTGAAGCCCGACAAACATAATACTTTTTTTTGGATTGAGTTGCATAACCCACAGATTTTGTCAGTTGAACGCCACTACATACCTAGACTGGTGAGAGAAGCGATTGAGATATCTAAGTTTAGTAATTTCAATCGTGAAAATGGCTTTCAACTGTCAAATGTCTGGCATCCTGTGGTGAGACTGTGTGGAAACAACAATAAACGTGTCTCAGTGAATTCGCGTAAAGATACTGTGAGTGTTGTGTGTCGCGATCGAGTTCAAGCTCAAAGTGATAACAATGGTAGTGGTGTTCAACGCAGTAAACGAGTACGAAAGCGGGTAGACCGTTTCGTATGCTCGTAAATCTAAATCTTCATCCACCCGCACTACTCCAGTTACTCCGTGATCATGGCGCTTGCAACAGTGCCGAAATATCGGAAACTCAAAACAAACGAAATACATGGTAAATATCCCGTTATTGATACAAACATTTATAGAAAACATAATACTGTTTCAAATTTTAATTATTTTAAACGAAATATTTATTTTTTTGTGCGATTTTAAAATGTCTTTCCGTAAGAACCTACTAAAAGGATTAGAAAAAAAAAAGACGAATGGAATCGGTAAAGTCGTTCTCAAGTAATGGCGTGACCAAGGTAAATTGGGACCCATTTATGTATATAGATATGTATACAGAGTAACAGGTGAATAATATAGACTTAATCCAGTCATATTTTCCCTGGTAACTTGTTGACGTATTGAGATAAGCATATAAGGTATGTTTATGACGTAGGCCTTTCCTCGGAATGCAGATATATGCATATACATTATGCGGTCATTTGTCTATGTACCTACTTAAGTGTTTGTCAGGTTCAGCGTATAAACGACATGTAAATGTTCACATAACACACGTTGAATCTGTCACTATTGCACTTTAAACAAATTTTAATAGATAAATTACAAGTCGATGTCCTTTGAAAAATGTTAACAACTGAATATTATATTATTAGTATCAATTAAGCAAATTTTATATTTTAATGTTTTTTTGAACGCTCCTCCAGAAATAACTTATAAACGAGTGAATATATTATAACACGTGACCAAAATGCCGGTTTATATTTTGCACAGCAATTAAGTCTCGCTGTGCAATGAGGTAACGCAGTCAGCATTTTGGGCACACTGCCGACCAATGACTTTTTGTATTAGGTAAGTAGTTTAGCTAAATCTGTATTTTGATTAAACCAGAATTAAATATTGTGAAAGTTTTTGTATATATATTTAAAAAAACACACACGCGTAAAAAGTAAACTTATCATTTTTATAGCAAAAGATACTTCTTTAGTTATGAAGAATTTATTTCAAAGAAATTGACGTAAATAGTGAGCTGTAGCTAGTAGATACGTTGAAATAATTTAACTCGTAATATTATGTTAGTATTATAATTTTTATGTATATAATAATGTTTTTTTTTACATGTAAACTGAAATTTACCAATAAATTGATTATTTTACACGTTTTCGTTAATTGGACCCATTAATTACGTGATTATATAAGATATTTATCATAGCTTTATTATAAGTAATGAAAATTTGAGGCAGAATGGTTGGTAACCATCTTTAAATCGTTATAGATAGGTACTAATTTATTTTTTAGATAGGGAATCTTTTGACCTCCATCTCCCCTGATGACGATGTGGTCGACGATGGAGCAAGCTTGCCTAGAAGATACCTATTCACTCGCGACTTGACCAATGTATGTGTTCCTAGATAAAATCAACCTTGGTGTCTTCAAGTGGATTTTTTTTATTATTTTCTAAGCATACGTTCATCATTACTTACATTAGATGAGATAGTGGTTGAATGTTTGCAAATAAATAAAATAATTACATTCAAAATTAAAAATGGTAAAAGATAATTAGCCTATAGATACATTTTCAAATACCTATAAGTACAATGATAGGTATCTTCTAGGAACCTGATAGAAAGTGACGAAGACTACATCTTCGGCCGCATCATCACTTTCTATCAGGTGAGATAGTGGTCAAATGCTTGCATATCGAGCATAAAATGATACCCCACTTGGCATAGTTCACCGACTTAATTTTTCACAATATTATTGAGACGTAATTTTCGCCAAATCTCATGTTTTTAATTAAACAGTGTACATAATTAAATAAAAAAAGTGGATAGAAACAAATTTATAAAACCTTTGACTAGCTGGCATTTTTGGGATATCTACCATATATCAGTGACGTTATCAGTTTGTCTGCTTGTTCGATGATAGAACGGGGATGGGGGAACTAGATTATGTAGTTCCTTGGCATGCTCTTCGAAATTTATCCAATACAAAATAGAGAGGCGATGTGGTATACCATGTGGCGATGTTCTTAGGGACATATACAAAGCGCCCAAGGCACGCGCCCTGTACTGCCGTGATAAGGAAAACCGGCGCGGGCGTTATAATATTTTTGACAATTTTTTTTTTTTTTTATTTGTGACAGGCTAGTGTTTGACCACTATCTCACCTGATGGTAAGTGACGATGTGATCGAAGCTGGTAAACACACTAGACCTGGAATACGCAGGCTCTCAAGGATAAATGCCGTAATACCGTATTTGGCTTGGCGGCAGACTTTCAACTTGATGGTGGTAAGCTACTTTGGTAGCAAGCCAGGCGAGCAACTCACAAAATGCTCTACCACCTCTCAAAATAAAATTAAATTGAGGTATATACCACTACATCAGAAATGTCTTTGCTATTTAATATATGTTATGACTTGTAGCAAATGCGTCTAAATTAAAAGTAAGACATAGTAGGTTGTGTCTGAATACTTAAAAATGAAAAATAATAGATGATGCGTCTATTTTTCCTGATTCCGATGATGTATCAGATAGTTATAACTAAATTTTGTCAACAATGCAAATACTGCGTTTTTACCGACTTCCCAAAAAAGGAGGAGGTACTCAAGTCGACTGTTTTTTTTTGTGTGTTTTACCTCATAACATCTTTCCACGTGAAACGATTTCAATTTTTTTTTGTTTGAAAGATGTTGCTTTCCACTTGGTCCCATTTAAATTTGATCAAGATATGACCCGTAGTTCTTGAAACATCGTCAATAATGCGTATTCTGTGGACTACATTGACGATGCTCTTATTTTTAACCGACTTCAAAAGTTACCTCATAATTTCTTTTGTTGTGAGCCGATTCTGATGAGACTTTTTTATTTGAAAGAGGGTGCTTTTTATGTGGTCCCATTCAAATTTGAGCAAGATCTGATTTCTAGTTTTTGAGTTATCGTCAATAATGCGCGTTTAATACATTAAATCTGATCAGGTTCCGAAGATAATGCGGTAAAGTCGGTTTCAGTCGGGTTCATCATGTCCTTAAGAATTCAAGCTTTGAATTAGTCAGCTGCTCGCTGCCAATTAGTCCCTTAGCTCTTCGCTTTATGGTGTCAAGAGCCTCAAGCTGGTACTTAATTGAACCGTCCCAAAGATGAGAACAGTACTCCATACATGAACGGACTTGGGCTTGATACAAATTGAGTAACTGTGACGGTGTGAAACATCCCCTCACCTCTGTATAATCTAAGCAAAACGTCCACATTTTTAGTCTAAGAAACTGTACAATTACAAAATAAAAATTATGATCTTATTTGAATAAAAAATCGTATCGGGCTGCAAGCACATTGTGTCGTCTAGGCGACCATGCAGCCTATACGTGCCAGGAGCTAATACTAATTATAGGCAAAATTCTTACCTAATAAGAGTGTGTAGGTCCTTAAACGAGCTTTCGGCGGAATACGATTTTGACCTGTACAACACATTTAGCGGTCAAATTAAAAAGCTGCTGAGTAGCGCATTCTTTAATGTTTAATATTTTCCTATTTAACCTTATGATGATGTTGTAACTTTATGATGAATGTTTTAGGTATTTATTATTTTCTTTTTCTTTCTTGTCACTTAAGTGATATTGTATCGGAATAAATTAACGTCTACGTTTTTTTAGTCATATTTAACATAACTATGTTTATACATGGAATTTTTTGAACGTATCAGTGTATCTATATTTTGTAACTAGCTGTAAGTTTCCCTACAATTAATAAATAAAATAAAAATAAAATAAAATAAAAATCTATTACCCATTGATTATTTTAGTGGATTCGTGCTGCAACTAAAATTAAAGGTTTTTCATATACCATTAAAGATATCATGTGGTTATTATAAATATTTGCTCTAGATTTGAACAGATTGATATTTTTTTTTCTACCTTACTCTGCAAAAAGGCCTGTTATTATATTTTTCACGAAAATAGTTTTACTGGGCTAGTAAGTATTCTTTGGTTTTTTGTGCTTTGTGTAGCTTTTGACTTAATGTAAGTAAGTGCGGCGAAAAAATCGTGAAATGTAGCCTATTTATTCATTTTGTTCACAACAAAACGGCTGAAAAGATTTTAAAATGTTACCATTTAGGAATATTCCATTATGTCAATAACAGGTGGGTATTACCATGTACCTGTTGTTGATAATAAATAATATTATTGTATTAAATTAGAAATACTTTTGTATATGTTTCCCTATGTTTATCCTTGATGCATTTTATAAAATCCCGTCTATGGCAGGATAATTAACACAATTACGTCATATGAAAAGATAATATTTTAATGAGGTATGAAACATACATAACAATAGCAATATGTTGTGTTGTATAATTTATATTAGAACTGTAATGTAACTATTTATGTAATGGGAAAGTTCCAATATGGATCTAGCAAGTAAAGTTTTATTTAGTAAGCAAATATTTATAATAACAAATTGTTTTACTGTATTAATATTATATATTAAAGATATATACAATTAATGAAATATTACTTATAAAACATAAACTAGTATACCACCCCGAAATGGTAGTGGGCTCGAGCACTTCAGTTACCTATAAGCTCGATGTCTTGTAGGTAACTTAGGTTTTTGCTGTAAATAGTTTTAGTTTAGTCTTAGGAAATATAGGCAATTGGCCCGTAGATATTAGTATCGGGAGATAATTACAGAACAGTATATATCGGATATTATATATAAGTAAGTTTCAGTTTCAAATGTGTAGCCGTTTTTGAGGTAGACCTCGGGTCAAAATAGGTCTTATAACAGTGACTTTGGTGGCTTACCAAATTGTTAATTTCCAACATAGTTTTTTTTAACGGTGTTGTACCTAATCTATTATTAAAGTTCTATAAAACAATACTCCACACGGGTAGAAATAAAATTAAAAATGAACTTTTTTAACGGTACTTTTAGTTTTTCAACAATAAGAAGAGTTGGAAAATGTGTTGCCCCCATATTTGTGTTTGTGCCCCTTAATATTTTCATTTAGATGTGTTAAGTGACACTCGCATGATTAAGAAAAATCATTTGACGTAAGAATAATCAAAATCGGCCCACGCGTTTGGTTTCTAGAAATCCACACAAACATACATAGGCTGGTAAACACATTACCCTCTTTTGCATCGCGCAGTCAGTTAAAAAATAAACTACTATCCCCTTAGTGTATTGTCGAAGGAGCTTTATTGAAAGTAAATGTTTCTTAAAACCGGTCCAAGATGCGGAAACACGGCTTATCTCAATGACCTTTATGTATGAATTTAAAGAATTTTGTTTCGCAGAAGTATGATATTCGATATTTTAAGATTTATATTTATGTTATTATAATTTAGGTATAGTCAAACAACAAGTAATATTTACTGACTTCAAAAAGGAGGAGGTACTATGTTCGACTGTATGTATATTTTTTTTATGTATGTTCATCGATTTCTCCCCCGTTTGTGGACCGATTCTCAAAATTCTTTTTTTGTTTGGTAGATTATACATGATATATTTCAGAGGTCGTTCCATATACATTTTATCAAAATCGATCAAGCCAAAACGAAAATATAAGCGGTAAAGTCGGTTTTTAAAGCTTTGCTTACGTTTAAATTATAAGATTCGTATTTATATTATTATAATTCAGGTATAGTCAACCAACAAGTAATATTTTAGCAACTTTTTTATTTATGCTCTAATGCTTAGATGGTTCGATCAGGTTATATATGATCGAAGAATGAATCAAATTCGTTAAATGATACTATTAGTTTGCCGTGACTTGAGATCTCGCGCCCAATAATGTATTTTAGTTGCAACTGATCTTGAGATCAAATAAGAACAACAGTTATCATCGGGTAATGTGAAAATCGGGTACTATTTGCTTGATTCTTTAAAAAATTCATTCTTAATACACCCGTACTAAGAAAAATGTACCCCTGTAAATTTTAAGTCTCTACGACCAGCGGTTTAGGCTGTGCGTTGTCTCTACGTCAGTCAGTTAGTGAATCAGTATGTCAGGACTAGGGAATGCAATCCCGCGCGAGATCTCGTGTCATTTTTCGAGATCAATCGTTAAGCATAATATGACGAGATCTCGCTCGAGATTGGTGGGATTGGATTCTTCTGGTAATGAGATTAATACCACAAATAAATATAGAAAACAAAGATGAATTTCCTCTTTCAATAATTTCAGAGGATTTGAATGTTTGTCCAAAAAGTAACACGATTCTTCAAGAGAAATTGGAAGAGATATACATAGAATGCTCTCAGAGGCATCTTAAAGATTTTTTTGAGTGTTTCTACGACGAGTTTAGATACGTTAGTCGCTCATTAAGAAGAGTCATCTGTATGAGTATGGAGGAACAAGGGGTAGTTTTTTCAGTTTGTTTACTCACGTTGTTGGAGACAACCAGTGAGGGCATTTTCAGCTGCTGGGCACATAGCGACTGCCATAATGGCGTTTATGAGACAGCATTCTAAATATTCTTTGTTTTGTAAAAAGTTGTTTCAAAAATCACTCCTACAACTAGACTTTTATTTAACTTCCAGTATTCTTATATATTTACGTTGATTAAAAAAAAAACGGATAATTAACAACATCTTTTTTAAACCACCTGAGATCTCGAAAATGCCTGGATCTCGCGAGATTGTAATTTCTAATATAACGAGATCTCGAATTTGCGATCTCGGGTCGAGATTGCATTCCCTTGTCAGGACAAATATTCTTATAGTATTAGACATGGATAGATAGCTATTTGTTTTAATCTATCGATTATCTTGGATGATATGAAGGAATATTTGTGGTGCCGGAAATATTCACATCACACAATCCCAACCTGAAAGTTGGCATAGTTGCAAGTGGGCAGTTCAAATGTATACTTACGGGTAAATGCTACTGATAAGACATATAATTGTTGTATGTTCTAATAGAACAGGCTGTTGAAACAATATTTATTTACTTAAAATACCTAACTGTACACAGTTTTTCAACAAAGTTTATTCTATTCTATTTACTGTGATCTGTGATTCTATTAATACCGCGACACGAGTGCTTACAAAGCGATGTTATTAAGTTAAGTCAAGTTATCATAGTTTATTTACAATGTCGAGGTGTAGATAAAGTTTTCACGAACAGTTGGCAATCATCGGCGAACCTGTTACTCATATCCGTTCATAAAGCCATTGCGTACAAAATTATAATTTTACAAATGAGGTATCGTTGGAGGCTCGTGTAGATGTCCTTGTCTTTGCTTGGAAGCGTCTTGATCGTTTGCTGGTTATAGATATAGGGTAGGTACGTCACATTCGCTGGAGGTGTGTGCCGCATGGGGCCCTCAGCGGCACACACTTTCAGCGACCATAGGCGGAGATCTCTCCCTGCCGAGCGTGTTAGACGCCATGCTTGGTAGCGAGAGATCATGGCAGGGGGTGGTCTCCTTCTGTGAAGCGGTGATGGTGCAGAAGGAGGCCGCAGAGCGGGCCAGAGAGGTTGATCCCCTTTCTGACCCGATCCGGTGCAGACGGACAGGGGGGAGGAGGAGGCAGTTCGCCCGCCTCCTCTCTCCTCCTCTGTAGTGGGGTCACTGGTGGAGAGTCAGGGGACCTCTCCACTGACTTGCACGACCCCACACGTCTGGGGGTGGCCTTGGTGACCAAGGTCACCCCTCCATGGCGCAGTGGCCCGGAGGAGATTGCATCCGAGCCTACCGCCGGGGCGGGATAGTGACTGCTAGCGCGACCCTATCTTGCCCTGCGGCGCCAGGGGGGGTTTTTAGTGGGTTGGACCACATACCCCTTTCCATAACCCCTGGGAAGGAAGGGAAGTGCAAGGTCAAAATTTTCCAACAAAAGGTACGTCACATTAAATAAAATTAAATATGACATAAAGACATGATCTCCAAAAAACATGTATGCTGTGTTGGTTATCTAACAAAAGCACTTAATTTACATGTATATTTATATATATATATATATATAGATTTCTTAGCAAAAAGGGCATCTGCGATGACACGTGCGTGAGTATCTTCGCTTCCTGCCAACTGTCTGCAACCCAGAGGATCACAGTTGGCTGTGGAAGCACCACAAGTATGCTGCCTTGGAATCGGCGTACGAGTTGCCTTTTGCTGTGGAGTTGGCGGGGCCGTGGTGTTCCGAAGCAAAGAATTTTGTGGCGGCCTTAGGACGGCGTCTGCGGGATAGGGGACGAGACCCGAGGTCAGGCGAACACCTTGGGCAACAGATTTCTCTCGCTATACAGCATAGCTTGATGGGCACGTTTGGGCAAGAGGGCACAAGATGACGTATTATTTTGGATGTATGCTTATTAAAACTTTATTGTGTCGAGTTTTATACATTTACGTCTTATTTTTATTATTCTGTTGTTTTTGTATATATATACGTCTTAAGAAATACTAGCTGCCATAATTGCTCTAACCACTAAGGGACTTGATATACAAAACGCCTAAGACGCGCGCCCGTCGCGCGCCCTGTACGTGCATCCTGTAATACGCGCATCTCAGCCGCTGCTGCCACTGTATAAATAAGCACACCCTGACCGCTTACTATATTATGTTACAGTAGAGCCTATCCATTTAAGTCAGCAGCGCGGGGAGAAGCGCCCTGGCCGCTTTGTGTATCAGGTCCCTAAGCTACAACAAGCGTTAGCAGTGGCCGACGTTTGTATAATATAGAGATAGTGATCTCATCTGTTGTTGAGTGACGATGCGGTCGATGGTGGAGCACATTTGCCTACAAGATGCCAAAATCACTAGCGACTTTAAGACTCCCATATTGTACTTATCAGGAAACATATAGACCTTGAGGCTATGTTTCCTGTCTACGTTCCATTCCTTTTAAATGATCATGTGTTCAAGGGTGGTCAACACGTTAATATAAATAAGAGATATATAATATAAATGAAACCTTTCTCGTATTTACATCGCAGATTTGCGCTATCGAGCGACCAGTGCTAAAGTACTAGTGATATGAATGTTTAAAGTAGTGTCACTAGTAGGTACTATAAAGGTACTATATCCAATGGTACTTGTATGATACACGCACTGTCTCGGGGAGGATTTTCTTCTAGAGGACTGTATGAGGTGCGCAAATTGACAGGTAAGGGGTATATCGATCCTAACAATTAAATAAAAGGGAAAAATGCTCTCCACCAACCTTTAGATCCATGCCTGCCAAGAGCAGCAAGATCAGCGTATTCAAATAAACACCGTGGCTTCCTTGTGTATTATCCTTTTGTAAAAAGCACGTACGACGCACAATAGAAAAATTGTTAGGTCCTCAGGATCCAAAATGATAGATTTCATTTCGACATTTCGACATATTTGACAGCTTATTTTAATCCATTACTGGATTTCCGCCGTAATCGAGGAAGTCAGCACAACGTGTGCTGAGCTCGGATCATCCCGCAGAGCTCAACTACCCTAACGGCAGCAGATAATAAAAATTGATGGAGTTTTGCAACTACCCTCAATCCGATTTGCAAAGATCGAACAGTAAAAAAGTACTAGTGATAAAAGTAAAGGTCTCATAACTGTGAGTTCTGAATTTCTGATCACCATACTATTTACAGTATATTGGTAATATACCATTGAACATGATGGAGCTGAGAGATCTACGAAACTCTACAGGTCTCTACATATTAAGGTAAATAAAAGCTAAATATATGAAACATGTACCAATTTAATAAAATAATTTTGACTAGTCGGAATACAGCAAAAGTTGACTCTGATGATTCCTTTAGTGTTATCTAATTAACTTAAATTATATAAGCATTTACTCTAAAATTATTCACATATTATATATAAATGTTTGGTCAGCAAAACCCAAGGGCGGATATATAAAAAAAAATTGAAAAGTTATTGTTACATATATTTTCAAGTATCAATATATCAATAGCATGTTAAATTGACTCTATTTTCAACCGACTTCAAAAAAAAAGGTTCTCAATTCGACTGTATGTTTTTTTTGTATGTATGTTACGCGATATCTCTGCCAATTATGAATCGATTTTGATGTTTTTTTTTCGTTTGGCAGAGTATACTTCAGAGGGGGTCGCATATAAATTTTATCGAAATCGGTCAAGCTAAAACCGAAATATAAGCGATGAAGTCGGTTTTTTTAAGGTTTGCTTGCGTTTCAATTATTACCCGACTGCGTGACGCGAAGGAGAGAAATGTTGTTCATCAGTTATAATTCTGTTCGTAGTATGTTCCTTCCTTTGTGGGGTTCTAGATACCAAACGCACAGGCCAATTTTGATGATTCATATGTCAATCGATTTATATATTGATCTTGCGAGTTTAGATAGATAGATAGATAACTCTTTATTGTACACCAGAACTAGAGGAAAATACATTAAAGACATTAAAACGAACTTAGGCTAGTACAATGGGCAGTCTTATCGCTTAAAGCGATCTCTTCCAGACAAGTAGTGAGACGAAATAAGATAAATCGACTTGAAAGTACGTAATCAAAATGTAATTTGACGATAATCAGACGCCATGTTGTAAATAATTAAACGCAAGCAAAGTTTAAAAAAACCGACTTCACCGCTTTATCTTCGGCACCTTGATCAGATTCAACGTATTAAACACGCATTATTGACAATAACTCAAAAACTAGTAATCAGATCTTGACCAAATTTAAATGGGACCAAACGGAAAGCATCATCTTTCAAATAAAAAAATTAGCATCAGAATCGGCGCACAAAGAAAGAAGTAATGAGGTAGCTTTTGAAGTCGGTTAAAAACGAGAACATCGTCAATGTAGTTGTTTTTTTTTTTTGTTTTTGCTAAATAGGCATGCATTTAACCACTATCTCACCTGATGGAAATACGCATTATTGAGGATAACTCAAAAACTACTAGTCAGATCTTGATCAAATTTAAATGGGACCAATTGGAAAGCAAAATCTATCAAACACAAAAAAAAATTCTAAATCATTATTTTTTTTTGTTTGATAGTTGCTGCTTTCCGGCTTAAGTAATGAATTTAAGATTAATTACTAATTATTATAACTTAATTATGACGTTAGTTATTCTACTCTTAAAAAAAGTAAAACGACAAAACTATGGGCGGATTCTGTACCAATATCATCGTGTTTATATTATATTAAGATGTTAATATCATTTGATCGGTAAGCTCTCAGTTCTAATCTTTACATCTAAACCATTTAATCGAGAATTTTCGTTTTATTTTTTAACAAATTTGTAGTGACAAGAGCAGCAGATGGGCAGCTCAGCCCGGATTTTCTCGGTGCCTCCACCATCTTTGGCTACCAGGAACTCCCAAACGCTGAACTTCTGCTTGCAGAAGGTCGTGATGTCTGGGGAAGGTGGGAATGCCGTGAAGCAGGTGCCTTCACTTTCTCTGAAAAATAGTAGTTATAATTAGAAGAAAATACCAATGTGCCATTGAGGGTTTAAAGTGTAATACTTTTGTATTGGTAGGTTTACCTCCAAATTCATTATGCGAACCGCAAAGGAATGGAACTCCTTACCCGAGTCGGTGTTTCCTGATGAGTACAATATGGGAGTCTTCAAGTCACAAGTGAATAGGTATCTTCTAGGCAAGCTTGCTCCATCGTCGACCACATCGTCGCTTACCATCAGGTGAGATAGCGATCAAAAGTTTGCCTATAACGAATAAAAAAAAAACGGTCTCTTTTGAGACCTACCTAGAGTCAGCCTGGGGCAGTAACTGTAGGTACCACAATATTGTCAGGCATTCAACCGCCAAGCAGTAGTGTGTAAACATTAATGTATTCCGAATTGAAGGGTCGTTGATTTGTCGTCCAATATCTTGGGATGACGAGTGCAGTATTTTGTCGTACAGGATTTAGACCTCTATAAGTACAAAACTGGGTAGCACCATGGATTTATACATCCCTGGGTAGCACTTAATTGCAAAGGGCAAGCGTTAAGTTTTAAAAAAAATAGCTGAATTTTCATCAATTATAGTTAAAAACACTCTCAAAGTCACCTTTAATACAAAAAACCTATGGACCTATGGACTCAGCGTAAAGGTTTATCCTGACCAATGCAACGGGCACTGCTAGTAATGAAGATAACTTACTTGCAGGTCTCAAGCCTGACCATCTGCACGTAGTTTTCTTCTGGAGCTTGCACTACGGTACGCCACTCACCACGTTTCGACCGCACTTTGTATAGGGGCTCGTACTGAAAATATTTATACAGAATCGTTTGATATTTTATTACACTTTGTTGTGGTGGGAATGGGTCATCAGATAAGGGACTTATATGATATACAAAGCGCCCGAGGCTCGCGCCCTGGGCGCTGTGAAAATTTAATTTAATTTAATTTAATTTATATTGAGGAAGACCAACAGCTTATAAATCTAACAATTTACAGGTTAAGCATAATACAAATAAAATGCATACGGGCGGCGCTCCCTCGACCCTCCCCCAGCCCGCTTCCCGCGCTGCCGACGTTTTGTATAGACTCTAGTGTAACAAAATATACAAAGCGCCAGAGGCGCTCGCCTCGGTTGTGCAGCGGGCGCGCGCCCTGTACGCGCACTTTGTATAAATCCCTTAAGTGATCGCACCGATGTACACACGCTAAGTTCAAATACTTGTATTATGGGTGCCAGAAACATTTACATAATATATTACACGCAGGAGCAATAGTATATAATTTTATTTTTAAGTGAACTATTCGAGAAATATACCGATAAATATGGGCACAGTGTCCAAGGTACAACAGGTTCCTCTACTTATATGTTATAAAACTACGACGAATTGGCGCGCCCCTCCAAAATGCAAAACGTTTGCAAAGGTGAAAATCACGTTTTTCAACTTTGTATGATTTATACTTATGCACGTTCTCTAAGGATTATATTAATAATCCACCATTATTACACATTAGCACTCGAAGTCTCACAGGTTTTGGAAAATTATACAAAATCAACAAAGCCATTTATTCAGTTTAGCGCTAAAAAAAAAAAGGATTTAGTTTGTTTATTTTTTTATTAATCACATACATGCAAAATATATTATTTTCTATGCATACATGTACATATCTACTTTTTATATTGGCTTCGCAATCTTATGCATTAGCCAGTGTCAAGCAATTGGTAG
Source organism: Lomographa bimaculata (assembly GCA_948107665.1). Taxonomy (NCBI): domain Eukaryota; kingdom Metazoa; phylum Arthropoda; class Insecta; order Lepidoptera; family Geometridae; genus Lomographa; species Lomographa bimaculata. Next base: position 16,795,050 of record OX403592.1, read on the forward strand.
GTACAAGTAATATATTTCCAGCGTATTTAATATTAAAAGTCCTAGTCACAAGTCACAGTCAAACTCAAGAAAAAGAGTCAAGGTCCAGACATAGTAAAGTCATGCCCTAGTAAAGTGGTAGAAACTTAACCAGGTAGAACTTCTATTGAAGTTTTGGACAGAAGGCGAAAATCGCGTTTTCCAACTTTGTATGATTTGCACTAGGCACGTTTACTAACTATTAACGGTTAATCGGTCCACTATTATTACACATTAACACTCGAAGAATCTCAGCTTTTGTAAAATTATACAAAATCAACAACGCCATTTTTCCACTTTCGCGGCAAAACTTTGCTTAGGTTAATCGGTACACTTATTTAGTGAAGTTTGTGTTACACCCGAGGTCCATTTGTTTGTAGTTTGATGGTTGGCTTTGTGGTTTTATCACACAGAGACAGATGGCGCTGTTTGTAACAGATGTCAAACTTTTCCCATCTGCTATAATCCGTTCACGTGCATGGGATCCCACATGCCAAAGGAATATTCTTTTAGCAGGATTAAAGGAAAACCGTTTTCCTGTTGGCTCTAGTACATTATATTTGGCATTTGTGCTATAATTGTCTTAGTTTCCTTAAACTTGTTGTGCTTAATCCACATCTAAGTATTTTTAACTACTGGCAGAATGACTGGCAGTCTTAATTATTATGACTGTCGATACACAGAATAAACAATAGTGCGAACATCGTCAGTTTACCTTTAAACAATGTAATTGTTTTGAACATTAGCACGTATACTATTATTTATTCTGTGGTTATTTTAAAGAACAAAGTCAAATTTGTTCTTGGTGAACTGTTGAAAAGTAACCTTATGCTTAACGATGTAAGGGTAAAACTTTATTAAGTAAAAAAGTGTGAACATTTTTTTATGTCCGATACCTTCGTCTATAAAGGTGAAAGAAAACATAACTAGGAAACTGGTAAGTTTAAGAATCACAAAATTTCAAGACATCAAGTGTCGTCCACCAACTATGATAATATATGATTTATGCTCGTAACAAACAACATAGGTTGATAATGATGATGATTTTAAATTATGAATCTGCTTAAAACTGTCTTGTTTTAAATGATCTGCTGGCATGTACTTACAATAAGTTTGTTTAAATAATTTTAGTAAATATACAGTCTCTCATTTTGAAAGCATACCTTTTGGCCGAGCGAGCAGCGAGAGCAAAAAAGCGTCTCTGTTTCAGCTTGGGAAAAAATGCTTTCGTACGTCAAGATGGCCGGTGGATGAGTCTTCAAGTCACGAGTGAATAAGTATCTTCTAGGCAAGCTTGCTCATTCGTCGACCACATCGTCGCTTACCATCAGGTGAGATAGTGGTCAAAAGTTTGCCATACTTGAAAAAAAAAAAAGAAAGACGTGTGGCACTCGGGGACTGCCGCGGTAAAGCTATTGCATAGCATTTTTTATCAACTTATGCAATTATAATTATTTGTTTATTTTATTTATGCAGTATTTTTTTTCCTGCCACCTAGAGGCGAGTTGCTGAACTAAAGAGACAAGCGTGATATTTCAAAAAAGTCATTAAAAGTTCTGCTATTCATTGATAGATGTCAAAACTAAAAAGTATCACCGCTGTGCCGGTCGGAGTGGGGGGTGTTAGGTTATTTTCGTTACGGAATTTCTGGATTCGGTCTCCACGCTCAAGGCCCGCGATAGAAGCTATGCAATAGCTTTAAAAAAAAGCTGTTTTTCTCTACACGTCGCATTTCTCAACCGATTCTCGTGAAATTTTGTGAACAGGTTCGATAATTACATGACTTTTTTCGTGATGATGCGGTTAATACAAAATTTTAATTTATATTAGGTACCTATATTTGTTGTAGTCACAGGTACATATTTTAATTAATTTCCTCTTTACTGCACTACGAATTTTCCGATACCTTCTCGGATGACTGGCAGTATGAAACTTGAGCAAAAGAATAAATAAAAATACAACGGGTTGCATTCCGGAAGTGCCGGCAGAAGTGAAAACTTGAACATTAACGTTGTAAACAGCAGGAGCAGGCATACATTTTCGCCGCGCGGTGAAAAGAGAGGGGGATATTACTTCCTCTCCTACGCCGCACACGATCTACTCTCCCTCCGTCTCCGTCTTACGGTCTTACGAACTTTCGATCAGGTCACGCGAGATTAAAATTTTTTACCCATCCCAAAAAGTGCACAACGCCGCTAAAGAAGTTTTCACTTCAAAAATTTGTAGCATTCTTGCCCAGACGATAAATATTCACTCTTGACTTAACAAAGACGCGGGTAATGAGTTCCACTCCTTCGCAGTACGGACACTGAGGGTACGGATAATAAACATTGAAACGAAAAGCTGGAGGAGTGGCAACTATAAATGGATGACGTAAGACAGTTTCCTGTCTTACATATAGTAAAACGAACATAGGGGAATTACCCAGCTTGGCTGTGCTTACATAATAATATATCTTCTTGGGAACACATAGAGCTACTAATTAGCTGTAAAATGATTATAAACATTAATACTGTATCCAAAATAACAGTATTACCAAGTTGTATAATTTCTAATCTATACATTACATGGCTTTAGGTATAATCACAGTTGAGGAAAACAATACAATAACCTTGGATCTAGCGATTTCCGTCTAAGATTATTATGCACCATGTTATATATAGTATTATAAATGTACAAGTAAATAACTTGTTCAAACCTGTAGTTAAATATTTCAGAGTTGCTCTAAGTGTTTGTTTATTTACGTATGCTAATTTGATAACAAAGGAATAGTAGCGGTGTCATTGTATAACACCTAATGATTGCGAGAGCATTTTAAATAAAGCACTTCAATTATATGCCATTGTGAAGATGAAGTGCTCGTAAATGAAGCACTCGAAGACATATAGGAAGGAGTGCCCGTAAACGGGCGTCTAGTTAAACTGTCACTGTTCTAGAGGGTCTTCAGAAACTACTAGATAATCTTTGATTGTAGCAGATATATAGGCCTGGATATGAATGCATCCAAGATCGAATTCATAGTTATATCCATACACGGGTTCAGAGGTTATTTCCTATCTATATAGGACAGGTCAATCTTAAAAGAGTTAGCCAACATTGATACCTCTTGGGAGAAAATCCCTCAACACATCCATTTATGGTTGACATACCTTCAGTTCGCTAAAAGTGATTCACTTCTACGTTTATTATCCTTTCGGCGAAGAAGCGAAACTCATTGCTAACGTCTTTGTTTCCTAAATTATATAACCTGGCTTCAAGTCAAGAGTGAATAGGTATATTTTAGGCAATCCTGGCTGCGTCTTCACTTTCTATCAGATGAAGTGGTGGTGAAATGTTTACCTATAAAGGAAAAAAAAGAGCTACTGAAATTCGATTGAGGAGAGAAACAGAACTAGCCTCGTTTATTAAAATGAAAAAAATAGTATGCTCTTGAAATCTTTCAATCCAACTACGCTCAAGAACGCTGCAGTGTTACCTAACTTGGACGTGCGCAAAATACTCGAAACTTTCGATATATGGACATATCGCCGCATACTCTGCATAAGCTCGACGGATAAAGTCTCAAACATCGAAATCTTTAAACATATGAGACTTTTCAATCCCTGAATAATTAAACCAGCATTGCCAGCGTCCAACAACTTTCGCTTGGCACAAGATAGAAAAACATTCGCTAAGCTGTCGGCCTCCAGTAGTGGAAAGGCATATAAAAAGGAGACTGGTTAAAACTTTCAAGCAGAGAAATGTTAGATATCTTATAGGACACTTATAAAGACATGAGCGTTACCAACTGCTGCAAATAATACCGAATGATGGGAAAAGTGTAGCAAATTCTCTTGGCTTAGAAACATAAGGCAACAGACCGGAACAAAAACGGGTTCAGGTAAGGGACAAAGATACATTCAAAAGGATGACTGCCACCTCCTGTAATGAAGAGACACCTTAAGTAGATCCCGTCATAGCTACTCAAGCCGATCTTAAACGAAGTTCTGATAAATAGGTATCTTCTAGGCAAGCATGTCACATTTTCGGCCGCATCTTCACTTTCCATCAGGTGAGATAGTGGTCAAATGCTTGCCTATCTACCATAAAAAAAAGAATAAAAAAAGCATTCTCCAGGAAGGTTGAGGTCAGGGAGGCGGCCATCGAATTATCAATTCTTCTTTCAATATGAAGCTAGAGATCAAGTTAAGCCGACGTCACTCGGTGGGAAAAGAAGTAAATAAAATCTAATATAATAATATGAACATCTCGTGTCACGGTGCTTGTGGTCGAACTCCACCGAAACGACGCGACCAATTTTAATGAAATTTTCATTTTAATATTTAGTAGGTATGAGATTACGATGAGATTAGGTAACATATCGTAAAATATATTTTCAATCTCCTACCCTTCCATTTTTTTTTATCGTGATTTTAGTATTTTTGTTTCAAACAATATTCAAAAAAGCTTTTAGTTTGGTATTAAAGTACTAGGTGACCATAAACGTGTAAGAGGTAAAACAATTTCTAAACGTGGCATTGCAGCGCATGCCGGGTACAGATAGTAAATAATAAAAGTATTGTTTGTACTCACCGAGACCACAGATTCGCAATTATCTACATCATCAGGATCACCTTGTACTCTGTCACCAAGCTCGATCACGAGCGTAGGCTGCGGGGCGGGTTTCTGAAAAAACAAGTACATGTCAGAAAAAAACTTATTTGTGACTGGATTTTTTTTTTTAATTAACATGAATTAAAACACACGTCATTGTAAGTACCGCGCTACAAAGTGCAATACACGTGAACCTAAACTTGAAGGGTTTATTCCACCTAGTACCCAGTCAAGCCAATATTATTTATATAAACTAAATAATAAAAGTATTGTTTGAGATATATTCGGATGTCAATAAATAATTTAATTGAGCTGATCTAGTGATGGCCTGAAGGTGGATAGTGACTCTTCAATAACTACACATATTATTCCTATAAGTTGTCTATAAGTCTTCAAATCAAGAATAAATAGGTATCTTCTAAGCAAGCATGTCACATCTTCGGCCGCATCATCACTTTCCTTCAGGTGAGATAGTGGTCAAATTATTGAATATTTAGCATAAAAAAATAGGCAGCATTTGATCACTATCTAACTGATGGAAAGTGACGATGCGGTCGAAGATGGATCATGCTTTACTAACTCCAAGCAGTAAATATCAGTCAATTTTGTACTTACTGCTTGTCGGCTTAGTTCGGTGCGCATTCGCTTTTTAAGCAGAGGGGTATCCGGTTCTATTCCCGGCAAGAACACTAGTTTTCTCCCCAAGTCAAATTATATGTTATTGAACTGTCATGCATATATTGACGTATCCAAATAACTTATATGTAAGTACATATTATTGTACACCATCTCGCTTCGATTTACTCAAATAAACGGTCAACAAGATTTATATTATAGACGAGAATGCGAATTCAAACCATTAATCTATCAATCCAAAATTATAAACCCTGAAAAAGTTCAACCACAGCTTATAACTCACGCGGGCAAAGCCGCGGGGCACAGCTAGTAATATATACTACTTTGATTCCAATTATTCTTTTCTTTTTTTAATTGTGTTTCTGGTTCTGTGTGTGATAGTGTGTGTGATGGGAATATTTCCAGCACCACAACACAATTTAGAGTGAGGTTGTGAGTGTGAAAGAGGTTGTTTTATAATTTTCAAAAATATGCACCTAGTTAGTTTAATTATTAAAATCTACTTTCGGTGTGGGTACTTTCTAATTTATCCTCATATAAAAAAATAAATTTACTCAATGTAGGTAGATATTTATAATTGATTTTTATTTATATAGCATTAGCCATGCTACGCAGAACTATAGTGATAAATTTAGAAAGGAAAAATTATCGCTTGAGGCGGGATTTGAACCCGCGGCCATAGGGTCTCATGCCCTATTGCTCTTACCGCTGAGCTACTCGATATTTATAATATTTCCACAGAGTATATTCACAACTTACCGTCCCCTTGAACATTTTGTTAAACTCCTCCTGGGGGTAGTTAGGGGGCTTGATCGAGCAAAAGTTTTTGTTTCTGCACACTTCCGGGATCTCCTCGGGGGAATCGGGGGTCCCATATCTGTTCTGCGAGACCTCCTGGATTGGTCCGGGATACTTGATCGGAATGTATTCCTCAGCTGTGACAGAAAACAAAACCTTTTTTCCGACTGTGGCAAAGAAAAAGGACGGTTATGATTTTAGCACTGTATGTATATCGACCGACGTAAGGTAGCAAGCCGGTATTCTATCGCTTACATTTTGGAGAGTGTGCTCAGGAGCTACATGATTTAATTCCTCTAGGCCCTTTTTACCATCAAACAAAAAGACTTTCAAATGTCATCCATTTATGGTTGACGTACCTTCAGTTCACTCGAAGTGTTTCGCTTCTACATTTATCATCCGAACAGCAAAGGAGTGGAACTCATTGCCTGCGTCTTTGTACCCCGAACGGTACAATCTGGGCGGCTTCAAGTCTAGATTGAATAGGTACCTTCTAGGCAAGGAAGTCCCATTTTCGGCCGCATCGTCATCCATCAGGTAAGATAGTGGTCAAATGCTTGCCTATCCAGCATAAAAAATATATCTATGTATGTATGTCTGTTTGTTTCCACACAGCGTAGCATCCATAATAAACCTATTGTAAATGTATAGAGTATTGTTGAATTCGTCTCAATTCTACGAAGTCATAGGCTAGATGAAAAAAAAAGTTTCGTAAGTTCTGATGGAATCCAAAATGGCTTAGATGCACGATTCGATCTGATAAATAATGTTTTATTAATGATTTTATTTAATTAACGGTTTGCTAGTAGATGTGTGTAGTTTTAGGAGATATAGGCAAATGGTCCATGGATATTTAAAATTACAATAATTTTTAACGGTCATTTTATTATTTTCGCTCCTGAAAATTAGGTACTCCATGTACCTAATTTTATGTGAAAATATTATGGATTATTATATACAGTAGAGCTCCGCGAATTCGCCCGCGTTAATTTAGTTAAAAGGTAGCAATTTTTCATTCATAAAATCCTTGTTATGACCATTACAAACACAACAAAACATAAACATTAACTTTCACTCCTACAGCCCCACACTAAGTTCTATAAATCAAAATCAAAATAAAAATCAGCGAAATCTATATATTCGTCCGCGTGGAATAGTGTCTTTGGGCATCATTTTTATTTTACAAATAGGACACATACGTATAAATACTTTAATGAGCTATTTGCAGTGAAACACTCATGACATTATTTAAGTATATACGTACATCCTAATCCTAATCCTACTATCATAAATCCGAAAGTTTGTGTGTAAGTATGTTTGTTTCCTCTTCACGCTTTAACGGCTGAACGGATTTGGATGAAATTTGGAATTATAATAAAAATAATAATAATTTAATAATAATATAAAGTATTAATATGAGTTTATGAAAGTACATTTTTATAAACTACGTTTTTAGTTTTCCTATCTTTTGCCAAAACATCTAGCTCTAAAAATGACGATACTTCCATACAACTTTTCATCCCCCCATTCCAACACCTCACAACCCTTTTTACGCATTAAAAAGTAGCCTATGTCCTTTCTCAGGCTCTAGACTATCTGTGTACCAAATTTCATTTAAATCAGTCCAGTAGTTTTAGCGTGAAAGCGCGACAGACAGACAGATAGACAGAGTTACTTTCGCATTTATAATATTAATAATAATAGTAAGGATTCATAAATATTTACAACTTAAACATTAATCGCTAATAACAGACACCCGATCCATTACATCACTTAAGTGATTATCATATTTATGTTAATATTAATTGCTTCTGTTGCTTGTATGTGTGAACTATAATAATATATATTAATACATAATCACATCACACTACGATTTGAAATGTGACATAATTTTTTTCATTTTTTTTTTTCGTTTTGGCTTTGCAATCTTGTGCATTTAGCCAGTGTCAAGTAATAATATATTTCAAGTTTTTTTTTTGTTTAAATATATATATGGGCCAATTGCCTATATTTCCTAAAACTGAACTAAAACTATATACAGCAAAGAACTAAGTTACCTACAAGGCATCGAGCTTATAGGTAACTCAAGTGCTCAAGCCCATTACCAGTGGGTAGCGTTCCCATCATGCTGGCGGCTTTGCCTCTCTGAATTGCAATGCTAATAAGTTGAGCCAATTAAGTGACAGCATTTTGATCACGCGTCGCCTCAACCAGGCGCTCTGATAGATGTTTGATATTTAATTTCAAGTGTATTTCATATTAAAAGTCTTAGTCACAAGTCATAGTAAAGGTCGAGTAAAAGAGTCAAGGTACATTCATAGTCAAGTCATGCCCTAGTTGTACCGGATGGTACTAGTGCGCTGGATTGGAGGGATGGAGGGCAGGGCTTCCAGTGAAACAATTTCTGCCAGGAGGATTCCTTCTTCTTTATTGGAGTGCTATACAGAGCTGGGTACTGAATGCTCCCCATACAAACCGCACAGTCTTTTATATCAATTTGACCACAAAAAAGAACGGCGATGTTATTGGCAGACCAATGGGAGACCCGGAATTTTTACCAATAAGAATCTTGTTAGCTAAGTCTATTGTAACGGTCGGCCGTTATTTTGGCGGGAAAGTTTTATTGCTTTTCTATTTTGACTTGTGCAATATGGAGGGTTGTGGATATCTGTTCGGACTAATGTTAAAAAGTTGTTAAAACCTTGTCCACAACCCTCACACATGTCCTACGATATGTGGTCATGGTCTTTCAATAATTATCGCCTTTTTTATATTCTAACGCACACATATGTAACTTACAATCTGTCTACGCCCACATCTAAACTTTTACCCACACACGTAAACATTTTCAACCCAAAACAAAAAACTTAAAAATAGACAACATAGCTAACTTACGGACTAATCTTAGGTCTAATTACTATCTATTTCAATTAATTATATTCATTTTAAACTGTTATTTAACCTAAAATTAAGCTTTACAAGTTTGTAGGGAACTATTTCCCTCCTATTCATTCCTACGCTGTCGCCCGTCGCGCCATCCCTGTTGCCGTGCGTTACTATAAATATTTAATGGCGCGCACGGCGCCGCAGCCATCATTCATGCGCGGATCGCGGCGGTGCGCGGGTCTCGTCGTCCTGCACATTACTCCCGCCGTGCGAACTTGTTGCATCTTCTTCCGGTGCTGGAGCGACGTCCTCGATGGGCAGAATGACCAGCTTCCTTACTGGCCGTCGCAGCACTCCTCCCTTTGTCTTGATGTCCACGGTGCGCACGACGTTGTCCGGGCCAGGATACGTAGCGATGACCTTTCCTCGTACCCACACGTTGCGAGGCAGGTTGCTGTCGATGAGCTGCACCAGGTCACCGACTCGTACTGGTGGTCCTCGTCCATGAGGCTCCCGCCGGTGTTGCAGCTCGGGTAGGTACTCCCGGAGCCACCTGTCCCAGAAGACGTCGGCGAGTCGTTGTGCGGCGCGCCAGCTGGACCTCTTGATGCTGTCCTTCTCGTCGAAGCTGCCCGGTGTCGGTACTCGTCCAGGTCCACCCAGAAGGAAGTGGTTCGGAGTGAGGGCCTCTGGGTCCTCCGCGCTGACTGAGACATGAGTCAGCGGGCGGCTGTTGACGGTGTTCTCCACTTCGGCCAGTAGAGTTGCGAGGACTTCTTCTGTTGGACAGCGCTCGTGAAGGGTGGCTGTCAGTGCTGTCTTCACCGACCTCACCATACGCTCCCAGGCACCTCCCATGAATGGTGCGCCAGGAGGGATGAATCGCCAGGAGATGCTCCGCTTGGCCGCTTCCCCTGATGTTGCTTCGTCGATCGCCTGGCGTAGCTCCTTGTCTGCTCCCTTCAGGTTGGTCCCGTTGTCAGACCAGATCTGGGTCGGACATCCTCTTCTTGCGATCATGCGTCGAAGGGACATGATCGCTGAACTCGTGCTGAGTGACCCCGCAATCTCCAGGTGGATCGCTCTCGTAGTAAGGCAGGTGAAGATGGCGACGTATCTCTTCTGGTTGGCTCGACCCACGGTGACTGTCAGTGGGCCGAAGTAGTCGACTCCGGTGAAGGTGAAGGCGCGTTGATGATGAGCAAGGCGACACGGCGGTAGATCTCCAGTCCTCGGATACGGAGGGGCTTGAGTCTTCATTCGGCAGTGCAGGCATTGACGAAGAAGCGTGCGAGTGATGGGTCGCACGCGCAGAATCCAATACTGTTGTCTGCACTCGTTGATGGTAGCCTCTACGCCGGCGTGGTGAAGCTGGCGATGGATGTGTTTTATCCATAGCTTCACAGTATGATGACTGCCATCTAGTATCATCGGGCTTCTGACTTCTTCGCTGACGTGTTGTGTAGCTTCGATGCGGCTGCGCAGTCTCAGGGCTTCTTTCTTGTACTCGACGCTCAGCTGATGAAGGCGACTCTCTTTGGTGACCGGCTTGGCTGACTTGATGTCTTCTATTTCTTGATCAAAGGAGTCTTCTTGCGACGATTTCATCAAGAGGTCTTCAGCTGTCTGTAGAAGCTCGGCGGTGACGGGAAGAAATTTCCTTTCTTCTTTGGGCGTCGACTTCGGCTTTGAGACTTGAGGCGACGTCTGCTTGGCTGTCTTCCTCCAGTCCGGGTCTGTCTCTCTGTTCTTCTTGCTTCGCTTGTAGTTGACCTTCTGTTTAGGATTTCTGCAGAGTTGAATGAACTGCAGAACCCTTGCTGTTGCGAAGCGAAGTCTATCCCAGGTTGAAAACCTCGAGACATCTGGTAGTCCTTCTTGAAGCTTCTTTCTTCTGTTGGCGGTGACGTGGTGAATTCTCTCTTCTCCCGTCGGCTCCGCCAGTATTGCTGTAGATGCTTCAGTCGGCCAGGAATCTTCTGTTTTGTAGAGAAATTCCGGCCCTCTATACCATCGATGATTCTTGTTGAAGTCGGCTGGCACATCTCTCGTGGCATCGTCGGCGACGTTGAGCTTCGTCGGGATCCAGCGCCACTCGTTGACTGTTGATCCATCTTCTATTGCAGCTAGACGGTGCGCCACGAACGGTTTGTACGTTCGTGACCCCGTTTTGATCCAAGTGAGGACCGTCTTGCTGTCTGTCCAGAACGTCTTCGAGTCCGGCTTCCTCTCGTGTTCCTCTATGACGGTTTCGGCTAGGCGCGTTCCCATGACTGCTGCTTGTAGCTCTAGTCGCGGAATGGACGTGAGCTTCAAAGGTGACACCTTCGCCTTTGCTATGATGAGTGACACGTTGACCTCGTTGTCCGGTGTGACCGCCCTCCAAAATAGGACAGCGCAATAAGAGGACTCGCTGGCGTCGGTGAAGATGTGAAGCTGGAGTGTAGTGGCGTCGCTGTAGTTTAGGTATCTTCTAGGTATGGCCACGTTGCTCAGCTGTCGTAGGTGCTCCATCCATCTTCCCCATTGTTCGGCGAGGTCCTCTTCCAGCTCGTCGTCCCATGTCGTTCCACGGCGCCAGACTTCCTGTAGGATTTGCTTCGCCCTGATGGTGACAGGTGACGCGAAGCCGAGGGGGTCGAAGAGCGACATGACGATGCGAAGTGCTTCTCTCTTCGTCGGTGTCTTCCCCTCGATCAGCGGTGGTGGGATGCGAGTCATGTTGAGGTTGAACGTCAGCTCGTCTGTGTCCGTCTTCCAGATTAGGCCGAGGACTCGTTCTGTTTCTTCCTGTTTATAGAGCTCGATGTCGTCTGTTTCTTTTTTCTCGCCAAGTGCTTCCAGCAGGCGTGGCGAATTCGATTTCCATTGTTTGAGCTCGTAGCAGGCTTTTCTGTGCACGTTGTGCACTTCTGTTGTGATGCGCACGGCGTCTTCTAGACTTCGGAAGCTGTCCAGGTAGTCGTCGACGTAGTGCTTCTGTATTATGGCGTCTGCGGCTGCAGGATGAGTGTTCCTGTGCTTCTCGGCGTTCAAGTTCTTGACGTAAATTGCTGTTGATGGTGAACTTGAAGCTCCGAAGATAAGCGAAGTCATTCTGTATTCTTCTGGGGGCTGGTTGTCTCGTCGATCTCGGCGCCAGAGGTAGCGGAGAGCGTCTCTATCTTGATGACGTAGCTTGACCTGCATGAACATCTCCCCGATGTCCGCTGTGACGGCGACTCGATGTTGCCTGAATCGCATGATGACTCCCGGCAGTGACTGTAGTAGGTCTGGCCCCTTGAGCAGCATGTCGTTGAGTGCGACGCCCTTTGTTTTGGCAGCGGCATCGTGAACGACTCGCAGCTTCTCCGGCTTCATCGGGTTGATGACGGCGAAGTGCGGTAGGTACCATGTTCTATCTTGAGTCTTCGTCTTCGGTGCTGGTTCGGCGTAGCCCTTGGTGATGAGCGCTTCCATCTGTTCGGTGTACCTCTTCTTGAGATGAGGGTCGCGATCGAGCTTCTTCTCTATGTTGAAGAGACGCTTCAAAGAATTGTCGTAGTTGTCTGGCAGGATGACATCTTCTTTTTTCCACAGAAGAGCTGTTTCGTATCTTCCTTCTTCGTTGTGGACTGTATTTTCTGTTAAGATACGTAGGGCTTGTTCTTCTGGGTCTGTTCTTGGCTTCTTTGGGTTGATGCAGAGTGCGTCCATCTCGAAGTACTTCTTCATGAGCTCCTCCAAGTTGTCCTCTTCGTGCTCTGTGACGTGTGTGACGTAGTCGATGCTGCGGCCAAGGGTGCGTGTGTGGCTCCCATGTAACACCCATCCCAGTGGCGTGAGAGATGCCACTGGTTGGTGTTTCTTTCCGCGTCGCAGCTTCGATGTGACGAGTAGATGCCAATTGTCTTGCCCGATGAGGATTCTTGGTTTGGCTTTCTCATAAGTGATGAGATTGCTGATGTCACGTAGATGGTCGCATTCTTCGACTTGTTCCCTGGCGACTTCCTGCGCTGAGACTTGAAGATTCTTGATCGTCCGCGCTTGAATGCACTCTTCGTTTTTGTTCGGCCCCCGAAGTGTGAAGTGTACTCTTCTCGACTTCGTTTCTGCTGTTTTCATTTCATTAATGGCTTCTATGCGCAGAGGTTCGACTGGTCCTCGTGCGCCGATGTCGTCCGCTATTTCTTGGTCGATGAGTGTGACCGTAGAACCGTCGTCCAGGAGTGCGAATGTGTCGACGACTCCCGCCGGTCCGGTCACCTGCACCGGGACGATCTTCAGAAATGACCGCTTTTTTGTAGCAGTCCAGGCGGAGTTGATGGTTTCCGATGTCCTCTTTTCTTCGTTTTTCTCCGACGACCTGACGTGATGCAGCATCTTGTTGTGATAATATTTGCAGCTGTCGATGCCGCAAGAGACTGGTTTGCAGCTGTGGGTCTTCGTTCTGTAGCGTAGACATCGGAAGCATAAACGTTGCTTTTTGGCGATGTCCCATCTGGAGTTCTCGTCCGCCCTCTTGAATTTGTCGCAGTCTGCTGTTGTGTGCCCCGTGTTTTCGCATACTGGGCATTTCGATGTTGACTGCTTCTCTGTTACGTTGTGGATCTTCTGTGTACGTCGGACTTGACTGTTTTCTGTTCCGGATCCAACTTGTTCCGGTTGGGCGAAAGGTCCACATAGTTCCGCTTCTTTTTTCATAAATTTTTCTATCTTGATCAGGTCCGGCTCCTCTTTTGCTTGTGTTGCAGCGAATTCATAGTAGCGGTAGCGCAGGGTCGGTGTCAGCTTCTCCACGATGATTTTGGCGACCTCTGGGTTGTAGAGGTAGTAGACGCAGTTCACCGCCCGTAGAATGGACACGGCGTTGGTCACTTTGCTGGAATATATGCAGATATCCCGAGGTGACTCAGTCAGGCGTGGCAGTGCCCGAAGTGTGTCCAGCTCTAGTGTGGCGATGGCTTCTGGTCTTCCAAATCTGTTCTCCAAGGTCTTCATGATGTCCTCGGTGTTCGTGGTGGTGATGAGTAGACTTTCGACAGCTTCTTTGGCTTTTCCCTTCAGGTTTCTTCGCAGGCGGTTGATGTTCTCGACTGGTGAAAACATCTTCTCGGTTTCGAAGTATGCTGAGCGGAAGGGCAGCCAATCCTTATGGCAGCCGTTGAAGATGGGCAGCTCGATGAACTTCGGCCGTTGTCCCGCTTTGATGGCGAGGGTGATGGCTGTGGCGAGCTGCGTGTAGTCTGGTTGCGTGATGCTACTCGCTGGTGGTTGCTGAGGAGTCGGTTGCTGATGATCTTCGTCTTGCTGTTGAGTTTTCTGATCGAGGACGATGATCGGCGGCTGTATGCTGTTCTGTTCTTGATCAGTCTGCTTCTTTATAGTCTGATCTTCTGTTTGCTGTTTGCGGCGTGCTTCATTAGCAATGGCGAGTAGGACTGGCGGTGGCTGTGTTTGTGCGAGCCAAGTGTCCACTCGCTCCTGTGTTTCTTCTTCTGATACGGAGACCTCGTCATCTTCTTCTTCCGTATCTTCAGCTTCCAGGGTTGCTATCTTGGCGGCGGCAAGCTCGACTTGCAGGCGCGCCATTTCTTCTTTGGCTTTTGCTAGCCGATGTGCTCTCCTGGAGTATGTTGATCCCGACTGTTTCTTCTTATGAGGATCTGGCATCCTGCTCGGCAGTGGCAGGATATCTTCTGTTTTCGCTCTTTCTCTATGAGCTTCTGTTTTTGATTCAGCTGGAGCTCTTGTTCTTGTCGTAGTTCCCGTGGCCTCCGTCGCAGCCGATAGCGCTGCTGACGTTTGTGAAGCTGATGTCTCAGTGGTGGTGACTCCTGTCCCGGATGTCCCTGCAGTGGATGTTTCCATGGTTCCCATGGAGCTGTCTGTTGTTTCTGTATCTGCTGGGGACGGCTCCGTTCCTTGTCTTCGGCCTTTTCCGACCGAGCGAGTGACCGGCATGATGACACCCTTCACGTGTCACGGGTTGGAAGGTAGGTACCGACGCTTGTGTCGGTCTACAATCCCGAACTACGACCTGGTACTGGCGCTTGTGCCGTACCGTCGCGGCACCCCTGTTGGTGGGGCTGTTGGCGCTGATGGGTTCCCTGGTGGTGACGCGTTGGCGCTGGTGCCGACGGCAGTTCCCCGTTGCTAGGGTCGTCGGCGCTGGTGGCGATGCGTCGGCGCTGATGGGTTTCCTGGTGGCGATGCGTCGGCGCTGATGGGTTTCCTGGTGGCGATGCGTCGGCGCTGGTGGGTTTCCTGGTGGCGATGCGTCGGCGCTGATGGGTTTCCTGGTGGCGATGCGTCGGCGCTGGTGGGTTTCCTGGTGGCGATGCGTCGGCGCTGATGGGTTTCCTGGTGGCGATGCGTCGGCGCTGATGGGTTTCCTGGTGGCGATGCGTCGGCGCTGGTGGCGAGCAGCGGTACCCCGTTGCTAGGGTCGTCGGCGCTGGTGCCGAGCAGCGGTACCCCGTTGCTAGGGTCGTCAGCGCTGGTGCTGACCGGTGGTACCCACTTGCTGGGGTCGTCGGCGCTGGTGCCGACCGGCGTAATCCCTCGACGATCCGGCTTCCGAAGGACCAAAAATGTACCGGATGGTACTAGTGCGCTGGATTGGAGGGATGGAGGGCAGGGCTTCCAGTGAAACAATTTCTGCCAGGAGGATTCCTTCTTCTTTATTGGAGTGCTATACAGAGCTGGGTACTGAATGCTCCCCATACAAACCGCACAGTCTTTTATATCAATTTGACCACAAAAAAGAACGGCGATGTTATTGGCAGACCAATGGGAGACCCGGAATTTTTACCAATAAGAATCTTGTTAGCTAAGTCTATTGTAACGGTCGGCCGTTATTTTGGCGGGAAAGTTTTATTGCTTTTCTATTTTGACTTGTGCAATATGGAGGGTTGTGGATATCTGTTCGGACTAATGTTAAAAAGTTGTTAAAACCTTGTCCACAACCCTCACACATGTCCTACGATATGTGGTCATGGTCTTTCAATAATTATCGCCTTTTTTATATTCTAACGCACACATATGTAACTTACAATCTGTCTACGCCCACATCTAAACTTTTACCCACACACGTAAACATTTTCAACCCAAAACAAAAAACTTAAAAATAGACAACATAGCTAACTTACGGACTAATCTTAGGTCTAATTACTATCTATTTCAATTAATTATATTCATTTTAAACTGTTATTTAACCTAAAATTAAGCTTTACAAGTTTGTAGGGAACTATTTCCCTCCTATTCATTCCTACGCTGTCGCCCGTCGCGCCATCCCTGTTGCCGTGCGTTACTATAAATATTTAATGGCGCGCACGGCGCCGCAGCCATCATTCATGCGCGGATCGCGGCGGTGCGCGGGTCTCGTCGTCCTGCACACTAGTAAAGTGGTAGAAACTTTACTAGAACTTCTATTGGAGTTTTGGAGCCAAGGCGAAAATCACATTTTTCATCTTTGTATCATTTGCCTACACTTATGCACGTTTACTAAGTATTAACGGTTTATAATCCACCATTATTACACACTAGCCGTGCCCCGCAGCTTCGCCCGCTATTATCAAGTTAAAAAGTAGCCTATGTGTTAATCCTAGGTATAATCTATGTACATTCCAAATTTCATCCAAATCCGTTCAGCGGTTAAAGCGTGAAGAGGGAACAAACATACTTACACACTTACACACACACTTACAAACAAACTTTCGGATTTATAATATTAGTAGGATTAACACTCGAAGAATCACAGGGATTGGAAAATTATACAAAATCAATACGCCATTTATTCACTTTCGCGGCAAATTTCCGAATTAGCTTCTTATGTCTGTACTTCTGTCTGTTTGTTACCTTTTACCACAGACTAATAACTCTATTTATCTGTATCACAAGCATTCATTTTTCCCTTGTCCTCTTCCCCTGCTGGTGAATTGTGTCATGCAGGAAAATTTGGCCTCATTTATAATCTATCTATCTACAATATGACTGTGGTTATTGTTAAATTAAAATTAAATCATATTTAAATGTCAAAAGTATACCATTAAAAAGAACAATTTTATAATTTATATTTTAAACGCAAGCAAAGCTTAAAAACATCAACTTATATATTGGTTTTGGCTTGACCGATTTCGATAAAAAATTATATGGGACCTCTGAAGTTTAATCTACCAAACAAAAAAAAACATCAAAATCGATTTTAAATTAATCTAAATAAATAAAATTAAAATCATTTATTCACATGGGCCCCAAAGAGGCACTCATGAAAGCTAATGAGTCTACTGCCAGATTAGCAAAATTGCAGCCATCTCGAGAAGAACCTGGCAATAAACTCGGCGGCGAAATTGGCGGAGTTATCGCGTAACATGCATACAAAAAAAAAAACAACATACAGTCAAATTGAGAACATCCTTTTTTGGAGTCGGTTGTAAAGAGAAACGAAACAGGTTTCAGTTCGAGGCGAACTACTAGTAAAACAGAGTATTTTCTTGTATTGACTTATATATTTTAGTTGGATTGCACCGAAATTCAGTCGTACAGTACCACCCTTAAGTATAGTTACAATCTCAAATCACTATCAAAGTTACTTAGAGAAAGGCAAAGTAACTAGACGCAAATAGATAGTAAGTAGCCTTTCTCTCGTTACATTATACAGTGCAGTTTCTCTTAGGAGAGAGTCCCAGAGATAACAACTTTTTCTAAGCAACTTAGATAGATAGATAGATAGATAACGCTTTATTGTCACACCTTACACATAAATCACTTACAAAACATTTTAAACCTTAAATTAAAGTGTACAATCGGCGGTCTTATCGCTAAAAGCGATCTCTTCCAGACAACCTTTGGATGGAGAAGATATTAATAATTCGGTGAAACGGGGGTGTAAATACAAGTAATGAGAAAATAAAAATATACATTAAGGTATATATATACATACTTAAACAAAATAAATTCTATAAGGCAATAATAATGTATACATAATGTTTATAATATAAATACATATATACAAAATATTATAATAAAGTAAGGATATTTGTTACAGCTTGAATCATATTATGATATATATAAAGTAGCAGAACAGTTTGACACAGAAAAGTTATTGGGAGAGAAAGAAATTTTTAACTTGAATTTTAAATGTATGCACAGTCTGAGCACGTCTTATTGGAACAGGGAGGGAGTTCCACAAGCGAATAGCCTGTACTGTAAAGGAATGGTCGTAAAACGTAGTACAGTGTGAAGGCATTTTAAGGGAGAGATTTTCTGATGACCTTAGACCATAGTTGAGGAACGAAAAACGCTCCTTGAGATAGCGCGGGGACGAAGGATTAAATAGGATATTATAAAGGAGGGATAGTATATGAGTATTCCGGCGAAGGCGTATTGGAAGCCACTTGAGTTTAGATCGAAACTGAGAAACATGATCGTATTTACGTAGGCCAAAAATAAATCGAATGCAGAAATTTTGAAGTCGCTCAAGTTTGTTTAGCTGGTCCTCCGTGAGATCTAAATAGCAGGCGTCTGCGTAATCGAGAACTGGAAGCAAAAGAGATTGGGCGAGTGCAATTTTAGTGGTGGTTGGAAGGAAATTTTGCAATCTTTTCAATGAAGCTGCAGACCCATACAGCTTACGACTCGTCGCTTGCAGTTGAGGGCTCCAGCTTAAACAATTATCTATAATAAGTCCAAGATTTTTAACAGTCTTGCTGAAAGGGATATTAACTCCATCAAAATTGACACCAGGAAGTGTACGCCAGTCTATCTTATTAAGCAGTCTTGAGCTACCAACAACGATCACTTGAGTTTTTATAGGATTAACTTTTAAACCGAAGGACTTGCTCCACTCTGCAATTAGATTTAGGTCAGCATTCGTGACTTCCACAGCATCCGCAAGTTGGCCGAGGGACGCTTGAGTATAGATCTGTAGATCATCTGCATATAGGTGGTAGGAAGAAGAAAGATTTTTAGAAATTGAATTTATAAAGATAGCAAAAAGAAGAGGAGATAAGACACCGCCTTGCGGAACGCCGGCAGACGTGGGGCACCATGAGGAGAAATTCTCACCAAGGCGAACGCGTTGCCTGCGTCCATGCAAATAACTGTGAAACCAATCGATTGTCTTAGGAGATATATTAAGTGAGCCAAGTAGAGCTAGGAGAATATCAAAGTTGACAGTATTGAACGCATTGCTGAAGTCCAACAGTGTTAGTACCGTCAAAAGCCCGTTTTCCATCCCGAAACGAATGTCATCAGTGATTTTTACTAGAGTAGTGACTGTGCTGTGTCCGGGACGGAAACCAGACTGGAGAGGATTGAGGAGATCGTGACAGGAAAGGAATCTGCTAAGCTGGTTGTGTACCAGACGCTCAAGGACCTTGGACAGAAATGGGAGAATGGATATAGGACGATATTCAGAAAAAGATTTAGGATTGGATTTTTTGGGCAGCGGGATAATTTGAGCATTTTTCCAAATGGATGGAAATACACCATTTTGCAGAGAATTATTAAAAATGAAACAGAGGATGGGAAGAATAATGTCAAGGATCGGTACTAACATGTTGCGACTAATACCATCCCCACCTACTGCGTTAGACGTTATGGATAGTACGCTCTTCTTAACATCGCCATCAGACAATCGATCAAAAATGAGAGAGGGGTAGTCTGGAATTGGTAAGTTGGAAATAAAATGTAAAGTATTGCATTTATCTGAGTCGCTAATGCCAGATGATGATGAAAAGTGAAGATTTAGAGAATCTATGTCAAGATCATTTGGAATAGAGTCACAGCGTGATTTACCAATCCCTATAGACCTTAGGAACTTCCAGACTTTTGCTGGATCTTCGTCATCGACGGAATTATGGATATGGCGGCGGAAAGCATCCCTACACACCATATTGCAGCGATTACGGATCTTTGTATACTTGGCCTTGTTATACTCAGTAGGGCGACATTTATAATTGCTTTTGGCTATAGACTTTTTATGCATAAGTGTTTTAATGTCGTCAGTAAGCCATGGTGCTGGAAGATGTTTAAGCTTGATGGTACGCATAGGAGCATACTTATCATATAGTTTAATGATTGTCGAGTTGAAAATACTAACCTGCTCCTCAACAGACTCAGCATTACTGATTGGAGACCAGTCAATATTGCGAGCCTCATCAAGGAATGCAACCTGATCCATACCACTAAAATTGCGCTGAAGTATAGTTTTGGGCTTAGCTTTTGGAGGACGAATTTTATAAGATAGGAATATTAAATCATGATAAGACAATGCATCGGCCGAACATTGCCCGTGCTTCGCTACATGCTGAAGAGAAGATACTAATGCAAGATCAAGAAGCGAAGGAGAAGAGTTTGGAAAATGATGAGTAGCATTAAAGGGAAGAATGTGCATATTGTTAGAGTTGATCAAAGATTCAAATGTCAAAGCGCGGTAGTCCTTTTTGATGAGGCAGGTATTGAAATCACCCATAATGATAGAATGAGTATAGGACGGAAGGAAAGTATCTAAAAGAGTTTCAAATGAGGAAAAAAAGTTTATACGCAAGGAAGGGCTATAATAGACTCCGAGCAAGATTTTAGTGTGTGATAGTAATACCTCCACAAATAAGTGCTCGCCAGTATTAGAGGGAGGTGGCTGTGCTGAGGTGCTGACTATTGAGTAAGGAATGTGTGCACGGAGGTATATAGCAACCCCGCCACCACCACAACCAGTGCGGTCGTTACGGATAAGGTTATATCCAGGCAGCAAGTAAGATGTGGAAGGGAGGCACGGTTTCAACCATGACTCGGAGACTAATATAGCGTGAAGATTTTTGTTACCAAAGGACACCAACATATCAGAGTAATGAGCCGGAATACTTTGCGCATTAATGTGAACCACGTTAAAATTTTTTGGAACATCAGAAAAATGTGTTTCAATTGAATCGGAAAGCGTTGGAATACTAGTATAACTTAAGTCACTACTGCTGCTATTAATAGAAGATAGAGATAGAAAAAGATCATTGTCGCTGCTATTATCTGTGTCGGACATAGTTCAATATAATATTTAAAATATAATAAAATATAAAAATATATAAAATAAAATAATACTATAAAATATACTATTCGGGCCTT
The DNA here is from genome assembly GCA_948107665.1 of Lomographa bimaculata. Classification (NCBI taxonomy): domain Eukaryota; kingdom Metazoa; phylum Arthropoda; class Insecta; order Lepidoptera; family Geometridae; genus Lomographa; species Lomographa bimaculata. The sequence continues at coordinate 16,816,080 of OX403592.1, forward strand.
ATTTAATAAGGCGTACTTATCTACCACCTGCCGGTTAGTGCATTAGCATAGATTATAAATTGACTTACTCATGGGTATATACTAAGGTTGATTAGTTTTACATTATGGATGGACAGGACGATAAATAACCGCATTATGATAGCTGGATTGTTTGCTTTTTTACCGACTTCCCAAAAAAGGAGGAGGTACTCAAGTCGACTGTATTTTTTTTTTTGCTTTTTTTTTATATGTGTTACCTCATATCTCCTCTCCACGTGAGCCGATTCGAAAATTTTTTTTCAGTTTGAAAGATGTTGCTTTCTAATTGGTCCCATTTAAATTTGATCAAGATCTGATCAGTAGTTCTTGAAATATCGTCAATAATGTCTATTTTGTGACGAATAATGCGTACTTTGACGATGTTCTGGTTTACCCGACTTTAAAAGTTACCTCACAACTTCTTTCGTTGTGAGCCGATTTTGATGATTCGTTTTTTATTTGAAAGCTGGGGATCAAGGTTTCGATGATAAAGCGGTGAAGTCGTTTTTTTAAGCTTTGCTTGCGTTTAATTATTTATAGTGATGTAGGTAGAGTCAGGTTGTTGCTGTGGTATGATAGGTACCTAGTTATTTTGATATTGACAAAATTATAGGTTTATACATGCTATAACTTATTTTCAACCGACTTCAAAAAAAGAGGTTCTCAATTCGACTGTATGTTTTTTTTGTACGTATTTTACGCGATTTCTTCGCTAAATATGGATCGATTTTGATGGTTTTTTAAGAGTATACTTTAGAGATAGTGGATATAAATTGTATTGAAATCGGTCAAGCCAAAGCCGAAATATATCGGTTTTTTAAGCTTTGCTTGCGTTTCAATTATCAATACTGATGTTTTTTTTTTAATGCTAAATATGCAAGCATTTGACCCCTATGTCACCTGATGGAAAGTGACGATGCGGTCGAAGATGTGACATGCTTGCCTAGAAGATACATATTGACTCTTGATTTGAAGACTCCCAGATTATTCCCCTCAGGGAACAACGACACAGGCAATGAGTTCTACTCCTTCGCTGTACGGATGATGAACGTAGAGAATATAACGCTTCGAGCGAAATGGATACCTCCATTTCGCTCGAAGCGTTATATTCTCAACCATAAATAGATGACGTTTGACAGTTTGTCTGATTGTTAGATGGTAAAATGGGCATGGTGGAATTAACTCATGTAATTCCTGCGCACACTCTCCAAAATGCAAACGATAGAATACCGATAGACTTGCGACCATACGCCTGTGACCGAGGCTCTGCAATCTGGACTCAATCAGCTCACTATCGCCAATAAGTCTTTTTGCCCATCGGTCAATAGCCTCAAGACCTTCAAGCTGGTACTTAGCGGGTCCATCCCAGAGATGGCTACAGTACTCCATACACGATCGGACTTGCGATAATAGATGTAGGTACAGTCAGGTTGTTGCTGTGGTTTGAGAGGTACCTAGTTATTTTAATGTTGTTAAAATTATAGGTTTATACTTGCTATAACTTATTTTCTATTCTAAGGACACAACCAACAAAACTTTTAATTTAATAACTTTGAACGAATTTTATCGCATATCTTTTATACTAGCCATGACCTGCGACTTCACCTGCGTTTATTAAGTTAAAAAGTACCCTATGTGTTTATCCTCGGCATAAACTATGTGCATTTCAAATTTCAATCAAATCCGTTCAGCCTTGACTATAAAACAAGAAACACAGGTTCTTTGGGGAGAAAACTTATGTTCCCGCCCGATGTCCGATGCTTAATATTATATTAACAAATCAAATCAAATTCGTTTATTCACATGGGCCCCAAAGAGGCACTCATGAAAGTTAATGACACTACTGCCAGATTCGTAAAGTTGCAGCCTTAGAAGCCACCCAACCAAGCCAACGATTAGTAATATTACGTGATTATTTTTATTCCTGGCGTTAGAATGCCTTGCAGTGGTCAAGGGAAATTATCCAATGTCAAGTCTCAAGTACGTTGATCCGTTACAGACATATAATACTTCGTTTCAAACATAAATATTATACTCACACAGACATATATTATACAAACTTTCGGATTTATAATATACGTGTAATGTTGTATAAATATATGTATAATATGATATTGTATATATGTGTAATGTGTTGAGACACTGGGTCCGTGGGGACCGGGAGCTCATTCTATTTTCAAAATTCTATCAGAGCGCCTGGTTGAAGCGACGCGTGATCAAAATGCTGGCACTTATTTGGCTCAACGTATTAGCATTGCAATTCAGAGAGGCAATGCCGCCAGCATGATGGGAACGCTACCCACTGGTAGTGGGCTTGAGCACTTGAGTTACCTATAAGCTCGATGTCTTGTACTTTGCTGTACATAGTTTTAGTTTAGTTTTAGGAAATATAGGCAATTGGCCCGTAGTTAGGCTTGTGTAATGTGATATTCCAAATCAAGTGAACCCGCAACCGCAATTTTTACCGACTTCAAAAAAGGAGAATAGTTTTTTTTATGTACTCGTATGTTCACCGATATCCCCATTTGTGAACCGATTCTCTAAATAATTTTTTTGTTTGGTAGATTATACTTCAGAGGTCCTATATAAATTTTATCGAAATTGATCAAGCCAAAACCAAAGTCAGTTTCTCCAAAATTTTGCTTACGTTTAAATTATAAAGGAATATCATTCTCGCTTGCGAATAATATGATTAATAATAATAACTAATATTTATAGTGATAAATTTAGAAAGGAAAAATTATCGCTTGAGGCGGGATTTGAACCCACGGCCATAGGCTATATTTGTAACGCAAACATGACATTAACGCATCGTAACACAAAGAAAAAAAAAGTAAATTTATAACAAAATTTCAAAATGCGAGTATACATCCGAACAAAGACAATAATCAGTAATTATATTCTGGTCTATTCTGGTCGTTAAACTACGATTGTTCGAATTGATGCGACATCGATACGACAGTCGATCGGTTGATAGTTATGTCCATTCGATGGTTTAAAAGAAAAGAAAATCGTTCGATTTTGACATCCATGTAAAGATAATTGAAGCCCGGAATAGACCCTCCAGAATAGTGTTAATTATTTCAACAATTGAGTCTAATATCAAAGAAATCGCTTTTAAGCAGCCGCCTTGCCGAGTTCACGCTTGTGCAAAACAAGTCTAACGTATTATTATGCCTACATACGTTATCAAAGTGTTTACTCGCTCTGTATAAGTAAGAATTTTGACGATAATTGGTATTAACTACTGGGATACTGAGAGGATATTATTATTCATAGTAACTATTATTAATCAAATTATTCGGCAGAGAAGCGTATACCGCAAACAAATACCGAAACCTCGGCAGTGGTTACATGTTTGCCGTTTGGTCAAAACGTGATCAAATGCTGGAATTTATTCGGCTCAACGTATTAGCATTAAAATTTAGAGAGGCAATGCCGCCAGCATTATGGAAACGCTACCTACTGGTAGTGGGATTAAGCACTAGAGTTATTTACAAGGCCGGTGGCTTGTAGCGAATTTTTAGGTAACTTAGGTCTTTTGCTGTATAGGTGGATATATTTTTAATTTAAATTTAGGAAATATAAGCAAATAGCCATGTCTCGCGGCTTTGCCCGCTTATATCAAGGTAAAAAGTAGCGTATGTGTAAATCCTAGGTAAAAGCTGTATTTTAAATTTTATCCAAACCCGTTTAGCCGTTATAGCGTGAAGAGAAAACAAACATATATACATTTACACGCTAACTGACTAACTTTCGGATTTATAATATTAGGGTTATAAGTGTGATTGGTCTGCCGACAGTTTTATTTCACTGTGATGTATTATATTATTGATAACTAGCCGTGCCTCGCGGCTTCGCCCGCTATTATTAAGTTAAAAGGTAGCCTATATGTTAATCCTATGTATAATCTATGTACATTCCAAATTTCATCAATCCGTTAAGCCGTTAAAGCGTGAAGAGGAAAAAAACATACTTACACACATACACACTTACACACAAACTTTAGGATTAATAATATTAGTAGGATGTGAAATAACAATACTTCGCGGGCTTCTAGACCGTCTAATAAAGTCGAGCTAAATAAATTAACAACGACGAGGTTGTGATGTGAAGTCAATATCAGTTATCTACGATAATATCATGTCAAACACATTTGATATTCAAAACAAAGCATTTTTCCACAAATCAAACGTAACTTAACATTGTTTTGTACATGCGTCCATCCGGCTTATTTAAACCGGTTTTGATTTTGATTATTCTCTTTGATTAAAGTTGTTTCGTATCTAGTATGTTCTCTGTTTTTATTTAGATTTGATAATTGATCGAGCGAAGCGAAATCTCTAATTGGACTGGGGTAATTTAGCACTTTGTCCGTCCAATAACACAGTGCACACATGTATTTGTTGTCCGTTAAACAACAAATACAAAAATCAAACAATTATTATTAGGAAAATAATTCAACGCAAGCAAAGCTTTAAAAAAACCGACTTTACCGCTTTATCTTCGGAACTTTGATCAGATTAGATGTACTTAACACGCATTATTGACGATATTTCAAGAACTACTGATAAGATCATGATCAAATTTAAATGGGACCCACATCTGTCAAACAAAAAATAATAATTTCAAAATCGGTTCACGTGGAAAGAAGTTATGGAGTAACACGCATAAAAAAAATACAGTCGACTTGAGTACCTCCTACTTTTTTGTGAAGTCGGTAGAAAACTACAAGCCATTAGTCTCAAAAGTCAAAGTCTTAAAGTCATTAGTTTCTGTTAGGTATAATGAAGGCACGAGATTTTAGTTCGGGGCACATGGCTAGTTATTTTATGGAGGTTGGAAGTTAAAGCAAGCAAATAAAGTGTTGACTGTTAGTAACCAAGATATCGGCGTCGGGTCCAGTGGCACGATAGGTCGATGATATTGTTAAGATTGTTGAACCTGAACATGACTGGGACAGGTTTAAAAGGCTCTAGGAATTATTAAGTCTTTAACGAATATATTGAGAGGGAACTGTCTCTTGGTCCCACGCTTATTCAAGAGACAGGGCTTCAGTATACAATTATACTGAAGCCCTGTATTGCATGTCTCAATAGACATTAAATGTCTATATTTGGCGCAAGGAAAGCTCAGTTATTTTTATAATATTTTACTGCAATATAATATGTGAGAGGCTACCCCTCACATATTTTACCACTCATCTGAACCGCTATGGATGATGATGATGAAAGAATTAATTAATTTATCAATCAGTAACTAAGTTGCGAGCAAAGCGTTCTCTATTTTTGCGATCGACTAAATTATCAGCTAGCTTAGATAACTATCGACACTACGTCGATTACCTAGCGGATGGGAAGTGAGTCGCTGTAGCCATTACCCTAATAAAATTGCTTTTCGTTAAAATCTAAAATTGATTAATTTAAATCTTTAAACTACTTAACGATCAGCTGAGTCGTCGACAAGCTAATAGACCTTGAGTCCTTTAATTAAGGTTTAGATTTACTCTGTGAGACGATCGAGAAAATAGAGAGCGCTTAGCTTGAAATTGTCTAGGAGAGGTCAAATTGTCACAATCTGTTTTGCGTGAGTATTGAACCTACATTATTTATATTTTACAAGCTTTTATTTAGTTTCATGTTCCCCGTTGTCTATCTGTCGGTCTGTATAGTCTGTAATCAAATCATGTAAGGTAAATTAGACCCACTTCTCAATGTCCGATTAGACTTAAATTTAGTGTACTTTTATATCTTTGGTGATAATACAATGATATAGTACCATGGAGCTGATCTGATGATGGAGACGAATGATAATTGGAACTTCTGAAAAAAAAAATCTTTTGTTCTGAAGTTTGATACGTCTTGACAAGTTTGATTCGTCTTAGCAAATTCTCTGGTTAAATAACTTTTTGATCCTTTTTTATTTACAACTAGTAAAAGCTTGATTTTAAATTTTTTTATATTATACTAGCCGCGCCCCGCGGCTGCACCCGCTATTATCAAGCTAAAAAGTAGTATATGTGTTAATCCTAGGCATAAGCTGTGTACATTCTAAATTTCATCCAAATCCGTTCAGACGTTTTAAAGCGTGAACAGGAAACAAACATACTTACACACACACTTGCACAATTACACACAAACTTTCGGATTTATAATATTATTTAGTAGGATAGGTTTATAATTTTTGTACAAGAATAATCTTTGAATATTAAACTTATAAAAATGTCCACACAATTACCCCGTAATAACATGTTTATAAATTTTATAATAGTTTTGATAAAGGCATTCTAACGTCGTGATATTCCGACGCGACGCCGATAAAAATAAAAAAAAACATATTTTAATTTAAAATATGATGAGCGACACTTACTTTTTTTCGTGAGTCCGCCATCTGCCAATTCAAGGCCGCAAACAGCTACCTGTAATATAATTTGGGTAATATATTATTGTTGTATCTTATTAAGTCTGCTTGGACAAAAAATAGTCGTTGACTCAGTATTTACAGTAATAAATCGCCAAGGGTAGGTTGATTTACGAGGTAAGATTCCGTAGACTTAAATATGTACTATGATTGTAGACTTTTTTATAAAGACATGATATCATCAGGTAGTTCTTAAGGTATATCGGGTAGTACCTATGGGCTTAAATAATAACGGTTGTGCTTTTGACAGCCAATTTTTTTCTTCTCCTTTTAATTTTGGCTTCGCAATCTTGTGCATTTAGCCAGTGTCAAGTTATAATATATTTCAAGTGTTTTTTTATATCAAAAGTCCTAATCACAAGCCACAGTCAAATTCAAGTAAAAGGTCAAGTCACAGACAAGCCATGTGAAAGTAAAGTGAAGTGATGAAATCATTTGATTTTGTTTTAGATATGGAGTCCAGAACGGTAAAAGGAACTGAATTAACATAAAAAATTACGAATAAAAAAATTTACAACTTACTGTCGAAATATCGATTCCACTTATAATCGAAATATCGATTGCAAATGGTTAATTTTTGTTGCACTTTGCTGCCGTGGATTTTCAAGTTTACTTGATATTTATATGAGTTATTTTCTATGAAACATATGACGTTAAACGTATAATTCAATTATTGTTATCAAATAATGAATTATACTAAAACTTTTAGGTGTTCCAGCATCTAAGACTAATTTAATTATTATTTTTTTTCTTGCTTCAAGCAAACCCACTAAGATTAAAACACTCATGCAAGTTTGAAACCAAGTACTTAGTGCAAGCGACAATATGGTTCTCAAAACAGTGTAGAATTCCATGTGAACAAAAGTCTGTGGAACGTTGCCTTACAGTTATGTTATTGACTTCAAGAAGCTTCCATTTTACCGTTAAGTACGGTACTCTAAAACTCATTAGATATGACAAGCACGTACCTTGGAACTGGTAGTCTGTTTTGAGTTTTTGTGATAGTAATGATATACTACGTAAAAAATGGGTTATTGATTAAACCTGGCATGCAATCGTATATAAACTTGTTTTTGCGAGTAAGTCTAAAGCACAAGCAACAAATAATATTATTATATAATATAGCTGTTATACACAGGACGCATTTTGTTCGAACGGATCGATACCGAAGTACGGGAGGCAACCGCAACAGCGTCCCCGCACGCCATCCGTTCATCTGTCTAGCTACGATTATAGTACAACTATAGTTTTAATTTACCGTAAAAACTTGTTGAATACTAGTTACAAATAAAGCGAATTCTTGCTTCAAGCAAACCCACAAAGATTGGAACACTCATGCAAATTTAAAACCAAGTACCTACTTAGTGTAAAATTATGTTAATCATACAGAATTGAATGAATATATACATACAAAACAAGATAAAAAAACTGTGCACGAGCTTAACGCTTGAATTATTTGACTTGCATACGCCGAGTTTCTATATGTCAAGTTTCTTACGACTTGATATGCATAATGACTTGTATTTAAGACCATACGCAAATTTATTCAAGCAAGAGGTGTAATAAAACCAATACACAAATTTACAAGACGGTCTAAGAGCAATGATGCTTCATTGTTGTTTTTGGGCTTGTATCGAGAAAACTTTTACCAATCATACAATACAATACAATATTTCTTTATTGAACACCAATGAGTAGTTAAAAACAATAACAATAAATAACCGAAAAACAATATTTGTTGTACAATGGGCGGCCTTATCACATTAAGCAATTTCTTACAGGCAACCTTTGGATGGACATGATAGTAGAAATATTTTGCTGTAGGTGGTGTTCTCAACTCATGCAGTATAAAACAAATTAAATACTGATGTGTAACTTAAATACTACTTACATACAATTAAACACAATATATAAATAGCACTATATGTGGATATCAATGTATAAATAATAAATCATATATATCTGTATATACAATACTTATACCTAATACAAATATTATGTTTCTGGATTACATTAATTTAGATTAGTATTAATTGTCTATATATGAAAAGGTTATCTTTTGTTTTAATAAATATGACTAGTTCTTAACTGCTCAAAAAATTTACATAGCGTCTTAAATTTTAAAACAAGTTTACTGCTGTCACATAACAATCAGTTACTTGTATGTTGTGTTGTTTTTCTTGGAAGGACTACTAAAGACTATAGTTTCAGAACAAGCAGTGGGAAGCTAGGGTTTTAGCGACAGAAATAGGTACCAACAATTTGAACTGCCCGCAGCATTGTTGTACGTCTGTCTTCTACACTGTGGGTGTAGGGTTCGATTCCCGGTGAGAGAACATATGTTTTCGACATTTTCCATGTCAGGTTCGGGTAATTGTGTGTGTGTGTGTGATGTGAATGTTTCCGACGCCAAGAAGTCTTCAAGCTTAGTACGGGGCTGTGTGAAAGTGTTCATGAGTTTTGGTGATGTTTTTCCTCATGTTAATTTTTTTTTTTTAAATTATTTGAACTTCAAATTTAAAAATAAGCGTGGAGAACCGAGAGGTTACATGCTTTCTTGGATTTATAAGTTAATTTGTATTCGTTTGGTGTATTGAGCTTTCTGCTTGCTACTACTTATACTAAGAGTATAGTCATAGTGTAACCTTCAAGGAAAAAAAATGTTTCCAAACAAATGACGACCCAGTTGGCGCAGTGGACAGGTGTACGCCCGCTGCGCTGTGGGTCCTGGGTTCAATTCCCGGCAGGAGCACAAATTCCTTCCCAAGGGATATTTGTGCTTCTGGTTCTGGGTGTAATGTGTGTGTGATGTGAATGTTTCCGGCACCCACGATACAAGTCTTTGAACTTAGTGTGGGGCTGTGAGTGTGAATGCTTTTTTTTTAAATGGTTTACTGATTCTTGAAAGCTAATTGATCTATATCAAGTACTCTAGTTTTGATACAAATTAACAGTAAATTAATTACAATTTTATCTTTTGACGCCGACTTTCAACTGTGGGCGTCAAGATATTAATTACTTACGAGCGATCCACTCCGGCTTCGGGTGGGTGCAATTTTCAGTGAATTAAAAATAAATGTCACAAACAAACCTGGTCAATTACGAACACAACAACAAAAGAATCAGCCAAATCGATCGGGCCGTTCTCGAGTTTCTGTGAGACTAACACAATACATATATATATATATATATATAAGTATATCTATCTATCTATATATATACATATATATATAAATCAATGCAACTTTTCGTTGTAATTTTAAAAAGGGCTCATTTATTCAAACCAAATGTTTAGGCTTTGTTCGGACTATTTAGTAGATGGTTTATGTGAAGTTTGCACAAAATCGGTCGAGCGGTTCTTCATTTATCACACCCGGGCGAAGCCGGGGCGGATCGCTAGTATATATATATATATTTTTTTTTGATTTTTTTCTTAAAATATATCAATGCTCTGCTTGTAGGGAAGTTATAGGTGTCTATTTTAAATGACGATTGACCTACTTGAATACGGCGAAAAATTGTGAGAATATTAGGCTTTTTTAGAACCAGTTTAAATACTTTTTTCAATTTTTAAATTGTAAAAAGTATTTTTAACATTTCAGTTATTTATAACTGTGAAAATATATACATAAAATAACCAGGTGAACACGTATTTTTTTTCTTTCCGTCCGTCTGACACCAGGCTGTATCTCAAGAACGGTGATAGCTAGACGGTTGAAATTTTCAGATAATGTATATCTATTGCCGCTATAACAACAAATACTAAAAATAAAATAAACTACCGTACAACAAACTTGATTTTTTATAGATAATGGTACTGAACCCTTCGTGCGCGAGTCCGACTCGCACTTGGCCGGTTTTTTATGTTTAACCACTTATTGCTTAGTAAATGATTATATTGTGGTCGAGGGTGGTTATTACGCTAAGCATTGAATGCAAGTGACGCTTGCAGCGATAACTGTCGTAACACCATATAGAGCTTGACTACAAAAAAATATGATTGGCGACGGGGTTAAACCTTGAGCCATAGTAGAAATAAATAAGTATGTTATCTTCATAGATTGGTACCATCTTGAGAGTAGTAAACAAACTGAATATTAAACATTTTAATTGCTTGCGTAACTAATTAAATTATTGTTTTTTATACTAGGTATGGAGAGACCGTGAAAATACTCTACCGTCATAAATTTCAAAAAGATGTTGCCTTCAAATTCAAATTCATTTTATTAACCTTAAATACGACATGTATCATTATCGCAATATTATTACCTTTTTTCTATTACTATGTGCATTTTAGGTGTTCGTTAGCAGCTGTGCTAGGATATCCTGTGTTATGGCTGCTACGACCTCTGTCTAGAATTTTAGGAAGTAAGGTGGGATAAGTTTTTTAACAAACCTTCACTGGAAGCTCAAATTCGTTAAAACATTTGGAACCGCAACTGTATTAAAAAAAACGCAAGCAAAGCTTAAAATAACCGACTTCATCGCTTATATTTCGGTTTTGGCTTAACCGATTTCGATAACATTTTTATGGAACCACCTCTGAAGTATACTCTACCAAACAAAAAATAATCAACTAAATCGATTCATAATTGGCGAAGATATCGAGTAACATACATACAAAAAAAACCATACGGTCTAATTGACAACATCCCTTTTTGAAGTCGGTTGTGCACCTACTTTTATTTAATTTTATGTATCCCCTTTTAATTTATTTAATTTTGATGCCCGACGCGAAAGATTTTGTTTTTTTATTAACGTGAGTGTGAAAGCGTTTGTGTATATGTATTTTATGCAAATAAATTATCTGAATATGAAACTGAGGTAATGAAGAAATTTATAAACATAAATACAAGATACACGCGAAAAACATAACCCTTCATTGGCGGTCAGTTAATAAGATAAGAAAATAAACATCACGCGTTGATGTCTTTTCAACCGACTTCAAAAAAGAAGGTTCTTTATTGGTTCGTTACTGTATGTTTTTTTTTTGTTTTTTGTATGTAGGTAGGTATGTTACGTAATATTTTGTATTAGTACCTAGTACCTGTAGATAAGACCAGCTTATACAAAATGGCTGTTCCTTTGGTATTTTAAAAGAGAAAATGGCCACATACGCCATATTTTTTAACTCCCAATCGGTTGCGTAGTTTAGGTAGAGATAATATATGATAAATCATATGCACACGCTTCGAAATCTTAATCATAATCTCCATTTATAACTAGTCGTTCGCGCCGAACTGAGATCTCGCGCCTACATTTTGCCTCATAGAGAAAAACTTTTGAGGTTACTTGTTTATTACTTTTTTTCTATATAATAATTGTTTGATTTCTGTATTTGTTGTTAAAGTTCAGGATATAACAAACATTATACGAAAGTTTTAGCGTTCAGTGTAAAGCCATTTTTGAGTTAGACCCCGGGACAAAATAGGTCTATAATCATGTGGTGGCCTACGAAATCGTTATTTTCTAACATAAATTGTTTTAAAAACCGGTTTTGTACTCTTCTTGTCAAGCCTTTTTCAACGATACCCTATAGGGATTGATAAAAAAATAAAAATTATTTTTCTCCCCACTTACATGTATGGGAGCCCCCTTTATATTTTAATTTATATCATTTTAAATATCATTTCTAGCTTTGGATCACAGTTTTACATATCCTATGATAATTTGAAGTCATACGCTTCTGTAGTTTAGACGCTAGATGCCTCTGACAGACGGACGGACGGACAAAGTGCTGAATGACTTAAGTCAACTTAGAGATACATACAAAAATATCGGTACTTATATCTACAGACATATAGTAAGTATGAACAAGTAAAATTATTACTGCAAATGTACCTAATGATTCTACATTATAGTAATACTGTAAAAAAGTGTCTATCATCATATGATGATAGACACTGTTACTGTATATATATACAGTAACAGTAATAATAATAATAAAAAATTGTAACAGTAATGTATAGTTATACTATAGCACCGCATCTAGCTACATGTGTGAAGTTTAACAGGAACTTCTAAATTCGCGGCAGCGGCATGAATAATAATGATGAATTAAAGTTTCTAAAAAAATATGTCATATGCTATTTGCTCTATTTCATCAGCTACCGTTTCACAGCACATAAGTCTATGGACCTAGACGACTAATAGTGGTGGCCATAACAAAGTCAAGGTAACGCGCCACAGATTAAACCGTAGGGTTGCCAAAAGTATTTGAAAAATATCATTTTTGTTTGGAAGTTTTTCTCCGATTTCGACTTTCGTTCTGTGGCAGATGATTCCTCGCACGATACAAACACACACTACCAAGTATCACTACACCATTTTGTTACAGGTTGTATACCCTTCTATGAAATAATATGACTAAATAAATCGGTTTTTCGCTATGGTCTAAAAGGTTAACCGTAGTAAGCTAATGAGGTAAAATACATTAAAACCAACATTATGTGTGGAAAATAATAATTAAAATGTATTCTACTTATAATATTCATTACCCATCACAAAGTAAATTCCTTTGTCATTTTATTGACATCTGTCTAAAGGTATGTTAGGTACGTTGTGGTTAACGCGCTCTAATTAATTGCCCCATTAAATGTCTGTACGTCTCTTAATTGTTTTTCTCTATAAATATAATCCAGAACGACGTAATTAAATTAAACACAAAGTAATGTTGAGAGTCACTTACAGTTATGTATGGAATTGAATAACTACTTAACTAATTAACGATTTTTAATTATTTTACTTTAATTATCAATTCATTTATGTTTTAACTTTATCAGGAGCCACTACTGCCTACCTTTTCTATCCTACTAATATTATAAATCCAAAAGTTTGTGTTAAGGTGTGTAAGTATGTTTGTTCCCTCTTCACGCTTTTACGGCTCAACGGATTTGGATGAAACTTGTAATGTACATAGCTTATACCTAGGATTAACACATAGGCTACATTTTAACTTGATAATCCTACTTAATATATTATAAATCCGAAAGTTTGTGTGTAAGTGTGTAAGTATGTTTGTTCCCTCTTCACGCTTCAACGGCTGAACGGATTTGGATGAAACTTGGAATATAGCTTATACCTAGGATTAACACATAGGCTACTTTTTGACTTGATAATAGCGGGCGAAGCCGCGGGGCACGGCTAGTAAATACATAAAGTTCTTCAATTCTAGTTGGCAACTAGTTGAGTAACAAGATTGTTTTTTCCTTTTTAACAATTGGTTGCGAAACTGTTGCCAATGCAGCTGGAGAGGTTTTTCACATCTACAAAAGATCGTAAAATGCATGTTTGATTTTAATTTCGTGTAAAACTAGTCAACTCTATTATCTATGTAAAATTAAAAAAAACCCTTATTTGAGACAAAAAGTTACAGCTGGCAGATGAATAGAGGGACCAGCAACAAGGTGGATTTAAAAAATCCGTTCCTTCTTTTTTCAGAAGTAAGACCTAAATCTTTTTAACACTAGATGAATAATAAAAAATAGATAAACGATTTCATACGTACACAAAGTTCAATGACTTATGTCATGGGTGCCGGAAACATTCACATCACATACACAATTACACCCAGAACCAGAAAAACAAGTATCCCTTATAGAGAAAACTTGTGTTTCCATCGTGAATCGAACCCGATACCCATGCTTAGAAAGCGGATGCGCACCTAACGAAGCCAACGGGCAGCTCTAAATTATTATTTTCAAGCTCTATCTAGATTTCTAGATACTTAAAGGAGATACAAAAGGAAGCGTGATTTGTAGTATTTTTACCGACTTCCCAAAAAAGGAGGAGTTACTCAAAGCGATTGTATTTTTTTTATGTGTGTTACCTCATAACTTCTTTCCACATGAACCGAATTCAATTTTTTTTTCAGTTTGAATGATGTTGCTTTCCGATTGGTTCCATTTGAATTTGATCAAGATCTGTTCAGTAGTTTTTGAAATATCATCAATAATGCGTATTCTATGGTCTACATTGACGATGTTTTTTCGTTTTTGATCGACTTCAAAAGAGACCTCATAACTTCTTTCGTTGTGAACCGATTTCGATGATTATTTTTTTATTTGAAAGCTGGTGCTTTTCGTGTGGTTCCATTGAAATTTTTTGAGTTATCGTCATATAAATTAAGCTTTGCTTGCGTTGAATTATTATCATATTGTATGACTAAGCTTGTCTACTACCTTATCTGACAGTAAGTAATGATGTGGTCGAGAGTGGTAAATGCTTCAAACGTTATTGCAACTTAGTAAACTCGTAACTTAGATAGTTCATATAGTAACTAAAATGTCCTTGGAGGCTATAAAGGACAACAACTTTGTGCTACACGTGGATCAATGTTTATGATAATTTGGCTATAAATTATATAATCTGAGAGATTACAGTATATAATATAGCTTGAGGATTGAATAAAGTACATATATATTTATATAAAAATCAATGCCACTTTACGTTGTCATTTTATAACTCAAGAACGGGCTCACTATCCAAACCAAATATTTAGGCTTTGTTTGGACTATTTAGTAGATGGTTTATGTGAAGTTTGCACAAAATCGGTCGAGCGGTTCTTCATTTATCACATTTTTTGTAGGCTACTTTTATTGGCGGTACAAGTTCGCCGGGTCAGCTAGTTGTTTATAGATATTAATGAGTCATTGAATCCCGTCAAGAAAATAAATAAGTTTACGCTCACAGACTTACAATATATATAATATACTTATTTCGTGGATGCTGTAAATACTTATATACATATGGTATATTCAGCATCCACGAAAGAAGTATATATTATATACACAAATACATAAAGATAGACAAACAAAAATTAATCAAGAGTAATTATTCACAATTGTGTTTTAGATTAAGTTAAAATGGACTCGATCGTGCACGTCAAGATCGACAATTATTATTATGATCAACTTATCCATTAGAATATTCATCCTGCAAAACTACAAAACAATCCTTATCCTTCTAAATAGTAATAACACATTTTTACATAAATGTGAAATTACTTTTTTCACCATCAGGGAACTCTACCCATTGGTAGAGGCTTGAGCTCTTGAGTTACTAATAAGCTCGATGTCTTATAGGCAATTTAGGTCTTTGCTCTATATATGTATAATTATAGTTTAGTTTTAGGAAATATGGGCAATTGGTAAATATTATTATTTTTACGTAAGGATAAAAAACGCAATAATTACTTAGAACTGAGAATATTAACTTTAGGTTGGGATAATGGTATTTTAGCTTCAAATAAGTTTCATTAATTATAATAAGTAAATAAGTATATAATCTGGGAGTCTTCAAGTCTCGAGTGAATAGGTATCTTCTAGGCAAGCATGTCACATCTTCGGCCGCATCTTCACTTTCCGTCAGGTGAGATAGTGGTCAAATGCTTGCCTATTCTGCATTAAAAAAAAGTATACTATATCTCAAGCTAAATAAATACAATCAAACTTTTCAAACTTCGACGTAGTCAAAAAGTTTGGCATAGTTCAAACCTATATTAGCCTATAATATAGGTTTGAACTATGCTAATATAATACGTTACTGTTTTTAATAGATACGTGAGTGTAACAGCTAAGTGAGTGATAATAAAAATAATAGGCTTTAGTCAGGTGCATTGAGTTAAATGTGGACAAAAATAACTAAAAATTAAACAAATAATCAAGACAAAAATATATAAATAATGAAATGCCAACAAAAATAATTAAAACGTAAGCAAAGCTTAACAAACCGACTTTACCGATCTATCCTCGAAACCCTTGATCAGATTTAATGAATTAAATAAGCATTATTGAGGATAACTCAAAAACTACTGATCAGATCTTGATAAAATTTAACTGGGACCATGGGAAGCATCAGTTTTCAAATAATTTTTAAATTGCTTCACCTAGTAAAAAGTTCTGAGCTAAGACTTATAAAAAAAACAGTCGAATTAACCTCCTTCTTATTTTGAACTTAGTTAAAAATAAGTTTCTGGGTCTGAAAAAGCACATTTTTTTATTTCTGCTACTCAAAGTTATGTGAATACTCTATAGAGCTCATTCAGCATTAAAGTTATTCTATTTAAGCAATAAAAACATATTTAAAAAAACTACGTTAGTTAATAAGAGTGAAGTAATAAATAATTATATGCAAGATGCAGGATATACAGCCCCGCACTCAGTTTGAAGACTTTTATGCACTTGCAGTGCTGTAAACATTTTCATTACAAACACGATCACACCTACAACCAACAACACAAATTTCCTTAGAGGAGAAAACTTCTTCTCGAACCCGATACCCGCTGTTTAAATTGAACAACGCCAGCAACAAAAAAAAAGTTTGTTCTAAAGTAACACAACTAAAATATTCAATTATGATAGAACAATAATTGACTTATAAAAAATAAATAGAATATAAATAGGTAGAATATATTACAAAAATAAATAGGTGTCAGACACCAAGTAGAAACATATTACATTGCACTTAGTCCCGTTAATTCAACAATCAACAATACAACATGCGACAGAGAATTAAAACGCCTTGTAAACAAGTTTGGGTATCAATTTGTTTAAAAAATAAATTGACGAATTCTTTGTTAAGCGGCAACACTTAAATACACCCATAAATCTTTATTATAAATCTACGACGGAAATGACTAACAACTCAAATAGAAACTAAATAATAACTTACGATCAAAACACAAAGTCCTGAGATCATTTTGATAAAGGTCGTCGCACAATAAATTATATTCACGTTAGAACACACGTGTGATCGTCTTGTCTTCGAATTGTAGACTGCAGAATGCCTTTTGCTATTTGCCTTTACAAGGCAGCGTCTTTGTATGCGTGTCGCGTCGCGGTCGCTGCTCGCTTTTCTTATTGTAAGGTATGGCGTATAGTGGAGTGAAAAGACGCAGCGTACTTATATAACATTTTTTTATTTTTTTTATTTTAGGATAAAAACAAGGTTGTACAGACAAAAATTTTGGTAAAACGATGACACCTGCAGTAGTGTAAAACTGTGTCGCAGCTGCCAACGCCCTCCTCCGAAAAATGTTGATACAATATTCACAATTTCAAACAATTATACTGTTTCAGAAGATAATTAATTTAAGTTACGAATCTATCTAGAAAAGAACTATACATCATATCAAACTTAATTAGGTTACATAGCTAAAACTGTTTTTTTAACTGAATGTGTGTGTGTGGGAGTGTTAATGTGTGTGTGTGTGTGCGTGTGGGTTATTTAGTAATTGTTATAAGGTCTTCTGTGTCTTGATATGACAAGGATTGTAGCCATTCTTTACATTTTATTTGTAATTTATATTTAAAATAAAATATGGACGCTACTTGTGTCGACACTTTGGCGCCGTCTCATCTTCCAACAACATGGCAGCAGGCAAGTGGCGCTGCTACCGCAGCTGAATCTTCGAAACGGCGAAAATACTCAAACCTCGACAGAGGTTACATATTTGTGCCTTTCGGAGTAGAAATTCTTGGTCCATGGGACCCAGGTGCACTTGAAATTTAAAAAGATTTGGCTGGGAGACTGAAAGAGTCGACACGTGACCAAAATGCCGATTTGTATTTTGCACTGCAATTAAGTCTCGCTGTGCAACGAGGTAACGCAGCCAGCATTTAGGGCACACTGCCGACCAATGACTTTTTGTATAAGGTAAGTAGTTTAGCTAAATCTGTATTTTGATTAATCCTAAATGTTAAATAAATAATAAATATTTATTTAAAATAATTGATTTTGTAAGTTGCCGAAACGTCGAGGTTGGTCAAAATAATGTTTTTTATAATAAAAGCGCGAAAAGATCCGGTTTTTTTCATAAAAGTTTGATTAGAGCGAAATTTATCTAGATCTGTCTTAATTTGAATGTAATTAACTGAAATTTTGTTTATATATATATATAAAACAAAATGTAGTTAGATAAACATAAAGAAATTAAATATGTAGCTCAATATCTAAAAAAACATGCGGGGCAGTCTTTGGGGACTGCCGATAATAGTGAAAACTATATATAATATATACACAGTATACATATAGTTCATGGGAAGCGTACGGTGACGATGACGAGTTCCATGATTTTTGTTCACCCAAAAAGTGCTCAACGCTCCTAAAGAAGTTTTCACTTGAAAAATATAGGAAGAAAAATAACCTTCGTTAATTAATGTTGTCGTTGTGAGGGAACGAAACGAATATATTGTTAAAATACGAGTTCTGCTCCTTCTTCTTCTTCTTCTTCTTGTGCCACTTTCAAATTAAGGTCGGCGATCATTAAGGCGATTCGGACTTGTGACACCGCAGCTCGAAACAAAGATCAGGTGCTCTGGTTAAACCATTGGCGTAAGTTGAGCTAAGATACTCCTTCTACCTATATACACTTCTCTTTCCTTGTATTTTGCCTTAAATTATCAAATGCAACAGATCGTTCTTTGGTTTTCTCATTATATGGCCCAGATATTCAAGTTTACTACGTTTGATGGTGTAGAGCACTTCACGCTTTCTACCAACCCTTTGCAGAACTGCTACATTCGTGACTTTATCTTACCATGATATCCTCAACATGATAAGAGTACGTAATAATTATTGATATATGACTAATCATTACCTATCTATTAGCTTCTCCGTAATCAGCTAAATTTAAAATATTGATTAAACATAATCAATTTTTTTATCCTCAACAAAGCGTGCCGTTTTTAGTATTTATAGCGTTTTTCCTGTTCAGTTTCCGGTTGCCGTTATTTATAACTGAAGGACCATAGGTTCAACTGGTGGTGAGATTGACGTATTCCGAGCATGGATTACATTCTCGGTAATCCCTATATTTTGACTCAAAGTAGGAAATGAACTGCCCGTTGGTTGGATCAGCTCTTAACATAGTTAGTTCGGCTCTTAACTTAAGGGCTGTGAATGTGAAAGCGTCTAATTACGTCAGAGATTCAGCAATATTACTTACTAGCCGTGCCCCACGGCTTCGCCCGCTATTATCAAGCTAAAAAGTAGTCTATGTGTTAATCCTAGGTATTATCTATGTACATTCCAAATTTCATTCTAAACCGTACAGCCGTTAAAGCGTGAAGAAGGAACAAACATACATACACGCTTACACACAAACTTTTGGACTTTTAATATTAGAAGGATTAACCGAACTAAAAAAAAAGGAGGATTCTATTTTTTTATTTGATTGGAGCACGTTTGCCTAGAAGTGTCTATTCACTTCGAGACTTAAAGACTTCTAGGATTTAATTTTTGGAAATACAGACTCGATTATCATTCTTTAGTGGTGTGCATATAAGATGTTGAAGTATCTTTGATTTGAATTTAATTTTAAATATTTCATAATAATACTAGCCGTGTCCCGTGGCACTGCCCGCGTTAATTAAGTTTAAAAGTAGCATATGTGTTAATCCTGAGTATAAGCTATGTACATTGGAAATTTAAGTTAAATCAGTTTGGCCGTTACAGCGTATATATAAAACAAACATACTTAAACAATAACTTAAATTAATGTGTACAATCGGCGGTCTTATCGCTAAAAGCGTTCTCTTCCAGACAACCTTTGGATGGAGAAAATTTCAAATAATTCGGTGAAACGGGGGTGTAAATACAACTTTAGAAATATAAATATAAATATAAATGTATAAATATAGTAGTGGTCCTTAAATTAAATAAATTCTATAAGGTAATACTAATAAATACATATGTTTATAATACATATATACAAAATATTATAATAAAGTAAGGATAATTGTTACAGCTTCAATCATATTATGAAATGAAAGTCGCAGAACAGTAAAAAACAGAAAAGTTATTGGGAGAGAAAGACATTTTTAACTTGAATTTTAAATGCATGAACAGTCTGAGCACGTCTTATTGGAACAGAAAGGGAGTTCCACAAGCGAATAGCCTGTACTGTAAAGAAATGATCGTAAAAATATACAATTTACATCACTTTAACTTACTAAATAAAAATCTTTCGATTTGAACTTCCATTCCTCATTACACCCCTGGCAAAAAATATAGATAATAATATATTTTTCTATTATAAATGAACTACTCAAATACCGATACCTATCAATGTAGCTTCATAAATAAAGAACTTTCTAAGTGAACTTTCATCTCCCATTGTACCACCTTAATGCATCCCTGGCATAATATTTTGACAACTTATTTTTAGATATTGAACGAACAACACAAATACCATATATACATCATCGGAATCAGGAAAAATAGACAAACAAAACATACAAACGCATTCACACTCACAGCCCCAAACTAAGTTCAAAGACTTGTATCGTGGGTGCCGGAAACATTCACATCACACACCCAGAACCAGAAGCATAAATATCCCTAGGGAAGGAATTTTTGCTCCTGTCGGGAATCGAACCCAGGACCCGCATCTACTAGTGTTTTTTATTTTAAAATATTCACACGCAACCTACTAAATCTTACTTTTAATTTAGACGCATCTGCTGCAAGTCATAACATATACTAAATAGTAAAGACATGATTGATGTATATACCGTCATTGGTAAGTAGTGCACAATCATGCAAGGGGTGGTTTAGAAACAACAACCGAGCTAAATATAAAAAAGATAATGAAAAAAAATTTTTTTTTGGCTAAAAAAAAATTTTTTTAATTGTGGCGCAAACAGTTTAAAAGGTAATGTCAAGTAAAATAAACTTTTAGACAGCTGCTAAAATTCTATATAACTCAATTTAAACAAAAATGTCAGTTACGTCTTTTTTCATTATAGTGGCAGTACAGGGCGCGAGTCTCGGGCGCGCGGCGGGCGCGCGACCTGTGCGCGCGTCTCGGGCGCTTTGTAAATCAAGTCCCTTACTCTTTATTACCCTCGTCATCATTACGTCAACGACTACTACTTACTACTCAAGTGTAAGTATACAATGTAATCGATAAATTTATATCATTATCTATTTTATTGATAAATTTACAAAGGAAAAATTACGTCACACGTCCCGTAAGATGTTACTAATAAGGAAAAGATAATTGCGTCGCTTCAGACAGGGGTTTCGATTAACTCAGCGGGTAGAGCAATAGGGCATGACACCCTATGGCCGCGGGTTCAAACCCCGCCTCAAGCGATATTTTTTCTATCTAAATTTAAAGTTCTGCCTATGACTAATGCTATATAAACCAAATAAATGATCTATTTTCAACATATTATAAATGTTTAACAGGGAAAAATTATATAAATAAACCACTGAGTATATAGCTAATGTATTAATTACATATTTAATAAATTATTGATTACACTTTTTTCATAAGACAAGTACAGGCGACTGGGATTTGGAACTGTTTGTAAACAATTTTTTTTTCTTCTGGATCGTATGCATAAAGTGACAAAGCCGCTGTCCTTTCCATGCATTTCGTTTGAATATTACTATAACCGTATCCAAAAATGGTGGTGAAGCAATCGCTTTCTATATTTCTGAAAGAAAACATTTATCGTTAGTGTTTAGAATTGGTACCAGGGTCAGATTTAGTTTGTAAATAATTAACTAGCAAAGGCCAAAGAGGGGCCTATTCCGCTAGGCCTATTCGGAGGAGCCTATTTTGCTAGTGAGGGGCCTATTCTGCTAGTGAGGGACCTATTCTGCTAGTGAGGGGCCTAGTAATGGGACGGAGTCCTCCTCTGTAGTGGTAGTCTAAAGTGCATTATTGATGATTATAATTGAAGTATATAATTAAACTCAAGCAAAGCTTAAAAAAACCGACTTCACCGCTTTTTCTCCGGAACCTTGATTAGATTTAATGTATTGCACACGCATTATTGACGATAACTCAAAAAATAGAGATCAGATCTTGATCAAATTTAAATGGGGAAAAAAATTCGAAATCGGTTCACGTGGAAAGACGTTATACACAAAAAAAATACAGTCGACTTGAGTATCTCTTCCTTTTTTGGGAAGACAGTAATAATACCTATTGATAATAAATTTACTTACACGCATTTTATGAAATCAACTTTTTGTACGAAATTGAACTTCTCCGACTGGACGATATAATAGGACTTTGTCTTTACCTCGACCATGTACGGTTTCGTTTCCTGTAAATAATAAGATATCGCGTTATTTTTCAATGTTATATTCGGCTTAAAACACGAAAATGTCGACTTACTTTGTAGTCAACTAGTTTCGGACAAATTAGTTGTCCTTCATCAGGATGAGTCAGACGCGATGAAGGACAACTAATTAGTTTCTGACAAATTAGTTGTCCTTCATCAGGATGAGTCAGACGCGATGAAGGACAACTAATTTGTCCGAAACTAGTTGACTACAAAGTAAGTCGAAATTATCGTGTTTTAAGCCGAATATAACATTGAAACATAATGTGTAATACTCCGATAGTTTTAACATTAAAATAAGATATCGCATTATTTTAAATGAGTCAGTAGGAATATTATTATTTTTTAAATTCATTCACACTTACAAACGCATTCACACTCACAGCCCCACACTAAGTTCAAAGACTTGTATCGCGGGTGCCGGAAACATTCACATCACATTCACATTTCACCCAGAACCAGAAGCACAAATATCCCTAGGGATGGAATTTTTGCTCCTGCCGGGAATCGAACCCAGGACTCACGGCGCAGAGGGCGGAGACCTGTCCACTGCGCCAACTGGGTCGTCAAATTGATCAAATATGTCACATATATCTAAAAACAAAAAACAAACGTATTCACACTCACAGCCCTACACTTATTTCAAAGACTTGTATCGTGAGTGCTGGAAACATTTACATATCACCTGATCTCACCTGATGGGAAGTAAAGGCAATAGCCTCAACTCATTGCAACTCGACGCCAAAAAGTTTCCGAATCTTTATTTCTTTTAAATGGTGGATAAGCAAGCATTTTACCACTATCTTGCCTGATGGAAAGTGATGACGCGTTCGAAGATGTAACATACTTGCCTAGAAGATACCAAGACTTGATGACTCCCAAATTATACCGTTCATAAAAGACGCGAACAATGTGTTCCAGTCCTCCGCTGATTATTTATTTATTTTCGACACCAAGATCTAAGGATATATGACTCATCAACCATATAAAACACAAACAAATTAATGTTTAAATTTTGCTGTTCGATTCGTCAAAGATGAGTCTATGAGTATTAAGTGATAAATGTTAAAGTCACTTACCAATTTGATCGAGTAGCAGTTTTCTTTCGAATTGTAGTCCTAAAACAAAAGAATATATATATTTTAAAACAAGTTTTTTAAGAATGAAAGCTAATTCGATGTATCGCCCCCGAAACCCCCTGCTTAAAAAATCATCATGAAAATCTTTAGAGCCGTTTCCGAGATCCTGATTACCTATATACATATTGATATATATAGAATATTGATCATATATATACAAGAATTGCTCCTTTAAAGGAATTAGATTAGATAATGATAAAATTCACCGCCGAGTTTCTTGCAAGGTTTTTTTCGAGATGTCTGTAATTTTGCGAATGTTGCAGTTAAGTCATTAACTATCTTGAGTACCTCTTTGGGGCACATGTGAATAAATTATTTTGATTCTTGTTTTAGCTATCATGTCCTTTACTTACTAGCACACATAAACATGTCTCCTCTAGTCGAGTATTCTTGTCTTTAGGGTTCTGTGCCTCAAATAGAAAAAGGATCACTTCGTTGACCGTCTGTCTGTCTATCTGGCAGGACCATTTTTTTAAGATTGCATAATTATCAAGTAATTTATACTCTTATAATAAAATTGTAATAGGCTGATCTGTACATTGAAGATATTTAAGAAAAACGAATATGGGGTCCTTTATTACAGCAACAGAAGCCAAACAATCATTTTTAGAATTCTTGTCTGTCTGTCTGTCTGGATGTTTGTACACGCATCACGCAAAAAATACTGCATGGAATTGAATGCTGTTTACACTGACGTATTGCTAGATTTTAACGCAGGAAATATCCTATTCCCACTGCTTTCAATTTAATATTGCCCGAATCTGACGTTCTGTAGAAACGCGAATCTTCAAGAATTCTTAACACATTTTCATACGGTTTTTACAAGTCGATCAAATTTCGCCTGAAGCGATAAATAAACTTTATTTCATTACAATTAGATGTTGTAAGGAAAAGTTATCATCATTTATAATTCGATGATGAGTCTTCAAGATATCCGTTCAATTTTAGAACTAGAACTTAATCAATTTAATTAACTTTGAACTTAATGCTTAATTAACCCATAGGATAGGAACATGAGGGCTCATTTAGGTGGCCACGTCCGAGCGCAAAAATTTTGTATATTTAAAAAAAATCAGCGAAGGTTATTTCCCGTATCGTTACCGAAGAGAAACAATTTTCTTAAAGGTACTCTGGTAGAGTTAGTAAAACTCTACCGGAGTGCCTTTTGGGAAATGTTTCTGTGGTGGAGGAACTCATTCATTTCGCTTATTAAAATGTAGTTCAAGTAACACGTCAGGACCATTCTTGCCTTTGTGAACGATCAATACTTACTATAAATGATTATGAATAATTCATGAATAATTGGAATGTTTTTTGTAATACATATGTTTCACCTCTTTCATGTGTCTTTACGACACACCCTATTCTTAAAGTTTAAAATAGACAACTATCTACATACAAGTTTGTCCATTTCATTAATTGTCATTTTGTTATATTTACCTCGTCGTATGTGACATTATTGCTTGTAGGTGTAGCGGCTGATTTCAGCCAATCCTGAAACAAGAATAAAGTAATTGGTTACTTTAATTATTTTTTTAATCAAGCTTTTCACAGTTGTAAATAAATAATTAAACGCAAGCAAGGCTTAAAAGAAAAACCGACTTCACCGCTTTATCTTCGGAAATTTGACCAGATTAGATGTACTAAACACGCATTATTGAACATATATCAAGAACTACTGATTATATCTTGATCTAATGTAAATGGGACCAATTGGAAACAAAATTGGTTCACGTGGAATGAAGTTATGAGGTAACACACATAAAAAAATACGCTCGACTTGAATACCTCCTCATTTTTTGTTTCAAGTTGGTAGAAAAATGAAATTAAATGAGCCTAAACTCGATGGGTTTATCTTGTTTAGTTC
Organism: Lomographa bimaculata; assembly: GCA_948107665.1. NCBI lineage: Eukaryota > Metazoa > Arthropoda > Insecta > Lepidoptera > Geometridae > Lomographa > Lomographa bimaculata. The sequence goes on from OX403592.1 coordinate 16,841,603, forward strand.
AAAAGTTAGTATCGCCATCTTCCGTCTCCATCTAGCTCCATCGTTCCATATCATTGTATTGTCACCGAAGATAGATAAGTTCACCAAATTTTAGTCCAATCGGATATCAGAAAATGGGTCTAATTTAACTTCTAAGATTTGAATAGGTATCTTCTAGGCAAGCTTGCTCTTTCGTCGACCACATCGTCGCTTACCATCAGGTGAGACAGTGGTCAAAAGTTTGCTGATCTCGAATAAAAATAAAAAATAACAAATGCGGGCAAAGTCGCGGGGCATGCCTATATAATTAAGTGAAACATGATCTACTATAGAACCTAATAATCGAAATCAAATCCGCGTGTTAAATTGATCCAGCTACTATTTTCTAAGTTATCTCGCGTGATCATTTTACGATAGCCAATGAGATATAACAAAATACGTATGAACAAATACCCTGTTTTCTTCCAAAAAATCATTTATATGATCTTTCTCAATTTCCTTGTATTTATCCGATTTTCCGTTTCGACAGATATTAGTGCTGTTCTGAGAGATGCCAAACTTCCCATAGTCGCAAGGTTCCTGCTGAGTTCCTGGAATAAAATTATTAAAAAAAATATTATTAATAAAAACTTATAAATAGCTGACAAAAAATATCCATGATACAAAACCGGCGATTCTGAATTCTAGAATCATATCACACTAATATTACAAATCCGAAAGTTTGTGTATGAATGTGTAAGCATGTCTGTTTTTCTTTTGACGCTGTAACGGATTAACGAATTTGGATAAAATTTGGTATGTACATAGCTTATACCTAGGACATAGGCTACGTTTTAACTTGATAAACGTGGATGAGGACGCGGGGCACGGCTAACTACAAGTAAGTTATAAAAATGTTTGTTATTCCAGAAATACATCTTAAAATATTTAAATTTCAAAACATAAATATCATTCTAAATAATTAAACGCAAGCAAAGCTTAAAAAAACCGACTTCACCGCTCTATCTTCGGAAACCTTGATCAGATTCAACTTATTAAACACGCATTATTGACAATATCTCAAAAACTAGTCATCAGATCTTGACCAAATTTAAATGGTACTACATGGAAAGCACCAGCTTTCAAATATAAAAATAATCATAAGAATCGGCGCACAAAGAAAGAAGTTATGAGGTAACTTTTGAAGTCGGTTAAAAATGAGAACATCGTCAATGTAGTCCACAGAATACGCATTAATTATTGAGGATAACTCAAAAACTACTAGTCAGATCTTGACCAAATTTGAATGGGACCAATTGGAAAGCAACATCAAACAAAAAAAAAATATTCAAAATCGATTTAGTCGACTTGAGTACCTCCTCCTTTTTTGTGAAGTCGGTAAATATATTCCTTTTCAATGAAGGCAAAAATAAGGTAACCGTAGTAGAATAGATCAATGTATAGCCTAAACCATTGTAGTAAGATAATTGAAATTTAACAAAAATAATCAAAAGAAATGCATTTACACTAACAGCCCCAAACTAACTTCAAAGAGTTGTATCGTGGGTGTTGGAAACATTTACATATCACACACATAATCAGACCCAGAACCAGAAACATCGAACCCAGGACCCAGGGCGCAGAGGGCAGAGCTTGCCCACTACGGTCTGGGTCTAGGTGGGTCGTTATTTTAACAGTTGCTATTCTCACAGTGCGTATACTCACTCAGATGAAATTTATATGTAAATATCTTGGAATTTAAAGTTTTTAAACTCCTAACAGCTCCACACTGAGTTCGATGACTTGTGTCGTGGGCGCCTGAATTCATATCACACATATAAGAACAACCAGAATCAGAAATACAAACTTTCCTTGGGGAGGAAACTGGCGTTTTCACCGGAAATCGAAGCCGATACCCTGCTTAGAAGGCGGACGCCAACCTTACTAAGCCAACGGGCAGTTCAATATATATACGGTTTTATGATTATAATGTCCATAAATATGATAGTATTATAACTTACCATAACAACTGCCAACTATTAAAAAGGCTAGAAATACCTGCAAGTAAGAAATTTTTAATTATTTTTTCTAAAATCTATCAGTACGCCTGGTTGAGGCGACGCGTGATAAACATGCTGGTAGTTGGTTCAATGTATTAGCATCATACAAAGAACAAGAATCATCAAAATCGGTTTACCTAGGAAAAGATATCAGGTAACACACACATACAAAAAAATGCAAAATGAGAACCTCCTCCTTTTTTTGAAGTCAGTTAAAATTATATTGAAATATATTAGAAGCATAAGTATGTCTGATTTAAATTCTATGATATTTAGAGATGATATAGAAATAGTATCTGATTAGTCTTGGATTGCTAATAAGGTTTATTCTAATGCAAAAATATTAAATTATAGACAAGGAAAAAAACAATGTAATTTCTTACCAACATCGCCATTGTTGCTTGTTGAATTTAAATATATTATTTTATAATTTTACAGGAAAAATATTCGTTACAGCAAATTTTAGCTTCAACACTATATCGCTTCAAACGAGTCTTTTAACTAATGAATGGAGGACATATTTTTGTGTTTATATATAAATAATTGTTGTGTTATATATCCTGTACTTAGCTATACCTGCGTACAAAAGAGGTGAGTATGTGTAGTATTACGTCAGAAATTCCATTGTATATTTGTCAAGTTCAGTTAGATACTGTAACTATGGGGTAACAGTATTATAGGGAATTATTGATTAAAAACTCAATATTAAATGACGTTTGGGATTACATTATTCTATCGTCATCTATTGTTCACTCAACAAAATATTATTCAATTCAAGAGTCAACAAATTGAATAGGTATCTATTCAAACATGATATATCTTCGGCCGACTCATCACTTTCCATTAGATGTGACAGTAGTCATTGTTGCATTTTAAAAAACGAGCGAGTCTTACAGTTCTCATATAAATGATGTTTAACGTCTGACATGTTATCCTACAGAACCTAAAATCATGAAAAGGATCCGCACTTAAACATTTATTGGAATTATTCTATATTTATTCGAATAAAGATATGTATCCAATGCACGAGCTGATGAGATACAAGTCTAGTTACATAGAGAGAAAATGATCGGACGATAGAACTCGAGCTAGATGGCCGTGTCCGATTGATGTGATGCCAACTTATTTCGATTCAAAGCTTTAAAAATACAGGTGTGTCTATTCTGCCAAACGGAGACCATTCCATCTATCTCCGACCTTCCAAGATGTAATAATACCGATGGCGAACAAGCTTGAAATTTTTGGCGTTACCTTATCGTCGAATTTTAATTTCGGAACATATATAGAAGCTAAAACACAACTGGCCGCTAAGAAACTGGGTATCCTCGCTAAGGTCAGGCAGTACATCACTCCGAGACAAGAGACTTTTATCAAGCTCAAGTCCGATCGTGTATGGAATACTGCGGTCACTTCTGTGATGGATCCGCCAAGTACCAGTTAGAAGCTCTTGAATCTATTGACCCCGGAGGACTCATTGGCGACAGTAAGGTGGCAAGCTTATCGGTATTCTATCGCTTACATTATGGAGATTAAGCACAGGAATTACATGAGTTAATTCCCCATGCCCTATTTACCATCTAACAACAAGACGAACTATCAAACGTCATCCATTTATGGTCGACATATCTCCGGTTTGGATATTGCTCAAAGCGTTTTGCTTCTACGTTCATTATCCGTACAGCGAAGGAGTCGAACTCATTGCCTGCGTCTTTGTTTCCCGAAGGGTATAATCTGGGAGTCTTTAAGTCTCGAGTGAATAGGTATCTTCTAGGCAAGCATGTCAAATCTTCGGCCATTTTATCACTTTCCATCAGGTGAGATAGTGGTCAAATGCTTGCCTATCTGGTTCTGGGTGTAATGTGTGTGTGATGTGAATGTTTCCGGCACCCACGATACAAGTCTTTGAATTTAGAGTGGGGCTGTGAGTGTGAATGCGTTTGCGTTTGTTTATTCAGCAAAAAAAAAACAATTACTCGCATCCTAATCCAATGGGACTTTCACAGGTACAACGTAAAGAAAAAAAAAACATGAACTTACACACAAACTTTCGGACTATATTAATATTACTTACCTCTGTGTTTAACTAATTAACAACATTTATTAATATACTTATAAAACCGTCGCGTGTGTCGCTAATTAACTGACTACCAATGATGTCTAGATATTCAAGGCTATATCTTTTGGTAGAGTAAGGGAGCAGGGTTAAGAAAGGAATTACAACGCAGACAAAGTTGCGGACCACAGTTATTTATATAAGTACTTGGTGACCCGGTGAACTTTAAACCACGCCATCATGGAGGCAAACTGCACAGGCTCTTTCTAGCGACTACCATAATAACACCTAAGTTAAGAAAATTATGTATTAGAAATTAAGAATTGTTTAAAAAAAAAATGCGCCGCTGAGATTCTTGCCAGGTTCTTCTCGAGATGGCTGTAATTTTGCGAATCTGGCAATAGATTCATTAACTTTCATGAGTGCCTCTTTGGGGCCCATGTGAATAAACGATTTTGATTTGATTTGATTTGATTTGATCCATTCAATCCATCGGTTATTCGATTTTTCGCTTGTTTCTTTGGGTTTCCTTAATTTTATTATTTCCTAACCCTACCTAAACTAACCCTTAAATCAAAAAACGAATGTATTTAACTGACTTAAAAAAAGAGGAGGTTCTCAATTCGTTGGAATCTTTTTATTTTATGTATGTTACCTCAGAACTCTCTCATTTATTAACCGATTTGGAAAATAATAGTTATGTTCGATTTCGATAGGGTATTATGTATTCTAGTTGATACCATTATAATTTTTACCTACTTCCCAAAAAAGGAGGAGGTACTCAAGTCGACTGTTTTTTTTGTGTCTTACCTCATATCTTCTCTCCACGTGAGCCGATTTCGATATTTTTTTTTAATGTTGCTTTCTAATTAGTCCCATTTAAATTTGATCAAGATCTGATCAGTAGTTCTTGAAATATTGCCTATTTTGTGGGCTACTTTGACGATGTTCTCGTTTACCCGACTTCAAAAGTTACCTCATAACTTCTTTCGTTGTGAGCCGATTTAGATGTATTTTTTTTATTTGAATGCTGGTGCGGTGAAGTCGGTTTTTTTTAACTTTGCTTGCGTTTAATTATATCAAGATGTAATGAAAAGTCTCTGAAATATTTGCAATTGAAGTCGGTTATTAGTTTTATAATTCCTCGAGACAATATTCTTTTTATATAGTCTTGAGGAATGCATATATTATGCTCCAAAGTTATCCTATTATAATTAAAATGTCTTAATTTTTAAATAATAAAATGCATCCAAATCAATCTTCAAAACATGGGAACGAAGAATGGACAGGTAGTAATCTTTGCTCCAAGTGCGAACAGACCTTTTTTTTTTATTTCGTATAGGCAAGTATTCGACCAAAATCTCACCGGATGGAAAGTGATGATGCGGCCGAAGATGTAGCATGCTTGCTTAGAAGGTACCTATTCACTCTTCACTTGAAGACTCCCAGATTATAACGTTCGGGGAACAAAGACGAGGGCAATGAGTTCCACTCCTTTGCAGTACGGATGATAAACGTAGAATTACGTAGATTTACTTTGCCTGCTCCTGCATTTATTAGTTTTGCCATGAAATATCTTTTTTTCGAGAGGGATTTTTATTAATTTTTACTGACTTCCCAAAAAAGGAGGAGGTACTCAAGTCGACTGTATTTTTTTATTTATGTTTTTTACCTCATAACTTCTCTCCACGTGAGCCGATTTCGAAATTATTTTTTGTTTGAAAGATTGGTCCTATTTAAATTTGATCAAGATCTAATCATTAGTGAGCCGATTTTGATGTTTTTTTTTTATTTGAAAGCTGGTACTTTTTATGTAGTCCCATTGAAATTTGATCAAGATCTGATTTCTAGTTTTTGAGTTATCGTCAATAATGCGTGTTTTATACATGAAATCTGATTAAGGTTCGAAGATAAAGCGGTAAAGTTGGTTTTGTTTTATTATTTTTGTATTTTTTATTTTTATTATTTTTGTATACACATAAATGATTATAACACCCTTACACTTTTCTTCATAGCTGGAACAGTCCCCAGATGCAGCACCATTGAATACGATCATTTATCCGCAGAATTCTGTGGTTATCATTACTTAAGTATAATTCGGCATTACCCATAAAAGGAATCAGAAAATGAGTAAGCTCTGAAAAATATGACTTATGTAGGTAATGTTTTAGTTCATAGGGATACTATATTTGTTTGCAGAAAAACTGTTTTACAAATTATACGTAAAATATTACGTAAGCACTATATGACCTTTGGTAAAGGCAAATAACTGATATTGACGTCATTGGCAATAATTCAGTACTGAGATATCTGCAGCATTTGTATTATCTCTGATAGAGTGAATGATCACTATCTCACCCAATGACAAGTTGATGTTGTCGAGGGTGGTAAACATTATAGGCCTAGAAGGACTGTATTTTGCCACATAGCTAGGCACGCGAGCACTAGCTAATGCTCTACAACCATAGATTTCATAACGTTACCTTCAACAACTTAAATTCGTCATAGGATAGAATATATCATCGCGCATCCCTAAAGGCGGGCTTTATACGATGGTGCCATCACGGATATTTACTACTGGGAAAAGTACTTTAAAACAAAGGGCATCTTAAAAAAATAACTTTTGAATAACTTTGTCTTTTGATATGTGGAAATTCTGATAACTCAATGACTCGAGGTTAGAGAGGATAAGGAAAAAAAAATTATAATTTTATTTATAAAAACATGCGTTTACTTACACATTTAAATTATTACAAAAATAAATCCTGCAAAGTAGGCACCCAAAAAATTATGTTTTAATTTAAAATTGTACAAGGATACTCCCCAATCCTGTTGATTTAGTTCCGGTTGTACTCACGTTATTTTTTATTTAATCGAAATACTCGACCGGTGTTCGAGCGATATAGACTACTTATTTTTAATAATAATACTCCCAATCCTCTCTCAAAGCTTCGCATTTCCGCGACACTAAAGTATCCTAGATTCTCGAGATATAATCATGTTACTGCAACAGATGCCAATTTTGAACAAATCGCGTCCTTCACTCGGTTGATTAGTCCCTCCTTTCCAATAAGTACAATTTTATTGCCTTTCAAAATCAAAATCTGTCACATGGGCCCCAAAAAGGCACTCATTAAAGTATTTTTTTATTAATAACAATTAAAACAAATACTAAAATAAGAAGTTAACTAAATATTTTGGAAAATAATTACTTGTTTCCGCCAACCAGTATTCCCAAAATGCTGTAATACTTAACTGAGATATAAAGGAGAGATAGAGGTTAAATGCTGTAATACCTAACTGAGATAAAAAGGTAGGTATTACAATTCTACGATTATGCTTTTCTATTAATTGTAAAATAGTAAACGTCTATCTATTACTTAAAGATCGTTACAGGAGATCGGGGAAAAAAATATTATGAATATCGGTGTTTACAAAATAACAATAATTTAACACGCAAGCAAAGCTTAAAAAACCGGCTTCACCGATTTATCTTCAGAGGCTTGATCAGATTTAACGTATTAAACAGGCAATATTGGCAATAACTCAAAAACTAGTGATTAGATCTTGACCAAATTTAAATGAGATCACATGGAAAGCTCCAACTTTCAAATAAAAAAAATAATCATCAAAATCGGCGCACAAAGAAAGAAGTTATGATAACTTTTGAGTCAGTTAAAAACGAGAACATCGTCAATGTAGTCCACAGAATATGCATTATTGAGGATAACTCAACAACTAATTTTAATAGGACAAATTGGAAAGCAACTCCTACTATTAAACAAAAAAAGTTCACGTGGAACGAAGTTATGAGGTAACACACATAATTAAAAAATACGGTCGACTTGAGTACCTCCTCCTTTTTTTTGAAGTCGGTAAAATACAGTATAAATAAAAGAATTTCGTAAGTATAGAAAAGTATACAAACCAAAATTAAAAATGACTGCTTTAGTCAATAATTTCAGCTAGATATTGTATAAGAAACAGATTATAATAAATTACAGCAAACAGATAAATTGGTGCTAATTCTGTTGAGCACCGAACTAACCCAAACTAAACTAATTTTAGTCAAAGAATACCTAAACGCTATTCTGATTTTACGTTGAACTTCCTTGTCTCTCTTAATTTAAAAGTTGAAATGACAGGACTAAAATTGATTTTGACAGCAACCAAATTGAATTGTATTCACAAGAGCCGCAATCACATATTCCTCCATTATAGACTTTGTAGGTCAGTATTTGCTTCATTAATTGCACGTGTTATTCTTTCAAACTAGTATAAGATCACATTAAAAATAATCCAGACCTTTTTCATACAGACTAATTTGAGTTTAAAATTTCTATTTTTAGTCTTAATTTGACGTAAAACATGTACATCAGAATAAGAATTTGGTCATTTTCACTAAATAGGGTAACTAAACTAACTTAGTCCTGTCAAACTTAATTTTAGTCTAATCTTGCATTTTCTGAATAGGTTTTGGACTAAAGCAGGACTAAAACTAATTTAAGGCTAGTTTAGTCTAATTCTGGGCAACAGAATCGGCACCATTACCTGTGATAGTAAAAGAAAGATGGTTACAAGTGAAATATTTTTTGAAGGAAGCTGTCATTTTTGACATCACCTATCATTTTCATACATTTTGCTTTTGAAATTAGCTGTAAAATTTTCATATTAATTTGTCTGATATTCATTCGTTTTCCTGGTATTAATTTGTCTAAGCCCTGAAACTCTGCTATATTTGATAAAAATAGGTAAATTTTACTTCATCTTTATAAGTCACAGTTATATTACTGGGAATGATACTTTTAATGTTTTTTTTTAATCGGCGATAATTTTTTCTTACCTATCATTATTTTTTAGGGAATGAAAGTGTATTGAAGTATTTTTTTCTCTCTGATTTTAAAATTCAAATTGTTTTTTCACATGGGCCTTTTAGAGGCACTCATGACAGTTAATGACTCTAATGATGGGCTAGTTTAATTTCTATCCTACTTGATGCTAATTGATGATGTGGTCGAGGAGTAAACTAAGCCTAAAAGAGTATATTTTTTAAGTAATAATGAAAATACAACGGGTCAGACGGCAATTCCCATAAAAAACCCAATGATGTCAACCATTTCATTTGCATGCTAAAGGAAAAAAAACTATAGCGAAATAATTGATAACATAAAATTATTACCATAATTATATACCATATTTTATAACCCAAACTACACCTGAAAATATGAGTCACACTTGAATATCTACATGGGGATTTACATTTGCCATATTTAGTATTAGTAATATGTAATTCACTTTAATACAGGAAATTTAAATTGTATTTTTTTTTAAGTGTTTAAGTTAGGCAAACGTTGACCACTATTATTCACGTAACATCACGTAAAGCGTGATGATAAGTGGACCAATAGGAATGCAACATCTTTCAAACAAAAAAAAAACAAAATCGGTTCACGTGGAACGATGTTGTGGGGTAACACATATAAAAAAAAATACTGTCGACTTGAGTACCTCCCCCTTTTTTGTGAAGTCGGTAGAAAAGGGTACAGACTGTAGGTTTGTGGATACGACATATTAAATAAAATAAGAATACTAGGCTTAGCTATGTATCATATTATCTATATTATTTAGAACTACATGTTCTAAGCAAATTAATTACATAATATTTAGATTCAAATTAAATACGTCAGAAGTTCCTCTAGCCGGCGCTGTCCTGGCTTATTTGGGTTCTCCAAGTCACTCACCGCAGTAATTTTAATAAATCAGATTTTTAAACAAAATAAGATAATTAAACGCAAGCAAAGCTTAAAAAAACTGACTTCACCGATTTTTCTTCAGAAGCCTAATCAGATTTAACGTATTAAACACGCATTATTGACTCAAAAACTAGTGATCGGATCTTGACCAAATTTAAATGGGACCAATTGGAAAGCAACATCAAACAAACAAGAAAAAAAATCGCACCAGAACAAAAACAGACTACTTGAGCATCACCTCCTTTTTTGGGAAGTCGGTAAAAAATCCGAGCCTCCTCCCCCTATAGAATGTATTTACCGACTCATATTTGCAATCTTTTCAAATTAATAAGTGCCAACAGTTATTGTAATAGCAAATTCATAGTCTGTTTATGACCTCAATTATCGGTAATAGTATATAGTATAACTTTTATACGTACAGTAGAATGCCGATTATCCGAACGCCGAGTAACCGATTCGCCAATTATCCGAATCGGTCCTAAGCGTAATATAAAAAATTAAAACCAAGTAATTTTTGTTTTGTTGTAACAAGTTGGAACTCGTTGGAGTCCAGATATATTTCAATTGTTATGGTTGAAAGCTAGAGGCAAGACACTACATGTTTTGTTTGTTAAACTAAATAAAGTTTATTCTATGTGTGACAGTTCGTTTTTCTTTATTACCAGTCTATGTCCGATTATCCGAATTTTCGATTATCCGAATCGACCCCGGTCCCAATTAATTCGGATAATCAGCGTTCTACTGTATAACATAAATAAGTTATCCCATAAATGGGTGTTGATTTATGTTGTTTCAAAAATCACTGGAATCTAAAACCCACCCCCAAACAAATAGTGTACAAGGTCAAAAGCTGGCATTTATTTGGCTCAACGTATTTTGCAATTCAGAGAGGCAATGCCGCCAGCTTGATGGGAACGCTACCCACCGTTAGTGGGCTTGAGCACTTGACCTATAAGCTCGATGCTTGTAAGTTATTTAGTTCTTTGCTGTATCTAATTTTAGTTTAGTTTTAGGAAATATAGGCAATTGGCCCGTAGATATTAAAGTGGTTGAAACTTTAGAAAAAAAAACGTCAAATGAGTTCTTTAGTACTCCTAGCTTTTATATATCAAGTTAAAGTCCTATCACTTTGCGTCATTCCTCTCCATCCAAAGGTTGTCTGGAAGAGATCGCTATCAGCGATAAGACCACCTGTTGTTACCTTTATATAATTATTCTATTATTAATTGTACTGTGTTCTTTGTTATTTAAGGTGTTTAATAAAGAGTATATCTATCTAATTATCTATAATACCTTTAAACGAGCAGTTCTTGGATATATGTAAATAATAATATATAATTTGAATCTCGCAAACGGCTCCAACGGATTTTATTAAATTTTGTATGAAGGGGGTTTCGGGGGCTATAAATCGATCAACTAGGTTTAATTTATAAAAAACGTCATTTATCAAAAAAAAACCGACCAAAGCTCGGATATCCAGGTACTTATATGGTATTTATATACATTATGGTCTTATATAATGCATGTATATACATTATAGTCTTATATAATGCATGCTGTATCTCAGTCCTGTACGTTACGTACATGGCTTATCTATAAACAATTATACCCTACGTAATTAATAAACGCTTTCACACTCACAGTCCCTCTAAGTTCAATGACTTGTGTCGTGGGTGCCGGAAACATTCACACCGCACACACAATCACACGCAGAACGAAAGAAACAAATTTTCCTTGTTTGAAACTTGTGTTCCCATCGGGAATCGAATTCGATATATCTATAGCGAAGGCGCACCTGACGGGCAATTCAGCAAATAAAAAAAAAGACGTGTGGCACTCGGGGACTGCCGCGGTAAAGCTATTGCATGCATTTTTTATCAACTTATGCAATTATAATTATTCATTTATTTTATTTATGCAGTATTTTTTTTCCTTCCACCTAGAGGCGAGTTGCTGAACTAAAGAGACAAGCGTGATATTTAAAAAAAGTCATTAAAAGTTCTGCTATTCATCGATAGATGGCAAAGCTAAAAAGTATCACCGCTGTGGCCGGTCGGAGTAGGGGGTAGTAGGTTATTTTCGTTACGGAATTTCTGGATTCGGTCTCCACGCTCAAGGCCCGCGATAGAAGCTATGCAATAGCTTAAAAAGATTCAATTTTCTTTCCTGAAAGTTTCTCAACATCTTAAAATTGATCCAGATCATTAAACTTCTCAATGCTTGGTGACTGATCTTGTAACTGATCCAAATGACGAAACTCCTTAATCCTTGGTCATTCATCTACAGACTACTTTCAAATATCAGTTTATTTCAAATAAAGTAAGAAACATTCAGAAGCATCCTGTATGTGATTACTTAAATAACATAAGTCTTCTTAAATAACAGAAATCTTATTAAAGTGATGACAAGTAACAATAGGTATCTAATGCATACTGAAATATAGAATTTGTAACCCTAGCTCCCACACTAGGAAAACCTGTGTCGTGGGAGGTAGTTCTCTTTCGTTTTAGGTATATAAAAGTAAAAATAAATTCCAAAGGTTAGTCAACGAGAGGGAGATATGTATGATGTGTGTGTTGTATATTTTAAATATGTGTTTTAATAATACGGACAAGAATAATGTGATGGTTGCGTGTTTTGTTTTATGTCATGTGGAATGTTTTGTTTTGTAAGGAATGATAGGTATAGTTTAAGTTATAGGTAAAAATACAAGTGATACAACAGGAGGAGTAAACAATATAACATATGAACCCAGCCTCCAATACATATAGTACAGAGCACTTTGAGACCAATTAAAGCGTGTTATAAGTTTATGTTCGATGTATGATGGATATAAAACAAATTCAACAAAAAATATTTATTTTGTTATAAATCATAATTAGATTACAAAGAATTCATTGTTTTAACAAGTTATTTATGCAATTTTTACTTCAAATTCAAATCTAATATGGCGGACTGTCCAAAACGGCGGATTAGTTATTTTGTGTGCACGTTATGGGTATTAAATGAAAGGGTTTTCTTAAAAAATACGAAAAAGCTTGCTTTTGAAAATATTTTTTACTATTTATTTATTATGTTATTATTAACAATACGACACATTGCCCTTTAATGTTTTCGTAACGCTCAAAATGTATATTAAACTTAAACATCTATCATAAAACTACGTAGGCTTTTTTTCTAAAAAAAATTATAACTTTACAATCATACTTAACAATTCATAACTACATGATCTCGACACTCGATACAATTGTTAATCAAAAATAACTTTTGGAGTTTATAATGTTACCCTTACAATCAGAATTTGTGTATTCACACAAATTCTGATACCGTTCGTTTTCTACTTCCACTTGCCCTCTATGGCGTGGTGGGTGTAGGCCTTAGTCCTGTGACTGTTGCCTGGGCTGGGCACTGGGTCCAGCTACACCCAGCGTGCGTTGTCGTATGTGCACACTATACGACCATGCTTTTCTCATAAAATTATTTGTAACTCTCTGTCATAGATAGACATGAAAGAGATCATAAAAGTGTTCTGGTATCCATATACTAGGTCCTATCTTATCGTTGCTCTTATAAACGGACTCTACAAGTGCATGCAACGGGGACCTTGTCTCTGCTCCTGGCGTACTCGACCCTGGTCCCATCATGGCTCAACACTAAGAAATTGTAGTCCAGGTTAATCTGCTCGCTGTATATTTTGTATTTTTGCATCTGTTGTGGAGTGAAGTGAGCCGTGGATATGATTTTCTCCAGTTTCTTGCCAGGCCTGTTTATAAAAAAGTATTTATATGCGGTTAAAAGTATAATAATGACACGCAAAGAAAAGGGGTTGTTCCCGCTTCACCTTTTTTCCACCTTTCATCTAGAAGAACGGCGTCGCGTCACCCATTTATGGTTGAGATACCGTTCATTCGGACGAAACGTTTCGCGTCTTCGTTCATTTATAGAACAGCAAAAGAATGGAACGCTTTGCCGTCGTCTGTGTTTCCCGAAAGGTAAAATTTGGGTGTGTTCAAAAGTAAAGTGAATAGGTATTTACTAAGCAAGCGTGCTCCACCTTAGACTACATCGTCACTTTCCATCAGGTGTGATTGTGGTCAAACGTTTGCTTGGTCTGTAATAAAAAAAAAAAAAAAAAAAAGGGTTACAAAATGATATTTTTATGAACGGCCTGTCAACTTGTTTAGGTGCGCGTCTGGCTTTTAAGCTGGGGCGTCGGGTTCGATTTCCGGCGGGAGCACAAGTTTTTTCTACAAGGATAATTTGTGTTTCTAGTTCTGGGTGTGATTGTGTGTATGGTCTTTGTTCCGGCACCCACGGTACAAGTAATTGAACTTAATGTGAGGCTATGAGTGTGAAAGCATTGGTTTGTTGTAAATTGCTGATGGTAAAACTTTTAACGTAATCACCAGAATTTTGAACTTCAACAGATAAAAATCCTGTGATGAAAATAGATGAAAAAAGCGCTCGTACGCGTATAAGGTAATTTACATTTTCTACCGACTTCACAAAAATAGAGGAGGTACTCAAGACAACTGGATTTTTTTTTATGTGTCTTACCTCATATACCACGTAAACCAATTTCGATATTTTTGTTGTTCGAAATAGTTTGCTTTCCAATTGGTCTCATTTAAATTTGATCAAGATCTGATCTGTAGTTCTTGAGATATCGTCAATAATGCGTGTTTAGTACATCTAATCTGATCAAAGTTCCAAAGATAAAGCGGTGAAGTCGTTTTTTTTAAGCTTTACTTGCGTTTAATTATTACGTCCACATTGAAGACTTTTATTTTGAAAGTTTATTTACATTTCATTATAATACACATGTGCCATTTTGTTTGATAATTTATTGCCACTATGTAGATATTGCCAGGATCCCAATTTTGTGGAAATTTTGAGAGATCAAATTAATATGAATAGACTGGCAAAAGTAGGGCTGTTCTGACGAACTGTAAGTATAGGAGACTATACTAGTATAAGTACCCTCAGTGAGCATATTGGGTAAACCCAATGGGAAAACTGGTCCATGGTAGGTTGTACTATTTCATCAGATAGAAAATATATTATATGGAAACCGCATAGGTAGGATAGAAAGAGACTTTCAATAAATATTTGATATGAAATCAATATTTTTAATACTTACGTAGAACACCGTTCAGTCGCAATGGTTTGATTGAAATGTATTGATTGCACCACCACACGCAGCATGTTGTTGGTGTCTATGATTTGGTATATCGCCCCGTTCTGTACACAAGAAATTAATGGTAAGAAATATTTTTCCTCATTAGAAGCCAAACTTGGGAATAGAATAGAATCAATTTTATTACTTAATAATCTGTTGATAATCTGGGTGTCTTCAAGTCTAGAGTGAATAGGTTCTTCTAGGCAAGCATGTTCCATCTTTGGCCGCATCGTCACTTTCCATCAGGTGAGATAGCGGTCAAATGCTTGCCTATCTAGTATATATAAAAAAAAACTTAAACTGAACAAAAATAATATGATTTTATTTATAATATAGTCTCAACAGTTTGTCCTTGCGGACTGTAAGACCGAGGGCCGGTTGTTGACAACCCTACCTCATCGAGTACCAAGAAGAGACCTATATGGGGGTGTTGTATGTAAAAAGTTATGCTAAAAAAATCAGGCTTGCCTGATCCTAGCCTGGAGCATTTTGTGCAGGTAACAAAAAACATATACTATATATGTATTATCATATATTATAGCATGTTTTATATCTATTATTACAATGAACAGACGTTGTAATTGCATGATATAATTTGTTTACCGTGTGATCTCTTTTTTTTCTTACTACGTGTTCACTTTTTTTCTAACTGTACTTCAAAGTCAAAATTACGTCGCTCTTTATTGCTTTCTACAACTTTCTATGTACTTTCATAACCCTATGATAGATCGTAGAAATAATTTATTTATAATTGATATTCAGAACTTTTTTGCTAACGCTATTTGAGATCTGTCATTTTCGATTTACTTTGACAAGGTCCCATCCCATTCTCATCGTGCGCGATTATATGTTGCTATAGACTAACTTACATTGGTGTTTTTAGGACAGTCCCAGTCGTTATACTCCTCTTCTCCATCTCTAGGTTTTGTGGAAGTTTGGTCCGGTTGAACTAATTGCAGATGATACTGTAATATTTAAATGCAATAAAGTAAGTAAATAACAAAAAAAAAATGTATTCGTTATCTATCAAGCGGGTGGACTCTAGCGAATTTCAACATTAGAAAAGTTTAATCGTTTAGAAAAGCACTTTTTTTTCTCACTTAACGGCCATACTAAGCTTAAAGACCGGTAGGGATCGTGAGTGTTAGTGATACACCCAAAATTAAAACAAAACTGCGAGTCACTAAAGAGATTACAGTAATCAATCAATATTCAATGGCCTCGATGCTGATGTCACACACTAAATTAAATTTATACTATTCCTGTCTTTTACAAAATAGGAACGCACGACAGAGATAGCATACTGCTGTGCTGTCAAGTTAGTCAGAACTTAGATGTCTATGCAAGCTTAGTCGAGTATGTGTTGTATTGGTGTTGACCAAAAACAAGCGCCTTTCTACTTCTGCTGTTCATATTTTAATTGATAAACTAGCGTGACAGCACTAAAATGCATGCTATCTCTGTCTTGTGTTTTATTTTGTAAGAGACAGGAATAGTTTAAATTTAATTTAGTGTGTGACATCAGAATCGAGGCCAATATGTCGACAACTAGACACCATATTGTGAACAAAAATGTCGACGAACTTTGGGGCATCATTGAATTATTTGAAAATAGAAATGCAGTCCGCGGGAATTTCGGGATAAAAAGAAGGCTGATGTTGAAGAAGATGTTCTTTCCCTAGCTCTAAACTATCTGTGTACCAAATTTCATTCAAATCGGTTCAGTAGTTTTGGGGGCTGAGTCACCCACGTCAGTAGGAGGAAACCCCTTAAGTGTGACTCCCTACACGTGGTCCCCGGGTGGTGCTAATCAGGTGACATTTGAGAGGTGGTAGAGCATTTTGTGAGTTGCTCGCCTGGCTTGCTACCAAAGTAGCTTACCACCATCAAGTTGAAAGTCTGCCGCCAAGCCAAATACAGTGTTCCGGCAGTTATCCTTGAGAGCCTGCGTATTCCAGGTCTAATGTGTTTACAAGCTTCGATCACATCGTCACTTACCATCAGGTGAGATAGTGGTCAAAGCCTGTCACAAAAAAAAAAAAAAAAAAAGTAGTTTTGGCGTGAAAGCGCGACAGACAGACAGAGTTACTTTCGCATTTATAATATTAGTAAGGATAACCATTTAGGACCTATTGCGATTTAAAGTAAGTTAGCCACCATTCTAACTTAAATTTTCTACACTTTTAATAATGCTGTGATGAAGTTTTTATTGCATAATAGGTTATTAGGAAAAAAAAAGTTTTTGACCACTATCTCACTTGTGTCCAGTGAAGATGCGGTCGACGATGGGGCACGTTTGCCTAAAAGATACTTGTGAAGTCGTGACTTGAATATTCCCAGATAATACCTATCGGGAAACACAGGCTCGGGCAGGGTATACAAGTATCGTCTAGGTAAGCATGCTACTTCGGCCGCATCATCACTTTCCATCAGGTGGGATGGCGGCCAAGTGCTAGCCTATCTGACATAAAAAAGGGATTATTTTTAAGTATATTGACTTGTTTTAGTTTATAGCACAATTATTAAGAGAAAACTAGTGTTGTCACGGCCCGCTGCTTAGATGATAGAGCAACAAACTTTAACGCTTTCACACTCACAGCCTCTGACTAAGTTTGATGACTTATGTCGTGGGTGGCAGAAACATTCACATACATCACACACACAATCACAACCAGAACCAGAAACACAAATTTTCATTGGGGAGTAAACTTATATTTCAGTCGGGAATCAAACCCCCTGCTTAGAAGGCGAACGCCTTGGGTGGCGTTCGCCTAAGCCAACGAGCAGAACAAAGCAAACTACGCCACTACTTGTATTAAATAATTAATAACTGCCCGTTGGTTTAGTTGGATGGGCGTTTGCCTTCTAAGCAGGGGTACCGGGCTCGATTCCTGGCGGGAACACAAGATTTCTCCTCACAAAAAAAATGTGTTCTGGTTGTTATTGTGATGTGAATGTTTCCGCAACTCATAACAAGTCATTGAACTTAGTGTGAGGCTGTGAGTGTGAATGCGATTATCCCTACTAATATTATAAATGCAAAAGTAACTCTGTCTGTCTGTCTGTTACGCTTTCACGCCTAAACCACTGAACCGATTTTGATGAAATTTGGTACAGATATAGACTAGAGCTTGGGAAAGGACATAGAATACTTTTTATCTCGGAATTCTAGCGGGTCCAGTACTTACGCGGGTAAAACCGCGGGACGCAGCTAGTGTTTAATAACAGTCATACTACGTACCTTTTCACTCAGCAGACGATCGATGCACTCTTTAGGATATTTAGGATGCCGTACATGACATATAGATCGGTTAGCGCATTTACGGTTCTGTTTATTAACGTCCAAGTTAGCTGCAAAAGTAAAATTTAATAAGTACCTACTTACCTATACAATATAACAGTACTCTCAGAAGGAACTTTCGAATTACACTAATATAATAAATGTAAAATTTTGTGAGCGCCTATCGCCTATGTAAGTAAGTTTGTTATTTCTTTACACTGAAACAACTGGGCGAATCTATTAGTTAAGATATTTTTTATTATCTCTTAACTAATAGAACCCCGGGTAACACCACAGGGTGCATAATAGTACATTTCAAATTTTTTTTTCAGAAAAACAATTTATGCAATATGTTTTTTTGTAATGTACCTCTCTCGACCGCTACAGAAATAAACAAAACACAGAACTCCTTTTCAGTACACTATTATTTTTTATTGCAGATGCAGCTAAATTTCAGTAATTACCTGGACATTTGATGGGAATAGAAGCGCACTGGACTACAACCACCTGAAAAATCATTAAAAATACAAATAAATATCAATGTAATATTATATTATAGAAAATAAATCGGACAAGTGCAGGTCTGACCAACAAAAAAAAAACAGCATTAAAGTTAAAGACAGCCGCTGTACCCGTGTCTTAGGCATGTATGCTGCGAGGCATGGGGTAAAAGCACTCCAATCTAATCCGCCGTCAAACGGTCACTCATCCCTCCCCCCGCCATGCCTCCTTCCTAAGGAGATGCACAACGGTTTCGTTCAAATTATAATCACCTCATTTTAGTATAGAATTCTAAATAATAGTTTTTAATAATGATTGTTAAAAAAGTTCACAATTCGTTGTTAATACACATGTTAACAGATTCATATATTTAATTCATATATGTTTTGAATGAATTCCAAACTAGGTCTGTGTCTCGGGATTCAGATTATAGATGGCAGAATACAGAGTTTTATAGCATTGTGTACCACTATAATCAAATGATAATTACAAATTTTTCAACAAAAACTACTCATACTCGTGTTTCCCAAAAGGTACAATTTGGGTGTGTTCAAAAGTAAAGTACATAGGTATTTACTAAGCAAGCGTGCTCCACCTTAGACTACATCGTCACTTTTCATCAGGTGTGATTGTAATCAAAAGTTTGCTTAATCAGTAATCGAAAATATAAAAAACTCACCAAAGTTGCTCCAAGGATAATACTAGCAAAATGCATTTTAGTTAACTAAAAAAAAAACCCACAAGCAAAAGGCTAAGTTTTTAAACGTACTTCTACTAGATAAAAATAGCGCGATTCAAATAGTATTGATTTAAGGTATAACTGAAGTATTGTTGTACAATGAAGTTAAAGTTAAAAAGGAATTGTTTATATAGGATGAACTAATTTACCTCATATTGTGGTATTCCACGTATATTGGTGATTGCGTAGGTAGGTTACGTAGGCGTACCTATCTTTGTTCCATTTTCAAATTAATTGGGACAGTACAACGTCATTGTACTCTTCCTGGATGAATAAAGTACTCATGTCGTGAATAAGGTTTAACACGTTTTATGACCACCAGCCTGATGTCATCGTTTCTCGGGAATGCTTAATTTAGATTTTTCTTCAGTCTGTAACAAGAAAACCAATGTCGTGATTACAATATTCCAAAATAACTTGTAGTGACCTAACAATCAACTCGTGACTAAAATGCTGGCAAATATTTTGTACAGAAATTGAGCTTTGCCATTCAACGCGGCAATGCGGTTTATATGTTTCTGTTCTATCCTGGACTAAGCCGCAGGTGGAAGTGGACGCTCGGTAAGTTGTCAGGACTTGAGTGCAGGCTGGTCACTGAAAGTCCAGCCAAGAGCGTGTTTGGTAAAAGCTGACACATTTGTTTCGCGCAGACCGGAGTGCGCGAACGCGGACGCGGCCACCGCTGCATTTAAGGCGAACACGCCGTCTCCGCGTGAACCAAAGTAGCCGTGTGTAGCGGCTAAAAATGGTGGCGGACTGAACTCCATGTTTAGATAAAAATTTACTTACACTGGTATTTTGCCCCGAACTGAGATTTCGCTTCTACATTTGCCTAATAGACAAAAACTTTTGAAGTCAATTGCTTATATTTTTTTTTAGTTTTGTGTTTATTGTCAAAACTTTTATTATAGATACGTTTTAGCATTAAATTTGTAGCCGGTTTGGTCTAAGACAGTGACTTTGGTGTCCTACCAAATTATCATTTTTATCATTTTCCAACATAATTTTTCTACTTGCAAAGCTCCTTTTAACGTTAAACCAAGGGGGTAAAATAGCAAATTGCCCATCATTTACACCATTTTAATTAATAAAATAATAGCGTTTTTAGATTTTGGGTCCCAGCTTTACATATTCACTAAATTCTTCCTTCCGACGTTTGTTCCACCGGCAGAAAAACTACCTCCGGGACACAAACATTCTTGGGCAACCTGGAAGGCGCTTAACAGGCTGCGTACCCAGGTTGGCAGATCAAAAGACAATCTGTCCAGGTGGGGCTACATACGATGCTAGGCCGATTGCTGTTCGTTGCCGAGTATTGGGTAAATAATTAAACGCAAGCAAAGCTTAAAAAAACCGACTTCACCGCTTTATCTTCGGAAACCTTGAGCAGATTTAATGGATTGCAAACGCATTATTGACGATAACTTAAAAACAAGAAATCAGATCTTGATCAAATTACAACGGGACCACATGTAAAGCACCAGCTTTGATATAAAAAAATAATCATCCAAATCGGTTCATAACGAAAGAAATTATGAGGTAACTTTTGAAGTCGGTCAAAAAAACATCGTCGAAGTAGTCCACAGAATACGCATTATTGACGAAATCTCAAGAACTACTGATCAGATCTTGATTAGATTTATATGGGACCAATTTGGAAAGCAACATCTTTCAAACTAAAACATAATTTTTGAAATCGGTTCACGTGGAAAGAAGTTATGAGGTAACACACATAAAAAAATATATATATTGGCAGTCGACTTGAGTACCTCCTCCTTTTTTGGGAAGTCGGTAAAAAAGGTTTATGTGTTGCCACCAACACGCATAGAAGTCGATATTCACTAAGAATTTGAAGTCATTCGCTTATATGGTTTAGACGCTAAACGCCTCTGACCTAATGATGACGCATGGACGGATGGACAAACGGATAAAGTGCTGCACAGACATAAAGTATTTTAATTATTCCGAACAAATATTGATGACAACATTATTGCGGTTACCTTGAAAATACTTGATCAATATCAAGTCAGTCCGGACATTGTTCGTTTGGATTCGCTGGAATTAAGTGAACAAGCTCATAATGGTAGGTATGTTCAAACGATGATTGACAGATTAAATATTTAATTTGTCGGGGAAAAACGGGAACGGGGAAAATCGCGACTAACCCGTTTTTTTTAGCACATGACTGAGCCCTGACAAACATGATATCCTAGATGCTGTTGACCGCTGAAGAGTTTCTTTCTGAAACGCTTTCACACTCACACTAAGTTTGACGACTTGTGTCGTGGGTGTCGGAAACATCACATAACACACACACACTCATAACCAGAACTAGAGTAACAGATTTTCCTTGGGTAGAAAACTAGTGTTCCAACCGGGAATTTAACCCGATACCCTTGATTAGAAGACGAGCCCAACAAAGCCAACGGGCAGATCAGTTTCTTTATCTGGTGCTAATCCTGGATCTCGATTCTGCTCCTGATTACCGTAAAAGTTTTGTTTTACATTATGTATATGTTAATATATTTTGCCAATTGCCTATGTTTCTTAAAATTCAACTAATAATAAATACATCTACACAGCAAATACCTGCAGATATATATCCCCTGCTGCTGATGTTGAAACAACTTTTATTCAACAAAAGAGAGCGGTTCGTGCAGTTTATGATATGGGTCCCCGCGAATATCAGGGCATATTTTAATAAAACAGGCATACTCCCATGCCTTTACTTTACAATTTTGAAAATATTATGTATGTTCGCAAAAATATTGATAAGTATAAATTAAGAAGCGACGTACACAATCTTAATACAAGCAAATAATATAAGCATAAAATTACAGTGCGCGCATTTAGATAAAGCAATACGAATAAATGTTTTATGGCAAATGGGGTTACAATAAAAATCCTAAAATTGTAACTGACTTACCCCTGGGAAAGCTAAAATCAGTAAAAAAACGGGCATTAATAAAGAAAGCTTACTATGAAACGATTGACTATATTAATGACAAGTGCACAAGCGCTTTCTAGTGACTACATAATATAGATACACCTAGCTCAATATATTAAGTATTAGTGTTAAAGAATAATTAAAAAAAAAGTTCGTTGCATCCATGTTATGATGGGTGAAATATGTATGTCTATGCCAAATGTCAAACAGGGATATACTTTAACTTTCCACTACTGCCATGCTGTGTATGGTGGAGAGGACAATCTTGTCCTTTGTCAGTGGATAAAAACAGGGGATACAATGTATGTCCCTTCGCCATGCTAGGCCTGCTGCTGAGTTACCTACAAGGAACCGAGCTGCACCGCCGTAGTTGCCGCGGCGCCATTCTCATTGTTGTTATGAAATTGAACCAACATGTAGAAATTCAAGTCCGTGGATAAAGGAAAGTTCTAAATAAAACATTACAATTTTTCTCATTCTATTTTCAAAATTCTATCAGAGCGCCTGGTTGAAGCGACGCGTGATCAAAATGGTCACTTATTTGGCTCAACGTATTAGAATTGCAATTCAGAGAGGCAATGCCGCCAGCATGATGGGAACGCTACCCGCTGGTAGTGGGCTTGAGCACTTGAGTTATCTATAAGGTCGATGTCTTGTAGGTAACTTAGTACTTTGCTGTACATAGTTTTAGGAAATTTAGGCGATTGGCCCGTAGTTTTAGAAGGAAAGTTGCAATGCAACAAATATCACAAGTGAAATAAAACAATGATAACATACAAAAAATACAAGTGAAATAAAACAATGGCCAAATATCCTAATTGCTCATATTTTTTTCCTAAAGTTGTCAAGAATGTCGTAATTATATTCGTATTTACCTTTTCTTTTTCATTTGATGAGAACCGTGGCATTTTTTGTCATCAAGCCAAATAAACGCATTCATGTTTTGGGCTGAACTTCATTTTCACGTACTTATTTATACCTTTTTGAATTGCAATGCATTACAGTGAGTCTTTGAGGAGGATTTGTAATGCTTAGCGTCATCCACGTTAGTTACCTACATCCTATGACGCGCATGATTACGTACACACACACAAGCAACAAATTATAAGGTAAACTTTGTTCTATAACCTGAGGATAAATTAAAGGTGCAAAGTTGTAATACCCATTCATGAATAATGATAACTTGATAAGGGAGTTTTGCCGCGAACGTGAAAAAATGGCGTTGTTGATTTTGTATAATTTTCCAAAACCTGTGATTCTTCGAGTGTTAATGTATAATAATGGTGGATTATTAACCGTTAATACTTAGTAAATGTTCATAAATGTAGAAAAGTCATACAAAGTTGAAAAACGTGATTTTCGCCTTCGCTCCAAAACTCCAATAGAAGTTCTAGTAAGGTTTCTACCACTTTACTAGGGCATGACTTAACTATGACTGACTACTTGACTTGACTGTGACTTGTGACTAAGACTTTTATTATGAAGAATAGAAATTGTTAATATTTGTTAAATATTTCGACTGAAGGACTATGCATCCATGGTCATGAAATAATTAAAAAAAAAGAAAAAAGATAACACGTCACTAATTGTATGTTATTACAAGCTTTTATTTAGTTTCACCTGTGCCGTTGTCTGTCTGTCAGTTTTTAATCAAATCTTGCAAGATTAATTAGACCCACTTTCCGACTTCTGATTGGACTCGAATAAAGTGTACTTGTGTATCTTCGGTGACAATACAATGATACTGTACCTGGTCTGGTCTGCTGACCTATTATTATACGAGATAAACCCATTATTGCTCTTGAGTTTGGGCTTGTTTGATTCGTCTTTACTGGTTATCAAGTTGTATAGATTTTTGGTCCTTTGTTATTTACAATTGGTAAAAGTCCGATTTTAAAATCTTACTTTTTGTAATTTTAAAATTTATTAGGACCTTCTTGTCTCTGACAGGCTAGCGTTGACTACTATATCACCTGACTATTATCAAGTTAAAAAGTAGCCTATGTGTTAATCCTAGGTATAATCTATGTACATTCCAAATTTCATCCGTTCAGCAGTTAAAGCATGAAGAGGGAACAAACATACTTACACACAAACTTTCGGATTTATAATATTAAAGTAGGATGGTAAGTGATAATGAGGAACAGGATCGTTCACTCACGTAAGTGATAATGAGGAACAGGATCGACATGCTAGAGCTAAATTTTTTAAATAATATAAACGTTCTCACTCTTACAGCATTTTCAGCTGAGGATTTCGTCACGTTATTCCTCCACCGGAAACTCAAGCATGTTGTAAGGATTTCAAACCGTGATTACACAATTGGGAGGCAGGGCTAATGCAGCCGTGCATTTCGAAATTTAAATATTATTCATTTGTAACTTGATAAGGGGTTACGGATCTATATTGTTTTATTATTATTGAAATCTTCGTAAGTTCACGTTATCATTTTAAGTTGTGGATAAAAAAAAAACTCAATTTAGAATTTGAAAAATCTCCGAAACAACAAAATCTACTATCAAATAAATGATTTTATAAATGACTCCACATTATGAAATTAATTTAATACATACTTACTTATATAATATATATATATATTTTACAATAACATGTATATACAATTTATTATATTGTTAACAAGATGTAATTAATTATGTGTGTTATTATTAATATGTTAAAAACAAATTAAGACAATACAGACTTGAGAATATAATCTTAATGAATCAACGCCAGAAACACGTTTGGTGAAAGAGAAAGTTTTCTTTATAAAATAATTTCCTAAACTTTAGAAATCCTAATAATTCATGCGCTGACTATTGAAATGATTAAAATACATGAAATTCTTAAATTAATTTAAATGATTTTTAGGTACATAGTGAGATCATATTATTATCGAGACTGACGTTTGACACCTACTATGGGAAATAATCTATTGGTATTTAAATAATTAAAATATTTTTAATGACGTAAGTAATACCGTACCTGCGGTAGCAACGGTCAGCTTATACAGAAGGTAATTTATTATGTAAATTACGTAAATTTACAGGATAATTCAACGCAAGCAAAGCTTAAAAAAACTGACTACATCGCTTATATTTCGGTTTAGGCTGGATCGATTTCGATAATGGTACCTCTGAAGTATAATCTACTAAACAAAAAGAAAATCAAAATCGATTCATAATTGGCGGATATACCTATAGCGTAACATATACAAAACCTACCCCCTTTTTTATGTAGAATAGGCAAGCATTTGACCACTATCTCACCTAATGGAAAGTGAAGATGCGGCCAAAGATGGGCCATGCTTGCCTAGAAGATACCTATTCACGAAGACTCCCAGAATTAATCGTTCGGGGAACAAAGACGAGTAATGGGTTCCACTCCTTCGCTGTACGGATGATGAACGTAGAAGCGAAACGCGTCGAGTGAACTGGAGGTATGTCGATCATAATGGATGACGTTTGATAGTTTGTCTTGTTGTTAGATGGTAAAAAGGGCAAGGTGGAATTAACTCATGTAATGTTTTTTGAAGTTGGTTGAACATCTGTTGTACTGTACTATTATAACATAAGATACTTTCGGTGATTTATATTATGATATAGGTACTATACAAGGTTATTAATTGTTAAATACCAGACAGCTCTTAGACCCTATTTCTGGTCCCCTTAGCCCATTTAATTCTAAGTCTTTCTTCCGAATACAATTTTTCTTGTAATTATTATAATATGTATAATAAATATGATTATATTTAGATGACGTATTTTATACAATATATAAATAATCGTTGTTAAAACTACACTGTCCTGCAAATAACGGCATCGCTGAGCAGCGTAATATTTACGTCAAAACGCCAGTTGACACCTTACGCATATATAACTATATTTCTTATAACATGCTTATAACTTATATTATATACTTCTTGTTCCCCGCAGTTCCCCTTTCACTCGCATAAATTAAAAAGACAATCGGTTTTAAAAATATTATTTAAAAAAACCATTATCCGATGTTTTAAAAGTTATTCTGCTATTCGAGGTGGAGACAAATCCAACAAACCAAAGATAATATAATAATTAAACGCAATGAAAGCTTAAAAAAAGGTAGTCGTGCCGACCCTGCCAACTACAGGCCAATCTCAGTCACGTCCATACTCTGCAAGACTATGGAACGTGTTCTGAACAACAGGCTCCTGGCATACCTAGAAGCTAACGACCTTCTCAGTGACCGACAATACGGTTTTCGTCAAAACCGGTCAACTGGCGATCTTCTAGCGTATGCCACACACATCTGGAGTGAGGCCATCGAGAAACACGGAGAAGCGCTCGCCGTTTCTCTCGACATCTCGAAAGCCTTCGACAGGGTTTGGCATGATAGCCTTATAGGTAAGCTTCCGTCATACGGCCTGCCCACTAGTCTCTGTGTGTGGATATCAGATTTCTTGAGGGACCGGTCAATTCGAGTAGTCATTGATGGCTGCTCGTCTGACCGGGTCGGTTCTCTCTGCAACGCTCTTCCTGCTGCACATTAATGACCTGATTAAACCCGGAATATTTGGGTATGCAGATGACAGCACGGTTGTTGAGAGTTAGGTATCCAACGCACGTGCTAGTGGTGCACAAATCCAATCACAAAGGGAGGCAATGGTTGAGCGTCTAAACTTGTCCTTACAAGCAGTCTCCGATTGAGGCGATGCTAACCTGGTAAAGTTTAACGCATCCAAAACACAGGCGTGTTTATTCTCCGCTAAAAAGAGTCTTTTCGATCAGACTCCAACTTTTCGAGATGTATCCTTACCAGTAACTGACCATCTTGAGTTACTTGGTATGTCGTTAACCTCAAAACTCAATTTTGGGTCTTACATTGAGACAAAAGCCCAACTAGCCGCCAAAAAGCTGGGAATCCTTGCAAAGGTGAGACGGTACTTCACTCCGGAACAATTGCTCGACTTGTACCAAGCGCAGGTGCGTTCATGTATGGAGTATTGTTCTCATCTTTGGGACGGTTCAGCTAAATACCAACTTGAGACTCTTGAAATCATTGAGCGAAGAGCCAAGAGACTTATTAACAGCGACCAGTTGACTGATTCAAAACTTCAGAGCTTAGGGCATCGTCGCATGGTGGCGAGTCTCTCGGTATTTTATCGGATACATTTCGGAGAGTGTGCAACGGAATTACACAATCTAATTCCCCCATCCCCATTCTATTATCGGACATCGAGACAGTCTCTTAAACGACACCGCTATATGGTAGATATTCCACAAATGCGGACGAAGCGTTTTGCCTCCACATTCATTATGCGGACTGCAAAGGAGTGGAATTCCTTGCCTGAGTCTGTGTTTCCTGATAAATACAATATGGGAGTCTTTAAGTCACGAGTGAATAGGCATCTTCTAGGCAAACGTGCTCCATCATCGACCGCATCGTCACTTACCATCAGGTGAGATGGAGGTCAAACGTTTGCCTATCTAGAATAAAAAAAAAAAAAAACCGCTTTATCTTCGGAACTTTGATCAGATTTATTATATTAAACACGCATTATTGACGATAACTCAAAAACTAGAGATCAGATCTTGATCATACGTCCGAAGTTCCTCTAGCCAGCGCTGTCCTGGCTTATTTGAGTTCCCTAAGACAGTCTCTCATCGTAGTCATTTTATTTGATATCAGTTTTTTATTTATTCAAATCAAAAATAAAGTAAAGTGCAAAATGAATAAATAATATAATTAAACGCAAGCAAAGCTTAAAAAAACCGACTTCACCGCTTTATCTTGGGAACCTTGATCAGATTTAACGTATTAAACACGCATTATTGACAATAACTCAAAAACTAGTGATCAGATCTTGGCCAAATTTATATAAAACCACATGGGAAGTACCAGCTTACAAATAAAAAAATAATCATCAAAATCGGCTCACAACGAAAGAAGTTATGAGGTAACTTTTGAAGTCGGGTAAAAACGAGAACATCGTCAATGTAGTCCACAGAATACGCATTATTGTGGATAACTCAAAAACTTCTAGTCAGATCTTGATTAAATTTAATGTTAAAATTAAAAAAAAAAACGAAATCAGTTCACATGAAAAGAAGATATGAGACAAATAAAAAAATAATAAAATCACAATACAGTCGACTTTAGTACCTCCTCGTTTTTTGTAGAGTCAGTAAAAAACACGACACCGTTCTCGGTTCTTTTCAACGAGACCCCCACATGGGCAGATTGTTTTTTTAAATAGCAATTTAAAGCAATATTATAAATCCGAAATTTTGTGTGCAAGTGTGTAAGTATGTTTGTTCCCTCTTCACGCTCTAACGGCTAAACGGATTTGGATGAAATTTGGAATGTACATAGATTATTACCTAGAATTAACACATAGGCTACTTTTTAACTTTATAATAGCGGGCGAAGCCGCGGGGCACGGCTAGTTATTCTATAAACTGTACTTTCTGTACGTAATTCCCGAACTACGTAATCCCTTATCATTATAGTTAATTGTTAATGCTACTCATGAGGAAGTTTGAAAAAGGTTAGTTTTATTTTATATATAAGCCAAACCTCAATTGATAATTAATTATTCAATAAAAAGTGTCATAGAGTAGAGGTTCAGCCTGGAGCAAATTTTGTTAATTGTAATTCTGTTTAACATTACAAAATAATATGCAGTTCCTACAAGTTACTTTTGGAGCCACATTAGTAAGACTTTTATACATATTGTTTTAAGTTTATAAGTTGATAAAATTGTAGACATCGATCTATTATAATTGAAAAACGCAATCAAAGCATTAAAAAACCGACTTCAACGCTTATATTTTAGTTTTGGCTTTATCGATTTCGATAAATTTTATATGGGACGGTGTGTTGGGATTTAGAATGACGTCACACAGCTAACCTTGCATTGTCATCTAAACTAAACGTGAATACGACATTTCAGCTTAATCGGTTGAAGATAATAATATCTGTTCAAAATTGAATTGTAAGAAAAAAATAAAATCAAAACTATATATTATTATGTTAAAAATTTACAATCTTGTCAAACACAGTTATGCACAATGAAGTTTTTAAACTTTTACGTTCATCATCCGTACAGCGAAGATTACTCATTGCCTGCGTCTTTGTTCCCCGAACGGTATAATCTGGATTATCTGGAAGTCTCCAAGTCTCGAGTCAAGAGGTATCTTCTAGGGAAGCATATCACATCTTCGGCCGCATCATCACCTTTCGGTGAGATAATGGTCACATAAACATAAAAGCATAACCATAAACGCTTTCACACTCACAGCCCCACACTAAGTTCGTAGACTTGTATCGTGGGTGTCGGAAACATTTACATTACACACACAATCACAACTAAAACCAGAACCATAAACAAAAATGTTCCTCGGGGAGAAAACTTGTGTTCCGCCGGGAATCGAACCCGATACCCCTGCATAAAAGGCGAACATTCACTCAACCACCCGACGGGCAAAATATTTCCTATGCCGCATCAAAAATAATAGTGTTTTACAACCTATATACAAGGCTGTGTGTGTAATTTATACTTTTTCCACTTGCAGTTGGCTGTGATGTACGCTGCTAATCTTCCCATATGAAACATTCAGTGATCGTTCGATTTCCGCTGAGATCAGTTGTGTGCCTCGCGTCCGCGAATGGTTACCAACGGTGTAATCTGCTAACGCATCACAACAAACAGTCGCGTCGATACGTGCTCACCAGTGCTTCCGCGATGGCCTAGTTTTCATGACGCAAGGCTATGCTATGACGACGTGTGAATATTATTGTTAAGGCGAAGTACATTTGCTTTGATAATGAATTCGAAATGCGACGAATCGCCTGGAAAAGGCAAAATAACATTGAAAACAGAAACTGAACATCTGTTGTACAAACGATTCTGCGAAGAAAGAGATGAGCGAGAAAAACTGTTAAGTCTCATTAGTGACCAACAGAACCAAATAGAAATCCTCCAGCAGCATCTCAAATGTCTGGCGGAAACTACTTCTACAAAAACTGTACCCGCGATGAGGGAAGAAACTTCTGCCGATCGTGAATTTACCACGGACGAAGAAGATTTAGCTCGTGAAACAGAGTGGATTCGTCAAAAATCGAGGAAAAAAAGGAAATTGAACACCTCACCAGTTCAGGACGAATCCAGCAATGAAGAAGATCGAAAACACCAACAAAAAAGTAAGAAAACTCTTTTACCTCCACCTATAATAGTAGACGGCATAAAAGATTACCAAAGCTTCTATGACTTTTTGTCAGATAAGCAACCAGATAACTCGTTTACCATTAAAATGATGAACAGTGATACAATAAAAGTAAACACCACTGACGAAGAGTCGTATCGAGCTATTACTAAAGCCCTTAAGGTCAATAATTGCCTGTGGCACTCCTACGAAAATAAACAAGACAGGCCAATAAGAGTAATGGCCAAAAAATTATTTTCAACGTGCAAGCCTGAAAGGATTTTGGAAGATCTTAAGGGTAAAGGTTACAAAATTATCGAAGCAGTCAACAAATTGAGTTGGAGAACTAAAGAGCCTCTGAATATGTTCATGTTGACCTTTGAAAATAGTGAGGAAATAAGTAAAATATATAATATCAAAACCATTCTGGGATGCGCAGTGGATGTACAAGGAATTAAATCAACTAAACTGGTCCCCCAGTGCAAGAGATGTCAGGCCTATGGACATACCCAAAAGTACTGCTCTAAAGAACCGAGGTGTGTTAAATGTACAGGAAAACATTAAACAAAGGACTGCAAAAAACCAGCAGATGAAAAACCAAAATGCATTCACTGTGGAGCCCCGCATCCGGCAAACTACAGAGGGTGCATGATAGCGAAGGAGATACAGGCTATTCGAAACAAAACATTAAAAAAGCCTAGTTTAGTACGCCAACGTAACACAACTGCTCAAAGTCAAGATGTACCTACTAACATCAATAAAACAAGTGGTACAAAACTCTATACAACCAACAAAAACCAATCTTACGCTCAAGCTGCTTCGAAAGGTACAGTAAAATCTCTCAGGGATCCTAATCTAGGTGTATCAACTGAGAAAAAGTTGGATGACATCTTAAAAATGATGATGTCCTTTGATGAAAGGCTCAAGAAAATTGAAAGTAGCGCAAAAACAGCTACCCTTAAGCTAATAAAATGAATAAGTCTCTTAAAATCATGGCATGGAATTCAAACGGATTACTAAAACATCAAAGTGAATTACAAGTAATCTTAGAAACAGAAAATGTTGACGTGTGTCTCATATCTGAAACACACTTCACAAAACAATCTTATATAAAGTTCAAAGGCTACAAAGTTTATCATGCCTTACATCCAGACAATAGTGCTAGAGGCGGTAGTGCTGTCATAGTAAAAGAATATTTTGAACACCATGAAGTGACTAAAATCGAAGAAAATGAGACACAAGCAGTAGCAATTTGTCTCAAAACAAAGCAGTACAGTTTAACAGTATCAGCTATATACTGCCCACCTCGATACATGTTAAAAATGGACTATTATATAGGCTTACTAAAACGTTTTGGTAACCGATTCGTTTTAGGAGGAGATTTCAACGCTAAGCATACCTACTGGGGCTCTAGACTATCGACAACTAAGGGAAAAGAACTACTAAGTGCAATCAAACTAATGAATTGTGATGCCACATCTACTGGAGCGCCTACTTACTGGCCAACAGATCCACATAAAGTCCCTGACCTCATAGACTTCTTTGTATATAAAAATGTGTCACCTAGCTACATGAGAACATATCAGAGTTATGATCTAAATTCAGACCACTCCCCAATATACCTAGAAATAAATGAACACATCATGTATAAAGAAAAACCTCTAACACTGGTTAGTAAATTAACAGATTGGGATAGCTTTAAGATTGATTTAGATATCCATATAAACCTGCAAGCGCCGCTTAAGACACCTGAACAATTGAACAACGAAATAGAACATTTTTGCCAACTTATTCAACAAACAGCTTGGAATAATACACCAACTGTACATAAGAAGACCAAGTGTAACACATACCCAGCTAAAATAAAACAACTTGTTAGTGAAAAAAGAAAACAAAGAAAAACATGGCATCGATCAAGATGTCCTGAAGATAAAAGAAAGCTCAATGAACTTACGAAAAGGCTAAAAACATATATCCAGCAATTCAACGATGATTCTACCAATAAGTACCTTCAAAAGCTAACCTGTGATCGCAGTAGCAACTACTCACTGTGGAAAGCTACTAAAAACCTAAAAAAGCCAATTTCCCATATCCCACCCCTCAAATGCGATAATGGAATATGGGCAATCAATAATTATCAAAAAGCTAAAAGGTTTGCTGAACATTTAGAAAACATTTTTCAGCCAAATCAATGTGAAATCAATGAATATTTAGGATTAGATGATACTGACCCCGCCATACCTCAAGAAAATGGTATAAAACTCGTTACACCAAGAGAAGTCGCACGTGAAATTAAATACAGTATAAGCCAACGAAAAGCTCCAGGATATGATTTGATATCAGGAGAAATACTACACAATTACACAAAAAAAGCCTTAGTAAAGTTAACTACAATTATTAACGCTGCTTTAAGGTTAAAATATGTCCCAGACTTATGGAAAGTTGCTGAGGTAATCATGATAGCTAAACCTGGGAAACCACCTCATGAAACATCATCTTATAGGCCTATCTCTTTGCTTCCTATAATGTCAAAATTGTTTGAAAAGCTACTACTAAAGAGGCTGAAGCCTATAATAGAAAGCAAAAATCTGATCCCAGAGCATCAGTTTGGATTTCGTGAAAAGCATTCAACTATAGACCAAGTACACAGAATAACAAATACAATAGAAAATGCTATCGAAAAAAAATGCGTATGTTCCACTGTTTTTCTAGATGTGGCACAAGCTTTTGATAAAGTTTGGCATGAGGGCCTTATACAGAAACTCAAAAATAAATTGCCTAAGCAGTTCGCAGATATCCTTGAATCCTATATCTCAAATAGAGTATTCAGAATTAGACATGAAGATGCATACTCTGAAATAAAGGAAATTAAAGCTGGAGTACCACAAGGCAGTGTATTAGGACCGGTCCTGTACCTATTATACACATGTGATATCCCTAAACTCGAACATAACACCATTGCTACCTTTGCTGATGATACCGCTATAATGGGGGTAGGCAAAACCCACAAAGAAGCTACTCAAAAGGTTCAATTGGCTGTAAATGAGGTCTGTACCTGGACTAAGAAATGGAGGATTAAACTTAACGAGTCTAAATCAATTCACATTGACTTTACCAACAAAATACCACAATACCGTCCCGTGTACATCAATGGCAAAATCATTCCTTATGAGAATACAGCTAAATACCTCGGTATGACGCTTGACGCAAAGCTTCGCTGGAAGGCACACGTCAAGAAGAAAAAAGAAGAATTAGAAATTCGATATCGGAATATGCATTGGCTGCTTGGGCGAGAGTCAAAGCTGTCAACTCAGAACAAAATATTGATATACAAACAAGTCCTGATGCCCGTGTGGACTTATGGTATACAGCTTTGGGGCTGTACTAAACCGAGCAATATTTCAATCATTCAACGCTTCCAGAATAAGGTATTACGAGGCATTGTGAATGCACCTTGGTACATCCGAAATGACGATCTCCACCAGGACCTCAACATCGAGCTCGTTAACAAAATCATAAAAAAATACGGAGAAGCTCATGAATATAGACTTCACCATCATGTGAACGTCGAGGCCATCCAGCTCCTCGATCACACGTATATAGTGAGACGACTTAAAAGAACAAAACCGTTTGAACTTGTTTAGTGTTAGTGTATTAGTGTAATGTAGTGTTTTATAAGTGCTGCTCAAAAAGAACACATGAACCAAGTGTCTTCGCCTTAATAGAGACAATAGGAAAAGTGTTAATGGACACATTCTTGGATATTTTAAATCTAGCAGAATAAGTTAAATTTAAGTTACTTATTAGCCTAATCTTGGCTAGATTGTAACAAATATAGGAAACACTCTAACGTGACCTATAATAGTGAAAAAAAAAAAATGTAAAGGTGAGTTACTATACAACAACTTGTTATTGACACCAAGAATCCTACTATCCTACTAATATTATAAATCCGAAAGTTGTGTGTGTACTTAAAATTTGGAATGTACATATATTATACCTATGATTAACACATAAGCTACTTTTTATCTTGATAATAGCGGGCGAAGCCGCGGGGCACGGCTAGTAACTATTAAGGTAAAGAAATAACTAATAAACAGACACAATCTACAATCTTATCGTTAAGATCAATACTTCCAGATAACTTTTGGATTATTTCGATATGTTATTGTTACATAGATAGGTTCGATACCCGTCAGGAGCATAATTTTTCTTTTCTAGCTACATTGGTACTTGTGGTTGTAGGTGTGATTGTATTTCCGACACTTACGACACAAGTATTCGGACGTAGTGTGGGGCTAACATTCACAACACATCACAACCAGAACCAGAAACACATTTTTTACTTGGGGAGAATATTTGTGTTCCCACCGGGATTCGAACCCAATACCCCTGCTTAGGAGGCGAACGCCCATCACTTTAAACCAATCTGCAGTTCAAGGTACCAACATTTGTCTAAATTTACAGTTGAACTGAGTACGCCCGATAAATGCCGAGGGAAACCTATCTGTACGAACAAGCCCATAGATTATCCACAGCAGTGCATTGACGACCTCATATCTAAAAAGGTATGTGACCAACTTTCACTATTCACACTCACTATTCACAATACATACGTCACTGTCATATTATACATCTAAAAAGTTTACGTGTGTGAGCCTTGAAAATCACTTGTTAAATTATATGAAGGAATTTTGCCGCCAAAGTGAAAAAATGGCGTTGTTGATTTTGTATGATTTTCCAAAACCTGTGATTCTTCGAGTGTTAATGTGTAATAATGGTGGATTATTGCGTCAGTGTAGGCAGAACATACAAGGTTGAAAAACGTGATTTTCGCCTTCGCTCCAAAACTTCAATAGAAGTTTCAGTAAAGTTTCTACCACTTCACTAGGGCATGACTTGACTATGACTGGACCCTGACTCTTTTACTTGACTTTGACTATGATTTGTGACTAAGACTTTTAATAATATGAAATATATTATTACTTGACACTGGCTAAATGCACAAGATTGCGAAACTAAAATTTAAAAAAATGTAAATGTGTTTTTTTTTATTATGTGTACATTTTGGAGCAATAAATTGTTTTATTTTTAATAATTATGGATCGTAAAATGATCATCACGCATTAATTTTTGAACCTCATAGCTTTAAAATTACACATATAAAATGAATCTATACTTCTATACTAATATTAAAGAGAGGTAAAGTTTGTTTGTCTGTAATAGGTAATCTTTGAAACTACTGATCCGATTCTAAAAGATCCTCCACTAATAGATAGCTGGACTATTCTTGAATGTCATAGGCTATGTGTTATTTGATAAAATATAGTTTTCATTTCGAAATATCATTGTTTGTAAGAACACACGTTTTCTCGGGAAGTTTGTGTTTCTGGTTCTCAACGAGCAGTTCAACGTTTACTGTGCATTAGTATAAAATCCTTTGTATTATGTAAATAAGTATATATTTTTTATTCTTTTTTACAGTACAGACTGAATATATTAAGCGCAGATGCGTTTATACAACCTGTATATAAATACGGAAACGATGAATTTAACGACGACGACTGCAGCAAGACATATGAGGTATGTTCGTTTAATAGATACTGTTTATTTATTTATACATAAGATCACCAACATTGTGTACCTACATCAAAACATTCACAACAGCATTATCTTAAAATTTTCAAACCGAATGTTTATTTTAAGGAACAATTATCCCCTGATACAAATATACGGGCCAATTGCCTATATTTCCTATATACAGCAAAGACCTAAGTAACCTACAAGACATCGAGCTTATAGGTAACTCAAGCGCTCAAGCCTACTACCAGTGGATAGCGTTCCCATCACGCTGGCGGCATTGCCTCTCTGAATAATATTTTAGGGTGAAAAATATATGCATTTAAATTTTAGTTTGAGTGAATAACTTATTATACCGTAATATTAAAACAGAATTAACATTTAATTGCAAATTAATAATAATACAAAAGTGCTACAATGGACCAAATGAAAAATTATACCTCATCAATACATTTGAAGCTCTTAAACAGGATGTCAGGGACCTTTTCAACAAATAAACATTGCCCACGAGTTTTGCCGCGAAAGTGAAAAAATGGCGTTGTTGATTTTGTATAATTTTCCAAAACCTTTGATTCTTCGAGTGTTAATGTGTAACAATTGTGGATTATTATCCGTTAATACTCAATAAACGTGCATAAGTGTAGGCAAATCATACAAAGTTGAAAAACCAGATTTTCGCCTTCGCTTCAAAACTCCAATAAGTTCTAGTAAAGTTTCTACGACTTTACTAGGACATGATTTGACTATGACTGGACCATGACTCTTTTACTTGACTTTGACTGCGACTTGTGACTATAATAGTATGATTACTTTTAATATAAAATACACTTGAAATATATTATTACTTGTCATTGGTTAAATGCAAAGGAATGCAAAGCTAAAATTTTTAGGAAAATAAATAAACACATTGCCCACAGAAATTTCAATTTGTTTGGTTTTAAAAATAATATTTTAATGTCGAACCATGTTGAAAATTAAATAAGAGACCAGAACGGTTTAAAACCTTGCAGCTTAAGCGTTACACTAGATGACCTTACCGATCAACAATCGAAGCTCCGTTGATCAGCAAAAGCATGACCAGGTAGATTTGATGACAAGCATGCGGTCGGTCATAAAAAACTCAAATGACAAATATTCTTACCTACTTAAAAATAATTATTTAATTGAATTAAGGAAGCAAAGATTAGATAACTAAGGCAAGCAAAGCTTAAAAAACTTACTTCACCGCTTTATCTTCGAAACCTTAATCAGATGTAATGTAATAAACACGCATTATTGACTATAACTCAAAAACTAGAGATCAGATCTGGATCAAATTTCAATGGTACCACATGAAAAGCACCAGCTTTCAAATAAAAAAATAATCATCAAAATTGGCTCACAACGAAAGAAGTTATGAGGTAACTTTTGAAGTCGGTTAAAAACGAGAACATCGTCAATGTAGTCCACAGAATGTGCATTATTGAGGATAACTCAAAAATTACTAGTCAGATCTTGATCAAATTTTAAACTACATTTAAAAAGGTGAACATACATAAAAAAGATAAGAAGCATCTACTCCTTTTTAACCGACTTCAAAAAAGGAGAAGGTTCCCAATACTAATGTATTTATTCTTTTTTATGTGTGTTACCTCATATCTTCTTTCTGAGTGAACCGATTTTGATGATTATTTTTTCATTAGAAAGCTGGTACTTGGTGGTTATATGTTATATACTTGGTTGTTTTATGTGGTTCCATTAAAATTTTATAAAGATCGGATTTTGAATTAACCTTAATAATTTCATTTAATTCATTTAATCTGATCAACGGTTACGAAAATAAAGCGGATAAGCCGGTTTTTTTAAGTATTGCTTACCTTTAAACTATTTTATAGAAATTCTTTGTGAAGTACTAGTGCAGTTACTTATGTAGTAGAGCATGACTTGACTATGGAACATGACTCTTTTACTTGACTAAGACTGTGACAATGGCTAGTTTTAAGAACTACATATTATATAAATTTGAAAAATATTTAGGTATAATTATTTAAGAGGCCAAAAAAAAAAGAATTATTCGTGTTGCTGACACAATAATATTTAATACTCATTGTGAGTAGCTAGAATTTTTTTAAGCACTTTTTTTTTTTAAAGATTCAAGATTATTTATTCATCACAATTAATAACATAAGAACAATTTGACAAATATGCTAATATGACTTATAATTTACTAACATTTAAAATGTGAATATTACATGTGACATATTAATATGATTATGAATTTATGAATTATGATTTTGAAGTTTTTTAAAATTATTCTTTTTAACAACTTTTTTTTTCCACAGGTTAACCCTATATTCCAGATTATAGACAATAAGGGTGAACAGCGTGTAGTGGTACAATCAAAAAATTTTACTCAACAAATTACTCAAGAGATCTGCAAAAAGTAAGCTATTAAATAATAATATACGTAATAACCATAATGATACAAAATAATATACATTATGATTATACAATATATATTGATTCAATTTAATTTTTATTCTCTATAAGTTATAAAATTACACCGATAGATATAGGTATTTTAATGATTTTTAATTTTGTTGATAATAATAAATAAAACTGCATAGGAAATTGATCAAGATAAGGAGGCAATTTGCTCATAGCTTTAGCTGCAAAATCGTCAAAGTTATTGATTTTAGAACTATTTTACTCCGGGGTCTTACACCCATACATACTTAGAACTAAAACTTGCATATAAAATCTACAAATACTTACAAAAATGTAAAAAATAATTAAACGCTAACAAAGCTTCCTCAGTTGGCGCAGTGGACAGGTCTCCGCCCTCTACGCCGTGGGTCCTGGGTTCGATTCCCGGCAGGAGCACAAATTCCTTCCCAAGGGATATTTGTGTTTCTGGTTCTGGGTGTATTTGTGTGTGTGATGTAAATGTTTCCGGCGCCCACTATACAAGTCTTTGAACTTAGTGCGGGGCTGTGAGTGTGAATGCGTTTGTTGTTTGTTTTTTTGCTTAAAAAACCGACTTTACCGCTTTATCTTCGGAACTTTGATCAGACTATATGTACTAAACACGCATTTTTGACGATATTTCAAGAACTACTGATCAGATCTTGATCAAATTTAAATGGGACCAATTGGAAAGCTACATCTTTCAACAACAAAAAAAAAATCGGTTCACGTGGAATGAAGTAATGATGTAACACACATAAAAAAAAAATACAATCGACTTGAGTACCTCCTCCTTTTTTGTGAAGTCGGTGGAAAAAACAATTAAGCGAAAAGTTATATAACTTTTAGGCGTGAGATCTTTGTTCGTGGCGAAGAAATAGTTATTAAATCGCTTTATAAAACTTTTATTTATATTTACAGCCCCGGTCCACTGAAGTCGAACATCAGCACTCTTCACTTTAACCCATATCAGTTGGAGAATTTCTACATGAACTGCGTTCAGGTTTCGTTAGATTATTATTTCTTGGTTTTGAACCATGATGGAACCGGGTTTGAGCAAGCCAAGGTTAGGGGCAAAGTACCCGTTGCATGTACATGTAGGTTCAATGAGAATCAGAAATAAATGAATAATGAAAAAATAATAATTGTTGTACAATGA
This sequence comes from Lomographa bimaculata, assembly GCA_948107665.1. Lineage (NCBI taxonomy): Eukaryota > Metazoa > Arthropoda > Insecta > Lepidoptera > Geometridae > Lomographa > Lomographa bimaculata. The sequence goes on from OX403592.1 coordinate 16,881,437, forward strand.
GCCTTATCACATTAAGCAATTTCCTTCAGTCAACATTTGGATGCACAGGATAGTAAAAATATTTTGCCGTAGGTGGTGTTTTCAACGAACACAACAGATTCGAAGAATTTTCTGGGGACTGAGTCACCCACGTCTGTAGGAGGATACCCGTTATCAATGATTCCCCTACACGGACGTCCACTCTAATTTACGTGGAAAATTGTGTTTAAGGAAGACGTTTAATTTTATTTTTGGTACTCGGCGAGGAGTAAACGTAGGATCGTGTCTGTTCTTCACTCGTCCCGGGTGGTGCTAATCGGGTGACCACACACCGGTCTAAATCGTATCTCCACAACGATTTATCGTTTTAAGGTTCGTAGGCCGGTGCAGCCATGCCTGTATAGACGGGTCGAAATAGTTGCGTCACGTTTAATTACCGATCTGCTAAACACTATTAGTGCAGCACTGGGAGTCTAGTTACTTCACTCAAAGTGCACCTGGAGTTTTGTACTCTACCGTCACCATCACCTAGAGACTGTAAGACTGACTAGTCCACCATCACCTAGAGACTGAGAAACCAGCACTCTTATTCCCTTCGAAGATGCAGATACGATGTCCGCCTGACGTGGCTTACCTCTCTTACCCAGGGTTTACCTTGGAGCACAATTTTAAACCCCATGCGGGAGTGTGCGTCTACGCCCGTGACGACATTTGTTGTCGGCGTCTCCGAAATCTAAAAGTCTTCAACTTCTCTGTACTTTGGGTTCTGGTGGACACAGGCATTGAGAAAATTATCTATGCCTGTGTTTATCGGTCGCACATAGGAGATCAAGAGACAACCAGGCTCACGGAATATCTAATCGAGGCGGCGGCCAGCAAAGGTACCCTTCGGCCTTACTGGTGTCACTGGGGGATTTTAATGCCATCACCAAGTGGCTATTCCCACACCAGTGCACTGACCATGCTGGGAGAGAAACGCGAAAACTTGCTTTGGCGTTAGATCTCACCCAGCTGGTCCAGGGAGCTACAAGGGTTTTATTCTCAACTAAAAGGAGTCCTTTCGAGCAGATTCCAACTTTTCGAAATGTATCCATACCAGTAACTGACCATCTTGAGTTACTTGGTGTGTCTTTAACTTTAAAACTTTATTTTGGAGTTAATATTGAGTCAAAAGCCCAACTAGCCGCCAAAAAGCTTGGAGTCCTTGCAAGGGTGAGACAGTACTTCACTCCAGAACAATTGCTCGACCTGTACCAAGCGCAGGTGCGTTTGTGTATGGAGTATTGTGCTCATCTTTGGGATGATTCAACTAAATACCAGCTTGAGGCTCTCGAAGTTATTGAGCGAAGAGCCAAGAGACTTATTAACAGCAACCAGTTGACTAATGCAAAACTTCAGAGCTTGGGGCATCATCGCATAGTGGCGAGTCTCTCGGTATTTTATCGGATACATTTCGGAGAGTGTGCAATGGAATTACGCAATATAATTCCCCCATCCCTATTCTATAATCGGACACCAAGACAGACTCCTAAGCGACACCGCTATATGCTAGACATTCCAGATATGCGGACGAAGCGTTTTGCTTCCACATTCATTATGCGAACTGCTAAAGAATGGAACTCCTTACCTGAGTCTGTGTTTTCTGATAAATACAATATGGGAGTCTTTAAGTGGCGATTGAATAGGCATCTTCTAGGCAAACGTGCTCCATCGTCGACCGCATCATCCCTTACCATCAGGTGAGATAGTGGTCAAAGGTTTGCTCTTACTGAATAAAAAAATGCTACGCATGCAATATAATTTAGATACTGATATGTTATTTAAATACTATATTATTATTTAAATACTATCTATCTTATATTATTATTGCATAATATTAAAAAATGGTTTTACAAATTAAATTTTATGAGCGCTGTATGCTGAACACCGGCGATGAGCCTAGTCCGGCAGCAGATATTCTATAACGATATTGCAAACTTAGCCTTTAAGAACACTTACATTTTATATTTTTTTTGGCAATAAAGATTTATTTTATTTTATTTTTATTGACCGAACAAAATGGTATTCTATATTGTGTTTTTCAGCACTTTTCAAGATTGTGTGTTTGTCAAATGCGTGTAGGCAAACAAGCAAATGATTTCAAATTCTCACACATTATGTAAAATTTGGCCCAAAGCCGAAAACGGCAATCTAAAATGTAGAAATCAAAACCATACACGTAATCGGAGAAGCATATTTTGTTCTGCTTCAATATAGAATTTTTGGAAAGAGGTATTTAAGCAAAATATGAAACCAATAATAATAATTATTATTATAAAGCATTTATGTTGTAAAATATCAATTTGGTAGGACAGTCATTGTTTGTGGCAGATAGGCAGTCACAATGGATTCATGACCAATTTTGCTACTTCTCTATTATGTTAATTATATTCTGCAATATAAACACTAAAACCAAATATTTTATAGTAATTAAAAAATGTATGAAAAGACACAGCTAAAATAACATTAGTTCTGTAAGTTGCCATTAGATGGTATCACAGGTAAATTAAGCTCGCGTAAGCATTTAGTTTACTGTATTCTGGACAAATTAGTCATTAAATTTTTAAAGTTTTTGCCAGACAGTTGTCTATTAGCTGTCGTGAGGTGTCAGTTTGGGGCTATCTATTTAATTTTTTGTTTCCGCTGTCTTTACTGAAGTGTTGGTTGGATTAATAATATTTTGAAAAAGTCGTTCTCGTCAGTGTAGTCGGGACAAGGCACTGGGGACATCGGGAATGCACCGTTTTACGTACGCACGGACAAATATGGTTGTATAGTAATCTTATTTGCATGACGTAACTGATTTCGCCAGGAATCCTAATAGGTACTGTAAAGTTCAGTTAAATATTTACTATTGGGTAAATTTTATGAATATGTAAGGAAATCATTAATTAAACATTTAACAGGTAATAATTACAAAAAATATTTCTCTGGGAAATAACCATAATGGCATATTTATGCTGTTTCAATTTAAATAATTAATGCCTGGTTCATATAGCCTAAATCCCTAGGGAAATCCACGTCAAGAGGTAAAACGCCCCAGGGTAAAAAAAAACCTGCATTTAACTGAACTGCCTACTGAACTAGTTGGGTTCGCGTTCACAACGGGTATCGGGTTCCATACCCGGTGGGAATACAAACTTTCTCTTGAAGGGAAATTTGTGTTTCTTGTTCTGGATGTGATTGTGTGTTTTATGTGAATGTCTCTAGCCACGACGACACAAGTTATCGATTTAGTGCGGGGCGAGTGAAAGTGTGAAAGCGTTTATTTATTATTATTATTTGTATAAAGTATTCAAATTATTGCAGTCAGCACATGGTTTTCAAAAGTTTACAGTTCATTAGAGACCCTGTCGGGCACAACAATATTTGAGCAGAGGAGGACGTCGTATTATTTTTATAAAAGTATATAATAAATATTTTGTGTATTACAGAAACAAAAATTATAAAATAGTACATTAGAATAAATAATAATCTTAATTTGAGTTAATATTTGCAGTTAAATTCTTACTTTTAGTAGACATTAATAACAATTAGTAAATGGGATGAATTAATAGTGTGGAATAATAATGTTTTTATCGTTAAGGTACTCCCCAACTGTATAGTATATCCTTATATACCTATCCTTGTTTTTAAAGACAGAGCGATTAAACTGCCTTCAAATTAAGCCAAAACTTGTTGCACCCATCTGTCCAAAGTCCATCTGTGCCGGCCGGTATTGAAAATAAAGTCTACTACTACAAAATTACCTTTATCTATACTTATAATAAAACTGTTCGAGGTCAAATTCTGTACAATGAAGATATTTTGAAAATGTTTAATGGAGGACAGTCTACTATCGAAACGGAAGCAAAATATATATTTAAAAAAATTTTTGTCTGTCTGTCTGTCCTCCTGTATCTTGAAGCACTATCACGCCAAAACTACTGGGTGGATTGTAATGAAATTCGGTGTGATTATAGGGTGTTCTCCGAGGTATTACTTAGAATACTTATTATTCTGAAGTTTTTATTAGTTTGGGTTTAACAGCTTTTTTCCCTAACTACAGTATATAACTTTGTAATTTCATGTAAATGTATCAAGTTACCAACTTTACTTTGCATTTGGTGCAATCAATGCGATCATGTACGCAGATATTTAGAATATTTATTCTAACTTCCGTACGTACGTCATGGGTTTTGTACTTTTTAAATTGCATAAATAAACACCTACAGCCATATTTGGTGCAACTCAGTGCTTTATGTACAGCGTAGAATGGCAAAAGATGCAGCCATAAAAGAATATGTGCATGCGGGCCTACCGCATGCACATATTCTTTTATGGCAAGGAAAAAATCGTCCGAATGACATCGAAAGCATAATTAGCGCTGAATTTCCAAACCCCAGTGATGATCCGTCCTTGCATGCCATCGTAAAGGCGCATATGGTGCATGGTCCATGCGGTACTCTTAATAATAACTCCCCCTGCATGCGAGATGGGCGTTGTACTAAGAGGTTCCCGAAAACACCTGTCCAGCAAACAGTGACTGGGGAGGATGGTTACCCATCCTACCGTCGCCGTTTGCCTTCGCAGGGAGGTTCTTCTGCGACCATGGCTGTACGTGGCCAAGAAATCTTGGTGGATAACCGATGGATTGTGCCGTATTCTCCAGTCCTGACAAAAACATTTGAAGCACATATAAACGTTGAGATGTGTAACAGTGTGAACTCGATAAAATACATATGCAAATATGTCAATAAAGGAAACGACCAAGCGACAATTGCTGCAGACAGCACCAACAGCCGAGATGAAGTTAGTCGCTACCAATCGGGTCGATACATTAGCTCTTCGGAAGCCGTTTGGCGGATTCTCAGCTTTCCAATACATGAGCGCTACCCACCTGTTTCATATCTCGACATTCATTTGGAGGGCCAACACAGAATTTATTTCAATGAAGATAGCGTCGAAGAGAGGCTACTAAATCCAAGACAAACAACTTTGTTGGCCTTTTTTCGACTATGCCAAACTGATGATTTTGCAAAAACACTATTACCTATACGAAGAAGTGCCTGCCTATTACACGTATAATAAACAACAAGGCGAGTTCAATCGGCGTAGAAGAGGTGCAGCAGTGGAAGGTTTTCCCGGTGTGTTTAGGGAACACAATTTGGGTAGAGTATACAGAGCGCACCCAAACAATACGGAGTTGTATTACTTGCGGTTGCTTCTGCATACTGTTCGTGGCCCGACGTCATCAGTGGGCTACGAACAGTGAACGGCGTAGAACAACCTACCTATGTTGCCGCATGCCGGGAACTACATTTGCTGGATGATGATCAGCACTGGGATGCTACACTAGCTGAGGCTTGCATCAGCGACAGTCCACGACAATTGCGCCTTCTGTTTTCCATGATGTTGGTGTTCTGTGGGCTTGCTGATGCCTTACAGCATTGGCAGAAATACCAAAATGCGTTGGCAGAAGATTTCATTTGGAATGGTGCAAATCCCGGTACGTCTCACAATGAATGCCTTAAGAAAATTCAAGATATGGTTTTCTCAATCGGTAGGAATAGCCTCACAAGCTATGGTTTGCCAGAACCTGCACCTATTTCAGACCAAGTACAGCCTGCTAACCGGGAGTACTTTTCTGAGACCAACCATGACCCTGCAGAAATCGCGGCAACTATAAGACATGGACTGCACCGACTAACTGTTGAGCAACAGGCAGTTTTTCATCAAGTATGCAACAGCGCCGTGAACAATACAGGAGATATGTTTTACTTGGATGCACCCGGGGGAACAGGTAAAACATTTCTAACCAAAATAATCTTGGCTCAGATACGCAGCCAAGGCAACATTGCCTTAGCTGTGGCGTCATCTGGCATAGCTGCTACATTGTTGCCAGGAAAAACAGCCCACGCCATGTTCAAAATTCCTATACAATTGGAGACTTCTGAAACATCGGTGTGTGACATCTCACGCAATAGTGATAAAGCACAGGTTCTACGTGGGTGTTCTCTAATTGTATGGGATGAGTGTACAATGGCGCACCGCAAAGCAGTGGAGGCTGTAAACAGGACGGTACAGGACATAAAGCGAGACGACCGGCCCATGGGAGGTATCACAATGTTGTTTTGTGGAGATTTCAGACAAACACTGCCTGTAGTCCCACGCGGCACAAGAGCTGATGAAGTTAATGCATGTTTGAAATCGTCAAGTTTTTGGCCACAAATATATCGGCTTCATCTTAGCACCAAAATGAGAGCTTAAATCGGCGGCAACAATAATGCTCAAGAGTTTTCCGATTTGTTGCTTAGTATTGGAAATGATACGTTTCCAAAAGAAGAAGGAAAAGTTAGACTAACTTATGTCAGATGGTTCCTTCTTCTGAAGAACTAATCCCGGCTGTCTATGGTGTTATAGAACAAGTGATAAATCGTGAAAACTCTTGGCTTTGCGAGCGTGCCATACTCACGACTTGAAATGACCAGGCAGCAGCTTTGAATAATAAGATACTCAGTCGCGTCGCTGTTGAAGCCACCAACTACAATTCTATCAATAGGGTAGTAGAGCAAGATGAGGCTACTACTTACCCAATAGAATTTTTAAATTCGTTGTCGGCCCCTGGGCTGCCATCGCACTCAATAAGTTTGAAAGTTGGAGTGCCAATTATCCTGTTGCGTAATTTAAGTCCGCCCAAATTATGAAATGGAACTCGACTGAAGGTAGTTAGGTTGCAACAAAACGTCATAGAGGCAGAAATTTTGACTAGATGTGGTACTAGGGAACAAGTTTTCATTCCCAGGATACCGCTTATACCGAACAACTATCCTTTCCGTTTCAAGCGTGTCCAGTTCCCCGTGAGTTTATGCTTTGCAATGACAATAAATAAAGCGCAAGGCCAGACTTTGCGCACTGCGGGCGTGGACCTCACCTCCAGCTGTTTCAGCCACGGACAACTGTATGTGGCACTGTCGAGGGTGAGTGAAGCAGAAAATATGTTTGTGTACTGTCCCGACGGTGTCACTCATAATATAGTGTACAAAGAAGCTTTGTAAATGAAGGTGTCATCGCCGTGACACAAATACCAATACAAAATTTATTTATTTAACAAACAAGATACATACAATAACATAGAATTGCCCACGAACCCCGCACTAGGACAAGCCTGTACCGCGGGTGACACAAACCTTCATTTACAAAGGCAACATAACGGACATATACTCCAATTAGTGTTAAGTGGATTCAAGTAAATCACCCTGATGGTAAGCATCGCGGGTGGCCGTTCCAGATTCAGTGTAGGTAACTTGCTCGGTTGAAATTGTGAAAAACCAGCAAGGTTATCAGAAGGTGTAAACCGTTTTAAAGGAGTTCAATAAGTCAGAACACGCGTGCAACGCCGCGGGTACAGCTAGTTTAAATATAAGAATATATTTTAATGTAACTAAATGAATTAAAAAAAACTAAAACGTCTACATTATATTTTATTACCACATGATTATCAAAATTGTTCTTCGGAGCACTTTCTTTTCATACCCAGCACGATGGTATATTTTATTTATTTACAAGCTTTTATTTAGTTTGCACTGTATGTATGTATGTTTGTTCGGGTGGAATCATGCAACTCAATTTTGAAGCAGATATCTTCAACCTATGGAGCTGAAATTTTGCATTCACGTTTAGTTTGGATGACAATGGTGCCGATTCTGTTGTCCAGAATTAGACTAAACTAGCCTAAAATTAGTTTTAGTCCTGCTTTAGTCCAAAACCTATTCAGAAAATGCAAGATTAGACTAAAATTAAGTTTGACAGGACTAAGTTAGTTTAGTTACTCTATTTAGTGAAAATGACCAAATTCTTATTCTGATGTACATGTTTTACGTCAAATTAAGACTAAAAATAAAAAAAATTAACTCAAATTAGTCTGCATGAAAAGGATCTGGATTATTTTTAATGTGATCTTATACTTGAAAGAATAGCGTTTAGGTATTCTTTGACTAAAATTAGTTCATTTTTAGTTTAGTTTAGGTTAGTTCGGTGCTTAAAATTAGTTTATTTTTAGTTAGTTCGGTTTATTTTTAGTTTAGTTTAGGTTAGTTCGGTGCTCAACAGAATTAGCACCAATGCATGGTTAGCTATGTGACGTCATCAACATGGCGGAACACACAAAATGGCGGACAAGTAATTTTTAATGCACTCCTACAATATGGAACTCAAATGAAAAGGCTTGCTGAGAATAACGCGAAAAATAAAGTGACGTAACTTTAAATCCAATATGGCGGAGGACTTCTAAAAGCTTGTCTTTAAAAAGTTTTTAACAAGTAGGTAACTTACATGTCTTTTCTTTATGGATTAGGTATAGCTAATAAGAACGCCATTTTGTTTACTTATCTAATATACCTTCGTTACAATAGTTTTATTATACTCATCACTATACTTCTTTTTGATAAATAAATAAACACTTTCACACTCATATCCCCACTAAGTTTGATGACTTGTGTTGTGGATGCCAGAAACATGCACATCACACACATACAATCACAGCCAGAACCAAAAACACAAATATTCCATGGGGAGAAAACTTGTGGTCCCACCGGGAATCGAACCCGATGCTTAGGTGGCAAACGCGCATATAACTAAGCTATCGGGCAGTTCGGCAGACATGCCGTACTCTGCTAAAAAAGTGATAGTACCTATTCGGCAGTCACTTTATTACGTATTTCACTGATCTTCCCTACGTTAATTCATAATTAATTACTTAAGTTAATTATAATGAATAATTGAATAATTTTTAGTAATAAGTCTTAAGTTACTTGGAATACATTAATTATTATTAATTAGTAATTACTTCATTTGGATGCAGAAATTACTAATTCAATAATAAGCAGTCATAAAAATACCTATTCTTAGAGTTTGCAAAAGTCCCAGGCACACGTGTAAGCAAGAACACTTATATGCTTATCAAACAAATATGCCTACATGGGGAAGGCCGTTAGCAGCATATAATCTCAGACCAAATAAGAACATAATTAGATTGAACTGCCTATTAGTTTAGTAGTGAGATTTCGCCTTCTAAGCTATCGGGTTCGATTCCCGGCGAGCACTCAAGTTTTCTCCCCAAATAAAATTTGTGTCTCTGGTTCTGGTTGTGATTGTGTGTGTGATGTGAATGTTTCCGGCACCTACGACACAAGTCATCGAACTTAAACATCGTGGGGCTAAGAGTGGGAAAGAAAAAAAAAGTTATATCTTATAGTACAACTTCACAGGTCACTATACTAAAAATTGAAAACATGACTATGAAATGAGTGAACTTACTTACTCATTATTCTTTCTTATTTTTTACAAGCTTTTATTAAAAAAAAAAAGGTTATTTAACTTGCAATGTATGTATGTTTGACCGGTTGGAATCTTGCAACTTAATATTAAATCAGTTATCTTTAGCCGATTGAGCTGAAATTTGGTATACACGCTTATTTTGGATGACAATGCATGGTTAGCTATGTGACGTTATTCTAAATCCAATATAGCGGAACACACAAAATGGCGGACAAGTTATTTTTAATGCACTCCTACAATATGGGTATCAAATAAAAGTGCCTGCTGAGAATAACTCGGAAAAATAAAGTAACGTCACTTTATATCCAATATGGCGGACTTATAAAAAATGTCTTTAAAAGTTTTTAACTAGTAACTTATTTAAATATTTAGGCACATTACTTATCCTTAGAAAACTTCGATGTTCATGGTATACATTATGGTGGATTTTTATATTATTTCAAAGAAAGAACATCCGTGAATAATATTATAATATAATTAAAATATAATTATTATACATGTAATTTTATAAATTTTTGAGATGTAATGCTCGGTTAAAATATATTTAGATTCCTTTATAAACATATTATAGACATGAGAATCTTTATCTAAGTACTCTTAGAAAAAATAGGCTGGTTATGAATTAATAACATTTTTCTAAAAATAAAGCGAGCACAAATGTAGAGTATAAATAATACGATATGAGATTAAAAACTAAAAAATGTGTGTATAACATAGAATTTTTTTTTTAGTTTTTAATCTCATTTCTTATTATTTAAATTCTACATTTGTGCTCGCTTTATATTTAGAAAAACAGGATATACACTTATGTTTTAAATATTTTTGAAAAAAAAATTTTTGGGACTCTTTGTTTTAATAGTATTGGCAATGGTATTTGTCTATTTTGTAAATTAATTTAAAATTTGTTTGTTTTTGCTTTATGGGCCACTAAGGAAACAATTTTGTTTTTTTTCATAAACAAAAACCTATCCTATGAGACACGTATAACACAATGACTAGACAAAAATGAAGACGAATTCAACGATACATTACATTACAATTGGTTCATTAGTTTCGGCGTCATCAGGCTACAAACAAACATACAGACATAGATACACACATACGGCGCGGCGCTAAAATCATGACCACTGCTTCGCTTTAGTTGGGTAAAAATACAAAGCTCCATAAACAGCTTTAAAATTCTATACCACTTTGTGACTACCGCTGCATAAAGTGTGCGTCACAAGGATTTTGCAGCTAAAGTAAGCTTAGCTAAAGTTTCATGCCTACCTATCTCCATGGTGCGTCATTTTGACGCCTTCGTCTCATCATCTTCGTCAAACGAAAACGTCATTTTCCAAAAAAAATTGCTAGCTAGCTCGTAATGTACGTAATTTTTTTTTTCTGTGGTAATATTGCGTAATCAGTATTTAGTTGCTGAGGAAAATTACGAGGAAATATTATTTTTTGTTCAGGCTATAAAATGAATGCTGTTTAAGCGATAACTTCATTATACCACTGTACTTTAGTTATAGCTGTACCATAGAATCAGTGGCACATAGTTTCTGTTATTATTTATATACCACATTATACTTTTAGAATTGAGTTTTTGTTCCATATATCATGTATTTGGCAACAATTATTTTCAACGCCATTTTGGTAAGCACTTTTTTTTAATTTTAACATGTTTTTATATTTTTTTATACTCTATCTTTGTTTTACTTTGGCACTTTTAAAGGAGATGTTTCATTTTGGGCCTGCACTATGTACCATACATAGAAAAATAGGAAAAAAATATTGCATTTTCTTAAAAATACAAATAATTTAATCTGCAGAAGATTACAGCTGTACCCTCAAATAATTATTTTTAAATATGTAACCCTATTTTTGGGGCAGTCGTGGCAAGAAGATACTGAATGTCACACTGTTCCGAGTTTCAATCGAGTAACATATTCTATAGTCCTATTATAATTTTAACAAATCTCAAATATTTTAGAATTGATAAATGTTGTTTACAATTAATGATAAATGACACGTTAAAATGACAGTTCAATATTGTCGCAATCCGCCATTTGTAATTGTGTTGTGTTGCTATCAATGTTCCAAGATATTTTAAATGTTTTTTTTTTATACTAGGTATATAGGCCATTTGACCGCTATCTCACCTGATGGAAAGTGACGATGCGGATGATGTGATCTCATATTTTATGTACATTAAAACGAAATAAAAGTAAAGAAAATAAACAATAAAAACCGGTTACTATGTTGTTAAGCTATATGTATGTATACGGTACATGGTGCTGGCCCAGGCTCCTTCAATTTTGAAACATCTCCTTTAAATTATTATTAAAAATACAAACTATGCAATTGTTAGCTTTGTTTAAAGTATTTTTATTTATTGGCAACTTGTTTTTTATTAATAATATATTTTTTGTTTTTATCCTTTTAATTGTATTTATAGCCGTCATCCTAAATTTAGATTAAAGTTCATAAACTTAATAAGTTATAATATTTCTCTGTCAGTAAGTTATAAAATAAATAGTTTACATAATATTATTTACTTACTACTTAATGACGCTAACATCTTATGTTTTTAGCGCGATTAAGTCCCATTGTATTAAGTATTTGCCAAAATTTTAAAGTAACTTATTAATTTTGAACTGCTAGCTGAGGTAGCTGGAGGACTTTTTTTTAATTCAATATTATACGTTTGACCACTATCTCACCGGATGGAAAGCGACTATGCCAAATCACTCGTGACTTAGAGACACCCATATTGTATTTATCAGGAAACACAGACTTAGAGACACTTATATTGTATTTATCAGGTAAGGAGTTCCATTCTTTTGCGGTTGGCATAATTAATGTGGAAGCAAAGCCCTTCGTCCGCATTTGTAGAATGTCTACTCCAGCTCGCTCGAAGCGTTTCGCTTCTACGTTTATCATCCGTACTGCGAGGTAGTGGAACTCATTGCCCGCGTCTTTGTTTCCTGAGCGGTATAATCTGGCAGTCTTCAAATCAAGATTAAATCGGTATCTTCTAGGCTGGCATGCTACGTGTTCAGCCGCATCATCGCTTTCCATCAAGTGAGATAGTGGTCAAATGCTTGCCTATCAATCATAAAAAATAATATAATACGTTTACTGTGATAATAATGTAATTATAATCATACTGACTTTTTCAGGTGGTCGTCGTGCAGAGCGCGTTCGTTCCTATTCAATGTTCAGGTGAGTTACAGACTTTTTGTTACACTCTAAAGAAGTCTAGCTAGTCACTTCCTTCTAACAGTACGTAAAATGCATACAATTATCAAGATATATTTAGAGCACGACTGGATAAGTACGGAGAAATTTCATTTTTTTTTTATTCAGGAAATCTTTTGACCACCTTCTCACCTCTGTTGGTAAGCGATGTAGTCGACGATGGAACAAGCTTGCCTAGAAAATACTTATTCACTCGCGACTCGAAGACTCCCATATTGTACTCATCAGGAAACACCGACTCAGGTAAGGAGTTCCATTTCTTTGCGGTTCGCACAATGAATTTGGAGGCGAAACGCTTCGTGCGCATTTGTCGAATGTCCACCATATAGCGGTGTCGCTTAGCAGTTTGTCTGCTTGTCCGATGATAGAACGGGGATGACGGAACTAGATCGTGTAGTTTTTTGGCACACTCTCCGAAATGTATCCGATAAAAAACCGAGAAACTAGCAACCATGCGGCGATTACCCAAGCTCTGAAGATTTGAATTAGTCAGCTGTTCGCAACCTATGAGTCTCTTGGCTCTACGCTCAATGGTGTCAAGAGCCTCAAGCTGGTACTTAGCTGAACCGTCCAAAAGATGAGAACAGTACTCCATATATGAACGGACTTGTGCTTAATACAAATTGAGCAACTGTCTCGGTGTGAAGTACCGTCTCACCTTTACAAGGATTCATAGCTTTTTCGCAGCTAGTTGGGCTTTGATTCGATGAAAGTACCAAAATTGAGCTTTGAAGTTAGAGTCATACCGAGTAACTCGAGATGGTCAGTTACTGGTAGGGATACATTTCGGAAAGTTGGAGCCTGTTCAAATTGACTCCATTTAGCGGAGAATAAGCACGCCTGTGTCTTGGTGGCATCAAACTTGACCAGGTTGGCATCACCCCAATCGGAGGTCGGCCTTTAAGGACAAGTCGGAAACGTAGCTCTCTACAACCGTGCTATCATTTGCATACCCAAATACACCGGGTTTCAGCAGATCGTTGATATGCAGCGTTGCGGAGAGAACCGACCCTTGAGGAACCCCGGCATTGATGGCCAATTGATCAAACGCGCAGCCATTAATGAACACACTAATAGATCGATCCCTCAAGAAGTCTGATATTGAGTCTGACACACAGAAAGATTAGTAGGCAGACCGTATGACGGAAGCTTACTTATAAGGCTATCACGCCAAACCCTGTCAAAAGCCTTCGAGATGTCAAGAGAAACTGCTAGCGCTTCTCCATACCTCTCGATGGCTTCACTGTGTGTGGCAATCGCTATAAGATCTCAGGTTGACCGGTTTTGACGGAATCCGTATTGTCGGTCGCTAAGGAGGTCGTTCGCTTCTAGGTATGACAGGAGCCCGTTGTTCAGAACACGCTCCATATTCTTGCAAAGTAGGGACGTAACTGAGATTGATTTCAATTTCGCCACCATCTACAAGGTTATAATAGTTCAGGTGGGAAGTCGGTACCGAAACCAGAAGACCCCGGTTCGAGTCAAGATGATTATAAAAAAAAAAATATACTAAAAAAACCGAGCAATGCTCGGTCATCCAGGTCCTTATAATTACGCGTAGATCTATTCATCATCAGTTTATGAATAGACGCGTAATTCAAATCCCGAACAAGGCTGGAAAATGATTGTTTGTTATTTCATTTAAACTAACAGCAGGTTATATATAGTTCCTATTTTACATTATTTTAACTCAGTTAAATTATTTAATTCAAGGAAGGAAAAATTTCACGCGATCTGATTATTGCCTTCCTTGTAATTTTGTTACATGGTTTTTCAGCCTTAAATTTATTTATTTATTGTATAATGAGAGCCTGCGTATTCCAGGTCTAGTGTGTTTACCAGCTTCGATCACATCGTCACTTACCATCGGGTGAGATAGTGGTCAAACAATAGCCAGCCACAAATAAAAAAAAAAATACAGTCACATATTATATTGCGTTTCTTTTGTAAAATACCAGAAAGCTCGACATTCTCCTGAATTTTCCGTAATAATTGAGGTGATTTATTCTATACAATCATAATACAATCACCTTACAATAAATTGTGGGGTGATGTGGCGGTAGAAACAACAAAGTAATTGTTCACTCAATACAATTGCACATGATACCTATCACTTAAGATATCCATGCCTTATACATTTCTGGTTACTAATTAAATATGGCATGAATCCCCCTCCACTGGTTCATCACCACGATCTCAATGAACAAACGTGTACAAGAATTTTAACCACTGGTGTAGATTGTTATCTGCACCAGTGGTTAAAATTCTTGTACACGTTTTATATACTTAGTTCATTTCGTTTAATATTATAGTTCAACATTTCACACTTCTTTTTCGTTTATTTGTTTTATTTTTGATTATTTTGTATGTATATTTCTGTGTATTTTATTTATATTGCTGTTTGTTTGTAGTGTAAATGTTGTGTGTGTCATTAATAATAAATGTGTTTTCTTCTTTCTATCTTATATGCAAAATTATTATAAACAACGGGCGCCCAAGACATAATATATAGATAACAAAATATTGAACATGTATTTTTTTATTTAACAAACCAATAGAAATTGACAAATATAAAGAGCTTCAAAGCTTGTCAGTACAGTTTTACTGAGCCGTGACGTCATGTGGAATTTCACAACGTACTATATCTTCGTAATTTTTTGTTTACCTGACAAAAGAAACTGGGACTGCCCATTGGCTTAGTAAGATGAGCTTTCGCCGTCTAAGCAAGGGGGGGCTCGATTTCCGGCGGGAACACAAGTTTTCTCCCCAAACAACATTTGTGTCTCTGGTTCTGGTTGTGATTGATTGATGTATAGTGTGAAGTCAATGTTTTCGGTATCCACAATAAAAGTGGTAGAATTTAGTGTGGGGCTGCGAGTGTGAAAACGTTTATGTTTTTTTTATGTTAATGTTAATATTTTTGGATAATTCAAATGACGGACTTAATAGATTTTTTTTTCAGGCATCCAGCCTATTACAAGACTATAATACTAAAAACAACATGTTTAAGAATGTTATTAATAAACTAGGTACTATTTCTATGCATTGTTATACCACATGTATTATCTGCAATAAACATGAATTTTATTTTTTACTTCTTTACATTTGCAGTTGATTTAGACGTTAGTAAGCAGCACAAGAAATGCAGAGGAAAATATATCTGTTCCGAACGGCATCCAGAATACCCTCAGGAATGCATCGATCGTCTCCTGACTGAAAAGGTTAGTTATCTATATCCATGCGTTGGAAATTTTGCTAAACCATTTGTGCCTAGCAAATAACACAAACAAACCTTGGCGTTGCAAATGTGGAATAGATTTTAATAAAAATTAGAAACTTTTATTATTTCTAATATAAAAAAAAAAAATTACCTATATAAGACATACAATTTGAACTGCCCGAAGCTTAGTTTGGTGTGCGTTTGCCTTTGAAGCAGAGGTATCGGGTTTGATTCCTGGCTGGAACACAACTTCTTTTTTTCTTTTTTAGTTTTCTTTTCAAAGCAAATTTGTGTGTCTGGTTCTGGTTGTAATTGTATGTGATGTGAATGTTTCCGGCACCTACGACACAAGTCGTCGAACGTAGTGTGGGACTTCGAGTGTGAAAGCGTTAACATTAAAAAAAATAAGTGTAAAATTTGCTTTCTTTGTTATTACAGTACCATCTGAAACTGATTCAACCTGATAAGGGACCCGCAGTGCCCAGAGACTCCGAGGAGTTTTTTAACGACATCGACTGTCCGAAATGTGACATACATGTAAGTTGGTATATTATATTGCAATATTTTTTCCATGTGTCCTTACAATTGGCGCAGTGGACAGGTGTCCGCCCTCTGCGCCGTGGGTCCTGGGTTCGATTCCCGGCAGGAGTACACATTCCTTCCCAAGGGATATTTGTGCTTCTGTTTCTGGGTGTAATGTGTCTGTGGTGTGAATCCACGATACAAGTATTTGAACTTAGTGTGAGAAAAAATATTAATTCCTAAATAGCAATAAAATAGCACTGTCCAGCGAATACCGAATGAGTGCAGTGTGTAGACACTGCACTCATTCGGTACCGCGCGGACGGCTTACGGGGACGCGGGCGCGGTCGCCTCTGAAACGCGCCAGTGTGGTGTGTGGGAGGCTTGATGGCTCTGTGTTGTGTTAATTGTCAAAAGTTATTGACAGGTTGTGTTGTTACTTGCCGAAAGTAAACAGGTTGCATCCCAGGGAAAATTCGGCGAAGCTTTTCCGTCTGATGGCTCTGCTATGTTACTTGTAAAAAGTTATTGACAGTTAGCATCCTCACTGATTTTGTATCGTCATCTTCGCCATTTAAAGTCAGTTAGACAATTTAGGGTCTTTAAATTTTTTTTTATCCACAGTACGGGGCAATTTACCAAATCATCGACAGTAATGACAACCTGCGTGTGGTGGTGCAATCAATACATTTCAATCAAACAATATCGACTGAGCGTTGTTCTAAGTAAGTTCTAATAAATAAATGCCCGCGGCTTCGCCCGCGTTAAAAAGCAGCTTATGTGTTAATCCCGGGTATAAGCTATTCAGAAAAAAATACATGTTTTTTTTTATTTTTAAATTCCAAATTTCATCCGTTAAGCTGTTAATCGTGAAGAGAAAACAAACACACAAACTTTCAGATTTATAATATTAGTGTGATTCCAATTTTTATAACCTTATTGTGTAGAGTGTGGGCAAATCATACAATGAATGTGTAATTGAAAATGTGATTTTTGTTTTCGTCCCAAACTACAATAGAAGTTTAAAAAAAAAATCTTTCTCTTTACTAGCGCATGACTTGAATATGAATTAGATTTTTTAATAATCTATGACTGGTGTTCAGGACTAGTTTTATGAACTTAAACTTGCAAAATGTGTATAATTTGACACTGATTGATAAATGCTGACCAAAACAAAAATGAAAATGCACGGGGAATAACATGGTAACTATTTTATTATTCACAGACCCGGCAGACTGAAAAGGTTTATCGACACTGCACACTTTACTCCGTTACAGATGAACAACTACTACATATACAGCGAGCAGATTAAGTTAGATTATAATTTCTTGGTGTTAAGCCTTGATGGAACCGAGATTGAACTAGCCAAGAGTAAGGAAGATGTCCCCGTAGCGTGCACTTGTAGAGTCCGTTGACAGTGTTATAATGTTTTTAAAGCAATAAAAATATTTTAATAAACTATATCATTCATTGTTTCTTCATTTATTCGCTCGGTATTAGAATTATGCATCATCCGAACCCCAAGCCAATCTTCTTTTTCTTCTTCGTATATAGGTATTCAATATTCTTCGTAAATTCAAGTCTATTGCTGCATTAGTGCACTAGAATAGCTCTTCTAGTTTGCAGTGTCGGGGACAGGGTGGGCATTCCAGCATGTGCAACATTGTTTGTGCTGGGGCTCCACAGTTGCATTGTTTCAGTTTGGACAATTATGCCCCACTGAAGGAAGTTATTTTTGAATCGACGGCCTTATAAAATACTACTTATAATCTTGCTTTTCATCCCGCATGGAGCATTTTGGTCCCTCGTTAAGTCAGTTGAAACGTCTACCCTGCGGAAGCCTGACTCGTTGTTTAAAAGTGCTTTGCTAAAAGTGCTTTGCTTATTGCGGAATATTTTAGACTAGCACTATGCCTCGGAGTTTGTCTGTATGTTACACGTCCATATCAGAAATTCGCATTCGACTGATTGATGTTTTTTTTTTATACCCGATAGGCAAGCATTTGACCACAATCTCACCTGATGGAAAGATGTGCTTGCCTAGAAGGTACCTTCACTCTTTACTTGAAGACTCCCAGATTATACCGTTCGGGGAACAAAGACGAGGGCAATGAGTTCCACTCCCTCACAGTACGAATGATAAACGGCGAAGCGAAACGCTTGTTTTGTTGTTAGATGGTAAAAAGGGCTTGGTGGAATTAGCTCATGTAATTCCTGTGCACACTCTCCAAAATGTAAATGGTAGAATACCGATAGGCCTGCGACCTAACGTCGGTGACCGAAGCTGCAATTTGATGTTCGCAAAGCACTACGCAATCTGGACATGAATAATGGTAGTGGCACTGAGATATTTTTTTATGATATTGAGTAACTAGGGTAGCAAGTCGCTCGCCTGGTGGTAAGCGTCACGCATTCCAATTCAGCAGTTCAGCGCTACCCAAAGTTATGAACTCATGTGAGTCAAAATCCTGCGCGGCTGCGCTCTTCACCCTAGATAATAGATGTTAAAGCCCTGTAATTTCACTGGAAATTTCACATCCGAGTTTCGCAGAGATATAATACGAGTAGTCTAATTTCGGGTAAATGTGCCAGGATCTATTTGAGTGGTTGTTGAAGGTTGAAGGCTACTTACTACTTATAAATGCCTGGTTTTCAACAAGCACGCGGGGTCGACGACGCCTATCTTGTTACATTTTTTTTCAATTCGAGAAGAGCAACTCTCTTGTTTGACGATATGCGCCATGCCAATTACAAAAAAAAAAAAATCCGGAGCAAAGCACTACGCACCTAGTTATACCTTGATGCTCTGTAGTTTCACTGGAAACTATGTCCTTAACCCGTGAGAAGGCGCTATGAGCAATTTGCTCACACAAAAAATTATTGAGAAAGTTTTTGGTGTTCCTGACTTCATAGCGTCCCGAGCTCCTAGTTACCTTCCTAACTATTCAACCCCTCTACCCTCGCGCAAGTCACTCATTGCTTAGTCCCGCTGCGACTGCATAGTGAAGCACTTGTGGAAGTCCCGCACCGTCGCGCGGCAATTTGCTCATCGCGCACCCATCCGCGTAAGTATTATTTTTTCGTATCAAAAACATTTTATTATGTTTTTCTTGTGTATTATTCTGTTAATTTGTTTTTAATAGGTTTTTTATTAGGTAAATACTCTAAAGTCATATTTTAATGAACAAAGATATTATATACAAAGATAATACAAATATTTTCATTGAAATACGTACATTCCTAAAAGAAATGGCATTGGGGCTGGTAAAACCACATATTTCACGACGAATTTGCATGGAGAACATATCTTCAGATCTCAAGTTCCTAATGAAGCGATTTGTGCCAATTCTCACGGCTACTGCAGAGCCTAGGCCAAGCTGTGCCATATGTCCTAGACGTAAGAATAGACGGTCGAAAAAAGCATGCACTCCGTACATGCAATTACTCTGCACCGAGCACATAACGTATAAGTGTTCAATGTGTTTTGGGAGGCACACTTGTCCTGATCTCATAATAAATAATAATAATAAAGCTTTATTTAATTCCATGCATAGTACAAATTGAACGATAACAACCTGATCTCATAGAAGAGTGAAATTTTTAAATTATTTTAACGTTTTTTTTTATATCGTGATTTTTTGAACACTATCAAAGATAGTAGATCCAAAATTAGTTAATTAGTTATTTGCGGTAGAAGTTGTATTTAAGTTTCATAGTTTTAATGAAAACTCTTGTTTTCATAGTAAATAAGTGTTGTTTTATTTATTATGGACCCATTTATAGCCAAAACTACTAATATTGTAGAAATATAAGCATTTAAAGTAGTGTGAGCAATTTGCTCGCGCGCGCCTATTCGTGTAACAACATTAGGCGCGCCTTCTCACGGATTAAATGCAACATAATAACTGTATTCTCAGAATTAACACAGCACGAAAATTTATACATGACAAGGATTTAAAAAAAAGTTTTGTTTTACGCCTTACTTCCATGCATGAGATTCCCCCTTAATATTTTCATTTATATAATTTTGATTGCCATTTCTGGCTTTGGACCATACTTCTACATTTAGTTTTAATTTCAGTTTAGACGCTAGATGCCTCTGACAGGCGGGAGGATGGACGGACGGACAAACTGAACCACACAACTCAACATCACTTATACACGTAAGTTGGAGGCAAAATAATTTTAAATATTTTTTGGGGGTATCGTTGATTTTTACTTCGTAAGACGTTTAAAGATATCCAAAATTAGTACATAATACTAGTCTATTATAGACTGGCTACCTGGTTCTTGGCTTGCCTTAATTGGCCGTCCGAGGGTGGAGGCGCTAGAGCAAAGTTTCTAAGCTCCAAGGGTGGAAGTGATAAAGGGCGTAACGTCGGGAGTAGCGTTTAGTGAAACTGCAGCAACACCACTTAACACCCTTTAGCCATCCACACCAACGTTGCTCCTTTTGTCGCCAATGCAGGCGGCCCTTATGGGGAGCCCGTTCAGTGGGTGGCAAGTCATCACCTGCCTACATATTTTTGAATAAGGCGGAATTGCCAGGTGCCGTAGTCTCATGCCATAATTCACACATTTTATAAACCATTCAATATACAATGTAATACTCTGTTTTTATTCGCATAAGTCACAGTTATTGTCAACTCAATATCATCTATCCCCTAGTCCATAGTTAATTATATATATAATTATTGGAAAGGCGTGTGCGAGCATAAAACGGCGTAAACTTCTAACACAAAAGATGTTCGTCTTAGGTTTGGATACGCCTGACATGGCATTATTAAAATGTAACTATACCAAAGGGCCTCATAGCGTTGGCTATGGCTCCGCTAATGCATTAAAAAGGTCCGGGCACAGACCTGCGAGATAAAATAAATACTAGGATAATAATAACACCTCAAGAAGCTTTTGCTAAATGGTTGGAACAAGGGTCAGTTTCAGAAGGCTGTACTCCTGGACACAGCACGCATTGTCAGGAGGTTCCTCACTCTGCAGCATTGACCTACCGGTAGATTGGGCCCTGCCCCGCTGCTGGTGGCATACTAAGTATCGGTTTTTTTATCTTTTTCTTAAAACAAAAAAGGAGGAGGTACTCAAGTCGAGTATTTTTTTTATGTGTGTTACCTCATAACGTCGTTCCACGTGAACCCATTTTGACATTATTTTTTTGTTTGAAAGATGTTGCTTTCCAATTGGTCCCATTTAAATTTGATCAAGATCTGATCAGTAACTCTTGAATTATCTTTAATAATGCCTATTTTGTGGACTACTTTGACGATGTTCTGTGACATTGTAATATTTTATTTGTTTATTACTTTTATGTTGTTAAAAAAAACCTCTACCTAAGAAAAAAAAAAACAAAATGGTATATATAACATAGTATACTAAAAAAACACTTAAAATTGCGTTATTTTATATCATGGCATATTTTGTGGGCAGTAAATAAGATGGATGGAGCATTTCAACTTCCCATACTAGGATATCCTGTGTTATACCCAACTAACTATACTAGATAATTGGCCTCGATTCTGATGTACACTCACTAAATTAAATTTAAACCACCCCTGTCTCTTACAAAATAAAACACAAGACAGAGATAGCATGCATTTTAGTGCTGTCACGCTAGTTTATCAATTAAAATATGAACAGCAGAAGCAGAAATGCGCTTGTTTTTAGTCAACACCAATACAACACATACTCGACTAAGCTTGCATAGACATCTAAGTTCTGACTAACTTGACAGCACAGCAGTATGCTATCTCTGTCTTGTGTTCCTATTTTGTAAAAGACAGGAATAGTTTAAATTAATTTAGTGAGTGTACATCAGAATCGAGGCCACTGTCTACGTTTTCGTAGCTATTCCATAGTTGGTAAAACTGAGTACCTATTACGATTATTTAGAGTAATCATGATATACGCGTTTCATGTAAAAATCCCACATATATTTTTGCTGTAAAAAATATTTCCTCATGTATTTTTTACAGGATTGGATTAGGTACGTATTCTGAGCCTAATGAGTCATATTTTATTAACTTGGTGACGTAAGGAAAATCGCTGGCGTGTGAATAGCCCACCATCTACGAATTAATATTATTAATGACAGCGATAGATTAAATTTGGATTTAAATATTTGCAATAATCAGTTGTATTACAAATTTTCGACGACTCTACTTTTAGTTTCTCAGTTTAAAGACTTGTATCGAGGTTGTCGGAAGCATTATTAATGTTTCTGGCACACACACAATCACACGCTGATTTAGGATAACGAATTTTCCTTGGAGAGAAAATTGTGTTCCCACCGGGAATCGAATCCGCTCGATGCTTAGAAGGCAAACGAGTTACCAACAAACTGTAGCGGAGAGTTCGAGCCTATATTCAGCCTTAATTTTTTGTGGCAAGTTCTACAATTTAAACGGCTGTTAGAGTGGAATAGAGTGGAAGGAACGTTAGGATTTTATTTTTATTTTTTTTTATTTGTGACAGGCTAGTTTTTGACCACTATCTCACCTGATGGTAAGTGATGATGTGATCGAAGCTGGTAAACACACTAGACCTGGAATACGCAGGCTCTCAAGGATAACTGCCGGAACACCGTATTTGGCTTGGCGGCAGACTTTCAACTTGATGGTGGTAAGCTACTTTGGTAGCAAGCCAGGCGAGCAACTCACAAAATGCTCTACCACCTCTCAAATGTCACCTGATTAGCACCACCCGGGGACCACGTGTAGGGAGTCAGACTTAAGGGGTTTATTTTATAGTAATATAAAATAAAGCTATGTAAAAAAAAATAGTTTTATTGTTTGTACTTTTATTTTTTTATGCTCAACAGGCAAGTATTTGACCACTATCTCGCTTGATGGAAAGTGAATATGCGGCCGAAGATGCAGCATACTTGCCTAAAAGATACATATTCACTCTTGACTTTAAGACACCCAGATTATACTGTTCGGGATACAAAGGCACGGATAGTGAGTTCCTCTCCTTCGCAGTACGGGTGAAAAACGTAGAAGCGAAACGCTTCGAGCGAACTGGAGGTATGTCAACCACATATGGATGACGTTTGTATGTTTAAGAATCAACACAATCACAATAACTTTTCACATATAACAAAATAAAAGTCGTAATTGCTCGTTGGCCTAGTTGGGTGGGTGTTCACCATCTAAGGTATTGGGTTCGATTCTCGGCAGGAACACAAGATAGATAGATAGATAGATAGATAATACTTTATTGATCCACTTTATAAGATGAGATAAAACAACGGTAACAAACAAGCTTATACGTAAAGTATCACAACAGGCGGCCTTATCACTAATAGCGATCTCTACCAGTTTACTCCCCAAGGAAAATTTGTGTTTCAGGTTCTGGTTGCGATTGCGTTTGTGATGTGAAAGTTTCCGGCACTCACGACATAAATCATCAAACTTAGTGTCGGGCTGTGAGTGTGAAAGCGATTATGTATGCTTATGTTTAAAACACAATAAAATTAATAAACAGTAGATTGCTATCCAAGGTCTATAAATCATCTATTACAATCGTAGAATTTAAATTTTAGCTTCGCTATCTTGCGCATTTAGCCAGTGTCAATAAATAATATATTTCAACTAGCTTTTGCTCGCGGCTTCGCTCGCGTTAAGAAGTATTATTTTAAAATTAACAAAGTTTCATACAAACTTTCATCCCCTATTTTTTCCCCTTGGGGGTAGAATTGACCAAAATCCTTTCTTAGCGGATGCCTACGTCATAACATCTACCTGCATGCCAAATTTCAGCCCGATCTGTCCAGTGGTTTGGGCTGTGCGTTGATAGATTACTATGTCAGTCAGTCAGTCAGTCACCTTTGAGTTATATATATTTAGATTTAGATTGTATTTCATAAATAAAGTCCTAGTCACAAGTCCAGTCAAAGACAAGTAAAAGAGTCAAGGTCCAGTCATATAGTAAATAGAAAAGTGACAGAAACTGTACTAGAACTTCTATTGTAGTTTTGGAGCGAAGGCGAAAATCACGTTTTTCAACTTAAATGATTTGCCTACACTTATGCTCGTTTACTAAGTATTAACGGTTAATAGTCCACCATTATTACACATTAACACTCGAAGAAAGAAGATTTTGGAAAATTATATAAAATAAACAACGCAATTTTTTCACTTTCGCGGCGAAACTCCTGCGCTAAGGTTTATATAAGAACAAAAATCAGAATATGTGAGCTTTCTAGAATTTTACAAATAATCTAGGCAATATATATGTCGGCAACTATGTTTTAAAGGGGTTTTATTGACTGTCTAGGCAAAGTGTGCAGAAGTGCCGCTAGGCGGCGTGGCGGTCGCACACTAACGAAACGTCAGAGCCGACCAACGGGCGCCATTAAGTCGGTTGATTTTGTCGGAGGCGGGTATCCACCCGATTCTCTGGCTGATCGTTTGCCTAACAGTGCAATTCATCTTCAATTACCGTTTAAATGCTATGTTTGATAGCTCTGGCCATCTTCCGACATATACACATATTTAAATCCCTGTTTTATACTAGAGTTGTAAATGCTTTACTATACACTCTCTGTACACTCTCCAGTGATTATTGACCTTATTTCAAAGCACGTGTATTAAATATTAAAATAATTAAACGCAAGCAAAGCTTAAAAAAACCGACTTCACCGCTTTATCATCGGAACCAGCTTTCAAATAAAAAAGAATCATCAAAATCGGCTCACATCGAAAGAAGTTGTGAGGTAACTTTTAAAGTCGGGTAAACCAGAACATCGTCAAAATACGCATTATTCGTCACAAAATAGACATTATTGAAGATATTTCGAGAACCATTGATCAGATCTTGATCAAATTTAAATGGGACCAATTAGAAAGCAACATCTTTCAAACTAAAAAAAAAATTCGAAATCGGCTCACGTGGATGAGGTAACACACATAAAAAAAAAATACAGTCAACTTGAGTACCTCCTCCTTTTTTGGGAAGTCGGTAAATAAGTACCTGGATGACAGATATTTGCTCGTTTAAACGACGTTTTCTAAAAATTAAACTTAGCTAGATCGAGTTCGAGGGTGATAGCCCTCGAAACCTCCTTTAAACTAAATTTCATGAAAATAGTTGGAGCCGTTTTCGAGATTCAGATTATATCTGTATGTATATAATTCTACTGTACGTGTGTATGTCACTGAACTCCTCCTAAACGGCTGGACCGATTTGAATGTATTTTTTTGTATGCCTTTGGGTGGCGCCCTGTATGATTTAGATTCACAAATCAGCCCGGCAGATGGCGCTGCAGGGACCCGCTAGCGGAAATAGCAAACGGGCGAAGCCGGGGCGAACTAGTATATAAATATATACAAGAATTACTCGTTTAAAGGTATTAGATTACATGGAACCTCTTATCATCATTCAATGTTTTGTTAATATATTGTAATACTTATTATTATATTGAACTGCTCATTGGCATAGTTTGGTGGCGTTCGCCTACTAAACAGGGGTGTCGGGTTCGATTCCGGGCTCAAACATATTTTTTCTCCCCAAAGAATGAGATGTGAATGTTTCCGGCACCCACGACACAAGTCATCGAACTTAGTGAGGGGATGTGAGTGTGAAAGCGTTTATGTTTTGTGCTAAAACACAGCCCCACACGTAGTAGGGAATTTTACATCATTAGAGACATAAATAATGTAAGAGATATGTAAGGGTAAGAATATACTATTAGGTTATTAGTTAATAAGTAAAATGTAGATTTATAAATAAATATTTATTAAAGTCATAACTTAAATTAACCTTAACAAATTAATTCACTATAGTCCAGCTTTTAGGAAGACCTCATCCACTGCCAGTACCTGTTGTGCATTGCATGAATGCCAGAGTATTGAATTTATTTTTTACTAGCTTTTGCTCGCGGCTTCGCTCGCGTTAAGTAGTATTATTTTAAAATTGACAAAGTTTCATACAAACTTTCGTCCCCTATTTTATCCCTTTGGGGGTAGAATTAATCAAAATTCTTTCTTAGCGGATGCCTACGTCATAACCTCTACCTGCATGCCAAATTTCAGCCCGATCCGTCCAGTGGTTTGGGCTGTGCGTTGATAGATCACTATGTCAGTCAGTCAGTCACCTTTGAGTTATATATATTTATAGATTTCAGGTTAAAGATAAAAATCACTTATATAACTTCTAAAGAATAAAAATCACTTATACAAGAAAACCAATAACTTAGCAAAAATTCTAGGTTATACCTACGTTACATTTAAAAACTTAACATAACATATAAATATGATTTGTGTTTCTGTGACGTATTTATAATAGACATCGTTTTTTAATAAATACATAGTTACGGTATCGATACTAATAAAAAAACGATGTCTTTTATAAATAGTCGGAATTCATTAAAATTCAATGGAATATGGAACAGCATAAAATGTGATATATATATATATATATCACATTTTATGCTGTTCCATATTCCATTGAATTTTAATTAATTCCGTATGAAGTTGTGGTCGATACCTACATTAAGATTAAACGATTTTACATACATCTATATATATATATATACTAGCAGTGCCCGCGACTTCGTTCGCGTGATTATTGGACTTTTAGTAAGGATCCCAAATTTTTTTGAAAATATAATATAGCCTATAGCCTTCCTCGATAAATGTACTATCCAACACTGAAAGAATTTTTCAAATCGGACCAGCGGTTTCTGAGATTAGCGCGTTCAAACAAACAAACTCCTCAACTTTATAATATTATTATTATTGTATAGTACAGTGGAACCTGGTTAATTGGGATCTCAAGGGACCAAGAATGTTGTACCATTTATTGAGTGTTTCCATTAATCCAGTTTTCCAATTAGGCAGGTTTAAAATTATAGTTGTCTCATTTACAGAGGCTCCTGCTTATAGAGGTTGAAATGTACGGCTATTTCATTTTTAGAGGGAGAGGTGGAAATGTTAATAAAAATGCGTATTTTTGGTGTAATGAATCTAATATATTATGTAGGTATGAATGTACAAACATTATGTATAACGTGGAAATTTTTTTTTTTTTCATCAAGTTTGATATTTACGTTTGGGCATTTTGTACACTTTTACTCCCTTGTTTTTAGGTCAAATCTTGAGATAGTACTGACAAACAAAGCGTATGCGAAAGACATTCTAATGTGTAAACAAAAGTGTCAAAACCTGTCGCAACCTGTTAATTTGTCTCATTTATAGAGGGAATTGAGTTACAGAGTCCCAATTATAAAGGTAAACATCGATTAAATCCTAGAAATCAGATCTCATTTAACCAGGTTCGAAAAGTCCCATTAATAGAGGTTATTCAATGAAAAAGTACCGGGACCTCATTGTAACTCTCAATAATAGAGGTTTCTCATTTATCCAGGTCCCATTTAACCAAGTTTCACTGTATATATATATATTTATGGACTGATAAAAAATACTTTTATATTTATTTTGACATATATATATATATATATATATTTCTTTTTTTTATATCTTTATTACTCATAACAATAAAACTAATTTAACACAAATATAATAACTATGTTAAAAATATCATACTAAAATTTATATTATACAGACTATGACGTCTTTTTAAAATTCTTATGCATATATATTTAAATGTTTTGTAAGGGATAAGGTACAAGTATATATCATAATTAGTAAAACTTATGCTAAGGAAGCAACATCAAAATTTTTAGATACATGGCTGTTTTTTTACATAATTATATAAAAACTACAATTTCACATTAACATATTATTTACAAGTGAATGACTTCATAAACTTTTTTTTGTAAATAATATGATAATGTGGTAATATAAAAAAATTAAAAATGAGGTAACGTAAAAAGTGTATAACTTTATACATTTTTTTGTAAATATTTATGATAATGTAAAAATATGCTTTCCAGATATGTTATGTAAAATTCCGAAATTTCAGACAATTTTTTCTTAGATTCATTGGATGTTTGTCTACTTATTGATCGTAAGCAAGTAAAGACCTTTTTTCTGTAAGTCCCAGATCTAATAGTCCCGCAATCTACAAGTACATGCAACAGGTACACCATCTTTACTCCGGGCGTACTCAACATCGGTCCGCTCATGGTTCAACACTAAAAAATTGTAATCCAGAGTTATCTGCTCGCTGTATATAAACTCTTTATAAGATCCAAGAAAGATTTCAGAGTTCTGCAGAGGCTTCTCGGGTCTGCAAACAAATAAAATATATTTTTAGTATTCCGAGATATAAATTAAATGCTTTTACACTCACAGCCCCGCACTAAGATCGATGACTTGTGTCGTGGGTGCCGGAAACTAAAGGAGGAATTCTGTGTACCTACTGGGAAACGCACACTCAATTATGCTAACAGGCAGTCAATAATATGCTAAAACAATAACATTATTTTTTTTGTTTGTGTTCTTAATTGTCAAGGGAAGGGTTGTAAGTAAGTTTTATTTGTATTTTTTTAATCCACCAGAAATTGCACCCGAGCCATGCCGGAGCGCATCGCTAGTATAAATAAAATGAATGCATTGCAAATAAATTAAACGCAAGCAAAGGTTAAAAGATACTGACTTCACCGCTCTTTCTTCGGAACCCTTGATGGGATTAAATGAATTAAATACGCATTAATTAGGACAACTCAAAAACTACAGGCCTGAATTTTATCAAATTTAAACGAGACCACATGGGAAGCACAAGCTAAAGAATAATAAAAAATCATCATAATCGGTTCACCTAGAAAGAAGGACATAAAAAAGACAGTCGAATTGAGAATCTCCTCCTTTTTTGTGAAGTTAGTTATACAATGGATAAGTAATTACACTTACTCAAGGCAGATCTCTTGATGAATCATTTGTTTAAACGAATCTGATTGCACCACCACACGCATTTCATTGTTTGTGTCGATGATCATATAAATTATAGTTTCATTCTGTGGAAAAAACAGTAGTGTTTAATTTTTTTAAATAATAATTTTGCATATTTGTTCCATAGTACATATTAAAACTTATGCCTAATAATATTATTTGATCGTAAGATGACCCCGCTGCAGTTTTGAGCCCTTAATCAGACCTGAGTCAGTTGTCTCTACAAGATCAAATTTGTTGTTTTCAAGTGTAACATCCAATCCATCTACGAAGGGAACATTCGAAAGGGAAATCTTAATACATTTGGTTTCATAAGCATTCCATATTAAGTTATATATAATAAGTTATTAGCAGCAAACCATTTCGAAACTACATCTAATTCATAGTTCACTTCATTTATTTCCACGTCTTTCTTATAAGTTTTAATAATTAAACGCAAGCAAAGCTTAAAAAGAACTGACTTCACCGCTTTATCTTCGGAACTTTGATCAGATTAGATGTACTAAACACGCATTATTGACGATATTTCATTTCGGTCAAATCTTGATCAAATTTAAATGAGACCAATTGGAAAGCAACATCCATCAAACAAAACATTTTTCCAAAATCGGTTCACGTGGATCGCGGTTATGAGGTAACACACATAAAAAAGAAAAATACAGTCGACTTGAGTACCTCCTTTTTTGTGAAGTCGGTAAAAAAGTAAGTGATGTGTCATCAGCAAATAACACAATGTCCAATGCTAAAGTATATACTGAAAATAGGAAGGGTCTTAATATTGAACCTTGAGGCACGCCAATTTTAAATGCAGAACCGTCAGATGTCACATCGTTTGTCTTCTTTTTGTTGCCTACCCGATAAATATGAATCTAAATTATATAAGTATTTATAACACCGAATGTTTACTTACAATTTGTGTTCGTTTGCAATCATTGTCGTTAAAACTAGTGTCTCCGTTTTTCGATACTGGAATTATATTTTCATCTCCTTCAATTATTTTGAAATCGAACTGAAATAAAATATAACATATACCTAATACAATATTATTGGTAAAAAAAACTGTTTTAAAGACAAGCTTTTTGCTTTTATAATTAAATGCGTATTTATAGTACAACATTTCGTGTCCGAGCAGTTAACCTTAAGAGTTACAGTCGAACTGAGAACCTCCTCCTTTTTTTGAAGTCGATTAGAAAAAAACGGTCAGACATTACAGCATTTAAACATAACATAGTTACACACACTTGCACACAATTTTTTGCATTTATAATATCAGAGTTATATTTTTTATTATTTCATGACTATGGATGCGTAGTCCTTCAGTCTAAATATTAAACAAAAGTTAACAAATTCTATATTTCATAATTTTAGTCCTAGTCACAAGTCACAAGTTACAGTCAAAGTCAAGTAGTCAGTCATAGCCAAGTCATGCCCTAGTAAAGTGGTAGAAACTTTACTAGCACTTATATTGGAATTTTGGAGCGTATGCGAATATAACGTTTTTTAACTTTGTATGATTTGCCTACACTTATGCACGTATACACTCGAAGAATCACAGGTTTTGGAAAATAATACAAAATAAACATCGCCATTTTTTCACTTTCGCGGCCAAACTCCTTAGAGTTATTACTTAAAAAGAAATTACTGACCTGTTGAGTGATAGTATTAAAGCAACTGTGTGGGTATTCTTTAGGCTTCTTTGTGCAAATAGATTTCCCTTCGCATTCATCGGGCATACTCAACTTAACTGTAAGAAAACAGAGTTTAGTTTACTTAAATTAGCATTTATCCAATATAGCTCAAAGTCACACAACGAGCTATGGAAAGGGCTATGCTCGGGGTTTCTCTACGATATCGAATCATGAATGATGAGATCCGTAGACGAACGAAAGTCACCGACATAGCAAGGGTTAGCAAGTTGAAGTGGCAATGGGCAGGGCACATAGTACGTAGAACGGATGGCCGATGGGGCCGAAAGGTTCTAGAATGGAGGCCACCGACTGGCAAGCGCAGTGTCGGAAGACCGCCCACAAGGTGGACGGACGACATAGTGAAGGTCACAGGAAGACGCTGGATGCAGGCCGCTAGCAACCGTTCTTTTTGGAGATCTTTGGGGGAGGCCTATATCCAGCAGTGGACATCTTGCGGCTATGATGATGATGATGATGATAATGAGCATTTATCCAATTACAGGATCGAAACTAAATAAAAAGCAAATTTGAGCCATATTTGTCCAATAGCTTCGTAAGATATGGTTTATATGTCCAATAATGATCATCATATATATCATAGGCTAGTTAAAGCGAAAAAAAAAAAAAAACTACGCCGTTTATTTATTTAAACGTACCTCTACAAGTATCCGGGATAGGCGATGCAACAACGCTCTCCAAAACCAACTGTAAAAGCAAAAATAACATAAACAAGTAGTTCGCCCCGAATTGAGAACTCGCTCCTACATTTTTGCCTAGTTGAGAAACACTTTTGAGAACTTGATTTTATTTATATAGCATTAGCCATGCTAGGCAGAACTATAGTGATAAATTTAGAAAGGAAAAATTATCGCTTGAGGCGGGATCCCGCCTCAAGCGATAGTTTTTCCTTTCTAAATTTATCACTTTTGAGAACTGCTTATAACTTGACTGAAAAATAGTTAGAATTTTAGGTGGTTTGAAGTTCTCCGGGTCTCCTATAGTTCATAATGAAATGAATAACTTATAATAAATTATATTTTATAAAGTACTAGCGATCCGCCCCGGCTTCGCACGGGTGTGATATATGAAGAACCGCTCGATCGATTTTGTGCAGACTTCACATAAACCATCTACTAAATAGTCCGAACAAAGCCTAAACATTTGGTTTGGATAGGTGAGCCCGTTCTTGAGTTATAAAATTACAACGAAAAGTAGCATCGTCACTTTCCATCAGGCGAGATAGCAGTCAAATGTTTGCATATTATTATCCAGCATAAAAAAATAGAGACTATACTCTCTATGGGACATCTCAAATGCAGTATGAGTGTGTACGGTATATATTTGTGTTACATTTAATTTAATAAAGCAAACAAAATATAATTTAAGCAAAGCTCAAAAAACCAACTGCACCACTCTTTCTTCGGTACTCATGATCAGATAAATTGAATTAAATACGCATTATTGAGAACAATTTTAAATGGGATCACATGAGAAGCACTAGATTTTAAACAAAAAAATCATCAAAATTGGTTCAACTAGAAAATAGATAATGGTGCCGATTCTGTTGTCCACAATTAGACTAAACTAGCCTAAAATTAGTATTAGTCCTGCTTTAGTCCAAAACCTATTCAGAAAATGCAAGATTAGAGAAATTAAGTTTGACAGGACTAAGTTAGTTTAGTTACTCTATTTAGTGAAAATGACCAAATTCTTATTCTGATGTACATGTTTGACGTCAAATTAAGACTAAAAATAGAAATTTTAAACTCAAATTAGTCTGTATGAAAAAGGTCTGGATTATGTTTAATGTGATCTTATACTTGAAAGAATAACACGTGCAATTAATGAACCAAATATTGGCCTCGATTCTGATGTCACACACTAAATTAAATTTAAACTATTCCTGTCTTTTACAAAATAGGAACACAAGACAGAGATAGCATACTGCTGTGCTGTCAAGTTAGTCAGAACTTAGATGTCTATGCAAGCTTAGTCGAGTTTGTTATTGGTGTTGACTAAAAACACGCGCCTTTCTGCTGTTCATATTTTAAATGATAAACTAGCTTGACAGCTCTAAAATGTATGCTATCTCTGTCTTGTGTTTCTATTTTGTAAGAGACAGGAATAGTTTAAATTTAATTTAGTGAGTGTACTTCAGAATCGAGGCCACTGACCTACAAAGTCTATAATGGAGGAATATGTGATTGCGGCTCTTGTGAATACAATTCAATTTGGTTGCTGTCAAAATCAATTTTAGTCCTGTCATTTCAACTTTTAAATTAAGTTCAACGTAAAATCAGAATAGCGTTTAGGTATTCTTTGACTAAAATTAGTTTATTTTTAGTTTAGTTTAGGTTAATTCGGTGCTCAACAGAATGAGCATCAATATCATATATTTTTTCTAGGTGATGTTGATGATTTTTTACACACACAGAAAAAAGATACAGTTGAATTGAGAACCTCCTCCTTTTTTTGAAGTCGGTTAAAAAAAACATGTTCATAGAACAGAAATTTAAAAAGTACTTACAAAAATGGATCCAAGCGCGAGACACGTGAAATGCATTTTTTTTATTGGAAATAATTATTCAGAAAATAAAATTTGTTACAATCTGCAACTTGCCACTTGTTTGTCACACATATGAATACAAATTGGTTGAGTATTGGTTTATATAGGAAACTTGTTGAATAAAATATTTTTCCTTTTTTTTATCCCTAAGTTGTACCTTGATATAAATGATTACATATACGGTTATGGTATTACGTAGTAAAGGTAGGCGGTCAATTATTAGTGATGTTAGACAATACATTAAATAAGAAAGAACAATTATCCATTTAAAAAAAATCTAGGTGGTAGGATTTTTTTGTAGAGTCAGCCTGGTACCACATGCCCCATTGCCTGGCATTCAACCGCCAAGCAGTAGTGTATTTCGGATTGAATGGTTGAATATTTCCAGTGAATTCCAGAACTTAAAAATATTTAAAATTAACAGTCTTACTTATATATTTCTGACATCCCAACACATTGTGTCTTTTTGTCCAAGACAAGGTTTGCATAAAAGAATAATGAAATGGTTACAAAAATACAAATTAATGTTATTTGCATGAGATTTGATATTTTTTCTTTTATATTTATGAATGTCATAAATATTCTAAGAAATAGGCATTATATATTATTTTATTACATATTTTATAGACATATTTTATTTATCTGGTTTTATGGTGAATGCCGAGTAAAACGATAACAAAAACACGCGTTTAAGATGTTTTTTGAAAGGTTGTTTCTTATAATACTCGGTGAAGTTGGTTTTTCGAATCATTGCGTTTAAATTATTGTTTGAATCAGTTTAGTAGTTTGGTTTGTAAATTAAATAAATATGTAATCCAAGTAAAAAACAATGCGTACGTACTTATAAGTATTTCTCGTTGACTTTTAATATTTCGTGGCTTCCACATACCTAAAGCATACGTTGTGAGATGATTTGTTATTTGAAAACAAAGAGCCTATGAAGTCGTTTTTTTAAGCTTTGCTTGTGTTTAATTATACTCGGGTAGTTTTGGGGTGCTACCGAATATTGTAACATTTTCACTCACTAAAACCCCCTCGGTGTCAAGCCTCAGTGGAAATTGAAAGCTCTAGGATCTGTTGAACGCCATAGATGCCTTTCTATCCTTGCTTCAATTCCTTTTGCTTTTTTATGACACTTCCCGGAGATACTGACATTTGAGCCTCCGTTTCGTCACAGCCGCGATAATGTTGTTGAAGGTTTGGGTTTTCTTCAACATCCCCGAGACGGCACAACAGTATCTGTACCCAACTACTGTCGTCTTGGGGCACGTTTAGTAGGGCAGAGTTAGTTCGAGCCCCAACTTCAACCCCCACGTACACAAAGGACCCCTTTTTGTAGCAATATTCAGTTACCTGGCTGTTGGGCTATTTAAGAGATACCTACATTACATCACTGCTCTATGATCTCATGTGGATTTCTCCAGGTAAATTAATGATATTTCATACAAGTTAAACATGTTTACAATAATAAAATTTTAATTTATCTTTATACTTTATATGTACGGATGTTTGTTACGCTTTCACGAAAAACTACTAAATGGATTTAAATCACAAAGGCTATAATTTATAAAGATATTGTGTGAATTGTCCAAAATAGGTACGAGATAGTAGGAAATTTTTCTGCCATCTGCGAGCTATTCTGACGTGCGCTGAGAAAACCGTTAAAATTACACATATACAATGTACAATGAAAATGTTTCTCCTTAATAGTTCAACAAAAAAAACCCGCGACAGCATATCTTTTATGTGTAAGCCATTATCGCAAAAATAGTGAACCGCAAATACAACGCAAACAACAGCTAGTATAACATATATCACGTGGTTTAACCGCATAATGACCATATGACGCTATAATGCAAAATAAGTAAGTACTTACGTCATATAGGATAATAATATTAGATAGATATATACAGGATAACCGACGTTACCTTCTCGTATATAAGCACCAAGTCAGTTATGCTCAATACATATTCAAATACTCCACTGAAGCGATAACATAAACCATAATATTAATTATTCGTATAATCAAAACGGGCCAAATTAAAATGGCGGTTTCAACAAATACTTTGGTAAGTTTGTTTGATATTGTATTCTTCGCTACAAAGGATAAACTTGGATCAAACGGATGGCGTGCGGGGACTCGGGTGCGGTCGCCACCCATACATCGGTGACTTGCACGCTGATTTGTTCGAACCAAATGCGTTTTTGTTTTTTGTTGCGTCACTAAATAATTGTCATATAATAGAATTTACAATATATCCTTACAAAGTGAGACAATAGGTACATCATACCGGGACAGTTGCTCAAATCACGACGACTTAGTTGGCGAAGTCGAAGGCGAACACGCATTAGCGTGTTCATCTGATCAAAGTTCAGAAGAAAAAGCGGTGAAGTAGGTTTTTTTAAGCTTTGCTTACGTTTAATTATATTGTACCTACTTGTTGATTTGTTATAATATACATTTTACATATTCGGCTAGCCTATTCGGCTAGAGTAGTCATTTGAATCTCCTACGGGCCTCGGATCATACGTTTTTGTTTCTACTGTGGTGTGAGGCTGTGAGTTTGAATGCATTTCGGAGAGTGTGCAACGGCATTACACAATCTAATTCCCCCATCCCCATTCTATTATCGGACTTCGAGACAGTCTCTTAAGCGAGACCGCTATATGGTAGATATTCCACAAATGCGGACGAAGCGTTTTGTCTCCACATTCATTATGCGGACTGCAAAGGAGTGGAATTCCTTGCCTGAGTCTGTGTTTCCTGATGAATACAATATGGGAGTCTTTAAGTCACGAGTGAATAGGCATCTTCTAGGCAAACGTGCTCCATCGTCGACAGCATCGTCAATTACCATCAGGTGAGATGGCGGTCAGACGTTTGCCTATCTAGAATTTAAAAAAAATGCGTCTGTTTTGTGTATGACACACACAAATCATGCGTATGGAGTTCTCATCTTTGATATCGTTCCGCTAGATACCAACCTGAGCCACTAGAAATCATTGAGCGAAGAGACAAGAGACTCATTGACCAGCTGACTGATGCAAGGCTTCAGAGCCTATATGTCACAGGATAGCGAGTCTTTCGGTATTTTATCGGATACATTTTGGCTAGAGTCTCACGGAATTACTCAATCTAATTCCTCTGTCGATATTCTATCATAGGACCACCAGACGAACTATATTGCGAAACCGCTATATGGTCGATATTCCTCAAGTCCCCGCTAAGCGCTTTGCTTCCACGTTCATTATGCGCACCGCAGAGAAGTTTCACTCCTTGCCAGAGTCTGGTTTCCTGATCAGTAGAATCTTGGAGTTCTCAAGTGAAGAGTAAATAGGTTTCTTTTAAGCAAAGCTGTTCCGTCGGCAGTACCTACTTTCACTTAACATCAAGTGACATAGTGGTCAACTATTTGTGTACTCCCGATAAAAAAAATATAATTAACCTGCGCAAACATACTGAATGCCCCACACATTTTTAAGTATACCAATTTATTACAGGTGTTGCTAGCTTTTGGAATTCTTGGATATTCTTACGGTAAGACGAATTTAGAATTTTATTATTTGTGTCTCACACCAACCTTACAAAATCACAATTCACACTCATATTATAAAGGCGAAAGTTTGTGAGTATATTTGTATGTTTGTTACTTATTCACGCTCAAACGACCAGACCAATTTTGATGAAATTTGGTATGATGGTCCTTGACAATCTGGTTTAAAATATACCTAGGCTTTTTATCTTTTTATCACGGCCCCGCGGGAATTATGCGGGTAAAACCGCGGTGCGCACCTAATGTATTATGAAAAGCATGGTAATTATAGAAAAAAAAAAAAATTAGATAAGATATTTATTGCAAAAACAGTGAAAGATTATTAAAAAATACATATGATGTCCAGGCGATACTATCTCTTGGCTTTTGTACTATGATATTCTGTTATAAATAATAATAGTTTTAATAATAAATGCGTATACATAAACATTAAATAATGACTTCAGTTAAAACATTATTTTAATAATTGTATTATTACTACAATAGAGGCATTTACTACCTATTTTTAATTGATATTAAACATTAAACTTTGTCTCACTCAAACATAAATACTTCACTTTCGATAAAAAAAAAATTAACTTGCAATTCTAAGTTGATTTATTATATGCCAGAAAGTACAATTAATTAGGACCATTATGTAAAAGTAGCAGTTTAATAAAGTAGCCTATGTGTTATTGCGGAACCTAAACTATCTATATTCTAAATTTTATCAAAATCGGTTTATTCGTTACGGAGATACGTGGTAACAAATATTCACACACAAACAAACTTTATGATATTTTAAATAAAAATAATAAAATACCAAAAAAGTTATAAAAAGTCTTAACCGTTCCGACCGGAAATAATCAAATATAAATTTAAAACATAACTCAAATATAACAAAAAATCGGGATACAAATATTTTTTCAGGTACAGGGTTGAGGTATTAATTTTTTTTCTTTGGATCTCATTGATTAGTCCACCCCGACTACCCCTTTTTCAGCATTTTTTTTTTTTTTTTTTTATTTGTGACAGGTTAGTGTTTGACCACTATCTCACCTGATGGTAAGTGACGATGTGATCGAAGCTGGTAAACACACTAGACCTGGAATACGCAGGCTCTCAAGGATAACTGCCGGAACACCGTATTTGGCTTGGCGGCAGACTTTCAACTTGATGGTGGTAAGCTACTTTGGTAGCAAGCCAGGCGAGCATCTCACGAAATGCTCAACCACCTCTCAAATGTCACCTGATTAGCACCACCCGGGGACCACGTGTAGGGAGTCAGACTTAAGGGGTATCCTCCTACGGACGTGGGTGACTCGCCTTAATTCATTCTTCGACTCTATATACTATATACATTATATTATATACCATGAAGTAAACAAAGACAATTTTCTTAGGTTATGAGCATGAAGGTCCGTCTGGGCTAAAGTTCACTACTCAGAAGCCCGAGGACTACGACAAACATCTTAGAAAAATGCATGCTGCCCTTCATAAAAACAAGGTATTATATTTACATACACGCTTTCACAGTCACAGCCCCACACTAAGATTATAGACTTGGGTACCGGAAACATTCACTTTACACACACAATCACAACCAGAACCAGAAACACAAATTTTCCTTGGGAAGAAAATTTGTGTTCCCGCCGGGAATCGAACCTGATACCCCTGCTGAGAAGGCGAACGTTCACCCAACTAAGCTAACGAGCAGTTCATATTGTTTATTGTAAAGGTTTCGCCACACAGGACGCACTTGGGCACTGTCGCCTCCCATACACAAATGCATCTTATGTGGGGCAGCCTCATGACTAAGAAACCTATTTGGGCACTATTTTTATCGCCTTTGAATACAATTTTATTCGTGAGCTACTAAATCTTTTAAAACGAATAATAATGAGCTGTGCATACACTATAATTAAACGCAAGCAAAGCTTAAAAAAAACGACTTCACCGCTTTATCTTCGGAACTTTGATCGTACTAAACACGCATTATTGACGATATTTCCAAAACCGATAAGCACGTTTACTGGAAACGAGCTTACAGTATCCATGTCATCTCATTTTTCGAATTTTTTTTTTCTTATCTATCGACTACACTAAAAAGGAGGAGGTATTCAAGTCGACAGTTTTTTTTGTGTGTTACCTCATAACTTCTTTCCACGTGAACCGAATTATAAAATAACTTTTTTTTAGTTTGAAAGATGTTGCTTTCCAATTATTATTAGTCCCATTTAAATATGATCAAGATCTGATCAGAAGTTCTTGAAATATCGTCAATAATGCGTGTTTAGTACATCTAATCTGATTAAAGCTCCGAAGATAGAGCGGTGAAGTCGGTTTTTTAAGATTTGCTTATCATTTTGAACAATGGTACTGAAGATGACTACAGATATACCTTTCTCAAACATTTTTTTTTTGTTCATAGAATATTGTAGGTCTACATGACAGAATGGCCTATGATGACGACGAAAACTGCAGATCGAAAGTTACGGTAAGGATTTCACGTTAAGTTAAATATACACTTTTATTGACCGAGTGAAGTGAGGTGTCGAATTGACTTGGTTGGCCAACTGCAGAACCACACCAGTTTGTTCGTCCGTCCGTCCATCTATCTTTTTTTTTTTTTTTTTATTTGTGACAGGCTAGTGTTTGACCACTATCTCACCTGATGGTAAGTGACGATGTGATCGAAGCTGGTAAACATACTAGACCTGGAATACGCAGGCTCTCAAGGATAACTGCCGGAACACCGTATTTGGCTTGGCGGCAGACTTTCAACTTCATCTATCAGATGCATTAAACGTCTAACAAAACAATACAAGCGAGTAACTTCAAATTCTAATAAATATGTTATATTTTCTTTTCTGCTCGTGTACGTATCGTTGAAAAGAGCTTTGTAAGCAGAGAATGAAAATGTTTCGTGAAAAACATGTATGCTAGAAAATATTACCTAGTAAACAGCAAAGTCGAAAGCCTTGTTTTTTATTAGACATATATCTTTTTCCGAAGTCTGTATCAAAAAAATAATTTGTTTACAAAAATATTTCTTTTACATTTCATGCTATTTCTTTTACAGCCGTTCACACCTTACCAGATCGAAATTAATGAAAAAACATATTATGTTCCTCAAAATTTTCAACGTCGACTAGTCCAAACAGTTACTCAAGTGGAATGCATGTGAGTTTCGATTCTATATTAATAATATATTTAACTGCAATAAGATTACATCATCATATTATTATAATATCTTCTTATCTATGATCATCGACATATTATTTCGATGATCATCTAGCTTACCATTACGTATCTCAAGAGCTTACTATCGTAAGCATCTATTTGAATTATGCAAATATGATCGCAACAGAGGTCACCTGCGAGTAGTTTTGTCTCTGTATATCAAGTGAAAAAGATAGAATAAAATAATAAGAAAAAGCCGATGCCATGCAGGGGTCGTCTCTCGTACAGCGGTGCTCGCGCCTGCGTCACCTTCGTCATATTTGAACCAAATGCGTCCTTTGTGGAACAGTATTAAGAATTGTCAATTTTCCGGTATATTAAAATATATTACAATTAGCAAGGAATCCTTGCAAAGGTCGACAATAGCCTTCACACTGAGACAGTTAACTTGCGACACGTACAATTTTGTATGTGTATACAGTATTGTTCCCATCTTTAGGATGATTCCGCTACAAACCACCTTTAAGGCACTGAAGATCATGAAGAGCGAAGAGCCAAGAGACTCATTTACCATGGCCAGCTGACTGATGCAAGGCTTCAGAGCCTAGAACCTGTAGTAGAATGGCCTTTCTTTTCTAACCAAATGCTTCAGCCTTAGTCTACTGGCTGATGATACACTTAAGCAGAACAAAATAACAAGCTTTTTTGTTTTTCTTTACAGAAAGGAAACAGAACCAAACTCTTGTTTTTCAAGAGTTCTCGGTGGTCAAACACAGTATAATACAGCATGTCAACCCAGAATAGCCAACACGAGTCTTTTACTCTTGGAGGTTGAGAATAATCATAGTAAAATAGTGGAAAAAGTAGTGCAGATAAAGGTAGCCTGTTCTTGCATGGCGTGTGACAACAGTAGACATAACTGCGAGGAGGATTAAATCTCTACATAGAATAAAAACTAAGTCGCTTTCCGCATCTGTCTGTCTTTTTATCCAAGAACTTCTCCTTAACCACGCAACGGGATTTTATGCGGTTTTCTCCATCAGTTAGATATTTTTTCATGAAAGGTTTGTATACACGTAATAAAACCTTATTAAGTTTATTTTTTATTTATTATGTAAGTAAAAAACAATGTTTTGCAACCAAGTCGCCAAACAATATTTTTATGGTTTACAGAGAAACATTAAAATTTATAGAGATACATAAAATGATGTACTAAAGAATTGTAGTTCTTCTAAAATCCTCAAGACAACTTCGCAATTGCATATCTCTATCTGCTACCATTGACTCACAGTAACTATTTCTTTAATTGTAATTGTAACTAACAATTTAATTTCCATGAAAATTTGCGACGCCATTTATTGTTATTTAAGAAGAAAATGTAAAATCAAATGTAGGAACTGCCCATTTTTCACCTGTTTTTTTTCTAAATCACACTCGTGCGAAGCTAGAGTGGGTCGTTAGTTGAATATAAAAAGAATGAGAGTAGTTGCAGGACACCGGGTTTTAACGAAGTTCCTTTGTTATTAAATACGAGTATATTATGGATGCGCCACACAGTACGCACTTGGCTCGAAAGTAACAGTTAGTTATATCTGCTAGAACCAAATACGTCCTGTGTGGTGAAACCTTTACGTTAAATAACAGACTAACGAAATAAATTAACGTCTCCAAGTGATTTGAAAATTGTGTCGTGTTAATTAATAAGAAACCATTTATGAGTCTATGTAACTCAAAATTAACAAATTTTATGTAAGAATATTTATTGTTAATTATAAGATTTCAAAGAAGTTATTGTAATTAAATTGTAAATTATTATCATAGAACTATATAACTGATTTTCTAAAGAAATAAAAATGATTTAATCTCTATGTATTTTTTTAAATTTGTATCAAAACCTAAATGAACCAAAATAATTCTTTAAAGTGTTACCCTCGACGTATAAGCCCAGCGTCTTCCAGCTAAACTAGAATTGCTTATCTTGCTATTTTTTCTATACATATATATACATGTTGGATTTAGAATGACGTCACATATCTAACCATGTATTGTCATCCAAACATAACGTGTATACCAAATTTCAGCTCAATCGGTTGAAGATATCTCATAGTTGCATAAGTATTGGTAGATTCACCACATGCTGAATCTACCCCTACCGCCCAATTTTAGAATTTTGTCCTATGTATGCACATGAATTTTGAAAATTTTGTTTGTATTTTTTAAAATTGTTTTTGAGCTTATGGCTAATAAATAAATTTTTGATTTTGATCGGTTTATGTGAAAATCTGATACTATGACTCCACATGCTGTGCGTACATTTTCATAAGCTCACAACACTGATTTACAATTTACCCTTTATATCGGAAAAGATGGTAGCCGATGTATTTATGTGGAAGCTGATTACACGATCAATATTATAACATAATTATGCTATATATAGCAAAACAAAACAGCAAAAAGTCTTTTATAAAAAAAAATTACGATACATAAACGATCATAACTGTTGGTCCCATCTGATCTCAAGATCAGTTGCAACTAAAATAAAGTAGGTACCTCTGAAAAAAGATAGGAACGGTGAAAACTGGTAAACGACTTTTTCTAAAAATTAAACCTAGCTAGATCGATTTATACTAAATTTACCCCCGGCATACTAAATTTCATGAAAATCGTTTGAGCCGTTTCCGCGATTCAGATTATATATATACATATATACAAGAATTGCTCGTTTAAAGGTATTCATTAGATAAATTTAAGGTTCTAAGATCAGTTGCAACCAAAATAAATTATTTATAATTGTTCTTGATAGTGTAAAGGCCTTGTAAACATTAGCGCCTACA
Source organism: Lomographa bimaculata (assembly GCA_948107665.1). Taxonomy (NCBI): domain Eukaryota; kingdom Metazoa; phylum Arthropoda; class Insecta; order Lepidoptera; family Geometridae; genus Lomographa; species Lomographa bimaculata. The sequence continues at coordinate 16,924,428 of OX403592.1, forward strand.
TTATTATGATATTTATTCACTGAGCCACCTTGCTAATAACAAAACATGATAGCATTAGTTACCAAACCATTAGTTAGAGACCAATGAAACACATAACATTCCGCTTTTTTTTTCATGCTTGATAAGCATGCATCTAAGATGGCACATGATGATGCGACCGAAGACATCGCATACATGCCCAGACGATATCTTTTCACAATTTTTTTGAAGTGATTACTTCTTTAGCGGCGTTGTGCACTTTTTTGGGATGGGTAAAAAATTTTTAACTCGCGACAGGACACGTGAGCTGATTCAAAATTCGTAAGACGAAGGAAAGAAAGTAATATCCCCCTCTCTTTCTACCGCGCAGCAACAAATGTATGCCTGCTCTTGCTGTTTACAACATTAATGTTCAAGTTTTCACTTCTGCCGGCACTCCCGGAGTGCAACCCGTTGTTTTTTTTAAATAAACGCTTTCACTTTCGTCTCCCAACGCTAAGTTTGATGACTTGTGTTGTAATTCATAGCCAGGATACGGAGGGAGAGCTCAAAGGTACCTCCTCCAAGCCTGAGCACTAAGTGAAGAGTAGATTCCTTCTGGATGTTGTAATCTGAGAGTGTGCGTCCATTTTCCAGCAATTGGTATGTACTTAATAGTGTAATTAAATAATTATCTTGAAAACAGTTATCATTAAAACTTGAGGCATTTAAAAAACCAACTTAGGTATAGGTGTCAGTGTGCGCGCGTATCGTAAAAATCTTATCATATTTCCCGAACGCGCCAAAAAAAGTCTAACTTCAAAAACTTTCAGTGAAGTCACAGCAAAGGAATTAAATAGCGGAGAATATGACATATAGAATTTAATGGACTATATTCATTGAAAGAAAGTTAAGTAGGAAACTAGAAGACGTATTAATCTTTGGACTTTATAAGTCTCGGTGACGACGGATGACAGCGCACGGGGTTTTTTTATGTACCGTAAAGTGCTACTTGTGAAGAACTGTCTGGCTTTAGAGGCTTCACACGACGATTACATAAAAACTACCTCTCTTGCCAAAAAAAAAAAACATTTCGTCTCTATTCTATTAAAAGAAACGCTTTCTAAATGTAAGATAAACAACAAGAGGTAAACACACCTTAAAACTTGTTTACATAAGGTTTATAATATTTTGACTTGTTATTTAGCGCTCACCGAAATTGCAACGTTACAGACAAGCAATTTGAAACCTTTGATCACAAGTTTTAAAGTCTGTCTGACATTTAGAAAGCGTTTGTTTTGATAGAATAGAGACAAAGCGTTTTAGTTTTCGGCTAGAGGGGATCTCTTTATTGCCTTCAACGTCTAACATAATAATAATTAAAACGCAAGAAAAGCTTAAAGAAACCGACTTCATCGCTTATATTTCGGTTTTGGTTTGACCGATTTCGATAAAATGTATATGGGACCACCTCTGAAATATACTCTACCAAACAAAAAAATCTTCAAAATCGATTCATAATTGGCAAAGATATCGCGTAACATAAATACAAAAAAAACGTACAGTTGAATTGACAACCTCCTTTTTTGAAGTCGGTTGAAAACTATGTAATTTCAAAATTTCATCCAAATACGTTCAGCTGGTAAAGCGTGAAGAGGGAACAAACATACTTACATACTAACAAACTTACCACAAACTTTCGGATTTATAATATTAGTATGATAACGTAGGGAATACCATACATGCTTATAGTTATATATATTTACTAAGTGCAATTATTTGTACATTGGAGATTATGTAGACACCTACAACACAAGATTTACTCTTAGTGTAGGTTCTACGTGTCATACAACCCTAAACAAATGTCATTACAAGCCAATTAATTTAGCTTCGTGATCATATGTATTATTATTTATATTTTTTTTTATTCACATATAAGTAAAAGTTACAAATAACAAACACAAATACAGGACACACAAAGTAAAAGTTACAAATAACAAACACAAATACAGGACACACATTGTGTGTCCTGTATTTGTGTTTGTTATTTGTAACTTTTACTTATATGTGAATAAAAAAATATATAAATAATAATCCTCTTTACATAGTATTTATAAGTTTTAATTATTTATACAATGACGTTATTGCATTCAGTACATAACATAGATATGCCAAGATGACAACAGGAAAATCAAAGGTATTGTAAGCATATAATATATAAGGCCAGGTCATTCTTACACCACTTCACACAGCTTCTTGTAATAGTAGCTTTAAGTAATTATAAAAAAAAAACTAAGTAGTTTGAGCTAGTTCAAAACAGTTATATAAAAGCATATAATAAATTAAACATGGAAGGATACCATTCTCGGTATCGTATTTTTGAAATATCTAATACCTTTAAACGAGCAATTCTTGTAAATCATCATCATAATCATCCGAGGCGTACAGCCCCTTTATTTAAATTGTAATATATAGTTTCAGACAAATTAAAGATAGTCCCAAAAATATTGCTGTATTTCTGGTTACGATAGCACAACCGACCGAACATAATTTGTATGAATATAGGATGAGGCCATAATATAAAAAAATATTAATGAAAATGTGATGTTTTAGCGTCGACTCTTTCATCAATAGGTTATCACTTAGAACCTTATACACTCGCGTGCAAGTAAATCGACTCAAGTCTCAAGTGCGCATAAAAAGTGATATAACTTAAAAATGCCTTATTATACCTCTATATAATGTTTTACATAATTAAAGCCTAGTAATTAGGCTTTCAAATGGTAGCATAATATCAGTAATTTAAATAAACACTTGTACTTAGAATGCAACTGAACGCAACCTCCCGTAAACTGCTCTGCGCTCTATACACAACTTGCGCGACACAACCCCCTATAAAAACCCTCTGTAATCGTTTTTTCTTATCATCTTTTTCCTATATATCTTCTTTTTCCGCCCGGTGACGCTGCAGACCGCCCGGTGACGCTGCAGAGGCTACACACAGCCAGCAGCATGTAGTCCGTTCGAAAAAAAAAAAAAAAAAAAAAATATTTTTTTCTTATCAGTCGCTCATTAGACGTTGACCTGAACACATCTCTGCAAATTAAAGCCGTCATTTGAAGAAAATTATGGATACAACACCTGAAGAAGCCGCTCAAGTCGTTGCCCTATTGCAAGAAGGGTTGAACCAGCGAGAAGTCGCTCGTCGTTTGAATATGAGTCAGTCCGCTGTCTCGAGAGTATACAAAAGGTTTCAAGAGACTGGTGCCTTCACTCGGAGGCCTAATACCAGCCAACGCCGGTGCACCTCGGAGCGTGACGACCGGTTTTTGGTCTCGACCTCTCTCCGAAATCGACACCTAACCGGCGTAGATGTGCAGCAGGAGCTACGTCAAGTTCGCGGGGTGACTGTCAGTCAGTGGACAGTTAGAAGAAGGTTGAAAGAAGCTAACCTTACTCCGAAAAGACCCGCTACAGGCCCGAAGTTGACCACAGCTCATCGTCAAGCACGCCTTCACTTTGCTCGAGAGCATTTGGATTGGAGCATAGAGCAATGGCAGTCAGTCCTGTTCACAGATGAGACGAGGATGTGTCTCCATGGCAGCGATAGGAGAGGTCGGGTATACCGTCGTCCCGGTGAACGGTTTTCACAGTGCTGCTTTGTGGAAACCGTTGCATATGGTGGCGGATCTTGCATGATGTGGGCCGGAATTTCCTTAGAAGGCAAAACGGACCTTGTTTTCGTTCCTGGGGGAGGCCGGGGAGGAGGTCTGACCAGTGATCGTTACATTGAAAATGTTCTACTGGATCAAGTTGTCCCTTATCAAGGCTTTATTGGGGAAAATTTCATCTTTATGCATGACAATGCCCGATGTCACACTGCTCGGGCCACACGTGATTTCCTGAACGAAGTTGGAATTCACACTATGCATTGGCCAGCGCTCAGCCCCGATTTAAATCCAATTGAGCACATATGGGACGAGCTCAAAAGGAAAGTTAGAGCGAGGAATCCAGCTCCGACAAACATCAATGAGCTCAAGACTGCGTTGGTAGAAGAGTGGGGTCGAATACCACAATCATCCATTAAAAAGTTGATGAGGTCGATGAAGAATCGCATGAGAGCAGTGATCAGAGCTAGAGGAGGAAATACCAAATATTGACACGAATAAATTTTTTATCTTACGCACATTTTGTTTCATTTAAACACAATAACCCCATACTGTGAAATTGTATGAATTTTCAACATTTTTTACATTATCATTGGCATTAACCTTTTTTACTAAACAACTGAATCGATTTTCATGCAACTTACACCATTTTAAAGCTCAATTACTAGGCTTTAATTATGTAAAACATTATATAGAGGTATAATAAGGCATTTTTAAGTTATATCACTTTTTATGCGCACTTGAGGCTTGAGTCGATTTACTTGCACGCGAGTGTAGATGCTAAAGTGTCTCTTACATTCAGGATTGTTTAACTACTTTCTTACTCGCCGTTTAAAAATAATAATCTCTTTTATATAATTAAACGCAAGCAAAGCTTAAAAAAACCGACTTTACCGCTTTATCATCGGAAACTTGATCAGTTTTAATGTATAAACTCGCATTATTGACTATAACTCAAAAACTAGAAATCAGACCTTGATCAAATTCATTCAATCAGTGGGACTACATAAAAAGCACCAGCTTTCAAATAAAAAAAGAATCATCAAAATCGGTTCACAACGAAAGAAGTTATGAGGTAACTTTTGAAGTCGGGTAAACGAGAACATCATCAAAGTACGCATTATTCGTCACAAAATAGACATTATTGACGATATCTCAACTACCGATCAGATCTTGATCAAATTTAAATGGTACCAATAAGAAAGCAACATCTTTCATACTGAAAAAAATAATTTGAAATCGGCTCACGTGGAGAGAAGTTATGAGGTAACACACATAAAAAAAAAATACCGTCGACTTGAGTACCTCCTCCTTTTTTGGGAAGTCGGTAAAAAGTGATTAATAATCTGTCATCAGCCGGAATATTTAATGTAATGCAAAAAGGATCTCACTTCTCAACTCAAATTAAATATTTTTTTGATGCCTACATGCAAGCATTTGTTTGCTATGACACCTGAGCCTGATGGAAAGTGATGATGCGGTTGAAGATATAGAATATATGCCTAGAAGATACCTATAGTTTATATCAATTTTTTTTGTACATTTTATTAAAATGTGCTTGTTTGCCAAAATATATACGTTTAAGTACGTTTTAGTAATATTTTTTTTATGTTATCTGACTATTATATAGAGGAAGGGAGGTCTCATGATAATAAACTCAATTTAATCAAGATATACATTTATTTTAACATTCAATACTGTTTAAAGCGCCAGCGCTTTCTTTCCTAATGACCTTTGTTTTTATTTGGCAAAAACAATTTACTTACTATAAAGAAACCATTCTTATCTTACACTACGAAACATATAATAAGTAATCGATATTGCTGACTCTACGTAGATTTATCGCAAAGTAAATTGTACAAAATTGATAATACTTACACACATTTACTTTAATTGATTACATTACACATGATCGTATGAGATAAACACAGCCAATAACTATTAATGTTACAGAATACTAACTTCGTATAGTAATAGACTCTATAGTATTAGATAGATAGATAAACTCCTTATTGAACACCATATTTGCGATAAAACAGAATAGAAAATAATTACTTAATATTATAGATACAAAGAAAAACAAACAAACAAACGCATTCACACTCACAGCCCCACATTAAGTTCAAAGACTTGTATCGTGGGTGCCGGAAACATTCACATCACACACACATTACACCCAGAACCAGAAGCACAAATGTCCCTTGGGAAGGAATTTGTGCTCCTGCCGGGAATCGAACCCAGGACCCACGGCGCAGGAGGCGGACACCTGTCCACTGCGCCAACTGGGTCGTCGATACATTTAGGTACATAGAGTTTCTATATGTGAATCTAGTTTAACATACATATCGTTAGTTGGAATATTTGCATCATTTGAGGTTTCTGCTTTATTTGTAACTCCGCCAGCCAGAATGATGTAATTAGACAACAGTCGTTACACTAGAAACTTATAGTGCAAAGATGTTGTTTTTTAATTATATACTCAAATTTTCAAACCCAGATAGGAGTTATATTTGTACCTTTTGGTGTAGTAACTTTGGGTCCTAGGGGACCAGGTGCAAAAATAAATTTTCAGGAACACTTGTGTCAAAACGACAAGTGACCAGAAAGCTGGCTCTTATTTAGCACAAAAAAATAGTATAGCTATTCAAGGAGGTTATAAAGCTACTCGTAGCTCTGTTCATATTTACAAGAGCAGCACACTGGTATACCATGCTTGCTCCTGACTGCCTCTATTCCTTTCCCATCCCGGGTCAGCACGAGGAAGCTGTACTCCAACTTCTTCTCTACGCAGTATATCAGGTTATCCTTTAGCTCTTCAGTAGAGAAGTGGTCGGTGCCCCCCGCAGTGAGAAGTCGGCCGGGATTGCTGTCAGTAAAAATATTTTTTTGTAAGCAAATACATCTTATATAAGACATTCTAGTTTTGTGATCAATATTAATAACAAATGAAATGATGTGAAATTATCAATCATGAAAGTTAAAACTACTTTCATGAGTGCCTCTTTGGGGCCCATGTGAATAAACGATTTTGATTTGATTTGATTGATAGATCACTATTTAGAATTACTTACACGCACTGTTCTATCCGAATTTGTTGCTTGAATTGTTTCGACGACTGGACCACTATTCGTATCTTGTCATTCGCATCCAGAATCTCGAATATTTCACCATACTGTAACGTTAAATATATGTTTTATATCTACGGGTCTATTGCCTATAATTATTTCCTAAAACGAAACTAAAACTATATACATCTCATAGAGCAATGACCTATTTTATTGCAATACAATAAGTTTAAATCTAACACAGTTAGACTGATAACGTATGGAGTACTGCGGCCACCTGTGGAATGGATCCGCTTAGTACCAGCTTGTAGCTCTTGAATCCATCGACCTGCGAGCAAATAGACTAATTGGCGATGGTAAGCCAGTCTAGTCCAAATTGCAGAGTATCGGTCATCGACGTAAGGTCGCAAGTCTATCGGTATTCTACCGTTTACATTTTGGAGAATGTGCCCATGCCCGTTTTACCATCTAACAACAAGATAAACTGTCAAACGTCATCCATATATGCTGGATATACCTCTAGTTCGCTCGAAGCGTTTAGCTTCTTCCATACTGCGGAGGAGAACTCATTACCCTAGTCTTAGTTCCCTGAACGGTATAATCTGGGAGTCTTCAAGTCAATAGTGAATAGGTACTTCTAGGCAAGCATGATACATCTTCGGCCGTATCATCACTTTCCATCAGGTAAGATTATGGTCAAATACTTGCCTATCGAGCATAAAATTAACGTATTGTTAACTAACACATTGAGGAAGAACAGTCTCTTGGGCCACAGCTCACTTTTCTTCAAGAGCTGATTCAGCGTCAGTTAAAGTCTGATAATTTATATGGGCTTGTGTTTAAACACCGCCAAAAAAAGTACCTATTTTACTACCAAAAAAATCTAAACGGTTTCCAAAATAGATAAATGGTCACCAATATCCATTTTGGTAACCGTTTAGATTTTTTGGTGGCCGTCTAAATTATACCCATTTATATGGTTAAAATAAACAATTGATTGATTGAAATACCTTGGAAACAGCCCCCTAGCTAAAAACCAAAACTTTGTCTCTATTATATTAAAATAAATGCTTTCTATATGCAACAGACCTTAAAACTTTTCCACATAAGGTTTAAAATATTTTGACATGTTATTTAACGCTCACCGAGATTGCAAAGTTTCAGACAAAAAAATTGAAACCTTTTATGCAAGTTTTAAAGTCTGAAGTCCTAAAGTCTTTGGAAAGCGTTTCTTTTGACAGAATAGAGACGAAGCGATTTCGGTAGGAGGGCTGTCAGACGAAATTGCTTCAATATCCAATATTTTTAAACCCAGAAAATTTGAACGTCAACCATCTGATTGTGACGACAGAGCAGACTTTGCGTCTCACTCCAACAAGCGATTAATGTCTCAGTGGGAGTGAAACAACATCGGTTGTCGTCAATCCCAGGATTTTTATAGATGCTGGTTCTTCTAGGTTGAGTTTTATATCTTGGTTACTTACCGTTATCTTCTTATCACAATCATACTGCCCTTCATCATATACCCCCTGTCTGTCCACTGGCTTGTCCTCGTGAATGTTCCCCAATTGGATATGGTACTGTAATCAATATAAATATATCATCAGAAACATAAATCATTATTAACATAAAAATAAACATCAACATAAGAAGTTGCTTAAGCGTTTTGCACGTCTGTCTACTATGCAGCGGGAAAAAAAAATATCTCTAAGAGATTTTTTTATTTTTGTTTCTGACCCCTGATTCAGAACGTTTCGGTAACTCAGTTACCGTAAGCTTCAGTTAATTATCGTACGATAAAATATATTTTTTATTTATCGGGTGTCAACTTATCGAAATCGTAATCGAACCAAAAGTGACATCATTCCAACCGAATCCAACGCTTGTACCGAATCTTCTGAATAGCTCAAATATCAACTAACGATTCAAAAAATTTAACCAATCATATCGATTCGGTAAGTTACCGAAAAGTTCTGAATCAGGAGGCTGGTGTGACTGTATGAGTTTCATATCACTTTTTGGCACCTACAATACAACTTCGTTTAGGGCAATGGGTGTGCAAGAAATTAATACAAAAGCATTATGAGTGAAGTTTCAAATGAATATATTATGTATGTATGTATCAAAGCCAAAAAACTACATGCTGCTACGTCAATGATTGTTTAATTATACTACTTTTTCCTTCTATACTTATGATTTTTAATTGACTGTCACTTTAATTTTACCTACTTGCTATATAAGGTGGAATTTAAGCAATTGCCTAAATTTAGGGCTTATAAACAACCTTTATGTTATGATAAATGACGTGAGTAATATTTAAAAGTGGAAAAATGTTTATTTTTATAATTTTTTGTTTTTTAATTATTCTATTGTTAATGTGTAATAATGGTGGATTATTAACCATTAATAGTTTGTAAACGTGTATAGTTGTAAACGTGAATGTTGAAAAACGTGTCTATCACTTTTGCTTCCAAACTCCAGTAAAAGTTCTAGTAAAGTTTACTACCTCTTAACTAAGGAATGACTTCACTATGACTGGACCATGATTATTTTACTTGACTTTGACTATGACAGGTGACTAGAACTAGGTATAATACACTAATGATAATGAAACATATTTATCTTGACACTGGCTAAATGCAAATAGATTGCGGAGCCAAAAAAAAAATAGTGTGTCGTAATGACACGACAGAAGTGAAACTTTTATATCTATTACATAGAAATATTTAATTTTTTTATCACAGTTTCTATCCCCATCACTTTTTATCACAAAAAAGGTTGCGGATCAGTATTTCAAAGCCCAAATAAGAGGTTTCACTTGAAAAGTTTGACTTCAATAATAATTTAAAATATTTAACTTGACAATGGCTAAATGCAAATAGATTGCGGAGCCAAAAAAAAAATAGTGTGTCGTAATGACACGACAGAAGTGAAACTTTTATATCTATTACATAGAAATATTTAATTTTTTTATCACAGTTTCTATCCCCATCACTTTTTATCACAAATAAGGTTGCGGATCAGTATTTCAAAGCCCAAATAAGAGGTTTCACTTGAAAAGTTTGACTTCAATAATAATTTAAAATATTTAACTTGACAATGGCTAAATGCGAATAGATTGCGGAGCCAAAATTATTTTTAAAACCATATAAGTATTGAATATGGCCATGGCTCACTATACCTAAAATGGCCTATGTTTCAAACACAGGCCTTTGTTCAGCGAAATAATTTGCTATGATAATATGTGACGATTTACGCACACGGGAAATACCTACTATAACATCACTTTTATATTGAAGTATTTTCCTTTTGTCGTAGAATTTACTATTAGTTATATATTTTGAATATATCCCATCCCTATACTTACTTACAATTAGAATCATACAATTATCGTAGCCTACCTAAGCTATCGAAAATATATGTATCCACATTAAAAATAGATAATGTAATGTTCACAAAATACAAGGTGAATCAAACCATAATATTTCTATGATCCATTGAGAATGTAAAATACGTACCTATTTAAGTTCCAACAGATCCTATGATCGGTTGAGAACAACAACATATAATTTACTGAAGTCCCAATGGATCTTAAGATCAGTTGGGAAGAATAATATGTAGGTAATTTATTTTAGTTGCAACTGATCTTATGATCAGATGGGAACAACTGTTATGATCGGTTAATGTGAAAATCCGATACTATGATCCGTTGGGAAGTACCCCATGTTTATGGTTGCCTAGTACTTTAACACCATACTAAAACGTATTTACTACCTACCTCCATGTTTATGTTTGCCTACTAATTAACCAAATCAAATCCAAGTGACGTATTTCAAATCCATTGTGTAGTTATTGCGTGAAAGAGTAACAAACATCCATACATACAAACTTTCGCGTTTATAATATAAGTAAAGAAAGGAAGGAGGAAGTAAGGATGTGGTAAGTACGAAAGTTCGGATGTTTAGAAGTTTGTAGGTATGTTTGTATGTTAATACTCAATCACGCCAAAACAGTTGAACTGAATATTTGAATACATAAACGAATTGATAATAATCAATAATATTCACGATATATCTCTGAGAGTCTTCTAGTCAAGATTGAATAGAAAACTTCTGGGCAAACAGCTCCATCTTCGGCCGCATCGTCGCTTTCCGTTAGGTGAGATAGTGGTCAAATGCTTTCCTATATGGACCATAAAAAATCTATCTATATATTTCATAATAAGATGGAGATAAAATGTATTTCTGGTGGTTTTTTTTCTAGAATTTTATAACAAAAAGTCTGTATAGGTTCTCCGAATATGAATAAAACTTGGCGTTTACACTGTCTTTTCTTACTCTATTTGCCAGAATCCCTACAACGAGTTCAGGCACAGGCTTACCTTCTTCGAAAGAAGATCATCAATAGTATCCTGAGGATAGTCGTGGTGCTTCTCAAGACAAAATCCAGCACCGGAACAGCCCTCGGGCATCTCGTCTAGTAAACCTTGACTTGCAATGTCCCGAGATTCTGATTCCTGGACCAGAAACATTGCCATCTATTGATACAAAATGAAATATTAATAACCTAAAACTGAAACCTGACTGAATAAGTACAAAATATACATATTTATAGTTGTAGCTCCGCGATCCCCGTTCTATTATTGGACAAGCAGACTAACTGCTAACCGACACCGCTATATAGTAGACATTCCACAAATGTGCACGAAGCGTTTTGCTTCCACATTCATTGTGCGAATCGCAAAGAAATGGAATTCCTTACCTGAGTCGGTGTTTCCTGATGAGTAGGTACAATATGAGTCTTCAAGTCGCGAGTGAATAGATATCTTCTAAGCAAGCTTGCTCCATCGTCGACAACATCGTTGCTTACCATCTGGTGAGTGAGTGAATATCGATACAAGTAATACTTTAAACAGTTTTTTTTTAAATCAATTTTTTACCAGTTGTAAGTAAAAAAAGGTAGAAAAAGTTATATATATATATATACCATACCATTATATTGTCATCGAAGATACATAAGTACACAAAATTTGAGTCCAATGAGACATCGAGGAGTGGGTCTAATTTAGCTTGCAAGATTTTATTACAGACCAACAGACAAAAGGACAGGTGAAACTAAAGAAGCTTGTAAAACATAAACATAAACATAACTCTTTCATTGAATACCCAAGACGATGGTAGTTGTCTGTTTTTTTTTAGTGACCGAAACTGGTTTTTCAGCCGAAACCGAACTTTCGGCCTTGCTCTCTGTTTCGGCCGAAACCGAAACCGAAACCGTAACTTATTTAACAATTACGATTATTTACTGAAGTTTACTGTTTTTTTAAACATTTATTGACATATATATATTTACGCGAGTTTCGGCGGGACCGAAAGTTTTGCCTATATTGTGGCCGAAACCGAAACTAAAGCCGAAACTGGCCGACACCGAAACCGAAATTTCGGTCGGTCATTATTTTTTTTGCTACTTTATGGAGTAAGTACTCTATTTAAAACCACTTACATTAATTACTTAATTAATGTTATTATTAATTAATTACCACTTAATTCGTCCGCCACGCGTTTAATTGAGACGAATTCAACGATACCACAACTATAATCTAAATATGTTTGGGTGCTGAGTCACCCTTGTCCGTAGGAGGATACCCCTTAAATCTGACTCCCTACATTTGGTCCCCGGGTGGTGCTAATCAGGTGACATTTGAGAGGTGGTAGAGCATTTCGTGAGTTGCTCGCCTGGCTTGCTACCAAAGTAGCTTACCACCATCAAGTTGGAAGTCTGCCGCCAAGCCGAATACGGTGTTCCGGCAGTTATCCTTGAGAGCCTGCATATTCCAGGTCTAGTGTGTTTACCAGCTTCGATCACATCGTCACTTACCATCAGGTGAGATAGTGGTCAAACACTAGCCTGTCACAAATAAAAAAAATAAAAAAATCGGTTTAAGTTTGGACGCTGCACGCTGTAAGAAAACAAACGAACATATTGAACTGCCTGTTGGCTTAGCTAGGTGGCAGTGGGCGCTCTCCTTCCAAGCAGGGGTCTCGGGTTCGAACCCCGGTTTTGTCCTGAAATTTTGTGTTTTTGTTCTGGGTGTGATTGTGTGTGATGTTTTCGGCACCCACGACACAAGTCATTGAACTTAGTGTGGGGCTGTGAGTGTGAAAGCTTTAAAGTTTAAAACGACATACCAAAGCAAACACGAAACTGCAGATTGAAACCTCCATTAAAACTTGGTGCGAGTGTAACAATTAAAAAGAAATTAATGCACGAATACAAAATGTTTGCTATAATAATATGTAAATAATATAGACTGCTATTTTTTAACGTTTATTTCATAAACAAAGATGTTCACTCTTCAAACTCAAATAATGTTGTGGATTGAAAGAATATAACTTTAATTATTTTATAGAAACCGTAATAAATAACGTAATTGTTTTCCTTCTACGTCACGCAAACCAAAGGGCATTATTGTATGTGTGTACTGCATGACATACTTCTACGTCCATTCCACCTGAATTGACGTCATTCATCTCTGGGACTTTGACTTTGTCCTACTGCAACAGTAGTCTGGTTTTTTGCTCGATAGGAAACAAAACGCAAACGCATTCACACTCACAACCGCACAATATGTTCGAAGACTTGTATCGTGGGTGCCGGAAACATTTGCATCACACACACAACCACACAAGCCCACTATTTTTGAAAAAATATGACACTCACAAAATTTTCAATTTGAAATTTGTTATTAAAACAGTATTAAACAAAAATAAATAACGTCGAAAGCAGTGCTATTTTTTTATGGAAAATAGGCTGACATTTGACCGCTATCTCACCTGCTGGAAAGCGACGATGCGGTCGACGGTGCAGTGGGACATGCTTGCCTAGAAGGTACCTGTTCACTCTTGACTTGAAGAGGCCTAAGTTATACTTATCGGGAAACAAGAACGAAGGCAGGGTATTCCACTCCTTTGCAGTTCGCATTATAAAAGTTGAGGGAAAACGCTTGGTTCTAATCTGAGGAATATCCACCATAAAAGGATGTCTTGTTTTGGTACGCCTTGTTGTCCCATGATGGAAGGGAGTGGGAGGAATTAAATCATTATGCCACTACTATTATCATAATGCCACCTACATACCAATGTTGACCTTATGTTTTTAGAAATAAGTACTTTTCTCGTCTCTCTTAAGCTTTGAGTTGGTGATGTAGCGTACCTGATTACTACCTACGAATGATGACGTAGGTAAAAATGTAATAACCTATTTATTGTTTATAATATAAGAAAGGAATTTCCAGGAGTTAAGCGCGTAGCCGAGATACGAATGACGTAGACGTGCTACGAAACATATTCGGAGCACGTCACCTGCAGGCATATTCTGTATGAAGAATGAGCTTCAAAAACATGTCAAAAATTACATAACAACTGTCAAAAATTACATAACAGCGTCAAATACAACGACCGAAACGAAAGAATTAAACAAAGAGAGTACAATTCATAAACCACAGAACATGGAATTCGCTCACGCTGCTATTGGTGACGAAAGTATCTCAGAATTAAATTATTTTTTTCACGCATATAAATATTTTCGAGGCAGTGTAATATTTTCGAGAATATGTAAAATAAGCCCAAAGCCAATAAGGGGGCTCCCATACATGTGAGTGGGCAACGAAATATTATTTATTTTTTTATTATTTATCGTTGAAAAGGGCTTGAAATGTAGAGTACGAAACCGGTTTAAAAAAAAATCTGTATTTGAATGAACCGATTTGGTAGGCCACCAAATTCAATGTTTTTAGACCTATTTTGCCACGGGGTGTATCTCAAAAATGGCTTTACACTGAACGCTAAAACTTACGTATAATGTCTGTTATATCTTGAACTTGTACAACAAGAAATCAAACAACTATTATAAAGTAAAAAAGTTATAAGCAATAAACCTCAATATTTTTTCTCTATGAGGCAACATATAGGCTCGAGATCTCAGTTCGGCGCGAACGACTAGTTATGCAGATCATACATATTTTTTTATTATTTACTGATATAAGCAATTTAGAACAACATAAAATCCTCTCCACTGAACGTCATTACTACTTAAGGATTGTTCGTGAAGCGGTTGAAATTAAAAAACATAGTAATTTCAACCGGGAAGATGGATTTAGGCTGGCTGCCGCGTGGAATCCAGTTATAAGTAAGTGTTCGCGTCGCGATTTATCCCGCGATAAATCTGCTGTTATCGTGAGTGTTGTGTGTCGAGACAATTATTTTTTACAAAACCAAGTGCGGATAGTTGGAGTCAATACTCGCCCTTCTCACGCTGACACCCGCATTCTCCAGTCTTCTCGAGACCATGGCCAATGCAACTTGGCCGAAACGTCGAGGTAAATAAAAATAGTTTTTTAGGGCGATTAAGTCCCGAGATATTACCTAAACTATGTGTTCGAATCGCGAAAGTTTCAAATTTACAATTAAGAATAAATAAGATACAATGATTTAAATAAGTCAGTGAAATATAAAAAAAAACAAAACAAAATGTCAAAATTAATAACTTTGATAAAAACTCACGCACATTTTGAACTATTAAATTAAAATTAAAACGGGAATTAGCGTGACTTACGCGTTGTCTATGTATAACGCACTCATCCTGAAGAAGGCTTCCGAATGAAGCCGAAACAATTGTCGATTTATACATCGACAACGCGTAAGTCACGCTAATTCCCGTTTTAATTTTAATTTAATATTAATAACTTTATTTACAATTACTTGACACTGGCTAAATTTACATAATTTAAATAATAATATTCATCACTTGACGCTAAAATAAATGCACATAGACTGCGGAGCCAAAATTAAATGGTATATATAAGTTATAAATAGTTAATAGTCCTTGTACTGCACTACCACGAATTTTCCTGCATATACATAATAATATGTAAATATATTTGAGTATTTGAGTACAGCAAAAGAATGAATAAATATTTTTAAAAAACTTTTTATAAAAATTTAAAACCTGAGCGAGAAGACATCATGCAAGTACAAGTCACTGGGATGTCTATAGATTTGAAAATAATAGTGTTATTTTCAGGATCGTAGACGAAAAGAGAGGTGATGGCGGTCTTCTCTTGGCAGGACGTCTTCTGTTCATTGTACCCAAATATGTTGGTGAAACAGGTCGATTGAAGTTGTCTGAAATAAATTAGTTATTATTTTAAAAAAGGAAAAGTAAATAGCATACTCATAGTTCATACTTATAGCTCAGTTTTAATAGACTTCATCTCGGATTAGGCCCTTGCGGCTTCGAGCTCTATCACGGGTGAGTTTTGAGTGTGAATTATCCGGGCTACAAATATATTATATAGCTACGGGCCAATTGCCTATATTTCCTAAAACGAAAACTATGTACAGCAAAGAACTAAGTTACCTACAAGACATCGAGCTTATAGGTAACTCAAGTGCTCAAGCCCACTACCAGTGAGTAGCGTTCCCATCAAATAAACATTCATATCATTTATACAAAACTAGCTGACCCGTCGGTGTCAAAATAAAAAATATTTTGCTCCCCACTCACATGTATGGAAGCCCCCTTAATATTTTCATTTACATAATTCTAAATGTTATTTCTGGCTTTAGGCCGTAGTTTTACACATTCTATGAGAATTTGAAGTAATTCGCTTATATGGTTTAGATGCTAGATGTCTCTGACAGACGTACGTTATTGCTTGAGGCGGGGATTGAACCTGCGGCCTTATAGTGTCATGCGCTATTTGTCTAACCGCTAAGCTACTCAAGCTCGATCTGAAACGACGAAATCCTTTCGCGGCTATCCTTTCACCGGCAAAAGGGCGAGACAACCTATAATATTCCTAAGTCAAATTCCCGCCTCAAGCGATAATTTTTCCTTTTTAAATTATCTTCTTTAGTTCTGCCTAGCATAGCTAATGCTATAAAATAATAACAATCGTATATAAATAATTCTACTTACAAGCATCGCGTTGTTCTGATCCGCTGAATGAAATTCTCTGACTGAGCGACATAGTACGTCGTGTTTTGGATTTTTAGAACGTATGGTTTACTAACCTGAAATCAACGATAAAAAAAATGAATTTAATAAGCTGGAATTTTTTAACTAACAGATTTTTTTCTATACAGGCAAGCATTTGACTACTATCTCATCTTATGGAAAGTAACGATGCGGCCAAAGATAGAACATGCTTGCCTAGAAGGTACTTATTCATTCTAGACTTGAAGACACCAGTTGTACCGTAAAGGGAACAAAGACGCAGGAAATGAGCTTCGCTGTGCGGATGATAAATGTAGAAGCGAAACTATCTACACTCACGGTTCTAAGTTCAAAGACTTGTATCGTGGGTGCCGGAAATATTTACATATCCAATGCCCGAGCTGGTGAGACACAAGTCCAGTCATTAAGAGACGAAATGATTGGACGGTTGAATGCAAGTTTGTGTGCAGTGGCCGATTGAGGCGATGCCAACTTGGTTCGGTTTAATGCGTCCAAAACACAGGCGTGTCTTTTCCCCGCGAAACGGAGACCTTTTCACCTGTCTCCGACGTTTCAGAGTGTACAAATACCGATAAGAAATAAGCTCGAGCTTCTTGGAGTTACTTTGTCGTCAAACCATAACTTCGGTACATACATCGAAGCCCAGCTGGCCGCTAAAAAACTGGGTATCCTTCTTAATTTATATCAAGCCCAAGTCCGATCGTGTAAGGAGTACTGCGGCCACCTATGAGATGGTTCCGCTAAGTTCCAACTTGAAGCTCTTGAGTCCATCGACCGGCGAGCAAAAAGACTCATTGGCGATGATAAGCTAGTCGAGTCTAAATTGCGGAGTCTCAGTCGCCGACGACGTAAGGTCGCTGGTCTATCGGTATTCTATCGTCTACATTTTGGAGAGTGTGCGCAGAAGTTACATGAGTTAATTCCACCATGCCCCTTTTACCATCTAACAACAAGACAAACTGTCAAATGTCATCCATTTATGGTTGACATACCTTCAGTTTGCTCGAAACGTTTCGCTTCTACGTTCATCATCCGTACAGCGAAGGAGTGGAACTCATTACCTGCGTCTTTGTTCCCCGAGGGGTATAATTTGGAAGGCGTCAAGTCATGAGTGAATAGATATCTTCTAGACAAACATGTCACATCTTCGGCCGCATCATCACTTTCCATCTGTTAAGATGGTGGTCAAATGTCTGTTATACATAAAAAGAAAAAAAAACACATATTCACACCCATAAACATGTACCTATACAAATTTCTGTAGGGGAGAAAACTTATGATCCTACCGGCAATCGAACCCAAAAATGCGAACAGGTTCGAGCAATTTTAAACACAGCCATTTTGACGTTTTTTACCGACTTCCCAAAAAAGGAGGAGGTAATCAAGTCGACTATATTTTTTTATGTTTGTTACCTCATAACTTCTTTCCACGTGAACCGATTACAAAATTTTGTTTTAGTTTGAAAGATGTTGCTTTTCAATTGGTCCCATTTAAATTTGATCAAGATCTGATCAGTAGTTCTTAAAATATCGTCAATAATGCATATTTTGTGGACTATATTGACGATGTTATCGTTTTTAACCAGCTTCAAAAGATACCTCATAACTTCTTTCGTTGTGAGCCGATTGCGATGGTTATTTTTTTTATTTGAAAGCTGGTGCTTACCATGTGATCCCATTTAAATTTGGTCAAGATCTGATGACTAGGTTTTGAGTAATTGTCAATAATGCGTGTTTATTACGTTATATTTGATCAAGGTTTCGAAGATAAAGCGGTGAAGTCGGTTTTTTTAAACTTTTGCTTGCGTTTAATTATGTATATCTCACATACCCAAGACTATGATTTCTCTTAAAAGACCATAGACCTAAATATATGACATTCATTTCCATTTGACATTACAAAGCGGCCTGGGCGCGCTACCGACGTTTTGTGGGCCTAGTGTAACAAAATATTGGCCTCGATTCTGATTTACACTCACTAAATTAAATGTTAACTATCCCTGTCCCTTACAAAATAGAAACACAAGACAGAGATAGCATACATATTAGTGCTGTCAAGCTAGTTTATCAATTAAAATATGATCAGCAGAAGCAAGGCGCGTGTTTTTAGTCAACACCAATTACATACTCGACTAAGCTTGCATAGACATCCAAGTTCTGACTAACTTGACAGCACTAAAATGTATGCTATCTCTGTCTTATGTTCCTATTTTGTAAAAGACAGGAATAGTTTAAATTTCATTTAGTGTGTGACATCAGAATCGAGGCCACTAAGTGGTATGGCCTCTTTGTATATCAAGATCCTAATTATAGTGCTTACCTGGATGTACGCTGCGCAGTTTTCAGTATCACCAGTTATTATCAAATTATTTTCATCGGAGTCGACATTTCTGTTTGTGTTATAGAGCCTGAAGAAATCCTAAAATAAAAGTTTTGAATATTAACGTACAATTTAAATTATTTATTTTTTATGCTTGATAAGCAGGCATTAGGGTTTACTCGCAGAACGTCCCATTTGCAATTGGTCACGCAGTCGCAAAACGTCCCATTCGCAGTACGTCCCATTCTCAATCCGTCCTATTCGCAGTATATCCCATTCTCAAACCGTCCCATTCACAGACTGTCCCATTCTCAAACCGTCCCATTCACAGACTGTCCCATTTCTCGAACCGTCCTATTTGCAAATTGTCCCATGCATACTGTTTTTTTTAGCACTACACTATACACCGGCTGGGTCATCAATTATAATTATTTACTACATATTTATTTATTTAATATTATCCTACTAATATTATAAATCCGAAAGTTTTTGTGTAAGTGTGTAAGTATGTTTGTTTCCTCTTCACGCTTTAACGGCTTAATGGATTTGTATGATATTTGGAATGTACATAAATTATACATAGGATTAACACATAGGCTACATTTTAACTTGATGATAGCGGGCGAAGCCGCGGGGCACGGCTAGTCATTAATAATTGAAACGCAGCAAAGCTTAAAAAAAACCGACTTAATCGCTTATATTTCGGTTTTGGCTTGAACAATTTCGATACAATTTTGGTTTTGGTTTATTTGGTTATTGACTTGAAGACTTCCAGATTATACCGTTCGGGGAAAAAAGACGCGAGTAGAAGAAGTGTTCCACTCCTGCGCAGTAAGGATGACAAACGTAGCTCTCAGAACCCTAATTCTTGTTCTAACCCTTATCTCATTTAGAAAGAACGAAGAACAAAGAAAAACACATTTATTTGGCACTATAAAATAATAAAAATAACAATAAACTTAAAAATGAAGTTTTTTTTAATCTGTAATGTGAGTTTTTTGTATGCCAAAAAGGTCTCATACTCAGCTTTTTAGTTGAACGACTTTCTTTTATATGCTATATTTACCGTAATAATTAATATGATGTATTCCATACAATCTGTAATTAATAGATGTTTAAACTATACTATCCCGAAAAGAACGGCATCGCCGCGCCACGCCTCTAATATGCACGCCAACACCGGTTACCTACTAGCCTTAGACTTAACAGATAAATAATAAACATTAAAATGTATTTAAAATATCAAAAACATAATTTGCAATAAAAGTATCAAGAAAGACGTTTTATATGGCTGAAATGATATCCCAAGATGTTTCTGATATTTTACGAATCAATCTATATATAATTAAAAATCATGAAGAACATACACAAACGCTTTCACACTCAAAGCCCCACACTAAGTCCAATGACTTGTGTCATGAGGCCGTAGACACTAACATCGCAATCACAACATTCACATCTAACCCAGAACCAGAAACTCAAACTTCCCAAGGAGATAAAATTTGTGTTTCGACCGGGAATCGAACCCGCTGCTTTGAACGCGCACCTACCTACGAAAGCGGGCAGTTCAAAGTTCTAAGATTACCCGGCCGCCCAGCGTCGCGTCACCCGGGTAAAAAACATAATTAAATATGAAATGAACGCTTTCGAATAAACATAAGCGTTTTCACACTTACAGCCACAAAATAAGCACGATGACAGTAGCAAAAAATTTGCTTATTTACTCATTAAATAATTCATTATATACAGGGTGTTTGGTAGAGGGTTAGCCAAACCTAGTGGACGTGTAGTTGGACCTATTGGAAAATACAAGTTCACGTAAAATCCGGTAGGGGTTGGTGTTTTTTTTTCGTCGATTTTGTTATTTTTTAGAAATTCCTTGGTGGCATTATTTTTTTTTAATTGAGTAGGAAGTCTCCTACTTTATTTTTATTTTTTCTAAAATGAAGACCTTAGAGCGAATAATTTAGCCATTGTAGGGATCTAAAAGAGCCTTAAGTAGACCAAAAGTACATCAGAAGCCCTTACAATAAAAACATTTGACCTTAAACATACACGAAAATAAAAATTTTAAGGCAAAAGAGTCTTTCGGAAAATTCTAAATCAACGATAAAAGAAAACAATAACACCTAGCGGCTTTTACGCGAACTTATATTTTCCAAATAGGTCCAACTATACGTCCACCGCGTTTGGCTAACCCTCTACGAAACACCCTGTATATATAAAGATAAAGATCGTTCCGCTTATAACTAAGCTTGATGGTTGGACTGATGACTGATGGGTTGATGTCACTTACCATGTTTTTATCCAAAATATCGGTAATATTCGCCTGATAAAGTGAATAGCTCGGTCGTGTGTTGTAGCATACCATTACACCCGCTGGAGTTTGGAAACCATCGCAGTTCTCTATATTTTCATCACCTAAAACATGACACATTTCATATACACAGAAGTAAATAAAAAAAGGTGCGTGTGCAGTTATGTACGCACCTAAGACGTTATACCTACTTCTTTAGAGAAACAAAATAAAAATTTAACTAATAATTAAACGCAAGCAAAGCTTAACAAAACGCGTTGTTTCACCTTCTAAACAGGGGTATCGGATTCGATTCCCGGCGGGAACACAAGTTTTCTCCCCAAGGAAAATTTGAGTTTCTAGTTCTGGTTGTAATTGTGTATGTGATGTGAAAGTTTCCGGCACTCATAACACAAGTCATCAAACTTAGTGTGGGGTAGTGAGTGTGAAAGCATTAATATAATTATTATTACTTATATTTAACTGTGTAATAGGTAATGTGCCTACACTCATGCACGTTCATTCCATTACTACATTAACACTCGAAGAATTACAAGTTTTGGAAAATAGTACAAAATCAACCACGCCGTTTTTTAGTTTAGCGGCAAAACTCAACAGAATTGTCCCAGTATCGATAGAACGCATTAATGTACTGTTTAAGAATCTACCTACCATCAAGAAATGTACCCTCGGCTAGCCTATAAAACAGCAAGCTCACACTGTGGCGCCCCCTTTCAAGCTTACGATTACTCTATCGACACCGTAAACCCACGCTATGTCCGTAATCGCCATCCGCGACACATCCTTCAGGACCTGGACGATCCCATTGCGGTCGCCATCACGTTGGCAGTGCAACGATTGTCCGGTACACAGACCACAATCAAACTAAACAGTCCTCGCCGGCGAGGACACAGATTCTCTTGTCATGTCTCTCCAAATTCTAGTCAAAATCGATCTAATCGAACTTTTCGTATTCATAGGGCCCATTATCAACGGTACTCTCATGTGCCGGGGCGTTTCTCTCCCGTTACTCCTGTCCTGGCAACGGTCCAAGCCGAGGCTCACACCTTCTAGGTGGCTCTTGTGCTAGTTGCCTACACCCTCTCTTTTGCGGCGGAGCACCTTTTGCGCTCGTCCTCCCGCCCGGTGACGCTGCAGAGGCTACACACAGCCAGCAGCATGTAGTCCGTTCGAAAAAAAAATATGTGCCCTATTTGCCCGTGTGCGCTCGTACTGTACGGTCGTCTCTTCGTCGATGTCACTCTTTTCAATTATTGCTTGTTTTTTGATGACAAATAGGTAAGCATTTGGCCGCTAATTATTATTTGTAATCGGTTAAATTATTTAAATCGAGAAGTTTTGATTTTTGTTTCATTAAATTTAGTACATTTAATTTAAATTATTACCGGTAGATGGCGTCACACGTCACCACTATGACGAAGTGCGTTTGGCTTCTAGTGGCGCCAAAACGAATAAGGAAAGAATACATTGATTTATGTATGTAAGACATTGTTTCCATTGTAACAGCTACTTTTGCAACGTTTTTAGGTATAAGTAGGAGTTTTGCCGCGAAAGTTAAAAAATGGCGTGTTGTTGATTTTTATTATTTTCCAAAAGTGATTTTTAAAATGTCAATTTGTAATATTGGTGGATTTTTAACCGTTAATTCTAAGTGAATGTGCATAAGTGTAGACAAATCATACAAAGTTGAAAAACGTGATTTTCGTCTTCGCTCCAAAACTCCAATAGAAGTTCTAGTAAAGTTTCTACCACTTTACTAGGGCATTACTTCACTATGACTAGAATTTGACTCTTTGACTGTGACTTGTGACTAAAACTTTAAATATGAAATACACTTGAAATATACCTACTATTACTTGACACTGGCTAAATGCACAAGATTGCGAAGCCAATATAAAAAAAAAAGTATGAGTAAATAGGTATTCTGGATCTCACTCATACTAAAATCACTAGTTATGATTTTAAAAAGTTTGTGAATGTGTGTACGTGAGAGGGTACACACATTCACAAACTTTTTGCCGAATTTTTTAATTTGTCGTATTACAAAGGACACATAATTTTTTAACTGGGCCTTTTCTATTACGTCGTTTACGTTTAGCCGGATTGTATTAAGGATACTTCGTCGGGTTAGTGGGAAAATCCCCTTTAGAAATCCCACTTATAGGGGATTTTGAGACTTTTAGGATTTTACTTTTGACGAGTTTGAGTCTTAGTGTCAAAATTCCCTGTAGAGCTGCAAATTCCGGTTAAATATAATCAAAATTTAAGAACGATTTTTTTAAGAGATTTTTTCCACTAACCCACTTCATCTAGGTAAGGTATTCTTCTTTCTGCTAGCCTGACTCTATCTTGCCTCACCTCGGCGAAGGACTGCTCACTGGGGTTTTAGTGGATTCGAGCCACACACACACCCCTTTCTTTCACCTCTGGGAAGGAAGGTAAGTACTCGTACTAGGCATTCCCTCCCTCCCTCCATACAAAAAAAAATTTAAGGTATTCTTAAATTTTTGTAACTTATTAAGGGCATCTTACCGTCACAACAGCCAACTGCTGCAATAGCAATCAGGATCTGAAAACGAAAAAAAAATTTGAATATCACATGTCAAACGCTAGCCTCTCTGAGATAAAATCTTCTTAATGTCAAGGAGTTGCTTGTCTGTAGTATGTTATAATCTTCTTCTAAATATATATAACTCAAAGGTGACTGACTGACTGACTGACATAGTGATCTATCAACGCACAGCCCAAACCACTGGACGGATCGGGCTGAAATTTGGCATGCAGATAGATGTGTACGTAGGCATCCGCTAAGAAAGGATTTTGATTAATTCTACTCCCAAGGGGATAAAATAGGGGATGAAAGTTTGTTGTACTTCTCAACGCGAGCGAAGCCGCGGGCAAAAGCGAGTACTATATATAATTACTTAATATTATAAATGCAAAATTAACTCTGTCTGTCTGTTACGCTTTCACGACTAAAACACTGAAGCATTTCGATCAAATTTGGTAAAGAGAAAGAGTAGAGCTTGGGAAGGATATACGCTATTTTTATAATTGTATAAAGTATGTATTTTTGAAGAGTATGTAACAATATAGCGTCTAAACATAGCGAATATATTCAAATTCTCAGAGGATATGTACAGCTATGGCCCATAGCCAAATATAGCAAAATAAAATAATTAAGGGGTCACGCAAGTGGGGAGCAAAACAATTTTTTTTATTTTGTCTGCCCTTGTGCGAAGTCCTTGAAAAGAGTTCTGCGTGAAAAGTAACCAAAACCGTTTAAAAAAAATACGTTGGAAAATAAAAGTTAGGTAGGACATCAAGTCACTGTTTTTAGACATGTTTTGTCCCGGGGTCTATCTTAAAAACGGCTAAATATTTTATTTATTTAATCATTTTGCAAAAATCAAGGTACAAGGAATGGCCTAACGCCAAATAGCATTCTCTACCAGCCGTCCTGGCCGTGAAAGAAAAGCGGAGGGTGTGCGGCAGAAACAAAATAACCGAATTTATTATAAATATTTTAGGATATATATAAATAATATACATGTCTATTCCACATGATTGATCTTTACATATATATATTTATTTTACAAACCTATATGCACATACATAAGGAGAAACTTACGTATAATACTCATTATACCAAATTATTTTAAAAAAAAATTGTTTAAAAGAAAAAAAGCTACAAGTAATTAACCTCAAAAGTCTTTTTCTATTGGGCAAAAAGTAGGCGCGAGATCTCAGTTCGGGGAGAACGCCTGGTTATTTAGAGTGTACATTTAACAGTACGCAATTAATTGAATTAATGAATGATTGAGTCTTTCACTTTGTTATTCCAATCGCTAGTAGTAGTAAGTAATTTCTATAATTTTATTTTAGTAAATTCTTTATGTAAGTACATAAAAATAAATTTGCTTTTTAGTAAGTATCATTATTTAATAAATTTAAACATCTTTTTAGGGTTCTGTACCCAAAGGGTAAAACGGGACGCTATTACTAAGACACCGGCTGTCTGTCCTTCTGTCTGTCCGTCTGTCACCAGGCTGTCGTCTCATGAATCGTATTAGTAAGACCGTTGACATTTTCACAAATGAACTGTTGCCGCTACAAATACTAAATTAATAAACGCAAGCAAAGCTTAAAAAAACAGCCTTTACCGCTTTAACATCGGAACCTTGATCAGATTGAATGTATAAACACGCATTATTGACTATAACTCAAAAACGAGAGATCAGACCTTGATCAAATTTCAATGGGACTACATAAAAGCACAGCTTTCAAATAAAAAAGAATCATTAAAATCGGTTCACAACGAAAGAAGTTATGAGGTAACTTTTGAAGTCGGGTAAACGAGAACATCGTCAAAGAACGCATTATTCGTCACAAAATAGACATTATTGACGATATTTCAAGAACTACTGATCAGATCTTGATCAAATTTAAATGGGATCAATTACAAAGCAACATCATTCAAACTAAAAAAAATTTCGAAATCGGCTCACTTAGAGAGAAGTTATGATACCTCATAACTTCTCTCTAAGTGAGCCGATTTCGAAATTTTTTTTAGTACATATAAATACACTTTAACACACATAAAAAAAAAAGGTAAAAATAGAATAAAATTAAGAATTAAGGGGGCTCCAATACAATAAACGTGATTTTTGTGCACGTTTTTGCTCGATGCAACAGGGTAGACGCTTAAGATATTCACAGAATTTTTAGCTATATACTCACTTTAAAAATAAATAATTAAGTTAAAATAAAACAAATATTTAAGGGGGGCTCCCATACAACAGACATGTTATTTTGACTTGACTCGCACTTGGCCGGTTCTTTTTATAATTGTTAGACAAGATTTGCAAGTCGCTCACCTGGTGGTAAGAGCCCTTACCATTTATGTGCCACTTAGAGTTTTGCACTTAAATAGTTTGAAATCCTGCTAAAAGCACAAAAAAAAAAAAAATAACTTACCAAACAGTTTTTAATAAAAGTCATTGTTTATTTTTCTTATTCTTAACAGATGGAAAAGTTACAAAAACAAAATTACTGCAGATCACTGCTTCAAAACTTTTTAATCTTTATACTCGTAGTATCTTTATATATCTACGTATTATATAAATGTATATATATTTGATGATGATTCAGGTTTATGACACAATTTATCGAAACGAGGTAAATACTGTTTTTAATATTAATAATGTATAGCTATAGCATTGCAAAGTGTTAAGATTAACAGTGGCTCTTGAATCGCTCGGGAGGCCTATTTATATTGAAATGTCAAAATGTAGGTATTAATTGACATTAGATTCAGTGAAACTGCTGTGACATTTACTCTCATGCAAACTGCAAATCGTCAAACCGACAACTAATCTTAGACAAGAACACGGAGGGTTCCGCATAAACAGTATAAAACATATTTGCCAGTATTTCAGTTTAGTTTTTTGGAAAATATCCGAATATACATTTTGTATATTTTCCTTTACTTGTGCTGTGAAACCGTGCTTCCTATTTAGATGAATCAACGGTAAGTACCCCAAAGGGGTGTTAATGTGTAATAATGGTGGATTATTAACCGTTAATACTTAGTGAACGTGCATAAGTGTAGGCAAATCATACAAAGTTGAAAAACGTGATATTTCACCTTCGCTACAAAACTGCAATGGAAGTTCTAGTAAAGTTTCTAACACTTTACTAGGGCATGACTTTACTATGACTGGACCTTGACTCTTTTACTTGACTTTAACTGTGACTTGTGACTAGGACTTATATGAAATACACTTGAAATATTATACTATAACTTGACACTGGCTAAATGCACAAGATTGCGAAACTAAGAAAAAAGAAAAAAAGCACCCATAAGTTTTGTTTTGTGCGTGTCAAAATATAGTCGTATTTTAGGTTTAGTTGACTTCTTAGCTAGATTTTTAACAGCTCCAAGAGACTAGATTTAGGTATTTGATATTAATTCCTACGCTCAAGGTCTGGACTGACAGACCGACATCGCATTGTACCGACACTTAACGGTTTTGTTCTTGAAATATCGACAATAATGTCTATTTTTACCGACTTCGCAAAAAAGGAGGAGGTACTCAAGTTGACTGTATTTTTTTGTGACGAATAATGCGTACTTTGACGATGTTCTCGTTTACCCGACTTCAAAAGTTACCTCATAACTTCTTTCGTGTTCTTTAGTTTTTGAGTTATACTCAAAAACTAGAAATCAAAAAATAGAGTCAATAATGCGTGTTTAATACATTAAATCTGATCATGGTTCCGAAGATAAAGCAATGAAGTCGGTTTTTAAGCTTTGCTTTCGTTTAAGTTTTTTGGCAAAAAAATATTTATTTCCAAACAGTAATGCAAATAACAAAAAATCTCAACAAAGTGAAGAGTTTACGTTTGAGTGAGACAAAGTTAAATGTTAAACACAATTAAAAATCTAAAATAAAAACATTATTTCTGAACGATTCTAAAAACATCGCAGGACCTTCTTTTGACCTAAGCTTTCATAATAATACTAAAATAGTACTACTTTATAGGTTATTATTTCCAGAAAACAGTATTTAATAGTATTCAGGTTTAGTTCCCAAAGCTAGTAATTTGATCCAAAAAAATATTATTGCCTAGTTTTCATACGGCTTATAGGGTTAGGTTATTAGGTTATAGGGCTTGGAAATGACTCAAATATAAAAAATACGTTGAAATTACTGCTAATGGTGATTGTCAAAACTAGATATTTCAGTTTGAATTTAATTATTTTTTCATTTTAAATATTTTATTTGATTGGAGGGTCATCTTGAGTTGTATCTTTGATAGCATGTGCCTATAAAAAAAAAGTATATATTTAAAAATAAACATTGCTATAACGGAGAAATATTTTCCGTTCAGAATTTTCTTTTTCTCCTAACTTGTAAATTTTCTTATTCGTATTACAAGAATCATAAGAAAAAGAAAATTCTTTATTCTGTGAGTGTAAAAGTGTTTGTGTTTTTTGTTTACCATCTAAAGATATAGTTATTAAACGTTATCTAAAAAAAAATAAGTGAAAAATACCCACAAAATATCGAATATATGTCTTTTGCGTTTTCTAGAGGCTTTCGCGTTTTTAACTTCAGACTATCTAGGAAAACATCTTAAATATGTCATATTTAATGTCTCTTTTTATATATAATAATGTTTTATTTCATATATTCATTTATATATGTAATTATTTTAAGTATCATATAACATTATATTACTTGTTTATCTATATTTATATTGTATTTATACCATAGTAAACGTAATGATATTAATTTAGTTATTTAGGTATTCCATACACCCATTTATTAAACCCTGTCTATATCTCATTCTATAGTTATAGTCTGTACATATCATTCTATAGTTCTCTCCATCCGAAGGTTGCCAGGTAGAGATCGCTATTAGTGATAAGGCCACCTGTTGTGACTTTATATATTAAGCTTGTTTGTTACCTTTGATTTATCTCATCTTATGAATTGGATCAACAAAGTATTATTTATCTATCTATCTACATTATTAATTCATGACGTAAGTCTTAGCATAATATATTAATGTTGATGCTGTCATTTATTATAATAGTACGTCATTAGTATAATATATTAATGTTGATGCTGTCATTTATTGATGAGATCTCCATTAAGGCAATAGACAAAACTACGCTTATATGAAACGTGCAAAATTACACGGACGTCCATATCGAACCCCAATGGTATAAATAAATAATTAAATACAAGTAAAACTTAAAAAAACCGAATTCATTGCTTTATCTTCGGAACCATGATCAATTTCAATGTATTAAACAAACCGTATTATTGACGGTAACTCAAAAACTACTGATCTGATCTTGATCAAATTTCAACCAATCGGAAAGAAACATGTTTCAATCAAAAAACAATTTCAAAATTGGTTCACGTGGAACGAAGGTATGCGGTAACACAATAAAAAATAGTAATAATAATACAGTCGACTTGAGTACCTCCTCCTGTTTTGTGAAGTCGGTAGAAAATATACGTAGGTGGAGTTCTCCTAAAGCCGCAGATAGTACTAGTGTCCGATGCTAGGAACCGTCTGGCCCTATCGTCGAACACTGCTACTATCTCAGAAGTTATCTTGTGTAGGTAGATGGGGAAGCCGCGCTTATATATAAAACTTCAGGTAAAACGTGTCAAAGCCACACGAACGTCTATATCGCACCCTATAGTAATGAAGAAAAAAAATAGTCGTAGGGGAAGTTGCCCTAAGGTTAGAGATAGTACTAGTGTCCGGTGCTAGAGTCGGACGGTCCCTACAATAGGAGTGCTATCTCAGCAGATCTACTTACACTAGCAGAGATACTTCTAGGCAAGCAAGGCACATACATCTTCTTCCAGGCACCTACATCTTTGGCCGCATTTTCCATCAGGTAGATTGTGGTCAAATGTTTGCCTATCGGGCATAAATAATTTAAGCGCAAGCAAAGCTTAAAAAAACCGACTTCACCGCTTTATCTTCGTAACTTTGATCAGATTTAATGTATTAAACACGCATTATTTACGATCACTCAAAAACTAGACATTAGATCTTGATTAAATTTCAATGGGACCACTTATTATGTAGTCTACAGAATACGCATTATTGAAGATATTTCAAGCACTACTTCTCACTATCTACTACTCTCAATCAGATCTTGATCAAATTTAAATGGGACCAATTGCATCATCTTTAAAGCTTAAAAAAAATAATCGAATCGGTTCACGTGGAACGACTTGAGTACCTTTTCCTTTTTTGTGAAGTTGGTAAAAAAAAGAGTTTAAAGATGGTTAAAGAAGTCCCTGAGTCAGTTAAACAACCTTTGTAAGAACAAAGGTTGTTTAACAGTTC
This sequence comes from Lomographa bimaculata, assembly GCA_948107665.1. Taxonomy (NCBI): domain Eukaryota; kingdom Metazoa; phylum Arthropoda; class Insecta; order Lepidoptera; family Geometridae; genus Lomographa; species Lomographa bimaculata. The sequence goes on from OX403592.1 coordinate 16,954,656, forward strand.
TCTTTAGTAATTTTATTATCATATGATTCATGGATTGCCATGAATCATATGATAATAAAATTATTAACGAGCACTAAGACTGGTAAGTCCGCTATAAACAGGGTGAAACAGGGATCAATGTGCGTCGATTAGACCTCATAATAATGTTTTACTCTTCTGGTTCCTTAGGAAGCCACGCTAATCGATCTATATATAATGTATGCTTTTTACAACATTTGCCATTAGTGTTTTGGCTTTTTGTTCTAAATTTAAACATATTATTCTTAAATGTCAATCAAATAAAAAATATCGATTCAAGCGAGATCACTAAGTTTGCGGCTAAACCTACAAGCGAATAACTTCAAATTTTCAGAGTATATATAAAACTATGAGATTATATTATAAAGCTCTAAGCCAAAAACGGCAGTCAAAATGATATTTATAAAAAATAATAAATTGGCACACATACACATTTTTGTTTCAGCCCCTGTGGGATATCGATGGAAAGAGCATTGTAAGTAGAGTACGAAACCGTTTTTTTTTTCACAATATTTGTTGGAAAATAATAATTTGTTATTATCATCATCTAAAACACTTACTTTGGAACAGCTTAGTCGGCGATCCAGAGCCATCCTACGCTATATAAAGGAGCTGTGATGGCTTGGGTAGTTACGTTAGGAAATGCACAATACACCCCAAGCGGGACGTCGATGTAGGCCATATCGCTCCTACACCACAAATTAGAAATACAAAATAGTTTGGTAGGACATCAAAGTCACTGTTCTATTCATCACAGATCTATTTTATCCCTGGGTTTCTTTTTAAGAGTTTTGGTAGTTTCTAACTATGTGTTAACAATACCGCTAAAATTGCTCTATAAAAATCAGTGTCCCAACCGCCATGAGGGTCACAAAAAGAACAATGCGTTACAGGATATTGCGTCGAATACATATTACTATTGCGAGAATTTTCATTGGAAAATAGACTCAGAGAAATCGTACTGTAATGAACATACTTAATGCAATTATAGTGCAGTTACAGTAAGAGAGGTCACTGCTGATTTGGTGTTAGCTACCCTGTACCGCAATAAATACTTATTTTAGTGACCTGATTCGTATTTTAAATTGCCATTACCTAACATCCTAATAAATCTATGTATAATAAATCCCTAGGATTACCACATCGGCAACTTTTTAACTTGATAATAGCGGGCGAAGCCGCGAGGCATAGCTAGTTGATAATAAAAAAATGGCTTGTATGGTTTAGATGCTCAATGCACCTGATAAACGGACAGAAGGACAAAGTGCTAAACCAAATCAACTTAAATATTTCGCCTCGCTCGAACAACAATAAATAAATATCCACTAACCTAATCCAACGTATAAATTACTATAAAGAGCCTAGACTTACAAATATCTAAACAATAGCGTGAAACTTAAGAAATTGACAACGAGCCGCAAATGTCACATAATGATGACTAAATAGTTGAAATTCGCAGTACATTCCAACACAAGATAAGGTCTTGAGCTAAAAACTCGACGTCGCAAAACGATCTTACACCTGTAACTAGGAAATCAGCGTCAATTACATCTGAACTCTATCAACATTGTTTTAAGGTGTTTTTTTGATGGGTGTATAATCAGTTGTCTTCCGCGCGTCACGCCCTGTTTCTTTTTAAAATTGTCCACTGTATAACAATTGGGTATGTGTTTAGCACATATGTTGACAACATGGCGTTACGGATATGAAAAGAACACCTCTTATACTGTATGACGCAAGATGTAGAGTTAAATTGGCTTAATTATATCACTGACTGCAATTATTTAGAATAGTAAATCCACGTACATTTTTACCCGACTGCCAATGAAGGGTATGCTGTAAATTTATGATTGGTAATTCGAGCCATGGATTTTAATCCACCACTATAGAACTTACATGAATTTTTACACTCAAATTCAACATTTTTAACCTCCGACAAAAATAGGGGTAGGTATTATTAGTCTAACGGGTGTATCTCTGTGTCTGTCTGTGGCACTGAACTACTTTTTATGGTATATTGGCAAGCATTTGACCGCTTACTCACCAGATGATAGATAGAAAAGATAATTCTTTATAGGCTAAAACTGTAGTGTTAGTATTTGCGAGTTCATATTGCAGGTTATGTTATTACAGTTGACCCATCTCGGGCGACCAATGTCACAAAATATGATTATACAAGCCATACAAATTTTCATAATTTAGATTAAGATTGGAATTTATGGAAAGTGAAGATGCGGCCGAAGATGGAACATGCTCGCCTAGAAGGTACCTATTCACTCTAGACCTGAAGACACCCAGATTGTACCGTTCAGGGGAAAAATACGCAGGCGATGAGTTTCACTCCTTCGCTGTACGGATGATAAACGTAGAAGAAAAACGCTTCAAGCGAACTGGAGGTATGTCAACCATAAATGGATGACGTTTGACAGTTTGTCTTGTTGTTTGATGGTAAAAAGGGCATTTAGGAATTATTTCATGTAATTCCTGAGCACACTCTCCAAAATGTAAGCGATAGAACACCGATAGGCTTGCTACCTTTCGGTGACCAAGACTTTGCAGTTTTTACTCAACTAGCTTACCATCGCCAATGAGTATTTTGGCTCGCCGGTCAGTAGACTTAAGAGCTACTAGCTAGTACTTAGCGAATCCATCCCAAAGGTGGCCGCAGTACTCCATACACAATCGGACTTGAGCTTGATATAAAATGAGAAGCTGCCCCGGTGTGAAGTACTGCCTGACCTTAGCAAGGATACCCAGCTTCTTAGCAGCCAGTTGAGCTCTGGCTTTGATATAAGCGCCAAAGGTGAGATTCGGCGATAAAATTTGGTTAGCCATTAAAATCACTGATTTCAGACCTATTTTTCCCGGGGTCTATCTCTAAAATGGCTTCACATTTAAAGCTGAAACTTACGCATAATATCCCTTATATCATTTAATTGAACAACAGATACAGATATCGAACAATTATTTTGAAGAAAATAAGTAATAAGCAATTAACCTCAAAAGTTTATCTCTATTAGGCAAAATGTATGTGAGAGATTCCCGTTCGGCGAGAGCGACTAGTATATAAGGTTTAATTTTACTTATTTAGCCCTAAAGATTTTGCAACGTTAGGTTTTGTTGTTATTTCCATAAAAACTCTTTGGCTTTGATTCTTGTAACTTGACATCATTGAACAAAACAAGTCACTATATTTAATGAAACCCTGATAATACCAAAGTTTTTAACAGCTGTCTTTGATTTAAGGCGAGGTCAGTATTCCAAAAGATAAACACCTGTTTCGAATACAATTTGCAGTATTATATTATGATAAAACGCATAATTAAATTAATAAATATTTATTATATGATTCTTTACTCTAAAATCTCCTAGTTTTAAGTTTTTTTTTAAAGAAACTATTAAATGTACCGCAAATTTTGTTTATTTTAATGTTTTGTATTATCTACAATTTTGGCTATTTGATAAATAATTACTCTCACTTTGTTCCATTGTATTAAATCGTAAAAAATATATTACAAATTATTGCACAACAAGAAAAATAACAATTAACAATAAAAAATAACAATATAGCAGTACAATCGGCGGCCTTATCGCTAAGGTTACCTGGAAGAGATCGATCTCTTCCAGGCCACCTTAGGATGGAGAGGATAAAAAAGTTTAAAAAAAGTGATCGGTGGTGCGGCAATGATCATTATACATGCAATATTACAATATAAATATAAATACAAATCATATACATATAGTTACATACATAAATAAATTAAAGATAAATACAAAATATATAAATAATATACAATACATTTATAAATATTATAATACACATACTTAATATATATTACCTAAAAATAAATAAATATTAGTGATGAAACATGATAAAAATTTCATATAAGTGATAAATAATATTTTTGTTACTACATTCTATCTTAATACCATTTAATTTGATAAATTAGGTTGTGTATAAAAGTAACATCAAATTGAGTGTTGAAATTCTAACAAAAATTGGGCGTGGAATTTGTTTCTTGAATTGTTATAATAGAATATTTTGAAGTTTGACACGCGTGACTTTGTGTAATCGATATTTTTTCTGCGCTATTGTAACAGACGACTTGACAGAAATCCTCGCCTTAAACACAATAATAAGTGGGTTCCTAGAAATTATAAATGGGAAACGTTACGCCTTTCCGTGGTTAGAAGGCAATTTCCGTGAAATTAACGCAGATGTAGTTAGGAAAACACTTCAATAGTTTATTCGGGAATTGAATCAATAAGGAAGAAAATGTTGAAACATTTTGTTAGACTTATTTTAGCGTTTCATGACTATAAAAATAACCCTAATCCTCTATTGTACCCTATGTAGGTCGCGTACGCTGTTTATGTCCAGGTCTTAGGTATATATCTTATTGATTTATGTTTTATATGTTTTTTAGTTTACGTTGATCCTATTTGTATATCTACGGGCCAATTGCCTATATTTCCTTTTTTACACAATGGTGCTAAGTTAGTGTCTCACATTCCCGGGGCTTGGGAGGTTTCGCAAGATACAATTGGAGTATTTTGTGACCTCTCCAAAGCGTTCGACTGCGTGTACCATAAAACGCTTATTAGCAAATTAACCATTACGGTATACGTGGGACTGCTCTTGATTTGTTAGATTCATATTTATCGGGTAGGCAACAAAAAGTCGGCGTTAATCGTGTGACATCTGACGGGTCTACAGTTAAAATTGGCGTGCCTCAAGGTTCAATATTGGGACCCTTTCTATTTTTAATGTATATTAATGATTTACCTTATATGACAACTACATACACATAAACACAACACTGTACACATTTCAATATTTTTTAAATTCATAAAATTCTACTAATTTCAATTTAAAAAAAATGCTTTTAGTAATTTTAAATTCTTTTAATTATTAATAATTCTTGTTTATTCAAGAAAATCAGTTCGGATGATGATTTTAAGAGGTTTATAATAATAGATACATACAAATTTAACCTTAAGGGATAATCAAGATTAATTTATATTCTTATTTCAACACTTTATTGACGTTTGATTCAAATTTAAGCTTGACGTTATACTGAACCGGACGCGATAAGATCGTCTCTAGAAATAAATAAGTTGTTAACGAAAACCCTTATTTATTGAAGGAGCCGCGATAAATTTCCTTATTATTTACTTATAATATTATATATCATATTGTGAATTAATCATAAATAAATATAGTATAGCGGTTTCTATTAAGCGTGGGATTACCCATGTGTGTATGTAAAATAAATAATGTGAAAATTATAGTAATAAATGAAGACTTATATACGGTAATACAAATAAAACTTTTATGCTCCATAGGGAAGCAAAGACCTCGCCTGGTGGAAAGTAAAGATGCGGCCGAAGATGTAGCATGCTTGCCTAGAAGATACCTATATGTTGTCTAGCTCCGTGCAAGCTTAGGATCTTGGGTTAATGTGACAAATAAAGCCCCTGTACCACTGTATAGCAGTATGTAAGATTCGAAGCCACTTTACAGTTGCTGCTCTTAGGTAGTAAAATATTTCTGTTACATACTGTCACATTTTTTTTATTATTGGTAGGCAAGCATTTCACCACTATCTCACCTGATGGAAAGCGACGATGCGGCCGAATATTTGCTTTTATATTTTATCTTCTTAAAAACTAGCTGTATAAGGGTACACAGTTAAGGGTCACTAGTTAAAAAGTTTACTAGTAGTTTGCCCCGAACTGAGACCCTTCGCCTACATTTTGTGTTATAGAGACAAACTTTTGTTTGAAGTTTTTGTCTTATTAAGATTTTTTGTATTTGTTGTTCAAGTACAAGCCAATTGTAAGGTAAATAAATGCATTTATCATCATTATTATTATTATTATTAATTAATTATTATTCTCATAAAAGCCAAAATAAGTTTATCGATAAAAAAAAGTATAGGATATATCAAACAGTATGCATGCCTAGCAGACAAAGATAATATAATAAGCAGACTATCAAGTACCTTATATTGTTAATTTATATTATTTCAAACACAATGTATGTTGTAATTGAATAAATACTGAATACCGTTCACCTTCAAGTAAAAAAAAAAAATGTAACCAATATTAAAATGGTGATCCACGGCAGCTATCCTTGAGGGACAATTAAGTTGTAGACTTATGGTATAAACCACCCTCTACCACATCACTTAGAAACAAGTAAGATAATTTGTCACATATCTATCTATCCATAAATATCGAATATAAGGAAAATTATTTCTTAAAAATATTAATAAATGTTGCGAAAAGCTTGTCGATCAATTTCTTATTATTGAATAAGTAGCGTTGTTCATGTAAGAAGCCCATGTGTTAATCCTAGGCATACGCTATGTAAATTCAAAAATTTCATCTAAATCCGTCCAGCCGTTACAGCGCAGCGTAAAGAGGGAATATACCATAAACTTCAGATTTATAATAAAGGTGTACGTACCTGGATAACCGAGCTTCACTCGTCTTTTTTTTTTGTAATTGACGTTTTCTAAAAATGAAACCTAGCTACTACTTGGGGGCTGAGTCACCCACGTCCGTAGGAGGATACCCCTTAAGTTTGACTCCCTACACGTGGTCCCCGGGTGGTGCTAATCAGGTGACATTTGAGAGGTGGTAGAGCATTTTGTGAGTTGCTCGCCTGGCTTGCTACCAAAGTAGCTTACCACCATCAAGTTGAAAGTCTGCCGCCAAGCCAAATACGGTGTTCCGGCAGTTATCCTTGAGAGCCTGCGTATTCCAGGTCTAGTGTGTTTACCAGCTTCGATCACATCGTCACTAACCATCAGGTGAGATAGTGGTCAAACACTAGCCTGTAACAAATAAAAAAAATAAAAAATAAGATAGATTTATTGCCCCCGAAACTGCCCCCTACTTACTAAATTTCGTGAAAACCGTTGGAGCAGTTTCCGAGATTCAGATTATATATATATATATATATATATATATATATATATATATATATATATATATATATATATATACATATATACAAGAATTGCTCGATTTAAGGTATTAGATTAGATATCCTATAGAGATGACCTAATGCATATCAATGAACTATCGATATCACCGTTTCTTGTGAAGCCGGACCCAGTAAGATGCACGCAGCCGAGGACGGTTAGATAACATCGAATGTAGAACAGCTTGTGCAATGAGAAATACCCTGTTGTGAAGCACCATAACGTTAACAGGTTTTTCGAATATTTTCCTTACGTAAACAATATCAAACAACACCCACTTGAGAAAGAAATGTTAAGCAATCTATACTAATAAAATCTGGATCTGGTCGATTGAGTGTGTGATGTGAATATTTCCGGCAACCACGACAGAAGTCATCGAACTTTGTGTAGGGCTGTGAGTGTGAAAGCGTTAATTAAGAGGGCATGATGTTTGACTTTTATGTATCCAACGGATAATTCACTGGGCTTAGAGTATAATTTGAAGAATGATTTTTGAAATATTACTCTTAAATTAGAATTACGGTAAAGTTTGCATACTCATGCTCCAGGTTAAATATCTGACATTGGTGTGGTTGAACTGCCCGTTGGCTTGGTTGGGTGAGCGCTCGCCTTCTCAGCAGGGTATTGGGTTCGATTCCCGGCGGGAACACAAGTTTTCTCCCCAATTAAAATTTGTGCTCCTGGTTCTGGATGTGATTGTATGTGTGATGTGAATGTTTACGGCACCCACGACACAAGTTATCGAACTTAGTATGGGGCTGTGAGTTTGAAAGCGTTTAGTTTTAGTTTAGTATTTTCCGAAGTGGAATCTGCAAAAAGGTTTAAAACACTTATGTACATGGATCTCCGTTATGGCACTCCTGCGTGAAAAAGTTCATAATTCTGTTCTTGTTTTGGTTAAAAATTGTCTATTACTAAACATTAAGTTGTAAGTAAATATTTACATTAAATGATGAATAGGTACATTAAATTCACTCAATTCTTAATCGTATCATATGTTGTAATCAGGGGGCCTGCAGGGGGTCCCCCTTTATACAGCGGCTTCACTCGCTTCATGAAAAGAAAAAAAAAACATCTTATATGAAAGAAAGAAAATACATTTATTCGGGACAACACGCGACGTTACATTATTTACATAAGAAAAAACAAGACAAAGCACAAAACAAAATACAAGAAATAAACAATATAACGCCGCGTGATGTCACGAATGAGGTCCCGACTCAGCATATAACTAGGTAAGTAGGTGGGCAGGACCCTCCTACCTACCCAGTAACTGATTTTCAGGCGGAACCCATGCATGACATCACGCGCGTCAGGACAGGGATACAAACGAACATTAAAAAAATAATAAAACACTTCATACATATATACTACAGATTATAAATTTAAAAAGGTACTAACATAATATAACTACATAATATATATCTGTAATATATAATATCATTCTAGGTTACCTATCTATGCTCAAAATTTCAACCAAATCAGTTCAGTAACAAATAGAGAGGGGTGGGATAGAATATTATTATTAAATGTACCATACTTTCGCCTTCTTACCGTCAGACTTGTATTAAGTGTAGGAAATATACTTGGGATATTTAGAACAGTAATTAGGATAGTTATTATAACGATTCTTTTTGTTATTTTATGTCTACATGATTCCACTAAACCTTTGGAAGAGAAGCTGAATCCCACGACACAGGTCGTCCTAGTGTGAGATTCAGGGATCCTTAATTAACACTTAATATGCTCTAATGTTACATTATTCTATCTATTTTTTGAAAGTGTTAACTTATATTGTAACCAAATCAAGTTTTTTATTTATTATTATTATTATAATCCCGTCTGCACAATTGCACATAAGCTACAATTTTTTTGAGCGTATCATACTCTAGTCCCGTCTGCAAAAAAGCACACTAGGTTCTCAATTCTTAAGAGATAGATAGATAAACTCTTTATTGAACACCTTAATTAAGACAAAAAACAAAACAAAATTATTATTTACAAAAAAAAGTGTAACAACAGGTCTTATCGCTAAAAGCGATCTCTTCCAGGCAACCTTAGGATGTCAGGATGAGGAATTACGAAATAGAGTTGGACGTCGGTGTTTAAAAAAACAATATTTTAAAGAGTGCATGAATCTAAGAATAATAAATTATAATATACTTAATTATAAGTAATGATAATTGACAAATAATAGAATAATATATACCTCAATAATGATCTTATATAAATACATATTTAATGTGATCATTACACATATAATACATACATACACACATACTTCATAATATAAGTACATTAATATTAATACCAATGAAATGAATAAAGAATGAATTTTAAACATATTATTATGACAAATTACAACATAATTAAACTATTTAACTGCGAGATAGTAAGCTTTGACGCGTTCTTTAAAGATGGGCAGCGACTGAGCTCGCTTTATTTCTATAGGAAGGGCATTCCAAAGTCGAACGGTTTCAACAGTGAATGAGCTTTCATAAAACGAGCTGGTGTGTTGTGGCATTTTGAGCTTGAGGTTCTCTGACGACCTCAACCCAAACGAGTTAGAAAGGTCAAAAAACTTAAAACGGTCCTGAAGGTAACGAGGTGAGGAAGGATTAAAGAAGATATTGTAAAGGAGAGAAAGAATGTGAGTATTCCGGCGAGCGCGAATGGGAAGCCACTTGAGCTTAGAGTAAAATTCAGAAATATGGTCATATTTGCGCGAGCCAAATATAAACCTAATAGAGAAATTTAAGAGTAATATGCTTTAGTTACGTCTTCGCAATCGCATATTAGGTGTACTCAAATCTTATACGTGTCTGCGCTATTGCACATTACCTACCCAATTATTAAAATTATCATGCTCTAGTACCATCTGCGCAAATGTAGAGGCTTATGAATAAAACAATCCCTTGAATCTTTAAAAATCTGGGCCGTGACCCAACGTGAGTTATATCACGAATGCATGAAACTAATTTAAATGCAGGTTACGTGGAAATAAGTATGTGAAGACATATGATATATATATATATATATATATATATATATATATATATATAATTATACATCTGATGCATGCCTGTGAATTACAAGTTATTGCACACTGCACATAATAAAATTTAATTTGAAATAATGGGGATGTGTTCACATTTTTAGCAGAGGAATATAAAAACAAAATTATCGCATACTTGTTTTGGAAAATATTGAAAAAATATTTGTTTGTATTACATGCATAATATTGTAAAGACCTTACAAAAGTTTCTATTGTTTTCCTTCATGTGTAGAAATAATCTATATATATAAAAGAAAGTCGTGTTAGTTACTCCACTTATAACTCAAGAACGGCTGAATCGATTTAGCTGAAAATTGGCAGGGAGGTAGTTTAGAGCCAGGAGAAGGACATAGGATACTTTTTAAGAACGTACATTTCTTTAATTTTTTTTTTACATTTCGACATGCTTTCCATTTTCTCATACGTCACTCGGATTTGGTAAAGTACTAGGCAAACATAAACATGAAGGTTGTAATAATATAGTCACGTGACATTGTTACGCATGCCGGGTATGGCTTCCTAAATATGCACATTCATTGACTGTTAGGCGGAACGAAGGTCGCCGGGACAGCTAGTTATTAATAGATCTTTTAAACTGAATTTGACCCTTATTTGACACTTATTTAAAAATATTGGTGTAGAGATCATATTTAGACCGCCCTATATTAATTAATATCATTATAATGTGCTTAAAAAAGTAATGAAATTTAAATTGATATATTTTACTAAATTGATAGTGATTTGGCTGGCATTCGCCCAACATTGCAACAGCTCAGGCCGACAGTGATGAATGCATATGGAGCCAAAGTCACAGGCATATTGCAGTTACAGGCAGTTGCCTATACTTGTTACGCTGACAATTCATGTACGCTAAAATTCACTGACTCATCGTGCAGCAACTCTTGCCTCATAAGGTTACAGAATAATTCTATAATGTTATAATACTAATCATCACGGATTCTGTTAAAATCTGAACTTAACTAACTCTGAGGTAATTCTTTAGAAAGTAAATGTAAGCTAGTGTAAGACTCGGTTGGAAATACGCAACCTTAAAAAATAATTTCATCCATCTTTTATTTAGTTTAATCCGTCCCGTTGTCTATATCAAATCCTGCAACCTAAATAAGACCCACTTTCCGAAGTCCGATTGGACTCAAATTTCGTGTAGAGCTCGTCCAAGCTGAAATGACGCGCCCCACTAATTAGTTAATTTAGATGTGTGAGTGCAAATATTAATGACGACACTTATATGGGAGCGTCGATTGTTCAGTGAACAATGGATCTGCACGTGTACAAGACGGTCGATTAGTCGGGTGATAAATCCGACCACGCTCGCGATGCGAATGCGAAGGTGGGGCGCGTCATTTCAGCTTAGACAATCTCTACTAATGTATCTGTCGTGATAATACGATGATATGGTACCATGGAGCTGGTCTGATGATAGCGACGGAAGATGGCCATAGGAACTTCTGAACTAATTCAATTAAACACATCAAGTTTGGTCTCGTTTGATTTGTCTTACAAGTTCTTTGGTTATATAACTTTTTATAGCTGGTTAAATCATGATATTAAAAAGCTTTTTAAACTATTACTTGTTTTAAAATATACTTTTAATTTATATATTAGAGATTGTATTTCGATTTTAGGATCAATACGGTACCGGAAGAAATGCTTTCGAATACCATAACCCACAAGTGTTGCCACCCACTGTGGATGTTGCCACAGTCAGCCAAATTGTATTAGGCAACATAATAAGGTATCTTTTTGAATCATCGAGTTACATTATTGCAGTAAGATAGCTCTAAAATTGACAAATTAAATTTAAAAAAAGTAAATTTAATCTGGAACCACAAATTATAACTTTGGTTATGAAAGAGAGGGTTTATTAAAAAGGTAGGCTTCTTCCATTTTGTGCAATAACAGCCTACCATGTAGGTATACCAAAGTGATATCTATCGGTAAGTAGATCATAGTTTGTATCTTTATCTCGAAATGTTCTATAAACCCAATCGTCCTTCCGGTTACCTCAAATCCTGTCCCAATAACACTCGATGCCATCACACAGTAATTCACAATCACAAAACAGTGGCGGGGATAGTTTAAATAAAAAGAAAACCAACCAGCGATCTCTGGTGAGAGTGCAAACGTCTTGGTCGTTGACGCACGCACTGGCCGCGCGTGAAAGTAAACGTTCGAAAATAGAATTTGGCGCCATTTTGCAAACGTCAAATTTTCGAGACGTCTACTTGTCGATATTTTTGTGGTTATCGATAAGAAGTGAAACTTTAAGTGCCCTTTAGCTTCGACCGGTGCAGTGCGGTGACAGTGTGTGGAAGTGTTAAGTGACTTTCCCCAACTACTGTTTGTGCAGGATGATGGATTCACGTAATTTAAAGGTAAGTAAACAATATACCATGCGCTAACACTTAGCGTATCAACATTATTGGGGACACTTTTTATTAGAAAAGACACAGGGCGCATCAGGACAACATCTTTTAGAAAAGTAATGCTAAAGTTTGCACGGAGAAATTTTATTCCTTGATGAAATTTGGCATTTAGGTGTACTTAAGAAAAAAATAATGATATATTTTATGTGTTAACGGTTATTTTAATCAATCCCCAAATAGGGGCAAAAAGGAATGATAAGCGATAAATAATTTTGCGAATCTGGCAATTAGAGCCGCTTAGAGGTCCATCTGAATAAACAATTTTCATTTTGATATAATACGCCCGCCATCAGATCTGCTTTTAAGCTTGGGCTCTAAAGAGGCACTTATCAAAGTTAATGAATATGCATTAATGAATCGCTAGATACTCTTAAATAATTAATCAAATGGCTCGTTAAAAACACTATCAGTTTTGTTCCTCAGGTTTCACTTATTTGAACAATGCTATGTAAGAAGGTGAGAAACATCCGTGGATATAACAATAAGTTAACCTATTGTTGTTTATAATTAGAAAGATACCTCAAGTTCGATTAATAATTACTTTCAACGATGTGTGAGAAAAACTTAAAATGCTGGAAAATGGAAAGTTTTTTTAATTACATGAATAATAAGTTAAACACAGTTTGTAAAAATTGCTTCGTTCCTACGTTTTTACGGTACAATTCTTTTATTCAATTTAAAGAGTTTGTTAACATCCGTTTAAACTAAAAGCTACTTATATAAAATTTTAGTGTCTATGTAACATTATGATACCATGTTTGTAATTACAGGGCTTAAAGAGATTTAAAATCTAAATATTTAGGATAACGAGCATTGCTTTGCCGCGCAGGATTTTGACCTATATACCTATTTTTGAGAGGTGGTAGAGCATTTTGTGAGTTGCTCACCTGGCTTGCTACCAAAGTAGCTTACCACCATCAAGTTGAAAGTCTGCCGCCAAGCCAAATACGGTGTTCCGGCAGTTATCCTTGAGAGCCTGCGTATTCCAGGTCTAGTTTGTTTACCAGCTTCGATCACATCGTCACTTCCCATCAGGTGAGATAGTGGTCAAACACTAGCCTGTCACAAATAAAAAAAAAAAAAAAAGTTCAAAACTATTTTTTTTATGCTGTATAGACAATTTTTGACCACCATCTCACCTGATGGAAAGTGATGATGCGGCCAAAGATGTGACATAATTGTCAAGAAGATACCTAATCACTCTTGACTTGATGTCTCCCAAATTATACCCCTCGGGGAACATAGACACAGGTAATGAGTTCCACTCCTTTGCCGTACGATGATGAACGTAGAAGCGAAACGCTTCGAGCAAACTGGAGTTATATCAACCATAAATGGATAACGTTTGATAGTTTGTCTTGATGTTAGATGGTAAAAGGGGCATGGTGGAATTAGCTCATGTTATTCCTACGCACACTCACCAAAATGTAGACGATAGAATACCGATAGATTTGACGGTGACCGAGACTCTGCAATATGATAGTATTTGGGTTCTTTTGATAAGTTTGGGCAAACATTAGGTATAAATATAGCAATAACAAAAATTATTACATACACCTAACATAAGCTATAAGATTATTTTGTTGTGCTATGTTTGATAGATTGAATGTTTGATGTTTATGCTAAATAAGAATTTCAGGTGAACATGTCAGAACAATTATAGAAATTCTCACTAAATCTTATTCCATTGCAATTGCAGTAAGAAAACACGGCAGTAGAGGGCGCTTTGTATACAAAACGCCCTCTACTGCCGTCATAAAGAAAAAAGACTAATATTTCTGACAAAATTGAGATATACATCAGACATATTTTTGTTATCCTACTAATATTATAAATCCGAAAGTTTGTGAGTAAGTGTGTAAGTTTGTTCCCTCTTCTCGCTTTAACGGCTGGACGGATTTGAATGAAATTTAGAATTTACATAGATTATACCTAGGATTAACACATAGGCTACTTTTTAACTTGATAATAGCGGGCGAAGCCGCGGGGCACGGCTAGTTTAGTATATGTTATGACTTGTAGCTGATGCGTCTAAAACAAAAGTAAGATTTAGTAGGCTGCGTTTGAATATTTCAAAATGAAAATAGCAGATGCGTCTATTTTTCCTGATTCCGGTAAAGTATATAACTCAAATTTGTCAAAAATGCAGTTACTGCTACTAAGAATTTGATGTAGTCGGATACCTCACTTTTTTTTATTGTCTAGCGTTCTATCTACGGGCCAATTGCCTATATTTCCTAAAACTAAACTAAAATTATATACAGCAAAGAACCAAGTTACCTACAAGACGATCGAGCCTATAGGTAACTCTAGTGCTCAAGCCCACTACCAGGGGGTAGCGTTCCCATCATGCTGGCTGCATTGCCTCTCTGAATTGTAATGCTAATACGTTGAGCCAAATAAGTGCCAGCATTTTGGTCACGCGTCGCCTCAACCAGGCGCTCTGATAGAATTTGGAAAATAGAATGAGCTCCAGGTCCCCACGGACCCAGTGTCTCAACACCAAACGGCTCAAATATGTAACCACTGCCGAGGTTTCCATATTTTCACCGTTTGCGCTGCTCTGCCGAAGTTGCCGCGACGCCAACCCCATTCTGTTTTTCAGGAAGATGTGACGGAGCTAAAGTATCGACACAAGTTGCATCCCACACTAAAGGCCGTCTCATCTTCCATGGAATTAAAGTCATTCCGTCGGGTCTTTTACCATCGTCACGCATCAGACCATTCGGTTCGAGAATGGCTGGAACGTTGGCACTGGTAAAAGCCGGGCGGATGATTTGAATAATATATAGAGTTATTATTACAATTAATAGATTACAATTATAGAACTACCTATTTTCAGGACATTATGACTGTTATTCAAAACTTATATTATATTTTTAACGCTTTCACACTCACAGTCGCTTACCAAGATTTGTATCGTGGGCGCCAGAAACATTTACACCACACACAATCACACCCATAATCAGAAACACGAATAATTATCATTTGGAAGGAAAATTGTGCTTCTGCCGGGAATCGAATCCAGGACCCAAAGACTGGCCCACTGTGCCAACTGGTCGAACATATTATTATGTACATTTAACGCATGCATACTGGCAGCTCCTCACTAAGACTTATATCGTGGGCGCCGTAAACATTTACATCACACACAATCACACCTAGACCCATAAGCACATACGTCCCTTGGGAAGGTAAATTGTGCTTCTGCCGGAAATCAAACCCAGGATGCAGAGGGCAGAGACCTGTCTACTACGCCAAATGATTCATCGTATATTACATCAATAGATTGGTTACCTAATTTCTAAATTACTCGTAAGTTGATTTATGATTTGTTTCGTAACTCGACAAGTGAATGTTTTTAGATTAATAACATATTAAAATTTCATGACATTTGCAAAATACTTGAGTCATTGGTTTTTTGTGTGGACAAAGGCATTGGAGAAATCTTTAAATAAAATTTA
This sequence comes from Lomographa bimaculata, assembly GCA_948107665.1. Taxonomy (NCBI): domain Eukaryota; kingdom Metazoa; phylum Arthropoda; class Insecta; order Lepidoptera; family Geometridae; genus Lomographa; species Lomographa bimaculata. The sequence continues at coordinate 16,970,632 of OX403592.1, forward strand.
AAATAGTAATAGTAATTCTTTTGAAAAGATACGTAAGAACTAATAGGTAATTAGTGGTAACTTATTCTTTTCTGGTATCCAAAGTCATGATCACCTTCTTTATATATACACGTTTACACACATTTTATTACATGCTTTCATCCTGGAGGAAGAGCCGACTTCAAAATAGGAAGAGGTACTATGTACTGTGTTCGACTATATGTATTTTTTATGTATGTTCACCGATTTCTCCCCCATTTGTGGACCGATTCTCAATTTTTTTATTGTTTGGTAGATTATACTTCAGAGGTTGTCCCATATAAATTTTATCAAATCGATCAAGTTAAAACCAAAACATAAGCGGTAAAGTCGGTTTTAATCAAATGTTTGCCTATCCAGCATTAAATTTTTTTTTAAGTGTAGTAAGTGTGTTTATAGTGTGCTACTTTTCGTTAGTGGTGGATTAATAAACATTATTCATCGGATCGAATTGTGAATATACACATAACATTACATTTCATTTGACAGTCCAATAATTGAATTAAGATACCATTTTATATTAACATGCTTTTGTCTCTATTTCTTCCTCTTAATTTTTTATCAATTGCTTAGCTATAGTTTAACAAAAATTTCACTCATAAACGCGATTTAGCGTTAAGTAATGCTTAAATAGTTGTCAAAATTAAATACCGCCATTGCCTAGTTTAAAACTTTGCTAAGAGGCAAGATGGCGGGATTTATATCTTCTATCTTTCTCTTTAAACCTAAACCTATATCTTTAAATAATAAATATGTCAAAACTTTTTACGTAAGGCACCAAATTGTTCACTTCGACAACCGTTGAATGTCACTTGTCTTTCAACAATTTTGCTAAGAGGCAAGATGGCGGGACTTATCTTTCAATAATAAATGTGTGAAACTTTTTACGTAAGGCACCAAATTGTTCACTTCGACAACCGCTGAATGTCACTTGTCTTTCATTTTCATTTCAACAGATTAATAAACCCAAATATTTGACTGAGCTGTATTCGTATAATTTCACTTTTAGTCGACTATTTTGGTTATAACGATCGTGTCAATTTCGATTATTTTCGATTATCTGTGCGTTTCTCAACTATGCAGCGCCTAATTCATGTTTTTGAGTGAAAAAAGTTAATCATTGATTATGGGTTTAAGAGCTGCTTAACTAAGAGTTGGCTAAGCATTGCTTAGCGACATTTTTATAAGTAAGACTGTATAATTGAATATTTCATAATATGTGTGTACAATACAATCAGTTGCATCAATTTTTTTACAAAACTACGTAATATTTTACAACTTTACTAGTTTAATTATTGCGTGTCATTGGAATCATCACGAAGCTACATACATAAGCTCCGTACATTTTAGACGATGCTTCGAAGCTCGATGGTTCACAAAATTAGTGTCATTACGATATGTTATATTGCTACGTAGAGCTATCTTGTTTTACTTATCAAATTGACCAACGTAATTGCTCATCACAATTTGACCGGTGAATACAGATTATTTCGTAACCTGTCAGTGAATGTTGTTTACGTCTTGGTGTTAGATTGTTACCGTTTCGCCATGACTAGATGGACATCGAACCGCTCAGTTTCATCATTGATATATAATTTTCATCACACATGACCGGAAACTGGGTCAGTAAACGCTAGGATGGAAGTTAATTTTATTTTCAAGTAGTGTTATTACAAGCTTTTATCTGTCCCGTTCTGTCCGTTTGTCGGACTGTAATTAAATTTTACAAGCAAAATTAGGCCCACTGCCCGATGACCGATTTGACTTAAATTTTGTGTACTTATAAGTATCTTCGGTGACAATTCATTGATATAGTAGCATGGAGCTGGTATGATGATCGAGACGGAAGATAGCCATAGGAACTTCTGAACTAAATAAGATAAACAAATCGATTTTTAGCTTGGTTGATTCGTCTTGAAAGGTTTTAGGTTAAATAATATATAGACCTTTTTTTACTTACAAAATATAAAAGCTTGATTTAAAAAACTACAAAAAACTTAAGTATTGTTTATGATATTTAAGTAAGTTTATGAAAGTTAATATGTATGTACAAAATGTATATAGATAGGTATGTATGTAAGTCGTATTTATGTGTATGATTACGTTTTTACACCACCGATCTAATTATTTAAAATTATCCCTCTCTCCATACAAAGGTTGACTAGAAGAGATCGCATTTAGGAAAAAGTCCGCCCATTATAATTTTGATTTTTTTATTAACCTCTAACTTAGTTTGGTGCACAACAAAGAATTGTCTATTCTATTCTACATAGTTACTTATACTTTGTAATGACATTTTCGTATTCTAGTGACGTACAAATACGTCAAATGCTTATAATTTTCCCACTACTTACTGTGGTATTCAGAAAGCAAATCGGATCCACTTCACTTTCGTTCCGATGCCACGGTGTCGTGTGAGATTATGTGTATGACGAATGAGGCGGAAAAAATATCAGGTTTATCTATTTTAATCTATGTTTGTGCAAAATATTGTAAAAGGCCTATTGTTTTGATTATACAAATAATTAAACGCAAGCAAAGCTTCAAAAAACCGACTTCACCGCTTTATCTTCGGAACCTTGATCAGATTTAATGGTTTAAACACGCATTGTTGACGATAACTCAAAAACTAGAGATCAGATCTTGATCAAATTTCATTGGTACCACATGAAAAGCACCAGCTTTCAAATAAAAAAATAATAATCAAAATCGGCTCACAACGATATATATATGTGTAATGTACATATCCCACGTCTGAATAAATAGGTATATTTATATTTTAGTATCTTATTTCCTGTAGTTTCCTCAATTCATAATGTATGCCGTTTTTTTAATAAATTTACAATAATAATATACTTAAAACGGCGTAATTGCGGTACTCAAAACTGTTACTGTGTAGTGACTTAATTAGTGAATAATATCTATAAGTTTTACTATCATTGATAAAAAAAAGTTTTATAAACATTCAATAGTTAAAATGTGGTTTGTGTTATTTTGACGCGTGACATTTAACGTCAATCAAAATAGGACAAAACATAGTTTAAGTAACCGGTTTATAATAAAACCAAAGATGTTGTAGCTAACCGTAGGTTTTTTTCCTATCTCGATGAATAAAACATACAAATAAATGGTTTCTAGTGCAATATGAAAGTTTTGTCATGTGATGTGTGAAATTTGTGCATCTTCAAGGCAAACAAGGCACGTTCGTCGCTTAACAACCTCTAAGTTTGCTTAACAGGAATATAATCAAATCAAATCAAATCATTTATTTCAGAAAGTCATCCATATTATGATTAATTTAAAACATTATACAAATTAAACAATATTACACACTGAATAAAAAAAGGTATAATAATAATTATGTTTATTTCCAAAAATATAAATTAAATTCAATTATAGTGCACACAAAGTGGATACAAACTATACATTTGTAAAAATAAAAACAATTATTTGACACCATTATATAAGCCTCAGACACCTACACTTGGCAAAGCCTATACAGCAGGTACCTGTGGTCCCCCAAACTGTGTCTTGAAATTGAAATTGAAATTTGCTTTGCTTTATTGTAATTTTTTTGTAGGTACAATTATTTATTGAATCCATAGGCAAACTGTGTTTCAGGAGCCAGTGGCTTCACCCATCAATGAAATACATAAAACTATCGTTAGCAGCATTATCATGTGATTACATTTGAGATCTATATATGACAATCTTTATATATATATATATATATATGTGTTTATGAGTGTATGTGTGGGAAATGTAATAATGCATATAAGGGTGTGTATCTGAATGTTAGTATATAAGCGCATTAGTGTTAATGTAGAGTGTAGGTATATAAAGTATCAGAATTATAAATTAGTTAGCAAATTTTCAATTCCATCATAATTAAATGAGTTTAAGTATAAAAGTATAATATTCTTTATGTCTCTTTTATTTAAATTTTTTACGTTGGGAATTTTATGTAGTCTGTTATTATATCTGATTCTGGTGTCTTATATATTTAGTATATTGTGTCCTAGATAGTATGCACACTAATTAACAATATTAAATGAATTATATAGAAAAGGCGTGGCAAAAAGCTTGTTTATCTCGCACAAAAAGTGATGCAATGAGTTTGCCAAAGGTCTTTGAACGGAGCCGTCACCCCAAGACCGGACCTAGAAGGAAAGAAAGTAGTGTTTCTGTGAACGCCAGTCATTATGTCGATGGCGTTAATAACCAATTTGCCGCTTTGTGGACGTGTGCATGTTGGTTATCGGATTATGAGCTTTTTAATACCTTGTTATTTTTATGGGATGTGCATCTACTGAAACAGGCGTTTTGAAACTGAAGAAATACTCCCTAAAAATTAAACTAGTGAAAACTATTTATAAAACACCTAAAATTGTAATTAATATCCAAATGTTATTATTCTATAGAAGAATGCTTAAAAGATTTCATTTAAATGATTTATCTTCCTCTCCATAAAACAGCTCTACAACTTCTACCTCATGTTGCATGTCCCCGACAAGTCCATAAGGATCTAAATTATTATGTAATTTTAAAAACCCTTTTATATTATGGAAGCAATAAAGAATTGAATATTGAGTATGATCTAAAGCAGAAACTTTTGAGTAACGTGGAAGCTAAAAGAAAATGTACATGTAATCGTCCATTCCAAAGGTAGCCATACACATACAGTACTCCATACATGATCGGACTTGAGCTTGATTCCCAGTTCCTTAGCGGCCGATTGAGTCCTAGCTTCGATGTTAGATGAGATTCCCATCTGGGGAACCTAATGTTAGCCGCGCGATTTTTTAGTTACTGTTTTATAAAAGTACCACTAAGTAGGTATGATGATAAGATAATATTTGAATAAAGCATTTAGCAATTAAGTGATGTTTGAAAAATAATCTATGTAAATTGAATCCAAAGAGAAATCAGGCATATGTGTAAATTGCCATCCTGTTTGACCATTTCTCGGTTTCCGCGCGCGTTCTCGGTTTTTTTTTGTGGTGACAGGTAACACACATATGCAGAATGTTCTAACTACTAAAACAGTTTTTAGAAATCTCATTCTAAATCAGTATACCTACATAATTGTCTAGCTGGTCTAACGCTAATTGAGTAAAACGCGGCGTCGTAATCAATCAGATTACCGCGCTCAAATGATGCGAGAACTCATCGGCTATACTCGTCGGAATTCTTTGTTGTAAACCTTTAACAGGGAAGTCGACCTGATTAAAATAAAAGTAGAGACGGTGATATATAGCAGTTCCTATCTCATTCTATCTACAGCCGTGAAATAATAGGAAAGACCCCATGATATCCAGCACCAATTTAATAATAAGTATCTAAACAAATAATTAAACTCGAGCATAGCTTAAAAAACCGACTTCACCGCTTATATTTTGGTTATGACTTGACCGATTTCAATAAAATTTATATGGGACCACCAGTGAAGTGATATCTACCAAACAAAAATAAATCCTCACAATCGATTTATAATTGGCGAAGGGTGTCCTATTCATTCGCATAATATTTTTAGTCCTTTAGTTGTTCTGCATTCATATCTTGTCATAATATTTTGTAGTCATAATATTAGATGCGCATATATTTTTAAAGCCTTACTTGTATGTTGTCATATCATTTGCTTGTAATAAATTAGGTTAGTTAGGTTGCTTGTGACCATAACGCACGAGCCGAGCGAGCAAAACGAGCGTGCCGCGGCAGCGGCCGGCGAAGTGCTAGAAACGAATTGGCCCCTGTTTACTAGTCTAGGCAGACAAAACTTATATATGTCAAAAATAGTTAGGGCGTTTAAGGTTATTGCTTTTAAATATTAATAATACTAACATTATGACAAGTGATATTAGGGGATGTGATATTGTATGTAATGATGATTAGTAGTAACTAATATTAGGAGGCAAATTTTTATGCGATTCAATTTTAGGGCTAAAGATATTAGTCGAATCAATAGGGAACCTTGGCGAAGATATCGCGTAACATACAAACAAAAAAAAATACCAACAGTTGAATTGAGAACCTCCTTTTTTGACGTCGGTTGAAAAAAGTAGTTCAATGAAGTTTTTCCGCGTAAGTAAAATATGAAGTCGTAATTTTAAGTTATAGGAAATAATAATTTCCTATAACTTGAGATCTTCGAGTATTAATGTGTAATGATGGTGAATTATTAACGTAACGAACGTGTATAAGATAACCTAGGCATATCAAATAAAATTGGAAAACGTTTTCATTTCCACACTACAACTCCAATTGAAGTTCTAGTAACATTTCTAAATAACTAAGGCACGATTAAGCTATGACAGGTGATTAGGACTATTTCTAAGAACTACAGATAAAATGAACACTGTTTAATACTTTACACTGTCTAAATGCGCATAGATAGCTAAGTAAAAATAAAAGAAGCAGTACAACACTGGTCCATTATCAAAATCCACCAGAGCTTGTTAGTAAGCAGCGCGATCTACTTTCTCGATTGTAACCGATTAACAATCAAAATATATTATGATAGTTCAAGTAGTAAACATAGGGAGACACGTTTCATCCACCACCAGTCTCAGTTGTTAGTCATATTAAACAATATTTTAAGCTCTATTGGATGGCAGCAAGTGTAAGCAATCGTAAGCAAGGTGATGACCATTACAACCTTACGTAACATTAGAGTATAACAATGACTATCCTTACGTAGTCTGCAATAAAAATGGCTCAAAAGGAAACCGACGTCTGTTATTTGAACGGTTGGGTAAACAGAAATAACAAGACGCTTGACACTCTGTGACATGTGTGCAACGCCCCTTAGTGTTGAGGTTTCCTAATAATGATGTTGTTGTATGTACCGGATAGATCTTATAAATCATCGCAAGGTGGCAACGTAAGTTGTCTATCGGTTTTGTTTTTCTATTATATTTGGCTTCGCAATCTTGTGCATTTAGCCAGTGTTAATTATTAATATATTTCAAGCGTATTTCAAGTTAAAAGTCCTAGTCACATGTCACAGTCAAAGTCAAGTACAAGAGTCAAGGTCCAGTCATAGTCAAGTCAAGCCCTAGTAAAGTGGTAAATGATAGATTTACCACTTTACTATATTAACTTTATATAACTTATACACCGCGGCTAGGCGGGTCGGCTCGTCAATTATAATAATACTAGCCGTACCCCGCGGCTTCGCCCGCTATTATCATGTTGAAAAGTAGCCTATGTGTTAATCCTTGGTATAATCTATGTACATTCCAAATTTCATGCAAATCCATTCAGCCGTTAAAGCGTGAAGAGGGAACAAACATACTTACATACTTACACACAAACTTTCGGATTTATAATATTATTCATATTCATATTCATATTAGGTAGTCAATTATAAACAGTTCCTAAGTTAATTTACAGCTTTACGCCGCCATGCTCTACGTAACATTAAGGTATTTATTTACATACGAAGGCAACGACCTTTGTTACACATTTACTAACTAAAAGTATGTCGAAATAAACAGAAGGGATTTTTTAGGCAATTTTAGCTAGTGATACGTTTGTTAGATTCTGTGTCATTTATTTTGAAACAAAGTAAATGTATTAACTTTGCTTTTTCAAATAAACTATTGTTAGTTTATATGTTATATACTTAGAACAAACAATAAATGAATAAATTTGTTAATACATTTAAAAACTATAGTTAAACAATGCATATTTACTTCATAGATACGAAAGTATCGTGTATGAAATACTACACCTGTAGGATGGATCCGCTAAGTACCAGCTTAAAGCTCTTGAGTCGATCGACCGGCGAGCAAAAAGACTCGTTGACGATGATAAGCTAGTCGAGTCCTAATTGCAGAGCCTCGGTCATCGACGTAAGGTCGCGAGCCTATCGGTATTCTATCGTTTACATTTTGGAGAATGTGCGCAGGAATTACACGAGTTAATTCCACCTTGTCCGTTTTACAACAAGACAAACTGTCAAACGTCATCCATATATGGTTGACATACCTCCAATTCGCTCAAAGCGTTTCGCTTCTGCCTTTATCATCCGTACTGCGAAGGAGTGGAACTCATTGCCCTCGTCTTTGTTTCCCGAACGGTATAATCTGGGAGGCTTCAAGTCAAAAGTGCATAGGTACCTTCTAGGCAAGCATGCTTCGGCCACATCATCACTTTCCATCAGGTGAGATTGTGGTCAAATGTTTGCCTAATGGGCATAAAAAAAAGTTTAATGTTAATTGTATTAGATACTATAGTTTACAATCACAATCTTAAAATTACAATTTTAAATCTGTATTTCGATTAATCCTGAATATTAAATAAAATTACAACAATTAAAAACAAAAAAAAAAAACAAAAAAAAAGAGCTATAATGCGACTGAAGTAATTAGTAAGAATTAGTAAGAATTGTTTCTAACTAACCTTAAATGGTCATTAAAGATGAAAAATGGTGTAAGAAACTTTAAAAAAATTAAAAAAAAAAAACACAATAAGTTCTGAGACTTGTATTGTGGGTGCAGGAAACATTCACATCTGACACGTATTCAAATACTTAGTTCATACTTTACATAGCATTCATACTAAGCTATAAATTCAAATTTTTCTTGGTAAGGAAATGTGTGCTCCTACCAGGAACCGAACCCAGGACCCGCGGCGAAAAAGAAAATATTTATTCACTGCGCCAAGTTTCAGAGTTCCGACTCTCTTACAGATAGAGTAATTTGCAAAATTATTCATTACTTTCCAATTATCTTTATATTAAAAACTTAAATAAATAATATAAATCTTTTTATACAGCAAAAAATAATACAATAAGCCCAGACATTTGTGAATTAATTATAATTTGTCGTTATATACACATGTAAATATACGCACGTAATTAATTATTATTCTATATTTACACAAAAACAAAGTAAATATTTACGTATGAAATAACAGGTTTTTATCTATTAGGGTTAATAAATAGTCTTTCCTTATTTGTACAAACCATCTCTGTACAAAAAATTATCTGGAGTATTAATTTATATTAAATTATGTTATGACTTGTATTTTCCTAGTAATACATGTTGTTTAACGCCTTCAAACTCACAGTACTACACTAAGTTCGATGACTTGTATTTTGGGTTCTGGGAATGTTCACATTACACACACATTGTGAACCATTAACAATTTTTTTCCTAGGGATAAAACTTTCAGCTATCTACGGGCCAATTGACCATATTTCCTAAAACTAAACTAAATGTATATACGTCTCTGCAGCAAAGACCTAAGTAACAAGGCATCGAGCTTATCGGTAAATCAAGTGCTCAAGCCTGCTACCAGTAGGTATCGTTAACATCAACCGTTCAGCCGTTTGGTGTTGAGACACTGGGCCCGTAGGGAGATCAATTAATTTTCAAAAATCGATTAGAGCTCTTGGTTGAGGTGACGCGTGATCAAAATGCTAGTACTTACTTATGTGGCTCAATGTATTAGCATTGCAATACAGAGAAGCAATGCCGCCAGCATGATGGGAAAACTACCCACTAGTAACTCAAGAGCTCAAGGCTGCTGCTTGAGCAAACTGGTTCTAAACTGTTTACCATTTAGGATTTTGATGGGTAGAGTACATACATACATACATAACATTATGGCAATTATAAATGAGCTTTTATATATTCCTTGAGTTACTTTATCTTCTTATACTTTCATTGAGTTACTTATTTGTTGTATTTATGCTTGTTGCGTTGTTTATTAATACGATTCCATTGTAAAAAAATATATGCGACAATATTTTTGGCAAATACGCAAATTTCTAGTACAGAGACGTCTGTGGGCGTGAGAATTTAATTTAATTCGAAAATGTTTTGCTGGAAAACAGTATTGTCGTTATTTTAAAAAACATCAAACTCAAGGTTTTTGTTAAAATAATGTGGACTGGAAGTTAGCTGAATTGCCCCATAGGACAATACCATAAATTAACTGAAAACGTAATCGTGTAGTAAGTATTTTTCGCAGTTGTATTAGATGTTATATTACTCATAACTGGCAAACTAAATACACACTAAGTTCGATGACTTGTCTCGTGGGTGCCGGAAACATTCACATCACACTCACAATCATAACCATATACAAAGATAATACATAAATAACACTAAATTCCTAACGATTTTAAGGGTCAAATATCTCACGAATTATTAACTTAGATTTGTCAATAAAGAAGAGCCATAAAAATGGCGATAGTCAATAAGAAAAAACTATATATATGTATATATATATATATTATATAATTATGTCATATTGTACAACATTACATAATTAATATTGGTAAGGTATCTTCAAAATATACCATGTCTCATCACAGACATTAGGATAACAATATAATTTATATTATGTGTAATAAACAACAATATTAGTTACATATTGATTGATTTTGAATTATGGTTATTATATCACATCTAATTTAATCCATACGCAATATTATGTAAATAAGTATTTAGTAATAAGCACATAAGGAAATGTTTCAGAATCTTTAATCTAATAATATATTAATATTAATGACATCATTCATATATATAATATATAAACATAAAGATAAAACATAAACGCTTTCACATTCACAGCTTCACACTAAGTTCGATAACTTGTATCGTGGTTGCCGGAAACATTCACATCACACACACAATCACATCCAGAACCAGAAACACAAATTTTTTTCAGAGAGAAATCTTGTGATTCAGCCGGGAATCGAACCCGATACCTCTGATATACGGGGTGGCCGACCGCCACCCAACTAAGCCAACGAGCAGTTCAAAATTCTTAAATATATTTTTTAAGCATTTTTTATTTTCACTGTAATCAATATTTTATCTTTTCCGAACGCCCGTTAACTTAGCGGCCGCAACAAGCGGAAGGTGCTGTGACGTCACGCTGCGCGCGCGCACAAAAACTTTCGCTTTTCACTGCCAAGGCTCGCCACAATCATCTGGCGTAATAGCTGCGTAACATATAGCTTTATTGTTTTGTTATTCTTTGACGCATTGAGGCGGTGAAAAATATAGTATATAAGTAAACTGTTTGACAATCGTTCATATTCATCTATTTGTTTCAGATTTGGTTCTGTCTAGCATGCCTGGCTGCCTCAATGGCGGCGCCTGCACCAGAGCTGTACTTGGACATCATCGATATGGCAGCCATCAGCAGGATGTCACCGCAGCAGCTGGAGAAACTTGCCGAGGGTCTGGCAGCTGAGGAAATTATGAGGTACGAAATCCTGTTCTATTTAGTGTGGTCAGCTGGGTCAACGCACCGGCTTTTGAGGTTACATAAAACATCACTCGAATATTATCACGGTTTACGTAATAAACTCAAGAACGACAGACGCTTCTGAGAATCTTAGCGTATAGAGCCATATTCAAGATTCCCTGTTGGTACCTAATACAAATATATTCGCGCCACATCACGCGACTGTCGACGTAATCTATTTTGGGGTAATTATCACAGTTTACTTAATAAATTCAAGAGCGACAGACACTGAGAATGTTGGCGTATAGCGCCATATTCAAGATTTCTTTTAGATACTAAGCACAAATCTATTCGTACTGCATTACGCGACCGACAACATAATCCGTTTGAAGATATTATCACGGTTTACATAATCGTGGATGGAAATAATTTAATTTGATGAAATAATTCATTAAACAAGATTTTACTGCAAAACCTGTTACTTGTTTCGAGGGCTACACTACCCACGATTTAAGCGCATGCGTTAAAGCTACATTTAAAAGTAACGAAATTCAAAATTGTATTTTTTTCTATCCAGGACAAAGCGGTCGTCAGCACAGGCGATAACATCAGTGGTGTCTAAGGCATCATCAGGCCTACAGAGCAAGATCGGCCTGCTCGGGCAGGCTTCGGCGTTTATCTCCTCAGCTTCGTCTAAAAATGGCGGCGACGAGCACCATGGATACAATTACGAGCCGGTATGAACAACTTAATCAAAGAATTGCTCGCTGCCTTGGTTTGTTGCGCATTTGAGTTTTGAGCAGCAGATATCGGGTTTAATTCCCGGCAAAACTCAAGTTTGTTCCAGAGGCAAATTTGTGTTCCTTGTTCTGGGTGTGATTTGAATGATTCCAGTACTCACAACACAAGTCTAGTCTTTGAACTTAGGCTATGAGTGAGGAAGCTTTAAAAGAACGAAAAAACAAGAACTAAAAAACGAGAAAAAAGCTGTTTCAAAGCCGCGATGGTGCCGTCATAATTAGCCTGCTTCCCGATCGAGTGGACGCGGTTTCGAATGCTACAACGGGCTCTGCGACGTTTTAACCTAGGTTAAACCGTCCCTGAGCAAAATTACTAAAAAGTACATCCGCAACTATGCTTGAAAACCAGTCTAGCTAGTTTATCACCCTCGACCGCATCATCACTTGTCATTAGGTGACATAGTAGTCAAACGCTAACCTACCACCACTACACGGTAAAATATTAATCGGTATTATATTAACAAATTACCACAAATAAAACCTCATACTTGTTTAATTATTCACGTAATTCTAATAAAAGTTACTTTACAACTAAATTTACAAAGGCATGACGTATAATTACAGTTTTAATTATAGTATGGATACAAATACAACACAATCGGGTTCTTTAATTCTGACTGGCAACCGCAATTAGATTACAAATAAAAAATTAACGCCGATTTTTCAATTCTCAGACAAACAGTATTTATTCCTCAAAAAGTAAAACAATTTTTCATATGCCAGATAGACTTTGTTTGACTAATAAGTCGACTAACGAACTACGAATAACACTTTATCTGAACCGTCGATATTGTTTACTAATATAAAATAATATATTAGTTTATTTTATTGTTTTATTTATGTTATAGTATCTAGAGTAGATGTGAATAATCATGTATTATTATTTTTTATTGTACACCACTGTCTATTCATTCTTCTGTTACTGTCCATCCAAAGGTTGTCTGAAAGAGATCGCTTTAAGCGATAAGACCACCCATTGTTCTAACACGAGGATTGTAATATTTATCTGTCATTGTTTATATTTTTTGGTTTACATTAAAGTGTTTTGTATTGTATTGTATATGTCACGTATGTCAGGCAATTGTCTCGTCTAAACCAACGTTAAATGTTAAATGGCGGAAAGTCATCGCTCTCTTTATATTATTTTTTAATTATTCTTTATATATTTATTTATTTTGTGTAAATAAGTATGTTCTAGGCTAGCTACATCTTCGACTGCATCATGCCTTTCATCACGTGTTGTTGAGGTCAAATGTTTGCCTAATGAGCATCATAAAACATTACAGCTTATTCTCTCTAAATAAGTGTGATGATACTTACAAAAAACTACAGATTGCTTTGTTATCAATCAGATAGTTATCTGATAGTGATAGATAACAAAGCAATGAAAAAATAATATTCGGTACTAAATTTGACGGATAAATTTATTGTTTCAGTAATTAATTGACGGTTTATTTATGGATTGAAAAATTTGCCCTTAACAAAATTGTAATGAAACATGCAATTCAATCAAATAGAATTCAGGTGCGTAAAGTTGGTATTGAGCACGCAAGGTTGTTAAAATAATAACAGACTGTCAAATGACGTTTGTACGTCAAGAAACTGTTAATAGTTCAGAAAAAAACTCGGGCACTCGGGGAATGCCGCAGTAAAGCTATTGCATAGCATTTTTTATCAACTTATGCAATTATAATTATTTATTTATTTTATTTATGCAGTATTATTTTTTCCTGCCACCTAGAGGCGATATGCTGAACTAAAGAGACAAGCGTGATATTTCAAAAAAGTCATTAAAAGTTCTGCTATTCATCGATAGATGGCAAAACTGAAAAGTATCACCGCTGTGCCGGTCGGAGTGGGGGGTGTTAGGTTATTTTCGTTACGGAATTTCTGGATTCGTTCTCCACGCTCAAGGCCCGCGATAGAAGCTATGCAATAGCTTAAAAAGAATATGTTTGATTCATCACTTGAAACATGTCTTTTACTATTTGACATTCACAGCCCTACACTAAGGACGATGACTTATGTTGTGTGTGACAGAAACATTTACATTTCACACACACTATCATACCCAGAACCAGAAGAACAAATATGCTCTGGCCGGGAATCGAACTCAGATCTCTAAAAGTAGAAAGCATAAAATTTCCCCCTGAGCCAACTGAGCCATCAACCCAAATTAAATCTAGCGACATACCTTCGCACATACATACACACACTCACAACTTCCGCATTTGCACGATGCACGAAGAATAGAAAAGAAAGAAAGAAAATAAATTTATTCATTAAAAAGTTCTCAGTAAGTTCTAAACAGTCGGTTTTATTGTGACAGATATTATGCAGAAAAAACATATCCATGAGACATTCAGCGATAGAGTATTGTGGCAGTTGCATGACTCATTATATTCAACATATTTATGAAATGATCTATAGTTTAAGAAACTCGGACTGTATTATTTCTGCTTGTTCAGTATAATGTGACATACTGCGGGCTCCAGACATTACAACAGTATTCGATAATACTTCTGACGAAAGAGAAATACAGGCTCCATCCTAAGCTCTTATAAGATTTGTTGACGATATCAGATATGTATTCGTTAAATGTCATTTTACTGTCAAAAAGAACTCCTAAGTCTTTCACTTGGTGTGTTTTCTTTATTGGAATATAAGAAATTATATTAACGTAGTTCTTAGCTGTACATAGTTTTAGTTTAGTTTTAGGAAATATAGGCAATTGGCCCGTTGTTTTAGAAAGACTATTAAGAAATTATATTATGTTGGATAGGCAAGCATTTGACCACAATCTCACTTGATGGAAAGTTGCGAGTGTCATGAATATGGTGTGTAATATGTAGTGTGATACGCTGACACATAATGTTTGTCCCCAGCATCATCACGACGAGAAATACGACTACTGGGGCCTCAAGAAATCTATCCTCTACACCCTGTTCCAAGCAGTCAAAGCCATCACAGGAGGCGTCACGATTCTTAAGGGCCAGCTGATAAAGGGAGGTGGCGCTCTAGCCACAACCCTGGGGAAGGTGATAGCAGTCAAAGGTGATGCAGTCAGCAACCTTGGCAAGAAGATCGTCAGCTCGGCTGCTTTGAGCGAAAAGAAGCCACATGGTGAGTAGAAGAACTTTTATGTTATTTGAGTGACGAAATGAGCAAATCGCTTCATTGATGGTAAGTGTCACGCTTGCAGTTCAGTGATGCCTAGAGCTTTGAACTTAGATCAAAATCCTGCTCGGCAAAGCACTGGGGTTTTCTAGTACATCCCTTTCTTCCCAGGGGTGAAGGAAAGGAGTAGGTATGTGGGGCTCGAACCCACTAAAAACCCTCACGTGAGCAGTCACGATGGGGCAAGATAGGGTCTAGCTAGCAGTCACTAACTTGCCCCGGCAGTAGGCGCAGATGCAAACTCCTCCGGGCCACTTGACTGCGCCAATGGAGGGATGACCTTGCTCACCAAGGCCACCTCCCAGATGCCGTGCAAGCCGGTGGAAAGGTTCCTCACCCTAAGATATTAGATGTTTAATATCTTTTAACCCTGTACTTAATTACACCGGAAAAAATACGCCTTTTAGGGCTTGAAACAATATTCTGAAGCGGCCTCAATAAAAAAGAAGTCCTTAGGAATTATAAAAGCTGTGTCAAAAAAAAAAATATATATATATTATTACTAAAAATATATATACTTTTGAGTTATTTACGCAAATAAGCTACGTTTCTTGGCTATTCAAATAATATAACTGCCTTCAAATGGCCATTTAGCTACATACTTAGATAGCCAAATGACTCCATTTGAATTTCGTTAAAATTACCGCTATTCAACTACGGTACAAAAACCGTGTCATGCTTTTTTAATATAATGAGTAGAAAATTATGAATTTTAAATAATTAAATAATGTTAGTTAACCTCATTGCAGAATTAGAAACTAGCAAATGGCTACATACAATTTTACTTTTATGTTTGTAGTTGATCTTGGTAGCTTTTTGACCGTCCGTCTGTATGTCAAAGGCGTAACTAATTACCTACTTCAAATTCTCACACAGTTAACTGTGTGAGAATTTTTTGAACTTAAGTTCAAAATTCAAATCTGTTTATTCACATGGGCCCGTAGAGGCACTGATGAAAGTTAATGACTCTACTGCCAGATTCGTAAATTTACCGCCATCACTAAAAGAACCTGGCAAGAAACTCAGTCTCGCATATTTTTACATTCTTTTTTCAAATAAAAACTAACTTATCTATACCTACTACTTAAGTTATCTAAACCTAGGTTTATCTATTTTTGGGGTCACTAGTGAAGAGTAAGGTTCTCTACTGGTTTACATGGCCACACACGCCTGAGGGATAGCCTTGGTAATGTCTCCTCTACGAGGGGGATATTATTCGAAAATAGTTTACCCGCTAGCACAAACAGACAGACTTATCATTGTGCCGTGACGATATCACGGGTTTTATTAATTTTATTATCATCATATTCTTCCTTTTACACTAAGTGGGTGAAGCAATGTATTCCCATATCGTCGCAAATAAGATGTGACACTATTTTGACCGGCCGCCTGTATGACGTCCATATTTCTTGGAATCTTTGTGACAGGAACCTAGATTGTTGACTGATTCCACGTGTTTAAGATTCGTTCGGGCGGCTAACTCTAATACCATCTTTATCAAGTAACTTGGACGTGTGTGTTGCTCAATCACGCCAAAACTACTGAACAGATATGGATGAAATTGGGCACACATGTAGTTTATTACCTGGATTAAACCATGAGACAGGATTTTTTACCTAAAGCCGTGGGCAGAAGCTAGTATAGCATAAAAACAAAGCGGCGAACTAAGTCTCGAAAATGATTTTTTTCATGTTGAAGTCTGGGTTGCTAATTGTATCATTTACATTTATTGATTTTGTTTCCTTAGCAAAATTACAAAAAATCCCAAGAATACCATAATTTACTATACGCAGAAGTTGTAAATAAATTGTAAAATTAAATGTTACCCACAATAACCGTAGTAATAGGTCCCTTACAGTATTTCTTAGTAAGGTTAACTAACTAGGTACATATTTAGTTTAAATGAATGAAAACTCGTCATTCATGGATTAACCCGATTATGTAGAAGGAGTATTATTAATAAATTAAATTCCCCACGATTCCCATTGAAAATAATATAAATATTTCAGTTACAATATTAATAAGTAATGTTCTATACGCGTTTGTTTGTTGGTTAAGTTTTTCCGACTTAGTCACTTTAACGTTGGGTTTATCGTGGAAATCGGAACTGGCATAATATTCTTATACAATATAATTAAAAGCAAGCAAAGTCTAAGAAAACCGACTTCACCGCTTATATTTGGGTTTTGGCTTGACCTATGATATACCAAACAAAAAAAAAACATCATAATCGATTCATAAGTAGCGGAGATACCGCGTAACATAAAAACAAAAAATATATACAGTCGAATTGAGAACCTCCTCTTTTGAAGTAGATTGAAAATAGAGTCATCTGTATTATGTATTTTTGTACTTTGAACTAACTACAGTCCACTACCAAGCCTCCTCTGGCGTGCCAACTAAGCTATCGCCAGGGCTACGCTTAATGCCTACGTTCTGGTTGCAACTTTTCATTCCTATCCCGTTCGGATGCTCGGTTAGTGCGACAACCGCCTTGAAAGAAGATTGACAACCAAGTTGGCGCAGTGGACAGTCTGCTCTCTGCGCCGTGGGTCCTGGGTTCGATTCCCGGCAGGAGCACAAATTCCTTCCCAAGGGTATTTGTGCTTCTGGTTCTGGGTATAAAGTGTGTGTGATGTGAATGTTTCCGCGTGTGAATGCGTTTGTTTATTTTTTGTTTTATTTGTTAAATCTCTTTAAGCCATGTGTTTAATTACACTGAAAAAAATACGCATTTTTACGCTTGAAATAATATTCTAAAGCGGCCCCAATAAAAAGGAAGTTCTTAGTGATTACAAAGCTGTGTTAGAAAAAATATCTACTTATTACTATAGAGTTATTTACGCAAGTAAGCTACGTTTCTTTGTATATTGATGATTCCGCTAAAGTTCGCCTAGCGGTTTCTAATAATTAAACAAACGTCCTTTAGCAACAGGTTTTCCCCTGTAACAAGTATTTGTCAATAGTATTTTCACTTGTACAGATTCCTGTTATTTGTAATGTTCTACAGGAAATATGTCTAATCACAGTGATTTCAAAGGAACGTATACGTAATTACATACTCTCCGATGGACAGTGCCTTCATACAAGACAAGTAAGTACAGTCTGGTACAGTCGTAATCAGAAGTTGCTTTAAAGATGTCTTGAAATTGATGCATGCAAGTTTAGTATGATTCCTTTGTTTTATGGTAAGTCTTGTTACGGGATGTTGCATCCTACCATACCATCAGCATAAAATGGGGTCTATTGATAGTCCCCTATGTAGAGGCTGCATGAAAATTGACGAAACTGTCGAGTACATTCTACTCCATTGTAAGGCAACAGAGGCGATTCGTTAGAATGTTTTCAAGAGTGATGAGGGACTGAAACAACATATTTGCGGTTGCCTTTGGGACCGCTAGCACTATGTTATGGGCCATCATAATTACCAAGATCGTGCTTGTCACAACATCCATCTACACAAGCTATATCACTGGAAAAACTAAGTCAGCATCCCAGGGCCATGCGGTTAAGTAATTGGGATGGTTCGGGAGAGAGCTGGCAGGTGGAAATACACAATCCACTCCTAAACGTAACGTTAATAAAAGCACCTATCGCCTCCACACTGATTTAAAAGTATTATTCTATATCATTTAGCGTGTTCCAGTAATTCGTGTTAAAAGATTTAAAGTTTTTAAAGCGTCGATTAATTATCAAAGTTTGTGTACCTATTATTTTATAACCAATAAACTTATCAGTCACTGATGCCGATCGTGTACAGCTCATGTGATAATTTTTTCAAGCAACGGGCGCCCAATATACGGGCTATGCCTGGTTTGGGGCCCATAAAAAATTACTACTTTTTGTACTGTAATACTAAAGACATGTTTTATGTCATTACTATTATTTGTTTTATCACATGTATTATGATATCTGCAATAAAAATTATTATCATTTATTTTACTAGAATCACTAAGGTTACATTCATATTTGCTTGTGAGCCTACCATAATATTGTTATGTCCACAGCCGAAGTTTAGCGAACATGAACGTAACTTAAATCTACGTTGTATCTTCGGTTTACAGGTATTCTTACCCAAGCTTATTTTGAATGCGTGACACCAAAGTTACAAAATTCAGTTACCGTAGACATGTCCCTTTTACAAAACTCTTTTCAAAATTGAATTTGGGCGTTTGCCAAACCAATTTTGGGGCAATTCTTTCAATTTCGGCACAGATTTTACATATCATGTAATGGTTTTGGCAATGGTTTGTGTATTACATAATACTACGTTATACACTGAAAAATACATTTCCATAAATGAGGTAAGTCGTGCGGTACATGCTAATCATGTTGGCGATATTTCTTAAATCGTTTTTTGAATACGTCATGGTTGAGTTGATTTGTATGCAGCTTAGTACTTAAACTTAAACCTTTGACTTTTTTTTAATGAAAAGGTTATGAAGTAAGATATAAAAGCTAAGAGTTGCAAAAGCTGCTTAGAATTGATACCGTTGATTTGTTGGTTTTAGAATAGTATTTAGATAAAACGCTTTCGCTTTCACACTCACAGCCCCACGCTAAGCTCTATGACTTGTGTCGTGGGTGCCGGAAACATTCACATCGCACACACAATCACAACCAGAACCAGAAATACATTTTTTTCTTGGGGAGAAAACTTGTATTCTCACCGGGAATCGAACCCGATACCCCTGCTTAGAAGGCGAACGCTCACCCAACTAAACCAACGGGCAGTAAAAAACATAATTATACTGTATACTGTATAACTGTTTGATAATTGCGTATATTTTATCTACTTGTTAATTAACGAGCAATTCTTGCATATATGTATATATATAATCTGGATCTTTGAAACGGCTCCAACGATTTTTATGAAATTTAGTATCACACCCAAAATCTGAAACACAAATTGTCAATTTAACGATGTGAAGAAACTCTGTTCTTTCTTTGTTTTTATGAATTCATTAAAAATAATAAATGTTTATTCGTTAAACAAGTGAAAGTCAAAAATCGAAGACATCACAACTTGTTCAGATTATATGATTACCAACGGGCAACGCCACCAAATTAACCGACGATCCTTTGGATCGTGATTAAAAAATATAACCTCCAAATTCCAGCTGCTCCCGTATATGGACCGCCCCCAACAACGCACGTGGAATACGGACCACCACCATCCGCCTACGGAGCCCCCACTGCGCCTGCGCACTACCACACCGGCCCCTCACTCCCCACGGGGTATGCGGCGCATAAATACCCCTCTACGTTAGACGGTAAGACACATTTTCCTTTGGCTTCATTATTAGAGCTACCCTCGGACTGACTCCATAGAACTGCTTCCTTATGTGCAGGAAAAGAACACGCTCGGGAGGTAAAACTTCCAAGGAAAACATGAAATTTGACCAAAAACGAGGTAATCTTGGTCAGTCGACAAAGTTTTATGTCTGTGACCTATTTTATGTATCCTTTACGAGAAGGTGTCTCATAAAATACTAACTGCAATACATAAGTGCCCGAATGGACTCAAGAGAACTACTGCAAACTATTACGAAAGAACTACTACATTTGCTTGGGGCGGTCCCCAAATTGATTTGAAAGTAGTCCTACTAGTAGAATCATACATCATTACTGCTATTCGACTATTATTATATACCATTAAGCATTAAGCTGGACTGCGCTAACAGGACTGGTTCTGGCTGAAAGAGCGATTTACGAGAGGATCGCATTGCAATTGCACGCGAAACTTTGTGACTTAAAGTTCCGGTTGACACTGGGTATATATAGCCGAGCGTGTCACTTACTGTTAAGTGAGTGTCTTGTAATCTCATTTCTTACTAGCATAAAAAAACTTTAGTGACATAAACATTTAAGCATTCTAGTTATGTAAGCTTAACCTCTATGTTCCCAGAAGGCTTTTCTTATGGAGACATAGAGGTTAAAAGCTTAATTAAATGTGCCTTCGGAGGTTAATAAAATACTTCTAAATTGTACCATTTAATCTAAGACGCGGGCAATGAGTTCCACTCCTTCGCTCCACGAACGTACCCACTAAGAATAAGCCTTTTTACCATATCATGTACCACATCAGATGTCAGACGGTGCGATAGTCAGACGTTTTCCTATCTTGGATAAAAAAAGACCTTATAATACTGTTTTAAGTAAATAGCTTCGTAACTCGTGAGGCACACATTAGTATGCGAAATTACGAAAGAGGATTGTGTTTTTGGGGTTCCGTATCTAAAAAAGATTATTAATAAGTGTGTATAATAATATGTTTAACACTGAAAGCTAAAATGGATAGCTAAATAGATTCGACAGGATGGGCCGCTCTAGCCAGCACTATATTGCCTCGTATTAAAGGCAAAGGTTAACGTCACTTGCATCCTCCATTATGACATACACGAGAGGGCTCAACAAAATGCTTACAGATCTTGAAATATGATAGAAACGTTTAACGGTAGAAAACTTGTTTGACATACGGAAAACAGCATGGTGGAAAGGTATGCTATTTGCATTTTATATATCACTAGCTGCCACGCCCCGGCTCCACCCAGGTGAACAGATAAGAATATAGTGTATAGCCCACCAATTTTCTATACTTAAATAACAAACATTGTTATTTCTTGCTTATAACTTTTCTTTGAAAATAGCCCTTACCTGTACGGTTCATTCGCATAATATTAAATTTCATAAAGTTGTCAGATGTTATAAAGTTATTCTACATATGTATTTTATAGCTTGGATTTGATTCAAATGTAAGATCAGATTAGTTTTTATTTAAGCTTATATAGAAAAAAAACATGCACTAACTCCTCCGTGTTTTTTTTGTTTTTAAATCAGTATTTTTGTAATGAATTTAGGTAACCTAGGGACTATGTCAGCCCTTTTTTATGTTGCATTTCTACAAAATGTTTTTGATTTTGACGTACAGAGCCCTAGCTGCATCGCTTTCGTCCTCCGTGTTCAGCAGCTATATGTGCTAAGAATTAAATAAATATATTTAAAGCGCATAAAAAAGGGCAATCATAAGATTATGCTTATAAAAAGGGAACCTTCATCTATACTTCCTACACATAAACTCACACACATACAATCAAACATTACTATTTTAAATTAGAAATGCACGATGGCCCGTAAAAGTTTTACGGTTAATAGCGATCGTGCTTAGAATTTGCATTCTTAATTTAAATTAAGCAACCGAGTATGTATTGTGCAATCCTCATTTGGATCATTTCCATAGACAATGTAAGCGATGATATAAGCAAAAAATAAATAAAGAGTTTAGAGGACTTGTAACGTTACCAAGACCAACCGACAAAATAATTGCCAACAACGCATACAGCAAATACAATTGACAGCATAATCAACAGCTAATTTAAACTGTATCGTACATTTGAACTCTCTGATGGCGTAGTTGGTTGCTTTCTAAGCAGCGGGTATCGGGTTCTATTCCTGGTGGGAACACAAGTTTTCTTTCCAAATCTGTGTGTTGATTTTGTGTAAAATGTGAATTTGCCGGCACCACCGACACAAATCATTGAACTTAGTAGGTATGAGCCTGTAAATAACAAACACACAAACAAACGCATTCACACTCACAGCCCCACACTAAGTTTAAACACTTGTATCGTGGTTGCCAGAAACATATCTCACACACAATCACACCCAGAACCAGACACACAAATAGTATATCAATAAATCAATAAAACGTTTATAAGATAAGGTATTGATTCTCACTAAGTGGCTTAAACCACGGAAAGAAAATCAAAAGTGAAAAAATGTCTCCGGTCGTGCCACCAGCAAACCAAAGTGTAACGACTTGTGTTATATAATAAAGAGGCAACTAACTGGAAAGACCTAGCCGTGTTACGCAAACGAATGATGACAAAAAACGCGTTGGACTAAAGTGGAATGTGTAACAGATACTGTCATAATATTGGATGACTTTAATGCAATATACTTTATATACTGCTATGCATCAGTTCTTTTTGTTAACAATGTATCCGTAATGCTTGGTTTCCGAATGTGTTACTGTTATGAAATTGAAATAGTACCCTAACTAATGGAGGTCAAGTTATTCTGGGTACAAGAAGCAAAATTCAAATTTAGAAAATGATTTTGACGACTGTATATGATCAAAATCAAATCAAAATCGATCATTCACATGGGCCTTAAAGAGGTGCTCGTGAACATTAATGACACTACTGCAAGATTCGCACAATTACAGCCATCTTTAGAAGAACCTGGTAAAAAACTCGATATACGGAAGCACCTATTATCATCAAACATGGTTGAACATTTTTGATCAGGTCACTTTTCAACCAAAGTACCTAAATCAAAATCGGTTCAGCCGTTTGGGAGGTACGATGCCGCACTCATAGACACCTCAAACTTATAACACTTTTATTTTTGTGACGGGGGTTAAAAAGACGGAATTAGACACTCCCACCGTTTTTCACTCTCACAGCCTGAGGAGCTCAATTCAAATACTTGTATCTTGGGTACCAAAATTAACTTCACACACACAATAACACCCAGAACTAAAACGACAATTGCCCCATGAAATAATGTTTTCTTGCCGGAAATCGAACGCGGAACCGACGGGCAGAGTAAACACTCCGAGCCTTTTAGGTCGTCAAAGATTTATAAAAACAAAATTGCCTTGTTCTCGAACATATCACAAAAACTACTTGAAATAAAGCTAAAATTTGGTAATTAGTTTATGGAAGAGACGCTATCAAAACTTTAAGCACTCAGGACAAATTAAGCACTTCATAATATTGTTTTAACAAAACATTGATGCACAGCTAGAACATAATGATTTCTTCATACAACAGGTCATTATGATTTCTACATACAACAGGCCTATGCGTCAATAATATTCTCTTATAACAATACAAAGGTGTCATGCAAAAGATTAAAAACGCGTGCCATCGCATAATACTTATATTCACTTACACGATATTCACTTACAAATGCAATAATAATATGTAGAGATAGTATATAAGAATATAAGACTGATTATATTTAGTGGAGCAATATCCTTCCTACTAATATTATAAATCCGAAAGTTTGTGAGTAAGTGTGCAAATGTGTAAGTGTGTAAGTGTTTGTTCCCTTTTCACGCTTTGACGGCTGAACTGATTTAAATGCAATTTGGAATGTATATAGCTTAAACCTAGGATTACTATTTAGGCTACTTTTTAACTTAATAGTTGCGGGCGATGCAACTAGCACGGCTAGTTATTTATAAGGCACAACATCGAAAATTGAACAGAAAATTATTCTGAATTAAGAAAAGTTCCGATGTTTGACATTCTTTCATTGGAACAAAAATAAAAACTGCTGGAATAGACGTAAAAAATACTCCTCAATCGGAAACGATGCGCCGTTCTTGGATCTGTATTCTTAAAATACACTAGGTACGTAATAACTACTACGTAACTTTCACTAATTATTAAAAACTAGGTAGATTATTCATAAATACAATTGACAGTTAACTTAGTATGTTAACTAACAAAACTATACAATAACGTCAAACTGTTATTAAAGAAAAATGATATAATGATGCATATCCATAAACAAAAATAAAATGTACACTATCCATTGTCAGCTATTGCATAACTAAAGTCTGTTAAATGACAAGGCCAAAATAAAATTAGCGTTATGAACAAAACACAAGCGACACACTAAACACAAACGACATGAAACATTGTAATAACTTAGAACAGGCTAACCTACACAATAAATAAAGTAAAGCATGCATATTTGTAAGAGAAGCTACAAGAAATTGTATAACCGACATGTTCTTACCAAAGGTCAAACATGTTACCGGAACGAAATATTATACAACTCTGTAACACTTCACTCTTGCACAACAAAGGAACAGGCAGCCGAGTTAATCATGAGAATGTATGCCAGATGCAACCCAGATACATCTGGTCGATGATACGTATATGGTGTTATTGCCAAATATGGAAATAAGTAAACCATCTTCTGATTGGGCAATTTTTTGAATAACTTCGGAGTAGGTAGTAACGTAAAACTTAGACATTGTCAATCTTTCAGGGCTTTGGTTATTGAACGGTCGTCACGTTACCTTGGACTTACTCAAACAATAGCATAAACTCACCAAAGAACTGCAAAATGATTAATTAAAATCTAAAACGCTTTCACACTCACAATACTTTCAAAAGAGAACTTATTGCCAGTGTTTTTGTACCCCGAACGGTATAATCTGAGAGTCTTTAAATTTAATGATTACTGATTCTTCTGCTGCATCTACGGTCGCATTAACTTTTTCCATCTGCTAGTGGCCAAGTGCTTGCTTATCGGGCATAAAAAACCCCTTCTTTCGTGTACTAGATTCCATCACAAAGCGATACTATTCTCCTTTCAATATTTTGAGTGGCACTATACGTGTGATGTGATTTTTCTGGTACTGCAATACAAATATTTGAACTAAGTGAAAAGGCGTTTGTTTGCAATTAAAAAAGAGAGGCAAAGGGTGATCTGGTTTGGGTAAACTGATAGTTAGACCTAAAACCTCAGTAAATAAACGGTAGCAGATAAATCTTTGTTAACATAGACAAATCCGCGCCACCCAAGAGGTTGACCTAAACAAACACCTAACGAAGAATTGACAGAAATAATTAAATTTATCGCAGGTTATTCCAAAGCTTTAATTAAACGTATATAAATTGGGTATGATGCACTTCTTCAGTAGAAAATCCCTTCATTGTATTTTATAAACGGGTAGGTATTAACACAACATGTTTGTGTTATGATTGTAAGTTTATTTTGAAATAAGGTATTTCATATATATTATTTATAGTAATTTCCTTGCTAAATTACCCAAATAATTTCTGGACCTCCGTTATGATTATGAATTAGAATTTTTATTAATTTGACCGACAAGATCTTTACCACCACCATCAATTAGATTTGCATTTTATTTGCTAAGTAGAGTACTAGTAAGCAAAATCTCTCAATAGGTTATAGGTTAATCAAAAGTATATCAAAATTATAAATAAAACTACCCCATAAACAATCTTGCACAAAATTTAAGCTTCTTGGGTAAAGTAGTTTTTTATCTTTTTTATTATTTACTCTTTCTAATTTCTATGATGTCAAAATCCCTTTTTCTATTTTCTTCTTCACTAGAGTTGTGTTTGTTGAGTCTAAAAATAATGTTAGTCAATGCCCTACATATAGTTTTTTTATATAGTCACAGGATATACAATATGTTATTGTAATTTGCTTTTGACTGTCCCTTTTCTTTATATTGTTAAATCATGCCATTGAAAAGAGGAAGGGAGAAATTAGTATAATTGAAACCAGTTTAACAAATCTCAAAATCACTGGAACCCAATTCAAAACCACTGGAACAAATAAGTGTGCAAAAGCGACGTAAACTTGATACAAAGTATTTTTAATGTAGCATTAATTATCTTCAATTAAATCAATTGATAGAAAGAAAAGAATAGGCGAGCGAATGTGTAGCATGATTATCTGGAAGATGCTATTCAATCTAAACTTTCAGATTCCCAGAACGACTATAATGCTAGCTCAGGAAACAAAGACCCGGCAATGAGTTACACAGCTCCACTTTTCTATTTTACTGATGATGAACGTATAGTTTAAAACGATTCAAGTTTCAAACGAAAATATAATAATGATTACGGACTTGAAATTAGCGAGAGCAATACAGTAAATGTTAACACCTCAAAATTATTTGACTCCTTTCGGTTTCGACATTTTACTTAAATGATACAAGTTCTTATAACCCAATAAAAGTGAAAGCACTTCGATTATATATTTAAATTATGCAATAGAATACTTGTTTGAAAGCACGTGAGATCGAAATCTGCGCTTCTTCCGACTTGACCTACAAAATAAAATTAGATGGCCAATTAAAGCTCTTGACGGAACTTGTTGCTCTGCACAAATTATAGATATAAATGCTACTGTGAGTTCAGTCAATTATAAACAATGATGAAATATGTCTCGTTTATTTACATACATTATTATCAAATATGGAATGAAATATCGTGACATTGTATTTTTTTCTTTTCCTGGACGCAATTTTAATACATATTTTAGAAATCAATTACAACCAGAACAATTATTTCAAAGCAAAACATATCAACAGGTGGGTAAGTGTTGTCCTCACATTATAAATAGAATGCTGCAATTTTTTTAAGTCACAAGTGTACAGGTATTTTCTAGGCAAACAGGCTCCATCGTCGATCGCGTTATCACTTACTATCAGGTGAGATAGTGGTCAAATGTTTGCTTATCATGAATAAAAAATAAATAAATTGGGACAACTCACATAGCAGGACAACAATTTCTATCTGTTTACAAGGTGTTTATCTGGGAACAAATCCAGCTAAAAGTTCGCTCTATCTCCATTCCAGTCATGTGTGGTCGCATTGGAATAAACTTTACAAATAAAAAATCAATGCTATACAGTTTAATAATTAAAACATAGATTAAAGTAGTCGTAGATGATATTATTTTTTTACAAATAAAAGTGAGTATTTTCTTGTTTATAACTGAACGGTGTTTTACCAAATTGGTAAAAAAACTGCGGGACAGATATATAAAAAACGGACTGGGTTTTGATAACTTAGACAGTAACTTACTGTCTACTACATAGTAACTTACTGGGAGACAGCTTTAATTCTGGAATAGGCTATTTTTGATCCCGAAAGTGAAAAGAGTTCCTTTTGAATAGGGTATATGTTTTGTTAAGTAGTTTGAATTGAGATATATTTGCATTTGTTGGCCAGATTTCGATAAGATTAGGTAAGAAGGTAGCAGTTCTTATCCTAAAAATCAGTTTAGCTTCTGTCGGATAGGATAAATTCGTTACGATGTTTAAAAACTAACCAGGTATGTCTTTCATCATCCTTTTTAAGATTGTAAATCCTAAATTTTTTATGTGTGTGTGTAAGCACCACATGTGTACTTTAAATGGTTAAAAAATATATCCATCGCGGACGAAGTCGCGGGTACGATCTAGTAATATCATAAAATAGTAAATGAAAATCCTTTTCTAGTTGACGCCTACTTCCCATAAACTACGTAGTGATAATTTCAGCTTCACAGGTATTGTTGAAGACTCCGTGATCAATCAGTGAATTTCGCTTTTATAATATACATAATTTGTAAATTATTTGATTTGAAAAATTACCTAATTTTTCAATTTCATGGTAGGTTACCTACCATGAAACATCAACACACCAGACGAATCATCATCCCATGATCATCATTGTATTACGAATTTTTTGTTTGCTCTTACAAATACAATAACATTTTTTATATGATCACCACGAACATCACGTAGGTGTATTACGTTTTGTTGTTCAATTTTGGAAATAACCTTTTTCATATCACCACCTACACCACGTAGGCGTCCCATCTTACCGACAGCCGATGTGGAGCCCGTTTAATTTTTACTAAACCGATTTTCTTTTTTCAGAGCTTATAGTAATGTCTTCAGTAGCCGATGAGGTTATACCTAAACCCATGCCTGAGCCGTCACAGGAACTATTATACAGATATTACGATTTAGTCAATGAGATCTGGTAAGAGCATCCATCGCTTGATGATCTATATCTTCAGTCTTGAGTGAGTTCTCCTACTCCTTGATTCCAAAATCTATTCAATGTTGTACATATTTTTACATCGTAAGTTGTCTTCGAAATATCTGACTATATCCACTATTTTTGTATCTGGTACAATCTTCGCAAATTGCATTTTATTCTTAATCAGTATCTCCCTAACCAATATCTAAGTACATATGGTTATTTTCTTTACTGTTTTTAGCTTTTATTACGTTGTTATTCTTCTGTGTATTCGAACTATGGTCCCTATTTACTAAGAATATCCTTCTATATTGAATATTTTTCTTTTTATTGAATTACTTTACTGTACATTTTGCGCTCAATTACTTTTCATCTACATATTAAATCAATCATATGTTTTTTTATAAATGGTTAAAATTTTAGGATAGCTATAATGTGGTGTATCTATTTAGTAACCACTATTTGTTAAAATGTTATCTATATTTATTCAAAATCCATGAATTTGATTTCTATAATTTGTGGTTGTACATAAGTTCCCCTTGCTCAGTTTTACGATGCATGTTCTTGTATATTTCTTTTATTATTACCATCCAAGTCTGGAAAGTTCTTCACGGTTCACTGCTACTTTCACTTCCTATCCATCAATCATTATGTTTATGATATTCGAGTGCAAGGGTACATATACATATATATATAATAATACTATAGTATTTGTGTAATCGGCAAACTTTTGTCGTATGAAGATCTTATTAACATTTGCCGTATATTTATAGTAACTGTTTATAGCTACAGAATTTCATGGTCTAAATGTCAATTGTCACACCTCTATTTGTTACAATTTGTAAAGCCATCTATTTATATTGATCATGTTGTCATCTCTGATTAAAATTATTATTTCATTCCGTCACATAAACATCATGAAGTCAGACCTATATATGTATAAACAATGGAATAACTTTTAACTATTTACATTGTTTCTATACATTTTGCAAATATGATTACCTAACCCTCACGTCCCACTTTACATTTAGCCTCAGATTTGACGAAAAATGCTCCATGCTTTATTTGAATACTTTCCCTTTCGGCGGAAATAACCGTTTGTCTAGTTATGAAATAACTCTAAACGAGTGACAGAACTAACCGTGCATGTAATTTGTGACCACCCTACAATTTACCGTTTGGTAACTGGAAGGTGGGAAAACTATTTGGAAATTATAATAGTCCGGTCTTATTTATGACATGCGGATGTTTCGTGTTTATTTTTTGCCAAAACTGTGTAATTTTGGCGTTTCCAGTTTGCTTATTTTGTGATTGCCTTCATGGTTCAATCATTATTTACTTTGTTTCATGAGAAATCTTATTTAGATTACATGCCTTCACAATATTAGCTAATGTGAGTTGTGATTAGTTTACTTCGCCTTTTTTTCTTTGTCAAACATTGGAGACTCTCGGGTAAACTAAAAAGTTATTTTTTGCAGTGTCAACTTTTTTTGTGATTCGACTTATTTGTGATTTGTTTGAAATGCTTTGACAATCTATGTTTATATTCCACCTATTGTTCTAGACATCTTTTTCATTTGTGTTGCTTTTTGCTCTTACCCACGCCTGTATTTGTCTATGTCGAAATTCACAGCAATTACCTTCTAAGTACTTCATATAATAAGGAAGAGACTGTTCTCACCGAATTACCTAATAACCTTTTACGTGGACTAGACTCAACCTATTGAAAGACCAAGGAAGCAACCTGATCTAGAATGGTGTAAGCGTATTTAAGACATTTGAGGAAGCCACTCCCTGCAAGTGGGTCCTTTCTAATATTGCGATAATGGGTTTATGTTTCTACTTATAATTGTCAACGGTATCGCAATAGCGATATACTTAAAAAGACGAAATCTAGGTCAGTGAAAAATAATACAAAATAATAGAGTTGTATATATGTTGCAGCACTCAGTTGTTCTTCATAGAAAAGCTATTATTTGAAATCCACTTAGATTACATAAATTATACTTTGTCATACGAATGATTTAAAAAATATTAGAATGGCTCTTCTTTCTTTTGAACTGAAGTTGAATCTCATACAACACTCTTTTTGCAACAAACCTGCAAGATGTTGGATGATCTTCCACCCCGGGTATTTCCGCACCTATATGATTTTGAGAGCTTCAAGAAAAGCATTAATCGACTTTTTACAAATAAGGGTAAGCAACGCGTCAGGTAAATTCATAGTAGCTTTTGTTCATAAACCACGGTAACCACTTACCTTTAGATGGGTTGTTTGTATGTAACTCTTTCCATAAAGAAAAATAATGTAATGTGATTTTGAGAATTTTGGAACAAGGCGTTCTTCACGCCTGCGTATAGAATCTGCAATACCATTTGGAACTATAAATAAGAAAAACGCTACTCTCCTTGATACCCTTCTGCTTATATATTTTAAACTTTTGCGATTCGAACACATAGTTTAGGTATAGAGTCTTCTCAAGACCTTGGGCTATGCAACTTGGCCGAAACATCGAGATAAATAAAAATAGCTTTAAGCGCGATTAAGATAGACATATTACCTAAACTTCCATATGCTTTTAGTAACACTTGAAAACCGAATTTCAACCGGACCTAGCACTGCTTGAAATTTCTACATGTGGTTATAGGAACGTTAAGGTTTGAGGAACGTCTATACGTTCATAACTATTTATGGCCTGTTTTATATTTTAGTGTGAAAACTATTGTGCAAGTTATGGTGGGTTATAAAGCTAGCAACGTCCCATGAATTCTTGTGTGATCTTTATAAAGAGCATTGTAGGTATAATATGTCCGACGTTTTTTCCTACTACATAATCCATAAATTTTAACATCATTGTATAAATAACCTCGCGTTTATTAATAATATATTGGTAATTTGTATATTAATCTCAAACTCAAACTTCAAATATGTTTATTGCATTGCAATCTCATAGTTTAATTAAATTTTTCATAAATACTATATCAATTAACTTATTTATAAAATCATTGTTATGTTGTATTATTGATTTCGTTTGAAATTCAATAATAATTATTTTATAATAACACTTTTCTGCTAGTACATTTTTTAGCTATTTTTATAACGAAGGCAGTTTTTTCATTGTTCTTTGTTATGAATATGAAGTCTCTGTGTACAGTACGTAGGTCCTGTATTTACTACCTATAATATATTATTAATACACAGGTGTGTACTGACTTATGTGTGTACTTGTATGTACTCGTATGAATCCTGGCCGGCCCTTACTTGGTGGGACCAGTTAATAGATGCAGATCAACTTTTCTTCTACTTTTAGCTCATAAAACGTGGGCTGCGTAAAGTGTGTGCATAGCACACAATTTGCTTCAGCTTCAATGAGACTAGCGTTAGTGTTAAAAAAAGTAAAAGTGAGCCGCCGGAGAGGCAGGATCCAAGGTACTGGTTAGTCAGTGCTGCAGAGTCGGGCATCTCCTGACAATGCATGTCGATTGTCAGTAGTGCTGCCTTCTGAATCTGACCCTTGATCCAACCGTCTAGCGAAGTCTCTTGAGGTGTTGATCAAAGCATTTATTTCGCTATTAGTCCATTCGCCGTAACGACTATCGAGACAATGGTCGTCGAATCTACATCCCACATAACATTATTATTATTTTAAACGCTTGTTAAACCACAGGACGCAGCCAGTACTTATTACTTAATATATGTCTTTAGAATATATGGAAATCTTAACTGCGGTTACTCGCAGATATACTCCCTAGTGAAAGTACATTATGTCACGAAACCTGTTTTACGGTCAACAATCTGTATTACCCACACATGTATAAGGATGTATATATTATAGACTATGCGTAACTTCGACAAACCAGTGATTCAACATAAAAAAAAATGATTGGATTTTTTTTTAAAGTCACTCACATTTTAAATTATAAATTGATATAAAAAAGGGAATTGTTATGACATACGCGTTGTCCATGTGAGATAATACAATAGGAAATATGCATATCTATTTATACTTTTAAATCGATTGTTTTTTTTAGTTTTTATTGTGTCGACGATGGAGCACGCTTGCTCAGTAAATACCTATTCACTCTCTTCTTGAACATATTATACTTTTCGGGAAACACAGTAAACGGCAGGGCGTTCTATTTTTTGGCAGTTCTCATAATGAAAGTGGAAGCGAAACGCTTTTTGCGAATAGAGGAAGCCGTATTGCCGTCTGTCTAGATGTTTGGTAGTAGAACGGTGATGCGGGAATAAGAATGTTTACGTTAATATATTGCCAGAAATAAAAAAATATTTATAAAATAATTAAATTATTCCACTTTGCCCCACCAAGCCGCCCCACCGGTGGGGCAAAGTGGAAATTTAATATTACAATTCTTATAAAATAAATACTTCAAAATGCGAAAGGATAGGGCAATTTTAAACGGCCATTTTGACGCTCTATAATTGCCTGTGATGACAATCGTGCTCAAACCGATACACAGCCTGCTCTTAAACATAAAACCTGTTAAGAAACTACTTTTAAATTTCTCATGGCGAATAAAATCAACTCATATCGAGTAAGAGTTACTGACCTTTCATCAAGACTGTGAATCAAGAACTACGACATTCTTCATATACTTTCAATCCATGCAGAGATGGTAGTTTGGGAAGTTCAAGTCTTAACTTTCTCGAGTGCATACAGAGCATTAACAAGATACATAATAATGATGTAACGTGCTGTTACAAGCGGACTGTCATTGTTGGTTTTTGATTAGTCATGTTCGTTTATTCGTCCTACTGATTGATGATCTAACT
The DNA here is from genome assembly GCA_948107665.1 of Lomographa bimaculata. Classification (NCBI taxonomy): domain Eukaryota; kingdom Metazoa; phylum Arthropoda; class Insecta; order Lepidoptera; family Geometridae; genus Lomographa; species Lomographa bimaculata. The sequence continues at coordinate 17,004,219 of OX403592.1, forward strand.
ATTTGGAAGCAATTTGATCCTATTTGATAGCTCAGCGTATTAGCAATTCATAGAGACAATGTCGCCAGCATCGAACTCTACCCGCTGATAGTGGGCACTTGACTTACCTATAAGCTGCATTGTAGGTAACTTAGCTATTTGCTGTATATGTTTCTATAATGGTTTAAGTTTAGTTTCAGGTAATATATGCGATTGGCCCGTTGTAAATCTTACTGATCTATTAGAAAGATGGATAAAGAATATTATCATTAATAATTATAACATTAAAAGCCTTTATTCCGGATAATCCTACTAATATTATAAATGAGAAAGTTTGTGTGAGTGTGTGAATGTTTGTTACCGGCTCCGTTACTACAAAACAGATTTAAATGGAATTTTGAGTGTAGGTAGCTTACACTCTGGATTAAAACATAGGCTACTTTAATCATCATCATCATCAGCGGGCGAAGCCGCTGGGCTCAACTAGTATTACATATTTTTCTAATACTAACTTAGTTCTTAATATCTTCGACAAACGTATTCGTTTGCCCTAGCTTAGCATAGGCCTCTTCCAATTTCTTCCAGTCTTTCCTATCTCTGGCTACTCTAGACCACATATTGCAGCGACTGATTTTATGTCATTTTCCCGTGTTTTATGCTGTCTTCCTCGATTCCTCTTCCTGTGTGCAGGATACCAATTCATAACAACTTTGATCCATTTCTCTAATCCTCTTTGGGTGTGCCCTATCCGTAAAGAATATTAGGGTATAATAAGTCTGAAAAAAGTTACCTATCACATAAACTTGTAGAAATCTTTCAGTCTAAGAATGTACTTCTCTCTTTCTCTTCTCTTCCTTCCTCAGTAGGACACTTTTGCCTTAAGACGATGCTTAACTGTTTCAAAGATTTAAAAAAAGGTTTGATTGTCTTTTTTCTGCTGACTGTAGCTGCTGCTCATCGGCCTTTTAAGCAGTGAGTATTCCCTGTGGGATCACAAGTTTCCTCCACATGGGAAATTTCTGTTTCTGATTCTAGGTGTAATTGCGTTGTGTATAATATTTATGCCACCCTGAGGTCTTGGAACTTAGAATGGGGCTGTGAGTATAAATAATGCGTTTGTTTGATTTTGAAACCAATAATGTATTACACAATAATATTATATGGAACTAGAGTTCTATACTGTTTACATAAAAAAGAATACTGTATAATGTACTAAGTATACAAAAGATTGAACCAAAAAAATACCTACTTAAGTATCTTTTTTATACTAAAAGCAAAGCATTAAAGTTTTAAGCATTTAAGTGGTACTTTGCGTCGTATTAAATTGTTATGTTAGTGTTATTAATTATGCAATATTATAATTTAGAACACATGTTAATTTTGGGCCATCTTACATCAGTGTTCCGGTTAAACTAATTATTTAAGTTAAAGACTCACATTAGGTAACAGAGTGTTGAATCAGAAGGCGTGTTAATTGAGGTTAGTGAATGAATGGGATCTTTATAAAGAAGTAAGATTGAAAAGGTAATTATAGGCAAGCATGCGGCACTATCGACTGCATCGTCGCTTTCGGTCCGGTAAGATCGCGGTCAAATGCTTGCCATAAAAAAACTGTGTTATACTAAACTGTAATAGGCAAGCGTGACGCCTTTCATCAGGCGAGCGATTTGCTCATCTCTAAATTACATACAACGAAACAAAAATCAACGAATTCTCCTACTAATATTATAAATGCGAAAATTTGTGTGTGTGAATGTTTGTTACCACATATCTCTGTACCTACTAAACCGATTTTAATTAAATTTTGAAGGTAGGTAGCTTATGCGCTTTATGTCTTATGTCTCGTAGGCTACTTTAATCATCATCATCATCAGCGGCCGAAACCGCGGGGTTCAAGTAGTAATCCATATAGTTCAATAGGATTTGTAATTATCACACACTATGACATTACAAATCCGAAAGTGTGTGTGTATGTGTGTGTACATTACACACATTCTGAAATAGGTCAAAGGTTTCTTTTTACTTCTGTTATGCAGTCTCTTACTTTATAAATTTTTATTTTATCTATTAACATTGATGTTAACATCGATTAACCCTCTGCGCCGTGGGTCTTGAGTTCGATTCCCGGCAGGAGCACAAATTCTTTCCCAAGGGATATTTGTGCTTCTGGTTCTAGGTGTAATGTGTGTGTGATGTGAATGTTTCCAGCACCCACAATACAAGTCTTTGAACTTAGTGAGGGGCTGTGAGTGTGAATGCGTTTGTTTTTTTGTTCACGTTTTATTATAGGAACTAACGTTTTTATTTCCTTTATTATAAATAAATTGCAAAATGTACTAACGGTTTTTCTAATATTTTTTATCACCGTTCTCTAAATTTTGAACGATTTAACCATAATTCCTGATGAAATACATTATTTAACATATCATGATCATTACTATATAATTGTATAAGTAACAAACATAAAGTTAAAAACCACAATTGCCCTTATAACTAGCGTAGTTATATGTTTGTCATTAAAAACCTACACTTAAGGTATTCTTTGGCGGTAACAATGAAATTATTCATCTAAAGTGTGTTTATCGTACAAAATACAAACACCGCAATATACTCATCAAATACCAAAACCCCATCAAAAAACCTTAAAAACCTACCAAAACAAATGAGCTAATAAAACATCTGATTCACTATTGCTCCTCCATACTCATACATAAATGATTTAAAAATCCGTGTAAACATACCATAGGTGTTTCATTGTAAACAGCTCCCACTAAAACATCGCTAAGTAGACAGCCATAGGCTTCTTATGTTTTCAGTTTGGTTTTAAACATTTAAGATTCGCGTGTATGCTTCTGACAGCGTCCTAAGATTGCGACTTTTTGAGACAGGACGAGGCAAACTGAGCGGCGTACATGCGGGGCTGGTATTCCTCACGCCTCTTGGAGACGCTGCACCAAGCGAAACTCTGGAGACTGCGCACTCTGGACACACTCCCCTCGACCCCCCTCCGTCTGTCATCCACACAGTTTTCAGCGCCATAAAGAACGCATTCTCAACTGTTGCAGCACCTCCGGTTCCATCCGCACCTTCCGCCCCAGGCCATATAGAGGAACCTTACGCCCACCAACCTCCCCCTCCGCCACAACCCGTCCCAGAATTCAAACCTATGGCCTGGGGAGCCGTCAACTCTTACGGCGAGCCTGCAGCAGTAGACGCATACTCGAACTATGATCCGAGAAATCCACACCCTCAGTTCGACTACGCATCCTCAAAAAAAACAGCCATCCCAACCTACGTTCCAACCTACAAAACTGGACTAACTCCTGAAAAAATTCAAAAGATCAGCTTCAATCTGAAGAAAGTGAATCATTACTTAAGTCAGCAGTCTCGATCTTCCGAAGAACTTCCCAAATTTAATGGCTTACAGGCGTATCAAGAGATGTTAAACAAAGGGCCTTTGCTGCCTACTCCAGTCGTAACTGACAATGAGATAGGTGTCCTTCCAGCTGAACTCCTTCCTGAAGATCCCTCTCCATACCCTAGCGCGACCATAACCACGACCACGACCACGACGACGACGACAACTGAGAGACCTATAAGCACGACGATCGCGGAGACCAGACGGAAAGACTACAAGTACTTCCTGAGAGGCAACAAAATAGTCCTAGTCTGAACTGTGACTGATAATAGACTGGAGGTATGTGATGACGTGACTTTGACGACTATAGTATTCTATGAAATGAATAACAAGCTAATTTCATCTGTTAAACCTTTTGGTAATTGAGGTGATCTAATTTTGAGTAAATGATGTTACTTGAAACTTTTAAAGGCTTTCTTGGTTAACCATTATGTCAATAATATAGATGCTGGAAGATTAAATTTAATTTTCCTTATTAAAGTTATTACAATTTCTTTGGTGTTAGAAAGTTTAACCACTAAAAATTAACACCGAGAGAGACTACAAATTGCTTATTATATTAAAATAAACCACATTGTAAATAAATGTAGAAATGAAATTGCTATTCTAAACAAGGAAGTGCACCATAGAATACTCTACTAACTAGACTAAACGACTTAATGTACAGGACTCGCTCTCATAAAAAAATATTTGACATATATCTTACCTTACATAACCCCTGACATCTTTCTAATCTGACAGCTTCTCTCCAGAACATAAATACATATTCTACTAACTAGACTAAACGACTTCTACATTGACTTAATATACAGGACTCGCTCTCATAACACTTATTTTGACGTTTCTAATCTAAAATAACCCTTTTCTGACATCTTTCTAATCTGACAGCTTTTCTACAGAACATAATAATATGGTGATATATACATACATACTTCTACTAACTCGACTATGCGACTTCTAAATCGACTTAATGTAAAGGAGTCGCTATCAAAAAAATATTTTACGATATTTATAAAATAAAGTAACTCGTTTCTGACATCTTGCTAATGTGACAGCTTCTCTACTGAACTTCTTGTATATAATTTTAACCATTACATGCTGCATCGCAATTATTTCTCCATAATCTTCTTACACAATAATGTATGACCATAATCAGACGTACTGTTGCATAAAACCTTTTACTTCCTTTAATTTTGTATGCTCTGTAATTAGCCATATAACTTATGTAGGTATGCTACGATTAGATAACATCATCTAATTTAAATATGAAGACAACGGATTACTTCTGACAATTTGTCACATTCAAATCATGGATTTCAAGCTAAGTTTATTATGAGACGAAGAACACCCAGAAGAATCTTCTATTTTAGCCTCAAGTTCATATAAATTATAGAGGTAGAAAATCGAACACAAGTTTGACTAACTTCAACATTACAGGTCATCTTTCTACATAGATTAAATTCATAGTTGATGTAACAATGGTTACATTTTCTACACAAACAAAAAATATTGAAGACAACATACGGGTCACACTAATGAGATTCGACTCGGTTCTAATATATAGTAGGCTTATTAGAACCTCGTAAATGCACTTACTTTACTTATATCTTCAATTCTACATAACTTCCAACTGTTGTTCCAATGTTTTTTACGAAGTCTGTTTTTCTATGCAAAGGATACCTGAGCATAAAATTATTTTGCTAAACTCAAGTCATGACGTCTTTGTTTTTTTCCATCGATTATTTAATATAGTATTATATTTTATTGCGCTTGCATAGAAAAACATAGCTTATAGAAAAATTTTACTCTTATTGTACCTATATCATCTGTACAAACACTTGGTAGTATTTGTTAAGTTGTATATCTTAACATACTTTCCTTTAGCTTATTGCATACTTCCTAATGTAAATGTACATAATATGAATAATTATTATCAAAGCTTGGTCTTTTTTAATAACTATTGTATGCTTTTGAGTTTTTTGTATTGGATTTGTTTTTCATTTATACGAGATGTTATTCTTGTAACTTTTCATTTATTTTTTTATTTACATTAATATAATTTTTACACATTTTCAGAGATACCTGTACATCAGACTGCAGTGCTGGGCGGAGAAGAATTGCAACATTACTACCACACCGCCTAGAACATGAAATTATTATAATTCGAACTTTATTAATACTCACTTCTTGTGCTAACATTCCGTAACAGAACAAGTTATGATTACCTTAAACAAATTTTACATCAAGCTTTTTTGGGGCCTTAGAACTGGAATTTAATCGGACCTTGTTAGGTAACAAGTTATTTTTTCATCACTTTTATTTTTTTTCTATGTTACTTTAGTTTCTGTTTCTTTGGTGACAAAAACTGACTGTAGCTCAAAATGATTATTTGTAGCCACTGCCTATGATATTTAATTTCACCAGTATTATAATCACTTTTTCAGTTGCGGAATTTCTAAGTAAAAATATTTTGAAGTTACCAAAAACTTGACAAAAAATGTTGCAACACCAGTTGCAAGAAAACCCAGGCGTAGGTAGTGTATAAAGCTTACTATATTTTTCATTGCTTAAGCAATATAAAATTATGCTTATTTATTGATTTTGATCTAGCTTTTCCAATCTGTAAGATTTTACACATAGTAAATTATATGATCCATATTCTTTGTGATAATACTGTAAATATATATAATATAAAAAACATGATAAAATATATAGAATCTTGGTCATTTTCTTTTAAAGAAATATTTGTAACAGTTCACAATATTATGTGGTAATAATATCATTATTAAAACTATCGTGAGTCGTATTCATGTTGATTTAGTTCCGGTTGTACTCACATTTAATCGAGAAACTCGACCGGTGTTCGAGCGATATCTAATAGACGTTCATACACGGGAGAATGCGGTGTAGCGGCAACAAGAGCCTAGCGCGTACTGCGTTCCAGCGCGCATAATGCCGTCTATATCGCTCGAACACCGGTCGAGTGTCTCGATTAAATCAAATATAACGTGGGTAATAATATCGATTCAAATTTTATATCAAATATTTACAACATATTATATTGACCCAAAAATATTCATATTTACTTGCTTCGAATTAATCTTTTAAGCTCTTATTTTGAGAATAAGTGAACCAACTGAATGTATATTCGAATAATCTTAAATTTATTTTAAAAACACATATTTAATTGTTGTCTTGTATCAAGTTTATCCCTATATTTTGGAAATTCGTAGGTTTGATTGTATGTTACTCTGTCCACGCTCAAGTTAGATCTTTATCTTTGCTTGGTGATAAGAACGTAGGTTAGATAATATATTGTTTTGTGTAAATAAATTATTGAATTCTATTTTAGTACTGTACAATATTTTCTATTTTTGTAAATAAAGAGGGACGTGTGAATGATTTCTTCGTGTTTTATTTTACTGCATATTTTAACTACCTATAATAATATACTTATCTAAGTACCTTGTCTATTGTAGCAGAATAAAGATAAACTTGCACGAAATATATAATACTAGCTGCGTTCCGCGTAAGTTCTGGACCCGCTGGAATTCCGAGATAAAAAGAAGTCTATGTTCTTTTCCAAGCTATAGACTATATATCTGTGTACCAAATTTTATTTAAATCGGTGCATTAGTTTGGCGTAAAAGCGCGACAGACAGACAGACAGAGTTACTTACGCATTTCGCTGGGATATAGATGTAAAACTACCCACATTTAAATTAGGATTCTTCCTTTGGTCCTAACTAATAAAATTTATCCCTCCATCGCGCCAATAATTCGAGACAGGAATCGTAGCAGCTGTAACACAGGGTATCCTAGTACGGCTGCTAACGAACACCTAATTTACCATATTATTGTATTATAGATTAATTTATTGATGAATCGAAATTATGTAAATTGTGGTATAAACATTAGGTTAATAATGTGTATATCTGTTTTGAATTAATAATAAATGAATTTGAATTTGAATATTATAGTAAGGATTACATATATAGGCATATTTTTTTTTATTTGTGACAGGCTAGTGTTTGACCACTATCTCACCTGATGGTAAGTGACGATGTGATCGAAGCTGGTAAACACACTAGACCTGGAATACGCAGGCTCTCAAGGATAACTGCCGGAACACCGTATTTGGCTTGGCGGCAGACTTTCAACTTGATGGTGGTAAGCTACTTTGGTAGCAAGCCAGGCGAGCAACTCACAAAATGCTCTACCACCTCTCAACATGCTTTGGAATATAGTTTAGATCAGTATCTATTAACTTTTCATGCATGGTATGATTTTTATGCTAATAAATAAATAAAGTGGAGAAAATTAAGAGGTGAGAATCGTAGATCTCAATAAAAAATAATCGGACATCGTCTAGTAAGCCATCCCAGGTACCGCTGGAGATATGAAGTGGACAAAGACTTGCGGCAGCTCCAAGGCTCGCAAGACCTTCTGAAGTGGCGACTTAGTATTGGAGGCCAAAATTTACTTTGGTTCACTGCGCCGTTCGAGTAATTAAGTTTGTAGGAACCTTTTAAACTTTTAGACGCGGAGGACAGCTGGTTTGTTCTTATTGTAATTAAATTTTTTAACTATTAAGCTAATGTAATATTTAAAAATAAATACTACTGTTTACTATATTGCAGTAAAATAAACTCCTATCAGTATTATCTGTTTGTAAGTGTTGACGTGGTCGATGGGAAGCTTGCTAAGTATGGAATGGAACTAGCCCATAAGGAATATTGCAGGAACACTGTTTGGTGCGCACTGTTAGAGCGGTAGAACTACGAATTTTATACGGTAGAGTCTTAAACAGACAATAAATCTAATAATAAATAGTACTTCATAAGGTAAAACACTACATAAAAAAAAATTTAACGCTTTCACACTCACACCCCCCCACTAACTTCAATGACTTGTGTGCCAGAAACATTCACATCACACACACAATCACAACCAGAACCAGAAACACAAATTTTCCATGGGAAGAAAACTTGTGTTCTCGCCGGGAATCGAGCCCAATACCCCTGCTTAGAAGGCGAACGCCACCCAACTAAGCCAAAATATGATCACACTAATATTTTACATCTGAAAGTTTGCGTGTAAGTGTGTGCGTGTTTGTTTTCTCTTCAGGCTATAGCGGCTGATTTGGATGAAATACGAAACGTATATAGCTTATACCTAGGATGCACACACAGGCTGCTTTTGAGCTTGAAAACGCGGGTGGAGCCGCGAGGCAAGGCTAGTAATTAATAACGTTTTCATTTGCTCTTAATAGTGACATTTTAATATTTGTTGTTAGTTCATCTAAGTAACATTGCTAATACAAAACGGCGATGAGCGCGTTGATGTCTTTTATTCTACGCAAGCTGTTTTTAGTAATGTACCAATAGAATTTAAACAGGCGCTGAGCAAAAACCAGATAATGTACATATTGCTAGATTATTATAATACCTCAAAGAAAATCGCATTATCACTTCGATAATTTATAATATTTGATATTTTAACCAAGCGTTTTGCCTCTACTTTTACAATGCGAACTGCAAAGGAGTGGAATACTCTGCCTTCGTTCTTGTTTCCCGATAAGTATAACTTAGGCCTCTTCAAGTCAAGAGTGAATAGGTGCCTTCTAGGCAAGCATGTCCCACCGTCGACCGCATCGTCGCTTTCCATCAGGTGAGATAGCGGTCAAATGCTAGCCTATTTGTCATAAAAAAAATAAAAAAAATCTTCGACGAAATTTTAGATAAGAAGGTTGGAGTACATAAATAGTTATATTTTTACCTACAGACCCTACCCCGCCGCTTCGCTTGCGATAATATCAAGTCAAAAAGAAGACGTGTTAATCCCGGTTATATAAACTATTTAATGTCCAAGTTTCATCCGAAACCTTTCAGCCGTTACAGCGTAAAGAAAAACAAATATACGTACACACAAACTTTCGGATTTATGATACAAGTCGTTGAACTGAGATCTTGCGCGTATATTTTTCCCATAGAGAACTACTTTTGAGGTTATTTGCTTGAATTTTTATTCATCAAGAAAGTTGGAGCCTTTTTTTTAAATTATCTGGCACTGAATTAAATAAAATAAAATACATTTATTGACAAAAAGCTGACCCGACAGACTTTGTTCTGTCTTAGCACATTCATCAAACGAGCGAAGTAAGTTTTCTGAAATTTTCCAATTTTCTTTATTTATCTTACCGTAAGAACCTTCAACAAGTTATTAGAAACTTGAAAAAAAGTTTAATTAAATCGGTTAAGTCTTTTTCAAGTTATAGCGTGACTAAGGTAAATTTATGTATTTATCTATAAGATCACAAACATAGTGTACATCAAAACATTCACAATAGTAAATAGGGATTAATTTGTAATATAGGGATTTATATGTAATTGTTACATAATATATATATTATAACTGAGACTGTTACGCTAGGCAAGTCAAAGTTACAGAATTATTTGCAATTGTATGTAAAAAAATATTGAAATATACTACAATATACTTTACTATTATTTCTCAGGCTTCCACAATACACGCCTAGCCGAGTTTAGAGCCCTCAAGAAAATGTTTACATAAGTGCTTATGTTTTCACACACTATACCTAGTTTTAGGAGTGATCTATATACAGGAACAATCATACACAAGTAAATCGAAAGCAGTTTCAGATTTAGATAGCGCTTAGCTAATCTCTGCCTACCTCCATCTCTCATTTGCCACCAATATATACCACGGAAACGGAACATGGTACAAAAACCCATGGGTTTATATAACAGACCTGCCATAATGGCTTCCTGGTCGTCGGGCCTCATTGCTTTCGCTTTCAATATGATTGAGGCTTAGGGTGGATAGGGGTTGATGACCTTTGGATCAAAAGTCCAGTTTAGATTTCTATTTTTTTTTTCAGATACAAAAATTTATTTAACTACGGGCCCTAGCTCTGTAAAGTTTCTTCTGGGTTCAACATTTGCATCACACTAATATAATAAATCCAAAACTTTTATGTAATAAAGTAGCGTAGTGTAAATCCTACTAATATTATAAATCCGAAAGTTTGTGTGTAAGTGTGTAAGTATGTTTGTTCCCTCTTCACGCTTTATCGGCTAAACGAATTTGGATGAAATTTGGAATGTACATAGATTATACCTAGGATTAACACATAGGCTACTTTTTAACTTGATAATAGCGGGCGAAGCCGCGGAGCACGGCTAGTATTTAATATGTAAATGTTTATTTGTTTTCTCTTTACGCTGTAAAGGCTGAATGGATTTGGATGAAATTTGTAATGTACATAGATTATACCTAGGATTAACATATAGGCTACTTTTTAACTTGATAATAGCGGGCGAAGTTGCGGGGCACGGCTAGTAGTTTAAATGTTACCAATTAGACTTAGCTAGTACACAATAGAGAAATATTAGGTAAGACCTACATATTATTAATATATGTATTTAGGAAAAAATTGAAGTCATGTGTACTTGACAAGACCTTTCATTGTCTGAAGGAGTTTATGAATACTTAATTTAATTTGACGTCAAAATATTATATTGTATCTACACTGTTAAATGGAAATGGTCTGATGCGTGACGATGGTAAAAGACCCGACGGCATGACATTAATTCCATGGAAGGTGGGACGGCCTTTAGTGTGGAATGCACCTTATATCGACACTTTAGCTCCTTCACATTTTCCTTAACAGAATGGGGCAAACTTCGGCATAGCAAAGCAAACGGCGAAACTATGGAAACCTAGGCTGTGGTAACATATTCGAGCCGTTTGGTGTAGAGACACTGGATCCGTGGGGACCGGCAGATTATTCTATTTTTTTAAATCTATCAAAGCGCCTGGTTGAGGCGACGCGTGATCAAAATGCTGCTAGTTATGCGCGATGCCGCCAGCATGATGGGAACGCTATGCACTAGACCACTTCAGTTACCTATAAGCTCTATGTCATGTAGGTTACTTAAGTCTTTTCTGTATAAATTGGCCCGTAGTTAGAATAATAGGAATTTACTCTGTTGTATTCCTAATTAATTCACTGCTATTTCTTCTGACGTCATAATAATATCCATTATAGTCATTTGATCGTAATTGTCGACCTAGGATTCGAGCATGTACCATGCTCTGCGGGATGAGTTTACGTCGCCAGATCGCGACGAAAACTTTGAAATTGTGTTACTTATTAATTATTTTTATTTACCTACTTTTAATATTGATTTTAATGTCATGCATGCATTTTCACACGCCACCACATGGCAAAATAAAAGGATTTATTAATGATGAACACCGATGTATTTTTTTTTTTGTGTGAAATATACTCAACTCATTTGATTTTATAAGTATATAATATTTTAAATTAAATAAACACTTTAATAGACGACTGATTTTTATAAACGTAGTTTATTTACATTAAATTGTTTATTTACATCGAAATTGATAGATAATAAAAATATCTGTATTTTAATACATCGTAATATTGATATTTACCTACATACGTGTATATCATATTGCAGAACGCGTAATTGCGTATTATTTTCCTTATAATTTGTGATATACGAAACATGATAAGTCCTTTAGCAAATCCTGTTGATAATTAATTTAATTATTTATCGAATGTTTTTATTGTAATAATAATTGTCAGGACAAGATTTGTATGACATATTTTTTTTTAAACCCATCTTAAATTACACCTGTGCGATGCCGATGCGGGTCGCTTGTTTTTAATAGGAAAATAATACTTATGTCGCCGTCGATTTTTTTGCCAGATTTTCCGCAAGACTTCTGTTAATTTGAGAATTAGTCATAAACTTATTTTAGACCAATAAATTAATATACTTAAAGAAATTCAATATCACTCAACCATCATTTTAACTATTTTTAACTGCTCGTTGGCCTGGTTGGGTTTGCCTTCTAAGATTCCAGGCGAGGACAAAATGAATGAAAAAAAATGCGCCCCCGCGTTCTTCTCGAGATACCTGTAATTTTGCGAATCTGGCAGTAATCATTAACTTTCATGAGTTCCTCTTTGGGGCCCATGTGAATAAACGATTTTTATTTATTTATTTCATAAATTAATTTGATTTGATTGTGTGCGTGAAGTGAATGTTTTCGACACGCACAACATAAGTCACCGAACTTAGTGTGAAGCTGTGAGTGTGAACGTGTTTACGTTTATAATCATTAGCACAGCGGCTGTAATCTAACCACAGAGTATACATGCCGGCGGTCACCGCTCATCGATTTTCTTTCGCGTGCACTGGAGTCGACGACTCGAGACCACTGCCCACTCTCACTTATGCATTAAGTACTTATTTGAAGCTATTTATCATGAATTTATCAGCATTTGAAACCGTAAATGCTTTAGTAAATTGTGGAAATTATTTTTCAATGTTTATTAGTGATACGTAGATGAAATTGATATTTACACGACTGCAGAGACTTTGCTGATGTAAGATTGTGTTCTTCAAATGTATGTTTGGGGGGGAGGGGGTTCAATAATGACATTTAATTTTCAACCGACTTCAAAAAAGGAGGTTCTCAATTCGAATGTATGTTTTGTTTTTTTTGTAGGTACCTATGTATGTTACGCGATATCTCCGCTAATTATGCATCGTTGATGGTTCTTTTTTGTTTGGTAGAGTATACTTCAGAAGTGGTCCTATATATTTTTTATCGAAATCGATCAAACCAAAACCGAAATATTATAAGCGATGAAGTCGGTTTTTTAAACTTTGCTTATTATGTTTTATGTTTGTATAAATATAAGTGGTTTTTGGCGCAAAAGCGTAAACATGTCGTTATTAATTTTGTATTATTATTCAGAACTTGTTATTCTTCGAGTGTTAATGTGTAATAATGGTGCATTAATTTAATTTACTAATCGTTAATACTTAGTGAACGTGTATGCGTATTGAAGGCAAATCAATACAAAGATGAAAAGCGCGATTTCCGCTTTCACTCCAAAACTACAATAGAAGTTAGTAAAGTATAAGTATTGGTAGAATCTTCTACCACTTTATTAGGACATGACTTGACTATAACTTGACTTTGTGTGCGACATGTGATAACTTACCTATACCAATTGAATTATTTTATAACTTGACACTGGCTACATGCACAAGATATGGTATCAAAAATTTTAAAGAAAAAAAATTTGCTTTACTTAATTTTATTTAAATGTAATTTACGACTTTTTTCTAACAGTAATTTAACTGGTTATTGATAGATATATTTTAGAAAATTCAATGTCAAGTAAGTATTACCTTAAGAAAAAAGTTCATAGCAAATAATAGCACTCTTCTCAAGTTGCACAAATAACGTCAACATCTGCATCTGCACGTCCATGTGAATTACATTAAATGATTACTACTTAAACCTGTTTGGACACTGAAGGAAGACAAGCTATGCAGGAAAACATGAAGATAAACATTGTTGATGAAATGTAACGAAGAACAATCTAATTCTGCTTTCATAACAAAAGAGAGCAATCTCTGATGTTTAGATATAACGTACATAGTTTGTATATTTTGTATTTATTATCTTAGTATCGGTCTCGGCGGTAACTATAAAAAGTATGATACTTTTTATAGTTACGGCGTAGTAGGTACATGTTTGTGGCCGAAAACCTTTCAGTGAATTACATTGAAAAACACAAATGTCACCTTGTCGACGTCTTTTTTCAACGAAAGAGGAATAATTTAATTTATTCAGAATAACGCTTAAGTGTAGTAATTACGGCTATCGTCAGCCAGTTCCGAACCCTAAGGGCTCTTTCTTTTTGTTGCAATGGTATCTTCATAATAATATCATGATGAATTCTATGATCCAGTGCTTGTTTAGCTGGCTCCTATGTAATCTCCCTTCCTCGTGTAATCTCCTCGTTAATCTCTCTTTACGATCTCCATTAACAACGGCCCTTCCGTTTGATACTCAAATCATATACAGATTAATAATACAAAGGCAGACAAAGTTTAACTTATCTATCTTACCTTGACTATCTTTTATCGTATCTGATTTCTTCCACTAGCCTTCTTGGCGTGGTGGGTTTAGGCCTCGATTGCTCAATCCTTGCCTGAGCTGGGCGCTGGGAGCAATTACTCCCAGGAAATTTAGCGAGCTATATGATTATTGCTCTGGTGAGGCATGTTATGTTCGGTGGTCCATTCTGGGCCGCTGGGGCTCCTTCTGAGCCCGTCCGGTTCTGGGCCACGTTTTGGATTGAACCGTGAGTAACTATCTTTTACAGTCTCCAAAGTAAGGCAATTGTTGTAAAAGGTGTATTTAATCGAGAAATGTCAAAGGCTTGAGTCAGTAATTTTCGGCTTAGATTTTAAACCATTATCTAATATATTAAATGAAAAATATATACAATAAGATTAAATGGGTTTGTGAATACAGAAAATGCTCCAATAGACACGGTTCCCAGCAGATGTCGATGCCGCGACATCATACCGCCAGTTTTCGAGGCGGGTTTCGTTACGCGGCATCCAAATGCTGGAACAACATACCACCACCACTAAAACGGTTAAAAAGTTTACACTCTTTTCGCGTAAATTTAAAAAAATTCCTCATTGACGAACAGAGAAAACATGCAAATATCAACATTGATCAATCGTTTATATAAACATACTTAAAATGGACATTAATTTACTTAATTTAAATATATTATTAATGCTAAAATTTTATTATTGCTATACTTTTGAATAATTGATCTATATTGTTTCATGGACATAAGGTATGTGTGTTTGCCCACTGGTTACAAATCGCAAATGATGACGGACGGACGGGGTTGGCGCTCAATTGATTGATTCCCTATTTTAGTTGGCTGTCTACAACTGGCTGTTTTACTTTTGTTTTTAAAATTAATAAATAGAAGTTGTTAGTTTTTATTCTCATTATTTACTTCTATCTGCATTATATAATTATATATTATTTTGGTTAATTGTTTTCATTTTTAGTTTTTTGTTTGTCATAAATATTTTTATATGTGTATATAACAAGTATTCCTGTATGTATTATAGTTATTTTTTATGTAAGTATATTATATGTTATAGGTATTATCGTTTTTGTTTGTTTTATGTATTTAGATTTATTATTGGATAAATATTTGTTTAATAAGTTTACTCACATTTATATATCACCCGCAGGTTTGCCTGAAAATCAGCGTCGAGTTTTGTGCTTGACTTTTGTGCTGAGGCAAACCCATTTCGGCATGCATAATATATGTATAATATATAAATATTATATCATTAATTATTAGTTCATAAGTGTTTCACTGTTATTGTTATTTGTAATATTATTATTTTTTGCTGTGTCGAAATAAATTATTTTTCTTTTTCTTTCTTTAATATCTTTAAACGAGCAATTCTTATATATATATCTGAATCTCGGAAACGGCTCCAACGATTTTTATGAAATTTAGTATGCATAAATCGATCTAGCTAGGTAAAATTTTCAGAAAACGTCGTATTAACGAGCAAAGCTCGGTCATCCAGGTGCTGAATATTTAAGTACCAACAGGTGAGATAGTTTTCAAACGCTAGCCTAAGTAAAAATTGCTAACCTAACTTAAAAAACTCATTTATTAGTACACAGCCTCCATTTAATTTAATGTTTGTTAGAAATAAATAGGTATCTAAGTAATGATTTCAACATGAAACATTTAATTTAAAATTATAACGGCAATTTATTTATTTATTTATTCAAACAAAATCCACAGCTCTTAAAATTAATACTTTAAAACATATGGTAAAACTAATAGCCAATAACGGATTTACATTTTGTAGATTATTCATTTGCAAAATAAATACGACAATCGCTAATAACAAAGTAAAAAGTTATACTTATGTACTATAATACTTAATATACAAGTTTTAGTTTTAAGTAGAACTGCTGAATTTGTCACCATTTTTATCATCATTAAGCATTTTGATAACATCCCGCTTAAGACTAGTTTTGCTGGTATGGAAAATATCAATGCCACTGAATGCTCTATTGTAAGTCCTATGCAACCGACTAACAAGTGAATTCTGGGCATAATTAGTTGTAGAGTCTGAGACAGCAAATAGGTTTGTATGTCTAGTTCGCTTTCTTGGCACACTAAAACGTAGGACCCTTGACACTAGCTCCGGACAATCTATGTAACTATTACACAAACCATGTAGAAACGACATATCAGCCAATTTACGCCGTTTTTCAAGACTGGTAATACGATGATAATTACATGAATTTTGATAATCACCGTCAACATGAGCCCGATAACACCGATAGTTTAAGTGTTTTATAAACTTAGTTTGAATGCTCTCTAAGCTGTTAATATATATAAGATACTGCGGATTCCACACCGAGCTGCAATACTCTAAAGTGCTTCGCACGTAGGAGAAGTACAACACCTTTAGACAACCAATATCAGAGAAAGGTCGACTAATTCTCAATATGAAGCCCAGGCTTTTATAAGCCTTACATACTATTGAATCTACGTGTTTGGAAAAAGAAAGCTTAGTATCTATAATGACTCCAAGGTCCTTCATAGATTCTACTTTGATTATTTTATTTTTTATTTTTTATTTATTTTAGGCTTGACTAATTGCGTTCAGAGAAAATTGAGCATCGCATCGACTTGCTCACAGTACAACCCAAGCTTTGCTTACCTCCTAGACTTCGCGTATAGTAAAGTGGGGGGACTATAAGAGTGGTCATGACCTATTTCGCGTTTCATACCACCTTAACTACTGACCATACACGTCGTGATACCGTTCAGTGACTTCAGATATACATGGATTATTTGCCAGTGATGATAACGTGATTTATATAAGTGAGATATCAGTGATTTTGTGATGATGGAGCTTAAAATGAT
The DNA here is from genome assembly GCA_948107665.1 of Lomographa bimaculata. Classification (NCBI taxonomy): domain Eukaryota; kingdom Metazoa; phylum Arthropoda; class Insecta; order Lepidoptera; family Geometridae; genus Lomographa; species Lomographa bimaculata. The sequence goes on from OX403592.1 coordinate 17,021,465, forward strand.
GAAGGTAAGTGGATGAGATTTGATTGTCAAAGGTAGTATACATTTAGCTACATGTATTATGTACAATTTATAATGTGTCTTTATCTATGATCAAAATAAATACGTCTGTTGGAACATTTTTTATAATGTAAGACCTATTTTGTACACAGTTTGACAAGATTATTATTCTTAAGAGATGTTTGTAAAAACTATACGAAAATTACAATTTTAATTAACTATCTAATTAAGGTAACTGTGCTCTTTGACTTTGCCTGCGTTAATCAAGGTAAAATAGTTTATGCTTATTTTAAGGCCTAGACTATTTACCAATAGATATTTATGTAAATTCGTCATGTCGTTTTAAACTATATTTCAGTTAGATATATATATTTTTTAAACTAGGCAGACGGTTGACTTGAGGGTAGTGAAGCATGGCGAGCATTAGAAAATGCCACAGATAAAATTTTTGGAACACCCTAAGACTCTACCATAGAATAATAATGTATCGTGAGTGCTACAAATATTCAAATTACAACACAAACACAATCACTATCAGAACTAGAAACACTGGGGAGAAATCTCAATTATCAAGTAATCAATTAGTAATCTAGTAAAAAGTATATGACACTATTTCAAACTACGCCCGAGAGCAGAGTGACAGGATTCGATTACCGATGGGAACAAGTGCATATGTATGGTTCTGGTGTGTGATATGAAATGTTTCGGCACTTATACCAGTCTTCGAATAAAGTATGTGTGTTTATATATGTAAAAATATACAAAGGATTTTATAGTAGTTTAAACGTCTTTTTACGCTGGGTTGTACGGATTTATTGCTAATGCTTTTTTTAATCATGATAAATTACATCATCATAGATAATAATTATCATTGAGGTGAAACATCGGGAACAGTTAATTGATTATAATAAAACTGTTTTTTTAAACATACGTTTTCACTCATAGCCTTTCACTAAGTTCGATGACTTGTGTCGTGGCTGCCGGAAACATTCACATCACACACACAATCACAACCAGAACCAGGAACACAAATTTTCCATAGGGAAAAATCTTGTATTCCCGCCGGGAATCGAACCCTGCTTAGAAGGCGAACGCGCACCCAATTTAGCTAACGGCAGTTCTTGAACATGTGACATAATTATCACAATACTTGATATACAAGAAACTTGACAGGACTAGATAATAGAAAAGCTGATATATTTAAGATTATGAAGACATTTCCCTTTTAGATACATAATTAAATAACACGTAATTTATCGTTAATTATTAAAAGAAATTATTAGACAGTTATATCCTTTTTCTCATTAACTTGTCATATCAACAGACACCATTAAAACTAGTAGATACATAAACTAAAGGCGGTTCCCTATCTTAAATGGAAAAACGAGATAGCAGCATGATTTTTCCTAGGCGTGGAAGAGATGCAACGTTGCTTTTTTTTGGATTGATATTAGATATATTAACAAGTACATATAGTATAAATATGTATTTTGATAGTCGTTTGTTCAAATGTTTATATCCATCCAAGAAGTTTTGTATTAGACGATTTCGTTAGCCGAGATTCACTTATTATATTTATTGTTCAAATAGAATTATGTTTTATTTTTAAGATTTTAACTATGAATGTTTCGACTTTATAGAAACTTATCAAACTAAGCGCAAGCATTCACATTAAGAGTGTGAATGATATTACATACCTACCTGTAATAAACACAAAAATGACAATATACATAAATAAAAACGTTATTTGCTTAGAAAATAGGATAGAGTTTTAAGATAGTTCATATTATAAATAGTTCTGCCTTATCCATGGTAGCCGCCTTAAGAAAGATAAAGATCCAGTTTATTTTACTCTTGATAATTCTTGTACTTTAAAGTGCAGAGTTTAATTGAAGTTTAATTGACACGTATAGATAAATAGAAATCGAATTAGCATAGTCTGTAACAGATCTTGTTATCTCTACCAAGGCCATCTAAGGGTATTGAACTGAAACTTTTCATTTATTTTATATCGACTTCACAAAAAAGGAGGAGGTACTCAAGTCGACTGTATTTTTTTCCATGTGTGTTACCTCATAACTTGTTCCACGTAAACCGATTTAGAAAATTTATTTTTTGTTTGATAGATGTTGCTTTTCAATTGGTCCCATTTAAATTTGATCAAGATCTGACAAGTAGTTTTTGAGTTATTCTCAATAATGCGTATTCTGCGAACTACATAGACGATGTTCTCGTTTTTATATATAATTATTTATAACATACAATAAAGACATGAGATTTGTTAATAGTTACTCCATACCTAAACCATTATTTAAAATTATATTTCATCGAATTTCCCTTGAGGAGAAAACTTGTGTTCACCAGGGATCGACCCCGATACGCGCTGATTTGACGGTGAACGCGCACCCAACAAAGCCAACGGGCAGTTCAAAGCCTTGATTGTTGGATCAAATTGTAATGTTAATATTACTTATCTATAAAAGCTATTAATTCCTTATTAACACAGTAAGCTGTAGTTGTACCATTACCAGCTACAAACATACCTATATCATATAACACGTTACTGTAGGTATGTGAGTATGGAGAGCTATCCCATGGACCGGTCGGCCAAGGTTTCACATCGAACTAATGACGGACTGCTGTCAACTGATGGTGTCGATGAGTTTGAATATAGGAAGTATACTAGTTGTTCCCCGCGGCTACGCCCGCTTTTATTAAAAAAAACATTATTTATCGCATCGAATCTACTAAATTTTTAATACATCTGATCACACGTTTTTTTGTATTAAATTCGGTTCAGCCGTTTAGGAAGCGATAAAGCACATTCCAGTATGTTATACCTTTATATCTATATAATTTTTCTGTAAGTACGTGTGTACGTAAAGAAGAATTACATATATTATTATAAAGGATTCAGTATAACAATGGTAACAGTAATTATGCCTATCATGCTGGCGACATTGCCCCACTGAATTAAATAAACAAACAAAACGCATTCACACTCACAGCCCGGCACTTAAAACATAATTGTATGAATTGTATCGTGGACCCTGTACCGGAAAAAGAGTAACCATGTAGTCCATACTAAAATTAGACAATATTAAAACAGAATATTTGACATGGAACAGCTTAAGTTTAAACTTCAGGTATTCAAAAACAGATTATATCTAGATAGGTATCTAGAAATCCCGGGCGTAGCTGATTGAATTATTGAAGTAGGTATTTCAATCGTCACTATTGAATCGATCACCTTGCATGGTCTGCTAAGGAGATTTTTACGTCATCCAATTACAGTTAATACAATTGTTACCCTATTATTACTGTCATTAAAAATACCACTGAGAAGTCCTAACATTTTTGTTTTTTTTTTTGCCGTCAATTTGAAATTATGGCTTTGTTGATGTTTTCGTATTATTTTCCAAAATCTATGATACTTCGAGTGTTAATGTAGTAAAATGTGATTTTCGCCTTCGCTCCAAAACTTCAATAGAAGTTCTAGTAAAGTTTATACCACTTTACTAGGACATGACTTGACTAGGACTTTTAATATGAAATACACTTGAAATATAGATTTACTAGACACTGGCTAAATGCACAAAATTGCGAAGCCAACATTTAATAAAAAAAAAGTCCTGTTTTAACCGACTTCCCAAAAAAGGAGGAGGTCTGATCACATCGTCACTTACCATCAGGTGAGATAGTGGTCAAAAACTAGCCTGTCACAAATAAAAAATTAAAAAAAAAAGGTACTCAAGTCGATTGTTTTTTTTTAATGTGTGTACCTCATAACTTCTCTCCACGTGAGCCGATTTTGAATTTTATTTTTTGTTTGAAAAATGTTGCTTTCTAATTGGTTCCACTTAAATTTGATCAAGATCTGATCAGTAGTTCTTGAAATATCGTCTATTTTGTGACGAATAATGCGTACTTTGACGATGTTCTCGTTTACCCCACTTCAAAAGTTACCTCATAACTTTTTTCGTTGTGAGCCGATTTTGATGATTTTTTTTTTATTTGAAAACTGGTGCTTTTCATGTGATTTCATTGAAATTTGATCCAGGTCTGATCTCTAGTTTTTGAGTTATAGTCGATAATGCGTGTTTATACATTAAATCTGATCATGGTTCCGAAGATAAAGCGGTGAAGTCGGTTTTTTTAAGCTTTGCTCGCGTTTAATTATTAAGTTTCAGTCCGAACTCTAGTAAGAACTTACCGTAGGTTCATGGATATAGCTTTCTTTACAACATTGTAGATGTAGGGGACGGCAAACTCGGACGGCGTGATAGCTATGTTTATCATGTTTCCGACAGCCAGTATCTACTGAACACGAAATCACATCTAATTATTTTCTTAACGGATCTTTAGCAATCAGAGTGAGGAACGCCGTTACTGTTCTGCTTTATTTACTGCATTCTGTGTAATTTCATTTGAAATTGTTTTAAAACTGTCATGTTCACTCATCCCATCTAACTTTTATAAAGGAATAAGAATAAGAAAATTGTAGGTACCGAATAACATTTGTATAATGCTAGAAACCTCTTGTGATATTATTCCAACCATAGAGACAATTTTTTTTTAATTTTTTTTATGACGGATATTAAAAAAACATTTGTGCAAAATGTTTTTTTTGGTACGTCTATTGCAAATGTTATAATCTTGTGTGATTTTTTTAATAAATTTAAAAATGTATTATTTACTAGCCGTTTCCGAGGCTTCGCCCGCCATTATTAAGTTAAAAAGTAGCCTATTTGTTAATCCTAGGCATAAGCTATGTACACTCCAAATTTCATCCAAATCTGTTCAGCCCCTAAAGCGTGAAGAGGGAACAAACATACTTACACACTTACGTACAATTTTTTGGATTTGTAATATTAGTAGGATGATCTTCTCTGTTAAGTCTCAGGTGTCAAGTATCAACAGGCGTTGTCGTGCATATAATGAGGCGATGCCGTTTTTTACGTGACATTGTAGTTTAAGCAACCATTAGTTAATGATTGTAAGTATAGAATACTTCAGCGTAATATGGACGTTTGTAACTCAATGACGTTGAAAAAAAATGGGACAACTCATAACTAGAATACTGATTTATTTATTTATTCTTTTGCACAATACATATGTACACGGAGGACTTAATGCTAATACAGTATTTTCTGCCAGTCAACCGAGAAGGTGCAGAAAAATTCGTGGTAGTTCAGTATAAGGGCTAATATCTATTATTTATGATTTAAAATATACCAACATATATACACATAACATACAACAAATATACCAAAATATAAATATATAATATTATCATACATAAATAAAATATAAGATAAAAAGTACAATACACATACATAAATATAAAACGACTTATGACGACAACATAGTAAACGAACTAAACACAAAACATTATGTTATTATAATGATGATGATACCATTAACATTGGAGCTGATGATGAAATTTTGTATGCAGGAGGTTTTTGGGGCGATAAATCGATCTAGCTAGTTTTCAATTTCAGAAAACTTCGTTTTATCCGTGTTTTCAGCCGAGCAAAGCTCGGTCATCCGGGAACTAAAAGGAGTAAGGATTAACTCAACTTTCTAGAAATCGCAGTAATTTCAGTCAGGGTGCGCCTAGGAAGCGTCGCGCCGTTACATTGCACAATACCTACAATTATATCGCCGATGGAAGGAAATATGGTTTCCTCAATCTAAGCGATAGTAGCATAATCTCATACCTAATAATGATGCCATTAACTGCACAGACTAAGAGACTGGTGCCTGCGGTAAGTTCAAAAGGAACCTGTAATACCTACTGATCACCAAGGCTCTCCAGCGGATATAAATAAACTACCTAAATGCTACCTTTTGAGATTTATCTCGCTTGAGGAGCATACATTCACTACTTATATTGTTATCTACTTTTCGTATCGTTTCGACACAACATGGTTCCAGTATTAAGGCATTCGACGGATAAAAACAAATTTAAAAAAAATATTTTTTAAGTTTTATATTTTTATTATTGTTCAGAAATTCCGCCATTATAATAAAAAAAAGCGTGCTTGTGTGTGTATAGAGTGTGTGGTTATTATAATAAAACACATTATTTTGTTCTTTTCAAATTTCTATCATCTGACTATAATGAAAAGAAAAGGTTAAAAATGACTCCCTATTGCACTATTTGTCGACTCGCAATTAACGTCTTTACCCGAAATAATAAATAAAACACCTGATCCTAATTACGTCTAAGAGATTAAGTTAATTACTTTGCTTGTTTTTATATATTTTTCAATTGCGTGTTGTGCATGTTACACCAGACATGCAACCGCTTTGGGCAGCTCAGATTATGCAGTTTTTATGGCATTTAAACGGTTCATCAACAGTTCTTCAGATTGCTGCCGGATTCTTTTGCTGTTCATTGACTTATTTCATTATTTAACAGCCAATTAGCTATAATTCAGGGATCAATTAAACGACGCTGAAATAACTTCTTGACAGTGTTCACACACAATTAGCGAAAGACATTGGGCAATTATTGGGGGCATTTATTGGGCAATCAAAGCGATCTTTTTAACTGAAGTGACCTTCAGTTTTTGACCTTTACTATATTGTTCATAGGTAGTATATATATGTTTTTTTATGCTGAATAGGTAAGCAGTTGACCACTATCTCACAAGATGTAATATGCTTATCTAGAAAATACCTATTCACTCTAGACTTGAAGACACCCAGATTTTACCGTTCAGGAAACTAAGACGCAGGCAATGAGTTCCACTCCCTCGCTCTGCGGATGATAAACGTAGAAGCAAAACGATTTTTTTATTGATAAACAACATTTGACCACCATCTCATCGCATCAAGCGGTAGGCCTGGGTGCGAACCGGGCAGTGGCCCTGTTCGCATGGAGGGGTGACTGCTCACCAAGACCCAGAGACGTGTAGCCGTGCAAGCTGGTGGAGAGCCCCCTGGATATCCACCAGTGAAAGGAAACTTGCCCACTGCGCAGTACCTCCTTACGTAATTCGATAAAAACTCACATTTTGAACTATTAAATGAAAATTAAAACGGGATTTCGGCTTCATTCGGAAGTCTTCTTCAGGATGTGATCAGAGCGCTTGTCGTCGCGTCCCACCTCGCACACGTTTTAATTTTAATTTTATAGTAATTTAGGTTGCAGAATAATTACTCTCTA